>OY282469.1:1860738-11860738 GCA_958295575.1 Leucania comma
GTTCGTCGTGTCCGCTAGTATCAATTTATGAAACTAGATACCAACGGGCTACTAACGCGCTACAGCGTCACGACTGTATCGATGCAAACGCGCCAGAGCATCACTACAAAAAGTCGCCGTAGCGAAGAGCCTTAGTGATTTCTTACTCCAAAAAAGGTTAAATCGTTAAAATTAACTTGTTAAAATTAAAAACGGAATCACTTGATTTCGTTTAGCTCCGATGTTAAGGATCGAGGTCTGCATGTCCTGTACCAGTCTCGAATGGCGCAAGGAGATTTCCAGTGTCAGTCAGAACGTAACCGGAACGTTGTGGTTGCTCTATCAACTAAAAAACTCTTCTTCTAGCTTACAAAAAGGCATTGATGGTAAATGCAGATCTACCGTATCTTGAAAAAAAAAAACTCCATAAACTAGACTGACTTCTGCATAAGTGCATTCAATTTGTGTTCAACCTTCTTAAGTATGATCATGTTACCAAGCTTTTAAAATGGTTACCGATCCGTCAGCGCAGATCACTAAGAGCCTTGACTAACCTGTTTTCTTTTTCGGATAAACCTTCTTCACTTTCTTATTTGACTTCTCAAATTCAGTTTCTTTGCTCTGGTCATAACAAAAATTCCTCCTTCTTTGTGCTGGCGATTTCTTTTTGGAATGCTCTCCCAAAAACATCAGGACGGTTTCTAGTCAGTTTTCTTTTAAGGTGAAGGCACGTGAGCATATTCGCAGGAAGTTGGTGTAATCATCACAGCGTTGATTTGCTGGATTCGTTTTTCATATTATCATTGTTAATTTGTATCTAAGTATATATTTTTTATCGTATTTCTTATCTAGTTTACCGTTAAGTGGCAGCTACCATGTTATATTTCTGCATCACTCTAATGTCGACTGGTTAAAAATGCCTGTTAAGTACACTTTTGTACATATTTTTTTACTAGTGCATAACGTTTTAATAAATAAAGAGAAAATCGTAAGTAATCAAAATCAAAAATGTTTATTTAAGAGTGTAAGCGATCTTTCAAAGTTTTTACACGAAGTTTAACATCAGAATTTTTCCGACACGGATGCATTACGTACACAAATCGTGTGCATAAATATCCGAGGGAGGCAAGCGTCGCCGTCGCCGTGGTATCCCAAGTAACAAAAGCTTCTATAACCAAGGCGTTTTATCACCAAACAGTGATATAGTGGGCCTATAATGGTAACCATTGTGATTGCTTGTACTATAAAGGTTTTCAAGAGAGCTTTTTGGTTCTTTAAGATTAAAGAGCATTTAAGTTCTATAATTTAGCTCTTAAAATGCTTATAGGATCATACAAAAGAATCTTTAAAGTGTTGCACTGTAAAAGATATGAAAAAAGCAATTATGGTACTATTTAGTACTATAGACCACCTTACTGACACTTTTATATAACTACTTTGCACTAATAATATGTCAAAATGACGGTTACAGTACTAGTATTGTAGGAGTATCATAAACACTATTACAGCATAAATCTTTGCTATAAAAGTAACTTGCCTAACCATTACGAAACCCTTTAGCTTCTTAAAAGCTCCCTCAACACCGCTATGGGGCTAGTTCTATAAAAGTGACGAAAACTCTTCTATAGTACTAAATAGTACCATAGCGACTCCTGGCGCAGTTGTTAAATAACTTAAATTCTAAATAGCTCTATAAATGAGTTTGAGCTTCTGCTACGACACCTAAAGGGTGACATATTCGTTTTCGATACAAATATGGCTGCTATGGTCTGCCATGATGGCACATTAGCAGCACGGCTGGAGTCAATATGTACTATAGCAGCCATAGTCGGTACAAGTCCTTAATTTATTAATTAAAATTTTATTAAAACACGAAAATTATGAAGGCGCATTGTTAAATTTGAAATCAGCGTATTGATTTTACCGATAAAATTATTTTCGCAATTGCAAGTTATGGTATAGTTACGGTTCATGAATGTTTTATAGTATATCTTTTTGCAACAGTGGCAAATGACATAAAGCATAACTTAAATCAATATATTTTTTTTCTTAAAGGACGCTCAAGATGATACGATAACAACACGGACAAGTGATATAAAAGGTAACTGGAATCGTTTATGGTTCAAAATACCACTATAAACATGTTTTGGTTACTTTTATAGTGCAAATTTGTGACATAAATGTTGCAGACAGTACTATTTTAGTACTAAAAAGCGTTTCACGACACTTTTAAATTTCAACTATAGGGCTAATGTATCACCGTGAGAGACTTTAAGTAATATTTATAGAATAAATCAGTGATAAAACTAGGGCCTTTTTGGGGTTTTGTAAAAGTTTACAACACCGCTATAGTACTAATCATTAATACTAATAAGCACGTCCTAAATCGTTTTCAGGGTTTTTATAGTACCAAATTTTGTTACTTGGGTATCGATACGGGAGACGGCGCGTCAAAAAATACGAGACGCGAAAAATATGAATATTTAGAAACGAATCGTTGGCTATATTATTTACGTCAAAACTGTTGATTTTGCAAAGGTGTTCTTATGGTTAGAACTAGGGTAGTGTTTTCAGAATTCTGAGTTTCGAGTTTATTTTTGACAACTATCACATTGCAAATACAATTAACTCTCAAAACAAATCGAAATCAAAACATTCTCAATCTAGAGAACTGAAGTTTCAGTACAACTTCTACCCAAGGATCACTAACTACCTGAAACTGAACTAAACACGACGGCCTTTCAAGAGGAATCTAAAACAATCAACACTATCTTTCTACCCAATTACGTTATACCAGTCTCGACGTTACTGCAGCCCACAAAACAAGCCTCTGATTTCGCATTTATATCGACCACACAATTAAGATTAGATCCTGAACCCTTTACGTCCATTATGGCCCATTTGGCCCACCTTCCACGATAAATTGTGGCCAATTAAGATTGTAAGCAGAGGCTATTCTAGATTTGGAGTCTTGTTGCAGTGGCCATTTTGTTTGGCAGCCGTTGAACTGTGAAATTGATTTTGTTTTGGGACGGTAGTTGAGGTGAAGGTTGAAGGTTTTTTTTTAATGATTTGAAAATGAATGTTATTTTAAGTATTAATTATTGTAAGTCAAGTTTGTTTTTTATTAGTTTTCTATCTTATAAATAAAAATAATGGATGCTACTCCCGACACTGTGGACTACTATTTCTTTATGTATACACGGTTAAATTTTTGTCGTTTTAATCCCGCGGAGGATCGATTCGGTACATGAAATACTATCAAAAGAAAATTAAAAAATAAAGTACTTTTTTTAAACCTCGAATTAATTTACGCATGTACGAAATTAATTTATATGTAGATCCACTACTACTAAACTTGTTCATATAAAAGTAGACTCTAAACATCAGAATTATGGCCTATAGTGGAGTGGATGTGAGAGGACACCGGTGTCCTCTCGAACTAGGACAGGTTAAAGTAATCGTCAGCTGAGCGAGACCAATGAACTGTAGGTAGTTAGTACGCAACGACCGACAACTACCTACAAGATAATTGATCGTTTACTTAAAGAATGTTTCCACTGCTGGGACTCTTTGCTTGCTCCTCTTCTTTTTTTTTTTTGGTGGTGGGTAGAATTTTTGGATGTCGCATCGTCTCTTAGAATTTTTTGTTCTAGGACATGCCAGTTTCCTCGTGATATAAAAATAATTCTTAAGTAGATTTTAATCATGCATTCAGTAAAGAAATCTCTCAGTCCCAAAAATACATTTCTTAATACGTAAAACCGTTTTCAATTATCAACAAAAACCTTATAATTTCCATTCAACAAACACTTGTACAGACAATGCCGCCATCTGCCTGACGCCAACGACGTCACAAATATGATAAACTGGCATTAGCAATGCAGATCACGGGTTTGTCCTTTGCAAAAAACAAAGCACAAATTAATGCAATTATGACGTTCGCAGATGGGCCGTATTTAAATCTCGCCACAGATTTGGTTTTATTTATATTAATGATGTAAACAAGTTGTACTTGGAAAATGTTATAAAGTTTCTTGTTTTGCATACTTTTGGAGTTTTTAGGATTTCGCAACCTCAGTTAGCAAAAACGAAATCCTTATAGGATCACTTTGTTGTCTGTCTGCCTGTAAGTCAAGATCGATTTACTGAAGAACACGTGGAAATATAAAGCAGTTTTTTTTTAAATTGGTCTAGGGTCCTGGAACCAAGGCAATGAAGGAACAGGATAGGTTATTAGTCAGTAAGAGTCTGACACTCTCTTCCACTCCGCCATAGTGCGCGAGAAGCCATTGGACGATTACCCACAAAAAAAAACGTATTTAATATATATAAAGGGGTTTTTTGGAAAGTTTCTGTTTTTAGTTTTATTTGACTGCAACTGTTTTTAATAAACGTTGTGCCTTGCAAAGCATTTAGCGTCTGCAATCTTGTACTTGGTGTTGAAGTAGTTTTCAAATACCTTCTCATAAAGTTATAGTTTGTTTTAGTCATTTTATTCCCGGAATTCTTCTCTTCTATATTCCAGCTTTATTACAGGTATTATTTTAAAATACTATTGAGTTTATTCTTAGAATTAATTTGAGTACTCTTTCAAATTGACTTCGAAATTCAATAGATTTTATCACAGATTTTATTGTAAGGTTTCATAGAATACCTGGTCTACTCATGGTGTCATCAAATAAATAAATGTCTACATGTCAAAACATAAATGATATGTCTCATAAACTTTTGACAGCTGGGACTCAAGCCTCCTCTCTAGAATGGAGAATGCCCAAAATCCAGCATGACACCTATCCAGTGCGGATTGATGGATGTCACATGTCTTCCAATTTTCAGTTCTAGGACAGGCCGATTTCCTCACGATGTTTTGTTGTCTTGAGAGTAGTAGTAATAAAATAAATTATACAAACGCGGTACGTATGAATCCACCGTAGGCGCAAGCTTGCCAACGGCGAGCGATGGGTAGATCGCCATTCGACTGTCCGGTAACCGTCCGGACCGGGTTTAAGTCGTCGACGGCCCGTATTTCACGGTCAGAAGTACACGAGAACATTTTTATACACCTACTCACGGTGATGGCTAGCTAATGACTGAAAAAGAAAAAGGAAAAATCCATTACAGTTTAAATTGTGACTGCTTTCAGTAGAAACGGTTCGAATCGGATCGCCCCAAACCAAAAGGTCGTTCCTTGGCTAGTATTTTATTCTGTATTTTTTTTTACCTTTATCCCGTTCTTATACGTAGACGCGGGATTGCGGACGGTGAGCTATGGGTAGCTCGCTGTCCGACCGTCCGGTAACCATCCGGACCAAGCCCAGGTCGTCGACGGCGCGCACTGTTCCAGCTCGCCTCAAGGAGTTGTCAGCAAAACCGTAGAGACCCAGCCTGCTAACTGCAGGCAGGCAGGGTCGAAGCCTACTGGGACCAAGGGTCTGCTTCTGAAAGGAAGGCTCGGCCCTGTTATCTAAGGCAATGAAGGAACGGGGGGTTTTTAGTCAGTAAGAGTCTGACACTATCTCCCGCTCCTCCCTGGGACGGTAGGTGACATTGGATGATTTTACCAACCACCAAAAAAAATCCCGTTCTTATAAATCTGTGGAAAACTTCCATATAATATCAATATTTTCTAAGTATTTTACCAACAAAAAAAAAAACAAAAAACAACAATGAGAATTTTTGGTAGAAAGCTCCGTAGCTGTGTAAATTTAATTAAGAGCACAAGAAAAACTTTTAATTTAGTCTCTAGGTGGCTCGCAATGGAATTTCACAGGGAACAGTCTTTGTGGACGTGAGCTAGAAGGTACTAGAGTTGTAATATGTAAATGTATCTGGTTTACCGTCAAATACTAAAAAAGCCCTTGCCCCACACTAAGAATTACTTCTTTGTCTTGGACACCTCGGCTTGACACAAATCTCTGTAGGCCTCACAAATATTGTTCCGTGCAGGAATCGAACCCGTGAAATACAGAGCAGCATCCAGTAGCTCAACCAATGCGCCAACCGTGATGTTAAATAGCAGTTATTTCATCTTTAAATAAACGTTTTTGACATGCAATACAGACTATGTATTCGTGGTTATCTGCTATATCGATAGATATTAAAAATCTAACTGTTGCCAGTGGTTTCTCTCGCGTAAAAATAGAAAATTATCCCAAAGAATGACACTCACGGGATAAAAAGTATTCTGTGTGCTATTCCAGGACATGGTTTATCCATGTACCGAGTTTCATCGAAATTGGTTAAGTCGTTCGAGCGCGAAGAAGCAACAAACACAATAGAGTAAAATATTTAAAGCACAGTTTGCTTCTTTCTTCTTTTCTTTTTAATAGCAGTGTCTCTCACTGACAAAGAACATAATTTAAAAATAATTAATTTATTTTTCTTGCCCTGCTGATCTCGCAAAAATAACAAAACAAAAGCAACAGTCGAAATATTTATAAAATTCGTAAAGTGAAACGTTTCCTAACTTCATGATTTTCTGTGCTAATATTATAAACTAATAAATACTTTAATAAATATCAAATCATCATGGTTAACAAAACTTAAAATATGACAATTGGAGGATTTCAAGTAGTAGTTCCGAATTTTTCGCTTGAAGGAAAATTTACTTTCAGCTTTTTTAATGTCTAGGGGAAGCACATTCCAGAGTTTAATGGTAGAGACAGCGTAAGAATTAGCCATAAGCCCAGTACGGTGAGAAGGAAATTGAAGAAGCATGTTTTTGGAAGCTCGAAGGTTGAGATTATGAGAACTGCCCAATAATTTAAAATATACAAACTTACAGACAGCTCTAGTTACCTACTATGCCTATGCTCATGCAATTACGGTGTAATAATGTGGGGGAACAGCACAGACGCACCAGCGCTGTTTTCAACTCAAAAAAAGTTAATTCGTATTTTGGTTAATATCGAACAAACTGATAGCTGCAAACCTCATTTCATAAAACTAAATATTCTAACGCTACCATCAATATACATACTGGAAATCTGTAAATTTGCGCACACTCACAAAGACCTTTTACACAAAACGAGAAGACATTCAAACAAGATTCACTTTCCGACACAAAACACGTTTAAATCTACCAACATCTCGTTTAAAAATACATTCATCTGGCCCACTAGTAATGTCTATAAAAATTTATAATAAATTACCCGAGGTTCTAAGAAATGAAGAAAAAAGATTGCTGTTTTTAGTAATAAATAAAAAAAAAACTATTATTAAGTAAATGCTATTACAGCGTAGGTGAATAGTAATATAAAATAATATTACAAACTAGTAATAATAAAGCTTATAATAATATAATGTAATGAATGTTTAATAAAATGAAATGAATGTTTATATAATTTAATTAATGTTTAACATAAGGTATTTAATATATCTTAATTAATGTTTAATATTATGTAATTAATTTTAATAATGTAATGAATACTAATATAATGTAATGAATATTAACATAATGTTTAATGAAATTGTACAAAAAACAAGTAGTCTAGAAGTCTTTGTCATATTGTCTTTTACTGTGCCCATCAGGGTCCACAATTGTGTCTATTTAAATTTTTATTTACCACCTATGCATGTACATTGTGGAATGCAAATAAATAACTGATATTAAAATATTGTTTTAAAAAATAATCAGGAGCACAAGGATCGTTCATTATAGTGAAGAGCGTGCAGTGGGAACTTAGTTTATCAAAAAGTTGTACCAGTAAATAAGAAGATTATCAACTCTTAAACCTAACACAGTGAGTTCATGTTAAACTGCAATCTAGCTCTCCCCGGAGACCTATATACAACTACTAAAATGCTTTCCTTGCTAGAATTTCAGTTAAATGTAGGTACTACTAGATTTTACAGGTTTTTTTATTTACTGAAGTGAACTTTTACTGAGACTTAGTAAATGTTTTCTAGATAGCTTTTACTGTTTAGCTTTAACTTGAATTGGATGTTTTACTTTCGACCGTTTTTCCAAAGCAGAAAACGTTCCCTAATAACGTCTGACAGCGAGGAATACCTACTCATCGTAATCGTTGATGGTGAGATGCTTTAGTTTATTAAGAGCCTATTCACTCTAGCCTTGAAGACACCTAAATTATAATCGGATGAGAAGGCCGCAGCAGGCAAATTATTCCAGTCCTTCAATGTACGCGGTATAAACGACCAGATGACACGTTTAGTTCGGACTGTAGAGGCGTTTTATAATGTTTCATATAGTATTGTGATGGGTGGAGGCGTAAATCAAAAGGATTTATGCTTGTTATTGTTATATGCTTAATTTCTCTGTCAATTCTAATTTCTTTTTCACCTCCAATATGCCTTCAATCTTAAAAGGCAATACTACGTGCCAGTTTGCACGTTACCGGTATGTGACCTGTTTGACTGGCCTGTTGGTCTAGTAGTTAGTGGCCCTGACTGCTATGCCGGAGGTCGTGGGTTCGATTCCCACCTAGGACAAATGTTTATGTGATGAGCACGATCATTTGTTCTGTGTTTGGGTGTAATTTATCTATAATATGTATGTATTTAGAAATATCTAGGTATGTTTATCAGTTGTCTAGTACCCATAACACAAGCTCTTCTTAGCTTGGGACTAGACAACGTTGTGTGATAGTTGTGGAATATTATTATTGTTTGGTTGCCACAGTATTATGCTTGGCAGCCGTATGTCTTAATCAGCAATTTGAGTTTGCGTATTTTAATTCTGTGTCCATAGCACCAGCATTAATTAGGTATATCAGTCACTAGCTTCTGCCAGCGGCTACGCCCGCGTGAAAGTCGGTGGAGTTTCGTAAAATCCGTTCTTACACCCTATAAAGAACCAACCTGCCAAATTTTAAGTTTGTAGGTGTTATGGTTTCGGAGATTTCGTGATTAATTAGTGAGTGATATTTCGCTTTTAAAATATAGATTTGGTGTTTAGTTTTGTAAAATTCGACACTATACATCAAAATGTTACGCTGCCAATGCATATACATCAAATAAGAGCCATGTTTCCGGTTACACATTACTCAATATTAGGTACTCAAGAACTTGAAGTCAATATTCAGTACATATGAATACTTATCGCTGTTACTAAGCAGCGGAAACGCAATATATTGTGAAAAAATTACAGTTCCTGATTTTTTATTTTGAATATTTTGAAGTTTCAGGTTTCAACTCACGACCGCCGCGGTTGCGGGCAGCTTCTGTAGAATGCAGATATATGTAAAAAAATAAAGTACATTAACACGACGCGTTGTGCGCAGTCTTGAAAACGCATGTCTTACAATAATCACCCGCCAGGTTTGCGGACAAAAATCCCAACCACAACGACTGCATAACCGCACAAAACTGCGGTCTCGTGAGTTTAGAAATATAGCAGCGGTTTCTTCTACTGCGTGAAAACCGCATTATAAGTTCTCAGCCCAGAGTTCAGTTGTGTGTCCTGTGTGTCCATGTTGCTATGCCCTGTCTTTGTTATTTTTTTTAAGTGTTATTATTGGTAGGCTTGCGCTTGACCACTGCCTTACCTGATAGTAAGCGATGATTTGATCGATGATGGAGCACACTTGCCATAATTTTAATGTATTATTGTCGAAGCTCAGGTCAGGCAGGCTTCGGTTCCCGAATATTTGTGTGAAGAAAACAACTCAGAGCGTAGAAATACCGATATTGTAATTACTTCATTTCACTTCACTATCACAATCAGACTGCTTAAAACAACATACAACTTTTTTTCTTGCAATTTTAAAACTATTCTAGATATGTAAAATCCTTCAAAATATATGTATTAAGCCAGTCCGTTAGCTACCTCATGCGACCTCTTTCGATATCGCAATATTGTTTAGCGGTCCACTAAAATACTTTCGTTTCTTACAAGGATATAGAGCCAATAATTTTTGAGTAAAATGTTACTGTATTGCGATATTACAGAAAATAAAAAACACAAAGAAACCAATTATTACCTAATTTCGAAAACAGAATAACTTACCTTTAATGTAAAGTTTATTTGAACATACATTCCAAAGCAACCCGTTTTAAAAAACGGTAAATACCTATTATTACTAACTGTCCCACGCGGTTTTACGTCTTTGATAATTGCTCCCGTCCTGTGGATTGTAGAGCGACTTTACGTAGCCTATAACCCTTTGCAATATACACCGTTAAATTTTGATCATCAATCCCATGTAGGGTTAATTCCGTACATGAAACACTATCGATTTGTAAGGAGAAAATTAAAAAATACCGTACCTTTTTTTTAAACTTGAATTGATTTACGCATGTACGAAACTAATTTTCTTTTTTTAAATCCTATCTTTACAAATCGATAGCGTTTCATGTACCAGATCAGGGACGATCTGGTACATGAAACGCTATCGATTTAAAACGCCACGGAATTAAAACGATCAAAATTTACCGGTGTATATTTAGGCTATCCGACACCAAAACAATGTTTAAATTTGAACCAGTAATTCCTGAGATTAGCACGTTCAAACAAACCAACAATAGATATCTTCAGCTATAAAAAATTATAATACAGATTAATGTGATGTAAAGGGCTGACTTTTACCTCGGTCAAAAATTAAGCTTTGCCATACAACATGGATTGCCACGTTTCGTGGCAATGCTTAATTTCCGCCAGTCTTTTGGGCACCTTTTCAGTCGACAGCGTTGTGGAGGAATTGTTTTGACCCCTTAGTTAGGAGGTGTACCTATAATACAATTTTACATATTTTTTTTTAATAATATAAACTAGTGCTTGACTGCGATCCCATGCAATCGTTGATGGTGAGCGTTTTTATTTTTCTTGTTTTATTATTGGATTATTTACAAAAACAATTTTGTTATCAAATATAGCAAATGTCTATTAGGAATGTTGACTCTTACCTATTACTATCAGCTCTGCATTTTATCTATAATATGTATGTATTTAAAAAATATATAAGTATATTTATCAGTTGTCTAATACCCATAACACAAGCTCTGCTTAGCTTGGGACTAGACGGCGTTGTGTGATAGTAGTGGAATATTATATTATATTATTATTTTCGATAGCCATAAATCAAAATTTAGCTTCGCCAAAATTTGTAGTTTACAAACTGTCCCCTATGTTATGACAATATGTTCGGATACCGAAGATGTTCGGTTGCATCGTAAACCAGCGTTTATATGGCAGTGAGAAGAGCTCGTAGAAAATAGTGTGCGCTTCACTCTGATACGGTAACTTTGTTACGACTAGAGAGTGGGATAGTCGATAGATAAGTTTGGTTACTAATTAATTTGCACGACTTTGCTTTTTGACCTATAAAGACTGTTTTTTAAAAGAATCTCACTTTGTTTAATTACTTCGTAGTCCGTCAGTCTATCTAGACCCTTTATCTCGAGAATTTAAAACCATAGAATCAGGTCTGTGGTCCTTTGAAGCTGTGAAAAAACAGAAATTCTAAGTTATATCGCGTAAATCGTAAATCGTACTTGAAATCTCACGGAAATCAAATTCAAAGGACATTTTTCGTAGATGGAGAATCCTGTAATCTAACAGAAAGCAAAGTATTGGCACAAGTATAGGGAAAAATCTGAAAACTGTTAATTTGTAGTTAAGTCACAAAAAACAAACTTTTTTTATTGATAAGTTAATCATTGTCTCCTCACCGGATTTTGTGGTTTTTTTTAAGGTAACATTTGATGACTTCTCCTGCTCCTGGGTGAACTGGCTAAAAACCACACCTAAGTTTCTTTTTTGCCTTTTGTGTTCCAAGACGTCTTTCCCTTTCGGAAGTAAACCCATGGCACCACTAGGCCTGCTGGACCCCTACTGACATCTTAGGCTCAGGTTCAGTACGGATGGTTACCGCACGGTCTGATGGTGAGGGAATATGTGGTCGATGGTGGTGTACGCTCGCCTAGAAGAAGCTTATTTACTATTGACTTAAAGACTAACAGGTTGTAGCTATTAGGAAACATAAGCGGTATGGCGGCCTAATTTCTTATAGGTATCTAATTCGTCATGTCCAAGTTCTTTTAAAGAGTTATAAATAAATATATTTTATGTTGCAATCAGTACTACGATTATTAGCTTCGACAGCGTAGCCGCGTAGCAAGCGTAGCACCACGTCGAGGCATCGTAGCAATCTCGTAGGCGTTCATTCTAGGTGGCTAAAAATTAACGTCTTCGAGATTATATGATACTGCCGCAATATAATGTACAATTTTACATACATAATTGTATAATTGCCGCTTGGCTTTTCGATGCGCGTTACAATTTATTTTTTACCAGTGAAATCTCTTTCACCCTGTTTTCTATATAATAACTTGAGAGAAAGAAATTATTTATTTTTCTGCGCTTTGCGGTTTTGGCCACATCTTTTACTTGAATTACTGCTTCGCAGAAGGAGCGATGGATGATTGCCACCTGTGTGACTGCCCTCTATTACGCTTACGAACTCTAATATCACCGAATTCGTTCACAGACACCCTATTGGCTTCCCACTGAATGAAACCCAGTGAAAGATAGCCGTTATGACCCACGTATAGTGGTTCATCATGGATCGAGCGTGGAAACCGAATCCCAATAGATAGATACTTGTGTGGGCTTCTGAACGACGAGCTAAGAGTAGCTCGCCGTCCAGTAACCCTCCGGACCAAGCCAGAGTCGTCACTGCGCATAGTGCTCCACTCGTACCTAAAATAGATGTCAGTAAAACGGTAGGGGTCTAGCGGACCGAAGCCTAAAAGGGCCATAAACGGAAATCCAGAGTCCTGGACCGCAAGACAAAGAAGAAACATAGGTGTGATTTTAGTCAATTAAAGTCTGATACGTCTTCCCGCCTCACCCTAGAGAGGGAGATTCGATGATTTCCCACCATAAAAAAATAAATAGATACCTATTTTTTTTTTAGTTAACGCAAAGTATAAAATAAAATATGTACTTGTATTATCGAGTAGAAATTGACTTAATCCCACCCCTAGCTACAGTAGTATGGCTGAGATAAATGAGTATTTCAGTTCTCGGTGTACGGACATCGGGCTATCACCGCGCACTTATTTGTTAGTGCCTTTTTATCTCGACTTAGCGTGCTTAGCTTCAAGCTTTTGTCTGATGTTTTAAAACGTATACGTATGTTTAATACATAGATTTTAAAACAGTATGTTCTCACACAACGGAAGGAAAACTGGAACAAATAAATTTGTAAACAATAATATCATTGTAGTTAAGAACATTTTATAGTAATGAAGTTTCCTTATTTGGAATTCTGTTTATAAAACACTTACGTATACAAATTCAAATAGATAGCCTTTATTTCTAATAACATAAATACATAAATCTAGAGCAGTGGTGGCCGAGTGGTAACGGCCCCGAGTTACGAGTTGTAGGTCGCAGGTTCGAACCCAGCTAGGCGCATTACTTTGTGTTATTTATTTCATCACCACTGCTCTCAAATCGGTGAAGGAAAACATCGTGAGGAAACCGGCATGAGCTAGAACCAAAAATTCGAAGAAATGTGATATCCACCAACCCGCACTGGGCCCGCGTGGTGGATTACGGCCCATTCCCTCTCCTAGAGGAGAGGCCTGAGTCCCAGCAGTGGGAACATTATAAAGCTGATGCTATGCTATGCTAAATACATCAATTTATAATTTTTAAATTGTTTCATACTTGCTATGTTTTCTAAAATTTATTTAATTAGTATTATTAATAGTGGTTGTAATTATATTTATTTTAAACAATTTTATACTTACAATTAACATTCCCTGTTCAATGTTTAGGGATTGGGCTGGACATGTCTGCCGCATGTCTATCAAGCGGTGGGCCCATAAAACAAAGTTGGTTCCCTGGAATCACACTACGGGGTCGCGACAGACCGAGGAGATGGCGGGATGACTTGAATGCCTTCCTTGGGAATTGGCAAGAAGTGGCTCAACGCCGAGAACAGAATGGAGGGAGGCCTTTGTCCAACAGTGGGACAGTATTAGCTAGATATATAAAAAAAAAAACATTATTTATCAGAATGATAACATTGAATACTAAGTATATTATTGTTTTTACAAAGCTACTTTATGTTATTATTATTAATTATCTTGTAATTAATAGGTAACTATTTCTTATATTTATTTCAAAATTATTTCATAAAGTTAAATATTATATCTTTTATGATAACAATTTTCCTTCGTTACCTCTCATGTATAGCGAACACTTAATATTATATACAAGATAATTGGGTACTTGAATACATATTTCTTGGAATGAATCTACGCTACATTGATATTTGAATTCGTAGAATCCACCTTTTTAGCATTTGAACCACCCGTGCCCCTCGTGGAGTAAAATCTAAAATAATAAGATCTTTACAGCAAAATAAGTTTCTTTTTTCGATTGAAAGGTCAATGTCCTTGACTGGCCTGTTGGTCTAGTGGTTAGTTGCCCTGACTGGGTCGTGGATTCGATTCCCACCCAGGACAAATGTTTGTGTGATGAGCACAATCATTTGTTAATAATAATAATATATTTATTAAATATTATGTAGTACAAGCATGTTCAGCAAAGTTCTGACAAAGCATGCAAATTTTTAAAGTTAGGCAAGTAGCCAAGGAAATACCTATAATGAACAATTTATAACATCAAAATTTCTTATCTATAAATTCTTTAAAACTATAAAAACTATATTCGAGCAACCATTTATAAAATTTAGCTTTAAATAAAATTGGGTTTGATGCTTTAAGATGTCTAGGTATTTTATTATAAATACGCATACACTTATACTATAATACGTTCTGTGTCTGGGTGTAATTTATCTATAATAATATGTATGTATTTAGAAATATTTAAGTATGTTTATGAATTGACTAATACTCATAATACAAGCTCTGCTAAGCTTGAGACTAGACAGCGTTGTGTGATAGTTGTAAAAAAAAGGCCTCTTCAAGGTCAAGTTCATGGACATTTTAATAGCCAAGTTCCGGCAATAGCAGATTTCTTTGAGAAAACCAGCCTTATCTTATTTATTTTGCACAAGATAGCTGTAATTTAGTAGTAAAAGTGCCTTTCAGAAATAATATTTCTTGCCAAAGAATAGTTTTCAAGTGACAAGATAAATTCAAACTGAAGTGCCAAAAAAATCTTGCAATTTGAATTTAAAGAGAAATATTTATGTGATCTTGACTTTTATCCACGTCTCATAAAATATGATTGGTTCACAGAACACATGAATCAAACTTCTAAGTGCTCGGCCACAGTAACAGCGCGGTGCAGGCAGTAGCGCGGGCGCGGGAGCGGGCGCGTTTTGCTTGGCTACACTGGCAGTGCGGTGCGGGGAGCGGCGGTAGCCATAACCTGTTTCAAAATAAATCTAAATCTAAAAATAAAGCAAGTTAATATTTGAACCATTGTCAATGATGTCTGATTAACTGTAAAATCTGTAAATACAGTTAAAATCAGACTGAGATCCCCGCTCCCACACATGTTGCCGCTCACTGCCACGAATATATGAACTCTGTATGGCGAGAGATGATGAGTCCGCGCCGCTTCCCACGCCCGCGTGTCCACTGTTGCCACACAAAGGAAGTTCTTGTGTTAGAGATTGCCGCGCCACGCCCGCCCCGCACCCGCGCTGCCACCGTGGCGGAGCACCGTAAATGTATTCGTCTTGTTTTTGTTCTTTTTTTAGGGTTACGTACCTCAGTAGGCAAAAACGGAACCTTTATAGGATCACCTTGTTGTCCGTCTCCCCAGACTCTTTAGCTCAGGAATGCGTAGAGGTATTAAGCTGAAATTTACGCATATCAAATACTCTGATCTGTTTCTTATAGCGACATCTATGTCGTCATTGAGGAACTATCCTGCATCGCGCAATTAAAGTTCTCTGCGCGATTTGAATAGATACAACTGCCCGAAATAATATATCGGGCAGTAGCCTACCAGACATATCACTCGTCTGGTCATCTTTTCAATGGAAGTATGTGGGACTTTAATCTGTGTTTTACAGACCTCTAAATCTGCTTGTAGCAGTAAAATAATCAAAATACTAAGTCAACACAATCTAAACCTAAAGCCATTTATGGTTTTATGGGATTCACCGTTGATTTAGAATCATGTTTGGCAAAAAGCGATTTCATTTAGCATAAATAAAAGAAAATATCCAAAAACCGTAGAGGTCATATCATCACAAGTTTACGGAATCCTCTTAAACCATCCTTTAATCTATATTATACAATCTAAAACCAAAAATGAACTGAACTATGGCGTCAAAAAACTCCTCTGCATCGCTTTTGGACTAGAAAGTAAAGTGCACACTAACTTAAGCTTTTTCCAGACAAAAAATACACGATATCTACCTACTACAAAGTTTTTTGTTTGATTCTTAGTAAAATGAAAATGATGGTAACACAACACAACCCGCAAGACGCAAGACAACTCGTTTCAAAGTTCTGAACAAAGTTTAAAACTCTTCTCACCGAGTTTAAAAAATCGGCCAAGTGCGAGTCGGACTCGCGCACGTAAGGTTTCACACCATTATACAACATTAGACACTGTAATCAGGTATATAGACAAAGAAAATGTCGTTTGCTTTAATATTTACTTTAACTGAATTATATATTTTTATAGTGACCATAGTGAGTGGATATTTAAAGCGTCTATCTGTGTGCCGCCATTAATATAGAAAACAAGTTTGTTGTATGGGAGCCCCACTTTTTTTTATTATGGATAGGCTCGCGTTTCGCTACTATCTGACAGATTTAAATCATCATTATCATGATCAGCCTTTTAATGTTCCTACTGCTAGGACACAGGCCACCTCTCTAGAAGTCGGAGTGGGCCGTAGATTTAAATCAGGCGGTGTCACTTCTCAACACCCTGACTGCTCAGCATCCGGATGTAGCTATGTTCCATTCTAGAGTGCGATTGTCTTTAGAGAAGTGCAGAGAATGTTTTGGCGGTTGATTTGAGTTCTGGTTTATGATTTAGTTGTGTTTGATTCTTTTTATTTATTTTTATACTTTTTTAAGTTGTTATTTAATTTCTTTAATGTTTTTAATTTTTTTGTACCTAATCCTTGTAATGATGATGATAATGATAATGTAATGATATTGATAATGATTTGTACATGCGATTTCTATATTATTATTTTATATTATATTGTAATAAAATAATGACTCTGCACGTGTTGGTTTCGACTGTTAGTGCAGAGAGTACCTGTTGTAAAATAAATAAATAAATAAATAGCTGCAACAGAAATACATCATTGTTAAAAGTTCAACTGTTTAGCTATCATGGTTCATGAGCTATAGCCCGGTTTTATTGTTTTGATATGGAACCCTAAAAAGTGGCAATATAAAGAAGACACAAAGTACATAAGTACATGGGTACGAAGTTGGTGTGATCGTTTCCTATACAATATTCAATCTCGCGAGCTCGCCTGAAAGTGTTAAATATTCAATGCTTTGGATCGTTTTAACTCAATTTCAGAACTTTTCAGTGTACTTAATACCTACTTACCTATATATTTATTTATCTTTGCGCTAAGCTCCTCAAGGCAGTGTCGAAAGTAGTGTTAGCATGAACGTACGTGGCGTCGTAGAGGCAATCAGTGCTGGACCCTGGTTAAATCAAGGACTATGGCCTACGCTCTGGACTATGGCCTGGTTCACGCCATAGTCCAGAGCGATATGGAATAGGAAGTCTCTTTCTGCGAAGCAAATAGAGCTAACGAAGGAGATGGCCATTATCGTGAGGGATCGGGTGTTTTCATGCTTCAGCTGTCGCCAGAAAAGACATACTGGGCAGCTCGTTGTTTGACCATCCGTAAGGGCGCAGTCATGAGTCGTCAGAGGCATGTAGTGTTCCAAGATGTAAGCAAAACTGTATGAGCCCAGTAGGGCCGATACCCGCTGGGGCCATGGGATTTTTTTTCTATATACACAGTGTTTGTTAATAACCAATCTGGATCAAAAAAATCATGGCATCTCTGACCATTAACCATGGCATATATATTATACATATATATGAGAATAAAATAAAATAATTGACATTTTACTATTTAATTGATATAATACTGACAGGGTACCTCTACCCAAAGCCAAGCCAAATTATCTGCGATGAGTGTCGGGAACAATTTAAGTGGCACATCAATATTACCGTACTACCACGCCTCAATTACATGCCACCCGGAACTCCGCACCGCCTCGCATTCTGCAGCTACTATTCTTTATATGAATTTGTATGCGCTCACTCCATCAACTTACTACCGAGGCGATCCAGTGACGCTACGGAGTGGATGTAGTGAGCACTTGCCCATACAAGTTCATATAAAGAATACTAGCCGGAGGAGTCGAGGCGGATAGGAGTGTGCTCCGGGTGGCTCTAATGAGCAGCAGCTGTGACCTTAAATGTAATAGAAGCGTGGTAGTACGGTAATATTGATGTGCCACTTAAATTGTTCCCGACACTCATTGCAGATAATTTGACTCCGTTTCCGCCTGCTTCGGTTTAAATTGACAGTGTGACCATACTCTGTATTAGTTCATAGGGATTAATAATTACTCAAATGTACACAAAGCTCATACCAATTAGTGAGACCACTACATTCCTCGTACACCAGTGTGCACGTATGTATACATGTGTTCCGCTAATCTAGTACAATTAATAGGATGAAACATTATGTGATGAAGATGTAGTTTGTAATAGGAAAAGGAGTAAAACTAACAAAGTTTTAATGGCTTATTAACATCGTCCTGCCCTTGGGTCGGCGAACCAAGTTTTTTTTTTTCATTCCATTTTATCCCGTCACAGTATCACAAACTGTCATGTCACTCTTCACAAACTCAAACTCAAACTCAAAAGCATTTATTTCAAATAAACCATTTACAGGCACTTTTGAAAGGTCAAGGTGTCAGTCTGTCAGAAAAAAAATGATGCTAATTGCACATTCCAAAGCGTAGATCTCTATGGAGAAGAATGTGCAAGAAACTCCATGGACAATCTTTTCAATCATTTTATGTATAACAAATATCTCTGTTACATGTTTCTTGTCGCTGCTATTATGTGAGAACAATGTCAATAAAATAAAGTAAAGACAAAAAAAAGGCATTCTAAATAAAGATATTAAAATAAACCACTGGCAGCTAAGAGATGACCAGTCTCAACTGATAGCGCCCGTTCACGGACATGACGCGCATATCAGCACCACTCAGCTCAACCATTTTGAAGGGAACCGAATGATCCAACACACGCGCCACCATCAGTGAGACATTTGAGTGAGCATGACAAACTCTCAACCACCATGCTCATTTATGTCAAACAAGTCCAATATCCAAAAACCGTAAATTGCTCCATGGTACTCACATTCACAAACTTTGAAAATAAATGCTTCTACATTATACAATAATAATTTAATATTAAATAAAAAGATAAAAAAGTATTTTCCAATCAATTTGTACGCCCTGCTGGTAGTGGAGCTGGACCAGCATTAACCCAAGCATTTTTATCTTGAATATAATCATCCAAGCTATAATATGCCCGTGTACATAGTGTGCGTTTAATACAAGATTTAAATTTTGTTTCATTGAGTTCTAATATGTGAGGAGGTATTTTATTGTAACATTCTAAACAGTACCCCATGAAAGAAGACGCTACTTTAGCCAGTCTGAAACCTGGTTGAACTAAAAGGTCCCTATTCCTTGTAACATAATTATGCCTATCGCCTCTTTTACTAAAAAGGTGAAGATTCTTTCTAACGTACATGATGTTTTCATAGATATATTGACAAGGTACCGTCATGATGTTAATATCTTTAAACAGTTCCCTTAGAGAATCGCACCGGCGGAGATTGTATATGGCTCTGATGGCTCTTTTCTGTAATATAAAAATAGAGTGGATATCTGCAGCCCGTCCCCATAGTAAGATACCGTATGACATGATACTATGAAAATAACTAAAATAGACTAGTCTAGCGGTATCAACATCCGTAAATTGGCGGATTTTTCTAACAGCATATGCAGCTGAGCTAAGCCGTCCTGCAAGAGATGTTAAATGAGGACCCCACTGTAGCCTTGAGTCAAGCGTTATCCCCAGGAAAACCGTTTTATCGACGAATTCTAGTTTTTCGTTGTTCAATACTATGTCACATTCACTACTTTTGACATTCGGTAAGGAAAATCTTATGCATTTAGTTTTCTTCCCATTTAAAACTAGATTATTAGCAGTGAACCAGTTTTGGACCTGCAGTAGGGCGTTATTTTCGTCGTCAAGATTATTAGTCCTTCTATTTACCTTAAAAATCAAAGAAGTGTCGTCGGCAAACAACACCATATTAAGTTTATTTTGCAACAAATGGGGTAAATCATTAATGTAAACTAAAAATAAAAAAGGACCTAAAATCGAACCTTGGGGTACTCCCATTTTAACATTTAACCCCGACGAATTGACACCGTTTATCTGAACTAATTGCTGTCTATCATTCAAATAAGATTTTAATAAGTTTAACGCTGTTTTGCCTAGTCCGTAATGCTCAAGTTTCAGGAGTAATGTTTCATGAACTACACAATCAAACGCCTTAGACAGGTCGCAGAAGATGCCTATAGCATCTTGTGCCTCTTCCCACGCATTAAAAATGTGTTTTAGTAAGGAGACACCAGCGTCAGTTGTACAACGTCCTTTGGTGAAACCATACTGTTTATTGTGTAAGATGTTATTTGTGTTAAAATGATTAAGCATTTGATCCTACATCACCTTTTCAAATATTTTGCTAAAAACTGGCAACACGGACACTGGCCTATAATTATTAGAGTCTTTACTGTCCCCGGATTTAAAAAGTGGTATAACTTTACTATATTTCATTAGATCCGGAAAGACACCTTGATCTATACACAAATTAAATATTAAAGCTAAGTATGGCGCTATAGTCTCAATAATTGAGGTACAAACTTTGATAGACATACCCCAAAGATCTTCAGTTAATTTAACCTTGATTTGTTTAAATGCTTTTATTACTGTTATGGGGTTTATATGCTTAAAGTTAAATTCAGTGGGGCAGGCTGCAACATTAGCCTGTAATAAACCAAAAGCATGAGATGGTGATGAATTTAGGGCTTCAGTAGTTTTTATTGGTACACTGGTAAAGAAATTTACAAATTCTTCCGCAACTACTTTGCTATCGCTAATAAGACCATGATGAGTCTCTAATATGTAATCATTATTATGTATTTTGTTCCTGTTGGTTTCATTATTTATGATTTTCCAAACCGTTTTTATTTTATTATCTGCTGTTTTAACCTTGTTGCTAATATATAAGGCCTTAGCTGCCTTACAAGTATTTTTAAACATTTTTGAATAGGTAGCAACATACTTATTAAAAGTTTCAGTGTTAATAATAGGCTTAAGGCCATACAGCTCGAAAAGTCTTTCCCTACTTATCCTGATTCCTTTAGTCGCCCAGTCACTAAATCTAAACTTAGGGCAGATACTTTTAGTTTTCTTCTCAAAAGTCTTATTAAATTCGGTTTGGACTATTGAAAAAAAATCGTTATACAAAATATTACCATTGTTCACTGCAAGGTTCCAATCACCTAACTTGTTAATTAAAGTGTTGTTAAATTTATTCAGTTTACCGGATGTTATTGGTCTGGATTGTATTTGCACTTGTTGTATTGGTATAATGGATTCAAAAGTTACCAACAGGCCGCTATGATCAGAAGGCAGATAATCTACAATGGCCTTTTCTAAATAGTCACAGCAACAAAAAACATTATCAATACATGTAGCAGAAGTAGTGGTAGTTCGAGTTGGTTCTCACACAATCCATCAGTTTTTAGAATAGAATAGAATAAACTTTATTTTACACCAAAATAATGAAAATTTCAGAAGACACTTAACTCTATGGGTACAATGGCGGTCTTATCGCTGACAGCGATATCTACCAGACAACCTTATTTAGTATGAACTAGAAGAATTTAAAATTGAAAAAGGGTTGTCTGTGATTTTCTGCTGGCAAATGTAATTCAAATTAAATTTTAAAAATAAATAAATATACGATATATAGTCACATATATAATTCGGTCTTTACTTTTGCTCTCTCCCTCTCTATTCATCCACATACATACTTGCAACTTAAGAGTTACAAGAACATTATTGTTCTTTAAACCGCACCATGGCTGGTGTTATGCAGGTGCTGATGGCTCTGGAGAAGTTCAATGCAACTGCCACGACTGATGTCACAGTACTCACAGTAGGGCTAGATTCGGGTAGCGGTGATGCAAAAAGACCGGAGGTGGTAGAGTAGGGTAGAGCGGGAGCGAAGCCGCGGGCAAGAGCTAGTAATTACATAAAACAATATTAATAAAAACATAAAATAATTTAGGAACAAAAAACTTTACATGCAAGTAACAGTTCGATTTTAATCTTAACTCCAAATAATGTACTCGTACAAAGCGTTATCCCAACTGTGGGGTCGGCTTTTAGACTACATGATGCTATTCAAAGCAGCATTTTACATGTAAAGCCTATACAAGCCGTCTATCTATAGAAATAACCTAATTATTCTATTCTTATACAAGCCGTCTATCTATAGAAATCACCTAATTTTTCTATTCTTATACAAGCAGTCTATCTATAGAAATCACCTAATTATTCTATTCTTATACAAGCCGTCTATCTATAGAAATCACCTAATTTTTCTATTCTTATACAAGCAGTCTATCTTTAGAAATCAACTAATTATTCTATTCTTATACAAGCAGTCTATCTATAGAAATCACCTAATTATTCTATTCTTATACAAGCCGTCTATCTATAGAAATCACCTAATTATTCTATTCTTATACAAGCCGTCTATCTATAGAAATCACCTAATTTTTCTATTCTCATACAAGCAGTCTATCTATAGAAATCACCTAATTATTTTGTTCTAATACAAGCAGTATATCTATACAAATCACCTAATTATTCTATTCTTATACAAGCAGTCTATCTATAGAAATCACCTAATTATTCTATTCTTATACAAGCCGTCTATCTATAGAAATCACCTAATTTTTCTATTCTTATACAAGCAGTCTATCTATAGAAATCACCTATTTTTTCTATTCTAATACAAGCAGTCTATCTATAGAAATCACCTAATTATTTTGTTCTAATACAAGCAGTCTATCTATAGAAATCACCTAATTTTTCTATTCTAATACAAGCAGTCTATCTATAGAAATCAATTAATTATTATATTTTAATACAAGCAGTCTATCTACAGAAATCACCTAATTATTGTATTCTTATACAAGCCGTCTACCTATAGAAATCACCTAATTATTTTACTTAAAAGTTTACAAATCCTCTAGTATACTAGTAGTAAAACGTAGTTGCCAACTCAATTATTTAACCTTCAAATCTTAGATTGACCTTGAACCTTGCGTCACTGTCTTGACCTTGATATTCCTATTTTCCTCTACGGTTGCTGAGGAAATAGCCAACGTAAGTGCGTGTCAGACAGAAAACAATGATCGATCTAAGGGTAGTGTTATTATAGTAAGGTCGGAGTTCTATCAGACGAATATAACTTTGCGGCATTTGATCCCTCGGCCGCCAGGAGGTATTATTATTACGTAATTGCGCACTTCTTTTAAAATTACATAAAAAAATTACTTTTTCTGCTTTTTTTTTTTCAGGAAAAACGAAAACATAGAAACCAAAAGGAGACGGGGACTTCTGGACCAAAAATGTAAGTGATTGAGATATGCTTTTAAAAATTCGTTATATAATTCCATTTCAAAATAGAAAAAATCTAGCCCTAGTTCAACCCAGGAAAATGAGATATCTAAAAAATAAGTTTTAGTCATTGGTAGCCTATTTTAGGTTAGGTATACAATCGATAAATAGTTTATTCCAAGGAACT
This sequence comes from Leucania comma, assembly GCA_958295575.1. Taxonomy (NCBI): domain Eukaryota; kingdom Metazoa; phylum Arthropoda; class Insecta; order Lepidoptera; family Noctuidae; genus Leucania; species Leucania comma. The sequence goes on from OY282469.1 coordinate 1,884,576, forward strand.
TGCATACCTAGTTTATTCTAAGGTGTTTTTTTTTGAATAATTTTGAATTTGTGTTGAAAATACTTCTAGTACTCCTTTCTACTCTAAGTATGATTTGTCGTAGACATGGGCTTGGAGTACATACAGATATTTATCCAATAACAGACTTCATAATAGATTTTCCGTTGTTAGATATTCGGTTTTAGTAACGCCTAGCCAAACCATAAAATTTAGCACTATTCTCATAAATAGTAAGCACTTAAAAATAAAGATAATATTGTTTGCTTATTTCAATGTGCAATAGATTTTCATAAAAATCTGAATTGTGCGATTCGCACTGTCTATTTTATTCCACTATGTTACGTGTGGTTATAAAGAGAAAAAGCGAATTTTTACGCATTGTCCAGTTTGCGTTTTGCTATACACAAAATTCATTTGACCTTTCTCGGCTCCAGCTACATCTACGTATCCAGTGATTTTATTTGTCGATTCTGATCAGTTTGGTTGTTTATATCGTTTAGTTTGGCTAGGCCGGTTTTAGAAATCTGATTTTCTAGACTGAGTAAACGATAAAAATGTGTTTGAAATCGGCTTTTAAATTCGTTTTATTATCGAACGCATGCCTAATTTATCGTCTCGTATTCTTCGGTTTCTCGCGGTATAATGACTTGTAGCTACAACCTCTTCCGTCACGGCAGAGGACGAAAGAGGTTGCGGCTAAAAAACATAGAGTTATTATGTCAAAGTCAATACTGACTGATACTGATATAGAGACGTCACTAATAAAAAGCTATTATAAAATGTCTAAATCGTCTAAATATTATCGTTGTTATTGTACTGCATCTGGAGTATAAAATTTTTTACACACCACCTAAGCACTCCAGATTAATCGTCGAGCGAGGAGACTCACTGAAGTCCAGAACAGGAGCAGTTATTTAATATAATATATATAATATAATATATAATATTTCCACAACTATCACACAACACCGTCTAGTCCCAAGCTAAGCAGAGCTTGTGTTATGGGTACCAGATAGCTGATAAACATACTTATATATATTTCTAAATACATACATATTATAGATAAATAACACCCAGACACAGGACAAATGATCGTGCTCATCACACAAACATTTGTCCTGGGTGGGAATCGAACCCCCGACCTCCGGCATAGCAGTCAGGGCCACTAACCACTAAACCAACAGGCCAGTCCTACTGATCCTAATGATCTTTCACCAACAACAAAAGCTTAAGCTTTAATTAGTAAGCCTTCTGTGATCTAACAAATTAATTCAACAAAATAAAATATTGAAACCTGTTTTTATCAAAGTAATCTGCTCGTAAGATCTGGTAATCTAATAAATCTACAACACCTTTCTTTGACAACTTAATATCAAATTCTCAGTTATAATATAATTAAATAATCGCAACAAATTACTGTTATTAATTGTATAATAACTACTATTAATATTATTAAAGCGAAGTACAGGTACATTGTTATAAAAACACTTCTAAAAGGAATTTTGAAAACAGGTAAATTATGGCCTCAATCAGGTCACAGGAAACCTTTCATCTTTGGCTTTATTTGTAACAGTATCCAACCGAGCTACTATTATTATTATTACAATTCTTGCATTTTATTACAAAATATGATATTTTTAACTTACTCAATACTTTATAGAGTTATAAAAACTTCAAGTTTTCCATTTCAATTAGATTAATTCGTGTATTGAATTATACCAGCGCGAACCTATCAACAATGAAATAAAGTTACATTTTTTATGTATTTAAATAAAAACTATTTACAAAATTGGATTTATTTTATAATTCTCAATTTTACCGATTTATGTGCGATCATTTCAACTAAAAATATTTTTAAACATGTTTCGGAAACCACTAATCTCTTAGAAATATCTTATAGTACAGATTAACATAAACTTTTTAGCAGCTTAAAAGTAAAATAATGTAGTTTAATATCATATTAGTATAATTTCCAATTTATTGATGCCTCTTTTTGTTATAACTACCTATATAAATAATTGTCTTCTATTTCATTAGTCCAAGAAACTACACTTCACAGTCGCACTTATATGTAAGTGGCTCTACTTTGAGCCTAATATACCAAAGTATCTCTACTTTGAAATCGAATAAACCATTTTGTATCCTTTATTTCTCGTTATTACTGGCAACACTTGAACCTAGAAATAGTAATTCTTTATTCATTGGTAATATCAGCCTTACCACTATTTGGTAATAACAGACTATAATTATAATATATGTAGGTATACAAATTATTACCTATGGGAACCGTTATATTATACAAAAACAATAACACTTAAATGCCGAAGTAGTCCTTCACATCTGTTAAATGTCAGCCGGTGTACCCGTACGCATTATTTTGGCAAAGAACGAGCCAGCCCTCTGGTCACGCAAAGTGTCGATCAATCGGCAAGATATGTCTTTGTAAAGATGACGTGCACTCCGACCCCATTACCCAAATGTTGTTAGCAGCTCAAAACTGTTATTACAGATAAGATTTGCGCTGCAAAATCGTTATTCCAAAATTCAAAAAACCAGTTGAGAAGAGAAAACAAATTAGTGAATTAAATAACAGCCAGACAGAAATAGCACCCAGACACAAAACAAGCGATCGTGCTCTTCATAAAAATATTTATCATGAGTGGAAATCAAAGCCACGATCTCCAGCATAGCAGTCAAGGCCCCTTACCACTAGACAAACAGGCCAGTCGCAATTGATTATAACACACGTGGACAATCTTACGCACTAGTTTTATTAATTATACACTATATGCACAAAAGTAAAGACTTGGTGGACTTAATGCCAGTGGCATTAAGTCAACCTTAGAGTGATCGAGAGACACGTAGTGGTAGGTGCAATAAAAGAGACAGAAAAGGTGAATACAAGAATAAATAAACTAATAAACCATGAATATAATAAAATAGTTTTATTCACATAAATAGGAATTTCGTGAAGTTATCTACATTACTTTTTGGGCTAAACATAATTATAATTTTCAATATCGCAGAGTACGTTTACTCGTACAAGCTACAAAACATATAAAACCAGCATTACTTGCATCGGTATGCATGTGCAGCAGACGTGCGATAATGCTGAATTCAGCTCAGCTGCTCAGCTGCTCAACGGAGCGGTCATGTGCGCGAATATTGAGCTAATCTCCTAAGTGTGCGCGGTGCGAGGTGAGCGAGGCGCGGACTAATACAATTACCTTTAATAACTAAGATGATATTATTAATTGCGTTGAATTGAAAGGAAATATTTAATAGTGATCAAGGAATTAATCTTGTGAGATGTACTTTACCTAAGCCCCTATGGCTTTAGGGAAAGTACATTTCGATGGCGCATGTTTTTTTTTTTCACTCGTTGTCACTATATCGCATCATTAATAGATCTTTTAAAGTCTTTACAGTAGGCAAGAAACATATAACCGAAATAATTGTAATACGTAACATAATTCAAAAAAGTGTCCATGGATTTTCTTGCACATTCTTCTCCATAGAGATCCTTTTTTTGGGAGGGAAAATCATCCAAAGATATCTCCGGTCCCTTGGGTGGGGCGGAAGAAAGTGTCAGATTTTTACTAACTAAAAACCCACTCCTGTTCCTTCTTTGCCTTTCATACCGAGGCTGAACCTTCCTTTCAGAAACCGTTCCATGGGCCCAGTAGGCAAAGGATTACTATGCTTCTTTATTATTGATAGGCTCACGCTTGATTACAGTTTCACCTAATGAAATAACCGATGATGTGGTCAACGATGGAGCACAGTTGCCTTCAAATAACCTATTCACTTTTGTGTAGTAACATTTGCCACCTTAAAAATGCACCTTTTGCAAATTTAAAATCATGTTTTATGCACTCCCAAATCCAATTAGAACAAGCGAAAAGCATTGCACTTGTGCAATCCTAAATTCAATTACCATCACAAACAGAAACAGCTATCAAAGGCAAGCGTATCACGTACTAAGAACTAACTAGTGCAGGCAGAAAATTAAGTACGAAAAGCGAAACTACTTAAGCTAATACAGGCGTCCTAACGAATGGGACACAGTAAGAGACAGTACCAGTACTGTTTGTATGCAAATTTTTATTTGCGAAGGGACAAAAAGTGTAGAACGATCTCCAAGCGGGCTTAGGGTGGTGATATACTAATGTAAGGGAATTACGTACCACTGTAGTTTTGAGTAATATTTTTGTTTGCCTTGGTTTGTTATTTTAATTTAGAGTGTTGGTTTTATTTTGTTTTTTAGCGTTCCGTACTCAAGTTGTTCCGAAAGCAGTTTCGGATCACTGTTGCTCGGTTCGTCTGTCAGGACCCTTTTTCTCAGAAATGTGTGGAGGTATGAAACTGAAATCAATATGAAATACTTTTGTCTTTTCACTGCCACTTGTGGTAGCACCCAAGCAGCAGTTAAAAAAAAATCTAATTCAAAATAATCTAAATATAAGGCCGGTTATGCTCCGTTTAGGGGTAAATTTTTAAGCATTAAGACCAAGAATTATAAGATACTTTGCGTTCCTGTGGCATGAAACAAGATCTCATAGCACAAATATAGGAAACTAAAAAAACTAAAACACTAAAAAAATGCGATTCCGAAAAAGTTTCGAAACTCGATTCGGGAAATGAACTATTTACACAGTTTTTGTGCGGAACCTTCAGTGCAGGTTTTAATAATGAACGTAACGGTTGTTTTGCTAAGGAATCTTTTGCATTTTGCAGTTCTGATTCATGGCGGTTAAAAAGAGTAAAGAGTTTTTGCAGAAGATCGACTCAAACTTTCTTCTCCCATAGGAATATTCGGGGGGATGAAGGGGTTTTCTCAAATTTGAGAAGGAAACAATTCATCGACATTTCGTTTCATCAGTTTATTTTTATTTATGCAATGCATAGCATCAGCCTTATAATGTTTTCACTGCTGGGACTCAGGCCTCCTCTCTAGGAGAGGGAATCGGCCGTATTCCACCACGCGGGCCCAGTGCGGTTTTTAGACGTCACTTGTCTTGGAATTTTTGGTTCTAGGACATGCCGGTTTCCTCAAGATGTTTTCCTTCACCGTTTTTGAGAGCAGTGGTGATGAAATAAATTACACAAAGTAATGCGCCTGGCTGGGTTTGAACCTGCGACCTACAACTCGTAATTTGGGGCCGTTACCACTCCGCCACCACTGCTCTCCTGTTTATTTTTATCACTGGTGTTTATTTTTCTATTTGCTCATTTTCCACAAGGAAGAGGATGAAGGAACTCAAAAACTAGATTGATGCCATTACACAAATACTACATAGGCGAAAGCTTGTATATTTATTACTTCTTCACTAAAAAACAACTGAACGGATTTGGACGAAAATTGACACAAGGATATGTTCAGAAATAGCTCATGGGATTCTTTTATCCTGAGATTATTCCCTCTGAGGACAATTTTCTACTTTTGCGTGGGTCAATTCACTGGCAGCAGTGAGGATATATTTATCCGAAATTAAAAATGGTCTCTTGTAATATCATACCAACATACCCACTTGTTGAGTCGTCAACCTTCTTGCAAAGGAACGAATTTTGATGAGACCTAAGGGCCTGTTCACACTTTTTAAACGCACCGTCGACGTGCGTTTTAGAAACTTGCGTCGACGGCGCGCTTATACACGTGCGTCAGCATCGTGTTTGTATAATCGATTCAAACGCACGATACCGGCGCGTCTGTATCAATTCAAATGCGTATTTTAATTTATACAGGTGTGCAATGATTTATAGGCTGCGTCTGATTCGTGTGCGTATTGCGTCTGTATTGCAACAAACGCGCGTCAACGGCGCGTTTAAAAAACGTGGTGTGCATTCATACTCGTAAGGGCTTTAGATACATAGGTCTCATGAAGAATTAGTATATACGTAAACTATTAAGAACGAAGCCAACGTGATAACTGGAGACTTCGTGAACCTATTGCTCAAATAGCCTTCATGCGTAAAAGTGTGTTCTGCATAGCCCCAATATTACATAACAAGGTACCAAAGGCATTCAAAGATTGATATTAACAGTTTTAATAAAAGCATGAAGAATTTTTTAATTCATAAATGTTATTATAATTTTGACAAGTATTTAAATGATGTTTAAGTCTAGACATTCTCATTAATTTTTAATTAATACGACGTAATTTTATGATTTCTATTGTGATGTTTTTGTGATTTTCTTCTTCTTCTTCTTCTTCATCAGCCTTTTTTAATGTTCCCACTGCTGGGGCACAGGCCTCCTCTCTAAGAGAGGGAATGGGCGTAATTCACCACGCGGGCCCAGTGCGGCTTGGTGAATGTCACATGTCTTCGAATTTTTGGTTCTTGGACATGCCGGTTTCCTCACGATGTTTCCCTTCACCGTTTTGAGAACAGTGGTGATGAAATAAATTACACAAAGTAATTACGCCTGGCTGAGTTTGAACCCGCGACCTACAACTCGTAAGTCGGGACCGTTACCACTCGGCCACCACTGCTCTGTTGATTGTCTTGTGATTTTAGCTTATTATTATTATTGTGCAAAACCGTATTGCGCCGACCCCAAGTAATATGGGATAAGGGCAGTAAGAAGAAAAGAGAGTATTGTACGAGTATTTTGCATTTTAATTAAATTGGACTATTCAGGAAAAATACAATTAAAAATATAATTATGTTTACGCCTTTCTTGGCAAAACATGTTTTTTTTTTTTTAAGTTTGTATTAATCCAACTGATTGAATATCTTATCATTTTATCTTACCGCATTCTGCTTGCACTTTCATATCCACTCAAGCTGCTAAGATAATCGGGAATAGCTAAGTAAGCTAGGTTCGTGTTGCTTGCAGGCTCAGGTAGGTTCACCGCAATAATCCAAGCTAAGCGTAAACGTAGCGTGTAGCGATCAAGCCACAGATAAGCAAAACGCAACGTTTCCTTTTCCGCATTCCTTCTTTTATACTGTCTGATAGACTTATCATAACAAAAGTTCTTTACTGTTTTTATAAGTTCCCCTCCGTTGGAGAATTTTAATTATGGCTTATTTTCCGTTTCTTTTGTTATCGTCCCTTGTGGCATCTAATAGGTCTTTAGGCAATTTATCAATGTCAGGTGATTTGAGATCAACTCATACTCGTTTATTTCAAGTAGATCATTTACAGACACTTTTGAATAGCCAAGATGTCAATCAGTAAAAAAAGTGAAGCTACGAGTAAATTGCACGTTCCAAAGCGTAGATCTCTGGAGAAGCACGTGCAAGAAACTCCATGGACACTCTTTTAAAATTATATTATGAGTTACATTAATCTTCAGATATATAAGATCTGCCAGAGTGTACAAAATTTAAATTCCTAAAAAATAAGGTAAGTGAGCCAGCCTATTTTTTTTTTTGCATGAAAAATCATTAAATGACACCTTCTACCTTGAAAGGAAGACCAACTTGAGAGCAGGTGGTAGCCGAGTGATAATAGGGGCTATTATCACTCGGCTACCACCTGCTCTCACTTACGAGTTGTAGGTCGCGGGTTCAAACCCAACCAGGCACATTACTTTGTGTAAGTTATTTTATCACCACTGATCTCAAAACGGTGAAGGAAAACACCCAAAGAAACCGGCATGTCCTAAAACCAAAATTTCAAAAATATGTGACGTTCCCCAAGCGACACTGGGTCCGTGTGGTGGATTACGGCCCATTCCTACTTGCCCATTAAAAGGCTGATGCTATGCTATGCTAAAACCATCGATATATTTATGTACTACGTACGCTAAAACCAACCTAACACAAGTTAGTTTTAGTCAGTAAAAATCATTAGTTGCCCTTTGCGGTCTAGACCCATCCTAGCAAGACTCAAAATACAACTAAAAAAACATGTTAGAATCGCTCAAAGACCTCGTTTACTTGTACTTAATATTCCTATCAAAACTAACAGACGAATGAGCAGGATATGGTAAAATTAACACACACACACCCCCCACTTCCTCAGGGCTCCGCTTATACCATGACATATTAATAATGAGGAAGTTTCAAGTGACATGCCAACTTACTTAATAGAAATTCTATCTATTCACGATAGCTACGTATTGTGGGCGCAGGAACGCGTTAGGCACTGTTCACACTATGTTGGCTATAAATAGAATTCAGATATTTTGAGATATTTTGCTTTGGGTCTATAGACATCAGACTCAAGCACATTTTTTTTGTAATAAAACTTTGGCCTACTCTGAAAATAACTCCTGTATCATGAGTGTGTTCACAAAATTGTAAACTAACATACACAAGCAACCTGGACTCCAAACAACTATTCCAAAACTCGACTGTGCTCTCCAGTTGCCTTTTGCAATGGGTTTTATCAATCTTGCTGGCATTTTTTGAGGCACAAATGGAAAACATGTGTTCTTTGATTGATACTTACCGGACGATAAGCTACTCATTGCACGCCACCCGCAAGCCCGCGCCTGCGGCGGCCGGCAGTCACCTTGTGACTCTGCTTATGGTGACTGCTTTGCATTCCCTATTTCTCTGAACCATGGTCTCCGAACCTTTACTACTTACCGAAAGCTATGTATCTCCTTTTCTGTTCATTTGTATCATAAATACTCGTTTCGAGTGCAAAAAGACTTTTTCAATACACTTACTCGAAATTGCGCACTTATCCGATCGCTTCTAGGCACGCAATGGAATGTTTTCCGCATTAGTGCGGAAAAAAGTGCAAGATCTCAACCGTTTATCGTATCAGACTGGCCGCACGTCGTCCCGCACGAGGCGCGAGTTAACCCCCACGAGTCGTAAGTGTATTGAAAAACGTCGTTTGACACTCGTGCAAATTTGTCACTGCAGCCCTCGGCTCTATCTCGCCTACGGCTCGTGCGAATTCCACCTCGGTCGCAATGAAAAACTCTCTGCACTTGTATAAAAATGTACTATTTACAAATACGTGCTTGGCAATATGAAAGACTCATCACAGAAATCGCTACAACTCATCAGCAAGTCCGCACCTTTAACAATGAGTTGCAGACAGTCTTAATCGCGTCGCATTGTCTCTGTAATAGAATAGTCGTTACTAGCTGTTCAGAGCTTTGTAGATTGTAGATTTACTGAAAAGTCAAAATTACAGTGAGAATTACGTTTCTTAGATGATCTGCAGAATCTTGTGAAGTTTGAAAACAAACCATATCAGATATCATCCGACCTGTTTCCAAAGGGTCAGGTTGAGAAGCAAAGAACGTATATATTTCTGTGGTTCTGTATGGAACAAATAAATATTTGTACACATAGTGCTTTAGATTCTCTTTGTTTTAAGCATGTGTGTGAGTTTTTATACGCACCCGCAATTAAATAGCCAACATTTATTTTAACAAAAAATTACATACTTTAATTTTCTCCACCAGGGAAATTATGATACGGATAATGAATAATATAATATTTACGGTCTTTTTATAAAATGATAATAATAAAAATAAATAAGTAGTAATAAATAAGAAGTACCGTACTATAGGTATTTGCCCAACCAAGTTCTCGACAATGGCAGCATCATTGGGATCGATCTATCATCATATCCCATATCAACACCGTACAATGCGCCGATTCCCATATTATATTATTATTTGCTTTCAATTACGACAACTGATTTCTTATATTACTACTGACCATTACCTAAGTACATTTAAGTAAATGTTTAGTGCTTGAATTATGATAATAACTTAATTTTCTAATAAGGCTGTTGTATAAGGTCAGTGTAGGTAAGAGTTAACATTTCGGGAAGTGTGCGTTGGAATTGCACAATTTAATTCAACCAAGTCCTTTCTATCATCGGATCACTAAACGTACGGCATTGCGCCATCAGTACATTGTGGACATCCCACCCTTACGTACAACGCGTTTTGGGAACACATTCATTGTGCGTACGGCTAAAGAGTGGAATTCCCTGTCGAAGTCTATGTTTCCTGACAGCTACAACCTTGGGGTTTTTAGGTCAAGAGTGAATAGGTTACTTCTAAGCTAGTGTGCTCCATCGTCGGCCACATCATCGCTTACCATCAGTTGAGATAGTGGTTAAACGCGTGCCTATCAATAATATTGAAATAAAAAGGATATGCATTAGTCCAGTTACATATTGTAGGTATTATGTGTTGGCGACGAAACGTAGCACCGTGCGCCACTGCGACGACCGGAGGGCGACAGCGGCTTGCGGGGAGCGGGGAACGAGGTGAAGAGCGCCGCCGCCCGCGCCGCTGCAAAAACGCTTCGCCATTGACCATTTGACACGGACCATAGGCGCGTGTTCTTATGATCAAATTTACGAACCTACTAATATTTACAGTCCGCTATTTTATTTCTACCACCTCTGAGAATCACCAACATATGTATGTCATTAATAATATGATACATATGGGAGTTTTATGACGCCATTTTTACGTTTTAGTGTATATATAGTTTTAATTAGTAAGTGTTTTATATAATGTATATAATAGTCATGTTTAAAAAAAATACTGTTCATATTTAAAAAAAAAAAATAGCAAAGATGTCTACTAATTTCATTATTTATTATTGTTTCTCCGAAGACAATTCCTTTGTCCCACTAGTGTGAATCAAAATTTCGCAGTAATTTCCCTGCAGTGGGGAATGCTGATTATGCAGTGTTATGGCATAATACGTACCCTTTAAAACACATGAAAAAAACTTCCTTAATTAATCCCAAACTTAAGCCTAAAATATTTAAGCCGTCAACAAAAAATCCATTACATAAAACTACGCTCATTAACTGAACCCGATTGGTTTCGGAACTAGTTTATTTAGATTCTAAAGTGAAGGCGATCGGAAATTTCGAACTTGTCCAAATTGGAATAGTTAGGAATCCGGGACCCGAAATGTTGGGGAAAGCGTCACGCCCCTTGGCTAGATCATTATCATATTAAATAGCGCTGTGTTTTACACTCCGATTTATAGATACCCTTTATAATTGGGGATTTAGAATTGGCTGTTTAATTAATTATCAATTTTAGATTAAACAACCGACTGCATTGTAAAATAAAACACTATTAAGTTCAAAATACCAAACTTTAATTTAAACGGCAATCGTTGTGAAAAAATAGAAAAATAATGCCTGAGCGCTCCGTTGGCATTCAGTTACTTGCTTATTATTATTTAATATTTCATCTTTTTTTTTTTAAATACGTGATTTTTTTAAAAAAAATAACAATCGTCTTTCAGAATCGATTGTACAAGGTATCCATAAATATAATCATATTTTTTTCATTTTTTATTTTATAAATATATTACGAGGGTGAACGGTCAAAATTCACGTATAATTAGTGCAATAGGTTTAGCAGATTTTCTGAGATCTTTACTGAATTAGTTGTACACAAATCTACGAGTATTTTATGTTTTTTGTTTAAGATAAAATAAACACAAGATTTTCAAGTGTTTCCTAAATATCAAGATAAATACGCGTAATAAAGTTATAATATTCACCAACCCGCACTGGGCTCGCATGGTGGACAAAGGCCCATTCCCTCTTCTAGAGAGGAAGCCGGAGTCCCAGCAGTGGGAACATTATAAGGCTAATACTAACGTCATAATTATGTGAGTAAGTGAGTAAGTTAGTTGGGTTGGGCGTTCATAGTAAGGTAATAGTGGTTGTTGGGGTCTCTTCCTGAAAAGAAGTGTATTATTAGATCGATTACATAATGAAAGCTGTAGTTTTTTAGACATTGTCGATGATAAATTTAAATGTAATGATAAAACTCAGCTGTGGCCGATTTCAATAAAATGCGCATTTGTTTAAAACTATATTAAAAAAGCGCTAACGATAAATCAATTTAACATAACTAACTCCCACATAAATAAAAACATACACGTCCATAACTCAAAGATTAACACGACCATTTATATTCGTTCGAATCAATACATCAAATGTCAATCGACATATTGCTGCACTACCAACAACCAAAGTGATTGAGTTCAATCCTACTAAACGTCGTGTATGGAAATTCAATAACTAACGATAATAATTGAGCTTTAGATCGAATTTCGATCTCGGTGGCCAATCATTGTCGAGATCGGGGACTAGGCATCCACGCGGAAGATATTGAATTCAAACCAATACAACTACCATTTTGTTTCACATAATTGCTTACTTGCCCCTATATTGTACTTTTTGTATTTACGATCCATCCTAAGGCTGATAAGACCGCCATTCTTCATTTCACATTCATAATATTTATATTTAATTGTATTAATTTGTAATGTAGGGAGGAGGACGCTGTCGACTGTGTCACAGTTCATACTAGTACAGTCGTCAACGTTATCTCTTAAGCAGTTTGCTATGAATTGTCTGTGAAAAATTGTAGAATAAGAGAAATTTGTGAAATTGACAATGTTAAATAAATAAATAAAATAAAATTGAATTAATTCTACTCATAGATTTAAGTTTATGAATTAGTTGTGTTACGTTTTTGGTGTACTATAATGTTTATTCTGTTCTATTCTATTTTTATAAAATGTCAGAAGCTAGTGTATCATTTCAATTGGTTATTGCCCATATAAAAAAAGTGGACAAGAACTCGAAGGATAATTTTTTGGAATTATAAAATTTAATTCCACCTAGCCCGTTCCATGATCAGACCTCCAGATGTACGGCACCCGATACATGGTGGAAATATTATTATTTTAAAAAAAGCATAAGCTAGCGTTTGACCACTATCTCACCTATTGGTAACCGATGATGTGGCCGATAATGGAACACGCTTGCTTAGAAATAACTTATTCACTCTTGGCTTAAAGACCCATAAGTTGTAGCTATCAGAAAACACAGACTCCAGCAAGGAATTCCACTCCTTACTCCTATGCACACTCCCTGAAATATAATGAATAGAAAACCGACAGGCTAGAAACTCGGCGTCGATGCCCAAAACTTTGCAGTTTCGACTCAACAATTGCATCGAATCATTACCAATGATCTCCTTAGATCGCTTCTGAATCCACTCTAGTCATCGACCTATATTCTTGCGATAGACAAGCACGTTCATATAAACTATTTGTCAAAATACTGAAAAGTTCAAACAAAAAATCGCTGCAGCGCTAGATTGCCATTATATCGTCTAACAAAACTTTTAAAACTTACAGCGCTAAGACAGCTTATAGAGGATACTTTTTCGCGACCAAAAGGTCTAAAGCGCCATGCATTTCCTAGTACTTACGCGTTTCGTTCAACTTAGTGCAATGACATGTCATCTATATAGATTTTTATACCGCAGAAGTGACACAGTTTCTTGCCTAAAATACTTCATTACAATAATACTCTATTTCAAAATGTAATTATAGTGTATGTAAAAACGATATGTCAATAACAGTAAAACAAATAAATAAATCAGTAATCACTAATAAGACTACAAGTTCAACTGAACCTAATTCAAATTTAATATTACGTGCAGGTAGGTAATCCTAAGTGCTAACGAATGACAGCATGCTTAAAAACAAAACTTACCGATGAAAACTGATACCTCATGTTTCGTCGTAATTTATTTAAAAAAAAATCATTGTTATTAATTATACAAAAAAAGAAAGAGCATTAAATAAAATATTAAAAAATTTCAAATAGTATAAAAGACCGTGCGAAATCTGTATTTGGTAAACTAGCTGTAGGTAAAAACCTAATTCAGCTTTTTGTGGGAGGGACCATCTGCATGTTTTAGTCTATGATTGTAAAATGGGGAAGAGTTTAAATAAAATAATATCTTCTCTAACGTACTATTACGATAGTAGAAGCTATTACATTGCTTGAACAACCGATGGTTTTACTTACTTGACTATAAAATTATTATATATGTCCAAGTTCATTTAAATTTGTATTTATAAGCGTCGCTCTGACACTGCATGAACGTCAAAACTGCACTAATGCCATCAATGTAAAAGTGTTCGGCCTGCAGGTCAATTAAGTGAAGTAAAGTGACTGTACGGCACGCCTCATCTAGTGCGTAGTACATATATATCAATGACTCTAGTATACTAATAAACACATTCACGTTTTGGGAACTCATTCATTGTACTTACAGAATTTCTCGGGCAGAAGCTGTTTCTAAAACATGAATAACCATTTCCTTTGTATATTGCACTTCGGGCACCAAAATCGATTGAGTTCAATTCCATTAAACGCGTGTTATTAAACCAATATATTCAATAATTGAAACTATTGGAGCAATATCCGTCTACATGCTGCAAAATTGTATTATTATGTCAATATGACTGATCTGATCAGAAGATATAGAGTAGATATATATATTCCATTATCTTGATAATATTGGATTGCATTACTTGCTTACAAACACAGATTTTGATATAAAATTGTAAGGTGTATAAAATAGTGGGAACTTATCCAGAACTAATAAAACAAAATATTTAAGATAGAAAACTTCAAAGAGAGAGCAGTGGTGGCCTAGTGGTTACGATCCCGACTTACGAGTTGTAGGTCACGGGTTCAAACCTAGCGAGGCGCATTACTTTGTGTAATTTATTTCATCACCACTGCTCTCAAAACGGTGAAGGAAAACATCGTGAGGAAACGAACCTAAAATGTCCTAGAACCATAAATTTGAAGACTTGTGACATTCACCCAGCCGCATTGGGTCCGCGTGGTTGATTAGCGCCCATTCTCTCTCTTAGGGAGGAGATCTGTGACCCAGCAGTGGGAACATTAAAAGGCTGATGATGATGATGATGAAAAGTTCAGATAGGCAGACCTTCCTGAGAATATAGGTACGGGTTTTCAGCAGCATCTACAATGATCGTCGACCATACAGTAAGCAAATAGCTAGGCAGGCGATGAAGGTGACTGAACATGGAATAATTTCAAAAGTCTTAAGGAATAACAAAACGAGAATATCAATTTGTATTTCTGTTTTTCATCACAGAAAGAAAAATACGACTAAATTTTGGAATTTACATCGGTGACACAACTTAGACTTTTCTGGATAGGAAAAAAATACCACAACCACTATAGCATATAGTTTAAGATTATAATTATATCATATGCTAGGGACAAAGGCAGCAAAATGATGATGATGATTATCATCGGGTCCTGGGATCCAAGAGTACATGATCTTTCCAAAAATATTTTCAACACACTCACCCGCCATTGGGGTCTGGCGCTTTTAGGCACGAAATTTACGGTTTCTAGTACGGGTTACTGTGCAAGCGAGCCTCCGCCACGATTTATTACATTCATTGTATCAGGTTGGTCGACAAGCACCAAAAAGGCTGCCCTTGTTTCTTTATTTCTTCGTAAGTATATTGAAAAACGTCGTTTGATACACGTGATAATTTGTCACTGCAATATTCGATACCAAAATTCCCTTGCCTGTGGCACAAGCGAATTCAACCTCGGTTGTAAAAGCTATGTACTATTTTCAACGCTTGTTTATTTTATTATTTCCAAAACTAAATTGTACCATTATCTATAAGATTTAAACTAAACATTTCCACTATTAGTGATTTTAAAACTTCCCAGTAAACTCCAACACTTTTGATATCTCTATCCAAATTAAGCTGAAAAATATTTTCTGCTATTCCCAGTACTACTTTTATTTCAGAAATTAACATAATTAAACAATTCATTTATAAAGTAGAACATTGTGAAATGATATTCTCAGAATAGTCAGTAGAAAATAAATGAAAGCAGAACTGTCATTCTATTACGCTCCAGTGAATCCAAGGCTTTAGGGAGAATTATTTTATGACATAACGTAACGTAAACATGCACGTTTAGTTTTGCATATATTGCGTTTTGCATATATTGAGCTAAGATAACGTGGCTAAGTAATAAAAGCAGTATGGGTCGATCCCCATGGCTAAGAAAAATAATATAATATTCTACAACTTGCACACAACGCAATCTAGCCTAAACAAAGCAGAGCTTGTGATATGAATACTAGACAACTGATAAACAAATTTATATTTTTCTAAATAGGTACAGACATATTACACCCAGGTACAGAACAAATGATCGTGCTCAACACACAAACATTTGTCTTGGGTGGGAACCGACCGTGACCGTGAGTTCGGTCCACTCCACTTACTACTAGACCCACAGGCCAGTTACTGCTTCTTTGGTCGGTCTGTATTTGAGGGAGCACGTAAGGAATGGGCACGAGCTGACAACGCGTGCTTTGGCCCGACTGCTCAGTTATTTGCAGCGTTAAATGCCACAACGCCATCACAACTACCAGCAAAAAACATCAACTATCGTACTTTACATGAATGATTTGAATTTCCAAAACCGTCTTATTTTGTCGTCACATTCGGTCATATTTCTTCTTCTTAGTCTTTTGTTTTTAACAGCATCGCGGTCGCGTCTGGAAGGAATGAGCACGAGCTGGCAACGGCGGTTAGGCTCGAGTGCTCAGTTGTTCGAAGCGTTCCATGCCACAACACCAACACAACTACGAGCAAAACCGACACCAATCTGCGCGCATGCTGTGAAATATGGCGTGCACGTTGCAGATCAAAGAGTGCTTCAAACGAGTGCTCAAAATTGACACCAGACTGAGTGGATGCTGTGAAACACGGTGAACATAATGCAGAGTAAGGAATGGGCACGAGCTGGCAACGCGCGGTTTGGCCCGAGCGCTAAGTCATTTTGCAGCGTCCCGTATCACGTACTCGAAAATACAAAAAAAAACTGGGACTTGCTTCAAATGACAGTCGTTTGAGCGATAAAGACAGATAAAGCTATACACCATAGAACACAAACAATCTTTAAAAATATGGTTAAGGATCACTACCTTTCCTCTTGAACGTCATTAAGTATATTATTTCTCTGCTTTCTTATATATACATATTTATTATTTATTGCTTGTATTATATGTATTTTATTAGTTATGTATTGTATATATGTAAATAGTACACCATAAACTACCTGCGTATCCTTTTCTCCTTCTCTGTCAAATCCATCCAAAGGTTGTCTGTAAGAGATCGCTTTTAGCGATAAGACCGCCCATTGTGACACCCTATTAATTTTAAGTTCATAATGTAATTTTATTTTTGGTGTACAATAAAGAATACATCTATCTATCTATCTATTTATCTCCATCCCATATACAGTTCGGTTTAGGTCGTGAAATTGATTGCGATAAGAGCTCATGGCAGTACTGCTGATTGGGTGTAAGCTGTGAAACATGGTGTGCATTATTGTATGGTTTAGCACATGAACAAAGTGTACAATGGCTAGTGTAGGTCAGGTGTGAATATCTGTTTACACATTCGGTACACTGCAGTGCCCGAAGGATTAACTGGCGGTATAACTTATTAGGTACACCACTGCGATCAGCTAAATTTCTCATGTTATAGGCAGTAAACTAGGCTCGCTCAGCGTAGTGTGTACTTTTGTTCTTTTTTTTTACTTTGTGATTCTGAAATATTTTTTTTTGAGAAATTTGTTTTGCACTTTAAATTTGTTAGATATCGGTATCTGCAACATTATTCTATCGAAACCAACGTCAGACGAGGCAATAATTTTATAAAATATATTATAATCATTTTAAATAAGTTAAAATTCAAAGTTTGGCTTTGATGGAGCGTCATAGTCACTATAGTGACCAAGTTCCCTAATTTAGATTAAAAAAAAAACCGTCGTGCTGTCTCGAATAAAATATATTCTATTCTTTTCTTATATTCAAATCTATCACTATAAACAATGCACGAATCTAGAATTTTAGTCTGCATCTGAATTATAACTCTAGTACAATACGTGGCATATAAGTTGAATCCGAAGACGTACGGCGTTGTGCCACCGGTATATGGTGCAGGTCTTTCCCATGCGTACAAAGCGTTTTGGGAACACTTTCATTATGCGTACAGCTAAGGAGTGGAATTCCCTGCCAGAGTCTGTGTTTCCTGATAGCTATAACCTAGTGGTCTTTAAGTCATGAGTGAATAGGTTACTTCTAGGCAAGCGTGCTCCATCGTCGGCCACATCTTCGCTTACCATCAGGTGAGATAGTGGTCAAACGCGAGCTCATCTATAATAAAAAAAATCAAAATGGCGATCGACCTTCATTGCAGAATAACAGATTTTTGAGTCTCAACCAAAGCGAGGGGCTGCGCGTGTCCATAGTACCGACAGCCGTTCAGGGTCAACTTATTTTCCGTGTACTATCCATCTCTCTTTGCCCAACTCAGGAATCAATGTCATGACCAGCCATGCTTCGTAGTAGTATAACTTGCAACCACTAAATGAACGAGGCAGACATTAATTTGAGGTTAATCAGTGTAAAATAATAAACATTCATGGACATTTTAAACCACTTTGCTTTAATTGGTTTGCGTCATCCACAAAATATCACTAACAAATATACAGCGTATATTTTATTGCCCGTCACCGTTTTTATAATATCGAAAATCAATAAATGACTTCTGCGATCAAATTAATTCTATTTGATGATTTTCGACGTTAAAAACGTGTAGAGCGCGAGGGCGTGTCTGATTATTACTACTAGTTAAAACCACACCTACGATCCTTTAGTAGCCTTTTACGGACCACCTTTTAAAAAATCCTTACATGAACCTAGTAACAAAACCTTAGGAGCCTAGTAGGCCCGATTCTCTACTGAGCTGGTTTTGCTGCGATTTCCTTGAGGCGAGCATGGAGTACTACATGCCGTCGAAAACTCAGGCTAGATCCCTACCTGACAGTTGAATGGCGAGTTACTAGTTGCTCGTCATTGTATGCCCGAATTTACAGTGGCTGGGAAACGGCCTGCGACGCCCGGAGCATCTCCTTTGGTGGTGACTGGGGTGTAAGGATGTCCCTAACAGTTGCGGCCATCTTTTTTGTTCTTCCCATTTTCTCTGGATGAATACTGGAACCAGGGCCAGGCACAAAAAGCCACTATCGTCTCCTCACCCAGGCGTTTCTACCACCCAAATCCACCTCCTAAAAAAAAATCTATATAATCTAAGATAGGTGAGAACACCATGGCGCTTCTCTGGCCTCTCCTCAACAGCTAGGCCATACAAGACATCCTTACGATGGGCTGGAGATTCGCGGCGGTTGTGAGGGCGCACGCGGACGAAGAGCAGGTGGCGGGTCTTTGCTGCGGAGAGAGGTGCACGGGTAACCCATACGACTCCTTTTATCATGACAAAGACACCGCATTTACGTTATAGTTTTTGTTTTTACGTACTTAAATACACCATTTTACTGCATTCGCTGAAGTTATTGAAAACACGACGCTCAAGCAGCCACATTCACCTTGACCTAAATTTAGATTAAATCCTTGAACCCGTTAACTCTCGAACAAATTAACGTCTCTGCACCAAAGCGGTACCCATCCAATTATGATTATCTAACATGCAATTTTGGTAAAAGATATTCTCACAGTGTTTCACTGAAGCACCCGAAAGCGTCGTTGTCATTCTCAATTACTGTCGAGTGAGCTTGTAGCTTTAAGAGGTATTATTTTATGATGTTCGCTTGGCAGTAAAGTTCTTCTTTATGTAGTTATTTGGGTATGAGTTTAAATTAATTAAAGATAAATATAACTGACTAGATATACCACACTATTTTTAGTTTAGGCGAAACCTGAATATAGTTTGTTCAGAATCAGTAGGTAACTGAATCGTTTCTGATAATTGTACACCATATTATATTTTTTTCCCAAAAATATTTAAAGAATGTCACAAATTGGACACCATCGACACTAAGTACAACACAGGTCACTGCAGGTCATTGTGGGCATTAGGAGCCAGCACACAGCCGGGTGCGGGAGCAAAACCATCCCTCAGTCACCCGGATGGCCTGGTGACCACGTGTTTGTGGACAACAAGGTAACATAACAGGCTTATAACATTGTGTTTTTTTTTTTGATACAGGTAAGAAATTTTCTACATGGATTTTTTACATAAAAATATGAGACACGTGTTACGGGTTTCAAATATACTAAAAATAAGGTTGTATATAGTTATGAACGTACCTACATAACATAGATGGCAAAAGTAAGAAGTCGAGTTGAAGTCAAGAAAAGAAGTTACTGCAATTTTGCATTTTAAATAAGTTGAGTATTGTTTTTAACTCGCAAAGCCTGTAAACCTGTCACAATTTGCCATTAAAATAGGGTGTGTACCTACTCAATCCAGAAATGTTTTATTTGTCACATCCCTTGAATCATTCAGGCCGCTAGTTGAACAGTGTTCTTTAGTTATTCGCATCTCATCAGCCTTACAATTTCCCCACTGCTGGGACTTAGGTCTCCTCTCTAGAAGAGGGAATGGACCGTAATCCACCACGCAGGCCCAGAGCGGGTTGGTGGATGTTACATGTCTTCGAATTTTTGGTTCTAAGATATGCTGGTTTCCTCACGATGCTTTCCTTTACCGTTTTGAGAGTAGTGGTGATGAAATACACAAAGTAATGCGCCTGGCTAGGTTTGAACCCGCGACCTATAACTCGTAAGTCAAGGCCGTTACCAGTCAGCCACCACTGTTCTCTGTTAGTTATTGAACTAGGCTATTAATTGAATGGTGAATTAAGCTAGTTGGCTGTGATATTTAAAGATGAAAGGTAATCGCCGTAAATATTGAGCCGATTACAGATATCATCTTAAAAAACAATAATATCCTTGAGTACTTTTAAGACTATTTTATAATCTACGAAAACGCATGGCTAGGAAATATTAGTTTTCAATAATAATTAGCAGAATTAAACTTCACTCTAATATGAAGGCGAAAGTTTGTGGGAATGTGCGTGTGTTTGTTACTTTTTACAAGCTTTCTATTAGCTTGCACTGTATGTAACTATGTATGTTCGGCTCAAATCTTGCAACTCAATTTTGAAGCAGATATCTTCAACCGATTGAGCTGAAATTTTACACACATGTGTAAATCGGGTGACAATGCAACATTATGATGACATGGAGCTGATCTGATGATGGAGCTGGAAGGTAGCCATAGGAACTCAGCGATAAAACTATACAACCCCATCGAGTTTGGGCTCGCTTGATTAGTATTGACGAGTACTTTGATCCTGTATGGTAGCCAGGGTCTGATGATGGAGCCGGAAGGTGATCATAGGAACTCCGCAGTTAAACGATACAACCCCATCGAATTTGGGCTCGTTTTATTCATATTGACAAGTACTTTCATCCTATATGGTAACCAAGGTCTGATGATGGAGCTGGAAGGTGGTCACAGGAACTCCGCACTTAAAAAACACAACCTCATCGAATTTGGGCTCGTTTAGTTTGTATTGACGAGTACTTTCATTCTATATAGTAGCCAGGGTTTGATGATGGAGCCGAAAGGTGGTCATAGGAACTCCGCAGTTAAACGACACAACCCTATCGAATTTGGGCTCGTTTGATTCGTATTGACGAGTACTTTCATCCTATATAGTAGCCAGGGTCTGATGATGGAGCCGAAAGGTGGTCATAGGAACTCCGAAGTTAAACGACAGGACCCCATCGAGTTTGAGCTCGTTTGATTAGTATTGACAAGTACTTTGATTATTTAAGGTAGCCAGGGTCTGATGATGGAGCTGGGACGTGTTTATAGGAACTCCGCAGTTAAACGACACAAACCCATTAAATTTGGGCTCGTTTGATTTGTATTGATGACTGCTTGAATCCTATATGGTAACCAGGTTCTGATGATGGAGCTGGAAGGTTACCAAAGGAACTCCGCAATTAAACGACACAACCCCATCGAATTTGGGCTCGTTTGATTTGTATTGACGATTCCTTGGATCCTATATGGTAACCAGGTTCTGACGATGGAGCTGGAAGGTTACCATAGGAACTTCGTAAGAAATCGACACAATCCCATCGAGTTTGGGCTCATTTGATTTTTATTGATGAGTACTTGGATTTTATATTGTAACCAGGATCTGATGATTGAGCTGGAAGGTTGCCACAAGAACTCTACAATTAAAAGATGTAACCCCATCGACTATAGGCTCATTTGATTTTTAATGACTAGTACTTGGAGCTTATATGGTAACCAGGGTATGATGATGGGGCTGGATCGTGGTCATTGGAACTCCGCAGTTAAACGACACAACCCCATCGAATATGGGCTCGTTTGATTTTTATTGACGAGTGCTTGGATCCTATATGGTAACCAGGTTCTGATGATGGAGCTGGAAGATTATCATAGGAACTTCGTAAGAAATCGACTCAATCCCATCGAGTTTGGGCTCATTTGACTTGTATTGATGAGTACTTGGATCTTATATGGTAACCAGGGTCTGATGATGGAGCTGAAAGGTGGCTACAAGAACTCCGCAATGAAACGACACAACCCTCTCGTCTTTGGTCTCGTTAGATTTGTAATGGCAAGTACTTTGATTTGTACTTGGATCAGTATGGCAGTCGGGATCTGATGATGGAGCTGGAAGGTTGCCATAGGAGTTCCGCAATAAAACGACACAACCCCATCGAATTTCGGATCGAATAAGATAAGTTCTAACCGGTCATAAGCGTCTTGGACTCGCGCACGGATGGTTCCGTACAAATTTACATAAGTAAATAGCTAATTAGTTTTAAAACACTCTTACAAAATAGGTACCAATTGAAAGGGCTTGCAGAGTGTAACTTGAAAAATAAAGTGACAATACTCTAAATCCAATATTCTCCTTTTTCTTCTCAGTCATACTCTTGGTGTAGAGTTAGTCTGGTCATGGATCGTCTGGTAGATTGGTTGCGGCTTTTGCGAGACTTCTCTATCACTCTCTATTCATGACAATTCGTTTACATTCAATGAGGGAACACTTCGAAGATGATTTAGTGAGGTCTGTCCATCTGATAGGCGATTGGCCGCGAGAATGTAGGCCCTCTACTCTTCCCTGTACAACTAAACATTCCAAAGAGCTTTCATTGCGTATGATATATCCAAACATTAAAAAAATTCGCTGTTGCACAATCGACGAAAATTTTTGTTTTGATGCAAAGCTCTTTAAGAATGAAAACGTTAGTGCGTTGAACAGTCTGTTGTGCGTGAATCTTCTTCACTTTTCCCAGTATTTGTGATAGTGGTGGATCCGAGGTAGATAAACTCTGGACAACTTCGCAATTGGCTATTTCATGGAAGTTAGATTGATTGTTAGTCTTACGATCCACCACCATCATTTTTGTTTCATAAATCCAACCTGGTAGGCTTCTCAAGTGGTCGCCTCCTTCTGCGAAGCAGTAATGCTAGCAAAAGAGGAGGCCGACTGCATCAGGCAACGGCGCTCACGCCGCAGCCGTCGCCGTGATTCCGACGATTTCCTGCCACCGTAGGCGCGGGCTTGTGGACGGCGGGCAATGGGTAACTGGCCGTCCGTCCGGTTATAGACCAAACCAAGCTCAAGGGCGGGGGATGTCATTCGATGATTTTACCTACCATAAAAAAACCTGGCAGACTTCTAAAGATAGCAGACTAAGTTTCATAGGCTTTCCTAAATATAGGTAACAAATGAAAGGATTTGCTGAGAATACATTATGTTTTAAATAAGGTATCTAAAAAGTAAAAAATAAATTACAAATAAAAAAAACTTTTTAAAAACAAGCTTTCAATTAAATGGGCTAAAAAGAATAAAATAAACTTTTCCTTTATAACTTTTACTATCAATTTATAACGGCATTACACGATTTATGTGATATAAAAGCTTGTCGCGAGATTTAACTGTGTAAATACACAGCTAAATAACTTCATTCATTAATAACTTCATCTATTGATTTCAATATTTTTAAAATCTCGCGACAAGCTTTTATATCATATAAATCGTGTAATGCCGTTATAAATTGATAGTAAAAGTTATAAAGGAAAAGTTTATTTTATTCTTTTTAGCCCATTTAATTGAAAGCTTGTTTTTAAAAAGTTTTTTTTATTTGTAATTTATTTATACTCAAACGGCTGCCAGCGATGAAACTTGGTATAGTGGTAGGCCATGTCCTAGAATAGCACATTTTATCCCGGGAGATGTTCATGGATAATTTCCTGCTGTCACACGAGCAGAGCCGCTGGTAGCAGTTAGTTTAGAATAATCAAAGAGGTTTCAACAGAAAACACCAATGATTAAAATGTTTATAAATATTCTTATGAATGCTTACTAAAATATATATGTCAGTTGTTTATTTCCATCCCTATTATGTTTCCCTAAAAGACATTGTCTCTGGTGACAGAACATTGACACCTTTCAGGAATAAACAATAGCTTACTACAAAAATGGAAGATTCCGTTATATAATTTGTTTGAATATGTACTTATTTATTTCTTTCATTTAAGCCTTAACATTGCGTGGGTTATTCAGTTAGATAGACATTTACAAATAATAAATATTTCAATATTTAAATTTTTTACAAAACCGATATTTTATTAAAATTATAATAAATTAAAAACCATTATTTAGAAAAGTCACACTCTAATGAGCACGTTAACACCTGAATAAATGAGACAAAAATATATTCTTAAACATCGTAAAATTTTGGTCATTTTAATCCCGTGGAGGTTCGATTCGGTACATGAAATACTATCGATTTGTAAAGAGGAAATTAAAAAATAAAGTACTTTTTTTTAAAACTCGAATGAATTTACGCATGTACGAAAATAATTTCTTTGAGTAAACGTCAGCTGATCGAGGTCAATGAACTGTAGGTAGTTAGTACGCAAAGACCGACAGCTACCTACAATGTCAGTGACTCGTTTACTTAATTAATGATGGCTTATTCAATTTTACGACCTAGTGATTATTAACCTTAGATTCTGGTCATAATGAAATATTATTCTGTCAGTAATAGCGTCTGACATAGCTCGAAGATCACCAAACTTAAGTGGCAGTGGGCAGAGTACATTGCCCACAGAACAGAAAGTCGATGGACCACGGACCTCAACTGGAAGACGCAGCGTTAGTAGGCCTCCCATAAGGGATCCGTAGCATTACATAGCATAACATGAGCTTTATAATGTTCCCACTGCTGGGACTCAGGCCTCCTCTCTAGGAGAGGGAATGGGCCGTCATCAACGACGCTTCGATTTTTTTCGGTTCTAAGACATGCCGGTTTCCTCACGATGTTTTCCTTCACCACTTTGAGAGCGGTGGTGATGAAATATATAACACAAACTCCAAACTCCTTTCATTTACTTTTTTTATATAATATATATTTATATATATGTAGGTTGTATTATATGAATTATACATGTATGTTTATTTAATTTATATATATTTGAACCCTTGTTTTCTTATTAATCTTTTGTTTTTTTTTTTATGCACCTGCCATGTTTTCTCTTCACTACCCTTGGTTGACTGGTAGAGAAGGCCTCAGGCATTAAGTCCACCTTTGTACCTTTGTGTTGCATTAAGTTTTAATAAATAAATAAAGAAATGCGCTTGGCTGGGTTTGAACCCTTCGCCCTTCAATACATAAGTCAGGGCTGTTACTACTCAGCCACCACTGCTCTCGCAAAGAGATTCCCCTCCCGGGATTCCGATGGATGCGAGACTCACAGGACCATTCGTTGTGGCGATACTAGGCTAGCAGAAAAAGTCCACTATTGGACATAGACTTCCCTATGTCCAACTGTGAACGTCTTTCGGCTGAAATGATGAATAGTGTGAAGACACTATTGGACCACGCTACATTCTAATTACCTAAATAGCGCATATCAATTTCATACCTATAGATGGAAAGCGAGATTGTTCGAAAGCGTAACCCTGTACCCCAGGGTTATTCTAAAGCTGTACTAAGAACGCAAAAAGCAACCGATGGAACACAGGTGAGTTTTGTCAGTGAAAGTCTGACATTCCTTCTTGCTATTCATAGAGCGGAAAAAATTGTTTGATGGTTTGATCCCAACTTTATTATTACTAGAAAGTCACTTGGTCTAAAGACTTTTAACATTACGATGTGCGACAGTACTAACTATCTACTTGCTTGCCTTGCCTTGCCTTGTTGCTCCAACTCTTATTTTATTTAGCAAACAGCCGTTTGTTATTTCAGTTTGCAGCGAATGTGTGGGAATTCTTTCATTGATATTCAGAACGATTGTTAGAAAAGGAAATACATTGACGTGTTATTGAATGTTACATTTTATTGTTTGGTTATTGTTCAGTTCCGTGGCTGTGAAAGTGTTTAGGATGTGATTTTGTATGTTTACAACAATGGAGAATGGGGAAATATGTACAGTTTGAAATGCATAGGGTTGTTAGAGTCTAACAATTTTATTAAGTTTATTTATCTGGTTATCTCAAAAGCTTTGGGCTTTGAAATCGAATAGAGATTTATTATTTTATATACAACATTATTTTCAGTATATGCAAAACCTGAATATACTTTGTTTAGAATCAGGAACTGAATCGATTTCAAAAACTTTTACACCATTTTTTTTTTCAAAAATATTTAAAGAAGGTCACAAGTTGGACACCACCGACACTAAGTACAACAAAGGGCACGTCAGGTCATAGCGGGTAAACGCCAGCGCACAGCTTGGTACATGAGTAAAACAACCCTTCAGTCGCCCGGATGGTCCGGTGAACATGTATCTGTGTGAACAACCAGGTAACATAACAAGCTTACAACTTTGTAATTTTTCATGATACAGTTATGAAATTTTGAACATCGATTCTTTACATATAAAAACTAGATACGTGTTTCAGGTTTCGTATTACTAAAAGAAAGGTTGTATAAGAGACTACTGAATGAACGTCATTTCTATCTAGAAAACCCATTATCTAGAAAAGTTTTAGAAACAATATTTGGGCCGAGCTGAGGGTCCACATTTGTCCCTACATCATCCTGAGTAGATTGACTTTTAAATGCTTCTATTTCGTGTTTCATCATCACCATCATCATTTCAGCCGAAAGACATCCACTGGAGATAGGCATCCCCCAAGTGTCGCCACAATGAACTGTTTCGTGTTTACTATCATCATAATGTTGTCCTGCTTTTGTCTCTTGTTCTTTGGAGTGTACGCAACATATTATTATTTTCTTCTATTCTGTCCTGTCACTCGTTACACAGACTATATCATAGCATTTTTAACACTAGTTGAGTAGGTACCTTTTGTATATTATAGGTACGGTCCGGGGTCAAAATTTCAGTTGCACTATAACAATGCTAAACTATCTAAAATTTCTTTGTAGTAGAATTCCAGTTTTCTGCAACTAGTTTATTCAATATTTTAGATTATATGCTACAAACTAAATGGGTAATGATCCATTGACCCTCTTTTACAAAGAAATTTTACATACTTTGGGTAGAGTGCAACTGCACTTTTGAGCCCTGACTGTACCTATTAAAACTATAGCATCAGCCTTATGTTCCCACTGTTAGGACTCAGGCCTCCTTTTTAGAAAATTGAATGGGCCGTAGGCCCAGTGCGGGTTGTTTTTTTTTTTTTTTTTTGTGGTAGGTAAAATCATCCAATGACGAATCCCGCCCTTGGGTGGGGCGGGAAACAGTGTCAGACTTTTACTGACTAAAAACCTACCTTTCCATTCCTCGCCTTTGTCCCGGGGCCCGTGGTGACACTCTCGCATAACCTTTGGCCCCAGTAGGCTTCGGCCCTGCTGGACCCCTACAGTTTGCTGACAACTCCTTGAAGTGCGGGTTGGTGGATATCACATGTCTTTTAATTTTTGGTTCTAAGACATGCCGGTTTCCTCACATGTTTTCTTTCACCGTTTTGAGAGAAGTGATAAAATAATTTACACAAAGCGCCTGGCTGGGTTTGAACCCGCGACGTATATAAGTCCGGGCCATTACCAATCGGCTACCACTGCTATATGCTATCGGCCCATTCTCTCTTTAGAACAGACGCCTTATAATAAAGCTATATACTATAGGTACCAACTAACACTATAGCTAAACATTACAAACAACTTATCTGCTCTGTGATGAATTATCTTAATTGAATAAGAATAATCTTCTGCCAGTTGCGTCACCAGAGTAAAAGCAAGTTTCTCCATACAAACTTTGGACACTCATTTCATTCCTTTTTTATAGTAGGTAAAATCATCCAATGACAGACTCCGCCCTTGGGTGGAGCGGGAAATAGTGTCAGACTCTTACTGACTAAAAACCTACCCCATTCCTTCGTTGCTTACCGTGCCGGGGCCGGGCCTTCCTTTCAGAAACTGACTTATGGCCCAAGCAGGCTTCGACTCTGCGGTTTGCTGACAGCTCCTTGAGGCGCGCGGGAATAGTACGCGCCGTAGACGATGTGGGCTCGGTCCGGTCGGTTACCGGACGATCGGACAGCGTGCTACCCATTGCACGCCGTCCACAAGCCCGCGCCTACGGTGGCCGTCCCTTTAGGGGGTTGATTACGGAAAAATGCTTTCTCAATCTTTGTATGCATATTTGCATAAAAGGAACCTCTGAGCTAAATTGAAGTGTTGTAGGTTCAGCTGGGTATTGATGAGTAAATGATTTAATTAGGAATTTCTTACCAGAGCATACAATTTTAAGTATTAATATTTCTCCATCTTTTTCTTTCTAACCTATTTTATTTTAATATTTTCCTGACCCAGTTTCCATCCATTCGGCATTCTTCAATACACGCGTAGTTTGCTCATTGTCGGAATTATAGGTAAGTATAGCTGTTTTCCTTTGAATGGTAATAAAGGATGCCCCATTAAAATACTGAATGATAAGGATACAAACAGGAAAATCATTATTTCCGCTCCTATTTTGAATGTAATAACTTAACAAAGAAAATTGTTTATGTAAACATAAGATACATTGTTTCACGACTTTAATATGAGAGTATACAAAGAAGTTATATTCTAATAAAGTGTAATAAAAAGCTTAAGTACATACATGGAAGATTATATTTGAGATTGCTCTGGGCAACAAAGTTATTCATCAGTTTTTCGATACTTAAACATTATATGTATAGCTGTACAATTCACATACAATTATTAAACTAGGGAAGATAATTTCCTTTGGATTTAAATAAAAGGTAACAACAGAAACAAAGTGGAGAAATCAACTTCTGTATATAACTGTCTTATTGAACATAAGAGAAAGTAGATATAGTCTACAAACGGATGGATGAATAAAATAAAGGTATGATTAGAAATGAGGGAGGGAGGGAGGGAGGTCGACGCCACCGAGTTGTGAGACGATCTGACCATGTTTGCGGGGCAAAATTGGCCAGAGATTGTCTTAGACAGGGAAGTTTGTAAAGAGAAAGAGGAGGCCTTTGTCCAGCAGTGGGACACACAATATGCTATAAAAAATGATTAGAAATTGCTGTAAGGATTACACAACAGCCATTGTATTATACAAAGAGTAGTGCTAGCCCAGGAGTAACAACACCGAGTTACAAATTACAGAATGCAGGTTTAAACCCAGCCAGCCGCATTACTC
The DNA here is from genome assembly GCA_958295575.1 of Leucania comma. Classification (NCBI taxonomy): domain Eukaryota; kingdom Metazoa; phylum Arthropoda; class Insecta; order Lepidoptera; family Noctuidae; genus Leucania; species Leucania comma. The sequence goes on from OY282469.1 coordinate 1,913,907, forward strand.
ACCAACACTGCTTTCAAAACGGTTTAGGAAAACATCGTGAGGAAACCAGCATGTCCTAGAACTAAAATGTCGGTGACATGTAAATATTCACCAACCTGCACTGGGCCCGTGTGGTGGATTACAGCCTATTAATTTCCCTTGTCTAGAGAGGAGACTTGAGTCCCAGCAATGCGAACATTACAAGGCTGCTTATGCTTTATGCTTATAAAAACAGTATCACATTTTTTCACAAAAGTCTCTCACGTCTTCAATGCTATGTTTACATAAAAAAAAAAAAAAAAAAAAAAAATATAAAAATATTTATTTTGGACACAAAACAGCTGACAATAAAGACATAGATAACGATGACAGTTGCAAAAGTTACAAACTGTGTCGCAACTATCAACGCCCATCTTAATATTAAGAAAAACAATGTCCCAGACTTAACAGTAAGTGTGTAGTATGTAGTGTGTGTATGTGTGTGTGTGTGTGTGTGTGTGTGTGTGTGTGTGTATATATTAATATTTGCTATGGCTCCACAATTTTCTCAGTATCACTATACGAGAGTGTTTTTAACCATTCAGTCAAATTCCTTTTAAGGTCATTTCGTTTCAGGTGATAGATATTAACAAGTTTGTTTATTTTGTTGTAAATCTTGGCACTGATGAATGTGAAATGCCTTTTTGCAATTTTTACTCTACAGGGTACTATTTTGCAGACTCTGTCTGAGAGACGCCTAGCGGTACTAAAATTGGGATCATAAGGTTCAAGGTTATGTTTTCTCAGCACAGTCTGCAGAATAAATATTTGCCTAACCGTAAGTACGTTACAATCTAAGTAAAGGTTTGAGGTTGGGTAGCGGATAGGTTTTCTACAAAGAACCTTTAGTACAGCCCTCTGCGCCCTTTCTAGTCGGAGCATGGCAGTTTTGTGGGCTCCTCCCCACGAGATTATACAATACCCCAAAACTGATTGAGCGAGTGCAAGGTAAACTGTCATGAGGCATTTGAAGTCAGCGACCGCTCTAAGCTTTTTAAAGACGTAGATTAATCTACGAACACGAGTCACTAAGGAGTTGATCTGCTTTTTCCATTTGAGGTGATTATCAATGATTACTCCAAGATATTTAATATTGTCAGTCCGATCGATGGATATACAGTTGCAGTTGTCAGAGTTGAATGGGGTGCAGATGTGTGCTCGGATTTTAAGGGAGTTTGGGGGTTGACTTTGAGAGCCTGGTGTGAAGGTTAGACACTTTGTCTTATTAATGTTGAGGGTCAAAAGGTTTGTATTTAGCCAATTTATAACCACGCTTAGAGCATGCTCGGCTTTACTGAACGTGTCGGACCAGCCATTTCCGTGAATAATAAGAGCTGTATCATCAGCGTAAGCTATTATTTTAGAGTTAGGGAGGGATAGTTGGCACAGTTCATTCACGTAAATGAGGAAGAGGGTTGGCCCAAGTACACTGCCCTGTGGCACACCAAATGTTACGTTCTTTTTCATGCTAGTGTAGTTTTCAATTTTAACCACTTGCTCACGGTTTTCTAGGTAGCTGCGGAAGATATCATGAGCAACACCACGAATTCCTATTCTTTCCAGTTTTATGAGCAATCTGGGCACAGAAACAGTGTCGAAGGCCTTGGAAAGGTCCAGGAAGATGCAAAGTGTTCTTTGTTTTTTATTTAAATGGTTTACTATTGTATCTGTAAGGTCCAAAACTGCATCCTCCGTGGATTTTCCAGTTCTGAAGCCAAATTGGTTGGGAGCTAAAATATGGTATTTAGCTAGAAAATTTGTGAGTCTTACGTTAATTACTTTTTCAAATATTTTAGAAAGTGTGGAAAGGACCGATATAGGCCTATAATTAACGACACTGTTCTTGTCCCCAGATTTGAATATTGGATGTACTGTTGCCGTTTTAAAAACGGTCGGAAATACACCCGTGGATAGGCATAAGTTAAAAATATGTACAAGAACAGGAGCTATAATGTGCCTAGCAGCCTTTATGATGGAGGACGAGATGCCGTCATAACCTACAGCGCACTTGTCCTTAAGGTTCAAAATTAATCTGTCGATCTCCTCCTCATTCACGTCATAAAGTACCATTGACCCTTGTGGGGAAGAAACGGAGGAGCTTTTAGTTTCAGGTTGATTATTTGAATTTATTAAAGGTGAATCAGGTTGGCGGATTTTTGAAGCTAAGCTACTGCCGATAGTGGCAAAATATTGGTTAACTTTATTGACTGACTCCGTGGGATCGTCAGAGATTTTTAGCAGCTCTGAAGCAGACCTTTTGTTACATTGATCCAAATTTGCCACTTTTCTGATAAGTTGCCATGTCGCCTTTGGATTATTCCTGGCCTCCTGAAATTCAGTAGTTTCATATTCATGCTTTAGTTTTTTAAGTAGATTATTACAGTAATTTCGGTACCGGAGGAAAATAAGTTTATGTGTGTTATTTTCAGGATTTTTCTTGAATATATTAAAAAGTCGGTCTCTATGTCGAATACATCTCAGAAGCCCAGGAGTAATCCAAGGCTTTATAATGCGTAGTCTACTAGGGATTATTAGAGGATGGGTGTGGGATTTAATGCTAGTAGATAAAAAGGAAACAAGAGATTCAGAAGTACATGTGAACCCAGCCTCGGCCAATCGCTATAATTATTGTGTAGCCATTGCACCATTGTATAAACGGGGAAACCCAGCTAACACAATGGCAATTGGCCAAGGCTGGGCCCACAAGTAAACGTAGCATAAAAGTATATTCGACCGACTAGCCTGCATACTAACCAAGTAGGTACATTTTTAATGCGATTTCCTTCGAGATCACAATACTATTTACATTATTTATATACCCCGACTATATCGAAGCAATCTGAACTGCGTCAATACTAGTATTGATTGGAATAGGTCAGCTTTGAAACACAGAAGGCTTGTTTGTTTAGATTAAGTAAGACGTGAACGCGAATGTATATTGAAGCAAGAATAATTTCAAGATATACCCGTATATTGTTATTATTATTACACACACATAACTGTGCAGAACTTGCATGGAGGAGGACGAGACAGCAGCACATCTGCTTCTAAGCTGCCCTGTTGCCGCTGGATACAGGGCAAAATACTTCGGAAACCCAGGTGACCTCTGTGAAATGGTCAGTAACACCAAGGCGCTGCTAGCCTTCCTTGAGGAGCTGAGGGGGTATCGAATGACACATTCGTCCCACTTGTAAGTACGCAAAACACACTCTTTATTCGTGGAGTTGTGGACACCAGCTCGAAATACAAATACATACACATAGTTATATTTCATATATTGTTATGTTTTATTTTATTCTTGTTGATATGTAAGCTATGTACTCATGTTTAGTTTGTAAGTATATAACGTTGTTTAATAATATAAACACGGGAGGCAAGGTCACCGTGTAAGGATAGCTTACACGGTGACCTTGCCTCCCAGGCGTCTTAAGAGATCGGGTTGCGGGCGCGCCTGTAGGTCAAGTGCAAATTCCATTCCATAAAAGGATAGTGATACAAATAATAATAATATCAAGCAATATTATTTATATGGTGTGCTTGATATTGTACTCATGTTTAGTTCGCCACGCCCCCAATTCCTTTGTTCTGACCACATGACTGAGCGCTGAGTTAGCGTCAGAACAAAAGAATTGGGGGCGTGGCCAACTTTAAGCGTTCACGCTAAACGAAATGATTATAACTTAGCTGGGTTTTTTTTTTCAGCTTTCTTGGCTGGACTTGAAACGCATTGTACGTATTTTCTTTCGTTAAACACCCATCGTTCTGTCACAATCTTTATACTATAAAAGGAAAAGTATCGAATCGACATTTTTTTTTTTATTAAGTTGCTAAATCATTCCATGATTTCTCCTGTTGTAGGGTGTTGAGTGGACTTCCACCCGATACAAGAAGATCACAGGTAGGACACTTGTCATACCTGTGATCTTCGTCTGAAGAAAAGAAAACATGACTGAGCGCTGAGTTAGCGTCAGAACAAAGGAATTGGGGGCGTGGCCAACTTTAAGCGTTCACGCTAAACGAAACGATTATAACTTAGCTGGTTTTTTTTTTCAGCTTTCTTGGCTGGACTTGAAACGCATTGTACGTATTTTATTTCGTTAAACACCCATCGTTCTGTCACAATCATTATACTATAAAAGGAAAACTATCGAATCGACATTTTTTTTTTTATTAAGTTGCGAAATCATTCCATGATTTCTCCTGTTGTAGGGTGTTGAGTGGACTTCCACTCGATACAAGAAGATCACAGGTAGGACACTTGTCATACCTGTGATCTTCGACTGAAAAAAAGAAAACCAGACAACAGTATCGCTTTCGAAAATTTTCCGTTTTTACTTTACTTAATTACGTAGGTACTCGTCTACCTGTATTTATGTTAGTATATAAAGCCGTATTTATATTTTTGTGGGGAAAGCTGGGACAATGGCGCGGTAATCTAGGGGTAACCACACAAGTGCCATTGTTTGCGCGCTGACTAGGTCGCGCGGTACGCCGTAGTGAATGGTAACCTCTATCGTAACAAAAATAAATGAAAAACAAAGCTCACGGTATTTTAGGTTTCGAAATTAAATTATGAAGCATAAATATTGAAGGAACGTTATAATAAAATGGAAAATATGTTCATTACTTTCTCTCAGAATGAACTACTTCTTAAGTGGGTTTTGTTTTGTATGAATAATTCATTTGTTTACCATTAGAATTTTGTATACAATACAATTTCAACGATTATGATGTAAACATAATTTTGTGATAAAATATACAAACTACTTCAAGCTTAAAAAGAAAATTTCCGGTTTTTCCTATAAATTAAAATTCTTAAGTAGTTTACTACATCATCATTTGTCTTCATTATCCATTTTGATAATTCATCATCATCATTCGGAGATCTTGAAATACGCTAAAGCCGTTCATTGTATGTATATAATATAATATATATATAATTCTAAATAATAAATAAAACGTTCAAAATGTATTCGCACATTTCTCTCTACGTGGAAGTACAAAAAATGTACCTCGTCTGCATGCACTTCATAAAACTGCGTATTATACGCGACAAACAAGTTGAACCATTTCCTATGGTTACGCGCAGGGAAAAGTTTACTGCGCATTCAAGCGCAGTAACTGATTTTCGTCGACCGCCATGATGGTTTAATTTGTGTGACGAATATTATAACCGATTTTTGGGTCTCAATCAAAGTGAGGGCTGCGCGTAACCATAGCAAATGGTTCAACTTATTTGCCGCACACTATACCTACTTGTGACAGCGGGAAACATTTTTTATACCTCAGTGAACCTTTATAACACTAGTTTTGTGCCCTGATATTGCAAAATAAGGGTGCGGCATATCACTAAGCAGATGGCAAGATGACTTGAATGTCATCTTTACGAATGGAAAAAAACCGGTCAAGTGCGTGTCGGTCTCGCATACTTAGAGTTCTGTTAAACTTACCTTCGTAAATTAATCGATCGATCGAATCCAAGTAATTATTTTTGTACTTTTTGTGCTTTATTATTTTGTTCTCTTTTTTTCTTATATTGTATCTTCTAGGTTTTTTACTTTCTTGAGATTGTCAAGATATACGCCTAAATAGAGCATCATTTTAAGATTTAGGAGGACTTTGAGGCTTTATCTTTCAATTGCATTGCTTGAGAAGTTTGAATTTTTTAGTGCTCTAAGAGGTAGCTGACCTGAGCAATATTAACTTCAGCTTGATATCTCTACGCGTTCTTGAGAAAAAAGTCTTGACAGACGGACAACACAACGTAGTGATCCTATAAGGGTTCTTTTTTACCAAAGGAACCCTAAAAAGTGACAGAGATCTGGTGACAATGGAGAGAGGCCTTTGCACATAGCAGAACAGTAAGCAAGACAAGATAGCTTCACCTAATATATTCCATCTGGTAACCTTCCAGACCAAACCCGAGTCGTCGACGGCGCGTAGTCTTCCCCTCAAAGAGAGGTCAGCAAAACCGTAGGGGCCCAGTAGCGCCGAAGCCTGCTAGGACCATGGGTTGCCTTCTGAAAGAGAAAACCGTGGGTGAGAACGCTATACTAAGAAGGAACTTAGGTGTAGTTTTAGTCAGTAAAATTCTAACACACCTTCCCGCTCCCCCCTAGTCCTTGAGAAGATTAGGAATGAACTGAATTTGAATGATATGCCACCTTAAAAAAAAACTAATGTACAAAAGGCGGCAAATAACAATTGACTCGAGATTTTGTGGTCGGGAAGCTCCCACATAATTCCATACATTTTGACATGCTCGAGCTACCCACTATGAAAATCTCTAGCAACCTACCTACTATATTTTATTTTGGTTTCGTGTTTTCTTTTGTGTTCATAATGTATCGAAATTTAATTTTTCTGCCTCACCTTAGTTCTCAAGTTACACGTGCCGTGCTATAACTTCGTACGTTATTCAAAAACGCTACATAATTTAAGACTGAAAACTTATGAATATGTAACAAATTTTCATTTTCATGAAGCAGACGGGTGTTTGTCATAAATATGATTTTATTTTCAGCACTGTCCTGTATTTTCTTGTACCACCTTTTTTGAGGGTAGGGAATGATGAAATAACTTCTCTCGCTCTAAACGGAGCGAGAAGATCGTATCAGTTTTTACTGACTAAAACCCGTATTATCAGTTATTTCAGTAGAGTTTTGCATCTCAGGTAGTGCCTACGGTAACCAAAAGTTGCAGTGCAAATCTCGACGTCTAATCACGACCTTGCCTAAGCACCAGCAGCTTGCGGAACAAAAGTATGAAAATGTCTGAAGTACGCCACTAGACACCGCTTATAGCGCCGCGCGGTGACAAGGTCGTGAACGGGCCGTAAGGCGTCTCTTGTAATGGCTAAAACTCGAGGATCTCTCTCCATCACACTGCACCACGACCTTGCCTTACATGAGTACTTCGCAGAAGGACGTAACTGCTTTCCATGATCAATGCTGGACTTCACCGTTTTTTCCGGACAATAGGCACAATTCTAACACCCGGACATATCTTCACGCTCATCTAAAACAAGAACCGACCGACACAGTCGTGTTTGGCAAGGCTCTAAGCCAGACGCCGTGGCGCTTCTCTAACCACTCCTCAAAGTAGGAGCTTTTCGCCACACTTACTCCTATATTTGAAATATTTTTTTTCCAGTCGACTAATCCTCCTTTTATAAAATCATAGCCTATTTGTAAATTTACATTAATAGAGGGGTTCTTCGAATCGAATGAGAATATTAATGTTAGTTACTCTATTTTAGTAGATAAGTCATAATATATAATATACTAATTTAAATACAGATACCTATTCAAAAGATAGCTTCAAAACCAATCGCAAAGAGCGAATTCAATATTTATTTTACTCTTATTGGTAAACTGAGTTCCCAATGGCAAAGGGTTTCTTAGAATTTTGTATAAAATTGTAAGTCACAAGCAATTACTGTGAAAGTAAAACGAGATCAAAGATACAGGAAATCTTTGGATTTTATTCTCAATTTCATTTTAAATTAGTTCTCTTTACATGATTTTGTCAACAAATATTTTTTTTTTTATAATTAATACGAAAATAAAAAGATTTGCATTTTTTTCTTATGTAATATTAACACTCAAAAACTACTGGACTGATATTCAAAATTCTTTCAGAAGTAGAAAGCTACTTTACCACTATGGGCCGAAACACATAAATCGACAGTGACGCCTACCGCTCTTTTTCACGACGCCGCAATGCAACTTTCAGCGTTTATTCTCGTATCCTACAGTGATAACCAGTTCCTCGTGATTTTAGAGTGTGGATAGACGTCTCTCTGCCACGGATCGTAATAAACTTATTGCTTATTTGTTATTAAGAAGACATTTGAAACTTGGTAAGTAGATGTAATCTGTGAACCGCATTAAGATTTTCACACAAACTAGAAGAAAAAATATTTTTTTTCATCAAACCCATACGTGTAAGGTATTTAGGGAGAGGTCTACAAAAATGATGAAATGTGTCCTCCCCCCCCCGTAACTTCTAAAATAAGAGATCATCATATATATTAGTAGTTTGCATGGTAATGTTACCATGCAAACTTCCACCGCAAATGAATGAAATCTAGAAGTCATTTTTTTTAATACACCGCAATTTACCAAGTTTGTAAGGAACGGAACCCTCAGTGTGCGAGTCCGACTCACACTTGCCCGGTTTTTTGCTTTCACGAAACCTCTGAAAGAAACCAGTGTAGTTTAAAGTTAACTACTTTGGGTAGTCTTCAATATCGAAACGTAACTGAGAGTATAGTAATGTGTTACATCCTGATACGAATCGGTGCAATAATCAACTCCAAACGTGCTAAGTTTATAGGTGTATTCATTCCACCACATATGCACCAGTATGCGACTGACGGTGTGAAATAATCCTCATTGGGGTTCAGTTAATATAACAAAACGCTTCAGGCTAATTTACTAATCACCTAGTGGTGAGGTTTTGTGATTCCTAGAGGAAATGTAGTTTTGATTCTATTTGTTATTCTAGTAATTATTACATGTTAGCTCCTGCCAGCAGTTTCATCATTGTGAAAGCACTAAATTATTGTAAGGGAACGTTCGCTCGGGATTAAAAGTATTCTTGTGTTATTTCAAGACATGGCATATCCGTGTGTGCCAAATGTCATCGAAAGTAAAGCATAAAAGGTAATTGAGAGTAGTATTATTGAGTATCAAAATGAATATAGTTCCGATGGAGCCATTACCTTAAAAAATTAAATTGAATTTGGTTAATAGAGCGCATGTTTCAGGAATAGTAACAAAAATAAAAACGATAAAAATGTACAACTGCACCTTATAGAAAAATGTACAACTGTACCTTTAAGAAAAATGTACAACTACACCCTTAACAAAAATGTACAACTACACCCTATAAAAAACCATAAAATTATAAAAGCGAAATTTTATGTCTGTATGTCTATTACTTCTTTACGTTCGAACAGCTGAGCGGACTTCGACAAAACTTGGTACACGGGTAGGATATGTCCTGGAACAGCAAATAGGATACGAGTAAGTTCAATAGATAATTTTCTTCTATCACGCATGCGAAGCCGCTGGCTGCAGCAAGTGTTTATATAATGACTTTAAATTTCTTAAAAAACAAAAAAATACTCTGCATTTTAGCTATTGAAATAAGATATGCTGACAACCTTAATGTATACACCTTACTTTTAATGTAGCCGTTTTAAGTGCCCGAAATTGAAAACAAGTCTACTAAAACTAGCTCAAGTTAAATTTTATAAATAGCCCTTGAAACAAAGCACCTATCTTCTTTTAATTAAAAAAGAGCAACAGAAAAAAAAAACTTCTTCATAATTTAAAAATAAGTCATTAGATGGAATGAATGACAATATCTCTCGGGTTTCATATCAAAATAGAAATAAAGAGAATAATCTCCATTGTTGAATATTTAAAACTGAAGATAATTGTATGTATAAGAGGATTATAATGATGCCTGAACCTACAGAACTTGATAAAAATAGTAGATTTTGATACAAGTACAGAAAGGTTGTAATTGCGACAGAGGTGGCATTCACACGAGCCGTATTGGAGTGTGTTATGGAGCCGAAGGTGCAGCAACAAATTTGTATGTGTACCAAATGACGTTTTTCAATACTGTAGTAGAAGTAGTAGTTTAATAGTGTGCCCCGTAGGGGTCGACGCGCACTCGGCCTGATACGACAAACAATTTTATTACGATAAAATTGTGACGGGGGCGAGCACGCGCACTTTTCCGCACTAGTATAGAAAACAGTCCATTACGTGTTTAAACGCAGTGGGATAAGATCGGCCTTTTGAGTAAGCGTATTATAAAAAAAATATTTCTACCTCATTCAGTAATATTGACGGTGGTAGATTTTTCTTTTTTTCGAATCGTTACATTTTATTTTGCCCGCAAAGTATTTGCGCTCAATATGTGACCTCGTTTGTTGCGGGGGCGGCGTCAGTGGTGTTTTTAAGGCCAGTCCTCCTTAATGAAGATATAGGGACACTTAGGGCATTTCATACTTACTGGAATCATCTGGTCAGGAGCACCGTACTTGCACTGGGTATCGGAGAGGTCTATAACCCCCCATCTTGCCAGTTTGATTTGCAATGGCCTACTTGGCTGTGCAGTTTATTAATCATGGTGTGGTAGTCTAAACACTAAAACGTGGTGACATTTAGGGGTTCCGTAAATTGTGACGTTTCAAAAGTGTCCATGGAGTTTCTTGCACATTTTTCCTCCATAGAGATCTACGTTTTGGAATATGCAATTAGAATATATTTTTCTGACAGAGCGACTTCTTGACTTTTCGGAAGTGCCTGTAAATGGTTTATGTGAAATAAATTCATTTTGAATATTTGATAATTTCCCACCTAAAAAACTGTGTTACCTGAACTGCCCTTTGCATTTCAGGCTGGTGTTCACTTCACGCTGCCATTATATGTTGGATTCTAAGTTACTATTTAAAGGTACCTTTAGGGCACTTTCAATTTATGCGTTTATTGACAGCCTGCTGCGGTGCCGCAGCGGTGCAGCAACCATCAACAAGAGGACGGCAACGTCAAATGCAAAAGCACCTCGTGTTCAATCCGATGCTGAATAGTGCGGTGTTGAATAGCGCATCATTGGCATACAAACTCATGGCAGCTAGATACATTTTCAATTTAGGCGCTTGTTGTCGGACTGTTAACGTACTGCAACCAGCCGGCTGCAGCATGGTAAACGTGCGGCAGTGATTCGATATGAAACCTCTGAATTGAAAGCGCCCTTAAGGTACAAAATTCAAAAGTATGACGTCATATGTGAGTAGGTGCTGCGCAAAAGCCAGTTTATAATTAGTTCAACGTTCCAATAACATTAGAAATGGTAGAAACATGTTTTTCTTAAATCTAACGCGATGGATACTCTACCATTGTAACACGAGAATTACTACTGTTCTCATATGTAAGAAAATATTATGTTAGGCCGACAGCTGTACCCCATTCTTATTCAGAAATGAGGATCATTCTAAATTTGTTGAAATTATCTGTTTTACAGTAACTACCACATATACTTTTAATATGAGTAATATCAGCAATTGGTTTGAAGGGGGTTAGAATTTTTGGCATAATTATAGGCCCGTATTGGTTAAGTCTAAGTGTTGAGAGACACAGGCACAAGGTCGGTCAGAGTGGAGACGTCGTGTACAGCAGCACGCACAGGCCTTTTAAAATAAAAGGAGGTTTGAATTAGACTAAACACGCGACGCCCTCAAGGCTAGACTACCAACCACTATAATTTAAGAAAAAGTAAAAGAAAGTAAAAATAGATAAGTAAAGTAAATTAAAGTTGGATATGCAAGTCACATGAGGGTACATGACAGAGCAGCATATCTAAGCTCACAACCACCATGAGGAGCCAAGGAATGCGGTCGCTGTGACCGAAATCGGCTAGATGATATAATCATCACATTTATAAAGTCCGAGTTCACTCTCGCATACCGTGGCATTAAGTCGCCGTCCGGCCTGGACGGTCTACTGTCTGGACCGAGCCCAAGTTGTCGACGGCGCCACGCGCGCCTCAAGTAGATGTCAGAAAACCGTAGGGACCAGCAGGGTCGAAGACTGCTGGTGCCATGGGTAATATGAAAGTGAAACGCGGGGCTCTAGAATGAAGGCAAAAAGGAACCGGAGTGGATTTTTAGTCAGTAAAAGTCTGACACATTCCCCCCGCTCCACCCAAGGGCGAGAGATTTCTTTGGATGATTTTTCCACCAAAAAAAACCTTGAAAAAGGCATTCTAGTTTGGTGTCCGGTTGTGTAAGGTTAATTGAAACAATAAAAAGGTAAATTTTAATTTTGAAGAACTGATCGCATTTTTAGGGTTCCGCACATCAGTCGGCAAAACATGAACCTTAACAGGATCATTTAAGTACCCGTCTGTCTGACAGGCAAGATTTTTTTGGAGTTATGCGGAATAGAGAGTAAATTCCCGTATACCTCATTTGAAAAGGGAGCATCCTCCGAACAGTATGAATAGTATGCTATATCGTTGGATAGGTATTATCAAGCTGAATAAATTTTTTTGTTGCGCCAAGTTCCAAATCTTGGTTCGTTCAGTGTAAGGCTGCCTGTCCACCGGAGCGGAGCGAAGTTGCATAGCGAAGCAAAGTTGCTGACTGTATCTGTCCACCAGAGCGGAGCGAGGCTGCGGATTGGAGTTGCAGACTGTTTTAGCTATAGTAGCTATATTTACAGCGCCCGCACTCATTTTTCCTCTCCGCTTTCCTGCTTCACTTCCCGGTTTTGTTTGAATTTTGAAACTAGTTTATACTTTCTGTCCACTGAAGAGGAGTGGAGATTTTCTGTATTCCTGTTGGTTAATATTTCTCCGTTTCTCCGCTCCGCAGCCTCGCTCCGCTCTGGTGGACAGGCAGCCTTACTTTTGGCTTAACATGTTAGTTTTAAAAATAACGAAGTATGAATAGTACGCGGCAAATAAGTTGAACCAAACCTTGTAAAGCTGTTTTACTTTTATTAAACTTTTAGCTAATTTAAGTAAACAAAAAGTGTATTGAACCTAGGATATTTACTTATCCACTGTAAAATATAGGCGTGATGTTTTTGTGACCTAAAAAAGAGGGTTTCTTCTTTAAGAAATTGTCTCTTCGGTTTTAAATTATACTAAAAGCATCTATTAATTTAATGTACCGAAAAATTTGTTTTAGCATGACAAAAACGGTCATTACTCTCACATTAAAATGAGAGGACTTTCAATCAATATCTAAATAGATGAAACTATTTTTTATAATTACGAAAAGTGATACATTATAAAAGTACCTAACTTAGATAATGGACACGTTAGTACACCTCAATCAGAATATTAAATTATAGTTTGAACATTTAAATTTTACTAAAATGTTCGCTTACTAATTGTTATTTTTCTTTTAGAAAATTAGTTATTCTAATTGAAAGGTAATTAATACACTGCATTGACACTGTAGCGGTATAGTATCTATGTACACACAAAAACACACACTAGTGACTTAACTTAAAAATTAAAAAGTATCAACAAATAGAAATTAACATGTTTTACTAAGTATTTAATTTAGTATGGTATGATTAGGTAATCTAAACTAAACAAAAAAAAAAGTTTAGTATGTATTCATGAGTTGTATAGACAAATTTTTAGGTATTTAATTGTAGAGTTCTTATGACTAAGAAAAACATAATATGACCGAGTCAATACGCAAGTTATTTTTGTATATACCTAAATTATTATAATATTATTTTAAATAACTACAATAACTACCAACATACTTTTTTTAAATTAAGTGTCAAAAAATTTCGACGGCCCTTTGTACCACTATCGATTTGTAAAGATAAAACATGAAAAATAAAGTACTTTTTTTTAAACTCGAATTAATTTACGCCTGTACGAAATTGATTTATTTAAGTAAACGTGAGCTGATCGAGGCCAATGAACTGTAGGTAGTTAGTACGCAATGACCGACAACTTCGTACAAGATCATTGACTCGTTTACTTAAAGAAATTAATTTTAATTCGAGTTTTAGAAAAAAGTACTTCATTTTTTTTAATTTTATCTTTATAAATCGATAGTGTTTTATGTACCGAATCAACCCTCTGCGGAATTAAAACGACCAAAATTTAACGGTGTATAGACTCCTGTTACCTACCATGATAAAAGATTTATATCTATATACTTTGCTATATAGATACACCATTTCTTCATTTTCTACTATTTCTAATTGCCTTTTCAAATTGTCGTCAATTTCCTCGCAGCTCACTACTGAACCAAGTTTGAAGTGCCCCAGTGTAGGCAAGGCCTCCGCCATTATTCAAACTTTCATTTAACTTTGAATTATAAAAGTTATACCTTTCAAGTTATCGCTTACCTACTCGGGAGTTTCAGCCTTCTAAGGTGCGAGAAACGGTTGGTTGGAAAGAAGATCTGCTTATTATTACGGTCCTTATAATTCGGCTTCTTTTATCGACAAAATGTGTTCAAAATTATTTCATATTTTATGTCTATTAATTCAGTAAATTAGGATAATTTGAAAAATAAATTTACCACACTAATTTTATAAGAGCGAAAGCTTGGAAGTACGTGTGTGTGTGTATTTATTAGTCCTTCACGCTAAAATGTTTTCTAACACAAACTTAAATAAAATGAGGCACAATGGTTTTAAGTTGAGTTTGAGAAGCTGTAAGCTCGCCGTCTGACAGTTTGGTAACCGTCCGAACCAAGCTCAAGTCGTCGACGGCACGTATTATACTACGCGCGGCTCAAGGAGCAAACCGTTGATGCTAAGCATAGTCGAAGCCTACTGTGGCCATGGGTAATGGGAAAGTGAAAGCCGGGGCCTTGCATTAAAGGCTGACTCGAGTGGGTTTTTAGTCAGTAAAAGGTTGACACTATCTCCCGTCCCACCCAAGGGCTCAGAGATGTCATTGGATGTTTTTCCCACCTACAAAAAAAGGGGTACTGCTGCTGTACATTTCATAGCATTTTTCTCGCGTCAGAGCATGCACGTATTTCGAGAATGACGTTTGTATTTATTATGTACTGTGATTTTCTTAACAATATCGATTAAATTGGAACGGACTTCTAAGCATATGGCACAGAAAAGGTTTCCTTGAAATATTTTTCTATTTTCACTCGAGCGAAGTATTTTTATCATAAATATAATTATGGACAGTTGAATAGTGCATTTTGTAAAATGCTTCAAATTTAGTTAAAATAATGTTTTATACTTCACGATAACAGAATTTGACAAATCAGATAGACTAAAAAGGATACGAATTTTAAATATTTTTAGTAACCTATTCACACTTGACTTAAAACCCTTAGAATGTAACAATCAGAAAATATGATATTAAAATTTGCTTTATTTCATATTTAAATAGAATCTCTATCAGTAAAAGTTTGGCCCTCTCTCCTGTTCCACCCAGAATGACAGATATTTGATAATATCCCACATGAAAAAGGTAAAATTAAAACAACCAACGCCATCTTCCTCCAGCAAAACTTTCAATAATACAACTGGTAGAATTTCACTTTTAAATTTTCTGGTGTGAAAGTCGCTCTCGAATCAGTTCACTTAAAGAACTCAGTCATTCTAATGCCGAGTCGGCGGTGACAAACGTTCGCAGAATTTATCTCAACGAATGTGCTATCGTTTGACTCGATTTGACTCTTAGAGGAGCACGTGCTCTTCCATCGTTGTAAGGTTTTAATTTTTGTTCATTTTTAGGGTTTCATAACTCAATCGGCAAAAACAAACCCTTATTATCGTTTGTCACGTTACCTTACGTAGTTTGTCCATCTGTCCATCTTTATAAAATTTGAAAAAAACCTTCGAGGCTCGATTTGGGAATCGATTTTAGCTCTCTTAAGACCCTCACCGCGGCTCGGGTCTCAATACCGCCTCGACGGTAACCACCCACATTACACACTTGTATCATACTGTCCAATAAGGACAATGCCCGGTTCGCCATATTTAACCGACTTCGAAAAAAGGAGGAGGTTCTATGTTCGGCTGTATGTATTTTTTTTTTTTTTTTTTTTTTTTATGTATGTTCACCGATATCTCGGTCAATTGTGGACCGATTTCGAAAATTTTTGTTTTGATTGAAAGATTATACTTCCGAATTGGTCCCATAAAAATATCTTTTTGATCTGATGATAAACTTCGAAGATATAGGACGAAACTCTTCAAAAAATCATAGCAGAATTGTCGTTTGTATATGTTTGTTCGCCGATATCTCGGTCAATTGTGGACTGATTTTAAAAATTTTTGTTTTGATTGAAAGATTATACTCTCGAGTTGGTCTTATAAAAATATTGTTTTGATCTGATGATGAACTTCGAAGACATAGAACGGAATTCTTCAAAAAACCTTAGCAGAACTGTCGTAACAAGTAAAATTGCTTTGTTTATACATGTAGTTGGTGGCTGACTAAAGGAAAAAGGGGAGGGATACATAGAACTGACCTGATGATGAAGACGGAAGGTAGGTAAGAGCCGGAACTTTGTAATAAATCAGTGTATCTTAGCCGTGTTTGGTATTATTAGAATTGCCATGATGATTTGATGATGGAACCGAATGGCGGAAGGTACCTATCTATTTAAGTTTGGCTGAGGGGTACTACTACTAAAAAGTGTGAAATAAAAAACTTTTTACAAAAAAAATACAACCGACTTCAAAAACCACCAAAAAATGCAAAATAACTTTCAATTTCGGAAGTCGGTGTTAAATAGCGAAGAGACCAAACTATTATAGAAACACCGACTTCCGAAATTGAAAGTTATTTTGCATTTTTTGGTGGTTTTTGAAGTCGGTTGTATTTTTTTTGTAAAAAGTTTTTTTACATAGGTACGTTTGCACGGAGTCTTACTTGACCAGTTTTTTTAAGTATGTTCTGCGGCTTGATTATATTGAAAGAGAATAAGGTAAAAATTGTTTCCTTGCCATTGTAGCGACATCTATATCGAACAAATGAACTAATACTGTATCGCGCAAGTAACATTCTCCGTGCGATTTGAACATATAGAACAGCCCGAAATCATATATCGGGCAATAGCCCACCAGACATAACAACTCGCTGCTTTAATTTGATAACGACAGATCTCAAAAATGCACTTTTTTCAAGAGAGCATTTTAAATAAAACAAGAAATGAAATTGTTTCCATCATTTATTTTAATAAAGAGAACCCTTTGAAAATTGCCTAAATCGACGTATAATCTATCAAATTTTTATTAAAAATAAGTTATTTAGCCCTTTCAATACAAAATCAACACATAAACTTATAAAAAACAACATGCTTCAGACATACGTCAAACAGTTTTTAGTTTAATTATTTTTAACATTGGCATAAATTATAGTACAACCTTTAATTTGACAAAATTCTTTCGTGAACAGTAACACTATTCTTAATAAAACAAATAGTTCAGTTAAGTAATTTTTGTACAACGGCTTATTTATTTTTGATGTATTTTTTTTGTTTGTGAATTTTTACAAATAATGTCACTTTTACAATTACATTACTATTCTAAGGAAGGAGTAATACAAAACCAATGTATTTTTACTATACAATGACATTTTTTGTTTTGTTTAACTAACTTTCTATCAGTCTTTATCGTTATAGAGATCAAAAATAATACTAATAATGTAAAACTTAACTTCACAGAACACGCGCTACTCTCAAAATTGCAAATATAGATAGTATTTATATTATAGAAACAGTGAAATAATAAATAACCTCCTAACAAAATTAATTTTGTTAGGAGGTTATTAAAAATATTTATTAACGAGCTTACACATAATTATGACTTCCACTAGCCCACTTTAACAAAAATAAAGCATTACCTGTTTCTAAAAAAATAATTTTCTTTTACTCATCATTATCATTTTCCTGCCCTTACCCCGTTTTATTTGGTGTCAGCGCAACACGTTTTTTTCTTCCATTCTGTCCTGTCACTCGTTACGCCATCACTAACTCCTTTTTTTTCATATCACTCCTCACACAATCCATCCATCTCTTCTTTGGCCTCCCTCTTCCTCTCCATCCATCCACATGTACACTCAAAACTCTTTTAGTAATATGCGTTTCATCCCTCCTCTTCACATGACCATACACCAAAATCAATTCAAACAACACAAAGTTACAAAAACAAATTTAAACATAAATGTTAAAGTAGTAAAAAAGGTGTTAAAAAGTTTTTCAAATGGTAAAAAACTACTACTGGTACTTAATATTTTACTAATAAATTGAACTATCCGCCAGAGCTACAAGCAGCCCCCTATCCGACCTGGACCCAAAAATCGGTTATAATCCTTGTCACACAAATTGAACCATCATGATGGTACGTGAATGTGCTGTAACCGATTTTCGGGTCCCAATCGAAGCGGGGGTCGCGCGCAACCACAGTATATGGTTCAAAAATAGTTTGCCGTGTACAAATCTTCGTTATCCTACGAAAAATCCTTTATAGATTTTCAAAAAATGGGGCATAAAATCTTGTATATATATATTATAACTTTTTTATTTAGTATATAGGCCTTTTTGCTTTTTCTCACGTATCATCATTTTAGTTTTATCAATTTTCTTCCGTGAAATATTTTTATTACAAACGCTTCTACTTCTTGTCTTTCCTATATTTTCAACTAAGTATCACTTTCTTGATATTATTATTGTATGATTTTTTATAACAATATGAGTAATATTCTGTGTCTTTTGCTTCTACGTGTAACATTACAATATCTATCTGTTAATTTTACATTTCGACAATAGTGGCAATAGTGTCAATTTTCGGTATTTTCTGTTTCCTGACACCCTTTTTAATGACCCTGAATCTATAGCATGATGGCTGTTTGCCACGTCACGGGTTCAAACTCAGCCAGGCGTATTACTTTGTGTTATTTTTTTTCATCACCACTTCTTTCAAAACGGTGAAGGAAAACATCATGAGGAAACCGGCATGTCATCCACCAAACCGCAGTGGGCCCGCATGGTGGGTTACGGCCAATTCCCTCTCCTAAAGAGGAGGCCTGAGTCCCAGCAGTATCTTGGTATTTTTTAGTGCCATCGGCTACAGAAATCTGCAATGAATCTTCTTAATTGATGTTCTTTCGATAATACACTGTAAGGGTAAAAATAATTAGATTAAATCTTAATTAAAGAAATTATTTTCAATATTTAATGTCTTGCTTCCACACCATGCTTATGTTATATTAAAAAAATATTTAATTGCAGTTATTTTGAACAATGGCATATATTTAAAAATCATTCAACAATAGCACAAAAAAGCGTTATATTTTGCAAAGAATAATCGTAAAAATTAGGACTTTTAAGAATGAAATAGACTTATTTTGTATTAGTTCTATTAATTACCAAAAACAAAGAATTGAATACTAACTCATTTTGAAATACGCTATTTAGTTTATATATTCACTTGTTTTGATACTGTCGCAACACCAAATACCACGTTATTTAAATGAATCGAAACACAACTATGACACTCAATTTTTTTTTATATTGTCACAATACAAAAAAAAACCTTATTTAAAAGAATATTCCACCAATAAGAACGAACTATTTTATTTTATGTCTTTTTTCTAGAGAAAATGCGTATGTCACCTTGCGAAAATTCAAAGCAACTGACATTGTGTCGATATACCGACAAAATTGCGGTCGATTTCGACCAATCAGATAACGTCATTCAGTCATGCCACCTAGTCAAATGTATACATAGGAATGTGAGTTTTATTCACATGAAATTATAGATTAATCTGTATTGAATGGTAACATTATCAAAATAATGACACATTTTGTGATGTGCCACTATCAAATTAAAGCAGCGACCTGTCTGGTCGGAGGATCCTCCCTTTTCAAAGGAGGTATGTGGGACTTTCCTCTCTGTTCCACACACCTCCAAACCATCATCTCTATTCTTAGCCTGATTTCGTTTAATTTTTTTGCGTGATTAGATGATCAAGAATTCTTATACGACTCCTTGGACGCCATTCGTTCACTGCCTTACTTTACCTGTCGTCACCGGGTTTTACCATATTTCCTACCCAACTCCATTTAAATTTCCTTTTTCTTCCGATATCGAAGATATCATCTATCAGAAAAAACTTCAAGAAGTCAAGTCAAAAATCAAGGGTTACTTCTAAGCTAGTGTGCTCCATCGTCGATCACTTGCTTTCTACCAGGTAAGATAGTGGTCAAGCGTGAGCCTAAGAAAGATATTAAAAAAAAAAGACTGAAGCAAAAGTTTTTTATTGTTATTATTGATAAGCTGGTCATGCAGAAGAGTGTGATTTATTTTATTGAATTTAAAGCTATTTTTTTCAATGATTTATTCTGAAATTGCTAAGATATTGTTTGTTTAGGATTCTGAAATAAACCATAACGAAACTCATAACGTTGATGACGTTGTAGATACGATAAGAAAAAAACACCATTTCGAATCCCCTAAAACCCTTATTTAACAAGATAATGCCCACAATACATCAACAATTCCTTCCGCCACTCACACAAAACGCTTAGAATATCGCAAAGATAAACAAATAAATAATAGCACCCTCCCGCTGTCGCCGTTCCTTAATTCCCTTACACATCGGAAAAATACGGACGTACCTCTTAACATAGAGATGTTGAGTAAAATTCCATAGGAAAGGGTGAAGGATCTTGGGTTCAAATTACTTTATAGGTACGGATACTGGCCGTTGACACGTCTACGATTTTCGATTCACGTGAACTTTTACAGTACAATCCAAATGTATTAGCTAAACGGCTTCGAGTTGTAAAACAGCAGTAATGCTAGCGAGGGAGGCGGCCGCGAGAGTGAGGGAACTACATCCTCACTCCCCATTGAAGACGCCCCAAGCTTCGAGAAGCGCAGAGTGGTCTTCAGCCACCGTGACGCGGGCTTGCGGACGACGAGTATTGGTTGCTCGCCATCTACTCGTCCTGAAAGACCGAGCCTGCGTCGTCAACAGTTCGTCATGTTCCACAAGCGCCTCAAAGAGAAGGCAACTAGAAGAACATAGGTTTTATTTTAGTCAGTAAAAGTTTGACACACCCTCCCGCTCTACCCTAGACCGAGAGAAGTCATGAGATGATTTTCAACCTTAAAAAAACAGCGTAAAGTGTACCAAACCGCGCTTTTTTATCTTCAAAATGGGCAGCAAAATTGACCTCACCCTACTCTCATGGCGTTTTTATCGATAGGTAGAACAGAAATAAGATTTTAAACCATTCTTTTTGCAGTATCAAATATTCTCCAGACGTCTCGCAGAAAAATGCTCGCAAGAATGAAGCGATGAACGTAAAAAGTGAATTTCTTGAAATTGTAGCTCTTTCTATTGGCTGGGTCTAAAGTGGTTCTAGCATAAAATTAAATTGCTATTTATTTTTTTGGCTGAAATGTAAAGCGATTTATCGCACTGCTATCGTTGAATACTTTAATGGATTGAATAAATTATCTGGATGACTAAAGTAATTTGACAAAACGCCTTACTTCTAGGATTTTTCAGCGCATAAAGTCGTAACATATTGTTTGAATAAACCTGTATTATAAAAATGTAAAATAAATATTGTTATTTCTTATTGCATTCAGCTTCTGGTACGGTGATTGATTTCATTATGCAAATAGATTGGTTAAAAGGATTTCCAAAATTTTTTTATATTTACGTTCTTGCTACGTACTTTACGTATAGGTATAGCGTTTTGGTAATTACATATATTAAAAATTAAAAAAGTCTTCTCCTGAAAAATGCACTTTTTGTATTATGTCCACATGCGTAGGAGGAGTCGCTATAGGACCCAAATAAAGTTTAAACGCGCCGTTGACGCGCGTTTTAGACACGTGCATCGACGGCGCGCTTTTATCCTATAGCAGGTCTTCAGGCTGCGTCTGACTGGCGTGCGTATCGTGTCTGTATAACTAGAAACGCGCGTCAACGGCGCATTTAAAAAACGAAATGTGTACAGGCCCTTAGTCAAACGCATTTACTAGTGTTTTCCAGTGGTTAAGCCATGCACCTCTCATACATTAGGTTGAATCCGTCTATCTAAGAAGTATCTTGTTGCCCAGTTACTAGGATATAGAGTTGTAAAACAAAGGTATTCAGCCACATCTGGTTAGACTCGAAGCTGACCCTAAGCTGGTTTTGAAAAGATTTGGGAGATGATGATATATTTCCCATACGTAGGAATAATTATAAAATATAAATATCATAATACCTGTAGTATTTGTGGCAGTCTGAGTCGACATTTGCTTACAGATCGTTGACGAAGACGGACGTGTTGAACCTCACTGCTGGTGACGTAACGAGTCAATGTGTTCACCCCTTGTGTCAGTGCGTCCACTACCAGTACCCAAAAACTGAATTGTAAAATTCGGATAGGCAGTTGTTCCATATGAAATACTAACTTCAACGACTTCACTCGCGTGAAAGTAAGTTTCACTGTATAAATTTTGGAAAATGCTCTCTCATCTACGTCATGTTAAATCTTGTGCTAAATTTCACGCACCAGTAGTTGCGAATGTGTGTTGATATGTCAGTCAGTCACTCTTTTATATAATATATAGATTAGTTTAGAGCTGTAACCACTAAATTGGAAACCGATCCCAAAATAATTAAGCAAAGACTAGACAGATGATGACGTAACAAAAGAAATCTCCGCAACTCGGCGGAGAACACAATTAAGTGATCCAGCTTTGTCATAACGAATCCTGACATTTATAGCCATAATATTAATGATAGCTTGTCTGTCCTCCAAATCAATTAATACAAAAATGGCTTGGCTATTCACCCTCAAATCTGGCGTCTTTCATTTATAATCGTCACGCAGGTGCAAATGATGAGCCCCGATCAATTTACTGTAAGTAGAGATTGGTTGGTGCTTTTCAAAATTATGTTGTGAAGTTAAGATGGTGTCATTTTACTTAAAGGCTACCTCATCATCATCATCATCATTTCAACTGAAAGACGTCCAATGTGGGACATAGGCTTCCCCGAACGGTTCTGTGCGTCTTGCATTCATCGCAATCTCGTGACTCACCAGTACCTCTACCATGAGTTTTAAGCAATAGTATTCGGCGCAAATTTTGGTTCTGCAAGTGACCGCTAGAGGCGCTGCAAAATTTGCCATACAAAATATTTACGGCGTCGATATCGAGTAGCGACGAATACTATTGCTTAAAACTCATGGTAGAGGTACAGATCATTGGTCCATCTTGTCGGTTCAACGCTGCGTTTTCCGGTGCGCGGTCACCATTCTATAACTTTTGGACCTCATCGACCATGCGTTCTAAAAGCAATGTGCCCTAGCCCGTGCCACTTACTACCACAGCCTATTTATTTGATACTAATTACATTAAGACATCGTATAGGTACGTAAAGGAAAAGCAGATTTTAATAGTAGGAAGATTTTCTCCGCATTTTTGATATGAGGTCTACTGCTGCAGTGTTTTTTTTTGGTAGGTAAAATCACCCAATGACAAATCCCGCCCTTGGGCGGAGCGGGAAGTAGTGTCAGACTCTTACTGACTAAAAACCTACCCCGTTCCTTCGTTGCCTATAGTGCCAGGGCTGAGCCTTCCTCTCAGAAAACGGCCTTTGACCCCAGCAGGCTTCAACCCTGCCTGCCTGCAGTTAGCAGGCTGGGCCTCTTTGGTTTGCTGACAGCTCCTTAAGGCGCGCGGGAACAGAACGCGCCGTCGACGACTTGGGCTCGGTCCGGCCGGTTACCGGACGATCGGACAGCGTGCTACCCATTGCACGCCGTCCGCAAGCCCGCGCCTACGGTGGCCGGAATTCGGGATCGGAATCCCGGCGGCGGCTGGGGCGAGCGCCCCGTTGCCTCTGCCTGATGCGGTCGGCCTCCTCCTTTGCTAGCATTACTGCTTCGCAGAAGGAGGCGACCGCCTGCCATCCCTCCTCACTCCGGACCATGGCCTGAACCAAGGCCCGGCGAGAGAGATCGCTGCCGCTGATTGCCCCCACGAGGACACGGCGATGCTCCGCCCAGGCGGGGCACACCTCTACAGTATGCTCCACCGTGTCCTCCGGGTGTTCCGCACAGTGGCGACACCCGGGCGAATCCTCCGCACGAATCCGGAACAGGAACTTGGCAATACTGCTGCAGTGTGCTGATTTCTGTAAAAGATACACAAAAATCCTGTTACCATTATCTTAACGAGTTAACATAATCCTGGCTTTACTAATAGGCTAATATTTTTTACTATCACGTTCACTAGTGCACCTCAACATCAACGACTGCATCTCTGCTTACCATCAGGTGTGATCGCAGTCAAGCACGCAGCAAGCAGTTAGGTCACGTAGGTCATACCTACGTAACCTAAGTATCACCATACACATTAGTCCTGTACGTCCCTCATCCAAAGTAGCCACGACCTTCACCAGTAATCGGTCCACCTTAAGGGACACTTTTAACGTTCATATTTTTGCTACAGCATAATTTATTTTATACATTTCCTGCCAATACGTGTGATAGAAGAACAATAGTCGATCATATTCTAGAAGCTTTGTGTACAAAGTGAATGATCTCTCAATCTGTCAACAGATGAGGGCGTCGAACTAACGAAAGAAACTAAGTATATAGTATGATCAAACTGTTGGCGTGACAATCAATATGTCATACGATAAATATTTGCTCAAGCGACCGAAGTGAGAGTGTTGCTGCTGATTTTGAGAAGATTTTATGACTTGTGGTTCAATATTGTTTTGAAATATTGTGTAGTGTGTCAGTTTTGTACAACAAATATAAATTAAAACTGTTTTTAAGTTTATCATCATCATCATCAGCCTTTTAATGTTCCCACTGCTTGGACACAGGCCTCCTCTCTAAGAGAGGGAATGGGCCGTAATCCACCACGCGGGCTCAGTGCGGCTTGGTGAATGTCACATGTCTTGGTGAATGTCACATGTCGGTGAATGTCACATGTCTTTGAATATTTTAAGTTTATGCAATTACGGCGCAGATTCTAGATTATTTTGCAGCTCAACATTTAAAGATGAAATTGGTGCAGCTGTATTTTGTGCTAATATTGATAAAGTAGCGAATATGCAATACAAAAAAAAAAAAAATATTATGAGTTATAAGGTCGATTTCAAATTCACACATTTATAATTTTCTAGGTTCCCGTTTCCCTGAGTTGGCAAAACCAAAACCTTTTTCGCAGAAACGCCTGAAATTATTAAGCTGAAATTAATTTCAAATATTCAGGTCTACCCCCTTTTTGAGGTGGGAAATTCATCCAACGATATTTCCCGCTCTTGGGCGGAGCGAGAAGTGTATTATAGACTTTTATTGGCTAAAAACCCGCTGTTCACCTGTTCCTTCTTTGCCTTCGTTCCAGGGCCCTGGGGTCACTGTTGCACTAACAGTGGCCCTAGTAGGCTTCGACCCTGCTGGGTCCCTACGGTTTGCTGACATCTCCTAGAGGCGTGAACAATACGCGCCGTCGACGACTTGGGCTCGATCCAAACGGTTACTGGACGGTCGGATGGCGAGCTATCCATTGCTCGCCGCCCGCAAGCCTGCGTCTACGATACCTGGAAATCGGGATTGGGATTTCGACGGTGTCTGGGGCATAAGGGGCGGTCGCAGAAGGAGGTGCGCCTTCTACTCCTGCTAGCTACCTTCTGGGACAGTGAAAACCAAACTTTTATGCAAATGTTATTCAACGCAGTTTAAAGATAAAGCTGTTAACGCTCCGTATAGGTGTATATATTTTGTATAATTATGTATTTTGACATTCGCAAAGAAATCAAAATCTATACTTGATGACCTAGAATTCAGAAATTTTGCAAGAAACAACCATCTGTGAACTGAGAAATTGTAATAACAACAAAATAATTACTTTTTTGCGAGTAAAAAAAAACATTAACATTTTTAATTCATTTTCTTATTATGTGTGTACATGAAATTTTAAATAAATTAATTAATGAAACACATTTTTTTGTGGGAGTCTCGTTTGTTTCTTTTATTCTGTATTTAGTGTTTTTGTTACAACGGCAAAAGAAATAGGTATAATATAATGTATGTATTTCCACAACTATCACACAACACCGTCTAGTCCCAAGCTAAGCAGAGCTTGTGTTATGGGTACCAGACAGCTGATAAACATACTTATATATTTCTAAATACATACATATTATAGATAAATAACACCCAGACACAGAACAAATGATCGTGCTCATCACACAAACATTTGTCCTGGGTGGGAATCGAACCCACGACCTCCGGCATAGCAGTCAGGGCCACTAACCACTAGACCAACAGGCCAGTCAAAAAAGGTACATCATGTGGGAAAATTTCATCTGTCTTTATAGCACGGTTTATGAGATACAGCCTGGTAGCAGAAAAACGGACAGCACAGAGCTCTAAAAATAAGGCTTCGCTAAAAATAAGTAAAAGTCATTAAACGATTCAGTAACTTAGCATAGAGCTCATAATTAGGACAGGCTGGGTAGACAGATTAGTGATCAATAGACATTTTTTCTTCTTTCTAAAAATAATGGGTAATCCATGTAGCCTTATATATAGCACCAGCCCTGTGTACCTCATTTTGTAGAGAAAGGTTGGATTAAAAACAAAATGCTGTGTTTACCGGATTAGTACTTGTAATTTTCAACGAAACACTGGGTTTATTTAGTTCACTAAAAATCCTTCAGGAATTAAGGCCCGTATTACAGAACTACAATCAAGACTCAAGCATTACTTAAAACTAGTCTCAGTTGGAGTTTTAATTTTAGAACTTAACTTGAGCAGAGTAACTACAATCAATAATCACCTGAGCAATGTCACTTAAAAATGACATTTTTTACGTATTATAGAACAGTGCTTGAGGCTTGACTGAGCTCCACTCAATGTGTCCTTATTTTAAAATCACAATCAGCTCAGAATCACTGCTTGAGGCGAGATTTGATCTTTGTTTTCGCAAGTTTAGTCGAAACCACGCTTGAGCATAGATTCTCATGATTTTTTTTTGTGGATTTGGAGTGAATCGAGTACCTACCTAATCAAAATGGATATATATTTGCAGAAGTAGATAATACAAATCAAACGTTTAACTTAAATGTTCCTTTGAGATATTTACGAAATACGCAGGACCCTTATAATTTTGAAAATTTTAAGAAGTACCTACAGGTTTTCAAAAGATGTCGTGAAACATTAAATTTTACTGATGATTGACCACGATTTAAGAAAACCACATAACCGTGGGCATCCGATAGCCCCAGAATTGCAAATTCCTGTGTGTTTACGTGTTTATTTTTTGACTTGGTAACTGAGACCTTCTTATTTTCATTTCCATCTTTTTTGAGTTTCATTAGAATCACTTGCACTCTTCATTCAACACATTCTAATTTTTTTTGCAGTATTTAGCAGCAAACGTAACGAGTCAGCCTTCCCCCAAACTTCGCTGTGGTAGTCAATACCAATAAAATTCTCAGCTCCATTTTACCGAGATAGCGCCTGTTTCAATGATTCCATCCACATATTGTCCAGTTGTCCGCTTCGTCATCCAGTTTTGATCCAGTTTAATCATTCGAAAAAAAAAAGATTTTCAATAGAAAACAAACTATTTTTCAGGGTTACCACAATGATAGCTTACTCATGTAATCAGAGATCAAAATCTCTACTCAAACGTAGTTTAGTTTGATTTGAGTTTGAGGATAGTTCTAAAATAAACTGAACGCTTAAGTCGAGATTCTTCGCTCAAGCAGTAATCGTTTGAACGCAGTTTAAGTAGTACTTGAGTAAGGTTCTGTAATACGGGCCTAAGTCTAAAACGTAGTGTTAACTGACAGTTCAACGTCGCAGGACAGTTGTCGCAGTTGCGTTGTTTTTGTGACGTAACTAATAGTTTTAAGATTTATTCCTATACTTGTTCTATATAACCTTGCTTCATGCGAAATTTCAGGATTCTAAGTCAATGGAAAGTAACCTATGTATTTTGATTCCCTTGAAAGTGTCTAAATGTGCGCTTTTTGCGATTTAAACGGCTGAATCTTTTTTTCATTTACTCAGAAGTTTGTTTTTTTTTCAAAGCTTTACGGGATCGAGTACCTGGGTTTAATTTCAATTTGCGCATTCCTGAGATAAAGGGTCTTGACAGACAGACAAACGGACACCAAAGTGAACCTATAAGGGTTTTATAAATTTTATCTATATGAGAACAATGAAAAAAGACTGAACATTAAAACTGTCCAGAATAAAATAAAAATTATTCAAAGAACAAATAAAATAAATATTGGAAGCTGAAAGATGACGTGGAGCACACTGTAGGGGGGTGCCCCGCCTGGGCAGAGCATCGCCGTGTTCTCGTGCGTGCGATCGGCGGCGGCGAGCTCTCGCACCGGGCCTTGGTACAGGCCATTTTCTGAATCGAGGAGTAATGGCAGGTGGTTGTCTCCATAGCAAAAGAGAAGACCGACTGCATCAGGCAGAGGCAACGGTGCTCACGCCCCAGTCGCCGCCGGAATTCCGATCCCGATTTCCGGCCATCTTAGGCGCGGGCTTGCGGACGGCAAGCAATAGGTAGCTCGCTGTTGACCGTCCAGTAACAGACCGGACCGAGCCCAAGTGGTCAACGGCGCGTTCTGTTCCCGCGCGCCTCAAGGTTCTGTCAGCAAATCGTAGAGGCCCAGCCTGCTAGCTGCAGGCAGGCAGAGTCGAAGCCTACTGGGGCCAAAGGCCACTTTTTGAAAAGAAGGCTCGGCCCCGGTATGATAGGAAACGAAGGAACGGGGTAAGTTTTTAGTCAGTAAGAGTCTGACACTATCTCCCGCCCCGCCCAAGGGCGAGATTTGTTATTGGATGATTTTGCCTACCATAAAAAAAGCTGAGCGATGTCCAGTTATAACCGCCGCGGCTTTTTCACGAAGCATTCAGCACATTCATATTGAAGGACATACACACACAGATGACAGGGCACACACAAATCTGCTCAGCTATTTGAGTATGACACACACAGAAACAAACATACATACAAGCTTTGGCCTCTATAATATTAGCGAGAAGTGAGAATTTATTGCGATCGGTTGACCGAAATATGACAGTCAATCAAATGACGTGACAGCATATTAATTTTAGTGTCTGGAACCCTACTCGGAAACCGAGGGTTTTTACTGATGTCAGCTGTTATAAAATAATTATTGAATGTGTCAGACTTTTTATTTTTAAACCTGTTTTTTTTTGTTCATCAAAGGGAAATCGGGCTTGTTGTGTTTGATGCTTGATTTAAATAACAATTGGCTCTGTAATTGAATTGATCTCTTTTCTGTGGTCCCTTTAAACTGTCCCTTGAAGTAGAAAAAATGAAACTTCTAAGTTAGCAGAAAAAAAGATACGGCCGTTTATATCACAAAAATATTTCGACTCTCAAGGAAATCAAAAATCATAAAGTACTTCCCGTTGGCCTAGAACCCTGAAATTTGGCATGGAGCAAGGTTTTATAGCACATTTGTGTAGAAATAAATCCAAAAACTGAAAATTTGTTGTTAGTCACAAAAAATAATACTTTTTTCGATTCGGAAAATCTTCGAGACTCGATTCGGGAATTGCACTGCTTATTTACATAAGTTAATTTATGCGGAACCCTTAATATGCGAGTTTTACTCACACTTGCCAAGTTTTTCATTTACGAGAGGCTGTCGTTTGACCAGTATCTCATGATCACCATCTCGACGATGAGGTCGACGATGGAGCACGCTTGCCTAGAAGTAACCTATTCACTCATGACTTGACTTCTTTATGTTGTATATTGGAAAATTTATTTTTTAATATTGGAAATGGAAATTACACGTCTTAGCTGTACTCACAACAAATGTGTTTTGTGTTACAATTAGTAGAAAAACGATTCACTGTTTTCTGAGAGTTTTCAATTTTGATGGACAATGGATAGGTCTGCTAGGGGAAGCTAAGAACTTGCCAATTAGTGTTTAGACCTATTACAAGGTATTTTTGGGGTTCTCAATTCCAAAAGGACAAAACGGATCGTCCGGTAACCGACCCGACCGAGCCCAAATCGTCGACGGCGCGTACTGTTCCCGCGCGCATCAAGGAGCTGACAGCAAATTGTAAAGGCCCAGCCTACTAGCTGCAGGCAGGCAGGGTCGAAGCCTGCTGGGGTCATGAGTCAGCTTCCGACAGGAATACCCGGTCCCGGCACGATAGCAAACGAAGGAACGGGGTAGGTTTTTAGTCAGTAAGAGTCTGACACTACTTCCAACACCGCCCAAGGGCGGAATTTGTCATTGGATGATTTTACCTACCATAAAAAAACCCTTATAGGATCACTTTGTAGTCCGTCTGACTGTCTGTCTGTCAGTCAGTCAAGACTTTTTATCTCGGTAATGCGTGAAGGTATCAAGTTGAAATTAAAACCATACATTCAGGTCTGCCGTCCCTTGAAGTTATGAAAAAAGCAAACGTCTAAGTTTACGGTAAATTTGTAGTTACGTCACCAAAAAAAAACTTTTCAATAATCAAGCTCCATGTTTTGAATGAATATTTGTCACAACACATGAATAGCAAATTAAACCGATCAAATCTTATCGTTTTCACTATCTATTCTAAATTACTCAAACATAGTTCAAAGATAGTAAAGTTCGACCAAAGGGTCGACTAATCATCGGTCAGGGAAGCAATTAAAGCCGTACAGATGTACGATTGAAACTTCATTATTCAATTCCGATTGAATCAGCTGATTGATTACACGATTGGCCAAAGGGTGTAGTGCCTGTTTGTTTGTCTGTATGTAAGGAGTTTATTAGTAGATATGTGGGAATTTATGTTGGTTGGTTTTGAATATAAAGGTATTTATTTATATTGTTTTTTGCTTGGTTTTTGTATAAAATCAAGCATCCTTATACTCACGTCACGAATGCCCCTCAAGTTGAAGGGTAAAATCTATAAGTCCATGATAAGGCCTGTTATACTGTATGGATCAGAATGTTGGACTAGAAAAAAGACGGATGAAAAAAGATAGCATGTATAAGAAATGATAATGTTAATAATGAAAATATAAGACGAAGTTTGAAAGTGGCGCCGGTGACTAAAAAATTGACAGGAAACCGTTTGTCTTGGTATGGCCATGTAAAGAGGAGGGATGAAAAGCATGTTACTAAAAGAGCTATGAGTATACATGTGGATGAATGAAGGGGAGAGGGAGACCAAAGAAAAGATGGATGAATTGTGTGAGAAGTGTTATGAAAGAAAAAGGAGTTAGTGATAGCGTGACGGGTGACAGGACAGAATGGAATAAAAAAAAAAAACTGCGCCGACCCCTAATAAAACGGAACAAGAGCAAGAAGATGATGATGAATTATCCTTATACTTTGCATTCCAACATAAGTCATATGTTGGAATATCCCAGGTGCCCTTACACCTGCACTTTGGAGGATTTAATGAGTGCCACCGATGCTGCAGTTAACGTGGAAACTTACTGGGCACAAATAATTTAACGAGTTTACCATCGATTCGGAAAGAAGAAGAAGAAGCCTACAGCTGCGACTCAGGCCTCCTCTCTAGGAATGGGAATGAGTGGTAAACTATACGTGTCGAGTTCGGGTTGGTGGATGTCACATATTTTCGAATTTTTAGTTATAGGACGTACCGGTTTCTACACAATGATTTCCTTCACCATTTTGAGAGCAATGGTGGTGAAATATTACGTAGAAAAAACGCTTGCCTATGTTTTAACCCAGCACATACAACTCATAAGTCAGGGGTTCAGGGCCATTAAGACTCGGCTGCCAATGTTCCTTTTTGTTCTAAAATACATGTTTGTGTTTGTCATAAATTTTTGACATCTTAATTTTTAAGAAATAAAAAGTTTATGACATGATTATTATTTTTCAGTTTTCTAGTAGTTAATAGGAATTGCTCCACCTAAGTCGTAACTTGTTCTTCTAAAAATGGACCTAAATCAAATGAATTTATGACTTAAAAAAGTACTAAAGCAATATTGATTGTCTTCAGTTTGGAAAAAAATGGTGAAATAGGTCTAAAATGGGTAGTCATTCATTTAATTAATTTTTAAACTTAAACATAAATGTAGGTACTACAGGTTTGTTCTATACAATATTTATTTAAGTACAAGCGAAATCCGAAACACAGGTCTAGTATTTTATGTAAAGAATCTACATTATGTACATGACTACCATGAAAAATCACTAAGTTCTAAGCTTGCTACGCTACCAGGATGTCCGCACAAATATTTGGTCACCGAGCCATCGTGGCGACTGAGGGGTTATTTTAGCTGTACGCTGACCTCTAATGCCCGTTATGATCTGCCGGGACCTGTATTGTACTTAGGGTCGGTAGTGTTCAACTTGTGACTTTGGTATAAAAATGTTTAAAATCGATTCAGTTACAACAAACTATATTCTGGTTTCACATATACTCGTACAAAAAATAATGTGGTATAATTAAAAGAGCTTCATCCAATATAACTACATAGCTACACCACACCGTCGAAGCGCCCTCCACTTCAACATAATATCACACAATCGCCGCCAAAGTTCTAAAGAGTCCTTTGTCCCGACTCGAGTACGCACGACAAACTTTTTGTTTCAATAAAAGAAGTCGCAATCCTCCAGTATATTGGCATTAATATAATTGAAAAGGTCGGGAACATAGACATATAGAACTGGACTGCGCATTACAGTCACAATATTGACGAAATATATCCACGTACTGGAAGAAGTAGCGTTGGAAGGCCTTCTACAAGGTGGACCGATGACCTGGTAAGGGTTGTGGGAATCCGATGGATGCAAGACGCACAGGACCATTACATTGTGTATTTTTATGGTAGGTAAAATTAGCCAACGACATCCCCCGCCCTTGGGCGGAGCGGGAGATAGTGTCAGACTTTTACTGACTAAAAACCTACCCGTTCCTTCTTTGCCTATCATACCGGGGCCGAGCCATCCTTTCTAGCTGACCCTTGGCATCAGTAGGCTTCGACCCTTGGGCCTTTACGGTTTGCTGACAGCTCCTTGAGGCGCGCGGGAACAGTATGCGCCGTCAACAGACTTCGGTCGGCTACCGGACGGTCGGACAGCGAGCTACCCATTGCTCGCCGTCCGCAAGCCCGTACGGAGGCCGAAAATCGGGATCGGAATCCCGGCGACCGGGTGGGGCGTGAGCCCCGTTGCCTTTGTCTGATGCGGTCGGCCTCCTCCTTCGCTAGCATCACTGCTTCGCAGAAGAAGACGACGGCCTGCCACCCCTCCTCATCGTACATTGTGGTGACACTTGTGGGAGGCCTATGTCCAACAGTGGATTTCTTTCGGCTGAAATGATGATTATGATAATTGACGAAATATATGTGTAACCATTTTTTTTTGTGTGGCCTCTTATCTACGAGGTTGGCGTCTGCTTAACCAGAATAGTTGTGTTGGCCTTAGTAAATTGGTCTCCAGTCAGGACTTACAAAACTATAATTTAAACGACTACACGCTAAGAACACCATCATTTGCGACCATCACTTGTCGAAGTACTAGCCGCTATGGTAGTCACAAGTATTGAGGAAGGTAACACTGACAGCTTGCAAAGTAGACAAATCAAAATTCTAAATTGGCAACAATTGGCCACACGATCTCTCGCGCTTGATGTCACTCTCACATATCTGACCAGACAGGGAATGCTTAGTTCAGATCTTTATGTCTATGGTAACGGTATTGTTTGCTAACTTGCTAACCTACGGAATAGCGTCAATATGATTTATCTGGCAATCTTGTATTACCAGACTATCGTATGACGACCTAGATTGCCTTTTTTACCAGTAAATAGATCGTTATTACTAGAAATTTACTTAGATAGACAATTTTTGCCTGAAGACAAAAGAAAAACAGAATCTGAGTTGAATAGAATGAAACTTAAATTCTATTCTGAACTTAAAGACAGCACTTATTTATTATTTTTGAACTTAAAGACAGTATTTATTATTTATTTTGATATTTTGATCAGAATTTGTGTCAAGTTTCACGTTTATTTTGGGGCGATAAGGCCCATCCTTGAGGCGTGGTTGGAAAGACCTCACGGCGTTCTCAACTTCCGCACGACATAGGTGCTTACCGAACACGGAAAGTTCGCTAAGTACCTGTTCCGGATTCGTGCGGAGGATTCGCCCGGGTGTCGCCACTGTGCGGAACACCCGGAGGACACGGTGGAGCACATTGTAGAGGTGTGCCCCACTGCTCTCAAAACCGTGAAGGAACACATTGTGAGGGAACAAGCATGTCCTAGAACCAAAAATTCGAAGACATGTGACATTCACCAACCCGCACTGGGCGCGCGTGGTGAATTACGGCCCATTCCTTCTCATAAAGAAGATGCCGGCGTCCCAGCAGTGGGAACATTATAAGGCTGATTAAGCACACTACAGGATGAGAAAAGATTAAAAACACTAATTACCTATCCCGCACTTTAGCCAACAGGAAAACATTCGATAAAAACTTTATCCACTGGGCCAGCTTGAGCCGGGTTTAAAATAAATGAACGCAAATAAAATAATAATTCTTTTGAAAATGAAGTTTATTTTCGCGAGTATTTCGAGCTTTTATCTGTAACATAATTATAATCCTATAATGTTCCCACTGCTTGGGCTGTGAAATCTAGCGAATGAACGTCGATTGGTAAATGTTACATCTTTTTTAGGGTTCCGTAAACAGAAAAAAAAACTGTCGTGTCTGTTTGTCTGTCACTGCGCATAGAGATATCAAGTTCAAATAAAACCATATTATTATACTCAGGTCTGCGGTCATTTGAAGCTGTGGGAACTTCTGAGTTGACGAAAACCAGATCATCATCTGCCTGCCCTTTTCCCATGTTATTTGGGGTACGTTACACGTTTTCTTCTTCCATTCTGTCCTGTCACCTGTCATATGATCACTAACTTCCTTTCCTTTCATATCACTCGTCACACAATCCATCCATCTTTTCTTTGGCCTCCCTCTCTCTCTCCATCCATCCACAAGTTAACGAAAACAGATACGGACGTAAAAACGTATATTTCGACACTCGCAAGCGAATCAAAATTCATACATGTTTCATAATATTCCGGCTTTCGTAAGATATTTTCTTTCACCGTTCCGTGAAACATCGTTCTACAAAGTTATAACTTATGCCGTTACAACTGAGCCATCGCACGCTCTTATCTTACAAACTAAATGATAATGATAAATGATATTTATTTTGCAAATAGGTATTTTAAAAACACTTTTAAGCGTCAATTTTTTCGTCAGTTTAAGCTAGATGAGGCCGGTGTTTCCTAGCTGACTACCCTGAGAAAAAACATCGAAACAAACTCAGGGGTTAAAGTCTCTTTTAAAAGTCCATAAAGCAAACATGTAATGGTCAGATCATATTAGAACCATGCAGACTTGTGTCTGAGATGGTCTTTTGAGTAAAGAACCACGTAGATTTGAGTGGACCTGTCCAGTCAGTGCAAGCATTTGTCAGTATTCGTATAACTCAACTTAGAACTACTAAGGAGCTCAACGAGTTGACGACTAACACCAATGAAAGGACATTTGGATAGGCCGCAGAAATACTCAAATTGCCAGACATACGTCAAAATAACCGAAGAGAAAAAAAAAAGATCCACATAGTCGAAAATATAAAATAAAGTGTAGAAAAATGTTATATTTAACAAAGTAAATATTTATGTCAAAATTGAATTTGAAAATTAATAAATAAATTCATATTGTAAAAATAAAAATAATTATCAATGTTAAATTGTAAAAAATAATTA
The DNA here is from genome assembly GCA_958295575.1 of Leucania comma. Lineage (NCBI taxonomy): Eukaryota > Metazoa > Arthropoda > Insecta > Lepidoptera > Noctuidae > Leucania > Leucania comma. The sequence goes on from OY282469.1 coordinate 1,949,234, forward strand.
TCAATGTCAAATTGTAAAAAGAATATAAAAAAGCACAATTGAAATATAATTATATAAAAAAAAAAACTCAGAGAAAAAGAAATAAAAACAATTGTAGAGCGTACTGGAGCAGGTCGATCCCAAGCCTTTTTGTCTTCAAGATATTCTTTTACAGTGTAAAAAGACTTTTCGTTTTACAAATTATTCAATATTATTAAGGCTTAGTTCTTGAATATGACTAGGAAGTTGGCAACTGGCATCTCCTATTTTTTTAAGGCTAGTAGCAGGAACTACAAAATCTACTTACTCTCTAAATAAGAAATATATTAAAGCCTCTCTAAATACGAAACGCAAATTCAAATACAGTCTTCAACTATTCCCAACGTGTCGTACTTCAAAAGATTTCTTGTTTAATTAATTGTCCTGTCGAGTTTGGAGTTCTGAACAAACTTGGTAAAGGTAGATCTTGACATTCAGACCCTACGAATTTAAAGTTGTGACTTGGAGAGTTCGTGAGGCTGTGTGACGCTAAGTAGCTTATGTAAAAGGAATCTTTTGTACGCATCTGACTCTGGGATGTTGTTATCGTATTTTTAGATGATTTATTATAATAACTTAGGAAGTGAAAGTATTTTTTGGATTTCCAGATTCCATCATCTTTTGAGCCAAAAGATTTCATGTCCACGATTGGACATAGAACCCTAGGAGGGTATCGGCACAACGACCGATCATGTGTGTCTTCCATCCATCGGATTTCCGCAACCCTCACTAGGGCTTCGGTCAACTGTTCTTGCTTTTTCTTGTCGTCAAGTCGCAACCCAGTGTCGCAACCCGGCGCCAATTGTGGAGGTAAGTCCCCTCTTTGTGGAGTGGCTAGAAAGACCTCACAACGTTCTCACCTTACTCATGATGCAGGTTCTCACCGAACACGGTCAGTTCGGGAAGTTCGTGCACTGGATTCGTGCGGAAGTGACGCCCGGGTGTCACCACTATGTGGGCCGCCCGAAGAAAACGGTAGAGGTGTGTTCCGCTTGGGCAAGCACTGCCATTTCCTCGTGTGGGTGATAGGCGGCAGCGATTTTTGCCGGGCCTTGGTATAGACCATGGTCCAAGTGAGGAGGAGTGGCAAGCGGTCGCCACCTTCTACGAAGCAGTCTGACACTATCTCCCGCCAAATGTCATTGGATAGTTTTCCCACCGATAAAAAAATAGCATAGCTCTTTCCTTTGTCCTTTGGGCGACTTTATGCCTTCTATTAAGCCCCATTCCATTCCAGATGTAAGAGCCCGAAAATGTAAGATTCATATTGTAGTAGACACTAATCTACAATGAAATAACTATGTATGATGATGAAATGAACCATTTGCTAAGTTTATATATCGGCTCGCTATCCTCACTAGAACACGTCTTCACTCTGCGGCGGTGGGACGCAGACTCCCCTCCCCACCCCGCACGCTGCGTGGAGTGTAGGAACGAGACGACAGATGTTTGACATTGTGTGTGTGTGGTTGTATAGTTGTGCGTGTGTCTGTTTGTATGTTTGTTATGATCGTGTATGCTACACATATTTTACTATTTAACCATTTTTTTTTACAAAATCATATTGGTTTAATGAAGCCCAAAAAAGCCGTCTCACCTTCGTTAAAACTCTTGTCACATTTAAAAATAAAACTTCCAACACTTAAAAGCCTCAAAAAGAACGTTAATATCCACAAAATGTAAGCATACATTTCCCTACGTACCCTTCATTATTTTGATCCCTCTTGCCAGAGAAGCAGGTGTTTATTTCACATCCACAAAATCATGTTTTTCAACCCATTGCATATACATATACATCATTAAAACTGACATGACCTACTTTCATTATTTTCCAATATTTTTAGCACATTTCGTACGTATCAAAGTTTAGTACTCGTATTACATTTCATTAAAGAGGGTTTGGTTAATCGGAGATTATTGAAGTTACACGGTGTGTCGCTAGATGGCGTTGTTAGAACCATTATGGTTGTTTGATAATAAATGTGTGGGGCGACCCTAGTCGGTGATTCATCGTAATTCATCTTCCCTAATCGAGGCTGTGTGGAAACCGTCTTTATGGTTGTCACGATAAAGTTATCGATAAAATAATTTTCTTTAAAAATAAAAATTAAACAACCTCCTCTGGTTTAAAAGTATAAAAAATGTAGGTCAACACGATTGAATAATTTAACATTAATTGAAAGTTGAGAAGTAATATCACGGGTGGTGCCACGAGCAGCAGCTAGTAGTATAATAAATAATAAAGAAAGAAGAACATTTCTTTGTGACTCGCACAGGACAAAAACAATAAAAAAAAAAAACTTAAAATAAAAAATACAAAATAAAAAAGCTATGCGATACCAAAAAGGCTCCTATCTCAGTATATGCTGCAATAACTCTACAGAGTATAGAAACAAAGTTACCTCTCTGCGTTTGTTTTTTCTGTTTATTTCTAACTTTTATGCTGTTCGTAGAAAGAACAATAAACAAAGAAGTTTTGCGTATATAATTTGCATCCGTACGGAACTGAAGAGGTTGCTATACTATGATTTTTTATTAGACGAAGTAAAGTGACAGCTATAACAATGGTTGTTTGACAGTTGGGCATTGTCCACTGCGGTCACTTTACTTCGTCTAATAAAAAGTCGTAGTATAGCTCATAATATGCATATATACTTATACCAAATATAGAAAAGAAATGTAAGTACATTCAGTGCATTCACGTCAGGTATTGAAAAGTAAAAAAAAAAAATTAAGTTCACAAAAAAGTTCTTATTGCAAAGTCACAATACTTACTTGAAATGTTAAGCTAATTTCTGCTCAATTCGGGTTACCGAAAAAAAACTCTTTATTTGAATTCAAGACAATGGTATTCATCAGCAATCAACCTCCATTTCAGTTTTAAACTCTGATATTAAAATCGTTGGCTACAAAAATATAATACTAAAATTTTTACGATTCCCTTCTACTTTTTTGATTGAATCGCCCATTTTGGATATCTTTATGACTGGAGTTTGTTACTCGGCCGGTAGTTAAATACCCCAATTTGAGCTGAACATTACTGAAAATATTTGAATAATGAGCCCTTAAATGTGGGCAGGGCTTTTTGGTATTCATATCCTCTTAATAGTCGTCATAAAGAGGGGAGATCTACGTAAATATACTAATAGGGAACAAAAAGATGCTGCGAAAGCTTTATTAATACTTAAGTCTTCGCTCATTGCTTTTTATATTTGATAAGTTTGCGTTTAATTAGATTTACACAGGATGAAAGCGATGGTGGTCGACTGCGTTTTATACCTGCCTCCACGCTCGTGAGTCAAAATTTAAAGACTTTTTATCATCATCATCATCATCATTTCAGCCGAAAGACGTCCACTGTTGGACATAAGCCTCCCCCAAGCGTCGCCACAATGACCGGTCCTGTGCGTCTCGCATCCATCGGACTCCAGTGACCCTGCCTAGGTGATCGGTCCACCTTATAGAAGGCCTTGCAACGCTGCGTCTTCCAGTACGCGGTCGCCCCTCCAGAATCTTTCGGCCCCAACGGCCATCTGTTCTGCGTACAACATGCCCTGCCCATTGCCACTTAAGTTTAGCTTTTAGCTCAAAAATATTGGTAAAATCAGATCTTAAGAGTCTTTAGACCTGTTCGGCCACGTCATCGGTTACCATCAGGTGAGATAGTTCAAACTTGAGCCTATCCATTAAAAAAAAAACAAAACTAATAAACGATATTTAAGTTCAAGTTAAATATCGTTAAGTTAAATAACAATAGTCCCGCATGATAATCACTTCGTGAAAGCCGAGCAAGATAAGCAAATCAAGTATCTTGACTTGGCCCACGAGGTTAGGTGTGGACTGAGCGATCTTTGTACCGATAGTCGTCTCGACCAACTTCTTAGAAGTCTCTCGATAGGCAGCTGGATCAACGTCATCAAGGGCTTGATTCAGTATCCAAAAAGAAAAAGAAGAGAAAGATATTCCTGGACACTGCTCGTCGGAGGTTTCTTCCTCTGAAGCCCTGGCTGTTGGGAGTTTAGACCCTGTTCCGGATAATAATAATATTGCACAACTATCACACAACGTCGTCTAGTCCCAAGCTAAGTAGAGCTTGTGTTATGGGTACTAAACAACTGATAAACATATTTATATATTTCTAAATACATAAATATCATAGATAAATTACACCCAGACACAGAACAAATGATCGTGCTCATCACAAAAATATTTGTCCTGGGTGGGAATCGAACCCACGACCTCCGGCTCAGCAGTCAAGGCCATTAACTACTAGACCAACAGCAACAACTAGCAACTTTATTTTTGTATAGAAATATACAATAATATAATTTATTATGTAAATATTAATGAATAAACGGAATATTAATAATAATAATCGGGCGTGTGCCAACCCTAATACGAGTATTTTGCTGTACTATGAATTCGGAACCTATCTCGATTCAAACAGAATGAGAGTTAGACGCGTAGTTTTAGATTTGTTTTTGATTTGACGCTTTCAAAGGCGGTGTGTGTGTGCATGAGGATATGTTTGTGTGCATGGCCTTTTGTTTGTGTGCGTCTTATGGGGAGCACTTATCTTTATTAGTTAACGTTCAAGATCTCGGGGGGGGGGGGGGGGGGGGCAAAAAGGTAGAAGCCATCAATGTGAGAGGAATGATTAGGTTGATTTGGTGGGTGTCGTGGTTTCTCGTTAGTTTGATGGAAGGGAATGTTTTTCAGAAGTTTATTAATTATTCAGTATCTAGGAAAAAATTTGACGTGAACTCTGCCGTGTTCATCAGTCCTCATCTCTCATTATCGTGTGCAACAAACCTATTTATAATATCTATTCCAAATATGCCTATAATAATATTATTACTGTATTATTTGCCTATAATTATGATAGCTAATTAAAAAAAAACTACCTATATGAGTTTAAATAAAATGTCGTTGCTTGAAATGAAATTGTAATTAAATTTTCTAATTACAGTTGTTTCTTATTCCAGTTACAGAGTGTATAAAATACAAAAATGTGGTATTTGAAAAATCGTCCTAATAAATCTGATCTGATCTTTACAAAATCAATTCAAAACCTGTATGTAGACAGATGATTCATAAATATGAAAATCTCAAATACAAAATCTTTACTGTTGCAAAAAAATCAATCTTTCTCAAACACCGGATCAAATTGACAACAGAGAAAGGGAAAATCGTAAACCAAATGTTGGCAGAGTAAAAACCCGCATTTGCTAAACCCGTAGGTAGATATTGATTGGTGGTACCGGGTGACACAAGCGTAACAAGGCGTGGGCGATGTGGGCCGCCCCACCCATGGCCTCGCACTTGCACCCAAAGAGGCCTCATGTAAGCCCTCGTTTCTTTCAAAATTAGGGTTTTTTTATAATAAGTATGTTCTCTTTTGACCACTTTTTCACAGGATGGTAAGCGACGATCTTGTGAAACGCTGGGTTGCGGCAGTGGCTGTCTCGTTTTCGAATTTATCGAAGAAAAAAGCCTCGCTCTCTCTCGCGCTGATGCATCTACACCCACGTTTAAACTAATCCACGCTACGCCTCTGCCGAGCGGGGTGACTGAATCAAACTCTCGCGGCTAATGAGGTACCCTGTATATAGGTAAGTCGTTTATGGAAAGGTGGATACAGTTCAGGGGAATACGGGATGAAGGCGCGTGCGGAAGCGTGCGTAATGCTATGTTGATTTTGATTGTAAGGTGGCGCAAGACATTTTTATGATCTTAAGTCACATGTATTCTGAAACAGTAAGCTTGTAAAACATCTAACTGACTTCTGTTGTCAGGGTACCTACAGGTTTTCAGGCGGAAGAAATGCCCGGGTGCCACCACTCCTCATCATAATCATTTCAGCCGAAAGACGTTCACTGTTGGACATAGGCCTCTCCCAAGTGTAGCCACAATGGCCTGTCCTGTGCGTCTCGCATCCATCGGACTCCAGCTACCCTGACCAGGTCATCGGTCCACCTTGTGGGAGGCCTTCCAACGCTGCGTCTTCCGATACGCGATCGCCACTGCAGAACCTTGCGGCCCAAACGGCCATCTGATCTGCGTGCAATGTGCCCTGCCCATTGCCACTTAAGTTTGGCAATTCTACGTGCTATGTCGGCAACCCTGGTTGTCTTGCGGATATCTTTATTCCTGATTCGATAACGCAAGGAAACTCCGAGCTTAGCCCTTTCCATGCCACCTCTTTTGATGCCACCACTGTCTACTTAGAATTCCTAAGAATGTGTTTTCGTTTAAAAACAATCATTTGAATCAAACCAAACTGAAACTTAAGTAGGTGTGCGTTCGGGTTAAATATAAATAGGCATAATTGATAAATAATTTATTTATTTATTACTTATGAGCTTCTATCAGTAGCTTTACTTGCTTGAACGTAGTAAATTTTCTCAAAGTAGTATAAGCATAAAAATTAAGTTAAAAATTATTATAAAGTTAGCGTAATTTCCCCGGAATACAAACCCGTCAACAATACAGTAGCAACTAATTAATAAATCAGCAGTACACTTAATTCTGTCACTGTACGAGTCAATAAAACTTCCGTCTTTATGTTTCCAACTTACTTATACTGTGACAAACTGACAGCCGTAACTATTGCCTGGTAGCTTTGTGAGATAGCTGTCACCTTACTTAGCCGTAAGGATGGAAGAAAGGGGTCGTTTGTCTGGCTTATGTTGGTGACGCTTCGCTGGTCTTGCAGCAAGACATGTTCTCGAGTTTCATCCTCACAAATGGGACGAATAATGGTGATGAAGATGACAATTATTATCACGTGTCAAATTTTATATGGGTCGTGATGGCGAAATCGGGAAATCGTTTCTTGGTATGGTGATATGAAGAACAGGGACGAAACGCATGTTACTAAATTATGAGTTTACACGTAGATGGATGGAGAGGTAGAGGGAAGCCAAAGCAGAGATGGATGGATTGAGGAGTGATGTGAAAGAAAAGGGAGTTAGTGGTAGACGGGTGACAGGACAGAGTGGAAGAAAAAATCGTGTTGCGCTGACCCCAAGTAACATCCAATCCATAGATTAGGGCAGGAAGAAGAAGAGTTCGAAACCGGGCAAGCACCAGTGTGAATATAAGTACTTTTTAAGTTTATTTAGGACATTACTTACGCCCTCTGCCTCGAAAAGTACGTTAAGTCGTTTGTCCCGGTTGTTATGCATAGATCTTTAACAGTCATTACAGGCACGTATAGTGCGTATCACGAAAGAATTTCCTTCACCGTAATGTTGGTAGCACGGCAAACCAGTGTTGCTACATTTTTAGTAATGAAATTACGCAATATTAGGGAGATTTACCTATATTTCGTTATTTTTACAAATTGCCTTCTAATTTATTTTCTCTTTTGAAAACTGTAAAAACTGTTATTGGATAAAATATACTACTACATAGGAATTTGGAACAATTCATAGCTTTATTGGGATGCAAGAAAGGAGTCTAGTCACAGGATGAAACCTCCGATTGTCGACCGCTCTAGCAGCAGTCAGTCTTGATACGTGATTTAAATCGTACATCTGGCAGCCCTGACAAGCACTTTCGTTCTTTGTTTAGACAGGCAGGGGAGCCAACATTACAACGAAGGAAATTCTTTAGTGAAACGCACTTTACAGATTGCAGAAATACTGACCATCAGCCTATCCAAGGAGTATCATATTTCCCAGTATCTGAGTCCTGAAGGTCTGATATGCAGTAAGTCTATATAAAACCCAGGTATTCAGCCATAGCCGGTAAGACTGGAAGACGATACCAAGCTAGTAGGGGAAAAGGGCTAAGGAAATGATGATATGTAAAATGTTATTATGTGCTCTGACGCTATTAGAATAAGTAATGAATATTATGACATTTATAAAGGAAAACGTAGGTACCTAATAATGTCAAGTAAGTAAGCTCTCAGAACTTTTAGCAGACAAAGCCAAAACCAAATAACAAAATTAAACTTCTCAAACTCGATCCAATACCATACAATTACGACTTTCGCCAACAGAACGTTAACAAAAGAATCTACGATCATAAAGAGAAACATTAGAAACAGAAAGCTCTTGCAACTCATGCCGATACAAAGTTGACTAAGGCCTACATCCTCGGACACGTATTCGTTATCATAGGCTTACAAAACTATGAGAAACTGTCGACGAAGCAGCAAGGTTGTCTTGTTTTACACCCAAGCAGCAGTATAATGACAAATTTGTATCCATGGACAACAGGTCACGAAAAAACAAAACCAATAAGCTGTATACCAAATTTAATATGCGAACCTAAGAATTTAATGCAAACCTCTCGAAGAAATACTGCAAAAGTTAGACCATTTCTAAGGGCAGCGTGGAAAGAAAGTTCACGCGAACGTGTCGGGGGTGACCTATTCATTAATCAAGTGAATCAGTTTGATAGATGGTCGAAAGATTGTCGTTCATTTTTGCAACGCCTCCCCTTTCTTGGTGTAATGAATTATGCTCCTAATCGAAGATTGGTTGGATTGAAATGGAATCCGGTCAGTGATCTGTGCTCTTTGGGGGTGTCACAGTTTTTGTTCATTCTTTTTGTAGATGATTCCACATATTAGATACAAAAGAAAAATATCTGTATAATTTAATATTATACTCGTATTTTCAGGTCTATTTCATAATGATGTTGATATAAGTTTGAAATGTATTAGTGTTAATATTCTATATATTTGTAAGGCATCTTCAGTAATTAAAGGCTTATATTATTAATTTTACTGTTAATGATTTGTTAAAGTTTATGGGCACCTATGGGCGCACCTATGTATAAAAATAAAATAAAAATAAAAAAGCCTTTTATTTCCTGTTAATTCGTACTACAATATTTATAATTATATTTAATTTATTAGATAATCTGCGTTGACATACCAAACCAAGTGCACCAAGTGCATCAAGATATCCGTCAATTCAATACAAAAACCTCAATACACCTAAGACACCCAATCCAATATATCACAGCAGATTATCCACAGGAACCAATGATTCCCAAGCGTTTCTGTCCTGTGCGGTCTGTTTCCAGTTAGGACCAGCTGTGTTTTCAATTTCATCTTCCCAGCGTATTATGGGTCTATCTGTGCTCCTTTTTCTGGAGGGCCTTTCTAAAAAGTAACTTTTATGGCGTAAGTTAACCACCTCATAGAGATCACCACCACTTCACAGTCATCATTTCAGCCAAAGGACGTCAAATTTTGGATATAAGCCTCCCTTAAAATTAATTCCTTCGATTCATAATTACCATAGTAACATAGCTCAATGGTCCTTGGTAAGTAAATAAAATCATTATTTAAACTTCTTTGAATAAAGGATAATAAAATACATAAACTAGAAACAATTTAAATTTATAGAAACTTAAATTAAGAAAGACAAAAACAGCAACACAATGTGTCTCGACTGCACTACATAGGTCCAGCTTAGAAAACACCAGACGAATGTAAGTGTCAGAACCCCTGGACCATATTTTTAGGGTTCCCTAGCCAAAGGGTAAAAACGGAACCCTATTACTAAGACTTCGGTGTCTGTCCATCCGTCTGTCCGTCTGTCTGTCCCCAGGCTGCATTTCAAGAACCGCGATAGCTAAACAGTTGAAATTTTTACAAATGATGTATTTTGTTGCCGCTATAACGACAAATAGTAAAAACAGAAAAAAATAAGTATTTAAGTACAACAAACGTGATTTTTGGAACCCCTCGTGCGCTAGTCCGACTCGTACTTAGCCGGTTTTTTTATTATTATTTAATTTGGCACATATAGCATGAAATTATGATGTTTAGAAAAAAACAATATTTACTAAAAAAAATACTGCTAAATATTTGTAGTTAGGTACAAAATAGTAACAAAAACGTAGTGCATTTTGTTATTAAACATCAAATATCGCTAAGTGTCCCCGTACAACGGCCTCAAAAAAGCGCCGCCATAAAAAAAAGCCGCTTCTAGCTTCTTTTTGTTGCGGCCTTTTTTTGTGGCCCGTGTGCGGGGTCACTAATGGTACAGGGGCTCTGACGCTAACATAGCAATTACCTAAAACTGGTTTACAAATAAACCAACTAAAATCTAAACGGATGCAAATCAGTTTTGTTTAATTTTTTTTGATGTTAGGTAAAATCATCCAATGACAAATCCAAATCAAATCCAAAGAAATCGAGATCGGAATCCCGGCGGCGGTGGCGGCGTGTGCGCCGATGCCTGATGCGGTCGGCCTCCTCCTTTGCTAGCATTACTGCTTCGCAGAAGGAGGCGACCGCCTGCCACTCCTCTTCACTCCGGAGCATGGCTTGAACCAAGCCCCGGCGCGAGAGATCGCCGCCGCCGATCGCCCCCCAAGGACACGGCGAAGCTCTTCCCAAGCGGGGCACACCTCGACTGTGTGCTCCACCGTGTCCTCCGCACACTCCGCACAGTGGCGACACCCGGGCGTCTCCGCATGAATCTTGTACAGGTACTTCGCGAACTTGCCGTGTTCGGTTAGCACCTGCGTCAAGCGGAATGTGACGACGCCGTGGGACCTTTCCAGCCACGCCTCAAAGAGGGGCCTTACCGCCTCGATGGTGGCGTGCCCAGCTCGGTGTTGCAACAGTCACTCTCGCCATTTCACCATGAGATCCCGCCGGAACTCTGTCCGCAATGCCGGGATTTGTCGTGGCAGCGGAGTTTCGCCCCGGCATTGCATCTCCACGCGTAAGTCATGCATATGTGCAAGGACTGTTGCCTCCAAATCCCATGGTGGTAGGCCAGCAAGGAGGCTACTCTACCCAAAGTATCAGCGTCAAACATGTCCTCAGCAGCATAAAAAAGTAAAATAATCTTTTTTTAAATTTCATGAAACATCGGAATTTAATCAGTTTGGCTGCATATTAAAAAAACACTTTCAACGTCACTGCCTATAAAATGTAAAATATTATATATTTAACTGGATCCTTTTTATTAATAATGTATTTTCTGGAACGCCATAACATTAAATTAAAACATACTTTGATACTATCAGATATTGGATTAAAGCTTCCGAATTTCTCAATGGATTTCCAAATTAATATTGCTGGGCGCAGTGAAGTGAATTTCAGTATAAAAAAGTACTTCATTACTCTTGAACATTTTATACCAACAACTACATTTACATATATGTTGGATCGGCCATTATGGTATGCAGTACTTTTGTGTTTTTCGTGTAATTACTCGTTTCTCATACATGTATTTATGCCCTGGTTTAGATTATAAAAACAACGTGCGTGAGTAATAATATACGGTGACTAATAATTAGTGAACGATACTTAAATACGTGATTGTAGTCATGACAACAACATATCAGCCAAGTTCAGTACATTTTGACCAGTTAGGCGAATATTAATGTAATAGGGAATATGCATCCACTTTTTTTATTTTTTTAAACGTTACTACTAGTTATTACATTACCAAAAATAAATATAACACATTCAAAATATAATCCATTGAGCTAGAAAAAAAATATTAAAATCATTATCATTTTCGCGCGATTGAAACGTGGCCATTTTGGCGCGCTTATTCTGTGACGTCAGATTACACGAGTTTGTTATCAACAACAAAGCGTTTCGCTCTTAAAGTTAAAAAAGTGACTGATTAAATCAATCGATTACCATGGAAAAGCACAGAAAAGATTACTATAAATATTGTGTCGTACCCATTGTGCGAAAATAACAACAAAACGGCATCTGAAAAAATATATTTCCTTATGCCGAAAGATGAAGATATGAGGAAAAAGTGGTGTAGGGCAATGAGAAGAAACAATGTATCATCTTTGAGCCGTTTATACTGTTGTGAAGATCATTTTAACGTAAGTAAAGAGATTAAAAAAGTGATATAGGTACCTCTAAGAATCATTTTTACTTAGTGTATTTGTTTTGTTTACATACTTTGACGAAAACATACGTTTTACTTGCACGTATCCAATGGCTGAATCTCAATATGATTCTCGTTCAGATCTGACAAAAACAATAAAAATAGCTGCATGTTTGTTATATTTACAAAACTATGAAAATAATCATGTATTAAGTGATATAGTTACTTATTTACCTCGCAGCTTTTACTCTTCTGAGTACAGCATATGTAAAATCTAAATTAGTTGCAAAATACGTGGACATCATGAACACGTCTATTCTAGGCAGATTGTCTGATTGCGCTTTGACAAAACCGGCTTCAGTCATTGTGCTAAATCTTTCTTCATAAAGATTTAATACTTTTAACTCAGAATAATATGCAAAAACCATGAAACAATATAATTATTCACCAGAAACCATCTAAACAATTTGTTGACAGACGACGTCAGAGTGTAAGATGTCGTCACAACTTTGTCTGCCAATAGCGTTGCGTTTTGTAAATTTGCGAGGGAATTACAAAAAGGCTACTTTTTGATGATTAAATTTTACTATTAAATTATGAAAAAAATGAAAAATAGTTGTGTAGGTATGTTTCTTTAGTAGTAAAGAATACGAATAAAAATATTTTATTCAATTTGGGGTCACGTGCATATTCCCTATTACCAGCAGATTTTTTTCGCGATTTCAGTTTTGGTCCCATAGTAAAAGTTGTTTGTTGTCATGACTACAGTCACGTGTTTAAATATCGTTCAAATACCAGTCACTCTATATAGTTCATGTTTGAAGCGTTACTATAAAATCACGTTATTTAACAACATCCAAATGATAAAAAACGTTAAAAAAACTCTAACTTTTTTTTGTACCGACCACCAAAAAAATTGCACTTAAAAAATCATTTAAACCAGCAACGTACTGAAAAATCTCCATTTCTAAAACGCAAAAACCCGCAGGGCTATCCATAACAATAATCCTGTCTAGTGTGTCACCATTTACTGTTACTATAAAAGTCACCAGCAGAGAGCGAGGCCCGAATTATGGCCGCTGTGATATGCGTCCGCAAACTACCGCGTAGTAACTATCAAACACTCGTAGTTAATAAGAACGTTATGAAATTTTATGAATCGATGTTAAAGTAGAGATATCTGAATGATAGCTTGGTGGCTAAGTTAGTATTGAAGAAGACGTTCACAGATATGTCAAACATGAGAGGACGTTGATATGCGCTCGTGGTGATGGATTATGGCCAGGTTCTACTCATTTTCATTTTTTTTAAAGCTCTGGAAATCCACAAATATAAAAGATAACACCATGTTTTTTTTAAATTAAAATTGACTAAACGACCCACTGCCGGACAAAAATCAAATCATGATACTTAGTTGACTTGATAAAAATAAAAAGAAGTATTCCTGTATAGGTACTCACTTTTTCCGCACCAAAAGTTTCGGCAAGCTATTCCTCTTTCGGCACCAATAAGTATTTTTGGTATGTTGTTTCCAGATTCGGCACCAAGCTAACATACCTATTGGTGCGGAAAGAGGAATAGCTTGCGTGCCGAAACTTTTGTTGCGGAAAAAATTGGTGCCGAAACGGGAATCGCGAATCAAGAATTTCCAAATGACAAAACGAAATTTTTTCTCGACCTGGTTAATTTTTTTTTTTTGGTGAGGTCAATCATCAAATGACTACCCGTTCTTGGTGGAGCGAGAACCCAGGTAGTCCTTACGTAAGTTACAAGACTAGTCATTCAGCCAAAGTAATCTTGGCTAGTGGCTCATTCTTAGGAACCATAGAGTATGTAACAATAGACATCAGTGGCATTGTGTCAAGGCGCGAAATCTAACCACACCATAGTGGTGATTCGAGTCTCCAACCATAAAACAGGATATCATAATCAGTTACTGCGCATTCAAGATCGACCGACATGATGGTTCAACTTATGTGACGAGGATTATAACCGATTTTCTGGTCTCAATCGAAATTGGGGACTGTGAGTAATGGTTCTACTCATTTGCTGCGTACAATACTTGTTTTAAAAAGAATGAAAACACTAATGCTACACATGCTATACAAGTATACATTCAGATAATTGTGATGAGGTATATTAGATTAAACGGTCCTGTGCATCTCGCATCCATCGGATTCCCGCAACCCTTGCCAAATCATCGGCCCTTGTAAGAGCCTATGTCCAACAGTGGACATAATTTGGCTGCAATGTTGAGAGAAAATAATTCTCAAAAGTGCCACCATCGGCCACCAGTTTTGTGAAGACCCGTGAGCGATTTTTCACCCTGAATACACACTTTTATGAATCCATATATCTGAACGTTAAAAAGGATAGGGCCATTAGCAACTGACGCGTCAAAAGAATTCGCGATCGATCCTACGTCATATTTGCCGTCTGTCAAAAGAGAACAACTCTAAGGATGGTTGGCCACGAAGTGAGGCGGTGGCTTTTTCTTTTGTTTTATTCTATTTTTATTTTTTTTAGGAGGGTGTATATGTATATTTCTTTGGGAGGCTCTAGAATCTAAGCGGTTTATTGCATTTTAGTTTTTAGAGATATCGTTAGATTGGCAACTAAGAGTTGTGGCAGACACTAAGAAAATTAAAATTGTAAAAAAAAAAATTGCTGATATTTCACGCAAAATTATATGATTTAAATTTTACAAAGTTATTTAGGTTAACAAAATAAAAGACTTGTAGAGATTATTTCAAAAATATTATTCAGTAAAATCAAAGAAATAAAACACTATCACAAAAAATTAAATGAAAATTCAAAAGTAGTCACTTGTAGCCGCTTGATGCAGTTGCCATATCTGAGATCGAACTAAAAATAAATTTCTTGACCGATAGTTTTGATAGGTACTGTAAACTTTTTTAGTGACTTGAAATCATGAAATAACTTTTTGAAATATTACTTTTAGTCAATAAACCCGCCTGTGTTCTTTTACTTGACTTTTGCGTTCCAAGAGATGTCAGCAAAGTAGGGGCTCCGCAGGGATAGTGTGTACTAAGGTCTTTAGAAGACTTCTGAAAAGGTAACCGGTGCTTCTAGAACGCAAAGTGCAGTGATGGAATATAAGTGTGATATTAATCAGTAAAAGTCTGACATGCCTTCCTGCTCCATCCTAGAGTCGAAGAAATGAATAGATTTACCACCTCAAAAAAGAGGCTCGGTAACTTTTTTGAATAAAACAGCAGCCTTTGTTTTTTTTCATACGCTGCGATCTCGTATAAATAAATGAAAAAAAAAATTGAAGTCATAAAAAATTTCAAAGGGGAAAACACATCCATATTGGATCGCACTGCACCGGCTGTGCAGTTGTAAAGCAGGTTCTGAGACATAACTCAAAGGTTTGCAAACAAGCTTTTGAAAATCTTTGAGTTATAAAGGGATAAAATAACTGCTTGTTTGTTTATGTGTTTGTAGCGACAACTATGACGCGTCAAAGGAACTAAAATTCAACAGCACAATAATAACAACAGCAACATACAACAACAGCAACATACAACAGCAGGAACTCAACCAATGAGCAGTTACCCGGACTAAACCGAAAACCTGTATTCAAGATACAAAACACATTATATCTCCAAAAATATAGAGTCACGAAAATTTGCCACAGGGATTTTTTCAGAACGCAAAATGCAACTGAAAACCTTAGGCAGTATTTTTTTTATTAAAAAAAAAATTGTCACACCCTCTCGCTCAACCCTAGAGCGAGAAGAAATCATAAGATGAATTCCCACCTAAAAAAAAACCTTATTAAGTCAATGAGATATGAGGTATAAATAAATAAACAGAACAAAATTATTTCAGTGATGAAAAAACAACACTATCGCTGAAAGTCCAGAAAAATACAGGGTTCCAGAAGTTGGAAGTTTCAGATCACGGTTTATTATTATACAGTAAGCAGTAGTGGCCGGGTGGTAACGGTCCCGATTTACTAGTTGTAGGTCGGTGCGCATTACTTTGTATAATTTATTTCATCACTACTGCTCTCAAAACAACGAAGGAAAATATCGTGAGGAAACCGGCATGTCCTAGTCCTCACTGGGCCAGCGTGGTGGATTACGGCCCATTCAATCTCTTAGAGAGGAGGCCTGAGTCCCAGCAGAGGGAACACTAAAAGGCTGTATTCTTATGCTTATTTGCCATTGCAATCTTCCTTCAACATCAAATTCTCCACGATGTCATAATTTCCATATTCATATCGAAAATTCGTCAATTTCAAGCATAGTTTACGTCACGTGTAGCTCACAGACACGATACCCTTCCATCACAATGAAGTCACCCAGCAGGATTTACAGTGGACGAACTTGGACAATATACCGTACACAATGGCCCACAATGGCCCTTGATGCGACACTAAGCTGTGTTATCAGACAGGTTTATATGGCTTGGAAAAACTATATTTTGGAGCAAAGTGACATTTAGTTGTAGTCTATGAGGCTTCAGAGTAAATTTTATTGAGATGGAGGGTGTTTGTCAGACACAGTGAGCTGATCTAAAACTTTGTGAGCATTTTTTATGGTAGGGAAAATCATCCAATGACAAATCTCGCCCTTGGGCGGGGCGGGAGATAGTGTCAGACTCTTACTGACTAAAAACTTAACCCATTTCTTCGTTGCCTATCATACCGCGGCTGAGCCTTCTTTTCAGAGAGTGGTCCTTTTCCCCAGTAGGCTTCGACCCTGCCTGCCTGCAGCTAGCAGGCTGGGCTTCTACGGTTTGCTGACAGTTCCTTGAGGCGCGCGGGTACGCTAACAGTACGCGCCGTCGACGACTTGGGATCGGTCCGGTTGGTTTCCAGACGGTCGTACAGCGAGCTACCCTTTCTTCGCCGTCCGGAATACCGCGCCTACGGTAAACTTTGTGAGGGTAAGTACCAATAAAATAAACAACATCAGACTTGTTATGAAAAATTTGGCACAAGTCACAGAGGTGTATGAATGAACACACACTTCACTAGGTATTTAAAATCCTTTTTTAAGGGTAGTAATAATCAAATTAATAAAAACAAAAATTCTGATCTGAGTGGAACGAGAAAGGGTGTCAAACTTTGATTAAAACCCACCTGTGTTTCTTCAACTACCTAAGTGTTATAGAGCCGTGGCAACTTTAAATCAATAATTAAGCCTATTACTAACCTATTACCTATTAATTCTGCATATATAAAAAACATCTATTTTCTCGTCCTAGAAATCGAATCCTTTGCGACTGATCTAAAGTGACGTAACTGCTATTTTTAACCTGCCTCAATAAAGTGCTGAAAAAAGCCCCTCGAAAACATCGAACTTTTTTTATTCAGGACTAACGAAAATTTTATAATATTACTATTTTAAACCCAACATACGGAGGACGAAAGTTCTACATACATAAAAACAAGCGCGGTTGACCTACTTCGCGATACTTCCCAATTAAATTCAAAACTCCGTATGAACTGTCTCGTATATTGGATGCAAACGATGCCAGTGTAGTTCAGTTAAAACAGTAATCTAACTTAGGATAGTACAGACAACGAACTGAGGACACCTTTAAACTCGATCTATTTCAGGAATTGCAGAACCGCTTTAATGAAAACGGGGTTTTTGGCGTGGCCCCGAAAATCTATAATAAAAAACAAGATAAAAAATTGCCCAAATTAAAATTTAAGAAAATTCTATAAGAAAGAAAGAAGGAAATAACGTTTTTTTGAACCCTATACATACAATAGAAATAAAATAGATAAAAACGAAATAAAATTAAAATCTGTGCAAGGCTAAAAAGGCGCCTAACTCAGCATACGAGTATGCTGCGATACTTATAAAGATAAATATCGCAGCGCTGGTATTCTGTTAAGACCTGCAATGGAGCCACGGTCACTCTCACAGAGGTAAAATAAAACAAAACTCTACTCACTCATTAATGGAATTTTTTTACTATACTGTAGAAAATTTTATAAAAGATACTTTTTAATATTTCTTCTGCAATAAATAATAATACCGTATGACGAGAATCTCGTGAAAGCTGAGAAAGAGAAACAAATTAAATATCTCGACTTAGCACACGAGATTGTCGACATGTGGAATGTAGACTCGGCTATCATTGTGCCGATTGTCGTGACTGCCAACGGCCTTATAGCCAAAAGCTTCGACGACCACCTGTCGAAGCTTTCGTTGCGCGGTTGGATCAAGGGCCTGATACAGAAGGCAGTACTCCTCGATACGGCTCGCATTGTGAGGAGGTTCCTTTCTCTGGAGCCCTAACCACCGGTAGCTTGGACCCTGCTCCCGACACCGGCGGACTACTGTTTTTATATTTTTAAATGTTTTTTTATATATATATTTATATTCATAAATATTTAAAAATAGAAAAATATGTAAAGAAAAAAAAAATAAAGGAAATAATAAACTTTTGGAATAGTTTTAAGATATATTACATTTTAGAGACTGATTTTCCAATTTTAAGACTGTTTCTCTTTATTAATTTGGTTTTAATTACAAATTTTATAAAAATATATAATAACTAAATGTAAAATAGTTCTCCTTTTTCTCCTAGAGTTTTTTTTTGTATTAATTTATTTTTAATAAGTTTTAAAGGTTTTGTGTCGTTGAATATTTGTTAGCCATCACGGCAAAACATAGCGCCCATGTAATTAATGAAAGACCTTTATTTAAAGACCTACACTGAACTTTTAAAGAGATGGAGCTACTTTAGCTCCATCCCCCTTTCTCACTCTTACGCAAGTCATGGCAAGGTCCCAGATAGTTTCCATCACAAGTATTTAGCTGTGATGAGGAAAGACGGCATATTTATTCTTACCACTTTGCGAGACGTGCTCGACCAAGAGGGCAAGCTCCTGGCCCGCACTATCCGAAAATATAATCGTGTGGGAAAGGGTCAGGAAGAGTTTTGCCCTATACAAAGATAACATTGGCTTGTTGACAATATTAAATGGTTGATTTGGATTGTTTTGCATGCAAGGTAACTGCGTTCGATACTGGTAGGTGGAGCACACAGTATAGGTGTCCCGCTTGTGCAAAGCACAGCCGTGTCCTTTTAGGGGCGATCGGTGGCAGCGATCTCTCGCGAGGAGGAGTTTCAGGCGGTCGCCTCCTACTGCAAAGCAGTAAATGCTAGCAAAGGAGGAGGCAAGCCATGCTCCGGAGCGAGGAGGAGTGGCAGGCGGTCGCCTCCTTTTGCGAAGCAGTAATGCTAGCAAAGGAGGAGGCCGACCGCATCAGGCAAAGGCGCACACGCCGCCGCCGCCGCCGGGTTTCCGATCCCGATTTCCGGCCACCGTAGGCGCGGGCTCGCGGACGGTGGGCAATGGGTAGCTCGCTGTCCGTCCGTCCGGTAACAGACCGGTCCGAGTTCAGGTCGTCTACGGCGCGCACTGTTCCCGCGCGCCTCAAGGAGTTGTCATCAAACTGTAGGGGTTCAGCAGGGCCGAAGCCTACTGGGGCCAAAGGTTATGTGAGAATGTCACCACAGACCCCGGGACAAAGGCAAGGAACGGAAAGGTAGGTTTTTAGTCAGTAAAAGTCTGACACTATTTCCCGCCCCACCCAAGGGCGGGATTTGTCATTGGATGATTTTACCTACGTTAAAAAAAAAAGCAAAGGAGGAGGCCGCACGTGTGTGGCAACCGTCCGGACCGAAAGTCGTCGACGGCGCCATATGAGCCCAGCAGGGTCGAAGCCTACTGGAGCCAAAGGTCTGCTTCTGAAAGGAAGACTGGGCTCTGGTATGAAAGGCAACGAAGGAACAGGAGTGGATTTTTAGTCGGTAAAAGTCTGACAATATCTTCCGCTCCGTCCAAGGGTGAGAAGTGTCATTCTATGAATTTCCCACCTAAAAACAATAACTCTTGTGTGTTTTTAGATTATTTGACGATAGTGGTGCATATTATTACTATAACTAACTAATCTGCAGCTCTGAAACGTGGTTGCTGGCAGTGAGCCTCATCAGAAGGCGTAAAGTCACCCAAAGTAAAATGTAGAGAGTTATGCTCGGAGTTTTCTTGCGTGATCGGATCAGAAATGAACGTATCCGCAGGAGAATCAAGGTTACTGATAGCTCATAGGATCACCAAACTTAAGAGGTATGGCATCCTTCAAGTATTGCTATAATGTCGGGCCACATCCAAAGGAATTACTGTTGCCGTCGCCAGATCATCAGTCCAACATGTGAGAGTTCTTCGAATGCTGCATCATCTGACACGTGGAATAGCACTCCGGACTCTGTTTAGGTGAGCCCAAAATGAATATTATTAATTTATTTATGAGTCTTTTAGTAAAGATGAATACAATCATGTTACAATTAAAGTACCAGAATTTAAATGAAGTATTTAAGTTGCCTCACTACTTCATGGTCTCAGTGACCTCTTTACGCTTAGAAAAAAAAACCCTCGTTTAAAATCAAACGGGCCCAGCACGCAAAGTGCAAACGAGCACTCTATGAAAATACTGAAATAAAAATATAAAAGTTTGTTTGCTTGTTTTATGAAATGCTAGCTGCTGCCAGCGCCCTCGCTCTCGTGAAAGCAGAAAATTGTCCTTAGAGAATATACTTCCAGGATAAAAAGTCCTATGTGTTATTCCGACAACTAATCTACCCGTGTACTACTCATTTTCACCCACATCTGTTCGAACGCGAAGAAGTAACAAATATACATGTTACAGAGTGCGGAATACGTTAATGTGCGCATTAACTAGGTAATCTGAAAATTACCGGGTACAATCCGTTGAAGTGTGAAAATCTCCACTTTACGTCTGTGTAGTTTTAAAAAAATTAACACGAAGGCTAAGGTGAGAGTTCCGCTTCACTTCGCTTTCACTCTCAAAGATTCAAAGCATTTATTTCTTTGAAAAGTCAAATAGTCAGTCTGTCAGAAAAAAAATGATGCTAATTGCACATTCCAAAACGTGCTCTATGGAGAAGAATGTGCAAGAAACTCCATGGACTCTCTTTTCAAACAAGTTATGTATTACAAATATCTCGGTTACATAGGTCTTGTCGCTGCTTTTATGTGAGAACAATGTATGATAAAGAGAAAAAAATATCTAATTATAGATATTAAAATAAACAACTTTAGCCTTCTAAACTAACCTGTCCGTGTCAAGATGCCCTAAAATAAATATGTCATCAAACTTTAGATTATTAACAGAAACTTAAATTTAATAACAATAATGAATTCGCAGGTTTTACTCAAACAAAGAACCAGGGCCTCAAGTCTACTATATAGTGTCAGAATCGTCTATCATTGATTCCGATTGATTGTTTCTTTTGGAAAAAAAACCGATACTTGCTACCAACGCCAAATAAAATACTCGTACCTAAGTTTTTCTGATTAGCAACCACGTTTTTAATTAATGTTCCAAGATACATGCAAGAATGAAACACATGTTACGAAGTGAAACACATGATGAAGAAGGAGGCTAAAAAAAAGATGGATGGACTGTGTGACGAGCGATATGAAAGAAAAGGGAGATAGTGATAGCGTGACTGGTGACAGGATAGAATGGAAAAAAAAAACGTGTAACCCCGACCATAAGTAATATGAGACAAGGACAAGAAGATTATGATGATTTTACATATCAAATGTATAGAAATTCGACTATTAGTTTGCTATTACGATAATCAAAACCATTCCAAAATGGAGCTTTTATCTTTCCAACTGAGCACAAGAAAAAAAAAATAACTAAAAAATTACAGCAGATAGCGCAGGTGTGTCTTCCGTAGATATTTACATAATTACAACCACAAAATACTACGACTTTATCCTTTAGACGACGCGATTTGGTGTGCAAGCCGGAAAATGGCGCGACCTGCAAGCTTCGTCGCGTGTTTGGAAAGCAATTTCACAAATATGCGAATATTTCACGTCGTATGTAGGCCGCCATTTTGTTATAACAGCTTTGTTCTACCATATAGAACAAATGGAAAGATTACAGTTTTTTTTTTTCGTTAGTGTTCTTGGCTTGGATACTAGGTAAGTTAAGCCTTGTCTTCGTATGAATAGTGAATTAAATAAAATAGAAATTGATTGATTTGTTTGGATTGTTTAGAAGAATGTTTTTGCAGTATTTGGCAACAAGTGTATAAAGTCAACCTTCTCGGCAAACTTCGCTGTCGTAGTCAACACTACAATAAAATTCTCAGCTCCATTTTACCGAGATCGTACCTGTTTCAAAGATTCCACATATTTTTTAGTTGCGCAGACACTTAAGATACAAACCTACACAAATTTTACATCACATTATCTACTAGGAAACAGTTTCTGAGTTATAGTTGTATGGGACCAGAATTTTAGGCTGTGAAAAAGACAGAAAAAAAATGCATGTATCCGAGATGAGAATGTTGAGATGGCTAAATATGTGTGATATATGACGAAAATGGATAAAAAGAGAAAGCAAAACTGGTATAAGCAGCTAGTTATTTATAAAAATAAATTACAAGTAAAAAAAACTTTTTTAAAACAAGCTTTCAATTAAATGGCCTAAAAAGAAGAAAATAAACTTTTCCTTTATAACTTTTACTATCAATTTATAATGGCATTACACAATTTATATGATACAAAAGCTTGTCGCGAGATTTTGAAATATTAAAATCAAAAGATGAAGTTTTTTAACTTATTTAATTTACAAAGTTATTTAGCTGTGTATTTACACAGTTAAATCTCGCGACAAGCTTTTATATCATATAAATTGTGTAATGCCGTTATAAATTGATAGTAAAAGTTATAAAGGAAAAGTTTATTTTCTTCTTTTTAGGCCATTTAATTGAAAGCTTGTTTTAAAAAAGTTTTTTTTACTTGTAATTTATTTTTTACTTTTTAGTTATGCCTTATTTAAATCACATTTGTATTCTCAGCAAGTCCTTTCATTTGTTACCCATATTATAGGAAAGCATAAGAAACTTAGTCTGCTATCTTCTGAAGTCTGTCAGGATTTTTTTTATGGTAGGTAAAATCATCCAATGACATCCCCGGCCCTTAAGCTTGGTTCGGTCTATTACCGGACGGACGGACAGCGAGCTACCCATTGCCCGCCGTCCGCAAGTCCGCGCCTACGGTGGCAGGAAATCGGGATCGGAATTACGGCGGTGGCTGTGGCGTGAGCGCCGTTGCCTGATGCGGTCGGTCTATTCCTTTGCTTTTTTTTTTTTTTTTTCGGTAGGTAAAATCATCCAATGACAAATCCCGCCCTTGGGTGGAGCGGGAAGTAGTGTCAGACTCTTACTGACTAAAAACCTACCCCGTTCCATTCTTTGCCTTGGTTCCAGGGCCCCGGGTGCCAATACCCTTTGACCCCAGTAGGCTTCGGCCCTGCTGGGCCCCTTCAGTTTGCTGACAACTCCTTGAGGCGCGCGGGAACAGTGTGCGCCGTAAACGACTTGAGCTCGGACCGGTCTGTTACCGGACGGACGGACAGCGAGCTACCCATTGCCCGCCGTCCGCGAGCCCGCGCCTACGGTGGCCGGAAATCGGGATCGGAATCCCGGCGGCAGCGGCGGCGTGTACGCCGTTGCCTGATGCGGTCGGCCTCCTCCTTTGCTAGCATTACTGCTTCGCAGAAGGAGGCGTCCACCTGAGAAGTCTACCAGATTGGATTTATGAAACAAAAATGATGGTGGTGGATCGTAAGACTAACAATCAACCTAACTTACATGAAATAGCCAGTTGCGAAGTTGTCCAGAGTTTATCTACCTGGGATCCACAATCACAAATACTGGGAAATACGGAGAAGATTCAAGCACCGAAAAAAAATTGATGCTCTTGAAATGTGACGCTGGACGCGTGTACTGACGATAAAACAGACTGCTCACTGTACTAACGTTTCCATTCTTAAAGAGCTTTGCATTAAAACGAAAACTTTTGTCGATTGTGCAACAGCGAATTTTTATGATGTGTGGATATATCATAGGCAATAAAAGCTCTTTGGTACGTTTAGTGGTACAGGGAAGAGTAGAGGGCCTATGTTCTCGCGGCCAATCGCCTACCAGATGGACAGACCTCACAAAATCATCTTTGAAGTGTTCCCTCATTGAATTTACACGAAGTTCCATGAATAGAGAGAGACGGAGAAGTCTCGCAAAAGCCGCAACCAACCTACCAGACGTTCCATGAACACTACCACTCCACCAAGAATATGACTGAGAAAAAGGAAAATATTGGATTTAGGGTAATGGCACTTTATTTTTCAAGTTACTCTCTGCAAGCCCTTTCAATTGATACCTATTTTGTAGGAGTATATTAAAACTAGCTAGTACGATTGATGGGGTTGTGTCGTTTAATTGCGGAGTTCCTATGATCACCTTCCGGCTCCATCATCAGACCCTGGCTATCATACAGGATCAAAGTACTCGTCAATACAAACTAAACGAGCCCAAATACGATGGGGTTGTATCGTTTAACTGCGAAGTTCCCATGACCACCTTTCGACTCCATCATCAGACCCTGGCTACCATACATGGTCAAAGTACTCGTCAATGGTAATCAAACGAGCTCAAACTCGATGGGGTCGTATCATTTAACTGCGGAGTTCCTATGACCACCTTCCGGCTCCATCATCAGACCCCGGCTACCATATTGGATGAAAGTACTCGTCAATACAAACTAAACGAGCCCAAATTTGATTGGGTTGTGTCGTTTAAGTGCGGAGTTCCTGTGACCACCTTCCAGCTCCATCTTCAGACCCCGGCTACCATATAAGATGAAAGTACTCGTCAATACAAACTAAACGAGCCCAAATTCGATGGGGTTGTGTCGTTTAAGTGCGAAGTTCCTGTTACCACCTTCCAGTTCCATCATCAGACCTTGGTTATCATATAGGATGAAAGTACTCGTCAATACGAATCAAACGAGCCCAAATTCGATGAGGTTGTATCGTTTAACTGGTTGAGTTCCTATGATCACCTTCCGGCTCCATCATCAGACCCTGGCTATCATACAGGATTAAAATACTCGTCAGTACTAATCAAGCGAACCCAAACTCGATGGGGTTGTATTGTTTTATTGCTCAGTTCCTATGGCTACCTTCCAGCTCCATCATCATATCAGCTCCATGTCATCATAATGTTGCATTGTCACCCGATTTACACATGCATGTAAAATTTCAGCTGAATCGATTGAAGATATCTGCTTCAAAATTGAGTTGCAAGATTTGAGCCGAACATACATAGTTACATACAGTGCAAGCTAATAGAAAGCTTGTAAAATAACCAACAACAGTGGATCTCTTTGTAAGAAACTAGCCAAAAAAATGTGGCAAATAGGCTATCCTTGGACGCTAAAAATTCGATATCATGTACAAAGTAAAGAAAAAATTTGTACATTTTGAGTCAAACAGACCAATTTGTACAGAATGAGAGAATTGTTATAAAACGTAGGTTTCTACAATAGGATATTCCTGTCAGTGGCAGTACCTTTGGGCCTATTGTTACTATGGTATCGTATAAAAGCGAGTACTCATATCTCGTGCCAATAACAATTTTTAGTCTGAGGCTTTTATTCTAAAACTAGCTGACTCTGCGAACTTCGTACTGCCTAGTCAATGAATGTTGTGATACTCGTACCTTTTAACTGAACTGTCGAATAATAACACTATTTGATTGCTATTAATAGAACCAGTTAAATTCATTTTAAATAATAAAATTCGGATATTTATCGTAAAATTTTCCATTTTTTCTTACCATTTAAACCTTTTCTGAACTATCACGAATATTCCAAGACCAAAATTAGCCAAATTAGTCCAGCCGTTGAAAACTGGTGAACCTATTACGAAAATTCTTTTATTTACAGACACATAATTGTTGAGCGTCCTCGGTATGCTGATAACAAGGAAAAATGGAACAAATGCGGCAAAAAAAATCAAAAGAGTAAATTCGTCAGCCAAACCTTATCTGCAGTAATTTAATGTCATAGTAACTAAACCATAAAACCACATATATATCAAGATTTACGTCCCTATATTTTATTATATCGCCATAATTTTATATCGTGCACCATAAAACTACGATTTTAAATTTTATTGCAATGCGTTTCAATGTTTTAGTACTTGTAGTTCCACTCGGCAACCATTTGGTCTCAAGTGGTGCTTTCTGTGCAATATTTGTGGCCCACTCATGGATCTATTTGATATTACTCTAAAAAACTGTTCAAGTGTGATTCCAACTCCCACATCGAGGGTTCCTACAAACTTATTTATACATTTTTAAATCTTGATCGTTTTAATCCTGTGGAGGGTCGATGGAATTAATATACGCGTGTACGAAATTAATTTCTTTGAATAAAAGTCAACTGACTCGTGTCCAAATGATCTGTTAGCAGTTAGTACGCAACGACCGACAATTACCTACAGGTCATTGAAATCGCTCAGCTAATGTTTAAAGAAATGAATTTCGTACATGCGTTTATTAATTCGAGTTTGAGAAAAAAAAGTACTTTATTTTTTAATTTTATCTTTACAAATCGATAGTATTTTATATACCAGAAGGACCTTCCACGGGATTAAAACAATCCAAATTCAACGGTGTATAAATAGTTTGAATATTGAATTGAGTCTCGAAGAACTTTTTGAATTGCTAAAAAGTAATTATATTGTGATGTCACTTCTTTACAATTTTTGGATTTTTCCCTTAACTTGTGATTTGCAACCATCCTTGGCTTTGCATTCCTCTGCACGTTTCATTTATTTTGTCTTGTTTTGTCTACTACTACCCTCCGAACACAATTTTCGTATAAACTGGCTTAGTCTAAGCACAAAATAGATACGTACAGAAGTCAATGTCATGTATGTACTTCACTTTTTATACCTACCCTCGAATGTCATGTATGTATTTCACTTTTTATACCTACCCTCGAATGTCATGTATGTACTTCACTTTTTATACCTACCCTCGGTGGTCGCTAGAAAAAGTACTCTGTAATCTAGCACAGAGCTTCAAGTCTGCTATTATAATAGTATCAGAATCGTCTATCGTTGATTTTTCATCATGGTTGATTTTGACAAGTTTGGTAATCTACTAATATAATGGCGTCACTATGACTTTCCAACAGTCAATCACTGACAAACCATTAAAAGGAATGGTAATCTCGTACATAATGACAAATGTATTTCTGATTTATGGGGTAATCTGCTAAAATTTTGTCAGTTCCTTTGATAAGTGACTTACCATTAGATTTGTCTGAATACGACAAAGTCATTCTACCACCATTCGTTTACGTGACAATAACTGACCAATGATCGACCATTAAGATTTAGCAGATTAAGAACTTTTACGAAAATGACAATGGGATTGTGTTGGAAATGTCAAATTTACGAAAACGGCAGACTTGGGCCCTAGATTGTTTAGTCACGTACAAGTTATCGTGTCCGTGAGCGCTGTCTATGTGTGCGTTGCTCGAGCGCGCTTTGTATGTAGATTATCTTCTGTACTATCTCTCTTTTGTGGCCTAGGTCAAACTAGTTCATCTAAATTGCATTACCAACTCTGTTTAGTACACGTTAAACTAACTTAGTTCTACGTACTTTTTGTCGTATCGGCGTTGCTAACACCATCTTTAACACGTTGCTAACTAATTGATACCTCATTGAGAAGTAGGTCAATGAGTTCAAAGAGCTCCTGACTAAATAATAACACACGCAGGGGTCGGGTTTCGCGGTTAAGAAAATGTTTATCTTTTACACACTCAGATCTCACCTGCGGTACCCCGTCCTGACCCCCACCGTAGACGCCTTGGTTGTCAGGAGTCACAGGACAATTTCCAGCTTACGGACAGTGAGCAATTGGGTTCCAGGACATGCTATCCTCGTATAGGTACCTTCGTAGTTTCATCGAAATTCATTTTACCATTTGTGTATGGAAAAGTAACAAAAATATCCGCACTGAAACACTAACAAACTTTCGCTTTTATAATATTAGTATGGTTTATATTCACCTGCATTTGGTTCAATTCAAATAAAAATATTTTTTTACATGAGCATTTATCAAAAGCTAATTTACGGTTCAAAGTAATCGTTTTCCAAGAAGAAAAAGAAGAGAAACAGTAAGAAACATTTAAAAAAGGGGGTTTTAATAAACATGGCCGTAAATAAAAACTGGAAGCTCCATCATAATTGAGAAAAGCTAGGATTGATCGGGAAATATGTAAACGAAGCTATCTATTAACTCGTAAACCGTTGTAGTGAACCCTATATTGGTATATCAGAAAATTTAATTAAACTACCCTCTAAATCACAATCTATTAGCATTCATAACTTTATTTGTTTAAGATTAATTTCTCGACCAGTGACCCGGTTTCGAAAACAATTGGATTAATTTCTAAACTAATTCAGTTTCGTGTCGGCCGGTCCTCTGAAGCACAACAGAGATAGGAACAGAAGTCAATCTACATACAAAGCGCGCTCGAGCAACGCACACATAGACACCGCTCACGGAAATGATATCTCAAATCGGTTGAAACCAGTGCAAGCGCGAGTGTCATCCGCTTGACACATGTCTGTGAATTTTTTTGTAACAATGAAGTAACAAAAAATGTAGCGGAGATGAGAATGTTGAGATGGATGTGTGGTGGGATGAAAAGGATAAAGTGAGGAATGAGTATATTAAAGGAAGTTTGAAAGTGGCGCCAGTGACTGAAAAGTTGAAAGGAAATCGTTTGTCTTGGTATGGTCATGTGAAGAGGAGGGATGAAACACATGTTACTAAAAGAATTCTGAGTTTACAAGTAATAAGGGCAGGAAGAAGAAGAAGAAGTAACAAAAATTATTATAACATTTCAGTGGACGGTTGTTTAAATTCAACATAAATCGTGAATTATTGTTTTATAAGTTACCAGTTGTTTCAAAGAGCTTGTATTTCGATGGTTCTAACGTTATACAGGACAGTTAGGTAGGTAAGTAAGTGCCCTGGCCCGGCGCCGAAAAAGTGAACATTAGTTTATGGCCATGCAGTACTTTTACAATGTATTTATCGCTGTAACTAGGCGCGGTCGGATAGAGCGGCGCCAACCCTAGCACTACCGCCGAGCGTAGCCTATTTGAAAAGTGAAGTAAAAACATGAGATTCACTTCTGTACCTATCTATTTTGTGTCTGACGTCTAATTCATTATAAGGAGCCTTACGGACAAATGCTTACACAAAGTTCTGTGTGTTTAAGCAGTTGGATGTATTCAGTGGTTGGCGGTTGCAATCCCCGGTAATGCAGTTTTATTCTTTGTCTTTCAGTTTTCTTGGCTTCAGGCTCTTTTAGTTAGAAAAGCTGGGCAAGTTCGTTAGTTTTATTTGGATTTCTGATCTCGTATTTTCTGTCTATCTTTATCAGAACTAACACTTTTCATTCTTTAAAATACTAGCTTTTGCCAGCGGCTTCAACCGTGTGAAAGTAGCAGTAAATAGTAAATGTATAGTGTGACTGGTAATTAGTGAACGATACTTCAACACGTGATTGTAGTCATGATAACAAACAACTTTTATTATGGAACCAAACCTAAAATCGAGAAAAAAAAATCTGCCAAGTTCAGTAGGTACATTTGTGTTCGCCTAACTGGTCAAAATGTACTGAACTTGCCTGATTTTTTTCATGCTATATTACAAGAGCAGTTAGAATTAGGTTTGATAGACTAAAATACCCGATTATAGCCTATACCATTTCCTTAGCGTAACACTGCTCCCAAACACTACTCTTATATAAATGAAATAGTGCTGCGATAGGATAGATCTTTTTGACCTCGCAGAAGTCTTTTTCCTTTTTTTTTTGTTCTGTGAGGCACCAAGATATGTTTTTCTTCTTCTAAAATCTAGAATCACAATGTTACTTACTATGCGGGCTTGTGGACGGCGTGCAATGGGTAGCACGCTGTCCGATCGTCCGATAACCGACCGGACTGAGCCCAAGTCGTCGACGGTGCGTACTGTTCCCGCGTGCCTCGAGGAGCTGTCAGCAAATCGTAGAGGCCCAGCCTGATAGCTGCAGGCAGGCAGGGTCGAAACCTGCTGGGATCATGGGTCAGCTTCTGAAAGGAAGGCTCGGCCCCGGCACGATAGGCAACGAAGGAACGGGGTAGGTTTTTAGTCAGTAAGAGTCTGACACTATTTCCCGTTCCGCCCAAGGGCGATTTTCGCGTCATTGGATGATTTTACTTACCATTAAAAAAAAATGTTAGCTACTATGATCTAGAATCTTGATCATAGTAGCTTGTGATTAGTCCCATTCGTTTTGATATCATTTTTGTTCCAGGAATTGGCTGGTTCTGAATCGATTTTTACGAATATGATGGGGCAGCGTTTACTGTAAAATATTGTTCTTTCTTTCTAGTATAGTGTCTTAAAAGGGCCCTACCTCACTCGCCTAACGTCAAAGCCAAGCATTGTTTAACAGCTTATTGCTTCATCTAACGCAATCAATCCAAATCCAAGCTTGATGAAGAGACAACGCGAAAAAAGAAAGATAACGGCTAAAAACTCCGTTGGCATTCGGTAATCCGTGATTTACTCAAAAAGTTCACAAAACCGATTACAAGAAATACGTGTTTTTTTTTACCCTTAAAAGCTTTTGAGAAAAAATTTCGTCATTCAGAATCTCGATTAAATATGCTTTTTTATATTTTTAATATATGAGCACATTAAAGAGAGCCAAAGTTCACGTAAAATAGCTGATTTTCAAAGGTCTTTATAGGATTAGTTTGACAGAAATTTATGTTTTGATTTTTAAAGAAGCTTAGATAATGTACTCAAGATAGGTGTATACCTACTGATAACTGTGTATGGGGAGAAAGCGCAGACAAGGCAGACCACAAAAGAGATGGAGTGACGATATCTAAAGACAGCAGGAAAAACATGGAGTAGGGTGGCCAGGAGTACTTGAAGCTTTTACCGCTATCTAGCGGACCTTGTACAGAATAAATAGATTAATTAATAATATCTATTAAAAATTAAGATATATAAAAATAAAGAGACAAGACTAAAATAACTATTAGATATTAAACATCTCAATAGTCAAGTGGAAACAAAATTTGTAGAAGGAAAATAAAGTATTTTTATTTTTATTTATTTTTAACTGTGTACCCGAAATATTTAGAGAAAGATGTGTTTTAATAACGTCATAATCACGTAAGAGTGATTATGAAAACGTTGGCCACTCTCGAAACTCAAGTTACTCAAGTCCCAAGCGAACGCTGGCGTTCGCACCCCCATTGTCTTTCTATTGTGTCTCTAATTACGGTATTAAAATGATAAAGAAAAAAAAATGAGTACATAAGAAAATCCCAATATGCATCACTTTATTTCCTCTTCTCAGTTTTGCGTTTGGACCGCACGTTCACCCACTAAGTCCAATATCACCCTTCCGATAGTCTATCTTGTTCCGATGTTTTATGACACTCAAACTGATTCGCTAAAGTTGTGATCGCCTCGCTTACAGTTTACGTGGTCCATTTTATTGTTCAGACTTGTATAAGTTGATCGTAAGCAACTTTGTTTGCCCTGAAGTGTAGTGTTTGTGTTTGGGTTGTATATTATTTGTGTGTAAAGAATGTATTAA
The DNA here is from genome assembly GCA_958295575.1 of Leucania comma. Taxonomy (NCBI): domain Eukaryota; kingdom Metazoa; phylum Arthropoda; class Insecta; order Lepidoptera; family Noctuidae; genus Leucania; species Leucania comma. Next base: position 1,980,647 of record OY282469.1, read on the forward strand.
ACAATTTGTAGAGAAGCTATGCTCTTAAAATGATGCCACTTGTAGATTACAATAACCATTAAGCTTAACTCTGGTTACTTTTATAGTACCTAACTATGGCTAAGCTCACTATTTTCATGCATTTGATAAATTCTTTTGAATATTACAAACGTGTCCTGTTGTATTTTCTTTATAGAGATGTGAGTAAAACTGTAGAGGCCTAACAGGGCTGATGTCTACTAGGGCCATGGGTTGACTTCTTCAAAAGTTACCCGTAGTCTTAGAACGCAACACAGTTATGGTAGTAATGCTAGCAAAGGAGGAGGCCGCACGCGTGAGACAATGGCCCTCAACGGTCGCCGCAGTGATTCGGATACCGATTTCTGGCCACCATAGGCGCGGGCTTGTAACAGCGAGCAATGGGCAGCTCGCCGTCCAACCGTCCGGTAATTGTCTAAACCGGGCCCAAGTCGTCAACGGCGCGTGTCGTTCCACGCGCGACTCAATGAGATGTCAGCAAACCGTGGGGGCCCAGCCGGTTCAAAGCCTACTAGGGCCATGGAGAATGTGAAAATGAAACCCTGGAACCCAAGGAACGAAGGTAAAGAAAGAACAGGGGTGTTTTTTTAGTCAATATAAGTCTGACACTATCTCCCATCCCACCCAAGGGCGCGGAGATGTCATGGGATAATTTTCCCACCGAAAAAAAAAAAATAGTTTTGTTTTAGTCAATAAAGATCTGATACACCCTCTCGCACCATCCTAGAGTGGAAGAACTCATTCCTATGATTTCCTACCACAAAAAAGGGTAACACAAACTCTCGTCACGATCACTTCAACAGCCCTTAGCAAAACTACACAAGCTTACAACAAATGGATTGCTAATAAAATAGCAAAAAAACATATCGACCACGAGTCCACCCAATCTAGAGCAGGGTTCTTACCATGAGGAGCGAGAAAAAGGGACGGAGCTATACACCGTATATAACCCCATCTCTTTAATAGTTAAGGGTAGCTTGTAGTAGGGGCTCTAGGTCTGGACAAAATTATTCGTCTGTCAGTGACTTATGAGGCTCCCGCACCAATCGAAAGATTAATGTCTCGTTCATTGACGTGGACTGTGGTTGCCAAAGTTTGAGCAAAAAAATGAGCTATTTTTATGGCTGTCTGAGTCCTTTATTTGGGAGAAGTATTGACTGGACGTTCCATTTTTTTGTGATGAGTAATGATTTATAGTGCGGCTTATATTTTGGGGGTATTTATGTTAATCACTTCTAACCAATATTTTGCTATTGTATTAGTTAAATTATTGTAAACTTTTTATACAACATCTTTTTTTTACGGTAGGTAAAATCATCCAATGACAAATTCCGCCCTTGGGTGGGGCGAAAAATAGTGTCAGACTCTTACTGACTAAAAACCTACCAGCCCATTCATTGCCTTTGTCCCAGGGCCCGTGGTGACATTCTCACATAACCTTTGGCCCTGCTGGAAACTCCTTGAGGCGCGCGGGAACAGTGCGTGCCGTAGACGACTTGAGCTCGGACCGGTCTGTTACCGGTCGGACGGACAGCGAGCTACCCATTGCCCACCGTCCGCGAGCCCGCGCCTACGGTGGCCGGAAATCGGGATGGAATCCCGGCGGCGGCGGCGGCGTGTGCGCCTTTGCATCTACGGACAAAATATTATTTTTTTAACATCCTGCATGCGAAAGTTGCATGTAGTACCCATGTTTTGATAAATAATATTATCTTTATTCAAGTTATAAAGTCTGTTCGGGCAAACTCTTTTGGATGTTGTGATGGTCTGTACAATTACGACCACTTCTATTCGAGCAAGCTGACATCGTGTTTGCATGTGAACGTATTACAAATGCAAAGTTGGTAAATAACACATTTCATTTCACAATTCACCAGGTCATCGGTCCACCTTGTAGGTCACCATCCAATGTCCCCTGCCCGTTGACACTTAAGAATTGCCAACCAAAAATGCCAGTTCAATAATTACAAAGAACCAACTAACATAATCCTCTTACCAAAAACCAAATTGAAAACATTACCGAAAACCACGAAACCAATATGTAAACAAGCCACAATAATACGAGACGTAATCGTAGATTCGTTTTAGATACGAAATGATTTATGATTCGTCGGCTTCCATCGGAAATGTCCCTTGTACGTCGCGTAATGGATTCTGAAGACTCCCCAGGGAGGAATGGAAGCGTTGAGCGCTGTCATAGGATACGCATAGTCGCATCACGCGAGAATTTCTCATTGAACTTAGCTGCGAATGGAAATGGGGTTTTCACACATTTCTTTTTTTTTGGCTGCTTACGCCTTCAAGCATTGTGTATAGTATAGCATAGCATAACCAGTCTTTTAATGTTCCCACTTCTCACCAAGTATGGCCTCCTCTCCACGAGAGAGAATTGGACGTAATCCACCACGCGGGCCCAGTGTGTGTTGGTGAATGTCACATGTCTTCGAATTTTTGGTTTTAGAACATGCCAGTTTCCTCACGATGTTTTCTTTTGCCGTTTTGACAGCAGTGGTGATGAAATAAATTACACGAAGTAATGCGCCTGGCTGTTTTGAACCCGCGACCTACAACTCGTATGTCGAGTCCTTTACTACTTGGCCACCACTGCTCAGCACTGTGTAGGGTGTACAAATTTATAGGAGTTCCGATTTTGAAATGAGGGTGTTTCAGTAAAAACAAAATTCGAATAAAGCAAAAACGGTTACTAAAGCTCAAAATTCGTTCTGCAATTTAATAAAGTGGTGGATAAATATATTCGAGTTCTCCACGCAATTCAAACATATAACAACAGTAACAGTTGAAAATCATCTGTTGGGCAAAGGCCCGGACAACGCATATGCGCAATTTTTTTTCGTTGAAAATTATTGAAATTATTATGTTTTTAATTAAATTTATTCATGAAAATTAATAATTTTTTTATTACCTTTTTGATACAGTTGACTATTTGATAAAGTGGATATTTTGATACAGTGGACATTATGCGACTAAAGTTTTTCAATTATCTGTATTCAAGGAAAAAAAAATTGTTTTCGTTGAAAATTATTGAGATTATTGTTATAATTATTAAATTTATCCAAGGAAATTAATATTTTTTTTTTTACCTTTTTGATACAGTTGACTATTTGATAAAGTGGACGTTTTAAAATTACCATTCTGATACAGTAGACATTTTGACACAGTGGACAATTTGATACAGTGGAAATTATGCGACTAAAGGCTATAATTATATACTCTAAAATAAAATTTTGACAATTTAATTAAAATCTATTTGTTGGCTCGGGGAGGCAACGGGTGACTCCCGGTCAAGTTTGATCTTGGTGCAAAGGATGGCCATCGCTCGAGCGAGGTAATGTGGCGAGTGAACCTTTGCACCGGGACCGATTAGGGGCGGATTATTTGTTCACGATTGACATTTAATTTAATTTTATAATAATCATTGCTTTTTTTTACCTATTTTTTTTATTTTTATAAAATAGTACTTGACTGCAATCCTACCTAATGGTAAGCAGTGATGCACTCGTTGATGGTGAAGCACACTAGTTTATTAAGAGCCTATACATAAAGTATTTTAATGATTAAAATCTCTGTAGAAGTATTTTTTACCTAATAACACTGAATCTAAGAAAATCTACAGTAACCTTCTCCACTTTTTGCCATGTAAAACGAACAAACACTCGAAATACAAATTATATTCTGCCAAGAATCGTACTCAAGATTACAAGAAAATAAAATCTCAAACTAAACATTTCGCTAAACAAAATGATTTATTCAGAAACTTTAAAATTAAATTCAGATTGCTCTCTCTAGGGCGGTGTGACAAGATTGAGCATCTCTGTCTTAGGACCTCGAGCCAAACTTTGCCACTTAGATCTGGAGCTCCGTCAGCTAGGTGCCGATCCGCCGACGGCCTGTCTTTCAACTTGGGCTACATTAATATTTATTTCTACTTAGTTCAGGACTCAGACATTTTGTTGTTGAAACAAATTTTTAGGGTTCTGTTTGCAAAGTAGCAGTAAAAACATCCAGCAGAATCGAAGCCTATTGGGGCCATGGGTAATATGAAAGCGAACACCAGGGCCCTGGAATGAAAGCAATGAAGGAACGGAATGGCGGTTTTAGTCAGTAAAAGTCTAACACTATCTCCCGCTCCCCTCAAGGGCGGAAGATGACATTAGATGATTTTTAACCAAAAAAAAAGATTAAGCTGTCAAGACTTTTTTTGAAGTGGCAAATCATCAAATTACTTCTCCCGCTCAAGGGTGAAGTGCGAGAGTTTGTCAGACTTTATTGAATAAAATCATACCCGTGTCCTTCAGTTGCCCTTACGTTCTAAGACCAGTTTCCTTTTGAGAAATTCCCTATGGCCCTAGTGAGCATTGGTCTTGCTGGGCCTCTATGAGGCATACGTGGAGCACTTCGCACCGTCTACGACTTGAGCTAGTTCCAAATGTTTACCGACCCACCGAACAGCGATCTACTGATTACTTGTCGTCCGCAAGACCGCGCTTTTTTTTATAATGGCTCACGTGTGACTTCTCTTTCCCCTGATGTTAAGCGATGATGTGGTCGTCGATGATGCACGCTTGCCTAGAAGCAACCTATCACGCTTGCAGCCATCTCCTTTGCTAGCATTACTGCTTTACAAAAGAAGACAACCTATTCCCTCTCGCTTCAGACCATGGCTTGAACCAGGGCTCGGCGCTAGAGGTCACTACTGATCTCCATCATGAAAACACGGCGATGCCTCTCCGCCCAAGCAGACTTGTGGCCAACTGTACTGTTATATTTGGATCATGTTTCAAACAGCATTAAAAATGGAATAAAAAAATTTCAATTCAATTTCAAATCTTGCAGTTATTTCAATTGAATGTAAAATAAAGTAAAGTATTACTGAAATTAAACATGCTACAGAACCCTTTCAATCATATAAAATATACGAGTATTCAGGCAACTGTAGAGTGTTGACTTTGCGCGCCTCAGTCGTGACCTTCCAGCACAGAAAACACGAAATATAGGTAATATCTTGATTTTCTCTCTAAAATACGTCGCGGGATCTACGAACGGAATATGTTGAATACCTTATCTGTGATTATATTTTCAAAGGTAAATCAAGAAAAAGATATCCAAAAAGAATACCAAATTTCATGAATCACAAAACGGGGTTGTTCAGATTTTATTATATATATTTTTTCTTTTGAAGATATGGTTAGCCAGGATTGCGGGATTGAAACAGTTACCATGGGTCTGGAACACAAAAAGTAACTCAAAGAAGATAGCTGGGTTAATAAAAGTCTGACTGTTTCTTTTTTCTTAAACAATGAAATCATCCACTAAGATACAAGATAAGAAAGGCACTGAAATACACCGTTACATTTTGGTCATTTTAATCCCGCGGAGGGTCAATTCGGTACATGAAACCCTATCGATTTGTAAAGATAAAAATAAAAAATAAAGTACTTTAACGCGTACTACTTAGTGTATATTAATTCGAGTTTTAGAAAACCAATACTTTATTTTTTGATTTTATCTTTATAAATCGATAGCGTTTCATTTACCGAATCGATTCTTCACGGGATTAAAACGACCAAAATTTAACGGTGTATTTCAGTGCCTTTGTAAATGAAGTATGCACAAACATTTCAGCATTAAATCAGTTACATTTAAGAAGAATAAAAAATAAAATCAGAAGGAAAGAATTTTCAAACTCGCTAACATCACAAAGTCGAAGTCGACTCGCAAATCTGTAGAACTATGCGGGGCACGTCACATTCATTTTTGCGCCTCGTATTTGCCGTGAAAAGGCTAAAATCCCCCATCCGTAACCCTAGCCGGATATATTTTCTACCTAAGTTTACGTTTAGGCTTGACGTAAGCCAAAGTGTCACGGATTTTTTTCGGGAAAGGATAGACCAAATTGGACGGGTATTTGAACTTCGACGAATTTCAGAGTAAAAAACCCCAGCTACCTGCCGCTTTCGGCAAATATTCGCTAGCAAATTAAGTATATACGCCTACTTTTCAGAATACTATACTTAATTTTAACTGAGGTTAGATCTTAGAACACTTAAGCTGAATGTAAATTCTACATATTATTTGCAGATTTAAAAACCATTGAATAACGATGTAAATAACATAATTATAATTGTTCACTAGAACAAAAAAAAAGCATCAAAAACTACTCATTGCTGTCGACTAGTAATGTGAAATACTTTTTCAATACAATTTCTCGAAAACTAGCTCTTATCTAAAGTAAATCACACTCGTGTTTTTTTTTTTAATTTGTCATAACAAGGGCTGTTTTTTTTTTCCATTTCGTCACGGTCCATGGTGATATTTATTTATTTTTTAAAGCAAAGAGGCGGAGATTTTTAAGGTTTTAATATATAATGAAATTTTTTTTTTTAATGATCAGAATATAATGAAGAAATATGATTATTTACACAATAATTTGTTATTAGCAACAAATTTCAATTATTTGTGTTCTAAATTCAAAAATATTTGAATTTCTATTTTTGATATTAAGTGTGATCTATAACGGTTTGATACCTTTGCTTATCCTTCAACTTGCAAAGGTTAAGCGCGGGAAAAAATCTATTAACAATCTTATTTATTTGTGTTATTTGTAAAAAAATAAATAAAAGATTTGAAGAGCATTCTTTAGATGGTACGCCGCCGTTGCTAAATATTAAGGTAAAAAATACTCGCGGTAGCCTGCTGCCATCTACTCGTAAATCAAAACTAAAATGTATGGCAATTTTGGAAATTTATCTTCTGGTCAAAATTGAACAAAAATGAGTTTTCAGACAAAGTATTTCTTCGTAAGTGTATTGAAAGACGTCGTTTGATACACGTGCAAATTGGGCACTGCAGCCCTCGGTTCCATAACACACTCACCTACGGCTGGTTTTTTTTTTTTTTTTTTTTTTTTTTTTTTTTTTTTTTTTTTTTTTTTTTTTTATGGTAGGTAAAATCATCCAATGACAGATCCCGCCCTTGGGCGGAGCGGGAAATAGTGTCAGACTCGTACTGACTAAAAACCTACCCCGTTCCTTCGTTGCCTATAGTGCCGGGGCTGAGCCTTCCTCTCAGAAAACGGCCCTTGACCCCAGCAGGCTTCGACCCTGCCTGCCTGCAGTTAGCAGGCTGGGCCTCTACGGTTTGCTGACAGCTCCTTGAGGCGCGCGGGAACAGAACGCGCCGTCGACGACTTGGGCTTGGTCCGGCCGGTTACCGGACGATCGGACAGCGTGCTACCCATTGCACGCCGTCCGCAAGCCCGCGCCTACGGTGGCCGGAAATCGGGATCGGAATCCCGGCGGCGGCTGGGGCGAGCGCCCCGTTGCCTCTGCCTGATGCGGTCGGCCTCCTCCTTTGCTAGCATTACTGCTTCGCAGAAGGAGGCGACCGCCTGCCATCCCTCCTCACTACGGACCATGGCCTGAACCAAGGCCCGGCGAGAGAGATCGCTGCCGCCGATCACCCCCACGAGGACACGGCGATGCTCCGCCCAGGCGGGGCACACCTCTACAGTGTGCTCCACCGTGTACCTACGGCTGGTGCGAATTCCGCATCGGTCGCAATGCACTTGGACCCCATTATCCAAGAGATTCAACACCAAACGTTTTACATATTAGTTACATTCAATGTATTTGAATGTTATTTCTGCGACACTTCTCTAAATTAATTTTACTGTCCCCAAATATTATTCATACTTCGCTTTTTGCTATTGAAGTCTCGCCACTCTATAATGTTTCCTGGGAAACTTCAAGTATTCAACGTCCAATTTTTTATCCCCTTTCAACCGTTGCAAATTGGATCAAAATCAAAACGTTTTTCACTAGGACTTGCTTGATCCGAAAAACGTTCGAGAGCGTAGAAAAACGTGTCGCATCATTAATACAGTTCAAATATCAAGCCTATACGTATCTGACGGGCCACCAAAAATCCACTCCCTTCCTAAAAACTGCCGTGCAAAAAGACTGGCCGAAAAATCTTTTTCACAAAAAATCTCAATTCGCCAGTTTGTTTTTATTGCACACGGGAGCTAGTTGGGATACTTTATTTTTCACAATTTTCTACTGTATCTATGTTAAAATCATGAAAATTGAACGGAACGATGTCAACGCGGGCGTTTCTTTTTTTTACTTCACCGGCATCATCGATAGTTCGCTGTCTACTGACAGGATCGCTGTTTTGAAGTTAAGTTCTTGTTATTTTAGTTTAGTTTCATGTGTATTTATGACGCAAAGAGTTGTGTTTGGGTATTTCAACTTTCATATGGCCGTCTTAGTTTTAGGTTATTTTGGTTAGTTTTACTACAAACTTACTATTTGTCTACCTATTTAATGTACGTAGCCTTTCCTCTAACGCTTAGCATTAGCCTTTAAATGTTCCCACTGCTGGGACTCAGGCCTCCTTTCTAGGAGAGGGAATGGGCCGCAATCCACCTCGCGGGCCCAGTGCGGATTGGTCAATGTCACATGTCTTCGATTTTTTAGTTCTAGGACATACCGGTCTCCTCACAATGTTTTTCTTCACCGTTTTGAGAAATTGAGTTAAGACCGTTTTTACAAGCTTTCTATTAGCTTGCACTGTATGTAACTATGTATGTTCGGCTCAAATCTTGCAACTCAATTTTGAAGCAGATATCTTCAATCGATTCAGCTGAAATTTTACATGCATGTGTAAATCGGGTGACAATGCAACATTATGATGACATGGAGCTGATATGATGATGGAGCTGGAAGGTAGCCATAGGAACTGAGCAATAAAACAATACAACCCCATCGAGTTTGGGTTCGCTTGATTAGTACTGACGAGTATTTTAATCCTGTATGATAGCCAGGGTCTGATGATGGAGCCGGAAGGTGATCATAGGAACTCAACCAGTTAAACGATACAACCTCATCGAATTTGGGCTCGTTTGATTCGTATTGACGAGTACTTTCATCCTATATGATAACCAAGGTCTGATGATGGAACTGGAAGGTGGTAACAGGAACTTCGCACTTAAACGACACAACCCCATCGAATTTGGGCTCGTTTAGTTTGTATTGACGAGTACTTTCATCTTATATGGTAGCCGGGGTCTGAAGATGGAGCTGGAAGGTGGTCACAGGAACTCCGCACTTAAACGACACAACCCAATCAAATTTGGGCTCGTTTAGTTTGTATTGACGAGTACTTTCATCCAATATGGTAGCCGGGGTCTGATGATGGAGCCGGAAGGTGGTCATAGGAACTCCGCAGTTAAATGATACGACCCCATCGAGTTTGAGCTCGTTTGATTACCATTGACGAGTACTTTGACCATGTATGGTAGCCAGGGTCTGATGATGGAGTCGAAAGGTGGTCATGGGAACTTCGCAGTTAAACGATACAACCCCATCGTATTTGGGCTCGTTTAGTTTGTATTGACGAGTACTTTGATCCTGTATGATAGCCAGGGTCTGATGATGGAGCCGGAAGGTGATCATAGGAACTCCGCAATTAAACGACACAACCCCATCAATCGTACTAGCTAGTTTTAATATACTCCTACAAAATAGGTATCAATTGAAAGGGCTTGCAGAGAGTAACTTGAAAAATAAAGTGCCATTACCCTAAATCCAATATTTTCCTTTTTCTCAGTCATATTCTTGGTGGAGTGGTAGTGTTCATGGAACGTCTGGTAGGTTGGTTGCGGCTTTTGCGAGACTTCTCCGTCTCTCTCTATTCATGGAACTTCGTGTAAATTCAATGAGGGAACACTTCAAAGATGATTTTGTGAGGTCTGTCCATCTGGTAGGCGATTGGCCGCGAGAACATAGGCCCTCTACTCTTCCCTGTACCACTAAACGTACCAAAGAGCTTTTATTGCCTATGATATATCCACACATCATAAAAATTCGCTGTTGCACAATCGACAAAAGTTTTCGTTTTAATGCAAAGCTCTTTAAGAATGGAAACGTTAGTACAGTGAGCAGTCTGTTTTATCGTCAGTACACGCGTCCAGCGTCACATTTCAAGAGCATCAATTTTTTTTCGGTGCTTGAATCTTCTCCGTATTTCCCAGTATTTGTGATTGTGGATCCCAGGTAGATAAACTCTGGACAACTTCGCAACTGGCTATTTCATGTAAGTTAGGTTGATTGTTAGTCTTACGATCCACCACCATCATTTTTGTTTCATAAATCCAATCTGGTAGACTTCTCAGGTGGACGCCTCCTTCTGCGAAGCAGTAATGCTAGCAAAGGAGGAGGCCGACCGCATCAGGCAACGGCGTACACGCCGCCGCTGCCGCCGGGATTCCGATCCCGATTTCCGGCCACCGTAGGCGCGGGCTCGCGGACGGCGGGCAATGGGTAGCTCGCTGTCCGTCCGTCCGGTAACAGACCGGTCCGAGCTCAAGTCGTTTACGGCGCACACTGTTCCCGCGCGCCTCAAGGAGTTGTCAGCAAACTGAAGGGGCCCAGCAGGGCCGAAGCCTACTGGGGTCAAAGGGTATTGGCACCCGGGGCCCTGGAACCAAGGCAAAGAATGGAACGGGGTAGGTTTTTAGTCAGTAAGAGTCTGACACTACTTCCCGCTCCACCCAAGGGCGGGATTTGTCATTGGATGATTTTACCTACCGAAAAAAAAAAAAAAAAAGCAAAGGAATAGACCGACCGCATCAGGCAACGGCGCTCACGCCACAGCCGCCGCCGTAATTCCGATCCCGATTTCCTGCCACCGTAGGCGCGGACTTGCGGACGGCGGGCAATGGGTAGCTCGCTGTCCGTCCGTCCGGTAATAGACCGAACCAAGCTTAAGGGCCGGGGATGTCATTGGATGATTTTACCTACCATAAAAAAAATCCTGACAGACTTCAGAAGATAGCAGACTAAGTTTCTTATGCTTTCCTATAATATGGGTAACAAATGAAAGGACTTGCTGAGAATACAAATGTGATTTAAATAAGGCATAACTAAAAAGTAAAAAATAAATTACAAGTAAAAAAAACTTTTTTAAAACAAGCTTTCAATTAAATGGCCTAAAAAGAAGAAAATAAACTTTTCCTTTATAACTTTTACTATCAATTTATAACGGCATTACACAATTTATATGATATAAAAGCTTGTCGCGAGATTTAACTGTGTAAATACACAGCTAAATAACTTTGTAAATTAAATAAGTTAAAAAACTTCATCTTTTGATTTTAATATTTCAAAATCTCGCGACAAGCTTTTGTATCATATAAATTGTGTAATGCCATTATAAATTGATAGTAAAAGTTATAAAGGAAAAGTTTATTTTCTTCTTTTTAGGCCATTTAATTGAAAGCTTGTTTTAAAAAAGTTTTTTTTACTTGTAATTTATTAGTTCTGAGATTTGAGTGTCCAACGCTTAAAGTGTATGTTTTTTAAGTATTTTTATAGTAAACTTGTATTATAAAAATGTAAAATAAATATTACTGTTTCTTATTATATCCATCGTCTGGTTTTGTGATCTTCAACTGGTTATTGGTAACATAACACAAATACATCATTTAAAATGATTTCCAAAAATTACTTATCTACACAATTACAAAAATGGATGTTTTGCATTAAGCATGGAAGGTGTCGATAGCTGTATTAATTTTTAATACTCACCCAATATTTTAGAAAAGTGATCCTTATACAGAAGAAAAGGTAATATATAGCAACAAAGCGTTTTCTAGAGCAATTTGATAGGTAGGTACTTATGGTATCCACATTTTGTAGAAATAGCCAAAAGATATCATTTAATATTGATTTGCATAAAATATATCCGAAATAAGACTTCAAGCCTTTACAAATACCAGAAAAACGCCGAAGGCATTGGCCAATTGTCAAAGTTGATTTTATTTTGGAAAACTTGCCTTTCAAATAGGTACCATATTCTAAAGAAATAAAGTTAGTATTTAGATGGGATGAATGAGATAAAGAGGGTGAATTTGCGGTAAAGAGCCATGAACTGTAAATACAAACTGTTCGCAGTCTGAGATTACTACGAGTTGAATTTGAAGAGTATTGCTCTAAAGATAAACGTACAGGATATGAATCGTAATAACCTTTTAGAAGTAAACCTTTAAACCAAACTTTAGCCTAACTAAAGTGGCAATGGACAGGGCATATTGCTCGCAGAACAGATGGCCACTGGGGCTTTTTTCTTTTTTTTATGGTAGGTAAAATCATCCAATGACAAATCCCGCCCTTGGGTGGGGCGGGAAGTAGTGTCAGACTCTTACTGACTAAAAACCTACCCCGTTCCTTCGTTGTCTATCGTGCCGGGGCCGGATATTCCTTTCGGAAACTGACCCATGATCCCAGCAGGCTTCGACCCTGCCTGCCTGCAGCTAGCAGGCTGGGCCTCTACGGTTTGCTGGCAGCTCCTTGAGGCGCGCGGGAACAGTACGCACCGTCGACGACTTGGGCTCGGTCCGGTCTGTTACCGGACGATCGGACAGCGGGCTACCCATTGCACGCCGTCCGCAAGCCCGCGCCTACGATATGGCCGTTGGGGATGATAGTATCTGAATTGGCGGCTGCGTACCGGAAGACGCAACGTTGAAAAGCCTCCTACAAGGTGGACCGATGACCTGGTAAAGGCTGCAGGAATCCAAAATATGTGAGACGTACAGGACCGTTTGTTGTGGCGACATTTGGGGGAGCACTCTGTCCAAGAGTGGATCAAAGACATCCACTGAAATGATGATGATGATGAAACTTTAAAACATCTGATGATCTCAATATTTTTCAGAGTCCATATCGATTAATTATCGGAAGAAAAACATGTATATTAAGTAAGAAGTAATAAAGGAAACTGCAATTCATTAACAAATCAGAAAACGACCATTCTATTCGAATTGAAAGCAATAATGAAATTCAAAATTCTATGTCTTTCTTTTGTGATTCTCAAAGCTTCACTATCAGAAAACGAGTTATACAACCCAAATGAAATGGGCAGGATTTGTGACAAGGTGACGGCAGATAGAGTAAGGACTCAGTAACTAACTGAGTGGCGTTCAAGGACTGGCGGAAGGAATTTTGGTAGTCCAGCAACGAGATGAACTGACGATATTATTGTCATTGCTAATAAAACCTGGATGAAGTTGATATAGGAACATAGACTTAAAAAAGAAAGGGCTAATGTCCAGCAGCAGTGGGTGAAATTGACTGTGAAAGAAAGAAAAACGTTTTATTTGTAGGGAATGACACGATTTTAGGTCTAGCTTACACATTTTAAACATTCTAAAAGGAAAATATGCACCACAATGCCGTGAATGCACGCATAGTGCGACGAGTTCACAGCACTCACACGATTAATTTTCAGCGAAGACCGGTGACGGTGTCGACGTCGGTAGTCGGTGATAATGACTGAGTCATGTCATGTGACTACACAGCTATAGACATCAAAGGAAACAGTTATAGAGCTGACCAAAATACGCACAACGTCTCTAAGGAGACTTCCATTGATGACACAATCTTTTCATCCAGAACTCCAATTTACCCTGCCCTGTGATTACAACGTGAGCTCCGTTACTTTTATATGTAAATGACTATCTGTGTATTATGCAGTGGAAGTGTTCCAGTTGGCTCGACAACCCGCAAACTGGTAAACTATTAATTGGGCAACTGGGAGCAAACAATTTGGATTACAGATTCGGAAAGCTACAGCCGTTACAGGCCGTCTCCAGTTTTCCAATGCAAATACATGTAAGTTAGTGGACTGTAGTTTTGCTAAAATTACAATTAAATTGTGTTTATCAGTATACATTTTCAGCTTAAAGGCTATTTGACTGATTTTTGGAATCGATTTCATATTATTAAGTATTGATCATAAGAAAAAGTGTTGTAATTCCATTTTTATAAATATTAACATATTACATAGCATATAAAGTTGTGTTTTTCTAATGCCATTAAAACGTCATATTTGACAATACGCGTCAAAGTGTATTCAGAAACGTCACACGCCAAGAAAATAAACACAGGCACTAAAAGGAATAGCAACATACATATTTACAGGATTATGGCGCTTAAATAGACTCAGGCAAAAGCAACCGTTTAAAAAAAAAAATGGTGCTTGGTAAAATAAAATAAAGTTTAAGTTGTATTTTTTTTTTTAAGAGTCGATTATTATTTAGATATATTCATACATTTGTACTAATGTATCGCTTTTAAAACCATACATAATATATTATGAGGACGTCAATTATTTTTCATACAGTCAAATACGACTAGGAGCTAAGAATGTCTAAATAGCGCCGTATTATTTGTTACACTGCAATTTCTTACGTATTTAAAAATTAAAGTTTTTTTTACTAAAAGTGCTATTTTATTCAATAATGTATAATAATAAATAGAGCAGTAGGTTCAAAGCAGTTAAAAAAAATGTGAGTAAAAATATAGGTAACCGAATTGATTTTTTTTTTAAATCAGTTAAAAAGCAATTAAATTTTACATGTACAACTGAATAGGGACTATAAAACATATATTATGGAAGATCAAGTATCTTAGCCTTAGATTTTCATCGCCAGTACAATCTGATTACTAAAATAAACCAATCACTCGGTCACTACAAAAGTCGTTTAACAAATCCATCCCTCCGAATAAATATTGATCAAAACTTAACATCTCATGCAAGCTCTGTACAAAGTTGGGGCAACTTTACAGCCAGCTAGCTTGTCCAATCCTTAAACTTGGCCCGATATGAGGTACCGAGCGTTATCTCGGGACGTGCACGGAAACTTACGAACATTCACGGAAAGTTACGATTGGTTACGAGGATTTGGCGCGGGATGACTTGTCTTTGTTTGTTTATTGTTCTTTGACATATCCTATCCAATAACTCTCTTAACGTTTTTATTATCCAATTAAAAAATAACATATGTAAGTACGTAGAAGTATACACCGTTAAATTTTGATCTCGTAGAGGGTCGATTTGGTACATGAAACACTATCGATTTGTAAAGATAAAATTAAAAAATAAAGTACGTTTTTTTAACCTCGAATTTATTTATGCATGTACGAAATTAATTTCTTTAAGTAAACGTCAGCCGGGCGAGTTCAATAACCTGTAGGTAGTTAGTACGTAACGACCGACTACTACCGACAAAGTCATTGACTCATTTACTAAATATATATATTTTTATAAGACGATTGTTAGAGGCCAACGGGATAAAACAGTATGTGACGATGACAGGAAGATTATAGAGCGATTTTGCATAAAACAAGGGAATCGTATGTAAATCGTATGTAATATAATTGTCGCTTTTGTAACAGAATACATAAAGTTATTTTTTGCTTGTGCGATATTCTTAAAGTTATAAAATAGAACCTCCTCCTTTTCGAACTCGGTTAAAAAAATACGAGCAAACTTTACATCGTGTGACAGATATCGACGCTCAAACGAATACCATGGATCCAGTACATGATTCTCAACTGGGGCCGTGGGTTTTATAAAAGTGAACCCCGGGGCCAGTGAACGAAGGCAAAGAAGGAACAGGAGTAGGTTTTAGTGAGTAAAAGTCTGACACGTCCTCCCGCTCCGCCAAGAATGGGAGAAGTCATTGGATGATTTTCCACGTAAAAAAAGTACATGATTCTGAACCCCAGTGGTGGAATTTTTCGTAGGCTTTAAGCAATTTAAAAAAATATGTACTTTTTTAATTTAAACTACCCGTATTTTCGCTAGTTAATGGGAACGCTGTGGTGAAACGCCAATCGAGAAACAGATTAAACGCCGCAAGTGGATCAGTAGCAGCCACACGACCGAAGGACACTGAACCAAGGCCTAGGCTGAAAACCTCTAGGAAAGCGTATACTTGATCGCCTTAAGCAGACTTAGCAGCGAACGGTAATCGCAGAAGTGAAATACATAGGGAAGACCTAAAGCAAAATAAAACGCGAAGCTCAAAGCCGAATGGAATGGCGGTGCACTTTGGAAGCCTTCTGCCGTTTCCACAGTGCGCCGACACAGGAACAATAGTTTATAAGAACATTATTAGCTCAAGGAAATAGTATTTGCTAAAATCGGACATTCCGTTACATAGAAATTAGTCAATTACTGCCTCAATATCCCCCTAATTCTATACTACATGAACAGAATTAGATTAATTCGGAAATAAAGCGATAGCCAAAGCGAAGATGACGGAACAAATCGAACAGGTTAGTTCGCCCTAGCAAAAGGCAGAATTATGTGAAAAAGGAGCGTAAATTTTTACCCAATTGTGGGAAATAAGCTAAAAATAAAGTCCAATTGTTTTATAAAGTCTCTAAAAGAAAACCACTGAAACCAAATCACATTAATCTTTCCTCATTGTTCACACCGCTGCCAAACCCGAAACAAACATCTAAAACAATAATAAAATTAAAAACAACGAATTCAATTTCATGCTCAATTTCCAACAAAATTAATATGAGAAGAATCTCTTCAAAAATCATCTGCTTCCGACAATTCTGTTAAGGGGAACAAAGTGATAAATTGCAAAGTATTTATTTACGCAGTACATGACTAATGTTCCTTCTCAAGTCGGGAATAAGTCGGGCTACACCGACTTCGAGGAAATTATGTAATATGTCACCGTACTTTGACGAACACTAGGACTGTTCCTCGCTATGAGCTGTGTTGCACGGCTCCTCTAATTCTGCTTTTTGATTGAGCTCCTAAGTAGTCCTAGTTGAGCTACACGAATACTGACAAATGCTTGCACTGACTGGACAGATCCACTCAAATCTGCGTGGTTCTTTTTTCAAAGGACCATCTCAGACACAAATCTGCATGGTTCTCATATGATTTCACCATCACACGTTTGCTGTATGGATTTCTAAAAGAGACTTTGACCCCTGAGTTTGTTTCGGTGTTTCTTCTCAGGTTAATCAGCTAGGAAACACGGCCTCATCTAGTTTAAACTGGTGAAAAAATAGAGGTGTGAAAGTTTTTTTAAAAATCCTATTTTCTTTTATGGGTTAAAAATAACAGGATTGGAAGGCCTCTCACAAGGTGGACTGTAGACTTGATGAGAATTGTAGGAATGCAATGTATGCGAGACGCACAGGTCCGTTCTTTCTGGCGACACACGGGAGAGGCCTATTTCCAGCAGAGGACGTCTTTTGGCTAAAATAATGATGATAATAATAGGTAATAAATATTTATTTAATCCAATAAACATCAAATCACATACAAGAGCATCGGTAGGTACTTACATGGAAATATCTGTGAACAGACTCTCGTACAAAACTGTAGATAATTTTATTATTTGCGTAAAATTCTATTTAGTTGACACCATTTGAACCCCAAACTAGGCAGAAATATGTGTATTTTGAAAGTCCATAGATTCCTCCTAAAAAACAATGTCTTGCTTATACTAATTTTATGTATTGTTACATGTTAGATCTTAAAGTTTGACAATATTATTCTCAGTGCTATTCTTATAGTGTTTTTTAAACCGCAAAACAACGATCAAGCTACTTGAAAATAGCTAGAAGATCTTTAGCCGCTTCATATGTTAAGTGCCCTAATCAGTTACTAATCCTCGTTCTAAAATTTTTAGCGATGGTGTAAATATTTAGTTTAGTATTTATTGTGTTTCGTTATATAGTTGATGATGACATTATTATAGCCTACTGTCTACCCTAACCTATATTAGTAAACTTATTGTTGTTCGTAATACAACTGTGAAGAACATCACTTAACAAAGGATCATTTAAAAAAAAAAAAAAAAAAAAAAAAAAAAAAAAAAAAAAAAAAAAAACAAAGGATCATAGCGGGACGGTAAGACACTCCTCCCCGCGATGGTCTTTTGGGGGTAGTGGAACAGAGAGTAAAGTCCCACATGCCTCCTTTGAAAAGGGAGGATCCTCCGACCAGACAGGTGTTATATCTGGTGGGCTACTGCCCGATAGATGAATTCGGGTTTGTTGTATATGTTCCAATCGCGCCGCGAATCTTACTTGCGCGATGCAGGATTAGTTCATTTGTGACGACATAGATGTCGCTACATCACTCCCCTCCGGAGATCGGAGATCGATGGTTCTTGATGCTTCTTGAGGCGTTGTGATGCGTGCCAGGCCAATGGAGGTTGGTTCCAGTGAGTCGGAACCGGATTCCGCATAGTTCTCGGTGAGTCGGAACTGTCTGCGGTGATGCGCCAGTGAGTCGGGGTGGTGCTATCCCAGTGAGTCGGGATACGATGCTGCAGGCTCCAGTGAGTCGGAGTAGTGCGGCTGGCTCCAGTGCGTCGGAGCGGTGCTGTGCGACGTAGGGCTTGAGTGCTGTCGTCGACCAGGAGAGGTTCTTCAAGGCTCTTCATGTGACTGGCCGAAGGTGCAAGTGTTTAGCCAAGGTCGCTGATGAGGCTGAGGGTGATGACCAGGTATATCCAAGTAGGGATGCTGGTGGTCAGGATACCCATATAGCCGTGGGTGCTGGCTGTATGGCTCGCTGCTCGAAAGCTCGAGGAAGTGATGATGACGTCACGATGTGGTAGCTGCACGAAGGCTGCGCTGACGTTCTTTGTCGAGGGTCACCAGTTTGGGGGTAGTGGAACAGAGAGTAAAGTCCCACATACCTCCTTTGAAAAGGGAGGATCCTCCGACCAGACAGGTGTTATATCTGGTGGGCTACTGCCCGATAGATGAATTCGGGTTTGTTGTATATGTTCCAATCGCGCCGCGAATCTTACTTGCGCGATGCAGGATTAGTTCATTTGTGACGACATAGATGTCGCTACAGTCTCTAAGATGGAGTTGGAAGTTGCCCGCACTCTGCAGGACAAAGAGGCAGATTCTGTCTGACGATAGCATTAAAGCAATCGACGTGTGTCTTTGCGAACATACCCGATACACTGTAGAAACGGGGTAGCCCTATCAACATCCCGATCCTATTGTTACATCTGGAGGCAACAGTCCTTGCACATGGAGATGCAACGCCGGGGCGAAATTCCACTGCCGCGACAAGTCGAGGCATGGCGGACAGAGCTCCGGCGGGATCTCACGGCGAAATGGCGTCAGCGACTATCGCAACATCGATCGGGGCGTGCCACAATTGAGGCAATAAGGCCCATCCTTGAGGCGTGGCTGGAAAGACCTCATGGCGTTCTCAACTTCCGCACGACGCAGGTCCTTACCGAACACGGCAAGTTCGCTAAGTTCCTGTTCCGGATTCGTGCGGAGGATTCGCCCGGGTGTCGCCATTGTGTGGAACACCCGGAGGACACGGTGGAGCATACTGTAGAGGTGTGCCCCGCCTGGGCGTAGCAACGCCGTGTCCTCGTGGGGGCTATCGGCGGCAGCGATCTTTCTCGCTGGGCCTTGGTTCAGGCCATGGTCCGGAGTGAGGAGGGATGGCAGGCGGTCGCCTCCTTCTGCGAAGCAGTAATGCTAGCTAAGGAGGAGGCCGACCGCATCAGGCAGAGGCAACGGGTCCCTCGCCCCAGCCGACGCCGGGATTCCGATCCCGATTTCCGGCCACCGTAGGCGCGGGGTTGCGGACGGCGTGCAATGGGTAGCACGCTCTCATATACCACAGGGGGTCATGAAATCCCGGAAATCTTAACAGCGACTTACAGAAAGATGACGTCATTGCACAACGCCATCTATCAAACGAATTAAGCACTAATTAAATATACGCCATCTATGCGTAAGTATGTGAACTACGTTAAAATCACTTTGAACGTGTAATTTATGGTATTAGAACTAACATGAACAAGCGTAATCGTTAAAAGTCTCTCACCTTGTATAAACAAGGAAGAAACACATCATCAGAATGTGTTTCTTTCTATTGTAAATGTATCACATGTCGCTTCCCCCTTAAGGAGCCACCGAAGCGTGTATAAAGAATATGTCTAACGGCCTACCGCTCATTTCCACGAAGACGAATCGTATTACATGATTATCTTTTTGTATATAAGTCACCTGAGGAGCTCTTATTGTGTTTGTGGATGAGGGATCGTCTGATTATTCTGTTTGTGATGTTTTTGTTTTGTTAAACACATGACATATATAAAGAAAGGACTATCTTTCACCGTTCACATAATATATATTCATAGCTCTTTGGAAACACTTTTTTGAGGTAATAAAAGTATGTATAGATTTTAAACACTCACGAAAAGTTTGTTTTGCTTACGTAGTAGTCTCGTTAAGGCTGCGCCTGGCTCATAGAGACGACCTGATTCAGGATATTGCTTGCATACCCATTTCTTCTTGAATTAGGCGTCGATGGCACGCCTTAAATACCTTGCAACCAAGAAATAGTACAAGTCAATATCAATATAATTATATCAAAATCATGTTACTTAATTCTATTTTGTTTGATGAAATCTTCAATTATGCCAATTTTATAATCAATGTATTCAATTCATATTTTTATCAATTTAATTTAATCCTTTTTTTTTCTTTTTTATTATACTAAACTAATTCTATATTCAGACTATTTAACAAAATAAAATTGTATTAAATTTTTTAATTTTAATCAAAAGCTGTACGAGGAAGGCGTCGATGTCTGTCACACAGTTAATACTAGACTCTATCTTTCCAAGGAAAATATAATTTATTTGATACATTGTATTTTTGTTTGTTTAAGTACCAAAACCAGGGCCAACAAAATATATGTTACCGGGTTTATACTTTGTATGTGGTTTCCGAACTCTTTCCACTGAGCCGAATTATTGCCAGCAGCATTTTGGGTAAGAAACACGTCTTCTATTTCCACTTTTGACTGGCACATCTTAAGAATGAATTTGAAACCAACTTAAAAATTGTACTTGTATAACCAGCACCTAAAAAGAAAAAAGTTCCTTGGCAGAGCCCTGGCAGGGTCACCATGTGATGTTGGAACCTTGGCTTGTAGTAATTTGATGATTGTCCACCAAAAAAGGGTTTTAAAATTGACGCTGCACTTGCCTTTAGGTAATGTTTATCTGTATTGGTAAAATAAATACTTAACGAAAATTCATTAACAAAAAAATAGTAGTAAAAACTCAATTGTTTGCACCAAATTCACAAAGAAGGAAAATTCCCAGCAGCAAGAGACAGAAAGTCAAATAAAACAAAGGAGCATGCCCAAATCAATTCCTGAAAACAGCACAGTGTTAACGTAAAACAATGCATCGCTATATTCGCCATTAAACATGCAGATTCACTGTCGTGCGAATTCAATTCCTACATTTAACGGACGACATCTTTCTGCGCATAATAAAATCCCAGATTAATGAACTTAAAGGTTTCATTACGAAAATCACGATTTACAGTCTGCTATTAAAATTATCATAGTAGTGCAGTTGTATACACCTTTAAATTTTGATCGCTTTAATCCCGTGGAGGGTCGATACATGAAACACTATCGATTTGTGGAGATAAAATAAAAAAAATAAAGTACTTTTTTACCTCGAATTAATTTACGCATGTACGAAATTAATTTCTTTAAGTAAACGTTAGGTGAACGAGGCCAATGAACTGTAGGTAGTTTATACGCAACGACCGACAACTACCTACAAGGTCATTGACTCGTTTACTTGAAGGAATTAATTTCGCACATCGAACCTGTAACACATAGTAGTAATTTTGACAGGCCTGTTGGTCTAGCGGTTAATGGCCCTGACTGCTATGCCGGAGAAGGGTTCGATTCCCACCCAGGACAAATATTTGTGTGATGAGCACGATCATTTGTTCTGTGTCTGGGTGTAATTTATGTATAGGTATTATGTATGTATTTAGAAATATATAAGTATGTTTATCAGTTGTCTAGTACTCATAACATAAGCTCTGCTTAGCTTGGGACTAGACGGCGTTGTGTGATAGTTGTGGAATATTGTATATTATATATAGTGCAGCAGCCAATCGTAACGTTAAATTCTCGAAGGACGGACCGAAGTTACTGTATTAAACTAATACTTATTTTCCAAAAATTACAACCTGGTTGTAATTTTTGTAAAAAAGTGTTTCTTATTTATTTTTGTTAGCTATGCAATCCAACATCTAAATGTCACTGGTAATGTTTTTTTTTTAATAATATAAACTAGTGCTTGCTGGTAAGCGACCTGTTGGTAAGCAGTGATGCAATCGTTGATGGTGAGGCGCACTAGTTCAGGAGTTGCCTATTCACTCCAGTCTTGAAGACACCCAAATTATAATCGAACGAGAAGAACACATGTATTTCTTTTCAATGTGTATAGCGTCAAATAACTTCTCCTGCTCTACGGTGGAGCGGTAGGAAGTGTCAGACTTGTACTTAGTAAAACACACCTATACCCATAATGGACTGACATAATATGTGTGTTGAAATTCCGTCAAATCATAAATATACTTACATAAAATTCAACTTTTATAATAAACAATACATAAAAACCGACAAACGTGTTTCCAACCTGGACATTTTAAGCCTTGTTCTTATCTCTGATGTAGTGTCAATTTATTAGCCCATCGGCCATGAGCAATGAAGGGCCATCGCCCATTCCTCTCGCCAGGTACTTAAGGAGAAGGACTATTTAAAATCTCGAGCCTACGGTTCGTGCCCACCTTTTAATATTCCTGATTAAATTAACGTTTCCGACACTGCCTCCCCTTAAATCCTTACTTTTAATTATGATGACATTTTTCGTTTTAGAAAATGACTGTTGTTTGCCTTTGTAATTTTATTGAATGATGTAAACGGGTTTTCATTTTTATTTAATGAACTACAGTAATTTTAATTTGTTTCCCGGAATATTAATTGGAAAGTTGATTTTATTTTGTTAATTTATGTATTAAGATAAGAAGTATATTTGAAAAAAAAAACAAACTAAAAGTATTTATTCTTTTAAAATGGCTAAGAATCAAAACGTGCACATCAATATAATTCAAAATTATGGCAAGTGCGCACACCATTCTTAAACTCACGAGATCGCAGATCAGTTTTGTGCGGTTACGCAGCCGTCACGTTTGCGATTTTCACCCGCAAACCTGGCGGGTGATTATCGCAACACATGCGGTTGCTAGACCGCCCACCGGTGCAACGGGAGCTGCGAACAACCGTGCACACCGCGGGCGTAAAACGTATCGTGAAATGTGATTTAATTTTTCATATAATAATAATATATATCTGTATTCTATAGAAGCTGCGGGCCCGCAACCGCGGCGGCCACGAGTGAAAACCGCTTCGTGAGTTCTTTTTAAAGTAATTTGATAAAAGAAAATACTTATTTATTTGTTTCGGAAAATATAAGACAGGCGAATAATATTGATCACATACTAGTGATAATAATGTTTCATTAACATAACATTTGTGTTTCGAGATTGAACTCCAACCAACTTTCCCGCACAATTCCTTCAATTACGTAACCGAAAAACATTTCAATCGTAAATCGTGGTAAATCAATCGAGTAAACCCCGTTCATTCATCACTTGTACCAATGCGACGCCGATAGATGTCGGGGGTGTTATTATGCAAATCTTTCGGCGACGGCCCAGCCCGCAGGTTGAGTAGGGCTGCTATCTCCTTGAGTGTTCGACTTATACCTCGTGTACCATTGGGATTGGGGGGACACTTTCTTTAGATACGGAGGATCCTTGATAGGATTATAATAATGTAAGTTGTGAATGACGTGAAATTTGTTGAATTGAATTTCAATAATGGACAGAGTTTTGCTTGGAGTTTGTTTTGTTTGATCGAACCAAGAACTCAGATATTCGCAAGAGAAACAAGCTTAACGATATAATTAAAAGATTTGCCAAACTGAAATGACAGTGGACTGAGTACATTGCTCGCAGAACAGTTGGATAAGAGTAGCATGAATCCAATAGATGTGAGGTGCACAGGACTGTTCGTTGTGGTGAGACTTGGGGAAGACCTTTCTCTAACAGTGGTCGTCTTTCACCTGACATAATATTGATGATGAATTTTAACAATTCAAAGAATCAGTCTATTTTCCTATCTATTAGAGGGCATTTATAACTTCGTATATTACATTTTCACTGCTCCAAAAAACGGTAAAGGAAAACATCGTGAGGAAACCGGCATGTCCTAGAACCAGAAATTCGAAGACATGTGACATTCACCAATCCGCACTGGGTCCTTGTGGATTATGGCCCATTCCCTCTCCTTGTGAAGAGACCTGAGTCCCAGCAGTGGGAACATTAAAAGGCTGATTATGCTATTTATATCACATTTGTCGGAAATCCGTTTGCCGGAAATATTCAAGTGACTAATTTTATCAATCACCTTGTGTCCGTAATTGAAGTATCAATCGATTTTAGCCAAGGCGATGCAACTACGGCTGTTAACTTAACCTGTCCAGCACATAATGACTCTCTGGCAAATATTTATGGTATATATCCCATATTACAATAAATGATAAAAAAAAAACAATGATACTATCTTCAACTATTGATTTCGGTCGTAATTAAGAGAAATGTCAAATGACGAGTAAAATGTCGATACTAACTTTCAAATCAGAACACCGTATTTTTCATTCAGTTTTTCAAACAGTGACGAAGTCAACAGATGTGACAGACTTACTTCAAACGAACAATGAAACCGACATTATTTTGGACACTAATAACAACATTCTGTGATCAGCAACGCAATGTCGAGGTTGTTATTATGCAAATCGCCAGGGACACAAAAGCGTCCGTACAGATCGAGAGATCGAACAGGATTGCTGCGAGGACCTGCAAGGAAATTACCTTCAATAACTTATTATTAAGTTTCCGACGTTTTGTTACACAGTTACATTATATTCTATAACATGGCAAAAATTTTTTCACGTGTTATGAATCTGCAGGAGAGAATGGAAGAAAAAATCGTGTTTCGCCGACCCCAAATAAAACGGGATAAGGGCAGGAAGATGATGATGATTAATCTGAAGGAGAACCAAAGTTACCGACCCCTGGGCTTGCAGGTGTTGAAAATAACCACAGCCTCAAGGAGATGTCAGCAAAATCGTAGGGGCCCAGTAAAGCCGAAGCCTACTGGGGCCATAGGTTTGCTTCTGAAAGAAAAATCCGGGGTCCGTAAACCGTCTGGAATACAAGGCAAAGAAGGAACATAGCAGTGGATTGGTAGTCAGTAAAAATCTGGGACAGAGCGGGAGAATTCAGTAGATTATTTCCTACCAAAAAAAGAACCGATACAGAAACGAAGAATCGCCAAACATAAGTGGTGGTAGGTAGGGCACATTGCTCCCAATACAGATAATCGATGGAGCCGAAAGATTCTATGACGACCACGTACTGGAAAAAACAGTGTTGGTAGGCCTTTTACAAAATGGACCGATATCCTGGAAAGGGTCACGGCGATTGTCATATATGATCATCATGTGTTTGTTATGTATCACATTATAATGAATCCGCAGTACACTGAAACACCACCAACTCTACAAATTATTGCAAAACCTAAAGAATAGCAGGTGGTGATCTCCGTACTCGCGGTAACCAAATTTCTGGCCGGAAAACCAACGTATTCGGTACAAAGTAGAAAATCATCCCGTGGGGTCATATCTACGGGATCAATCGCTCTATATTCTATTTCAGGATAAATCGCTGCTTTAATTTGATAGTGGCACATCACAAAATGTGTCATTATTTTGATAATGTTACTATTCAATACAGATTAATCTATAATATCATGTGAATAAAACTCACATTCCTATGTATACATTTGACTAGGTGGCATGACTGAATGACGTTATCTGATTGGTCGAAATCGACCGCAATTTTGTCGGTATATCGACACAATGCAAGTTGCTTTGAATTTTCGCAAGGTGACATACGCATTTTCTCTTGAAAAAAGACATAGAATAAAATAGTTCGTTCTTATTGGTAGAATATTCTTTTATATAAGGTTTTTTTTTGTATTGTGACAATATACAAAAAATTTGAGTGTCATAGTTGTGTTTCGATTCATTTAAATAACGTGGTATTTGGTGTTGCGACAGTATCAAAACAAATGAGTAGAGAAACTAAATAGCGTATTTCAAAATGGGTTAGTATTCAATTCTTTGTTTTTGGTAATTAATAGAACTAATACAAAATAAGTCTATTTCATTCTTAAAAGTCCTAATTTTTACGATTATTCTTTGCAAAATATAACGCTTTTTTGTGCTATTGTTGAATGATTTTTAAATATATGCCATTGTTATAAATAACTGCTATTAAATATTTTTTTAATATGACGTAAGTATGGTGTGGAAGCAAGACATTAAATATTGAAAATAATTTCTTTAATTAAGATTTAATCTAATTATTTTTACCCTTACAGTGTATTATCGAAAAAACATCAATTCAGAAGATTCATTGCAGATTTCTGTAGCCGACGGTACTAAAAAATAACAAGATAGGAATGGATTATCACCTTTGCTGATTGAAAATAGCATAGAATAGCATAGCATCAGGGTTATAATGTTCTCACTGCTGGGACTCAGGCCTCCTCTTTAGGAGAGGGAATTGGCCGTAACCCATCATGCGGGCCCAGTGCGGGTTGGTGGATGTCACATGTCTTCGAATTTTTGGTTCTAAGATTGGTTTCCTCCTGATGTTTTCCTTCACCGTTTTAAAAGCTGTGGTGATGAAAAAAATAACACAAAGTAATACGCCTGGCTGGGTTTGAACCCGCGACGTGGCAAACAGCGATCATGCTATAGATCCAGTCATTAAAAAGGGTGTCAGGAAACAGAAAATACCGAAAATTGTCACTATTGCCACTATTGTCGAAATGTAAAATTAACAGATAGGTATTGTAATGTTATGCGTAGAAGCAAAAGACACATAATAGTACTCATATTCTTATAAAAACCCATAATAATAATAATATATAAAATATAGGAAAGCCAAGAAATAGAAGCGTTTGTAATATAAATATTTCGAACAATGAAACCGACATTATTTTGGACACTAATAACAACATTCTGTGATCAGCAACGCAATGTCGAGGTTGTTATTATGCAAATCGCCAGGGACACAAAAGCGTCCGTACAGATCGAGAGATCGAACAGGATTGCTGCGAGGACCTGCAAGGAAATTACCTTCAATAACTTATTATTAAGTTTCCGACGTTTTGTTACACAGTTACATTATATTCTATAACATGGCAAAAATTTTTTCACGTGTTATGAATCTGCAGGAGAGAATGGAAGAAAAAATCGTGTTTCGCCGACCCCAAATAAAACGGGATAAGGGCAGGAAGATGATGATGATTAATCTGAAGGAGAACCAAAGTTACCGACCCCTGGGCTTGCAGGTGTTGAAAATAACCACAGCCTCAAGGAGATGTCAGCAAAATCGTAGGGGCCCAGTAAAGCCGAAGCCTACTGGGGCCATAGGTTTGCTTCTGAAAGAAAAATCCGGGGTCCGTAAACCGTCTGGAATACAAGGCAAAGAAGGAACATAGCAGTGGATTGGTAGTCAGTAAAAATCTGGGACAGAGCGGGAGAATTCAGTAGATTATTTCCTACCAAAAAAAGAACCGATACAGAAACGAAGAATCGCCAAACATAAGTGGTGGTAGGTAGGGCACATTGCTCCCAATACAGATAATCGATGGAGCCGAAAGATTCTATGACGACCACGTACTGGAAAAAACAGTGTTGGTAGGCCTTTTACAAAATGGACCGATATCCTGGAAAGGGTCACGGCGATTGTCATATATGATCATCATGTGTTTGTTATGTATCACATTATAATGAATCCGCAGTACACTGAAACACCACCAACTCTACAAATTATTGCAAAACCTAAAGAATAGCAGGTGGTGATCTCCGTACTCGCGGTAACCAAATTTCTGGCCGGAAAACCAACGTATTCGGTACAAAGTAGAAAATCATCCCGTGGGGTCATATCTACGGGATCAATCGCTCTATATTCTATTTCAGGATAAATCGCTGCTTTAATTTGATAGTGGCACATCACAAAATGTGTCATTATTTTGATAATGTTACTATTCAATACAGATTAATCTATAATATCATGTGAATAAAACTCACATTCCTATGTATACATTTGACTAGGTGGCATGACTGAATGACGTTATCTGATTGGTCGAAATCGACCGCAATTTTGTCGGTATATCGACACAATGCAAGTTGCTTTGAATTTTCGCAAGGTGACATACGCATTTTCTCTTGAAAAAAGACATAGAATAAAATAGTTCGTTCTTATTGGTAGAATATTCTTTTATATAAGGTTTTTTTTTGTATTGTGACAATATACAAAAAATTTGAGTGTCATAGTTGTGTTTCGATTCATTTAAATAACGTGGTATTTGGTGTTGCGACAGTATCAAAACAAATGAGTAGAGAAACTAAATAGCGTATTTCAAAATGGGTTAGTATTCAATTCTTTGTTTTTGGTAATTAATAGAACTAATACAAAATAAGTCTATTTCATTCTTAAAAGTCCTAATTTTTACGATTATTCTTTGCAAAATATAACGCTTTTTTGTGCTATTGTTGAATGATTTTTAAATATATGCCATTGTTATAAATAACTGCTATTAAATATTTTTTTTAATATGACGTAAGTATGGTGTGGAAGCAAGACATTAAATATTGAAAATAATTTCTTTAATTAAGATTTAATCTAATTATTTTTACCCTTACAGTGTATTATCGAAAAAACATCAATTCAGAAGATTCATTGCAGATTTCTGTAGCCGACGGTACTAAAAAATAACAAGATAGGAATGGATTATCACCTTTGCTGATTGAAAATAGCATAGAATAGCATAGCATCAGGGTTATAATGTTCTCACTGCTGGGACTCAGGCCTCCTCTTTAGGAGAGGGAATTGGCCGTAACCCATCATGCGGGCCCAGTGCGGGTTGGTGGATGTCACATGTCTTCGAATTTTTGGTTCTAGGATTGGTTTCCTCCTGATGTTTTCCTTCACCGTTTTAAAAGCTGTGGTGATGAAAAAAATAACACAAAGTAATACGCCTGGCTGGGTTTGAACCCGCGACGTGGCAAACAGCGATCATGCTATAGATCCAGTCATTAAAAAGGGTGTCAGGAAACAGAAAATACCGAAAATTGTCACTATTGCCACTATTGTCGAAATGTAAAATTAACAGATAGGTATTGTAATGTTATGCGTAGAAGCAAAAGACACATAATAGTACTCATATTCTTATAAAAACCCATAATAATAATAATATATAAAATATAGGAAAGCCAAGAAATAGAAGCGTTTGTAATATAAATATTTCACTGAAGAAAAGTTATAAAACTAAAAAAAAAGAAAAAAGGCCTATATACTAAATAAAAAACTTATAATAAATATACAAGATTTTATGCCCCATTTTTTGAAAATCTATCAAGGATTGCTCGTAAGATAACAAAGAGTACGCGGCAAATAAATTGAACTATCCGCCAGAGCTACACGCAGCCCCCTATCCGACCAGCAAAACAAAATCAGCTGCTACCAACCTACTTGGTGATTGCCCTCAAACATCCGTCAATCAAGCTAATGATTATTTTGCTAACGTTGGAAGTTCCCTGGCAAACCGGCTTCTTAACTGTCCGACAACAGCTGAAAATACTTCTGACTTTCCAGTCTCAAGACACATTACTAACAACTCTTTTGTATTACTAGACACTGATGAGGCCGAGGTTCTGGCACTTATAAATGGCTTAAAGTGTACTAGCGCAGTTGGACATGATAAAATATCTAGCAGCGTATTGAAAGCCATAAAAGATATCATTGTCCCACCCCTTACTCATTTATTTAATGTTTGCCTTAATCGAGGGGTTTTTCCGGATATTCTTAAGAAGGCTATCATTGTCCCTATTTTCAAGGCGGGCGATAGACTTCGTATCTGCAACTACAGGCCAATTGCTATATTACCAGCCATCTCTAAGATTCTGGAAAGAGTCATTAATTGCAGACTTGTTAGGTATCTCGAACGCAATAGTTTAATTTCTTCAGGACAATTTGGTTTTCGTTCTGGAAAATCGACAGAGGATGCAGTGCATAAACTAACTGACCATATTATCCGAACTCTGGATGATGGTAACAAAGCACTCGCCATTTTTCTTGACCTTAGTAAGGCATTTGACACGGTTTCAGTTCCACGTCTTCTAGCTAAGTTGGAATGCCTGGGTGTAAGAGGTTTGCAGCTTAAACTGTTTCAAGATTACCTGAGCAATCGTAAGCAGTGTTTAAAAGTGGATACCTATATTAGCACTGATCAATCTGTCTCTTTTGGTGTCCCACAAGGCTCAGTGCTAGGACCAACGCTCTTCTTAGTGTATCTTAATGAGCTGTGCGGGATGAAATTGGAGAGTGGTGTCGTCATTTCCTATGCTGACGACACTGTGTTGCTGTTTTCTGCTGACACTTGGGAAAATACTTTTCTGTTGGCTCAAAATGGTTTTAATAAGGTCTCTAACTGGCTGGAACAAAATGTCCTTACTCTAAACTCGGATAAAACTTTATACATGCCATTTTATTTACGAAGTTCTAATGCGCCCTCCCTGGAACTTAACTTAAAGTCACATTCCGATCATATCCCCTCTTCAAATGACACTGCTTGCAATTGCCCTTGTCTCATCAGAAGATCTGAAGCTAAGTACTTAGGTGTTATACTCGACTCATCACTGAACTTCAGCGCGCACATTTCTTTGCTTCAATCCCGACTAAGAAAATTGATTTATGTTTTCAAGAACTTACGCCATGTAGCAGATATTTTAATCCTAAAAAAAGTTTATAGGGCACTTTGTGAATCACTTTTAACATATTGCATTTCAAGTTGGGGTGGAGCTTCCAAAACCACTCTACTTCCTCTTGAAATAGCACAACGAGCAATCTTGAAGGTTAGCTCCTTCCGACCCATTGATTACCCTACACATCTTCTTTATCAGTTCTGGAGCTTACCCACTGTTCGTCAACTTTACATGTTGACAGTGATTCTCAAACAACATTCTCTTACTCCCTTGGATAGAAATAATCTACTTAAGCGGCGTCGCAATGCTGTAGTGCCTCGGTCCCGTCAATTCAAACATTCATTCACACATAAGTTTTTCTGTTTCACCGGCCCTTTCCTCTACAATAAACTAAACATAACTCTCAATATCTACTCACTCAATAAGCAAGAATGCAAAAGCAAAGTGTTAGACTTTCTACTCACATGTGATTACCAAACTACTGAAGACTTCCTTAAAACATTGAAATAAAATGACGACACAAACACACGAAACACGTACACACAAAACACAACTTTCATTGGAAATTAATATTTTGTTAAGTGTTAAATTATATAAACGTAACATCCAAATGCTGTTTTATCGATAAGTTCTTTTATGGGAAGAGAACTGCGTCCTGAAATACAGGCTCGGCCTAGCTCAGGCGCAGTTGCACATCTTTAATTCTTATGCATTTGTATTATGCCACCATCAATTCTTTGCTCAAAATTTGTACACTATTATGGAGAAATAAATTATTATTATTATTATTATTATTATTATTGTAATAACTTTTTTACTACTTTAACATTTTTATGTTTAAATTTTATTTTTGAAATTTTGTGTTGTTTGAATTGATTTTGGTGTATGGTCATGTGAAGAGGAGGGATGAAACGCATATTACTAAAAGAGTTTGGAGTGTACATGTGGATGGATGGAGAGGGAGAGGGAGGCCAAAGAAGAGATGGATGGATTTTGTGAGGAGTGATATGAAAAAAAAGGAGTTAGTGATAGCGTAATGAGTGACAGGACAGAATGGGAGAAAAAAACTTGTTGCGCTAACCCCAAATAAAACGAGGTAAGGGCAGGAAAATGATGATAATGAGTAAAAGAAAATTACTGTTTTAGAAACAGGTAATGCTTTATTTTTGTTAAAGTGGGCTAGTCGAAGTCATAACAATGTGTAAGCTCGTTAATAAATATATTTTTAGTAACCTCCTAACAAAAGTAATTTTGTTAGGAGGTTATTTATTATTTCATTGTTTTTTTAATATAAATACTAGCTATATTTGCCATTTTGAGAGTAGCGCGTGTTTTGTGAAGGTAAGTTTTACATAATTAGTATTATTTTTGATCTCTATAACGATAAAGACTGATAGAAAGTTAGTTAAATAAAACAAAAAATGTCATTGTATAGTAAAAATACATTGGTTTTGTATTACACTTTCCTTAGAATAGTAATGTTATGGTAAAAGTGACATTATTTGTAAAAATTCACTAACAAAAAAAATGCATCAAAAATAAATAAGCCGTTGTACAAAAATAACTTAACCGAACTATTTGTTTTATTAAGAACAGTGTCACTGTTCACGAAATAATGTTGTCAAATTAAAGGTCGTACTATAATTTATGCCAATGTTAAAAATAATTAAACTAAAAACTGTTTGACGTATGTCTGAAGCATGTTGTTTTTTATAAGTTTATGTGTTAATTTTGTATTGACAGGGCTAAATAACTTATTAATAATAAAAATATGATAGATTATACGTCGATTCAGGCAATTTTCAAAGGGTTCTCTTTATTAAAATAAAAGATGGAAACAATATAATTTCTTGTTTTATTTAAACTGCTCTCCTGAAAAAAGTGCATTTTTGAGATCTGTCGTTATCAAATTAAAGCAGCGAAATAGTCTTTCTGTGTGGCAAATTCTATCCGAATACCTTCTGGTCATCGGGCGTAAAGGAGTAATAAACATTCATCATCATCATCAGCCTTTTAATGTTCCCACGGCTGCTACACAGGCCTCCTCTCTAAGAGAGGAAATGGGCCGTATTCCACCACGCGGGCCCAGTGCGGTTTGATGGATGTCACATGTCTTCGAATTTTTGATTCTAGGACATGCCGGTTTCCTCACAATGTTTTTCTTCACCGTTTTGAGAGCAGTGGTGATGAAATAAATTACACAAAGCAATGCGCCTGGACGGGCTTAAACCCGCGACCTACTAATCGTAAGTCGGGGCCGTTACCACTCGGCCACCATTCTTAAGAAACATTCTGCGCTCAACAAACATTCGCTTTCATAATATTAGTGTAATGTGATTTTGTTCAGTTCCAGTTATATGCATCAAAACATTTTTGTCGTTTATATTTATTCGAGAATTCCCTAAACCTCACTTGACAGCCCTTACAGCATACTGATTAAACGGGGCCTACCAAGTCAGCTGCTAGATACAACTCGAATAGAATGATTTATACGTGATTTGGAAACAGATCCGTGTAATTTTGAATGTTAATTTGCCGTAATAGGCCATTGATTGCGTTTGATCGACCTCATTTACAGTCTGGGATGGTAAGATTGGAATCGCTTCCTTGAGACTGTTTCTTGTCAGGTTTACTGGGAGTGCGCCGTCTATAATAGACAGTCTACCGTTTCGGTGTTACCATGCCGGTTTCCTCATGATATTTTCCTTCACCGTTTTGAGAACAATGGTGGTGAAATCAAAGTAATGCACTTGCCTAGATTTTATCCCACGACCTGCAATTCGTAAGTCGGGACCGTGACCACTAAGACACCACTGCCCAGCTATGGCCGGAGCTTGCAGTTTCGATTCCCACTCAGGACAAATGTTTGTGTGATAAGCACGATCATTTTTTCTGAGTCTGGGTGTAATTTATCTATAACATGTATGTATTTAGAAATCTAAGTATGTTTATCAGTTGTCTAGTACTCATCACACAAGCTCTGTTTAGCTTGAGACTAGACGGCGTTGTGAGACAATTCTGAAAGAAAAAAAATAGTTAAATATTTTATTGAAGCAAAGATCACTGACTATTATTAAGTTCTAACTACCTTACCGTAAATATTATTTTATCAGATCATTTTATTTCTCCAGAGACCGCTTTTCATTTCATTTTCAGCCGGAATATGAGTAGGTATAGAAGCCATTACAGTTGAACTTTCTCCACAAGTCACAAAAACTTTTGCTCTCTAAACGATAGTTTATAACATTTCTCTGAATCTTGATCTAGACGTTGTAATATAGCTGTATTTTTGTGCGTTAGAGAAGTCTTTTTCACACTAATCACAGTATTATTATAAACGTTACTATGTTTGTTACTTCTGCACGCTTGAATGGCTGAGCGGATTATGTTGAAATTTGGTTCACAGGTAGACCATGTTAACAAAACTGCTGGTTAATCGCCCTTATCGTTATGCCGGAGGTCATGGGTTCGATTCTCACCTAAGACAAAATGTTATGTTTGTGTGATGAGCACGATCATTTGTTCTGTCTGGATGTAATTATTTTTATTATAATGTGAATTTGTTTAGAAATATAATATATATGTAGGTATGTTTTCAGTTGTCTAGTGCTCGTAGCAGAGCTCTGCTTAGTTAGGGGCTAGATACCATTGTGTGAAAGTTGTGGAAAATGATTAATCCCTTTATTAATTTTCTATACATATTTTTTACAATTTTTAAATATTTCCTAAAATACATATGAAAAATTATTTAAAAATATAAAAAAAAAAAACAGTATTTCGTCGGTGTCGGGAGCAGGGTCCAAGGCACCGAGGAGTACTGCCTTCTGTATCAGGCCCTTGATCCAACCGCGCAACGACAGCTTCGACAGAAGGCCGTCGAAGCTTTTGGCTATAAGGCCGTTGGCGGTCACAACAATCGGCACAATGGCAGCCGAGTCCACATTTCACATGTCGACAACCTCGTGTGCTAAGTCGATTTTATTATTATTGTCTTCTCGTATGATATATTTTCTCCAGTCTGTTAGTCCGATGGGAAAATTCGAAAATTATTATTATTATTATGTCCAGGAATTGCTATTTCAGGAGATAATAATAATTTTAATCCTTTATGCTTATAGGATACTTTTTATCCTAGGGGTATGTTTCCTTGGGATAATTTTCTACTATCACAAGGGCAAAGCCACTGGCTAGTAAAAATATTCTTAAAACGCCCACTTGAAAAATTCACTCTACGTATTCAATCTATGTACCTATAATAAAGATAATTACTGTGCGTAATTTACCATTAGTATAACAATAATAACATAAATCAAGTAAAAATTGACAAACTGTCTTTGCCTAACGACTTTTTAAAATTCATCTTCATCTTATTTCGCTTAGGTGCCAAAGCAGAAATGTAATTTTATTTTACGTACAACGGTAAATCGATCCCACCACTCCCCTCAATGTCTTTGACACCTAAAACTTATTTAAAATTCAAACCCTTTCGCTGATTTTTATGAATAAATTAGAAATCCATTAAATTGCTTGAAGACATTTGATCCGATTAGGGATCCGTTGAAAGGTTCCTTATAAATACATTTACACCACAATCTTGAACATAATGACCACCTTGCAACCCCTTACTACCTCCTAATGAGTAATAAATATTTATCGTCGCCGTCTTACCTTAGGGGAGGTATCTCCGAAAGATAGAAGTGGTTGGAACCCATCGGATTAACAGGCTGGAGTAAATAGGTCATACGTGAAGACGATGTCAATATTTAATGGATGAAAGTTTTGCTGGTGTTTGAAGGATTTGCCCCCGCCTTCTGAGGCGTCATTCAATTTAATGTGATTTCCACTAAACCAGATTGGCTGGCGTTATTTAAGACAGTCTTTAATTACTATCGCGAATACTTTTGAGAGTATTTTATTGATATAAACTAGTGCTTGACTGCGATCCCACCTGATGATAAGTTTTTTTTTTTTTTTTTTTTGGGTAGGTAAAATCATCCAATGACGAATCCCGCCCTTGGGTGGGGCGGGAAACAGTGTCAGACTTTTACTGACTAAAAAACCTACCTTTCCATTCCTTGCCTTTATCCTGGGGCCTTTGGTGACAGTCTCACATAACCTTTGGCCCCAGTAGGCTTCGGCCCTGCTGGACCCCTACAGTTTGCTGACAACTCCTTGAGGCGCGCGGGAACGGTGCGCGCCGTAGACGACCTGAGCTCGGACCGGTCTGTTACCGGACGGACGGACAGCGAGCTACCCATTGCCCACCGTCCGCGAGCCCGCGCCTACGGTGGCCGGAAATTGGGATCGGAAACCCGGCGGCGGCGGCGGCGTGTCCGCCTTTGCCTAAGGCGGTCGGCCTCCTCCTTTACTAGCATTACTGCTTCGCAGAAGGAGGCGACCGCCTGCCACTCCTCCTCGCTCCGGAGCATGGCTTGAACCAAGCCCCGGCGCGAGAGATCGCCGCCGATCGCCCCCACGAGGACACGGCGCTGCTCTTCCCAAGCGGGGCACACCTCACCTGATGATAAGTAGTGATGCAATCGTTGTTGGTGAGGCGCAGTAGTTAAGTGAACCTATTTACTCTAACGCTACTGCCTACCTATTTCAAATTGATCTTTATATTAGGTATTAAGATAATTTAAGTTACATTTTTATAATAATTGTAGTAATTGTTTTTTAATTTTTCAAATTATTTTGTTAATTAAGTATAGGTTAGGTTAGTAACGACATTCTTTAAGTTCATTTGTAAAACTGGAAATATAAGGCTTTTTTATTTAATTTAAGCCTGTTGTAGACCAACAACTAAGCTTTACCATAGCTAAACAAAGGCAGCTAAGCTAAGCTAAGCTAACACTAGCTAAAAATATGTCCCGTGCACATAGAACTAAACAAAAGCTCAGTCAGTGTTGCGAAGTTCATTTCGACGGACGTCGCTCACCATGAATATAATCAATGAAGAAAGTTCCGATGATGAATACGTTACACATACAAAAGGAAATTAATACTGACCTATTATTATATAAAAAAAGACATTCCAGACCTTGGGTATGTCTACACATTCAATATCGGGGAGGGACTTAGCTTAGCTCGTGAAGCTGTGCATCGGCTACACAACTAACTTAGCTTCGCATAATTTAGTTAGCTCACATAACTTAGTTTGCATAGTTTGCCGTCTGTACACAAGTATAAAAAATTGCGTCAGCTATGCGAGCTAAGCTAAACTAACTTAGCTTAGCTCTTGGTCTACAACCAGCTTTATTCAATTTAACCTTGAAGACACCTGAATTATAATTGGACGGGAAGACCGCAGCAGGAAAGGTTTTGACGAAATTCATATGGTTTTGTGTCTGGTTCACCACTTATGTTTAAGTTCCATTACGTTATTAGGACGAGCTTTAAGGAGAGATTAATTTGGAGAAAGAACGTAGGTTGCTAATGGGAAGTTCCCGGTGGGAAAACACAATAAAACATTGCTCGACCCCATAATCGAACCCTAGGGCTTCATCCTTCTTGAGAATGTCACAATTGCGGAGGTAAGTTCCCTCTTTGAGGAGTGGCTAATGAGACGCCATGGCGTTTACACTTTCCGCCTAACATAGGCCCTCACTGAATATGGCTGTTTTTTTTTTTTAAGAAATGCCCGTATGTCACCATTGTGCAGATTGCGGACGGCGGGCAATGGGTAGCTCGCTGTCCGTCCGTCCGGTAACAGACCGGCCCGAGCTCAAGTCGTTTACGGCGCGCACTGTTCCCGCGCGCCTCAAGGATTTGTCAGCAAACTGTAGGGTCCCAATAGGGCCGAAGCCTACTGGGGTCAAAGGGTATGTGAAAATGGCACCCGGGGCCCTGGGACCAAGGCAAAGAATGGAACGGGGTAGGTTTTTAGTCAGTAAGAGTCTGACACTACTTCCCGCTCCACGCAAGGGCGGGATTTGTCATTGGATGATTTTACCTACCATAAAAAAAAAAACATTGTGCAGATTGGGCATGGGCTAAGTCCCTGCAGTAGGAACATTATAAGGTCTATTATGCTTATACCAATATCGGTTAAAAAAATTGGTCTACATAACGACACCCACAGAAAAATCAAATAGAAAACCCTTTTTAGACACATAATTATTTTTTTTATTTCATTTTCACGAACTTTTCAAACGATAAGTGCAAAATTAAACATCAATTTATATTCAATGTTTTCTGCTGAACCGTTATCCTACACCCTTTAGTTCCTCTCACCAATATCAGTAACCACAAAAAATCGTTGTCCTATAAAATTTTATCTCCTTGCTAAGTGTTTTATTTTTCATACGATGACTGTCTGCCCTTTCTTAAGGGTGGACCAGATGGTTGCAAATCAACGTCTCAACATCGGTGAACATGCTAGTTTCGAACCGTGTAGACAGCAGTTATAAACCATGACCTTCAACGCCCTCGGTTGGGAGGCGCGTCTTTTTTAACCACTGTCACTGATTTGCGAACATGTTGGGGCGCGGTTTACATCCATGTAATCGCAATACAAACCAAACACACAACCAAGCTCTAACAAAGATGATCTTGTGGACGGCAACCAATGGGTAGCTTTTTTTTATGGTAGGTAAAATCATCCAATGACAAATCCCGCCCTTGGGCGGAGCGGGAAGTAGTGTCAGACTCTTACTGACTAAAAACCTACCCCGTTCCTTCGTTGCCTATAGTGCCGGGGCTGAGCCTTCCTCTCAGAAAACGGCCCTTGACCCAGCAGGCTTCGACCCTGCCTGCCTGCAGCTAGCAGGCTGGGCCTCTACGGTTTGCTGACAGCTCCTTGTGGCACGCGGAAACAGAACGCGCCGTCGACGACTTGGGCTCGGTCCGGTCGGTTACCGGACGATCGGACAGCGTGCTACCCATTGCACGCCGTCCGCAAGCTCGCGCCTACGGTGGCCGGAAATCGGGTTCAGAATCCCGGCGGCGGCTGGGGCTAGCGCCCCGTTGCCTCTGCCTGATGCGGTCGGCCTCCTCCTTTGCTAGCATTACTGCTTCGCAGAAGGAGGCGACCGCCTGCCATCCCTCCTCACTACGGACCATGGTCTGAACCAAGGCCCGGCGAGAGAGATCGCTGCCACCGATCGCCCCCACGAGGACACGGCGATGCTCCGCCCAGGCGGGGCACACCTCAACAGTATGCTCCACCGTGTCCTCCGGGTGTTCCGCACAGTGGCGACACCCGGGCGAATCCTCCGCACGAATCCGGAACAGGAACTTAGCGAATTTGGACCAATGGGTAGCTGGCTGTCCGACCGTTCTGTAACCGTCCGGACCGAGCCTAAGTCATCGACGGCGCGTACTGTTTCCGCGCGCCTCAAGGAGTTGTCAGCAAACCGTAGGAGCCCAGCAAATTCGAAGCCTACTGGGGCTATGGATAATATGAAAGTGAACACCAGGGCCCTGAAAGAAGGCAAAGAAGGAACGAGGTGAGTTTTTTTAGTCAGTAAAAGTCTGACACTATCTCCCGCTCCGCCCAAGGGCGGAAGATGTCATTGGATGATTTTTACCCACCAAAAAAAAAACCAAGGTGACCTCGGTCGGAACGTCAGTTTACAACCGTCTAACCTACCCTTTAGCAAAGTCACTGGACCGATTTTTCGTACTTTCACTAACACACGTACTTGCGTAGGTACTTTAAACACCCTTTCACGTGACAGGAAATCTTCCCCTTTCAATGAAGCCTCCAAACCTCGTCTGCATAATAATATACTTACTGAAAGTGGAGTCTTCCACGAGAAGACGTGATACGCGTACGAAATACCCGGTTTGTGCACTTTTGCCGTGGTGTCTCAACTGTGCGCCCTTGCTTTATTAGCGAGTGTTTCAAGAATTAAATAATTTACATAGAACGTTTGTTTGCGACGAAGATGCGTAGGTTTTAAATGAGCTGAAGAATAAAACGAAGTCAGTAGGTTTTTTTTTGATTTTCGCATCCTAGTATCTCACCTGATAGTAAGTGATGATGTGGTCGACAGTAAAGCACGCTTACCTAGAAGTAAACTATTCAATCTGGACTTAAAAAAATTGGACAAAAACACCCCGCGTGTTGTCTAAAATTATAGAAACGCTAGAAAATTCTAGTTTTAAAAAAACGTCACGCTTTGAACTCACGTCTTTGAAAACAAAAAGAACTGGGCAAGTGCAAGTCTGACTCTTGCACTGAGGGTTCTGTACAAACTACTTATGAAAACAGTTCAATTCCTGAATTGAGTTACGAATTTTTTTCCGAAACGGAAAAAGCTTTTTTGTGACATAACTACAACAGTTTTCAGTTATTCCTCTATATTTGTGCTATAAAACTTTGCTTTATGCCAAATTTCAGGATTCTAGGTCGTGGGCAAAATACCCTTTGAATTTACGATTACGTTTATATGCGTTTTTCGCGACATACACGACCATAATTTTTTTTTTGGTTAACTGAGAAGTTTGATTTTTTTGCTGCTTCAAGAGATCGCAGACTTCAATATATGATTTTAATTTCAACTCGATACGCCCACGTGTTCTTCAGATATAGGTCTTGATAGACAGACAGACAAAAAGTGATCCTATAAGGGTTCCGTTTTTCCTTTTGAGGTACGGAATCCTAAAAAACGTTGCCCACATTAGGAATAACTTCTTTAACGTGGGCGCGTTCAAACATATGTAAATTCATACACAAGATAACCAGAACACCTTTATAAGGCAAACAAATATTAAAATACCAAGGAGACCTATCCACTCATTAGACAATCGCTCTTGTGAGATTTTAATGATTTTAGGTTATTAAGAAAGTCATGTTTTGACTGTCATATTTCACAGTATTCCGGTTACATAAAGCTTTACTAATATTACCACTGTAATCTAGAGATTATAAGAAATAAACTAACGTGCATTTCATTACCGTACGCCACAATTTGTGGTGGGCCTATTCTCCAAACAAATAAATTGTTTCCTTTGTTGATTTGTTCCATACAAAATATGTAACACGTAGTGCAGTAACCAATTGCTTAACCATTGCGAATCGTGCCGAAAACGTCAAGAAATGAAAATTTTATACAAGTGAAAATACCCGACGATTTTCCTAAAGCCTGTTTTAAGTCTGCTACAAGAACGATACGATGGAGATTATTCGGAATCGCAGATTGTCGCCACACATCCTAAGCTCTCACCAAAGCGACCGCAACACGTAGATTCCTCTTACTCTTAGATCCAACCACAATTGCTCTGAGTTTACGCTTGCAAACCAGGAAAACAAATGCTTTAGTTTTATGTATTCAATTCACGTAAAGGATTATGTGTTTTTTTTCATGTTTTTCTTGTTTTGACTGTCGACATTTTCACTGTTTATTGTAACTTCATACCTTCATCTTCTTGAGTATCATCATGAGTAGCAGTGGTGGCCTAGTGGTAACGGCCCCGACTTGCGAGTCGTAGGTCACGGGTTCAAACCCAACCAGGCGCATAACTTTGTGTAATTTATTTCATCACCACTGCTCTGAAAACGGTGAAGGAAAACAACGTGAGGAAACCAAACCAGCATGTCCTAGAACAAAAAATTCGAAGACATGTGACATCTGCCA
This sequence comes from Leucania comma, assembly GCA_958295575.1. NCBI lineage: Eukaryota > Metazoa > Arthropoda > Insecta > Lepidoptera > Noctuidae > Leucania > Leucania comma. The sequence continues at coordinate 2,021,852 of OY282469.1, forward strand.
ACCTACACCGCAATCGCGTGGTGGATTGTGGCGGCCATTGTCTCTCCTTGAGAGGAGTCCCAGCAGTGGTAACATAATAAGACTGATGCTACCTTCATCTTGCATGAAACCATCGTGTGATCAAAAGATTAACCAACTGGTTGATCTTTTGATCCTTATTAACTAATAAGGATGGTAGGTATTCCCCACTACTACCTAGTCCTCTACTAGACCGGGGTACAGAGACCTGGTGTAGCAGATTTAAGTATAGGAGTACTTAAATGCCTAATGAAATTCCATTAAATAATTCTTATACCATTTCGGTGGGATCTCATGGGTAAATGGCAACAGCTACTGTTACAACCCAGTGCTGCGCACGTCATAATTGTGGCGGTAAGAATTAAAGGCAGCGAAGTAACAGGAGTGGGTTTTCAGTCAATAAAAGTCTGACACTATCACCCGCTCGCCCAAGGGCGCGGAGATGTCATTGGATAATTTTCCCACCGAAGAAACAAAAACCTCAAAAGAAAAAAAAACAGAACTCTTATAGAATCACTTTGTTGTTAAAATTATTATTGTGATTATGGGGTTGATGTGGATTCATTTTATTTTATTTTAACTTACTGACTGGCAGTTTTACTTTATGAGGCCTACCCAAATGTTCTTTGTTTGATATTGTTCGTCAAGTCTTTGAGCTTTTTAGTAGTCTGAGTTGAGCTTTACACTGATAAATGATGGATAAATGCTTGTTCTGACTGGACAGGCCCACTCAAATCTGTGAGGGTTTTTCCTCAAAAGACCATCTCAAACCCTAATCTGCTTGGTTCTCATATGACTTGACCATTACATGTTTACTTTATGAACGCGCGCCTCAAGGAGCTGTCAGCAAACCGTAGAGAGGCAGCTGCAGGCAGGCAGGGTCGAAGCCTGCTTAGGTCATGGGTCAGCTTCTTAAGACCCGGCCCCGGCTCGATAGGCAACGAAGGAACGGGGTAAGTTTTTAGTCAGTAAGAGTCTGACACTATTTCCGCCCAAAGGCAGGATCAGTCATTGGATGATTTTACCTACCATAAAAAAAATCTCTGAATTTATTTCGGTGTTCAACTAGGGTAGTCAACTAGGAAATATCGGACTCTTATAGTTTAAATTGACGAAAAAATTCACGTGTTTTTTTTAAAACCCATTTGCTAAACAATTACCGTTATCAGTTGTTCTTACACAAACACATTCTTAATATAGAGTAACATTTCAACTTCAGTGGAGTCGTTAATTGATTCCTGCACGTGTACCCCGTTATATACATACACGTGTTAAAGAATTTATCACGGCATCAAGCGTCGGGGAAAACATCACGGAAACCCGTGGTGGTAATACATTCCGAACGTGTGCTATTTTGTGTCGGATTTTCACTATTTATGTTGGATGTCGAGGTTTCTCAGATTTACGACTGACGAAACATGGAAGTTTAAAATAAAAATTAGGAAGGATTGATATTAAAAAGCTACTCCTCTATCATAATTATCATCATCATTTCAGTACAAAGATCCAGTCCATACGAGAAATTGGACATAGGCCTCTCGCAAATGTGGCCACAGTGAACGGTCCTGTGCGTCTCGCATCCATCGGATTCCTGCAACTTTTACCAGGTCATAGGTCCCCGTTGTAGGAGGCCTTCCAACGCTGCGTCTTCCGGCACGCGGTCGCCACTTCAGAAACTTTCGGCCCCAACTGCCATCTGTTCTGCGAGCAATGTGCCCTGACCATTAACCATTTTAGTTTGGCGATTCTTCGGGCTATGTCGGCAACCTTGGTTCTTCTGCAGTGACTTTTCTGATACCATCCTTTATTTACGTTGGAAATCATCAAATGTCTTCTTCCGGTGAAGTGGAAATGAGTGTCAGACTTTTACCAACTAAAACCCACAGTGTTCCTCCAGTTGCACTTTTTGCGAGGGCTACGAAACACCTTTCAAAAATCCTGAGCCTTGCACACATCGGCCCTAACTGGCTCCGTCAATTTTACTGATTTCCTTTGAGGCGCGCGTGGAACATAACGCGCTGTCGAACCAGGCTTGATTTTTACCGGATGACTGGGCAGTGAGCTTCCATTGCTTGCCGCTCAGATGATGTCCTGCGGGGTCAATTCTAAAAAACTCAACTTTATTTTCTGATTTACAAACATTTTTGTTTTATTTGTTAAACTAAATTGTTTTTTAACCTTTCGGCCACAGACCATCCGTTCTATATATGTATGTATGTATCATCTTAACAATATTATTACTTAATTTATATTATGAATTTATTGGAATTTTGCTACCGCTGAAACACAATAAAAAGACTTTAAAACCATGACGTTACATAAAAGATAATACAATAATTGGAATGCATCAGAGTTCATTCACGAGCTTGTATTGTTGTTGTTTTTTTGTATTCCAGAATCGCAAAAATAAACGAAATATTTTTCTTTTTTTATTTGTACGAAATTAAACTTTTGATGAATTTTTGAAAGTTTTTCATCCAATTTTATATATAAAATTAAAAACTACTGGCGCAAACACAGCATTGTATTATCGATGTTCAATTGAGTAATCATAGTGGTATATTTTTGTGTTTTAACACAAAAAGGTATATATTTAATATTAGTGATCGGTTCGCGCTTGATCGCTATCTGTAATATGAACTTTTACGCACATTTAATATTTACAAGTAAGAGAATAGAATAATAACAAGACATAAGTATGGAATATTATGAGGGCGGATTGGAAAGTTTGCGTTCTCATATAGAGATAACTTAACTAGCTGATCCGGGAAACGCTGTTCTTTCATATAAATAACATTATCAAAGAAAAATATGGAGGGTTGGGTACTCATTTTTGCCAGACGTAAATAAAATTCATAAGTCGGCCAAGCCGTTTCAGAGGAGTTCGATGGTAAACACGAGATTTTTATACATTAAGAATCAAAATATATGATTCTATTTATTTATTATTAAATAATCATTTTAAAAAAGTTTAATTTTATTATTAGAGTTTTTTTTTTAGTTTTCACCTTTCACGAGGCGACGATAAATAAAGTAATTCATAAAATTATCGTTTTTAAAAAAGAATAGAAAAATAAATACTGATATATTACTTGTATAATAATATTTTACTTTTCTAAAGTGCCTGCCAATTGGATCGGAACCACATCTATTTCTTGGCTTGCATCCAAATCGATCCATCGTGACAACTTCATACTTCAGGTACATTTAAAAGCAATTTCTGGGCTAACTGAAGATTGAAAAACGATAAGCTGCTTCATTGTAAAGAAAATAGGATATTTTAGCTAGGTAAAAGTGGATACTGGGGATACTATGGAGCTTCATAACCATAAAAGAAACTATCGGATATCCGAAATAAAAAAAAAATCCAATACTGATATAAAAGTTTCAGGTAGTTTCGTATAAATGTGGAGTCCACATGTCTGGTTTTTGTTGGTTTTTGATGAGAGTATTCGAAATAAACGTTTTTGCAATTTTGATTTTTGTAACAGTCTGCCACTATCTCCCGCCCTGCCCAAAGGGCGCTGAGATGTCATTGGATGATTTTCCCACCGACAAAAAAAAACCTCTCATTGAGAAAAGCCCAATGTTCTAGCAGTGAAAAAATGACGAGCTTAATTAAATATTAGTTGCATTAAGTACGCCAAGTACTGTACATGAAGTTTAAATAAATAAATAAAATACAAGTTTATTTGACACACAATGTACGAACATACTGTAGAATCTGAAGAATAAAATTGTGTGCCTCACGGCTGCTCCAAATAGGCTCAGTTTAGCAAAATGCCAGAAAACTATAAAGTAGTTGCCTGACGCTGGATTTCAACTGCAACTTAAGTTTAGTTTAAGGATGCAGTTTTGTTTGGTTTAACTAAATAAAAATATATACATAATATATTTAAACATAAAAGGCTAAATTTTGATCATTTTAATCCCGTGGGGGGTCGATCAGGTACATGAAACACTATCGATTTGTAAAAATAAAATAAAAATAAAATACTTTTTTCCAAAACTCGAATTTATATACGCATGTATGAAATTAATATAAAATTACATAACTGTGTCACGAAAAATCACAAAGTTATTAACATGTTATGTTTCCACACAAAATATGGTCACCGGGCCATCTGGCCACTGAGGAGTTGTGTTGCTCCCGCACCCGACTGTGGTCTTGGTTCCTGATGCCCATTATGACCTGCCGTGACTTGTTTTGTACTGAGTCTTGGTGATGTCCAACTTGTGACCTTTTTAAAATATTTTTGGGAAATAAATGGTATAAAAATCATTGGAATCGATTCAGCTACTGATTCTGAACAAACTATGTTCAGATTTTGCATATACTAAAAATAATGTTGTATAACTAAATTTAATCGTATGACACTGAATGACTGACAAAAACCGTTTTCAAGCTATTAATTAATCCGTACCTCAATTACCACTTCAGTATCCAAGCTTCATAATTTATAACATGCTGTACATCCTTCGTAAGTTATCAGAATTACTAATTAGTTAAGTGTTTGAGAGCAAATTCTCGGAGCTGAGCAGGTAGCAGGTTCTACCTGCATGATACACTAGTCTGGCTTCCACGAAGTTTGGATATCAAATACGGCTATCAAAGTTGTATGTAAACTGTTCCTTCATAGATTATCCAGGTAAATCTTTGCCATAAACTTTGACACAATTATGCAAAAAACTATTTTATATTATATTGTTATTGACTGGCCTGTTGGTCTAGTGGTTGGTGGCCCTTACTGCTATGTCAGGGATCGTGGGTTCCTTTCCCACCCAGTAAAAATGTTTGTGTGATGAACACGATCATTGGTTCTGTATCTGGGTGTAATTTATCTATAATATATCAGCTGCCTGGTAACACAAGCTCCGCTTAGCTTGGGACTATACAGTGTTGTGTGATAGTTGTGAAATAATATTATTATATTATATTGCACTAATGGCGCAGCAGTTGAGCCGTTAACTGCCACGCTGCGTGTCATTTGTTCGATTTCGTCACGGAACTAATATTTGTATGACCTAGAGATAGGTGTTTCGAGTCTGGGTGTCTTTTGTAAGTGAGTTTACAGGTTTTGAAACACACCCACAGCGCGGGAGTAATTCTTAGTGTGTAATCCATGTTTTTTTTTTTCAAATATTGTTTTAAAAAATTCAAGAATACAAATTAGTGAAATGTAATCTACCTATTATTCGGGAAAAAACCACGCGAAATAGAACGTAGAACAAAAGCAAAGTTTAGAAATAAATTTTAATTAAATCTTTTTGTTTCAGAACTTTCTCGAAGCCTCCCCGAAGACTCCTGTCGCATTCCATCAAAGTTGGTAAGGATTGGTGGTATTAATCCGATTTTGCATGCCTTTTATTCATTACTTTACAAAGAGAATCTCCCGTAATTATCTCATATTCAAATATAAGTTACATGGAAAATTGGGCAAGAGTTACTGATCGATTTGAGATAAAGGTTTTTTTTACAATTCGACATTGTTAATTAGTTTTTGTTTTACAATTCAATTTTTTTTTAATTAGTGTTTGACATAAATGTTTACTTTGTTAATATTATTGTAATATTATTAATATTACGTAATCGTAAATATTATTTTCTATATTTCCTTTTATTATTGTGGAAGTGAGGACTATGTGGATTGCTTTTTTGTTTTTTCTTCTTCTCAGTAATTCTGAGTAAACAAAAAAAAGACACGGCCGTTTACGACAAGAAAGGTATATTTCGACACTCTCAAGGAAATCAATATTCATAGGGTACTTCCCATTTATCTAGAACCCTGAAATTGCATGAAAAAAAACCTAAAACTGACAATTTTATTTTGCGATTCGGTAAAATCTTCGTAACTCAGTTTTTTTTTTAATCTATTGTTTTTATAGATAACTTTGAATGGAACCCTCGGTGCTCGAGTCCGAGTTGTACTTACTCGTTTTTTTTTTTATTTAATCATTAAGACAAACGACTGAGAGACACATGTTACAGTAATATTACATTCTAGCAGCGGCTTCGGCCTTAAGAAATTGGGAAGTTACCACAAGGAACAAGTGAACACACAACATATTACCCGGGATATAAAGTATCCCTGCACTACTCCGGGACATGGCCTCCTCTTGTACCAGATTTGATCCAAATCTCTTTACCTGCTCGAGCGTGAAGAAGTTACGATACACACATGATAATACACACTCATCTATATAATATATATAAAAGCGAAATACCACTCACTGATCAATCACACAGTCTCAGGAACTATAAAATTACAAACTTCAAGTTCGCTAAGTTCCTGTTCCGGATTCGTGCGGAGGATTCGCCCGGGTGTCGCCACTGTGCGGAACACCTGGAGGACACGGTGGAGCATGCTGTTGATGTGTGCCACGCCTGGGCCAAGCATCACCGCGGGCTTGCGGACGGCGTGCAATGGGTAGCACGCTGTCCGATCGTCCGGTAACCGACCGGACCGAGCCCAAGTCGTCGACGGCGCGTACTGTTCCTGCGCGCCTCAAGGAACTGTCAGCAAACCGTAGAGGCCCAGCCTGCTAACTGCAGGCAGACAGGGTCGAAGCCTGCTGGGGTCATGAGTCGGCTTCCGAAAGGAATAACCGGCCCCGTTACGACGGCACGATAGGCAATGAAGGAACGGGGTAGGTTTTTAGTCAGTAAGAGGCTGACACAACTTCTCGTTCCGCCCAAGGGCGGGATTTGTCATTGGATGATTTTAACTACCATTAAAAAAAAAGTAAAATGGGGGTTGAAAATTTGTATGGAGAAAGCGACTTTCACGCTGTCGAAGCCTCTAGCAGAAGCTAGTAAAATATTAAGGGAACATAACTGCAGTAGACCCCATATTCCAAACATTTGGGCTAAGTAGATAAGTTCTTCAGACTTACCTTAGATGCAGTCCATAAAGGTAAAATAGACTGCATTAATATGAATAAAACAGTGATTTTTTGACGTGATTTTGACAAATCAAATCGTCAACTTCGTTCGTCTGTATCTTTTTCTCATACGCATATATGAAAAGACTTTTCTATCCTTTCGTTTAAGAGAATGCTCCGTTACCCACATTATTATGAAACACGTATCACGTATGAGTTTAATCACCCGTAACAGGAAACATACGTACATGCTGTTGTTAATATATTCCGAACGTGTGTTTCTGAGGGGAGTCGGTGTGATTTGTCACAGGCCGTCAACTGCCTCGACAACTGGCACACCTTGGAAGGTTTATGTTCGTTTAAACCTGATTCGTAACACCATTTGTAGGTAGTAAATCTGAGTTTAACTTTTGTCAGAATATAGTTAACTAAATATTTTCTGATCTCCGCTGGGTTTTACTGCCTTGGAACCGGCTTACCGCATTCACGTCCACCTCAAAGCAATGGCATACTCCAGGAGTTACTACATCGATCAGTTCTACGGTTTTTGAATCCCATGGATTTCCTCAACTTTGACCTGGCACCACAAAATATGTAAAAAAGGGCAAATATTGTATCCGATTTATTAACGAGAATAATATAAATCGTGGCATTTGGTGTAACTTTTCGTCAAGTTTGCATTGCTCTGTCGTTGACATATATGAATTACAATAATAACTGATTGGACGTCAAAAAATCATAAACGTACGTGTAGTTGTCAATGGAACAAGTGTCCAGAATGTTGGCAGCATTGTCACGTTGAATAGCAATGCTGATTTTGGCCAAAGTAAAACCCAGCCCTCTAGTCACGTGATTGCCCAAAAAACTCGATGACTAATCGATCGCCATAGCTCCAGTCAAACCCAAAAGTTTCAATCACATTACTAATGAGGTTTGAGATTTTTTGAACCTACTGCAGCTATTCCAGCACAGCCCACTGTGCTAAGCAGGTGGGATGAGGTAAGCGTGTCGACACATGTTGCATCTCACGACAAAGGCTTATCCAACTTCCAAGGCATTATAGTCATTCCGACTGGCTACTCCTTGACGCCACATGCCAAGCTACTGAGCTGGTATTTTGGTCACTACTAAGTAACTAAAAAATTTTAACTCCATCACTGGTTAACCTGTGATAAAATTAACTGTTAACTGTGGAATGAAGACAGGAACGCCGTAGGCTTGCATTAGAAATTTTGCGGATGCCGAACCCACCAAAGTGTATTGGTTAGCGTGGTATGCAGCCAGCCACGCTCGTTTATTCAGGGTACATTTAAGATGGACGTTAGGATGCATTAAATGTTTTTTTTTTTTTTATGGTAGGTAAAATCATCCAATGACAAATCCCGCCCTTGGGTGGAGCGGGAAGTAGTGTCAGACTCTTACTGACTAAAAACCTACCCCGTTCCTTCGTTGTCTATAGTGCCGGGGCTGAGCCTTCCTCTTAGAAAACGGCCCTTGACCCCAGCAGGCTTCGACCCTGCCTGCCTGCAGTTAGCAGGCTGGGCCTCTTCGGTGTGCTGACAGCTCCTTGAGGCGCGCGGGAACAGAACGCGCCGTCGACGACTTGGGCTCGGTCCGGTCGGTTACCAGACAATCGGACAGCGTGCTACCCATTGCACGCCGTCCGCAAGCCCGCGCCTACGGTGGCCGGAAATCGGGATCGGAATCCCGGCGGCGGCTGGGGCGTGGATCAAGTGTAGCTCTACAAGTCTAGTTTCCATATATTTAGGGAGATATCGGCATGTGTGGCACACGTGTTCCCAGTGTAGTGCTACCTTTACTTTCGCATTTATAATATTAGTATTGATAGTATGGGTTATCAAAAGGTTTCCTTAAAAGCTTCAATAAAGGAAATAATAATTAAGAGCAATTTATATTAATAATTGCTGGTAAAGCTAGACAACAATATTAAAAAACATTGTTGTTATTGTCACATTAATATTTTGAAAAGGAAATGTTGTATATATGTGCTTGTATGTTTGATAGGCCTTTGCATTCAAACGGTTCATTGGATTTGGATGAATCTTTACAGTAAATAGTCATCGGAATAACATATTAAGACGTAATGTATAATAGATAGAAGTACTAAAACTACGTTGGTGAAATCGATATAGTTCTCGCGGCTCTAGAAAAAAACAAAAGCCAGCTGAATAAACACTGATGGGTAATTGGGAAAAATTATTAAAAAAAGAACTGGTAATACATACAACAGAGACCTCCGTCCGGTATTCGTCTGGACCAAGTCCGAGTTGCCGACAGCGCGTAGTGTTCCAAGCGCGCCACAGATATGTCCACAAAACCGTTGGAGCCCTGCAGGGCCGAAGCCTCCTGGGCCCTTAGGATGACTGCCGTAAGGAAAAACCGTGCCCCTAAGGGTCGATACATATCTGACGAAAAATGCGTTGAGCGTATCGAGTTTATACTGTACTTTACGCTCGATGTATCATCGGTTAAGTGTGAAAGGTAGAATGTTTTAATATATATTTGTCTGTTCTGGCATTACGCGACCGATAATTTGTGTTTTGTATTCTAACCCATGATTGGTTCAGCTGACGGCGCAAAGATCATAGAGCGTCCTATATGCCAGAAATCAGCCAATAGCGGGCTGCTTAGATGACAGCACAAGCGCCCTCTCCCGGTTTTTGATGTTGTTGAAATCGGGCCGCCGTGCGGTAACTTTCTTTTTGAGCGCGCTCCTCAATAAATCGATAAATCAAGGGACAAAGTGAGCATAACCGTGTTGTGTGATCAGTAACCAGCTTCAACAGTGCTGCTTCATCCAGAGTACTTCGAGGAAGGCTGAAAAGGCGATAAAGGTAAGACGTTCTTGGCTTTGTCGTTGTTATTTTGTTCCAAGATTGGGTAAGCTCAAACCGAGCTTCATACAGAACAACCACCAACACCAGCTATTTAATACAGTCCGCTTTCTCTATTCCACATTCTGGTCCATTCGAGACGGATTCTCATTTTCATTTTTCCAATAAGATTCAAATAGGAAAAACATTTGGCTAGCGCTAGACCTACGCGTCCAAAATGGCGGAGGTCTTAGAAATGAAACGAAAAACGTTAACATGCAGGAAAGAATATTTATTTGCAAAATTACAAAAGCTTTATGATTATTCCAAAAAGTTGGGAACAGAACCAGATATATTGCCAATGTTTACGGTATTAATGTCTGAAATGGAAAGTGTCCGTCTGAGATTTGAATCCACCATATTTGATTTGTTTGAAATAGAAGTACAATTAAAACCTACTAAAGTGAAAATGTCAACAAGTGAGCTTGAATCATTTGACGAAATGTATAATGCGTGCCAGTTAATCGCTAGTAAATATTCTAAATTGGAAAATGATTTCTTCCCTGCGATAGACAAACAGGATTTAGTAAAACCCGCGTTACCAAAGATATCATTATTTCAATTTGACGGTGAAACAGAAAATTGGATGACCTTTTATGACACGTTTTTATCATTAGTTCACAATCGAAATTTCACAGATATCGATAAGTTTCATTATTTACTCTCATGCGTAAAGGGCCCTGCCTTAAATATAGTTAAAAAACTGCCGATAACTGCCGCAAATTACGCATTAGCTTGGCAAAGCTTGATTGATAAATACCATGATCACAGAACACTAGCATGTAGGTATTTCGATAAAATGTTGAACTTTACACCGTTAACAAAAGATACCTCGTCGAATTTAACTTTATTTATAGAAACCTTTGATCATTCTCTTAAAGCGATTCAAGCATTAAATATTAAACACTTGGACGACTTTCTATTGTGTCATTTAGCATTACAAAGACTCGACCCTCATACGCGAAAATTATTCGAAGAAAGTCGGGATCAAAAATTAATACCTACTTTCGAAGAACTTATGCAGTTTGTAAACAAACAAATTAAAGTTCTAGAACATTCGTTTATAAATGTGGCTACTAATAACCCGTCGAAGTCTAGTAATAACCATTCGCAAAATAAAAATCAGAGATCTTCGTCAAAGTTGATTCTTAATACGGCACGAACTCCGCAAAATATTAATAACCGTAATGCAAACTTAAGCTGTGTGATTTGTAAACAAAATCACATGATTTATCGATGTGATCAATTTCGTAAATTGTCCGTCGATGAAAGAATGAACCGTGTTCATTCACTAAAACTGTGTAATAATTGTCTTAAATCTGACCATCAATCGAATGCTTGTAAAAGCACAATGAGTTGTGGGGTCTGTGCAGAACCACATCATTATTTGTTGCATGAAGATAATACGTTATCAGATAGCGCGCGAACATCGTCCGTGACGGTGCAGTCTCCTTCGCTCGCACTAAACGCTGGTCGCTTCGTAAGTGACGTCACATGCACAAATACACCACAATCATTCATGAGTAATAACCTGTGTGAATATGAGGTAGTTCTAGGTACTACTCTCACTCATGTAATTGATTGTGTGGGTCAGTTTCACGATTGTCGAGCCGTTATAGATTCCGGGGCACAAAGTTCTTTTATAACAACTGAGTGTGCTCAAAAACTAGGATTAAAACGTAAAAAATGTCCTTTTACTATTCATGGGATCGGCGGAGGGGTAGTAAAAACTCAAGGAATGGTCACGTGTACCTTGAAACCAAGACAGGCTTGTGGTCCGACGTTTCGAGTTAATTTAGTAGTTATTTCAAAGGTGTCCGCGGATATGCCTAATGTTTCATTTACTGAAAATGTCATTAGCGAATATAAAACTTATAAGTTGGCGGATCCATTGTTTTTCAAGCGTTCACGAATAGATATTTTGTTGGGGAATGACATAGTCCCAGATATAATTATTGATAAACCATTCGTAATTAGGGATGGTATTCCTAGTGTGATTAAAACAGTTTTTGGTGATGTAGTTAGCGGAAAATTATATCCGTTTAATAAATATAAATCGCAAAATCTTAATTTATCAGTTTCGTATGACGACGAACAGTCAATTGACAAAACATTACGTGATTTTTGGGAAGTTGAAGAGGTGCCGTGTACCCCGTCAACAAGTCCAATGGATCAACTAGCCGAGGAGATATTTTCTCATGAACATACGCGTGAGTCGAACGGCCAATACGTAGTTCCAATGCCGTTCGCACCTAACCCCGCGCCATTGGGACAATCGCGTGCCGCGGCTGAGCGACGACTGATCTACTCGGAGCGTAAACTCGCACGTGTACCTGAGTTGAATAACAAATATAAGGAATTTATGCGTGAATATGAAGACCTCGGTCATATGGAACTTTATCAGGGTGATCAGCCTAGTAAATACATTATCCCACATCACAGTATTTTGAGACCTAGTAGTACCTCAACTCCGTTGCGAGTAGTATTTGATGCGTCTGCGAAAACCACCACAAGCGTCTCGTTGAATGATATTCTATTGGTCGGCCCTAAGCTGTATCCGGACATTGCGTCAATAATCTTGAAGTTTCGGCTATTCGAATATTGTTTAGTGAGTGATGTTTGTAAAATGTATCGCGCTATTGCCTTAAGAAAAGAAGATCGCTGTTATCAACACATTTTATATCGGGAATCCCCTAACGATCCAATTAAATTATATGAATTAAAAACTGTAACCTACGGACTCAGCTGTTCTCCATTCTTAGCTATTCGCACGCTGCTCCAGTTAGCGAAAGACGAGGGTGAACGTTTTCCCCTCGCTGCTCAGGTCCTCCGTGAGGGAATATACATGGATGATATCTTATATTCATGCCAAACCTTTGAGCAAGCTAGCCTAGTCCAAGATCAACTAATAGGTATTTTTGAAAGTGCCAACTTTACGCTAAAAAAGTGGATGAGTAACAATGAGGAGTTGCTGCAACGCGTTCCGTCTGAAAATAGGGAAAATTCCGTAACGTTCGTTAAAGACGAAAACGACAGTTCTATTAAGGTCTTAGGACTTAAATGGCCTCCAAAATCCGATCATTTTTTATTTTCAGTTAAATTATCGGACAACGAAACAACCAAGCGATCGGTACTAAAACTGCTGGCGTCGATTTACGATCCCGTGGGTTTTATCGCGCCATGCATTTTAGTAGCTAAGCAGATTATGCAAGATCTGTGGAAGCTAGGTATTGGTTGGGACGATAAGTTGCCAGATAAAATTAAAAAATCGTGGCAGCACTTTATTTTTGAACTTCCGCGGTTAAGCGAGTTACGTATCGAGCGCCATATGCTGTTACCGGGCGAAACGACTTGTGATTTAATCGGATTTTGTGACGCTTCTTTACGAGGTTACGCAGCCTGCGTGTACGTCATCAGTCGTGACCAAAAGGGTAACGCAAAGGTTCGTTTAGTAACAGCGAAATCGAAAGTAGCACCAATAAAACCCGTAACAATCCCTCGGTTAGAATTAATGGGAGCGGTTTTATTAAGTAAATTAATAAAATTCGTTTGCGATACATTTGTTACTAGAATTAAAATTAACCAAATAACTGCAGTATCAGACTCGACAGTCGTACTGTCCTGGCTTCAAACGGAACCTTATAAATTAAAAACCTTTGTCAGTCATAGAGTTACTCAAATTATTGAAATCTTACCCCCTCATTTTTGGCGGCACGTTGGCAGCGAAAATAACCTAGCAGATATTTGTTCGCGTGGAGCGTCTCCGGCGCAACTGATAGACTGCACCCCACGTTGGCTACAGGGTGCCGATTGGATGTATCAAAATTACGTCGATTGGCCTCTGACGGTGTTTGTGAATGAAAGCAATCATAAACTACCGGAATTAAAAACTTCCACTAATTTGTTGCTGAATCACAATATTAGTGATCATATTATTGAAACTAAAATGGAATTTTGTGATAGAATCTTCGCACAATTTTCATCATTTTCCAAATTGCAAAGATCTTTTGCTTGGATTTTAAGATTGACTCGCAAACAGGGTGATATACCCACCCATGCTAAATCACACGTGTTATCAACCCGTGAACTGAACGAGGCATGCGATAAATTAATAAAGCTAGTTCAGAATACTTACTTTGAAACGGAAATTAAAATGATAACAGATAAAAAATACGTACCATCGTTACGAAAATTATCTCCGTTCATTGATAGCGATGGGTTTCTCAGGGTAGGGGGTCGCATCGGTTATTCCGAACTTCCTTATAATGCTAGACACCCGCGACTTCTCCCTAAAAATAGTTTATTTACAAAACTATTGATTAAATATTTACATGAAAAATATTTACATGTTGGACCGCGAACCTTGCAAAGTGTTGTTAATGAAAACTTTTGGATATTATCGGCTCGTAGCGTTATTAGATCCGTGTTATCTAAATGTAAAACGTGCTTTAAATATAAACCATCGTTACTTCAGCCTGAAATGGCCCCGTTGCCAACAACTCGGTTGATACCTAATAAGGTATTTTCTAACGTCGGAGTTGACCTCGGAGGTCCATTCTTAATTAAAGAAAGCTTACGTCGTAATGCTAAAGTGACAAAAGCGTACTTGGCACTATTTGTCTGCTTTTCAACTAAAGCAGTACATCTCGAAGTGTTGTCTTCTCTCTCCGCTGATTGTTTTCTCGCATGCCTGGATAGATTTGTGGCTCGCAGAGGTCTGTGCGCTGTTCTCTATTCTGATTGTGGAACTAATTTTGTTGGCGCCAACAGTCGGAGATACAAAAGTTCTGGCGCGAGAATCAAGATGACATTTCGGGTGGTTGCGCTAAAAGGCAGGTTGATTGGAAATTTAATGTCCCCAGTGCTCCTCACATGGGTGGTCTCTGGGAAGCGGGCATTAAGTCAGCCAAATATCATCTAGTGCGGTGTGTAGGGGTAAAGTCCTTAACGTTTGAGGAACTTGCTACGATATTCTGTAAGGCAGAAGCCATAATGAATTCGCGCCCTTTGTGTCCGCTTCCTTCAAGTGACAACCCCAACGAATTTAACGTATTAACCGCCGGACACTTTCTAATTGGACGAAGTTTAGTCTCCATTCCTGAGTACGACGTGCGAGATATTGATATCAATAGGCTGTCACGGTGGCAGTATATCCAGAAGTGCTCCCAACTGTTCTGGAAACGTTGGAGTTATGAATATCTAAACACTTTACAACAGAAAGCCAAGTGGTTTATCTCTTCTTCTAATCCTAAAGTTGGAGATTTAGTAATAATTAAAACTGACAATGTTCCCTCTTGCACTTGGCCTCTCGGCAAGATTGAGAAGTTACATCCCGGTCCCGACTCAATAGTTAGGTGCGTGACACTGCGCACAGAAAAGGGTGTCTTACAGAGACCTATAAATAAACTTGCCCTATTACCTTACGCCAATTAATTTCAAATAAAACGTTTTTTATTTAATTTAGAGTATAATTTAAGATTAGTTATCAATGTCCTAGATAGTATAGTAATCTCAGTTTTAGGAAACCATCACTATGGTTTCGGTAGGGGGTATGTTCTGTATTCTAACCCATGATTGGTTCAGCTGACGGCGCAAAGATCATAGAGCGTCCTATATGCCAGAAATCAGCCAATAGCGGGCTGCTTAGATGACAGCACAAGCGCCCTCTCCCGGTTTTTGATGTTGTTGAAATCGGGCCGCCGTGCGGTAACTTTCTTTTTGAGCGCGCTCCTCAATAAATCGATAAATCAAGGGACAAAGTGAGCATAACCGTGTTGTGTGATCAGTAACCAGCTTCAACAGTGCTGCTTCATCCAGAGTACTTCGAGGAAGGCTGAAAAGGCGATAAAGGTAAGACGTTCTTGGCTTTGTCGTTGTTATTTTGTTCCAAGATTGGGTAAGCTCAAACCGAGCTTCATACAGAACAACCACCAACACCAGCTATTTAATACAGTCCGCTTTCTCTATTCCACAATTTGATAATTCTTTATTTGATAATTCTTTAATCCCATAATACGCGACGAATTTTCCGTCACATATGTACCGTCCCTAAAACGCTAAGAGCTACTAAAGGAAAATAGGTGTGGATTTAGCCAAAAGTCTGACACGCCCTCTCACTTTATCCTAGAGCGCGATTGGATGGCAGACTTAATGACGCGTGATGATTTTTCACAATAACAGATTCTGATACTTATTTCTGATCATGCTGAAGTATTCAGGTACACTATTTCACAACTATTGGCAAACACAGAGCTAGAAAACAACAAAAAATTGACACTCGTACAGAAATAAATGAAAATAAAAATCTTGTTTATGCACTGCAGAAAATCAAAGATGGAATTTCAAATAAGGTTAGTTACTCAATAAATCAGGCATAGTCGCACTGATCCCTGCTCGAGTTAATACAATTTATATATACGGCTTTCGCTGAGGGACTCGGTTTGATTCTCGACTCATATCTCGTACTTTCTAGCGTTCTGATAATGCAATGTGACGGTTTTTATATTGTATTTATGTATATTTGTTTATTAGTTCTGAGTTATGAATGTTATTTTGAAAGGATTACTGCATTTTTTTTTTGTGAAGTGCGAAATCATCCAATTACTTCGCGCGCGTGAGTTGGAGGTGGTGTCAGAATTTGGTACCACTGTGTCTGTGAGTTTCGAAGATTTGTCCGACTCGAAAAAAGTTTTTTTTTGTGACATAACTACTTCACAGTTTTCAGATTTATTCCTATACTTGTGCTATAAGACCTCGCTTCATGTCAAATTTCACTCTCAACGGGAAGTACCCTTTGAATTTTGATTCCCTTGAGGGTATTGAAATATCTATACGTTTTTTTTTTGCGGCATAAACGGCCGTATTTTTTTTTGCGTTAACTTACCTTCAAGTCTGTTTTTTTTGTCAAAGCTTCAAGGGGCCGCAGACCTGATACTACCACGCGTTCTTAAGATATAGGGTCTTGAGAGACAGACAGACAGACAGGCGGACAACAAAGTGATCTTATAAGGGATCCGGTTTTTCCTTTTGAGGCACGGAACCCTAAAAAGTGAAGCGAATTTGCACGTTCAAAAGCGTAGTTCTCTATGGAGAAGAACGTGCAAGAAACTCCATGGACACTCTTTTAAAATTACAGGCCCGTGCTGACATTTTCACATAACCTTTGGCCCCAGTAGGCTTCGGCCCTGCTGGGCCCCTACAGTTTGCTGACAACTCCTTGAGGTGCGCGGGAATAGTGCGCGCCGTACACGGGTCTTTAAACTAGATTACGCTGAGCTCAGTTTATTTGAACTAAGTTTTTATATTGAATGATGAAATCAGCTCTTAGTCATATAGGTGTTTTGAGTTCAGCTATTATGGAGTCGATGGTCCGATTTTCTATCTAGTAGATTCTGAGCATTCTGGGCTTCCAATACCATATCTCAAATCACATTAATTCGACGGCGCTGGTCAACTTTGACTTGGTCCCAACTGCCTTTATTTATTTATTTATTAAAACTTCATGTAACACAGAGGTACACAGGCGGACTTAATGCCTGAGGCATTCTCTACAATAAAGTTTATTCTATTCTATTATATTTAAATTGCAACTATATAATAAAGGTGATAATGGTAATATAATAGCACTAACATCTTAAAATATTTAACCTTTTCTCTTCTAAATTAATAACGAAACAAAGCCTACTAAATTTAGAACATATTATATCAACTAAATACAAAGGCTGAAAGCACTAAATCAAGTGGTTGGGCCTCGGTCTAGATTTAAGAGATTAGTCCTGTACCTAATGTTTAAGCGTGAAATATTACTTATGCTCCTTGAATTAAATGGGACATACATTATCATATAAGGGTTGAATGGAAGATAGAGGGTTGAAATTATATTCACACCCTGGATTCAAATGTATTTTTACAAGCTTTCTATTAGCTTGCACTGTATGTAACTGTATGTTCGGCTCAAATCTTGCAACTCAATTTTGAAGCAGATATCTTCAACCGATTGAGCTGAAATTTTACATGCATGTGTAAATCGGGTGACAATGCAACATTATGATGACATGGAGCTGATCTGATGATGGAGCTGGAAGGAACTTAGCAATAAAACAATACAACCCCATCGAGTTTGGGCTCGCTTGATTAGTATTGACGAGTACTTTGATTCTGTATGATAGCCAGGGTCTGATGATGGAGCCGGAAGGTGGTCATAGGAACTCCGCAGTTAAACTATACAACCCCATCGAATTTGGGCTCGTTTGATTCGTATTGACGAGTACTTGGATCCTAAATGGTAACCAGATTTTGATGATGGAGCTGGAAGGTTACCATAGGAACTTCGTAAGAAATCGACACAATCCCATCGAGTTTGGGATCATTTGATTTTTATTGATGAGTACTTGGATCTTATATGGTAACCAGGGTCTGATTATGGAGCTGGAAGGTTGCTATAAGAACTCCGCAATTAAACGATATAACCCCATCGACTTTAGGCTCATTTGATTTTTAATGACGATTACTTGAATCTTATATTGTAACCAGGGTATGATGATGGAGTTGGATCGTGGTCATTGGAACTCCGCAGTTAAACGACACAACCCCATCGAATTTGAGTTCGTTTGATTTGTATTGACGAGTGCTTGGATCCTATATCGTAACCAGGTTCTGATGATGGAGCTGGAAGGTTACCATAGGAACTTAAGTTACTAACCGAACACGGCAAGTTCGCGAAGTACTTGTACAAGATTCGTGCGGAGATGACGCCCGGGTGTCGCCACTGTGCGGAGCGCCCGGAAGACACGGTGGAGCACACAGTCGAGGTGTGCCCCGCTTGGGAAGAGCATCGCCGTGTACTTGTGGGGGCGATAGGTGACGGCGATCTCTCGCGCCGGGGCTTGGTTCAGGCCATGCTCCGGAACGAGGAGGAGTGGCAGGTGGTCGCCTCCTTCTGCGAAGCAGTAATGCTAGCAAACGAGGAGGCCGACCACATTAGGCAACGCCGCACACGCCGCCGCCACCACTTGGATTCCGATCCCAATTTCCGGCCACAGTAGGCGCGGGCTCGCGGACGGCGGGCAATGGGTAGCTTGCTGTCCGTCCATCCGGTAACGGCGCAAGTCGTTTACGGCGTGCACTGTTCCCACGCGCCTCAAGGAGTTGTCAGCAAACTGTAGGGGCCCAGCAGGGCCGAAGCCTACTGGGCCAAAAGTTATGTGAAAATGTCACCCGGGGCCCTGGGACGAAGGCAATGAATGGAACAGGGTAGATTTTTAGTCAGTAAGAGTCTGACACTATTTCCCGCCCCACCCAAGGGCGGGATTTGTCATTGGATGATTTTACCTACTATAAAAAAACCATAGGAATTTTGTAAGAAATCGACACAATCCCATCGAGTTCGGGCTCTTTTGATTTGTATTGATGAGTACTTGAATCCTATATGGTAACCAGGGTCTGATGATGGAGCTGGAAGGTGGCTACAAGAACTCCGCAATTAAACGACACAGCCCTCTCGTCTTTGGTCTCGTTAAATTTGTTATGACGAGTGCTTTGATCAATATGGCAATCGGGATCTGATGATGGAGCTGGAAGGTGGCCATAGGAGTTGTGCAATAAAACGACACAATCCTATCGAGTTTCGGATCGAATAAAATAAGTTCTAACCGGTCATAAGCGACTTGGACTCGCGCACGGAGGATTCTGTACAAATTTACATAAGTAAATAGTTAGTTAGTTTTAATACACTCCTACAAAATACCAATTGAAAGGGCTTGCAGAGAGGAACTTGAAAAATAAAGTGACATAACTCTAAATCCAATATTCTCCTTTTTCTCAGTCATACTCTCGGTGGAATGGTAGTGGTCTTCTGGTAGGTTGGTTGCGGCTTTTGCGAGACTTCTCTATCTCTTTCTATTCATGGCACTTCGTGTACATTCAATGAGGGAACACTCTGAAGATGATTTAGTGAGGTCTGTCCATCTGGTAGGCGATTGGCCGCGAGAACGTAGGCCATCTACTCTTTCCTGTACCACTAAACGTTCCAAAGAGCTTTCATTGCGTATGATATATCCAAACAGCTTAAAAATTCGCTGTTGCACAATCGACGAAATTTTTTGTTTTGATGCAAAGCTCTTTTGGAATGGAACCGTTAGTACGTTGAGCAGTCTGTTTTATCCTCAGTAAACGCCTCCAGCGTCACATTTCAAGAGCGTCAATCGTTTTACGGTGCTTGAATCTCTTCCGCATTTCCTAGGATTTTTGATTGTGGATCCCAGGTAGATAAACTCTGGACAACTTCGCAATTGGCTATTTCATGTAAGTTAGGTTGATTGTTAGTCTTACGATCCACCACCATCATTTTGGTTTCATAAATCCAACCTAGTAGACTTTTCACGTGGTCGCCTCCTTTTGCGAAGCAGTAATGCTAGCCAAGGAGGAGGCCGACCGCATCAGGCAACAGCGCTTACGCCGCAGCCGCCGCCGTAATTCCGATCCCGATTTCCTGCCACCGTAGGCGCGGGCTTACGGACGGCGGGCAATGGGT
The DNA here is from genome assembly GCA_958295575.1 of Leucania comma. NCBI lineage: Eukaryota > Metazoa > Arthropoda > Insecta > Lepidoptera > Noctuidae > Leucania > Leucania comma. The sequence goes on from OY282469.1 coordinate 2,042,177, forward strand.
AGCTCGCTGTCCGTCCGGTAACAGACCGAACCAAGCCGAAGGGCGGGGGATGTCATTGGATGATTTTACCCAACATAAAAAAAAAACCTGGCAGACTTCTAAAGATAGCAGACTAAGTTTCTTATGCTTTCCTATGATATGGGTAGCAAATGTGAGCATTTTCTGAGAATACAAATGTGATTTAAATAAGGTATAACTAAAAAGTAAAAAATAAATTACAAATAAAAAAACTTTTTTAAAAACAAGCTTTCAATTAAATGGGCTAAAAAGAAGAAAATAAACTTTTCATTTATAACTTTTACTATCAATTTATAACGACATTACACAATTTATATGATATAAAAGCTTGTCGCGAGATTTAACTGTGTAAATACCTACACACTACATAGCTAATATAACTTCATTAATTAAATAAGTTAAATAACTTTATCTATTGATTTTAATATTTTCAAAATCTCGCGACAAGCTTTTGTATCATATAAATTGTGTAATGTCGTTATAAATTGATAGTAAAAGTTATAAATGAAAAGTTTATTTTCTTCTTTTTAGCCCATTTAATTGAAAGCTTGTTTTTAAAAAAGTTTTTTTATTTGTAATTTATTTTTTTTCGATAGATCAAAACAAATCATATATTATTTATTTAAATAAACTCAAATAGCTACTTAGTAAAATTATTTACATATTTAAAAATATTTGGAGAATTTTAGAGTCAATTTTAGAGTGGCTAAATGTCCTTACATATATACACTTTTGGGCACGCCATAGTTATGACGTCATGTCTTCTCTTTGAGGAGTGGCTGGAAAGACCTTACGTCCTTACCTTCCGCATGCTTCCTCACCGGACATAGTAAGTACAGGTGTGCGGGCCGCTTAGGCAGAGCACCGCCGTGTTCACGTGGGGGCGATCGGCTGCAACGACCTCTCGCGCCGGGTCTTGGTACAAGTCATGGTCCGGAGCGAGGAGAATTGGCAGGTGGTTGCCTCCTTACGCGTAGCAGTAATGCTAGCGAAGGAGGCGGCCGCACGCACGAAGGAACGCCTTCACGGCTCAGCTACCGTGATACCGATCTTCATTTCTAGCCACTGTAGGCGCGGGCTTGCGGATGGTGATCAAAAGGTAGCTCACCGTCCGGTAGTCTGGTTGCTATGCGGACTGAGCCAAAATCGTCGACGTCACCAAATGGCGCGTAGCGTTTCATGGGTACCGCAAGGAGATTTCAGCCAGGGGCCCAGCAGGGTCGGAGCCTGCTGGGGCCATGGGTTCGCTTCATAAAGTAAAACCCGGGGCCCTAGAATGCAAGGAAACAAAGGAATATAAGAGTAAGTTTTAGCAAATAAAAGTCTAACACGCGATCACGCTTCGCGCTAGAGCGGGAAAAGTCAGTAGTCGATTTCTTACCAAAAAAAATAAAACCCGTAATACACAACGTAGGTATTGTGAATATTTATTTGTGTATTGCATAAAAGAATCGATCGTCTGTTCAAGAGTTTATACGAATAAACCTTTAAAAAGGTTAATCCAACTATTTAATGAAACTGCAAGCCCCAATTTAAAGGACCATTGAATTTAATATTATATCGGTCCAATTTCAAACACAATTTAGCAACAACTTTACTAGCAATATCGAAAACTATCGTATTCGATTAAAATGATCTCAATATTTTTAAATGTAAGCGCAATGAGAACATAGTCTCGTAAACTTACTTTTACTTTTAGTAATTAGTTGTGAAAAATGGTTTTAGAAACAAATGAAAGCAAATGAAATAAATATTTAATTTTTATACCCTTGTTAGTATCTTTTACTGCGATTTATTTATTTAATCTAACAGCTAGAAGCTTTAAATAAATTTGTGAGGATTATTTTTAATCTGTGTAATAGTTTTTTTTTTTTTCGGTGGGAAAATCATCCCTTGGGCAGGGCGGGAGCGCCCTGCCCAAGGGCGCAAAGATGTCATTGTCTCCATAGTATCAGACTTTTACTGACTAAAAACCACCGACCCACTCCTGTTCCTTCTTTGCTTTCGTTCCAGGGTCCCAGGGTACACACAAGGTTCAGTAGGCTTCGACCATGCTGGGCCCCTCCGCTTTGGTGACATCTCCTTGAGGCACACGTGGAACGATAGGCGCCGTCGACGACTTGAAAGGTTACCGGTCGGACAGCGAGTTACCCATTGCTCGCCGCCCGCAAGCGTAGGCTTGCTTTTTAGGCGTAGGCCTATGGTGGCCAGAAATTGGGATTAGAATCCCGGCGGCGGCTGGAGCGTGAGGGCTGTTGCCTCACGTGTGCGTCCTCCACCTTTCCTAGCATTACTGCTTCGCAGAAGGTAGCGACCGCCTGCCACTCCTCCTCGCTTCGGACCATGGCCTGTACCAAGGCCCGGCGCGAGAGATATCTGTGTATATTGAGATTCTCAGAAAACGTAAGACCTATACCTACAGTATTTTCTTTTTCAACTTAAGCTCATCTGTTAACGTTTTTCTCTTATGTAATTGGTGAAAAATTATTTTGTACCAAGCCCTGCATATTGTATTATAAAAGCTCAAAATATTATAGTACCTAAATTCCAAGACTTGCCAGTGAAACTTATGATTTAACTTATATAAAATTAAATTTGAGTTTAAACAGTTTATTTTCTAAAAGACAAAATAGTCACTTGCTTGAGAATACAAGATAATGTAATTATTCTAAGGTCACCGATACGAAACAGTTTAAATTTATTTAGTTTTAAATTGGATGGAATTACATTTTATGATTTTATTCTCAACTAGCAGGATTTTAACCGTGAGGAGTTTCACCAGCACTGATAGATAAGATTTTCTTCAATGATATGTAGGTAGTCAAATTATTTCTTGGGCAATGGTGGCCATGGGTTGTGCGAAAAACACCCCCGGAGCCCTGGAACGAAGGCAAATAAGGTACATAAGAGTGGCCCTCTTGCTCCGCCCAAGAGCGGAAGAAGTAATTGGATGATATCCGACCTAAAAAAGCCAAAAAACCGGGCAAATGGGAGTCGGACTCGCACACCAAGGGTTCCGTACAAATGAATTTATTTATTTAAATAGTTCAATCCCCGAATAGAGTTTCAGAAGATTTTTCTGAATCGCAAAAAAAAATGTTTGATGACGTAACTTAAAATTTACAGTTTTCAGATTTTTCCTATATTTGTGCTATAAGACCTTACTCTATGCCAATTTTCAGGATTCTATGTCAACGGGAAGTACCCTATGAATTTTGATTCCCTTGAAAGTGTCGAAATACCTATAGGTTTTTTGTAACCTAAATGACTATATCTTTTATCTAGCCTGATTTTTTCACAGCTTCAAAGGACCGCAGTCCTGAGTGTATGGTTCCAATTTCAACCCGATACCTCCACGTGTTCCCAAGATAAAGGGTCTTGACAGACAGACGGACGACAAAGTGATCCTATAAGGTTTCCGTTTTATTTCTTTTGAAGTACGGAACCTTAATGATGACTGATTGTTATACTAAACCACAACGTTTCCTAGAGGACTTTATTAAATATATTATATATAAATATATTATAATATATAAAAAGGTTTTCAAAACATGTAGGAAGTATCTAATATTTTATCAGCTAATCTTAGGTTCTTGACTTTCTAATTGAGATAAATAACGCCGACTGACCTTTTTGAATCTTTCATCATTTGTTCAAAGTTCAAATTCAAGATTAATGATAAATATAACAGATGTCCTACTGGGAAGTTCATTACGCCATTTCCTCCCAGCTGCTTCACGAGGACGAGTAGGCGTTTTGGGAAACTAACTTATTAAGTAATTTTTGGCGTTCTAAATAAGCAGATTCCCAGCCTAATTAAAATGATTTATATTTTAAGCCGACAGCATAACTTATCTGCGACAGCATAACTAATCTGCTGAACATAGGCCAAAAAAGAATCATCACTACAACTAATATCAAAAATTTAGATTTATGTACAGATTGTATAACTTTTTTGTGTACAATAAAGTTTTATTCTATTCTATTCTATTCTACCTGCCCCCCTAGTCAAGTTACGAACGTTTCATTTCGATTCTCTTGAGTCGAACGACTCGAGTTGGCCACGCCTCTGATTCTTTTGTTCAGTCCACGTGACTGAGCGTTGAGATGACGTCAGAACAAGAGAATTGGAGGTAAGCCAACTCGAGGCGTTCGTCGCAAGAGAATCGAAACGAAATAGTTGTAACTTATGCGTACAGCTAAGGAGTGGAATTCTCTGCCGGAGTCTGTGTTTCCTGATGGCTTCAACCCGAGAATCTTTAAGTCAAGAGTGAATAGGTTTCTTCTACGTAAGCGCGCTCCATCGTCGACCGCATCGTCGCTTTCCATCAGGTGAGATAGCGGTCAAGCGCGAATCTATCAATAATAAAAAAAATACTTCACTAGGGGGGCTGTTCTGGTGTCAACCTCAATCAAATTTTGTCCAGCCAGTATTTAGCCACCTGGACAGGTCTATTGTTGGCCTCGTATAAGTTGTGGAAGGTGCAGGTAGTTATAGAAGATGAAGAGGCTCTACACTAATACTGTATTTGCACTGAACCAACTGTGACCTGTTAATAATGATAATGACCTCCTTCTCACAACAGGTGTAATTAATTCCGCATCATCAAAGATATCCTTCATATACCGTTACAAAAAGCTGCCACCTTAAATACATGTCGATTTGTCAAAAATTTCTTACAAAATGACGAACACGAAATATGTCCCCTTCAATAATGCATCCTCGACGTAACTCACCAGACGCTGCATTTTACTTGGCTGGTTTCGTAAATGTAGTTTTATACCTGTCTAAAAGCTGAAAAGAAAAATAGAAACAATAATTAGATATAAGCCGCAAGGAAACGTCAGTAAATCATAGAGGCCCAGCAGGGTTGAAGCCTGCTGGGGTCATGGGTTATGTGTATGTGAACTCCGCTCCCTAACGCTCCACCCAGAGCGGGAGAAGTAATTGGATGATTTCCCACCTAAAAAAAAAAGCAGCATTTCTATAATGACCTTCGTTAATGTGTTGGTCTACTTAGTTCAGAGTAACCCATGCAAAAATAATAACAAAGGAACTAATATTGATAAAAATAACACAGATTTTCAATAAAATGTGTTAATTTTATAATTATGTCTCATTGTAGATAATAATTAATATTAATTTGTAAATCAGTAGCAATTATACGAGTATATTAATGAACACAAATTCGTTTAATCGACAGCTTTTTGCATTTTCAGTTGCTGCTTTTAGCAGATTCTCTGAAAACGTTTGTTATTTTCGTGATTATTTTAATTTTGGTACTGAAAATTTTAATGGGTTTGCTGGCTTGGCGTAAACACATTTTATCTGACAATATGTTTAACAGATAAATATTGGGCACGTTTTTTTTTATGGTAGCTAAAATCATCCTATGACAAATCCCGCCCTTGGGCGGAGTGAGAAGTAGTGTCAGACTCTTACTGACTAAAAACCTACCCCGTTCCTTCGTAGCCTATCGTGCCGGGGCCGGGTATTCCTTTCGGAAGTTAACCCATGACCACAGTCGGCTTCGACCCTGCCTGCCTGCAGCTAGCAGGCTGGGCCTCTTCGGTGTGCTGACAGCTCCTTGAGGCGCGCGGGAACAGAACGCGCCGTCGACGACTTGGGCTCGGTCCGGTCGGTTACCGGACGATCGGACAGCGTGCTACCCATTGCACGCCGTCCGCAAGCCCGCGCCTACGGTGGCCGGAAATCGGGATCGGAATCCCGGCGGCGGTTGGGGCGAGCGCCCCGTTGCCTCTGCCTGATGCGGTCGGCCTCCTCCTTTGCTAGCATTACTGCTTCGCAGAAGGAGGTGACCGCCTGCCATCCCTCCTCACTACGGACCATGGCCTGAACCAAGGCCCGGCGAGAGAGATCGCTGTCGCCGATAGCCCCGACGAAGACACGGCGATGCTCCACCCAGGCGGGGCACACCTCTACAGTGTGCTCCACCGTGTCCTCCGGGTGTTCCGCACAGTGGCGACACCCGGGCGAATCCTCCGCACGAATCCGGAACAGCTACTTAGCGAACTTTCCGTGTTCGGTAAGCACCTGCGTCGTGCGGAAGTTGAGAACGTCGTGAGGTCTTTCCAACCACGCCTCAAGGATGGGCCTTATCGCCCCAATTGTGGCGTGCCCCGAACGAGAATCGAGGTTGCGATAGTCGTTGACGCCATTCCGCCATGAGATCCCGCCGGAGACTAGGCCCATAGGTTGTGCGAAAGTGAAACCCAGGCCCTGGTACGAAGGCAAAGAGGGAACAGGAGTGGATTTTTAGTCAGTAAAAGTTTAACACACCCTCCCGCTATGCCCAAGAGCGGGAGATGTCGTTGGATGATTTTCCTACTTTTTTTACTACAGTTTTTGCTAATTTTCACCGTAAAATATTACTACATTGATTTTATTTTGTAACTAATTAAATACTAAAACAAGTAAAATTAAAAAAATTGTCGGCGATAACTCCTAACTAAACTAGGTATACCGTCGAAAAATTTCTCCGCAATGTTGCCACATTGTATAGATAATCTCTGACCGAGGTAAAAGCCAGTCCGTGTGTCACGCAAAGTTTCAATTAGGTGTAAAAGCCTAAGTGTGTAAAACTAGGGTAAAAGCGAGCCTGCAGTTACATTTGAATCTTAAGTTTTAATACTGACTGAAAATTTGTGCGGAAATTCACAAAAATGAACCTGCATGTAGAAGACAAGAAGGGAGTTGTCAAGTGAGGAGAGCTTTCAGTGTGAATGTGGCAAAATTCAATAAGAGTTGAAAGACTAAGAAATAGTAGATGAATGGTCTGACATGTTAAGAAAGGAGGATGACCATTGAAATAACAAACTAGCTGTGAAATAAAACTAATAGATACATATAAATAAATAACGACTAATAGAGAAGTCTGGAAGAAGAATATATAATGAGCTGACCCAAAAGACATTAGGATATGAGCTACAACATAATGATGAAAATCTTAATTTGAACCCTAGGTTGCTCATGTGGTAAGCAATTTGCCACTTCATGAGACTTGGAAGTAGAAATCCTTTTCTATCTTGGTTGTCTGCGAACTAAATGTACTGAAGTATAATTTAAAAAATTATAAATTATGATACAGGCACCTGAAAGATGGGGCCAGCTACATTATACCACATTTCGTAGTGAGTCTTGTTAAGTTATTTATTGAGTTGGAAATCTTCTGAATGCTAGCACTCTACTGACACTTGACTGGCTTGTTGGTCTAGACTCTAGACCTCCGGTATAGAATTCAAGGCCACCTCTAGAGTCTAGAGGTTAGTGGCCCTGAATTCTGAATACGTGGGTTCGATTTCCACCCAGGACAAATGTTTGTGTGATGAGCATGATCATTTGTTCTATGTCTGGGTACTAATTTATTTATTATTATTATTATATACTTTATTGCACACAATAATTTAACAAAGTACAAACACAATAAACAAAGAAGTGTACAATAGGCGGTCTTATCGCACAGGGCAATTTCTTACAGACAACTTTTGGATGGACTGGAAGAGAGGAAAAGAGTTAGGGCTGTCAGTGTGCAACAACATAATTAATGTAAATAGCAATGCAATAAAAATATATATAATACATGTATAAAATACCAAATAATATACTAATAAATATATATGTATATTTAAGAAAGGAGAAGAAAAATCAAAGTGATAGGTAATGCTCCTTCACCATTTTTTTGAACGTCGGAAGCGTTTGGGCACGCCTCACTTCTATGGGTAATGCATTCCACAAACGAGCTGCTTGTACAGTAAACGATTTATCAAAGAACGAGGTGGAATGCGTTTGAATACTAAGGCCCGTATTGCAGAACCTTACTCAAGTACTACTTAAACTGCGTTCAACTGATTACTACTTGAGCGAAAAATCTCGACTTAAGCGTTCAGTTTATTTTAGAACTATCCTCAAACTCAAATCAAACTAAACTACGCTTGAGTAGAGATTTTGATCTCTGATTACGCGAGTAAGCTATCATTGTGGTAACCCTGAATAATAGTTTGTTTTCTATTGCTAATCTTTTTTTTTCGCACGTAACATAGAAATAAAAATAAGGTCTCAGTTACCAAGTCAAAAAATCGTAAATAGACAAGAATTTGCAATTCTGGGAATATCGGATGTCCACGGTTATGTGGTTTTCTTAAATCGTTGTCAATCATCAGTAAAATTTAATATTTCACAACATCTTTTGAAAACCTGTAGGTACTTCTCCTTAAAATTTTCAATATTATAAGGGTCCTGCGTATCTTGTAAATATCTCAGAGGAACACTTAAGTTAAACGTTTGATTTGTATTATCTACTTCTGCAAATATATATCCATTTTGATTAGGTAGGTACTCGATTCACTCCAAATCCACAAAAAATTTCATGAGAATCTTTGCTCAAGCGTGGTCTCGACTACACTTGCGAAAACAAAGATCAAATCTCGCCTCAAGCAGCGATTCTGAGCTGATTGTGATTTTAAAATAAGAACACATTGAGTGCAGCTCAGTCAAGCCTCAAGCACTGTTCTATAATACGTAAAAAATGTCATTTTAAAGTGACATTGCTCAGGTGATTATTGATTGCAGTTTCTCTGCTCAAGTTAAGTTCTAAAATTAAAACTCCAACTGAGACTAGTTTTAAGTAATGCTTGAGTCTTGATTTTAGTTCTGTAATACGGGCCTTAGTTTTAGATCTAAGTTTCAGTTTAAGATTTATAATATGACATACAATTATAAGTATGTTTATTAGTTGTCTAGTACTCATAACACAAGCTCCGCTTAGCTTGGGACTAGAGGGCGTTGTGTAATATTACCATTATTACATATTATTACTCTTGAGTTAAAAAATCTTTATTACTTAAGAAAACAAAACCGGTTAGCCAACCGGACGCCCAATAAAAGTCCCCACAACTAATTGAAACATCTTCACATCCATAAACACGACACATCAATCAGCGTCTACCGCCAGAAAATAATAACACACCGATAATTTCTATATAAGTTGTGTCATTGTGTTCGGCCCATTTAATAGAGGCAATGGCCCATAAATGTCAGTTTACTGTGAACGCCGGTCGTAACGACATTGTTTGGCGCTCAGCCGTCACGCCAAGAACGTTCGCGTTTTTCGACTTAATGTGTGGGAGAACTCACACGGAACTATTTCAGGAATCTTAGGATTATATCATCTTGGTAAGGAGATCAAAGAGGTAACTTAAGTGTTCATAACAGCCAGACCAATCGTTAGAAAAATATTCTATATGTGAAAATTTGTATTTTTTTTTTTACTCGAACAACCGAACGAAATTGGATGAAATTTGGCACACGGGTAGATCATGTCCTAGAATAACTTGTGGTTGCGCCAATTTGCTATGATCCGCGATTTTGTTTTTTGTAATTTATTTTTTGGCCTAGCAATCCTATCCCTTCCGTTTCCCTGCCCCGCACGACCTCAAGAAATGACATGACGTGTTTCGTGCTTCGATTGTGAATGTGACCGCTCCGCTAACATCGCCCGCTCGAAATTACAAGAAAATTGACTATTTCGTGATCCAACCATTCAAAGACTCAACAATAGTGCAGTGTAGTGCAATACAGGACCTGGCAGTGGTTAAATGTGCGAAGTCGAGGTTCGCCGGCCGGCGCCACGTGGAACCTTCGAGGTCAAAAGGTCAGTGTTCCTCCCTAATACATCCATCCCATGCCAGGCACAGTACCTGCATATTGTTAACAAACCTTAGATCGCTTTTTTAAACATACAGTCCACAGCTTATTTGCGCAACCATTACTTTTGGTCCTACGAGCAGGATCGTGAATCATTTTCTTGTAATTTCGCAATATAGTATTTGTTCCATAGGGAATAAACGCAACGCGCCTGTTTACCTAGATATAATAGTAGAAAACCCGCATCTAGGCATTTAGGCAACTAAACGTTATTTCGCTCGTATAGTTAAAGAGCCATTGATAATTACGGTACCTACGCCGTCAACCGCACCGCATAATTATAGTTAGCTACGTAAATATCAGCGTAGATATAAATCGATCGCATTCTTTTTCTTGACAAAATTCATTCGGAAGTCCTACAAATTGCATGTAGGTAGACGCATTTCAAAAATACCCGTTCATTGTTGAGTGAATATTTGTAGGAAACGGATAAACCATAGATTATATACGCATATGAACGACGTGAATGATTTAATCGAGAAATTGGGTAATATTCACTCATTGATTCAGGTTATTCCGTTCGTTCGCCGTTCACTTTGTTGTTTACAATATTACCATATTGTTATCTGATAATTATCGCTTACTTAATAATTCGTTAAGTGTTTGTTTGAGTGTATAGTGTGAATATATCAAAACAAGATGTCTCTTAAGGGAACCAAGGTTAGTACTGATTTAAAGGTTCAGTTAAAGCTTTTATACGCTGAAAGGGACTCACAGTTTTCACGTGTACAATCAATTTGTGATAAATCTTTGCAAATCTCGGATCTGACGATTAGAGATGCTTTCTTGTGTTCGTTGGAAACTTTAGATAGTTTGCGCGCGGATTTTAAATCTACAATTAAGAATATAAACATTTTAGAGTTGGAGTTAAATCCTGATTACTGTGTGAGTTATCAGGCATTGTCGTCCTTTGATGACTTGTATTGTCGTATCAAACGTATTGCTAGGAGTTTAGAGACTCCCCCCCCCGCGAGTGGTTTATCCAACCCTCCTCGCGAACGCCCACGATTGCCGCCAATTCAAATACCTGAATTTAATGGTGACATTCGAAATTGGAATTTATTTATAGATAGTTTCGAAAATATAATACATAGGAACACATCGCTGACAGATCACGAGAGATTGCATTATCTCGTAGAAAAATTGACCGGTAAAGCAAAGGCTGTCTGTGCTGGAATTACGTTTAGCGCTGAAAATTACACTTTAGTTTTGAACACTTTAAAAACAAAATACGAAGATAAGCGATTAGTAGCCACCGCATATTTAGATCAATTATTCGATTTGAAAAGTTTTTCCGTTTGTAACGATCATAATTTAGAGAAGTTTTTAAATATTTTCGCATCATCTGTTCGTGCAGTAAAGAACCTAAAGGTCAATGACCTCTGTGACTTTTTGTTTTTGTATATCGGTTTAAAGAAATTAGATCCTGAAACTGTTCGTCTGTTTGAAACGACTCGGCGCGGTAACGAAATACCTAAGTTCAAAGATTTAGAATCTTTTATTCGCGACCATATTAAGGTATTGCAGCGCACGTCGGCACGTCATGAAGTCACGAATAGGACAGGTTCCGATCGCCGTATAGACGCGTCATCGAAGTCAGTCAAGACTGCACATACGCTAGTTAATACCGCCTCAACACCTGACTGTTCTCTGTGTAAGGGTAGCCATACACAGCTGTACAAGTGTTCGGAATTTCAGAGATTATCGCCTAGTGATCGTTACAAGTTTGTCCGCACTAATAATTTGTGTTTTAATTGTCTAAGTGACAAACATCTGGTTACGTCATGTAACAGTGGTGTTAGCTGTCGTAAATGTCTAGCTAGACATCATACCTTCTTACATTTTGAGAGTAGTAAGCTGCCATCGCAGCCGCAGCCTGCGCAGACGCGCGACGCTTGTGACGCGCGGCCTGCTGCAAGTGCAAACGACGTAACATTGTGTTCGCTTTCCGCCGCTGGTACTCAAATCACTACCGTTTTACTTGCGACCGCGCAAGTTGTCATTGTAGATGCCTTTGGCAAACCGCACACCGTTCGAGCGCTACTAGATGGCGCTTCCCAGAGTAATTTTATTACTCGGGATTGTTGTCAACGCCTTGGTTTTAGTTTTAATAATTGGTCATCCCGCTCAGAAGTGAAAGGTTTTGGAGGTTTAAAGGCAACCATTCACGGTTCCATTAAAATAATATTTAGTTCACGTTTTAATCGTAATATTTCGTTTGAAATGGATTCGCTAGTCGCAGATAAGATTACGGAACGGTTGCCCACGGTACCGGTTGACACGTCCATGCTGACGGAGTTTAAGAACTTGCAGTTAGCCGACGGAAATTACGCTTTCCCTGGAGATATCGATCTATTGATCGGTGCTTCGATTCTCCCGCATCTCCAGTTATCACGTAAAATTCAAGGTCTTCCGATGTACCCCGCTCCGCACGCACTGGAAACAGTTCTCGGGTTTGTTATAGTTGGTTCCGCACCCGCTTGTTTAGATAGTTACTCGACTGTGTCGCACTGTTGCACCGTCGAGCCGCCGCTTGAGTCTACCATCCGCAAGTTCTGGGAGATTGAAGAGGTCAATGTCCCGCCTATTCTCAGCCCTGAGGATCAGGTCACTGAGGAGATTTATACCCGCACGACTACTCGTGATAAAGATGGTCGTTATGTTGTCGCGCTCCCTTTCAAGGGTGATATTTTTTTGCTCGGTGGCTCCCGTGCCTCCGCAGAAAAACGCTTTCTATGCTTGGAACGTAAGATGCAGGCGTCTCCTAAGTTGAAGCAAGCCTATGATGATGTGCTGATCGAATATTTAGATAAAGGTTATATCTCATCAGCGCCTGCCGAGACTGAGGAGACACGTGATTACCCGTTTTATATCATCCCGCACCATGGAGTTGTTAGAGAAGACAAACTTACAACTAAACTGCGTGTGGTTATGGATGGTAGCGCTAAAACTAGTACTGGCATATCGCTTAACGATATCTTGTGTTGTGGTCAGAACCTCCAGGGTAACTTATTTGAAATAATAGTAAATTTTCGCTTGTTTGCTATTGCGCTCTCTGCCGATATTCGGCAAATGTTTCTTAGTATTGGAGTCAGAGAATGTGACCGTAGATTCCAACGCTTCTTGTATAGATTTTCTCCGCAGGAACCTTTGAAGGTTTACGAATTCAATCGTGTTTGTTTTGGGCTTAAGTCTAGTCCCTTTCACGCTCTTCGCACTATCAAGCAGTTGGCCGCTGACGAGGGTGATACATACCCGAAAGCAAGGGCCACTATTGAAACCGGATTGTACATGGACGATTTTGTGTACAGTGTACCTAGTGAAGCAGAGGCTATAGAGACCGCTGCTCAAGTAATCAGCCTCATGAAGTCCGGTCAATTTGATCTGGTGAAATGGACAAGCAACTCGCAAGCTACATTAGAGTCGATTCCACCGTCACACCGGTTGACTTCGGTAAAGGAATTCGATGATAGTGATTCGCATAAGATCCTTGGTTTAAGTTGGTCACCCGCAACTGATATGTTCAGTCTTAAAATTAGCTCGACTCCGCCAACTTGTACCAAACGCGTTATCCTAGCATGTGTAGCTCGGATATGGGATATAATGGGTTTTGTAGCTCCTGTCGTTTTGTATGCAAAGCTGCCTATAAAAGAGCTTTGGCTTTCCAACTGTGATTGGGACGACACCGCTCCTGACAGTGTTGCTAAGTTGTGGGCTCGCTATAGGAAAGAGCTTCCAATGCTCGATCAGATACAGGTTCCTCGCCATGTTGGTATAGTACCAGACACTGTTGTTAATGTGGTAGGTTTCGCAGACGCCAGTGAGAGGGCTTACGGGGGAGTGGTTTACTTTCAGGTCCAAAATGGCGATAACATTTCAGTTTTCCTCATTAGCGCAAAATCAAAGGTATCTCCTCGTAAGGTTGTCTCTCTTGCTCGTCTCGAACTCTGCGCTATTCTTATGTTGGTTCAATTGATTACATCTACAGTCAAAACTTGTCGTCCTCGCATTAATATAGAGAGAATTGTAGCGTTTTCAGACTCAACCGTTGCTCTATGTTGGGCCCACTCTTCACCCCATCGATGGGGCACGTTTGTCGCAAATAGGGTGGCTAAGATTCAAGCTGAATTGTCACCGGAAAATATATTCCATGTCGCTGGAACAGAAAACCCAGCTGATTGTCTCTCACGTGGTTTGCTTCCTGCGCAAATTTTAAATCATCCGCTTTGGTTTTGTGGCCCTCCCTGGCTTCATACCACTCCTAACGAGTGGCCAAATGCTCCGTTTAACCCCGCTACTGTTTCAGAGCCACCCGAGGAGAAGAAACATACGCTTGTAGTATCAGTTCCGCGTGAAGAGTCAGTTGTTTTGTTGTTGTCTAATCGAGTCTCGTCTTGGTCGAGACTATTACGCTGTGTAGTTTACGTCCTAAGATTTTTGAGATTATTACCATCGCATGGTTCTATAATCGCAGCTGATTTGGATAGAGCTGAATCAGTTGTACTTCGAGAGTTGCAGAAATTTTATTTTTCAATAGAATTTCGTAGTTTAGAATCACATAAACCTTGTAGTCACGCACTTCAACATTTGAAACCATTTTTGCAAGACGGACTCATTCGTGTCGGTGGCCGTCTGCGAAATGCTAAGTTAGAGTTTGAACAAATGCATCCAGTAGTTCTACCACGCAAGGATCACGTTTTGGATTTGTTGGTGGATTATCACCATAAGGTGAATTGTCACGCTAGTCCCGATTTATTAATGTCCATTCTTCGACAGAAGTACTGGATACTTTCCGCTCGCAATTTGATACGCGCTAGAGTGCACAGATGTGTGCCCTGCTTTAAGCTCCGCCCGCGTTTCAACGCGCCGGAAATGGCCGACCATCGTTCTTGTCGTGTTGTACAGACGGTGAAACCTTTCATACATACTGGGACGGACTATGCTGAACCGTTTAAAGTCACTATTGCCCGTGGTCGTGGTATACGTTCCACAAAGGCATACATTTGCCTATTCGTTTGTATGACAACTCGTGCAGTTCACATAGAGTTAACCAGTGATTTGAGTACGCAGGGTTTTATGTCTGCATTTAAACGATTTTTATCTCGCCGTGGTCCCGTTAAGCGCTTATACTCTGACAACGGCACAAATTATGTTGGAGCGCGACGCAATATTTCGGAATTACATACATTCTTACGCTCCAAGTACTACCAAAGTGAATTCGCCCATGTCTTAGCTGAGAATCGCATTGATTGGTGTTTTAATACGCCAGCGGCTAGTCATTTTGGTGGCAATTGGGAGGCGAATATTAAAAGCCTTAAGTCGCACCTGTTTCGGGTCATAGGCGAACAGATTCTCTCGTACGAGGAGTTGAGCACCGTACTCGCTCAGGTAGAGGCGTTGATGAATACGCGTCCGTTGTGTCGGACTTTGTCTAGTGATCCATCGGAGCCACTAGCGTTGACGCCGGCTCACTTCTTGACGACGACTCCTCTTAAATATTTGCCCGCTTTAGATGTCGAGACTGACAAACTGCAGCTTCACCCGCGTCACGCTCTGCTAGATAGCTTAGTTCAGTCCTTTTGGAAGCGATGGAGGACAGATTATCTGCATACGCTGCAGTCGCGTCAAAAGTGGAACACTCCTTCAGATCCAGTCACAGTCGGTACTGTGGTGATACTGAAGACTGAGAGTGCGCCTCCTCTGCACTGGCCTCTTGGTGTAGTGGAAGAAGTTTTTCCGGGTTCGAACGGAATAACGCGAGTCGTAAAGGTTAAAACCGCAACTGGATCGTACCTGCGTCCGGTTATTCGCCTCTGCCCTCTGCCTAATCAGTAGTAGTGGCATAGTTAGTTATAAGTTGTTTCGCTACCTAGTATTGATAGTTTAGATATAGTAATAGGGTTTAGTTTCGCTTTTGTTTTTTTCCTTTTCTTTGAAGGTAACCCTTCAAACCCGGGGGGAATGGTTGCGCCAATTTGCTATGATCCGCGATTTTGTTTTTTGTAATTTATTTTTTGGCCTAGCAATCCTATCCCTTCCGTTTCCCTGCCCCGCACGACCTCAAGAAATGACATGACGTGTTTCGTGCTTCGATTGTGAATGTGACCGCTCCGCTAACATCGCCCGCTCGAAATTACAAGAAAATTGACTATTTCGTGATCCAACCATTCAAAGACTCAACAATAGTGCAGTGTAGTGCAATACAGGACCTGGCAGTGGTTAAATGTGCGAAGTCGAGGTTCGCCGGCCGGCGCCACGTGGAACCTTCGAGGTCAAAAGGTCAGTGTTCCTCCCTAATACATCCATCCCATGCCAGGCACAGTACCTGCATATTGTTAACAAACCTTAGATCGCTTTTTTAAACATACAGTCCACAGCTTATTTGCGCAACCAACTTGTGATCCCGTGAGCCACGATATTTACAGTATGGCCGACGGATTTTGGCGCGGCTGAAGTTAGGCTCTGCGAAATTTAGCGCTCAAAATAAGCGCGCCAAATAAATCTTCTTCTTCTTCCTGCCCTTATTCCATATTACATGGGATCGGTGCAACACGTTTTTTTCTTCTACTCTATCCTGTCACCCGTCACACTATCACTAAGCGCGCCAAATAAATGAGTTATAAAAATAAATGCCAATAACAATTTTAAACAGCAATAACAAATGCTATTGGCATTTATGTTTTCAAACCATTTATTTTTTTACGAGTGCACAAGCGCTAAAGTTCGCAGAGCCTAACTTCAGACGCGCCAAGATCCGTCGCCCATACCGTAAATTTGGCGATCCATCGGGTTAAGTTGGTGACCTTGGTTCTAATCTCTTTTTAGGGTTCCGTACCTCAAAAGGTAAAACCGAAACCTGTATAGGATAACTTTGTCGTCGCCTGTCTGTCTGTCAAGACACTTAATCTCAGGAACGCGTGGAGGTATCAAGTTGAAAAAACATATACTTAGGTCTGAAGCCCCTTGAAGCTTATAATGTATATTTTGGCACTCTCAAGGGAATCAAAGTTCATAAGGTACTTCCCGTTGATCTAGAATCCGAAATTTGGCAGGAAGTAAGGTCTTATAGCATAAATATAGGAATAAATCAAAAAACTGTAAATTTGTCCATAAGTCACCAAAAAAAAAAACTTTTTGCAATTCGCAAAAATCTTTTGAGACTCGATTTGGGAATTAAACTATTCACATAAGTTAGTTCATATGGAATCCTCAGTGTGCGAGTCCAACTTGCACTTCTTTTTTTTGTTCTCTAGCACTCTAAACAATTTATGAAAAAAAAAATTGTTTGTATGGAGAAAGTACCACTCGTGATCCTTCAATCACCCTTTTTTTACGGTAGGTAAAATCATTCAATGACAAATCCCGCCCTTGGGCGGAGCGGGAAGTAGTGTCAGACTCTTACTGACTAAAACAACGAAGGAACGGGGTAGGTACCCCGTTCCTTCGTTGCCTATCGTGCCGGGGCCGGGAATTCCTCGCGGAAGCTGACCCATGACAGCTCCTCGAAGCGCGCGGGAATAGAACGCGCCGTCGACGACTTGGGCTCGGTCCGGTCGGTTACCGGACGATCGGACAGCATGCTACCCATTGCACGCCGTCCGCAAGCCCGCGCCTGCGATGGCCGGAAATCGGAATCGGAATCCCGGCGGCGGCTGGGGCGAGCGCCCCGTTGCCTCTGCCTTATGCGGTCGGCCTCCTCCTTTGCTAGCATTACTGCTTCGTAGAAGGAGGCGACCGCCTGCCATCCCTCCTCACTCCGGACCATGGCCTGAACCAAGGCCCGGCGAAAGAGATCGCTGCCGCCGATTGCCCCCACGAGAACACGGTGATGCTCCGCCCGGGCGGGGCATACCTCTACAGTATGCTCCACCGTGTCCTCCGGGTGTTCCGCACAGTGGCGACACCCAGGCGAATCCTCCGCACGAATCCGGAACAGGAACTTAGCGAACTTGCCGTGTTCGGTAAGAACCTACGTCGTGCGGAAGTTAAGAATGCCCTGAGGTCTTTCCAGCCACGCCTCAAGGATGGGCCTTATCGCCTCAATTGTGGCGCGCTCCGAACGAGGTTGCGATAGTCGCTAACGCCATTTCGCCATAAATCCCACTGGAGCTCTGTCCGCCATGCCTCGACTTGTCGCGGCAGCGGAATTTCGCCCCGGCATCAATCGCCCTTGTCATTTCAGAGTCACGGTGTCTTTGTCGAACAGACTTGTAACCTTGGCAGTTTTCTAAGACCTGAATGTGCGATCATTACTCAAGAACACAATATTATAACTAGAATGAACTCAACCTTACATTGATAATTAAGTATCCAACACTTTACATAATTGCTAATATTTAATTTAGTAATAAAT
Source organism: Leucania comma (assembly GCA_958295575.1). NCBI lineage: Eukaryota > Metazoa > Arthropoda > Insecta > Lepidoptera > Noctuidae > Leucania > Leucania comma. Next base: position 2,060,272 of record OY282469.1, read on the forward strand.
TAATTTAATCAAGAATGCATTGCACTCAAGATTGTTTTCTGTCAAAAGATTTGATTAATTCAATAAATAATTATGATTGTAAATGCTACTTAGCGCATAAGTAATTATTATTAACCTAGCGCATAATAAATTATTTTGCATGTAACTGTCCGTCAAAAACTGACGTCTCATTATTTATATAAGTTTAATGATAAATTTAATTGATAGTTTTATAAGTGTTATTTATATTTTTGGATTGACTTGGAATTATAAGTTTGAATAAACTTTATATTAAAGATAGCACTTTATATGTATTAAAAAAAAACTCGCATTATTTTGTAATACGAGTTCTAGCGTGAAAATAATGAGTATCAAACGGTATGCAATATTGATGATGTATACAGACTTACGGGCCGCACATCTACGAACACATACTGCAACTCATCAGCTCTTCTGTCACCTATGGGGACTGAAGAGCTAAAGGAGATAGAGTACCTAGTAACAAACACACGAACCTGGCGAATAAGACACGAAAACACTCTTCTGACTAATCCGTAGCAGATAGTTAAAGGCTCAAGAGTTTTTTTAATTTCGTGCGGATTTCATCCCGCATGCGGATTTGCTCCGCATGCATAACCTCCGCAAATGTCCTTTTTATACAAGTTTTTATTGTAGTGCGTGCAACACGCACGCGGAACGTTATTTTTTGCCTTTTAAAATTTTATAGTTGCGAAGTAAATCCGCATGCGTGATAAAATCAAGCTATGGGCCATTTTAAAAATTGTTCCACCTAAACCGGTCCGTGTGAGTTCCCACCTCCTCTGTTTCAGTTTGTTTCGTCCGCGTATATCTTTGTTTATTCCACTCACATAACGCATAATTCTGTGCTGATCCCCAGCGAAAGTGAAATGTATTGGCTGCTCGTTTCAAAGTTACATTCTTGTAAACGTCATGAACTGTGTCAGTGTTAAAAATCTAAAGATATATCTATTAGAATTCTAACTACATCAACCTCTTCTTTATTTAATTTTTCTATAATATGTATACACTACATAACCCAAATGTCGAAGAAAAAACAGCCAGGCTGAAATAGTAGTGGGCTGGCCACGTCGTTCCGCAGACCTATGTTGAAAAAGGAAGATCTTCCGACCAGACATGTCATATTTGATCAAGGCAAAAAATAAAATAAAAATCTTCATTTTATGTAAGCGGCAAATAAATTGAACCATTTGTTATAGTTACGCACAACTCCCCTACTTCGACCCACACCCGAAAATCGATTATAATCCTCGTCACAACCAGTAAAACGTCATGGCGCTCGACCTTGAATGCGCAGTAGCTGATTTTCGAGTCTCAATGGTAGTGGGGGGCTGCGCGTGACCATAACAAATGGTTCAACTTATTTACCGCGTACTATAACATCGAATTTGTTTAGCATAGCATAGCATCAGCCTTATAATGTTCCCACTGTTGGGATTCAGGCCTCTTCTTTAGGAGAACGAATGGGCCATAATCCACCACGCGGGCCCAGTGCGGGTTGGTGGATGTCACATGTCTTCGAATTTTTAGTTCTAGGACATGCAGGTTTCCTCACGATGTTTTCCTTCACCGTTTTTGAGAGCCATGGTGATGAAATACACTACACAAAGTAATGCGCGCTCGCTGGGTTTGAACCCGCGACCCACTATTCGTAAGTCAGGGCCATTACCACTCGGCCACCACTGATCTCCGAATTCTGCTTTCGAATTAGTTTATTCGTTGCTAATTTTTTTTTTTATTCCAATAGTTTTTAAGCTTTATCTTTGAAGCTACTAATAAGAAAGCGAAGTCCAAAATGGTCTTACGACCCCCATAGACAACGACATCTTGGTCAGAGAGACAAATATATTTTTGTTTAAAATTGTTATTTCGTTTGTTTTCTCACCAATTTTGATATTGTTTTCACAATAAGTATTATATAGGGTGACTGGTAATTAGTGAACGATACTTAAACACGTGATTGTAGTCATGTTAATAAACAACTTTTACTATGGGACCAACCTGAAATCGCGAGAGGTAAAATCATCCAATGGCAAATCCCGCCCTTGGACGGAGCCGGCTACTTCCGGCTCCGTCCAAGGGTCAGACTCTTACTGACTAAAAACCTACCCCGTTCTTTCGTTGCCTATCGTGCCGGAGCCGGGTATTCCTTTCGGAAGCTGACCCATGATCCCGGCAGGCTTCGACCCTGCCTGCCTGCAGCTAGCAGGCTGGGCCTCTACGGTTTGCTGACAGCTCTTTTAGGCGCGCGAGAACAGGACGCGCCGTCAACAACTTAGGCTTGGTTCGGTCGGGTTCGGCGGCTGGGGCGAGCGCCACGTTGCCTTTGTCTGATGCGGTCGGCATCCTCCTTCGGTCGGCCTCCTCCTTCGGTCGGAGACCGCCTGCCATCCCTCCTCACTCCGGACCATGGCCTGAACCAAGGCTCGGCGAGAGAGATCGCTGCCGCCGATCGCCCCTATGAGGACACGGCGATGCTCCGCCCAGGCGGGGCACACCTCTACGTAATGCTCCACCGTGTCCTCTGGGTGTTCCGCACAGTGGCGACACCCGGGCAACCATGCTCGATGTTGACAATAGACGAGTGGGGAAAGTCTTAAATAAAGAACTATTGAATAACTGGTTAGTTTTTTTTTTGTTACGATAATATTGATTATTCCCTATTATCGTAGTACTTGGTTCCCAAACAAACCGAAAGCTTCCAAAGAGGTTATTATACTACCAACCATTGTCATTATAAAAATTAAATGGTATAGACTCGTAAAAGCTGGTTTTCGCAAATGCTCTGTCGACTCCTTTAAACAGCATTGTTATGCAAATCTAGACGTGGAAAAATACCTGCAATTTGTCTCCGCAAATCCTCGGTAATTTCTAGAAAACACTGAGCTTAGTCTGTAGTGCATTTGATAAACGATTGGCGCCATATAATACGGGTTTCCGAGAAAATGGCAGCAGTTAAAAAAAGCTACTTTACAGAAAAAAATAGCAAAATAGCATTGCTATTACTATACTACTAGGCGCTCACGTCGCCGCCGCCCTCGGGATTCTGATCCCGATTTCGGGCCACCATAGGCGCGAGATTACAGATGGCAAGCACTGGGAAGCTCGCTATCCGACCTTCCGGTAACTGCCCGGACCGAGCCCAAGCCGTCAACGGTGCGTACTGTTTCGCTTCAAGGAGTTGTCAGAAAACTGTAGGAGCAAACTGACATCGGATGAGTTTTACCCTCAAAAAAAAAGCCGCAATGCAAAATTCTAGACCGGAGAGGGCTAGGTGATATGATATGATGATGGTATGTACGGTATGATGGTATGACATCACTCACACTTGATTTATCAACGATGTAGTAGTCATGGCTAAGTCTATAAAAGAGGTCAGTACAATGCTTGATGAGCTCAGTAGAGTTTCTGAAAGAGGGGGTCTTAAAATGAACATGGATAAGGCCAAGATCATGGTAAATCCTCATTTGACAACCACTTCTTTCACAGACACTCTATACTCGAATTTGTACACGATAACAATGTTATCGTAAATGTCATTTACCGGGGTCAAACGGTCGAGTTATGTAAGTCGAACTTCAAGAAAGCGGTAAATCAAAAATGCTTTTTTGCTTTATAAATGTCTATGACAGTACCGATTTTATTAAATGTCAGAACAGAAGATAAGTGTAGTTTTAGAGACTATACCATCAAACCATATCGACCTCCACACCACATCGAAACCACCTCCAAACCAGACAATGTTTTATTGAAAACTCGTGAACGACATAAAATTTTGATAATATGCAGTTCCCCACAGTATGTTTTTTATCAAACTCCACTGTCCTGTAATTTGGCCCTATTTTAAACACACATCATTAGACTGTCAGACCCCAAGAGGACACCGGTGTCCGCACACCTATTGTCTTTCTATTGTGTCTAATTACGATATTCAAAAGTTTAAACAGTTTACACACCAAGCTCCACTCGTAAATACACCATAAATACCCATATTTCAATTCAAGTACCAGTATATCTTCTCAAAAGCCATCATATCTCCAGCACAAACAGGATCAATCGCTATGACAGATGGCAGTACAACTCATAAATAAGATGGCGAGGAACAAATAGTACGAGTATATATGGCGTACGCTTTGTCTTTACATTTTGTATGCACTGGACTGCAGTACTGGGTAAGAAAAACTGAAGGAAAATGGAAATACAATTTTGTTTTTTAGGGGGATAGTGGGTAATAACCATGGAATTGATGACGAAAATTCAAAAACAACCCAGACAAGTACAAGTTTGAATACAACATTAAATCGAGCAAAAAATACCGATAAAATAACATTGCTTTGGAAACTCACTTTATTTTTTTTTTTATTTTTTTTTAAATTTCAAATCTATACTTCTGACGGTTTATGAGATATAGCCAGCTGACAGATTGACGGATAGATAGACTGACAGTCGAACGGACAGCCGGACGGACAGCAAAGGCTTAGTAATAGGATCCCGTTGGTGTGTGTGTTTTTTTTTTAACTGATACAAACTTGTGTTTGACTACGATCCCACCTGATGGTATGTAGTGACGCAATCATTGATGGTGAGGCGCACTAGTTTATTAGGAGCCTATTCACTCTAGTATTGAAGACACCTAAATTATAATCGAACGGGAAGACCGCAGCAGGCAAGTTCGGTACGGAACCATCCATATTTTAGAGAGAGTAGAATTCATAACCATTATTCTGGCCTAATTTTTTGTTCATATGTAGTTTAAAGTTCAATTTACCTTGGACGGGATTTTGCGAATGTTGTTGGAATGCAAAGCACAAAGGAAAGCAATGCAACTGAAAGACTACTGGCTTATTTTTTGTCAGTAAATGCTGACACTATTCGAAGATCTTCCACTTCCAAAACAAATATTGCATATTATTTCATATTTTCTCTCATTGAAGTATATGGTTTTATTTTGTCAATTTAATTATACCATACTTGGGAAAATATTAGTTTCGAGTTTTCTACAGAATCTAAGACACTAGTGCAATATTCTTTCTTAACGTAATTATCGTCTTGGGGTAATAATCATATAGATACTTTTCCACACATCAAATTCAAAATTCGGCTGAAAGTCTGTAAAGAGATGATATTCTCACAGAAACTCAACATTACGAACCTAATTCATTATAAATACTTGTCCCAAGAGGACCTACTAAACTCCTTGATATTCCGTCCGCTCTCCAAGTATTGAGAAAGGTCATTTATCTGGAGATTGCGCCTCGCCTCAAAATAAATCACTATTGACGGAGAGCGTTTGAATAATATCTTTCTAAAATATATTTGACTAGTCTACAGACAAAGTTTCCTTTGTACAAGTATCAGGAATAGACGGCAACGTTATACGTGATGGGTGTTTGCTCAAACTTGCCAATGCGTTTGTCTTCTGGGTTTAGAGGTGAAGCTTTGAAATTGAAACTAATCTTCAGTTTTAAAAGTTTCAAACCTGTCAATTCACATATAATTTTTGGATGGGGCAAGTTTTTATTGATTATTTCAGTAGCTATGGGTAGGACTTCTAATTGCGGGTGTGTAATTCATGTCATGTACGTGTATGTGTATTGCGGGATTATCTATCTATGTGTGTGTATTGTGTTCTCTTATATATTTGTGGATGTCCAGATGTTCAAAAAAGTTTGAAATGAGTAGAACCTGGCCTTAACTGCTTGTAACCCTCCCTTGTCCTTTCACTTGCCTTCTGCGTTTCAGGGCTACTGTGATACTCTCGAGCAACGCCGTAGGCCTATACATCAATTTATAATTTTGCACCACATCACCTTCTTAACGCATCGATGGCGAAACTAGTTATTGTGTTTTAAAGTTAAATTCTTTGCCTGGCCGAGTATTCGGCCACAGCAATACCATCCATTGATATTGTCATTAGGTCCCTACGTGACCAGGTAACAGGGGACGTGACGCATCATAACATAACAATAAACTAACAAAGCTAAATAGAACTCATTGGTGAGGTTGTGTTTTCACATGCCTGAAAGGTCCTTTGGGAACTACAATCGTAATATTTTATATTTACTTTGAAATTCAAATTATTAAACACAAAATCCCAGGACATTAATAATTGAAATATACCAGCTAACGCTCGATACATGTAATTGTAATCTACCTATATTCAATATCTCTAAATATAAAAAAGTCGTGTTAGTTACACTATTTATAACTCAAGAACGGCTGAACCAATTTGGCTGAAAATTGGTGAGAAGGTAGCTTAGAACCATGACATGGACATAGGATAATTTTTATCCCGTTAAATAAAAAAATATAAAATCCAAAACTTTCTCATTTATTGTATAGGTACGAGTATATACGGTAGAATTGGGTAGAGTAGGGTAGAACGGGAGCGAAGCCGCGGGCAAAAGCTAGTATTATATAAAAGGAGAAACTTAGTGACTGATATATCAACACACAGCCAAAACTGCTAGGACCAAGAGCATGATATTGTGCACAAGATTTTCTTTAATAACGTAGGCGAGCAGTAATAGAGGATTTTACATAATGGTCTCCCATAAGGGGGAAAAACGGGGGTTTAAAGTTTGTATGGAGAAACCTAGTTTCACGTGGGCGAAGCCGCAGGCAGAAACTAGTTTATAATAAAAAGAGAAGCTGACTGACTGACATATCAACGCACAACCGAAACCATAAGGCTTAAAAGCGTGAAATTCGGCACAAGGTTTCCTTTTAAGGCGTAGGTGAGATAGCGGTCAAGCGCGAACCTATCAATAATAAAAAAAATAAAAAGTCTTGACTTACTTGACTTACGTCCCCCCTCCCCTCTAGATGCCCCCTAGATGGGGCAGAAGGCGTCCACAGTGCGCCGCCATCTCGTTTGGTCTTGAGCTTCGCGTTTTATTTCGCTCCAGGTCTTCCCTATGTTCTTCGCCTCTGCGATGACCGTTCGTCACCAGCACCTCTACCATGAGTTTTAAGCAATAGTATTCGTCGCTACTCGATATCGACGCCGTAAATATTTTGTATGGCAAATTTTGCAGCGCCTCTAGCGGTCACTTGCAGAACAAAAATTTGCCATACCAAATATTTACGGCGTCGATATCGAGTAGCGACGAATACTATTGCTTAAAACTCATGGTAGAGGTACTGGTCTGCTTGGGGCGACCAAGGTAAGGCGTAATTTAAGGCATAGGTAAGGACTTAGAAAGGATTTTCCAAAATTCACCCCCTACGGGGATCAAACGGGGGTCCGATATTAGTATGGAACAAGCTAGTACACCGAACGAAGTGATCATGGAACTCACTCGGAATGCTAATGGGAAGTAATCGCTTATTTTCAGTCATCACGATGGATTGCGAGTTTATTATATAATTATTAATTTTGATATTCAGGTCGTTATAAATTTTGGCTCTCTCGAGAGAATTTAAGGAAATTGATTCTGTCAGCTCGTTCAGTAACTTTTACAATCAATTTGGGGATTGATTCAATGTTTCTAAGTCATTAGTCGATTTGAAAGGTGGTTTTAATATTCTAAGCCATGAAGGTGGTTTTTTTTTATGATATATAAAATCATCCAGTGATATATCCCATCCTTGGGTGGGGCGGGAGATAGTATCAGACTCTTACTGACTTAATACCTACCCTGTTTCTTCATTGCCTTCGTACCAGGGCCCCGGCGTTTACTTTCGCACAACCCTTGGCCACAGTAGGCTTCAATCCTGCTGGGCCTCTGCAGTTTGCTGACAACTCCTTGAGGAGCGCGGGAACAGTGCGCTCCGTCGACGACTTGAGCTCGGTCCGGACTGTCACCGTACGGACGGACAAAGAACTAATCATTGCCCGCCGTCCGCAAGCCCGCGCCTACGGTAGCCGAAAATCGGGATCAGAATCCCGGTGGCGGTGGTGGCGTGTACGCCATTGCCTCATGTGGTCGGCCTCCTCCTTTGCTAGCATTACTGCTTCGCAGAAGGAGGCGACCGCCTGACACTCGTCCTCGCTTTTGACCATGGCCTGTACCAAGCCCGAGCCGTGAAGGTGGTGATAGTCTTGGAGGTAGTTATTGTGTTTATAGAGTAAACCGTAAGAAGAAAGAGACTGTAAAGAGTAAACCATGGTCCTGGAATGCAAAGGGCAAAGGTACATTGCGCCCACGTGTACAGTATGCCAATCTGGGCGCGTCAGTCTCTATACATTTTACATGGCAATTAGACGTCTTGTGCTATGTACAACTCAGGCGTCGCCCACACGTTATGTAGTTCCCGCTTTACTATAGGACACACGTGGATTTGAGTAAGTAAAAGACTGCCACGCCTTTTCGCACCAATCCTAGAGCGGGAGAAGCCATATGATGATTTTATAAAAAAGTGTAAATATATATTAAAAAAGTGTGGCCCTGAATTTTCAAACATATCCAATCCCAAGCCACCTGTCTTGGTGAGAAAGAAAAACTATACAGCTGTATTCACTCGTTCACCTTATATTTTTATGACAAAAGAAAACTTTACAGTCGCAAAATGTTTTTTTTTTATAATATAAACCAGTGCTTGACTGCGATCCTGCTTGATGCCAAGCAGTGATGCAATCGTTGATGATGAGGCGCAATTGTTTATAGGAGCATACTCACTCTAGCCTTAATTATCAGCCTCATAATGTTCCCACTGCTGGGACTCAAGCCTTCTCCCTAGCAGAGGGAATGGGCCGAAATCCACGCGGGCCCAGTGCGGGTTAGTAGATGTCACATGTTTTCGAATTTTTAGTTCAAAGACATGCTGGTTTCCTCACAACGTTTTCCTTCATCGTTTTGAGAGCAGTGGTGATGAAATATATAGGGTGACTGGTAATTAGTGAACGATACTTAAACACGTGATTTTAGTCATGATAACAAACAACTTTTACTATAGGACCATACCTGAAATCGTAAAAAAAACAGCCAAGTTCAGTACATTTTGACCAGTTAGGCGAACACAAATGCATTGACCAGCAGAGTTTTTTCGCAATTTCAGTTTTGGTCCGATAGTAAAAGTTGTCTGTTATCAAGAGTACAATCACGTGTTTAAGTGTCGTTCACTAATTACCAGTCACCCTATATTACACAAAGTAATGCGCCTAGCCTTGAAGATATATATTTAATCGGACAGGAAGACCGCAGTAGGCAAATTGTTCCAATTCTTCGATGTTCGCGAAATAAACGACAATGTGAAACGCTTAGTCGGGACCGTAGAGGTGTTGACAACGTAAGGGTGGTTGTTCGATAAGTTATGTAATTCCTGCGAATACTCTCTAAAATGTAACCTGAAAAATACCGATGTTTTCTAGACAATAATAACCTAAAAATCAATTATTTGAGTACCGAAAAGAAATACCAAACAACAGTTCCTAAACCACAGAAACAATTCTATTTACTCGTACATCCAGCATTTCGCTTCCCTGAATAGCGTATAAGTCCTCTTTCCACTCATAAATAAATCTATCAATTATTTCGCAAAACCTTTTCAATTTTCTTTGCGAACCACGAAAAAACAATTGAAAAGAAATTCGCGTTTTTCTACCTCAAAATCGCGTTAACCATTCCGCTCAATAAAACAAAGGGGACCAATAGTCGAATAAACATAATAATATCTGAATTCAATTTCCAAGTACCCTCAGTTTGAACGGAGATAATATGGAAGTTTCGGAGGGCCTTCCTTCCTCTTTATGTCCTTATTAACTGTTTTGGAGTTTGTTATTGTTTTTTTTTTTTCTATAAATACCCTGTATCTGGTCCTTCGCTTTTCAAGATTTTTTTTTGTGTTATATTTTTCATAAATCATGTTAACTAAATTAGTTTTGCTGTAGGTCCTCGTAGTGTCATTGTTCGAGACGATTTGAGTAATAAAAGCCTTACTTAAAACCGTATTCTATACATTACCTAGGTATTGTATAGAATACCGGATTATATAGATTGCCGGTAACATATACATGCAAACAAACTTCGACTTAATATATCTATCTATCTATCTATCTATCTATTAGTGAGATGTGACTAGTCCAATTAAAATCATTTTCCTCTTAATCTCAAAGTGAAATTCGAGTACAAACTAGATCTAGATGGACAGAATCTAGAACTAGTGCTGCAGTTGTAATAGATTTATGTAACGAGGTGCTGGACACAACATGAGGTGGGAAATCTGCCAGTTCCATTAGGTACCTAAATAAAAAGATACCTAGCCATTTGGAACTGCAAACGTGATAAGCCTTATTCAACGACTAATGCGGCAATCTGAACATAGCATAGGCATATGTATAGCTTAATCATCCTTATAATGTTCCCACTGCTGGGACTCAGGTCTTTTCTCCAGGAGAGGAAATTGGCCGTACTCCTTGCAGACCCAGTGTGGGTTAGTGGATGTCACGTGTCTTCTAATTTTTTGTTCTAGGATCTGCCGGTTTCCTCACTTTGTTTTCTTTCAACTTTTGGAGAGCAGTTCTGATGATATAATTTTAAATTTAAAAAAAGCAATACGCCTGTTGGAGTTTATACCTGCGAGGCGAAAGTCGGGGCCATTTTCGCTGGGCCATCGCAGTTTTACTGAGCATAATATCAAGCTTGTATTCCTAAAAGAGGTAGGTATCATCAATTTCGGTAAAGTTGTTATGTTGTTAGTTATGTTTACCAGTACTTTTGTAATAAATAACGTAATTTAAGAGTGTCTGTGAAGAATCGCTGAAATGTAAGTACGCGCTTTAACTTTAATTATATGTATATACCATAGCGGCCGAAAGATCGTACCAAATAGGATAATTCTTCGGACTAAGGTTTGGGTTAAAGAAAATTGCAAAAAAATCAAAATAAGAAAATTGAAAGCCGTGTGACCGAGTCAAGCTACGAGTAGTTTGTTTGAAAAAAAACGCTTTGAGTTCGAGAATTATTTCATGTAATTGAGTTTACTGTAAAAGTAAACAAGTAACACTCAGAAAACTGGATAGCTTTCGAAATGTTACAAATAATTTTCAACACTTACCCGAAGACATAACATATGATCGACAGTCACTCTTGGGTTTCAATTTTGCCAAGCATTTACCTCAGTAATTTTAATTTATCTTCCAGTCTCACTAAATGCAGCTAAATAACTACTTAACACCTTTCCGACATGAAAACCTAATTTCTACTTGCATATTTTAACAAATCAATTAATATTGCACACGACACTCCTTAATCCCCCACCCCCCTAACCCACTTCTACAAACAATAACTACAATCTGGGCCCTAAACTATTTACTGACTAACTCTATTCCTATTCAGTACTGCACTCATTAATTAGATTGAGCACAACACTAGCAAACCCGCTTACAATACTCTGTTAAATAGGTTACTGCCATAGAGTACGGAAACACTGCAATGGCAGCAAATAGAGATGCTACCCGAAATTAAGTCACCATGGGATCTGGAGGCAACAGTCCTTGCACGCATGCACGATCTGCGCGTGGAGATGCAACGCCGGGGCGAATCCCCGCTGCCGCGACAAGTCGCGGCTTGGCGGACAGAGTTCCGGCGAGATCTCATGGTGAAATGGCGAGAACGACTGTCGCAACCCTGTGCTGGGCACGCCACGATTGAGGCGGTAAGGCCCCTCTTTGAGGCGTGGCTGGAAAGGCCTCACGGCGTCATAACCTTCCGCATGGCGCAGGTACTAACCGAACATGGCAAGTTCGGGCGGTACCTGTACAAGATCCGTGCGGAGGTGACGCCCGGGTGTCGTCACTGTGCGGAACGCCCGGTGGACACGGTGGAGCACACGGTAGAGGTGTGCCCCGCTTGGGAAGAGCATCGCCGTGTCCTCGTGGGGGCAATCGGAGGCGATCTCTCGCGCCGGGGCTTGGTTCAAGCCATGCTCCGGAGCGAGGAGGAGTGGCAGGCGGTCGCCTCCTTCTGCGAAGCAGTAATGCTAGCAAAGGAGGAGGCTGACCGTATCAGGCAACGGCGCTCACGCCGCAGCCGCCGCCGTAACTCCGATCCAAATTTCCGGCCACCGTAGACGCGGGCTTGCGGACGGCGGGCAATGGGTAGCTCGCTGTCCGTTTGTCCGGTAACAGACCGGACCGAGCCCAAGTCGTTTACGGCGCGCACTGTTCCCGTGCGCCTCAAGGAGTTGTCAGCAAACCGTAGGGGCCCAGTAGGGTCGAGGCCTAGTCTGGGGCTCTGGGAAGGTATGAAAATGCATACCAGGGCCCTGGAACCAAGGCAGGGAAGGAACAGGGTAGGATTTTAGTCAGTAAAAGTCTGACACTATTTCCCGCTCCGCCCAAGGGCGGGATTTGTCATTGGATGATTTTACCTACCGTAAAAAAAAAAAAAAAAAAAAAAACCCGAAATTAAGTGAAAATTAGAAAACAAAAGACATATATAAACCTGAAATCGCGAAAAAAAATCAGCCAAATTCAGTACATTCTGACCAGTTAGGCGAACACAAATGTATTGACAAGCAGATTTTATTTCGCGATGTCAGGTTTGGTCCCATAGTAAAAGTTTTTTGTTATCATGACTGCAACTACGTGTTTAAGTATCGTTCACTAATTACCAGTCACTCTATATAGAATAGAATAGAACTTTATTGTACACAAAAAGAAAGTATAAGGCTTCGTTTACAGAGACGCGGCGCGTTGCGCGGCGCGTTGGGCGGTCCGTCGTACATTGCCATTTATGTTTGTGTTTGCGTGTGCGATGACGCGGGCCGCTGCTGCATGTACGAGGAACGCCCAATGCACCGCGCAACGGGCCACATCTCCGTAAACAAAGCCTAAGGCATAAACATAAAATGGGAGTCCCATCCACAGGAAAGAAAACAGATGCATGATAGAAAGATATAGTAAGTAGGTAGTGTGTGCAGTACTGAGAGTGTGAGAACTGGCATGAAATAATTTGTCAATCACTGACACCCTTCCCCTCCAGTAGTTCATATAACATCATTTTACCAATCGATTCTTCGACATTGCTGTAACACCGCAACTCTCTAACCACATCGGCCTCCAAATACGGTCCTTCTCACATCTCCTAAATTCATTGTCCACCTCTCGTCACTTCCAATGACGCTAATACCCTCCTCCAGAAGAGCTGCAGATATACAAGCATATTTCCTAAAACCAAAACCTCCTTCTGTCAATGTCCGCCCCATCTTTTACTCCAGCTTGTAGTTTTTAATTCGTGCCTAAGTACAATGTTCATTCGATTTGGTACGTTCATTTCTGTCCCACCCCAACTACACTCTAAGCTGGGGCTCGTACCCAAGAGATAGCTTTAGCATGTAGTTGCCCTATTTTTATTATTTTGGTAAATCCAATGACTTCTCCCCGCTACTCATTAATAGTCAGCTGCAAGCCCACGCCAACGGTGAGTTTGGAGTCGGGTTTGGGGTCCTGGCGGCTGAGGCGTGAGGATTACCATTCCCTCACGTGTCCAGCCGCCTCCTTTGCTTGCATTACTGCTTCCCAGAAGAAAGCGACCGCCTGCCGGTCCCTTCGCTCCAAACCATGGCCTGTAACACGGCCCGGCGCGAGAGGTCGACTCCTCCCTTGCTCTGTGCTTACTACAACTATACACTAGACTCGGCTGAACCAAATTGTATTGTTGAGATACAATCTTGTGATATATTCATGGATTATGTGATTAAGTTTGTGCTAAACTGTTTAGTTGATATCTAGGGTAACAGGGATGTATTGCATCGGCCGAGTGTTTGTCAGGTCTCGTTATTCAGGCAATATTGGATTTAGCTATTCGGTAGTGTAAACCAGAGTCGAGTCGAGCCGAGGATTATAAGCCGAAATATACATTATAGCGGTAGTAACTGGACGTCTCCCTAATCGCATAGGTAGATGTAAGATACCGGCCAAGTATTGTTCGCCGTAGTGTGTGTAGTATGATTCTGAACGCGCCTAGGTTGGTAGATGAATATAGTGTTTCATAAGGTTGTCAGAAATGTAACGTGGTACGAGCATGGCGGATTGAATTGTAATTCGGGCTCGTACGTGTCTTATTGTGAGTTTTATTATAATTTACCGTTTTCCATATAAAGTTTATGCCAGCAACAAAGCCTCTTTTCTTCATAACTGACTCACCCCGACTACAACATGGTATTAAGTTTAGTGGGTTAACAAAATGCATAAAATTTTTAGTCCAAAATAAACATTAGGTATTTTTTCTACAAATAGTGCAAATCTGGGCCATGCCATTATGCCATAACAATTTCATCTTATATATGTCACTGTGGTATGCCACATATACACTAATTAACAATTTTTTTAAGAACCACTTTCTTCTTACATGATATTTCCAAAAGTTGTCTCTTTCGAATGAATGACTTACATAGATAAATAAACAATTGTATATCAAAGTCAAAGTCAAAGTCAAAGCCAAAATGTTTTTATTTCATATAGGCCTACATGGGCACCTCTAAAACGTCAGAAGCTAGTGCACATAAAGATTAAGGTTTGTTTAATGCCTAATAGTTTTTTAAGTAGAACCTTTGCTATTGTCAAATACAAATGAAAAATTATATGATTGACTTTGAATGCCAGTTCTATATTACTCTTGTACGATCGTTTAATTATAGGATAAACTATTACTGAAAGTTAAATCTGATGATTTAATTTTAAATAATACTTCATAGTAAGGGAGATCCTCCTTAGCCTATTTCCAACTAGCTTAGAGTCAGCTTCTTGCCTAACCGAATGTTTTAAAGGACGGCCTTTCAGTCCTCAATTACAATATGATACTCCTAGAATGGACTGATAGACAGAGTTTCTTAGATCTGGCTTGAAGGTAGCCGCGATTATTAAAGATCTACGAATCACAACCGTAGCCAAAGGACTTACGTGTAGTTTGAGGGACCGGATCAGTAATTTCTTAGATAAACTCATAAAATATAAATTATGTAATGAAAAATCGACAACTTTCGAACACGCAACCTCCTGCATGAGAGGCCGTGCCTTAACTATAAAGCCATCTGGATAAAGTTAATTAATTGACGAAATGCCAAAATTGAAAACAAATTTTATATCTCAGATTTATAGTTCCTCATATATCGATAATCCAGAGACGTCGCAATTAGAAAGTACCACTTAAAGAGGTCAGACCACTATCTCACAAGACAGTAAGCGATGATGAGGCTCGAAAATGGAGTACACTAACACAGAAACAAGCTATTTACTCTAGACTTAACCCTATCCCTGATAAGAACAAGCTATCAGGGAATACAAAGTCCAGAAAGAATTCCAATCCTCAGCTGCATGCTCGATAAATTTGTTTCCAAAACGCTTTGAACGTAAGGGATATCCACCATTTACCAATGATGCAACCCCGTATGCCTAGTGGTCCGATGATGGAACGGACTTGGCGGAATTAAATTGTGCAATTCCATTGCGTACTCCCTGAAATGTAAACGATATAAATATTTACGACATTAGAAGTTGAGCAGAATTGCCCATTTTTCAATTGTTTTTTTAAGTACGGCATTCTGTAGCACGAAACAAGAAACAGTCCAGTTCCATGTAATATATTCCTATAACTTTCATATTCATATGTGAGCCATCTACGTAACGAGATGAGCATTCTACCTACGCAATCTCGCTGAAAAAAGATTTTGCTACAAAGTTAAAAGTAAATAAAGATAAGTAAGGATAACGTGTAGCATTTAAGAAACCATTAAGAAAATCAAGATATTCTGAGGACTTAACACGCTCAGCTAAGGTATAATAAAATTATATGGTATGTGATGAAATCCATGATAAAATCCAACGCTGCTTACTGAGTGTATATTTGATACAATCCTACGTTTTATATTTTGAGGATGTTCCGAGTAGAAATGTTGAGGATTTTCTGAAAAAGCATATTGTATTTTTCTCCGATGATGCAGATGTAAAAAGGAAAGAGAGAGAGATGTGGCTGGTAGAAAATGCCAAAGGCATGAAATACGCTTCCGTATTTTTTATGTGCATAAAGTGTTACATTAATTTATCTATCTTTTTGATTTGTTTTCTTTTTTATCTTTCTTTTTTCTGTCTTCTTGTTTCAACTTCTATCTTTATTGAAATGAAAGAGTTTTTATTTGTTTAAACGCGCCTACGGTGGCCGGAAATCGGGATCGGAATCCCGGCGGCGGCTGGGGCGAGCGCCCCGTTGCTCCTCCATTGCTAGCATTACTGCTTTGCAGAAGGAGGCGACCGTCTGCCATCCCTCCTCACTCCGGACCATGACCTGAATCAAGGCCCGGCGAGAGAGATCGCTGCCGTCGATCGCACTCACGAGGACACGGCGATGCTCTGCCCAGGCGAAGCACACCTCTACAGTGTGCTCCACCGTATGCTCCGGGTGTTGCCGTACAGTGGCGATACCCGGGCGACTCCTCCGCACGAAATATATTTAATATTGATGAAAAGGACTATCGGGGTTTTTTTTTAATTTTTAATTTTAGATTATTGAGTATTTGCAATTTACAGGTCACGTACAATGCCGATGGAATTTCAAAGCACGTAAACTTTAAACTTTAAAATTGTTTCATAACACTATTTTGATGATTTTCCTGTAATTTTCACTAATCACCTAAACTTTTTATGAGTTTTGACTGACAACCTAAATTTTAAATCAGGCAAAACCACTTTTGATTGTTTTTTGTAGTTAAAAGTACTTTTCACCAATGCTTAGTTAAAACCACTTTTGACTGTGAAAATCAGTCAAAAATGTTTTTAACTACGGGCATCGGTCAAAAGTACTTTTATCTAATTTTTGCAGTCAAAAGTGGTTTTGACTGGTTATGAGTTTTTACTGTAACATAAACACATGCTTGTTAAGTTGTACAGTATTTTGGAAAGTTTTTCGAGTGTTTTTATTAATATCATGGCTTTCGTCATCCTTATTATAACTATTTGTAGATCAAAATAAACGCCAAAATAATAATTAGTAACAATATTTTTTGTCAACTAGTTAAGAACAAAAATTCGACGCTGTCGTTGGATTGGCAAAACATTTTTCGATTAGCAGTCAAAACAGGAACGTTTCAAGTTTTGCAAACAAACCTGAGGAAATCAGCTTTAGCTTTCAAGAAACTATTTCGTCTCTTCGGCCAGTTCAAATAAAACTTCGTCGGCTTGCTGAAAAATCGCATCGTATCTCCAGCTTTCCGTCTTCTACAAATGCATCTCGAACGTCTCAAAAAAATTTAATATCACTACGTATTAAGTTGAAACTCGAAACTTCGTCTAGAGGCAAGTTTGCAAAAATATATTTACAGAGAAGTTGTCCGTTTTCCGAGCTAGCGATTTTAATCGAAGTTCGAGATAGTTCGATACGGCGTTTAATCTCTGTAGGTATCTCGTACGGAAATTGAAAGGAGATAAAAATATTTTATCGTAATGCCCCCCACCTGCCTCGACGTCTGCCGCGCCGGCTATTGCTGCGGGAAACGCCTCGATGCACTTTTGTACAGCAAGATTTGCTAGGGTGATTTAGCCTGTTGTCAGTTGTAACGGTTTTATATCATTTTTCTTTAAAATATGTCACATTTTTAATTTGCGGAAATCCGATGGAAGCAAGACGCATAGGACCGTTCATTGTGGTGACACTTGGCTATGTCCAATAGTGGATGTCTTTCACCTGAAATGATGATGATGATGATGATTTGAGATTTGTTGTAGAAGTCGTATTCTTCCTTAAAACAACTTATTGAAAAAAGTGACATAAACTAAGAGCGAAGTTACCTTCCGTGATTGCATCAGAAATGAAGACATTCCCAGGAGAACCAATGTTGGCAACATAGCCCGATCAAGTTTGCCGAACTTACGTGGCAGTGATCAGGGCACATTTTTCGTAGAACAGACGCCTGATGGGGCCGAAAGGTTCTGGAGAGCGACCGCACAACGGAAGACTCAGCGGTGGGAAGGTCTCTCACTAGATAGACCGGTAATCTGGTGAGGGTTGCAAGAATTCGATGAATGTTGGTTGTAGCGACATTTGGTATAATATCCAACTGTGAACATCATTAAATAGTTTGCATATTCAAATTCATTAGAATCGTACTTGATAAAATTGTTTATTTTATATTGATTTAGAATTTTTTATTCATTTAAAAACACCTATCTCAACACTTTATTTTTATTAAAAAGATGACTCGTAAAGTGTTTGCGTACCTACTCCTAAAGTTAATGAATTTAAAATTATGTTCTTGCACAAACTGTACCTACAACTCATACTCAAGCACCTCATTATTAAGTTGAGATCTTATTTTTCAACAAAACACAAAATTGCTTACAATAAACTTGCAATTTTAACTTTGCACGCAGTAATTATTTGTTCGCAAAATGTAATTAAATTTATTATAAATTGTACTTCATAAAATGTTAACTTGAAAGTGAGTGACAGTCTTGAAAATAAAATAAAAAGTTTAATTTTAATACAAGTTCATTAAAACTTTTCGAGTGATCAATTTCAATTTTAATTCACTTTAGTTCATGCGGTCTATTGCTTGTCAAAGATTCAAGTGGCCTTTTGCTTGATTGGTCTTTGCATTGTTCACCGTATTATAATATTTATTCTATTTTAACCCAATAATAACGCAGTAATGATTATTTACGAATCTTGTGAATTTATGGAAAAAAGTCCAAAAATGCCTATCGCGCTGTTACAATGGCGTTTCAAATGAGAATAGGATCGATTGCCATATTATGACGTTACGTCATGCTGTCAAATTGACGAATTAATAGAGGGAACAAAACAATTATGTTTTTAAAATTTTATTTATTTACGAACTGTGAACGAAAAAAGTTTAATTAGAATCGAGTTCTTCAATTTTACTCGACTTCTTAAATTTCTTCGATTTGACAGTTTGATGTGACGTGACACTATGGCAATCGATCCTATTCATATTTGGAATGCGTTGTACTAAGATAAGAGTCAATTGAGTTTCTTATTATACACCGTTAAATTTTGGTCGTTTTAATCTCGTGGAGGGTAGATTAGGTACATGAAACACTATCGATTTGTAAAGAGAAAATTAAAAAATAAAGTACTTTTTTTAAACTTGAAATAATTTACGCATGTTCGAAATTAATTTCTTTAAGTAAACGTCAGCTGAGCGTGTTCAATGAACTGTAGGTAGTTAGTATGCAACTACCGACAACTACCTACAAGGTCATTGACTCGTATACTTAAAAAAATAATTTCGTACATGTGAATATTACCTCGACTTTGATAAAAAATGTACTTTATTTTTTAATTTTATCTTTACAAATCGATATTGTTTCATGTACCGAATCGACCCTCCACGGGATTAAAATGACCAAAATTTAACAGTGTATTAGTTAATTTATTTTAATCGGCGACACATACTCGTACATATCATCCAATCGAATCGACTTTGTTTACCAGCTGACCATACCACTTAAAAAAAAACAGTCACAAATATTTATTTATTTTATCAGAGTCGCCAACAACGGTTCTCTACCCTATCATATTTATTTATCGAAAAATACACCGTTTGCTCTCAGAACAGATTGGATGCTGATATTATTGAATGCGACTGTGATTCTTGCGGCTCGAATTGTTTACTGTGCCTCGTTTTATTTGCTGACTATTAATATTTTAAAATGGTTTTGTGGTTTTTGAAGGAAGATTTTTTTTAGGTTAACATTAAGTACCCAAAAGATTAAAAAAAGAAAGAGATAGCACCGAAGTTATTTTTGAGTTTATTACGAGCACAATTACGAGTATCTTGAATTGTTTCATTTTTTAACTTAACGTCACCTGTTATAACTACAGAACCACTTCATAATGTTTGCAGACAAGCCACTGTATAGTACAGGGACTATAGTACGCGGAAAATAAGTTGAACCCGTTGCTATGGTTACACGCAGTCCCCAGTTTCGATTGAGACTCGTAAATCGGTTACTGCACATTCAAGGTCGACCGCCATGATGGTTCAACTTGTTTTCCGAGGATTATACCATGTCGTCTGAGAAAGAGATGCTATACTGTTGCATGTTTTTAAAACGGTCGCTATTGACTGAATTTATTTAAACGTCGTTTATTTATACACGTATTTAATTGTCAAATATGGCGTTTCGGCGGCTTATTTGAATAATACAACTTTATATATGCTATTTTTTTGTTAATACTAGCTTTAGCCCGCGGCTTCGCTCCCGCTCTACCCTACTCTACCCTACTCTACCCTACTCTACCCTAATCTACCCTACTCTACCCTACTCTACCCTACTCTACCCTACTCTACCCTACTCTACCCTTACCTTACTCTACGCTACTCTACCCTACTTTACCCTACTCTGCGCTACTCTACCCTACTCTACCCTGCCTACCAATAAATGAGCCGGTTTTAGTTTTTTTTTTTTTACTTTGCGTGATAAAAATTGCTCATGAAAATCCTATGTCCTTCTCCTGATGCTAAGCTACCTTCCCACCAATTTTCAGCCAAATTGATTCAGCCGATCTTGAGTTATAAATAGTGTAACTAACACGACTTTCTTTTATATATATAAATTTGGTTTAAATGTCTTAGTAAAAAACCTCAATTTGTCTAATTATTATCCATTTATAATTACTGATTTTCAATGTTCTTCTCGTAATTACTGAAATCAAAATTAAAATAAGATTTTAAATTAAAATAAGAAGTAGAATAAAATAATATATTATTATTACTGCAAGCCTTGCAATTTTATGCGAATACTGGAAAAACATAACACTGGCATTAGCTAGAGAATAATTTCAGCAAAGCCATGATAATGCCTGGAAATGAAAGATTGCAACAAACCTGAAGATTTTTTTTTAGTACAAATAATATTTTAGTTTCCGGCCAACAAGAAACTAATGGTAATATTATGGAATGCACGCTTGTGTATAAGTTATAGTTTTTAATTGTTTCGAAAATACACTGTTTATTTTTAGTCCTTTCTCAAGCTTGAATATGTTTTATATGATTTTGTTAAGTTAATAATGCATTCAAATTTTTATTTCATCATTCCATCACACCCTCATGCGTAACACATCACACAGCGAACCATGAGCCTCTACGAGGAGGCCCGATGCCCGCTAGCAAGGACCGCGGGGAATCTCTGAAAAGAAAACCCGTAGTCGTAGCACGCAAAGGGCAACTGAAGGAAATAGGTGTGGTTTTTGTCAGTAAAAGTCTGACACGTCCTCCCGCTCCGCCCAGAGCCGAAGAAGCCATTGGATGATTTCCTCCGCAAATCCCCGACGACTTGAGTAAATACGTCATAAGCAGATTTGTCCAAGGTCAAAGTAACCATTGCAAAGCCATTCAGTGACTAGATATTCAATAAATGCGAAGCAATCAAGTACAATGGGTAGGCACTTCACTACATGACATAGCGATTTGTATGAAATGTTCTGCAGCATTTTCCACTCGTTGAACCAATTTGTCAATTACTGGTTACTCGGTCATACTGGAAATGGAGTGCGTTTGTTCTATTTATTTATTTAACGCCAGGTTTTCCTCATTTTGAACTTTTTTAAACCTCTGGAAATCCACAAATATAGAAGAGAACACTATGAAAATTTATTTTATTAAAATTGACAATATGACTAAGCGCTTGGCAAAAATGAAAACATGATATAAATTAGTTGGCTCGATAATTTTTTTTATTGAATTTGACCCTAATTTACGATTTCAAACGAGATTAAGTTACGGAAATATTTGAAAGTTACAAAAAAAAATATTGTTTTAGCCAAACAGCCAGCTTAACTTTATACCAGGACGATGGTTGATGTAGCTAATTCAATTGTATCCCGTAATTCTGACGTACGAAATCTCGATGATATACCGAAAGTTCGATTTTCCAACCTGCAGTAGACCGACAAAACTGTATGTTGAATAATATCCCGAAATTCATTTTGAACACTAAAATGACTTTTGACCTTTTATACAGACATAATCTTCTTATATTTTATAAAATTAATAGCTGTTCGTTACTCTAGCTGAAACTTGAGAACGGCTGGACCGATTTGGATAATTTTGGTCTTAAGATATTCGTGATAGTTCAGGCAAGCTTTAAACGGTGAGAAAATGTGGAAAAATTCACAGACTATTAGGCGTTACGAAGTTTGCCGTCAGCTAGTTATGTATAAATAATTTTGAAAAACATCAACAAAATGATGGCGGAAATTGAGTGTAGAAATTTTTAAGATGTATTTTTTAGTTATGTGAATATAAAGCGTTCAAGAAACCGATTTAATTTTTATTATAAAGTATTGAAAATATGATTTAAAAGTCTTTAAAAAAGTGTCTCCAAAACCGTCTATTATGTATATTTAGAGCCAAATTCACCAATAAACTAATCGCGATACGTTCAAAAAAAAAACGCAGTTTGAGCGAGTAATCGAGATTATAGCTTCGTTTTGCGTTTCACCGCGATGAATTGAACCTAGTTTACGCTAAACTCAGTTTCAATTCTATTGTTGTCGCCCATGTTTACGACACGGGTCTTTAAACTAGATTACGCTGAGCTCAGTTTAGTTGAACTAAGTTTTTATATTGAATGATGAAATCAGCCCTTAGAATCAAACGTAATTCGACGGTCCCTACGTATATAAAGACATGTCGAAAATGGCATTTTTTTTTTATTGTACCATTGGCTTTAGATTATCTATGCGCACATACTGACATGCGATTTTTTTTTAAATTTTATTTATTTACGTTGTTTTACAAATCGTATAAGAGAACATGTATTATACATACAACGAGTAAGTGTCGTAGATGCGGACATCTGTACATATCTTTTTGTACGGTGTTTTAAAATGCGCGCCGCTCGGTGCGAACGCGGTCTTGTCAGACATGTCCGCTTATACTATGACTTAGTAATTGTGACAATTTTTTTTTCACAAATAAAAATAATAAATTGTAGGCTTCTTTCAAATATGATTTTCTAAATAAATTGTTACAAAGTGGTTGCGCCAATTTGCTATGTACCGCGACTTTGTTTTTTGTAATTTATTTTTTTGGCCTAGCAATCCTATACCATCCGTTTTCCCTCCACCCGCACGACCGCTAGAAATGATTTGACATTTTGACGTGATGTGTCGATTGTGAATGTGACCGCACCGCTAACCGCGCCCGCTCGAAATTACAAGAAAATTGACTATTTTCGTGATCCAATCATTCAGAGACTCAACAATAGTGCAGTGTTAGTGCAATACAGGACCTGGCAGTGGTTAAATGTACGAAGTCGAGGTCCGCCGGCGGCGCCATGTGGAACTTTCGAGGTTAAAGGTCAGTGTTCCTTCTAATACATTTATCCCATTAATAAACGCTAGACGCAGTACCTGCATATTGTTAACAAACCTTAGATCGCTTTTTAAATCTACAGTCCACACAGCAAATTCGCGCATCCATTACTTTTTTGGTCCTACGAGCAGGATCGTGAATCATTTTCTTGTAATTTCGCAATATAGTATTTGTTCCATAGGGAATAAACGCAACGCGCCTGTTTACCTAGATATAATAGTAGAAAACCCGCATCTAGGCATTTAGGCAACTATACGTTGTTTCGCTCGTATAGTTAAAGAGTCATTGATAATTACGGTACCTACGCCGTCAACCGCACCGCATAATTATAGTTAGCTACGTAAATATCAGCGTAGATATAAATCGATCGCATTCTTTTTCTTGACAAAATTCATTCGACCATCCTACAAATTGCATGTAGGTAGACGCATTTCAAAAATACCCGTTCATTGTTGAGTGAACATTTGTAGGAAACGGATAAACCATAGATTATATACGCATATATTTAATCGAGAAATTGGGTAATATTCACTCATTGATTCAGGTTGTTCCGTTCGTTCGCCGTTCACTTTGTTGTTTACAATATTACCATATTGTTATCTGTTAATTATCGCTTACTTAATAATTCGTTAAGTGTTTGTTTGAGTGTATAGTGTGAATATATCAAAACAAGATGTCTCTTAAGGGAACCAAGGTTAGTACTGATTTAAAGGTTCAGTTAAAGCTTTTATACGCTAAAAGGGACTCACAGTTTTCACGTGTTCAATCGATTTGTGATAAATCTTCGCAAACCTCGGATCTGGCGATTAGAGATGCTTTCTTGTGTTCGTTGGAAACTTTAGATAGTTTGCGCGCGGATTTTGAATCTACAATTAATAATATAAACATTTTAGAGTTGGAGTTAAATCCTGATTACTGTGTGAGTTATCAGGCATTGTCGTCCTTTGATGACTTGTATTGTCGTATCAAACGTATTGCTAGGAGTTTAGAGACTCCCCCCCCCGCGAGTGGTTTATCCAACCCTCCTCGCGAACGCCCACGATTGCCGCCAATTCAAATACCTGAATTTAATGGTGACATTCGAAATTGGAATTTATTTATAGATAGTTTCGAAAATATAATACATAGGAACACATCGCTGACAGATCACGAGAGATTGCATTATCTCGTAGAAAAATTGACCGGTAAGGCAAAGGCTGTCTGTGCTGGAATTACGTTTAGCGCTGAAAATTACAATTTAGTTTTGAACACTTTAAAAACAAAATACGAAGATAAGCGATTAGTAGCCACCGCATATTTAGATCAATTATTCGATTTGAAAAGTTTTTCCGTTTGTAACGATCATAATTTAGAGAAGTTTTTAAATATTTTCGCATCATCTGTTCGTGCAGTAAAGAACCTAAAGGTCAATGACCTCTGTGACTTTTTGTTTTTGTATATCGGTTTAAATAAATTAGATCCTGAAACTGTTCGTCTGTTTGAAACGACTCAGCGCGGCAAAGAAATACCTAAGTTCGAAGATTTAGAATCTTTTATTCGCGACCATATAATGGTATTGCAGCGCACGTCGGCACGTCATGAAGTCACGAATAGGACAGGTTCCGATCGCCGTATAGACGCGTCATCGAAGTCAGTCAAGACTGCACATACGCTAGTTAATACCGCCTCAACACCTGACTGTTCTCTGTGTAAGGGTAGCCATACACAGCTGTACAAGTGTTCGGGATTTCAGAGATTATCGCCTAGGGATCGTTACAAGTTTGTCCGCACTAATAATTTGTGTTTTAATTGTCTAAGTGACAAACATCTGGTTACGTCATGTAAAAGTGGTGTTAGCTGTCGTAAATGTCCAGCTAGACATCATACCTTCTTACATTTTGAGAGTAGTAAGCTGCCATCGCAGCAGCAGCCTGCGCAGACGCGCGACGCTTGTGACGCGCGGCCTGCTGCAAGTGCAAACGACGTAACATTGTGTTCGCTTTCCGCCGCTGGTACTCAAGTCACTACCGTTTTACTTGCGACCGCGCAAGTTGTCATTGTAGATGCCTTTGGCAAACCGCACACCGTTCGAGCGCTACTAGATGGCGCTTCCCAGAGTAATTTTATTACTCGGGATTGTTGTCAACGCCTTGGTTTTAGTTTTAATAATTGGTCATCCCGCTCAGAAGTGAAAGGTTTTGGAGGTTTAAAGGCAACCATTCACGGTTCCATTGAAATAATATTTAGTTCACGTTTTAATCGTAATATTTCGTTTGAAATGGATTCGCTAGTCGCAGATAAGATTACGGAACGGTTGCCCACGGTACCGGTTGACACGTCCATGCTGACGGAGTTTAAGAACTTGCAGTTAGCCGACGGAAATTACGCTTTCCCTGGAGATATCGATCTATTGATCGGTGCTTCGATTCTCCCGCATCTCCAGTTATCACGTAAAATTCAAGGTCTTCCGATGTACCCCGCTCCGCACGCACTGGAAACAGTTCTCGGGTTTGTTATAGTTGGTTCCGCACCCGCTTATTTAAATAGTTACTCGACTGTGTCGCACTGTTGCACCGTCGAGCCGCCGCTTGAGTCTACCATCCGCAAGTTCTGGGAGATTGAAGAGGTCAATGTCCCGCCTATTCTCAGCCCTGAGGATCAGGTCACTGAGGAGATTTATACCCGCACGACTACTCGTGATAAGGATGGTCGTTATGTTGTCGCGCTCCCTTTCAAGGGTGATATTTTTTCGCTCGGTGGCTCCCGTGCCTCCGCAAAAAAACGCTTCTTGTATAGATTTTCTCCGCAGGAACCTTTGAAGGTTTACGAATTCAATCGTCGAATTCAATCGTCACCCCATCGATGGGGCACGTTTGTCGCAAATAGGGTGGCTAAGATTCAAGCTGAATTGTCACCGGAAAATATATTCCATGTCGCTGGAACAGAAAACCCAGCTGATTGTCTCTCACGTGGTTTGCTTCCTGCGCAAATTTTAAATCATCCGCTTTGGTTTTGTGGCCCTCCCTGGCTTCATACCACTCCTAACGAGTGGCCAAGTGTTCCGTTTAACCCCGCTACTGTTTCAGAGCCACCCGAGGAGAAGAAACATACGCTTGTAGTATCAGTTCCGCGTGAAGAGTCAGTTGTTTTGTTGTTGTCTAATCGAGTCTCGTCTTGGTCGAGACTGCTACGCTGTGTAGTTTACGTCCTAAGATTTTTGAGATTATTACCATCGCGTGGTTCTATAATCGCAGCTGATTTGGATAGAGCTGAATCAGTTGTACTTCGAGAGTTGCAGAAATTTTATTTTTCAATAGAATTTCGTAGTTTAGAATCACATAAACCTTGTAGTCCCGCACTTCAACATTTGAAACCATTTTTGCAAGACGGACTCATTCGTGTCGGTGGCCGTCTGCGAAATGCTAAGTTAGAGTTTGAACAAATGCATCCAGTAGTTCTACCACGCAGGGATCACGTTTTGGATTTGTTGGTGGACTATCACCATAAGGTGAATTGTCACGCTGGTCCCGATTTATTAATGTCCATTCTTCGACAGAAGTACTGGATACTTTCCGCTCGCAATTTGATACGCGCTAGAGTGCACAGATGTGTGCCCTGCTTTAAGCTCCGCCCGCGTTTCAACGCGCCGGAAATGGCCGACCATCGTTCTTGTCGTGTTGTACAGACGGTGAAACCTTTCATACATACTGGGACGGACTATGCTGGACCGTTTAAAGTCACTATTGCCCGTGGTCGTGGTATACGTTCCACAAAGGCATACATTTGCCTATTCGTTTGTATGACAACTCGTGCGGTTCACATAGAGTTAACCAGTGATTTGAGTACGCAGGGTTTTATGTCTGCATTTAAACGATTTTTATCTCGCCGTGGTCCCGTTAAGCGCTTATACTCTGACAACGGCACAAATTATGTTGGAGCGCGACGCAATATTTCGGAATTACATACATTCTTACGCTCCAAGTACTACCAAAGTGAATTCGCCCATGTCTTAGCTGAGAATCGCATTGATTGGTGTTTTAATACGCCAGCGGCTAGTCATTTTGGTGGCAATTGGGAGGCGAATATTAAAAGCCTTAAGTCGCACCTGTTTCGGGTCATAGGCGAACAGATTCTCTCGTACGAGGAGTTGAGCACCGTACTCGCTCAGGTAGAGGCGTTGATGAATACGCGTCCGTTGTGTCGGACTTTGTCTAGTGATCCATCGGAGCCACTAGCGTTGACGCCGGCTCACTTCTTGACGACGACTCCTCTTAAATATTTGCCCGCTTTAGATGTCGAGACTGACAAACTGCAGCTTCACCCGCGTCACGCTCTGCTAGATAGCTTAGTTCAGTCCTTTTGGAAGCGATGGAGGACAGATTATCTGCATACGCTGCAGTCGCGTCAAAAGTGGAACACTCCTTCAGATCCAGTCACAGTCGGTACTGTGGTGATACTGAAGACTGAGAGTGCGCCTCCTCTGCACTGGCCTCTTGGTGTAGTGGAAGAAGTTTTTCCGGGTTCGAACGGAATAACGCGAGTCGTAAAAGTTAAAACCGCAACTGGATCGTACCTGCGTCCGGTTATTCGCCTCTGCCCTCTGCCTAATCAGTAGTAGTGGCATAGTTAGTTATAAGTTGTTTCGCTACCTAGTATTGATAGTTAGTTATAAGTTGTTTCGCTACCTAGTATTGATAGTTTAGGTTAGTAATAGGGTTTAGTTTCGCTTTTGTGTTTTTTCTTTCTTTGAAGGTAACCCTTCAAACCCGGGGGGAATGGTTGCGCCAATTTGCTATGTACCGCGACTTTGTTTTTTGTAATTTATTTTTTTGGCCTAGCAATCCTATACCATCCGTTTTCCCTCCACCCGCACGACCGCTAGAAATGATTTGACATTTTGACGTGATGTGTCGATTGTGAATGTGACCGCACCGCTAACCGCGCCCGCTCGAAATTACAAGAAAATTGACTATTTTCGTGATCCAATCATTCAGAGACTCAACAATAGTGCAGTGTTAGTGCAATACAGGACCTGGCAGTGGTTAAATGTACGAAGTCGAGGTCCGCCGGCGGCGCCATGTGGAACTTTCGAGGTTAAAGGTCAGTGTTCCTTCTAATACATTTATCCCATTAATAAACGCTAGACGCAGTACCTGCATATTGTTAACAAACCTTAGATCGCTTTTTAAATCTACAGTCCACACAGCAAATTCGCGCAACCACAAAGAAAACAACTTCTTATTGTTATCAAAGTACATGAAGTTATGTCCTACATGTTTGTTTTTACGCGAAACTCTTAATATTTTTATGGACTTGTTATAATTTACGGTTAGCTACTATAAAACATTAAATATTTTTTTACTTACAATAAACATTTTTTTTAGAGAATATATTTGTGTTCCTCGGTGTAAATGATTATAGCTTGATTTTTTTAGACTCACGTTGTGTTTATACCGAAAATAGTACATTTTAATGGATCTTGAGGAAGTTTCTCTAACGACGAAAATCAATCAGGTAATATATTATCGCAAATTGATTTAAATTATATAATTGACACTTATTTGTGAAAATGAAACACAACGACAAGTACCTGAAAATGATAATGAAGAATCTTTGATTACAACACCGATGCCAAGTCCATGCAGGACTTTTAGGGACACCGTAAGTGAGTTTAACTATTTGAGTGAGAGTAGCGCTATTCTTTAAGATCAAGCCCGTTAGGTTCCAGCGAAATTGCCACGTTGGATGGCAATGCTGATTCGTTGACCAAAGTAAAGCCCAGACCAGTTTTCTGATACCACGCACAACTCGATGAGCGCTCGGACCCCATGGCCATGTTTCAACCCCAAATGGCTCAAACATATAACTTCCGATAAATTTATTATAATTACGCCTTTTGAGGTTTTCTGCACTTGCAGCAGCCGCCCCAGCGCAGCCTGCCGTACTCAGAAGATGAAATGGCGCAAGGATGTCGACACATGTTGCATCCCACACCAGATGACACATGTGGCCTACCCAACGCTTCTACTGCAAGATAGGCCATGGTGTCGGAGGCGGTCGACTGCTTCAGCTCATTGATATTGATGTGGAGCTCCGCTAGGAGCACCCAATCGCATTCCGTACCAACCTGCAGAGCGGCTCATCCCACTGTTTCTGGGAAGAAGGATTCTCCGGCAACGCCTTATCCGGTCAACCCATTTTCCAGGTGTTCACGGCATCATCTAAGCACGGTAACTCACAGCTAACCAGTGATGGAGTCAAAATTCTATTGCTCGACTGTTGAATACTGTGGACCGAAGACAAAAACGCCAGTAGGCTTACACTAGAAATTTTGTGGATACCGAGCCCACCAAAACGAATGGGTAGCGTGGCTTGTAGCCATGTTCGATCATCCAGGGTCACATTTAATATGGAAGTTGGAGTATACCAAATGGTCTGACCAATTTTGTCCAAGAGATGTGGCTACTTTCATAAAGGGGAAGAGTGGAGAAAATACATTTTTGGTGCAAAACAACAATACCATCTGAGGGTGAAAGCCGAATGTAGGTTAATTTTGGAAAGTCTTACCGAAATGTTTTTAAAATGTTCAATTTTGTCGTCAACGAATAAAGAAAAACTGTCTTCCAAAATTGGAGAACCTAGGAGTGATTTTTAATGTTTAGTTCCTACTTCAGTGTGACTATACCTACTCGTAGTTACCTATTATTTAGATGCTAAGAAGATTGTTTTTTAATAATAAATAATGTTGAATTTATAAACCTTGTTTAATTAATAAAACACAAACCTGACCATTTTATTTAAAGACATGTCTTTGTTTACATTACAAGAACTATAGTCCTACCCCGAATGACTAAAACCACGTATAAAGTGATATGTCTTCATTAAAGTACTTTTTATATCCATGGGTTACGATTTTAGGATGTTTAACGTATTGATTTAAAAACAGTAACATAATCCTACATTTTCATAAAACATTTTAATTAAAATCTATATGAGACACTGTTTTTTTGTTTCCCGCGTATAAAAAGGTATCATAGACATGACTGACACACTTCTATTTTATTATCGGCGTAGAAACGGTCATCTATCAGTTTTTCCAAGAAAACGCAAAAAAATTAAATATGTGTAAATAACATTACAAAGCTCTTAAAACTGTTAAAATATTGTAGAAAGACAAGATTTATTATTGGTCATAGAATTATTTCTAGGGCGTGTTGAACACAATTTTCGCTCTCCTGTAAACCTCGGTTTTTGACTTGACCGTTTGTACGTAGGGACCGTCGGTATGTTCTGTTTGTAGGCCTTAATCTCAGTTTCATACAATACACTTGCACACAAACAACCGTCCACAAACACACACGTAGATGATAAACATATTACAAACGATAGATGGAATTGAATTACCGTATTCTAAT
Organism: Leucania comma; assembly: GCA_958295575.1. Classification (NCBI taxonomy): domain Eukaryota; kingdom Metazoa; phylum Arthropoda; class Insecta; order Lepidoptera; family Noctuidae; genus Leucania; species Leucania comma. The sequence continues at coordinate 2,090,961 of OY282469.1, forward strand.
CTAAGATTATTGCATCAATCTGCTAGTTGCTACTGTAACTAGCAAATACATCGAGAATTATACCAATAGAACTAATCGATATATAATTAGTAGACGCTATCCGAAGTTCGATGTGGTTTCATATTAGCATCAAGTCTTTGTATCAATTTAGAAGGGTATCTGTGTAATGTTCTAAGTTTTGTTTGTACTATTAGATTGATTTTGGTCGAGTAAAGTGAGAAGCACAGAGTTGGTAAGTGGTTCGAAACTTAAGGCTTATTTAGACGGTACGAGTTTCTTGTCTCGAACGTACGATAATCGTAAGAATATCGAAAAAATTACTTCGTCTAAACATTCATACCTAGACGGTGCGAGTTTCTTGTCTCGAACATACGATTCTCGCCAGAGTGGACGAGCGAGAGGTATGTCTTACCTCTCGCTCGTCCACTAGCTAGCTGAAATATAAATAATATGGATAATTATATCCATATTATTTATATTTTCACATGATTTTGTGATAACCCACATCAGTACATTAACAACGGATTATACTGGAAAATATACTAAACAAACCACGTAATAGTCGTATATTATCAATTTTCCAACTAACTTAAACTATTTCCATTAAATTGCTTTTAAATATGACTGACACTAAGTGTAACTCATTAGGCATTATTAACATTAAATGTAATTAATTACAAACGTTATACATTGAGTATTTAACACCAAACCACGCTAATGGGACTTGATAGACAACATTCAATGCATTACAAACTCATTTGAAATCACGCGTCGCTTATTCGTACATTACTGCTATTGTTTGTAGCTCAAATTGACAAATCAGATAATGTAGTATTCAGTGAATTGACGAGGGGACGCGTCGTGAATGTTGTAATTTGCGGCACATTATTTTATTTATCAACTGGTTCGAGTTATCAGTGTGGTTGAATTAGTGGCAGAGATTGGAAATGTTTTCATGTGGAAATACGGAGCTGCCACAGTTTCAATTCAATGGCTATTGCTAGACTTGTGTGAAATGAATTAGGAATTTGACATAGCTGGCTGCTCATCTGTAGTGAGGAGAAGTAGAACATAGAAATTTTTTCACTCAAAATTTTTGTTACTTCTTCATGTTCAAAGGCCTGGAGTTAATTGAAATTTATTATAGTATAGTATAGGGGTAAACCATGTCCTATAATAGTATACCTATAGGATTCAAAAAGATTTTTATTTCACACTTTTTAGTTGTATTACTTGTAGTAGGTACCCGTCAGCCAAACTTAAATAGATCCTTTCGTTATTTGGTCATCAAATCATCATGACAATTATATTAATACCAAACACGGCTAGAATACGCTGATTTATTAAAGAATTCCGTTTCTTACCTAACTTTCGACTTCATCATCACATCAGTTCTATGTATCCCCTCCGCTTCTTCCTTCAGTCAGTCACTGAATACATGTATAAACAAAGCAATTTTACTTGTTACGACAGTTCTGCTATGATTTTTTGAAGAGTTCCGTTCTATATCTTTGAAGTTCATCATTAGATCAAAGCGATATTTTTATGGGACCAATTCGGAAGTATAATCTTTCAATCAAAACAAAAAATTTCGAAATCGTACCATAATTGACCGAGATATCGGCGAAAATACATAAAAAAATACATACAGCCGAACTTAGAACCTCCCCCTTTTCGAAGTTGGTTAAAAAAAATAACCGACTTCATTTAAAAAAAAAAAACACTGTTAAGGATCACTTTAATTTCGGAAGTCGATGTTTCTCGATATTGTTTGTTTCTTATTTAGCACCGACATCCCAAATTAAAGCTATTTTGATACCTATAGTGTTTTTTTTTTTTGTGAAGTCGGTATTTTTTTTTTAAATATCTTTTTTTTACTTCTACTGTATGATTCCAAAGTACTCCTTATGGCAAATCGTTCTGACGCCGGAAAACAAACACTAAAATGTTTACGATGTATATAAACATTTTACGCCCCTCCAGGTACTGCACCCTGTACCTGGCACTGTCACCATTGCAGTTACTTTACTACGTCTGAGCTAGGAATATCGCAGCACAAGCACTCCAAAATCACCATGAGCCGATTCAGTGACATCACTCTTAACTTTATATAGAGAGCACAGCAATCCCCAAACTAGAACGGGGAAGATCTGATCATCAATTTATAAGTGCCTAGACTATCTCCATCTCAGTCTACATTCTTGCCATGGCAGCATAATATAGTACGATACGTGGAATACAAGTTGAACCAAAATGGCGATCGACCTTCAATGCGCAGTAACAAATTTTCAGGTCTCAACCGAAGTGTGACACAGCGAGAGTCTGCGCATAACCCTAACAACGACAGCTATTTTGGGTCAAATTATTTGCCGCGTACTATAAATAATTATAAAGGGAAGGGGCCGTAATCCACCACGCGGGCCCAGTGCGGCTTGGTGAATGTCACATGTCTTCAAATTTTTGGTTGCTTCTCCTAGTGAAGAGGTCCGAGTCCCAGCAGTGTGAACATTAAGGCCGTGTTTGGACGTTCGAAGGCCGTGTTTGGGCGTTCATCGTACATTGCAACGGCGGGCCGCGTCTTCGCACGCGCGACCACAAACATACGGCAATGTAAGACGACCACCCAACGCGCCGCGCAACGCGCCTCGTGTAAAAGAGCCGTTAAAGGCTGAAAATGCATGCATATAATGCATAAATAATAGTTCATAGTCTATCTTTGCCTACATTATTTCCGACTCTGACCTGAATTAAACAGTGGAAGCATCAGTCTTAATCAGTCCAGATCTACATCCACACTTGACTGGAGTCTGGCAACACCGAGACAATGGAGGAGGTTATTCTTACCCTCGATCGATATCTTGATTTGCATACTGAATGCATTGGTTAGCACATCCAGGCGTATATTTAGTTCGAAATATTCTAGCGTCTATGTATTTTATACGAAATATAACGTGTAAACATATTGTGTTACCTACCTATTTATCTTTAGAAATATAAGTAACTTACCCTAGATATATTTTTTTATATAATATTATTATTATTAGTTTGTATATATTCATTTTAAGTTATAATATTTATTAGTTTAGTATACGTAGTTATACATTATACAATGAGAATATTGGAAATAAATACCTTGTGTTTTGAGAATATTGGTTCAGGAGGAGACGTTATAGAAGCTTAGAATTGCGAAATAATGTATCTATATAATGCAGCAATTTCTTTGCAGTTACTATTTTGAGGCAAAATTGTGTTATTATAATCCTCGGCACACAAGTTTAACCATCATAGCGGATGACCTTGAATACGCAGTAATTGATTTTCGAGACCCTATCAAAGTGGAGGCCGGACGCCGGGCAATGGGTAGATCGCTGTCCGTCCGTCCGGTAACAGACCGGACCGAGCCCAAGTCATTTATGGCGCGCACTGTTCCCGCGCGCCTCAAGGAGTCATCAGCAAACTGTAGGGGACCAGCAGGGTCGAAGCCTAATCTGGCGCTTTGGGGAGGTTTGAAAATGCATACCAGGGCCCTGGACCCAAGGCAAAGGAGGAACGGAGTAGGTTTTTAGTCAGTAAGAGTCTGACACTCTCTCCCACTCTGCCCAAGGGCGGGGCATTCCCCGCCCTTGGGCAGAGTGGAGTCTTTGGATGATTTAACCAACTTTAAAAAAAAAAAAGTGGAGTAGATACTATACCTACTGATTTATTTAATCATCATCATCATTTCAGTCCAAAGACGTCGTCACCTGTATGGTAATAAAGTTTCGAATATGCCATTTACGTAAACGGCAGATTCGCAAGTCTACTATTGGTTTTTGCTTGTTGGTTATTTTGTTTTCTGCTGCCCCGGACTAGTGACCTACTACTACTACCTATGGGCCTCGTCCCGTATTAGGGAGTGGCTCCACTATCATCTCTTGTTCCAAATACGGAGCTGTTCTGATGCTACTGCTGCAGCTGCTAGACCTCGAGTAGTGTAAATATCTTAATATTTACATCAGTTTTAGCTGTTTGGGTTTAAGTGCACGAAATCTTTTCAGATATATTTCTCGCCTGTTGATCGACACTTTGCGTGACTAGCTCTCTGGTTAGTTCGTTGTCCAAAGAATTAGCACTACCATTCAACGTAGCGGTGCTGCGAGTCTCATACTCACTTCTATCATGAGTAACAAGTCCAGGTAACAATCATATGGAGGAGTATTTCGACGCCTTTGATTTAGTATTTGTATAGTAAAGTTATACAACATTATTTTTAGTATAAGCGAAACCTGAATATGTTCAGAATCAGTAACTGAATCGATTCCAATAGTTTTTAAGAAGGTCACAATTTGGACACCAACGACACTAAGTACAACACAGATCACGGCAGGACATAGCGGGCATCAGGTGCCAGCGCACAGCTGGCTGCAGGAACAAAACAAACCCTCAATCGCCTCGATGGCCCGTTGACCATGCGTTTGTGTGAACAACCAGGTAACATAACAAGCTTATAACTTTGTGATTTTTCATGATACAGTTATGAAATTTTTTGCATAGATTGTTTTCGGGTTTCGCATATAGATACTAAAACATGGTTGTAAATACTCGTAGATAGTAAAAACACTGTTATATAAAAAGCGGCTGTCAGCGTATTTTATAAAAAATTATCTTACAAATCGATTTTTATATTTTATAGATAGACATGTCTATTACAATCTAATTTAGAAATTCTTTGTTTTGAAGTCAGTTAACAAATTAAAATTATTATCACGCATACAAAGCTTTTACCCCAAAAAATGTTTTTCTTTGAGCATAAAAAGCATAAAAGTGAAGAGCGGCCGGATGATAACGAGAAAAGCAAAATAAAAATAAATAAAGCAAGCGTGAGAATAAAATAATAAGCCGATCCTCGCGCCACGCGGAATTCTCTTGTTAACACCATAAAGAGAAAAGATAATCTGCGGCTGTCAAGTGTTTTTTGGGAACTAAAGAAGAATAAAGTAATCTTGATCCTTTACCAGTGAAATGTTTTTACATAGTTGAATACGTGTTTTGGAATGTTTTCCTTAAAAACTATTAGCTCCTGCCAGCTGCTTTTCCCGCGTGAACGCAGATAAATAAATAGATGGACACGAAATATCTCCACTTCACAACGCTTCACCACTATATATGCTACATTTACTTGGCTTGTCCTATAAATTTAGTTAAGGTAGATGTAAGTGTAGCCCATAAAAATTCAAATTTTCTTAGGTTTTTTCATTTTGCAAGTCAGTGTCAAGTTCTATGTTCGTTAAATTTTACTTGCGGCCGTACAGTCAGGGCTCAAAAGTGCAGTTGCACTCTATCGAAAGACATTCACTGTTGGAGATAGGCCTCCCCCAAGTGTCGCCACAATGAACGGTCCACCGGATTCCCGCACCTTTACCAGGTCATCGGTCCACCTTATCTGGAGGCCTTCCAACGCTACGTCTTCTGGTACGTGGTCGCCATTCCAGAAAGTTCCAGCCCCAACCGCCATCCGTTCTGCGAGCAATGTGCCCGGCCCATTGCCACTTAAGTTTGGCAATTATTCGTGCTATGTCGGTAACCTTGGTTCTCCTGCAAATAAAAATGCTCAAGCGTATTTAGTATGGGCGGTGTTATTGAAATTACCTTTCATAATCCCATTGATCTTTGTATCATTATGGGATGCTAGCAAAATACAGGATGATATAAGGCTTGTAAAGTGCGATAGAGTTAGCATACTTAATATTTCCATCTGGATTGCTTCATAAATTACTCAGTTCTGACAAAAAGTCAAAGGTAATTTGTCAATTCAGTTGGCAGCCACGTTATAACACTAATTTTAGTTCGTTTGTGGTGCGGCTATTGACTCCCTATTTGAAGACTTCCCTCAAAGGAGAGTTCAGGCTGAAGGGTGTCGTGTATCCACGATTTCGTGGAAGGATGCCGACCTCGCAGCGAAACACGACGCCGTCACTTCGTGTGCAACAGTTTATAGTTTAATCATTTGTTATAGTTTCTTTTTTTTTTAAGATCCTTTGTGCATTTTATCTATGGGCCTTAGTTAGATAATAAAGTAGTATTATAAGCGACTTACATTCGAAATCCATATGAATCTATCATCATTTAATGCCTTTTTACAAGCTTTCTATTAGCTTGCACTGTATGTAACTATGTATGTTCGGCTCAAATCTTGCAACTCAATTTTGAAGCAGATATCTTCAACCGATTGAGCTGAAATTTTACATGCATGTGTAAATCGGGTGACAATGCAACATTATGATGACATGGAGTTGATCAGATGATGGAGCTGGAAGGTAGCCATAGGAACTCAGCAATAAAACAATACAACCCGATTGAGTTTGGGCTCGCTTGATTAGTACTGACAAGTACTTTGATCCTGTATGATAGCCAGGGTCTGATGATGGAGCCGGAAGGTGATCGTAGGAACTCCACAGTTAAACGATACAACCCCATCGAATTTGGGCTCGTTTGATTCGTATTGACGAGTACTTTCATCCTATATGGTAACCAAGGTCTGGTGATGGAACTGGAAGGTGGTCACAGGAACTCCGCACTTAAACGACACAACCCCATCGAATTTGGGCTCGTTTAGTTTGTATTAACGAGTACTTTCATCCTATATGGTAGCCAGGGTCTGATGATGAAGCCAGAAGGTGGTCATAGGAACTCCGCAGTTAAACGATACGATCCTATTGATTTTGAGCTCGTTTGATTAATATTGACGAGTACGTATTGATCATGTATGGTAGCCAGGGTCTGATGATGGAGTCGGAAGGTGGCCATAGGAACTCCGTAGTTAAACGATTCAACCCTATCGTATTTGGGCTCGTTTGATTCGTATTGACGAGTACTTTCATCCTATATGGTAACCAAGGTCTGATGATGGAACTGGAAGGTGGTCACAGGAACTCCGCACTTAAACGACACAACCCCATCGAATTTGGGCTCGTTTAGTTTGTATTGACGAGTACTTTCATCCTATATGGTAGCCAGGGTCTGATGATGAAGTCAGAAGGAGGTCATAGGAACTCCGCAGTTAAACGATACGATCTTATCGAGTTTGAGCTCGTTTGATTAGTATTGACGAGTACTTTGATCATGTATGGTAGCCAGGGTCTGATGATGGAGTCGGAAGGTGGTCATAGGAACTCCGCAGTGAAACGATACCACCCCATCGAATTTGGGCTCGGTTGATTCGTATTGACGAGTACTTTGATCCTGTATGATAGCCAGGGTCTGATGATGGAGTCGGAAGGTGGTCATAGGAACTCCGCAGTTAAACGACACAACCCCATCGAATTTGGGCTCGTTTAGTTTGTATTGACGAGTACTTTCATCCTATATGGTAGTCGGGGTTTGATGATGGAGCCGGAAGGTGGTCATAGGAACTCCGCAGTTAAACAATACGACCCCATCGAGTTTGAGCTCGTTTGATTAGTATCGACGAGAACTTTGATCTTGTATGGTAGCCAGGGTCTGATGATGGAGTCGGAAGGTGGTCATAGGAACTCCGCAATTAAACGATACAACCCCATCGAATTTGGGTTCGTTTGATTCGTATTGACGAGTATTTGGATCCTATATGGTAACCAGAGTCTGATGATGGAGCTGGAAGTTTGCCATAGGAACTCCGCAATCAAACGATATAACCCCATCGACTTTAGGCTCACTTGATTTGTAATGACGAATACTTGGATCCTATTATGGTAAACAGGGTCTGATGATGGACCTGGAACGTGGTCATAGGAACTCCGCAGTTAAACGACACAACCCCATCGAAATTGAGCTCATTTGATTTCTATTGACGAGTGCTTAGATCCTATATGGTAACCAGGTTCTGATGATGGAGCTGGAAGGTTATCATAGGAACTTCGTAAGAAATCGACACAATCCCATCGAGTTTGGGCTCATTTGATTTTTAGAGAGTAACTTGAAAAATAAAGTGACATTACTCTAAATCCAATATCTTCCTTTTTCTCAATCATACTCTTGGTGGAGTGGTAGTGATCATGGATCGTCTGGTAGGTTGGTTGCGGTTTTTGCGAGCACACTCCGTCTTTCTCTATTCATGGCACTTCGTGTACATTCAATAAGGGAACACTTCGAAGATGATTTAGTGAGGTCTGTCCATCTGGTAGGCGATTGGCCGTGAGAACGTAGGCTCTCTACTCTTTCCTGTACCACTAAACGTTCCAAAGAGCTTTCATTGCCTATGTTATATGCAAACATCTTAAAAATTCGCTGTTGCACAATCGACAAAATTTTTTGTTTTGATGCAAAACTCTTTAAGAATGAAAACGTTAGTACGGTAAGCAGTCTGTTTTATCTTCAGTAGACGCCTCCAGCGTCACATTTCAAGATCGTCAATATTTTTACGGTGCTTGAATCTTTTCCGAATTTCCCAGTATTTGTGATTGTGGATCCCAAGTAGATAAACTCTGGACAACTTCGCAATTGGCTATTTCATGTAAGTTAGGTTGATTGTTAGTCTTACGATCCACCACCATCATTATTGTTTCATAAATCCAATCTGATAGACTTCTCAGGTGGTCGCCTCCTTCTGCAAAGCAGTAATGCTAGCAAAGGAGGAGGCCCACGGTAGAGGTGTGCCCCGCTTAGGAAGAGCATCGCCGTGTCCTCGTGAGGGCGATCGATAGCGATGATCTCTCGCATCGGGCCTTGGTTCAGGCCATGGTCCGGAGCGAGGAGGAGTGGCAGGTGGTCGCCTCCTTCAGCGAAAAAGTAATGCTAGCAAAGGAGGAGGCCGACTGCATCAGGCAACGGCGCTTACGCCGCAGCCGCCACCCTAATTCCGATCCAAATTTCCGGCCACCGTTGGCGCAGGGCTTGCGGACGGCGGGCAATGGGTAGCTCGCTGTCAGTTTTCCGGTAATAGACCGGACCGAGCCGAAGTCGTTTACGGCGCGCACTGTTCCCGTGCGCGTTGTCAGCAAACCGTAGTGGCCCAGTAGGGTCGAGGCCTAGTCTGGGGCTCTGGAGAGGTATGAAAATGCATACCAGGGTCCTGGATCTAAGGCAGGGAAGGAACAGGGTAGGTTTTTAGTCAGTAAGAGTCTGACACTATTTCCCGCTCCGCTCAAGGGCAAAAAAAAGCAAAGGAGGAGGCCGACCGCATCAGGCAACTGCGCTCACGCTGCAGCCGCCGCGCCGCCGTAATTCCGATCCCGATTTCCTGCCACCGTAGGCACGGACTTGCGGACGGCGGACAATAGGTAGCTCGCTGTCTGTCCGTCCGTTAACAGACCGAACTAAGCCCAAGGGCAGAGGATGTCATTGGAAGATTTTACCAACCATAAAAAAATTAAATTAAAAAAAACCTGGCAGACTTCTAAAGACTGAACGTTTGTTTCTTATGCTTTCCTATAATATGGGTAACAAAAGAAAGGACTTGCTAGGAATACAAATGTGATTTAAATAATAAAGTACGAGTATAACTAAAAAGTAAAAAATAAATTACAAATAAAAAACTTTTTTAAAAACAAGCTTTCAATTAAATGGGCTAAAAAGAAGAAAATAAACTTTTCCTTTATAACTTTTACTATCAATTTATTACGGCGTTACACAATTTATATGATATAAAAGCTTGTCGCGAGGTTTAACTGTGTAAATACACAGCTAAATAACTTCGTTAATTATATAAGTTAAAAAACTTCATCTATTGATTTTAATATTTTCAAAATCTCGCGACAAGCTTTTGTATCATATAAATTGTGTAACGCCGTTATAAATTGATAGTAAAAGTTATAAAGGAAAAGTTTATTTTCTTCTTTTTAGCCCATTTAATTGAAAGCTTGTTTTTAAAAAAGTTTTTTATTTGTAATTTATTTTTAATGTTCCCACTGCTGGGACTCAAACCTCCTATCTAAGGGAGGGAAAAGACCGTAATCCATCACGCGGGCGCAGTGCGGGTTGGTGAATGTCACATGTCTTCGAATTTTTGGTTCTAGGACATGCCGGTTTCCTCACGATGTTTTCCTTCACCATTTTGAGAACAATGGTGATGAAATAAATTACACAAAGTAATGCACCTGGCTGAGTTTGAACCCTTGACCTACAACTCGTAAGTCGGGGCCGTTACCACTCGGCTAGCACTGCTCTGAATCTATGAATCAATACTTGTTGATATTTCAAATACTAACAGAAATTACAGTTAACTACTGTGTTTCCTACGAACTGCAAATAAGCTAGATATTGGTAAACAACCACAATCGAGATTTAGTTTATTATAAACTAGTAGTTACCCGCGAATTTTTCCATTTAATTTATTATAAGCTGTTACCCCCGAATTCTTCCGAGTCTAGTTCGCAAAACTGCACAAATGTGACCAATAATTCTGTGCTTGCGATTAATTTTGAAAGCATCTAATTCATTTATTTAAAGCGTAATTTAGACGGTACGAGTTTCTCGAACGTTTTGTTCGAGAAAATCGTACGCAATAATCGTAAGCAATAATCGCCATGACATTATCGTATCAAAGTGTTTAGACACAGGTAAGAAATAAATTCGAGTCGAGAAACTCGAACCGTCTAGGTATGAATGTTTAGACGGAGATGCTTTTTTGTTCTTACGATTATCGTACGTTCGAGACGAGAAACTCGCACCGCCTGGGTATGTGTTTAGACGATGACATTTTTTCTATGCTCTTACGATTCTCGTATGTTCGAGGCGAGAAACTCGTACCGTCTAAATTGCGCTTTACTCTCACATAAAATGGTTCAAAGCACAAAACACCTTTACTAAATAAGTATGTACAAGTGCATAATATTATTATGTCTAAACGAGGAGGACTGGCAGGTGGTCGCATCTTTCTGCGAAGCAGTAATGCTAGCGAAGGAGGAGGTCGCACGCGTGAGGCAACAGCGCTCAGGCGCAGCCGCCGCGCTGCCAGTATTCCAATCCCGATTTCCGACCACCATAGACGCGGGCTTGCGTACGACGAGCAACGGGTAGCTCGCTGTCCGACCGTCCGAACCGAGCCCAAGTCGTTGATAGTGCGTATCGTTCCACCCGCGCCTCAAGGAGTTGTCAGCAAACCGTAGGGGCCCGGGAGGCCTACTGGGACCAAGGATCGTTTTCTGAAATGACGGTTCGGCCCCGTTATGAAAGGCAACAAAGGAACAGGAGTGAGTTTTTATTCGGTAAAAGTCTGACACTATCTCCCGCCCCGCCCAAGAGCGTGGAGATGTAATTGGATGATTTTCCCAACGACAAAAAAAAGATTAAATGTAAGACCGTCAATGAACACACAGTATCTACTTACCCCATGGGAAGAGGTGTTTGTTTATGTATGTTTATGGAAAATGTTATGTTATGATTTTAAAATGATTGGTTCATCAGGAAAAAGCATATTAGCACGCAATATAATTCTAGCAACACTAAATAAATGTAGACTATCTAACAATACAAAATTGAATCTGTCCTAAGCAAACTAGGTAGAATAGGTAGATAATTTAGAACCCGCTATTTTAGCTCTAAAATACTTGTTGTTAAAAAAAAAAAAAAACTATAGAAACTCGCATCGGGCGTATAAAAACATATTTACGGCACTGTATACCAGTTAATATTCCAAATACTAACAGAAATTGCAGTTAACTATCGCTACGCAGTGCAAATCAGCTGGATATTGGCACACCACTACAATTGAGATTACACTAGTTTATTATAAATTCCAACTGAATATGTGCGACAAATTTTACATTAAATTCCACGAAATCATTTGCAACGCCAACAGTTTAAATATAATATTAATGGAGGTAATAAATTGTGACACAGCATAAGTTTTAAAAACATGATCATCACGTAGATTCAAACGGATTAATATGTTGAAAACTGTTTAAAATTCTCAGTGTAACTTTGTGAGGGATTTTCAAAATTGTTTTGATTTATTGAAGAATCCAATATGTATTACCGACTACTTGACTGACGAAGCTGAAAGTTTATGCATGGGAAAATCGTACCCGGCGAAGTACGACTACTGGGTCGGTATGCTGCAAACCACCGCATGTTTTGAAGCGATCAAAGGCAGCGAGAGTAATAGCTACATAGTTCTTTTTGCTAAAGGCTGATGCTCAAACTATTATGAATTCTTATAATATAAAAGCGAAACTCTACATACTGTGTAAGAAGTTAACGGTACGTAGATTATGAATTATAAACAATTATTGAAAATTATAATAATGCTATAAAAAGAGACATTAATTGATTCGGGATAGAGTGACTATCAAGCATCAAAGGCGACTGCCAAAAAACAAAACTATATAGGATTAACATGCGCTATCGAAGTAACACGTAGTCAATTAAAGCATTCTGATCGTTCTCGATTACATTATCTATAAAAGGCAAATTCCTTACTCACTCACTGACACATCAACGCCCAGCCCAAACCCTTGAATCTAGAAAGTTGAAATAAAAAAATAAAAAAAAATAAAAAATTGAGACAGCTAAAAAAAAACTACAGAGGATTTTTCAAAAATTCACATCCTACAGGGATGAATTTGGAAACCTACTTTCATGCGAGATAAGCTGCTAGTAGAAGCTAGTCACAGATACAATGCCATCTTGTGTAACGCCAAAGCTAATTGAAAAGGAATTATAAGATAACTAGATGCGTAATTAAAACGAGAAAGCATCATCATCATTCATAATTTCAGCTAGAAGACGTTCACTGTTGCCCCCTGAATTGTCGCCATAACGATCGGTCCTTTGCGTTTCGCATCCACTGGATTCCGTGACCCTCACCAGGTCACCGGATAACCTTGTGGGAGGCCAGAATACGAGACAGATCCTTGAAATGTTAATAAATAATAATTACAATCCATTGTCTTTTTACGGATCCAAAATCAGACCTTCCCATATTTATACGTCAGATCCCGCTTTATTGCCCCTTATTTACCCTTCGCTCGCAGACCTCTTTCACTAACGAGTCCATTGGACCTGACATTCACACGCCACTTTCAAATTAAAACTATATTCAGAACGTCGATTCACGAAAATGAAATACAACATGGCAGCCATTTTCACAAATTAATTTCTTTTCGCCGTCGGAGCGTCGCAATTCTTGTTAAAATAAAAATGGCCGTACCTTGGATTAAAAATAAAGATTAGGGTGCGTAAATGAATGTTAAACAAAAGGTGTCGTTTGACGGTCTCCCTGGGTACAGATAAAAAATATGAATAAATTGTCCGGTTAATAGTGCTGCGGAGGTCACATTGGGCTGTGCCCTTTTTCTTTTTGTGCCACAGTTGCAAATTAGTGAGGCGAGAAAATACTGTGCAAAGATATTACCTAAATACACTTATGTAATTACCAAACTTACATATACTTCAGTTCATTTTATTGTCTAGTGGCTTAAAAGATTGATGGTCAAAGTTATAATTGGACTATAATTTATAATTAGATATTTTAAATGACTTAATAATTATTTGTCGTTATAATGTAACTTTGTTGTAATCATTTGTGGACTGTAATGTAACATTCTGTATATGTGACTTTCTCTGACTTGTACCTTAGCAATAAATTACTACGACTATTTTCTTATACATTAATTTGAAATTTAATTTTAACTCATTAGGTATTTAGTTAGATTGTTGAAACTTAGCTATTTTGTTGCAGAAATTGGCTTGGCAGCTGCTGTTAATGACTAAATGTAATTAAAAAATATATATTTATATCAAACCATTCAAATTCTAAATTCAGAATAACTGTACTCTAACAAAGTTACTGATTTTCATTTAATCGAATAATTTAAGTATTTCAATACGGGAGGGCTACCAAATCTTCTCGAAAATTTTAAGGTCCGTTGCAAACTTTAATTTCAAATAAAGGGCATAAAACAATCAACAAACGGCGCATCAGGTCCGTTTGTAAGCCGTTTTATTATATGTACAGCTGAAACGGGGTGAAAATAATCAGAACTTTTAATAACCTTTGTTCTAAGAGGCGGTATTATTTTAAAGCAGGGATGACAAACATGTGGAACATTTTCTGTAATAATAATAAAGTATAATTTTTCCATCTCCAAAAAGCACTTCAATAACAATTAGAGAACGGTTAGGTACTTTACTGTTAGAAAACATTTATTACACTACAAATGTCAGAATGTTCATGTTGTTTTCAAAATATATCAACCACTTTACGATATTAAGAGTATCGAAAGACGTGAAGGATAATACTTAGATGTAATTGACAAAATAGCCACTAATGTTGAGTATGGGCAATAAGCCCTCATCTATCTAATCCAACTGAAATAAGCAAACTCATTACGTACTATTCCTTTTAAAACCGAACGTCTAGTTATTACCAAAAAACTCATTACTGGTAAAGGCATTTTCTTTGAAGTCCACAAAATACGTCGAAAATAATAAATAAAAACTAGCAAGAAAAAGATTTACCTGTAAAGTATAAAATATTGATATCTTAGACTCATTCAAGTTTTTAATAAAAGATCACCAAAAAAAAACAGTATTTTCTCTAAAGTTAAAAAGTCAACAGTAAAAGGTTTGCTACCCCTAATCCAGACTTGGGCTTTTGCAAACACTACGAAATTGAAATTGCAACTCCCCGAGCATTTGACCTACGTTGCAAATAATAGTTATAAGTAATTACGTAGCTTATTCTAATTATTATTTTATTCAAACCAATTATTTTAAGATGTTGCGATAAAATTTTAGTCTTTAATTCAATTGAATAGAAGTTGTGATAGAGTGGAGTACCAAATGATCCTGAGTTTTTGAATAAAGTTAATTTTGAAAGATAATAGACTAGTTTTTAATCTTTAACTCAATTCTGGAGTAACTTCAATCATTTTAGACACAAGATTTAAGTGGTAACTTAAAACCGATTTTTTAGTTCAATTAAGAAGTGAATACTTAATAATGGTCTGATTTTAAATTGGTCTGAATTTTTTTTAAAGTTTAGATGACTTTTCATTGTCAATTGTTCAGGTAAAGGTAAGGTCAAACTGCAGTAAAAGGCCGCCACGCGTGACGATTTAGCCTTATTAGCCAGTTTCAGTGTCTTGCTTCCTCACAAATGTCGTGTGTAATGGCCTAAAACCCTAAATGTGAGGCCAGGAAAAAAGCGATATTGATATTGTTATTTTAAGCTACTATTGTGATTAGAAGTTCATATATGTGAGAAGTACAGGTACTATCGCGATCATTTCTGCCTGATCACTTAAAAAAGAAATCACTTGGATCTTGCGGCGCGGCGCAAAACCAAACCCTTGGAAGTTTCGATTCGAGTGCAAGCAAAAATGAACTTAACGGTGGTGAGGTGGAAATGTCTTTGATGGTACTAACGTACTGGCAGGTGCAACGTTGAATGGCCTCCCATAAGGCGGACCGATGACATAATCAGGGTTGCGGGAATCCAATGAATGTGAGACGCCCAGAACTGGTCACTATAGCAACACTTGAAGGACCTCCAACAGTGGACGTCTTTCGGCTGACATGAAGAAGAATAAGAATAACAAGAATAAGAATAATTTATTTCAGAAAAAATACATTCAGATGAATTGGTTTCCTGGAACTCACAATAGGATTCCCTGTGACGTGAGATCCAGGCTCCTTCCATACTTCACATTGCTTTCAAAATTCAGAACATGTTTCTTATGCTAACTTAATTTTAAAAAGGTAGGTATACAAAACTGCAATGGTTACCAAGTATGTGTGTATGAAGCTACAAGTTAAAATAAATAAATGTTTGGCGTTAAAATAGTGCGTCTGTATGTTATAAATATAAATAAATGTAAGTGAACGTATTGAGTGTTTGATATATAAATGAAAGTGTGACATAACAATGTGTCTTAGGCTAATAAATTTTCTGTTGTGTCATAGTCTAAAGTAAGAAGCCACTTTGTTATTGTAGATTTGCATTGATTTTGTGTTAAGGGCAGAATTTTGTGTCGGTAATTTAGTTTCCCGTATATGTGCGGACCCACACATATACATTATAATGATGATGAAAAAGTATAGAATTAGTCAATATGACGACTCTTGGGATGGCCTGTGCCAAGTACCTAGTAGACGTTTTTCGGTTTAATTAACGATGATATATTAAGTATTGGTTGTAGTTCTTTTTGTCAGGCTGCCTTCAGAAAAATCTGACCACTTAGCATTTTCAACTATGTTATATCACAGTAATGAACAAGCTGACATGACAGTGACTCAATGCCCATTCTAATTTAAGCTGGCACCTCCATCTGCAAAACCGTAATGTGAATGGAGAAGGTGGTGAAGAACGCAAGGAAGAGGCTATCCTCATGCCCTAGTCGCCACTGGAGACTCTTCCGTCTTGCAGACGGCGAGTAATGGGTAGTTTGCCATCCGAAATGGACCAATCCTGGCTTGGCGGCGCGTTATGCTCCATGCGTACCTCAAAGAACCGTCAGTAAAAATTTACAAGGCCCGCTAAGGCTCATGCTGGTTAGGGCTGGTTAATTAAAAGAGTCACTGGGGCCCAAAAACGCAAATGGCTACTGAAGAAACAGTCTGGGTTTTAGTCTGTAAGAATCTGACACTCTTCTCGCAGTTATTTTATGATTTTTTACCTCAAAAAAAAACCCTATACTAAACAATAATAGAATAGCTCCAACGTATTCTATATTTACATGGAAATTCCAGCATACAATACGGCTGATGACTAACAAATCCTGTGTCATTTTTCAATTAAATCTCAATAAAACATTGGCCTGGTATTTTTTCTATTGTCACAAAATTGTCAAAAAAAAATATACGACAATACAGTGCGTTTAAATTTCGAAATACGTCATGCCTGTAAAGTGTCAATTCCTATTTATTTATTATATTAGATTTGTTAACGATTATACACACTGAATACATCAACATTTTTAAAATTAAACTTTTATTTTGTTCTTTAATGAGATATTTATATGTAGTTTTTTGTTAATTCTCGCTAATTACTCTCCAGCGTTTGATGATCTATTAACAGTTCGTACGTGTTATTGGCAAAATTGTGGTGTCTCTTCTACAAAGGCCATTTATCAGGTGTTGAAGTTGAAGTTCAAAATTAAACTTTGATGCCAGAATCACTTAAAGGTAAACACCACATGAAGGAAACATTTTTTTTTATGGTAGCTAAAATCATCCAATAACAAATCCCGCCCTTGGGTGGGGCGGGAAATAGTGTCAGACTCTTACTGACTAAAAACCTACCCTGTTCCATTCATTGCCTTTGTCCCAGGGCCCCGGTAACATTTTCACATAACCTTGCCCCCAGTAGGCTTCGGCCCTGCTGGGCCCCTACAGTTTGCTGACAACTCCTTGAGGCGAGAGGGAACAGTGCGCGCTGTAGACAACTTGAGCTCGGACCGGTCTGTTACCGGACGGACGGACAGCGAGCTACCCAATGCCCACCATCCACGAGCCCGCGCCTACGGTAGCCGGAAATCGGGCGTGTGTACCGTTGCCTGATGCGGTCGGCCTCCTCCTTTGCTAGCATTACTGCTTCGCAGAAGGAAGCGACCGCCTGCCACTCCTCCTCGCTCCGGAGCATGGCTTGAACCAAGCCCCGGCGCGAGAGATCGCCACCGAACATGCAGGAAAACATTCATTAAAAAATAAAAGAACTAACTTATTGACTTAATAAAGCGAAAAATACAGGTTCGCAATTTCGTGGATTAGAATGATCCTTTTTTCCAGGTACCCTCACTCTTTTTGCATTTCCCAGAGCACTCATATCCCCGCTGCTTTCAAGGCCTCAGTACATTTGATCCGGTTCACATTCATTAGCGGGATTGGCCAGCACGCTTAACGTTTATGTGTCCTGACCCTACTGTCATACTGATGACCAGCTTTGTTATGAGCTGGACTGTTGTGTATGTCTGAAATGAAGCGTGAAAATGTAGTACCAGGATAATAGGTAGGTAGATATTACTTGTATGTTTAGATAAAAGGAACACATTTTTCGATGGAAAAAATAAACGGCTGATGGATCGATTTCAATGACCTGAAGCTCTTCTAAGAGCACTTAACCTGAAGTTAAAGTGAACTGTTATAGGGATATGGCTACTTGTATACAGGGTGTGTCATAACATCGATGTACAAACAAATGCTATGGATTCAGTACATGATTCTGGAGTGAGAGTGGAGGTTTGCGGACCATCCGGTAACCGTCCGGACCGAGCCCAAGACGTCAACGTTCCACGCGCGCCTCAAGCAGTTGTCAGCAAATCGTAGAGGTAACGAGGTCGAAGCCTACTGGGGCCAGGTTCGGTCTTTGAAAAGAAGATTCAGCCCCAGTATGAAAGGCAACAAAGGAATAGGAGTATCTATCTCCCGTTTCGCCCAAGGGTGCGGAGATGTCATTGGATGGATTGGAATTTCCGATCGATAAAAAAACCCCTCAGTTGTAAAATTTTTCGTCGGCTTTTTCCTAATAAAAAAAAAACAGTATTTTTTTTCAACTGCAATGACTTTTTTAGTGAAAAGAAATTAATTACTTGTTTCTTGCCTATATTTATATATTGTATTGTATGTATGTATTTATGTATCTATCTAGTTTTAAGTATGTACTTTGTTTTTTCACTTATTTGTTTAACTTTTTTTTTTGTTACGCACCAAGTGCAACCCCACTTTATGTCCAGGCAATCTCTTTCCATCCCAGGTTGCCTGGAAGAGAGCGCAGATGAGTCTCAAAATGTATAATCTTTTTATCTTGGTGTACAATAAAGTATATATAAATAAATAAATAAATAAATAAAAATAATTCATTACTTGAAAAAAAAATAATAGGAAAAACCGACGAAAAATTCAACAATCGGTGGGTGGCATTTGTCTGTGCGATGATTTCAGACACACCGTGTATAGTATACAGTTCCATCCTTTTTTCTCGCTCGCGTCATGATTCGTCTCTTGATCTTGGAAGGATCTATGGTACAAGCTAATATTACTCCTTTTTCGTAATTAGGTATCTGCCTGCATTTATTTTTGTGCATTACTATAAACTAAACAACAAATTATAATAATATATATAAAATGTTAGTAACACGAAAATACTTAAGAGCTAATGTTAGTAACCAAAACAAATCACATGACACAAATAAAAACAGATTTTAGGACAATACGACATCAGAACGCATGTATGCTATTGGATTTTGACTGCGTGCAGTCGCATCCAGCGCTCTAACATCAGAGAATCCCACCGGTCCGTCAACACGCTCAAGATGCTGTTGGAACTAGCTCGCATGCAAGTTA
Organism: Leucania comma; assembly: GCA_958295575.1. Classification (NCBI taxonomy): domain Eukaryota; kingdom Metazoa; phylum Arthropoda; class Insecta; order Lepidoptera; family Noctuidae; genus Leucania; species Leucania comma. The sequence goes on from OY282469.1 coordinate 2,110,200, forward strand.
GGGTCGAGGTGCAATGTTTACGCATGATTGTCGCAAAACTGACGACGTTGGCCTCGGCAAACATATCGGAGGCACTACAATACCGCGGCAGCCCCATTAGCATCTTGAACGCATTGTCATACTGCACCCGCAGGTCACTATACGACGCCCTCTGCAAATAGCTATCTCACAGGCTACACGTGTGAAAAAATTTTAGCCATCCAGAATTCCGATTAGATGTGCAAGGATGCGAATCGTTAATTTTTTTTCTGAAGGTTTTACTGGATTAGGTTTAAACAAATTTATAATTTGAAACCTAGATAATATCTACAAGATATCTGTGTTTCCAAAATATCTAAAGAAAGATGTGTTATAACTTATGTGCTCTTACGTGATTATTCACGTAAGAGCGATTGTGTAGTAATGTATATCGGGTTGTCCACTCTTAACAAAGAACAAGTACTATTCCGCTCCGAAAATAGAACGGGATTTAGATTCCATTTTCATTTACTCAGTTCTAGAATTCCTGTGTTTAAATATTTAAACATCCACTATTACACATCTGTCTACACAGGGGAACATGTTGGCTTCGTTTTCTAGAATGCAAGTAAAGTAATTAATTACAGTGTATCTCAAAATCATTATTTCCTAAAATTAGACTAGAAATTGCTTTGTAAATTGGATATCTACTATCTATTGTACTAGATTTTTTTTTTGTGTTATAGGCTCGCGCATGACCACTATCTCGTGAGCTCAATTGCAGCCGTCCATAGATACAATGGAGCACGCTTGAATATCTCTATTTAAGATCTCTGGGTTGTAGCTATCAGGAAACAAGGACTCCGGGAGGAAATTACACTTCTTACCTTTATGCACAGTAAATGTGTTTTCAAAACTTATGGTGCATATGCGTAGAAAGTCCACTTAGTGTTAATGGCGCATCATCGTAAGTCTGGTGGCTTGATGATAGAAAGGGCGCGGCAGATTTAAATATTGCAATCCGATTCTATGTTTGATTGATCTTTGGTTTAGTGCCTTTTTATTTTTTATTTACTGTCAAATTTTATATTACGTTGAGTCTCTATTTTCTTCATTTTTATTCGCCCTCTCCTTTTCGTTTTTTTAATGATTCGGTTAAAAAATCTGACCCCGTACATACACATCAAATACTTATGCATCGTTTACACTGGATTCCGCACTTCCAATGCGCTATTGGGACATTGGTACAGTGTTTCATTGTTTTGATTTTCCGTCGCTTCGGGGGTGACGCTCTAGTATTCGTCGAATTTGCGTCGCCGTCGCTTGAGGGGGACACTGTAGTCTTAAGTCTTTTCCTTTTATGTTGTGCAATTGATTTTTAATGTCAGTTGCCATCTGACACTGAGGCTTTTAGCTTCCTGGAAGACTTTTAAAGCCGCCGGTTACGAGAATTGGATCGGAAAGCATCTTCTTGGGAAATACATCAAACAGTCTTTGATAGACAAAGACTGCCACAAAATCCAAACAAAGAAACCTCTGCTCTTCCTACTGACATAGTTACGTCAACCTCAAAAATATATCTAGCTATAGGTATACAATCATCTTATTGAACCAACCAAGTAATTCCTTAATGCAATATTTTATGTAATCTATTCCACAGTCCAATATTTGTTCGCCAGATTTGTTCTTACGACTACGCCACGAAATAAATTAATAAAGAAGGTCAAAGTGCGTAATGGGAGTTTGACTTATGTTAATGCAATAGACATGATTATGACGTTCGGTGCTCCGATTGGCCCGCTCTAAGCTCTAAACCAATCAGAGAGCCAAACACGGTAAACATTTTGATCGCGTCACTGTAAAACAACTCGCACTCAACACACAGCTCTATAGAATGAGCGAAAACATATTCGTATGTATACATAGACAAACAGTAACTGTTAGGGGCCTATCTAAGGACTGAATTAAAACTGTGGACTGCAATTTTAAATGAATTATATTTCCCGAATAGGTTTTTTTTTTTTATGATAGGTAAAATCATCCAATGACAAATCTCGCCCTCGGGCGGAGCGGGAAGTAGTGTCAGACTCTTACTGACTAAAAACCTACCCCGTTCCTTCGTTGCCTATAGTGCCGGGGCTGAGCCTTCCTCTCAGAAAACGGCCCTTGACCCCAGCAGGCTTCGACCCTGCCTGCCTGCAGTTAGCAGGCTGGGCCTCTTCGGTTTGCTGACAGCTCCTTGAGGCGCGCGGGAACAGAACGCGCCGTCGACGACTTGGGCTCGGTCCGGCCGGTTACCGGACGATCGGACAGCGTGCTACCCATTGCACGCCGTCCGCAAGCCCGCGCCTACGGCGGCCGGAAATCGGGATCGGAATCCCGGCGGCGGCTGGGGCGAGCGCCCCGTTGCCTCTGTCTGATGCGGTCGGCCTCCTCCTTTGTTCCCGAATAGGTACAATTTTGATGTTAGCAATCACATGGAATGCGCGCGTTGCCTAAGGAAATCGGTATCCGAGTGAGGAGGGTAGACTCGACGTGCGGGACGCACACCGAACTTCTTGTCGCCGCCGTCGCCACTCGCCGCCTCCGATGTCTCACAACAGCAGCCGAAGAATGCCGATTGACCGAGGATACCCGAACATTCAAAGCCCCAACAGTGACTGCAAGCGCAGACACGAATTTTATTGGTTTGAGAAAAAAGTTTGATATCGCTGTACATACGCTTGCGAGACTAAATAAACTGTTGAATGAAGTCAAAAGTAACTTTCTTTCTTCAATTTGTAAGGAAAAACACCTGCTTACATCAATGTTAGAAGATAGAATTACATGTACATTTTTGAGGATTTTTATACAATAAACAACAATGACTTTATTTTTGTAACCGTACCTGTGTTTTGTGCTTTACATTCCATTTGTGACTGTTAAAAAAAAAACAAAGATTTCAATTAATTTCGTTATAGTTATTTCGAATGTGTGTATATGACGGTTTTTATGATGGATTCTTTAATTATTATTTTTTCGTGAGTATTCGTGAAATGACTTCGTCTAACTCTAAGCTAAAGCGAAAGGACAATGACATCTCAGAATTGATTAGAGCTATGTTTTTTTTTGGTTTTAGGGTCACCGCAACTTTTCTATATTTTTCATCTGTATGTGTACAGTCAGGGCTCAAAAGTGCAGTTGCACTCTACCGATTATAAAGTGTCTAGAATTTTTTTATAGAACAGGATCAATGGATCATCATTCAGTTTGTTTGTACCATAGAACCTAAAGAATTAAATAAATCAGTTGTGGCCCAGTGGTCCTCTTTTACAAAGAAATTTTTTACACTTTAGCATTAGTAGAGTGCAACTGCACTTTTGACCCCTGACCGTACATGCATTTTCACTCTTTCCGTTAAGTGGACCTTCTGGACATATCACACTGGCAACTCTGCTCTGCTTGCTTGGCACAAGTACATAGTAAATACATAAATGTATTAGGTACATAGTGGAAATAGAAACGTTTTGGTAATGAAGCGAGTTAATTGAAGTTGCTAATTAAAATTAAACTAGTGAGTACAGTAAAGAGAGTTTGCGTAAGATGTAAGTTGTTATGATTAAGTTATGTTATTGTTTGTAAAATTTTTCGTGGAATTAAATAGGAAAGAAAAGAGGAGAATTCTTTTGTATGTAAAGTTTAATTCCTTGAGCCTATATTTTTGAAACTTAGCATTATCTAGTACCCAAGTAAATAAAAATGTTTATTATTATTTATTTATTATATACTTTATTGTACACCTCATAATGAAAAAGAAAACATCAAAATCCTTTTTTTTTAGTTAATATCGCAGCATATGCTGAGATAGAGGCCTTTTTGACATCGCACAGGTCTTTTATTTTCAATCTTTTTTTTTTGTGTTCTTTTATTTATTATTTTTTTATGTTGTAAAATCTATTTATAGTTTTTGTATTGTTGTTGTATATATTTTTTGTCCTGTGCGAGTCTCAAATAAATGTTTTTCTTTCTTTCTTTCTTTAAAATATTCTTATTGTTCGTTTTTAAACTACCCCTATAAAATGATGTAGGGGTTTTTTTTTATGATAGGTAAAATCATCCAATGACAAATCCCGCCCTTGTAAGGGAGTTTTGTTCAACTTGAAACTGAGCACAAATTCTAATCAAAATGAATAATAAAAACTGTCATTATTGGTTTTAAAAAACTATCCTCAAAATACGGTTTAAAACGGTTACGGTTTACGGTTTCAAGGGAGTTAAAGTTTTTTATGAAAACATTTTCGCGAACAAAATCGCTGGCAGAACTAATATCAAATTAATGTTATAATTAAAATGTAGCGTGAAAAGTTCACGTCAACGAAGCAGAGTCAACAGTTGACTAAAAACCTAATGGACGATATATTTATTCGCTAAAAAATTCTACAAATTATTGGAATTTTCGTGTGTAATGATGTGAAAACCCAGGTCTTTGATCTCAGGACTCAGTCTTTGAATTGATAAAACCTAATCGTACTTCATGGTTCGTTGGCTCAGCCTACGTTTCATCATAAAATAGGGGTTCGCATTTTATTTTAAAGAAAAATTCTGAAATTTTAGTGTTGGTATAGTATTAGTAGGTAGGTAGTATAATTTTAGTAGGTAGGGAATATTGATATTAAACACTTTAATGAGCTAAAATAGGATTTTGTGTTTAGTTAGTCAATATTTTTAAAAGCTTTCTAAACAGAAGATTGAGTAGATTAATCTAACAATAATATATTCCACAACTATGTTATATTACCAACCCGCACTGGGCCCGCGTGGTGGATAACGGCCCATTCCCTCTCTTAGAGAGGAGGTCTTAGTCCCAGCAGTGGGAACATTGTAAGGCTGATGCTATGCTATGCTATATTCCACAACTATCACACAACGCCGTCTAGTCCCAAGCTAAACAGAGCTTGTGTTATGAATACTAGACAACTGATAAACTTACTTATATATTTGTAAATACATATATATTATAGATAAATTACACCCAGACAGAACAAATGATCGTGCTCATCACACAAACATTTATCCTGAGTAGGAATCAAACCACCCACGACGGCATATTAGTCAGGGTCACTAACTACTAAACCAACAAGCCAGTCAAGTAAAGAGCCTTTCAACAAGGACGGGTCGATGTTGAAATTAAATAAAACAAACTGTATGTGAGATATTAAAGAAATTATTTTTTTATTTGAAAGGCCCATTTATGCAAAATAATAATAATATTTAATTATTATTTCCTTTATTTCTTGTATCACATATTTTTAACATTTTTAAATATTTTTAACATACGTTTAAAAAAAAAAACATTTAAAAATATAAAAAATAGTGTCCCACCCGTATCGGGAACAGGGTCCAAGCTACCTCCTAACAATACGAGCCGTGTCCAGGAGTACCGCTTTCTGAATCAAGCCCTTGATCCAGCCGCCTAACGAGAGCCTCCTATGGTGTTGGTCGAGACTCTTGGCCATTAAGCCATTACCCGAAACGACTATTGGTACAATGATCGCCGAATCCACTTCCCACATGTCGACAACCTCGCGAGCCAAGTCAATATACTTGATTTGTTTATCTTTCTCGGCTTTCACGAGGTTCTCGTCATGCGGAACGGATATGTCAACAATCATTGCACGCCTTCCGTTTCAGTCCACCACCACTATATCAGGCTTATTGGCTACAATAGTCCTGTCAGTGATGATGGACCGATCCCAGTACAAAGTGATATGACCATTATCAAGAACGGGGTCGGGCTCATACCTGTAGTACGGCACTTCCGATCCCACAAGAGAGTATTTCAAAGCAAGTTGCTGATGGATAATCTTGGCTACAAGGTTGTGCCTATGCTAATACTCGCCGTTAGCCAGACGAGAACAACCGGAGATAATGTGACGAATTGATTCTCCCGGACGGTGACATGCCCGACAGATGTCAACCGTGCCGTCCTTTACAATAAATTTCCGGTAGTTATTCGTCATGATAATTTCGTCCATAATTGCACATTATTATATTATTATTAATCCCGGACGGAAATAAGTAAAAATTGTGAAGAGATGGTTTTGCCCAGTAGTTTGGTACAGCAAGCTAATATATTTTTTTAGTAGTTACCTATGAATAGGCTCGCATTTGACTATATGCGCAGAAATGGGTAATTAACATTGAAATTATAATAATAATGATACGTTACCTATCATTATAGGTTAGCAAAGGAGGGGGCCGCACGCGAGAGGCAACGGCCCTCTCGGCCCAGCCGCCGCGGGGGTTCCGATTCCGATCCTGATTTCCAGCCAACGTAGGCGCGGGCTTGCGGACGGCGAGCTATGGGTAGCTCGCTATCTGACTGTCCGGTAACCATCCGGACCAAGCCCAGGTCATCAACGGCGCGCACTGTTCCCGCGCGCCTCAAAGAGTTGTCAGCAAACCGTAGAGACCCAGCCTGCTAACTGCAGGCAGGCAGGGTCGAAGCCTACTGGGGCCAAGGGTTTGCTTCTGAAAGGAAAGCCCGGCCCTGGTATCTAAGGCCACGAAGGAACGGGGTGGATTTTTAGTCAGTAAGAGTCTGACACTATCTCCCGCTCCGCCCAAGGGCGGGAGATGTCATTGGATGATTTTAACCACCACCAAAAAAAGAAAAGAAACCTATCATTATAGGTTACCCTATTTGCAACATGACAAAACCAACTATGACCCAGCAAGAAAATAAAATAAAAACCCCCACACGCCGCCGTCACACTGAAACTAGACAATACAACATACAGAATGATAAATGGCGTCCACTTCACGAAATATTAATGTCGTCAGTCTGAGTCTACTTACACTCAGTAAGCTTTGCATTCCCCAGCGTGCCTCGGGCTGCAGGATTAATATTATTCCTACGTTTATGCAGTTACAACTGTATTAAAACTTTGCTAGTTATTTCTATACGAATGTTGGAATGTTCTTGGGATTTCAAAGCTTGATTAAATGGTGATTTGTGTGGTGTTATTAAAGTAGTAAGTTTTCCAACAGAAAGCATATAGTTAGCTTATCGGGAACATGACATGATGATTACTAAAATTGTTTATGTCTTGAGAAGAGGTTTGTAGGTTTGTAGGGTCATTTTGTTTTTTGCTTGGAAAATCATCTAATGACATCTCTTTCTTGACTTTTACTGACTAAAAACCCACTCCTGTTCCTTCTTTGCCTTCATTCAAGGTCCCCAGGGGTTTCATTTTCACATTCCCCGTGGGTATGTTGTAAATTTTAAAGAATACTATTGTTAAGGAAGGAAAAAATAAAAAAGTGCGTATTGTTTACACTGATTTTTTTTCAACTAGTTAAAAAAAACACGAAAGATATAATCATTATCGAGTACCGCGCGTCTCAAGGAGCTGTCAGCGAACCATAGAGGCCCAGCCTGCTAGCTGCAGGCAGGCAGGGTCGAAGCCTGCTGGAGTCAAGGGCCGTTTTCTGAGAGGAAGGCTCAGCCCCGGCATGATAGGCAACGAAGGAATCGGTAGGTTTTTAGTCAGTAAGAGTGTGAAACTACTTCCCGCTTCGCCCAAGGGCGGGATTTGTCATTGGATGATTTTACCTACCAAAATATAAAGTCCCGTCTGATCTCTCTCCAAAAATCACACTAGTAAAACGGTTCACATAGCCTATGGCATATCCACTTCTCAGTGAATGTAACCAGTCTCGATTCTGACATTTGATTGAAATGGACGCACAGATTCAAAAGATCAAAGCTGGAAAATGCATGCAACCTATTTGACAGATGGCTATTGAACCCTTTTGGTTCACGCTGATACCTGACAACTTTTGTAAGTTCCTTTAAAAATATAGTGTGGTTATATAACACTCATAAGTAAGTGAAATGAATAAAAATATAGAATAATGAGTGAGACAAGTGGTAGCCGTGTGGTAACGGCCCCGACTTAAGAGTTATAGGTTGCAGGTTCAACCACATCGCCACCCAGCTTAGCACATTACTTTGTGTTATTTATTTCATCACCACTGCTCTCAAAACGGTGAAGAAAAACATCGTGAGGAAACCGACATGTCCTAGAACCAAAAATTCTAAGACATGTGACATTCACCAATCCGCACTGGGCCCACGTGGTGGGTTACGACCCATTACCTCTTCTAGAGAGGAGGCTTGAATCCTAGCAGTGGGAACATCGTAAGGCTGATTATGCTTATATAAGTAAATAAGTTTCTGGAATATTTTTGTTTTATTACAACATAATCACCATCATTATCATTTCAGCCGAAAGACCAAAGTCTACTGTTGGTCATAGACCTCCCCCCAGTGTCACCACAACGAACATCGAATGCTTGCGACTTTCACCAGATCAACGGACCACTTTGTGGAGGCCTTCCAATGCTGTGCCTTCTGGTGCACGGTTGCCACTCCAGAACCTTTCGGCCCAACATACAAACATAAAAAAGTTGATTGTGTGGATATTTAGTTCAGTCATATACTTATCACCATCAATAAATTGCATTAGATTGCTTAAAGTTAAATAAAATAAAAATAAATAAATTACAAATAAAAAATCTTTTTTAAAAACAAGCTTTCAATTAAATGGGCTAAAAAGAAGAAAATAAACTTTTCCTTTATAACTTTTACTATCAATTTATAACGACATTACACAATTTATATGATACAAAAGCTTGTCGCGAGATTTTGAAAATATTAAAATCAATAGATAAAGTTATTTAACTTATTTAATTAATGAAGTTATATTAGCTATGTAGTGTGTAGGTATTTACACAGTTAAATCTCGCGACAAGCTTTTATATCATATAAATTGTGTAATGTCGTTATAAATTGATAGTAAAAGTTATAAAGGAAAAGTTTATTTTCTTCTTTTTAGCCCATTTAATTGAAAGCTTGTTTTTAAAAAAGTTTTTTTATTTGTAATTTATTTTTTACTTTTTAGTTATACCTTATTTAAATCACATTTGTATTCTCAGAAAATGCTCACATTTGCTACCCATATCATAGGAAAGCATAAGAAACTTAGTCTGCTATCTTTAGAAGTCTGCCAGGTTTTTTTTTATGTTGGGTAAAATCATCCAATGACATCCCCCGCCCTTCGGCTTGGTTTGGTCTGTTACCGGACGGACAGCGAGCTACCCATTGCCCGCCGTCCGTAAGCCCGCGCCTTCTGTGGCAGGAAATCGGGATCGGAATTACGGCGGCGGCTGCGGCGTAAGCGCTGTTGCCTGGTGCGGTCGGCCTCCTCCTTGGCTAGCATTACTGCTTCGCAAAAGGAGGCGACCACGTGAAAAGTCTACTAGGTTGGATTTATGAAACCAAAATGATGGTGGTGGATCGTAAGACTAACAATCAACCTAACTTACATGAAATAGCCAATTGCGAAGTTGTCCAGAGTTTATCTACCTGGGATCCACAATCACAAATCCTAGGAAATGCGGAAGAGATTCAAGCACCGCAAAACGATTGACGCTCTTGAAATGTGACGCTGGAGGCGTTTACTGAGGATAAAACAGACTGCTCAACGCACTAACGGTTCCATTCCAAAAGAGCTTTGCATCAAAACAAAAACTTTCGTCGATTGTGCAACAGCGAATTTTTAAGCTGTTTGGATATATCATACGCAATGAAAGCTCTTTGGAACGTTTAGTGGTACAGGAAAGAGTAGATGGCCTACGTTCTCGCGGCCAATCGCCTACCAGATGGACAGACCTCACTAAATCATCTTCAGAGTGTTCCCTCATTGAATGTACACGAAGTGCCATGAATAGAGAGAGATAGAGAAGTCTCGCAAAAGCCGCAACCAACCTACCAGAAGACCACTACCACTCCACCAAGAGTATGACTGAGAAAAAGGAGAATATTGGATTTAGAGTTATGTCACTTTATTTTTCAAGTTACTCTCTGCAAGCCCGTTCAATTGGTATTTTGTAGGAGTGTATTAAAACTAACTAGCTATTTACTTATGTAAATTTGTACGGAATCCTCCGTGCGCGAGTCCAAGTCGCTTATGACCGGTTAGAACTTATTTTATTCGATCCGAAACTCGATGGGATTGTGTCGTTTTATTGCGAAACTCCTATGGCCACCTTCCAGCTCCATCATCAGATCCCGACTGCCATATTGATCAAAGTACTCGTCATTACAAATCTAACGAGACCAAAGACGAGAGGGCTGTGTCGTTTAATTGCGGAGTTCTTGTAGCCACCTTCCAGCTCCATCATCAGACCCTGGTTACGATATAGGATTCAAGTACTCATCAATACAAATCAAAAGAGCCCGAACTCGATGGGATTGTGTCGATTTCTTACAAAATTCCTATGGTTTTTTTATAGTAGGTAAAATCATCCAATGACAAATCCCGCCCTTGGGTGGGGCGGGAAATAGTGTCAGACTCTTACTGACTAAAAATCTACCCTGTTCCATTCATTGCCTTCGTCCCAGGGCCCCGGGTGACATTTTCACATAACTTTTGGCCCAGTAGGCTTCGGCCCTGCTGGGCCCCTACAGTTTGCTGACAACTCCTTGAGGCGCGTGGGAACAGTGCACGGCGTAAACGACTTGCGCCGTTACCGGATGGACGGACAGCGAGCTACCCATTGCCCGCCGTCCGCGAGCCCGCGCTTACTGTGGCCGGAAATTGGGATCGGAATCCAAGTGGTGGCGGTGGCGTGTGCGCCGTTGCCTAATGTGGTCGGCCTCCTCGTTTGCTAGCATTACTGCTTCGCAGAAGGAGGCGACCACCTGCCACTCCTCCTCGCTCCGGAGCATGGCCTGAACCAAGCCCCGGCGCGAGAGATCGCCGTCACCTATCGCCCCCACAAGTACACGGCGATGCTCTTCCCAAGCGGGGCACACCTCGACTGTGTGCTGCACCGTGTCTTCCGGGCGCTCCGCACAGTGGCGACACCCGGGCGTCATCTCCGCACGAATCTTGTACAGGTACTTCGCGAACTTGCCGTGTTCGGTTAGTAACTTAAGTTCCTATGGTAACCTTCCAGCTCCATCATCAGAACCTGGTTACGATATAGGATCCAAGCACTCGTCAATACAAATCAAACGAACTCAAATTCGATGGGGTTGTGTCGTTTAACTGCGGAGTTCCAATGACCACGATCCAACTCCATCATCATACCCTGGTTACAATATAAGATTCAAGTACTCGTCATTAAAAATCAAATGAGCCTAAAGTCGATGGGGTTATATCGTTTAATTGCGGAGTTCTTATAGCAACCTTCCAGCTCCATCATCAGACCCTGGTTACCATATAAGATCCAAGTACTCATCAATAAAAATCAAATGATCCCAAACTCGATGGGATTGTGTCGATTTCTTACGAAGTTCCTATGGTAACCTTCCAGCTCCATCATCAAAATCTGGTTACCATTTAGGATCCAAGTACTCGTCAATACGAATCAAACGAGCCCAAATTCGATGGGGCTGTGTCGTTTAACCGCGGAGTTCCTATGACCACCTTCCGATTCCATCATCAGACCCTGGCTACCATTCATGATCAAAGTACTCGTCATTACAAATCAAATGAGCCTAAAGTCGATGGGGTTATATCTTTTAATTGCATAGTTCCTATGGCAACCTTCCAGCTCCATCATCAGACCCTGGTTACCATATAGGATCCAAGTACTCGTCAATACGAATCAAACGAGCTCAAACTCGATGGGGTCGTATCGTTTAACTGCGGAGTTCCTATGAACACCTTCCAGCTCCATCATCAGACCCTGGTTACCATATAGGATCCAAGTACTCGTCAATACGAATCAATCGAGCTCAAACTCGATGGGGTCGTATCGTTTAACTGCGGAGTTCCTATGAACAACTTCCGGCTCCATCATCAGACCCTGGCTATCATACAGAATCAAAGTACTCGTCAATACTAATCAAGCGAGCCCAAACTCGATGGGGTTGTATTGTTTTATTGCTAAGTTCCTATGGCTACCTTCCAGCTCCATCATCAGATCAGCTCCATGTTATCATAATGTTGCATTGTCACCCGATTTACACATGCATGTAAAATTTCAGCTCAATCGGTTGAAGATATCTGCTTCAAAATTGAGTTGCAAGATTTGAGCCGAACATACATAGTTACATACAGTGCAAGCTAATAGAAAGCTTGTAAAATAATAAATTACAAATAAAAAAAACTTTTTAAAAACAAGCTTTCAATTGAATGGGCTAAAAAGAAGAAAATAATTTCCTTTATAACTTTTACTATCAATTTATAACGGCATTACACAATTTATATGATATAAAATCTTGTCGCGAGATTTTGAAAATATTAAAATCAATAGATGAAGTTATTTAACTTATTTAATTTATGAAGTTATTTAGCTGTGTATTTACACAGTTAAATCTCGCGACAAGCTTTTATATCATATAAATTGTGTAATGCCGTTATAAATTGATAGTAAAAGTTATAAAGGAAATTATTTTCTTCTTTTTAGCCCATTCAATTGAAAGCTTGTTTTTAAAAAGTTTTTTTTATTTGTAATTTATTTTTTACTTTTTAGTTATACCTTATTTAAATCACATTTATGTTCTCAGCGAGTCCTTTTATTTGTTACTCATATTATACGAAAGTATAAGAAACTTAGTCTGCTATCTTTAGAAGTCTGCCAGGTTCTTTTTAATTTTATTTTTTTATGGTAGGTAAAATCATCCAATGGCATCTTGCCCTTGGGCTTGGTTCGGTCTGTTACTGGACGGACGGACAGCGAGCTACTCATTGCCCGCCATCCACAAGCCCGCGCCTACGGTGGCAGGAAATCGGGATCGGAATTACGGCGGTAGCTGCGGCGCAAGCGCCGTTACCTGATGCGGTCGGCCTCCTCCTTTGCTAGCATTACTGCTTCGCAGAAGGAGGCGAAAACCTGAGAAGTCTACCAGGTTGAATTTATGAAACCAAAATGATGGTTGTGAAGGTGAACCAGGTTGATCGTAAGACTAACAATCAACCTAACTTACATGAAATAGCCAATTGCGAAGTTGTTCAGGTTTTATATAACTGGGATCTACAATCACAAATACTGGGAAATGCGGAGAAGACTCAAGCACCATAAAAAAATTAACGCTCTTGAAATGTGACGCTGGAGGCGTCTACTGAAGATAAATACAGACTGCTCCACGCACTAACGTTTCCATTCTTAAAGACCTTTGCATCAAAACAAAAACTTACGTCGATTATGCAACAGCGAATTTTTAAGATGTTTGGATATATCATACGCAATGAAAGCTCTTTGGAACATTTAGTGGTGTAGGGAAGAGTAGAGGGCCTACGTTCTCGCTGCCAATCGCCTACCAGATGGACAGACCTCACTAAATCATCATCATCATCTCATCTTCGAAGTGTTTCCTCATTTAATGTACACGAAGTGCCATGAATAGAGAGAGATGGAGAAGTCTCCCAAAAGCCGCAACCAACCAACCAGACGATCCATGACCACTACCACTCCACCAAGAGTATAACTGAGAAAAAAGAGAATATTGGATTTAGAGTAATGTCACTTTATTTTTCAAGTTACTTTCTGCAAGCCCTTTCAATTGGTACCTATTTAATAGGAGTGTATTAAAACTAACTAGCTATTCACTTATGTAAATTTGTACGCAACCCTCCGTGCGCGAGTCCAAGTCGCTTATGACCGGTTAGAACTTATTTTATTCGATCCGAAACGCGATGGGATTGTGTCGTTTTATTGCGGAACTTCTATGGCCACCTTCCAGCTCCATCATCAGATCCCGACTGCCATATTGATCAAAGTACAAATCAAAGTACTCGTCATTACAAATCTAACGAGAATAAAGACGAGAGGGTTGTGTCGTTTAATTGCGGAGTTCCTGTAGCCACCTTCCAGCTCCATCATCAGACCCTGGTTACCATATAGGATTCAAGTACTCATCAATACAAATCAAATGAGCACAAACTCGATGGGATTGTGTCGATTTCTTACGAAGTTCCTACCTTCCAGCTCCATCATCAGAACCTGGTTACCATATAGGATCCAAGCACTCACACAAATCAAATGAGCCCAAATTTGATGGGGTTGTGTCGTTTAACTGCGGAGTTCCAATGACCACGATCTACGATCCGCTACATCATCATACCCTGGCTACCATATAGGATCTAAGTACTCGTCATTACAAATCAAATGAGCCTAAAGTCGATGGGGTTATATCGTTTAATTGCGGAGTTCCTATGGCAACCTTCCAGCTCCATCATCAGACCCTGGCTATCATATAGGATCTAAGTACTCGTCATTACAAATCAAATGAGCCTAAAGTCGGTGGGGTTATATCGTTTAATTGCGGAGTTCCTATGGCAACCTTCCAGCTCCATCATCAGACCGTGGCTACTATATAGAATGAAAGTTCTCGTTAATACAAACTAAACAAGCCCAAATTCGATGGGGTTGTGTCGTTTAACTGCGGAGTTCCAATGACCACGATCCAGCTACATCATCATACCCTGCTTACCATATAAAATCCAAGTACTTGTCATTAAAAATCAAATGAGCCTAAAGTCGATGGGGTTATATCGTTTCATTGCGGAGTTCCTATGGTAACCTTCCAGCTCCATCATCAGAACCTGGTTACCATATAGGATTCAAGCAGTCGTCAATACAAATCAAACGAGCCCAAATTTAATGGGGTTGTGTCGTTTAACTGCGGAGTTCCTATAAACACGTCCCAGCTCCATCATCAGACCCTGGCTACCTTAAATGATCAAAGTACTCGTCAATACTAATCAAACGAGCTCAAACTCGATGGGGTACTGTCGTTTAACTTCGGAGTTCCTATGACCACCTTTCGGCTCCATCATCAGACCCTGGCTACTATATAGAATGAAAGTACTCGTCAATACAAAGTAAACGAGCCCAAATTCGATGGGGTTGTGTCGTTTAACTGCGGAGTTCCTATGACCACCTTCCGACTCCATTAACAGACCCTAGCTACCATACATGATCAAAGTACTCGTCAATACTAATCAAACGAGCTCAAACTCGATGGGGTCGTGTCGTTTAACTTGGGAGTTCCTATGACCACCTTTCGGCTCCATCATCAGACCCTGGCTACTATATAGAATGAAAGTACTCGTCAATACAAACTAAACGAGCCCAAATTCGATGGGGTTGTGTCGTTTAAGTGCGGAGTTCCTGTGACCACCTTCCAGCTCCATCATCAGATCTTGGTTACCATATAGGATGAAAGTACTCGTCAATATGAATAAAACGGGCCCAAATTCGATGGGGTTGTATCGTTTAACTGCGGAGTTCCTATGATCACCTTCCGGCTCCATCATCAGACCCTGACTACCATACAGGATCAAAGTACTCGTCAATACTAATCAAGCGAGCCCAAACTCGATGCAGTTGTATAGTTTTATCGCTGAGTTCCTATGGCTACCTTCCAGCTCCATCATCAGATCAGCTCCATGTCATCATAATATTGCATTGTCACCCGATTTACACATGTATGTAAAATTTCAGCTCAATCGGTTGAAGATATCTGCTTCAAAATTGAGTTGCAAGATTTGAGCCGAACATACATAGTTACATACAGTGCAAGCTAATAGAAAGCTTGTAAAAATAGCTTTATTTTCCTTCTACAATTTTGTTTACACTTGACTATTGAGATGATGAATATCTAATAGTTATCTTATAGATATTCTTTAGTCTATTTAGTCTGTACAAGGACCGCTAGATAGCGGTAAAAGCCTCCTCCAGTCGTTTCCACGTTGTTCTATCTCGGGCCACTCTGCTCCATGTTTTTCTAGCTGTCTTTGTGATGTCGTCACTCCATCTCTTTTGTGGTCTGCCTTGTCTGCGCTTTCTGCCCATAGGGTGCCAGTTAGTGGTGATTTTGGTCCACCTTTCGTCTGATGATCGTTGGATATGTCCGGCCCACTTTCATTTCAAGCCAAGCACTTTCTTGACCACATCCTTTGCCTTTGTTTGATTACGTATGATAGCGTTCTTCACTTTGTCCTTTAGTCTGCTTAAAGTTACTTGTTTCAAACTTTTTAGTTGCTTTTTAGGGCGGTTTCGCACTACGTCTGATCCGCATCCGATCCGAACCCGTGAAAGTATGGTTATGGACCCTACTTTCGTAGCCGTAGAACTATTTCATTACAATAAAATTGTAGCGGGGGCGAGCTCGCGCACTTTTGTGCACTAGTGCGGAAAACTGTCAAGTGCGTGCCTAAAAGCGGTGGGATAAGAACGGGTTTTTGTCGGATCGGATTCGGATTGACGTAGTGCGAAACTGCTCTTACTGTTGGGTTTTTGACACCGACATTTTTCTTTTATTTCCTACATTGTATTATTTAACTCCTGAGGCCTGAGTCCCAGCAGTGGGAACATTTAAAGGCTGATGATGATTACTTAAGTAATACTTTTCAAATTGTTTCCTCGAACACTTTATTTTGTTATCCTACATGACTATGAAACAAGATTTGGCGCCAAAAATCTGCCAGTCCAAATTTTTATAATTTTCGTAACTAATCTTATTTTCAGAACTTAGACGAATCTACCAATACCAGCCCCCCTAGCCAAGTTACAATCGTTTCGTTTTGCGTTAACGCTTGTAGTTGGCCACGCCCCCAACTCCTTTGTTCGAACAAACGATTTGGGGGCGTGGTCAAGCCCAAGCGTTAACGCATAACGAAAAGATTGTAACTTGGCTAGGGGGGCAGGAAGAGAAAAAGGGTAGGAAGAAGACGAAAAAAATCTACCAATACCTCTCAAGCTAAAATTTAACAAGCTGATGAGGCCCTAACTAGGGTTTGCCAAAAAAATATACATAAATACTTACCCTCCATCTGGCGCAATTAGGTAAACATTGCGTTCTTCTATGGGGTTTTACTCACGACCGCCATTAACTTTCAATCCTTAAAACCTGATTTCACTTCGATTACGTATCCAATTTGTTATATCCCAACCAAACAGAAATTTGAATCAAATAAATATTCAAAGCATATCGTCGTTCAACCATACATATTAACTGAACCACTTAAAACAAACCCGCATGCCAATCAAATACAAAACACACAAACAAATCATTGGAACACAAACCAAACACACATTTATGTCATCCAAACACGCAAAACGCCACTAAAATGTTTTCTGCCAATACAAATAGGGCCCCATTCTATAAGCCATCGAAATAACATCACAAAAACCAATTACTTGACATATACATATGTATATCGAACACGCACAATAAACACGCACGACTTTCGCCCTGACACTGCAAATATAACGAGTGGAATCGGTTTTTAGAGGAGTATGGAAATAGGGACCTATGGGCATGGGTTTGTCGATTGGGTATGGTTAAATCGGACATAATAAAAACAGGGCTCGAAAATGTAAACGCGTGTTTTTTTTTTCGGTGAGTAAAAATCATCCAATGACATCTCCCGCCCTTGGGCGGAGCGAGGGAAAGTGTCAGACTTTTACTGACAAAAAACCAACCCTGTCCTTTCATTGCTTCCGTACATGAGCCTTGGTGTTCACTTTCACATTTGCCCAAGACCCCAGAGAAAAGGCATCGACCCTGCTGGGCTTCTACTGTTAAACGCGTGTTTAAGGAAATCTACCCGTAGATAGAGTGTCGTAATGGTCCAGTAGTACCTCGGAAAGCACGTAAAGCCAGAAAGTCTGGTCATCAGTCTATCTAAGGAATGTCGTGATGACCAGTAACTGAGTTGTGGAGGTTTGATAGGCCTTCGCTTCTTGTAGAAAATGGGTAATTATTCAACCGCATCCCGATAAAGTAGAACCTGCCCCTTTAGCTGATTGGGAAAGGCTAGATAGATAGATATATTCAAATAATTTTTTTTTTTATTATTATTATTTTGC
This sequence comes from Leucania comma, assembly GCA_958295575.1. Taxonomy (NCBI): domain Eukaryota; kingdom Metazoa; phylum Arthropoda; class Insecta; order Lepidoptera; family Noctuidae; genus Leucania; species Leucania comma. The sequence goes on from OY282469.1 coordinate 2,128,029, forward strand.
TAGGAAGATAATGTAGCCGTAGATTGCTAAAAAAGTACATCAGCACAAATATCTATGCACATTCTGCTACATTCTGCTATCCTTATTAAAATTGTTTCAAATGTTTTTTTGTAATATCACGCTCTTTCCTGCCTAAACAATTAAAAAAAAAAACTAAAATGCAGGCAGCGGCAAACTTTTGAATTTGAAACGATATTATATATTATTATTTATCATATTTATAATTTATGATATATTCATTGAGTGTCCAGTTAAGGAGTGAAATTCCGTACCTAAGTCTGAAATACCTGATGATGGTACAACCTAAGGGTATTCAAGTCAAGAGTGAATAAATTATTATTTCTACGTGCTTCATCGTCGACCACATCATCATCTGAAGTCGGCTTACTGCAAGTCGGCCACTTTTAGTTATTAAAAGCAACTTTATTCGACGATATATACACATGAAACTGCATCACTGCTTACCATCAGGTGGTATCGCAGTTAAGCACTAGTTTATATTAAATAATAATAAAAAAAACTATACACGTATTTAAAAGACTTTCAATCTCATTATATACACTGAAGGAATTTTTGATAAATAAATAATGTTTGCGATCGTAAAATTAATGTCGCCATATTATGCACATAACAATTACTGTTAATTGCAGGCGGTAGACTGGATTTTAATTGCAATTCACTCGCCTCTGACGGCTGGGGCACTAGGTGAGGGCAAGGAGAAGATCCACTTCACACACTTGAGAACATTAATCTTTAACCTGAGACTAAGATACAATATTAATTCTGGCGGGTTCGCTTCTGTGACCTATACCTATTGGGACTGTGCCTTTTTAGTTAAAATGCCTATAGCACGCAGCATTCTATAAAAAAAAAAAAAATTAAGCTGGAGTGTAAAATCGTCATGGACGGCCAGACTGCCTCACAGACGAGCCAGTCTGGGCAGTGTCAGACTACTCCTGACTGAAACCACATTCCTGCCTTAAATTTGGTCCATAGACATGGCGTCCTTGCCCTTGTTTGTTGGTTATACATTATTTGCTTCTGGGCAACTCCACATGCAAGTGTCGTCACTCTGGAGCATTTTTCAGCAATCACGATAAATCCCGTCAAAATTTCTGGATTGATATAATATATTTCCAATATGAATCGGGTTATTAATGCAGTGCATAACTTTTAAAAACGTGTATTATAATCTCAAGAGGCTGTCCAACTAAAAATGAGAATGGGCAAGACAGGCCAAAGTATCACAAAGTTGGGGCCTTGACACAGTGTGACGGGGTCGTGGTAGACCACAGAGGAGATAGACAAACTAGACAGATTTCGCTAGAACTAGAAGAAGGAAGCGCGGGTTTGCGAAAGATGTGTTTTGTAAATAAAAACAGTTACAATCAAGAAGCAAAAATTGCAACTACTAATTTTTTTTTTTTCTATCAATCAATTTTATTTTCTGTGAATTTCTCCTGTATCTGCAGTCCATACAAATTTTTGTTCCGTGTGGGTATCGAGACCCTTCGCAGTAATGAGTTGCTCAGTCACTGCGCCAACGTTGCCAACTCATCGTCTGATATTTTCCCTGATCATTTCATTTCCACCGCACCAAATCACGCTTTCGCTTCCATCCTTGTCCGCCTCTTAGAACAGTAATTTACTAAAGCAAGAAAGAGAGCACTGTGATCACTTGCGGTGAAAACCTTGAAGCGCATGGCAGCATGCAATTCGGCTCGGCCCTTAGTATTAAAAATAAATAATAATACTCATTTTATTTTCAGCCAATGGAAGTCCATAGACAGAATATATAAAATAATCTTAAACAATTATTAAATTAATGTAGTCGGTGTCGTGTTGCGCTGCGTGGTGTCGCGTAACCGTCCTCGGAAACGTCGATATACGACATTTTTCGATCAAAAGTCCTTTCTCTGGAAGGTTTGTAGATGGTGGCATTGAACTCTACTTGAAGTTGATTTTGTGGCGCAATTCCAACATTTTGATCTTTTACTGAAAAAATACACAGTGGAATGTTTGCTTATTTCAAATAGACTTTTCAAATCTGTTAGATAGCATGATGGGTGCACTATAGCTATTGGGTTGGAACTCGTACCTTCCACAAACTACTTGAAGATTATGAGCCTTAATTTTACCACATATCAGTTTACCATGCTTAGATGCCTATACTGCAAAATTATGTATATATGCAGAAGGAGCGATTAAATTAATGTTATTATGCAACATGCAACAATAATTAAAGCTGATACTGTAACGTGAATATCGGACAGAAGTCTGAAATGGTGTTCCATTATTAAAAATAGATCTTCATATTTACGTGAGACTTAATTGAGGTTTATTAATAATGTATAGCATTAAAAAATAAAAACGTTGAAATTACTGTATCTGTATCGTGGATCCATACACAAACATGTAAACTCATAAACACAAGACAACCATACCTGGACCAATCAAGTATTTTTTCCTGTGCGAAAATTGTCTCGCGATACGCAGTGCAATAACCAATCAATCAACCACTTTGGCCTGAATCATCATCAATTATTGTTTCATACGAAAGACGTCCACTGTCGCTTCCTTCACCCCCAAGCTTACGGCTAGAATATGGCTGATTGAGGACAAGCCTTATTCCTTGCACTTTGTTTTTTTTTTTTTATGGTAGGCAAAATCATCCAATGACAAATCCTGCCCTTGGGCGGAGCGGGAAATAGTGTTAGACTCTTACTGACTAAAAACCTACCCCGTTCCTTCGTTGCCTATCGTGCCGGGGCCGCGCCTTCCTTTCAGAAACTGACCCATGACCCCAGCAGGACAATTTTATTCTTCAGGTCATATCGGTTACCTTGTTTGTCCTGAGGGTCTCTTCTTCTCACAGTAATCAATACTGAACGTGAGACCCTATCCTCCATTTCGTTGTTAGACTAGATTTTCTGTTCATCACATTCAGTGGCAGGCTGCCATGCAGTTTACTCTTGAAACAAAATCGATTTTAAATGAATTGCCAGGTTTTGGAGTCGAACTAGATGGTGATTTATTTAGAACGAAGTTCGGAACTTCGTTATAGTATGCTGGCTTTAGTTTCACGGTTTGATTAGTATTTGTTTTAGTGTTTGGATTTTCTATGGTATCTGTTTTTAGACTGTTACGCATTAGTTTTAGTAGCTTTTCGTAAGTTTATTTTAGCGTTATTCTAATTCGTTGCAAGCGTGTTTTGCTGGAAGTGATTCGGTTCCCCATTCGGGCAGAGTACTGATGAGTTTTCAACCTGGCATTACTCTGGCTTTATTATTACTTTCGGTTAGACCTGATTCAGTAGCTCATTAGTTTTAGTTAAACTATCGTAATTTATATCAAATTTAAAGAAAATAATGGTAGCTGACTAATGTATTCCTACTTGTGTTTCTTTACTCAATATCTGTATCAAGAAAAAACTGTTATGTGACTCACTCTGATTCCTGAAACCGGTTTTAAATTCATACATTCCTAGTTTCTTTTAATCCACCCAGAATAGCATACTTTATGCATTATTATTTTTGATGGAAACACAATCCATCTGAGTCGTTTAGTTGCTTTTTGCGTTCTAGAGCCACGGTGACTTTTTTATACGGTCCCGCAGCCTTAACAGGCATCGGCCCTACTCGGCCCTTTCAGTTTTGTGGACACCTCTTTATGGTACGTCTCTTTACTGGACGGCCAGATGACGAGCGACCCAACTCCCGACATCCGGGACGTCACTTTCAGCGGTGGCTGGGGAATGGGGAGGTTCATTTCGCTGCATTAGCAGTCTTTTCCTTCGCTCGTATTACTGCTTCACAAAAGGAGGCAGCCAGTTCCCATTCCCTCTTGCTCCAGACCATGATCTGAACCAGAGCCAGCCGCCGATCCCCTCCACGAGGACATGGCGGTGCTCCACCCAAGCGGAGCATACCTCCCACCACTGTAAGCTCCTCTATTTCCTCCGGGCAGTCCACACAATGATGATACCCGACGTTTATTCCGCCTGAATCTGGAACAGGAATCTCCTGAACTTGCCACGTCCAGAGATGACCTGTATCATGTGGAAGGTGAGGACAACGTTGCGCCTTGGTCGTCACTCTTCAAAGAGAGGTCTTACCGATATGATTGAGGCGTGCCCACTCTTTCTTGCCCTACATTTCAAAACACTACAAAATTTGTATTCAGAGTTTCAGACAAAAGCAAATACAAACAAAACGACACGTTATATTAGTTTAGAGGGTAGTTCTCACATAGGTAGCATGGTTTATTGCATTGAAATGGGGTCGGACAAAGAAACTGAGGCAATAACCGCAGGCGACGCGACGTGACTATGGCACTGTTTAGACCAATTTACGTAGAATACTGTTGGTTCACGAAAGTGAAAAAGTGAGTACGTGAATAAGATTTTGTTAGTAATATTTTTCTTTGTTCATTCATCTTTCATCAGCAACTTTCAGTTATGTCGGAGTTATACGATTTTTTCTTCCATTCCGTCTTAGATATAATTATATCAATGCATTCCATTCTGTCTTTTTCTTTCATACGGTTTTTCACTGGCCTCCATTTGCTCTACATTCATCCAAATATCGTCTGAAAGGCGTCCAACAGGCTCCCACCAGGTCGTCGATCCACCTTGTGGGAGGCTCTCCTTCGCAAATATCCTTCATCATCATCAAATATATTTTTGCCTTTGCATGACTGTCTTGGGATCGGCTTCCAGTCTAACTGCATGTGGGTCAATACCCGAGTTTTACATGGAGCGACAGCCAATATTCCTTGGATAGACTGATGTTCAGACTACGACCATCAAAGATCTTCGAACGACAATATTCTTAATGTAAAATGAGTCAGCATAGTATAGCATAGCATCAGCATTATAATGTTCCCACTGCTGGGACTCAGGCCTCCTCCCTAGGAGAGGGAATGGGCCGTAATCAACCACGTGGGCCTATTGCGGGTTGGTAGATGTCACATGTCTTCGAATTTTTTGGTTCTTGGACATGCCGGTTTCCTCACGATGTTTTCCTTCACATTTTGAGAGCAGTGGAGATGAAATAAATTACACAAAGTAATGCGCCTGGATGGGTTTGAACCCGCAACCTACAACTCGTAAGTTGGGGCCGTTATTGTAGAAGAATACACCCTGTTATCTTTGTCTTCCTTTTAGTTTGTTAGCTTTAAACTTTGACACACATAGTTTGTCATTGTGATATTTCCATATAAAGTCTTACAACAACTCAATAAAGCTTAGCAAGTCTTCTTCCTAACTTAAGTTAGGAGATGCTTTACAACGATCCAACTTACTTTCTTTACAAAGAAGTAAGCAAAGTGTTCAGTTCAATAACTTAGATTGCTTGGAACTCACAGGAGAGGGTACTTTGCCAGCGAATCGACGTTATTGGAGCAGATGAGTTAAGGGCCGGTTATAGTCACTGTTTTTTTGTATGAACATCACTCGGGACTATGTTGACTTCGTGACCCCAAAACAGCGGTTTTATTTTAATATAAAAAAAACAATAACTGTTCAAGATTTTTGTTTTTGCGAAGCGCCTTTAAATAACACGCTTTTTTTTGTAATTTTCAAATATTTCCGTAACGTAATCTCGTAGATGAACACGTTTGAAATCGTAAATTAGGGTCAAATTTGCGAATTTTTTTTATCGAGCCAACTAATTTATATCATGTTTTCATTTTTCCTAAGCGCTTGTTCATATAGTCAATTTTAATAAAATAATTTTTCATGGTGTTCTCTTCTATATTTGTGGATTTCCAGAGGTTTAAAAAAGTTCAAAATGAGGAGAACCTGGCCTTAAGTAGAGGTATTACCATGTCATGTCTTTACCGTACTGTTAAAAATGTTTAAAACTTCATAGGCCAAGGTGACATGTTCTTTCTCGCTCACGTTTTTTTTAATGGACCAATCAACTTCAGCTAGAAGTCTTCAGAAATCAGCGTGTTAAAATATATTTAACTAGCTTCTGCGAGCGGTTTCATCTGCATGAAAGACGGTTATGGACTGGTGCAACTTGAATAATCTTTAATTTCCTTACATCAATAAATGATAAATTATAACTACGAGTATCAATAGAATAAAAAATCTGACGCGCGGGTGAGAGTATTTGATAATTTCTAACCTTAAAACAAGATGCAGGGCTACATATAAACCGTTAAATTTTAGTCGTTTTGATCCCGCGGAGGATCGATTCGGTACATGAAATACTATCGATTTGTAAAGAAAAATAAAGAAAAAATTTGTAAAGAACTTTTTTTCAAAAACTCGAATTAACATACGCATTAGTCAATGACCTTGTAGGTAGTTGTCGGTCGTTGCGTACTAACTACGTTGCGTATTAATTTCGTATATGCGTAAATTAATTGGAGTTTTAAAAATAAGTACTTTATTTTTAATTTTATCTTTACAAATCGATTGTATTTCATGTACCGAATCGACCCTCCACGGGATTAAAACGACTAAAATTTAACGGTTTACACTTATGCAAGCTAAGACAAATGTAAGCTTAATGCCTTTTTCCCTATAATATATGAGTAGGTAGGCAAAAACGCCTACTACGGGCAACAGCTCTTTAAGAATATAGGGGGTTAGTTTAGGTAAGATATTAATATAATAATAATTTAACCGTACTTTCGGGATTGTCCTGATAGCCGTGGTATACCTCTCCACTTCTTTAGCACCTCAGGATATGTTGCCCTCTTGTTGCTACGTCACTTCATGCTAGCGGCCGTTTTTGGGGGCCCATTTGTTGTATGTCACCCCCGCCTTTTTACTGATGAATATTAATAATATTGTTTAGGTAGGGGCCATAGTTTTAACATAGTTTATAGTAACCAGTCCACTTAAAATGCCAAAAACCATAGCCCTATTGTCTTTGTTTTCCATAATGTCACAATAGTTTTCACCAACCGGGGTTGTCCTTGGATGCACTAGCATTGCGCGTGCAGGGATAATCGTCGGTTGGCATCACGTTCCATTAAAAATATCTAAAGGGCCTCTGCGAGTTGGTTTCGGCTCCTCGTACGCCTTCCAAAGGTCCAGGACCTCAGGGTTCTGCGATATACTATACCTATTACCTATTTAATATAATATTCCACAGCTATTAAAGAACGCCGTCTAGTCCCAAGCTAAGCAGAACTTGTGTTAGGAGTACTAGACAACTGATAAACATACTTATATATTTCTAAATACATACATATTATAAATAAATTACGCCCAGATACAAAACAAATGATCGTGCTCATCACACAAACATTTGTCCTGGATGGGAATGGAACCCACGGCCTCCGGCATAGCAGTCAGACCAACATTACAGGCCAGTCAAACAGTATTATATCATTAAAGTCTCTGTGATATTAACGTATTTAGTTTGCCATAATTAGAACTGGTTATAGGTCGCACTAATTAGTGGGAAGTTAATCGGAATTCTAACTTGTGATTAAACTCTGCCTAATTGGTGCATCACTTAGGGCTGATTTCATCATTCAATATAAAAACTTAGTTCAACTAAACTGAACTCAGCGTAATCTAGTTTAAAGAACCGTGTCGTAAACATGGGCGACAACAAAAGAATTGAAACTGAGTTTAGCGTAAACTAGGTTCTATTCATCGCGGTGAAACGCAAAATGAAGCTATAAACTCGATTAGGCGCTCAAACTGCGTTTTGTTTTATATAATCGCGATTAGTTTATTGGTGAATTTGACCGGTCTGGACTAAGCGTTTCGTCTCGTCGTTTATGCCAAAGGATATCGAAGCATTGGAAAAATTTGTCTGAAGCGGTCGTCTCGTCCAATTATAATTTAGACACCTTTAAGGTGTCTAAATTATAATCGGACGAGACTTTTCCTAACTTTGCTGTGCCCGACAGGGTCCATATTGATCGTGACAATATTTATACCACCTATATGTACTATGGAATGCAATAAAGTATTGAGTATTGAGTAAGGCTAGAGTCAATAGACTCTAAATAAACTAATGCCATTCACCATCAACGATTGCGTCACGGTTAATATCATTAAACAAAATTCAAAACAAATATGTTTGAAATACAATTTATTATTTTCGACATTATTTGTCTCGAGGTATGCAAGTGAAGTATAAATGCTCAACATTAATGGCATCCAATAACAACGAGGTCACTACAAATGGAAAGCAAACATCCCATTTCAGACGACAAAATCAACAAAGTAAATATTGACTTCTAGAACGTAAAACAGATGCAATTTTTCATTCACGTCAGCTAGGTGAAGCTCAGAAAGTGCGCCACAAACTGCTATTGTTATCACTTGTTATGTAAAGCAACCGAGTTGATTTATCGTTCCCCATTGAAAGCGGTCTGCCGAGTCAATGGCGCCGATTCACTAGAACAGAGACTTAATTAAAAACTGAAGTTAATGGGTTGAACTTAGGAGAGATTCTTAAGAAAGGGTGCTTAAGAGAATCTTATCACCATACCTTAGACACAAAGCGGAATGCTATCAGCATTAGCGATTAAAAAATTGTTAAAATATAAGGAAAAAACGTTTATACTGTAATATTTTTTACTGGAGTTTGTGTTGTTTGATAGCTACAACCTCGAAAGGAGTTGGTTGACATAATATTGCTACTATAACTAGAAAGTTTTTTTTTTAACTGGTGTTATCAATATCGTCATCGATATTTCAGCTGAAAGACGTCCGCTGTTGACACATAGGCCTCCCCCAAGTCCTGTGTCTCGCATTTATCGGTTTTCTGCGACTCCCGCCTTGACTAAATCATCAGTCCTCCTTGTGGGAGGCCTTCAAACGCTGCGTGTTCTGGTACGTGGTACGGGTCTTGTGAATGCAACAAACTGACTTCAAATCAAAACATGTTTGCTGTATGGTCTTTTAAAAGAGACTTTGAACTCTGAGTTTGTTTCGGCTCGCAAACACCGGCCTCATCAAGGCTAAAATGAAGAAAAAAATTTACGTCTTAAATGATTTTAAAAGAGACTGACTCCTACGTTTGTTTCGGTGTTTCTTCACAATGTAACCAGCTAGGAAACACAGGCTTCATCTAGTTTAAAATGACGAAAAAATTGACGTGAACCAATTTGCAAAATAAATATCATTTATAATGTCCCGTCTCGAATATCTACCTCAGCTTTTACAGGGAACACTAGCTTCAATAAAACAGATGAACAGATGCAATTTTTCACCGCAGTCAGCGCTTACGACAACACCGTACACGGCACAAACTACTATTGTGCTGGGTTGTTATGCAAAGCAACCGGGTTGATTTATCGTCGGTTGACTGTGTCTGCTGTTTAATGTCGGATCCAGGGCGGCTCATTAATGCTGTCAAGTGTGTTTGGTTTGAAGGAAATTGAGGTTACTGTGGTTTTCTGTCAGTGAGAGATTGATTTTAACTTATACCTACTTATTTCTATTACACTAGGATGGATAAAAGGAACGTATGAATGATGTATGAAATGAAGCGTCTAAATGTGATCGAGAAAAGACGGAATTTAGTTATAGTTTGTTTATCAAAGTTGTAAAGATTCATCAGCAGTTTTATTCATTTTCTTCTTCAAAGACTACATTATTATTGACAAATTTTAAAGATTTATCCAGATGTAAAGTTGCATTTTGCGTAAACGAAGGGCAAGCTGGCTTTTACCTCGATCAGAGATGAAGCATTGCCATACAATGTGGCACTACCGTAATTTCTATCACTACTCACTTCCCCCATTATAAATGATGAACCTTTGTATTAATTTAATATATAAGCCATATCAGAAAGATTACTAAGACATAATTATGCATTACTATAAATTTTCATACAAATCCAATTCAACCGATGGATTTTAACGTGATGGAGTAACAAACATACTCATAAATTCAAACAAACTTGGCCTTTATAACATTAGTGTAATATTAACACTAATAAAATATTTGATCTATTAAATTTATCTGCGGGCCTAAAAACGTCACATGAGCATTTCATCTAGAGCAAATCATATTCCGAATTCCTAGCAGATCGCAGCAGCACAAATTAGTCGAATCATACTCAATTTACTGCATATTAGAATATTCCTTGTAAATATTACCGTATAAAAAAAAATATGATTCATATTATGATTCTACAAAAGTGGCCTTTTTAGACCTGCTGTATCTATGTTTATTTTTTTATTTTGAAGAAAACTTAAAGATTATAAAACAATTCAAGTATCTTTTAAATGGTTATTAAATTTTACTACCCAATTACAAACTTCCAAAACACAAGTTGGTGTAGATGTTTTATTTACATTCAAAAATTTAAACATGATAAAGGAGACCAAAAAATATATTTTCTAACAAAAAAGGTTAAAAAAAAAGTATTATATTTCATGAGCTCCACAAAAAAAACTACCATAAAAATATAGGTCAAATAGTCTATATATAGCAGCAACCTTCCATTCTGCTGTATACTTAGGATTGCGTATTCAAGACCCGCATAAAAAACAAATATTAGTCAGAGCTATATTCGGAAACTCCATTGACATAGGTAATCTTATGGATCAAGGGGAGTCCCGAAAAAACTGGCATGAAAGACGTTTCAACTTTTTGCTTTATGCCTGATTCTTTGTGGTCGTACAATTACAGAATGGAAAAAGAAAAAGTCTTGCACTAAACCCAATTAACATGGGTTAGGGACAGGAAGATGATTACGCAAGACTCTTGGGCATCCGATGGCGAGCAATGGATAGCTCACAGTTCAGCCATCCGGTAAGGACTAAGCCATGTCAGCAAAATTAACGAGGCCATGACGAGGTCTACTAGAGCCGATGCCTGCTAGGACTGTGGGAATTTTTGAAAGAGGTACTTTGCCCCTGGAACACAAAAGGCATCTGAAGGAATACAAAAGTATTTTAGTCAGTAAAGATCTGACACTCCCTCTCGACCCACCCAGAGTAGAAGTTATTCAAATAACTTCTAAAAATCCTCAAGGATTTTTCACCTCAAAACATTGACAGCTTTGCGCATCATTTTGAGGAACATTTTGTCCTCTATCTAAGGGAGTGTTCCCATAGACGCAAAGCTGAGCGGACTAGAGAGATCTCGCTCCGCATCAGTAAAAACAGTGTAAGTGGAGCAAAGTAGAGCTGAGCAGACTTCCAAATAAAAAATATGAACACATGGCCTCGAGCTGGACAGAACGGAACCGAGCAGGCGGTGGTGGCAAGTGGAGAAGCACGAAACTGAGAGTAGTTCAACTTCTCTGTAACCCACTCATTTTGCCACTATTTCCCATTCCTTGCTTACGTAAATCTTTAATAAGTACGTGTACATCTGTTTATATTAAAATAACCAAGTTTTAAGCCTGTAAAAAACTCCAACAAAGAGCAACAAAGTGACTGAAATATAAGGGGAAAGCGCCTGTGTCAGTAACACAGTCTACACTAGCACAGACACAGACGTTTACAGTCTCAAATAATGCATAGCGTTGTATTGTGCTTCACTGCTTCTACGTTTGATTGAGATGGAAAAATTATATATGGCTTTGAATATCTCATCCAACTCTCCTGTCGAAGGTCTGCTGAAAGAAATTTCATTTGAAATAAGCAGTACCATTGTGCTCTATCTGTATTTGTTATTTTATTTTCCAGTGTTTGTGTCTACATCCATTTTTAAATAAATAAAGATTTTATTATTATTTTTACTTTTCACTACTTTTCTCCGCCTCGCTTCGCTTAGCTCCGTTTCAGTGAAAACGCACCCTAAAGCAATAAAACCCAAATTTTTCTTAAAATAAAAACACATCAAAGCCCTTTTTAACTTCATACATTATTATTCACTCTACTTAAACAGATATAAAGTGCTCAAGTATTTTGATCTATTCCAGTATTCATAACAACAAACGTATCTAAATCGTTAATGTAATCTCCGTCGTTCTCAGATTGTTTCTCTTTTACGACTGCAGCATAATGCTGTGTCTACGAGAGGACTGTAAAAATATTATTATCTTGAATAGCATTCTGCGTTTTATTCCTACTGTACTAAGACTTGTATATGAAGGATTTATATTCTATTATCGTGACGGGTTTGCGCATTGGAGTCAATAGTTTTGCGCTTACTTGTTACAAATGTCTGAGAATAAAATTCAAATTGCTATGGGTTGTTGACGTATTGAAACAGCAAATTCTCTTTTCAATCCACTTAATCGAAAGCCCGCTCTTATTACACTGCTTTTAGACGCGCAATTGACTGTTTTCCGCACTAGTGCAGAAAAGTGCGCGTGCTCGTTAACTCCAAAATTTTGTTACATTTATCGTATGGGGCAGGGCGCCCGTCGACCCCCACGAGATGCGTGACGTCCCCTACGAGTCGTAAGTGTATTAAAAAACGTCGTTTGATACACGTGAAAATTATTAAAATGTACTATTTCAATATTATAATGAAAAATTATAATATTAGAAGCTGCTGCCAGCGGCTTCTTTTATTTTGGTGCTAGATGGTGAGGTGCGCTAGCTTAGAGTCTATTCACTCTAGTCTGAAGATACCTAAATTATAATCGGACGGGAAAACCACAGCAGGCAAATCGTTTCAGTCCTTTGATGTACACGATATAAACGATGAGGTGAATCGCTTAGTTCGAACCGCAGATGTTTTATCACAGATAAAAATCGGTACAGGTGTAATTAAATAAACTTTGTAACAGCAAACAAGCAACAATGTTCTACCAAAAATCAAAGCTAGCTAAACTAGCCAGAATCAAAGGCTCGTCACAGCTCGCTCACAAACGTGTCCGGTAGATAAACATGTTACAGCTACACGCTTGCTAACGCGCTTAGTGCAACTTTATTGAAACTACTGTATCGTTGGATACAGTAACAGTTCGATACAGGCTGTTATATGCGTACCAGAAAGGATTTATTAAATTAGCATAGAATAAAATTTTATAGAACACCAAAAAATAACACAACTTGAAAATAAACTAAAATCATTCAAATTGTGTTCGCTCGAAATATATCCTAGCCCTTCAGTTTTTATTTCTTTGTAATAGTCATTTTATAAACTTTGTCACGTAATCTAACAGTTTACATAAGAATCAAATTGATTATTTATTATTTTGTTCTTTTTTTTGCGTTACAGTATTGCTCACGTTCTGTCGAATGTTCGCGACGCAGGTTACAGTATTAAGGTGTCTTTAAAAAATGTACTAAAATATTCTACGTAAATATCACGTTAAGAAACACATAAACTATATATTCAAGAAGCAGTCACTTAAATATTTAAAATTATTAAACGATGTTTTTTAATTTATTCAACATTCTACAATGTTCGTAAAAAATAATCATTCCTGTAGAAACAAATTGCAAAAATCCAAGAAAAATATTTTTATAATTATAACATTATTTTCTATCTCTGCCAATCCTTTAACGTGTTCTGTCACTCTCTGTGTTATTGTTATTTCGGCCAGTGACTAGGGTGCCCAGAAAAATAAAGTTGTAGCGGCGTTCTACATCATTGTCAAAGTTGAGACATCACTACTGGACTTAAAATAAATATACAATTAATGTATGTGTCAAAGTGATTTCTTTATAGCCTTAATAATTAATTGGTCAATTACCAAAGTCAAATAAATTAGTCTATACACTGATAATATTACTTAACAAAAGTAAAATGATGTTTTTATTGAGGTTTGATAATTTTATACGTTATATCGCTATTTAATAGCCTTTCAACAGGAGTGACTGGATTTTCAACAGAAGTGATTGCATGCCTATTTAAGTTTTTATTTACAGGTATGGCATGTAAAAACGGTCTGAAAAAGAAAAAAAAAGGATAATTAAGGGAGCAAAAAAGGGCATGGATTCAAAAGAAGAGAGAAATATGAATTACGGACTTCTCAGGAGTCCAAATAGAGCTTATTGTAACCCATTTTGAAGGCTCTAAGCTGCAAATTTTGTTACACGCGTCTATTTTATATTTGTGTGGCACAGAAAAAGTTTCTAAGCAATCATTCTATTCTATCTTTAAAAATTTGAAACAATTTCCGGTTTTAATTTTTGCACACCTGAAATCTATCATAGAACATAATATAATGTAATATACCAAATTTAATGACCATGCATTCCCAAAGTGATGGTCCCTCATTACAGATTTATTTAAAAAAGTATGTTTTCTTTTAAGTATTTAAGTAAAAAAAAATGATCTAAATCACACTTTAGTGAGATCGGACATGAAAAATAGCTCTTGAACTCATTGGATGATACGCAAAAAGAACAGCATTTGCAACCGGCGGAGATATCCTAGATTTTGAAGCATATTGGTAATTTGTTTATTAGAAAGTAAAGATGTATTTATCATGCCGATCGATTTATAGGAACTCATGTTGATAACATCTGTAACATACAAGGTTCTAGTACAACAAAACCTTTTACAATCATTTTGACAGACCTGTTGGTCTAGCAGTTAGTGACCCTGACTGCTATGCTAGAGGTCGTGGGTTCGATTCTTGCCCAGGACATACATATGTTTGTGTGATGTGCACGATCATTTTGTTCTGTGTCTGGGTGTAATTTATCTATAATAAGTATGTATTTAGAATTATATAAGTATGTTTATCAGTTGTCTAGTACCCCTAACACAAGCTCTGCTTAGCTTGGAACTAGACGACGTTGTGTGATAGTTTTGGAATATTATTATTATTTGTTCTGTGTCTGGATGTAATTTATCTATAATATGTATGCATTTAGAAATATATAAGTATGTTTATTAGTTGTTAAGAACCCATAACACAAGCTCACTGAAATACAAATCTCAATTCTTATAAACGGTATGACCGACTTTTGTGGATTTTTTTGTGTATTTAGTAGGTCTGAAAACAGGTCATAGGCTATTTTTACCCCTCAATTTTTTTCGTTGATAATTATGATTTATATTGAATAACTACGTTTGCAGGGTCAGCTGAAAATACTAAAAGACGTCACTGTTGGACATAGGCCTCTCCAAGTGTCGCTGTAATGACCGGTCCTGTGCGACCCGCATCCATTCCGCACCCCTCACCAAATCATCAGTTCACCTTATGGGAGGCCTTCCAACACTACGTCTTCCGGTACGGTAGTAATTTAGTTAAATAATGATTAACTGAAAGCCCGTCGAAGCCATTTCAACTGCGGTAAACTTAAAGAAAAGTTTAACGAGCGTAAATCTAATTCAGTTCAGCTAAATCACGTTAAATCGTAGTTAATTTAAAACAGAATCCATTCCAAAATGTATTTGTTATTCAACAGATCAGATTATTCGAACTGCCTAAATCCATTATCGGATGTCATTACAACAATCAGTGTCAAATCCAATTTGTTGCACTAGCTGCAGTTTTGGAATATTAAATTAACTTTACGTTGCGATTTGTTACGTTTGATTTTTGATACTTCACTGTTATGAATTTAAGGTAGTCTAGGAATGATTCTGGATTTTATACATACCGCCTTATTCCAAAACTCGATCTTAAATAGTTCCGGGACTATTACTAGGTTCAATCCCGATTAAACACTATCTAAATGTAGTTTTCGGGATTATTACTAAATTCAATGCCAATTAAAACTAGTAATAGTCCCGGAACTATTTCAGATCACATTTTGGAATAAGGAGGATAGTGTTTTCCTAGGTATCATTCGAGCATTCGGTCCACGAATTTGGTTGTGAAATATATTATTATAATAAGACTAATCCTGACATCTTGCACGCCAGACCATTAAACTGCAATGTTTGTAAAATTAATCAGGAAGCAGATACTCCTAAGAAAAAACTTTATTAATACTAAATGTTACGATGCAGAGAACTAAGACACATTAGAAGATATTCATTATTGCCTCTTAGTGTTCTACAGGAAATGATCACATCACTTCTGTAGAAAGTGATTCATTTTTCAGAGTGTATGTTTACTTAATTTTATTATTTCTATTCGCCATATTAGCAAATTATTACCAAAAGCAATTCAGATTGACGATTAATTTTATTTTACTATTAAAGTTAAATAGGTTTATGAAATTGTCGACGTGATAAAACTAAAATGTGCAATTATTTCTCATAATTTTAATGATTGATCTCTGATTCTATTTTTTCGTACATAATTACATAATAACTTTATAAAACAACACAAGATAAAGATAATTTTGTGAAATTAAAAAAAACATTTTATGTTTTTATTACTCAGTAGAATGACCTAGACAACCTTAGGATGGATCGTAAGAACTTAAAATATAACAGGTGGTAGACTAAATTAAGTTCTTTAATTTTAGAAAGATGTTGTTTAATGACCAAAAAACACGGTATAGTATAACAATACGCGTGCTGGAAGAATGGTGCAGGAGGGTATTGCATACCCTTGACAAAAGACACCTCTTTTTTTTAGGTGGGATAATCATCTAATGACATCGCGCTCATCGGAGCGGGAGAGTATGTCAGACTATACTGGCTAAAACCCACTTCTGTTCGTTGCTTTTCATACCAGGGCCGAGTTTTCCTTTCAGAACAGCAGACTTTTGGCCCAGTTGTCTTCGACCCTGCTGGGCCACTACCTACTACAACTCCTTGAGGCGCGCGTTCTTCCACGCGCGCCTCTTTCGTCCTCCGTCGTTGCTGTCGACCGCCCTCACGAGGACACGGCCGTGCTCCGCCTAAGTGGGCCACATCTCCACCGAATGCTCGAATGATACCTAGGAAAACACTATCCTCCTTATTCCAAAATGCGATCTGAAATAGTTCCGGGACTATTACTAGTTTTAATTGGCATTAAATTTAGTAATAATCCCGAAAACTACATTTAGATAGCGTTTAATCGGTATTGAATCTAGTCATAGTCCCGGAACTATTTAGGATCGAGTTTTGGAATAAGGGGGTATGTATAAAATCCAGAATCATTCCTAGACTACCTGAAATTCAGAACAATGAAGTACCAAAAATCAAAGGTAACAAATCGCAACGTAAAGTTAATTTAATATTCCAAAACTGCAGCTAGTGCAACAAATTGGATTTGACACTGATTGTTGTAATGACATCCGATAATGGATTTAGGCAGTTCGAATAATCTGATCTGTTGAATAACAAATACATTTTGGAATGGATTCTGTTTTAAATTAACTACGATTTAACGTGATTTAGCTGAACTGAATTAGATTTACGCTCGTTAAACTTTTCTTTAAGTTTACCGCAGTTGAAATGGCTTCGACGGGCTTTCAGTTAATCATTATTTAACTAAATTACTACCGTACCGGAAGACGTAGTGTTGGAAGGCCTCCCATAAGGTGAACTGATGATTTGGTGAGGGGTGCGGAATGGATGCGGGTCGCACAGGACCGGTCATTACAGCGACACTTGGAGAGGCCTATGTCCAACAGTGACGTCTTTTAGTATTTTCAGCTGACCCTGCAAACGTAGTTATTCAATATAAATCATAATTATCAACGAAAAAAATTGAGGGGTAAAAATAGCCTATGACCTGTTTTCAGACCTACTAAATACACAAAAAAATCCACAAAAGTCGGTCATACCGTTTATAAGAATTGAGATTTGTATTTCAGTGAGTTTTTATTAATTTTTGCTGCAAACTAGGAATACTCACGTATTGTGGATGCGACATCAAACACTAACTACAAAATACATGCAAACATAGAAGGAGTTAGAACTTGAATTTGTAGGCCATTTGTTCCATGTGGTAGTCTAACCCGAGACATATTATGCAGCACGGCAGCGCTTAACCAGTGCACCGATAAGGGCCAATGCTGCGCGCCTCAAACAGATGTCAGCAGACCATTGGGGCCCAGCTGGGCCGACGCCTTCAAGGGCCATGGAATCGGACCTGAAAAAAATATACTCAGAGTCCTGGAACGCAAAAAGCAACAGTATAAGTAT
This sequence comes from Leucania comma, assembly GCA_958295575.1. Classification (NCBI taxonomy): domain Eukaryota; kingdom Metazoa; phylum Arthropoda; class Insecta; order Lepidoptera; family Noctuidae; genus Leucania; species Leucania comma. The sequence goes on from OY282469.1 coordinate 2,145,901, forward strand.
AAGTGTGGTTGAGTCAGCAAAAGTCAGACACGATCCTCCCACTCAACCCTAGAACGGGAGAAGAAGTCATTAGATGATTTCTCACCCCGAAAAAAAACCGTTGTCCAAGAACGCAAAGAGCAACTGAAACACACAGGTGTGGTTTTAGTCAGTAAAAGTCTGACATGCCCTGCCGCTCCACCCTGGAGCGCGAAGGGTCGTTATATGATTTTCCTCACAAAAAATAAGCCACAAAACAAAAACAGCATCCCCTGTTCAAAATATGAGCGACATGTTAGAGTGCCCCCGATGCCCATACATTGCACTATGGCGGATTTAATGAGTGCCACCGATGCTGCATTTAATGTAGCCACCTACTGTTTATAGGTAGTAAGTTTATCATCGATTCGAAAAGAAGCAGTAGACATAAGTAGTTACAAAAATATTCGGTACCTTATTTAAACACAATGAAAATGAGGAGGACGTCATATAACTCTTATATCATTGTGATAAGGTATATATTGGAATGATTGACACACGTTATATGTTTTTTTTTTTTTTTTTTTTTTTTTTGAAAAAAAAAAAAAAAAAAAAAAAAAAAGTTATATGTAGGTGTATACATATGTTCATAATACTCACTCAAGGGTTGTTGTAATCAAGAGTGTGGCACCGCAGTATTTTCTTCTCCCCTCCGTGAGAAATGAGGTTCACGATGCATGTATAAATTGTTTATTTACTTAGATCGCTCTGCTGGGTCTTCCTGTGTTCAATTTATCGTTTTACCGGTTGATTTTCTTACAAAAAAAAAGGTAAACACATTGTTTAATAAGTTAAGTAGAGTTTTGGTGATCCAGAGTTAATAGTCCCGACTTACAAGTCGTCCGTCGGTAGGTTCAAACTCCACCACTGCTCTCAAAACGATGAATGAAAACATTGTGGGGAAACTGTGGTATGTTTTGAAGCAAAAAATTGTAAGACGTAACATCCAGCGATCCGCACTGGGCTTTATGGATTACAGCTCATTCTCTCTCCGCTGCCCTTACTCCCAGCTGTGGGAATATTATAACGCGCTGATTATGGTTATCACACTATAATATTATTAAGGCTTGGGGTTATCGATTTTGTACAATTTAAATTAAAAAAGCATAGTTTTTTTTTTAATTAGAAAAAGGCGACAAATAATTCCACCACTGGGGTGTCCAGTACTGGATCCATGGTATTCGTTGTTTTTTTTTTTTTTGGTAGGTAAAATCATCAAACGACAAATCCCGCCCTTGGGTGGGGCGGGAGATAGTGTCAGACTCTTACTAACTAAAAACCTACCCTGTTCCATTCATTGCCTTCGATCCAGGGCCCCGGGGTTCAGTTTTCACCTAACCGTTGGCCCAGTAGGATTCGGCCCTATTGGGCCCCTACAGTTTGCTGACAACTCCTTGAGGCGTGCGGGAACAGTGCGCGCCGTAAACGACTTGGGCTCGGACCTGTCTGTCAGCTACCCATTACCCGCCGTCCGCAAGCCCACGCCTACGGTGGCCGGAAATCGGGATCGGATACCCGGCGGCAGCGGCGGCGTGTGTGCTATTGCCTGATGCGGTCGGCCTCCTCCTTTGCTAGCATTACTGCTTCGCATAAGGAGACGACCGGCTGGCATCCCACCTCACTCCGGACTATGGCCTGACCAAGGCCTGGCGAGAGAGATCGCTGACGCACCACATCGTACCATATGGTGTTCGTTTGTGGTACGTTGTCAGATACACGTTGTATATGTTTGTTACTTCCTCACGCTCTATTCAGACCACATCTTGGAATAGCACATAGAATACAATTTATCCTGGAAGTATGTACCTTTGGGATTATTTTATATAGTCCCTTGAACATCATTATCCGGAATTAACTGCACAAATACTCGCTCTGGTGCATAGGCGATAGTACGAGTATCTGTGTATGTAATTCCAGCCAGGCTGCACCCGGGTAGGGCCCTGTTGACTTTTAAATCCATTTTCTTTGTGAAATATTGATTGATTTACCTATTATTATATGTACATTCTTTTTTTTGTGTAAACAGATTTTTAATTATCAAATCCGTTTAATAGGAGTTTTTTTTTTTTTTAATAGGAGTCAGGAAAACAACCAAAAAAAAATCATGTTGTTCATTTTTGTTTTTTTCGAAAAAATCATATGTTGGCAATATACCTAGTGTTAGTTTTACGAAAAAATCATATGTTGACAATATTGCACTTGAATCTGTAATAAACATATATAAGGTGTTAAAAAATTAACTGCAAGAATTTTGTCCACTTACTCGCCATCGAAAAACGAACACATAAAAAAAAAAAAATTTTTTTTTGAGCGTTTTTATATTTTCACATAAATAAAATAATTACGTATAATATTTTTTTGTGCGCTGTACCCAGGGCTGCGCTTGAGGCTTGGGCCGCCATCGTACCGCGCGCGAGCGGCTTGCTAGCGGTTCCCCCGCCGCCCGCTACTCTTCCCGCAGCTCTCTCTACCCCTCCCGACCCTTAGTTGTGCGAAATCCGTCGCGCGGTAAGGGTGTTTTCTTGTGTCATTACGGCGAATACGTGTGTTCGTGCAGTTTCGTGCTTTTAATAATGCCGTTTACGTATTCCAATCGAGAGTACTTACGAGGGGCATTCAATAAGTACCTAGCCTCATCGCCAGAGGGCGCTGTAGTTTCAAAAGAGTTTTACCACAGTGTAGCACATTCTTTTTTAATTCTTTTTTCAAATTTTCATTCCAATCCCTTCATTTGTTTTAATTTGACAACTTAAGGAAGCGAACGTGTCGATCGGTTTTACAAAAATGGAAAAAGAGCAATATCGTTCGGTAATTCGATTTCTATTTTTGGAAGGGAAAACGCGCATCGAAATCAAAGAGCGCTTGGATGCTGTGTACGGTGACTCTTCTCCATCGATGGCCACCGTCAAGAATTGGTTCAACGAGTTTGCACGTGGCCGTACGTCGGTTTTTGATGAACCACGTCCAGGTGCACCGAAAACAGCTGCTACGGAGGAAAACATTAAAAAAATCCATGATCTCGTATTGGCAGATCGCCGATTGAAGGTTCGGGAGCTAGCTGAGACTGTAGGCATTTCAGAAGGAACAGTGCATCATATTCTTCACGAGGAACTCGGCATGAGAAAGCTGTCGGCGCGATGGGTGCCGCGTTTACTCACACCGGAAAACAAGCGCAACCGTGAGACCACATCGGAGACGTGTTTGGCTCTGTTTAAGCGGAATCCAGCGGAGTTTTTGCGTCGTTTTGTGACCGTCGATGAAACTTGGATCCACTGGTACACACCAGAGACCAAGGAGCAATCAAAACAATGGATCCAGACCGGGGAACGTGCTCCAAAGAAGGCGAAAACTGTAAAATCTGCCGGAAAAGTTATGGCCACCGTTTTCTGGGATTCACAAGGTGTGATCTACATCGATTACCTCGAGAAGGGTAAAACAATTACAGGGCTTTACTATGCCGATTTATTGGGCCGATTCGACGCCGACTTAAAGAAAAAACGACCCCATCTGGCGAAGAAAAAAGTGCTGTTTCACCACGACAACGCACCGGTTCACACGTCTGCCGTTGCCATGGCCAAATTGGTCGAATTACGCTACGAATTGCTGCCCCATCCACCGTATTCTCCAGATTTGGCCCCTTGTGACTTCTTTCTGTTTCCTAATCTGAAAAAATCACTCGCCGGGAATAGATATGGATCAAATGAGGAGGTCATCGCCGCCACGGAGGCCTATTTTGCAGAGTTTGACAAAAACTATTTTTCGGACGGGTTAAAAAAGTTGGAGCATCGCTGGGCTAAGTGTATCGAACTAAAAGGAGACTATGTTGAAAAATAAATTGCCACTTTTCCAAAATTTTCGTTTACTTTTTGTAGGCTAAGTATTTATTGAATGACCCTCGTAGATATGGTAGTGTCCTACATTACGACTGGTCAAAGTTTAGCTGCGGCACGTAACCGTTACCGTGAACTGTATGGTGAGCAACGACGAGTGCCTGCTGTCCAAACAATCCTAGGAGTCTACCAGTGCTTTTAATAGTCCTATAGGTATGCTATTTGTAAGTAAGCTCGATAATTTGCCAGTCCAAAGTCTGAGAAATGTGATGAAAAAATTAGAATCAGCTGTTTACGAAATTGCGCCGTCGCGTGTCGTGTCACAGGGGTGAACGACTCACGCGTACCTACGGCGGGGCGGTCGCGCCGGCGCACGTGCGGTGTACAGTGCGCATATTCAATAATTTTGTGTGAAGTGAAAATATTGCATATCTCCGAAACGGGTTGTTATTTAAAAATAATTTTTTCGCCAATTTTTTTTATTTGTAATTCTAAACCAGTACTTACTTTTCTTGCAGTTAATTTTTTAACACCTTATATAAGTATTCTATGTGCTAAAGTTTGTAAGAAAGCATGCGTCGTTATTCCCTTTAGCTAAGATTCAAAGGCCGCTACAACGCTCCTTAAGAGTAAAAAATGAATTAGCAGTACCGAGCTCAAAACTAGCTATGTATCACTCAGGACCTCTTGTAATGTGCATAAAAATTTACAATAAATTACCCAGTGAAATCAAAGACATAGAATTTGACAATAAATTTGTAAACGCACTTAAAATGCACTTAATAGCCTTAATGAGTTTCTAAATTGACATTACGCTAATATATTGATTTCACTATTTGACGATATTACTTGAAAAATTGACATTCTGAAAAATTTAACAATATTTGAAAGTTGACGCAATGTAAAAATGTAGAAATGTAATAAAATGCTCAAAATAAATAAATTAATAATGAAATGATAACATAGTAATTGATAATGTGATATATATGTTTAAATAACTTTTACAATAATGCATGCAATACAAATTAAGATACATAAAATGTTGCGGTGCCCTAGCAGGGTTCATGTACGAAACTTATATTATATAACAAGACCTTGTAAACGACATGAATGCAAATAAATAAATAAATAAATAAATATATATATTAAACCTTATGACCGAGCCGTTACCGAGGAGTAGGCTTCAGAAAGTCACTGTTTTATACCACTGCTAGGGAGTTAGGACCTTAAAGGAATATTGAAGACCATAACACTAGTTACAGATTTTGTAAAGATAATAACAAATGCCAAACTGTAGCATTTGCTTACCCAATAGGAAAAACGTAATAGTTTATCATCAGCCGTCATAGTTCTGTCAAATATGACCGTTTTCACTATAGAATATCTAAATAAATTACAAATAAAAAAACTTTTTTAAAAACAAGCTTTCAATTAAATGGGCTAAAAAGAAGAAAATAAATTTTTCCTTTATAACTTTTACTATCAATTTATAACGAAATTACAAAATTTATATGATACAAAAGCTTGTCGCGAGATTTTGAAAATATTAAAATCAATAGATGAAGTTATTTAACTTATTTAATTAATGAAGTTATTTAGCTGTGTATTTACACAGTTAAATCTCGCGACAAGCTTTTATATCATATAAATTGTGTAATGTCGTTATAAATTGATAGTAAAAGTTATAAAGGAAAAATTTATTTTCTTCTTTTTAGCCCATTTAATTGAAAGCTTGTTTTTAAAAAAGTTTTTTTATTTGTAATTTATTTTTTACTTTTTAGTTATACCTTATTTAAATCACATTTGTATTTTCAGCAAATCCTCACATTTGCTACCCATATCATAGGAAAGCATAAGAAACTTAGTCTGCTATCTTTAGAAGTCTGCCAGGTTTTTTTTTATGTTGGGTAAAATCATCCAATGACATCCCCCGCCCTTCGGCTTGGTTCGGTCTGTTACCGGACGGACAGCGAGCTACCCATTGCCCGCCGTCCGCAAGCCCGCGCCTACGGTGGCAGGAAATCGGGATAGGAATTACGGCGGCAGCTGCGGCGTAAGCGCTATTGCCTCCTCCTTGGCTAGCATTACTGCTTCGCAAAAGGAAGCGATCACGTGAGAAGTCTACCAGGTTGGATTTATGAAATCAAAATGATGGTGGTGGATCGTAAGACTAACAATCAACCTAACTTACATGAAATAGCCAATTGCGAAGTTGTCCAGAGTTTATCTACCTGGGGTCCACAATCACAAATCCTAGGAAATGCGGAGAAGATTCAAGCACCGTAAAACGATTGACGCTATTGAAATGTGACGCTGGAGGAGTCTACTGAGGATAAAACAGACTGCTCAACGCACTAACGGTTCCATTCCTAAACAGCTTTGCAATAAAACAAAAACTTTCGTCGATTGTGCAACAGCGAATTTTTAAGCTGTTTGGATATATCATACGCAATGAAAGCTCTTTGGAACGTTTAGTGGTACAGGAAAGAGTAGATGGCCTACGTTCTCGCGGCCAATCCCCTACCAGATGGACAGACCTCACTAAATAAGACCACTACAACTCCACCAAGAGTATGACTGAGAAAAAGGAGAATATTGGATTTAGAGTTCACTTTATTTTTCAAGTTACTCTCTGCAAGCCCTTTCAATTGGTATTTTGTAGGAGTGTATTGAAACTAACTAGCTATTTACTTATGTAAATTTGTACGAAACCCTCCGTGCGCGAGTCCAAGTCGCTTATGACCGGTTAGAACTTATTTTATTCGATCCGAAACTCGATGGGATTGTATCGTTTTATTGCGGAACTCCTATAGCCACCTTCCAGCTCCATCATCAGATCCCAACTGCCATATTGATCAAAGTACTCGTCATTATAAATCTAACGAGACCAAAGACGACAGAGCTGTGTCGTTTAATTGCGGAGTTCTTGTAGCCACCTTCCAGCTCCATCATCAGACTCTGGTTACCATATAGGATCCAAGTACTCATCAATACAAATCAAAAGAGCCCGAACTCGATGGGATTGTGTCGATTTCTTACGAAGTTCCTATGGTTTTTTTTTTATAGTAGGTAAAATCATCCAATGACAAATCCCGCCCTTGGGTGGGGCGGGAAATAGTGTCAGACTCTTACTGACTAAAAATCTACCCTGTTCCATTCATTGCCTTCGTCCCAGGGCCCCGGGTGACATTTTCACATAACTTTTGGCCCCAGTAGGCTTCGGCCCTGCTGGGCCCCTACAATTTGCTGACAACTCCTTGAGGCGCATGGGAACAGTGCACGCCGTAAACGACTTGCGCCGTTACCAGACGGACGGATAGCGAGCTACCCATTGCCCGCCGTCCGCGAGCCCACGCCTACTGTGGCCGGAAATGGGGATCGGAATCCAGGCGGTAGCGGCGGCGTGTGCGCCGTTGCCTAATGTGGTCGGCCTCCTCGTTTGCTAGCATTACTACTTCGCAGAAGGAGGCGACCACCTGCCACTCCTCCTCGCTCCGGAGCATGGCCTAAACCAAGCCCCGACGCGAGAGATCGCCGCCACCGATCGCCCGCACAAGTACACGGCGATGTTCTTCCCAAGCGGGGCACACCTCGACTGTGTGCTCCACCGTGTCTTCCGGGCGCTCCGCACAGTGGCGACACCCGGGCGTCATCTCCGCACGAATCTTGTACAGGTACTTCGCGAACTTGACGTGTTCGGTTAGTAACTTAAGTTCCTATGGTAACCTTCCAGCTCCATCATCAGAACCTGGTTACCATATGGGATCCAAGCACTCGTCAATACAAATCAAACGAACTTAAATTCGATGGGGTTGTGTCGTTTAATTGCGGAGTTCCAATGACCACAATCCAACTCCATCATCATATCCTGGTTATAATATAAGATTCAAGTAAAAGACAGAAAGAAAGAAAGAAAATCGTTTATTCGACCTCTCACATACAGTAAAAAAAGTACTCGTCATTAAAAATCAAATGAGCCTAAAGTCGATGGGTTTATATCGTTTAATTGCGGAGTTCTTATGGAAACCTTCCAGCTCCATCATCAGACCCTGGTTACCATATAAGATCCAAGTACTCATCAATAAAAATCAAATGAGCCCAAACTCGATGGGATTGTGTCGATTAACTGCGGAGTTCCTATGACCACCTTCCGACTCCATCATCAGACCCTGGCTACCATACATGATCAAAGTACTCGTCATTACAAATCAAATGAGCCTAAAGTCGATGGGTTTATATCTTTTAATTGCGTAGTTCCTATGGCAACCTTCCAGCTCCATCATCAGACCCTGGTTACCATATAGGATCCAAGTACCCGTCAATACGAATCAAAGGAGCCCAAATTCGATGGGGTTGTATCGTTTAACTGCGGAGTTCCTATGACCACCTTCCGACTCCATCATCAGACCCTGGCTACCATAAATGATCAAACTACTCGTCAATACTAATCAAACGAGCTCAAACTCGATGGGGTCGTATCGTTTAACTGCGGAGTTCCTATGAACACCTTCCGGCTCCATCATCAGACCCTGGCTACCATATAGGATGAAAGTACTCGTCAATACAAACTAAACTAGCCCAAATTCGATGGGTTTGGTCGTTTAGGTGTTGAGTTCCTGTGACCACCTTCCACCTCCATCATCAGACCTTGGTTACCATATAGGATGAAAGTACTCGTCAATACGTATCAAACAAGCCCAAATTCGATGGGGTTGTATCGTTTAACTGCGGAGTTCCTATGACCACCTTCCGGCTCCATCATCAGACCCTGGCTATCATACAAAATCAAAGTACTTGTCAATACTAATCAAGGGAGCCCAAACTAGATGGCGTTGTATTGTTTTATTGCTAAGTTCCTATGGCTACCTTCCAGCTCCATCATCAGATCAGCTCCATGTTATCATAATGTTGCATTGTCACCCGATTTACACATGTATGTAAAATTTCAGCTCAATCGGTTGAAGATATCTGCTTCAAAATTGAGTTGCAAGATTTGAGCCGAACATACATAGTTACATACAGTGCAAGCTAATAGAAAGCTTGTAAAAACATTTCTTTTTGTTGTCTAACAAATAGATATATATAGTATTATCACCATCTGTCATATAAAAACCGAGTTCACAAATATCTAAATCTATTCCAAGGTGATGAGGTCTGACAAACTGTCGACCAAATCGAAATAAGAAAATAAAATACCTGAAGAGAAACACTTCAGTCTCAAAGGGCCAATACCCGCATCCTAAGTTGTTTCCCAAGAAAAACTTGCTCAAATCGAGACAGTTTTGGACAACATTCATTTTGACTGACATTTAGTTGATTCGAATATTTTTGTGAGTAAAAAAACTAAAGCGAGAATTTTCTAAGATGAATTGACCCGTGGGCATGGCTGTGCGCTATATCCAGACATCAAAATGCATACCAGGGCCCTGGAACCATATCGAAGAAGGAACAGGTTTTTAATCAGTAAGAGTCTGACACTATCTCCCGCTCCGCCCAAGGGCGGGATTTGTCATTGGATGATTTTATCAAATATAAAAAAATACAGTTTTTTTATGTTAGGTATAGGTCTAAACGTGGATGATACGTGATGAATGCAACAAGGTAGCTCGAGGGATTACAATTTTCTTAAGTGTTTTTCATTTGAATGATTTTTGCATAAAAAAGCCACTCAATAAAGTTAGACGAATTAAAAGTAATGCATTGATGATTTTAATAATTATAATTCGCTTAGATTCGATAGTTACGATTGCAAATTATAATAACATAATCAATATATAATATAACACTGACCTGCCAAATGTAAAAATCTCAGATAAGTTATTTTGCATTTTGCTCCCAAAGTTTATACTAAACCTATGTACACAAAAACTAAACTAAGAATGTAAACTAGACATAACTATGTACAAATATAATACAAAAACTCCAAATATACTCAGGCGTCGAAGTACTCCTCCACATCGCTGTCATCCGGAAACGTACCCAGAAGACTGGCAGCATTGCCACGTTGAATGGCAATGCTGATTCTCCCAAAGTAGTTACCCTAGGTGTTACCCTGGCGCACCCCTATCAAACGTACACAGGCCTTCTAGATAACCTTTACACATGCCCGAAGATAAATCCGTTAGTGAACTTCATTCTTTAAAACGTGTATCTCAAACTCAACACATAAGTAACAACAAAAATCTTATATAAACGCACATACGTTCGTAGACTATATAATATAACAAAAATACTGGAAGACATCGTAAAAAAACTCGAGGGAAAAATAATATATTTCTCCCTTGGAACTAATAAAACGCTGGGGCAATGGCGTCGCTGCGAAACAGGTTGAAAAGGAAAGTGCATAAAGCGACGATTGAAATTCCAACGTTATTTTTCCCAACTTGGGCCCTACCATGACTTGTTTAAAATCAAGCTTACGAGTGAGAAAAAAGGATGAAGCTTTATACCTTATATAACTCCACTCCTTTAACATTTCAGTTTAGTTTGGAGACTTTTTTTTGTGAATTTTCCATGTTTTTTTTAAAGAATTTTTATGTTTCCTTTCGATTTTTTTAGTAAATAAATCATCGTCATCATCATCATCAGCCTTTTAATGTTCCCACTGCTGGGACACAGGCCTCCTCTCTAAGAGAGGGAATGGGCCGTCATCCACCACGCGGGCCCAGTGCGGGTTGGTGGATGTCACATGTCTTCGAATTTTTGGTTCTAGGACATGCCGGTTTCCTCACGATGTTTTCCTTCACCGTTTTGAGAGCAGTGGTGATGAAATAAATTACACAAAGTAATGCGCCTGGCCGGGCTTGAACCCGCAACCTACTAATCGTAAGTCGGGGCCGTTACCACTTGGCCACCACTGCTGCAGTAAATGAATGATTTTTTAAATTAATTGTTGCGGTAGCTTAATTTTCTAATTTATTGTTTCATGCACGAGATATGTACCTGTAAGTGATGGTTGCGATGATGTTTAATGTTATATATGTGTAATTTTCTTCTTCTTCTTCTTCTTAGCGTGTCGATGGCAAAATTAGTTAAATTCCTTGCTTGGCCCAGTATTCGGCCTCAGCAATGTCGTCCTCTAATGCTGTCATTTGAACCCTACATGAACCAATAATAGGTGATGCAGGATGGAAGGTGGAACATGATCAACACTGAAGATTAGAGCCGTCCGAGAACCCCTATCTGAGGAGATTGTCTTTACTGCGCCCAACCTGGTTGCGGAATCTATTTAGAGTTTCCCAGGTTGCCCATGGCAACTCGTGTCTAGGAGAGAGGCTCTCCGATGTTGCTATTTCAGTGTGTACAATCGTTGGTGAAACTAATTTAAAAAATAAAATAAAAAATACAGAGCTCGTAGTAAGGCCTCTTGTAGAAATCGTTCCTCGTTCTTTGGTCCAATTATTGTTATATTGTTCTCGGGATATTTTCTTAATCGTTCCATATCGTTTTTTTCTTTTTAATATTATTATTGTACTCTCTCAGGATTTCTTGTTTGTTACAACATTCTTTTCTTATGAATTTGTGAGTCTCGCTGGTGCTAGCAATTTATCTTTTTAGTTTTATATTTTTTAGACATTTCAAGCGTAGAAGATCACGGCACCTAAAGCGCCGTAAGTAAGCGCAAAAGAAAAAGATGCGCAAAAATACATTGCAAATATGAAGCATTTTGATTTACTAAAAATCTACAGATTTGATTATATTATTAACTTAAAACACAACAACTGTAAAATATTGCTTGTAGAATAGTCTGACAAATTATCATAATTATTGTTTAGATATTACTCCGATTTTTAATTATTTTTTTCTGTCGCATTATTAGCTGTATTATGTTTCCATGTACCACGCAAACATGCATGTGCTGTATTGTGTTTACCATGTATCTATCATTTACCCTGAAAAATAACATATATTTTTTTGAATTTGTTTATTGCAGTGATTATTGAAATATTTTTGGGCATTATTAAACTCTTTGTAGTTCCCTTAATATCTGGTTATTTTATTGCTGACAGTCGCAAAATCCAATCAAAGCAACAGAACAATAAACTTAATAGTAGCAAAAACTAAACAATTTTTTGTTTAAAAATAATATTTTCACACTTTTTCTTCAAAGCAGATGAACAGTTACCCTCAACGATAGCATAAACCTGGCCAATTTCCGCATACTTCACACCTCAGAAAGCCATTTGCGAAAGCCGATCGCTTCATCATCTTCTAACTCGGAACTTCTATAGAACACGACACGTCTATTTGTCTTCTCGCGTCACTTTGGATCAAAGGACGGAAACTTTCCCTGTTTGCGGGAGAACTTTCAGACATATCCCCCTGACACTAATCCCGGGAGAAAGGACCGGGAATTATAAAACCGGGAAGTTTGTTTTGAAACAATTTTTGCTATCAATATATTATTAGAATGTAGGTCAGACTGTCGAAGTGCGTTCAGCAATTCGTCTTCTGAATGTGATTTAAAATAGTTTCTTCATCGTTTGTCGTAGAAATATTTTGAAAATCATGATTTATATATATCTAATATTTAGATTTATCTTCATAAACGCTAAATTAACCACATAGCTTGAAGAATACTTTCACAAATAAGGGCAGGATCATTCCAGGCATCCTACAAAGGGCCAACCCGATATCAAACTTAATAATTATATAACATTGTTAAGGCAGGGGCCATATTCTTAACATAGTTTCAGGTTACCAGTCCACTTAAGACTCCAAAAACTATAGCCCTATTATCTTTGTTTTCCATATGTTTCAATAGTTTTTCACTAACCAGGGGTTGTCCTAGGGTGCACTAGCATAGCGCGTGCAGGAGTAAGTGTCGCTTGGCTTGACGTTCCATTAATAATGTGTAAAGGGCCTCTGCGAGTTGGTTTCGGCTTCTCGTACGCCTTCCTAATGTCCAGGACCTCAGGGTTCTGAGTTATACAGATACATATTAATTTTAAATCCACATTTCACTTTTAAAATCCATAAATTTCAATCTTAAAGTCACAATTTAACTGGTTTGTATCTTAATAATGTATTATTAGGGCCAGAAACTTGGAAAGTAATGGAATTATTCTTAATAAATACCATTCGGCCTCCACTGCTCTAGTCGGCTTCCACTACTCTATGTAATTGTGATTCACAATACTTCACCATAATAGATAAATACGCGTCGGATATGGATCTAAAGCGTATAAATTAGAATATTTGTATACCATACAGCTGTGTATCCGCGTTGGAATATTTGCGCATCGGAGATTTGTGTTAGTGAACGCACTCTCAATGGAGGAGAAATTCTGAAGAGCCAATATCGTCAAAATAGGCTCAAATGGTTTGATTCCGGCACAGCTCACATTCGATATCTAAAGAGAAATTATATCGACAAGTACATTTCAATCACAAATGGTTCTATTGGCTGTTGAAGAGTCACTTGACCTATCATACTGCAACTACCCATACGTTCAAAGCGTTTTGGAAACACATTCATTATGCAACATTGTTGTACCTAACATTAAATACTTACTCTCTTTATTTATTAACCAACGAATAAACGACGGAGTTTCTTCTTTCAATTCGTATTTTTAGGGTTCCATACATCAAAAGGAAAAAAACGGAGCCCTTATAGAATTACCTTATTGTCTATCTATCTGTCTGTTGATCAAGACCATATATCTCGGGTATGCGTGGAGGTATCAAGTTTAAATTAAAACCATAATTATTCAAGTCTGAGGTCCCTTAAAGTTCTGAAAAAATCAAACTTCGCGTTTTATAATCAAAGTTAGCGAAAAAAAAGATACGTCCGTTTTTGTCGCAAAAAACGCTTATTTCGATACTCTCAATAAAATAAAAAAATCATAGAGTACTTCCCGTTGACCTAGAATTCTGAAATTCGGCATGAAGGAATGTCATTTAGCACAGATTTAGGAATAAATCTGAAAAAAAAGTAAATTTGTTGTAACTTCATAATTTTTTTTTGCGATTCGAAAAATCTTCGCAACTTCAGGAAATCTTTTTATAGATAAGTTTGTACGAAAAAAAATTCTGTGCAGTAACGATATCTTTTCGCCTTAATTTATCTGTGTGTATAGTTTTTTTTTTTTTTTTTTGGGTAGGTAAAATCATCCAATGACGAATCCCGCCCTTGGGTGGGGCGGGAAACAGTGTCAGACTTTTACTGACTAAAAACCTACCTTTCCATTCCTTGCCTTTATCCTGGGGCCTTTGGTGACAGTCTCACATAACCTTGGCCCCAGTAGGCTTCGGCCCTGCTGGACCCCTACAGTTTGCTGACAACTCCTTGAGGCGCGCGGGAACGGTGCGCGCCGTAGACGGCCTGAGCTCGGACCGGTCTGTTACCGGACGGACGGACAGCGAGCTACCCATTGCCCACCGTCCGCGAGCCCGCGCCTACGGTGGCCGGAAATTGGGATCGGAAACCCGGCGGCGGCGGCGGCGTGTGCGCCTTTGCCTAATGCGGTCGGCCTCCTCCTTTACTAGCATTACTGCTTCGCAGAAGGAGGCGACCGCCTGCCACTCCTCCTCGCTCCGGAGCATGGCTTGAACCAAGCCCCGGCGCGAGAGATCGCCGCCGATCGCCCCCACGAGGACACGGCGATGCTCTTCCCAAGCGGGGCACACCTCGACTGTGTGCTCCACCGTGTCCACCGGGCGGTCCGCACAGTGGCGACACCCGGGCGTCGTCTCCGCACGAATCTTGTACAGGTACGGACCGAACTTGCCGTGTTCGGTCAGCACCTGCGCCAAACGGAAGGTGACGACGCCGTGGGGCCTTTCCAGCCACGCCTCAAAGAGGGGCCTTACCGCCTCGATCGTGGCGTGCCCAGCACGAGGTTGCGACAGTCGCTCTCGCCATTTCACCATGAGATCCCGCCGGAGCTCTGTCCGCCATGCCGCGACTTGTCGCGGCAGCGGAGTTTCGCCCCGACGTTGCATCTCCACGCGTAAATCATGCATGTGTGCAAGGACTGTTGCATCTGTGTGTATAGTGAGAAGTCAATAAATATCTAACTTTCCCCCTCTAAATGGAGAGAGAGAAACTCTCAGACTTTTACTGACTAAAATCCACCTGTATTTATGCGGTTACTCTTTGTTTCAATCTGACAGTTCTGATACGCAACTATAAAACATAATAATATAATTCAAAGTCTTAAGCCCATATATTTAATCATCATATTTATTCCAGGATCATAAAGGAGTTAGTTATTAACAGCTCTGTCTTACACACTTCCACGAATTTTAGCTAAATAAACTCCACCTATTCCGAACTCCGTTGATTACCAATTTGATCCTACAACTTGGTCTTCGGGCTTTTAGTACAGAACCTTGTTTTAATGTGAAGAAGCCGTTGTAATAACTATATGTCCTGTATGTAGGTCGGGAGGTACATAAGTCCGTCCACATGGCACCGTAAGATGCGATTAAAGGCTTATATAAATTGGATGGGTCACAAAAGTCGTACTACAGCAATAATGTTGAAGGTTAAGCGAAAGGCTAGCTTAACTGTTTCGTTTTTATTACGGGGATGGTAAGAATAATAGTTTAGGTAAAAGCTTGTGTCGCGTTAGTCTATTTTTTAGGTTAAGCAATGTTTTTCGAGGTTAGTTATCGTCGACCACGTTGTCGTTTTCCGTCATTTGAGATTGTGGACAAGCAGGAGCCTAACAATTAATGTATGCACACACCTGGAGGAAAGGTGTGCCGCGCCTGGGCAGACCGCCGTGACATCGTGGGGGCGATCGGCGGCAGCGATCTCTCGTGCCGGGCCTTGGTACAGGCCATTGTCCGAAGCGAAAAGGAGTTGCAGGCGGTCGCCTTCTTTTGCGAAGCAGTAATGCTTCCAAAGGAGGCAGCACGCGTGAGGCTACGGCCCTCACGCCCCATCCGCCGCCGGGATTCCGATCCCGATTTCCGTCCACCGTAGGCGCGGGCTTGCGGACAGCGAGCAATGGGGAGCTCGTCTCAGTCAAAAAAAAAAAAGATGCGCAAAGACATGCCTGAAAATATGAAGTATTTTAACGATTAACTAAAAATCTACATATTTGATTATAAAATGAAAGCCACTATAACAATAACAATCACTCTTCTTGAGAGGAGGCCTGAGTCCCAACAGTGGGAACATTATAAGGCTGATGCTATGCTAGCTATAACAATAAAACTTTGCTTGTAGAATAATATGACAAATAATTACAGAAAGTTTTTAATCTATAAAAGGAATTTTTAGGCGTATTTTCTATCGTACTAAATTAGCTGTTTTATTTTTTGTACACACGGCTATCTAGCATTTATCCTGAAGGATAACATATATTTTTCTGAGTATATTAACTGTACTGACTTGCCTGTTGACTGACCTGTTGGTCTAGTGGTTAGGTCATTTTTTCTGTGTCTGGGTGTAATTTATTTATAATATGTATGTATTCAGAAATATATAAGTATGTTTATCAGTTGTCTAGTACCCATAACACAAGCTCTGCTTAGCTTGGGACTAGACGGCGTTGTGTGATACTTACTGCATCATAAACTTTTGTGCATTATAAAACTTGCTATTACTTTCTGTAGTCTCCTATAAACGAATTTCGTGAGTGAGAGCACGAATTTCGTTTTAATAAAGCTTCGTATGTAACCATAGTACCTTGTTTTCCCTCGTTTTTCCTCTATCCATGTTCCCATATGAACCAATGCCAGTAGCTGGAGTTTCTTTATTTTTTCTTTATTTCTTTACTGTGTCAGCAACGTCGCATTGTGACATGTTGCCTCTAATATATGTCCCGGAGTAACGCAGATTGCTCTACGATTTTATTTTGTGTTTGACTGTACTGCAGTTTCTCTTTATTTATGTTCTACACGAATACTATGTCAAAGCTTTGGACCGAAATGCTGGAAGCAAAATCTTAATTAAAAAAAATGTTTATTTCAATTATATGTTACTTATAGACAAATGATTTGGACATCACTTTTTCATGATAGCTTATGTTAAGTAACACAGCTCTTCCACCTATCATGATACAATTGAAATAAAAAAGAACAAAATTGTAAAAGTAAAATAAATACAAAAAGTAGCAATATTATATTATAAAAAGTAAGAGAGACCTATTTTAGGGCACGCCACAATCGCAGTAGTAACTCCTTTCTAAAGCATGGCGGCCTCATCTTCCGCCTGACGTAATTCATAACAGGACATGGTCAGTTCGGGACAATCCTATTTCGGATTCAGGTGGATAAAACGCCCGGGTGTCATCATGTGGATCGCCCGGACACTGTAGGCATTGGCTTGCGGATGACGACCATTAGGTAGCTCGCCGTCTGGCTATCAGGAAAGGATCGAAACCCAGTCGTCAAAGGCGTAGTGCGCCTTCTTGCCTCAAGAAATGTTAGCAAAGCTGTAGTTTGATATTCAGTAGAGCCGATGCTCGTTAGGGCCGCAGGAATTTTTGAAGGAATCACTGTAATCCTGGAACGCAAAGAACCACTGAAGGATACAATAGATTTCAGATAGTAAGTTTGATATACCTGTCAGAAGTCATTTGATTACATATTTCCCAACAACGACCCGTCTTAGCTTTACATGGGTGTTACAAATCTTTCAATTTGCCGATTTTTCTCTTCTATAATATATATGTATCACTGTATATGTACACTCAAACCTTTTTCAGCCACCACTCTATTTTTGCTGAAAACCGCATTAAAATTCTTTTATTAGTTTTTGAGTTTAAGGCAAATAGCCAAACAGACACTGTAAGGGACTTTGTTTTTATGGTAGTCTATAATATCTTATTCTTAAAATAATACGGAAAGGGTTCCGTGTCATTTTAAAATGATTTTCAATAAGTACTTACTTGATTGTCGCTGAGATAAAATTCCGGCTAGATTTGAACTCTTAAGTATAGGAACTTAGTCTGTTGACAAAAGTTTGGGGTTGTAATGTTTTTGACAATTTGACATTCCATTAACGTCAAAAAGTTGGGTATGCCAGAGTATCTCAGATCACAGAAAGCCGGAACCGGCAACAGCAGAACATCTTAAAATTCTCTAAGTATTTTAATGAACATTTTATGTGGTATCCTTTATAGTTAAATGAAAAGTTTAGAGCAAATTGCATTTGCTCACCGTCGTCCAAAAAAATATTAAAAGAGTTAAATATTTTTAATTGTGAGTTTATTATTTTGTGTTTGTGAGTTTTTTACCCACAACTAAACCAAAGGTAACATCGACTTACATTCTAAGTGATAGACAAGCTCGTTCATGGAAACTATTTGTCACAATACCGAAACGTTAAAACAAAAGTTCGCTGCAGCGCTAAATTGTCATTATGACGTCTAACAAAACTTTTAAGGTTACAGCGCTTAAATACTGCAAAACTGCACTAATGTCATCAAGTCAAGATGTTCGGCATACAGTACACGTAAGTCAAGGAAAGTTATTGTACGGTATGCCTAATCTAGTGCGTAGTACATATATATCGATGAAAGGTAATAAATAGATTATTACGCTCAATAGTCGCACCTCTATAAATTAAATAACCTTGACCCCATTCGTCTCCAACTCTTGCAGCCCTTAACTTTTGGAGTTCCTTAAGCTGTCCCCATTAGGACTGGGCTCGGCTCGTCTTGGTTCAGCTCGTTTAGGCTCGGCTCGTCTCAGCTTGGCTCGGCTTGGCTCGGCTCGTCTCGGCTTGGCTCGGCTCGGCTCGACTTTGGTTTAATCAATCACCAATCAAATCAACCCGTAACTAAATTATATCTCATGATAATTTAAATAAGCCCATAACTTTATCATTTTCATCGAAACCATTTTTTTTTTATCAGTCGCTTAAAAATCTTAATTTAAAATTTGATGTGTTTATTTTGTCCTGGTGGCCATTTATGGTGTTTTTCAGATGTGCCACTTTTTCAAATGTTACTATCTCTATGCAAATACTCGTTGTGTTTATAAAAATGCCAATAACACTAATGTAGGCTTACATTTGAGGAGTTCCCTCAATGCGTTTCGGATCCCATCATCAAAACTAGATTTTAATAACATTCAAATTATTTTTAAATAATTTGAAAGTTTTCACTTTCGAATACAAAAAAAAAGTTTGATTTTTTCACAGCTTCAATGGACCGCAAACTTGAATGGTTTTAACTTCAACTCAATACACCATGCGTTCATGAGATAAAGGGTCTTGACAGACAGACTGACGCACAATAAAGTGATCCTATAAGGGTTCCGTTTTTCCTTTTGTTATACAGAACCCTAAGAAAATCCAAATTGGTTCATAAATGATAGAGAAATATAAAAAATGTAAAAAATGCAAAGGAATTGAAAACCTCCTCCTTTATTGAAAGTCGGTTAAAATAAATAAGTTCGACGTACCTGCTCTTGGTAAATGAAGACCTACATATGTTTGTATTGTGTACTTCTATGTTCTCAACGATTTGCGAGGCAACAATGCGTTGCTCCATTTAATTAATTTCCAAGCTCTGAGTCCAGCCTTTGAGCTACGAATCCTGTAAAGGTCCTCTTGTAAGGTATAAGGCCGGTGCTTAGACATTTGGCTACAGTATTTTGGTTTAACTCCGTATAAAAGTGAATATTTCAATTTAAGGAAAATAAAATTAACTTGGAATGAGATTAATACATTGAAATAGGTACCGTATTGATCCTCTTTTATCAGGGAATTTTTTGAGGACAGGATTTCATGTTTTAAATAAAGTAGTTCAAGATCCAAGACGGACAGACGAACACACAGACGGACAGATGGATAGACGGATAGATTTAAGTTTCTGTCTGTTCTTGTCGCTTAGGAACGGAATCCTAAAACATCAAATCACATAAATCTCAATGCATGCACTAAACACACCACTAGAGAAAAGGAAACACTAATAAGACTAATTGAACATCGCTGGAACTTATCTGCTGGTCTATATCGGAAAAAAAATTGGCGATTAGCCCACAATATCTGAAAATATTTTACTTTATTATATTTTTTTAACTATAAAACATTGATTTTTGCATCATAGGGATTAGGAAATTTTAATGATTTTAATAATTCATGACAGGAAGAAGAGTCTAATTTTAAATGCGATGGCTTAGTGATGAATTGTGAAAGACGAAAGTAGTTAAATTTGAACCCTTTTAGACTACTACTAGAGATGAATATTTTCTGTTTTCGAGCATATGGCACCCAAGGGTTGCAGCTGAAAATCAGCGTCAGGTGGAAGTTTTGTGTTACCATTTGGCACTATGCTGAGATGAGGCCCTTTTGGCATTACTCAGTGTACGTTTTGTTTAATTTTAAGATGTTTCCGGTTTTATAATGCAAATAAACGACGAAAATCAGGACCAATTGGCGGTTATGGATGACAATTTTTAATATATCAATGTATAATACTATCAACTTACAACACAAAGACCGTGTAGTGTTCGTAATATATATATATTTATATATTTCCACAACTATCACACAACACCGTCTAGTCCCAAGCTAAGCAGAACTTGTGTTATGGGTACCAGACAGCTGATAAACATACTTATATATTTCTAAATACATACATATTATAGATAAATAACACCCAGACACAGAACAAATTATCGTGCTCATCACACAAACATATAATATAAACTGTGATGTAATCTGTATGCCTCTGGACAACTACTGACATTTAAATCTTTCCTTATCCGAGGATGCGAGCGACGAGTCCGAAAAGCGAATATTCGCCAAATTACCGCCACGGCACGAACCCGGGAGGACGATAGTCTTTGAATAAATTTACTAACCCTGTCATTTTTCATTTCCGTCAACTTTGAATAAAATCATCTTTTGAGTTTTTATGACTTTGATTTTTTCGAACGGATTTTCCTTCATCAATATAGGGTATTTATTATAATTGGAAATCATCAAACTGGATTCTTCCTGGTCAAAGATATTTAAAGAGATACTATAGAGCGGAAATCAGAAGAAATATCTTAGTAAAATTGTCATCCTATGTCAGTTAGCTTTCAATAGTAAACATACGAATTAAATCTGTAATTTATATTTTTTTACGTTATTTTCTAGAGCTATTGGCGAAAATTATTTAATTCTAATTAATTACAGAGTAAATACGAAAAATATTTACGAAAATAAGCTGAAGTTAGATCCAGTCGGCCACATTAGACTGAGCGACTTACTACCTAGGTATCAAGTCTCGGATTACGATTTTGTTCGCTATGTCCTGTCTATTAGTAGCATATAATTTAATTTCTGTGTTCCTGGTATGAAAAGAATAATTGCGTATCATTTTTGGTAATGACGTTATAAGTAGGTTAGTGTTATTCAAAGACAGATTTGTGCGAGCAGCGCGCGGAGCAGTCAGCGCGGCAAATTGTCAAATCGGAATAGTTGAACGATTCGGAATTGCAAATCGAATCGAAATATCACTAGTAGGTACAACAAATTGCACTGCATGTTGCTGTGTATAGTTTTTACCTAAGACCTGTGTATGTAATAGGCTCAGAATTTATAGTTTAGCTAGCTATATAACATAGTTGTAGACTATTCTGCACCTTACCTTTTAACTTAAGGTTTAGGTGGTTATAACTGGTGAAATGTAGACATAACTACTTACCTACTTTAACTGACCTGTTGGTCTAGTGGTTAGTGGCCCTGACTATTATACCGGAGGTCGTGGGTTCGATTCCCGCCCAGAACAAATGTTTGTGTGTTGAGCACGATCATTTGTTCTGTGTCTGGGCATAATGTATCTATAATATGTATGTATTTAGAAATATATAAGTATTTTTATCAGTTGTCTAGTACCCATAACTCAAGCTCTGCTTACCTTGGGACCAGACGATGTTGTGTGATAGTTGTGGAATATATTATATTATATTACTGTAGGTACAGCTTAGCCTCAAAGCTGTACCTACAGTAATATTAGTTACTCAAAGGGATAGGCCTTTGAGGAACTAAGGCGAAATTTATGAATAAAGGACACGAAAATAATATCCACATGTCTTCGACGCTCCTCAATGGGATGTCAGCAAAACCGCTACTTTCACTTTCTAGGTTAGGGGATTTCTGAAAAGAAAACTGAAGAACCTAGGTGTGGTTTTAGTCAGTAAAAGTCCGACACGCTCTCCCACTCGACCCTAGAGTGGTAGAAGTTATTGGATGACAGAAGTTCGCCTCACCGAAAAAAAACCAGGCATGTATGAGTCGGACTTGCACACTGAGGATTCCGTACAAAATACCTATGAAAACAGTTCTATTCCCCAATTGAGTTGATTTTTCCGAATAGCAAAAGTTTTCTTTTTGTGACTTAACTACAAATTTACAGTTTTAAGATTTTTTCCTTTATTTGTGCTATGAGACTATGCTTCTTGCCAAATAACAGGATTCTAGGTCAATAGAAAGTACCCTATGAATTTTGATTCCCTTGAGAGTGTCGTAATACGTTTCTTGCAATATAAACTGCCGTATCTTTTTTTGTCGTTAACTCAGAAGTTATATATTTTTAACAGCTTCAAGGAACCACAAACCTGAGCATATAGTTTAAATTAAAATTTGATATCTCGATGCGTTCCAGAGATAAAGGGTCTTGACAGACAGACAGACAGACGACAGCAAAGTGATCCTATAAGGGTTCCGTTTTTGCTTTTGAGATACGGAACACTAAATAGGGATCTTTTATCCCGGGAATATATTCTTTTGGGATAGCTTTCTACTTTCACTCGAGTGACGCCGCAAGCAGATGTTAGTCTACAATTTTGTAGGTATCTCTCTCCATCCTCCTAACATGTTATATTTAGCCTAAAACATATCCCATATAACCTTGACTAAGGTTACATTACATTCACGAGTAGAATATTTCGCCATCCATATTTTACTGGTACGTGGCATGCTGATTTGATGGATGTTGAGTCGTTGGCAAGAATCCCAGCTTATTCAATAAGATTTCTATTAGCTGATAATCATAAAATTAATGTTATATACTCGAATTATTCATACCTTTCTATATATGGACGAAGTTTATGTAACCTTTGGTTATTATATAAGTATGTCTAGTAACAATACCTGAGCGAATTGTTATGAATACCTTTCCTGTTGTCATGGATTGTTCTTCTATTGTTTTTCTTTTTTCTTATTTTTTCTTTGGATCAAGTATTGTTTTGAATACTGTTTATTCCAAATATATACATCGATAAATTTTGAGCGTTTTAATCCCATGGAGGGTCGATTTTGTACATGAAATACTATCGATTTGTAAAGATAAAATTAAAAAATAAAGTAGGTACTTTTTTTAAACTCGAATTAATTTGGGTATTTACGAAATTTATTTCTTTAAGTTAACGTCAGCTGGGCGAGTTCAATGACCTGTAGGTAGTCAGTACGCAATGACTGACAACTACCTACAAGGTCATTGACTCGTTTACTTAAAGAAATTAATTTCGTACATGCGTATATTAATTCGAGTTTTAGAAAAAGTACTCAATTTTTTTATTTTATCTTTTCAAATCAATAGTGTTTCATGTACCGTATCGACCCTCCACAGGATTAAAACGATCAAAATTTAACGGTGTTTAATCTTCTATAATATAAAAGGAGAAACTGACTGATTGACATATAAACGCACAGCTAAAACTATTTGGTTTTGGGAACGTAAAATTTTGCATTAGGTTTCTTTTTATGGTGAAGCACCAAGAGAGGATATTCCAAAATATACCCCCAAAGAGAATGAAACGGGGATCCAAAG
This sequence comes from Leucania comma, assembly GCA_958295575.1. NCBI lineage: Eukaryota > Metazoa > Arthropoda > Insecta > Lepidoptera > Noctuidae > Leucania > Leucania comma. Next base: position 2,169,473 of record OY282469.1, read on the forward strand.
TTTGTGTGGAGAAACTCAATTTCACGCGAACGAAGCCACTGACACAAGCTAGTTACATTACATTACGTAAGTATAACACAACAATCCCACTCAACAATTATTACAGTTCTACTTAATCCCGGCTTCAACTTGTTAATACTCAACCAAGTTCAAAGTAATGAACTACCTAATAGTTTACCACTAACCACCTGAACTTTCAGGGTTACGAAATTTTCAATTAATGCTAAACAGGCATGTTGTTCGGATTAGTTTGTTTGGCACGTAATAGCTTGTGAAAGGGCAAATCTAGGTCTTGTTTTGACAGCTAATAACCGGTTATATGAACCCGTTTACCTGATTAAAGTTTGTGTTTTAAACTAGTGTGAGGTTTTTTTTATGGTAGTTAAAATCATCCAATGACAAGTCCCGCCTTTGGGTGGAGCGGGAAGTAGTGTCAGACTCTTACTGACTAAATACCTACCCCGTTCCTTCGTTGCCTATCATGCCGGGGCTGAGCCTTCCTCTCAGAAAACGGCCCTTAACCCCAGCAGGCTTCGACCCTGCCTGCCTGCAGCTAGCAGGCTGGGCCTATTTATATTTATTTATTTTATTCTTATGATAATAAGCCAGTTTCAAACCGGAGACTAACTTAAAAAATCCGGTCAAGTGCGAGTTGGAATCACGCACTGGGGGTTTTTACATACTAACTTATGTAAATAGTTCAATTTCCGAATCGAGTCCCAAAATTTTTCCGAATCGCAAAAATTTTTTTTTTTTTTGTGACGTAACCACAAATTTATAGTTTCCAGATTTTTTCCTATACTTGTGCTATGACACCTTGCTTCATACCCAGGATTCTAGATCGACGGGAAGTACTTTGATTTCATTGACGGGTCGAAGTATATGTTTTTTGCGACATAAATGCTTGTACCTTTTTTATTTGTTAACTTAGAAGTTTGATTTTTTCACAGCTTCAAGGAATGGCAGATCTGAGTATATGGTTTAAATATCAACTCGATACCTTCACGCGTTACCGAGATTAAGGGTCTTGACAGACAGACAGACAGATTGACGGACCAGAAAGTGATCCTATAAGGATTCCGTTTTTTCCTTTAGAGGTACGGAACCCTAAAAAACTTTTAGTCAGTGTGTTCGGTGAATGAATACAACTGTACAGGGGCCTTGCCATGACGTGTTAAAATATCAGGCGTGCGATGCAAGAAATTGGGATGACTATAAAGCTCCATCTCTATAACAGCGGGCCTAAAAACGTCACATGAGCAATTCATCTAGAGCAAATCAAGAGTGAATAGGTTTCTTCGAGGTAAGCGCGCTTCATCGTCGACCGCATCGTCGCTTTCCATCAGGTGAGCTAGCGGTCAAGCGCGAACCTATCAATAATAATAATAATAAGGTAGCCCGGAGCCGGTAGCTTAGACCCTGCTCCCGACACCGGCGGACTACTGTTTTTTTTTATATTTTTAAATGTTTTTTATACGATTTTTAGGAAATATTTAAAATTTTAAAAAAATATACGTAAGTATAAAAAACTAATAAAGGAAATAATAATTAATCATATTCCGAATTTTAAGCAATTCTTCTAATGTTCGTAAAATAGTTGCACAAATTAGTCGAATTCAATTCACTGCATATCAGAATCGTATTCCTTGTAAATATTGCCGTTTAAAAAATATGATTCATATTATAATTCCACAAAAGTGGCCTTTTTAGACCTGGTGTTCAGTTTAAGCTTCTGGTTTGATTCTATCCATAGTAAACCGTTATATTTGAATCGACTTACCTATGTTCAAGCTAACTTATAGTAATATCGAAAAGCAATATTCCGAAAACATCTAGTAAAATTGTGATGCATTCTCAAAAACGTTTCGAGTTGCAGATATAGGTTTACAATTTCACCAAAGCGACGTCCAATCCACAGTTTACAAGAAAATCATTTTTGAATTGAATCTTTTACAAGCTTATTGCAAGATTTTGAGCTGATGTAGGTTAAGTTCTGACTAGAAAATAAAATCATAATATGTTAGGGTGTGTCAACACCTAGCGAATTCGCTAGGAATGCGCCACGAACGGTTCGCGTGCTAGCTTTGTGGCGCATTCGTAGCGCATTCGCCTAATATAGACACACCCTAATATAGATAGAGCAGTGATGGCCGAGTGGTAGAGGCCCGGAATTACGAGTTGTAGGTCGCGAGATCAAATCCAGCCAGGCGCATTACTTTGTGTAATACATATCATCACCACTGCTCTCAAAACGGTGAAGGAAAACATCATGAGGAAACCGGCATATCTTGGAACCAAAAATTCGAAGTCATGTGAAATTCACTAACCCGCATTGCCTCTCTTAGAAAGGAGGCCTGAGTCCCAGCAGTGGGAACATTAAAATGCTGATTATGTTTTGCTATATATTGTACACAGATTAAGTAATTATTTTAGTTTTGTACGAGCCAAACAGGGTAACACAGACAGGAGTACACACCTAAGTTTTCACTTGCTTTGTTGTCTTTCTCCATGTAAACAAACCATTTGCGTATCACTCCATTGTCTCGGCATCTTTACCCTTGCCGGCCCACTAACCTATTTCGCACAAACAACTTACTATACAAATTAACAAACAAATGTAACTGAGAGTTGTGAATTTCACAATGATATGATATTAAGGCCGTATTTAAATAGATTGTCGAACCTATTAATGATGAATGGATGAATGATATCTGTGTTTGTGATTAAATTTATGAACATTTTGTAATAACATTGGGGTGTTTCTTTAACGTCACATTATATTGAAACGTTTCAGTTGTGCTAATGTTAAGTATAATAAATAATTATGTATTTAATACAACAAATAATATTATCATCTGTCCAGCAGTCGAGGCAAAAGACCTCGACTGCTAGACATAGATCTCCTCCAGGTTTTGGCACAATGAATAGTCCCGTGCATTTCGCATCTTGCATTGCAATTAATAATTAATATAGCATAGCATAAGCCTTATAATGTTCCCACTGCTGGGACTCAGGTCTTCTCTCTAGGAGAGGCAGAGATCATGGTGGATCACGGTCCATTCTCTCTCCCAGAGAGGAGGCCTGAGTCGCATTAATAATATACTGATACATAACACAAGATTCAAATAACAGGCTAGCAAAACTCTCTCGCTCCACCCTAGAGCGCGAGAAGTCATTTAGATGAATTCCAAATAAAAAAAAACCCTGTTATATAGTTCCGTACCAAATGAACGATATTTAATTAGGTATTGAAGGACTTCTCCACATCGCTGTCATACGAAAATGTAGCCCAAAGACTGGTAGCATTGCCACGTTGAATGTTTATAAATAAAATAGTAATAACATCACAAATATAACGACTATTACCTCCATCTTCATTCCCTTTCAACTGAGTCACAACCTGACTATAAAGGTTGACAATTATAAGCCCTTCAAGACTCCATTAACCCGGTCGTTTGACTCGAAGACCGTTTATTGACTATTATGCAGTATTGTTCTGACAACCTCTAATATCACAACATAATTACGGTACTACAATTAACGATTTTGTCAGATGAATGAGTATCAGTCAAGCAATATCTGTAAAATTAGTGCAATTGAATAAGTTGGTCACCAAAAAATAAAGAATAAATGAATTAATGATATATTTATTTGCAAGAATATACATAGGTAGCTGGGGTTTAAATGATAAATGATAAATGATATTTATTTTGTAAGTAGGTTTTTTAAAACACTTTTACACGTCAAAAATTTTTTTTGACATTTTTAACACTAGATGAGGCCGGTGTTTCCTAGCTGACTACCCTGAGAAGAAACACCGAAACAAACTCAGGGGTCAAAGTCTCTTTTAAAGTCCATACAGTAAATATGTATTGGTCAAATCACATGAGGACCATGCAGATTTGTCTGAAATGGCCTTTTGAAGAAAGAACCATACAGATTTGAGCGGACCTGTCCAGTCAGTGCAAGCATTTGTCAGTATTCGCAAAGCTCAACTCAGTTTCACTATATTCGGCATTTCAGCTGTAAAAATATTTAAATTTTACATCTTTAGCATGCAGTAGGTACACATCTAGTTATTAGCAATTGCATAAAATAACAATAATCATTTCATCATTAAATTTACATAACTATTCATCCAATAAATTAAAATTAATTACTTAATAATTGAAAACAAATAATTTATAATAAAAATGATTTCATATCACTAAAAAGAAAAATAATATAATTTACAATAAAAATTATTTAATGTCAATAAAAAAGTACAATAAAAATGATTTCAGATCAATATGAAAAAAAAAATATGATAAAAATAATTTCATGTCAATATAATAAAAAATAACAAAAAAAAATTAAAATGTTTAAATATTAAAGTGATGTCATAACAATTATAGAAATTTTACATTTTATGTTTAATTTTTTTAAGAGTATTAAAAAAAAACATTTCACACACGTGCTAATTTGTCACTGCAGCCTTCGGCTCCATGACACACTCGCCTGCGGCTTTTGCAAATTCCGCCTCGGTCGCAACGACAACCTTTCTGCACTTGTTTCAAAATGTACTATTCTTATTGGATGCCTAGCTCCTACAAAGAACATAGCCACCAAATTTCAGGTCTTTATGAACAGTGGTTTAGGCTGTGTGTTGATCCGTCAGTCAGGCATCCAGGACAAGGCATTTTATAAATATAGATTCCTTGTCATCTCTATTATCTATCTGAACATTCTCATCTCTGCTACATGTATTTTTTTTGTCATCAAAATTTTTCACAGCCCGCCATTCTGATCTTACGAAACAAACAATAAGAGCTTACTATTCCATTCCTAATATATATAAAACCTTGCATTTCATCGTCAGTCCATTTGTGATTTGCATTTTATCTGCAGAATAGAACACAAAGAACCAATAGTGGTGAACGATCCAGTTTTGTTCTGACAACGGATATTACTTTCAGTCTGCAACATTGCCCAATTTCGTTCAACAACCCACTAGATTATTTTTTTTATGAAAATTGCTGTGTCTCTCTCTCTCTGGCTTTGGTGACTTTAATTTTTTTATGAAGATTGTATTTGGTCCAACGTGATCGTACTGTGATAACGCTGTGATTTAAAATAAACAAGCTGATGTGTACTTTTGAGTGGAAACTCATTCCAATGATAATGTTCTTATGGTGGGTGTGAGATCACAATGGTAATAGATAAAGGAATGTAATCCACGTACACCGTAATACCTACACTCGTTTGGGCCACGGGTAATTTCTTTAGGCGGTTTAGGCGGTTAAGACTACCACGTTTTTGTTTTAGAAATTCCCCGGAAAACACCTACCAGTATCTACCTAGACGTGATAATAGTAGAATTTCTTAATGAATGAAATAAAACGAATTCAAAAAGTCAGAGTAGAGTTATATTTTTCTTTTTTTCTTTTATATCAACGTGTGCCTAAACATAACGTGTCCTTAAAACACTAAGAGTATTTATAATATCATGTGAATTTTATCATGCATGTGGATTTGCGCCACATGCGTATGTCCTTTTCATACAAGTATTTATTGTAATTTTTTAATTATAATATTATGAGTAAGAAAAGTGCTTTGAATTATTTGTAAATAAATTTAAAAAAATGTATTCTCTTTTTTTTGACATTTTATTTATTTATTTATTTAAACTTCATGTACAGTAGTGGTACTTAATGCAACAAGGCATTCTCTACCAGTCAACCTTTGGGTTAAAAAAGAAAATACTGTGGTAGGCATTTTTTATTTTCTTTAGTTTGACATTTTGTATTTTTTAGTTGTTGACATTTTCTATTTTTTAGTTTTGGACATTTTGTTTTTTTTTTTAGTTTTTTACATTTGTTTTTTAGTTTCGACATTTTGTTTTTTTTTTTTAATTCTGACAGTATTCTATACTCATAATTTAATTTAATTGTTTTTTTTTTATTTGGTTTGGTTTGACATTTTTAATTTAATTTAATTATTTTAATCAATCGAATTATTTTGAATAGAATTGTTCATTGTAAATAATTTTGTCATGCCCATTCGTAAAAAAATTTGCATTCCGAATATGAGGCGGAATATGAAGAAACACTATTGTATTTTAAGACCTGTACCTACCACCATATTTCAAGCAAATAAATGATTATTGTTATTTATTTATTTAATGCGGGGCAATCCCGCATGTGCGATGAAATCCGCATGATAATAAAAACAACAACCACAAAGAAATACTCCATAAAGGAATAAAAAAAACATCACAGTTTCTCTCTGTGGCAAAGTTCGAATTTTAAAAATGTTATAATAAAACTTTGTGAAACAAAAAACGGCACGCACACGAAAGGTTCCTTACTACAATATAAAAAAAAAAGAAACACCAACACTCCATTTTTAGTAGCGGCAATCAAAATACACATTTTGTAAAAATTTCAACTCTCAACGGATTATGAGATAGAGCCCGCTGACAGATAGATGAACGAACGGATGGACAGCATGAGCTTAGTAAGAGGGTCAAATGACACCCTTTGCGTACGGAACCCTAGGAACAAAAAGCGATTGGATTGCATTTGAGTGAAATCTCATTCTGATAATGACGTTCTTACGGTGGATATGATCAACATGGTGATAGGTTAAGACTTGGGATAAATTCACGCACACCGTAATACTTCTTAATAAATACGACACGGTTGGCGTAATGGCTGAGCGATCGACTGCTGCGCAGCGTGTCGTGGGTTCGATCCCCGTACGGAAATACAAATATTTGTATGACCTGCAAGTAGTTTTTCCGAGTTTCTATATTTGCAAATGTACCCACGATACAGGAAGAAATTCCTAGTGTGGTGCAAAGCTTTTCAAAAAGAAAAAAAAGTTAAATTTTTATCATCCCTCGAGTAACATGTACCAAAAAGCGGCCAGTGTGTCACTTTGTCATCCTTTCGAAATTTAAAAATGTTATAGTAAAACGCCATAAAAGAAAACAAAAAGCGATTTTTACTTACTGATGCAATATATATTTGACAGTATGAAATATAAGTTCATATTTATTGCCATTCGCATAGATTATTGAAAATAATGGACTATTTATAAAAAATACGAAACAATCTTTATTTTATTTTACCTGGCGCCATGTTTTTGAAAACTGTTGCTATTTTTTGAATCTATTTAAACGTCACAAGTATATAAATATGCCTATCATTGACTGCTATTTCTATTTCTATTTGAGTGCCTATGTTTATTTTCTGGCGTGTGACGTTTCCGAATAAAATTTAACCCGTTATGTCAAATATGGATGGCGTTTTGGCAGCTTATTTGAATCATCATCATCACTATCAGTTTTTTGATGTTCCCACTGCTGGGACACAGGCCTCCTCTTTAAGAGAGGGAATGGGCCGTAATCCACTACGCGGGCGCAGTGCGGGTTGATGAGCTTATTTGAATGATACAAGATACAACTTTGTATGCAATTTTTTAATGTTAATATTTTTACAAGAATTGAAATAAAACACTTTTTTAACTCGATAAACTTAATACTTAATAATATTGGAGTGGATTACTTTTTCCTTTTCTTTAATTTTAATATAATGTCTCGCAGTTATGAGTACTTTTTGCGGCCTACCCAAATGTCTTTTCTTTGGTATTGTTCGTCAAGTCGTTGAGCCCCTTAGTAGTCCTGAGTTGAGCTACACGAATACTGACAAATGCTTGCACTAACTGGATAGTTCCACTCGGAACTGTGTGGTTCTTGATTCAAAAGACCATCTCAGACTCCAATCTGCATAGTTCTCATTATGATTTGACCATTACATGTTTGTGTATGGACTTTAAAAGAGACTTTGACCCCTGTGTTTGTTTCGGTGTTTTTTCTTAGGGTAGTCAGCTAGGAAACACCGGCCTCATCTAGTTCAAACTGACGAAAAAAAAAACTGACGTAAAAAAGTGTTTTTAAAACCTATTTGCAAAAATAAATATAATTTATCATTTATGCGAAATCGATTCCAGAAATCAGTCAAATAGCCTATTTACATAACCTACGTAAGTCGTAATTTTAATTTACAATTTTCTTCAATCAAATAAAACTTGAAAATTCTGAAAGAAAATTGATTCTGCTTTTACAATCCGTATTGCAGAATAATAATAAAATGCAATTGTAAAATATTTCCGAGCGATTATTTTTATGGAAGCTCGGGTACATCTCTCAGGTCTCACAGTTTATAGCTCAGCTTCAGACGAATATTTAAGAACAAGTTGTAAAATCCGCTGTTCTCCTCATGTTCGGATGATGAGCTTCAGTGAGAAGCAAGCCGTAAAGCGTAGCACAGTGCTTTTGAGGGATTCTCGGAATTCTGTTTTGAAATGAATGAGTTTTTTTTATGATAAAAACAAGTGCTTGACTGCAATCCCATCTGATGGAAAGCAGTCATGCAATCGTTGATGGTGAGGTGCACTAGTTTTTTAAGAGCCGGACGGGAAGACCGCAGCAGGTAAACTGTTCCGGTCTTTCGATGTACGCGGTATAAACGACGAGGCATAACGCTTAGTCCGGACCGTAGAAGTTCCAACAATGTAAGGATATTCACCGTACGCCAGGTTGACCGATGGTGGAGATAACGAAATCTAGTCATGCAATTCCCGCGCACAGTCTCCAAAATGCATCCTGTAAAATACCGAAATTGTTTTATTAATTTTGCATTATTACAGAAGGGAAAAAAAAATGCAAAAAGAATTTTTACAACACTATTCATTGACGATTCGTGAAACCTGAGTTATGCCGGTTTGATATTAAATAACCAATTTTTAAATAATTTTTGAATGGTTCGAAAGAGGTATTGCAACTGAAGATATGTATAGTTAGTAAATAGGTTTTAGACAGTAAATGTCTGGCACTCCCTCTCATACCACCCAGGAAGGATTTATTCGCTGGTTATCCACCTAAAAAAGAACCTTCACTTTCCAAGACTCCGACACGCAACCGGGCTACCGATGCTAATTGGTCTACGTCTGGGCCATGTAGGGCTCGGCACAAGCGTCCGTGGAGTTCCTTATTCTATTATACCTCTTACGATCGTTAGTGTCTAGCATTACAGGTGTGCAACAGTTCTGGTTAACCAAGGAAAACGTTGAGAGGCCCTTGTCTAACGCCATTACATCCAATAGCCAAATAACAAATATCCTCTGAGACTACATATCACGTTAAGATCGAAAGTCCTCAGCATTTAAAAAACCTTTTTAAAAAACCGATTTCCACGGGATATAAATATGAACAGTCACGTCGTAACAATCGTGAGTGAGCCATATAATATGTAGATTTAATTTACTATTACTACACTTTTTTTTTAAGATACTTTTCTTACAAATTCACTTATTTTTAGCAAACATAACTTTCCGATGCGTTCTAATCCCCTACCTAAAGTCTTCAACATGTTTTACTCATCAAAATAAGAAAAGGAAAGTATAAAATTCACTTAATAAAGCGCAATTAACTCGCTTTTCTGATTACTTACTGCCAGTTATTAGCTTCTAGTTACTAGCCTACTAGTAGAAAGTTTCTTTAATTTACGCTTTAATTAAATTAAATGTAAAATGAAATTAAAATACTAGTTTCTTTTATTTATCAACTATCGCTGCCAGCACTTTAGGATGAAAAGTATTCTAGTAAAAGTATGCTATTCCAAAACCCGTGTCTACCGTGCCTTGGTACAGGCCATGGTTCGGAGTGAGGAGAAATGGCTGGCGGTCGCCTCGTTCTGCAAAACAGTAATGCTAGCAAAGGAGGAGACCGACCGCATTAGGCATCGGCGCTCACGCCGCCGGGATTCCGATCCCGATTTCGACAGCGAACTACCCATTGCCCGCTGGCCTTCACAATATTAGTCAGACAGTTTACGCTAATGACTGAGCGGATATTAAAATACCAGGATAAACAGTTTCTCACGTCATATTCCGTTGTCGCCGGAGTTCGGACTGATTGCAGAAGAAAACACACTGAGAAGTGTGGATTGATGTGGAGATTTTTTTTTTCCAAGTTTGACAGATTAACAGATCCAGATTTACTAGGATATACAACATTATTTTTAGTAAATGCGAAACCTGGATATAGTTTGTTCAGAATCAGTAACTGAAACAAATTCAAATAATTTTTACACCATGTTATATTTTTTCCCAAAATTATTTAAAAAATGTCACAAGTTGCTGGTACATAGCGGGCATTAGGCGCCAAGGTGCAGTTGGGCGCGGGTTCCCCTCAGTGGTCCGGATGGCCCGGTGACCATGTGTTTGTGCGGACTACCAGGTATAACATAACAAGCCTATAACTTTGTGATTTTTCATGATACAAAAATAAGGTTGTATATAAACTCAACGCAGCAATGCACTGTCGTCAAAAACGATTTCTACGAAATCAAAGTTTCAACAAGAAAAAATGAGTGCAAACCGTAGTTCTCCCAACACATCACAGACAGGGTAAAGAGGTCATGAATACGTTTGTAAAAAAGCTCTCATTCAAATTAAGTCCCCTGCTGAATTATTCATACAATTTGACAGGAGTGGCACTTTAGTGACACAATTTGAATCTAAAAACGTTGTATCTAGAAAAATCCGCGTGATCCTGAAAAGTGGGTTCTTGGGAGGCTTTTGAGGAAACTACATTACCATACATGGCTTATCTTGTGCCAACGAATAGAGCTTATTCTCGCTGCGTACAAAATTCAAGGAGGAATAAGGATAAGTGCTCACAATGGCTGTGGGATAAATATTTCCGCGTCACAACTGTGTAGACTTGGCGTTATGAGTGGGGTGACTGCATGTTGTGATGTTGTGGGAAAGTGTTGCTTTAAATAACTGCGGTTAGAAACTAATTCATTTTGTATGAATGTGTGTGTAAGCAGCGATAACCCAAATGACACTAATTTAGTAATAAAATAGTGAAAAATATCTAATTACAATTTTTACATCGTATACTTGTAAACTACACACATCAGCCATCAGATACTTGGAATAGAATCAACTTTTATAAAAATAATTATAGCATGTAAGCAACACACAAAAATTTTATACTCTGGGTTATCAAATATTTTTTTCAAATATTACAATGCCTCTTTTGTATGGTGTACAGTATAAATACAATAATATTAAAACAAATAAATTCAGATCCCACCTTTGCGAATGTCAAAATTAAAAACTAAATAAAAAAAATAGTACAATAAATGTCGCATGCGCATGCTTCGCTGGTCAGCGGGACTCACACTACTAGATAAAATCCGTAAAGAGTTATTAAGAGGGAGTTTTAAAGTTGCTCCGATATTCGAAAAAGTTAAAGAGAGGCGAATGATCATACGGTAAAGCTTGCCCTTGAACTGCCTACGACGAAGCGCATGCGTGGAAGACCACCCTCCACTTGGTTGACAACGGTCCAAAGAGACCATAAAGAAGTTCATCTCGACACCAACATGGCACCAAGTCGTGCAGAATGGAAAATTAGGACAAGGAAGGCCAACCCCAAATAAATGGGATAAGATCTAACCAGAAGAAGAAGAGTGATAATAAATATCAAAAATAAAATATAATGTCAATGTGTAAAATGCGGATAATACTCGTAGCATTACAACTTTTACTTATGGGCATAATATCTCTGGTCACTGATTACGATTTTGAAAAATAGTCTGGTATTCACAATACATACCTATCATTTTTCTCTTGGCCACCTCACACAACAAACGCGCCTAAATCCTATTAATTTAACATTTACGATGATGTCAAAGTAACTGATGTATAAAGAACATAACTTTTATACGTTTGCCTCATAGCACATAAAAAATGCGTGTGTCTTTAACCTCAAAGTTTTTACGAGCCTTGTTGATGGCCAGATCTTTGGTAAAGCTCTTAATTCCGATAATTAAGCGCAAGTCGCACTTAATTAAGATGATTAGGTACTAATGTTTTAGTGCTATAGAATTACTTTATATAGCTAAGGTTCCTGCAGAATATTCCTATTGTAAATGAGAATATTAAAAGAAAAAAGAAAACAAAAACTGGTATTTCAGGTTAAAAAGATGAAGGAACTATGTGAATAATGATATTTCTAAGTCTTTGTCCTCGGTTGGCAAAAACAGAACCCTTTATACGATCACTTTGTGGTCCATCCGTTCGTCTGTCAAGACATTTGTTTGTCAGGAACACGTGGCTAAACCTAAAATTAATTATCAATTGTTCACGTCAACTACCTCTTGGAGCAGTGAAAAAAAACCATTGCGAATGTCAAATACCTGTATTTTTTCACTCGTAAGGACATCAAAACTTCTAGGTTTGACCTAGAAACTAATGGAATTAGGTAAGAACTAAGATCTTATGGCAAAGTCTGAAAACCGTAGACATATTTGTTGTTTAATAACAAAATAATTACTTTTTTACGATATAAATAACCATCTAGACTCAATTTAGAAATCGCGCTTTTTTCATAGGTAACCGTCGAGTCCGACTTGCACTTGACCGATTTTTTTTTTAGAAAGTAGATTACTTTGACGTAGACTACGGAGAATATTGCAAGAATAAAATGTTGTTGTTCTAAGCACGATTATGATATGAAATAGTCTAGATATTTTTATTGTTAATTTTTTTTTAAATTATTGAATTTTCTTGCATAAGTTTTTCCTTATTTAATATATTTATTATTTATCGCTTTGCATTTTATAACAAAGTAAAATGTAATATCCTGTTAAAATCAAAATGGTTGTCAGCCTAGTTCTTAAAGCTGCTTGCTGCAGGAGCGTGATAGACAGGTGGCTCCCTCTGGGATAGCACGGGGCTATAAATACGCGCTAGGTGTATGTAATACGGAACTGCCTGAATAATTTCATAAACTGCATGCGATACAACTTTTATGGGCTTAAATATGTTACAATACTCGTGCAGTGCAGTAGCAGTACTTTCAGTATTCTTTATACTGTTCCAGCTCATTTTCACTATTTGTTGTCATATTTTTGTTTTTGTTTTTAAGTTCTGTTCTTTTTATTATTATTTTTATATTGCAATTTGATATTAGCGATATATTTTTATTTCATTCACAATTTGCAATATTTTCTTTGTAAAGTGTTACATTAGATTTTATTTTATTTATGTGAATTGACTGTGTCGTCTGTGCGGATTACTTTTTCCAAGAGACTTGACCCCTGGGATTTTTTGGTTTTTCTACTCAGGGTAGTAAACTAGGAAACACCGGCCTCATCCTTCCAGTTTGAATTGACGAAAAAAAAGTAAGATTGTTTTTTAAAAATTTGCAAAATAAACATCTATCATTTATTTTGAATTTCAATATACCGAGCTTTTTAACAACAATAACCTAAGGTCACCTTCTAGTTCAACTAAATTCCAATATTTCATTGGGTAACACGATACCTCCCGCAAGACGGCGAGCCAAGAGTACTTCACCTTCCAGCCGCCCGGTAAGAACTAAGGCCGAAACCTCAAAGAGATGTCAGCCAAATTGACGAGGCCAGTTAGAGGAGACCGACGCCTGCCAAGACTGTGAATTGTTGATTGCGGATTTTCGTAAAAAAGGGCAACTGAAAGGGCACTGTGGATTTTAGTCAGTAAAATTCTGACATTCCCTCCCTTCTACTCTCAAGTTGTTTGATGACATTGCTATGATCACATAATAAAAGTTCTTCTGATCTCTTTATAAGCCTATAAAACCTTTTTTTTTGAGCATTAATAACTTCTGCTTTTGATGGAACGGGAGGGCGTGTTTTGTCGTTGCCCTATGAGTTTCAGAACCATGGTAAATCCTTAGACTAATCCCGCAAAGCTTACCCAACTGATTTTGTTTTTCAATTGTTACTACTCACAAAGATACCTACCTGTACAACAAAGGTTATGCGAGAGTGTCACCACGGGCCCCGGGACAAAGGCAAGGAACGGAAAGGTAGGTTTTTAGTCAGTAAAAGTCTGACACTATTTCCCCCCTATTTGTCATTGGACGATTTTACCTACCAAAAAAAAAAAAAACTACCTGTACAAAAATCTTAGAAAGCCTCCGCAAAAAAGGCCTTTAAGTACATTTATTAAATAAACAAACTTGTACCTGGTGGATAGTGGGTCAAGATACCCATATTACTGAACAACTCGAACAAGAAGTGAGCGATGAAACTTGACGCACGCAGGGAATTACATACTTACCAAGTTTTATAAAAGGAAAGCCTCTTTATTCTGGCGTGATATGTTATTTATTTGTTACTCGATTTATTGTTAGTTTAGTTGCTTTTGTCTTATTTTGAAAGGAACATTGTATAGCGACATCTATGGCGTCACAGAGGAACTATTCTGTCATTTATCGGACAATTGCCCACCAGACATAACACACCACACGTCTGGTCAGAGGAACCTCTCTTTCCAACGGTATGTGGGACTTTACTCTCAGTTCCACAATCATCTTCCTTTCTTCCTTTTAAGAAAGCCAGTTTTTTTTTATTATACTCGCTCGTGACTCGCGATTGACAACTATGCCACCTGATGGTAAGCGATGATGTGGTCGACAATGGAGCATACTTGCCTAGAAGTAACCTATTCACTCTTGACTTAAAGACCTCTAGGTTATAGCTATCAGAAAACATAGATTTCGGCTGGAAATTGACGATGATACGTACCACTCTATAAATAAAGAGCGTTGATCAGCACAAACTCAAAGCCAAGGTGATTTTCATGTAAAACTAATAGGTATAATAACAGTTTCAATTTTTTTAAATAACATTTTGATTCTTGAAAATGGAGCACATAACCTTCTTTTATCCCACAATATCCTTTTAAAACTCAAAACTCCTGGACTATCAAGCTGCATAAACTGACAGTCACCCAGCTCCCCAGAAGTCGCTTACGGCACCAACCATTTATATACCGCTTATAAACGGTAAAACGCAAGTATATCCCTTAGTTTATTCAAGGCGGGGTATAAAACGTGGGAATTATCCGCCATTTTATTTTGTTACGCTGGGTCCAGACGTTGGTTCCAACGTTGGTTCTAACACTGACCACTTTGTGGCTTATGAAGAGCCTAAACGAAATGATTTTCTATCAGAAAACACGATTGATAAAATAAACTAAGTGAATGGGATGATGGCAGCTCAGCAAGGATTTATTTATTTACACATAAGAAATGAGAAAACAAAGTCAGGATTTGAGAAAAGTGGGATGTAATAAATAAATGTATTACGACACTTTCCTTCTTACACTTACAAGCACAACAAATGTCATTTGTCATGCTACTAAATTGTCACATGGTGTTGTAAATCTAATGCCAATTTTTGAGGCTATAGTCCGAAGCCAGAAAGAGTTGTCAACAGTCGCCTCCTTCTGAGAAGCAGAAAAGCTAGCGAAGGAAGCAGTCGCATGCGCGAGGTAACGGACATCGCCACGCTCCAGCTACCCCGGGATCCCAACCCCGACTTCCAACCACCGTAGGTGGGTACTTACGGATTACAAGCAACGAGTAGCAGGTAGCTCGCCGTCCGATGGCGCGTAGTGTTCCACGCGCGCCTCAAAAAGGTGTCAGCAAAACCGTAGAGGCCCAAAGGGAAACCTGTAGTCCTGGAGCGTAAGGACAAATAAGAAACATAGGTGTGGTTTAGTCTTTCACTCCGCCCTAGAGCGAGAGAAGTTATTTGATGATGTCCCACCTTAAAAAAAGTCCCTTTCTCCAAAGCCAAAGCATCGTGAGGACCAACATGCTTGAACCAACATTGGGCCCAATGTATGGAGCCGGTGTTAGTTGTTTTCAGTAGCCATGGTTATGATGCAGTTGATATCTTTTACTATGTCCGTAAGGAAGCTGTGTTTTCCTGCGTTATGTTTTCATAGAAATATGTTTTGAGATTGAAGATATTGTTAAGGCGGTCTGATATTGACAGCTATGTAATAAAGAGGGTAGTAGAAAAAAAGACAATACAATTCGGGCAAAGACGGAACGTACTTATATTGACGCTTTCATCCATCTTTGTAAATCATACTTCATACTACTATTATAAAAGCGAAAGTTTGTGAGTGTGTGTGTTCATTATTTTTTCACGACTGAATGAATTAGGATAATATTTGGCACACCTAACAAGTAGACCATGTACTGGAGTAGCACATAGCATCTTTGAGATATTTATTTTACTTACATGTGGGCGAAACCACGTGCGGACTCAAAGTACAATCGCGCACTTGCAAGCTTGTGGCAGTCAGTTTCGGGATGAAGTTGGTATCTCTTAACCTTAGTCTTCATGCTGTCCACTCGCTGATAACTCCTCGAACTCTTCTCAGCTCCTGTTGCACAATGATTTTGGTAAGGTGACGATTTTGAGCGAAACCGACGCAATAAAACTTCAACCTAAGGGTCAACTGCTCGCTAACTGCAACGCTCCGTTAAACAGGCGCACGCGCGGACACCCGTTGCGTGACGTCATGCGTGTCGTGTGCGACGGTCCCCGTCGCGAAAACCAGATTATTACCTGCGCTGCGGTTCATCATCATCATCATTTCAGCTGAAAGACATCCACTGTTGGAGATAGGCCTCGCCCAAGTGTCGCCACAATGAACGGTCCTGTGCGTCTTGGATCCACCGGATTCCCGCAACCTTTACCAGGTCATCGATCCACCTTGTAGGAGGCCTTCCAACGCGACGTCTTCCGGTACGTGGTCGCCATTCCAGAACCTTCCCGCCCCAAACGGCCATCCGTTCTGCGAGCAATGTGCCCTGCCCATTGCCACTTAAGTTTGGCAATTCTTCGTGCTATGTCGGTAACCTTGGTTCTCCTGCGGATATCCTCATTCGCGTTGTGGTTAGTTTAACTTTATTGGTGTGCATGTAGTCGTTTCAATGGAGAACTTTAATGTATTATTACGTAAATGGGCGTAGAGCGCAGCTGCCCGAGACGGGTGCCTACGCGGCGAGCCTGGACAAAGCACTTTTATACGGGACAGCGCGCAACGTTGGCCCTAAAATAGGCCGCCATAGGCATGAAATTAATGGCATGCTACCGGTTTGATAAAAACAATTCAGTATTCTTTGCAAGTGCGGACTTGTACCATATTCAATTTGTTTGCTAGCGAATGTAGTAATAAAATATAGTTACCATTTTTAATACTAAAAACATAAAAGTCTTCAACGCAATAAATAGCTGATTATTTTAACTAACTTTGTTGAACATATCTTAGACTAAGCCTGGCCTATATTCTCCGACATTTTCTTAAGAGAGCCAATATAATTGACAGTTGTATCTTGTTACTTATTGACGTTTCACTTTGCCCATGTCACTGAAGCGTAAGCTGATGAACATAATATACGTGTATTCTCTGGTTATCTATGGTGCAGACTTGGTCTTAAAATAATTTAGGTAACTCAAAAAGCTGTCCAAGTTAAATACGACTCGGTAGGACATGTCTGCCGCATGAGTTGTAGGTGCGTAAAACAAAAGATTGAAGCCCAGACATAGCGACACAGGGCTGCAGCAAGCGTCATCCTGGATGACTTCCTGGATGATGAATGATCGTGGAAAAGAATGGCGGCCATTACCCAGGAGTGAGACAATACGGACCAGCGATAATGAAAAAAAAAAGTAGTAGTGAAATTAAAATTTATTGAACTTTCTTATCTTCACGTGGACGAAGTCACTGGTACCAGGTAGTACTAAAAAAACTCCTCCACACAAACACTTTATTTATAAACATGTCAATACATTACTTACAGTCTCGCAAAGCATCCTCAAACGCCATCTGATAAATAAACACCAACATCATTACTTCACCTTCTTTTCGAAGAATGAATACGTAAACAGCTAACTATCTCATTACTTCCAATTCAAACTCACGAGTAACCTAAATACAGGCATATTTTCTTTCTTTATTTAGTTTATGTCCACGTGTATATGCTTGTGTGCACGTGTTTTGTCCACAAGACGTCTCATCTATCTAGTAAATCTACGACCTGACTTACAAGTCCACATGTGACCCTGCCTAGACGCTAAGTTACTTAATAACAGGCCACTAGGCTAAGAGCTAGGGACAATCTTTTTGTTTTTGTGTTTTTTGTTCACTTAAGTAATACGTAGATTAAGTTAGATTTTTGTTTCTGTTTAGGAAATTCTTCGTGATATAGGTTCTAGGACTGATATAAATGTCAGAGAGACTCCTAACTTTCTTTGTGTTTTTGGCCGTTTGTGTCAGTTTTTAGCAGTATTTTTCTAGTGTATTTTGACTGTTTAGTTATGTGTGCATTTCTTGTGGATATTTTTATATATTGCTTGTATATATATGGAATTATTGAAACAGGTGTAATCGTGGTGAAATAGTGCTGAGAATGTTATTGTATTTAGTACCGATTCCCTCAGCAAAGCTTGCCGTGAAGTCCATCCAATACATGTGCTGTAAAAATTGACAAGACCATTATTGTGTAGGTAGGTATTGTATCTTCTCTTTTATAAGAAATTCATAGTACACTGTAACAAAAACAAAATCACTTTTTAAACTTGACTTTAGCTACACGCACAGACCGTGTGCAAGCCAACATAATAAGACTGTCAAAGACTACTGCTGTGTGTTTCTCTTGAAACTTTCGGTAAGAGGAAAGAATAAGGCAGCCACTTTAAGCAAAACCCCAGTTCATCACTTGTCTTATCATCATTTCAGCCGAAAGACGTTTACTGTTGGAAACCTCCCCAAGTGTTGACACAACGAACGATCCTGTGCATCTCGCACCCATCGGACCCTCACTAGGTCGTCGATCTACCTTGTGGGAAGCCTTCCAAAATGACGTCTTCCGTTACGCGGTAGCCACTACTGAACCGGCCCCTTTGACAGTCTGTATTTCGAGCAATATGCCCTGCCCACTGCCGTTTAGTTTGGCGATTCTTTGGGCTATTGCAAAAACCTTGATTTTTTTTAAGATATTTTTATTCCTGATGCGATCACAGAAGAAACATCAAATTCACATTCACATAAAAACACCATTTGGATACTAACCTGTAAACCCCTGTCATTCTTAATATGGCAAGACACAAACAAACCATATTTTATTTGACTTTATCATACAATCATCACTCTTGACTTCGTTTTATGAAGACACGACAGTTTATTTCAACAGGAAAGTATGATTTATTTCTACACTCAAACGGAACCACACAAAACGCAAAACGTTGTAAATCAACATAAAGTTTTATATAACGTTTAAGAAAAGTGTCTGTTCAATAAATATGACGTAAAGCATTTTGTCTCCGGCTCCCCGACTATAAAGAACCATTAATGTCTGTATTTTATATTGAACTGTCTGCTGAAAGATTCAATTACTGCACTTTCAACGCTTAGTATTGAGCACTAGTTCTATTACTTTATATGTAAGTTGGTATATTTTAAATTGTATTGAAGTACTACCTACAGACAACATTATTTTTAGTATATGCGAAACCTGAATATAGTTTGTTCAGAATTAGTAACTCAATCGATTCCAAAAACTTTTACACCATGTTATATTTTATCCCAAAAATATTTAAAATAGGACATAAGTTAAAGACCAGTGAAACTTTTTTTTTCAGTGATAGAAGTATAATATAGGTCAAGGCAGGTCATAGCGGGCATTAAAAACCTGGGTACAAATGGGTGCGGGACCAAAAACAACCCCTCTGTGGTCTGGATGGCCCGGTGACCATGTATTGTGTTTGTGTGGAAATTCAGATAACATAACAAGCTTGTGATTTTTAAGAACGAGTAAATTTGTGATTTTTCATGATACAGTTATGAAATTTTGTACATAGATTTTTTGCATAAAAATACTAGACTCGTGTTTCGTGTTTCGCATAAACTAAAATTAAAGTTGTATATCTTGACCGGACAATAAAAAGACAATGGTGCCATTATCTGTCACAACATTCATAATTTAAATATTTTTCTTTAACTACGTACCTACCTAGTTCAGTCAAAGTCATTAAATGACTGAATCGAATTGAATAAAAGTTCTTAAATATTTAAACTACGTACCTAGTTTAAATGTTTAAGAACTTTTATTCAATTCGTTTCAGTCATTTCATGACTTTACTGCGAGAAAAGTGGATCCAGTGGTAACAGCCTTGACTTACAGGCACGACGATCGTGGGTTCAAACCTAGTCAGGTGCTTTTTCAAATTACGATTCTCAAAGACTGAGGGCTCGTGATCGCAGCGCGTTTGTAGCGCGGCAGTCGCACGTTTTTATTTATATGCAATAACAATGCAGCGCAGCGGTAACGCTACTACCGCGTTGCCGTGGTGCGGCTTTTCGCGGCTAATTTGAAGGAACCCTAAAAGCTATATAAATATTTGTTTCGTGCTGAAACCACTCAGTCAATGTGCGAACGGTGACGAACCATGTATTATGAAGCATAAAGTTTGCACCAGTGATTTTTCCCTTCCTTTATAACAGAAGTGGTTTTTCTCTTAGATAAAAGATGATTTTAATATATTCTACCTTTAAACACGTCCCTAGTCATATTTTATAATAAAATGTGCAGTCCGTCTGTTAGTACAAGAAAGGCACCTCCCTGAATGCTCTAGGGGCAGCCGTGATTAATCTTTTAAATACATTGTTCGCTTGCACTAAAGAAAAATGGCCGCCATTAACTCAGTGCGCGTAAGTTAAGAGGCGATTTAAAAGTAATGTGGTTTGATTTACGATGTAGTGTTCTCCATTTTGCTTTTTTATAATGTTTATACACCGTTAAATTTTGATCGTTATAATCCCGCGATTTGTAAAGAGAAAATTAAAAAATAACTTTTTTTCAAAAACTCAAATTAATATACGAATGTACGAAATTAAGTTCTTTAAGTAAACGAGTCAATGACCTTGTAGGTAGGCCATTACGTACTAACTAGGTACCTATAGTCTGTTCATCCTCGAGGCCTCGCTCAGCTGCCGTTTACTTACAGAAATTAATTTCATATATGCGTAAATTAATTCGAGTTAAAAAAGGACTTTATTTTTCTCTTTACAAATCGATAGAATTTCATATACCGAATCGACCCTCCGCAGGATTAAAACGACTAAAATTTAACGGTCTGTTTAGATAAACACAGTTAATCCTGATTTAAAATATTTGAAAACTATTTGCTACTTGCAACTCAGCCCCCGAAAAATGACTACCTTCAAGAGGCGATTTCTAATTTAACGAGACTAAGAAATAATAGACAATAATGCACTTTTTTTGCGATAGATTTTGTTAACACACTTATTAACGGAAAAGAAATGTGATTTATAAGAGTGTCCATAGAGCTTCTTGCATCTTCTCTATAGAGATCTACGCTTTGGACTATGCTATAAGTATCCTAAAAGAACACACTCTTTGGACAAAAATTTCAATAATAAAAAATCTTCTGTTCTATTCCAGAGTATACTCGGTCGGTGTGCCAAATGTCAATACCGTAATTAGAGACACAATAGAAAGACAATAGGTGTGCGGACACCGGTGTCCTCTTGGTGCTTAACAGCTTAAAATCTGTTCAGCCATTCGAGCGTGAAGAAGTAGCAAACATACGCATAGACAAACTTTTACATAGAAAACATTAGTGTGATGTACGTAAGTTAAAGATGAGATACATAACATTTCAATGGCATATACAACCTTATTTTTAGTACATGCGAAACCCGAAACACGTGTCTAGTATTTTTATATTAAGAATCTATGCAAAAAATTCATTACTGTATCATGAAAAATCACAAACACATGGTCACCAGGCCATCCGGACGACTGAGATATTCGCTGGTTCCTAATGCCCGCAATGACTTGCCGTGATCTGTGTTGTATTTAATGTCGATGGTGTCCCATTTGGCATCTTTTTTAAATAATCTTGGAGAAAAATATAACATGTTGTAAAAATTATTGGAATCGATTCAGTTACTAATTCTGAACAAACTATATTCAGGTTTCAGCACGCTCCATCGTCGACTGTATCGTCGCTTTTCATCAGGTGAGATAGCGGTCAAGCGCGAACCTTCAATAATAATAAAAAAAACTTAAAATAATGTCGTGTTACCCACTGCCACACGATACTGAATGTTCAAATCGTGACACTAACATACTTCCTTGGGATAGTGTGAAAATGCGTACCAGGGCCCTGGAACCAAGGCAAAAAAGGAAAGAGGTAGGTTTTTAGTCAGTAAGAGTCTGACACTATCTCCCGCTCCGCCCAAGGGTGGGAGATGTCATTTGATGATTTTACTTACCATAAAAAAACCACTAACATACTTACGTTCCATTTACCCAATCCCTCCTCAAACTCTTAAGGCTCGACAATTCCCCTCACTCCACAAAATTGCATCGCATCTCTCAGTATTCTTGCTCGTCAATTATTTCCATTGTGCGGTAGCTCTCGACTCCAGTACCCTCCACGTCCCCACATTATTGTTCGGTACACCGACGTTCACTCGAAAATTCGTTAACTACACACCAGACATAAATATTGTGGCTTACAGGATTTTCGTGATGCCATGGAAAATGTAAGCAAAACATGATATCACAAAATCTACAAATCATAGACAACAGGTTTTTATGCTAGATTTTTTTTATATAGGCGATCGGTAGCGTCGATTTTTCGCGTTTGGTTCAGGTCCCGGCCACGTTACGAAGCGATGCAATGGCATGGGAAGTAGTTATCTTCTTCTACGAAGCAGTAATGCAAGCTAAGGAGGTAGAAAAAAACGTGAGGTAGAACCGTAGTCCGTAGGTGCCAGCTAGCAGACGGCAAGTGATGGATAGCTCGCCATCCGACGAAACGTTGTAGGTATTCCACGCGTGCTCAAAAGATTTGTCAATATAATTGACAGGCACTACCACTAGGGATCGGTTGCTTAAAAGGGCCACAAGATCATGCCAAAAAGTTGCCATGACTCTGGAAAGCAAATGGTAAAAGAAGGAATACGGTTAGGTTTTAGTCAGTAAAAATCTGACACTCCGTTTTGCTGCACCCAGAGCGAGAAAAGTTCATTAATCAAAAAAAAATAACTAGATGTTTATCTAATTAACAATTACAAACAGCAGCACCAAAACGACCGTTTGGTTTCGATTCTCTTTCGTCGATCGCCTCGAGTCAGCAACGCCTCCGATTCCTTTATTCTGACCACATGACTGTGCATAAGTCGTCGACGGCGCGTTCTGTTCCCGCGCGCCTCAAGGAGCTGTCAGCACACCGAAGAGGCCCCGCCAGGGTCGAAGCCTTCTGGGGTCATGGGTTTATTTCCGAAAGGAATGCTGGCCCCGGCACGATAGGCTACGAAGGAACGGGGTAGGTTTTTAGTCAGTAAGAGTCTGACACTACTTCCCGCTCCGCGCAAGAGCGGGATTTGTCATTGGATGATTTTACCTACCATTAAAAAAAAAAAAAAAAAAACCTCATGACTGTGCATTGTGAATTTTCTACTAGCATTAACGATTGTAGATTATTATTATTATTATTTATTTCTTTATTGCCCACCTAACTTCTTTATTATCAACTTAGCTAAGCCCTCGTTCGGAATAGGTATAGGTAATTCGAGGTATACTAGCAAACAAAAAAGTAATTACGTCAGTTAATCTTACTTCTAGATAAACGTGCTCAATGATCATCCACATTATCACTTACCATCATAAGATAAAGCCGTCAAACTCAAACTTTAATCAACAAAAAACAAATAGCACATACAAATACAAATAATTTAACTCACATTGGCACATCACACTATAAAATCACATCAAACCACGTACCTACTCGTTTATTGCGTTTTATCGGCGCGTAGGACATTGGGCTAAGTTTTCTTGAAACGAATTGAGTCCATTACAAAACTGACCAAATGTGAGTTGGGCTCGCACACGAAGGTTTCCAAAAAACGGCAAAAATAATCAGATTTATTATATTCCCGAGCTCCCACTTAAATATTTATTTTATTCTGTTTTCATTATTTTGTGTTATAAGAGCAACAGAAATACGTCATTTGTGAACATTTCAACTGTTATGTTATCATGGTTTATGAAATACAAGCTGATGACAGACTGTCGGACAGCAAAGGGATAGCAATAGGGACCCGTTTTTACCTATTGGATACGGAACTCTAAAATGTAAAATGCTTTTTTATTTATCTTATTTTAAATAGCGTCCTACTTCATGGACTGTTAAGTTAGATACTAACTTACCAAACGTAAATCGTAGCTTTTACGTTGTTAGAAGTAAATGTTAAATGAAAATAAAATTGAATCTCAGTTAGGCAATAGTTTTTCATACAGAATTCAAATTTTTTACTTCATAATTCGTAGGTTTTCAGAAATCGTCATCATCATCATTTCAGCCGAAAAACGTCCACTCTTGGACATAGGCATCATCCAAGTATCACAATGAACAGCCCTGTCCGTTTCGCATCCATCGAATTCCCGTGGCCTTCATCAGGTCATCAATCATGTTTGAACGGGTTAGTAAGTTGTTATCTCTTCCGGAGGTGTACTTACTACTTGCCTCGCCGTAACCTTCACCACTGCCAGTCAAAGCTAGACGAGCTGCCGGTTACCAGAGGCCATTTCTCGATTTAATAAATTCCCTCCTCTATATTAAACAAAAGAAATTCAATTTTACCTTTTTATCAATAGTCCAGTAAACCCCTCACCAATCAAATCCATTCAAAAACAAAAGTAACAGCACTCCATTCCAAATTCAAAATCAAAACAAATTAACATCACTAACAAACTCAAAATGGCGTCCGCCGCTCCGAACCACAGCCGATGACACGCGACCACGTACGAAGTAGAGCTAAAATAGTCTGCAAACGCAATCACGCCTGATTTTGCTGTCTGACTGCCATGATTGCGGAGCACTGCATTTGCAGTCGGCTTTGAACCTTAGTCTGTAATTATATCAGCTGTGAAATGCGTTTTAATCCTGATACGGGATTTTGAGGAGGGTATTATATGAATATGGTTTTCTATACTTTTAAATACCGAGGTGGTATTTGGAAGAGGTTGACCTGTAAGGTAGATATATATGAGTAGACTGGCAATGATTGCGTACTGATCTGATTTTGATTACTCTAGATAGCTCATTAACTAAAATAAAACTGGGCAAGTGTGAGTCAGACTCGCGCAGTGAGTTTCGTATAAAACTTCTTTAGAAAACAGTTCAACTCCCGAATCGAGTTTCGAAGATTTTTCCGAATCGCAAATAAGGTTTTCTTTGGGACGTACGGACAGACTGTAACAGATTTCAGACTTTTTCCTATGTTTGTGCGCTTCAACGGGAATTACCTAACGAGCAGTTACAACTTCGATCGCCTCCACGTGGACACAGCGGTGCTCCTCCGATGATGATTATGATAGGCGTGGGTTTGTGGCGAACGGCGAGCAATGGGTAACTCGCCGTCCGCCCATCCGGTGACCACGGTATTCCAGGCGCACCTCAAGGAGACTACTGTCTACTGAGAAACCTACTGGGGCCATAGATTTGCTACTGAAAGGAAAATCCGGGGACGCGAGGTAAAGGAGGAACATAGGAGTGGGTTCCGGTCAGTAAAAGTCTTACAAGAGTCAATAAAAGTCTTGTCAAGAGCGGGAGAAGCCATAGGACAATTTGCCACCTTAAAAAAAAACGTAAAGGCCTGACACTCCTTCACACTCTCATTAACCGACTTAAAAAAAAAAACATTATTGCTTCGCTGCGGCAGCTGCAAAACTCTGAATATTCTATACCGCTCATCGCCCATAAAAGCAAATCACCGTAATTGCTCACAGGAGAACTTGTACCTATATTTATCTAGCTGCTTCCCCGCTATAATTGTGTGCCAGACATGTCTCACGTCTAGACCGATTCCGCCTCCAATTACGTAACACGGCTTGCGTGGCGTCGCCTAAAACGCTATCCGCTTTGGGAGACACAGAGGAGCAACTAAAATGGAGACCCTACAGAAATAGGATTATGACAAGCTAAATTGCGATAGCTGCGACAAACTCGACTGTTAAAGCGACAGACAGTCTGAAGTGAAAACAGTCGTACGACTTTTGAGGTAACTGTCGTGTATGTTTTAAATGTGCTTTTTTATTGAGTACCCAAAGCAAATAGGGTGTTGTACTATGTTACACGCACATTTTTTCTATATATCTATATATAAAAGCGAAATACTACTCACTGATTAATCACGAAATCTTAGAAACTATAACACCTACAAACTTAAAATTTGGCAGGTAGGTTCCTTGTAAGGTATAAACATCCACTAAGAACGGATTTTACGAAACTCTACCCCTAGGAGGGTAAAACGGGGATTGGAAGTTTGTATGGAGAGACCGACTTTCTCGCGGGCGATGCCGCTAGCAGAAACAATTAATATTATAAAGCTGAAGATTTTGTTTGTTTAACCCTTTGAATACCGTAATTAGAGACATAATAAAAAGACGATAAGTGTGCGAACACTGGTGCCCGCTTGGGGCTTGAGTAAAACGCGCTAATCTCAGGAACTATACAGATTGAAAAAAATCAGGTACAGATAGAAAAAATAATTCCAGTTTTGGATCGCCTATTGACAAAAATTATAGGCACGACACCACGCTACGAACCATGGGAACGGAGCTAAAGAACTATAATTGATTTATACCTATTCCATTTTTTTATTATAATTTCGCAACACCGTCTAGTCTCAAGCTAAGCAGAGCTTGTGTTATGGGTATCAGACAGCTGATAAACATACTTATATATTTCTAAATACATACATATTATAAATAAATTACACCCAGACACGGAAAAAATGATCGTGCTCATCACACAAACATTTGTCCTGGGTGGGAATCGAACCCACGACCTCCAGCATAGCAGTAAGGGCCAATAACCACTAGACCAACAGGCCAGCCGATTTTGTCATCAGTTTCTGTTAATAATGCCCGTATAATATATAATATCCTAAAGTTATGTATTGAGATATAACAGTATCCCATGACAGTTTTGCAAGCTGGAATTGTGAATGTGAGTGTGTAATATATAATACTGATCCAATAGAATCTGTATCTGAAGTTAGATACATATTGCTCCATTGCCTTACTAATCTTTGGCTAAGAACATTAGAACCATTTGTATGTATAGGGTAGGGATTTCCGAGGAAACTTTATGCTCTTCTTTAGATTTAAGATCCCTGAAGAAAACTGTGTGAAGTTTTCTTATATCAACAAATAGATCCTGCAGTGAAAATTCGTCACCTAAACTTTGGCACTGTGAGCGATTTTCGATAGCAAGCTTTTATAAACAGGTGCGACGCAACTTTGCCACAGCTATGGGACAGTGCCATAGCAGTATTACATAGAAGCGACACCATAATTATGGCTGGAAAAACGTCACGCCGTCTTCACATTCAGCATGACGTAGGTTTTTACCGGACGAGGAAAGTTCGGGAATTTCCTGCACCGGTTTCGTGCGGAAGAAACGCCGGTGTGTCACCATTGTGTGAATCGCCTGGAGGACATGGTAGAATATGTTCCACCGTGTATCCCGCTTGGGGAGAGCACCACCGCATCTTCGTGGGGGCGATCGGCGGTAGAAATCTCTCGTGCTAGTCCTTGGAACATGTCATGGTGCGAAGCGAGGAGGAGTGGCAGGCAGTCACTTCCTTCTGGGAAGCAGTAATGCTAAAGGAAAGGAGGTGGCCGCCTGGGCGAGGAAACGGCCCTCACGCCCCAGCTGCCGAGATCCCGATTTCCAGCCACCGTAGGCGCGGGCTTGCGGACGGTGACGGTGGCCGTCCGATAACCATCCCTACTCTGTCCAAGTCGTCAAATGCGCGTAGTGTTCCACACGCGCCTCAAGTAGATATCAGCAAAACCGTAGGGGCCCAACAGAGTCGAAACCTCTGGGGCCATGAGTTTACATCTAAAAAGAAAACCCGGGGCTCTAGAATGCAAGGCAACAAAGGAATATAGCAACGCCCTCCCGGTTTGCCCTAGAGCGGGAGAAGTCATTAGATGATTTTCCAACTAAAAACAAAAGCATTACAAAGAAATTATTCGAATCATATTAATTTTCGTAGAACCATCACACTTATAGTATAAAGTTGAATGATATGATTTATGAGTGTGTATGTTTATTACTTCCCTTGTTCTATTCATGAATACAACAAGAAGACACCGATTCCTATAACACAGATGTTCCCACTTCCCACATGACTCAAGGCTCACCCTATACATAAATTAAAATATGTTTTTATGCCAATTTTATCCAGGTGACATCTCGGCAGACCAAGGCAAAGGTGGAGAGATGAGTTGGATAACTACCGAAGGGACTGGCCCTTAAGGCCTGAGGACAGACATGTGTGGAAAAAGGAGAGGACTTTCGCACAACAGGGGGCCATAAAAGGCTAAAAACAACAACAACTATTAACTAAAACTGCGTCATCGAGGAAACGAATAAAAAGTACACAAACTTTCAAATTATTTATCACGGATTCAGTTCAACGGGTTCAACAAATAATACATTTCGTTGGAATGTTTTCAAAGCCATAAATAACACAAGGTATGAAAACGAATGTGTATAATTAATAGCAAAAGTTTTTTACAACAGTAAACCAACAGTTAGCATAGCATAGCATGGCATCAGCCTTATAATGTTCCCACTGCTGGGACACAAACCTCCTCTCTAAGAGAGGAAATAGGCCGTTATCCATCACGTGGGCCCAGTGCGGGTTGGTGGATGTCACATGTCTTCGAATTTTTGGTTCTAGGACATGACAATCAATAGTTGCTGCATCGCTATTTGACTTGTTTTTTTGATAATTTAACACGACATATTGTAGTTTGTAAATCATTGTATTACCTACTGAGTTTTAGTTAAGACAATCGCAACAAATATAAACGTAAAATCACCGAAAAAAAAAAAGTGAAATTAGTTGAATTATACTCACGGATACTTTCTCACTGCTCGCATCAAGCCGGCAATTATCATTAAAAAAAAAAAAAACTAAGAGGAAAAGGCTAAGAGTGGATGTACTAATGCAGACAAAAGTGCATGGAGAGCCTTAGGTTGACTTTTGACTGTGAGGTTTTGCATTCCGTTTCGTGAGACGACTAGATGGCGCTGTTCAAAAATGAAAATAACACTGCAAAGCTTAAAAACCTTATTATGCGGAGTCCCATAATAAGGTTTATAATACCTAAAATAAGTAGTTACTAAGAAATAAACATAAATTATTTTATTTTCTTATTTCCGAGTACTTAATACAGCGCCATCTAAACCAAACCAAATAAACTAATTGGTATATAAGTTAATTCGACTACAGATGGCGTAGATCATAAATAATAAAGAATACCTACATTCACAAGTAGCTCTCATTTTCGCATTCTCTAATAGTTAGATCGGTAGCTCAGATGGATAAGCATGTCAGAATGACAAAGCTCGTTCCACAGGGCGCCGGTTCGATATCCAGTTTTCAGTCAACTTTTTTAAATTTAATTTATTATAATTTATATTCTATTTTTTTATATTTTTAAAAGTTTTTTATTTTATTTTTTGTTATAAATAATATAAAAAATATGAGGTATAAGATGTATAAATGAATAAAGGCATAATATACAAGTATACTTATACTACTATAAATAATAATATATATATATATAACTATATATAATGTTATATATATAATTTCTATATATATATATATATATATATATATATATACTTTCATAATTGATGGTAAGTATTAAGTAAAAGAAACATTCATGTAAGAAGATCTAGATATATTTTTCTTACAGATTAAGATTTACTAAGTTTGTTTCTCGTAAAGGACAAGAAATAAAACTATTTTAGTGATATTATAGTTTAAGACATTTAATTCTCAAAAAATACAATTTATTTCTTTCTTATACAGTGTATAACCTAATCTAACAGCTTTACACCCAATTGACAATTATTTAATTCACTTGTTATGAGAAATAGAAATAAAAAATGGAAAACATTAACAAAGTAAAACTGTTTAATAGATATTAATAAGCATTCTAAATCAAAACTGTGTTATGCTATTCTTCTATTATTTAGTTTTATTTACACAATGTTGTATTACCTTTCACTATATATGCAACCTTAGTTCTGTAAATATTTTACTTAATAATAAATTATAAAAATATTACGTTTTGCATAATTATGGTTAGTGGGTATTGACTATAATGATTGATTTGTGCATTATGTTATGACTAAGGTTTATAGCTTAAGTATTCGTTCCAGAACGAGGAAGAAATTGAAGCTAAAACTCAAAATATTATATAACAAATTAAAATCATTACTGTAATAACATTTTGTTGTTATATTCGTAAATTAGTGAATAAATTTATCCCACTACACCAAGTTTGAATAGTGTAATTTATCAAATAAATTATAGCTACCCCGGTCTATGTTATTAGTCAATCCAATAGTCAACACCTTATATTTTTTTTTTAATAACTCGTGTATCCACCATTTTGATCGATTACGAGTTTATTAATTTTTCACATAAATTTTGACCCCGTATAGAATCCCATACCTGTATGCAGTGAGTACTCAGGGCCTCCTTAGTCCTTTCGTTCCTATTGTCCCACCTTTGAACCATAACGCCCCATAAATTTTCAATGGGGTTTAAATCTGGCGATCTCGCAGGCCAAGGAATTATCCGTAAGTCCGATTGCTGGCTAAACCACTCTTGCACAATTATGGAACGGTGTATAGGACAATTGTCCTGCACGAACGTTATCACTGGCATGTCTTCTACAGGAAAAACATTCCGCACGGTGGGTAACATGACGTCATTCAGCACATCTATGTAGTTTACACTATTTGCACGACTGGGTATTACAGTAGTTCAGTAGTTCTCCTGGTCCTGCAGCACTCATCCATCCCCACAACATGTTCACTGTTATACGAATGGATTCACAGTTATGCACAACGTGATCACTATCATAACGCGTATTATTCCTACGCTACAACATAACTCGGCCGTGCTGGCTAGACTTGAAAGTCTTTTCATCACTGAAGATGACGTTGCTCCAGTCGAAATTTCTGTATTTCAAAGCGAACTCCAATCGTGCTCTTTTATTA
Organism: Leucania comma; assembly: GCA_958295575.1. Lineage (NCBI taxonomy): Eukaryota > Metazoa > Arthropoda > Insecta > Lepidoptera > Noctuidae > Leucania > Leucania comma. The sequence continues at coordinate 2,200,510 of OY282469.1, forward strand.
GCTTCGGTTAGTAATGGCTTAATAGCATGTCGACGATAATGTAGACCTTCACTATGAAGAGCACGATACACCGTCCGCAAAGATGTATCAAACAACTCAGCGTAATATCTTGTTGGTGTAAAGCCATTTCCTCATAACCTTGCACCATAAGTTGACGCTGGTCTGAGTCAATATGGCGTCTTCTGCCAGATCTACTACGGTGTTCTAACGAATCCTCTTCTTGAAACCGCTTTATCCATAAAGTGACAGTCTTTACCTGTAAGGGAAATATATTATTTATTATTTTCGTGTATTGATAACAATGGATAATAAAATTAATAACGAACACTGATTTTGAAACATTACTTACGTTTAAGCCAGTTTCTCTCGAAATTTCAGAATAATTTAAGCCTTGATTATGCAATGCTATTATTTGGACCCTCGTAGCGATATCAATATTTGAACGCGAACTCATGCTAAAAATAAATATTAAAAACTTGTTAAACGCAATCGTAACTGAACTCACTCTAAAGGTAGAAAAGAACGTTATGATTGAACAAAAAGATTTAATTTTTATACAGTCAATATCTACTACCCTCAATTCTTTTGAGATTTATGATACTGGTTAAAGTCGCTAAACAACTGCAATATATTAAAGAGTAGGATAATTTCAACTCATTGCGTAATGACGCAATGGTCCAGTGGCTAATGGTATCGGTAAATTTTATGCTACCGAGTTCGAATGCCAGTTATTACGTGCTTTGCTTTATAAGGTTTGTAATGTCGTAGGAGAATTTGTGTTAAAATTAAGTGATATTGTAACTAGCAAAAAGCAATATAATATTCTTTAACGAGAGATGTACATTTTCCAATCCAACTAATGCACTAGCGCCATCTATGTCATCCAAGACATATTATTAAGGCGATGAAACCCTGCCAAACGATTTTGGTTTGGAACTCTCCAGGCACTTCAGTCTTCGTTCGTACATAGACATCCAAAAATTAGTTTTGTTTTAAATACCGCAGCATTTGCAGAGATATCGCATTGCACAGGTCTTTTTATTATTATTTATTTTTCTTTTTATTTTTTTTTCTATTTCTATTTTTGTTTATCCTGTACGGAGCACAAATAGATGTTTTTCTTTCATTATTTCAATAATCCAACCTTAAAAACTTCACTACTAAAGTATGCATAACAAAACACTCGATTTTCTCGAAAAAGCCACAACATAAAAATCATACCGACAACATCTTTATAATATTAATCTCCATATTCTTTTATATACGAGTCAATTTCACAGGAACATGCTCAGACGGCTCTATTCAAAGGGAAACGGTTTTATTGCTATGTTTTTACATAAACCTCACATAAAACTAATTTATAGCCGTCAGAAGAAAGTATCAAACACGCTTGTGTGAAACAATTTGGGTATAAGTGCTGTTGTTGAGAGTAGGACAAACAAGCGATCGGTTTGTGGGCTGTACAGACCTGTTTTTTAGTCGAACTAAAGAAAGAAAGAAAGAAAAGTAATGTATTTGTTACAATACGGGGCATAACACGAAATAGAAATAAAATAAAAATAAAAAACAAAGAACCAAAAAATATACAGATGTATGCCCCACAGCTGCACCAAAATAGGTCCAGTTCAGCATGAATGCCAGACAACTAGTGCCTGACGTTAGGATGAGAACTAACTTGTTAGGGTTAAACTAGAAAGTAAATCAAAACCATTTTCAACAATTCTTATCAAAAAATAATATAAAAACAAAAACAACAGAAACAATGACAAATGATATGATATTAATTTCGCAGATAGATTTAAAAACGCTTTTAAACGTAAATTTTTTCGTCAGAGACTAAATGAGTGAGGTATTTCTTTGCTGATTACCTTAAGAAGAAACATTGATCTTTTAAAGTCCATATATCAAACATGTAATAATAAATTCATATAAGAACCATACAGATGAGATGAGATAGTATTTTGAGGAAAGAACTACACTTTGAGTGGACCTGTCCAGTCAGTGCAAGTATTTGTCAGTATTTGTGTAGCTCTACTCAGGACTTCTAAAGGCCAGGTTCTAAACATTTTGAACTTTTTTAAACCTCTGAAAATCCACAAATATAGAAGAGAAAACCATGATGTTATCTTTTATTAAAATTGACTGTATGACCAAGTGCCTGGCAAAAATGAAAACATGATATAAATTAGTTGGGTCAATAAAAAAAAAACCCAAATTAAACATGTTTATCTACGACATTATGTAATGTAAATATGTGAAAGTAAAAAAAAAATAAAGCTTATTATTTAAATGCGCTTCGCAAAAACAAAAATCTTGAATAGTTATTGTTTTTATTTTATAAAAATTAAACCGCTGCGTTGTTTTGGGGCCGCGAAGTCGACATATTCCCGAGCGGAATTAATACAAAAAAATAACAGTGACTAGAACCGGCCCTAAAGAACTCAACAACTTGACGATCAATAGCAAAGATAGGACAGGGATTTAGGATGGCCTTATAAAGTACTCAAACTGTCAAATACTTAAAATTACAAAAAGAAAAAACTATCCATAATTATAGTTCCCACATTCACATTACAAAGTAAACACTTATTTCAACAATAACTAAAAATCTCAAAAAAAATAAAATATATATATTACCAGTATTAAGTCGAAATAGATTATAATTATGCTCCAATCACCTGATTGGAGCATAATTATTATGTATGTTACACATGTATTAGTACCTACTAATACATGTGTAACATACATTATGTCTGAAATTATTTTAACATAACCTTTTTTGCTGTTGTTAAAAATATGCAGTTTGTCATGGTCTCCTCGTGTTTACCAACAAACATACAAACTTATACATTTATAATATTAGCAGGACGAAGTTCAACCTCAAACTCTTATATACAATAGGTTTTTTTTTTTGAGGTAGCATATCATCCAATGTACTTTCCTACTGTAGGATGGAACAGGAAGACGTGACACACTTGTATTGACTAAAACCTCACCTACTTACGACCTGTAGTTTTTGCGGGCATCGGCCCTCCTGGGCCATCTCTTCGAGGCGCGCGTGGAGCACTACGTCTGCTGACCATTGGGGCTCGGTTTGGACAGTTACTGGACAACCGGACAGCAAGCTACCGTTGGTTGCCAAGCCAGAGCCTGCTGATCGGCTGACTGACGATTGCCCTGCATTTGCATTAGGTGAAAAATTGTTTCCAATATCAACCAATCGTTGACCAACACCGTCACGCTTACACACCGTTAAACTGTGATCGTTTTAATCCCGTGGAGGGTCGATATACAAAACACTATCGATTTGTATAGATAAACAAAATAAAAAAAACAACTCGAATTAATTTAATGAACGTCAGCTGGGCGAGTCCAATGACCTGTAGGTAGTTAGTACGAAACGACCGACAAAAACAAAAAAGTACTTTATTTTTTTATTTTATCTTTACAAATCGATAGTGTTTCATGAACCGGATCGATCCTCCACGGGATTAAAACGATCAAAATTTAACGGTGTATATCAAAATACCACTAAACAGCCTATCACACAGCAATATTTAAAGTCTTATTTACCAATTCATTAAATTCGCATAATAATATACCAATTTATTGAGACAATATTAATCGCATCACTGTTTCACGCAATTACAGCTTGTACCACAGATTTGTAGCGATAATCGCCAATTGTGGCGATAATCGCAACTCTGACTTTGGATTACAGTAATAAGAAGACAATATTAGGCTTGAGAGTTGACATTAAAATCTGTATCTCTGGTTTCATTTTACAGACCATTGTGTTGCGTTTAAATGGTTCTATAAATGTCTTTATTGTGTACTTTAGTGAGATTCTAAAGGCTTCCGATGAAAACCAAATAAAAACAGAAAATGTTTGTTAAATCTTTTTTATTTTATTAAAGGTCGAATAGGAGAGTATTTCAATAAAGGAACACATTTCACGGAATTTCATAAATATACACTGGTATTATACTTTTATTTAGATGACTTCACTCTGTTAGAAACATTCCATTTTTATCAGGCTGTATAAACACAATAGCAAAAAAAAAAAACAAATGAAACACATTCTATTTTTCAAAAGTCTTCACTATTACAAGCTTCTCCATTCGAATTTCAAACTGAAAACTTCAATGTACCAAGATCACTCGACGTGATATTTTTCGCGGATGGCAACACTTCTTATTACATCCCGGCAAGTCTGTAACAACCCTAACATCAACTTCTCCGCCCACCCGGCCATGTTTCCGCAGTTTTCGCTCGATATGACTTCCATTCTCCGAAACAATAGACTATCGCCTATAAACAAGATACATTACGCTACATAATACAGTTTTCTTAATAAATAACTAGCTTGGATGAGGAATTCTGCTGGCAGTTTCAGGGAAACTGTTGTTAAGGGAAGTCGTGGGTTTTAGCATCCTTCTATTCACGAATAAATCAAGTAAACATCAAATAAATACAAAAAACATGTTACCGAGATATTTGTAATACATAACATGATTGAAAAGAGTGTCTATGGAATTTCTTGCGCATTCTTCTTCATTCTGCTTTTTAATTTTGACTTTTAAAATTGTTACGAAAAATAAGGGGTTTTCAAAAAAAACTAGTTGCTCTGAATGTTTATTTTGTGTACTGTAAAGAAGCGAAATCCAACTTTAAACACCCAATTTTTTATATGAGAAATCATCAATATAATAACATCTACCTCTCTCGACGGAACAGCAAGGAAGGTCAAAATTTACTGGCTAAAAGCCATAGTCTTTCTTAAGTTACTTTTTTTTAGCGAGGGTTTCATTGACGTGTAGGCTTTAAATGGCCCGTTTCGACAGCTTTTTGAAGGGCCTCAAAAAGCTGTTAGATTTGCTTCTTGCAGCACAGCCGGACGATAAGCTACCCATGACTCGCCTTGCGGTAGCATTGTATGCTATAAACATAAGGATTTGCGCATTTCTGCATTAAGCGATTTCTTAAATCCAGCCGAAAGGTGCCCACTGCAAGATACAGACTTTTCTAGAGGTCGTCTCAGCGAGAGAGTTATTCGCGAAATACACAAGACTAGTGTCTTGTGTATTTCGCGAATAACTGTGATTATTCAGTTAGGTCCTTATTGGACGGCGAGTTACTCATTTCTCGTTGTCAGCAAGCCAGCATCTACTCCTAACTGGAATTGCAGTGTGACGCCCAACACAATACATTGTTCCGTGCGGGATTCGAATCTCATGCCATTTGCAAATCGATGGAGAAAATAACACCCAGTAAATAAAATGGCAATACCTAAATGAATCATTGGGAAGAGCACGGCCGTGTCCTCATGGGTACGATCGGCGGCGATCTCTAACGCCGGGGCTTGGTTCAGGCCATGCTCCGGAGCGAAGAGGAGTGGCAGGTGGTCGCCTGCTTCTGCAAAGCAGTAATGCTAGCAAAGGAGGAGGCCGACCGCATAAGGCAACGGCGCACATGCCGCCGCCACCGCCGGAATTCCGATCCCGATTTCCGGCCACCTTAGGCGCGGGCTCGCGCACGGCGGGCAATGGGTAGCTCGCTGTCCGTCCGTCCGGTAACAGACCGGTCCGAGTTCAAGTCGTCAACGGCGCGCACTGTTTCGGCGCGTCTCAAGGAGTTGTCAGCAAACTGTAGGGGCCCAGCAGGGCCGAAGCCTACTGGGGCCTAAGGTTATGTGAAAATGTCACCAAGGGCCCTTGGACAAAGGCAATGAATGGAACAGTCTGACACTATTTCCCGCCTCACCCAAGGGTAGGTTTTGTCATTGGATGATTTTACCCACGACAAAAAAAAAAATGAATCATAATATACGTCTTTTTCTATAATGTCTTAATTTATAGCATCTTCGACGTAAATTTTTAATAATGAATACTGGACCTGGTTAGACCAAACAAATTAAATTAAATTCCATAAAATATCTTTTCATGACAAACCAACTTTTCAGCATATCATAGTACGTAAAACCACAAATATTTCATGAACGTTCGTAATATAATCCTGAGAGGTCCCTCATTGGGATTCCTCCCCGATTGTCGGGAACTCGTAAAGATCCGCTAAAGTTAAATTAGGGCTACTTGTTAGTGTCACCAGGCTTATCTGAGAACCGTTTGTTTTTCGATAACACCGTCCAATGACGAGATAAAAATAATTTGCGAAGCTCGGAGTGAAAAGTTTAATTAATTTTGTAGGAGGACCATTTGGGTGGGATTGATTGGGAACGCTTGACCTTTGTTTGGAAAACTGGCCGTTTATAGTAAATTATTTTTAATAACACTTTTACACGTCAATTTTTTCGTCCATTTAAACTAGATGAGGCCGGTGTTTTCTAGCTGAATACCCTGAGAAGAAACACCGAAACAAACTCAGGGACCAAAGTCTCTTTTAAAAATCATACTATAAATATATGTTATGATCAAATCACATAAGACCTATCCAGATAAGTGTCCGAGATGGTCATTTGAGGAAAGAACCACACAGTTCTGAGTGGATCTGTACAGTCAATGCAAGCACTTGTCAGTATTCGTGAAGCTCAACTCAGGACTACTATGGAGCAACGGAGTACTAGTAGGCTGGATATTGACCTACATTCGATATTTGAAGAAGCAGAGCCTTACCATGACATGTTATATGTCAGGTCCGCGAGCGAGAAAGTGGAATTTTTTTTTAGTTGGGAAAATCATCCAATGACATCTCCCGCCCTTTGGCAGAGCGGGAGATAGTGTTGGACATTTACTGACTAAAAATCTACTCTTGTTCCATCTTTGCCATCGTTCCATGGCCACGGGGTTCACTTTCACATATCCCATGGCCCCAGTAGGCTTCGAACCCTCTGGGCCCCTAAAATTTGCTGACATCTCCTTAAGGCGCGCGTGGAACAATTCGCGCCGTTGACGAATTGGGCTCGGTCCGGACGGTGAGCTATCCATTGCTCGCCGTCCGCAAGCCAGCACCTACGGTGGCCGGAAATCGGGATCGAAATCCCGGCGGCGGCAGGGGCTTGAGGGTCGTTGGCTCACGCGTGCGGCCTCCTCCTTTACTAGCATTACTGCTTCGCAGAAGGAGGTGACCGCCTGCCACTCCTCCTCGTTCCGGATTATGGGCTGTACCATAGAGAGGGGTTTTATAGTCATTGACCTGTACTAAGACTCGCCGCGAGAGATTGGCGGAGAAAAAGGGATAGAGCTATACACCCTATATAGCTCCATCTCTCGACAAAAAATTGCCTGTCGCACATCTAGACAGGCAACTTTTAAATCAATCTGACCATGATCTTTAGGTCATGATCATTCAAACTTCGTCACCTCTTTTCATCCTCTTAAGGGCGTCCCCTAAAAAGTTGAATTATCAAAAACCTCATCTTAATGCTATGAATAAAAATAATACATTATAACTCAAACTCATTTATTTCAAATAAACCATTTACAGGCACTTTTGAATAGTCAAAATCTGACGGCGCCCGTTCACGAGCATGACGCGTGCTTCAGCCCTTAACTACTCAACCATTTTGAAGGGAGCAAAATTACCTAATAACCCGCGCCGCCATCAGCGAGACATTTAAGTGAGAATGACAAACTCTCAACTGCTATGCTCATTTATGTCAATCAAGTTGTAACCTAGTAAAAAGGCTCCATGGTACTTCACATATAAAAAGAAGCCCTGTGCAAAATCTCACGTTCATAGGACTAGTTGTCTTGTCTGTGCGTTGATAGGTCAGTTATTCAGTTTCTCGTTTTGTATTACATAATATCCTTACGACAAACTCATTTGATATATTACTCAGTACAAAGTACAAAACATTTTTTTTGTTAGGGTTCTGTATCCAAAGGGTAAAAACGGAACCTTATGACAGAAAAACAGACTTACAGTGGAGTCTTAATGGAGTACTAAGACTCCACTGTAAGTCTGTTTGTCTGTCACCAGGATGTATCAAAAACCGGGATTCGATAGACAACTGAAATCACAGATGATGTATTTCTTTTGCTGCTGTAACAACAAATATTCAAAACTATAACAAGGTTATAATGTAGTGTCTAATGTTATAAAGATAATCTTTACGGTAAGGAACCATACGTTCGCAAGTTCAAATTGCACTTGGCCGGTTTTTCTACTATATTACGTTCAAAAAGTCATTCTTATATTCAAAATTTATTTATCTACGTAGATAAATACGTTTCGTCCAATTTAGATCTAAGAGATGTTATTTTATTAATCAGGCACACTAACAACTTGTTCAAAAAATTATTTAGATCATTACATGTTCAAAGGTTGGTTCCGTGTAAACAAACCAATTAAAGGCATGCACGTTGCACATCATTCACAGCGCAAGTGATTGTTTAAAATTACAAAATCACATATTATATTTAAATTAAAATCATTTTTTTACAGACGCCAGCACGTCAATCTACCCTAATCTGTCAAATTTTACCAATCGAACATTAACCTTCCCCTATTGAGATAAGGTTGAAAATCTATTAAAGAAATTTGACAGATTGAGGTAGGTTGATGTGCTGGCCAAATATGAACAGGATCGTTCCAGTAGATTCAGTTTTTTTTTTTTTAACAACTATCACACAACACCGTCTAGTCCCAAGCTAAGCAGAGCTTGTGTTATGGGTACCAGATAGCTGATACATATACTTATATATATTTCTAAAAACATACATATTATAGATAAATAACACCCAGACACAGAACAAATGATCGTGCTCATCACACAAACATTTATTCTTGGTGGGAATCAAACCTACGACATAGCAGTCAGGGCCACTGACCACTAGACCAACAGGCCAGTCAAAAGAGTAATTCGGCTGTGATAAATACATAGACAAGTGACTCAATAAAAAAGAAAAATAATGGTGGTTTTTTTTCATTCTGACAAACGGAACCCTGAAAGCCATTAAATAATACCAAATCGACAAAAAAAAATAACCATTAAATCCATCCCAATTTCCTTTCGGACAAACAATTTGCTATCTCCCATTTTCCCACAAACTATTAGGGCAGAATTTTTGTCTTTCACAAAATTGTGTATTGATTGGGGGATGAATAAACATGTGTTGGCAGTTTATCATCACGTGTGAGTCGTAAAATGGGACCGAGAGGGTTACGGCGAGATAAGCCGACGATCCGTCACCGGAATATTGGCGTATATGCGGCCTGACGCTGCCTTTCGTTTATGGGATCAGGTTGGAGTGCCTACTTAGATGTTTTCGCGGTCTTTTTGGGATTAGATTCGTTTGGACTTTTTTTTCAGTTACCTTTTTGTATGTTAGTTAACTTTTTGATAGGGATTGTTAGAATTGTATAAACCAAACAATTTATATAGTCCAGTTTAGTACATAGATAATACGTATAAGTTGGCGCTACTTTCTATGCGACAACGTAACTCACAGTCGTATTATATGTCACCCCTTTTTCATCTTGATTGTCAAACATAATGAACTGAATTTTCTTTCACTAAATATAATATATTAATTTAAATTAAATCCTGAGTTATTTTTGCCCTATCCTATCAGAGATGGTTTTCACAATGCTAGTTTTGCTTTCAGAATCAAGCAGAGGTTGTATGTTTATGATAATATACATCTAGACTCGTTAAAAAATAAAAGGCGCGTTTTGACATTTGAGAAAGACCCTATAAAGTAACTTGGAACGAAACTGAAACAAACAATAAAATTATAATTATTTACATAAAGTTTTTTTTATGTAATTACATAATGGTTGCAGTATGTAATACAGACGGATAACGTCAATAACAAAATAAAATCCATCAAATGTCAAAACGGTCCTTTCATTTTTTGACAACTATAATTATAAACATAACCGGTTCTTTTTCATAGAGCAATTGGAACCGTGCACTAGCTTCTGACGTTTATGTATGGTAGGCCCATAAAAAACAGTTTTCTTTATTTGTCGCCAACGATGAAGAGGAGTTGCCTATTTGGAATTGTTTTTATTAGTTCGATTCTGTTTTTGGTTTGCATGTAGTTATACTTGTGTATATAATTATAGATAAATAAGTATGTAATAATAAGGCTGGTTAAGTAACAGCTGTATATAACTCACAATTAATAAGAATAATAATAAATAACGATTATTTCTCACCACAAGCCAAAAAATACAGACAATCTTATACTAAAAACCATTGACTCACAATTTTTGGTTGTGGATCGCTGGTGCCTGGTCACCAATTTTAGTCTTTTTTATTTTATCTTTAAGCCATATGTTATAGATTGAAGCCTAGCTCTCCCAAACGGGTACTAATCCAAAGGATATTACTGAAAAATGAATGGAACAAATCCAATTCAAATTGTGAGACGAACATTTTAAAAAACGCAGGTCGGTTTCTTAAAATGTTCGTCAAACAATCGAAGTAATGACAAATTAAATACCAACCATGTGACGAATTTCGCAAATTCAACCGACCTCGTTTAACAAAAACCAAAATCTAACGAAGTTAATTTCATACAAATGAAATATTTCAATTGAAAGATTTTCTTTTAACCTAAATCGCTTAACCTTTTTAACCATTCTTTTTTATCTTTTAAAACGTTTTTGAATAGGATTAATTTATTCAAGGCTCGTATTTCATTCGCTGAGATTAATGAAAAATATTATTTGTTCTTTAGTTTTTAGGTTTTTAGTCAACGAATCTAAGTAAATATTTCATTAGCTTTGATTGTCAAACTTGAATATATTTTATTCCTTCATTTTGTATCCTTTTTCATAACTAAAATATTATAATATATATATAAATAATTGAGAGAGCAGTGGTGGTCGAGTGGTGACGGCTCCGATTTACGACTTCAGTACCTCTACCATGAGTTTTAAGCGACGAATACCGTCGCTACTCGATACCGACGTCGTAAATATTTTCTATGGCAAATTTTGCAGCGCCTCTAGCGGTCACTCGCAGAATCAAAATTTGCCATACAAAATATTTACGGCGTCGATATCGAGTAGCGACGAATACTATTGCTTAAAACTCATGGTAGAGGTACAGGTCACGGGTTCAAACCCGGCCAGGCGTATTACTTTGTGTAATTTATTTCATCACCACTGCTCATAAAACGGTGAAGGAAAACATCGTAAGGAAACCGGCATGTCCTAGAACCAAAAATTCAAAGACATGTGACATTCACTAACCCGCACTGGGCCTTCGAGGTGGATTACTGCCCATTCCCTCTCCCAGAGAGGAGGCTTGAGTTCCAGCAGTGGAAACATTATAAGGCTGATGCTATGCTATATATAAATAATTCATTAGTCGACGGCTTCGCACGTATCAGAGACAGAAGAAATTTTTCCAAGAATATATACTCTCTTAAAAAATATCTTATCTCTTATTCCAAGATATTGTCCACCTGTGTGTCAAATTTAATCCAAATCCTTTCAAACGTTTGAAGTTGTTTGTTGTATTAAAGAATACTAAACATACACATACTCAAAGATACATACAAACTATATATATATGCCTTTATAATATCTATAGGTGTTTTTTTTATGGTAGGTAAAATCATCCAATGACAAATCCCGCCCTTGGGCGGAGCGGGAAGTAGTGTCAGACTCTTACTGACTAAAAACCTACCCCGCTCCTTAGTAGCTTTATTTAGAACGGAGTTAAAATTTACATGACATTTTTACGAAAGAGTTCAGATTTAAATGGCCAAATTATGCTTAGGTATTTTTTTAAACGTTGCCCCCGCACTAATACTGAATTAATTGAGGTATTGTTACTGAATTTTCTTCCCTAGACATTCAAAACCTCAAGCCATAGAAATTGATTCGCAATTAAGTCGTTAAATACAAAAAGGGGGATTACAAGATTATGCCATTGACAACGCTGATTCAACAGTGATCAACGACTCAAGATCTCGTTCCTTCCATCATTAGATCAGCCCATTAAGTCTCAAAAGACTCGCCATTTGAAGTTAGTTAGTGTTCCTAATTCTGCTTAAACTTAACGTTAAATGAATTACCATTTTCCTCAAAACTCTGAACTTAAAAGGTAGACAAGATTAAGCAATTAAGTTTAACTAAATAAGTCTTATGAGCGGGAATAGTAAATTGGCAAACTGACGACTGTTTGCTGACTGTAGCGGGGCGTCAGTTGCTGTTGATCCTACAGCTCAAGTTGGGGAATTGACACGTACTGACACAAACACGCTCAAGTAATTCCTGGTGATTAATTAGGCACACTAATTTCCTTGCTTTACGAACTTCAGTTTAGTTGAAAGCGTTTAAGATCTTGAGGTTCTGAGGAATGACGTCGGTTGATTGTAATTGCATAGTAGGAAGTTCGTTTTTATGGATGTGTTTTCGATGGAGGTGTTTTTTTTTTCCAGTTGGGAATATAATCTATTGACATACCCTCAGAACCTCAAGAGGTTTTGAGGGTATGTCAGACTTTTACCGACTAAAAACCAACTCCTGTTCCTACGGTTTGCTTAAGTATATCTTCTTGAGGCGGTTGGGAACAGTGCGCTTCAAGAAGTTGTCAGCAAACTGTAGGGGCCCAGCAGGATCGAAGCCTACTGGGGCCAAGGGTTAGGCGAAAGTGAACCCTGGGGCCCTGGTACGAAGACAATGAAGGAACAGGGTAGGTTTTTGGTCTGTAAGAGTCTGACACTATCTCCCGCCCCACCCAAGGGTGAGATTTGTCACTGAATGATTTTACCTACCATAAAAAATCCCTAGAGTGGGAGAAACCGTTTAATAACTCGGAATAAGATAGAATTTACGGTATCAAAAAAATAACACAAAAATTATCGGATTGAAACTTAACAATAAAATCGACGACTCATAAATAAAACTACCAAACAATAAACAAAAATAAACATTTTTGTTACACATTTTTTATAATAGAACTTACGGAATAACATGAAAATAATTCATACACGCAACTCACGAGCGGGCCCGCGGACAAAAACAGGTTCAAACATAAATCGAGTGGGAAAACCATTTTTATGACGCGTAAAAAATCTTTATCGAACAATTTCGCCTTTAGTTTTCTGTGAAATAAACGAGTACAGTTTGTTCCAAATAAATTTATGTGCGCACCACTTTTTGCCGCAGCTCGGGTTGTGAGGACACCTTTTTTTGGTAGCCAATCTGTTAATATAAATTATGGCTAGATATTAGCTTCTTGTAGCAATGGCTAGGCTGTTTATATACAGACATGTATAAAAAAATATATTATGAATTATGAAAATATGTTTTTTTTTGTTTGTAGACAATCATAATTTTTTTTTTTATTTCTTTAAATGTTTAGGGACTTTTATAACGCACAGCGTATGTCAGTCCCATAGTACCCTAAGACAATTATCACTTAACAAACGAGATCAATGGATCAGGGCCATAAATTCGAACAACTTTCTTGCATCATCAGAAGTCGGCTTACTTAATGTTTGGTGGAACGTACCTATATTGTTCTTGTTCAACTTCAAAACCCTGAACAACTCACTTCTATCAGGCTCATACTGAACACATTCCATTAACAAGTGATGCATATCTTCTAAAACTCCACACTAGACAATCATCAAATGACTTATTCTCCCATGGCTAACTCTTTCGATCAATATTGAAGCCCTAGCAAGTATCGACCTCAAGGGTGTTTTTAATATCATTACGCATGCGGATTTGCTCCGCATGCAGAAAATTTCAAAAGGCAAAAAAACGCGACCCACGTGCGCATTGCACGCATTACGATAAATACTTGTATGATAAGGACATTTGCGGAGGTCACGCATGCGGAGCAAATCCGCACGATATTAAAAACACCTTAACAGGCCCCGTCGCGACTCCAAACACGGGAACCGGTTGAGAAAACGATCAGCCGATGTGATTCGACATTTGAAAATTAATGGGATGGTAGGTTCAAACCCAAGGTCTGGTTTGATTTCACTAACAGTCATACGTGTTATAAGAATTCCTTTTGAAAGAATCTTCCTCCACTGAATTCAACATGCACGCTGCATTGAAACCCCGATGGACCAACAAATCAAACGTGGAAAATGAAACTGGATCGGCCCCATACTCCGAAGGTATACCTGAATATACATCAAGGCAAGCCAAAGACTACCGTTGAGGCCCAGCAGGGTCGAAGTCTTCTGGGGCCATAGCTAATGTGAAAGTGAACACCAGGGTCCTGACACGAAGGCAAAGAAGGAACGGGGTGGGTTTTTAAATCAGTAAAAGTCTGATACTATCTCCCGCTCCGCCCAAGGGAGGGGGATGTCATCGAATGATTTTTACCCACCGAAAAAACAAAGCCCTAGACTGGAATCCTCAAGGAAAGCGTAAACGTGGTCACCCCAAGCAGACCTGGCGGTAAACGGTTTTCGCAGGGACGAAGAACATAGGGAAGACCTGGGGCGAAATGAAACGCGAAGCTCAAGACCTCTGCCCCATCTAGGGGACACAGAAACTTAAATCAAGTAATCGACAGAGTCACTTCGACAATGGCAAAATTACTTTCAAGCCGAGGACTTAGAACGAGTTAACTATTGATTAGGAATTAGGATTAGGCAGTCCATCAGGTACTCCAAATAAGAGTTTTACTAAGTACCTATAATTTTAGATGTGCTCGTTTAAAAACAGCGTCTTGAAGCAAAATAGCTGGAATCAACACTCAGAGAGCAAGTCTCTTATATTATAAAGACGAAAGTTTATACAGGTGTATTTACGTCTGTGTTTGTTTATGTATGTTTATTAGTCCTTCAAGCTCAAATTCAAATGTAACTTTGCAGTAATAGTATAGCACAGTTATGAAGGGCAAGGATGCCCGAGTAGTACCAACCCTTACTTCCAAGTTCTAGGTCATCATCATAGCATTAAAAACAGTCAAGGAAAATATCATAAAGAAACCTGTCCTAGAACTAAAGACTCGAAGACTTGTAACATCCACCCGTACTGGGCTCGTAATAATTATATTCTGTCTAACGGCTTGTGCACTTAAGGGCTTGTGCGTTGTTTAAACGCGCCGTAGACGCGCGTTTGTAGCGATACAGATGTAATACGCACGCAAGTCAGACGTAGCCTGTAGAACTTCTGTGGGAAAAAAGCGCGCCGTTGACGCACGTTTCTAAATCGCGCATCATCGGCGCGTTTACAAAACGTGGTATGCACAGGCCCTAAGGTAAAAGCTAGCCCATAGAACATATAATTCTAATCAACTGCTATTTATAATTCCGTAAAAGAAAAAGCATGTAACGATAAACACAGCAATGAATGACGAATGCCGTGGTTATAGCTCGTTCGCATGAATTATTTCCCCACAAAAACCCAAGACACAACATATTTCTTCACGATAAAATACTGGTATGTCTCTGTATTAGCCTTGAGGAATCTGTACTGTGTTTCACGGAAATACACGTTCATTGTTTTATTTACTTAATGAGCGAATTATATACTTGGTTTTGGGAAAGAATAACTTTTCTTCGTTCTTTATTTTTGTTATTGTCTGCGCGTAGTTAGTCTTTTTGTGGTTGAGACGCCATTTATTTACACACCAGTTTTTGCCAGTGGCTTTGCCCGCATGCAAGTAGACTTTTATTACAAGGTATATCAGAAATCAGAAATCAGAAGCGTTTCTTTCAAATAGATAAATTACAGGCACTTTTGAATTGTCAAAATTTGACCGACATTTTGACAATTCTAAAGTCCAAAAAAGGGAGGATAAATTGCACGTTCCAAAGGGTAGATCTCTATAGAGAAGAACTATGTGCTATTTCAGAGTACAGTTTCACGTTATGACAAATGTCATCCAAATCTGTTCAAGCGTTTGAGCGTGAAGAAGAAACATAATTTACAGCAAAAAAGAACGATTTTCTCTACGAACCTCGAACCCTACCGACACGAGGAAGATCCCATTTCCATACACTAAAAAAACTATTTATGTAAGGGGACAACAAACCGCTTAACGCTTAGGACTATATCCAAGTTAAGGCGAAAATATCCCGAGTCAAGTATTTCGCCACTATCTTCAATATCTTACCAACCCTTCGGAAAAATCTCCAGCCCGTGTAATTGAAAACGAGCCAAAATAGAGACATCCTCTGAATATAGAGGTCCCAATTTCCATTGAGACTGGAGATTCGGTTGTTCTTACAATGCAAAGTTTCATTTCGAGTCAACGTAGCCTTACATACAACTACACTAAGTATACAAAATCGTTAGTTTGTATAAAATCCCCGGAACACTACGTTAAGGCTGAAGTTTTACTTAGTAATATAGGGCGTGATTTGTTTTACGCGTATCTACAGCGTTACATTCTCTCTGGTATGTTACGTTACGCACGATGCTAAAAGCTATCACAATCGAACAGTGAATGTATACTTTGAGATACAATCGGTCGTATTTGTGTTCTATAGTGAGGTTTGAAGGCAACATCATGGGATTGTTGTTGACAGATTTAGAATAGCTTTGTGTTTGTTTCAGTTTCATTGAAGCTTGTAAGTATCTATTTCAACATGTTACTTGTTGAGTAAAATAAATCTCATTTATAATGATAAACTCATTCAAAAACATTACATTTAGCAGCAACGAGCCATTAGATAACAATTTTTTTTTATATTTGCAAAAAAAAACTGTTTTGTTTTAAAAAACTATTTTGCTATTAATCTTATAATATAACATTCATGTGGTGGCAGAGTGGTAACGGCCCCGACTTACGAGTTGTAGGTCGCGGGTTCAAACACAGCCAGGCGTATTACTTTGTGTAATTTATATCATCACCACTGCTCTCAAAACATGTGAAAGAAAACATCGTGAAGTAACGGCAAGTCCTAGAACCAAAAATTCGAAGATATGTGACATCCACCTGCCCGCACTGGGCCCGCGTGGTTGATTACGGCCCATTCCCTCTCCTAAAGAGAGTCCTAGCAGTGGGAACATTAAATTAAATATTATAAGATTCATGTATAAATGCCGTAATATGTGATTATGTCTAAAAAGATGTGAGCCTGTGAGATCTGACGTACAAATCCTAAACCTTGTTCAGACTCCAGCTCTCATAAAGGTCCACGGTAGACGCCATCATGCGCGTGCGAGCCCTCACGACGGGGGATGCGGTGTCCCAGGGCAGGTGTGTCGTGGCAGTGTCCTTGGACATTGCCAACGCCTTCAACTCCCTGCCCTGGAGTTGCATTGGAACGGCACTCCGGTACCACCGGGTGCCCGACTACCTCTGTCGTGTGATCGAGGCCTACCTATCGGAGAGGTATATCATCTACCCCGGTCACCAGGGAGAGTGGAAACGTCGAGAGATGTCGTGCGGTGTTCCGCAGGGATCGGTACTAGGACCACCCTTGTGGAACATCGGGTACGACTACGTGCTTCGCGGCGACTTCCCCGACGGGGTCAGCGTGGTCTGCTACGCGGACGACACGTTGGTCCTAGCGCGGGGAGAGTCGTACCGGACGGCGGTCGAATTAGCGACACGCGGGGTTGCGATGGTCGTTGACAGGATCCAGCAGTTGGGACTCGAGGTGGCACTGCACAAGTCCGAGGCCATGTGCTTCCACGGCCCTCGGGGTGCGCCACCACCGCGTTCCCAGCTAACGGTAGGAGGGGTTCACATCAGCGTCGGGTCGACGATGAAGTACCTGGGACTCGTCCTCGACAGCTGGTGGAACTTCAAGGAGCACTTCCGACGTCTGGCTCCCAAACTGAATCGGACTGGGGCTGCTCTCGGGCGGCTCCTGCCCAACCTCAGGGGACCAGACGCCTCCTGCCGGAAGCTCTACGCGGGAATCGTTCGGTCCATGGCTCTCTACGGGGCTCCGGTGTGGGCACCGACGTTGACACAGCAACCGAGGGCCCAGCTGAATGCGTGCCAGAGGGTCATGGCAATACGCAAGGTGCGAGGGTACCGAACGATCTCCCGCGAGGCGGCGACCCTCCTTGCTGGCCAACCGCCGTGGGATCTGGAGGCAACAGTCCTTGCACACATGCACGACAAGCGCATGGAGATGCAACGCCGGGGCGAAATTCCGCTGCCACGACAAGTCGAGGCATGGCGGACAGAGCTCCGGCGGGATCTCATGGCGAAATGGCGCCAACGACTATCGCAACCTCGTTCGGGGCGCGCCACAATTGGGGCGATAAGGCCCATCCTTGAGGCGTGGCTGGAAAGACCTCACGGCGTTCTCAACTTCCGCACGACGCAGGTGCTTACCGAACACGGAAAGTTCGCTAAGTACCTGTTCCGGATTCGTGCGGAGGATTCGCCCGGGTGTCGCCACTGTGCGGAACATCCGGAGGACACGGTGGAGCACACTGTAGAGGTGTGCCCCGCCTGGGCGGAGCATCGCCGTGTCCTCGTGGGGGCGATCGGCGGCAGCGATCTCTCTCGCCGGGCCTTGGTTCAGGCCATGGTCCGTAGTGAGGAGGGATGGCAGGCGGTCGCCTCCTTCTGCGAAGCAGTAATGCTAGCAAAGGAGGAGGCCGACCGCATCAGGCAGAGGCAACGGGGCGCTCGCCCCAGCCGCCGCCGGGATTCCGATCCCGATTTCCGGCCACCGTAGGCGCGGGCTTGCGGACGGCGTGCAATGGGTAGCACGCTGTCCGATCGTCCGGTAACCGACCGGACCGAGCCCAAGTCGTCGACGGCGCGTTCTGTTCCCGCGCGCCTCAAGGAGCTGTCAGCACACCGAAGAGGCCCAGCCTGCTAACTGCAGGCAGGCAGGGTCGAAGCCTACTGGGGTCATGGGTTAGTTCCGAAAGGAATGCTCGGCCCCGGCACGATAGGCTACGAAGGAACGGGGTAGGTTTTTAGTCAGTAAGAGTCTGACACTACTTCCCGCTCCGCCCAAGGGCGGGATTTGTCATTGGATGATTTTACCTACCATAAAAAAAAAAAAGCTCTTTTAAAGGTTATAGTTTACAAATATTGTGTTACAGTGTACCTTTACGAGAGAAATAAACATGATATTTATTAATAATACACATAATCATGGAGGTATAAATGCTTCTCGGAAACGCTTCTACATTACGATATGGGGAAAATTTTCCTCACATTACATTAACCGTGGAACGTTGATAAAAACGATAAGTACATATCTTCCTAATATTTTCCTCCATAAGGCAATTAAAGCGATCACTTTATCACCTACCTAGCTTAAACGGTACCAACTCCCTTATCTTAATTACCCCATAAAAGTAACCGATTTACACACTCCTAACAAAAAATACTCTCTTTTGAAAGTAATTAAAAATCAATATAAAAAGCATTACCACCGACTTCCCAATAAAACGGAAAAGCGGTATTAAACTAAAAAGCTTAATAAAATTTTATGCCGATCATTATTACATTCGTCGACTATAATAAAATTGGGGGAAAAAGTTACGTTGATCGCGTAAAATAAGTGAAAGCTTTATCCGATATAATATATTATTCGTGTTGGGGCTACCTGCAACTTTTAACATACATGTATATCGTTGCATTTTATAAGATAAGCAGAAATTTCAGCCTTGAGATTTATGACAGCCATTTCTACACGCCTGTAGTTTTTGAAATAGTATAAAACTAGTTATAGTTTGAGAGCTTGCAACTTGCTTAAAATATTTCTTGAAAACAATGAATAAACTTACGTATTAAAATCTGTCAGTTCTCTCCTGCCATCCCAATGTACATTTGCACCTCAAGGAGTTGTCAGCAAACCGTAGAGGCCCAGCCAGCCTGACCCTGCAGGCAGGCAGGGTCGAAGCCTACTGGGACCAAGCGCCGCTTTCTGAAAAGAAGGCTCGGCCCCGGTATGATAGGCAACGAAGGAACAAGGTAGGTTTTTAGTCAGTATGAGTCTGAAACTATCTCCCGCCGCCGCGGTATTTGTCATTGGATGATTTTACCTACCATAAAAAAATCCCAATGTACATACGTATATTGAAGTGAAACAGCATGTCTTTTCAAATTTTAAATTTATGCTGAACGTATTCGTTAGTTAGATGGTCAAGTATATATAAGTCACATACGAGTATAATACTACACAATATTTCAACTACGCCCAGTTGGAATTTTGTTATTAAATTTGTAAATAAATGAAGTGAACCCTACTAGAATTCCATCGCTATACAGCTGAGTGAACCGCATTTTTAGTTCGCACAAATTTGTATTTTATAGAATAGAATAGAATATAACTTTATTGTACATCAAAAAAGTTATATATTGTTAAAAGTTATAGTTTGTAGTATTTTTATTTCATATCTAGTTCTCTAAGTAATATTATATATTTTTTTCTGATTAATATTTAAATTAGAAACAGTTTTTACATATTTATATTAAAATAATAACTATAAATGTAAAAATTTAAAAACCCCCAACTGTCCTTGTCATCTATATAAAACATATAGAACTGGTCAAGACGAATCCAATGAGCACAAACTCGATGGGTTACTAGTAGGCATTTCAAAGTTTCAATTAAAAAAAACCGCATCAAAATCGGTCCAATCGTTTGGTCGCTACGATGCCACGGACAGACACACAGACAAACTTATAACACCCCTCTTTTCCGTCGGGGGTTAAAAAAGTTCTCATCAAAAATATATTATGATGAAACTTTATAAATAGGTTACAGTAGTATTTATGCAGCGGGCTCTTAGACTATTGCAACTAGGTTACGAATTGCTGTGTGCGGGAAAAAAAGAAAATTTACGAGTGCACGTTACACGGAACAAACAGACATGCTGTGGTCTTTGCTTGTTTATTTTTTTAGTTGCTTTGTTCAGTAGTGCTCGACCTTAAGTATTACGACGTTTTTAGGAAGTAGGAAATTTTGACAATAATAGCAAAATGGTATAATATGAAAAAACGTGGGCAGGGCACATTGCTCATTGAACAGATAGCCGAAAGGTACTAGAGTGGTGACGCAGCGTTGAAAAGCATCCCAAGGTAAACCGATAACCTAGTGGGAGCGGTAAGGAAGCGATGTTTGCGAGATGCACAGGACCGCTCGTCGTGGCGACACTTGGTAGAGGCCTATGTCCAGCAGTGGACAAAAATTATGTTGATAAGGATGATTAAAATGTTATAATCACAGTGTAGATCAAAACCTCATTCCCTGATCACTCACATCAATCAGAGAACGTTTTTTCAGCCGAAACATAGACCTCCATTACCCAATTCCTGGGTAAAACGATACTACTTGAATAGACTGATGATCAGATTTTCTTCACATAACTACGAATGACATCCAAGAATAACGTCTTTATGTGCTTTCTGAGACACGGAATTTCAGAAATGACAATATGAATTGAAAAATAAACTTTAAAAAGTACATTATGGATTGAAAAATCAAATTGTTACTTGCCCGATTACAAATACACAGCGAAAATATTTTTGTTTTATTATAAAATTAATCATAAGTCATATACCAAGTGTTACGCCCCGTTGAATACAAATCAATACAGTCGCCCCCTTCCCTCATTCTCTCTCACACAACACATTAAACAACTTTGCATACATACTATTTCACTTTCGCTAACAACGTCAGATCAGAGGTGCTCAATCTAAGGAGAAATGTGATCCGCTTAGCTTATCCGTACGTAATTTGAGTGGCAAATTTATGTTGTTCAATATTTTAGTAAAATTTATATAATAAAATGTTACTCGTCGTATATAAGTACACTTAGATATCCCTTTTCAATTTAATTATTATATTTATAGGTTTTCCATTGGCCACTGTTTCACTTGTTGGTAAGTAGCTTGACCAGTCTCATCTGTTGATAAGTGATGTGTGGTCGACGATGGAAAACGCTTACCTGGAAATAACCTATTCACTCTTGACTTAAGACTTCTAGGTTTCAGCTATCACTTCTGCAAAATATGTGTTCTTCATATTCATGCTTACTTATGTATTTCAATACATCAGAAATAGATAAGTAAGCAGAAGATGTATGCACCTTATAAACTGTTTTACTTTCAGATTGCAGATGTGTGCACCTGGCCACATTACCACGGCTTGGCGTTTTTCATTGGTTGAGTACCGGAGTTAACCGCGAGTTTTATATACGCAAAAGTATATGATCCACTGTAGTAGACAGAACCAGAAAAAAAATGCTATTCTTCAGGATAAATGAATGTAGTATTTATCCTGAAGAATAGCTAATCTAGTATGATAGAAAAAATATAAGTTTGTCAATTTATACTAAAGTAAGACACTATATTGGTTTCTAAATTTTATAATCAGAACTAAAGATTTTTAGTAAATTACTAAAATGCTTCATATCAGCAAGCATTGTGTCTTTACGCATCTCTTTCTTTTGTAGGCAGTCCGAGAGTAACCGCGCGATAAGTCCCGTAGTTCTCTTAAATTATAACAACGTGACGTTGTCTTGAGGCGTGGCTGGAAAGACCTCACGGCGTTCTCAACTTCCGCACGACGCAGGTGCTTACCGAACACGGAAAGTTCGCTAAGTACCTGTTCCGGATTCGTGCGGAGGATTCGCCCGGGTGTCGCCACTGTGCGGAACATCCGGAGGACACGGTGGAGCACACTGTAGAGGTGTGCCCCGCCTGGGCGGAGCATCGCCGTGTCCTCGTGGGGGCGATCGGCGGCAGCGATCTCTCTCGCCGGGCCTTGGTTCAGGCCATGGTCCGTAGTGAGGAGGGATGGCAGGCGGTCGCCTCCTTCTGCGAAGCAGTAATGCTAGCAAAGGAGGAGGCCGACCGCATCAGGCAGAGGCAACGGGGCGCTCGCCCCAGCCGCCGCCGGGATTCCGATCCCGATTTCCGGCCACCGTAGGCGCGGGCTTGCGGACGGCGTGCAATGGGTAGCACGCTGTCCGATCGTCCGGTAACCGACCGGACCGAGCCCAAGTCGTCGACGGCGCGTTCTGTTCCCGCGCGCCTCAAGGAGCTGTCAGCACACCGAAGAGGCCCAGCCTGCTAACTGCAGGCAGGCAGGGTCGAAGCCTACTGGGGTCATGGGTTAGTTCCGAAAGGAATGCTCGACCCCGGCACGATAGGCTACGAAGGAACGGGGTAGGTTTTTAGTCAGTAAGAGTCTGACACTACTTCCCGCTCCGCCCAAGGGCGGGATTTGTCATTGGATGATTTTACCTACCATAAAAAAAAAAAAAAAAAAAAAAACAACGTGACGTTGTGTGTTGCGCAGATATGCTTATTGGCAAACCGTGTTGAGCGGATGTTGGGTACAATACCGCGTCGTACTATGATACAATGATGTTCAAGCGCTGCATCGTCAAAAATGTCGCAATCGGTCTTCAACCAAGGGGTTTTCAATGTTTCCTTGCGGTGCATTTGCGCGATGCAGTGTCATATCGTGCATCCACTAAACGGTGACCTTTAATGATATCACATCCCTGCTAATGTAGCCAAGGTCAAATACAGTCTAGTAGTAGGCAGTATTCGTGTATCAAAACTCATAAACGGTACTTGATAGTATTATCACTTGATAGTAGATAGGGTTATCTCCAGCGGTTTTAATACCTTATGCAAGTTATAGCCAAAATATCAAGCAACAACTTTTATTTAAGCTAGCATCTTTGACTTTCTACAAATTGATTTGGATAATGTTATTCATTCAATCTTTTGACTGGCCTGTTGGTCTAGTAGTCAGTAGCCCTGACTGCTATACCGGAGGTCGTGGGATCGATTCCCACCCAGGACAAATGTTTGTTTGATGAGCACGATCATTTGTTCTGTGTCTGGGTGTAATTTATCTATGTTAAGTATGTATTTAGAAATATATAAGTATGTTTATCAGTTGTCTAGTACCCATAACACAAGCTCTGCTTAGCTCGGGACAAGACGACGTTGTGTGATAGTTGTGGAATATTATTATTATTATAATCCAAGAAGTAACAAAGGAAATATTCGGAACTTGCGACCCCCTCAGCTGAACATTGAGTACCGCTGAACTAGATACTTCTCACCATTTCTCAATATTCAGTAAACGAGGCGTTCTCGCTGTCACCGACACCCGTCGGTTAATTAATGTTCATATTAAGAGAAATAATTATGTAAACTGTATCGGTAGCGGACAAAAGGTTTGACTTTTGGAAGGATTTATTTTAAGACTGGATTTTGTGTGGTTCTTAATTAATATCTAATAATAATTCACAACTTTCACTCATTGCAATCTAGTCCCAATCTAAGTAGAGCTTCTACTATAAACACTAGACAATCGATAAACATACTTACTTATTTCTAAACACATACATATTATAGATAAATGATGTGCTCATCACACAAACATTTGTCTTGGGTTTTTTTTTTCTATGGTAACCACCTACTGGGAGATTGAGTTCCGAAAGGGAAACCCGTAGACCTAAAACACAAAAAGCAAAAGAACATAAGTATAGTTTTAGTCAGTTTTCTGGCACGCCATCCTGCTTCGCCCTAGATCGTTGGAAGTCTTTGGATGATTCCTGACCTAAAAAAAAACACTAATATTCATGGTTCTCTTATGATTTGACTATTACATTTTTGCTGTATGGACTTTTGAAAAGACTTTGACATCTGAGCTTGTTTCATTGGGTAGTCAGCTAGGAAACACCGACCTCATCTAGAATAAACTGTCGAAAAAAACGCGTGAAAGTGTTTCTTAAAACCGAAACCTATTTGTAAAGTAAAAATAAATAGTGGTTTGTAGTTTTTAAGTTTTTAATCGTTTGTCTTTGTATGGTTATATGAAGAGGAGGGATGAAATGCATGTTACTAAAAGAGTTATGAGTTTACATGTAAAAGTTTACATGTGGATGGATGGAAAGGGAGAGGGAGGCCAAAGAAGAGATGGATGGATTGTGTGAGGAGTGATATGAAAGAAAAGGGAGTTAGTGATAGCGTGACGAGTGACAGGACAGAATGGAAGAAAACAACGTCTTGTGCCGAACCCAAATAAAACGGGATAAGGGCAGGAAGATGATGAGTTTTTAACTTTTTAATGGCATAGTTTTTAAACTTCCAACCGACTAACCCAACAAGCCCCCCACAATGTTAACGCTAGCAAATTCAGAGCATGCATAGCACGTAGCACGATCAAAATAAAATGTTTACAGCTTTGTATACGACTTGTGCATTTATGCACTTGTGACCACGCCACATACTATTAAAGTTCTGGAAAGGAGCTTCCGAAGGATTGACTTCCCTTTCATATTTACTTTACCCTATTTACGTATACAAGTGACATTTTACTCATTAGCAATCTTTTGGGATGAAAAAAATCATGAATATTAACAACTTTTTGGGATCAATCCTGAAACAAAACTGAAAGTGAAGGACCAAGCCCAAGTCGTCGACGGCGCGGACTGTTCCACGCGCGCCTCAATGAGTTGCCAGAAATCCGTAGGGACCCAGTTCTGAGAGGAAGACACGGCCCAGGTATACGGCTGAAATGCCGAATATAGTGAAACCCCATATATCCTAAGAACTTGTTAGCTACCTATATTCTTGCAAATAAATATATCATTAATTCATTCATTAATTCATTCATTCATTCATTCATAACGAAGGAACGGGGTAGGCTTTTTAGTCAATAAAAGTCTGACATTATCTCCCGCTCCGCCCGAGGGCGGGAAATGTCATTGAATAATTTTCCCCACCAAAAAAAAAAATTGAAAGTGAAAAGTGTAATGGTTTTTTTTACACATTAAACCTTTACCTATTTAAAGATTTCTGATGAATTAAAAGTCACCAGTGTATTTGCACCAAACTGCTTAGTTTCACCAAGCACTTTTATTTCACTACACAGCCTAGTTTCATCAAACTATACTAAAATTATGCTACTTTCGGCCGGGTTTAATTTTATTTTTACCAAAAACTGTAGTTTCTATCTTCGTAGTAATGCTGTAGCGTTTCGTAGCAGTACATTACGTTGACGCGTAGCCAAAGTGCGTAGCAGATGTGCTATGACGTAGCTTGTTCTGAATCCTGTCACTCACCAAGTCGCAAGGTGATTTTCGATCATCGTAGGCGCGGACGACGACTACAAGGTAGCTAGTTGTCCGTCCATCCGGTACGCACGTAGGGTGAAACCAAGAGTTATCGTGGCCCTGAAGTGCAAAGGGCGACTGAAAAACACAGGTGGGTTTTTGGCAGTTAAAGTCTCTCACGACGTCTGACTCCACCCTAGAACGGGAGAAGGCATTTGATGGCTAGTTTATATCATTTAAAACAAAATAAAAGTACGTATGGTTAATAACTTGAAATAATAAATGCATCTGAAAATGTATCCAAATCGCAAATTAAAATGGACATACCTACATGTATATAGGCTGTGTAACAAAATTTTACAGGATGTAGCTTTTCTTTCTCCTTCTTTCTCCTATGTTTCACTTCGATGGACATCCCATCCATACGCACAAAACGAACACAAACGCACACACATTCAATCTCCTGCCGATGATGGCGACTGTATTTTCTGATAGCACAGCCTGGGAATCTTTAAGCCAAGAGTTTCTTTTAGGCAAGCATACACCGTCGCTATCGATCAAGTGAGATAGTGCTCAAGCGCGAACTTATCAACAATTCAAAAAAATAGTAGGGAGTATGTTTCCTTGGGACAATTTTCTACTTTTACGGTTGCGAAGCTGCTGGCAGCAGCCAGTAAATGAATAAAAGTTATTTCATTCATATTCGCTCTAAAGCGTCGAAATACGCGAAAAAAAAACGAAATAGAAATACGCACCCAACCATTTTGATCGAATAAATTGTCAGCGTTAGCTGGAAATAAATTAGTCTGCAATTCTATGTGGGTCAGTTTGTACGTCCATCACTTGTAATTAACTAAATTCTGATTAGACTAACAAAGCTAAACCGAGCGAAATCAAATAATTCGTTTCTGTATTTTAGTTACTGTTTTTTTAGGGTTCCGTACGCAAAAGGAAAAAACGGAAGCCTTATAGGATCACTTTGCTGTCCGTCTGTCTGTCTGTCTCTCTGTCTGTCACGACCCTTTATTTTGAGAATGCGTGGAAATATCGAGTTGAAATTAAAACCATATACTCAGTCAGTCGGTGGCCCCTTAAAAGCTATGAAAAAGTTGAACTTCTTAGTTACAATAAAGTCTTATAGCCAGAGGTCGGAGTAGGTAGATTGATTTTATATACTTGCGTCAAGATATTATAATATGGACATGCCATTTTATCCATAATGTGCGGGAAGTACCGGAAAAAGTTCCGGGATTGGAATTATGGACTAAAATAAAATAAAGCGTCATACTGTCAAGCGTCACTTCTAATTCAACAGTAAGGGACAAAATACGGTGTAATTATTCCAAGGTATTTTTGTACAAAATGAAAAACTGATTTCTTTCACCATTAGCTAACACTGGCAGCGTAGATTGATATTATTAATACGTTTTTCACCTTAAACACAAATTCATGCTAATTTCAAAATTCCGGAACAAATATCACAATAAATATGAAGTTCCGGTATTTTGGGTGGCATATCCATATTATCCTCTACGTTTGACGTCAACGACCTTAAATCAATCTACCTACTCCGACCTCTGCTTATAGCACAGGTATAGGAATAAATCTGAAAACAGTTTTGTGGTGACGTTACAAAAAAAAAATTAGTTTTTGCGATTTCGAAAATCTTCTAGGCGACGAAGAAACGGGGTAGGTTTTTAGTCAGTAAGAGTCTGACACTATTTTCCGCTCCACCCAAGGGCAGGATTTGTCATTGCATGATTTTACCTACCATAAAAAAATCTCTATTTAGGAAATGAATTGTTTACATAGGTAATTTTGTACGAAATCTTCAGTGCGCGTGTGCGACTCGCAATTGTTTTCATAAATCGACAAATAATTGAGTTCTCTGAATGAGATATTGTTGTTCAGAATTATCCAATTCAGAGAATGACCTATCACAATCATTTTAATTCTCTCAGAATTATACGTTCCGCGTTAAATTCCAGTAAAGCTACAAGCAAATAATACCCTTTACTACGAACACTATATCGGCTCATAAATCGAGATATTCATTCATCCAACTTTCATTCATTCACTACCGAATAGTATCAACTTTACTGTAGTTTTTTTTTTTTTGGTAGGTAAAATCATCCAATGACAAGTCCCGCCCTTGGGTGGAGCGGGAAGTAGTGTCAGACTCTTACTGACTAAAAACCTACCCCGTTCCTTCGTAGCCTATCGTGCCGGGGCCGAGCATTCCTTTCGGAAATTAACCCATGACCCCAGTAGGCTTCGACCCTGCCTGCCTGCAGTTAGCAGGCTGGGCCTCTTCGGTGTGCTGACAGCTCCTTGAGGCGCGCGGGAACAGAACGCGCCGTCGACGACTCGGGCTCGGTCCGGTCAGTTACCGGACGATCGGACAGCGTGCTACCCACTGCACGCCGTCCGCAAGCCCGCGCCTACGGTGGCCGGAAATCCGGATCGGAATCCCGGCGGCGGCTGGGGCGAGCGCCCCGTTGCCTCTGCCTGATGCGGTCGGCCTCCTCCTTTGCTAGCATTACTGCTTCGCAGAAGGAGGCGACCGCCTGCCATCCCTCCTCACTCCGGACCATGGCCTGAACCAAGGCCCGGCGAGAGAGATCGCTGCCGCCGATTGCCCCCACGAGGACACGGCGATGCTCCGCCCAGGGGGGGCACACCTCTACAGTATGCTCCACCGTGTCCTCCGGGTGTTACGCACAGTGGCGACACCCGGGCGAATCCTCCGCACGAATCCGGAACAGGAACTTGGCAAACTTTCCGTGTTCCGTTAGGACCTGCGTCGTGCAGAAGTTAAGAGTACCGTGAGGTCTTTCCAGCCACGTCTCAAGGATGGGCCTTATCGCCTCGATTGTGGCGCGCCCCGAACGAGGTTGTGATAGTCGCTGACGCCATTTCGCCATGAGATCCCGCCGGAGCTCTGTCCGCCATGCCTCGACTTGTCGTGGCAGCGGAATTTCGCTCCGGCGTTGCATCTCCATGCGCTTGTCGTGCATGTGTGCAAGGACTGTTGCCTCCAGATCCCATGGCGGTTGGCCAGCAAGGAGGGTCGCCGCGTTGGCCAGCAAGGAGGGTCGCCGCAACTTTACTGTAGTGTATTTTAAGTTGATTTTTCAACAACTATTTGTATTAAAAAAGGGCTAAGCACTCACTGCAAATCACAAAAATCTATGGGTTGCAGTTGATTTTGAACTAAGTCTTGTATGACATAGAGTTTGTTATTCCGAAATTTGATATAATCTCGAATTCTAAATTCAAATTATATTTTTTTTTTCGATGGGAAATCATCCAATGACATCTCCTGCCCTTTTGTGTCAGATTTTACTGACTAAAACTCACTCCTAGTTCCTACGTTGCCTATAATGATAGGCAGGAGCTTCTGAAAGGAAAACCCGGCCGTGGAATGCCACGGCCGGGTTTTCCTTTTAGAAGCGAAGCCATAGCCCCAATAGGCTTCGAATCTCCTTGAGGTGAAAGTCAAACACTACGCGCAGTCGACGGCTTGGGCTTGGTCCGAACGGCTACAGGACGGTCGGACGGCGAGTTACCCATTGCTCGCCGTTCGCAATCCCGTACCTACAGTGGCCGAAAATCGGAGTCGGAACTCTACGGCTGGGACGAGAGGCCTCCTCCTTTGCTAGCATTACGGCTCGGCGCCAGAGATCATTGACCCCGATCGCCCCCTTGTGGATACGGCGGTGCATAGATGAACCATAAACCTGTACCTACACAGGTCATAACTTTTTGTAAATAGGTACAGTACGCGGCAAATAAGTTGAACCATTTGCTATGGTTACGCGCAATCAGGGGGGGGGCCCTTCGATTAAGACCCGAAAATCGGTTATATCCTCGTCACAAATGTTGAACCATCATGACGATCGACCTTGAATGCGCAGTAATCAATTTTTGGGTCTCAATCGAGGTTTGAGACTGCACGTAACCATCGCAATGGGTTCAACTTATTTGCCACGTACTATTCTTTTTTTAATTGACAAAACAGTAAACGAAAGTGCCGCCTGAATACCGTCACGTCCTTCCAACTTTTAATTTCCTACCAACATTTATTAAAAATCATGGCTATCATTATTACGATGACATTTCACAACCCTAAAAAAGAGATTTGAAAAAAAAAATAACATCTAAAATCTACCTCAACTCAAAACGTAATTTATATGTTGCAAAAATGGTCGTAAGAAATACACTCGCATAAAAATGCCTTCGTAATTAAAAAGTAAAGGAATAAAAACATCTTGAAGGGGAAATAATTTAGCACGGGGAAAGAAATGAAAAAGGAAAAAAAAAGTTAGAAGATTCGCCCCAATGAATAGGCTACGAGTAATATTTATTCAAGATCATAATGACGTTTCGTAACGAATTCAGTAATTATTCATTTACTTTGGAAAATTGAGCCTTTAAAAGGGGTTTGTAGGTAAATATAAACGTTTGGATCGATCGCTTTGAGGGACAGGTTGTTGGGTGTGTCAGTAAATGGATTTTGTAATAAATAACATGACTAAAAAGAGTTTCACCGGAGTGTCTTGCGCATTCTTCTCTATAGAGGTCTTTTTTTGAAGTGAGAAATCATACAATGACATCTCCTGCTCTTGGGCGGAGCGGGATAGTGTATCAGACTTTTACCTATAACACACTTGTTCGTTATTTGCCTTCGTTCCAGGACCCCGGGTTTCACTTTCAGATAACCCAAGACTCCATAAAGGTCTGCGCTTTGGAATGTGCAAGTAACGTCGCATTCATTTCACTTATTGACTGATTTTTCGACCATTGAAGTCTCTATATGATAATTTTTTTTTCTTTATTTAATTATTCTTTTAAGAAATATTTAAAAATATAAACTATTTGTTAATAAGAGAATTATGAGATAACAATAATAATTTTAGTTTTCAAAGACAACAAGACTTCAGAAGTTATCAACTAAAGGGAACACAACTAAAAGGAACTAAAAACCTAAAAACCTATTGCCGCACCAGCAATCGCAACCAGTGATTGATCACTGGCGCATCATGCTTATCGGCCAAGTTTTGAAAAATGCCTTTGGAGCTGCTCCTAGATCTGCTTAGCAACGAGGCAGCCTTCTTTCTCATTATGGCGTGGAAATCATACACACGCGCTACAGCGAACATGCCCGATGCACTGCAGTATCTAGGCAGCCCCAACAGCACTCTAACACATTATTATATTGGACCCATAGGGTGTCTAGAGCCTTCCACGTATGCTTAATATAAATGATTTGAGTTTTGATATCATTCATCATCATCATCATTTTAGCCGAAAATGTCTATTGTTGGATATAGGCCGCCCGCAAATGACACCACAACGTACGGTCCTGAGTCTCGCATTTATCAGATTCCCGCCATCCACACCAAGTCATCGGTCCACCTTGTGGGAGACTCACTAACGCTGTGTCTTCCTGTGTGCGGTCATCGCCTCCAGAACCTCTCGACCCCATTGACCATCTATTCTGCGTGCAATATGCCCTGCCCACTGCCACTTAAGTTTAGCGATTCGGTGGGCTATATTGGCAACCTTGGTTTTCCTCTGGATATCTTCTTCAGGTATGAAACTCCGAGCATAACCCTTTCTATTACCCTTTGTGAGACTTTAAGCCTTCTGATGAAGCCCATCATACATACCATTGAAACCATTCGAATTCTTTAACCAGTGAGACTCCTCTCTTGAAAACAATAGCCTTTTTGACCTGATTTCAATTATGGTGGCTGATCTCAATAGAGATTAGTACCCAGGACATATTGTAGAGCTCAAGTGTATGCGCAAACACAAGTGAACTCTTGGCCTTTTTCCTCTCATGGTCCGAAAGGACAGCATTCCGACACAACCAGGGAGATAACAGGCGCAGGTCCAACAGCTTAACATGTTAAGTGGAAGCATGCTTTCGGATGCTGATTTTTAGAAGTATCACACAAGGCGAAGGACCGACTTCCAAACTGTGGGTGATGAGACATTTCTAATGGATAACACAATAGCATTTTCAGAAAAGAAAACTAGTTACCAGATTTAATTATTGACGTTTCGTAACAAATATACTTGCCGTTTGGTGCCTATTTCTTATCACACACACCATAAATACCACGTTTGTATTACCCAAACAGTTTGGCAGAGATGTACAGCAGTCAAAATTTACTAGTTGTGTTTAAGTTTCTTATAATAAGACGAGGCTGTTGCCGTCCATCGAGCACCAATTCAGAGTCCACCGCTGAGAAACGACATAAAGGAAATAACACGACACTTTGCTTGACCCGGGAATTAAATCAAAGAACTTTTGCTCAGCTCAGCTTGCAACTATAGACTAAAGAAATAGACCTACCTCATGTGATCGATTGAGACAGCCAGAAAACCCAATGTGCTTTTTATTATCTGTATTAAACAAACCAAAGCAAACGATCTCTAGCTCCAAATACCTACCAACATACCAAAATCCAGCGCACATTGGATTTAATTGCCGAAATTCCGATTAACAAATAAACCAGCAATTTACAAGTAATCACGAGAATTGTACTCTAAATGAATCTGTTTTGGAACAAACACAATGATTTCGTATGCAGAAAGAGCATAAATAAAAACTTTAATGGTTCACATTAGTGAATGAAATGGATTTCACGTTTATTTGAAAAAACACTTTTGTTTTGATTAATTACTTTAATTATCGTAATCATTTATATTATTATACGTCTTTTAAATTTAGTGTCATGAATTATAGAAATCAATTTCGATGTCATCAAAATCAAAATATTTTATTAGATATTTTAGTTTAAGGTTTCACATACTCTACTTCTATTGTTAGTTTTGTATTTTTCTTTTAATCTCTCCCTAAATAAGTAATAATGGTTTTGTATATTTATAAATATGTGCTGCTTTTTTTGTGTCTATGATTATACAAAGACAATGTGTAATTTATTTCAAACCTTAAAGAAAAACATCGTAAGGAAACCGGTATGTCCAAGAATAAAAAATGAAGACATAAATAATTATGTGACATCAACCAAACCGCAATGGGCCCACGTGGTAGAGTCCCATTCCCATTCCTTCTCCTAGAGAGGAGGCCCGAGTCCCAGCAGTGGGAAAATTATAAACCTGATTAAGTTACGTTACATAAATAAAAAAATCACCATTTCAGCGGAAAGAGGTCCCTTTTTGGCCACAGGGCTCCTCCAACACACACATTGGCCAATTCTGGTTTTTCGTATCCAGCGTACTTCCGCCAATTATAGGCTATATATTATTAGGCTTGCTCCTAATTGATATTTCAAAATTCGCAAGACAGTTAAACAGTAACGAAAAAGTTTAATAAATACATCTTCAAAAGAAAACGCTGACAGAAAACAGAAAGCCAACAACGAACTTACGAGGCTTAAAACTTAAATCCAAAAAGCGGTCCTCTCCAAAAAACAAGGAACACTTCTGTCGCCCTTCCGTCTGGTGCCGACTTCGTAATTGAAATGATTAATGTCTCTCAGATGCGTGCGGCGAGTAGCTAATTATAAATAATGAATGGATGGATCGCGACAACGATGCAGGAATGAGCCGAGTTGATTATGAAGGATTAGAGGGTAGGCACAGATTTTGCAGAGTTATTTTGAGTGAAATATTGATATTACTGTATGTCTTCATACAGTAATATCAATATTTCAGCTCAGTTTTAGAAGTTAGAACTGAATTTTAGAACTCACAAAACCCGGACATACCACGTAGGGCTTTTTTTATAGTAGGTAAAATCATTCAATGACAAATCCCGCCCTTGGGTGGAGCGGGAAGTAGTGTCAGACTCTTACTGACTAAAAGAAAAAAGGCCCGGAAAATCTTAACAGCAACTTACAGAAATATGACGTCATCGCACAACGCCATCTATCAAATGAATTAAGAACTAATTAAATATACGCCATATATACGTAAATATATGAATTACGTTAACATTAGAACTAACAAACACTATTATGTGTTTCGGTCATTTGAGGAATTTTTCAAAAGAGTTACCGTGGCCCAAGAATGTAAAGGGCTACTGAAAAACAGAGATGGGTTTTAGTCAGTTGAAGTCTGACACCTCTCGATCCGCCTAGTGTGGGCCTTGAGCACAGGCATAGGGTAGACAGCCTTTCGGTCTTTTTCTGGATGCATTTTGGAGAGTGTGCCCCACCCAATGGTGGTATTTATCATTTGATGATTTTACCTACCATAAAAAAACCCTTACGTTATTGTAACCTCTACAACAACAACAACCTCAACGGTCCAGACAAAGCTTTTTGTCTCGAGGTGTATACCGCGTAAGAAAGAAAGAAAGAAACTGGAACTGGAACAATTTGCCTGTTGCGGTCTTCCCGTCCGATTATAATTTGGGTTTCTTCAAGGCTAGAGTGAATAGGCTCTTAATAAACTAGTGCGCCTCACTATCAACGATTGCATCACTGCTTACCATTAGGTGGGATCGCAGTCAAACATTAGTTTATATAATATAGAGAGTATTGGGTGTTAGGTCGTGCAATCGTTACTTACTTTACGTTAACCGTTTGAGAGCAAAGAGTTTCACAAATTCTCAACTTCAACCAAATGATTGGAGGAATTTATTTTACCATTGACTCATCCTTTTGTGTTTCATATAAAAAGTAGACACGGAACTCATTGTAATAAAAATCAGTGTCTACAAGCATCAACCACAACCCCTCGTGTTACAAGCCTTTTTCAAATCAAATCCCCTTCGCCATGTATACAACCCGTTTATAGACTTAGTTACAAGAAAAAAGACTACACTCGCAATAGGTATAAAAACATAACTTGAAAGGATTTTAAATCTAAAAGAAAATGGTAAAAAATGAAAAGTGTAAAAGCTGCATTCATTTTACATTCTGCTGACTAACGAATTCTGGAACTTGTAGGTATTTGGGGAAGCATTTTGTAGAACCAACTCCGGTTAATACATTATCAGCTACTGATTGTTTAAATTCTCGGCTTATGGACAGTGAGCAATGGGTGGCTCGTCGTCCAACCGTCGGGTAACCGTCTGGACCAAGCCCGAGTGGATTTATTCTGTTAAAGTTAGCCCTGTAGTTCCACCCTAGAACAGAAAAAGTATACAGTTACTACACTCTTTCTAACCAGTTAAAATAGGTTTGATACTGCGACCGATGCGGAATTTGCATGAGCTGTAGGCGAGTGTCTTATGGAGCCGAGGGCTGCAGTGACTTTTTAACCGGTGGCGTGTGTCAAACGACAAATGATAAATGATATTTATTTTGCAAATAGTTTTTAAAAAACACTTTACAATAATATCAATATTTTTTTCGTCTGTTTAAACGACGTTTTTCAATACACTTATGACGCGCACCCAGCCTGATATGATAAATAATTTTATAATGATAAAATTGTGTTGGGGGAGAAAACGCGCAATTTTCCGTACTAGTGCGGAAAACAGCCCATTTCGTGCTTAAAAGCGGTGGAACAAGAGCGGGTTTTTTTAAAAAAATACATATCCAAACATTTTCTCCATCCACGTTTTCGCCACCAAATCATTATTTAATTAGTCCCCCCTCCCCAATAACTACCACGCTCGTCTCAGGACATCCTCATCAGTCACCCGCATTTTTGGCCGCCAAAGAAACCTCACACCGAACCTAAGCATTTGTAAAGTGTCCCGTACTTCTCCGCGTTACGTCACTTAAAAGGGTTTGAACGAGTAAAAAGGTTCAAGTGAACCTATAGTTAAATGTGACTTAATTAATTTTCTTATGAATAAAACGGTATGAATTTTTTATACACCAGATTTTGCTTTTTATTGTACCTTCGTTGCAATTACCAACACTTCTACAGAGAATCAACTTTGGACTAGAATATCATTGAATAACTAGCTGATGTTAAGTGGTAATGGGCATGGCACACTGGTCACAAAACAGATCGTCAATGAGACCGAAAGGTTCTGGGTGATGACCGCGTACCGGAAGACGCAGTGTTGAAAGGTCTCCCAGAAGCTGGATCTATGACAGGACCGTTCATTGTGGTAACACTTGGGGGAGGCTTATATCCAACAGTGGATGTCTTTCAACTGAAATAATGATGATGGTGATGACACAAGTGCTTGTCAAATTCGTTTAAAATAATAGCGTGGAAGTTGAACTAAGCATCCTGCTGAAGAAGTAGCTATTGAAGTTGTAGGCAAAAGAGAAATAAATTGGGAATTTAGTTAAAAATTTAAATAACTGCGCAGTTTTGAGGCTTGTGACGCCTTTATCAATTCAGAATCTATCTGCTAAAAGTAGATATAAAATTCAAAGCACCCAAAAAATCCATTACCATCAAACTAAGTTACAAAAAGCTAGTTAAGATGTAAATCACAAATTTTCTCACCAAAAGATACTGATAACACAGTTAAGAGGTTTAAATGTAATCCTTCCGAAACAAAGCGCTGAGTGTTTCAGGAAGAATTTCAGGTAAACGAGAGATTAATCTTGCAAATCTTGTCGCTTTTGCTCGAGTCTTGCCTTTTTGTCAGAAATTATCACAGCCTTATTTGAATGAATGTAATTTTGCCGTAACACTGACGCTGTGGATCTTTTAATCATGAGGCACCGAATTCACAAGCTTGACTTGTGACTTTTTCAACGTAATTTGAGACCAATTTAAGATATTGAAAGGAAGGAAACCAATCAAAATTATTTACAATCGATCCCTTCGGAAAGCCTAGGAGGAAATTTTAATTTCGCTACCCACAAAATTCCAATCAAACCACTTCATTAGGAGCCTATTTAAACATGTTTTAACAGCAATAACGATTCAATCAACTTCGTGGGTAGTGAAATAGGTTATTATTTCTATATAAATACTTATAAATAAATTAATTTTGGAAAAGGAAACCCTAAAATCCGATCCGAAGTTTTTGAAATTACAAAACAAGCTGTTGGGGTACCTACAATAAATATTGTTGAAAACTCTTTCTGGACTAAAAACTTTCAATATCCGCGATAACCAGTTCAATCTGCCTTAAGTCGGTCCAAAGTTACCGGGGTTGGTCCAAACTTGTATTAGCCAAGTTCATTTTACGAAACTATGGGTGGAGTATAAATTTTTCATAAAACGGACGTTGGAATTAAGTGTTTCCGTACTTTTTGATGAGGGTTTCTAACTTGCTGGCAAGTTCTGAGTTACTAATTTATCTGAGGAACGTCTGGACCCGACTCAATGTTATGCGAGAATTTTGAATGTTTGAACAGTTTTTGCTTATGGCTATTTGATGGTGCAACTGATATGTGAAACTTGTGTGTGGCTGCTGATTTTGATGATGGAAAAGTTTTAGAGTGAAACAATGCGTGAAAGATATCTTCTTGGAAGGTTTTTTTTTAACAATACTAGCTGAACCGGCAAACGTTGTTATTGTTATAAATATACATTATAAATGATCAAAGAATAATGGGGGGCTGGTGATTTATGGGGGTTGGGGTTTTTTTTTAACATGGGAATCTAATGACTTCTTCCGCTCTAAAGTGAAATGGGAGGGCGTTTCAGACTTTTACTGACTTAAACCACATCTAAGCTCCTTCAGTTTCCTTTTGCTTTCTAGTTCGGCCACTCTGAAGAGATTACTATCTCTTCAGAAGCCCAAGTAAACTTCTGCCCTACAGTTAGCTGACATCTGTTTGAGAACCGCGTGGAACATTACGCGCCGTCGACGACTCGGTCTCGATCCGGATGGTTACTGGACAGTCGGTAAGTGAACTAGTAGTAGGAGGGATGCGGAACATGTTGACAGCAACACAGTCGGGACCCATTAAAATATTTCCATCTAATATGGGCCCCGGTTTTTTTTTATACACCATATTAGAATTTTAAATTAATATAATTAAGTAAATTGCTTTTACATCACTAGATTGAACCTTATTTTTTCTTTTTTTTTTTTAATTTTTTTCTTGCAATCTGGTTGCGCAAATAAGCTGTGGACTGTAGATTTTAAAAAAAGCGATCTAAGGTTTATTAACAATATGCAGATACTATGCCTGGCATGGGATAAAGGTATTGGGAAAGAGCACTGACCTTTAGACTTCGAAGGTTCCACGTGGCACCGCCGGCGATTTTCGACTTCGCACATTTAAATCACTGCCAGGTCCTGTTTTGCACTACACGGCACCACTGTTGTTGAGTTTGAATGGTTGGATCACGAAAATAGTCAATTTTCTTGTAATTTCGAGCGGGCGCGGTTAGCGGTGCGGTCACATTCACAATGCACAAAACGTCAATGTCAAATCATTTCTTGCGGTCGTGCGGGTGGAGGGAAAACGGATGGTATAGGATTGCTAGGCCAAAAAAATAAATTACAAAAAACAAAGTCGCGGATCATAGCAAATTGGCGCAACCATTCCCCCCGGGTTTGAAGGGTTACCTTCAAAGAAAAGAAAAAAAAACAAAAGCGAAACTAAACCCTATTACTAATCTAAACTATCAATACTAGGTAGCGAAACAACTTATAACTAACTATGCCACTACTACTGATTAGGCAGAGGGCAGAGGCGAATAACCGGACGCAGGTACGATCCAGTTGCGGTTTTAACTTTTACGACTCGCGTTATTTCGTTCGAACCCGGAAAAACTTCTTCCACTACACCAAGAGGCCAGTGCAGAGGAGGCGCACTCTCAGTCTTCAGTATCACCACAGTACCGACTGTGACTGGATCTGAAGGAGTGTTCCACTTTTGACGCGACTGCAGCGTATGCAGATAATCTGTCCTCCATCGCTTCCAAAAGGACTGAACTAAGCTATCTAGCAGAGCGTGACGCGGGTGAAGCTGCAGTTTGTCAGTCTCGACATCTAAAGCGGGCAAATATTTAAGAGGAGTCGTCGTCAAGAAGTGAGCCGGCGTCAACGCTAGTGGCTCCGATGGATCACCAGACAAAGTCCGACACAACGGACGCGTATTCATCAACGCCTCTACCTGAGCGAGTACGGTGCTCAACTCCTCGTACGAGAGAATCTGTTCGCCTATGACCCGAAACAGGTGCGACTTAAGGCTTTTAATATTCGCCTCCCAATTGCCACCAAAATGACTAGCTGCTGGCGTATTAAAACACCAATCAATGCGATTCTCAGCTAAGACATGGGCGAATTCACTTTGGTAGTACTTGGAGCGTAAGAATGTATGTAATTCCGAAATATTGCGTCGCGCTCCAACATAATTTGTGCCGTTGTCAGAGTATAAGCGCTTAACGGGACCACGGCGAGATAAAAATCGTTTAAATGCAGACATAAAACCCTGCGTACTCAAATCACTGGTTAACTCTATGTGAACCGCACGAGTTGTCATACAAACGAATAGGCAAATGTATGCCTTTGTGGAACGTATACCACGACCACGGGCAATAGTGACTTTAAACGGTCCAGCATAGTCCGTCCCAGTATGTATGAAAGGTTTCACCGTCTGTACAACACGACAAGAACGATGGTCGGCCATTTCCGGCGCGTTGAAACGCGGGCGGAGCTTAAAGCAGGGCACACATCTGTGCACTCTAGCGCGTATCAAATTGCGAGCGGAAAGTATCCAGTACTTCTGTCGAAGAATGGACATTAATAAATCGGGACCAGCGTGACAATTCACCTTATGGTGATAGTCCACCAACAAATCCAAAACGTGATCCCTGCGTGGTAGAACTACTGGATGCATTTGTTCAAACTCTAACTTAGCATTTCGCAGACGGCCACCGACACGAATGAGTCCGTCTTGCAAAAATGGTTTCAAATGTTGAAGTGCGGGACTACAAGGTTTATGTGATTCTAAACTACGAAATTCTTTTGAAAAATAAAATTTCTGCAACTCTCGAAGTACAACTGATTCAGCTCTATCCAAATCAGCTGCGATTATAGAACCACGCGATGGTAATAATCTCAAAAATCTTAGGACGTAAACTACACAGCGTAATAGTCTCGACCAAGACGAGACTCGATTAGACAACAACAAAACAACTGACTCTTCACGCGGAACTGATACTACAAGCGTATGTTTCTTCTCCTCGGGTGGTTCTGAAACAGTAGCGGGGTTAAACGGAGCATTTGGCCACTCGTTAGGAGTGGTATGCAGCCAGGGAGGGCCACAAAACCAAAGCGGATGATTTAAAATTTGCGCGGGAAGCAAACCACGTGAGAGACAATCAGCTGGGTTTTCTGTTCCAGCGACATGGAATATATTTTCCGGAGACAATTCAGCTTGAATCTTACGTTCCAAGCATAGAAAGCGTTTTTCTGCGGAGGCACGGGAGCCACCGAGCGAAAAAATATCACCCTTGAAAGGGAGCGCGACAACATAACGACCATCTTTATCACGAGTAGTCGTGCGGGTATAAATCTCCTCAGTGACCTGATCCTCAGGGCTGAGAATAGGCGGGACATTGACCTCTTCAATCTCCCAGAACTTGCGGATGGTAGACTCAAGCGGCGGCTCGACGGTGCAACAGTGCGACACAGTCGAGTAACTATTTAAATAAGCGGGTGCGGAACCAACTATAACAAACCCGAGAACTGTTTCCAGTGCGTGCGGAGCGGGGTACATCGGAAGACCTTGAATTTTACGTGATAACTGGAGATGCGGGAGAATCGAAGCACCGATCAATAGATCGATATCTCCAGGGAAAGCGTAATTTCCGTCGGCTAACTGCAAGTTCTTAAACTCCGTCAGCATGGACGTGTCAACCGGTACCGTGGGCAACCGTTCCGTAATCTTATCTGCGACTAGCGAATCCATTTCAAACGAAATATTACGATTAAAACGTGAACTAAATATTATTTTAATGGAACCGTGAATGGTTGCCTTTAAACCTCCAAAACCTTTCACTTCTGAGCGGGATGACCAATTATTAAAACTAAAACCAAGGCGTTGACAACAATCCCGAGTAATAAAATTACTCTGGGAAGCGCCATCTAGTAGCGCTCGAACGGTGTGCGGTTTGCCAAAGGCATCTACAATGACAACTTGCGCGGTCGCAAGTAAAACGGTAGTGACTTGAGCACCAGCGGCGGAAAGCGAACACAATGTTACGTCGTTTGCACTTGCAGCAGGCCGCGCGTCACAAGCGTCGCGCGTCTGCGCAGGCTGCTGCTGCGATGGCAGCTTACTACTCTCAAAATGTAAGAAGGTATGATGTCTAGCTAGACATTTACGACAGCTACCACCACTGTTACATGACGTAACCAGATGTTTGTCACTTAGACAATTAAAACACAAATTATTAGTGCGGACAAACTTGTAACGATCACTAGGCGATAATCTCTGAAATTCCGAACACTTGTACAGCTGTGTATGGCTACCCTTACACAGAGAACAGTCAGGTGTTGAGGCGGTATTAACTAGCGTATGTGCAGTCTTGACTGACTTCGATGACGCGTCTATACGGCGATCGGAACCTGTCCTATTCGTGACTTCATGACGTGCCGACGTGCGCTGCAACACCTTAATATGGTCGCGAATAAAAGATTCTAAATCTTCGAACTTAGGTATTTCTTTGCCGCGCTGAGTCGTTTCAAACAGACGAACAGTTTCAGGATCTAATTTATTTAAACCGATATACAAAAACAAAAAGTCACAGAGGTCATTGACCTTTAGGTTCCTCACTGCACGAACAGATGATGCGAAAATATTTAAAAACTTCTCTAAATTATGATCGTTACAAACGGAAAAATTTTTCAAATCGAATAATTGATCTAAATATGCGGTGGCTACTAATCGCTTATCTTCGTATTTTGTTTTTAAAGTGTTCAAAACTAAATTGTAATTTTCAGCGCTAAACGTAATTCCAGCACAGACAGCCTTTGCCTTACCGGTCAATTTTTCTACGAGATAATGCAATCTCTCGTGATCTGTCAGCGATGTGTTCCTATGTATTATATTTTCGAAACTATCTATAAATAAATTCCAATTTCGAATGTCACCATTAAATTCAGGTATTTGAATTGGCGGCAATCGTGGGCGTTCGCGAGGAGGGTTGGATAAACCACTCGCGGGGGGGGGAGTCTCTAAACTCCTAGCAATACGCTTGATACGACAATACAAGTCATCAAAGGACGACAATGCCTGATAACTCACACAGTAATCAGGATTTAACTCCAACTCTAAAATGTTTATATTATTAATTGTAGATTCAAAATCCGCGCGCAAACTATCTAAAGTTTCCAACGAACACAAGAAAGCATCTCTAATCGCCAGATCCGAGGTTTGCAAAGATTTATCACAAATTGATTGAACACGTGAAAACTGTGAGTCCCTTTTAGCGTATAAAAGCTTTAACTGAACCTTTAAATCAGTACTAACCTTGGTTCCCTTAAGAGACATCTTGTTTTGATATATTCACACTATACACTCAAACAAACACTTAACGAATTATTAAGTAAGCGATAATTAACAGATAACAATATGGTAATATTGTAAACAACAAAGTGAACGGCGAACGAACGGAATAACATATGCGTATAAATCTATGGTTTATCCGTTTCCTACAAATATTCACTCAACAATGAACGGGTATTTTTGAAATGCGTCTACCTACATGAAATTTGTAGGACTTCCGAATGAATTTTGTCAAGAAAAGAATGCGATCGATTTATATCTACGCTGATATTTACGTAGCTAACTATAATTATGCGGTGCGGTTGACGGCGTAGGTACCGTAATTATCAATGGCTCTTTAACTATACGAGCGAAATAACGTATAGTTGCCTAAATGCCTAGATGCGGGTTTTCTACTATTATATCTAGGTAAATAGGCGCGTTGCGTTTATTCCCTATGGAACAAATACTATATTGCGAAATTACAAGAAAATGATTCACGATCCGGCTCGAAGGACCAAAAAGTAATGGTTGCGCAAATAAGCTGTGGACTGTAGATTTTAAAAAAAGCGATCTAAGGTTTATTAACAATATGCAGATACTATGCCTGGCATGGGATAAAGGTATTGGGAAAGAGCACTGACCTTTAGACTTCGAAGGTTCCACGTGGCACCGCCGGCGATTTTCGACTTCGCACATTTAAATCACTGCCAGGTCCTGTTTTGCACTACACGGCACCACTGTTGTTGAGTTTGAATGGTTGGATCACGAAAATAGTCAATTTTCTTGTAATTTCGAGCGGGCGCGGTTAGCGGTGCGGTCACATTCACAATGCACAAAACGTCAATGTCAAATCATTTCTTGCGGTCGTGCGGGTGGAGGGAAAACGGATGGTATAGGATTGCTAGGCCAAAAAAATAAATTACAAAAAACAAAGTCGCGGATCATAGCAAATTGGCGCAACCACAATCGATTCGACGAACCATTAGCAGATTTTTTGTGAGAATCGGTAGATGATAAGGTTCATTCTTCCAGCGAAAAATCTGCCTTCTCAATATTTTGTTTACTTTGTTCTACTTAGCTAAGTCCAAAATGTGGTGGAAATGGTGGTTCAGTTTTTATTTAAAGTTATTTTTTACGCAGTCGGATTTTTTTTTATTTTGTAATAAATGGTAAATTTTGCAAATAGGTTTTTGAAAAACACTTTTACACGTCAATTTTTTTGTCAGTTTAAACTAGATGAGGCCGGTGTTTTCTAGCTGACTACCCTGAGCAGAAACACCGAAACAAAATCAGGGGTCACTTTGAGTTTTAATGTCTAGTTCCGTAGAAACAATGTGTCTCAAGCGGTATGCAATATTAATGATGTATACGGACTTAAAACTGTTAATGAATGGGTTGTCTTTTTTTGTTTTAATCACTTTCACGTGAGAAATTTTATCTCATAAATAACTTTTCTTCTCAGGGCGGCTACAAGACAAAATTTCCAAAACGAAAGGTACGAGTATTAAACCAAGAACACGCGAGTTCTGTTGCTAGAAGAAAGTCATAGACTTACGTCAATGATGCATAGTTTCTACGTTGGAACTCTTAATACGAAAAAAGTTTTTTACATAGTTATAAGTACTGCTATATTACAGAAAATACAAAACACAAAGAAACCATACCTCATTTCGATAAAATAATAACGTACCTTTAATATAAAGTTAATTTGAACTTAGGATTACAAGGCAATCCAAATATATGTATAAAACTTCAAAGCAACCCGTTTTAAAAAACGACATTTTCATATGTAAAAACGTATTATATTTCAGACTAGCTGTGCCCGCAACTTCGTTCGCGTGAACGACGAAACTTATCAATGACTTTTTTGTGTTTAGAACGTTATCTATCGAGCATACCGCTATTAATACTTCTGTCCCGGCGCGGGCCCTTTGTGACTAATTAAAATTTGCGGTTGGTACAGTAATCGGGTCTAGGGATTGAACCGCAAAATTATGTTTGTTTTTTGTTGTATATACTTTTCCGGAATATAAAGTACCCAGTGTGATGCCCAGGATATTAAAGAATAATTATACCAAGTTTCATCGTAATCAAACCGGTAGTTTTTGCGTGATGCCTGAACAAACAGACCGACAGACAGACAAAAAAATTTTTAATCACATTTTTGGGTTCGGTTTCGGTCTAGTAACACCCTCTGCCAATAATTTTTTTAATATTTTCAATGTACAGAATTTTTACTTCTACAGATTTATTATAAGTATAGATATAGATAAGATTTACTCATGACTATTAATGTC
Organism: Leucania comma; assembly: GCA_958295575.1. Classification (NCBI taxonomy): domain Eukaryota; kingdom Metazoa; phylum Arthropoda; class Insecta; order Lepidoptera; family Noctuidae; genus Leucania; species Leucania comma. The sequence continues at coordinate 2,245,061 of OY282469.1, forward strand.
AAATACCAATGCAATCTCCAAGTTTACAGGCAAAATTATAAATATTTAAGACATATCAACGTGCTTATTTGAAAGTATGATAAAAAAAAATGCGAAGAAGCCAGGAAATTACATTCAGTGAAAATTAATAAAAGTATCTTATGACTTCAAGTGGCTCTCGTTGAACGGCGGCGCAGGACAATTTCACTGTTTACATAATTAAATTAAATACCTCTGGAGATTAAATTACGTGACGGTATTTTTTTCTAAGTACACACTTACTTTTGACGAGCTTTCTTTATATATCATCAACTAACCTAGAAATTTTCTAAGAGTACCTTTAAAAATTAAAATACCAACTAGCCTAGAAATCCAAGATGAAAGTATTCCATTTCAAATCCGGAAAGCCGTCACGGATATGTGTCTCTGATTTTCAAACGTTATCTTATTCTTTTTTTTATTGTTGATAGGTTCGCGCTTGACCGCTATATCACCTGATGAAAAGGGATGCGGTCGACGATGGAGCGTGCTTGCCTAGAAATAACCTATGCACACTAGTTAAGTTTGAAAATCAGACATCACTATCACTACATAGTTTAAAACAAAGTCGCTTCCGTCTTCAGATCTTTAAAACTACGCAACGGATTTTGATGCGGTTTTTTTTAATATATATAGTGATTCAAGAGGAAGTTTTATATGTATAATACATTGTGCGAAGCTAGGCCAGTCGCTAGTAATACCATTTAAACACGAAAGTATGTAAGTGTGTATGTATGTTATTTCTTCACGCTCGAACAGCTGTAAGGATTTGGATGAAATTTGGCATACGGAGAGACCATGTCCGAGAATAGCATATAGGATACTTTTTATTCCCTTGATATGATTTTCTGTTATCACGCGGTTGAAGTCGTTGAGTTCTATAGTAGTCCTTAGTTGAGCTTTGCGAATACTGACAAATGCTTGCACTGATTGGACAGGTTCACTCAAATCTGTATGGTTCTTTCTTCAAAAGACAATCTCAGACAAATCCACATGGTTCTCATGTGATTTGACAGTTACATATTTACTGTATGGACTTTAAAAAAAACTTTGTTCCCTGAGTTTGTTTCGGTGTTTCTTCTCAGGGTAGTCAGCTAGAAAACACCGGCCTCATCTAGTTTAAACTGACGATAAAAAATTGACTTGTAAAAGTGGTTTTTGATAAATATCATTCATAATTTTTGAAGCCGCTGGTAGCAACTAGTACACAATCTATCAAAACTCTATGAGCAAGATCTTAGAACGCTCAAATTCACATTTACAAACGAGCATTTATTCAGCAAACGTACCGTCTCCAACTGTTTCATGGCAGCGTATTATATGTATCTTTTGCAACAAACTAAAACGAGAATCGTCCATATTCAAAGAGTACTCACTTTTTTCGTATTATCAATAGTATTATGGAGTGTAGTAGTGCAGACATACTGACAAACATATACAAAGTAAACATGCACTGTATCCAGACCTACCACCTCTATTTGTTCAGCTAATACACTTACGTCATCTTCAATATTGAATACAACTCCCAACTTGTCAAGGCTAGCTTTTATTCAAGAAAAACTTTTAAAAACTTATATAATAAAGTGGAAAATACCAGCTGGGCCTTATAACAGAAGTGTCATAACTATCCAAGAGCTTTATTGTCTTCATTATAAGTGTGAAATATTAGCTATCAAATAAAGAAAATGAACATTCAATTAAATTAAATAAGGCGTTGTTGGAGCTGTAACTTATAAAAACACAAGGAAAATTTAACTTAGATCAACATAGAATAGAATTCATTTTCCTTTGGAGTTTCTTTTCCCCATCACTTTCTCTCGAGATAAGGAAAGAGGCACTCGAGGTCTAATTCCAGCCGTTAATTATTTTTGTATCCCCTGTCAAAGCAAAACAAAATTAAAGAATATTTCATCACTAAATAATGTATAATTTCTAATGAGTGCGCCATTTGAAACGGGAAATGTAATTCATATTTGAATGCGTCGGAACGTCGTATTTTTTTCGTCCATGGATATTATTTTGTATATGAGTATTTAAACCCTTGTAGATAAAAAAAATCTGGGCAAGTGCGAGTCGGACTCGCGGACTGGGGGTTCCGTACAAACTTACATATGAAAACAGTTCATTTCCTGAATTGAGTTACTAGACATTTTACCGAATCGTAAAAAGTCCTTTTTTGTGACGTAACTACAAATTTACAGTTTTCAGATTTTAGGAAACACGTGGAGGTATCCAGTTGAAATTAATACCATATACTCAAATCTGCGATCTCTTGAAGCTGTGAAAAAATCAAACTTCTTAGTTAACGAAAAAAAAGATACGGTCATTTATGTCTCAAAAAACGAGTATTTTGACACTCAAAGGAAAAAAAAACATTCATAGAGTACTTTCCTTTGGCTTAGAATCCTGAAATTTGGCATGAAGCAAGGTCTTATAGCACAAATATAGAAATAAATCTGAAAATACAGTTTTCAGATAAGAATTTGTAGTTACGTCACAATATTTTTTTAACGATTCGGAAAAATCTTCTACTCAATTCGAGAATCGAACAGTTTTCATAGGTAAGTTTGTACTCATAACTCTCACAAAATATTACTTATTCGAGTAAATTGACGATTAGATAAAAATTATACCGTACATAGAAAAACGAATCAGTCTTTCGTTAGCACAAAGACGCTTGATTCGGTCAAGCAAGGAAAAACAGAGCACTTCTTCAAGTAGAAAATATTTGACCTCACTTTGGCCGAAACTGGTTGTAATCGAACCCAAACCTTCAGTTGGTCTCTAGTTTTTACTGCTACTGTAAAATCTGCGTCAGTTTTATATGGAAACTTAAATTAAACTGATAGATTCAATTTAAGTTTCTCTATAAATCTGTCAAATAAAACACCTGACTGAATAATCAATAAATGATACTATTCATCGAAATATATAAAAACCAGAACGAAAACATCGTAAAAGTGATTGAATATTCTCAAAGTAATAAAAATAGTAACCAACCGGTATCAGAAACAGGGTTTAAGCTACGGGGTTTTTTTTTTTGGTGGTGGGTAAAATCATCCAATGACATCTCCCGCCCTTGAGCGGAGCGGGAGATAGTGCCAGACTCTTACTGACTAAAAACCTACCCCGTTCCTTCGTTGCCTTAGTTACCAGGGCCGAGCCTTCCTTTCAGAAGCAGACCCTTGGCCCCAGTAGGCTTCGACCCTGCCTGCCTGCAGCTAGCAGGCTGGGTCTCTACGGAAGCTACGAGGGGTCAGAGCGCCAGTGAAAGGAACCTCCTTACAATGCAAGCCATAAGCATGAGCGCGTAATGTCCTCATTGATTGCGTCATTCGTATGAGCTGCTCACTTCCACCAGGAGCTAGGTCGGCCACCGTACGCGGACGGCGGGCAATGGGTTGCACGCTGTCCGCTAGTCCGATAACAGACCGGACCGAGCCCAAGTCCTTTATGGCGCGCACTGTTCCCGGACGCCTCAAGGAGTTGTCAGCAAACTGTAGGGGCCCAGTAGGGTCGTGGCCTAGTCTGGGGCTCTGGGGAGGTATGAAAATGCATACCAGGGCCCTGGAACCAAGGCAGGGAAGGAACAGAGTAGGTTTTTAAACAGTTAGAGTCTGACACTATTTTCCGCTCCAGCCAAGGGCGGGATTTGTCATTGGATGATTTTACTTACAATAAAAAAATAAAAAAATCAGTAGCGAGGTAGGTCCCTACCAGAAACCAGTGGGCCTCAATATATTGAAGAGGTACTCTTATTGTGCATCAAAACCAATAAATCAGTTTCATTAGAAACTACCATTGGCCATGTTTTAAAACAAGACCATTCCGTTCTCATGAGAGTGGCAGTAGTATAAAAACAAGCCTATATCAAAATAGCCATGAATAGGAAAGCTCAAGACAATGACAAATACACGCGGATGTAGATCGGCCCAATTTCTGCTAGTGCTGTACCATTAGTGGGATAAGTGTTTTTTGGGACATCTGAGTTCTTTTTCTTGACACTTGTCAAGTACTAAGTTTATTTTAAAATGACTAAATCTTGACCAAAAATAATGAACTAACTTTCTCACCTTTGGTTCTAGCGAAGATAAAGTAAGAAAAATTCATAACAAAATGTCAAATGAGTCATAAATGCTCTTTCTTTTTTTGACAGATATAAACTAGTGCTTGACTGCGATCCCACCCGACGGTAAGCAGTGAAGCAATCGTTGATGGTGAGTTGCACTAGTTTATTAAGAGCCCATTTAGTCTAGCCATGAAGACACCTAAATTGTTTTGGCTTTTTTTTTTTGTTTTCTTCAAAATTAGCTAGCTTAACAACTAATACAGCTTAGGGTACGACGACAACTATATTAAAGTTACACCTGTTTATAACTTCAATGAGATATAAATCGAAAAACCAACTGAGATAGTACGTCAATAAAGGTTTGATGATTTGACTACTAATTACTACTTCAATGCGATACTAGCAATATTTGCTACAATATTGTCGAATAAGTTCCTAAACCTAGTAATTTTATAACTCCATCAGAATAGAATAGAATAGAATAAAACTTCATCAGCATCTATACAAAAGGTTTAAAGCAATTTCATTGGACATTTTTTTCTGAAAAGCGTTATGAATCCAGGCGTTTGCGAGGATCTGCTTAAGCCTTTTCAATTAAAGGCTGTCTGCTCTAAAAAAATATTGTTCAGGAGTCGTTTTTAAATTTTTATGATATATACTTTATGTTTTTTAATATGTAAGCTTTATAAGTATGGGGAAGTATGTATCTGAAACTATTGACCCGATTTCGAAAATTTTACACCATTACTTTCTACTTTCAGGTGAGCGAAGTGGGTTGGAAGATCGAATGTTAGCTAAATTCTGGTCTCAAAAATATTGAGTTAGTAAGTCGGAATGAAGAACTACAGTATACTAGCGGTCCCAACAAACGAGAACCCAATTGTAGTGCCACCTACTGTGAACAACTGTGTTTTCAAACCATCCAGAGATCCATTCATTTATACGTACAAAATTTCATCCAAATCGGGGATCGGGGCGGGGCGTTTAAGAGGCGTTAGCTTACAAACACATGTCATGTGCAGAGCAAACATATAGCATAGCATAGCATAAGCCTTATAATGTTCTCACTGCTGGGACTCAGGCCTCCTCTCTAGGAGAGGGATTGGCCGTAATCCACCAAGCGGGTCCGATGCGGATTGCTGGATGTCACATGTGTCTAGGACAGACCGGTTTCCTGACGATGTTTTCCTTCACCGTTTTGAGAGCAGTGGTGATGAAATAAATTACATAATGCACCTGGCTGGGTTCGAACTCGCGACTTACAACTCGTAAGTCAGGGCCGTTACCACTTGGCCACCACTGCTCACACGAATATAAAGATATATTTATTAGCAGCACTTTGCAAGATGTCCGACCCAATAGAAGCGTATACTATGAGTAGATTGGGTTACTTTGATGCATAACTTAAACCGAGCTAAGATCTTGGCCTTGGCCGATATTTTCGCCTCTCGACTAGATTATGTCGCCCTTGCCAAACAGAGGTAGGTCGGGTACAGAGGGTGCATATTTAAATAATGTTACCACAACGCTTTGAAGGTTTGAGTTCTCAGCTATACTGACGAAGCTTGGAAATTGAGAGTTTTATTTACTTACTAGCGTCTGCCAGCGGCTCTGCCCGTGTAAAAGTCGGTTTCTCCATACAAACTTTGACCCCCTTTTTCATCCCCTTAAGGGGTAGAATTTCTAAAAAATCCTTTCTTATCAGATGCCTACGTCATACAAAGAATATATCTTCCAAGTTTCAAGTCTTTACGATCAACGGTTTAGGCTGTGCATTTTTTTTTTTAGCTAAAATCACCCAATGACAAATCCCGCTCTTGGGCGGAGCGAGAAATAGTGTCAGACTCTTACTGACTAAAAACATACCCCGTTCCTTCGTTGTCTATCGTGCCGTGACCGGGCCTACCTTTCAGGAACTGACCCATGACCTCAGCAGGCTTCGACCCTGCCTGCCTGCAGCTAGCAGGCTGGGCCTCTACGGTTTGCTGACATTTCCTTGAGGCGCGCAGGAACAGTACGCGCCGTCGACGACTTGGGCTCGGTCCGGTCGTTTACCGGACGATCGGACAGTTGATCCGTAAGTCATTCAAGACAAAGCAAGAATAAGGAGGAGGATGTTAATTTAGGATATTTTTTACTTTCAAGCGAGGGAAGCTAAAAGGCTAAAATGTGTCTGTCTGTAACAAAGATATGTAAAAAAGTAGTCTATTCGGCTTCATGTTAGCACATTTCTATCGCAGTTAGAGAAATAGATATTAAAAAATTAACAGCCTGCTGCTCCTATATCTGCTAGGCAGGTAGTCGAATAATATCCCAAAATATGTAGATTAACGCAGAGTGTTAATTTATTTACATACGTAACTCTCTACAACATAGACCGCAAAAGTCTCTGCTTGTCAGTTACCAAACAAGGAACTTTCCGCTCGCCTAAAATTGTCAGAATACCTAATGGAGTTTCTAAAGTACTGTAAGTGAACAATTTATCACGGCTTGCATTATTTGCCTGAAGGACAAGGTTTTTATTTCGAAGAAGGACCTCAGTGATGACGAAGGCATCACTTAGTAACCAAAAATTAGTTCTTCAAAGACAGATTTAAGTCTTATTTTGTTTTTAGGGTTTCGTACTCAAAGGGTAAATACGAGATCATATTACTGAAAATTCAGTGTCCGTCTGTCTCTCACCAGGCTGTATCTCATTAACCGTGATAGGTAGGTAATTGAAATTCACAAGTGATGTATTTATGTTGCCGTTATAACAACAAATAAAAACAGAATAAAATAAATATTCAAGTGCGGCTCCCAAATAACAAACGTGATATTTGCCGTTTTTCGCTCGATATTATTTTTTTAAATTTTATTTAACTTATTTGGAATAACAAAAAATTATATACTTAGCAGAAAATAACAACAACAAAACTTTAAACTAACAATTATGCAATCCTCAGCGAAATTCGCAACAATCATAAATATATAAATCACGCGCTTCATTAAAAAATTGACAATAATATGAATTACTAATAAAACATTTAACAGAATTAAAATAAAATAGAATTAATAATACCTAATTATAATATAACGTCTAATGTTTTACAAGTAATGGCACGAAACCCTTTGTGAGCGGGTGCGACTCGTACTTGGCAGGTGTTTTTATCCCCTCGAAACCCTCGTTTAACGCAACGTTAATATCATGTCATCACAGGAGCAATTAAAACTTCTATTATAGGACGTGGACACCGTTGATTAGCTGACACATTTACCCGAACTTTATTGAAGCTCCTATTTCCATCCTAAAATTGATGTAAATTCGTCCGGCCAAAAACCGAATGTCCCAAAATTGTCCAATCACATATTCACACAACACTATCCGGGCCTTGTTCAGCTGGCCCACAAAACGCCTGCGGTCCGACCGCGCCACAAATACGAACAATAGATGCATTACCGCCATTTTTACTGTCTTCGCCAAAAATACTGGTTATTTCGATTGGCCAGGGACTGTTCGAAAGCATTTGTTTGTAGGTAAGTAAGGCTGGGTAGTCTTTTGTTGTTATGATGAGAATAAATCCCGATGGCTGAGTAATTCAGAGGACAATAAGGAGTAATGGATTTGTCAAAAACAGATATTAGGGAAGAATAGCGAATAATTCGATTTGTAAAACAAGGAGCTGGGTGACTAACATTGTTTGACAGCGAGTCTAAAGGCTGTAAATTGTTTAATTGATGTTGAAGAGATGTCTACTTGGTGCTCTAAAATAAATATTTGGTACGATACAGAGGACTATATTTATTTTGAGATAAAAGCTCTCAACTTAATTTGTTAAAGGCTCTCATACTTCTGATTGATCCTATTAAGTATTAGTTATATTTTTATGGTGTTTTTTTCGAATAATGGATATCATAATCATGGACAAGCCACTGTCGCAGAAAACCTTCTTTGAAAAGTGGCTACAAAAGTGCCACGACGACGTTATCAGATGCAGCTCCTCACTGAACAGGTTCTTATGTCAAATTTAGTGGGAAGTAATGCCCGGGTGCACCATTATGCGGATCGCCTAGAGGACACCGTGGAGTATACCTACGTTGTTCTCAAGGAGCCGAGCGGTGGTAGCTACCTCTCGCGTCTTGCCTTGATTCAGGCCATGCTACGGAGAGTAAGGAAATGGAAGGCGATCACCTCCTTCTGGAAAACAGCAATGCTAGTGAAGGAGGAGACTGAACTTATAAGAAAGAGTCTAGCTTCACACCTCAAACCTCGCTAGAAACGGCCATGGTCATTGGGAGTCGCAAATTGATTGCCAACGACTGTAGACACGGGCTTGCGGACGGTGAACAACGGGTAACCTCTCATTCCGGCCATATGCTTGCTCTATCATATGATAGAGACCAAGCTCGGGACAATTGTATTCAAAGAGATGTCAGCAAGATGACGGGGCCAATTAGGCAGATTGTTTAAAACTAAGGGCAGAAAGAGAAACGCTATGGGTTTAAGTCAATTAAAGTCTGACAATCCTTCTCACTCCTCCCAGAGTGAAAGAAATAATAAAAAAGCAAAGCATAATCAGGCTTGAAGGCTCCCACTACCAAGACTCAGGCCTTTTCTATGAGAGGGTTTAGGCTGTCAGTAATCAAGCACGCGGGGACAATGCGCGTTAGAAAAAAGCAAATTTTTGCTTATAGGACATATCGGTTTCCTCACGATGTTCTATTTACCATTTTGAGAGAAGTGATTATGAAATAAATTACACAGAGTAACATTAATTAACATAAATTAACAGTAACATACCTGCCTGGATTTGAACCCACGACAACCTAAAACTCGTAACTCAAGGCAGTTAGTTACCAATGGCCACCACTGCTCACTTGGACTCTTAATATCAATTGAAGATGCTGAAAGGCGAATAATGGCTTTCTGTATCTTTGATAGCATGCTCGATATCCTTGGACTATTTATACACAGAAAATCATTTTTATTGTTACCATTGAACTGTGGGGTCTAGGGAGGTATGAAAATGCATACCAGGGCCCTGGAACCAAGGCAGGGAAGGAACAGGGTAGGTTTTTAGTCAGTAAGAGCCAGACACTATTTCCCCCTCCGCCCAAGGGTGGGATTTGTCATTGGATGATTTTACCTATTATAAAAAAAAACCATTGGATCAGTTCACATTATTAACTCGCTGTGTAATGCGATTTAACAACTAGTGACTGCATTGAACTTATCAGCCATTTTAGGTTCAATACCCAAACCATTCGACAGTCGAGTAACGAGTTAAGTAATCGCATTATAAAGTCCTCCGACTGAATGGATTGATAATGCTATTGATAACTTATCGCTATTTGTGCTACAATTTATGAAGCGCTTTCAACCAAATCAATTCGTTTTAATATACAAGTAGTATATATGTCGTCGCCAGATCATATTGATCACTTCATGATATCGCCAACTAAAATTGGCCACGTTTAAACGTTAACATTTATGATATGTCAATCCCCGTTTGACCATATCATAGATGTTTTTTTTTATGTTAGGTAAAATCATCCAATGACAAATCCCGCCCTTGGGCGGAGCGGGAAATAGTGTCTTACTGACTAAAAACCTACCCTGTTCCTTTCCTGCCTTGGTTCTAGGGCCCTAGTATGCATTTTTATACCTCCCCAGAGCCCCATACTAGGCGTAGACCCTACCGCTCGGGAACTATGCGCGCCGTAAACGACTTGGGCTCGGTCCACAAACGGACAGCGAGCTACCCATTGCTCGCCAGCCGCAAGCCCGCGCCTACGGTGGCCAGGAATTGGGATCGGAATTACGGCGGCGGCTGCGGCGTGAGCACCGTTGCCTGAATGATGCGGTCGGCCTCCTCCTTTGCTAGCATTACTGCTTCGCAACAATATCATTGATCAACTGCCTCACTCCAGAATATCATTGATGTAGGATTTCTATGGTAATAAAAGCTCTAAAGAAAGTAGGCCAAACGAGGATTGAAATATCATCAAACTTTAACTTTTAAAACGATTTCGCCAGTTTTATTTGGCCATATCATGAATGATGAAGTGTTCAATTTTTATGATCTGAACACGACATTTAACCCTGATCATCATCCCAATATCGTCAAAGAAGAATAGTCGTAGTCAATAAGCCGTTAAACTGTAGTATATATTTTTTTCTTTTTCTGTATCTTGCAATCAGTCGTCCGACTATGAGCAGATGTGATGTAATAATACAGGAAAAGTTTTTAACCAGTGCGCAAATTTTGACATAATAAACTTGAATATATTTTAATAAACACGTATTTTTTATTTTGATATGTTTCAATAGTAAAAAATTAAGTTAACGCATACGAGACTTGTTTACTCAGAAATTTATTTTTTGGACGTCGCTTGCCAATCCGTCGACTGGTCGCCCGATTCACGCCGCGCGTCGACCGCTCGGCTGACGCGCCAGCTGCAGTGCTATTCTCTAAAAGTCATTTTCATGGCTGTACCCTGTGACGAGGTCGAGGTCGAGACAGCCTTTAGATCGACCAAGTGTGCAGCCTTGATTTAAACGGTATTCACTAGCACGATTAAGATCGTCGACGAATTCTAGGCTGTAGCGTCTCGTCACTAAATCCGTAGTCGAATAGGGACTTGACACAATTTTCTTAAATCATAATCGATCAATCTCGACTTAGAGTTTTGTAGGTTTAAAATATGTAATAGAGGTTTATAATTATTATTTTAAAGAAAAAAAGTATAACTACAACAAAATCTATACATATAAAATCCTTTGTCCTGAATGACTGACTGCTGATCAACGCACAGCCTAAACCGCTGATCGTAAAAATCTGAAACTTGGAGGATATGTTCTTTGTATAACGTAGGCATCCGATAAGAAAGGATTTTTCAAAATTACTAGAAAAATAGGATACATTGTTTTATTATAAAGTTCTCGTGTCTACCTTCCACCTTCCGGCTCCATCATCAGATCAGTTTGATAGTACCTTATAGCCAAAGTGCATCTCATGAAAATTCTAACAAGCCCAAACACGGCTAGGATACATTGATTCAATTATTTTCCTCTATGCATTGATTCATTACGGAGTTCCGGTGACTATCATACGGCTCCATGCCCTTTTAGTTTGTGAATATACGAGCCTTTTGTAATAAATTTTGACGCTTGCAGCTCTAGTTTGACAGCTGAAAGCGCGGTATGTACTTAAACTTTTGAAGAAGTAAGCGAGATTTTACGTAAATAAACATTCAGAGAACCACTTATAAACTTGGACAGCCACTTTCATTGAAAGTTGTAATATCGCAAGTCGTGATTGTTTCATGGAAATAGAAGAGCGTCACAGATGCACGACGGTCCTACAAATGGAGCTGATGGTGCAGTTTCTGGAACAGCATCAAGACCTTTCTCTTGGACGAGTTAGATCTAAAGAGGCTCGTCAAGTTGCAGCATACTTGTGGAATGAGTGATCACTTAGTTATTAATATTATATTCTTGACTATAATAAATAGAATTATATTAGGTATACCTAAATTAATTTTGTTTGGTTCTCCTGAATTTGAAATTTAGCATTAGACCCCTTAGTCTTTTCTCCATTACTTGCATCTGAATAAAACTATGTTTGGTGATGTTTATGTTTGACCATAATTATTTAATTAAAACGATGAGGCATTAAAAATACAAATAGTCTTTATTCACAAAAAGTATAAACAAATAGTATAGAATATTTATTAAGAGGAATAACATGCAAGTTTACACAATAAGTGCAGTCATAAACTAGAACAATAATGGAATTCAATAATAAATAGATCTAACCTGAACTAAGATAAACCTGTACTTCAGGTGTCTTAAGAGCTAAATTATTTGTGTTAATATTTGCTAATAATACTTATATAAAACACTTAAGAACTAATAAAAAACACTTTCAATGAAATAACAAGCCGTAACTTAACCATAACTTTTCCGTGTCATCTTAACACAACTTTTACAACCATGTTGATATAACATTTTTACAATGCACCTTTTTAATGAATACATGGATAAAATTAGGATAGTATGAAAAGTAGAATTAATTAGGAAAAAAAAAAACAATTAAAAAAAGATGAAAATTTCAGATGGTACATACATAGGTATTTTTTAATTTGGAACACAAATGATTCATAATTATGTCAACTATTATAATAATGGTATGATATCCAAATCATACCTAAAGCAAGCTTTTAAAACACCTATACAGCGTTCAACAACATTTCTGGCCGTCAAGTGTAAGTCTTGGTAATATTGTTCCGGAGTATCTGGCCTTGGTTCTGAGATGGGTGTCATCATTGTTAGTCTCAAAGGGTACTCTGAATCTCCTGCAATAACCAAAAATGAATTAAAGCATCTTAAAAAACTAAGTACACAATGTATCAAGTCAGAAGATTGCAATGTAAATTATACTCAAATTAAACATACCCAAAAGATGCAAATCTTCTCCATTATTTATGTGGAGTCTGTCTATATAAACATTCAATGGATGGTTGTTGTTGATGTTTACTCTGACATTGTTTGAATGGAAAAGCTATATATTTATTCAATATTGCTGGATTGTTCAGGGCTGTTGTTACTTGCTGGATATAATAGCTTTTGAAACACTGGCCTGGGAAATAAAATGGTTCCTGCTTTCTCAAACTATGGTCTGATAGGACCCAGAAACATCAAAGGCCGGGCCAATGCAACCAAAATCTAAAACAAATTGCACACACATTGAACTTTATTAGTTGTCTAATTTGTGGTTATGTTTATAGAACAAAAAACCTTGTTTTCAACATCCAAAGCATCACAACGTAGGACGGCATATGAGGAGTCAGCTTGGAAATTAATTCACGGGTTTCGTAAGTTTATATATCTTCATAAACTGTCGATCAATGTATGAATCACATCTAAGTCTAGCTTTTAAGTTTTTCCTTTTGGTTTCGGCTCGACTACATCGTATTCATAAGATTTCTCCAATAAGTCTATGTAGGAGTACACGGTAATGTTGTATTTTTGCAAGATTTTCACTCAAAATCACTTCACAACAAAGACATAACATTGTATCAACTTTTACGTTTGACAGTGGTTAGGTAACGTTCCAGCTACGATCGCGTTGCGACTTGCGACTCAACTTGCTGTCAAATTTATAGCGCGATACGAAACAGGCAAAAAGTTGTGATTTGGTAGCGATTTGATTGCGATTTCGTTGAAAAAAATTAGCGCGATTGCCCCCCTGGAAGTCAAGCTTTAAATAAAACAAACATTTAGTCTCTTGGTTAAACCACTGGAACGAACTCCCAAGCGCATATAGGGTGATAAATTACTTTCTAACATATCGATTAAATCTTCAGAAAGCCTGTAAATGTGGATGAAGTCAACATCACGGGATATTGACTTAAACTTTCTTAACTGCTTCGCCCGTCGAGCTTTCCTTATATCGTCACTTTTCTCAGCTTCTTTTAGCAGATAAATCTTGATCATTAACTCCACTGCCATTTCAATCAATTTATTAGTTTATTAAATTTTAAAAAGATACGGTGGATACTAACATTTTTTTAATTGCGTGTTAAATCTAAGAAGTTAACTATGAAATCCGCGTCTAAATTGTAGCTTTTAGATTTGAAAGATAGAATCGAGCCCGAGGTCGAGGCTGTTAACGTCCTCGACGCTATTTTTTCTTAGGGAATACCAATATGTATGAAGAACTGTCAAATTGCTCGCCGGTGAGTAGTTCCAACTCACAACCGTCACAGCCTTGAGCGCTAGTGTAGCTACTTGTACCTTAGTGAATACCTATTTGGATTTCGTCGTTGAGGCAACGTTCCACAGCGTTGTTTTCACGGCTGTTTTTCTTAGAGAATAGCACTGCTGGTATCAGAAGTACTCACGCGCGCTCGCTCTATGCGACGGTACCTACTAACGCGGTGCGATTATTGACCCCAGTTTAGCGCTACAATTTTTTAAGTTTAGACTGTGTAAAGTTATTTGTAAACGTAATTCCAATTTATCCTTCATACTTTCATGGGCTTAGGACCATCAAAATGCAGAAAATAAATCATAATAAGTAAGAAAGTAGGTAATACGTTTTAATCCATTCAAAATAAAACATTTAGGTATGATAGGTATTTAGACATGATACAATTTAGATTGAAACAATTGCATTTTGGCGTATTTAAAAAATTGTGGTGTGATTTAAAAGGCTCGACGTGGTGCTGGGTCTGGGTCATGGAGTTGTTGTACCGGCTGAAAGTGGTATGGATGGAGTCCGGCTGTATTTAGCAGCTTCCATACTGCGCTTTGGCTAACACCAAAACGTCGTTCTGCGTCGTAGGTACTGGCTCTTGGATTGCGTTCAAAAAAATCGGCTTCGACTGCCAGACCCTTGTGCGTCGCTCGGTGTTCTGAACTGGCCGTGATCAAGCAGCCTTTGGTTAGCTGCTAAAATTGTCCTCTCATTAGGGACCGTAGGATTGAGGATCCCTTGGGCTCGCATACGAGGTACGCTCTCCCTTTCGTATCTTCTTCGTGCTGCTCGTAAATTTTCATTGCTTAACAAATACACTCGCACCATTTCATAATACTCGCGGTGAGTAAAATGAGACATTGTCACTACGCTAGTCTAGTACGCGGCACACGCGCAGGGACGGCGAAGGGCGCGAACGTCCGACCTCCACTTCCGCAAGTGACGTACTGCATGTGCATGCGTTTTGTTTATCAAACGCCGGCGCCGCATGCCCCCGCACCCCCGTCTCGTGCGCTGGGCGTGGTCCAGCGGCCGGCGGCCCTCGCGTTTTCATTCATGCTCATTCATAGTATTACTATTAAATTATATCCATGTCTTGCTTATTTCAAATTGGGACAAAGTGGAAAAATGAGAAAAAAAAAAGTCATAAACTAAAAATGGAAATGTGTTCTATTGCTTACACTGAGCCACCAAAAAAAATTTACGCAGTGGTTAAAAATTTTTCCTGTATATGGCTTGCAGAGCAATATCCCCTTCCTGGGACAATCTCTATATTCATTTATGTGCAGCTGTCTGTTTCCAAAATATTCCTTTTCAGTCTTCGCAATGATTCTGGAATGGTCAACTGCACTGCTAGTTGGTTTAGATGAATTGCAAGACGTGCTTTTTATTTGGAGCAGGATGATCTGTCTCTTCCTGTAAACTGTAGTATATTAGTTATCTAGTAACTGGTTGTATTTTTTCTTGTAGGCTACCGCCCTAGTTTGCGGACCATGAGCTATAGGTAACTCTACTCTATTATCATCCGGACCGAGCCCAAGTCGTCGACGGCACGTAGTTTTCAACAAGCTGCTCAAAGAAATGTCAGCAAAACCGTAGAGGCCTAGCAGGGCCAATGCCCGGTAATGCCCGCGGGAATTTTCTGAAAAAGAAGCCTTGAATGATTGCCCATATCAAAAAAAAAATGCCCTTATGGCCCCTGGACTAAAATGGCTGTTCTGTATTATATAAGTGAATACTTGTTATTGGCTGTCAGTTTGACTTACTAACCTTAATCTCTTTATTTTAGCTGTAATTACTATAAACTAAGTAATTTATTTATCATACATATGTATGTATTTAGAAATATACACCGTTAAATTTTGGTCGTTTTAATCCTGTGGAGGATCGATGCACTATCGATTTATAAAAATAAAATAAAAAATTAACGTATTTTTTTTCTAAAACTCGAATCAATATACGCATGTACGAAATTAATTTCTTTGAGTAAACGAGTCAATGACCTTGTAGGAAGTTGTCGGTCATTGCGTACTATCTACCAACAGTTCATTGGCCTTGATCAGCTGACGTTTACTCAAAGAAATCAATTTCGTACATGCGTAAATTAATTCGAATTTAAAAAAAAGTACTTTATTTTTATCTTTACAAAACGATAGTGTATCATGTACCGAATCGACCCACCGCGGGATTAAAATGACCAAAACTTTAACAGTGTATAAGTGAATACTTGTTATTGGCTGTCAGTTTGACTTACTAATCTTAATCTGTTTATTTTAGCTATAACTACTATAAACTGGCCTGTTGATCTAGTCAGCTAGTGGTTAGTGGCCCTGACAGCTAAGCCAGAGGTCATGGGTTCGATTCCCACCCAGGACAAATGTTTGTGTGATGAGCATGATCATTTGTTCTGTGTCTGTGTGGAAATATAAAGGTATGTTTATCAGTTGTCTAGTACTCATAGCACAAGCTCGGCTTAGTTTGAGACTAGATGGCTTTGTGTGATAGTTAAAAAAAAATCTCACATATTATTTAAATAAACATATACTCTGATCGCCAAGCTTGGCAGACGGATCATTGATCACAGAGTATTGTAATACAGTAATGTAAGTAACGGTGAAGATACAAAAGTTTTGACCTTCTCCAATACATAAAGACATCTGAAATCTTTAATGAGATCATTCTTTCAATCAGAAACCCAAGTTCCCGAAGGAATTACGCCATGAATGCTTTCAAAAAACGTACAGATCAATCTTATCATTCAGTTGAAAATGAAGGCTTCATTACGAATCGGCAGAGATTTGACTGAAGGCTCTTGATTATTATTTAACTGTATTGAGTCCAACAGAGGAAACATGATTATTTGCACTCAAGAAAATCTTTATTTTTCCCTTACATTTTCCTCGAAATTGAAAGTGATGATATAGGTCAAAGGATAGCCTTTTACGATTAAACCTAAGCTCTTATGTGGGTTGAAGAAATATTGGATTTAGTATTTGACAGTCGATACCAAGGTATGTCAAGGGATTTCAGATAAAAATATCCGCTAAGATGTCGGTAGGAACTGAAGGTTTTTTTCGGTGGGGAATATAAATTTTCTTCTGACGTAAATTACCTTGTCAGTCTGTATGTGTGGACTGGCATAATAATATCTTAAAGGGCCCTATTTCGGGCCTTATTCTGACTTTTCATAAATACTTTTTTTTTTACAGGAATATTAATTTAACCGTTAATGTGATTTATATAAGTTTCTAACTGTGTTGATTTCACTTCTATTTATTTGTTTTACTTATATTGGTTTGACATCTTTTATTGTAATTGACTGGACGTATGTGACGTACTTAAGATTATTTTTTAAGAAAAAAACGCCATGGCTTGTAATGAAGTAAATTGTTGCAAATTCATTGGAAGAAAGTGAAGTAAAGGAAAAAGGTTTGGAGCCTTTGGAATTGATACACAAATTGTCTCTATTTTCATTTTGTATATATATAACTGTTTTTATCGTAAAATTAATCGGAAAGGAGATAATGCCACAAAACTGCTTTTTCCAACATGGCGGAGTTGCAAAATAAGAGGTGGCAAAGTTGAAATTTCATCGATACATATAAAATTGCTAACTCTCGAAAAACTACCAAATGAATGTATTAAGCCCTGAAACCACTATTTGTATTATTTTTATTTTATTATCTTCGGGAAACTTACAGCTAGAATACAGATAGTTGAAAATTATTGAAAGAAGGCCAGTTACAAGTTTTCACAGATAGTATTAAAACAGAACAAGAGATAGTAGATGGATAAAAAAATAGAAGTAAAGACGCTGGGAGCAAATACATAGAAATGTTTTTTTTTTTTTCATAAAGTCTGCCTCAGTGTAGATCATATAAATATATTTTCTGTGCGGGAATCAAACCCATGCGACTTGGTGGATGTTACATGTCTTCGAATTTTTGGTTCTAGGACATGCCGGTTTTTTTTTTTTTTTTTTTATGGTAGGTAAAATCATCCAATGACAAATCCCGCCCTTGGGCGGAGCGGGAAGTAGTGTCAGACTCTTACTGACTAAAAACCTACCCCGTTCCTTCGTAGCCTATCGTGCCGGGGTCGAGCATTCCTTTCGGAACTAACCCATGACCCCAGTAGGCTTCGACCCTGCCTGCCTGCAGTTAGCAGGCTGGGCCTCTTCGGTGTGCTGACAGCTCCTTGAGGCGCGCGGGAACAGAACGCGCCGTCGACGACTTGGGCTCGGTCCGGTCGGTTACCGGACGATCGGACAGCGTGCTACCCATTGCACGCCGTCCGCAAGCCCGCGCCTACGGTGGCCGGAAATCGGGATCGGAATCCCGGCGGCGGCTGGGGCGAGCGCCCCGTTGCCTCTGCCTGATGCGGTCGGCCTCCTCCTTTGCTAGCATTACTGCTTCGCAGAAGGAGGCGACCGCCTGCCATCCCTCCTCACTACGGACCATGGCCTGAACCAAGGCCCGGCGAGAGAGATCGCTGCCGCCGATCGCCCCCACGAGGACACGGCGATGCTCCGCCCAGGCGGGGCACACCTCTACAGTGTGCTCCACCGTGTCCTCCGGATGTTCCGCACAGTGGCGACACCCGGGCGAATCCTCCGCACGAATCCGGAACAGGTACTTAGCGAACTTTCCGTGTTCGGTAAGCACCTGCGTCGTGCGGAAGTTGAGAACGCCGTGAGGTCTTTCCAGCCACGCCCCAAGGATGGGCCTTATCGCCCCAATTGTGGCGCGCCCCGAACGAGGTTGCGATAGTCGTTGACGCCATTTCGCCATGAGATCCCGCCGGAGCTCTGTCCGCCATGCCTTAGGACATGCCGGTTTCCTCATGATGTTTTCCTTCACCGTTTTTGAGAGCACTGGGCCCGCGTGGTGTATTACGGCCTATTCCCTCTCCTAGAGAGGCGGCCTGAGTCCCAGCAGTGGGAACATTATAAGGCTGATGCAATGCAATGCAATCAAACCCACAAAACACAGTGAAACAATCAATCATTAAACTACTGCACCCATTATTGAAAGAAAACAATGAATTACTCAAGTCCCAAGCGAACGCACACCTATTGTCTTCCTATTGTGTCTCTAAATACGATATTCAAATGACTAAAATCTTGTTTCAGAAGCAACAAATATTTTAAAACCAAATCCACATTGTCCATTGCAGGTAACAAAGCTAATTCTATTAACTAAATAAAAAAAGACTTCAAAATGGATGTCCGCAATACATCAATAAAATTGAATGAATAAAAAGAGTTATATTATTCCGGACAAAAAAGCTTTCATCGGTTGGATTACGAGTAGCCGAGCTTTCAAAGCACATTTTATGGTTGTAAGCATTTAATCAATTAGGCTTACGGCGCAGTAACCGCCATAATAAGGTATCGCTTGATTGCTACCGTAAACAAATTGTTAGAAACATAATAATAATATTCTAAATCAGTACCAATGTGACTCATTTATTTTTAGTAGCAATAAAACAAACTTACGACTATATTAATGACACAAATACAACCAAAAATTACATAAACACAAAATAATAAAAAAAAACAATCATTTCTTCAGCACTCCAGTTGAGAGACAATGGCCTCTCAGCTGGAATGCTGAAGCAATCATCATCATCATCATTTTAGCCGTAAGACACCCACTGTTACACACATAGACCTCCCCCAAGCGTCGCCTCAACGACCGTTCTTGTACGTCTCGCACCCATTGGATTCCAGCGACTCTGACCAGGTCATCGGTCCACCTTGAAACAATGATGCTGCTGAATTAACTACATGGCAGACCTTTCAGCCATCATGCCCAGAACGACATTGGGACTGGCTTGCACCGCGATGATATCTTTCCTTATTTCTTTTAAATGATAGAAACAAGCAAGCATCGTCCAATTTGGTACGGTACGGTCAGTTTAACATTACAGCGTATACACGCTCATATGTAGAAAACCTCTAACGATACTTAATATACTAATTTAAATAGTAAGTACACAAGCGGTGAGTCAAGCCGAGATCGGGCCGTACGTCCAAGGAACTGCTCTATCAAATCCGGTTTTACTAGACCATTTCACGTACGGCTTATGTAAAGCAAACGGTATCAACTCGGCTAGACGTCAGAATAGACTGCTTTATGAAGACTTACAACTAAACACAGAGGTTCAGTAATAGAAACAAATAATTTCTTACTGATTACAATCAGATAGGTACTAAAGTTAGATCGAATAAAACGACGTATCATGAGATCGTGCACGAGTCAAATATAGCTCTAGCGCTCCAATCTTACTTAGTATGGATTTATTCGATTCTCTTATGTCAAAATCATCGGAAGAGAAACAACAATTTTCACAATGATACTTCTCAGATTGCAATTTCTGGTAATGTCGTGCTTGACTGCGATCCTACGTAATGGTATGCAGTAATGATAATAAGGACAAGAGTCTATTCACTTGCCTTGAAGATACCTAAATTATAATCGAACGGGAAGACCGTAGCAGGCAAATTCTGGACCAATTTGCCTGCTGTGGTCGCCCCTTCTTTCAATGTACGCGGTATAAATGATGAGGTAGGCCGTATATAGAGTTTTCGTGAAGACCGCTGCTGGCAATATTCAATATTCTTCTTAAGCCATAAAAATAAAGCCCACTTTTCTTTCCGCGATAACTTCTCCCACACTGTAAAAAAAATCTTCTTCGAACAATTCGCAGCCTTGGCAAGCGTAAGCATCTCTCTGAAGCACTTGTGGAACACAACCTGGGTTTGGTCTTTTCTGGATAACCGGACGGCGAGCTGCCCAATGCCCGCCACAGGTCTGGAGCTACCCAATGGTCGCGGCTTCAAACTCAGCCAGGCGCATTACTTTGTGTAATTTATTTTTTCATCACAACAGCTCTCAGAACGGTGAAGGAAAACACCGTGAGGAAACCGGCATGTCCTCCAACCCACTCTGGGTCCGCATGATGGATTACATGCCATGCCAGGCCCATTCCCTCTCCTAGAGAGGAGGCCTGAGTCCGAAGAATGGGAACATTATAGGGCTGATTATGCTTTTGCTTTTGCAATCGAAATGCAGCTCAGTGGGGGGCTGTACGTAACCATAGCATCGACGACCATTTTAGATCAACTTATTTGGCGCGTAGTATTCCAACCAACCTAACAATATTCCATCCCTTCTATTAATATTCTCATTTCAACCAAGCCATATTCACGTCTGTTTCATAAAAACGGAGGAAATACATAAACGGTCTGGCGTACTCATCGTAATTACTGCGAACGAGTTTCGTAAAGGAATGCCTTTAAAAGAAACATTACATGCAGGTGTGCATCTGGATTGAGGGCCCATTTTTAAAATCCTTACGAAACGAAATAAAATTTACAGGGAATTTAGTTAAAAATTAGTAAAACGTAAAGCAATGACTCATAAATTTCTTAAACGTAAATTAAAAATGTTATGATTAAATAACGTGGGCCCTCAATCCAGACGCTTGCATAATGACGCATAGTCTAAATCTCGGAAAGTACTATGTCTGGGTTAATAATTTTTATTTAGGAATTTAGTTAAGAATTTCTTAAATATTTTAAGAAATTCTCAAATCTGTAGAATATCACATTACAGATTTATGGCGATTTATCTTGGGCCCTCAATTCAGATATGTCATTTTTAAAGAATCTGCAAAAACTTAATTTATTTGACGAAATCCATCATACGACTTTAATAATATTTTAGTTAGATATCTCTATGAATTAGTAAAAAAGAAATAATGACCCAAAAGTTAATCGATAAAAAGTAAATGAGAGTTGAATTTTACTGAAACGTCTGAACTGAGGGCCCAAGATTTTTGGCTTTATTAACTAGTCTTTACCTCATAGATTAAAGCAAAGAAGATTGAGGTTTTTAACTATTTTTTAACTAAATCCGGACGTGTCGTCCGTTCTTCTAAATGCTATATTATAAAAGAAAACCGATTTTTAATTTTGTATGGGAGAAAATTTTGTAGGGTGACCATACTGTTCATCATATCTATACATTTTGTAAAGCGTAGACTAAAATTCTTATATTTGCAGATAAAAGTATTCAATATCTACGATGATCTTATTTGTTTTTGTATTGTCCTAGATGCCTAAAGCAAATAAATAAAAAAGTTAATTTATTTAGCTTCAATAATATGTTTGCAAAAATGATAAGATAAATTAACCGACCAGTACCTAGCATGTTTTAAATAGTCATCGTATCTATGGACAAGATCTGGAGCACCAGCGATGTCGCAATCCGAAAATCAATCAAATTAATTTCAGTAAATAAAACACGTTCGATATAAATCTAAGAAAACAATTTACTTAATACATAAATTTAACTTAAAAATAGTCTGAACAAGTTTTTACGATTTAGTTCTATTTACTTACATTCTTTTTACAAAAACTATTCAAACAGTTTAAATCTATACATCAATACATTTAAATAATATTACTAAATACATTTAAATATCAAAATAACTTTTGTCATATATATATCACAAATGTTATTTTGATATTATAAATAGAAATTACAATTTTATTATAATATAACATTTGTTATTTGTCATATAACATTTGTAATATCAAAATAACGGTTGTCTGGTAGAAATTGCCCTGTGCATGTATGTATCATTTATGCCAATAAAGATTATTATTATGATCTTTATTCCATAAAATATATATTTGCTATATTTTTAAATTTTAAATAAAACATTTAAAATATGAAAAAAGAGTCCCACCGGTATCGGAAACAGGGTCCAAGCTGCCGGCGGTCAGGGCTTCAGAGAAAGGAACCTTCTGACTATACAAGCCGTGTCCAGAAGTACCGCTCTCTGAATCAAGCCCTTGATCCAGCCACCTAACGAGAGCCCCCTAAGGTGTTGGTCGAGGCTCTTGACTATTAAGCCATTGGCTGAAACGACTATCGGTACAATGATCGCCGAATCCACTTCCCACATGTCGACAACCTTGCGAGCCAAGTTAATGTACTTAATTTGTTTGTCTTTCTCGGCTTTCACGAGGTTCTCGGTTTCGAAGATCTCTCATGTGGAACAGATATGTCCACAATCATTGCACGCCTCTCGCTTCGGTCCACCACCACTATATCAGGCTTATTAGCTACAATAGTCCTGTCAGTGATGATGGACCGATCCCAGTACAAGGTGATATGACCATTATCAGGAACTGGGTCGTGCTAGGTAGCACCAACCTGATGAAGAGTCTCCAGCACGAACTGACTGCTGACGCCCCCGAAGATAAGAGGAAAACCATTCCAGTACCTCATTAGAGACCATAAGATTAGAAAGGGTAGACAAGAGGACTTCGTTACTGACGGTATTAAAAGCGTTGGAGAAGTACACTAAAGTAGTAACTTTAGTGTCTTCCATTCCACGCCTTACATCGTCAGTCACTTTAAGGAGAGCTGTCACAGTACTGTGCCCGGGCCTGAAACCAACAATTGGGCCTGACAATTTTATGTCATGTCTTTCCCTCAGGAGCATGTTCGATACAATAATTACTATCAAACACGTTTTTTTTTTATTGATATAAACTAGTGCTTGACTCCGATCCCACCTGGTAGCAAGCAGTGACGCAATCGTTGATGGTGAGGCGCACTAGTTTATTGAGAGCCTATTCACTCTAGCCTTGAATACATGTAAACTATAATCGGAAGGGAAGACCGCAGCAGGCAAATTGTTCCAGTCCCTCGATGTACGTGGTATAAACGAGGAAGCAAAACGCTTAGTCCGGACCGTAGAGGTTTCAACAACGTAAGGATGGATACTCGTCATTCGTCATACGTCGAACTTAACATAATTACCGTTTTATAAATAAATCTTATAAGTATTTAATTTGACGGCGAAGAAGAATAGAAGTCCAAACCACTTCAGTCATGACTCCTACAGTGACATTCAGAATCCCACTCCTCGATAAGGGTTGGGTTAATAGATTAGATTGGTTTTTATTATATATTTGATTTTTCTTTAAACTTTATTAACATATGGTTTTATCGTATTACATACTTTTACTAAAAAAAATGTTTATCAACGTGATATTTTTTCGCTTGTCTTCCCTACTCCTTTCAAACGGCTTTTCTTTTAAGAAATATGGTAACACAAAAAAAATATTTTTTTTTTTAGATTATATACATTTAATTCAAATGAAAAGATTTTACTGCGATCACCTGATTTAAGGTTACATACTACAATTTTATTTAAATGTATTGATGCATAGATTCAAACTGTTTGTTTGAATAGTTGTTGTAAAAAGAATGTAAGTAAATAGAACTAAATCGTAAAAACTTGTTCAGACTATTTTTAAGTAAAATTTATGTATTAAATAAATTGTTTTCTTAGATTTATATCGAACGTGTTTTATTTACTGAAATTAATTTGATTGATTTTCGGATTGCGACATCGCTGGTGCTCCAGATCTTGTCCATAGATACGATGACTACTTAAAACATGCTAGGTACTGGTCGGTTAATTTATCTTATCATTTTTGCAAACATATTATTGAAGCTAAATAAATTAACTTTTTTATTTATTTGCTTTAGGCATCTAGGACAATACAAAAACAAATAAGATCATCGTAGATATTGAATACTTTTATCTGCAAATATAAGAATTTTAGTCTACGCTTTACAAAATGTATAGATATGATGAACAGTATGGTCACCCTACAAAATTTTCTCCCATACAAAATTAAAAATCGGTTTTCTTTTATAATATAGCATTTAGAAGAACGGACGACACGTCCGGATTTAGTTAAAAAATAGTTAAAAACCTCAATCTTCTTTGCTTTAATCTATGAGGTAAAGACTAGTTAATAAAGCCGAAAATCTTGGGCCCTCAGTTCAGACGTTTCAGTAAAATTCAACTCTCATTTACTTTTTATCGATTAACTTTTGGGTCATTATTTCTTTTTTACTAATTCATAGAGATATCTAACTAAAATATTATTAAAGTCGTATGATGGATTTCGTCAAATAAAGTAAGTTTTTGCAGATTCTTTAAAAATGACATATCTGAATTGAGGGCCCAAGATAAATCGCCATAAATCTGTAATGTGATATTCTACAGATTTGAGAATTTCTTAAAATATTTAAGAAATTCTTAACTAAATTCCTAAATAAAAATTATTAACCCAGACATAGTACTTTCCGAGATTTAGACTATGCGTCATTATGCAAGCGTCTGGATTGAGGGCCCACGTTATTTAATCATAACATTTTAAATTTACGTTTAAGAAATTTATGAGTCATTGCTTTACGTTTTACTAATTTTTAACTAAATTCCCTGTAAATTTTATTTCGTTTCGTAACGATTTAAAAAATGGGCCCTCAATCCAGATGCACACTACATGCAGGCAATCTTTTAAAAAGGTCGTAAAATAATGATTGTGTAACCTCCCTGGTCGGACCGACCGGCTACAATTTGCTGGCTGGGAATAAATAATATTGAAAGCTCCGTAGTTTCATGGCTTCCATTCTAAGCACTCACTACGTAACCCTCGTTACCGTCGCATACGACTGTCTTATTTTATTGATATCGCAATTAAGGATAGTGCTTATTTTACAAGCTTTTATTTAGTTTCAAAAGTCGGATGTTGATCTGCGATCAAATATTTCCAATATAGTGGCGTCAATTTATATATGTTTTTCAGATACCTAAAACTATGAAGATTTGTGGAGCTTCACATCGATGTCAATGCGGTGAAGCAGTCAATTGCCTCGGACACAATGGCCTGTCCTGCAGTAGAAGCGCTAGTCGGATAGCACGGCATGCCAGCATTAATGACATCATCCGACGAGCTCTCGTAACCGCCGAGGTGCTAGCTGTTTTAGAGCTTAACGGCTTGGCACGTGACGATGGAAAGAGGCAGACGGGATGACCATAATGCCCTGAAAGTAGGCCATTGGTGTGGGATGCAACTTGTGTCGATACCCTTGCGCCATCCCATCTTCTGAGTACGGCAGGTTGTGCTGGGGCGGCTGTGACCCGTTTGGGGTTGAAAGACTAGGGCCATGGGGTCCGAGCGCTCATCAAAAGTACTTTTTTTTTATCTTTACAAATTGATAGTGTTTCATGTACCGGATTGTCCCTCCACGGGATTAAAGCAATCAAAATTTAACGGTGTATAAAAAAAAGCTAAACGATTTACTTAGTTTATTCGTACGTTCAGCACCACCAAAACAATGAATCGAGAGAGAACCATAACCAACATACACAAACTCAAAATGATGTGTACAGAATACCCCGATGTTTAATTTCAGTAATTAGAGTAAATTTTGTATCCCAGCTTCGAATTTAATGCTCCATAATAATTATCGTGGAACGTGGCGTGGAAAATTTTGTTTATTTATACGAAGTTCTACTTCACCTCCGTATTTTATGCTTGTAGGTAATCGATTACTAATTACTTCATCTATGAAGTCAGCCATGGAAAATTCTACCTCGAACACTCGAATGAGATGCTAAACTTTTAACTCAAATTCTGACGAAACATCGAACATGTAACAAGTACTCTATTGCTGTAATATTGACTATAGAGGAACAGGAAGAGGAGAAGTAGCTTACAGTAATTTTAATATCTTACTATCGTATGGGAGATTTTTTTTAGGTCGGAAATCATCCTATAACTTCTCTCGCTCTAGGGTAGAGTGGGAGGGCATGTCAGACTTTTACTTACTAAATCCCATCCCTATGTTCCATCTTTCAGGAGGTTTCAGGGCTCGGTTCTTCTCATGGCCCCAGGAGGCTTCCGCCCTGCAGGACCCCTACGGTTTTGCTGATATTTCTTTGAGGCACGAGTGAAACACTACGTCCGTTCGTCGATGACTCGGTCTCGGTCTGGACGGTTACCGGAAGGCTGGACGGCGAGCTACTCGTTGCTCGCCGTCCACAAGTCTTCATCAAGCATCCAGTTCAAGATAACCCGTGAAAATGAAATATCAGTTCAGGCGGTGCTAACACGTACATTTATTGTTATTGCATCTTTCTCCAGATATTTTGGATATACAAATATCTTGTGGATTTATAAGTAATCCAGGTAAAAACATCTGATTTGTTATTTTACGTGATCTGTGGCCCTCCATAATGTACTCATATATTAAAAATATAGAAAAAGTACATCTATATAAGCTTTGCACATTTCATTGAGATTTCGAATGACCAAGAGGACCATTTTTCTCAAAAACTTCTAAGGGTTTAAAAAAAGTACACGTATTTCCCGGAACAAGTTTTGTAAAAATACTCCAATAAATCACGGAACTATCGAATGCCAACAGAATTTTCCGGGGTGATCTCTCTTTTTTCGCGTTGCCTTTTCATTAAACATACCATTAGATTGCGTAAGAGAAAGCAATAAGCATTTAAACCATGCTCAACGTTGACGATAGGCAATAAGGAAAGGGCCTATTAACATAACTAAGATATTTTGCCAACCAAAACATTCGCAATAATTACAACATTTTAATACCATTACCCTAACTTCCCAAACCATCTGATGCTTTTCCCAATCAAGTGAACTCACAAAAACTCTGTGAGGTCCCTAGGCAGTGCTAAACATTACAAGGACACCAATGCTTTTCTTTCGGGTCAGTTGCCCCAATTTATTTTATTGCAGCCAACATCCGTGACGAGACCAGCTGGATTAGGAATCTGTAGAGACACATTTAAGATGTATGAGTAAAGGTTCCTTTATTGGATGCGCAGTGAGATCTGAGGTATACGGATGTGTAATGTTGCGAGGTCCCTTAGAGATTTAGGAATGGAAACAGCACTCCGTTTTTCAGCTGTATAAAATGTTGCGTATGTTATTTATGTAATGCTTTCGCAACCAGAAATACGAAGCATTAACTTTCGGTTGCCAACAAGTTATTTTTACTTGTGATACCAAGAGTTTTCTTTATTGATATAAACTAGTGCTTGATTGCGATCCCACCTGATGGTAAGCAGTGATGCAATGGTTGATGGTGAATCGCGCTTCACTCTAGCCTTGAGATACCTGAATAATCGGACAGGAAGACCGCTGCAGGCAAATTGTTCCAGACCTTCGATGTACTCAGTATAAACGACGAGGCGAAAAGCTCAGTCCGGATCGTGGTAGTGAGGGTGGACAACCAAACGTACTCCGCGCGCAGTACGTTTGGTTGTCCGATGGACGAAAAGTAATGGAGGAATCAAGTCATGTAATTCCTGCGCAACTCTCCAAAATGCATCTTGTAAAAAAAACAGCGTGGTACAGGCGAAAAATTGCGAGCTATTAAAAATTCGGCGGATGCAGTGGGTGTGATTGACAAACCGTAGAAAGAATAGGTTAAAGAAATAAAAGAAAGACAAACAGTTTATTTACGCGAAAATGACGCAAAGCTTAAAACTAATTAACAAACACAACTATATAAGTAAGATATAAAAAACAAACGACTCGTCCCTTGAAAGGAAGGTTGACACCACAGATATGTCAAACAGTATGACATATCTGTGGTTGGCACAATAACTGGTTAGATTTTCAGGACATAAACGCTAAAATTTCACTCGATTTCCGATCTTCGATTGCGAACTCAACACGAACAGGATCAGTCAAACAACACCATTGAATCTTTAAACGGCGCTGGTATCAACGAAATGACATTCCACAAACGATTACGTGAGTAGTTCAGTTCCTTTCACTTAGAAGGTATTTGCAGGAAAGGGACGGACCTAGGAATCCTGCAAAAAAAAAAAATATCGCGCATAGAAGCGGCGTAACCAAAATGGCTTTTAAATCAATTGATTGCTTTTTAGAGATTAAGTCAAATATTAATAATGTCCTCACTAAAGTTATACTAGCATGTTATCAACTTACCTACAAAAGACGGTTTGCAAAAAACGTCTAGAATGAATAGGTTTTTTTTTGTAGGTAAAATCATCCAATGACAAATCTATCGTGCCGGGGATTCCTTTCGGAAGTTAACCCATGACCCCAGTAGGCTTCGACCCTGCCTGCCTGCAGTTAGCAGGCTGGGCCTCCTCGGTGTGCTGACAGCTCCTTGAGGCGCGCGGGAACAAAACGCGCCGTCGACGAATTGGGCTCGATCCGGTAGAATGAATAGGTCATATTTTATTGGCTTTTGCCTACGACTTCGTTCGCTTCGACGCGTTTCGTAAATTTTTGTAATAGCAGATACGAAGTCGGAGCTAGATAAAAAGGAGGTCATCTCCTTTCTTGGGCTTCAAGCTTACTTCGTACCATCACATCCGTTCCGTAGAGTAACCGTGAAAGCGTGTCAGACAGACAGAGTCACTATCACATTCATATATTATTTGACTGGCCTGTTGGTCTATTAGTTAGTGACCCTGTCTGCTATACCGGAGGTCGTGGCAGGACAAATTTTAACGTTTGTGTGACAAACACGATCATTTGTTCTGTGGCTGGGTGTAATTTATCTACACCTTTAAATTTTGGTAGTTTTAATCCCGCAGAGGGTCGATTCGGTACATGAAACACTATCAATTTGTAAAGATAAAATTGAAAAATAAAGTACTTTTTTTTCTAAAACTCGAGTTAATATAGGCATGTACGTAATTAATTTCTTTAAGTAAACGAGTCAATGACCTTGTAGATAGTTGTCGGTCGTTGCGTACTAACTAACTACAGTTCATTGGCCTCGCTCAGCTGACGTTTACTCGAAGAAATTAATTTCATACAGGCGTAAATTAATTCGATTAAAAAAAAAACTTTATTTTTTCATTTCTCTTTACAAATCGATAGTGTTTCATGTACGGAATCGATCCTCCGAGGGATTGGTGTAAAATATGTATGTATTAAGAAATATATAAGTATGTTTATCAGGTTTCTTCAGTACTCTTAAGTCACAAGCTCTGCTTAGCTTGGGGCTAGACGGCGATGTGTGACAGTTGTGTAAAAAGAAAAAATATGTATGTTTATGGAAGTATGGATGATTTTAGGAAAACTTTACTCCTTTCAATATCCTAAACATACGTGATATATGATGATATATTCAATGCACCTTATTAAAACATAGAATCACTGCTGAAAACCACTATAAAGTTGGATTCAAGCCGAAAACTTAGAGTCCTCCAGCGGCATACGATATTAAACAACCACTTACTTCCCCCCTCTCCTACAAATGAAGATGAGTAGCACTCAAGTCTTAACTCCGAACTTGCTACAATGCAAAGTTTCTCGCACTAGATATTCAGATGCAAACGCAGTCTATCACAGTGCATCTACTAACAGTGATTCAAGTACATGCACACCCAATGAAACAGACATGTCATAGTGTGCGTTTACAGGCCCCCTAATTATCAAAACTACTCTGTTTTTGAGTCAGTCATGGAAGATGTTATGGCAAAACTTGCAACTGGTAACAAACTAGTAGTTATCTGTGGAGATTTTAACATTAATATTTTAGAAAATAATTCAGATAGCAATAGATTTTTAAATCTTTTCAAATCATTTAATTTATCAAATGTGTTCATAGAACCAACTCGAACTACCACTACTTCTGCTACATGTATTGATAATGTTTTTTGTTGCTGTGACTATTTAGAAAAGGCCATTGTAGATTATCTGCCTTCTGATCATAGCGGCCTGTTGGTAACTTTTGAATCCATTATACCAATACAACAAGTGCAAATACAATCCAGACCAATAACATCCGGTAAACTGAATAAATTTAACAACACTTTAATTAACAAGTTAGGTGATTGGAACCTTGCAGTGAACAATGGTAATATTTTGTATAACGATTATTTTTCAATAGTCCAAACCGAATTTAATAAGACTTTTGAGAAGAAAACTAAAAGTATCTGCCCTAAGTTTAGATTTAGTGACTGGGCGACTAAAGGAATCAGGATAAGTAGGGAAAGACTTTTCGAGCTGTATGGCCTTAAGCCTATTATTAACACTGAAACTTTTAATAAGTATGTTGCTACCTATTCAAAAATGTTTAAAAATACTTGTAAGGCAGCTAAGGCCTTATATATTAGCAACAAGGTTAAAACAGCAGATAATAAAATAAAAACGGTTTGGAAAATCATAAATAATGAAACCAACAGGAACAAAATACATAATAATGATTACATATTAGAGACTCATCATGGTCTTATTAGCGATAGCAAAGTAGTTGCGGAAGAATTTGTAAATTTCTTTACCAGTGTACCAATAAAAACTACTGAAGCCCTAAATTCATCACCATCTCATGCTTTTGGTTTATTACAGGCTAATGTTGCAGCCTGCCCCACTGAATTTAACTTTAAGCATATAAACCCCATAACAGTAATAAAAGCATTTAAACAAATCAAGGTTAAATTAACTGAAGATCTTTGGGGTATGTCTATCAAAGTTTGTACCTCAATTATTGAGACTATAGCGCCATACTTAGCTTTAATATTTAATTTGTGTATAGATCAAGGTGTCTTTCCGGATCTAATGAAATATAGTAAAGTTATACCACTTTTTAAATCCGGGGACAGTGAAGACTCTAATAATTATAGGCCAGTGTCCGTGTTGCCAGTTTTTAGCAAAATATTTGAAAAGGTGATGTTAGATCAAATGCTTAATCATTTTAACACAAATAACATCTTACACGATAAACAGTATGGTTTCACCAAAGGACGTTGTACAACTGACGCTGGTGTCTCCTTACTAAAACACATTTTTAATGCGTGGGAAGAGGCACAAGATGCTATAGGCATCTTCTGCGACCTGTCTAAAGCGTTTGATTGTGTAGTTCATGAAACATTACTCCTGAAACTTGAGCATTACGGACTAGGCAAAACAGCGTTAAACTTATTAAAATCTTATTTGAATGATAGACAGCAATTAGTTCAGATAAACGGTGTCAATTCGTCGGGGTTAAATGTTAAAATGGGAGTACCCCAAGGTTCGATTTTAGGTCCTTTTTTATTTTTAGTTTACATTAATGATTTACCCCATTTGTTGCAAAATAAACTTAATATGGTGTTGTTTGCCGACGACACTTCTTTGATTTTTAAGGTAAATAGAAGGACTAATAATCTTGACGACGAAAATAACGCCCTACTGCAAGTCCAAAACTGGTTCACTGCTAATAATCTGGTTTTAAATGGGAAGAAAACTAAATGCATAAGATTTTCCTTACCGAATGTCAAAAGTAGTGAATGTGACATAGTATTGAACAACGAAAAACTAGAATTCGTCGATAAAACGGTTTTCCTGGGGATAACGCTTGACTCAAGGCTACAGTGGGGTCCTCATTTAACATCTCTTGCAGGACGGCTTAGCTCAGCTGCATATGCTGTTAGAAAAATCCGCCAATTTACGGATGTTGATACCGCTAGACTAGTCTATTTTAGTTATTTTCATAGTATCATGTCATACGGTATCTTACTATGGGGACGGGCTGCAGACATCCACTCTATTTTTATATTACAAAAAAGAGCCATCAGAGCCATATACAATCTCCGCCGGTGCGATTCTCTAAGGGAACTGTTTAAAGATATTAACATCATGACGGTCCGGCGGGATCTCATGGCGAAATGGCGTCAACGACTATCGCAACCTCGTTCGGGGCGCGCCACAATTGGGGCGATAAGGCCCATCCTTGAGGCGTGGCTGGAAAGACCTCACGGCGTTCTCAACTTCCGCACGACGCAGGTGCTTACCGAACACGGAAAGTTCGCTAAGTACCTGTTCCGGATTCGTGCGGAGGATTCGCCCGGGTGTCGCCACTGTGCGGAACATCCGGAGGACACGGTGGAGCACACTGTAGAGGTGTGCCCCGCCTGGGCGGAGCATCGCCGTGTCCTCGTGGGGGCGATCGGCGGCAGCGATCTCTCTCGCCGGGCCTTGGTTCAGGCCATGGTCCGTAGTGAGGAGGGATGGCAGGCGGTCGCCTCCTTCTGCGAAGCAGTAATGCTAGCAAAGGCGGAGGCCGACCGCATCAGGCAGAGGCAACGGGGCGCTCGCCCCAGCCGCCGCCGGGATTCCGATCCCGATTTCCGGCCACCGTAGGCGCGGGCTTGCGAACGGCGTGCAATGGGTAGCACGCTGTCCGATCGTCCGGTAACCGACCGGACCGAGCCCAAGTCGTCGACGGCGCGTTCTGTTCCCGCGCGCCTCAAGGAGCTGTCAGCACACCGAAGAGGCCCAGCCTGCTAACTGCAGGCAGGCAGGGTCGAAGCCTACTGGGGTCATGGGTTAGTTCCGAAAGGAATGCTCGGCCCCGGCACGATAGGCTACGTAGGAACGGGGTAGGTTTTTAGTCAGTAAGAGTCTGACACTACTTCCCGCTCCGCCCAAGGGCGGGATTTGTCATTGGATGATTTTACCTACGATAAAAAAAAAAAAAAAAAAAAAAACATCATGACGGTACCTTGTCAATATATCTATGAAAACATCATGTACGTTAGAAAGAATCTTCACCTTTTTAGTAAAAGAGGCGATAGGCATAATTATGTTACAAGGAATAGGGACCTTTTAGTTCAACCAGGTTTCAGACTGGCTAAAGTAGCATCTTCTTTCATGGGGTACTGTTTAGAATGTTACAATAAAATACCTCCTCACATATTAGAACTCAATGAAACAAAATTTAAATCTTGTATTAAACGCACACTATGTACACGGGCATATTATAGCTTGGATGATTATATTCAAGATAAAAATGCTTGGGTTAATGCTGGTCCAGCTCCACTACCAGCAAGCAGGGCGTACAAATTGATTGGAAAATACTTTTTTATCTTTTTATTTAATATTAAATTATTATTGTATAATGTAGAAGCATTTATTTTCAAAGTTTGTAAATGTGAGTACCATGGAGCAATTTACGGTTTTTGGATATTGGACTTGTTTGACATAAATGAGCATGGTGGTTGAGAGTTTGTCATGCTCACTCAAATGTCTCACTGATGGTGGCGCGTGTGTTGGATCATTCGGTTCCCTTCAAAATGGTTGAGCTGAGTGGTGCTGATATGCGCGTCATGTCCGTGAACGGGCGCTGTCAGTTGAGACTGGTCATCTCTTAGCTGCCAGTGGTTTATTTTAATATCTTTATTTAGAATGCCTTTTTTTTGTCTTTACTTTATTTTATTGACATTGTTCTCACATAATAGCAGCGACAAGAAACATGTAACAGAGATATTTGTTATACATAAAATGATTGAAAAGAGTGTCCATGGAGTTTCTTGCACATTCTTCTCCATAGAGATCTACGCTTTGGAATGTGCAATTAGCATCATTTTTTTTCTGACAGACTGACACCTTGACCTTTCAAAAGTGCCTGTAAATGGTTTATTTGAAATAAATGCAATACAATAAAGAATATATCTATCTATCTATCTATCTATCTATCTTCAATTCGTCTCGACTTGCACTATGACAACAAAATATATTTTTTACTACCTGCTACCACTAGCTTCGTCACAGTGCAGTAACAGTGATTCAACGCCCAAGTGCAGACACAGCCAATGAAATGTCAAGGCCTACATGGGCACTTATAAAACGTCAGAAGCTAGTGCACGGTTCCAATTGGTCTTTTCCTATGTAGAAGAACCGGCAAGAAACTCCATGGTTACTCTTTTAAAATAGTGATTTTTTGTACAATATTTCCATATTAGTCTTATAGATATGAGAGGACGATCAAGACCGGTCAGCTTTATACCCAAAAGAAAAATAAAAATTGTAACCCTTCAATCCCCGAAGTGTACGCTGTTCTCACATTCAAAGTTAAGAAACTGAGTGCCACACACAGAGTAGATTCGAGCATAAAAAAAAACACATACACACACTCATCCGTTATAATACTATTTTAAAGTGCAGTTTTCTTTCCGTGGGAAAACATCAAACAAATTTACCCACTGTAGATAGAGCAAAAAGGAGTATCAAACTTTTACTGACTAAAACCCACCTACGTTCCTTCAGTTGCCCTTTACGTTCCAGGGTCACGGTAACTCTTTCGATAAATCCCTTAGCTCTGTCAGCTCTCGACATTATCATTACTGGTAAAAAACGTCTACTCTTAGACATAGGCCTCCCCAACTGTAACCACCCTATGCTTTTCGTATCTATCGGAATTCAGTGACCCTCACCAGGACATCGGTCTATCGAGGCCATCCAACTGCTGCGTCTTCCGGTGTATAGTCACTCCAGAAACTTTCGGCCCCATCGAAATCGATGAGCAATGTGCCCTGCCCACTGCCACCTAAGTTTGGCGATTCTTCCAGCTATGTTGGCAACCTTGGTTCTCCTGCAGATACCTGATGTGACCATGCAAGGAAAATCCGAGTATAGCCTTTTCCATTGCCTTTTGGGTGACTTTAAGCCTCAGGATAATCTGGTCATTAAATCCACTCCCCAGTATATGATTATTGTTCTGCAAAAAACGATCCCGTTGAACTACTGATACAAGCAACACTGTGCCACCAACCAGATATTATGCACTTACAAATACGAAGAATTTGTTATGTAAACAGCTCATTGCCGTGGTTTCACTCAGGGGGAATTAGATATCATCCCTCCTTGGGGAAGGGGAATTAGGGCGGAAACACACATATGAACATCTGTGTGAATGTGGTTGGGTTGATCTTGATTGAAAATCTAATTTCCTAACATGATTTGTGGACGTTTAAATTCGCAGGGGCTTCACGTAAAAACATTTTCAGTGGTGATATTTTATGAATTGATTTGAGTGAATTTTAAAATCTCAAGCCCCAAGAGGACACCGGTTTTTTTTTTGATAGGTAAAATCATTCAATGACAAATCCCGCCCTTGGGCGGAGCAGGAAACAGTGTCAGACTCTTACAGACTAAAAACCTACCCTGTTCCTTCGTTGCCTATCGTGCCGGGGCCGGGCCTTCCTTTCCTTTTCTTTTTGATCCATGACCTAAGCAGGCTTTGACCGTGCTTGCCTGCAGCTAGCAGGCTGGGCCTCTACGGTTTTCTGACCGCTCCTTGAGGCGCGCGGGAACAGTACGTGCCGTCGACGACTTGTGCTCGGTCCGGTCGGTTACCGGGCGATCGGAAAGCATGCAAGAGGACACCGGTGTCCGCACACCTATTTTCTTTCTGTTGGGCCTCTAATTACGGTATATATTCAAAAGATTAAACAATATTGAAGCACCACAATAAGGTGGGAGCTTTCAGATGCGTCAATCCATCAGATGTGGTCACAGTCAAGTACTATAGTTTACTCGTATAACAATAATAAAACGGACAAGTGCGAGTCGGAGTCGCGCACTGAAGGTTCCTTACAAACTTTCCTATAAAAACAGTTAAGTTCTCGAAGATTTTTCCGAACTGCAATTTTTTTGTTTGGTTACTTAACTACAAATTTACAGTTTTCAGATTTTTTCCTATACTTGTATTGTGAGTTCTTGCTTCACGCCAAATTACAGAATTCTAGGTTAACGGGAAGTACCCTATGAAGATTCATACCTTTGTGAGTGTCGAATTATACGTTTTTTGCGACATAAACTGCCGTCTTTTTTTCCCGATATTTTAGAAGCTTGATTTTTTCACAGCTTCAAGGGACCGCAGACCTGAGTATATGGTTTTCGCATTCCCGAGATAAAGGGTCTTGACAGACAGATGGACCACAAAGTGATTGGCAAACGAGTAGTGTCGAGTCGAGTGTAGTATGTGCAACTGCAAGACTGGCCTACTCGTGTGCCAAATTTCATTCAAATCCATTCAGCAGAAGTAACTAACACACATACATACAAACTTTCTCCATTATCTAGTATTATAAAGGTGTGATAATATCCTAACTAATGTGATAGGTTTCTATCGTCTGTCAGGGTTCCAGAGAAAGGGACTTCCTAACAATACAATCTGTGACCAGAAGCACCGCTTTCTGTATCGAGCCTTTGATCCAGTCCTGACGAGAGCCTCCTGAGCGCCAAAGAAACGTGTTCTCCGTTATAAAAATTCAAATAAGTAAATAAATAATCAGGGATATCACTATCGTATACAGTGTGCAAAAGCGGACTTAATGCCTTAGGCATTTTCTACCACATGCAGAGACATAACATGGCAGGTGCATCTTAAAAGAAGATAGACGGAAAGGACAAAAGAACAATAATAAATGTATACATAAATACAAATAAAGAATGATATTGTGAAAAAACGAATACAACAAATCAAGAGTGTGATGATTCTACCAACTTCAAATAATTTTAACTCTTGTCAAGGGTAGTTTTTAGGATTGCGTACAGGAATAATCGTCGGTTGAAACAGTCTAAGCAGCTTGTGCGAGTTGGTTTTGACTCCTCTCAGACCTTCCAAAGGTCCAGTACCCTAGGGTTCTGATATATGTATAATAAACCATAATAATATCAACTCTTTTAGATAACACCTTGACCACATTAGAGGTAAACCTAATTCCTTTAATGAATTTCGAAAATAAACATGAAGGAAACAAATATTTATCTGACAAAGAAAATGTAAATCCTTTTTCTTTTAAACATTCTGGTGTTGACCTCGAAACCGAAGGAGCAAATACGTATTCTTGTGCTCATAATATTATGCAAGAAGTGTTTATTGCATACAATGTACACATACATACGGCTTCTCTTCCATCTTAATTTTCTTGCAGGTTTATCTTCAAGGCACTTATCCAACTTTAGATGAAGTTACTCAGGGAACTTACGTGTCTAGGATAATAAAAGTGATTATATTCGCTGCTGACTTTAAAAAGGAGGTTGACAATTGAAATATACGTTACTAGCTTTAGCTAACTCCGGTTTCATTCCCCTAAGGGATGCACGTATAAAGGAACCGAACCTTCATCATACCGAAGCCGAACCTTCTTTACAGAAAGCGACCCTTGGCCCCAGTAGGCTGCGACCCTGCCTGCCTGTAGCTAGCAGGCTGTGCTTCTACGGTTTGCTGACAGCTCCATGAGGCGCGCGGGGACAGTACGTGCCGTCGACGACTTGGGCTCGGTCCGGTCGGTTACCGGACTGTCAGACAGCGAGTTAACCATTGCTCGCCGTCCGCAAGCCCGCACCTACGGTGGCCGAAAATCGGGATCGAAATCCTGACGGCGGCTGAGGCGTGAGCCCGTTGCCTTTGTCTAATGCGGTCGGCCTCCTCCTTTGCTAGCATTACCTAGTGCTTCGCCAAAAGGGGGACTCCGGACCATGGCCTGTACCAAGGCCCGGCGAGAGAGATCGACATCTACAGGGGATCACTTAACCAATCACAAAGGTTAAAAACCTTGTGTTTTAGAGGTACATATGAACGACGACAACTTACAAAAATATTCTGATATGCATAAGCAGAGCTTCCTGAATGTCTTTGCTTTTTAGATCTAGACTTAATAGATGACAGGTATGTTGATTCTGATCAATCTTCTTTTTATTTTATTTATTGGGGAAACCAAACAGTTACACAAAGACTTACATTTCTTTTTTCAAATTTTAACAACGTTCTCCATAGATATGTAGAACCATGAGACCTTTTAGTTTCATAAACGCTGAAAATTTAGAAAAAAAGAAAAGCGAAATGTAAATGCAATAAAATTTAAAAGAGGCTAAATTTAAAAATAATAGAGAAGAGAAAAATTGCTTGTATTCCTGACCGTATGTTCTTTGCTGCATTCCACACCAACATCACGTAATATAATTTCGTTTCCACGATCACAAGAGTGACTACCAAATTCTTTACTCAGATCCAATCCTGTATAAAAACCGTATATTGAACTGTTTTTTCGCTTGAATATTTTTTTTTTTTTTTTTTTTTTTAATCTAAATTAGGGAGCTTGGTCACTATAATGACTATGACGCTCCATCAAAGCCAGATTTTGAATTTTAACTTATTTAAAATGATTATAATATATTTTATATAAAATTATTGCCTCGTCTGACGTAGGTTTCGATAGAATACTGTTGCAGATACCGATATCTAACAAATTTAAAGTACTAAACAAATTTCTCCTGAGGCTTTCACCCCGCTTGAATATTTACGTGCGCTAAATAAAATAACGTAACCTAACCAAATAAACGTAGGTACCAAAATTCAATCAGTTTGTACCTGATCAGGAATTAAACACTCCAGCCCCATCAGCTGAATGCAATCAGTTCGTCTCATTTCCAAGTGGGATGCGTCGTTTGCCGCGTACCTTCTGCCATGAGACAAGAATATACAGAATTCTTACTCAGAACAAATTAGTGGAGAAAAATTCTAAGGAAGGTTAGATAGATTGTAGAGTTTGTTCCGAGAAGTACAATATCTATATACTTCATTGTATATTTTACAAATACATTTACTGCTTGACAGCCGTCCTATTTTATCTTACTTCAAAAGCTAGCCAATCCATGCGATCTCCTTTGATATCACAATACTATCAACCAAAAAAGATCATTAGTATCAAACTCAAACATGTAGATCCACTACTACCAAACTTTTTCATACAAAAGAAGACTCTAAACATCGGAATTATGGCCTATAGTGGAGTGGATGTGAGAGGACACCGGTGTCCTCTAAAGCTAGGACAGGAATATTTTATCTCACGTAGGCCTACATGTGCACTTCTAAAACTAAAGAAGCATGCGCTGGCTTCTGACGTTCCAATTGGTCGTGTCTTATAAAAAAGAACCGGCAAGGGACTCCATAGTTACTCTTTAAAAAAGACCTTAACGCCACAATTGAATTTGCATCTGTAGTTTAACAGTCACAACAGTTCTAAAATTGCATTAAATCTTAATCGCTCTTAGTTGCATCCGGAAAGTTAACACGATTGACAATTTCAACAGTACCTAGGATAAATTACGTCTGTTTCAAACTGGGTCAATTAATCTATCTAGACGTTTCCCCACTAAGGGGCTTCTAGAACTGCATCATCTCATTTCAAACTATATACGTTCTTGGTTTTTTTGTGATGAATAATAGGGAGTGTGCCAGGAACATTGTTATCAAACCTTTTTTATCCATAAATACGAGTACATCAAAGTAGAATAATAACTGTGAATACAATATCAAAATTGGTAAAGAAACCAACGAGATATATCAATTTTAAACAAATATATCTGACTCGCTAGCCAAGACACTGTTGTCTATGGCCGTGATGATCCATATTAGACTTATCTTTCTTATTAGCATCTTTAAAGCTTTATAACTACGTTAATAATGTTTTAAAAATTCTTCCATATTTGATTACTACAGCTAAAATTTACTTAATTTACCGAATAAAAACATTACATCCATATTGCCTATTCCCTTAAGATTAAAAAAGCCGAACACAGAAGAAAATATATTAAACCCATTTTAAAAATTATCCTTCTGATTTAGTTTATTTTCTACGTCATACGTCGAGGTGTATGTATGTACGTATGTTTACAGAATTCAATTTACCTGCAGACAGCCTCTTGCCCGCGGCTTGGATCCGACATTTATGTTAATATTACACTTTTATTGATCCGTCTGCGAGTTATATTTGGTGTAGGAATATGGATTGAGTTTATTTAATTTTAGGACGTGGGTGGAGGTAAATATATATTGTTGATTACATCTATGACTGATAAAATGAGGAGAGATTTCTTTTAGGTATTTTTAGTTTGAGAATCTTGGTTGACGAAATCCGAGGATTACTAACCATTTTTAACCGACTTCAAAAAAAGGAGGTTTCTCAATTCGACGGTATATATATGCTTTTTTTATGTTTGTTCGCGGATAACTCCGTCGTTTGTGGACTGATTTGCAATTTTTTTTTCCCCTTAATACTTCCAGATTGGTCCCATTTTTTTCAAAATCCAGTTCGGATGATGGGATCCATGAGGAATCGAGGGAACTCCTCAAATATTATAGACAACCATATAGTGATTTTGGTATTTTTATCGAGGACTTAAGCATTTTTGTGTAACTTACTTACTTACTGACTTACTAAAAATATAATTATAAAAAATATCCAAAACTACATTCCCAAGCTGGTCAATGTCAGCGTTAGATCGATATTTATTCACCAACTACTATCCATGGGTTTTCCGAAAAGGTTCCAGGAACACAAGGCAAAGAAGAAACATAGGTGTGGTTTTAGTCAGTAAAAGTCTAACCCCCCTACTAAACCCTAGAAAGGGAGACAAAGAATTTGGTGATTTACCATCTTAAAAAAAGCGATATTAATAATAGTCCGCAAGTAACCTTTAATTATTTATTTTATACTTTATTGTACACCAAGAAAAAAGATTATACATTTTTGAGACTTAAATAAAAACATACAATGGGCGGCCTTATCGCTATCTGCGATCTCTTCCAGGCAACCTTTGACGTTTTTCTGGTAATAACTTGCAATATATGACTATAATGCATCTGAAAACGTATCCATATGAAAGTATTATTTTTTGTTACAGGTAGCAGGTTCAAACCCAGCCACAGCCCAGGCACGTTACTTTGTGTATTTTAGTTTTTAATTCAGTAACATTCTTATCCAAACGGTGAAGGAAAATATCGTGAGGTAACCGGCATGTCCTAGAACCAAAAATTTTAAAACTTGATATCCACCAATCCGCACTGGACCCGCGTGGTGGAATATAGCCTATTCCCTCTTCTAAATACGAGGCAAACTTTTGGAAATAAAAGAACGTGTTCCGTATCTACTTATCTAAATCAATAAATTATTTTATGTTTCTTCTATTTGAATTGTTTAATTTTACCATTTCGACACAAACAAAAACTATAAATTAATATATTTATTTATTTTATATTTTTAGTAACAAAAATAAATTATTATTATTATTTTATAGATTACTTGCAGTCCTGATAGATGTTGTCCCGTCCTGAAGCTACGAAGCTGGCTGGCGTTTCGTTGGAAAACATATTGAGAACCCGAATGTAGTGCTACCTACTGAGTCCCATTATGTTTTCAAACCGTCCAGGGACGCAGTCAAACTATTTGGGGAGAGTTAGGTGACAAACACACGTACAGTAGAATTATACAGCGTTAAATTTTGATCATTTAAATCCCGTGGAGGATCAATCCGGTACATGAAACACTATCGATTTGTAATGATAAAATTAAAAAATAAAGTACTTTTTTTCTAAAACTCGACAAATCCATAGTGTTTCATGTACCGGAACGACCTTCCACGGGATTAAAACTATCATTTAACGGTGTATATATAAAAATGGTGTTATTAATATTATATTCCTTAGGTGTATGTAAAACTGAAAGATGAATATTTTTATTAAACGTGAGTGGTCCCATTTTTGCAATTATAAAAATCAATTAAAGCCAAATAAGCCAAAAGCACCCATAACCGGCTTACCAACAAAAAAAAAATTAAATCAACCTTTTTTATAAACAAAATAAATGTAAGCCACATACCCGTCCCTTCAAAGGTACATCGAGTTTGAGTGGTTCATTCGATTTTCAATTTCGACCCAATCACTGCGCAGCCGGGTTGAACTCCGGCGACAAATTGGGTTCCGTACCGTGCAGTCAAAGGCGCACGTTATCAGTGCAGGCAGGGATGTAGGGATATGAAGATTTAAGGATTAATGGCAAAGCCATCTTGTTGTACCTTGTGCATAAGGTCTATTTTTATGTGCATAATGCACAGGATTAGATGTATTTTGTAAAAATATCGATAAGTAGTGAAGCGGCACTTTTTCAACTTTATTAATGTTTTGCTTAAATGAACTTATAATGTGCCAAACCATCTCAAAATTGCGATCAACCTGACTCATATTGGCGCCCAACTAACTTAGGATGGCGCCCAACCGGAGTCATAGTGGCGCCCGTCTGAACTATCTAAAACTCATTGTATAAATAACTCAGTACAAATGAATAAGTTACTCGAGTGTTATTCAAAACTGTATCAAGTAACGTGAAGGGTTTTTAGATATTTCCAAGATTAAATTATAGTAAACGACTTTACAAGATGTAGCGAAGTCGTCGGTATTTTCAGCCAGCTGAATCATTCAATGAGTATCTTTTCATTGATAGAGTGAATGAACTTCTTACAAAATACCTACTTAATACCACTGCTTTTATATGGCATGTAAAATTATCCAAAGGTATAACACTAAAATTGCAAAGGTGAAAGTTTATGAGTATGTTTATCACTTCTTCACGTTCGTTTGAGTTTTTGTATGAAAGGATGATGCCAGATTTTCTATGAAGTCTGGGCCCACCTTGCATTAGCCATGTGTATTATAACGTTGGATAGGTATTTTTAAGCTGAATGAAAGTTACTCAAAGACTAAAATGACACTTAGTGCCAATGCACTAAGTGTCAAATTTTAGTCCGTTCAGATTAACAGTTATTCTTGATTTAACATATTATTTTTACCGATTACCAAGTACTAATAGTACAAAACGAAAATCGACCTTCAATGCGCAGCAGATTTTCGGGTCTCAATTGACGCGGGGGTTGCGCTTAACTATAGCAACGACAGCCATTTTAGTTCAACTTATTACGTACGTACTATTAATACTTGGTTATGTGCAAAACTAACATGTTAAACCAAGAATAACTCTGAATGGACTTAGATTTGGAACTTGGTTCCTTAGTAACTTATTCAGCTTGAAAATACCTATCCAACGATATAGCATACATGGCTATTGGAAGGTGGGCCCAAAGATGGCATCCTCCTTTTGCAAATAGGA
This sequence comes from Leucania comma, assembly GCA_958295575.1. Classification (NCBI taxonomy): domain Eukaryota; kingdom Metazoa; phylum Arthropoda; class Insecta; order Lepidoptera; family Noctuidae; genus Leucania; species Leucania comma. The sequence goes on from OY282469.1 coordinate 2,288,495, forward strand.
GAACATATCCTAGAATAACACATAGAATACTTTTCAAAGGAGTATCTTCCCTTGAAACAATTTTCTAATTTTCGCGGGCGAAGCTATTTGCAGCAGCTAATCAGAAACAAAAGGCATCATGATGTTTCAGTTTTGTACCTACCTGAAACATCACGATGCCTTCCTGGTAATTTCGACTCTTCAATATAGTTGAAATTAGCATCTAGATCATATGATAGAATAGTTTTCAAAACTTATTATCTTAATGTTACGAGTTAAAGATCAAATTGACATTACTGTACTCTATAATATGTGACTACCTTGTTATTTTTTTCGTTTAAATTATTTCACTCTGAATTGATTAATAATGGATTGTTTTGTGTTTGTTTGCTTTTGTCAATTGTCAAAAAACCTTGTTTATTCGATTTGTCACTAACAATGCTAGAACAAGAAAAAGAAAAAAAAACAGAGTAAACTCCAAAGCCGAGGCAATTATCAGAATCAATGCAAATGGCTCTCCAACAACAACTCGAGTCCAATAAATAACTTAACTTTATTTAACTGCCAGTAAAAACAATTGTACTTTATTTTATTGCGACCTTTTATACGTTATTGCTTACGTGGGGTCCGCATTACATGCATTGGTCCCGCTTGGTAAGCAATTCGTGCTCCGCAAAGGAAAAAGCGGTGAATTAAACAAATGTATGGTACAACACGCTATATTCTTTTAATGCTACTTTATGTTGTGTGGTTTCCGGATTTAGAAAAAGTTATTTTCTTAGACTTAGAATTGCAAGGCTGCATTTTTTGCTCAAAATATATTGGTAACAGTGTCTGATAATAATGGTATTAGGGCATCCAAAGAGATCCATGGTATGTTTTCTTTAAGTTTGGTTTATTGTTGCAATCTGACTGCTTCAGGACTCGAGGCATATTGTCGTTGACGGCGCGTAGTACTCGTATTCCACGCACGCCTCAAGGAGATGTCAGCAAAACCGTAGGTACCCGGTAGGTAGGTTGGGTCGAATCCTACTAAAGCCATGGATTGTGCGAAAGAGAACCTGAATGAAGGCAAAGAAAGAACAGAAATGGATTTAGTTATTAAAAGTTGTTGCCCTCCCGCTCCGCCGAAGAGGAATGCCTCTATCCCTTTTTTTTAGGTGGCTAATGAGCAAGGGGTCACGAACTTTCACTTTACACTCTTGATTGAACTTAGCCCACAGTAGTTAGTCAAAAAAATCATAAGAGATGTTGGGATACTTTTCTTTTTATTCGATAGAATTTGTTAGTGCTGGTAAGATTTGAGCTTCTCTATTATCTCCTACTTTACTATTAGCATTTTTAAATCGCGGTGTAGTTGATTGGTAATATACCATGGTGCATTCGTCAAGCGCAGAATTTTTAACTTACCAGTTAAAAATTCGTTATACAATTTCCAGGTCTGAGTCAACGGCAGTTCCTTGCAGCTCCATTACGTATGACCATATATGAGCTTCAATATACTTTATATGAAGCTCATGGTATAAATAAACCTGTTTTTAAAACGGACTTTAAGAATACATTTACTAATTTGCTAAATACATTGGTAGATGCTCCTGTAAATACGGGTATATATGTCTCTTTTACACCAAAAAAAATACTTTTCATAATACATTTTTTGCTAAGAAGTAACACTTAAGTATGAATGTTACTATATCTCGACCCCAGCTTAAGGTAAACTCCGACATTTGTCGAAGATGGATCCGGAAATCGCTTAGCGTTTGTGGATTTTACTTCAAAGGTTCTAACATACTAAATCTACTCTTTTGAAGTCAGAGGGGGATAGCTAATGTTAACCTATCTCACTCGTTGAACAACTTTAATACATATTGTGAATGATGGCCCCATTGGGGAAACTGATGATTGTTTCATACGTATTTGAATAAGCTAGTGAGGTAGTCAATTATTTTAGTAAGCTAGTGAGGTTGTCAATTATTTTAATAAGGTAGTGAGGTAGCAAGAGTATCGCGAGCCGATGATCAAGGGAGGAGGGGGAGCTATTGGATGGAAGTAAGTCAGAAACCGAAAGACATAACCGCGTTGCGACACCGCTCCGACAGTGCAGCTCGCCGCTCGTTTTCACGTCGCCGCAACGCAAGTTTTACCGTTTATTGTCAAATCCTACAGGGATAACCAGTTTCTCGAGATTTTTGAGTGTGGATAGACGTTTGTCAGCCATGGACCGTAATAAACTTACGCTTATTTGTTACTAAGAAGACATAACTCTATTTTAAATAAACGAAAAATAAAATACAGGTTATATCTATTTAATAAAGCTATGGTATTCGCGCTGCGGTGCACATTGCTAAATTCTGCGTTGCGGCGGACAGCACCGCCAATTTTAGCGGCGTGGCGGTTATGTGTTTCGGCCTGTATAGAGGCTAATATTAATAAAAGTTTTTTTTTTATAATAACATCTAAAAGTTTATTTTCTCCACAATATAACTCCTAATTGCTAGCCTTATTTCTACAATAACATATAGGATGGGCATTACATTGTGGGAGACTGGTGCCTAAACTAGACTTAAGGCCTATAATTCATATCACCATGGTAAAACTATGAATTGTAGTTACAGTCGAGAGCTTTGGAAGCTGTAAAGCAAGTGAAAACTTTAATATTTTAGTGCTAAAGTTGGTCGAATACCCCTGTTAAAATGTCCAAGGGGACTGTAGTCACCACCAAAATTCTTACCATAATAGTACTAAATCTAGTACTGAAAAAATGCTGAATTCGTAACACCAAATTAAGTCGCGTGGCGCCATATTGCCTGCCCCCACCTTCCTTAGTGTGTTTTGTGTGTACCGAAGAGGCCCCTTGAAGGCACGTTTAACTTGTTCTTGTTCAAATGTTCCTTATGATTATCGAGTTTTTATAAATGACAAGTTTACATGTGGTTAAAAAATGTTACGAATGTAGCAGATTAGATAAAAAAAAATTAAGAATATTTTTCACTCTATTCTCTAGGGCTAGAGCTAGGGCCGTAGCCCCCCTGCCTTCCCTTGGCGACTCTCTTGAGGTAGTCAATTATTAAATGGAATCTAAATCAATACTACTGTATTTTCAGAAGAGTGTTACGGGCAAATAAGAAGGAACAGCATTTCTTTTCGTAATAGACAAATAAGAAAACGAAAAAATCCTACATCCGCTGTCCAATTTTAAGTGTTTGTAAAAGTTATTAGTGTTGTTATAAAATGTAAAAGTTATTAGTAGTTAGTAGTGTTTGTATAGTTATCTTCTGTTGCAGAAATTCTCAAAGCCGGTTGCTTTAATCGTTTTTACCTAATTAACGTTAAAGTTCTGATCACAAGTCAAATAAGTATACGTACGTTCTAGCTAGTCTTGAAACTATTTTTCTTACTCGAAAACCTGCTCTTACCTATACCGCTTTTAGGCACGCAATTTCTGTTTTCTGCGCTAGTGTGAAAAAGGGCGCCAGCTCGCCCTCGCCATAGTTTATTGTGTTTATCGAATCAAAATGGTTGCCAAGCAGCCGCACTAGTCGCCGGACTAGCCTCGTAACACGTGGAAATTCGTCACTGTAGCCAAGTGGCTCTATAATACCCTCACCTGCAGCTCGGGAAAATTTCGCATTCGTTGCAATGACAAATTTTCTCCTCCAATTATACCAAATGTACTATTAAAATTTACCATTGAAATCAAAAGTTCATGAACCCAAAAAACAGCTCAAATAGATCGGGATTTATGATCAACATCAACAATCAGAAAGCCCAAGAATTTATTCAAAGATAAGTTGGCAAACAACTCCAAAGGATCACAACTACAATAAAATCTGTAGCACGTGGCAATAAAATGTAGCAGTGTAAGCGTAAACAAACTCGCAATGGTGCGCTGTAACTCGAATGCGGCAACTTTGTTGGTGACGTTTAATAAACTGTCAAATGTTAGACTTTGGGTTAGTGTTGTAACTGAGCGGTTATTGTGTTGTTTATTTATTGTGTACTTTCTTAATGGTGTTGGTGGTTTAAAGAGATGTTGCGTGACATCATTTGTTAAATATTTTACTTTTAACGGTTTTGTAGCTGACATGGGACCTTATTACTAAGCTTCGATGTCCATCTGTCCGTCCAACCGACCGTTTACCAGCGAAAATTTCAACTCTACCTTTTACAGTTTATGAGTTACAGCACATAAACTGTAAGGCTCACGAAGCGGTTTTCACCCACGCCCGCCGTGGTAAAGGAAACAGCTATAATATTTAAACTCATGAGACGACAGATTTAAACGGTTACGTAGCCGTCGCAGTTGCGAGTTTCGACCGCAAGCCTGGCGACCGATTATCGCCAGCCACTGCCGCCAACCGGCCGCAGAGCGTGCGGGCGCAAACCGACGAGGCGGCGGCGACCGCGGCCAGCGTGATGGATTCTAAAAGTTGCCCGCCGGTGCAGCGGGAGCCGCGAACAACCGCGCAGACCGCGGCCGTACAACGCGTCGTGAAATGTGCTTTAAATTTGTCCATACATATCTGCATTCTACAGAAGCCGCGGGCCCGCAACCGCAGCGGCGACAGGTGAAAACCGCTTCGCGAGTTCTCTTCCTAAGAAAATGAAAACTTTCACAGAATGTGTATTTCATATCGGGTACAACAAAAAATAAATAAAACTAAAATTAAGTGAGAAATTAATGGAAGTCTCCATACAAGAGACGTTGTTTGGTCGGTTCAATATTTTAGAATGGGACCATTCCATGGGTTTTTTGGTATTAGGCAGGGTTCACACAGGATTGTACTACAGCTTTTTTAAGTATATTACTGGATCGCACACATCTCACGACCACACGTTCTTTACCTACAGTTTCAACAATAAGATATTGCCATTCGATACCAGCAATATTATTTATAAAGTAGTGTATACCTTGCCTGCTAGAGCTGCATAATTATTTGAAAGAGTTACTATGCCCCAGGAACGCAAAAAGATCACCTGAAGGGCCACGGTTGTGTTTTAGTCAGTAAAAGTCTAAAGGCGCCATTCGAACCTCGGCGGCATCGGCAGCCTGCGCATGCAGACAGCACATGCTGCGGCTGCACGAAGCCGGCTGCAGGTTTTCCATGCAGTATGGATTTTAGTGTAAAGCATTCTGAACGCGGCTGTGGCCGTACGTGCTGCCGAGCTTCGGCAGTGAGTGCTGCCTGACCTGAAGCCGCAACCGTAGTACTGCAGCCATAAATCGATGCGCACGTAGTTACGTCACACCAACCTGAGGACTTACTCTCGAGTTTAATTCCGATCGGTTGATATTGGAATTGTGACGTTAGGTACTCTTGAATTCGATGCTAGGGCCAAATTGCGTGATCTTTTTGTGAAACTAAGTAAAATTGGGATTGGGCTTGGTGTGTGGTCACGCAATTTTAAACCAAGTTGACGCTAGCATTGAATTCAATTGTACGAAACGTCACAATTCCAATGTCAACCGATCGGACTTAAACTCGAGAGTAAGCTCCCTGTTTAGACAAGTCCCGAAATAATCGCTAATCGGAGCCGATAGCACTCAAATTGGATTGAATCGTTGATTTGCTACTGGCAGCACGTGCAGCTAGCCCCGGGATCACTCCTGGCTGCCCATGCAGGCTAACGGCTTCGTCTCATACGTGTGCTACCTTCATTCGTAGCCTGTGTCCGCAGCCTGCAGTCGAGGTTCGAATGGCACCTTAACACTCCAGTCACCTTAACTCTACAGATTTTTGCCACTCTGTGTCCTTCCACACAGAGTGGCAAAAATTATTTGAAACCCCACCACAAAGAAGAGGTGATTAACCTTTTTGAATACACTCATTGCTCATTGTACTTTTTTAGTCGTTATATTGATACAAAACTTATTTATAATAATAGAATTTGAAATAATTTCAATGGCCTTCACCCAAAACAAAATTATAAATCGCAAATTGGGTGAAAACATCTATAATATCGATGGGTGAAAACTATATCCAGGCAATAATGACTTCTTCAGATTAATAAACTAAGTAAACAGTAAACTTAATTAAGCTCAACCGAAATATATTTTGCAAAATGTAGCAAGTTCAATAGTCAACAAAATCAATTTCATTTTACTAGACTTGTTTTCTGTTCGGAACATTTCAAAGGTCAAACGAAACTGGTTAACATAGAAATAACAAGATAAAACGAAGTTTCTTATTTAAATGTTTTATTTCGATGCTAATTTCGCAACGTGGAAAAAAGTTTTAAAACTCTTAACGATTCCTGTGGTATTTGGCAGATGAACGTTTTTTAATGTACTAATAGAACTACAGAATAAGGATTACAGAGGGTTAGGTTGTTGCCTTTAGGCGGGTTTCTGAATTGAGTATTTTGAGTTAAGAACGTCTCAACTTCAAATGCTTAAATCAAAAATCGGGGGTATGTCACTGACTACACTAGCCCCAATTTCACACAAGTGTTCTTCGAAATTCTCAAATTTTATTTATTTATTTTTATGAAAGCTTGCAGACTTACAGCATAGCATAGCATTAGCCTTATAATGTTCCTATTGCTGGGACTCAGGCCTCCTTTCTAGGAGAGGGAATGAGCCGTAATCCACTTTGCGGGTCCAGTGAGGGCTGGTGGATGTCACATGTCTTCGAATTTTTGGTTCTAGGACATACCGGTTTCCTCACGATATTTTCCTTCACCGTTTTGAGAGCAGCGGTGAAGAAATAAATTACAAAAAGTGATGCGCCTGGCTGATTTTAAACCCGGGATCGGAATCCCGGCGGCAGCGGCAAGAAACTAGGGTGGTCCCCGGTCAAAACAAGGTTGGGAATCACTGAGCTAGTTTATCACAAAATCCTTAGCTTTGAGTTTATCATAAACAGACAGACAGGCGCATTGGGGGACCTAGTATTACAATATAATATGTATAAGGATAAGGAATTGAATGCTGCTAAATAAAGATTTAATATATCTACATTTTTCTTTGGTGCCTAAAGACCTTCAAAGACTTTCAATTCCTAGAACCAGAATACCTTGTTCGTCTCCAGGAAAACTTCATCATTTCCTTCATCAAAACTTTAGTATTAATATTCTGTCATAAAACCAAGAACTGTTCCTTCGTAGTGAACAATATCTCTTCAAACCCCAACAATGTAATCTTTAGAGTAAATGCAACAAACTTTGTAGTATCCGTAAACACTGGGCCATCCCGGGAGCTTCAGCCACAACATTTATCTTTTTATCTCACAACCTCTGCACTCCTGGTACGAATAAAAGCGCTCTTTGCTCTTTTAGTTTTCATCTTTGTTTTAATGTGGTCAAAAAGCTGTGGGAAGAGTAAGGCATCGTTCTCACTATTGTTCGCCACCGGCAGTAAGTAAGCTCACTGTCAGCCTCAGTGTGAACGTAGACTCAGTTTATTGTATACGTTCTCACCAAACCAACAAAACGCTATAGCGTAGAATAATTTACTTGATTGAACAAAAGAGTAGGCTTACTACGCTAGTATAATAATCAGCCACCAAGAGTCAGCGACGTACTACTCGTACGTAATAGCCAACGACCTTACAGGGTCTATGATAACAGCGAATAGTCAGTTCGGTGTGAATGAGAAATTTATATTGTTACCAGCCAAATCCGATTTTAGGATGAACTAGTTTATCCTAGACCAAATCAGTTCTCCATATACGCACGGAGCCCGGCTTCGCGAGGGTCCTAACCTGTCCGTGTCAGGGTGCCCTAAAATTCTGATTTCGCTTTGTTCACTTGTGGCTTAGGACGAAACTAGTTTTTTTTTTTTTATTTGTATAAACAAGTGCTTGACTACGATCCCACCTGATGGTAAGCAGTGATGAAATCGGGTTTGACCGTTAACATATACATATATTACGGAAAAGCGATAAACTGCGTAACGCGCGCTCACAATCAAAGGGCGACAATACGTTTCATCTGAACAATGCCTTACCTTGTTAATATGCGGTGGAAAGGAATGGGGACTTGTGAGAAAATGTGTGTGGTCTGTGTGTGTGGTCTGTGTGTGTGGTTTTGACCTCGAGAAGAGATTTTATTTAATCTCGTGGGTGTTGTAAAGGATTTTATTAAGATAACGTGCGGTGAGAAGTGGAATGCAAGTGATAAAAAATAGGACAGAATATTGATTTGTCTAGAAGATAGTCAATGGCTGCTGAAGGAATTTTTCCTACTTGTTTTAGAAGAAAAAGGATAATTAAAAATATATAGGTACGTAGGTATAGTAGTCAAGATAGTGGTGGTAGCATTGACTCACACACTCACAAACTATTGTTTACAATATTAGTGTAATTCTAAATTCTTTCAGTTATTTTTTTTCTTGTCTCCGGCCGGTTATGAAACACGCTTGCCTTGAAATAACCTGTTCACTCTTGAATTAAAGACCCCTAGGTTGTAGATGTCAGAAAAACACAGACTCCAGCAGGGAATTCTACTCTATAGCTGTTGAGACAACTGCACTCAACTGCGCGCCGGCAACAGTGAACGGAACGGCCTGCGGACATGGGTTCGCGAGCTACTGCTCACTGTTTCTTCAGAATCCATTTAATTTATAAACTTTAAATGATTTAACATCTTCTTTTTTCTTATCTTACATTATACTTGTTATACAGTCCACTCCTCTTTAATTCTAGGTACTCCACTAAAAACTATATTGTAAGCTTCATGTATTATCACATAATTTGTAACCGGCCTAAATATCTTTTTTTAAAGTGGCAAATCGTCAAATATCTCTTCTGCTGATACCGCTCTGAGTGAAACGAGAGGGAGTGTCAGACTTTTACTAACTAAAACCCATCCGTGTTTTTTCAATAGCTCTTTGCGTTTTAGAGCCCTGGTAAACCTTTTAATTTGATACACTTGACGTTGTCACTGCTGCACTCGGATTCATAACACCCTCACCTACGGCTCGGGAATAGGAATTCAGCCTTGGTCAACATAACAAACTGTCTCCACTTATATCAAAATGTACTATTTTAAAAATCATTACGACCTGCCCTGTGGCCTTCCCCAAGTAGCATCACCATACCCTGTTGCTGAGCAGCTCATCATTAAAGTTAAAGCAAATATAGTGGTTTTCATCCCAACACTTAGAAGACACTATAACACGTGCTCTTTGAAGGTACCTGTGGGTGTGGTTAACTAAGGTAAATGCTTGGGTGTTTTATACTTACCACAATAAGGAATAAACTTGTTCAGTTTTGATTATAATATGTCTTAACCTATGAAATTGCCGTTTTTTATAACGGGTTGTTTTGAAGTGTTATATCTTTGGATTAACTTGGAATTATAAGTTCAAATAAACTTTATATTAAAGGTAAGTTATTCTATTTTCGAAAATAGGTATTTATTGGTATCTTTGTGTTTTTTATTTTCTGTAATATCACACTAATTACAACCATGGCATGAAATCTGAGAAAACTCGCATTATTTTGTAATATGAGTTCTACGGTGGAAACAATGTGCCCTATTTCTATAAACAAAACTATACTGCACAGGTATAGACCTGTTACACTAGCTGCTGACAGCAGTATAGCCTGCGTGACAGTAGAAAATTAGTTATCAAATTCAACACAATGCAAATTGTTTGTGAATAAATGAAATAAAATTATCCCAAGCAAACATACTTCTATCCATTGGTTCACGGATAGACCATCAAAATTCTTTTAACCGTTGAAGCATGAAGCACACTCACAAAATTTTGTCTTTATATTGCTCTGATTATTTATTTTTTTCGTTCGAGGCTATCAAGAAAATTCAATCATTTCCTTTTTTTAATCTTCTTGGGTTTGTCTACTATCTCAATCATCCTTTAACGAGTAACCTATTCACTCTTGACTTAAAGAAGCCCTGGTTGTAGCTATTAGGAAATCAGACCCTAACAGGGTTCGTATTCAATTGCTGTAAGTACATGAAATGAATGCGTATCAGTAGAAAGTCCAATTGGCGGCCATGCACTGGATACATCGGTATACTGGACATACGACCGACGACGTGGTTTGATGATGGATCAGGAAATCAAATTATACGATTCCGATGCACGCTCCTAAAAATGTAATTGATAAACACCTAGGGTAGCCACTAGACGTCGATGCTCAAGACTTTGGAGCTTAACTTATGTTAATATAAAATCAAGTCTTATACTTTAGTTTTTTCCCGTAATCATCAAAACAGAACAAACATTACCGACAAGAGAAACTAACCAATCAAGCAAACAAAACGCCTCTAACACATCACGCGCATCCAATCACATTAACCATGATTACATGATAAACGATTCAGTCAACCATACATTCACCATGATACACCTCTATCTCCTCACTAATTGACGAACATGACGCCACGATATCAATTTACAGCCGTAACGTTAACCAAATCAAGGGTTTCAGCCTCAATAAGCAACTCATCGCACCCTCATTAATCGATTTAGTTAAAGCGAAGGTCCCCATCGATAAATAATTAAACGATCCAGTTAAAACGGAGGTATCTAATCGGACGTGCGCGTCGGAAATGTCCTCGATTACAAATTAATCGAGTCCCAAGCTAGCGAGTGTGAATTTGCGAATGTATGGGCGTTTAATTATAAGGAATCATTAACGGAATTGGATAGTTTGCGTTGCTTTTGTTGGAGATAGGGTGGGAACTTTTTATATTTAACCCTTTGAATACCGTAATTAGAGACACAATAGAAAGACAATAGGTATGCAGACACCGGTGTCCGCATATCTATTGTCTTGTTTTGTTAGGCCGTTAGTCTCGGTTGTAATTTCCAGATCTTCGAAGTCGGTAAGGACGCTTTAAGCAAAGGATGAAAGAAAGACCAAAAGAAGAAAGAAATAGAGTTTATTTACGCCAAATATGGCGCATGCCTTAAAAAATAAGACAATAACAATTCTATATAATAGTGCGTGATATGCGACACATCCGCGCAAAACGGCCAGCGCTCAGCAAATTGTAGGGGCTCATATGTTGGACAGAGCCACAGCACTGATTTTCAGCACCAGCCGTCGTCAACAACAAGATGCTTATGAAGGATGAGTTCTGAGTTTCTATGAAGTCTGCGTCCACCTTACAATAGCTAGGTGTGTTATATTGTTGGATAGGTATTTTTGAGCTGTCCAAATCTTAATCCGTTCAGAGTTATTCTCGGTTTAACATGTCAGTTTTGCCAATAAACAAGTATGAATAGTATGCGGCGAATAAGTTGATCCGAAATGGCAATCGAGGTGGGGGCTGCGCGTAACCATAGCAACGACGCGCGACGGTTATCTTGGTCCAACTTATTTGGTGCGAAAGGTTGGTACCTCATATTGTTTCAACCTTTCGCATCATCAACCAAAGTAAAGCGCCTTACCCACTACTAAGTTTGGCGATTCTTCGGGCTATGTCAGTAACTTTAGTTGTTCTGTAGATATCGTCACTGCAGATTTAAAAAAAACTTTTTTTTTTTTTTTTTTTTTTTTTTCATTTATTTTTATTTAGGGTTTTATTATTCCTTGAAGGACATATCAAACCCATTGTACTAACTATTATCTACACATTCCTTTATATTAACCTATAATATATGTTTCTCTATTGGCTACTGAGGGAGTCGGTGTTGAGGCTGTGGCAGTAGCAGGTAAAACATTTTTGCCATTTCCGATACTGGATCAGCTAAAGCGCGCTGAATGATTCCTACATCCATCCTATTAATGTTCAACTTCCTCATCACCGACTCCCTTTCCACCTCGTTCCGAACACACTCCATGAGCAAATGTTGCACGTCCTCAATTTTACCACAAGTAGTACAATTTGGTGAGTCTATCTTCTTCATTAGATGTGCAAACTTGGCTGAAGGGTAGTGGCCAGACCGAGTTCTAAATGCTATCTTTAATAAATATCTACTTACACTACTATTCGAAAACCAAGGAACTCGAGGAGGCTCGGATTGTATAGTTTTATACCATATACCCTTAACCTTACTGCGTTCATCGAAATACACTTTCCAAAGATCCCAAGAGATTAGTTTATATTTTGGTAAAATTTCACTATAAAAAGGTGCAACAACTTTCTCTATTCCTTCCTTGGAAGCTAGTTTCGCAAGCCGGTCAGCCTCCTCGTTACCTGCTAAACCTATATGAGACGGAACCCATTGCAACTTCAGCAATTTCCCATTTTGACTGAATTTATGTATCCAGTCTAAAATTTTGTAGGCTATCGAAACACCTCTGACACCAGAGGCGCATCGAGCCAACTGTTGTAATGCACTTTTGCTATCTGTTAAGATAACTACACGATTTGAATTTAAATTATCACAGTGTGAAATGGCCTCTGAAATTGCAATAAGTTCCGCTGACATTATAGTTATCTTATCACAAATTTTTACACATCGGGATTCTCTGTAAGTTACATCATAAAAAGCTGCACCCACTGAATTAGTACTCTTGGATCCGTCCGAAAATATTTTATGGTAATTTTCATATTTTTCATTTAATTCTTTGATAATGTTATACTTGATTGAGTTCATGTCATACATTCTTTTAGGGCATTTGGTGCTATCTAGATTTAAAACTATAACATTAGAGACATCTATACGTGAGACCCAAATATTTAATTTGAACATTTCTAACATTTCACTGGACTGGATATTGTCTAATACTGCCTCATTATACGCTGTCACGAGTAGCGGTTTTGCCTTGTTAGTCCAAAATGGTAATCCACAGAGAGAGTTAAGTCTACTTAATAGTTCAACGGAAAAGTTCTGAGACCAAGAGAATGCCTTCAAGCAGTACTTATACGCTAAAAATTGTCTTCTGACGAATAATGGTTGAATACACAGTTCACTTTCCATAACATGGATGGGTGAGCTTTTGATGAATCCTCCTATGACTCTCAAGGCAATATTTTGTAGCTTATCCAGTTTATAGAGATGAGTTTTGGCACAATTTCCATACAATATACTACCATAATCCATTCTACTTCTTACTAGGGCAATGTATAACGTGCGAATGAATGTAGGATGGACCCCCCACGCCGATCCTGCTAACACCTTCAACAAATTTAAAAATTTTGAACATTTTTCAGACGTTTCATTTAAATGTTTCCTCCAACGTAACGATCGATCCAACCACAATCCTAAGTATTTTATGTTTTCTACCACTTGGAGGGCTTTATTATTAATTGATAAATTTATTAAATGATTTTGTCGTCCTCTACTAAAAATACAAATTTTTGACTTGCTATCCGAAAGGTCTAATCCAAGGCCTCCGCACAAGTAAATCATTTTATTTAGAGCTATTTGAATTGTCTCTTGGCAGTATATCATATCTTTGTCGCTTATATAGATTACAAAATCGTCAGCGTATTGTAATATATTAACATTTTGCATCAATCCACAGATCTTATAAGTAGCAATATTAAAGAGAAGAGGAGACAATGGATCACCTTGAGCTAGCCCCTTGTTAGTCCACCTTACTATTCTCGTTTCTCCGCATTCATCCTTTATTGTAAGGTGTCTTTCACTTAGAAATGCCCAGAGATATTTGCATATTTTTATACCCACACCCAGTTCATCAAGAGTACTGACTACTTTGCTTATAGATACATTGTTATATGCGTTTTGAATGTCTACGAAACAAGCTAGTGTAGGAATTCCCTTACTAAATCCAATCTGAACATATGTTGTGAGGCGAACCAAACAATCTAGACTAGACTGAGCTCTACGAAAACCACTTGTATAGGTCGATAGGATTTTATGTTTTTCAACATACCATTCTATCCGCCTGGTTATCATACAGTGTAGTATTTTACACACACAAGAAATAAGGGAGATAGGTCTAAGTTTAGTGTCAGCATTATGGTGATCGTTATTTTTGGGTATGGGAATAATATGTACATCCCGCCATTGTGTTGGGATATTGCCAGTCTTAAATATAAGGTTGTACAGATCAAGTAGATATCGTTTGGCTACATGGGGAAGATTATGTAACATAGAGTAGGATATGCCGTCGTCACCTGGGGCCGAATCTTTCTTTTTCAAACAATTTTGGAATTCAGATAAATTGAAGTCAGACTCAAGAAGTTCATTAGCTGAATAAAATTCAGGACTGCAGTTGATTGCTGAATCAGGTGCAAGCTCACATAAAAGTTCTACTATTTTATCCTGAGGCGCAGAAGTTCTGGTTTTATTGTACCCTTTCATCCATCTCATTTTATTCCAAACCTCCGAAACTGAGGTTTTTTCATTTAAACCATTACAAAAACTATGCCAACTTTGATTTTTAGCCTTTTTGATAAGATGCTCTGCCTCGGTACATTTTTGTTCTAGTATCCTAAGATTTTGTGGTGTAGGGTTACGCCGAAAAGTTTTTAATGCCAATCTGCGTTGTGCTACCGCTAAAGAAAGCGATTGATTCCAATATCGTTTTGGCTTAAAGGTAGTGGTGGGATTGGTGCAAACTTTCATATAAGGGATACTCTTATCAGCGCAGCAGTTAATCTTATCAATAAAAAGGTCATATCTTTCTTGAACATTATTTGAGATTGGTAGATTCGAAAATATTTTTATTAGGTTCTCGCGATAATCCAGCCATTTTGCTGCTTCAAAATTACGCCTTTTCGATATCCGCAACTGATCTTCATAATTCATTGACATTTTAATTAATAGATGGTCACTACCGAGATTCTCGTTACAGACCTGCCAGTTGAAATCTATAGCAATATCAGTCGACACAAATGTAATGTCGGGCGAGCTCTGTTGTAGGTTATGACTCACTAATTTCATTCTCGTACTACTACCATTATTCAGAAGAGCAAAATTATTTTCTACCATCGCATCAAAGATATATGTACCTCTAGAGTCATTCTTATTCGACCAACTGGTGTGATGGGCATTAAAATCTCCCGCAATAATGGTATGCCTTGAAAACCTTGAAAATAAATTATCCCAGTCAGCAAAGCACGAGTTTACAGAAGGCGGGCAATAGATTGATATAATATGTTTTAAGTTTTTGCAATTGAGTAATTTAACATAAATAATCTCTATACCAGAATTAGTTAGATGAATTGAGCCTGACATTGCTTGTATTGATTTATGCGTCAATATCGCTACACCTCCATATGAGTCCGGTCTATCTTTCCTAAAAACATTGTACCCTTGAACCCTAAAAGGTTTCTCTGAGTCTAGCCAGGTTTCACTAATTAAGGCAATGTGAATTTTTTCCCTATTTAAAAATGAATCAAAAACTGAAAGTTTCGGCCTCAAGCTCTGCGCATTCCATTGACACAATCGGACTACAAATTTTTTTTTAGGTATATTATCCATCGAAATAATTAAATAACCTTGACATGAACTCACCTCTAGTAAAGATTTTAATTAAGAAGGACTTAAATTCTGCTAAAATTAGTTTGATGATTTCCATACATTTTGTTTCGAAACTATTATTCGACCTAATTATTTTTTCAGACTTGTTTGCAAGGGATTTCCAGTCAAACTTCCTAGTAGTTCTTCTTTCTTCTTCTTCTCCATTTTGGTTGACCTCCATAGGCATATCTACCTCCATATTTACATTAACTTTTCCTTTAGTCTTCTTCTTTTTCTTGCTCTTTTTTGGTACCGCGTTGTTATTTATTGGATTACTTATGATGATACTGTCTGCTCCGGAGTCGTTGCTTGTCTCAATATTTTCCGCATGAATTAAAGCTGCTGAATTTAATATGTTCCCAGTACTTTTTGTGATTGTATCTTTACTAGCAATGGGCTCAACCCTTTGGTTGTTTGTTGCATTTAAGCTTTCTTTATTTGCTTGGCCGCAAAACGATACTGTGCCGATTTGTTGCTTCTTTAGGTAAATTATTAACGCTTCTCTATACGACACATTTTTTGACGACATTATATCTCGAATAGCTTTCTCCTTGATAAACATAGGGCATTTTTTATCCAGTGCCATATGTGGTCCTTTGCAATTAATACACTTGAATATTGTTACTTCACAATTAACGTGATTTCCACCGCATTTCGGGCACAGTATTTTCTTTGTTGGGCAGAATTTGTTAAAATGACCATATTTCCAGCATACTGAACATTGAGTTACTGGAAAGTTATAAGGTTCAACTCTGAACCGTATCCCATAGGCCGATACATAGGCCGGAAGACTAGAACTTAAAAATTTCAATCTGACTGTCTCGCTCTCTATCCATTTTCCGTCTGTATTTGATCTCCTCAATCGTTTAATTTCTATTATTTTTTCCGTACTTTTTAGAACTTCCATTAATTCTTCTTCTTTCATGTCCAGGTCTACACCTTTTACTATTCCAAAGGAGGTATTTTTTTTAAATGTTTTCTCGCAGCGATAGCCTAATTCTTGAAACTTAGGGCAGTTTAAAAGCTTTTCTACGCCTTCCGCTTCCTCAAATTGAACTAGCAGTTTATAAGGGCTCTGATATTTAATCCTTGAAATATTAAGGTGGTTATGCATACCTAGTAATTTTGCCATAGCCATTTGTTTAGGGAGTATCTCTAAGGACGAAATAACTACCTCATGTTTTTCATCCCTAATGATTTCTGTCATCATTCTATTTTCTTTTATGACTCTCTCCCTTGAGTCGCTTCTCATGCGTACTTTCCCTTTCCTTCTGGTAACAGTGATAAAGTCGTTCTCACTGTTTGATTCTTCACTTAGATCTTTACTCTTCCTCTTCTCGATTCTCTTTACACCATTATTATTTGGGTTGTTCAAATTCATTTCCTCGCTCAAATCCTTCTCAGTTCCATTCGCAGGCTCAATATTATTCATCTCCTCAGTTAATATTTCACCATCATCTTCACTACTTTCGTCCTCCATTATCAATAACTTATCTACCCAATAGTGGGTAGATGGAAAAAAACACTAAACTGGTTCGTGCGAGCCGATCAGAATACGTCCGCTCTCGACACCGACCCGAGCGCAACTGTAAAAAAAACTTGGTAAGTGCGAGTCGGACTAGGCGTTTCGCCTCGTCGTTCATACCGCGTACATCGAGGGACTGGAACAATTTGCCTGCTGCGGTCTTCCCATTCGATTATAATTTGGGTGTCTTCAAGGCTAGAGTGAATAGGCTCTTAATAAACTAGTGTGACTCACCATCAAATATTGCATTACTGCTTACCATCAGGTGGGATTGCAGTCAAGCACTAGTTTATAACAAATAAAAAAGAAAAAAAAAACTAAGAGTTTCGTACAAACTAACTTATGTAAATAGTTCAAATTTCTGAAAGATTTTTTCCGAACAATTTTTTTTTTTTTGGTAAGGGACTACATATTTACAATTTTTAGAATTATTTCTTAATTTGTGCTTTGAGACCTTACTTCATGCTAAATTTCAGGGTTCTAGGTCAACGCGAAGTAGCCGATGAATTTTGATTCCCTTTAGCGTGTAAATATATATATCGGCGCATGATGGCCATCGGTGTCGACGTCACACAAAATTCACAATCACAGTAATATAGAATGGCAGGAAATGTTATAGTGATAATAAAGAAATACCTTACTTCAAGTTCAAGGTGTTTATTCCATGGGCGGCGAAAGAGTGCCTTTCTAATCAAATTACATCGGTTTTTATACACAGAAATTGACAAGCATCAAAATTCACAATGAAGGTAGAAAATTATTTAAAATAAATAGAACGGAAATCTTCACAGTAAATTCTTATTTAAATATGACCGGATGCTCAAGTTAAATCCTCACAAGTTTAACCGGATACTGTAATATTTTTTTTAATTAGAAAGGAAGTCGTCATTTAATTCGTTATAAATTGAACAGGATGTTGTAATATTTAAAATAAATCGAAAGGAAGTTATCAAATTAAATCCTTACATAAATTCAACAGGATATTGCAATAATTTAAAAGAAATAAGCAGGAAGTGACCAAATTAAATCCATATCAAAATTATCAAATAATGATTTTGCGCCCATATATACTTAGGTACATTTTTGCGACATAAACGGCCGTATCTTTTTTTTCGTTAACTAAGAAGTTGGATCTCTTCACAGTTTCAAGGGACCATAAACCTTAGTATATGGTTTTAATTTCAACTCGATATCTTTACGCGTCCCTGAGATAAAGGGTCTTGACAGACAGACAGACGGACAACAAAGCGATCCTATAAGGGTTTCCATTTTTATTTTTTGAAAGCGAAGAAGGAACAGAATTGGGTTTTTAGTCAGTAAAAGTCTGATACACCATCGCGCTCCACCTAAGGGAGATGTCATTAGATGATTTTCCCACCTAACAAAAAAATCTGGACATTACAATGAAATGTAAGAATGTTGAACGGTCACACAATACGTATATTATTGTTACCTGCCCTACCACGAGTTTTTAAAGCGATTCATTTGACGGACCTAAACTAAATTGTTATAAGGATGGCGCTATAAGGTGTCTTCAGTTCCGTCCATCTGTCTCGCTCTCACGCTTGACATTTACTTAACACGTCATGTTATGGCCCCTGGTAATGTCGTATGCGCAATGAAAAAAGCTATGCTCGAAGTTTCCTTGCAAGATCGAAACAGGAATGAGGATATCCGCAAGAGAACTAAGGTTACCGATATAACTCAAAAACTCGCCAAACTTAAATTAAGTCGCAATGGGAAGGGCACATTGCTCGCAGAACGGATGACCGTTGGGGCCGAAAGCTTCTGGAGTGGCGACCACGTACTGGAAGACTTAGCAATGGAAAGCCTCCTACAAGCCTCTTTAGTCATGCTTTAGTGTGCGTTTTGTGTTGCAACAAATAATTTTTTTATCTATCTACAAGGTAGACCGATGACCTGGTAAGAATTGCGAGAAAAACGCACAGAACCGTTCATTGTGGCGACACTTGGGGGAGGCCTATGTCTAACAATTGCTGTTGCCGTAAATACGTCACAAAACTAGATTTATTAATTTTATAGAACCAAGCATTTATGTATTCGTGCTTCTAAGTAACATAGCCAAATATATACATGAATATGAGACTGCAGAAGAACAAAAGATTAGAGAAGGCACGCGTAGGCACGCGTACAAAATACAGCCTAATTTAAATATTGTGAAGTACTGTCCCACCCAATTGATTGATATCGGTTAAACTATTTAATAAATTGCCTTTAGATTTAAAGAGCGCTTTATACTCTAATTAGCTCCTTTAAAGAACACCTCAAAAGATTCCTATTCAACAAGTGTCTATATAGGGTGACTGGTATTTAGTGAACGATACTTACACGTGATTGTAGTCAGAACAACAAACAACTTTTACTGTGAGACCAAACCTGAAATCATGAAAAAAATGTGCTATCTGGTCAGTACATTTATGTGCGTCTAACTGGTCAAAATGTACTGAACTTGGCTGATTTTTTTCGCGATTTCAGGTTTGATCCTATAGTAAAAGTTGTTTGTTATCATGTCTACAATCACGTGTTTATGTATCGTTCACTAATTACTAGTCACCTTATATACTATTGATGATCTTTGAGGTTAATCCAACATTATATTAATTTAATGTTTTTTTTTTTGTTGTTAGATAATGAATAAATGACTATGAATAACAGTGGATGATTTTCGGCTGAAATGATGATAATGATGAATGTTGTATGCACGATAAAAATCAACGTTCTATTTGATACTCCACCCGATTACATATGTATAATGATCATCATGAACATCAACGTTCATGGATGAATCGAAAGCAGCATAATATGTCAATATGTTTAAAGTTCTCTGAAAGTAATTGTGTTTAAATATTAAGTATAATTAAAATGCTCATTAATTACCTGTCGTACCTGTGACCGTATGACAATAATTACTCTTTAGATATTTTTTTTTTTGCAAAATCACAAAATTCTTGGAGTTCTTTACTTTTTATTTAATAAATATAGTGACAGACTATAACAGAATAAGACAATTCAACACAGAGATTTATGTATCTAATTCTCTGTTCTGAATTGTCCTACAGTAATAATTATTTACTGTAGATACACAGCATTTAATGTTATAGATAACTACTGAGATTTTAAAATGGGGTCATTTACCTAATGCATATTCAAATTCGATATACTTATTATTTGAGCTATTTTTATTTTGTAATTGCTACATTTGAATCAGAGTCATCTAGTGACAAAAGCTCGAAACGTTTCAACAATTTGCTTGGTTTAGTGTTACAAGTTCAAATAAACTACAACAGATGGCGCTTTATTCAATTAATTTAGTATCCAACTAAAATCAATACAATGTCATGTCAGAGCTAGTCCCGGGGGTCGTTTTGATAGACTTGCGTCCCGATCGATACGGCATTTTGTATAACAAATACATATATGTTATTTCTTAGGAGCGTTTTATCTATCTCTCTAAAAATAATGATTTTCAATAGCAATAATGTGCTATGTTTTATTACCTGACTCCTCCACCATCTATTTGGTGGAGATATACTTACTTTTTAATCTAAGAACGCAATAGATTTGTCACGCTAAAATGCTTAGTTATTTTTAATCTGATTTTCACTTAAACTCGAATGTAATCCAGCCATTTTAATATTTTACCGACATGTTTCTTCTTTATAATAAATTACACTGAACTGGGGCTCTTGTGGCATTAATCATTCGTCATAAACGCAACTTTTTTTCATTTCTAAATTGTAAAGCTGCGATAAAAATAGCTATGGCTTCATTGAAATGATTCATTAGTCAAAAAGTAAACAATTGAATGTATGTTTTGCAAATAGTAAAACAATTAATTGCTCTTTTTTCTAAGATCGTAGTTATAACTCCATCTGTAGGTATATGTACTTAACTAAACGTAAACAATCTTGATATATCATTTTATTTAAAAAAAAACATGAGATACACAAAGATTATTTAAATTAAGGTAACTACCTAACATAACCGATGTAACGATAACTTAATTTAAATAATCTTTTAATTTTATTAGTAAGTAAATAACTAATTTAAAAATAAAAATTGGATCAAAGATATGTTAAGATTGTTTACCTTTTGTTAAGTACCTAAACAAATCGAGTTAGGCACAGATAGGGCCTTTTAAATTCATCAATCTAAGATCAGAAATAAGTACTTTCTTTCTTCTTAGAAAAATTTAGCAACCTTAGGGACCGATAGCTTGCGAGTATATCACGAACAATACCTGTTATATACGAGTGTTTTATTACAAGATTTATATTGAATTTCCAGACGTAGTGTTTGCGGTGCATACAAGAATGTGTACTATACCAACCCCAATCAAATTGGAATAAGGGTAGGACGATAATAAATGTGTAGACTCTCTTTTCCAGCTTCTCATTGCTTTTTAACGTTCAAAAACATGGGGTCCTCCCATATTGATGTCCTCTTTGATCCGCCACCTTCTGCATCCAACCTTTGTCTACCCCAACCTTTTTTTTCATACTGCATTGAACATGATAATTATATCCGTCCTGGATCATTAAAATTGGGGGTCAAACAGAAATTAATTCAAACTACAACATTATAAAAATCACAGTCGTTTATTTAATAATAAATACTGGTAATTAGGATAGACATAGAGATTTATGAAAAAATCTTTAGCGTAATGAAAGGTACTTTAAAATACTAATTAAATACCTAAGAATGTTGAGTACATACAAGTTGATATCGCCTACGCGTGATGTTATAAATGAATCATAAACTAACGTATGAAAAAACACTAATTAAAGAACTTAAAAATTAAGTCATGGGCCCGATTTCCTATAAAATCTTAACGACTATCCCCTATGGGTACGTATAAACAATCTATATTTTATCTGCGTACTAAAAAGCTAAAGTATTTCGAAAACTATTTTATTATTATAACTACGAACTTGCTATCAGAATCCGTGATGATCAAAGAATTTTGGAATAGAATCGGACTTAAGACCGTTGAGCTATATGGGGCATACCCCATTAAGTACATCCCTAATATTAAAGCATAGCTAGCTGTGACAACACGTTTATATTAAAAAACAAACTCCCATAATCTCTACGAGCCTGAACACCTCATCAGCAAACACACGAAGCTCAAATCAACTTAAAACATAATAATTTATCCTTAGGAATGATTCATTAATATCCTTTTGGTACACACACTCTACCGAATCACGCAAAGATTCACTTAACTCCGATTCCATCAAAATCGACAAATTTAAAGAAATAGTCATCGCCAACGAAGCCAATCGTCCTGATGGTTTTGTGCGTGCGTCTACTGCATCATCTTCAATTTGAACCTTAAGACTAAATAAGAGATTACCCTAATGAAGACGAAGAGTGCGCATAGTGCGCCGGCATCGATCCAAAAATTCGCTTTATCCATAGTCATTTCCTTCAGGAAGAGGTTAGGGTTCCTGAAGTGACAGTAGGCTTCGGAGCAGTGAAGTTTTTCTCTTCCGAATCCATATACTGAGAGCATGGCTCCTTCGAAACCATATCGAACGTAGCTGAGGTAAGTAAGCCATTGCAGGTAGCTGGGTATTGCGTTAAAGTTGACAAAGAAGCCTGAGAAGAGTACTACGGGGATAGTAGTGACAGGTCCCAGGTAGACCCCGGTTTCGATTTTCATGGCGGCCCCGATGAGCAGGCCGAGGGACTGCGCCACCAGGGCCGTGAGTATGTTAATAGTCGTGAACATAAGCACCCGGTCCGTCTGCATAGGCTGGCCTGTCATGAAGTACACAATCATCACGTACACGCCGCTGAAGACTATCTGTAAAGAAGGAAAAGATTTTGTGAGTTTAACTTTATATTGCCAACAAACTAAGGTAGAATTAGATGTGGCAACTCTTATGGAAGGCTTTTGTCCAGTAGTGGACTGGACTTATTTCGGTTGCAATGATAAAGATAAACCCTGTGTCATAGATACGAAAAGGACAGAAGCCGTCACAAATAAGGCAGATGATAGCCTAAGATTAGCAAGAACTAGTAAAAGATACAAACACAAAGCAACATTTCAAT
This sequence comes from Leucania comma, assembly GCA_958295575.1. Classification (NCBI taxonomy): domain Eukaryota; kingdom Metazoa; phylum Arthropoda; class Insecta; order Lepidoptera; family Noctuidae; genus Leucania; species Leucania comma. The sequence continues at coordinate 2,311,429 of OY282469.1, forward strand.
AAGACTAGTCAAAGTAAATTAACATTTTTTCATATTCTCACGATGAGACGTTTTATGATTGGCTGGAGATGAGAAATAAACAGCTGCAATAACAATTCTTTTATCTTTACTGAAGATACCATCACACGCAGGTGTTACTTTAACAACAAAGAAATAATATGATTCGTTGCAAATTATGTTTATTTTATTGTTGACTTAGTATTTGACATTGAGTGCCTCGTACCAATATTTAGCTTCCAATTGTAGCGTGATTGTAGTCAAGTACCTAATAAATACAGTAGCGGTGTCTTTATGAACAATTGAGGCCATGTCAGTCAGAATCTGACGGGCAAATATGTATCATTTGGTCGTAAATATTACAGTCAAAGTTCAGTGCCTACAATTGATTAAAATCTTGTTTATCCATTATAAATATCACGCTCGCCTGTAACACGATCTATGTTTCTTATAGCAAGGCTGATTAAACCATCGTATTTGATTAAAATGTTAGACTGGACCGTTGTCTGCGAATTAAATAAATATGAGCCTAATCTATATGAATCCCTGTTTCCCTTGATAACTTCATAATTTGACAACGACTTTACCGGTTACATTCATCTAATTTTTTAAAGTTTTCTTATATTTTGTGGAAAGTTCTTACGTAAAGAAAAAGTAAAATATATGCGCAGAAAAGTAGGAAATATCAATAAACTACAACTATTTAACCAATGCACGTTTGACAGTGCACAGCTAAGACAGAGCATGGTTTCTGAGTCAGCTAGACCTTCATAAATTAAAGCTAATTTTAGAATATATCTAGTCTTTTAATTAACAGAAATTAATTTAAGAAAAAAAATCAAATGTATTGCATTTACCTGGAACGGTAGATCTGCCATAGTCTTAGCGAAGTAAAAAGCTTTCAGCGAGTACCAATAGTTCAAATGCTCCCGCACAAACACGCTCATCTCAGTAGGGACTGTAACAAAGAAAAAGATACATTCGTTACAATTTAGTTATAATTGTCACTCATAAATATAATCTCACAGTTAATTTAAGAGTTCACCAAAGAATTACTTTAAGTCCACCTAACTGTTACTTAGCCTATTATGCATATTGATGACGTATTAAAACTCCCACACTAACAATAAATTTTAACAGTAAAAGAACAATGAAACAGACTAAATAAGTTCTGAATATTAGAATACTCACATGTAAGAATGGTAGGCATCATAGCAGTAAACATAGTGAACATCACAGTAAAGAATATACAGCCAGCATTACTCATCACCTTCGCAGCATCTCGCCCAATATCATAATACAGGAACCCAATCAACAACCCAACCACCGTATGGGAACAGAGCCTTAAGTGCGTCAGCATCTGATCTCGCAAAATGCTTCTAAAGGTACGTTTCAATAAGATCCAGAATTGCTTCCACCCTGATGTGGGGAAGCCGGTCTTGATGGGTTTCTTTGTGAAGCTTTCACTGGAATCGAGGAGTGATGTGGTGCAGGTAACTGGTGCGAGGTTAGTGGAGTTGGGTAAAGCATTCTGCTTTTCTGGGTTTAGGACTGGTTCGGACATGTCTATCACAGTGCAGGTTGGTTTATCTGAAAACGAGAAAAAGTAATAATATTATTATCAGAGTCTAAAAATATAAGGCATTTTAAGAGCCTCTTAGAATGATAGTCATTCTTAAAAGAAAGCTTGGTCATTCCTGGATAAAATTATTTAGCAAAAATTCAAAGTCTATTTAGTTAGCACAACACTTTATGCTGTATGAATTTATTTGAATTGCTCGTGCAATTTATCGTCTGCATCAAATTCTCTTATCAATTTATTCTAATCTGAAACCAGTGCGCTGCACTCAATTTTGCACAAAATTTTACGAGAAATTTTTATTTCAATGTTTGTTATTATTTCAGTCGTCCTCCTTAATTCTACAGTCTAATTAGACTAACTGCGTACCAACTTTCGCAGCCTTTGTAAAGACTATAACTACTTAAAAAAAACTTTGTTACTTACCTATCACAATGGCAAGTGCCTGTTGCTCCGCCTTCTGAGCGTTATTCTTGCTAATCTGGTTATTGTAGTTCAAGTTCTGAGGTACTGACGATGATGATGATGAAGATGAAGATTGGCCTCGGCCGCAGTTGCCTTTGTTGACTGCCATCACTAGCTTGTGTACCCAGTCACCGTGCTCGCCTGTTGCTACTTCCATCACTGAAATACACGAAACGTAGACGGTTAATAATAGACATAGTGATCCTACAGATATAGTTGGTGAAAATATTAAAGATACGTTTCTTGCAATGTAATAAGACTTGACCTGTTACAGATCCCAACAAGGAACAACAGGTTGGCAGGACCCACTGGCCCATAAAACCATTTGAGTTACAATTGTATGTTTTTTGAGATCCTGACTAGTTCGTATTTATATTACGATTTTAGCGTCATAATGAGAAAAAATGTGGAAAAGTGGTTATATAGGGTGACTGGTAATTAATGAACGATACTTAAATGCGTTATTGTAGTCATGATAAAAAACAACTTTTACTATGGGACCAAACATGAAATCGCGAAAAAAATTCTGTTGGTCAGTACATTTGTGATCGCCTAACTAGTTAAAATGTACTGAATTTTTGTTTGGTGCCATAGTAAAAGTTGTTTGTGATCATGACTACAATCACGTGTTTAAGTATCTTTCACTAATAACCAGTCACCCTATATAATTGTTACATAATATTTATAATCAGAATTCTATAATTAGATTCGCATCATAGATATAAGATTCTTAAGATTGCATGTCATAAATAAACACATATATAACGTTGAAATGACTACATATTGAACAAATGTTTTCGCTTTCAGTACTGTTGATTCAAAAGTAAAGACAAACAGTGCAAGCGATGAGGAAAAATTGTTGTTTTTATGCTCACAGGAAGTTATAAAATCAGTAACAGACATATTTAGGTTATCGCAGCGCTAAAAAGATATTGTTCTGCTATATCTCCCTTACGTGTTCCTGATCTGAATAAAATAGAGGAGGAGGAATAGGTAATACCATAAGAAGGTTTATATTTAGGAGCACATTTAGAAGATGAGGGTTTCGCACTCACAGATGATAGCACTTTATTTAAGGATGAATTTGGGTCAGTCGGGTAAACAGATACAAATGTTGATTGATCAAAAAGGTTTCCTTACATATTGGCAGTAAGTTACTCTAAGGCCAAAGTCTTAAAGAATATACTATGCTATAAGTGATATGCTTTTGAAGACGGTCAAAATTTAAAAAGAACTACAGAAGTTAATCGCTAATTTTATAATGCGTAAAAGTATATGCTCCACTGCAGTAAACAGAATCAAAAAAATATAAGTATTTTTTTACAGTTAATTTATTACGATAGAAAAAATCACGAAGTAGATGACTAAAAATTACTTTTATCTATTAAAACTATGGAGTTTTGAAACCTAATAAACATGCAATAATTATTATTTTTTTAATTAAGATTATTCTACAAGCAACTTTTTACCGTAACAGTATTTTAATTTTATAATGTCATTTGTAGAGTTTTAGTCATTTTGCATATCTTTCTTTTATGTGCAGTCCAAGTGAGATCGCGCTTTAAGTCCTGTAGTGTTCTTAATCCACCTTGAATTGTATAACAAATCAATTAGAGACGTCTATTTCAATTAAGTAGCCCGCATGGCAACTGTAATTGTCGGATTTTGTCTTTACGTTGTCAGTCAGTCTGTCATTTGTAGCAAATAAACCTTAACAAATTCAACCTTCATCATATTATATACATCAATGCAAGGCCAACGTGATAGTGTAACTTTTTGTTTGCTTTTATTGAAAGGAAACCCATTAAAGAACAAATCCGTGTTTAGGAAAACCTGAACTGGTATTTACTCCTTAGCTCCTTAAACGCTTATCTCGTTATACCAAATGCAAGAAACAGGGTATTTTGAACCTACTACTTTGCAGCCCATGGTGTTTAGCTGACCTTTCAAACGTTTTCTCTTATGGAATTATGCGAACATATAAACTCATACGAGTAAACACAAGACACCTAGATCCAGAAGAACTATTTAGAGCCCATACAAATATTTATCCCGTGCAGAAATCGAACTACGTAACTCGCAGCGCAGCAGCCAATCGCTCAACCACTGCGCCATACCGCCAAATTAATTGTGTTATGTTATCTTGTATTTCTACTTCGTTTATTCTGTCCGGTACTATCAATGTTTCTTTACTTACTAAAATAATAAATTAATATTTTTAAGAATTATGTCACAGATTTCTTTATGTTGTAATATTCGTGGTGATAATGTCTATATTGTCTACAGCCACCTACGGCTTTAGCAAAGGAGAAGCCGACCGCATCAGGCATTAAGCAACGGCGCTCACGCCGCAGCCGCCGCCATAATTCCGATCCAAATTTCCGGCCACCGTAGGCGCGGGCTTGCGGACGACGGGCAATGGGTAACTCGCTGGCCGATTGTCCGGTAACAGACTGGACCGACCCCAAGTCATTTACGGCGCGCACTTTTCCCGTGCGCCTCAAGGAGTTGTCAGCAAACCGTAGGGGCCCAGTAGGGTCGAGGCCTGGTCTGGGGCTCTGGGGAGGTATGAAAATGCATACCAGGGCCTTGGATCTAAGGCAGAGAAGGAACAAGGTAGATTTTTAGTCAGTAAGAGTCTGACACTATCTCCCACTCCGCCTAACTTTGCGACGGCAGCCCAAAAAGATGGGCAGATCATGTTCGCTCCACAATGGACACCCAAATACACATCGCACTTTATGACGTCAAGGACCGTCAAAGATGGTGTGACACCATCAATAAGAAACTATTCCAGCGGGACCTTCACGACCCTCAGTAATGAGAAATACGACTCAAGGAGGAGGAAGAACCTAACTTTTACTATCGAATTGAACAAAAAGAAAGAGGACATTTGTTTATGTAGATAGTAGATATATTATTTTTTAAATTGTGGTCAAGATAATTTCACTTATTATTGATCACAATTGGTATTGATCAGCAAAAACTAGAGCAAAAAGAAAGAACAGAGTTGCATGTGATGTCAGTAGTTGATCATTTTGTTTACGACTCAAATAACTCGCTCTATAATAAATGAGTCTGATCCAATTGCGCAAATGAAAACAAACTTCATTCGCTTCAGCTGCGTGAACTATTTCGATACCAACTGGTCTATAATAAGTGGAACTAGACATGAAATTTTCACAAATGTAAAAAAAAAAACTGTTTTGATCTGTGTGTCTGTCAAAATTATTCCGATATAATTTGTGACTTAGTAGACTATGCTAAAACTGTTTATTAAAGGGCATTTAGGATATTCTGCTATTGAATTCTAATGTTAAATGAAAAATATACAGCTAGCCAGACAACAGTAGCACAACAAACGATAAATACATGTAGATATTGTTTATTTTTTTATTTATAAATTAGTGTCCCTGGAATACATTTGAAAACACCATTCAAAAAAAATCAACAGCAAATCATAATATTTTCATACTAAAACAACTACTATTGAACAAGAAAGCGTGTTAATTTAATAACATTTCCATTTAATTTACTAACTTCACAAGTCTTTGTTTGAAAAGCAGGTATTGAATTTCCTTCAACTGACCTTATTGTTTGAATGAGTCCTTTCATATTTAGCTGTAGTAATGTTACGATTACTTTTTTAATCAATTTGATTTTAACAAGTACATCAAATCAAAGATATTCCTAAACAGTGCATATTAACGTGAAATATTTTATTTAGTATAGTATAGTAGTTAATCGTATGACAGAACCAATAAAGTGTGACCTCAATATTACTTTACTACTGTTTGCCTTTAATTTGAAATCAACATGAGTTTTTATTTAAATTTAGTCGTGATTTTTATGTAACACTTACCGTAATCAGCAGGGTTGTGGTAACTCGGACAATGGAGACCCATCGAAGACAAAAACGGCACTAAACCACTAACTCTTCCTTGATATATACACTGCCCGTCGGCCAAAGTGTACAAAAAGTCAAACATCTCAAAAAGCCTTGCGGACGGTTGATGTATAGTGCATATGATAGTTCTACCGCCTCGCGCTAGTGACTTCAGGAGTGATATACATTGGAAACATGATGAGCTGTCCAGTCCTGAAGTAGGCTCATCGAAGAACATCACAGGTGGGTTGTTAACTAACTCTAAAGCTATGGACAGCCGCTTCTTCTGGCCGCCTGATAAGTTAATAGTCCTCGTATCTCCCGCCTCTACGAGACCCAACATTTCCAATATTTCGTCTATGACGATCTTCTTGGCAGTGACTGTCATGTCTTTCCCTAACTTTAGATTCGCCGAGACGTGCATAGCTTCCTTCACTGTTAGGTGTGGCAGCAAACAGTCGTCCTGCATTATGTAACAGGACAACTTTCTGAATCGTCTCAAGTTCCTCTCTTTGCCGTTTATGAGAATCGATCCGCTGACATTGGACGTTCTGAAAGCAGAAAGGGTATCGTAAACGAAAAAGGAATTTGGAACATTTTGGCAGTACTCCAATAATAGCATTCGCCACGTAATTCGTCATTTTCAAAGCCACGTACTAAAGTAAAAACATATTATTTTATGCTATGTCTACGACGCACATAGCAACTAAGCATTTGACGTCATTCAACTTTTTGTGAGTACATTTAAACTAAAACTGACCTCAAGTTCATTTAACATCAATATCAAACCCGGAATAAATTAGCTGTTGCTTTAATGTACTGATAAGTAGAAACCCATTTAAGATTTACTTACTTGTATCCCGCTAAGATATTCATAAGCGTACTTTTCCCAGCTCCCGAAGGTCCCATGATGGCCGTAAGTTCACCAGATCTAAATGTGCCATTTATGCATTTGAGCAAGGCTTTGTAGCCCCTTTTTCTTCCCTCGCTGACTGAGTATGATAAGTCTGAAAACTCGATGTCTACCGGTGGACGTTTGGGCAAGTGTGTGAGTGAGGCCATGGGTTTCTTCTGGTCTCCATACCCGTTGGGTATTTTTGGAAGGCCTGTCATGGCTGTTGCGCCGGCACCACCGTTGCACAGGTTAATCTGTGAGCCTCTAAAAAAAAATAGAAAAAAAGTAATTAATAAAACAAAATCTCAACGTGTTTTATTAAATCGACAGTGGACAGGTAAAATCACTTAACTGCCTGTCGATATTATGTAAAACTATTCTGGTAGCAGACCGAGTTCAGTTCGGTTAGAGGTTAGCATAAATTCCAGCTTTGTACTCGTATCAGTACGCAAAAAACCAATAAGGTACGATAAGCATTCAAATTTTGCCACATATGAAGCTTTTCTAGCAATAACGTCATACGACTTTTTCTATATTAAAAAAACTAATAAGCAATATTGCCTAGCACTCGCCGCAATATGCTTGTAACTGAAATAGATATGAACGAAGTTGTCATTTTATCATTATATTTAATTTCTTACAAAAAATAGATTTCAGTTAAAGTATCTTATAGATCCATTACGTCAAAAAAGGTTTTGTTTTTTAAAAGAACGTGCAACGTGAACATGCGTGAAGCAGTACATACAAGGCAATAAATAGAACTATTAAAGGACGTCTGTCAGCCGTCTGGACCAAATCAAACTTAAGTTTAACTAGACGAAACACAAGCTGTGTTTCATTTATATGTATGTACGCCTTCTTCTCATCATTGACAATTATTACCATTGCTTTTGTATTCATTATTGGCATGAATAAAGCCTTGAACTGCTTCTTTATTAGATTTAGGCCTTGTTTTTATGGGATCTATAATACTATAGAGCAAACATTCATTTTTGTTCGTGCCATTAGATTCTACGCAGTGATTGTAACAGCTGATCAAAATACTTTCAGACATAATTTGCGTTATTTCATTATCGCTTTCCACGTTCACCGGACAGGTACGAAAATTGTTCGCAATTGTTCCAAACACGGTCAGTATAGAATTTTGAGCACACAGTGCTGTCATGTCAGTTACTCAGTCATTTACAACGCCCTGGATCGTTGCCAACTGGCATTGTACGTTTCGCGAAACCATTCAACGGAATCCAGTAGCATACATGAATGCACCTTCTGGGCATTGCTGAAGAGAATGCACATCAGGTTACATAAAAGACTAATTAATATAAATTATAAAACAAAAAATTTATGTACCTGGCTCGCGAAAAGCTATTTAGTGTTACAGGATACACAATCGGATAGAAAACACTGTTACACAATAGTTAACACTGATTACTTAACCACAGTTAAACAAGATTACATTAAACTTTTGTTATAACAGAAATCATCATCATCATCAGCCTTTTAATGTTCTCACTGCTGGGACACAGGCCTCCTCTCTAGGAGAGGGAATGGGCCGTAATCCACCACGCGGGCCCAGTGCGGGTTGGTGGATGTCACATGTCTTCGAATTTTTGATTCTAGGACATGCCGGTTTCCTCACGCCGATTTCATAACAGAAATATATAATTATAAATAATTGATTTAATCAAATAATTGTATTCTGTAAATAATTCATTGTATTCTGTAAATAATTATTGCCTGTAATTAAATTTATGTAATATAAATTTTATGTTATATTAATATTTAATTTTATTATATTGGTTAATTTATTTTTATTTTTTATAAATGTTAAAAATTGAATTTAACTGTCATGAAATGATTATTGTAATTTATATTTTTGACTAATAATTCGTAATGACACCTATACGTATGTCTAATAAATAAAATTAAAAAGTTTTTTTTTCTGATAGAGCAAAAGTTAATACACGCAATTGAAGCGTATTTTAAACTGATAATTTAACTCAACATAATACTCTTAGTATAACGATAAATATTACTAATAGGTCACTACGCGATAGCATTGTTTGCGGAAAACGTACCAAGGACGATATCGCAATTCGCGTAATGGATGACTTTCATTCAATTATATTCTGACATCACGACACGGTACTATAATATTTATATTGGAGAAAGGTCAACAATGTAAATAGATTGTCTACTTATACTTTGTTTGGAATCGTTATTGTAAAACGTCATAAGATACCTAGTAAACTGCCTCTCATTACTTAAGTATAGGCATGCCACAGTGAAAATCGATTTAATTTCACATTTTAAATTTAAAACGCTATAGTTCAATACAACATTCAGTAGGTTTAGTAAAATTTACACAATCAAAAATGAAACTATTTTGGAGATAGTTGAAGCGTTTTGCTTTTCACCGTTAAAGTTAAATCTCAAATTAAAAAAAAAGAAAAGTTCTTGAGTCTTTGATACAAGTAAAAAAAGAAATGAAAGTCAAGTTGTTGCTGTTATTCACACGTATGTAGAACATAAGATAAAAGGACTCCATGATACTGGGGCGTGACAGATTACAAGTAATTACTGCTAATGCAACGTTGCATGTTCCAAACGATGAAACAACTTTCCCAATGGGACTTTTAATGATACCATTAAACCCGAGAGTACTTTAGCAATCAACCTACAATGAAAGATATAAAAACTTTGGTAAATATAAACCAATGACGACACTGGCCTTCATACTACATACTGGACTCACAGCTTTCTGTATGTCAGAGGTGATTTCGATTTCAGGATCGTGCTAAATATTTCTAACCGAAGAACTTCAACAAGTTTACAATATTGTGCAGTTTCACTCACTTATCCATTTTTTAATATTCCCGATAATTTTCAACTCGCACGGAGCTCCTAAAAGAGCTTATCACGCATCAAGTTCGCGTATGGAACTGAAAGCATCTGTACCTATGATTTGATTGAAATCAGATACCAATCGATGTTTTATTTATCTAGCACATTATGTGTTCGGCACATCTGATAGAAAAAATCCAATATTCATAAATGCCTACGATTGGACAGTTACCACATTAATAGTGTAAGAGCCATTGACGTCAGAGCTGTATTCAATTCACAAGTTACATCTGAATGTTGCATCCGTAGTGATCCCGTTATCAGCACTGGTTAGTTGATTCGAAATTTTGTTTTGTGCCAGATTTTGAAGCAAAAAGTAGTAAACGTTACTGTATTTTTATGAATAGTAACTACAGTATAAACCTGAGCTTTTCTGTTTCTTGTATCCGGGTTCTTGTTGTTGCTTATATTAGGATATGTGAATATTTCAGTGCGGCTTGATTTTATTTCAGAATTCTCAGACTCGACCGTTATCAAGTTTTATTTGTTAGTGGCTAGATACTTTTTGCATTTTCAATTTTTCTTTTTGAATTTCTTTATGACAAATACATTTATCTAAATATTTAAAAAGAGAAACTGACTGACATTTCAACGCACAGTCAAAACAATAGAGCCTAAGAGCGTGAAATTTTGACCAAGGTTTCCTTTTATGATAAAAGTGAGCACTCAAAAAGGTATTCCAAATATTTCTCCTATGTGCTCGATTACGGAGACGCGGTGCGTTGCGCGGCGCGTCGGGCGGTCCGTCGTATATTGCTATATGTTTTACATGTTTGTGTTTGCGCGAGCGATGACGCGGCCCACTCCTGCAATGTATGACGAAATGCCCAACGCGCCGCGTCTCCATAAACACGGCCTAAGGGTATAAAACGGGGTCTGAACTTTGTATGGAGAATTCTATTTTCACCCGAGCAAAGCTGTTGATAGAAGCTAGATACACCGTAAAATTTTAGTCGTTTTAATCCCGCGGAGGGCCTATTCGGAACATGAAACACTATCGATTTGTGAAGAGAAAATTAAAAAATAACGACTTTCTTTTTTAAATTTGAATTAATTTAGGCATGTACGAAATTAATTTCTTCAACTCGACCCTCCGCGGGATTAAAACGACCAAAATTTAACGGCGTATAATGAAACAAACACAAATCGTAAATAATTGAAAGCATTTGCAATAATAAAAATCATGTGATATTTTACCAAGCCCAATTTAAAATTAGATGAATTGTAAATTTGTTGTCTATCGTGACCATATTATTGTCCTATATACGAGTGTATCTTGCTCTCACTATCAAAAAACCTAAAATAGCTATGATGGTAAAACATGATGATCTGAAAGAAAGCTCGTATAAACCCTTAGTAGGTACACCTACGTCGGTTTCTGACCTTGACACTGATACTAAGGTCAAACCACTTTTCAACCTCCCTTTCCAAATAGCATTTGAAATACAACTGTTTGTGGAATGCCGAATATTCTGCATACCGACTGACACCCTATTAATGTCTGTTTGTCTACAAAGGGAAAAAGATTTAGGGTTAGAAGTGAAGTTGTTATTGCAAATAGCTTGTATTTTTCGTATAGTAATAGAAATCTAATAAATTGGTCAAGAATTTGAATCCATCTAAAACTACGGCCGGTGTCTTTGAGGGCTAAGGGAATGTTCGTAAATTTACCGTGACCCTACAACGCAAACGACAACTGAAGGACATAGGTAGGTTTTAGTCAATAAGAGTCTGATACGCCCTCTCGCACTAACCTAGAGATGGAGAAGTTATTTGATGATTCAATCCCACACACAATCAAATAATCAACAAAGAATAAATAAGACAAAATCGTCCCGATTGCTTTAATAAACGATAAAAAAATGAAAGAGTACAATATATTATCTCTATAAATTATAGCACACTTTACAGCGAATTTTAACGATAATGATGCTCTCAATGACGAAGAAAACTATTAGCCATAATTAGTTAATGAACTTTTACACAATTTGAGTATTATTAAACACTCTTTAATGTTGCTACGGGTATTATATTCAGCCTTGAAGCATATAATAGTGAAACATCATATAAAATTAACGAACTAAGTAATGGTTGGGACAAAAGCGTCGTTCTAGCAAACCGAGCCGCGCCGCCCTTAATTATGTTTACCCCGAATCTTGTTCATGAAAGTGTAAATGTACCAGTAGATAGGAACCAGAATATCTGAAAGGAAACATTATTAAACAGGGACTCTCAAGAAACTGGTGCAGAAATTAAAGATAATTGCGTTCTTACTACTATTGTGTTAGCAGTTTAGAAACCACAGAAGGCTTTAGGGTTTTAAATTACAACACTTTAATATCACTTCTTATCTTTTGGCGCCGTTAAAAGTTTTGATTTAATCATTTGTTCAAGCACATCTGCAAACAGTTGTGGAAGCTACATTTTTTACAGCTTTAACTTTCATTAATATGGGAAACCTGGGCTCAACAGCGGACATTTATGTATATTCAGGTTTCATTTAAAACAATGCAACCTTTACGAAAATTAGATTTTTATAGTACCTGTAGAAGGCAACGCTGTTGCCTATCTACCTAAACATTTAGCTATCTAACCTACTAAGGAACAAATATTCTGTATCAAAAATGTACTGTAACTGAAGTACCTACACTTCACGTTATCAAATCTTAATGTACTTGAACATCATAAAGTGATTCTTCAACAAGATTAGAATAACATATAACAACACGAATTCATGTATACGTAAGTGTACACAAAAGTTTACAAGGAGTGAAACCTCTAAAGTGAGTCTTGAGAAACGTAACCTCAAGTTTATTAATCAGCTGGTATTGTGTGTTATAAATAGAAACGGTACAGGAAAATATATGTTAGTAGCTTATAATAGGCTACCGTATATCAAACTGCTTTCCTTAATTAACATTTTCAAATTGGGCCTTTTTTTTTAGTTTATTGTGCGTCTATTCAGGCATACTGTAGATGTTTTCTTTATTTTCTTTCTTTCTTCCTTTGAAATTTATTATGATCAAAAGTTTTCGCTTTTAATTTGGAAGTAATTAGTTGATATATTTACATATATCTACTAATTACTTGCAAATTAGTCTCGGGTCAAATCATATATTAATTGAAATTAATTTCAAAGTACCGTTTCAGCTCGTTCAGTCGACTGAATTTACCGTTTCAAAAACTGACGTCAAAGACGCATATTGAATAATTATGTTACAGAGAAGAGCAGAAACTAATTTTATTCACGCACATACTCGTCGCACGCTTTATATAATACTTCTATCATTCACCTTTTACCGTGCTAATTGTAATAATTAAAAGCCAATCATAAAGTGCTTCACATGAGTGCTCTAATGATAACATGAAGAGCACTTAGGACTTAATTACAGGATTAGACTTAAGTAGCCATAAATTGTTGCTATCTATTGACAGATTTGTAGATAGACTAGACGATATGTTGCCTTTAAATAAGGCCATAAAAGACCTAAGGGCAAGCAATTATTGTAGCTTCTAAAGAATCTTTACAAGTTTTCAATTCGTTTGATATGCTATTAATTAGTTCTTTACCTATGAAATTGGTGGTTTCTAAAATTAGTTACTTTAAACTATGATCTTCGGATTGACTTCGAATAAAAATTGTATTAAATAGAATAACTTATATTCTATTTTCGTAAAAACTTATATATGGCTTTCTTTGTGTTTAATATTAATATCCTATTATTTATCATAAGTATTTCACTCCTGGATTTATTTTATTTTTACACTGGTAACCCGTCAAATGACTGCTACCGCTTTGGGTGCAGCGAGCAAAAGTGGCAGACTTTTACTGACTAAAAAATCAATCTGTGTTCTTTCATTTGGTGACTCTTTCGAATAATCCTGCAACATTTAACTAGCTAACTTTATCGACTAGATATTTTGTAGACCAATAAAGTATTCAATGCCACGAGCTCCTCAAACCTTTATAACATTTGAAGAGCTCATAGCTAAAGTAATAACAGCCGCACGAGTCGAAGTCTAAGGTTAAGCAACGCTTGCTAAGGTGGGTCTGTGGATGGGTAACCATCTTCACAAATCAAAATTCCTACGTGTCACAGAAAACACGTTAAGCTGTTGGCCCCGACTGCTGCTGCTTTAACATAATGACTGTCAATGGTATGGCGGATAGTGAAAAGCCAGGAAATCTGACTGCAGTCTTGCCAAAGGGTATCTTATTACCCAGTTTCTGGGTTATGAAGGTCAGCGCTGGGTATCTGACACCCAACAATTGCTATGTTGGCGACCCTTTCGGTTCGGGCACGCTCAGCGAAACTATATTGTATATTTTTACTCTTACGCGGATTATATCTTTGCGTGGATATTTTGTGTATATATATGTAGTACTGCCTATAGTATTGCCTGCGTCAAATAAATCCTATTCTATTTTATTTTTGTAGATAGACAGTCATCTTGTGTAAAATGGTGATGCAGACTACTCCAACATGACTAGAAAAAAACGAGGTAAGACAATTGATTTATTTTCATTAGATTTAAATATTTCATACAGAACGTACCTTCAACATATTCATCATCTACTGTAATTTATTACATTTATTTCTTCTCAAATCCTTAGACAACATTACTAATGAATGAAACGTTGTTCTGAAACTACATAACTACAGTTTTTGGCATTTCTCCAAACATGACCTTCGTTAAGTCTGTGGTAACAGCTATATTGTTCACCAGCACGTTTATTTACACTCGTTTTCATGCGGGTTCGGCGGAAAATTTCGCCCCTTGCCTTTTCCCTTAGACAGGTCGCATTTTTACACAAAATGTGTTTGCCTTAATTAAAATTCTACTGGAGGATGATCTTTTAAATTTTTTCTACACTAAAATTATACATGTTGCAGACGCTCGTAAGATAGAACCTGTTTCGACTTTTAAAAACCTTCCCGTGTTCAAGTTTTTATATAGACAATTAAGATGTGTTATTTGTTTATACTTGCCTTACTCTGTCGAGTAATTAATCTCACTTAATTAAGAAATCCCGTAATGATGAAACTGTTAGAATAATGATGAGAAGTTTCTTTTGTAGTTATACAACTTACTTTTTTATTATGAATTGAATTTAAGCTGTAATATTTTTTTAAATTATTGTTATGTTACTCGTATAATTGCATGAAAATCTTCCATTACCATAAAATGATTTTTTATGCAGAAAAAAAATTACCGCGCAATAAAAATTATTCCTGTACCGTGGGAACGTTCACAAACATAATTATTGTAAACTATATATAAAAAGCAATTTTTTCAGGCAACGCAAATATTTGTTTCATGCGAAAATGGAACCTGCAATAAGCAACATAGTACCCAACCGCACAACATATGTGTTAATCGTACCACCTAACACTATACCTGAGTGCCTAGAGTGAGTTTGTTTTACATAAACGCGATCGACACGTTTATGAAGTTCGGCGCACTGATTGGCCAACTCGAAGCTCCTAGCCAATCAGAGAGCCAAACGCGGTAAACGTATCGATCGCGTTAACGTAAAACATCTCGCACTCAGCACACTGGTTTTAAAGCTTGAACAACTCAGATATTATTATATCGTGGTAATATATTGTATTTCTGTTCCTGTACTCATTTTTTTTATTATTATTTTGCTGTTGGACTGTATTGTCTACGTCGAATATATTCTATTCTATAAACCTAGAGGTCTCAACAAATCCGACGAAATAATTTTCTAACCGAAATCCTATTCTAAATCATTCTTGCCTCAAACCTGCTCCCGACCCAAAAAAACATGAGCTACGAACAGTCTATTATTTATTCTTGTTTGTAACCAAGCTAATAACATACATCAGATGATCAAATGACGGTCGTAAGTTAGACAAGAAACGGCTAAGTACGTTATCCAAGTTTTTGTGAGCAACAAAAACTTTTGAGAACATACGCACTGAGAATAAAACAACGAATACAAAGTTTGAAGACCCCTTTTTTGGCGGATCTTGTATTCAATTTAGGCTCTAGCTATTTATTTTGTATGTATCTATGTGCGTTCTCTTGCCTCCTTTTTTGACTAACATGTAAGACTCCAATTTAGACTTCTACATATTTCTCCAGCTTTCTTTATTTCTTTCACATTTCTTTTAGATATTTGTCGAGATTTTTTTTTTGTCTTATCTACCACGACCTTTCCTAAAATAGTATCATTATATAGATCAAGTAAGTGTATATGAGCAATGGTGGCCAAGTGGTAACGGCCCAGACTTACGAGTTGTAGGTCGCGGGTTCAAACCCAGCCAGGCGCATTACTTTGTGTAATTTATTTCATTACCACTGCTCTCAAAACGGTGATGGATAACATTGTAAGGAAACCGGCATGTCCTAGAACCAGAAATTCGAAATGTGACACCCACCAATCCGCATTAAGCCCGCGTCGTGGATTACGGCCCACACACCCTCTCCAAGAGAGAAGGCCTGAGTCCCAGCAGTGGGAACATTATAAGGCCGATGCTAAATGTATAGAGTAGATTTGCAATTTCACATTACCAATCTTGCCTTTCTGCCTGACCTTAATTATTCTGATTTCTGACATATTTTCCCGGGTCGGACCGAAGCCGTTATTTAACTTAATATACAACACCGAAATTTGACCGTCCCATTTTCATTTTATTCAGTAAGTTATAAGTAAACTGAAATTGCTTTTGGCCTTTTCCAGACTGCTAAATATTATTATTCTGTGTCCACATCTCTCTGAGGAATTCTGAAAGCCTGTTTGGTCTTAATAAATTGTATCTCGACGTTTAAGTATTTTCATCAAAAGATTTTCTTGTTATGATTACCGTAATACAATATTTATTGGCTTTCAGATTGCGATACAAGCATTTCAGTACCTTCTGTTATAACTTTAAGATTGGTTTTTAAAATCCTCGCTTTCAAAGTGTTATTATCTTGTAAATATTTGCTGCTTGAATAGATATCCGGTTAGTTAGATAATATTGTTGTTCGAACCCTGACAAATCAAATTGTAGTCATCCCATACTTTTTTAGAACATCACCAAAAATTCGAAGACATGTGACATCAACCAATCCGCACAGGGCCCACGTGGTGGATTACGGCTCATTCTCTCTCCTAGAGAGGAGGCCTGAGTCCCAACAGTGGGAACATTAAAAGGCTAAATAATGCTAATGAATGCTATGCATACTTTTTTAGGATGGGAAATTATCCAATGACTTCTCCCGCTCAATTGGGGAGCGGAAGTGCGTTTTAGACTTTTCAGACTATAACCACAACTATGTTCCTTATTTGCCCTTTGCATTCCAGAACTACGGGTTGTTGCAACGACGATTCAGATCGACCCAGACGATTACCGTCGCCCAGACGAGACGAGTACCGCCTGAGGTACTCTTTCATTACCTCTAAATCTTTACTGAACCACCAGACCATTACAAACATATTGCTATCTAATCATACTCTTCTAAATATTGAGAAAAAAGATATTTACCCCAACAGCTGTCCATTATTGAGCTGCTCCGAGTACGGCGGTGACTTGACCTGGGCGAATGTCACTTTGTCATTCAGCTCTCCTTTACTGCCGCGACCCATCAGCGGCAGGTGGATCTGGGTGCCTTTCGACTCCATCTTCAGGCCCGACGTCATCGCTGCATTGACATCGTGTGATTTGGGGCCCTGGAAAGAGAGAGAAGGAAGATATTTCAACGACGTAGTAGAATTATGGTCTTAGTAAATGTAAAGAGGTCGTATCAAAATTAGAAACATCGTCTTAGATACAAAAGATAATAGTAATTAGGAATGTGATCTTAACAAAGATAAAGGAAGTAAAATTGTGTATTGTCCTTATTTTATTTAGATAAATAAAGACAAAATAATTATTGTAATGCTTACTGCAACTTAAAGTAAGCTACATCATACCTTTCCAGAGGTAAACGGACCACAAAAATAATTACAATCTTACAGCTACCACAAATCTATTAACATTTAGAAATGGTAGGTTTTTAAATAATTACTGCCTAGTTTTTAGTTGCGTCATTCCGTGTAAATAAACTGTTTTTCTTTCTTTCTTTTTTTTCAAATTGAGGATTCATAAAACGAAATAAACCTCCCAGCTTTTTTAACTGTATAGAAGTAATAACCAGACTAGAGAATTGTATCGTCAGCCGAGTGGATAACAACTGCCAATCAAAGTGAAGAAGATTGATCCTTATTCAGACGTCAAAATAGCTCCATAGCAACAGTCTCAAAAAAGTAAAGTAGCGTACTGACGATACAGGGGAAAAAAGAATAGGTGGGAATATAATTTTGTAAGAAATAAACAATATTGGAACGATACAAATAATCATCACACAGGAGACAGCTAACCATTTCCAGAATAAACCTATCTTTCTATACAATGAAAAGCCAGCTAATACTGGATATATATAGCGTGATGTGTCACCGTGTGTACGTAAAAGTCTCAAGGTCTATGGCTCCCATCGGGCTAATCAGTTACCACATTAGAGCCAAAAGCCTCAGTTAAAACCACGTTCATTCGGCTCAGGTGTTGTTAGAAGTTGATAAAACTCCACGTTTTAATGATACACCTCTACAAAACCTTTGCCTGGGTTGTTAAACCCTTTTTACTGAAGAAAAAATTAATATAAGTTTTCAATAAGTTCATTTTCTTCGACATTGTTGTCGAAAACAATGTCGAAGAAAATGAATAGATAAGCCTTCTTACATATTCTAGTACACCATCAATTATTTAGACTAGTGCCTATGTTTTGTTTCTATCAGCCCCATCATTTACTTGAACCAACTTTTAAACTATACACTCACTTTATTCCAAAAAAAGAACAATATTAAATCAAATCTGTGACGTAAACGTATGGAAGAAACGTTGACCGCGACATTTGTTGGACGTAGGAAGACTATCGATTTTCTTATAGATGACGTCAAACTAACAGAATTGGAAAACAAAATGGATTGGACAAACACAAAGCTTGTTTGTGATTTATTGAAAGGATTGGAGTAGCAATTCCATTTTTATATTGCTGAAACAGAACAGATTCCAACGATGGATGATGTTCAAAGAGACCCTTTAGAATGATAAATTGTTCCATGAAATTGAACATAACTTGTAAATTTACGACATATTTTTTCCTAAATTTAACTAAAACAGTAATTCTATGATAACTATATTTCATTAAAAGTAATAATCAGTCACTGAAACTATTAAACATTACTTATATTAAAATGTTTCACGATTTAAACTTTAAAAAAAAAAACACCAATTATAATAATGATAAAAACGCTTAGTCAGCAACTAAACGACCTTATTAACTGGAACAAAATATGTACGAGTAAATACTTGGAAAAATACCAGACTTTCGTAATAGCATGGCAGAAGAAAAACAACTTAATTGTCCAAATCATTGTGGGTACTTCCAAGGTACAAACAATAGTTTCATGACGACAGTTTTAAATGAAATCTTATTTAGTCACTTTACAAAAAGTAATCGCTTGCAAAAGGCCCAAATAGTAATTTACATTATAAAGCTAAAGCAAATTCATTAAGCAGTTTAAAGTCAATTTCGTCGTTCACGGCATTCGCTTCTGCTATATTTTTCATTGTGTCATTGTCTTCAAGAGCAATATCTTCCGACTCACATAGTTTGTTCAATTGTACTTCTGCATTAATATTACAATCTTCTGTTAGACCTTAAAATATTTACGTAACACCCACGCTAGCTCGCTGGCTAGTGGTTATTTCTGGCATGGAAAAATGTATTACGTATTTATGTAACAAGGAAATGAAAATTCAGTTATTTACTTCTCTACCGTCGTAAAAGACTAAGAAGTTAGCGAGTCGTGTTTAATTTGGCTGTAAATATTCAAGTCTTTGATAATGAAGAATCGTTCATGGTACAATTCAAGGCTAAATAATTACGGATATAATTACATAATTATTATTTACGTGACATAACCTGTTTGTATCACCAACAACTGTTTTTACTTCGATGACCGGTTATCTAAAGGTCATATTTGAAACTTCTATGCCAGTGTCAGTTTTTAAAATGTAACAGATGCAACATATTTAAAATCACGATGAAAAGATAATTTTATAACATTTTATGAAGGAAGTCATGAGGTGTAAGAGGAAAGAGACGGTTATGACGAAACATTTGAGATTATGATCAGTACGTGAGTATAATATAATCAGAGGTGCCAAATTTTTTAGCTTATGATACTACAAGTACCTACTTAGTTGGTGGACCAAGACAAACTGAACTGTTATAGACGGAAGTGCTATCACTTCTTTAATTTAGAATCAAATAGTCAGTCATTGGATAACTTTTGAAATAGTTTTATAATCTACACATACATATATTTTAAAATAACTTTCTTTTACAAGTTAAAATTGTTATTAATTATTACAAATTATCGGAAAATTGGCTTTTAATACTTTGAATACGTTGCGAGATACGTCGTTTCTTGCACCTTCCTTTTCATATAAATCACGTTGCAGCTTTCCCCAAATACCCAAACAAACGAAATTGACTTCGTGCATAAATAATACCTGCTTTATCGTTTTCCGATAAGACATAAACCGAATCCATGTTAACATGGGAACTATTTAGTATTCCGGAGATCATTAGCCTTTTGGACTTGTCATGAATAATAATTGTTAGATAGCAATTACTTGCTATACTAAATTAGCATTTAACACCTGTACCATATGTACAAAGAAATGCGTAAGTGTACAGCTGTAAAGTATTACTGAATTAAACTGATATATTATCAGATTTACTGTAATCTAAACATCTAATTTTTATCTGCTGTTTTCTGTAATTATTATAAAATGTAGATACTTAAGATGATACTTATCAACAAAATCATGAAGATTATTTTGTAGGTACATAATTTAGTTAAATGGTTACCTAAGTTTTAAATACTTTGGGTCGAGAAGCAGGAAACATTAATACGGAATAAAGACTAGACAAAAGTAGCAACAAAACATTTATACGATGCTATATCAATGAATTTGTGGATACAACGAAACAGATAGTCAATTTAACTGATTGGTCAACAACTCCAACAATGCAGTAAATTCGATTGCGCTAACATACTACCCACACTGTTTCCATTCGTGGACTCGGCTAACAAAATTACAGATGTTTTTATTTTTACACAATTTTATCAACAAGTGCAATACCTACCGACTGTGAAGTATATCAAGCACAACATGCTACAGATACATCATACCAAGATAATATACTATCGTTTTTATTGTGTTTGTTCAATAATTGTAAGGTACAGGTTTCACATACTGTACAGGTTTTTGTATAAGCCTATTTTGTTTAGATTTTAATTTTAAAGCCTGTCTATGGCACAGGTATAGATCACTCCGCCTATGACAAAAGAAAACTGGAGTTAAGCTTTATAAACATAAGAATATTAGGAAAAGTGATGACGCTCTAAAAAATTAAAATGTTCTTTCAATTAGGATTGGAAGTTGTTCTATCGAGTGACGTCCATTCTTTGTTGTATGCTTGTCGCGTTGTAGCCATGAGGGCTAGAAAAGCATATACTAAAAGTATTCTTTATATAAATCACTATGACGTCGACAGATTTTTTTACCTAGTTTTTTGTGGACTTTTGCCTGAGCAGTTAAAGATTTATAAATAGGAATCTAAAGAAGTCCATCATCTGCAAAAATCACTACGATATAGAACTTAACGAATAAAGACGTATAATAATATCAATTGGATTGTGGATAATTAAACTGTAGAGACTTTCTTGTTTAATTGAATTCTTAATGATTAAATCGATATTTACTTCGCCTATGCAATTAAAATTGTCATTATCATCAACGATCAAATCAAAACGAGGTAAAAATCATCTTTGGACACAGTGTGGGAATCATTAATGGTAGTTTAATGAGAATCATGTTTACCAGATTTGATAAGAGCTAAATGAACGACTGTGTCAGTAGGTAGAAAGATAACCTTATCGTACACAGCCTTTCTTTGTTTAAAATCTGATAAAGACACTAATTACCAAAGGTCGACGATCATTAACCTGTTTTTAGATTCATGAAAGCTTTCGTCTTTATAGAAATCCAATGAAGGGATATGCTAATAACTAAATTATAGCTAATAATAATTTAAGGTGGAAGGACAAAAGCTATTCTATTTGAATCCTTTCAATGTTGTTTTCTACACCCAACATTTAATTGAGCAAAGGCAAAATTTAATAAGTCATTCCTCTTAGAAATACGTCATAAAGCTCAAAAGATAGATCGCAGTTGTTTTTTTAATAATGATACCTTCAAAACTAAGCCTTTTTACTAGATTGTAATGCTTGTACACTAAGATAATATGTTTGTTAATAGACGCCGTGAGAAGAATATCAAACAATCAACTTGTTTTGATGCACATGATGATGTATCACGTAACAACGAATTAGATAATACATCTGCCCGATCATACAGTTTGCATCATGATGATACTAAATAACAAAAAGTGGAAGATAAATCAAAAGCATAGTGATACTGAATAACAAATTTTGGTGGAAGATGGGGAAGAAAGACGAAGAGGTACAGGAGACAGAATAAACTTGTCCTATTATTAAACATATATATTTAGTAAGAAAAGAAACCCTCATTAATAATAACGATGAATTAAAAGAAACTAACAACATCAAGACAGAAACTGGATCCCAAATTGCTATGGAACTTTAAAACGATTCCATTCAGTATTCAAAACGACTCGCCTCTGGAAAGGCTTACAAAACTAAAATACTGTAAGCATTTCGCGAATAGTTGGATGGCAGTACTATGTATAACTTTGTGCAGACCTGATTGTAGACAGTTTAAATAGTATACTCAACTATGTTTCCCTAAGGCCATGTTTACGGAGACGCGGTGCGTTGCGCGGCGCGTTGGGCATTTCGTCGTACATTGCAGCAGCGGGCCGCCTCATCGCTCACGCAAACACAAACGTGTGACAATGTACGACGGACCACCCGACGCACCGCGCAACGCGCCGCGCAACGTGCCGCGTCTCCGTAATAGAATACTAACTGAACTAGTACGGGTTAAAAATTCATTTGTCAGATTTTTACAATTGATCTTGATTTAAAATTAGATGTATAAATTTTATAAAAGTCACGTTTTTTTAAGAAGTTTTATGGATGGAAGTAGCATGATCAATCACCATTCGGAAAATTAGCATCTCTGGCTATTTATATTAAATTGTACCGCTATCATCAATCAGTCTGCCAAGCTTGTTTGACATAGCAGCAATATCTCGGATCCGTTTTTATGACTTGGTGACCTTTATACTATTTTTAATACCAATATTTTAATAACAGAGTTCCAGGTATCTATAACAGAACATATGACATACTTTGATAAGTATGTCATGTGATCTTTAACTTTATTTTGAAAAATATTAATATTTACAAATTAATAGTTATAGACTGCATTATTTCTTTTATGTCATCAAGATAAACAATAGGTATATTATTTCTTATAGTGTAGCTTTGAGAATAATTACATGATTTGGGGAATCAAACCCGGATTTGGGTATTATTTAATAATATAATGGTTTAGCCATTTTTATTTGAATCCACCATGATAATGTTTATTATAAATAGATACATAAAGAAAAAAATAACAGTACAGTACCACTAATAATATAAAACACCAGCTAGTCATTAATCATTTTAAACCAATATTTGAATGTCTCAAGGCGAAATAGAAGAGCCCGTGTTTCTGACACTTATGAATGCATTAATCTATGATAATTATTATCAACAGTATGAGTTCGCTGACATTTCAAGAAACTGGTATCTCTATCATATGATTATCATAATTTGTATCGCATCCAGTTTTTATTTTGACGGGCCTGTCAGTCTAGTATCTAATGGCCCTGACTTCTGTGCCAAAGGCCGTGGGTTCGATTCCCACCCAAAACCAATGTTTGTGTCATGAGCATGATCATTTGTTGTGTGTCTGGGTGTAATTTATCTATTATATGTATTTATTTAGAAATATTTTAGTATATTTATCAGTTGTCTAATACTCATAACACCAGCTCTGCATAGTTTGAGACTAGATAGCGTTGTATGATAGTTGTGGAATAAAAAAAAAAGAAATTAATTTCCAAAAGCAAAACTGCTCATACTAGTATTGACTGTCGACAGAGAGACTCAAGGTAGAACTACATTGCGCACACGTGGGCCACATACGCCGATCTGGGTGCGTCGTTCTCCATACATTTTATATGGAAACTAGACTTGTAGAGTTACATTAGACCCACGCCACGCGACGTTCTAAGTACAAATCAGGCGTCTTGTGCGTCGGTTTAATGTAGCTCTCGCTTTATTTTTCAAAATATTGCTTGGGCATTACCTATAAACATTTCTTTGGCATCTGTATAAACAACATAATATAAAAGTCAGAACCGAGAAAAATAATATTATAATTGTATTCGAGGTAATAAATTTTAGGCTAGATCAATAGGACCCTTTGGAATCAAGCCAATAAGTGCATTAGCATATAAACAATGCCACTATTTAATCGTGTAGGTATAAGAGTTCAATTTTGGTACACTATGCGTACGAAAGAACTGAATATAACAAACAAAGAATTAATTATATGAATTGGTATGTACTTGCCATCTAAATTTTAATAACTCTTTGAATATATTTTTTTTGATTGTTTTTCTAACAACATAATACAAATAAATAACAATAACATCAACTACCATCCAAATATTGTACAAATCGCCACATAATGTTGATTCTAATAAGTTGTATCTAATTTCATGTAGGAGACTTGAATGGTCTCAAATTCTTATAATTTTACCTCATAATACTATCGTGGATAGATTTACAAATAAAAAAATTAGATTAATGCTAGTAACATATAAGAATTTATCGACGCATGTACCTAAAATACTAAGAAATTGTAATAAAATCCGGAACTGCATAAAGTTTATTTACTAAGAATTGTATTAGCTGAACCACATTGTATGTATGTATATTGCACAGTTATATCGCACACGTTTCACTCCAGATTTAGTGAGAAATGTAAAACAGGATTACCTATTTTAAACGAAATACGTGGAACAGCACAAACTAAATTATTCCATCGACTTTTACAATGTTAATGGAAAATCGGCGTTCACAACAACTCTGTTTTTTGTTATTTATTGGTAAAAAAAATCGTACATTAAGTGTAATTTTAAATATTTTGTTAATTTTTAAAATTTATTTTGTTCATTTATATCACAAAGCAAATTGTAAATGTTATGTACGCCGTTATTGTTTCGTACATCAGACCAGCATGATGAAATCGTTTTTTTTTTTTTAATGTGAAATTAATTGTAATGTGGCAAATAAATAAATAAATAAGTGCAAGACGCGTACCATGAGGCCTGATTCGAGACGGTGCGAGAGAAAAATGCCTGGAAGGAGTTGGGGGAGGCCTTTGCCCAGCAGTGGGACAGTAATGGCTAGTAAAAAAAAATTGCAAGAAATATAAATTGTCGGTTTTTAATTTAATTATAAAAAATATTTTTTGCAAAGGATAAGTTATTTTTAATACGAAAAATCAAGGCATGATTGTTATAATTATCATCATTACAAAGTTTCAGTACACTCTAATCAAAATAATCCCCATTCCAACATATGTTCACGATAAGTGATATGATAAGTCGGTCACTATTTCATATTTGCATACGATAAAATAAAAACATTTCACAAAATAAGCTTTTAACCATTATTTCGAATTCTGTTAATCAATATTATCATTTATATATTTCTCTATACACATATCGAAACTTAACCATCGTTTGATGTATTTATCGTTTGCTTGCTGAATTCTATTGAAATAATTTTAATTCATCAAGTATCGATCAAATGAAACCTTCAAACTCCGACCTCTGTGTGTCATTGCTCCTAACTGAACAAAAGCGTTGCTAAATAGCTTAATAAACAGTTGACTAACTCAAAATGTAGGATTTCGAACAACAGGCCACTCTGCCGTTAACTTTCATGACGTGGACCAAAAGAAACACAATAGGTAACCAATTTGTCCCCTCGAACCATTTTTCAGTAGAACTCACAAGGCTTCAATTAAAAAAATAACAACTGTAGACACGACAATTCTGTAAAGACCATTTTTTGAGTTACCTTTCTAAACATAAAAATTAAAACTGAAAAAAATTACTTCAAGTAAACAATTTTCAGGCACTTTTCAATTGTTAATAAGTCAGTCAGTCAGAAAAATAAAGCTGATTACACATTCAAAAGCCTAGAAATCTATGGAATAGAACATGTCAACTCTATGAACACTCTTTGAAATCAGTTATAAGTTACAAACATCCTGGGCTAAACAAAATAAATGCAAAAAAAACCTTCAAAGCCTTGAGCACAGGCGTATAGCCTTTTGATATTTTACAGGTTGCATTTTCCAAAACGCAAACTCTCCAGAGTGTACGCAGAAATTGCATGACTTGATTCCGTCATCTCCTTTCTACCATCGGAAAACCCAACGTACGGCAAATCCTACACACGTCAACGATCCAAATCTAAAACTGGACTGAAGTGCAGCTTTGAGCTCAAAGCGATACTTCTCTTTTTCAGCATTTCAATGGATTCTGGCATTTGTATTCCTTTTATGTCCATTTGCAAGCTTAGCTATTCAGACTTTTTTCATTTATCGATTACAAGACTCTACCATAATTTAAACTTTATAATTTAATCACTAACCAAAAACTTTTAACCGGCTCTATTGAATACAAACCTGTAGCGAAAAATCAAATATGACAAAAATAGTTAATATCAAAGAAAAAAAAACTATTTAAGCCTGCGGTTATTGAACCTCTATGAACCACCATAAACGCTACCAAAATTCTATTCATCTTAACTAAATTCAATTGATCCAATAATTTTCCGTGTCTTCTACCGAGGTTCGTGCACGAAAATTTTGTTAACAGATCGACTCAGTAATAAACCCTGGCAATTTCGGTTCATTGAACGTAGATAATATTTAGTCTACTTATGGGGCTTACGAAGAAGGTACGAAATAGATCCTTGGTTAGAGCTAAATGCTCTTTGACTAACCTTAATCTTTTGTCCAGCAAACATATCGTATATACACTGACACAAATCACATCTTAAATCTTTTTGTCCTTTTCTTTTAAATGCTTTTCACCAGGGTCGGTTTAAATTGTTTTTGTGAAACTAATTCGTTTCATTTCTTTGTCATTGTAAAAAATATTTAACAAAATCAATTTCTAGATCAGGCTCTAGCTTAGTTTGAAGATTGTCCAAGTTTATTGTAAACACAAGTTTAGCTTTCGCAGTATTAGGTTTTGTAGTTCAAAACTGAAATTGGTCTTGTTATCAAGTTTTCCCATTACAGCTCCTATTGTTTTCATGACTTGGAAATTCAAGCAATTTGGAATATGTGATAATTTTGCAAAATGAATGAAAGGTTCAGATCCAGCATGAGCTGGGCATAAAGGACAAGCAACCAATAAGGTGTTGATAGAAATAGCCGAGCCTGTAACGGTTGACAATATTATACTACATGAGGTTGTGATGATTGTAATAATGAAACACCAATAAGGAAAGTATACCCCTTAGTTGAAGGTTAGAGAGATGTAAGGTTTATCAGTATGGTCTTAAAATTCTGTTAATCTTACCACTTCGTAATACGTAATGGCGATTTTAGTAAATTTACTAACAAAAAATAAGTAGATCAAAACATAATACCAAAAATGAACAGCAGCAAAGTTTCGTAAAATAATTTCAAAACGAAACCAAGCACAAATATTTACATTCTTGAACTTTTGTGGCCGGAGATAATGTCAACCTTCCGGATGAGAAAGTTCTATGTATTTTATGTAAAAGAACGTATGTATAAAATAAATATTAATTCAGAAGTAATAACTTTCTTTGCCCACGCATGTGTCAACAATATTTTGAAAAATAATTATTCATATCAACAAGAATTTACTTAAAAAGAGAGAAAAAAAAGCTGTTTGATAAAATTGAATAACATGATATGGAAGTGTTTGTTTAGCAAGCATTAGCTCCCCCTGGAAGCGTTTTATTAGCCTACTTTCATACATTGGTGCGGGAGAATTAACTGCAGCAATGTATGTTTCACTTTATAGTAAATATTCATAGGATAAACATAGTAAGAAAAGTAAGGAACATGAAAAATGGCTGGAAATTCAGTTGGGTACAGATGCTTTTTGCAAATCTACTAGACAAAATAGTTGAAATGTCAATATTAAATATGATAATAAAACTCTATGTTAATATTAAAAAGCTGAAAGTAAATTCGGAAGTATTACTTGAAGTCCTCTTCATCTTAGTTCGGTCTTCGTCATAGTATTTTAAGTTCTCTTAATTGCATTTATAGTATTTAATAGTTTATAATTTTAGCATATATATGTATTTTATTTTATGCAACTTAATTCAATGATACTTCATTCTATTTTTTTTTATGGTGCACGTTTTTTATTATTATTATTATTTATTTATTTATTGTGTATTATTTTTTTTACCCAAAGGTGGACTGGTAGAGAATGCTTTGTTGCATTAAATCCTCATATATACAAGTACTGTACATGAATTTTAAATAAATATTAATAATAAATATGAATTCAGGCAACGAGTTCAATGCAATCTGTTTTGAAAAAATGACAAATATTGGAAAAAGTTAAGTATGAAAACTGAATGCGGTCAGTTTCAAAAGTAAGGAGTTACAGCTTCAGACATGAAAAAGCTATTACTCCCGTTACGAGAGACATAAAACAGCTATGACGCAAACAACGGAAATGGCACACTATGTTAGGAAAAGTAACCACCTCGAGTTTGATTACAGATAAGATAGAAATTTACTGTACTGAAATTTCCATGCCATCGTGACAGAAATAAATACACACTAAATACGCTAAATTTTAAGTTTACTAACACTACTAATAGTCCAATTGGGCAGATAAATTTAAACAATTCAAACACAAAATAAACAAGGATAAATGAATAATAAAGACCTACCTGCACCCATGTTGCGCTTAAATTAATCATTACACAATTTGTACCACAATCACGTCCAACACATGCGGAACATCAGCACTAATTATATCAGCACTGATTTCAAATCAATAAGACTTAATTAATTACTGATAGCTGCCTACCTGCTTAGCAACTATCTCAAATCTTAAGATAACAATTCACGTCAGACAAAATTTTGGATAGGGAAATGCGTATAGGCCATTGGGGATTAAAGGTTGACAGTAGAGATTATATATTGCATAATTGGAATGTCTCCGCTGACTTTCCAAATAAACTTGATGAAAACGATGCTTCAAATAGGTAGCCAAATTGTTCAAAAGCGAAGTCATGGCTAGACTTATAGCCATGCTGCACTTGTATTCTCTTCTAGTCGAACAATAGCATATAAAATGATGGTTTAGCAAACAGTGACCACATACAACATAATCTTCCTTAAACTAACCACATGCATGCCACATGTAATTTAAAGGATTGCTTTGACACTACCATATCTGTCTCTCTTATTATCCCGTCTAGGTCTTCACGTATATTAGGTACTATATATGTACATACGGAGAGTAGGGTAGAATTGAGGACGGCGGTAACACCTGGCCCTACATCCAGTGCCAAGCATTGATTACGACTATTGGCAATAACAAAAGTAATTTATTATATAAGGTAATGCAAGCTAGAATCTGAAATGTAATTACTTAAGAAAACGTGGAAGAATTTGTAATTACTCAAAGCTGAATTCAGAAATTAATCTAGAACATTATGCTAATGGATAACGATAAAGCAGTAGAAGATAGCTACAAGTTAACAAGCGATCAGTCATTGACTCTGACAAGAAACAATAGTTTACGATTAATATACGAGTAGATAGTAATAAGATATTTTTTATGAAAAATTATTAATACCTTCCTGTAAAGTACTATTGGAAAAAACTTAATACTTGTCACAAGTAGAAATATTTAGCTAAACAAGAAAATGAATTATAAACCAAATATATTAAACGACATTTTCTTTCATTTAGAGTTCATTCATCTATTATAGATATATATAAGAGATAACAATACTTGATACTTGAATAAAGTTTCGATTACTTTCTTCCCACACCCTTAGATAGGGTTATAAACAAAGCAGAGACTACAAAAATAAATGAAATCTCCGGTAATATTCAACAACATTTTATAGAAATCAACCCTGAAATTTACTGAATAGCCGATTATTTTTCATCATGTTTCAAATTGATAAATGGTTCCATAGTAAATAAAAGTTGCTCAAATAAGTATTAGCAGTGTTTTTATTTATTTTTGTATTGTTATCTCTACACTGTAAAATATACATATCTTTGTCTGTTGATAATGCATTTTAACACCTGTGCAGACAATCATTTGTCTTTGAAAATGGTTGATGATTTATTTGATTAATATTTTGTTTGATCATGAAGATAAAAAATTATGAATGGATTTATCAAAATTTGGGATCAAAGAGTAGGTTAGAATACACTTAAGTGTTTTAAATGTCAATAATTTTAGTTTTTTGCTATAAGTCAAGATCCAAAGTAATTTTTGACTTCCATAGTTCATCTTCTATTATAAGTTTTATTGTTTTCTAGAAAAGCTTTATTAAAATTTTTACCAGCTCAGCTTATTGATGGATCTATTAAATGTCCTCTCCTTAAGTCGTAGCTAACAATTGAATACTTGCATAAAATTGCTAAACTTATACCTTTTTAATAGAAAATTACTACAAGAGTATTAACGGTTTTCAGTATTCGTTGGAATTTTGTATAACCTATATTTTCACCGGCATTCACATTGTTCTTTGCTTCTAAAGCATGTACTTTATACAGTTCTAAGAATAGACTAGGTACCCTATTTCATCACGTAGGTGACTCGAGGGGCAACTTAGGAACTACCTACCATAGCGTGGGTGTTGTGGCTTTATTAAGTCAAATTGCAAAACGTGGTTTCCTTAAAGGTCTTAGTGGGTTTATATAACTGAAACACAACAATGACAGTAAATTTAACTATTTTAGAAAATATAAGAAAGCAAAAAATTAATAGCTTTAATGTAGCAATATTGACTGAATATTGTTAACTGGTAGAGAATGCCTTGTTGCATTAAGTCCGCCTATATACCACTAGTGTACATGAAGTTTAAATAAATAAATAAATATTAGAAACTAAGGCTAAGGCTAAGAATGCTGACTACAAAGAGACATAAAAGTAAACCCTTTTTTGAGTTGGGAAATCAAATAACTTCTCCCTTTCTTGGTGGAGCGAAAGGGAGTGTGAGACTTTTACTGACTAATCTTTCTGCTGTTGCCCATTAAGAGGATAAAACCAACCTGTGTTCCTTCGAACACAATATACTAAGGAGTTATCCTTTGCATTCCACGATCGCGGTAGCTCTTTAGAATATTCTCCTAACCCTGGCAGGATAACCTTCATCAGGTGTTACTGCTGAATAAGCAAAAACTCCGCAAAATATTATGGACTCAGCAACAGATAACTAAGTAGACATAAGACCCTTACATGATATGAGTGGCCATAAAAGAGAAGATGTAGGCAAGGTCGGAGCTACGGAACGCAGCACAATTTCCATAACTAAGAAACTTGGGTATCTTGTTTGTAAAAGCAAGTTTGTGTTACACAATTTTTACGAAATGGCATACAAGATTTTCTTAAATAACAATTTAGACTATGAAACTTGGAAGGTTAGGCTGGATAATAAAGACCCAAGCAAGATATAAACCACACCTTTTAGCATTTTATTGCTTTATGAAGACTGTTTACCGCGATTAGATTTTCAATTACTCTTGAAAAAAATTCATGTTTCCATCAAATTTCAATGTAAAGAGTAAACCAATACATTATTAAAGACTTTATTTCAGCTCTAGTCTTATTTTACATGAACTCAGAATACCATCAATTTATTTCATATCATAATGGCAAATATATTATTCTGAGGTTATGCCAATATTTTACCTGTAATATCACCTTGTCTTATAGACCATGTAATGGAAAAATATTCAATGGAAAACCAATAAAAGTTTATTGGTTTTCCTGAAGTCTCTAATACTTTAATACCTTTACGCTTTTGGAGAAAATCTCCTTTTGAAATGGACTTTTATTTTTACGCTATCCAAAAAATGTATTATAAGACTCCTAGGTAATTCATAGTTCCATTCCTTTTCTTTGACATAGTGACAGATTTAACGACAGTTGAATAGAATTTGGAATAAAACCATTTCAATTTTATACCACCTCCCCTCCTTGCGTCGTATTAACCCAATTCGAGAGACAGAGTTCACAATAGATGGGTTCCTCTTACATTGTTATCTTTTTCAGATTTTATTTTACTTAGTAACACAAAAAAAGCATCACTTTTCTCCATTAATCATGGAAATATGAAACGATCAGTCAATAAATTAACATAGCAAGCTATTAATGGTTGCCTCTTTGTTCGTTAGAGGAAGCGATAGTTTTACCATCGGCCAGGGAGTTTCCGCCTTCACCAAGGCTTAATCTATTAGGTCTCATATAAATATCATGGCGTAAATAACTAGATATATTATAGTGTATATATTATATAGACTATAATATATCTCTAAGGACTAAGCTTATTAAGTTATCATACATATTATGTATGATAACTTAATAAGTACTTACATAATTTCTATATTGTAATTTTGATATATATTATCACGATTCATGTACCATCTCTTGTTAAAAATATCTACTATACGATATGCGGCTGAAACACCTAGAACTTAAATTTCATTATTATCTTGAATGCAATGTATCATATACAGTCAGGGGTCAAAAGTGCAGTTGCACTCTACCGATAATAAAGTGTCTAGAATTTTTATATAGAACAGGATTAATGGATCATCACTCAGTTCGTTTGTACCATAGAACCTAAAGAATTAAATAAACCAGTTGTGGCCCAGTGGCCTTTTTTTACAGAAAAAAATTATTCACTTTAGCATTAGTAGAGTGCAACTGCAATTTTGACCCCTGACCGTACGTCATTTTTATTTACTGGGCCATAATAATAATACACTAATTTTGTAAAATCTGAGTCAGTTTCACCAAGCATCACTCACAAATAAGTTGTTAACAAGTGGCACAGATACAATGAAACAGTTAAGTAGGTATAAAAAAGACGTAAAAGTGAAATAGATTAATTAGTCTTGAAAATATTATAAAAATAAACAAAAGGTTGAAAATATGAAACTTAGCACAAGGGAAGAGCCGCCGCCGCCGCCGGGTTTCCGATCCCAATTTCCGGCCACCGTAGGCGCGGGCTCGCGGACGGTGGGCAATGGGTAGCTCGCTGTCCGTCCGTCCGGTAACAGACCGGTCCGAGCTCAGGTCGTCTACGGCGCGCACCGTTCCCGCGCGCCTCAAGGAGTTGTCAGCAAACTGTAGGGGTCTAGCAGGGCCGAAGCCTACTGGGGCCAAAGGTTATGTGAGACTGTCACCAAAGGCCCCAGGATAAAGGCAAGGAACGGAAAGGTAGGTTTTTAGTCAGTAAAAGTCTGACACTATTTCCCGCCCCACCCAAGGGCGGGATTTGTCATTGGATGATTTTACCTACCCTGGAGCGGGCATTGGCAGAAGCTAAAAACTAAAAAAATGCATCCTTTTCAAATTACGAGCAAAACAGACGTCTTGGACCTTGAATAAATTACAGGAGATAAAATATCACTAGGCAAAATATTTGTTTGACACTAATTAAAATATTTTGTGTTATCTCCAAATTGTAATTCAACTGATGTAGACGGTGTTTCGTCAGATAACATCAAAACTCCAAATTCTTACCAGTGTTTCAAAAACAGATTTACACTTGTCTCGTTATTTTATCCACGAAATCTGAATTATCTCTATACCTACTTACAGTATCTCAAACGTACGAATAATAAATTAACAGTAAACATAATATTTCTGTGATTTCATATCGAATAAAATAGAATCGTCTAATAACGTCACTGATAAGAAAATTACAAATTATAATGATATATTCAGCATTTTATAAGCTTCTATAGTAGAAGTGGAACAAAAAGCAATATCCGATCTTTGTATCATAGATTCTATTGATCGAAAGAATATTGGTGAAAATAAAACTACAAACCATGTAAGCAAGAGAGTAGAAGATACGTAAATAATTTCAGTAGTTTTACCCCAGCTGCAATGTCTGGCAAAGTGATAAGATAACAAAACTGCGAAGTGTTAGTGAACTTAACACTGTAAGGATTACAAAAATCCATGTTTACAACTACATACCATGTTTTTCTCACTGTTCTGTCGGGAGACTTATTTCATGATCAATGCAATGAAGTAATGACGCATGTTTTTAATTTCATTTTTGATGAGTGAATCATTGATATCGACGGGTCCTACGTATACTGGTGTAACCCGCAAAACAGCGAAATACGTTTTTTTGCACCAAAACCCTTAAAATTACCTTAACTTTATATCCTGTAAAAATTATATTAAATTATCAAGTAATTTCAAAGATACAGACTTGTAAACTGATATAAGTGACATCATTTTCAGCCACACGACCATCTACACTGATGTAAGTCACTTGCACCAGTGTAGGTAGTCGCGTGCGACGCGACACGTCAGCACAAGTGACATTTACTCTAGTATGCGCGCGGCGACGGAGTCGGAAGCACGTTAAACACTGGTATAACTGCGATGCGTTTTAGTTTAACGTACTCATTTGTTAAAAACTATTCAGATTTTGTTTGTCTTGAGTAAGTAGTGGTAAGAAGTCACATCAATGAAGCGCTCACGAGGTAAATTAATGATAGATTTATTAAAAAATAAGTATAGTAAAATAAACACTCCAGAAAATTGCGAAAGTAAGTATTAATTGACATTTTATATAGTATAATAATATATTTTATATTGTTTGATCAAATGTAAAATTAAAAAAATCATAATTACGTGTTGTTTAATTGTATTTTCACTTGTACCAGTATACAAGATTCATAGTGGTTACTCGTGTACTTTGTATAGTGGTTTTAGTAAATTTTAACGATTATTTGTAAATATATTTAAAAATGAATTAATACATTAATTTTGATTTATTTTAGATCAGCCGACCGTACCATCACGCAAAATATATGAAGATTGAGATCAAACTTTGAATATGTGTAACGGGACCACGAAACCGACCGATTTTATTAAAAAAATAGTTTCAAAAATGAAAGTCTAATAGAAAAGCCTGGCAAACATACTAAACTAAATAAATGAAATTTAATTTTGTAATTCATGTTTTTTTTTTAAATAAATTCTGCACTTGTATCAGTTTACAAAGTCACATCTGATTTTTTTGTTTTTGTTATGTTGTTACCTGATATAAGTTACCTACATTATTTTAATAATAATATCTATTTACTAATAAAATCAATCGAACACTATTTTTAATACATTTTAGAAGCAATTCACAGCATAATTATTTTATTATATAATTTTAGATCCCCCCTTACCTCCAAGTTCGGATTGTTTTGCTAAAGAGATTTCATTCATCAATAAGGTTATAAGCTTAAGCGACCCAGAAGATATGTTCGAGGAAACCCCTACAGTAGAAAGTTTATAGCGAATTTTACTAAATATTTAGTCAGATTCTGCCAAGTCCTCTGACTGTGCAAAACAACTTTAAAGAAGATGAATCTTAAATTCTATATCCACGTCAAAATCCAATTTATGAATCAAATGTATTAAAACAAAATTACCTTCCTGATGATGAAATTAATAGCTTAACATTACTTTCTTTTTCACCTATTTGCCAACAGCCTTCGCCATTACTTTCTTTTTACCTATTTGCCAACAAATTGATGATGAATTTGACAATTACTTGCTACTCGTATCAAATTCAGACTACACTGATTCACCTTTAAGTAGTCCCGCAAGTGTGCAAAAAAAACCCAAAAAAAAAAAGAAAGATAAGGGCTGATTGCGAGAGAAGTTCCAAAATATGTGGTTTGATAAAAGACGCAAGTTCAATTTAAACAGGGGATTAGAATTCTAATCCTCCTAATTATAATGAGTCGAACGGGGAAGTTACATGATAAGAAAAAATAAAAAGCGCTTGTAAATGCCCCAAAATATGTTTTGAAAAAATTACATTTTCACAATTTTACTCCATTTTATACCGCTGATCTGCAGAGTTATTGTTATTGTTGGGACGAACAGACCGCTAAAAAAGTGCCAATGAAATAGCCAGCTGTATTTACAGATTAGATGTAGCTTACAAGAGTTTATTACCAATTGACAAGAAAAAAATTAAAGATCTTTGCAAGTCAAATGTGATTCCTGAGCGGTACCATTAATTTTAAAATAATTTTAAGATACCGATCTGACCAGGTTAAATTTTTAGAAAGCCTAGTTGTCTGTTCCAACATGTTGTTTCTCTTTTTTTATTGGGTTTTCTATACCATTATCTACTGTAATTATTGTTACGATAAATAACAATGTGACATATTGTCAAAGTCTGAAAGACTGATTTAGTATTACGTAAGACTCATTAGGAAGTACTAATGAAAATATAAATAATCAATTAATATAATAAACGAAAGTTACTACTTAAGAAGATTAAATTTTTCAGTTTTATTATTTTTAAGGTGGCAAGGCCATTGATTTTATTTTTCATTAAGAATGCCATAATATATTAACATCAAAATATTAACATTTATTGTCATTTATTTTAAATAAATTTAATTTTGTATTTTTAATGTTTTTATTTCATTTTCTGCCACACCCATTCAAATATTTAAGGTTAATAACAATGCAGAAATCTGTTGCAAGTAGTTTTCTAGTACTGAGGAAACTGTTGTAAGTGTTTAAATGTCGATAAAAGAAGATGTTATTGTTAATATTATAACCTCATATTAATCAACAGATTGGAAATAGCATGATAAAAGAGTAAAATCCTTCAATTTTCCTATATTATAAGTAAAAGCAAGTACACTATATACTGGTATAAGTGGCCACTTGTATCAGTTTACAGGTTCTACCATAGTAAAGAAAACAAGCTACATAAATGCATGTGATGCTATTTTCCAAAATATAAAAAAATAGGAAAAACCAATAATGCAGTATTTTCCCTTAGATATTCAAATATAACATATCAAAATTTCAAGTATTTCCATTGATTTATGACAAAATTACAAGCTTTCGAACCTTTAAACCGCTCTCCTGAACAGTTGTGTTTTTGCACTTGTACTAGTATACGTAGGACCCGTCGATATAATCTTTAGATCATCGGAAATGGTTAGTCTGCTACTATTCCTCTTGAAAATGTAAGTATAAACATTTCTAGTCTAGTTCCGAAAATTCGTGACAAGAGAGGGTATTTATGTTGATGATGTTAATACAATTTTTACTGGTACGTATAGAATGATCATAGCAAAACACACACAATAAGAGAGAGCATATCAAAGAAAAGTCTTGGTTCGTAATTGGTCGCAAGAAGAATCTCGTAGGCGAACTGAAATGAAAATAATACCTCAACTATTCAGGTTCAAGAAACAAAGAAATGTTTTGAATAGTTAGAATTAAAAAATCTCTCATAGCGTAAATGAAATTTCTTTAAGTTATTCAGACCAAATTACCAAAATATAAGTAAGAAACTTGTCGGTATTTTAATAAGGGCTGAAAACTCATATGACTTTACAATAGAGTTGCTTTTAATTGGTCGTTGGCACGGTCCTAACCAAAATAAATTTAGAAGGGTCCTAACCTTGACAAGAATCTTGCTCAATTTCACGGAAAGAACCTTAGGTATCAAATAATATGGACTTGATGTTACTAAGCAGAAGGCTTTATATAGTAATGTAAATAGAGAAACGGTTTCATTTGTGTTTAAAAATAAACGACTAGACGTAGACAAATTCAGCTACAGCTGGATTGGACCCAATTCATTGAATATTAATTGATCTTGCTGAATGCAAGCCAGATAACAGTGATTCTCTATTTTCGTGAGACTATTTTCGTTGAAATAAAATTAGAAACTTCTACTGTTAGTAAAAGTTACTGACTGTTGCTATAAAATAGGTCATAAAACGAGTAGGTCTGAATTCAAATATATCTCAGTCTATCACATATAATCCACAAACATATCAGCTGTTTCAAAAGCTGCATTCAAATCCCATAATAAAACGGTAATCCTCGAATTTCGCTAAAACAAGATGAAATTCAAAGCAGTAAATGCAAATGAGGATGTAACAGTCGAATTTGACTTGCCGGCAGAAC
This sequence comes from Leucania comma, assembly GCA_958295575.1. Lineage (NCBI taxonomy): Eukaryota > Metazoa > Arthropoda > Insecta > Lepidoptera > Noctuidae > Leucania > Leucania comma. Next base: position 2,349,493 of record OY282469.1, read on the forward strand.
ATGAAAGGCGGAATTTAAACGTATTCCATTTACGGTTTATTACCTAGGCAGTATGTTATTAAGTTCAGGCTGTATTGAGGTAGCTCGAGTGACTGCTGGAGCTTGGAAGTCGTAAAAACCGAGTAAGAAATCATTATAAAGTTCTAAACAGTCCAGTAAAAACCATATCATCATCATCATTTCAGCCGAAAGACGTCCACTGTTGGACATAGGCCTCCACCAAGTGCCGCCACAACGAATGGTCCTTTGCGTCTCGCATCCACCGCAATCCCGCGACTCTCACCAGGTCATCGGTCCACGTTGTAGGAGGCCTTTCAACACTACGTTTTCCGGTGCGCGGTCGCCACTCTAGAACCTTTCGGCTCCATTGGTCATCACTTCTACGAGCAATGTGCCCCGCCCACTGCCACTTTAGTTTAGCGATTCTTCGGGCTATGTTGGCGACCTTTGTCCTCTTGCGGATATCCTCATTCCTGATACGATCACGCATGGAAACTCTGAGCATAGCCCTTAAAAACAATTTACATACTAGAAATAACAAAAAAGTCATCCGCAGTTAGCATGATTGTTTTGAGACCCCACGGATTGGAGTAAAACGGTTAAAAAATTGAGAATAGTGACATTTATGCACACAAAAGTGCAGAGGCGAATTTAATGCCTTAAGCCTTTTTCTACCAGTCAACCTTTGGGTGATGCAGAGATAAATGAAATTGTGGTAGGCTGAATATTAAGCATTACATATTATTTGTAACACACTATATTTTATACAAATAAATATCTATATATTTTAAATACAATATATTATATCTATATGTACTCAAACTAGAAACAAGGGAAAAAAGAGAACACACGAATCTAGTGAACAATGGAGCAGACAAAATAATATGCAAACAAGTTAACACTGTGACGAAACTGATGACAACTATCCAAAATCTAAACAAACGAAGACAGATGATAGATTACTATCTTTCACAGAAAATAGGCGTAGCTCCGCAGTAGAAACATTATAGACTGATTAAGTACCGACTTGAGCAAGACAATTATTCAGAAATAGGTTACGCTACGGAAGGTAGGCAGCTTAACGACTTAACTGAGCTACAGTTTACGCCGCCATGTTTCAACCACGTTGCTATGCCAACTAGTATATTGCCTGAATAATGAGTAGATTTGATTTATTAGTACTATCATGAAAAGCTTTATGTAACTACTGCACATAAAAGATCATGCTTCAATGTCTATTGCAAAGACCACCCGTATATCGTTTATGTTGAATAATGAACGCTTTAATAATGAAGCTACTATTATTTTGCGGGATTGGGCCAAACATATCTGCTGCATATCAGATGAATTGTAGGCAACTTATTGGGTCCCATCAAATACAAGGCGATATCGCGGTAGACCATGACGAAACTCGAGTGATGAACTTGTACCGGAGGGATTGGCCTATAATGGCCAAAGCAGACGTGTGCGGAAAAGGGACAGGGACTTTGCCCAGCAATGGGACGTAATGGGCTAATCAGATAAGATTAGACAGAAATGGGCGGTTAGGGATAGAACACTCAAACTTCGCATTGAATAAAATCAAATGAAAACCCTCTAAAATGATAATGTTTTACAAGTTAATCAGGTTTTATATATAATTATTTAATTCTTGAATGGGTGTTGAAATGTTACCAATAGTGTCGGGCAAATACTTGTCGTAAGAATAGAAGAAGCCACACAATTTCAAGATCAGGCATAATGACATGCAGTATAATTTCATAATACACTATTCTTGTCGTCTCATTTTCTCCGGCACGAGTAAAATTTGAAATATTTACATCTGCAAGTTATTGTGCGTGTTTCCGTTTGTTCAAATAACTTGACACAAAACTAAATTTTAGCCTATTTAATTAAAAATATTATATGTATACATTTTAATAAATATTGCCTGTCTATCTTTAATTGAATCTAGTTAAGTCTGTAATGATATCTGTATATATGAATTGTACTGTATGTATAATTGAAGAAGTAAATGAAAAATCTTATATATTCTTTTGTTGACCACAATCGTCCACTATATTGTTGAGAGTACCCCAAAACCTTTCACTTTCGTTAAAAACAATTGTTAACTAAGTCTCTCCAAGAGTTTACATAATCATTCTTATTGTAGCTGACGTAATAGAAACACTTCTATAAGTCACTGTAACAATGTCGACGATCGATACGGTTTTGACTGTACCAGAGCACGCCACCCTTACACGCAAATTCTCATATAAAAATTCTGACCTTCGTACGTACAAGTTCGAATAGCTTCAATATTATATCGGGTTGCCGATCCTTGCTTACCCGAGGTACGCACGCAACTGTTACTGCTTACCGATAACATTTGAAAGCTTGAAATTCCTGTTGTTATGGAACAATTTCATTAATTATTCCAAAACTTATCACATAAGGTGAAAGTGTGAATTTATGTATGTTTGTTAGTCCTTTACGCTCAGACGGTTTAATGAAGTTATTTGAATTTTCGCAGACTGGTAGGTAGACCATATCCTAAATTAACACAAATAGCATACTTTTTATTCCGGAAATATGTTCTCTTGGGATAAACAGCGAAGCCGCTAGCAGAAGTTAGTTTACTTATATCAAAACTAAATGTTGAAGAATTTATATTAACAGATGATGGCACAAGAAATTTAGATGAAGGTAAACACAAAGATGAAAACTTCAAAGTAACAACACTGAAGGAAAACGCTATTGGACCAGCACGTGAAAAAGGATATTAATAATTCCATTTGGATCACAAATATAAAGCAAAATATAATTTCAACAACGTAACTTTAGCGCAAATGGCACCTCAAATTAGATTACTTTTTTCATTTACTTCAAGACTCGGAGGCCTTATAGGTAATTCTGCGTTACCTTGAGCATGAGTTTGTGTAAATTTAGTTCCTTCGTGTACAATTTGCTTTATGGTTTCAAGTGGAGCAAACAATTGTGCTTGTTACGAGCATATGCGAAACAATCAGTTCAAGCTAGAAATTGATGGTCTAAATAACTTCGATTATTGGACATGTACATTCCATTCCGTGTTTGAAATTTTTGACTTCATTGTGGGTTCAAGGATCAAACAAAATTTATAGTATGTCAAGTAGATTTTTTATTAGAGTGTCTATCATATTTAGAATGTTTAACAAGCAGCCTCTAAAAAGTTTAATGCTCTTTTAGATTTGCATGTTTTTCAGACTCTTGAAGAAACTGGTTCTACAACTTGTTATTTTTTTGACGTTGATGGTTTTTTACTACCTACCTGATACAATAACAGTATTGTTACATAGCAAGATGGCGTTAGTTACCACTGTCTGTTTTGTTCTCTTTCACTGTCTGTAATCTCAAAAGTAATATCGCGTTGTCAACCCAGAATTCACTTTTATATACATATTTCTCGTGCCTATTGTAATGAAATTGGGAGTTTGTTCCGGGAACTACTGAACAGATAGAATTTCAGTTTACTCCGCACTTCTATTAGGAACATACAACATTTCATTTATGTTATATTTTCTTTTCTTACCAAACGCCCTGTCCTAGCTCGAGCGGACACCGGTGTCCTCTCACATCCACTCCACTATAGGCCATAATTCCGATGTTTAGAGTCTACTATTGTATGAACAAGTTTGGTAGTAATGGTACTCGAATACAGTTAAGCTAGCCATTTTGTTTGCCTCTGGAGAATATCAAATTTGGACCATATTTAATAGCTAAAATTATTAATAAGCCTTACTCTCCAAGGGCCTTTACGTCCATAGCTATGAACGCCAAATATTAATACACGAGTTTTGAGAAAACTCATTAACGGCTCGTCAAATTTCAGGGATAATCCATCCAGCAATTGTGAACAACAAACCCTCTCCAACAGCTTGAAACTAACCTAGTTTATCGTGATTGATTACTTCACCAACTTTCAGTTCGTACCCTACTTACGTGGAGTTGGGTCTCCTCCTCAATGTGCTGGTGCTGTATTGTAACTACTCGTACATAGCTCACGTAATAGCATTTAGTGGCTTCCTAACCCAGTTTGTGGGATTATAAGAACTGTTTCGGTAAGTTTGACCCTTGTTATGTAAGCATAACATTGTTATAATCATCTTCAAAGTCAGGCATGAGAAATTGTGCGATTATGGAGCGTTGCCAAGTTCTCAAGGTAATTTAGGTGCATTGTACTACGAATATTTCAGTACCTACCAAAAGTACTCGCCGTCTAGTGAAGCACCTGTATATATATTTACGAGACTGCAATTTTATGCTAATCAAAAGATGCTAATATGATATCAAGGTCACATTATAATGTGTATTTTTCTTCTTTTTCTGAGACATAATAAATATATAATTTAAACGACTTTCAAAAGCCACGAAACATTTTCATAAACGATAGTAAAGAGAAGTGCCATCAAATAGAGATCTTCACACTGTTCCCCATCAGAAGCGAATGGCGAAGTGCCCAAAATTTTAGCACCATCGTTAGCTAAGCTAAGACCACTAAAGCAAAAAGATCCATCTATCTAAGTCTAGTTAGTAACCTAGCCATTGGAATTTAGACTCAAAACCCACGGCTTAAGGAAACATTTGGATAAATGATATTTGTCGTTCAGACTTTGCGGGAGATACAACATTCTATTTGGCCTCCGTCAGTGTCACTTTCAATTCTGAATCACCGTTTAGAAACACATTTATAGTTTACTTTGCATTAGTGCTTTATGTGTGAAAAAATATGGTTCAAATAAAACCTTTATTATTTTTCAACACACACGAATTCATGTGCTGTTATGACACCCTCGCCTCTCTTGAATAAGGAGGTGATAAAGTCTAGACAATCATATTTACCGCTGCTTTACTATAGAACAACTTTATTGAAAGCGATATTAATGAAGATACGGACGTTTTCTGCTACATCATTAGTATAAAGACCGTCTGGGACACTATGATTGGAAAAGAAGCAAAAGAAGATCTCGACGATGACAGAGTACAAAAAACGTGCTCAGTGGAAAAAATGGACATGGAACGCTGACCCCAAGTAAAGGCACGATCAAGAAGACGAAGTAGACTAAAGTAAGAGAAGATATGTGCTAACATATAAACAAAAACGAAACAGTTTAATTATAATTGCATATATTAAAAAATAGGCAAAGTGACATAAAACTCGCCAGTGAAATGCATGGGCTACATTTTATGTCCCACACTCACGTTCAGGCTGTTACGTGTTTCCGATCTCCGATAAAATCTCGTATCGATTGCTTAGTTTCATAGTTTCAACTGCTAGTAATCGTAAATTCTAAACACGTTATGCAAAGCTTCGATGATATGGTCTCTGGTTCCGAGAAATTTCTTTCAAGGTTATTATTGGGTAAATTAGCTACTGAATTGGTATCACTTTCTATGGAATTAATTTACAAATTGTTTTTTTTTTGCAAATTTCGAGGACAAATGTCTATCTCCAGATTGACAGACAATTTAATGCGATAATTTAATAAATATACCAAAAAAAAAAAAGGAAAGTTGGTACCCTGAATCAGTGCCAATTTGACCTTCAACAAAGGTCAAACACCACGTGAATTTCCATTACAAATGTTATAAAGGGACCTCATTTATTTTAGTGACGTTTGACTTTCAAGCGCCATTATCCAAACAGCCCCTGAAAACCCTCATCCTTTGCTGAAATTCCTTCAAAATCAATAAACTTTACTCCATTCCACATTGGTCAAATTCCCGTAAGTTCCAGTATGATACGAAAACCCTTACGTATATTTTAGTAGATACCGCCAAGGATCCACTGATCTACGAAAAGTACAATTATCGGTAAATATCCTTTGCCAAGTGAAACATGTATCTTTTTGAGGTCAAGGTCAGACAAGGGCGTTTGTTTTTTAAGGATGATACTTTAGCCCTTGAAGTCACTCGAGTTTTACTCGAAAATATACGATGGTTGGTTTATTTATTATTATTTGTTGATAGGCTTGCACTTTACCACTATCTCACTTGATGGAAAGCGACGATATGGCCGACGATGGAGACGTTTGCCTAGAAATAACATATTCATTTTTGATTTATTAATTCCCAAGTTGGTATTCTTATTTTGGTTCAAACCCGTAACACTATATCCAAAAGATGAGGATGAATATCGTAGGTTTTTTTTATGTGGTAATTATAAAAATCTTAACTGCTTTGCATTAGAAATATGAGAATAATGAAAAAAATATGTACGATATTATTATATATGTAAGTCCACGTGTTTGTATAAGCACCCACGATACAAGAGTCATTTCTAGTGCAGGGACACTTTTAATAATGGATATGGATACTAGCCAAATTGAGTGCTCGCTAACTTTTTAATTGTCATTCTTAACAGTTTGGATATGGAAGAAATACTCCTAGTATTGGAGTAGATGAGACTTTCTTCTTCATTATCTTGCCTAGCAAAGCCAATAATATAACCATTGCAATTCAGAATATGTGTATAATAGTTATTGTTTCCCAAATAATCCAATCCACGACAAAGATTTATTGTTTAGGATGGGAAATCGTCAAATATTGATTGGATCGTCAAACTTCTTCCCACATTTCTTCAGCTGCTCTTTGAATTGGCAGTATGCAAGGCAGTATACAAGTAAGATAAAATTATTATTGAGATTTAAATTACGTTTTGTGAGTACGAGAATAATTGCCTTCTGGTCGATCTCAAAAGCTATCAGATTCTCTGAAATCCTAAAAGACTTGACCGGTTTTGAAGAACAAAGCTAGGGCATGAGTGCCTTACTGATTACTTTAAGCTTGATCCATGTGACACACACAACAAAGTTTGACCTACTAAAATCTTTGTTAGTTATTTTTTTTTTTTTTGTATAAGGCATGTGAGTATGTTTGCCTGCTACTGTTTTTGTATATTCATACAGCAAAATTACTAAAAAGCATTGTAAATATTTATTTTAGGAAAACACTGATATTCATCATCTGACTCTAGCATAACAACCTGGACCAACGGCCTTACGTGCTTTCCGAGGGTGTCAGTACTCTTCTAGATAATCTTAGAAAAGTAGGTACCTATGAATGTAAAAAATCACATTGGAACTGGCCTGGCTTCGATCCCCATGCATGAGGTTGTCATACATGAGAAGCCTGTGTTTTGACCACTTGACCATCACGACATTTTTCTCATCAAAACACTGATTTTGTGTACAGGGAATACGTTCTATGAGTAACGTAAAGAATTTAAATGGTTATTGAGCTGAAATCTTTAAAAAGAATTTGCATCCTATCATTCAGTGTTATTTACTTATATCTCAAAGTTCTTTCTGTGGAACTGCTGGATATTATTCAAAAGTCTAACCGCATGTCTGCTTTTAAATAATCTTGTAAATATTTTGATAGCTGATAAGTTTTGCAGAAGGTCTTAAAAGAAGAAGTACAATTAGCAATTTAGACGAAAACCATATGTGAAATTAGTAATTGACATATTTGCACATAATCTACTCGTAATATATCTTTTAAATATGTCGTTGGTGCTCCTAATAATAATAAATAAATAAATTACCCCTCTACCAAAAAATCAAGTAATAGTTTAGGAGCTGTGGTAAAAAAAAATTAATTATTGTTTCATTTTTAGAAAAATTTTGTCAGTGTATTTATAAATGAAAAGTATATTCAAAATTATTGATTTCTATATAAAATGTGCACAATTGTACAGGTTCAAATCACTTACAGCCATACCTGATTACTTTTATGTTTATTTCGTTACACATCAAGTCCGTAAAATTTCCACCGAGGTGATACTGCTCCAACATTTATGAATTTCCTCACAGACTCTAAGAGCTCTCATGCACTTAACGACATCAATGCCCTTAGGCATGTTCACTTGTAAGTGCTACAAATTGAGGCTCGTGAATTTTAACTAAATTCATTACCTAATTATATTTGCACGTGTTACCTTTGATAATGCTTTTACCATATTAATTGGAACTCGTATTATTATTATTATTTAGTAGTTTTATACGAGTGATTATAACGAAACGTTTTAGGAATACATTCATTCTGCGTACAACTAAGGAGTGGAATTTCCTGCCGTAGTCTGAGATTCCTGATAGCTACAACTTTAGGATCTCTAAGTCAAAATTGAATAGGTTACTTATAGGCAGCATTTTGCTGTGCGTTGGCCGTTTTTACGCGGATTTGTCGCATATCTCACACTGTTTAATAGGGTTTGTTATTGTTTTATTTTTTTAAGGTATGCGCCATATTTGACGTAAATAAATTCTTTTTTTTCTTTCCACCTTTCTTTCCTTAGCTCATCATCGCTTTCCATCAGGCGCGATAGTGATCAAGTGCGAAGCTATCAGTACTTTTTCATTTTGTATTTTATTAGTTTGCATTTCATTCATTCTAATCATTATTTAAATAGCTTCTGTCAGCGACTTCATCCGCTTTAAAGTAGAAAATTATCCCAAGGGAGCATAGTATACTTCTACTCCTATGTGCTATGCCAGGTCAAAAATTCGAAGACATGCGAAATCCACCAACCTGCACTGGGTCCACGTGGTGGATTACGGCCCATTCCCTCTCCTAGAGAGAAGGCCTGCGTCCCAGCAGTGGGAACATTGTAAGTCTGATGCTATGCTATCATATGCCAGGATTCCAAATCCGTTCAGCTGTTTGATTTTGAAGGAGTGGCCAACCATATACTTACCCCTATTTCTGATTTAAGCATTTGAATTTTGAGAATTACCCAAACTCTTCTTTAGCCTGTAAACCTGTCGAAATTTGGCATTTAAGTATAGTTTAAGACGTTCTTAACTCAAAATACTCAATTCAGAAACCCGCCTTTAGTATGATTTGAAAAACCACGAAGCTTTTAAGTGTGTAACAGTGTGGTCTAATTCACATCAGTGCTTCAAATTAGCTATAATCCTGTGGTTAATGAATCTTGACGATATTACCAAAGTGCGTAGATGCATGAAATATCTATTTGGATATTACAATAAAAATATTGTCAGTATGAGACCGCCCCAGCCGTAGTACCTATAACATAGCAAAAGAATAGCGAAACATATAGCAGCATAACATGCGTAAGCTGAAAAGATTTTTTATCAGTTTTTAGATTAATTAACATGCATGCTGGATTTATATTAAAAATGACTAAAGGCTTTCTACTTCAAATCTATGTCTATATATTTTACGATACAGTATCATAATAATACGACCAATGTGGACAATAGTATAACTTTCTCTTGTATTTATAATATTTTGTGTCTTCAGACAATAGTACCTAATAATTTAAGACTAAGATATGAAGTCACGTCGTCAAAGTAAGGACTTATTTGAGGACAATTTTCAGTTATAGATATAAAAATCTGTCTCCAAAAAGTACGTCTCTGATTTGAAAGTCATAATTTCCTAACCTTTATCTTAAAGTAATCTTACAACTCAGACAGAATAAACAGTTTCTGCACACTTTTTTATTATGGATTCTATAAAATATCTTCAGATTAAGATCTATTTGCGCAAAGTTGTTTTGATGCAGTGTCTTAGATAGTAAAAACATTTTATTTTCTTTGAATGACAATTTTATTGGTTTGGTTTCAATTTCATTCCTTTCAAGAAAAAGAGCCGAAAGTAAAAATGTTGTTGCTGTTACCCACCCAACGTGGCTCATTATAATTTGATTAATCACTCCAAAGCACGCCATTTTTACAGCACTAAAACTGGATAATTTATGTATATTATATTTTTTCATATTCTGTAGCTTAATGTCGCAATTACTAAACATGGGGTCAAAAACAAAACAAAAACATTACAACAATTTGATATCTCTTACTGAACTAGTGATCAATTGTGTACTAGAATAAATGCAGCCATAATTTTCACTGCAATAAATAAAATAATAAATATTCATAGGACCTGTTTTACACAAAAGCGGACATTTTACCATTCAGCATTCACATAATGGGCCAAATATTAGAGAAAATAAATAAACATTTCTTACCTGATTCTCAATATAGCTATCCAAATCCAGAGATCATAAACAATCTTCTGTCACAATATGCACACGCCTGTCACACACATTGAAATAATAATAAATAAAAAAAAACGAAATGTCTACGCACTACAAAGGATTTGGTTAATATTTTATTGTTGTGTGCAGCAGCTCGCGTCAACGCGCTCTCTCACTACCAGCGCTCATGTGCTACTGATTCATCACGACAACGAACTCAACACGGCGCTTGGACTATACGTACTGGATGTACTTGTACGTCCCTGGCACCGAACAAAGACGATGGTGGCCGAAGCTCTACAGCTGTTTAATGTTTGTGAACCCGACACATCGCCAATCGATTGTCAACTCTAACATCTTATGATGTAAGGTAACGCATTTCTTATTTTAAGTGTTACTTTCGGCTCTATGACCCAATTGTTTTAAAAAAAGCAATTATTTCTTTTTTAATTTCAAATTGTTTAGAAAATATTTTAATCAAATCAAAATTTTCATTCTCTGTGATATCGTTTTAGTCCATATAATCAACGTGACTAAATCACGGAAGTGCTTTCAAACCTAACATAAAAAACCAAAGCAATCCGCAACGCTGATTACAATTCAATTTATCGTTTCTAGTACGTTTTGGTTACATCAGAATGAGTGCGAATCGAGTACACCACGCACTGTCGCTCGACGCTCGGGTGCATTCTTAGTGCGGGCGTACCGGCGGCGAGCGAGACAGGTGTATCTAGCACTTGCTCTTTCTAACATCGATTTCGGTCATTGTGCCCGTCCTTTTCTGGCGCAATGTGCCCCTCTTACTGGCGGGGCGGCCGCGCACTGCGGATGTAGCAGCTCGGGAAATAACTGCCCTATTTTAGGATAAAGTTGTGAATGCATTCTCCAACTACGGCTAGTTCATGCCGAAAATAATACTACTAATATCGTTGACAAACTCGATTGAGAAATCGGTTTGAAATGAAAATTATTTTAGAACTGATATTGCCATATCAGGTTTTTTAGTATTTATAGATCTCATTGGGTACAAATGAGACTGCTCGTATAGATTTAGATACTATTTTAGATCTTGAGTGGAATTGTAAGTTCTTATTTTGCATTCAGTGCACGAAGATAAAGCACAATTAAAAAGACGAAAGTGGGTATTGCTAATTTTACGGCTCAACTTGCTTTGTTTCCTCATTTTCACAAAACTGTTTATTTTTTCTGGGTAATTTGTGCGCATAGGTACCTAAATTAAACAATGTGACTGACATTTTTTTAGCTTTTTTATACTTTGGTCTAGACGTACATGTTAATTAAAATACTTCATGACTTTAAAAAATAAAATTTATGATAATTTCTAATAAACTGTTTGTTACGCTTAATCATATTTTTTTGTATTTATCAAAACCAATAGAAAAAAGTCCTATAGGTCATTTTAAATTCACATAATATATATTTTATTTTGTGAAACTTTTTGCAACGTTAAGTAATAAACTATAGACTGCACAAATGTTAGTTAAGAAAAATAACGACGCAACGGTAAAAAATAATCTAGGTCGAGCTCCTAAACTAGAACAACAATTTTATGTTAAAAACAATATCGTATGTAATACACTGATTTTTATCAGAAACGAATTGCTAACGTGTACCATAAAGGTATGTACACAAGGGTATAATTATTATGTATGCTTTTGAACAAAATACAACCGATAGAGAGTAGAACATTCTAAGGGCTGATTTCATCATTCAATATAAAAACTTAGTTCAACTAAACTGAGCTTACCGTAATCTAGATTAAAGGACCGTGTCGTAAATATGGGCGACAACAAAAGAATTGAAACTGAGTTTAGCGTAAACTAGGTTCAAGGCATCGTGGTGAAACGCAAAATGAAGCTATAATCTCGATTAGGCGCTCAAACTGCGTTTTGTTTGAACGAATCGCGATTAGTTTATTGGTGAATTTGGCTCTTAATATTCGTAAAAAATATTCAGTAGTACGCGTACCCTTAGAAGATACACAGAAACAACATTCTCGTAAGGTAAAACATAAGCATAATCAGTTTTACAATGTTTTCACTGCTAGGACTCGGGCCTCTTCTCTATCGCGGGCTTGTAGACGCCGAGTAATGGATAGCTCGTCGTCAAACCGTCTGGTAATCGTCCGAACCGGGCCCAAGTCGACGATGGCGCGTATGGTTCGACGCGTGCCTCAAGGAGATGTCAGCAAACCATAAACTCAGCGGGGTCGAATGTACCTAACAGTCTAAGAGTATTTTTAATATCGCGATGCTCATGATAGGATTTCATCATGCATGTGGGATTATCCCGCATGCGGGACTTCTGCCTGAGATCAAGCTCCGCGTCGTGCGTACATATGAAAATGACATCTGCGGGGGTTACGCGTGCGGGACAATCCCGCAAACACGCTAATAGCATTTCATCATCATCATTTCATCTAATCTAATAAGTGCTTTTTTCTTTTTTATTAATAGGTAGGTAGGCTTGCGTTTGACCACTATGTCACCTGATGGTAAGCAATGATGTGGCCGACGATGGAGCACGTCTTGGTGTCGGTGAAACAGAAGCATTCCATACTCTTCTTTCCTTCGTCTCATTATCATGATCACCAATTCAGCCGAAAGACGTTTGCTGCTGGACAACAGCTTCCTCAAGTGTCGCCAGAACGGATCTACCTCGCCAGATGATAGGTCTACCTTGATCTTCCAACGCTGCGTTTTCCGATATGCAGCAATGTGCTCTGCCCCATACCGCTTAAGTTTGGCGATTCGACAGGCATTCTTCTCTTCTTCTCCCTATTTTTATACACTCTTCATCTTTAAATGTCTATGCGCTGTTTGTCAACCAACCAGATTCGTCCTCAAAACCACCAAACGACCTCTGGTTCATTGTCAAGTGAAATTTTAGTGATAATATTTCCAAATCCATTAAAACAAACAACCGGCCAAAGGATATTTTACTCTACATTTTCAAGCTAAAAGAATAATCAAAAGCTTCAAATCATATAATCATCTGTACGCAGAAAATGTATGTCGGTCTAAGTTTGCAAGTTGGGAGTCACCACGCGTAGACTTTATGTATGTAGGATTCTAATTTCCAATGAGGATGTTTGAAATTGCTTTTCATTTCAACTCCAGTTGAAGTTTATATTGGGTGGCGGCCTGTCTCACAGGACCGTTTTTTAGGATCACTTTGTAGGCTGTCTATCTCGCTGCTCGTCTGTCAAGACCCTTTTTTTTGGAACACTGGATACCAGAACTACTAGAGGTATCAAACTGGAATAGATATCAAATATTCTGCTTTGATACTCCTTAAAACACAGAAAAAATCTAAGTTCTAAGTCAACGTTCTCTAAAGATAAGGCCGTTTATGCTTTGTTTACGCGCATATTTTGACACGCGTGTATTAGTCGCATTAGCATTGCGCTACAGCATCGCGACTATATCGATGCGAAAACGCTACATTATTGCTACAAAAAGTCGCGATGCTGTCGCGCGTTCACATCGATACAGCCGTGATGCAGTTGCAAGCTATTTGCCCTCGTCCATTCCACGATTATCAGTCACAATGCCAAGGCGTTACTGTCGCGCTTATGTCACGAACTAAACGCGATTCGGTAACGGAACAAAAATGTCACAGTTGCAAGATGGTCTCCGTTGAGGCATCATTAGTCATGTTGTCTTTGATGTAGCTTTTACGTGAGAAGCCGAAACGTGAGTAACGAAAGCAGCGTCAGTATTGGATACACCCATTTTCTTTTTTCTTTTTTATCACACAACACCGTCAAGTCCCAAGCTAAGCAGAGCTTGTGTTATGGGTACCAGACAGCTGATAAACATACTTCTATATTTCTAAATACATACATATTATAGTTGAATAACACCCAGACACAGAACAAATGATCGTGCTCATAGCACAAACATTTGTCCTGAGTGGGAATCGAACCCACGACCTCCGGCATAGCAGTCAGGGTCACTAACCACTAGACCAACAGGCCAGTCAAAATTTAATTAAGAGATTACACACTAAAAACTAAGTTATCTGATTGGTTGCAGAAACTGTCTTATGATTATACCGAATCATTACTAACAGTCATCTCATAATTATTCCACAATACTGTTACACGTCTATATAAAAGGCTATCTTGATTGTACCTAACATTTTATTTCTAATCATATCCGAGGAGGAACTGGCTCCTGAAATACGAGTACAAGTATTTGTCATACTTAGTTTAGGAGTCAAATGTTCTTTTTTAAGTGTTTAGTGTTTGTACAAAAGTTTGACTGGCCTGTTGGTCTAGTGGTTAGTGGCCCTGACTGCTATACCGGAGGTCGTGGGTTCGATTCCCACCCAGGAGAAATGTTTGTGTGATGAGCACAATCATTTGTCCTGTGTCTGGGTGTTATTTATCTATAATATGTATGTATTTAGAAATATATAAGCATGTTTATCAGCTGTCTGGTACCCATAACACAAGCTAAGCTCTGCTTAGCTTGGGACTAGACGGTGTTGTGTGATAGTTGTGGAAATATTATATTATATTATTATATTAATTATGTATAATCATGTGTTTGTATAATCATGTGTTTCGGTGTGTGTTAAATGTACAAATAAATAAATTTATTATTATTATTATTTTCGGGTACAGTTTCTTTTCTCAGCTCTTTAGCTGGTTTCGACCACATTTACGGGCCATGCGCCAAGTAAATGTACCGTGTAAAATTTCAATGTGTTGTTTGATGATATTCTGCGCCGTTCTCTTCTATTTGCATGAATTTCCTGACTATTGTTATTATTATTACTTGGTAGACATTATGTAACAACGTTTAAAATATTTACTATGATCATAAATTCAGGAGTTGTTATAGAACGTCATGATTAACATTTTGTGTATTGCTTTCCAATGTAAGACCAGAGTAGACACGCAGAAATACAGTGATGATGACAATGTATATCAGCTGAAGAACGTTAGTAGCGTATTTGCATCGATACAGTCGCGATGCTGTAGCGCATTAGTAGCCCGTTGTATCGATACAGTCGCGATCCTGTAGCGCGTTAGTCGCGCGTTAGCATCGCTTCTATAGCGCGTTACTACAAAAAGTCGCCGTGGGCGAGGGCCCTAAGAGCGTGAAATTTTTGCACAAGATTTTTTATGGTGTAGGCAAGCACTAAGATTTGATTTTCCAAAATTCACCCTCAAAGTGGACCCCCGCTTGGGAAGAGCATCGCCGTGTCCTTGTAGGGGCGATCGGCGGCGGCGATCTCACGCGCCGGGCCGCGGTACAGGCCAGGCTTCGGTGCGAGGAGGAGTGGCAGGCGGTCGCCTCCTTCTGCGAAGCAGTAATGCTAGTAAAAGAGGAGGCCAACCGCATCAGGTAACGGCGCACACGCCGCCGCCGCCGGGATTCCGATCCCGATTTCTGGCCACCGTAGGCGCGGGCTTGCAGATGGCGGGGAATGGGTAGCTCGCTGCCCGTCCGTCTGGTAAGAGAAGACCGGTGAAAAAGACCGAAGAAAGAACGGTCCGAGCCCAAGTCGTCTACGGCGCGCACTGTTCCCGCGCGCCTCAAGGAGTTGTCAGCAAACTATAGGGGCCCAGCAGGTCTGAAGCCTATTGGGCCCAAGGGTTAGGTGAAAATGAACCGCAGGGCCCTGGATCGAAAGCAATGAATGGAACAGGGTAGGTTTCTAATCAGTAACAGTCTGACACTATCTCCCGCCCAACCCGAGAACGGGATTTGTCATTTAATGATTTTACCTACCATAAAAAAACCCCTTCAAAGTGGACGAAACGGGGATTCAAAGTTTATAAGAAACCCACTTTTATACGGGCGAAGCCGGTGTCGGAAGCTAATTATATCACGCAGGCAAACCATTTCACCATCTATAACATTTGATGGAAAGCGAAGCATTTTTCTATCAGTAGGACGTAAATACACTTTTATTTCAGAGTAATTTTCACTTCTATCCCATTATTGTCGTTCTTTATTAGCTTTGAATAGTTCACCGGACCCTTCGATCTAATATCGACGGTCAGTGAACTGTGATATGATATTACATCTCTATCACGCTCCGGGGATCAGAGGCAACGAGGGACACCTCTATTGTATTATAGGTAATGGTTAGGCTAGCAACGTACGAAGGGAAACTACTAGCTAACAAGTAAAACATTCATGAATGTTTATTGAGTTTTGTGGAACAAACCAAAAGCTAGAAAATCTAACCTTCCTTTTTCCCAACTGTAATGAGGTTATCTTACAGTGTAAACGGATGCAAATGAGACCAGATGGTATGTCTTTATTTCCATGGAAGATGGGTAGGCCTTTAGTGTCGGACGCTACTTGTGTCGACACTCTTGCGTCATCTCATGTCTCTAGCTCGTCATGCTGTACTGGTGCTGCCGCTGCGGCTGCGGAGAACCTCTAGCGGCGGAAACATAATAATTAATCTTGTTGGTAGTTTTATTTTTGAGCCGTTTGGTGTTGAAAATTTCGGATCATGGGGTCGGAGTGCCCACAAATTGTTTAATGAGCTTTCCAAACGGCTTGTTGACACTTCACGTGACCCAAGGGCTGGCTTTTACTATGGGCAGAGAATAAGCATTGCCATACAATACAGCATGGCAAAACTGCCAGCCTTTTGGTTATTTACCAGTCGATAGTTATGCAGAAGAGTTTTTTTGACGCCTTACTTTAAATTACTCTCAGTTTGTTCTTAGGAGATTTAAATTTATTTATATTATATATTTATAAGTAATGCTAGCAAAGGAGGAGGCCGACCGCATTAGGCAAAGGCGCACACGCCGCCGCCGCCGCCGGGATTCCGATCCCGATTTCCGGCCACCGTAGGCACGGGCTCGCGGACGGTGGGCAATGGGTAGCTCGCTGTCCGTCCGTCCGGTAACAGACCGGTCCGAGCTCAGGCCGTCTACGGCGCGCACTGTTCCCGCGCGCCTCAAGGAGTTGTCAACAAACTGTAGGGGTCCAGCAGGGCCGAAGCCTACTGGGGCCAAAGGTTATGTGAGAAAGTCACCACGGGCCCCGGGACAAAGGCAATGAATGGAAGAGTAGGTTTTTAGGGGGTAGAGTTTGACGGGGTTTGGCAATTTGTATGGAGAAAACCGACTTTCACGCGAGCGAAGCCACTGGCAGAAGCTAGTGTTTATATAAAAGGCTAAGTCCTGACTCACTGACTGACTCATCAACTCCCAGCCTTTGGAACTAGAATTCTGATATTTTGGACAGAGGTTCCTTTTATGATGCATACAAAGAATAAAAAATTATATCTACATTATGTACAAAACCTTAAATATTGACTAAACTATTTTTACTAAAACCTACCCATGTACATATAAAACAAAAACACAGTACACTCAGGCGTCGAAATACCCTTCTACATCGCTGTCATCCAGAAATGTACTAGAAGACTGACAGCATTGCCACGTTGAATGGCAACGCTAATTCTTTGGGCGAAGAAAGAGCCAGCCCTCAGCTGCCAGGTCACGCAAAGTGTCGATCAGACGGCGTGAAATTTCCTTAAAAAGGAGACACGCACTCGGACCCCATGACCCAAGCGTTTCATAAATAGGTATAGGTATATGTAGGTAGGTATAATATATTCCACAACTATCACACAACACCGTCTAGCCCCAAGCTAAGCAGAGTTTGTGTTATGAGTACCAGACAACTGATAAACATACTTATATATTTCTAAATACATACATATTATAGATAAATTACACCCAGACACAGAACAAATTATCGTGCTCATCACACGAAACATTTGTCCTGGGTGGGAATCGAACCCACGACCTCCGGCATAGCAGTCAGGATCACTAACCACTAGACCAACAGGCCAGTAAATAAAAAAGCATTTTGTGAAATTCACCGGTAAGGGGATAAAATGGGTGTTAAAAGAAAAAATAACGCTGTTTAGCACCTCATTAACAACCATCTCAATTCTAAATAAGCTCATTGACAAACTACAAAATAATGCCAAATAAAATTTAAATCATGACACGGTTCTATTGATTTCAAACAGCCAGAGCCAGACACATTGTTAAATCACTATTTTCTTAAAATGTCGTAGGCGTTCTAAATATAAAACTGCATTATTGGCTAGTACGAATTTAGGTCCAAGTCAGCAGTACAAGTCTAGTAATATACCCACTCTATCATGCACCTAGCAATTGGTTGTCAGTTGCAAAACATATCATCACAACAACAATTACGATTTTAATATTATGCAATTTACAAAAATAGATTGTCATTGCCTCGTGTAAGAAAAGTACTAACTTAAACAATAATAGGCTTAGAAGGTGTATATCATTCGAAGATTCTATAGTGTGTGAAGGCTACCATGACTTACTTGACTTAAGTTCCTGTGTCCCCTAGATGGGGTAGAAGACGTCCACAGTGCGCCGCCGTTCTGTTGGTCTTGAGCTTCGCGTTTCATTTCGCTCCATTTCTTCTCTAGATTCTTCGCCTCTGCGATGACCGTTCGCCTCCAGGTCTGTTTAGAGCCATCACGTTTACACTTTCCTTGAAGATTCCAGTCTAAGGCTTCTAGGCTTCTTTAGGGTCAGTGACCTGAACATTATGGTATCAATGACATTATGCTATGCAAATTAAGATATGAATACGTCTATGAACTGTTAAAAAGATGGAGCTTTATAGGATGCACAGTACCATCCCTCTTTCTTGCTCACACACCTAACATTTTAACACGTCATCATGGTAAGGCGCCTATTTTATACTCTTATATTCTTTATTTAGCAAATTTGATATAGCATAGCATAAAGGCAACCGCAAATTAATTAGCACAACGCAACTTTGGGACGATTATCGTTTGCTAAAGGTATACAAAGATGTCATACAAACCAGCAGAACTGACCTGACCTCATTACGTAAAATAACATCACGCTTGTATCCCCGACAGGATTAGGTAGAGTGGGCAGGATTATCTATACCCCCAACCCATCAGCCTGTTGCGTAGCATCCAAGCACAGATCCGGAATCTGATTGGAAACTTTAAACAACAGATTTTTTATGGCTCCAGTTAACCAATAATAAAAATAATATACTCGTAGAAAATAAATTATGTGTTCAGTGGACCGTGGTTCCAGTTGACCAAAGAGCCCTATAAAACCTTAGACCTCATGACCAGCTTCAATGCTCGCAAAATACATTATTTTGCCGTCATTTCATACCATAAGTTTCCTTCTCACACTCACACTCACACTCACTGTCACAATCAGTAGTCCATGATAATTGCTTTAAGTTGAACTACATATTTTGTGTCCTAGCGGATAAACCTTTGCTTACTGGAGTGGAAAATCGAACTTTCTGCTAGAGATGACTTAATTAGGCATCGTTAAGGACAATTACCTCACGTGCCTCAGCCCCTTAGTGCTGAAAGAGGTGACTACGAGAATACCTCAAGATGATACGCAGCAGCATCCTTATTAAACTTAGTCTTTACTAAAACTGTAATCCTTCGCTTGACATAATAATAATAGAATAAATAAAGGCGTGCGAAGAGACTAATTGGTGATCCTGATTTGATTAAGTCCAATGTATAAAGCCTTAATCACAGACGTAGAGTAGCCAGCCTTTTAGTTTTTTTATAGGATGCATTTTGAAGAATGTACACGGGAATTGCATGACTTAATTCCGCCATCTCCGTTCTACCATCGGACAACCCGATATTCGACGAATATCCACACTTAAGTGGTTTGTGGGCGCCGACGCTGCGAAGGCGACCGGCGGCCCTGCTGAACGCCTGCCAGAGGGTCATGGCCATACGAATGATTCGGGGATACCGCACGGTATCCCGCGAAGCGGCGAGCCTCCTTGCTGGCCTGCCACCATGGGATCTAGAGGCAACAGTCCTTGCACGCATGCACGATCTGCGCGTGGAGATGCAACGCCGGGGCGAATCACCGCTGCCGCGACAAGTCGCGGCTTGGCGGACAGAGTTCCGGCGAGATCTCATGGTGAAATAGCGAGAACGACTGTCGCAACCCTGTGCTGGGCACGCCACGATCGAGGCGGTAAGGCCCCTCTTTGAGGCGTGGCTGGAAAGACCTAACGGCGTCGTAACCTTCCGCATGGCGCAGGTACTAACCGAACATGGCAAGTTCGGGCCGTACCTGTACAAGATCCGTGCGGAGGTGACGCCCGGGTGTCGTCACTGTGCGGAACGCCCGGTGGACACGGTGGAGCACACGGTAGAGGTATGCCCCGCTTGGGAAGAGCATCGCCGTGTCCTCGTGAGGGCGATCGGTAGCAATGATCTGTCGCGCCGGGGCTTGGTTCAGGCTATGCGGAGCGAGGAGGAGTGGCAGGCGGTCGCCTCCTTCTGCGAAGCAGTAATGCTAGCAAAGGAGGAAGCTGACCGTATCAGGCAACAGCGCTCACGCCGCAGCCGCCGCCGTAATTCCGATCCAAATTTCCGGCCACCGTAGGCGCGGGCTTGTGGACGGCGGGCAATGGGTAGCTCGCTGTCCGTTTGTCCGGTAACAGACCGGACCGAGCCCTATTCGTTTACGGCGCGCACTGTTCCCGTGCGCCTTAAGGAGTTGTCAGCAAACCGTAGGGGCCCAGTAGGGTCGAGGCCTAGTCTGGGGCTCTGGGAAGGTATGAAAATGCATACCAGGGCCCTGGAACCAAGGCAGGGCAGGAACAGTGTAGGTTTTTAGTCAGTGAGAGTCTGACACTATTTCCCGCCCCACCCAAGGGCGGGATTTGTCATTGGATGATTTTACCTACCAAAAAAAAAAAAAAAAAACACTTAAGTGGTTGAAACTTCTACAGTCCGGACTAGACCTTTTGCCTCGTCGTTTATACCGCGTACATACAAGAAGAATTTGCCTTTTGCGATCTCTCCGTCCGATTATAATTTAGGTGTCTTCAAGGCTAGAGTGAAAAGGGTCATAATAAATTAGTGCGCCTCACCGTCCTTACTGCATGTTACGTGAGGTTGGCGTAACACTTTTTTTTTTACATTCTGTCCTGTCACCCGTCACGCTTTCACTGGCTTCCTTTCCTTTCATAACTCTCCTCACACAATCCATAAATCTCTCCTCACACCATTGATATATTAAAGGGAATATACGTTATGCGCCAACACCGCAATCAGAAAGCCTGGACTTGAAACTCAGACGTATGATCAGTGTCATCACAGTCGCAAACTTACAGTCACTGATAGACGAGGACAGAGATAAGATCAGGCAAAATCACGTTAGCCGCAATTAGGCAACGAACCTGATTTCAGCGGTACACGTGCTAGAGGCACGTATTATCAATATTATATATACATATATATATATATATTCCACAACTATCACACAACACCGTCTAGTCCCAAGCTAAGCAGAGCTTGTGTTATGGGTACCAGACAGCTGATAAACATACTTATATATTTCTAAATACATACATATTATAGATAAATAACACCCAGACACAGAACAAATGATCGTGTTCATCATATATTATTTTCGCAACATGCGTTTCATTCCTCCTTTTCACATGAATTCGAAGACAAATGATTCTCGTTCAACTTTTCATTCACTGGCTCTACTTTCAAACTTATTTCTCACTCTAATAACTACAATCTATGATTATTATCATTCCTACACCTGTTCTGTCTAATTCACGTGGGAATACAATCGTCATATGTTTTATTGGGTTCTATCTGCCTTGTGAGGTAAGCTTTTCGCTATAGGAATACCCTCGACGGCTTTCACGCCTTTGTATATCTGTATTTCATGAATAGATGAGGATGAAACACAATCTACGTATTTTCCTATTCCAGGATGTTATCATAATAATTTCTTCCTGTACTGGAACAATTTATTCTGTTGTACTTTTTTGTGGTTGTGAAATCGTCGAAATCATAAAATTTTAAATATTTTTTATATGATTAATTTGAACGTTTGTTTAAAAAAAAAAATGTGTTTACAGCGAACAAAGAGAATAATTATAAAATTTATTTTATTATTATGAAGAAACCGGCGGCATTGTCATGGAACCAAAAATTCGAAGACATGTGACATCCACCAACCCGTACTGGGCCCGCGTGGTGGATTACGGCCCATTCCCTCTCCTGAGTCCCAGAAGTGGTTATGCTATGCTATGCTATTCCGTAGTTGCCCCTTGCGTTATAGAACCGCCATGACACCTTCAAACAATCCCGTAGATACTTGTTTCTAGCTGATTTCTAAACATCACACATTTTTTTACTACAAAATATGTTCAAGAAAAAGCCTTGACGTTCATAATTGCTTTATGATGACGACATTACTTTTTGTACGGCACCCAAAGCCAAAAGGAGCTTCAAAGGGCCAGCGAATAAACAGTGTCCAAAAATAACATGAAGCAGCAAAAATTCTTTGAATAAAATTATTCTTAAAAGGAGTTATGTAACTTATTTATATATTCTTTATTCTACACCGCATAAACCAAAATATAGGACAAGTTTAAGTTCAAGTTTAATTACGAGGTTCTCCATGATATGGAAAACAACACCACTTCTACACATCATCATCATTTCAGCCGAAAGACCACTGTTGGACATAGGCCTCCTCCAAGCGTCGCCAACACAGCGGGTCCTCTGCGTCACGCATCCATCGGATTCCTGTAACCCTCACCAGGTCATCGGTCCACCTTGTGGGTGGTCTTCCAACGCTACGTCGTTCGGTACGTGGTCGCCACTCCAGAACCTTTCGTCCCAATCAACCGTCTGTTCTGCAATCAATGTGTCCTGCCCACTGCCACTTAATTTTGATGATTTTTCGCGCTATATCGGTAACCCTTGTTCTCCACTTCTACTAGCGAAGTTTGAAATGCTGGCATTTGATCTAGATTTCTAACTGAATTTTATTTCCGACCTAGATCCAGTCAGTTCGAGCTGGCGATTACAAGATGTAATTACTTTAGCATTTAGCTTATAGCTAGTATCTAATAAGTGACGTCAGTTTCAGTGTGGGCGTGGTTGAATGGATGTAACTTATACGAAGTTTGTACTGTATTAAATGAATGCGTCATTGAAATAATAGAGATCGCTTTCAAATGATCTATAGATTTCGTGTTTTTTTTTTGGTAGGTAAAATCATCCAATGACAAATCCCGCTCTTGGGTGGAGCGAGAAATAGTGTCAGACTCTTACTGGCTAAAAACCTAACCTGCTCCTTTCCTGCCTTGGTTCCAGGGCCCTGGTATGCATTTTCATACCTCCCCAAAGCCCCAAACTAGGCTTCGACACTACTGGGCTACACCTACAGGTTACCCTTACAGTTTGCTGACGCCTCCTTGAGGCGCGCGGGAACAGTGCGCGCTGTAAACGACTTGGGCTCGGTCCGGTCTGTTACTGGACAAACGGACAGCGAGCTACCTATTGCCCGCGGTCCGTAAGCCCGCGCCTACGATGGCCGGAAACTGGAATCGGAATTACGGCGGTGGCTGCGGCGTGAGCGCCGTTGCCTGTTTTTGTCAGCCTCCTCCTTTGCTAGCATTACTGCTTCGCAGAAGGAGGCGAACGCCTGCCACTCTTCCTCGCTCTGGAGCATGGCCTGTACCAAGGCCCGGCGTGAGAGATCGCCGCCAGGAAATAGACATTTTAAACCAACTAGGTTTCTCTATACAAACTTTGGTCCCCTATTTCACCTCTTTAGGGTGTGAATTTTAGAAAATCCTTTATTGTTTTTTTAATATACATACCTATATCATAAAAGGAACCTCTATACAAAATCTCAGCGTCCTAGATCCGAGATAATGATCAAGCACGAGCCTATCAATAATAATTAAGAAATCCTAAAATAAAAAAGCTGATTAAGACAATCATTATCCTCCTGCATTAAATTCAATTGGTTTAAGGCCGGCACTGCTTGTCTATATACATATATCATTGTTCCCAGTATCCATCGTTTCTACGCTCTTCATCGCGAAGACTATAAAAACGTTGGATCTATCCTCAATAAAACTAGACTCACATTGGCGTTGAATCGACGATGAAGTGACTGGAAAGCTGGTGGAACTTCGAGGACTATTTCTGACGTCTGGCTCCCAGACTGGAGTGGGCTAAGGCTGTCTTCAACTCAAGCGTCTCCTGCCCGAATTAAGGGGTCCAGACGTCTCCTTCTCGTGATCGTGCCGTACGGGACGCCGGTTTCGTATAGTGTTTCAATGGCCGATATAACAATGACGATAAAAACAAATAAAAATATCTGACTTAACTTACCTATTCTTATACACATTCATAATTTAATTTAAATAAGAACATAATTTAATAATAATGACGATAAAAAATAAATAAAAATATCTGACATAATTTATCGAATCTTATACAGACATAATAAAACAATATGCATACATAATTTAATTTGAATACCTAATTTGATAGTAATGACGACACAAAATAAACAAAAATACCTGACATAATTTATTTATGCACAGACATATTATAATGATGTGTATACTATAAATATAACGCGTCACATTAGATCTACAAAACTATTGAATAGCATGAATTGCTACGTAGCCCTTTTCCTCTCTCCTATTTTTTGCTGTGTCCGACAGGGTCCATATTGGTCTGTGACAATTTTCAACACCATCTGTGTCATTGAGTATTTGGAGGCCCCATAGAAATGTCGCCCAGAGTCCTTTTAATTGCATTATTGTATACTTGTCTATTAACTGCTCCATCTTTGTTTTAACTCCATAATTTATATTGATACTTTTTTTTCCCCTCTTACTCTCCTGTGACATTATTTTTGTAATGTTTTTTATATTATATAAAACATAGCCTACCTATTTTACTAGTAATTTATTATTGTATACATGTTTAATTTATTGGTATTTTTTATTTTTGTATAGCTTCTTTTATAATTTGAATGTGAGAACCCCGTAGACTCTGTAGATTCAAGTATTAAAATTTTTATCGTAGTTTTGGGTACAAAGCTGACCGGTCTACATTGTCCTCTCATATCTATTAATATTGTAGTATGAAAATATTGTAGACAATCACTTTTTTAAAAGAGTAACCATGGAGTTTCTTGCCGGTTCTTCTCCATAGGAAACGACCAATTGAAACCGTGCGCTAGCTTTTGACGTTTTATAAGTGCCCATGTAGGCTTAAGTAAAATAAACGATTTTGAGTTGAGTTGAGTTGAGTACTGAAACCGTCTCTATAACCACATCCATGCTTAAAACTTTTCTCAAGGCTAGTAAGGCTGAAGAATAATATGAAAGGTTCCCCATCCTCCGCATTACGTGCCAACTGATTTCCACTAAGTTGTCTTTCATGTTACTTGCCGCTAGGTACAAGAACTTGCTAATTAGCAATTAATGGATATGTTGATTCAAAGCGAATCTTGGCATAAAGCCGAGTTGCTGGAACGTACGAAATTTCCCACACTATTATAATTATATTCTAATTAAGTCAGTTTGGGGTAGCGTGAAGTAATAAGCTTTGCTTAGTGATACACCTGGTGCTTCCGTAACTCATCACAGTTTGAAACACAATTAAATATAATAATATAAAGATTAAATGTGATGAAAGCATGAACTTATCGATAGTTGGGGTGTCTAACGTAATATTAAATTGAAAGTGAATGTATGTGTGCGGGAATTGCATGATTTGATTCCGACATCTCATTTCTACCATCGGACAACCCGACGTAAGGCGAGTTTGTTGAAACCTCTACGGACCGGACTAAGCGTTTCGCCTCGTTGTTCATACCGTGTACATCGAAGGGCTGGAATAATTTGCCTGCTGCGGTCTTTCCATCCGATTATAAGAGCTAGAGTGAATAAGCTCCTTACCATAAACGATTGCATCACTGCTTAACCATCAGGCACTAGTTTATGTCAAATAAAAAAATAAAATAAAGGTAATTTGGTTTTTTTTTTAATTTGATATACACCTAGCAGCTGAGCAGTGGTGACCCAGTAGTAACGGTCCCGACTTAAAGGGATTACATCGCCCAAATCCAAAATAACACCTACTTAGGTTGATTGAAGTTTATAGATTATTCCTTATGTACGATTACAATATAAAAAATGAAGGGGATACTTAAGGTAGGTAGGTAGGTAGGGGATACTTATGTATATATTTATGTATAGTGTGCTATACACATCTATTTAGTTTATTTTTTAGTTTTAAGTTAGTCTTAATAATAATTTATGTGATTAAGTTTTGTTGTGCATGTGTTTAGTTATCCTCAAATATAAAGTTTATCTGTAATTTTTTTCATGTATGGTTTGCTGTAAGAAAACCCAATTATGGGTTAAGCTCGCCTATGTACATCAACTGTCCTATTTTTTTTTTTTTTTTATGTCTGTAATTGTATGTACAATAAAGAATAAAGACGTAAAGACGTAATAAACTGTATTGATTACGTTTCTCAAAAAAATACCCTAACTCTAGAAAAAACATCTGGTAAATAGGCCTTTTTTGAACATTAATTCCATATTTTCTCGAAAACGGCTCTATATTTATACATTGAATTGATACCAAAATATATGTTACCATAAATTGAATAACTTGTATTGCTTTTTTTTCTAATTTCATTGAATATCGATAATTAATCAAGAAAAAACTCGAATCAGTACTAACACCCCGCGCGCAGCACCCCCTGCAATGCCTGTGTAGAGGTCAATTCTTCTCTACTAGTGTAGAGGTAAATTCTTCAAGGTCATTGAGCAATGTAATACCCTTAAGAGTTTTGATCCTGGATTTAAACCCAGTCATTTGCATTTTATTATTATTATAACTGGGAAAGGAAACCTCTTACATTCTTGCCCCTTACATTCTTCCAACATTCACGGTTCCTCACTTTTCCATTCCAATTCTTAAGGAAGACATCCAGGTCGTCGCGACCACTCCTTCGTGGTCTACTGCGGCGTCGTGTCCAATCCTGTGGTTTACTTTGTGTAATTTCTTACTTTATGTAATTTACTTCATCACCCTCGGTCTCAAGCCAGTAAAGAAAAGCATCATAAAAACCAACGTGTTCTAGAACCCAAAATTTGAAGAAGTGTGACACCAACCCAGCCCATTTCCTCTACTAGAGAGAAGGCCTGAGTCCCAGCAGTGGAAACATTATAAGGTTGATTATAAATGTAATGCTATATGTATAATGGTGCGCTGAAGGCATTTAATGACGATAAAATGGACTGTTCACCGCACTAACGTTTGCATTCTGAAAGAGATTCTCATTAACCATGGACTTTCGTCGATTATGCAAGTGCGAATTTTTAAGATGTTTGGACATAACACGCCACAAGGGTGGAAGTCATCGTTGAGTATGTGTGCCGTAAGACGAAGTTCGCACTGAGGGTACAAGGCGTTCGTAGAGCGAGTCCCGAACAGATTTTTTTCCCTCGTGTTGAAGAACGACTTTTGGCCGCAGGCCGTGGTATTCCGTTGCTTCCGCGGACAGATGCCACAGAACTGCACAAATTGATTTAGCGCAGTGAACGTGTTACTAACATAGTCATAAGTCTTATTTGCTAACAATAAACTGTATTTACTTTATATATGTTAATCTGTAAGGTACATATCTATAGGCCAAGATGCCTGAATTTATTAGCCTCTGGATTTATTAGATGCATGGAAATAAAAATCATTCATAATGAAGGGTTCATTGTCGGCCATGAGCCCAGTCCTTGTAACTAAAGAGAATCGAACACTGCATTCAATTACTTCAAAAAAGATAAACAAGTTTTATACCTTTCAAATGTAGTTCAATAACCCTCTTTGTATTTACAAGTTCGGTCTTAAATTCTCAATACACAAGTATTGAGAATTTAAAAGAGCTAAAATATTTCCCTTGTTTTCATAAGTTGTCAATATCAATTCACCTGAAACATGTTTATAAATTTATTCACCCCTTCACTGACATAATATACTCGTAATTTATACTCCTTGTTTCTTTCGTGAATAGAAAACAGTTGTTTTAAGTGTCAAATGTGAAAATAGTAATAGAATAGTAATACGGAAATAGTAATAGTACGTCGTAGTAAAACGTAAATAAATACCTACTTGATTTGTCGGAAGTCACCATGTGTGGTCCACTAACTATTCCACTTACATTTTGCATTTTACTGATGAAAAAATATTTAAAATCAATTCAATAGTTTTTGAGTTTATTCATTACAAAGAAAAATACAGACATATACGGAATATAAGTATAGAAGTTTAGATAGACCATAAGCATAAGGTAGTCACAAACCTTTGCTATCAAGTCACCTCTCGTCGTACATTTATACTTACTCCATCTCTATCCCACCCTCAGAGTCTCACAAACCTGACGATCAAAACATATCGTCTCACAAATAATATGATAAGCAACTACATTACTTACATTGTCAATACCACTTTGCCTGAAATACAAGTACGTATTTATTACCATAGACTTGCAGACAACGCACCGAAACGACGCCATAATCTCACTGCGTTTTATAAGGGGAGAGGCGTGGTAGAGACGTGATACTGACGAGAGATGTACGATGCACCGATGGTTGAAATAAAAATGCGATATTGTGACAATGCGTTTTGTTGAAGACAAAGGGCCTTTTTTGTGAAAGGAAATCAGCACTACCGCTCTTGGTGGACCAAGAGAGACTGTTAAACTTCACTACATCCACCACCGCGGTAACTCTAACGGACAATCCCATTATATTTTCTTTTCTTAGCCCATTCTGTCCCCATCCTGAGCAAAGGCCTCCCTCTTTACATCTTTCGCGGGCCCGCGCTTCCTCTTGCCAGTTCTGGAGGAATGTGTCTAGCTCATCGCGCCATCTCCTTCGTGGTTTGCCGCGACCTCGTCGTTCTGTCTCGTGACACCAATTTTGTGCTACTTTGGCCCACAGTTTGTCGGACATGCGGCAGACGTGTCCTGCCCAGTCCCATTTCAGTTTGGCAGTCTTTTAAGCCACGTTAACTATTCACTAAACATAAATTTGTTGTGCATAGCTTTGCCTATCTTATATTGCATGTATTTTCATTCAACTCCAGAGGACTCCCTGGAGTATACAGGTATGTTACCTTAGGGAAAGGTCAGCATCATTAAGGATAAAGAGAATTTACTCTAACCTAGGTATTGCATAGTTTCATAAGCAAATAAACGAAACACCAATTACCAGTCCGGTACGCCCAGGATCTCAGTCCGTTTAGGCTGATGTCTTGCTGCGGGAATTTCCGAATAGTTACCTAGATTCTGGAACACAAAAAGCAACTAAAAAAAAAAACGTAGGTTTTAGTCAGTAAAAGCCTGAAACATCCTCTCACTCCGTGGAGCGATTTGATGTTATCCCAAACAAAAGGGGATCTCTCCAAAACCAGAAAACATAGTCTATGATACTATAAAGTTTGGAGATCTCTGATCTAGCCTCAAAAACAGAGGGTCACAGTAAAGCACGTCTTTAAATTAACATATCTAAGAAATAATTAAACATCTAAAGGCACTATTTAAAGCGACTACAATTCTAAGTAACTACTTTAAAAAGAGTTTAGATAAACTGATTAGTTAATTGGGTCGACGAAGCAGGCGTAGAACTAATTATGCTAAATACGGTTAATTGATAAAAATAGGAGCTGTGTTCTATACTTTTAATATTATAGTCGTCAAGGCTATAAATCACGCTACGGCTTACAATTTCGTCGAGCAAATTACAATTTGTACTCCGATCTCACTCCATGATGTTAGATAATGTTTTCAACATTTTGCAACGGTACGCTGTACATAAAAATTATAACTACTTTCTTGTGAATTTTGAATTTAGTTTTCCAAAACAAGCTTGGGAGTATAATTCCATTGACACCAACACGTGCAATAAGAACAAAATATCTTGACCGCTCCGAACTTCGAACAATTGGCTGCGCAGTAACTCTTTTTACAAAATCATTTTATGGCGAATGCGTATTGCGTATTTTTTTGAGTATGTGCCATTGCTCTGAACTTCCAAGTTCATAATGGTCCAAATATTTAGCTCGTACTGTACGAATATACACCGTTAAATTTTGATCGTTTTAATCCCGTGTAGAGTCGAAATGTGTAGAGTATAAGATACATACCAAAACTCACAAGTATATCACTTACTAACTAACTTCTTTTGATTCTTTTACTTCTTTAAATCATGTAAAAATAACTTTTAAATGTCTATAGATAAAGACATATTTTCCTATAAGGACATCCACTCCATCTTCATCATTTTCGCCGAAAAACGTCCATTGCCGAACATGGCGACTTCTCTAAACATCGCCACCCATCCCACATCGCATTCGCATCGTCCCCGTTACGTCAGCCTTGGACAAGCCTCCCTTCATCCAGTGCAACGACCCCTACGCTTCAATTTACATTGTGGGGGCCGGGAAACGCAGCGGAATCGATTTACCTGCGCGCTAGGCACTACAGACTATCATAGTGAATGAGTGACATTGAACCGAAACTTCTAGAGATCCTGTCTAGACCTATGTCTGTATGGATGTTCATTGAGTTAATGTGGAAGGTTTTACTTATTGGGTAGAAAGCAATGGAGAGATTACTGATTGTATCTTTTGAGAACATTTTTCTAAAGGTAACTTTTCAGAACAATTTTAATCCTTGTGAAACCTAGATAAGTCCGGAATATGTGAAAAATCTCTGCTTTTGATTATTACAATGAGTTTCAGACGCTTTTGTTTTGAAATACCTTTGTTATTGAAAACAATGAACCTCTATAGTTGATACTTTTTGACTTCAATAAGCGGGACAATGAATTCATAATTTTGTATGTTGATTATTGGCCCGGAGAGCGGCCTTTCTTTGCGAACAGGCCCTTTGTTTAATCAATAAGTTGTTTAGCAAACGATTTTCATAAACATCAATCCTTACGATATTGTTGTACAAAGTGTGTAATCTTTTTTTTAAGGTGTGAACTGACTTCTCCCGCTCTGCTCTCTGAATTTTACTGACTAAAACCACACTCATCAAATTTCTTTAGCATGATAAAACTACGGGATTCCTTTACAGAAAATCCCCGTGGCCCTTGCGGGTATAGGCCCTGCTGGGCTTCTACAGTTTACTATCTCTTTGACGAGCACGTGGTACGCGCTCTCGACGACGTGGGCTGGCTCTGATTGATTACCGGACGGCCGACGAGTTACCCATTGCTCGACGTCCACAAGCCCGTGTCTACCGTGGCTGATAGTCGGGGTCGGGTCTCGGTGGTAGAAGTGTAAGAATGTACGTTCCCTCAGGTCTCAAGTGTTGAATCACTAATTCAACATTACTGACTTTATCCACACAGCACTTTTATTTCCTTGACTTGCCCTTTCTAAAATCGACAACCGACTACTCTCGTGGGTTCGAACACCCGCTATTCATAAAAGTGAGGACCGGATCTACCGCCATCTTGGCAGAAACAGTTAACTATTTATTCAAGTCAGTGTATGTATAAAAACAACCAGAAAAATCCTTACAAAAATATAAATGTCTGAAACATTTGATTTAATGTCACATAAAGTTCAAGAATTATTTAATGCGCCACATTAAATGTAAAATCGTCATTTGACAAAACAAATATCAAAACTAACGCCATCTAGACGACAGTTATTTCTAACTTTAAAATATTAGCTGTCACACACGACAACAAGTGTCATTGTCATTTGAAAACCTTATCCAAACAATAAGATTCCAACACAAGCATGAAGCGTCCTTTTTCATTAGCATTAATACTTAAAAGTAAAAGAAGAAAAAAGAGTTTATTTACGCCAAATATGGTGCATGCCTTAAAAAAAAAACAATTATAATTATAGTGCGAGATATGAGACACATCCCCGCAAAACGGCCAGCGCTCAGCAACAAACCTTTTATTCAGCACCAGCCGTCGTCCAGGGTAAGATGCTGAACGGCTAGCATGTATTACATTTTATGTACCAAAAACTAATAAATATACAAAATAATAATAAGCCACTTAACATAAGAGGATAAAAAAATAATAATAAATAAAAACAAATTAAAAACAAAACACAGTTGACAAACAAGCTTTACAATACCACCTACCTACCCACCCACCTATATACCATTCTTTTAGCTTTACTTCACAGAAGGAGGTGACCCCCTGCCATTCCTCCTCAGAATCTGTGTAAGCTGGGGTGCTAATTTCCACTACTAACAATAGAAGCTTCCCAGAAATCTAAACAAGAAATTCTGATAATCACGCTTGTTAGAACAAATTGGTGTTCCTAGGATTGTGATTCTCTGAATTTCAGGGACGGTTTCATATATTCATATACAGGTCTGTTACAGAAATGTGCCGTCATATTTTAGAATGGACATTTTTTTCCATACAAAGTTATAACCAGCTTATCAAAAGTAGTATAGAAGATCAAGGGCAGGGCACATTGCTCGCAAAACAAATTAATTTTCAATGGGGCCGATAGCGCGTCTCAGAAGGCACAGCGTTGGAAGACCCCCCACAAGGTGGACTGGTGACCTGTTGAGGGTCGCAGAAATACGATGACGCAAAGGACTAGACATTGCGGCGACGCATGATAGAGGTCTGTGTCCAACATTATCATTATTTCAGCCTAAGCAGCAGTCTTTGACTGAAATAATGAAAATGACTCTTGTTCGTTTATATGTTCAGAAGCAATATTTAAAATATCGATTTTCATTACACCCTGTAAAGAGTTTTCTAGAAAATGTAACTAGTACCTAAATTTCGTAACAATAAAACCAATATCCTGGCAATACAATAGATTTAGAAAACATTATTTTTTGTATTGAGAGAAAATAAAGCTAAATTTTCATTGTTATATAAGCTGGCCTAATTTGATGTATACAAATTTGTTTTGCCACTATTTTAATTTGAGGCTAATTCTTGCTAATGTTTGATCCAGGTTTTAATTTAATAGTTATAAGGCACTCTTAGGAATTGTATTTTGACTTCAATAATTGTATTCAAAGGTTCAACGTGTATTGAAAAACGACCTCATTAACATTTTTTTTTGGGATAACCAAATCCTAATTTTTTGTTTCTAGGATACAAATCTCTTTACTTGGGATAAAAAAGAAAGATTTCGTGCTCAAATTTTACGACATATCTGTCACAGTTAATCATATTAAAGGATACATCATAAAGGTATACGGAATTTTTATGGGAAACCCGACTTTGTGCCGCACGAAAGCATTTTTGGCCAGCAAACAGATGAATAATATGTAGAGGTTTTTTTTAGGTGGGAGATCATCCAATAACATCTCCCACCTTTGGGCGGAGCGAGAGGGCGCATCAAACTTTTACTGACTAAAACCCACACCTATGTTCCTTCGTTGCCTTGCAATCCAGGGCCTTTTTTCCTTTCAGAAGCGAACCCATGGTCCTAGAGGCTTTAACCCTGCTGGGCCCCTACGTTTTTGCTGACATCTCCTTGAGGTGCGCATGGAACACTACGCGCCATTGACGAATTCGACTCGGTTCGGACTGTTACCAGACGGCCGTTCACACGCGGATGCGGGCGCCTCTTTCGCTAGCGTTACTGCTTCGCAGAAGGAGGCAACCGCCTGCCACTCCTTGCTCCGGACCATTGTTTGTAGCCAGCGCGAGAGAATTTAAGGTCAGTTTGCAATATATGGTCATCCATCCATATATTGCAGCAAGCGTTGCTTAACCTTGTAGATCAATCCCTGCAGTTGTTACTTACATAGACACAACCCAAATCTCAATATTTTCTGATCTAAAATAGTATCTGATTGATGTTATTTATTACAAAATTTGGCAGATAAAAACAATCTTCTATTATTTATTGAAACTTCATACAACACAAACGTACAAAGAATTCAACCAAAATTGGTGAAGAGACAGCATGGCAGGTGGAAAAAAAAAACAATAGAAAGAGAAATATGGTTACAAAAGCATATTTAATAAACAATTGGAAAAAAATTTTTAGGACGACTCTGCTAATGTTTTTTTTTAATTGATATAAACTAGAGCTTGACTGCGATCCCACCTGCTGGTAACCAGTGATGCAATCGTTGATGGTGAGGCGCACTAGTTTATTAAGTGCCTATTCACTCTAGCCTTGAAGACACTTAAATTATAATCGGACGGGAAAACCGCAGCAGGTAAAAAAAAAAAAAAAAAAATAGTTACGCAATTTCCACTTGAATGCATTCTGACGGGTGGCCGACCTGATATCAAGAAGAAGCGAATTCCACAGAAGGATGAACTATAACAATTAAATCACCTATTTTAATTTCACAGACTTTATTAGCCGAGTTCTAATATTAAATAGCTTATCAAATACTAGATTTTAACAACACCTACAGAGATGCATGCAATACAAAACATGACATCAATTACATGATCGAACCTATTATGTTCAATAGTAAACAAGACATTAAATATTACATCGTACTAATAATATTGTAGTACATAACATCAACATTTCCTTACGCAGATCATTATCGGGTGTTACGTCTTGCAGAGAAAATAATACGTCATCATGATTAGGTAGTAAATCAACATTTAGATATAGGTTTCTTGAGTCCGAGAAAAAGCGAAAACTAGCGTATTTATTATTAAAAGTCTTGGTTTAGACAACGTGCAACGTGACATTTTAGTAGCACTTAATAATTCCATGCATTTTGACTTTCTGTCTAGGCCGCAGCCGTCTAGATGCCTTCACCTTCATATTCATCTTTTTTCCTATCTTCTAAATCCATACCCAATGCTTAGTCCAATGCATGTTATTCAAACCCGTATTGGTTTTTGTGTATAATACAGAATTGAAGAATTAAAATATCGGATGCGGCGGTGATCTCTAGCGTCCGGCCTTCCTCCAGGCCACAGTGCGGAGAGAGCAAAGAAAGCAATGACCTTCTTTGAAGCAGTAATGTGAGCAAAGCAGTTAGCGAAAAACGTAAGGAAGGGGAAGAAGATAATCACGACCAGTATGCCGCCTCGGGAATTGCAGGGTGATTCAGTTCAATAAGAACCAGCCCTGGGTCGGCGTTGCATTGTGTTCCACGCGCGCCCCAAAGAGCTGTCAGAATAATCGACCCCTAGCTAAGCCACGATCGTTTTGTTTCAATTCTCTTATATCGAACGCCTCAAGTTGGCCACGCCTCCGATTCCTTTTTTCTGACCACGTGACTGAGCGTTGAGATAACGTCAGACTTAGTTAGGCCTGCAGGGCTGTGGAATTGAACGAAAGAGTCACTGTGACCTCAGACCATAAAGGGGAACTGTAGGAACAAGAGGTTTTAGACAGTAAAAGTCTGACAATAGATGGATTGTCAGACTTTTACTGTTCATTCGTTCGTTCGTGTTCTACCAGGGAAGGCAAATTTATTTGTTAATTTTCCTCTCCTAAAACAAGAAGCAAGATGAAAGCTTTCATTCCAAATGAAAATACAAACAGTTGCTAAGTATTTTGTTTCAAATGACCTAAACATTTATTTATTATAGTTTGACTAATGAACACTTGTATATTCAACTCAATTTATGTTGATGCTTGATGCTTATCATTATCATTGTACGCCCGCAGATCAAGGTCAAAATAAGAATACAAGTTTTATTATCTATTAATAGTTATTAAAATATTGCTGGAAATAACAACATATTTTTTATCTAAACTCCAGAGTCCGTTTGATTAACAGCTATATTTACCTCGACGACATGGGTAGGTGTACCTATTTCTTTGCATTTTAGATATAAGCAAAAAAATAACTTATTCTTAAGAATTACTGTTGGTATCCATTAATAATGATTTACGTAAATATTTTATAAAGTTTCTGTCAGTAAAATTTATAAATTATTTATGACTAGCGGTCGCCCGCGGCTCCGCCCGCGTGGATGTCGGTTACCGCTGCAAAAAGCCTACCCAGGAAAGACACGGTCAACAAAATGATTCCCAGGTCAATTCACAGACACCGACACTAACATTGACGACGCAGTCATTATCCGCAGGCTGCATAGATTGTCTTTATGTGGATTTTAAAGTTGTTAATGATGTAAATATTTAAATGTAATTAATACTAAGTTTTCACTTCTGCCGGCAGTCCCGGAGTGCAACCCGTTGTTTTAGGATAGATAACTAAAACATTTAAATGTAGTCCAAAAAAATTCAAGATTTGTAAATAAAAAAATGTTTGTTGTGCCTCACTCGACATAGATAGGTATAGTGTGTCGCGGACTTTTTTGTAGATATTTATAAGATCTACAATTAATTAGAACATTTTATGGTTCTATCTTTTATAGTTTAGGCAGTGCACCCAAAATAAGTAACTTTTCTGGTTGATTTTTTACACCTTGTGTCCGAAAAACCCAAATATCTTACGGAACCCTATTTTTTTCTAAAATAAAATTTAACCTATGTTACTCGTGGATAATGTAGCTTTTGAATGGCGAAAGAATTATTTAAATCGGTCCAGTAGTTTTTGAGCCTATTCATTACAAACAAAAAACATACAAACAAAGTTTTCCTCTTTATAATATTATATTAGTATAGATAAATTTATTGATCATAGACAGATACCCCTTAACTATTAGTGTTAGACACATACAAGGAATTTTTGCATTTAATTCATTCATGATAAGCCAGATTTGACCTCGATCTTACATGATTGAAGATGTTAGATGAGGCAGAAGCTCGTTGCCTCTGCAAGCGGCTACGCCCGCGTGAAAATGTGTTTATCCCCTTAAAAAAAAAAGTAACCTAACCTACCTGCCAAATTTTCAATTTGTAGGTGTTATAGTTTGTAAGATTTCGTAATAAATCAGTGAGTGGTATTTCGCTTTTATATATAGATAGATAGAAGACTAGCTTCTGCTAGCGGCCACATACAAAATTTCAACCCCCTTTTTACTCCCTTAGACGTGGAGTTTCGTAAAATCCGTTCTTAGCAGATGTCTACACCCTATAAGGAACCTACCTGCCAAATTTTAAGTTTGTAGGTGTTATAGTTTCTGAAATTTCGTAATAAATCAGTGAGTGGTATTTCGCTTTTATACACCGTGAAATTTTACTGGTTGATTTCCCGCGTCAGAACGACTTGCCATAAGAAGGACTTTCAAAGCACACAGTAAAAGTTAAAAAAGAGATTACTTCGAAAGTTTTATGGCAAGTCTTTCTGTCGAGGGACTAAATTTTCACGGTGTATACCTATACAAGATAGATTACATTAACACTTCGATCCACAACTACCCAACTTGTTCATACAAAAGTAGACTCTAAACATCGGAATTAAGGCCTATAGTGGCGTGGATGTGAGAGGACACCGGTGTCCTCTGAGCTAGGACAGATTAAACAATGTAAATTTTACCACTACTGCTCTCAAAGCAATGAAGGCAAACATCCGTGAGGAAACCGGCATGACCTAGAACCAAATCTTTAGTTACTTCTCCGCCCCCGGGGATCGTAGGCTGATGATATTATAGGCTATAGACTGCTATAGCCTTCCTCAATAGATGGGCTATCAAACACTAAAAGAACCAGTAAATACTGAGATTAGCGCATTCAAACAAACTCTTTAGCTTTATAATATTTCAATTATAGTATAGATTCAAGTTTGTACACTTAGCTGTTTGGCCACTTCACCTGAATTGCTGACCGAATTTAGATAAAACTTGGTACACAGCTAAACGTACGGCGTTGCGCCACCGGTACATGGTAGTTATCCCACCAAAACGTACAAAGCATTTTGGGAACATATTTTTTTTTTTTTTTTTTTTTTTATGGTAGGTAAAATCATCCAATGACAAGTCCCGCCCTTGGGCGGAGCGGGAAGTAGTGTCAGACTCTTACTGACTAAAAACCTACCCCGTTCCTTCGTAGCCTATCGTGCCGGGGTCGAGCATTCCTTTCGGAACTAACCCATGACCCCAGTAGGCTTCGACCCTGCCTGCCTGCAGTTAGCAGGCTGGGCCTCTTCGGTGTGCTGACAGCTCCTTGAGGCGCGCGGGAACAGAACGCGCCGTCGACGACTTGGGCTCGGTCCGGTCGGTTACCGGACGATCGGACAGCGTGCTACCCATTGCACGCCGTCCGCAAGCCCGCGCCTACGGTGGCCGGAAATCGGGATCGGAATCCCGGCGGCGGCTGGGGCGAGCGCCCCGTTGCCTCTGCCTGATGCGGTCGGCCTCCTCCTTTGCTAGCATTACTGCTTCGCAGAAGGAGGCGACCGCCTGCCATCCCTCCTCACTACGGACCATGGCCTGAACCAAGGCCCGGCGAGAGAGATCGCTGCCGCCGATCGCCCCCACGAGGACACGGCGATGCTCCGCCCAGGCGGGGCACACCTCTACAGTGTGCTCCACCGTGTCCTCCGGATGTTCCGCACAGTGGCGACACCCGGGCGAATCCTCCGCACGAATCCGGAACAGGTACTTAGCGAACTTTCCGTGTTCGGTAAGCACCTGCGTCGTGCGGAAGTTGAGAACGCCGTGAGGTCTTTCCAGCCACGCCCCAAGGATGGGCCTTATCGCCCCAATTGTGGCGCGCCCCGAACGAGGTTGCGATAGTCGTTGACGCCATTTCGCCATGAGATCCCGCCGGAGCTCTGTCCGCCATGCCTCGACTTGTTTGGGAACATATTCATTATGCGTACAGCTAAGGAACGGAATCCCCTGTCGGAGTCTGTGTGTCCTGATAGCTACAACCTAGCGGTCTAATATAAGAGTGAATACTACAAGGCAAGCGTGCTCCATCGTCGGCCACATTAGTGCTTACTAACAGGTGAGATAGTGGTCAAACGCGCGCATATCAATAATAAAAAAGGCTGTTGTTTCCAGGAATTAATTTGGATTTTGCAACTCTGTGAATTTGGTGCAAAAAATACTCTTTACCCCTCTAGTACGTTATATTGAGATAATAAAGCGGTCAAAGTCACTAGCAGAGCCTAACCAGCGTTGCCAAACATTCCGATTTTGGCGGGATGTCTCGATTTTTAAATTAAAATGAAATGTACCGCGCGTGACAGGCGTAGTCCCGCTTTTGAGGGATAACGTGACCGTGCGTGCAGCGTGCTGAGGTAGCACGGCCGGGTGGCAGAGTCAATGTGAACTGGTCGCCTGCCGATAGATTAAATCAGATTTAAAATACCTATCGTAATTTTATTAAAATAAATTTTTAATGACTATTTTTATTATCTATTGTCACGTACCTACTTAATTTAAAATTCACATAAAAAATATTACTATAATTTTTTATTATTATTCCCGCTTTCGACGAAAGAATCTCACTTTTTTAATAAAAAAAAGTTTCAAAATCCCGACTTGGGAAAGAAAACATCTTGCAACGCTGTTAGTGACCCATAAGATTAAGTCAAGAAACTAAATGTGAAGCATCATCATCAACGCAGGTCACGCTAAAGAGGTCAACCTATTTCGCTTTGAGGGGACGCAAAGTTGGCTTCTCTTAAGCTAGGCAAAGATGGCTCCTCGGTAAGGCTACGCAAACATAGCCACAAGTCCACCACGCATCGCGTTTGAGGTCTAAGAGGCTTATTTGACGGATATATTTCGTTATCCCGGTATCTAGGGATTGGTTGAATAACAACTTTGCCTGCGAATAAGGAAAATGTCGTAAAAAAGTTTCGTGTATGAATATGTCTTGTTATAACAGAATATTGACTGATCAATTTGTGGTATTTGTATCATATTTATTATACATTGTGGTAATGCCGCCAGTATTTTGGGCACATTTTACTAGTCGACAACGATGTGAAGTAGTTTTCCGACGCCATATTTTAGATATTTTTTTAGTTCATTTTAATTTAGTTATGTTCATTATTTTTTTATATAATGAACGTACAATTACTGTTGTTTTTGTCTCAGTGTACATATAATTATGATTGAGTTCTTGTTATTAAAATATGTAAATCTTATATACCTAGATAGCAACTGTTAAAAAAAAAAATTCAAGGTTTGTAACTAAAATTCTCACATAAAAATGATTTAACTTAATTTCTATGAGTAAAGGCAGACCAAAGTGCTCACTGTAAGACAAAAAATTATATGAATTGCTAGAAAATGGTGACTAGAAAGATGACGGTTAGGCGGCTAATTGATTGAGAAATATAGAAGATATATTTCGCTAGCCCAAATTCAATTAATTCAAAGAGCAATTCCGCATGCGTGATGAATTCTGCACGATATTAAAAACCACCCTTAAGTACTGTTGTATACACCTTAAAATTAACAAATACTGTGATTGTACTTCAAAAACTTAAATAATGTTTAAATACTATTAATTTTACTTTAAAAATAAATCATCATCGGAGATGTAAGCAAACCATAGAGGCCCAGCAGGTTCGAAGCCTACTGGGCCGAGGGTATGCTTCTGAAAAGAAGATGCTTTGGTATGAAAAGCAACGAAGGAACAGGAGTGGGTTTTTTAGTCAGTAAAAGTCTGACAATAAGGCCGGAAGATATCATTATGATTTTCCCACCTCAATAATAAAAAAGTACCGTATGAATTCTAAAGTATAGAGGTTATTTTACCTATTTCATTGTTCATGTTTGAGAATCAAAGCACTAACGAACCACCATCATTCTTACTCGGCTTAAAAAATTACATTATTTTGCGGGCTAAATATAAATTCATTGCCAAGTGCTAATGTAAATATTTGTAGCAGAACGCTTATCTGAAGTGCGCATGCACTCATTTAGTTTATATTTATACTGTTATTATGTTTATGTATTATATAATATACCTACATGTTATGTTGCAGTCTAGATTAATTAGCCATTCAGTTGACAGCCGGCATGATATCGGCTTATTTCACTTATGACCGTGTGGACAGCACTGCAGTTTTCAATTCATATGTGCTGGAGTATAGCAAATAGAAATCCACTATGGTCTTTCCCTTTCTAACACTTAAATTTTGTATTTCAATGGTCTGAGCCCCTTGTCAGCACTCGACTTAAATCTCTAGTATGGTTACCGTAGTTATCGTATCCCACTAGCCTTGCTTAGGAACACACGTTTTACGAAATATTACTGAAACACACCTTCCAGTATCCACCGTAAAATTTTGAACGTTTTAATCCCGTGGTGGGCCTATTAACATGAAACACTATCGATTTGTAAAAATAAAATTAAAAAATAAAAGTAATTTTTTTAAATTCAATTTTAATATTAATTTCTTTAAATAAACGTTAGCTGGGCGAGTTCAATGAACTGTAGGTAGTTAGTACGCAACGACCGACAACTACCTACAAGGTCATTGACTCGTTTCGAGTTTTAGAAAAAAGAACTTTATTTTTTAATTTTATCTTTACAAATCGTATATGACTGGCAAGCGGTCGCCTCCTTCTGCAAAGCAGTAATGCCCACAAAGGAGGAGATCACACGGGTGAGGCAACCGCCTTCACGCCCCAGCCGCCACTGGGATCCTGATTTCCGAGCAAGCGTAGCAGGGTCGAAGCCATGCTGCAGCTGGGGCTATGGGTTAGCTTCTGAAAGGAAAACTCGGCCCTGATATAAAATACAAAGAAACGGGAGTGATATTTAGTTAGTAAAAGTCTGACACTATCTCTCACCCAAGAGCGGGAGCTGTCGTTAGGTGATTTTCCCGCCTAAAAAGAAAAATAAGTAGTTCAATATTATTATAATGAAATTTCCAAGACTCAATTCGACCATCCAAGAAGATAATTATGGTGAAAAACTTTTACTTACCTGATTTTACTTTATGATAATCGTTTATTATTTTAAACTTAATTAATGGTACCTTAACTACCTATTATACTGTAATCAATATTTGTTTTTACTTCATAATCCATCACAGTAATAACAAATGGCTATCAAAATTATTGTAAAATAATTATGGCACTCTGACCCCTTTGTCTTAATTACAACAATCCAATTCGCACGTACTTTTAATGATAATACTTTACCTACTTTGGGCTATCAAAATAAAAACAGCTAAGTTCAACTCGAACTAGTTGTTGTTAGCCATTATATAGGGTGACTGGTAATTAGTGAATGATACTTAAACACGTGATTGTAGTCATGATAACAAACAACTTTTACTATGGGATCAAACATGAAATCGCGAAAAAAGTCAACCAAGTTCTGTATATTTTGACCAGTTAGGCGAACACAAGTGTACTGACCAGCAGATTTTTTTTCGCGATTTAGAATATAGATAATAACACCATAATGTGCT
Organism: Leucania comma; assembly: GCA_958295575.1. Lineage (NCBI taxonomy): Eukaryota > Metazoa > Arthropoda > Insecta > Lepidoptera > Noctuidae > Leucania > Leucania comma. The sequence goes on from OY282469.1 coordinate 2,391,666, forward strand.
TGTGTTAATAACAATTAATTAATTACCTCCCTACCAACCCGCACTGGGTCTGCATGGTGCACTATGGCCCATTCCCTCTACTAGAGGCCTGAGTCCCAGCAGTGGGAACATTATAAGGCTGTTGCTATGCTATGCTCACTGGGCCCGCGTGGTGGATTACAGCCCATTCCCTCTCCTAGAGAGGAGGCCTGAGTCACACTAGTGGGAAAAATATAAGGCTGATGATATGCTATACCATGTTATTAACCTTCCACACCGCGGCGGTCTCCCCTGGACGTCAGATCGTCTCAGTTCCAGGTGCAGTTTTGCAAACGGTGAACAATGAGTAGCTCGGTGTCCGGCCGTCTGGTGAGACAGAACGCAAATCGTCGACAGCGCGTAGTTTTCTACGCGCGCCTCAAAGAGATGTCAACAAAACCAACAACAACAACTGCAAGCATAGCAACACGCAGTGCGGCTGTAACATTAGTTTATCATTAAGTACTCGTAAAATTTGTGAAAGAGCTGTGGATTTTATGAATAAATAAATAAAACCTTAGAGGTTATTTTTGAAAGGGATTTTGATCAGTAAAGGTCTGACACTCCCCTCTTGCTCCACCCTAGAGCGAGAGAAGTCTTTGGACGATATCTCATCTTAAAAAAAATCGCTTCAAAGATTGCTCAACATGACTGACGCGCAGTTGTCTGCCAAAGCTGTCGGATTGTTCTCAAAGTTACCGCGGTTCTTTTACTCAAAGGGACGCTACACACAACAAAGAACTTTAGATTTATTTTATTACTAACCTAACCTATCCTAACCTAACCTAACCTGGCAAACTTCGCACCGCCTAGTAATCGATTTTTTTTTAGGGAATTTTTCTTATTTTCTCACAGTTTAAACCTTCCCTGGAATATCACGAATATTTCAAGACCAAAATTGGCCAAATCGGTCCAGCCGTTCTCGAGTTTTAGCGAAACTTACGAACAGCTGCTCTACCCATTTTTGTATCTAGGAAGATTACGTAATTCATTTTGATATCAGACATTTTCCATAAGTACACAAAATTAAAATCAAATCAAATAAAATACTTTAAAAATAGACAGTAAAATTACATACACAATGTTATACATACAAATTAAATTAAATACACAATGTATTGTCATAGATATACAATATATGTATACAATTCGGAATTCGTCTCCAATTAGATTGTACATCATATAAATAACAGTAAACAAAACGGTGATAGTAAAATGTAAATAATAATTACACAAACTAAGCGAATTTTATAATAATCAATTGAGCATAACATACCTAAAGTTTAATTAATTATGATAAAATGTAGGCCATTCTATGTAAGTGATAACGTTGCAATGTATATAGGTCGCACGTGGTCAGTCATTGCTCATAGTTCACGATGCGTGCAAATAAACTGGCTGATATGTGCTATTCAGCAGACTTTGTTTACTAGTCTATGCACCGGCTCAACAGGCTGGCATAGAGTTATAGTACGCGGCAAATATGTTGTACCAAAATGGCCGCCGGTGCTACGTTTACACACAGCTCCCCACTTCGATTGAGACCCGAAATCTGTTACACCACATTCAAGCTAGAACTACATTCTTAGAACTACACTTGACGGACACCCCAGACGACCCGGCGCGGCGCGTCCGTCAAGTGTAGTTTCCAAATAAAATGTATTAACACGGGCGGAACACCAGTCATTTATTATAGTAATTATTTCAGCAGTAAAAAGTCCCTGCTCGACAGGATTGAGCAATGGAAGTAGGCCTCTCCAAAGCATATTCGTCGAGGCTTTCTAGGTCGGCAGTTACTTTTTCAGGAATTCTTCGCAGATGCTATTCAACTACATGTGGCTCACTGCAAGATATTTCCAACATAGTTTAGAAATGACTAAGCTGCTAGTATTTCCTTCTGATCAAACTAAACTGACTCATCGTACCTATATTTACCTGCTTCAAGTTATTCAAACTAACCCAAAACGGAGCAGTTTTGGACGGATTTTGCCTTTAATTCATACAAATTTTACTTGCAGTCGTAATTTTGATAGATGCTCTTTAAACGTTGACGCATAAAGTTCATTTTTGAATGTTATTTGATTATTGAAAAGTGTAATTATATTGATAGAGTTTTGTTTTCATTATCAAGAAGAGAATACTCGTTGTATTAAAGTAAACAAGCGTAAAACGGATTCTATAAACAATAGTTTGTACTTACTACGAAAGTACAACTGATATTTCAAAGGCAAGGAGGGTCGAAGCCTACTGATGCCATGGCTGATGTGAAAGTGAACTCCGGGGCTCAGAAAAGAAGGAACAGGAGTGGGTCTTTAGTCAGTAAAAGTGTGACACTATCTGCCGCTCCGCCCAATGGCGGGAAATGTCATTGGATGATTTTACAACCTAAAAAAAAGATTGTGGAGTTGTTGTTGTGTGGAGACCAGCCTAACAAACAATACAATACGTCTCATAAAACACTTTGTCCATAAGACCAATTTTAATATCATCGATATGACTAAGAAAGAGAAAGGAGATAAGATAGGTACTCTGTGATTCGTACAATAAACTCACAAAGTGCACTTAAACTCAATGCACTCGAACAGCCAGAATGCCACGCTTGACTGCGAATCTGTGGAGACGCAAGATAAAGTGAAAGCGTCACAGATCTAGAACACAGACGAACAGATGTTCAATGTATTGTCACTGGACGATCTTGTGTAATAAAATGATCTAGTGTTTACTTGCATTGCATCAGCCTTATAATGTTCCCACTGCTGGGACTCAGGCCTCCTATCAAGGAGACTGCATTGGACTATAATCCACCACGCGGGCTCAGTGCGGATTGATGGAAGTCATATGTCTTTGAATTTTTGGTTCTAGGACATGCCGTTTTCCTCACAATGTTTTCCTTCACCGTTTTGAGAGTATTGGTGATGAAATAAATTACACAAAGTAATCCGCCTTGCTGTCCTTTAGTACCTATAAATTTGGTAATATGGAATTAATGTTAAAAAAAAGAAAGTAAAGACATTTATTTAGTACACAGACACACACAATGAAGAATCAATAAATTTGATTCTTCATTGTGTGTCTGTACAAAAACAAAAAAAATTATATTTAATTTTTAAATTTCTTATTTTCAATCGTGAGACACACAATGTCATCATTATGTGTCTCACGGTTACACCTAATAGGTCCAGTTCAGCATAATGCCCGACAGCTACGTAGCAACTGCCTGACAATTCGGATGATCAATCAATAATTTTTTTTAATGAATAACGGACTTCATAAAAAACGACCAATTGAAACCGTGCTCCAGCATTTGACATGTATAAGACCTATGTAAATTGAATTGTGCCTTACCAAATAATAGTTATAATAGAGCCGTTGACATGAAGTCAATAGGGGACCTAATTGACAGCAACATCAGCCATTGATTATAACTATAGAGTAGAAAACGGAACGGTAACGGCTAGAGACGATAATTAAAAATAAATGCTAGACACAAGTTTCGGCTGCGAGCACCATAGTCAGAATAGTCACGAGCCTATGACTGGCTAATAACGTCCAAGGACTGTAAGAAGATGTGTTAGTTGACCAGAGGCAAGATAAGCAGACGACATAATGGCTATCAAAGATAGAACCTGGATATAGCTCGAGCACAGGAATAGAGAGGCATATGCTATCAGTAGGCGAAGTTAGAATATGGATGATGATGACAAAAACAGTTAGCCTCAGAAGCAGTTACCCATGACGTGACTCAAACTGCGAAGGACCCCACACAAAATTGCGATGCGATACAATACTGCACAGCAGAAATCTGCGATGCGATTTCGTGCGGAAAAGCGTCGGTTCAAATGTACGTAAAATAAGCGATGCGAATCAATTCGCAGGTTCTTGTAAATCGTCGTGTGTGCTCGCAGAATTTCACAATGCGATGTCACATCGCAGTTTTGACCCTGCATAAAGATAAAGGGGATCGCCACTGTCATTTCTAGTAGACAAGACGTCTTCGTACTTTGTGATCTAAACTACTAATACTTAATTACTTATAGATTAAAAGATACGTCAAACGCTAGCTATTGACAAGGCAAAGTAATTGTTACAAAACGAAAAGCAATTGCTTCTCAATTGGTATTAGTTAGCACAAATCTACATCAGTTAGCGGCAATCAGATCAATTTGCGCATACGCACAGCTGTGGATCAACTGGCTTTGTGCTAACGAATAGGTACTAGTTGTAGATGAGTATTATGAGGTTTTTGTTTTTTCAAAGACCGCGTTAATTGAACTTTGCTCATTTAATTAAGATTCATTAGATGTTTACGGTCCTTTGAATGTGAACCTTGGCCGTAATGTGATCGTATAATTTTTCCTCTACGGTTATGATACCTACTTGATATTATTAATATGTAGGTACGTATTGGAAGGCTTCTCAAAAGGTGGCTCGATGGCTTGGTGAAGGTTGCGGGAATACAATGGTGATGAGATGATCAGGAGCGGTCGTTTTGGTGATTCTTGGGGAAGGCCGGCAGTGAACACCTTTTAGCTGAAATAATATGACGACGCTCCTTGATCAACCACAAATGCTTCGGACGCTTAATATACCTACATATTTTCGCTTATCAACTTACCACGCCATAATAGCCCCAACATTTATTCAACCATTCTAACTTCAAATTCAGACACAATCGACATTCAAAACGATTTGCTCGATAATGTTCATCTTCCATCTCACACTTAATTCTTGAGACAGAAAGAGACAGCAGACAATGGAAAACCCTGCCACCACCGCAACAAAGGAATGAACTTTAAACCATTATGTAAAGTTGGAGTGTAGTGATTAATCTGTCATACTTTGTCTAACTTGTTGGTACTTGGTTGATAGTTGTATCAGTTGTGCACACAATGGCAGAAGCTGGTAATTCAGAAGACAGTTATACCTAGCTTATATAGCCTACCTGGTTTATCACTATTACTTAGTATTACTTGTGGGGATGCATTTGATTTAACACTAACTTTGCCATACGGTTCGCCGGCGTAAACATCCGGAAATAAAATTGAATGACGAAGGAAATAAGGAAACTGAAGAGTAGACGCTTTTTAAAATAAATTATGAGTCGACTTGAGGATTTAATAAAAATACCGCCATGCAGGATTTTGTAGTTCAGCGGGCCTAAAAAAGTCACATGACCAATTTATCTAGAGCAAATCATATTCCGAATTCCTAGCAGATCATAAGCAAATCTTCTAATATTCGTAAAATGGTTACAAATTAGTCGAATCATACTCAATTCAATGCATATCAGAATCATATTACTTGTAAATATTGCCGTATAAAAAAATATGATTCATATTATGATTCTACAAAAGTGGCCTTTTTAGACCTGCTGTTCTTATGTTTGGTACATAGTTGTCGCTACACCAGGAAGTTAGGTAGGTACAACAAAAATAATTATCTGTAAATAAGCATAACAAAGGATGTATTAAAACCGAGGGTAGATACCTACAATGATGCCACAATGAGCATTGTTACAGGCGAAGTAACAAAGAAGATAGATGCATTTTGTTTCCGAAAACTATAAGAATGAAATCCAAACATTATAATGTTATGAACCTGTTTGTTTTTAAACAATAATCTGCTCTGGATCAAGATTCAAAACACAGTACTGTTATCGTGTAAACGATAAATAGTCCTACTGACATGCTTTGCTTAGCGTGTGTTCTGTTACCGCACAGACATGTCAAACAGTGTTACCGACACTGCTGTACGATTTTTTGGGCTATGTCGCGACATAGCCCGAAAAATCGTCAAACTTAAGGCCCGGTTCTACTTATTTTGACCTTTTTAAACCTATGGAAATCCACAAATATAAAAGAGAACACCATGAAAACTATATGATCAAGGGCTTGGCAAAAATGAAAACACGATATAAATTAGTTAGCTCGATAAAAAATAATCGCGAATCTGACCCTAATTTACGATTTCAAACGTATTTACCTACGAGATTACGTTACGGAACTATTTGAAAGTTACAAAAAAAAAATAAAGCTTGTTATTTAAAAGCGCTTCGCAAGAACGAAAATCTTGAATAGTTGTTTTTTTTTTATATAGAAATAAAACCGCTGTTTTGGGGCCGCGAAGACGACATAATCCCGAGCGGAGTTCATACAAAAAAAACATTGACTAGAACCGGCCCTTAAGCGGCATTATCAGGGCATATTGCTCGCAGAACAGATAGTGAATGGGGCCAAAAAGGTTCTGGAGTAGCGACCGCGTACCAAAAGACAAGAGGCCCCTTGATAAAATTTATTACAGGCCTTGCACTGGCTTAATCCACCACTGGTTTGAAACCCCTCAATTTTTCTCTAGTCTTTGCTTTACACCTTATAAAGCCGAGTCATAGTGAACTTGAGACACGCGAAGCCTACTGGGGTCATGGGTTAGTTCCGAAAGGAATGCTCGACCCCGGCACGATAGGCTACGAAGGAACGGGGTAGGTTTTTAGTCAGTAAGAGTCTGACACTACTTCCCGCTCCGCCCAAGGGCGGGATTTGTCATTGGATGATTTTACCTACCATAAAAAAAAAAAAAAAAAAAAATATCCTTACATGTCCAAAAAGGTCTTTGTCCTTATTCAAATTGTGGTTGTGAAAAATCCCTATTTGAAGTAGTATTAGGTTTAAAAGGCGTATAGTTTCAGAAGGATCATGTTGCTTGTTAGTTAAAAACATAAAAGTATCGATAAGTTACCAAAGGTCTTTGAAAGAGATTGTAAAGCCATTGACCCCTGACCCGCTATCCAAATTACAATCGTATCGTTTAAATTGAGCGCTTGGAGATAGCCACGCCACCAATTTCATTGTGCTGACGTCTTCTCAACGCTGTCACGTGCTCAGAACAAAGGTATTCTGGGCGTGACCAACTCCAAGCGTTCACGCTAAACGAAACGGATTTAACTTGACTAGGGGGGCTGACTAGACTTTCACCTACTGTCTACCTGTATCTAAAGGCGGAATTGTACTGCATTAGTGTTCGAGAAAGAGTTTCCGCGGTCTGAAACAGAAAGGGTAACTGTAATAATATAGGCTTTTTACGAGGAAAAATCATCCAATGGCTTCTCGCGCTCTAGGGTGGAGCGAAAGGACGTCTCAGGCGTGTACTAAACAAAACCAAGTCTGCATTGTAGGACCACAAGTTTCCTTTTCAGAAATTCCCCGGGGCCCCTTGCGGGCATCGGGTCTATTGGTCCCCTACGGTTTTGCTGACATCTCTTTGTGTGGCGAACATGAAAACTTCGAGCCGTTGACTACTCATGAGCTACCTGACCCGTCGTTCGCAAGCCCACGCCTGCGGTGGCTGGGGATCACCCTACGATTCCCGACTCCCAAAGCGTTTATTGTGGCAGTGAAATGTAAAAATATCTTTGGACTGGAGCGATGTCCATTCCCTCACAATTGCCATCTTCATCTAAGAATGAAACGGCTGCAACCTAATCTGACCGACAACTACCTTCAAGGTCATGGACTCGTTTACTTGAAGAAATTAATTTCGTACATGCGTAAATTAATTCGAGTTTAAAAAAAAAGTACTTTATTTTTTAATTTTCTCTTTACAAATCGATAGTGTTTTATGTACCGAATTGACCCTCCGCGGGATTAAAACGACCAAAATTTAACGGTGTATAGGCTTATACACTTACTTATTCTGTTATATAGGTATGTATACCAAATATAAGTACAATCAGTTAAGAGTAGGTAACTGTTTCAAAATTCATTTGCTCATGAAAAATGTTTCATGTTTACATATTTGACAATCAATCACGCCCAAACAGCAGAACAGATTTGGATAAAATTTGGCTTTGACAAATCCCGCCCTTGGGTGGGGCGGGAAATAGTGTCAGACTTTTACTGACTAAAAACCTACCCTTCCATTCGTTGCCTTTGTCCCGGGGCCCGTGGTGACATTCTCACATAACCTTTGGCCCCAGTAGGCTTCAGCCCTGCTGGACCCCTACAGTTTGCTGACAACTCCTTGAGGCGCGCGGGAACAGTGCGCGCCGTAGATGACCTGAGCTCGGACCGGTCTGTTACCGGACGGACGGACAGCGAGCTACCCATTGCCCACCGTCCGCGAGCCCGCGCCTACGGTGGCCGGAAATCGGGATCGGAATCCCGCCGGCGGCGGCGGCGTGTGCACCTTTGCCTAATGCGGTCGGCCTCCTCCTTTACTAGCATTACTGCTTCGCAAAAGGAGGCGACCGCCTGCCACTCCTCCTCGCTCCGGAGCATGGCTTGAACCAAGCCCCGGCGCGAGAGATCGCCGCCGATCGCCCCCACGAGGGCACGGCGATGCTCTTCCCAAGCGGGGCACACCTCGACTGTGTGCTCAACCGTGTCCACCGGGCGGTCCGCACAATGACGACACCCGGGCGTCGTCTCCGCACGAATCTTGTACAGGTACGGTCCGAACTTGCCGTGTTCGGTCAGCACCTGCGCCAAACGGAAGGTGACGACGCCGTGGGACCTTTCCAGCCACGCCTCAAAGAGGGGCCTTACCGCCTCGATCGTGGCGTGCCCAGCACGGGGTTGCGATAGGTAAAGCTTACGAGTTTTGAGAAATACGTAATTAAAGATCTTCACGCGAGCGAAAAAAAAAGCTAATTTAGATTTTTCCAAAAAATCCAAATTTCAGATAAACGAGTTTTCTCTTCGTAAGATGACAAAAAGCCTTGTAAACCAACCGTAGGTTTTATAAATAACTTATGATGATCAGGCAAATTTTTCACTAACACATACCTACTAATGACGTCAATATGAACAAAGTAAATGATTATACTCATTATCATACATACAACAGCACCATAAAATGATGACTATTTTTTGCGTAACATTCTGCGGGCAAGGAAAAATTACGAGTACTTCTTAGAATGAGCTAGTAATCTAGAATTAATGACTGGTGTCGCTAGTAATGCTATGATTTGTGTGATTTTCGGGACAATTGACTACTTGACACAATGATGTTTTATTTTTTTATCGAAAAGTAACCAAAATCGCAAAAGAAAGAAATTTTCTTTGTTCAATATTCGTCATGTTAAGATAACTTTTAAATCTGGAAGAAGGGGAAACTGTCAACAGTATAACGATGTATATTCTGAATTGTATCGTCACCACCACTAGATTATGTGTGCTCAAAAGAAATAGCGAGATATTTCTACTACGCCCTAATTCTTCCTGAAACCAGTATGATGCATTTTTTAGAAAAAGATTTAAGAAAAACCCTGGATTGCTTATTAACATAGTAAACCTATCGAGTTGAGCTCATTAGATTCGCCTTAACTAGTGCTATACATTTCTCATGATGACAAGGACCTGATGTGAGTTCTAGCAAGAATTGGGAGCTCACTGATGGAACTTTGGAATGCCTACTAGTAAACCCATCGAGTTTGGGCTCATTAGATTCGTTTTGACCAGTTCCGAACATTTCATATTGATGACAAGGACTATCTTGAGTTTTTTTTAATATTTAATTTTATAATTATTGTTGTTTAATAAAAAAATATGGTAAAAAAATAAGCACATACCCAATTTTAATCTCAACGTCAACGGCTCGACAAACAATTCAATAAAGAACGGACGTTTAGGTAGGCCGCATACCGTTCTCAAACTGCCAGACAAACGTAAAAATTACTGAAAAGAAAAAAATATCCAAACAGTCCCTTATTTGAAATCATCCGATGGCTTTCCCCGCTCTGGAGTGGAGCTAGGGCATGTCAGAACTTTTACTGACTAAAACCAAACCTGTGTCCTTCAGTTGCCCTTTGCGGCCTGCTTCGGCCTTGCAGAGCCCCTACAGTTTTGCTAACATCTCTTTGAGGCACACGTGAAATAAATACAGTATGTATGTATATGTATATGAATGCTAAACAAAACCACTAATAATTAATTTGAATGAATTAATTAATTAATGATATATTTATTTGCAAGAATATAGATAGCTAACAAGTTCTTAGGATCTGTGGGGTTTCACTGTATTTGGCATTTTAGCCGTAGAAATATTTAGATTTTACATCTTTCGCATTCAGTAGGTACACATCTAGTTATAATTTTAGACTTACAGTTACACATCTAGTTAAAGCAATTTCATAAAATTATTTCATCATTTAAACTTAAATAACAATTCATTCACTAAATTAAAATTAAATTCTTAACAATTGAAAACAAAAAATTCATAATAAAAATAATTTCATGTTAATAAAAAAATAATTTACATTAAAAATGATTTCAAGTAAATAAAAAAAAAATGTTATCATCATGTGGTGATTGTGGATAGTGGTGTGATTCGTGGTTTAATAGTGTTATTGTTTAATTTTTTATTTTATGTTGTAATCATGTCTTTAACAGTTTTAATTGGAGTTTTTTCTTAGTGAGTCAATATAAAGTAGATTACTATGTTAGATTAAACTGTTTATAAGTTTTCCTTCAGATTTCCATCTGTCGTTCTCACCTTAACCTCTAAGGTCATGGTGGTTCAGTTAATATTGTATTTCTAGTATTCTACTGCAATAAGTATGAATGCCATAATATCTAACACATTTACGAGAATGACGCAGTTATATTGTGAGAAATAACGGATGCAAACAAAAGGTAAAACATTCAAATATATACCGTAACTATGATGATTTTTTTGTTGTTCTGAATAACAGAAATTAACTAGTATTTCTAAATAAAATTTACGTGTCTATTTGTATTTAGTATCAAATTAACATTTTTTTTTTGTAACTAAATTAATATGAAAGTATACAATCTTCGAAATGGCTGGGCCAATTTTGACGGGCCTTTCACTGGTAAATAATTGATGTTATAAGAAGTAACTAAGGCTATTTTCATTTAGAAAGGCAGAACCCTCTGAATGGTGAGATGTGGGCATGGTGCTGCTTAACGAGTCTGTAACGGCCAAAGCCGCGGGCATCAAGCTAGTTATACCTTTTAACTAAAATTTTATTTTAACTTTGTGTAATGACCAATTCCTTCTCACAGGGAGGCCTGCGTCCCAACCGTGGGAACGTTATAGAATGTCTATATTTTGCTTTGTTTGAAATTAACGCCGAAACACGTACATATTTTCTGAAACTAATTTAATAACTTGATATTTCATAAAGAACAACGTAAGCGAAAATTTCCGTTTTTGCAGGAATGGGTTGTCTCTCTCATAATTAAAGAGTATTTATAATAATGTCATTCTAAAATCTTTTCATCTACACTTTTATCACGTTGGTTTTGACAAATATACATTTATATTTCAAGAAGATAAACTACATACTACGAAAGCCTAAATACCACTGGGGTAGCGGAAGTCGGCCGGAAGTAGACCCATGTGGATTTGGGACCTGCCGTATCAAGAGAGTACACCGGTAGTCCCCTCGTTGCGTATATAAACTAAACAGTACCCGTAATGAAGTGTTTCCTGTGTCCTGGGTTGTGGAGTATGATAAGAAGGATGACCAGAAAAACTTTTAACTCGAATTAAAAGGATATACAAAAAATACCGAGACAATATTTTTTATGCAGAGGATTGTCATTAAAACAATATTTTTGCTACAGGTTTGTAAAAAAATTACGTAACATAAAACCTAATGATAAATAATATTTATTTTGCAAGTAGATTTTTAAAAACGCTTTTACACGTAAATTTTTTTCGTCATTTTAAACTAGATGAGGCCGGTTTTCCTAGCTGACTACCCTGAGAAGAAATACCGAAACAAACTCAGGAGTCAAAGTCTCTTTAAATGTTTATACAGCAAACATGTAATTGATCATATCTTATGAGAACCATGCCGATTGTGTCTGAGATGTTCTTTACATGGTCGATGGTCTTTGACATAATTTATTCAAACAAGACTCGATGATTTATTTCTGGAACTAGATACAAAATGCTTTTATTGACATACTGACTTACTTGAAACAAAATCATCTCAAAACGAATAAAGTAATTTTCAAAAGGGTATCAGTTCTGTACAGCTAAAACCCCGTAAAAACCTATCTAATAAACATCAAGTTATTTTTGTTTAAATTTTGTAAATACTAGCTTTGTCTACCTTTGGCTTTATCCGCGTGGACGTCATAAATTTTGCCAAAGGTATTAAAAATGTCCTATTTCAGGTCACTGAAATCCATTCAACTGTAAAGGCGTTACAAACTTTCTCACACATTTTTTTACAAAAAAACTTATGCTTTTACAATATTAGTTTAATGTATTAATTATTTATCCAAAAGGTCCACAAATTCACACTTAAATCAAATCCTAGCTTTTTGAAAAAATATCGAAAAGAAATGGGCCATCGAATATTTTACTCCTTTTATCAAGCGTACTAAAATTACTAACATAAAGGGACCGTGTTGCCAAGTCCCGGATTTTAGGAAAAGATGGTCACTATAACGTGAAAGGTTAGCGTACCTGATAAGTACGCTCGTACTTAACCACGTGTACTTGAGATGAGGTAGAAAATCTTTCCACCATTGGCAAATAATATTTATTTAGCAAATAGGTTTAAAAAAAAAAAAACACTTTTACGCGTCAATATTTTTTTCGTCAGTTTAAACTAGATGAGGCCGGTATTTCCTAGCTGACCACCCTAAGAAGAAACACCGAAACAAACTCAGGGATCACAGTCTCTTTTACAAGTCCCTAGTGTAAATATGTAATTGTCAAATGGTCTTTTGAAGAAAGAACCACGTGTTATTGAATGTATTAAAAAACCCCTTTCCGCAGATTATTTTTTATAATCCGTAACTGGTTGTATTATGTTTTCAGGTGAAGATGAAGGAAATTCGTCCAGTAAAGGACTCGTAGCTAACATAAGGCTTAGGCACGCCATAATCATGATGGCACGACACCTTTTAAGGAGTGGCTGGAGAGGCGTCACGGACCTTCCGCATGACGCGGGTCCTGACTGGACGTAGAAGTACGGTACTTAACATGAGAGGCCTCATCTGTTTGGAATGAAGGCGATCGTCACCTTGCTGGCTCCTGTATGATGGTCCAACAAGGACTGAGTTGTCCCACAAACAATACAAAGTGTTTTGGCAACACATTAATTTTGCATCCAACTGAGTGGAATTTCCTGCCGGAGTCTGTGTTTCCTGATAGCTACAACCTAAGGGTATTTAAGTCAAGAGTTAACAGGTTTCTTCTAGGCAAGCGTGCTGGATCGTCGGCCACATCATCGCTTACCATAAAAAAGTGCAGAAATCAGACCCCAAAAGATAAGGTGATGGTGATGGTGATTACCTTATTGGTTTTAGTGAGATAAAATTTTATACTCCCTCTTTTTACTAACTAACACCAAATAACAAAATAAGTATCTATCTAAATACATATTATATATGATTTTACACAAGAACAGTTGCTACGTCCAGTTAGAAAGGTCAAGGTCGAAGGACCAATCTCTTCCGAGGTCCTCCACAAAATGGGTTCCGTTGCGGTCCTGCGAAGGTCACTGGGGTCAGTTGGTAAATTGTATAGTCGGTCCGTGTGAAATAACGCTAACTGATACGAGTACTTGTATTATGTACAGTTACATATGTACAGACAATAGGCTACTACATGCTATGCTATTTAATTTTGTACGTATGTGTACTACTCGTACCTACGCAGCTACGTATAATACGACTGTAGCCATAACAATGAGTAATAAATATTTACTAATTTATTTTCAAATACCTAATGCTCACTAGCTGACCCGGTAGAAGTTATCATATACAAGTAGGGATGCCAATAGTATACTAATAGAACAGTTATACACCGTTAAATTTTGATCGTTTTTATCCCGTGGAGGGTCGATCCGGTACATGAAACACTATCGATTTGTAAAGATAAAACAAAAAAATAACGTACTTTTTTTTCTAAAAACCGAATGAATATACGCATGTACGAAATGTATTTAAGTACTATATTTGTAAAAATACATAAATAACTAATTAAATTATATCTACACATGTACAAAACCTTAAATATTAACTAAACTAATACGAAATGTACGAAATTAATTTCTTAAAGTAAACGAGTCAACCTCCTTGTATGGAGTTGTGGGTCGTTGCGTACTAAGTACCTACAGTTCATTGACCTCGATCAGCTGACGTTTACTAAAAGAAATCAATTTCGTTCATGCGTAAATTAATTCGATTAAAAAAAAAGTGCTTTGTTTTTCATTTTTATCTTTATAAATCTATAGGCTTTCATGTACCGAATCGAACCTCCGCGGGATTAAAACGACCAAAATTTAACGGTGTATTTTTTTTTTAACGTATTCTATTCTATTTTTTGTTAATGGCAAATGAGCCGATGTCGACTATTCTGCCAATGTCGGGAGTAAATTGGAGAAGCAAGTAATGTATAAAAAAAATTGTTTAAAAAAGAAAAAAAAAAAATTAACTACGTTACTACGTTAAAAAAAATAATTAAATTAATTATTTTTTTTAACGTAGGTAAAATCATCCAATGACAAATCCCGCCCTTGGGTGGGGCGGGAAATAGTGTCAGACTTTTACTGACTAAAAACCTACCTTTCCGTTCCTTGCCTTTATCCCGGGGCCCGTGGTGACAGTCTCACATAACCTTTGGAACGGTGTATAGTTATGGAATTATACACCGGTAAATTTTGGTCGTTTTTTGAAGTTTAAAAACCTTTTTAGTAAAGTCTCATACGAGGTTTTAAAAATTTCTGCATGATTCCACACCTTGGCTCTTATTTCCATATGAAAGATAAAAAAATCTCTAACGGTTCGAAGGCAGGAAGCTATCTCTTTAACATTTACCAATCTTTTATAGAACTGCAAAACCAAAATCATTCGAGCGGTTTTCAAGTAGGCACCTACTTACTAACCAATCCCGTTTTAATTTTAATCATAGGTACCTACGAATTTGTATAGTCATTCTAAAATATGTATATAATAGACCTTGATACCGAGCTATTTAACTCTCTAATATATGATAGTACCTAGTCATAGCAATGAGTCATATTGTTTACTATTTGATTTTCAAATATTACACAAATCATGATTCACGACCTGTAGATAAATAACTCATTCATTCACGGAAAATGTACATTTACCTACTAAAAATAAAAATAAAACAATTGTAAAGTTTCTAAGGTAAACGATCCAGAGGCTTTTAGAAAACCTCATACTCATTTGATGACTCGAAAAATTGGCGAAGTGTGAGAAAAGATATACACATTGAACGACCGAACAATAAATAAATGTCCTCCTTACATACTGCGTAGTTAATTACTAATTATGACTGATAAAAATATAATTATACTTGTGTTGGCGCGGAAATCGAACCCGCAACCCTTCCGTCTCATCCGGCGTTCTAAACCACTCCGCTAAACGGGTCGTCGGAAGGCGAATACTGATCTGTTTCTTGATATCTATTCTCAGGGGTGTCAAGCACCCCTGAGAATAGATACCCGCTGTTTATTTCTCTTGGGTGCTCGAGCCCCCCTGCACCCACAGAGTCGGCGCCCCTGATTCGATCAACGACCACATCACTGCTTACCATCAAGCACTAGTTTATA
The DNA here is from genome assembly GCA_958295575.1 of Leucania comma. Taxonomy (NCBI): domain Eukaryota; kingdom Metazoa; phylum Arthropoda; class Insecta; order Lepidoptera; family Noctuidae; genus Leucania; species Leucania comma. The sequence goes on from OY282469.1 coordinate 2,407,243, forward strand.
TCATTAAAAAAAAACTGACTATAGTTACATAAATTTCCTGATAAGTTTCCGCCACTGACTTCGTAGTCAGTGGCAAATATAGACAAGACAGCAGCAACATTAGGCTCAGCCCCGGCATGATAGGCAACGAAGGAACGGGGTAGGTATTTAGTCAGTAAGAGTCTGACACTACTTCCCGCTCCACCCAAGGGCGGGACTTGTCATTGGATGATTTTACCTACCATAAAAAAAAATCTTTGAAATGGCAATGATAAATCTAATTAGTTTCATCATAACATTGCAACTAATCATCATTAAAGTGCAGTATAAAATCATTTGAACAACACACAGAATACCAGTAGTGATCAGCGCATCTACCGTTACGCACTTAATTGAGTGCAAAGGTAATCGGCCGGTCCAGTACACATGCACTTACAATGCACTCGGCTAAACCAGACGCCTTTTGTAATTTTGTCCAATGACGATTGAAGCCATTCGAACTAAATCGTAATCCTTTTTGTTTATTTTTTATATGTGAATCATTGATAGGTTCGCACTTGGCCACTATCTTACTTAATGGTAAGCTATGAATTGGTTTATGGTGGAGCACGCTTGCCTAGAAGTAACCTATTTATTTACTCTCAAGTACCTCTGGGTTCTAACCCACAATATTAGTAAGCGCTGTACAAATAGATAACTTCTAAGCAAGCGTACTCCGCCGTCGACCACATTGTAGCTATCAGGACTCTAGCAGGGAATTCCACTCTTTAACTGTACGGACTATGAATGTCTTCCCGAAGTGTTTTTAGCGTATGGGTGGGATGTCCACCATGTACCGGTGGCGCATCGCCGTATTTCTGGTGATTCAATGATGGAACGCACATGCTGGAGTTAAGTTATGCAATTTTGACGCACAGTCCCCGAAATACAACGAGTAGAAAACCGACAGGCTAGCAACTCGGCGTCGGTGTTCAAGACTTTAAAGTTTCGACTACACGCGAGTGCCAATGATTCACTCATAAACACACAAAACTGTGTTAGTCATATGACACAAAATTAAGATAATATCACAAAATGTTGTCTGAATTTAATTTGATATTGAATGCTAATGGAACACGTACGAAGCGAGTGATTATGAATACGAAATCTTATGCAAAGCAAACTAAAAGTAGAATAGTTTAATTCGATAATAAGTAAGTTGCTTTAATGCTAGTCAGTTGTAATGGAAAACTATTCTCTTTTTGTTCCCGAAAAACAAAAGAAGAAAGCGATAAAAGAAATACATACGACCTATTTCCTGAGCCGGATTAAGGCAGCGTGGGTCCTGTAGCAAATTCTACCAAAGGGCCACACTAAACATTCATCTTTAAACTAGCTTAGCTAGCTCCCAGCGGTCACTAGGATTTCTCATACAAACTTTGCACCCGCGATTCATCGCCATAGGAGGTGAATTCTAAAAAATCCTGCATAATTCTTCGTAGACATCATAAAAATAAACTCTATACAAAATTTCAGCGCTCTAGGTCCTTAAACTGCACGTTGATTAGTCAGTGAGTCAGAACTTTTCCTTGTGACACATGATAACAAAACAAAGCTATTTTTTTAAAACGGCCGCTTGCCTTCTAGTAGTCTTTTTTGTTGGTTTTCGAGGGAAAACCTTTAAAAGGCGGGGATATGTCCGGGTAGTGGGGGATTTTTAACACACTAAAACCACCCCGGTGATTACCATCAGCACATAGAAGGGGCTCCATTACTTGCCTCTGGAACCATCTCTGTGCAACGTATGTTAAGCACACCCTTCCCTTCCCTGGCCTTTATCGAAAATCCGGTATTGGTTAGGTTTTATAGGTCATACAGGTAGCACATCTTGACTTGTATTTGTGCGCCCAAACCGCGCCCAACACGATGCGTGGGGCCTATAGCATTTGCTACTCTTGGTAAGTGACTAATGTGGCACTGTTTGTAGGAGGTAACAAAGTGCGTGTCCCTTCGTCCTTCAACCTTACTCGGCCATCTGGCTTTCTGTCTAATCGATATTAAACTAAGTTGTGTAAACATTTTGCTTTCTGTCGTCCATGCGGACAGGGTTACGAAAAAGCTAGTTTCTAAATAGATCAAACACAATGGCAACAGTTATTCAAAGTACCAATTGTGCTGCATGGTCGCTGTAGCACACATTTCCCTAGTTGTGTCCAATATAATAGAGGACGATCCTGTTCCCATCAAACCGAAAAAAATACTGATTCTATGCGATTGCTGTCTGAATTTTTGCTCGGTTTATAGGAATAGGGTCCAGGCTGACCAGACACAGGACAGGGTGACAGGCTGTAGGATTATTTAAAAGACTTACCCTGAGCCTGGAATGTTGTCTGACTTTCCATCTCGCTCCACCCACAGCGAGACCAAGAAACCAAATAGTGTTTTACCCAGGAATCTAATCTAAGACCTCATGCTCAGTAGTAGCGCTTGCGAGCAATAGAACGACAAGGCTCTAAAAATAAAAATGACAGATTTCACATAGACATTAACCGTGGAGACGATCGGCGGCAGCGATCTCTCGCGCAGGGCCATGTTCAATGTTCCAATGCGAGTGGCAAGCGGTCGCCTTCTTCAGCGAAGCAGTTATGCCAGCAAACGAGGAGGCCGCTGGGTAGCTTGCAGTCCGACTGTCCGGTCTTCAAACCGTAGGGGCCTAGCAGGGTCGAAGCCTACTGGGGCCAAGGATTGATTTCTGAAACGAAGGTCTCGGCCTCGGTATAAAGGCAACGAAGGAACAAGAGTGGGTTTTTTGTCAGTAAAAGTCTGACACTCTCCACCCAAAGGCGGCAAATGTCATTAGATGATTTTTAAACCTAAAAAAAATACGGTAACCATCATTTCATCTACAATACGTAGTCTTAACTGTATCAAAAACCGGTAAATACGGCTCAAGATTTTTTCATAACCATTAATAAATTGACACAGTTAACTGAATGATGCAAATCAATTACAATGTCATTCGGTACAAAGGCGAATCCAACTAAGTACGCATGAACTTAAAATGCACTGGATCAATGAGTTTTTGCTGCCAACTTTAAATATGTTAGTAACTACCCAGCTGTTTCATTATAATGTGTATATTGACGTCACAGCGTCACTACATTATGTCAATGAATTATGGTGTGAAGTGCAATGCATTGTCTCGGTCTGCCGTGCAAGTAGTGGTAGGTAGAAACTGCCGCTCTCTAAAAAGTAACCAATGACAGCGTTGATAGGTCACTTGGAAAGCGAAGTGTACTTATTTATACAAGCCCTAACTTCTACTCTACCGAGAAATTCTCTTGAGATTCCCTTAGAAGTTTCATCTTGTTACATTTTCCTGAACAGAATTTTCCTATGAATTTTCTGTTTGTCTTTGACGATTACTTTGTTATCATTCTTCAGGCCTTGTTTTAATTTACCTACCACTTACCAGTATACCTTACCTTAGTCCTCTAAAAACTGAGACAAGTGTTAAAGATTATCTACTACAAAGTCATTTAATTAACTATAGTAGAAATCATTAAGGAATTCAATTCCAAACTAACTGTAGGCACTTATTATTAAACATACTTATACACCGTTACATTTTGGTCGTTTTAATCCCGCGGAGGGTCCATTCGGTACATGAAATATAATCAATTTGTAAAGAGAAAATTAAAAGATAGAGTACTTTTTTTTAAACTCGAATTAATTTACGCATGTACGAAATTAATTTAGTACGAGTGAGGCCAATGAACTGTAGGTAGTTAGTACGCAACGACCGACAACTACCTACAAGGTCATTGACTCATTTACTTAAAGAAATTAATTTTGTACATGCGTAATAAATTTTTGAAAAAAAGTACTTCATTTTTAATTTTTTTCTTTACAAATCGATAGTATTTCATATAATTGATAAATAGATACATTTTATAGAAAAATTACACCCGGACACTGACACAAACACAAACATCACACAAACATTTGTCCTGTTTGGGAATCGAACCCACAACCTCTGACATTGCAGTCAGGGCCACTGACTAGACTAACAGGCCAGTCGATAATATTTTATAAGGTTTGCGTTTAACCACTATCTCACCTGATGGTAAGCGATGATGTGGTCGACGATGGAGAGCACGCTTACCAAGTTTATAATTTCAACAGATAACAGTCATGATTAATGCCCTAGTTTGAAACGGTCAAGGGTTTTTCTAACCAATCTCACAGGATGTGATTAGTCACGCTAACTGATTGCTTGATTCCAAGTATGCATGAATTAAATGTCGCTCAGACAGTGCGCGTGCACTCAAAATGCACTCAGACTTAGCATCAATGTTTCTACAAGTGACTTGTATTTTTTTCCGGTTTAGTAATTTATGCCTAAGAATGTCAACTGGTACAGTACGCTTTTTAGGTGGAAATACTGACAAAAAATTTGGGTTTTGCTATCCACCCATCAACCAACGGTTTTATATATTTATAAAATAATAATTATTACATTATATACATACAAAACAACAAATACAAAATTAAGAAACTAAAACATATACAGGCAACCTGGAATGGACAGTACCTAATTGTCTGGACAAGAAATGGTACTAGTCAGTATTCCCTCTTAAAGAACAGGAGTGGTCCTGTTACTTCTTTGCCTGTGTTGTAGGACCCCCGGAGTACACTTTCACATTACCCATGGCCCTAGTAGGCTTCGCCTGCTGGGCCCCTACGGTTTGCTGACATCTCCTTGAGGCGCGCGTGGAACGATACGCGCTGTCGATGACTTGGCCCCTGTCCGGACGGTTACCGGACGGTTGGATGGCGAGCTACCCATTACTCGCTGTCCGCAAGCCCGCGTTTACGGTGGACGCATAAAAGGCCTTCGAATGCTTCCTTTCACTCTAAAGCCATCTTGAATTTTAAAAGCGTTCGTCTAAAAACTGGCATAATAATATGAATTCACTTGGAAAATCTAGTTTTAGACTTGACTAGTTATAAAAAATTGGCCTTTAATTTAATTTATGTATTTCGTTGCCACTAAAAACAAATATTTTATAGCCATTCACCAACTATTTTTATTACAGTTGCTAAGGAGCGTAACATTTCTTGGAAATAATTCCGTCGTCAATTGCCTAAGCAAGTAAAGAAATGCAACTTGAAATACATTTGTTTTAGTTCATAGAACATCTTATGGCTTCTCCCACTCTAAGGTGGAGCGAGAGGGTGTATCAGACTTTTAAAGACTTACTGAGAAACAATATCTAAAACTTAGATTATTATTAAGTAGTTAGAGCGCGCAGATGTACGTATACAAAATAACAAAAACAATAACAAAAACAAAATGTGGATAAACCTAAACTGATAAGAATCTCCAAATACAACATAACATTTTTTTTTTATTTGTTACTAACCCTTTCCGTTGATAAGTTTTGTTTGCGAACCATTGGACCCGTGTTGTCTGTGAAATAAAAATTATTATTCTCTTTATTCGTTAATATACACATATAAATTATATTTTTTAACATTTCAATACAAAATAAAAAACATTTAAAAATAAAAATAAAAAAAATAAAAATTATTATTATTATTATAACATTTTCAGAACCGATCCCATGGCCCGAACAGGTATTTACCCTGCTGAGCCCCTAGCTTTTTCTATTACTAAAACCGCATCAAAATCTGTTGTTTTTAGGAAAAATGAGCGGATAAACAAACAGACGGACTAAGTACTAGACGGAAGTTTTTGCAACATCACTACATAGTGTACATAAATTCCATCCACTCGTACAAAACGTTTTAGAAATATTTATTGTGCGTACAGGCAAGCAGAGGAATTCCCTGCTGCGTGTCTGTGTTTCCTGATAGCTACATCCTAGGGATACCCCTATCAGAAATAAGTGAATAGGTTACTTCTAGGCAAGCGTGCTCCATCATCGACGACATCGTCGCTTACCATCAGGTAAGAGAGTGGTCAAACGCGAGCCTATCTACAATAAAAGACACGGAAAATGACTTTGTTTTATAATCTTCTTTAACTTCGACTTTTTGTACCTCTAGCTGTTTAATGGCTAGCCCTTTACCTCACACGTATTATGCAACTGTACATCTAAGTACAGAGGTTCGACTTAGTTACAAAAGAGAGATATGTAACAAGTCAATTTACAAATAAAACCCGCTTGCACAAACAGCGCTCACGGACACAATATCTCAGACCGGTTGGAACCGTTGCGAGCGAGAATGCCACCCGGTTGAGCTTGAGGCACGCGTCTGTGAACTTTTTATGAAAAAATGGAATAACAAAAATAGTTATCATCAAGGGTGTCGCCAGCTGATGATCAAGGGGGGGTTATTGGAAGTATAGAGAATAATAAAAAAGTTTTTTTTTAAATAATAATAAAAGTTTATTTTCTTCACAATATAACGCCTAATTGCTGACCTTATTTCTACGGCAACATATAGGATGGGCATTATATTGTGGGAGACTGGTGCCTAAACTAGGCTCTGAAGCTGTAAAGCAAGCCTCTAGGGGGGCCGTAGCCCCCCCTGCGACGCCCATGGTTATCATAACTGTTCAGTGGACGGTTGTTTAAATAAATCATTAAACGCTAAATTGTCGATTTTTTTTAAGCTACAACAATAAAATACAAATATTTTAATATTTAATTTTTGGTTTTCATTTCTGTTCTTCCTGTTTCATTCTCAAAAATAAATGAATCAACTAGATACGAGCGATAGTTTTATTGTACACTAGCGGCCCGCCCCAGCTTCGCAGGGGTACAATGGTGATATTAAATATATTATGCCTGTAATATACAGATAAATCTTTCTCATGAATCACTCTATCTACCAAAAAAACTGCATCAAAATCTGTTGCGTAATTTTAAAGATCTAAGCACACATAGGGACAGACAGCGGGAAGCGACTTTGTTTTATACTATGTAGTGATAAGTCAAAATTGACAACCCTAGTGCGACCACAGAGCGTAGGTATAAAAAATGAAGTACATATGAACATGAGATAAACTTCTGTATTTATCTGTTTTGTGATTGAGTACAACTCAGTAGGTACACGCGCACTGAACGCACTCGGCTGTACGCTCTCTTTATGTATCTTTTTGTAAGGGACTCGGAAGGTCTGAAGCTGTTAAACTTTAGTACGGGCTGAGGTAGTTATTTTTATCGGAGATTTAAACTAGTCACGTTCCCCCTTATTACAAAACGCGATTTAAAATAGTTCCGGGACTATTACTAGATTTAATACCGATTAAACGCTATCTAGATATAGTTTTCGGGATTATTACTAAATTTAATATCAATTAAAAGCGGTCTAAATATATTTCCGGGACTATTATTAGGTTTAATGCCAATTAAAACTAGTAATAGTCCCGGAACTATTTAAGAACGCGTTTTAGAAAAAGGCGGGTTATGTTTAACAACAGTGCGTCGACATAAAACAGTTTCCCAATCTCCCCAGACGGTTTTTTTTTGGCATCGTGGTGAAGCCTTCAAAACGCACTGTTCTCTTTAGGAAAAACTTGAGTTGGATCCAATATTTCGTAGATCCCTTGACTATGAGTTATTAGTCTTGCCATGCCTGATTTTTGTGTGAAGTTATCTATCATTATTTTGGCGACCATCTTAGAATTTAGAATCTAGGCTTCACCCAACATGCTGGGGTAGGCGTTAAATCATACTTACTGCAAGCAACCAAGCCGCCTCTTGCAAGTCCATATTAGAACACTATCTGCGCAACGCCTGTTAGGGCACAGACCTAAGGGAGACTGAAATCCGCGAGCCATTGTAAATCGTTACTACTAAGTAAATAAATATTATTTTTATAAAGTTTTACTTATTATTGTTGAATGGTATACTGTGAAGCCCCAAGAGGACACCGGTGTCCGCCATCTATTGTCTTTCTATTGTGTCTCTAATTACGGTATTCAAAAGGAAACTACGTTTTATACTCTTCCAGTTTACTTAGTAAATGATATACTTGTTTGATTATGTAACATCCCCTAGCCCACACCGGGTTTACATGTCAGCAAATCGTAGGATCCAGCAGGGTTGAAGCCTACTAGGGCCATGAGTAATGTGAAAGTGAACATCAGGGCCCTGGAACGAAGCCAAAGAAGAAAAACGAGAGGGTTTATAGTCAGTAAAAGTCTGACACTATCTCCCGTCCCACCCAAGGGCGCGGAGAAGTCATTGGGTGATTTTCCAACCGACAAAAAAAAGCCCACACCGGGTTTGATAGTTGAATTTTAGCTCACTTCCACTTACAATGAGAAAGCGTGCATCCCAGAAGTAGGAACGTCCATCAAGCTCGTCATCATCATCATTTCTGCCGAACTTTGTGGGAGACCATGCCAACGACACATCTTCCAGTACGTGGTCACCACTCCAGAACTTTTCCTTCTCAGCGACCATCCGTTCTGCTTAAGCTGCTTAAGTTTAGAGATTCTTCAGGCTACAGCACCATAATATCTTCAGCCATGATTCGATCAGGCAAGGAATATCCAAGAGTAGCCCTCTCCATTGCCCTGGGCTGATTATGCAACACTATGTTACTATGGAAAATGAGAAGACGGTCTCTAAAGCAAACTTAGAAGCTTCAAGTCCTTAACCTTATTAAAAATAAACACAAATAACAGAGTTGAGTGGTCGAGTGCATACGCACCAAATGCACTGGAAGTTGTAGAACTGTCGTGTTTAATAATTGAATGGTTGTATTTTCACGTCAGGTATTGTTTGGATAGCAGTGCTGTGTTCACCATCAGTTTGGTGAGTGTAAGAATGTGAAGTTTGCTTACATTCAACTGAACTGTAGGTTCTAGTTGTGGGCAAATAAAATTGGTTAATTGTTTTTTTCGGTTGTGTTAAATTATTTATTTAAAATTCTTATACATTTAGTAGTGACTGTAGGCGGACTTAATGTAAAAAGTTATTCTCTACCAGTCAACCTTTGGGTTGAAAAAGACAGCACTGTTGCAGGTGTGCACAATAAATATCTAAATAATAGATACCTATTTCAAATAGAACGAAGTATCATTATAATGTTAAATAAAAATACTTTTATAATATGCTCAAATTATAAACTAATAAATACTAATGAATATCAAATCATTATAATTAATTAAAAATACCGAACTAAGGTTGAGAGGACTGCAAGCAGTTCCGAATTTCACGGTTGAAGGAAAAAATGCTTTCAGTTTTTTTGATATCAAGGGGAATCACATTCCAGAGTTTTCATTACCTCCTTAACTTGTTGAAAATCTTCTTAAAATAGGGAAAATCATAGGAGGATTTCATAATCCTTGACCGTGGTTATACACGGTCGACTATTGAGACAAGTATTGGTACCTACTAACGTGCAGGTATAACAATTAATATACAGAGTTACTTAAAAAAAAATGTAGTGGTTAGTTATTTTAAGTGAACATTTTTTTTATTTTTTGTTGGTAAAATCATCCAAAGGCATCTCCGCGCCCTTGGGCGAGACGGAAGATAGTGTCAGACTTTTACTGACTAAAAACCCCACTCTTGTTCTTTCGTTACCTTTCTTACCGGGACCGAGTCTTTCAGAAATCGACCCTGGCTCCAGTAGGTTTCGACCCTGCTGGACCCCTACAATTTTCTGACAACTCCTTGAGGTAGCTACATAAGATAATTCTATTGGCATACTGCCTCTTGGCCTTCCGAGCCTTCGTAGATTCGTTGTTGAGTTCGGTAATCCTCCTCAATAATATAATAAGTAGGTGCTAAGGTGACTGGCCTCAGTACGTGTGCACCTAACGCACTCGACGACGCAACTTTTGTTTAATAACTCGGTAGGTACCAGGGTTGCCAACCACACTTTATAATATCTTACTTTATTTTTGATAAATATACTTTTACATGAATATAAAGTTTTCATATAAAAATAATCGTAATTTATTTTCAATTTTAAGTGTTATGCGGAAAATTATACACTAATATAGGTACATAATTACTGAACTATTTTATGTATATAGGTATAGTTTCCAATTTCAGAAATAACGAAAAACTATTAGTGTAACAACAGCATAGCACAGCTCACACAAAAATATCTTCAAGAGAAATTGCAAATACTTAAATAAATGCAATTTTGAAAAATAGCTTTTCTTCACTGTCAAATACTTATAGGTCGCGCGATAATTAAAGATCACTCGGCAAAAATAGAAGGAGCATGCGATGCGAAGAATTCAGCCATTTTCCACATGCGCCGATTGCCACCACTTTTTCATCGAGCGATTTTAAACCACTGCGCAACCTATACTTGTATTTACCCTATTAAAAAATGTGTTACGTTATTTTCGTTAAAAATAGTTGACAACCCTAGTAGGTACCTTGCGGTTTCTTGTACCTATATCGTGTCAGGTAGTGAAAATGTGTTTTGATCGAAGTTTTTGATGATCTTTTTGTGTTGTTACATTCGTAGTAAGTGGACCTTATTCTTTTCTTAATTAAGTTTTTGGTTCATTCTGCAGCAAGTATACAGCGTTAAATTTTAGTCATTTTAATCCCGCGGAGGCTCGATTCGGCACATGAAACACTATCGATTTGTAAAGCGAAAATTAAAAAAAAAAGTACTTTTTTTAAACTCGAATTAATTTACGCATGTACGAAATTAATTTCTTCAAGTAATAGTAGTTGTGTGGCAGTTGTCCGTCATTGTCTACTAAATACCTACAGGTCATTAGACTCGCCCAGCTAACGTTTACTTAAATATATTAATTTCGTACTTGCGTAAATTAATTCGAGTTTTAAAAAAAGTACTATTTTTTAATTTTCGCTTTACAAATCGATAGTGTTTCATGTACCAAATCGATCCTCAACGGGATTAAAACAATCAAAATTTGGCCGTATATAAAACAAAGAATTAAAAAATCGAAGACATTGGTACCCACATAGTTTTAACTCTTGTTCTAAATTCAAAAGGAAATAGGAATAAAACTAATAAATTTGTATTTATTAATAATTAATTCTTAGTAACATAATCTACACTAGTCACAGTCCTTGCGCATTAGTTAATTAGTGTTCAAAGAACAAAGCCTGGAAAACGAATAGACCTTGAACAGTTTTTTTATAAGGAAATAAATACTCGAAGTATCATTGATACCTAATAGGTTCTAATTGTTGCATTTATAATTAAGTATGTAGGTATGTGGTATTTACAAGAATGGGAGGAATGGAGTATCTATGGACTAAGCGGACTGACTCATTGGCTGCAAATGCTACTTCTTAGCATGATCGATTCCCAACTTAGGCAAGATGTTGTGACTGCAGGAATGACCGTCTTTTTTTTGGGTGGGAAAATCATCCAATGATTCAATGGCATCTCCCGCTCTTGGGCGAAAAGGGAGAAAGTGTCAGAATTGTACTGACTAAAAACTCACTCCTATTCCATCTTTGCCTCCCTTCCAGGACCTTGGGGTTCACTTTCGCACAACGTATGGCCCCAGTAGGCTGCGACTCTGCGGGGCCACAACTGTTCGTTGATTGATACTCATATCTCCTTGAAGTGCCCGTGGAACAGTACGCGCCGCCGCAATTCATTAATAATCTGACTTACATCAGGTTCGCCCGACTTCAACGGTTTTAATTTATTAGGTTTTCCTCTAGTATACTCTTGCAATAATGAACATTTTTATAGTCTCTAATATAAAAAAATACTTTCACTTTTATTACAGCTCGACTAGTGCAGCGCAAATTGCCCGCTAGGTCGCTGTAACTAGGTGACTATTGCAATAGATAAATACCTAGGTAATTGACGGCGAAGCAAACGGAGAAAAAACCGATCAACTGCGAGTCGGGCTAGCGCAAGAAGGGTTCCGTACTGTTCGTAGCACCCGGAGGACACGGTGGATCAAACGGTGTGCCGGTGGCAGCGATCTCTCGCGCCGGGCCTTGGTACAGGCCATGGTCCGAAGCGAGGAGGAGTGGCAGGCGATCGCCACCTTTTGCGAAGCAGTAATGCTAGCAAAGGAGAGGCCGCACGCCTGAGACAAAGGCCCTCGAACCCCAGCCCCAGCTGCCGCCGGGATTCCGATCCCGATTTCCGGCCACCGTAGACGCGGGCTTGCAAACGACAAGCAATGGGTAGCTCGCCGTCCGGTAAACGTCTGGACCGAGCCCAAGTCGTCGACGGCGCGTATTGTTCTACACGCGCCTCAAGGAGATCAGCAACCGCCCAGCAGGGTCAGCAAGCCTACTGGGGCCAAGGGACTGCTTCTGAAAAAAAGATTCGGCCCTGGTATGAAAGGTAACGAAGGAACATGAGTGGGTTTTTAGTCAGTAAATGTATGACACTATCTTCCGCTCCGTCCAAGGGCGGGAGATGTCATTGGATGATTTTCCAACCTAAAAAAAAATCTGTCGGTAGCAAAAAAACCTCACAAAAATAATGATTGTTGTATTGGAGCCCCCCTTACTCGTAAATATTTATTATATTCTGTTTTTAGTATTTATTGTTACAACGGCAACAGAAATACATCATCTCTGAAAATTTCAACTGTCTAGCTGTGACGAGCTAGTTCATGAGATATAGCCTGATGACAAACAGACGGACAGAGGAGTTTTTACTCTATAGATACGGACCTCTAAAAACTATCTGCTAAAATACTTTGAGCGACTGTTGCCGTGAATGTCGTTTAGCTGTGTTGTAACTTTGTAAGATGTTTTCAATCTTGCCTGTAGACATTAGGTCTTCATAAGTGTACACAAAAACTTAACATTTTATTCATAAACATCGTGAGGAAACCGGAGTGTCTTAGAACCAAAAATTCGAAGACATGTGACATCCACCAAACCGCACTGAGCCCGTGTAGCGGATTACGGCCTATTCCCTCTCCTAGAGAGGAGGCCTGAGTCCCAGCAGTGGGAAAATTATGAAGCTGATGTCATGCTTTGTACAAAGGCGAGCTTAATTACACAATAAGTCTCCTCCCAGCACACCTTTGACTGATAGAGAAGGAAGCTTCAACTTTCCTCTTGAAGACATCCAGAAAAAATCTTTCATGAATATTCTCCCGGTCTAAGAAAGTGAGAAAGTACCAGTGAGCCATCATAGCGGTAGGAAGTGTGATAACGAGTACGAAGGAGAAGTGGCATTGCAACTGGTTTAACCCTCGGAACGAGGTACCTACTCAAAGCGTTTACGAAGGTAAAGGTATTGAGAAGCATTGGAATTGTGCAGGAGAGCATAGAGAAGAGATAGAATGTGGGTATGTTGCCGACGCGACGTGTACTCCATTGGCGGACCTTAACCTGATACAAAATTCTAATACATGGTTGCATAGAACTTAGAATAGTCTTATTTTAAACCTAAAATCTGTTTAGATACCGAGCCCTTATCTGGAAACTAAAGATTTAAAAAGAGCAAAAATAGCAACATGAACTTCTACCTCATAATAGTACATTTTAATAAAAGTGCAGAAAGTTTGTCATTGCGACCGAGGTGGAATTCGCACGAGCCGTAGACGAGTGTGTTATGGAGCCGAGGACTGCAGCGACAAATTTGTACGTGTAGGTATCAAACGACGTTTGTCAATACACTTACGAGTAAGTAAAGAAAAGTACTTACGATACTTTACGTGGGGATAGACCCGCATCTGGTGGGGATCGACGCGCGCCCAGCCTGATACGATAATTAAATTACAATAAAACTGTGGCGGGAAGAGCACGCTCACTTTTTCACACTAGTGCAGAAAACAGTCCATTGCGTACCTGAAAGCGGTGGGATAAGGGCAGGTTTTCGAGTAAGTGTATTAAAAAGTTTTTGCCCATTGGGCTCACGAAAAAGACTCACAAGAATCTGAAAGAAAAACGAACACATTTGTATAGTAGGCAGCATAATCACAACGAATGATACCAAAAATGGGTCACACAATTGAAACAGAAACCAATCAGTTTTGCGGTTTATAGTCACAACCACAAACAAAGCAAGTGAACAAAAACAATAATACACAAATGAAAGAAACGGTCGTCGAATATTTTCAGTCCCTTTTTAATTGAATATTCAAATAATGGTAACCTTGAGACATTACAATCACAAGGGTTCGACCTTTTTTCAGTACTTCCATTTGGAATTTTAGAATAAGAAAAGTCGTGCGCAAAAGATTCTTCAAGTTATGTAAAAAGGGAAAAAAACCTTTTTCTTTGTTTACTTAACAAAAACAAGTTTGCGAAATCACATGCAGGGTCTCATAGCAATTAATAAAGACTATACAGGTTACACAGATACCTTTGAAGTATCCGTGTTGCTTTGTTTGTTTGACAGAAATTCATCCAATGCTTTCTTCTGCTCTGGGGTGGAGCAAAAGGGCGCATCAGGCTTTTATTGACTAAAATCACACCTGTGTCCTTCAGTCATCCTGTGTGGTCTAAGACTATAAGTTTCCTTTTCAGAAAATCCCCATATCCCTAGCGTAGCGGACATCAGCCATGCTGGGCCTCTAGGTTTTCTTTTTTTTAAGTGAGATAAAGCGGGAGGATGTGTCAGACTTTTACTGACTAAAAATACACTCCTGTTACGTCGTTGCCTTTCATACCAAGGCCAAGTCTTCCTTTCAGAAGCAGACCCTTGGCCCCAGTAGACTTCGACCCTGCTGGGTCCCTATAGTTTGCTGACAACTCCTTGAGAAGTTTAAGGTGCGTGTGAAACACTTCGGCAAATCTCGTAAGCTTACGATTCTAAACAAAATATAAAAAGTAGCCTAGATACATGTAACTAATACGTACCTATAATAACTACCTAAATATTATAATTATTTATCTATTTAATTGAGTATTTTACATATGAAAGACCTTTCCCCTTATTCCAAAACGTAATCTAAAATGGTTCTGTACCTCTACCATGAGTTTTAAGCTATAGTATTCGTCGCTACTCGATATCGACGCCGTAAATATTTTGTATGGCAATTTTTGCAGCGCCTCTAGCGGTCACTTGCAGAACCTGGAACTATTACTAGGTTTAATTGGCATTAAACCTAATAACAGTCCCGAAAATACATTTAGATCACGTTTAATTAGTATTAAACCTAGTAATAGTCTTGAAAACTACATTTAGATCGCGCGTTTGATTGGTATTAAACCTAGTAATAGTTCCGGAACTATTTTAGTTCGAGTTTTGGAATTAACCACCGTCTTTTTATATTAAATTTTAACCAAAAAAAGAACAAATCTAACAAAGATTCCTGTATCCTTAGTTAATTGTAGTCCAAAGGTATTATAAAAAGAATTTAACTAAATGACGAACCTTTATAAATATGTGGTGTTGTTTAAATGAAATATATTTATTTATTTGTTTAATGAATGTGTGTCTATTGCGTGTCTACTTAAGCTATATGAATGTGAATGCTGAGCTAATATTTATTCTGAAACTTTTTCCACAACAATGGAATTTATTTGATTAGGTATTTACGAAGCTACTTAATTAAATATACTTAGTGTACTTGCTTAAAATTGCTTTGTTATTTTAACAAACCATTTTATTTGCATTCTTTTTATTTTTTTCATGCAGTGGCTTTCCTATAAGTACATTTCATATAAGATACTAATTATCATTTTGAGGCCGGTAGGAGGTGATAAACGGGTAAAATCGTTCCCGCTGGATATTGCCTCATCTAGCTTAAACTGACAAAAAAATTGACGTGTAAAAGTGTTTGTAAAAAACCTATTTGCAAAATAAATATCATTTATCACTCCTAATACGTCATTAATAGGAAAAATACTACAAAAGAAATGATAAGCTTGTGACCGACGACTTGGACTCGTTTCGGACAGTCATCGGACGGTTGAAAATCGGGATCGGGATATTTTTTTTTTTTCGGATCGGGATCTCACCGCCCCCTTTGCAGAAGGCGGCGACCACCTGCCACTTCTCCGCGCTTTGGACCTATACCAAGGTCCGACGCAAGAAATTGCTGCTGCCGATCGCTCCCACGAGGACACGGCTGTGCTCTATCCAGGCGGGGCACACCTCTACCGTATGCTTCACCGCTGTGAGGACTTTCCAGCCTCTTCTAAAACAGGAGACTTACCGCCATAATTATGGCCCAGCATTGGATTGCAACAGTAGCTGTCCATTCCACCATGAAATCCCGCCGGAACTCTGTCCGCCATGCCGCGATTTGTCGCGGCAGCGAAGTTTCGCCCCGGCGTTGCATCTCTAATTTATGCGTAGTAATTTATCCATAGCGATTTCATACTCCTACCTGAACTTGGCCCGGTGGCTGTCAAACTAAAAAAAAAAATAAGAATAATAGCGATGAACTGACTTGAAAAGCCAACTATCCGACATGCGACTAGTTGGTCATTTAAGTGTCGGGATAGGTACCAATTAGCATAGCTTAGTCACTTATTAATGTTAGCTGTTAAACGCAAAAAAAAACATCAACAAAACCTTCGCCACACCCTGGGCCGAAAGTGTCGCTAACAACCTTGATATTCATTTCACCAAAACACGAGTTATTCACGTATCGATCGTGCAAACACGAGAAGAGCTGAAGACGCGAAATCCGCGCAAAACTTACGAAGCAATGTCTACAGTAAACCTTCATCATAACGTAAAGAAAACTGCGCTACAATTATCCCTAAACAACATCTGTTCAACATTACATTGCAAAATTAAGTATTAACTAACAAAGGTTTGAGTTCAGAGAGCAAACGCTATAACTAACCACCCGTAGCCGGCAAAGGAAACCGGCCGTATGTTTCGCAACCGGCCGGTCGCCGGTGCACGCGTACCGAACGCACTCAAATTGCCCCAGTACAACGTCAGAATTTGGTGCAAGCGATAAGCGAAATTATGTCATTTTATCGGAGTTTTGTATGGGTTATCGGCGAAGGCCTCTCTGGCAACTGTAGCGATTTTATTTTGTGTAAATTGTGATTAAGTACGAGTAAATGAGAAAAAATATAAATAAAATAAAATCTGAATATTTGAGTATGAGAGAGTTCGCTTGGCGTTCCTATTAAAGCAGTTTTCATGACCTCTTAATTCCTCTAAAACAGCCGGCCAAGTTACGATCGTTTCGTTAACGTCGAACGCTCGGAATTGGCCACGCCTTCAATTCCTTTGTTCTGAAGTCCTCTCAAAGCTCAGTCACGTGGTCAGAACAAAGGAATTGGAGGCATAGCCAATTCCGAGCGTTCGACGTTAACGAAACGATCGTAACTTGGCTAGCAGGGCAAGGCTGGTCAACTGGTTCGACAACAATCGACCGGTCAATCTCGGCTGGTATCTACGTATTCCAGTCGACCTTGGCAAGTCTGCAGTAGCGTATTTATTTTAGACCAGGAAGACTATAAAGCGAGGGCACTAATTCTATTACGTTGTCACCACATGTTGTTACGAAAGTATTCGATTTAGGTTACTAAAACTTTTGAACTGGCTTCGCTCTTTCCTCCATCTTTATAAATTTTGCTGCGTATTTCGACGATTTTTTACCATTCAAAATTTATGGACAACTCAGAATTGTTATGCTGAAGTTTTAGGGCTCACTCGCTCACTTTCTTTAGATATCACGAAGTCTAGTTAGTAAATAATAGGTTTTGGATCGAATCAAGTTGACCACCCCTGCTCTAAACTAATCAACGAATTCTGAGTAGTTTTCGTTAGGATATAAGTAGTCTACAATACGCAACATTCGTTCTCGCATGAAAGCATTAGAGGAAATGAAAATTCTTGACTGTTAAAAGCCTATTCCTAACAATTTATAACAAAAACAGTGCTAATGTTCTGTAAAATTTTGCTTCTTAGCGTAGCAAATAAGCCAGCTTTATTGAAATAATTACAAAGTCTCTTCGAGGATATAAGATTATCACCAAATAATAATCTGCAGCCCTCTTCTGATCCCAAAAGATTGTTGCACCCTTTCTCCAAATCTACAGCTGCATCTAGATATTTTTACAAAAATATGTGTCGTGTCCGAAGTATTAATTTCAAGATAATATTATCTAGATACAGGTGCACTTTCCTATCTGAACAATCTCAGACTTACGCAATTCGGTTGATACAGACGCAACGTATTTTGACGATACCGATACAATGTAGTATTATCACTAATATAATCTTTATTCCAATATCTTGATAAACAGAAGAAAGTTATTTTTATTCGTCCTTACAATGTTGCATGTCATTAACTTTTCATATCTGCAAGTATTTCCAATTTTGTGTAGAAAAAACTATAAACGATTTCTTGATTATTTCATCTACTTTCTTCACTGCCATTACCTATTGCATTTATGGTGTTGTTCTAACTAATGAAAGTTATGCAACTATTTCAAGACATTGGGAAAAGTGCTTATTATGATGACTGTGATGATCATAAAATGACAGTAACGTCTTCCTGATTCGTAGTTTATTTATAGCTACTGCTATCCAATACTGAAAAGTGGTGTAAAGGACTGGAACAATTTGCCTGCTGTGGCCTTCAAGTCCGATTATAATTTAGCAGTCTTCAAAGCTAGAATGAATAGGCTCTTAATAAACTAGTGTGCTTTACTATTAAAGATTGCATCACTGCTTACCATCAGGTGGGATCGTAGTCAAGCACTAGGTTGTATAATTTAAAAAAAAATTAGACGACATCCCACCTCGAAAAAATACCCTTTTAACATTGTTAATGTTATATTTATTAAATTCTTTATGTACACAAAAGAGGCGGACTTAATGTTTTAGGCATTTTTTACCAGTCAACCTTTGGGTGATGCCGAGAAAAATATTAATATGAGCAATAAAAGAGAGAGAGACGGTGAATACTATAATAAATATACTAATACCTCCAAACTTTGAAATCAAAATCTGTAAACTTAGCCGCTACGTCTTGTAACTTGGACCAGACCAATACGTACAAAGTCGTCACCCGGCAACGGTGAGTCAGTTCGGATCCATTGTGAACATCCGTCTGTGATACATGCCTTTGTTTTGCATATTATGAATCTCAGATAGGACATACTGACGACATAAAACTATATCGGCCCGTTTCAGGAAGAATATCGTAAGAGATTTGCATTTGTGGCAGGAAGTGATTTTGTTTTCTTGCCTAATCGAAATAGTACATATTGATAAAAATGGAGAAATTTTGTCTTTGCGACCAATGTGGAATACGTCCGAGCTGTAGGCCAAGGGGTTATGAAGCCGAGTAATCAAAATATGTTTTTCAACATAAGAAAAACACGAATGGGCGTTGCCGTGCGACTCGTGGGGGTCGCCTATTGCCTAGCCAGACACAATAAAAATAATAAATTGTGGCGGCAGCGAGCGCCATCACTTTTCTACACCAGTGCGGAAAACAGTAAATGCCTGCTTATTAATGAAATCACTCACCATAATTAATTAGTTTAAAAAAAGTACTTTATTTTACATTTTTATCTTTACAAATCGATAGGGTTTCATGTACCGAATCGACCCTCCGTGGGATTAAAACGACCAAAATTTAACGGTGTATATATAAAAAAGAAAGCGTGCCCAGAGCGGGAAGGATATTTAATGATTTTCCGTTAGACCTCCGACGCTTTACACCACGCTGCAGACCGTCACAAATGTAGAACAATCGTCAAGAGAATTTTGAGGACAAATCATGACGCTCAGCAATGAGCAAAGTATTATGGAGAAAGATAGTCAACACACCGAAACTAAACAGCTGCTGCATAATTCAGTGCACCCTCGATTATTATTAAATAACTTAGAAAAAACCAGGCAAGTGCGAGTCGGACCCGCGCACTGAGGGTTCTGTACAAACCTACCTATGATATCTAATAAAATAATTCAAATCCCAAATCGAGTTTCGAAGATTTTTTCGAATCGCAAAAAAGTTTTTTTTGTGTCGTAACTACACAGTTTTCAGATTTTTCCCTATATTTGTGCTATGTGACCTTGCTTCATGCCTAATTTTAGGATTCTAGGCTAACGGTAAGTACCTACTCTATGAATTTTGATTCCTGTGAGGGGTCGAAATAAACGTTTTTTACGACATAAACGGCCGTATCTTTGTTTCCGTTAACTTAATAAGTTAAGTACGTTTGATTTTTAGAGCTTCAAGGGTCTGCAGACATAAGTATACGGTTTTAATTTGAACTCGTTACCTCCACGCGTTCCCGAGATAAAGGGTCTTGATAGACACATAGACAAACAGACAGACGGACAACAAAGTGATCCTATCAGGGTTCCGTTATTTTCGTTTTGAGTTACGCGACCCTAAAAAGGGGTAAATCCACTAATTTATGCGTCTGTATATAATTATGGGTCAGTGCCATATGAACCTGATATCTACCTCCGACTGCATGTAAGAATAGCCCGTTTGTTTTTAACGGTTAGTCTGACGTCACTGCAGGCGCATCGGGTATTTCGCGGTAGGACGTATTGATGACTTCTATCATACTAAAGTGTATCGCATCCCTGATGGGGCCCGGGTACCTACGGGGCAGCGCCAACCATCTCTTAAAAACCGTTGAAGATAGGACTGATTGCCTCATATACGAACACTGGACGACGACGACGCAAGTTTTGTCCTCGAACCTTGCCAAGAAGTAATGTTAGTGGGTTAGAAAGACCAGGTCATCGATTCACCTTGTTTCCGCAAGGTGGACCTGGCCTACTAATGCAGCATCTTCCAGTATGCGGCCGCCACTACAGAAACTTTCGGCCCCATTGAACATCTTTTCTTCGAGCTATTTGCGGGATCGGAATTCAAAATTACTGTTTGAATTTTTTTTTTCTAAGAAAATGGGTTTAGACGATGCAACGTTCTGATTATATTTATTAGACCCAGCACAGCCTTTTAACAACCTTCCATGAAACTTATGATCTTTAAAAACTGCTACCTCAGGCAGCACTGTGGTCAACCGCAGCTGCTAGCCGTAATGTCGCTTGCGATCGGCACTCTGCAGTCCATTTCGGAATTAAATTGAAAGTAGAAAGAAACGTAATCAATATCAGTTAAAGTGAAATCTTCCAAAATGTGAAAGATTGAATGTGTAAATATTTTATTTTTATCGTTTATGATTATTTTGCGAAATTCGAATTGTCGTAAGTTTTTTGCATTTTGCAGGTCAGAGTGGCACTGTGACCTGCAGAATGCAAAAAAAAAAACTTAAGATACTTAATTTGAATTTCGCAGACTACCTTTGAGTATCCTCCTTAAAATATACCCACGGGACTGCTGACTTCAATCTCGCAGGCTTGCGGGATTGCAATTTTGATGCGGGATTGGAAACCCTAGGCCTTACATACAGCTACTACTTTAACTGACCTATAATACTCGTAGGTTTATATATTATTTTTTTTAATCAGAAACTTATTCAGGTACTTTCACAGTCCCATGATACGGTGATGGGGGCATGGGGCAACTGTAAATGAGGTCTACTTTGGTAGAAAGTGTGTCGAGGGATGAAGTATTTCTTGGGTAGGTACTACTTAATATACTTATATCATGTACCCAACGAGTGAATACAGACCAAATAATCCTCAGTAGAATGTATTCTCACCTTCGGTTTGCTGACGATATAGTAGTATTGTCTGAAACTACGGAGGAGCTCAGTACAATGCTCGACGACCTTAGTAGGTAGAGCAACCGAAAGGGTGGGTCTTAAAAAGCCAAAACCAAAGTCGTGGTAAATAACCATGCGGCAACCACTTCGATCAAGATCGGAGACTACACTCGAAGTTGTAGACGATTACATTTACCTGGGACAGACAAGACAATTCGACTCGGCTGGGCAGCGTTCGGGAAGCTGCGTGGTATCTTTTCGTCCAGCATACCACAATGTCTCAAGAAGAAAAGCCAGTCAGTGTGTGTTGCCAATGATGACCGAGATGGCACTGAAACATGGTCGCTTACAATGGGCCTCATTAAAAGGCTTATAGTCACCCAAAGGGCAATAAGCTATGCTCAGAGTTTCCTTGTGTGATCGTATCAGGAATGAGGATATCCACAGTAAACCCAAGGTCGCCGACATAGCCCGAAGAATCGCCAAACTAAAGCGCCAGTGGGCAGAGCACATTACTCGTAGAACGGATGGTCGATAGGACCATAAAGTTCTAGAGTGGCGGCTTGCATTTAAAAAAAAAAGAGATCCGCGATGTACTCACCGTGGCCACATTATTACAATACCACGTTTACCAGTGACCTACCGACTACTGATATCAAAGAGAAGCTTGACCTTCATGATCATTGACATCATGACATATCACATACAATTTTAGAAACTTGTACGAGTTGGTTCAATGGTACGGATGACGTTTACATGTGGGCCCAGCCTCTGCCAATCGCTATTGCGTAGCAATTCTACAAATGGGAAAACCCCATCAACACAATGGCGATTGGCCGAGGCTGGACCCACTTGTAAACGTAGCATGAAGTTTTAATGACTCTATAAAAGATGGCGTTAGCATCGTTGTAAGTTTATTTTTTACACGAATCAATCAAACAGAACCAATTCTGAATTATATTAAAAATAAACGCTATCTTAGTAATTGTTAAAACGGTAAAATTATTAAATCAATTATTTTTAAAAACATTTTATAATATTACGTTTTAGCTACTTCCATGAACGCTTTTTCTTATTAGTTTTTATATTGGCTAAATTGCATGGCGTTTATGTTGGCACCTCTGTTTTGGTGTGACAAGTAATAAAATATTACCCAACTTCTGAGATAACACTGAGGAAACAAAAATATAGAATACATAATTTCCAGTCAATCCACGATAATGAAAGAAACATTGTTTTTAGTATAGTTGCTGATTCGGTTTGATAACTAACTAACGGTTTGAAACTAACTCTGCTTACGTATAGGTACGTAAGCAGAGTTAGTTTCTCTTTTTATTTATATAATACTGTTTACCTTAAATTTCTTTATGCCAGCTTATAAAACCCAGCGAGCCAGCCAAGAATATCTTTAAATTACTCTTCAAGTTACTATTTACTGCATCAGATATTTGTTTAACAAAAATAAAACAACAAAAATTATACATTCTTAAAAATAAAGCAGATTTCCAACTACTACTAAATATTTACAATCATATTCCTATTAAGAGAAATAAATAATAAACAATTAATTAATTGCATGTCCAATGCAAAGTATTGAATTCGGAAATATATTCTGTGTAGGAAAGGAAAGGTTGTAGCATAGTTGGGTAAGGTAGTACGGATCACAGTCTGGCAACATTTTAAAAAAGAAAGTGAAGTGAAAGAAATGAATTTACGAGAATAGGTCGCAAGTCGCATAGATTTTTGGTTGATTTCCTTTTCACTTTTCTTTCGTATTCTCCATAAGATCTAATAAACTAGAGCTTATTTGTGTTCCTCGTTATATTTTGATTCAACGGACTCGGCGCCGTACCACCTAAAACAGGATAAGTACAAAAGTGAACAGCATCTTATTGATTTTCTTCCCTTGCATATGCTTTCAACCAACGCGAAGTGGTGGTGTTGTTATAACTAACGAAGAACGTGGATCTATGTTTTAACTCATCCGTTTTATATTTTTTGTAATAAGTCACAGATCCTGTGACTTTTCACCTGATTTGGTGTAAACATAGAAATAGGAAAAATGATGGCAAATACACTCGACAGCGTAAACGCGAACCAGCCCACGCAAAATGGTAGCAAGGTCCAACCTTGCAATAATGAGTCGAAGACCAACCTAATAATCAACTATTTGCCGCAAACGATGACCCAGGAAGAGATTAGATCGTTGTTCTCGAGTGTCGGCGAAGTAGAAAGTTGCAAGCTTATTAGAGACAAAGTGACAGTATTCCCCGACCACATTCTGAACGGGCAGAGTTTAGGGTACGCATTCGTGAACTACCACAAGGCGGAGGACGCGGAGAAGGCGGTGAACACGCTCAACGGCCTGAGACTGCAGAACAAGATCATTAAGGTATCTTACGCCCGCCCTAGTTCCGACGCGATCAAAGGCGCCAATCTTTACGTGTCGGGTCTGCCGAAGCACATGACTCAGCAAGAATTGGAGAAACTCTTCAGTCCGTACGGAACAATCATCAGCTCGCGCATACTTCATGAGAATGTGAATGTCGGCCATTTACTGCAAGTGGGCGGTGACGAACCGACCATCGTCGGGCCCTCGCGGGGCGTCGCATTCATCCGCTACGATCAGAGACACGAGGCCGAGAACGCAATACGTGAGTTGAATGGCACTATACCTCCAGGTGGAACAGGTCCCATCACAGTCAAATGTGCCAACAACCCAAGTAACCAGAACAAGGCACTTGCTCCACTGGCAGCTTACCTGGCGCCTGCTGCTGCTCGCCGCTTCGTAGGTCCTGCTGGAAAGGCTCTGCTGGCTATTAACAAAGGTCTCCAAAGATTTTCTCCATTAGCTGACCCTCTCATACAGGGAAATGCGATTGGCGGCTCAGGTTGGTGCATCTTTGTCTATAACATTGGAGCTGATACTGAAGAGAGTGTACTTTGGCAGCTCTTTGGCCCATTTGGTGCCGTCCAGAGTGTTAAAATAATTAGAGATCCCACAACCAACAAGTGCAAGGGCTATGGTTTTGTCACCATGACCAATTATGATGAGGCTGTCGTTGCCATCCAATCCTTGAACGGATACTCTCTAAATGGCCAGGTACTCCAGGTCAGCTTCAAAACGAACAAGAGTAAATCTTAAATGATTCAGTTTCTAGTCAATAAATTGTAGCTAATGCAAAAATGTTGATCATTACTTTGTCATGGTTTGAAGTTTGACTAATTACTGAGTGAAATACGGAATAAATGTGATTCAAATCATGACACAATGTCAGTTTGAACCAACGTTCATACATTATAAGTACAAAATAAAATCATCACAATAATATCTAGAAAAATTTCTAAATGACTGACATTATACACCAAGTATTCTACAAAATTGACCTAATTTTAATTTACGGAGTCCATGAAATACCTGTCTAGTGAAATACCTGATATATTAATGTCCTAAGATAATAAAGTTAGTAACGAGTGATGCAGTACTTAGACGGATAAACTTTGTGTAATGTTTTAATGGCTTACCTGACTTACTGAGTTATAAATCAGATGGTGTCAGTAGCTTAGTCATATGTATATGAATTGAGAACAATGACATACATACATATAAATAATTAACTGCATACTTTTTGCTAACTCAATGTTTATGTATTAACTTATGTCCAATGGTAAAAGTCTTTTTTTTTTTAAGACTAACCAGTAGAATTCTGGTATTGTAATAGGATAATGATGCCAACAAGATTCTAATATTTAACCGTAATTCAGGCAATAATTATAATGTGTTTAACGATTGACAGTGCAATATTAAACTTTTTTTACTGTAAGTAAAAAATAAAAAAAATATTTTATTATAATATATATATTGAAATGCTGTGCAATTTTTATTGTACCAACAACTATTATTATTTTTTCTTTTGAAAAATAGTTGCAATAATAAAACATATATGTAAACAAAATGTTCATTGTATAATTATTACCAAAGATGTCAGAAATGCATTGACTGATATATAAAATGGTGTTTGTAAGTAAAACTTTGACTAAAACTATACTTCCATTCATTTTGATAAAATAAGGATGGCCCCATTATTATAATAACGTTGGATATAATAATATAATTCTGGAGCTTGAATTGTGCACAAAGTCATAAGTAAGGTGGATACATTTTATAGAGCAATTATAATTAGGATCATAATTATTATTTACTTACGTATAATTTGATTCCATTCATAACATCTACTTGAAATCTGACAAGAAAATCTCGATTGAAATTATGTATTTAAGGACCATGACATTATAACTAAATTAGTTATTGATCAACATTTTATTATGACTTGGATACCTTCATGTATCACATTGGGCACATAATTATTATAGTGATTGTATAAAAGTGAAAGTCAAATTGATAATTAATAATTGACAATTTTTGTGTGCATTTAAAATCGAAATTTAAAAACTCAATGCAATTTTCTCCAGAAACTTTGCATGTACAACTGCACAAAGCAAAATCCATGACATTTGACTTTCACGTCATGATATTGTCTCTCTAATTTGATTGTATAATCATCACTATTTATTATTAAATTTAAGTAACTTAAAAATTCATTGTAAACATAATTTATTGTCATAATCGTAATAGAAATTATAGATTTCATTTCGATGTTTATATTAATATATTGAATGTAGTGTAAGTTCAAAATTAGTTGGGTAATCTACTCAGTACTATACCTTATCCAACTGTTTGTATCGTTTCTGATATTCATTATAGTAATTTCTGTAATAGTTAAATTATTGATAGTCAAATGCATATCATAATTAAAGTGGAATAAAAACCGAGGCGAGATATTCACAGACACATAAGAATGGCTTGTATAATGCATTTTGATTAAGTATTTTCTTTAATTTCTATGGTAAGGATAAATGTTTCATTAATATTAATTATTTATTTAAAGTACTTAAAATACGCGAAACTAGTCAGTTACAATTTTGCGCAACATTTAAATCTTTAAGTAAGTTTACTTAAGTATTTAAAGAATACTGTGTTCTCTAATTTAAATGTAGATTAGGATTTTGGTTTAAAATTATGTTGGTGTGGTGTTTGGTTTAATATAAGTAATATACCCATATAAAGCACACAATACATAAAAATACTAAATGGTGTGTATCAAAACTAGTCAAAGGTAGATGTACCTCTGAGTTATATTGCTGTGTTGTGGATGTGCTGTAACTTGTACGCGACTCTACCCGCTACCTCTGCGAGTGGCAATTAGAAGCATCTAACTTTTAATTGAAGATAAATTAGAAAGGGTTGATACAGAGTCGAAATTTGGTTGGAAGAAAATGGCCAAAGTTGATCAAACCCAATTTATAACTTGAATTTTATTGCCGCTTTCGGCTTCCTGTGCTAACATACAAACATTCGCGCATAAAATAAGCAAGAATCCATTTTACAATTACTGATAGTCTATGTTGTGTCGTCCCTGAATGGTAAAAACAAATACGCTTGCTTTCTCCACCGAAATAATACCAGTACACACCTGTCCACTTATTCGTTTTGTTCAACTTTAGTATTTTGTGTTCTAAGTTGTGGTATTTTATTTATTTAGAATAGTTTCTGTTTAATTTATATAACTAACATCTTTCTATTTAGTGTTTATTTATCCCACGTTTAATGATTTGGTTTAGTTTTTTTTCGTTTGTATTTACTTTGGGCAGGTTTGGGTATTGTAGGGTTTGGCCTAGAATGTAGCTAGAATTATAAGACAGAGTACAAATCGCCGATAATGTATGAAAAAGTGTTTGGCTTACTTACATTTAATTTTTTAAATAATGTCAACGAATGTAATCTGACGTAGGGGATATTGATAGAAATTAAATATTGACCTTAGCAATAATACATATAAATAATGTTTTATTTCAAAGAATCTTTTTAATTCCCCCCTAGTTTCTATTAAAAAAAGAAACCAATCAAATAGAGTATTTCACATAGGTAAGCATTTCCTCTCTTCGGGTTTATCGTTCGATTACGCCATTTGCAAGGGTGATTTCCATAAGATGTAGGTTATGATTGTCATCGACTCGTGGAATCGATGGAAATGAAAGAGGCATTTCTTAAAAAAAAAAACTGATGTAGACGTGTCGAAATGAAATGATTTAAATAAAACACCCAAAGTTGTAGGCAATTTAAGCCAGAGTATGTAAAGCTAACGCTGATATAAGCCGGGGGTGACACGAACGAACCTACGCAGTACGCATGCATCGATCCGAACCACAGACAGCAAGGCGCCACACCCGTTAGCTAGAAACCCGCCAATTGGATTCCAAACAAAGCTTTGAAGACTCACTCAATGGTTAGAATAAAGCAAAGAAAGTACAATAGGTGGCCAAAATTTGTGCGAACTAGGTTCCTGCATGCTTCGATTTTCCAGAGTGTTCCGTTTGCGACAGTGGACATCTTGAAACTTAATCAGGAACAAAACTTCCGAAAAATGTAAACGCAATAGCCCGACCTACGATAACCCAAAAATTAATCAAGTGATCTACTAACAAGATTTAGGATAAATAATAATTAAGATCAACGATCACGAATTATTTTCACTTTATTACCTAAATGGGCAAGTAGGTACTAGCTGTTGTAACTAAGTATACTTAGTTAATCTCGAAAGGGATGAGAATGAACCTAATAAATAGGTTCTTTTTTACGTCCGATATTTAAGGAATACAATACGAGATGTCTTTCTTTGACAGTATCGTCAATAACAAAGGCATCGGACATGAGTAAACAAAAGATAAATCTTATTTGATTTTGTTCTTTAACCACCCACAAGAATCATGATTCTTCGGAAACCGCGGTACTATCTATGACTGGATAACTCAAAACAATAATTACGTGCTACATTTGGACATTACGTTAGTAACATGTGCATTAATTAAACCAGGGGGTGAATGTTACCCCATTTTTAAATCGGAGGGTCGATGACCTCGTAGGATACGAATGAACTCATCGATAGCGCCTGCTATTATTCTTATAGCAACAATGTTGCTGGGATTTGCAAAATGCCGTGTCATTTACATGAATTGGGCAAGGCGAGTAACTGTAGTAAATACAAAACAGAGAAATGTACAACGATGAATATTCCTTATAACTGGTAGGTATGTCGTTTTATTGATCGTACCTACTTATTTTATTTCTGATTTAAGTAGGTACATAGGTACAGCTTGGATAAATTAAAAGGTAAGTTTTTAATGACATGATAAATCATAAATAAAGCAGGTAGGTATCAATGAGTTCATGAGTATTGAATATTATCTATTCTAATTAGTTGATTGTTGCCCTGCGCAGTGAGCTTTCTTTTTTATTGGCATTTGATCCGGTTTCAACAATAGGTTATGCCGTAGGTAGGTATATGCTTTTAACTAGGCTTATAAAATCCCCCTTAATGATTGTGTTGATTGATTAATACTATTTACAAGGATCGATATAAAAGTAGCAACATAGAAAACAATCTAAACGGTATACCTACTTCGATGTGTTGCTTAAGTATAGTACAGAGGGTGGCAAATAACTTGAATTGATATTTGTGATGGATGAAGCTCCCACCATCCATAATTCCATGGATTTTGACCTGCTCGATTAAGATTGAGAGATTTTCGTGGTGGAAGCTTACCCCCACCACGAAAATCTCTAAGTAGTCAGTTTATCTAATGCCACCTACTGTACTGTACATGCTTGAAATGTTGCTACTCTACATGAATTTGACTGAACGGGGTCCAGGATTTCATTGCTTACATAATAACACTGACCATTTATTTTTCAAGGAAATCTAACATTGCTTCATCTAATATTTTTTTAATCTGTTGAATACAGTAATTAGAGACACAATAGAAAGACAATAGGTGTGCGAACGCCGGCGTTCACTTGGGGCATGAGTAATTATATAAATACTTGGTATAGGTAACACCGCCATTTTAATTAAATATTCACCATCATCATTTCAGCCGAAAGACACCAAGTGCTGGACATAGGCCTCTTCCAAGTATCGCCACAATGAATGGTCCTGTGCGTCTCGCATCCGTCGGATTCCCGCAACCCCTACCAAGTCATCGGTCCACCTTATAGGAGGCCCAAAGAGTATTGAGGAGGCCTTCCAACGTTACGTCTTCCGGTACGTGGTCGCCATTCCAGAACCTTTCGGCCCCAACGGCCATCCGATCTGCGAGCAATGTGCCCTGCCCACTTAAGTTTGGCGATTTTTCATGCTATGTCGGCAACCCTGGTTCTCCTGCGGATATCCTCATACCTGATTCGATCACGTAAGAAAACTCCGAGCATAGCCTTTTCCATTGGCCACTTTCAGAGCCATATGTCATCACTGGCAGCTCGCACTGGTCATAAACTTTCGTCTTGAGACACTGTGGTATACCTATTGCACAAGTTACGGCGCAGCTTCCCGAATGCCTGCAAGCCGAGTCCGATTCGACGATTGATCTCTATCTCGAAGTTAGACCTACCCACCAGGACCGTCTGTTCCAAGGCTCCCAGGTAAACATAGTCGTTCACAACTTCGAGTCTAGTTTCCGATCTTGACAGAGGAGTGGGTGCTATATGGCTGCAGTTGACTATGACTTTGGTTTTTGTCCATGTTCATTTTAAGTCCCACTCTTTCGGAAACTCTACTGAGGTCACTAAGCATTGTACTGAGCTCCTCCGTAGTCTCAGCCACGACTACTATGTCGTCGGCAAACCGAAGGTGAGTGATTTACTCGCCATTGATATTAATACCTAGCCCTCTCCATTCCACAACCTTGAAGATATACTCCGTAAGTCCGTACTCTGTGACATCCTCCATTGCTTCCGTGAACAGTTTCGGAAAAATAACGTCTCCCTGTCTCACAACTCACACCTCGCTGCAAGAGGATAGCTTTCAAGGTCTGGTCTTGTAGTCGGACTGACATGTTTTTTTTTATCACATAACGCCGTCCTAGACAATTGATAAAAAGTGACTTATACCTACCGGCTTGGTGCGTGACGATGGGAAGGACCAGATGGTATGACGTTGGTGCCGTGGAAGCTTAGGTGGGTAGGCCTCTGGTGTAGGACGCAACCTGTGTCGACACCCTTGTGCTATCCCATGTTCTTAGTTCGGCGGGTTGTGCCGGCGCTGGCGCTGCGGCTGCTGAGACTCTTAAACGGCGCAAATACTGTAACCTTATTGGTAATTTCAGCTTTGAGCCGTTTGGGGTCGACACGCTTGGGTCTTGGGGTCGGAGTGCGCGTCTTCTTTTCAAGGAAATTTCTACACTGACTGATAGGCACTTTACGTTACGCTCAAAGAATTAGCATTGCCATTGGCAATGCTGCTAGCCTTTAAGTACTAGCTTAGTAAGTACTAGCCTTCTGGGAACATTTCCGAATGACAGCCGGCGATGTGGAGGAGTACTTTGACTTCAAGTGTATTTTGTTTGTTTTTGTAATGTACATAGTTAATATTTTATATTTTATTAAACTATATATAGTACTTACTAAAAGTAAGAAATTACTTTATTTTTATAATCTATACTAATATTATAAAGAGGTAAAATTTGTAAGTTTGTATGTAGGGGGGGGGGGGTAATCTCTGGAACTCATGATCCAATTTTAAAATGTTTTACACTGGTAGAAAGCTACATTATTCCTGAGTGCTATAGGCTATAAATTATTTTTACAACATGTAAATTAACCGAGCTATCACAATTTTTGTCTTGCAAGTCGGAAAAAAATACCTCATAAAACAGAATTATTTGCGTGCGCTGCCTAGAGAGTTGCTTAAAATTAAAAACAATGTATGGCAACCTGATTCGTCTTAATTATATCTACAAAAAAGTCCGCGGTACCATATTTCTGTCTTTTATATGTTATCTTTTATACTTCTTTATTTGCATTAAAAAAGTATTTTTTCGGCATACTTACGTTTGATTGATTATTTGAGCAACGAAATATTAATTCTTGTCACAATAAATTATTTCGGTATCACAAGGAGATCATACAGATAAGATTTGCCATTAACAGTATGTCAATTGGTCATATAGTTTCGGAGATAATATAAAATTACTAAAACGCAAAATGCCACTAGCACAACTTTCATTCGTAGAGCTCTAGATCTATCATGCTTTGTGCGGACGTTTTATCCATTTGCCCATAGATGGCGTTTTGCAAATACGTCATTTTTCTGAACCGCGGTGTTAAGATTTTCCGTGGATTGATGACCCGCTCGAATTATTGTGACCTTCAAATTGTTGCATGTCAGTCTGTTGCTTATTGGCTTCGGTTGTTTCGTTCGTTTCGTAAAAGTTCGTGCCGTAAAAGGCGACTAAGGGATAATTTACCTTGAGCAGACAAGAGAACTTCGGTAATCTTCGAAATTACTGATCCGATCCAAAAAATTATTTTACTAATGGGAAGGTACTGTCGAATGTAAACTTATGTTAAAACAAGAAATTTTTCGCGGACGAAGTCGCGGGCAGAAGCTAGTAAATTGATAAACATACCAACATACAAACCTAACAACCTATATATTTCTAAATACATATTATAGATAAATTAGGTACACCGAAACACACAAATGATCGTGCTTATATCACACAAACATTTGTCCTGGGTGAGAATCGAAACCACGCCCTCCGGCATAGCATAGCCTCATCTAGCTTAAACTGATGAAAAAATTGACGTGTTACAGCGTGTTTTAAAAAAGCTATTTGCAAAATAAATATCATTTATAGCAGTCAGGGCCAAAAATCACTAGACCAACAGGCCAGTCAAAAAGAAGAAAATACAAAACACAAAGAAATCAATAAATAGCTCATTTCGAAAAAAGAATAACGTAGGTAGGTTATAATTCCTAGCCAATCTAAAAATTTTATCAACACTTCAAAGCAACTCGTTTTAAAAAAAACTGCAATTTCATAGGTAACGGTTATTAATCATTGCATTACTGCATTTGAAATTGGACTGAATTTTATAAGTTATTTATTTGGTACATTATATGCGGACTTAATGCAAAGGCATTCTCTATCAATCAACCTAAAACCTAAAAAAACATTGTGGTAGGTTTGTATATTAAATAAATAACAATATTTATTTACTATTTTTAATGTTTTATATTATTACTCGTTAATATATCGGAGTTTCTAGTTTAAATTCCTTAAGTATAAATCATAGAAAACTGCCACCAGAGTACCAGTGGTTAAGCCTGCGTGTCAGTGAAAAATTGTCCCTTGAGACTACTCCTGGAATAAAAAGTAAAGAATTGTTGTTCCATGACATAGTTTATCCGTGTAGCAAGTTTCATCTACACCCGTTTAGCCGTTCGAGCGTGAAGAAGTAACAAACACACAAACCAACGGCTTTATTAAATTATTATGATCTATGTGAATCTGATGAAGTTTGTCCCTAGGATATATAAGATCCTTGCTGAAGCCGGGCCGTGTAAGTTTACGGAGACGCAGCGCGTCGCGCGGCACGTTGAGCGTTTGTCGTACGAGTACATTGCAGCAGCGGGCCGTGTCATTGCTCGCGCAAACACAAGCCATATGCTTGTGCAATGTACGACAGACCACCCAAAGAACCGCGTCTCCGTATTCGAGCACTTATGAATCATTACACAATACAATGTATAAAAACAATATATACAGTGCATGCTGTTCATTGTAGTTCGTAACATGAAGTCACACCATAGAAAGAATTATCTCTAAGTAGTCTGTGGACTTATATATTCTGTGGTCACGAGGCACGTCAAACACATTACGTCGCTGTCAGTCAGTCAATAAAAATATTATTGGAAATTATCAAGCCAGAGAATCAAATTATGTGAGAATACTTGCGGTAAATTACAATTGAATTGCTTTTTATCAAGTTTCGATTACGTTTTTCATATCGAATTCGTAACTAGTGATCAGTGTGTGTTGAAAGTAATATATCTTTGTAAGTAATTCTACAAACCTAAACAACAGACAGTGTTGAAAAATCATGGAATCATTATCGAAACAAGAATTAATATCAACTATTACCAAACAAGCTGATCAAATCAAGCGATACGAAGGTCGTCTCAGAGGTGAGTGCTGTAAATTGTTATAACTGAAGCAATAACACAAAACCATATGTTTTGATACCATTTTCCAGTTTTCTACGATATCTGTGTATTTTGTTATGAATACCAGCTTGTGCCTATGGTTTCGGCTTCGCAGTGGCTTAAATTGAAAACAACAAAGTTTTTTTCTCTTCATTTAAAAATTATATTAAAAATAGTATTTCTGATTAGTTTTATATGTTAATGTCATTTATTGTTATTTAATTGGTTCTACCTGCCGGTAAGCGCTTCACCAGCTCCAAAACACAAGGTCATTTTTATATCACATTATTTATATATCACTACACCATGGAAGCAATCAACCGCTCTATCAGTGATATGACAAATCTTTTTACACTAAGAATGTCGGAGTTTGAAAAAGAGCTGCAGAAATCTCCCACCGCCACGACAATCACCACTTCAAGTTTGGCAGCCGAGTTTGCATCCTTCCGGGCATTTATCGTTCAGGCGCTCACTACTCTCCAACAGCAAGTTAGTTTATTAGCACAAAACCTTGATAGTATGGAGATGCGTGGAAGGCGTAAGATCCTCCTACTGCATGGAGTGCCAGAGGAGAAAGATGAGGACACTGCACAGGTGGTGGCTCAAGTTGTCAGGCAGCGACTCAAGCTTGACTTGGTTACATCTGGCATCAAACGGTGTCACAGGATGGGGCGCAGCACGAGTCACAAACCCAGACCAATACTCTTCAAACTTCATGACAAGGCTCTCCGGGACAAAATTTGGTTTGGCAAAACGAAGCTGAAGGGGTCGGGTTGCACTTTATCAGAGTTCCTCACGAAATCCAGACACAACGTCTTCATGGCGGCTCGGGAAAGATTTGGCGTGACGCAAAGCTGGACTACTGAAGGCACGGTGTTCGTCCTTGACGCAAAAGGAACGCGGCATCGAGTAACTTCCGTTGCCGACCTCAATAAAATCGCGCAGCAACCGGAGCAGATGGTCACCCAGTTGGAGCAGGTCTCAGGACAGCCGGAGGCCGTCGTTGTCCAGTCGGTCGCTGCGGGGAAGGTCTCTGTAGCTAAAACCAAGCGCACTGTAGCCAGAAAATGAGGTCTTTGTTGTTGTTACTTTCAGTTAGTCCAGGTACTATTTTTTTTACTTAGTAAGTGACTGAATTGATGCTTTTTTCCTGTATTTGGCACTTTCCTCTTATTTAATTTTTCGTTTATTTCAGAACCGTATCTTCTAAAAATTGTTTTGTTTAACTTTAGCTTCAACTGTCTTCAACTCTTGCCAAAAATATTTTGTTTTGTTTACTTACCTACATCAGTATCAATGTTATTCATAAACGTCACTGTCAAGTGTCACAGTCATCTGTCACTAAATATGTCACTTCATGTTTACGTTCCGTAACCTTAAATAAATTTTATTTTATTTTCGCTCCGTGACACGATCCTATTTTTATAAATTTAATTTTCTCTTGCTATCTTGTACCTGGACAACAAAATCAAATTACCTGTTATTTTGAACTTTGATTTCGTGTGAAGCGCAACTGGCAGGTGGACTTAAGAAAGTACATAGTCAACTGCACAATTTTTATTGTATTGTTTTTGTTGTATTTTATTTATTTTATTTACATATTTTTTATTTATTTATTTTATTTTTATATTTATGCTCAGCCCTGGCTGTAGCAGTGATTCTGATAGTTTTTATTCTTTGAAAAGTGATAATGGAAGCTTTGTGAGTGTTCCTTCTTTAGCCGATACTCTTTCTTCATTATTTTCCGATGTC
This sequence comes from Leucania comma, assembly GCA_958295575.1. Taxonomy (NCBI): domain Eukaryota; kingdom Metazoa; phylum Arthropoda; class Insecta; order Lepidoptera; family Noctuidae; genus Leucania; species Leucania comma. Next base: position 2,442,581 of record OY282469.1, read on the forward strand.
TCTGGGAACTTTAATGTAGTCCACATAAATGCCCAGAGCATTCCGGCACATTTCCCCGATATGCTGGCCAGTTTTGACTGTAAGTATATTCACGCAATTCTTGTTTCTGAGTCGTGGCTAAAACCCTGTCTTCCCTCTTCAGCCTACTCTCTTCCAGGTTTTCAGCTCATCAGGAATGATCGCGCGGTCGGTGGTGGTGGTGGGGTGGCCATTTATCTTCGTAATTACATTCCCTTTTCTATTGTTAGCATGTCCGCACAGCCGCCCCCACCGAGTGCCGGTGAACACCTATTCCTGGAAGTTGAACTTAAACATACTAAGATTCTCCTTGGAGTCTACTACTGTCCCTCTCTTCGGATTAATTTTTTCTCTTCTTTCGAACGCATTTTAGAAGATTTAATTCCTTCTTACAGTCAAAGCATTATAATGGGCGACTTCAATACATGTCTTCTTAAAAAAGATTCCCGATCTACTTCTCTTCGTCATATTGTTGAGTCTACAAATCTTTTTATTCTCGATCTTGGTGCCACTCACCATTTTCCTAACTCTGTTCCTTCACTCCTTGATCTTATTTTTGTCTCTTCTCTCAATCGCGTCGCTAAACATGGCCAATGTTCAGCAGACGCTTTTTCCTATCATGATCTAATTTTCACTTCGTATAAAGTCCGACCACCTAAGCATAAGTCCAAAACTCTTCTGCTTCGCAATTTTGATGGGATGAACATTGATCGTCTTCGTGAGGATGCTAGCAGCGTTGACTGGACGCCTCTGGTTTCATCTTCGTCCGTTGACGAACAAGTTGAAATCTTAACTTCTACTTTGATTCAGCTATATGATACACATGCACCTATTCGAGCTGTGAGAGTTAAACATCTTCCAGCGCCGTGGCTGACTAGTGAAATTAAAATTTTACTTAATAAAAAAGCAGCCGCGAAATTTAAGTTTAAAATTCGGCCAAACGATGTTAACAGGGAAAGATATGTCTCTATTAGAAATCACTGCAACAAGGTGTGTAGAAATGCAAAACGCCAACATATTCATGGTTCAGTTCAAAATGGTGATCCAGCTAAAGTCTGGAATTTTCTGAAATCATTGGGTATCGGGAAAAAGTCTAATGACACAATTCCTAAAGACTTAGATTTGAATTTACTTAATAGTCATTTTTCTACTTCGCCCTTATTAGATAGGACCACCAAAGCAACTACACTAAGTCATCTTTCAAACCTTCCAGTACCTGATTATTCCCCTTTTGTCATAAGTCAATTCACTGCTAGTGATGTTAAAAAGAGTATTTTATCGATTACATCTAACGCTGTTGGTAGTGATTGTGTCAGTCGAAAGATGATCATTCCCATCCTTGATAACATTCTACCTGTCATCCTTTACATTCTGAACTTCTCTATTTCCAGTAGTGTCTTCCCACAAGCGTGGAAAGATGCTCAACTTATCCCTTTGCCTAAAAAATCTCATCCTGCTTCTTTCTCTGACTATCGCCCTATTTCTATTCTTCCATTCCTATCCAAAGTCCTTGAAAAGCTCGTCCACCAGCAACTTAGCTTTTACCTTTCCAAGCATAATTTGCTTAATCCCTTCCAGTCAGGTTTTCGTCCTGGCCACAGCACTACCTCAGCACTCGTGCATATCACGGATGACATCAGGTCAGGCATGGAGATGGGGAAGTTGACAGTACTTGCTCTGCTTGACTTTAGCAATGCTTTTAATACTGTCGACTTCGATATTTTGCTTGGCATCCTTCGCTCTTTTAACATATCTCCTTCGGTAATTGACTGGTTTCAGAGTTATCTGTTTGGTCGCCGGCAGCGTGTTTGCATTGAGGAATCATTTTCTTCTTGGTGTAACACATTCGCCGGGGTGCCGCAGGGTGGCGTTTTATCTCCTCTACTGTTTGCACTTTTTATTAATGCTATTACTCAACGACTTTCTTCTTTCTACCACCTGTATGCTGATGATCTTCAAATATACACCCAATCCCCTCTCGAAGAGCTATGTGATGCAATTAATACTATTAATACAGACCTGACTCGAATAGGTGACTGGAGTTCTGAGTTTGGACTGAAGATCAACCCAACTAAGACGCAAGTGATTGTTGTTGGTAGTTCCCGAACTGTATGTAAAATCGATTGGTCGACACTTCCCCAGGTTTATTTCAACAACGCTATAATTCCTATAACTCACGCGGTGAAGAATTTGGGGATTTATATTGACAGCACTCTTTCCTGGACTAAACAGCTGCAGGAAGTTAGTCGTAAACTGTTTGCTTCAGCGGGCTCCTTAAGGCGCCTTCGCAATTTTCTTCCCATCACTACTAAAATTGCGATAGCACAATCTCTTCTTCTTCCAATTCTGGACTATGCTGACGCCAGCTATCTTGATCTTAACCAGCACCAATTGGATAAGCTTGAGCGACTTCAAAATCTCTGTATCAGGTTTATATTTGGCTTGCGCAAGTATGACCATGTTTCTGAATTTCGTACTCAGCTCAAATGGCTTCCTATTCGCCTTCGCCGGAATGCTCACATACTTTCTTTGCTTTACAATGTGCTTTTTAATCCTTTGACTCCTCTTTATCTTAAAGAACGCTTTCAGTTCCTCTGTGACACACATTCTAGGTCCTTGAGATCATCGGAAAATCTAAAACTTAGTATTCAAATGCATTCCACCTCGTTCTTTGATAAATCGTTTACTGTACAAGCAGCTCGTTTGTGGAATGCATTACCCATAGAAGTGAGGCGTGCCCAAACGCTTCCGACGTTCAAAAAAATGGTGAAGGAGCATTACCTATCACTTTAATTTTTCTTCTCCTTTCTTAAATATACATATATATTTATTAGTATATTATTTGATATTTTATACATGTATTATATATAATTTTTATTGCATTGCTATTTATATTTATTTATGCTATTTATATTACTTATGTTGTTGCACACTGACAGCCCTAACTCTTTTCCTCTCTTACAGTCCATCCAAAGGTTGTCTGTAAGAAATTGCCCTGTGCGATAAGACCGCCTATTGTACACTTCTTTGAGAATTATGTTTGTACTTTGTTAAATTATTGTGTGCAATAAAGTATATAATAATAATAATAATAATAATTGATCTTACGGAAACATATTACTGACATATAAGTACTTTAGGCCATGCTCCAATGTTGTTCCAAATTCGTTTAAATATTAGTGGTTTAACGCAAATGTAACAGTAGTAATATATGCCTTCATAAAGTCGGGTAATAGATAATCTGTCAACTGATTTTTGGATCTTGTTCCTGATGCTGGTGGTCTACTATTTTTTTAATGTTTTTATATATGTTGATATAAGTGGTCTAGAAAGTCATTGTACTGTCCAAAAGCTGAGTTGTTAGAAAAAAAGATTTAACTCCCGATTGCAGCGCTACCTAACAGGTTGAATTGTATTTCCTTACTGTGTATATTTTTGTGTGGGTTCAAAAATATACAAAAAGTTTCATCCAAATCGGTCAAGCTGTCTAGAGTGACTTAGGTGAACAAGACACATACCAAAGAATTATACACATAAACATTGAAAATTATATATAAACATGTGTATTAAAATGAATAAAAAGAATTAAAAAAGTCAGTTGAAAAGTTGAAAACTAATTTATGCAACTTTTTACATTCTGCCGTGAACCCTTAACCTGTAGTAGATTTAAAATTTTTGTGCACTTTCGAAAATGTTGGAAAATTAAACTATACATCTTATCGCAAGTTAATAATATTATTATGTAGCAATAGTTTGCAGTGCATATCTAAGAAGATATTCAATTTAGATAATCTGCAAAAGCAATTATGGCAATTTTATATTATCACATCCTCATAATAAAATATAAAAGCATTATACTATACTGTTAGTTATAATATCAATTTGAAAATCAATTTTTCATAGCAGCTTATCATTATACACTAGCGTAAAGCTAGTGTATAAGGCGGTGTTACCTGCATTAAAGTAGAAAAATATTTTATTTTATTTAGAATTAACTGTGGATGGTTTACCTGAGTGCCAAGTTTTATACCCATTATTGATGTGCAATCAACTGACTAATAACCAAATACACAGACTTTTGCATTCTAATAAAATTATAATCGCAAAAGGAAAGTAATACTGCACAGGAGAAGTCATGGGCTAGTTTATAATATTAGCAGACAGTAAGCTTAATGATTTGATGATATCAATATAAAATTTTTCAGATGTTGTTGCTGCATACAAAGGACTAATTAAAGAAAAGGAAGCATTAGAAATTAGTTTGAAAGCACTGAATAAAACAGAAAGTCCTGTTGAAGGAGGAGGGGGGGCCGGTAAGCATAATTAAGATTCTTATGTTAGGATCACTCTAAATAAAAGCTAATTCACTTTTGTCATTTCTGCTCAAAGACGTTCAAAAGCCAATTATTCTGTATAATATTGTCTTCCTTTCCAGAGGAAAACAGAGATGAGTCCGTTTCAGCTCTCATGCTGTCTCTATCCACCTTAACTGCAGAAAAGTCCCGGATGGAAGAAGCTTTCCAGGCAGATAAGAAACTAACTAGAGATAAGGTATGTATGCGTAAAGGACTGGCCTTCAGAGTAAACTACTATTAACTATTCTGTTATTCTAAAGTAAGAAATTGGCCCCATATTGGTCCAAGTATAATATCATAGTTGATTGCCTTTGAGAGCAAAACCAATAGCCTTTTGGCCTAGTTTGGGAGGTAACAGGGAGCCAATGTTCCTTCAGAAATTATAATCTATTTTCAGTTACGAACAATGTTGTACAGTCAGTGCTCAAAAGTGCAGTTGCACTCTATCAACACTAAAGTATATAAAATTTCTTTGTAAAAGAGGGTCAATGGATCATTACCCATTTAGTTTGTTTGTAGCATAGAATCTAAAATATTGAATAAACTAGTTGCAGAACACTGGACTTCTACTACAAAGAAATTTTAGATAGTTTAGCATTGTTAGAGTGCAACTGCACTTTTGACCCCTGACTGTACATAGATCAATACCAAAACGTAAACAGCTTCATCCTAAACTAGTCTAAGAGCCTCTGTTTTAGGAGCCATTGTTCCTCGAAAAATACTCAAAGAAAAAGCTTCCACGAACTTTCAACGCGATCGATTTTACGACCTAAACTAAGCTGTTAAAGATAGTGAGATAGCGCCATATAGGGTGTATAGCCCCATCCCTTTTTCTCGCTCGAACGACTAATATTTTGGTACAATACGCGGCATAAAAGTTGAGTCAAAATGACGATCGGCCTACAAAGTGCTAACAGATTTTTGGGTTTCAATCGAAGTGCGGAACAGCGGGAGCTACGCCTAACCATAGCAACGACGGCATTCGTCAACGACTTAATTGCCACGTCGTACCTACTGTAAGACGCGGCGCGTCGCGCGGCGCGTCGCGCGGCGCGTTGAGCTGTCCGGCGTACATTGCCATATGTTTGTGGTTGCGCGAGCGATGACGCGGCCCACTGCTGCAGTGTACGACGAAATGCCCAACGCCGCGTCTCCGTAAACACGGCCTAAGTCCCCTGACTACGTTGTCAGTAGGATGGATATAGTCTTATACTTTTGCACACAATGCAATGTTGATAAAATCAAACCATAATATTATACAATAATACGTCAAATTGATTGATCAGGAACTCATTTGAAACATAACAAGATCGTAATCAAACTAGTTTTATAATTGAAAACATTAATTTAAATGGGTTACATAGTAATTAAACGAGATTGTGATTTGGGTTTATACTAATTAGATTGTATTGTAGGTATATTGGCTGGGTGTGAACTTCATTATGACTTCATGTCTAAAGCGCGTGTTTTGCGTACGAGTGGGACAAATATGGCATTCGATTTATCTCAGTTCCTCAAAGAAGGAAGGCCAGCAGTGCATTGGTGTCATTAACCATTTCGCATGTAAAGCATTATTAACCATTTTGAACAACACTTTGCCATATATCTAGCGAACACTGGGTAGTTTAGTGGCTGATAGTAATAATTAATAATATTCCACAACTATCACACAACGCTGTCTTGTCCCTTAGCTTGCGACTAGGGGCAGAGCTTGTGTTATGAGTACTAGACAACTGTTAAACATACTTGTATATTTCTAAATAAATACATATTATAGGTAAATTACACCCAGACACAGAACCAATGATCTTGCTCATCATACAAACATTTGTCTTGGGTGGGAATCGAAACCACAACCTCCGGCATAGCAGTCAGGGCCACTAACCACTAGACCAACAGGCCAGTCAAAGGCAGATGAACTGCTGCCTCGTCTTCCTTCTTGTAGGCTCTGCAGAATAGGTTACTAGTTAGATGTGTTTATAAAAATGTTAATGTTTAGTTAATGTTTAGTTCATTTCCGCACTGCACTCATAATCTCTCACTAATTCTCAGATTAAGATTCGATTCGCAGTTGAGTGCGCCGACGCTCTAGATTACTTTTTTTATGGTAGGTAAAATCATCCAATGAGAAATCCCGCCCTTGGACAGAGTGGAAAATAGTGTCAGACTCTTACTGACTAAAAACCTACCCCGTTCCTTCGTTGCCTATCATACCAAGGCTGGGCCTTCTTTTCAGAAAGCGGCTCTTGACCCCGTAGGCTTCGACCCTGCCTGCCTGCAGCTAGCAGGCCGGGCCTCTGCCTCTAAATGACCTTGGACACTTGTCTTACCGGAAAACGAGTAGAGCTTGTTAGTTCTACACGTTCATCAAATCAAATCGAATTACAGACTCTAATTTGAAAGCTTTTGTCACTTCGACATACTAGTGGAGAGAGCGTTTTCTTAGCGGCCAGTCTGAATAGTCAGCGATCAACTATTAAAATGATCTCTTTTATTAACGAGGACCTACGCAAATATGGAACAAATGAATAATAGAAATATAGATGTATCAAACGCAAACTCAAAACTCATTTATTTCAAATAGACCATTTACAGGATTCAAAGATTCAAAGCATTTTATTTCAAATAAACCATTTACAGGCACTTTTGAAAAGTCAAGAGGCCCTTTATAATAGTAAAAATGTCGGTCAGTCAAAAAATAAACTGGCGCTAAATTGCATGTTCCAAAGCGTAGACTCTATAGAAAAGAATGTGCAAGAAATTGACAATATGAGTTACATAATCTTGGTTACATATTTCATGTTGCTTCTATTATGTGAGCACAATGTAGATAGGTAATGTAAATGAAAAAAAGTCACTCCCCACTTTATGTGTAGGGGGGCGGGTACCCTAATAAAACTTATTTCCACTTTTTTTTTTACCACTTTGTCGGCGTGATTAATATACACATTGGTATCAAATTTTAGCTTTCTAGTGCTAACGGTCACTGACCTTGTTGACTACGGAACCCTAAAAAAATGGTAGGTATAAATATCTAAGAATAGTCAGTAGCTACGTTTCGGGTGGTCTTGCCAGGTGTTAGACATTACGCAACAACTGTTGCACTTTCTCGTCGTATAATCTGTAATAAATTTCATAACTAAATTTCATAACTCCGCGCAAATGTACAAAGATTTACTCTTCACGTATAGAATACAAAATAACTCAACAACATAACATGTAACATAACGGCAACAATAACAAATTAAAAAATAAAACTAGTACAGAAAGATATAATAAATTGGCACTGAGCGTACCCGTACCGAAAGGACGCAAGGGGCATCTCAGTATTAATATAACACTAGTTGCGGCTCGTGGTTTCACCCTTCCTTAAATTAAAAAGAAGCCAAAAATGACCTTAAAGCCATGATGCTACAAAAAACCTCCTTAGAGAATTTGAATAAAATGCAAAAATATTTTTTTTTAATGCGTAGGTTCAGAGATTAGCGTGATCATTAAAAAAATTATCTCCATAGATTTTTTCTTTAGATATAGGGAACTGCAGCTAACTAAAACATCGAACAGAGGAGCCGCTAGATATCAAAAAATAACGTAACCTTTACGTAATATCAATTATAGTGCCTTAAAAAACAAACAACGAATCTTTTTTTCATTACTGGAAAATGTATAAGGATCACGGTAGATATTGATTGAAGATAGCTTTATGTCTTTATTTCCGTTTTTGAAATGAATAGTATCAGCAAATAAAGGAGGGTCAATGACCGCTAGTTTTTTGTTATCAGGCAGTTACTATAGTTAATTTATCGCATTTTTCGTCCACAGTATGAAAACCAAATAGCTGCAATGAGAGAAGAGACAAGAACTTTAGTACAGCAACATTTTGCTGAGATAAATAACTTGAAGGCTAAAGTAGCGTATGAGATACAGGAGAGGGAGAAGGAGAGGGCTGATCATCAGGCTATGATGAAGTGAGTATTTGTATTTCATCATCATCATTATCGCGGCCGAAAGGCGTCCACTGCTGTACATTGACCAGTCCTGTGCTTTCTCGCATCTGGCGGGCTTTTGCAAGCTTCACCAGTCATCTGTTCAAACTTAAAGAGTACGTTATGCATCTGTTCTGTGAGCAATGTGGGCACAATATATCGAGGTTTTTTTTTTGCGATTGGCGATTCTTCGGGCTATGTCGATAACCGGTTCTCCTGCAGATATCTTTCAATTTTGATTCGACCTCTCAAGGAAATTTCAGCATAATTCTCCATTGCCTTTTGCCCTTTCATGCAGTTTTTCAACCACTGTTGAATCATTTGAGCATGTGAAAAGAGGAACTCTATCGTATTGGCTCATATTCATGTTTCAATTTCCAGAGAACTGCATCTAAAACTAAATAGTGAGAGGAAGACAAAAGAAAAGTTAGAAGATAAAGTGGTGCATTCCAGCGAGGCTCAAGGTAATACATATGTCAATGCGAGGTTATACCAGTCTTCAGAGGTGTTAGAGCCGGAAATTATTTATTTATTTATTTTTAGCTTCTCAAACAGAGCTAGAGAAGCGCGTGCGTGACCTGAGCAGCTCGCTGGAGGCGGCGCAGCGGCGCCTGCAGCGCGCGGAGGCGCGCACGGTGGAGACGCCGGCGCACCTGGTGCGGCTGCAGCAGAAACTGGCGCTGTTGGAGCAGTCGCACTCTGTTGCTATACGAGAGGTATGTACTGCATCTTACAAGCAGAGCTAGAGAAGCGCGTGCGTGACCTGACCTGCAAACTTCCCAAACTTTTCGCTCTTAGGTCCCTGGCAGGTATAGGGTATCTCAGTAAGAGTGCACTTTTTAAAACTGGAATTTTTTTTTTCATGCAAGTGGCAAGTCTGAAATTTGACAGCTGTCACCTCAGTTTATTCCGATTATTAAAAATGGAGTTTTTTGAAAGTACAACGCGTTATAATTGTCAAAACTCATTACAAAAATGGTGAAGGTTACGCTGAAACCGCTCACAAACTTCGCCAAATTTTCAGCCGGGAAAGTGCACCTAATGTGTCAACCATTTGAAGAGTGGTCAAATTTTTTTAAGAAACTGTCAATTATGGATAATAAGATTCCTTTGCATCAACGTATCGGTCGGTCTCTTGAAAACAGTGCTGCTGTAAACGAGAGTTTTGCCGAAAACCCGAAAACATCAATTCGACATCGTTCTCAACAACTTCAAATTTCACGAAGCACTACGCAGCGAATTTTGACTAAAGACATCCACCTTCATGCGTACAAGATTGAGTTAACTCAGGAGCTCAAACCAGCAGACCACGGAAAGCGCCGGCAATTCGTTCAATGGGTAATGGAGCAAAGTGAAGTCGATGCCAATTTTTCGGAAAAAGTCATTTTCTCCGATGAAGCGCATTTCCATATGAATGGCTTCGTTAATACACAAAATTGTCGGATTTGGGACTCAGAAACCCTCATGCAATCCATGAGAAACAAATGCACCCACAACGAGTAACTGTCTGGTGCGGATTTCGATCAGGCGGCGTGATAGGACCTTACTTTTTTTGAAAATGAGGCCGAAATTGCAGTGACTGTGAACGGCATGCGTTACAGGAATATGATAACGGACTTCTTGTGGCCTCAACTGGACGGCATGAATCTGGGCAACATGTGGTTTCAGCAGGACGGCACAACCTGCCACACTGCGCATGAAACAATCGACTTATTGCAGCAACGATTTCCAGAACACATTATCTCACGAAATTCTGATGTCAACTGGCCACCAAGATCGTGCGATTTAACGCCGTGCGATTTTTTTCTTTGAAGTTTTGTGAAATCTTAGGTTTATGCGAATAAACCCGAAACAATTCCTGAGCTCAAATCGGAAATCCAACGCGTCATCGGTGACATACAGCCACATCTCTGTGCAAAAGTCATGGAAAATTTCATGAAAAGAGTAATGGCCTGTCATCGGAGCCGTGGGGGTCATTTGCCGGATATTTTATTCCATACTTAATCGGAACATGTCTTCTTTATATTACAATAAAAATATCACAACTCTGTCATAAAATTCTTGTTTTTATTTTAAAATGAAAAAGTGCGCTCTTACTGAGACACCCTTTATTTATAGACTCCTGGATATCCAGGAAGACGAAATTTATTACTTTGTCACAATGGCAAGCATAATACTTTTCATCCTACCTATTCGAAAAGGACGATTTGGTTCACTTTTAAATGCACCCAAAGGTGGTGTTTTCTATAAGAAACTTTTGCAATTATCTTTGCCGCGCACTTTTTAAATTTGGAATATCTTAGTGTTCAGCGCCAAAGCAATCGAACGCAAATATTGTTTGAATAAAGACTGGCTGGTACGACGGCCCATAGTCGTGCCGCTGAATACAAAAAAAGAAATCAAATTAACCCCGTTCACGTTAAGTCTGCGCGAGGCCAAAATTGAAACTAATCGTTTTCCGCCATCTTGGCATTTACATCAGGTGTCAGGAGAATGTCTTGTGTTCTGTGTTTTTAATCGTTTCCAAAGTAAATAATAGTCATCATTATACCGAAAGTGATTAAAAGTGCTGGCAGGGATATTATCTTGAAAACCAAACATATACGAAATTAATTTCTTTAAGTAAACGAGTCAATGACCTTGTAGGTAGTTGTCGGTCGTTGCGTACTAACTGCCTACAGTTCATTGGCCTCGCTCAGCTGACGTTTACTTAAAGTAATTAATTTCGTATATTCGTGAATTAATTCGAGTTTAAAAAAGTACTTTATTTTTTAATTTTCTCTTTACAAATCGATAGTATTTCATGTACCGTATCGACTCTCCGCGGGATTAAAACGACCAAAATTTAACGGTGTATAATGCTTCATACCACTGCACATAAATAATAAAGCCCCTACAAAAAGCAATACAAAAACAAAGAAGAAGAAAAGGCAATGCAAAAGATCCTAGTGAAATTGCCTCAATCACTATAGCGGCATTTAACACTGTAACATCAGAAAAATGACTAAATTTCGTCTACATGTCGACAAACTAAAAGTCAAATATATCGAAATCGAGAATAGACTTATCCGACTTTTCTGATAAATACTAGCATGGATTTTAAAAGCTGTTGATGCTAAAAGTGTTTCTAGATATTAATTCAATAAAAGATTTACTAAGTTCTCATGACTTTTTGTAATATTTACTCTAATAAAAATAATCTGTAATGCAATTTATTTGTTTACTTTCCTTAAGTACCTAAATAAATGTATTATAACTAAATAAATTCTTTAAAATACAATTTGAGTTACTAAAGATTGTTTTTAATTATATGAGGGAAAATAGATTAGTTAGGCTGGCAACATTAAGCACGCCCCCAGCGACGCGCAGAGTTATCGTGCATGTGCATGGTTTTATTTTGAAAAATGAATTCTTTTCTTTTTCTTGAAAATGAGTTCTTCAAGTGACATTGAATAAAATATGAGGCGCCTTTTATTTTCTCATACTGGGTGATGAAAAGTAGAGTGTATCACTCGGGCGCAAAAATATTATTGGCTCAAGAGACGTACTTTGAATACCTCGCTACGTTCAGAATTTGACTAAAGAATCCCTCACTTCGTTCTAAGTCAAAGTCAAAGTCAAAATGTTTTTATTTCATATAGGCCTACATGGGCACTTATAAAACGTCAAAAGCTAGTGCACGGTTCCAAATTGGTCGTTTCCTATGTAGAAGAACCGGCATGAAACTCCATGGTTACTCTTTAAAAAAAAATGGTTTGCTGTACAATATTTCTGTTGTTCAATATTTAGTTTTGGATTCAATAAAGCGCGCTCGCTTTAAAAATATTATTTTGCTCCCTTATAATACAATCTACTTTTCATACCGTCCCAGTTAGAAGCGTGTATATTACGAACTTCAAGTAAATATTCTTTTAATTACAGGAGCAAATAAAAGCAAAACGCGCCGAAGAATCAGCTCGCAAGATATGCGCCCGTCAAGAAGAGAGGGTGGCCCTTTTGGAAAGTAAGATTGCCGAGCTGTCGGAGACGGTCGGCCAGTACGATCTGCGGCGCCGCCACGACCAGCAGCTCATACAGCAGCTGAAGGACTCCGTTAACGGCAGGCTCATGGATAAAATCGCTGCTAATAGTAATTTCGGTAAGCATACATGTACCATAGTATAGATACCGGCACGGATCTTGAGTGATAATTTCTACTTGCGCAGAAGTGAAATATCGAGTCTCTTTAGTGGTATGAAGTGAGGCGCGGGGGCGGGGATGCAATACTTGTACAGTGATTGGCTTACTTTCGCCGAGCGCTCAAGATTCTAGCCGGTATCTGTATAGATTATCAGCCTATTATGTTTCCACTGCTGGGACACAGGCCTCCTCTCTCTAAGAGCATGTGGGCTGTAATGCACCAGTGGGCTTGGTATGGATTCATAAATTAATATCACATGTTTAGGAGGAGTTAGTGGATAAATAGAAGGACGTTAGTGGATAGATAGAAGGAAAATGAGTTTATTTTCCACGCCACTAAGCTATTGCTTATGCTACTAACGTGGGTAAGCAAATGTCGGTTTAATTTGACCACACCAACAATAACCAATCACTTTGTATAGCACTAGGATCCGTTTAACTGTCAGAAAGGCCGTTAGGGAATATTATTATCACAGTTTGCAGTTTGCACTAGTATCACTGTCTGGACATGCAATAATCACGATGGTAAGTCGCCTCTTTGAAGAGTGGTTGGAGTGGCAACACGGCGTCCTCACCTTCCGCATGACGCATTGGTTGCCTTCAGAAAAGTTTTACAACTCGATTATTGGCGCAAAGGAATATCAACAATATATCTTGACAGGCCTTTTGATCTAGTGGTTAGTGGCCCTGACTGCTATGCCGGAGGTCGTGGGTTCGATTCCCACCCAGAAAAAATGTTTGCGTGATGAGCATGATCATTTGTTCTGTGTCTGGGTGTTATTTATCTATAATATGTATGTATTTAGAATTATATAAGTATGTTTATCAGCTGTCTGGTACCCATAACACAAGCTCTGCTTAGCTTGGGATTAGACGGTGTTGTGTGATAGCTGTAGAAAAAAAAATAATTACTTCTTGTTTTTTATCGTTTTGTCAATATTTTAGAAATGTGCAAGTTCGTCATAGTCGATTGGTGATGGTGTGGTTATTTCTTCGATTCTTAATAATGCGTCCGCCAATCAAGTTCACTCTTTCTTCAATGGGACATAAATTTCCATTGTGAATTGATTGATAGAGTGCAGGTATATTGTATGTATTGTATTGGTGTCCGTTTTGCTGTTTAACCGAAGTAGTGGATGGGTTAGCGGCTTGTGGTCGGTGTAAACAGTTATTTCTCTACCCTCGAACATGCATCGGAAGTGCCGTATTGGCGGTAGATTGCCAATAGATCCCGCCAAATACCTTCGACCTTCTACCTACCACTCTAAAACAAAGCAGTCGCTTCGTTGGTCACAAATAAAAAAAGAATCAAGTATTTTGCGACTTCATTTGAATTTCAACTCTATTATATAAAGTGAAAGGTGTAATTATTTGATGCCATTGTCAACTTCGATAGTGATATGACTTATTAAAGAGTTTCATGGTGTAACAATAGTAAAGATAATTTAATTTTACAGAAGAAACAACAGAAACATCACTGAAAAGCGAAACAGACAACGAAAAACTAGCCGACAGCGAGTACCTACAAACACTCATAGACAAAATACACATTTTGAAAAAAGAACTAATAGCTGAGAACGACAAACTTGGCAGTCCCATAGACATACCAACCGTCTTCAAAGTCCAAGGCTATGAAAACATACACTTGAAGTGTCGAGAAGAATACGAGAGTCTAAAAGTAGAGTTTGATCTGTATAAACAGCAGATGAAGGTCAGAGATGCTGGGAGTGATACCGATGATGTGGGAGACTTGAAGAACGAGATAGCGGTATTGAAAGAAAAGGTGGAGACATATAAAATGATGTTGGAGGAAGAGAAACAGGATAAGTTGGATACTTTGAAGTTATATGAGGAGGTAACTGATTTTTTTTTTTTTGTTGCGTTTTGGTGGTTTGTAGAAATGATACTACGGATGTAGAACGATTTATACTAAGGAACTAGCTTTTACCCGCGGCTTCGCTCCCATCAACAACTTACCCTACCCTACCTACCCTACGCTACCTATCTTACCTCCTACCTATCTTATGCTACATACCTACCCTTCTTGTTTCTTTTTATTGTTATTATTCATGGCATAGCAATTTTCTAAAAATTTAAGGCTAAGAACTCACGAAACGGTTTTACTCGCATTAGCCGAGGTGGAGCAACAGCTGTTTTGTTTCTAAACTCGCGAGACCGGAGACGTCGTTGTTGTGATTAACGCTCTCAAACTTGGCGGGCAATTTTCGCAAGATGGGTCAATTATCAGTTTAGCTTCAAACTGTCATGAACACACATCAGAAACAAGCTGTTACGTTATATTTATTTCTGGTTGTCTGATTTCTGTACCCCCGCCGGTAACTGCGGGTGTCGAGCCCGCGCGTCCCGCCGCCGCTGCGGGCGGCGCGCGATCTTACAAGTGGGCCGCCAGTGCAGCCGGGAACAATCTCGCACACCGCCAAAGTAAAACGCGTCGTCAAATTTGCTTCAGTTTTTTTTTTACATAATACGAGGGTGGATTGAAAAGTTCACGGCCTCAGTAAGAAAACAATATAAAATATAAGCAAAAGTATTTTATTTTTCCACGTAATCTCCACTTAACTCTATGCACTTCTTCCATCTGGTTTCCAACGCCTGTTTGCCGGTCATAAAAAAGGTTCTTCAAGGCCTTCAAAACAACACTTTCTTGCTGAGTAATCCTGGCCTTTTCTCTTTGATTGTTTCACGCAAGCGACGTAAGAGGGTGCAGTAATAAGCCGAGTTTATAGTTTCACCTTTTGCAAGGTAGTCCACCATGATGACACCCTTAGCATCCCAAAAAACTGACGCCATCACCTTGCCAGCTGACAAAATTGTTTTGGGTTTTTTTGGAATCGGTTCATCAGTTTTTTTCCACTGCTTGGATTGCTGTTTTGACTCTGGGGTGTAGTGGTGTACCCAAGTTTCATCCATTGTTACAAATCTGGCCAAAAAATCTTGTGGATCAGCCTCAAACATTTCCAAACAGTCGCGAGAAATCGTGAGGCGTATTCGTTTTTGTTCGACTGAAAGCAATCTGGGTACCCACCGCGCAGAAACCTTAGAAAATCCAAGTTCATTGACTATGATGTTTTGTGTTCGTTCATACGAGATGCTAATAGTGTCTGCAATCTCCCTGATGGTCAATCTCCGATCTGTCAATATCACATCACAGATTTTCCCGATGTTTTCTCCAGTCGTAGACGTCATAGGCCGGCCAGAGCGAGGGTCATCTTCAATACTCTCTCGTCCGCGGTTCAATTCAGCAATCCACTTTTTCACATTCGTATACGACGGAGCAGATTGTTGTTGACATATCTTCGTGAATCTCTTTTGGAGTTAGTTTTTTTTTAAACAGGTATTTGATGACCGCACGTTGCTAAATTTTCTCCATTCTTTAAAAACCGCTGCACAAAGGCTCACAAAATTCAGTCTAATTTAAATACAGTTAATGCTATTGCGATAGAATTTTACAATTTGACAACCAGAGAGTAAACTAATCGAATGAGGTCAGTTACATTAAAATAGTTTGAGTATTTATGTGTTAGGCCGCGAACTTTTCAATCCACCCTCGTAATATAATATCTGCATTAAACAGAAGCTGCAGGGGTGCATATCCGCGGCGGACGCGTGTGAAAAGCGCTTTGTGAGATTTAGGGAGAGAACTCACGAAGCGTTTTTCTCCCGCTGCCGCCACGGTAGCTGGCTCACAGCTTCTGCTACAATGCAAATATACACCATTAAATTTTGGTTGTTTTAATTCCGTGGAGAGTCGATTCGGTACATGAAACACTATCGATTTGTAAAGATAAAATTAAAAAATGAAGTACTTTTTTTCTAAAAGTCGAGTTAATATACGCATGTACGAAATTAATTTCTTTAAGTAAACGAGTCAATGACTTTGTAGGTGGTTGTCAGTTGTTGCGTACTAACTACCTACAGTTCAGTGGCCTCGCTCAGCTGACGTTTACTTAAAGAAATTAATTTCGTACATGCGTAAATTAATTCGAGTTTAAAAAAAGTACTTTTTAATTTTCTCTTTACAAATCGATACTGTTTTATGTACCGAATCGACCCTCCGCGGGATTAAAACAATTAAAAATGAAATTTAACGGTGTATATGTAAAAAATTGAATCAGTTTTCACAACGCGGTTTACGGCCGTGGTGTGCGCGGTTGTTCGCGGCTGCCGCTCACCGGCGCCGCGGTCGCCCGTCGCCGCCTCGGCCGTTTGCGCACGTGACCGCTTCCTATCGGCCGACGGCTTGCGGTCGAAAATCGCGGCGAATCAACCGCCTCTTGAGTTTTGAAATAAAATAGCCGTTTCCCCAGCCGTGGCGGCGGCGAAAAAAAAAACCGCTTCGTGAGTTTTCTCCCTCAAGCGGAATAGGGTCTTCCGTTTTAACTAATCAAAATTCAAATCCGCAGTTTCTAAAATATTGGTTCTAATGTTACAGAAAATCAAAAACGAGCAAGAATTCCAGAAGGAGATCGTGTCGGACCTGAAGACGCGTATCCTGAGCCTGGAGAAGCAAGTGCAGACGCAGCGGGAGCGCTACTCGGCGCTGCTGGACGAGACCGACAACTACATCCGCGCGCGGAACGACCGCGAGCGCCGCGTCAGTGCTGACGAGCACACGCACTTCAAGGATGGCATGCTCACGGTAACTCAACGTCTATGTGCTCGCCTAGAATCAATCGATATGTAATGGATAGCCATCCATCTATCTTACACACAGATATAGACGCGAAATTATTCAGCTCCTTATTTATTTATTGTACACTTTATTGTTGGCACTTACAAGAAATATAACATCGATAACTTATGTCTAAAATACAAACAATTGGCGGCCTTATCGCATTCCGCAACCTATTCCAGGCAACCATGAATGGACTGGATTCTCAGAACATGATAATGATGATGGGGCTGTCATAATAAGCCCAAAAATTTACTACAATATACTATAATAGATACATACATATGTTATACATATAATATATACAAAAGTACATACATACCAAAAATATAGACAATGAAAAGAAATGACGAATTTTGAACGACGACTCTTTAACAAGTCTTTTGAATATAGGCAAAGATTGAGCACGTTTTATAGGATCTGGCAATGCATTCCACAAACGAGCAGCCTGGACAGCAAAGGAATTTCAAAAACAAGTTGAGGAATGCAATGGAAGTCCGTGAGGAAGACACGGTGGAGTGCCCCGCTTAGGCGGACCACCGCCGTGTCCTCGAGGGAGCGATTGGTGGCCGTGACCTGTCATGCCGGGCTCAGGTACAGGCCATAGTCCGCAGCGAGGGGGAATGGGTGGCGATCGCCTTCGCGTGCGAAGTAGTAGTGCTAGCGAGGGAGGCGGCCGCAAGCCGGTAGCAACGGACGTCCTCACGCCGCAGCCGCCGGCACCCGTTGGAGTCTCGGTGGCTGCTGCCTGACTTCCAGCCACCGTAGGTGTGGACTTGCGAACGACGAGCACAGCCCGAAAACCGACATCTTTTAGTTATAAAAAAAAAACATGATTTCTGTTGGAAGTATTTATTTATTTCGATTTTCAGGTATAAATATCCATTGTTAACATTTCCAGGACGTGACAGCACCGCCGCATATGCTTCACTATGCGCACGAGTTGGCTCGCAAGGACCTCGACATATCGCAGCTGCGGAAGGAGAAGCATATCATGGAGGGACAGTTTAGGTATGTGTCCTATGCGTGCGTGGTCTGAAAAGTTTCTGACCCTACTGTGAAGATAGCAGCAATCGTCAATAAAAGCTAATTGCTAGCCTTATAGCTACGGTAATATATAGGATAGGCATTATATTGTGGGAGACTGGTGCCTAAACCGGGCTCTGAAGCTATACAGCCAGCCTCTAGGGGGGCCTCTGCCCCCCCTTGGCGACACCTATGGTGAATATAGTTGTGCATCTTTTGATACTTACCAATGTTTAGCTATTTTGGACGCGCAGTTGTTATTTAACAGTCTTTTGAGTAACTTAAATGATTCTAAACTAGTCAAACTTTCTGCACTTCTATCAAAATGTACTATTTGATGTAATAGGCATTCAATGGGGTACAAATCATTGACTGTGCACGTGTTGGGTTAAACTATTAGTGCAATGAGTAATTTTAATAAATAAGCAAGCTCAATTGTCGTGAATAGTACAGTCACACAGGGTGAACAGAAACGCAGGGGTGACAATAAACAAAACTGAAGGCATTTTTTTTTTTTATGTTAGGTAAAATCATCCAATGACAAATCCCGCCCTTGGGCGGAGCGGGAAGGCATTTTCCACATTGTTAAGATAATAAGCGCTGCAATTTTTCTTGCATTGTCATATAAACATAATGGAAGTTTTGCTAAAAACTAATTTTAAGAGAAATGAGTGAAAGTCCCTAAACAAAGTTTTTTTTAGAAAAAAAAAAGAAAGAAAAACAGTTTATTTACGCGAAATGACTCAACCTTAAAACTAGCCAACAAACATAATCATTGCTTAAGAAACATAACCGTCACATTACGCAATACGGTCGAACGCTCAGCATAAAGCTGTGGCCTTATCATGCATAATACGATGAGCCCACAGCGCCGGTTTTCAGCGTTGGCCGGTGTCAGTGTGTGCAGTGTGCAAATAGATTTGGATACCAAATAGGAAAAAAATACAAATGAATTCATAAATAAATAAAATATTATATAAGTAGACGATGTTGTAACACCAAGGAGGAGGCCGACCGCATCAGGCAGAGGTAACGGGGCGCTCGTGCCGCACGCCTCAAGGAGCTGTCAGCAAACCGTAAAAACCGCTAGCTGCAGGCAGGCAGGGTCGATGCCTACTGGGGTCATGGGTCAGCTTCCGACAGGAATACCCGGCCCCAGCACGATAGGCAACGAAGGAACGGGGTAGGTTTTTATTTTTAGTCAGTAAGAGTCTGACACTATTTCCCGCTCCGCCCAAGGGCAGGATTTGTCTTTGGATGATTTTACCTATCATAAAAAAAAGTGGCAACACCACGGCGCGCCCATAACACAATATTCGCCCCGTTTGTCGGTACTATAAATACTGTTATTATGAATTACAGAGATTGTCAACGTGAGGCGACCATCGAAAAGGAACGATTCAAAGAAGTCATAAGAACATTGAAAGAAGAAATTGACAGGTAATTAACTATAATATATACAATGATATATATGTACTACGCACTAGATGAGGCGTGCCGTACAGTCACTTTACTTCACTTAATTGACCTGCAGGCCGAACACTTTTACATTGATGGCATTAGTGCAGTTTTGACGTTCATGCAGTGTCAGAGCGACGCTTATAAATACAAATTTAAATGAATTTGGACATATATAATAATTTTATAGTCAAGTAAGTAAAACCATCGGTTGTTCAAGCAATGTAATAGCTTCTACTATCGTAATAGTACGTTAGAGAAGATATTATTTTATTTAAACTCTTCCCCATTTTACAATCATAGACTAAAACATGCAGATGGTCCCTCCCACAAAAAGCTGAATTAGGTTTTTACCTACAGCTACTTTACCAAATACAGACTTCGCACGATCTTTTATACTGTTTGACTGTTTAATTTTTAAATAGTTTTATTTAATGCTCTTTCTTTTTTTGTATAATTAACAACAATGTTTTTTTTTTTAAAATAAATTACGACGAAATGTCAGCAAATCGTGAGGTATCAGTTTTCATCGGTAAGTTTTGTTGTTAAGCATGATGTCATTCGTTAGCACTTAGGATTACCTATCTGCACGTAATATGGTACGTAAATTATTACGTACCATAGTACGTGCAGGTTAATATTAAATTTGAATTAGGTTCAGTTAAACTTGTAGTCTTATTAGTGATTACTGATTTATTTATTTGTTTTACTGTTATGGACATCTCGTTTTTACATACACTATAATTACATTTTGAAATAGAGTATTATTGTAATGAAGTATTGTAGGCAAGAAACTGTGTCACTTCTGCGGTATAAAAATCTATATATATGACATTTCATTGCACTAAGTTGAACGAAACGCGTAAGTACTAGGAAATGCATGGCGCTTTAGACCTTTTGGTCGCGAAAAAGTATCCTCTATAAGCTGTCTTAGCGCTGTAAGTTTTAAAAGTTTTGTTAGACGATATAATGGCAATCTAGCGCTGCAGCGATTTTTTGTTTGAACTTTTCAGTATTTTGACAAATAGTTTATATGAACGTGCTTGTCTATCGCAAGAATATAGGTCGATGAATATATATAATAATACTTACTCTCAAATTGTGGCATACTAAAGTTGTGGTGGCTCAGTTGTAACGGTTCAAACCTAGCTAAGCACATTATGTAATTTATTTCATCACCACTGCTCACAAAACTGTGAACGAAACAGAAACTGTCCTGGAAATAAAAATTCGAAGATATGTGACATCCAGCAACATGCACGTGGCCCGCGTGGTGGATTACGGCGCTTTCCCTCTCCTAGAGATTAGGGCTATTGTATTGAAAGACAAAAAAAAGAAATAAAAAATTGGTTAGTTATAGTTGGTTAATATCTTACATAGTTATTTATTTTAAAAACTTTATGCACATAACAATGTACAAAGGCGGACTTAATACCTTAGGCATTTTCTACCAGTCGACCTTAGGGTGTTGCAGAAACTTCACATGGTAGGTGCAACAAATAAATAGACAAACAGAAAAGACACAAAATATACAATACATACTTAGATACATACATACAAAATATAAGCAGTGTTATTGTGAAAAAGAAATCCAACCAATCAGTGTTGTGATTATTCTACCAACCTCTTATGAATGAACTTACGTGCCTTCACCATAAAGGAAAATCGGCTTGTCGCCATCCTGACATTCAGAGGGAGCGCATTCCAAAGTGATATCGCCTGAACAAAAAAAGAGGAGTGGATATGCCCAGAGCGGTGTGAGGGACATCGTAGAAGATGATTATTTGTAGACCGAAGATTTTAATTGTGCTCAGAGCAAAGAAATTGAATTTCAGACATCAGAAGAAGGGAAAGAAGGCTTGTCTAGAAAAGAGAACAGGGTAGTCAAGGCCCTTAGCAGTCTGCGCTGACGAATAGGTAACCATTTTAAAAGTGAACGATGCTGGGATACACGATCGTACTTACGGAGGTTGAAAACAAATCGAATGCAGTTATTTTGTTAGTAAATGATTAAAAACTATATTAGTAACACTTCACTTTGCATTATATTGTCTTGGTGCTGTCCTGTGATACTCGTTCGTGGAACCCACTTAACATCACGCCCTGTGATCAAAGTCTTCTTCCATAAAAAGGTAGAAAAAATTCGGTACTAGCACCACAAACGCTTTAAAATTGACGATCCGGTGTGACTCCAGCGACTGCGTATGTATGTACTTCAACTTTTGGCGCACATATTTTCAACGATGTCCTCCGCCCATGTGGTGTAATGCAGGCGAGAGATGTACCGCGCTGTGTTCGGCGGAGCGGCGCACACTCGCACCGGCCTTTCAAGGCAATTGCGGTTGGCTGCACTCGACGCTTTCTCCTTTGCACCGCAAAAAAAATCTTCATTTTCAGCCTTATTCGCCTTATTTAGCACTTTGCTATGCGCACTTTGTTTTATCACCTGACCTTAAACCTAGAGGGAAGACAACTTCGTGCTCACATCTTGGAACTTAGAAAGCTTATTGTGGTCAAGCATCCATCCGTGAAGGATATTGGATCCTCTCTCTTACAGAAAAGGGGCAGTATCTTAGCAATGGATCATTGTAGGCTGAATATAATGACAGTATAATAATGTGGCCCCTTCTACCTTACATCATTCAAGTATCACTGATAAGTGTAAAGGTTTACCTCCTGCTTTTTTATCCATGTATTTTAATGATATCAGATATAAAGTCAGGCAGTGGCCATAGTCTTTCCATAGTGTAAGGTAATCAGCCCACTTTGTTCAACCAAATCCAAAAACATAGCTTCCATATCCTGCAATTGTTGAGTACTAACTGGGGACCATCCTTGAGCGTACTTGCATAGTCCATACAGAAGTAATTCTCTAATAAGGAGCCTCTGCGAGTTGGTTTCAGACCCTCATATGCCTTCTTAAAGTCCAGATCGCAGGGTCTTAAGAAATGTCCAATGCATAAACTTTTTCTGATTGCGTATAAACTCTTGAACTAACGTTACCAATATAGCTTGAAGAATTGCCAAACTTAAGTGGCATTACAGGGCACATTACTCGCAGAATAGATTGTCGATGGGGACGAAAGATAGTTTTAAGTGGCAACCGCGAACCGGGAGACGCGGCATAGGTAGTTCTCCTATTCGGTGGGCCGATGACCTGTGGTGCTATTCTCTAAGAAAACGCAGCGCTGCCTCAACGACGAACACCCAAATAGGATACATTGGATTGTCAACCTAATCTACCTATAGGTACATTGGATTGTTAATTCAATGTATCCTATTTGGATATTCGTCGTCGCGGCAGCGTTGCATTTTCTTAGAGAATAGCACCACTGGTGAGGATCGCGAGAATACGATTGATGCTAGTCAGTGAGAACAGTGGACATCTTTCGGCTGAAATGATGATGATGTGCTATTTATTTCAGATTACGTCGGATACAGTCCCGGGAAGGAGCTAACTTAGAATACTTGAAAAACGTTGTGATGGCGTACCTCATGTCTACAGACTACGCCGGTAGAAAACATATGTTAAACGCGATAGCGGCTGTTCTACACTTCACTGCCAACGAAAAGAATTTGGTATCAAGCAACCTCTAGATAATGTAACGAGTTTTTATGTTTTGAAGATTATTTTTGAGTAAATAGAGGTGCTTCCAATATTCTTATAGTTTTGTACCTTACAAAGGATTTTTTTTTCTTGTCTGTCAGGCTCGCGCTTGACCACTATCTCACTGTGTGGTAAGCGATAATAATATACTGGTATTTAACAATTTTTTCAGCACCCTTTCGTGACTTAGCAGATTTTTTGCACCTACCATATGACCATATGTCCTACTTTTTTGTGCAGAAAACTGTCTTATTTCGAGTTTTGTTCGCATATTGTGCAAAATAAACAATAACATGGCAACGCACAATAAATAATGTTTTTTTTTTACCGTGGCATTGTTATTAAATGTAAGGACTTTTCACATATTAAAAGATTTGAGATATGGTGCTATGAAAAATCTTGTGTCGTGTCAACGTTCTATGAATCTTCACAAACTTATAACACAAAATTACAATTTTGTGGGTTGCCATGTTATTGCTGACTTGCGTCAAATTTTGTGATGTAATGCATATTATTTATGCTCTAACAAACTTCAATAAAGTTATGAGTCAAAAGAGTATTTTTTATGTAACATTGACGATGATTTGACAGGCTGAATTCGAGTTAAAACGAATGCGCATTTATTCACGGCCTTTCATACTAAATGATATGTTATACCTAACTGTTGAAGTACGGGGCGTAGCCCCAACATGGCGTGTCTACGTAACAAACAATCTAAATCTTAACTAATTTAATAAAGTGGTAAAATTTTATGTGGACTATCATTTTTACCCACAATCTCATGTCCCCTCAAAAAATTACGTAAATAATTATATTTACATTATTTTTTGAAGGAGACAAGCGATTTTGTTGGCAAAAAGAACGTCCCAAGTACGAATTAGAACGTAGAACGATTACTACTCTAAGAAATAAAATCAATTTTGATAATTGTATATTTTGGTAAGAGATCTATTCCTAACAGTATTAAGTATTTACATATATTAAACTGGCACTTATCACTATCCTTAACGAATAAGGGCTGATTTCACCATTCAATATAAAAACTCAGTTCAACTAAACTGAGCTCAGGGTAATCTAGTTTAAAGAACCGTGTCGTAACATGGGCGACAACAAAAGAATTGAAACTGAGTTTAGCGTAAACTAGGTTTAATTCATAGCGGTGAAACGCAAAATGAAGCTATAATCTCGATTAGGCGCTCAAACTGCGTTTTGTTTTATATAATCGCGATTACTTTCTTGGTGAATTTGGCCCTAAGACGAGAATTTTTATGTAAAACATAATTATATATTATAAATGTGGGCTTTTGCAAATATATTTTGAAGTTGGAGGAGTAAGGTCATGTATTGATTTTTGAACAAACTACATTAAGCACTTGTGTTTGTCTCATTTGTATGTATATCTAACGGGGCGTTAGTGACAGGTCGCGAATCAGAAGAAAGCTTTAGTTAAATTAAAACTAACACCCGTACTTATAAAGAAGTAATTACTTGTTACTAAGTAAAATCTTATTAAGTCATTACTTGATGTTTGAAATCTTCATTCAAATTTTAAATTTTTCTTAACTATAGAATAGAAATTATTACTTAAGTAGTTACTTTAACTCAAGTATTTAGCTTTACTTGTTTATAAATACGGCTGAACAGTTGTGACAACTTATTAATTTGAAGCTCCTACTTTAATTGTATTTATGGTGTGCCTACAATAAAGAGTATATTATCTATCTGTCTAACAGTTAATTGTGTTTGCCTACACGTGATTGGTAAATATCAGAATCATCACTAATATCGATAAACTGATATAGAGATTGGTGCTATCTGATCATCATATTGTAATAATATTGTGAAGCTAGAAGCTAAAAAGTATGTCGTATTTAATTTGTGTTTCTTTGATAAATGAGATTTAATTATAAAAGTTTTATTTTTACTGGTAAAAGGAAGAGGACTCGCAAAGCTGCTGTCTCTCACTACGTCAATGTTTGTTTTAACGCCAATTTACGGAGTCAGCACTTTTTATTTCTTGTGTAAAAAGAAGACTAATAAATTAATGTATATTTATTACGTACTTTAAATCGTAGTTGATACAAGAGTCTAAGGAAAAACAATTAAATTTCTTGAAAAGTCTTTAATTTTACTCATGCCCCATGCTCAATGCATACATATACACATCACCTACATATCATTACATGCCATCTGAAGACTAAACATTTGTACCCTTTTAAGTGTCATGGACACGGGTGCAGTAAATACCACATCGCGACCAAATCTACGTAGCGGCAACGGATTGATTTTTCTGTTAGACTTTACCACATTGTGCAGTTTTTTGAAAAGATATAATTATAGTAAAAAATGATGACATAAATACTACCTCTATCACAATGTGAATCTGATAGATATTACCTAAGGCAAGACGAAAGGGGTTTTATTAAAACACGCTAACATTCCTGTTGTCTATTTATTATAATTACATATAATAAAGTTTATAAAATTACGTTAAATTATCGTTGTTTTTTTTTTCATCAAATGCCAAGCAATTACTATTCCAAGTGTTCACTGCTTATTTAATTTTGTAGTGTGTTTGCCTTCGAAAGAGTAATAAAGTATTCAAATTTTCATTCTTTAAGATTCCATAGCCAAATATGTATGTGTTTCATGATAGTTGCAACCTAGGGGTATTTAAGTCAAGAGTGAAAAAGTTACTTCTAAGCAAGCGTGCTCCCGTTGACGGAATCATTGCTTACCATCAGGTGAGATACCATTCAAACGCGATCTTAATCAATAATAAAATAGAACTTTTATCATTTTGACATATCCATTTATCTGCCTAGATATAGCACAGCCAGACTATTGAATCTATATTCACGTAAGAAAGGCAAGTTTGTTTTAGTGCAACGCTGAACAATGTTACAGTAAAATCACGAACGTTAACTCCCACAGTATATAATCAAAGCTCCCATACATGTAACCGTGGGATGAAAAAGCAACTCAATGGTTGTATTGGATTATTTAAAGGACTGGGACATATCGTTTGAGTGTACAAACAAGGGACGACTTCGATGTGTTCCTTATGAATTAGCAAGAACTTGCCCAGAGCCTCTGTTTTTAAGTGTATAGTCTATGCCGGGAACTACGACAGGAATGGAGGTCTTTGCCCAACTCTTTTGATCTTTCTTATATATAAAAATGAATAGCTGACGAAGTAAATAAGTAGGTAATAATATTTTGAAATGGGAATGAAATAATTCGCTTAATTACTGATTAGAGTTATTTATTGGCGTTCTCGTTTTATGATTTTTCAGCGTTTTTTATCTGTCAAGCTTCTGTCAAGTATATGTCAGCAAAGTGAGAGAACAAAACTGCGATTCAAGTGTACCTATATACTCTTTTGGATGTGGCTTCTCCAACAGGCACTTGCTGGCAGGCACTGGCTGGCTGGCTGGGCTGACAATTTGGTTATGGCTTTGGCTCCAAATTGTCGTAAGATGGTGTTGCCTTGGCAGTTCATGGCTTTGGCTTGGCTTGGCCTGGACGGGGCTGGGCTCATGACGTGGTGTTACAATTTGGTGAGATGGCGCTTCCAAAGTTAGTTAACCTGCATTCTGCATAACAATACATACATACATATACAATAACTGTGTTTTTCAGTTTTTCTTTTTTTTTTTTTGCGAAATAGGTACTATGCTGCCGTGACTGCCGTCTAATTAAAAAGGGCATAAGTAACATTTTTTTTTTATTTTGAGTAAAATACAATCGTGTTAAATACATGGTGGGAATTAGAAAAAAATCGATTTCATTGACGAGCGACGGCAATAATATACTCCAAATTGAGGAGCCTATAAAAAAACTTCTACGAGTATCACCATCAAACTTCACAACTCTAAACTAAGGTGAGTGCTCGGTCACACTGGCAGCGCGGGTGCGGGGCGGGCGCGGCGCGGCAATCACTAACACATCTAATGCTACGTTTACATGTGGGCCCATCCTCCGCCAATCGCTATTGTGTACTCATTGTACAAATGGGGAAAACCCGTCAACACAATGGCTATTGGCCGAGGCTGGGCCCACATGTAAACGTAACATAAGAACTTCCCTTGAGTGGCCACAGTGGGCACGCGGGCGCGGGAAGTGGCACGGACTGGCCAACGCGGGCCGCGCGTGGGTAACTCACGCCTTGCTTGTTATAACGAATTTTGATGCTGTTTTTTTAATGATAGAGTGATTCAATTCAGGAAGGTTTGTATGTATAATACATGCATAATGTAGTAAAGAAACACTGATAATTTTAGAGCTATTTAATGTGATATTGTAAATAAACACTTTTTTTTGCGCTTACATTGCAAACCCTACGAGATCGATCAAAATAATGTACAGTATTGTACAACTTGTAAAAGTATACAAAAAAGTAGGACATGATTGGACGGACCAGCGCCGGCCCAAAGTAAATTTTAGAATTGAGTGAGATACACTTATGGCGCCTCTCCTGTTTGCTCCTAATAATATTATATACCTATACCGCAATACCGTCTACGGTCGACTAGGATTTTAGAAGTAATAGAACGCGCGCGGCGTGCGTCTCGTTCATCTCTTTGCTTAAAATATAGACAATTGAGAAATTTCTTTTATTTTTCTTTACCATTTAGGCGCCCTCTAGGATTTGGCGCCTGGAGCGACCGCTCCGTTCGGCGTACGGGCGGGCCGGCCCTGGGTCGGACTATCATTCGCGCCGCTCACCGCACCGCGCTGCCAGTGTGGCCAAGCACACAATTTCTACGCGTGACAATTTTATAAAAGTACCATTTCTAATACAAAGATGGCGCTTAAAATAACTTGGTCAGGACCGAAGCCTACTGGGGCCATGGGTTGATTTTTATAAGGGAAATCCGCGGTCCTAGAACGCAAAGTGCAACTGAAAAAACCAATTGTGGTTTTACTCAGTAAGATTCTGACACAACCTCCCTCTCCGCCTTAGAGCGGAAGAAGTCATTAGCTGATTTCCTACCTTAAGAAACTGGCAGAAAATAATATTTAGCTTACTTACCCATTCATTCATTTATCGATGAATAAAGAAAATAACGAGAAATATAAGTGATGAAAATTATAATAACGGCACGTGTCGATCGCCTAGGTTAAGCAACACTTAACCTAGGCGATCCTCCTCCATTCCTCAAAAAGAATATTCAGCCGTTGGTCCCGACTGACATTTGTAGATGGTCAGTCGTTACTTTCTAAGAACACATTGTGCATACAGAGAGTGGAATTCTCTGCCGGAGTCTGTGTTTCCTGACAAACCGGTAATCTTTAAACCAAGATTGAAGAGTTTACTTTTAGGTAAGCGCGCTCCATCGTCGATCGCATCGTCGCTTTACATCAGGTGAGATAGCGGTCAAGCGCGAAGTTAACAACAATAAAAAAAATCTTACAGCGAGCTTGCCAAACAGGTATTTAACTGTATACGATTATATTGGACGCCGACAGTCCGACACCAACAGAAAAGTTTATACTCTTCTTAAAATTGGTCTATGAATAAAGAGTTATGTTTCAATAACCCTTTTCTGTGACTAATTAGATACCTAGTGTCTACCTGCCTACCTAATGCACCTAGAGTACCTACGATTAGGTGCCTTAGTCTTCCCACGGAAGTTGTTTTATTGTCACACAATAAGCGACAAGATACGTAACCGAGCTATTTGTGATACATAACATGATTAAAAGAGTGTCCATTGAGTTTCTTGAACATTCTCCATAGAAATCTACGCTTGGGAATTTTAGCATATTTTTTTTTACGACAGACAGACTTCTTGAACTTTCAAAAGTGCCTGTAAATGGTTTATTTGAAATAAATGTTTTTGACTTTACTTTTGACTTTGAAGGTATGTTACTAGCCTACTGACAATACGAGCATGTTTAAAGAGCCTATTACACCTTTCTAAATTCAGGTTCCGATATTCAGGGGCCGATTTAGAAAAAGAAAGTCGCCGGAGCTCTTGATTACACGTTCACTGATTCAGGTTACTGAATCAGTCGCCACAGAGTACTTTGTAATAATATGTCAGTCGCCAAGGGTGATCCACTTTATTCCTAAATCGGAGCCTAAGTAGGATCCTTCCTACCTAAATGCAATTATACTTCCCTGAATTTAGGCGTGCCTAATTATCGGAACCTGAATTCAGAAAGGAGTAATAGCTCCTTTAGATGTGAAAGATCCTACTATGTTATGAGCCTAACATTAGACACCTCATGTTTTTGCGATTGCACTCAGCGATCAGACCAATCGCTTGAATATTTCCGGATCTTGCAATATAGATCCACGTTTGGAGTCGGACGGACCCTCTTTTAGTAATAAGTATCTAGATGGTGACGGATAGTGCCTATGTGAACCTATAAAGGTGGTTTTACTCTAGAGGAGTCAAGCATGAAATGAGCACAAGTCGAGCCACTCTACTCACGGTGTCAAGTGTAGATGTACAACGAGCCACCAACGATCACTGTCCTCGATCGCGATGCAAAACCTTTTTGTGTTTATCAAAAAGTCGACAGTTCAAGCAGGAGCCAAATGCTCGAGGCTCGAAGCGTGCTTGTTCGAGGTTTGAAAGTTGATCGCCAACTCGAGACTACCCGAATTTGTGCTCGGTTTGTGCTCCACTTGTGCTCGGTTCGTCTAGCGTAGACCCACCTCAAGAACACATAAGTATGGTCTTGTGATAAAGTAGAATAATATAGATATAACTGAAGGTGCATAGAAAGGCTACGTAGAAAATGTATTTTCTTAATTAACTGCTTTAGTATTTTCGCCTCTGAAAGATTTTTCATGGGGTGAAATACTTACACTCACAAGTAAAACTAAATACTTGAGTAAAAGTAACTAAGTAATAATTTGTATTCTATAGTTAAGAAAAAAACAAATTTGAATGAAGATTTCAAACTTCAAGTAATGACTAATTTTCCTTAGTAACAAGTAATTAATTCTTTATAAATACGGGTGTTACACTAACTGTGTATAAAAATGCCTCTACGCCCTAAACAAGAGCAGACCAAGAGGGGCAGACTTCCATCGCATGTTCCACCGTGTCCTCCAAGCGATCTGCACAGTGGTGACACCTGGACGTTTCTTCCGTCTGAATCGGAAACAGGAAGATCCTGTAATGGCCATTTACCTGCGGTGAGAACCTGCGTCAAGCGGACAGTGAAGACGTCCTGTAAATAGGACCACCACTACATAAGTCGGTAAATAATACTAATCTACAAAAGAAAAAATCTTACAAAAATACTTATGACTTTCCAAATATGGTACGCATTAACTTTAATAGTCACTTTGTTGTATTTTGGCTATAGACTAGTATATTAGTACATTATGATACAAGTGTGTAATGTAGGAGGTGGTATTAAGACTTGAGCCGTGGCGAGGGTCCTCAGAGAGCCAAGAACGGAAGTCATTAATTAGTCACGTGTATCATACGACGATTTTCAATACACTTGTAAAGAAAAAGTCTTTCTAAGCATGTGTTGAAAAAAAAATTTTTTTTTTGTGTCCTCGCTTTCATAGTCAGTTAAAAAATCAACCTAACAAAATACGTAGGTACCAACTAATTACGGAACAAAAGGGGTAAGTAGCAGTATATTAATCAAGTCGCCAAGTCCATTAGTAAATGTTCGCGGGACAAAAGAGTTGAAGACAATCGATATAATCGCGCGGTGCCCGCAAAACGCTTCGGGAATCCTAGGGAGACCATGATCACAGGTTTCATGAAACTTGGCCCGATTTCTGAATTAAGAGTTCGGTAGAATGCAGATAGTCCGAAAACATCGGCAATTAACGCATTGACTGCTGAATTATTATAAAAGAGATGGCTAAACGGCTGCCCCCAAAACGGTTAACATGTATAAGAACTTCACACTAACCCGTATTATTTAAATATTCATTCATGAATTATTTAGTGTTTAATAATTTCATTGAACTTTCGTGAACTAATAAAAATAAAAAAGTATCTGAATTGTTTTTATGCTTTGTTTTGGTTTGACTTGACAAGATTATAGATAATCAAGGAGTACTTCAAGCTAAGGAGGAGACATATCGCATTTCCAAACTGTCAAATCGAGTTATTGTACTAACATCGATTTATAATAAGGGTTATCAAAACGATTTATTTTCTGAAACAAAATAATTGTAACTGGATAAGTGTATTACTAACACTTTGAGCACACAATCTTACTACATATTTTGTGTCTGTCGTGGTCAATATATGTTTTTTTTTTCTTTTATCCCATTCGATTATTTTATCGATTTTGTTACATTAAAAACAATCCATCTCTACTCTATGAAAAAAAAACAAACGTCAGACGTCGTTTCAACGCTCTGCCCAATTTGTTGTGCTTTTTGGATTTAGTTAGATTTTGGATTTTCATTGAACTTCGCTTGTTTATTGGACTTACTGATTGCTCGCCTAACTACTGACCTCTCGCTACTCGACACGGACTTGAATTGCAATCATGCGGTGCATAAACTGTGGTGTACACACGCAGACTGCGGCGGCATTTCACCTCTTCTTTGCCTGCTCTTTTACTCATGAACCTAGCACGATGGTTAACAATAGAGGTAAGTCATCTGCGAATAGTTTTAAATCTAATAAATATAAGAAACAATGATTGGTACTATGGTAATTCAGTTTTGTTTTTTTAGGTTCCAAGGGATGCCAACATTTGTCAGCCTTGTTATGAAATGCTGAATTCAGAAGCTAATGATGATCGTTTATTTGCCCATACAATGATGTGCATAACTTGTGGTCGTTCTGTCAGAAGCGTACATCATGAAGTGGAAAGAAACAATTTGATGATGCAGGATTTACCAATATCACATCCAGCTTTCCATCAGGTAATTAAAGTGATGTTTATACACAATGCATTGTTTTATTTATTTATTTATTTGATACCTAGATACTCTCTGCACTAACAGCCAAAACCAAACATGCAGAGAGTCATTATTATATTACAATATAAAAAAATAACATAAATCACCTAAAATACAAATCATTATCAATATCATTATCCAAATATTTAGTTCCTTAGCCTACAAACAGTTAATAATCATCATTTCTTTCTCTATAACGATGACGTCATACCAATAACCTAAATTACCTTTTTTTAGACCATCAACTATGTGTGTCATCCCTGTTGGATGCGGCATCAAAGGCAGACAAATCAGGACCAAAATCGGTCAACTCTGCCGAGACCTGAACCTGTGCCACAAGCTCAGTTAGTGGCTCAGGTTCACCTGAACCGCCAGCCACTAACTGAGTCTGTACCTGAACTACAAGCTGAACCTGATCCAATAATTGAAACTGAACCAGTACCGAGACCTGTTCCAGAGCCAGAATTAAACCTGCCAAACTATAAACCTAAAAATACCTGTGTGTTTAATGCTTGTGTTATTGAACAAAAGTTACATGTTATTCCAGCATTTATAAAAAAAAATGCTTTTTGAAAATTATAATTTTTATATTCCCCACGATACTAGGGTATGTGATGTACATTTGAACTTGAATGTTTGGCACTTGCTACTTGGAAATAATAATATATACTCAAGTTTTACAGCGAACCAAATTGAAAAAAAACTACCAACATTGAATTTAGAGAGTGACATGTTTTATGGATCAGCTTAACCGTTTAGGAACCTTTGTAAGGGAAAACAATTTGAATAGGCAACAAACAAAGTTTTTAAGAGTGGATGGTAACCTGCCCCAATTGGAGAGTTTTCCAATATTGGGGCATAGTGACTTAATATTGATGGCATTAGGACCATATCAAGCCAAACAAGCTCGGTCATACTACAGAGAGCATATTAGAGCAAATGGTGTTTACAATATTGAAGTGTGCCCAGATCTTGAAAGAGTAAATCATTTAGGTGCATCAAGACCTCAACTTCTAATAGGCCAAATAAAGTCGAGGCATATTGGTCATAAAATATACTATGTGTATATTTTGTATGAAACTGAACCCACAAACAATCATTTAGATGATATACTGTCATATTACTGCAGCTGTATTGTGGGTAACAGAACTCTGGGCTGTTGTCATGTCATGACAGTGGTCTGGTATCTCGGGTGGGCGAGACATTAGAACACATTATCATCTCCGGCTTCATTTTTAGATAATGTCATAATAAGACTTACCAAATAAATGAATAAATCGCATTTTTATTGTTTTATTATATATTTTTTATGTCCCTGGTTACTCAGTGCGTTAATTATCTAGTTTATGCAGAATTGTTTACAAAACTACCTCAATACAGAAATTACAAATATTTGGCTTAGTTAATATTTAATATCTTTTTCAAATACGTTCATCATTTCAATCTTAGTGTTATTTACATTGTCTGTGAAAACTGTCTTTATTTCAACTCATTTGGATAAGTAGTTTAGGTTTTACAACAGAATACACTTTTAACATGATTTTTGTGGAGATTATTTATCATAAGTCCGTTGAATCAAGTTTTTTTAGTGCATTTACCCATTTGTAGATTTTTACTTTAAGTACCTTAGTGAAAAATCATCAGTGAAAAACACAATCATCAATAAAAATCGTCGCAGCCACATTAAAGCGCCTAGTTGACCTTAACCTTTTTGATTATAAAATACTATTTTTCAGCTATTCAGCATTATATATTGCTAGGTGCCATGTTTATACATGCATTTTCATTGTGGGGCAGTCGTCCATACTTCAATTTAGCCATGTCCTTTTATTATAAATTATTAAAAATTTATAATAATTCAGCAGTCAATGCCTTAAAGTAGGGTTTTATACGTTTTTAAATCCCATTATCGACACAATCCAAACACCGGACTAAAACCTGGCAAAAAAGGTGAACCTTTAGCTTTTTTCAATAGGGTTAGATCAACTGAGAGGATTTTGATGACTATAATTCCGTAAATAAATACGTGTTACAGTCGCATGTTATACACCGTTAAATTTTGGTCATTTTAATCCCATGGAGGGTCGATTTGATACATGAAACACTATCGATTTGTAAACTATCGAATTAACTTACGCATGTACGAA
The DNA here is from genome assembly GCA_958295575.1 of Leucania comma. Classification (NCBI taxonomy): domain Eukaryota; kingdom Metazoa; phylum Arthropoda; class Insecta; order Lepidoptera; family Noctuidae; genus Leucania; species Leucania comma. Next base: position 2,476,952 of record OY282469.1, read on the forward strand.
ATTAATTTCTTTAAGTAAACGCCAGCTGAGCGAGGCCAATCAACTGTAGGTAGTTAGTACGCAACTACCTACAAGATCATTGACTCGTTTACTTAAAAAAAACTAATTTCGTACATGCGTATATAACATCGAATTTTAGAAAAAAAGTACTTTATTTTTTAATTTTATCTTTACGAATCGATAGTGTTTCATGTACCTAATCGATCCTCCGCGGGATTAAAACGACCAAAATTTAACGGTGTATTGTGATGGGTGCTAATTATACAGACTTTTTTAAATAGCATTGACTTAATTATTTGACTTAAGATCTTATGTCTCCTAGCCGGGGCAGAAAGCGTCGATAGTAGTCACCTATCGCGACTGGTCTTGAGCTCTACGCTTTACTTCGCTCCATGTCAGTCCGATTACCGTCGCTATGCCAACAAGGTGCGTCGCCAGATTTGCCGAGTAGGGCCGCGCTTCCTTTTTCTTTGAGGATTCCAGTCTAATGACTGTTTAGGTATATTTATTTATTTTTATTTATTTATTTATTTATTATCTATTAACACATACACTTGCTTTAACAGGCGTACCCAATGTAACAAATGTAGTCGCAATATACGAGTAGCCGCACTCAGAGACGCCACCGACAGACTGAACAGATCCTTGTTGGTAGCGCCTTGGAGGACCAGCACAGATTATATAGATGACAACACACTCAGTGTCACCCTTTCGAATTCCGCCAATGTGCAAGAAAAAATATCTAACCGCAGAGAGATAGTATTCAGTATTTCCACTGCCCGAGTCACGGGTGCGAACTTTAACAAATTAGTGCGGGCTACCGGAACTTTAAACAGCCTTTCCCTCGGCCCTGAGCGCAGCCTACTGTTTGGAACGAGCAATCTCAACGATTCTAATATTTGTGGATTATTAAGCATACCCCGTAAAACCAAAAACACGTACTTAGCAAGAGCGAGATTGCGCCTTACCTCCAGCTTATAGTAACCGACCATCCCTATAACAAATAGGGTTGGATACATAAGTGGATAGAAAGGATAGACGCCAAATTGCCTCATGTATAAGTACCGAGTAAATTTGTTCTGCATCTTTTCCACCATCGTAGAATATTTACTTTCATAAGGATTCCAGATGATAGCACTCGTTTCCAGGTTACTTCGTACCAGTGCGTTATATAACGACTTCACAGCTGCCATATTAGTGAATTCACGGGTTTCACGCATGACAAATCCTAGATTCTTGAAGGCTTTTTTACATACCTGCACGACATGATCTCGAAATGTCAGGTCCTCCGAGAAAACGACCCCAAGATCTCGCACTGACCCTACTCGCGGTATTACCCGGCCCGTCCATGCTATATTCGTGACGTCGGGGTATCACGGCTCGCGTAAAGGACATTATGTTACATTTTGCCACATTGAAGAGCAGTTTATTCTCCTTACTCCACGCTACCACCCGATCAATGTTGCGCTGTAGCTCTTCGCAGTGTGATTAGTCCGTTATCTGCATGAACAATTTCAGATCATCCGCAAATAGTAAGCACCCTGCGTTTTTAATGATTTCTGGCAGATCATTAATCATTATTATAAATTCTAAGGGTCCTAAATTTGTTCCCTGACTTACTCCCGTAAGAGTGCAATATGGGTCTGAAGTGTAGCCTCCGTATTCTACAATTTGTTTGCGGCCACCCAAGTAGCTCGAGAAGAACTTTAAAAGAGCTGGGGTGAAACCAACTCTTGCAAATTTATTCAAAAGCGTGTCATTATATGATTGGAATCCCTCCTGAGCGTGTGACCAATTCATCTTCACTTACGATGTTTGATCTGGTGGTCGATCGGGCTTTCATGGCATTTCTCTAACAGCTCTACGTTACTGATGGTCTCGAGCCAGTAAATCCCGAGGATGCGACGAAGGCATCGGTTTATGAATATTCAGATGGTAAGTGATGATGTGGCCGACGATGGAGCATGCTTGCCTAGAAGTAACCTATTCACTCTGGTCTTAAAGACCCCTAGGTTGTAGCTATCAGGAAACACAGACTCCGGCAGGGAATTCCACTCCTTAGCGTTGCACATAATGAATATTTTCCCAAAACTCTTTGTACATTTGGGTGGGATGTCCACTATGTACAGTACGGCCGACGGATCTTGGCGCGTCTGAAGTTAAAAAGTTCGCAGAGCCTAACTTCAGAAGCGCCAAGATCCGCCGCGCCGGCCGTACTGTACCGATGGCGTAACGCCGCACGTCTTGTGGTCCGATGACGGAACGGACTTGGCTACCCTGAAACATTTACCATGAGTATTATTACAGGACTATTAGACTGTAATAAATATACGTCTTCATAATGTTAGTTTACTTATTACCGTATAGATTCGACACAAGCATGGTCGCCCTACAGGAATGTCGCCTACAACAGCGATGATGGATGAGCGGTATCGTCTGAGACGCTTCTACACAGAGTACTCTGTTCTCTAATACTTTTTAATGAAATGAAATGTTTGCGTGGGTCTGTTCTGACACCATCGACGAAGGATCTGGAGCGATCTATTGCAGAGTCTAGAAAAAAAGTGTCGTTTATAAATGTTTGGGGGTATTTGGGACAGAGAGTAAAGTCCCACATACCTCCGTTGAAAAGGGAGGATCCTCCAACCAGACAGGTGTTATATCTGGTGGGCTACTGCCCGATAGATGATTTCGGGTTTGTTCTATATGTTCCAATCGCGCCGCGAATCTTACTTGCGCGATGCAGGATTAGTTCTTTTTGTGACGACATGGATGTCGCTACAAATGCAACTACTAAAAAGGCGTGATTAATCATTAAAAGACTTCTCCTTTTCTAGGTAGAGCGGGAGGGTATGTCAGACATAGAATGACTAAAACCCACAGAGGTTTACGTACAATGGTCCGCATAGGACTAAGTGCGGAAAACGTACTAGATAGATAGACTCACAGAGGTCGTTCAATGTCCCTTTGCGAGAGTAACTCTTCCGAACAATCCGCAACCCATCCACCCTATACAGTACCTCTACCATGAGTTTTAAGCAATAGTATTCGTCGCTACTCGATATCGACGCCGTAAATATTTTGTATGGCAAATTTTGCAGCGCCTCTAGCGGTCACTTGCAGAACCAAAATCGAGTAGTCGAGTAGCGACGAATACTATTGCTTAAGACTCATGGTAGAGGTACAGGCCCTGACCGTCTTATCGGACGGCGAGCTGCCCGTTGCTCGCTTTCTGCAAGCCGGAGTTTACGATGGTCGGTAATAGCCCTGCGAATCCTAATGCCCGTAGCGTTTTGATTGGTTGATATAATTTTTTTATGGGGAAAGTCTAGGGTCGGTAGCTTCTCATGTATTTCTTAAAAATTCTTGTAGGTAGTTATATTATTCAGTTGGTTGCACTGATGTCTTTCCTAAAGCCTTTACAAGTGTTGTGTTGCCTCTCCGGATAATCCTGTAGAAGGTCTAGGATTTTCTCAGCTCACGCTAGCTTCTAATCCTGCCTTTGCCTGACTTGGTGACGACACTTATCTGCTGACACCTTGTTTATTTGCTAAGGTTAGACTCAACGAGAATACCTAGATGTTTGAAAAAATAACCAATAGTAAAAACAGCTAAGATTTTTGTAAAAGAGTTTCGTTTTCGATTGGAAAATATCATCTGCCTATTTGTCACACATAGACAAGACTCCATTCTATTTTCTGGTTGAAAAAAGATAATAACATAAATAATCTTTTAATATTCTCAAAGCTGGGACCCAGTCTGAGTTGGTGGATGTTACATGTCTTCGATTCTTTTTGTTCTAAGACATGCCGGTGGCTCCGGCTTAGAATGTTCCTTTCCAAAATGTCTCTTTTTTAAAATTTTCCTTTGGTTTTAAATAGTCCCTTTTCCCTTAATGTCCATTGCCCAGAGAAATTATCTCAAAATTTTCTTTTTCTGAAATAACCCTTTCTTCCTCATGAATACTAAATCTTTGATGTTTTTTTTTTCAGAATAAGATTTATTTTTAGTGTCATTTGTTTTTTTTAAACAAAATATTGTACAAAAATAAACAGAAAAATATTTAATAGATTCTGCTCCACAGTTTTCAGCGGTAATAACCATTTTAAATTCTTTAAATGGCCCCGTAGTTTGCATGTTTCATAAAAATATAAACTTCTAATGAAATATGATCGATCCATTTTCCAACGGAAAAAGTAGGGAAGTATTTCCAGCATCCCCTGGGTCCCTGCTTATCCAGGCGGAACAAAAATGTATTTTCCGTTGAGGAGGGTACTTCCTCTGCGTTTACTCCCGAAGGCCTGTTGAGATTTGATTGAGGAAATGACCTGTTTTTAATGTTATGTTTATAAAATTTATGATGTTATCTTTTTCAATACAATCTGGATATGAGATTAATAAATACCTACCTGCAAAAGTAGTTTTAGAAAAACAAGAGAGTGAATTCTCTTCTTCAGTGTAATTAATTACTGATTATATATTTGTAGTAAAGTACAATTACTAAGCTACTTTTTGAAAATAAATAATTCACCACAAAACACTTTTTTTCTCTTGACTCTTGGAACAGATTTTGGAGCGCTTCGGTTTACGATTGGCTTGAGAAACAAAATGATTTTCTTTCATACAAAGATTGGCAATGTCCTTCATTCTTTCTTCAACTACTCTTTTCGGCAGAACATATCTTACTAGTTTACTACTAAACTTCTTCTGAAATGATGACGACATCATATGCAAACCAATTCCTGTTACGCAAAGGCTGCCAGGCACTAACATGCATGTGACAGCAACACCACCGCTTATGCTAACAACAGAATATACCTGGAATGAAAACTAAACATTTGCCTTGAATATAAGCCTCCTCATCGTATCGCACTTGCTCGCTGAAACCTAGACGTCTGACATAAAAATGACATCGTAATAAAATTGTTTGTCTGTCTGCTATACCGTACATTAATATAGTTTGTGACTTAGAAATTTAGGATCTGGGACTTTTGGGTAGCGTGGAAAGGACTGAGGTCGTCTTTTAGAGGCTCCTTCTAGACTTTTCATAAAATGAGTTACCTACTAACGTTTATTCCTGGATGTGCTATACAAGGTAAACCCCCGACTGGTGTTAGTAGGATTGTTGTGAAATATGAATTTAAAGTAGTCAAAATACAAATGTCAAAACGTGCCTTTTATTAACTGGATCTTGTTTAACGATATTTTGGTTAAATGTTAAACTAGTTAGGCGATTTTTGTAGTTTAGGTACTTTTTTTTTGTTGAAGTCGGTTATATTGTTTTGTGAAAAACTTTTTGATGTAGTAAACTAAAAATCCTGTACATCTTAATCTTGTCTTCTAACGGCCTCACGAATTTACTTGTATACACTATCTTATACTAGCTATTCCAAGCAAAACCATATGTTTCTGTTAGTTTTGCGTAAAACAAATACGACAACATACACCTCTTTCCGTCTAGTGCGAGTACAAAGTCTGTCTAATTAAAATTAAACTTTGTTAGACTTACAAATTATGTTGAACTGTTGTATGTTAGCATTGTTAGCTATTTCATATTTCACGTGAGCGTGGTGATTTAGCAGAGAGTGACCGTGGCCCTGGAGTGTGAGGGACAACTGAAGCGTAAGGGACAGTAACTGAAGAAACACAGGTGAGTTTTTGTCTGTAAAAGTCTGATACTCTGTCTCACTACATCTAGAACGGGGAGATATATTGGATGATTTTGTACCCTCGAAAAAGGCTCATATCTACTCCAAGTTCGTGTGAAGGAAGTGTACTGGACTCAGTCGCCAAAACAATGGGAAGAAAACTCTTGATTAATGTTCATAAATAACAAGACAACTTCTTTGTCTTCACCTGTTCCCATTGTCTGATGTCAGGTTTCCTCACTAGCATATTCTATCCTGGATTGTTGGATTTGGAAATTGGGCTAACTTGAAGTCTCTCCACCTTCAGGCCGATGTCAGGATTAGTGCCATTTTTATGACATTGTCCTCGCTTCTCCCCCCAACATGTCAATAAATAACAAGATTTAAAGCTGTCAATTTGATTGATTCGAATGGAGTAAGTTGGAATATGGACGTAAGCACGGATTTCTATGGACGTAAGGCTTTGATCGTTGTAGTAAGTGTGCGTTTTATGCTACATATCAGTAATCTGTGCGTATTGTTTAGTGAATGTGTATTAACTATTGCTGTTACAACAATAAAAATAATAAACTTATAAATTAAAGGGATTTTCCACAAAAGAAATTTTATTTTAAATTTTTGATCGATGTATACCGTATAAATATAAATAAAATATTAATACGCATATATTTCATTTATATGAAGTAAAAGAAAGGGGTTAATGAGATGACTTCGCTATCTGTGAAGAAAATAATTTCGCAACTTCCGTTTCAATACATACTGACTGTTGGCCGTTCTGATGTCGAGAGGAAGTACAGCAGCAGAAGAAGGAGCAGTATTGTAGTAAGGGCTCGCACTTAGCCAGTCTTTATTCTTCCATCCTGTTGTCACTCGTCACACTATCACCAACTCCCTCTTCTTTCATATCACTCTTGTTTTCTTTGACCGCGTTTGCGATTCATATCTCCTCTTCACACGACCATGCCAAGTGCATAAAATAATCTGACATCATACATTTTCTAGCTTTCAAAATCTAACTGCCAAAAAGCCCACAGCGATTTGTAAAACACGGTGCCATGCCAGGGCCGTGGCAATCAGTCAATGTAACCACAAAGTGGGTGCATAGTCCGGGCTCATTAATCACCATCCACCTATGGCGGTACATTCGTCGCCATTGTACTTTGGCGCCGATTCTGAATACAGAAGCGCCATAATGCGTTCTGCGACGGGTAACGAATCTCATTCTTGACATTATACGATGAATTTTTATTTTCATACGAAAAATATTGGATGGATTTTTGAGGGAGTTGAAAAGATGTTTTTGTGTTGGTTATGGATTTATAAGCTTACCAATATATCACCTGAGGGTAAGCGATGATATGGTCGCCGCTAGAGCACGCTTAGCTAGAATCATGGAGAAAGTTTCTCCATGCATGTCTAGAATTAACCTTTTTACTCTTGATTTAAAAATCCCTTGATTGGAATGATCAGGAAACACAGAGATGTTTAGCTGTACGCACAATTAATTGGTATGTTTGACATATATTTTTCTTGTCTAGTATTTATAAGATATTTGTAAGATTATAAAAAATGTTGTATTATGTAGATTAAATCACGGTTTTGACTATATTCCTTATATTTTCTTACAGCCTAGGTTTTGTTTTTTTTTTTGTAAAAATTTATTAGATTCAGTTACTATGATTTTGGAGGCTTCTATTTAAAAAAAACTTTAGCAAACTGTTAGACATTCAGGCATGCCCTGTTTTTTTCTTCTTTTCTTTTCAAAGGTTTCATTTATTATCTAGCTTGGTCATCACTAATGTATTCGTTTCAGAGTTTAAAGATTTTTTGGTGTCATGCAAAATAATGGTACCTACACAACTGCATACGTTTAGGCTGGAAACCGACCCCAATTATACTTGGGAAAAGACAGTCTACGTATAAATCGTTAAATTTTGGTCGTTTTAATCTCGTGGAGGTTCGATTCGGTAAAACTATCGATTTGTAAAGATAAAATAAAAAATGATAAAGTACTGTTTTTCCAAAAACTCGAATTAATATACGCATGTACGAAATTAATTTCTTTAAGTAAACGAGTCAATGACTTTGTAGGTATTTGTCGGTCGCTGCGTACTAACTGCCTACAGTTCATTGGCCTTGCTCAGCTGACGTTTACTTAAAGAAATTAATTTCGTACATGTGTACATAATTCGAGTTTAAAAAAAAGTACTTTAGTTTTCATTTTTATCTTTACGAATCGATAGTTTTGTTTCATGTACCGGATCGACCCTCCGCGGGATTAAAACGACCAAAATTTAACGGTGTATAGATTACAATCTAATACAATCCTACCGATTTCTTTTGTTTGTTATTCATCATCATTTCAGCCGAAAGACATCCATTGCTGGACATATGCCTTCCCCACGTGTGGCCACAACGATTAGTACTGCGCGTTATAGATCCATCGGTTTCCTACGACCCTCGCTTGATTTCTAGATACCCTTTATTATTATTTTTCGCACCCCACAACACGTCCACTGTCCAACAATGATGAGCAATAATCAGGTCCATCCCGCTCATATCTGACGAGTGACGGTCCGCACTTACGTTTCTCGTCACGGCGCGCGCCTAACTCGCCTCATTCGGGTGAGCGTGTGGCGCCGATCCAAATCCGATACTCGTCATTGTCTTTAAACTTACGATATATCGCCCAAATGTGATTTACTTTAGTTTTCTGGGGAATGTTTTTATTTTTATGCCGTGAACGTAGCGGTAATATTTCTTCATCGTGTACCTACAATTTTTTCTAGCTTTGAAAAGGTAAATAGCAACTGGTTCTATTAAGATCTGCAACTATTGTTTTAAACCATTTTATTTCCTAAAGGTACGTTTAGACTACGACACTTTCAGCACACTCAGTGTATACGTTGAGTGTCTGTGTATTAACACGAGTGTCTCTAATTGCACACTGGTGTTCAAACTAGAGACACTCGATATATACACTGAGTGTAGCGTATAAAGTGTTGTAGTGTAAATGTACCTTAAAACTACATACGGCGGGCAATGGGTAGCTCGTTCTCCGTCCGTCCGGTAACAGACCGGACCGAGCCCAAGTCGTTTACGGCGCGCACTGTTCCTGCGCACCTCAAGGAGTCATCAGCAAACAGTAGGGGCCCAGTAGGGTCGAAGCCTAATCTGGGGCTTTAGGGAGGTGTGAAAATGCATATCAGGGCCCTGGAACCAAGGCAAAGGAGGAACGGGGTAGGTTTTTAGTCAGTAAGAGTCTGACACTGCTTCCCGCTCCGCCCATGGGCGGGGGATGTCATTGGATGATTTTACCTACTTTAAAAAAAAAAACCTTAAAACTGCGTAAGACAGTAATGACCCGAGGCCTCAAGGTTGGAGCGAAGAAGAGAGATGAAGTTATACACCCTATATAGCTCCATCCCTCTAACAGCATTAAGAGGTCATGGTAGAGGCTCACTGGTTGTGCAGTGGTGGCCGAGTGGTAACGGCTCTGACTTACGAGTTGTAGGTCGCGGTTTTAAACCTAGCCGGGCGCATTACTTAGTGCAATTTATTTCATCACCACTGCTCTTAAATCGGTGAAGGAAAACATCGTGAGGAAACCGGCATGTCCTAGAACCAAAAATTTAAAGACATGTGACATCCACCAACCCGCCCTAGGCCGCGTGGTAGGTGGGGAGGAGACCTGAGTCCCAGCAGTGGATACACACACACAGGCTGATTATGCTTTATGCTATGGTAGGGGCCTTTCAATGTCTTAATTACGTTTTAATTTGTGATTGAGCCTCCTAATGTCTATGTATCGGTAATTGAGTTAAGATGGTCATGCATATGTATACGTAAGTACGTATATATGTATTTACCGCAATCTCTACACCTCTAGCGAAACACGTGAGCTAGTTGTTTATACAAACGACTCTTTCATACCACATGAAAGAGCACTTAGACCGGCTTAAAACTCCTTTCAACCTAATATAATCATAAAGTTCGCGAAAAAATATTTCGGAAAACATCAGCTTTGTAGAACTTGGTAAAAAAACTCGGGACATGTGCGGCGGACATGTTGTTAGGACAGTTTCTTGGCACGCGAGGGTTTAATTACAATCTGGCCGGCCACTCGGGACCACAAACATCCTGGATATATAGGACACTTGGCAACCGCTTGCACGAAAAAAAAAAACTTAAAATTGTCCCCGTAATTGCGATGTGAATTTGTGAATGGAACGTTTTGTGGTCTTAGCTTTTTGGTGGGATGAATTGGCAAGCTGGAAACCGAATGCTACCTCTTTGTTGGTCAGGTTAGATAATGGTATCTACTTAGGTCCGTGCCTAAGTTCGTAGGTTATTTTGTTTTTTCTTTTTATGAGAATGGATCGGGTAGGTTTAGAATTTGGAAAAAGAGGGAGAGGGTAAAATTCATAATGAATATGTTCCTTGTGAGGTATGAATGTAATAAAAGGAAAAATCAAATAATAACTGCAGATTTGAGTAACATAAGTTACATTCGACGATCTGTTTTAGAGATATGCTGTAATGAGTGTAAAATCACAAACAGTCGTCTTGTAGATGTTGTATTTGAAGTCGGTTGTATATTAAAAAAAAAAAACAATCACGATATGAGTGCATTGATTAAGATAAAAGGAACAGGAGAGAATGGAAAACTTTTTATATTTGTAGTATTTTATTTTTATGTTTTTTCATTCACTTAACAACAATCGAACTATCGCCGTTGCGTCTGCGTGATGCGGTCGGCCTTCTTTGCTAGCATTGACTGCTTTGCAGAAGGAGGCGACCGCGTGCCACTCCTCCTCGCTCGGGACCATGGCCTGTTGTATTTTGACGACCTAGCGACTTGTTCGGTGTAGTGGTAGTGTAGCTACTACTAAAATAGTTACTACTACACCTGACCCTTAATTATTATTTTAGTAGTAGCATAAATGTAAATGTCAAAACGGGCCTTTTATTTTTTGACAACTTTAAGCCTTATATCTACGTTCATTCATTCAAAATTATAAGAATCAACAATAAACTGCGAGACGGAGGCGCCTTTCAAAACTGAATTATCCACCGAATTTTGTGTCCATTGCAAACTCTACCATAAAACCATCAAGTAAAGCTTAAAATCGTTTAATATGGTTTCTTTTGAAATAGGATTTTCTCGGCTAAGTCTTTGTTTTGTATATTCGTATCGTAGTTAAGGACAGACAACTCATGTATTGTCGTCACATGCACTGCGACTTTGCGACTCAATCGCACTATTATGAGTGTTATATTTTGTTCACTGGCTCCTAGACTATGTTCAAAGGATGATTAAGAGATTTAATTTGTATGTCGCGTGTGGATGTAGATAGTTTTGGAAAGCAGTCGATGAAACTGTGTTTTGTGCGCTATTTTCAGAGCATAATTGAGGTTATTTTGGACTGGTTAAGGGAAAATTAGTGTGTATGTAGTGAGTTAGCAATCATGTTATGTTTGAATATTTAAATATTAAACGTTTTTTTTTTATTTATAATCTTTTGATTGAAATAAAAGGATGTTTTACGTGGTTCCAGACTGAGTTATTTATTTATAAAAGTTTCATAATTAAAATATTTAAACATAGAAAATGTAAAGTTTATTTACTTATTTAAACCTCATGTATAGTAATGGTACATAGGGGCGCTTTAAGCAACAAGGCATTCTCTACCAGTCAACCTTTGGGTTAAAAAATACAACACTGTGGTAAGTCGCAGGTTCAAACCCAGCCAGATGCATTATTTGGTGTAATTTATTTCATTACCACTGGTCTCAAAACGGTGAAGGAAAACATCGTGAGGAAACCGGCATGTCCTAGAACCAAAAATTCGAAGACATATGACATCCCAACCCGGACTGAGCGGATGGCTGCCTGGTGGGCCCATTCAATTCCCTCTTAGAGAGGAGGCCTGTGTCCCAGCAGTGAGAACATTAAAAGGCTGATGATGTTGATGAATAAATACTATTATAAATATCAAATCATTATAATTAAGAGAATGACAATTATGACGAAGATTGAACTAAGGTTGAGAGGAGTTCAGCTTTTTTGATGTCAAGAGGAAACACATTCCAGAGTTTAATGGTAGAGACAGCGTAAGAATTAACCATAAACCCAGTATGGTGAGAAGGAATACACGAAGTTTATTTTTTCTAGAGTGTTAGTTTTTTTTTTTAAGGTAGTTAAATTCATCCAATGACAAATCCCGCCCTCGAGCGGGGCAGGTGATAGTCAGACTCTTACTGACTAAAAACCTACCCCGTTCCTTCATTGCCTATCATACCGGGACCAAGCTTTGTTTTCAGAAAGCGGCACTTGGCCCCAGTAGGCTTCAACCCTGCCTGCCTGCAGCAAGCAGGCTGGGTCTCTATGGTTTGCTAACAGCTCCTTGAGGCGCGCGGGAACAGTACGCGCCGTCGACGACTTGGGCTCGGTCCTGTCGGTTACCAGACGTTCGGACAGCGAGCTACCCATTGCTCGCCGTAGTTTGTTAGTTTCTTTTTTCCAATAAATAAATGAAATGTATTTCGTTTTTTAACTTAGTAGGACACGCTGAGTATTCTTTGGTTAATGTATACATATATCAGTAACAATTTGACAAATATATAGGGTATCTTAAACCCAGGCATAACTCAAGCATATACTTAGTCTAAGCTCACACCATAAACTTGGAATTGAATTGGATAACTAAAATGCATTCTGGGTGAAGTGCAAAAGGCGATGCTGTGCTAGTATCAGCGCACTCAACATGCAAAGTACGCGTCGTCTTGAGAAGGCGTCGCTAGTGATGTGACATGTACTGAGCTGGATTATCAGAACTTCAAAACTTAATACAAGGTGCCGTTTTGAATCTAATCCCATCGCAATGGGTAATTCTGTTTTTGGAGAGGTTTATTGAGAGAGTTATTCTGAATAACAATCAAAATAAAAAACTTATATCGTATTATTATATTATTATTAGCTTTTCGAATAAACGTTATCTGATGCTCACTTTTTGTCAGAAAAGAAAATTGGCGATAGTCAATCCCAAATTTTCTTTGCGAAATATTGATTGATTTACATATGCTATGTACATTCTGAAGAATATTTAACCGGCTATTTTTTTGCGAAAACATTTCGAAACGTTTCGAAGGAGTAGATAAAAGTTGCGAAATTGTTAAATATTTTTTTAGACGCAATTATGAATCGCACGAAAATACACATAATGTTGATAATATTGTGCATAAATCTATAATAAAAATTTATGTTTTTTTTTTCAAATCTATTAATCTAGCCGTTACCGAGGAATGGATTTTAGAAAGTCACTGTGTTATAGCACTACTCGGGAATTAGGGCCATAATCAGTAAAAGTTTGACAAACTCTCTTGCTCTACCTCTATAGCAGCACACGTTCTTTAATAATTTTCCACCTAAAACACACACATTCTCACACACATGCGATTGCTGCACAAAATGCGATAAGCACGCAATAAACTCCCTAAAACATATTCACCTCTAAAGTTATGCAGATAAGTTTATATTAAATTTATATTTCAGACTCTCAAAATATCTTTTATTTTTTATTAAGTATCTTGAGAGCAGTGGTGGACGAGTGATAACGGCTCCAACTTACGAGTTGTATGTCGCGGGTACAAACCCAGCCAGGCGCAATACTTTGTGTAATTTATTTGATCACCTCTGCTCTCAAAACGGTGAAGGAAAACATCGTGAGGATACGTCTTAGAACCAAAAATTCGACGACACGTGACATTCACCAACCCGCACTGGGCCCGCGTGGTGGATTACGGCCCATTCCCTGTCCTAGAGAGGAGGCTTCAGTTCCAGCGTTGGGAAATTATAAGGCTGATGCTACTCTCAAAATATCCTAACTTTTCTCTCTTTCTGTAACACTTTCACGTTATAGTGTCCCATCCCTAACATCCTTAACATATTAGGGATCGTTCGCTACAGACGCAACACTACTCGGGATTTTTCCGCACCGTCTTGTGTTTGCGCAACTTAAACTGATTTACAAATAAATTGAAACATTACGACTTGTAAATTTCGACGCTCCGCTCTGTATGTAAGTTGGAAAAGCAATTTACTTTTGTAACAGCTTGAAGATGAATGAAATGTTACAGTATTAAAAGAGATAGTTACTTCTAAATCTTTTTAATTTCAGTACCATTTGGTTAAGGTTGGTTGTAAATAATTATGGCAGATTGAAATCATTTTCGCCAGAAGACGTCTGCTGCTGGCCAAAGGCCACCTTGAAGTTTCGCCACTACGACCGGTCCTGGATTTCTAGGTCCATCGGATTCCCGGGACCCATATTTTAAAAACTTGTGCGTATTTAAAAAATTCTTACAGGTTTTTTTTTATAAATAATTATATTTTCTTTACTTTTTAACTATGAAGGGTCAAAGTTCACGCAAAATAGCAGATTTTTTGTGGTCTTTACTGGTAGTTTTACACAAATGTATGTTTTTATTTCAATGGAAATCTAGAAAATAACAACGAGACGTCTGTATTTCCAAAATATTTAAATAAAGATGTGTAATGACGTCATAATCACGAAAGAGCAGCCCCTCTAGCCAAGTTACAATCGTTTCGTTTTGCGTGAACGCTTGGAGTTGGCCACGCCCACAACTCCTTTGTTCGAACAAACGAATTGGGGGCTTGGCCAACTCCAAGCGTTCAGGCAAAACGAAACTTTTGTAACTTGGCTAGGGGCGCAGTTGTATGGGAATGGTATCACGGGTTGAGACTAAGTAATGGATGAGCTTGCGCACCAATTGCACTTAATTTTTTTCACAATTGAAAAACCAACTGAATTCTTCGTTGTATGAATAGGTGATCAAAAATACTGTTCTTTTAATTCCGTTCTGAATTCCGACAGTGCTTAATCCTAAACAATACTGCTAATTCCTCTCTACCATTTATTTTCGCCATACATTCGCCATCTTGGCACGGTCTCCAATCCGTGCGGATACATAAACACATCGTTTATTTTATCATTCTATTGAGTATCGTCGCGAGCAGGCAATCCATCAACACGGCAGTTAAAATCCTTTCGCGCGATACGCGTTACATTGTCGGTTTACGACCAGTGGCCGACTGAGTGCTGCTAAGTTGTACGTTAATGTACATATACGAGTATGTTGGTCGATAAAAGTGACTTTGTAAGCTGGGCTTGGCTGTAAAGGTGTGAGACGTTATATACTGGTTCGCTGTTGAGGAGTTTTAAATCCTATTAAAACTCCGCAAGCCCTTGAAATACACCGTTAAATTTTGGTCGATTTAATGCCGCAGAGGATCGATTCGATACATGAAACACTATCGATTTGTAAAGAGAAAATTAAAAATATAAAGTACTTTTTTTTAAACTCGAGTTAATTTACGCATGTTCGAAATTAATTTCTGTAGGTAAACGTCAGCTGAGCGAGGCCAATGAACTGTAGGTAGTTAGTATGCAACGACCGACAACTACAACGACCTACAAGGTCATTGACTCGTTTATTAAAGAAATTAATGTCGTATATTAATTCGAGTTTTAGAAAAAAAGTACTTTATTTTTTAATTTTATCTTTACAACTCGATAGTGTATCGTGTACCGAATCGACCCTCCACGGGATTAAAACGACCAAAATTTAACGGTGTATAATCCATACTAATACTATAAATGTGAAAGTAACTTTGTTAATCTATTACGTTTTCACGGTTAAACTGCTGAATTAATTTTGATGGAATTTGGTACGGAGTAAGCTTGAGTCCCAGGGAAGAATCTAGGGTTCTTTGTTTGTCCAGTTTCGATTTCGCCTTTGCGTCCGCTATCTATGTACATCCGACATTCACGTGAACAAAGTCGCGGGCAAAAGCTAGTATTCAATAAATAAGTATAAATATTTTTGACAAATAAATAATTAGGTTTATAAGGATAAGCAAAACGAAAAAAATTAAGTTATTTTGTCACTAAGTGAGAAACATGTCTGAACGGGATAAGTAGAATAGAATAGAATAGAATAGAAATACTTTTATTCGAGACAGACACAGCACAACGGTTACAAACATGAAATAATAATAATAATAAAAAAAACACACACAAATGTACAGAGTACGCTGAGCGTGCCCGCACCGAAAGGGTGACCACCTCAGCATTTGCTGGGCGTCAGACACCCAGCGCTGGTTTTCAGTTGGCACCCCGCAGTGACGCACGGACGAGGGTAAATAAATAAATAAATACATAAATAACTATTTAATAAATAACAACATAAGATTATAAAATAAAATTTGTACCATATTAGATAAAAACTACAAAATTACCAGGTACCCACAATATTCCACTAACAAAAATAACGGCCGACGTTTTACCTACATCAGCCGATGGCGACGCGCGGCGCGCTGATCAACGCGATGACGCATAAGTAATCTAAACACCGCTGCACCGGCCCGGCAATTAGACCAAGTAAATCAAAGAGTGAGAGATATGAAGTGTTAGAGACGTTTGATAGTGATTTTTTATTGCAATTGGAAAGGAGTCGGACGGAAACAAACAAGAGTGAAAGTGCAACCATGAGGTGCTAGACACAGATGCAACGGGCTCACCGCATCAAGCCCACCTACTGGCCACCTCCGTATAGCCAAGATGAAGAAATAGATACATGACATACAGGTAAGTTTTATATTACGCGATAAAATATCGATTATTTTTTTTTTATTAAAATTCATAGAATACGTCAATAGATTGGTGATTGATTAGATAAAATTAGTTGATTAAAATAAATTATTAAAAAACAAAGAAAACGTCATTAGATTGGTGAATTGATTATTATATTCTATTCTTATATTCTTAAAAATGATTAATTTTAGCCTGTTATTATTGAATTATATAACGGATAAGTCTAGATATTATTGAGTGTTTCTCACTAGCTATCAGCGGCCTCACCTACTTGATAGTGAAAAATTTTCCAGGGATAAAAAGTATCCTATATGTTATTCTAAGACATCGATCTACCTGTGTACCAAGTTTTAACGAAATACGTTCTGCGCCTGACATCAAAAAGTAACAAAGATAGGTGAAATTCCCTGCCAGAGTCTGTGTTTCCTTGTAGTAACAACCTGGGAACCTTTAAATCAAGAGTGATTTGGTTACTTCTAGGTAAGCGCGATCCATCGTTGAACGCATCATCCGCTTTCCATCAGGTGAGATAGCGGTGAAGAGCAAACTTATTAACAATAAAAAAAATTACAGACATACACACGCTCACACAGGGACACTCTCAAACTTTCGCTTATGTATTGGTATGATACTCGTAGTTCGTTATCTAAATATTTACATGGCAAACTGGTCTTTACTCACATGCTTCTATTTCTCTACAATCTATATCACTAACCGTGGAATACAAAATGTTTAACCACGCTCATCATAAAACGCTATCAGACTCGACGTTCAACTCTGGACAAAGCTACGTTGAAAACATGTCGTACCTTTGGGAACGAATAAAGTAAGGCTAAAAGATTAGTTCGATGAGAAGCTTCCCATGATTTCGTAATGGATTGGTGACATGAGTTACAGTAGAGCAGTCAGGGAGACTGTTCTCGGTTAGAAAGGTTGAAATAAAAAAACTAGGCAAATGCGAGTAGACATTCAAGGGAATCATAATTCATAGGGTATTTCCAGTTGTTCTAGAATCCTGAAATTCAGCATAAAGTAAAGTCTCATAGCACAAGTATAGGAAAAAGTCTGAAAAGTTTTTTGTAGTTACGTCACAAAAAAAAATGCGATTCGGAAAAATCTTCGTAACTCAATTCAGGAATTGAACTGTTTTCGTAATTTTGTATCGCTATCTGCTGCATCCATATTATATCCGTTCGTCCTATAAGGACTGAACCTGTGTCGTCGACGGCACATAGTGTTAATTTAACTGTGTATAAATTACAATAGACATTCTGTGTTTCTTTCCTCCACGATCAAAACCTACCAATCAGTTTTTCCTACACAATAATAATTTCCTCCTATTATCAGAATATTCTTTCGGGCGAACAAAATGAAACAATGGCTCGCAGTCACCTGCCAAATTTGCCGTTATGAGCCTACAGGCATTGCACAGATATTGACAGTTTCTTGGCGCGCACCGATTTAATTATAGACCACTTTTTACAGGCCGCGGCGGTTCGAGCCCCGAGCCAAACTGTTGGGCAAATACAGGGCCGTCTTTTGTGTAAGGAGACGCTGCGTTTATTAGCACGTGCATTGTTTCCACCACTCGAACTCAGACCTCCTCACTAGGAGAGGGAATTGGCTGTAAGTCTGTAACCCAACTTAATAAAAGTTTAAAGTTTGATTATGACTGTTAACAAATAAAAATAAACCACATGATTGTCATCACAACTGTTATCAAAACAGTGAAGAAAAATAATTTGAGGGAACCGTCATGTCCTTGATCCAATTTGAAGACATGTGACATCCACCAATCCACACTGGGCCCGCGTGGTTGGTTAGTGCAGTATAGTCACGAAGGTAACAGTTTGAAGGGTATTGATGTCAGAGAAATTCAAGTTAAGTATAGTAGGAGACGTGAGAATGATAGTAATATACATAACTACTTGCAATGTATTTTTTTCTGCTAGGTTTTTAGGTAAATCTCTTTTCTTTCGATCTGTCGCGCAATTCTGTCTGTCCAATTCATTAAAACGCGTGTAACCTTATTTTTAATTAAAAAAATCAAACAAGGCAATCCTATTATTCATTGCCATTAAAAGATGAAAAAGCTGTAGCAGAAATAAAGTTTACCCGCGTTGTCCCCGTTTGCAATTCAGTCCCGTATATTCACTAAATTTCCTGGCACAACCAAATCGCAGTCGCCAATGTTTTCATGCACTGTAATTTATACGACGATTGTCTGTCGTCCTGTACTACCGGTAGTACAGCTGTTGCTGTCTACAGCCATTGTTTTATTGGCAGCCGTTTTATGAGAACCACTTGAATTTAAATGGGTGAATGGATTAAGCGGTTCTGTTGATTGTTTCTTTGATTTATAGTTCAAAGTAAGTCTATTGTTTTATTAATACATTGCTGTACTTTCGCGAATTCTCTTTCTCGATTATTCGTTTGTGGTACTTTCCTTTCTGTGGTTTTCAACGTCATACTATTTTTAAAATCAACAGTTAACTTTTTGTAACTAGTTAATAAATAAAATTTTAGCTGTGCCATTCAATTTTGCATTGCTGTCAGTTTTCTGTGCACGTTTCAACGGGAAGTATGAATTTTGATTCCTTTGAGTGTTCCGATTCCGATTTAAACGGCCATATCTTATTTTCCCGTTAACTTACAAGTTTTATTATGTCACAGCTTCAAGAGACCGCAGACTTGAGTTTTAATTTTAATTTCTCCACACGTGCTCGAGATAAAGGGTCTTGACAAACAGACAGAGAACAAAGTTATTCTATAAGGATTTCGTTTTTTTCATGTGAGGTACCGAACCCTAAAAACTGATTGTAAATAGATTATACAGATATAAATAAAAAAAAAACAGCCTACAGCAGTCTTAAACTAGACATAAAACTTGGAAGCTACTTTCAAATCCTATCTTGGTTTTTTTACGATTGACAGATAGGTCATGCAAAAAACTAACCAAACAGTCAGTTCAACGAACTCCGCAATTAGTTCTCACAGAACACAGCCACACCACACGTTACAAGTCCCGTTCCAAAAACAGGAACTAAACGATGCCCAATTCAGCTTGTTCTAAACATATATTAATAGCTGATGTCCCTTCGGTCTCATTATACTCGACGATAAATAGTTGGTTGCACGGCGATCGGTTGCCGCTCAGTCACCAATGTAGATGGTTCCCGGGATTAATCGCGTGTCGGTCCGTGTAATGGTTGCTGCAACCAACAAGTGATGTGTTGCAGTGTTCGGATAAATACTGGTTGTGTTAGATAAGCGCTGGATTAGCTGTTTAATGTTTGGAGCGTGTTGTCGTTTGTTTTATTACGCGGAGACTGATTTGTGGTTAGAAGTTCGGTTTTTGACACAATTTTGTCACAGTTGTCTTCAAGTTTGATAAAAATGAATTCAAAAGGCAGCCGTGTACTATTTTTCTATATGTGCGCACCTTATAATATGTTAGCCAAGGTTATCAACATAGCCCAATTAATTGGGGAGGGTACAATGCTCTTAGATCAGATGCTTCATCGGGCTGAAAGATTCTGGAGTAGTGCCCGGGTACCACAAAACGCAGCGTTGGAAGGCTTCTCACAAGGTAGACCGATGACCTGGCGAAGAGATGGAAGCTTATACCCTTAAGTGGAAGTCTTTCGGCTGTAATGATGAAGATGATACTTGTCTACTTTGGAAAAAAATATAAAATTATATAAACTAGCGCTTGACTGTGATCCCAAGCAATGATGCTTACCATCAAGCATCAGATGGCTCCTAATAAACTAGCGTGATTCACTATCAGCGATTGATGTTGAATCACCCCAGTTTATTCAGAGCTTTTTCAGTCTAGCCTTGAAAACACCTAAATTATAATCGAACGCGAAGACCACAGCAGGCAAATTGTTCCAATCCTTCGATGTAATTACGTAGTATAAACCACGAGGCAAAATGCTTAGTCCGGACGGTAGAGGTGTTTACAACGTAAGTGTGGACACTCGCCGTACGTTCTTTAGGATTGGACCCGGTCAGATTATCTTTAAAATCTTATGAAGCTGAACTGAGCTTCATCTTTGTCTACCAACTAACCGAGATAAAGCAGACACTAAAATGGACGTATACGTAACATAATAGTGAACATATAAAAGCTTTCAACATTACCTGTGAATAGCTGAGAATGCACCACTTCCATCATAAAACAATATCGGTGTAATGTTACATTGGCTTCTAAAATCCGTTACATTGGCTGCCTAAATACGTTGCATTGGTTGTTAAAGTCTGTTACATTGTCAGTTTATGAGGCAGAGTAAACCAGGTATGTTGCGGTTATCATATCTATTATCTTATGTGTCTGTATCGAGGTTTGATTCGACGAAGATTGATTACTAGATGCGAATATGCCTGCATTTCTTCATATTGCAGTATTGCTGCATAAGTCTTCTTTGTTAAAAAAATTCTTTCGACTAGTACTGCCAGCGGAATCGCCCCCGAAAAAGTAGGTATTTCAGACAAAATTTAGATCCCTGTTTCATCTCTTTAGGGGGCAAATTTTGAAAAACTGTCTCTACTACTCACCTACTTCATAAAAAGAAACCTTGTTTTTTTTTTAAGAATCCTCGTTAAAAATTTCACCTTTCAAGTCCCTGTAGTCAGGAGAATCTTACTGACTGGCATATCAATGTCAGTCAGTCAGATTCTCCTTTTGTATGTAGATGGTATAGATACGAGAATATACACCGAATACTATCTGTTTTGAGAGCAGTGGTGGCCGAGTGTTATCGGCCCCGACTTACGAGTTGTAGCTCGCGGTTTCAATCCCAACCAAGGACATTACTTTGTGTAATTTATTTCATCACCACTGTTCTCAAAACGATGAAGGAATGGGATAGGACCCTCCTAGAGAGGAAGCCTGAGTGCCAGCAGTGGGAACATTATAAAGCTGATGCTACTATCTTTTTGAACGTGCTTTTTATTAGTCGGTTTTTTTAAAGAAAAAGATAGCGAAAAAGACTAAATTTTGCAGGGAGACTTTCGGAGCATAAAATTATACACCTTGCTGCCTTAATTGCCAACTGCGACCATATTTATCAGGTCTGCTGCTCTTACTATCTTACGTATCTTTTAAAAACTCATAAAAATGCAAGTCTTACCGTCGGGCGTTATAAATATTTTTAATGACTATATTTAATTAAAGTTTGCCGAGATATCGCTGCGTGATAGCAATTGCTAATGAGAATATTTTTTTTTTAAGAGACGCTTCTTCGTTTAATTTGTAAGAAGACATTGCAGTAAATAATTTTGTTTTGTATTTATTAAGGCGATTCGGAAGGAATTTAAAAGTCCAGACCGCTTATACCATTTTTTAATTTTGGCTGGTTTTTGTTATTTATGCCCAACCCAAGATAATAATAAGTTTATGAACAATCAAGTACATTTCTTTTTTAAATTGTTATAAACTAACGCATATATCACTGCTTACAAGCAGGTGGTATCGCAACCCTACCTGATGGTAAGCAGTGATACAATCGTTGATGGTGAGGCGTACTAGTTTATTAAGAGCCCCGCACTCTAGCCTTGAAAACACGTAAATTTTAATTAGAAAGACCGCAGCAGGCAAACTGTTCCAGTCCTTCGATGTACGTGGTATAAATGACAAGGCTGTTGGAACGGTGATTCTTAAACTACACGTAAGTCTGTATCATTGTGTGATACATTGACAGATACATTTCCATACAACGGTTCTTACATGATTATGACATTATTTCACATCTGTTTCCGGATATTTTGGAAACACTGATATCTTGTGGTTTTTATCTAGGTTTGTAATGAAATCTAAACATATGTATATTGTGCAAAGCTAATACAGTAAAGGCCTCTAAAAATATGCTGTTTTGCTCTTCAAAATGTACACATAAATTGAAAAAGTGAAGAAAATAATATATTTATAGAAATCTTGCATATTTAATCAAAATTCGGAATGCTTTTTTAACTTTAAAGGTTTATAATAAAACACGTATTGCCTGGAACAAGTTTTGTTAAGTATTTCAGTGAGTAGGCAATGGAATTACCGTATATGTACTAACAAAGCGGTCAGGTAAAGAGGCATCACAAAAAAAGGGAGACCAAGGGTTTGATTCTGAAAGGAAAACTTGGCCCTGGTATGAAAGGCAACGAAGAAACAGCAGTGGATTTTTAGCCAGCAAAAGTCTGACAATATCTCCCGCCCCGCCAAGAGCCGCGAGATGTCATTTCAACCTAAATCAAGATGACTTTTCAACCTAAAAAAAAAATATTAGCACTAGGAATCACTCCTGTATCGCGGGTGCGCTCTACAGACATGTAAATTCAAATGGGTCGAAGCCTGCTGGGGTCATGGGTCAGTTTCCGAAAGGAATACCCGACCCCGGCACGATAGGCAACGAAGGAACGGGGTAGGTTTTTAGTCAGTAAGAGTCTGACACTACTTCCCGCTCCGCCCAAGTAAAAATACAAATATTTTTTCCGTCCAAGAATCGAACTTGTGACCCGCAGCGCAGCAGCCTATCGCTCATCTATTTGATGATTTCCCAACTAAAAAAAAGTATAACAGCTAAGTACCAGAGAACGGCGGTGGAATATACCTCCATCAGATAAGACTAGCAACGCGCGCCACAGTAATTATTCCTTGCACTACTTCGGAACCGTCGTTAAGTAATTTCGCAGTGCCTACCTGTCCCCGCTCGGCGCGTAGGCAAAATTTCTACACTACATTATCATGAGAAAGTTTCTTGTTGGTACTATGGGTAGACGATGAGTTGTCACTGTGTGTGATTTGCGTTCGCGCGCCAAACTTTTTTTCTGTTGAGTTTTCCAACCGATCATTATGACTGTTCCTAAACGACTCTAGGCTGATAAAATTTTCATTTTTTCTGAATTTATCCTATATCATGGTGTGAAGGTCGGTTTACTCCTAAAGGAAGTCGGTATAGCCCCACCTCCGCTCTACGCTGTGGTTTTCATCCTAGTGTCGTGATAAACCTCCACCGATTGTAATGAATTCCTAAGAAATATTATCATCTTGTTATTGAAAAATGTTAACTGAACTAAATAAGTTAACTGGGTAGAGTTACCGTAATTCCACAATAAAGGTTACTCAAGGAACACTGTGGCTGAACCTCACAGTGTAGTGTGTCAGTAAAAGTCTGACACTACCTCCAGTGGTTGATGCATCCAAGTGAAACTCTCGAGTTTTTTTTTTAAATACCTATTTGCGCTCTCGAGTCTAATTCCGATCGGTCGACATTGGATTTGTGACGTTAGGTACTCTTAAATTCGAAGCTAGGGCCAAATTGCGTGTCCTTTTTGGAGAACGTAAAATGGGGATTGGGACTGGCGTGTGGTCATGCAATTCTAAACCAATTTGGCGCTAGTATCGAATTCAAGAGTACCTACCGTCACAAATCCAATGTCGAACAATCGCAATTAAACTCGAGAGTAAGCCCCCAGGTCTTCTTCCGTTCTCTTTAGTCAACTGTCCGTTTTCATTCATGCTCTTTCCTGCACACAAATTTACGAGTTCATAATCATAATCACCTTTTCCCCGCTCTACAAATCTAAATAAACTACAATTATTCAAAAGCGATATTCTCACGAGTTTCCTTGTTAACCCTTCTCTAGGTATTCATTTTAACATAGCTTGGGACAGTTTAAGAATTCGTGCCAAGATCTGTGTAGTCGGGACCTTTCAGGTACGGATTACATTTGGCCGATGATCAAAGTTTTGAACGCTATTTCCTTTTAGAGTTTTGTGGCCTTAAATGCATTTGATTTAGCTACTTTTGTGTTGAGCTGCGTAGGGATAGTCTGGGTAAAATGGTTTATTATTTGCCTGGTTTTGTTACTGAAAACGGTAGATTACAAATATAAAAAAAAATCGTCGTCGATCGTCCGGTAACCGACCGGACCGAGCCCAAGTCGTCGACGGCGCGTTCTGTTCCCGCGCGCCTCAAGGAGCTGTCAGCACACCGAAGAGGCCCAGCCTGCTAACTGCAGGCAGGCAGGGTCGAAGCCTACTGGGGTCATGGGTTTATTTCCGAAAGGAATGCTCGGCCCCGGCACGATAGGCTACGAAGGAACGGGGTAGGTTTTTAGTCAGTAAGAGTCTACTTCCCGCTCCGCCCAAGGGCGGGATTTGTCATTGGATGATTTTAATTACCATAAAAAAAAAAATTAAAAAAAAATGTAATTATAATGGGCTTTTTATTGTTGTATTAATTGAAGATATTATACAATGAAACTCGTGTCTAACATGGTCAAGTAATTGGTATTTACCTAAGAAATTGCCGTTTTTTAAATACAAAAAACAAAGAAAACAATATCAACTGGCCTGTTGGTCTAGTAGTTAGTGGCCCTGACTGCTATGCCGGAAGTCGTGAGTTCCAGTCCCACCCAGGACAAATGTTTGTGTGATAAGCACGATCATTTGTTGTGTCTGGGTGTAATTTATCTATAATATGTCTGTATTTAGAAAAATTTAAGTATGTTTATCAGTTGTCTTGTACTCATAACAGAAGGTCTCCTTAGCTTGAGACTAGACGGCGTAGTGCAGTAGTTGTGGGATATTATAATAAATAGGTGTCATGTTTCGAAAAAAAAAAAAAAAAAAAAACGTGCCAACCTTTATATTAAAGTTTATTTGAACTTAAGTCAATCCAAAGATAATTTATAACACTTCAAAGAAACCTGTTGATATTAGTAAGGCATATTAATTTAGTGTTTTGTTTGTAAATTATCTATATGAATAAAAGGTTAGTTTTACTGACTGACTTATCAATGCCCAGCAGAAACCTTTGGACTTTGGACGCTGAAATTTCGCACAGCGGTTACTTTTATGATGTACTTGCGACCTGCCCCCACTTCACACGGGTTTAATGGTGATATTAAATATATTATGCATGTATTATACACATAAACCTTCCTCTTGAATCATTCTATCTATTAAAAAGAACCGCATCAAAATCTGTTGCATAGTTTTAAAGATCTAAGCATACATAGAGACAGACAGCGGGAAGCGACTTTGTTTTATACTATGTAGTGATGTGATACACAGAATAAAATGAAATCAGGGTTTAAAGTTTGTCAAAACCTACTTTCCTGCAGGCGAAGCTTGCAGAAGTACTAGAAGTACACAAATTTTTTGTTGAAATCATTCACTTCATTAAGAATTACGTCACTGAAGTACCATAAATAGTTTCAGCCATTTTTTAATATACTCTTTTGGTTCAAGTAACTTCAAAAGGGTTTGCCAAGGTAAATAGATGCTATATAGTAACTATGACCATTAAAATAACCCAAAAGGAAAAGTTCCAAACTCCTGTAACCAACACAGTTCGACGCAAAAGGCACGTAATAAGTATTTAACTTAGAATTTAGAATACATGGTGATGTCATACGTGCGGGCCCTTGGCCGCTAATTATGACCCTCAAGGGAACTTACGTGGCCCCTTTTATTAGCACACCCTGTAATTTATCGTAGACCATTTCTAAGAGAAATTAATAGTCTTAGTTTCCATACATAATTTAGTAAAATTTTGTAAGTTATTATTATTTGGATACCACAGCCGTGTAGCTATCTGTTTGCACTTTTTACTGCAAAAAAAACCCAAAAGGCTTTAATGTTTTTCGTATTTGTACTGTTGGTTGCGGATTCGATTACAAATATTTGCATTGATAGGATGTACACAGAATATTTTTGATGTTATCCGCAAATATTTAGTCATACAGTACAGTCGACAAAAAAAATGTTTGATATTTTTTTAAAGACTTGACGATAACTCTAATTTATAGTGCATACTGTTTTTGAGGTTGGATATCATTCCATGAGTTCTTCCGCCCTAGGGTAAAGTGGTAGCGTTCATAACATTAGGTCTTAATTGACGAAGCTGCAGTTTTTTGAAATTGTAAACTGCTTGCTAGCGTTGTTTTTTGTTGTGTTTTTTCAGTGGGAAATGAAAAAAAGGTCGAGAAGGGGTTTTTTACGGTAGGCAAAATCATCCAATGACAGATCCCGCCCTTGGGCGGAGCGGGAAATAGTGTCAGACTCTTACTGACTAAAAACCTACCCTGTTCCTTCGTTGCCTATCGTACTAGGCCCGAGCCCTCCTTTCAGAGGCCGGTTACCGGACGATCGGACAGCGAGCTACCCAGGGCTCGCCGTCCGCAAGCCCGTGCCTACAGTGGCCGGAAATCGGGATCGAAATCCCGGCGGCGGCTGGGGCGAGTGTCCCGTTGCTTTTGCCTGATGCGGTCGGCCTCCTCCTTTGCTAGCATTACTGCTTCACAGAAGGAGGCGACCGCTTGCCATCCCTCCTCACTTCGGACCATGACCTGAACTAAGGCCCGACGAAAGAGTTCGCTGCCGCCGATCGTCCCCACGAGGACACGGCGAGGCTCTGCCCAGGTGGGGCATACCTCTACAGTGTGCTCCACTGTGTCCTCCGGTTGTCGAGAAGGGGGTGCCTTAATCAAATATAAACAAACAACAGCAAAAGGACAAACGATAGTAAATTCAGAAACCATCACAAGCAAACGATATACCTATTCTTCTTACGACCAAACTCATTTCCTTAACTATACTTACCTACATAAGCTACCTACTTAGAATCCTCTACCATAAAATTAGAGCAACAAAATAAAACCTGTACCTCCCTACTGACTGATCCTCCATCAAATTCATTCGTACGTAAGTAGGTATATAGGATCGTTCGTATAACGTATAACCATTTTACTGACAAAGTTATTAGCGCTGTTATTGGCTGTAAAAAGCTACTTGCGAGCCGACAACGGCCCCTCATTTTACAACGCCTAACTTACATGTCAGTCATACAAGACATATGAAGCAGAAGTTCTGTTTTGCACAAGGGGAAATGAAACTTTTGCCGTACTTTGCTGGCTGAACCGGCTTTGGGATTATTTCCTTATAGTACGAGATCCAATAGAAGAAGCACCTTCCCTCATCGGTTATTTGATTAGGATAAATATTAAATGCTAGATGATGCTTTTATTGATTCATTGCGAGTAGGTTGCCTATCTAAATCTGGTGCCAAAGATGTGAAACAATTAAATTAGTTAATATTTTTTTTTCATCAACTACCCTGATTGGTTATTTAAGAAAGTCGAGCATCAGCTGAAAGAATGCGCTCCGAGGAACTCAAAAAGTACAAGTTGCCTAATTTTCCTCGGGGCAAATATAGGAGTTGCCTCGTTTGAAGAGGTAGATAAATGGTGGTAATATACTCTCATCTGTTATTTAATCGAATTATATATGATGAAAGGTAATTTTATTCCTAATCCAACCGTATTAGGTTGCCTTCCCAAAAATGGTGTGAATGAATAGTTGCCTACATTTAAGATTAAAAAAATTATGGGCTAGTTCTGGTATTAAAAATATATTTCCTCATCTATAATTAAATGATGATAAGATTATATCTTATCATCATTTAATTATAGATTATAATATATTAAGATTATAACTTTCCTGACTTGTGGTTTAAGAAAGTCGTGCATCAGCTAAAAGAATGTGCTCTAAAGAACTGGAAAAATATAAGTTGCCTTCTTTTCCTCGGTGCAACTATGGGGGTTGCCTCGTATAAAAAGGTAAATAAAGGTTCACATCATACTCTCATCTGTTATTTCATTGAATCGTGTATCAAATGAAAGACTATTTTATTCCTAATCCAGACCTATTAAGTTGCCTCACCAAAAATAGTGTGAATCCAGTAAATGTTCATAATGTACCCTCATCTGTCATTCAATCAAATTTTATATCAATTCAAAGGTTATTTTATTCCTAATAAAACCGTATTAGGTTGCCTTACCAAAACTGGTGCGAATTCATGATTGCCTAGATTTACAATGTAAAATTTCTGTATGTGTTCGATTTGGAGTTTAAGAAAGTGGAACATCAGCTGAATGTACCCTAAGGAACTAGAAAAATATAAGTTGCCTGCTTTTCCTCGGTGCAACTATGGGGGTTGCCTTGTATAATCAGGTAAGTAAAGGCTCAAATGATACTCCCATATTTCTATGACCAGAACTAGCCCAGAAAATTTTACATATTAAATCTAGGTAACCATGAGTTTACACCATTTTTGGTGAGGCAACTTAATAGGGCTTGATTAGTAATAAAATAGCCTTTCATTTGATACACGATTCAACGAAATAACAGATGAGAGTATCATGTGAACCTTTATTTACCTGTTTATACGAGGCAACTCCCATAGTTGCACCGAGGAAAAGTAGGCAACTTATATTTTTCCAGTTCTTTAAGGCATATTCTTTCAGCTGATGCTCTACTTTCTTAAATACCAACTCAGGGAAGTTGATAAAAAATAATTAATAACAAATTTTATTGTTTAACATCATTGGTATGTGATTTAGCTAAGCAATCTTCTTGCGATGTATCGATATATGCTTTATCTGGCGTATAATCTTATTATCATTTAATTATAGATGAGGAAATATATTTTTAATACCAGAACTAGCCCAGAAAATTTTAAGTCTTAAATGTGGGCAACTATTCATTCACACCATTTTTGGGAAGGCAACCTAATACGGTTGGATTAGGAATAAAATTACCTTTCATTTGATATATAATTCGATTAAATAACAGATGAGAGTATATTACCACCATTTATCTACCTCTTCAAACGAGGCAACTCCTATATTTGCCCCAAGGAAAATTAGGCAACTTATACTTTTTGAGTTCCTCGGAGCGCATTCTTTCAGCTGATGCTCGACTTTCTTAAATAACCAATCAGGGTAATTGATGAAAAAAAATTATTAACTAATTTAATTGTTTCACATCTTTAGCACCAGATTTAGATAGGCAACCTACTCGCAATGAATCAATAAAAGCATCATCTAGCATATAATATTTATCCTAATCAAATAACCGATGAGGGAGGGTACTTCTTCTATTGGATCTTAGATCATTAAATCCTTCCTATCTATTTCTTTATTAAAATTTCCCGCCATTCGACCACGCAACGCTCCGCCATCTGATGGCGGAAGAAAAAAGCAACAGTTTTTTTTTTCTTTATTTATTTTGGGGTTTTTATCTGACCAGATATGCCAACCCCATCGTACCCTTTAACATTATTAATACCTAAACTAAAATAATTAATGACATAATTTCCTGGCATCATCCGCAGCTGGCCGAGACAAAATTGACTGTATTAGTCCCACATCAAGTCTATTCAGATTTAATTCCCTCAAAAGTGACTCCCTCTCACTCTTATTCCGGACACAGCAACAGTTTCGAACTAAAACAACTGAAAATATCGTGAAATACAGCAACTAGCAATCCAGTGTGCTAACCATCCTTGCGTCCTGTGAGTACCTGACTACTTCCAGGCATATATATTTTTTTGTTTTTGCCAATAATGAAAACTAGGCCATATCTTAAAGCACTGTTTGAGCAATCAATAGCAAAAAGAATTATGTTTACCAACCGTAACAAAACGAAATTAGAGACTATTTAGTAGATTGCTATAGGTTTTTCATCAGGCGTTAGTTTTCTTAAAAAAAGTACTCTGTTTTGATATTACAATTATCTCTTAGTGTATATATTAATTTGTAAGTGTTTTTGTGTAATGTATTTAATTGTTTCTTTTTTACTTTATGTGAATGAAATGTCCTGATTTTTTGGGAGAGTAAAGGAGGCATTGTTTGGTACGAGTTTCTCATTGTCAAATATGCTTCTGGTTTCGGTGTTTATGGTTTTTTTTATGGTAGGTAAAATCGTCAATTGACAAATCCCACTCTTGGGCAGGGCTGTCAGCAAATTGTAGGGGCTCAGCAGGGCCGAAGCCTACTGGGGCCAAATGTTATGTGAAAATGTCACCCGGGGCCCTGGGACGAAGGTAATGCATGGAACAGGGTAGGTTTTTAGTCAGTAAGAGTCTGACACTATTTCCCGCCCCACCCAAGGGCGGGATTTGTCATTGGATGATTTTAACAACCATAAAAAAATCCCTTGGGCAGGGCGGCAGATAGTGTCAGACTAAAAACCTACCAACAGGGTAGGTTTTTAGTCTGACACTATCTCTCCTTCATTGCCTTTGTTCCAGTCGGTGTTTATGGTGTGTACGCATTTAATAATGTCAATCACTATCACAACAAAACACAACAAAAAAAAAGATACGCGTTAGTGTATTTTTTCGATTAGTTTATCACTTTTTTTTTACTATTTTTGCCTTTTATGTATACAGAAGTACTTCTGCATCAACTGGACCTTTTGCCAAACCTGTCTGTTGCGCATTTTGTGCTATCTAAGCTAATAAAATTGTTTGTTCCTCCGTATACAGTTTGCGAATTACCGAATTTATGTCAAAGACATGTTCCGGTTGGAGTAATTCAAAGCGAGGTGAGGTCAATTCGCAGTCCTGAATTACGCAGGGGAAGTGTGCTGTAAAAATTATACCTGAGATAAAAAGTTATAGATGTAGATACCGGTACTATCATGACAGGTAATCTCTGTTATGTTGGTAGTAAACGAGGCTGTATAAAGCAGTTTCTTTATCGCTACTTGAGGTACAGAAGAATGGTTTATCTTATGCTGAAAACATTGGCTTCCAAGATTGCTTTCATCCATCATCAGGTTATTTGACTTGTGGACCTTTCAGGCAGTGTTTGTTTTTGCTACCAGATCTAAGAAACTCATTTTTTTTTTCAGGTGGGGATCATCCAATGACATATCTCGCCCTTGGTCAGAGTGGGAGGGCGTGTCAGACTTTTACTGACTAAAACCCACTCCTGTTCTGTCCTTGCCTTCGTTCCAGATCCTCAGTGTTCACTTTCGCACAACCCATGGCCACAGTAGGCTTCGACTTTGTTGGGGCCTTACGGTTTTGCTTACATCTCCTTGGTATTTAATAGAACGCTACGCACCGTTGACGACTAGGACTCGGTCGGGACAGGTACCGGACGCTCGGATAGTGAGCTACTTATTGCTCACCCTCCGCAAGCCCACGCCTACGGTGGCCGGAAATCAGAATCGGAATACTGGCGGTGGTTGGGGCGTGAGCGCCGTTGCCTGATGCGGTCGGCCTCCTCCTTTGCTAGCATTACTGTTTCGCAGAAGGAGGCGACCGCCTGTCCTGCCGTCTTATACAGAATAATTTGTAATATACTGAAATATAAGATATAAATTTAACTACCCAGGTATGAACCTTAGTGTTTACTGTAGGCAATCAGTTTTTATTTGACCAATCGTGAAGTATCCGTGTCCCTATAAGTAATGGTTATGGTATGGCAGTATTAGGGTCAATTTAGTTTATTAGGAGGCAGTACCGGAGTATGATATAGGTTACTAAGTCGTCAAGTCTTATGAATTGGAAGAATAATGCTCGGGTAAGTTTTTAGTTGTTTTTACATTATTAAGTTACATTAGAATAGAGCAGTGGTGGCCGAGTGGTAATCGGCCCCGACTTACGAATTGTAGGTCGCGGGTTTAGACCCAGCCAGGTGCATTACTTTGTGTAATTTAAATCATCACCACTGCTCTCCAAACGGTGAAGGAAAACATCGTGAGGAAACCGTTAGAACCAAAAAATTCGAAACATGTGACATCCACCAATCCGCACTGGGCTCGCGTGGTGGATTACGGCCCATTCCCTCTCCTAGAGAGGAGGCCTGAGTCCCAGCAGTGGGAACATTAAAAGGCTGATGATGATGATGATAAATAAAAGACTGGAACAATTTGTACAGCGGTCTTCCCATCCGATTATAACTTAGATGTCTTCAAGGCTAGAGTGAATAGGCTCTTAATAAACTAGTGGGCTTCACCATCAACGATTGTATCACTGTTTACCTTCATGTAGGATCGCAGTCAAACACTAGATTATATCATTTAAAAAAATAATATGTTGTTTGTTTTTATTATTGTTTTTAATGGCACGTTTGCATGACGACTGCCTTACCTGATGTGAAGCGATGATGTGGTCGACAGTCATTCGACAGTAGAGGACGCTTGCCTAGAAGTAACCTATTCGCTCTCGACTTAAAGACCCCAAGTTGTAGCTGTAATAAAACACAGATTCTGTCTAGGAATCCATTATCTTTACGCTATCACTGATTCCCTTTTCTTATATACCATTTCTCACACAGTCAATCCGTCTTTTTTTGGGCCTTATATACAATTTATATACAAACGAAATTTTTAATTAGTCGCTGTACGTGTTGATTCTTACCGAGAGAACTGCCATCTTACTTAAGATTGCCGCCTAGAAGCATTTCCATGTTGCGGTTTCAGGGGAGTGCTGGGAAAGGAAAACGAACACATTGTCTTTGTTAATTTTGCACATTAATTGACATTTGTGTACCTACAACATGTAACATGACAAACGTGAAAGTTGTGTTTACTGAATTGATTTCAGATATTTTTAAAATATATATTTTTTTTAATAATTCTCGATTATTTTAAGATAAAAAATTAATTATTTAATGTATTGTGAAATTAAATAATATATATTCTTTTTATTAAATAAAATAAAAAATAAAATAAAAAGCGACTCGCCCCAGCTTCGCACGGGTTCATGGTGATATTAAATATATTATGCATGTATCATACATAAAAATCTTCATCTTGAATCACTACTTATCTATTAAAAAAACTGCATCAAGATCTGTTGCGTAGTTTTAAAGTTCTAAGCATACATAGGGAAAGACAGCGGGAAGCGACTTTGTTTTATACTATGTATTATATAGTCTATATAGTATGTCTGGCTTGTTATTAATATTGTGTTGCCCAGTTACTGAGCTCTGAATGTATGTGTGCGTGTTACATAAAAAGTCCCTCAGAATCAGCTGCATCTGGTTAGATTATAAGCCGAAGCCAACGTAGTTGGACGACTGTCCTGTTGGTCTAGTGATTAGTGGCCCTGACTGCTATACGGAGGTCGCGGGTTCGATTCCCACCTAACACAAATATTTTTGTGATGAGCACGATCATTTGTTCTGTGTCTGAGTGTAATTTATCTATAATTTGTATGTATTTAGAAATATATAGGTATGTTTATCAGTTGTCTAGTACTCATGTCTAGCTCTGCTTAGTTTGGGACTAGGCGGTGTTGTGTGATAGTTGTGGAAAAAAAAAAACAATTAGTTAATTAAGTTGGGAAAAACCTAGGTAGATAGGTCTTCAAATAGTCAAGCTAAAATTGTAGCGTATATATTTGCTCTATAGGAAAAGTTTTATGGCTACATGCTGAGTTGACAATAAATATTTTTGGTTGAGCTTCAGCGCTTACAAAGTCACATCGTGTGTGTTTTTATGACCCGACGATAAAAGAGGTTTTAATCTGTTACTTAGCGTGTAATGCATACCCGTGGTAATGTTGGCTGATAAGAATTTACGGGTCGGGGTCCTAGTATGACGTGTTAAAATGTCAATCGTCCAAGTGAGAAAAAGGGATGGAGCTATACAGCCTATATAGCTTCATCCCTTTCTCACTGGCTTCTGCCATCGGTTTCGATCGCGTGAAAGTAGGTTTCTCCATACAAACTCTGAACCCCTGCTTGATGTTCCACTTACGTGATGTAAAATTCATAGTTTTGAAAAATCCAGTCTTATCTTTAGGATTCCGTACCACAAAAAAAAAAAACTGAACCTTTATGGGATCACTTTGTTGAGATTTTATACAGTTTAAATAAAAAAAAAAAAAACGTTAAGATTTTTTTTTTTTAATTAGGGAGAAGCCGACGAAAAATTTCACCACTAGGGGGTCCAGAATCGTGTACTGGATCCAAGGTATTCATTAGTGCGTCGATGTCAGATACACTGTGTATGTAATACTGATATTAAGTTGAATCTGATTAAAAGGTTGTATATTATATTTGTAATTTTGAACGTAATACCTACGTGTCGAACTATTTCTCAGAAAAATGCTCTACAACACCGTCTAGTCCCTAGCTAAGTAGAGCTAGACAACTGATAAACATACATACAACTTCCAAATACATATTTATTATAGATAAATTACACCAAGACACAGAACAAATGATCGTGCTCATCACACAAACATTTGTCCTGGGTGGGAATCGAACCCACGAGCTCCAGCATAGCAGTCAGGGCGACTAACCACTAGACCAACAGGCCAGTCGTTTTGTCGCATCGTTGTCGTTTTGTCGCATCAAGACTGTCTAAAGGTGTTTCCATGATACTCTAGGCTGATCATTGGCGCGAATAAAGTTATTTTATTTCTTCAC
Source organism: Leucania comma (assembly GCA_958295575.1). NCBI lineage: Eukaryota > Metazoa > Arthropoda > Insecta > Lepidoptera > Noctuidae > Leucania > Leucania comma. Next base: position 2,511,507 of record OY282469.1, read on the forward strand.
ACAGTTTATCAAACGTCAAGGTAACTAAAGCAATAAATTATGTGTTTGCAAAGCCTGAGTATTTTTCTCGTTGACCGTTCATTTAATCTTTATTTTTTTTTTTGCCAAAACTACACTTTGAACCAACAAAATAAATTGCCCGCTCAAAAAAATCTATCTATACGCAAACTGACTATAATACACTTCAAGCCCATCACCGGCCTTTTGCCCCAAAACAAAAGCCTCATACATATTGCATCGAAAACTTTATCAATAAATAACGTTATGCCATGAAATACGGCACTTTTACAGAACCCGGTAATTCACGTGAGCTTTGGAAATATTTTAGAGTTCAATGGTAGAATGGTAGAATTATGAAATAGTGTTGCGCTGTGCGGGCACGTGCTGCAAATGAAAATTTACGCATGGACCAAGGTATCGTAGTTTATAGTGCCGTCTCTGATGCGATTATGTTATAACTGAGCCACTTTCCAGTAACTGTGATTTAGGAGCACTTCAATATGCTTGTATTGTGTAGAAATCTTTTTTAAAACGTCGAGTTTTCTTTTATTTACTGCGAGTTAAAAAAAAAATGCGAATATCGAGCCCACGTTGCTAGCTGCCATTATGTTTGATGTAACCGTTATGTTTTTTAGAAATAAAGTAGTCTAGTTATTTTATCTATTAATAATATCTATATAGAGCATAAGTTTTAGTAGGTATATGCGAAACCTGAAACATGTGTCTTGTGTTTTTATCTAAAGAATCTATGTATATTTCATAAGTGTATCATTAAAAATCACAAAGTTTTATGCTTGTTACATACCTGGTTGTCCGCACAAATACATAGTCACCGGGTCATACAGGCGCTTGAGGAGTTCTTTTGCTCTCGCACCCGGTTGTGCACTGGTTCCTAATGCCAATTATGATCTGCAGTGACCTTTGTTGTGTGTATATCGGTGGTGTCCAACTTGTGACCTTTTGCGCTTGCATCCAGTTGTGCACTGGTGCCTAATGCCCGTTATGACCTGCAGTGACCTTTGTTGTCCTTAGTGTCGGTGGTGTCCAACTTGTGATCTTTATATGTTTTTGGGAAAAAATATGACATGGTGTAAGAATTATTAGAATCGATTACTTACTGATTCTGAATAAACTATATTCAGGTTTTGCATATTCTAAAAATAATGCTGTATAATGTAATTCTTCTGTAAGTGAATCAATCTGGAATTTTCTTCTTGAAGACTCATTAATAGTTTAACAATTTCGCTGTCCAAATAATACTAAGAAAAAATATTTTCAACTTGATAATAAATTGAGTACGTACCTACCAACGAAGACATATTCATTTTAATAGGTGTCGTGTTTCAACGCTGCTTCGTTAAAACTTTATGAACCGCAAAAAATAAACTTTAATTAAGACAACCTAATCATCATTGTTTTAATACTCTCGTCTTATATTGTTGATGGTCGGTCAAGCGATAAATTGCGAAGTTTGTTTTTATTTACTGGCGGATTTTTTAATTTGGCTATTTTGTAATTTATTGGGCAATTTATATGAAGAGGATTTTTAAAAGCTAAAGATTCAGCTCTTTTTCAATTAGAAATTATGAATGAAAGAACTCGGAAAAAAAACTCGGCCATGGTCTGAAAGGCAACGAAGAAACAGTCTGTTAGGGTTTTTATTCAATAAAAGTCTGACACGACCTCTCGCTCCGCCCAAGGACGGGAAATCAGATGAATTTCCCACCTAAAAAAAAAACTAGCTGGAGCTAGAATACCTGTGTTTTACATGGAGTGCCTATCTGACCTCCACAACACGATACTCCTTAGATAGACTGATGGTCTATCAAAGAAAAGAAAAAAAAGTCTGACCAACTTTCTAGCTACTGGGTCTTCACGACTAAAGATTCAACTCTATTTCAATTAGAGGTTATGAATGAAAGAATTGAGTAACAACCTAACTATATAAAAACTACTATATTAACGGTAATCTGTACTGTAACAAAAATAATATTGTATGCTTAATAGAAAAGAGGTCTAACTCAAAAAGTATTTGAATCAACCTGTTGAATACCGTAATTAGAGACACAATAGAAAGACAATAGGTGGTGTGCGGACGCCGGCGTCCTCTTGGGAAATAATGAATTAAAAATTATGTTTCAATAATAAGGTTCAATTTTGAAATACCCTCTTTTATGAGTTAGTTCTGTTTTCTATTAAACATGCGATATGTGGATGAAATAATTCAAACGCCACAAACACATAAGCCAATCCATTTGTCACACCTACATGAAGTTAAAACTAAGTCAAAAACATTCACAGGAAAGGTATCTCTGCCAATTTTTCACCAGGAACTACACGCCATATGTTACAAAATTAAAAACAATATCTCGCCAGTTGCCAACTAAAAATGTTTGCAGCTTTAAATTCTCAAAGTACAGGGTATTTGGCATAATGACACAATTTTGCCAAGATTGCTTGCAACATGCATAATGGAGGTAGGCCTTGCCAAAGAGTGTTTCCGACAGTATATCATGTCATACGGCGTGGCTGTTGCTAATGTTACGACATTTTTATGGATAAACTTATTTGTAGTTTATTTTTATATGGAACTGAGGTTAGTGATAGATGGACGGACACTGGCATTTTTACAAGCTTTCTATTAGCTTGCACTGTATGTAACTATGTATGTTCGGCTCAAATCTTGCAACTCAATTTTGAAGCAGATATCTTCAAACGATTGAGCTGAAATTTTACATGCATGTGTAAATCGGGTGACAATGCAACATTATGATAACATGGAGCTGATCTGATGATGGAGCTGGAAGGTAGCCATAAGAACTCCGCAATTAAACGATATAACCCCATCGAATTTGAGTTCGTTTGATTTGTATTGACGAGTGCTTGGATCCTATATGGTAACCAGGTTCTGATGATGGAGCTGGAAGGTTACCATAGGAACTTAAGTTACTAACCGAACACGGCAAGTTTGCGAAGTACCTGTACAAGATTTGTGCGGAGATGACGCCAGGATGTCGCCACTGTGCGGAGCGCCCGGAAGACACGGTGGAGCACACAGTCGAGGTGTGCTCCGCTTGGGAAGAGCATCGCCGTGTACTTGTAGGGGCGATCGGTGACGGCGATCTCTCGCGCCGGGGCTTGGTTCAGGCCATGCTCCGGAGCGAGGAGGAGTGGCAGGTGGTCGCCTCCTTCTGCGAAGCAGTAATGCTAGCAAACGAGGAAGCCGACCACCTTAGGCAACGGCGCACACGCCGCCGCTACCGCTTGGATTCCGATCCCAATTTCCGGCCACAGTAGGCGCGGGCTCGCGGACGGCGGGCGATGGGTAGCTCGCTGTCCGTCCATCCGGTAACGGCGCTAGTCGCTTACGGCGTGCACTGTTCCCACGCGCCTCAAGGAGTTGTCAGCAAACTGTAGGGGCCCAGCAGGGCCGAAGCCTACTGGGGTCAAAAGTTATGTGAAAATGTCACCCGGGGCCCTGGGACGAAGGCAATGAATGGAACAGGGTAGATTTTTAGTCAGTAAGAGTCTGACACTATTTCCCGCCCAATCAAGGGCTGGATTTGTCATTGGATGATTTTACCTACTATAAAAAAAACCATAGGAACTTCTTAAGAAATCGACACAATCCCATCGAGTTCGGGCTCTTTTAATTTGTATTGATGAGTACTTGGATCCTATATGGTAACCAGGGTCTGATTATGGAGCTGGAAGGTGGCTACAAGAACTCCGCAATTAAACGACACAGCCCTCTCGTGTTTGGTCTCGTTAGATTTGTAATGACGAGTACTTTGATCAATATGGCAGTCGGGATCTGATGATGGAGCTGGAAGGTGGCCATAGGAGTTCCGCAATAAAACGACACAATCCCATCGAGTTTCGGATCGAATAAAATAAGTTCTAACCGGTCATAAGCGACTTGGACTCGCGCACGGAGGGTTCCGTACAAATTTACATAAGTAAATAGCTAGTTAGTTTTAATACGCTCCTACAAAATACCAATTGAAAGGGCTTGCAGAGAGTAACTTGAAAAATAAAGTGACATAACTCTAAATCCAATATTCTCCTTTTTCTCAGTCATACTCTTGGTGGAGTGGTAGTGGTCTTCTGGTAGGTTGGTTGCAGCTTTTGCGAGACTTCTCTATCTCTCTCTATTCCAAAGTGTTGAATGTACACGAAGTGCCATACTTCGTGTACATTCAATGAGGGAACAGTCTGAAGATGATTTAGTGGGGTCTGTCCATCTGGTAGGCGATTGGCCGCGAGAACGTAGGCCATCTACTCTTTCCTGTACCACTAAACGTTCCAAAGAGCTTTCATTGCGTATGATATATCCAAACAGCTTAAAAATTCGCTGTTGCACAATCGACGAAAGTTTTTGTTTTGATGCAAAGCTCTTTTGGAATGGAACCGTTAGTACGTTGAGCAGTCTGTTTTATCCTCAGTAAAGGCCTCCAGCGTCACATTTCAAGAGCGTCAATCGTTTTACGGTGCTTGAATCTTCTCCGCATTTCGTAGGATTTGTGATTGTGGATCCCAGGTAGATAAACTCTGGACAACTTCGCAATTGGCTATTTCATGTAAGTTAGGTTGATTGTTAGTCTTATGATCCACCACCATCATTTTGGTTTCATAAATCCAACCTGATAGACTTCTCACGTGGTCGATTCCTTCTGCGAAGCAGTAATGCTAGCCAAGGAGGAGGCCGACCGCATCAGGCAACAGCGCTTACGCCGCAGCCGCCTCCGTAATTCCGATCCCGATTTCCTGCCAACGTAGGCGCGGGCTTGCGGACGGCGGGCAATGGGTAGCTCGCTGTCCGTCCGGTAACAGACCGAACCAAGCCGAAGGGCGGGGGATGTCATTGGATGATTTTACCCAACATAAAAAAAACCCGGCAGACTTCTAAAGATAGCAGACTAAGTTTCTTATGCTTTCCTATGATATGGGTAGCAAATGTAAGGATTTGCTGAGAATACAAATGTGATTTAAATAAGGTATAACTAAAAAGTAAAAAATAAATTACAAATAAAAAAACTTTTTTAAAAACAAGCTTTCAATTAAATGGGCTAAAAAGGAGAAAATAAACTTTTCCTTTATAACTTTTACAATCAATTTATAACGACATTACACAATTTATATGATATAAAAGCTTGTCGCGAGATTTAACTGTGTAAATACACAGCTAAATAACGTCATTAATTAAATAAGTTAAATAACTTCATCTATTGATTTTAATATTTTCAAAATCTCGCGACAAGCTTTTGTATCATATAAATTGTGTAATGTCGTTATAAATTGATTGTAAAAGTTATAAAGGAAAAGTTTATTTTCTCCTTTTTAGCCCATTTAATTGAAAGCTTGTTTTTAAAAAAGTTTTTTTATTTGTAATTTATATTTTCTGATCTTTGGATGGACTGACATCGTGTTGTGTTTTGCAGTTTTCATGGTCTATCTTTTGATAAGCTTTGTATTGGGTATTGTGTTGGCAATTTTAATAATTTGTTACATACACTATGATCGTTTTCTGTAAATAACATTAACATTTAAATTATTATTTTTTTGCACTTACAACTAAAACGGAATAACCCAAGCTATACGGCGCGTGTAAATTTGAAACATTCGGTAATCGTCAGTGTTGCCTTCATTTATCAGTCGTTTTACATTTTATTTGTCAAAGAAAGCAACATCTCAGAGTAAGTTTTGCTATGTTTATTCATTTCAACTGGTATTGATTGATGATATTTGTAATAATTGTGTGCTACTATCAATGCTATTTATAGGGTGTGTTCCCGTTTTGGTGGTTTTATTTGCACTTACCTATTAGGTAGACTAAATAAGTTCTAGAGATAACAGTGGTATATCGTAAACCATGAAATGCTTGTGTGTATTTTATCCTCCTCTGTCTAATCCATATAAAACTATTCTGTAAAAGATAGGTTGCAGCGATGAGATCGTCCATAGTTACTCCCTGTCACCTATCTTCCACCTTCCTTCTCTCCTATCTCCTTAATCCTTTTAAGTTATGAATTGTAATTGGGTAAGTTTTTTTTTTTGGTAGGTAAAATCATCCAATGACAAATCCCGCCCTTGGGTGGGGCGGGAAATAGTGTCAGACTTTTACTGACTAAAAACCTACCTTTCCGTTCCTTGCCTTTGTCCCGGGGAATTGGGTTTAGGTTGAGTTTTGTTACAAGTAGTAATCTATTTGTTTATCCATCAATCTAATGTATATAAACGCGTTACGTCAAGTTTCCGAAATAAGTGTTCAAGGGTAGGTATGAAGTGATCAATCAGATATTTCTACCCTTGACCGTCGTCGTTGGCGTCTCAGCAGAGGGACAAATCTCGTATTTTTGATGTTTTTGATAGAGATTGATTTATTTATTAAACACTTTATGCACAAAAGTACAGAGGCGGAGTTAAAGCCTTAGGTATTTTATACCAGTCAACCTTAGGGTGATGGAGAGACAAATACGTTAAATACATAAAATTGATGACTCTGTCAAAAACATCTCTGATTTCTGACACCAATTCTTGACATGTATTGTCACTGAGATGAGATAACGACTTGAAATGAATTATTTTTAAGTAAAATCGCACTCCTTTCTGCCTGATCACTTAAAAAAAATCGCTTCAATCCTGCATCGCGGCGCCCAATCAGACCCTTTGAAGTTTTCGTTTCGAGTGCAAGCAATAATTAACTTAACGGTGGTCAGGCGGAAGTTTCTTTGATAGTACAAGAAATAAAGTTAGTTTCAGTCTTCTTCCTGCCCTCAAATCAACAAAAACTGGCCTTGTCACGTTTTATTTGGGTTCGACGCAACACGTATATTTTCTTCCTTTCTGTCCTGTTCACACTATGTTACTTCTCACCCAATCATCCATATTTTCTTTGCCCTACCTCTCCATCCATCCACGGTATACTCTAAACTCTTTTAGTAACATTCATTTGGACAGTAACATTCATTGAGACTTTAGTTTCACAGTTGGACTAATAAATTTATTCTATCACCGTGCAAACCTTACAAAAATGTTCATACTACATTTAGCTGACCTCTCCAAAACTGTGTGACAGTACTCAGAAAATAAAACTGTACGAAAGTCTGGACTTTTCTGTAGTTACTGGGAAAAATTAACGTCAGAGCCATTCAGCTAATAGTCGGCGAGAAGAGAAGTAGTTTGTTGCATTAGATTTGTATGAAGGGGGCCGATTGCGGAAACGCACGATATTTTGGGCAAGTAATTTTTTTTTTTGGTGGATCGAGTAAGAGTATCACTTTTTTTTCCTTCAGTAACCCTTTATGTTCCGAGGCCGCAGTGACTCTTTTGTTTATTTGGAAATTTAACGCCTTTGACGTTGTGCACTTTAGAATTATGGTGGTCGACCTTGCATTCAAGGTCAAAAATCGGTTACTGCGCATTCGCAGTAACCGATTTTTGGGTCTCAATCGAAGTGTTGTGTTGCGCGTAACCATAGCAACTTGTTTAACTTATTTGCCGTGTACTATATCTATCTTTCTATCTAAACTCAAACGCCCAAAGGACTCCAAGGGCAATGGAAAGGGCTATGCTCGGAGTTTCCTTGCGTGATCGAATCAGGAATGAGGATATCTGCAGGAAAACCAAGGTTACCGACATAGCACGAAGAATTGCTAAACTTAAGTGGCAATGGGCAGGGTACATTGCTCTCAGAACGGCCGTTGGAGCCGAAAGGTTCTGGAATGGCGACCACGTACTGGAAAACGTAGCGTTGGAAGGCCTCCTACAAGGCGGTCCGATGACCTTGTAAAGGTTGCAGGATTCCGTGGTTGCGAGACGCACAGGACCGTTCATTTTGGCGACTTTTGGGGAGGCCTATTTCCAACAGTGGATGTCTTTCGGCTGAAATGATGATGAATGATGATCTAAACTCATTTTAGGTAGGTATCTAGTATCTCGCAATAACCGTAGTGTCATCTAAAATAACCACAGCGATATGGCAATGGATACGGCGAGTATCCACTTTTACGTTGTTGAAACATATTCTATGGTCCGGACTAGGCGTTTCGCCTCGTCATTTATACCGCGTACATCGAAGGACTGGAACAATTTGCCTGCTGCAGTCTTTCTATCTGATTATAATGTGGGTGTCTCTTAATAAACTAGTGCGCCTCACCATCAACGATTGTATCATTGCTTACCATCAGATGGGATCGCATTGACTGCTCTAGTTTATATCAAATAATAATAAAACAAAAAAAAAAACCGAGAAAAAAACACTAAGCACGTGTCTAATGAAATAAAATATTTCTATCTAGATATAAGATAGTAAACACGTACTCTTTTCCTTACTTATTAAAACGTGTATCTACAAAGACTTTGGGAGAAGGTGTAAATTGAGCAACAGGATTTGCCTACATTATTTTTGTGAAACGTGCAAATATTTTTTGGGAGAATTGAAGGTCTTTTGACTACTCTTCATTTTTTTTTTTTGTAAATCATGTTTGTAAATCACTGTCAAAGTTAAGAATGACCATTTACTTAACTGAATTCGTGGATTTTATTTTAATGAATGAATAAGTTCGTTCATTATCTGAATCTATCTAGATGAAAAATGTAATATTATCTACTTTATGCTACAGGAATAAAAGTGCTATCAGCCATTGCATATGGCGGTGAGTCGAAAGATTTTGTTAAAAGCAAAAATCTGAGTCTACAGCAGTTTGTCTAACCAAAAATATCAGAAGCAAGAAGGTTACCATCTGATCAGTTTTAGTTTGATTAATTCAAAACTGTTCATGATGAATTAAAAACTTTATACATTTGAACGTGATGCTCTTATTTTGATGCCGATTAGAGTTGTCACTCGTTATGATATCGATTGGGAAAATATCTATTGCTACAAGAATACAAGTGCTTTCAGTCATTGCCGCGCGACTCAAGTTGCGAGTCTAAGTTTTTGTGACAAGCTAACTCTCCCCGAAATGTTTGAGTTTACAGCAATTTCGCAGTTCGCTTCTGACGACGCTTCGCGACATTAGTACTAGTTAAATTGAGTTTCTCTTCGTATTCATGTTGGGAATCAGATTAGACACGTCTGTGCTGCTTTTTCTGAAATTGACAATTAGCTGGAGTTTGTGGTGAATGGTGTTTTATTGTTTTTTAATTACATGTCTTCAGTTCATTGGCAGGTTACGCGATGCCTTAAACTTTTTTTAGGGTTCTGTACTAGAAACCGCGAAAACGGAATCCTTATAGGATCATTTGGTTATCCTTCTTTCTCAGGAACGTGTAGTGGTATTAAACTGAAACTCAGGTCTGCAGCTACCGCTTGGAGCGGAGGAAATATAAAATTTCTAAGTATACGCAATGTAAAGGTAAGGCTGCTTGAAGCTCGCAAGAGAATTTAAACCTATAGGAGGCTTCTCGTAGCCCAAGAACCATGCAATTTGGTTTCTGAAATCTGAAAACTGGATCTGGATATCTGAAAACTGTAAATTCAAACCGTAAAACAATCATAATTCTTAGATTCAGAAAAAACTTCAAAACTCGATTCGGGAATCCAACTATTTAAATTGTTAAGTTTACACAGACCCCTTGATGCGTGAGTCCGACTCACGTTTGGCCAATTTTTTTTACATTCCCATGAAATAGCAACTAGCTATTGTTATTATTATTATTTTATATATAGTTAATTAAAACGGTACATGCCCACTTACATTAATTTCAAAACTATAAAACAGAAATTATTTCTAAGTGTCATTATGTTCCATTCATCACATAAAATAAAAAAAAAATAGTATTTCAGTACCGGGATCAAGGTTTCAGCTACCCGCGGTCAGGTTTTCAGAGAAATAAACCTAACAATGTAACCTGAATCTAGAAGTAGGCACCGCTGTCTGAACCAAGCCCTTGATCCAACTGCTTGACAAGAGCATCCTAAGGCCGTGTTTACGAAGACGCGTCGTACATTGCAGCAGCGGGCCGCGTCATTGCTCGCGCAAACACAAACATATGGCAATGTACAGACGTCAGCACGTCAATCTACCCCAATCTGACAAATTTTACCAATCGAACATTAACCTTCCACTATTGTAATAAGGTTGAAAATCTATTAATGAAATTTGAAAGATTGAGATAGGTTGATGTGCTGGCGTCTGTACGACGGACCGCTCGACGCGCCGCGTCTCCATAATCGAACACTAAGACGCGTTGGTTGAGGCTCGTGGCTATTAAATCCCTAACTCAATCTCCCACCGCCAAGGAACGAACCTCAACTTGCTATTAACAAGCTGCAAACATAAATTACTTTGCCATTCAATATCACGATAAGCAACCTAACTCAGCACCTGAAAGGATCCCATTAATCTCGCCGATAATTCATTCCATACAAACTACGGTGTATAAGAAAAAAAAGCCCGACTTTCTTCGACAACTCCCCCACCTACTTCTCCAACTCTCTCCCCTCTTCGCCAATCGACTCTATTTAGAAAAACATCCTTACGTACACAAAATATCCGCAAAATGAACCGAACACGATTTGAATATCTAAATTGGCAATCCTTCGGTATTCCCAACTTTCCTCATTACAGTCGCGTTCACCTGTTAATTTTTTGGGTTCCGTAGAATGGGGCGGGGAATTTAGTGATGATACCTGATTTATCAGAATTTTGTGAGGTACGTCTTTGTAATCGTTTGTTTTTTATACGTTCTGGAGAGATTTGGGAAAATTTCTGTTCACTATCGCGAAATCATGTCAGTAACATTTTGACTGACTAAAAACCCACTCCTTTTTTGCCTTTGTTCCAGGGCCCCGGGGTTCATTTTCACACAACCAACTTCTTCAATTAAATATCTTTATCGATAGTGTTGATTGTACTGAAATTAGATAATTTGTCTAAATGCTATTCAAAATGTTTTTGGGTAAATAATTTGATGAACTCTTATCAAAAAAATTAATGTACTTGGAAAAAGCTCACAAAACCAATATCTGGGGCAAACTAATTTTAGAGGCAAAGTGAGCAATTTGCAAGTTCTAAAATGTCACTGCTTTACCAAAGAAAACAAAAATGGTTACCATAACCATATGTACAGTTATTATATTAAATAAAAAATTAGCTCTTAATAAGTTCAATAAATAAATGACTTAAATTATAATGCATTAAATATAATAAATGTCAATAACAACTAAAAAAACAAAGGAATTAAAAACTGTAGTTACAGGGACACGTTTTGCGTTAAAAATAGAAAAGTTAACCTACGGAACTCCTGCTGCCAGGCACTTACTCACACAAAGACATCTCTCCCCACTTCGGTTCCGACTATCTTCACGTTTTGCGGGTAATTTTTATTGTAATTTATCGAGACCACGTGACTAGGCACTTTAGTTAGTACATAATAGTCTACTAGGAGACAGAATTATAATTGTACTTCAGAATTTCATGTGGACACTTTATGGAAGCGGTTTATGGCCTTTACTGCGTAGTTTAGTAATGGAGTAAGTTTTTGATAGTGGTTGTAACGTGTTTGGAAAAGGTTTTTATTGCGCGCATTTGTGGGTAAAAGTATACTAGTGTAATTGTAGTTTTAACCCCTTTTTAGGGAAGGTAGAGTGTGCAACACAATTCCTACGAGATTCTTGTTTTGTTCAGCTCGCTATCCTGCTGTCTGGGAACAAACAGATTAAAGAGATACAATAGAGCGGACATCAAAAGATTTTTTTTTTAATAGCCCTTACTGTCCCACTGCTGGGCAAAGGCCTCCCCCAAATGCTTCCAAACCTTTTTCTCCCGCGCCGTCTCGAACCAGTCCTCGCGGAAGAAATGTCTTAAAAAAATTGTCATCCTATGTCAGCTAGCTTTCAATAGTAAACATGCGAATTAAATTTGTATTCTATATGTTTTTACGCTATTTTCTAGAACTATTTGTGAAAATTATAGAATTCCAATTAATTACAGAGTAAATACGAAAAATATTTACGAAAATAAACTGAAGTTAGATCCAGTCGTCTACACTATACTGCGCGACTTACTACTCCTAGGTAATAACTACCGGATCACGTTTTTGTTCGCTATGTCCTGTCTATTGGTAGTCTATATTTAATGTCTTTGTCTGGGAAGGACCAAGCCTAATCTACATGTGTCTTAAAAAGATCACAGTAAAACTTAACGGCTCAGTAAGTCTGATCCTTGAGGAGAATGTTATGAAAAGTTACTTTCCCACAGATGAGTTTTAGCCAGTAAAATTCTGGGAGAAGTAGTTTTATGATTTTTAACCTCAGAAAATAAATACCTTTTATTGTTACAGCACAGTTTTGAGATCCTTGTTTTCTGCATAGTCTATGTATGTGGTTCCTAAGGAAAAAACTTCAAAATCATAATCATCAATCATTCATTTGTTAATATGGGTAAATTACATAAAGTTGTTAGGTATATATATATAGCACAGTCCAACCATATTGCACCTTAAGGCATACAGGGATGCCATGACAGGAAACCTCCTCGAGTGCCTGCAGGCTGTAGTTCCCTTGCGGATACGTCCGGAGCGAAGACCAGTCTGCGGGCCGGTGCATCCTGGGAGGCGACCAACTACTTCCCTTGGGTATCTCTGCCTAAGGGGCTTCGATGGCCGTCTGCGAATGTCCTGTCCGGAGTCCGCTTCAACGCGTGTCCCTCTGCTTTAGCAGAGGGCACAGTGGCGAAGTAAGAGCGGGCCCGGTGTGCACTTACCCTGCCGCCGGGCAGGCAGGAGGAAGACTTGCTCCTCCTTCTACCACCGTTGTTCTCGTAGCCCCAAAGATTGTCCAAGGTCATGTTTCTGACTTTCGATGGGGGTCGAGGGTCTTGGCTTAACCGCCCGGGCCGCGAGGAAGACAACCTCTATAAAAAATTACCCCAAACCTCCAAGCGGCGGCGCACCATGAGGGAGGTTGTTAGCTTGACTAATGGGTAGCTAAATTAGTCTCTAGTGCGAACCACTAAATTTGAGCAAGTAAATAAAGTTCATTACTCGTGGGAACAGCTATGGAAATAAACTGCAAAATAAACCCAACTAACGAAGAGGAAGAAAGTGATGCGCGATCGGAGTCCGATGCGGCATCAAGGAAGAGCTCACAGAGCTCTGAAGGAGAGGAAATGGAGGTGGATTTCGGAAAAAACTCGCGTTTTTTCCGAAAGCGCTCCAAGGCGGGGCATGATTCGTGCTCTGAGGAAGAGCTGGCCTCGGCTCGCAAGATCCCCACCAGCAGCCGGGGTGCAAGTCGGGCTGGAGTAAGAGGGAGAGGGCTGACCTCCCAGGAGGTTGCTGGGCGAGCCGAAAGACTCGCTGCGGAGGCGCGCCACCCCGCAGTTACCAGCGCTGGAGCTGACCCCTCGGGGCCATCTGGCGAAGAGCCGGACGCCAAGGAGGACTCTGCCGAGGAGTCACGCAGAAAGCTTGGGGAGCTCGTCGTAGAAGCCCTGACGGCAATGTCCCGCAAGCGCGAAAAGGGCTCCAAGAAGAGGTTCATCGCCAAGTTTGCAACCTCAATCTTAGAGGCCATGGATGCCTCCTTGGAGCTCTCCATAAAGAAGCTCCGGGCTGAGCTCACGGGTGCCCCCAAACTCGGCCCCCAGGAGGAGGAGGCACCAACAGGGAGAATCGTGCAGAAGCAGGGGCAAGAGCAACCCCAACCCCAACCCGAGCGGCCCCAGCTCCAACCCGAGACGGAGAGCCAGCTGCTGATGGTGGTGCGGCAGGAGCTGGCTGCCTTTAGGCAGCAGCAACAGGAGCAGCTGGGGCAGGTTCAGCTACGGATGCAGCAGCAGCTGTCCGTGCTCGAAGGGATCGTGCTGCGTCCCCCGCTCGCGGCCTCCGGCCAGCGCAAGACGGCTTCCTACGCCACCGCGGCTGCTGCGCCCAAGGCGGGCCCGTCGGGGCAAGCTGGGCGGGTGGCCGCGGCGTCGGGGCCTGTGAGGTCAGCTCCGGCGGCCAAGCAACAGCGGCAGCGGGCGATGGCTGCTCCTGCTCCTGTTGCTCCTCCTCCTTCCACGAAGGGAAGGGCGGCTCATGCCGCTAAACAAGCTGGAACTCCTGCAGCAGCGGCGACCAGGCCGCGCCTGCCGCCTGCGCCCGAAGAACCTTCGGCTGGCGCCGACTGGACGGTTGTCGGCGCAAAGAAGAAGGCGGGCAAGGCGGCCAGGGCGGCCAAAAAGAACCTGAGGCGGCGAGAGCGCAGGAAGCGCGCCATGGCGGCCAGGCTTCGCGCCCCTAAATCCGAGGCTGTAGTGATCACACTACAGCCTGAAGCGGAAAAGAGGGGCGTGACCTATAAGTCCGTCATGGACAAGGCGAGGCGGGCGGTGTTGCCCCACCTCGAGGAGCTCGGAGCCACAGAGGGCTTCCGCATGAGGCGCACCGTTACCGGTGCCCAAATGCTGGAGGTCCCTGGCGCGTCCAGTGGCCCAGCGGCAGACGCCCTGGCCAAGAGGCTCAGGGAGTCCCTGGACGCGGAGGAGGCCCGAGTGTCCAGGCCCACGAAATGCATAGACATGCGCATCGTGGGCTTGGACGACTCCGTTGGGGTGGACGAAGTAGTGGCCGCCATCGTCAGGGCGGGGGGGTGCACGACCGACCAGGTCCGGGCGGGCACTATCCGCACTGACGGCACGGGCATGCAAGCCGTTACGGTTAGCTGCCCCGTGACGGCGGCCAAAACTATAACGGGGGAGGGCCGAAGGCTTTTGGTGGGCTGGGTCTCCGCGCAGGTAAAACTGCTGGAGCCCAGACCTCTGCGGTGCTACCGCTGCCGCGTGGGACACCACGCCGGGGCATGTTGCGCCGCGGAGGTGGACCGCAGTGACCGCTGCTTCCAGTGCGGTCAGCCTGGGCACAGGGTCGTCGAATGCCGCGAAAAGCCGCATTGCTACGCATGTGCGGCGGCCGGCAAGTCGGCTGACCATCAGGCTGGGAGCAGGTCCTGCGACCCCCCCCACCCAAAGTCAAGGCCAGGTTCCGGCCCATCCCCGGGAACGTCCTCACCGCCGCAGCCACCTCAGTGGCCGCCGCCGCTATCGCCGCCTCAACCGTCGCGGCAGTGCCCTCAAGGAGGGCTCCGGAGGAGACTGTAATGGACTGTCAATAACGGCACCATTACGTCTCCTCCAGGCGAACATCAACCACTGCGCCCCTGCTCAGGATCTGTTGCTCCAGAGCATGGCGCAGTGGTCGATCAACATCGCCGTAGTCTCCGAGCCGTATTACGTCCTGCCCAGTGGAGACTGGGTTCAGGACCTGGACGGCTCGGTGACTCTAATCTCGTCGACCGCCGCCGGTACCCCGCCCCTCGAGCGCGTCACGAGGGGCCGGGGTTGCGTGGCAGCACGGTTCGGGGACATTGCAGTGGTAGGCGTCTACCTGTCCCCGAACAGATCTCTCGGCGATCTCCACATCTCCCTGATGGAGCTGAAAAACGTCGTCGTTGGGTTTAGGGACCTCCCCGTGGTCGTTTGCGGGGACTTCAATGCCTGGAACGAGGCTTGGGGTTCCCGGTACACGAACGGGCGGGGTCGGTCGGTAGAGGCCTGGGCTGAGGAGTCCGGCCTGGTCATCCTAAACCAGGGCTCTGTCTCCACGTGTGTGCGGATGCGGGGCGAATCAGTCGTGGACCTATCGTTCGCCAGCCCCGATCTGGCGCCACGTGTCGTTGACTGGCGCGTTATGGAGGGGGTGGAGACGTTCTCAGACCACCGGTACATCCGGTTTGACGTCTCCGCCCAAACCTCGACCGCGCCGGTCCAGCGGAGCCCTTGTGGTCCGCGGTGGGCGCTGAGGCAGATGGACCGGGAGTTCCTCCTGGAAGCCGCGACGGTACAGGCCTGGGTGCAAGCACCGGACAGGCCTGTCGACATAGACGTCGAGGCAGAGTGGTTCCGGGAGGGCATGTCGCAAATTTGCGACGCGGCAATGCCCCGGGTCCGTCCAGGACGTGCCAAGCGCCAGGTGTACTGGTGGTCGCCGGAGATTGCGGCATTACGCAATGCATGCAATCACGCGCGGCGCCGGTACGCCAGGTACTGCAAGCGCCGCAACCGCCCGCCGGATGCGGAGGCTGTAGAGGCGGAGCTATACGAGGGTTACAGGGTGGCGAAGCGCACCCTCCGAGCGGAGATTAAGCGGGCCAAACTGGAGGCCCGCAACGTCTGGCTGGGGTCTCTGAATGCAGACCCGTGGGGACGCCCATACAAGATGGTGCGGGAGAAACTCCGCCCCTGGGCTCCCCCGCTGACTCAGAGTCTCCGGCCCGAGCTCGTGGAGGATGTGGTCGGCACTCTGTTCCCTACGCGGGGGATACACTCCCCCCCGTCTATGGCTCCGCCAACACCGGCAGTACCTGACGTGGACCACGACGACGACGACGATGTTCCAGAGGTGACCGAGGTAGAGATGAGAGTGGCGGTACAAAGGCTGAGTGCCAAAAATACCGCCCCAGGACCCGACGGCTTGCCTGGAAAAGCCTGGGTCCTGGCTATGGAGGCTCTCGGGCCTCGATTGAGGGGGCTCTTTAGCGCATGCTTGGAGAGGGGCCAGTTCCCGCTTCGCTGGAAGACGGGAAAACTGGTCCTCATAGCGAAGCCGGGGCGCCCTGCGGACTCTCCGTCCGCGTACCGGCCCATTGTGCTGCTCGACGAGGTGGGCAAGCTCTTTGAAAGAGTCATTGCAAACCGCCTCGTCGCGCGCCTAGCACGGGTAGGGCCGGACCTTTCGGACGGCCAGTTCGGCTTTCGCAGGATGCGCTCCACGGTGGACGCCATCATGCGCGTGCGAGCCCTCACGACGGGGGATGCGGTGTCCCAAGGCAGGTGTGTCGTGGCAGTGTCCTTGGACATTGCCAACGCCTTCAACTCCCTGCCCTGGAGTAGCATTGGAGTGGCACTCCGGTACCACCGGGTGCCCGACTACCTCTGTCGTGTGATCGAGGCCTATCTTTCAGAGAGGTATATT
Organism: Leucania comma; assembly: GCA_958295575.1. NCBI lineage: Eukaryota > Metazoa > Arthropoda > Insecta > Lepidoptera > Noctuidae > Leucania > Leucania comma. The sequence continues at coordinate 2,528,469 of OY282469.1, forward strand.
ATCTACCCCGGTCACCAGGGAGAGTGGAAACGTCGAGAGATGTCGTGCGGTGTTCCGCAGGGATCGGTACTAGGACCACCCTTGTGGAACATCGGGTACGACTACGTGCTGCGCGGCGACTTCCCCGACGGGGTCAGCGTGGTCTGCTACGCGGACGACACGTTGGTCCTAGCGCGGGGAGAGTCGTACCGGACGGCGGTTGAACTAGCGACACGCGGGGTTGCGATAGTCGTTGAAAGGATCCAGCAGTTGGGACTCGAGGTGGCACTGCACAAGTCCGAGGCCATGTGCTTTCACGGCCCTCGGGGTGCGCCACCACCGGGATCCCAGCTAACGGTAGGAGGGGTTCACATCAGCGTCGGGTCGACGATGAAGTACCTGGGACTCGTCCTCGACAGCTGGTGGAACTTCAAGGAGCACTTCCGACGTCTGGCTCCCAAACTGAATCGGACTGGGGCTGCTCTCGGGCGGCTCCTGCCCAACCTCAGGGGACCAGACGCCTCCTGCCGGAAGCTCTACGCGGGAATCGTTCGGTCCATGGCCCTCTACGGGGCTCCGGTGTGGGCACCGACGTTGCAACAGCAACCGAGGGCACAGCTGAATGCGTGCCAGAGGGTCATGGCAATACGCATGGTGCGAGGGTACCGAACGATTTCCCGCGAGGCGGCGACCCTCCTTGCTGGCCAACCGCCATGGGATCTGGAGGCAACAGTCCTTGCACACATGCACGATAAGCGCATGGAGATGCAACGCCGGGGCGAAATTCCGCTGCCGCGACAAGTCGAGGCATGGCGGACAGAGCTCCGGCGGGATCTCATGGCGAAATGGCGTCAGCGACTATCGCAACCTCGTTCGGGGCGCGCCACAATAGGGGCGATAAGGCCCATCCTTGAGGCGTGGCTGGAAAGACCTCACGGCGTTCTCAACTTCCGCACGACGCAGGTGCTTACCGAACACGGAAAGTTCGCTAAGTACCTGTTCCGGATTCGTGCGGAGGATTCGCCCGGGTGTCGCCACTGTGCGGAACACCCGGAGGACACGGTGGAGCACACTGTAGAGGTGTGCCCCGCCTGGGCGGAGCATCGCCGTGTCCTCGTGGGGGCGATCGGCGGCAGCGATCTCTCTCGCCGGGCCTTGGTTCAGGCCATGGTCCGTAGTGAGGAGGGATGGCAGGCGGTCGCCTCCTTCTGCGAAGCAGTAATGCTAGCAAAGGAGGAGGCCGACCGCATCAGGCAGAGGCAACGGGGCGCTCGCCCCAGCCGCCGCCGGGATTCCGATCCCGATTTCCGGCCACCGTAGGCGCGGGCTTGCGAACGGCGTGCAATGGGTAGCACGCTGTCCGATCGTCCGGTAACCGACCGGACCGAGCCCAAGTCGTCGACGGCGCGTTCTGTTCCCGCGCGCCTCAAGGAGTTGTCAGCAAACCGTAGAGGCCCAGCCTGCTAACTGCAGGCAGGCAGGGTCGAAGCCTGCTGGGGTCAAGGGCCGTTTTCTGAGAGGAAGGCTCAGCCCCGGCACTATAGGCAACGAAGGAACGGGGTAGGTTTTTAGTCAGTAAGAGTCTGACACTACTTCCCGCTCCGCCCAAGGGCGGGATTTGTCATTGGATGATTTTACCTACCATAAAAAAAAAAAAAAAAAAAAAAAAAAAAAAAAACCTTAAGGCATACAAATCACAAGCTTTATTGTTTATCAATGACACAATTAATGAAGATAATATTAATGTCACCAGAAAAATTCAAGTTTAAGTGATAATTTCAAAATAATATTAGTGATTAAATGTTAACAAAGAATATAAATTGGTAATTTGATCATGGCAAATAATAATGTTATTAGATCAATTAAAAATGTCATGATTAAATGAAAACGTCAAATTATATTTGAAAATAGATGTCAGAGTAAATGTCAAACTAATAATATAAATATAACAATAATAATATAAAACAGAACATTTAAGAGTCACTTTGTTGTCCATTTATCTGTCTGTCAAGACCTTTTATCTTGGGAACGCGTGGAGGTATCGAGTTGACATTAAAATCGTATACTTAAATCTGTTACCAACCCGCACTGGGCCCGCGTGGTGGATTATGGCCCATTCCCTCTCCTAGAGAGGAGCCCTGAGTCCCAACAGTGGGAACATTATACGCCTGATGGTATGGTATGGTATTTAAATCTGCTGTCTCTTGAATCTCTAAAAAAATCAAACTTCTAAATTAACGAAAAAAAAAAGATACGGCCGTTTATATCGCAAAAAAAGTATGTAAGTATAATTTCATACTCTTAAAGGAAATCGAAATTCCGTTCGGTTCCATCATGACAATTCTAATATACATTATTTTTCTACAAATTCCGTTTATTACCTACTTTCGGCTTCATCACCAGAACAGTTCTGTGTATCTCCCTCCCCTTCTTCCTTCAGTCAGTCACCGACTACATGTAGAAACAAACCAATTTTACTTAAACGTTACGACAGTTCTGCTATGATTTTTTGATGAGTTCCGTTCTATCTTCAAAGTTCATCATTAGTAAAGGAATATAATTCGTGGTTTTGGTAAATAATCTTTCAATTAAAAGAAAATAATTCAAAATCGGTCCACATTTGACCGAGATATCGTTGAAAATACATAAGAAAAAAATTCATACAGCTGAACATAGAACCTCCTCCTTTATGAAGTTGGTCAAAAAGAAAAACGTACGTATTTTACAACGATCTCATTCATACAGGCGTTAAAGAAGTCATTCAACTACCAACAAGTTTCAGACTGTTCCGTGAACTCATAAATATGATTTAAAAGAGTGTCCATGGAGTTTCTTGCACGTTCTTCTTCATAGAGGTCTACGCTTTGGTATGTGCAATTAGCTTCACTTCTGTCTGACAGACTTTTTGACAATTCAAAAGTGCCTGTAAATGGTTTATCTATTTATATAAAAGGAGAAACTGACTGTCATATCAACGCACTGCCAAAGCTACTGGACGCTAGAAGCATGAAATTTTACATAAAATTTCCTGTTATAACGTAGCATGCGAGCACCCAGAGAGTATTTTCCAAAATTTACTCTCTAAAGGGATGAAAGGGGGTACAGGGTATTGCTAAACCTGCTTTCACGCAAAGCCACTAGCAGAGACTCATTTGAAATAATTTTTTTTGATTTGATTTACTGAAACCAGCAAATGCCTTTACCAACATAACATTATACCAGTCTTTTCTGCTTTTAATATATACTAGCATTACATTAAAACTATTTTTCCAGACAGAAAACCCTAACCTTGACACTAAAACTAAAATACAGTCAACCCGAGACTACATAAGTACTAGTTCGATAGAGGGCGGGTGTTCCAGAGGACATTGCCAGTACCGCGTGGCTCTCGTCCGCCACGCACGCGCCACGCGTGGCGGTGACGTCACGGACACACGTGGCGCGGGAACCGTTTTCTACGTAGTACGTACTTTTAGTTTCCGTGCGTTTGTTTTGGATGTCATATGGTAAGTAAGGCGATGTTTAGTTGTAAGCAGATTGAGGTTACGTTTTGTAAACAATGTGCCGAGATTGATCAATCTAAGGTAATTGTAATTGATGGGCATGTTAATTGATTATTGTTAATTAATTAATTGATTAATTTGTCACGGGATGAGGGAGGCTCATGCACAGTTAAGGACATCTCTGTGGTGAAGTATGACTATAATGACAAAATTACAAACTGGTAAAGTTGAACACGTTTTTTTACTGTATTTTGATTTCTGGTGAAAAGTTGTACTTTGTGTAAAAAAAAGTGTGCTTTCGTTACTAGTTTCTTTAATTTTATTTATTTTGCACTTATTTTACTTATACATTTTTAAGTTAGCTACTGAAAGATTAGTTAGGTTTAGGTTACTGACATAGCTCGAAGAATCGTCAAACTTAACACTTCGATCCACAACTACCCAACTTGTTCATACAAAAGTAGACTCTAAACATCGGAATTAAGGCCTATAGTGGCGTGGATGTGAGAGGACACCGGTGTCCTCTGAGCTAGGACAGATTAAGTGGCTGTAGCAGTGGGGTAGCTAGTCCCATAGGGGCCCCGTATTGAAATACCCACAGGGGCCCCATATCAAAAAATAGTGTTTTTTTACAAGTGCTTGGTTTATCCTACGAGACAATTGTGGATAACATGTTGCGAATTTTTGCCTATTTTGGGGCCCCTGTAGGGCGGGGGCCCAGTATAATTGATAAAGCAGATGCGGCAGTAGCTACGCCCCTGGGCGGTAAGCAGGGCACATTGCTCGCGAAACAGATGGTCAATGGGACCGAAAGGTTCTGGAGTGAGGATCGCGTATTTTTATAGCCTATTGCTGAGCAAAGGCCTTTTCTTCTTATACTAAATCTCTTTATTTTGGGCAATCTCTGGTCAAGTCTTACCCGCGAATCGTCAGATCGTCACATCACCTACGCCTTGGTTCTGTCCGTCCGTCCGGTAACAGACCGGTCCGAGCTCAAGTCGTCTATGGCGCGCACCGTTCCCGCGCGCCTCAAGGAGTTGTCAGCAAACTGTAGGGGTCCAGGAGGGCCGAAGCCTACTAGGGCCAAAGGTTATGTGAGAATGTCACCACGGTCCCCGGGACAAAGGCAATGAATGGAAGGGTAGGTTTTTAGTCAGTAAGAGGCTGACACTATTTCCTACCCCACCCAAGGGCGGGATTTGTCATTGGATGATTTTACCTACCATAAAAAAAAAACCTACGCCTTGGTTGACATCATCGACGTCGTCCTCGCTCAAACATCTAATGAATCCGAAATGAATCATCGGGCATTTGCTTGGTTCAGACATAATACCTGTCTGGTCTGAGGATCCTGCCTTGTCAAGAGAGAAATATGAAAATGAGATATGTGGAACTTCACTCTCCGTTCCGCATACCTCTAAATATCTATAAATTGCCCACAATTGTTCATAAACTTACGTAATATTACCTGTTATTATGGATGGGAGGTGCCGTTATGCCGATTGTGTCGCTAAAGTACCTTACGCATAAAGGTCTTGAAGCTATAACTTTGTAATCGCTTGAACTAATCTAAGTTTGGACCGATAGTTGGTGAGATTACTTTGAACTTAGATTAACAATGTACGTATATACCTACTTATTATTCTATTTTAGGAGAAATGCCTTTTGAAATTTACTAACATAACATTGAACTCTAATATTTCTTTATACTCCGAGCGCTCATCGAGTCGTTCGGGAGATCAGCAAACGGTTGGTTGACTTTTCTCGTGACCAGAGGGCTGGGATTTTCATCAATCAACGAATCAGCATTGCCATCCAACGTGGCAACGCTGCCAGCGTTCTGGGCACTTGTCCCATTGACATCGATGCGGATGAATTTTTTTATGCCCTATGAGCTCTTTTTCTACCCGTTTGTACATATTATTATTTTTGGTTTTCATATAATAATATATACGTTAAGTTAAGGTGTAATATTTGTTACATTAGATGTATATATAGTTTTTAGATTGTAAAAAAGTAATCTCTATGAATAGTTTCTTCACACTTGAATTACTCTGGTGGGTAGGCAAAACTGTAGTTGAAGGTGTTAATACGTACGTTATTGGTGACAAAGTTATTTTTGTCAATTGAGCACAATTTATCTTGAATATGGGTTAACACTGAAAAAAAATATCTGTATTTCAGTACTAATATTTCAACGCTGAAGAGTTTGAACGCCCATTTAAATCTCAAGAAATCTTACTACAGAATTGAATATTTCTTTTAGTGTTGTATAATCATGTATCGAAGACGGCTATAGGCTGCGGCTATATATAAAACATTACGCTACGACTTACGGGAGCGGAGTAGTAAACAAAGACACGGCGCGGGTGGAACGGCGGGGAACAGTTAGTGTAACATATATATATTTCTTTATGAACCTTTGCCGGACCCGAGAAGCGAATAAATGAAAATTTAGCGTGATTGTGTGACTGGCTCAGCAAACACCCATGTGAGCATCAGTTATAACATTGCTAACTTATATCGCCTGAAAATTGGATGTTTGAAAAAAATACACATGGACAATACAGCTACAATTGGTTACTTCTAGGCAAGTCTGCACCCTCGTCACCAACATTGCCGTTTTTCATCAGGTGAGATAGTCGTCAAGTGCGAGCCTATCAGTACCTAACAAAAAAAAAAAGAAAACTGAAAGTTAAGGACTTTCCGAAGCCTATTGAGACCAAGGATCTGCTTGTAAAAGGAAGATTCGGCCCCGGTATGAAAGGCAACGAAAGGACAGGAGTGGGTTTTTAGTCAGGAAAAGTCTCACACTATCTCCCGCTCCGCCCAAGGGCGCAAACTGCGGAGATGTCATTGGATGATTTCCCCACCTACAAAAAGAAACCCACCATCGCGTTTTATTTTTAAAAACTCTCTAACCTAACAACTTTACTCGCATTAAATTACTTGAAGCAACGAATAAAGAATAAAGCATTCAAAAAATAAACCTGTAAAAGTATAAACCACTAGAACGCTTGATTAATTGAGTTATTTGCTAGAAACAAGCCGTTTGTACAATGTACATTCAACCTGCTTTGGTAAATTGGTTCTTAAAACCGGCCAGCCCGAGGTACATTTTCATATAACCGCTCTTACGTGATTATGATGTTATTACACATTTTTCTCCAGATATTTTGGATACATATATATCTTGTGGACATTATCTAAGTTTCTATAGAAATCAATAAATAAATTTGACTCTCTCGAATGGCTGAACGATTTTAGATGAAACTTGAAACACGGGGAGACCATTATATATCCTGGAACAGGACATAGTTCTCGTGTAAGCAAAAAAGAAATTGTTTTCGAAAATAGTCCCAAAATACAGTTTTAGAGATGTTAAAGTTTTTTATGAACATTTTGGCAATGCTAGTAACGGTATATTTAAAAAACTGGTACGAGTTGTCTCAGGTATGGATTTATAACCGTGCCTATGTAAATCTCGCCCACTTTCACAGGCATCTGCCAACGACGCTGCCAATACAGGCGTATACATGTAGGTCTGTGCTGAAAGATATACGGCGGATATAAATTAACATATAGAAAATAGGAGCTAACCTAGAGCACCATATAGCTAAATAAGAATAGCCACATGTGACGAAATTCAAGGTTAAGACCAATATTATTATATGTAAGTAAATAGGTCAATTAATTTGCAAATATGGGTACAATAGCATAGCAGCATAGCATAAGACTTATAATGTTCCCACTGCTGGGACTCAGGCCTCCTCTCTAGGAGTGGAAATGGGCCGTAATCCATTATGCGGGCCCAGTACAGGTTGGTGGATGTCACATATCTTCGAATTTTTGTTTCTGCCGGTTTCTTCACAATGAAAATTATACATACAATCGGAAAATATGGTGGCAAAACGGTGAACAATTACATTGTAAGGAAATCAGCGGTGAGGGAATGTGACCACCGGCACCAAAGCACGCTGTCCGATCGTCAGGTAACCGATCGGACCGAGCCCAAGTCGTCGACGGCGCGTTCTGTTCCCGCGCGCCTCAAGGAGCTGTCAGCACACCGAAGAGGCCCAGCCTGCTAGCTGCAGGCAGGCAGGGTCGAAGCCTATTGGGGTCATGGGTCAACTTAAAGGAATACCCGGTCCCGGCACGATAGGCTACGAAGGAACGGGGTAGGTTTTTAGTCAGTAAGAGTCTGGCACTACTTTCCGCTCCGCACAAGGGCGGGATTTGTCATTGGATGATTTTACCTAACATAAAAAAAAGCCACCGGCACCAAATCTCTTTTCATGTTCTAGAGTGAACATCTTAATCATTATGCTTATGATCAGCTTATGCTTATGCATAAGCTGATATTAAATTTAAATAGTCAACAAGGCCTGTGAACGACACCGTACGGTACGGTACGGAACGGTAGTCAAAGCAAATTCGAAGTAAAATGTATACTGATATACGCAACCTGAAATCCAAAACAATCATTCCAAAAGCAACATCCTTCACATACTAACAAACTAAAATAATATCCGCGCTTAAAGACAGCGACACACCGAGCGACATGCAAATTGCAGCTTGTTTACAATGAATCAACGAACGCAGCTGCACAAATATGTGTGTAAATATAATGTATAATTGCGTCGCGAGATGGCGCTGCATGTTGCCGCTCTGTCAGGATTAGGGATCCGGCTAATTGGATGAGGAGCCGGGTTCAGTGATTACGCGTGATTATGTATTGTACGGCGTGACATGTTGCTTGTGTTGTCGTGTATGAGATTAGGTGGCTGCATTTTAAGGCCTATGTGAACACTGTTCAAGCATGAAGCTAGTGGAAAATCTGTCAGATTTAATGCTAATCTGTGAATCGAGGATTCATAATCATAATCATAATCATAATCATAATAATTTATTTGTTAGAACATGGTAAGTATGTACATTACATGGTCTTAGGTTAAACATTCAGTCTCTGCACGTTCTACCACATGGGCGTACAAATATAAAAAGGTTAAGTACATAAAACTGTTATAGTTAATATACATAGTTAAAATTAGAAATGTCAGTCAAATAAATCATACATGTAAATAATAATTGTATTAAGATGTCAAAGTGTCATTTAAGTATTCATTTAAATTATAATAACATTTATTACATAAAAATTCTTTAAATTTCTTCTTAAACCCAGGCAAATCCAACTCTCTAATTGATTTTGGTATTTTGTTATAAATTAGCGGCGCTCTGCAGAATATGCTTTTCCGCATAAGAGCAGTCTTGGCTCTGCGTCCTCGTAAAATATCATTTCGCCTATTACGTTGGACTGTATCAGATAGGTAAGGAAATAAATGTGGATTAGATCTTACAAATAAGGCTGTTTCATATATATACAAAGCTGGCAGTGTCAGAATTTTATGTTTCCTGAAATATGGCACACAACTGTCCGTTACCTGAAGCCCAAACATAGCTCTTATGCAACGCTTTTGCGCTTTAAACGCATCTTCTCTATTTGTAGAATTGCCCCAGAATATAATGCCGTATCTTAGTATAGATGCAACAATACCATGATAGGCTGTGAGTAGTGCATCTGTGTTAACTACTGGAGCAAGTTTATAAAGGGCAAAGGATGAGCTACTGATCTTCTTGCATAACGTTTCGATATGATATTTCCAGTTAAGTTGACTATCAATTATAAGACCTAAGAATTTTGCACTATTCACATCATCGATTTGATTATTTTGAAATTTCACGTTTAGTTTAATGTCAGGTTTTCTATGGCCAAAGTGCATAATTTGAGTTTTATCTACATTAATTTTCAGGTTATTATTATTAAGCCAAGAGATTATTGAGATTAAAGCTTTATTAACATCTGCTTCATAGAGGTCAGGATTATTACAAGCTACTGTTACTGTACTATCATCAGCAAATAGTGTAATGGGGTAGTCTACGGCTTTGGGCAGGTCATTGATATAAATTAAAAAAAGCAATGGGCCTAAAACACTGCCCTGTGGTACCCCAAAATGTACAGTACGTTCTTTAGATAGGTATGTAACTTGTTCTTTGGTTTTCAAATTTAAGTCTGTTATAGCAGTTAATTGCTTTCTATTTGAGAGATAAGTGCATAATAAATCTAAAATGTTACCTCGTATACCATAGGAGTCAAGTTTGTTTCTTAAAATGTCATGGTCAACACAGTCAAAAGCTTGAGTCATGTCACAGTACATAGCACATACAGATTTTTTATTATCAATGTTAGTCATAATTGTATTTAAGAAGTCATATATTGCCATATTTATTGTTTTATTTTTCCGAAATCCTTTCTGCTCGTTACAGAGAATCATGTGTTTTTCTAAGTACGCATACAATTGTTTATATATATATTTCTCATAAATTTTGGAGAATATTGGCAAAAGCGCAATAGGTCTATAATTTTCTATTAGATTTTTATCCCCTTTTTTGAAAATAGGTTTTACAATGGAGACTTTAAGACGGTCAGGAAAAACACCATGACTAATACATAAATTAAGAATATAGCTCAAATGGTTAGAGATTAAATCGGCAACATGTTTTATGATTTTAGTTGAATCATGCATTGGTAATAAAATACGAGCCTTACAGAGCATACTAAAATGCCTATATTATTCTGTATCTGACTTTCATTATTAGTATACATTTACTATAACATTTCATTAATAAAAATAAAGAATAATCATTTCATAAATAAAAATAAAGAATAATGAAAGTCCATATTTAAATAACTAACTAAAAGCAATCTAAAATATGACGTCGATAAACTTCTTTGCAACGCTGTCAACTGGCAATTTACTCAAAAAACTGGCAGCATCGCCACGCTCTATGGCAATGTCTAAGTTTTGTCAGGTAAAAACTAGAGCGTTGGTTCATGTGAAGTGTATATAGTGCGTTCAGGTAAGTCTTTTTTAAACTGTGAGCATTCTGTAAGTTTATAAGTTTCAATCCTGAATGGCTTGAAAATATAACAACAAACAAGGTTGTTATATTTCTCCTTAAAGTTCTCTGCAGTCACGTAGGCAGAAACAGCATAGCTCGACGACATAGCAAATAATATAATAAATGTAGTAAAAACTACAGTATACCATGTGCTACGATTATTTTGCTATATTTCAGTTCATACATCTGGTTATACATGCACGCAGGTTGTAATTCCTACACACCTAGCCTACATAGACAACTCCTGATTAGGTTAAACTGATTCATGATCCTGAGCGTGGCTGTAGAGGTGTAGAGGAGGAGGAATTTCCTGTGTCACCCCTGTGCAAAGATGGGCCTTCCCCACTCGCCTATCGTCAACGTTGAGCATGGTTTAAAAGCTTTTTGCTTCATCTGACGCAATCCAACGCAATGTTTGATGAAAAGGCAACGCGAAAAAATAATCGGTAATTCCGTGAGAAATATTTCACAAAACTTGTTCCAAGAAATACGTGTTTTTTTTTAATCCTTAAAGTGTTAGAGGAAAATTGTCGTCATTCAGAATCTCGATTAAATGTGCATTTATAGTAGCATTATATATCAAAAATTCAAAAAATACTACTATACTTTTTATATTTTTGATATATTAGTACATTATGGAGAGCCAAAGTTCACGTAAAATTGCCGATTTTCAGAGGTCTTTACTGGATTAGTTTTATACAATTTTATGTTTTGATTTCTATAGAAGCCTAGATAATATCTAAAAGATATTTGTGAATCCAAAATATCTGGAGAAAGATGTTTAATAAAATCATAATCACGTAAGAGCGGATGTATGAAAATGTACCCCGGTTTGGCCGCTCTTATGCCGTTGGCACTGCCTCTGATCTCTTCTCAGTCGTGTTGTGTCAAATTTTCGTTCCACTGAACTACGAGAGTAAAGGAACAGAGATTGCATACACGTTTGTGTAATAATCTCTGTCGAAATTGGCCACCGTGATCGAAATTCAGTCGAGGATTATTATGTCCGTCTATGGCATCCCGTATCAGTATTTACGCACGCGTTCAGTATTGCAGTCCAAGCATGCATTTACGTGTTCTATTATCTGACAGACTCATAGTCTCGTAGCCTAAACAAACGCCCGTCATTCGACAGCCCCATTCACCATCAGAATTGAAGAGAGAGCATCAATCCACGACGTTGCGATGCATCGATGCATAATGCAGTATGCAAATCTGTTGCCCACAAACTAGCGACCGACTGATTGCTAGTTCTAACGAATTTACATTTTTTTCCATGTCTCGCATAGCCGATTGGCCATTTGAAACAATTGGATTACTTTGTGTTTGCACCCGGTGTGCCTGTGACGGTGAAGTGCGTTAGTTTTTGTTTTCTTTTTTTGAATTTTATTTTTCTTTACTAAGCCTACGTCTGTTGAGCTATAGGTATATTTCAGGTAAGTATCATAATGTAGCCGGTTATGACGTAAACTACATTTTTAGGGTTTCATACATCAAAACGAAAAAAACGGATCCCTTATAGGATCACTTTGATGATTAAACCGAATACTCAACGTCACAGTTCCTTCGAAGCTGTGAAAAAATAATATTACTAAGTTAACGGAAAATAAAGATACGGCCGTTACATTTCGTCATTTGGAAAATCGTCTAATGACATTTCCGTGCCCTTGGGCGAGGTGGGAGCTAGTGTAGGACTAAAAAAAAATCTTGAAACTTACAGTAAAACTAAAGCAGTGCTGTACTATACCAAAACTCCACAAATAAACAGCACGTAAAAGAACAATACCCAAATTCCCTAACGAAAACCTATCAACGCAAAAAACAGAAATCGAACGAACACTATTCCATACATCGAGCCACAAGTCTCATCATTCATAAAACACAGAATTTATTCTCTGTACCTTACGAAATCCGTCCGCCATTCGATTCGGGTATAGAATAAGAAAAAGTAGAACTGACAGAAACATTCTCGCACCGAACGCATTGTATCTTTACATTATATTATATTACTTAAAAGTTAATTGATTTTTTGTGTTTATTTTTTCTAGTTATCATAATATATAATGTCAACATCTCTTTTTTTTCTAACTCTCTTTATTTAGGTAGGTATACTGGAAGAGATATCTTTAAAATAAGTGAAAACAAAAACCCTTTGTCTTATCAGATGAACAATAAAGTGATCCAATAAAGGTTTTTTTTATGGTAGGTAAAATCATCCAATGACAAATCCCGCCCTTGGGCGGAGCGGGAAGTAGTGTCAGACTCTTACTGACTAAAAACCTATCCCGTTCCTTCGTAGCCTATCGTGTATCAGGGCCGGGTATTCCTTTCGGAAGCTGACCCATAACCCCAGTAGGCTTCGACCCTGCCTGCCTGCAGCTAGCAGGCTGGGCCTCTTCAGTGTGCTGACAGCTCCTTGAGGCGCGCGGGAACAGAACGCGCCGTTGACGACTTGGGCTCGGTCCGGTCGGTTACTGGACGATCGGACAGCGTGCTACCCATTGCACGCCGTCCGCAAGCCCGCGCCTACGGTGGCCGGAAATCGGGATCGGAATCACGGCGGCGGCTGGGGCGAGCGTCCCGTTGCCTCTGCCTGACGCGGTCGGCCTCCTTCTTTGCTAGCATTACTCCTTCGCAAAAGGAGGCTACCGCCTGCCATCTCTCCTCACTCCGGACCATGGCCTGAACCAAGGCCCGGCGAGAGAAATCGCTGCCACCGATCGCCCCCACGAGGACACGGCGATCCTCCACTCACCGGCGGGGCACACCTCTACAGTATGCTCCATCGTGTCCTCCGGGTGTTCCGCACAGTGGATCCAATAAGGGTTCCATTTTTTCTAAAGTAATATGGAACCCTAACAACTAAAGAATAATTATTTAAAAAATGTAATACCTATGATTTCAGGGTGTCTAAAAAGTTCAATACAGTCATGATAGTGTTAATACTTGCGGCCCATGTTAGGATTTCTGCACTTTTGGTCATGGACGAAATTGACTACTGTGTTTTGGTTTAGAGCGCTACGTTGGTCGTAGGGGCTGGTTAGAAACGGTAGGTGTTTATTTTTGCTACATCGGCACATGCTCAAAGGAATGTGTAGATAATACGAACATGAGCAACATTTTGTGTGTGGAACAGGGTACATCTTGGTCCACCCAATTTTTCGCAGTTGTGTATACCGAATTGTACGGATGAGTCTAAAATGAGTCTGCACACAACCTGAAGCTCACTCGCTATTTTTCAAATTTAGATTTGTTGCTGCTGTAGGTTTCAATTGAAGGCATCGAAACCTGGTCCTTAGTTCATCATCACATGGAAAATATCTCTGCTGTCGTAATTAAAACGGGCACAACTTAAATTTTTAAAGACACAAAGTTACATACATATTTGGGATCAGAAAAAAACACTGATTCCGAATATGTATTTTAAAAAAGTCGAAAAGAAATGTTAGTTGTGCCCTTTTTAATTACGACGTTAGATCTTGAGGAAACCGTCTACACTAGGCCTGCGTGGCAGATTACAGGCCACTCGCTTTCATAGAAAAGAGGCCTATGCCTCAAAAGTGAGAATATTAATATACGAAATATACGTTTATGAGTGAGAGGCCGCAGTAAAACGGCAATACTCGAGGTTTCCAATCTGTACGGATTTTGTATTCTTTGCTCGAGCTATCGGTACATTATCTTACACATTTTTGCCACACTGTCACATAAAGTGACAATACATTATTGGTGCCGTTAAAATGGGTACGTAAATGTATCGAGACGTTTTGGTTAGGGACTGTTTATATGTGTGCGTAACGTTATAGGTCGTTCCAGTGCGTTTTTATGAGAATGAATGAACAGAGGTGTTTGTTATGGAATCTCGGTGACGTAATTTTTGATGTTGTCTGAGATTTGCTTATAAATATTAGATCAAAGATTTTGATGAAATGAAGCTTATGAATAAGCAAACAAAAAATAATAATAATGTGCTCAACTAAGTATATATGGTTACTAATGTCCATTACCTGGGGATAATTTTCTACTTTTACACGGGTAAAACATGAAAAAAAATAGCCAAGTTCAGTACATTTTGACCAGTTAGGTTAGGTTAGGTTCACTAATTACCAGTCACCCTATATATTCATAACTCTTTTAGGGCTGATTTCATCATTCAATATAAAGACTCGTGTCGTATACATGGGCGACAACAAAAGAATTGAAACTGAGTTTAGCGTAAACTAGGCTCAATTCATCGCGGTGAAACGCAAAATGAAGCTATAATCTCGATTAGTCGCTCAAACTGCGTTTTGTTTTAACGAATCGCGATTAGTTTATTGGTGAATTTGCCCCTTAGTAACATGCGTTTAATCTTTCCTCTTCATCACCAACTTAATCCCTAAAATTCTTGCCGTCTAGTGAATACACAGCTTTGTTAGGACAAAGCTGTATATTCATCACTCATCATTCACTCATCTTTTAGTCAACTTAAGGCTGTTCAATGTCACTCACTGCGTGTCGCTGCTCAATCTAGATAGATAAGTATTACAATATTATTTCTACATCGCAAGATATTTAGGAACATTTTTTTACTCTTGTATCGTGTGTGTGTTAAAAAACATATAAACTCACATATACAAAAAGCTGAAACTAGGAACAACACATTTTGTTACATGTGAGAATTGAGCCCACGATACGTAGCGCCAACCAATCGCTCATCTTCTGTGCCGACCGTGCCGTCAATGTATTCGCCATTGTTTGTGTACAAACCTAATAGTAGAAACGGAGTTCTTCATAATCAACAGTAGATTATACAACTAGCTAATTTTAAACCCAGGTACTAGTTCTTTCTGAACCCGTGTATCTTACAAGGCGACGAATCTGCCAAAAACAAAAAAAAAACAACAAAACAAAAAAAAAAACAAAAAAAAAAAACATATAAACCACCGCCACTAGCACGCTGCTAGGCACGGGCTTGCAGACGACAACCAATGAGAAACCCGCCGCCTCGCGCGTCGATACGGACTGACCTCGAGCTAGCAGCGCTTAGTTTCCACGAGCGTCTCAATAAAACGTCAGCAAAACTGTAAAGGCCTTATAAGGCCGTACCCCCTACGGCCGCAGGAATTTTTAAAGAGCTTTCTCGACCCTGGTATGCACAGGGCAACTGAAGGAGACAGTTGAATTTTAGTAAAACTGACACGTTCTCTCACCACTCTAGAGCGGGAGAGTCACTTGAAGTTTTAACACCTCCAAAAAAAAAGGTTTTGGCAATGAAGTAAGATTGTTAGATTCTGGCGTAAGTCCACGTATTTTAAATAATTAAACTGTATTATATTGTTATTCCTTTAATTAACTCAAAACTCTCAGTAAATATAACAATGCCGCTTGTCTCATTACGAGAACCATGTTTTTTCATTCTTCATTGTCTACAATTCCTTTACATTTTCTAAATATTTCGTGCCTCAAGGAAAACGTAAGCAAAGATGGGCTTTTATATAAAAGTAAATATATTAAAATAAGATCGGACAGGACAATATTTCAAATACAAATTGCGAGGGACGGCGTCACATTTTTTTTCATTATTTGAAGGATACGGCCACATTTTTTATCATTATTTTCTTTTAATTTATTGATGGTCTAAACGTGGTTGGCAGTTTGGGGGACTAGATGCTTTGAAAAGAAAAAGATGCTGTGTTTGGATCGAAAAAAGATGGGCGGGTATTAATCTTTTATATTGGCTTTTTTGTTTACCTGAAAGCTTCGGTTATCGAAATCTATAGTCTTAGGTGCCTAGTCTAATTGTAGTTTATTGTACCGAGAATTATTGATGAAGAGATTGTAGTAAATTATGAGAATAAGTATAAAACACTCAAAGTAAAACGACAAAGCAAATCTCACTTGCATCACTGCTTGCCATAAGGTGGGAACGCAGTCAAGCAATACTTTATATCAATTTAAAAACGGACGTCCGCGGCTAAGGCGTGACTTAGCCGCCGGGACTCCAACCCTGATTTCCAGGCATCAAAGGCGTAGGCTTGCGAACGATGAACAGAGGGTAGCTCGTCGTCTGCAATGAGTCCGAATCGTCGAACACGCGTAATGTTCCACGCGCGCTTCAAAGAAATGTCAGTAGAACCGTAAGGGCCTAGCAGGGCTGAAGTCTACTAGGGCCATGGATTTACTTCTGAAATGGAAACCTTGGAACACAAGTGAAAAGAAGCAAGGTAGGTATGGGTTTAGTCAGTAAAGTCCTAACATTCTGTTGCCCTGCCACTCTGCCCCAGAGCTGGAGAAGTCATTAGACGATTTCCTACCTTAAAAAAAAGGTTTACACTTCAGTTCATTTTTAACTTACCAAATTTTCGTTAGCAAGACTGAAAGTGCCTATAAAATGTAACACAAAGATAGGAAGCCCCGGCTAATGCGGCTCGCCGTCACGAGAATTTTGGCAGTGATGCACGGTTTGTTTTGGCTATGAAACTGCGTCTCCGCTTCATACAACTTCACCACTAATGGACCCTGTTTTCGCATTAAAAATTTCTCGTTGCAAATCGTAAAATTCGTGACGGATTTTTATAGTTTTGAATTTTTATGTTGACAACATTTTGTCGATGTTACTTGATGTGTCGTTGTTTGTTTTTATGTGAGGTAAAAGTTTTATGTGGGTTGGGAATGAATGTACTGAGTAATATATTGACTCCATTTTATGATGTATCAAAAACAAAAATCAAAATCAAAATAGTTTTTATTTCACATAGGCCTACATGGGCACTTATAAAACGTCAGAAACTAGTGCACGGTTCCAAATTGTCGTTTCCTATGGAGAAGAACCAGCAAGAAACGCCATGGGTACTTTTAAAAAAAAATGGTTTGTTGTACAATATTTCCAAGTTAGAGTATTGATAATTATGTAAAGACAGTGTAGACCAGTCAATAATGTGTCCAAAAGCACAATAAAAATAATCATAATAATAAAAAAAAAGAAAATCAAACATCAGTTATAGAGCCAAACGCTTCTATTCAATCGGAGAACAAATCAGTGTTTATTTATTTTATACAGAACCACCGAGGCCAGTTACATCCTTCAACACATACAGATATACGAGTACAAAGGCAGAACAATAAAATACAAAACAATATTTGAAATTACAACCAGATGAGTCCTACTTAATAAATATAATACACAGTCATATATACACAAAATTGCACACATTCTGACATTATCGTTTTCTATTCTTCCTTAATCATAATTATAATATCACAATCTGTGTTCTTGTTTAGATGTGTTGATCACTTACTTTGTCTACTAAACTTGGTTAAAAACCAAAATAAATGAAATCTTTCTACATCATATGCTTTCTACAATAATAGCTGTCAGACCTTTTAGAACACAAATAGTTAAATGATAATTTAATGAGGTGGTATCCTAGTATCCTAAAACACAAGTGTAAGCTTAGGTCCAGTCTCCCCCAGTATATACCAACATCTTTTACGTATCATTGTAAACCTGTTTTAAATAACATCTGTATAAACCGTTAAATTTTGATCGCTTTAATCCCTTGGAGGGTCGATCCGGTACATGAAACACTATCGATTGGTAAAGTTAAAATTTACTTGCTCAGCTGATCTTTATTTAAGTTTTATTTATTTATCTTTACAAATCGATAGTGTTTCATGTACCGGATCGACCCTCCACGGGATTGAAACGATCAAAATTTAACGATGTATTGTGGTGAGAAAATAAATCAAATGAACTGATTTATTCTCTTTTCTTTTAGGTTTATTAAGTCATTCTAAATATTACCATTACTAAGTTCACTCAATTCTTTTACAGTTTACTATATTTGTTGTCTAAATTCACCAAAAGGTAAGGCAAAATCGCACTAACTCATATTTACAATTCTTTGATGACGGTAAAGGTCCCTTTTGATATTTGGGGCCAAGTTACCGCTATTTATCGGCTTCTATCCCAACCCTATACCATAACACTGTCAGTTTATATTACGGAAAAACCAAACCTCAAACTTATTAAGGTACCAGGATTGCATAAGCGGTTAGAAAATTTATAACAGGGAACCTTCTAAAACAAGCTTATTCCAAATCCAAAATTCAATCCGATCCACAATAATCCGCACAAATTAAACCGTCAGTCTATCACATTGCCACCATTTTATGGCGCCCTGGTACATCTAATCAGATTCCGTCTTTATTGCCAGACCTAATCAAAAGACCGCATGATTAAAATCCAAAACAGGCGGGAATTAATTAAGAGAGACATCCGAAATCCTCCGTAAAAATCTGGATTTTGAAGGCTGGCGTTGAAAATAAAATTGTGATTTTAATAAAATGCAAATGTGGTGTTGCGGCGGCTGCCGTGATGGAGCGACGGGGACGGCCATGTTTTATGTGTATGTTGTAAGTTTTGTCTCGAGATGCGCTTCACTGTTATAACAGTGGCGTTTTGGGATGTTTCGGCATTTCCTGGTGAAACTGGGTTTATTTTGTTAGTATACCTCTGGATAAGTTTTATCAGACAGTAGGCATTTCATCATCATTCATCATTTCAGCCGAAAGACATCCACTATTGGCGATATTTACTCAATACTATTTTTTACGTCATGTGGTTTCTTCGCCTTTCTTGGTTGTTAGAGGTTTGTCAGAGTCCGCCGTTAGATGCATGATGCATGGAGTTTTACTAAATAAATCATGAAACCAATATTTAGTAGGAAATTGCCCCAAGGGAACACACTCCCAGGATAAAAAGTATTCTATGTGCAATTCCAGAATATAGTCTATCTGTGTGTCAAATTTAATCTAAATCCATTCAGCCGTTTGAGCGAGAAGAATTAATAAACATGCATACAAACTTTTGCCTTTAAAATATCAGTGTGTTGATTTGAATAAGAAAGACTGTCTCTATCTCTATAGAAATCTACACTTTGGAATTTCAACTAGCGTCTTTTGGACGTCTAACTTTTGACAATTAAATAATATTTCTAAATATGTTAATTTAAATTAATGCGTCATGTTTGAATGAGAGCCGTGAGCACGTGAGCAGTGGTGGCCGAGTGGTAACGGCCCCGACTTACGAGTTGTAGGTCACGGGTTCAAACCCAGCCAGGCGCATAACTTTGTGTAATTTATTTCATTACCACTTCCCTCAAAACCGGCATGTCCTAGAACTAAAAATTCGAAGCCATGTGACACCAACCATCCCGCACTGGGCCCGCGTGGTGGATTACGGCCCATTCCCTCTCCTAGAGTCCTCTCTTCCTAGCCTGTGTCCCAGCAGTGGGAACATTAAAAAAGGCTGATGATGATGTTTGAATGATGAGCTTTTTTGTTCTTTGAACATCAAAGTTTGAGTGTTTTTCAATACACACTCTACTGATATAATGCAAATAAGGTCCAGATTAACTTGCACTATTTTACACAATTCGGTTTTACCCTGTTGCATTCGTCTTGATCAGACTGTTGCAGACGAACCATTTACAGCAAGAAATTGCATGGCTTATGCTCCTCCGGGAACCACTAGGCTAGACTAAGAATAAGCCACCCAATCTCTTCCCTTAAGTGTCTTCGGCGACTAAGGAATTATATTAGGCGGATCATACAACGACCTAGTTCAGCCTGTGATGGATCAGACCTTGGAGAATAAATAATCTATAGAGCTCAAGTACGCAGGTGTGTTTTAGTAGACCGTAAGAAATTGAGGTGAGGACATGCGCTTGTGTGTATGAATCATGCTTATTTACATTGTATTTTCAATTATCATTGCACTGAATAAACGTTTAACTCTATCAGTAGATATGTGTGAAAAATCTTTTGGTTTTGCTTCATTTTAGCCTAAACATTGGTTCCATATTTCGACGTAGGTTCTCAGCCACTTCTGTTAACAATAACATTAAACTTATTATTACTGTTGGTAAAGAGCTTTAATTACTGCTGCGATTCCACCTGATAGTAAACAGTGATTCAATTGTTGATGGTGAATTGCACTAGTTTATTAGGAGCCTATTCACTCTAGCTTTAAAGACACCTGAATTATAATCGGACGGAAAGACTGCTGCAGGCAAATCGTTGCAATTAATCCTTCGTTACCACGTATTGGTAAACGTCGAGACAAAACGTTTAGTCCGGACCGTAGAGGTCTTAACAACGCGTAACAGCATTTGAATAGTTCTTAACCTAATATGTATCACTTCATGGACTACTCGCTACGTCATACGTGCGGGTCACCAATTTTGCGCTCTATGTCTTATTATTACTCTACAATAATCTAGGCCTGCCAGTATTCTGGCAGTCTGTACATGAATAGGTGGGCACCTATTTAAGTCCTAATGTAGCAAAGTGAGTATGTTTACAAGAGGTTAGTTCTGTTTATCTTAAAACCAGATTAGGCTAAGAGGGTAGGCTGGCAAAGGTCAGAATAATATTGAAAGAGGATTGTTAAAAAGTGAAAAGGGGTTTTTCGCGTTCTAGAGTGATATTTGCGTATGTTAAGTGTGAGACTTGTTTCAAGGGTAGGTTGATTTATTCTCCCTGCTTACCCCTTTTAATCCTACTTCATGGGTGATAATATGTTATTTATTTACTTATTAAATTGTATTATAATATCCTTACAAACGCGTTCAAGGCGATGTTATAACTAATTATAATATTATTAAAATATCTGTTTCTTAAAAGCAAAGTTACGACTCACTCACTGACACATCAACGCCCAACCTAAACCTTAGGATCTAGAACGGTGAAATTTTGCACAAAAGTCCCTTTTATGATTTACACAAAGAACAAGAAAGGATTTCTAAAATTAATTGTGTAAAAGGATGAAATGGGGTCCAAAGTTTGTAGGGAGGAACTTCACGTTAGCGAAGTCTCTAGAAACTGGTAAATTATAAGACTGTTTATTAATTATTATTTTTTGATTAAAATATTTATTTCAGACCAAGCACATTGATGAATACAAAGTCCATATTATGTTAGTAGATATAAACTTATAAATATGTTAGTAAAATTTAAAATAACTATTATTTTGGACATG
Organism: Leucania comma; assembly: GCA_958295575.1. Classification (NCBI taxonomy): domain Eukaryota; kingdom Metazoa; phylum Arthropoda; class Insecta; order Lepidoptera; family Noctuidae; genus Leucania; species Leucania comma. The sequence continues at coordinate 2,549,934 of OY282469.1, forward strand.
CATGAGCGACCACTGCTTCAGGATCTGGCTGTCCACTCTGTCGGACACCACGCCCAGAAGTGTGTTGGTGCAACTACAGGGAGGCCGTTCTTTTCCGAAGCACCGCCTAGAAGCCATCCGTGTTACAGTTGTGGTCGCGAACATGCAGGACGCACTGCACCGCCATGGAAGTCCCAACTTATAAATTTATAATTATTTGAGCCGCTTTAGCGATTTTCAAAGAAATTGCCTATTTTATATTCCAATGCTGGGCAAAGGCCAGTTCCATCCCTTCAAGAGGTGAATTTTAGGAAATCATCTCTTAATGCTCGCCCACGACACTTTATGAAGCCTTGTGCAAATTTTCAAGTTCCTAGTTGAAGTAGTGTAGTGTATAGTGTATGCGTTGATACTCGTATGTTAGTATGTCAGTTATTCCTTTTATATCGACGACTAGCGTCTCGCCCCAGCTTCACACGGGTGCAATAGTGATATTAAATATATCATATATGTATTATACACATAAACCCTCCTCTTGAATCACTCAAAAATCCGTTGCTTAGTTTTAAAGATCTGAGCATACATATGGGCAGACAGCGGGAAGCGACTTGGTTTTATAATATTTAGTGATATACAACGTAAAATAAAAGAGTACTTTTTTTCTAAAACTCGAATTAATATGACCTTGTAGGGAGTTGTCGGTCGTTGCGTACTATAGTTATATATATATAACTATAGTACGCAACTATATATACTATAGTTATATAGTTCATTGGCCTCGATCAGCTGACGTTTACACTAACAAATCAATTTAGTTCATTAATTCGAATTTAAAAAAAGGTACTTTATTTTTCATTATTATCCATACAAATCGATAGAGTTTCATATACCGAATCGACCCTCCACGTGATTAAAACGACCAAAATTTAACGGTGTAGATTATCATCCACCCTGATAAAATACTATTGCACTGCTGATAGAATGAAAAATAAACAATAAAACTGCATAAAAAGGGCAGTAATTAAAGCGCTCATTAAGCCCCATTAGTTTGTTTTAATAATTACAAATAACAAATATTTATAATTTCTGTTTACAATTCACTCTTTAAAAGAGTGTTTACGTTGATTTTATGGATGCAATAAGTCAATTGGAATAATTTTGCTTTTAAATTGAAAGTAGAGTTGTAAAGCTGATTGCCGATTAGCTTAATTAAATATCTCTTTTACTTAATTGTTGCATTAATAACGAACATTATCTTATGTTTTGTTGATACATACGTGAAAAAGATTCAATAAATTAATAATGCTGGAATAAGTGTATGGGATTTATTTAATCAAGGAAACCTGGTTATTTTTTTTGGATAATCTTTAATGATGTCATGAGTAGGATATTGTGTTGGTAGCATATTCATTTTCTTTGTAAATAATTATTATAAGTATTTTAAAATTTAATTCACAATTTAGCTTCACTTTTTTTGACTGACCGACATTATGACTATTCAAAAGTGCCTGTAAATGGTCTATTTGAAATAAATGAGTTTGATTTTGATTTTGATTTTGACACCCTAAGTTATTCGGTGGGGCGATTTCCGCTGCGTCTTTGAGTAGACGGTTAACACTCCAGAACCTATCCGCCTATGCCTCTGTAAGCAATACCCACTGTCACTTAAATTAGCTGATTATTCGGACTATGCTGGTGGCCTTGACTCTCCATTTATGATATGATCATACAAGAAAACTCCAAGCATTGCCCTCTCCATTGCTCTTAAGGTGACCAGCCCCCTAGCCAAGTTACAATCGTTTCGTTTAGCGTGAACGCTTTGGATTTGGCCACTCCCCCAATTTCTTTATTCTGACCACGTGACTAAGCGTAGAGATGACAACAGAGGAATTGGGGGCGTAGCCAACTCCAAGCGTTCACGATAAACGAAACGATTGTAACTTGGCTAGAGGGCAGTATTGTATTGACTTAGGTATGAGTAAATACATGACTAATGCTTTTTTGTTTATCGTGAAGTTCTAATCGACGAAGTTAATAATTCCGAATTAGTATCAAATTTATCTTAGCGCGATATTGTAGAATTTAGCAGCTAATTGAACCGTGAGAGAGTAGGTATTGACGAGTCGTGTCGTTAGTGCCTAAATACACGGTCCTCTGTGAGCATTCGAGCTAGAAACGATTAAGTTCACTCAATTAATTTGCTTGAAAATAGCTTTCTATTTTCAGCTGTCTTTTTTTTTGAGAAAGTTCTAGTGTTTAGTTACTTAGATTTCAAAATTGAGGTGTAACGTCTTGTCTAAACTAATTGATGAAATTTAGGATCTAAAGGTCAGGCTTTTTAGGGTTCCGTACCTCAATAGAAAAAAACAAACCCCTTATAGGATCATTTTGTTGTCCGTCTGTCTGTCTGTCAAAACCCTTTATCTCGGGAAAGCGTGGAGGTATCGATTTGAAATTAATACCTTGTTGATACCTTATTAATATCTTATTAATACTTTATTAATACCTTTTTGGTTTTTGATTTAAGTTTAAGTACTGATTATTTAACTTTCTTGGTGTACAATAAAGTTTTATTCTATTCTATTCTTATAAAAGCAATATATAATAATCTTGACTTACTTGACAATTTTTTTTTTTTTTTTTTTTTGGTGGTGGGTAAAATCATCCAATGACATCTCCCGCCCTTGGGCGGAGCGGGGGATGGTGTCAGACTCTTACTGACTAAAAACCCACCCCGTTCCTTCGTGGCCTTAGATACCAGGGCCGGGCTTTCCTTTCGGAAGCAAACCCTTGGCCCCAGTAGGCTTCGACCCTGCCTGCCTGCAGCTAGCAGGCTGGGTCTCTACGGTTTGCTGACAACTCCTTGAGGCGCGCGGGAACAGTGCGCGCCGTTGACGACCTGGGCTTGGTCCGGATGTTTACCGGACGGTCGGACAGCGAGCTACCCATAGCTCGCCGTCCGCAAGCCCGCGTCTACGTTGGCTGGAAATCAGGATCGGAATCGGAATCCCCTGAGCGGCTGGGCCTTGTGGGCCGTTGCCTCTCGCGTGCGGCCTCCTCCTTTGCTAGCATTACTGCTTCGCAGAAGGAGGCGACCGCCTGCCATCCCTCCTCGCTTCGGACCATGGCCCGTACCAGGGCCTGGCGCGAGAGATCGCCGCTGCCGATCGCACTCACGAGAACACGGCGATGCTCTGCCCAAGCGGGGCACACTTCGACCGTGTGCTCCACCGTGTCCTCCGGGCAGTCCACGCAGTGGTGGCACCCGGGCGTCGGTTCCGCACGAATCCGGAACAGGAACCTCCCGAACTTACCGTGTCCGGTGAGAACCTGGGTCATGCGGAAGGTTAGGACGCCGTGAGGTCTTTCCAGCCACGCCTCAAAGAGGGGCCTTACCGCCATAATTAAGGCGTGCCCATGACTTACTTGACTTAAATTCCTGTGTCCCCTAGATGGGGCAGAGGGCGTCCACAGTGCGCCGCCATCCCGTTCGGTCTGGAGCTTCGCGTTTTATTTCGCTCCAGGTCTTCCCTATGTTCTTCGCCTCTGCGATGACCTTTCGTCGCCAGGTCTGCTTAGGGCGGCCACGTTTTCGCTTTCCTTGGGGATTCCAGTCTAGGGCTTGCCATGGTATATGCTCAGGATCCCTTCGGAGCGTGTGGCCGATCTAATTCCATTTGCGGCGTTTGATTTTTTGGTCGATCGAAGTTTCACCGCAGCGTCTCCACAGATCTATATTGGAGATTTTCTCGGGCCAGTAAATACCGAGAATACGGCGAAGACAGCGGTTGATAACGACCTGGAGTCTATGCGAGATGTCTTTTGTGACCTTCCACGTCTCACACCCATACAGCAATACGGTTTTGACATTGGACCGGAATATTTTGAGCTTAACTCTTCTAGTCAATTTCCGCGATTGCCACACGGGACGGAGCTGCGCGAAGGTTGCTCTTGCCTTGGCGATCCTCGAAGCGATGTCCTCTTCGGTCCCTCCAGTCTCTGACACAACACTGCCGAGGTAAGTGAATTTGTGGACCTTCTCCACAGCCTCTGTGCCGATGAGCAACGGCAAAGAGCTTGTCGCTCCGCATCTCACTTCCTGGGTCTTCCTGGTGTTGACTTTTAGTCCCGTCGCTTTTGCCTCTCGTCGTAGGTCGTCCAGCTTGGCTTGCATGTCGGCGCGTGTGTGACTCAGCAAACATAGGTCATCGGCGTAATCCAGATCTTCTAAAACGTTGGATAGTTCCCACTCTATGCCGCGGCGTCTTGTTGTTTAACACATTGTTCATGATGCCATCCAGAACAACAAGAAAGAGGAGAGGTGAAAGAAGGCACCCCTGCCGTACTCCTGCATGCACCGGTATGTCCTCCGAGACGAGGCCATCGTATGTCACTCTACAAGAGTAATTCCTGTAGATTGCCTTAATTGTTTTGTGATTTTCTCGGGGACTCCAATTTCACTCAGTCGGTCCCAGATGGAACTCCACCTTAGCGTATCGAAAGCTTTTTCAAAGTCCACAAAGGTCAAATACATTTCCCTTTGCCATTCTGATGCCTGTTCGAGAATAATACGTAAGGTATTGATCTGGTCCGTACACGATCGATTGGGCCGGAAGCCAGCCTGCTCTTTACGAAGGAGAGGTTCAACGGCCCCCGATGACTTCTGTCATCTCTTTTAAGCAAAAATCTTACACGCCCGTCCGCTCTACCCTAGAGCAGCAGAAGTCATTATAGATCCTCAAAAAAAAGAGATGACTTCTGTCATCTCTTTTAAGCAAAAATCTTATACACCCGTCCGCTCTACCCTAGAGCAGCAGAAGTCATTATAGATCCTCACAAAAAAGAGATGACTTCTGTCATCTCTTTAAGCAAAAATCTAAAGGCCCTGATCGATGTGCGAGTAAAACCGCGGTCTTATGGCTTGTCGGTAAAGCTTGCCGGTGTATCATTGCAATACGAACGACGAGCCTGGCTCACGGCTCGTCGTTCAAGATTGTATTACTCGCTAGTCGATCAGCACCAACGAGCCGCGAGTAAAACCTACGTTCTATAAAACCGCGGTATTGGCTCGTACGTCAATAACTCACAATACACGCGCGTCCGCTCGACCCTAGAGCAGGAGAAGTCACTAAAGATCCTCACAAAAGAGAGATGACTTCTTTCATCTCTTTTTGTAATAAAAAATTAAATAAAAAACAGACCTATCTATCGAATCAACGTAAATATTACTCCTTTGGAATTTCAACTGCTGTTAAATTTCTAGCTGATATCCAATGTAAAGACTGTCATTCCAAAATGAACACTTCTAAAATATTATGTGGCTGCAGTAAAATATGACTGACTGGCGGATAATTTTAGATATCGATTCCTAGCAATTGTTGCCAGACGGCAATGTGAGTAATAATTTAGTGGAGGAACGAAGACAGATGGTTTATAGTAGAGCTTTATTCCTTGCAATATAGATTTTGAAGAGTAGAAAATTTTGATTTGGTTTTACAATTTGGTGTCTTGACTATTGACTATTTCAGATGTGAGAACACTTGATTTAAAACTAGAAGTAGAAATTTTCTTTACAGTTATTTTTAAAGTTGTACTACTTTGCAAAAAGCATTGCGAGCTATTTTTCTTTGCCTTCGTGTCTTAACCAGTACCTAAAGCAACGCAATGTTAAATTTTTATTTTTTTAAATTCCTTATGGCTATTTTGTAAATAACAATTGTATTGTATTTTTTTTTTTGAGTTAGCGTAAATGCGTTTTGGTTCCAGTACTATTAGCTTTTAATGTATCTCTAAATAAATAAATAAAAGAATATACATACATAATACATACACACATCAAACACATCAAACATTATTTTCAAATATTTATTTAATACTTACATGACACACTTTAACATATTTTTCGCTTTTTATCAACGTTTTTATTATCTACTATGTTTATTATTTGTTTCGATACCTATTTTATTTTACCCCTGTGACAGTGACCGTGGCATCACAGTAGGCCCTAACAGAATACCAGCGCTGCGATATTTATCTTTATAAGTATCGCAGCATAATTATGCTGAATTAAGCGCCTTTTTGGCCTTGCACAGATTTTAATGTTATTTTTATTTTATCTGTTTTATTTCTTAGCATTAGATCGAAACCAAAGGCACAATGTACCATATTCAATATATACGTCACTGCCGTGAAAATGCACCGCCTGCCGTGATCAAAGTATATTTGATTAACCTTTTAGTTTATAAGGTTACAGTTTAATAGTATGTGTTTTTACGGCAATTATGCCCGGCAAGTACCGTTTTTAACTGTGGTTTTTAACTTTAGTTTGCTGTTATTATAACATAGCCGTTTATCGCGATAGCTTTTCGTGCGTGTTTTATTTATATTTTAAGGTCGACATGTTACCGGCAATCTAATAATTCAGGTATTCTATACAATACCGAATACACAGCCGGTAAATTTGTGTAAATACGAGAGCAGGAAGGAAGTGATGTAATTTTAGGGCATCCCGACACGGACAGGTTAGGTTAGGGTTTTTTTTTTTAACACTACCTGAAAATAAAAGGTAACATACATATAAAATTTGTGGTTTCTTTGTCTAAAACCGTTCGGCGCAATCCAGCTTCGCACGTATACTGCTTTATTTTCACTACATCATGAATCATCATGAATTACTCTGTATATTGGTGAAAACCGCATGAGAATTCGATCAGTAATTATTGAGTTTATCGCGAACTGATAGACAAATAAGGAGGTGAAATTTGTTTTATAATATTTATGTTTTAAAACATAATGCAGCACAAACAGCGTATTTAATATCTTAAGCATTCTTTTCTAGTCTATCTGAGGGAATGGAGCATTGATGTATCGAAAAACCCGGGTTCTTTAATAAATCGATGTGGTGGAGGGCATTTTGCAGCTGCACAGAAAAAATAAAGTATATGTATAAATAGTTTAGTATCTCTGTTAAATATATTATCTAATGAATTCCTACAGATTATTGTAAAAAATATTTATAGTACATGAAGTTACTTGAAAAGATTTCTGCTATCTGCTGTTTTTGCTAGGACTCCTTGTCATAATCATCATCATCATTTCAGCCCAAAGACGTCAACTGTTAGATATAGGCCTCCCACAAATGTCGCCACAATGAACGGTCCTGTGCATCTCACATCCATCGGATTCCCGCAACCTTTACCAGGTCTTCCAACGCTGCATGTTCCGGTACCCCAACGGCCATCTGTTCTACGAGCAATGTACCCTGCCCATTGCCACTTCAGTTTAGCGATTCTTTGTGCTATGTTGGCAACCTTGATTCTGCTGCATGGATATCTTCATTACTGATTTGATCACGCAGGGAAACTTCGAATAGACTTTTTCATTGCCGTTAGATAGATAGATAGATAGTTGTATTCTTTATTGTACACCAAAAATAAAATTACATAAAGAACTTAAAATTAATAGGGTGTCACAATGGGCGGTCTTATCGCTAAAAGCGATCTCTTGCAGACAACCTTTGGATGGATTACACAGAGAAGGAGAAAAAGATACTCAGGTAGTTTATGGTGTACCTACTATTTACATATATACAATACATAACTAATAAAATACATATAATACAAGCAATATAATATATATACATTTAGATATAGATAATATATATGAAAGCAGAGAAATAGCGTACTTAATGACGTTCAAGAGGAGAGGTAGTGATCCTTGACCATATTTTTAAAAATCGCTTAGAGTGACTGTAAGCCTTCTGATGAGGCACATTGTCAGCAACTACGTTTCAGAGTCATATGTCATCACTGGCAACATGCATTTGTCATAGGACTACTTGTATCTACACAGTTGGGCCAGCCTTGGGTTCTAGACATAAACTAGTCTAGAACCCAAGGCTGGCCAACAATTCCTACAATCTTAATACGTTATCAAAGAATCCCCTATCACAGACAATCTAATTGGATTACCATAGTTATAAAATTTGGCACGGTGATCAGCAATTTATCGTGTTTTAATAGAGTACCATAGTCATCTAGCGTTAGTTATGGAATTATTAAGTCTCTGTCCAAAGTATGAGCGAAGAGCGGGTTGGTTAAGGTAGAATTAACTTGGTCTAAACCTAAAGGCAAGTTCAGCCATTTTAAGAAATACTGTGGGTAGCAGGTGGAATAGAAAAAAAGAAAATACCAAGATAGTGAACAGGATTCTCTGTGAAAAAGCCGGCTTGTTTAGTGTTGTATGTCATGTGAGGGACATACTGTCTTCTGATGTGTTTGAGGCTTTTAGTTTTGTCTAGAGTTGTCAAGGCTACGCGAATATTTGAAAGAGTTACCGCAGCTTTGGAACGCTTGCTTTTAGCTTGCGAACGGCAAGCAATGTGTAGTTCGCTGTCCAACCGTCCGGTAACCGACCGGACCGAGCCCAAGTCGTCGACGGCGCGTACTGTTCCCGCGCGCCTCAAGGAGCTGTCAGCAAACCGTAGAGGCCCAGCCTGCTAGCTGCAGTCAGGGTTAAAGCCTAGTGGGGCCAAGGGTCGGCTTCTGAAAGGAAAGCTCAGCCCGAGTATGATAGGCAAAGATGGAACGAGGTAGGTTTTTAGTCAGTAAGAGTCTGAAACCATCTCCGGCCCCAGCCAAGGGCGGGATTTGTTATTTGATGATTTTACCTATCCTAAAAAAAAGCTTTGGAACGTAAAGGGCACCTGGAAATAATTACTTTTTTTTATCTGTAAAATTCTGACACTGAAGTAATTATTTTTTCTTTTATTCTTTTTTTTTTTTTTTTCAGCCTAAAAAAGGCATTGTCCAGAGTAAACACACATTGAATAGGGCGAATGCAGGCACAAAGGAGAGAAGACTAGGTGACCACTTTGGATTCGACATACTATTACCATTTACCATGTGTAAAAAAAAATCTTATGGTCGCTATAAGCCTATCGCTTGCACCATCCCTTCAGAGGTTAATATCCCGAACATTCCAGGTCGCAGCAAGTTGAGTAAGCCGATAGTTCGGGAATCTCAAGAACCCGCTAAGACGCTCCAGGCTTTTAATTAATTACCCCTACACACTCGGATAATTTGATCTGCCTATGATCCGTGAACACTTCTTTAACTTGCCAAATGAGTTTTGTGGAGTTTCCGGGGGACTTGCAGGAAGGTAAGGAGTTTTGTAGTGGATTTTGAGGTCAGTTTCCTGTTTTAGGCAAGTTTTAGGGCCATACAAAAGAGAAGGTCGTCATCTTCGATAGATTTTATGTACTTCATACACTTTGCTTGGCCGAGCAACGCAATAATGCGTCGTAAGAAGCGAGCCTCGAAATGGTGAAGGAAATTATCGAACTGAAAATCGAAGGTATGATATCCACCAACCTACACTAGCTGTTTAGTGGTTTACGACTCATTTCCTCTCCTAGAGAAGAGTCTCAGCAGTGAAAGGCGCAGGAGCGATGGCAATTCGTATCTGCACCATACAATTACTCCTTTAACCGCTTGACGAGTGTTTTCGTGTCCCATTCGCCAGGGTCAGAGTTTGCGACTGGGTATTTCATCTCGTTTAGCACTTCAATCCCTTTACGTGACAAAAGAGACGACAAGATGGAGTATATGGTTGTAGATGTGTGACCTTGGCAGAGTAAACGCAAGAATGCTTGTCGGATAGACGAGTAGTTATTCGATGTAGGCGATTACAAGGTACCAGTTTCGTTTATATCGACTGGTTTTTGTTACCATATTAAAATGGTCCATAAGTCGCGATAATTTAATTTATGACGCAATCAGCATCATGTGGTTGAATTCTTGGTAAAACCGCTGGTTGCGCCAATTTGCTATGATCCGCGATTTTGTTTTTGTAATTTATTTTTTTGGCCTAGCAATCCTATCCCTTCCGTTTCCCTTCCCCGCACGACCTCAAGAATGACATGACATTGACGTTTGTGCATCGATTGTGAATGTGACCGCTCCGCTAACAACGCCCGCTCGAAATTACAAGAAAATTGACTATTTCGTGATCCAACCATTCAAAGACTCAACAATAGTGCAGTGTAGTGCAATACAGGACCTGGCAGTGATTTGAAAGTACGAAGTCGGGGTTCGCCGGCCGGCGCCACGTGGAACCTTCGAGGTCAAAAGGTCAGTGTTCCTCCCTAGTTTCCGTCCCATCCAGGCACAGTACCTGCATATTGTTAACAAACCTTAGATCGCTTTTTCAAACTTACAGTCCACACCAAGCTTATTTGCGCAACCATTACTTTTGGTCCTACGAGCAGGATCGTGAATCATTTTCTTGTAATTTCGCAATATAGTATTTGTTCCATAGGGAATAAACGCAACGCGCCTGTTTACCTAGATATAATAGTAGAAAACCCGCATCTAGGCATTTAGGCAACTAATCGTTATTTCGCTCGTATAGTTAAAGAGCCATTGATAATTACGGTACCTACGCCGTCAACCGCACCGCATAATTATAGTTAGCTACGTAAATATCAGCGTAGATATAAATCGATCGCATTCTTTTTCTTGACAAAATTCATTCGGAAGTCCTACAAATTGCATGTAGGTAGACGCATTTCAAAAATACCCGTTCATTGTTGAGTGAATATTTGTAGGAAACGGATAAACCATAGATTATATACGCATATGAACGACGTGAATGATTTAATCGAGAAATTGGGTAATATTCACTCATTGATTCAGGTTATTCCGTTCGTTCGCCGTTCACTTTGTTGTTTACAATATTACCATATTGTTATCTGATAATTATCGCTTACTTAATAATTCGTTAAGTGTTTGTTTGAGTGTATAGTGTGAATATATCAAAACAAGATGTCTCTTAAAGGCAATAAGGTTAGTACTGATTTAAAGGTTCAGTTAAAGCTTTTATACGCTAAAAGGGACTCACAGTTTTCACGTGTTCAATCAATTTGTGATAAATCTTTGCAAATCTCGGATCTGACGATTAGAGATGCTTTCTTGTGTTCGTTGGAAACTTTAGATAGTTTGCGCGCGGATTTTGAATCTACAATTAATAATATAAACATTTTAGAGTTGGAGTTAAATCCTGATTACTGTGTGAGTTATCAGGCATTGTCGTCCTTTGATGACTTGTATTGTCGTATCAAACGTATTGCTAGGAGTTTAGAGACTCCCCCCCCCGCGAGTGGTTTATCCAACCCTCCTCGCGAACGCCCACGATTGCCGCCAATTCAAATACCTGAATTTAATGGTGACATTCGAAATTGGAATTTATTTATAGATAGTTTCGAAAATATAATACATAGGAACACATCGCTGACAGATCACGAGAGATTGCATTATCTCGTAGAAAAATTGACCGGTAAGGCAAAGGCTGTCTGTGCTGGAATTACGTTTAGCGCTGAAAATTACACTTTAGTTTTGGACACTTTAAAAACAAAATACGAAGATAAGCGATTAGTAGCCACCGCATATTTAGATCAATTATTCGATTTGAAAAGTTTTTCCGTTTGTAACGATCATAATTTAGAGAAGTTTTTAAATATTTTCGCATCATCTGTTCGTGCAGTAAAGAACCTAAAGGTCAATGACCTCTGTGACTTTTTGTTTTTGTATATCGGTTTACAGAAATTAGATCCTGAAACTGTTCGTCTGTTTGAAACGACTCAGCGCGGTAACGAAATACCTAAGTTCAAAGATTTAGAATCTTTTATTCGCGACCATATTAAGGTATTGCAGCGCACGTCGGCACGTCATGAAGTCACGAATAGGACAGGTTCCGATCGCCGTATAGACGCGTCATCGAAGTCAGTCAAGACTGCACATACGCTAGTTAATACCGCCTCAACACCTGACTGTTCTCTGTGTAAGGGTAGCCATACACAGCTGTACAAGTGTTCGGAATTTCAGAGATTATCGCCTAGGGATCGTTACAAGTTTGTCCGCACTAATAATTTGTGTTTTAATTGTCTAAGTGACAAACATCTGGTTACGTCATGTAACAGTGGTGTTAGCTGTCGTAAATGTCTAGCTAGACATCATACCTTCTTACATTTTGAGAGTAGTAAGCTGCCATCGCAGCCGCAGCCTGCGCAGACGCGCGACGCTTGTGACGCGCGGCCTGCTGCAAGTGCAAACGACGTAACATTGTGTTCGCTTTCCGCCGCTGGTACTCAAATCACTACCGTTTTACTTGCGACCGCGCAAGTTGTCATTGTAGATGCCTTTGGCAAACCGCACACCGTTCGAGCGCTACTAGATGGCGCTTCCCAGAGTAATTTTATTACTCGGGATTGTTGTCAACGCCTTGGTTTTAGTTTTAATAATTGGTCATCCCGCTCAGAAGTGAAAGGTTTTGGAGGTTTAAAGGCAACCATTCACGGTTCTATTAAAATAATATTTAGTTCACGTTTTAATCGTAATATTTCGTTTGAAATGGATTCGCTAGTCGCAGATAAGATTACGGAACGGTTGCCCACGGTACCGGTTGACACGTCCATGCTGACGGAGTTTAAGAACTTGCAGTTAGCCGACGGAAATTACGCTTTCCCTGGAGATATCGATCTATTGATCGGTGCTTCGATTCTCCCGCATCTCCAGTTATCACGTAAAATTCAAGGTCTTCCGATGTACCCCGCTCCGCACGCACTGGAAACAGTTCTCGGGTTTGTTATAGTTGGTTCCGCACCCGCTTGTTTAGATAGTTACTCGACTGTGTCGCACTGTTGCACCGTCGAGCCGCCGCTTGAGTCTACCATCCGCAAGTTCTGGGAGATTGAAGAGGTCAATGTCCCGCCTATTCTCAGCCCTGAGGATCAGGTCACTGAGGAGATTTATACCCGCACGACTACTCGTGATAAAGATGGTCGTTATGTTGTCGCGCTCCCTTTCAAGGGTGATATTTTTTCGCTCGGTGGCTCCCGTGCCTCCGCAGAAAAACGCTTTCTATGCTTGGAACGTAAGATGCAGGCGTCTCCTAAGTTGAAGCAAGCCTATGATGATGTGCTGATCGAATATTTAGATAAAGGTTATATCTCATCAGCGCCTGCCGAGACTGGGGAGACACGTGATTGCCCGTTTTACATCATCCCGCACCATGGAGTTGTTAGAGAAGACAAGCTTACAACTAAACTGCGTGTGGTTATGGATGGTAGCGCTAAAACTAGTACTGGCATATCGCTTAACGATATCTTGTATAGTGGTCAGAACCTCCAGGGTAACTTATTTGAAATAATAGTAAATTTTCGCTTGTTTGCTATTGCGCTCTCTGCCGATATTCGGCAAATGTTTCTTAGTATTGGAATCAGAGAATGTGACCGTAGATTCCAACGCTTCTTGTATAGATTTTCTCCGCAGGAACCTTTGAAGGTTTACGAATTCAATCGTGTTTGTTTTGGGCTTAAGTCTAGTCCCTTTCACGCTCTTCGCACTATCAAGCAGTTGGCCGCTGACGAGGGTGATACATACCCGAAAGCAAGGGCCACTATTGAAACCGGATTGTACATGGACGATTTTGTGTACAGTGTACCTAGTGAAGCAGAGGCTATAGAGACCGCTGCTCAGGTAATCAGCCTCATGAAGTCCGGTCAATTTGATCTGGTGAAATGGACAAGCAACTCGCAAACTACATTAGAGTCGATTCCACCGTCACACCGGTTGACTTCGGTAAAGGAATTCGATGATAGTGATTCGCATAAGATCCTTGGTTTAAGTTGGTCACCCGCAACTGATATGTTCAGTCTTAAAATTAGCTCGACTCCGCCAGCTTGTACCAAGCGCGTTATCCTAGCATGTGTAGCTCGGATATGGGATATAATGGGTTTTGTAGCTCCTGTCGTTTTGTATGCAAAGCTGCTTATAAAAGAGCTTTGGCTTTCCAACTGTGATTGGGACGACACCGCTCCTGACAGTGTTGCCAAGTTGTGGGCTCGCTATAGGAAAGAGCTTCCAATGCTCGATCAGATACAGATTCCTCGCCATGTTGGTATAGTACCAGACACTGTTGTTAAGGTGGTAGGTTTCGCAGACGCCAGTGAGAGGGCTTACGGGGGAGTGGTTTACTTTCAGGTCCAAAATGGCGATAACATTTCAGTTTTCCTCATTAGCGCAAAATCAAAGGTATCTCCTCGTAAGGTTGTCTCTCTTGCTCGTCTCGAACTATGCGCTATTCTTATGTTGGTTCAATTGATTACATCTATAGTCAAAACTTGTCGTCCTCGCATTAATATAGAGAGAATTGTAGCGTTTTCAGACTCAACCGTTGCTCTATGTTGGGCCCACTCTTCACCCCATCGATGGGGCACGTTTGTCGCAAATAGGGTGGCTAAGATTCAAGCTGAATTGTCACCGGAAAATATATTCCATGTCGCTGGAACAGAAAACCCAGCCGATTGTCTCTCACGTGGTTTGCTTCCTGCGCAAATTTTAAATCATCCGCTTTGGTTTTGTGGCCCTCCCTGGCTTCATACCACTCCTAACGAGTGGCCAAGTGTTCCGTTTAATCCCGCTACTGTTTCAGAGCCACCCGAGGAGAAGAAACATACGCTTGTAGTATCAGTTCCGCGTGAAGAGTCAGTTGTTTTGTTGTTGTCTAATCGAGTCTCGTCTTGGTCGAGACTATTACGCTGTGTAGTTTACGTCCTAAGATTTTTGAGATTATTACCATCGCGTGGTTCTATAATCGCAGCTGATTTGGATAGAGCTGAATCAGTTGTACTTCGAGAGTTGCAGAAATTTTATTTTTCAATAGAATTTCGTAGTTTAGAATCACATAAACCTTGTAGTCGCGCACTTCAACATTTGAAACCATTTTTGCAAGACGGACTCATTCGTGTCGGTGGCCGTCTGCGAAATGCTAAGTTAGAGTTTGAACAAATGCATCCAGTAGTTCTACCACGCAGGGATCACGTTTTGGATTTGTTGGTGGATTATCACCATAAGGTGAATTGTCACGCTGGTCCCGATTTATTAATGTCCATTCTTCGACAGAAGTACTGGATACTTTCCGCTCGCAATTTGATACGCGCTAGAGTGCACAGATGTGTGCCCTGCTTTAAGCTCCGCCCGCGTTTCAACGCGCCGGAAATGGCCGACCATCGTTCTTGTCGTGTTGTACAGACGGTGAAACCTTTCATACATACTGGGACGGACTATGCTGGACCGTTTAAAGTCACTATTGCCCGTGGTCGTGGTATACGTTCCACAAAGGCATACATTTGCCTATTCGTTTGTATGACAACTCGTGCAGTTCACATAGAGTTAACCAGTGATTTGAGTACGCAGGGTTTTATGTCTGCATTTAAACGATTTTTATCTCGCCGTGGTCCCGTTAAGCGCTTATACTCTGACAACGGCACAAATTATGTTGGAGCGCGACGCAATATTTCGGAATTACATACATTCTTACGCTCCAAGTACTACCAAAGTGAATTCGCCCATGTCTTAGCTGAGAATCGCATTGATTGGTGTTTTAATACGCCAGCGGCTAGTCATTTTGGTGGCAATTGGGAGGCGAATATTAAAAGCCTTAAGTCGCACCTGTTTCGGGTCATAGGCGAACAGATTCTCTCGTACGAGGAGTTGAGCACCGTACTCGCTCAGGTAGAGGCGTTGATGAATACGCGTCCGTTGTGTCGGACTTTGTCTAGTGATCCATCGGAGCCGCTAGCGTTGACGCCGGCTCACTTCTTGACGACGACTCCTCTTAAATATTTGCCCGCTTTAGATGTCGAGACTGACAAACTGCAGCTTCACCCGCGTCACGCTCTGCTAGATAGCTTAGTTCAGTCCTTTTGGAAGCGATGGAGGACAGATTATCTGCATACGCTGCAGTCGCGTCAAAAGTGGAACACTCCTTCAGATCCAGTCACAGTCGGTACTGTGGTGATACTGAAGACTGAGAGTGCGCCTCCTCTGCACTGGCCTCTTGGTGTAGTGGAAGAAGTTTTTCCGGGTTCGAACGGAATAACGCGAGTCGTAAAGGTTAAAACCGCAACTGGATCGTACCTGCGTCCGGTTATTCGCCTCTGCCCTCTGCCTAATCAGTAGTAGTGGCATAGTTAGTTATAAGTTGTTTCGCTACCTAGTATTGATAGTTTAGATTAGTAATAGGGTTTAGTTTCGCTTTTGTTTTTTTTTCTTTTCTTTGAAGGTAACCCTTCAAACCCGGGGGGAATGGTTGCGCCAATTTGCTATGATCCGCGACTTTGTTTTTTGTAATTTATTTTTTTGGCCTAGCAATCCTATACCATCCGTTTCCCTTCCCCGCACGACCTCAAGAAATGAATTGACATTGACGTTTGTGCATCGATTGTGAATGTGACCGCACCGCTAACAACGCCCGCTCGAAATTACAAGAAAATTGACTGTTTCGTGATCCAACCTTTCAAAGACTCAACAATAGTGCAGTGTAGTGCAAAACAGGACCTGGCAGTGGTTAAATGTGCGAAGTCGAGGTTCGCCGGCCGGCGCCACGTGGAACCTTCGAGGTCAAAAGGTCAGTGTTCCTCCCTATCCCATGCCAGGCATAATACCTGCATATTGTTAACAAACCTTAGATCGCTTTTTTAAACCTACAGTCCACATCAAGCCAATTCGCGCAACCAATCTTTATAAGTATCGCAGCATAATTATGCTGAATTAAGCGCCTTTTTGGCCTTGCACAGATTTTAATGTTATTTTTATTTTATATGTTTTATTTCTATTGTATGTGTGAGGTACGAATAAGCATTATATCTTTCTTTTATCCATAGCATTAAATCGAAACCAAAGGCACAATGTACCATATTCAATATACACGTCACTGCCTTAAAAATGCACCGCCTGCCGTGATCAAAGAATATTTGATTAACCTTTTAGTTTATAAGATTACAGTTTAATAGTATGTGTTTTTACGGCAATTATGCCCGGCAAGTACCGTTTTTAACTGTGGTTTTTAACTTTGTTTGCTGTTATTATAACATAGCCGTTTATCGCGATAGCTTTTCGTGCGTGTTTTATTTATATTTTAAGGTCGATATGTTACCGGCAATCTAATAATTCAGGTATTCTATACAATACCGAATGCACAGCCAGTAAATTTGTGTAAATACGAGAGCAGGAAGGAAGTGATGTAATTTTAGGGCACCCCGACACGGACAGGTTAGGTTAGGGTTTTTTTTTAACACTACCTGAAAATTAATGTCCATTCTTCGACAGAAGTACTGGATACTTTCCGCTCGCAATTTGATACGCGCTAGAGTGCACAGATGTGTGCCCTGCTTTAAGCTTCACCCGCGTCACGCTCTGCTAGATAGCTTAGTTCAGTCCTTTTGGAAGCGAAGGAGGACAGATTATCTGCATACGCTGCAGTCGCGTCAAAAGTGGAACACTCCTTCAGATCCAGTCACAGTCGGTACTGTGGTGATACTGAAGACTGAGAGTGCGCCTCCTCTGCACTGGCCTCTTGGTGTAGTGGAAGAAGTTTTTCCGGGTTCGAACGGAATAACGCGAGTCGTAAAGGTTAAAACCGCAACTGGATCGTACCTGCGCCCGGTTATTCGCCTCTGCCCTCTGCCTAATCAGCAGTAGTGGCATAGTTAGTTATAAGTTGTTTCGCTACCTAGTATTGATAGTTTAGATTAGTAATAGGGTTTAGTTTCGCTTTTGTTTTTTTTTCTTTTCTTTGAAGGTAACCCTTCAAACCCGGGGGGAATGGTTGCGCCAATTTGCTATGATCCGCGATTTTGTTTTTGTAATTTATTTTTTTGGCCTAGCAATCCTATCCCTTCCGTTTCCCTTCCCCGCACGACCTCAAGAATGACATGACATTGACGTTTGTGCATCGATTGTGAATGTGACCGCTCCGCTAACAACGCCCGCTCGAAATTACAAGAAAATTGACTATTTCGTGATCCAACCATTCAAAGACTCAACAATAGTGCAGTGTAGTGCAATACAGGACCTGGCAGTGATTTGAAAGTACGAAGTCGGGGTTCGCCGGCCGGCGCCACGTGGAACCTTCGAGGTCAAAAGGTCAGTGTTCCTCCCTAGTTTCCGTCCCATCCAGGCACAGTACCTGCATATTGTTAACAAACCTTAGATCGCTTTTTCAAACTTACAGTCCACACCAAGCTTATTTGCGCAACCAACCGCTTAATTAAAAGCAAATATAGAGTGACGAAATTCAACCCCAATTCCGCCATCATCACCTCACATCCTGTCACATTCCGTAACCAATAAACTACTATAATATGACCTCCTTTCGTGCTTTTTGTTGTGATCCAAAACTTCGTTAACTTTATGCTATGGCGGCAGCAAAATTTCATAATATAAATTTTTTGCTCACAGCCCGAACGCAAACAGGGACACATTGCATACCAGTTGGTATAACCGATTTTCAGAAACAAGTTCGATAGTTCGAACTGCGTTTTATCTATAACCCGTTTTTGTTCTAGAATATTGATTTGCGAATGTCGGAGGCATTTAAAATATATAGTTTTAGGTGAACTTTTAAATCAGACGTAATATACTCGTATATAGGATAGATAGATATGCCTACACGTGAGAGCAAACGCCTGATATATTATCATTATTAATTTATTATGATTTTATTAACACTTGGCTAAGAATATTGTTACTAACAAATAATATGGAAGTAATTCTGAAACAAATTTTATTATTATCTCTTACTAGTTGACCCGAGAAACTTCGCACCGACTAACTGTCGGATTTTTTTTCATGATTTTTTTTTTTATATATTTTCTCACCGTTTAAACATTTCTTGGACTATAACAAATATTTCAAGATCAAAATTGGCGAAATTTGTCCAGCCGTTCTCGAGTTTTAGCGAGAATAAGGAACAGCTATTCATTTTTTTGTATAAGAAGATTATAATTCTATTATTAATACTGATGAAAGACCTTGTTCGATACGACATTTTTGCTGATTAAGGTTGAAGAAATAGTCGAGTCTTTAGTTACCCTAGGATTTCCTTACGATATTCAAATTTAATTTAAGGAAGCTAAACCAAGACCAAAAGGTCATGTATTTAATTCTGTCATATTTCTATAAAAAATAGATTTACGCGTGACGCAACAAATATATAAAATATAAGCCTACGTCAGCCTTGTGCCAAATCTCTCAACAATACCTCGACTCACTGAGCCGTGAAAGCAGGACAAACAAACTAATAAAACAACTCATATTACTAAGAATTTGTCAAACCAATCACTTGGATCGCTTCTCGTTCGCAAGCGTCTATAGAATAGGCCAGGCCAAAGTCCAAAAAGCGCTTATTGAAGGCTCGGTGCCAAGAAATCGGCCTAAACGCTATCTACAGTCGACACTCCGTATCAGCTTAGGCCTCGGGCCTCCCGAACTCTGGACCTCGGATTGTTCAAACTAGAATACATTACGGAATTGTATATAAAAATTTTATGGCCTCAGGTGTATTATTGATGTTTGCGAAATTGTTTTAATGATTCTGCCCATGGAAGCCAAAACGCGGTATCAAAACTTTTAAAAATTTTGTTTTTTTTTTTATCATGAAGCTTCGCATCTGGCAGGTTCTTCGGGAGACTTTTCATAATAATAATAATCCCCATCGCCGTATCTTTGCGTTGACGTCGTAGTGGGGCTTGCGCGCTTCAATAAAACCTAGGTCTGTACCGGTAGCGCTTGCTTCGCCATGACAGGCCAGGGGCCAGACTAAGAGAGATGCAATCCGCAGGGCAGTTTTGTGGCGAACTGTTGGACATTATCGACCCCACGGACCCGATCTCCCGGGAGAATTCTGGTTCTTCATCTCCGGCTTGCCTTTATTGGCCGGCCGTAGTGAACACTGACGAGGAACAGAGCTCCCACATCTTTCTTGTCTTTATTGGCTGGCTTGAGTGGAGATTCGTAAGAGCAAACGTGCTCGGGATCCAGTAAGGTGCTGGTAGGGATCTTGACCGTACTTCTGGGATTGTCCTGATAGCCGTAGTATAACTTTCCACTCCTCAAGCACCTCAGGATAATTGCCCTCTTGTTGCTACGTCACTTCGTGATAGCGACTGTTTTTGGGGGCCCATTTATTGAGTGTGCAAGTAAACCCTGCCTTTTTACCGATGGATATTAATAACAATGTTTAGGCAGGGGCCATAGTTTTAACATAATTCCTAGTAACCTGTTCACTTAAGACTTCAAAAACCATAGGCCTATTGTCTTTGTTTTCCATATGTCACAATAGTTTTCACCAACCGGGGGTTAACCTTGGATGCACTAGCATTGCGCGTACAGGGATAATCGTCGTTTGACATCACGTTCCATTAAAAGTATATAAATATCTTCTGCGAATTGGTTTCGGCTCCTCGTATGGCTTCCAAAGGACCAGAACTTCATGGTTCTGTGATATATTGACTCTTATAAAAATAATAACTATTATTTATTTTCCATAATAAGCCTTCCGTTCCGAAATTCTACTACACGCCATTAGGTAATACCAAGGCTTATAATAATTAAGGTCATTTTAATACCCTGTCTCCCAAACTAGGTGAGTCACTGTAAAAAGATACACAAACTTACTTATTCTATAAATGCGCAAGTAACTGTTTTGTTTTGAAAGTATCCCTTAGTCTCAAAATAGTTAAAATGAAATTTAATAATGGTATAGGCAAAATTCTACACGGGATTTTGGTATCACTTTTTGGTTTCCGAGGTCAAAATTGAGGTTGGGTCTATAAAGGTGGTAAGTAATTAGTGACCGATACTTAAACACGTGATTGTAGTCACGATAACAAACTACTTTTACTACGAGACCAAATCTGAAATCGTGAAAAAATCTACTGGTTAAAATGTACTGAACAAACTGATTTTTTTCGCGATTGTGTATATAGTGACTACAATCATGTGTTTAAATATCAGTCACTAATTAAAACCAGTCACCCTGTTCAAGGGCGTTTTAAGAAGTTAGTTAGTTCATGAACAAACAATCGGCTATTTATCCGTAGTGTTGGAATCTTATTGTTTGGATAAGGTTTTCAAATGACAATGACACTTGTTGTCGTATGTGACAGCTAATATTTTAAAGTTAGAAATAACTGTCGTCTAGATGGCGTTAGTTTTGATATTTGTTTTGTCAAATGACGATTTTACATTTAATGTGGCGCATTAAATAATTCTTGAACTTTATGTGACATTAAATCAAATGTTTCAGATATTTATATTTTTGTAAGGATTTTTCTGGTTGTTTTTATACATACACTGACTTGAATAAATAGTTAACTGTTTCTGCCAAGATGGCGGTAGATCCGGTCCTCACTTTTATTAATAGCGGGTGTTCGAACCCACGAGAGTAGTCGGTTGTCGATTTTAGAAAGAGCAAGTCAAGGAAATAAAAGTGCTGTGTGGATAAAGTTAGTGATGTTGAATTAGTGATTCAACAATTCAGAAGCGGGATATTAATAGTTGGTCGGTTATACCAGCCAATTATATCCAGGCCCACATACGAGTACGTAAGTTTGGTTGTTCTGATTTGACGCTGTCATAGGGTAAGAAAACTAATTTTATTTTCTACCTGTTTTTTTTTTTTTTTCTCCTTTTTGTAATGTTCCTGTATTTAAAAGATAACTGTCTTTGTTGTAACGGATTGTGTTGGTTCAGTACCTTACACTGTATTGTAGTATAAAATATTGTGCTAGTAGAATTTGTGAACGCAAATAGGTTTGTTTATCTTTAAACTGACACAATTGTTTGGTACATATTCAAAGAAAAACTGAGTTTGATTATAATTTCCTCATCATTGAAGAGATTCAATGATCCAGTAAGGTCAATATCGATTTTTTTAAGAAACCAATGGGTACCTATTTATATTTTTCTGATAAGTTTTTATTTCGAGCTGTGGGTTTACAAGTTACCCTCATTGTATTTTAATTGTAATGAATATAAATGTAGTGGTTTTTGTTTTAAACCAACGGCTATTACCCTTATTTTTACTGGTATTTTATTGATATAAATTTAACATGGACGGCAATATCGTTTGTGGATTTATTTTAATCATTTGAATACCGTAATTAGACAGAATAGAAAGACAATAGGTGTGCGAATTTCCGGCGTTCTTTTGGGGCTTGAGTAATTAACAAATGATCTTGTATCAGACTAATCATAACTTTAATTTAATTTAATTTAATACTCATAGGAAAACTTACAGCTAATAGTTACAATAAGCACTTAAAATAGGTAAAAAACGGCCATTTACAAGTTTTCACTTATAATAATATGAGTGACAAAAATTAAGTCGACAACAGCTTAAGGTTAACGCAAGAACAATTATACGACTCTAAAAGAATATAAATACAAAAAATTGGTTAATTTGTATTGAAAAAGTGATCGGCTAATGTTTTCTTTACTTTTTCAATATTAGTTGTAAACAAATCCAGCTCGCTATCCTGACACACCGTATTAAAAGTACGACAAGCTCTTATTAAATATGAGTTTTTTCGATAGTTTGTTGTAACTAAAGGAACATGAAGGAGACGCAATCTGCGGCGAAGCGCACACGAATTAGGTACCCGAAGTCCAACCTTGCTCACCAGCTCCGGAACGTCAGTAGATCCATTCATGACGCTAAATAAGAAAGTGAGATCTGCAATTTTTCTTCGTTCATGTAGGGGCAAGATGTGAAACTTTTTACACCGACTCACATAATTAGGAAGAAAGATTTTTGAGCGATATTGAACGTATCTCAAAAATCTCTTTTGTATGCTTTCAAGGCGATCTACATAAATATTATAATTGGGGTTCCAAATTTGAGAGGCATATTCAAGATGGCTACGGACAAATGCACAGTAAAGAATTTTAAATGTCTTAATGTTCTTAAAATCATTAGAAATCCTAAAAATAAAACCTAAGGCTTTAGACGCCTTACTAACTACGTTATTAATATGCTCATCAAACAGAAGCTTAGAGTCAAAAGTTACACCAAGATCCCTTATGACGCTGACTCTAGCAATTGAGGTGTTTGATAGCTTATAGTCGTATCTAATAGGGTTTGGTTTGCGAGAAAATGTACATACACAGCATTTTGAAACATTTAAATCTAACTTATTACTAGCACAATAAACGTGGAACCGGTCCAAATCCTCCTGTAAAAGGTATGCGTCCTCAATGGTTGATATTTGACCAAGGATCTTCATATCATCCGCATAGAGTAAAATTTTCGAATGTAAGAAACAAGAAGCAATGTCATTTATAAAAATATTAAATAAAAGAGGCCCCAGTAAGGATCCTTGGGGAACTCCTGAAGGGATATACATCACTTTAGACGCATACCCATTAAGAACTACCGTCTGGCACCTGTTTTCCACATATGACGAGAACCATCGAAACAAATTACCTCTCACTCCAGCAAGTAATAGTTTACGCAAAAGGAGCGCATGATCGATTCGATCAAAACATTTACTATAGTCAGTGTATACAACGTCGACTTGAGCCCTCCTGGACATGTGCTCCGTCAGATAGTCACTACAGACAGCAAGATTGGATGTAGTAGAACGACCTTTTAAAAATCCATGTTGGTGTTCAGAAAAAGTTAATTTGAGTGAAGACGACAGTTGTTTATGTACAATCTTCTCCATGACTTTAGCGAACACACAAAGTTTGGAAATTGGTCTGTAGTTATCTATACTGTCCTTGGGTCCTTTTTTATGAATCGGCGTTATATACGCTGACTTCCAGATAGTTGGCACCACTCCTGACTCAAATGATCGTTTAAACAGTATTGTCAACGGAACCGATAGACACCAGGCACATTTAGTTATAAAGATTGGAGAAATGTTATCAGGACCTGCGGATTTATTCAGGTCCAATTGTTTCAGCAATCGAAAAACTTCCTCCTCCCGAATGTCAATAGTACATATATCTGATGAACAACCAGCAGTCTGACACCCAGGTTCGTCAATCCCCACAGTGTTCGAAGACTCATCGATATCGCTCCTTACTTGAAAGTTAGAAAAGAAATAGTCGCTGAACAAATTACAAATTTCCTCCCCGTTATTAGATGAAATTTCACCGAATTTAAAAACAGAAGGGTAACAGTTTGTTTGCTGCTTAGATTTTACGGAACGCCAGAAAGCCCTGGGATTTTTGGAAATGGCTAATTCAATGTTTGAAATATACTCATCAAACATTTCCTTCTCCATATCTTTAGCACGCTTACGTAATGTGTTATAAGATAGATGATCTGAAAGATTTCTGTACCTTTTAAATTTAGAATGAAATTTAGCCTTTTCTTTAAGTACTTTAATTAGAGGACTTTTATACCAAGGAGGATACTTACCACGCGGAACAATAATTTTGGTAGGAATATATTTAGTGTGAAGCACGTTTATAATATCGTAAAAGAAATTGACAGCATCCTCTAAAGACCTATTATTTAGTTCTAATTGCCAGTCTCTTGCCATCATTTCTTCAGTTATGGCGTCAAAGTTCGCCTGAGCGTACAAAAACTTGACTCTAGGTCGCGCATGCAGCTGATGAAGTTGAACAAACTCTGCAGATATACAAAGTGCCTTATGGTGCAAGTCCTCTTCTACCAAGGGAAACTGGCTGCAGGTGACAGAGACTTCACTATTCGACAACACGAGGTCAAGAATTCTATCGTTCGCATTACGATGAGAATTGTACTGCAACAAATTACAAGCAGTAAGGGTATCACAGAAGCTAGTCTGTATTGGTCCGTGCAAGTTACTAGGACATAGATAATCGCTATCCGCCGTCGTGTGCCAATTAATGTTCGGCTGATTAAAGTCACCAAGAATCAAGAACTTATCTGCGGGCTCTTTAAGAATGATTTGAGCTAAGTTGTTTGCGAAGTTATGTAATTGTAGCATCAACGAGTTGCCAGACTGCTGATTGCATATGTAGACCACACAAATGTGCATTTTATAAGTTACCTTAGGTTTCCTTTGTTGTAAAGTTAAAGTAACCCACAAATCCTCGGCGGAGGAGCACCATTCATTGCGGACATCAGCGACAAGTTCACGGCGCACAGCTATTAAGACTCCCCCCCCCATAGATTGCTTTGTTTGCGAGTAATTACGGTCACGTCTCCATACAAAATATCGGTCATCGAACAATTCACTGTCCAAAATGCCGTCAATAAGCCATGTTTCCGAAAGACATATGATATCAAACGATTTCATGCATACATTCCTATAGAAAACAGATGTTTTAGTCCGTAGCCCCCGAACATTTTGATAGTATATACTAATGGGCGCCATCATAAATTAAAATTAACAATAAAATAATAATGAGTAAAATAAGAAATATGTCGGTAAAATGATGTCTCAAGTAAAAAATAATACAAATAAAAGTCGATGTAAGTACGAAGTGCGGTAGATGTAAGCAAAACAAAGCGAAAGCTAAATTTACTAAACCAAAAACGGTTAAACATGCGTAATATTTTATGTTCAAGTTCAACAAATAGTTGGTTATCAAAAGGTAGTCAATAAAAAAAATAAGTTTCAAATGCAAGCAGATCCCGCCCTCATTAGCATAACCATAAAGATCAAAATAGCAAAAAAAAAGCTTAATGAGTCTAATGAATAGGTAAGCAATAAACGAACAAAAGGCAGGCGAGAATGGAATGCGGACAAAAAACGAGTACCTACCAATGTTTCTCAAACTTAAATGTAATGAGCCGACAATCAACACTAGTGTGTTCGGAAAACGAGCCGTGTGATGGTGCCTAAAAAACCTTTTTAAATCCTGTTCACTTCTAATGTGGTGCTTCGGTGACGCCTGGTTTTTACGAATTAGGATTTTACAGCCTGTTACCCAAACATACTCGTAGCCTTTCTCCTTTGCCAAAATCTTTGTTTTATTGAGCAAGGCTTTATTATCCAACGTCAGGTGGTCGTTGACATATATCCTATGGTCACCCCGGAGTCCTAAATCCGCCGCTCTCAACATCTTATGCTTTCTAGCCGCCGCAACAAAGTCATTTTTGATGTAGCTGTTGAGCACCGAGCAAATTATTGTTTTGTTCTGACTGTCACTTCGCATGGGAATCCTCGCAATATAATTAATGCATTCCTTAGGGATTGGGCATTTGATGATATTCCCTATCTTGTTCATGACTTCAAACAAGTTCTCAGAGTTCGATACCGGAACGCCCTTGATCTCAATATTATTGATCCTGGATCTCTGCTCACTGTCACGACACTGAAGCTCTAGAGTCCTACAGCGATCTTGCAGAATTCCAATGTCAACTTTGGTCTTCTTCAGGTCATCTACATCCTGTTCCAAAATCAAAACTTTACTGGTCAGGTCTTTTACCGAGCCATGTACAAATTCGAGAGACTCCTTCATTTCTGCAATGGAGTTCGTGACATCTGAGAATGCCAATCTCATAGATTTCAATTCAGCTAGCTCTTTGTTGATAAGCTTTAAGTCCTCCATCAACGTCGGTAGAGACTCCATTTGGACAGACAGTCTCTTCAATTCGGATAGTACACCCTCCATATCAGACGTCGTGGCCGTCGGGACGCCGACTCGGGGACTCATTGCCAGAGCTTTGCAGGGATTGCACTTCCATGCTAACTTCCTATCGCCAAGCTTTCTCCATCCAGTTTCAGTTATACCAGCGCACGGAAAGTCAAACTGACCCAGACAAACGGTGCATTTGACCCCGTCATTGACTTGCTCGTCGCACCTCTTGCACTTGAACATTGCGTCGGAGATGGAAGAAAAAAATAAATAAAATAAAAATAAAACTTTGAGAAACGTTGCCGAGCGATTAGAACCAGTACAGGTAATGAGTGTATGCGTGCGAACGGTTCACTGTTTACCGTCAGACTGAACTGAACTGACTGAACTAATCTGAGACAAGTAGGTACAACTTTGAAATATGTTGCTGATGTGTTGTGTTGCTTACCTACAATAATTATATGAATGTACGGGTTCATCATATTGTTTTCAACTATTTGGTTCTATTTGAAAACAGTTAGTGGTCTGGTTAAATTTGAATTTTTACGGCCACTAAGCAGTCATTGTTAGTGATTACATTAGTATTAAAAGGCTTGATAATCCAACCTTAAATCCGATTGAACTATAAAGTCGTTTTCCAAACAAGGCCGAGACTAACAGCTAGCACTTTTTATAACATTTGTTGTGTGCAATTATTGTTCTAAAAGCAGTAGCAATGGGTGCAGCGTGATGCGTGAGGCAAGCGCAGCGTGGTGCGCCAGACGAGCGCAGTGTAGTGCACCAAGAGACCGCAGCGTGGTAAGTGAAGCAAGTGCTGCGTATTATGTAAGGTGAGCGCACTGTGGTGCGCCAAGCCGCCGCAGCGTGGTGCGCCAAGCGGCCGCAGCGTGGTGCGCCAACTGGCCGCGGCGTGGTGCACCAAGCGGCCGCGGCGTGGTGTGCCAAGCAACCGCAGCATGGTGCGCGAAAAGAACGCTGCGTGATGCGTAAGGCGAGCGCAGCGTGGTACGCCATGCGAGCGCAGCGTGGTACGCCATGCGAGCGCAGCGTGGTACGCCATGCGAGCGCAGTGTGGTACGCCATGCGAGCGCAGCGTGGTGCGCCATGCGAGCGCAGCGTGGTGCGCCATGCGAGCGCAGCGTGGTACGCCATGCGAGCGTATTGTGGTACGCCAGGCGAGCGTATTGTGGTGCGCATGGCGAGCGCAGCGCGGTGCACATGGCGGGCGCAGTGTGGTACGCCATGCGAATGCATTGTGGTGTGCGTGCAGTGCGCATGGTGGGCACCGCGCAGTGCATAAGGCAGGCGCCGCGCAGTGTGCAAAGCAGGCGTCGCGCAGTGCGCGGAGCAGGCGTCGCGCGGTGCGCAAAGCAGGCGTCGCGCAGGGCGCAAAGCAGGCGTCGCGCAGTGCGCAAAGCAGGCGTCGCGCAGTGCGCAAAGCAGGCGTCGCGCAGTGCGCAAAGCGGGCGTCGCGCGCTGCGCAAAGCAGGCGTCGCGCGGTGCGCTAAGCAGGCGTCGCGCGGTGCGCAAAGCAGGCGTCGCGCAGTGCGCAAAGCAGGCGTCGCGCGGTACGCAAAGCAGGCGTCGCGCAGTGCGCAAAGCAGGCGTCGCGCAGTGCGCAAAGCAGGCGTCGCGCAGTGCGCGAAGTAGGCGTCGCGCAGTGCGCAAAGTAGGCGTCGCGCAGTGCGCAAAGTAGGCGTCGCGCAGTGCGCAAAGTAGGCGTCGCGCAGTGCCCTAGGCAGACGCCGCGCAAGGCAAGGTGAGCGCAGTCGAGTGGGAATGTAATCAATGCACAAGGGGTGCAATGCGTAGTTGATTGATTGCACAATATGTGCAAGGCATAGTTGTTTGATTGCACAATATGTGCAAGGCATAGTTGTTTGATTGCACAGTATGTGCAAGGCATAGTTGTTTGATTGCACAATATGTGCAAAGCATAGTGGTCAGAGTGCACAATATGTGCAAAGCATAGTTGTCAGAGTGCACAATATGTGCAAAGCATAGTTGTCAGAGTGCACAATATGTGCAAAGCATAGTTGTCAGAGTGCACAATATGTGCAAAGCATAGTTGTCAGAGTGCACAATATGTGCAAAGCATAGTTGTCAGAGTGCACAATATGTGCAAAGCATAGTTGTCAGAGTGCACAATATGTGCAAAGCATAGTTGTCAGAGTGCACAATATGTGCAAAGCATAGTTGTCAGAGTGCACAATATGTGCAAAGCATAGTTGTCAGAGTGCACAATATGTGCAAAGCATAGTTGTCAGAGTGCACAATATGTGCAAAGCATAGTTGTCAGAGTGCACAATATGTGCAAAGCATAGTTGTCAGAGTGCACAATATGTGCAAAGCATAGTTGTCAGAGTGCACAATATGTGCAAAGCATAGTTGTCAGAGTGCACAATATGTGCAAATCATAGTTGTTAGAATCCACAAAATGAGCAAAGCATAGTAATTAAAATGCACAAGGTGTGTAAAGCATAGTTGTTAGAGTATACAAGGTTTTTAAAGCATAGTTAGATTGCACAAGGTGTGCAAAGCATAATTATTGGAGCAAATATATAGGTTTGATTTATTTGAAAAAAAATTAAGGAATATGAATCTGAATTCGAACGCACAAAGTGTGCAAAGCTTAGAGCCAAATTCCTCAATAAACTAATTGCGATTAATTAAAACAAATACAGTTAGAGCGTCTAATCGAGATTATAGCTTCATTCGCATTTCACCGATATGAATTGAATCTAGTTTAGACTAACTCAGTTTTAATTCTTTTGTTGTCGCCCATGTTTATGATACGGGTCTAAACTAGATTACGCTGAGCTCAGTTTAGTTGAACTAAGTTTTTATATTGAATGATGAAATCAGCCCTTAGTTGTTAGAATACACAAAGTGTGCACAGCATATTTGTTAGATTGCACAAGGTGTGCAAAACATAATAATATGTAGTTGTTGAGTGCACAAGATGTGCAAAGCATAGTAGTTAGAATGCACAACAAAGCATAGTTAGTAGGCACAAGGTGTGCAAAGCATAGTTGTTAGATTGTAAAAGGTGTGCAAAGTATAATTATTAGAGCAAATATTTCTTTTTGATTTGTTTGAGCAAATAAACAAATATGAATCTGTATTAGAATGTATAAGGTATGCAAAGCATACTTGTTAGATTGCACAAGGTATGCAAAGCATAGTTGTTAGAATGCACAAGCCGTGCAAAACGTAGTTGTTGGAATGCACAAGCTGTGCAAAGCATAGTTGTTTGAGTGCACAGCGCAATTATGCATAAGGTGTGCAAAGCATAATTATTAGAACAAGTTCTGACGGTTTCAAGGTAGTAGCGACTTGTACCACCCTAGTGGTTTCAAGGTAGTAGCGACTTGTACCACCCTAGTGGTTTCTAGGTAGTAGCGACTAGTACCACTAGTAATACAGTATATAGCGTACAGTTTTATTTTGGCGGCTTCGAGGTAGAAGCGACTTGTACCGCCCCAGTGGTGTTAAGGTAGTAGCGACTTGTACAGCTCCAGTGGTATGGTAGTAGCGACTTGTGCCACTAGTAACGTAATTAGTCAGGATCAGAATCAGAATTTCAATTTGTTAAACATAGGTTCTATCTCAAAACAGTCAATATGTAAACCATGTGGTTGCATAATGAGAAATATTACAAATTGTCATAAAAAAAAAAGTATAGTAACATTTATCCATTAATAGCGAGATAGACTTTTCTTAAATTTTAATAAGGGTACATTTTTGAATTATTGGGTTTTCGATGCCAAAAAAAAAAAGCTTATTTTCACACGATTTGTTCATACATTGAGGACGCACTGCAGTCTCTTTTAAAAAATAAATAAAAAATCTGATAGCTTTTGAAACAGATGTAAACTGATTCTAACAAACAAAGCAGTTTCGTAAATGTACATAGCTGGTACAGTCATAAATTTAAAGGATAGTTTTTGAGCCACATATTGACCGAATACATGGTTTATAACGTACAGTTGTATGTTGGCGGCTTCAAGGTAGAAGCGACTTGCACCGCTCTTTAAGTTTCAAGATAGTAACGCCTTGTTCTACAAGTAATGTATGTAGTATATATTACACCATACTATATGTACATACAGTTGTATGTAACTGATTGTTATCGATTAATGGTAGTGTTTCTTTTATGCAATTGTAATTTACAGGTACGGGGACAGGGTGTGAAGTCCCCGTAAACCTTCATCAAAAACCAAGCATCCTCCCAACAGATGGATGTTGTTGTCTCATCCGGGCAGCTGTCTGGTGGTTGATGTCAGATTTTTATGTGGTTAGATCGCACGGAGAACTCTGAACTGCAATGCAGGATTTATAATTTTTTGTCGTTAATTTCTTATGTGGCAACATAAATGATTGATAAGAGTCTTTCAGGCGTCGTGATGCACGCCAGGTCAGTGGAAGTTTGGTTCCAGTGAGTCAGAACCGGATACCGCATAGATCTCGGTGATTTTGAGCTGTGTGTGGTGATGTTCCAGTGAGTCAGGGTGGTGCTGTCCCAATGATTCGGGGATGCCCCAGTGAGATAGTGGTGATGTTCCATGAGTCGAGATAATTCTGCAGATTCCAGTTGGTCGGAGAAGTGCTGCAAGTACCAGAGGGTCGGAGCGATGATGTGTAACTCAATGCAAGCCATTACGTCTGACTGCTGTCGTCAACCAGGAAAGTCTCTTCACATGATGGCCAAAAGTACAGTCTGCTTAGTCAAGGTCACTGATGGGGCTAAGATCAGGTTAGCATGCTTGTGGTGA
The DNA here is from genome assembly GCA_958295575.1 of Leucania comma. NCBI lineage: Eukaryota > Metazoa > Arthropoda > Insecta > Lepidoptera > Noctuidae > Leucania > Leucania comma. The sequence goes on from OY282469.1 coordinate 2,581,105, forward strand.
GGTTACCTTTTAAAGCCGTAGGTGCTGGCTGCAGGGCTCAAGAGTTTTAGGAAGTCAAACTCAAACTCAAAAGCATTTATTTCAAATAAACCATTTACAGGCACTTTTGAAAGGTCAAGGTGTCAGTCTGTCAGAAAAAAAAATGATGCTAATTGCACATTCCAAAGCGTAGATCTCTATGGAGAAGAATGTGCAAGAAACTCCATGGACACTCTTTTCAATCATTTTATGTATAACAAATATCTCTGTTACATGTTTCTTGTCGCTGCTATTATGTGAGAACAATGTCAATAAAATAAAGTAAAGACAAAAAAAAGGCATTCTAAATAAAGATATTAAAATAAACCACTGGCAGCTAAGAGATGACCAGTCTCAACTGACAGCGCCCGTTCACGGACATGACGCGCATATCAGCACCACTAAGCTCAACCATTTTGAAGGGAACCGAATGATCCAACACACGCGCCACCATCAGTGAGACATTTGAGTGAGCATGACAAACTCTCAACCACCATGCTCATTTATGTCAAACAAGTCCAATATCCAAAAACCGTAAATTGCTCCATGGTACTCACATTTACAAACTTTGAAAATAAATGCTTCTACATTATACAATAATAATTTAATATTAAATAAAAAGATAAAAAAGTATTTTCCAATCAATTTGTACGCCCTGCTGGTAGTGGAGCTGGACCAGCATTAACCCAAGCATTTTTATCTTGAATATAATCATCCAGGCTATAATATGCCCGTGTACATAGTGTGCGTTTAATACAAGTGATATATGACATCACGATGTGGTAGCTGCATGAAGGCTGCGTTAATGTTCGTAGTCGAGGTTCACCAGAGGTTGGTTAGAGGTATGCGGAACAGTGAACAAGAACGAAGTCCCGCAAACTACCATTACCTTCATTTCTTTAAAATTTGATCGTTAAAGTAAAAGACACTCTCGCAATTACGCAGGGACGCGTAAGTTATGCGGATGGCCGAATGTTGGAATCTTATTGTTTGGATAAGGTTTTCAAATGACAATGACACTTGTTGTCGTATGTGACAGCTAATATTTTAAAGTTAGAAATAACTGTCGTCTAGATGGCGTTAGTTTTGATATTTGTTTTGTCAAATGACGATTTTACATTTAATGTGGCGCATTAAATAATTCTTGAACTTTATGTGACATTAAATCAAATGTTTCAGATATTTATATTTTTGTAAGGATTTTTCTGGTTGTTTTTATACATACACTGACTTGAATAAATAGTTAACTGTTTCTGCCAAGATGGCGGTAGATCCGGTCCTCACTTTTATTAATAGCGGGTGTTCGAACCCACGAGAGTAGTCGGTTGTCGATTTTAGAAAGAGCAAGTCAAGGAAATAAAAGTGCTGTGTGGATAAAGTTAGTGATGTTGAATTAGTGATTCAACAGTAGTAAGCAAAATCTACTTAAAATATTAACGATTTTTCGATCTTATGTCCACAAATAAGAAAGATATGGGCAAAACAAAAAAAAAAAACAATTTCTTTTTCGATTCTCCACAGTTTCGATAGATCGTACGCTATTAAGATTCATGAATGAATCGTATTATACTCGTAGGTCGCTCGTTACTTCGAGCACTCATCGCGATATAAAAATAGGAGTATTATAAAAGTCAAATAGTCCAAAAAGTTCGCTTTGTTGAGCTGTTCTACGAAAATATAGATATTTTCATGTTTATTATTGAACATTTTCACTTATTGAGATAGGTATAATACAAACACAGATGCTAATGTAGTGTTATATTACTATTATTTTCTGCAAGTGACGTCACCTCATCATCATCGTTTCAACCAAAAGACGCCCACTATTGGACATAGGCCTCCCCCAAGCGTCGCCACAATGGCCGGTCCTTTGCGTCTCGCATCCATCGGACTTCAGCGACCCTGACCAGGTCATCGGTCCACCTTGTGGGAGGTCTTTCAACGCTGCGTCTTCCGGTACGCGACCGCCACTCCAGAACCTTTCGACCCCAACGGCCATCTGCCCTGACTATTGTCACTTAAGTTTAAGCACGTAGAACGTGCTAAAAACATATTCCAAGGAAACATAATCTCAGAATAAAAAGAATCTTATGTGCTTTTCCAGGGTATGGTCTACCCGTGTATCTATAATACTATCTGCTACCACAAGCTACGCATACATGAAAGTGGAGAATTGAGCCAAGGGTAAACATTCCTAGAATAAAATGTAATCTCATGTCAGGATATGGTCCAACTGTGTGCAAAAAAAGTACAAAAACAAGTATAGGATTAAATCTGAAAATTTGTATTTACGTCACAAAAAAAAACTTTTTTATATTCGGAAAAATCTTCGAGGCTCGATTCGGAAATTGAACTATTTACGTGCGAGTCCGACTCACACTTGCCCAGTTTGTATACATCTTAAACACCCAAAACCTTTTCTTCCTCAAACTGTTCAATAAAGCCCAGCTTCACCCAATGAATGGCCCGGCCAGTCGGCATCAGTAATACAGTAGAATTATTCATGACCAGCATCTTGGATCATATCTTCATCTTGCGGTAATGGCGGCTGCGGGGTGTGGAGGAGAGGTGAGGGGGAGGGGCAGTTGCACGTAATGACGTGATTGTTGCACGGCTTTAGTTGTTGAGAGGGGAGTGGGTATGTTTGGTCATCCATTGTGTCGACTTTTGATATTATTTATTTATTTTATTAAAACTTTATGCACTAAAAGAGCAGTGGTGCGTGAGTGGTAACGGCCCCGACTTACAAGTTGTAGGTCGCGGGTTCAAACCCAGCCAGGCGCATTACTTTGTGTAATTTATTTCATCACTACTGCTTTTAGTGCGGTGAAGGACAACATTGTGAGGAAACCAAGTGTATGTTCTTGAACCAAAAAATCGAAGACATGTGACATCCACCAACCCGCACTGGGCCCGCATGTTGGATTACGGCCCATTATCTCTCATAGAGAGGAGGCCTGAGTCCCAGCAGCGGGAACATTAAAGCATAGCATAGCATCAGCCTTATAATGTTCCTACTGCTGGGACTCATGCCTCCATGCACTAATAAAAAGTAGTTAGGCATTTTCGACCTTATGGTAGTACAGAAACATAACATGGCAGGTGCAACTTAGTGGTAACTATAAAAAATATAATATATGTATGATTTTATTTATTTATCGCAACTTTACGTACAAACACAAAGTACTGTATATATAAGATTACTTAATACTACAACGCAATCTCTACCAGTCAAATTTTTTTAAAAAAGACTGCCACTACAGGCAAATTGTTGTTGACCAACCTCATCGTCGTTTTCCATCAGGTGAGATAGCGGTCAAGCGATCAACAATAAAAAAAAAGTCCTTCGGTGTACGCGGTATAAACGGACTGAAGAGGTGGACACTCGTTATACGTCAGGTTGTCCGATGATAGAAACATGATGGTGGAATCTATAATATAAATCCTGTAAAATACCGGATTGCTGGTTACCCTACGCTTGCTTCAGGTTTTGTTTTTATTTTGATGATAGCTGTAACCAATTGCACCCAACTAACAATTACGTCCATTAGGTTTAATTGAATTATCCTAATGCTCAATTGATAGTATTTTAAACAATACAACAAAATAAACAGAAAATTTAATTTCATTACAAATGAAACTACATCCGATTGTAGTGGAAACGAGGCGTGAATGACGAAGCACATATTGCGTTGCTACGCCGTAGCGCCGTAGCACCGTAGCACCGTAGCAGATGTGCTACGAGAGCGAATAATTTTAAAAAGTAAACGGAATTTGATATTGAAAATCTCAAATTACTTATAATTCTGCTTTATTTTTTATTTATGATGTTATTATTTATTTATGTATGTTTTTAATTTATTGACGTTGTTATTACCTACTTGATAATTAATGGTGATTTTAATCTTTTTGACATTATTATTTTATTAATATTCTTTTTTATTGTAATGTAACTAAATTTTAAGTCATTAAGTTAGGTATTAGTTTTAATTATTTGTGTACCTACTTTTTGAATATTTGTATTCAGTATAAATCAATCACCTGGTGAGGGTCGCGGAAACCCGATTGTAGCGCCACTTTGGGGAGGCCTTATATCCAAAAATGGACGCCTTTCGACTAAAATTATGATGAGTGACGCTCACACATTATTTATTTTATTAAACGCTTTATGCACACAAAAGTACAGCCCCCCGTTTCATTTAGTGTGAAAGCTTGGAGTTGGCCACGCCCCCAATTCCTTTGTTCCGACGTGATCAAAACGCTCAGTCACGTGGTCAGAACACAGGATTTGGAGGGGCGGCCAACTCCAAGCGTTCATGCTAAACGAAACGATTTTAACTTGGCTAGGAAGGAGTGGAATTCCCTGCCGGAGTCTGTGTTTCCTGATGGCTACAACCCGGGAATCTTTAAGTCAAGAGTGAATAGGTTTCTTCTAGGTAAGCGCGATCCATCGTCGACCGTATCGTCACTTTCCATCAGGTGAGATAGCGGTCAAGCGCGAACCTATCAATAATAAAAAAAAAAAAAAAAAAAAATAGGGGGGCAGGGTAGACTTAATGCTTTATTCTGTGGCCCTAAATCACTATCGTAACTGTGAAATTCACTCTATTTTTAGAGTTCCATATCTTACAAGACTCTCCGGAGCGAGGAGGAGTGGCAGGTGGTCGCCTCCTTCTGCGAAGCAGTTATTCTATTAAAAGAGGATGCCGACCGCATCAGGCAACGGCGCACACGCCGCCATCGGGATTCCGATCCCGATTTCCGGCCACCTTGGGCGCGGGCTCGCGGACGGCGGGCAATGGGTAGCTCGCTGTCCGTCCGTCCGGTAACAGACCGGTCTGAGCTCAAGTCGTCTACGGAGCGCACTGTTCCCGCGCGCCTCAAGGAGTTGTCAGCAAACTGTGTGTGTGTGTGCAAAGGTTATGTGGAAATGTCACCCGAGACCCTGGGACGAAGGCAATAAATGGAACAGGGTAGGTTTTTAGTCAGTAAGAGTTTGACACTATTTCCCGCCCCACCCAAGGGCGGGATTTGTCGGGGATAAAAAATAAAATACCTTACAAGGAGAAACGGAAACCTTATTGAAGTCGACCCATGGCCCTAGTAGGCTTCGGCCCTGCTGGAATTCTACGGTTTTGCTGACATCTCTTAGAGGCGCACAAAGAACATAACTCACCGTCAACGACTCGGGCTCGCTCCAGACGGCCATATGACGGCTGGACGGCAAGCTACACATTACTCGTCTTTCGCAATATAAATTCCATTTCTATAATGAGTCTGGACTCACTGTAAGCTCTCTTTATATTGCTTTATTAATAAATGTCAAATACCTCCGCCTTTTACTATTTTATACAAACAAACGTCGATAAACAATTAAAATGGCAACTCAAAACTTATTACACTGTAATTACGTCGTATTTATCCATACAAAAATTAATTACCATTCAAAATAACTAATTATCTGTCATTCAACAGGTACTTTATGTTAATTTATCAATAAATTTCTCAATACAAATAAATACTGTTCAAAATGTGTTTTGATGTTGTTTTGACAAATTAATTTGCAGATTAATGTTTAGGCTTTGTGTGTTAATTAACAAATATTTTCTTTAAAAGTTCTCTTCCTGATCCGTCTATAATTAACGTGAGCGTAGATTAAAATTTTGTTCTTTCATCCAACGCAATGCTTGATAAAGAGGCAATGCGAAAAAGTAAGACAAAAAAGAGTTTAAGTATTTTTACTTTAATATTATAAAGCTGAGTCTGAGAGTTTGTTTGTTTGGACCCGGTAATCTCAAGAATTACAAATTCGAATCGAAATATTTCTTAAGTGTTTAGATTGCCTATTTATTGAAGAAGGCTATAAGCTACATACTACACTGCAACCTACGGAAGCGAAGCAGTGACCAAAAGCCAGGAGGACAATTAGTACGTGCATACATCTTCCAAGTCTTGTGACCAAACGCTTAACTACTTTTAGTTTCTATTATGTCATACACGACTGCCAGCAAATGGGCAAAAAGACAATACCCAACCAAGGCTTCCACACGAGCGTTTAACGCCGAAACGCTTGCCAAAATTAGCATAAAAACAAAAATTCAATTCGCTCACTTACACAGTTGTAACTGTTAAACACTCGCACAGGCCGACTGGCCGACCTACTCCCTTGCCGTGGGGCCGCCTGCCAAAATTTCGGCCTGCTATCTTCTAGACCACACTCCAACCTACGATTTATATCGAAACTTGCTGGCACGGAAGACAACCTAAACGTATTAGCCGACTGTACACCGTAAAGCCATATAAAAGTGTTCAGAACTTAGTTTTCTGGCACCGGTTTTCGTTACAATTTTTGAACTGTCCTTTTTTGTGGGCACGAAAATTATGTTCGTTTTTAAGTATGTTGGAGTTATTGAAATATAGTCTGTGTAAGTATTTTTGACATTTCTGTATGAGATTCCTTTCGTTTGGCGGCGAAGTTTGAAAGAGTTATCGAAACCCTGGAACGCAAAGGGCAAATGAAGAATCACAAGGTTTTAGTCAGTTAAAGTCAAAGTCCTTTTTTGGGCTTCCATACCTCTAAAGGAAAAGCGGGACCCTTATAGGATCACTTTGTTGTCCATCTGTGTGCCTGTCAAGACCCTTTATCTTGGGAACGCATTGAAATTAAAACCTTAAACTCAATTCTGCAGTCCCTTAAATCTGTGAAAAATAAAAACTTCTAAGTTTTTTTTTTAAGTTTTATAAACTAGTACTTGACTGCAATCCTACCTGGTGGTAAGCAGTGATGCAATCGTTGATGGTAAAGCGCACTAGTTTATTAAGAGCATATTCACTCTAGCCTTGAAGACACCTAAATTATAATTGGACGGGAAGACTGCAGCAGGTAAATTGTTCCAGTCCCATCAAGGGACTGGAACAATTTGCGTACATAGTACGCGGTATAAACAACGAGGCAAAACGGTTAGTCCAGACCGTGGAAGTTTCAACAACGTAAGGGTGGATATTCGCCGTACGCCAGGTTGTTCGATGGTAGAAATGAGATGGCGGTATCAAGTCATGCAATTCCCGCTCTCCAAAATGCATTCTGTAAAATACCGAAAGGCTGGCTACTCTACGCCTGTGCTCAAGGCTTTGTAGATTGGACTTCACCAAATCTGGAACGAACAAAAAAGATACGGTATGTTAAAAAAAAAGCTCCCAAGGGAGTCAAAATACATAGGGTAATTCTTGTTGACCTAGAACCCTGAAATATGGCATGAAGCAGCGTAAAAATGAAGGGATAAGACTCGATTCGAGAATTGAACACTTTATATAAGTTAGTTTGTAAGGAATCCTCAGTGTCCAAGTTCCACTCGCACTTGTCCAGTTTTTTTATTTCTTAACTTACTTCAGTTATAAGACAAATTTTTCAAATTTTTGTGAATGTGAAGTCCCATGGAGCATTTTTACTAGGTTACAATTTGTTTGACTTAAATGAGCATGGCAGTTGAGAGTTTGTCATTCTCACTCAAATGTCTTGCTGATGGTGGCGCGTGTTATTGAGTCATTCTGTTCCCTTCATAATGGTTGAGTAGAGTGGGGTTGAGGCACGCGTCATGCTCGTGAACGGGCGCCGTCAGTTGAAACTGGTCATCTTTTTGCTACCAGTGGCTTAATTCAATTTCTATTTTTAGTTATTATTTTTTTTTTCTCACTACTTTTCTACATGGTCCTCACATAATTGTAGCGACAAGAAATATGTAACCAAGATTATTGTAACACTTAAAATGATTTTAAAAGAGTGTCCATGGAATTTCTTGCACGTTCTTCTCCATAGAGATCTACGCTTTGGAACGTTTTTTTTTTTTTTTTTTTTTATGGTAGGTAAAATCATCCAATGACAAATCCCGCCCTTGGGCGGAGCGGGAAGTAGTGTCAGACTCTTACTGACTAAAAACCTACCCCGTTCCTTCGTAGCCTATCGTGCCGGGGTCGAGCATTCCTTTCGGAACTAATCCATGACCCCAGTAGGCTTCGACCCTGCCTGCCTGCAGTTAGCAGGCTGGGCCTCTTCGGTGTGCTGACAGCTCCTTGAGGCGCGCGGGAACAGAACGCGCCGTCGACGACTTGGGCTCGGTCCGGTCGGTTACCGGACGATCGGACAGCGTGCTACCCATTGCACGCCGTCCGCAAGCCCGCGCCTACGGTGGCCGGAAATCGGGATCGGAATCCCGGCGGCGGCTGGGGCGAGCGCCCCGTTGCCTCTGCCTGATGCGGTCGGCCTCCTCCTTTGCTAGCATTACTGCTTCGCAGAAGGAGGCGACCGCCTGCCATCCCTCCTCACTACGGACCATGGCCTGAACCAAGGCCCGGCGAGAGAGATCGCTGCCGCCGATCGCCCCCACGAGGACACGGCGATGCTCCGCCCAGGCGGGGCACACCTCTACAGTGTGCTCCACCGTGTCCTCCGGATGTTCCGCACAGTGGCGACACCCGGGCGAATCCTCCGCACGAATCCGGAACAGGTACTTAGCGAACTTTCCGTGTTCGGTAAGCACCTGCGTCGTGCGGAATTTGAGAACGCCGTGAGGTCTTTCCAGCCACGCCTCAAGGATGGGCCTTATCGCCCCAATTGTGGCGCGCCCCGAACGAGGTTGCGATAGTCGTTGACGCCATTTCGCCATGTACGCTTTGGAACGTGCAATTTAGCTTCACTTTTTTTTTGACTGACCGACATTTTGACTATTCAAAAGTGCCTGTAAATGGTCTATTTGAAATAAAGGAGTTGATTTTGGTTTTGATTTTGAGACTTTGTTGCTGCCTTTACGTCAATCTATCTAGTCCACGTGTAACGTTGTCAGTACTTGGGTAAAAGCTTAAGATCAACCTTGACTCTGTCTTTGTATCTAAAGGTACAGTTTCGAAGGTCGATGGCATCAGTTACGAATGGCACCACGCCAGATAGAAACTGAAGAAGCAATGTAAATTAAAAGAGGTTTATATGTGGAGAAAACGAAACTGTCTCATACAAATACACTAGATTTTGCCCGCAGGTTTTCATGTGTCAATTCGGGATAATATACATCTACTTTCCACGAACCAAAAAAACTTAAAAATAAAAAACCGACTTCAAATTTCGGAAGTCGGTTTTAAATAACGAAAAGACCAAACTACTCGTATTATAGAAACACCGACTTCCGAAATTAAAGTTGTTTTGCTCTTTTTGGTGTTTTTTTGAAGTCGGTTGTAATTTTTTAAAATAGGTAATTTTTAGGGTTAACCAAATGGCAAAAAACGGGACCCTTATAAAAAAAAAACAACCAATACCGAGAAAGGGATTTTAGTCAGTAAAAGTCTGACACACCTCCCACTCCGCTCAAGAGTGAGAGTGTGAGAAGTCAGTAGACAATTTCTAATCTAAAAAAAGATCTTTTGTAAGAATGTTATATTGCAGACATTCTGCTCAGATACAAATAAAAGGTTTCAATACCTAGACAGTTTAATCGAGGCCGCATTTGACCTAAAATCTTTCCAGACATGTCTCGAAGTGATTGCGAAATATCAAGGCTTTCAATGTTATTTGTTTCTAGAGTTTATGTATCAAGTTTCATGTTAACGTGGTGAACATAAACGCGTTCACAAAGTATTAAACTAGGACTACATTAGACTAACGCAACGTGGAACATGCCTGGGGCCCAAGTCTGCTATTTTTATAGATCCATTGTCATTTTGCTAAAAGCAGCTAAAAGTTCGTAATCTGCAATATTCATAATGACCGATCATTGGCTTGTCAGTGGTCTTTTAGCTGTCAAAGTCAAAGTGACATTACTGTTTATTGTTTTTAAATAGAGCGGCCGCCGGCCGGCGTTTTCAGTGTTTTGTTATTGTATCAGTGTTTGATTTTTGTTATGTTTTTGTTGTGATATAAGTCCGACATTCACTTTTCATTATGCAGGTAAGTACGAGGTTACCATTCTACGCCATTTTTTTCAATGAAGTGTCAGTGGTTGATCATTGGAAAGTCATAAAGACGCCATTATATTATTAAATTACGAAACTTGTCAAAATAAACAATTATGAAATCAATGATAGACCATTCTGACACTATTATAATAGTAAACTTGAGCCCCTGATTTGTACGTAGAATGACGTCGCGTGGCGTGGATCAAGTGTAGCTCTACAAGTCTAGTTTCCATAAAAATGTATGGAGAGCGACGCGTCCAGATCGGCGTGTGTGGCACAAGTTTGCGCAGTTCAGTTCTAACATTAATCACGATTGTTGTAGGGGAGCTCCATTTTAATATTTATTTGATTCAGTTTTTAACCGACTTCAAAAAGAAGGAGGTTGTTCAGCAAGTATGTTCAGCTGTACGAATTTTCACCGATTTCTCGGTCAATTGTAGACCGATTTTGTATTTTTTTTATTTTTATTGAAAGGTTTCTGAGTTAGATCAATAGAAATATTGTTATAATCTCTTAATAAACTTCAAATATATGGAACGGAACTCCTCATAGGATCACATCAGAACCGTTGTAACAAGTAAAATTGCTTTGTTTATGCGTGTAGTCGATGGCTGACTGAAACTACTAGACTAGTGGCAACAGAAATACATCATCAGTGAAAATTTCAACTGACTAGCTATCACGGTTGCCAGACATACAGACCGTCTTAGTACTCGTAATAGGGGTCCTGATTTTACCCTTCGGGGACAGAACTCTAAAAACAGGTGGGTTAGATACTTTTCAATTTTTTTCCAGTAGTCTACCTTCTTAAGTAACATTATAGACACTTCTCCTCCACCCAATTTAGACTCAAAATAACACTGCAAACTTACCTTGAACCAATGAAACACGTACCTTGAATATGTCTCTGAACAAGTTACGATCCGTCGCACTGCCGGCCGAGCACTGTATGAACTTGTGTGAAACTGTGTGAAACTTAGCTAAACTTGTGCTAGGCGGGTGTCATACATTCTAACAGTATGCAGGCTTTTGGCAGGATTCTTACATGTTTCTGCCAAAAGGTTGTATTGTGGTAGGCAAGGTATTGTGTGGTAATCTACGAGGAGAAAAGTAGCGGTGTTTTATTTTATGCAGAGGTGGCTAGCTGGCTATACAAAGAATGGAAAATATAGTTCAAGAGTAAGTAGTAGTAGTAGCGTGATAATAGAAAATTTTCCATAATAATAAAAAAAAAATCGATGAAAAGTTCCACCACTTGGGGGTCCAGAATCATCTTCTGGATCGATGGTATTCGTTTGTGGTACGATGTCAGATACACCCTGTATATAGCTGGACACAGGTTACTTCAAAGGATTACTGCTCTCCTTGATCCAGTAGATTCTTGCGACCTTCAACCAAAGTCGATTTTCAAATATTATCAGATCATAATGAAATTGAAAAAGTCACGTCGCTACTTACCTCAAGCACTTTATTAAAAACTTATAATCTGTTTTAAAAAATGTGAGAAAAAGACAGTAAAGATAAGAATTTTTAATTAAGTCATTTTCGCTTCTGATAATAATTTCGCAGGTGTTGCGAAACTTTTGATTTTTGTTCTTAACTTTAATGGATGCGACCTCGTTCTGAACTTCACAACTTTAATTGGGTGCGATGTAAGACAAAAATGCACAGCCCACATAGTTCATCGACTATGTATGCCGGCTTTTTTGTCTTTAGGAAGTCGTTGTTTTAGTATCATCATTTCAGCCGAAAGACGTCCACTGTTAGACTTAGGCCTCCCCAAGTGTCGCCACAACAAACGATCTATCTCTATCTTCCAACGCTGCGTCTTCTGGTACGTGGTCGCCATTTCAGAAAGAACCTTCCTACGCCAACAGCCATCTGTTCTACGAGCAATGTTTTCTGCCCACTAAAACATAACTTTGGTGATTTATTTATTTATTTATACTTTATTGTACACCTCAAAATGTGGACAGGATAAACATTTACAAAAACTAAATGTACAATGGGCGGTCTTATCGCATAGGGCAATCTCTTACAGATAACCTTAGGATGGACTGAATAAAAGGAGATAGATTTAGGGCGGTCAGTGTACCAAAAAATGATTCTTCAGGTTATGTCGGTAACCTTGGGTCTTCTACGGATATCTTCATTCCTGATGCGAGCATGCAAGGTAATTCTGAGCATAGCCCTTTCCATTGCCCTTTGGGTGATTTCCAATTGCATTTTTTAATTTAGACATCGCTGCTTTAATTTGATAGTGGCACATCACAAAATGTGTCATTATTTTGATAATGTTACCATTCAATACAGATTAATCTATAATATCATGTGAATAAAACTCACATTCCTATGTTTATATATGACAACGTGCCATGACTGAATGACGTTATCTGATTGGTCGAAATCGACCGCAATTTTGTCGGTATATCGACACAATGCCAGTTGCTTTGAATTTTCGCAAGGTGACATACGCATTTTCTTTTGAAAAAAGACATAAAATAAAATAGTTCGTTCTTATTGGTGGAATATTTTTTTAAATAGGGTTTTTTTTTGTATTGTGACAATATACAAAAAATTTGAGTGTCATAGTTATGTTTCAATTCATTTAAATAACGTGGTATTTGGTGTTGCGACAGTATCAAAACAAATGAGTAGAGAAACTAAATAGCGTATTTCAAAATGGGTTAGTATTCAATTCTTTGTTTTTGGTAAATATTAGAACTAATACAAAATAAGTCTATTTCATTCTTAAAAGTCCTAATTTTTACGATTTTTCTTTGCAAAATATGACGCTTTTTTGTGCTATTGTTGAATGATTTTTAAATATATGCCATTGTTCAAAATAACTGCAATTAAATATTTTTTTAATATAACATAAGCAAGGTGTGGAAGCAAGACATTAAATATTGAAAATAATTTCTTTAATTAAGATTGATTTTGTATTGAAAGGGCTAAATAACTTATTAATAATAAAAATTTGATAGATTTTACGTAGATTTAGGCAATTTTCAAAGGGTTCTCTTTATTAAAATAAGAGATGGAAACAATTTAATTTCTTGTTTTATTTAAACTGCTCTCTTGAAAAAAGTGCATTTTTGAGATCTGTCATTATCAAATTAAAGCAGCGACATTTAATATTCACTGCTGAATATTTGCCAAATCAAACTATTTAGACTACTTTCACCGCCATCTTCGTGTTTTATTTCGTCTGCTACCCTGTAATTAAAAATAATTGGTTGGTTGGTTGTCTGGACTCAGACATTCATTTCAATCTTTCATGCTATTGTATGTATACCATGTTTACACAAATAAAGAATATCTTATCTTATCTTATTAAGTATTCTGTTTAGTTGTTAGCTGTGGGTCGTATGTCTTTAAGGATGTACTCTAGACTAAGTATTGTGGTTCAGGGAAAGAGTACTAGTAAGAAGTGTCGAGATGACCTTGACGCCTACCGCAATGGCTGTTTAGAGGTGGCTAGCGTAAAGAATAACTCATGGAAGCCTTTTCCCGGTAGTGGAAAGTATTAGCCAAACAAATCCATATATATATATTACCTACATCCATAACAATTAGATACTTAGTAATAGTAAAGAAACCCCTCCAAATAATCAAACTGTTCAACCCACTCAATTTCTTCGATGACTCTATTACACCAGATTTGCATACTGAACGTTGAAGGCTCAAAACAATTAACAGGCACTATATGACGTCATTCCCATGACGTCATCGGCGCCGCACGCACGCTCGTCTCCACCATAAAGAACCATGGCGCCATCATGCCAATACTATTAACGGTAACCATTTAACTTGGCCCCTGTATATCGTCCTAAACACCCCTTTATCACCTTGATGCGCTCAATGTAGAAAGATGAGGAAGGTCTCAATAAGATGGTGACGTAAAATGTTTACGCCGTTGAGCGCATTCCGTCCGTGCTTGAATACAATGATGCTTCACGTCGAGAGTGTCTCTGTAGGTAGGTGAGAATGTATGGCGATAGGATTAGGTATTGAATTTGTTATTGGTTGTGTGTGTCGTATGTCTATCTGAGTATGGAATGCAGTTAGTTGCAGAGACATTTTGCAAATGAAAACGAAATGTGGTTTAAGAAATGGATTTGGGGGATACTTTTTCTCTCCAACGGGGCTGAGTAGGTAAAAAAAAACTGGTCAAGTGCGAGTCCGACTCACGCACTAAGGGTGTCGCACACTAATCTATTTAACAGACAGACAAACGGATAGAAGGGCAGATGGATAGACAGAAAGACAGATAGAGGGACAGATGGACAGAAAGGAAGAAAGACGGACAGATTGACCGACAGACGGGCGGATAGACGGACAGATTGATACCTTGTAAGTGCAAAATGGGTACGTAACTTTTCAGGGGATAAAAAATAAATTAGATCTTTATTATCATGTAATTTAAATGCGTTTCTATGTGCTGTATTCAAATAGTATTTAAAAATATTGTTTTATTTTAAACACATACTCGTAATGCTCTTGTTTGGTAATTTTTTCGTCCGTCGCAAGGTTATCGCGCCAAATTGACTTGAGCAAGACATGCAATCATACTCTCTACAATGACCATGCTACAGGCAGACGCACAGCTCGCAATGTTTGTCCATATATTAAATGCAACACTGCATCCGCAAGGCGGCAGCACCTATATTTGTTCCACGAACCACACACATTCACACACCACACACATTCACACAACACGATAGAAGAACTGGAAATTTACTAATTTAAATGCTACCTTGTGGTCATAATGATTGTTGAACCTTTTAAGATACCTTTTAATTATAATTATTATTTATTTATTTTTCTTTGTATAACTTCTATTAATTTATTATGCTGGAACGCCGAAGTCTCTCCTCTAGGAGGTGGGTGTTAATGGCTGCGACACAGTTTTATTTCTAAACTAATTTAGCTGTTAACGAGCACTATATTATGTTGTAAAACTTGTTTTTGTTCCAAAAAATAAATAAAAAATTAAAAATTTTGCAACAAAACTCTACAACAAAGTCAATACATTTGTAACATTAAATCACTTTCACATAACAACTTCAAACACAAAATAAAAATATGGCTCCAAACATTAAACTATTCGCAGACTGAGCAGCTCCTACAGTAAAATCATCAATCTCTTACTTAAACACACACAAACACCAATAGCTTTATGATCTAAAGGTTTTATTTTTGTCTTTAGTATGTTAATTTTTATTTTCAAGCATGTCTTTCTTCTGTTTGTAAATTATATTTTTGAGGAAGAGTCACTTGGACCTTATATTTAAGCGACACCAATGGGAGAAGACATTGACTTCTGTAATACAGGTTTCTACCTAGCTCAGAAGTCAGGGCTTCAAATTTTAGTGTATACTATTTATAAGTGTCGATAAACTTTTTGATTGATTGATTCAACATCGTAGATGGAGGTACAAATAACGAATCAAAATTTTGCGTGATCCAAGACTTTAAGTTACACATTTTTTTTTCCAGAAATATCTTCAATAAAACCAAA
Source organism: Leucania comma (assembly GCA_958295575.1). Taxonomy (NCBI): domain Eukaryota; kingdom Metazoa; phylum Arthropoda; class Insecta; order Lepidoptera; family Noctuidae; genus Leucania; species Leucania comma. The sequence continues at coordinate 2,596,589 of OY282469.1, forward strand.
ATTACCTAAAATTTAATACCCATGATTTTCTAAGTCGCCGAAACCTAAATCGTAACATCACTATGATAACTTTAAAAGTTCAAGGTACTATCCTTTTTGATAAAGAAAATAAAAATACGAAATTCATTTCCATTTAAAGTTGGATTGTTATAGTTGTAACTCTTCCAATATTATTCTGGGCTACCGTTCGTTGGTTCGCTCGTAAAAAGCAAACACATTTTAGCCGTTAGAAATACATATTATCGGACCGTGGCTCACTATTACAGTTTACATTCACTGATTTGGTGCAAGTTATAAGCTTATTATGTGTAAATTAAATTGTTATACCATCTTTTATATAATACTAGTGACCCGCCATGATATTAAATAAATTATGCATGTATATAAAAACCTTCCTCTTGAATCAATCTGTCTATTAAAAACCGCATCAAAATCCGTTCCGTAGTTTTATAGGTCTAAGCATACATAGGGACAGACAGCGGGAAGCGATTTTGTTTTATACTATGTAGTGATTTACATATTCTATACATTTTTAAAGTCCACCGTTATTGTGAACAGGGTCAAAGTTACCGGTGGTCAGAGTCCTGAGAGGAATCTCCGAACAATACACGCCGTGTCTAGGAGTACTGCCTTCTGGATCAAACCCTTGATCCGACTGCCCGACGAGCTCCTTCTCAGAAGTCGAAGTTTTTGGTTATTCAGCCATTGGCTGTCACGACTAGCCGAAGAGATCACCAAAGCGCAGCCAGGATACGGACGTCGGGCATGGGCGCTTTAAAAGGCCCGATATAAGCGTCCTTCTATATCCTTGTTCTGCTATACTTCCCTACAGTCATTAGTGTCCAGTGGCTTGCGCCAGTTCTCGTTAGCTTATTATTATAATATTATTGTAGCTAGTTCGTACTGTCTCAGTTGGGCAAAGGACTCCTTTATATCTTCCATTATTTCCAAAAATTACGGTTCCTCGCTTTTTCTTTCTTAAGGAAGACATCTATGTCGTCCCGTCATCTCTAAAATTATTTTGTGCAAAATTAGTTAGCAGTTCTCGTAAACATTTTAAAATAGTAAAACTTGTTGGAAAACTTTCTTTTATCTGTGATGTGTGCTGGGTGTTTTTCTCTTGTGAGACCGTGGATCATCACACTTCTGTAAGCAACAGTAGTTAGCCATCTTGATGTTACCTGCGCTCCATTTCTATTACATCTTGATAAAATAATTCCCCTAGTTCCTCAATTTATACTTTTAAATCATTTTTAAGAACTTAAATGCTTATTTTGTTTTCAATCAGTGTGGTAGGTGGTGTTCCATAGTATGATATACATTAGGGAAAATATTAATGTACGACTAAGAAACAAAAACTCATCTTGAAATCGCGGTACTTTAAAAAAAAGTCGTTGATACAGAGTGTGATAGATTTACCAAAAGGAATATTTTTTTTTAACATAACGGGAACCGTCCCGCGGCCTACAATAGTTTACGATTATAATCTAAGTTATTTATAATAGAAAACTTAGTAAATAACTACCCTTAATAAAATATAGCCGCTCTTCTCTCAGAAAAAGTTAGAACTTTGACTTAATAAAATACGAGTATAACTAGCCTTTTAAGGTCACGTCTCAATTTGGCTTAACCTTTTCATCTCACTCAATTTATGATTTTATAAACTTGCTGTCTAAGTTATAAAAGCCGTGGCGATTATTATTAATAATTCTGCTCTGAATTTATTATTACATTATTAAAATATGACAAAGATAAGTAGCTTTTGCTAAAGTTATTGTGGGATTACGTGGTCGAGGTAAAAAGTTATTAATTTTGATATTGTATTTTGCTAACTCTGCCTTTTTGCTTTTATGATTTACTAGTTTTTGCCAGCAGCTCTGCTTTCTCCTTGGGGACCTATATCCACCAGTGGACGTCTTCGGGCTGACGAAATCAAACAATAAACCCCACAGGTCGTAGGAGATGCAGAAATCGTTAAATCCTGTAGATTTAGTTTGCTTATTAACAGATTTAAGTTAGTTGTAATTTTTGTGGAAAAACTTATAAAGCTACATCCCAGAGTCGTTAGCCATTTCTTATTTTCTGATTAATAAAATGAGTGGAACTGAGAAGTGTCAATGTGTGCTTTGAATGTAATACCCGTCTGCGAAAAGTTTTAGATCTGCTCCTTTTTCCCCGATGGCACCCGTTTTGACTGCTATCTTCAATTGTCCGCCATATTGGACTAAAAATGATGTCACTTAATCAAAGCATATATTGTCATCCAAAACAAACATGTCTACAAAATTTAAGCTCAATCAGAATGGGGTAACTGTTTTAAAATTAATTTTCAAGATTCAGCCTAAACAAATATGCAAACATACATACAAACATTGCGAGTTAATAAAAAGCTTGAAAAAGAAATATTGCGCAAAATACGAGAGAAACATATACAATATTTGGGGACCTTCCATAAAATAGAGTTTTGACGAAAGGGCGTTGTGAATACACGTAATTCGACGATTTCGTGGAAAGCTATCGAACTCGCAGCGGAACACGACGTCATCACTTCTTGTGCAATAGTTTATTATTATTATTTTTTTATATGTATTAGTTTATTATTTTGTAAGATTACTTGAGTATTTTTTCTATAGGCTTTAGTTGCCTGATAATAAAGTGGCTTCTAACAAAAATGTCGAAAAAAGAATAAAAATAAGAGCGAGCCGCGCTTATAACTTGGACCATACTCCTACATCTATCGCGGAGATTGTCCTGGGACGTATTCAATTTTGCACGGTGCCCTATCTGCAGGCTCTATTAGTTGACTTTGATGTTGCAGATTGCATGTTCCTACTTGTTTGAATAACCGTATGGAGATCGGTAATTAGGGAACACTGATTGGATGCTGAGTGGTACGTTCTTGAGAGTAGGAAATTGTGAATTGCTTTTTAGTGTTCCGCTTGAAAATTGGGAAGGTGGGACGTATGGCATTGCGATTATCTGTTTTCATATGCTTTGCTTTGTTTTTTCTTTAACTTTATTGATGTTAGTTGCATTTTTATCAATATAGAGGTATCGTGGAATTCCAAATGATAGAGATGTATTATACTGGCCACGCCGCACAAATGCAACCGGACAGATGGGCGAAGATCATCACTCATTGGACCTTGCGGCGAAGGTGGTGTGACGATCTGATCATATTCGTGGGGTTAACTTGTCTAAAAAGAGAAGTTTGTAGAAAGAAAGGCTCCCCTTTCTTTTTTTTTAAAAGCCTTCGGTGTTGCCCAGCAGTGGGACACAGTATATGCTAAAAGTAGAATAATTGTCTGTATTGTCTCTACTCTAAAAGTAAGCTAAGAATTAAATGAAATCGAGTCATAGTGCGCCATATTTTTTTTTTTTAGTTAGGAAATTATCAAACTTCTCCCGTTTCAAGGTAAAACGAAAGGGCATGTCAAACTTTTGCAGACCATAACCATCCTGTATCCTTCAGTTGCTCTTTGCGTTGTAGGGAATCACTCTTTTAAACGTTCCCGCAAGCATACCTTATCGTGTTTATTTGACATGGGAAATCATTAACTTCTCCACTATCTTTATAAAAATGTATATATACTTAAATTAAAAAAATAAAACTCTTAAGGCTAACTAAAAGTAATTTAAAGTAAAGCATCAAAAAACTCTTCCGCATCGCTGTCGACTTGTAAAGTACCCAAAAGGCTGGCAGCAATGGCACGCTGTATAGCAATGCCTATCCTCTGCTCAAGGTAAAACCCTTCCCTTGGGTCAAGCGAGGTGTCAACAAGCCATTTGGAAGGCTCATTAAACAATTTTTAGACACTCGGACCCCACGATCCGAGAGTTTCAACCCCAAACGGCTCGAAAATATTACTACTAACAAGGTTATTATATTTTTGCCGCTTGCGATTCTCCGCAGTCGCAGCGGCAGCACCAGCACAGCATGACGAGCTAAGAACTTGAGATGGCGCAAGAGTATCGACACAAGTAGCATCCTACACTAAAGGCCTACCCATCTTCCATGGAAATAAAGACAAAATAAATCTTTTTTTAATCTGTATTTGATTTGTAAATAACAAAAACAACTTAGAATTAAAAAATACATCTCCATCTATTATTTATTTAATTGTACATCGCATAAACAGAAATATAGAATAAATATTCTTAAAAATAAGGGTACAATGGGCGGTCTTATCGCACAGGGCATTTTCTTACAGACAACCTTTGGATGGTCTGAAAGGAGATTTAGGGTTGTCAGTGTACAAACATCAGAAATATTACTAATAAGACATAATAACACGAATACATACATACAATACCAAATAATATAGTGATAAATATCAAATGTAATTGAGTCTGGAGAAGAAAAGTCAAAGTGAAAGGTAATGCTCCTTCACCATTTTTTAAAAGTTAGTAGCGTTTTAACACGCTTCACTTCTGTAGGTAACGCATTCCACAAACGAGCAGTTCTGTGGGTGGTAGAAACGTAAGCAGCATTTTATGTTCCCACTGTTGAGACTCAGGCCTCCTCTCTAGGAGAGGAAATGGGCCATAATCATCACGCGGGCCCAGTGCGGGTTAGTAGTGCCATTTCAGTGTGGAGAAAAGGGCATCTGTTGACTAAAACCCAGTGTTCCTTCAGTTGCCCCTTTGCACGGCCATATTAACTTTTTCAAACCATTCGCACCATGCCGTACCTTAGGGCTTAGCCAAGTTGATAAATGATAATCTACAATCGTTAACGCTAGTAGAAAACTTCAAATGTAGCCAAGTGACGACAGTTTCTTTAAGCGTGAACGTTTGAAGTTGGCCACGCCCCCAATTCACGTGTTCTGACCACGTGAGGGAGCGTTGAGATGACGTCAGAACAAAGGAATTGAGAGCGTGGCCCACTCCAAGCGTCCACGCTTAACGAAACGATGTTAATTGGGCTAGGGGGGCAGGAATGACATCATCTCAATGCTAAGTCACGTGGTCACAACAAAGGAATCGGAGGCGTTACCGACTTGAGGCGATCGACGAAAGAGATTCAAAAGGAAACTATCGTAACTTGGGTAGGCCTGCTTATCTGACTTAACAACAACTATTTATAGTTTTTTTTTAATAAATTGACTGGCCTGTTGGTCTAATGGTTAGTGAACCTGACTGCTATGCCGGAGGTCGTGGGTTCGATTCCCACCCGGGACAAATGTTTGTGTGATGAGCACGATCATTTGTTCTGTTTCTGTTTGTTATTCATCTATATATATATATATATATATATATATATATATATATATATATATATATATATATATATATATAGATATATATATATATATAACACAAGTTCCGCTTAGCTTGGGACTAGACGGCGTTGTGTGATAGTTGTGCAATATTATATTATTATTTTTATATTATTATTATAGCGAGAGGATATTGCTGTTCATCGCCTGGCAATTATTGAAATTAAAAATGTCAATCAAATTACCTATAGGCAGGTAATTCATGATCGGTATGATTGAAGTACCTCTTATATCGTTTACGGGGAAATTAATTTGTAATTGCTTTTCAATCGGGTATTAATGTGTTTTCACTATCTAGGCTCTAACAGAAATGGTCATTTCTGTTTTTGGCCAGTTATTGTAACACAGGAGTTATGGTAATACTTATATGAAATGATGGCGCAAGGGTGGTTGAGCGATTGTGGCTTCGTTCGATTCCTGCAAGGAAAAATTTTTTTTTTCGATTTTGGCTTTCTTGTTTTACCGTAATTAGAGACACAATAGAAAGACAATAGGTATGCGGACACCGATGTCCTCTTGGAGCTTTACAGTTTACGTGAGTTTATATGTTTGGACTGGGACAACGATTAAAAATACATAACGTCAGCTGGGCGAGTTCAATGACCTGTAGGTAGTTAGTACGCAACGACCGATAACTACCTACAAGGTCATTGACTCGTTTACTTAAAGAAATAAATTTCGTACTTGCGTATATTCATTTCAGTTTTAGAAAAAAGAGTACTTTATTTTTTTATTTTATTTTTACAAATCGTTAGTGTTTCATGTACCGGTTCGACCCTCCACGGGATTAAAAGTGGTCAACTCTACGTTGACCAGACCGAAATTCTCAAAAAACAAAAAATAGAAAACAGGACCAAAATATTCTATATCTTCGCTTCTAGCAAACGGCTATTAACAGGATTGATTTTTCGCCTCACCTGCTGTTGTTTATAGTTTCAATTTTGCTGAGAGGTTGCCATGGTGTTTTTAGGGTTCCATGGTTAAATAGAAAACTAGGTCTGGTATAAATTCGAAAGGTCCGTTAAATAGCAAACTAGATTATATTCGAGAGCTTCATTTCTCCATGTATCTTTTTATAATTCAGGTGTAATTCTTGCAGCCTCATTAAAATTGTGTTTGTACCGTACAAATAACCAGTGATCGCAATAGGACTATTTAGTTTGGTATTTTTTTTATTATACTTACGTAAAGATCAAGGAAGTAAGTAACAAAGAGTTGATAATACCTTCTTCAATTTCCAGAAATCCATGACGATTTGATGATAATTTAAAAAATAATCTTTAAAAAAAAATGTTAATGTGGGATCTTTTTCACTAAATTGATTATGTCGCTCCATCGTAGCCAAATTTTGAATATAAATTATTATAATATATTTTATCCGATGTCTGAATACAAAAGAACCGTAGCTGAGGTTATTAGTGATGTACACACGCTCTTTTACGGGAAACTTTTGAGTAACGATGCTAAATCGGGTTAAATTAATTTTATTTTGTTGAGTATTTACTACTTATGCTCTAAAGTTAAAATATTAGGTACTTAAAAACAAAGTTAATAATAATGTTTGTCCTATATTTGTTGTTTATGCGGTGTACAATAAAAAATATATAAATAAATAAAGTTTAGTTTTTTTTTTAATAATTTCTTCATCTCATATCATCATTATCATCATCAGCCTTTTAATATTCCCACTGCTGGGACACAGGCCTCCTCTCTAAGAGAGGAAATGGGCCGTAATCAACCATGCGGGCCCAGTGCGGGTTGGTGTATGTCACACGTCTTCGAATTTTTGGTTCTAGGACATGCCGGTTTCCTCACGATGTTTTCCTTCACTGTTTTGAGAGCAGTGGTGATGAAATAAATTACACAAAGTAATGCGCCTGGCCGGGCTTGAACCCGCGACCTACTAATCGTAAGTCATATCAATTATTATTATTTACATCTCATATCAATTATTATTATTTACATCTCATATCAATTATTATTATTTACATCTCATATCAATTATTATTATTTACATCTCATATCAATTATTATTATTTACATCTCATATCAATTATTATTATTTACATCTCATATCAATTACTATTATTTACATTTATACTATATTTTAAACACCAAAGGCTAACTCCTAACTAAAATATGACGTCATTTCTTTATTAGGTATTATTACATTACAAAAGCTTGCGGAGTTTTATATTATACTCGTATCATTTGCAACGACTGTTTTAAACAGGATTTGTTTTCCAACTAGGTTTTTTGTGCCTATCATTTACAATATTCTATACGGAATCCTTAGCATTTAGTGTGTCACGCACTTCACCTATTTTTTATGGTACAAAGCTATGGTTCTCGTATCGAGTGTGTACGAAATGTGGTCACATGTGAAAAAATTTGCTGTGTCGTGTATTTTATGGAGAAAATTCATCTGGAGATGGGCTGTATATCTTGATAGGTTGTTGAAGTGGGGTGTTGAAAATGAAGTGTTAGTTCTATGTTGTTTTTGTTTACAGCTTGCGTTGTTTTTTTGTTGAAAAGTGAGCATATTTTTATATAAGTCGGAGTCTCGGTATGAGACAAGACTTATATTAATTAAGTAATTTAGTTTTGTACTGTTAAAAACGTTACGTTTCTTGTTTTTTTTTATGTTTTAATTAGCAATACACCACTATTTTTTAATTATGGCAAATACTTAAAGGGCTTATTAGAAAAGGTTGTTATTATTTAAGTAAAGTCTCAATGCATAATATTCATAAACAGCGAAGTTATGAGCGTTTGTTTATATCCCAAAATCTCACTCAATTTATGGAAACATTGTACAGGTTATTGTTTATGAATGAAAGAATGTCAATAAAAATCAAAAAACACTGCGCTTAGTATTTTCTAGTAGTAGTTGTTATGAATTATGATTCAATTATGAATTTACCAATAATGACAAATTTTCGCGGACAATTTTAGGATTTCGTTTTTTTTACTTTTGACTACACAAATATGATCAGTAACGGGTACTGATTGAGCCCCATTTTTTTGTGAACTAATTAAAAAATAGGGGTGTATACCTAGCATGTGAACAAATTGTGTTATGTAATTATAAAGGGTATTTATTTCCTGAGATACAGGTTCAGAAAAAAGTTACAAGCCTTTGAAAGTACCTTACCTGAATAAGCATAATGTTGCATTAGATTTTTTTGCCGTATTGTTTGCCGACAGAACGTAGACATATAAATATTCAAACTAAAAATTAGTAGTTTCTTCTTTATTAAAATGTGCTCATATATAGAGTAAAACAAAAAAATTGCATTACTCTTGCCGCACTATTTAAAAATGCAGTAAGAAAGGATTTTTGGAAAATTGAGTAACTTGTAAATTCAGATTCCTCATATTGAGCTTTGTATAGTTATTTAATCCTAAAAAAAATACTAATAACCTCCTTATTGTATTTTTAATTTGCGCTGTAATACTGGCTGATGCTTGTGACTTAGCCCAGGTGAAAGTAGAAAATTGTCTCAAGGGAACGTTCTTCCAGGATAAAGAGCATATAACCCGTCATAGCGGATTTCATACCCTTCCAATGGCATGTACCAGTTAGTTCAAAACCAAGGTCACGACCGTGGTAAAAAAAATCTCTTAATTAAAAAATTACTTTAAACAAAAACGTCCATAACACAATAACCTTAATATCGAGAATATTGAATAATAAAAGACTTTGAGAACTAAGTCCTGGAGGAGCGCGATGAATAATTCAAACTAAATGACTGGCTGCTGATTTGCAAGAGTAAGAGAACTGAATGCTTATATTAACTAGATTGTTTGTCGTCTTTGTTTGTAGCTTTATTAAAATTTCGGACGAATACGGTTAGAAAGCGTCAGATGCATTTTAATTTAGTTGTGTATCACTGTACACAATATTCCCTAATTTTCGCACAACGCCATCTAGTCTCAAACTAAGCAGAGCTTGTGCTATGAGTGCTAGACAATAGGTAAACATACTTGTATATTTCTAAATACACACAAATTATAGATAAATTACACCTAGACTCAGAATAAATTATCGTGCTCATCACACAAACATTTGTCTTTATTGGGAACGGAAGCCACGACGTCTGGCATAGCAGTTCATCATCATCATCATCATCATCAGCCTTTTAATGTTCCCACTGCTGGGACCCAGGCCTCCTCTCTAGGAGAAGGAATGGGCCGTAATCCACCACGCGGACCCAGTGCGGCTTGGTGAATGTCACATGTCTTCGAATTTTTGGTTCTAGGACATGCCGGTTTCCTCAAGATGTTTTCCTTCACCGTTTTTGAGAGCAGTGGTGATGAAATAAATTACACGAAGTAATGCGCCTGGCTGGGTTTGAACCCGCGACCTACAACTCGTAAGTCGGGGCCGTTACCACTCGGCCACCACTGCTCTCTATGAATAATGGATTACTTAAATACTAGATAAACAGACCAGTCTAATAAATATACAGATAAAATGATATAGGTCGGCTAAAAAAAAAAATTGTGAGCGGCGATGAATCAGTGGTAACGATGGTTGCTCTTAAGATTTTCCGTGCTAGGCTCGTGATGTTTTCAGTTTAAAATTAGTTCTTATCCTCACCCTCATTATGATCGCAAGTGCTGTAGAAACCTTGTGGGTTCAGTCTGATAATGAGTGGGCCCAGATAGGCGCGTTTTTTTAGTGTATATTTCATAACCACTACTCTCACAACGGTAAAGGAAAACATCGTGAGGATACCGGCTTGTCCTGGAATCAAAATTAGGAAGACATGTAATATCCATCAGAAGTCTTTAGAAGGAGTAATAAATCCATCAAGCCTTTTTATTATTTATAGTACATTTTTCTAATATTCCAATTAAATTGTTTGTAAAAAAACCATACATTACCATTAGTCCTTCAGTAAGGTAGCCCTTTGCGTTTTTCGACCGCGGATTTCTTATTCGAAAATTCTCCGCGGCCCTAGCGGGTATCGGCCCTGCTGGGCAGTTTTGCTGAGATCTCTTTGAGGCGCGAGTGGTACATTATGCGCCGTCTACGACTCAGGCTCGGTCCGCCTGGTTACCGGACGGTGGGATGGCGAGCTACCCATTGCCCTTTATCTGCAAGCCTATGGTGGCTGGAACGTAGAATGTCCATTCTATCACGCGTGCGGCCATCTCCTTCGCTAGCATGACTGCTTCGCAAAAGGAGGCGACCGCAAGCCCGGCCTGCCGTGGTCGGTAGTCAGAGTCACAGCGGTTTCGAATGTAATAATAAGGTTTAATAATTATTATGTGAAAGCATAGAAAAAAAAAATACGGTAAAAAGTTTAAATTATTTTCTGTAGATAAGTAAAAAGTGGTAAATAGCTACTTATACCTACTAGGCAAATAACAAAAAAAAATTTTATATTGTATAAACTAGCACTTGACTGCAATCCTACCTGATGGTAAGCAGTGATGCAATCGTCGATGGTAAAGCGCACTAGTTTATTAAGAGCCTATTCACTCTAGCTTTGAAGACGCCTAAATTATAATTGGCTGGGAAAACCGCAGCAGGCAAATTGTATAATATTATATATAATATAATATTATTGTGTATAATATTTCAATAGTTCATAAAATATAGAATTTCCCAAAAATATTTACATTTCATCGCCACAAAATACATGAAAAACCGGCCGTTTCATTACTACACTGAGCTGTTTATATTTTTTTACGATCCAATTTATTTCAATATCCAGGCTTCGATATCAATTATTTACTTTCCGATGAAAATCATGGCCAAAAAATTGACACATGTTATAAAGTTTCAGTCAGAATTCTGAAATGTTTCACGTGTGTTTTTATATTGCTGTATTTTTAAGTATATGGAACATAATTTTATCGGATACAGGAGTTAGTTTCGTGTTCCAATGTTTTAATAATAATCCAACCATTTTCCATAAAGCGCACCGAGTTCAGAGGCACGAGTATTTTTAACAGGGTACCTACTCTTGTTAACATTACATACAGAATATTTCTTAATGTTATCATACGAACCGTTTTATTATTATTTTCTTTGTACAGCTAAGGGGCTATTCATATATTACGTAAGACGTTTTAGGGGGAGGGTTTTTTTATGGTAGGTAAAATCATCCAATGACATATCCCTCCCTTGGGCGGAGCGGGAAGTAGTGTCAGACTCTTACTGAATAAAAACCTACACCGTTCCTTCGTTGCCTATCGTGCCGGGGCCGGGTATTCCTTTTGGAAGCTTACCCATGACCCCAGTAGAGGGAGGGGTTAGATATTGTCTTATTTTTTCTTACAAGGGGGGTTGCTTGTAAGAAAAAATAAGATAATATCAATAATAGAGGGAGTCTTGATGATTCTTACATAAGATCACAAAAATACACGAAGTTAAGATTTGAAAAAGGACGGGCAGCCGCTACGTACAGGCGTCGCCCGCACTGCACCCCACTACTTGTGAACTAGATGTGACTTGTTTGCGTAAACGTCATACTCGTACTTGTAAAAGTTCCTTTAAAGTTAAACATCAAAATTAACCAAACGTATATTCCTTTTTTCCTTTAAATGCTTACGTAATAAATATTAAAAAGAGGAGGAGGGGTCGGCCTATTTTTATTTTTTTTTATTTAGAAAAGGGAAGGTGTAAAAAATTAAAAATTGTCTTACGTAATAAATGAATGGCCCCTATGCAATTGAATTCCCTGCAGTTGTGAGAGTAATACATTTGTTATTAATACGTGTAGAGTAAAACGAGCGTCTGAGCGAATGTGTCTTTCGCTTGTTGGAGACGCACAGAATAGGTCGTAGTAGTGGTAAGGAGTTCTATATATCATGAAAAATCACAAAGTTATAAGCTTGTTATTTTGCCTGATTGTCCGCACAAATATATGGTCCGGTGACCATATATTTGTGCGGACAATCAGGCAAAATATCATCCGGGTGACTGAATGGTTGTTTTGGTCCCGCACCCAGCTTTATGGTAATTATTGAAATCGATTGAGTTATTGATTCTGAACAAAATATATTCATGTTTTGCAGCAATGGACGTTTTTCAGGTGAAATAATAATGATGATTATAAACGTTTCTATATGTTATTATTTACTAATTAATAGTAATAATATGGGAAAACCTACGTACCCATATTCAGAAGTAGACGTTTTTAGGCTAAAACGACAATGATGATATTTACGTTTCTAAATAATTTTCTCATTTATGTTAAAATAAAACCTATTAGAAGAGGTCATAAAATATGTCACAGATGTGCTGGAAGAAATATTTTCCGAAAGAGGTGCTCTTACTTTCAAAAGAAATTTCTTTTTTTTTGACACATGAAATCATTCTTCCAAACGTCGTTTAAAGTAAATATATTTTCAAACTCACAGCTAAACAAACCAATTCATATGCCGCACAACTTTTACCCAGTACACCAATAAGTTGCACTAATCGCCACACCGCATGTGACACACACCGCTGTCTCGCGAGTATGGGCGCAAACCGAGTAGCTTGGCCTGTCGGATCTGTATAGATAATTCAGGCTATTGTCCGTCTGTGAGGCGTGTTGCGGTGTTATCACGGTGTTTCGGGATGCCCGGATTAACACTGGGTCTTTGCTGAACTGGTGTTTGTAGGCTGTGAATACGAATGATCTTTGAATGAATTTGTGGGCATTTTGAAAGGGCGTACAATGTTTTGACGTGTATAATTTACAACTATCACACAACGCCGTCTAGTCCCAAGCTAAGCACAGCTTGTGTTATGCATACTGATAAACATACTTATATATTTCTAAGTACATACATTGCATTGAATTATATTGCATCAGCCTTATAATTTTCCTACTGCTGGGAGTCAGGCCTCCTCTCTAGGAGAGGGAATGGGCCGTAATCCACCACGCGGGCCCAGTGTGGGTTGAAGGATGTCACATGTCTTCGAATTTTTGGTTCTAGGACATGCCGGTTTCCTCACGATGTTTTCCTTCACCGGTTTGGAGTGCAGTGGTGATGAAATATATTACACAAAGTAATACGCCTGGCTGGGTTTGAACCCGCGACTTGCAACTCGTAAGTCGGGGCCGTTACCACTCGGCCACCACTGCTCTCTACATACATATTATAAAAATTACATAATTATAGAATATAACACCCAGATACAGAACAAATGATCGTGCTGATCACACAAATATTTGTCCTGGGTGGGAATCGAACGCACGACCTCCGGCATAGCAGTTAGGGCTACTAACCACTAGATCAACAGACCAGTCAAAAATTATGTATACCTACTGCGTTAAGTGGGTGATCGACGTACGAGTCAATACCGCGGTTTTAAAGAACGTCGGTTTTACTTGCGGCTCGTTGGTGGTGATCGACTAGCGAGTAAAACAGTTTTGAATGACGAGCCGATTAGAAAATGAAGGAAAAACGACGAGCCGCGAGGCAGGCTCGTCGTTCGTATTGCAATGATACACCGGTGAGCTTTACCGACGAGCCATAAGACCACGGTTTTACTCGCCCGTCGATTAGGGCCTTTATTGCTAGGATTTACTAAGACGTTAACAAAAGATTTGTATAAGGCCACAATGGTTTATTAAAATTAACTCCAAGCTTGTCACACAAGTGAAAAACGTACACGTACGTAGTCAAGACCATCGCTCACACAAAATTGCAGATACAAAACTACACAAGAATAGTTACCTGGTATTATTAAAAATATATCCGAAGCTACCTATCGATATGTGTATCCTGTTCATGCTAACCTACGGTGATCGTACATGGTCACTCACCGAGTCACAAAACCTGTGAGTGACTGGCCTGTTGGTCTAGTGGTTAGTGGCCCTGACTGCTATGCCGGAGGTCTTTGGTTCGATTCCCACTCAGAACAAATGTTTGTGTGATGAGCACGATCATTTGTTCTGTGTCTGGGTGTTATTTATCTATAATATGTATGTATTTAGAAATATATAAGTATGTTTATCAGCTGTCTGGTACCCATAACACAAGCTCGGCTTAGCTTGGGACTAGACGGTGTTGTGTGATAGTTGTGGAAATATTATTATATTATATTATTATTACAAAAATTTCACCTTACGGATTCTGGGTGTCAAAAGAGCCGATAGAATTAGGATGGGAAAAAAGGATGACAGGTTAAAATGGGATTAGGCGGGTCACATCATGCATGCACACAGACCGTTGGGCAAGAGTCTCTACAAAGTAGATGCCTGAGGTTGGTCGACGCCACCGAGGTCGACCTAGGAAGAGGTGCTGACCTAGACGCCTACTACTACCGCAAGGGCTGGTTCAAGGTGGCTTGAAAAAAAATACCTTGAAGAACATCGGGGAAGCCTTTGCCCAACTGTGTGAAAGAATAGACAAAGTAAAACCAAGTGCGAGTCGGTCTCGCACAATGAGGGTAGAAAACTTACCTGTGAAAACAGTTCAATTCTCGAATTGAGTTACGAAGCTTTTTCTGAACCGCAAAATAGTTTTTTTTGTGACGTAACTACAAAACAGTTTTCAGATTTTTTCTATACTTGTACTGTGAGACCTTGCTTCATGGATTCTAGGTCAACGGGAATTACCCTATGAATTTTGACTCCCTTAAGAGTGTTGAAATATTCGTTTTCTTTTTGCAATATAAATGGCCGTATCTTTTTTTCCGTTAACTTAGAAGTTTTATTTACCCTATAAGGGTTTCGTTTTTTCCTTTTGAGATACGAAACCCTAAAAAGTAAAAATTAAAGTTAACTAGAGTAAACAACAGAATTCCGCGTTAGTTAACGCCTCAAACAGCTAAGGAGTGGAATTCCCTGCCGGAGTCTGCATTTCCTGATGGCTACAACCCGGGAATCTTTAAGTCAAGAGTGAATAGGTTACTTCTAGGTAAGCGCGCTCCATCGTCGACCGCATCGTCGCTTTCCATCTGGTGAAATAGCGGTCAAGCGCGAACCTATCAACAATAAAGAAAAAAAAAGGTTAAGTACCAAATATCAGGAATATACTCGTAAAACTTTTAACACCACTTTTATGTAAATGGTGTATTTAAAAAGATTTCAACACCAACAAAATCTTTGCACGTGATACTCAAAATAAGATTTCCTTATCCTCTGTAAAATTCCAACAGTCTCAATAAAACTCAGAATGGTTACAAAGACTGATCATATTATAACTGACAAAGCTTAAAGGTTCAGGGCTTTCAAAATGAGTCATCTAAATTCCGTAGAGAGGCCGAGGTGTCAGTCTCCATACCTTCAATTTGAGTGCTCCTCTAAATTACAAAGGTCTTCTCATAAATTGTTCCAATATTCTACGACGCCAACGGCATGTTAAGCTTAAGTAGGATGACTGTGACACCGAAGTGAACATAGGGGTGAAAAGTGATTTTTTTTTATTGTTTATACGCTCGCTCTTACCGTTCTGTTTCCAAATTAGAATGAAAATAAGGAAAAAAAATGAATCTTTTGCGCATAGAAACAGAATAACTTCACTGTCTTACTTAAATGATATTTTATTTAGCAAATAGGTTCTCAAAAACACTTTTACACGTCAATTTTTCTTTTTTTTGTCAATTTTAACTAGATGAGGCCGGTGTTTCCTAGCTGACTACCCTGAGAAGAAACACCGAAACAAACTCAGGGGTCAAAGCCTCTTTTTAAGTCCATACAGCAAACATGTATTGGTCAAAACATATGAAACATGCAGATTAGTGTCTGGGATGGTCTTTTGAAGAAAGAACCACACAGTTCTGAGTGAAACTTGATGGAAAGCGTCGAGTTCTACGATGGATGGAGGTATTACCTCAAAATAAAAACGGGACTCTGATAGAATCACTTTGTTGTCCATCTGTCCGTCAAGACTCTTCATCTCGGGAACGCAAGAAAGTATTAAGTTAAAATGTATACTTAAGTATGTAGTCTGTAAGTCTGTTGAATTGTGAAGAAGTAACACACTAATATTAATGTTTTACTTAAACCTTCTTCGTATACTGGTATTTCTACGACTGAAAACCGCATCAGAATCCGTTGCGTGATTTATGATAGGTTAACAGATAAATAAACAAACGCAAAAAAAGCAAGCTTGTTTTATACTATACTAGCTTCTACAAGCGGCTTCACCTGCGAGCAAGCAAAAATTATAAGTCTAAGTAAGTCACTCAGTGATAAATTAGCATTTTACTGTATTATTTTTTTTTAATCCGTTCAGTAGTTTTTGAGTTTATTCATAACAAACAAAAATACAAATCAAACTTTTTTTTTTTGCTTGACTGCAATCCCATCTGATACTAAGGGCGGGTTTCTGAATTGAGTATTTTGAGTTAAGAACGTCTCAAACCATACTTAAATGCCAAATTTTGACAGTTTTACAGGCTAAAGTAGAGTTTGAGTAATTCTCAACTTCAAATGCTCAAATCAGAAATCGGGGGTAACAATGCTAGTGCATTCTCAGAAAGAAAACCGTACGATTTCAAGAACTATTAAAAAATACCAACTGTTTTAGGTTTTTCTATTTATTAAGTCACTTTGCTTGCTTGTATAAACACGCGTTACACTTTGGTGTGACAGTCAGCCTTTCAGTCACGTAACATCGAAAGCGTCGACGGATCGATGCCGAATGCCGAAGCGTGCGTATTTTTCATTAGCGCGTTCGCCAATTAGATATACAGCTCGGTTATTGTGATAGAATAATAATTGGAGTTATGCAGGACGAAAGTGATTCGGATACCAATTAGGCATTCCTGTGAAATTAGTTTAGGCTTTGTGATTGGTCGGAAACAATTATGGGAATTTAGATCTAGCGGAATTATGTCATTTGCAGCTGTGGTAATGGCCTTGACTTACAAGTTGTGGGTTTAAACTCAGCTGTTTGTATTTTAGGCTGGTATCCGTAACTCCACTACTCAGCTATTTGTAATCACTCAACAAGGTGAAGAAAAGGATTGTGAAGAAACCGGTATGTCCTACAACAAAACAATTCTAAGATATGCGGGCCCAGTTGGTTGACTTTCGTCAACCAACTGGGCCCGCGTGGTGGATTACCGACTGTTTTCTTTTCTAGAGAAGAGGCCCGATCCCAGGATCCGATCATAAGGTTGATAATATTCAGAAATCAGAATCGTTTATTTCAAATAGACCAATTACAGGCACTTTTGAATTGTCAAAATGTCGGTCAGTCCAAAAAAAGTGAAGTGTTCTAAAACGTAGATCTCTATGGAGAAGAACGTGCAAGAAACTCCATGGACACTCTTTCTAATATGTATTAGTTTATTATTGTTTAAGATTCTTTTATGTATTTTTTCTATGGGCCTCCGATGCCTGAAAATAAAATTATTATTATTATTTTTCGAAAGTGTATTTTCTTCTCAGCTCTTTCTCTTTTTTTTCTCTCAAATCACAAAAAAAAACATTTAAAAATATATTTTATTATTATAAATCTTGGATATATCATGACGCTTCTACTATGTGAGCACAATGAAAAAAATTGAAGTTAAATCCTCGTAAATATATTTTGTAGAAGTGTTGAATTAAATTCTATCTTTTTCATCTGTAAGAATAGAATGATCTCTAGTGAATAAAAATAAGTATAATTCTGTTCTGCATGTGTACTAGAAATTCAAACCCGTTGGGCTTTTCAGCGTATTTGAGCTATAATCAAATATCTAAAGTTGCGCATTCGTGAATCGTTCATTTTTTATAGGATTCAATGCTTTTTCGATGATACATTTTATTTGAGAGAGTTTAAATAAACTGTAGGTATAGTTTATTAGTTTAGTCTATAATCTTGTCTGTAGTTTATTTTTTAGGGTTCTGTACCCAAAGGGTAAAAACGGGACATTATTACTAAGACTTCGCTGTCTGTCCATCCGTCTGTCATCAGACTGTATCTCAAGAACCGCGATAGCTAGACAGTTGAAATTTAAAAAAAAAGTATGTATTTCTGTTGCCGCTATAACAAAAAAATACTAAAAACAAAATAAAATAGATATTTAATTAAGGGCTCAGCAACAAACGAGACTTTTTTCCCCTTTTTTGCTCGATATGGTACGGAACCCTTCGTGCACCGGTCCGACTCGCACTTGGCTGGTTTTTAGAGATTGCGAAATTGTAAATTAACTTATCCTACAATACTGTTGGTTTTTTTTTTTAGTAGGTAAAATCATCCAATGACAAATCCCGCCCTTGGGTGGGGCGGGAAATAGTGTCAGACTCTTACTGACTAAAAACCTACCCTGTTCCTTCCCTGCCTTGGTTCCAGGACCCTGGTATGCATTTTCATACCTTCCCAGAGCCCCAGACTAGGCCTCGACCCTACTGGGCCCCTACGGTTTGCTGACAACTCCTTGAGGCGCACGGGAACAGTGCGCGCCGTAAACGACTTGGGCTCGGTCCGGTCTGTTACCGGACAAACAGACAGCGAGCTACCCATTGCCCGCCGTCCGCAAGCCCGCGCCTACGGTGGCCGGAAATTTGGATCGGAATTACAGCGGCGGCTGCGGCGTGAGCGCCGTTGCCTGATGCGGTCGGCCTCCTCCTTTGCTAGCATTACTGCTTCGCAGAAGGAGGCGACCGCCTGCCACTCCTCCTCGCTCCGGAGCATGGCCTGAACCAAGCCCCGGCGTGAGAGATCATTGCTACCGATCGCCCTCACGAGGACACGGCGATGCTCTTCCCAAGCGGGGCACACCTCTACCGTGTGCTCCACCGTGTCCACCGGGCGTTCCGTACAGTGACGACACCTGGGCGTCACCTCCGCACGGATCTTGTACAGGTACGGCCCGAACTTGCCATGTTCGGTTAGTACCTGCGCCATGCGGAAGGTTACGACGCCGTGAGGTCTTTCCAGCCACACCTCAAAGAGGGGCCGCCTCGATCGTGGCGTACCCAGCACAGGGTTGCGACAGTCGTTCTCGCCATTTCACCATGAGATCTCGCCGGAACTCTGGTTTTAGTTGCGTCATTCCGTGTAAATAAACTGATTTTCTTTCTTTCTTTTCTTTCTATCTATTCACCCCGGCGTTGGCGAGAGGGGAGTGTTAAATTTTTACTGACTAAAACCCTTTCTTCATTTACGTTACAACTTGGCGATAATTTCTCTGTTTGAGAAGTAGCTGGAGAAGCGACATGGCGCGTCGGCGTCCTTACTTTCCACGTAACCCAGGTCCTCTCCAGACATGGCCAGTTAATATTGGCCAACCGTGGTCCTAGAACACAATGGGTCACTGAAGAAACGTAGATGGTTTTTAATCAGTAAATAAGATACTCTCTCTCGCTCGACTCTAGAGCGGGAAAAATCATAACATGATTTTCCACCAGCAGAAAAAGCCTTGGCTCACATGGTCTTTGAGATTGACCTCCTAAGATTTTTTTTTGGAATCGCACAATCATAAGCGCTGATGGAATATTACTTTGTGTCAAAATTTCTTTTTGGTGATAAACTAAACCTGCTATACTATAATTGCTATAGGATGATGCGGTACCTGTAGCTACCTACCTATCTTTTTCTCTCATCTTAATATACATCCTTATTTTTTAGTATAAAATATGCGAAACCCGATACACGTGTCTAGTATTTTTATGGAAAGAATCTATTTACAAGATTTCATAACTGTATCATGAAAAATCACAAAGTTATAAGCTTGTTATGGTCAACCTAGTTGTCCACACAAACACATGGTCACCAAGCCATCCGGGCCACTAGTTTGCTCCCGCATTCAGCTGCAGGCTACTTAACTTCGATGGCGTCCAAATTGTGACCTTTTTTTAAATATTGTCGGGAAAAATATAACATGGTGTAAAAAATATTAGAGTCGATTTAGTTACTGATTCTGAACAAATTATATTCAGGTTTTGCATATACTAAAAATAATGTTGTATAAAAATAAACTTTGAATTTAATCTAGTCAACCAAACCTCTCTTAAAACATCAACAAGAGCATTTACAAACTAAAGCATCTTACATTTTACTTGAAAATACGTCGAGTCAGGAACACGGAAAAATACCAGCTTTTAATAAAGCGCCAAGAATAATCTTCTGCGGCTTAGACAACTGAGACAAAAGCACAAAGAGTTTATTTTAAAACATGGAAATAATCAATGAGGAGACGAGGTACATGAGGCTTTCATGATGGAGTCATAATCTTTTTTTCTACTGGAGATTTAAAATGTGAAACTAAGTCGTTTAGAAATCAGAAATAAGAGTCGTTTGTTACAAATAGACCAATTACAGGCACTTTTCAACTGTCAAAAGTCCGTTAGTCTAAAAAGAATTGCACGAGTTTTAGGTCGTGGGTTCAAACCCAGCCAGGCGCATTACTTTGTGTAATTTATTTCATCACCACTGCTCTCAACAACGGTGAAGGAAAACATCGTGAGGAAACTGGCCTGTCCTAGAACCAAAAATTCGAAGACATGTCACATCCACCAATTCATACTGGGCCCGCGTGGTGGATTACGGCCCATTCCCTCTCCTAGAGACGAGGCTTGAGTCCCAGCAGTGGGAACATTATAAGGCTGATGCAATGCAATGCAATGCAAATTGAACGTTCCAAAGCGTAGATCTCTATGGAGAAGAACGTGCAAGAAACTCCATGAACCCTCTTTTTAAATCATATTATGAGTTCCATGATTCTTAGTTACACATTTCTTATCGCTTCTGTTATGTGAACACAATGTAGACAAATAATAAAAAATAAAAAAATTTGAAAATAGAATTTGAATTATTTATTCGCCTATGTTCGAGACACAGTTACATTCGTTACATTCATTCAGTCATTATAAATTATAAATCTGTCAGTGATTTTGTTTTCAAGGTGGGAAGTCATCTAAATGCCATCTCCCACTCTAGGATGAAGCGTGAGGGCGTATCAGACTTTTAGTGACTCTGCTCAAACCTATGGTCCTTTAGTTGCCCTTTGCGTTCCAGCTTCCAGGACTACGGGTTTCCCTTTCAGAAATCAACTCATGGCCGTAGTAGATTACGGTCCTGCTGAACTGCTGGGGTTTGCTGACATCTGTCGACGACATGTGCTCGGTCCGGACGGTTACGGATGCGAACGGTGAACTACCTATTAATCGTACCCATGCCTGTGGTGGCTGGAAGTCAAGGTTGGGGTCCAGTCGGCTGGGGTGTGAAGACGTCCGTTCTCTCACGCATCATCTTTTGCTAGAATTACTGCTTCGCAGGAGGCCACCGCCACCCTTGCCTCCTCACTCCCAAACATGGCCAATACCAGAGCCAGACAACAATACCAATGGCGATAACTATAAGAACTGTGATAGAACTGCCATCGTACCTTTGATTGTGTAAAAGTGGTATTACTGATAATGATGTAGTGTTATTTATATTTCTATCCTATATCGATTGTCAAAAAGTCTGCAACGTATTGCAACGTACCTTTATGCAGTTGTGCACCGTATTGCAAAAAATGGCTAACTAATTATTCTTATTTTAAATATTGGTTAGTGGATTCTAAATTCAAATTCTCGCAAATTTTGAATTAAGAATTTTTCGAGAATTCGAAAAGTTCGTAATTCAAAATTAGTTGCTTATCACATGGGGGTATTTGGCAGGATATTTTCGAGTGAAGTTCATGGCAGTTTTAATTGATCGCAAATTGATTCTTAGTGGATATTGTGATACCACGGGAATGATTCTCAAGAGATGCCGTGTTCTGAAACGCTAAGGTTAAGTGATGTTCGGTTACTGAAACTGAGTTTTGTGACACTTTTCCTGAATCCTCTTGATAGCATTCACATATAGACATGGTTCAATAACCATGATATATCTATTTGAGCTCATGAGTCTATTTCAAAGAAGCTTAAATACGTTTAACTGTATTTTCATAATTATTATCTAGGTAACAAATAAATGAGAATATAGTGAAACAAATGCAAAACTTTATTGCTCTCAGTAGACGAAAGAAGCAGCTCCTATTACCCAAGCATACTGGAAGCGAAGCCCTTCTCCATCCAGTTTGTTTAAGGTCCCCAATCGCCTATCGTCAAGGTCGAGCGTAGTTTAAAAGCTGGTTGCTTCATCTAAAGCAATCCAGAGCAATTTTTGAAGTAGAGGTAACGAGAAAAAAGAGAGATAACGCCTAAATACCCTGTTAGCATTCGGTAATTCCGTGTTTACTCGAATATTTTACAAAACTTGTTCCAGGGAATACGTATTTTTTTTAAACCTTTAAACGTTTTTAAGAAAAAATTTCATGATTTAAAATCTCTATTAAATGTGCAAGGCGTAAAATAACAGATTTTCAGAGGTTTTTACTGGTTTAGTTTTACACAAATTTATGTTTTAATTTCGATATAAGCCTAGAAAATATTCACAAGATATCTGTATATCCAAAATATCTAAAGAATAATCACGTAAGAGCGTTTGTATGAAAATGTACTGTGGCCGCTCTTAAATTTGAAACTACGAAAGAATTCAAACACTACAAACATTTGAAACGTTTCCACAAATCCACACAACAACACAAGTCACTCATCCTACAATAAAAGAGAAGGCAAGAAAATCTTTAAATTTAAGTAACAACGCTTTTCGCATCTGCTAACAATAAGTTGCGTTGTGCACACGAAATGGGCATTCTGTACAAATTGCATTAGAGCAATAAATGAAAGTTACACATTATTACGGCGAGCCTGTAATAAATACATCTAAAACAAAGGGTTCCGTATATTTCAAACTACTCGCTTTTACAACTGCATTCAATCATTTCGAGTCCAATTTCGTCTCGGTGGAAGTTGTAAGTGATAAGATGTAGCGGTATTCGTAGACTACAGTCACCGTATGGCTCTGAAAGGACAGCTTTTTTTTAGGTGGGAAATCATCAAATAACTTCACCTGCTCTAGGGTAGAGCAGGAGGGCGTGTCATAATTTTACTGACTAAAAGCCTCACCTATGTTCCTTCTTTGCCTTGTGTTCTAGGAACCCGAGTTTTCCATACAGAAGCGAACCCATGGTCTCAGTAGGCTTCGACCCCGCTGGTAGGAACCCAGCGATTTGGCTAAAATCTTCTTGAGGCACGCCTGGAACACTACGCGTCGTTGGCGACTTGCGTTCGATCCGGACGGTTACTGGACGGTGATCTACCTATTGCTCGCCATTTTGAAAGGATAGCTCTTTGAAAGGATAGCTTGTGTCATCTTTAAAGATTCGACTGGCTGTTAATGTCCTGTGTCAACAGACCGTTGTTTGCGGGGCTGAACTAGGTATGGCTAAGGCTGACTAATTAGGCTGACTATAATATTGAACAACGTCTGTGAGCTACGAGCTGACGTCGGTGAGCTCAGTGTGAGGCAGGGCGCGTCACTACTGCCGCGTATCTCGGCGCAACCAGTTTTAGTATACCGACACCGGCGCCTTCCCCGCGGAGGTCAACACATATATTAAGCGCCGTCATATATATGTATGGTCCGTTGTAATTTAATTGATCAACAGGATTTAGCTGATGTACTTAACTGGCCGGCCGCCGCGCTGTCACAAATCGCTAACGCTTATACCTCACACCACATCGCTAGATGCAACCGTTCTCTGCCAGTCCCTGTGGACTCCTATCGCTGAGAACCGGGCGCGGCTTAATCTAACGAATGTAACCCTAACACAAGTTACTACAAATGGAATTCGATTCAGGATTTAACTAAGAGCTTTTATATAAAATGATATTCGCTGTACGTTTGCCTGTAAACACTTTATTTCTTTGTTATGATATTGGGGATGCAGTATAATGAATTTTGGGTAAACGATTTGTTGGGTTTAAGTTTTCCGTTTCATTTTGTTTTTGTTTGTCCGGAAAAAAAAATTGAGAAACACAAGCAATATAGAAAAGACTAAAGAAAACGTTCTTTTTTACAAGATGCATGAATTAGGGTAAGATAGCACGGGCTAAGTCTTGAAAGCACATGTCTAGATTGTAAAAATTTCTGCCTGGTGTCTAGTCAATATTTTTTTTTACTTGTTTTGCCTATAATTTTCCACTGCTGGGCAAAGGCCACCCAACTTCTTCAAGGCATTCTTTTCTGAAGCTACTTCGAATCAGCCCTTGTGGGGTCTGGCGTCTAGGTCATCTCGCAAATCAGGGAACTCACATTGTGGTGAATCTTGCTCAGCTGTCAGTGTGCATGCGGCTGATGTGACTGGGACTGCTATTTTTCTTTTTTATGGTGAGAAATCGTCTAATGGCTCGTCAGGCCGTGTCAGACTTTTACTGGCTATAATCTACTTTTGTCTCTTCTTCTTGCCTTCTTCACAACCCATGGCCCCCGTAGGCTTAGAAACTGCTAGCCCCAACAGTTTTGTTGACATCTCTTGAACACTACGCGTGGAACACTACGCGCCATCGACGGTTCGAGTTTGGCCCAGACGGTTGCCAGACAACTGGGCTAGCCTACGCCTACGGTGACTGGAAATCGGGACCAGAATCTCGGCGGTTAGGGTGTAAGGACCGTTACCTCACATGTGCGGCCGCCTTCTTCACTAGCATTACTAACTCACACAAGGAGGCGAATGCCTGTAATTTCTCCTCACTCCGGACCATGGCCTATATCAGGGCCTGGCACGAGAGGTCGTTGCCACCGATTGCCCTCACGAGGGCAAGGCGGCGCTCTGTCCCAGCAGGACATACTTCAACTGTGTGCTCCACAGTGTCGACCGGGCGGTGACTGGAACTACTATTAAGATTTTTTGTTTGTGATATCTATTTACAAAATGATTTATGCGCACAAGTATAGAGGCGGATTAAATGTATGAGTTTAAATTCTATTAGCAGCTGTCAGCGGCTTAGGCCCGTATTACAGAACCTTACTCAAGTACTACTTAAACTGCGTTCAACCGATTACTGCTTGAGCGAAGAATCTCGACTTAAGCGTTCAGCTTATTTTAGAACTATCCTCAAACTTAAAATTAAACTACGCTTGAGTAGAGATTTTGATCTCTGATTACGTGAGTAAGCTATCATTGTGGTAACCCTGAATAATAGTTTGTTTTCTATTGCAAATCTTTTTTTTTCACACGATTAAATGGATCAAAACCGGATGACAAGGCGGACGATCTCAAGTTTTCACGACATCTTTTGAAAACCTGTAGGTACTTTTTAAAATTTTCAAAATTATAAGGGTCCTGCGTATCTCGTAAATATCTCAGAGGAACACATGTTCCTCTGAGATATTTACGAGCGTTAACTTACATAAGTTAAACGGTTGATTTGTATTATCTACTTCTGCAAATATATATTATATATCCATTTTGATTAGGTAGGTACTCGATTCACACCAAATCCACAAAAAAAATTCATGCGAATCTATGCTCAAGCGTGGTCTCGACTACACTTGCGAAAACAAAGATCAAATCTCGCCTCAAGCAGTGATTCTGAGCTGATTGTCATTTTAAAATAAGGACACATTGAGTAGAGCTCAGTCAAGCCTCAAGCACTGTTCTAAAATACGTAAAAAATGTCATTTTAAAGTGACATTGCTCAGGTGATTATTGATTGTAGTTTCTCTGCTCAAGTTAAGTTCTAAAATTAAAACTCCAACTGAGACTAGTTTTAAGTAAGGCTTGAGTCTTGATTGTAGTTCTGTAATACGGGCCTAAGTCTTTGTGATAGTAGATTTATTACCTAGGGGTGTAAAAATAGCCTACTCCCCAAATATATACAAAAACAATTCATAATATCGTTCACAGTGACTCGGGATTTTTATTTTTTTCTAGCTTTTGTCAACGGCGTCAAAAGTCGGTTTCTCTATATAAACTTCCAAACCCCCTTTTTCCTCTTTAAGCGTGGATTTTTGTACAATCGGTTCTTAGCGGATGTCTAAACGCTATAAGGAACCTAGCTGCCACAGTTTCTGAGATTTTGTGAAATTATTATATTTAACAGTGAGTGGTATTTTGCTTTTATATATGTAGAAGATGTCAAGGCTTTTGGAAAACTCCCTGTAATGACATCTCTCTCGCCACTTAGGAACTAAAATGCAAATTCGTGCAACGCGGTGTAAAAGTTCTCCGGGACCAGACATAACAAATGTCTGGTCGGAAGACCTTCCCTTTTCAACGGTGGTTTGCCAAAATTTACACCCAGTTCCTGTTGTCTTGGTAACCCTTGAAACAGTTGTATTTCATTAGTTTTGAAATACTAACAAGACTCAAGACTAACATAATTATGCTTAGCAAGTTTACTTACTTACCTTCAGTGACGTAGATTGATGTTGCTATCTATAGTTTAAAGCCAATGAGCGAAGACCTAATGAGGCTAATTGTTGAACAAAGATAATGAACGTCTCTATGATAGTCTAATGGACTACATAACAGCCTCCTAATAATACAGCTTCTAATATTAACGATAACATTACATTGTACAATTAGTTGTTCTAAAGGAAACTATAGACAAGGTAAAGTACTCTTGTTATTAAGAAAATTGGCTTCAGACATGTGTGCCCACACTATTTGATATAAACTAGTGCTTGACTGCGATCCCACCTGATGGTAAGCAATGATGCAATCGTTGATGGTGAGGCGCACTAGTTTATTAAGAGCCTATTCACTCTAGCATTGAAGACACCCAAATTATAATCGGATGGGAAGAAAGCAGCAGGCATATTGTTCCAGTCCTTCGATGTATGCGGTATAAACGACGAGGCGAAACGCCTAGTCCGGACAGTAGAGGTTTCAACAACGTAAGAGTGGATCCTTACATTGTTGATGTCGGCGCATGATGGCCATCGATGTCGACGTCACACAAAATTCACAGTCACAGTAATATAGAATGATAGGAAATGTTATAGTGATGATAACAAAATGCCTTACTTCAGTTCAAGGTGTTTATTCCATGGGCGGCCAAAGAGAGTGCCTTTCAAAATACATTACATCGGTTTTTATACACAGAAATTGACAAGTAACAAAATTCACTATGAAGGTAGAAAACTATTTTGAATAAATAGAACGGAAATCGTCACAGTAAATTCTTATTTAAATATGGCCGGATGCTCTGATATTTTAAAGAAATAAAAAGGAACTGGTCAAGTTAAATCCTCACAAGTTTAACCGAGTACTGTAATATGTTTTTAAAATAAGAAAGGAAGTCGTCATTTGATTCGTTATAAATTGAACAGGATGTTGTAATATTTAAAATAAATCGAAAGGAAGTTATCAAATTAAATCCTTATATAAATTCAACAGGATATCGCAATATTTTAAATAATTCGAAGGAATGTTATCAAATTAAATCCTAGTTTAAATTCAACAGGATATTGCAACATTTTAAAAGAAATAAACAGGAAGTGACCAAATTAAATCCATATCAAAATTATCAAATATTGGTTTTGCGCCCATATTGACTTACATTGTGTGACTCGCCGTACCTCGGGTTGTCTGATGGTAGTATTGATATGGTGAAACGAAGTCATGCAATTGCCGCGCACACTCTCCAAAATTCAACCTGTAAAATACGGAATGACTGGTTCTACGCCTGTGCTCAAGGTTTTGAAGATTGGACTTGACCAAATCTGGATCACCAATTAGCCTCTTCACACGTCTTTTCACCGAGTCCAAAGCTGCCAGGTGGCATTTTGCAGCACCAGACCATAAGTGGCTGCAATATTCCACACACGATCGGACCTGTGCTTTGTATAACATTAAAAGCTGGCCCGGTATGAAGTACCGCATAACCTTTGCAAGAACGCCGAGTTTCTTAGCAGCTACTTTGACTTTGAAACCACTCAAATTTAAGGTCTGAGAAAATTTCAACTCCCAAGAGGCGATCGGAAGAGGCGGTCGGTGCACTCCAAGGATATTTTTTATAAAGCAGGAACCAAGGCGAACGGGCTCTTTTTGGCGGTGAACAGACTCGATTATGTTTTGGCGGCGTTTAATCCCTCCAGATTGGCTTCACCTCACTTGGAGACTGCCTGAAGTGAGACATTCGTACGCTCTACCATCTACTTATTAAAAACACTAAACTAAAAATACTTCTTTGCCCTTGCTTTTCACGACCACGTGTTTCCCTTTCGTAAGTAAGCCCATGGCCCCGAAATCAGAGACATTAAGATTTTGTTTTCTTTCGATATGAACACAGTGTTGTAAAATATGAAATTTTATAAATAAAAATAAACCTCCCAACAATTAATGAGTAATTTGTGACGTAGTGACGTGCCCCAGTTACGTCGCCGCGACGTCGGCGTCGGCAGCAGTGTTTGATTTGACGTTATCTGTGCTGACGAGGGTCGATCCGCTACTGTCAATGTATTGTGTGCCCAGAGTTACTGAGAGGGTAGATACAGAAGTAAGGGGTACAAGTTATGGTATAGGTTTTGAATTTTGATGCGTGTGACGTTTTTATAGGCATCTAAAAGTCAGTCAAAGTCTGTTTAGTGCAAAAGACTGCGCAGCTACTGTCAACAACGTATTTATACTATCACAGGTATTGCAATTATCCACAGGCAGCAGAGACCTTTTATTACCAAGAGGACCGCTTACTTATTTGCTTTTAAGGCCTTTTAATCGAAGACACTTTTTGACTTTTCATTCTGTTAGCTAGCTGAGTTATTAACCTCAGCAGAATAAAGAACAGGCTTTCTCAGGATAGCCTCCTGATTAAATGAAAATTCAGGAATAGACAGATCTGCAGAATTGTTAGAAAGAGTACAGGTACTATACTATACTGCGCACACGTGGGCTTCGTACGCCGATCTGGGCGCGTCAGTTTCCATACATTTTATACGGAAACTAGAATTGTAGAGCTACACTTGATCCACGCCACGCAACGTCGTTCTACGTACAAATCAGGCGTGTTACACGTGAGCGTCGGTTTAATGCAGTTCTAGCTTTATTCTGGCCCAAAAACACAAAGGAGATGAAGAATCATGAGTGTGTTTTCGTCAATAAAAGTTGGTCACTTCTTCTCGCTAAACACAGAGCGGGAGCATTAACTTGATCATTTCCCTTAAAAAAAAAAATAGTCTACTACTCTGAACAAATTAAAAGAATCTGCTTACATTTTAAGTGGCATAAACATATTTCACCCCCAGACTTGGAGGGGTCGACTCTCGTAAAATAGCCTTTTGGGATCATTCGCGGAATAAAGTTAGCGTTCAAAGTTTGATAGAAAGTTAGCTCAGTGCCGCAGTTGGTCGGGGTACCTGGGTCTTTCACGAATACATTTTTAGTTCAGTACTAGTGTAAATATTCGAGGTGGTACTTCGCTATTGATTGCTATATTTTTGTTCAAGGTTCTTTTTCGTTGAAGATTGGATGGAATTTTAGATATTTTAAAAGTGTATATGTTTTGGCCAGATCATAGAAATTGATCACTTCATGATATTATGACTAGCTAAAATTGGCCAGATCGTTTACGCTAACATTTGATGATATATCAATCCTCATTTGGCCATATCATTGATGTAGGATTTCTATGGTAATAAAAAGTCTAAAGAAAGTAGGTCAAACTAAGAATGAAATATCATCAAACGATATTTAAACCATGTGGTTTATATGTCGTGGCCAGATGATACCAAGGCATGTACCTATATAGGAACTTTGCATTGAACAAGGAAACCATGGTCCTAGAGTGCAAAAGGCAATTAATATATAATAATAATATATTTCACAACTATCACACAACGCCGTCTAGTCCCAAGCTAAGCAGAGCTTGTGTTATGCGTACTAGTCAACTGATAAACATACTTATATATGCGTAAATTAATTAGAGTTTATTAAAAAAAAAAAACTTTATTTTTAATTTTATCTTCACAAATCGATAGTGTTTCATGTACCGAATCGACCCTCCATGGGATTAAAACGATCAAAATTTAACGTTGTATATTTAGCTAATAATTAGATTAAACAATAACGTTTTTATTTCATCATTAAGCCAATAAGTTATCTTTGCAAACCGTACTTTTCAATCAACATTTCACAGAGGACCTTCATTGACTTTCCTATTGTTATTTGATATAGGTATACTTCATTGCACAGGGGAGCAAACCCGCTGGAGAAAGCTAGTAATCTAATAAAATAATAATGACAAAACACAATTCACTTTAAAGTTGTATCCGCAAGCCAACATAACTCCGTCGTATGCTATCGAAAATAATTTAATACTGTTACATTCGGGGCGTGCTGCGTTCAAAAACCGCAAACCTTACCATTTGCTTGTGATATTGATATTTTGTATTTACACATCATCTCGTGTGTGTAGTGTGGATTTCTCGGTTTCTGGGTATGTGGTTGAGGAAATGTTTGCCTCCAAATGTTATACTGCTAAAGAGAAGATCATTGTCTGCCTTAAAGTCTTCTCATAACTTTTCTATACACTGACTTATTCAACCCGCTCTTACCCCACTGCTTGTAGGCATCCAATGGACTGTTTTCAGCACTAGTGCAGAAAAGTGCGCGTGTCTCTCCCGTTTATCTTATCAGGCGCGCTTTTGACCCACGAGGCGTGGGTCAAACCCCACGAGTCGTAAGTGTATTGACAAGCGTCGTACACTTACGCCTCGTGGAGCCCTCGGCTCCATAGCACGCTCGCCTACAGCTCGTGCGAACTTGTATCAAAATGTACTATTTCCTGCTCTGTGTGGAGCGAGAGGGTGTGAAAGACTTTTACTGAATAAAACCCATCCATATCTTTTCAGTTGCTCTTTGCGTTTTAAGGTGGGGTAAGTCTTTCAAACAATCTCGCAGCTCTGGAAAGAAATAACAAAGTTGTTGTGCTAAAAAGCACAGAAAAATCTATTTTCAGCAGAAATTCTGATTTTTCATACTCTTTGCGTAATATATTTCATCACCATTGTTCTAAAAATGGTGGTGGTGACATTCACCAAACCACACTGGGCCCACGAAGTAGATTACAGCTCATTCCCTCTCCTAGAGAGGAAGCTTGAGTCCCAGCAGTGAGATCTTATAAGGCTAATGGCTACGTAGTGGTCAATAGGACCGAAATATTCTGGAGTGATGACCACGTATCGGAAGATATAGCTTTGGAAAGCTGCATAAGGTAGACCGATTACCTGGTGAAGGTCGTCGGAATCCGATGAATGTGACACGCACAGGACTGGTCGTTATGGCGATGCTTGGGGGCCTACGTCTACGTTACGTAAAAGCCTTTCAGCTGAAATGGTGATGATGATGTAAATACTGTGATATAATCTGTACGATATCTTTTGTAAGCCACCAAACATTTAATTAGTTAAGCTCCTTAGAAGTCCTAAGTTTGAGCTACACGAATACTAACAAATGCTTGCACTAACTGGACAGCTCCACTCAAATCTGTGTGGTTCTTTCTTCAAAAGACAGTCAGACACTAATCTGCATGGTTGTCATATTATTGGACTATTACATGTTTACTGTATGGACTTTAAAATAGACTTTAACCCCTGAGTTTCTTTCGGTGTTTCTTCTCAGGGTAGTCAGCTAGGAAACATCGGCGTTATCTAGTTTAAACAGGCGAAAAAAAAAAATTGACGTGTAAAAGTGTTTTTTTCTTTTTAAACCTGTTTGCAAAATAAATATCATTTATCATTTATTCGCTACTTAGAAAAAAATAAAAACCAATTTTCCACAGCTACAAAGTCACAAATTTCTCGCTCCAATTAACGCCTGTACTCCTAGTAGCTGGACATCGTCAGGCGCAACTTAGCCAAACAACTTAGCACTGACTTAGGTAACATTTGTAAGACGTACCCAACTCCAGAGCCCGCCGAGTCATCGCCAACTGAGCGTACGATGCTAATTGTAGCATTGTTTTTGTGTTAACATGTCTGGCATTAGGAAGTTCTAAACTTTAGTCCTTAGAAGCTATGTACATAGAAGACTGTAAGATTCTAATGACATAGACATTTTGCATTGTTTCCACTTCATTATTTATATTGATACTTTTTTTCCCTCTTCTATGACATTCTATAAGCTATGTTTTTTATTTAACTTAAAACACAGCCACCTCAATTTTACTAGTAATTTATTACTAGTTATATCTATCATTTATTAGCAGGTTTATTTTACAAGCTTTCTATTAGCTTGCACTGTATGTAACTATGTATGTTCGGCTCAAATCTTGCAACTCAATTTTGAAGCAGATATCTTCAACCGATTGAGCTGAAATTTTACATGCATGTGTAAATCGGGTGACAATGCAACAATATGATGACATGGAGCTGATCTGATGATGGAGCTGGAAGGTAGCCATAGGAACTCAGCAATAAAACAATACAACCCCATCGAATTTGGGCTTGCTTGATAAGTACTGACGAGTACTTTGATCCTGTATGATAGCCAGAGTCTGATGATGGAGACGGAAGGTGGTCACAGGAACTCCGCACTTAAACGACACAACCCCATCGAATTTGGGCCCGTTTAGTTTGTATTGACGAGTACTTTCATCCTATATGGTAGCCAGGGTCTGATGATGAAGCCGGAAGATGGTCATAGGAACTCCGCAGTTAAACGATATGACCCCATCGAGTTTGAGCTCGTTTGATTAGTATTGATGAGTACTTTGATCATGTATGGTAGCCAGGGTCTGATGATGGAGTCGGAAGGTGGTCATAGGAACTCCGCAGTTAAACGATACAACCCCATCGAATTTGGGCTCGTTTGATTCGTATTGACGAGTACTTTGATCCTGTATGATAA
This sequence comes from Leucania comma, assembly GCA_958295575.1. Classification (NCBI taxonomy): domain Eukaryota; kingdom Metazoa; phylum Arthropoda; class Insecta; order Lepidoptera; family Noctuidae; genus Leucania; species Leucania comma. Next base: position 2,629,481 of record OY282469.1, read on the forward strand.
CGAGGGTCTGAAGATGGAGCCGGAAGGTGATCATAGGAACTCGGCAGTTAAACTATACAACCCAATCGAATTTGGGCTCGTTTGATTCGTATTGACGAGTACTTTCATCCTATATGGTAACCAAGGTCTGAAAATGGAGCTGAAAGGTGGTCACAGGAACTCCGCACTTAAACGACACAACCCCATCAAATTTGGGCTCGTTTAGTTTGTATTGACGAGTACTTTCATCCTAAATGGTAGCCGGGGTCTGATGATAGAGCCGTAAGGTGGTCATAGGAACTCCGCAGTTAAACGATACGACCCCATCGAGTTTGAGCTCGTTTGATTAGTATTGACGAGTACTTTGATCATGTATGGTAGCCAGGGTCTGATGATCGAGTCGGAAGGTGGTCATAGGAACTCCGTAGTTAAACGATACAACCCCATCGAATTTGAACTCGTTTGATTCGTATTGACGAGTACTTGGATCCTATATGGTAACCAGGGTCTGATGATGGAGCTGGAAGTTTGCCATAGGAACTCCGCAATTACCAATAACCCTATCGACTTTAGGCTCATTTGATTTGTAATGACGAGTACTTGGATCCTATATGGTAACCAGGGTCTGATGATGGAGCTGGAACGTGGTCATAGGAACTCTGCAGTTAAACGACACAACCCTATCGAAATTGGGCTCATTTGATTTGTATTGACGAATGCTTGGATCCTATATGGTAACCAGGTTCTGATGATGAAGCTGGAAGGTTACCATAGGAACTTCGTAAGAAATCGACACAATCCCATCGAGTTTGGGCTCGTTTGATTGTTATTGATGAGTACTTGGATCTTATATGGTAACCAGGGTCTGATGATGGAGCTGGAAGGTTGCCATAAGAACTCCGCAATTAAACGATATAACCCCATCGACTTTAGACTCATTTGGTTTTTAATGACGAGTATTTGGATCCTATATGGTAACCAGGGTCTGATGATGGAGCTGTATCGTGGTCATTGGAACTTCGCAGTTAAACGACACAACCCCATCGATCGTACTAGTTAGTTTTAATACACTCCTACAAAATAGGTACAGTCAGCATCAAAAGTCGATAACCACATTCAAATTTTCAAAATCACTGTACATTATATCACCCATAAATCGCTTAACAAGAGAGGGCGCCAGTATTGAATGAACATCATTTAAGTTCAAAATTAACTGAACACTACTCTTCAAAGGTCACTGAACACCATTTTGTCAAAAATTGCTGATCGTTATAATATCCGAAAACATCATATCAATAAGTTTTACAAAAATCACTGAACAATATAAAATGCTTGTTTTGGTTATCTAGTGTAATCACGACGTCCAAAAATAACTTAAAATCATTGATAGCAAAAGTTACTGAACATTACTTTGTTTCGGATTCGTAGCGTGTAAACTTATACTATCAAAAGTAGCTGAACTGCAAACTAAAAACGTTGACGATGTTGCTGTATTACGATTGAATAGTAACCATATTTGACTATCAAAAATCACGCAGATTCTGCTTGAATTTATACCATCACGTAATTAATTATTTTTTTAGTTCGATTGAATTGTAACCTTATTCGTAAAACAATAAGACTCATTTTCAAAAATCACACAGATTCTGTTCAAATTCATACCGTCGACTTAGTTTATGATTTTTATAGTTACGATTGAATTAGAACCTAATCTGTATACATATAAGAGTCATTTTCAAAATTAACACAAATTCCGTTTTAATTCATTTCTTAGGGAAACATAATTGTGGGTATTTGAAAAATTGTTTACCCTTGAATGTAAAAAGAATATTTCTACTTAATTATCACTTTGTATCGGATGTAGACCATTGCGGTTGCAATTATTTTTCATCTATTTATTGTATTAGTTATCAATTGCGCTTTAGTAACAAATAAACATTATAATGTCATTTAATGTTCATATTACTGCACATGAACGTCACAAAATAGTGATATTGCGAGAAGAAGGACTTTCTGTTGCCGAAATAGCTAGAGAAATGGGAGTTGCTGTAAGTTATTTTATTTTATGTATTTTGAGATTATACAGGATTAGAGATGTAAGTGCGGTATAATACAATTTCGTTTATTACGTATTAAACGAAAAATACCGTATTAAACGGTATAATACCATTTGATACCGTATTTTATGTATGAATCGATTGGCTCTGTATTTTTTAAATAAATCAACCCACACTGGGCCCCTGTTATAGATTACGGCCCCATCCCTCTCCAAGAGAAGAGGCCTGCATCCCAGCAGTGGGAACATTAAAAAAAAAGGCTGATAATTATATTATTTTAAGTAACCTATCTGAATATTCATTGAAATGCTGTCTCCTTGAGAGGAGGCCTGTATCCCAGCAGTGGGAACATTAAAAAAAAAGGCTGATAATTATATTATTTTAAGTAACCTATCTGAATATTCATTGAAATGCTGTCTCCTTGAGAGGAGGCCTGTATCCCAGCAGTGGGAACATTAAAAAAAAAAGGCTGATAATTATATTATTTTAAGTAACCTATCTGAATATTCATTGAAATGCTGTCTCCTTGAGAGGAGGCCTGTATCCCAGCAGTGGGAACATTAAAAACATATGGCTGGTGATAATATTTGTTAAGTAACCTATCTGAATATTCATTGAAATACTGTCTCCTAGAGAGTAGCAACTCCCATTTCTCTAGCTATTTCGGCAACAGAAAGTCCTTCTTCTCGCAATATCACTATTTTGTGACGTTCATGTGCAGTAATATGAACATTAAATGACATTATAATGTTTATTTGTTACTAAACCGCAATTGATAACTAATACAATAAATAGATGAAAAATAATTGCAACCGCAATGGTCTACATCCGATACAAAGTGATAACTAAGTAGAAATATTCTTTTTACATTCAAGGGTAAACAATTTTTCAAATACCCACAATTATGTTTCCCTAAGAAATGAATTAAAACGGAATTTGTGTTAATTTTGAAAATGACTCTTATATGTATACAGATTAGGTTCTAATTCAATCGTAACTATAAAAATCATAAACTAAGTCGACGGTATGAATTTGAACAGAATCTGTGTGATTTTTGAAAATGAGTCTTATTGTTTTACGAATAAGGTTACAATTCAATCGAACTAAAAAAATAATTAATTACGTGATGGTATAAATTCAAGCAGAATCTGCGTGATTTTTGATAGTCAAATATGGTTACTATTCAATCGTAATACAGCAACATCGTCAACGTTTTTAGTTTGCAGTTCAGCTACTTTTGATAGTATAAGTTTACACGCTACGAATCCGAAACAAAGTAATGTTCAGTAACTTTTGCTATCAATGATTTTAAGTTATTTTTGGACGTCGTGATTACACTAGATAACCAAAACAAGCATTTTATATTGTTCAGTGATTTTTGTAAAACTTATTGATATGATGTTTTCGGATATTATAACGATCAGCAATTTTTGACAAAATGGTGTTCAGTGACCTTTGAAGAGTAGTGTTCAGTTAATTTTGAACTTAAATGATGTTCATTCAATACTGGCGCCCTCTCTTGTTAAGCGATTTATGGGTGATATAATGTACAGTGATTTTGAAAATTTGAATGTGGTTATCGACTTTTGATGCTGACTGTACCAATTGAAAAGGCTTGCAGAGAGTAACATGAAAAATAAAGTGACATTACCCTAAATCCAATATTTTCCTTTTTCTCAGTCAAACTCTTGGTGGAGTGGTAGTGTTAATGGATCGTCTGGTAGGTTGGTTGCGGCTTTTGCGAGACTTCTCCATCTCTCTCTATTCATTATATTCGGGTACATTCAATGATACACTTCGAAGATGATTTAGTGAGGTCTGTCCATCTGGTAGGCGATAGGCCGCAAGAACGTAGGCCCTCTACTCTTCCCTGTTTCACTAAACGTTCCAAAGAGCTTTCATTGCCTATGATATATCCAAACATCTTAAAAATTCGCTGTTGCACAATCGGCAAAAGTTTTTGTTTTAATGCAAAGCTCTTTAAGAATGGAAACGTTAGTACGATGAGCAGTCTGTTTTATCCTTAGTAGACGCCTCCAGCGTCACATTTCAAAAGCGTCAATCTTTTTACGGTGCTTGAATCTTCTCCGCATTTCCCAGTATTTGTGATTGTGGATCCCAGGTAGATAAACTCTGGACAACTTCGTCTTACGATCCACCACCATCCTTTTTGTTTCATAAATCCAACCTGGTAGACTTCTTAAGAGGTCGCCTCCTTCTGCGAAGCAGTAATGCTAGCAAAGGAGGATGCCGACCGCATCAGGCAACGGCGCTCAAGCCGCAGCCGCCGCCGTAATTCCGATCCCGATTTCCTCCCACCGTAGGCGTGGACTTGCGGACGGCGGGCAATGAGTAGCTCGCTGTCCGTCCGTCCGGTAACAGACCGAACCAAGCCCAAGGGCAGAGGATGTAATTGGATGATTTTACCTACCATAAAAAAGAAAATAAAAATAAAATCCTGGCAGACTTCTAAAGATAGCAGACTAAGTTTCCTATTCTTTCCTACAATATGGGTAACAAATGAAAGGACTTGCTGAGAATACAAATGTGATTTAAATAAGGTATAACTAAAAAGTAAAAAATAAATTACAAATAAAAAAACTTTTTTAAAAACAAGCTTTCAATTAAATGGGCTAAAAAGGAGAAAATAAACTTTTCCTTTATAACTTTTACTATCAATTTATAACGGCATTACACAATTTATATGATATAAAAGCTTGTCGCGAGATTTAACTGTGTAAATATACACAGCTAAATAACTTCATAAATTAAATAAGTTAAAAAACTTCATCTATTGATTTTAATATTTTCAAAATCTCGCGACAAGCTTTTGTATCATATAAATTGTGTAATGCCGTTATAAATTGATAGTAAAAGTTATAAAGGAAAAGTTTATTTTCTCCTTTTTAGCCCATTTAATTGAAAGCTTGTTTTTAAAAAAGTTTTTTTATTTGTAATTTATTTATTTTCGTATTGCTTCTTTTTATAATGTGAATGTGAGAATACCGTAGTGTCCAGATTATGTAATCCAGATTTATGGATTACAATTTTTAGGTAGAAAGCTGATCGGTCTACATTGTCCTCTCATATCAAAAAATATTGTAATATGGAAATATAGTAGAAACAATATTTTTTTTAAAGAGTAATCATGAAGTTTCATGTCGGATCTTTTCCATAGGAAACGACCAATTGGAACCGTGCGCTGCCCATGTAGGCCTGCGAGCAATAAATGCTTATCAGTTTGAGAGGTTTGAGTTTGAGTTTTCATATGGATGGTTTGTATGTTGGACCTGTGAATTAATTGTACTTTTAGGAACCAGAAGTGAAATTAATTAAAAAAAAACAATTCTACAGAAAACTGAACGTTTATTCTAACCTTTAAATAGTTAAATTCTGATTTACACAATTTAATAAAACACAAAATAATCACATCTACAAACAACCGTTAATTAAATCACTAAATATGCACGATAGCAAACAGCGCCGATCACCTGACAACCTTACCGTCCGAGAGCCAACGAGCAAATGACCGAAACACGCCTACAACGTTCTATTTATAGAAGATGTCAGATGACGTCACTTGTTTACCATTGGCAATTACAATTATCCTAATACGGCCTCTCCTGACCGTGCGCCGTCCTCGGAGCCACATCGATCGTCCATTGTCACCTCGTCGCTCATTGTTAGGTACTTGCAGGGCCTACGGAAGATGGACCAGCCTCATTGCCCTCACCACCTTCATCGTCAGTACCTTAAAGAAATGAGATTGCAGCCATATTAGTGGTTGTACACATAAACAAACACAAAAAAAAACAACTATTCTTTCATCCGTCTCACATCCAAGGCCCTCATTCAATGAATCACTCTTCTAAGCAAATACATTCGTTCTCAAAACATACATCATCAGGCACATTCGTTCGCACTATATCTTTGCGCATGAGTCCGAAGGACACTTCAATACACGTTAACCAACGTGTCTGCTATGTGCCTATACACATATCCAACATATGTGTCTGCAGGACATTAAGTCCAATACACGTTGACAAACGTGTCTGCTAGGCCACCTATGTGCCTCTACACATATCCAACATATGTGTCTGCAGGACATTAAGTCCAATACACGTTAACAAACGTGTCTGCTAGGCCACCCATGTGCCTCTACACATATCCAACATATGTGTCTGCAGGACATTAAGTCCAATACACGTTAACAAACGTGTCTGCTAGGCCACCTATGTGCCTCTACACATATCCAACATATGTGTCTGCAGGACATTAAGTCCAATACACGTTAACAAACGTGTCTGCTAGGCCACCTATGTGCCTCTACACATATCCAACATATGTGTCTGCAGGACATTAAGTCCAATACACGTTAACAAACGTGTCTGCTAGGCCACCTATGTGCCTCTACACATATCCAACATATGTGTCTGCAGGACATTAAGTCCAATACACGTGAACACAACAGTGCGTCTATTCACTCAGCTCGAGGTGCACGTCCGGTACTATCCGCTCGGTATCCATCTCACGTGCACACTCATCCATAAAAAGTTCATGCCATATCTGCAACATAAAGGTACACTTACTTTCAAAGAAAGCTGAACAACTCTCGGGACACCACTCCCCTTTCCATGGCACCATATATTGTGCTGCAGCCTGAGTTGTTTTGCCTCTGGCTCCACCCAATAGCTTCAGCTCATAGCGATTGCTTGGGAGAACCTTAATAACTTTATAGGGCCCTCGCATTCCAGAGTCCAGTTTACCAGTCGATTGCGAGTATTTAATAACAAACACCAGGTCATCAGTCTTGAAAACTTTTGGGGGGTGTCGTTGGCGATTAGTATGGGAATCTTGTTTATTTTGGTTCTTGTCAAGTAGCTCCTTTGCTCGGCTCCTGCAGATTTCCCTCCAAGCTTCACGGTTAGGGTTTGCGTTGTCGATTGCCACGTCGCGGACCAGCGCACGGATAACAGGAGTGGTCGCATCAGTGCCAATCAGTAGGTTTAGTGCCGACATTTGTGTTGTTTTTTGTTTAGTAATATTTAATACAAGCTGAATTTTCCAAAGTGAATCTGACCAAGTTACATGTTTATTACGACTTTCTACACGAATAAGATTTAATACAGTTCGCACATAACGCTCTGCCTGCCCGTTTGCATGATGCATTTCGGGAGTTATGTGGTGGATGTCACAACCTAAATCTGATATCCAGCTGGTGAAGTCAGCTGCTTCGAACATACGACCTCGGTCACAAACAATTAATTTAGGGACCCCAAATAAAGAAATTGCATTATTGAAAACACGCTTAAGTTCGCTAGTGTCCTGCCGGTACATGGTATACAGTAAGCAGAATTTTGTGAATGCGTCTACTAGTACAAAAACAAACTTATAACCATTTGATTCCGGCAAAGGGCCTAATGCGTCCACATGAATAGTGTTAAAAGGATCTTCAGGTTTCTCCCATGACGTAATAGGTTGAGGAGGTGCCCTAGGCACTCGTTTTTTTGAGATACAAACGAGGCAATGGGAAGTATATTTTAGAACAAAGTTTTTCAGGCCTGGGAACCAAAAATGCTTTAGTATAAGGTCTAATGTTTTGTCGGCACCGATATGCTCGTGCTCATCGTGAAATAGTCGCAATAAACTAAGGCGGTGTCCTTTGGGGACATAACACAACAATCTCGCTTCTTCGCCCACTGGCGAGTAACGATAATAGAGTAAATCATTTTGATTGACATAACGACGTGAATCTAATCGACCATCTCTTAATTTTTGTATAAGGTCCTGTGTTTCGCTGTCGGCAGCTTGCGCCATTTGGGCCCAGTTTAACGGTCTATCGATCTGGTTCACCTGCGCAACTGGTGGATTTCTGCTGAGGTAGTCAGCATGAGACATCATGACTCCTTTTCGGTATTCAATTGTGAAATTGAAGTCTTGTAAATAAATCCACCAGCGCGCTACGCGTGGAAGCAGGTCCTTCTTACGCTCCGTGGCTTTCAGGGCGTTGCAGTCGGTTATAATCACAAAGTTTATGCCAATTAGGTAATGTCTAAAATGCTGCAACGCCTTGACCACCGCCAGCGTCTCTAGCTCGTAGGAGTGGTACCTACTTTCAGCGCCCTGGGTGACCTTACTAAAATAGGCGACTACCCGCTTATTGCCACCGCTATGGACTTGCATGAGTACAGCCCCATACCCCGCACTACTAGCGTCTGTGTGTAATTCCGTGGTTAATTTAGGATCAAAAATTGCCAGTATCGGTTCACTGGTCAACTGTTTAATAAGGTATAGGCGAACCTGTTCTTGTTCGGGTCCCCATTCAAATTTAACATTCTTTTTCGTTAACCGTGAAATACTCGCAGTTTTTGTGGCGTACCCTTCGATGTAACGTCTAAAATAACCCGCTAGACCTAAAAATTGTCTGACCTGTTTAACGGTACTGGGTACAGGAGTATTAGTTAATGCTTCAATTTTACCGGGGTTCGGCCTAACCTGCCCATGGCTAATTATACGTCCCAAATATTCTACCTCGGTCGTGAGAAACGAACACTTTCGAAGATTAATCGAAAATCCGGCTTGTGTTAAAGTTTCTAAAACTTCACGTAAAAGTTGAATCCCATCAGCAACTGTCATACTCATAAGGAGCACGTCATCTATATACACGAGTACGTTACCAGATTCGATGAACCTTCGAAGGGTTTTATTAATAATGCGTTGGTATACCGTAGGGGCATTACACAAACCAAATGGCATTTTCAAGTACTCGAAATGCCCCTCCGGTGTTACAAATCCGGTTTTATGTATCGAACCGTCCTCGATGGGGATTTGGTGGAACCCTGAGGCCATATCAAGGCCACTAAAGAATTTCGAGCCTCCCAATCGGTCTATGTGATCCTCTATGAGAGGGAGTGGATATCTATCCTTTACAGTTACCCGATTGAGTGCCCGAAAGTCCACACACATCCTATCGCTACCATCCTTCTTCTTTACTAAGATAATAGGACTCGCGTACTCTGAATTGGACTCCCTAATTATAGACTTATCTAATAAATCTTTTACGATATCCCGGACTTTCAATTTTTCCTGATAGGATAGTCTATACGGGTGATAGGCTACGGGAACGTCGCTATTTAAATTAATTTGCATTTTTCCCGTTTTGACAGTTGTAACAGCTGTGCCAGATATGAAAAAGGGTAAGAAATCACGAATAACGGATAACAACGAGCTTAGGTCTTCGCCTTGCAAAGGCGTATTTACATCACTCAAACAGTCGAGTTCAGCGGCGTTAATGCATAGCGTCTGGTTGGTGGAATGAGTCAAATACTGACCTTGTTTTGTTCTGACAAAGGTCACTCCATCCCTATTTAAGACATCAGTACCAATAATAATGGGCGTATTCATACAAGATGAAGGCACAATGATAAAATCTATTTCGAGTGCAATGTTGCTGAATTCGACCGTAAGGGTGACATATTCGCGAGCAATAATTCCGTCATAACTAATCCCTTTAATTACGCAGTGAGTTGGCTTTCGGACGCAAGAAAAGTATTTTACGGCGTCAGACGATATAAGGGAAACGTTAAGGGCACCGCTATCTATTAAAATATCAACCGGTATGCCCTGTATGACAGCAGTACTAATATCGTTATTACGGGAAGCGTTAGATATCCCTCTGCAAAGGTTAACCTTTTTCTGGTTGTTGGTTTGTGCCTCAACTCGCGCCTTAGTAAAACATTCGCTCTCTTTGTGTCCATTCTTTTTGCAAAACGAACAAGTTACTTTTGTATTACCGTTATCAGAATGCTTACGTTTTTTGATACAGTTAAAGCTTTTATGTCCAGCCCGGCCGCACGTAAAACACTTGCCTACGGATTGATCATTAGGACGTTTATTGGCCGAAGCGTTAGCAGGCCGGCGAGGATTGTCTTTGGTACGCTCAGGCTTAACATAAATAGCTAAAAACGAAACTATAGTTTCGACTGTAAGGTCTGCATTTGCGGCAGAAGCGCAAATCTGAGCATCATTGATACCACGTATGATAATCTGGACCATTAAGTCATCACTTAAGCCCTGAATAACGCGAAGTCGTAATAAGGAACGTCGAGCATATTCCGCGAACGTTGGATATTTATCGGACGTGGTATTCATGACGTCGAAGAGTATATTGGCATAATCTTGTTTCCGCGGACAAAGGGACTTGAAATCTTTCGAAAAGTTCGACCATGAACGATCATTCGTTGTCCACTCATTTAGCCACGTCTTAGCATCCCCTTTGAGACAATTAGCAACTCGCGATAAACACTCTAAATCAGACCAATGATTCACTAACCTGGCACGCTCCACCTCGTTACACCACACCTCAAAATCGTGGACAGCAGGATCAAAGTTTGACACGTAGTAATTTTGCGGCTTACTTCCGATAGTGGCTAATGCATCGGCCAGCAACTTTGCTGCGTTTGGCACATCATTACCAAGGTTATCACGTTGAGGCGTGATGGCACGGTTTGGTGGCAGTGGCGTATGTGACCTACTCGCGGTACTGTCCTCGATTGCGTTTAATCGCGACACAATTGCACTCAACGCTTGTTTTACGGAGCTTTCGCGACTACGGGACCGAGAGCGACGCTGTTTTGAAACACGATGGTGTCGGCGCGATCTGCCATGCCTTTCATGCGTTCTACGAGGTGAAGTTTCCTCAGAGCTGCTACTCGAACGAATAGATCGCGGCATTTTTTTTTTTTTTTTTTAAATTAACGGTTGTTTTTATTTGAAAATGGGCACGGGCCAATCCCACTTCTGATTTTAGGAACCAGAAGTGAAATTAATTAAAAAAAAACAATTCTACAGAAAACTGAACGTTTATTCTAACCTTTAAATAGTTAAATTCTGATTTACACAATTTAATAAAACACAAAATAATCACATCTACAAACAACCGTTAATTAAATCACTAAATATGCACGATAGCAAACAGCGCCGATCACCTGACAACCTTACCGTCCGAGAGCCAACGAGCAAATGACCGAAACACGCCTACAACATTCTATTTATAGAAGATGTCAGATGACGTCACTTGTTTACCATTGGCAATTACAATTATCCTAATAGTACATATTAGTGTATGTGACACATTACATGGACTCTCAAGCTCCCAATTATTGTATTATAATTACGGACACAGTCTAATATTGGTATTATTAAAATAATTTATGTATAAGTCAATAAATCTGTACTTTCAATAAAAGTGTGTCAATTTTGCTCATTATTTACGAGTACATGCCTTTTTCAATGATCAATAGGTAAACGTTTTGTTCAATCTTTCATACAATGTCTTTCGTCTTTCATCTCTCCATATTTTTCACAAAAGGTTTTTCTAAATAAAAAATAAAAAGTAATTATAATGATATTCATGTTATTATAATAATCGAAATGCTTCACTAAAGATCTCATTTCAAAGAGAAGGATCGTTGAACAAAAATAATGTGATCACAAAGAAAATAAAAGAAAGGCACAAGAAAATAATGAACGTCATTGTCAATATTCTGAGCGATATGTAGATAAAAGAATTACTGACAGAAGTCTTACATATATATGATTAGGGTTCCATTAGGTAAGTTATTATTATTTTTCATAGACCCTCGATTTCGTCGATGGAGCATGCTTGCCTAGAAGTAACCTATTCATTCTAGACTTAAAGACCCCTAGGTTGTAGTTATCACAATGCAAAGATTCCAATAGTGAATTCCACTCTTTGGCTGTACGCACAATTAATGTGTCCTCAAAATATTTTGTGCTTTTGAGTGAGATGTTCTCCATGTACCGGTGACACAATGGCGTATGTCTAGTAGTCCGATGATGGAACGAGTTTGGTGGAATTAAATTGTGTAATTCAGATGCACACACGCCGAAAAGTAACCGATTGATAACTGACAGACTAGCAATTCGGCGTCAATGCTCAACAACACTTTGTAGTTTTGATTCGACAAGTGCATCTTTGCCGATGATCTTCTTAGCTTGCTTCCCAAATCAAGCTGTTATTTGGCAGATCCGTCAAAAAGAACAGAATGAAAACAGTATCGCGAATTATGTAGTGGACGTAGTGGTATGGATGAAGTTGAAAAATGTGCAGAAGGATAAGGATGATACGGGTAATAAGGGTGTTAATGAGGATGATGGTGATGATGTTGATATAGAAGTAGCAGAAGACTAGGTAGTGCATCAAGAATTAAGCAATCATGTAGCAGAAGCCCTCAAAGAGAGCTGCCGAACCTTGTTTATTCTTTGCAACTAACTTTCAGTTTTGCTTTGCTCGGAGTTTCGTTGCGTGATCGCATTAGTAATGAAGATATTCGCCAGAGAACCAAGGCTACTGACGTAGCCCGAAGAATCGCCAAACTTAAGTGGCAGTGGGCAGAGCACATTGCTCGTAGAACGGATGGCCGAAAGGTTCTAGAGTGGTGACCGCGCACTTAAAGGTGCAGCGTTGGAAGGCCTCCTACAGCAGGATCTGCTGTGATACCTGGTGAGAGACGCGAGAATGCGGTGGATGCGAGGCACACAGGACCGTTCGTCTTGGGGACACTTGGGGGAGACTTACTCGTATGTGCAGCAGTGGACGTCCTTGGGCTGAAATGATGATGATGATGAACTTTCAGTTTTGCTTACGTTATTGTACGAGTATATTGACACGGCAGTGTGTCAGCAAGGTCACAAAGCAATAGGGCCATACGCCGGCTGAAAAAAAATGTTCTTTGTTACTTAATAGTGTGATTTTATAAGCTGAAAAACACTAAATTGACTAAATGGTTCTTTGACACAAAGATTCAAATAAGTGGGCAAAAACTTGCCAAGTTGCATTGTTGAGTGGCAAAAAACATTGGCGTCAGCTATAGTACAGAATAGGCTACGAGTAGGATAGATTTTTATATACTCAGCAAGTAGGTACAGGTTTTGGTCAAGTTTGGTGATCCATACTAACTACCTTAACTAAATAACTAAGGCATGCAAAACACTACTACAATAATAATACGCTTAGGACTAAAACACAAACTAAAAACAGACACATTCAAATTAATGATTAAAGAAACTTCCAGAAAACTAGATAAACAGTTAGATCTCACATCTTTTATATGCGAAACCGTTATAAAGTACTTGGCTTTCTTTTACATTTATGTTTTCGCTGTGATTATCATAATCAGTGAAATCTTGAGTCTGCAAGGCTTACATTGCCAGTAGGATGTACGAATAGACAACATACTAAGTATGAGTATGTCGGGAGAACTAGCTAAATGGGACTTCTGAACTTCATCTCTTCCAATTCAAAAGCGTCTTTATTCATTTGGCTGTTACAGTTTAATTACATTTGGATCACAAAGCGAATGGACTGTCGATTGTGATGCCAAGTCGGTTGCTGAAGGTGCTGTGGTCACAAATTTATGAATGAGTTTTCAGTTTTATTAATGTTTTTGAGTTAGTTTTATTTAGTTCGATATATTTTCGGGTTCTTTTGTTGCTTACCTACATTATTTTGTAACTATTAGTAAGTAAGTTTTCTTAAGTCAAGATTCAGCACCAGTGCAGTTCTTCCCACCACCAGTGCCAAGTGATCAATTCTTTTCCATTGTAAGATGTAGAAGAGATATAGAAGAGGAGTGGAGTATGGTGGGTGGAGGATGGAGTGTAGTGTATGAGGTTTGTATGTTGTGTTATAATTGTGTCTAATCATACAATAACATCAACCTATAGCTAATCATTAGGCATAGACCTCTCCCAAACAGTTCTACAGCAACGGATTTTCTACCTTTTACACCACGTCTTTTTTTATCTTATTAAGACCTATTTGCAAATGATAAATAAAACAGCGCACAAATCAGACAAAATTGCTGTTAAAACCATGAATAATTTATCAAGAAGTATTAAAGGATTCTACACAGATCCTATGATTAACATTGAAACAATGGTAATATTGAAAGCCACCTAAACAGTAATTCCCATTCAAATTAAACCCGTAAGTCGTTCATCCATTGAGCTAATTTATCATAATATGAAAGTTATACAATTCTATTGTGCCCCGACTTAGTCCTTAAGCTTTGACGTCGACCATTCATTGTAATAAAGCGGAGAGGTTTCGTCTTTCTGCCAGCGTAATCCCTACTTAGCCACGTTATATCTAGAGTGAGACTCGTTTGCTTTAGGTAAACATTAATAATTCAGCGGCGGTCGCGGGCCGCGACAAACACTACCCCTGCATATTCATAGGACGAGCGAAATATATTTTTTGTCGCTCCTGCACTCGGCTAATTACAAAAGTCTTCAACGTTTTCGACTTTTTTCCGATTCCCATCTGCCTTTGATTGGGTATCGGGACAGGAGAATATGGATCGACGATTTAATTAAGGTTTGCCTTCTATTCGAAGTTTGTTATGAATGAGATCGTTAGCGACTGTTGAAACTCGCTGCAGATTGATTACAAAAGTTGACAAAGATTTTATTCATATATTCATTTCGTTGGACGCTACTTATTGTTTCTATTCGTTCTTTTATATTCTCTCTAATAAGTTTGGAAGTGGCGGACGTTTCGGGACGGTCTCGAGGGGACGAATGATTAATTGAAATGAAACCAACGTTTTTACTTCTACCAAAGATGAATTAGAGAAATAAGGCGAAAGAAACTGATTACTTTACTGATTGTGCTTGATGGCCATCCTATGGATTCTTTTTGCTGTAAATATTTTCGCGCTTATTTCCGAAAGCCGTTTCCTGTTAACACTATTACTGCTTTGTTCCTCTAACCACATAAATTTTACTTTATTCTCACTTTCAGTCATATTTCCTTCATTGTCTGCAAATAGTGCCTTTTTCTTGCTATATTTTGGTTGGCTTACGATCTGACTGGAGGCATCTGACCTCCAAAATCCCCTTAGCCAAACTGATGTTTGGCTGCTAGCTATCCGTAATGATGTTCAAAGAATGATAGCCGGCCTAACGATTAAATGCGTTTTTAGGGTTTCGTACTTCAAAAGGAAAAAAACGAAACCCTTATAGGATCACTTTGTTGTCCGTCTGTCTGTCTGTCAAGACCGCATGGAGACCGCTCGAGAACGTATGGAGGTATCGAGTTGAAATTTAAACTATATAAGTACACAGTCCCTGAAGCTGTGAAAAAATCAAACATCTAAGTTAACGAAAAAAATCTGATGAATCTGAAACCTGTTTTGTAGTTACGTAAAAAAATTTTGTTTTTTTTTCGGCGATTCGGAAAAGTCAGGATTGTATGGATTCATAACTAATCTTTTTTTTTTGGTGGTGGTTAAAATCATCCAATGACATCTCCCGCCCTTGGGTGGAGCGGGAGATAGTGTCAGACTCTTACTGACTAAAAACCCACCCCGTTCCTTCGCGGCCTTAGATATCAGGGCCGGGCTTTCCTTCCGGAAACAAACCCTTGGCCCCAGTAGGCTTCGACCCTGCCTGCCTGCAGTTAGCAGGCTGGGTCTCTACGGTTTGCTGACAACTCCTTGAGGCGCGCGGGAACAGTGCGCGCCGTTGACTACCTGGTCTTGGTCCAGATGGTTACCGGACGGTCGGACAGCGAGGATTCATAACTAATCTTCGCAGCGTTGCTTAACCTCGAAGATGGACTAAAATATAAATATTAAATGATATTCATTTCGCAAATACCGTCATACACGTCAATGTGTCCGTCAATTTAAACTAACTATGAAATATGTCAAATCATAACCATCTATGAGAACTATGTAGATTTGTGTCTGAGATGGTCTTTAGAGGAAAAAACCACGCAAACTTGAATGGACCTGTCCAGCCAGTACTAGTCCATTTACCTGCTGCGGTCTTCCCATCCGATTATAATTTAGGTGTCTTCAAGGCTTCACCATCGACTATTACATCACTGCTTACCATCAGGGGAAACGCAGTCAAGCACTAGTTTAAATTATAAAAAAAGTATTTATTAGTATAGCTAATGCGGTATTTTATTTAGCTACATGCTCATGAATCGTTACAAGTGCTATACAAAAATCAAACACGGAAAAAATGAAAGTAAAAAAAACAGGCCTCTTTTTCTTCAACTTTCAAACCTATACAAACAATGACGGGGCTTTTCCTTAGTTCTACTAATAAAATAAGTTGGTTAACAACACTTTCATACATAATTGGTCGGCGGAAGTACTTGTTCCGAGCGAATCGATATAAACTTTTCTTTTGTTTGAACTTGTGTTGTACTTCAATGTTTTCGCTGCACGTTTTAACGTTGTTAGTTGAATGAGTGGTTTGTTTTGTGCTTTGATGGTTAATTTAATTAGGTTTTGTACTTAAACTAGATATAACTAGCGGCTTCGCTTGCGCGAAAGTAGAAAATTGTCCCAAGGGAACATACTCCCGGGATAGAAAGAATGAAAGAAAAAAGAACCGGGCAATTGCGAGTTGGACTCGCGCATAGAGGGTTCCGTATATTGCATTGCATCAGCCTTATAATGTTCCCACTGCTAGGACTCAGGCCTCCTCTCTAGGAGAAGGGAATGGGCTGTAATTCACCACGCGGGCCAGTGCGGTTTGGTGGATGTCACAAGTCTTCGAATGTTTTGGTTCCAGGACATGCTGGTTTCCTCACGATATTTTCCTTCACCGTTTTGAGAGCAGCTAGCATGGCCATAGCCATAATTTATTTTATACAGTATAGCTAAAACACAAATATACAGTAAAATAACAATTTCACTATTTAAACTCCTCTAAATATTTAAAGAGCATAAAATCCAACATAATATTTCAGAAATTTCATCCTCAAAAATTCATAGTATTCGTTCTGCGGAAAATACAATGATTTCAGCAGAAATCTGCACGGCTCGGGATGTGTTAAATTCCATGATAGAATTCCCAAGCGTGGAAATTTTAATTATGTCCGAAAATGCAAGTTATGTAAACGCCTAGTCAGGCGCTGTGAGTTGGTAGGCAGACGAGCGGCGACGGGAAATGTGCTTGTATGTTTGTATGTGTGTAGTTAATATTGGGAGGTTGAGTGTAATTTGTGTGGATCACTGGAAGAGCTGATCGCTTATTGTCTAAAAATGAAAAAAAGAAGGAAATAAACTAATAAATAAAGGAAGTAGGAAAGAAAGACAGAAACAAAGAAACCAAGAAAGAATAAATTACAAATAAAAATACCTTTTTAAAAACAAGCTTTCAATTAAATGGGCTAAAAAGAAGAAAATAAACTTTTCCTTTATAACTTTTACTATCAATTTATAACGGCATTACACAATTTATATGATACAAAAGCTTGTCGCGAGATTTTGAAAATATTAAAATCAATAGATGAAGTTATTTAACTTATTTAATTAATGAAGTTATTTAGCTGTGTATTTACACAGTTAAATCTCGCGACAAGCTTTTATATCATATAAATTGTGTAATGTCGTTATAAATTGATAGTAAAAGTTATAAAGGAAAAGTTTATTTTCTTCTTTTTAGCCCATTTAATTGAAAGCTTGTTTTTAAAAAGGTATTTTTATTTGTAATTTATTTTTTACTTTTTAGTTATACCTTATTTTAATCACATTTGTATTCTCAGCAAATCCTTAAATTTCGTACCTGGTTGCGCAAATAAGCTGTGGACTGTAGATTTAAAAAAGCGATATAAGATTTATTAACAATATGCAGATACTATGCCTGGCATGGGATAAAGGTATTGGGAAAGAGCACTGACCTTTAGACTTCGAAGGTTCCACGTGGCACCGCCGGCGATTTTCGACTTCGCACATTTAAATCACTGCCAGGTCCTGGTTTGCACTAACACTGCACTATTGTGGAGTCTCTGAATGATTTGATCACGAAAATAGTCAATTTTCTTGTAATTTCGAGCGGGCGCGGTTAGCGGTGCGGTCACATTCACAATGCACAAAACGTCAATGTCAAATCATTTCTTCAAGAGGTCGTGCGGTAAGCGGAAACGGTAGGGATAGGATTGCTAGGCCAAAAAAATAAATTACAAAAAACAAAGTCGCGGATCATAGCAAATTGGCGCAACCATTCCCCCCGGGTTTGAAGGGTTACCTTCAAAGAAAAGAAAAAAAACAAAAGCGAAACTAAACCCTATTACTAATCTAAACTATCAATACTAGGTAGCGAAACAACTTATAACTAACTATGCCACTACTACTGATTAGGCAGAGGGCAGAGGCGAATAACCGGACGCAGGTACGATCCAGTTGCGGTTTTAACTTTTACGACTCGCGTTATTCCGTTCGAACCCGGAAAAACTTCTTCCACTACACCAAGAGGCCAGTGCAGAGGAGGCGCACTCTCAGTCTTCAGTATCACCACAGTACCGACTGTGACTGGATCTGAAGGAGTGTTCCACTTTTGACGCGACTGCAGCGTATGCAGATAATCTGTCCTCCATCGCTTCCAAAAGGACTGAACTAAGCTATCTAGCAGAGCGTGACGCGGGTGAAGCTGCAGTTTGTCAGTCTCGACATCTAAAGCGGGCAAATATTTAAGAGGAGTCGTCGTCAAGAAGTGAGCCGGCGTCAACGCTAGTGGCTCCGATGGATCACTAGACAAAGTCCGACACAACGGACGCGTATTCATCAACGCCTCTACCTGAGCGAGTACGGTGCTCAACTCCTCGTACGAGAGAATCTGTTCGCCTATGACCCGAAACAGGTGCGACTTAAGGCTTTTAATATTCGCCTCCCAATTGCCACCAAAATGACTAGCCGCTGGCGTATTAAAACACCAATCAATGCGATTCTCAGCTAAGACATGGGCGAATTCACTTTGGTAGTACTTGGAGCGTAAGAATGTATGTAATTCCGAAATATTGCGTCGCGCTCCAACATAATTTGTGCCGTTGTCAGAGTATAAGCGCTTAACGGGACCACGGCGAGATAAAAATCGTTTAAATGCAGACATAAAACCCTGCGTACTCAAATCACTGGTTAACTCTATGTGAACCGCACGAGTTGTCATACAAACGAATAGGCAAATGTATGCCTTTGTGGAACGTATACCACGACCACGGGCAATAGTGACTTTAAACGGTCCAGCATAGTCCGTCCCAGTATGTATGAAAGGTTTCACCGTCTGTACAACACGACAAGAACGATGGTCGGCCATTTCCGGCGCGTTGAAACGCGGGCGGAGCTTAAAGCAGGGCACACATCTGTGCACTCTAGCGCGTATCAAATTGCGAGCGGAAAGTATCCAGTACTTCTGTCGAAGAATGGACATTAATAAATCGGGACCAGCGTGACAATTCACCTTATGGTGATAGTCCACCAACAAATCCAAAACGTGATCCCTGCGTGGTAGAACTACTGGATGCATTTGTTCAAACTCTAACTTAGCATTTCGCAGACGGCCACCGACACGAATGAGTCCGTCTTGCAAAAATGGTTTCAAATGTTGAAGTGCGGGACTACAAGGTTTATGTGATTCTAAACTACGAAATTCTTTTGAAAAATAAAATTTCTGCAACTCTCGAAGTACAACTGATTCAGCTCTATCCAAATCAGCTGCGATTATAGAACCACGCGATGGTAATAATCTCAAAAATCTTAGGACGTAAACCACACAGCGTAATAGTCTCGACCAAGACGAGACTCGATTAGACAACAACAAAACAACTGACTCTTCACGCGGAACTGATACTACAAGCGTATGTTTCTTCTCCTCGGGTGGTTCTGAAACAGTAGCGGGGTTAAACGGAGCATTTGGCCACTCGTTAGGAGTGGTATGCAGCCAGGGAGGGCCACAAAACCAAAGCGGATGATTTAAAATTTGCGCGGGAAGCAAACCACGTGAGAGACAGTCAGCTGGGTTTTCTGTTCCAGCGACATGGAACATATTTTCCGGTGACAATTCAGCTTGAATCTTAGCCACCCTATTTGCGACAAACGTGCCCCATCGATGGGGTGAAGAGTGGGCCCAACATAGGGCAACGGTTGAGTCTGAAAACGCTACAATTCTCTCTATATTAATGCGAGGACGACAAGTTTTGACTATAGATGTAATCAATTGAACCAACATAAGAATAGCGCAGAGTTCGAGACGAGCAAGAGAGACAACCTTACTAGGAGATACCTTTGATTTTGCGCTAATGAGGAAAACTGAAATGTTATCGCCATTTTGGACCTGAAAGTAAACCACTCCCCCGTAAGCCCTCTCACTGGCGTCTGCGAAACCTACCACATTAACAACAGTGTCTGGTACTATACCAACATGGCGAGGAATCTGTATCTGATCGAGCATTGGAAGCTCTTTCCTATAGCGAGCCCACAACTTGGCAACACTTTCAGGAGCGGTGTCGTCCCAATCACAGTTGGAAAGCCAAAGCTCTTTTATAAGCAGCTTTGCATATAAAACGACAGGAGCTACAAAACCCATTATATCCCATATCCGAGCTACACATGCTAGGATAACGCGTTTGGTACAAGTTGGCGGAGTCGAGCTAATTTTAAGACTGAACATATCAGTTGCGGGTGACCAACTTAAACCAAGGATCTTATGCGAATCACTATCATCGAATTCCTTTACCGAAGTCAACCGGTGTGACGGTGGAATCGACTCTAATGTAGCTTGCGAGTTGCTTGTCCATTTCACCAGATCAAATTGACCGGACTTCATGAGGCTGATTACTTGAGCAGCGGTCTCTATAGCCTCTGCTTCACTAGGTACACTGTACACAAAATCGTCCATGTACAATCCGGTTTCAATAGTGGCCCTTGCTTTCGGGTATGTATCACCCTCGTCAGCGGCCAACTGCTTGATAGTGCGAAGAGCGTGAAAGGGACTAGACTTAAGCCCAAAACAAACACGATTGAATTCGTAAACCTTCAAAGGTTCCTGCGGAGAAAATCTATACAAGAAGCGTTGGAATCTACGGTCACATTCTCTGATTCCAATACTAAGAAACATTTGCCGAATATCGGCAGAGAGCGCAATAGCAAACAAGCGAAAATTTACTATTATTTCAAATAAGTTACCCTGGAGGTTCTGACCACAATACAAGATATCGTTAAGCGATATGCCAGTACTAGTCTTAGCGCTACCATCCATAACCACACGCAGTTTAGTTGTAAGTTTGTCTTCTCTAACAACTCCATGGTGCGGGATGATGTAAAACGGGTAATCACGTGTCTCCTCAGTCTCGGCAGGCGCTGATGAGATATAACCTTTATCTAAATATTCGATCAGCACATCATCATAGGCTTGCTTCAACTTAGGAGACGCCTGCATCTTACGTTCCAAGCATAGAAAGCGTTTTTCTGCGGAGGCACGGGAGCCACCGAGCGAAAAAATATCACCCTTGAAAGGGAGCGCGACAACATAACGACCATCTTTATCACGAGTAGTCGTGCGGGTATAAATCTCCTCAGTGACCTGATCCTCAGGGCTGAGAATAGGCGGGACATTGACCTCTTCAATCTCCCAGAACTTGCGGATGGTAGACTCAAGCGGCGGCTCGACGGTGCAACAGTGCGACACAGTCGAGTAACTATTTAAATAAGCGGGTGCGGAACCAACTATAACAAACCCGAGAACTGTTTCCAGTGCGTGCGGAGCGGGGTACATCGGAAGACCTTGAATTTTACGTGATAACTGGAGATGCGGGAGAATCGAAGCACCGATCAATAGATCGATATCTCCAGGGAAAGCGTAATTTCCGTCGGCTAACTGCAAGTTCTTAAACTCCGTCAGCATGGACGTGTCAACCGGTACCGTGGGCAACCGTTCCGTAATCTTATCTGCGACTAGCGAATCCATTTCAAACGAAATATTACGATTAAAACGTGAACTAAATATTATTTTAATGGAACCGTGAATGGTTGCCTTTAAACCTCCAAAACCTTTCACTTCTGAGCGGGATGACCAATTATTAAAACTAAAACCAAGGCGTTGACAACAATCCCGAGTAATAAAATTACTCTGGGAAGCGCCATCTAGTAGCGCTCGAACGGTGTGCGGTTTGCCAAAGGCATCTACAATGACAACTTGCGCGGTCGCAAGTAAAACGGTAGTGACTTGAGTACCAGCGGCGGAAAGCGAACACAATGTTACGTCGTTTGCACTTGCAGCAGGCCGCGCGTCACAAGCGTCGCGCGTCTGCGCAGGCTGCTGCTGCGATGGCAGCTTACTACTCTCAAAATGTAAGAAGGTATGATGTCTAGCTAGACATTTACGACAGCTACCACCACTGTTACATGACGTAACCAGATGTTTGTCACTTAGACAATTAAAACACAAATTATTAGTGCGGACAAACTTGTAACGATCACTAGGCGATAATCTCTGAAATTCCGAACACTTGTACAGCTGTGTATGGCTACCCTTACACAGAGAACAGTCAGGTGTTGAGGCGGTATTAACTAGCGTATGTGCAGTCTTGACTGACTTCGATGACGCGTCTATACGGCGATCGGAACCTGTCCTATTCGTGGCTTCATGACGTGCCGACGTGCGCTGCAACACCTTAATATGGTCGCGAATAAAAGATTCTAAATCTTCGAACTTAGGTATTTCTTTACCGCGCTGAGTCGTTTCAAACAGACGAACAGTTTCAGGATCTAATTTCTTTAAACCGATATACAAAAACAAAAAGTCACAGAGGTCATTGACCTTTAGGTTCTTTACTGCACGAACAGATGATGCGAAAATATTTAAAAACTTCTCTAAATTATGATCGTTACAAACGGAAAAACTTTTCAAATCGAATAATTGATCTAAATATGCGGTGGCTACTAATCGCTTATCTTCGTATTTTGTTTTTAAAGTGTTCAAAACTAAATTGTAATTTTCAGCGCTAAACGTAATTCCAGCACAGACAGCCTTTGCCTTACCGGTCAATTTTTCTACGAGATAATGCAATCTCTCGTGATCTGTCAGCGATGTGTTCCTATGTATTATATTTTCGAAACTATCTATAAATAAATTCCAATTTCGAATGTCACCATTAAATTCAGGTATTTGAATTGGCGGCAATCGTGGGCGTTCGCGAGGAGGGTTGGATAAACCACTCGCGGGGGGGGGGAGTCTCTAAACTCCTAGCAATACGTTTGATACGACAATACAAGTCATCAAAGGACGACAATGCCTGATAACTCACACAGTAATCAGGATTTAACTCCAACTCTAAAATGTTTATATTATTAATTGTAGATTCAAAGTCCGCGCGCAAACTATCTAAAGTTTCCAACGAACACAAGAAAGCATCTCTAATCGCCAGATCCGAGATTTGCAAAGATTTATCACAAATTGATTGAACACGTGAAAACTGTGAGTCCCTTTTAGCGTATAAAAGCTTTAACTGAACCTTTAAATCAGTACTAACCTTGGTTCCCTTAAGAGACATCTTGTTTTGATATATTCACACTATACACTCAAACAAACACTTAACGAATTATTAAGTAAACGATAATTATCAGATAACAATATGGTTATATTGTAAACAACAAAGTGAACGGCGAACGAACGGAATAACATATGCGTATATAATCTATGGTTTATCCGTTTCCTACAAATATTCACTCAACAATGAACGGGTATTTTTGAAATGCGTCTACCTACATGCAATTTGTAGGATGGTCGAATGAATTTTGTCAAGAAAAAGTATGCGATCGATTTATATCTACGCTGATATTTACGTAGCTAACTATAATTATGCGGTGCGGTTGACGGCGTAGGTACCGTAATTATCAATGACTCTTTAACTATACGAGCGAAATAACGTATAGTTGCCTAAATGCCTAGATGCGGGTTTTCTACTATTATATCTAGGTAAATAGGCGCGTTGCGTTTATTCCCTATGGAACAAATACTATATTGCGAAATTACAAGAAAATGATTCACGATCCTGCTCGTATGGACCAAAAAGTAATGGTTGCGCAAATAAGCTGTGGACTGTAGATTTAAAAAAGCGATATAAGATTTATTAACAATATGCAGATACTATGCCTGGCATGGGATAAAGGTATTGGGAAAGAGCACTGACCTTTAGACTTCGAAGGTTCCACGTGGCACCGCCGGCGATTTTCGACTTCGCACATTTAAATCACTGCCAGGTCCTGGTTTGCACTAACACTGCACTATTGTGGAGTCTCTGAATGATTTGATCACGAAAATAGTCAATTTTCTTGTAATTTCGAGCGGGCGCGGTTAGCGGTGCGGTCACATTCACAATGCACAAAACGTCAATGTCAAATCATTTCTTCAAGAGGTCGTGCGGTAAGCGGAAACGGTAGGGATAGGATTGCTAGGCCAAAAAAATAAATTACAAAAAACAAAGTCGCGGATCATAGCAAATTGGCGCAACCATTCCATATCATAGGAAAGCATAAGAAGCTTAGTCTGCTATCTTTAGAAGTCTGCCAGGTTTTTTTTTATGTTTTTGTAAAATCATCCAATGACATCCCCCGCCCTTCGGCTTGGTTCGGTCTGTCAAAATGATGGTGGTGGATCGTAAGACTAACAATCAACCTAACTTACATGAAATAGCCAATTGCGAAGTTGTCCAGAGTTTATCTACCTGGGATCCACAAATCCTAGGAAATGCGGAGAACATTCAAGCACCGTAAACCGATTGACGCTCTTGAAATGTGACGCTGGAGGCGTTTACTGAGGATAAAACAGACTGCTCAACGCACTAACGGTTCCATTCCTAAAGAGCTTTGCATCAAAACAAAAACTTTCGTCGATTGTGCAACAGCGAATTTTTAAGCTGTTTGGATATATCATACGCAATGAAAGCTCTTTGGAACGTTTAGTGGTACAGGAAAGAGTAGATGGCCTACGTTTTCGCGGCCAATCGACTACCAGATGGACAGACCTCACTAAATCATCTTCAGAGTGTTCCCTCATTGAATGTACACGAAGTGCCATGAATAGAGAGAGATAGAGAAGTCTCGCAAAAGCCGCAACCAACCTACCAGAAGACCACTACAACTCCACCAAGAGTATGACTGAGAAAAAGGAGAATATTGGATTTAGAGTTATGTCACTTTATTTTTCAAGTTACTCTCTGCAAGCCCTTTCAATTGGTATTTTGTAGGAGTGTATTAAAACTAACTAGCTATTTACTTATGTAAATATGTACGGAACCCTCCGTGCGCGAGTCCAAGTCGCTTATGACCGGTTAGAACTTATTTTATTCGATCCGAAACTCGATGGGATTGTGTCGTTTTATTGTGCAACTCCTATGGCCACCTTTCAGCTCCATCATCAGATCCCGACTGCCATATTGATCAAAGTACTCGTCATTACAAATCTAACGAGACCAAAGACGAGAGGGCTGTGTCGTTTGATTGCGGAGTTCTTGTAGCCACCTTCCAGCTCCATCATCAGACCCTGGTTACCATATAGGATCCAAGTACTCATCAATACAAATCAAAAGAGCCCGAACTCGATGGGATTGTGTCGATTTCTTACGAAGTTTCTATGGTTTTTTTTTATAGTAGGTAAAATCATCCAATGACAAATCCCGCCCTTGGGTGGGGCGGGAAATAGTGTCAGACTCTTACTGACTAAAAATCTACCCTGTTCCATTCATTGCCTTCGTCCCAGGGCCCCGGGTGACATTTTCACATAACTTTTGGCCCCAGTAGGCTTCGGCCCTGCTGGGCCCCTACAGTTTGCTGACAACTCCTTGAGGCGCGTGGGAACAGTGCACGCCGTAAACGACTTGCGCCGTTACCGGACGGACGGATAGCGAGCTACCTATTGCCCGCCGTCAAAGTCAAAGTCAAAGTCAAAGTCAAATCTTTATTGCAGAACACAATACAATAAATTATACATTTGTGGATGTCATGTAAATGCTCGGTTAATTGTGTTTTACCAAATTAGGCATGCAAATTAGTGGTAAAGTCAAAAAACATTTTGTGATTAAGTTACATAATATATGTCAAAGATTAATACTAATGATAATGTCAACACAGAAATACAATAAAAATAAAAAATAATTAATATAGTCAAATGATAATGTCAACGCAAAATAATAACAAATTTAAAATAAATACAAATAATTAAATTAAGTAAAGTAAATCGGACTTAGAAAGAAGCAACCATTATCATTATACACATAAATTCCTGTCTGACAGGTACTCATTAACGGTATAGTACGTCTTACTTATAAGCAAATTGTGCAATTGTTTTTTAAATAAGTTAAAATCATTGCATTCTAGCAAAGATTTAGGCAGTTTGTTGTATATCCTTGGTGCCATTCCTAATAAACTTTTATGAAATATGGCTTTTTTATGTGGTCTACCGCTTATTTTATGTCTGTATCGCGCGCTGTTAAGAGTTCCAAACAAATGGAGATTATTTTTAACAAATATAGCAACCTCATATATGTACAGGCAAGGTAGTGTTAATATACGAAGATTCGCAAAATAAGGCTTACAACTGTCCGTACTTTGAATGCCGCATATTGACCTAACACACCTTTTTTGAGCCCTAAATACCGTGTCCATATTTGTGGAATTACCCCAGTATATGATACCGTAGCGTAACGTAGCTGTAACATACGCATGATACGCCGTAACCAAGGCTTTAAGATTTACCTCTTTAGCGAGATTGCGTAGAGCGTATGATTGTCGACTCAGACGTTTACATACATTGTTAGTGTGAGTTTTCCAAGTCATATCTCTATCTAGTTCTAATCCTAAAAATTTTGTAGTACTGGTTTCTGAAATCATTTTGTCTCTATACTTAATGTCAAGTTTTTTATGATTTGTCCTTTGCTCAAATGTCATTAATTTAGTCTTGTCAATGTTTATTTTCAAATTATTCCCCCCCATCCAATCTATTAATGCCTGAAGACAGTGGTTTATTTCACTCTCAAGTGTCGTCGCATCATTAACGCCACTAAAAACAACCGTGCTATCATCAGCAAACAAAACCATAGGATGATATGTTTCTCTGGGCATGTCATTAATATAAATGATAAACAATAAAGATGCGCGCGAAGTCCGCGAGCCCGCGCCTACTGCAGCCGGAAATCGGGATCGGAATCCAGGCGGTGGCGGCGGCGTGTGCGCCGTTGCCTAATGTGGTCGGCCTCCTCGTTTGCTAGCATTACTGCTTCGCAGAAGGAGGCGACCACCTGCCATTCCTCTTCGCTCCGGCGCATGGCCTGAACCAAGCCCCGGCGCGAGAGATCGCCGCCACCGATCGCTCCCACAAGTACACGGCGATGCTCTTCCCAAGCGGGGCACACCTCGACTGTGTGCTCCACCGTGTTTTCCGGGCGCTCCGCACAGTAGCGACACCCGGGCGTCGTCTCCGCACGAATCTTGTACAGGTACTTCGCGAACTTGCCGTGTTTGGTTAGTAACTTAAGTTCCTATGGTAACCTTCCAGCTCCATCATCAGAACCTGGTTACCATATAGGTTCCAAGCACTCGTCAATACAAATCAAACGAACTCAAATTCGATGGGGTTGTGTCGTTTAACTGCGGAGTTCCAATGACCACGATCCAACTCCATCATCATACCCTGGTTTCAATATAAGATTCAAGTACTCGTCATTAAAAATCAAATGAGCCTAAAGTCGATGGGGTTATATCGTTTAATTGCGGAGTTCTTATGGCAACCTTCCAGCTCCATCATCAGACCATGGTTACCATATAAGATCCAAGTACTCATCAATAAAAATCAAATGAGCCCAAACTCGATGGGATTGTGTCGATTTCTTATGAAGTTCCTATGGTAACCTTCCAGCTCCATCATCAAAATCTGGTTACCATATAGGATCCAAGCACTCGTAAATACAAATCAAACGAGCCCAAATTCGATGGGGTTGTGTCGTTTAACTGCGGAGTTCCTATGACTACCTTCCGACTCCATCATCAGACCCTGGCTACCATACATGATCAAACTACTTGTCAATACTAATCAAACGAGCTCAAACTCGATGGGGTCGTATCGTTTATCTGCGGAGTTCCTATGAACACCTTCCGGCTCCATCATCAGACCCTGGCTACCATATAGAATGAAAGTACTCGTCAATACAAACTAAACGAGCCCAAATTCGATAGGTTTTGTCGTTTAAGTGCGGAATTCCTGTGACCACCTTCCACCTCCATCATCAGACCTTGGTTACCATATAGGATGAAAGTACTCATCAATACGAATCAAACGAGCCCAAATTCGATGGGGTTGTATCGTTTAACTGCGGAGTTCCTATGACCACCTTCCGGCTCCATCATCAGACCCTGACTATCATACAGAATTAAAGTACTCGTCAATACTAATCAAGCGAGCCCAAACTCGATGGGGTTGTATTGTTTTATTGCTAAGTTCCTATGGCTACCTTCCAGCTCCATCATCAGATCAGCTCCATGTTATCATAATGTTGCATTGTCATCCGATTTACACATGCATGTAAAATTTCAGCTCAATCGGTTGAAGATATCTGCTTCAAAATTGAGTTGCAAGATTTGAGCCGAACATACATAGTTACATACAGTGCAAGCTAATAGAAAGCTTGTAAAAAACAAAGAACTTAGAGCTACACTTGATCCACGCCACGTGACGTCGTTGTTCTACGTACAAATCAGGCGTGTCACACGTGTGCGTCGGTCTTCTTGAGTTCTAGGTTTAACCATTGCACCAATCGGGCTATTAATTCGTAAGTAGAGGCTTAGATAATAATAGGCGAGTATTTATAGGACATTGAACTTTCTTCATCATCATCATCATCATCATGATTTATGTCAAAAGACGTCCACTGTTGGACATAGGCCTCCCCCAATGGCCAGTCCTGTGCGTCTCGCAACCATCGGACTCCAGCGACCCTGACCAGAGGTTCTATTCTCTAAAAAAACGCAGCGCTGCCGCAACGACGAACATTCAAATAGGATACATTGAATTAACAATCCAATATTTAGGTGCATTAGGTTGACAATTCAATGTATCATATTTGGGTGTTCGTCGTTGAAGGAGCGCTGCGTTTTCTTAGAGAATAGTACCACTGGCCATCGGTTCAGCTTGCGGGAGGCTTTCCAACATTGGGCCTTCCGGTACGCGGTCGCCACTCCATAACCTTTCAGCCCCAACGGCCATCTGTTCTGCGTGCAATGTGCCCAGCCCATTGCCACTTAAGTTTGACGATTCTACGTGCTATGTCGGCAACCCTGGTTCTCTTGCGGATCTTCATTCCTGATTCGTTCACGCAAGGAAAAGATTTGAGGATTTGAGGATTGAGCTTTCTTGCAATGCATAAAATAAAAATACTTTCTACAAAAATACATTAAAAAAATACTTAGCACAAATAGATACGCCAGTTTTAGAAACAACATGTATTAAAAAAAAACCTATGATAAAAAAAAACACTGACACATTGTGTCATTGTGGGTAAAATCATCCTATGACATCTCCCGCCCTTGGGTGGAGCGGGAGATAGTGTCAGACTCTTACTGACTAAAAACCCACCCCGTTCCTTCGTTGCCTTTTATACCAGAACCGAGCCTTTTATTTCAGAAGCAGACCCTTGGCTTCAGTACGCTTCGACCCTGCCTGACACATTGTGTGTCTCACAGCTGCGGCTGCGCCAAATAGGCACACTCTACGTACTTGAGAGTCCACTTTGATCTCTTCAGATTTTAGAGAACTCCACATTACTCCCATCATCACAGCTATGTATAGCAAACTAATGCAAACTGATTAAGTATTCTAAACAAAATGAAAGAATTTACAAATTGAATGATTTTTAATATATATTTGGTGACTATTTTAATCATTTGACATTAGATAAATATTTGTTTGTTTTTTTAATTATTTCATAATTCATTCTAATATAAAAATATTGCATATCTCATGGTAGAATGTATTAGATCCTTCTCTTATTTAACACCATATTTCTGTACACTATAGTATATTTCTAGCTACACTCATCGCAAATAAATTTCATTTCACAATACTTGAATTCTATTCTGCCGTCGTAATTAAAACGGTACAACTAATTAAATTGTCTTTTCGTTTTTTTTTTTATACACATTTAGAATCGAAAAAGTCTGAACCCGAAAATGTTTCTAACTCAATTTCGAAAAAAAATTATGTTAATACGAGTAGTTCCTTTTAAATTACGATGGCAGTATACAACCTTTTTTTGTGTACATGCGAAAGCTGAAATACGGGTCTAATATTTTTATGCAAAAGAATCTAAAATGTCTATGTACAAAATTTCATAACTGTGTCATGAAAAATGACAAAGTTATAAGCTTGTTATGTAACCTGGTTGTCCACACAAACACATGGTCACCGGCCACCCGGGCTAATGAGGGCTTGTTTTGCTTTCCAATCTAGCTGTACGCTAGTGTCTAATGCCCGGTATAAACTAATGTACTTGTATTGTACTCTGTCTCGGTGGTGTCTGACATGTGACCTTTTTTACAAGCTTTCTATTAGCTTGCACTGTATGTAACTATGTATGTTCGGCTCAAATCTTGCGACTCAATTTTGAAGCAGATATCTTCAACCGATTGAGCTGAAATTTTACATGCATGTGTAAATCGGGTGACAATGCAAAATTATGATAACATGGAGCTGATCTGATGATGGAGCTGGAAGGTAGCCATAGGAACTTAGCAATAAAACAATACAACCCCATCGAGTTTGGGCTCGCTTGATTACTATTGACGAGTACTTTGATTCTGTATGATAGCCAGGGTCTGATGATGGAGCCGGAAGGTGGTCATAGGAACTCCGCAGTTAAACGATACAACCCCATCGAATTTGGGCTCGTTTAGTTTGTATTGACGAGTACTTTCATCCTATATGGTAGCCAGGGTCTGATGATGGAACCGGAAGGTGTTCATAGGATCTCCGCAGTTAAACGATACGACCCCATCGAGTTTGAGCTCGTTTGATTAGTATGGACGAGTAGTTTGATCATGTATAATGGTAGCCAGGGTCTGATGATGGAGTCGGAAGGTGGTCATAGGAACTCCGCAGTTAAACGATACAACCCCATCGAATTTGGGCTCCTTTGATTCGTATTGACGAGTACTTGGATCCTATATGGTAACCACGGTCTGATGATGGAGCTGAAAGGTTGCCATAGGAACTACGCAATTAAAAGATATAACCCCATCGACTTTAGGCTCATTTGATTTGTAATGACGAGTACTTTGATCATGAATGGTAGCCAGGGTCTGATGATGGAGTCGGAAGGTGGTCATAGGAACTCCGCAATTAAACGACACAACCCCATCGAATTTGGGCTCGTTTGATTTGTATTGACGAGTGCTTGGATCCTATATGGTAACCAGATTTTGATGATGGAGCTAGAAGGTTACCATAGGAACTTCGTAAGGAATCGACACAATCCCATCGAGTTTGGGCTCATTTGATTTTTATTGATGAGTACTTGGATCTTATATGGTAACCGGGTTCTGATGATGGAGCTGGAAGGTTGCCATAAGAACTCCGCAATTAAACGATATAACCCCATCGACTTTAGGCTCATTTGATTTTTAATGACGAGTACTTGAATCTTATATTGTAACCAGGGTATGATGATGGAGTTGGATCGTGGTCATTGGAACTCCGCAGTTAAACGACACAACCCCATCGAATTTGAGTTCGTTTGATTTGTATTGACGAGTACTTTCATCCTATATGGTAGCCAGGGTCTGATGATGGAGCCGGAAGGTGTTCATAGGAACTCCGCAGTTAAACGATACGACCCCATCGAGTTTGAGCTCGTTTGATTAGTATTGACGAGTAGTTTGATCATGTATAATGGTAACCAGGGTCTGATGATGGAGCTAGAAGGTGGCTACAAGAACTCCGCAATTAAATGACACAGCCATCTCGTCTTTGGTCTCGTTAGATTTGTAATGACGAGTACTTTGAACAATATGGCAGTCAGGATCTGATGATGGAGCTGGAAGGTGGCCATAGGAGTTCCGCAATAAAACGACACAATCCCATCGAGTTTCGGATCGAATAAAATAAGTTCTAACCGGTCATAAGCGACTTGGACTCGCGCACGGAGGGTTCCGTACAAATTTACATAAGTAAATAGCTAGTTAGTTTTAATACACTCCAACAAAATACCAATTGAAAGGGTTCGCAGAGTAACTTAACTAAAATAAAGTGACATAACTCTAAATCCAATATTCTCCTTTTTCTCAGTCCTACTCTTGGTGGAGTGGTAGTGGTCTTCTAGACCTTCTAGTAGGTTGGTTGCGGCTTTTGCGAGACTTCTCTATCTCTCTCTGTTCATGGCACTTCGTGTACATTCAATGAGGGAACACTCTGAAGATGATTTAGTGAGGTCTGTCCATCTGGTAGGCGATTGGCTGCGAGAACGTAGGTCATCTACTCTTTCCTGTACCACTAAACGTTCCAAAGAGCTTTCATTGCGTATGATATATCCAAACAGCTTAAAAATTCGCTGTTGCACAATCGACGAAAGTTTTTGTTTTGATGCAAAGCTCTTTAGGAATGGAACCGTTAGTGCGTTGAGCAGTCTGTTTTATCCTCAGTAAACGCCTCCAGCGTCCAATCGTTTTACGGTGCTTGAATCTTCTCCGCATTTCCTAGGATTTGTGATTGTGGATCCCAGGTAGATAAACTCTGGACAACTTCGCAACTGGCTATTTCATGTAAGTTAGGTTGATTGTTAGTCTTACGATCCACCACCATCATTTTGGTTTCATAAATCCAACCTGGAAGACTTCTCACGTGGTCGCCTCCTTCTGCAAAGCAGTAATGCTAGCCAAGGAGGAGGCCGACCGCATCAGGCAACAGCGCTTACGCCGCAGCCGCCGCCGTAATTCCGATCCCGACTTCCTGCCACCGTAGGCGCGGGCTTACGGACGGCGGGCAATGGGTAGCTCGCTGTCCGTCCGGTAACAGACCGAACCAAGCCGAAGGGCGGGAGATGTCATTGGATGATTTTACCCAACATAAAAAAAACCTGGCAGACTTCTAAAGATAAGACTAAGTTTCTTAATATGCTTTCCTATGATATGGGTAGCAAATGTGAGTATTTGCTGAGAATACAAATGTGATTTAAATAAGGTATAACTAAAAAGTAAAAAATAAATTACAAATAAAAAAACTTTTTTAAAAACAAGCTTTCAATTAAATGGGCTAAAAAGAAGAAAATAAACTTTTCCTTTATAACTTTTACTATCAATTTATAACGGCATTACACAATTTATATGATACAAAAGCTTGTCGCGAGATTTAACTGTGTAAATACCTACACACTACATAGCTAAGTAACTTCATTAATTAAATAAGTTAAATAACTTTATCAATTGATTTTAATATTTTCAAAATCTCGCGACAAGCTTTTGTATCATATAAATTGTGTAATGCCGTTATAAATTGATAGTAAAAGTTATAAAGGAAAAGTTTATTTTCTTCTTTTTAGCCCATTTAATTGAAAGCTTGTTTTTAAAAAAGTTTTTTTATTTGTAATTTTTAAATTATGTTTGTGAAAAAATATAACATGGTGTAAAAAATATTGAAATCTATTTAGTTACTGATTCTGAATAAACTATATTCAGGGTTCGCTTACTAAAAATAATGTTGTATATCTTCTACAATGTAATTTTCTGCATTAAATTCAACATTTACTAATAAAATGTTGACGTGACAGAATCCTAATTGCCAGCGTGCTTGCAGCGCACCTTTCTCCATTCCCGTAGCAGAATTAAACAAAAGTTTAAACATACATTATGGAATTATCTACAAAACTCGACGGTGTTATGCGAGAGCGTTGGCATGCCCAGTAATTGAATGAAATGGCACTAGGCACGCTGTTTGGCAATTAAAAACTGGCGTTCTGCCGCTGACGTGCCGTTTTGTACAACGTGAATTTGAATGGGTGACAAATTATGTTTTTTTTTTTTTAGATTATTTGCCTAACTGGTAGTTACTGGTTAGTGGAGCGGAGTTATCAATGGCTTTGTTTGGAAAGTCTGTCGTTTTGAAACTATTTTTTGTTTTTTTTTTTTTTTTATTTAACTGTTTGTATTTTAATTTAGCTAGTTTAACCAGAGAGTGGTGTTTTGGCTTTGTGGTGTTTTTGTTTTGGTTTTGCAAGCAGTGGTGGCCGAGTGGTAAAGGCCCCAACTTACGAGTTGTAGGTCGCGGGTTCAAACCCAGCCAGATGCAATTAATGGTTTAATTTATTTCATCACCACTGCTCTCAAAACGGTGAAGGAAAACATCGTGACGAAACGAATGTCATAGTACCAAAAATTTGAAGACCATGTGACATCCACCAACCTGCACTGGGCCCGTGTGATGGATTACGGCCCATTCCCTCTCCTAGAGCGGAAACCTGAGACCCAGCAGTGGTAATATCATAAGGCTGATGCTATGCTATGCTATGAGGTGTTTTGGATGACAAGAAAACGATTTCGTTCATTTTGAAGACTTCTGATAACATAAACTGATGTGAATTATGATTCAGTAACATCATCTTGCCTTTATCCCGTTCTATTTGGGGTCGGTACAATACGTTTTTTTCTTCCGTTCTGATCTGTCACCCGTCATGCTATTACTAATTCCATTTTCTTTCATATCACTTCTCACAGAGTCCATCGATATTTTCTTTGGCCCCCATCTCCTTCTTCATCGTTGTAATTAAAGACTGAAGAAATCTATTTTATACGGGAAGCACAGGATATAATCTTATTTATTGATAGATTTGTTTCTATTTTTTGATATACACCGTTAAATTTTGATCGTTTTAATACCGTGAAGGGTCGATTCGGTAGGTACATGAAACACTCTCGATTTGCAATGATAAAATTAAAAAATAAAGTACTTTTTTTTAAACTCCAATTAATTTACGCATGTACGGAATTAATTTCTTTAAGTAAACGTCACTTGGGCCAGTTCAATGACCTGTAGGTAGTTAGTACGCAACTAATGATAACTACCTACAAGGTCATATTAATTCGAGTTTTAGAAAAAAAGTATTTAATATTTTTTATTTTATCTTTACTAATCGATAGTGCTTCATGTACGGGATCGACCCTCCACGGGATTAAAACGATCAAAGTTTAACGGTGTGCTTTTTATAATGTGAATCTGAGAACACTATAAACTCCGCGGATTCATAGATTACTATTTATATTGTGGTTTTGGGTATAGAGTTGACAGGTCTACACTGTCCTCATAAACTTATTAATATTGTAAGTAAGGAAATACTGAAGAATCAACATTTATTTTAAGAGTAACCATGAAGTTTTTCACTATAAGAAACAACCAATTAGAACCGTGCGCTAGCTTCTAATGTTTTATAAGTTGTGAAATTATATGATTTCAATTTTGAACTAGAGTTTGAGTACGTCCCGCACATGACGCCATTCATTTGGAATTATATTGGATTTAATTCCAAAAAAGTAACGTCTTTTCCTCTAAAATGAAGACCATAAGACAATTAAAATATAATTCAATACAGGCTGTATCAAGGTAACAGCTGGAAGATATGACTGAGACATTCATTTTTCATTCTTAATGTAGTAATAAAGGCGACAGGTGACACGGATTCTCTTAACCTCGTATAAGGTCACGGTTGAAGTGAAAATTAACTCAGAAATTGAAAGACTAGTTATCTTGATACTTTAATCAATGTTGATACTTAAATAATAAAACTGGCCAAGTGTGAATCGGACTCTCGTTCCATTCCATTATCTATACAACTTTTTTTTACACAATTTATTTTAGTCTGTGTTTAGTATTTTGTTATTATAGTGGCAACAGAAATACATCATCTGTGTAAATTTTAACTGCCTAGCTAGGCAGTTAAAATTTGAAATAATTATAGTAAAACATGAGATATAGTAAACAGATGGACAAGGGAATCAGTTGCTAAAAGAAAATATATTAAAGCATTGGGAACCATTTTAGGTAAATTGTAACATAGGACGGGCTATTATTAGTTTTGGTACGATTTTTTTTTAGTAGATTTTTTATTGGTAGTCTCGCTTTTAATCATTAATTCACCTGATATAAAGCGACGATGTGGTCGATGATGGAGCACGCTTGTCTAAGACAATTAGGTTGAGCTATCAGGAAACACAAAATTAATTTGACATTCACTATTTTACTATTTGGCATTCACTATTTCAATGAATCTGATTCTAATCTCCTTGAAATATTTTTACCTGCAACATTTATAACTCAAAGTGAGCCCAAATGCACTAAACTCTTAAACATATTATGTCACCTGCTGAACCTATTAGTTCACCCGTTTAAGATTGATTACGGCTAAGCTCTCGGTGCGTCGCTTTGAACCTCAAGTTGGTGGCTGAAATCGCTTCGATCAATCAAAATTATATTACCAATAAATCTACGGCGGCTCACGGTTCGTGAGCAAGAGCCTTTATGAATGGCGATGCTGTATTGGTTTCATCTTGTTTCAATATGTTGAGAAGATTATTCTGCTTACTGTTATGATTTCGAGAGAATGAAAATTATGTTCTAATTCAGACTAAAAAAAATGGTACAAGACCAGTCTAATAAAATTACAATAAATTTATTAAAACTTGCTGTTTTGTTAAACGATCAACAATGAATTATTGATTTTAGTTAGACTACAAGCAATTGCTTGCTCGCCGTCTGGCCGTTCAGTAACTGAGCCCGACTCATCGACGATGCGTAGTGTTTCACGCGCGCCTCAAAGAGATGTCAGAAAACTGTAGCCATGGGTTTACTTCTGGAATGCAAGGGCCAAAGAAGGAATATAGGTGTGGCTTTAGTCAGAAAAAGTCTGATACGCTCTCCCGCTCTACTCTTTATCGGGAGAAATAATTAGATGGTTTTCAAAAAAGTTTGTAGTTTTTTTTTTTAGATGGTCCTTGAATACATATGTCTTAAGAAATATTTTAGGGTTGCATACCTAAAACATAATCTCTTCAATGAAACACCACGCGTCGTATCGTCCCCGCATCGGCGATACAAAATAAGCTCCAAACTTTTGCCATACACTGATTGCTTCATAATAATTTATAGTCCGTAATCTGCAAGCTATCGAGTGTGGTGTATTACTCATCGGAAGCCGGTAAACTCGGTTATGGTTGATGTGTTCCGATTCCGCGTTTTAATTTGGATTAATATTTTTCATTTAAAACGAATTTTGGGAATTAAATAAAACGGTTGATTTCGAGATCTCGTCTAGTTGAATTTTTCGTACGGTTGTATTTTAATGCTCTTTTATATTGTATATTGCAGAAATAAATGTTATGTTTTTGTGGATCACAAAAGACAACAATGTAGCTTAAAGAAAAACATGATTTATTTGTTTATTGCTAATATTATTCATAATTACTAAGTAACAAAAATAAGGAAAATATTATTTATAACTCTTCAAAAAAAAAAAAAAAAAAAATTTGTCAGCATAATGTTGCAACAAGTAGTATTTAAATTTTTTCTCGATCATATCAGAAAAATATGAATTGATCAACTTCCTCCTCCTCCTAAATTTAACATAGAAACATATAATATAATCAATTACCAGTGCGCCGTCCTCCAAAAAACCTTTAAAAATATAACAATGCAAAGAATTTAAACGTATTAAGTTTCTTGGCTGCATTTCAAACGTCAGTCGAGTCCCCTGGCAGATTCAGATCCACGCATTTATCCCCGCCTGACGACTCCAAACTATTTAAATTCAAATAAAGTTTCATTGTGAATTGTCACGACTCACAATTGTGTTCAAGTTCGCAGTCATTCTTTTAATATGTATAAGTTCGAAAGAATTTAAATGGTCTGGTTCTTGGATACTATCAAGTTATAATTTTGACAGAACTTTAGATTTTGACTCGGACAAAGTATAATTTTATCTGTTCTTACGACAGTCATGTTATGTATTAATTATTGCTAGAACTAGATACTCTTATTTATTTATTTTTCTTTTGAGGACATTTTCATCATTTAACATCAATTTTATTGCATATAAATTTAAAATTATATTGATGACATACCATGATTTTCAATAAAAGTGATTGGACTATTTTTGAGCCTTTATATAGCAGAATTTAGTCTATAAGCAGTCATTAAACCCTACTGAACTATTTAATGTCAAGAGTGTAAAGGCAGTACGCGAAAAGCATTTAGTTTCAAGTAATAGAAATACAGAGTCAATTTACTGTGCTGTCGGTACTGTTGCTCGAGTACACAAGTCAACGAGGAAAACGTATACAGAAGTACACTTGTAATAAAGAAGCATAAAACCAATTTACTCTTGTTTCACACTCATGACAAACAAAACATTTAAATCACTACTCGCTACCAAAAAATACGGTTTAATTTTCACAGTTTCTCAATGAATGTAATAATTAGTGAAATTGCCGCTTGCGAGGCGTACACAGCACCGGATAATTAGTTCAAAGCTCTGAAGTATGCGCCGCGCCTAGGTGAGATGCCACTCGACGTTCGCGTTTTTCATCCCCCCACTTTTTCCTCCTATTTCACCCTTCTCTGCGGGCAACAACCATTACAATGTAAAATTCTAATTCACTCGTTAAGTCCTCTGGCCTTTTCTGGGCACTTTTGCGGAATATAAAACAGGTTAAATGGATTTGTATCTGTATAGGTAGGTCGGAAATTATGGTAATGTACGTTCTCTTGTTAGTGAATATGGATGGCCGTCTGTATTTTATATTATTCTATATTTTATGTATTTTTCCTTTCTTGTTATTTTATGTTAATTTGTTTCGTAATGAATTAATGCTGTTCTTTGCTTGTAAATCATTATGTGGGGCACTACATCTGCATATAAACAAGTAAGTTTTATAATAATGTAGTGGCGTGTTTGCAGACTAATAATGAGCATAAACAATGAAACAACGACAGTGATTAAACTGTTAAGGTACCTGTATAATTATGCTTAATGGATGATATGTGTGAAAAAAAAAAAAACAATAGGACATATTCCATTTCCAAGAGAAGCATTCGAGGAATTCGGTTGCTTGTTATACAACTAGTGGCAACTGTCAACTGATGGTTCGACGTCACTGACAAGACTAAAGTCATCAGTGTTAACGTAGTAAAGTCACTGTAGCTTAACTGTCACTATGATCAACGACAAGAAAAACATAGCACTGTGCATTTTTATCCGATTGTTTCTAGAGTTTGTTGAACAAGAAATAATTTATATAGTTTTATTATTCACAACATGACTTTTATGATTTGTATTTTAGTTTTGTTTTAGGGTGACATCATCAAATAACTCTTCTTATTCTAGTTGGAACCAGAAGGAGTGTTCTTTTATGGATTTACATTCAACTGTGTTCTTTCTATCACCCTTTGCCTTCCAAGGCCGCGGTGACGCTTCCGAAGAATCCATCAGTCTTAGTAAGTATAGGACCTAGCATGCTCCGTCAAATCTATATTTTCATGTGAGATTTTTATTAGAGTCAAAAGATCATTTATATTTAGCATCAGCCTTATAATGTTCCCACTGCTAGGACTCAGGTCTCCTCTCTAGGAGAAGAAATGAGCCACCACGCAGGCCCAGAGCAGGTTGATTGATATCACATGTCTTAGAATTTTTTGTTCTAAGACATGCAATGCCATTACTCATGGTTCTATTCCTAAATTTTCGATCTAAACCTAAGCCTAAAATCCTAGCTTCTCATCCAGACAAACACCCAAAGATCTTTCTCTCCACTATAAGCCTCCATGTTGAAATCAAACTCATTTATAGCCCGCACTACACAGCGGCGTATTGTTATTTTACTATATGTGCCAGTCGGTGCGTCGCCTCACATCGCGCTGTCACTTGTGTTAATTAAACGAGCTATCTACTGCTATACACTTCTATAGATGTGGTACTGGACTGGAACACGATCAGGCAGAAAATTATGTGGCAGCCTGACTAAGAGATATAGTGTTACCCTGTTTTGAAGCAACACACACATCATTATCATCATCATCATCACTTCAGCCCAAGTGTAGCCATAACAACGAGTCCTATGTATCTCGCATCCATCGGATTCTACGATCCTTACCAGGTCATTGGTCCATCTTGTAGGAAGCCTTCCAACGCTGCGTCTTCCGGTACGTGGATGCCACTTCAAAAGCTTTCGTCCCCATTGACCATCTGTTCTGCAAGCTATGCGCCCTGCCCACTGCCACTTAAGTTGGTCAATTCTTTGAGCTACGTCAGTAAACTTGGTTCTTTTACGGATATCTTCACTTCCTGATGAGATTCCGCAAGGAAACTCCAAGCATAGCCCTTTCTTTGGGTTACTTTCAGTCTTCTGATGAGGCCCATTGTAAGCGACCACGTTTCGGAGCCATACATCATCATCAGCAACCAGCACTAGATATTTTTTTGTATAAATTCACTTTGAAGCAATTAACTATATCGATACCAATAAAATGGCAAGATATATATTCTCTATCAATTAACAAATCATCTACATAAGAAACAGATACTAAAAGTTCATCCTCACTTCACGTTTCATTATTTTCTCTTCAAATCCCATTCCAGCCATACAAGTTCTTTGTTGTGGCATTTACCGGTTCTATATGCGTATACACACACGTCCGGACAATGCTCGGTTGTATTTATGTACAGTTTTTCCGTAATTGGTTTTCGATTTAAAGGTAGAGGATGGCTATGTAAGGCTTTATACAGAATTATGTTTTTACAGGTGTCCGAAAGTGTACGTACGGTTTAAATTGGGATTCTGTAATGATTACAGAGTTGGTTCAGTGTTTGTTTGTGTGCCCGTTTGAGTGTTCGGTTAATGCTGTGTGTTAGGGACTGAGGTGTTTTGTTATGTCTTTGTTTTGATTTCGTTTGGTCTGTTGATGTGGATTTAGTTAATTGGTTTACTAAAATGTTTTGTTGAGAATTGAGGAGCAAAAAAATACGAAAAAGAATCCTTAGTAGTTCTTAAACCCTTAATTTTTTAACAATTTTGCTTTAGAATAAAATATTATCGTAAACTATAGTTATGTTACTTTTCTCATTTCACGTGGGAGAGACCTTACTTGAACCTTCAAAGGGTAAACTTTAGTAAACGCAAAAGTAACACAAAAAGGTTTCCAGCCTGTTCGTTCGGTATAACTCAAACACACAGTCGCCATATTTCCCCAAACTCCAACTCCAACCCTTTCAAGCCAGCACTTTGCCCATTCTGAAAAACTCGAGTCGCGCAAACTATTTCTTACAGTTTCAAAAACCAAAAAAGTTTTCGACTAAAATTTGTTACCATCCTTGCAACTCGAAGTCAAATGCTATTAAAACTTTTAATGACTTGAAGCATTCTTTCGGTTCTCTGTTCGAAGTGGTATTAATTAAAAAAGAGAGGCTGGATCAAGCACCCGTTGGTTTGAAGTTGGGCCAGCTGTGATCCATGGTTGAAATGAACGTCCAACTTTGGAGCCAAGACTACTTGCCAAAAACAAAGTTTCTCGGCTAAAGTTTGTGTAAAAATGTTGTGTTTTAAATCGAGTGTTTTATTGACTGGCTCTTTTTGGCTCAGGTTTGCTTGTTCTTGCCTGTCTGTGAGTAGGTAATATTATAGCGTGAATTGTGAATTTATTGCTTGGTACATTTTAGGGAAATTTCTGTTTTGTTTTTGTTTCAATTTTTTTATGGTTTTTCTTAACGAAGTATTAATACTGACAACAGAAAAGAAAATCAGAAAATTGACTTAAAATTATAGTTGTAAACAAAAACTAACTAACTAAATTTGTAATTTTATAACATAACAACAGTTATAAGTTATTATTACTTATTATAACAATATTCCTCGCAAAAGTAAGTAAAGACCCATATTCAAGGGTATAATAAAATGTAGTATGAATTGCAGTTATTTCAGGATGTGAAGCAGCTTAAACATACAAAATGAGACTTCATATGAAAGCACAAGACTGCAAGGAAGACAAAATCATAATCACAATCAGATCCAACCATTATGGCGGTTGCTAGCCATTCTCCTGATTCACTGAACAAGAAAATTCCTAACTCACGACAAAACGTTCACAGATAAAATTTAAAAACGAATCATATTCGAAAATGGAACGCTGCCAGCAATCTGTATGATCTGTGACGCACGAACGCTTTTACAAGTTCATCGTTGCTCGACAAACTACGTGACCGTGTGTAGTCGGTCTTACTTCACTCGCAAACGAATGAATCAGGTCTCGTTCAGTCATATTCAATGCATTGAATCCAGGCACTTTAGCAATGCTGCTATTAAGTAGTGGAAAGATAAAAATTGATGGCTTTCTGCAGATTTTATTTTTGTATTTGAATGAATCTCCCATCATTAGAGGACCTCATGGTTGAAAGAGTTCTTTCTCTATTCGTATTGGTAGTATTGAATTGATTTTTCAAGCTGATATTTTGCTGGCAGGTAATTCTAATTATGATGAAAGGCCTGTTTTGTTCACAGGTTTATTGTATGTCACTTAGGTATTCGAAGGATTATTTCAGTTCAGTGCAGTGGTTGAGCAATTAGCTACTGCGCTACGTGTCGCGAGTTCAATTCTCGCTCGTATTAATTTTTGTTTCGAATCTGTGTGTTATGTATATGTGTATTTAGATGTTTGTAAACATACCACACATAGCTGCTTGTGGAGGGCGAGCAATGGGTAGTACGCCTTCCGATTGTCCGGTAATCGTCCGGACCAATCCCAAGTCGTCAACGGCGTGTAGTGTTCCACGCGTGCCTCAAGAAGATGTCAGCAAACCGTAGGAAGTCGAAGCCTACTGGGGCCAAGGGTTAAGTGAAAATGAACTCCCGGTGCCCTGGAACGTATGGCAAAGAACGAACAAATGAGTGAGTTTTGGTCAGTAAAAGTCGACACGCCCTCGCGCTCCACCCAAGAGCGGGAGAAGTCATTGTATGATTTCCCACCTAAAAAAAACCGTATAGGAGTAATTCTTATTTTAAGAATAATTAGCTTTTGTCTGCGTAAAAGTAAGATTTTCATACAACATTTAGACCCGCATTTAGCCCTTTAGGGTCTGAATTAAAAAAAATTGCTTGCCAACGTAACAAAAGAAAGTTTTGCGCCAAATTTTATACTCCTAGACCCAGTAGTTTCAACTGTGCGTCGATATGTCAGGCAGTCAGTTTTTCCTTTTATATAATATAGATAAAAACAACCTTTTAATACCTCTCAGTTCCATAACAACCTCGTCTAGATCCTTCCTACAAAAATACGAACAAACTAGAAGCTATTGTATTAGCAAGGGGCACGTTTTTCAAAGGACCAGTGCATAAATAAAAACTGCAGCGCGGACGTTCTACGGTAATTGAGTTTGGATGTCCAATTCCGTGCTTGAAGCGCCGACGTTGAATAGCCGCCGTACAAAAGCAGAGATAGTGACTGGCATCTGAGAAAAGATCGTTTTAAACTCGGCCTGGGAGAGCAGCGTTTAGCTTTTGCTGGGATGATTTTTTGTCAAATACGTTAGCTCAACCCTGCTAAAACGGTAGACTAAAGGATTTTGATCCATATCTAGTGTAGTTTCTTCCTCAAAAGATCATCTCAGACATCAATATGCATGGTCCTCATATGATTTGATCATTACGGGTTTGCTGTGTCAGTACATAGTATAAAATCGCTTCCCGCTGTCTGTCCCTATGTATGCTTAGATCTTTAAAAATACGCAACGGATTTTGATGCGGTTTTTTTAATATATAGAGTGATTCAAGAGGAAGGTTTATATATTTAATACTTGCATAATATTTTTAATATCACCATTGCACCCGTGCGAAGCTGGGGCGGTTCGCTAGTGGAATATAAAAGAGACTTTGACTCCTGAGTTTGATTCGGTGTTTCTTCTCAGGGTAGTCAGTTAGCAAACACCGGCCGCATGTAGTTTAAATATAACGTGTAAAAGTGTTTTTTAAAAACTTGTAATATAAATATCATTTATCATTTACACATTGGACAATATTAGGTCTCGTTGGGAGTAATTATTTTCATGCCAGAATAATTAATTATAAAAGAGTGAGCTAGACTGTATATTTCATATAGTCTGAAATAACTAGCGTTAGAGCAGTGGTGGCCGAGTGGGAACGGCTCCGACTTATGAGTTTTAGGTCGCGGGTTCAAACCCAGCCAAGCGCATTACTTTGTGTAATTTATTTCATCACCACTGCTCTCAAAATGGTGAAGGAAAACATCGTGAGGAAATCGGCATATCCTAGA
This sequence comes from Leucania comma, assembly GCA_958295575.1. NCBI lineage: Eukaryota > Metazoa > Arthropoda > Insecta > Lepidoptera > Noctuidae > Leucania > Leucania comma. The sequence goes on from OY282469.1 coordinate 2,673,679, forward strand.
ACTAAAAATTCGAAGACATGTGACATCCACCAACACGCACTGAGCCCACGTGGTGCCTATTTACCTACAATAAGAATGACTTATTTCTTAAAAAAACTGTCAAGTGCGAGTCGGACTCGCGTCTGAAGGATTCTGTACAATTTTATCTAAACAATTTTTTTTTTTACAATTTTTTTTTATTATTTTTATTGCATTTTTTGCTACACCGTTAAATTTAAGTCGTTTTAATCCCGCGGGGGGTCGATTCGGTAAATGAAATACTATCGATTTGTAAAGAAAAAATAAAAAAAATAAAGCATTTTTTGTCAAAAACTCGAATTAATATACGCATACACGAAATTATGTTTTTTAAGTAAACGAGTCAATGACCTTGTAGGTAGTTGGTCTTTGCATACTAACTACCTACAATTCATTGGCATCGCTCAACTGACGTTTACTTAAAGAAATTAATTTCGTACATGCGTAAATTAATTCGAGTTAAAAAAAAGTACTTTATTTTTTAATTTTATGTTTACAAATCGATAGTGTTTCATGTACGGAATAGACCCTCCGCGGGATTAAAACGAATAAAATTTAACGGAGTATAGATTTATGCAAAGACAGAATTAGTATAAAACAAAATAATTACGTAAGTTGACGTTTCATGGCGAGCCGAGCTACCACTCCAATTTCATGGCCACAGCTTATATGTATTATCTATGGCCACAGCGCTATGTAAAAGAAAACACTACGGATCGGACAAGGTGAGTAAGTAGATTTTGCTTGTTCTCTTAAGATGTTAAAAAAATTGCATCTGCCTCGTAATCTGCGGAAAGGAATTATATTCTAACTAAATTGTTTAATTTTGTAATGGACGATGTTTTGTTTCATCTTGTGTAGATAAATATCACTACATAGTATGAAACAAAGTCGCTTCCCGTTCTCTATCCTTATACGAGTATAGCTTTAAAACTACGCAACGGATTCTCATGTGGTTTTTTTTTAAATAGATAGAGTGATGCAAGAGGAAGGTTTACATGTATAATACTCTCCTAGAGAGGACGCTTAGTCCCAGCAGTGATAACAATATAAAGCTGATGCTACTAGGTAAACACCGACCATACGTCTTTGACAGCAGTTGATACCGACCTGGAGTTGATGCGAGATGCTCTTTGTGACATTCCACGTCTAAGGGCCAATGCAGCGTTAAGCAGAAGCCCACGCGGACGTCCGCGTAACGCGTTTGCGTCCGCGTAACGCGTTAACGGTGTGCATGTAGTCGTGTAGATGTAGAGGTTTAAAGTGGCTGCCCGCGACGGGTGTCCGCGCGGCGAGCTTTGACGGAGGACTTTTGATATGGGTGTTGTGTACCACGCGTGCGCCCGCTTAACGCAGCGTTGGCTCTAACACCGGAACAGCAATACGGGTTCTGCTATTTGAGACAGGAGTTAAGTAAAAACGTATAAGCACCTAATAGCCACGTGAGTGACTATTGAGTGCAAAAACAATCGCCTCAAGAAAAATTTGCTTGAAAATAGGCCGAAAAATCGTTTCGGAAAAAGGAGAAAGATTTGGAGGCGCATACATTGAGCGGAGCGACTTGGGGTAATCGAATATGAATAATTTATATTTTCACAAAAGTCCTGAGATGCGATTGAAAGAAAGGGGTTACTGTAATATTGGGACGTGACTTTTACGATATTTCTGAATTGTAAAGTGTTTTAACTCGTCTTGAGACAGATTCGAAAAGGGTTGTGATTTGGTAACGATTGAGGGGCTTAAAACTCATATTTTTGCATATACTTAAAATATAATACTGTTTTTTTTTAACTAACTTTGCCAACGCCTTCATCCGCGTGAAAATAGAAAATATAAGGTCACTCAGTAATAAAATAACATTCAACTGGAGAAAGAATTTTCAAAGTCGGTCCAGTAGTTCAGTATTATAAAACAATAAATTACAAATAAAAATACCTTTTTAAAAACAAGCTTTCAATTAAATGGGCTAAAAAGAAGAAAATAAACTTTTCCTTTATAACTTTTACTATCAATTTATAACGGCATTACACAATTTATATGATACAAAAGCTTGTCGCGAGATTTTGAAAATATTAAAATCAATAGATGAAGTTATTTAACTTATTTAATTAATGAAGTTATTTAGCTGTGTATTTACACAGTTAAATCTCGCGACAAGCTTTTATATCATATAAATTGTGTAATGTCGTTATAAATTGATAGTAAAAGTTATAAAGGAAAAGTTTATTTTCTTCTTTTTAGCCCATTTAATTGAAAGCTTGTTTTTAAAAAGGTATTTTTATTTGTAATTTATTTTTTACTTTTTAGTTATACCTTATTTTAATCACATTTGTATTCTCAGCAAATCCTTAAATTTCGTACCTGGTTGCGCAAATAAGCTGTGGACTGTAGATTTAAAAAAGCGATATAAGATTTATTAACAATATGCAGATACTATGCCTGGCATGGGATAAAGGTATTGGGAAAGAGCACTGACCTTTAGACTTCGAAGGTTCCACGTGGCACCGCCGGCGATTTTCGACTTCGCACATTTAAATCACTGCCAGGTCCTGGTTTGCACTAACACTGCACTATTGTGGAGTCTCTGAATGATTTGATCACGAAAATAGTCAATTTTCTTGTAATTTCGAGCGGGCGCGGTTAGCGGTGCGGTCACATTCACAATGCACAAAACGTCAATGTCAAATCATTTCTTCAAGAGGTCGTGCGGTAAGCGGAAACGGTAGGGATAGGATTGCTAGGCCAAAAAAATAAATTACAAAAAACAAAGTCGCGGATCATAGCAAATTGGCGCAACCATTCCCCCCGGGTTTGAAGGGTTACCTTCAAAGAAAAGAAAAAAAACAAAAGCGAAACTAAACCCTATTACTAATCTAAACTATCAATACTAGGTAGCGAAACAACTTATAACTAACTATGCCACTACTACTGATTAGGCAGAGGGCAGAGGCGAATAACCGGACGCAGGTACGATCCAGTTGCGGTTTTAACTTTTACGACTCGCGTTATTCCGTTCGAACCCGGAAAAACTTCTTCCACTACACCAAGAGGCCAGTGCAGAGGAGGCGCACTCTCAGTCTTCAGTATCACCACAGTACCGACTGTGACTGGATCTGAAGGAGTGTTCCACTTTTGACGCGACTGCAGCGTATGCAGATAATCTGTCCTCCATCGCTTCCAAAAGGACTGAACTAAGCTATCTAGCAGAGCGTGACGCGGGTGAAGCTGCAGTTTGTCAGTCTCGACATCTAAAGCGGGCAAATATTTAAGAGGAGTCGTCGTCAAGAAGTGAGCCGGCGTCAACGCTAGTGGCTCCGATGGATCACTAGACAAAGTCCGACACAACGGACGCGTATTCATCAACGCCTCTACCTGAGCGAGTACGGTGCTCAACTCCTCGTACGAGAGAATCTGTTCGCCTATGACCCGAAACAGGTGCGACTTAAGGCTTTTAATATTCGCCTCCCAATTGCCACCAAAATGACTAGCCGCTGGCGTATTAAAACACCAATCAATGCGATTCTCAGCTAAGACATGGGCGAATTCACTTTGGTAGTACTTGGAGCGTAAGAATGTATGTAATTCCGAAATATTGCGTCGCGCTCCAACATAATTTGTGCCGTTGTCAGAGTATAAGCGCTTAACGGGACCACGGCGAGATAAAAATCGTTTAAATGCAGACATAAAACCCTGCGTACTCAAATCACTGGTTAACTCTATGTGAACCGCACGAGTTGTCATACAAACGAATAGGCAAATGTATGCCTTTGTGGAACGTATACCACGACCACGGGCAATAGTGACTTTAAACGGTCCAGCATAGTCCGTCCCAGTATGTATGAAAGGTTTCACCGTCTGTACAACACGACAAGAACGATGGTCGGCCATTTCCGGCGCGTTGAAACGCGGGCGGAGCTTAAAGCAGGGCACACATCTGTGCACTCTAGCGCGTATCAAATTGCGAGCGGAAAGTATCCAGTACTTCTGTCGAAGAATGGACATTAATAAATCGGGACCAGCGTGACAATTCACCTTATGGTGATAGTCCACCAACAAATCCAAAACGTGATCCCTGCGTGGTAGAACTACTGGATGCATTTGTTCAAACTCTAACTTAGCATTTCGCAGACGGCCACCGACACGAATGAGTCCGTCTTGCAAAAATGGTTTCAAATGTTGAAGTGCGGGACTACAAGGTTTATGTGATTCTAAACTACGAAATTCTTTTGAAAAATAAAATTTCTGCAACTCTCGAAGTACAACTGATTCAGCTCTATCCAAATCAGCTGCGATTATAGAACCACGCGATGGTAATAATCTCAAAAATCTTAGGACGTAAACCACACAGCGTAATAGTCTCGACCAAGACGAGACTCGATTAGACAACAACAAAACAACTGACTCTTCACGCGGAACTGATACTACAAGCGTATGTTTCTTCTCCTCGGGTGGTTCTGAAACAGTAGCGGGGTTAAACGGAGCATTTGGCCACTCGTTAGGAGTGGTATGCAGCCAGGGAGGGCCACAAAACCAAAGCGGATGATTTAAAATTTGCGCGGGAAGCAAACCACGTGAGAGACAGTCAGCTGGGTTTTCTGTTCCAGCGACATGGAACATATTTTCCGGTGACAATTCAGCTTGAATCTTAGCCACCCTATTTGCGACAAACGTGCCCCATCGATGGGGTGAAGAGTGGGCCCAACATAGGGCAACGGTTGAGTCTGAAAACGCTACAATTCTCTCTATATTAATGCGAGGACGACAAGTTTTGACTATAGATGTAATCAATTGAACCAACATAAGAATAGCGCAGAGTTCGAGACGAGCAAGAGAGACAACCTTACTAGGAGATACCTTTGATTTTGCGCTAATGAGGAAAACTGAAATGTTATCGCCATTTTGGACCTGAAAGTAAACCACTCCCCCGTAAGCCCTCTCACTGGCGTCTGCGAAACCTACCACATTAACAACAGTGTCTGGTACTATACCAACATGGCGAGGAATCTGTATCTGATCGAGCATTGGAAGCTCTTTCCTATAGCGAGCCCACAACTTGGCAACACTTTCAGGAGCGGTGTCGTCCCAATCACAGTTGGAAAGCCAAAGCTCTTTTATAAGCAGCTTTGCATATAAAACGACAGGAGCTACAAAACCCATTATATCCCATATCCGAGCTACACATGCTAGGATAACGCGTTTGGTACAAGTTGGCGGAGTCGAGCTAATTTTAAGACTGAACATATCAGTTGCGGGTGACCAACTTAAACCAAGGATCTTATGCGAATCACTATCATCGAATTCCTTTACCGAAGTCAACCGGTGTGACGGTGGAATCGACTCTAATGTAGCTTGCGAGTTGCTTGTCCATTTCACCAGATCAAATTGACCGGACTTCATGAGGCTGATTACTTGAGCAGCGGTCTCTATAGCCTCTGCTTCACTAGGTACACTGTACACAAAATCGTCCATGTACAATCCGGTTTCAATAGTGGCCCTTGCTTTCGGGTATGTATCACCCTCGTCAGCGGCCAACTGCTTGATAGTGCGAAGAGCGTGAAAGGGACTAGACTTAAGCCCAAAACAAACACGATTGAATTCGTAAACCTTCAAAGGTTCCTGCGGAGAAAATCTATACAAGAAGCGTTGGAATCTACGGTCACATTCTCTGATTCCAATACTAAGAAACATTTGCCGAATATCGGCAGAGAGCGCAATAGCAAACAAGCGAAAATTTACTATTATTTCAAATAAGTTACCCTGGAGGTTCTGACCACAATACAAGATATCGTTAAGCGATATGCCAGTACTAGTCTTAGCGCTACCATCCATAACCACACGCAGTTTAGTTGTAAGTTTGTCTTCTCTAACAACTCCATGGTGCGGGATGATGTAAAACGGGTAATCACGTGTCTCCTCAGTCTCGGCAGGCGCTGATGAGATATAACCTTTATCTAAATATTCGATCAGCACATCATCATAGGCTTGCTTCAACTTAGGAGACGCCTGCATCTTACGTTCCAAGCATAGAAAGCGTTTTTCTGCGGAGGCACGGGAGCCACCGAGCGAAAAAATATCACCCTTGAAAGGGAGCGCGACAACATAACGACCATCTTTATCACGAGTAGTCGTGCGGGTATAAATCTCCTCAGTGACCTGATCCTCAGGGCTGAGAATAGGCGGGACATTGACCTCTTCAATCTCCCAGAACTTGCGGATGGTAGACTCAAGCGGCGGCTCGACGGTGCAACAGTGCGACACAGTCGAGTAACTATTTAAATAAGCGGGTGCGGAACCAACTATAACAAACCCGAGAACTGTTTCCAGTGCGTGCGGAGCGGGGTACATCGGAAGACCTTGAATTTTACGTGATAACTGGAGATGCGGGAGAATCGAAGCACCGATCAATAGATCGATATCTCCAGGGAAAGCGTAATTTCCGTCGGCTAACTGCAAGTTCTTAAACTCCGTCAGCATGGACGTGTCAACCGGTACCGTGGGCAACCGTTCCGTAATCTTATCTGCGACTAGCGAATCCATTTCAAACGAAATATTACGATTAAAACGTGAACTAAATATTATTTTAATGGAACCGTGAATGGTTGCCTTTAAACCTCCAAAACCTTTCACTTCTGAGCGGGATGACCAATTATTAAAACTAAAACCAAGGCGTTGACAACAATCCCGAGTAATAAAATTACTCTGGGAAGCGCCATCTAGTAGCGCTCGAACGGTGTGCGGTTTGCCAAAGGCATCTACAATGACAACTTGCGCGGTCGCAAGTAAAACGGTAGTGACTTGAGTACCAGCGGCGGAAAGCGAACACAATGTTACGTCGTTTGCACTTGCAGCAGGCCGCGCGTCACAAGCGTCGCGCGTCTGCGCAGGCTGCTGCTGCGATGGCAGCTTACTACTCTCAAAATGTAAGAAGGTATGATGTCTAGCTAGACATTTACGACAGCTACCACCACTGTTACATGACGTAACCAGATGTTTGTCACTTAGACAATTAAAACACAAATTATTAGTGCGGACAAACTTGTAACGATCACTAGGCGATAATCTCTGAAATTCCGAACACTTGTACAGCTGTGTATGGCTACCCTTACACAGAGAACAGTCAGGTGTTGAGGCGGTATTAACTAGCGTATGTGCAGTCTTGACTGACTTCGATGACGCGTCTATACGGCGATCGGAACCTGTCCTATTCGTGGCTTCATGACGTGCCGACGTGCGCTGCAACACCTTAATATGGTCGCGAATAAAAGATTCTAAATCTTCGAACTTAGGTATTTCTTTACCGCGCTGAGTCGTTTCAAACAGACGAACAGTTTCAGGATCTAATTTCTTTAAACCGATATACAAAAACAAAAAGTCACAGAGGTCATTGACCTTTAGGTTCTTTACTGCACGAACAGATGATGCGAAAATATTTAAAAACTTCTCTAAATTATGATCGTTACAAACGGAAAAACTTTTCAAATCGAATAATTGATCTAAATATGCGGTGGCTACTAATCGCTTATCTTCGTATTTTGTTTTTAAAGTGTTCAAAACTAAATTGTAATTTTCAGCGCTAAACGTAATTCCAGCACAGACAGCCTTTGCCTTACCGGTCAATTTTTCTACGAGATAATGCAATCTCTCGTGATCTGTCAGCGATGTGTTCCTATGTATTATATTTTCGAAACTATCTATAAATAAATTCCAATTTCGAATGTCACCATTAAATTCAGGTATTTGAATTGGCGGCAATCGTGGGCGTTCGCGAGGAGGGTTGGATAAACCACTCGCGGGGGGGGGGAGTCTCTAAACTCCTAGCAATACGTTTGATACGACAATACAAGTCATCAAAGGACGACAATGCCTGATAACTCACACAGTAATCAGGATTTAACTCCAACTCTAAAATGTTTATATTATTAATTGTAGATTCAAAGTCCGCGCGCAAACTATCTAAAGTTTCCAACGAACACAAGAAAGCATCTCTAATCGCCAGATCCGAGATTTGCAAAGATTTATCACAAATTGATTGAACACGTGAAAACTGTGAGTCCCTTTTAGCGTATAAAAGCTTTAACTGAACCTTTAAATCAGTACTAACCTTGGTTCCCTTAAGAGACATCTTGTTTTGATATATTCACACTATACACTCAAACAAACACTTAACGAATTATTAAGTAAACGATAATTATCAGATAACAATATGGTTATATTGTAAACAACAAAGTGAACGGCGAACGAACGGAATAACATATGCGTATATAATCTATGGTTTATCCGTTTCCTACAAATATTCACTCAACAATGAACGGGTATTTTTGAAATGCGTCTACCTACATGCAATTTGTAGGATGGTCGAATGAATTTTGTCAAGAAAAAGTATGCGATCGATTTATATCTACGCTGATATTTACGTAGCTAACTATAATTATGCGGTGCGGTTGACGGCGTAGGTACCGTAATTATCAATGACTCTTTAACTATACGAGCGAAATAACGTATAGTTGCCTAAATGCCTAGATGCGGGTTTTCTACTATTATATCTAGGTAAATAGGCGCGTTGCGTTTATTCCCTATGGAACAAATACTATATTGCGAAATTACAAGAAAATGATTCACGATCCTGCTCGTATGGACCAAAAAGTAATGGTTGCGCAAATAAGCTGTGGACTGTAGATTTAAAAAAGCGATATAAGATTTATTAACAATATGCAGATACTATGCCTGGCATGGGATAAAGGTATTGGGAAAGAGCACTGACCTTTAGACTTCGAAGGTTCCACGTGGCACCGCCGGCGATTTTCGACTTCGCACATTTAAATCACTGCCAGGTCCTGGTTTGCACTAACACTGCACTATTGTGGAGTCTCTGAATGATTTGATCACGAAAATAGTCAATTTTCTTGTAATTTCGAGCGGGCGCGGTTAGCGGTGCGGTCACATTCACAATGCACAAAACGTCAATGTCAAATCATTTCTTCAAGAGGTCGTGCGGTAAGCGGAAACGGTAGGGATAGGATTGCTAGGCCAAAAAAATAAATTACAAAAAACAAAGTCGCGGATCATAGCAAATTGGCGCAACCATTCCATATCATAGGAAAGCATAAGAAGCTTAGTCTGCTATCTTTAGAAGTCTGCCAGGTTTTTTTTTATGTTTTTGTAAAATCATCCAATGACATCCCCCGCCCTTCGGCTTGGTTCGGTCTGTCAAAATGATGGTGGTGGATCGTAAGACTAACAATCAACCTAACTTACATGAAATAGCCAATTGCGAAGTTGTCCAGAGTTTATCTACCTGGGATCCACAAATCCTAGGAAATGCGGAGAACATTCAAGCACCGTAAACCGATTGACGCTCTTGAAATGTGACGCTGGAGGCGTTTACTGAGGATAAAACAGACTGCTCAACGCACTAACGGTTCCATTCCTAAAGAGCTTTGCATCAAAACAAAAACTTTCGTCGATTGTGCAACAGCGAATTTTTAAGCTGTTTGGATATATCATACGCAATGAAAGCTCTTTGGAACGTTTAGTGGTACAGGAAAGAGTAGATGGCCTACGTTTTCGCGGCCAATCGACTACCAGATGGACAGACCTCACTAAATCATCTTCAGAGTGTTCCCTCATTGAATGTACACGAAGTGCCATGAATAGAGAGAGATAGAGAAGTCTCGCAAAAGCCGCAACCAACCTACCAGAAGACCACTACAACTCCACCAAGAGTATGACTGAGAAAAAGGAGAATATTGGATTTAGAGTTATGTCACTTTATTTTTCAAGTTACTCTCTGCAAGCCCTTTCAATTGGTATTTTGTAGGAGTGTATTAAAACTAACTAGCTATTTACTTATGTAAATATGTACGGAACCCTCCGTGCGCGAGTCCAAGTCGCTTATGACCGGTTAGAACTTATTTTATTCGATCCGAAACTCGATGGGATTGTGTCGTTTTATTGTGCAACTCCTATGGCCACCTTTCAGCTCCATCATCAGATCCCGACTGCCATATTGATCAAAGTACTCGTCATTACAAATCTAACGAGACCAAAGACGAGAGGGCTGTGTCGTTTGATTGCGGAGTTCTTGTAGCCACCTTCCAGCTCCATCATCAGACCCTGGTTACCATATAGGATCCAAGTACTCATCAATACAAATCAAAAGAGCCCGAACTCGATGGGATTGTGTCGATTTCTTACGAAGTTTCTATGGTTTTTTTTTATAGTAGGTAAAATCATCCAATGACAAATCCCGCCCTTGGGTGGGGCGGGAAATAGTGTCAGACTCTTACTGACTAAAAATCTACCCTGTTCCATTCATTGCCTTCGTCCCAGGGCCCCGGGTGACATTTTCACATAACTTTTGGCCCCAGTAGGCTTCGGCCCTGCTGGGCCCCTACAGTTTGCTGACAACTCCTTGAGGCGCGTGGGAACAGTGCACGCCGTAAACGACTTGCGCCGTTACCGGACGGACGGATAGCGAGCTACCTATTGCCCGCCGTCAAAGTCAAAGTCAAAGTCAAAGTCAAATCTTTATTGCAGAACACAATACAATAAATTATACATTTGTGGATGTCATGTAAATGCTCGGTTAATTGTGTTTTACCAAATTAGGCATGCAAATTAGTGGTAAAGTCAAAAAACATTTTGTGATTAAGTTACATAATATATGTCAAAGATTAATACTAATGATAATGTCAACACAGAAATACAATAAAAATAAAAAATAATTAATATAGTCAAATGATAATGTCAACGCAAAATAATAACAAATTTAAAATAAATACAAATAATTAAATTAAGTAAAGTAAATCGGACTTAGAAAGAAGCAACCATTATCATTATACACATAAATTCCTGTCTGACAGGTACTCATTAACGGTATAGTACGTCTTACTTATAAGCAAATTGTGCAATTGTTTTTTAAATAAGTTAAAATCATTGCATTCTAGCAAAGATTTAGGCAGTTTGTTGTATATCCTTGGTGCCATTCCTAATAAACTTTTATGAAATATGGCTTTTTTATGTGGTCTACCGCTTATTTTATGTCTGTATCGCGCGCTGTTAAGAGTTCCAAACAAATGGAGATTATTTTTAACAAATATAGCAACCTCATATATGTACAGGCAAGGTAGTGTTAATATACGAAGATTCGCAAAATAAGGCTTACAACTGTCCGTACTTTGAATGCCGCATATTGACCTAACACACCTTTTTTGAGCCCTAAATACCGTGTCCATATTTGTGGAATTACCCCAGTATATGATACCGTAGCGTAACGTAGCTGTAACATACGCATGATACGCCGTAACCAAGGCTTTAAGATTTACCTCTTTAGCGAGATTGCGTAGAGCGTATGATTGTCGACTCAGACGTTTACATACATTGTTAGTGTGAGTTTTCCAAGTCATATCTCTATCTAGTTCTAATCCTAAAAATTTTGTAGTACTGGTTTCTGAAATCATTTTGTCTCTATACTTAATGTCAAGTTTTTTATGATTTGTCCTTTGCTCAAATGTCATTAATTTAGTCTTGTCAATGTTTATTTTCAAATTATTCCCCCCCATCCAATCTATTAATGCCTGAAGACAGTGGTTTATTTCACTCTCAAGTGTCGTCGCATCATTAACGCCACTAAAAACAACCGTGCTATCATCAGCAAACAAAACCATAGGATGATATGTTTCTCTGGGCATGTCATTAATATAAATGATAAACAATAAAGATGCGCGCGAAGTCCGCGAGCCCGCGCCTACTGCAGCCGGAAATCGGGATCGGAATCCAGGCGGTGGCGGCGGCGTGTGCGCCGTTGCCTAATGTGGTCGGCCTCCTCGTTTGCTAGCATTACTGCTTCGCAGAAGGAGGCGACCACCTGCCATTCCTCTTCGCTCCGGCGCATGGCCTGAACCAAGCCCCGGCGCGAGAGATCGCCGCCACCGATCGCTCCCACAAGTACACGGCGATGCTCTTCCCAAGCGGGGCACACCTCGACTGTGTGCTCCACCGTGTTTTCCGGGCGCTCCGCACAGTAGCGACACCCGGGCGTCGTCTCCGCACGAATCTTGTACAGGTACTTCGCGAACTTGCCGTGTTTGGTTAGTAACTTAAGTTCCTATGGTAACCTTCCAGCTCCATCATCAGAACCTGGTTACCATATAGGTTCCAAGCACTCGTCAATACAAATCAAACGAACTCAAATTCGATGGGGTTGTGTCGTTTAACTGCGGAGTTCCAATGACCACGATCCAACTCCATCATCATACCCTGGTTTCAATATAAGATTCAAGTACTCGTCATTAAAAATCAAATGAGCCTAAAGTCGATGGGGTTATATCGTTTAATTGCGGAGTTCTTATGGCAACCTTCCAGCTCCATCATCAGACCATGGTTACCATATAAGATCCAAGTACTCATCAATAAAAATCAAATGAGCCCAAACTCGATGGGATTGTGTCGATTTCTTATGAAGTTCCTATGGTAACCTTCCAGCTCCATCATCAAAATCTGGTTACCATATAGGATCCAAGCACTCGTAAATACAAATCAAACGAGCCCAAATTCGATGGGGTTGTGTCGTTTAACTGCGGAGTTCCTATGACTACCTTCCGACTCCATCATCAGACCCTGGCTACCATACATGATCAAACTACTTGTCAATACTAATCAAACGAGCTCAAACTCGATGGGGTCGTATCGTTTATCTGCGGAGTTCCTATGAACACCTTCCGGCTCCATCATCAGACCCTGGCTACCATATAGAATGAAAGTACTCGTCAATACAAACTAAACGAGCCCAAATTCGATAGGTTTTGTCGTTTAAGTGCGGAATTCCTGTGACCACCTTCCACCTCCATCATCAGACCTTGGTTACCATATAGGATGAAAGTACTCATCAATACGAATCAAACGAGCCCAAATTCGATGGGGTTGTATCGTTTAACTGCGGAGTTCCTATGACCACCTTCCGGCTCCATCATCAGACCCTGACTATCATACAGAATTAAAGTACTCGTCAATACTAATCAAGCGAGCCCAAACTCGATGGGGTTGTATTGTTTTATTGCTAAGTTCCTATGGCTACCTTCCAGCTCCATCATCAGATCAGCTCCATGTTATCATAATGTTGCATTGTCATCCGATTTACACATGCATGTAAAATTTCAGCTCAATCGGTTGAAGATATCTGCTTCAAAATTGAGTTGCAAGATTTGAGCCGAACATACATAGTTACATACAGTGCAAGCTAATAGAAAGCTTGTAAAAATACAAAAATCACTGAAATCTCTTTACGATATTTTTTTGTAACAAAATACTTTGTATATGTTACCGGCAATCTATATAATCCAGTATTCTATACACTACCAAGGCAATGTATAGAATACGGTTTAAAGTAAGGTTTTTATTTTCAAGTGGTGATAAAAAAATAACCATAACCTAACCTGTCCGTGTCGAAGGAGGAGGCCGACCGCATCAGGCAGAGGCAACGAGGCGCTCGCCCCAGCCGCCGCCGGGATTCCGATCCCGATTTCCGGCCACCGTAGGCGCGGGCTTGCGGACGGCGTGCAATGGGTAGCACGCTGTCCGATCGTCCGGTAACCGACCGGACCGAGCCCAAGTCGTCGACGGCGCGATCTGTTCCCGCGCGCCTCAAGGAGCTTGACAACTCCTTGAGGCGCGCGGGAAGCACACCGAAGAGGCCCAGCCTGCTAGCTGTAGGCAGGCAGGGTCCAAGCCTACTGGGGTCATGGGTTAACTTCCTAAAGGAATACCCGGCCCCGGCACGATAGGCTACGAAGGAACGGGGTAGGTTTTTAGTCAGTAAGAGTCTGACACTACTTCCCGCTCCGCCCAAGGGCGGGATTTGTCATTGGATGATTTCACCTACCATAAAAAAAAAACCTGTCCGTGTCGGGGTGCCATAAAATTACATCACCTGCTTCCCTGCTTTCATCTTTTATACACATTACCGGCTGCGGTGTTGTATAGAATACTTGAATTACACAGATTGTCGGTAATATTCATTAATTTGGGTATTCACCTTGGGTAAAAATAATATCATGTTAAATACTTTATTCATATTTGTGTAATTATCTGCCTAATCCTTTAAAAATATTTATCCTTTTTTTGCAGGCACGTCGTACATGTTTCATCGAAGGGAACGTCACATAGACTGGTTTCTTCTATACTTCTATATAACCTCGACCCCATTAAAAACCTTTGATCACCCACCCATACAACAGCCCACATGTCAATTGAAACTTCGTCCTCCATTTATAGAAGGAAAACCCTCTTATTCGAAGTAATATTTTTATCTAAAAATGTCCGGGGCCATGGTAAAGTTAAATAGAGTGTGCTAGGTATATAAGTGTGTACAGTATGTAGCACAAAGGGGCATGTTGCCCGTCAGCGAGTTTCCGAGCTATATGCTGGGACACACGGGGGTAAAGGATGGCAAACTGTGGCAAATAGGCCGATGCTCATTTTTTTTTGTTATGCAATATACTTTTTTGAGGATCGAGTTTTTGAGGGCATGTCAGACTTTTACTGACTAAAACCCTGTGTCCTTTTGTTGTTTAGGTAAGCGACGATGCGGACGGCGATGGAGCGCCTTTACCTAGATTCCCGGGTTGTAGCCATCAGGAAATACAGACTCTGGCAGGGAATTCCACCCCCTTGCTGTACGCACAACGAATGTGTTCCCAAAACGTTGTGTGCTTTCAAAAATGCCGTAGCTCTTCCCAGCAACAGCCCTTTTTGTGGAACACTATGCATTGACGACTCAGTCTTGGTTCTTACATGATGGCAAGACAGCGAGCTACTTATTGCGCGCAGTCCACAAGTCCGCGGACAGGCGCGGCAAACACAAGTTGGATCTCTGGATGAAAGTCTCCACGAAGTGGGTGCCTGAGGATGAATAAGCCGCCGAAGTAGAAGAAGAAGTTGAGGAGGCCTTTGCCCAGCTGCGGGAAAGTATAGGTTAGATGAAAAAAAGTATTATAGTACTTACGGACCACCGTCATCTGTGGACAACAGGTTTGGGACCAATGGTCTGGGGCCAACGATAAGGCCCACCCACGGTGCACGCTACATACGAGTAAGAGTAGTTAATGTGTGTTGTGTTAACAGGTAATCTGTTGCCAAATAAATATTCTTTCTTTCTATAAGATAAATAGAAACAAAATCGAACGGCGCGTATCCATCCTTACGTGTTGTTGAAACCTGTTACGGTTGGGACCAAGCGACTGGCCTCGTCGTTTATACCGCGTATATCGAGGGACTGGAAAAACTTGCCTGCTGCGGTCTATCCATCCGATTATAATTGATACACCTCACCATCGATTGCATCACTACTTACCATCAGGGTTTTTTTTATGGTAGATAAAATCAATGACATCTCCGGCCCTTGGGCGGGGGATAGTGTCAGACTCTTACTGACTAAAAACCTACCCCGTTCCTTCATTGCCTTGGTTCCAGGGCCCTGGTATGAATTTTCATACTTCCCCAAGGCCCTAGAGACTTACCATCCGATGTGATCGCAGTGAAGCACTAGTTTATATCATATAAAAAAAAAACTAAAACAAAACTACTCATTCCATACCTCCGTAAGTCCCCCAACACAAGACTGGTACAGCCGCCGGCGCCGCGCGCAACACTAAGCCTCGTTTAATAATGTGGACACTGGACTCTCATAAGTCGGTAACTCTGCCATCTGATCTAGACAATCGTAATTAGTTGTCCCATTTATGTTATTGTTTTATCTTGTGGTAAGTTTGTTAGCATTTGTGTTCTTTAGTATTGTCTTACCATTTCGTAAATGAGTACAGATTCTAGTGTAAGTGCCCATCATTGAGTTGAAGCGCGTGTGGAAAATTATACGCCGTCGACGACACGGGCTCGGTCCGAACGGCTCCCGGACGATCAGACGGCAAGCTACCTATTCATCCGGCAGGCGAAAATAGGGTTCGGAATCCCGGCTGAATCGTAAGGACGTCGAGTCCCTCACGTGTACGGCCCCTTCTTCGCCAGCATTGCTGCTTCGCAGAAGGAGGGGACTTCCTGCCATTCCAGATTGCTTCGAGACACGGCTTGTACCAGGGCCTAAGAGGTCGCTGTCGCCGATCGCCCCCACAAGCACGCGGCGATGCTCTGCCCATGTGTAGAGGCCTTCCGGCGCCGCGTCACGGTGTGTGGTAGCCAGAACCTTTGGGCCCCGTCGAATGTGTTGCCTACTGCCATTTTAGTTTAGTGATTATGCAGGCTAAGAAACTGAATGCTAAGCAACATTTCAGCTACTACTTTCCAAAACAAACTCTCCAACAAACAGCTTGTGTGTAGCCTAAAGTTATTTTAAACACAAGGCCGTGTAAGTATTAACTTACACAAATTCCTTCGACCGACGTTGTCATTGTTAATTGGAGATGTATTCAAGTTGGGATAGTTTTAGAATTCTATTAGATACTAAGTAGTTAAGTTCTGAAGGCGATGTTGTTTAAAGTGTAATCAAAGAAGTTTGCGTACCGAGCGGAGCTGTACGGAATGTATAACAAATGGAAACCACTTTGAATAGCAACTTGAGTTTGAGCTGAGTTTTATTATGATAAGCTTGAGAGTATAGTTTTGGAGGTATGCGGGACAGGTCGTAAAGACCCGCAAACTTCCATCGAAAAAACAGTATTCTCCGACCAGACTGGTGTTATATCTGGTCCAGGCAATGAGTTCGGGTTATAATTTTGGTCTAAAGAACAGCACTGAAGGAGATATTGTTTTGATGATTTTCTACCACACAAAAAGTTGGATTGATGATCAGGTGAGGGCTGTGGGTGGGTGTACGATGTGTGCGCAAAACATAGGACCATTTGATGGGGCTATTGTCTAGTGGTGGACGTGTTTTGGCTGAAAATAATGATGACGCTACAAACTTCTATTTGTTTTGTAGAACGTAGGCATTTGGTTTGTTACCCATCTCCATTTTAAAATAACTTATTCGAATTCACCACTGGTTTTCATGAGCTGTTGATTATGATAAATCAATGTTACAACAATGAATCTTCTGACTAACCCATCACAATATTCTCAAAGCTGCAACTCCTTAAAACCAGATTACATAGTAACGATCACCAGAAAACCTCCGCGTTAATGAAGCTTGATGGGTTCTGGAAAAAATGATTCAACTGTACTGGAACTGCTATAACTCATTTATTCCGACTCGTTTTAAATCAGCTGACATAAGATTTAGCTACATTAAAATGAGTATATGCCAAATTCTTATCTTTCGTGTAGATTTAGCTCCAATTTTATCCAACCAACATGTAGCCACCTGGTTAGCTCTGCCGTTGTCGGTTATGTCGTGGATAGTGGAGGTGGCTGTGCATGCCGAGCAAGATATGAGGTGAAGCATATCCTCTGAAAGTTTTCCACACTGTTGGCCATGGATACCCTATTTGGCCAGATTATTATTTATGGCAACAGCTAATCGGCAAATTCCATTTAAAAACGGGGACTGAATTGGTCTAACTGCATCAGCCACATTACAAATCCCTAAATCAATAGAAATGGAAACACATCCTGCAGCAAAACCACACGACCGTTTACCGATCTAATATCGTGTACAGCACAGGCTCCAATAAAAAGTAATTAAAGTCGCCGACCGGCTCCAGGCAGATTTGTCTTCACCGTATGCCATGGATATGTGAAGAGCACTTTGTTAGGAAGCGGTTTTGCCTGGCAAAAAGTCTTTAGTTGTAGTTTGTTCTGTAGCCTGCCTTAATTATGACCTTTTGAAAGTGATATACAGATTGTTTATTACAAAAAATACCTTTAATCATTATTTGTTCATATGAGTAGATAAAATGTATGTACCGCAGTGATTTTTCGCAATAAACTTGTAGGAGACTCGTAGAAGACTCCAAAATTTTTTAGAAGAAATCAAGGACTTTGTAATTATAACCCTTGTTTCAGTCTTCAAAGACCCGGAAAATTTCTGAAAATTTATGTTGACGCGCCTCGTAGGAGTCGACGAGCGAAGTCTCATAAGATAAACAATTTTATTAAAATGAAATTGAGGCGGGGGAGAGCACGCCCATTTTTTTTGTACTAGTACGGAAATCCAGTCCATTGTGTACCTAAAAGCGGTAAGAGTGGGTTTTCGAGTAAGTGAATTGAAAAATATATATCGATTCAACTATAAATAGTAACCTGTGCCTATAGTTCAGACTGTCAGCATTCATATCAATTTAGTCGTAAGCGCGTGAATACAGTATACTGTGGCGTGACATTTGATAGGGAATTTTTTTATTCTGAGTTTGTCTTCCCATTACTGGGCAAAAGGCCTCCCGTCCATTCTTCCACTCTTTTCTGTCTTTAGCTGCTTCTGGCAAATCCTTATCCAGAAGTCTCCACTTGGACTCCTATTTAACTCGTCACGCCTGCCATCTCCTTTTGGGTCTCCTGCTATTTGGGCCTACCGCGTCGCCAGCTCCTGCTGTTTGGGATCCAGTCAGTGATTGTTTTAACCCAATTTTATTTCGACATGCGGTAGGTGTGACCTACGCAGTTCCATTGTATTTAAAGTGCACTAGTTTATTAAAAGCCTATCCACTCTAGCCTTGAAAACGCTTAAATTATTTTTTCCAGTCCAGCAAGATAATTGTTACATTGTACCTTCAATATGCGCGGTAAAAACGACGAGGCAAAACGCTTAGTCCGAACCGTAGAATTAGAGGTGTTAACAATGTAAGGGTGGACACTCGCCGTAAGTCGATTTGTTAATTGTATGTAGGTAAAATTGAAATCTTAACCTTATATAATTTTAATCAAACAAACAAATAAAACCAAATCAATGGAAAACAAATAACCAATAACAGGAACAGTTCAAATACCGTATCTGCCGGTTCTCACTCGCTGCGGCCCGCACCGGCCGGCCGGCGCGAACTTGCTCAAATCTGCCGATGGTTCCGCAACTATTACTGCACCGGATTGAATTCAGCCAAATTTATTCGGAAGCCAACGCGATGTCCATTCATTTTTATTTGCCGTTATTTTTTGTTTGTTTTATTACGGAAACTCTCTGTTTTACTTTTTAGTCATATTTGTGGTTCGATTTTTGGCTAGATGGTTTAATTGTAAGCTGTATGTATAAAGATTAATTCATTTATGTTTATAGGATTCTGTACCACAAAAGGAAAAAAACGGAACCCTTATAGAATCACTTTTGTTGTCCGTCTGTTTGTCTGTCAAGACCCTTTATCTCGGGAAAGCGTGGAGGTATCGCGTTGATATTAAATCCGTATCCTCAAGTATGTAGTCCCTTTAAAATTGTGAAAAAAAGCAACATTCGAGTTAAGAAAAAAAAAAGATGCGGCCATTTATGGCGCAAAAAACGTACATTTCGACACTCTCAAGGGAATCAAAATTCATAGGGTACTTCTCGTTGACCTAGAAGTCTGAAATTTGGCATGGAGCAAGGTTTTATAGAACAGATATAGAAATAAATCTGATAACTGAAAATTTGTAGTGTTGTCACAAAAAATCCTTTTTTCGATTCAGATAAATCTTCGACATTCAATTCGTAATTTGAACTATTTACATATATAAGTTAGTTTATGCGAAACCCTCAGTGGTTATTTGCTTGTTTTAGGTATTAAAGATGTTCATTACATCGTACCATTAAAGTGTGTCCTACACATTCGTGTATGTATCGTCATTTGTGTGTCATGTCTCAGTAATCAAACATTAACTTCATATACAATATAAAGGGGCACACTTTGTATTATATATCAATGTTTGATTAGTGTCTTCTGTAATTTTACTACACATGTACAAAACTTTAAATATTAACTAAACTATTTATACTAAAACCTACCTATTATTTTATTTATTATTTAATCAAATACATTACACTTTTAACTAATCGGAGTATCGACTTTATCAAAGACTTGATTGTCCTTGAGTTTCCGCAATAATTTGTAGTTTAAAGTGTAATCGCAATAACTTTGCGACGGCAGGGTTTCTGACGACGAAATAAGATGTGCCGATATCGGATGAAAAAAATGAGGTTTCTTGAACCTCAGGTAAAAAACAATGTTTTTAGGTATGGGAAAGTATGTAACTATGTCCGTTAAACTAATCCCTCATCGACAAATACCGTTGCGTCTTATGCACGTAGATTATCAGCACTAGCTTTAAAAGCATGCATGCTAGACCGCTACGCGCAGGTAGCGAAACTGCGAGCGTACTGGTATTATGACCGTTATGCACGGGCATGATAGGTTGTTGATACGTTCTAGTGTGTAAAGTTATGTTTCTTTCTGTGCTTGATACGTTCTTACAACGGTCATGGTATGTAGCGTTTGAATTACATGAACAGTTTCCTGCAATTGTCGATATTTTTCATAAAGATCACATATTTGGTGTGCGCATTATTAACTATTGTAATTTTTTACAGGTACTAGAAAACCACTGAAAATGACGGAAACACAGATAAGGTAAGTTCCATAACTTTTATTGTATACTACATCTTCAATACATCTATAAATACTAATAAATAAAATGGGAGCATGCATGTTATAAAAATTTAGTTCGTCTGTGTTTGTTCCGGCAAATCTCCAAAACGATTGGACTGCTTTTGACAGTTTTTTTCACTGGTACACAACTGGTATTTTATTTGGGTTATTTTATGGTAGGACAAATCCCACCCTTAGGCGGGTCGGGAGATAGTGTCAGACTCTTAATGACTCAAAACCTACCCTGTTCCGTCATTGCCTTTGTTCCATTGCCCCGGGGTTGACTTTAGCTTAAATATACGTCCGAAGTGAAGGCCAGTCTGCGGAACGGTGCACCTAAGGGGTCTCGATGGCCGCCTGCGTATGTTCTGTCAGAAGGATCACTTCAACGCTTGTCCCTCTGCTTTAGCAGAGGGCACAGTGGCGAAGTAAGAGCGGGCTCAGTGTGCTCTTACCACCGATGCCGCGCAAAAAACAAAACTTCTTGAAATTGTGACCAAATGACATTGTGCTGTTTTAGTAATCTGCCGCGGATAAAGTCGCGGGCACCAGCTAGTTTACTAATATAATAAAGTGGAAAAGTTTTTGTTTGTTTATTTGCTTTAGTTTCTGGAACTATCAGTTAGTTTGGGTTAGGTTAGCCAGATTCATGAGGAATAGTAATAAAGGCTTTAGTAGCAACTAAAGTTGCAGATGAAATCACGGAAGACAGTTAGATTTATAAAGTAAGACCCATATACCAGACCTGCTTAATATTACCCTATCTTCATACTTTTTGTGTCGTCTCTAAAGTAAAGAACAATACTTCTTTGAGAAGCTGCCAAACACAGGCGTCGCTCACAAGCGCTGGAGTCTAAACAAAAAACGTTGGGAAAGTTCCCAAACCACAGGTACGTACTCGGAGAAATATTCTCGAGTTGTTTTTTTGAAACCGTCCAAAAAGTCGAGCAACTCATTAGCCGAATGAGCGAAGGCTTCCGTTTTTCGTAACTTTCAGTCGATTTTGGTTTGCAGTCTTACTATTTGTTTTTTCATTTAGTTTTACCTCGGAGGTGATAATTACACGAGTTTGGCTGTTTTGCTATAGGTAGAAGTATTTTAAGGATTTTATAAAATGTATACGTGTGTTGGTTTTGTGTTACTCTTGAAACTTAAAATGGTAATGATTTAGTTGCTCTTTGCTCGCGAGATTGTCTCTTTATGGGATGTAGACTTTGATATAGTCATGTCAGCCAATGGCTTTATAGCTACGAGCTTCAACCAAAGCCCTACGAGGATCTCGCTGAATGATAACTGATATTTATTTTGCAAATAGTAAAAAGTATTTTACGCTTCAATTCTTTCGTCATACTAGATGAGGGTGGTGTTTCCTAGCTGACTACCACATGAAGAAATATTGAAACACTATACATGTAGTAGTAAAATCATGAGAACCATAAAGGTTTTTTAAGGTTGGAAATCATCCAATGACTTCACCCGCTCTGGGTGGAGTGGGAAGGCGAGCACACTTTCGAAAAATATTCGAGAATCGATCCGGGAATTGAACTACTTACATAAATAAGATCGTTTGTACGGAACTTTACTATAAAAATCATTATGGTGGTTTCCAAAAGTCTGGACACGGCTCATATTTTTAGGAGGTGCCTCTCTCTGGAGTCCTTATCACCGGTTATCTTGAACCCTGTTCCCGTTACCAGTGGGAAAGAACTTGACTGTACTGTATGATTATATTAGTGACATCATTTAAAATCAACAGTATTTAATTTATTTATTTAAAACTTTATGCACTAATATACAGTGTGCAAAGGCGGACTTAATGCCTTAGACATTTTCTACCAGTCGAACTTAGGGTGGTGCAGAGACATAACATGGCAGGTGCAACTTAAAAGAAGACAGACAGAAAGGACAAAAGAACAATAATAAATATATACTTACATACATACATACAAATAAAGAATAATATTGTGAAGAAACGAATACAACAAATCAAGAGTGTGATGATTCTACCAACTTCTTGTGAATGTGATCTCGTGCTTTTTTTTACTTTAAAGGACTTTACCACTAATAAACATTCCGAAAGGAAAGCCCGGCCCTGGTATCTAAGGCCACGAAGGAACGGGGTGGGTTTTTAGTCAGTAAGAGTCTGACACTATCTCCCGCTCCGCCCAAGGGCGGGAGATGTCAATGGATGATTTTACCCACCACCAAAAAAAAAAAAAAAAAAACCACTAATAAACATAATTTAAATCACCTAAATTAACGCAAGATTTTGTCGAAAGTATATCTCTTCTACTCACCCGTTATTTGGCATAATTTCGAGTACAATTAGTAGCAGAAACATCAGTAGTACTCTAACACGAAGTTGTACCCTCAGAATACCACAAGTGTAGCCCAAATATAGGCGCCTTCTAAATTATTCATACGCACCGTTACGTGGCTCGGGTCCTAATGCCTTGGAAATTAGAAAGTTTTTCACTAAAGCCTTTGTTTCTCAACGATTCCTCTTATTATTGCTAAGTGGTTTTGTTTTATGAACGAACAGATTATTATATTACTTGTTATACTTCCGAGACTTGATTAATGGGAGCGGTATATTAAATATTACTTGGGAGTTAGGGGTCCCGTAAATCTTGAAAGATGTTGCCCCCAAACCGGAAACGGTTTATTGAGAGTATTTGGCGGTGATTTGTTTGGAGCTTTAATGATTTTAAAGGTTTCTCATTTCAGTGAAAACGTGAAGTCTTAAAAATTGGACATCTTTATTAATAGATATTTTTAATTTTCATTAATAAAATTTTTGAGTAGAAAATATTTTTTTTAAATTTATCAATCGCTTGCTTTATTTACAGTATTCACCAAAGCGTATAGCAAGCATATTTATCATTTCTTTAGCGCTATAGAAAAAATGTTGTATTTAGGTTCCTGAGCATTTAGGGGGTTCAGTATATTGAGCGCCTGGGCTGTAGGGGCTTATCGAGCAGTTAGAATACGTGACGGGGGGCCAACGAACAGGCACCGCATGACACAGGTATATCTGTATGTACATGACTGTGTAGTTGACACTCCGCGTGACCCAAGGGCGCAAGGGGTATTTTTGTACTCGTATATAACTAGGCAAAGCAGCTGTGTTTCCTGGGGGCAAACTCCAGATATTTATTTATTTATTTAGTATCTCCAACAAAGGATGTACACAATATTCAAGTGTCTTAAAAGAGGTACCGGTATCTTGTTGGTGTACTCCTTCACTTATAGGAGACCACAGCATGCACAAAAATAATTTAAACAACTATGCTAGTAAAAACTAAAATTACATAATAGAATAAGAACACTATATAAATTAATAAAGATGATAATAATATTGATAATTGATTGAATAATAATAATGATCATAAAATTGGGATTCTTAAAAATGAATAGTAAAATAATTGAATTTTAATTATAGATTACATTAAATTAATTCTTTAAGATATTTACCATCTATAGTGTCAGAAGTAGAAATTAATTCGTAATTTTAATTAAACACTAACGTGCAAGTAATATGGTAATATTAATATATTTGGTACTATGATATATATCAACATACTATTATTTGTCTCGAGTACTTACGTCACTATGTGAGGTTTGGGCAGCCTCTGGCCCACATATGATGAAAGGATACAGTCGTGGATACAGTAGTGTTCGTACCAGGCAGTAAGATGCGTATGCACGCCAAAAACAATCCAAAAATATGGATATTACCGGTTGGTTGCGCCAATTTGCTATGATCCGCGACTTTGTTTTTTGTAATTTATTTTTTTGGCCTAGCAATCCTATACCATCCGTTTCCCTTCCCGCACGACCTCAAGAATTGGAATGACATTGACGTTTGTGCATCGATTGTGAATGTGACCGCACCGCTAACCACGCCCGCTCGAAATTACAAGAAAATTGACTATTTCGTGATCCAACCATTCAAAAACTCAACAATAGTGCAGTGTAGTGCAAAACAGGACCTGGCAGTGATTTGAAAGTACGAAGTCGAGGTCCGCCGGCCGGCGCCACGTGGAACCTTCGAGATCAAAGGGTCAGTGTTCCTTCCTAATACATTTATCCCATTAATAAACGCCAAGCACAGTACCTGCATATTGTTAACAAACCTAAGATCGCTTTTTAAACCTACAGTCCACAGCAAATTCGCACATCCATTACTTTTGGTCCTTCGAGCCGGATCGTGAATCATTTTCTTGTAATTTCGCAATATAGTATTTGTTCCATAGGGAATAAACGCAACGCGCCTGTTTACCTAGATATAATAGTAGAAAACCCGCATCTAGGCATTTAGGCAACTATACGTTATTTCGCTCGTATAGTTAAAGAGCCATTGATAATTACGGTACCTACGCCGTCAACCGCACCGCATAATTATAGTTAGCTACGTAAATATCAGCGTAGATATAAATCGATCGCATTCTTTTTCTTGACAAAATTCATTCGGAAGTCCTACAAATTGCATGTAGGTAGACGCATTTCAAAAATACCCGTTCATTGTTGAGTGAATATTTGTAGGAAACGGATAAACCATAGATTATATACGCATATGAACGACGCCGTTCACTTTGTTGTTTACAATATTACCATATTGTTATCTGATAATTATCGCTTACTTAATAATTCGTTAAGTGTTTGTTTGAGTGTATATTGTGAATATATCAAAACAAGATGTCTCTTAAGGGAACCAAGGTTAGTACTGATTTAAAGGTTCAGTTAAAGCTTTTATACGCTGAAAGGGACTCACAGTTTTCACGTGTTCAATCAATTTGTGATAAATCTTTGCAAATCTCGGATCTGACGATTAGAGATGCTTTCTTGTGTTCGTTGGAAACTTTAGATAGTTTGCGCGCGGATTTTAAATCTACAATTAAGAATATAAACATTTTAGAGTTGGAGTTAAATCCTGATTACTGTGTGAGTTATCAGGCATTGTCGTCCTTTGATGACTTGTATTGTCGTATCAAACGTATTGCTAGGAGTTTAGAGACTCCCCCCCCCGCGAGTGGTTTATCCAACCCTCCTCGCGAACGCCCACGATTGCCGCCAATTCAAATACCTGAATTTAATGGTGACATTCGAAATTGGAATTTATTTATAGATAGTTTCGAAAATATAATACATAGGAACACATCGCTGACAGATCACGAGAGATTGCATTATCTCGTAGAAAAATTGACCGGTAAGGCAAAGGCTGTCTGTGCTGGAATTACGTTTAGCGCTGAAAATTACACTTTAGTTTTAGACACTTTAAAAACAAAATACGAAGATAAGCGATTAGTAGCCACCGCATATTTAGATCAATTATTCGATTTGAAAAGTTTTTCCGTTTGTAACGATCATAATTTAGAGAAGTTTTTAAATATTTTCGCATCATCTGTTCGTGCAGTAAAGAACCTAAAGGTCGATGACCTCTGTGACTTTTTGTTTTTGTATATCGGTTTAAATAAATTAGATCCTGAAACTGTTCGTCTGTTTGAAACGACTCAGCGCGGTAACGAAATACCTAAGTTCGAAGATTTAGAATCTTTTATTCGCGACCATATTAAGGTATTGCAGCGCACGTCGGCACGTCATGAAGTCACGAATGGGACAGGTTCCGATCGCCGTATGGACGCGTCATCGAAGTCAGTCAAGACTGCACATGCGCTAGTTAATACCGCCTCAACACCTGACTGTTCTCTGTGTAAGGGTAGCCATACACAGCTGTACAAGTGTTCGGGATTTCAGAGATTATCGCCTAGTGATCGTTACAAGTTTGTCCGCACTAATAATTTGTGTTTTAATTGTCTAAGTGACAAACATCTGGTTACGTCATGTAACAGTGGTGTTAGCTGTCGTAAATGTCTAGCTAGACATCATACCTTCTTGCATTTTGAGAGTAGTAAGCTGCCATCGCAGCAGCAGCCTGCGCAGACGCGCGACGCTTGTGACGCGCGGCCTGCTGCAAGTGCAAACGACGTAACATTGTGTTCGCTTTCCGCCGCTGGTACTCAAATCACTACCGTTTTACTTGCGACCGCGCAAGTTGTCATTGTAGATGCCTTTGGCAAACCGCACACCGTTCGAGCGCTACTAGATGGCGCTTCCCAGAGTAATTTTATTACTCGGGATTGTTGTCAACGCCTTGGTTTTAGTTTTAATAATTGGTCATCCCGCTCAGAAGTGAAAGGTTTTGGAGGTTTAAAGGCAACTATTCACGGTTCTATTAAAATAATATTTAGTTCACGTTTTAATCGTAATATTTCGTTTGAAATGGATTCGCTAGTCGCAGATAAGATTACGGAACGGTTGCCCACGGTACCGGTTGACACGTCCATGCTGACGGAGTTTAAGAACTTGCAGTTAGCCGACGGAAATTACGCTTTCCCTGGAGATATCGATCTATTGATCGGTGCTTCGATTCTCCCGCATCTCCAGTTATCACGTAAAATTCAAGGTCTTCCGATGTACCCCGCTCCGCACGCACTGGAAACAGTTCTCGGGTTTGTTATAGTTGGTTCCGCACCCGCTTGTTTAAATAGTTACTCGACTGTGTTGCACTGTTGCACCGTCGAGCCGCCGCTTGAGTCTACCATCCGCAAGTTCTGGGAGATTGAAGAGGTCAATGTCCCGCCTATTCTCAGCCCTGAGGATCAGGTCACTGAGGAGATTTATACCCGCACGACTACTCGTGATAAAGATGGTCGTTATGTTGTCGCGCTCCCTTTCAAGGGTGATATTTTTTCGCTCGGTGGCTCCCGTGCCTCCGCAGAAAAACGCTTTCTATGCTTGGAACGTAAGATGCAGGCGTCTCCTAAGTTGAAGCAAGCCTATGATGATGTGCTGATCGAATATTTAGATAAAGGTTATATCTCATCAGCGCCTGCCGAGACTGAGGAGACACGTGATTACCCGTTTTACATCATCCCGCACCATGGAGTTGTTAGAGAAGACAAGCTTACAACTAAACTGCGTGTGGTTATGGATGGTAGCGCTAAAACTAGTACTGGCATATCGCTTAACGATATCTTGTATTGTGGTCAGAACCTCCAGGGTAACTTATTTGAAATAATAGTAAATTTTCGCTTGTTTGCTATTGCGCTCTCTGCCGATATTCGGCAAATGTTTCTTAGTATTGGAATCAGAGAATGTGACCGTAGATTCCAACGCTTCTTGTATAGATTTTCTCCGCAGGAACCTTTGAAGGTTTACGAATTCAATCGTGTTTGTTTTGGGCTTAAGTCTAGTCCCTTACACGCTCTTCGCACTATCAAGCAGTTGGCCGCTGACGAGGGTGATACATACCCGAAAGCAAGGGCCACTATTGAAACCGGATTGTACATGGACGATTTTGTGTACAGTGTACCTAGTGAAGCAGAGGCTATAGAGACCGCTGCTCAAGTAATCAGCCTCATGAAGTCCGGTCAATTTGATCTGGTGAAATGGACAAGCAACTCGCAAGCTACATTAGAGTCGATTCCACCGTCACACCGGTTGACTTCGGTAAAGGAATTCGATGATAGTGATTCGCATAAGATCCTTGGTTTAAGTTGGTCACCCGCAACTGATATGTTCAGTCTTAAAATTAGCTCGACTCCGCCAACTTGTACCAAACGCGTTATCCTAGCATGTGTAGCTCGGATATGGGATATAATGGGTTTTGTAGCTCCTGTCGTTTTGTATGCAAAGCTGCTTATAAAAGAGCTTTGGCTTTCCAACTATGATTGGGACGACACCGCTCCTGACAGTGTTGCCAAGTTGTGGGCTCGCTATAGGAAAGAGCTTCCAATGCTCGATCAGATACAGATTCCTCGCCATGTTGGTATAGTACCAGACACTGTTGTTAATGTGGTAGGTTTCGCAGACGCCAGTGAGAGGGCTTACGGGGGAGTGGTTTACTTTCAGGTCCAAAATGGCGATAACATTTCAGTTTTCCTCATTAGCGCAAAATCAAAGGTATCTCCTCGTAAGGTTGTCTCTCTTGCTCGTCTCGAACTCTGCGCTATTCTTATGTTGGTTCAATTGATTACATCTATAGTCAAAACTTGTCGTCCTCGCATTAATATAGAGAGAATTGTAGCGTTTTCAGACTCAACCGTTGCTCTATGTTGGGCCCACTCTTCACCCCATCGATGGGGCACGTTTGTCGTAAATAGGGTGGCTAAGATTCAAGCTGAATTGTCACCAGAAAATATGTTCCATGTCGCTGGAACAGAAAACCCAGCTGATTGTCTCTCACGTGGTTTGCTTCCTGCGCAAATTTTAAATCATCCGCTTTGGTTTTGTGGCCCTCCCTGGCTTCATACCACTCCTAACGAGTGGCCAAATGCTCCGTTTAACCCCGCTACTGTTTCAGAGCCACCCGAGGAGAAGAAACATACGCTTGTAGTATCAGTTCCGCGTGAAGAGTCAGTTGTTTTGTTGTTGTCTAATCGAGTCTCGTCTTGGTCGAGACTATTACGCTGTGTAGTTTACGTCCTAAGATTTTTGAGATTATTACCATCGCGTGGTTCTATAATCGCAGCTGATTTGGATAGAGCTGAATCAGTTGTACTTCGAGAGTTGCAGAAATTTTATTTTTCAATAGAATTTCGTAGTTTAGAATCACATAAACCTTGTAGTCCCGCACTTCAACATTTGAAACCATTTTTGCAAGACGGACTCATTCGTGTCGGTGGCCGTCTGCGAAATGCTAAGTTAGAGTTTGAACAAATGCATCCAGTAGTTCTACCACGCAGGGATCACGTTTTGGATTTGTTGGTGGATTATCACCATAAGGTGAATTGTCACGCTGGTCCCGATTTATTAATGTCCATTCTTCGACAGAAGTACTGGATACTTTCCGCTCGCAATTTGATACGCGCTAGAGTGCACAGATGTGTGCCCTGCTTTAAGCTCCGCCCGCGTTTCAACGCGCCGGAAATGGCCGACCATCGTTCTTGTCGTGTTGTACAGACGGTGAAACCTTTCATACATACTGGGACGGACTATGCTGGACCGTTTAAAGTCACTATTGCCCGTGGTCGTGGTATACGTTCCACAAAGGCATACATTTGCCTATTCGTTTGTATGACAACTCGTGCAGTTCACATAGAGTTAACCAGTGATTTGAGTACGCAGGGTTTTATGTCTGCATTTAAACGATTTTTATCTCGCCTTGGTCCCGTTAAGCGCTTATACTCTGACAACGGCACAAATTATGTTGGAGCGCGACGCAATATTTCGGAATTACATACATTCTTACGCTCCAAGTACTACCAAAGTGAATTCGCCCATGTCTTAGCTGAGAATCGCATTGATTGGTGTTTTAATACGCCAGCGGCTAGTCATTTTGGTGGCAATTGGGAGGCGAATATTAAAAGCCTTAAGTCGCACCTGTTTCGGGTCATAGGCGAACAGATTCTCTCGTACGAGGAGTTGAGCACCGTACTCGCTCAGGTAGAGGCGTTGATGAATACGCGTCCGTTGTGTCGGACTTTGTCTAGTGATCCATCGGAGCCACTAGCGTTGACGCCGGCTTACTTCTTGACGACGACTCCTCTTAAATATTTGCCCGCTTTAGATGTCGAGACTGACAAACTGCAGCTTCACCCGCGTCACGCTCTGCTAGATAGCTTAGTTCAGTCCTTTTGGAAGCGATGGAGGACAGATTATCTGCATACGCTGCAGTCGCGTCAAAAGTGGAACACTCCTTCAGATCCAGTCACAGTCGGTACTGTGGTGATACTGAAGACTGAGAGTGCGCCTCCTCTGCACTGGCCTCTTGGTGTAGTGGAAGAAGTTTTTCCGGGTTCGAACGGAATAACGCGAGTCGTAAAGGTTAAAACCGCAACTGGATCGTACCTGCGTCCGGTTATTCGCCTCTGCCCTCTGCCTAATCAGCAGTAGTGGCATAGTTAGTTATAAGTTGTTTCGCTACCTAGTATTGATAGTTTAGATATAGTAATAGGGTTTAGTTTCGCTTTTGTTTTTTTTTCTTTTCTTTGAAGGTAACCCTTCAAACCCGGGGGGAATGGTTGCGCCAATTTGCTATGATCCGCGACTTTGTTTTTTGTAATTTATTTTTTTGGCCTAGCAATCCTATACCATCCGTTTCCCTTCCCGCACGACCTCAAGAATTGGAATGACATTGACGTTTGTGCATCGATTGTGAATGTGACCGCACCGCTAACCACGCCCGCTCGAAATTACAAGAAAATTGACTATTTCGTGATCCAACCATTCAAAAACTCAACAATAGTGCAGTGTAGTGCAAAACAGGACCTGGCAGTGATTTGAAAGTACGAAGTCGAGGTCCGCCGGCCGGCGCCACGTGGAACCTTCGAGATCAAAGGGTCAGTGTTCCTTCCTAATACATTTATCCCATTAATAAACGCCAAGCACAGTACCTGCATATTGTTAACAAACCTAAGATCGCTTTTTAAACCTACAGTCCACAGCAAATTCGCACATCCACCGGTACTTATAAAAAAGTATTTTTTTTTGTTTCTTTATTTATTTATTTATTATATACTTTTCTACTTTTTTCTATTTATTTTTTCAAACACCTAGGTTGAAAAATAAAATACTTTAGGGCGTATTTGCCTTTGATTCTGTAATTACAAGCTGTTACTTCTAAATCCAAGTAAAAGACTGTTTTGTTTACTGTCAGGACATTTTACAAGGTTTTTATCTAGAAGATACTCGTCTGGTATCTCTGTCGTTTTTACAACCTAAAGCCCATATAGATTGTATCACCTGTTTATCTTAGAGAGTAAAAATTTTACATACTCTTATGCTCAGTGATACCATCAACCACACGTTTATGGCAACAATATGAGTTCTACAGCGCCATTATGCCGTAGTATTAAGGTCGTGTTTTGAATGAAAGAGCAGTCACTGTTTAAAGAGATACGAGATGATACGATGTATGCAGATTACAGAAAAATATGATAGTGAAGGAGACAGCCACACGCACGAGGGAATGGACATCCTCATAGTCCAGCTGCTGCGATGCTAACCCCGAGTACCATCGTAGGCGCGGACTTGCGGCCGACGAGCGTCATCGACAGCTCGTAGTTTTCTACGCCGCGCGGCTCAAAGAGATGCCGAAAGTTCCTTTTCGGGATTCCGGAGTTTTGGAACAGAAGGCTAAGAAGAAATATAGGTGTAGCTTTAGTCAGTAAAAGTCTCACACGCCCTCCTGCTCCACCCTAGACTGGAAGAAGACATTGGATACTTTCAAAAGACCTTATCTAACCTTAACTTACCTTAATTTTTTTTAATAATTAATAAACTTTTAGTAATAGACTTGTAGGTCGCGGATTCAAACCCAGCCAGGCGCATTTCTTTGTGTAATTTATTTCATTACTATTGCTCTCAAAAACGGTGAAGGAAAACATCGTGAAGAAACCGGCATGTCCTAGAACCAAAAATTCGAAGACATGTGACATCCACCAACCCGCACTGGGCCCGCGTGATGGATCACGGCCCATTCTCTCTCCTAGAGAGGAGGCGTGAGTCCCAACAGTGGGAACATTAAAAGGCTGAAGCAATGCAAAAAAAAGTTTAGTAAATTAAATTATACTGTTTTTTTAAGTTTACCGACGCACGTTGGCTACTTAAACTGTTTCTTTTATTTCAGACATAACTTAGATGAGAAATTTTTTGAATCGTGTTTTTCAACTAACCAAATATTCAGAAATATTAATCAAGTTTAAGGTATATTTTGCTGCAACCTCAAACAGATTTGGCTAAAAAAATTTACACAACCAGCATCTTTATGAAATGTCTAAAATTTCTGGATACCTTAAGGGTGATTTTTGTAGTACAAGAGTTGCTTCTGTTAACTGTACATTCGTTTTGCGGCGACGTCCTCGTAAAGTGCAGTTTTATGGCGCGCCCAGCAGTAAAGTTGAACCCTTTGCGTTAAGTGCAACTTGCGTAGTTAACGACCGCACATATTTTGATACATAGTCAGGTGGGCCGCCGTTTATATGGTAACTTTGTCTATAAACTTTCATAGTTCTTTTGGACATTTATTCATGACAGTAAGTAATACATTGAGGGTCCTGGAATGCTAGGCAAAGAAGATATATAGGTGTGGTTTTAATCAGTGAAAGTCTGACATGCCACTTCTCCCTAGAGCGGGAAAAGTAATTGAATTTCCCACCTTAACAAAATTGTAATTTTCTTATAATTCTCTTCTTTTACTTTTGCTATCTTATTTAATGTCTTAATTTCATTTCAGTACATTTTTGAGCCACTATCTCTTTTATGATACAACTTAACTTATATTTGTCATTATTTTGTTACAACGGTATTCCACTTTTGAATGTGGGTCATTGTCATATTGTCCCAAAATATGAAGGCGGATATTTTTCTTTCCATTCTTCATCATCATCAGCATTTCAGCCGAAAGATATAAGCTGTTGGCCTCTCCTAAATGTCGCCACAATGAACGGCCTTGTACGTTTCGCATCCATCGGATTCCCGTAAACCTTACCAGTGGTGCTATTCTCTAAGAAAATGCAGCGCTGCCTCAACGACGAACACCCAAATAGGATACATTGGATTGTCAACTTAATCCACCTATACATTGGATTGTTAATTCAATGTATCCTATTTGAATGTTCGTCGTAGCGGCAGCGCTGCGTTTTCTTAGAGAATAGCACCACAGGTCATCGGTCCAACTTATGGCAGGCCTTCCAACGCTATGTCTTCCGGTACGTGGTCGTTATTCCAGAACCTTTCGGCCCCAACGGCTATCCGTTCTGTGAGCAATGTGCCCTGCCCCTTGCCACTTAAGGCCCGGTTCTACGCATCTTGACCTTTTTTAAACCTATGGAAATCCACAAATATAAAAGAGAACACCATGAAAATTTATTTTATTAAAATTGTCTATATGGCCAAGGGCTTGGCAAAAATGAAAACACGATATAAATTAGTTGGCTCAATAAAAAAACATCGCGAATCTGACCCTAATTTACGATTTCAAACGTATTTATCTACGAGATTACGCTACGGAACTATTTGAAAGTTACAAAAAAAAAAAAAACTTGTTATTTAAAAGCGCTTCGCAAGAACAAAAATCTTGAATAGTTGTTGTTTTTTTTATATAAAAATAAAACCGCTGTTTTGGGGCCGCGAGGACGACATAATCCCGAGCGAAGTTCATACAAAAAAAAACAGTGACTAAAACAGGCCCTTACGTTTGGTGATTCTTTTTTCGGGCTATGTCTGTGACCGTGGTGGTTCCATTCTTAGCTACTTCAATTAGAAATAGACACAATAGTAAGCATAATAATTTTGACCATATCCCGTCTTACTTAGAGTTGTCTTAAGTATATTTTCCTGCTTCCATTTTGACCTATCATGCACCACATTGCCGTTTACTCAGTTACCCTTACCCTTTTCAGTGCAGCTTTTTCTTAATATTTAGGGTTCCGTACCACATAAGGAAAAAACGGAACCTTTATAGGATTACGTTGTGGTCCATCTGTCTATCTGTCACGACCATTTATTTAAAGAACGCGAGGAGATATCGAGTTGTAATTAAAATCATATACTTAGGTCTGCAGTCCCTTGAAACTGTGAAAAATCAAATTTCGGGAAAAAAGAAATGGCTGTTTATGTCGTAAAAAAATACGTTTTCGACACTCTCAAGGAATCAAAATTCATAGGGTACTTCTTGTTAACCTATAATCTTGTGTAAAGGAATCAATCTGAAAATCGTAAATTTGTAGTTACGTCACACAAAAAAACTTTTTCGATTCGGAAAAATCTTCGAGTTTCAATTCGCGATTGAACTATCTACATAAGTTAGTTTGTACGGGACCCTCGATATGCGAGTCCAACTCGTACTTGCCCAGTTTCTTTTAAATATATTTAAAAAAAAATTCCCAAATCTGGAATGTAGAAAATAAAAACTTACTACAGAAAGGCGTTAAATTTTGTCAAGTTCTCTGCAGTCACAACATGCTTAGCAAGGCCATTAAATCGGCGAGCCTCTCAGGAGAGCTTTATGCGCCGTTTTTGTGGCTGCACCGTGTCCGGCTCTTTTATTTACACTTAGCGACTGTCACAGTTGAAAGACTCGGCGGTAGTTCAGAAGCCAGTTGGGACAAGTTAGTCAAGTCAGTAAAAATGATTCACCTGTATTGTTTTTTTGAATCAATATAGATTTGATATTTTGGTCATTTGAATCATCGTCTTATATAATTATTTTTACCCTTTTGCATTTTTATTAGGAGTTAGCATTACATATTTTACAGATGTATTCGTGTCAATTTCAATCAGTTAAAATTTCACCGGGCTTTATTATTACTTAGATAATTTCTATATACTCTCCCCCTTCCTTCCTTTAGTCTGCCATCGATGACGTGTATCAATAAAGCAATTTACTTGTTGCGACAGGTCTGCTATGATCTTTAGATACCCGGGCCGAGTCTTCCTTTCAGAAGCAGACCCTTGGCCCCAGTAGGTTTCGACCCTGCCTGCCTGCAGCTAGCAGGCTGGGTCTCTACAGTTTGCTAACAACTCCGTACTAGGGCCTGGCGCGAGAGATCGCCGCTGCCGATTGCCCTTATGAGAACACGGCTATGCTCTGCCCAAGCGGGGCACACTTCGACCATGTGCGTCGACCCTGGACCTTTTTAGAGTGGTTGGAAGAGGGTGTTATCTGCCCTTTTTCGACGCCCGGTGCGCCTGGTACGGGGCGGGAGAAATTTTTTTCTCTTTTATTTTCCCCAGCCTCCTTCTGCGAGATGACATTTGCGTAGAAGGTGATCATCGCGTCCCAAGACTCTGGCTTGCCGAGCATGGAGCGAACCACGGCCGGCAGCGACAGGTCACTACCAACCTCCGAAACGAGGGTATGACGCTGTTCCTCCCATGCGACACACTGGGCCAGCGTATGCCACGCCGTGTCCTCAGGGATGATTAAGATTGAGGTTGGGCTACAACCTTTGAGTGATGCCGTTTGTAACTTATCAATCAAACATTCAGCGAGTTTGTGACCTGTGTTTCAAGTTTCAAGACAGTCATTATATGGCAATAATTGGTCGAGAAAGTTTCATAATCAGCCTTTACATGCAGATAAGTGCAGAAACTTCTTATTGCTCGATCGGTTTCCAAGAGGCATTATACTCAGGTGCACCGAGATGCATACTAAATCTTATGAATCAAATTGGAATGCTGCCAAATCTGTCCAAATTACATCTCTGGAACGCCTCTAGTCAAAGACGAACTTATTTGTAGACACCTCAAAGGTTTCGCTTTGTTCTCGAGAGAATGACTAACGGAGTTGGTTAATAAATGGATGATTAGCAACGAGCATAAGCCACAAAATGATCTTAGGTCAATCCTTGACTTAAAATTGAATTCATTGATAAAGTGATTTAAAATTTGCACGAGCACACGAAAAATTGTAGATGTAGGTCAATACACCGTTAAATTTTGAATCCCGTTGAGGGTTGATCTGGTACATGAAATACTATCAATTTGTAAAGATGATATAAATAAAAAAAAATATTAAGGAAACTAATTTCGTACATGTGTAATTTAATTCGAGTTTAAAAAAAAAGTACTTTATTTTTTAATTTTATCTTTACAAATCGGTAGTTTTTCATGAACCGAATCGATCCTCCACGGAATCAAATTGATCAAAATTGAACGATTAAAAGATAAAGATTCATGTAGTTAGAATAAATCCTAAGTATCACTTAAACTTAGTCACTGTTTACCTTATACTTTTATCCAAATCAAGACCTTAACAACACTTACCCTATTATATGAAAAAAAAAAAAAAATGTAAATCTCGTCTTGCTGATTCCGAATATACCAATAACTCAAGAATGTTAATTATGGCGATTATAGTTAGCACGGCAGATATGTAGACAATAATTTCATCAACAATTTCTTCGCCGTTGTTCTTTGGCGATGCTTCGAGTTATATCGCTAAACTCCTGCAAATATCAGCACTCATTAGCTGAGTTATTCATGCTATTTCTAGTCTTACGAGATACTAGCTATATGCAGGCGATGTAATACTATGAAGACACTAAAATGAAGTCAGCCATCTTTTTACTCGCTGTCGAATGCTTTTTTTCACGACTTCACAAAGTCACATGATAGTGTGATTTTTATGAGACTTTCGTACGTACTACTGGTTTTCGATAGGAGTAGGTTTTTATGACTTATTTTTTTAAAAGGAACTCAATATGCAAAAAATTTTACTCAATTTTGAAATTGAGTAAATTTTTTTGCATATTGAGTTCCAAATATATTTGCATTATTTATTGTATTCTTTATAGGCGCGTTACTTTATGTAATTGATTTCACCACTGCTTTCAAATCGGTGAAGAAAAACATTGTGACGAAACCGTCATGCCCTAGAACCAAAAATTCGAAGACATGTCTCATCCACCAACACGTATTCCTTCTTCTAGAGAGAAGGCTTGAGTCCCAGCAGTGAGGACACTAATTAAAAAGTTCTTTCTACTATTATGTATTTTTTATTGTACACCTAATAAAAACACAGACATACTTTTATTAAAACTAGGAAATAATGGGGAGTCTTATCGCACAGAGCAATCCCTTACAGACAACTTTTGAATAGACTAAACGAAAAGAAATATATTTAAGGCTGTCAGTGTACAAAGATCAAAAATAATATTTATAAATTACATTCCCAAATGATATGCTAATAAATATCAAATACATAAAGGCTGAGAAAAGAGAATAAAAAAACAAACAGTTTTTATTATTATTATTAGGCTCGCGTTTGACCACAATCTCTGTTTCCTAATAGCTACAACCGTGGGGGTATTGAAGAGTAAATAGGTTGCTTCTAGTAAGCAAGCTTCAACGTCGACCACATCATCGCTTAACATCAGTTGATACTGTGTTCAAGCACGAGACTATCAATATTAATTACTCAAGCCCCAAGCAAACGCCGGCGTTCGCAAACCTATTGTTTCTATTGTGTCTCTAATTACGGTATTCAAAAGATTAAAAAAGCGGCTAAAATTGTCAAAAAGAATTACAGTACGTTCGACGGTTCTTGGCGCGCCTGAAGTTAGGCTCTGCGAACTTTAGCGCTTGTGCACTCGTAAAAAAATAAATGGTTTGAAAAAATAAATGCCAATAGCTGTTGTTATTGCTGTTAACAACTCTTATTGGCATTTATTTTTATAAATCATTTATTTGACGCACTTATTTTGAGCGCTAAAGTTCGCAGAGCCTAACTTCATGCGCGCCAAGAACCGTCGAACGTACTGTACGTCATATTTGTTTATGGTCATCTCTAAGAACGTTAACAATGTAAAATTAGAAAAGTCGAATAACCACGTCTATAAATATCGTGCAAGATACATTCATGGATTCTCACCAGTCAAAATCTGAAAACGACGGTACCTCCCCTCATCGTAACAGAGTGATACGGCGACTTTACGAGCACCGACAGTGATAAGAATTGTTAATTTTATAGAGCAAGCGGGGACGTGTGCATCAAATTCAATGTCTTCTGCTGAAGTTTGGTTTAAATGCACAAGTTATGTTGGGAGATGAATCTTTGATGATATGTATAGGCTGGTTTGTTTTGCTCGTTCATTTTGAATTGTGGGAGATAAACGCACACATTCGCAGCTTGGTTTTGGAGATAACTTGAATTATGAAAGAGGCAGGTTTTTTTATGGTAGGTAAAATCATTAAATGACAAATCCCGCCCTTGGGTGGGGTTGGAGATAGTGTCAGACTATTACTGACTAAAAACCTACCCTGTTCCATTCATTGCCTTCGATCTAGAGCCCCGGGGTTCATTTTCACCTAACCCGGGGCCAAGGGTAAAGTAGGCTTCGGCCCTACTGGGCCCTTACAGTGAAAGAGGTAGGTGGTAGGTAGCTTTTAACAGTGACTTCACTCGCCTTAAAATAGAAAATTATACGAAGGGAACATGCTTTTAGAACAAAAGGTGTATATGAGGCTTAATGGCGTGAGTTTTCTGTGTTTATCCAAAGCAGTGGTTTACAACCTGTGATCCTAGGACCACTCGTGGTCTACAAAGCTAACTATAGTCCGGGTATAGTTTAATATTTTAAGCTTTTGAAATGTAAAGCAACATTGTTGCGAACTAATTTTAAGTTTCTTAAACTATCTTCTGGTTTTATAGTCCCTGACTGACAAAAAGAAACCAAATTAGGTTAAAAAGAAATTAGGTTAATAAAAATAAATAATATAATATTGTACAACTATCACATAACGCCATCTAGTCCTAAACTAAGCAGAGCTTGTGCTGTGAGTACTAAACAACTGATAAATATACTTATATATTTCAAAATACATACATAATTATAGACAAATACACCCAGACACAGAACAAATCATCAGACAAATATTTGACTTGTGTGGGAAACGAATCCATGACCTCCGGCATAGAATTCGGGACCACTAACTACTAGACCAACAGGTCAGTCATGTCCTTGTGAGATATGTCAATGTTTTCTTTGGAATGGAAATTTTGTTCACTAGCTAAAGAAACATTATACAAAGGATTAATACTTAAGGCAAGATCAGCAGCAGCAGATTGACTGGTAGAAAATTCTACCAGTCGATCTATGCTAGTCTAGTTAAACGTATAGTTTCAAGCTTATTCAACTCATGTGCATGTTACAAGCTCAAGATGAATGTCTCTTAGGAATGTAACTAGAATCCTACTAATTTGTCCGATGGTAAATGACTGTGTATTGAATACAGTTGAACTAATCTTATAGAGCGGTCAAACGCTTGTATATAGCTATAATCAATTTTCTTGTTAAGGCTTGTTTACAGAGACGCGGCGCGTTGCAAGGCGCGTTGGACGGTCGTCGTACATTGCCATATGTTTTTGTTTTTGCGCGTACGATGACGTGTCCCGCTGCTGCAATATACGACGAACGCCCAACGCGACGTGCAACGCGCCACGTCTCTGTAAACAAGCACTTAGGGTTAATCTGATGAATAGAGAGTCGGGAGTAAAACGATTTTAATACTGCATTCTTTCTTTTTAATATTTATGTGAAAGTCAATTTGGCCGAAAAGATCTAGAGTGGCAACCGCGTACCGGAAGACCCATGGATGGAAGGCCTCCCACAAGCTGAACCGATGACCTGGTAAGGGTTATGAGAATCCGATGGAAGCGAAATCCAAGGGATCGTTCATTGCGGCAAAACATGGGTCAGGTCTAGGTCTGGAGTCTGACACTATCTCCAGGTCCACCCAAGGACGGGTTTTTTTTTATGGTAGGTAAAATCATCCAATGACAAATCCCGCTCTTGGGTGGAGCGGGAAGTAGTGTCAGACTCTTACTGACTAAAAACCTACCCCGTTCCTTCGTTGCCTATAGTGCCGGGGCTGAGCCTTCCTCTCAGAAAACAGCCCTTGACCCCAGCAGGCTTCGACCCTGCCTGCCTGCAGTTAGCAGGCTGGGCCTCTACGGTTTGCTGACAGCTTCTTGAGGGGCGCGGGAACAGTGTCATTGGATGATTATTACCCACCGAAAAAAAAACTAGGCATCATTTCAACCGCAAGACGTCTACTGTTGATTGATTGATTGATATTCTCTTTACAGTACACTATAAATAAAATTACAGTAGGAATATAAAATTAATGGGGTATCACAATGGGCGGTCTTATCACTAAAAGCAGTTTTTTACAGACCACCTTTGGATGGATTTGACAGAGAAGGGAAAAAGATACATAGGTACTTTGTGGCGTTTGTTGGACATAGGTTTATTGGGGTTTTTGGGGATCTTTAAGTCAAAAGTGAATAGGTTACTTCTAGGTAAGCGCGCTCCATCGTCGACCGCATCGTCGCTTTCCATCAGGTGAGATAGCGGTCCCCCTCAAGCCTTGCCACAGTGACCAGTCCTATGCACCTCGCATCCATCGCACCCCCGTGATCCCTACCAGGTCATCGGCTAACAGACAGACGAAAACTGTAGCTCACATTCGAATTACAATCGTGTTTTTAATATAATAATAATAATATCTCCACGACTATCACACAACACCGTCTAGTCCCAAGCTAAGCAGAGCTTGTGTTATGGGTACCAGACAGCTGATAAACATACTTATATATTTCCAAATACATACATACTATAGATAATAACGATCATTTTTACTGTGTCTGGGCACAGGAAAAATGATCGTGCTCATCACACAAACATTTGTCCTGGGTGGGAATTGAACCTACGACGTCTTTGAAGATTCATAGACTCGCATACCTTACTAGTCTGAACTGTCAGTATCTGATAAATTAGTAAGACACTCGACAAGCGCATTACGTGGAATCCTCCACGTGCCTTGTTGCGGTGTGTTGGCGTGTTCGACCTGAGTACGCACTCAGCAGATTAAGTGCTCTCGCTGCCTCTTAATCGATCGAACGTATTGTGTTGTGATGATTTGGAGGTAATGGGACAGAGAGTAAAGTCACACATACCTCCGTTGAAAAGGGAGGATCCTCCGACCAGACAGGTGTTATATCTGGTGGGCTACTGCCCGATAGATGATTTCGGGTTTGTTCTATATGTTCCAATCGCGCCGCGAATCTTACTTGCGCGATGCAGGATTAGTTCATTTGTGACGACATTGATGTCGCTACATCACTCCCCTCCGGAGATCGGAGATCGATGGTTCTTGATGCTTCTTGATGCGTCGTGTGATGCGTGCCAGGCCAATGGAGGTTGGTTCCAGTGAGTCGGAACCGGATTCCGCATAGTTCTCGGTGAGTCGGAACTGTCTGCGGTGATGCCCCAGTGAGTCGGGGTGGTGCTATCCCAGTGAGTCGGGATACGATGCTGCAGGCTCCAGTGAGTCGGAGTAGTGCGGCTGGCTCCAGTGAGTCGGAGCGGTGCTGTGCGACGTAGGGCTTGACTGCTGTCGT
The DNA here is from genome assembly GCA_958295575.1 of Leucania comma. Taxonomy (NCBI): domain Eukaryota; kingdom Metazoa; phylum Arthropoda; class Insecta; order Lepidoptera; family Noctuidae; genus Leucania; species Leucania comma. The sequence continues at coordinate 2,715,100 of OY282469.1, forward strand.
CGACCAGGAGAGGTTCTTCATGTGACTGGCCGAAGGTGCAGGTGCTTAGCCAAGGTCGCTGATGAGGCTGAGGGTGATGACCAGGTATGACCAAGTAGGCATGCTGGTGGTCAGGATACCCATATAGCCGTGGGTGCTGGCTGTATGGCTCGCTGCTCGAAAGCTTGAGGAAGTGATGATGACGTCACGAAGTAGTAGCTGCACGAAGGCTGCGCTGACGTTCTTTGTCGAGGGTCACCAGTTTGGAAGTAGTTGAACAGAGAGTAAAGTCACACATACCTCCGTTGAAAAGGGAGGATCCTCCGACCAGACAGGTGTTATATCTGGTGGGCTACTGCCCGATAGATGATTTCGGGTTTGTTCTATATGTTCCAATCGCGCCGCGAATCTTACTTGCGCGATGCAGGATTAGTTCATTTGTGACGACATTGATGTCGCTACAATGATGTTCTGCGGGTCGGGATTGGAACATGTCCCTGTGTATGTTTTATGTCATTTGCTTATGAGGTTCTGGGACCGATGGTAAATAGCGTGCTAAGTTCTTTTGCTTCGTCTACGAGTATGTTATAGATCCGCGCTAATTGCGTGTGAGAGATCTATATATTGACTAGCTTCTGCTTCTAATTTTGAACCCCCGTTTCATGCACTTAGGGGATAAACTCCAAAAAAGCCTTTCTTATCAGATGCGTACGTTATACAAAAATATACTCACCAGGTTTCAGGTCTTTACGATCAGCGGTTTAGGCTGTGCATTGAGCCATCAGTCGTTCAGGACGAAGCATTTTATAAGTATCGATTAATGTGGTAACTGTACGTTTAACAATTGAATGTCCAATACCAAGTCTGAGTTATATTTTTCATCAATGCAGTAAATGCTGAGATTGGAGTCTTTTTGGGCTCGCACATGTCTTTTCTTATTTTTTTAACCTGTTGAATACCGTAATTAGAGACACAATAGAAAGACAATAGGTGTGCGGACGCCGGCGTCCTCTCGGGGAATAATGAATTAATTGGTTCGATAATTTTTTTTAATTTATCATGTTGTTGATCCGGTGCCAGGCTTTAGTTTTTCTTTCTAACAAATAAAGACAGAGAGGGAGAGAACAGATATTATTCACTGAATTGGAGAAAAGGGATTAAGCGCAGTAGAAAATCATGATATTATTAACTTTTTTTTTATTTTGTGTTTATTAATTAGTCTGTCATATTTTTTCTTTATACTATGTTAAGTTTAGAGTGAATAGACTGCCCATCTAACATAAGATCCTAAAGTTACGGTCCGATAACAAACAAAATTGGCTCGATGTTCTACGATTTACGATAATGACACAGCGTGAAAATGAAGTTTGTACGAAAACAATGAACTGGTCGTAAATTACTCAAGCTTATCCATTCATTACTCAATCAATAAAATCATCAGAAGTTAGCGTGGTTGTCACAGTGCGCAAACATTGGAACCGGGACAGAATACCGAGAACACCTCAAAACTTCTCGAACACTCCGCTTCGGTAATAATCGCTAGTTCATAGGGTTGACAAAACGGGAAATATGGATTTTGTGCTATAAAATACGGCCCGTATGCTCACCTAGAGAGGAAACTTAAATCTTAAGGAACATTGTAAGGCTGATTATGCTTATTATTAGCTTTTTTTGTCGGGAATAATCATCCAATGACATCTCCCGCCCTTGGGCAGAGCGGCAGATAGTGTCAGATTTTACTGACTAAAACTCTACCCCGTTCCTTCGTTGCCTTTCATACCAGGGCCGAGCCTTCCTTTTAGAAGCAGACCTTTCACCCCTGAGGCGCATGTGGACTATTCCACGCACGCACCGTCAACGACTTGGGCTTGGTCGGGATGGTTATCGGACGGTCGGATATCAAGCTACCCATTGCTCGCCGTCCGTAAGCGTGAGCTTACAAAAAATCAGGATTGAAATGCCAGCGGCGGTTAGGGCGTGAGCGCCGTTGCCTCACGCGTGCGCCCCTTTAATAGCATTAATGCTTTGCAGAAGGGAGCGACCGTCTGCTACTCCTCGCTCCGGACCATGGCCTGTACCAAGGCCTGATGCAAGAGATTGCTGCCACCGATTGCCCCTACGAGGACATGGCGATGCTCTGCCCAAGCGGGACACACCTCTACCGTGTGCTCTACCGTATCCTCCGGGCAGTCCACATAGTGGATGCCTATGTTTAATTACACTTTATATTCTATATATAAAGTATTAGAAACGAATCAATATAATCTTCAACAAAACCAAAACGACAAGAGTGATAACCCTAGCACCTTCCCGAACAAAACAATTGACACTACCTACAAAACTCTCGCTATTGGCGGGAAAAATTTATGACTTTTGTTCTTTCAGATAGTTTTCATGTTACCTATTGTCACGGTTGGCGCAATGGTTGAGCGATTAGTTGCTACACTGCGGGTTGTGGTTTCGATACCCGAATGGATTTATTTTTGGCGTGACAATTTTTTTTTGGGCTTAGAATATCATCGAATAATGTCTCCTGCTTTGAATAGAATGAGTCTTTTTTTTTATTGGTATAAACTAGTTCTTTTATGTACTTTGGGCCATATCTTTATTAAAAATCAGACAAGTGCGAGTCGCGCACTGAGGGTTCCGTAGGAACTTAGAAAACAATTCGATTCCCGAATTGAGTCTCGAAGAATTTTTTAGAATCGCAAAAAAAGGTATTTTTTTGATGACTTAATAAATATACAGTTTTTTTTTGAAGATTTTCCCTATATTCGCACTAGAAGACCTTGCTTCATGCCAAATTCCTGGTGCCTGTTATACAATGTTTTTTCATTAGTATAAGTACCAACGAAAATCCTTTTCTGTATTTACCACTTATTATTTGGCATAACTGTTTAATCAATCGAATCTTCTGTATATGTACGATTTTTCTGAAATAAAATATTATTATTATTAAATTTCAGCATTCCAGGTCAAAGGAAAGTACCCTATGAATTTTGATGAAATAAACGGCCGTATCTTTTTTTCTCGTTAAATTATAAGCTTAATTCACAGTTTCAAGGGGCTGCAGACCTGAGCATATGGTTTTAATTTCAACTCGATATCTCCACGCGTTACCGAGATAAAGGGTCTAGACAGACAGACAACAAAGTGATCCTACAAGAGTTCCGTTTTTTTACTTTTGAGGTACAGAACCTTAAGAAGACTTCGGTAGAATGGGTTGAAATATATTTTTAATGCAATTCGTGTTGACATTTATATTACTTCTTTATCGTAAGTGCATTTACAAGCATAATATAGCATTAACCTTATAATGTTCCCACTACTGGGACTAAGAAAAAATCGGCCGTAATCCACCACGCGGGCCCAGTGCGGGTTGGTGGACGTCACATGTCTTCAAATTTTTGGTTCTAGGACATGCCGGTTTTCTCAATATGTTTTCATTCGCCGTTTTGAGAGCAATGGTGAAGAAATTAATTACATAAAATAATGCACTTGCCTGGGTTTGAACCCGCGACCTACAACTCGTTGGTGGGGTCTGTTACCACTCGGCCACCACTGCTCTCACTCGTAAGTCGGAGTACTTAGGAGCATACTATCCGATATACTTTACGTTGACTTAGAATCTTGAATTTTGGCATGAAGCAAGTCTTTGGAGATGAATTTATATTGGAAAAAAACTGAAAACTGTTTATTTGCAGTTACACGTCATAAAAGACATGCGATTGAACTGCATTGCGATGCGGAAAAAGCTTCTTCACTTAATTCGGGAATTCAACTGGTTTTCATAGGTAAGTTTGTACGGAATCCTCAATCCGACTCGCACTTGTCTGGTTTGGTTATTTATCATAGATCACGTGACGCGAAATTCAAACAATAATTTAAAACTGTTTTTTTTTGTACAAAAAAATCTATCTAACAAAAAGGAGCAACTACAAGAATGATTTATTTAGTGTCTATTTGAAAAATTAAAATAGTCTTATGAGGACAAATTAAAAAAAAATCTATAGACTTTGTTTGTACCAACCATCATCAACACAAAATCGTGACGCTTAATCTAAAGTTGAAAAGTAAACGAAAACGATAATGGCTGATTGTGAGACCTTTGAGAAATTGCGGCCATTTTGCGGTTTGGTGTTGCAAGTGTTATTGGATGCTATTAATTTTACTCTACGACTTAAATTCTTTATTGCCGCTTTGACTTTAGAAGGGATATAGAAATATTGAATTTGTTGTGATAGTTATTATTGTAAGCTTTTCACTTTATTCAAAACCTATATTCTAACAATATCAACATCTTTATGCAAAATATCAAGTGACGGTCTTACTTTTGAACATTTTTTCGTCAGTTTTAGCTAAATGAAGCTGGCGTTTCCTAGCTAACTAAGGAACACCTAATCAAACTTTATAATAAGTGCTTTTAGTGAAATAAATTATATTAAAATTAAATTAATATTTTCCGATAGTTGTGAGACGCACAGGACTGGGGCTTACTCTCGAGTTTAATTCCGATTGATCGACATTGGAATTATGAGATTAGGTACTCTTTAATTCGATGCTAGGGCCAAATTGCGTGACCTTTTTGGGAAACTACATAAAATGGGGGTTCGGCTTGGCGTGTGGTCACACAATTTTAAACCAATTTAACATCGAATTCAAGAGTACCTAAAATCACAATTCCAATGTCGACCGATTGGAATTAAACTCGAGAGTAAGTAAATAAGTAACCTGTTCGTTTTGTCGACATTAGAGAGAGGCATATGTTCTACAATGGACGTCTTTCTTCTGTAATGATAAAGATGACGATGATGATGTATAGATAGTACCACCAAAGCTCTTAACACGTTCAGATCGGCGTGTACCACCGGTGGAGCACGGAGTATTTGCTGATACGGCGGGGTGTACCATCGGTGGCCACGTTACACTATAGATGTGGCCATTTGAAGATTTGCGCCATCGGATACCAAGTACCTACTCCTGAGGTGCCGGTCTGAACGGGTTAAAAGATATATGTATACTGTCGTGGTCAGATCATAGAAATTGATCAATTCATGATATGGCCAAGTAAAAGTGGCCAGATCATTTTAAACGTTAAAGTTTGATGATATTTCCATCTTTGATTGGCCTACTTTCTTTAGACTTCTTATTATCCTACATAAGAGGTCTCAATCCTACATCAATAATATGGCTAAATGAGGATTGATGTATATACCAAATGTTAAAGTTTAAACGATTTGGCCAGTTTTATTTGGACATATCATTAAGTGATCAATGTCTAAGATCTGGCCATGAGTCACGACTTCGACATTTGAGAGACTAACAGTGGACGTCTTTCTGCACAAATGAAAACGATGATGGTGATGATGATTATGTATAGATTTTATCATCAAAGCTTTTTACACCGTTAAATTTTCATCGTTTTAATATCGTGCAGGATCGATTCGGTACATGAAACACTATCGATTTGTAAAGTTAAAATTGAAAAAAAAAACCTTTTTTTTAAACTCGAATTAATTTACTCATGTATGAAATTAATTTCTTAAAGTAATCGTCAGCTGGGCGAGTTCAATGATCTATAAGTACTTGTAGTAAGTACGCAACGACCGACAACTACCTACAAGGTCATTTACTCGTTTACTTAAAGAAATTAATTTTAATTTGTTTTGAAATTTCATGAGATTCAAACTCAATTTAACAGTGTATATATGTACATATATTTATATTCAAAGTATCTTAGAAGTTGTTTACTACACCCAAACATAATGCTTGCAGTAGCTAAGCATGCAATTCGAACTACGAACTATAAACTCATTATATTATTACTGTGTGTAGTTCGAAGCGGTATCTATCCTCCTCGGGTCAGAACTATCTCTTGATATTTAGAGCATACTGACTTATATAGGTAACCTATGCAGTAAACCATAACTGTGGATGAAATAGACATTATAATCATTATCTTTTCAATGGAAAAGCATCTAATGTTGGACATAGGCCTCCTCTAAGTGTTCACTGATTCATAAGCATTTATTTTAAATAAACCATCAATGATGCTTTTTTTTTTTTTACAACTGACACACAACGTCGTCTAGTCCTAAGCTAAGCAGAGCTTGTGTTATGGGTACTAGACAACTGATAAACATACTTTTATATTTCTAAATACATACATATCATAGATAAATTACACCCAGACACAGAACAAATGATCGTGCTCATCACACAAACATTTGTCCAGAACCAATCGAACCCACGAACTCCGGCTTAGCAGTCAGGATCACTAACTACTAGACCAACACGCCAGTCAATGCTAATTGCACATTCCAAGCTTACATCTCTGTGGTGAAGAATGTGTAAGAAACTCCATGGACACTCTTTTTAATCATGTTATGTATTACAAATATCTTGGTACATGTTTCATGTCGCTGTTATTATATGAAAACAATTTAAATAAGATAAAGAGAGGGAGAAAAAGAAAACAAATTTTAAGTATAGGTATTAAACAAACTACTGGCAGCTAAGAGATGACCAGCCTCAACAGCGCCCGTTCACGGAAATGGCGCACATATAGCACCACTTAGATTTTGAAGGGGACCGAATGATCCAACACACGCGCCACCATCAGTGAGACATCTGAATGAACATGAAAAACTCTCAACTATTGTTGCTGCTACAATGAGTTCTGTATTCCTCCCTTCTATCAGTCAAGTCATTGGTACATATAGTATATTTATTTACAAGTTAACAACACTACACATAAACATTAACACTAAACACCACAAACGTTAAATACACAATAACGTGACGCACTGGACACGCGCATTGTTGATGACGCGCCGGCAATATATGTATTTCCATCTACCGCCGCATTTTTATACAAATATATCAATGCGGTGGTGAGAAACAAATTTCACACCAGTCACTTGAGATCTACGCTGCCCACGCGACTTACGTGCGTTCGCGCCGGTAAAAAGGTGTCGATGAGAATCCACCCGCTCTAACTTTATAGCTGTGCTTGAAAAGACTATTTGTTATTGCCGCTATAATATACCAGCTTGTGCTTAGCTTATTTACGCCTTCGAATTAACTATTTTGTTGTAGTGTTGTGTGCGAGGAGAATATACTTACCTGGAGTTATAGCAGACTTTGTTTTATTCACCGTCTACCCAGTGATTATCTACACCACACACACACCATCCAAACAACCAAAACGCAAACGACGATAGATTAGAGGTTCACAATATGCTATAAATAATGTATACTATTAATTAAATAGCAGATTACTTGCAGTATTCGTTGAAAGAATATAAAAAGCGTAAAGTTCCATCTTTCCGCAAGAGGGATTCCTGCAACATTTTAAACGGTGCAGATTTAAATTCATGCGGAAATCCGCATGTATTCAAAAAAGGCGATGCGGAATCCTGGCCCTGTGTCCTGTGTCCGTGTGCGGAGCGTACGGACGGACGAATGATTAAAATTTCAGGTGTATATCGGAGCTCCACTAGTGGGGTCTTTCATTTAAATGACGTGCGAGTTTCTTTTTTGACGTGCTGAAGCAGTTGATTGGTTTTGCTTCGTTACTTTTAATACCTGTGTTGCTACTTAAGAATGTTTTAGCTTTTACTTTTTTTTATCGTTTGGAAAATCATCCAATGACTGAGTGAATGATTCATATTTTTACAGACTAAAAACCCACTCCTGTTTCTTCTTTGCCGTCGTTCCAGGACCTCGGGTTTCATTTTCACATTACCCATGGCCCCTGTAGGCTTCGATCTTGCTAGGTCTACGGTTTGTTGACAGATGCCAGTCACCTTTGAGGTAGTGTACAGATTTGATTATTTCACAACTTCAAGGGATTACAAGTTTTGAGCATACACCGTTAAATTTTAATCCCGCGGAGAGTCGATTCGGTACATGAAACACTATCGATTTGTAAACAAATAAAAAAAAAGTACTTTTTTTCAAAAATTCGATTTAATATACGCATATATGAAATTAATTTCTTTAACTAAATTAAGTTTTAAGAGGCGGTATAAGGCTAGGTTTTAATAAAAAAAAATTGGCCAAGTCCGTGTCAGACTCACGTAAAAAGGGTTCCGTACAGCCCGTAGTAAAAAAAACCGGCAAAAAAATTACGTTTGTTTAATAGGAGCCCCACTTAAATATTTCTTTTAGTCTGAATTTAGTATCGGCAACAGAACTACATCAACTGTGAAAATTTCAACAGTCTAGCTATCATGACCTGAGATACGGCTTAGTGACATACAGACAAACAAACGAATATACAGACGGACGGACAACGGAGTTTTAGTAATAGGATCCCGTTTTACCCTTTGGGCACAGCACCCTAAAAATAGAGTTCTTTCTTTGGATGTAGAAAAATTAAGTCGGCGTCATGGGGGTTGGGTCTGTGAGACCCATCACATTTTATATATTTTTTTATTTTTTATTTTTTTTTTATATTGTATAAACTAGCACTTGACTGCAATCCTACCTGATATAGCTTCTAGTTCGGCAATAATATGATTAAAACATAATATAATAGGGTATGTGTGTTTCATTTAATTCCATAAATGCCTCAAAAACTAAACACAAATGAAGTATAACTTTATTATTTATAAAATATGAATTAATTTGATATCTGATGAACGGGTCTGTGAGACTCACCCCGACGTCCGTGTAACACTTTTCTACCTCCATGACCCCGGGTTAAGGCAAAAAAAGTCAGAGGGCATTCGTACGTTATTTGTTTTCTTAACAATATATTGAACCAGCTCCTTTGTGTACACAATATTGCTCGAAGCGTTACCATCGCATGGAACTAATTAAAGAGTCTTATTAAGATTTAATAGGGTATTCTTTGCGCCGTAAATAATGAGCAAAACGAGGCAATATTCTCTGCGGAAGATAAATGTTTTATTTATATTTTATAGCTTAATTAGCTTGAAAATATGGATAACGGAATAATTTTAATGTTTCCGTCTTGCTTGGGTTTTTTCAAGTGAGTTGGCTTCGGTAGGCTTTCTTTTTTACTCGATGGGTTGATAATAACAGCGCATTTTTTATTTTCTATTTAACGGTCGAATTCGGTATTTAAAAATACCAAATATTTGTTATATCGTTGTTGTTGTTAATATTTTAAGGTGAAAGCGCCGTATTGAATATCTTTCTTTTGAAAAAATATTCAATAGAGTATGTCGTATTAAGAGGCTGCATTGATAATTTTAATGAATTTCTGTTTAATGACATTCTGTTAATAAAAACATGTTTACGGTCGCCATTAATATTTAATTCATTATTTCCCAAGAGGACGCCGGCGTCCGCACACCTATTGTCTTTCTATCGTGTTTCTAATTACGGTATTCAACAGGTTAAACTGAAGAAAATTTGCATTTTGAGGGAATATTTTTTAACATTAACCCAAGAAAATTCTAAGTCATCGACGGCGCACACTGTTCCCGCGCGCCTCAACGAATTGTCAGCAAACTGTAGGGACCCAGCAGGGTCGAAACCAACTCTGGGGAGGTATGTAAGTGCATACCAGCGCTCTGGAACAAGGCAAAGAAGGAACCGAGTAGGTTTTTAGTCAGTAAGAGTCTGACACTATCTCTCGGTCTGCACAAGGGCGGGGGATGTCATTGGATGATTTTACCTACCATAAAAAAAACCCAAGAAAATTAACTCAAAGAAAAATATTCTTGCGATAGAAAGTATTTTATGTGCTATGGTCTAATCATGTACCAATTTTCATTTAATCGTGAAGAAATAGCAAACATACACACATACATACTCACTATTGCATTTACAATATTAGTGTGTCAAATGTACTCAAGTTTTGATAAGATTTTCGAAATTTTCATTATTTTCTCTTAGTTTAAAAAATAATGTAGGGTTAGACCATGCTGCATGGTTTTTTGACAATATGACGACCATGAAAGAAAAAAAGAACACCAAAAAATCACCATAAATCCTATGAATACTAAATCATCCCCCAAAAAAATATTCACCACATAACCAAAAGCTAGTCTGTTTCCATTTGTTTGAAACAGTCCATGTAAAAACTAGTATATTTTAAAGCATGCATTTCAAAGGGCCCGAGCGTGCGAGTAAATTCAAATTACCTTGACAAATAGCCTTTCGGTTTTACATAAAAAGCAGATCCACCGGACGGGGCGCCTCGTACAAAAGGCTGGGATATATATGAAAATAGGGGAATAGAATATTATAATGTAGGGTGTATTTGTAGAGAGCTTCTTTACATTTTTTTTTTTGGTATTGTTTTATTGCTTGGATTATACTATGTCGGTATCTATTAAGTTCAAAAAATGGGAGGATGAGCTGCCGAAAGGATGGAGAAGGATGGCATTTAACAGTGATTAGTGGAAGGAAATGGGGGAGACCTATGTCAAAAGAAAAACTCACTAACTATGGTTTTGAAATGTGGTTGCTTACAATGGTCCTCATCAGAAAGTTTACAGTTAGGTAATTCTTACCTCAAAAAAGATGTGATTTGGCATCAAAAATGGCTGATAAAAATATTTAAGAAATGTAGTGGAAAGATCAGAATTAGATACAAAACAGAAAATATATAATGATTTATTATTGTAGGCACTGGTGAGAATGTTAAGATGGAAGTGTGGTGTGACGAGAATGGATGAAATGAGAAGTCAGTATATTTGAGGACCAGGGCGAAACTCCGCTGCCGCGACCAATCGCGGCATGGCGGACAGAGCTCCAGCGGGATCTCATGGTGAAATGGCGAAAGCGATTGTCGCAACCCCGTGCTGGGCACGCCACGATCGAGGCGGTAAGGCCCCTCTTTGAGGCGTTGCTGGAAAGGCCCCACGGCGTCGTCACCTTTCGTTTGGCGCAGGTGCTGACCGAACACGGCAAGTTCGGACCGTACCTGTACAAGATTCGTGCGGAGACGACGCCTGGGTGTCGCCACTGTGCGGACCGCCCGGTGGACACGGTGGAGCACACAGTCGAGGTGTGCCCCGCTTGGGAAGAGCATCGCCGTGTCCTCGTGGGGGCGATCGGCGGCGATCTCTCGCGCCGGGGCTTGGTTCAAGCCATGCTCCGGAGCGAGGACGAGTGGCAGGCGGTCGCCTCCTTTTGCGAAGCAGTAATGCTAGTAAAGGAGGAGGCCGACCGCATTAGGCAAAGGCGCACACGCCGCCACCGCCGCCGGGATTCCGATCCCGATTTCCGGCCACCGCAGGCGCGGGCTCGTGGACAGTGGGCAATGGGTAGCTCGCTGTCCGTCCGTCCGGTAACAGAACGGTCCGAGCTCAGGTCGTCTACGGCGCGCACTGTTCCCGCGCGCCTCAAGGAGTTGTCAGCAAACTGTAGGGGTCCAGCAGTGCCGAAGCCTACTGGGGCCAAAGGTTATGTGAGAATGTCACCACGGGCCCCGGGACAAAGGCAACGAATGGAAGGGTAGGTTTTTAGTCAGTAAAAGTCTGACACTATTTCCCGCTCCACCCAAGGGCGGGATTTGTCATTGGATGATTTTACCTACGTTAGAAAAAAAAAAGGATATTTGAGGAAGTTTTGAAGTAGCGCCAGTGACTGAAAAGTTTAAAGGGAATCATTTGTCTTGGTATGGACATGTGAAGAGGAGGGATGAAATGCATGCTACTAAAAGATTATGATATGAAATGTGGTGTGAAAGAAAAGTTAAGTTTTTTTTTTTTATGGTAGGTAAAATCATCCAATGACAAATCCCGCCCCTGGGCGGAGCGGGAAGTAGTGTCAGACTCTTACTGACCAAAAACCTACCCCGTTCCTTCGTTGCCTATAGTGCCGGTGCCGAGCCTTCCTCTCAGAAAACGGCCCTTAACCCCAGCAGGCTAAAAGTTAAGTTAGTGATAGCGTGATGGGTGATGACATAATGGAAGAGAAAATCGTGTTGCGGCGACCCTCCAATAATACAAGATAAGGCTAGGAAGTTGCTGATGTTTGTACACACTTACGAATAATTCAAACGGAATTAAGAATTACTAGTTTTATCAAAGAAAACAACATTCTTTAGTCATTTCGGTTTGCTGCATTTTTTAAACTTGAAATCCTTAAAACCATTATTTCTGCAAAAGCAGATTCCTTTTCTAATAAAGATGAATGTTGATAACAAAGCGTCTGACATCGTAAATCATACTAAATTCGTCTAAATAAATAAAGAAATGAAACATTATGTTAACATTTTAAAATACGGGGCTTAACTGCAGAAATTATAGGTGGGAGGTAGACAGTTTTTAGCTTTTCCCATTTTTAGAATTACGAATTTTGTGAAAAAGAATACCCGGCAATTTTGCAAAATCACGAAAACGTAGGCAAATAAGCACACCACAGAACGGACCTAACTCATAAACATACATTTTATTTAGAAACGAAATACAAAACTTGCGATTTGCATACTCGCATGACAATTCAATTCGCATATTCATGCTAAGTCCGTCTCCACTGGAACAAATTTAAAAATATTGCTACAACATGCTCGCTTTTGCGTATGGACGAGTGCATCTAATTTTATATATTGTAGCTATTCATCTATTGCTCTATTTTTCATGTTTTATTAACTGGCATTGTTGGACTTGTATCTTTAACACAATGGTAATTTCATCTCAGAAACATAAGATGAAGATTTTTGTGCTAGATGCATTGAAATGTAGGTAAAAGGTTCTTACTTTTTAACCAACTTCAAAAAAAGGAGGTTCTCAGTTTGACCTGTATGTATGTCTGCGATTATTTCGCGTGTGGCTGAACCGATTTTGATGCGGTTTCCAGAAGAATATTTGTCACATTAAGGAACAGGTTTTGGTACTCTAAGCGATTTCAAAAAAAGGAAGTTCTCAGGTTTTAGAATTATCTTGATCATTTCACAATGGAAACGAATGGCGGAGGTATCTATTTAGGTTTGACTGAGAGGTGTTACAACTAAAAAGTGAAAAGATTAAAAAAAAAAAAAAAAACCAAATAAACACAAAAAAGTGAAAAATAACTTTAATTTCTTAAGTCGTTATAATAGTTTGCAGTAAGAGAGGATTCCACAAAATTCACACCTTAAGGCAGAGAAAATGGCGCTATGGTATGGAGAAACCTTTCATGTGGGCGAAGCTGCTGGCAGAAGCGAGTTCATCATATTTTTTTAAACGAGTGCCGTGGAGTTTTTTGCCGGTTCTTCTTCTAGAGGAACCGAGAAATTGGAACCGTGCGCAGGCTTCTGACGCTTTATACGGCGCGTACTGTTCCCGCGCGTCTCAAGGAGCTGTCAGCAAACCGTAGAAGCCCAGCCTGCTACCTGCAGGCAGGCAGGGTCGAAGCCTGCTTGGGTCATGGGTCAGCTTCCGAAAGGAAGGCCCGGCACCGGCACGATAGGCAACGAAGGAAGGGGGTAGGTTTTTATTTTTAGTCAGTAAGAGTCTGACACTATTTCCCGCTCCATTTTCATGTACCGAATCGACCCTCCGTGCAGTGGCGTAGCTACTAAGGGGCTAGGCGGGGCAGTGCCCCGGGGCCCACAAGCTCGGGGGGCCCCTGAAGCCTGATTAACAAACCGCATATTGAACAAGTGAAAAGTTATGTTGAAAGTTTTAGTGAATCAGATAATATTGTGACCACTGCAGTTGGTTGAAAAGTCTACTCAAGAAGATTAGACAATTAAGCAGTGAAATATACTGTCGCCTATAATATTAACGACGACGATGTCTGTCGTTGATCGTTGTGTGATGTGAACGATCAATGTTCTTATAACATAGATTTTTTTTAAAGATAAAGTTGCTTTGCATTTTTAAAATATGTATAATATATAATAGTATATTAATAAAGCCTAAACAGTTTAGGGGCCCCAAGTTGGTTTTGCCCCAGGGCCCTTGCTCACCTAGCTACGCCACTGCCTTCGTGGGATTAAAACGACCAAAATTTAACGATGTATCTGTATAAGCTTCGCTTGTCCATAGTGTGTACATAATCAGTAAAAAAATAAATTGGTAATTGTAAATATCACTTTGTTTTTTATTTATATATGAACTATACATCACCACCCCCAAAACTCACTGACAAAGCGCTTGAAAACGTAACAGCAAAATCTCAACAAATCCTAGATTACGGCGGGGCAATTTTAACACAAAAATACAAGTGCAATTTGAGCTACCATAAAGCGGGGCCCGAGTTCAGAACGTCTTAATACTTAGTTGGCAAGCTTTGTTATTCCCGACACCGGAATGTGAATCTGTGTGGAGTGTGGTCGTAATCTGGGACATACTGTCCTGTAATTGCGATCCTAATTGCCCCCGACCTCCCCTTCCCCTTCTTTATTCCTCCTTGTTATGCTACATGTTGCCGTTTGGCCACTGTCCGTCCTGACCACCCTTGTTTTGTATTGTGCGGGCCTACGGTTGCAGAATTTGATGCTTTGATTACAGTGAGGCCTTTGAGCCATTGTTTTGGTGTTCCTCATGTTTCGATGTTAGTTCTGCTGTCATGGTCTGTCTTTGGAAATTTCCTTGACGTGTATACAATAGTCTAAAGATCACTTATACTCAATTATGAAGGTGCATCAAAATTTGATGCTTAGTTTGATAAAATTATTGATTAAATTAATGTGGCACATATTTCTCCAAATTGAAGTTGTCCCCTTTGGATGTAGGAGTTTCAATGGCATCTTAGCCGCATTTAAATGTAGTGCATCAAGTTTTATATTCTTTCATAGATTTAAAAAGTTAACATTTTTTTTAGGATTAAAGTGTAACTATAGTATTAGGTTTTTTTTTCAAGGTCGGGGCATGTCATTGTATAATTTTACCTACCATAAAAAAAACTGAGAGTACTGGTCGCCGAGTGGTAACGGCTTACGAGTTGTAGGTCGCGGGCTCAAACCCAGCCAGGCGTACTTACTACACAGGTATACTTTGTGTAATTTATTTCATCACTACTGCTCTCAAAACGGTGAAGGAAAACATCGTGAGGAAACCGGCATGTCCTAGAACCAAAAATTCGAAGATATGTGACATTCACCAATCCGCACTGGGCCCGCGTGGTGGATTACGGCCCATTCCCTCTCTTAGAGAGGAGGCCTGATTCCCAGCAGTGGGAACATTAAAAGGCTGATGATGATGAAAAAAAACTATTAGATATGATAGCATTGCATTAGTTATAAAATTAATTCTTCATGTTATTTTATTAGCAAAACATTTTTTTTACTTTCTACAACTTACAAAACCAAGCAACAAATCTCCACACACATTTGGCTGAACAACCTCAATAAAAAGATTACAGATGCGATCTCCGCACAGAGCAAGCATGCGGAACAGTGGTTGTATCTGGTCCAGCTCGGGCCATCTGTTGGCAGATCTGGCAGCCTGGTAGGCCTACCGCCAAGCACGATACATTCCACTAATGGCTAGATTACAAATCGTTGCGTTCACTCAGTCCTGGCATGGGCCGACGATTTAATACAGAGTGTGAGCACATGCAGATTGCGGGTTTGTGGAATGGGTATGTAAGTTATAGAGATAGTTTTGGGGTTATTGTTTTTTATGCTTTTGTAAGTGTTTTTATACTGGCTATCTTGAATGCCTCAATGAGCTGTCACTCTGAAGTCAACTAAGGAAGAAAAGCATATAATGACTGCGCTCTTAGCCCCAGGCTTCGGCCCTACTAGGCCCCGGTTTTGATGACCTCTCTTTGAGGCGTGTGGAAAACTACGCACCGGTAACGACTTGGACTTGGTAAGGATGCTGTAACGTCTTTCTAGTCTCGCTAGTATTGCGATCCTATCAGAAGGTTTTCGAAATGTGTTCGAGTTTTAATCGAACACGAAACGAAAATACATAATTGCATCGAGCGCGCGTCTCTTAAGAGCCACACGCACTCAAAACCAAAACCATTACCATTACCATAATATTCAACCTGTCTTGTAACTAAGTGTGTTTGATTTTGTGCAATATAGTTATTTCCCTTACAACTTGAGACTTTAACTTGCCATACAAACCATATTCTACCATCAATACGAGAAAGGAGTGTTAGGTCACCATAGCGCCTAGCACTTCTTTTTACATGGTCTTTCGAGCATTTATTTACCAGTGACTACCAAGTGAAACAGTGCTACGCGAACCAGAAGATCGCTGCATATAGTTCTATAGTCTAGCTACTTCCAGATCACCAGTACAACTCTAGATACGTCTCGTTCTACGGTCCGAACTAAGAGTTTTGCCTCGTCGCTTATACCGCGCACATCGATAGACTGGAACAGTTTCCTGCTGCAGTCTTCCCGTCCGATTATAATTTAAGTGTCTTCAAGGCTAGAGTGAATAGACTATATAAACTAGAGCGCCTCACCATCAACGATTGCATCACTGCTTACAATCAGGTAGGATTGCAGTCATGCACTAGTTTATATTAATAAAAAAAAAAATCTTAAAGGTCTTGTCCGTGGAGACAGCCAAATTTCACGAAGCTGTAGGACTTTACTATTCCGTAATGCCTATTACCCATACTTGACAGAGTTAGATGACGTATTACTGTTTCATAAAACCTATGTTTGGTAGACAGATTCATATTCACAGTGTGACGTAACCAAGATGTCAGTGCTTCATAAAAATTCAAAGTACACCTCTTTTATGACACTGAATCATGGTTTATTTATTTCGTCTTCGTCTGAACGTCTCGCCATGCAAATGTCTTTGCTCAATGAAATTGCAGTCTCAAGTAATATGAAAGGCATTCTGAATAGCTACTGCATTGAGTTTAATTGTACACAATTATTAAGATGAAAAGCTCGTCTTATTCAAAGGTCTTTTAAGACGTGGTATTCATTTAATTTTTCTTTAATTTTCACCTTACGTCAGAAAGGTGAAATGGATAATATTTATTTAAATTTGAGATCATGTTTTTCACTCTCTGAAAACGCGCTCTTCTTCTTCAAGGCTAGAGTGCTCTTGATAAACTAGTGCGCCTCACCATCAAAGATTACATCACTACATACTATCAGGTATATTTTCTAGTGGCCGATTTGAACCATCTCTTTGACCTTATTAGTATATAAATATATATTAATACAAACAAATTACACAAATTGACCAATTAATAAACTATCCAATAAATAACTAACTAACTAATGTATATATCGCCTGTCCCTATTAACATTGTCGGATGTGAAAATCGGCAACTTTACAGGAGAGCGAGTTAAAGTTTGAATTGTTGATATTTTTTTTAATTCATGACCTAAGTTTACAAAAATGTACAGAATTTTAATACATATTTATGAGCTTAAGTACATGATGATAAAGTATTGTTATTGTTTTTTTAAGTGTGTTAAAAGTCAGAAATGACTTTTTTAACAGTACCAAATCAATTATTTTTTGTCGGATGTACCACATACGACATTATTACGTGTACAAACTAATTGACTATTTGTGGGAAGTGCCACATACGACAATGTTATATGTACAAACTTAATATTTATTTGTTGTAAGTGCCATATACGTCATTGTTAACAGTAAATATTAGGCCAAATGATGTCGTATCTAAAGTGAAACTAAAAATAAAACACATTTAAAGAAATCTTAGTAATCTGATTTTGATTTCAAAAAATCAACAGAATCAAAACAAGAATCTAGGAACATTAAAACAAAACCGGCTTCACTTACACAACTCTATAAACAACGAAAAGCGAAAAAAAATTATATCGTCATCATTTCAGCCGAAAGACATCCACTATTAGACATAGGCCATCTCCAAGTGTCGCCACAATGAACGGTCCTGTGCGTCTCGCATCCATCGGATTCCTGCAACCCTTACCATTGATCCACCTTCTAGGAAGCCCTCCAACGCTGCGTTTTCCGGTACGTGGTCGCCATTCCAGGACCTTTCGACCCTAACGGCCATCCGTTCTGCGAGCATTGGGCCCTGCCCATTGCCACTTAATTTTGGTGATTCTTCGTGCTATGTCGGTAACCTTCGTTTTCCTGCGGATATCCTTATTCCTGATTTGATCACGTAAGGAAACTCCGAGCATAACCCTTTCCATTGCTCTTTGGGCGACTTTAAAGTCTTATCATGAGGCCTATTGTAAGCGACCACGTTTCGGAGCAATATGTCATCACTGGCAACACGTCTCAAGTCTGCTATTAAAATAGTGTCAGAATGGTCCATCGCTGATTTTATAATTTTTGATTTTGACAACTTTGATAATCTACTAATATAATGGCATCATTATGAGACTTTCCAATGATCAACCACTGACATTCCATTGAAAGAAATGGCATAGAATGGTAATCTGGTACTTAATGACAAATTAATGTCTGACGTATGCGGTAATCTGCTAAAATTTTACAGTTCCTTTGCCTTTGACCTGCTATTAGAAAGTCATTGTCCAGTTATTGCTTTTAATTAGTCAAGCCCCAAGCGAACACCGGCGTTCGCACACCTATTGACTTTCTATTGTGTCACTAATTACGGTATTCAAAAGATTAATTCGTTACAAGATAGCTCGTAACACAATTCTATTACGAGGCTACTGACTGACCGGCTATTGTAAATTAACAGATTACGACTTTTAACAAAATGGCAATGAGATCGTGTTGGAATGACGATATTCTGAAAATAGCAGACTAGGGCCCCTGGTCATAGGCTTTCGTCTTGAGACACTGGTATATTGGTCGAAAAGATACAGCGCGAGTTACTTTGACCGAAGTTGTTTTTTATTATTTAAAATTAATATATACGTTGACTTGGTGGGGCTTTCGCGCTCCAATAAACCCTAGGTCTGTATCGGTAGTGTTGGTTTCACCGTCGCCTAGGGTAAGGGGCCAGACTAAGAGAGATACTATCCACACACAATCCAAAGGGCAAGCAGTTTTGTGGTGAACTGTTGGGCAGTAGCGACCCCACGGACCCGGATTCCCAGGAGAATTCTTGTTTTTCATCGCCAGCTTGCCTTTATTGGCCGGTTGTAGTGAACACTGACGAGAAACACGACGAGAGTTCTTCTGGTTTGTCCTGATAGCCGTGGTATACCTCTCCGCTCCTCAAGCACCTCAGGATACGTTGCCCTCTTGTTGCTACGTCACTTCGTGCTAGCGGCCGTTTTTGGAGGGCTATTTTTTTAATGTGCAAGTCACCTCCTTTCTTTCACCGATGGATATTAATAACATTATTTAGGCAGGGGCCATAGTTTTAACTACAGGTTCTGACTTCAGGGTTCTGAGATATACTATATATAATAATAATGTTTATTTAGACAATAAAGGTACCATAATTCCTGAAATAATGAGATTCCACTAAAGAAAATGATTTGACGAGGTCACATACTGTAATAAAGTACATTTCTGTGTACCTTGCAGTGTGAAAATTAATAAATATAATAGGAAAAATCAGTTTAGGTAAAAAGCGACAAAATGAATTTTTATAATACCAATATAAAATAATAAAATACCACAACCAACACATTTTTTTCATAGTTAAACGGTTAACAAAGCAATATATACCACATCCAACAAAATCTTTTAAAATACACACCGTTAACAAAGTTGGAAGTAACACATCCGACAAATTGGATATACAATAAAACGATTAACAATGTCGGTTGTGGTACTACCGACATATTTTAGTGCATTAAAGTCAATTACCAATGTCGGATAAGTAACATCCTACTTTTTTAACCGGACTATTACATATTTCATTAAAAACCAAAATCGATACTCTTATTTTTGACATAACATGTCATGTTCTTCAGTAGGCAGTTTTACTAGGTGTGCGGACCTAGTAAGCATTTTTCTTATTATAAAAAAACAAAAATCGATAAAAATTCTCTTTAATAACAAAATAACATGCAGCGAGCGTTCGTCCGTGCAACATAGTCCGTACTGGCACAACCGCACGCGCTGCCACCTCGCGCATCCCGCAATCATTGTCGCGAGTTGACATCCGTCACTGTTAACTGACGATCGTGACACATCTGACAATGTTAACGTGGCTATTTTAAAAACTACATGTAATTTCATTTTTTTTTGTCACGGTTTCTAAAAGAATGGACTTTTTAAGAGCCATTAGTGAAATAAAAAAAAAAATGGCCAAATTGCATATCCGACAATGTTAATAGGGACAGGCGATATATAGGGTGACTGGTAATTAGTGAACGATACTAAAACACGTGATTGTAGTCATGATAACAAACAACTTTTACTGTGGGACCGTACTGAATGGATTGTACTTTTTTTTCTTTCTTCTTTCTAAAATGAATGTTTATATTGTCTTCTTTTGTCAAGCTGTAAATCTTGGTAAAAAAGCTAACAAATAACTGAGCTCAGTAAGCACTAGTTTCAAGTAAAGGCATGCTTGCTTCTGCAACGTGATTGATGCAAACGAATTAAGTTACAGGCTTAAACTTAGGGGGAACTTGACTGATGGAATTAACTTGCTTGTTTAATTTCGTTTTATAGTATCGCTTACAAGTTTTGTTTACAGGGGTTGGTGCAAACAGCATTTACTTTGATAGATCGATTAAGTGTTAACGGTTATATCTGTTTTCGTGAGATTATTCCTCAAAGTTGAGAACTCAGAAATTAGAAACTCATAAAAAAAAAACCATTTCATTGATATGCTTGGAACATTTTACTGGGAATATACTATAATTTGTGGTTACTGCAATCAGGCTCAAAAAAATAGGGGGCTCATAACCACTTCTATAATAAACTTACTAATCATATTCAACGACTAAACCTTAATAAAATAAAATCACTTTTATAGCGATTATTTGGCGAAAAGGCTTTTTAATCTATATTTAGTCCGCAACTATCACCACCAGGTAAATAAGTCGTTGTGGAATGAAAGATGTATAACCCTTTTAACTCTATATTAGAATATTTTACAATTTCACGGCACACGTGGCATCAAGGTTTGATGGAAGAAGAAGAACGGCAGCTAGATTGGTGGTTTCACAATATTAAAATTACAAACTACTACATGTTGCTACTAATGTTACCAACATACCCTATAAAGGACTATGTTGAGGACGAAAAGGCTTGGGATTGACCTATCCAGTACGCACTACAACTGTTGTTATTTTATTTCTTTTATTGTTATTTTCAATTGTGTTTTTTATTATTTTTACAATTTGACATTGTAGATTATTTTTATTTTACAATTTGTTATATTTTTTTCTTGATATTACTGTTTGGCATAAATATTTACTTTGCTAAGTATTATATTTTATAAACTAAATACCCTTTTAATTTCCTTTTACTATTATAATGTGAGAACAATATGGTTTGCTTATTTTTTACTCTGTTTTCTTTTTAGTCATTTTGACATATATCTGGCAATTTGAGTATTTTCTGCGGCCTACCTAAATGTCCTTTCCTTAGTATTGTTCGTCAAGTCGTTGAGCTCCTTAGTAGTCCTGAGTCGAGCTTTGCGAATACAAATGCTTGCACTGACTGGATAAGTCCACTCAAATCGCATGGTTCTCATGAGATTTGACCACTACATATTATGGACTTTAAAAGAAACTTTGACCCCTGAGTTTATTTTGGTGTTTCTTCTCAGGGTAGTCAGCTAGGAAACACCGGGCGCATCTAGTTTAAATTGTCAAGAACTGACGTGTAAAAGTATTTTTTTAAACAGATTTGCAAAATAAATATCATTTATAACAATAATATACTCCACTCTGTATAAAGCGAGGGTAGCTCACCGTGCGGCTATCCGGTGACTTCCGGACCGAGCTCGAATCGTCCACGAATCATGAATGTGTGGATCATTCCATAGAAAATACGCCTCAAAGAATTGTCAGCAAAATGGTAGGGTGTCAGCTCTGAAATAGAAACCCAGGGTTCTAGAAAGAAGGCAAAGAAGGACCATAGGTGTGTTTTTAGGCAGTAAAAGCCTGACACGGCTTCCCAGTCCGCTCTAAACTAAAAAAAACTTCGACTTGTTTATTGGTGATGTCATTTACAAAAGAAAGAATGAAAAGTATTTCGTATATTTGTCACAGTCTAAGTATTTACGAGGCAGCTGTTTAATATGCATAGCCTGCGGTACAACCTTATTTAAAGGGCTTTTAATATTCTAAATAGCGCGCTCAGTTAGTATTTTTAATTACTTTGCAAAAAAGTTACGAAACTTTTTATTATTTTTGTTGTAAGTCTTCATCAAGGAAAATTTATCATAAAATTAATATACTTATTTTTTATAAAAGAATATAAAATGCTGAAAGATATGAATTTTTAAATTGAAAGTTTGTTCCAAAATTGGAAAATTATCTCGATTTAAAAATTCACGTTTGTAATGAAGAGATAAGACCTATTTTACAAATAAATATGTTTTCAAGAGCTAAGTAAAGCATGTCACTATGAATGCCGTTTACTCCTTCAACAAACGCAGTCCTCCAGTGAAATCAAATATTGGTCCTTTCGATTTATCCTGAAAGTGTTTGATGCTTTCTCCCTTTTAGATTTTTAGTAGGCAATTTAAAGGTTTTATTTTCTTTGAAGCGTCGTTTTCTGTTGAATCTAACGCATTTTAAAGCATTTTTGCCTTAAAGATACTTTATTAGATTTCAAATTCTCTAAAATCTAACCTCTGAATTATTTTATTTCACACAGGTCTCCATGGGTAGTTACAAAAATGACAGAAGTCAACACACGGTTTCAATTGGTATTTTCCTATATAATAATAATAATAATATAATAATAATAATATAATATTCCACAACTATCACACAACGTTATCTAGTCCCAAGCTAAGCAGAGCTTGTGTTATAGGTACTAGACAACTGATAAACATACTTATATATTTCTAAATACATACATATTATAGATAAATTACACCCAGACACAGAACAAATGACGTGCTCATCACACAAACATTTGTCCTGGGTGGGAATCGAACCCAGGTAGAATAATAGAGAAGAAACGGCAAGAAAAATCATGGTTGAACTTTAAAAAATTTGCTTGTAAAATATTTCCATATTACAATATTAATAGATAACAGAGGATAAGGTAGACTGATCAAATTTGTGCCCAAAACCATAATAAAAATTGTAGTCTATGAATCCGTGGAGTCTAGGGTTCTCAAATTCACATTATAAAAAGAGGCTAGGCAGTTGACAACAATTTGATGTCTATAATTACATCTATGAAAAGTGTCCGTCTTACTTGTGCATCATGAAAAGTTTTCTAGTAGTTTTTCTCGATTTGATAACTGAAAATGAATGTCTTCTTATGCCTTTTTCTCTTCGTCTAAATTAACACCACAAAACCTCACTCAAACAATTACACCAAACGTCAACCGTCAAGCTGCAAAACGCCAAAAATCTTGTTCACTTCTCGTCCGTAACTTCGGTAGCACAAACGGCCCTAACAAACGGTGCCACAATAACGAGAATCACCCCCAATAGAAAGGAAGACAGGTGCAAGCTCTGACCACAGAATAGATAGGAACAGAATGTCAGGTTCAAACAACATGCGAGAACAGGCGCACACATAGACACGTTTCACGTGCAGCCAATGCAATTGCACTTGCGACAGTTGGTGACTAGTCTCAAAGTTGGTTTCATCTTGACAGTGAATGAGTTACGTTGAGAACAAGCATAATATATCAATCGTAAAAATAGCATTACTCAAAGTAAGGAAGCAGCATATGGGATACCAGTCCGGTCAAAAGTGGTTTTGACTTTTTAATGTTTTTGTATACAACTCTATCGCATACAGGTCAACCTTGGAGGAGACCTTCTAACGCTACGTCTTCCAGACCCTTTCGGCCCCAACGACCATAGGTTCTGCGAGAAATGTGCCCTGCCCATTGCCAGTGTCAGATGGTTGCTTTAATTTCACAGGGTTTTTCACCCTTCAAAGTCACAATGTCACAACGATATGATCGATGTTTTTAATGTATATTATGTATTTTATTTTAAACCTTATATATCCTTTGAATACCGTAATTAAAGACACAAGAGAAAAACAATAGGTGTGCGGACACCGGTGTCTGCTTGGGGCTTGAGTTACTACTAAAAGACAGACAAATAATAAAGGTGGTAAACAGTTGGTATAACCCCCGGCGGCCGAGGGGTTATTGTGAAAAAATCACATAAATACAATACACCAAATGATATGCTTATACATTTTAAACATACGCTAGAAAACGGATAAGAAAAATTAAAGGGATAGGAAGTCATAGTGTTGTTGGATCAGCCCGTTTCGTCATATTCTCTTTGCACTAATATTCATTACATATCTTAAACTAGCTATCATCAAAAACTTTTTGTACTACCTACAGATGTAGAAGCGACTATCTATAAACATAACTTATGTCTATCTCTATCATGTGCGTCTTTTATCGCTCGTTCTATGGAGTGGACCTTCTGTAGCTATCTATTCTGTGGCCCAACGTAAATAAGCTATACGAACAATTTGTGGCGAATGGTTAGCTGAAGCCAAGCTTGCTGGTTTAGTCAAGACTTGGTGCGGCTTAAATCTACAGTTGAAATCAGGATTCGGTCGGAGGATATTTTTTAATAACATTTCGGAATTGTTTGTTTATTTTCCAGGCTTTTGCAGTTTTACTAAATTTATTTTCTTCGTACGAATTTGAGTCTTATTGACGGTTTTTTTTAATGATATAAACTGGTGCTTGACTGCGATATCAACTGATGGTAAGCAGTGATGCAATCGTTGATGGTGAAGTGCACTGGTTTATTAAGAGCCTATTCACTCTAGCCTTGGAGACATCTAAATAACAATTAGACGAAAAATCGCAGTAAGCAAATTGTTCCAATCCTTCGATGTACAAGGTATAAAAGACTAGGTGATGCTTAGTCCAGACCGTAGAGGTGTTAACAGCGCAATAATGACTCACGACCGTGACTCCAAAACTGCCAAAAGTAATTTTGAAGCACCAGCCCATATGTGGTTGCAGTACTCTACACAGGATCGGACCTGAGCTTTGTATAACATTAGAAGCTGTCCCAGTGTCAAGTACCGCCGGACCTTTGCAAGAATACCGAGTTCTCTAGCCTTGTTACCTTGGCTTTGGACTCAAAAGTAGTTTAAAAAAAGGCTCCATCTGTGTATCGTATTTTTTAGACACTACAATGGAATATTTTTAGACTTGTAATAAAACAGAGACAATAAAACTTTTAATGAGCCAAAACAGAACATCTTATCCAATATCACGAGACCGTAACCCATAACGTGGCTTAACAGCATGTAAAAGGAGACCCAAAACACTAAAATAAACAAAGAGATAAAAATTCCCAAAAGGATTTGCGGCAAGTGCCCTCAAAATCACAATTCAGCCCTTCGGCGATTACATGATATCGGCTTTTTGCGTTACATTCGCGAAATTCAATAATACTGATGCTCGTAAAGGGGGCGGCAAAACAACCGGTATTTGGCTCTCTAAACCGTTATTGTCAACCGCTGCAAATAAACGGAGATATTTTTTTTCTTGTTATTTCATTTAAAAGGTCCACGGTAAATGTTTGCGCTAATATTGGATTGCTTTCCAAACTGTTTTCGGATAGTAAGGTATGCAATGGGATTTACGTACATGTATTATATAGGGTAAATGGTTATTAGTGAACGATAGGTCCCATAGTAAAAGTTGTTTGTTATCATGACTACAATCATGGGTTTAAGTATCGTTCACTAATTACCAGTCACCTTATATCAGTAATTCGAAAAAGTAGTCTCAATGCAAATAGTTACCGTAGGCACAGGCTTGCAGATAGTGAGCAATGGGTAGCTCGCCGAACGGCCGTCTGGTAACGGTCCAGACGGAACCCAAGTCGTCGACGGCGCGTAGTGTTCCACGCGCGCGTCAAGTAGATAAATTATATTTATTTTGCAATTAGATTAAAAAAAACACTTTTACACGTGTTTTTTTTTTGTCAATTTAAACTAGATGTCAGCCAAACCGTAGGAGCTCAGCAGGATCCAAGCTTACTGGGGTACGGGTTCGCTTCTGAAAAGAAAATCCAGGGGCCTGGAACGCAACGCAAAGAAAGAACATAGGAGTGGGTTAAAATCTGAAACGCTCTCGCTTCACCCAAGAGCGCGAGATGTCCCAATGCAAATATCTTTAAACATTGTACGGCGTTTCGCCACCTTATGTAAAAACGGTTTGGGAACACATTAATTTTACGTACTGTTTAAGAGTGGAATTCTTTGCCGGAATCTGTGTTTCCTGATAGCTACAACATAGGGATCTTTAAATCGAGAATGAATAGATTACTTCTAGGTAGCCATGGCTCATTGTAGACCATATTATCGCTTACTATCACGTGAGATAGTGGTCAAACGTGAGCTTATCCATAACGTAAAAAAAAATATAGATAATTCAAAAGTCAAGAAGATATATACACTATAAATTCCAATGTATTATCTGCTACGATCGCGTAGCCATGTCAACATGGCGTAGCTACATATCGACGCATCAGCTACGTCGTAGCTACGTATCGTCGTGTCAGCTACGCCGTAGCAATATGTGTGTGAACGAAGTTAACTTTTTAGCTGACTCCAAGTAGGATATTGTGAGAAACGAAGACAAACCGTGCTAGTTCGACAAATTGTGTTCTATGTATGTTTTATTGTAATTTAACTAGTCAAATTGTTTACATTATAGTGAAACCTGGTTGATGAATAGGGGTTCAAGGGGCTTAGAATATTTATCACTTATAGAGGCTTTTTAATCAGACAGCTTCCGAATTATTTGGGTTGAAAATAACGTTGTGTCATGACCTGCGAACCTCGTGGAAACTCGTCAGCGGTGACACCACCAGCCAGGCCCTGGTTCAGGCCATGGCCCGGAGCGAGGGAAAATGGCAGGCGCTCACCTCCTTCTGCGAAGCAGTAATGCTAGCGATGAAGACGGTCGCACGCGTGGTGAAATGAAATCCTCACGCCACGACTACCGTGATCTCGAGCCCGACTACCAGCCATGGTAGGCATGGGTTTGCGAAGGAGGAGCTATGGGTACCTCACCGTCAGCGGACCCAGCCCAAGTCACGGATGGCCGTAGTGTTCTACGCGCGATTCAAAGAGATGTCAGCAAACCGTAGGGCGTTGGAATTTCTGGTAAGGAAACCCGTGGTCTTAGTCCGCAATGGGAAAATGAACGAACATAGGTGGATTTTAGTCAGTAAAAGTTTGACACGCCCTCTTGCTCCACTCTGAGCCGGAGAAGTCATTAGATGATTTCCCACTAATGATTATGTTTGTTGGCTAGTTTTAATTTCGCGTCATTTTACGTGAATATCTAAACACACATGCACAATGCACAGCAAAAACGCTTTAAAAGGTTTACAAATTTTAAAGTCTGCAATGGTGCGTGAAGCAGGGCCCGGTCGGCCTGCCAGCGAGTTACAGAGCAGCGTTGTCGTGCTCAGTTGACTTTTATAACGCGTGAATATTTACAGCGGAAAATGTGCTGCTTCATGCCATGGAAATACTTCCATTTGTGGGCGTCCTTTGACCGTGAACGTTGTATTGTATTTATTGGTGAAATGCCACGTTGAATAAATACCACGCTAATCCGATAAATCGTGATGCTTTATGTCGTCAGAAGTTTGAACACGTTCACTGTTAAGCCAGGTCCTCGAGGGTATCTATCTTTTCACACGTGTGGTAACTGGTAGAGTAGTCAATAATAATAATAATATGGCAGTTGGCTCAAGGGTTTTCATTCAGATAGCAATACTCTTGGACGCGGCGCACATTGTAAGGAGATAAAGCGGACCACCGGTAGCTTGGACCCTGTCGGTGGGCTACTATTTTTTAATGATTTATTTGTGTTTTTTTCTTTTAAAGAGAAATATTTAAAAATCTAATAGAATATGTCTTTAACAATAAATAAATTAAATTAAAATATTCTACTACATTTACACAACGCCTTCTAGCTCTAAACTAAGCAGTGCTTGTGGTATCACTACTAGACAACTGATAAACACACATAACAATTGAAAGACACAGGAAAAAATAATCTTGGGTGGTAATTGAACCCACGACCTCTGACATAGTAGTCAGGGCCACTGACCAATATACCAACAGGTCAGTATGTAGATAAAGTAGTCTTATAAGATTTTACACCCAATCAAAATACTTCATAATTTCACTCAACCATACTCCTAACCCACACATGGTTCCTCCAAAACACTGTCACCCGTCTTTTATCAAAAGCAGGAGAACTAAAAACTAAAAAGCAAGTCAACGTTTCCAGTACCCGATGCAATTTGCGAGTAGGCGGGGCGTTCGGCATCTACCGAAAGATTCCGAGCGCGTGCCGAACAAATCCGATAACGCGTCACGCCGAAACTTGCAGACTCAATTTCAGGAACACGATTACTCCGCGATGGGAACAAGAGTTGAATCTGAGAGTACCTGACTCGGATCTGTGAGTTCATTTTAGGTGTGGAACGGTGTTTAGAGGGGGTCGATCGAGACATTTTGTGGGAATGTCTTGATGGTAAGACCTCTATGAATGAACAGGGAGTTAGTGATTGCGTGACGAGTTGTCACCCATTACTACCAGCTGAAGAAAAAAAACTGGTCAAGTGTCAAGTGGAATCGCACACTGAGGATTCCGTACAAACTTACCTATAAAAACTATTCAATTCCCGGAATGAATTACGAAGATTTTTCCGAATCGAAAAAAAAAACAGATTTTAAGATTTTTCCTATACTTGTGCTATAAGACCTTGCTTCATACCCAATTTCTGGATTCTAGGTCAACGGGAAGTACACCATGAATTTTGATTCCCTTAAGAGTATCGAAATATACATTTTTTCCCCGTTGATTTAGTAGTTTGATTTTTTCCCAGCTTTAGATCTCAGACCGTAGACCTGAGTATAATTTGAACTTGATACCTCCACGCGTTCCCGAGTTAAAGGATCTTGATAGACAGACATACGGAAAACAAAGTGATTCTATATAGTTTTTTTTTATGGTAGATAAAATCATCCAATGACAAATCCCGGGGCCGGAGATAGTGTCAGACTCTTACTGACTAAAAACCTATCACACTGGGGCCAAGCCCTTGTTTTATAAATTGAAAGAAGTCATGCTGTGGCTTCCTGTAACTGAGGGAGTGCACTAGTCTATAACTTAAATGTAAGCTTTTACTTGTGTCTGTACATCCTTTGTTGGAGGCCCTTAATAATAAATAAATAAGCCTTCTTTTCAGAACAGGTTGGACCTCTACGATTTAGGTACTGACAGCTCCTTGAGGCGCGCGGGAACAGCACACGCCGTCGACGACTTGGGCTCGGTCCGGTCCGTTACCGGACGGTCGAACAGATCCTATAAGGGTTCCATTTTTAGGGTTCCGTAGTCAACTAGGAACCCTTATAGTTTCGCCATGTCTGTCTGTCTGTCAGTCCGTCCGGTCGCGAATAATCTCAGGGAACATTAGCAGTAGAAAGCTGAAATTTGGTACCAATGTGTATATCAATGACGCCGATAAAGTGGTAAAATAAAAAGTGGAAAAAAATGTTTTATTAGGGTATACATGTACAGTCAGACTACACGTAAAGTGGCGAGTGTTTTTTTTTTTTTTTTCATTTCAACCCTAACGTGTTATATATGGTTGGATAGGTACTTAAAAACGAATAGGTGTTTACTAAAATATTTTTTTGATAATGTTAATATTTTCGGAAATAATCGCTCCAAAAGTAAAAAAAAAAATGTGCGTGTGTCCCCATAAACTTTTGAACCATAAGTTTAGAATATATGAAAAAAATCTCAAAATTAGAACTTTATAAAAACTTTCTATGAAAATTATTTTGAACTTGGTGGGTTGAATAGTTTTTGAAAAGTTGTACAAAATAATTTCTGAACCATTTTGTAATTTAACCGGATATGCAAGCATTTTTTAACTTGGTTTACATATTTTATTTAGAATTATTAAAATCAAAAGAAAATTCAAGGAATGGCAGCGTGTAGAAGCGGAAAATGGTAGTTTGAAAGCTGAAAAAAGAGGGAGTACGATAATTTGAAGAAAAAGGCTAAGAAAGCCGTAGCTTTAGCGAAAGCAAAGGCCCAAGACAAATTGTACGATACACTGGACAATCCTGCAGGCCAAAAAGAGCTGTACCGGCTGGCTAGAATAAGAGAGAGAAGGACGAGGGATGTTTGTCAGATAAGATGTGTAAGGAATGAAGCTGGAATGGTCCTATCGGATGATGAAGAAATCAAGGACAGGTGGAAGGACTATTTTGAAAGACTGATGAATGAGGAAAATAATTGGATTGGGTCTTTAGAGGGTAAACCAGTGAATGTAGGGTTAGTGAGAATGGTTAGTATGGATGAAATCAGAATAGCAGTAAATGGTATGAAAAATGGTAAGGCCATTGGTCCCGATGGAATTCCAGTTGAAGTGTGGAAGTTATTGCGAGTAGATGGATGGATGTGGTTAGCTTTGTTCTTCAATAAGTTGTTGCGGGAAGAAGCCATACCTGATGATTGGTACAACAGTTCTTTGGTGCCCATCTTTAAAAACAAAGGTGACGTGAGGTTTTGTGGTGGGCCCTTAAAGAGAAAGGTGTGCCTGGGAAGTATGTGCAGTTGATCCGAGCGATGTACAGTCGATGCCGTACCCAAGTCCGGTCTACAGTGGGCACCACTAGCAGCTTCAATGTGGCTGTCGGCTTACACCAAGGGTCGGCACTCAGCCCTTACCTCTTCCTGATGATAATAGACGCTCTGACGTCGGACATTCAGGAAGAGACTCCCTGGTGTATGCTTTTCGCCGACGACATTGTGCTGGTTGCCGAGAGTGGCCTAGAGGTCCAGAATAGATTGGAGGTGTGGTGGCACAGACTGGAGAGTGCTGGCCTGAAAATAAGTAGAACCAAAACGGAGTACTTGTTCTGCGATTTCGGCGGTCTTTCCGGTCCTGTGCCCTTAGCTCTCGCCGGAACGCCCATACCAATCTGCTCCAACTTTCGGTACCTCGGGTCGCTCGTTCAAGGAGATGATGAGGTAGACCGAGACGTAACACATCGGATCAACGCCGGATGGATGAAATGGCGACAGGTCACAGCAACAACTTATGACCCACGGATGCCACTCAAGTTGAAGGGTAAAATTTACAAGTCCGTGATAAGACCTGTCATACTGTATGGATCAGAATGTTGGGCTGTGAAAAAGATGGATGAAAAAAGACTACATATAGCGGAGATGAGAATGTTGAGATGGATGTGTGGTGTGACGAAAATGGATAAAGTGAGAAATCAGTATATTAGAGGAAGTTTGAAAGTGGCGCCAGTGACTGAAAAGTTGAAAGGAAATCGTTTGTCTTGGTATGGTCATGTGAAGAGGAGGGATGAAACACATGTTACTAAAAGAGTTCTGAGTTTACAAGTAGATGGATGGAAAGGAAGAGGGAGGCCGAAGAAGAGATGGATGGATTGTGTGAGGAGTGATATGAAAGAAAAGGAAGTTAGTGATAGTGTGACGGCTGACAGGATAGAGTGGAAGGAAAAAACGTGTTGCGCCGACCCCAAGTAATATGGGAC
The DNA here is from genome assembly GCA_958295575.1 of Leucania comma. NCBI lineage: Eukaryota > Metazoa > Arthropoda > Insecta > Lepidoptera > Noctuidae > Leucania > Leucania comma. Next base: position 2,746,584 of record OY282469.1, read on the forward strand.
AAGGGCAGGAAGAAGAAGATTTAGAATTATTAAAATCGGTTCACCAAATCCAAAATTACCACAAAAAACCCGACATACAAAACTCGTCTAGTTTGTAACCAAATTTCTCGAGAGATGACGCTGTACTTTGGGCTTGTTTAAGTAGTTCTTAATTTGTTCGATAGGTGGCATTGTGCAATTACGACATCTTTCTAGAAGTCACTGTTAAGGTTCTCCGAACTTTGATGACCCTCCTTGACATGATCGTTATTTTTTTTAACTTGTACGGGGAAAAAATTGGTTGATAATCGTCATAGTTTATAGGTTCTGTTACTTTTATATTGTGGGTAAAATTTAAAGTTCTTGGGGCTTTGTTCTTATTAATTTTTATGTACGCAGTTACTTGATACGTAAAAACAAATACTAGCTAATTACGAATATAACGATTGGAAGTGGGTAAGTTTGTTAGAATACATAGTGTTACCTGTAAAGTATATAGTTACATAGAACACTTGTGTATAATTACTTATTGTCCGGTATTTAACTCCTTAGTGTGTCGGACGGGAAACTACGGAACCCTATACTGAGCGTGGCCCGACACGCTCTTGGCCAGTTTTTTTTTCCTTTTAATACCTTTAACTCGGACTCAGAACCTTAAAAAACTGTAAGAATGGTTTTTCCACTACAAAAAAAAAAAAAAAAAAAATCAAAGCCACAAGAAACCACTACACCAACAATTTACCGTACAAATTCAGACTTGCAATCAGTTACACTCCCATTGCCTGCAATGTCTAGCATTACCATAATTATTCTATATTAAAACAGTAATGTAATATTAAAACTCTGAAGACGTCGCCTGTATAAAATAACAGATGGCAGCACATGTATTATTCATGGGTCGGTCTTAGTCGGACTCCGATAAGTTTGAAAGGCGTCGGATAAAGTTGATGGTGGTTGGTGACATTTACATTTTAATTGAACGCATTTCAGATGGACAGTTAAGGAAATCTATAATGATTGCTTTTAAATTGGCTCTGTTTATTTATATTTTAACCCCCGAAAGAAGAGAGGGGTGTTATAAGTTTGACGTGTCTATCTGTTTGTGTGTCTGTCCGTGGCAACGTAGCTCCTACAAGAATGGACCGATTTTGATGCGGTTTTTTTTTCATATTAGTTCTAGCTTGATGTATCGTCGGTTGCATGAAAGACAGTTGTTTTTTTCTTGGAAAATCATTACAAAACTGCTCCGTCCCAGGTAGTAACAACTCCAGGTAGTAGATTCTACCAACCGCTTATCTCGCGTGAAAATAGTTTAATTTACTCATTGCTTTTTTGCAGGTTGGAGCTGATGCATATCCTGGAGTTGGAGGCCGTCAGCTCGTATGGGATCTCTCCGACCCTATTTATGCTCGGCGAGGAATTCTCTCGTAAGTGCTGTAAATTATAACTTTACCTGGTAAAAAAAAATTTGGGTTCGATTCAGTTACTGATTCTGAACAAACTATATTCAGATTTCGCTATAACTAATGTTGTGATATGATAATGACCATATATGATAATGACCATATTGTGAAAAGTAAAAAACATACATCTCTACGGTCCGGACTAAGCGTTTCGCATCGTTGTTTATACCACACACATCGAAAAACTGGAACAATTTGCCTACTGGGGCCTTCCTATCCGAGTATAGGCTCTTAATAAACTGGTGCGCTTCACTGTCAATGATTGCATCATTACTTCACATCAGGTGAGATTGCAGTCAAGCACTAGTTTATACAGTAAAAAATACGAAACCTGGTTGAAATATTTTGTTCTTTGTTTCAAGTATTAAAGTTTTCCAGGTATAATCGTACAAAATAATTCAAAGTTACTCTTTATTGCCTTTAGTAAAGTGGCTGAACCTATGGTTAACCTTAGCTACACACCACAAAGACTATAGCCAGACAAATCTTCACATATTTAGCGCGGTGACGCAAGTGACAAGCGTGTGCAATGTGCATTGCGAATCAATAGTGTGAACGTTGCCAGACGCAAGCATGTAAACACACGTTAAACGCCGATTGGATTTCAATCTGTTACAAAGGAGTTCACTCTCGATCATAGTTCAATGCGGAACGCCTTATAGCAATTACGCCAATGGAGCACAATTAGTTCAGAAACTTTCTAATTTCATGTACGCAGTAAAGTGGTAGTCATCAAAGGAGCGGCGCGCCACGGCGGTTGGTCACGTACACATCATCAGGCCAGCTTTCCTCCAGGATTCCATATATACTCGTACCATTCACCATTTTTGAAATTCTAAAGCTCTTTCGATGAGTTTTTGAAAGGAAATTGATTTAAATTGAAAAATATTGGTGTCATCTTTAGGGTTAATCATAGTTATGAAAAGGGAAAGTTTTCTAAAGTTGATATAGAAAGTAATTTATAGAACTGAAAGGTCAAGTTCAAAGAAGTCTTTTATCATTTGTTATTTTGATAGGATATTGGTATCAGTTGGCCAATACGAAACCACATAATGTACCGGGCCTTGATACAGGCCATTGTCTAAAACGAAGAGGAGTGGCAGGCGATCGCTTCCTTCTGCGAAGCAGTAATGCTAGCAAAGGAGGAGGCCGCACGTGTGAGGCAACGACGCTCACGCCTCAGCCACCGCCGGGATTCCGATCCCGATTTCCGGCCACCTTAGGCGCAGGCTTGCGGACGGCAAGCAATGGGTAACCGTCCGGACCGAGCCCAAGTCGTCGATGGCGCGTTACCATGCCGCCTCAAGGAGTTGTCAGCAAAAGGTAGGGGCCCAGCAGGGTCGAAGCCTACTGGGACCCAGGGTTTGCTTCTGAAAGGAAGATTCGGCCCTGGTATGAAAGGCAACGTTGGAACTGGGTGGGTTTTTTAGTCAGTAAAAGTCTGACACTATCTCCCGCCTATCCTCCCAAGGCCGGGAAATGTCATCAGATGATTTTCCCCACCAAAAAAAACCTAGATAAATGTAAAAACCACGTTTTATGTACCAGAATACCTATGTCACAGTACCACCACGCGGTGGTCCGAACTCTAAAGCTCTCATAGCCACGGGACTACTGCAAGTTAGTCTGTTAGCTTAAAAATCTATTAGAATTAAAAACTATCGCGAACTGTGTTCATTCTTTTTTATCTTTCTCTGCGTTCTAGCTTTTTGTATTACATTAACAGTTGAGCCTATGATTCTTTTTGTGACCAAGTTCGTTCTGTATATGGAATATTTTTTTTTTTATTATAAGAAACTTAAATATGATGATATGGTGTCGCTGACACCTTACTGTAGCATGTCAGGTATGTTTGCAGCAGTGTGTACAAATGACTTCTTTGCAATCATACGAAAAAGATCCGCGTCATTACTGCGTTGCATGCCGCTGCCGCTGCCAGAATGTTGTCGATGCCCCGTTTCCAAATATGGGGCATCGACAACATTCTTCTGAGCATTGTTGCCAGCAAGAGTTGCTTGGTCACCTGCTTGCAGTGGCATAGAGTGGCTGGGACGCCAGGGGTCGTTGAGGGGGCATTGACCCCCTTTATTACATTAATTAAATAAATCACCAAAAAAAAAAATCTTTTTCTGATTTTTTTTAGGAATAACAAAAATACAGAAACCAAAATTTTCGGTCCAAAAATTTTCGTAAAAACGTGTGTAAAAAACGACAATTACGAATTTTTCAGGGTCATTCAAGTTGCACAGACGTATGTACAATACGTTCGACGGTTCTTGGCGCGCCTGAAGTTAGGCTCTGCGAACTTTAGCGCTCAAAATAAGCGCGTCAAATAAATGATTTATAAAAATAAATGCCAATAACAGTTGTTAACAGCATAACAACTGCTATTGGCATTTATTTTTTCAATCCATTTATTTTTTTACGAGTGCACAAGCGCTAAAGTTCGCAGAGCCTAACTTCAGGCGCGCCAAGAACCGTCGAACGAACTGTACAATCGGCGCTCAAGGGGTAGGAATACTAACGATTTTACCTGAAAACAAAGGTCAATGAATAAATATCCACCCTTACGTGGCTGTAACCTCTACAACGTAAGGAACGTTTTTCCTCGTCGTTTATACCGCGTACATCGAAGCTCTGGAACAAATATGCCTGCTGCGGTCTTCCCATCTGATTATAATTTGGGTGTCTTCAAGGCTAGAGTGAATAGGCAATTGCATCATTGCTTACCATCAGGTGGGATCTTAGTCAAGCATTTATTTATATCAAATAAAAAAAAAACATTATCAGTCTTAAAAAATTGACTATTTCGGAGTGGTCCAGATTTTCCAGTCATACTGTACGGAATGCCACCAGCTAGGACACAGACTCGTTTCCCTTCGTTACAATCTAAACTTCCTTTACAATAACTCACATAATATTTTTTCTCCACAAAGACATAACAATGTTATCTTTAATTCTCCGCCAAACAAACGTCTAGCCCCTCACAGTCCCACACAACACAACTAGTGAGACTAACAACTGCGCCATCTAGCGGCTCCCGCACAGCTGCTGCCCCGAGACGCCGTGAGCTCTTTGCACGGCGCTAAAAAGAGCATAAACCGGTATAGCCGATTGTGAAGACGTGGGCTAAGGTGAAGCAGGTAGCGGAAGAATTTGACTTTGCAGTTGGTACGGTCAAAAAAGGAGAAAAGTAACCAGGGTCGTCAGATTAGTTGAAGTCAATCGGGAATCTTCAAGTAAAGAGTGGATAGGTTACTTCTAGGCAAGCGCGCTCCATTGTCGACCGTCTCTATAAGGTGAGATAGCGCAAACCTTTAAACAATAAAAAAGAAGTTGTCATGAATCCCGATGGAATGGTTATGAATTATTATTTAATTTTATTAAAGAGTTGATGATTTATATTAATTTATATAAATGTGAAAATGTATTGCCCATGTCACTCAGTAATAAAATACTACATTACTGAGTGACACATTAATAAAAAGAGAAAATATTTCTATTTTTGTTTGTAATGAATAAACTCAAAAACAACCAGACAGATTTTAAAAATATTATCACCAGTAGAACGTGAAAATATATAGCCTCATTCAGTAACAAAATACCTAATTATTACTGAGTGACATGGGCTATACATTTTCAATTAAATAAGTTGATTTATGTTTCATTCATAGCCATTTATTGTTTTCCATGAAAACTTCAACTTACGACATTGGTTACATATCTCCTTGGTTGTCTATTCTCATAAATCGGTAAAAAAGGGCGGAAAAAGTGGTTATGTATAGATTATTCATGTAACTTATTTTTAAATGGCCATATCTTTCTTTTCCGTCAACTTAGATGTTTGATTTTTTTCATAGCTTCAAGGGACCGAAGACTTGATTATGTGGTTTTCATTTCAACTCGATACATCCACGCGTTCTCGAGATAAAGGGCCTTGACAGACAGACAGACAGATAGACATACGGACAGCAAAGTGTTCTTACAACGGTTTTTTTATGGTAGGTAAAATCATCCAATGACAAATCCCGCCCTTGAGCGGAGCGGGAAATAGTGTCAGACTCTTACTGACTAAAAACCTACCCCGTTCCTTCGTTGCCTATCGTACCGGGGCCGAGCCTTCCTTTCAGAAGCCGACCCATGACCCCAGTAGGCTGCGACCCTGCCTACCTACAGCTATCAGGCTGGGCCTCTACGGTTTGCTGACAGCTCCTTGAGGCGCGCGGGAACAGTACGCGCTGTCGACGACTTGTGCTCGGTCCTGTCGATTACCGGATGATCAGACAGTGAGCTACCCATTGCTCGCCATCCGCAAGCCCGCGCCTACGGTGGCCTTTCTACAAGGGTTCTGTTTTTCCTTTTGAGGTTTTTTTTATGGTTGAAAAATCATCCAACGACATCTCCCAGCCTTGGGCAGAGCGAGGGATAATGTCAGACTTTTACTGACTAAAAACCCAATCTTGTTCCTTCTTTGCCTTTATTCCAGGTCCCCAGGGAACGCTTTGACAGTACCCATGTTTCTTTTGAGGTACAGAGAGTTAAAAACATAGACATGAACGCCTGTTGAAAGGAGAAAACTACTTTATCTACCCGCTACACACGTGTGTTCGAATCTAATTGTTAGGATAAGGTTTTCAATTGATCTGACACTTGACTGTGTGTGACAGCTGATATTTTAAGGTTAGAAATAACTGTCGTCTAGATGGCGTTAGTTTTGATATAATCAACGATTTCGCATGTAAAGTGGTGCATTAAATAATTCTTGACATTTATGTGACATTAAATCAAATGTTTCAGATATTTGTATTTTAGTAAGGATTGTTCTGGTTGTCTTTTTAGTTAACTGTTTCTGCCGAAGTAACGCTATATCCGTTCCCCACTATATTGCTTGCTTGTACTACGCACACCGGGGTAGTCGGTTGTCAACGTTAGAACGGGGAAGTCAGGGAAATAAAAAGTGATTTGTGTGGATAAAGTCAGTAATGTTGAAGTATTGCTCCAACACGTGTCTCCTGTCTCTTGCACCAGCTCCTGAAGTCGAGGACAGTACTAAGTGCTCTCCAGACAACTAGTGTATTGCAGATAGTTGTCCAGATTTACGAGCCCCGCCGCTCATAGTAACGTGCAAGACTTAATTCACACGTGCCTGATCTTCCACATTGATTCAGTTTGATAGTCTGTAGTGCAGTTTATGAGGAGGGCGTTTTATGAGAGCTGATGAGTATGTGCTGGGCTTTAGATGCTGGAAAAGCTTTAAGGAGATGTAAAGTAATCTTTCAATGTTTACACTTTTACTGTGTGTACAGTTTTTTTTTTCGGTTGCTAAAAATCATCCAATAATATCTTCCACCTTTGGGCAGAGTGGGAGATAGTGTCAGACTTCCACTGACTAAAAACTCACCCCGTTCCTTCAATGCCAATTCGTACCAGGGCCCTGGTGTACACTTTCACATTTAGGTACCCATGGCCCCATAGTAAGCTTCGACCCTGCTGGGCCCCTACAGTTTGCTGACAACTCCTTAAGGTGCACGAGAACAGTACGCAGGCTCGGTCCGGATGGTTAACTAACGGCCGGACAGCGATCTACCCATTGCTCGCCATCCGACTGTATGTACAGTAAAGTTGAGGTGTGGAATTTCCCATTGGAGTCGGTTAAGGAGAGCAGTGGTGACTGAGTAAAGACCCCGACTTATGAGAAGAGTAGGTCGCGGGTTCAAACCCAGCCAGGCACATTACTTTGTACCGCTGTTCTCAAAACGGTGAAGGAAAACATCGTGAGGAAACCGGCATGTGTTGTCCGGTATTACGGCCCATTACCTCTCCTAGAGAGGAGACCTGGTCCCAGCAGTGGGAACATTATAAGGTTAATACTATGCTATGTTGTCGGTGCCTAGTTTTGCTATCAGGACTATAAGATCCGACTAACTGACATACATAACAAAGATACCATCTTTGAATCAACCTTTGTATGTTAATAGTTAGGCATGACTCATCGCAAGATACAAAAGCATGTTAGGTACAAGATACATTGAGGTCCAATGCCAAGAAAATCGACATATGCCAAGCTATTAAATTACCATTCGTAGAAACCGAACAAGTTTGAAATCGACACGGGTTTTGCTATTATTTTCTTAGTAATTTAACATGGCGATGGTATCATATGTTTGATTATAAGACGATTGAGCAGTGTACGGGGGCCAGGAAGCCTCATCATCGGCCCGATAGCGGGAGAATGTACGGGAGGAAAGATTGACGAATAAAATAGACTTGAGAATTGAATATAATTTAAAGCATAATCAGCGTTAAAATGCTACTATTGCTGGAAATCAGGCCTTAGCGACGAATCAAGTGACGACGGGTCGACTGTTAGAGCCGGAACACACGATGCGCTGCAGTGCCGCATCGCAGTTATTTAGACGAATCGGCGGGCATGTAAGCGACTTCACCCCGCTCGTACGGCCCCCCGATTCGTCAAAATTCTTGCGCTGCGGCGCCTCAACGCATCGTTTGCTCCGGCCCTCAGTGGACACAGTTAACAATTTTTCGACGGAGAAATGAATTGTTTATCATAAAGTACAGAAAAGTTCAGTAGAACTTAGCTATGAAACATAAAATTCTTATAATAAAACTCCGCTAACAAGGCTAACTAAAATAAAAAACAAACGTGATAAAGGTGTGCAAAATTAAATTAGCATATCATTTTATTGTACCTAGACTTAATTAACGTCAATCTTAGATAACAAAAAACACCCACTAAATGCGTTTCAGTCCACACAATATACTTCACCATTAACGTCACAAAAATAATTACAACAACTACTACACAAGTTGAAACAGTGACAAACTCGACAGGTCACACATGGAAACCACAATAACTCACTTTGACAAGTTAGACAAAGCGCGACATTCATGTTTTTCTGGAACACGCAAAATAAACACGATACATTCTTTACATTGTTGGGTAGGACGCGAACCCGTGTGTAGCCCTCGAAGCTATAGACTTAGCTATTAGACGCGCATGCAACGCGGCATGCAAGCCGACTGTTATGCAACTTATCGAAGATCGAGACGCCTCATACTACGTTGCAATGCTCGCGCTAAATTACCCTTTGATGGGCACAATTATTGCTTGAGAACACATAAATGGTGTGATAAGGAAGGTGGTACGCGTTAGGAAGTTAGATTTGAAAATGGAGTCGGTTGGAATTGTAGTGAAGAGCACTTAATTTGAAATTGATATGGTCAAAGTGAGGGAAAATTGTTATACATAAGGTACAACATCGATTGAAGCTTGCGGTTGTTACGCTATATCAACTTCATAACATGAGCTTCAAATACAACTTCATAAATTAATTTGAATGGGTGTTAGTTATGTTTAGTTTAAAGAAATTAAGTTCAGATAAGATCGTTATCATCATTTCAGCCGAAAGACGACCGCTTTTGGACATAGGCCTCCCCCGTGTCACTACAACGAACGGTCCTGTGCGTCTTGTATCCATCGAATTCCCGCGACCCTTACTAAGACGTAGGTCTACCTAGTGAGACACACACCTAGTGTGACATCGGTCTTACAACGCTGCGTGTTCCGGTCCTGGTCATCACTTCAGAACCTTTCAGCCCCATCGACCATCTCTCTTCTGCGAGCAGTGTGCTCTGCCCATTGGTACTTAAATTTAAGAAGAAAAGAAAGATAAGATATAAAAACATATTTAGCTATACACTTGACTTAATAGGGTTTTATAGATTTGTCTGGGGTTTATCATGTCAATACGGAGTCCTTATCCAGAATATGATATACACTTTAAATGACTCAGTGAATGCCACTAACGATGACTTTTAAGTGGCAATCGACTGAGATAAAATTATTGCTTATCAATTAACTATCATGGGAGCAGTGGTGGCCGAGTGGTAAAGGCCCCGACTTACGAGTTGTAGGTCGCGGGTTCAAACCCAGGCAGGCGCATTACTTTGTGTTATTTATTTCATTACTACTGCTATCAAAAACAGTAAAGGAAAATATCGTGAGGAAACTGTCCTAGAACCAAAATTTCAAAGATATGTGACATCAATCAACCCGCACTGGGTCCGCGTGGTGAATTACGGCCTATTCTCTTTCCTAGAGGTGAGACCTGAGTCCCAGTAGTGGGAACATAATAAGGCTGTTAGCTATGCTCACTATCATGCATTAGAAAACCAGCCCCACTAGCCAAGTTACAATCGTTTCGTTTAGCGTGAACGCTTGGAGTTGGCACGTCCCCAATTCCTTTTTTCTGACTACGTGACTGAGCGTTGAGATCACGCCATAACAAAGGAATTGGGGGCGTGGCCAACTTTAAGCGTTCATGCTAAACGAAACGATTGTAACTTCACTAGAGGAGCTGTCACGACTGATATAGACATTAGTATACGGGCTCATCCACCATTGCTCATAACAACCAAAACAAAACATCAAAATTAATACGCGCATAACACCGTACTTTCCGCACTGTCCCTACAATTACAAGCTTTATAATTTTACAAGAGCACCCTAATTAAAAGGTCCGCCATAAAACAGTATCACAATGCGTGATAATTTTAATGTCGCAGATAAAAATATCTCATTTAAATTTTAAACATGGCGGCTCTATCCCTTAGCGGAAACGGAGGAAATTGTAAGTGAGGTCGCGTCTCGTTCCGCTTCCCGCGTTTTTTGAGTCCCGGGCCCTGGTTGGAGGTTGGGGCCTTGCGTTGAGTGGCCTCAATCTGTATTACCGGGAGCGGGGGAATTTTAAAGTGATATTATTTGTTGTGGGAGTAGGGTCATCGTAAAAATGTGTTTGATTTATAATAATTTTTGATTCATATTAAATTATTTTTTCAGACAGTGTAGCCATCAGTCAATTCAAGGAGTATCATGTAGCCCAAATAGGGTTGTGCAGGTCTATCATTTATTTATTTGTTTATTTTAACACTTTATGCACAAAAGTACAGAGGCGGACTTAATGCCTTAGGCATTTTCTACCAGTCAACTTTAGGGTCATTTCGCCTAAAACACAGCTATTTGGTACTATCCGGTTAGACTCTATTGTTATTTTTTGCTGAATTCCAGAATTCCTGGAAGAGATCATGGAATTCGAATTGTATGTCATTTTTGAGACTCAAATTCTTGGCGTAAAAAAAACTCACTAACAAACACACACCTTCACTTACACTACATATCTACGCGTCCTTAATAACTGGTTTTTATTATTATATGGGACGTTCTTCTTTTTTATCGACAATCTGACCGGCAAATTTTTATATTTGATAAAAAAATAAACTTGTGATTTATTTAGTGAAATGTGATTTAAACTACTGCCTCATTATTGTAGATTACAAAAACATATAATGCAGCGAAGTATTACATGTAATTTTCATTTTATTTCAAATTTCGTAGGAATGGTATGAAAAAAATAACACCTCAGTCACAAAAGTATTTTTTTTTTTTATGTCTCATTTTAGAACTTCAGTTTCTTATTACTTTCTTATCAAGAATATAAACATTTACTATTATCTAGCTCCGTTGGACGGAATTTTTAAATAATCATTTTTTTTTTAATTATCCAATACCACTTTGTCACATTTTTGCTTCATAAGACATAAAACTTTTTAATATTATGAAAGTGGCCCAATAAAGTCGCTTAAAAATCTAGTGAACACCTTTATTATTTAGCATATAATACTAGAAAACGTTATTTTTGTAAATACTAACAATAAAGTGGTTCATAACTTACTTTGAACTAAAATTTTAAGGGGGACAAAATTGTGACAGAGTGGTTAACGAAGTGACGGAGTGTTAAACAATGTTTACGTCCGCCGAACAAAACGAACCTTATAACAATTTTTAATTTTAGGAAACAATAACATAGTATATACTTAAAATGTTACTACAAGTCTTGATGATTGGTGTCCATTCTTTGGTAGATATTAATTTAGTCTTACAATATCTTTTCACTAACTCTACTTTTCAAAAACTTCTATTGGTTGATCGTATTCGTAAAATACGTTTTCTTCTTTTAATTATCTTAGGAGTTGGAATAATTTGTAACAAATTTTCATACATCACATCTGACACATCAGTCTCTACCAATTTAAACAATTTCCCAGTATCATCAACAGATTTATAAAACATCACTCGAACATCTCCATCTTCATTCACTCCACTTTTTGCTACTCCTAAGTAAGTGTACTCAATTTTTCTTTCACTTACTTTGACTAAAAGATGTATTCCATTTTTTATTAATAATGGATGGATCTTATCCACTAGTAGATCGTGTGATGTACCTGGTTTTGTATCTACAGATTTTCTCAAATTAAGAAGAGGCTGGTCATCTTCGTCTTCTGAAGTAGAGGTATACACAGTCTTATAAAATCCCTTAGTAGAACTAATTATATTAGTTATATCAGTCAGTGGTTCTTCTATATCCGAGGTTGAAATGAGTACGAATATTTTGTCTATAAAGGCGTGATCTATCTCGTCGCACTTGTTTTCTTCCCCTGCTACTGGCAACAGACGAGGCTGGAGTCAGTGAACGAGATCTGGGACTTAATGAAAGTAGTCTGGGACTTGAAGGAGGCGGTGTAGAAGCCGAAGTGTTAATCAAAACGTTCTGCAAAGTTTTCTGTCTTTCTCTTCTCTTTTTATTTCTAATCTGCCATTGTCTTTTTATTTTTTATGTTCTTTTGGTGTCATATCCTTAACTAACGTTTTGCGAGCATGATATCTTTCTAAATCTTTACGTTTTACTTCTGCAACAAGTTCAGGGTTAAGCTTTCTTTTTTCACGACACCGTCGCTGTCTTTCGGCCGCAGATAATGCCATTTTTTCATTTACTTGATGGTAATACCTTAAATTAACAAAATAGTTGACGATAGAATAACCAACATAAAAAAACTAGCAATCATCTATTATGGATATTAACTAAGGCTCTAAGTTCCATACAAAAATGACCACTCCGTCACGAGTTATACCACTCCGTCACACATTTTCGTGACAGAGGGGCTACGTGACAGAGGTGTAAAATAGTAGTGTTCGAGATATTCAGCATTTTCCTAATTATAATTTACGCATAAAACTGGGTATATATGAAATATTTATCATAAATTAATCAAATAATATTAAAACCCCGAAATTAGAATAACATTTGAAAGTCGTAACTTACGTGACAGAGCGGTCGCTAAATAAACACACGCTCCTCCTTTTAATGTTTGCAAGCGACTGACTGGTATTGCCGGGGCGTGGGAACGTATAGCGCGAGTGCGGGGTGGAGGGGGACTATTCTCGAACCTAGTGACCAAGGTCAAAGTTTCTAACGCACACTATTTTGTACCATAAAATGAGTGACAGAAGGTAGCAACTAAAATCATATACATCGGGAGACAGCCAGTAAAATATTTTTTATCTATAATATAAAAATGAATCGCAAAATGTGTTGGTAAGCGCATAACTCAACAACGCCTGGACCAATTTGGCCAAATCTTTTTTTAAAATGTTCGTTGAAGTTCAAGGATGGTTTTTACGGCGAGAAAAATAGAGTAGGGTAGAGTAGGGTAGAGTAGGGTAGAGTAGGGTAGAGTAGGGTAGAGTAGGGTAGAGTAGGGTAGAGTAGGGTAGAGTAGGGTAGAGTAGGGTAGAGTAGGGTAGAGTAGGGTAGAGTAGGGTAGAGTAGGGTAGAGTAGGGTAGAGTAGGGTAGAGTAGGGTAGAGTAGGGTAGAGTAGGGTAGAGTAGGGTAGAGTAGGGTAGAGTAGGGTAGAGTAGGGTAGAGTAGGGTAGAGTAGGGTAGAGTAGGGTAGAGTAGGGTAGAGTAGGGTAGAGTAGGGTAGAGTAGGGTAGAGTAGGGTAGAGTAGGGTAGAGTAGGGTAGAGTAGGGTAGAGTAGGGTAGAGTAGGGTAGAGTAGGGTAGAGTAGGGTAGAGTAGGGTAGAGTAGGGTAGAGTAGGGTAGATTTGGGTAGAGTAGGGTAGAGCGGGAGCGAAGCCGCGGGCAAAAGCTAGTTTAATAATATAAACATTAAAAATTATTTCTTCTTATTAATGTAATAAAAAAGGTTAAGTAGTTCAGTAAATGTTCTTGGATAGAAACTTTCAAAGTGATTTTTTTTTTACGAGAGCAGTTTGTTTACATTACTAGTCATAGAGGGACACACTTTATTTGTATGTATAACACCTCCGTCACGCTTTTTGTATACTATGTCACACTGATTTTGTAAAAAATAATTATGAATAAAATCTAGTTTTGAGGATATTAAAATTGTTGCATTGTCAAGTGTATTTTTATATTAAAAAAATAAGTAATTTAGTATTTATGAGCAAAATATTATTTTTTTTGCGGAGAAGACAAGTCATTGTCGATAAAAAAGAAGAACGACCCATATCTCTTTATGCTCTTAATTTTGCTTCTTCCGTGTACTATTATTTTTATTTTTGCTGGACTGATTATTTGTATGCCTATTTTAAATTGCCACGTAGCGCCAGCAAGCCATAATCGCAATTGTCATGCACTTGGTGTTATGTCTGGGTCACCAAGATACAGGCTGCGCCTACTTTGGGACCCACTGCTAACTTTATACGGTCATTGTTAGTTCTAATGTGTCATAACAACTCAAAAATGTATAAATAACTGTGTTTGTTAATAAATTATTATTATTACTTTCATTTTGCACGGTTTAGATAAAAGTGCTTCTATTTTCAAATACAAAAGTTCTTACATTGAACCCCTGCACATTGAAAGCAGTCATCCTCACTAACACTAGCCCTAACCTCGTGTAGACGCATCCCCTCGGCCTAGACGCAGTAAAAATAAACAAACGACGCGGAATTTATTCGTTTTGTCGTAAAACTCGCCGCTCCCCTGGCGACGTGCGTTTAGTACGCTGTAGGCTGTCTCGATGAATACACTGTCATATTATGCTTATCGTGCATTACCGTAAATTACTGTTTATGAAGGTTTTCATATTTATTTATTTCATAATTTTACTGGCCTTTAGGTCTAGTGGTTAGTGATCCTGATTGCTATGCCGAAGGACGAGGGTTCGATTGATAGACAAATGTTTGTGTGATGAGCACAATCATTTGTTTTGTGTCTGGGTGTAATTTATCTATAATATGGATTTAGAAGTATACAATCAATTGTCCAGTACTCATAGCACAAGGTCTGCTTAGTTTGGAACAAGACGGTGTTTTGTGAAAACTGTGGAATATTATTGTTATTTTATTATTTTCTGAATAAATAGCAGAACAGTTTTAAAAAACCCTTAATTGAAATAGGTATATTTACATATATATACATAATTTGTATTTTAATCACATCAAGGACTAGTTTTTACTAGTGTGAATGTGAGAACACTGTAGACTTCGCGAATTCCTTTTACGACTCATGTTTTTTTTATTATTATTATGATTACTTTTATTGTGCTTTTGGGTACAATATTGACTGGTCTACACTGTCCTTACATAATTACCAATACTGTAATTTGGAAATATTGTACAACAAACCATTTTTTTAAAAGAGTAACCATGGAGTTTCTTACCGGTTCTTCTCCATAGGAAACGACCAATTTGGAACCGTGCACTAGCTTTTGACGTAATTGTGTGCAAAGTGCCCATGTAGGCCTAAGTGAAATAAAAACTATTTTGATTGATTTTGATAATGAATAAAAAAAAAATACTATATATATAATTATATACTAGAGTCTGTCTAACGAAAGCGCGACCTGAGAAAATGAGGTCAAATCAAAAAATATTGAATATGGTATTACTGTCATACTAGGACAAAATTTTTTTGATACTTGAGTATTTTTTTGTATTTGCGACAATCGTATAATTCTTTTTGACGAACTAGATTACTAATATGAGGAACAAACTCAGAAATATTCAATTCCCTTATAAAACAATAATTAGAATTTATACATACTTCTTCCAGCAAGTTAGAGAGATTAGATCCTATGTTTCAAACAGAAATGAGTCAAAAAGGGCGTCCCGTTGTCCTCAAAGTTATTCACCACTTCTTTCAGACATTAGCAGTCGAATGGGAAGAGAAGGGCATTGTCATCAGCGAAGCTAAGTTAAGTAATTTGCGTTTCTCTGATAATATTGTCCTGTTCTCTCCTACAGCCACAGGACTAGAGCAAAGTGCTGGTTGGTCTACATATAAAAATGTTGAAGACCAAAATCATAACCAGCAGCTCCAAAAGGAACGTACACGTAGGCGGACAGAATACAAATACGTCTTAAAATATATTATTGTCCACTTGGGCCAAGTAGTCTCTTTCTGGGCCAGGTGAGACAAAGAAATAACGTTTCGAACAGAAAATACCTGAAAAAGTTACTGGTCCATCAAGGAACTATGTAAGGGCACTTTGCCCATATCACTAAAGCGTAAGCTTATGGACATGTGTAATCTCCTCATTTGACCTATGGTGTATACAGACTTGGTCTTTGACTAACATCCAAAAGTCTAAACTCAAGGTTTGCCAACCGACTTGGATGTCTTTCTTAAGAAATGGAATGTGAGTAAGGGACTGAGACCATTAGAAAGAGTGGATGGCTTTTGCACAGCAATAGAACAATACTGGATAGCTATAATAACCACAATTTATGGGGTACTGTGTAAAATTTTATAATAAAATACCACTTGAGATTCTCAATCTCAATGAGTCAAAATTTAAAACATGCATTAAACGCACACTATGTAGACAAGCATATTATAAATTGGAAGATTATCTCCTAGATAAAAATGCTTGGCTAAATGCCTGTCCGGCTCCACGTGCACAGCCATTTTTGCCTAATTAGTTTTTTTTAAATATATAAATATACAAGATGAGATGACCCTTTTTGTATTGTTATTTTCGAGATGTTTTTTTTTTTTTAATTTATTTATTTTAATGAAGCTTTTGACAATTGATTACTTATTGTATTTGGAACCAATAGCATTGTATAATGTAGAAGCACTTTTTCAAATTTTGTGAATGTGAAGTACCATGGAGCATTTTTATTTTTAATTGGTTACAAATATATTTGAATTTACAAGTATGGCAGTTGAGAGTTTGTCATGCTCACTTAAATGTCTCGCTGATGGTGGCACGTGTAATTGGGTCATTCGGTTCCCTTCATTATGGTTGAGCTGAGTGGGGCTGGTGCACGCGTCATGCTCGTGAACGGGCGCCGTCATTTGAGACTGGTCATCTCTTAGCTGCCAGTGGCTTATTTCAATTTCTGTTATTTCAATTTCTGTTAAAATATTTGCATTTAGTATTTTCTTTCATTATTTATCTACATTGTGCTCACATAGTAGAAGCAACATGAATTATGTAACCAAGAATTATGTAACTAATAATATGATTTAAAAGAGTGTCCATGGAGTTTCTTGCACGTTCTTCTCCATAGAGATCTACGCTTTGGAACGTGCAATTTAGCTTCACTTTTTTTTTTTGGACTGACCGACATTTTGACAATTCAAAAGTGCCTGTAATTGGTCTATTTGAAATAAACGCTTCTGATTTCTGATTTCTGAACCAATACAATACAAAAACGAGTAAAGATTTATTTATAGGTATAATTACTATTCTATCAAGAAAGTCACGGGAAAAGGTGAATAACACAAAATGTTGAATTTTATCATCCTCAAAGTATGCTATTTCATCACATCAATGTATAAAGTGCGGTAGTGAATATATTTCTTCTTAAAGCTTAGTTTTAAGTGTAAAGGTTTTTTCTCCAAATTCCTTAACGATTCAATGTTTTTTTATTTATTTCGCGCAGTCCTTGAATATCTTCAAGATTATCTATAAACATAAGAAAAATTATTATCATATCGTAAAATATATCTAATAGTCAGTCAACAATGATCAAGATTATAATGTCATACTAACTTAAAAACTCGAGATCAAAAACAACTACTTTCTCTTCTTGTTTTTCTTTAAACTTACTATTCATAATATTTCACAGCTTTCCTACATAACTTTTTATTGTTTTACCCATGATAAGCAATTATATTTTTAAAATCAATCTGTTACAAATTACTGACAATTGCAATCATAGAC
Source organism: Leucania comma (assembly GCA_958295575.1). Taxonomy (NCBI): domain Eukaryota; kingdom Metazoa; phylum Arthropoda; class Insecta; order Lepidoptera; family Noctuidae; genus Leucania; species Leucania comma. The sequence goes on from OY282469.1 coordinate 2,764,084, forward strand.
TTTGACGTGCTTTTGACGGCAACATATTGTTGCCAATTTATTTTTTTTTAAAAACTCCAGGTCGCGCTTTCGTTAGACAGACTCTATAATCTTCAATGAGCAGAAAATACTTACAACATTATTCCATTATCCATTGTTCAATCTCTCCTACAAACATTTCTCTTTCAACACCGTCTACCGACAAAAAAATATATCTCCCAGTAATCCGAATTTTTTAACCAAAATATTCATTTTTTTCCGCTGCCCACTGCCTGCGACGTTTTATTGTTTCCCAGTTAAAAGTTAAGAGATTAGCAGGAAAGCCTATAACAGTGCGCGTAAAAATTCCGGCCAACCGACCAAGCGCTGTGGGTTTGGAATTCCCTGAACTCGGCTCGCTTTGTTGTGCGGAAAAAGTATATAATAATATTATGATACAATGAAGTGATGTCAATCTCATTAATACTTCTGTTTTATAGGCGAAAGTTTGTGAGTATGTGCATTTGGTTTACTTCAATATGCCCGAACGTTTAAACGGATTTTTATGAAACTAGGTTTATGTACAGACTATGTCTTGGAATAGCATACTGGATGCCCCTTTTCGCTTTTTATTTTTTTTCACGCGGTTGAAGACGATGGAGTAGCTGCTGTCTACGTTGTAATTATCTTCATTGTTAGACAAGGCTTAGTTTTCAGGAGAGGGATGCGAATGCACAGATCTATTAAATAATGATCCAGCTCTTCTGAGATGTAACAAGAGACGTTTACCTCCTCCTTGCATTGTATTTCTGAATGCTTAGGGTCGTGATCTTCTTGTTTCGTCACTATCACTCGTATAACATTCCTCCTTCTGTCTCTGGCGGTTTGAAGGGCATTGTACTGGTCGAACTAATGTATATATATGGTAGTGTCTGTGAGATCTTTTCCTATGCTTTAGTGGTGACGATGTTTTAGACGATTTACAAAGTTTTAATTGTACGGGGCCCTAAAATAATCCACTAGCTCTAGCTTGTCTATTTTTTTTCGCCATGTTGTTTCCATTTGAGGAGATACGCTCATTCGTTCGCGGTTCACCCGCCGCTGTGCCCGCCCGCTTCAAGCGCTATTGCGTTTCGAATTTTATCGCTTTTTCTCTACTAACTAGTTTCCGTAATTTGATTTTTTGTGTTTTTTATTTGTTTTAAATTCATGATTTTTAGGGAATGATAACTTGAAGGGATGAATTTTTATTCACTGTTTATTTATTTATTTCTTAATTGTACATAAAATATTTAATTTAGTGCTCAGCAATTTGACAGTTTATGGGCATAGGTGAGCCTTACTTTACAGTGGGTTTTCTCCCAGTATATATTTGTATTTTTAGTATAATTCGTGAGGCACAGATATTTTTTGTTTTTATTTCTTTCTTTTTTACCTACCTAGTTTCTGCAAAAAATAATACCTACCAGTATATAAGTATAGTTAAATTGTTTACAATGAGTTTTCTGACTAAGTGAGTAAACACTCACTTAGTAAAACTCAGTGAATCAATTTTTCTGTACTGTTTTCAAAATAGTCATAATTATACAGTAGTATAGTCTGGTAAATCGAGAAGTACCTATCGTTTGCCGAATTAAAATCGGTTAATTAAATTAAATATTATAACAGTTTATATTTATAGTAGCTGGCCCGGCAAACATCGTACCATCTAATAGCCAGATTTTTTTTTCGTCAATTTTTTCATATTTTCTCACCGTTTAAACCTTCCTTGGAGTATCACAAATATTTCAAGACTAAAATAAGCCAAATCGGTCCAGCCGTTTTCGAGTTTTAGCGAGACTAACGAACAGCTATTTATTTTTATGTACACCGTTAAATTTTGATCGTTTTAATCCCGTGGAGGGTCGATCCGGTACATAAAACACTATCTATTTGTAAAGATAAAATAAAAAAAATGAAGTACTTTTTTTTCTAAAACTCATTAATTCGAGTTTTAGAAAAAAATAAAATACGCATGTACGAAATTCATTTCTTTAAGTAAACGAGTCAATGACCTCGTAGGTAGTTGTCGGTCGTTGCGTACTAACTATCTACAGTTCATTGGTCTCGCTGAGCTGACGTTTACTTAAAGAAATTAATTTCGTACATGCGTAAATTAATTCGAGTTTAAAAAATAAGTACTTTATTTTTTAATTTTCTCTTTACAAAGTGATAGTATTTCATGTACCGAATCTACCCTCCGCGGGATTAAAACAAAAAAAAAAAACGGTGTATAAGAAGATTAGCTAGTAAATTTTAATAGTAGTCATGTTCTTAGGCATTCATACAAAACTTTTATTTTTTGTATACTAAAATCAACAATAAAGGCTTTTATTTTATTTATTATATAGTCTGGCATGGCTGAGGCAGTAGAGTGATTGACAGCTGCGATCCGAACCACGGATTCCATTTCTGCACGAAACCAATATTATATTATATGCATTGTCTACTGATAGTGGTTTCGGGTTTAGCTGCCTTGTGTATATTCACATGTGTCAGTTTACATGTTTGAGAACAAGCCCATGATACAACAGTCATTCTTATTGCGAGGCATGACTTTAGGTATAAAAAAAAATTGATGTCGCCAACACATTATTCGTATAAAAAGGGTCCTACACGGGTTTAGCCCATTTGCCTTGACAGAACCGTGGCCAATGAACGGGAAAAGAAGCGAGGCCATGTGATGGATCGGCAATTTCAGCAAGAATCTAGGTCAAAATCGATGCGATAAGCGCAGAATTGGGCAAAGTTTCTATCTGATGTAAGTTGAATGATCAAGTTGATAATGGTTTTGTTTTTTGACTCCCAGTGTGCGAAAATTAAATGAATATTTTTGAATAAATAAACTTGTTTGCTTGCTGGCTTGTAGACGGCGAGCAATGGGTAGCTCGCTATCCGGTAACCGTCCGGACTCACCTCAAGTCGTCAACGGTGCGTACTGTTCCCGCTTGCCTCAAGGTGTCGTCAGCAAATTGTAGAGAGCCAGCAGGGACGAAGCGTACTGGGACCATAGGTAAATGTGAATGTCCCTGGTGTACACATTGGTACAAAGGCAATGAAGGAACGGGGTGGGTTTCTCAATCAGTAAAAATCTGACACTAACTCCCGCTCCGCCTAAGAGCGGGAGATGTCATTGGATGATTTTTACTCACCGAAAAAAAAAAAAAAAAGTGTGCGGAAATTAAATGAATATTACGGAAGAAATTTAAACTCTTGCTTGCTCAATACAAGTTAGATGAAAATTTGATTTGGTGCTAACAGTGAGTTTTTTTAAACAACTGAAATGTCATCAAGACAGGACACATAACAAACTTAGAAATATTTATCAGGCGTCCCAATGTTGAGAAATACCTATTCAGTAGTGGATTTATGCAGGCTGATGATAGTGATGTTACTACAATACTTAGAAATGTATTCAGCCACTATGAAGTTCTTAAGTCAATTAATGAATGACGCCTTTTACTTTAATTGATCTTCTCTTTTCTCAGTCATGTAAAAGTTACTCTGTCTGTTATACTGAACCGATTTTGATGAAATTTAGTGTGGGGTAAGATTTGAAAACAACTGGCCACGGGACCTTTAATAAGCACCTCTCTATCATAGGAGTTACAGACAGTTCAATAAAAGGATCCTTTTAGTTTTCTAGGTCCTCTATGCGTTAAAGAGCTAGTAAAAGAGTCAGGACTTTACTAATTATATTGTGTATTCAGATTATTTGGTATTGTACGAATGAATTTAACATTATTAACACTGTACCTCTACCATGAGTTTTAAGCAATAGTATTCGTCGCTACTCGATATTGACGCCGTAAATATTTTGTATGGCAAATTTTGGTTCTGCAAGTGACCGCTAGAGGCGCTGCAAAATTTGCCATACAAAATATTTACGGCGTCGACATCGAGTAGCGACGAATACTATTGCTTAAAACTCATGGTAGAGGTACTGACTTCCTTTTCATTTAGTATTTCAGTGTCTGTTAGAGATTGCCCTCTCTGATAAAACCGACTATATTTTTTTAAATCTTGTATTTCGGGCTAGTATCCGCAACTCCACGACTAAAGCTCGTATTTTGCGTACGGGTGGGACAAATGTGTCATTCGATCGACCCCAGCTCCTCGAGGAAGGCCAGCAGCGCCTTGGTGTTACTGACCATTTCGCGACGGTTACCTGGGTTTCCGAAGTACTTTGCCCTGTATCCAGCGACAACAGGGCAGCTCAGAAGCAGATGTGCTGCAGTCTCTTTCTCCTCCATGCAGGCTCTGCACAGTGGGCTGTCTGTAACTCCTATGATAGAGAGGTGCTTATTAAAGGTCCCGTGGCCAGTTGTTTTCAAATCTTACCCCACACTAAATTACTCCTGTATCGTGGGTGCGTCCACAAACATGTAAACTCACATACAAGACACCAAGATCCGAAACTACTATCTGTTAGTAGGCTATACAAATATTTGTTCCATGCTGAAATCGAACCTATGACCCGCAGTGCAGCAGCATATCGCTCAACCACCGCTTCAACTGAGCCGTCTAAACCTCCGTCCATTTTAAACTGTTTTTTTTTACATTGGTCATGTTTCATTAGGAGATGTAGAATAAATTAAAAAAAAATACACGGAAGTGTTTATTGCTCTAATATAAAACTCTCTACGATTCTAAAGTTGGAAAATTCTCACAAACCAAACTATTGAAATTATTAACACGTACCTTCTCCTCTGATATTTCACGCAGAACTATGCAATACAATAACACTATTGAATATTGGAAACCGAAGACGCTCTCAAACAGAAATTTAATTTCCATCAGAAAATTTCCATATCGCCTATATCGTCTTGTGTCTGTCACAAAACGAATTTTTATCGCTATACTGAGAGCCAATGATAAAGGACGGACCTATTCCCTTCACTTCAAACTTTACGATGTGATAAACGTGGCAGCCAGAATATGAGCAGATAAGTTTTTTTTTTGGGGCCAGACTGTAGTCTAGCTCAGATAACAAAGTATAGAACACTTAGGTTATGTTGCGGTAAAATATTCTCGTATTTAACACGTTCAGTGTGGTACGAGGTCTAATACGCCTCGTATGTGTCTTCCTTGCAGTGCGGCTAAGAATAACATAGTCTTTTCTACCGTACGGAGACCGCAGCTATAATTTGATTTAGATTAGAAAAAGAAACAAGTAAATAAGATGCTCTATTAAAACAGAATGTAGCAGTGTATCTAAATTAAACTTTTAAGCCCCTCGAGGACACAGGTGTCCGCACAACTGTTCTCTTTCTATTATGTCTCAAATTACGGTATTCAAAAGGTTATTACGGGGTCACTTTGACCTCGTACCACACTTATAAAAAAACTTAGCTTCTTATTCTCTAATAAGCCCCTTAAGTGAGTATCATCCCTTCTCTTTCTCCCCATGAGTTTCCTCCCTCCTCTTCACATGACCATACCAAGACCAACGATTTCTTTCAACTTTTCAGTCACAGGCACCACTTTCAAACTTCAGCCTGCCACTCAAATGCGAGCCTGACCATACTAATATAAAAAGTAATAAGTGCGAAGAGAGTACAAAAACATCTATAGGCACACATATTAATAATTCCTATCACCTTTCATATTCCCTGACTATCCACAAAAAGAGACGGCATCACATCAGAAAGGGACGACGCTATTGCTTATTAAATTCCTTTCATTCCTTCACCTTTCCCATTATTCCACACCATACCAACTTTCTGCGAAATTCCTCCACTATAGCATTCGTACTTCTCGTGACGTCACAAGGCGAGGCTATATAAAGCAAGGATTTATGACCAACGCAATAACGTTTAATTATCGATGTTAGATGATAAGCGGCTTGTTATGTGTATTGATTGTGCTAAAGATTTTACTTACACGCACTCCAGTATATGGGTCTCAGGAAATGTTAGCAGATAAGTGTACTTTGGACGCCATAATTATAACTATCTTCTAGTATTTTCTCTAATTTGACGTTCTTCTTGTGATTCATGCTCTTTTATGTATTTTGAAATGTGATTCGGTTGTATCTACTAAAGCTATACCATTAATTACCGATTTTTAGGACTCCGTACCTCAAAAGGAAAAAAAGGAACCCTTATAGGATTACTTTGTTGTCCTTTTGTCTGGTAAGACCCTTTATCCCAGGAACGCGTGGAGATATCAATTTTAAATTAAAATCATAATATACCAAGGTTTAGGTCCCTTGAAACTGTGAAAAAATCAAATTCTAAAATTACTAAAACAATGATACGGCCGTTTATTACGCAAAAGACGTATATTTTGACACTTTAAAATTAATAAAAATCATAGGGTATTTCCCGTTGACCTAGAACCCTCAAATAGGACATGAAGCAAGGCCTTATAAAACAAGTATAGGATACTCGTACAATCTGAAAACTCAAAATGTGTTACGTTACAAAAAAGAAATCGATTCGGCTAAATTTTCGAGAGTCGATTCAGGAATTTAATTATTTACTTTAGTTGGTTGGAATCCTCAGTGTGCGATTCCGACTAGCACATGAGTTTTTTTTTTTAATTTTTATATGTCTCTTATTGTGGAATTCTGACAAACTGGTAGAAGGTATTCTACAATAAACCCACATTTCACCAGTGAAAGAAAGAAAATTGATTTATTTTGGTAAAAATCAAACCATGCAAACACGAGTTAGAAAAAATAAGTTTAGTTCAGTATGAATGCCAGACTACTAGTGCCTGACGCTAGTCTTCAAATGAACCTGAGGTTGTGACGTAACAGACGTAAAGTAAGAGTACCTCCATAGCCCAAAGAATCTCCAAACTCAAAAGGTTTGGTATCTTGCTCGTAGAACATATGGTCATTCAGGTCGAAAGGTTCTGGAGTGGCGACGAAAGCTGGTGAGGATCGCAGAAATCCAATGGATGCGACTTGCAAAGGACCGTTCGTTGAGATGGCACTTGAGGGGAGGTATATATGTCCAACAATGGACTTCGTACAGCTGAAATGATGATGATGATGATGAATATAAATCCAGACGAAAAGCCAATTACCTAAGTTCTCATATTCAGTTTTCAAAACAAAAATGTATTATCTTTTCTATAAATTTTCATTTAAACCCAGTAAAGCTTTAACGTTAAATGAAAAAAAAAATAACCCTCCAACAGTAATTGAATGCGTGAGGTTTACGAGAAATTCGCGGCGAGGTCATTTACCTATCTGTTGTTGGACGCGCAAAAATCTGAAACGGTGCTCGGCTGCGTATTGTATTCCCCTAGGCAATGTTGACTTACTCACACGGACGCGTAATTACTAAAATGGTTTATGTTTTGTGCGTGTTGACATTGATTTCAAAATAAATTAAATTCTTAATTGTCTTAGATATTCTGAGAAATTGTTGAACCCAATTTGAATACAAAGCTTTTTTTACACTACGTTCAGTGTTTTCCCAAACACTCAAGGACTCAATGGAGCGATTGGTGGTGCAAGGGAAAGTCGAGGGCAAGAGATCACGTGGACGCTCTCCAACACGATCAACGGATCTTATCAAATCGACGACACACTGCAGCGTTAGGCAGTTGTCCCACCAGCAACGATGAACGAGTAGCGAGTACTACAATGTACAAACGAGTTGACGAGCCGCGGGTAGCGAGTGTGTAGTTCCGATAGCTCGGTTATAAGTGAGTGTGCGAGTGAGACGAGTGATATTTTGCATCACTCGCTCGCGGCTAACAAGCAAACAGTTTGTGTGACAAACGGCGTGAGTTCTGATCGCTGAGCGAGTATCGCTGAGCGAGTATTATCTATCATAGCTCTTATCGCCCAGCGACCAACTAGTGAAGCGAGTCCTCGCCGGCAGTGTGAACAGTCAGCGATCGACTATTTGTATATGCATCTCTTTTGTTTACACGGTATGTATATGTATTGAACGTTTCTTGAGCGATAAAATAGCCGATAGTTAGTCGTTTTCTGGCCACCGGTGGGACAACTGCCTTAATGAGAACGCCCAAGCCGCCAAACACAGAGCTGCATGGCGTCGTATCGTGAGAGAGGCGGTGGCGCAGGATTCGACCGACCCATGACCACGACCACTCTGTCAAGACTGCACGACTAAGAAGAAAAATGTTTAAAAAGGTTTGGACATCACTGATACTAAGTACAAAAGAGGTCACGGCAGGCCATTGCAGATACTAAGAGCCAACGCACAGCCGGGTACGGGAGTAAAACAACCCCTCAGTCACCCAATGGCCCGATAAGTTTGTGATTTTTCATGATACAGTTATTAAATTTTGTATATAGATTCTTAACATAAAAATATACGTGTTCTGGGTTTCACATATACAAAAAAAGGTTGTATAATAAAAAATAATGTTCTACTAGTACTTGAAAATTGAAGTTACCTTAGATTTTTCTTAGAATATGTAAATAGTTTTCGAGTCCACAGCTCTAGCAAAGCATAAGTCTGATCGTATTTTTGCCGCTTACTATACCGGTATCAAACCAGGTGAAGTACGTATTCACTTCCACCTCATATATTTTTCTGTAGCTCCGTTTAAAAACGTGTTAAAAATTCGAAGCGTTCGTACTCGCAATTTGCGAACGTCCCCCAGGGCGTGTTGACCGACTATTACACATCTGCGAGTGGTGAAACACTGGGAAATACTCGAAATGTTCCATGTTCTGTGGTCAGTGCTTCGTATAATTTGTTAAACATTGATTTTGTGGTTTACTGTTGAATCAATTACAATTATTATACATACACAAGCCCATGCTTGCTCACATAATTGTAGTGACAAGAAATATGTAACCAAGATATTTCTTGTCACTACAAGTGTTACAATACACTTAAAATGATTTTAAAAGAGTGTCTATGGAGTTTCTTGCACGTTCTTCTCCATAGAGATCTACGCTTTGGAACGTGCAACTTAGCTTCACTTTTTTTTTTGACTGACCGACATTTTGACTATTCAAAAGTGCCTGTAAATGGTCTATTTGAAATAAAAGAGTTTGATTTTCATGACTTTGTCTGTGTCAAACTTGCAAAACAGCACAATGATATTGGGTCACAATTTCAAGATTTTTTTAGAGCGAACTCTAATTCTTCTTTTGTAAATAAAAATGGCCTAAGTTTCTTCTTATAATATCAGCTACCAGTGAAAGTTGCGTCAAACTTACCACTTCGAAGATTAATCAGAACAAACAGACAGACAAACAGAATGGTAGACAGACATACAGACAGATAAACAGGGAGACCGACAGACCGATAGACCGACAGACAGAAATAAAAAAAAATGCGTTTTTGTTATAGGGATTAAATAATTATACTTTCATATGCATTTATATTACTAAAAACGTATTGTTTTGATAGTACAAACTATAATATAAATGTATGATAAATTGTAGCAAGGAAATAAATCTTAATTTAACCAAAAAAATTATCTCTATTTAATCTTAAAATAGAGTGATTCGGAATTATTTTGTGTGATTTATTCTCTATTTACATTAACTTGCTCAACCACGATAAAGCGGTAGAAACTCATTTTAAATAACAGTTCATTTACAGTCAGAGCGGGAATTTTAATTAACATTTGTATTTACTAAAAAGTCGTCCAAATTAAAACAAAACTACTAACATCATGATAGTATGAAATCAAACAATATCAAATAACGAACAACCTTTGTATCAAATTGTCTGGCAGTTTTAAGTGAAGCGGCCTACCCAAATGTCCTTTCTTTCAAGTCGTTAAGTTCCTTAGTAGTACTGAGTTGACCTTCATGAATACTGACAAAGTCTTGACAAATCTGCTCTATCCACTCAAATCTGTGTGGTTCTTTCCTCAAAAGACCATCTGAGACTCTAATCTGCATGGCACTCATATGATTTGGCCATTACATGTCTGTAATGGCCAAATCATTATGAGTACCATGCAGATGCAGATGTTTTTTTAAAGTCCATTCGGTAAACATCATCGATTCATCATGTCATGTTTACTTAAACACACCATGACATCATCAACAACAACATCATCAACATCATCATGTTATATTTTGTTTGTTGTCATGTCATGTTTACTGAATGGACTTTAAAAAAGACTTTGAACCCTGAGGGCCAAATTTACCAATAAACTAATCGCGATTATATATAACAAAACGCAGTTTGAGCGCCTAATCGAGATTATACCTTCATTTTGCGTTTCACCGCTATGAATTGAACCTAGTTTACGCTAAACTCAGTATCAATTCTTTTGTTGTCGCTCATGTTTACGACACTGGTCTTTAAACTAGATTACGCTGAGCTCAGTTTAGCTGAACTAAGTTTTTATATTGAATGATGAAATCAGACCTTAGTTTGTTTCAGTGTTTCTTCTTAGGGTAATTATCTAAAAAAACACCGGCCTCATCTAGTTTAAATTGACGAAAGATTGACGTGTATTTATAAACCTACTTGCAAATAATACCATTGAAAGTCTTCCATTCTGTTTAAAGTTTACGACAAAATGTCAAACATCTAAAACGACTCATTTGCAAGATGGTACCAGAAATGGCCGCCGACCGCCCTAATTGAACATCGGTTACCCAATATTACGATGGCGAAATTGTTCATGAGTATTTCGGTACTAATTTAAATTGCGGCAAATATTTCCTTAATTTTGGTTTTTAGAAATTTTTGACACGTAATTTGCTGTAATAAGCATAAATCTCAGAGTTTCTGTTTTTTGATAGCAACAACCTAGGGGTTTTTAAATCAGGAGTGAATAGGTTACTTCTAGGTAAGCGTACTCCATCGCTGAGATAGTGGTCGAATGCGATGTTCCCACTACGGGGATTCATGCCTTTTTCTAAATCATCACGTGGGCCCAGTTGAGGGATGTCACATGCCTTCGAATTTTTGGTTCTTGGACATACCGGTTTACTCACGATTATTTTCTTTCAATATTGAAAATAGTTGTGATGAAAACGAAATTACACACAGTAATGAACCTGGCTGGGTTTGAACCGTATGTCAGGGCCATTACCACTACGTTAATTTGGTTAACTATTATTTATTGTTGGTGAAAATAGTTTGAGTCCGCTGGATAAGAGAAGCATAGGATCTATCGACACATGGGGGAGGCTGATGTCCAGCAGAAAACATCTTTCGACTGATATTATGATGATAAATCTCTAAACATTTCAAGTATGACTCACTGACGATTCGACCTCAATATATTCGGACACAGCGTCTGAATTGACACATTTTTATTTTTGCCGACGTTTCGGACACACACTGTTTTGTACAGTCAAAAAAATAGTTTTAAAATATAATGCATGGGGAAAAAAACGTCACCAAAATATTTTAGGGTTGATTTAAGGCGGTAGCTTCGGGTTATATATTTTTTTAATATTTTAAAACTTTTTTTATCTGTCTGTACTAGACAGTTTCAATTTTGGTTGTGTCCGAATCATCAATGAAAAAATATTGAAAATAAAATTTCGAATCTGACACTATATTGTGTCCAAATCGTCAGTAAGTCAAATATATTATAATTATACAATTTATTGTATTTGATGGTGAACCGTATTGGAACCGGTTTTGCGTTGAATGGCTCACGAAGGATGCCATGTAAACATAAAATATTATTTATTATATTTTATTTCATTTTTGAGACGGTTATTTCATCTTTCCTTCTAATTTTAAAATTTTCTTCCCCCGACATTCTTCGTGAGCTCGGAACATCCATGCGTCTCGTTTTCACACCGACCCCCACATTCACACACACACATGCATGCCATTCCTCATACTTAATTAACTGCACATATTTTCTGTGTACTTTAATTTAAACCTGTCTGTCGGGTTTATTTTACCAGTGTTTTTCTGAAGATTTTTCTTGTGAAGCATATTTACATTATGCTACTTTTATTTTTTTAAATTCATACTCGTGTTGCCTGTTTTATTTGAGAGGCAAGAACTTTGTTTTTGTTTTAAAATTATTAATTGAGGTATTACAACACATTAAAAACGGGTTTACAAAACCCGTTGCTTTGAAATGTTATATTTTTGGTTTGAATTTTGGAATTATAAGTTCAAATTTTACAATAGAAGTACGTTATTCTTTTTTCGAAATTAGGTATTGTTTTTTTGAGTTGTCTATTATTTATAGAAGAGATTGTTAGTTGTTACTTCTTTGCGCTCGAAGGGCTAAACGAATACGGATTAAATTTTGTTCCTGCAGGTAATGTCCAAGTCCAGAAATAGAATGTATACATTTTTAACTAACTCCCGTGTTAACTTAGGACATAATTCAAACATAATTCACTTTCACGCAAGAAAAGCCGCTGGTAGCACTTAGCATAGCATCAACCTTATAATTTTCCCACTGCTGGGACTCAGGCCTCCTTTCTAAGAAAGGGAATGGGCCTTAATTCACCAAGCGGGCCCAGTGCGGGTTGGTGGATGTCACATGTCTTCGAATCTTTGGTTCTAGGACATGCCGGTTTCCCCATGATGTTTTCCTTCACCGTTTTGAGAGCAGTGGTGATGAAATAAATTACACAAAGTAATGCGCCTGGCTGGGTTAGACCCGCGACCTACAATTCGTAAGTCAGGGCCGTTACCACTCTGCCACCACTGCTCTCAAATAATTTCCACCTTATACTCCACAAGACCAGTGTTTTCTGAGAGATCCGCGCAATGTTTCAGATTAGGCATTTATACCCACTGATTCCGAAACAGTAACCTTCTAAAACACCTATCTGGTGAGACCCACCGTGTTTTCTGCTACTTCTCAAAGAGGAAACTTGCGAATGTAGTGTGTACTAGTATGTGGAACAAATGTTTACGAGGACATGCCTGTTAAGGTCATGGAAAGTCTTCTAAAAAGGATAATCGTGGTGTTAGAACTTAAAAAAACAACTGAAGGAAAATGAATGTGGTTTTAGCCAGTAAAAGCCCATCTTAGAGCAGAGAAGATATTAGATGATTAGCCACCACAAAAAAGCCGGGCTTTTATTTAGATTTTTTTTTCTAGGTAAAATGTCAAATTCCGCCCTTGGGTGGGGCGAGAGATAGTGTCAGACTCTTACTGACTAAAAACTTACCCTGTTCCATTCATTGCCTTCGATCCAGGGCCCCGGGGTTCATTTTCACCTAACTCTTGGCCCCAGTAGGCTTCGGCCCTACAGTTAACACATTACGCACCGTTGACGACTTGAGCTCTGTCCGGACGGTTACGGGACGGTTGGACAGCGAGCTACCCATTGCTCGCCGTCCGCAAGCCGCCAAGTGCACGCCGTGGACTGACTAGTACTTATTAAAATCCGGCTCTGAGTGTCTCTTGTATATGAACTAATATATGTATGTATGAATGATATTGGAGTAATTTCTAGTGAAGCACAGATTTGTAAAAAAAAAAAAGTAATCTCCAATTAAATTGCTAAAATAGCGTGTCTACACTGTTAAAAATCTGTCAATTCTACATAACAAACTCTCCAATCGGCATTTCCCTTTCGCAGATCGGATAGCACGAAAACTCGAATTTCAAAAAGTCGTAGAACAAAAATCGGAAGCTGCTGACATTTGGAAATGACCGGCCGTCGTGTTGTACCATTGTTACATCATACGAGTAGAACTTGTACCTATGCGCTGTGGACTCAAACCGACGCATCGGCTGCTACTATTCAATTTTATTGATTCAATTTTTTTGTTTGAATCTGCGAAGTTTGTTTGGGGATTAGTCTATGCTCAGATTTGTATTGTTAGAGATAATTAAAAAGGTTTGGGTTTTCCCCTTTCTTTTTCTTGTGGTAAGTAAAATCATCCAATGACAAATCCCGCCCTTAGGCGGGGCAAGAAATAGTGTCAGACCCTTACTGACTAAAAACCTACTCCGTTCCTTTTTAGTCCTATATACTGAGGCCGGACATTCGTTCCAGAAATCAATCGTGTGTCCTACGGGTGGTCCAAACAGTGGTGACACCTGGGCGTTGGTTCCGCACAAAAACTTCCCAAACTGACCGTGTTCGGTCAAAACCTTCGTCATGCGGTAGGTGAGGATGCCGTAAGGTCTTTCCAGCCACGCCTCAGAGTTTGACCACCTGCACTTTTCAGGATTCCTCATTCATTTCACATTAGGCCAATACCAAAGTTGTGCAAGTTGACACTGGTCAGAAAAAAAAATAGTTTAAGTCCATCGAAACCTAAATCCCCTCAGCAGTTTCAGCATGAAAGATTAACAACGATACACACGCAAAAAAATTGTCTTTACGATACCAGTGTAATACATTGATTAAATGATAACAAACTCATAAACTAGAAAAAAAACAATTTTATATCTTTCTAGCGACCTGCCCCAGCTTCGCACGAGTGCAATGGTGATATTAAAATATATTTTGCATGTATTATACATATAAACCTTCCTCTCGAATCACTCTATCTATTAAAAAAATCGCATCAAAATCCATTGCGTAGTTGTAAAAATGTAAGCATACATAGGGACAGACATTGAGAAGCTACGAGTACTTTATTTTATACTATGTAGTGATTTTGCCCACACTGTCTGCTAGTTAGGACCTACCCCTAATTTTTGACCTAAGAGTACCTGAAGAGGCCCAGCCTGCTAACTGCAGGCAGGCAGGGTCGAAGCCTACTGGGTTCATGGGTTAACTTCCGAAAGGAATACCCGGCCCCGGCACGATAGGCTGCGAAGGAACGGGGTAGGTTTTTAGTCAGTAAGAGTCTGACACTACTTCCCGCTCCGCCCAAGGGCGGGATTTGTGATTGGATGATTTTACCTACCATAAAAAAAAAAACCTAAGAGTACCTTTTTTGTACATTTAGACACCTATTTAGTTCTTCTTGAAAGACTAATACAATAATAAGCATTGTGAGAGTGTAAATTTTCCACAATTTGAGTGTTTTATAAAGATCAATATTTTATGTAAACCTCTTTACCTCATAAAACTTTTTCATTTTGGAGGCACTTAAACTACAAACGAACGGACACTTTCATGTAAGCCTTACTCATTACCAACTTCGCACTACCCTCTTCTGAATCTTTAAAACACTCACTCGCATTTTGTCCCCTGGGTTTCCAACTTTACAATTTTATTAGCATAACATTACTCCGAGTATATGAATATGACGAGCGTCATTTCCCGTAGACATTATTTATGCCTATTATATGCATATATTGAACGCCCAGACAGTAGATTGGAAGTAGTCTGGTCTTTTTTCTCTGGATTTTTAATCAAAATAGAACAAATTAGATTTAGAAAACCGGCCAAGTGCGAGTCGAACTCGCGCACAACGGGTTCCGTAGCATTGAACAGGTAAACAACAGAACAACAACAAAATATTTATTTTATTTTAAACTTATTATTAAAGGAAAAATACAACTGAGTATTTTGTGAATATTTCAAGTGTCTACCTGTTGCTTTTATTGATATTGAACAAAAAAGGGCAAAAAAATCGTTTGTATGGGGACCCCCCTTAAAAATTATTTTATTTTGGATGTAGCGACATCTATGTCGTCACAAATGAACTAATCCTGCATCGCACAAGTAAGATTCGCGGCGCGATTGGAACATATAGAACAAACCCGAATTCATCTATCGGGCAATAGCCCACCAGATATATGTAACACCTGTCTGGTCGGAGGATCCTCCCTTTTCTTAGGAGGTATGTGGGACTTTACTCTCTGTTCCACACTACTTCCAAACTGGTGACCACCAGCATGCCTACTTGGTCATACCTGGTCATCACCCTCAGCCTCATCAGCGACCTTGGCTAAGCAAGGGCGGGATTCGTCATTTGATGATTTTACCTACCATAAAAAAAGTAATAGGGTCCCTTGTACCCTTTGGGTACAGAACCCTAAAAATTAAATTAGATTTGGATGAAATAGTTTATAATGCTTCTAACAAATAATGCCTACATATTTATTGCTTGTGTATTTAATCATTAGCTTTAGATTTATTATTTTTTTGGTAGGAAATCAACTAATAATTCTTCTTTATACTTATACACTGACATATACGTTATAATGTTTAGATCTTAAAAGAACTCTATATAAGGAGACACTATCGTCGTCTGTGCAAATACAAATCCTCAAGTTCTTCGGGCATGTCATCCGTTAGGAGGATAATATAGCTCACTGGATTGATTGGAGGTGCAAGGGAAAATTGAGGGTAAAAGGCTTTGGAGGCGCTCTCCAACAGAGTTGACGGACACTGTGACACACGTCAGCATCAATGTCAACTCCTAAGCCGCCAAACATAAAGCTTTACGTCGTCGCATCACGAGAGAAGGCGTGACGATTCTTCTGTTAGTCTTGCGACTGGACCGAGACATGACCACTCTGTCAAGAATATACGACTAAGAAGAAGAAGAAGAAGAAGATGAATTATACGAACTAAAACCGATCGTTTTTCTTCAATTGCTCTTTGTGTTACAGGGCCACGAGAACTTGGGCGCGGCAAATATCCTCTTTGAGGAAAGGTTAAAACGGCACCACAGCATCTTTCTTTTCACTTGATTCAGGTCTTCATCAGACATAGGTATTTTCGGAAATACCTATTTGGAATTCAGTGGGAAGTAACGCTCGAGTGTCTCCAATGTGCGGATCGCCTGGAGGATACCTACTCTATTGAAAATTGCGCAGCCTTGAATGTAAGTAGAGGTTAGAAATTTGATCATTTGAAACTAGCTCAAATAATTGTTTCAATCAAAGTAATAACAGCGTCATCACATTCCTGAGTGGTACAATTCTGTCGCTATGTCGTTCACCAAGATTTATAGTGTCCACTAAATTAGTTCGGGACGGTCGCATGATGAATGGGACGAATTATGAATGGGCTGACAGCGAGACATTCGATGACGTCACTCATGAAATAATTGGTTTTCATTTATTTATGTTTTCTCGATGATTTTTGGAACTTATATAGGTATAGTACCAATTTGAAACGGGTTTTGCAGGAGATATGGGAGAGAAATTAAAATAGAAATCCGTAGTATATTTAAAGATAAAAATTTACAAGGGAAGTGATATGACAGATAGAATAATGGAGTTTTAATTATTTGGAGTAAAGAAGTTCCGTTACACCACCCTTTTGAGATTGTCAAGGGCGATAATAGTCAGGGCAACAGTACCCTACGGCCTGGCCGTGTCCTATTGATATACAAACTCTTTTATTTTTATAGACTGCAACAGAACAGTCTAAAGCCAATGTAATAAATTCTTTGTATTCTAGGAAATCCGATGTATACGCCTAAGACCGATCGTTGTGGCAATACTTAGGGGAGGCTTGTGAACACCAAAAGACATCTTTCGTCTGAAATTATGATGCTGATATTGTTCTTTCGATGTTATTTTAAAATGCTGATCATGTTTATCATCATAGATTTTAAGTAGTGATTAACCAATTCATCACATTCATTTTAAGATTACTTTAGTCATATGCTATGTAAATAAATCAAGAATCGATTATACACCTTTAAATTTTGGTCGTTTTAATCCCGCGGAGGATCGATTCGGTACATGAAATACTATAAATAAGTAAACGTCAGCTGAGCGTGGCCAATGAACTGTACAGTACAGTTGGTACGCAACGACCGACAACTACCTACAAGGTCATTGACTCGTTTACATAAAGAAATTAATTTCGTATAATATGCGCATATTAATTCGAGTTTTTGAAAAAAGTACCCTCCCCGGGAATAAAACGACTAAAATTTAACCGTGTACTTATAACGCAGTGAAGTAGGTAATCAAAGGGCTACAAGAATGTTTGAAAGAGTTAGCTTTCGAACATTTCCGTAGCTTACGTTGAAGGAACACAGGTAGGGTTTTAATCATAAAAATACTGACACTTCCCTTCTTTAAAATTTCCCATTTCACTCAGAGGGGAAAGTTATATTATTATGATGAAAGTTAGTAATTCAATAATTAATAATAATTGTTGTGTTTCAATCATCATAATTTTTGTGCAAATTGGCTGAATTAATAAAAAGCCTAATTCTGAATCAAATGGGATAAATAAATTTGAGGATGATGAAAAGAAAATAGTGATCACTTCAAGTGTTTCGGGACTGCCATAGCATCGTTATGGTGTGTCCTCACGATTGGTGATGCTGTCACTTTTTATATTGCGATACTTTCGACGATGACGCGCAAAAAATGGACGCTTGATCAGTATTTATGAGTTCCTGAGATAACATGTCTTGACGGGATGAAAGTGATTGGAAATATGATGGTGGAGATAGTAAATGTATGATATTATGAAGTATTTTGTGAAATTGACGTCTCAGTTAGCGCATTTTGATCGATTTGAATAATTTTTTTTTTCTCGAAATAAGGATAGGTTTGCAAATATCTCACAGTGAAACTGTTGGCACATCTATTTATATTCTTTATTATTGTTTTTTTTTTGTAATTCAATGCGGTGTATTTTTAGACATTTTGAAAACTGTAAGTGGTGTTTTGAAGGACTCCCCCTTAAGCAAATGGCTGTTGTGCTTCGTGTCCCGAGTTTGTTTCTTGGTACGGAACTAATATTTATATGGCCTACAGATATTTATTCCGGGTCTTTTCTTAAGGTGGGTAATTATCTAATGACTTCTTCGGCTCTAGGCGAAGTGAAAGAGCATATCAGACTTTTACTGACTAAAACCACTCCCATGTTCTTTCTTTGCCCTTTGCGTTCCAGGACCGCTGGATTCCATTTTGGAAGTAAACCCATGGCTCCAGTAGGCTATGGCCCTGCTGAGCCCCTACGAGTTGTTCCGGGTCTAGGCCTTGTGTATATGAGTTTGTTTACATGTTTGTGATCACACCCACGATACAGGAGCCATTCCTCATGTTGGTAGTTTTTCATTTTAAAGAGCTCAGATCTAATGGAGAGAGGACAGGAGTAGGAATATCACTCAGTAGTTCTTATGGCCTTTATCTGATTCCATCATCAGCCCAGAGTATATTTGGCCTGTTGGTTTAGTAGCTAGTGGCCGTGACTGCTATACCGGAGGTCATCGGTTTGATTCGATCACAATCACTTGTTCTGTATTTGAGTGTAGGTAATTTATCTTTAATATGTGTGTATTGAGAAATATATCAGTTACTCATAGCATAAACTCTGCTTAGCTTGGAACTAGATGGCGATATGTGATAGTCATGAAATATTATTTCCTTTATTTCTTGTATCACATATTTTTAACATTTTTAAATATTATTTATTATTATATTTACCAACATTATAAACAAAATTTTAAAACGAACAAAACAAAAGCAGCGCTGACCTCTTTGATTACTGAAATGACTACAACAAGTAGAGCAACCTTTAATAAATTTAAATTCATAGAGTTATCAAGGCGGTATGCAAATGAGCCATATAAAAATGTTAATTACTCTCCCCTTAAGCTTGGTTTGCATATGCGAACGGGTGATATGAACCAGCGCCTACAATTATAAACTGAAACAGCTCGAAGGCTTGTGTTGGGTTTTGTAGTTTAAAAAAAAAAAATTTACAAAGAGTAGGATCCAAATTTTTTCAGAATGTATAAGACATTCGTTTGATGGCGAGACGTTCAGGTTATATTGCTGCCATCACGGATGGATCCTGAATGAGAGTGGTATTGAAACAGCTTTTCCTGCCCTTGGGTGGAGCGGGAGATAGTGTCAGAATTTTTCTTCGTTTTCGTTCCAGGGCACCGAGGTTCACTTTTACATAACCCAGTAGACTTCGACCCTGCTGGGCCCCAACGGTTTGTTGACATCTCCTTGAGGCGCGCTTGGAAAAATACGCGCTGGCCAGCAGTAGATTATAGATGATAATGATAAAAAATTATAAATATCTATTTCTTTTTATAAATGATAATAGAAGAGAGGGAGGCCTTCATCCAGCAGTGGGACATAATGGGCCAAACTAACTAAATGATAATAAATTAGTGCTTGACTGCGATCCCACCTGATGGTGAGTAATAATGCTATCGTTGATGGTTTAGTTGGTGAAGAACACTGGTTTATTGAAAGTCTATTTGCTTTGTCTTAAAGACACCTAAATTATGATAGGACGGGAAGACCGCAGCAGGCAAATTGTTCCAGTTTTTCGATATAGGCGGTATAAACGATAAGGCAAAACGCTTAGTTCGTAGAGGTGTTTATAATGAAATGAGTGAATATTTGCCGTAAGTCGGGTTGTTCGATGATAGAAAGTTGATCTACTGTGTAGGCTAATTTTCTGCTTCCTTCAAAATAGTCCTCAACTGCTGGCAGATTACAGGTTCCGCGCAAATCTGGCTTTATCAACAATAATTCAAGTCTAGAGTGAATAGGCTCTTAATAAACTCGTGTGCCTCACCATCAACGATCGCATCACTGCTTACCATCAGGTGTGATCACAGTCAAGCACTAGTTTATATGAATTAAAAAACAAAAAAAACAAACTATAAATCCACTATCAATTTATTTAAGTAGTTATATTTACATCAAAAACATTTCATCACAATCAACATATTTGTTTGTGCCCTACGCAGAGGGATTTCGCTAGGGGAGGCAGCATCCATTTTAATATGTGTACCACGATGTTACGGTTTCTAATCTACGTGTGTTACGTAGTTACTACGTGGCAGGCGTGGCCGTAATTACAGAATTATCTTCGCGGATCTTTGATCAAGGTTATGACTTTCATGCTTAGCATTTGAAAATATGACGCGGAATAATGTTGAGTTGAAATGATGAGGATTTTTAGGGTGATAAATATAATTTGTTTCATTGCTGATTTTGCTGGCTATTTACTGGTACATCCCAGTATTTAGTCAGTAGTAAAATCCTGGTTTTTCACGCATCTGGTTAAACTAGTGCGCATCACCATCAATAATTGCATTACTGCTTACCATCAGGTTGGATCGCAGGCAAGCGCTAATTTTTTATTACAAAATATTTGGAAATAGGCTGGCCAAATGATAAGGCAGTTTTGGTTCAAACTGAAGCATTGAATATCGTAAAATGTATATATTAAGAGTAATTAGTAATGGAAAATAATATTTAAAAAAATAAAGAAAAAGGGATTCAGATTCCGGCATTTGCGTCTATACCATTAAAAGCGGGATTAAAATGACGACAAGTCATACTACCAAAAAAAACAAAGTCAATGTCAAAGTACTTTTTTTCAAAAACTCGAATTAATATACGCATATACGAAATTAAACGAGTCAATGACCTTGTAGGTAGTTGACGGTCGTTGCGTACTAACTACCACACATTGGCCTCGCTCAACGTTACGCTGACGTTTACTTAAAGAAATTAATTTAGTACATGCGTAAATTAATTCGAGTTTTAAAAATAAACTTAATTTTTTAATTTTCTCTTTACACATCGATAGTATTTCATGTACCCTCCGCGGGATTAAAACGACCAAAATTTAACAGTGTATATCTTCAATAGCCTATCCGAATTTCAGTAATGAACCTGAAATGTGGTTTATCTATTATCTATTGATACTTTAACTTAACTGGGAATCAGAATTTCAATCAATTCCACTGACATCAATTCAGATAAATCTCCTTGTTCCTGAAAAACGAAAATTACCGTAAAAACCTCTACAAACGGACAAACTCTCGCCGAATCAATAACAATTCGCTTTACGTTTTAAAACTGCTACCGTATACAGTATATAGCACTTCTAATCCAAACGGCCTCGGTGGATTTACATTCAATGAATATTTGCCCAAAACATTTTGGAGCTGCGCACTCTCCCATTGTCAACTTTCTACTCCAAACTATCCTTTTGTCAAACAATATTGAACTTTATTGCCTCAGGAATACGGAAGGCGTGTGTTTGTTCGAGTTTCTGTCTATATGTATTAGATTTAGCTGCGAAGGGGTTCTCTTGTACCGGTTTTCAATATGTCGATGAAAATATAATACGGTAAAAATATTATTTGTTGTTTATCAAATACGTGAGATCAAAGTTTTAAGAGTTTTTAGCACGTGAGATAAGATACTCTATCATGTCATCATAAATGAACTTATATAAAGAGTTGCTTGTTCGTAAAAAATAATGTTTTGAATTATGGCAATTCTTTTTCAATACGCTTACTCGAAAACCCGCTCTAATCCCACTGCGTTTAGGCACGCAATGGACTACCGCACTAGTGCAGAAAGTAGTCCTGTATCCTGCAACCCTCACCAGTTCTTCAGCCAACCTTGAAGGAGGCCTTCTAACGCGTTTTCCAGTACACAGTAGCATTAGTACTAAAATAGGAGCCTTTTTGACCTCGCACAGGTTTGTTTAAACTTTTTAATATTGTTTTCTTTTATTTTTGTGCAACTTTCAAATTAATGTTTTTTCTTTCTTTTCTTTCTTTCTTTTTTTTTTGTCAGTCGGCCTTATCTACTATTTGTTCTACAAGCAATATGGCCTGTCTACTATCACTGTTTGGCAATTGATTTCTTCATTTCTGACTCAACATTGCAAGGAAACTCCGTGCATAGCCCACTCTATTGGCATTATTATGACTTTAAGTATTCTGATGAGCGACAGCGTTTCAAAACCTTATTTTTTCCCTAGTACTTTCATTTTGACACACAATTGTATGGTACACACATTGTAAAAGGTACTCTGAGAAAGTTCGACACGATTGCTACTTCTGAGCTATAGTAGTGAATGCCCAGGAATAATCTAGTAGGTATTTGATCATTCAAATATCATTAGAGATAAAAACTGATCCCCGTCTGAAACCAGGTTAGCCCGTTGATATCGATTTTCATACGAATACTCTCGTTTCGTCTGGTCAGCTACCCGAAATCTGATTGCTAGGTCCTATTCACGATTCGACATTGGTCGGCCGGATTACAGAGGTCAGATGGTAGTGACTTAGCGCAAAATACAAATACAGCCACATCCAGTTAGATTAGAAGCTAATCTGATGTGGCTGTGTTGGTCAAAGGCGAAACTTGGCTATAATGTGGACAATATAGCCATTTCACTGTAATATGGTTTGCTTGTGTTACTATTAAACTTTGCAAGTTCATCACAACCTTTTTTTTTACAATGGAAATGATCAAATGATTCTTTTCTCTTCTCCCGCTATGGATGGCGTATACTCCAGAGGAAGTGTCAGACTTTTACCGACTAAATCCTACAGAGTTCCTTCAGATGCTTTTTACGAGGATCACAGTTACACCTTTGAACAATCCGCAGCCTTGGCAGGCATCAGCCTTAACTGGCCCTAGAAACTTCCTGACATCTCTTTGAGGCGCGTGTGAAAATACATCACACCGTACACCCGAGTATTGTACTAATCGGATGATTGGCCAGCGAGCTACTCATTGCTTATCATCCGCGAGCCTAAGCTTAGGGTCTCCGGCGAGGGCCGGGACATGAGATTTGTCTTAGCCTCAAGGTTTTGGCAATGTCCTGTGCTCGCATTAGTGCTTCATAGCTGGGGGTGACGGCCTACCATCTCTTCTTGCTCCGTGCCATGGCTTGAACTAGACGTGTGACGTCGCCGTCGCCAGTCGCACAAGGACATGGATATCGCTCAATCGAGGCAGGTTTCCACTGAGTTCTTCAGGTGATCCACATAACAGTAATAAGATTTACCAAAACAACTGTATTCTTTGTGCAGTGTAGACTGCAATAAGATGACTTGATCGATCAAAGCCAATCAAAAAATCCTATGACAAAAAGCAGGCCCAACACTTAACTTCCTGTAAAACACGACTCATCCAATAAACTAAGGTAAGCAGCATCATCGGAAAAACAAATGGCTATAAACACAAAAAACTAGATGACAGGCACCGATATAAAAAAAGTTATATGTCCTCTAAACAAAGGGCTATCTAACGAAATGAGAAGGGCCATAACTCCATACGTCTACGGACGGTAATAAAGGCATCATAGCCGAATTACTTTTTTTTACTCCGAATAAAGTAACAGGCTGTAAAAGTGCGGAAAGGCGTGTACATAATGCTGGGGGATTAGAAAAAATGTGTTTTGTGTAATGATGTTTTTCTTAGAAAGGCTTTTTAGTATGAGGTTGTTTACGAGTTGTTGTTGCTGTAACTTTGCCACACAATTTTACATCTTCTTAAAAATTTAAAAGAGGAAAGTAATGATGTAAATGAAAACATTGGGATGGGGAAAATATGTTTGATATCAAGCTCCCCAAGACTATGTGTAACCAAGAGAACACCTTAAATTTTAAAAATGTTGCAAATATTCTTCTGAAAATTGAATCTAAATCAGTTCAGCCAAACGCGACATAAAGGACAAACATAAAGGTCAAACTGAGAACCTCCTTCTTTTTAAAGTCGGTTAAAAAACACCTATGTGCTGCAATATGAAGACTTTTTCTTTCAAGAGTAAATCGGTAACTTACAAGCAAATGTGCTCAATCGTCGACCAAGTGTGGTCAAGCGTGAGCCTATTAATGATAATAAAAACTAGGCAAGTGTAAGTCGGACTCGCCTACCGAGGCTTTCATACATTCTAAATTATAGAGATAGTTCAATTTCTGAATCGAGTCTCAAAGATTTTTCCGAATCTAGAAAAGTATATTTTTGTGACGTAACTACAAATTTACAGTTTTCAGATTTATTTCAATAAGTATATGGTTTAAATTTCAACTCGATACCTTCACGCGTTTCTGAGATAAAAGGTCTTAACAGACAGACGGAAAACAAAGTGATCATATAAGGGTTCCGTTTTACCTTTTGAAGTACGGAACTTTAAAAAAGGTTATCAATCTGTAGTGCCGTTGCACAGTCAGCCCAACAAGAGAGATAGAGATATAGGAAGAGATGGAAAATAGTGGGTTTTTTTTCCATGGTAGGTAAAATCATCCAATGACAAATCCCGCCCTTGGGCGGAGCGGGAAGTAGTGTCAGACTCTTACTGACTAAAAACCTACCACGTTCCTTCGTTGCCTATCGTGCCGGGGCCGGGTATTCCTTTCGGAAGCTGACCCATGACCCCAGCAGGCTTTGACCCTGCCTGCTTGCAGCTAGCAGGCTGGGCCTCTAAGGTTTGCTGACAGCTCCTTGAGGCGCGCGGGAACAGAACGCGCCGTCGACGACTTTGGCTCGGTCCGGTCGGTTACCGGACGATCGGACACAATCGATTTCGCTCTCAAGCAAATTATTAAATAATATAATGAACTGTTTACGTGTTGTGTTACTTGTGACCTTTTGTAAATATTTTTGAGAAAAAATTTAACATGGTGTAAAAATTATTGTAATCAATTCAGTTACTGATTCTGAACAAACTATATATATTCAGGTTTCACATATACTAAAAATAATGTTGTATATGCAACGTACAACTAACAATAATATTGTATGAATAAAACAATAACATAAACAGTGAAACGAGAACGCATATTTGCATGTGCCCTTACGACCTGCGGGGCAATAAAACGCACTCGCTACTGCGACCATTTGTGAAGAGATGACCGACGATACTGGAGTAAGCTGTTCCAGTTGTAATTGCTTTATTTTTGTTACGACAATATTATTAAAGTTGGTATAGACAAATTTATTTATTTATATTAAGGTACTCCAACGACTTATTCAATAATTAAGCTTACAAAAAATGTAACTTATATTTATATTATTTTGGTGAACTTGTCAATTATAGGAGTACACAGCTTAAACATAAATCAAAAAATACATACAATTGATGAGATCTATCTTAGAGTAATCTTAAAATAAACTAATTTGAGGTAGAAAAAAAAAGAGATTAAAAAAAAACTCTACGATATGAAATTAAAATTAAGATAAAATTGCTTAAACGAAAAAGACACAATTAGGATAAACAAAACTCGTTTTAATTATGGCGAAGTTATAGAAAGGGAAACGATTACAATAAACGTTATCAAAATGTTATTTATTAAATAGGATGTCAAGATTTTTACGGAATTGGTAAAAAAACAAATATGGTAGATATATAATATATTATCTTTTTTCTACCCTTATTATTATGTTCATCATTATCATCATCATTTCAGCCGAAGGTCCACTATTGGAAATAGGCCTCCCCCAAGTGCCGCCACAACGAACGGTCGTGTGCGTTTCCCAAACACCTCGCGACCCTCATCAGCTCATCGGTCCACCTTGTGAGAGGCTTTCCAACACTATGTTTTCCGGCGCGCGGTCACCACTCTAGAACCTATGTTATTCTTTATTAAAACATTCTCACGTGACCAGAAAGCTGGGCTTTTTTTTTGTTCAGTGAATCAGATTTGCTTTTATACAATATTAGTTTGTATATGCGAAGCCCGACACATGTCTCTAGTATTTTTATTTTAAGAATCTGTTTACAAAATTTCATAACTGTATCTTGAAAAATCACGAAGTTATAAGGTTGCTTGTTATCTGGTTATCCGCAAAAATACATGGTCACCAGACCATCTTTGCGACTGAGGGGTTCTTTTGCTCCTACACCCAATGCCCACTCTGACTTGCCGTGGCCTGTGTTGTAATTAGTATCGGTGGTGTCAAACTTGTGACCTTTTTTAAATATTTTTGGGAAAAAATGGTGTAAAAGTTATAGTATGGAATCGATTCAGTTAGGTACTGACTTTGAAAAAAAAACTAGATTCAGGTTTCACATTATATTATATGCTTCTGCCAGCGGTTTCGTGTGTTGTGTTTCACTGCATAAATTCTCTATCCTCAAAACTCTTCTCTCCTCTTTTGCTAAATAAACGATGATGAATATTTTTATTTGTTATTTATTTATTTATTCATGTACACACAAACACTTAAAAACGAAAAAAAAATTACTTTCATTCTAAATCCAAATTTCATTCAAAAACGACAAGACAAATTGGGACAGTTTTGAACCTTGGAAACATTACCACTGGCAAGTAATGAATTTCATTGCTGTTTCACAATTGCTTATTGGTAGCGGCTGTAGATGATAAATTTGTTGAGGGTTAATTTCTGAGGGAGTTGCTGTAGTGACGGTTGCCTTTTATAAGATATTTTGCCAGGCAACACCCTCTTCTTCTTAGTTTGAGAAGGTAGGCCTCGTTAGTCAGCAAAGTTCAAACTAGTTACCCTTCGACTGGTTAACCATGTGACATGAAATTTGAATATACCTATTTTATTATTATTATTTCGTATCACAATGATTGTTATAGAGCTCCTTCAAAACGGCTTGACCAATTTTTTTGAAATTTTTTGCTTATTTTTGGTAGGTCTGAGAATTGTTGTTTATTTTTTACCTTTCTACCCCCGCCCATGGCAGAACAACGTTTGCCGAGTTAACTAGTTTTTACATATTATTAATGTCTAAAATCATCAACATTATTTCATTTTATATATATACCTACACTAGTGACCCGCCTCGGCTTTGCACGGGTGCAATACTGATACTAAATATATTTATTTAACATTTCATATACGCACATATTAAGATAAAAGAAAAGAAGAAGGAAACAGAAAAGTAGGTAATGCTTATTTCTGCAGAAATCTCTTCCAGCATACCTGCGAAAAAAGCATATATTATACATATTTTATAGATATAAACCTTCCTCTTAAATCGTAGTTTTAAAGATCTAAGCATACATAGGGACAGACAGCGAGAAGCGACTTTGTTTTATACTATATAGCGACAACGTTCGGTGCCACTCTAGCCTAAATCTTTACGACAATGCTATGCATCTGCAGACAAACCCTTTCGCAATAAAATCTCCATAATGCCTACAAATATTAATACCTATTAAATGAAAACGAGCGTAACCCTGAGCCAACAACAATATAATTTCCAACTGTTTACTGTTTTCAATGATGATTACTTCATCCTTCGTAAGAACGATACACTGTGCATTATCACAACACAACATCGCAGTGCTCCCATCCCTTTCTTACCTACTAAGTTAAAATGAGACAGAGTATATTCCAAGTGAAGTTTCGTTACAACAGTTAGTGGAATCGTGTTTACTTTGTTCTGGCAAACTAGTGGATTAATGGAAAGCAAATATGGTAGGTTACACGATATTTTACATGTATGAAGCAGATGCGAGTCGGATGTTTCGAATTTCTTTACTATGTTGTATTAAGGTCTGTGTGAATGAGATAAAGTGGTGGTTTCGGAATATGTTGAAAATGAGACTAGAGAAATAGCAGCAAGCTTTTAAACAATTTTGGTATATTTGCGATGGAAGTGGGTAAACATGTATTTGGTCATTTAATTGTGCTCTATTTTGGGTGGTACAAAATAAGATTTATTTATTAAATAACTGGGATAGCCGACTTAATGTTTGCCCATTAAAAGAGCTGTATTTCACAAATTAACACGTTTGAATTTTCCTTCTTTGTACCAATTTTTTTTTTGTGTTTGTTTAAAATCATCAACATTAACTAGTGCTGTCCCACTTAGAGACAAAATAAATTAAATGAATGGTTGTAAAGTTTTTTCTTTGCGTTTAATTGCTGAGAAATATTTCCATAAACACAAAATAGCCACTGTAGAAAAATTCACACTTCTCACCCTCAAAATCGCATAAAATTGAAAATAAAACCTAGAAGGCCAGCAGCACATTTCAATTAACAACATAACTCTTCTAAGCCCCAACACGAAAAAAAGGCAACAGACCGAGTAGAATAATAACACATGCAATGGAATTAAACCCCGGATGAATTCGACCAATAACACGAACACAGACGTAGCTATAAAAGAGTCGTCCACATATGTTGCATGAAGTACGTTGCAGCTTTGTTTGTACTTATCTTTCCCATTTCGCCTTGTTATGAGCTGGATTTGGTGTCTAAATCACGGGAAAGTGTCTCTACTCGAATCCCAGCGAAAGATGTTTTGAGTTATTCTATGTTGAAGGTTTTGATACCTAAAGTTTAACCGAGGCTACTAGTAAATGTATAGTGTAAATTCACGTTTTGTGAAATATAAATTCCAGCTATAAAGTAAAGTTTGAACGTCAGAAGGCAACATAAGGTTTTAGACGAACGTGACATTACAAGATTCCTAGAAATTACAAACGTGTTTGAAATTTCGAAGGAACCTTCCGTTAATATGACTAAACCTCTGAAATAAAATGAAACAGCAAATGTATCTGACTAATGTAACGGCTTCCTGAATTTCGTTTCACTCAAAGAACTATTTAGACTTCTTTGTCTTGCTTGTTCTACGTCCATTGCGTCCCAACCGCAGGTTCAGTTGAAAACCAGCGTCAGGCACCAGTCGTCTGCCATTCATGCTGAATTGGACCTATAACCGAACCTAAAAAGGAAAAGAACGGAACTCATAAAGTGTGAACCCATATATGATCACTTCGTGATCCTGGGTTCAAGTACTGTTTCTATCTGTCAAGATCCTTTATCTCGGGAACGCGTAGACATATTGAGTTGAAATTAAAACTATATATTCAAGTTTGCATTCCCTTACAGCTGTAAAAAAAAAACAAATTTCTTAGTAACACAGTCAGTCACTAAAAACTATATTTCGACACTCCCAAGGAATCTAAATTCATAGTCCCGTTGAACTCGAATCCTGAAAGCCATAAAGCAAGATTAAAAACCACCACCAACTCCACCATAGATATAGAAATAAAATTCTTAAAACAGTAAATTTTTTTTGTTACGTCACGAAAAAAAATTAAACACTTTTTTGGGACTCGGAAAAATCTTCGAGATTCAATTTGGGAATTTAACTATTTACAAAGGTAAGTTTGTACGGAAACCCCGGTGCGTGAGTTCAACTCTCACT
The DNA here is from genome assembly GCA_958295575.1 of Leucania comma. Classification (NCBI taxonomy): domain Eukaryota; kingdom Metazoa; phylum Arthropoda; class Insecta; order Lepidoptera; family Noctuidae; genus Leucania; species Leucania comma. Next base: position 2,793,764 of record OY282469.1, read on the forward strand.
TGCCCAGTTTTTTTTGTTTCGTGCTACCTAAATATTGTGCCTTGTGTTGTGCCAAATAAACTCTTTTTCTTTGTTTTCTTTTGGTTGAGTCAGTTTATAATAATAATAATAATAATTTTTATTTGCTAATAATGCAGGTATACAGATAAGATGTTGTTATTGTCAATTTTCCCAATACATTTTGCCTTACGGCGTGCAAAATATTCAATATTTAGAAAAAAAAAAAAGAACTGATGATAATGAAATTCATGAAATTGTCAGCTCATTAAAATCGATCGTTTACAATGATATACATATGTCATTCAAATTCAAAATACAAAGTCATATAAATACGTCATAAAGATTCAAACACAATGTCATAAAGATTAATACAATATCATACAAATTGAAATACAATGTCACAAAGATTGGTACAATGCCATATAAATTTAATGTCATACAAATTCAAATATTATGTCAAAAACAATTATTCAATATCATACAAATTTAAATACAATGTCATAAAATTATTAAATGTAAAATGTCATCAATTAAAATACAATGTCATAAGTACATAAATTGTAAAATCACCATCAAGTAAAATCTAATGTCGTATAAATAATAAAATGTCATAAATTTAAATACAATGTCAACATAAAGAAATTATAAAACAACCACAATATAATAACACTAGGACCCAAGAGACATTAGAGTTCGTAATTATTCAAAACCAAGGTCAAACAAAAAATTAACATTTTAAATTGAAAGAGCAACATTTTACTTGATTGTCTTGTCATGCAAAAATTCTTGGATTGTGTAGTAACACTTATCAAGTAATAGTTTTGTCAATTTCGTTTTGAATATTCTTGTGGGCAATTCCCTTAAACTATTGGGCAAGTTGTTATAAATAATGGGACCCATGTGTAAAATACTCTTTTTTAATAAAGCAGTTTTATGGCCACCTGTATATAGTTGTTTTTTATACTGGGCCCTTATTGATCTTGCATGTTGCCTTATATCACTCATTGGCGTAAATAAGTACTGATTCATTTTAACGAACGTTGCGACCTCTAGTATGTACAACGATGGGAAAGTTAGAACTTTGAGGGATTTGAAAACGGGTTGACAGCTTTCTGTCGCCTTAAGACCAGTCATTGATCTAAGGCAACGCTTTTGCGCTGTGAATACTCGTTCCCTCTCGCTACAATTTCCCCAAAATATGACACCAAATCTTAATAAAGAGGCAACCAAACCATGATATGCTGTCAACAAAGCATTTAAATTTAATTTTTTAGATAAATTATAGAGTAAAAATGAAGTTTTACTTAACTTTTCACACATGATAGTTACATGGCGATCCCATGTTAAGTTTTGGTCGATATATATTCCTAGGAATTTTGCCTCTGAGGTTGACTCTACGGTTTGACCATTATAAGAAATGTTTATATTCTGTGGCTGAAGCCGCTGGTAAAAATGCATGACTTTAGTTTTTTGTAAATTTATAACTAAATTGTTTCTATTAAGCCAATCGACCATGGATTTAAGTGTGCTGTTAATTTGCTTTTCATATTGAATTTTATTTCTACTTTCGATTATGGCTGTACTGTCGTCTGCAAATAATGTCATTGGCTGATGAATATGGCGAGGCAGGTCATTAATATAAATTAAAAATAATAAAGGCCCAAGAACACTTCCTTGTGGAACCCCGAATTTAACGATTCTGCAGTTGGATACATATTTTACTTCACGTTTAGTTCTGGTACAAATTCTGGTTACTTCCGTGTACTGCTTTCTACCCGAAAGGTAAGATTTTAGTAGGTTCAAAGCATTACCTCTTATACCGTAGTGGTTTAACTTGTTTAGGAGTATGTCATGTTTTACGTAGTCAAACGCTTTTGTCATGTCTGCGAAAATTGCACATACAGGATTCTTCCTATCTACATTATTCATGATCACTTTCAGAAGATCAAAAATAGCCATATTAATATTTTTGTTTCTTCGGAAACCATATTGCTCTTCGCATAATAAATTATTTTTAGTCAGAAATGAGTACATTGATTCATATATAATTTTTTCAAATATCTTGGAAAATACTGAAATTAAGGCAACTGGTCTGTAGTTTGTTATGTCTTCCTTACTGTTTTTCTTATGTAGTGGTTTTATAATCACAGTCTTTAATTTTTCAGGAAATATACCTGAACTTATGCTTGCATTTATTATATGACTCAGTGGTTTTGCTATAATGTCAGATACAAACTTTACGGCAATAGTAGAAATACCATCAAATCCAAAGCTTTTTTTATTTTTTAACTTTTGTATTACGCGTACAATATCTTGAGGCACAACCGGGGGCATAAACAAAGAGTTCTGAATATAGGAAGTGCCAATTTTATTGCACGGTTGGTTGACAGGAACATTTTGAACCTGGTCAACAAAGAAATCATTAAATAAATTAGCAATTTGCTGTGGATTTTTTACTAACTTGTCACCTTTATTTATTTGTAAAATTGGTTCTTTTATGTGAGTAAAATTATTAATTATTTGCCATGATGTTTTCGATTTATTTTGTGAGCTGTTAATTAAATAATTATTTTGAGCTTTTTGAGTGAGATTCACAATTTTTTTGAATCTCTGCGAATAATTCTTAAATATATATTTGTTTTCAGCTGAAGGCGCTTTTCTATATTTCCATAGAAGATTTCTCTGTTTTCTGCTACAGATTCTTATCCCTCGTGAAATCCATTTAGTTTTTTTATTTGGTTTTACATTAACTAGTTGATGAGGAAAACATAAGTCATAAAATAAACGAAACAAATCAATAAATTTATCATATGCCTCATTGGGGTTGGCCGTTTCAAAAACCTCTGTAAAATATAGAGATTGCAGGTGCTTTCTAAATAACTTTAAATTTTCTTTGCATAAGTTACGTTTAAGAATGCGCCAAGAACTAAGTTTGCATGTTTTATTCACCTGTATTTTTAAAATCTGCGCAGTATGATCGGATAGTGCTAAGTCTATAACTTCACTCTTACATTTTTGTCTAGAATTATGAGCAAAATTATCTAAACAAGTACCACTTTTTAGTCTAGTTGGTTGATTGAATTCCAATTTAAGGTTATAATTTAAGAGCAAATTTACAAAATCTGAAGTTATGTTATTTCTTTTAAGTGTGTTAATGTTGAAGTCACCACATAAGACTATTTTATAATTGACCTTATTACACAATTTTTTTAACAAGGCATCTAAATTTTCCATAAATGTATTAATGCCTGACATATGTGGCGGTCTGTAAATGCATACAACAATTAATCCCTGCTTACTTAATTCTATTGCACAATATTCAAAAACACCTGTAATTGACGTGTTAGGAAGTTCCTTATACTCATATCCTTTTCTGATAAGTATGCACGCCCCTCCACGTTTTTGATGATTTCTCGAATAGCACGTGGCTAGTTTGAAATTAGGTATGTTAATCAATGATTCATGTCCGGAAGTCACAAAGTGTTCAGTTATACATAATATGTCAATGTCTATATTTTTTCTAGCACGTAAATCTTCGATATGTACGGTCAATATATCTGATTTATTCAGAAGTCCAGCTATATTTTGATGCATAACATTCATATGCTTACAATAGAAAAAACTGGTCATTTGTTGATGTCATTTTGTCTTGGTTAATTAAAGTCTCCTCGTCATAATATTTTGTTGTCATTGTTCTGCCATCTGTTTCGGTATTGCTTTTTATCGGATCTTGAGAACCGAATAAGTTATAGTCTATATTTATGTTAGACATTAACTGGTCAAAGACGTTTTTCCAACCGAATTTATTTATTTTGCCTGTATTGTTGCTTGTTGCAAGTTTGGGCAAACTTTCAGTTTCTGGCTTCGATGTTTCAATTCGATTACTCATTTCGATTATTCATTTGATTATTTCGTTGATGTTTTCCTTGTCAATAGAAACTTTCCTGAGATGTACCTCTATATTTTTCCAGCCACAATAGTCGAGATCAGCCAGCACTACTAGAGTCTAAGTGTATGTGCGGTCACTGCTCTCTACTGCAACACATGCCGGTGACTTTTTTATAACTCGCGTTTGTTTTTGGCTAACTTTATAGAACACCATGTCAATATGAACGATATTTTTCAATTCATTTATAAAATAAAACTTACCAGTACTTAAATTGCATTTAGTAAAAATATTGGACTAAATAAAGGCTGAAGAAAATTTCTAGGTTAATTGGTAGAGAATGCCTAAGGCTTTAAGTTCTCCTTTGTACTTTGTGAAAATTGAATAAATAAATAAATTTTGATTGGAAACAAAATTCTTTCATAAAGAAATCTAACAGAATCCAACATTCATAGAAACAACACAAAAAGTCTATTACATTGGTCCTGCAAAAACACACTTTTCATAAGAACCCGAACATTTTATATCTGTTGCCAAAACCGGTGGACATTAATAAATGGGTACAAGGCCTACATACTCTATCAAACCCAATTTGCTCCATAAAAAGAATCAAGATGAATTGCGTCGTCCAATTCCAGGTATGCTCCGAAATTCGGTTGACACCGTATTCGCAATAACAAATATGGAGATGCGAGCCTCCGACAAAAGGAAGGGTAGTAAATAATTTGTTCGTGCGACATCTGGGCACTTCCCCTTCGTTGTAGCCCTCGGAACGGCGAGCGAATTGCAAAGCCGAGGAGACGGCAGAATAAAACGGTCACACCCACCATCCTATTGAGTTTTACAGGAGACACACTGTGGGATGCATCAGGGAGCTATTTTACAAGCTTTCTATTAGCTTGCACTGTATGTAACTATGTATGTTCGGCTCAAATCTTGCAACTCAATTTTGAAGCAGATATCTTCAACCGATTGAGCTGAAATTTTACATGCATGTGTAAATCGGGTGACAATGCAACATTATGATAACATGGAGCTGATCTGATGGTGGAGCTGGAAGGTAGCCATAGGAACTTAGCAATAAAACAATACAACCCCATCGAGTTTGGGCTCGCTTGATTAGTATTGACGAGTACTTTGATTCTGTATGATAGCCAAGGTCTGATGTTGGAGCCGGAAGGTGGTCATAGGAACTCCGCAGTTAAACTATACAACTCCATCGAATTTGGGCTCGTTTGATTCGTATTGACGAGTACTTTCATCCTATATGGTAACCAAGGTCTGATGATGGAGGTGGAAGGTGGTCACAGGAACTCCGCACTTAAACGACAAAACCCATCGAATTTGTGCTCCTTTAGTTTGTATTGACGAGTACTTTCATCCTATATGGTAGCCAGGGTCTGATGATGGAGCTGGAAGGTGTTCATAGGAACTCCGCAGTTAAACGATACGACCCCATCGAGTTTGAGCTCGATTGATTCGTATTGACGAGTACTTGGATCCTATATGGTAACCAGGGTCTGATGATGGAGCTGGAAGGTTGCCATAGGAACTATGCAATTAAAAGATATAACCCCATCGACTTTAGGCTCATTTTATTTGTAATGACGAGTAATTTGATCACGAATGGTAGCCAGGGTCTGATGATGAAATCGGAAGATGGTCATAGGAACTCCGCAGTTAAACGACACAACCCCATCGAATTTGGGCTCGTTTGATTCGTATTGACGAGTACTTGGATCCTATATGGTAACCAGATTTTGATGATGGAGCTGGAAGGTTACCATAGGAACTTCATAAGAAATCGACACAATCCCATCGAGTTTGGGATCATTTGATTTTTATTGATGAGTACTTGGATCTTATATGGTAACCAGGGTCTGATGATGGAGCTGGAAGGTTGCTATAAGAACTCCGCAATTAAACGATATAACCCCATCGACTTTAGGCTCATTTGATTTTTAATGACGAGTACTTGAATCTTATATTGTAACCAGGGTATGATGATGGAGTTGGATCGTGGTCATTGGAACTCCGCAGTTAAACGACACAACCCCATCGAATTTGAGTTCGTTTGATTTGTATTGACGAGTGCTTGGATCCTATATCGTAACCAGGTTCTGATGATGGAGCTGGAAGGTGACCATAGGAGTTTCGTAATAAAACGACACGATCCTATCGAGTTTCGGATCGAATAAAATAAGTTCTAACCGGTCATAAGCGTCTTGGACTCGCGCACGGAGGATTCCGTACAAATTTACATAAGTAAATAGCTAGTTAGTTTTAATACACTCCTACAAAATACCAATTGAAAGGGCTTGCAGAGAGTAACTTGAAAAATAAAGTGACATAACTCTAAATCCAATATTCTCCTTTTTCTCAGTCATACTCTTGGTGGAGTGGTAGTGGTCTTCTGGTAGGTTGGTTGCGGCTTTTGCGAGACTTCTCTATCTCTCTCTATTCTTGGCACTTCGTGTACATTCAATGAGGGAACACTCTGAAGATGATTTAGTGAGGTCTGTCCATCCAGTAGGCGATTGGCCGCGAGAACGTAGGCCATCTACTAAAGAGTAGATGGCCTACGTTCTCGCGGCCAATCGCCACAGGAAAGCCTGTACCACTAAACGTTCCAAAGAGCTTTCATTGCGTATGATATATCCAAACAGCTTAAAAATTCGCTGTTGCACAATCGACGAAAGTTTTTGTTTTGATGCAAAGCTCTTTTGGAATGGAACCGTTAGTGCGTTGAGCAGTCTGTTTTATCCTCAGTAAACGCCTCCAGCGTCACATTTCAAGAGCGTCAATCGTTTTACGGTGCTTGAATCATCTCCGCATTTCCTAGGATTTGTGATTGTGGATCCCAGGTAGATAAACTCTGGACAACTTCGCAATTGGCTATTTCATGTAAGTTAGGTTGTTTGTTAGTCTTACGACCCACCACCATCATTTTGGTTTCATAAATCCAACCTAGTAGACTTTTCACGTGGTCGCCTCCTTTTGCGAAGCAGTAATGCTAGCCAAGGAGGAGGCCGACCGCATCAGGCAACAGCGCTTACGCCGCAGCCACCGCCGTAATTCCGATCCCGATTTCCTGCCACCGTAGGCGCGGGCTTACGGACGGCGGGCAATGGGTAGCTCGCTGTCCATCCGGTAACAGACCGAACCAAGCCGAAGGGCGGGGGATGTCATTGGATGATTTTACCCAACATAAAAAAAAATCTGGCAGACTTCTAAAGATAGCAGACTAAGTTTCTTATGCTTTCCTATGATATGGGTAGCAAATATGAGCATTTGCTGAGAATACAAATGTGATTTAAATAAGGTATAACTAAAAAGTAAAAAATAAATTACAAATAAAAAAACTTTTTTAAAAACAAGCTTTCGATTAAATGGGCTAAAAAGAAGAAAATAAACTTTTCCTTTATAACTTTTAGTATCAATTTATAACGGCATTACACAATTTATATGATATAAAAGCTTGTCGCGAGATTTAACTGTGTAAATACATAGCTAAATAACTTCATTAATTAAATAAGTTAAATAACTTTATCTATTAATTTTAATATTTTTTAAAAATCTCGCGACAAGCTTTTGTATCATATAAATTGTGTAATGCCGTTATAAATTGATAGTAAAAGTTATAAAGGAAAAGTTTATTTTCTTCTTTTTAGCCCATTTAATCGAAAGCTTGTTTTTAAAAAAGTTTTTTTATTTGTAATTTATTTGGTCCATATCTGATTTAATAAAATTAAAAATGATACGATTTTTCACTTATTGAATGCCATAATATTTACCTGTAGGTTTGCAATTTATTGATTTGTCGTCGGTTGTAGTTATGCGCTTACAATGTCCCAAAAATAATCAACTGAAAATTGATCATTAAAAGAAAAACAAACATATTGATCGATGGTAAAAAGCAAAGGTAATGAATTACATTTAATACCGTAAAATCTTAAACACAATTTTTGAGTGATATTCATTAATTATCTTTCATTATAAATCATTAGGTACTCATATTTTGATACATATACTTCCCAACATTACTACACTACTCCAAAGCAATTAATCACTCTTCATCAATCCTAAGAGAAAATATACTAAACTAAAAAACTTTTCAGTCCTGCATCATTAATCTTTGTTACCGTGTGTCACCATCTACCTTCACCCCAACGTTCTGAAATGGTGAATATGGATATAAAAAAATCACCCGAGGCATTTTTACCGGATAACTCTGAAATGGATTTTTAAAGATACCTTTAAGGTTTTCTCCTTTTGATGACGACAAACAAAGCTAGAATAATAATTTGGATCCCTTTTTGTGAAGCGTCAATTTTCGTCGTTAGTATTATTGGAAAAAGGATATTTTCTTTTGTTGTGCAAAAAGTTTGGTATGAAATTGCCGTTGCTTTGTTTTTGAAGTAGCGCAAAGGGCTTGTTTATTTTAGTGAAGACAATTTTGTTAATGTACTGAGGAGTTTGGTAAACGACTGTTATTTTGGAAATACAAAAGAGGAAAAGGCAAATGTTCCTCGCGTACATTGTTAAGAAGCAAAATGCAGTACTTATTTTAAATTATACTTTGAAGAGATCGATACCTTTTCTGCACTGGGTTTGGTAAAGAAAATAATCACATTGTAAATGTTAGTTTATTAGATCTATTAATATCTAAAAATATAGTTTCAGAGTACATTGACGTAGATGAGACTAACATACAAGGTCACAAATAAGTAAATATTGGTGACCTTGTATGTTATCTTTAGAAAGTTCAGCAGAAATTTACTACGAAAATATTTTTTCGCTTATACGATCAAAATGAATCAGGCAGAAACAACTTACTTAATATACCGCCGTATTCAGATAGTTGGTTCAGATAAACATAGGCTCTACCTTTGGAGCGGAAAAAATGTAGTAATAAATCTTTTGGCTGTCAAGCAAGCACACTTAGCTGTAACAGAATAAATCAAGACTCGTCTTCAGATAGATTGCATCAATAGTAATGTTGGCAAAAAAATTGATTCTGGTGAATGAGTTTTTATTGAATCAGTGCATTGGTTAGGAAATAGATTTGAAGTTGGAATCAGGCGTTTAACTTGTGGAATCCAAATAGCGAATTTGCATAATTTTAAAACTCAGATTTATAAATAACTATCTGACATGGCAAACGTTGTTTTGTCATATAAATTATCAAAAAAAAAAAATAAAATGGAAGAATGGGGGTAGGAGGGTAAAAAGCAGCCTACGACTTATTCTCAGATCTATAAAAATCATTAAAGCCGTTTCGGAGGCTTTCAATAACAAAGACTGTGACACGAGATTTTTATATTAGATAATAATTTTTATTTCAACGAAAAAAAAAAATGAAGGCAAAAAAAGAAGGTTTCCTTTAAATACTCTTTTCTCTAAACCAGGTGCATATTTTTGTTACATATGAGTTTGTGAAAGTTATGAGAACGGATAAAACTTGAGACTTATTTTTGAAATGTGTATTTAAAAGTACCAAATAATATATTCAAAATAAAAATATATTTAGCATAGTTTTTCATCAAAAACCGTAAAGCCAAACTACTAGAGTCAGCAACAAAATGATAAAAAACTCCATATCAAAATTACATCCAGTTTCAAACCCGAAAATAAAAGAACCAAAAAACCATTAATAAAACTTATTCTGCAATTCGTACTCCGCTCTCACATGTTAGTTCGGCAAAGTTCGGGAACGCTCGGCTCGCTGGATGCCATTAATCTATCTTTATTACCAGCATTTGATCACGATGAGTCCTCACAAAAGTGTTTATGTGAACGCAATGACTGCGCGGGTTTCAGTACTCAACGTGCAGTGGACGGCGCTTATAATATATGGTTTTGTTTTATAGTTTTTCATTGAGGGTTCAGTTATTTCAATTAGGATTCAGTTGCATCCATTTATGCCAAAATTTGATCCCGCAACTGAAGTGGGATATTTTTATGTTTATGAACTTGAATATTCTGATTCAGGGATCTATACACCGGTAATTTTAGGCGTTTTAACCCCGCGGAGGGTCGATTTGGTACATCTTCTTCTTCCTGCCTTTATCCCATATTACTTGGGGCCAGCGCAACACGTTTTTTTCTTCCACTCTATCCTGTCACCCGTCACACTATCACTAACTCCCTTTTCTTTCATATCACTCCTCACAAAATCCATCCACCACTTCTTCGGCCTCCCTCTTCCTCTCCATCTATCTACGTGTAAAGAACTCTTTTGGCATGTTACCAATTTAAATTGAAAAAGTGTTTCATTTTAAATTGAAAAACAATAAAGAACTTTTTTTCAAAAACTCAAATTAATATACGCATCTACGAAATTAATTTCTTTAAGTAAAAGAATCAATGACCTTGTAGGTAGTTGGCGGTCGTTGCGTACTAACTAGCTGACCTATAGAAATAAATTTCATACGTATGCGTAAATTAATTCGAGTTAAAAAAAGTACTTTTTTTTTGTTTTCTAATAGCATCATGTACCGAATCGACCTTTCGGGGGATTAAAATGACCAAAATTTAACGGTGTATAGGTACGTATATAAATCATGATGTTAGTAAAACATAGTCTTACTAGTATTATATTGAATACAGTGAGTTTAAAAACAAAAGCGTCTAAATTTTAAGAAGTTGGTATTCTGCGTCAAACCCCTTCAGACTAAATCAGAAGGTATTAAATTGATATTACGGGCTTAAAAACATCACATGAGCAATTCATCTAGAGCAAATCATATTCCGAATTCCTAGCGATCATAGCGATCTTCTAATGTTCGTAAAATTGTTGCACAAATTAGTCGAATCATACCCAATTCACTGCATATCGGAATCATATTCCTTGTAAATATTGCGGTATTAAAAAAAAATGATTCATATTATGATTCTACAAAAGTGGCCTTTTTAGACCTGCTGTTCTATAATAATAATATAATATATAATATTTCTTCTGACAGTGGCTTCGCCCGCGAGAAAGTAGAATATATATATTAATAAAGTCTATCTATGTCATCATTTTTATTCATCATTTCAGCCGGAAGACGTCCACTGTTGGACATAGGCCTCCCCCAAGTGTTGGACTTGTCCATCTCGCATCCATTGCGTTCCCGCAATCCTTGTCAGGTCATCGGTCCACCTTGTAGGAGCTTTCCAACATTGCGTCTTCCAGTACGCGATCGCCACTCTAAAACCTTTCGACCCCAACGGCCATCTGTTCTGCAAGCAATGTGCTCAGCCCATTGCCACTTAAGTTTGGCGATTCTTCGTGCTATGTCGGGAACCTTGATTCTCCTGCGGATATCTTCATTTTTAATACGATCACCCAAGGAAACTCCAAGCATGGCCCTTGTCGCCTATTGCTAAAATAGCATTTTACTGGTGAAAGAATTTTCAAAATTGGTCCAGTAGTTTTTGAGTTATTCATCAGTAGTATACAACTAGACGCCTTTTTGGACTTGCATAGATTTTATTGTTATTTTTTTCTCTAACTATTAGTAGTTTTTCTTTCTTTCTTTCTTTCAAAGTATAGATTGATATTTTGTTCAAATATGTAAATCTCGTTGTCATTCCTTACTTCTACAACTTCAATTCTGTTCAAACATTTTAGTACCATGAAGTTTAATATTACAACTATATTTCTATTTATTTTACGGTATTTGGTTTCGTGCTCGAATAAATCAGTCAAAATAGGATTCTGTTCTAGTGCTATCGATAACTATTTGATGGTAACTACTGAATATTTTGTCAGTGTCAACAGACTGTTGGACCGCGGTTTGTTTGATATAAATATTTAATGATTTCAGCGTTTTACTAATTTTTTTTATCCGTTTTATGGAACTTTATACTGTTACATTGCCCACTGAAGTGTTTTGAATTCATATTTAGGTAACAATTTTTTTTTATTGATGTAAACTTTTGCATGACGGTGATCCCAGGAGTGGGTTTTAGTCAAACAAGACCTCCCGTTCCACCTTAGAACAGAAGAAGTCATTAGATGATTTCCCACTCAGACAAAAAACCTGATGGTAAGCAGTAATAGCTCGCTGCCCGACTGTCTGGTAACTGTTCGGACCGAGCCCAAGTCGTTGACACCGCGTACTGTTCCCGCGCGCCTCAAGGAGCTGTCAGCAAATGGTAGGAGCCCAGCAGGGTCGAAGCTACTAGGGCCAGGGGTCTGCTTCTGAAAGGAAGGCTCGGTTCTGGTATGAAAGGCACGGGGTAGGTTTTTTGGTCAGTAAAAGGGTGACACTATCTCCCGCTCCGCCCAAGGGTGGGAAAAGTCATTGAATGATTTTCTCCACCATAAAAAAATGGTAAGCGGTAAAGCAATCGTTGATGGTGAGGTGCACTAATTTATTAAGAGCCTATTCACTCTAGCTTTGTAGACACGGCAAGACAATACCAGGCAAATTGTTCCAGAACTTCGATGTACGCGATATTGAAATATAAACTGCTAAAATACGATAGTAAAGCGGCAATAAATACTGCCACTGTGATATTTATTGCCACGATATAAAACTTTTTGATGGTTTCATCATGATAGTCATCGTTTTGGTTGATGTTGTTACTTGTCATCACAAATATTTATAGTAACACTTATAAAACCTTTGAAGAGTAGCATCAATAAGTACGCAGTAATGATATAGTCGATGTGAAAAAAAATCTCATCACATATTTTATCGTCATCGTCATTATTTCAGCCGAAAAAAGTTCACGGCTGAACAAAGGTAGTGTCACAACAACGACTGGTCTTATGCGTGTCATGCCCATACCGTATATGCAACCCTGTCCAGAGGGCTTACTTTCGAGTTTAATCCGGATCGGTTGACATTGGAATTGTGACGTTAGGTACTCTTGAATTCGATGCTAGGGTCAAACTGCGTGAGTTTTTTTAGAAACTAGTAAAATGGGGATTGGGCTTGGCGTGTGGTCACGCAATTTTAAATCAATTTGGCTCTAGCATCAAGTTCAAGAGTACCTAACGTCACAATTCCAATGTCAACCAATCGGAATTAATCTCGTGAGTAAGCCCCCAGGATATCGATGCCCATAATTTATAGTCCACCAATTCTGTAAATCGGACCTTTTAATTCGACGGTTTAATTAATTAATTTAATATTTGAATCGTATAAAAGTATAGAGTCACTTATTCCTTAGTCATTTTCTACAAATCAACCTTTAGATGATACAGACAAAAATAGTAATTATGGATGCAATATTTTCTCAACTAAAACTATATTGACTGAGTCAACCCCAAAGACATACGAAAACGTATCTATATTACGTTTGTGTCTATTTTATTATTATATTATTATTATTATTATTTCTTATCACAAAACACAGCAATTCTCTACACAAGTTTCTTCTACAATATCATAAGCTATCTTTATTCTATTCCCAGGATTGTTTAAAGTTGAGCTCGGGGTCTGAGGTCCATCCTATTTGCCGCAGGCAACATTACTTATATCAGGGTAGTGCTCACTTCATGCAAGTTTTCTATGTTACACTGTTATGGAAGTTGTGCGAATATTTACATATTAAATGGAATGTAGAAATTACATAGTAAAATCAGCCGTTTATGTAATGTTCCCACTGCTAGGACTCAGGCCTCCACTCTAGGAGTGGAAATGGCCCGTAATCAACATAGCGAGCCCAGTGTTAGTGTTAGTTTATTACTTTCAAATATTTCCGTGACATAATCTTGTAGATATACACGTTTGAGATCGTAAATTAGGGTCAGATTAGCGTTTTTTTTTTTATCGGGCCAACTAATTTAATTCATGTTTCAAGTTTTTCCCGGCGCTTGGTCATATAGTGAATTTTAATGAAATGTTTTTTTTTTGTGGTGTTCTCTTTTATATTTAAAAAATGAGTAAAATCTGGTCTTAAAGCCCTGACCGTCGGCTGCTTGGACAGTCTTCCCAATATCGGGAGGCTGATGAATGATGATACATACCCTTCAATATTCTTCATCCTAGAAACAAAACCATCGTGACCAAACTACTACCAAACTTACGATCAACCAAGTTTAAATCCACCATCAAACTGTATCCCCACATTAAAACGGAATAGCAATGAGTTAGAAGCATCTACCCAGATGAATATTGTACAAGTGATGGTCTATATAGCGCAGTTTATTGGCTTAGCATATTAGCTACAGTTCTGTTGTGGAGCATTTAATTAAATCTTAACTAGTTATGGAAGTTCGGGCCCTAGGGAGGTCAGCAGCCTGAGTAGGACGACTGGTAATATGGAGTGGCTGTTAACAAAATTTTGACTATATTTTAGTTTATTATTGTACTTGTAGATGATTTTTGAGCATAGCATAGCATCAGCCTTATAATGGTGCTACTGCTGGGACTCAGGCCTCCCCTCTAGGCGAAGAATGGGCCGTAATCATCCACACGGGCCCGTCCACGGGTTGGTGGGTGTCACATGTCTTCGAATTTTGGTTCTAGGACATGCCGGTTTCCTCACGATGTTTTTTCTTCACCGTTTTGAGAGCAATCGTGATAAAATAAATTACAATAAGTAATACGCCTGGCTAGGTTTAAACCCGCAACCTACTCGTACAACTCGTAAATCGGGGCCGTTATCACTCGGCCATCATTGCTCTGCTGCTGGTTTTTGAGTGAGGGTAAAATAGGAAGATAGTGATATCGTGACCGATGATAGAATAAAATGGAAATAAAAAAGAAAGTGTTGGTTGGACCCTCAGTAACAGTAGATAAGGGCTGGAAAAGATTTTGAAAGGTATGACTAAAGATTGAAATACCGAAGAAATAAAAATGCCATAATAAAGTTATTTAATACTAGTAGTTTTTGCCTATCTTACTAATAAAGTATCATTATATATTTTACTGGTGAAAGACTTTTTAAAATCCGTTCAGAAATTTTTCAGTTTATTAATTACAAATAAAATAACTAATGTTTCCTCTTTTTAATATTTAATATAATATTATTAAAGAGAGTTGTAACAATACTTATTAATTAAGAAGTCTATGAATTTAGAACAGTCGTGGCTCAGTTGCCTGCCTGACTGGCGAGTTATACATCGCGGATTCAAATTAAGACAGGCGTTTTATTTTGAGTCATTAATTTCATCACCACTGCTCTTAGAACAGTGAAAAAAAAAAACATCGTGAAGAAATTGACATGTCCTAGAACCGAAAATTCGAAGACATGTGACATTCAATAACTGTCTGCGATGGGCCAGCGTGATGGATCCATATTATGGGCCATTGCTGATTTCCTCTCCTAAAGAGGAAGCCTGAACTCCAGCAGTACAATATGAGGCAGAGCTATGCTTATGGCTACAAACTTTGGTAAGAATGTCATATAATAATATAACCTGATAACTGTTGCTGTTATACGTAACACTGTTTTTAGGTCTTTTTTTAGTTAGTACTTACGTAGCAATCAATAAAAAGCTGGTAAACATGGTAGCCATAAGCTAGCTATTTTTAAACTCTTAGAAAGTATACAACACTGTAACTGTTTTTATTTTTGTTTCGTTATTAGGTTTATTTATTATACCCACTGAGGTATAAATGGTATGGTGTTATTTTCGTGCTTGAGCTGTTATGAAAATAAATGTGGTTGAGGTGGATTACAAGTAAAAAGGTCCTTTCTTGACAACAAATTAAAAGAAAGTTATGTAATGAAAATTACTAGCAAAACAATAATCGACAAGAGGTCCCAGGTTACTTGGTTCTGGAGTGGCAACCACGTATCAGAAGACGCAGCATTAAAAGGCCACCCACAAGGTCGTCTGGTAAGAGTCGCAGGATTCCGATGGATGCAACGCACAGAACCTGTCTTTATGGCAATACCTGAAGGAGGCCTAAATCCAACAGTGGATATATTTCAGCTGAAATAATGATGATGATTGAACAATTAAAAGAGCAATTGCTATTTATCTAGTTAGGCTTTCTAAGACCCAAACTTCGTCGTCCGGCTGTCCGGTACGTAATATTCCACACGCGCCTCAAAGAGGTATCAGCAAAATCGTAGGGCTCAGCAGGGTATAGCAACAACACAACTAATCATAAGTAATCTATACTGCTTGATGTGATAACATATATTTTAATTATTTCTATAGTTTTCTGTTGTGAGCCTCTTCAATGCACTGCCAAAGACAACATCCGAGCAATTTTTTTTATTGTTTATAGATTCGCGCTTGACTGCTATCGCACCTGATGGAAAGCGATGATGCGGTCGACGATGGAGCGCGCTTACTTATATGTGACCTATTCACTCTTGACTTAAAGATTCCCGGGTCGTAGCCATCAGGAAACACAGACTCCGGCTGAGAATTCCACTCCTTAGCTGTACGCACAATGAATGTGTTCCCAAAACCACCACCGGGATGTCCACCCGTCTGGTAGTCCGATGATGGAAAGGGCTAGGCGGCATTAGGTTATGCAATTCCGACGCACACTCCCCGAAATGTAACCGGTTGAAAACCGACAAGCTTTTAGGCAAGGAACGGAAAGGTAGCAACTCGCAATTATCATAATATGCGCAGAACATCTTCCTAAATCATCGTGCTGTGTTGGTGCTGCCGTAGTGGCTGCGGAGAACCTCAAGTGGCGGAAATATAACAACGTCATCGGCAGTTATATTTTTGAGTCCGAGCCGTGGTATCCAAATGCTCATACGCTCTTTTAAGAATTATCCAAACGCTTGGTTGACTCTTCGCGTGACTCAAGGACTGGCTTCTACCTCGGTCAATCAAGCATTGCCATACAACGTGGCAATGCCACCAGCGTTTCGGGTACTCTTTTAGTCGAGACCATATTTCAGCTAGGATTAATTGTCTTTTGCATACATAGATTTAATTAGATGAATGTTTTCATTTTTATTATTTCAATACTTTGATTCGCAGAACAATTAATTACTTGTTTCTTCCATGTGTGTATCTGTGTACTAAATAAATGTATTTTCTTTCTTTCATACACATTTTTATATTTCCAGAATACCAGCGTTGCGTTATTTTACTTTTTTGAGCCTTTTTGGCCTCGCACAGGTATTTTTTTTAAATCTCTTATAATATTGATTCCGTTTTGCCTGTATTTTTTTAAAATTTTTATTTTAAAGTTATGTTGTGTTTGCCCTGTGCGAGTCACAAATAAATGCTTTGGTTTTTAAATCACTACATAGTCTAAAACAAAGTCGCTTCCCGCTGTCTGTCCCTGTGTATGCTTAGATCTTTAAAACTTAACAACAAATTTTGATGTGGTCTTTTTTGATAGATAGAGTGATTCAAGGGAAAAGATTTATATGTAATAATACATACATAATATATTTAATATCACCATTGCAGCCATGCGAAGCTGGGGCGGGTCGCTAGTCAATTATAATTAAGTATTCTACCATATCAAAATAAAACACTCCCTGTATTTTTACGTTTCGCTTCGGTGTGAGCGCGACCCACATTCATAGTATACGATGAGTCCAAGATACGACGATATCTGGCCCCTTCGACTATCACCCTTTATTGCCCACGGAGGATCAGCAGATATGTGTATGACGGTAAGTTTGTGTATTTTTTAAGACAGTTGCCTTATCTGATCGGGTTTAGAGTTAAGGTCCTTTTAAACTGCGTCTGTAGATGGTTTTAGTGGTTATTAGATGCGTGGATATTTGTTTGAATTTGAGAAAAAAGAACGCTGTAATAACCAATAAGCATATTCAGCCTTTTGATATTCCCACCGATGGGACTCAGGCCTCGTTTCTAGGAGAAGGAATGGGCCGTAATCCTCCACGCGGGCCCAGTGCGGGTTGGTGAATGTTACATGACAAGATTACATGTCATATCATGTGTGTGTTGTTGTCATGTGTAATAATTTAAGAGAGTATTATTTGTGTTATATATTATATTTATATAATTTTCTGACGTCTGCCACACATTCACGCGGCAGAAGCAGCTGGTAGAAGATAGTTTTCAAATAAAGTTTTGGCAAATGTCTTCATTTTTTTGTTTGCGTTGCAGTTTCAAAGCATGTTTTTATTTAATTTCGTTTAAAAAAATGTACGCAAAACAATCATGTGATCGTTTAAAAAAGACTGGGCAAGTGCCCTCTGATTTGTTAATTCCCTTGCGAGTGTCAAAATATACGATTTTTTGCGACATAAAAGGCCTTATCTTTTTTTACCCGACTGCGCCAGAAGGAGGGTTATGTTTTCGTTAACAACACAGACAGAACGACGAACAACAAAGTGATTCTATAAGGGTTCCGTTTGTTTTCTTTTGAGGTACGGAACTCTAAAATGATAACTTCTCCCAATCTACAAAAGAAACGGTATTTCGGATTTTTACTGACAAAAGACCACTGATGAACTTTGAAAAACGCAAAAGCGTTTTTCTTCGTTTCGAGTCGATGTGGTTTTCGTTTTCCTCAAAGTTTTTGGGCCCAGTAGATTGTCACGTTTATAACGGCGTCAGTGGCGTTTTTTAGGTCCCGTACTGGGCGTGTGTACGGCAAGCTACCCATTACTCGTCGCCTGCACACTTACATTTTTTTTTTTTTTTTTTTTTTTTTTTTTCGGTAGGTAAAATCATCCAATGACAAATCCCGCCCTTGGGTGGAGCGGGAAGTAGTGTCAGACTCTTACTGACTAAAAACCTACCCCGTTCCATTCTTCGCCTTGGTCCCAGGGCCCCGGGTGCCATTTTCACATACCCTTTGACCCCAGTAGGCTTCGGCCCTATCGGGCCCCTTCAGTTTGCTGACAACTCCTTGAGGCGCGCGGGAACAGTGCGCGCCGTAAACGACTTGAGCTCGGACCGGTCTGTTACCGGACGGACGGACAGCAAGCTACCCATTGCCCGCTGTCCGCGAGCCCGCGCCTACGGTGGCCGGAAATCGGGATCGGAAACCCGGCGGCGGCGGCGTGTACGCCGTTGCCTGATGCGGTCGGCCTCCTCCTTTGCTAGCATCACTGCTTCGCAGAAGGAGGCGACCGCCTGCCACTCCTCCTCGCTCCGGAGCATGGCTTGAACCAAACCCCGGCGCGAGAGATCGCTGCCGCCGATCGCCCCCACAAGGACACGGCGATGCTCTTCCCAAGCGGGGCACACCTCGACTGTGTGCTCCACCGTGTCCTCCGGACGCTCCGCACAGTGGCGACATCCGGGCGTCGTCTCCGCACGAATCTTGTACAGGTACGGACCGAACTTGCCGTGTTCGGTCAGCACCTGCGCCAAACGGAAGGTGACGACGCCGTGGGGCCTTTCCAGCCACGCCTCAAAGAGGGGCCTTACCGCCTCGATCGTGGCGTGCCCAGCACGAGGTTGCGACAATCGTTCTCGCCATTTCACCATGAGATCCCGCCGGAACTCTGTCCGCCATGCCGCGATTTGTCGCGGCAGCGGAGTTTCGCCCCGACGTTGCATCTCCACGCGTAAGTCATGCATGTGCACACTTACATTGGCACATTCAAAATTAAAGAACTACCTTCTCAAAACCGCTGAAGTAGCATTTCACTTTAAAAATCAAAAATATTCTCCACAGTTTTATCACAAAATCTTCTAGAGTGATTGAGACACCTGACTCGGCGACGCGACATCATTTAAATTACTTTCTTACATAAGTATTCTTTCAACATTTCATTCAAGTTTCAATCTTATCTATCTCATTCCATTGTTCTGCAGGCGAATAACGAATCATTCACCTCCACAGGAATTCATTTGATTCGTTCATCAGATACCACCGAACGTCGCTTTCATTCATTTATATTTCATTCTATTTCTTCGGTCTTTTTGTCACCTTATAAATATAGCTGTGTAGTTCTGTGAATAAATGAAATGAAATGATTTAAGTTGTGATTCATTGAATTGATTTCTTGAAACCAAACTTCTTCTTTTCGTGTCCATCTGACTCAGATTTGGTCCAACCAATATTTAGCCACGTGGACAGCTCTGTCGTTGGTCTCGTACAAGTCATTGAAAGTGCAGGGGGTAGTGCACGCTGGGCAGGACACCAAGCTGATTCTGCATAAGACGTAGATCATTGATAAACTCGCGCTTGACCACAATCTCACTTGATGGTAAGCGATGATGCAGTCAACGATGGAACACGTATACCTAAAAGTAAATCGCTTTATCATTTAGCTATATTTTTTTTAATAAATATGTAACATTCCATAATATTCCATTGAACTCTTATAAGATCACTTTGCTGTCCGTACTTCTGTCTGTCTGTCAAGACCCTATATCTCAAGAACGTGTGGAAGTATCGAGTTGTAATTAAAATAATAAACTTAAGTCAACAATCCCTTGAAGTTGGGAAAAAATCAAATTTCTAAGTCCATAAAAAAAGAAACGGGCGTTTATGTCGCAAAAAACGTATATTTCGACACTCTCAAGGGAATCAAAATTCATAAAGTACTTCCTTTTGACCTAGAATCCTGAAATTTAGCAAGAAACTAGGCCTTATAGGCCTATAAGGGCTTGCTTTATGCCAAATTTCTATATCTTTAAATATAGAAATAAATCTGAAAACTGTTTTGTTGTTACGCCACAAAAAATAAAACACTTTTTTGTGACGAAATTTTCGAGCCTCAATTCGGGAATTAAACTATTTTCATATATAAATTTGTACGGAACCCTCAGTATGCGAGTCCGACTCGCACTTGCCCAGTTTTTTTTGATGGCATATATCTTTAAGGTGCGTGTAGAGCGGTTTTGACCTGGGCCTGGTCGTTGTCCTATGGCGTAGTTCGCCCTTAATGGTTATCAGAATTTCTAACTTAACGATTATTAAAGATCTTCAATGACAGCCAGGGCTTAACATCCTCTCTGTGGTGCTGTAAGTGATAGTGGGTCACCAAACCATCAATCGACAACGTCAAGAATAGCTTTACCTTTCGTCAACGAACACGGCTTTTAATATTTAGCCACGAGCCCCTCATATAAAAGTATGACGATATAGAAAAATGTGACGATATATATAAAAGTGTGTGAAACGCGACACGTCTTTAAGATGACGAGCGGCGGTGCGGGTATAATGGAAATCAATAACGCTCCCAAGTCCGAGCCCTTCTCTTAGCGTACAGTTTTGGGGAACAGAGAAATCTGTAGAGTCGCTATTGTTTTGCGATATATTTTTTTTTTAAATAAATTTGCTAGCACGAGTAGGAAAATACATTGTGTTCTTTTTTATTATTATCATTGATAGTTTCGCGCCTGATCGTAAGCGATGAAATGGGCGATGGTGGAGCACGCTTGCCAAAACCTGCCCTATTTACTCTCAAATATTTTGTCTATATTAAAGTAATTGTAGAATATTTATAATGATTTTTCTTTTGGTTTATTGCTCTAAGTAAAGTAAGAATGGAGTGTTTAACATGATTTATTTCACGTTAAGTTTTATGGAGTAGCTTCAAGTGATATAATATTAGAAGAAAAAAAAAATGGATTATACATTTTTTGATGTTCACTAGATGTTTCAGCTCAGATATTATACATATTTTAAACTCTTCCTGTATTGGGATTTTTATTAAAAAAGTATAGTAACGACTCCACACCATTCCGAATCGTACATCACACATCCGTCTCCTTCGCCTTTAAATACGACGGGGACGATTCGATAGCGGCCCCCCACGTGTTCAACCCTTAGTGCACACGACAGTGTACGAAAAATGCCGAAAATTCACGAAAATGTACGACAACTATTCGGTCATCGATAGCAATCTTAGTTTTGTGGGGGCCACAAGTTGAGTTTGTATTGCTTGATGCTCTTTGATCAATTTTGGGGAAGAGGGACATTGACGTTTAGAAAAGTTTTTTTTTTGTGGAGAATACCAAGGTTTGGGGTCCATGTTATTATAATTATTGAGGAGCCTACTTCAAATATGACTAGTGGTGCTAAACAAACGTTGGTTCTATTAGCAATAACGATAGTGAAATAATGGTTTTCGCTACATTAATAATCAAAAAATGTAACTTGTCTAGTGACTCTGGTCGAACTAACGCGTACCTAGTTCATGAATCAAACACGTTTCAACTTATTTAACAACATTTTGCTATCGAAGAATTTATAAACAGAGAATTACTTAATTTAAAGTGAGCGTGACTTGGAGCAATGAACTCTGGACTTGGTTGAGAGCAATGGTGACCGCCATTGCTCTCAATCAATGGTAGGTAAGGCCAGGTTCTATTCATTTTGAACGTTTCTAAACTTCTGGAACCCTACAAATATAAAAGAGCTAATTTGACACTAACTTGCGATTTCAAAAGTGTATCTACGAGATTAGGTCACGGAAATATTTAAAAGTCACAAAAAATATAATATAATAATAATATAATATTCCACAACTATCACACAACACCGTTTAGTTCCAAGCTAAGCAGAGCTTGTGTTGAGTACTAGACAACTGATAAACATACTTATATATGTCTGAATTCATACATATCTCTTCTTCTTCTTCTTTTCGAATCAAGAAGAAGAAGATACATATCTCTATAAATAAAAGAATGTCGTGTTAGTCACACTATTTATAACTCAAGAACGACTAAACCGATTTGGCTGAAAATTGGTGGAAAGGTAGCTTAGAACCAGGAGAAGGACTTAGGATAATTTTTATCCCTTTATATATATTAAAAAATAAGTCATCCAAAACCTGCTCATTTATTGGTATAGGGTAGAGTACGGTAGAGTAGATTATGGTAAATTAAGGTAGAGTAGAGTAAGAGCGGGAGCGAAGCCGTGGGCAAACGCTAGTTTTAGATAAATTACACCCAGACACAGGACAAATGATTGTGCTCATCACACAAACATTTGTCCTGGGTGGAAATTGAACCGAGTATGACCCTGACTGCTATGCCGGAGGTCGTCTCCGGCATAGCAGTCAGGGTCACTAACCACTAGATCAACAGGCCAGTAAAATAATAAAGCTTGTTTTAAAAAGGGCCTCATATAAACAAAAATCTTGAATTGTTATTGTTTTCTTTTCGCTGGCTTGAGTCCCGGCAATGGGAACGTTATTAGATCGGTTATGCTTATACTACATGAGAGTGATTGACTGTTCCCTAATTTTTGACTTAGTTTTTCTAACAGCTCTCCCCTTTACAACGGAAATGCCCGGAATAAGTGCATGGTATTTTGATTCTTATCAGAGTTTGTTACAAAAATGTTTGGTTGTAAAAATATTATCACGCTCGAACACCGGGGGACAAACGATTGAGTTGTATATTGTGTTAAAAATGTGTATCATTAAGTAGTTTGTCATGCATGACACGGTAGAAGTGAGGCAATAGACATGCAATTTATATACGAAACTCAGCTGGTGAGATAGCGGTCAAGTATGAACCTATCTACAATAAAAATAAAAAAACTATAGTAGATAAAGCAGCATTCTACAGATGAAAACAGTTTTTGATATTGGTTCAGTAGTTTTAGAGATTACCTCCTACATACAAACTTACTTTTACCACTTTATAATTATACTAGCAGTCCAGACATACGTTATCTTGCCCAAAAGCTAGCATTTATTTTATTTTATTGGGGATAAAAAATAGTTACATGCTACAGAAAATACAAGAAAATCCTTAAAACTAGATGTCCACATATTATCGCAAGAATAAGAGAAATCAAGGACTGTAGTAAGAGTTTACAGAATACAGTGTCTTATGCGAAACTTTTTGTATAACAAATAATTTATTTCCATAATCACTATGTCAAAAAAAATAAGAACTAGATTGCAGCGCCACCTAGCGAGTCCAATTGTTTTTAAACCATCCAGATATCCATTTAAATACACACACAAAATCATATCAAATCTGTCAAACCGTTTAGGAGGAATTAGGTGACAAACATGTTTACGGAAGGAATATATTTATAAAGATAAATATAGATAATTTATTTTTTAAATAATTTTGTCATTTACCGACATGGCAACTGAATGTCCGCCAAACAAATCTAAGGATTTATTGAATTAATGCAGCTGCAAAAATATTGTGCTTTTTCATTGAAATAATTTTTATTGCTCTAAACCATAAGAGAAAAAAATCACCCCCATTTCAAAATATCAAATTACCAATTCCAATAAAAAATCTTTTAACAACACACGACACCATTTTGTTGATCACTCAAACCCCAGGGACACACCTATGCCAAAAAACTAAATTATCGATTATTTCTCTTATAGAGTCACCCCTAGTTTTGGGCCCCATGGTTCAATGACCTTCAAACCGTACCCAATCCGGGGGTGAAGTGTCCACGCGCCAAGATTCTGCTCAAACTGGTCCGAACTGGTTTGAACCGGATTAAAAAGGGGTTCTTCTGTTGATACGGTGACATAAAAAATAGCGTATTGAATGACATGCAATGGTTTTATTGTTATGCTCCGGTGATGGTAAATCGCTTTATTATTTTAGGGATATGTAAATTAAATGTGGTGTTCAAAAAATATTATGAAGATGAGATGTTTTCAATGTGTGCGTAGATACACTTTTACGGTATTGATGTAAAATCATGATTGATCAAGAAATAGAATAGAATAAACTTTTCTGCACGGCAAAATAGTATAGTAGTTAATGATTGTAATAATTTTTTTACTATCTTTTTTTAAATTATTATTATTTTATTTATTTAACCATTTATGTATACACATAAAAATAAAAGAAAAAGAAGAAGGAAACAGAAAAATACCTATTTTTAACCTACCTGCAGAGGTGATGCTTATTTCTAAAGAAATCTCTTCTAGCACACCTGCAAAAAGAGAGATAAATAGAGATGTATACACCGTGTGTAACAGTAGAAGGAAAATTACGAGTAGTACACACACTATAATTGGCAATGAAATAACATAACATATGAATAAAAATATACTATTATAATTATATATTATATACACATAGTAAAATAAATATCACAAGAATACATACTAAATAATATAATAAAATAATACATACTATACTAATATGCAACTATGACGGAAGGGAACGATAGTTAAAGCTCATACTAGTACAGTCATCAAAAATATCTCATGAACAGTTTCTATTAATTTAAATATATATATATTATTATTATGTGAAATTGAAAAGGTTGAATAAGTATTAAAAATCTGCAACTTCAGTACATTTTGATCAGTTAGGTGAACATAAATGTACTGACCAGCAGATTTTTTTCGCATTTTTAGGTTTGGTCCCATAGTAAAAGTTGTTTCTTATAATGATTACAATCACGTGTTTAAGTATCGGTCACTAATTACCAGTTACCCTATTTAGATAGTGTAACACTTTTTCGTTGTGAAAACCAGTACACTAACTACTAGAATAATAAGCCAGTCAATTATTTATTATTATTTCTTGACCAATGGCTATTTAACCAAATAAATTCAAACCATCAATATCAAGAAAATCATTTATCAAAAAAAAAAAATATTATGATGTTAGTAAACCAATTTCGTACCGTTCAGCATTCTATGGCGAATGACTAGTCAAGGCGCGGGATAGTTGGACGCAAAATAGAAGTGACGTAGCAGAAATCCATTGAAGCATCTGGCCGCATAATGGGGGTGAAACTAGGGGCTAATAGTTCTTTGTTGAAACACGTAACTATTGAACTGGTGAAGGTGAATTCGTTTAGGTTTTTAAGTAGGCCATTTATTTTGAAGGTAAAGCCAATATAATTGCAGTTTGTGGTGAGACAGGTTGGGTGGGGTCTATTAATTAGGGCTCTTTGTTGGCTTTGGTTTGGCGTCTTATTCTTTTCGAGCTACGTTAGTAGAGTAAACTCGTTGTTTATATCGTATTTTGTGTTTTGCCATAATCGAGAAGCAAGCAAGGAGGATCATTGGCAATGATGCACTTGTCGAGTCAAGGGTACAAAATCTTGAGCATAGACGCCAAGTGGCTAGCCTGTCGGTCACCTGATAGGTGTCCTACCGATTGTATTTCGGGGAGTGTGCGTCAGAATTACATAGCCTAATTTCACCTAGCCCGTTCCATCATCGGAACATCAGCGTATGGCGACGCGCCCCCGGTACATGGTGGACATCCCACCTATACGCACAAAACGTTTTGGGAACACATTCATTGTGCGTACAGCTAAGGATTGAAATTCCCTGCCAGAGTCTGTGTTTCCTGGTGGCTATAACCCGGGAATCTTTAAGTCAAGAGTGAAAAGGTTACTTCTAATTAAGCGCGCTCCAACGTCGACCACATCGTCGCTTTCCATCAGGTGAGACAGCGTTCAAGCGCGAACCTATCAACAATTTTTTTTTTTTTAATACATCAAAGGACTGAAACAATTTACCTGCAACTGTCTTCCCTTTCGATTATAATTTAGATATCTTCAAGGGCTTGAAGATCACACTAGTTGATAGCACTTGTTTATTAAGAGACTATTCACTAGAGTGAATAGCACCACCATTACCACCATCAACGATTGCATCACTGCTTACCATCAATTCATGTAGGATTGCAGTCAGGCACTAGTCTATACAATTAAAAAAAGAAAACATTCAAATTATAATTTTTAGCTATCGACAATTTTTTTATTTTAATGTGCTTGTAATCTCTGCTGATTGGTAATAAAAGTAAACATAAAAAAAAATAAAAGCAGACCTTGATAAGCAAGCAATAAAATACTACTAGCCAACACGAAACTGTTCAAGACAAGCAATTACGTCTTAAAACCGCACTTATACGTTAGAATTCATAATATAACTTTATAGACAAACAGGACTTTAAGTTCTATTCAACACAAGTTCTACGAGTATATCCTTGGCCAACTATCTACCAACATTGCGTGCTCTCCAAACGGTCAGCCGTTATAATTTCAGTGTAGATGGCCAACTTATTGGCCCCAAGACATTGGTCTGGGCAGTCTTTGAATGTGTAACTTACTGCAGTAAAAGGATAAGCCTCGGGCTTGTTCAGGGGATAATACTGGGTCGTGTGTGTGAGATAGTATACTCGTATACTGTTTTGGGGCCGCTATCCCTCAATAAATAAAGTCCGACAAATACATATACCTACTGTCTATATAGCACCATGCTTTTTTAAAATAAGTTTTTCATGAAATATTCAGAGGTATTTTTGAAGACAAAATATGTTATTATTTATTGTTTAAGAAATTTAAACAGAACAAGTATACATGCAAGTTTAATGCACAATTGGGTTTTCTTTCATTAAGTAATTATGTCAATAGAAATATTGCACATGAGGACAATTAAATAAAAAAATACACTATTTAAATCATCAGTCGATTAAAGTACTTATATATACAATAAGTATGTTTAAGTTCATTTCTGTATTATGTGTTGTACTCAAATTTGTTTACGTCTAAAAAAAATTAAAATAATGTTACATTGTTAAATAAAGTCAAATAATAAAAATAATACACGCAATCAAATTAAAAATAAAATAGAATAACATCATTTAGGTATGTATATTTACAGCTTCATCTCAAGTGACAAGATCATTATTTTAACAATACGGCACTACCACTTACGAAACCATTTTTAAAGGACCATTATTCGCCAACACATGACCTCCGACCCAACTTAAAAAAAAAGTATAAGAACGTCCCTCAATGGCCTCGAAAATGATGCCCAGATTTAACAAGGTCTATTCGCTACCCTAAGTTTTAGGGGTCCACCGGTCCCCTTTGTCCCGAATAGTAAGCACGTAAGGGGACTATTGGAGCAGTTTGTGGCAACTTGTGCCGATATCTCTATTCACTCTTTAGGCATAAGCTCTGCCGGTTGGCTGCCTCTGCATAGCCTTTGTGCTAAATTATTCCTAAAGCAGCCATGTTAGTTGGCAATTTAATTATTTTTGGTATGCTTGGGATTATGTTGACATTTATTTATGTGTGGGTGAAAAGTTTTGATTGGTTTTTCTTGTTGATATGAGAATTATGAAGCTGCAAGCTTCAGCCTGATGGATATTTTTTAGTGTGTTTTGTAACTTCTTTTTTTTGGGTGAAATATCAAATAACATCTTGTCTAAGTGGAGCGAGATTGGTTTCAGAATTTTACTGACTAAAACCCACAGGCTGTCTTAATTCGACTGCCTTTTCCCGCTGTCTCAATTTCATTTTATTATATGGTAAGTTTTAACATCACCTGTATGGCAAAGTGGCAAATCTGCCGTTTGCGCCAACGGCAGATTCGCAACTTTGCCATACACGTGACGATCATCTACAAAACCACATATAATAAGAAATAAGTAAGAGAACTAGTTGCCTAGACTTCTGAATTAAGCCATAAATTATGCGTTTAGTCTTTTCAGATTTATATATTATATGGTATGCCAAAATAGGTATTTTGGATAAGTTCAACATCCCACATGTTTAGTTTAAACTTTCTAGCCAAAGATTCTCTTCTTTTTCACACTCTTGCCAAGAGGCAGGAGTGTATTTCGTTACTGAGGCATACTTTTCATCCTGATGAAGGATCTTCTTAGGTCAACTTAACCGGTGGCATCTTTTGTTTCGCCAAAACAAATTTACATCGTTCGAAATTGACTGCTATAAGTGTCAATTATTAATAAGGCAAAATAAATAGCTGTTTTAGTGCATTTTTTACCTCATACGAGATATCTTCCATCAAGTTCGACTTCAATTTGTCGACATCTAAATCGTAGTAAACCTTATAATAAACATCGTATATTTTTTCACAAACAATTTGGAGCCCTTCAAATAAACACCTATGAAATCCTGCAGTTGACAGCGTGTATTTCGTAAAGGGTGCGTGAAAATGAACCCTCTACGTACCCAGTACGTACCCGCTATGTATCTTCTACGTACCCACGCCGCGTGCGTGCGGTTTTGACCGGCGCTGACACATCCCTGTTGTTGACACCTTCCGCTGATGTTGTTTTGACTCCAACCTGTATGTTTTTGTGGGTGCAAAAGTTTGTTTTGTATGTGTAAGTAATTATGCCGTGTTTTACTTTAGCTGTCTGACGTGTTTTTACGGTGAGATAGCAAATAGAACTTTGGTTGGAAAACAGGAACGGGTTTTGCTCAACTATGATGAGCAGCGGCGTAGGTCACTTGCGAGTGACGGATTCAAAATAAATTTATAACGTCTTCTCTTCATGATCTTAATAGAAGAAGGAATACTTTCTTGATAATCGGTATGTCCTAGAACAAAAAACACAAACACAATCATGATTGTGACGTCTTTTTTTACGGTTCTAATCATCAAATGACTTCTCCTGCTCTAGGGTAGAGCGATAGGGATTGTTATAGGTAATTTTACCACCTACTGAAACCCACCTGTACCACCCAGTTGCCTTATGCGTTCCAAGATCACGGTAACTCTTCAAAAGAGGATGGTTGATAAGAAATAATTTCTCCAAAAACACTCGAAAATATCAAAACACTAGTCATCAAATGCATTTAAATATATTGGGAAATAGAAATTTGTTTAAGTGTTTTAAGGGCGAAAAACGCCTCTTATCAACTCTTCTGCCGTTCTAGGGTAAGGGGGCCAGAAAACTTTTCTTTCCCCGTACCCTACAACGGCAGAAAACATTTGTTGATTTCGTGCCTAAAAAAATTGTGACGTCTTCTTTTCTATCTTCTACTGGGCACCTTCAGTTATGCTGTCATCTCTTTCAGGCGCGCGTGGAACACTACACGCCAACACACTCAACTCAGGCCTGGTTTGAAGGTGGCTGGAGCGTGGGCATGTCCGTACCCTCACGGCTGCGGCCATTTTCTTTCGCAAAAGACGAACGCCGTTCCCCATTCCCACTCGCTCCGGACCAAAACGTGAACCAGAGCCAGGTCTAAGAGAAGTTCAACACCGATTGCCTTTACTAGGACACAGCGGTGATCCGTCCAAGCGGGGCACACTTCCACCATGTCTTTCCAGCGGTCCCTGCTGTACCGAAAGCCTACAAACATTTGCGAAATTAATCTTGCTTGAACAAACATCAGTAGGTCTGACTTCAAGACATTACGACTGATCAATAAAATACGTATAAAAAATAGCGGAACGTGTCTAGAATGTAAAGGGTCTTTAAGTAAACGCTTGACACTTTATTGATAGCCATAAATATTTAGAAATGTCTCTTAAAATGTTCTATGGAGGGTAAACAAAACAGATCTATATTTTAAAAGGGTAAATAAATAAATATTGTAAAAGCGTGAGCTTGTGAGTGTCTGGGTATGTTTGTTATTTCTTCATACTGGAACGGCTGAAAGCATTTCATTGAAACTTAGTATATAGTCCAAGATCCATGGTCCATTTTTTCACTTGATTACTATCAAGCTAATTTACCGTGAGTAGCTTCATTTTTATGAAACGTCGAACAATTTCCTGTACGAATCTCGATTGTGGTAGCGAACAGAGGTAGCAAGGATAGGATATAATGTTGATTTGATGATTCTCAAAAAAATATTATTAACTGGACTTTTTTTCTCTTAAATCAGGAGATAATTATCTAAATTGCTTAGTTATACACCCTATTTTTTAATTAGTGCACAAAAAAATGGGGCTCAATCAGTACCCGTTACTGATCATATTTATGTAGTCAAAAGTACAAAAAACGAAATTCCAAAATTGTTCACGTAAATTTGTCATTATTTGTCATTATTGGCATCATTTTTCAATTTTTTCATTCATAAACAATAACCTGTACAATGTTTCCATAAATTGAGTGAGATTTTGGGATATAAACAAACGTTCATAACTTTGCTGTTTATGAATATTATGTAATGAGACTTTACTTAAATAATAGCAAGACCTTTTCTAATAAGCCCT
This sequence comes from Leucania comma, assembly GCA_958295575.1. Lineage (NCBI taxonomy): Eukaryota > Metazoa > Arthropoda > Insecta > Lepidoptera > Noctuidae > Leucania > Leucania comma. Next base: position 2,824,386 of record OY282469.1, read on the forward strand.
TTAAGTATTTGCCATGATTAAAAAAGTGGTGTATAGTTTTGAGAATCATCAAATCGATATATTCTGTCCTTGTTACCTCTGTTAGATACCACAACTGAGAGTTTCGTATAGGAAATTGTTGGGCGTCTCATCAAAATGAAGCTACTCACGGAAAATTTGCTTGACAGTAAACAAGTGCAAAAAGACTATGTATCCTGGAATATTACGGGTAAACCATGTCATGGAATAGCGGGAAAAACAGACTTTTTATCCCGAGAGAATGTTTTTTTTTTAATTTTTGTAAACCAGTGCTTGACTGCAATCCCACCTGATGGTAAGCAGTGATGCAATCGTTGATGGTGAGGCGCACTAGTTTATTAAGAGCCTATTCACTCTAGCCTTAAAGACACCTAAATTATAATCGGACGGGAAAACCGCAGCAGGCAAATTTCAATCCAATTCCACATAGATTTTTTTTTACAACCACGCGGGTGTATCCTCTAGCAATAACTTATATATTATAAATGTAATATAACACTTAAATCTTTCTCATGAATCATTTCGTCTATTGGTAAAAACTGCATGAAAATCCGGTCAGTTTATTTGAGTTTATCGCGTTAATACAGGCAGGCAGATACAGTGGAGACATTATCGTAAAAAATAAAAATAAAAAAATAATAATAAATCTAAGATGTGGCGTCAAAACACGTTTTTTCATTTTTATCGCCGGATAAAAAGACCAGAAGACTGGCGATATTAATAATAATAATATATTTTTTAATACTTTTACTTTTTTTTGTAATTTCTTTTTAATTATGTAGTAAAAATGTACTTAATATGTATTGGTTGCGCCAAAAGCCAATATACCGGGTTTTAATTTAAATTGATGCCTTGTAACACTCTTATCTTTTGTCCTGTTCCTGCACTGCCTCGAGTGAAAGGGAAAGCAAATAGACTTTGACAGTTTACTTAAAAAGTTAGTAATATTAGTTAAACTTGAAGTACCGCGCGAATTTAGCAAGAAAATTGAAAACTGTTGAATTAGCTTTAGACTCTAGAATACCAAATTAGTGTTTGTGTTCTGTGCAGTGTTTATTGAACATGATATCTACTCGCCTCTGGACTTGGGGGTCGCGAAAACCAGGGGTCACCGGCCGGCTGACACGTGGAGTTCGAAATTCAAAAGGTTAGTGCAAATATCTACTCCTTACGAGCTGTTCTTGTCTGTTTCTACTCCTAAAAGGCTCTATCTGCGATCCATCATTTAATGCAAGATGCCAAGTACATTTACAACAACGTTAACCTGCTAATACAGTCCACAAAATAAAGTAGCAACCATTTTCTTTTGGTCAATTACGAGCCGGATCGTGAATCATTTTCTTGTAATTTCACAAAGTATTTATTCTATAGGGAATAAACGCAACGCGCCTATTTATCTAGTTATAATAATCGTAAAACCGCATCTAGGCATTTAGGTTCAGAACTATACCTTATTTCGTTAATATAGTTATAGTCCCTACAAATTGGATGTAGGTAGACGCATAACAAAAATACCCGTTCATTGTCGCGTGAGTACTTATAAGAACGAAAGAACCGTAGTGACGTGAATGATTTGTGTAATGTTCATTCATTGATTCGTGTTATTCCGTTCATTCGCCGTTCGCAAAGATATTTTTACACTACCTTCTCGACAATGCCTTTTTATATGTCATACAAGCAAGTCATTATTTCCATAGGAAGATAATGTAGTATGGGCGATCCATAAGGAATAATGAATGATATTTGAATTTGGAACGTCAAAAATCAAGGACATTGAATCAAATAATGTACGTGCATTAAATAAGATTATTCGAAAATCGAACTGGCCATTAACAAAAAAAGAAGAAAGTGTTGAACATGATGAGTCTCTAAAAAAGTAATGAAAGAGGGGGGGCGTTATAGAAAATTAAAACTATAGAAACTTATGGTACTGAATTTATTGAATTTCGAATTTTAGAAAATTTGCTTGTAAATATTACTTTTAATTCTCTAAAATATAGTTTGTTTTCGTAAATTGTCTTTAAACTATCTCACAGATGGCCTAAAAAGTAGAGTATGCAACACGGGGATGAAGCTGTCTTTGTCTTGGGCGGCTTGAACTCCTCACTTCACTCCGGTTTCTACATTAACTCCCTCGCATTGCTCGGGAGTTACTCACTCATGGGTCGATTAAAATAATTCACGTTATAATCCTGATATTTCATTTGAAATGGATTCGCTATTCGCAGATAAGATTACGGAATGGTTGCCCACGGTCCCGGTTGACACGTCCTTGCAGTTAGCTGACGGGAATTACGCTACACCTTCTATGAAACCCACCTGCCAAATTTTTAGTTTGTAGGTGTTATAATTTCTGAGATTTTGTGACTAATCAGTAAGAGGTATTTATCTTTTATATATAAAGACTAGCTGATCCGGCAAACTTTGTAACGGCTCATAATCGTTTTTTTTTTTAATTATTCCATATTTTCTCACCGTTTAAACCTTCCTTGAAGTATCACGAATATTTCAAGAACAAAATTGTCCAAATCGGTCCAGCCGTTCTCGAGTTCTAGCGAGACTAACGAACAGCTATTCATTTTTAAATATAAGATTAAATATACGAGTACATAGGTACCCACCCAAACTAAGTTTCTCTACGGAACAATCAGAACTTCTAAAAGATTCAAACTTACAATAGTGCACAATGAAGTGCATAAAGTTGCTCTTATCTAAGCCTTTGTTTGTGCGCTAAGAACTCCGGCAGGCTCAATTATGTTCAGCACAAGTGCTTTAAGTTTTTCGAAATTGCATACAACGAAGTTTGAGTGAGAGAACTGAAGATACATAGGAATTTCCAAAGCCAGATTTCTTTTTGGGGTAAGAAAAAGTCATCCAATGACTTCTCCTAGCGGAGCCACGTGTCAGACTTTTACGGACCAAAACCCACCCCTATGTTCCTTGAGGAGGGATGGCATGCGGTCAGGCAGAGGCAACGGGGCACTCGCCCCAGCCGCCGTCGGGATTCTGATCCCGATTTCCGGCCACCGTAGGCGCGGGCTTGCGGACGGCGTGCAATGTGTAGCACGCTGTCCGATCGTCCGGTAACCGACCGGACCGAGCCCAAGTCGTCGACGGCGCATACTGTTCCCGCGCGCCTCAAGGAGCTGTCAGCAAACCGTAGAGGCCCAGCCTGCTAGCTGCAGAAAGACAGGGTCGAAGCCTGCTGAGGTCATGGGTCAGCTTCCGAAAAGAATATCCAGCCCCGGCACGATAGGCAACGAAGGAACGGGGTAGGTTTTTAGTCAGTAAGAGTTTGACACTACTTCCCGCTCCGCCCAAGGGCGGAATATGTCATTGGATGATTTTACCTAACATAAAAAAACCCCTATGTTCCTTCTTTGTCTTCGTTCCAAAGCCTCAGGGTTCTTTTTCGCACAACCTATGGCCCCAGTAGGCTTCGACCTTGCTGAGCCCTACGGTTTTGCTGACATCTCATTGAGGCGGACGTGGAGCACTACGCGTCGTCAACGACTCGGGCTCGGTCGAAACGATTACCGGACGGCCGAATAGCAAGCTTCCTATTTATTGGTCATCGTACGCAAGCCCACGCCTAGTCAGGGAAAGCTAACTGTACTGGCAAGAGAAGTATCTAAAAACTCCAGTCGAAACTACTTTTTTGGCGGGGAACTGGCCAAAACCAAATCTTCGATCAGTTTTTGAGAGTTACAATCGTGATAGTAAATACCTAGATAACATTGCAGCGGTAATGGCCCAGTGGTAGCTGCCCCGACTTATAAGTTATAGGTCGTGAGTTCAAAATCAGTCAAAACATTACTTTGTCTAATTTATTTCATTACTACTGTTCTTAACCTGTTGAATACCGTAATTAGAGACACAATAGAAAGACAATAGGTGTGCGGACGCCGGCGTCCTCTTGGGAAATAATGAATTAAAACGGTTAAATAAAACATCGTGAGTTTCCTCAAGATGTTTTGACATGTCCTAGAAACGAAAAATTTGAAAATACGTTGCATCCATCAAACCGCACTGGGCCCACATACTGGATGACCCATTCCCTCTCTTAGAGGTCTAAGTACCAGCAGTTAGAACATTATAAGTTACTTTTTAATTCATTTAATTCAAAAGTAGTTCATAGGTACATTTTCATAATAAAATTAAAATCAAATAAAGCATTACAATAAATAAAATCAAATGTCATACAATTCAAATAAAATTTAAATAAAAATACAATACAATTAAATTACAATAAAAAACAAAACAAGACATACACAATTACAAAATTAGACAAACACAATAATAAAAAATATTTTTACACACAAAATGTCAAAATAAACGAGCATAGCCCTTAACATGAAGCTGCATCCACTGCAGGGACAGGTCGCACCGCTCGGATAATACCCCCAGGAGACTTCGAGCTGCTTTATAGGTGACTAAATAGTGAAGCGCTTCGCTTCCTTATTATGCTTATTAAGTTTTGAAGAGTAGTCAACTGTTGATGGCAACTGTCATTTGTAGACCTTTGGCAGTCAAAATGGCACGCAATATGTGTATTCCACTCCATATTCCGTGTAATTGTGGTATTTTTACGACGGCGAGACAAACTTTGTCACTCGCTTTCTTCGTCTTCCATTGTCACCTCCGTTGATTAGATCGATGTACTTGTGAGTCGTGATGTAACTTCAGAGTAAAACGTGTGTGTTTGTGTTGATTAGGTTAGCTGTCATAAGTATGGAATTGGTGAATGGAATTCGAATTTGAATTTGTGAATGTGAAGTACCATGGAGCATTTTTATTTTATTAGGTTACAACTTGTTTGACATTAAAAGCATGGCATTTGAGAGTTTGTCATGCTCACTCAAATGTCTCGCTGATGGTGGCATGTGTTATTGGGTCATTCAGTTCCTTTCAAAATGGTTGAGCTGAGTGGGGCTGAGACACGCGTCATGCTCGTGAACGGGCGCCTTCAGTTGGGACTGGTCATCTCTTTGTTGCCAGTAGCTTAATTCAATTTCTGTTTTTTAATTAGTTTATTTTATTTTTTCATTACTTATAGACTACGTTGTGCTCACATAATAGTAACGACAAGAAAAAGGTAACCAAGATTTATGTAACTCATAATATGATTTTAAAAGAGTGTCCATGGAGTTTCTCGCACGTTCTTCTCCATAGAGATCTACGCTTTGGAACGTGCAATTTAGCTTCACTTTTTTATGGACTGACTGATATTTTGACAATTCAAAAGTGCCTGTAATTGGTCTATTTGAAATAAACTATTCTGATTGTTTGTATATTTACGGTTCCTTCATCTAACCCGTGATTATTTTTAGTCAATAGTATAACGAGATACCAGAACTCAGATGAACAGATATCGGCCAAGGGTAACATGTCTTCATGAAACACTGATGTGGGAATGCAAGCTGGCGTGTTATATGAATGATTTAATTCTAGAAATATGTAATGCAACGAAACGCATCTGCAATTTCTATCTAACCAAACCAGAATAGCATCGCACAGGCTCTCGGATAGTGTTGTGACCGCTCCCACAACTACCTGCTTCAAAAATCGTTTAGACTGACTAAATCTGTCCAAACTATTTGAAACACAATAGCTTAGTGTGTTTTTTATTACTATTCTAACTAGCCATTGATATACTAAAGGAGAAGATACGTGCTAACATTGCAATCAGCAAACCTGGAATCGGAACTCACACATCTACACTACCTGTAGTAACTGATAGACTAGGACAGATACACGCATACGGATCTTAGGATCCCAGAACTGAACTCTCTTATTGGTGCCCTGAAAAACCTGAGAGCCCTAATCAGTTTCTGGAGAGAGGTGGGCTGATTGGAATAAGCCCACCAAAGGTTATGGCCGCACTGGTCCACGTGCAATGGTCTGTATAGGACTAAGTGCGGAAACTATACTCAGAAGATAGATAGACTAGGACAGATATATAGAGCCGACGCTGTCGTGCGCGTGAAATAGCGTTAGCCGCCGAATGTGTGCGATCGTCGTGACCGATGTAATGCCGATTGTAACCGAGTGAAATTAGGACAAACCATCGTGATTTCATAGGTCCACGCGCTAGAAGCGAGTCGACTATCTTTAGCTAGCCCATATTGTCCCCTTTCTGGGCAAAGGCTTTCCTCCATCCTTTCAAACAATCACGGTTCCTCGCTTTGTCTTTCCAATTATAAAGGAAGACATTCAGGCTAGTGTATTTTACCAAATATTAATAACTAGCACTTTGTCAGAAACTTCGTTTGCGAGAATGCTTCGTTCTTTCGTTTTGATTAGAATTCGTGTTAACGCAAGAAATAAAAATCAATTTTTAAAACTTCTTAAATGGTTCTATTGGGGATATTTTTGAAAACAAATTAGGACAACCTTTACTTTCAAGTACTTATATTGGCTAAAGGAATGAAATTTTGCATACAAACAAAATTCCCCCTTCCTTTTTACCCCCTTATAGATTGAATTTTCACAAACCCCGTCTTCAGATATTTTTATTATCATGCGGATTTCATCACGCATGCGGATTGGCCCGCATGAGACCTTATCGTACAAGTATTTATTGTAATGCAGGGAATAAGCTCGTGGGACGCGAGCGAGGTGGGGCAATTCCGCATGCGTGATGAATTCCGTGTTTTCTTTTATTTTTTTGTGCGAGTTTCAAATAAATGTTTTTTCTTTCTTTCTTTCTTTCTTTCTCTCTTAGTGCTCGCGAAAGTCTAAAAAAGAAGCTTTAAGTAAAATATTATGTTCCTAGTCCCAGTAATGTCATCTGTGCGTAGATACGTCAGGTAGTTTCTCCTTTTATATTATATAAATAAGGGTCGTATACATAATCAATCATGATAAACAACTTCAGTGACATACGTCTACCTCTTCTTCAAACCCCATTATTTCAATTACCTATTCATTTCGAAAACACAGTTACAGCTGCACTATCGCTTCCAATTCAAATCAAGAGTGACGTGTTAAAAGATCAGTTGAACCTGTGAGAAAAAGGAATAGGAGCTGTATTTACACCTTAAACAATATTATTTTTAGTATACGCGAAATCTAAATATAGTTGGTTCAGAATCAGTAACTGAATCGATTCCAATAATTTTTACACAATGATATATTTTTTCCATAAAATATTTAAAAAAATGTCACAAGTTGGACATAACCGAGATTAAGTATAATAAAAGTCACGGCAGGTCATAGAGGACACCAGCGCACAGGTGCGTGCAGGAGCAAAACAACCCCTCAGTAGCTCAGATGGCCCGGTAACCATATGTTTATGTGAACCACCAGGTAACATAACAAGCTTATAACTTTGTGATTTTCCATGATACAGTTATTTATATATTTCCACATATTTTTCCACAACTATCACACAACACCGTCTAGTCCCAAGCTAAGCATAGATTATGTTATGGGTACCAAACAGCTGATAAACCTACTTATATATTTCTAAATACATACATAAAATATTATAGATAAAACACCCAGACAGATGACAAATGATCGTGCTCATCACAAAAACATTTGTCCTGGGTAGGAATCGAACCCACGACCTCTGGCATAGCAGTCAGGGCCACTAACCACTAGACCAACAGGCCAGTCAAAGTCAAAGTTATAAAATTTTGTACTTAGATTCTTTGCATAAAAATACTAGACCCGTGTTTTGTTATACTAAAAATAAGGTTGTATAGCTCCATACCATTAACAGTTCAGTTTAAATCGAGAATTGGATCGCGTCAAGTGCTCGTAGTAAGGCCTCTGCTCTAATTAGATCTCTTCCATCCCGTCACTCACGTCCCGAACAAAAGCACACGTCAAAGTTGAACAAGATCCGAAGACAGTCCCACCGCAGTTAGCACATAGCCGCTCAAATATTCAATACAGAATACTTGATAAGTAGGTCATAGCCCCTTTGTTTAGTTAACAAAGTTCTAGGAATCTAAAATTTTGCGGGCAAGACGAATATTTTGTTGAGATTGTCTTTTGAAAGAGTTTGGGTTTGTGATTGTGAGGGAACTACTCGAGAAAAGGGTGGAACTCCTTGGTAACTATTAAATTAAAATTAAAATTTCTTTATTTCAGACCCAATATAGTCCATAGATACATTGTTAGTGTGTTAGTAACAGAAAGTGCTTATATACTATATTAGTGTTATTAGTAACCTATAGCTAATTCCACCCAGTGTCTTTGGATGGGGCAATCCGGCCTGTCAGCAATCATTTTCAGGATGCTGTTACGAGTGTTGCGCAAGCGTTGCAGTAAGGAAGACGCTTTCTTACTCATGATGGCGTGAAAGCCATCCGTGTGAGCCGTAGCAAACATTCCCGACGCACTACAACGCCGCGGCAACCGCAACAGCATCCTGAAAACGTTGTTATATTGTACGCGCAGGACGTTGTAAGCCCGGTTCGTATATGACATCCACAGGCCGCTCGAGTAGAAGGACTGACAGAACGCCTTAAATAAACTATATATGAGGTATTTGTGTAACCTAGATATTTTATTATATCTATTTTATTATATCTATGAATCTGCCGTCGTTAAGCTAAAGTGCCGCTATCTGACACTTGGCGAGCTTTCGTTTTTTGATGCTAAAATTCTATATCAATATATTTAAGTAGCATTTTTCTAATATCAATAGAGCAGTGGTGGTCGAGTGGTAACGGTCTCGACATACGAGTTGTAGGCCGCCGGTACAAACCCAGACAGGCGCATTACTTTGTGTAATTTATTTTTTCACCACTGCTCTCAAAAACAATGAAGGAACCAAAAATTCGAAGATATGTGACATCCACCAATCCGCACTGGGCCCGCGTACTGGATTACGGCCCATTCCCTCTCCTAGAGAGGAGGCCTGAGTCCCAGCAGTGGAAACATTATAAGGCTGATGCAATGCAATGCATACAATATCAAGAGTTAAGTCGAATACTTATGAGTTGTACCGAGATAAATGAATAAAGTCATCGTTAAGTTCCCCTAATTTATATGTAGGTAATTGTATGCTGTTTTTTGTGCGTAATGCAGAATATGACTTTGTCAGATAATGGCATTATAGCTTAAAGACGGCAGAAATGTCAAAGTAACTCTATTTGTCTGTTACACTTTTACGGTTTAACTACTGAACTAATTTTTATGAAATTGCTTTGACTTCCGCAACAGCTGACATGTAGTGGGCAGGGCATATCTTTTTTTAGTTTCCGTACCTCAAAAAGAAAAAAAACGGAATCCTTATAGGATCACTTAGTTTTTCGTCTGTCTGTCTGTCAAGACCATTTATCTCGGGGAATTGTAGGTGCATCGATTTGAAAGTAAAACCGTATACTCAAGTCTGCGGTCCCTTTGAAGCTGTGAAAAAATCAAACATTTGGGTTAAGGAAAAAAAAAGATACGGTTTATGTCGCAAAAAACGTATATTTCGACATTCTCGTACTCTAATGGATATGTAACACACAGGACCTATTGTTATTGAAACTTGAAAGGAATCCAACTGTGGACATCTTTCGACCAAAATGAGACCCAAAAGAGAGAGAACACAAAATCACGAAAGCCCTGAAAATAAAGGTTGCTGCAGATAATATAATGAGAAAAAAAAAACGCGCTCTGAGGGTCGACCGCCATTTTGGGGCGCACCGCACCGGTTTTTATGAAACGCGGAAGTGTGAGTTTACAATTTATGAACTTCTCAAATCGTTACCCTGTTTTTACGTCCCACTTCAATTGAGAATACCGTACTCATAAACCTACCAAATTAAGGGCGATGAAGTGGATTTTAATAGGCGTAAGTAATTTCTCCAAAATTACGTCTTACTTAGAAGATTAATGCGAAGGTACTTCACCACGGTACCTTCACACCAGACAAATGGTCAGCTGACCGCAGTGCTAGCCCACCCGCACCAATGGCGAAGGTCCCTATTACCGGACTATATTGAGACTAGTTAGAAGACTGTTTCTTGACCATTTTTCGGTCATTAGATTCTTTTTCACATAAAAGCACATGGGTTCTTTAAAAGCTACTTGCGCGTGTTAAGATCGTCATGACCCGTGGGTTAATTTTGGGAAAACGTGTTTTCTTATCTCTTTGTACTATGGTTTTATTAGCTTTTAGGTTAAAAAACATAGTTGTACAAAAATATTTGATATTGAATCTATGATAGAATGCCAGCTGTTCCCTTGTTTTGAGATAGGAAATTATCCAATGATTTTTCTTGCTCTAGACAGACTTTTACAGTTTAAGGCATCGTCCTAATAGAACGCAAGTGCGCGATCATCGCTCGAGTAAGCGATGCGACCAACTTTGTTCACGCGATGGCAAAAACTGGATGTCCTATGATCATCGCGCGAATCGACGACGCGAGTGAGTGACCGTGGACTGCGGTGCCCTGCCGACGCAATTATCGCTCGAATTTCAATTAGGACATCTATTCGAATTTAATATGTTTGATCGCGCATTCGTACGAACTAAGTTCGCGCGAATAGATTTACAAACATTTGAGACTCGCGACCGCGTCGTGCGGTTGTCAGTAAGACACCGAATTTATTTATTTATTTATACAAACTTTATACACATAACACTGTACCTATCCAAGTTCAATAAGTTTGATCGTGCGTTCGTACGAGTAAAATTCGCGCGAACCTACGATGATCGCGGATTCACGTTCTATTAGGACGATACCTAAAGCAACACCCATATCCTTCAGATTCCCTTTGCATTCTAGGACCACAGGTTTCTTTTACAGAAATTCTCCGTAGCCCTAGCGTTACCTTTCCACTTGAAAATAGGTCCTAAGCAACATGAGTAGTATTCACTTAAAATATGTACTTAATTTTATGAAGGAGGCCACAAAGTTCAAAGTTTCTAATACCAACATAAGGACACACTCAGGTGGGTTGTAGTCAGATGGAATAAAGGAGCGTTTGAAAAAATTATCGTGGCCTAACCCCAAAGGTAACTGGAAGGACTCAGGTGATTTTAGTCAGTAAAAGTTTGACATGCTTTCTCGTTCCATTCTAGAGCGGGAGAAGTCATCTCAAAAAGAAAAAAAAAACCGGGCAAGCGAGTGTCGGACTCGCGCACTGAGGGTTCTGTATAAACTTACATAATTATGAAAAAAGTTCAATTACCGAATCGAGTTTCGAAGATTTTCCCGAAAAAAAGTTTTTTTTTGGTGAGGTAAATATAAAATTTCAGTTTTAAATTTTTTTCCTATACTTGTGTTATATTTAAATTTCGACTTGAGACCTCTACGCGTTCCTGAGATAAAATATCTTCAGACAGGCAGACTGACAACAAAGTGATCCTATAAGTGTTCTATTTTTTTCCTTTTGAGGTAACGAACCCTAAAAATATTATTTCAAAAACCACAAGCAATATACACATAAAAGCCAGTTTTCTATTAGTTTTTATCTTACAAATATTAAACATTCAAATAGCAAAATACCTACATTTAACTAAACATACATCGGTTAAACCCAATTTCAAATTCAACTACAAATCGAAACTCGTATCAAAAACGTAACATTAGTAAAATCAAAATATCTAGCGTTTGGCCAAATGTTTGTGGTTTAGAGAATTCGGTTGGTTCTCGCATGCGACTGACGGTTTCGGAGCGCGAGACCGCACCAAACGGCCCCTAATTGATGCACGGGAGATGCAAGGACCACTGACATATATATATCTGTGATTCTGTGCTTGTATATGGCAGAGTTTTTGTTAGCAAGTTTGTTTTTAGCCGTTATTCACCAGGAATGAGAATGTTATGTGAAATAATTAACGACATTAATTCTGAACGTGTCCTATTTGTACCAAAAGACCAGTTTAGAATTTTGGTCGTGTCTTCTGACTTTATTTATTTATTTATTTAACATGTCATGTACACACAAATATTAAGATAAAAGAAAAGAAGAAGGAAACAGAAAAATAGGTAAATAGGTAATGCATATTTCTACAGAATTCTCTTCCAGCATACCTGCGAAAAGAGAGTTGGAAAATAAAGAGATGAAGACACTGTGTTTAAGAGTAATAGGAAAAGAAAAAAAAGTACTAACAAAACAGAAATCAAAATATACAATAAAAATATATAATATATATCTTTTGTTGTTTCTTCTGAAAATATTTGTCTATAATGGTTTTAGTCAATCACATACATGTATTTGTGATATTTATGGTAGTTTTTTTTTGTTAGTAAGTTTATTTTTAGTGATTATTTTTCCGACCCAAATATCGACCAATAGAATTGCACCATTCGACGTCACGTGGTACAACCTACATGGTATTATACTGATAATTTTTTGAAAATTTTCTCGTTGTACCACGTGACGTCTCATGGTGCAATTCTATTGGCCGACATTTGGGACGGAAAAATAATCCCCCGAATACCACACGAGCTTCAAAATTATCTGGCATTTCCCTCAAGGTTCCCTGCAAACAAATAAAGTCGTCAAGTTTTTCAGGAAAAATCACTCGCTCGCGCTCGTGATTTTTTAACCTGAAAAACTTGACTCCTTCATTTGTTTGCAACGAACCTATCGGGAAATATCCGATAATTTTGAAGCTCTTGTGGTATTATAAGTGATAATTCTTTATGAGACGTGAAATAATAAACGATATTAATTAACGTGTTTTATTTGTACTAAAACACCACTTTAAAATGTTGGGCGAGTCTTCTGATGACTTTTGTTGTTTCTTCTCAAAGTAGTCGCCTATAATGGCTTTAGTTAACCACTGATTTGTGATTCTGTGTATATTTATTATAGCGTTTTTCTTAGCAAGTTAGTTTTTAGCGGTAATTCTTTATGAGTCGTCCTAATCCTGTAACAAAAAAAAAACAATTCAAATACGTCGGCCATGTCTTCTGACTTTTGTAACTTCTTCTCAAAATAGTCGCTTATAAGATTTAGTTGATTGAAAAATTAAAAATTCGAAAGTGTTTCTAATGTAACTTAAAAAATATACTATTTAAAAATTACGTGTTACAGTTTACACTCCAACTCCTTCAAAGCGGCTTGACCGGTTTTAATTAATTTTTTTTTGAAGCTATAATTATTTTTAAGTTCGAAAAAAGGTCATAGGCTATTTTTAACCTCGTACCAAGCTCGTAGCCCACACCTGTCATTTTTTTGTTTGATAATAATTTTGGAGTCCAATAACGTTTGCCATGTCAGCTAGAAAATATATAAAAAAATGTTTGACTAAATACTTGATGTTTTGATTGAAAAAACAATTTTATTCTTGTGTCGACATGATATTATGTCGTACCTAGGTTCCGGAGCGAGCAGGAGTGGCAGGCGGTCGCCTCCTTCTGGAAATAAGAGGAAAGGAGGAGGCCGACCGCATCAGACAAAGGCCCTCACGCCGCGGCCGCCGCCGTAATTCCGATCCCAATTTCCGGCCACCGTAGGCGCCGGCTTGCGGACGGCGGGCAATGGGTAGCTCGCTGTCCGTTTATCCGGTAACAGACCGGACCGGGCCCAAGACGATTACGGCGCGCACTGTTCCCGCGCGCCTCAAGGAGTTGTCAGCAAACTGTAGGGGCCCAGTATGGTCGAGGCCTAGTCTGGGGCTCTGGGAAGGTATGAAAATGCATACCAGGGCCTTGGAACCAAGGCAGGGAAGGAACAGGGTAGGTTTTTATTCAGTAACAGTCTAATACTATTTCCCGCTCCGCCCAAGGGTGGGATTTGTCATTGGATGATTTTACCTACCATAAAAAAGGGCGTACCTTCACGTCAAATCAAAATAAACAAATTTTCAATCTGTGCGTAATATGTTGTTTGTAATTTTATATGTTCCTATGTGCATTCAAATAATACTTAATTTGAATGCACATAGGCATTATTTGATTTTAAATTGACAATAGCAAATTTTTGAATGACACAGTTGTAGGTTTAATTAAATTGGTGAAATGGTAACCAATTAGTTACAGTAAATATTTGCGTTTGTTTAAAATAAAGGTGTTAATTTTCAAGCAATTATTTTGTTAATTATCAACCAGTACAATACGAGTCTATTTTACGAAATGCTGGAAAAGTTTATTTTAAACTGTGGTACATATTTATATACTTTTGCATTGCATTGCATTGCATCAGCCTTATTATGTTCCCACTGCTGGGACTCAGGCCTCTTTAGGAGAAATAGTAATCCATTACGCGGGCCCAGTGCGGATTGGTGGATGTCACATGTCTTTGAATTTTTGGTTCTAGGACATGCCGGTTTCCTCACGATGTTTTCCTTCACCGTTTTTGAGAGCAGTGGTGATGAAATAAATTACAGAACGTAATGCGCCTGGCTGGGTTTGAACCCAGCCATTACCACTCGGCCATCACTGCCCTCAATCTTATAGATAAAAGATTTTATTTAACTATAATATTGCTATATAACGAACTAAACTAATAAAAAACTTAACAGATACAATTATATACAAACTAAAGATAAAAGTATGTACAAAAGTGTATAAAATAAAGAGGATTTAGAGGGAATTAAAAAATTCAGTCACAGCGATGTCAATAAGAACAGTGCCCACAACGCTGGCAGCATTGCCACGTTAAATGGCAAAGCTGATTTGGTGAAGAATTGACTAGCTGTTAGCTATTAGCTAATGCCTCGAACAACTCGATGAGCTGGATAACTGTTTTAAATACAAAAAATTACCACAATCTAAGTATCCTTGAGAAACTTTTAAGTTTGTGATCTCCGATATAAAGTATTTTGACTAAATGGTGCTCATGTCGCTTAGCATCATATATTCAAATGTAAAGGAAACGCTAGCGCCACGGAAAATTTCTGAAAAGGAAACTTGTGGTCCTAGAATTCAAATGGAAATTGAATGACATAGGTGTGGTTTTAGTCAGTAAAAGTCTGACACGTCCTTCCGCTCTACCCTAGCGTAGGAGTCATTGGATCATTTACCAACTCTAAAAAAAGTGTAAAGATAAAATATTGGCAGAACCAATAAAACCTGTTTTACATCTAAATAGATATATGTATTACCTTATATTGAACATTTATTTGTAGTAATAAAAATAGACCAATACAATGAAATCTTTAAAAAAACTAAGCATTTACTCATAAAAAAAAAAACAAATAAAGAAAATAAACAAAAAGATAATAATGACAACTATTAAAAAAAAACTTTTATATGTACCTATTGATTGTGTCAACATATTAATAACGAAAACAAATATAAGAAAACATTTAAAAAGATGTCACTTACAAGATATGCAGTTAGCATATTATACATGCAACATGAGACCAGTTAAATCATTTCGACATACATAGTAAATAAAAGATAGATTTCAAATATATTGTTCATTACTCAAACAAACACGCATGACCCAACAATTTCTCAATTAAAATGAAAAATAAAGTAATTATAACCCCACCGTGTCATAAATATTAAACTTCGCTCTGAATGGCGCATAAATATGACAAAACAATGCATCAGGTGTTGATAATCCCACGCTAAGGGTTCTTTGCTTTCCCATTCAAATATGAAATTATTCTGCTCTACAAAGATATATGTATTTTTAGGTGATATTTTAAATCATCTCATATCATCATCATAACTTTCATCAAATGATTCCTCCCGCTCTGGGCGAAGCCAAATACAATTTAGTTAGTGGGATTTCCTGCCGGAATCTGTGTTTTCTGATAGCTACAACCTAAGGTTTTAAATTCGTATCTCGCCGTCCAGCCTTTCGGGAATCGTTCGGACCGAGCCTGACTGGTCAACGGCGCGCAGCGTTTCATGCGCATTTAAAAGAGATGTCAGCAAAACTATAGGAGCCCAGCAGGGCCAAAGCTTACAGAGGTCATGGGTTGACTTTTAAAAAAGAAAACCCAGGGTCCTGGAACGCACGGTAAATAAGGAACATAAGTGTGCTATTAGTCAGTAAAACGACAAGCGAAAAGTCTGACACGCCTTCCTTCTCCTCCTTAGAGCAGTAGAAGATGATTTTCCCCCACAAAAAGGGTCTTTAAATCAAGAGTGAATAAGTAACTCACTAGTGTGCCCATCATCGACCACTTCAATGCATACCATCAGGTAGCATGGTGGTCAAATGCGAACCTATCTGTGATTAAAAAAAAACTAATACTCGCAAACTGAGAGCAGTGGTGGCCGAATGGTAACGGCCCCGACTTACGAGTTGTAGGTCGCAGGTTCAAACCCATCCAGGTACTTTAATTTGTGTTTTTTTTTGTCACCACTGCTCTCAAAACGGTGAAGGAAACCGGCATGTCCTAGAACTAAAAATTCGAAGACATGTGACATTCACCAACCCGCACCGGGCCCGCGCGTTGGATTACGGCCTATTCTCTCTCTTAGAGAGGAGGCCTGAGTCCCAGCAGTAGGAACATTATAAGGCTGAGGCGCTAGCTTCTGACATTTTATAAGTGCCCATGGATTTTGAGTTTGAGTTTGATGCTATGCTGCTAACTAAATTTCAGTGTTCGTGTTCCTTCAGTTGCCCTCTGCATTCCAGAACCATAGTAGCTCTTTTCAGGAATCTCACAGCCTTGATTGAGTACTCTAGGAAACATATAATGCTTGACCTTACCTAAATAATAACTATATTGTATAACAAATAAGTATATTTAGTACAACACAGTCATTACGGATATCCGTTTTTTAAATAGCTACAGGAAAATGATAAATAAATAAGTTAGTGCCCTGTATTGTAAGAATTCATCTTTGATATAATTACGAGTGGGTTGATCGTCAAAACCACACACGTGCCCTCTAACGATAAAGGTACAAAAGAACATAAAATAAAAATAGCACAGCAAAACCCCTTCATTAAACCTCCAATATTGCATAATACTATACTTCATAAATTAAAAAAAAAACGTGCTCCAGAAAACTCAGGGAGAGTTTTTTATGTATTTTTATAAACAGCTATTACGAGTTGCGTGCAAAGATCATCGGAGGCTGAGGTCCGGGGGGCGAGACGCGGGGGTGGGAGGGAAGCTTCATCCCCTTCGCTATTTTTGGGGCTTGAATTATAGCTCGACCAAACATTGAAGACCTTTTACCGAATTTGCCATTGCGTTTTACGAGCGAGTACTAAGCGTCGGTTGCCTAAATTATTCAGAGCCAGAGGTTTTTTTGCTAACACTTGATGTGGGTTTAATCTGTATTTATTAATAATGATACATGGAGCTTTTTTGGTTGACAGTTTTAGATTTTTTTTGTGTTTTATTGTTAAATCAAAGCTGTAAAAAAATTTGGTCGGACAATTTATTACGATAAAAAAGAAATGGAAATGTAATTTTGTAATGAAATAGAAGCATAAATCATCTGCTTAAAATGTAAAGAATTAAACCAAACACGCGATATTTATTTCTATAAAATATAATATTTTTTCCAGTTATTATTTATATTCTGTATATATACAATACATAACAAATAAAAACAAAACTAAAAACGAATACAAAACGTAATTAAAATGTAAAGCAAAGCTTAGACCCCTTCCTAAAAATCTGAAAAGTAATTAAAAAGTAATGTAACCATTTAATAACAAATTCTCGACATAAATAACACGCATTGTTACAGTAAATAATCAAGAGAAACGCGTAAAATTTTCCACATAATTCAAAATGAGACCAACACGCGTCTCAACACCGTCAACAGAATAGCAAAACAAGAAATTTCAAATAATCAACCTATTCACACAAAGCGAATTTACTCGCGTATCTAAGGGTGAGTGAAAGGGAGGATTGTATCAAGACTGGAGGCTCCCCCATGGCGTGCTATGAGGGGACCTCGGAGCGAATTTTAGGTTAGTGGACATGTAGGCATATAGACGGGAACACGGCAAATTTGTTGTCTAATTTAGTTCGTGTTTTGTGCTTTTCGTTTGTGCGTCAAGTCATGGTTTATCGTCGTCAAGTGCTAAATTAAGTTAGATTAGTCTTGTAGTGATAAGTGTGTTCGTTAAAAAAATATTTACAATTTTTCTCGTTAACATTTTTCGTGTATACAGTGACGAATTGCGTGTGAACAATCAGAGGTAAACGGTGGAAAAAATAAATAATAAAAAATATACGAAAATAACGTGTGTCGGACCGCGGTTTGTTTGTAAACAGAGCCCCGTGCGACGCCGCTCTCGCTACGTAAACACTGACTAACATTATACACTTTTTTCACGTGTGAAAAACTCTATAACAACATTCCAAATTAGTGGGAAAATTTAAAGACTTTTCGGAAAACTGTGGTAGAAAATTTTCGCTCAAAAATAAATGTGTAGAATTAGCGTCGTGCCAAATTTTTTCTCAGTGTTAATTATAATTAAAAATTAAATAGTTTTAGTAAATGTTTGTTATTAAGTGTCAACTAAGCAGTAGTGTTAATTTAAATTGATGTGCAATATTTGTTAAATAACTGTTAAATAATAATATTATAAAATTTAATATATATATAAAGTAAAAAAAATATCACTCATAAAAAAACAAAAATAAATCCGCGTCAGTGAGAAAAACGGGGGGACGATTGTACTGCCTACTACCGTTACTATACCGATCGATAATATTACGCATTACGGGGTGACTGTGAGAAGAGACGGCACGCACACAGACGCAGTCAACTCACACCCACACACCAGCCCCACCTCCTAAACACTCGCCCTCCGCGAAAAACGAAAGTAAACACGAGTGAGCTTTAAAAAAAACTTGCAAACCGAATTTATAGATTAAGGCAAACCAAGTACAAAGCACTGTGATTCATAATTTGTGTTCATTAAAGTCTGTTAACTGTGATAAACATGATTATGGGAGCGAATATGCGTAGCGTGAACCCAATGCTGTTGGGTTACAACATGCAGAATGTGAACATGGTCAGCGTTCCTCAAAGTTGCGACTCGAGCATCGGCACGGCTCCTTCAACGCCGGTACACAGCCTGAGCTCGGACCCGAAGGGAGCATCGTCGCCTCTGACGCCCGCGGAGCGTACCGGCGCGCCGCCGGGCGCCGGCAAAGACGCCGTCAAACTGTTCATAGGCCAGATACCGCGACATCTAGAGGAAGACGACCTCCGGCCCATGTTCGAGGAGTTTGGGAAGATTTACGAGCTCACGGTGCTTAAGGATAAGCACACAGGCATGCACAAAGGTCGGTAATGATTTATTGTCGATTAGAAATATGTTTCGCGGTAAGTGTTCCTAAATTTTATGTTCGTACCCTTCCAGAGAGATATGAGGAATATTTTGAGGATGATAACGTTTGGAGCGTCAATTTCATAGCTTATAAAAGATGTTTTATATGTCTTATTGAGAGTCTGAAACTTTGACAGCGACTAATTGGCTCGTGCCTAGCCAAGGTCGTGTTTATATTTTTTTGTTACGCAAATGACGGAGACAGAGACGAATTTAGGTAGTTACCAATAACGTTTTTGTCCAATACCGACGCGCAAGTAAACTAGTGTAATTAATAACTTCAAAATGCTTAACATTTTTACATTCTTGATTGATATTTGTTCCGTTTTGAATAGAAGTAAAATATGTATAGATACCTTTCATAATTTTCTTCGACCAATGTAAATAAAATTTATAATAATTTTAGAAAATCTGCCAGTAAACGGTCGACTAAACTAATAGGAAGTAAGCATATTAGTAGTTAAGTTAAATGTTAAAGTGAAATTTATTTTCATGTACCTAAAAATATATATATATATATAGCTAAATAAATATCTAACTAACTGTACCATGCTTCGTCACTAGACGACAAATTGTTTAATGTAAATTGTATATCTCATATAAGTGAACTATTGTAATGTTCTTATGAGAAATAAAGATTCTTTAAACCCAATTTTATTGTTCAATGTCACAATGGAATGTCAAGATAATTCGGATAATAGGTTCTATTTCGTAAGCATGACGCGTCGTAAAAGTAATATTGATGAAAACTGTTATTGTTAAGCTTAAGTTACAAGTGTCCACTTAAGAAATAACAGAAGACTGTTAATCTTTACTCAATCAATCATTTATTATTTTGTTTTTATAACAGAATTCTGTATATTTTACTGTCACTTGAGTATGCAAATGTTTGCAAACTTAGAATTTATAATAAGGGGTCCTTTGAATTACAAAAAAAAGATATGTACACTTACATTTATATTAAAAAGTCAGCGTAATAAAGGTTATAGTAATAAAAAATAGACAGTCTCATTGACAGCAGAAGTTTGATGAGAAAAAAGAATTCTATAAATCATGCTATGGTAATGTAACAAGTCCTGTTTATTTTTCTTCTAAAATCCTTTTAGTAGAACCAAATAAACTCAAGATACAGCACATAACTATTGATCGGAAGGTGAAAGTAAGCCACTGCACCGGCCATGTATCTTCTCAAGTTGTAAAAGTCAGCCGAGAGGAAAGGGTACTTATCACTGTTCCGGAGAACTGTTCAAACTGTGTAGTGAGCACAGCACTATCGATTAGTGTATACAACACTATTGTTTCTCACATGATGCATTGGTATTGCTGTGGTCTTTAGGTCCGGGTGTTAAATTGCGCTTGAAAAGTGATTTTCATTGTTGTATATCTATCTTGAGTTTCTTGTGAAAGTGGTTTGTTTGTGTCGCTAGGCATTTATATTGTGTTTTGGTAAATGTGAGGACTTTAATGTTACGAAACGTATAGCATATTATATTCATTATCATTATAATCCCTCATTCTCTTGCTAGTCTAAGGAATAGTACACAAATTCGCGCTCCATAATCGGATCACCAGACGTACGGCTTTGCGCCATCGGTGCATGGTGGACATCCCAGCCATACGCACAAAACTTTTTGGTAAAACATTCGTTGTACGTACAGCTGACGTATAATTTCCTCGCAGACCTTATAGATTATAGCTTTCCTGATAGCTATAATCTAGGCGATCGAGTAAATATGTTACTTCTAGTCAAGCGTGCTCCATCATTGACCGTATCATCGTTTAGCTTCAGGTGAGATAGTGGTCAAACGCGAGCTTATTTAATAATAATAAAAAATTGGTCCCAATAGTTTTGAAAATATTGATTTGCTATTTATTGTCATTTTCCTGCTTTTGTTCCGCGTTATTTGGGATAACATGTTTTTTTTCTATCATTCTGTTCTTCAACTGTTACGCTAACACCGAATTCCTTTTCTTTCATCTTTACACAATCCAGCCATCTGAATCTACCTTATTTATTGCTAAATGCCAGCTTCATAGATTATAAAATTTTAACATACCTTGGTACGTAATTAAAAACCTTAATTAAACTATACCATTTAGAAAACAAGGGAACTGTAACCTTATTAGCGTACGCAAGTAATGCATCCCTACCCACCTTTTACAATTCTCTTGCTTCTCTGAGATAGAGGGGTAACTTGGCAACCCCGGGGTAAAATGGGGTGATGCTACCTTCGTTGCCTAGAGGGTACAAGACTAATTTAAAAATGTTGTAGGATTCTACTAAGGGTTGAAGATAAAAGATACATGTTGATGTTATGAACAGTATTATTAACAGAATTCAAAGATGAAGGTAGCTCTTAATAAGACTGTTTTTTTTTTGAAGTGACCTCATTAGACTGATTAGGCTATCAAATGTTTTCGATAGACTTCTAAAAATATAACGTACTCGTACTAAGCTACGTAGGAAGCTATTTTAATTAGCTACTAAGGAAATATTTTGCTTTCTTTAACTTGGTTTATTTACGTCATGATATATCAGTAAAAAAAAAACAGTCAGATATTTTAGAGTGCTATGGAGTATATTTATCTTAAGGCATATCAATTAATTAAAAAAAATATTATTAGTTATTTAATTAGAGAGATGAATTATCACACTAAAATTTTTAAGCGTAAGTTTGTGAATGTGTGTGAGTATGTTTGTTTCTTCTTCACACTCGAACAGCTGAATATATTAAAATGAAACTTGATACTCGGTTTGCCCTGGAACATACCGGGAGCAGTGGTGGCCGAGTGGTAACGGGCCCGGCTTACGAGTTGAAGGTCGCAGGTTCAAACCCAACAAGGCCCATTACACTATGCAATTTATTTCCTCATGCTCAAAAATGCTCAATGCTCTCAAAACGGTCAAGAAAAACATTGTGTAACTGGCATATCCTAGAACCAAATATTCGAAGACATGTGTCACACCAACCCGCACTGAGCCCGCGTGGTGGGCCCATTCCCTCTCCTAGAGAGAAGGCCTGAGTCCCAGCAGTGGGAAAATTATAAGGCTGATGCTATGCTATGCTATACTATGTCCTGGAATAGCACATATGATACATTATATCCTGAGAGTATGTTCCCTTGGTAAAAGTTGGCACAGTGGCTGAGCGATTGATTGTTATACTGCGCGTTGCAGGTGCGATTCCCGCTAGAAACAAAATATTTGTACGGCCTACAGATATAGTTGCTCATGTTCTGATTGTCTTGTGGATGTGGGTTTAATTGTCTATAATCGCACTCACGATACAGGAGTCATTCGCAGCGTGAGGAAAAGATAAAGAAAAAAAAAGCAAATAGATACATTAAATTGTTAAACGTAATTAAGATGTGTAGCGTTGACTCCGAACTTTCACCTTACATGCGAAGGCGCTCCAAAAACCCATCAACTTTAAGAATCTCAGGTATTCAGTTGTCACACGTATGACGAATGTCACGTGTGTGACGTCACCGTCACGACACGGCGTGATTCGTGTATTTTATAAGTCTACGTCGTCCCGCCATAATCTTCAAGTGACGTGACTCGAGTGCGTTATTTTTATTGTTTACTTTGATTTTTCTGTGTTCTTGTGTGGGTGGGGTACTAATGTATACTATGATGTCTTTATGTAGTCGCTATAAGGATAGGGTAGTATACAATTTATTTAAAGGTAATGCTGAAAGTTGTATTACAAATTATACAGGTATATATAAATGTACTTAAATAATAATATGTTATGTACCCATATCCAGTTAGGTGACAAAAGTGCAGTTGCACTCTATCAATCCTTACATTCTTATTTTTTTTTTGTTAGAGACTTTCAGTCACAAATTGTTTATTTGATAATTGATCATAATCAATCATAAACCATTGACCCTCTTCTACAGAAATTTTAGACACTTTAACATTGAAATAACTGCAGTTTTTACCCCTGATGTATAATACACATTCATTCAATCGTAATCAAAAGGTAATCTTTCAATACATGTACAAAATATTACTGAAACGCTTCTAGATTGAATGATAACTCAGAGCTCAAACATACAAACGCGGGAAAGTGCTGAAATGAGCGAGAGAGTTGAGTCAACGACCGCTGACGAGAAGCTGATAAACTCTTGCCGTCTCCCTCACTCCTTAACAAAACAAAAATTATTGCGGTGGAAAACGGTCGTAAAAATAACATAACACACCTACACACATACGTCAATGTACACACAATCCAGAAAAATAGTTTCCCCGTTTTTTGCTCACGTGCCCGTTGCAACGCTTTTCAAGTTTCGTCTTCCATACATTTTTATTTGTACAGTCACACGCAATCGGTGTTATGACGCCAAGTGAAAAATTTGTCGCGGACACACTTTTGTTCGCTTTGGTGCAGTTTCGTGTTTCACTGTTGTTTGCGACTATACTACGAGTAGCTCTATGGTTTGACTGCCCTCATTATGACTGGTATTCATGTAATGATTTTAGTATGATGTTGCATTTACTCGTAATTTGAATTGTTTTAGATGGCTTCGGTTTGTAATTTTTATTTCTGTATTTTTTTTCTTATACTAAGCTTTTATCACAGCTATGGTAGCCCAGTGGTAACAGCTCTTACTTACGAGTTGTAAGCCGCAGGTTCAAACCCAGGCAGGCTCATTACTTTTTGTAAAATATTTCTGACTACCACTGCTCTCAAAACTGTGAAAACATTTTGGAAACCGGCATGACCTAGAATCGAAAATTCGAAGACATATGTGACATCCACCATCCGCATTTAGGCCAGTATAGTAGTAGATTATGACCTGTTCCTTTTCTTAGTAGGCCTGAGTCCCAGCAGTGGGAACATAATCAGACTGGTTATGCTATTCTTTTAGCGTTTAGTCCATGATAGAGCTTGGAGAGAATTCAAACAGCATTATTGGTCTAAAAAATAACAAAAATTTTTTAGCCGCTTAGCAAATTAAAAATATTAAAATAATTAACCAAAAACCTTTATAATTACAACTGACACATTACAGGGTTGCTGTTATCATTAATAAAATTTGAACATCGCAATTACAATAAGTGGGTGTATTGTCAAGGGCTGGCACATAAAATTGAATAATGGTTCCGCACGAAAAGGACACTAATATTTATCAAGGGTGACAGGAAAAAGGAGCCTTCCTTGAGTATAAAATTTTATACTATAAATTCTCACCCCTTTTTACGGTTATATTAAATTGGCGTGGACTGAACCCCGCGGGGTTTTGATTTAATGTGTTTTTAAATAGGCTCTGTTTTATGTATTATGAGTTCATTAAGGCTCGGTATTGAAGGGTTGGGACGAAGTTTGCTCAGGATTTATTGGTTCGTCGGTTTGTTTGTTGTGTTTTATGGTTTCTATATTGAATTATTCGGTAAATATTTTCAAATAAGGGTCCTATTTCTATCTACAAGTGCTTTAATAATATTGATTGATTTTTAATATTTCACCCTAAGCAATATAAACCATAAAGTAAGCATATTTTTTTTTCGTTTTGTTACATTTGTACACTTTGCTGTCGTTAAAATACATGAAAAATGTATTTTCATCAATATGAGATAAAGAAAATGCTATACACTTGTGGAAAAGCGCAAAATTGGACCAATTTTTGTTTTAACCTATTCTATAACGTATAATAAATTAATAATATAATACTAAAATAAAATACTTTTTTGAGGGCTCTTCCAAAAAATAAGTAGGACGAGCAAAAATAGTGGTCAAACGTGACACTACAAATAATAATTAAATATACGCATTTGGTTAGTAACGCAATGGTTTGCGCCACCAAATTGATTGGTGTGATCCCAAATAAACGTCAAGCAATGGGAAAAAGCAAGATAAAAATAATAATAAAATAATAATAACATAATTCCACAATAATCACACAACGCCGTCTAGTCCCAAGCTAAGCAGAGCTTGTGTTATGAGTACTATACAACTGTTAACATTTTTTAAACATATTTTTAAATACATACAAGTTTCAACATACATATTTCAGATAAATTACACCCAGACATAGAACAAATGATCGTGCTCATCACACAAACATTTGTCCTGAGTGAGAATCGAACCCACGACCTCCTGCTGCTATGCCGGTCAGGGTCACTAGACCAACAGGCCAGTCAAAACTAAAAAAAAAAACAAACTAAATTCTTCGATAGTTGTTTCACCATTGAACGCTACAACTTACCCTTTTGAGAGAACCGTCATGCACAGAACACAAGATACTTAGTCCCATTAAGTCGTATTCTGCTTTCTCCATACATTCGAGGAGCATTAGATAGTTCTGCTGTTGAACGCACAAGTTGTAACAGCCAGTTCAAAGTTCTTAACCATAAATGACACAAGAGTCAAAACTTGGGCCATAGTTATCAGATACACGCTATAGTTTAAAGTCGCAGGTGCTTAGGATGCGGAGAGGCGGGGCTGGGAATAGGCTGGCCTATTTTGCAGTTAGTTTGAATAGGCCATCGATATTAAATGTGGTCGTACTTCAAAAGGAAAAAAAACGGAAACCTTATAGGATTACTTTGTGATCTCTCTGTCTGTCAAGACCCTTTATCTTGGGAACACGAAGAGTCGAAAATCGAGTTGAAAAAAAGTTTTGATTGTATGTATGTATCGTGGGATGTAAAATCGTAAATACAAGATGCCCAGGCTCAGAAAAATAATCTGCATGATACACAATTTTTTTTTTAATACTTTTACTCGAAAACTCGCTCTTATCCCACTGCGTTTAGGCAAACAATGGACGTGTGTAAGGTAAAGTGCGCGTGCTCGCTCCCACTACAATTTTAATCTAATAATAGTACATTTTGATGCAAGTGCAGAAAGTTTGTCATTGAAACCGATGCGGAATACTGGAATTCGCACGAGCCGTAGGTGAGTGTGTTATGGAGCCGATAGCTGTGTGATCTTGCACGTGTGTCAAATGACGTTTTTCAACACTTACGACTCGTGGGGGTTGACTCACGCCTCGTGAAAGTCGACGCGCGCCCACATTTTGAAACACGTGCATGCAAAATATATTCGAACTATGCTACCGTCCAATTTTGTGAAAAATGATGAAAGTCATAATTTCAATTTTAATCATACATATAAAATGAATTATTTAGATACATTTTCTAAGTTTTAGATGTGAACAAGTGTGCTCGTTACGGCTGAATATCGCCTAACTAGCTGCATCTGTGGACTATAGTGACGCTTGTCTGGATTGACCTCTTACTGAGAACGAATATTAGCCTGGTATCTAGGTTGGTACACTTCGTATGTAGATAGACCTTTATTTTCGATACCACGAATCAGTACCGTAACCTGCAAATCTAGACCGCTGTACCTGGCTTTTACCTAGATCAACAACATGTTACTATCTACTATGGACGTCTTCGTATACTGAGATAGCAATCCTAAACACTGCCGCTTTGATTGAAATTTTAAAGTTGCGGATATGTTATTGTAGGTGTTTTATTTTAATATCTTCATTTCTTTTTCTTTTTTTCTAAAATTCACCTATTTATAGACTTTCGACATTTGTTTCATTATAGCTATTATTATTTTAATTTATTTAATTATAGTTGACTATTATTATCTGTTATTGTTTTGTCTTAAATTAATAAAATTAAATGTGTGTGAATTTAGGTGGGTAATTTGGTACCATGGGTTATCCGAATGGGAACCCTGGGGTCCTAGGACGCATGGCAAAGAAGGAAAATAGGTGTAGATTTTAGTCAGTAAAAGTCTGACACGCCATCCCGTTCAACCCTGGAGAAGGCGAAGTCATCGGTTGGTTTTCGATCTAAAAAAGATTTGAGGCCCTGGGGAGGTATGAAAGTGCATATCAGGGCCCTGGAACCAAGGCAAAGAAGGAATAGGGTAGATTTTTAGTCAGTAAGAGTCTGACACTATCTCCCGCCCCGCCCAAGGGTGGGATGATTTTACTTACCATAAAAAAATAATAGATAGTGGCCATTTTCTGTGAAGATGCCGAATATATGCAATTTGACTGTCTTTAGAAATTGCTATTATATATCTTCCTTTATCATCATGGTAACTTTGACATTGTAGTGCCTACTTTACATCGTATGCACATAAAAAGACAAAATCTTACAGGAAAAAGTTACAAAAAACTTACAACATTAATTACTAACGCTTTATTTCACTATAACCTTTATTCCCTTGACATAAAGTCATGATTGGCTAGATATTATCTTTACGGTGTGTAGTCAGAAGGTTGCAAAATTGACGGGTACGTTAACGAACGAATAAGCCAGTTCAAAGAATAACGGGAGTGAGTTTAAAGAGAACGCTAAAAAAAAATGGCGCGTTTTCTGCTCGATTGGACGAAAACTGGTGCTCACAGGCCGTGTGTAACCGCTTTTGTAAAATAGGTTAAGTCATTATTTTATACTTTCATTTTTCTGAAGGGTTTCGATGGTTCTGGTCTTGAACGTTTTCGGCGGTGCATAAAATTTAATTTACAAAACATGATCAAAGGGAATATTTTATTCGTTTTGTTATTTGGTTAAGCAAAACTAATTAAACGTTAAACATAATATTTTCAGGGTACCGTCCCTGATTCGCAAAAAATGTAATCCTTAAAGAATCACTTTGTAATCCGTCAGTCTGTTTGTTCGTCTGTCAGTCGGTCAAGATCCTGTGTCTCAGGAAAACATGGATGTATGAAATTAAACTCAAGTAGGCTACTCTAAGCAGTAGTGAAATAATAAAACTTCTAAGTCAACACAATTCAAAGAAGGCCGTTTGTGCTCGAAACCTATGGGCTTTTTTTTTTCGTAGCCTATCGTGCCGGGGCCGGGTATTCCTTTCGGAAGTTAACCCATGACCCCAGTAGGCTCGGACCCTGCCGGCCTGCAGCTAGCAGGCTGGGCCTCTTCGGTGTGCTGACAGCTCCTTGAGGCGAGCTGAACAGAACGCGCCGTCGACGACTTGGGCTCGGTCCGGTCGGTTACCGGACGATCGGACAGTGGGGTACTTCCTGTTGACTTTCTGAAAGGCATGAAGCAATGTCTTATAGCAGAAGTGTAGAAAAAGTCTGAAAATTGTTAAAAAAAAAACGTTTTGTGATTTCGAAAAATCTGTGTTACTCGATTCGGGAAGTAAACTATTATTAATTTATCTAAGTTTGAACCCTCGGAGCATCAGTCTGACTCGCACTTGACCGGTTTTTTCAACTTGACGCTCAGCAATTCAAAATAAAAATTGAAATCAGGCTAAAAATCAGTCGTTTTTAGAAGTAAAGTAAATACGAAATGTATGTTACGTTTATCGCAACCACTATAAAAATGACTTCTATGATTTCAGTATAAAAATAACTTCAATCCATACAGTTGCTCAATTCAGAAGTAACTTTGCAACATATAGTTTTACCACAGTATTTTAGTTATGGTTTTGTTGTGATATCAAACTGGAAAACCGTTTGTTGACGTTAATTTGTGATTACGACTTTCTGAAAGGTAGATAGTGAGTTTATCGGAACTTTTCTTTATCTGATTATGATGTACTATCGTGCTCATTTTTCCCGCATCACTTAAAAAATATTCGCTTGACTCCTGCGGTGCGGCGCCAAACCAAACCCTTTGCAGTTTTCATTTCTAATGCAAGCAAAAATCAACTTAGCGGTGGTTAAGCGGAAGTGTCTTTGATAGTACGTAACTCTGATAGTTTTTCAACTTAATCATAGAAAAGATTAAAAGGTTTAGATAAAACGTTTGTAAAGGGTTTTTCTTCTTTATTCGTGCTGATAGCATTTTTTTTTTTTATGGTAGGTTAATTCATCCAATGACAAATCCCGCCCTTGGGTGGGGCGGGAAATAGTGTCAGACTCTTACTGACTACACCCTACCTTGCTCCATTCTTTGCCTTTATCCCAGGGCCCCGGGTAAGGTAGTTGTGCATGCTGGGCAGCAAAAGAGGTGACGCATATCCTAGGATGGGGCTCCACACTGGCGCTATGTTTTCGATGGGTCAACGATACCCTATTTGGCCACATAATCTCTATACTATTATGTGCATGCTGGGCAGGAAAGGAGGTGACGCATATCTTGGAAGAGGCTCCATACTTGCACTGTGTTTGCGATGTGTCATGAATACCCTATTTGGTCAGATTACCTCTGATTCAGATTCAGATTTATTTAGTGTTAAATGCTCATAACTTTGCCATTAGGCGTACAAATGTTAATATTTATCTAAATATTATACAATATTCAAAAATGATAAATAGCATTACAGAGCTATTAAACAAATATAATAAATAATATAATATATTCCACAACTATCACACAACACCGTCTAGCCCCAAGCTAAGCAGAGCTTGTTTTATGGGTACCAGATAGCTGATAAACATACTTATATATTTCTAAATACATACATATTATAGATAAATAACACCCAGATACAGAACAAATGATCGTGTTCATCACATAAACATTTGTCCTGGGTGGGAATCAAACCCACGACCTCCGGCATAACAGTCAGGGCCACTAACCACTAGACCAACAGGCCACTCCACACAACAAAACATTCAACAGAACATTACTCGCCTGCCAAAACAATTTAAATATCAATATCAAAACAATTACCAAAGTAATAGAATATTTTAAAAATATTTTTCTCTATTATTTCTATCGTAACTGAAAAACACAGGTAGGTTTAGTTAATAAAATTTTGACATCATGCTCCATATCCCATAGTAGGTACTAGGGAAGGTTATTTGATTATTTCCCATCTCAACAAAGTGTTTAGATTTTAACTATCATTACATATTCGATCATAAACAAATACTAATCAATTCCAGCCCATTTTAATTTACCTACAAAATTAATAACAACTCCTCAACTAAACACACAACACGATCCCGATATTAAACCATAAGTTATGATTGAGTGCTATGTTGTTATTATCAGAGGTAATTATGCGGCTAGCCTGAAAGTAGGTTACCCTATCTAGATCTAAGCTAGCATAGCTAGAAGCCACGCATGGCAATACACGCTTGAAATATTGCAACGCATAATTGGTGACGGGCAGACGTGCAGTCATTATGGGAACTGATATGTGGGTTATTTTCCTGTTGGTGAGGAAATTGTAGCAGTCATTCAAGTGTTGCTGGTGCATAGTCATTTGTTCTTAGTACCTCATTTTTAATGCATGTTAAATTGGGGTTTTTTTATGGTAGGTAAAATCATCCAATGACAAATCCCGCCCTTGGGCGGAGCGGGAAGTAGTGTCAGATTCTTACTGATTAAAAACCTACCTCGTTCCTAATGTTCATCATCATCATCATCATCAGCCTTTTAATGTTCCCACTGCTGGGACTCAGGCTTCCTCTCTAGGAGAGGGAATGGGCCGTAATCCACCACGCGGGCCCAGTGCGGATTGGTGGATGTCACATGTTTTCAAATTTTTGGTTCTAGGACATGCCGGTTTCCTCACGATGTTTACCTTCACCGTTTTGAGAGCAGTAGTGATAAATTAAATTACACAAATATGCGCCTGGCTGGGTTTGAACCTACTGACATACAATTCGTATGTGGGGCCGTTACCACTCGGGCACCACTGCACCTTATGTTAAATTGGGGTAACAAGGGCAGGCACAAGATAAAATATTGCAATGCTTGGAAAAAGTTGCTAAGTCATAAGCACTAATAATATATTATAATGTCATCATTGTACACGTGGTTTGCAATAAACGTTTTGGCTTTAAGTTTGACTTTTTTTCTTTGAGTAAATTTTAATTTTTTAATATTTAAACTAGTAACCTACCCCTTTCAAACGGGTGCAAAACTATACACTTACACCTTGTTCTAGCTATTAGTGAAAACTGTTGCAAGTTAACTGAACCATCAAATCTCAATGTAACTTTTCTACCATTGGACAACCCGATGTAGGTACGACAAGTGTTCACCCTTACATTGTTAACACCTCTACGGTTTGGACAAAGCGTTTTATCTCGTCGTTTATACCGTGTATATCGAAGGACTGAAACAAATTGCCCATAGCGGTCTTTCTGTCCGATTATAATTTTGATGTCTTCAAGGCTAAAGTGAGCTCTTAGTAAACTATTGCGATTCACCACCAACGATTGCATCACTGCTTGCCATCAGGTGGGATCGCAGTCAAACACTAGTTTATATCGTTTAAAAAAAATTAACTTAAAAATCTTAAAATCGGTTGCCAATTGTTAACAAGAAGATCAATTTCAATCACTAAATTTTCTCCTTACACGCGATAGTCTGACGGCAGCAAAGAAAGATGGCGGCCACCAATCAATCCACTTTGGGACAAGCGGTTTTCACAAAAGGATATTGCCCGCAGCCACGCGACAATGATCTGCTTCAAGACAAAATTAAATGCCTTTCTTACAAAGAAAATTCTTAACCTACCTACAACAATGTATTTAGGTAAGTGGTAAATTAAATTAGAAGGAAAAATCGGATCTTTTATCCTGGAAAGCCGTTTTATCCGCTTTGCCTTAAGAACAGTGGTGGCCCCTCCGTCGTATATAAGTTGTAGTTGTAGGTCGCGGGTTCAAACCCAACCTAGCGTAGGGTTGTTACTTTGTGTAATTTATTTAATTGCTCTCCTCGTGAGGAACCCGGCATGCCTTAGAACCAAAAATTCGAAGACTTGTGACATCCACCAACCCACACTGGGCTCGCGTGGTGATTAAGGACAATTCCCTCTCCTAGAGAGGAGGCCTTAGTCCCAACAGTGGGAACATTATAAGGCTGATGCTCTTTATTTTATTTGAGTGGCTTACAGCTAAGAATACAAAATTAAATGACAAGATAGATCACGGTGACCCACTTACAAGCCTCCTCATATAATTTGGGAGTTTTTATGTTATATGGAATGATTGCCTCTAAGTAACTCATAGTGTTCCTACAGTTTCCCTTTATTGCGAGGGCTTCGACATACTTGTGGCCCTGGTAGACGTCGGCACTAACTGGCTCTTAGAATTTTTCTGACATCTCTTTGAGGCACATGTGTTGGACGGTAAGCTATCCATGGCTCTCGGTCCGCATACCCGCGCCCACAGTAGCCGATAGTTGTTATGCGATTCCTGACGCCTGGGGAGATACCGTCATCGTAGAAAAAAAAGCCCCACTGAAGGATACTGGTCTGCTTTTAGTCAGTAAAAGTCAGATAAGGCTTTTTTGGTCTACCCTAGAAAAGAAAGAAATCATTGGATAGTTTCCTAACTCAAAAAATATAGCCTGTAATTATCTAGCCAAGATTCATACAAAGTAAAAATATGACTACAAATTGACTTAAGTAGATAAAAAGTAAGGCCTGTTTTTCTTAATTTCCCAAGCTAATACAAAAATCCTTGAAGTATATTTCTTAATATTCTTCTCAAGTGTCGCGTTAACATTCTCATTCTTACTTTTATTGCCAAAAAAATAATACGCAACGAGGGCGATCAGGTCGGACGCATAAAAATTAACGTCACAACCAAATCTGGCTAATGTCCAAAATACTATCATGTCTTTGAATATATTTTAAGATACTCTGAAAAGTTTTTAAAAATAGGAAAATTGAATTCATATTTTTATACAGGCTGTATTAAAGTGTGACTGGAATAGGCGGAACATAATAAGATTTTCAGGTTAGATTCAAATAATACTTGAGAGTATAGTGAAATAGAATCTATATATGACAGTGTACTAAAAGTCTATGAGACTAAAAAATGACTAGATCTTTATACATTATATTATTACATTAGTATATTACAAACTAAGCAGAATTTGTGCTATGAGTACTAGACAACTGATAAACATACTTATATATTTCTAAATACATACATACATATTTATAGATAAATTACACCCAGACACAGAACAAATGATCGTGCTCATCACATAAACATTTGTCTTAAGTGGGAATCGAACCCACGACCACCGGCATAGTAATCAAGGCCACTAACCACTAGACCGACAGGCTAGTCGACATCATCATCATAGTCATTTCAATCGGAAGACGTCTACTGTTGGACATAGGCCTCCCCCAAGTGTCGCCATAACGAGCGGTCCTGTGCATCTCTCATCCATTGGATTCCCATAACCCTTACCAGGTCATCGGTCCACCTTGTGGAAGGCCTTCCAAAACTGCGTCTTTCGATATGCAGTAACTAGTGTTAGTGTGTGTGTATATTAGTGTGTGTAAGAACACACACTAATATACATTAAAACACTATACTAATAATGTTATTTAGTTGAATGTTAGATTGGCAGTTGCTCCGTGAGTCTAGAAGTCTACCCAGATTAGCTTTCAAGGCATCTCTTCAAAGCCAATACATTTGATGGTATTGTAATTCCTATACTACAGTTAAGTACATTCTAATTCAAATGAACACCCTGTACGGGTAATACTACGATTCGTAGCCACCTACGAGCTACGGCGTAGCTGTGCTAAGAAACCCCGGTGCTACGGTGCCACCATTTCACAGGTATAAAATGGGTCAATTGCTTACGTATTTCTATGATCATATTATTTTATGTAGTGTACAAAGTTCTTTAGGAAATTTGAGTGCTCAGAGCCATTTATTCTCGTTTTGGTCGAAGGAAAATGTTTGGAATATCATAATGTGTAAGAATATCAGCAGCCAATTTCTTAAAGTGCCTGCGTATGACTCAGTTTTACATCCTATCTGCGGAGACGATCTCCAGTACCTGTCTCAATGATACTTTGCTATCGAGATACAGAACCGATCAAAGTATCTGCAGATTAGGTATAATTTCAGTGGCGGATAAGCACGTTGGAAAGTATTGAAAAAAAAAATATATATGTATATATTATGTTTTCAGTTCTACGCACACTAATATTATTAAGGCTTGTGAGTATGAAGATATATTTTATTAGTAACTTCTTCACGCTCGAAAGGCTGAACGAATTTGGAGACTTGAATTTTTTTTTTATTAAATTAAATACTTACCCAAATGTGCGAATTGGGTACCCGAAGTCCAACCTTGCTCACCAGCTCAGTGACGTCAGTAAATCTATTCTTGACGATAAATAAGAAAGTGAGATCTGCAATTTTTAGGGGAAGAATATGAAACTGTTCACACCGAATCACATAATTAGGAAGACAGGTATTTGAGCGCAATTTCCTACAATAAGCAGCTTTTGAGTAAACGGCACTTTGGTTTTCCATTATGTCTTACCGTCTCTTGCAGGACTGCCTTCCTAAGACGATAGTTGGTCTAAGTGCTAGGCTTTATAATAAGGCTCACCAATTACACACGTTTTGCCTGAGTGTGAGGTAAAGAAAAAATAAAATTCCTGGCTTCAGACACTAACATATAATGATACCGTGGAGCTTTTATCGACAAAACATTAAATGAGATAGGCTTACAATTACTATACATTTAAAAATTAACACACACATACTCACTCTCATACACACACCATTGCACACATACACGCACACAAACTATACACATATTTAACATAGCTTGTATTTTGTTCACCCACTGGTTTGTGTACCAATGATTTTATTGTGCAACTGTAATACGACCCCCTATAATTGGAAACTTTCCTAAGATACAGACATAATTTCTGCCTAGTTTATGAAGGGCAGTCCTATGACCAGCTTTATACTGAGTATAGTTTTTTTCTACTTAATGATTAAGACTACTCTGTATGCTTTGTACAAACTACTATTGAATAAATTATTATTACAATATAAGCATACATAATGTAACATCAGAAACCATCAATTGTGTTTCCTCTATTTAAATATTTATTAATATATAAATTTAATTGAAAATTGCGACTTGAAGCGCAGCAGTATATCGTTCAGCCATAGCGCCAACTGTATCGACAAAAAAAATGTCATATTTTAGCGTATCACATTAACAAAAATATGTATCAAGTTTTCTTGTAAATTAAAACAGTTGTACCTATCCTATTTTTTGTTGTCTATAAAGTAAAGAATACCTATAAGAAAATACGGATCATAATCAACCGCATCACGTCACCAAAAACAGAGACATTCCTTTCTAAGTACTCCATAACATCCTCATCAAATCAACCAATATTTGAACAGACCTGAGAATTTCTTCGTTAATCCCTTATTAAATAAACAGGCCTAACCTCTTCAAATACGATCGCCCCTCGCAACTGTTATGACGTCATTGTCCTCCTACCCTCTAAACAACGTAATCAGAAGTGGGAGCGTACGTGTGTGTACTACTGAATTTGACAATGGTGATTGTAAATGTTTAGGATTTGAATAGAGTTTAGCTAGTCTCCAAATTGCACAAAATAAATTAATAAAAATTATTTTTAGTTTCCCATATTTATCACAAATAAGCACAATATATGAAGATAGAAAAATAATGAACATTAGGCAGTTATGTATTTACAATACTTGCATTTTTATCCGTAAGGCTTTTAAAAAAACTGTACAGACCAATCTATCGTTAAATAAAGTAAAAGAATTAACGCAACGTGGCAGTCGCTGGGCTAGTTTCCTGGTCTTACCAAAGATGAGAACTATGTTCAGCAAAAAAAAAAACATTTGAAGGAGCACAGTTCTATAATAAAATACTGTCATTTATAAAAAAATGTACTGATTTAATGTATTCAAGAACCAACTAGCACAATACGTAAAAAGTTATTATTAAATATCTACCTAAAGACTGTATTGGATGAGTTTAACAATTTACGTACGTGGTGACGAAACCTTGTTATAGTTAGCTTAATATAAGGAAAAATAGTTCTCAAGTAAGTGACTTTGTGTCTTTTTTGAGAAATAAATATTTTTAAACCTAGAGTTTGCTGCGGTATTTTCTTGGGTGACATATAGATTGTATTAAAAAAGTAAATCCGTCCATCACTTCAAACAAGAAATAGGGCAATCTCTTTCGTGAATTTTAATAACTTTTTAAGCTATTCTTGTACTTATGTATATTTATAAGTAGCTTTCCCCCGTGGTTTCACCCGCGTTTTTGTTTAGGAACTACCTCCACTCCTATTGGTTGTAGCGTGGTGTTACATATAAAGACTTTCTTGATAAATGCTATCGAACTTAACTAATTTTTCAATACGAATAAGAAGTTCCTGAGATTGGGGTATTAATTAGACAAACAAAGTTTTTACTTTTATAATAATACTAGCTTCTACCAGAGGCTTCGTCCGCAAAAATGTTGGACATTGCGGACGCAAAGTCGAACACGAAGACGGTCAGGACGGTGAAATCGGTTCATGAGTTTATCTGTGAAAGCGAAGCAGACAAACAGACAGAGTTACTTTCACATTTATAATATTAGTATGGAATATGTATTATAATTATGTATAGGTCTATATATATATTTTTTATATTACTGTTTCCATGCCTGTTTCAAGTTAAAAAAAAAGTATAATTAGTTCATAATTTGCAAGAAGTATTTCAGGAAATAACAATTCGAGAAAGGTGTGATTTTGTACCATTAACAATAATCTCAGAGAATTTTTATTTATTATTTCAATTATTTATTTGCATTCCACAATGTACATGCAATAGGTGGTAAATAAAAATTTAAATAGACACAATTGTGGACCCTGATGGGCACAAGAAGAACAATGAATAAACCAGTGTCTTCTTTTCTTTCGAATATTTCACTGATAAGTTTTTAAGGCATAATGATAAAGAAAAGAGATAATGAGAACTAACACCCCATTCATTAGTTTTCATTATTCAAAATTGAACGAGAAATAACATAAGCGGCATGAAAATAATCGATTTTAATCTACAAATAATAATTGGATTGATTAAACCAATCTTGCAGATCACAAAATAAATCAAAAACCCCGTCAACATACTCATACATAAACAAATTGACAATCACAGCCTCTCTCCCTGTCTTTCTGTATCTGTAACCCACACACTGACATCTTTATAATTGACTGACACACACAAGCTTAAACTCTGTTGGTGTAAACACACACTCGTAAATAGAAAACGTCGAACACACACACATAGAAACTACCAAGTTTGTTTGTTAACGTGGGTTGTGTTTTACACATACATTGGTGCAAAGCCATGAGTGAATTCACGGAAAAAATAGGTTCGTCACCTTAACGTTTCAAGTGAGTCACTATATCAAAACGCCAATTTCTAAACATGATACTTAAATGTTATTTAAAAATATGGTTTTGGTGCCTTACAACTTAAACTATCTACTGTCAGATTTGTACATCGTTAAAGTAAAAAATTATACCAAGGGAACGTTACAAAAATGTAATCTCATATTCTCAGCCGCCGAGACCCCGATTTCTGTGGGCGTGTGGACGACGAGCAATGTGTAGGTCGCCGTCAGGCTGTCAATTGTTCAAACCAAGCCTACATTGTCCACGACTACAAAGAGATGTCAGCAGTACCATAGGGACCCCGTAGGGCCAAAGCCTTCTCAAGCCATGAGTAACTGATCCTTCAGTTCCTACACAGGTGTGGTTTTAGTATCTAAAAGTCCAATAACACACTAGTAGCTTCAAAAGATATTGTTACATGATTTTATTAAAATAAAAAAGAGGTGACGAAGGTATAAACTTCTTGACTGTACATCAGATACTGTGTACCCTGTACCCCACACAGAGGTAATCATGTAAGTACAACTGCCCACACATGACGAGGTAATTAAGTAAGGCTGGGAGCTGATTGACGGTTGCCTGATTGCGCCCGACCCGATCTGCGACCTGGCGATGATCTTTGCTCACCCCTTGGTGTTACATTTGAGGTATACGTGTGTTTATTGGGTAATAGTTGTAGTAATCCCTAGGTAAAGTGAGTTACTTTATACAGGGTGTCTTTGAAACCTTTGGCAATCCTTCAAGGGGTAAAATTAGTCATGAATGCAAACAACTTCAACTTTTAGTTCAAAGCACACCAATTCTATAAGGGTGATCATCATTTACTATAATACGTATGGAAGTGTGTGTGTGCATGTGTTTGCTACTACTTTTCTTTCAAATGGGTTTGAATAAATTGATACAACGGATAGTCCACAACTGACTGACCTGTCGGTGTAGTGGTTATTGGCCCTGACTGCTGCGCTACGCTACGTTTGTGTGATGGGTACGATCGTTTATTCTGTCTCTGAGTGTAACTTATCTATAATATGTATGTATTTAGAAAGATATAAGTATGGCTCTCAGTTGTGTAGTACTCATAACACAAGCTCTACTTAGCTTGCGACTAGACGGCATTATGTGATAGATATGGAATATTATTTATTAAGTTATCTTGGAGTAGGACATGGTAAATTTTTTAACCCAGAAGTAATTTTTTTCGAATAATTATCTACTGTTACGCGAGCAAAGCTGCTGTCAGAAGACAGAAATGTGAAATAAAACAACTTTTCTCCTCAATTTGTCGTGTTATATAATTAAATGTGAGTACTGCGGACATTTTCCATGTAATAAATTAAGTATCAAATTAAATAAAGCCTAGTAAAAAAGGACTAACTACTAAACAACTAGTAATCAAAGAGAGCAGTGGTGGCCGAGTAGTAACAGCCCCAACTTACGACTTGTAGGTCCCGGTTCAAACCCAGCCAGGCTTATTACTTTGTGTAATTTATTTCATCACCACTGCTCTCAAAACGGTGAAGGAAAACATCACGAGGAAACCGGCATGTTCTAGAACCAAAAAATCGAAGACATGTGACATCCACCAACCCGGACTGGGCCCGCGTGGTGGATTAAGGCCCATTCCCTCCCCTAGAGAGCAAGTCTGAGTCCCAGCAGTGAGAACATTATAAGGCTGATGCTATGCTAATTGCACATTCCAAAGCATAGATCTCTATGGAGAAGAATGTGCAAGAAACACATTATTTTCAATCATGTTATGTATTACAAATATCTCGGTTACATGTCTCTTGTCGCTAATAGTATGTAAGAACAATGTAAATAACATAAAGAGAGAAAAAAAACTAATTCTAAATAAAGATATTAAAATAAACCTCTGGCAACTAATAAACAAATATTTAATAAAAATTTGTATTGATTGACCATGCCTAACTTAAATGATGGGCTGGGTATATTTTGTTTTTTTTTTTCCACAACTATCACACTACACCGTCTAGTCATAAGCTAAGCAGAGCTTGTGTTATGAGTACTAGACAACTGATAAACATACTTATATATTTCTAAATACATACATATTATAGATAAATTACATCCAGACACAGAACAAATGATCGTGCTCATCTCGCAAACTTGGTCCTGGGCGGGAATCGAACCCATGACCTCCGGCATAGCAGTCAGGGCCACTAACCACTAGACCAACAGGCTAGTCACAACATTGCTCGCAGAGCAGTTGATCGAATGGGTCGGAAGGTTCTGAAGTGCGGCCACGACCGATGAGGATGAGGCAGCGTTAGAAGGCATCGTACAAGGTGGACCGACGTCTTAGTGAGGATCGCGGGACTCCGAGTCGTACAGGATTGTTTTTTGTTGTGATTTTAGGAAGGCCGATGTCCAACTTTGGATGTCATTTTTTTATTGGTAACAAACTAGTGCTTGATTGCAATCCCACCTGATTGTAAGCAGTGATGCAATCGTTGATGGTGAGTCGCACTAGTTTATTAAGAGTCTATTCACTCTAGTCTTAAAGACACCCAAATTATAATCGGATGGGAAGACCGCAGCAGGCAAATTGTTCCAGTCCCTCGACGTACGCGGTATGAACGACGAGGCGAAACGCCTAGTCCAGACCGTAGATGTTTCAACAACGTAAGAGTGGATACTCGCCGTACGTCGGGTTGTCCGATGGTGGAATTGAGATGGCGGAATCAAGTCATGCAATTCCCGTGCACACTCTCCAAAATGCATCCTATAAAATACCGAAAGGCTGGCTACCTTACGCCTGTGCTCAAGGCTTTGAAGATTGGACTTAAGCAAATATCTCTTGTAGTGTATGATGATTGACTGGCTGAAGAATAGTTTCCATTACTGCCATATCTTGTGTCTAATCTAAAACCCAACACAATTTATCATTTCTTAGATCTAGATGTCAAGGCAGCTAGAAGCTAAATGCCATCAAGGGTTTATTGATCTAGTTAGTGTTTCTGAAAGCGGCCACGTGGGCGAGCGTACGATGGACGCACCGAGATGATGTAAGCGGAATGCGATACGGTATTCATTAATAGATAACGGGAGACATAAGCGAGGCCGTATCTAGTCTGTACAGTTAGGTATAAGATTAGCAATTCAATGGACTATGACGTCAACTAATATTGAATCAAAAAGCTGTTTTAGGATATTCACTTAGGATACTTCAATCACAGTTTGATATTGATGGTGGTGATGATGATGGGTGAAATATCAACTTTATTTCAAATATATTACGTTTGTGTGCAGAAAACAACAGTGAACGTACGGTAGGACATATGTAGTACACATAGTTTATATAGTGTACCAAATATTTATTACAAATTTCTAATTTTTTTTTAATTGTTTGAGCTAGTGCTTGACTGCAATCCCACCTGATGGTAAGCGCACGTAAGGTGCACTAGTTTATTAAGAGCCTATTCACTTTAGCCTTGAAGACACCTAAATTATAATCGGACGCGAAGACCGTAGCAGGCAAACTGTTCCAATCCTTCGATGTACGTGGTAAAAACGACGAGGCAAAACGCTTAGTTGGGACCGTAGAAGTTTTGGCAACGTGTCATTGATATTTTCCTATTGCTTTTTTTTAATTTACGTTATTAAAAGTTAATAACGGGAATAATGTTATATCGCTCTGTTTTATTTTACTCAATATTTTTATTAAACTAGTGTATACCTAGTATAATAGTGTAGTTTAATCTCACTTTTGAGGTGATGTGACGCATATCTTCCTTAAATAGTATTTGTGTTTGTTAATTAGTTTTAAGCTTTGCGTCATTTCGCGTAAATAAACTGTTTTTCTTTCTTCTTCTTTCTTTCTTTCACTTGAACTAGTCATGTTTTATGGTGGTAAAATGGGACTCTATCAATAAGACTCCAATGTACGTCCGCCTGTCATCAAATTGTATGTCATGAACCGTGTTAGTTATGGAGAGAGAAATTGAAATTTTCAGAGATGTTTTGTTTCTATTGCCGCTATAATAATATATATTAAAAACTTCCACGTGTGGAACACCACGCGCCGTCGATGACTTGAGCTCGATCAGAACGGTTACGGGACGGTCGGACGGCAAGTTACCCATTGCTCGCCGTAGACCGATGATGCGAGTCACAGGATTGTTCGTTGTGGTGACACTTAGGGGAGGCCTATGTCCAACAGTGGACGTCTTTCGGCTGAAATGATGTTGATGATGATGATGATGGCAATGCTGATCTTCAGTCTAAGACAAAAGCCAACCCTTGGATCATTTGAAGTTTATTTTACATAGGTAGTGGTCAATCAGCCTTCATTGAATAGAAAACATCTCACCTTGTGTTTCAAGCAAACTAAATTCTCGCCGTAGGTAGCGCTAGCTTCCGGGCCAGGCGCGAACTTCCGGGAAGCGAGCGTGAGTGTGCGTGATACAAACGACTTGATTTAATTGTAATGCGGTTAATGTAATTATCTTGGACTGTTCTTCTTTAGACCTTGATAAACTGTTGGCTATAATGTGGTGGAAGAAACTATCCTTCCACCACATTATAGCCATATTAAAGCATATTATTCATTTTTATATAACTCTTGTACTAACAAAAGTTATATATAAATATATATATAATACTAGCTGACACGGTAAACTTCGTACAGCCTAATAGTCAATTAAAACTTTTTTTTCTTACTTTTTAAACCTTTCTTGGACTATTACGAATATTTCAAGACTAAAATGAACCAAATCGGTCCAGCCGTTCTCGAGTTTTAGTGACACTAACGAACAGATTTTTTTTTTATATATATAAGAAGATAGATAGACTACCTGACCCGGAAAACTTCGTACCGCCTAATATTTGATTTTTTTCATTTTTTTTTCATTTTTTAAGCCTTTCCTGGAGTATCACGAATATTTCAAGACCAATATTAGCCAAATTGGTCGAGCCGTTTTCGAGTTTAAGCGAGACTAACGAACGGCTATTCATTTTTCTCATCGACTTATATTGTGCGTAGTTCACATATATCGATGGTGTTTATATATAAGATAAGTAGATAGTTTATTTCAATATTTCATACATGGATTTCTAGTTCGATATAAAACTTAATAGATATATATACAAATTAAAAATTAATAATATGTACAAACGGGTAGAAAAAGAACTTATTGGGCATCAAAAAATTCATCCACATCGATATCAATGGGAAAAGTGCCCAGAACGCTGGCAGCATTGCCACGTTGGATGGCAATGCTGATTCGTTGACCGAAGAAAAGCCCAGCCCTCTGGTCACGCGAAGAGTCGACTAGCTGTTTGCTGATGTCACG
The DNA here is from genome assembly GCA_958295575.1 of Leucania comma. Taxonomy (NCBI): domain Eukaryota; kingdom Metazoa; phylum Arthropoda; class Insecta; order Lepidoptera; family Noctuidae; genus Leucania; species Leucania comma. The sequence goes on from OY282469.1 coordinate 2,866,993, forward strand.
AACAACTCGATGAGCGCTCGGACCCCATGGCCCTAGTGTTTCAACCCCAAACGGCTCAAACGTGTAACTACCGATAAGGTTATTATATTTACGCCGTTTGAGATTTTCTGCACCTGCAGCAGCCGCCCCAGCACAGCCTGCCGTTCTCAGAAGATGGGATGGCGCAAGGGTGTCGACACAAGTTGCATCCCACACCAAAGGCCTACCTAACTTCCAGGGCATTATGGTCATCCCGTCTGGCCTCTTTCCATCGTCACGTGCCAAGCCGATAGGTTCTAAAACAGCTGGCACCCCGGCGATGACGAGAGCTCGGCGGATGATGTCATTAATGCTGGCATGCCGTGCTAACGTGCGTACTAAGTAGATAGTTGTATCTTCATGCAAACTTTCGAATAATATTAAAAAGTTATAGGATCATAACTGTTCACATAGTCATCTGAATTACTAAGGTTTAAAATCTGTACTTACTTATAAATGATATTAAATTACAAAACGGGTAGTAATTAAATGTTCTTTTATTTATTTAGGTTTTCTACTACGAAATATGCCTTTGTTCCATTAAAATACTATGCACAAAAATATGCTCAACTGGGTGGTTTAAAAAATAACCACGAAGGGGATGGCGGGATCTGTGTTCGCTGTTCTAACCTGACTTGTTCGAATCGGGATTGTAAAAATATCCCATATAAAACTGAACAGTTTATTTGTTTGAACTATTCTGAGGAAGTTCTAGTTAGAATTGGAAAATTATTTTAGTTCTGGTTTACCCACTAAACGAGAAAGGCTACAGACATCATAATACTTCGACTAATAGAAGTAGAGCAATGATTAAAGATATAAGTGAACCTGTAAGGGATAACTAGTAACCTCATCAGCCTTCCGGCGGGATCTCATGGCGAAATGGCGCCAGCGACTATCGCAACCTCGTTCGGGGCGCGCCACAATTGGGGCGATAAGGCCCATCCTTGAGGCGTGGCTGGAAAGACCTCACGGCGTTCTCAACTTTCGCACGACGCAGGTGCTTACCGAACACGGAAAGTTCACTAAGTACCTGTTCCGGATTCGTGCGGAGGATTCGCCCGGGTGTCGCCACTGTGCGGAACACCCAGAGGACACGGTGGAGCACACTGTAGAGGTGTGCCCCGCCTGGGCGGAGCATCGCCGTGTCCTTGTGGGGGCGATCGGCTGCAGCGATCTCTCTCGCCGGGTCTTGGTTCAGGTCCTGGTCCGTAGTGAGGAGGGATGGCAGGCGGTCGCCTCCTTCTGCGAAGCAGTAATGCTACCAAAGGAGGAGGCCGACCGCATCAGGCAGAGGCAACGGGACGCTCGCCCCAGCCGCCGCCGGGATTCCGATCCCGATTTCCGGCCACCGTAGGCGCGGGCTTGCGGACGGCGTGCAATGGGTAGCACGCTGTCCGATCGTCCGGTAACCGACCGGACTGAGCCCAAGTCGTCGACGGCGCGTTCTGTTCCCGCGCGCCTCAAGGAGCTGTCAGCACACCGAAGAGGCCCAGCCTGCTAACTGCAGGCAGGCAGGGTCGAAGCCTACTGGGGTCATGGGTTAACTTTCGAAAGGAATACCCGGCCCGGGCACGATAGGCTACGAAGGAACGGGGTAGGTTTTTAGTCAGTAAGAGTCTGACACTACTTCCCGCTCCGCCCAAGGGCGGGATTTGTCATTGGATGATTTTACCTAACATAAAAAAAAAACCTCATCAGCCTTTTAATGTTCCCACTGCTGTGACTCAGGCCTCCACTATAAGAGAGGGAATGGGCCGTAATCCACCACGCGGGCCTAGTGCGGCTTGGTGAATGTCACATGTCTTCGAATTTTTGGTTCTAGGACATCACGATGTTTTCCTTCACCGTTTTGAAAACAGTGGTGATGAAATAAATTACAGAAAGTAATGCGCCTGGCTGGGTTTGAACTCGAACTAACATATATTAGCAATCGCATAATAAAAAAACAGACTCCAAATGACTAAACTCATTAATAAATAAAAGGCCTGGTTTGACATTTAAGAATGACCTTAGAATGTTACTTGGAAAGAAACTGAAAGAAACAATAAAATAATAACTAATTACATAAAGTGTTTTCAAGTAATTACATAATGGTTTATTATAAATATAGACGGTTACATAACATAAATAATAAAAACATCAAATGTCAAATAGGGCCTTTCATTTTTCGACATCTTTAAGAAAAATTTTTAGAAAGAAAATTATCGGACCAAAAAGTTTTTTTTTTCTAATAATATTTTAGCACAATGATGGGTCCCTCATCTTTCGGGCATCGCAAGCCTGTGTATGTGCGTAATAAAAACAATTGATTTAATTATGATGTAGCTAACACAATTATCTTGGACTGTTCTTCATTAACTCCTGAAGGTTCAGACGTGATAATGTCGTAGAGATGGCAAAAGAGTAATGAAGGGACTAATAAAAATTTTATGTATCCCTTGTGTAAGGCAAAGTGGTGGCCGAGTGGTTAGGTACTTTTTTTTTTTTTAATGACAACGCCGTCTAGCCACAAGCTAAGCAGCAGCTTGTGTTATGAGTTAGTACTCAACAACTGATAAACATACATACTTATATATCTCTAAATACATACATATTACAGATAAATTACACCCAGACACAAAACAAATGATGGTACTCATCACGCCAACATTTGTCTCGGGACTTGAACCCACGATCTCCGGTATAACAGTCAGGGCCACTAACTACTATACCAACAGTCCAGTCAACTACTAGTACCCTGAATGTAGGTCGCGGTTTTAAACCCAACCAAGAGCAATAATTTTCGTAATTTATTTCATCACCACTGCTGTCTAAACGGTGAAAGAAAACATCGCTAGGAAACCAGCGTGTCTTAGAATCAATAATTTGAATTCATCCACCAACTCGCACAGGGCCCGCGAGGTGGATTACGGCCCATTCCCTCTCCCCTAGAGAGGAGGCCTGAGTCCCAGCAGTGGGAACATTATAAGGCTGATTGTGCTTTGCTATTACATCTCTTATGGGGGCTTCGATAAGTCAGTTCTGTTGCTATCTTAATCACTGAGTAATGAATTTACAACAAGTTGAACAAATTTTCGTGTTGATTGACAGTACGATTGTCGCAGTGGTTGAGCAATTGACTGCTTCGCTTCATTTGCGGGTTCGATTCCTACACGGAACAAATATTTGTAAATTTTATGCAGCAGTTCGTTTAAATATCTGCCAGCACTTTCAAAATCTAAAATAACATCACGTAAATAACTTATCACAAAGAGTGACAATGTCCGTACTTATAAATAAACCCAAATTCCAAGCTAGTACTGCGGATAATTCTCATCGGAAAATGTAGTAATAACTTATGCAGCCTGAGAATCAAACCCAGGATACTTAAAAGTGAAGTTATTGTTCTCTGAACCAATGTGGTAAAGGAAGTAAAATGTTTACAAGTATTTCCAAAAAAAGATCATCCAAAATTATTTATTTGTTACTACAAATTTTGATACTACAATTTTTGAGACTACGAATTTCGATACTACAAATTCTGATTCTACAAAAGAATTGGTAAATACATCACTAACAACTAAACCCTAAAACAATAGTAAGGCTTTGATCCATCAATAACAATTTACAGTTAGCAAAAAGTTCATTCAACTGTATCGTAGAGACGTGCTACGCCGTAGCGGCGTGCTACGCGCCGTAGCAGCGTAGCAGCTGTAGACATTTTATTAACCGTTTTGTTAGACAGACAACTACGTGTTTGATATTTTCGTATCTTTAAAAGATTCGAAGTGTTTTATGTTTGTATCTTTTATTGGTACAGAAAGATTTTTCTCTATATACCGTTAAATTTTGGTCGTTTTAATCCCGCGGAGGGTCGATTCGGTACATGAAACACTATCGATTTGTAAAGATAAAAATGAAAAATAACGTACTTTTTAAATTCGAATTAATTCGAATTAATTTACGCATGTACTAAATTGATTTCTTTAAGTAAAGGGCTGGCCTGTTGGTCTAGTGGCCCTGACTGCTATGCCGGAGGTCGTGGGTTCGATTCCCACCCAGGACAAATGTTTGTGTGATGAGCACGATCATTTGTTCTGTGTCTGGGTGTTATTTATCTATAATATGTATGTATTTAGAAATATATAAGTAAGTTTATCAGTTGTCTGGTACCCATAACACAAGCTCTGCTTAGCTTGGGACTAGACGGTGTTGTGTGATAGTTGTGGAAATATATTATATTATTATCTTACCTACATATACGACGAAGTTCTTTCTAAAGTACCTTGCCCCTCCCGAAATTCGTAGCATTTAGCAGCAATTGTATCGAGCCAGCGTCAACATTACAATTAAATCTGATCGAGGCCAATGAACTAGGTAGTTAGTACGCAACGACCGATAACTCCTTACAAGGTCATTGACTCGTTTACATAAAGAAATTAATTTCGTGCATGCGTATTTAATTCGAGTTTTATACGCTGTATACTTTACCATTTCTGTAAAAATGCTGCAATTTTTCAGATTTCGTCGCAAAATTAATTTTGACAAATTGACGTTTGACAGAATTGAATTAACGCATTTAATAATAAGTCTTGTAATAGTAAATTGGTCTTAAAAAATATTTCAAAATTAACCGTTAGGGTTATCGGTATAATTACTGCATCTCTTTTTTTTGAGGAGGGTAATCAGAGACTTCTTCCGCTCCAGGATAGAATGAGAGGTCGTGTCAGACTTTCACTGACTTAATCCCACCTGCGTCCTATATTTACCCTATGCGTCCCAGAACCATGGCGTGGTAACCATGGTTTGAAAACACATAACCTACTCTTTTTATTAAGTTGGTTAAAATTAGTCCCACAATCACACAGCACAAACAAAACAATATAAAACAGAGTCTCCAACACAACGCTCTATAACTCTACATAGAGTCGACTCTATCTAGTATGTAGAGCTGTAACAGTCCGGACTGTTGTGTGCTTGGCTAGTTAATAATGCCCTTTGTAACGACTCTACGTGCGAGGCTCTATTCGAAGGGTCAAGGTCTGTAAGGATGTGTCGAGGCTTTTATAGAAATCTTTTTTCTTCCCTTTTTTGGGTGAAAAGTAGGCCTTTTAGGGAATTGGTTTAAAGAGAGTGTGTTAGTTACGTGATAGAGTAAGTATTATTTTTTTTCACAATATTCTTTCTGGAGAATGAAATGCGAGGAACCGTGATCGTTGAGCGCAGAACGGAGGGAAGCATTTGCCCAGTCAGGCCAGAAATAATAATTTAGTATAATAATATAATATAATATAATATCACACGCACTATCACACAACGTCGTCTAGTCCCAAGCTAAGCAGAGCTTGTGTTATGGGTACCAGACAACTGATAAACATACTTATATATTTCTAAATACATACATATTATAGATAAATTACACCCAGACACGGAACAAATGATCGTGCTCATTACACAAACATTTGTCCTGGGTGGGAATCGAACACACGACCTCCGGCATAGCAGTCAGGGCCACTAACCACTAGACCAAGAGGCCAGTCCATGTCTTTTTTGTAAAGATCAATTTATTAACGAGATTATTTAGTGGGTGAAACATGAGTATTGGTATAATATGCCCAGGGAGTGGAGAGGAGTGGGACCTCTGGCTAAGTCTTTGGAGATACCACCGGTACATGGTGGACATCCCACCCATGCACAAAAAAAAATCGGGAACATATTCAGTGTGCGTATAATTAACGAGTAGAATTCCGGCCGGTGTCTGTGTTTCCTGATAGCCACAACCTGGGGATCTTTAAGTCAAGAGTGAATAGGTTAGGTAGGCAAACGTACTCTATTATTGACCGTATCGTCGCTTTCCTTTAAGCGAGATCTGTCAAGTGCGAGCCTACCGAAAGTAATAAAAAATGGTCATGACGTTAATTACATTATTTATATAGATAATTATATTCTATAATGGAGGAGAGTGGCTCGTGATAGAGCGCAGTGGAAACAGCTAGAGGAGGCCTTTGCCAGAAGGCACACTGAATTAAGGGATATAATATGAAAGAAGACAAAGATAGGAAACAATATAATTCTGATTAATAAGGCTATTATTATTATTAAATTCTTTATTGTACACCAAAAATAAAATTAAAATAGGAACTTAAAATTAATAGGGTGTTTTTTATGATCTGTAAAATCATCCAATGACGAATCCCGCCCTGGAGCGGGAAATAGTATCAGACTCTTACTGACTAAAAAACCTACCCCGTTCCTTCGTTGACCCTCAATGTGCGGTCTCATTGCTAAAAGCAATTTTTTAGAGACAAGGAATTTGAGGAGGAGGATTTTTTGACAGAGAAGGAGAAAAAGATACGCAGGTAGTTCATGGTGTACTGTTTACATATATACAATACATAACTAATAAAATACAGTATAATACAATTAATATAATATAGATATATATGAATGAAAGTAGAAAAATCAAGTACTTAATGACGTTCAAGAGGAAAGATGGTGATCCATAACCATATTTTAAAAAATAGTTTGCCTTTGAGCTTGCCTATTATTTAGTAGTTTTTCACAATAGCAATAAAAATGTAGCAAGCTTTTTTTATCTTTGTTGTCTTTTTAGCGTATTGACGTCAAAAGTATTTTTAATATAAAATAAAGTATTTTAATAAGTTTACTATTTTGACTGGCCGAGTATTGAGCTGACACTATAATTACGTCTCTACATGAACAGTTAAACATTGTGTGGTTACAGTACTCAACTAGAAGGCATTGGCATCTTGACATGTTCACCAAACTACCCCAACAAAACAATTACTCACATCACTCCTCCCATCAACGCCAACTTAATTAAACTAATAAACATAACTTTCGGCTTCGTTTGCTCTGCACACCGTACACAACTTCCAAAACTTGCACATAACTAAGTTAGCCTAAGACGCACACTGTCTGTCACTTCGACACGTGCGTTCGGGGCAGCGCATGTGTGCGTGGGACGCATGCGCGCTGGCTCGCGAGGCAGAGTGTCATCTGACGTCACGTCGCCTCCGACGCCAGTCCAGAGCCAACACCGGCCGAGACACAAGCCCGCCGCGACGGCTCCACGCGAACACACGCGTAAACAACAATAATAACAAGCCATGAACGCACACTTATGATACTATCCCAGACGCGCTAAACCTTTCCGTGTATTTTGTTACAATTTTGATGTATTCATTTCAACGTCGATATATTTAAATATAAAAATAAAAATTTTAAAAATATTATTAGTAAAGTAAATTGTGTTTTGGTGTTGACGTTCGGCGGCGGTATTGCTGTGTAACAAAATCGATTATAAATCGTGTCTTTTTAGTGCCATTTTTAATTCTAAAAAGTGATATAATAGTAGTAGCGCTAACGATACTTATCGCCAGTACAAAGTTTAATATTTCATTGCCTTCACGCCTCTAAATATAGAATTTAAAAATCTCTTTAAAATAGCCAAGCTTTCGAGTTAGATGCGCTAGTTAGATAAAGACATAGTCAAATTTAAATTAGTCGATTTTATAAATATATCAATCATTATTACCTCGATGTCTCTAATCTGTGGAGGTAAGTTCAAATGCAATAAAAAACAAAAAAAAAAAAACAATCCAGAATTTGTTACACGTTAGCCAAAATCAGGTTTTGTTAAACTAGTAATCATATAAACAGCGACGTTGTCTGGCCTGTGACTCATAATACCGAAAAAAAAAACAAATTATCACTGACACTGTGGTCCGATGGCCAACAGTTTCGGAAAAAAATAATAATAACGCAAAACAAAACAATGTTTTAAGAGTAACTAAAAAACAACTAAGTTAAAGTGACGGAATAGAAATGTGTTAAAAGGCTTAAAAGCTTTCCTGAGTTAGCGGACACGTTAGGGAAATGTAAAAGGAAAATATTAAGAACTAAGAACAGCGTTGTTGAGATTTTAGACTTTGGTGGTTGTTCCATTATATTAAAAAATAGCGGGTTCTGATGAGACAACAAACACCATTGAAAAAAAAAGAACACAATATACGTTTCGGTTTTTGAAAAAAAAAATAGTATGTTGGGGTTTAATAAAGTTTATAATATTCCATTCTATTTAATTTTTCCTCCTTGTGATCTTGAAGAAGAATAATTTAAAAAAAAAGATCCATGAAAAAAAAGTCTTGGCATGATCTACATAAAATCCCAAAAAATTAAGGTTCTATCAAATCTATCACAATCATTCAAGTCAAAAAGCTCATGAAACCACAAAGATAAATTGAAGGAAAATAAATTTCTTGATGTACCTCCCGCTATCTTAGTTTGGCCTACCGACTAAACTTGGCTTGAAATTTATGGCTGTACTAACTATATTCGACCTGAAAATTAATTAGGGTAACTCCACTGACTTTGTAAGGAAACTGTTTATAAATGAAGGTTACTATAGGTAAAGTTAGACAATAAGAATTATGCAGGCAAATTCAAATGATGAAACTACATTTATTGAATGTGATATTTGTGAGACTGTTCTTTGATTGTATATAAGTGACTGAACATTGAAAATAAATGCTTAAGTTAGCAACATCAAAAATGAAACAAAAATCTAAATCAATCGAACACAGCTAAGAATAATAAAAAAAAATGTCTGAGTTAATTCACAAAAAACTGACACCAAGAACAAAAATAAACAACATTATCAAAACAAAAAACAAAAAAAACATTAACCCAAATACGACAACATTTTGTAAACACATTTCTCAATAAAACCACTGTGCAATAATGAAAATTTAATAACAAAACAAACGTTATCTCTAAAGTGAATGTTTTCCTACTACACCTCCATAATAAGATTTCAATTAAGATAAAGTTATTTAAATGTAACGGATGCATCATATAATAATTCTTGCCGAGTTTCTTGGCAGATGCTACTGGACCAAGTCTGGATGGAATAAGTGTCGTTATTATAGTCAACCGATGGAAAAATATTTTACAAAACTTTTATTTCGATATAGAACTGACAACGTGGGGAGTGAATGAAAAAAAGTGTGTTTTATTTACTGACAGTAGATCATTGGACTGTGGGTTAAATTGAGATTGATTGTAGACAAAAATGTTTGTGTTTTGTGACTTTTGTGCGATTCTAAAAGTGAAGTGTTTCGATATTTTCCTATCAGCTTTTTTTAGTAAACAGTGGAAATTTTTCTAACAAAAATCCATCTACAAAATTAGTTTACGTATCAATATTATCCGGTACCCTATAAATAAATAAGTCAGCTATAATTTATTATTCCTTATACGAAGAATTTTCTCTAAAAAAGGCCTCAAGGGACCTTGATAAAATCGAAGAAATCTACCGTATTTGGATCGACAAAGCAATTTAGCCGGGACCCGTCTTTACGAAAACTTATTTAAAGGGTCAAATAGATTACCGAATGAAGTTAGATCTCTCAGGTAGCCGTTTTAATAATAATAGACGTGAATTTATAGGAAATAGTGTTGACATTATTATTATTCTCACCACCTCCTTAAAGTCGTAAGGCAAAAAGCGCATTTTTTCAGGATAAGTGTTTTTGTAATTTATTGTTTATTATGTTAGTAAGTTGTGAAAATCTTTTCAAAGGATGTAATTATATTAAGTAATCAAATGTGATCACAGATCACAGTGCTAGACGCTGGATATAGTACAGATTTTTTTTTTTTATAGTAAAAATTTACTCAAAAAATATATTACGACTTTATGCGTTGATGTTATCATATTGTGAGTGATTAAAACAGTTAAATCGTAAATAATGAACGTTTCAGTGAACTTGAAAGTGTTGTGTTTGTTGAATATGGAATTATTAATAATTAATCCGTTTTGTGAATAATTGTGTGCTGAACAAGTGGAATTATAAGTGATTATATTTGCATTTCGATTTTTTCTGAAAACTTAAAAAACCTTCTTAGAAAAATACCAAAAAATTTTTTCAGGGCTGTAACAAAACGATTATAGTAATTTAATTATATTATTAAAACAAAAATACAGTTAATATATAAATTATAAAAAATATAAAACTAAAAAACTTAAGGCCAGCAACTTCGCCATCAGCAAAAAAACTCATAAAAAACTAGTCCAAAACATATCGTGTAAAAAACAGCGGTTTTTACAAGTACGAAGTAATAAATACTGATATGATAATATCATGTTCATATTCAAACCCTCCCGTGAGATAAGGATCGAACATTTTGTCCGGCGATAACACAATAAGTGGCTAACGTGTAAAAAATTCATAGCAAAAAGCTGATATTCTGTGTTTTTAACCGACTACGGTGAAAGAATGCCTGTAATTTCAGAATTGTGTTTGGTAAATATTGTGAATATTTTTTATATGAAAATAGTGAAAAATACCTCTGTGCGGAACAGTGTAATTTTATTTTTGAAATAGAAAAAAAAAACAGTGCAATTTCCCTTTACAGTTTACCGAAACATACAGTAGTTACTTTTTTATTTTTGTCCGAATTATTCACTAACTTTCAAAGAGTTTCCGTTACGAAAATACTTATTCAAATACAAATATCTTAAAAAATACAGCTACGAAAAATGTGTAGCACGTAGCTTCGTAGACCTTGCTACGCCGTAGCAAGTGTAGCTACGCGTCTACGCTCGTTTAATCCTCTACATCTGTAGGGCTGAAGTGCTTTTAAGTTACTTCAAGGACAAAAGCTAGACGAAGAACTTTAGCAAGTCTTTTGTTTTTAGACTAAAAAGATGTTGATGGTTTAATGTACGATGTCTCTTTTTGTTGAAGAAATGAATAATCATTTTTAAAATATATTTTTCTTCAATTGAAAGTTGCTATATAAGATATTTTCTATCTAAAATCTATAAAACCATTGATAAATTGAAAGACAAAAAATAACAACAAAGTTTTAAATTTTTTTTCACTGTTGTCCGTATTAATCACCAATAAATGCTTTTCTATCTTTCTTTTATTAAAAAAAAATCAGAAGAAAGGAAAAATTCCCTAACTGAATCTGAATTTAATAATGTTAACAGCATTAATCATTTTGTTTGTAATTTCTGGTGATTTAAATTAAAGAGCAAATAGTCCATTTTATGAGGTATTTTCACTGTTAGTTTAGATATTAATTATATTTTCATCTAATTCGATTTGAGGTTTAGACGAAAACATTAAAAACAAACAAAAATTCCTGTAAAACAAACACCGTAGTCGATTATCCGCTAACAACAACATTTCAGTTCAAAATACAACAAAACAAACAATTGTTTTTCAGAGCCAACCGGTCTGATGTCAGAGCCGATATTGAGCCTTTACAAATCCCCCTTATCAGGTATGATAGCACTTATCAGTATATCGTATACCACGTTAATATATAAGGTCTAGATAATAGAAGTGCGTGTGTAAGTAATCGTGTATTTATTGTGTTAGTTATTATTAATGATGATTTTTTTTGCCAGCGTTCTGGGCACTTTTCTCATTGACATCGAAGCGGATGATTTTTTTGATGCCTAATGAGTTTTTTTCTGTGTTTGTTTGTACATATTATTATTATATGCTTCGTTTACATGTGAGCCCAGCCTCGGACCATCGCTATTGTGTAACTATTGTATAAACGGGGAAACCCCGTAAATACAATGTCGATTGGCCAAAGCTGGGCCCACATTTAAATGTAGCATTCGATTTGTACTTATACTGAGGCATATAACTTTTATTATTATATTATTTTACAAATAAAAAAGAATATTTGTGTGAATTAACATAACATTACTTATAATTATTTATGAAAAATTTTGTCATTATAAGTGAAGAATAGATTAATAGACATTTTTTTGATAGCATGGTTGTCACAGTGGATGAGAGATTGGCTAAACTACGTGTCGCGAGTTTGATTCCCGTACGAAACAAATATTTGTATGGCCTAAAGATTATTGTTCCAAGTCTGGGTGTCTTATGTATGAAAAATTACGAATTTGTGAACACATCCACGATACAGGAGTTATTGCTAGTGTGGGGTAACGTTTCTTTGAAAAAAAAGAAAGAAAAAGAAATAAAGTCGCTAAGATTAATGACAGACTTTAGCTGACTTTTGACTTTTAGAAGTTTTGAATCCAGACATTCTATTTCCTTCACCAAGTTCCAAATTAAGCAAAGTTTGTGCTATATATTATATATTTCTAAATAAATAGATAAATTACACCTAGATACAGAACAATTGATCATGTTCATCACACAGACATTTGTCTTAGATGAGAATTGAATCCATGAGAATGACCCCAGCATAGCAGTCAAGGCCAGTGAACCGCTAGACCAACAGGCCAGTCAAATAATAATTAACTTTAATATTTCGGTGTCAAGCTTAGACTACCATTTTGACAGTTTTGCGACTGTCGGAAGAATGTTTTCAGCTATGTTATATGTATAACTAGCGACCCGCCCCCGCTTCGCACGGGTACAATGGTGATATTAAATATATTATGCATTTATTATACAAATAAACCGTCCCCTTGAATCACTCTATCTATTGAAAATCGCATCAAAATCCATTGCGTTCATATAAGCATACATAGGGACAGACAACGGGAAGAGACTTTGTTTTATACTATGTAGTGAAGCTTGTGCTAAGTAATGCTTATTTATCTTGGCACTAAAACACTGCAGAACTATTAGTTAAAAAAATGTTTTATATATACCACCAATTGGTTTGGACAAAAGCTGATAATTGATACTTGAATGAACGTCGACGTATGAGACAAAAGTTATATCAGTACATTGATTATTATTCTATGCGTTACCAAAATTATTTTAGGCAGTATTTAAGGCGGCAGCTTCAAGAAATATTATTTTTAAATTGATATTTTAAAACATTTTATATCTAACTGTACTAAACAGCTTCAATTTTATTGGCGTCCGAATTATCAGTGAAAAATATTGAAAATAAAATGTGTCGATTCGGACACTGTGCCCGAATATACAGGGTGACTGGTAATTAGTGACCGATACTTAAACACGTGATTGTAGTCATGATAACAAACAAATTTTGCTATGGGACTTAACCTGAAAACGCAAAAATAAATCAGAAGTTCAGTACATTTTGACCAGTTAGGCGAACATAAATGTAGTACCAGCAGATTTTTTTCGCGATTTCAGGTTTGGTCCCATAATAAAAGTTGTTTGTTATCATAACTACAATCACATGTTTAAATATCAGTCACTTATTACCAGTCACCCTGTATTGTGGCCGAATCGTCAGTAACTCGTCTAATGCGCATAAATACACCAACTTTATTAAGTACGCAACCATGTTTATCGAAAACTATAGACTTGAAAGTATTCCTACATTTTTTTTCATTCTACAGTTATGACAGTAGACGTCGCGTCAAAACACATAACCCTCATAATATAACTGTATAGGTGCTGTAATCTAGACATTTTCGAAGCCTCTCAAGCTGAGCCATAAAACATTGTGACGGCTGAACGCTGACATCACCTCATACCAGACAGAGCCAGAAATCGCTTGTACAATAACAAAGCCTTGTAAATTATAATAAATTTTTTTTTTTTTTTTTTTAAAGGGAATTTCTCTTCACGAAGCGGTTTTTTCCCGTGGCCGCCATGGTAGCGGGCCCGCAGCTTCTGTAGAATGCAAATATATAAGTAAAAAATTAAAGCAGTTTTCACAACGCGGTTTACGGCCGTGGTGTGCGCAGTTGTTCGCGGCTGCCGATCAACGGCGCGGCAGCGCCTCGGTCCCCTGCCACCGCCTTGGCGGTTTGTGCCCGTTCTGCGGTCGTTTGGCGGCGATTGCGCCCTATCGGCCTAAGGGTTTGCGATCGAAAATCGCCGGTGTCGCGATGGTGGTGGCGATGACCATCTCGTAAGTTTTGAAATAAAATAGCCGTTTACTTTGTCGCGGCGGCTGCAGGAGAAAACCGCTTCGTGAGTTTAGTGCTTTAGGGTTTTTTGAGGAGAGACATCATCGTGTGTATGTATATATTATATAATTTTATTGTGTCTACGATTCATATTTATATATTTTATAAATGTACATTCTTTTTTCCCGCTCCTTTCTGTGCATGAAGTATAAATAAATCATGTAATGACTGCTCCAGCTCTAAGGCAAAGCAAAAGGGCGTGTCAGACTTTTACTGACTAAGACCACACCCATGTTACTTCAGTTGCCGTTTGCGTTTTAGAATCATGGGTTTCCTTTTCAGAAGTCCTACTATGGCCCTTGAAGGCATTAGCCCTGCTGATCTCCTTCGCTTGTGCTACCATCGCTTTGAGGGGCTCGTGGAACAATACGCACCGTCGATTATTCGGACTCGGTCCGGACGGGTAAAGGACCGCCAGACGACGAGCTACTCATTGCACGTCGTCTGCATGCCCGCGCTTATGTTGGTTAGTAGACGAAAGCTACTACTACCAACTCATGTGGTAACTATCTGAGTATTCTAATATAATTAAAAAGTCACACTCAAATGGCAGGGAGCGATGACGCACGCGTCTAAAATCTAGACAGACTCTTGACTGGGAATGTACTACTTACAGTTTTATGTTCATATTAATTTTTGATACAAAAAATGGGAGAATATTTTTGGCGATTATTAAAGAAAGTCGTCAAAATGAAGTGTCTATAAATTTCATCCGAGCTTACGTCAGGGATTGTCTTACGAAATTTTTGTGAGCTTAAAGCGATAATTTTTTGCATGTTATGTTATTTATGTAGTCACTGTTACATATCATTTTCCTATTCTGGCCATAAAATCGGAAGAATAAATACAAATGCTGCCCATATTCCGGTATTATAGTCTATTCATGTGTTATTTGTTGCCGCAAAAAATACCTGTTTCCTTATTCTGCGCCACAAGGCAACAGATGCCAATAAATCATAGCTATCTGGGGTAAAAATTACCGTAAAAATATCCTAGAATATCTTTCTCCAACAATATGTACATGTCAATCACACAATGTGCAATGTATATCATTTTATTGCTTTTATTTTGTACAGTAAACACGCCGGCCGCCGGCCGTGTCATCAATCACATGCCTTTCAATTTATTACAAAAATGCCTAAACTCGTTCCGCGTGAATTTTTAAAATTTCGCTGTCGCCATCTTTTTATTTTACAATTTTTCGATTTACATTAGTTTTTTCAAGGATTTTTTGTCTTTTGTGTTGCTATAACTAAGTTTTTACCCGCCTACAGTGAAGCCGAAAGGTTATGATTTTACCAGTGCGTACATCGAAGGACTGGAACAATTTACCTGCTGCGGGCTTTCCGTCCGATTATAATGTATGTGTCTTCAAAGTTAGAGTGAATAGGCTCTTAATAAAAAAATGCGCTGTACTATCAACGTTTTCATTACTGCTTACCATCAGGTGGGATCGCAGTCAAGCGCTAGTTTATATATATTTTAACAAAAACATACATACCTATTTTCATCTGTTCCCTCGTAACTTCTGAACCAATCATAATATGACAAATGTGATGTGTTGGAACTATCTTGATGGTTCACTAGCTATGTGACGTCGCATTCGAGTAAATATGTCGCTCTCTAAAGGGCATGAAGTCGAGAATAAAAAAAAAATGTTTTTGAAAGTGCTGTGTTGGGTAACGAATGAATGGGCTTAGTAAGCACATTTCAAAAAAGACTTTCTCATAAAATGTAACTTAATTAATTAAAATGAAACAATACCTAAGTATAAAAACTGAAACCCGACTACCAAAAATAGCGCTCTGAAACAAAAAATTGATGAAACCTAAAATATTTCCAGTAAAAGTTTTTTTTTAGAACTTCATTCTAGACTAAAATAATGACCACTTTGCTTAAAATTTTGGTCCCCTTTTAGCAACTCACCCTAGCTTTTTCCTTAGTATATTGAAGTCTACTTTCAGCATAGCCAGATGCGACACAAAGTTGGCTCTTGTTCGCTAAGTAGTTTTTGCTAAACCTGAAAAGTAATTGCTGGAGAATTGAATTCGAAAATCGTGTTTTTTTTTTAATATATGTTCATACTTTATTCTACTTCATGCAATATACAAAAGGAAAATTTTGAATAGATAAACCTAGAATTGGCGTCATTATCGTACTCGGTGATGCCTTTTAGGCACGTCACGTCGTAGTTGAGATGAGAATGTTGAGATGGGTGTGTGGTGTGACGAGAATGGATAAAGTGAGAAATGAGTATATTAGAGGAAGTTCGAAAGAGACGCTAGTGACTGAAAAGTTGAAATGGTCATGTAAAAAGGAGGAATGAAACGCATGTTACTAAAGGAGTTATGAGTTTACATGTGGATGGATGGAAAGGGAAAAGGAGGCCAAAGAAGAGATGAATGGATTGTGTGAGGAGTGATATGAAACAAAAGGGAGTTAGTGATAGCGTGACGAGTGACAGAACCGAAGAAATAAACGTGTTGCGCCGACTCCAAATAAAACGGGACAAGGGTAGGAAGATGATGATGATGATGAAATGCTTTATGCGCTCAAAAGCATTGTCTACCAGTCAAACTTTGGGTGATGGAGAGAAAAATAATGGTAGGTAAAAGATTAAAAAAGCGAATACAAGAATAGATACACTAACATAGATGTAATAGTACAATATAAACACAAATTAGTTACCTCATATCTGCACTGATATAGTCAAACAATTGGTCCAAATCAACAATTGGAAAACATTAACGTTATGATTATACTACTGCCAACTTCTTACGAATTAGCTCTCGGACTTTAATTTTGAATGTTAATCGGTTTGTTACCATTACTGTACGGATCCATGCATTTTGAATGTGATGACGGCGACAGGAGAGCGCTCGGTAATGATTGTGGTGGATGGCCAACCACTACAAATTGACTCCCATTCATAAAGTGCTGCAAATTTGATGACAGCTCCACAGTATGTATTTATTGCTCTGTGGTGACGTCGAAAAACGTTTGATGTGTCGGTTTTATGATTGTGAAGTAATTTCTGTGCAGTTTGGGTTACGGAGTGTGGTGAGCGGTGATGTTTAATTATGTTCGTAGGCAATTTCAGTAACGTTTCAGCAAAAACGTAGTATTTATAGAGATGATGTTGAAAAGACAAATAAAAAAAGGTTTATATGCCAAGTGTTCAAGCCTTAATCATAAGTCATTTATAGGTACTTTTTAATTGTCTAGAAATCGATCAGTCACAAAAATTAGCGTTGATCTATATGGAGAAGATCATGCAAGAAAATCAATGGACACTCTTTTAAATAATTTTATGTATTAGAGCGGTTTCGTACTACGTCCGATCCGAACCGATCCGAACTCGTGAAAGTATGATCCGTAGTAGCCGTAGAACTATTTGATTACAATAAAATTGGGACGGGCAAGTGCGCTTACTTTTTTGCTCTAGTGCGGAAAACTGTCAATTGCATGGTTAAAAGCGGTGGGATAAGTGCGGCTTTTTTTTCGGATTGGATTCTGATCAGGCGTAGTGCAAAATCGCTCTTAGAAAAATTTTGCGTACATATTCCTTGTCGCTTCTATCATGTTAGATCTGAGTCGTTTGTTCACGAACATGACACGTGTATCACCTCCATTCAGACACCCAAAGATACACCACACTCGCCTTCATCAGCTAGAGGACATACTTGTATGTACTTTGACGGATCTAGAATTAACCAAATACTGAAATAATGAAAATATTTTTATCCTTTAGTATTTATAAGGGCTGATTATATATTTCAATTATATATACCTACTTAATAAAATATAAATGACAAATACCACTTACAAAAATTTGTTACATACAAATTATATCACATTAAAGAGAAAAATATCGTCGGTAAATCCACATGTTAACAATCAATTCCACGGATTGCCATAATCAGCGGCACCTGACACCTTCATACAAATTGTAGGTTATACATCCATGCCAAGTCGCCTTATGAGCTGAGCTATTTGCGGATTGCGACAATGGATGGGGCTTAATATCTGTTTAATTGGGAAATTAATTGGGTTGTTTTGCTTTAAAAGGTGAAATATAATTTGAAACAGAAACACATTTTAGTGCAATGGTTTGGTGGTCCAACTTTGATAAAGTATAGCTGCTTTTTTGTTAGTAGAAAAATTGTATTTTGCGTTCAGTACGCGTCAAATGATACCAGTGGTTTGATAAAAACATCCTCGATTGACGATCTGTTGGTCGTGGGTTCAAACCCAGCCAGGCGGTAATTTATTTCATAACCACCTCTCTCAAAGCGGTGAAGGAAAACGTCGTTAGGAAACCGGTATGTCCTAGAAGCAAAACATCGAAGACATGTGGCGTTCACCAATCCACACTGGGCCTGCGTGGTGGATTATGGTGCATTCCCTTTCCAAGAAAATAGATCTGAGTCCTAGCAGTGGAAAAATTATAATTTTTGTACTGAAAATACTATGCGATATGCAACGTAATAAAAACATAAAATAAACCATTTTTTCCGGTTTTCAGACTACTGTAGAGTTAACCATTCTATTTTTTTATTTAACGATTGGAGACTATTTTCGTAATTCAATAATATTTTGTTTGTATCTTAGCTTAAACGCTATCTTGAATATATGTATCTTCATTGAATAAATAACATTGAATATCAAAGCCAATTTATTGAAATAAAACTTTTTTATTCGTTCACTTATCACACACAAACATTACCAAAAAGTAGCCACAGCTAAACTTTGAAGTATAGTTAGCCATCTCCCCTTCCTGCGGAACCCTGCGGCATACATAAATTACCCCCGATCACATACCTAGATTACATATCAAAGACGTTCGAGAAAAAAGTTTCTTTAATATCGACTTCTCTATGTTATTCCGAGTCAATTGAGAGCATACTCGAAGACATAGAGAACCGACTGAGAAATTCTCGCTAAAAATCGAACACTGAAAAGAGACAGTGACTGTGCGGCCAATATTATACTTTTATTAGTGTTATGGTTTATAGTAATATAAAAGGTGAAAGAAAACATCGTGAGGAAAACAGCATATCCTAGAACCAAAAACACGAAGACATGTGACATCCACCAACCTGCACTGGACCTGCGTGGTGGATTACGGCCCATCGCCTCTCCTAGTGAGGAGGCCTGAGTCCCAGTAGCGGGATCAATATAGGGCTGATCCTATGCTATGCTATAGAATAATTATATATAAAAATATATATATATATATAGTAGGTATGATAAAGTAGTAAATAAATAAACTTATTTTCATAAGCAAACTCTCAATAATGTTCAGTTGTAAACCAGCGTCAGGCAACTACCTCGTAGTTGTTTGGCATTTTTGCTGAACTGGGCTTATTTGGCACAACCATGAGACGCAATGTTAGTATTCTTTTTTGCTTTTCTTCTTTCTTTCTTCATTTTTCTTCCTTTCATTCTCGATTTCTTAATTTTTAATAACTGTTCTTGTTGTGTAAGATTTAGTAACGAAGGTGACCCAGCATGCCGGTGACATTGTCCAATCAGAGAACACTTCTAAAAAAATACAACACATACACTTTATCTCACTCACACTTATCTATACACGTAATCACGGTATGTAAATAGATAATCAAGTCCATGCTCTATGCCTACGATTGTGAGTCCAAGGATGACACGAGGACGTCATTACATACAGCCCATGCCTCCGGGTCACCCCTTCGCTCAATGACAGTCGATTACAGAGATAATTTGATAGAAAAGTAGGTTAGCAACGAAGATCACGGACGAACTCCGAGGAGATGAAAAAAGTAATTTGTTTTAGGTAGTCAAGTATTTTTATTGAGGGTGTTCTACCATTTTGTTTTTGATGAGGCGGGATGTTAATAAAACGATAAAAAGAGATTGATTTGCATAAGCTGGGTTTCTTAGATCTTCCATGAAGGAAAATTTTCAATCCATCTGCAAAAAATTAGCGATCGTAAAATATTGCCCCTGACCTTTCACAGCGATATTAATTTGAAAGCGGAAGACGGTGATGACATTGAGATAATCATTAATCACACATAAAACCATTTAAAGTTATCAACAAAAATTTTTCGTAAATGAGTATTTCTCAAAATACATGTACATCTTTGAAAAAAAAAGTGTGCTTTGAAACAGTTCAAAAGTTTTATATTTATAAATCATCACACAAAAAAAACACACACTCAATTTTGTAGGATGAATATTAATCTTTAAGATAACGAAGAATTATAGCTATAATCATACTTATTATCAAATATTTCGATATTTTAAAAATAGCTTTTTTTACCTTTCATACAAAAACCTGTTTGCCACTCTACCTTTTTCATGTGTTTTTGTTTCATAAAATGCGATACGTAACTAAATTATTGTAAATTTCTTTGTATCATCGTTCTACAGTAATCGCAGTTTCTGTATCAAATTGATTTTCTATGGGGTGTCATAGTGAATTGGCAATTTAAAGCAAAAAAACAAAATGAGTCGCTCTCATTTACTATTTAGTTATTACTCTTTAGTTACGATTTATTTCTACTTTCCCATGATTTCTGAACGATTCCGTAATTTTTTTACACGGACAACACTAGCTTCACTCTGATTGGCTATTGGTTTGACGTCTCCGCCATTACATCTATCGTGAAAATCAGTGAGAACGTGTGTGTTTTGTGGGGTTACTTTTTCGAGACAGGAAGTAAAATCAGCGATTTTTCATAGAACGGTAAGTCTTCATTTACCCATTTTTTGTAATACGTGTTGTACGAATATTTAATAAGCTTTTATATTTGCTGTAACAGCTTTTATCAATAAATATATTTTTTCTGACCTCAATTTGTCTAATATTTCGTAACGTTTTTTACGAATTTCGTTACGTAACGAAAAAGTACAACATAAAGCTGAGTGTATACTGTTATAACCTGACTAAGCATAGTAATATTCACTACTTAATTTATGAAAAAAAAATATATAGAGCGTCAATAACTAAAGGATTGGATATTATCTGCTATATAGAAGTGCCACCAGCAAAAAATAATGAAATAATTTAAATTACGTTTTTATGTGATTTAACAACTTTTTACCCCTGATATTACTTACATGAAGTTCTATTGAGAACTTCCTCCTTTTCGTCGGTTAAAAAACCTCGCGGCTTTGTTTCAATTCGCTTGAGAATAGAATTATACCGATTGTTACAAATACTTAACTCTTGCTAATGACACTTCTGTAGAGATGCCCACTATACTTGTTGGTTTGACTTATCAAATTGGTTATTACTTACAACTGCTTATATACAACTGCATTACTTCTTTTGTTTTTTAAGGAATGCCGCCAAAAACCAATGCCGAAAGGCAAAAAGCTTACAGAGAACGACTCAAAAAGGATAAACCAAATAAATATGAGGAAATCCGTGTCAAACATTTGGAAAAAGTTAAAGAAAATATCAAAAAGAAAAAAGAAATTCTTACAGAAGAAGAAAAACAAGAGCTACGAGCAAAGTGGAGACAAGCCAATGCTATAAGAGCTGAAAGAAAAAAAAAGGCCTACTCTACGACAAAACAAAACAACACATTGGAAGTAAGAAAAAATGCTAAAAATAATACAAATATCCTAAAGGAGAGACTACAAAAGCTTACTGAAGAAAATACTCAATTAAAACGACGAAATAAAAATTTAAGACAGGCCTGCAATCGGATGAAAAAGCGAGTGGAAATTCTGAAGATTGGGAAAAAAAAATAATTTGATTAAAATAGTATGAATGATTACTCCCTTATTTTATTTCTAACCCCTTAAGTATTTGGGTACATACTTACAAATATTTCGTATTGAATAAATGAAGAGCATTCACAATATTTCGCCAATGTGTAACCAGCCTTATGGTTACTATTTAGTTACATCTAAGGACTATTTCGTAACAATATTTCGTTACTACCATTTCGTTACGTACATTTATTTTGAGAAATACTCAAATACTTTAAGAAAGCAGAAAATTCCTACTCTAAAATGTGTAGCTATTCAAAAACTTTTAAATGGAAAACGAATATTGCTTCCAAGTCACATTAAATATTAGCACTCACAAGATCAAGCTATAAATAATGGAGGTTATCCGGAGCGAAAATCGGCAAATTTGAACATCGTAGATACACAAAAGTTCAGCTATTAACTAGAATTTACTATGAACCGTTTTGTTATGACAAACGTTCTGCATTTCTAGCTAATAGATCACAACTGTCGAATTATTTAAAATGTATTATGTGATCGAGGAAAGTTTGATATATTAGGTGCTGTTTGAAGTTTTTTACAGAGGCATTTAAGTAACATTATTTGTCTTATACAGTGTCACGGTATTGTAGTGTGTCTCTGAGACGTTCGCTTTAGACGTATTGATGGGACTCAAGTCATCCTCCGCAAAAGGTTCATATCGTGGCATTCTTTACCGATCTTTACGAACATATTTTTTTTTAAACACCACTACTAACAAAAATACGTCTGACATAAATAAATTATTATTATTTATTTTTAAAAACAAAACTAGATTATTAACTATTTTGTGACGCATATCTTATTATTTACCTTTAATTACACAGACTCATTATTTGTAGTTGTTATTTTAGGGTATGCGCCATGTTTGTGGCAAAAAACTCTTTTTCTTTCTTTTCATTTTTCTTATATAAAAAAGGTATTATGAATACAGAGCGGAAAACAGATACAATAACTTTCTCCAAGAAGATTATTATGATACATAAAACGGTAACAAGCCAATTCATAAAGTCCATTCAAACAAAGGTCCCAAAATTACAAAGGTTCATCAGGAGACGAGTAACAAAATATTTACAATGACGGTAATAACGACTTTTTTTAAGTAAAAAAGAGGTTCTGTTTACACTGGCAACAGAAGGCCTGATCGAACTGAGATAGCGCCTTGCAGCAGCCGCTCCAAATGAAGATTTTAAGCAAAGAGTTAAAATGGCCGAAACATAAATTTTGGGAATAATTCTTGAAGAAACTTTTTCTGGAGAGACTAAAATGGAAATGTAAGAGATTGTTTTGATACGAATCTGTTAGTGGAAGAAACTAAAGTTAATTTTATTATAATAGCAACTCGAGTTAAAAGAGTTGAAGACAGTAAGATAATTTTGTGTAAAATAGCAAACTTTTATTAAACTTTAGACGCTCTTGAGGACAGTTATGTAAAAACTACTAACTGATTGGCATAGCCTCTTATAATCAACTATGTTAAGTAAAAATCAAGCACAAATTCTACGTCCAATCTTTAGTCAGCGTATGACAATAAACTACAGAAATTCTCATCTAATTCCACGTCAAACTCAGACATAAGTCACAGAAGCAATAAAAACGAAAAGGACTATCTGCAAATCGGAGAAAATTATAAAATGGGATTCCATTTGTGCTTTAATTCAGATGGGAATAAAATCCTGTGTGACTTTCCGACCTGGGGTAGCCTGTGCGATAATTGAAAATTTTCTTCAGCCCCGGTGGTACGCAAAAAGTTGCGAGATGAATGGAGATAAATTAATGTTTTCCCGCGGTTGTTATTGCAAATTAGTAGGATTTTTGGGAAGCTAACGGAATGTTCTCGATTGTGAGTGTTCGAGATTTATGTGGAGTACTAGGAGCAATTTTGATTTGGAGATTCTTGGCATGCGTACCTGGCTCTTTTAGGTGAATGTAAATTTTCGAATGGTGAGATAAATTGCTTTCAATTTAACTAGTCCTTGACCAATGGTTTTTTTTTATAGAAATGGTTCGACAATGCATTGCATGTAGGACACACACTTTTGAAATTTGGCACCGAATAGAATCGTAGTCCAAAGTCTATTTGTAAATTATACAAATGCTATGAACCTTTGGATTCGGTTCAAAATTTTCTTCCACAAGCTACTTTGAGTACAATGTTTTCGATCTGCAGAAGTGTCTTTTCGAATTTTATATTTTTGTACTTCTTATTTATCCCGAACCAAGTTTTCCTTTCACTCCTTAACGGGTAGTCATTAAAATAACTCTACATCCGATCGGTAACCGCAGACACGGCGTGTCTTATTTATTTTCCAACTGAGGCCAATTCGTGTTCTGTATTTATTGGCTGTCGTCGAACGTTCGTATCAAGATTTATTGGAATACACGTTATGGGATCTGTGTTTATCATGGAATCTATCTTCGGTTAGATGGTGAGTGATCTGCCCATTATTTTGGGTTACAAGTTGTTCAATAGGAGGGCTATTGAGATAATAATGAGTAATAATGAATCATTTCATCTTTTTCTTCTTAAGTTAATAGCGATAATTATTGCTATTATGTTTCTAAATGTATGATGTAGGCTCTCAAGATATGGGAAAATAAGTCAAACCACATATTTTTTTACTACCCACGTGATCAAACTTTTGTTTTTATTCCTAAGAAACATTTATTAATCTAAATCGTCGGTTTTACTACGCTGACTAAACATTTTTAATCCAAGAAAGCACTAAGCAAGCTCGGAATTGTAGGGCACTCCGACACGGACAAGTTAGGTTAGAAAGCTAACGCGGGGCTCCACTGCGCTCCGCTCCCGCCTTAGCTTTTGTGGTTACTTTTTATCATAACCACACAGAAAGTGGTTTACATGGAAGATAATAAGTGGCTAAGATAGTATCATCCCAACACTCGTTGATTGTGGCTGACTTAGTAATTTAAAAGGCAATGTAGATTTTCTGAGGCGAATAATGCTATTTAAAATAAGTTTGTTTAATTAACACCAGTAATATTATTAGTGTAGTATTAAAGTACAATTCATCATCATCATCATCATCAGCCTTTTTAATGTTCCCACTGCTGGGACTCAGGCCTCCTCTCTGCTAAAGGGGATGGGCCATAATCCCATCACGCGGGCCCAGTGAGGGTTGGTGGATGTCACATGCCTTCGAATTTTTGGTTTTAGGACATGCCGGTTTTCTCACGATGTTTTCCTTCGCCGTTTTGAGAGTAGTGGTGATGAAATAAATTACACAAAGTAATGCACCTGGCTGGGTTTGACCTGCAATTCATAAGTTAGGGCCGTTACCACTCGGCCACCACTGCTCCCAAAGTACATTTAATGATAAATTACATACAAAAAAAAAATCTGCCTTATTACTCCATTTTGAAACACTTAGTTTAAACCTATATAATAATTTATATTCTCGAATATTTTACTCCCAATACCATATTGTCATCAACAAATTAATATTGATGACTTCTGAATTTTGAATCCAAACACGTTCGTCATGACAGATTCACTTCATTAGCAAGTCATAACTAAACAACGGCTATGCAACATAGCCTAACATAATACGCCCATATGTACTATCACAAGCACATATATGTGTGTATCCATACTCTCATTTGGCTATAACAACACGCAGTATCGTCCGACGTATTGTTTTCCTTTCATTTCAATCAGACTGGAGTCAATACAATCAATTTGATACCATTGTGGCATAAAGGTGAATGGGCGGATTTTGGAATTGTTTTTATTTGAATTGTGATTAAAATTTTGTTTGTGGTGCTATTACGTATACAGGATAACGTGGACTGTAATTTTATAATTGCACTCATAGGCATTCTTCTTTTTTTTACATACAATTATTTTAAAATGTAATTCGTAAATGGTTAGTTGTCTGTCTTATGCCAATCGAGCGGTGAGTCAGTAAAACACTAAATTTATGACCTGAAGTTGCAACAGACCACAAATTGAGATGGCGAGACGATTTTGTTGCAAACTGATAAGAAGTAGCCAAGATCGGGAAAAAGAATGGAGAAAGGCCTTTGACCAGTAGCGACGTTTTTCAATCCTCTGCGCAAGCCTACTTGTTATAAGGCCTGTTATACGAAATGGCTTCGATATCAATTTAAATTTTAAATGTATACCTAATGATTTTGGATTATATAAACGTTATATTGAACAAAGTTAAACAAAATAAATTGTAGAGTATATAAATGTTATATGTAAAGAAAAATGACATACAGCCGCAGTGCAGTTGTAAGCGTCTATTACACTACTCGATATTGCGTACGAGTTACACAGACTGTCTTAAAGTTTACTTCCAAGTAAGACAGGCTGAACTTTACACTACGCGACGTCGACAAAACCATTCTGAATGTCGAGTGGTGTAATAGATCCTGTAGCGCGGTTGTAGCGCGGCGTCGCACGTTTTTATTTACATGGAATAACAAAGCAGCGCGTTGACAGCGCTGCAACCGCGCTGCCGTCGTGTTGCGCGGCACATTGCGTCTAATTTGAAGGCGCCCTTATATCAAGAGTTGATAAATCTCACGTTTAGATCATCTCGTGAACGTTATTGAAATAAAAATACATCAAATAGCTGTACTATGTGATATGTGAGACGCCCCCAGCTGTCTAGTCAGGTCAACGTTAAACGGCGAAACTATTTAAAGCCTGGCTTTATTCTGAATATAACATATAACAATTAGGGAAAAAAGCGTAGCTTTAGTTAGCCTACTTAGTTATATTATGAATTCTTAATTACTGCTATTACCATATTCGTCAAATTTGCTTAACATTACCACAAGTAATTTACGAGCCGTGTCCAACCAAGCGGGGTCGTTCAACAGCCTCATTCAATAATTAAAGTGCACTGTTCGCCACTGTTACAAAAGACGTAATTGCTTCGGTAATTACAAACACAAGAGTGCAAACAAATGGCCGTGCAAGTTTAAAGAAATTTGCTGAAAGTTTAGTCGGAAAAGACCTCGAATTTTATGTTCAGAAATATTTAAGGTCAATTTTTGATAAGGACCAATCTATACATTATGGTGCCGACATGGTATCATGGTCAGCGGCTTTTGGGGCGTTGATTTTTAATATTATGCGGATTCGGTCGCATGAAGAAATTTTCAAAAGGCAAAAAACGTGTCCCGCTTGCGTATTGCATGCATTACAATATATGCTTGTAGGAAAAGGACATTTGCGAAAGTTACGCATGCGAAGTAAATCCGTGTGCGTGATGAAATCCACACAATATTAAAAACACCCTTAAAAATTAAAACAGGATACTTAATTTTCTATTGCCGCGCTGAATTAAAAAATATTATTGATTGCACTAAAAGTATAAATGTAATTATGTTGTAATTATATTATGTGTGTGTTATTTCCTTACTTTTTTACGCCCGAACGGCTGATTTCGATTGGTACATGTGTAGACCATGTTCAGGATTAGTAAATTGGATACTTTTTATTCCAGGAGTTGTTCCCTTGGGATAATTTTCTACTACCACACAGCTGGCAGTAGCTAGTTATATATTAAAATATAACTATCACTATTTGAAGAGTTTGTAGTTAAATAATAACAGCTCTAAGGTTCAATTTTAAAAGTAAAGCAACGGTTGCTGAGGTTAGTTGGTGGATGGGTGACAGAGATCTTTGATTAGTCACTACGGACGGCACGAAGTTGGATTAGATTTTAGTCTTGCCAAAGAATTTGTGACCTCCAGGTTGTAGAGGTCAGACCAGCAGCTGTTCCACGGTCAAAAACTGATACTCAAGTGCATCTAGTTGAACTGGAGGCTTGGGAAGGGAGAAGAGCTCGGGAGAGTTTATTGTCAATCTAAATATCGTTCAAAACTATATTTGGATGGTGTGACCTTGAAAGTCTGAGACGGAGGAGACGGGGCTAAACAATTCACAATATATTTAGATAGAATAGGTATCTACATAAAGTCTAGGGTTGAGGCGAAGCACGCTTGAACGAAGCGATTGTGTAATAGACAATTGCTTTAAGGTGAGGTGGGTTGTAGATAGCAACCCTTCTACTTATGTGTATCAAAGTTTCGTAGGTACCTACTTAGGTAAAGTTAGAGTATAGGTGAATGCTAACTCTGCCTCAGTTAAAGGTTATTATAGCTATATAATAGGTTTTAAGTGTCATTTTAAGTGTCCAGGCAATCTCCATCCATTTTACCCGGCCCCGGCATGATAGGCAACGAAGGAACGGGGTAGGTTTTTAGTCCGTAAGAGTCTGGCACTATTTCCCGCCCCACCCAAGGGCGGGATTTGTCATTGGATGATTTTACCTACCACAAAAAAAAAAAAAAAACCATTTTAGGTTGCGTGGAAGAGATCCCTGAATGCGATAAAGCTGCAAATTGTTTGTAAGTTTTTAAATTCAAGTCTGAGATATATACCATTAAATTTTGATTGTTTTAATCCCGTAGAGAAGTAAACGTCAGCTAGGCGAGTTCTATGCCGACAACTACCTACAAGGTTATTAACTCGTTTACTTAAAGAAATTAATTTCGTACATGCGTAATATAATTCATGTTTAAAAAAAGTACTTTGTTGTTTAATTTTATCTTTAAAAATAGATAGTGTTTCATGTACTGAATCGACCCTCTATGTTATTAT
This sequence comes from Leucania comma, assembly GCA_958295575.1. NCBI lineage: Eukaryota > Metazoa > Arthropoda > Insecta > Lepidoptera > Noctuidae > Leucania > Leucania comma. The sequence goes on from OY282469.1 coordinate 2,895,312, forward strand.
AACGATCAAAATTTAACGGTGTATTTACCTATTACTTGGAGCACAATAAAGTAAATAAATAAATAAAAAATGGCCCAATGCTTAAGGTAATGGGCCACTCAATTATGAGGTTACGGGTTCTATACTTTTCTAAGTTCATTTAGAACATTTCTCGGGCCAAGGGTTATGTGAAAATGAACCACGGGGCCCTGGGACCGAAGGCAATGAAAGGAGCAGGGTAGGTTTTTAGTCAGTAAGAGTCTGACACTATCTCTCGCCCCATCCAAGGGCGGGATTTGTCATTTGATGATTTAACCTACCATAAAAAAAAAATCTAGAACATTTCTGAAACCCCCTACTCCGATCCTGGTCCCAGTTATCATTCGTAGGTCCTTGACACTCTTGACAGTCTTTACAGGTAGTCAGACATTTGAGAGATGATGACGAAGAGGTAGTAAGGACTTACGAATTATACGTTATGAGTTCAGAACCAGTCCAGCATTAAATATTACGTGTATTGTACCTACCTTGTGCCAAGATTCATCCGAAATCCGTTCAGCCGTTTGAGGTTAAAAAACTAACAAACACACACACTTTGATAAATATTTTTTTTTTAATTTTGCGCATCTCCACAAACATGTAACTAAAAGAAATATAATAAAGTGTGAGTGGCTTGTCAAGGATACATTTCTGTTTTTCAGTTGATAATTTAACTTTCTGTATTCCTTTACCCTCGCAGTGTATTCGTAGATGATATCATGTCACGTTGCGTATTACTACAGCCGCCTCTCGTGCGAGAGGGTAGATCTGCGGTCACCGGTCGGCGTAGGCGTGGGAAATTACGAGAAACTCGTATGCTTTAGAATATTTAGGCCAAAGATTTTTGAATTTAGTAAACCAAATTGTTCAAATATGTATTTAGTTTTTTTTTTTTTTTAATTAATGGGATATAATGATTGATTTTTTAATAGGAAAAAATATGATTTTAACTGGACTACTGTTGTTCAGTACTGAGCTTTTTTTTTACGTGTTAATGGACTTAAATGTTTTTTGACCAGTGTTTGGCAACCTGTCATCATCATCATCATTTCAGTCGAAAGATGTCGCCTGTTGGACATAGGCCTCCCCCAAGTGTCGTCACAATGAATGGTCCTGTTTATTTCGCATTCATCGGATTCCCGCAATCTGCCAGGTCATCGGTGTACCTTGCAGAGGTCTCCTAATACTGCATTTTCCGGTACGCGGTTGCCAATCCAGAACCTTTCGGTCCTGCGCAGTGTCAAATTATATAGTTCTGTTATTAGCTTCGTATGAACCCTAAAAGTTGATGCATATACTACGAAGCGGTTTCACACTAGAACTGTGTTTGAGATGGGACCCATTCAGACGAATGTTGTTACAGTGGCCAACCCGGTATCAAAGCTAATTTTGAAGAAAGAAAAATTCGGTCTTGGGAAAATTCATAGTTTTTATTATCAAAATCATTAATTAAAGAAAAAACATATACGTCTTTTGAGCCAATTACACCCAAGTTATTACAGTCCATTATTAAAACATAAAGAAATATCCCGACAGTAAAGATATTTTTTATAGAGTCAAGGCAAGATCGTAAATGAATATCCTTTTATGTGTCAAACAGATGGTACTCCTACTTGATTGAATGAGAACACGACATTTCATTTGGGGAATTATTTCGTTCCCATATTAAATTTCCGTTTTATTCGCTACGAAAAAAAAGTTAATATGTATGAGTCTGATGTTTCGTTTCGTGTAGTATTTGAAGTGAAATATTTTTCAAATTTCACTTTTGCTTGAAAACCTGTCAACATTTTTTTTATTATTATTATTGTTAGGTTCGTGCTCGACCGCTATTTCACCTGATGGAAAGCGACGATACGGTCGACGATGGAGTGCGCTTACCTAGAAGAAACCTATTCACTCTTGACTTAAAGATTCCCGGGTTGTAGCCATCAGGAAACACAGACTCCGGCAGGGAATTCAACTCCTTAGCTGTACGCATAATGAAAGTGTTCCCAAAACGGTTTGTGCGTATAGGTGGGATGTCCACCATGTACCGGTGGCGCAACGCCGTACGTCTGGTAGTCCGATGATAGAACGGGCTGGTCTTAAAGTAAGGTTTGAGGCGATTTTAACACATAATACTCAATTCAGAAACCCGGCTGCTGTCACAAATTCTACTAAATTCAGCTTAAGTTTCACTATTGTAATAGTAATTGTAAACTATATTGATGCAATCAAGAGATGAAATGAAATTCAACGTGTACCTTTGTAATGATAGTACGACGAGCTTGAGTCGTCGATGGCGCGTAGGGTTCCCCACACGCCTCAAAAAGATATCAGCAAACCGTAGGGGCCCAGCAGGGGGGATGCCTGCTACTCAACACAAAAGGCAACTGAAGGAGCAAAGGTGTAGTTTAAGTCAGTAAAAATCTGAAAAGCTTTACCGCTCCACTCTTCATAAGATGATTCGTATTGCATTGCATCAGCCTTATAATGTTCCTACTGCTGGGACTCAGGCCTCCTCTCTGGGAGAGAGATTAACCAGCTCGTAAAAAAAAAAGTAATAATATTACACAGATTTTGAACCAGTAAGTCATAGTCACAAAATCGGCCTCAAGCGGTTACTTGCAATCATTTACCCGAAAAAAAAAAACTCAAAAAGAGACAACATTCACAAGGCCTAACAAATACAATGTAAAGTTTGTCACGTAAAAACTCCAAACTTCAAAGTACTTTTAAGTTTTTACAACACTTCCAGGCGGGAGGTTCTTGTGAAAACAAACAGAAAGTCTATAAGAATCGTAAATGTTGCTTCAATGTAAGTTCAGCCGTTTAAACTTTTCTATCGATGGATATTTATGATGGATTTAGAAGAATAGTTCAAGAAAGTATCGAGTATAGGGAGAAATGGGAGTATTTGATAGATTCTTCCTCCCTTTGTATAAATTCACGATTGTTTGAGTGATAAATCAGATGTTCGGTGATCCCTTACTGTCTCTCCCAGCGCCGACCTAAGGGCGTGGACATATATTATATCTACGGCACGGCACCACCACCATGCAACGTCACGATATGGACCGCGAAAGACATTATTCTGCTCCAGACTAAAAACTGAACGATGGTTGTTGCCTTGTACCCATGATGCACCGTACTCGGCACCGTGCCGGCCGCGGCACGAAGTTGTCTCACGGTGGCAGCGTCATGACGTTGCACAGCGGTGGTGACGTGTCCACGCGCTAAGCTATAGGCCCCTCGCTCATGGCGACTTTTTGTAGCGATGCTGTAGCGCGTTTGAATCGATACTGTCGCGATGCTGTAGCGCATTAATAGTGAGTTGGCATCTCTTATATTGCGCGTTGCGACTGCGACTAACGCGCGTTAGTAGCGACACTGTCGCGCGCTTACGAAACGCGCAGTTTCACCATAAAAACTAGTTTTTAATCTAGTATAAGGTTTGTTATAAGTCGTGGCTAGAAGCTTTTATTTTATGAAGTTCACCAGGGATAAATCCGCTTAATCTGATGACAACCTCATAAGTTAATATGGCCTATTGACTATATTCTATTCAATATATTCTACTCCAGCATAAAAAATTTAGTTTCCAATTAGTAAATATGAAATTTAATTATGCAATTTTCGACACTAAAATTAAAATTATACCTAAGTTTATGAGATTTTTTTTTTTAAATTACAGACTCATTGATAAACAGGTATTTTTATTATTGTGTTCGAATTAGATAATGAGGTAATTATAAATTATGGAACAATAAACCCTATTTCATTCAACACTAAGTTTAAATTCTAATGGGTCTCAATATTTTTTTAGGTAATTCTTTTAAAATCAAGCTAAAATATACAAAGGGAAAGTCGATACTTGTGTAGTGGTTTAGGATGGAATCAAATGATCGAATAACTCGAATTATTAATTCCATCATAAAATCAAATACACATCAAATAAATAATTGGCAAAAATAAATTAACCAGTAATCACCATTCAACTCAAATCCTTGTTAAAATATAATTAAAGATGCAATCACTCACTAATTGTTCGCGAATAATTACCGTGTAAAGTGACGAACGTCCATACGTACCACCTACCTACCATATGTACAATTGTACAGTCGAACAAGTTATTTGAAATACAGGCAAAAAATATTTATTCCAAGCTTTTTTTAAGGTGGGAAATTATCCAATGATTTCTCACGCTCTATGCTAGAGCGTGAGGACGTGTTAGATTTTTACTGACTAAACTCGAACCAATGTTCCTTCTTTGCCTTGCATTCCAGGACCTTTGGGGTCCTCTTTCGAAAGGCTACCGGACGGTATTCAATACTGGTTTTTTGTTTCTTTATTGTATGCAGTGTTAATAACCAAAAAGTTATAATATACTTCATTCCCATATTTAAGTATAACATAAAAAAGAATAAATGATATGGTATACTTAAGAAAGGAACATGTATGGTTTTAATCAGTCAAAGTCTGTCATGCACTCTCGCTCCATCCCAGAGCGGGAGAAGTCAGATGATTTCCCACCTCAAAAAAGACCCTGTATAAAAATCGCTTGTTCGTCTGTACCTACCATTGTTCGTGCGTAAGTATGGCCGGCCACTTATCGAGGGTCGAGTGGCAAAGGTATTCTCGACTGAGGACAGCAATTAAGGATGTCGATAATTCTCGTTTAACGTTATTATTAAAATAATCGTGACGAAGCAGAGTTTTATATTCAATTTATTGGGGTTCATTTGCTTGTATCTCTTATTTCTTTAACAATATAATTTTTTTTTTTTTTTTTTTTGAGAGCAGTGATAGCCGATTGGTAACGGCCCCGAATTACGAGTTGTAAGTCGCGGGTTCAAACCCAGCCAGGCGCATTACTTTGTGTAATTTATTTCATCACCACTGCTCTCAAAAACGGTGAAGGAAAACATCGTGAGGAAACCGGCATGTCCTAGAACCAAAAATTCGAAGACATGTTACATCCACCAATCCGCACTGGGCCCACGTGATGGATTATGGCTCATGTCCTCTCCTAGAGAGGAGGCCTGAGTCTCAGCAGTGGAAACATTATAAGGCTGATGCAATGTAACGCAATATTTATTTTGTGAGTAAATAATTTGAAATTTCACATTTTTTCAGTTGGTATTATTTTTGATCAAAATCTTTCAAAAGCAAATGTATCATTTGAGAAATTAGCACAAAACAGGTGGCTGACACCTTGAGGTGGAATTAAGACACCATCCCGGTGCGTCTCACTTACGTAGACACGGGCTTGTGGACGGCGAGCAATGGATAGCTACCTGTCCGTAAGGAACAAGTCTCCAAGCCAGTCGGATCGACGACATGTGTTCCATGCGCCTCAAAGAGAATTCACCAAGTTTGCTGAGGCCAGATAAAGCTGATGCCTGGTTATTAAAGGGGATTGTACGGAAGAGTTGTCGTGACCCTCGTAAAGTACAATTGAAGGAATACTATGGGTTGTATTCAGAACGGTAGAAATCATTTGACAAATTCCCACGTACCCCGCCAATCGTTCTGGGGCTCTGGGAAGGTAAAGGCTAAGGGCCCTGGAACCAAGGCAGGGAAGGAACAGGGTAGGTTTTTAGTCAGTAAGAGTCTGACACTATTTCCCGCTCCGCCCAAGGGCAGGATTTGTCATTGGATGATTTTACCTACCATAAAAAAAAACCCCGCCAATCGTCAAAAGCCTCAACGAACATCTGTCGAACCAATTGTAGCGCGGTTGGATCAAGGGCCTGGTATAGAAGGCAGTACTCCTCGATACGACTTGCATCGTGAGGACTTGTCTCTAGAGTCCCAACCACTGGTAGCTTCTACCCTGCTGCTAACTCTGGTGGACTACCATTTTTAGGGTTATGTAACTCAAAAGGAAAAAAACAGAACCCTTATAGGATCACTTTGTAATCCTTCTATCTGTCTGTCAAGACCCTTTATCTCGGGAACGCATAGAGGCATCGAGTTGAAATTAAATCCACATACTCAAGTGTTTGGTCCCTTGAAGCTGGAAAAAAATCAAACAATTAAGATGGTTGCGCCAATTTGCTATGTTCCGCGACTTTGTTTTTTGTAATTTGTTTTTTTGGCCTAGCAATCCTATCCCTTCCGTTTTTCCTCCACCCGCACGACCGCAAGAAATGATTTGACATTTGACGTTTGTGCATCGAGTGAATGTGACCGCACCGCTAACCGCGCCCGCTCGAAATTACAAGAAAATTGGCTATTTCGTGATCCAACCATTCAAAAAACTCAACAATAGTGCAGTGTAGTGCAATACAGAAACTGGCAGTGCTTGAAAGTACGAAGTTCGGGATTCGCCGGCCGGCGCCATGTGGAACTTTCGAGGTTAAAGGTCAGTGTTCCTTCTAATACATTTATCCCATTAATAAACGCTAGACGCAGTACCTGCATATTGTTAACAAACCTTAGATCGCTTTTCAAACCTACAGTCCATTAAAACATCAAGCAAAATTCGCGCAACCATAAGATATCGTAAAAAAAGATACGGACGTTTATATTGCAAAAAAAAAACGTATATTTCGACACTCAGGGGAATCAAAATTTATAGGGTAAAAACATCCCGTTGACCCCTGAAATTTGGCACGAGGCGAGATCTCATAGCATAAATTTAGGAAAAAATCTGAAAACTAAATTGTAGTAACGTCCCAAAAATAATTGCAATTCGGAAAAAAATAACTGATTTCAAACATAAGTTTGTACGGGACTCTCAGTGCGCAAGTTCGACTCGCACTTGCCCGGTTTTTTTATATTTTTAAGTGTTTTTATATGCTTTTGTTAAAGAATTTATTTCTTTAAAATGGTAATTTATACTAAACAAATAAAGTGGAGAATAATGTATTCATTTTACCATAAAAAAACAACAGTCAATTTTTGCATACCTAGCACCTTAACACTGAAAAATAAAACTGCCAACGTTTACTTACCTAAACTATAAAAACTAATTGCCCCACCTAAACGCCTTCTAATTGTCGGCTATTAATGACGTCACGTGGTGCCCCCCCACTTATCGGCGTCAAGTAGCTCGAGTGGCTCGTGGCTCAGGTGGCTCGAAGCTCGTCTGACGGCCACAATTAGGGACGTCGATGGCTCTTAGACTTGGGCTGAAGAGCGATTCAACTGTTAGGGTCTTAAGGATGGGAACGGGTAACAATGGGGTGTAGTAATATGTGAATTTGAGTTCTTTTTTGTTATTTTTTATTTGGAGAGTGTTTATGTTGACAAAATAACTGAAATTAAGAAAAATAACAGTTTAAATACTTTATAGGTATTTTCAAATTAAAAAGGGATTCCCATCTGTTATTTTTTCTGTTATATTCAACTTATTTTTATGATTATTTCATACCGCTACGTAAAATTTTTGTGAATAATATCGCAGTTATACTTAGTACTTTATAGGCATTATCAAATATAAAAAAAAAAACAACTGGCAAATTGCGAGTCGAACTCGCTCACTGAGGGCTCCATACAAACCTACCTATGTAAGATAGGTAAAGTAAGGTAGTGGTTGCGCGAATTTGCTTGATGTTTTAATGGACTGTATGTTTGAAAAGCGATCTAAGGTTTGTTAACAATATGCAGGTACTGCGTCTAGCGTTTATTAATGGGATAAATGTATTGGGAAGGAACACTGACCTTTAGACTTCGTGAATGGTTACACGTGGCATCGGCCGATCCTCGTCTTCGCACATTTAAATCACTGCCAGGTCCTGTTTTGCACTACACTGCACCACTGTTGAGTTCTGAATGGTTGGAACACGAAATAGCCAATTTTCTTGTAATTTCGAGCGGGCGTGTTAGCGGTGCGGTCACATTCACTCGATGCACAAACGTCAATGTCAAATCATTTCTTGCGGTCGTGCGGGTGGAGGGAAAACGGATGGTATAGGATTGCTAGGCCAAAAAAACAAATTACAAAAAACAAAGTCGCGGATCATAGCAAATTGGCGCAACCATTCCCCCCGGGTTTGAAGGGTTACCTTCAAAGAAAAGAAAAAAAAAACAAAAGCGAAACTAAACCCTATTACTAATCTAAACTATCAATACTAGGTAGCGAAACAACTTATAACTAACTATGCCACTACTACTGATTAGGCAGAGGGCAGAGGCGAATAACCGGACGCAGGTACGATCCAGTTGCGGTTTTAACTTTTACGACTCGCGTTATTCCGTTCGAACCCGGAAAAACTTCTTCCACTACACCAAGAGGCCAGTGCAGAGGAGGCGCACTCTCAGTCTTCAGTATCACCACAGTACCGACTGTGACTGGATCTGAAGGAGTGTTCCACTTTTGACGCGACTGCAGCGTATGCAGATAATCTGTCCTCCATCGCTTCCAAAAGGACTGAACTAAGCTATCTAGCAGAGCGTGACGCGGGTGGAGCTGCAGTTTGTCAGTCTCGACATCTAAAGCGGGCAAATATTTAAGAGGAGTCGTCGTCAAGAAGTGAGCCGGCGTCAACGCTAGTGGCTCCGATGGATCACTAGACAAAGTCCGACACAACGGACGCGTATTCATCAACGCCTCTACCTGAGCGAGTACAGTGCTCAACTCCTCGTACGAGAGAATCTGTTCGCCTATGACCCGAAACAGGTGCGACTTAAGGCTTTTAATATTCGCCTCCCAATTGCCACCAAAATGACTAGCTGCTGGCGTATTAAAACACCAATCAATGCGATTCTCAGCTAAGACATGGGCGAATTCACTTTGGTAGTACTTGGAGCGTAAGAATGTATGTAATTCCGAAATATTGCGTCGCGCTCCAACATAATTTGTGCCGTTGTCAGAGTATAAGCGCTTAACGGGACCACGGCGAGATAAAAATCGTTTAAATGCAGACATAAAACCCTGCGTACTCAAATCACTGGTTAACTCTATGTGAACCGCACGAGTTGTCATACAAACGAATAGGCAAATGTATGCCTTTGTGGAACGTATACCACGACCACGGGCAATAGTGACTTTAAACGGTCCAGCATAGTCCGTCCCAGTATGTATGAAAGGTTTCACCGTCTGTACAACACGACAAGAACGATGGTCGGCCATTTCCGGCGCGTTGAAACGCGGGCGGAGCTTAAAGCAGGGCACACATCTGTGCACTCTAGCGCGTATCAAATTGCGAGCGGAAAGTATCCAGTACTTCTGTCGAAGAATGGACATTAATAAATCGGGACCAGCGTGACAATTCACCTTATGGTGATAGTCCACCAACAAATCCAAAACGTGATCCCTGCGTGGTAGAACTACTGGATGCATTTGTTCAAACTCTAACTTAGCATTTCGCAGACGGCCACCGACACGAATGAGTCCGTCTTGCAAAAATGGTTTCAAATGTTGAAGTGCGGGACTACAAGGTTTATGTGATTCTAAACTACGAAATTCTTTTGAAAAATAAAATTTCTGCAACTCTCGAAGTACAACTGATTCAGCTCTATCCAAATCAGCTGCGATTATAGAACCACGCGATGGTAATAATCTCAAAAATCTTAGGACGTAAACTACACAGCGTAATAGTCTCGACCAAGACGAGACTCGATTAGACAACAACAAAACAACTGACTCTTCACGCGGAACTGATACTACAAGCGTATGTTTCTTCTCCTCGGGTGGTTCTGAAACAGTAGCGGGGTTAAACGGAGCATTTGGCCACTCGTTAGGAGTGGTATGCAGCCAGGGAGGGCCACAAAACCAAAGCGGATGATTTAAAATTTGCGCAGGAAGCAAACCACGTGAGAGACAATCAGCTGGGTTTTCTGTTCCAGCGACATGGAATATATTTTCCGGTGACAATTCAGCTTGAATCTTAGCCACCCTATTTGCGACAAACGTGCCCCATCGATGGGGTGACGATTGAATTCGACGATTGAATTCGTAAACCTTCAAAGGTTCCTGCGGAGAAAATCTATACAAGAAGCGTTGGAATCTACGGTCACATTCTCTGATTCCAATACTAAGAAACATTTGCCGAATATCGGCAGAGAGCGCAATAGCAAACAAGCGTTTTTCTGCGGAGGCACGGGAGCCACCGAGCGAAAAAATATCACCCTTGAAAGGGAGCGCGACAACATAACGACCATCTTTATCACGAGTAGTCGTGCGGGTATAAATCTCCTCAGTGACCTGATCCTCAGGGCTGAGAATAGGCGGGACATTGACCTCTTCAATCTCCCAGAACTTGCGGATGGTAGACTCAAGCGGCGGCTCGACGGTGCAACAGTGCGACACAGTCGAGTAACTAACTAAACAAGCGGGTGCGGAACCAACTATAACAAACCCGAGAACTGTTTCCAGTGCGTGCGGAGCGGGGTACATCGGAAGACCTTGAATTTTACGTGATAACTGGAGATGCGGGAGAATCGAAGCACCGATCAATAGATCGATATCTCCAGGGAAAGCGTAATTTCCGTCGGCTAACTGCAAGTTCTTAAACTCCGTCAGCATGGACGTGTCAACCGGTACCGTGGGCAACCGTTCCGTAATCTTATCTGCGACTAGCGAATCCATTTCAAACGAAATATTACGATTAAAACGTGAACTAAATATTATTTTAATGGAACCGTGAATGGTTGCCTTTAAACCTCCAAAACCTTTCACTTCTGAGCGGGATGACCAATTATTAAAACTAAAACCAAGGCGTTGACAACAATCCCGAGTAATAAAATTACTCTGGGAAGCGCCATCTAGTAGCGCTCGAACGGTGTGCGGTTTGCCAAAGGCATCTACAATGACAACTTGCGCGGTCGCAAGTAAAACGGTAGTGACTTGAGTACCAGCGGCGGAAAGCGAACACAATGTTACGTCGTTTGCACTTGCAGCAGGCCGCGCGTCACAAGCGTCGCGCGTCTGCGCAGGCTGCTGCTGCGATGGCAGCTTACTACTCTCAAAATGTAAGAAGGTATGATGTCTAGCTAGACATTTACGACAGCTACCACCACTGTTACATGACGTAACCAGATGTTTGTCACTTAGACAATTAAAACACAAATTATTAGTGCGGACAAACTTGTAACGATCACTAGGCGATAATCTCTGAAATTCCGAACACTTGTACAGCTGTGTATGGCTACCCTTACACAGAGAACAGTCAGGTGTTGAGGCGGTATTAACTAGCGTATGTGCAGTCTTGACTGACTTCGATGACGCGTCTATACGGCGATCGGAACCTGTCCTATTCGTGGCTTCATGACGTGCCGACGTGCGCTGCAACACCTTAATATGGTCGCGAATAAAAGATTCTAAATCTTCGAACTTAGGTATTTCTTTACCGCGCTGAGTCGTTTCAAACAGACGAACAGTTTCAGGATCCAATTTCTTTAAACCGATATACAAAAACAAAAAGTCACAGAGGTCATTGACCTTTAGGTTCTTTACTGCACGAACAGATGATGCGAAAATATTTAAAAACTTCTCTAAATTATGATCGTTACAAACGGAAAAACTTTTCAAATCGAATAATTGATCTAAATATGCGGTGGCTACTAATCGCTTATCTTCGTATTTTGTTTTTAAAGTGTTCAAAACTAAATTGTAATTTTCAGCGCTAAACGTAATTCCAGCACAGACAGCCTTTGCCTTACCGGTCAATTTTTCTACGAGATAATGCAATCTCTCGTGATCTGTCAGCGATGTGTTCCTATGTATTATATTTTCGAAACTATCTATAAATAAATTCCAATTTCGAATGTCACCATTAAATTCAGGTATTTGAATTGGCGGCAATCGTGGGCGTTCGCGAGGAGGGTTGGATAAACCACTCGCGGGGGGGGGAGTCTCTAAACTCCTAGCAATACGTTTGATACGACAATACAAGTCATCAAAGGACGACAATGCCTGATAACTCACACAGTAATCAGGATTTAACTCCAACTCTAAAATGTTTATATTATTAATTGTAGATTCAAAATCCGCGCGCAAACTATCTAAAGTTTCCAACGAACACAAGAAAGCATCTCTAATCGCCAGATCCGAGGTTTGCGAAGATTTATCACAAATCGATTGAACACGTGAAAACTGTGAGTCCCTTTTAGCGTATAAAAGCTTTAACTGAACCTTTAAATCAGTACTAACCTTGGTTCCCTTAAGAGACATCTTGTTTTGATATATTCACACTATACACTCAAACAAACACTTAACGAATTATTAAGTAAGCGATAATTAACAGATAACAATATGGTAATATTGTAAACAACAAAGTGAACGGCGAACGAACGGAATAACATAGGCGTATATAATCTATGGTTTATCCGTTTCCTACAAATATTCACTCAACAATGAACGGGTATTTTTGAAATGCGTCTACCTACATGCAATTTGTAGGACTTCCGAATGAATTTTGTCAAGAAAAAGAATGCGATCGATTTATATCTACGCTGATATTTACGTAGCTAACTATAATTATGCGGTGCGGTTGACGGCGTAGGTACCGTAATTATCAATGACACTTTAACTATACGAGCGAAATAACGTATAGTTGCCTAAATGCCTAGATGCGGGTTTTCTACTATTATATCTAGGTAAACAGGCGCGTTGCGTTTATTCCCTATGGAACAAATACTATATTGCGAAATTACAAGAAAATGATTCACGATCCTGCTCGTATGGACCAAAAAGTAATGGTTGCGCGAATTTGCTTGATGTTTTAATGGACTGTATGTTTGAAAAGCGATCTAAGGTTTGTTAACAATATGCAGGTACTGCGTCTAGCGTTTATTAATGGGATAAATGTATTGGGAAGGAACACTGACCTTTAGACTTCGTGAATGGTTACACGTGGCATCGGCCGATCCTCGTCTTCGCACATTTAAATCACTGCCAGGTCCTGTTTTGCACTACACTGCACCACTGTTGAGTTCTGAATGGTTGGAACACGAAATAGCCAATTTTCTTGTAATTTCGAGCGGGCGTGTTAGCGGTGCGGTCACATTCACTCGATGCACAAACGTCAATGTCAAATCATTTCTTGCGGTCGTGCGGGTGGAGGGAAAACGGATGGTATAGGATTGCTAGGCCAAAAAAACAAATTACAAAAAACAAAGTCGCGGATCATAGCAAATTGGCGCAACCAGGTAGGTTACCTATGAAAATAGGTAAGTTTATAGGAGGGATTCCCTTTCGGAAGCCAACCAATGGCCCTCTGGAGTCAATTACAGAGCTTCGACCTGTCTGGACCTACGGTTTAGCTGACATCTCTTTGAGGTGCGCGCTAAACAGTACGGGCTCAGCCCGAACGGTCGAAAGGCGAGCTATCCCTTGTTCATCGTCCAACGAAACTTAATCCATCGTGGAACATTATGCACAATCCATGGCGGCTATCATGTGGCAGGCATATTCCATCTAGCTCGCCTCTTCTCGAAAACAGATTAGGGCTCCCAGATTTTTGAAGACACCTGTCAGTGAAATCAGTGATTCTAGGGTTTCTATTCGTGTATTAGTGACACCTGTACATATCAAGGAACACATGAGCGATTGTGTCCTCCGTCTCCAAGTATGCTTTGCACAGGGAACTGTCTGTCTGCCGACTGAAGTATAGAATCCTAAAAAAAATATGTATCCCAGCACACCTAAAAATGCACTTCGTTCAGAGAATACTAATGTGAGCACACAGTTTTATTTGTAGTATATTACATATTAAGTTTGACTTACACTATTAAAAGTTTGCCGGTATACAGCGGGTTGCTTTTGATGGGTTAATTCGTATCTTCCAAGTGAACGCATCAAGTTGTCTTGTTTGTAAGATTAGAATTATGAAACAAGAAGGAATTTCAAGAACCGAGAGTGGTGGTTTACCTTGTTTATATTTCAATTCTCTACAGACCATGTCCCAACTTCTACCTTGCGTCAAGTGCCCTTTTGCCTATTCAGGTAAAGATCTAATGACAGCGTCAACGGATGGCATTACTTTGGCCAAATAATACTAAGTAAACGTCAGCTGGGCGAGTTCAATGACCTGTAAGCAACAACTGACAATTACTCACAAGATCATTGACTCGTTCACTTATAGAAATTAATTTCTTACATGCGTATTATTAATTCGAGTTTTAGAAAAAAGTATTTTTATTTTTTATTTTATCTTTAAAAATCGATAGTGTTTTATGTACCGGATAGACCCTCAACGGGATGAAAACGATCAAAATTTAACGGTGTATAAACGAGCAGTTAAACCCCCTATGTTATATAATTCCCAGTGCTAGAGAATCAGAAAAAGCGAAGAGCAAAAAATGCGTGTCACAGAGATGAAGATGCTGCAATGGACGGGTGGTGTCACCAGACTGGAAAAAGTCCCCAATAAGCTAATCCGAGGTAGCTTTAAAGTAGCATAAGATGTAGGAGAGTCGTTTGCGGTGGTTTGGGCGTGTAATGCGTAGAAACGAAGACAACATGACCCGTCGCGTTTTAGCTATAAGACAGGGCAAAAGGGGAAGAGGTCGGCCACCGACTACCTGGAGTCGAACCATCCAGAATGACCTATTGACAATAGGCCTAACGCCAGAATCGACACAAAATCGCCAAGAATGGTGTAACAGTATCAGGAGGACTGGCATAAATAGGGAATAAGGCTCGGTATCCACAAAAGCGGAGAGGAGACGACAGATGTGTTTGAATAAACCAATCCGATTTCGTTATTTCCACATCTTTTCTCCGCTTAGCATTGGTGGAAATGGATCAAGCGGAGAGGAGATGAGATGTCTTATTTTTCTATAGAATTTTGTGGGGCCAGCGAGCAAGCGGTGAGGCAGAGCGGAGAAGTGTCTAGTCGGGTGGCCGGGCGGTGCACGCACCCGCGTTCCCCGCAACCCGCTAACTTCTCCTCGCGCCTCTTCTCTCACTGCTCACATCTCTGCTAAACAAAGCGCACATTTTCTCTTCGCTACATTTCTCCTCTTCGCTTTGGTGGAAATAACCTGCCAGTTTCGCAACACATCTCCTTTCGACTCCTCTCCTCTCCACTTTGGTTTTTTTTTTTTTTTTTTTTTTGTGGTAGGTAAAATCATCCAATGACGAATCCCGCCCTTGGGTGGGGCGGGAAACAGTGTCAGACTTTTACTGACTAAAAACCTACCTTTTCATTCCTTGCCTTTATCCTGGAGCCTTTGGTGACAGTCTCACATAACCTTTGGCCCCAGTAGGCTTCGGCCCTGCTGGACCCCTACAGTTTGCTGACAACTCCTTGAGGCGCGCGGGAACGGTGCGCGCCGTAGACGACCTGAGCTCGGACCGGTCTGTTACCGGACGGACGGACAGCGAGCTACCCATTGCCCACCGTCCGCAAGCCCGCGCCTACGGTGGCCGGAAATTGGGATCGGAAACCCGGCGGCGGCGGCGGCGTGTCCGCCTTTGCCTAAGGCGGTCGGCCTCCTCCTTTACTAGCATTACTGCTTCGCAGAAGGAGGCGACCGCCTGCCACTCCTCCTCGCTCCGGAGCATGGCTTGAACCAAGCCTCGGCGCGAGAGATCGCCGCCGATCGCCCCCACGAGGACACGGCGCTGCTCTTCCCAAGCGGGGCACACCTCGACTGTGTGCTCCACCGTGTCCACCGGGCGGTGCGCACAGTGGCCTCTCCACTTTGGTAGAAATCGGGCCTTAGACAAGGGTTTAATTGAAACTTTTTTTATCATCGATGAGTTGACTCGGCAAACATTATTTCCAAAATGAAGATATGAACCGACCTTATTAAGCTCACTGCGACCATTTCAACCTCATTAGTAAATTTAAATTCAGCACCATTCATGAAAACCTCAATATTGAAAACATGCATAATTTCATTCATCCTTCCATTCAGTCCAGATTTGTTTATTATTTATTTTACTGCCTTATTCCCGCAGAGAGCAGCGGTGGTACAGCGATAACTGTCCCGTCTTACGAGTTGTAGGTCGAGGGTTCAATTAAAAACAGGATTCTGTGTCTTAATTCAGGTTATATTATACTCGTATGCCAGTCGTTAAGGCGTGATTAATTAACAAATTTATAGAATTTATCGTCTATAGTTTTTTTTTATATGTATATATTATATTTCTTCTATACGTGTGTTTGTCGTCTAACTTCTAACAAACGTCTTGACCGATTTAGATGAAATTTTTTGTGGGTCCCAGGATGGTTTGTAAATAACCCATTAGGTGGCGCTGCAATCGAATTGTCAGTTATTTTTCTGACAAAAAGTCAGTTTTGGAGTAAGACAAAATCAGTCAGGACCGTTACTAATATTATAAAGATGGACGCGCTTATCTCCGGAGTTACTCGTTCAAATTAAAAAAAACAACCTAATGCGACAGTGCAGCTAACAACTAATAAGCATAAATCTAAACATACATTTATGATAAAGACACATATCTAACTATATTTAATAAAACTCTTGCGAATTCACTCATAGTGCACGAGAAAATATCCAGTCGCTCGTGAACTTCATTCAAAATGCGAATTATATGTTGGATAAGAAAATTTATCAAAAAATCAAATCAAAATATTTTTATTTCACTTTTTTTTATTTGTTATAAACTAGTGCTTGACTGCTATCCCACTTGATGGTAAACAGTGATGTAATCGTTGATGGTGAGGCGCACTAGTTTATTAAGAGCCTATTCACTCTAGCCTTGAAGACACCCAAATTATAATCGGATGGGAAGACCGCAGCAGGCAAATTGTTCCAGTCCTTCGATGGAAGGCTTACAAAAATTGGTCGTTTCCTATGGAGGAGAACGGGCAAAAAACTTCATGGTTACTCTTTAAAAAAAATGGTTTATCTTACAAGATTTCCATAATATCGAGAAAGACTATAGGCTATAATTAATAACACGCTACTTTATAATAAAGGTAAGATTCTAGGATAGGATTTTATTTGAATCCTGAACAAAAACCAGTATCAACTCCATATAAAAATTCACTTCACATCGCCAATCGGGAAGTCTGTACAAAATTGTAAAGTGTAACAGAAAAATATCAGTGAATTAAAATAAATACAAGATGGCTGTTCGGATTCCAGTCACACTGTTTAAATTTGAAACTGTGGTACAATATGAGAGAGGTCCAATCCACTTATCATCGTCTTGGATAGTATTTGTTCTGCCAAGTGGATTACAGATAGTATACGTAGTGAGTACTAGAAGAGACTCGCTAGTTGTGTTGAAAGTAAATTGTAGATTGGATTTACTTTGTGTTAGCTTGTCTGGGACACATTGTGATATTGTAGACGTGGTGTAGTATTGTAGTTACGAATGTTTATGTTTGATTTTATTTTCCATTCACAGATGTTTTCACACCTCTCTGTCTGTCTGTCTGAAACGCTTTCGTGTCTAAACTACTGAATCGATTTTGATGAATTTGGTACGGAGTAAGCTTTGAACTACAAGAAAGGTCACAGGCTATTTTTTGTCATAATAGTAAATAGATGATATATTATTATAAAAAATAGACTTTTGATTTGATTTTTATTATATCAGAGTGTGGATAATTCAGTTATAGGATGTTTTATTCCATCGATGTTTTATTGGTGCGATGTAACGTTTGTGCGAAAAATCCTGTTGTGAAAAACCCTACAGCGATTGCTCATTAGTTCGATAGTATGTCGGTTCTAAATGCCTACTGTTCCGTGACATTTAATATTAATAACCTTATTGAGGAAATAGATTATTTTTGTTAAAACCTTATTTTGCATTAAAGACATTTAGGAAATAGGTACATTAAACTAAATCGCCTGATACCCTCAACACCCAAAAATGTATCTTGATGAAAATTATGAACTAGGAATTATATATAGTTTATTAAATAAAAGGAATCTATTTCCTTAACTAACGTTATTAATATTAAATGTCACGGAACAGTAGGCGTTTTTCGAACGAACGGTTTTTTTTAAAATTAAATCTAAGTCATAATAAGAAAACAAATTAAAGAATTATCATTAAAGCTAAATTGTGATTTATTAATCCACTGCTAAACTTCAAAGACTTGTTATGAATGTGAATTTCTTCGGCATCTGATGTCTCCATAGCAATTTATTTTGATTGGATGTAGATACATTAAGTTCTACAATACTATCCTGAAATATGAGTATACAAATCTGCGAAAAGATTCGCGTAGTATTACTTTTAAATGGACAATATATATACACATATAAACCATATCGTTTACCTCAAACAGAACCACTAAACGCAAGCTCATTTTCATAAATATTTAATAACCTGCGCTCTTCCATTTATTCTCGCATCTTTGCTCTCTCGTGAATTTCCGAGATGCCTCGAATTCTGCCGACCCACTTGAACTCGGTTCATTGTAGGATGACACCTGAACTCAGCCAAGACCGCCATCTCGAATTCCAGGGGATCTTTGCTATCATAACTGCACTCGGTTACGACAACAGATTTATTAAATTTTGTTGTGTCGCTGAAATATTTTAATTATTTTTTGAATGCTGGAGTTCAAAATGTAACGTGAAAAATTTAATAAAATCTAGACTTATAGGTGTAATGTTTAGTGTTCCAGCGTTGAACTGAGTAAAGCCTTCTGTCAGACTAGATTTTATTAGACTTTCTACACAATTTAGGTTGACTGATGTTATTTTACTGATTTTCATTCTGAAAGATGGATGGATTGTGTGAGAAGTGATATGAAAGAAAAGGGAGTTAGTGATAGCGTGACGAATAAAAGGACAGAATGGAAAAAAAAAAACGTGTTGCGCCGACCCCAAATAAACCGGGACAACAGGAGGAAGATGATGATGATATTATTTTACTGATCTTTTGAATGAAAATTCTTTACATGTCAGCTAAAGAAAGTAGTCAATAGCATTATTTTCGTGTATAAACCAACAAATGTGAGGTTCCAGCAGTTGCTATTGTTCGGAATAACTTATCATTTTCCTACTAGTTTCTGCCACAGGCTTCGCCAGCATGAACCTACTCGCCGAATTTTAATTTTGTAGGTGTTACAGTTTTTGAGATTTCGTGATAAAACAGTAAGTAGTATTACGCTTTTATATAATTATATAAAATCTAGAGTCTCCACCAAATTATATTATCAGTGACTACGAATAGCTAAAAATGTAACAAAAATATTAATTTTCTAAATATTTATCTACCTAATCAATAATTAAAAATCAAATATTACGAGTAATAACTTTGTCAAAAACCTCAGGGTGTCCAACAAAAAATCATACTTGACCATTCTCTCAATCCATAGCAAACCAACCTTCTATCTAAGTAGGCTTTCTATAAAAAGGTTGGTATGTAGAGACATACCAAGCCTAGCATCTCCGCCACCCGCCGCCAGTCTTCCCCCACTTACGTCTCCCATCGACACGCAATCTACTTGCGAACCATTTACGTAGTTCAGCCGTCAAATTGACGCCGCTGAACGCGAGCGGGTACCTACGAACTACATAGAGACTTGAAGAATGGTGGGATTGGTAGAATGGCTCCAATTTGTGCATTGACGTACGTAATTGGTTTTGATTATTGTGGTGTGTTAGTGCGTGTGGTTATTTAGAGATAGTTTGTGTTGTTACGTCAGATGTTAGTTGTATTAGCAGACTGTCATAGGTTCTACATGAGTTGATTGCGAGTTTTATATTGCGCAAAAGTATAGGGTCTTTCAGCAAGGACGGGTCGATGTTGAAATTAAATAAAACAAGCTGTATGTGAGATATTAAAGAAATTATATTTTTATTAGAAACGATGTCAAATTTCTTAAATAATGACATAAATGGGTTATGCCATTATTTTTGAAATTTGACATCGTACATTTGTACCTTATTGTTTAAAAGACTTACTCTACTTTTATATTTGTAATCTATGAACGGCTAGCGGCTCGTTCTGTCAGTAGCTTCGATAGCATGAAAGTAGCAAATTATCTCAAGGGAACATACTTTTTTGTACTTTTCCTTTTTATTAGGATATGGTCTGCTCGTGTACTAAACATCCAAATTCATTCAACCGCTTAAACATGAAGAAGCAAGAACATACATAGGCATAGAAAGAAGACAGTTGTTCTAAGGGAACACACTTCCAAGATTAAGAGTATCCTATATTCAATTCCAGGACATAGTTTACCTGTGCCGAATTTTATTCAAACCCGTTAAAACGTTTGAGCGTGAAGAAGTAACACATACCTAAATTTAGAGCCAACTTCACCAATAAACTAATCGCGATTCGTTCAAACAAAATGCAGTTTGAGTGACTAATCGAGATTATAGCTTCATTTTACGTTTCACCGCGATGAATTGAACCTAGTTTACGCTAAACTCAGCTTCAATACTTTTGTTGTCGCCCATGTTTACGACACGGGACTTTAAACTAGATGACGCTGAGCTCAGTTTAGTTGAACTAAGTTTTTATATTGAATGATGAAATCAGACCTTAAACATTCGCCTTCATGATATTAGCGTCATGATTTATTATAAAATGCCTCTACATAATATCTCACTCTTTTCACTGCACTTCCATAATATTTTCACACTGTAATCACTTTCATAAAAACTTTTCATTCCTTTCAAAGTCACCATTCTTTCTCCACAATCGAATGCAACGATCGTTTACTCGAACAACACGAGCTATGTTTATAAAAAGATATGGGCATTAGTTGGCACTGCGCGTAATAGTGTCATGCATTAGGGTCCACGCCGGGGAGTAATAAAGGGTAATCGTGTCGCCCGGGAGGGGGGAATTACTTAGGGCGAGTTAAGTGGACCGAGGTAGGAGTGGTGGCGATTTTGTAGTATTGTTTTCTGTTATGACAGAACTTCTCTTAAAAAAACTGGGAAAGTGCGAAGTCGAACTCGTACACCGAGGTTACCGTACAAAATTCTTGAATCGAGTTCTTCGAGACTTTTCCGAATCGAAAAAGGTATTTCTTCGCAACCGTTTTGTGCATCAGGTGGGATCGCAGTCCAGCGTTTACGATTGTATCTCTATACAATCATGATTCACTCCGTCTATTCACTCTAGCTTTAAAGACACCCAAATTATAACCGAATAGGAAGACCGCAGCAGGCAAATGGTTCCAGTCCTTCTAGATTATTAATATTAGGCTTTTGCTGGTAGGCAGAATGTAAAATTTTCCAGTCAGTCTCATCAAAACTCGGCTTATCTTATCATTGATGGATCAAAAATCTTGGTAATAGAGAGAACTCTTAAAAAAGTTGTGTGTATTACCGGCAATCTGTATAATTCAGGTATTCTGTGTGTGGGTGTTATTTATCTATAATATGTATGTATTTAGAAATATATAAGTATGTTTATCAGCTGTCTGGTACCCATAACACAAGCTCTGCTTAGCTTGGGACTAGACGGTGTTGTGTGATAGTTGTGGAAATATTATATTATATTATATATTATTCAATACAAAACCGAATGCAGCTGGTAATGTGTGTAAAGGACGAGAGCAGGGAAGGAGGTGATGTAATTTTAGGGCACCCCGACACGGACAGGTTAAGTTAGGGTTTTTTTATCACCTCCTGAAAATAAAAGCCTTGCTTTAAACCTTACTAACCACATTGCCTAGGCATTGTATAGAATACCGGATTATATAGATTGCCGGTAACATGTACAAAGTTTTTCACCTCCTTTCTCTTACATTTGGTGCCACGCTCACGTCAGAGTAACATTTAACTCCAAACGGCACTGGTCGCTATTTATTGTATCAGATGAAACGTATAATTTCTGATTCTTGTCGCCGACAATACTATTCTATTGTTTGGTTGCTTACTATGTTTGTACATAGGTATAGTACATATAAAAGGCCAAACAGGTTATTTTCCTATACCCTTAAAAATCTAAGAACTTTATATTAGTTTTTCGTGTTTTATCACGTTTTTAAAAACAAAATTACTATAAAGTGAAATCTATGTGTGTGTATTAGTGTGTTTGTTACTTTATTACGCATGAATGGCTGAACAGATTTGTATGAAATTTGACACACGAGTAGACGAGGTCCTGGAATAGCACATTATGACTTTTTATCTCATAACTATGTTCCTTTGAGATTTACACGCAGACGAAGCTGTTATCAAATCGCAGGCCATAGGTTGAGTTATTGCATGAAAGAAAAAATATGAAAAAATACAATATTATAGAAAGAAGTCATGAATTTAATCTACACCTATTCATTTACACTGTTGACGTGAACTCACATTCAATACACGCGTAGTTCTTAAGGTTAACTAGAAAATCACTTATATAGAACCCATATATGTAATGCCATTATTTTTTTTACTAAACAGTTTTTATTCCGCTTTTCCCGTGTTCCCATGTCACGCGGTTTAACTGTGGCACGACTCAGTAATAGTATTTATTATTGTTACTGATGAAATGTAGAATTAAAAGTCCTGCCCCCCTAACCAAGTTACAATCGTTTCATTTAGCGTGAACGCTTGGAGTTGGCCACGCCCCCAATAACTTTGTTCTGACCACGTGACTGAGCGTTGAGAGGACGTCAGAATAAAGGAATTGGGGGTGTGGCCAACTCCAAGCGTTCATCCTAAACGAAGCGATTGTAACTTAGCTAGGGGGGCTGATCTTTACCGCTGACTTTATTGTATTGTTAGTGCGTGGATTAAGCTCAGCTATATACCTATCTATTTTTTCCACAACTATCACACAACGCCATCTACTTAAGTTAAGCAGAACTTGTGTTATGAGTACTGGATAACTGGTAAACATACTTATATATTTCTAAATACCTACATATTTAATATATGATCCACCACCACACCAAATGATCGTGCTCATCACAGACATTTGCCCTGGGTGAGAATCGAACTCACGACCTCCGGTATAGCAGTCCGGGCCACTAACCACTTGACCAACAGGCCAGTCAATTGGGTTTAGAAAAATGATGTAGATAATATTAGTTAATACTCGTGTCTTCGCCCAATTGACTCATTATTTGGTACATATACGTATCAGTATCAATTGTAGTTGAATAATTGTATTTTACAAGCAAACTCCTTAACCCAATTACTGAGAAATATGATATTCCTGGTAATACAAGTGCACAACATTTCGAGCAGGGACCAACAAGTTATGGAAGGGTCGTGTTAACTGCAGACCAGCCTACGATCAACTATAGTCTAGCTGGTAAACTAAACTCAATTAAACACCCATTTTTTTATGGTAGGTAAAATCTTCTAATGACATATCCCGCCCTTGGGCGAAGCGGGAAATAGTGTCGGACTCTTATTGACTAAAAACCTACCCCGTTCCTTCGTTGCCTATCATACCGGGGCTGAGCCTTCCTCTCAAAAAACGGCCCTTGGCCCCAGTAGGCTTCGACCCTGGCTGCCTGCAGCTAGCAGGCTGGGCCTCTACGGTTTGCTGACAGCTCCTTGAGGCACGCGGGGACAGTAGGCGTCGACGACTTGAACTTGGTCCGGTCGGTTACCGGACGATCAGAAAGCGAGCTGCCCATGGCTCGCCGTCCACAAGCCCGCGCCTACGGTGGTCGGAATCGGGATCGGAATCCCGGCGACAGCTGCGCCCCGTTGCCTTTGCCTGATGTGGTCGTCCTCCTCCTTTACTAGCATTACTGCTTCGCAGAAGCAGGTGATTGCCCGCCATCCCTTCATTAAACACCCATTTCAAAATTGTCAATACAATTACAAATCCACCAAAACAACCATCAAAAACAATCGTGACGTCACTCTTCGTGATCTAACATCAGCAAACATAATGTATTCGCAATGAACGCTGTCACAATACATATAGCCATATATTGTGGCCGGTCGGGTTCGCGGGATGCGAATTTAATATCTGTCAAGCGCAGAGTGTCCCACGAAGGGTCGCCTACCCGGTACAGTGGGCGCATTCGACCCGAGCGAGCCGAGCGTGCAGATATAATTAGAATCGTAATCGTGAGCTTGTGTGTGTTTGTTTTGTGTGTGTGCAGGGATGTGGAACTGGTGACATGAGATTGGGGAAAATATGTGGGTTGTATGTTAATTGAGTTGTGATTTTTACTATAATTTGATGTAGTATTTTTGGTGTTTTTTTTACTATTGATAGGCTTGCCTTGCACGTGCAAGATGATGGAATCATATAAATAGATACATAAGAGTGATATTAAACTGGATTTTTCTGGTTTGGTAATCACATCAGATGAAGTATTTCAATGAAAGGTTTTTTTATTGTTGATGGAGCACGTAAGTCTAGAAGTAATCTATTTCCTCTTGACTTAAAGACCATCAGTAAATACAGACATTGACAAGGAATTCCACTTCTTAGCTGTACGCACATTCCCACAATGGATGTATTCCCAAAATGTTTTGTGCGTATAAAATTTTCTGATAATCAAATACAAACTTTTGTGTCCATTGTGCCAGCAAATAGGTATTAAAGTGTTTTGGTCCCTGGCTAAGTCAGATGCATTAGAGTTCTATCATCCCTGACTAACAGCATAGCATAGCATCAGCCTTATAATATTCCCACTGCTGGGACTCACGCCTCCTCTCTAGTAGAGGGACCCCTGCCATCCCTGATTAATGCCACAGCTAAAATCATTCAGGACGCTAGCTTTATTAGGAAGGAAGTAAACTTATATGCCCTTTTTTCGTAATCTTCACGTCTAGATCTTAGTTCTTGCCCTTTTTTCGTAATCTTCACGTCTAGATCTTAGTGATTTCTTCTGATGGATGCGAGGCGAGTATATAGCTCGTTCGCATCCATCAGAGGGACGTTCGTAAGGTTCTGTATAACTTTGACATGAATAAGGCTAGTTTCGTCGAAGAGATACTAACGTTATTTATTTGTTCTTAGAACTTGTGCTCCTGAATTGTCTGTGATTTTAACACGACTGTTTTTGTTCGAAACTTTTTTTATGGTAGGTAAATCATCAAATGACAAATTCCGCCCTTGTGTGGGGCGTTAGATAGTGTCAGACTTTTACTGACTAAAAACCTACCCTGTTCCATTCATTGCCTTCGATCCGGGGTACCGGGTTTCATTTTTTGTGATTTCGATCCATATGTTTTTTATTCGAGACTGGAAAAGTGGTGATTTTTTGCACACCCAGGAAACTACAGATCCATTTCTGTAACATCTCTGTTCACAGTAATCTCCTGGCGAACTCAAAAGCTCCGTCATCAGGCTACTAGACGCATGGTGATGCACCACCGGAACATGGTAGTTATCGCACAAAACGGTCTTCAAACACATTCATTGTGCCTATAGCTAAAAAGAATTCTCTACCAGATTATGTATTTCCTGATAGCATCAGCCTAAGGGGTCATAAGTTCAGAGTAAATAGGTTGCTTATAAGCAAACGTACTCCTTCGTTGACCACATCGTTGGTTCCCATCAGGTGAGATAGTGGTCTAAAGCGAGCCTTTCAACAAAAAACCGGCGAAATGCGAGTCGGACTCGTGCTCGAAGGGTTCCGTATCGTCCTTAGCAAAAAACGGCAAAAAATCATGTTTGTTGTAGGGAAGCCCCACTTATTATTTTATTCTATTCTATTTTTTTTCTGTTTTTAGTATTGTTCGTTATAGCGGCAACAGAAATACATCAGATGTGAAAATTTCAACTGTCTAACTATCGTGGTTTTTGAGATGCAGCCTGGTGACAGACAGACGGATAGACAGCGAAGTTTTAGTAATAGGGTCCCGTTTTTTTCCTTTGGTTACGGAACCTTAAAAAATAAGAAGTTAATGACATCTTTAGACAGTCGTGTGCGAAGTACCCAACGCGCAGACCTCAGAGGGTACGACGTCATGCCAAATCGTACTCTGTGTTATAAGACATTTCATTTCATGTGTTCTCTGCTATTGTGCCCGATGGGAGATCTCTTGTTTACTAAACGATTTTGTAAGCTCGTACTACCCATTTTTATGGAACTGCTTCGGAGGTGAGGCAGAATTGCTCAGGGATCGGCGCTGTTCAAATAATTTTAGGGATATTGGTGTGCTATCGTTGACACGTAATGTTTTTATACTACCTGTGTTTAGGTTGCTCTTAGTGTTATGGTATCTTTACTTGGTATGCTAAGGAAACTTTACCGTTTAAAATTGGTGTGCTGCAATAAGGAACTGAATATTGACTGTACTTATTGTATTCGATTCTATGCACATAGTTGTTAGAAATCCTTTAAAAATAATGCAATGAAAAATATATGTTACATTGATATGATAAAACCAGAGATTTGGTCAAATCCCCAAGTGATTTGATCAAATCACGGAAGATGTTAACAACGGTATTTTATCATTTCCCTGATCAATTTTTGTCATTTCACGGCACCAGTTCTGGTATTTGTTCAAATCACTTGATTTTTTCAGGAAAATTACCTATGTAATAGTATTACTTTAACATCTTCCGTAATATGATCAAATCACTTAGGGATTTGACCAAATCTCTGTTTTTATCATATCCCTGTGAAATATACATACATTTCAATTGCTATAGGATGGCGTGGGAGACAGCTGTCAGATGCATGCATTGTGCCTTTGCAGCCTGCTACTTATCCTTTTCTCTCATCGTAAAAATGCATATATTCGTCCTGGTCGTTTAGTACTGATTAAGTAACTTTCTTGGTGTACAATAAAGTTTTATTCTATTATATTCTATTCTGCTTGCATCTTACCCATGCTACGTAAAACCGACCTTAATCATTTTGCACCCACACGTACTTACTTAATGTTTTAGGAACAAATTTATTCTGCGTACAGTTAAAAAGTGGAATTCTCTCCAGAGTCTGTGTTTTCTGACAGCCGGGATACTATCCCATTGAAGTAAAGCCGTTAGGCTTAATGTGCTTTTTGAGGCACAGAGGAACAGTGTACGGGTAAGATCGGTAAGATAACCTACCCGTAGATCAACCTTGATCAAATGGGTTGTCCGAAAGGGAACCCCGAGGTCCTGATATGCAAGGTAAAGAAGGAACAGACGAGTGGGCTTTAGTTAGTAGAAGTCTGACACGCTCCATCCTAGAGCGGTAGAAGTCACATACCGACCTCGATACGCGTTATTATTAGTTATGCAGTTATTATTTTAACCATGTTATTGTTACTTTACTTTAATGTACTCGTAACATACCATTTTTTTTATGGTAGGTAAAATCATCAAATGACAAATCCCGCCCTTGGGTGGGGCGGGAGATAGTTTCAGACTCTTACAGACTAAAAACCTACCCTGCTCCTGTCATTGCCTTCGTCTCAGGGCCCCGGGGTTCATTTTCACATAACCCTTGGCCGCAGTAGGCTTCGGCCCTGCTGGGTCCATACAGTTTGGGTCATACATGTAACATACCATGAAAATCACACTAATATTACAAAGGCAAAAGTTTGTGAGTTTGTTTATCTTTGTTACATCTTCACGCTCGAATGGCCCACGGGATTCGGATTTAGTTTGGCCAACAGATGGACCATGCACTGGACTAGCACATAGGGTACCTTTCCAAGAGTATGTTTTTTTTTTATGGTAGGTAAAATCATCCAATGACAAATCCCGCCCTTGGGCGGAGCGGGAAGTAGTGTCAGACTCTTACTGACTAAAAACCTGCCCCGTTCCTTCGTTGCCTATCGTGCCGAGGCCGGGTATTCCTTTCGGATGCTGACCCTTGGCCCCAGCAGGCTTTGACCCTGCCTGCCTGCAGCTAGCAGGCTGGGCCGTCGACGACTTGGACTCGGTCCGGTCGATTAGCGGACGATCGGACAGCGTGCTACCCATTGCACACCATCCGCAAGCCCGCGCCCACGGTGACCTCCCTCGGAACAATTTTCAATTTTAACGTGGGGATTCAGACACTGGCAACTGCTAGTATTCTATACTATAATGGATTCAGAAAGCGTTTGACAATCGTCACTGAATCCAAACGCTGGTCAAAGCTCACAGATTACATTTTGTATTGAAAAATAATGTTTTGGTTCAATATATTGAGCGGCACATAGATTCTATAGGTATTTTCCGTATATGTCAGCTGTGTTTTATTTTAGCTGCATGTTTTCGTTTTAGCTGTACCTTTCGGCGATAGCGTCACTTGTCATGTTTGATACGATCGGGTTGTGCATCGGTTGTATAAACTGGGCGTTGGATGGAGTTTAGTGTGGAAAAAAATAACAGCAAATAAATAATCATAATAGTTTATTTCAGAAAAATATGCATACAGAAAGTTCAGTTAATAAAACAGTTATTGCCAAATAGTACTGCAGTAAATACAGAAACAGAGAGAGGTCGATAGGATGGAAAGGTTCTAGAGTGATGACCGCGTACCGCAAAATATTTAAATTATAATCGAACGGGAAACCCGCAGCAGGCAAATTATTGTAGTCCATCGATGTACGCTATATAAACATAGAAAGAAAGAAATACATCATCAGTGAAAATTGTAACAACCTAGCTATTACGTAATGTATGAGATATAGCCTGGTGAAAGACTGACAGACAGCAGAGTGAAGGAAAAAAAAAAAGAAAGAAAGCAAAAGAGTTTGTTTGCCACAAACATGGCGCATACTTTAAAAATAAAATAAAAAACATTAACAACTCTATATAATAATAAAAAATAAAATATTGCGTCACATCCGCGCAAAACGGACAGCGCTCACCAAAATGCTACAGTTCTTGTGCAGTACAGAGCCACAGCGCTGATTTTCAGCGCCAGCCTTCATCGACGGAGAGATGTTGATCAGCTAACAAGGATTACAATAATATATACTTAAAAACACTAAATAAACGAACCAAAAACATAAATATTAATAAACTATTAAACGTATATGACAGCAATAGTGTCCGAATTTCAACTTATGAGTCCGGGACCCTTAAGAGCATTGAAACCTGTTGTAGGTTACAGCACCACATAATGTAGCCCACTTTTTTCTCACATCTCATAATTTCACTGGAAATGCAAAAGTTAAGGGAGATAAACACGTCACTATTCTGTTCTGTTGGGTAACATCTCTTTGTGTGGCGGGAGTTCAAATTCAACGCGCAATTACTGTGGCATCTCGGTTCTATTAGAATGTGAAGTGTTCTTACACTGTAATAATGCTCCATTCAATATGACATATATTAACTAGCCTGTTGGTCTATTCGTTAGTAGCCCTGACTGCTTTGCTTGATCGTGGTTTCGATTCTCACCCAGGACAAATGTTTGGGTGATGAGCACGATCATTTGTTCTGTCTGGATGTAATTTATCTACACCGTTAAATTTGGGTCGTTTTAATTCCGTGGAGGATCGATTCGGTACATGAAACACTATCGATTTATAAACATAAAAAATACTTTTTTTCTAAAACTCAAATTAAGATACGCATGTACAAAATAAATTTCTTTAAGTAAACGAGTCAATGACCTTCTAAAGAGTTGTCGGTCGTTGCTTATTAACTACCTACAATTCATTGGCCTCGATCAGCTGACGTATACTTAAAGAAATCAATTTCGTACATGCGTAAATTAGTTCGAATTTAAAAAAAAAGTACTTTATTTTTCATTTTTGTCTTTACAAATCGCTAAAGTTTCCTGTACCAAATCGACGCTCCGCAGGATTAAAACGACCAAAATTTAACGGTGTATAATATATATTTATTTAAAAATTGTAAGTATATTTACGTATGTTTATCAGTTGCTTGGTACTCATAACATAAGCTTTGCTTAGCTTGGGACTAGACGGCGTTGTGTGATAGTTGTGGAATAAAAAAAAACATTAAAAATGGGTCAGTCTAGTCTATTTAAGATTTATGATGTCACTAGATTTTGCCAGTGGCTTTTTCCACGTCAGTGCTGATTATTGGGAACGCAGTTGAAGTCGAAGACAGATAAAAAACCTATGTCCATCCTTGGAGTTCAAGGTTCTTTTGTGCAAAATTTCATCAAAATCGGTTCATTAGTTTAACCATGAAAGCGTAACAGATAGACAGGCAGACAAAGTGACTTTCACATTTATAATATTAGTATCTATGTATGTTCGCTCCAAAAGGGAAATCCGGGGTCCTGGAACGCAAGGTAAAAAGGAATATAAGTGTGCATTTGAGTCAGTAAATGTTTGTCACTCGACTTTTAAAATGACAGGTTATTGGATGGTTTCTCTGTATGAAAAAAGATGTAATTACTTATACTTTATAATATAACTATCCAAATTATCACGACTTGAGCTTAAACGTTTTTTATTCGCCTCGTAGAATAATACAAAGTCTGTAAAAAAAATGGATCCATTTTTTTTTGTTTTTTTTTTTTTTTTGCCACCGTACAAGCTGGTAATATTCCAACCGCTATCATTTCTCTGTTGACATTTCCAACACGAAAAAGATGAGGTTACCGCATACATAACCCATGGGACAAATCCAATCTTTTGCAGACAGCACATCAACTCATATAGCTTAACAAGGGACCATAAACGAAAAAATAAATACTACTTGAAGTCCTCTCAACCTTGGCTCGATCCTCGTCTTAATTGTTATGTATTAAGTCCTCTTAATTACAATGATTTGATATTTATCATATTGTTTATTAGTTTATCATTTAAGCATAGTTCCTACTATTAGAATTCAGCTTCTGTCTCAAAGAGAAAGAATGGACCATAATCTACCACGCGGGCCCAGTGCGGGTTGGTGGATGTCACATACTCTTTGAATTTTTTGTTCTAGGACATCCTAGTTTCTTCACGATATTTTCCTTCACTGTTTTGACTTACGAGTGTAAGCAACTTCATATAATGATGCTTAATTTTATTTCGAACATCAATTATGTATTTATTGTGCACACCTAATACATGATTTCTTTTTAAATTCAAAAGTTTAACTGATTCAGAGTGTCATGTTGCATTAAGTACGCCTATATGTATTAATTCTTTACATGAAGTTTAAATAAATAAATTGACTTCAACAGAAATGTGAAATATTCAAAAACCTCAGAATTTCAAAACATCTAACCTCATTAACGAGAAACAATATTTTAATTCGTCTCAGTAACTTGTATCGTAGATTTTCATACAAAGCGTTGGCGGTGCGTCTCGTGAAACTTTCCGATCCCCAGAACAACTTGGCGGATAAAGGAAACATTATGTAAATAGGCTCCGAGGTTCATGATTAACTTCGGAGTACGTAGGGGATCTTATCTGGGGAACGCCTGGTACCGTTTTAATACACGCCTGTTAGTTCCACGCTGGTTATTTTTTTGGATTCGCTTTTTCTAAATTTTTTGAATGGTAATTTTATGGATTGTTTTGTTTACATTTTTTTTGGAGTGAAACTAAATGAAATAAATTACAAATAAAAAAACTTTTTTAAAAACAAGCTTTCAATTAAATGGGCTAAAAAGAAGAAAATAAACTTTTCCTTTATAACTTTTACTATCAATTTATAACGACATTACACAATTTATATGATACAAAAGCTTGTCGCGAGATTTTGAAAATATTAAAATCAATAGATAAAGTTATTTAACTTATTTAATTAATGAAGTTATATTAGCTATGTAGTGTGTAGGTATTTACACAGTTAAATGTCGCGACAAGCTTTTATATCATATAAATTGTGTAATGTCGTTATAAATTGATAGTAAAAGTTATAAAGGAAAAGTTTATTTTCTTCTTTTTAGCCCATTTAATTGAAAGCTTGTTTTTAAAAAAGTTTTTTTATTTGTAATTTATTTTTTTCTTTTTAGTTATACCTTATTTAAATCACATTTGTATTCTCAGCAAATGCTCACATTTGCTACCCATATCATGGGAAAGCATAAGAAACTTAGTCTGCTATCTTTACAAGTCTGCCAGGTTTTTTTTTTTTATGTTGGGTAAAATCATCCAATGACATCCCCCGCCCTTCGGCTTGGTTCGGTCTGTTACCGGACGGACAGCGAGCTACCCATTGCTCGCCGTCCGTAAGCCCGCGCCTACGGTGGCAGGAAATCGGGATCGGAATTACGGCGGCGGCTGCGGCGTAAGCGCTGTTGACTGATGCGGTCGGCCTCCTCCTTGGCTAGCATTACTGCTTCGCAAAAGGAGGCGACCACGTGAAAAGTCTACTAGGTTGGATTTATGAAACCAAAATGATGGTGGTGGATCGTAAGACTAACAATCAACCTGAGCTACATGAAATAGCCAATTGCGAAGTTGTCCAGAGTTTATCTACCTGGGATCCACAATCAAAAATCCTAGGAAATGCGGAAGAGATTCAAGCACCGTAAAACGATTGACGCTCTTGAAATGTGACGCTGGAGGCGTTTACTGAGGATAAAACAGACTGCTCAACGCACTAACGGTTCCATTCCAAAAGAGCTTTGCATCAAAACAAAAACTTTCGTCGATTGTGCAACAGCGAATTTTTAAGCTGTTTGGATATATCATACGCAATGAAAGCTCTTTGGAACGTTTAGTGGTACAGGAAAGAGTAGATGGCCTACGTTCTCGCGGCCAATCGCCTACCAGATGGACAGACCTCACTAAATCATCTTCAGAGTGTTCCCTCATTGAATGTACACGAAGTGCCATGAATAGAGAGAGATAGAGAAGTCTCGTAAAAGCCGCAACCAACCTACCAGAAGACCACTACCACTCCACCAAGAGTATGACTGAGAAAAAGGAGAATATTGGATTTAGAGTTATGTCACTTTATTTTTCAAGTTACTCTCTGCAAGCCCTTTCAATTGGTATTTTGTAGGAGTGTATTAAAACTAACTAGCTATTTACTAGAGATTGCAAACCGGACCCGGCCGGGCCGGACCCGGCCGGGCCCGGTGCCCTTTTTTGACATCCACCGGGCCTGACAATTCATACCGGGCCCGGTGACCGGCCCAGCCATTCATACCCGGCCCGGTCACCAGCCTAGTATGAATGGCTGGGCCCAATGAATGCCTAAAAGGGCACCGGGCCCGGCCGGGTCCGGCCCGGCCGGGCCCGGTTTGCAATCTCTACTATTTACTTACGTATCCTCCGTGCGCGAGTCCAAGTCGCTTATGACCGGTTAGAACTTATTTTATTCGATCCGAAACTCGATAGGATTGTGTCGTTTTAATGCGAAACTCCTATGGCCACCTTCCAGCTCCATCATCAGATCCCGACTGCCATATTGATCAAAGCACTCATTACAAATCTAACGAGACCAAAGACGAGAGGGCTGTGTCGTTTAATTGCGGAGTTCTTGTAGCCACCTTCTAGCTCCATCATCAGACCCTGGTTACCATATAGGATTCAAGTCAAAAGAGCCCGATACTCATCAATATAAATCAAAAGAGCCCGAACTCGATGGGATTGTGTCGATTTCTTACAAAATTCCTATGGTTTTTTTATAGTAGGTAAAATCATCCAATGACAAATCCCGCCCTTGGGTGGGGCGGGAAATAGTGTCAGACTCTTACTGACTAAAAATCTACCCTGTTCCATTCATTGCCTTCGTCCCAGGGCCCCGGGTGACATTTTCACATAACTTTTGGCCCAGTAGGCTTCGGCCCTGCTGGGCCCCTTCAGTTTGCTGACAACTCCTTGAGGCGCGTGGGAACAGTGCACGCCGTAAACGACTTGCGCCGTTACCGGATGGACGGACAGCGAGCTATCCATTGCCCGCCGTCCGCGAGCCCGCGCCTACTGTGGCCGGAAATTGGGATCGGAATCCAAGTGGTGGCGGCGGCGTGTGCGCCGTTGCCTAATGTGGTCGGCCTCCTCGTTTGCTAGCATTACTGCTTCGCAGAAGGAGGCGACCACCTGCCACTCCTCCTCGCTCCGGAGCATGGCCTGAACCAAGCCCCGGCGCGAGAGATAGCCGTCACCTATCGCCCCCACAAGTACACGGCGATGCTCTTCCCAAGCGGGGCACACCTCGACTGTGTGCTCCACCGTGTCTTCCGGGCGCTCCGCACAGTGGCGACACCCGGGCGTCATCTCCGCACGAATCTTGTACAGGTACTTCGCGAACTTGCCGTGTTCGGTTAGTAACTTAAGTTCCTATGGTAACCTTCCAGCTCCATCATCAGAACCTGGTTACGATATAGGATCCAAGCACTCGTCAATACAAATCAACCGAACTCAAATTCGATGGGGTTGTGTCGTTTAACTGCGGAGTTCCAATGACCACGATCCAACTCCATCATCATACCCTGGTTACAATATAAGATTCAAGTACTCGTCATTAAAAATAATAATAATAATAATAACAGTGATTGTTGACATATCCGTTCCGCATGACGAGAACCTCGTGAAAGTCGAGAAAGATAAACAAATCAAGTATATTGACTTGGCTCGCGAGGTTGTCGACATGTGGGAAGTGGATTCGGCGATCATTGTACCGATAGTCGTGTCGGGTAATGGCTTAATAGCCAAGAGCCTCGACCAACACCTTAGGAGGCTCTCGTTAGGCGGCTGGATCAAGGGCTTGATTCAGAAAGCGGTACTCCTGGACACGGCTCGTATTGTTAGGAGGTTCCTTTCTCTGGAGCCCTGACCGCCGGTAGCTTGGACCCTGTTCCCGATACCGGTGGGACACTATTTTTTATATTTTTAAATGTTTTTTTTTATGTTTTTTTTTTTAAAGAAATATTTAAAAATATAATTTATAAGTTTAATCTAATGAATAAAGAGAATAATAATAATAATAAATTTATTCAAATTATACAATCATTCAGTGAGTACATTTTCTTTCTTAAATGTATAACAAAAATCAAATGAGCCTAAAGTCGATGGGGTTATATCGTTTAATTGCGGAGTTCTTATAGCAACCTTCCAGCTCCATCATCAGACAAATGATCCCAAACTCGATGGGATTGTGTCGATTTCTTACGAAGTTCCTATGGTAACCTTCCAGCTCCATCATCAAAATCTGGTTACCATTTAGGATCCAAGTACTCGTCAATACGAATCAAACGAGCCCAAATTCGATGGGGTTGTGTCGTTTAACCGCGGAGTTCCTATGACCACCTTCCGATTCCATCATCAGACCCTGGCTACCATTCATGATCAAAGTACTCGTCATTACAAATCAAATGAGCCTAAAGTCGATGGGGTTATATCTTTTAATTGCATAGTTCCTATGGCAACCTTCCAGCTCCATCATCAGACCCTGGTTACCATATAGGATCCAAGTACTCGTCAATACGAATCAAACGAACTCAAATTCGATGGGGTTGTGTCGTTTAACTGCGGAGTTCCAATGACCACGATCCAACTCCATCATCATACCCTGGTTACAATATAAGATTCAAGTACTCGTCATTAAAAATCAAATGAGCCTAAAGTCGATGGGGTTATATCGTTTAATTGCGGAGTTCTTATAGCAACCTTCCAGCTCCATCATCAGACCCTGGTTACCTTATAAGATCCAAGTACTCATCAATAAAAATCAAATGATCCCAAACTCGATGGGATTGTGTCGATTTCTTACGAAGTTCCTATGGTAACCTTCCAGCTCCATCATCAAAATCTGGTTACCATTTAGGATCCAAGTACTCGTCAATACGAATCAAACGAGCCCAAATTCGATGGGGTTGTGTCGTTTAACCGCGGAGTTCCTATGACCACCTTCCGATTCCATCATCAGACCCTGGCTACCATTCATGATCAAAGTACTCGTCATTACAAATCAAATGAGCCTAAAGTCGATGGGGTTATATCTTTTAATTGCATAGTTCCTATGGCAACCTTCCAGCTCCATCATCAGACCCTGGTTACCATATAGGATCCAAGTACTCGTCAATACGAATCAAACGAGTTCAAACTCGATGGGGTCGTATCGTTTAACTGCGGAGTTCCTATGAACACCTTCCAGCTCCATCATCAGACCCTGGCTACCATATAGGATGAAAGTACTCGTCAATACAAACTAAACGAGCACAAATTCGATGGATTTTGTCGTTTAAGTGCGGAGTTCCTGTGAACACCTTCCACCTCCATCATCAGACCTTGGTTACCATATAGGATGAAAGTACTCGTCAATACGAATCAAACGAGCCCAAATTCGATGGGGTTGTATAGTTTAACTGCGGAGTTCATATGACCACCTTCCGGCTCCATCATCAGACCCTGGCTATCATACAGAATCAAAGTACTCGTCAATACTAATCAAGCGAGCCCAAACTCGATGGGGTTGTATTGTTTTATTGCTAAGTTCCTATGGCTACCTTCCAGCTCCATCATCAGATCAGCTCCATGTTATCATAATGTTGCATTGTCACCCGATTTACACATGCATGTAAAATTTCAGCTCAATCGGTTGAAGATATCTGCTTCAAAATTGAGTTGCAAGATTTGAGCCGAACATACATAGTTACATACAGTGCAAGCTAATAGAAAGCTTGTAAAAAAGACACATTATTTGCATAAATTGACTAGGCCTTTTGCCATATATATATGCCTATTTTGGGAACCAATGTGAATTATTCAATCCAAATAATAATTTTACATTTTTATCTAAAACGGACTATCCGATGTACGGCCAATAATCATCCTTACGTTGTTGAAACTTCTGCGGTCCGGACTTTGCTTTTGCCTCGTCGTTTATACCGCGTACATCGAAGGACTGGAACAGTTTGCCTGCTGTGGTCTTCTCCTCCGATTATAATTTAGGCGTCTTTAAGGCTAGAGTGAACTAAAGTGAGCTTTTAGCTAGTAAGCTAGAGGCTCTTAATGAACTATTGCGCCTCATTTTCAACGATTGCATCACTGCTTACCATCAAGTGTGGGATCGCAGTCATGCACTAGTTCTTATCAATTTAAAAAAAAAGCTATTGGTACTGGTTGTCTTTCGTCAATCTTTGACAGTTGTTACAGTTAGTCTATCCAAGTAGTAATGTGTTGCCCAGTAACTGGATTTTGGAGGATTGATAGGCAATCATTCCATGTAAATCACGGGTGCTGTATCTAGTTAGACTGGAAGCCGGCAAATTCATAATGAGACAGCTTCATCATCAGCCTTTTTAATGTTCCCACTGCTGGGATTCAGGCCTCCTGTCTAGGAGAGTGAATGGGCCGTAATCAACCACGCGGGCCCAGTGCGGATTGGTGGATGTCACATGTTTAATGAGACAGCTTAGAAGTGGAATTTTTTGCCGGAATTTGTGTATTCTAATAGCTACATCCTTGAAATATTTAAGTCAAGGTTACCGGTAACCGTCCGGAACGGTCGCAAGTCTTCGACAGTGTGTATTGTTCTACGCGCGCCTCAAGAAGATATCTGCAAACCTGTTTTTGAAAGGAAAATTTGGCCCCCGTATACAAGGCAACGAAGGGACAGGAGTAGGTTTTTAGACAGTACAAATCTGACACTATCTTCCACTCAGTACAAAGGGCGGGAGATGTCATTGGACGATTTTTCCACCTAAAAAACAAGACTAATAAAGTTACTTTTAGGCAAGTGTGCTCCATCGTCGACCAAATCATTGCTTACCAATAGGTAAGATATTGGTCAAACACAAACATATCATAAATGAAAAAAAAACTGTTACATTATGATGAGCATAGTCAAATGACTTAAACACAAGTAGAAACAACATGAGGTCAATAATGAGTTCCAAAATATTCCTTCCTAGGTTGCTTTTTATGTAAATGAAAATTGTCTCTTGCCAACAAAACCTAAAATGGGCATGTATTCAAGCACATTACATTAATATGTAACAGGAAGATGGTGACGCGAATTAATTCAGTTCATACGGGAAAAAAGAAAATTATGATAAATGGTAGCGAGTTAACAATGCGATGTTTGGGTGGATTTTTATTTATATAACTAAATAAACATGCCTGTGTCCTAAAAGAATAAAAATGGGCATTTAATTTGTATACCTGAAGAGGTTTGTTTGTCGTTATTATCAACAAGGTTGGGCACACCACAATCATGGCTGTATGTCCCTTCTAAAGTAGCTGGATAGGCTACGTGCCACACGACGCATGTTCTCATGGCAAATTCGGGCCTTATTTCAGACCATTGTCCGGAGCGAGAGGGAATGGGAGGTAGCCCCAATCTGCGAAATAGTAATGCTAGCGAAAGAGAATGTAGCACACGTGAGGGAAAAGACATCGAACAAATATACTTATTTACTTTACTTCAGTCAGAGCAGGGTTTTATAAGCTAATATCGTTTCTCTTACGGGAGCAAAAGCCTCCAATTTTTTTCCAGAATTGTCACACAACGCCGCCTAGTCTCAAGCTAAGCAGAGCTTGTGTTATGAGTATTAGACAACTGATAAACATACTTACATATTTCTAAATATATACATAAATTACACCCAGCCACGGAACAAATGATTGTGCTCATCACACAAACATTTGTCCTGGATGGGAATCGAACCCACGACCTCCGGCATAGCAGTCAGGGCAACTGACCACTAGACAGGCTAGTCGTTATTTATCAATTGCTTGATATACTTACAGCTTTTGCTTATTTCTTTGAAAGGAGTATGCTGTTATCCACCACGTGGATTTAGGTTTCGATTCGTTCACTTCATAGATTTTCAGGTTAAGGTAATTTAACCAAATACTCAACTTTGCATTCCTAATTCAGCAAGTGAGAGTTAATGAACCCAGGAATATCTCTTCCTAGCATAATTATCACTACATTTCGATACATGTCACACCCAACACCATCCGCTTAGAGCAGCAGCAAATAGACAAGTCATTTCCACCACGCAATGTATAGCATTCACTTGTATTTACATCGCAAGAATTAGTAGCCGACGGATTTAGTACGCTTATCTAATTTGCATTCCATTAGGAGTTTTATTATTTTCTTAGTACTTGTGAACCAAATTTTGTGTTTTTTCAGTATTTTGTTGAATGTTCCTACTAATGGACTGTAATGTTGTGAATTTATAATGTTATGTACTATTTTCTGTAGAATATAATTAACTGTGGTAATGATTTTTTTTAGAATCCTGGTTTTCAGTGGAGGTACTGAACAATGTTTCAATTTCTTTTCTTATATTAATATAAATTAAAAGACAGTAGGCAGAGCACATTACCCGCAAAACAAATGTTTGATTAGATTAAAACGTTCTGAAGTGGTGATAACGTAACGGAAGATGCAGCGATGGAAGGCAGTTCATAAGGCGGACCGATGACCGGACCAGTTGTTATGACAACACTTAGAAAAAGCCTATGTCCAACTGTTGACGTCTTTTGGCTGAAATGATGATGATCATGATGATGATGTCAATTCTAAAAATGGACACAATCTTTGTAACAAAATAAACTTGTAATAACTTTCAAAATCTCAATTTCCAGTCTTAACCAGTAAATCAAAATTATTTTAGACTCAAACAAAATTGTATCCCAACTTCCATCGAAACCCGAACTCACGTAACTAAAACTAGTTTCCCTATAAAATCGGATCACAGTTTACAAAAAACAACATCAAAAACATCCCTTACATCGGTGTAAACTGAAACCACTAGCGGCCAAACATACCACAGCCCGAAACAAGACCGAGATACAGAAACAAATTCAATTGGTTTCCAAAGGCACGCATCAAACGGAAGGCCGCGTAAAGAATTTCCAATCTAACCGGGTATATAGGCTTAACATGTACCACAGAAAAGTATATCGCAGACGTGACAGAATTAGGAAGATGAAAATATGGCCCACTACAAATCACTGGGGATAATTTGAAATTAAATGACAATGAATAATAACATATTTTTGTATGCTCTTAATTTGTATGAAAATGGTATAGACTTAGAAAATAATATGTTTTTTTTTATGGTAGGTAAAATCATCCAATGACAAATCCCGCCCGCCCGCGGGAAGTAGTGTCAGACTCTTACTGACTAAAAACCTACCCCGTTCCTTCGTAGCCTATCGTGCCGGGGCCGGGTATTTCTTTTGGAAGTTAACCCATGACCACAGTACCAGTACCGTTAGCTATGTTTGTGAAAATTGTGTATGTAATGACAAATTGTCTATCTTAGCTCACAACTCGATTACCGAAGTAATGAACTATGAAGCTACATGATTTAAACCTTTACGTGATGACATAACACTTGATAGAAATGACAAACGTATTACTATGTTGTGTTATCTAACACAAGTTAAGATAGGGCTTCAAAATTGATTGCATCCCCTTACTTTCATCATGAACCGATATAACACTGTTTACTAATAGAACGGAGCAGTAATCAGAGACGTAGATGAAACCTTGTAGTGCAGCCAGTGAATAATATATGTAGCTGGTACCTTACCATGACATGTTAAAATGTCAGGCGTGCGAGCGAGAAAGAGTGACGCAACTATACACCCTATACCTATAGCTTTATCTTTTAACAGTTCAGTTTTGGTCGTAAAATGGATCGCATTAGCTAGAATATCATCCATGTAAAGTTAAGAACCCCGTCTACATAGTTTTATTAGTCTGTATTCAGTCTCCAAGTGAAAAGGTCTGCTCGTTGCTCATCGAGGTGGTTAGGTCAGCAAAAACGTGTGTAATAAACGTAGAACGAGCCTATAAGGGTGCCCGCAGATGAGTCGATAGCGATTTGGAAATATCCACGCAGTTGATCCAAGATGGAGGCGAGGGCTTAATGCTATGGGAGGTGATAAGTTTTTAGATAGGTGAGTTCGCTTGTTGTTGGATATTTTGGGATGGTCCACTTTAACGGCTGTATGTTTTGTTAAATGAAATAGCTGAATTGAACAAAATATTATGTAAAATTTGCATACTTCACGTACACTTTTTTTCTGCAACACGTAAAAATTTCAATTAAAAGATACGCCAATTCGTTATAACGCACTAGTTCCCACGAAAGTAATAAAAATCGTCGACCAAGCTCTCACGCGGCTCGTGGAGTTGACTGTTCATTACAGCATAAAATACTCAATACACAATTCTGAATACATTTCAGTAAATCCATTTCGAAATATAAAACCCATTTCCAAGCATCGTACGATTGAACCGTTTTTCTAAACCGATACAAAAGTGCAACACGCGGCCGCCGTACACTTCCGTCTGAAGCGCCCTTAACAATACTATTTCATTCCAACATACGTACCATGGCTGGTCTTCATTTCCCGTCCATTGTTTCATTTTTAAAACTGCCAGCCTCCGCACCGGCTGACCCGAATAGGTGAACGTACATCGATGATTTTGCATAATTAAAAGTGTCTAGTGTTCTTTTAATAGAGAACTTTAGCTGCCTTGTATTGGAAACGCTGCCGGCTACTCAGACGTTTTTGGAACGTGTAGAAGATATTTTTGCAAGTCTTAGTTTTGATCTGTTTTCCTATATTTAGTAGTAAATTATAATATGAACTAGAATGCCAGATCTGCCTTTGGGTAGTAATTGTAGGGGGAAAGATTTTATAATATTAAATTATTTTTAAATAATTCTCGTAAAAATGACTTGCCAGAGGTGAATAAATGAGGTTACCAGGATCAAATGGGATCCACGAAAATTTCTGAAAGGGATACCGCGATCCTGGAACGTAGAGGCCAACTGTAAGGCTCAGGTGGGTTTTGGCCAGTAATAGTCTGACACGCCTCTCGCTGGATGATGTCCATCTCAAAAAAAGGCTCAATGGAGATCGGAGGGGTCACGTCAGTCGCATTCATAGTGATTGCTGGGCAAGATTCTCCACCCAGTAAGCTCCTGCAGATGGAAAGCGCTGTCGAGGCCGGTCCAGAAAGAGTTAGCGAGATAATTTAGCCGTATACCACGAGAACTGGTTTAAGGCGGCGCGTGGGAGAATGATCAGAAGTTCTTGGAGTAGGCCTTTGCCCAGCGGTTGAGCAGCAATAGCTACAAACAATCTAAAAATGTAATGTTTTTCTGGTTGCTTTGCTTTGGTGCTGATCACCTTAAAAAAATTATCAAAACAACCAGCTTGCTTTAATAAAACGATAAAAAAGTTTCTAGCAATTTCAAGATCCATGAAAACACGGGGGACTTGAGCATTTTTGCAAATGCTGTAAGTCTGGAACTACTTAAGCATAAGCGTTGGGCTTAAGTGGGCCAGTAAGCAGGCTACTTAGTAGTCCATCGCCTGAGTGCACCATTAAATAAACCATTTCCCCTACTTGAGTTTTTAAGAATATCTGAGTATGTTTCTTGATCGTGTATTTTTATCTTTAGGACTGAGGGGTATTTTGTCAGTGAATTATTTACAGTGCCTAAGTCAATAATGGATATTTTACAGAAAACTTGTATCACTTTTTACCATCATTTAGGAATACAGTCAAGCACTGCTTTATACCATTAAAAAAAGAAGCGCTGGTTAGTTGAAAAAAAGCACGTAATTTTTTTAAACAAATAGTATTCTTTTTCAAACCAATTTGAACACCACTAAAAATGACTTGCACAATAAAAGGTTTGCTTTTGTACTTTATACGGTGATAAATAAAAATATATGATTTTTGCAAATAGTACGGGGGGTTATCAGGTGTTCGGTGACATTTGGTGGAGGCCTATCTCCAACAGTGGATGTCTTTCGGCTGAAATGATAATGATGACGAACTCTTATATCTTGACATACCTACCGAAATTTTTTTAGTATAGTTAAATATTGATTTTAATTTTACCAAATTATCTGGAATGTAGTGATTGATTGTACAGTTTATTTAAAGCATACTGTGTATATTGAAATAATATACAATAAAATATTGTTGGATTTCCTAAATTAATTAAATATTCAAGACAAAAACGTACTTTTATAATGGTTGGCCAGAGAATCGTCCTCTAAATAATAAGCACGTGGCATTTCAGCTTTATGCAAGCAGAAAGCAGTTGGTTTTCCTTTGTTTTCCATTCCTTGTCAGTTATTTCCTATTTAGGTATACTTTTTTTTCGTTTTATTTCTTACAAACTATTCGTCTGACTTCAGGCAGTAGGTAGTCGAAGCCGCGAGAGAAGCGTTAACTTTCGAAGATATTACTAGAAATTCCGCTTTGCACACTGAATTCTGTTTCGTCGTTGAACTAAAAAGGCTCCACTGGCAAGTTTCTGTCAAGCAGAATAAAACTTACGCCAGATTTTGTCTCGCGTCTCCCCGCATGGGAAATCTGCTGACTTCCATTCAAAAACTATATTTCTCGTACTTGTTTCAATGGAGCGTCACACAGATACTTGTATATTTTTATATTGCAAGGCGGTGATTGGTTGTTT
Source organism: Leucania comma (assembly GCA_958295575.1). NCBI lineage: Eukaryota > Metazoa > Arthropoda > Insecta > Lepidoptera > Noctuidae > Leucania > Leucania comma. Next base: position 2,938,322 of record OY282469.1, read on the forward strand.
CCAGTTTGTTGCCTTTATATTTGCCGATTCATCATTAACCGCTCTTGCTATTATGAGCGGGAAATGAAATGTTGATTGAAAAAGCGTGATCAGAAAACATCGCGTTCTTTTGTGGTTATTATTTGGACATGAACACATTTAGGTTTTTAATGCATTCCGTAAACTGCTGTTCTGTAAACAGATCTTGGACAATAGTACTAACAGTTCCAGGGCTAGAGGCGCTGCGTGCCAAAATACAAGCTCTAAGCCTAATTCGGCAGCATATTTTAATTTAGGTACAATCTTATTGTAATGTAACAATATCATAATTTAGAGCACAGAAAAATAGGATAATATATATTTTTGGTGTAATAAATTATTATTTATAGAAGCATACAAATCTGAAACTAGTCTTGCCAAGGGGTTATAATATTAACTTATTACTGGGTTGTTGACCTTAGATTGGTAGTCACTAGGTATATTTACAATATCTGGTTCTAAAATCCAACGATATAATTCCAGCAAATATTATAAATCCCACTTTGTTAACTCTTTACCAATTCCTCTGCTTAAATATTCACATTTCGCTATACGCTTTCATTCCATAAAGCTGAATGGAAGTATTTAATCAGTAGGCATTGATAATATAAATTGCTTCAATACGCTATTTCCTTTAATACATCCACACCAGCATGGAAATAAATTGGCGCTCACTATCCATGTACGAGTACATATGCACCTATATGCAGTTTTCCATTAAAATTACATACAAAAACAAAAATCTGCAACTCTATAATGGAAACGGCCATTCATAAAACATAGACTGACGGATCTTTTAATAATATTGTTATTTTATTTCATAGCCGCTTTTCCTTTTAAAATTATTAATGAGTGTACCACCGTTGCTCACTTCTGCTCACGAGCAAGCAAAGAGAGGACTTAAGTGCTTTATAATTTACTTGTTCAAGGCTTACGTTTTATTCTTGAGATCTCGGTTACTTGGAAAAAATTGTGTTGGTTTCGGGTAATGGTCTATTTATAGTTCATTAAGAATTTGTACAGCTATAAATAATGTGAAGGAAACGGGAAATGAGTTTCAGGAAATCGAAAAAGCGTTTGAGAATTTAGCTTTAAATTGGGCTCTGATAGAAATTTGAAAGGGAATCGTTTTTCTTGGTATGGTTATGTGAAGAGAAGGGATGCAACGCATGTTACTGATATGAAAGAAAAGAGTGATAGCGTGACGGGCGACAGGACAGAGTGGAAGAAAAAAACGTGTTATACCGATACCAAGTAATATTGGATAAAGGCAAGATGATGACATGATGATGATGACATGATGATGATATAAATGGTTTAATCACAGATACTGGGTAACTTTAGTAGGGTTTATCGTCATCATCATTTTGGCCGAAATATGTCCACTACTGGACGTAAAGCCCCCCTAAGTATCAAAGTAACGACCGGCCCTGTGAGTCTCGTATCCATTATAAAAGAATTTTTGTAAGAATAATTTACGTATTCGAAGACATGTGGCGTCCAACAACTCACACTCGGCCCGCATGGTGGATTACAGGAGCAATGGCAACATTACAAGGGTGATCGGCGGCGATCTCTCGCGCCGGGGCTTGGTTCAAGCCATGCTCCGGAGTGAGGAGGAGTGGCAGGCGGTCGCCTCCTTTTGCGAAGCAGTAATGCTAGCAAAGGAGGAGGCCGACCGCATTAGGCAAAGGCGCACACGCCGCCGCCGCCGCCGGGTTTCCGATCCCGATTTCCGGCCAACGTAGGCGCGGGCTCGCGGACGGTGGGCAATGGGTAGCTCGCTGTCCGTCCGTCCGGTAACAGACCGGTCCGAGCTCAGGTCGTCTACGGCGCGCACTGTTCCCGCTCGCCTCAAGGAGTTGTCAGCAAACTGTAGGGGTCCAGCAGGGCCGAAGCCTACTGGGGCCAAAGGTTATGTGAGACTGTCACCACGGGTCCCGGGATAAAGGCAAGGAACGGAAAGGTAGGTTTTTAGTAAGTAAAAGTCTGACACTATTTCCCGCTCCACCCAAGGGCGGGATTTGTCATTGGATGATTTTACCTACCAACAAAAAAAAAAAAAAAAAACATTACAAGGCCAGTTATATTATGCTTTTGCGTAGGCTAATTCGTATATAGAAACTTTCAAAAAAATCATCCATCTACAAATTTCACCGCTGCTAAAAAATCTGGCAATATCCACTACCCAAAACTTTTGTTTAGAAAATACGGTCCGTGTCATATACATGAGCATCGACGTTGAAATATGAGGAGCAGCTTCCTTTCTTCGTCCCGTGCTAGAGAGAGACAGCAGGCTGTGAAGGCTTTAGGGATGGGCAAATTGAAAAAAATATATCGAATCGATATTTACATACAGTATCGCTTGAAAATGGACGTTATTTTTGCTATACTGCTCCTATTGTTTGAAAGTATTCACAAAATATGTAAATCAAAATTATATTGAAATCCAATTCAGAAAACTATCATTCATCTATTTTAATATAAAGGCGTTCAGATGAGCGGATTTTTATTTGAATTTGAACACAGGGCTACCTTTAAACAAAAATATCGATATTATTATAAGTATAGTAGCTAGTTTACGATTCCAAATGGTCATTTCCTATGGAAAAAAAAAACTCCATGGTTATTTAAATCAGTACCCGAAAAAATAAAACAATATTAATTATGGATATTTTTGACTACTTTTAATTAGGACGATTCATTTTAAATAGATATTCAAAGAAAAGAAAAAAAAGTGTCAAGATTAAGAATATCAAGAATATTTTTTAAGTAATATCGATATTTTGTTATACCGATTTATTTGAACCAAGTATCAAAGGCCCGCCGCCCCGTTTGTTATACGATGTCGGCGCCGGCCCCGGCTTTCGGCCTCAAGATGATTAATGAAAGGAGGGAAATTTTAAATTTACACGGCCCTAGCTATTTTTCTGTTTTAATTACTCTCAACGGGTAAGCCCTTCTTCAATCTGAGGACAGTTGATCATGTCGTAACAGCTGTTGTGGTTCACGTGATTTATATTTTGTGAAGACGATGTTATTGTTTCTGATAAAATTATAAACATAATAATCTACAAAGATGCTGAAGGAAAATTATGCTTATGTTTAAGTATGTGTAGGCGTTATGGGTTCAGCATCGTTTTAATATGGTCACATAATAAGTGTAAGTATACTTATTATGTGACATAATAAGTGTAAGTATACTTATTATATGACATAATAAGTATATTTATACTTATTATGACTAATTATTAAGTCACATAATTAGTAATAACTAATACTTATTATGTGACTATATTAAAACTAGCTGCTGCCGGCTTCACCCGCGTGAAAGTATGTAGAAAATTGTCCCGAGGGAAAATATTCCGGGGATAATAAGTCTTATGTGCTATTTCAGGATATGGTCTACCCGCGTATCAAACTTCATGCAAATTTTTCAGACGTTCAAGCTAATAGAAGTAACAAACATACAATCACATTCACTAACTATTAGTGTTTATAATATTAGTGTTATGAAATGGTGAACAAGAAAAACTATTTAAATAAATTGTAGCAGGTAGACTATTACTGTTTTAAATCACACAACTTTCGGAAATCGGATGTACGCAATCTGCCCACATTGTCATTAACACAAAAATAAATCCTACAAATTTGGCACACAAAGTAACCATTAAACTAGAAATGGCAAAAATAAATTGCGTAATTTTTGCAGATTTTAATGTGTAGATATCACGTGATTGGATAAGTTATTGTAATGAAAATCCGATAGACATTTATTTCTGGCCATAAGGAAATAAGACTGAAACAAAAAAATATTGGACTAGAAAAAACTGGAACGTTTTCAGCCTAATAATATTCAAGATGTATTTTACTTTTATTTTTAAAACACAACTCTCCTTTATTAGGCCATAACTTTTTATGGCACAATCAAAATGACGATTTAGATCATTCTTCGAGATATTATTATGAAAATAATAATACGATACTATTGTGATTTGAAATGGCATTTGAAAGTAACCGTTGATTTACAATCTGAAACAGTACAATTTTGTATAATAATGCAATAAAAACATGTATCCATAATCGTTTCGGATATATATTTTTTAAACTTTTCCCCAAACTAAGAATAACCTTTGTATCGTAGGTTCATTTACAAATATATAAAACTCTCATACACAAGACACCCAGACCCGGAACCACTATTTCTGTAGGTCATACAAATATTTGTTTCGTCTGGGAATTGAACCAGTCACACGCAGCACAACAGCCAATCACTCAACCACTGCGCCAACGGTGTCTTCGGAAAATTACTTAAATTTCGAAGTTAACTTAAATCTATTTCTGCTTAATCTAAAAGAGATTTGGCGTGAAATTTGATTTAGTTGCTCTCCACGTGAAATGAGTCTTAAGCAGTGCCAAGAAATTGCACGTGCAAGTTTATACTTTCTGAATAAAAATAAACCTTCAAATAAACACTGTCTTAAGTGTTGAAATTACCTATCTTAGAATACTGTTAAACCGTTCATATAAAAACTAGAATCAAGGTCATTATATCAGATATACATAAATGATGACAATGGTGGTATCAATTCGCTTTTGGACGTAAGCCTCCCCAAAATGTCGCCATAATGACCAGTCCTGTGGATTTCACATTCCATCAGTTTTTAGCGAAGTTCACCAACTCATTTCTTCACCTTGTGGGAGACATACCAACACTATGTCTTCTAGTACGCGAAAAGTGAAGGGAAACATTACAATTCGTTTAATTAGTCGAGCTTCAAAAAGAAATTATTTAGCAATCAGTACAATACGCGACATATAAGTAGAACCGAACAAATTTTCCAGTCTCAATCGAAGAGTTAGTGAGAGTAAGTTAAGCGTCGAGAGATCTCATCTTATTTACCGCGTACTATACCATGCTTTATCACAAAACCAAGAACTAATTTTATGTTCTATAATCGTAATAATTTCTCAAACAAAACCCTTTAAACTTACGACAATGATAAGCACGGTTTACGTCTTCCCCTTCCAAGTACAACTTAAATCATTTGTTACCCCTTAATGTCGTCCCAGCGACCTCTAAGTATCATTGCGATATCATCACGGAAACTTCCATTTCTCCTTTATGTTATTAGTAATAGTCAATAAAAATGTTCACTGTATTCCTTCGCGCGGACATAGCAGTTTGACACTTTTATTAGAGCTATCGATATTAAAAGCCTCGGTAGCGAGAGCGAGACGATGAAAATTAAACCTTGTGAGATAACGAAGAAGGTTGGAAATCGAATGTGTGGTGTTGATTGAAAGCCGGGTCAGTAATGAGCCGGTCAGCAGTTATTGATTCACGTGGCACCATTAGGCTGGTTGTACACAGTGCGAATTCAGCGAGACTGGCAACTTAGTAGATAGTGATCATATATGTTACTCTACAGGGGGTGGTTTTATTGTCTACCCACTTTTTGTTTTAACTGCCCCTTTTCTGCCGATGTTGCTACCTATGCTTTTTGTCGTTTCTTCTCCCATTTTAATGGTAGTTTGCTCGGGAGCCCGAATTAGTTTTTTGCTGACACCAATTGATCGGAAGGAATTGTTCCGGGTTTTGTGTGTTGGTTTCGGTGAACCTGACAGAATAAATTTTGGTAGAATTTTGGTGGTAGGTATGTGGAACAGGATGGAAAAGAGAGGATCCTCCGACAAGACGAATGTTATTTCTGGTTTGAGCAACTGACCGAGAAAGTTAGTCTAGTTAAGTAAGTTAGAGTCTAGTTGCGCTTGTAGGATTACGTAGTTTAGTTCATGCGGCCGACCGTCCGGTAACCGTCCATACGAGCCCAAGTCGTCGACGGCGCGTATTGTTCCATGCGCGCTTCAAGGAGTTGTCAGCAAACCGCAGGAACCCAGCAGGGTCAAAACCTACTAGGGCCATGGATCGATTTCTAAAAGGAAGGTTCGGCCCCGGTATGAAAAGCAACGAAGGAACAGGAGTGCATTTTTAGTCAGTAAATATCTGACACTATCTTCCGCCCCACCCAAGGGCGCAGAGATGTTATTGGATGAAAACAAAATTTCGCTTAACCCTTTCGGTATTCAAAGGGTTAATCGACATTTTGTTTTCATCATATTTTCATTTTTTAATTAGAGATACAATAGAAAGACGTGTGCGGACTCCGGTGTCCGCTTGGGGCTTCACAGTTTAAACTTGGTGTAAAAACGTACAACTATGTAACGTTGCTGATTAGTGCTATAAAACTGTGTGATATATCAAAAAGTGGGCTTATGAACTTTTAATTTGTTGATAACTCTCTCAACAAAATTGTGAAATACATTGTACTAGAATGCTACCTCGACTCGTTGCCAACAGAGTGTTTGCAGCGATGTTAATAGCCAAAACAAATTATGTAATTTTCTGCAAACGCTTCTTAACTTGCATTGAATTTCCACAAAAAATTAAAGTACTTAAATTACTTATCACAGTAATATTATAATAGCGAAAACTTTTTTGTGTATTTATTTTTTAATTGTCAACGATTTTGTAAACAAAATTTTGTTCACAGATATGTACCTACCGATGCTCTTGTGTATAATTAAAATTTGATCTTTATTGGTTCAAAATAAATTTATTTATTATTAATCATTATTAGTATTAGTTACTTCTTTTAGCTCAAAAGGCTGGAAGGTAAAGGTAAAAAAGAAACCACCGAATTTGATTCGTAGGGGCAATTTTCTACTTTTAAGTTCATTTTGGCAATATACGACGGATATGTTTTACGAGCACTTTTTTTTTCATTTTAAACACTGGGATCAATTAAAATAAATACTTATAACTATGTATCTTTGTTAATAATTTATGCTTTTGCGATCCAAATGCAGGTTGCATTTCTTTAATTTTTACAGTACTTTTGACAAATTCTGTACTTTTTAAAGTTTGCAATGTTCTTATTCCAAATCCAAAGTAATTAAATCGAGGCATTTTATGAATCCAATTAGAAAATGTCTTACTTAAGCCCAAAATAAAATTAGCAACACCAAACACCATATTAAGGTATAATCTCAGCCATAAACTTGTACTTAAAAGTACAATTAAGGATAATATGATCCGCCATGCTTAATCCTACCAGTGCACATTATACCTATTTAACGGGATACTCCGGGATATCCCGGGACTGTTATGAAGCCCGGACGTAATCCCGGTGTAATTGTTGTCCGAGGAATGCCTTCGAAGTTGGCGGTCGTAATTGAGGGCATAAATATGCGGGATTCGTACTTTTGAACCCGGGATTTTGGGGTTTCGATAATTTGAATTAAATTATAGATTAGATTGTTCAGGCATTAATCAGCCGAGCAGCGGCAATTACGGGGGAACGTATCCAAAATTATTTGTGAATGGACGACAAATAGGGCATTAGGTAGCTATTTAATTTTCGTAGTTTAGAAACTGAATTTCAGCAAAGATAAGATGAAAAAGTCGAGTTTTGACTTTCGTAATTGAAAACTCACTCATTTATGCTTTGTCTGGCCTGTTGGTCTAGTGGTTAGTGGCCCTGACTGCTAAGCCGGAGGTCGTGGGTTCGATTCCCACTCAGGACAAATGTTTGTGTGATGAGCACGATCATTTGTTCTGTGTCTGGGTGTTATTTATCTATAATATGTATGTATTTAAAAATATATAAGTATGTTTATCAGCTGTCTGGTACCCATAACACAAGCTCTGCTTAGCTTGGGACTAGACGGTGTTGTGTGATAGTTGTGGAATATTATTATTATTATTATTTCTAGTCTATTTTGTCAAAATGTGGTTCTTAATTTTACATGTACCTACCTAAGTACCCAAGCTTTACAAGACGTATAGGCCCATCAGGGCTGATGCCTGATAGGGCCATGGGATTGTTTCTGTAAAAAAGAATTATATATGGTCCTGAAACGCAAAAGGTAACATAGGTGTGGTTTTAGTCAACAAAAGTTCGCCACCGCTCCACCCTAGAGCGCGAAAAGTCATATTTTCAACCTCAAAGTAACAAACCCAAGCTTAACACGGATGTGTTAAATCTTTGAAATTGTCAGCTTTTTCTTACATTAACATACATTTACACATTCATCTTTTTTTTTTCCATTTCCTTTTTTTTTCATTTATAATTTTTTTTTCTTGTAGAGAATGCCTTGTTGCATTAAGTCCACCTATGTATGACTACTGTACATGAAGTTTAAATAAATAAATACATTTATACTAAAAAACTACATGAATATCTGTTCAGCACACGAATTAAACTTGTTTATACAGACAGACGCAGAGGGACTTTGTTTTATAGTTATGTAAGGTACAGATAGATAAAAAAAAACACAATACTGCCAAAACCTTCAGAAATAAACATTAGTTTATGAAAGAAAATTACAGAAAACGTAGGTAGGAACTGGCTTAAAGAAAAAAATGTTCTTTTTTATTTACTTTCGGTGTAATGATCCAGACCTAAGTACCTTTCGTATTCTAGACTAATAGCAGCTTTTATACTAAGCAAAGGGCCCATTTAATGTTCATCAACGAATTACTACATTGTATATTTTTTTTTTTTTTTTTTTTTTTCCTTATTATTAAGAACTAATTTCTTAATAATGAATTACAATCTAGCCTAAAAGACTAATAAGTAATTTAACTCTAACTTATTATTATACAATACAGGTTTTGTTAAAACTAAGAATCGCGTCCTTTAGCACTTTTATAGAAGTCCATAACACTTTCTTAGAGTCTGATATTGATAAAAACACTTTGTTCATGTGTTATATGCATAGCACAGCATTGATCACTATTATACACTAACTTTAAACACTACACTAACTCGAAGGGTTTAGTTCTTTTTAGTCTACGCACTAGGTCCGTGTTGTCTAACAGCTGGATTGCCTCAACATTCACATGTCGGTGAAGTCTGTTTTCGTGGGCTTCAGCAAATTTTTGAATGATGGTGGTGACGAGTTCCATTTTAAGGTCACGATGGAGGTCGTCATTTCTGATGTACCAAGGTGCTTTTACAGCATCCCTGAGTACTTTATTTTGGAACTGTTGTATTATTTTGATGTTGCTCCGTTTAGCACATCCCCAAAGTTGGATACCATACGTCCAAATTGGCATCAAAATATGCTTGTAGAGTATTATTTTATTATGTATTGATAAACAGGATTTCCTTCCGAGTAACCAATACATACTTTTATAGCGTATGTCGAGTTCCTGTCTTTTCTTTTTAACGTGAGCTTTCCATCGCAGCTTGGCGTCGAGAGTTATGCCGAGGTATTTAGCTGTATTAGCATAAGGCACTTGTGTACCGTTTATGTAGATTGGGTGATAATCGCATTGTTGGTTTGTAAAGTCAACGTGAATTGATTTTGACTCATTCAGCTTGATCTTCCATTTTTGTGTCCAGTCATAAACTTTGTTCACAGCAAGTTGAACTTTTTCCACTGCTTCTCTGTGATTCGATCCAATAGCCATAATAGCAGTGTCATCAGCAAAGGTTGCAATGGTGTTGTTTTCGAGTTGTGGGATGTCACATGTGTACAACAAGTAGAGGATTGGGCCTAGCACACTTCCTTGAGGTACCCCAGCATTTATACTTTTAAGCTCCGAATATGCATCATCTTGCCTTATCCTAAACAATCTATTGGTTAAATACGACTCCAGAATATCTGCAAATTCTGGAGGCAACATACATCTGAGTTTGAATATTAGGCCCTCATGCCAAACTTTGTCAAAAGCTTGCGCGACATCTAAGAAGACGGTGGCGCAGACTTCTTTATTTTCGAGCGTTTTTTCGATAACATTTGTTATTCTGTGTACCTGGTCTACTGTAGAATGTTTTTCTCTGAAACCAAATTGATGATTTGGGATGAGGTTTTTTTCTTCTATTATTGGCTTTAACTGTTTCAGTAACAGTTTTTCAAATAGTTTTGATAACACTGGTAACAAGGAAATAGGTCTATAAGATGACGCTTCATGGGGTGGTTTCCCAGGCTTCGCAATCATGATTACTTCAGCTACCTTCCACGGTCCAGGTACGTGTTTAAGAGTAAACGCAGCATTGATTATTTTGGTCAGCTTTACTATAGCTTTACGCGGGAGGTGTTTAAGAATTTCGCCCGTTATGAGGTCGTAGCCAGGTGACTTTTTCGAACTAATATTATTTTGAATTTCTCTCATAACTTCTTTAGGAGTCACAAGCTTTATTTCTTGATTTTGCACTACCTTTTCACACTCAAGTATATCTGTACAGTTACCATTGGGTTGGAAAGTATTTTGTAGGTGTTGAGCAAACCTTAAAGCTTTTTGGTCATTACTTATGGCCCATTTTCCGTTGGTATCTCTAATAGGCGGTATTTGTTTAATTGGCTTTTTTAGGTTTCTTGTCACTTTCCAAAGAGAGTAATCCGTTGAATTATCATTGGTTAGTTGCAGAAGGTTGCTATTTAGAGATTCATCCTTAAATTGTAGAATTTTTCTATTTAATTTCTTAGTTAGATTATTTAATAATGTTTTTTCCCGCGGACACCTTGTTTGCTGCCATCGCTTTCTTTGTTTTCTTTTCTCAGATAGTAAATCCACAATTTCCTTAGGATAGATGTGACCCTTATATTTGTGTTTTATTTGTGGTGTATTGTTCCACGCACATTGTTGGATATCAACAACATATTTGTTTACTTCTGAGTCAAGCTGATCTTGCGTTTTTATCGCAGTTCTTAGGTCGATAATTTTATCTAAATCAAGAGCAAAACTTTCCCAATCTGTTGACTTATTAACTAGGAATATCTGGCTTTCTTTTAGCAGGATTTTTTGACTAAGTCTCAGTATTATCGGTGAGTGATCAGAGTTCATATGAAAACCCTCCTCCAATCCAATGTAATTGGTGGATATGTTTTTGCATATGAAAAAGTCTATTAGATCTGGTATTTTCTGGAGGTCAGTGGGCCAGTATGTTGGTTTTCCTGTGCTCATAACTTCACAATGTGTTTCTTTAACTGCACTTAAAAGCTGCCTTCCTTTTGTTGTTGTAAGTCTTGATCCCCAATGAATATGCTTGGCATTAAAATCACCGCCTAGGATAAATCTTTGACCTAACATTTCAAAGAAATGTAAATACCGCTCTTTTCTTATCATGTGCCTTGGAGGACAGTATACAGCCGCTATGGACACCTGACAAAATTTGGTTTTGACAGATATTACCATAGCTTGGATATCTAGCTCTTCGTACTTGCACTGCTCGTAATGATTAATATTGTCTTTGATTATGACAGCGCTACCTCCCCTAGCGGAGTTGTCAGGGTGAAGCGAGTTATACACTGTATATCCTCTAAATTTCACAAAGGATTGTTTAGTAAAGTGTGTTTCGGATATCAAACACACGTCTATGTTTTCTGTATCTAGGACCGCCTGTAACTCATTTTGATGTTTGAGGAGCCCATTCGAGTTCCACGCCATTATTTTAAGAGAGTTATTCATTTTTGATTATTTGAAATAGATGTTTTGGTGCTGGATTCTAGCTTTTCTAATCTTCTGTCGAATGTAGTAATGCACTTCAATATCTGATTAATTTTATCCTCTATGTTCGAAGATCCTTGCTTTGCAGCTTGTGCATAGGAGCAAATATTAGTTCCTTGTGTGGTTGATGGTTTTGGAGTGGCCTGAATACTTGCTTTCTGTGCTTGTTTGTCATGCCTCATCAGAGGAAATTGTTGAGAAGTTGTCAAATCAAGTTTCTTCTTAATATTTTTGTTTTTTAAGAGTTGCATCTCTTTAGCTACTTCACACCCTCTGTAGTTTGCAGGGTGAGGTAGACCACAGTGGACGCACTTTGGCTTATCTTGAGGGGATTTGGTACAGTTGGCTGTAAGGTGTTTTCCAGTACATTTTACACACCTTGGCTCTCTTTTACAATATTTATGAGTATGCCCGTATGCCTGGCATCTCTTACATTGAGGAATAAGCTTTGGATTTTTAAGTGGGTGTATTTCAATTTTACACCCTAATATGTACTTAATGCCATAGATTTTGTTGACATCTTCGTCATTATGGAAAGATAAAACGAACATATTGAGTGGTTCTTTACTCTTCCAGCTCAATTTGTAGTCAACCTTTTCTATTTTTAGCCCTTGCGTTATAAGGTCATCTTTAATGCGATCTGGCTGACAAGAAGAATGTAATTTTTTCACCACAACTCTTATTGGTCTAGCCTGTTTATTCTCATATGAGTGCCAGTGGTAGTCTTTTTCAGTCAAAAACTTGGAAATTGCTCTGTAAGAGTCTTCCGATTTAGCGTTGACTTTCACACAATCGCCATTCATCATTTTGGCGGTGAATGATTCAGCTGGTTGGCTTTCAATTAGCGAGTCGTAGAACGTTTGATAGTTTTTGACTCCCTCTATAATGATTGGTGGCGGGGGAGGCACTTTTTTAACTGGTGGCTCTTTCGCATATTTTTGTTGCTGGGCGCTTGTTCCGGGTTGTTGTTGAGGAGAAAGTGAGTTGTTTAGCTTCCTCTTTTTCCTGCTTTTAGCCCTAATCCACTCAGTTTCTTTAGCGAGTTCATCCTCATCAGTACAATATTCGACGTTTTCTTTTTCGGATTGAGCAAATTTTATGTTACTCTTAGCCAAATCTTTGGGTTCACTACATTTTTGACCCTTGGAGCATTGATTTTCTTGGTGAAGGTTATTAAGTTGTTGCTGGAGGTTTTGTACCTGAACCTTTAGGTCATTAACAAGGACTTCCAGATTTTCTTTTGCTGATTTTTCTCGGAGATAACAGTCATATAACTGCCTTTCCAAATCAGTTTTAATTTTAACCGTTGTTGCACACATTGTGACGTTAGTTAAAACTTCATACTTACTATACAATAATTACTTAATTGCACTTGTTTACACTATAATTAGTAACAAGGTCATCGCGGAGGCCTTGATAGATCGATTCGCACTTCCGTGATGACGGCGTTTTCGCAACGCCAGCAAATTACTCTAAAGTAGAGCACGCGCTCGCGAATTGCACACGTCCGTTCTCGATGGAAGCCAAACACGGAACATTGTATATGAACACTAATGGATACTAAAATATAGGCAACATTAGGTACTAATGCCTAACTAAGTAATATTAATGCCTTTCTAATAAACTAATAGAGACATACAAGTTGCGGTTCAATGTTCTGTAGTGTCTTGTTGATCGATGTCAAATTAATGTCACTAAGACTTTTGATTCGTCATCGGACCACTAGACGTATGGTAATGCGCCATTGGTACGTGATGAACCTCTTAGGTGGAGTTCTTAACGCAATCCATTTAAAGACCTAATCTGAACTGTTAAAGAGATCGATCGCCTCTTTCTGCGAAGCAGTTATGGTAGCAAAGGAGGAGGCCGCACGCGTGACGCAACGGCCCTCATGCCACAGCCGCCACCGTGATTCCGATCCAGATTTTCAGCCATCCCGTAGGCGCGGGCTTGTGGACGGCGAGCAATGGGTAGCTCGCTGTCCAACCATCCAGTAACCGTCCGGACCGAGCCTAAGTCGTTGACGGCGCGTACTATGCCACGCGCCTCAAGGAGTTGTCAGCAAATCGTAGGGGCCCAGCAGAGCCGAAGCCTACTGAGGCCAAGGGTCGTTTCTGAAAGGAAGGCTCGGCCCTGGTATGAAAAGCAACGAAGAAACGGGGTGGTTTTTTAGTCAGTAAGAGTCTGACACTATCTCCCGCCCCGCCCAAGGGCGGGATTTGTCATTAGATGATTTTACCTACTATAAAAAAAATACACTAACAAGAAACGTAGTTATAGATATTGTATTGCAAAGTCTAAATTGTAGCATTCAGTAAACACATTCAGTAAATGGGCATTTTTTTCGCTCCCTTTTTTTCCCAGTCTTGGGCAAAAACCATCCACCACTCTTTCACTATCTCCTTCGTGATCTGCGGCGATCTCGTCTTACTGTTTTATAACAAAAAAATAACGCTGTTGGTTTTACGCTAAACTACTAAAAATAAAAAATAAAAACTTAAATAACTTATCAATACGGTCATAATTCTATTAAGATTTGTGAACAAAATATTGTTGAAATACCACACAGTTGTGAAAAAAAGGCTACATAGTCACACCAATATTATTAAAACGTGGGAATGTGTGTATGCGTGTTACTTCTTCACTCTCGAATGGCTGAACAGATTTCAATGTTACTTGGCACATGGATATCTGGCATATCATATATCATGCAAGCGAAGTCACTGGCAGCAGCTAGTTATTAATATTAAACATAAATCAGCTATAAATAGCGGCCCTTCCTCACTCCCGTACGACAGGCACGCCCATGATAATTGGAGTGAGCCGTTTACAAGACGTTGAGCTTTCTTCTTGACACATTTCACATTACATTAAGAAATGTGTTTATAAAGTATTTCTTGAATATGCTTTTGAGAAATTATTTCGTTTATTTTTTTGACATGTAGATAATTGAGAACTGTAATAGATAGAATAGAATAAACTTTGGGGCACCTTCAAATTGAAGCAGCGCTGCAGCCACGCTGCCGTGTCGTGGCAAATTGCGACTAATTTGACGGATACATAAACATGAAATTCTTTCCGGACTAAGCGTTTCGCCTTGTCGTTTACAATACCGCGTACATCGAACGATTGGAAAAATTTACTTGTTTCTTGTCTTGCCGTACGATTATAATTTAGGTTTTTTCACAATCTAGAGTGAACCGGCTCTTAATAAACTGATGTTCTTCACCATCAGCGATTGCATCACTGCTTACCATCAGGCGAGATGGCAGTCAAGCAAAATAATATATATAAAAAAATTTGGTTACAATCACATGACGATCTTATCACTGAAAAGTTCCTATCTAATTTTGGCTGATTTTAAACCGAATAAGTATATCTACCTTATGACATCGGCTTCATCCGTATACATTTTTTTAACTACTGATTAATTATACCAACGAACTTTTCAGAATTCAGATATTTATCTATTTATCGAAGCAGCCACGTTGTATCTTCTATCAAAAGACCATTTATATTTTCATGGTTGACATTTCCAGTCTACACGACATTCGGTTCTCTACTGTTAAATTCATAAACTGGTCTTGCTGTATCGCCATCATGTCACTAAAATAGAACAAGTTTTTGTCATGCTCTTTCTAGTGACACACTGATGGTGGCCAATGTGTGTTGTACACTACAGTCCCCTTCAAAATGAGAGCTGAGTGGTGCTGATATACGCGTGATGTCTGTCTCTGTCTGTTAAGACTGGTTATATCACAGCATGACAGAAGCCTTATAATGTTCCCACTGCTGGGACTCAGGCCTCCTTTCTAGGAGAGAGAATGGACCGTAATCACCACGTGGGCCCAGTGCGGGTTGGTGGAAGTCACATGTCTTCAAATTATTGGTTCTAAGCCATGCCGGTTTCCATCACCGTTTTGAGAGCATGCGGCTGAACATCCTACAGTCAAATTTAGAACAAAGATCAGCCCTGGCCCGGAGTCTAGACTTTCACGTGGGTAAAACCGCCAGCGAAAGCTAGTGTTAGCTTCATAATTAATTTGAATCTTAAGGCTAGTAAACAGTAGAGCATATAAATTCTTGCTTTGTATGGCGGTGAATACTGAAGACTGTAATGATTTTGAGGATGAAATCAAAATTGTAAAACAAAACACAACCGAACATGCAAAACAAAAAACAATCTTCATAAAAGAACCTCTCAATTGGAGTCTCAAATAATTTCAAATGACCCTCCTCTTGTACGAAAACGGACCCGTTCCCAATTTAATATTAGGAAATGCATAGAACATAAACAGTAAGAAGTTGTACCGATAAGCAATACGATTAGCGATTAGAGTTGGCAAAATTTTGACAATGCGCTTGGTACCAGTGATAGCGTTTTATGACAAGCGGCAATGGGTTCTGAATATTCTATAGCGGCACTTAGTTTGCTTAGTTAACTGGTATTTAAAGTACTGCTGGTCGATACCTTTGTTGTGGTAACTAAAGGCTATAGGAACAAACGCTGTGCTTTGTTCTGTTTGGTTGCAGCTGGTGGTTGGTAATTAGGGTCCTTTAGTGTCGTTATTGGTTTTTTATAAGTGTGAATGCAGTATGGCTTTGTTTTTGTTTCAACACAATGTTTATACAATGTCTTCTCATTTACATGGGTTATAGGCACACTGATATTAGGCACTTGTACATTTTTTAATGAAGTGGGCTCTTCAGTGGATAAAACAATTTTTGGTTCAAATACTTTCGATAAGTCTAAATTAGAAGCTAAATTCTAATTTGACTAAGTCATGTGCTAAAAAAAAATAGATAATCGTATTCCAAAGGACGTCTTTTGGCTGGCCTACGAGATGGTACGAAAGAATCGCCTCAATCCCGGAATGCAAAAAACCACTGAAAGTCATGGGTGAGCCATGGGTTTGTTAGTTGTCAGTAAAAGTCTGGTATTACTTCTCGTTTTGCTCAAAAGGGGTGATTTTTTTTCCTTATCTAAAAACAAAAGACGTCACCAAACTATGTAGATGGAAAAGACGATTATAACCAAATAACGAATAGCAGCGGGGTTAGATTTACTGAAATAGATGAATTCATATCACACTATTGGAGAGCTATATTAGCTGCAGGCTAGTATGATGCAAGATTTCAATACAAACTATTAGTATTTCTAGATACCCCGCCATCAATCTTACCATGCCTTTTGTTGCCCACAATCCTGATTGTATCACGGCTCGACTGAACGCCGAATATTATCAGAACAAATTGGTCCAGTCACGGCATAACATTTGTTATTTTTATTTATATTACCAATAATGTTTTGGAGCGCGAACGCTGTTTCATATAGAGTTGACAACAAATCTATGGGTTCAAGGTTGAGTATTATTTTGAAGGTAAGTGGGCTTGTTTTTCGTACTGAAGGGTGCCAGCTGTTTACCATAATTTGTAGATTATGAGTGAACACGTGAATAATTACGAGATCTTTGTCATAGAGTTAAATAGATGGAATTGATCAAATAATTGAATAGGTCACAGATGAATTGCATCTGTGGTAAATGGGACAATCTTTTATTACACAAATCTATAAGTTTTTTTTTTATTTGCAACAAAGATATGACCTTTACTGTTTCGTTATATTTGAAGACTTCTTAATTCAAATTTGATAGCCAAAAAAATCCATCACGTCTATATCTTTTTTGAGTCTAAAGTAGAAAATCAAACAAAAGCATAAAAAAGTAACAAACTATAATGTTGGTATTAAAACTATAAGAACAACAGTATTAGTAGGTATTGCATAGAAAATTAATATAATATATTCCACAACTATCAGACAATAGCGTCTAGTCCCAACCTAAGCAGAGCTTATGTTATGGTTACTATTCAACTGATAAAAATACTTATAATTATTTCTAAATATATTACGCCCAGACACAGAACAAACGATCGTGCTCATCACACAAACATTTGTCTTGGGTGGGAATCAAGCCAACATAAAAATAAAAATGTACAAAATTACATGTGATTCTTTAAAAAATCTATTTCCAGTGCACCACTTTTCTACCACGCGTTACTTAAAACACCCTTGTCTACAACAACAAAAAAGGGTTCAAGTTCCTGCATAAACTTTCGTAGGAAAAAAACTAGCTGTTTATACTAATTGTAAGTAGCAGAAACTACGCGACTATACAAAAGTGCCACGCACGCGATAAGGCTCACGCACCGGCATTTCTTTTTTCTTTTTCTTGCATCGCAACGCAAATGCAATTCAGTCGCCGGTGATCATATCGCGCCGTTATTGATTGCCACTGCAAAAAAATAATGCGTGTGTTGCCAGTATAAGAAATGTATTTTTTAATAAAAACATTACTTAGAATGAAAATTAACCCTTCGGAAATTATGTAAATAATTTAGATTACCTTGAAGTGATCGTATTGTTTGATGTTAACGGCTGTACTTTTCATATTTTACTGAATGATATTTAGACTTCTTATTCAATCCAGTTTTTGCTGGCCTGCTGCCAGAGTTCTGCGTTTATAAGCAAGAATACGATCAGTTCCGCCAACCGTGATATGGCATTTTATGCTTCCGTCATGGCGCTGAGAGAAATGCTTAGTGTTTACAATATGCGGAGAGAGGCTTGGCGTTGATTTTAAAATAAGGCGAAATATAATGTTGCTGTTGAGACTAGGGATTTGCGGTACCTGATATCCAGATGTCTAGCAGTCTATAAGGTGAAACGTAATGATGATAATAATGTGGTTTACTAAGAGACTTTTTTTCCATTTGATATAATCTAGTGCTTGACTGCAATCCCACTTGATGGTAAGCAGTGAAGCAATCGTTGATGGTGAGATGCACCAGTTTATTAAGAGCTTATTCGCTCTAGCCTTAAAGATACCCAAACTATAATCGGATGGGAAGACCTTACAGGCTCGACTGTAATCAGGAAGCGATCCTGGCAAACATGGTCTTGCCCAAAAATGGACATATTGTCAGAAAAAAAATTAAGAACCCTTTTGAATCGACGTCCAATTGTATTTTCAAACCTTCCAAAGACTGAAATATACACAAAAAATTTTATCCAAGTCAATCAAGAAGTTTAGGTTGAGTTAGGTGACAAACACACGTACAGAAGAATAATTTAAATATAAATGTAAACAAAAATGATTATTCCATATTCTTGCCGGCTCTTCTCTATATGCTTAGGTTTTTGGATACGTTTACCTGGTGCCTGTTTTTTACGAGAACGATATATGTCAATTTACAATATATATTCTCGAAATTATTATCCTAGATTGTTACAGCTGTATCACTGCTTATCATTAGGTTTTTTTTATAGTAGGTAAAATCATCCAATGACAAATCCCGCCCTTGGGTGGGGCGGGAAATAGTGTTAGACTCTTACTGACTAAAAACCTACCCTTCCATTCATTGCCTTTGTCCCGGGGCCCGTGGTGACATTCTCACATAACCTTTGGCCCCAGTAGGCTTCGGCCCTGCTGGACCCCTACAATTTGCTGACAACTCCTTGAGGCGCGCGGGAACAGTGCGCGTCGTAGACGATTTGAGCTCGGACCGGTCTGTTACCGGACGGACGGACAGCGAGCTACCCATTGCCCACCGTCCGTAAACCCGCGCCTACGGTGGCCGGAAATCGGGATCGGAATCCCGGCGGCGGCGGCGGCGTTTGCGCCTTTGCCTAATGCGGTCGGCCTCCTCCTTTGCTATGCTTATCATTAGGTGGGATTGCAGTCAAGCACTAGTTTATATTCATAAAAAAAAAGTTGTGTCTCCAAACAGAGAGGTAACTAAATTCTTATGTCCACTTAAGCTGATACGATAGTAACTCAATTATATATCACAAACGGTAACAGTTACTTTGTATCGTAAATATAAAAGGCATGTCCATTTTAGCGAACAATAGTACCTACTGGAAAGTTGTTTCGCAACGTGAAACGAATGTAAATTGTTGAACGAACCAACTCTAGCCATTTGGCTAAGTAAGTTCTGAACTGCGATGAAGCCATAAACTTGTGGGATTTCCACTTTATTAAATAATAAACAATGTAACTACATGTTATATGGAATTATATTCAGCTGAATTATTAACTATTTTGGTACTTTGTTGATGAGAAAGTTACACGTTGTAAATAAATCGGCTGTTTCATTTCTACTTAAGGTCTACATTGCTCAATGACCTTGAAGAATTTACCTCTACACTAGTAGAGAAAAAATGACCTCTACACAGGCATTGTAGGGGGTGCTGCGCGCGGGGTGTTAGTACTGATTCGAGTTTTTTCTTGATTACTTATCGATATTCAATGAAATTAGAAATAAAATCAATACAAGTTATTCAATTTATCGTAACATATATTTTGGTGTAAATTCAATTTATAAATATAGAGCCGTTTTCGAGAAAATATGGAATATATGTTCAAAAAAGGCCTATTTACCAGATTTTTTTTCTAGAGTTAGGGTATTTTTTTGAGAAACGTAATCAATACAATTTATTAGTAATGTCCTTAAGTATCCCCTTCATTTTTTATATGGTAATCGCACAAAAGGAATAATCTATAAACTTCAATCAACCTAGGTGTTTTTTTGGATTTGGGCGATGTAATCCCCTTAAGTTACGTTAAGTTTGGGGTGTTTCAACTGGGCTTATAATTCACTATCTTTTTCATACATTAATTTTTTATTAGTTGTCTTGTTAAAACTTCTGATCTACAATTTTAGAAATAATAAGTTTCAGTTTGGCAGGATGATTTGAATGCGTACCATAAGAACTGTTTTGAGACGGCACGGGAGAAGAATGTCTGGAAAGACTTATGGAGGCCTTTGCTCAGCCGTGGGATAGAAAGGAAAAATAGGAATTGAAATCGAATTAATTATAGAAATTGGTCATTAGTTTTGTAATTTCTTGATTTCGGTAATCATTTAATTATTATTAGGTACAGCATATTATTTCGTTTAGAAGTGGAGTATTATCCTAGTATGAATTACGATGTCTAAGATTTAAATTTGTATTAACATAAAAACTAAAACAGCACTTGAAACAAATGTGTATATTTCTACCTTAGTTAGCATACTAAATTCAAATCCCGTCCATTGATTCAACATCACAAACTCCACATCAGTAATTCTACCCCCACGTTTTATTTGCATTAAAATTTTTCACATATATGATATCTCTATCCTGCCAGCATTCAGTTTTACCTTCAGGAAAATATGCAACTTCAAAATTTTAAGTCCAACTTTTTCCGCGTGGGATCGCTAGAAGAATACTAATTCCCGGGGTGGCCACTGGCGGATTAACCCACACCCGAAACTGTAGCGTCTATAGTGTGAACGAGACCTAGTGTTTTTCGCTGTACGGATGCCCGCTTTTTGTTTCGCATTTTCGTATTTTTCGGGGGTCTTTTTTTGGTATTTCTGCTTCAAGTGTGCTGTGTGGGAGGAAATTATAGTGTGGCGGAAGATATACACAAAGAGGATTGTTGTTTTTTTTCCTTGTAGTATTACAAGGAAAAAAAACAACAATCCTGTTGCCCCCAAAATGTAAAAAAAAAACCCCAATCTGTTTGTTGTAACGAGTAAACTTGTATCCCACATAATTATATTTGAAACTTCAATCTTAAAAAACTGTCCTCCGAATCTTAATCCCTACAAGATCAAAACAAGAAAATTTGCAGCAACGCCACCAACGAAAACAAAAACGTAGACAACCAAAACTTCAATCTGGAAAAACGCCGACAAAAAAGTCCAAAATAAAGTCCTGCAAAAAGAGCGAGCTCTGGAACCCACTGTATTATTACGTAATTAAACAAGAAAAACCTTGGCCACTGTTGTAAAAAAAGCCAACAAATCTGCCGTCGAAAGGAAACGCAAACAGCAAGGTAGCTATGTGCAAATTGCCAAGAAAGAATTTAGTTCGAAAAGACCAGCAAAAAGTTTAGGCCGTTGGGCGATGCAGAGTAATAAACAAATGAACGTACGACCCACGGCTGATCAGCAAGATTGTGGATTATATTTTACTGGCCACGAATTTTGTTTTTACATTAAAAATGAGACTACAGGCTTACAATGTTGTGTCACGAATGTGTGTAGTTTCGGGGATATAAATTCTTTTGGTTTATTGAAGCGGATTTGTGTTTTGGGTCGAGTTTTGGAAGACTGCATTTGATTGTATTGTTGGTGAATTTATGGATGTCGATAAGTCAAACAAAATTCTACCTGGGGATTTCATGATAATTTATGATTTTTTAGAGTTATATAATATTTATGAGTAGAAATATAACTGCAGTTGATTTAGAGGATTTGCCAATATGATATGATATTTATGATAGAGTATGGGCTTATCAGCCTAGGAAGGTTTAATATGGTGCACCTAATTATCTACATCACTATTATTCTTATTATTTTCCACTTAATTATCTACTTCAATATAAATTTTGATAGTTTTTTGGGGTTACGTACCTCAAAAGGACAAAACGGCACCCTTATAGGATCACTTTGTTCTACGTCTGTCTGTCTCTCTGTCAAGACCCTTTATCTCGGAAACACGTGGAGTAAAACTTCTAAGTGGACGAAGAATTTGGCATGAAGCAAGATCTTATGCACGAGTAGGAATAAATCTTAAAACTCTGAATTTGTGGCTATGTCACAAAAATAATACTTTTTTGGTTTCGGAAAAATCGTCGAGAATCGATTCAGGAATTGAACTATTTACATAAAGGAGTTAGTTACTATGGAACCCAATACAGTTAGTATGCGAGCCCGACTCACACTTGCCTGCACTTGCTTGTTTATTTTACTTTCTCACTAAATGTAGACTGCCTACACTGTATTATTATAATGTTGAAACTACTTTAACAATATAAACTTCAACAAGATTATCCCAAACAGTTTTTGCTGCTCCTCATTTGTCCGTAGACCGGGGCCTGCAATAAATTCAGCGACAAATTCTCTATTAATTAACGTGCTAATGGCAAAGTGTCTTAATTCCCTGTCTCTAGAATTATTACTTGCAAGTTTTGTTTTAATCTCTCCAGAATGTTATAGCGCGCTTTCCTTATTAGATTTGAGCTTATGTGCTGGCATTGTTAGAAATGATAATGTGGTAGCTTTTTGAATCAGTATTTTTACTATTTTCTTATTAGTTGTCTTGATTGCCAATCATATAAGTTACCTTTATTCGACAAGCGTGATGGCTTTTGGATGGCGAGCAATAGGAGGCTTGCCATCATAATCACTTAAGTGCGTTTGTATGAAAATGTCCCTGGGGTTGGCCGCTTAACTAGCTGTAAGAATAATATCAAGAGTCAATCACACTAAAAATTGATCCTACCACAATTTAGTACTCCAATACATTATCTACTTTACCTTACAAGAATCACACCAATAGGTGGTTATATATATAACGGGATATCGGGAGACCGGGCTGTTGCATCTGATTGCTGATTCGTGACTTCGTCAGCGCGGTAATCCATATTGGGCGTTGAACTTCAGGAAACTTTGAAATTAATGCACTGTAGCGATGACTGTTCACTACTTTAAGTATACAGACACCTAAATTACGTAAACAATAGACGATTACAACAATAATTAGCGATTTAGAGCCAATGGGTTTGCGAGTGCTCAAAACATGCAACGGTTGTCAACTACCCTACGTAAAATTGACATCACGTTCGCCCGTCATGACAGACGCAACTCCATTCGGTGTTACCCGCTCTTAGTTAAAATTACCAGTATCTCAAAATCAAATCGACTAATCGCTAAAAATAACAAAATAATGACCAATGATTAAAAAAGTAACAAAACCAATTACGATTCTCCAAATTAACCGATTTTCATTATTTAATAATGTCACGCGCCGTCATATATATATCCTCATTTATACATATTTACGAAGTCCCAGCAGACAGCAACATTTTATATTTGAAATGAGGATCTATGGGGTCTAAAGTGACAAACGAGGTGAAGGTTAGAACAAGAATTTATGGAGTGTGAGAGAACGAAGCAAAATGAATTCTGAGATAATCTAGTTTCTTTTGTATAGTAGCCAGTCTGGCTTTATACTTACTGTTTAAAATAAACTTGATGGAGTAGTTTTTTTAACGCGAGCCAGCTTATTAATGGTTGTAATTACCATGAAGCAGTTTTACTTCGGTTTAGTCAAGTGGTTTCTTTTGCATGTGGTCGGTTAGTTATTATGTTTTATGTTGTGCTTGTAGTGAGAGGGCGAATAAGACTCATCATCTTCCTACCCTTGTCCAAAGAAAAGATGGCTGGATTGTGTGAGGAGTGATATGAAAGAAAAGGGAGTTAGTGATAGCATGACGAGTGGCAGGACAGAATGGAAGAAAAAAACGTTTTGCGCCGACCCCAAATGCGCAGCCGGTAATGTGTGTAAAAGACGAGAGTGGGGAAGGAGGTGATGTCATTTTAGGGCACTCCGACACGGACAGGTTAGGTTAAGGCTTTTTTAACACCACCTGAAAAATATATTCTATATATGACCTAGGTATTGTATAAAATACCGGATTGTATAGATTGCAGGTATTGTATTGTATTTCGGGCTGGTATCCGCAACTCCACGACTAAAGCGCGTATTTTGCGTATAGATTGCATGTAACATATATACTTGCACATAATTCAAGTGACAAGTTACGTGACAGGTAATGTCATTACCAAAGTTTGATCTAAGCCTTCTGAGGCCCTACGATGAGCTTCATCCGATGCGATCCATTTTATGACCTAAACTGAACTGTGAAAGGGATGGAGCTATATAGGAGTCTATAGGACCATCCCTGTTTCTTGCTCGCACGCTTGATATTGTGAGGGCTAGTTCCGGCAAGCCTTGGGTTCGGGGTGTGTTGTATTTTAATATAAAAACCGTGAGTTGCAGTCAAAGAGATTTAAAGACATACAATAGAGTGGCTAGCAGAAGAAATGTTTTAGAAAAACTGTCATCCTATACTTCAGTGACGCCATCTAGCTTTGAATAGCTAATACCCGAATTAAATTTGTCGAAATCTACCCTTACCATGATTATGTTAAAATGTCAGTCTTACAAGCGAAAAAGAGTGATGAAGATATATATCCTATAACAGTTCACCTCCTTTAAAAGTTCGGTATAGGTCGTAAAATATATCACGTTAAGTCCTCGTGGTAGAACTTCAGTGTGTGTAGGTAAGGTTAGAAGCTTTTTAGCAATAGATGGCGTTATCACAAAATCACTTATGACCTCGAGGTAATAAGTTTTGGATTACGATTTTGTTCGCTGTCTTGTCTATTGGTAGTATATATTTAATGTCTTTCGGAGTAATCGTTTATATTTCTTCAGACATATAACATTACAAATCTGCCTATCAGTTTTTTAAACATGTAAAATTCTTCAAAGTATATTTAACAAACCTATCTGTTAGCTATTAAGAAAATAACTCATTTTCAATATCACAATATTTTAATATGTCATAAGGCCCCGATCACACCAGATAGATAATAATATAATAATCTTCCACTATCATACAATGCCATCTAGTATCAAACTAAGCTAAGCAGCTTGTGCTACGAGTACTAGACAACTGCTAAACATACTTATTAAATATATTTCTAAAAACTTACATACTATAGGTAAATTATACCCAGACACCGAACAAATGATCGTGCTCATCAAAAACATTTGTTCTGGATAGGAATCGAACACATGACGTCTGAGTTAGCAGTCAGGGCCACTAACACCTAGACTAATTAATAGGCCAGTCCCAATATCATAATATTATCAAATAAAACTTTTGCGAGTGACATAAAAAGCCATAAAGCCATTTTACTTTAAGAATGTATACTCATACGTATATATATTGTATGTATATCTTCAAGAGAAGGCTAATTAAAACACGGTGATAATGCAATTCCGCTCGAGGCACCCATCGGGCCTTAGTTAAGGCGCGCCTCAAGACAGCCTCGCCTTGGAATTGATCGAATTATTTTCAAAAGAAAACTGTATTATGGACTTTTAATTTTGCTTATTTTTTGCTGTCATCGCTTTAAAGTCGTTCATGATTGAGCCTTTTTATGTTTTATTTGAAAGTATTTTAAAATAATTATGTGTCTTTGAGGTAATTTTTTTTTAAATGAGTTTGTTCCAAGTTTTTTCTTTTTGTTTTATTGATTGTTGAACTGAAATGCTTAATTAGGTTAGAAAACATCATAATTAAACAACATTTTAATAATATTCGGAAAAATTATTTACCCAACAATTGCTACATATTATTCATATAATTAAATTGACGGAGTTCAGTAGTAGTCTAGAAATCCCGACTTACAGTGGTTCAAACCCAGATAGACGCATTACTTTGTATTATTTATTTCATCAACTATGCTCACTAAACGGTGATGAAAAACATCCTGATGAAACCAGCATATTCTAGAAATTTCTTTGTACGAGTAGAAGATCATTAATAGTTCATGACTATGGACCATTGAACTTCTACTACATAGAAATTTTAAACACTAGCATTGTTAGAGTACCACTGTAATTTTGAGCCCTGATCCCCCTTTGAACTAACCTAATTATTGTTTTAGTTTTTACATTTACTGAATAGAACTCGTGTGGGTCGCGATAATTCTTTGGAACAATCTTGCATCCCAACCAACCCAGTTTTAAAAGCGTGTGCTAACCCAATAAAAAATCAAATACTCCCAAAGTGCACACTTGATTACGTGCTATAGAGAATCTTATCGTGTTCCTGACCGATCATTTCAATGCAAATAAACCGTTCACCGGCCGGCACGCAACTGACCAGCTAGATAGAATACACTTTGTATCCCTTCTGACATTCAACTGGAACTAATTTCACCCAACAATGTAAACTTGAAAACGAACTTTTCCACTGCCCACAAAAAAAGACCTTGCTCCAACCGCTACACGATCCGGAATAACTCTTAAAATTGGAATCTTAAGCCAGCTTTTTCAATGTCAGCAAAAAAGACTTAGAACGTATTTTTTATTGAATATTTTTGTAGGGAACCTGCAGCGTTGCATCTTTTCACTCGTCTCTGAAGGAAGGAAACTTTTCCAGAGTGTAGACTTCGAGTTCGACGAGTTTTTTTTTTCTCATTAACGATCCGAAATTCATAAGTTAGGGATATTCTCATTAAAATTAACTTCGTTGGCGCTCTTTTGTTTGGAATTCGTAATTGCTTAGTAGGGTATTCATTATTTATATTTAAGTTTATTTTAGTACTAGCTGTGCCCGCGACTTCGTTCGCGTGGATGACGAAACTTATCAATGAGTTTTTTGTGTAAACTGCTTTTTTTATATTTATCAGCACTAAACCTCAATTCTCGATCGGTACTGGTTTCGCGAGCTCTTGCTTCAGTCATGCTATCCCGCATGCGGCTTAACCGGGATTCTCGCTCCTCAGCTGATTCTTGTGATCTGGCTAGTCTCATTCGCCTAGCGTGTCTCGATGTAGCAGAAAGAGATGGTCACTTTCTGGAAGGCATCGTGTTATAAGTAAATCCGTATTAAAAATAAAGAAATCTTAAAGACTATCTTTATAGAAGAGCCCTAACACCTAGCGCCTACCTACACTTATATATATATACCAATAAATAAACAAAATCCCTAAAAACTAATATCTATACGAATGACTAATCCTACCCAAGAGTACTAAAATAACCTACGTTACATACTATCAAATATCAAAACCTATAAGTTGAAATTAATATCTATGCGTTCTACGCCTTATAAAAGTAAACCTAAGTACCTAGCTAATTAAAAAAAATCACCGTGTGCAGCGCCCCTTAGTGAACTCTACTGCGGGTGACGTAACCTACGACAAACTTATTATTTGCGGTTGGTACAGTAATTGGGTCTTGGGATCGAACCGCAAAATTAAGTTTGTTTTTTTATTTTATATATTTTTCCGGGATAAAAAGTACCCAGTGTGGTGCCCAGGATATTAAAGAATAATTATACCAAGTTTCATCGTAATCGAACCGGTAGTTTTTGCGTGATTCCTGAACAAACAAACAGACAGACAGACAAAAATTTTTTTAATCACATTTTTGGGTTCGGTGTCGGTCTAGTAACACCCTCTGCCATTTACTTTTTTGATATTTTCAATGTACAGAATTTTTACTTCTACAGATTTATTATAAGTATAGATTAGGTAACAATAATTCAATTCAAATAATTTATTCGTAAACGTCAGGGGTGCACGGTTCCAGTTGATTGTTTCCTATAGAATTTAAATAGAGACGCAATAGAAAGACAATAGGTGTGCGGACACCGGTGACCGCTTGAGGCTTGAGTAATTAAGAAAAAACCGATGAAAAATTCCATCACTGGAGGGTCCATAATCATGTACTGGATCCATGGTATTTGTTTGTGGTACGATGTCAGATACACCCTGTTTATAGATCCATAAAACTTTATAGAAACTGTATTTGTTTGAATTATTCAGACAGTAATTATTTTAGTCTTCACAGTTATAAGTTTGAATTTAAGATCCTCCTGCTAGCTGTAGTTCTGAATATTGTGGAGATGGAGTGCACAAAGAAAACTAATTAGAACAGTAATTTACCTGTTTCACAAGGTTTATTTGAAAGAGAAAACTTTATATATTAAGACTATGAAACTGTTGTATTCGCCGTCTCTTGTTTTCGGAGTCAACTTTTGAAAGTGGATTGTAACCAACTTGCTTTAGTTAGGAGGAAGACAATAACATGTAATATCCACACTGCTCTTGGGACTAAGGCCTCCTCTCTGAGAGAGGGACTGGGCTGCACTACACGGGACGAATAGGGGTTGGTTGATGTCTTTGCCAAAAACCATTGTTTGACAAGTTAACATACCAGATATTAGCCAACAACACCTTTCAAATACCAATATACTAAACTTAAGTTAAAATCCTACAATACTGTTTAGCCGCGCGATTAGAACATAATTATAGAACATCCTGAAAACAATTATCGGGCAGTTGCCCGGACCAGACACAACACACTAGTCGGAGGTTCCTCCTTTTTCAACGAAAGCTTGCGGTACTTTGCACCTTCCGCATACCTCTAAAAACTAACCACCACTGACCACCTTTAAAAAAAAGAAATCTGCAACAATTTTTTAAATATCCAAACTCGTGTGTAAAAGCCGCATAGGCACGGCCGCGCTGGGCGTAACAGTAGCAGATTACAACCGCTTAGATAACGCTAGCTCGGAAATAAAAGCGGCTAACTACTAATTAGCAGGCTGTGGTACGTTGCGGCCGGCGTCGATGCAAATTCGACCGGCCAGCGTAAATTAGCGCGGTGGGCTAATCGCGTGCTTTTGCGCTTATTTGATACGCTGCAATCGGTTTATACAAAATCGTGCTATCGTAGATGTGCAGGTTGTTCGCGAATGAGTTTGTGCGATTTATTTTGGTGGCGTATTTTATTTAGGTTGTGAAGCGAGGTACGAAACGCGAGCCAAAACTGAACTGTGGGTTTATAAAATAAAATACATGTTAAAAATATTGGGGTTGATTTAGTAAATTCGTTAAATTTATCCTCTATGGAAAAACTGGGCAAGTGTGAGTCGCGTACTGAGGGTACAAAACTTACTTACGCTTAAACTTATTAAACTATTTATTTAATTCCCCAATGGAGTCTCGAAGATTTTTCCGAATCGCATTTTTTTTTACGTTACTACTACAAACTTGTTGTTTCCAGATTTATTCCTATACCTGTGCTATAAGACATTGCTTTATGCCAAATTCTGGGTTAACAGGAAATATACTATGAATCTATAAATGTATATAAAAGCGAAATATCACTCACTGGTTAATCACGAAATCTCTGAAACTATAACACCTACGAACTTAAAATTTGGCAGGTAGGTTCCGGGTGTAGACGTCCGCTAAGAACGGATTTTACGAAACTCTACACTTGAGGGGGTAAAAATGGGGGTTAAAAGGGGGCTAGAAATTTGTATGGAAAAACCAACTTCAACGCCAGTATATAATATGTATCACCAGGAGAGACCGAGTTACTTTCTAATTTAATTATAAAAGAATATAAATCAGTATGAATTTGTGAAGTCGCACTTACTTAGACAACAATGATACCTACATTAATTTGCAAAAGGATCCTTCAAAATCCTTTAAAATTAGGCTCCAAACCAGTATAATATTCAACCACAAACTCCAGCAAATCCTTTGAAAATCATCAACCTTATAAAATTTGGACACGTGCAACATTAAAACAAGAGTATTATACTGTGGCATAGCTTTGTGCTTGATCAAACACAACAGACTCATTTGTTCCTAGCTGCTCAAACTAATGAAATGATATTCAAAATCGTGTTAGGATTCTGCTGCTGCAGAAATTCTGTGGCTATATTTGGGATGTATGAAATTGTGAGCTAATTCTGGTGGAGGCTGAATAAGTTTTCTCTCGCTTCTAAAGCAGCCATTTTTAAATAATCAATTATTTTTTGGGGATTTCTTTAAATGTGCATTTAAAATCTTATTCGTCACTAAAAATACTAATTACACCAAGTATTAATGGACTTTTTACAATTATTATGGAAATTGGGGCACTTCTACTCGGACAGGTTAGGTTAGAAGGAGATGGCGGAATCGAGTAAGCGAGGGAAGCGACCGAACACAGTCCCTGCCATCTTCCTCCAGCTGAAGAAGAAAGGCATGAGGACATCAGTTAACTCCTCTCTCCTTGGCTAGCATTAACTCGCAGACGGAAGCGACCGCATCCCATTCCCTATCATTCCAGACATGGCTTGAAGCAGAGCCTATCGTGAGAAGTCGCTGCTGCAGATCCCACGGAGATACGGCGGTGGTTTACTCAAGTAGGTTACACCTCGATCGTACTCACCCGGCAAAATATAACTCTAAGCATTCTAATTCATAAAAACAGTCCAAGTACGTGTCGGACTCGCGCATGAAGGGTTCTGTGCGGTCCATTCCAAAAAACAGCAAAAGTCACGTTTTCCTGTATGGAAACCCCATTAAAATTAATCAGTGTATTCTAGCCGTGTTTGGTATTATTAGAAATGTCATGATGATTTGATGATGAAGCCGAATGGCGGAAGGTACCTATCTATTTAAGTTTGGCTGAGGGGTACTACTACTAAAAAGTGTGAAATAAAAAACTTTTTATAAAAAAAATACAACCGACTTCAAAAACCACCAAAAAATGCAAAGTAATGTAAAATTCTGTTTTTTTTAGCATTTCTTGTTACAGCGGCAACAGAAATATGTCAACTATGAAAATGTTTAGTTACCACGATTCATCAGATACAGCTTGGTGATAGACAGACGGACAACGGAATCAAAGCAATAGGGAATTAGGTCCCGGTTTAGTACGGAAGCTTAGAAATCGTACTCAGTACAACAGAATTCTTAGGTAGATAGTTTATTTAAATTTTATTATTTACAGACCTTCAGTGTTTTTTTTATTATTTTTATTCCATTTCTATCACATAACGTCGTCTAGTCTCAAGCTAAGCAGTGCTTGTGTTATGAGTACTAGACAACTGATAAACACAATTAAATATTTCTAAATACATACATATTATAAATAAGTTACACCAGGACACCGAACAAATAATCATGCTCATCACTCGAAACATTTGTCCTGGGTGTGAATCGAACCCACGATCTCAGGTATAGCAGTCAGGGCCACTAAATACTAGACCAACAGGCCAGTCGTTTGTATTATTATACAAACTGATAATATTATAGCAAACTGATATTATTAGCTAATTGCAAAAACGTGTGTAAAAAAAAACTGTAATTAAAAATAGCTACAACCACTAACCACTACAGCAAATGTTTTCAAAATCCTGAAACGCCAGCTAGCGAGTGATTGACTGGCTCTGTCGCCGCGTCACTCAATAGCTGTCAATTGTATTCCGTCGCTAACAACTGCGAATACTCCTCAGACTGTACTTGTATTGTGTGTTAGGGTTCCAGCTACATGCCGGATGGACCATGGGATTAGTACAATTTTAGATCTGTGAAAGGCTTTAGTCTAACTGCGGGCATTTTTAGACTGGCCTGTTGGTCTAGTGGTTAATGGCCCTGACTACTATGCTTGATGTCGTGGGTTCGATTCCCAACCAGGACAAACTTTTGTGTGATGACCACGATCATTTGTTCTGTGTCTGAGTGTAATTAGAGATATAAGAGTGGGTGCATTTTTTTACAAGACTTTAGTCTCAGAGCAAAACCCATATTCAAAACTATGAACATCAAGTATTGTAGACACGATAAACGCGCACTGAATCAAGGACAATGACAAAATCTGACACTAAACTACCCACAGGTACTTTCATCCGAGCCCATCATAAATCTATACGAACCATCGACACATAATATAAATCACAGTTAACCCTTTAAAAGCGTTTCAACGCATTACCATACGTCATAATAGAGCATTTCATCTATGGTCCAGCAACAGGAATAAATCGGCTGGCCAGCATCCGAGCCCGCCATCTTGCATTGCGCTAACGGGTTCATTTCCTGTGCCTATACATTTCCGGTCGATTCCATGTTGCCAAGTCATAATTTTTAAAGCTCCCAAGTTAACTTTTCGTTTATTTTCGTGAAGAAATGTCCCGTTATTCGGACGGGACGTTCATTATCTTGGGTATTAATTGTTGGTTGAATTGTGTTTATTTGCAAATGTTTGGGTTGGGTTATTTGAGCAAAGAAACCGTGAAGTCGAGATTATTTGTGTAATGGAGCAGTTCCGGGTTGCTTATTAGGTGTTAATTTTGGGGCCTCCACCCGTTCAATTAAGGGAACATTTATTGGATTAAAATGTTGGGTTTTATTGTGTTATTTTGTAAAGGACTTCGCTTTAAAATGGTACATTTATTTTCATACCTAAAACAAAACTTCTCGTGCCGAAAATGCCATTGAATTGAAAGGATGGGCAAAATAATAAAATTGTACACTTGAATCATAGACTTAGGAAAGATTTGAAAATGGTTGTGACAGATCCATTTTAGGTATGTACAGACAGGTATGAAATAGTTTGCTAGACAGGTCATCCACTGCTGGTTATAGCCCCCTCCCAAGCATCCCCAGGTTGATCATTCTTTAGACGGGGTAACTGTTTAAGATGGACGGTATGCTTACCGCAAGGGATGAGTTGGCTATCGCGCTACGTGTCGCGAAGCCGATTTTCGTTCGAAATAAATATTTGTATGGCCTTCAGCCAGTGGACCCGATCTGAGTGTCATGTGTGTGTGAACTGAGGGCGTTGCACACGAGTAATTCCTGGTATCGGATAACGTTTTTCTAAAAACAACAATTCAAAAGTCCAGAATACAATACAATACAATACAATAAACTTTATTGTACACCAAAGTATATAGTAACAATTTAAAGGAACTTAAATCTATGGGTACAAAGGCGGTCTTATCGCTGACAGCGATTTCTACCAGACAACCTTAGGATGGATTATAAGAACTTTAAAAAGAATGTATGAAAATAAGAACCACTACCAAAATAAAAGGGTTTATATTTTGACTCTTGAGAAACATCATTGCTGATAGAATTTCATGTTACCTGGGAATTCTATGCTCATCAATATTTAGGCAGTCATATCTAAAATTCTTTTACGTAAACCTATACAACGTGGTGCTGACAATACGACAGTAAATTAAAATAGTCGTAGTACTAAACCGTAGCAATATTAAATTATTAAATATTCCTATAATCAAACAGTTGTTTTTTCAAACAAACTAAATTTTATAGTATAAAATCGTAAACAAAAAGTAAATAAAGATAATAATAAACCTATAAGTATTTGGGTATGTCGGAAGCGTTAAGCATTAACGTTGCTGACATGAAGCAATCGTTGAAGGAGCGCTTCTTTGGCCGCCTGAAGAAGGTATTAAACAGCCTTCTGTCAGGTGGAAATAAGGTGCGTGCCTTCAATGGTTGGGTCATGCCGGTCTTAATGTACTCTTTCGGCATACTCAAATGGACTCAGACCGAACTAGACGCTCTGGATAGGAGGATCCGTACACTACTGACCGCAAACCGGATGCATCACCCACGGTCGTCGGTGATGAGACTGTACATCCCGCGGAAGTGTGGAGGTCGAGGTTTTTTAAACGCGAAGACCCTGCACAACTGCGAGGTGAGCAGCATCAGAGAATACTTTCTCAAAACCGACGTGGGTATGCACCGCGATGTGGTTGCAGTGGACAAGGGACTCACCCCGTTGTCCATGGCTAAAGAGAACTGGCGCAAACCTGTGGTACTTACTACTGAGGACCGCAAGGAAGTATGGAAAGGCAAGGAGCTCCACGGGCGCTTTTACCGGGCTCTTCACGAGCCCGATATAGATTTCGCGGCATCCGTGGCCTGGTTACGTTTCAGCGACCTCTTTGGGGAAAATGAAGGTTTTGTGTGTGCGATTATGGACGAAATTATCCTAACGAACAACTACCTAGACATATTATGAAGGACGGGACGGTTGACGTGTGTCGGGCATGCCATCGTCCGGGTGAGTCCATCAGACATATTATCTCTGGTTGTTCTCGTCTGGCTAACGGCGAGTACTTGCACAGGCATAACCAAGTAGCCAGGATTATTCACCACCAATTTGCCTTGAAGTGCAACCTAGTGGGTTCTGAGGTACCGTATTACAGGTATGTGCCCGACCCAGTTCTCGAAAATGGCCATGCCACGTTGTACTGGGATCGGTCTATCATCACTGACCGGACTATTGTAGCCAATAAGCCGGATATAGTGGTGATAGACCGATTAGCGCGCCGCGCAATGATAGTCGATGTCACCATCCCACATGACGAGAATCTCGTAAAAGCTGAGAAAAAGAAACAAATCAAATATCTCGACTTAGCACACGAGGTTGTCGACATGTGGAATGTGGACTCGGCTGTCATTGTGCCGATTGTCGTGACCGCTAATAGCCTTATAGCCTTAATCTTCGACGACCATCTGTTGAAGCTGTCGTTGCGCGGTTGGATCAAGGGCCTGGTACAGAAGGCAGTACTCCTCGATACGGCTCGTATTGTGAGGAGGTTCCTGTCTCTGGAGCCCTAACCACCGGTAGCTTGGACCCTGCTCCCGACACCGGCGGACTACTACTTTTTGTATTTTAAATGTTTTTTTATATATATTTGTAATAAGAAATATTTAGAAATATAAAAAATATGTATAAATAACAAATAAAGAGAAAGATAAAAAAGTAGTAAAGATAAATATCGGTACAATGACGATGATTTTTTTCTCAATTGGGAAAGTTTTTTTAGTAATCGTTAACTTCGTATGTAGAAAATACTTAAAATAAAAAAAATATATGTCTTGTTATTGTGCTACTGTGACTAAACTACTGGATGTATTTAAATGTTTCTTAGTATATGGACAGGGAACATCATGAGGTATATGCAGTTTAATTTATTGTCATATTGTCGGCGCCACCCTGTATACTTTGAAAAATTATTATAATAATTTGAAAATAGTAATTTGAAAAATTTACTACCCAATTATTTATTATTTTTTGTGAATATCAACCACAGTGCAGTCTTTTTCAACTTAATGTTTGACTGTTAAAGAATACCTTGTTGCATTAAGCCCACCTATGTACCAAATTATACATAAAGGTTAGATAAATAAATATACTTCTCAAACAAACATAAACCCCCATTACTATACTACTGCACACAGCATACAACCCACTGCAGCCTGCCCTTTTAAAATGTGACGTAGACAAATGGCCGGGACACGTAACATGACAGTACGATCTTCTTCCTCCCCCGGCGAAGTCTCACAAAATTATTAAGTGACGCTTGTGTTATCACCGGGGTTTTTTTTGTTATTTTTTTGTTAGCAGGAAATTGTACTAAGTAGCGCACTTAGAAAAAATTAGAGAGATATAACTTTTCATATTTTTTTTTGGATGAAATGAATTGGTCCTTGAAAATTAAATAATTGTTTTTATTTTTGTGAGACAAAAATATATCTCTGCTAGTTTTGACACAGAAATACCTAACATTTCGTTTGTATTGGTTTCATATTTTGTGAAAAAATTTGGTTTTACTCGCAATTTGACAGTCCATTAATTATTCTTCTAGAACCTTTTCTTTTAAAAGTAAAAGATTTTACAGTTTTCACGCTTAACTAACTAACAATGTAAAATATGGTATCAAAAAACTCCTTTGCATCGCTGTTGACTGGGTATGTGTTCAAAAGATTAGCCACGCTGTATGGCAATGCTTATCCATAATAAAAATCTATAGCCTTTGGATAACACGAAGCGCCCACAAACCATTGGCCATTGTTAAAACTTGTCTCTAAAAATGCTTATTCTATTTAACTCTTAAATTCATCGATTTCATCTGAAAATCTATTAAATGACTATGAGAGTCCATCCAGAGGCCGCTGCAAAATCAATTTGTCTTCCTTGATCAATCTCCAACACAGTACCAGACTGGGGCCTTGGGATAGTATGAAAATGCATACCAGGGTCCTGGAACCAAGACAACGAAGGAACGGGGTAGGTTTTTAGTCAGTAAGAGTCTGACACTATCTCCCGCTCCGCCCAAGGGCGGGAGATGTCATTGGATGATTTTACCTACCATAAAAAAAACAGTGCCAGAGTAGAGCCGCTTCTCAGGACAAACATCAACGGCTATGTTGTCCTTCTTGCATGCGCAATCACCAACACCTTCTAAGATATATTCAAAGCTGACGATAGAACAGTCAAATACTGGTCAGAGATAATTTAATATTCTTATATTCTTTATTGTAAACAGACTATACAGTTTACAAAAAATAGGACAGGTGATGTACACAGGCGAGCTTAACCCACAGTTGGGTTTTCTTACAGCAAACCTTGAAAAATTTATATAAAGAAATGTTAAAACTTGAGGATATTACATTATATGCAAAACAAAAACTTAAGAGATATATTACACTTAAAACTAAAAATAAACTAATCTAACTAATAATTTAATCTGACTTTATCGCCACGAAAAGTTTAAGATGACTACACTAACGATCCGTCATATTATCGCACCTCATGAAACCATCTACCCGTACCCAACAAACAAATCTATCAGTACACTCCACTCAAAACTCCTCAACTTGGGCACATCAGCACGTTGCACTTACGTCTAACGGGCCGTCAATAATACGATCGGTTCATTCCTATTCGACCGACATCGCCACCTACAAATAAAGCTACGCTGCGACTGTAATCCGAACACATATCAGCTGCCATTTTGAACGCGACAAACTGCAGCAGAATTTTAATTTTTTATTGTATTTTGTTTGTTGACGGGGATTACTTTAAGCTGGGTATCGGTGTCGTATAAATGTGGATGTCGCCTTGGAGATAAATCTTAAATGGAGGATTCACTGGTGTTGGGATAGAATTTTTCTGGATTTGTATATTAACCAGGTTTTTTTTATGGTAGGTAAAATCATCAAATGACAAATCTCCCCCTTGGGTGGGGCGGGAGATAGTGTCAGACTCTTCTTGACTAAAAACCAAACCTGCTCCTTTGATTGCCTTCGTTCCAGGGCCCCGGAGTTCATTTCCACATAACCCTTGGCCCCAGTAAAATAACCCTTGGCCCCAGTAACATAATCCTTGGCCCCAGTACCATAACTTCTGCCCAGTAACATAACCCTTGACCCCAGTAACATAACCCTTGGCCCCAGTAACATAATTCTTGGCCCCAGTAACATAATCCTTGGCCCCAGTAACATAACCATTGGCCCCAGTAACATAATCCTTGGCCCCAGTAACATAATCCTTGGCCCCAGTAACAAAACCCTTGGCCCCAATAACATAACCCTTAGCCCCAGTAATATTAATCAGGTAATATACGTCTACTGCTTTTAATAGGCTTTGTCTAACATTGCCATATCAGCTAATCCGCTCTTTGCAAAAATTTAGTTGTGGGCATTGACAGTATTATGATAACAGCCTTTCTCAACTGATCACAACACCAACACACTTCACAGCTACCAGTGAAACTCTTATTGATTTACTATGTACCGACCTGGTAGCAAGACATACGTCAGTTGAATCTTTTGGTTCAATCAACGGCCATTCTGTCATAGTTGGGGAGT
This sequence comes from Leucania comma, assembly GCA_958295575.1. Classification (NCBI taxonomy): domain Eukaryota; kingdom Metazoa; phylum Arthropoda; class Insecta; order Lepidoptera; family Noctuidae; genus Leucania; species Leucania comma. The sequence continues at coordinate 2,975,967 of OY282469.1, forward strand.
TTCATGTGAAACGGGGTAAGTTTAAACCATACGTTGCTAAATTTAGGCCACTCAAAAACATTCGTTTGGACAGCTTTAACACGGATTTACGACTTTTCTGTTTCGAAAACATTATAAAGTTAGAAAATGTCAATGATATGGTGAGTTTCTTTAACCATCTCATCACATCCTTATTTGATGTTCATGCACCAGTGAAGACTACCACAATAAAAGAAAAGTCGTATCCGTGGATTACTGATACGATTAAGCTAATGATGCGTTTACGAGATGACGCACTTACTAGTTACCGCAAAACTAAATTGAGTTCAAAAGGCGAATACTACAAAGATTTAAAAACCTTAGTGGTAAGATCACTATATAGAGAAAAAATGGCATACTACGAGCACCACATAAATAATCATAGTACAAATCCAAAATTACTTTGGAAAAATCTGAAAACTACGTTACTAACTACAAATTCGAGACAAGACCTTCCGTCGCACTTCACAGATCCTGATAAAATTAATGATAACTTTTTGACTGTTCCTGGTAACAAAGTGGCAAGCATGTCCTTGCTGACCAAGTACAACAATCACAAACATGGTGAGAAAACTTTTTCAATCGTTCCAGTGGAGCAAGCTGACATCTCTCGCATTATCTCTAACCTTAAAAGTAATGCCGAGGGAAATGATCACATCACCCTGGACATGATTATCATGACCCTACCCCACACGTTAAATGCTATTACAGCCATGATAAATTGCTCAATAGCGACTTCAAAATTCCCCGAGGAGTGGAAGATTGCCTCAGTCAAGCCCTTACCCAAGAATTCAAATCCCGTTGATCTGAAAGACCTCCGGCCTATTAGCATCTTACCATGTCTGTCTAAGGTGCTGGAGAGGGTCGTGTGTGACCAATTAACACATTTTTTGGAGCAGAACAGCATATTACCAGACTTACAATCAGGTTTCAGAAAGCAACGAAGTACCGCTACTGCTTTACTGGATGTTACTGATAATGTGTTGTCTGCCCAAGATAAGGGTATGTGTACGTGTCTGGTTCTGCTTGATTTTTCCCGTGCATTTGACGCAATTAATATACCATTATTATTGTCGAAGCTAAGATATTATGGTTTCGACCCTGGAGCTGTGGAATGGTTCCGGAGCTACCTCGGTGATAGAAAGCAATTTGTAGATTTGCGTTTGGGGGATGGGACCAATCTAAAATCGGCACTTAGTGCCATAGAGAGAGGAGTGCCGCAAGGGTCTATCTTAGGTCCAATACTTTTTATCTTGTATTGCGCGGATATCATCAATTGCCTCCAGAAGTGCAAGTACCATATATACGCTGATGATGTCCAACTTTATATTTCTTTTTATCCTGACGAGTATGAAAATGCCATTAAAGACCTAAATGACGATCTTAGCAGAATTGCTGTCTGGTCTGGAGATAATTGTTTATCGCTAAACCCAAACAAAACCAAATTCTTGGTACTTGGCTCTAAACAGCAACTAGCTAAACTACCCGCTATGTTTTCGCTTCAACTAATGGGCAAACCGATAGACAGAGTCTATGAAGCAAGGAACCTTGGTCTTATTTTAGACAAAGAACTACGGTTTGAAAAGCATATCGCAGACTCAGTAAAAAACTGTTTTTATCGCCTGAAAATTCTATACAAGATGAGGCCTTATCTATCAGAATCACTTCGGGAACAACTTGTGGAAAGTCTTGTTTGTCTAGATTGAACTATGCAGATACGGTGTACGGTCCACGCCTACTGGCTCGTACCGATCGGCTCATTCAAAGAGTTCAAAACGCGTGTGCTCGCTTTTGTTATAAAATACCTCCCAGAAGTCACGTAACACCATACCTTAATAAGCATTTTACCCTCAAAATGAAATCGAGACGCAAGCTACACTTGGCATGCCTGCTATTTGGTGTAATTAAATTAAAAAAACCAGAGTACCTATACAATAAGTTGAGTTGGATCACTGGCAAACGAGAATGCGGAAGAAGGCAATGTTCACAGCAACTCTCATCACAGCCCCATAGTACAGCGGCATTCAGAGGCACTTTCCGTTACTCATCATCTAAGGTATGGAACAATATTCCACCCCCCATTAGAGCAATAAACACCATAAGTACTTTTAGAAGACGTTTACGGCAATATTTAATTGATGCGCAGCGAAAACTGGACCTGACTAATATAAATGTTTCTATAATATGATATGTGAGCCAATTTTTCAATTATTATCGTCGTTTTGTGTGTGCATGGGTCATGTTGCGATATTGTAAGAGTGTATACATAGCTACAATATTTTGGGTGATGGAGGTTCCTTGGGCACCGGTTTCTCTAACAGCTGCCTCGTTTTCTTGTGTTCGCAACTCATTGGTGAAGACGTATCATACGCGTCACCGACACTCACTCGCAGTTGGGAGACCTGTGGGGAATGAATGACACGCTAATGAATTCTTTTATCTTTTCTTTTTTTTTAATTTTTTTTTTCTTTTTTTTTTCTCTTGTTATCGCGGAATTTCATTATACTCAAATAATAAACAGTTACTATTTAATTGCCTTGAAGTTGTTTAGTCAAATACGTTTATAGTTACATACCGTATGTGCCTGGCCTACGTGCGGCTGGTAGATGTTTTGCGCCTGCCTTTCATTAATCCTCATTACAAGAAATATCCTTTTTGACGGTATGGATAAATCGTTATGACCCGCACCTGGAAATATGAAAAATCATACAAACTTGTAATTGAATCCACTTATTTGTTTTATGCTATGGATAAGCAATACTTACCTTATGTCAATACCTTTCTAAGTTTCACTTTACAAACTTAACGTTGAATTACACACGCATAATCTGCATTTTATCTATTTATTTATTAATATTATTTGTTTTCTTCAAATACCCGAATAAAATTTCTTTTGCTCCAATATCACATTTCTCGCTGGTGTGCAACCGTCTGTCTGTCGCGCTCAGATGCTAATGGCATAGTAAATTATGTAACATGCTACTATGCACTGTATTGATGGCGGTGGCTCGAGACCGGTTTTATTAGTCATCATTGGAAATTTAAACGTACTCAAAATTTTATTGACTATGGCGTTATTTGGTTTATTTACATACCTACACAGCTAAAACACACATCAACACACGTCTTCAAAATTATTTGTTTTTTGTATTTATTTGATGTATCATATTATTAAATCACATTATACTCTTATTCTCATCCGTGATTGCACCCAAGGTTCAGTTGAAAACCAGCGTCAGGCAACTGCTACGAAGTTGTCTGGCATCATGCTGAACTGAACCTATTTGGCGCAGCCGTGAGGCATATTCTTGTTGCTGTTGATTTTTTATTTTTTTTTTATTTTTAATTATTATTTTTTATTTATGTTTAAGTTTTAAAACTTGTATTGTGCTTCATTGCAGGCCAAATAAACGTGTTTTCTTTCTTCTTCTTTCTTTCTTTCTTTCTTTTAATATCATCAAATCGTTTCTCTGGCTGGTGGAGCGAGAGGGAGTGACAAATTTTTACTGGCTAAAATCTATACGTATTCCTAAACTGACCTGTTGGTCTAGTGGTCAGTGGTACTGACTGCTATGCCGGAGGTCGTGGGTTTAATTCCCATTCAGGACAAATGTTTGTGTGATGAGCACGATCATTTTTTCTGTGTCTGGGTGTTTATCTATAATATATGTATGAATTTAGAAATATACAGAACGATCATTGTTCTATAAATTATAAAGTTAAGTTAATGTTAAGCCTAATGGACGATGAGGATTGATTTACTGCTATCAAACTCATAATTCCTCTCATCCATCAGATCTATCCTGGAGATGAGGCCTGAATCCTAGCGGAGAACATTATGAGGCTGATTATGCTAAGCTATACTCGTAAGTCATGGTGACGATGGTGAACTCTTGCCTCAAAGTACCAACAATGGTAAACCATACCTCGTACTGCAACTCAAGCACGAATGCCTTCGCTAAACGCTTAGAACATCAAACTAAACACAAATAAACTGAGCCGCTGCTTGCCTCCGATCCATACGCAATGTGTCAACACTACAATGAACAGAGGCAATTATAATTAACTGTCGAGATACTGAATTATTGCTAATTCGATGATGATGTAGGGTTGATTACAGCCACGTGTTAGATTACGCTGGAGACTATATTTAGTTAGGTACCTACATAGTTAAGATATTATTGAATTTACTTAATAAAAATCGACGCACCCGGGCAATAAGCCGGTAATCGCAAAATTTTGTTTAAAAAAAAAAATGGTAATTACCGACTTATTGCCAGGGGGGTTGAAATATTTTGAACGAATTATATTGACTTGAACAGTTGTGGCCGAGTGGTAACATCCCCGACTACGAGTTGTAGGTCGCGGGTTCAAACCCAGCCAGGCGCATTACTTTGTGTAATTTATATCATCATCACTACTCTCAAAACGTTGAACGAAAACATCGTGAGGAAGCCGGCATGTCCTAGAACCAAAAATTCGAAGACATGTGACATCCACCAACCCGCACTGGGCCCGCGTGGTGGATTACGGCCCATTCTCCCTCCTAGAGAGGAGGCCTGAGTCCCAGCAGTGGGAACATTATAAGGCTGATGATGCTGATGCTATATTGACTGGTCTTGTGGCTGAACGAGCTATTTGAGGTTGAGTTTGAAATCTTGTTTTCAAAACAAGACCTCAAGCTGTTGGGTTAAATGAGCTTGAATTTTTTAATCCTGATGGCTTCTCCCACTCAGGGTAGAATGAGAGAATGTCACACTTTCACTGACTAAAACTCACCTGCGTTCCTTAAGTTGCCTTTTGCGTTCCGGGATGATAGCGGCTCTTTAGAATTGTTCCGTGACCGGTTTTGTTTTATAAATCGTTGTGTTGTTTGCACGTTCTTAAAATAATCCGTAGAATATAACCTACCTATGTATTCATAACACATAATGGATCAAGAGAAATAGGGATCATGGTCAGTATATGGACCAAAACAAAAACTTATACAATTTTATTATTTGTATCATCAGATCTGTACATTATTTTGCTTAGATATACATATATTATGTAGTTTTTAATTGCCTAATAATATTTCCTCAAGAGCGACCAAGGTTTTGTTTAAAGGTGGGAAATCATCTAATGACTTCTCTCAAAACAGGATATTAGACTTTCACAGACTAAAACCACATAATATAGGGTGACTGGTAAAAAATAAACTGCTGGTCAGTACATTTGTGTTCGCATATCTAATCAAAATGTACTGAACTTGGCTGATTTTTTCGCGATTTTGGATTTGGTCCCATATTTAAAGTTGTTGTTATCATGAATACAATCACGTGTTTAAGTATCGTTCACTAATTACCAGCTACATCCTGTTCTGTCACCCTACATATTCTTTGCGTTCTAGGATCACGGGTAACCTTACAACGGCGAAGGTAGTGGACGACATGACCATGTTCGCAGGGTAAACTTGGCCACAGATCGACCAAGAAGTAGAAAGCCTTTGCAGCGGGACACTATATAGACTATAAAATAAAATGTACCACGACTATTTCCTATTCTACCAATTGGTAGAATAGGAAATAGTCGTGTTACATAATGTTTCTGCAAAACTAATAATGTTTCTGTTATTTGTTACAGGGTGTGCGTTTTTAACATACTTCAATCCAGAGAGCGCGTCGAGCGCTCAAACGGCTCTACATGAGAAACGGACACTACCAGGGGTAAGTGCTAACATATTTCATAATACGTCCTATTACTTCTAATGCATACATTTTACAACAGAATCAAACAACAATATAATTATTTTACTATTCAAAAACTATTCTAAGTTAATAACTGCACCAATGTTACAATTGTTTTGTAAAGAAACAAACAATCAGTGTCGATGTTTTCAATTCAATCGTCTTCCCGCAAATATCATGATTCTTAACGCCTGCATTTTATTGTTTTGGGTTTTCCTTAAAAGATATGTCTACACCGCTAAATTTTGATCGTTTTAATCCCGTGGAGGGTCGATCCGGTCCATGAAATACTACAGAATTATGTTTTTTTTTTTCTAAAACTCGTATTAATATACGCATGTGCGAAATTAATTTCTTTAAGTAAACAACAGCTGACCTGTAGATAGCTGTCGGTCTTTGCATACTAACTACCTACAGGTCATTGCACTCGATCGTTTTAGAAAAAAGTACTACTTTATTTTTTAATTTTATCTTTACAAGTCGATAGTGTTTTATGTACCGGATCGAAAGTCCACGGGATTAAAACGATCAAAATTTACCTGTGTATATCAATCAACCTGAAATTTTGAAGCATCTAAGAATTAAGTAATCACCGAGATATCTCCCTAAATCTAAAAAAATAGATTCCGCTGCCTCAGAATATACTTATAGAGGCCATAATTGCAACTTGTATAAATAAAATAATTACTTGGGTTTTTTGACATTTTCCCCTGTTCAGGAAGTTGGAATTGGCACATCCTATAATTACTTACGTTTTCGTCAAAATACCGCCAACATTTTCATTTTTTAATTTTGTTTCATCATCGTTCATTCGAATGTTCGTTCTCAATTTTGTATCAATCTTATATAAACTGAAATCATATAATGTTCTGTATAATATAAAAGATGTTTATTCCTTAGTGTTTATGACAGTTTTATAATAATTTATGATAGGCATTTAAGGTCCTCTGGATTGTATGAAACGCTTACATTATGTTGCTATTGTACGAGTTTGATTTATTATTCAGGTGTAGTAGGCTTGTTCCTGCACGGAATGGGTACAATTACTGGATTTATTTTAGTGGTTTGTATAAAGTTTTCTGAGAAAAAAATACTTGAAAACAATTTGTGGGAGGCTTTTGCCCAGCATTTGGAAATTTTTTTTTGCTGTCATCTCAAGAATGTCATTCTAATTATTTTGTACCTGTGTTTTTACACTGCCGGTCAAATGATTAACGACAATAATTTCGCTAACACTTTTGCATATCAATTTTTTCATCAGTTCAAACTAGATGAGGCCGGTGTTTTTTAGTTGACCACCATGATAAGAAACTTACCAACTAAGCGGTTGAAGTCTTTTTGAACTCTATACAGTAAAGGTCTCCCTTTCTTCTTTTCATTCCTTCCACTTTCGAACCGTTTTAAGGATTTAAAATGAGCTACATATTTTTTTTTCCTTTCTTTTCGGAATCAAATCTTAGGCACGTGCTTAACCACTATCTCACCTGATGGTAAGCAACGTTGTGGTCAACATAAAACACGCTTGCTTAAAAGTAACTTATTCACTCTTAATTTAAAGACCTCCAGGTTGTAGCTATCAGGAAATACAGATTCAGAATTTGAAGAATTCGTGAACGTATTTATTCTATTTAGCTAAAACAACAAAGATATAATATTCAAATTGAAGCAAGCAATGTTACCGAGTTATATTTACGGCCGAGATGTTAAATTAACCACCACTCAGTATTCAGCCTTCGTCTAAGTTAATTTTATTTAAGGGAATAAATTGTATCATGTATAATGAGTTTAGTATAAACGCGAGGTAAGTAAAAATTACTTAAGATTAGGAATTAAAATAGATAACTACATTAAAACAAGTACAGTATAGCCGACAGAACTTGGCGCGTCTGAAGTTAGGCTCTGTGAATTTTAGTGCTTGTGCATTCGTAAAATAATAAATGGTTTCAGAAAATAAATGCCAATAGCATTGGCATTATTGGCATTTATATTTATAAATAATTTATTTTGAGCGCTAAATTTCGCAGAGCCTAACTTCAGACGCGCCAAGATCCGTCGGTCGTACTTTACCACGCTTTAACAGGTACATGATCTAATTGTTGAGAATTCATAATGTGACGGCACGGTTAGCGTGGTGGTTGAGCAATTGAATGCTTAAATTCAAATATTTTTATTTCACATACCTTCTTACATTTATTTCATATACATACACCCTTAAATTTTGGTCGTTTTATTCCCGTGGGAGGTACATTACTACAGTACAGTGTACAGTTACAAACACTATCGAATTGTAAAAGATAAAATAAAAAAAATAAAGTACTTTTTTTTTCTAAAAGTCGAATTAATATGCGCATGTACAAAATTAATTTCTTTAAGTAAACGAGTCCAATGACCTTGTAGGTAGTTATCGTTTGTTGCTTACTAACTACCTACAGGTCATTGAACTCGCCTATCTGATGTTTACTTAAAAAATATTTCGTATATACGTAAATTAATTCGATTTAAAAAAAAGTAGTTTTTTATTTAATCTTTACAAATCGATAGTGTTTCATGTACTGAATCGACCCTCCACGGGATTAAAACGATCAAAATTTAACGGTGTATAGACCACATGGACACATAGAACACTCTCAAATGACCAAAAACTCTGCCAAAACTCCCAATATTTTATCCAAATCCAATTATAATAATAATAATAATAGGCCCTCCGGCCTTTGATAGGGTCCCCGCTGCCGGTGGAAGTGTGCAGCGCATGAGATGGACACAATCCATTAATGAAAATGTCATGCGCTCATACTTTGGGGCTACAGAGGGGGGAACTAACCTGACTGCTTACCGTGGTCGGATGCTCTCTCTGTTTCAGGTGCTTGAGCCAGCTGTCAACGTCACAGCCCAACGACTGTCGGATCAGGTACGGGTCATCCAGCGTAGCCGTATGTTGGATGATGCTGTGCTTGATAGACTGCGCCTGGAATCGCAGAGTAGCCGTGTTTCACCTGCTACACCACCGGTCGCGGAGCAACTTCAACCCAGTGCTTCACCGCGACCCGACCACGTTGGTGACGCCGATGATGACGCGGCTATATCTGTGAGTACCCAGTGCAATGAACGATTGAGGAGCGCTTTGGAGGACGCTTTTCGGGAGTACCGCTCCACTCCGCCGGGGCTTAGACCTCGACTACCTCGTTTGCCCATGCACAAGAGAAATAGGGCGCTGGTGTGTGCTTTAGATTCGGAGCTATCAAATTGTTTTGATAGCAGCGAAGACCTCACTGATACCCACTCAATCTTGTACTGTGGGGCTGTAGCGGCATGTCGCGTAGCTCACTGTAAATTTCCTAATTTTGACAGAGCTACACGACCAACCGTGCCGGCCTGGCAGTGCAGGATTGAGCGCCGTATCGGTGAGGCTAGAGCACTCATCGGCAAGCTTATCTGCTTCAGGGAGGGCAATACTCGCCCTAGAGTGATGCGCTTTGTGAGGCGGGCATTCTCGGGAACTGATATTAGTCCTCGAGATTATCTGCCCTGCGTCATCGACTTCCTGAAGCAGAAGATCTATGCATGGGCAAGCCGTATTCGTCGGTATAAGCGCCGAGTGGAGCGGTACACTCAGAATCGCACATTCCAAAGTAATGAAAGGTGGGTTTACAGGGCTTGGGAGCGACCGGACCAAGGTGTGACTGATACACGCCTGCCGGATGATAACGCCATGTGTTCATTTTGGCGCAGCATCTGGTCGGCGCCTGTCAGTCACATCGAGGGTGATTGGATCCGAGAGGTCGAGCGCACATGTGATCTTTTACCAGAAATGGGGGCAATTACCATCAGCCCCCAAGATGTAGCCCGTGCAGTCCGTCCGTTGCCTAACTGGAAATCTCCTGGGCCGGATGGGCTGCACAATTTCTGGATAAAATGGTTCCAAAGGTCACATGCTCGCTTGGCATCTCAGTTCCAGTCTGCCTTAGAGTCAGGATCGCTACCCCCCTTCCTAACAACAGGAATAACCCACCTGCTCCACAAATCAGGTAGTACTGCGGATCCTAAAAATTATAGACCGATCACGTGTTTACCGACGGTCTATAAAGTTCTTACATCCATTCTGAGAGCTAAAATCAATAGTCATATTGAGACAAATTCTATCATGTCAGCCTCTCAGAATGGATGTAGGAACGGGTCCCGCGGTACTAAGGAGCTGCTCCTCATCGATATGGCCATAAGCCAACAGGTTCGACGTTCTCGAAAGAATTTGTCGGCATGTTGGATAGATTACAAGAAGGCCTATGACTCTGTTCCTCATACATGGCTCATGAGGGTGCTAGAACTGTACAAAGTTGATACAACTCTGCGCACCTTCTTGATGTCGTGTATGGGGCAGTGGAGAACAGTCCTTCGCTATCCGGGATGTCGACAGATTCGGGGGAACAGTGAACCGATAAGGATTGAGCGTGGCATATTCCAGGGTGACAGTCTGAGTCCTCTGTGGTTTTGCCTAGCCTTGAACCCTCTCAGCACACTGCTGGAGGGTACTGGCTTAGGCTTCCGGTTGAAAAGAGGTGGTCAGGTCATATCTCACCTTCTTTACATGGATGATCTGAAACTCTTTGCCCCCAACGACTTGCAACTGATGGAGCTACTAAAGGTAACTGAAACCTTTAGTAGTGCCATCAGGATGGAATTTGGTGTGGACAAATGTGCAGTCATGCATGTAAAGCGAGGAGAGATTATGGAATCCGTGGGAATTCAACTTACGGATTCCATACACCTTAGATCCCTCTGCTCAACTGAAACTTACAAGTATTTGGGTATGTCGGAAGCGTTAGGCATCAATGCTGATGACGTGAAACGGTCGTTGAAGGAGCGCTTCTTCGGCCGCCTGAATAAAGTTCTGAATAGTCTTTTATCAGGCGGGAACAAGGTGCGCGCTTTCAACGGTTGGGTCATGCCGGTGTTGATGTACTCTTTCGGCATACTCAAATGGACTCAGACAGAACTTGACGCCTTGGATAGGAGGGTCCGCACACTGCTTACTGCAAATCGGATGCATCACCCACGGTCTTCGGTGATGAGACTGTACATCCCGCGGAAGTGCGGGGGTCGCGGCTTCTTAAATGCTAAGACCCTACACAACCGCGAGGTGTGCAGTCTCAGGGAATACTTCCTGGAAACCGACGTGGGCATGCACCGAGATGTGGTAGCGGTGGACAAGGGCCTCACTCCGCTCTCCTTGGCTAACGAGAACTGGCGCAAACCTATAATACTGGACACTAATGACCGCAGGGAAGTATGGCAGAGCAAGGAGCTTCACGGACGCTTTTACCGGGTCTTACATGGGCCCTCTGTAGACCTATTAGCGTCCGTATCTTGGCTCCGTTTTGGTGACCTCTTCGGGGAAACCGAAGGTTTTGTCTGTGCGATAATGGACGAAGTTATGATGACGAACAACTACCGGAAATATATTGTGAAGGACGGTACGGTTGACATCTGTCGGGCATGCCACCGGCCCGGGGAATCAATCCGACACATTATTTCTGGATGTTCTCATCTAGCTAACGGAGACTATTTGCATAGGCACAACCTCGTAGCCAGGATTATCCACCAGCAACTTGCTCTTAAATACAATCTTGTGGAAACAGAAGTACCGTACTATAGGTATGTGCCCGACCCAGTTCTCGACAATGGCAATATCTCATTGTATTGGGATCGATCTATAATCACTGACAGGACTATTGTTGCCAATAAGCCTGATATAGTGGTCATAGATCGACTAGAGCGTCGCACAATGATTATTGATATAGCGGTCCCTCATGACGAGAACCTCGTGAAAGCTGAGAAGGAAAAACAAACTAAGTATCTTGACTTGGCTTGCGAGGTTGTCGACATGTGGGAAGTGGACACAGCAGTCATTGTGCCGATAGTCGTTACGGCCAATGGCTTAATAGCCAAGAGCCTCGACCAACATCTGCGGAGGCTCTCGTTAGGCAGTTGGATCAAGGGTCTGATTCAGAAGGCAGTACTCCTGGACACGGCGCGTATTGTCCGGAGGTTTCTCTCTCAGGAGCCCTGACCACCGGTAGCTTGGACCCTGTTCCCGATGCCGGTGGGCTACTATTTTTTATATTTTTAAATGTTTTTTTTTTGTATAACCTTCTATAGAAAATATTTAAAAATGTAATTTATATGTATATACAAATAATAAAAGGAAATAATAATAATAAAGCTTTATTTATAATCCATACAATTTTTTTTTTTTTTGTTTTTGTTATATTATATTTACAATAAATCTGAAGACAAATTTGGAATGATAATGATTATTTTAAATAATTATATCTGCTCAATGTTATATAAAATTATTTTCCATATGTATTAATTATATTATAAATTATTTGATAATTGGTAAATTATTATTGTATGGACCCCCTTCGGGTAAAAGCCTCCTCCAAGGTATACCACTTTAATTTATCTTTAGCAGCGTTTATCCAATCCTTGCCTGCTATTTTCTCTATCTCATCTGCCCATTTGGACTGTGGGCGGCCTCTCGCTCGTTTACCCTGCGGTCCAGGCCATTCTATAGATCTCCGCGTCCAACGGTTGTCACCGTACCTAGCTACGTGACCCGCCCATTTCCATTTTCTCTCCATTGAAAAAGTTAAGGCGTCCATAACTTTCGTTCTCTCGCGGATGTCCACATTCCTCACCCTATCTCTGAGTCGCAACCCCATAAAGCTTCTTTCCATACTCCTTTGTGTGGTTTGGATTTTGTTTCTCGTTTTTGAGTCAAATATCCACGTTTGGCACCCATATGTGAGACATGGCAGTATAGCTGTATCCATTACCACTCTTTTGGCAGAAGTCGGCAACTGCGATTTAAAAATTTCCCTATGTGCCCAATATTTCTTCCAGGTTATTGCAACTCTTCGATCAACCTCCTCTGAATATTTATCTTTATTAAACGATATTTGTTTGCCTAGATATGTGTATTTTTCTACAAATTCAAGAGGTATGTTGTTGATCAAGATTGGTGATTTATTATGATGATTAGTCATCACCTTGGTTTTTTCGAGGTTCATTTCGAGACCGACTTTTGAACTAGCCTGATGTAAATCATTTATCATTAGGTTTAACTGGTGTGCATCTTCTGAAAACAGGATGATGTCGTCCGCGAATCTGAGATGACTTAAAAAGTTTCCATTTATGTTGATGCCTCGTTTTGTCCATGGCAGGTTTCTCATTACATGCTGTAAAACGGCTATAAACAATTTTGGAGATATTGGGTCACCTTGTCTGACTCCTCTTTTAATGTTGATTGCTGCGCCGACTCTATCCAACTTGACTCTACTTATGCTGTTGCCGTAAATGTTCTTCAGGATGTTAATGTATGATTCTTTTATATTGAGTGCTTCCAATGCTTCCCAGATGCTTTCGTGTGATATTGAGTCAAAAGCTTTTTTGTAATCTATAAAAGCTATGTATAGAGGTCTGTGGAATTCCAAATATTTATCTATAACCTGGTCAACAACTTGGATGTGGTCTACTGTGCTGAAACCGCTCCTAAATCCAGCTTGTTCGATGGGCTGGTTTGCATCGATTTCTGGGGATATTCTTTCCAGTAAACAGGTGGCAAATAACTTGTAGAGACAAGGCATAAGGCTTATGGGGCGGTAATTCCCTATATCAGCTGGGTCACCTTTTTTATATAGCAGAATAATTTCAGATTCCATCCATTGGTACGGTACCGCTTCCTCGAAAAGTATTTTATTCCATAAGATAGTGATTGGTGCCAGTAGTAGAGTTCTTGCATACTTTATATATTCGTTTGTGATACCGTCTGGTCCTGGACTTTTTTCCGCCTTGAGTTTCAAGAGTTGTGTCAGTATTTCTGGTTCGGAAAACTGTTGTACTGGGGTAGAATCTGTGCAGCGGTACGCACAAATAGCCTTGTTCTGCTTTGATGAGTCAGGTTGGCTATATAGTTTAGCGTAAAAGTCAGTAGCTATATTTATAATATCTGTGCGGGATTTGCACTTATTAGTACCGAGTAAAAGTGACGGAATCCATATTTTTGATTTATTCAGCTCTTTATGCGCTTTTTTAGCAGATCTAGATTTTTCAAGATGTTTTTGTATTATGTTTGTTCTGTAAGTATTATAGCACCTTCTTATTTCTTTGTTGGTAAGCTTATAAAGCGTTTTTAAGTTATCTTTGTCTGTTTTGTTGAGTTTTGGCTTATTTTGTAGTTTATTTCTTTCTTTCATGAGTTCTAGCGCCTTATCTGACAAGATTTTTCTCTTTTTTATTCCTTTAATATTTTTCAAACTTTCCATTACATAATGAATAATTTTTTTGTAGTAGTCCTCTGCACTGTAATTGTTATGCGTCTCTATAAGTTCTGGTATAAATGTACTAAGGTTGTTAAGGTACATTTCCCGCTCAGCCAATGTTGTTAGCTTCTTTGAGGTATTAGAGAAATTGCGTCTGCTTTTTCGTAATTTTATTCGGATTGTAGCTCTTATCAACCTGTGGTCTGAACCAAAAGGGAATGACGAAAGTACTTCATACTGAGAGACCAAATGAGGTTTTGTGGTCATAATGTAATCTATTTCATTTTTGGTGTTTTTATCTGGAGATATCCATGTCCATCGGTTCTTAGATTTTAGCTTGAACATTGTATTAACAATTTTTAGGTTATATTCCAGTGCGTACTTAATGAGTCTCTCTCCATGTTTGCTTCTGTTACCATAGCCATATTCACCAGTAACTGAACATTCGTATTTCTTGGGAATTCCTATTTGTGCGTTGAAATCTCCCATAGAGATAATGTATTTTGTAGATGTAGAAGCGTGGGCTTTTGCTAAGTTCTCCTAAAAGTTGTCTAATACTTCCTGAGATGACTTTTCAGTAGGAGCATAAGCCTGGATTATAGCGAAACGTAGGTTTTCCAGTTCGATTTCTAGTACACACACTCTCTCAGAAATCCCAAATCCAATTAGATCCCCTATTTTCCTTTAACCCTAAAATGTGCACGCTTGTAAAAAGGTGGCAAGGCCCACATGTGGCCTACCCGACCCGGGTTAGATGCGGTGAGCGTGATGTTAATATAACGCCTACCCTCGCTATGACGTCATACCTTTATGATATTATGCATGCACAATTTTGACAGGTTATCAAGTAAATGGATTAAAAAATATGAATAGTAGATGGTGAAAAAAATTTTATGGAGAGATCGAACGTATATAAAAATATTAAATATCGTAAAGTTGGGTTACTTTCCTTGTTTTGGTTCCGTATAAAAGGACGTATAAAAGGAAAATACGGAAACCTTAAAGGGACACTTTGTAGTCCGTCTGTCTGTCTATCAAGACCCTATCTCGGGAACGCTTGGACGAATGGAGTTGAAATTAAAACCATAATTATATTTACGTCTGCAGTCCCTTGAAGCTGTGAAAAAAAACAAATTTCTGTGTTAACGAAAAAAAAAAGATATGGCCGTTTATGTCGCTAAAGATGTATATTTTGACTTGAGAGTTCAAGAAACAAAAATTGATTAGGTGCTTCTCGTTGACCCAGAATCCTGAAATTTGGCCTATAGCATAGTCTTATAGCACAAATGTAGAAATTTATCTGAAAACAGTAAATTTTTTGTTAGTTAAGTCACAATTTTTTTATTTTTTTTTATTTTTCGGAAAAGTTTTCGAGATTCAATTCGGGAATACTTAGTAAATGTATAATATTTTGTAACAAGTCATAAAACAAAGTTGTTGTTAGGAATACAGTCCTGCAAGGTGTATTTAGAAAGATAAGTTTGAACCACTTCAGTTTGAAGCACTTGCCCAGTTGTTTGAGGTGGGAAATCGACTAATGATTTTTCCAAAAGGCAACAAAAGGGCGTATTAGACTTTTACTGACCACAAGCCATCTGTGTTTCTTGTTTCTTCAATTGTTCTTTACGTTTTAGAGCTACAGTCTATTTTTTAAACGTTCCCGCAATCTTAGCAGAAGGTACGTTTATGGGGGTGGGGGGGCAAACTCTTAAGTATCACTTTGGCTCAAGCGATAGAAATATTATTAACATAATATCCGGCGTTCCTATTGGTTCATAAGCTTGAGCTCAATTCATACTCCAGGGCCAAAGTATCGCGACTTAAGTTTTATTCCTATTAAAAAATTCATTATTAATTGATAAGTCTTAGCGATTTAGAGAAAATTGAATTTCTAAGAGATTAATGTCTCTAGAGAATCGTTTGAAATAATAATCAGTCAATTCATAATGTAGCAGTGTAGTTGGCAGACGGAAACTCGAAAACATGCTGAGGGTACATTCCTTTTTTTATAATTGGCCTTTTCATTCTTATCGTAAAGACAGGTTGTAGCTATCAGGAGCACAGACTCCGATAGGGAATTCCACTCCTTACACTTGGAGCAACAGCAGCGTTGAAGTGTGGCTAGTGATTTAGTTCGTATGATTGAAATGTCCATCATGTGTGGCCTCGCCGAAGGTTAGGTGTTTTGTATGCATAAATGACCTGTAAGTATTAATAATCTAGATCATTTATTCAAATCAAAACTATTTAACATTATCATCATTATCGTCATTTCAGCTGAAGGACGTCCATTGTTGGACATAGGACCTACGTCCTTTTTGACACTTGGGTAGGCCTATGCCTTCCCCAAGTGTCGCCACAACGAACAGTCTTGTGCGTCTCACATCCACTGCATTCCCACAACTCTCACCAGGGGCCCAAGTCTACTATTTTTGTAAATTCAACATTCCAACACAATCCCATTGTAATTTTGGTAAAAATTCTTAATTTGCCAAATCATAATGGTCGATCATTGGTCGGTTATTGGTCTCATAAACGAATGGTGGTAGAATGACTTTGTCGTGTTCAGACAAATCTAAAGGTAAGTCACAAATCAAAGGAACTGACAAAATTTTAGCAGATTTCCCCATAAGTCAGAAATTCATTTGTCATTATGTACGAGACTACCATTTCTTTCAATGTTGTGTTAGTGATTGACTGTTGAAAAGTCATAGTGACGCCATTAAATTAGTAGATTACCAAACTTGTCAAAATCATCCATGATGAAATCAATAATAGACGATTCTGACACTATTGTAATAGCAGATTCGAGGCCCTGGTCATCGGTCCACCTTGTGGGAGACCTGCCAATACTGCGTGTTCCGGTGCGCGGTCGCCACTCTAGAACCTTTCGGCCACATCAACTATTTGTTCTGTTTTACGATACATGTGAACTTGGTTCTAATGCGGATATCCTCATTTGTTACACAAGGAAACTTCGAGCATAGCCCAATCCATTGCCCTTTGAGTGACTGTAAGCCTTATGATGATGCCCATGTAAACGACCATGTTTCAAAGCCATTATGTCATCACTGGTAACACACAATGGTCATAAATGTAAAAAAATAAAATAACGATTGCTTCTTAATTATTATTTTTTTATTTTATGTTCAACATCGCAGTTTACATCATATTTTTATATTACAAACCACAAAAGCCATTACTGGCTTATATATGGCTAGCGAGTATGGATAAAATTACAAATAGATTACTTAGTAATTTTTTAAGTTTTACATTCAAATACGTTATTGAATTAATTTAAACCATGACACAAATTGCAAAAAATGCTTTTCGATTTTTTAGGGTTGTAGTTGTTCATTTTGTGTATCCACAGAAAGTTCGTTTATTATTTTTGGCAGTATGATCGAGTATCTTCTCATGCCATATGTATTGTTGCATATAGGCAAGGTGAAGGTGTTCATGTTTGCTATCGTTTTTATAAAATTATTAATAATGCGTTCCTATATTTTTTCACTAATGTTTATTAGTGAAATATTTATTATTTCACTAATTGAAAGCTGTGTGTGTAATGCTGAAAAATGCACTTACGATTTCTATGGAAGTCAGTTTAAAATAAAATAAAGTTGTTGACATGCAAAGGAGACAAATGAAGTTTTCATACGACATGCTAATACAACTATGAAAATAATGCTGTTTTGTCGAAAATGCTTATTAACAGTAAATTCTATTGAACAGTATGCGTGCTTTTGTGCTTTTGACTAACAATGCACCGTTGAAGCTTTGTGCTGCCTTTTGACGTAATATTGTAGCTGTTTTGTTATGCACTGTAAGCGCGTCAAGTGCTCCGTTTACTGGTCTTACAGAACATTTTACAATAGAGCTTTTTGAGCTCCTTCGGGTTTTTATTTTTTTTATTTTTTATGGTAGGTAAAATCATCAAATGTCAAATACCGCCCTTGGGCGGAGCGGGAAGTAGTGTCAGACTCTTACTGACTAAAAACCTACCCCGTTCCTTCGTAGCCTATAGTGCCGGGGCTGAGCCTTCCTCTCAGAAAACGGCCCTTGACCCCAGCAGGCTTCGACCCTGCCTGACTGCAGTTAGCAAGCTGGGCCTCTTCGGTGTGCTGACAGCTCCTTGAGGCGCGCGGGAACAGAACGCGCCGTCGACGACTTGGGCTCGGTCCGGTCGGTTGCCGGACGATCGGACAGCGTGCTACCCATTGCACGCCGTCCGCAAGCCCGCGAGCTCTTTCGGGGTTATTTCTTAGTGTAAAGTTCAGGAGCCTATATTATTTCTAAATCTGGCTGTCAGTTAACAGAAATCAGAAATCAGAAATCAGAAGCGTTTATTTCAAATAGACCAATTACAGGCACTTTTGAATTGTCAAAATGTCGGTCAGTCCAAAAAAAAAAAAAGTGAAGCTAAATTGCACGTTCCAAAGCGTAGATCTCTATGGAGAAGAACGTGCAAGAAACTCCATGGACACTCTTTTAAATCATATTATTAGTTACATAATTCTTGGTTACATAATTCATGTTGCTTCTACTATGTGAGCACAATGTAGATAAATAATGAAAGAAAATACTAAATGCAAATATTTTAACAGAAATTGAAATAACAGAAATTGAAATAAGCCACTGGCAGCTAAGAGATGACCAGTCTCAAATGACGGCGCCCGTTCACGAGCATGACGCGTGCACCAGCCCCACTCAGCTCATCCATAATGAAGGGAACCGAATGACCCAATTACACGTGCCACCATCAGCGAGACATTTAAGTGAGCATGACAAACTCTCAACTGCCATACTTGTAAATTCAAATATATTTGTAACCAATTAAAAATAAAAATGCTCCATGGTACTTCACATTCACAAAATTTGAAAAAGTGCTTCTACATTATACAATGCTATTGGTTCCAAATACAATAAGTAATCAATTGTCAAAAGCTTCATTAAAATAAATAAATATAAAAAAAAAAACATCTCGAAAATAACAATACAAAAAGGGTCATCTCATCTTGTATATTTATATATTTAAAAAAACTAATTAGGCAAAAATGGCTGTGCACGTGGAGCCGGACAGGCATTTAGCCAAGCATTTTTATCTAGGAGATAATCTTCCAATTTATAATATGCTTGTCTACATAGTGTGCGTTTAATGCATGTTTTAAATTTTGACTCATTGAGATTGAGAATCTCAAGTGGTATTTTATTATAAAATTTTACACAGTACCCCATAAAAGAACTATGTACTTTAGCCAATCTGAATCGTGGTTGATCTAATTTGTCCCTATTTCTAGTATTAAAATTGTGCCTGTCACTTATCTTAGTAAAAAGATGAATATTTTTCCGAACATACAAAATATTCTCATAGATATATTGACAAGGGACCGTCATAATGTTTATTTCCTTAAATAGTTCCCTAAGAGAATCGCGTCTGCGAAGTCTATATATGGCTCTGATGGCTCTCTTCTGCAGAACAAAAATAGACTCTATGTCTGCAGCCCTTCCCCATAGCAAAATACCGTAAGACATGACACTATGAAAGTAACTAAAATAGACTACCCTCGCAGTATCTACATCAGTAAATTGACGGATTTTTCTAACAGCATATGCTGCTGAACTAAGCCGACCTGCTAGAGATGTTAAATGAGGACCCCATTGTAGCCTCGAGTCAAGCGTGATTCCCAAGAAAACCGTGTTCTCGACGAATTCGAGTTTTTCTTTGTTTAATACTATTTCGGAGCTATTGCTTTTAACATTCGGTAACGCAAATCTCATGCACTTGGTTTTTTTTCTATTTAATACTAAATTATTAACAGTAAACCAATTATGGACCTGTTGCAAAGCGTTGTTTACATCATCAAGGTTTGTGGAACGTCTATTGATCTTAAAGATTAATGAAGTATCATCAGCAAACAAAACAATATGTGGTTGTTTTTTTAATAGATGCGGCAAATCATTTATATATACCAAAAAGAGAAAAGGACCCAATATTGAGCCTTGTGGTACACCCATTTTGACTTTCAAACCCTGGGAATTGACACCGTTTATTTGAACATGTTGTTGTCTGTCATTTAAATAAGATTTCACTAAGCTCAGTGCAAGTTTACCTAGCCCATAATGTTCCAGCTTTAAAAGCAAGGTTTCGTGATTAACGCAATCAAAAGCCTTTGAGAGATCACAAAAAATACCTATCGCATCTTGGGCTTCTTCCCATGCTGCAAATATGTGTTTTAATAACGTGACACCAGCGTCAGTCGTACAACGTCCTTTGGTGAAACCATACTGTTGATCATTTAAGATTTTATTGGTGTTAAAATGGTAAAGCATTTGATTAAGCATAACTTTTTCAAACACCTTACTGAAAACTGGCAACACTGATACAGGTCTGTAATTATTAGTTTCACTATGGTCGCCAGACTTAAAAAGTGGTATAACCTTACTGTATTTCATTAAATCGGGAAAAACTCCTTGGTCTACACACAAATTAAATATTAAAGCCAAATATGGTGCTATGGTCTCGATTATGGACGTGCATACTTTAATAGACATACCCCATAGATCTTCGGTTAATTTTATTTTGATTTGCCGGAAAGCCTTTATGACTGTCATAGGGTTTATATGTTTGAATTGAAACTCAACCGGACAGTCTGGCAAATTTGATTTCAATAGAGCAATTGAGGCTGCAGGGGAGGAATTTAAAGCTTCCGTTGTCCTAAGAGGTATATCGGTGAAATAATTAACAAACTCTTGGGCTACTTCTGAATTAGAGCTTATGGGACCATGTGAAGTCTCCAATAAAAAATCCGTGTTGCGTACTTTATTTCTACCAGTTTCACTGTTAATAACTTTCCATACAGTCTTTATTTTATTATCTGCCGATTTTATTTTTTTGCTAATATAAAGGGCCTTTGCTGCCTTGCAAATCTTTCTGAATAATTTGGAATATTTATTTACATACTTATTAAAGGCTTCGGTGTTGAAGAATGGCTTAAGGCCGTATAACTCATATAGTCTTTCCCTACTTATCCTAATACCATTAGTCGCCCAATCACTAAATACAAACTTAGGGAAAATAGTTTTCGATTTCTTTTCAAAGACAGTATTAAATTCATTGAGTACCAATGAAAAGAAATTATCATAAAATTTATTAGAATCTTCAATATTATGGCCCAGAACATTTAACTTATTTTGTATATTACAATTAAATTCTGTTAATTTGCCACTCGTAATTGACCTAAATTGAATTTGAGTTTTTTCTAATATTGCTTGAGACTTAAAAGTTACCGTTTGTCCACTATGATCAGATGGAAGATAATTTACTATAGTTTTATCTAAACAATCACAATTGCAGAAAACATTATCAATACAAGTTGCAGAGGTTGGAGTTATTCTAGTTGGTTCTGTGAAAACATTAAACAAATTAAAGGATTTAAAAAGGCTTAAAAATCTACTGCTACTTGAATTATTATCCAAAATATTAATATTAAAATCTCCACAAATAATTAAGGATTTATTACTATCTGCAAGTCTTGCTATAATATCTTCCATTGTTGATTCAAATAGACTAAAGTTTTGAGGGTTCGGGGGTCTGTACACACACACTATAATATGCTTATCTAGCTCTACACATGACAGTTCAATGCAATGTTCAATAGACAAGTTAACTATGTCTTTACGTTGCTTAAATTTTAAGCATTTTTTTACTAAAATTAAGGACCCACCACGCAACATAGATTTACGGTTAAAACAACTACCCACACTATAATTTTCATAACTAAGTAGCACCTGGTAATCCTTCAACCAATGTTCACTAAAACATACGACATCAAACATTGTTTTCTCTAGAAACATTTCAATTTCCAATAATTTAGAAGATATACCTTGAATATTTTGATGAAATAGTTTCAAGGCGTGCTGCTTAGACCCTTTTTGTTGTTTAATTACTTGAGAGCAAGAAGATACCCTGTTGTTGGTTGGTATAACAATGGTATTACTGGTACCCTCCATTGTCTTATGAATTAGTTTAAATGACTATCCGGAGTTTGTCCCAAATCTATAATATTATCACCTGGCAGCGAGTTACAACTAGATTTGGCCTCAACATTTGCAAAAGAACTTTCCAAAGTGATACATGGAACCTCCTTCGTACAATTTATAAAAGTAGTCATAGCAATTTTGCTACGGTCAACTTGACCCACTACATGATTATTAGTACTGTTACTAAACATAGTGGTATTAATTATACATGACTTCGACATACTACTTATGTCTGAGTTAATATAATAACCTAATAGCCTAGCTATTGTGTGTCTAAATTTAATTGGCAGATACGATGTACCCCTAGTCGACTTTAAATGCTCAACAAAAATGTTGGTGTCAAAATACATAAACTTGTCACAATGGTGACTAACTAAAAAGTACATATGTTTATTAAGCATATGAATATAATTGTTTTCTCTATTTGATAAATGTTCAAAATATGGAAAAGCACACAATATAATTTTTTTGCATTTTAATTTTAACATCTCAGTTACATAGTCAGTGATATCTTCCTTTTTTACTTTTAAACTATTACCTACAAACACTGTTAAATTAGTATTATAATTATATTTTCTTCTAATTACTAACTCCATAATATGCTTGTAGGTTGACCCAGGTGTGCAATAATTCTGAGTAGAATAACTAAGATTGTTGTTTATTAGTTTACCTAAACCCCTTCCCACACTGTCTGAGAACATAACTGACTGATTACAATCCTGACTATTTTTGAATGGAAAATCACCAGATTCAGACTGGTTAATCTGAGACAAAGGCTGTTCAAAATCAGATAAACCTTGTTCAGTAAAACCGTCTTGAGAAGAACTCTCAGCCAGGGACGGGTCCTCCGTTGCCTCTGGCTGGCCAGCATTGAGGTATGAGACTGTCTGACAAGTACACTGACACATAACTAGCTCATTTGCAGCAAGAATGTGTTCTTTAATTTGGTTCTGAGATTGTACATACTTACTGTAATAAGAACTGAGTGAATTTTCAAGAGCTTTTATTTCAGACTGTAAGTGCTGTGTATCAATTTCATATATTCTCTTGCTGTCTTCTAATTTAATTTGATAATTATTTAATTTATTTATTAAATCAACACGTTCTTTCCTGAGTGGAATACATTTGGAAAAGTGTTTATGTTGCTTTTTGTACTGGTTACATTTTTTAATTATTCGATTGAGCTTTGCATATTTTTTTAATTTATTGTGACTAACTTTTAAACTGTTATTTTGATTCAATAAGGAATCCTCAGTTAAGTCAATAGTGAGTATGGGATGAGGGTTACAATTTGAATTTAATAATTCGCTATATAAATGGTTAGTTTCCCTAACCTGAGTTCTTTCTTTTTCTTTTTGCAATTTGAGAATTTTACAGTTAGCATAATTTAATTCATCCTGAAGGTCCTTAACTTTGCATAAAGCCTCCTCATATAGGTTACTACAGTCCCCAAAACCATCCGTGATTACCCGTAGTTGGTCGCGTTCATCAACAATGTCTTGGTATTGCTGACTAATGTCTACTAGCTCCCGTTTAAGGCTTGTGTTTTTTAAAATTATGTTTTTAATTTCACGCTCACTTTCCTCCCTTTCCAGCAATAGTTGCTCACACTGGTCTTTAGATTCCTTAAGTCCTTGGAGGGCCGTTCTCAGTTTCAGCTCCATATCCTGAGCAGTAGCCTTACGGGTCATCACAGGCATGGTTTCAGGATTAGTACTGAAAATAGAAACGAAGAAACGGTAAGAATCAAAAGGTTAGACAAAGTGTACAAAAGGTGGGAATAAAGAGAATTAATATTAAATAGAGAATGTGAAAAGTTAGAGCAGTAAAGTGGAGAATCGAGGTAGGCTGCTAAATCTGTTTGAAAAAGCTATTGAATAATTAGTTTAGCCACTTTTACTTGCCTAAAGATTACAATTTTCTAAAGTGGGTAGGATGTCTAGATCCTAAAATAAACTTTATTTGATGCTTTAACAAAGAACACAAAGCAAATAACGACCGAATGTTATATTATTGTCGTATATTAACAGTGAAAATCACAACTAAACTAACAAAAGTAAGAAACTGACCATTTCTACATGTAAACAAAGCGATTTGCAACCAAGAACAAACGCAGTTTAGGTTGCCTTAGTGAGTACGTGTTACTGAGATAAGGTTAAGAATGTGTGCTGTTATTATAAATATTAGATAAAGTGTACATTTATAGTAAACAATACTTCCCCGTTTTATTCCGTAATTTGGACGTCAGATGATTTTAGGTTACCGGTGACAGCCGCCGGTACTAAAAATCGTGTATACTTGCTGTATTGTCAGGAAAACAATAATCCTGTGTATTTATGTTGATATCTTGAAAGTTAATTATAAATTACAACTTATGTTTACTTAAATACTAATTAAAATTAAATTTAAAATACGGAACAAATATTTGACAAGTCACTTCGGCAGTGTTGCCACAAAAAAAGTACCGTAAAAACCGTAATATACTCCGTTGATCACCGTTGATCTTTGGGTTGGTGGTATAATTTTTTTCTTGTTTCAACTATATTGCTCATGATGTTTTAGAGTTTCGTACTTAAGTCGGCAAAAACAGAATCCTTAGATATAGGATCACTTTGTTGTCCGCCTGTCTGTCAATCTGTCAAAGCCCTTTTTTCAAGAAGGCGTGGAGATATGAAGCTAAAATTTATATCTATTAAATGCTTTGGTATGCTACGCCAAGCAATAGTGAAAAACCAAACCTCTAAGTCAACGCAATCTAAAGATAAAGCCGTTTATGCTGCGTCCCTGGGCATGAAGTAAGGTCTCATAGCACAAGTATAGGCAAATATCCGAAAACTGTGTAGTAGTTATGCTACAAAAAAACTATTATGCAATTTGGAACTCGATCCGTGAAATTAATTATATATTATTTATGGAGCCCTCAGTGCGCGAGTCCAATTCGTATTTGCTCGGTTTTTCTCATTCTTCACCGTTTTGGAGTAGGTAATCAAGAAACTAATAAGTAAAACTTCGTGCCAAGATTCTTATTGATGATTTGTAAAAAAACTACATTCTTCATCTGGATTCAATTTTCACACGAAAACTCATAATCGGCTAGAAGATCAAAATCATTTCAACATTTTATGATTAGCACACGTCATTCTATTCACACGCTCACAAACGAGCCTCATGAAACGCGTCGAAACGCAAACGATACGAGAACGTAACGTATTTTAATTTTTGATCTCGTCCCTAATCTTTCCATAAAGTCATACTCCTGAGTTCTGAGCGTCCTCTCTGAATATAAATTGTGTCATTTTAGCGAAACCGTAATGGAAAAGCAGATTAAATAATTCAAGCGTAAGAAATTTTGAGCCCATAACAGCATTCATAAATAATGAGGTTAACACATCGGGGCGCGTGCGGCCGTATTCGCATTATGCCGCGTATTTTGTGAAGAAAAAAATTGGCTCAATATTTGGGAGTATGTGGGAGAAAATCATGATCGTAACAATGTCATGCCTGCGGGGAAGAGCAACTGAAGAAAACAGATGGGTTTTTGTCAGTAAAAGTCTAACATGCCTTTCCGTTCGATCCCAGAGCGGGAAGTCACTTAATGATTCCTCATGTCAAAAAAAGTCATTTACAAATAAAAATTCATTTATTTACATTAACCATTTTCAAATTTTTCATTTATTCACATTTAAATAGCGTGACTATATTTTATGGTTTGTTACATTGTTGAATATTCTATTTAACTGATGTATGTCAGATGTAGTATTTTTTATACAAAAAAAATAATATAATTATGATATATATATTTTAGGTTTCCGTACCTCAAAAGGAAAAACGAAACCCTTAAGGGAACACTTTGCTGTCTGACTTGTTGTTTGTCGATGATGACTGGTTGTTTGTTGATGACAAACTCTACTTAAACCTGTCAAAATTTGGCATTTAAGTAGAGTTTGAGACGTTCTTAACTCAAAATACTCAATTCAGAAACCCGCCTTAATTGAACTAAAAAAAAATCTTTTATATGTGCAGAAAAATCTTGTGTACTGCAGGGTACACTAAATGCAAAGTAGCCCAAGTAAGGCGTGCTTATTGCTCGGCACAATTTTGGCACTCCTTTTACATGCGGTGTAATTACGTGGTTTCCACACAAGTGCATCTATATTACATTTTCTTTAGCGTAAAGCTTTTATTATCACTTTCAACTGGTTTTTCTTTTTTTTTTGTTGGTTTTTAGCTTATTTATAAGGATTAATTATTTTATTATATTTTGACTAGCTGCTGCCGGCGGCATCGCTCGTGTGGTAATAGAAAATTATCCCCAGAAAACCTATACCCGTGTTTAAGTCTTTGAGCTATTTCAGGACCTGGTCCACGCGTGTACCGAGTTTCATCATAATGCATTCAGCCGTTCGGGCGTGAAGAAGTAACAAACCTACACACACCCACACTAACAAAATAATTATTAAAAAACCGGCCAAGTGCGAGTCCCACTCGCGCATGAAGGGGCCTTACAGTCCGCAGCAAAAACGGTAAACAAAAAAATCACATTTTTTGTATGTGAGCCCCACTTAAATATTTATTTTATTCTGTTTTTAGTATTTGTTATTGTAGCGGCAACATAAATACATCATCTGTGAAAATTTCAACTATCCAGTTATCACGGTTTATAAAATACAGCATAATGACAGTCGGATAGACAGACATATAGACGGACGAACTGGCACAGTCCTAATAATAGGATCCCGTTTTACCCTTTGTCTACGAAGCCTTAGAAAAAATATGGCAATTTCAATTATGTCTGTTTAATTTAATACTAAAGTCCAGGCACGTTATTTAAAACCTCTTGAATGATTACATGTATTTTAAACTAAAGCAATTTATTAAAAAGTTTGCTTTTTGATTTCAGTGATTCAGAGTTCATCGTATCCTTTTAATATATTCTTATTAAATACATTAAGTGTTCTTGTTGAAGTTCTGCAGAACCATGAAATAATTTAATTGCTATATTTTACGTGAATTTGACGTCGTGATATTTATCATAACACTACTTCAAACGATTTTGTGGTCGTTAACTAAATAATGTCGAAAGGGAAATCATTCGTAAATTATTGCCACTGAATCATCAAAAATGTTTCAATATTTCGATGTAAATATCTTTACATGTATAGCATAGCATAGCATCAGCCTTATAATGTTCCCACTGCTGGGACACAGGTATCCTCTCTAGGAGAGGGAAAGGGCCGTAATCCACCACGCGGTCCCAGTGCTGGTTGGTGAATGTCAAATATTTGGCTCGGTTGGTGAATGTCACATGTCTTCAAATATTTGGCTCAAGGATGTAATATAACCATAAAAAAACAAGCTAAAACAACAAGATGAAATGATGAAATAAATTACACAAAGTAATGTGCCTGGCTGGGTTTGAACCCGCGAACTACAACTAGTAAGTCGAGGCCGTTATCACTCAGCCACCACTGCTCTTATAATATGTATAGGACAAACTAACTGACATGTCAACATACAGCCAAAACTACAGAGACTTCGAACATTAAATGCACAAGATTTCCTCTTATATGGTACGTAGGCAAGCACTAAGAGATTTGCCAAAATTCACCTACTAAGGGGATAAAATCGGAGACTAAATTTTGTATGGTGAAACCTACATTTACGCGGGCAAAGCCTCTAGCAGAAGCTATTATATTCATAATTTTTCGAATTATTTATGTTCACTTTATGTAGGTACCCGTAACTTCATGGTGACATTTGTTTCGAATTAAGAATTTTAAGTAGTATTTAATTTTTCAAAGTATACTTTAGCATCAAAACCATCCAAACTTCGGAATCAAAGAAGAGTTTGACACGTTTGTAACTCCAAATTCTCAAGTGAGAAACCAGTCAAAAATGTTTAAGATAAAATACTTGCTACGTATCGAAAAACTATTTTTAACACCACAAAATATATGAAACGAGCAGCACACTGTTCAACGTCCATGTTATAAACAGACGGGAAAGTTAAACAAAAAATATTCATCCTGAAATTTTCTCCATAAATCATCGTTGCGGTAAAATTTTATCTCAACCATATATTCTACCTACTTTTGGGTATAGGGAATATATCATGCGACACAAAAGAAATACATTAATACGAGAATCGATGCGTGCTTATCCTTTATAGGATGCGCATTATAATAAACTCTAAGACCATGACATTCGTGGGCTTGCGGACAGCGAACAGTGAATAGTTCGCTGTTCGACCATCCGGTAGCCGTCCAGACCGAGCCCAAGTCATCGACGGCGCGTACTGTTCCACGCGCGCGTCATTGTCAAGGAGTTATCAGAAAATCGGTCAAAGCCTACTGGGGCCAAGGGTCTGCTTCTCAAAGGAAGGCTCCGCCCTGATATGAAAGGCAACGAAGGAACGGGATGGGCTTTTTAGTCAGTAAAAATCTGACAATATCTCCCGCTTTGCCCAAGGGCGGGAGATATCATTGGATAATTTTCCCTAAAACAAAGACCATGACATTAACAGATCGTCTGATTGAATCATCATTATCATTATTTCAGACGAAAGACGTCCAATTTTAGAACATAGACCTCCCCCAAGTGTCACCACACAAAATAGTTCTACGCGTCTCGTATCCATCTGATTCCTGCGACTCTCACCAGATCATTAGTCCACCTTGTGGTAGACCTTCTAATGACCATCTGTTCTGCGAGCACTGTCACTTAAGTTTGACGATTCTTCGAACTATGTCAGCAAACTTGATTCTCTTGGACTAATTAAATGCAACGTTTGAAATCACAAACGAACTATAAATAATTCATTTTATTATATCAAAAACGCTTATTGGAGTTCGTGATTGTTCGTATGTCTTCGGGACTCGTCGTCATACATTTTCTGAATTAATGTTAAAAGTTCAGGATTTTTAAAAGATAAGTAAACTTGGTTTTATAACACGATGACCTTACAAAAAACCCAAACTTGTTCACTCCTCGACCATTCAACTAGTAGTATTTATAATTTCTTCAAGTTCTTCCAAAAATAGTCCACAATTTATAACTGTCACTTCTCATTAGCTAATTTTGGGACTGTAGGACTAAATATATCACAGTGTCGTGTTAAGCTTTTTTTAAGATCAAGAAACGATGTTTAATGTGCTGTTTGAGAATTAAAGGAATTAAAAGATGAGAGATATTATAAATAGGGTTTAAAATGGAACATGAAATAAAAACAAACGGTAAATGTGTTCATTGGGGTCATTAACATATTCGGGTGTTGATCTTGAACATCGTCATTGTAATAATTTTAAGCGCAAGATAGTGTTGAAGTGATGTAATGACGACCGGGTCTTATGCGTGTGGCATCCATCAGATTTCCGCGCCTTTTTCCAGGTCATCGATCCATCTTGTACGGGAACTTTCAATTGCAGGAAACCTTCAAACTCTGTGTTTTCTAGCACGCGATTGTCACTCCATAACCTTCCGGCCTCATCGTCCATCCGTTCTGCAAGCAATATCCCTGCCAGATTTTTCACGTTCAGCTTTTGTTTACTTACTGAAATTATCATGTTTGAATTAAAGTATATTACTGTGATGTATATTTTGCTCCATCCATTACATTATTGGTAGATTGCAGTTTTTGTCATAGACTAGCTTGAAATTTCTGACTGAGCGACTCCTTGACAAATTTTTTGATGAAATAAACTAATGGTGGGATCACAGTCAATTGCGATCCCATCTGACGGCAAG
Organism: Leucania comma; assembly: GCA_958295575.1. NCBI lineage: Eukaryota > Metazoa > Arthropoda > Insecta > Lepidoptera > Noctuidae > Leucania > Leucania comma. The sequence goes on from OY282469.1 coordinate 3,005,815, forward strand.
CAGTGATGCATTCGTTGATGGTAAAGCGAATTAGTTTATGAAGAGCCAATTCACTCTAGCCTTGAAGACACCTTAATTATCTGCAAATAAATGCTTTGTATTTCAGTCTGTCATCAAATTGATTTGCTTGTCTTCGAATGAAATATTAAAATCACATCTATATTTAACATTACCACACACTCACTCATCTATCAATATTTTTCTTCGATCCCCTCTAACTTAACCAACGTCTATCACTCGTAACCACAAACCCTATTTATCCAGCACATTGAAAATGTCGTATAATATTTTCATAGGTAAATTTAAGTCGCTAGCTCGGAGCCATCTCTGAGGGATTGACTTGAAAGCATAGGAAGGCATATGTACATATGCTATTTTCGTACGTGAAGTTTTGTAAAATCATATAAATACACATTTTATACGTGGCTGGTATGATAATGTATATTTGTGTCGTGGAAGATTCTAGACGGATTTGATGGATTAAATAAAAGGTTATGTTTGTTATCTTTCTTTGAAAGTTTTATTATTTTATTTGAATATAATCTTCATTCTATTTGTTGCTCAAATATCAAAAACTATCATTAGTTTAATGGTTTGCTGGTAAATATCAATGTCAACGATAAGACCGCCATTGAACCTATAGATTTAAGTTTGTTTCCAAGTTTGTATAAGTTCTGTTACTTTTTGGTGAACAATAAAGTAAAAAGAAAAAAATTGCGAAACCACATGTCATGCTTATTATTTTATTTTCTCAAGCACATCAATATGTCCGTTTACACTCGGATCCAATATAAGAATGCAATATTCGCATGGATTATTTTTTATGGCTATGCAGCCGTCTTAATTAAATCGAGTATTTAAAAGTTTCTAAAAATAATTTAAACAGAACAAAAACAAAATACTGTCCCCTAACCGCAACGAATCCAACACATTTTTCACTTTCATCATATCAAACGATCTGTAGCCCATAAATTATTTTATTTCGGTATTCTGATACACATTCTTAAATATTATTTATTTGCCATCATAAGTCATCAAAATTGAACTCAAAGGGATGCTGTTCATAACGCTTTGTTTAGAGATATTGATGAATCTTACACTGAAGTATATCAAAATTAACAAAAATATATTTGTGAAAACAAAGGCTGTAAGGATGAAAAACATAAAAAAAAACAATTGGTGACAATCACCATAAGACAACAAAAAAAGTAAAATCCTTTCTAAGAACACCAAAATGAAGTTCATTTCAGACAGGTGTCAATGCCAGACTTGAAACAACCAACTGGATTTAATTTCGGTAAACTCCAAACGAAAAAGAACAGATTTAATATTTTACACTCTAAATGTTTCTTCTGAACAAAATTAGCTTTAATTTACAATATTAATCATAATTAAATCTATTTCTATATAAAACTTAATAGGCATATATGCAAATTAAAAATAATAATATGTACAAACGGGTAGAAAAAGAACTTATTGGGCATCAAAAAATTCATCCACATCGATGTCAATGGGAAAAGTGCCCAGAACGCTGGCAGCATTGCCACGTTGGATGGCGTTGGATGGTGTAACGCTGATTCGTTGACCGAAGAAAAGCCCAGCCCTCTGGTCACGCGAAGAGTCGACCAGCTGTTTGCTGATGTCACGAACCACTCGATGAGCGCTCGGACCCCATGGCCCTAATGTTTCAACCCAAACGGCTCAAACATGTAACTACCGATAAGGTTATTATATTTACGCCGTTTGTGTTTGTTTTCTGCACCTGCAGCAGCCGCCCCAGCACAGCCTGCCGTACTCAGAAGATGGGATGGCGCAAGGGTGTCGACACAAGTTGCATCCCACACCATTGGCCTACTCAACTTCCAGGGCATTATGGTCATCCCGTCTAGCCTCTTTCCATCTTTCTCGTGTCAAGCCGTTAGGTTCCCCGGCGATGACGAGAGCTCGGCGGTATATTTTAAAAGACCCAGATATAAAAATCAAACTCGTATAAAAAATAAAAAAATTGTAAATAAAAAATCACAGATTAAACAAAATTTCTCTCTATGTAGCTTTCATTTTCCATCTTTTATATTAAACAGCATAAAAACCACAAACGGCCATCGCTAAATTCCACGAAATAACGACACTGCCTAACAATAAAATTTTCACTTACAAAGCCTTAATATTCGAGCTTACTTCACTCGTAAACCGTCAAATAAAAAGGCAACAATTTTCACCCCGCAAAAGCTACATGAATTACTGCTGTTTAAAAATGTTGTTGAATTCAATCTTTGTAATAGTGTGAGAAATTTTTGACTGATATTTCTCACGCAATGTTCAGTTTAACGAAGTTTGTTAACTTATTACTGTTAGCACTTACAAAAGAAAGCTGGCAACTCGTGAATGGTTTAACTAATAATAATTTCAACAACTATCAGACAATGTCATCTAGTCTTGGGACTAGACGACGTTGTGTGATAGGTGTTAAGCAGACCCGTAATACAAACGGGTACTAGACAACTGATAATCATATTCATATATTTGTAAATACATACTTACTATAGATAAATTACACCCAGACACAGAACAAATGATCGTGCTCATCACACAAACATTTGTCCTGGGTGGGAATCGAACCCACGACCTCCGGCATAGCAAGGCCACTAATCATTACACCAACAGACTAGTTAGACTAACTTAAAGTGCCACACAATAATATTGCGCAATATATATGATTGCACAATATTATTCAACGTGTAGGGACAGTATTGAAACATTTTGCAATGATTTAACAAAGGTTTGAGCGAGCTTAAATGTTATTGTGCAATATTATTCAAGGTGTATGCGGTGCCTTAGAATTAAACAACTAACACTTTAAGGATTATACAACCAGTGTTGTGGTTCCAGTTCTTGTGGGAGAAATTTGGGAGCACAGGCGTAGGGTAGCCAGCGTTTCGGTATTTGACAGGATGCATTTTGAAGAGAGTGCTCAGGAATTATATGACTTGATTCCGCTATCACCAATGGACAACCCGATGTTCAGCGAGTTTCCACCCTTCACTTCTACGGTCTGGAATAAGCTTTTCGCCTTATTTGATGAATTGCAATAGTTTGCCTGCAACGGTCTTACCAACCAAGTATAAGTTAAGTATCTTCAAGGCAATAGTGAATAGGCTATAAATAAACTAGTGCGATTCACCATCAACGATTGCACCATTACTTACCATCACGTGGGGTTGTAGTCAAGCACTAGTTTATATAATTTAACGATTATGGTGATTTTATAAGTAAAAAGGTTCTAAAGCGTAATTTAATGGCATTTATAATGCCATTAATCTTTAGTAGAGATATCATGAAATATTTACTTTTTTTCTTCACACGCAGATATCGCAAAATTTAAATCTTCAATGCAGTCTTTTAACTTCACCTGCAAAGAAATGGATTCATTTTTTTGACATATCTATGACGTTTTCAATACCCGGTTACAATTTTAAAGAGAAGCGTGTTATGGCTACAAGAACGAAAAGTGTAACCATTGCCCTAAAATGCTAAGAGTAACTAAAAGACACTGGTGGGTTGTTAGTCATTAAATAGTTAGACACGCCTCTTTGTTTCACCCTAGAGCGGAAAAAGTCATTTGATAATGTAACACCAAAAGATAGTAAACAAGCAAAAACCTTCAACAAATCTTAAAAATCTTCTTTTCAAATCTTTTTCACAAAGAAAAACAAAATTTGAAAACCAAACTATTTCTCACCACAACAATACAGATAAACGTAACATCCTTGTTTAAAAACCACTCTAAGAATTCAATTCAGTTCCTACGCACACTTGGCACCGAATGGCTGCGAATTGAAAAATGTAAATGATAACTACAATGGTTTTATTTGACTATATATCACTTAAACACTGGAATGGGTCCAGTTGTAACTGCAACAGGTCATGCGTGTGACTGGATTTAGGAAGCAATGAAGGCGGTATTTTGTATTGCATAAGCGTAGCATAATTAGCTTTATATTGTTCCCACTGCAGCTACTAAGACCTAGGAGAAGAGTGAAGTTTAAGTTAAGAGTGAATAGGTTACATCTAAACCAGCATGCTCCATCGTCGAGCACATCATCGCTTACTATCAGGTGAGATAGTGGTCAAACGAGAGCTTATGAATTATCAAAAAAAATAAAAAATAGAAAATAAGGGCCGTAATCCACTATGCAGGCCAAGTGCCATAGACGACAGATGTCTATGATTCTAAGGTTATTCAATTTTTGGTACGTTGTGATAGTTTTCTCAAAATATATTTTTACAATGCATTACTAGTATGAACCTAATCATTGTATCTATTAGAACAAGTTAATTAGCGATGCTATAGCGGTTTTAACATTTTCTGTAAAATAAGATTATATACAGTACCTATCGCAAAAAAAAAATATCGCATTAACTGTTTTTTTTTTTTTGTTATTCGAGATTAATCAACATTTTCATTTGATTATTTGTCCTTTGCAAGTTTTTAATATTTTTTTTTCTTTCTTTCTACCGAAAGATAAAACTTTTTCTCTTGTCCATGTTCTTTATCGCAAAACATCTACACAACATGATAACATTATACAATAATAAAATTTAACAAGCTATATAAGACAGTATCTCTCATTTGCCCACCAATTCCCAAACGGATACAACAAATTACATACTCACAGTAAAATTAAGTGATTAGGGCATAAGATATCGTCACGTAACATTTCCCTAATGAGTGTATAAATACCATATTATCGCATCCACGCGTCTAAAGCGGATGTCGCACGTTTAGACACACGTGTGAGTGAAAAGATACTATCTGTGGAAACAAAAGATAAGATTTTCACACTATATTTTTAAAAAAAATATTTTTTTATTCAAAATTTAATAATGTAAAGCTTCTAAAGCATATTTGAAACGGTATCAAGTATAATGTGTAGTAACGAGCATTGATATTATACATGATTATTTATGTCACCGTAAAATAGTAAATACCGTTACATTATAATCTATCTCGCGGGATTTTTTTTAATAATAATATTCCACAACTATCACACAACACCGTCTAGTCCCAAGCTAAGCCGAGCTTGTGTTATGGGTACCAGACAGCTGATAAACATACTTATATATTTCTAAATACATACTTACTATAGATAAATTACACCCAGACACAGAACAAATGATCGTGCTCGTCACACAAATATTTGTCCTGGGTGGGAATCGAACCCACGACCTCCGGCATAGCATTCAGGGTCACTAACCACTACACCAACAGGCCAGTGAAGTTTGATTGTAAACTGCCTAAAAAAGATTGTGAACCGTAACCTGCTGCTTACAATTTAACGCATTATTTTACGGTATGTTACGGTTGGCTATTTTTCAATAGTTTACAATATCACGAGACAGATTATAATTAAACGGGTTTTTTTTATGGTAGGTAAAATCATCCAATGACAAATCCCGCCCTTAATTAAACGGGATTTACAATTTTACAGTGAGATACATTATCACTTATTTATCTCACTTTTTACCCTTCAATAAATGTCACGTACGATTTTTTTTTTTTTATAAATAATCTGTTTGATGTAATTTACAAAAAAACGAATTTTTGTACTCTTTTTTCTTGAAAAGCAGAAGCTGAAATAGATATACAAAGTGACTATGTATGTATCTTATTGCTCGTGACTGTAGAAATAGAAGGAGAAATTGACTAGTTTGAAAAGTTCCATCTTCGTTTTTCCAACCTACATTTCAATAGATTTCTGACGAAAGAAACATCTCAATTGCTTTCAGCTCAAAGACTCTTCGACTATGCCAGTCCCAAGACGTGGAATCTAAAAAAAAATCAACATTAGCTTTCAAACGTTTTAGACGTAAAACGGTACATATGTAAAGAAAAAAAAATCTTTCTCCGTCTAACTGCCAAACCACATCCTATAAAGGCCGTTTCACACTCCCGATTAAACGCAGCGATTATAAAATCGCACATCCACAACTTCCTAAGCCGCGCGTGGTCGTACGCGTTGCCAGACCGCATACAGTGATCACGGTGCAATAAATTGCCACGATGCGGTATGTAGTGTCGGCTTAGCGAGGCGTTTTATATCGCGAATCTTGCTTGTTGCATAGGCGAAGTGTGGATCGTTTGCAGAAGACCTATATCTTTGATATTGAGAAAAATTTATAGACCCCAGCTTTTGGCGTATACCTAAAAGTCTATATTTACTGTAAATATTGCTAAAACGAGTTGTTTTTAGAATTACAGTCATTCTTTACTCTTTTAATGTTCCCACTGTTGGGACTCAGACCACCTCTTTAGGAGAGTCCAGCAGGGCCGAAGCCTACTGGGGCCAAAGGTTATGTGAGAATGTCACCACAGGCCCCGGGACAAAGGCAAGGAACGGAAAGGTAGGTTTTTAGTCAGTAAAAGTCTGACACTATTTCCCGCCCCACCCAAGGGCGGGATTAGTCATTGGATGATTTTACCTACGTTAAAAAAAAAAAAACCTCTTTAGGGGAGGGAATGGGCCGTAATCCACCACGCGGGCCCAATGCGGATTGGTGGATGTCACATGTCTTCGAATTTTTGGTTCCTCACGATGTTTTCCTTCACCGTTTGAGAGCAGTGGTGATGAAATAAATTACACAAAGTAATGCACCTGGCTGTGTAAAACTTATAAGTCGGGACCGTTACCACACGGCCACCACTGCTCTGTCTGCACTGCATTCTTTACTAAGATACCATGTAACATATTATGGTACTGTTGGTAGAACAGCTGGTCGCTGTGGCCGAAAGGTTCTGGATTGGCGCGTTGAAAAGTCTCCCACAAAGTAAACCGATGACCTGGTGAGAGCCACGGGATTGCGATGGATGCGAAACGCAGAGGACCGTTCGTTGTGGTGACACTTGGAAGAGGTCTATGTCTAACAGTGTCTTTCGGCTGAAATATTGATAATGATGTTTCTGTAATAGATAAAAACCTGTACTCTCTTCTTCTTAATCGCGCACTCTTGGCTTAATGGTCGTAGTCATGCAGCTATGTGTTTGGCAGCTCAACGTTGTCAGCGATGCTGGAGTGTATTACAGATTTGATAAGGTCCATTCACCGTGCTTGAGAGCGCCCATGAAATCTTTCACCCCTGACTTTTCCTCGTGCGACCAGTCGTTCCATCGCATCCGCGTTACGGGTGATATGCCTAAAGAACTTGAGGGTTCCTATTTGCAAAGACGACGGTAAAGACTATCGTCATGTGTGATAACTTGTATTAACCACACTGTTATTAATTTCACGACTTTTGCGTCCTCCCCGAAATTACAATCCTTCGGTGAGCGAGTATCTTATCACAAGCCAATTCCTTTCGCTTCAGTAACTCTTTCAGCTGTTGCCATCAAGGGTGGTTAGCTTCGAAGGGGATATCCTGTCATCTGCCGGTCGTAAGAGCATTGTCGGTCACCACAGGGTTGTATACTCGTAGCGTGGAACTGACGTTGACAATAGGAGGATAACTTAATGCTTGAAATTTCGCCCTTATAGTCTAAATGGGATAAATAGAACAGTCTGGTTTTGAATCCATTGAATTTTATTTTTAATCTATCTGCCCTAGGTAGTCAAAAATTAGTGTCTCAAAATTTTTCAAAAACCTTTTTTTTTGTTTTGGAATGCTCTATTTTAAAAATCTGCATACCTACGAGTAAATATGTAAATAAACGCTAAAGCTGCTGTTACATCTCTTCACGCATAAGCCGCTTATCCAATCTAAATAATATAGATAGATATAACATTTATTTGATGCACACAGAAATATTATCACAATAAAATAACAAATATAAGCACATAAAAAAAATGTAAACAATCACAAACATCAATGTTACGGCTACCTACATTAAACACATAAAACAAGGGTAGGTACTTTGTTTTATGAGACAAACAAATAAGAGATTAATGGCATAGTGCGGTGTGTGCTTCAAGGCTTCATCAAATGGGAGCCCAACTCAGCATGTGTCAGGCAAATATACCTGATGCTGGTATCCTGCTGGGTCCCTGTAGTGGCATACGGACGTCGAGCTGAATTTACGGTAGAAGTGTAGCGAAGCTATGTGTGTTATAATGTATGTAGTGTAACTCTTATGTGTGGAGAAAGTTGTATAAGTATACTCACAATTTAATAAAGTTAACAAGGACATAGTCTAGAACTTGGAAAGGGACTATCATTCCACCCACTAAGTGCACTATCATATTTTTTTCAATACACTTGCTCAGAAAGTAGCTTTTATTGCACTACACTTAGGTATATAATGGCACCTGTTACCAAACTGTGACATTTTGATTACCATTACGCACAAGTGCTGTAATGTAGCTATAACCTTTTTGTTCAACCTCTTTGTTCACAAAACAAATTTTGAATACGAAAAAATAAAAATTGTTTGTGGTCTATGATGGTCGTCATTTTAAAATGCGCGCGGTTTTTAACGTAATTTTTACGAGTGTAATTCATGGTCTGTATTAATTAAATAAAATCAAATACTACGTTATAAAATGTTATATCCATATTCTATTGTCACTACAAATGACATAAACGTAAAATCTTTTCACACAAGAAAACAAACGACGACTACGCAATATGATCAAAAGACCATAAACAGCCATAGCCTAGCGCGTGCTCATAGGCAACAGATTTAATTTTTTACCGCCATGTTATGAAAAATTTTGTTTTTCTTCACAAGTGTATTGAATAAAATAATTAAAAAAATTAAAAAAAACACGACTGCCATGTCAAAAAAATAAACTAAAAATAAAAAAAAAGATGTTTCGATGATGATTCAAGATGATTAGAAAAGTGAAGAAAGTAGTCACTCGTTGATAAGGCACGGCATCTCGGAAACTACTTGATCTACAAAACTGAAATTTTCATCGCAGTCGGGGAACTTTATAGACTATAAGAAAGCATTTCAGTTCCTTTTAGTGATATGTCACGAAACTTTAAGACAGTGAGAATGGTTAGTATAGATTAAGTCAGAATAGCAGTAAATGGTATGAAGAATGGTAAGGCCATTGGTCCAGATGGAATGCCAGTTGAAGTGTGGGAGTTACTGCGAGTGGACGTGATTAGCTTTGTTCTTCAACAAGTTCTCGCGGAAAGAAGCCATATCTGATGATTAGTGCAACAGTTCATTGTTGCCCATCTTTAAGAATAAGGGCGATGTGCTTGAGTACAACAATTATAGAGGAATAAAGTTAATGTCACATAGTATGAAAGTCTGGGAGAAAGTTATTGAAAGGCGGCTAAGAGAAGAGAGTGTAATTTCACAGAACCAATTCGGTTTTATGCCTGATCGGGGTACAACGGATATAATTTTTGCTTTACGCCAGCTGTGCCAGACATACAGAGGTGCGAATAAAAACTTGCACATGGTGTTCATTGACCTCGAGAAGGCATACGACCGGGTACCTCGTGAGTTTCTATGGTGGCCCTTAAAGAGAAAGGTGTGCCAAGGTAGTATGTGCAGTTGATCCGAGCGATGTACAGTTAGTGCAGTACCCAAGTCCAGTCTACAGTGGGCAACACTGTCAGCTTCAATGTGGCTGTCGGCTTACATCAGGGGTCGGCTCTCAGCCTTTACCTCTTCCTGATGATAATGGACGCTCTGACGTCGGATATTCAGGAAGAGGCTCCCTGGTGGATGCTGTTTGGTGACGATATTGTGTTGGTTGCCGAAAGTGGCCTAGAGGGCCAAAATAGATTGGAAGTGTAGTGGCACAGACTTTAGAGTGTTGACCTGAAATTGAGCAAAATGAAAACGGAGTACTTGTTTTGTAATTTCGGCGGTCTCTCCGGTCCTGTGCCCTTAGCTCTCGCCGGAACGCCCATACACATCTGCTCCGACTTTCGGTATCTCGGATCGCTTATCCAAGGAGATGGCGAGGTCAGGGGAGACCCCTCACAGTCTCTTCAGGGATGTGCCCTAACAGGCGTTGTACAGAGAGGGTTCCGGGGTGGTCTTTTAAGAGGTCACGGAGCCCTCTTTCATGTACTGATGGTGATCACCGGGGTGGTTTTAGTGAGGTAAGAATCCCACACTCCCTGGTCTTTCCCCCAAAAGTCCAGGCGCTTTTTGAAGGTTTCCCCCCGAAAACAAAAAAAAAAAAAAAAAAAAAAAAGACCGAGACGTAACACATCGGATCAACTCAGGATGGATAAAATGGCAAAAGGCCACTGGAACAACTTGTGACCCACGGAAGCCCCTCAAGTTCTCACGGCGTCCTAACCTTCCGCATGACCCAGGTTCTCACCGGACACGGTAAGTTCGGGAGGTTCCTGTTCCGGATTCGTGCGGAACCGACGCCCGGGTGCCACCACTGCGTGGACTGCCCGGAAGACACGGTGGAGCACACGGTCGAAGTGTGCCCCGCTTGGGCAGAGTATCGCCGTGTTCTCGTGAGGGCGATCGGCAGCGGCGATCTCTCGCGCCAGGCCCTGGTACGGGCCATAGTCCGGAGCGAGGAGGGATGGCAGGCGGTCGCCTCCTTCTGTAAAGCAGTAATGCTAGCAAAAGAGGAGGCCGCACGCGAGAGGCAACGGCCCTCATGGCCCAGCCGCCGCGGGGGTTCCGATTCCGATCCTGATTTCCAGCCAACGTACGTAACTGACCATCCGGTAACCATCCGGACCAAGCCCAGGTCGTCAACGGCGCGCACTGTTCCCGCGCGCCTCAAAGAGTTGTCAGCAAACCGTAGAGACCCAGCCTGCTAACTGCAGGCAGGCAGGGTCGAAGCCTACTGGGGCCAAGGGTTTGTTTCCGAAAGGAAAGCCCGGCCCTGGTATCTAAGGCCACGAAGGAACGGGGTGGGTTTTTAGTCAGTAAGAGTCTGACACTATCTCCCGCTTCGCCCAAGGGCGGGAGATGTCATTGGATGATTTTACCCACCACCAAAAAAAAAAAAAAAGCCCCTCAAGTTGAAAAGAAAAATCGACAAGTCCGTGATAAGACTTGTCATAACTTATGGATCAGAATGTTGGGCTGTGAAAAAGACAGATGAAAAAAGATTGCATGTAGTGGAGATGAAAATGTTGAGATGGATGTGTGGTGTGACAAAAAAGGATTAAGTGAGGAATGAGTATATTAAAGGAAGTTTGAATCGTTTGTCTTGGTATGGTCATGTAAAGAGGAAGGATGAAATACATGTTACTAAAAGGGTTATGAGTATACATATGAGGCCAAAGAAAAGATAGATGAATTGTGTGAAGAGTAATATGAAAGAGAAGGAAGTTAGTGATAGCATGACGGGTGACAGGGCAGAAAGGAAGAAGAAAACGTGTAGCGCCGACTACAAATAACATGGGAAAAAAGGCAGGAAGAAGAAGACGAGTCATAAATATAACATGTAACACCCAATTTGCTTTGAACCTATATGCCGTTTTGGTGGTTGAAATTTGGTTTTAATGTCTTTTTGTTACACAAACAAAGAATTGTAAAGTATATAAATGATTTTTGAATACGGGGGTCACCATAGCCAAAATTCGTCCTACCACTTCTGGTAAAGAAAAAAAATTTTTTTTTACTCGACAGTTTCGATGAATAGTGTAACATATATATATATTTGAAATCCACTTGTCAAATCCTAGAAGACAATCACATGCATTAAGAGAATAAAAATTAAAAAAAAAATGTGTGGGTGTTCATTTATTTATCTTACCCACCACATTGTATTTTCATATTTTTTCAATAGCCTATGTTACTCGGGATGATGCAAGGATTCTAACGATATCTCATACGTGTAAATCGGTTCAGTCATTTAGAAGTTACGGTGGAATAAAGAAACTCACATACATACATACATGAACCCTGAAAACATAACACTCCTTTTTTGGGGCAGTCGTGTAAAAACGTCGTATGATACATGTGAGTAATGAATGGTTACCGTTCTTGGCTCTCTTAAGACTCTCGCCAAGGCTTGGGTCTTAATACCGCCTCGACGGTAACCTCCTGCATTACACACTTGTATCATAATGTACTATAATTAATTTTCTACAGTAAGCCTTCTGTATTTTTTTATTACGTGTTCGTTTGTAATACATTTGTCGCCGTGTCTGAGATACATGTATGTATGTGCAGCGTTTTGGTTGAGATTTTTTCTAGTTTGTGGTCGTGAAAACGAGGGTGATAATTCTTTTAGTGTTATTAAGCTGGCCGGGAAATTCTGTTTTCTTTTTCCATGGTTTTGTGTGGAAACTAAAATGTAATTGTATTTTTGAACAAGGATATAACATTGTTTTTTGAATTTACTTACAAAAGTTTACTGTGGACAGCGTTATGTGGGTATTATCAAGATTTAGAAATTTTAATAGTGGTCTAGTAATTTCTGAGTTTATTAATTACAAAAAAAAAACACAAAACTTTCCTCTTCATATTATTATTATTCTGGCGTAAAGTATAAATTATTATTATAGTATAGATTAGACCTAACAAGTCTCAGGTGTAACGCATAGAGAATATCCAGACTAGTAAAAACAATAACAAATCACAAACACACACAAGCACAACACAATCACAATCACAAATATCAAATATCAAATATCAAATATCCTATCAATCCTATAAATTCTGGTAAAAACCAGAAAAAATACTGGCCACGTAAATTAAAACCCAGTTTCAGATGGTATCTATAAGAATAGCGTTCAGCGTGAACTAGAGCTATTTATTTTTATTGCGCACGCGGTTCCTACGTTACTGACTTTTTCATAGTCCATGTGTAAATGTTTGTTCAGAAACATGCAATAAATCTGGACAGGTAATTAGAGATAACGAGAAAAAGTACCGAATACCATCATAAATAAAAGTGTGGTAAACCATCGTGGTAGGTTTTTGGAATGAAATTTTTTATGCTCATAGAACTTGTGCGCAAACGGCATCTGAAGGAATAGGTGCGGTTTTAGTCAGTAAAAATGACATGCCGTTCCACTCCGCCCTAGAGTGGAAAAAACATTAGATAATTTCACACCATAAAAAGTACTTTTTAGGGTTTCGTACTTCAAAAGGAAAAGCTTTATAAGATCTATCAAAAATAAAATTTATAAGTTAATGAAAAAAACATACAACGGTTTATATTGCAAAAAACGAATATTTCGACACTTTAAAGAGAATCAAAATTCATAGGGTACTTCCCATTGACCTAGAATCCTGAAATTTGGCATGAAGCAAGGTCAACTTAATCAACAGCAGCAGCAACAGTATAAATATTGGAAAATGTTAGAAAACTGTAAACTTGTACTCACGTCACAAAACAGTACTTGTTTGCGATAAGGAAAAATCGTCGAGAGTCGATTAGAGAATTTGTTGGAATTGTATAAACCAAACAATTAATATAGGCCAGTTTAGTACATAGATAATACGTATAAGTTGGCGCTACTTTCTATGCGACAACGTGACTCACACTACTCACAGCCGTATTATATGTCACCCCTTTTCATCTTGATTGTCAAACCTGAACTGATTTTTCTTTCACTAAAAATAATATATTAAACTGTGAAGCCCCAAGAGGACACCGGTGTCCGCCACCTATTGTCTTTCTATTGTATCTCTGATTACGGTATTCAAAAGGTTTAAATTCAATCCTGAGTTATTTTTGCCCTATCCTATCAGAATTAAACTATTTACATAGATAAGTTTCTTTTTTTTACAGAACCCCTAAGTTCGCGGTAAACCTGGGCCTGATATAATGTGATATGGAAAACATTTTCAGATGATTGAATTTTTGTTGAAAATAATGGACTCCGACCCTTTTTGGGTTATTGCTGATATTTTTTCCTTTCTTTATTTTGTAGGTAAGAAAGTTCCATTAAAAAACAGCAAGGTTTGCAAACTGACTTTTATGTACCATCACAGTCAATTCTACCTGATCACTTAAAACAATTTTTGCTTGAATCCTACGTCGCGGCGCCTAACCAAACCCTTTGAAGTTTTCGTTTCGAGTGCAAGCAAATATGAACTTAGTGTTGGTCAGGCGGAAGTGTCTTTGATATCACTGTTCCGTACTCAAAAGCAACGACCTTTTCACGAGCTGAAAACTTTCAGATATTATTGTAGTGTATGTATGTACCAAGTAATAAGTTACATTTTTTTATGATGTATAGGCTCGCGTTTGACCTTGGGTGAAATATCACCTGGTGTTAAGCGATGTTGTGGCCCAAGATGGATGTGGCACTCTTGCCAGAAAGTAACCTATTCACTTTTGACCCAGGAAACAAACAGATTGTATATATATAATTAATTATTAAGTGTTGTAGGTAGTAAGTCTATCATAAGATGGCCGTCAGTCACTGTACTTTTACTGTTGGTGATTACATATCTTATTTATCCACTTTATTTAGAGTAATTCCAAACCGTGAATCGTTCAGTTATCATTATTAATTTTGTTATTTGAGAAACAAATATAGTACAAAACACACATTTTTTTAACAGGCGGTATTAATAACGTTATCATCATATAACTGATTACTTACTACACCCATACAATCATTCATTTCACTTTCCCCAACCCACATTTCAACACTCTCAACTGCAATCAAAACAAACAATTTATTTTCAAAAAGACTTTTTCTATTTCCGCTTTATTGCTGAATAAATCTCACCGCAACTTTTCACCGTAAATTAAAAAATAAATAAAGCCACTAGGAGCGGGCAAAGCGGGTTGCACTCAAGTCCTAACAATACGAATCGGAATAAAAATTTCCGTAGAAATTATAAAACATACATGTTTGAAGTAACTCATGAGTCGGGCACACGCTATAACTCGCTTCCTCGAGTGGGATTTTGTGGAGTTATTGAAGTGTGTCAAGGGAAGGTTTTGGTATGTCAATACATTTCTATTATTTTGTGATTAGTTAAAGTTGTAAATCTACTGAAATTATTGTATCTTAAAATATGTATTTAGGTATGCAATCGCATGTTGAATTGCAGAGTAAAAATGTGTAGCAAAAATTTCATAAATTATTTATTTTTAGCAACTACAACAAATCTGACATTGATGGGTAAACGAAAAAAATGTTTTATGATGCCAAACATAAACATCACCAACTGTTCCAAACGAACGTCACAACACATCGAAATCTTCATAAAAACATCACATTCGTAAATCAAATACACAAATTCACATTCTAAACACAAGATGAATTTATTTTTACCTACCATTCATCTTCCGATCACATCGCTTCTCGGAACAATACGCCTAAGTCATACGTGGTAACAACATCTCTATGTACACGCTACAACATCAAAGATTTGTGTTTAAAATTTGGTCTTAATTTAGCTTTACAGGCGTTTGTACGTCAGTTGGGTTGGCCAATGCGTCTTATATCGACGGAACGCACGGGGAACATACGTTATTTCTTCCATTCAACCATTCACCATCATTGGAAAAGCCTTTAGAAAAAATCAGTGATAACTTGTGCTGTGGTTGTTCATTGAAAGTTTTGTTTGTAGTGTGTGTGTTAGTGCAAGTGTTCAGGCGACAATGGATTACGATTCGCTGATATATTCGCATATTGCGAATTACTACGATGAGCTGGTGAGTTTTTAGTTTCTAAGATCGTTGTACCAACAAGTAATATGTAAAAACTTATTTACTTTTCCTTCATAATAGTTGGGACAAGAAATATATAACCGAGACATTTGTAATACATAGCATGAGTTAAAAGAGTCCCTATGGAGTTTCTTGTACATTCTTTTCCATAGAGATCTCCATTATGCAACGCGCAAATAGAATTATTTTTCTGATTGATTAACTTCTTGATAATTTTAAAATGCCTGAAAATTGTTTATTTGATATAAATTCTTTGGATTCTTGATTCTTTTGTTTAAAAAATACTATGTGAAAATGGCACGCGTTAGTCAGATTTCCGCAAAATATTTGCACACTGTTGACTAGCCGAGAGTAAATAGATATAAATGATGATTTCAAATAAAGGAAAAGCTTCATTTAAATGATTAACGTAAACTCCGTATGTGTAAAAAATGCTGTGATGGAAAGCACTTACAGGTGCTATCTTAAAATAGTTTTGTCCATCAAATTCAGCTTTATATCTTGGGCAGAAAAAGTCTGGTGATGCTCCATCATTTAAAACTGATATTAGTACAGTTTTGATCTTGGTTAAGAAGGTACAGACATTTGATTCTTCAATAAACGCAACATCAGGTAGTTAATTCTTGGTTTAATTCGTCTCGTTCAAATTCAAGTTGTAACCTCATCTTGGCAAAAATCAATGACATGAATTTATCAAACTAAGGGAAAATTAATGCTAAGGGTTGCTGGAACCCAATGGATAGAAGAAACGCAAGCCCGGTAACTGTGGCAATGGCGGTATTTGAGGTAGGTCTATGTCCAGCCGGGGACGTCCTTCGGATGCAATGATGAGTGCTCATGCGACCGTTTCGAAAACAAAAGTAATCTTTTCTTAATTTTTCTAACATGAACTGGCGTTTTTTTACTCAATGCGTCATTCATTTGTTTTTTCTCCTTGCATGAATTTTATAGGTTATGATTTCTTTAAAATCGACTGACATTTGACCTTCATTGTAGGACTAAATTTACATTTTCAAGCGTTCGTATTCCATATTTTCATCATGTTAATATTGTATTAAAAATATAAATGGTTTTGTTAATTGTTCATAAACCAGATGTTAGTCAAAACATTCTTAGTTAGATGTAGTAATAACTATTTTTGTTATGAGATATGTTTGTTGAGCATTCATTTTTATCGAGGCCACAATAAAACTAGAAGCTAATTGACATACCTACGGTATCAACAGTATTTGTGTGATAAGTAATAATTTAGATATAGTAAAAGTAGTTAGGAATAGGCACAGTCTAAAAACTTATTACAAAATAAACAACAGACTTCGACACAAAAATTACTATAATTTCAGAAGTTAGTGTTTCTGGCGTTGTTTACTCTATATTTTAAATATTTTAGGTGTAAATCTAAATAGGGTATAATGAGATACGTATCTATAGAGCAAAACCTAAGTATCTATGATAAAAAATCTAACCTACTAAATTAGAAGTGTGGGTATAAAATTAGAAGAATTCTTTCGTCAAATTCCGATTCAAAAAAAATAATAATTAAAACAGAATCAAGCGTAATCGCGTAATTGAGGAACATACATAAAAATATAAAATAACGACTAATTATTTTTTCTCAATTACTAAATCTGATTTGAATTTATTTTTATTGTCCGTTTATTTTAATTTTTCTATTAAAATAAACGGACAATAAAAATAAATGAATTTTTAATTCAAGTATTTATGTAAATGCTGTGCAAGTCTGTTATTGATATTAATACTAGTTAAGACCCTCATGTAATGTAATTTGTCCATGATTTTGTTAGTGATAGTGCAAAAAATAAACCATTGAATTGAGAACATCCTGCTTTTATGGAGTCGGTTGAAAAGATGTTGAGGCTGCTTCAACAGTAATTCTATTTTTACCTCTAATTGCATAATGACCGTAGTGTATGAAATTTGTATGATAATGGCAGCTTTTCCTTTGAATGCTTTCGCGTTGGTTTAAAGCTAAAATACATTACATATAGATAGTACTATTTCTACGCTCTTCAAGAGTTGCTGTCACAGTTGCACGATTAGCGCAGTGGTTGAGTGATTGAGTGAGTTTTCTATGTAATTTTACATGGTTGTGAGAAAAAATATATGAAAATGCTTATTTTATCTTTGAATCAAGAATCGACAAAAATAATAACTCTGTTTAATATCCAAAACACATTCCCACCAATCAACCAATTAATTAACATACTGATGCTCGTCGAAGAAATCAAAACACTAGTGAAATATTGAAGGTCTACCACAGATATAGATAGACATAGATAAAGCAAGCATCACGATCTGTATGAAAACCAAGCGTGCCATTTTTTGACTACCTATTATGACGTCACAAGCACTATTTAGTGAAGACGACGCCGCGAACGGCGTCCCCCTCGCTCCACCCCCACACCAACAGCACAATTAACCATTTTTATATTTTTAACTATATACATTTTTAGCTGTACTCCGATGCAGACTGAGCGCGAAAGTGACCACTTACGATTTTTGTACGTAAGCTAGGCACGCGAAGTAGTTGCTCTTGCGTTATCTAGGTATATCTATATCTGTGGTCCCTACTAATGTCAAACCTATACCTACCTACGTAAAGCAGGCCCGGATACATCCTTTCATGCGGAAAATATTGAGTATCGAATTTTGCTTAGTAATTTTAGAAACGTTGATGTTATAATAGCCCAGTTTCCAGAACACTGTGCTAAATACATTTAGGTTAGCGATATGAAGCAAGGAACGTTTGCATGTTTATAGTATCTTCAATCTTTTGCTTTCCTAGTACATGGGTATGAAGTTTGTTTAGAAATTTATTATGTGCTGTGTTGGTTTGGGAATAAGTAAACAAGACTTCGCATTCCGAATTGTGAAAATAGTTTTATTTTTTTTTTAAGCAGGATTTATGGTGGACTCTAGAATCGATTGAGAAGCGAGCTAAAAAGGTCATTGGTAATGATGCGCTTATTGAGTCGACAGTCCAAAGTCTTGGGCATCGACGCCCAGCTGCCAGCCTGTCAGTTTTCTACCTTTTACATTTCGGGGAGTGTGCGTTGGAATTGCATAATTTAATCCACCAAGTCCTATCCATCATCAAACCACTAGACCCACCCATACTTACCAAGCGTTTTGGGAACACATTGACAGTACTGCAGGCTAAGGAGTGGAATTCCCTGCCGGAGTTTGTGTTTTGTGCTACAACTTAGGGGTCTTTAAGTCAATAGTGAATAGGTTACATATACATAGGCAAGTTACAATGGGAATAGGCAAGTGTGCTCCATCGTCGACCACGTCATCGCTTACCATCAGGTGAGATAGTGGTCACACAGGAGCCTATGCATAATAATAAAATGAAGTTTTCTCATGGCCCTAGTAGGCATTGCGTCTGAGAACAGATGGTCTGTTCTCCAAGCGCAACCTCCCCTGCCCTATGCTACTTTAGTTTAACGATTCTTCGAGCTATGATGATAACCTTGATTCTTCTGTGGATAATCTTCATCTGCATCACTGTGGGGTATTTACTGAAAATCAGCGCTTGGTATATGATATGACGCCCGGAAAATGCAGCAATTGCGCATTCTTTACCTTTCTTCTCTTTTATTTTGTATTTCTAACCATTATGCTGTGTCTACACCGATAAAAAAAAAATATTTTTATTTAATTTTCTGCCTTGAAGAAGTCTCTTCCCTAATGCAAATATCTGTGTATATAAAAGGTAACGTAAGTACAGACTCATTGAAGTCCAACCCAAACCCATTCTAGTTCTTCAAGAGCGTTCTAGGTCCAAACCTAGAAAGCAGAAATGCACAAAGGGACAATTTATGATGGAAAAGTAAAGTAGTTTCCAAAATATTCATTCCCTAAAGAGATAAAACGGGGTCCAAAGTTTGTATGGAGGAGGAAATTAATCCAGCTGCTGGTAGAAGCTGGTTTACTATCATCCTTGAAAGTGTATCCATTACCAATACACGTGTCTTCGACTGCTGCCAATACACTAAGTGATCTTATCGTTATATCGTTTAGAGCTCTCAGCTCGTAACGTTTTTATAACAAGCATGAAGGTTTGGACGTTACAGACGTCTGGAACTGGACTGTGATGACGCATTTGTTGATGTAACTGGAGTTGTAAAGTTTTGTGGTCTAGAATTTGTGTATCTGTAATGTAAACTTTCTGGTATTGATACTAATAGTATTTGCATCTGCCGAGTTTGAATTACGTTTGCGGTAGCATAGAGGTTGAAGAAATACTGAAAAAAAAAAACATTTAGAAACTATCTGTAAAGAAAAAAAAGCTGCGTAAGTGCACACACCGACTCACACACCGAATGTTCCGTACAAATTAACTTATATAAGTATAGTGTAGTTATAGTTCAATTCCAGAAATGAGTCTTGAAGATTTTTCCGAATCGAAAAAAGTATTTTTATTTTTTATGACTTAACTATAAATTTACAGTTTTCAGATTTATTCCTATACTTGTGCTTTAAGATCTTGCTTCATGCTAAATTTCAGGATTCTAGGTCAACGGGAAGTACCTTATAAACTTTGATTTGAGAGTGTCGAAATGTACGTTTTTTGCGACATAAACCGACGTATCTTTTTTTGTCGTTAATTTAGAAGTTTGATTTTTCACAGCTTCAAGGGAGGGAGTTGAGTATATGTTTTTAATTTCATCTCGATGCTTTCACGCGTTCCTGAGATAAAGGGTCTTGACAGACAGACAGACGGACAACAAAGTGATCCTATATGGGTTCCGTTTTTTCTTCTTGAGGTACATTTCGAAGTAAGAATATAGAATAATTGTTCTTACAAAACTTATATTAGTCCTATTTATAACGCGGATATCAGCATCTATGACATCGAGCAAGATTGTGCTCGATGTCATAGATGCATCGTTTTGCACGGATATGACGCATATCTCGCACTATATAGAATTGCTTTTGTCTTATTTTTTAAGTTATGAGCCATTTTTGGCGTAAATAAACTCTCTTTCTTTCATCGGCAATTAAGTAGATTTCAAAACGTGCAAAAGGTAACATAAAACGCTAATAGCTACTCATAACCTGATGTCATTGGATGATTTTAACTAATTAAAAAAAAAACTCATAACCTTGCTTAACGTCATTGATACATCAACAGTACGATACATATAATACTAGCGGTCTTGGCAGTCGGTGTCCTACCTGAAAACTGGACTTTCGACAAGAAATAATTTAAAAAAGCCACTTTCCAATTTTGGGTGTGAATAATCGTCAACCACAAAGAGAAAGGAGTAATCCAAGCCATACAATTTGTGAAAAAGAAAAAACATAATTATTTTACAATGTTTGCCAACGTTTATCCTTACCACAGCTGACCCAGAAACTCTTTCCTCATTCACCAAAAAGCAACAAAGAAAATCCAATCTAATTTCAAACCACAGCCTAAAATAATACCTGTGCATATTCTAAGCAACAGAATTCTATTGTCTATGGCATGAGTCATTGTTTCGACGCCTCCGCCTCGGGCCAGTCTCTAATTGTTATTGAAACCGATCACTAACTCACGGTAGACTGATTATGCACTAATTATACCATTGTGAAAGGTACTGTAGGGACTAGTTTACACTGGGGCTTGTCTGATATGCTTTTGTTTTTTTTGTGAACCATAGACAGTTAATAGAATAGAATAGAATAGAATAGAATATAACTTATAAATGTTACGTAAAAGTCTTAGGTTAAATTATCATCTTAACGGACATATTTATCTCAGGACCCTAGAAAGGTGTACGAGGTGGACAAAGGCTACAGCTGGGGGTAGTCAATTGGTACACTTGTAACATAGTGTGTACAGGGATAATCGTTGGTTGGTAGTATGTTCCATGAAAAATGTCCCAGGGGTCTCTTAGAGTTAATGCCTATTTACCGTTTGCGTAACTTTTAGACAGTTAAACTTGCTTGCGGACGGCGGGCAATGGGTAGCTCGCTGTCCGTTTCGGTAACAGACCGGACCGAGCCCAAGTCGTTTACGGCGCGCATTGTTCCCGTGCGCCTCAAGGAGTTGTCAGCAAACCGTAGGGGGCCAGTAGGGTCGAGGCCTAGTCTGGGGCTCTGGGAGGTATTAAAATGCATACCAGGGCCATGGAACCAAGGCAGGGAAGGAACAGGGTAGGTTTTTAGTCAGTAAGAGTCTGAGACTATATCCTGCTCCGCCCAAGGGTGGGATTTGTCATTGGATGAGTTTTCCTAACATAAAAAAAAAACAGTTAAACCTATTTTAAATTATCGCACAATTTTTCTCATGTGTGTCCCACTGCTTGGCAAAGGCCTCCCCTTTCTCCTTCCAAACCTCTCTGCCCAAATTTGGCCCGCGAACACGATCAGATCGTCACACTAACTTTGCCGTAGCCAACCTCGACGGCGTCGACCTTACATAGGCGTCCACTAGGTGACAATAAATCCTTTCATTTGATATCCTACTTGGTCATATTTGTTGGTTAGTTTCCGCTTTCAGCTCCCCCCACTTATTACTTGCAAAAAAAAAACCATATTCAAATCTATTCACTCAATAAGAACTACAATACCACAGACAGATACACACGCACATAGCGGTGTAATTTCTTACCTCATTTTGACAGATTATTGCATAATTTATGACACAAAGCAAAACATTATTCTATGTTAATAATCTCCTCTGCAAAACATCACGTTTCTACGTTGTGTTACAATGTGGTGCACAACAGACCTAACTTTATTTATTAGATCAATGAAACCTTGCCGGTGTTTGGAGATGTGCTATGAAAATCGGTGCACATGGTTAATGTAAATGAACAAGTTTCTACCAAAATGTTATCTTGAGAATATGTGTGGAGTTTCGGAAGATTGCTTACTTTGTATGTAGGTACAATGTGAATGTATGTGTTGGACTAAATAAGACGAAAATAGGTGAAGAATGTATCTACCCCAAATAGAAGTTAGCTGACTATTTAGTTTTACCAATCAAAGTTAGTCCATTTGATCTTCGACCAATCTGATCATTACATGTTTGCTGTATGGACTTTAAAAGAAATCTCTGAGTTTGTTTCAGTGTTTCTTCTCAGGGTAGTCAGCTAGGAAACTTTGGCCTTATCTAGTTTAAACTAAGGAAAACAGTGACGTTTAAAAATGATTTTTTAAACCTATTTGCAAAATGAAAATAATTTATAATTTAATCTGATGGATGTAAGACGCACAGGACGTTTCGTTGTGGCTATATTTGGAGGCGGCCTGTATATAGTTTTTGTTAGAATATTGTTGGTAGTATTATTATTTTTTTATATCAAGTCTGTAAAACATTCAGACATTGGGTTATTGTTGACTAAATGAAATAAAAAAAAGGTTAACGTATTGGGTAAGAGAACTTCTTTAAAGTAGGTGAAATTGTGCCTCCGAGACCAGTAATACTCCTTTTTGAGCCAAATAGTTCTTAAAACAAAAAAGTTAGTGCAAAAAAGCGTATCAGACTTCTTCTGATCAAACATACCTCTGAGTCCCTTTGCTTACCATGGCCACGAAAACTCTTTCAAACGTTACGCAAGAACAAGCTCTTTGTAACACAATGTCTGCAAGACTGACTAATCCTTTCACCACGACAACTCACACACAAACACACACTGTATGTGTGTATAACTAGTTAGCATCTTAACTGCCGCTGACACTGACATACACAACACTTCCAAACCTATTTGTAAACTAAGCCTCATCTAAATTGAGCCATCATAGTAATGAACACACAACTTTGTAATAGTCAACTGAGGGAAATTATATAATTAATGGTCTACGTACGGGACCGCCTGTAACCTGTCAATGCGCGAGGAATGCGGTGATCTTTAAAAGCGGGGTTAATTTGTAACCCGTTTGAAACTGTTAAAGCAATTTGTGTGTTTGCCTGAATTTTTTTTCAGTTATAATATTTATTAATTTATAATTTATGCGATGTTTTGTATTTATTTATACTTTGCTGTTTCAACAATGTCAAGTAACAATTTTATAGTTCCTTAATTTATTCTCGTTTGTTACAAAATATACTTTTGTTCTACCCGCTATATATATTTTTTTATAACCACTTTTCCGAGGCATGGTGCTCTAAGTCCATAATTGTAAACAGTTTATTAATATTTGGTGAAAAATTATATTATTCTTAGCAAAGAATAAGATTTTTGATATGCAATAATATCTCTTTTTTTTGTCAATCACATATGTATACGCCTACTATAGGCCTACTATATCACTGTTTGGTGATAAAACGCCTTGGTTATAGAATCTTTTGTATGTGTGTGTGTGTTAGTTTCTCCTTCACGTTCAAACAATTGAACGGATTTCGATAAATCTTGGTACATGGGTAGACCATAATCTAAAATAGCATATATAATACATTTTCCTGAGCGTATTTTTCCTTTAAATAATTTACTGCTATTAAGGGGGTTAAGCCGTTGGCACAAGCTAGTGGTAAATAATTTTCTCCACTAACCAATTCAAGTATATTCCTAGCTTTTTGCCAATATAGCCTTAACAGAGGAGAATAATGTATTGGTATGGTCATGTGAAAAAGAGGGATGAAACGCATGTTACTAAAAGAGTTCTGAGTTTACACGTAGATGGATGGGGAGGAAGAGGGAGGCCGAAGAAGAGATGGATGGATTGTGTGAGGAGTGATATGAAAAAAAAAGGGAGTTAGTGATAGTGTGACGGGTGACAGGACAAAGTGGAAGAAAAAAACATGTTGCGTCGACCCCAAGTAAAATGGGATAAGGGCAGGAGGAAGAAGAAGAGTAGAATAATTTTTGCCTGTATTAGCTTCCTACAGTCGGTCAAAGATCGTTTTTCTCACATCTACTATGCAAACGGATCCAGTGAATGGAAAGGCCGAAGCCAATATTCCAAAGCTTGACATTTAAATAATATAGTTAAATAGTCTTTGTAGAAACATAGTTGCAATACTGAAAGACAGTAATAGATGTAGCATTACAACTTTTCCTTGAATTACAACTACAGATATCCGGTACCCTAAATTCGAATCAGGATATCAATCCCTAAATACGAGTATATAAATGCATATCTTAAAAGCACTTACGTTTGTGTGCTAGATTCGTGCTTGTACTCTTTCGTCAGTCGGCAATCGTGATGCTAAATATAAACTGTACTTATCAATGTTAAGATGTTTACACAATGGGGCTAATTGAAGCTGCGATTTTGTAACTGAATGAAATTAAAAAGAAAATCTTTGATGTAGATTGCGTTAGACGTAAAATCTTTATTATATATATAAAGATTAAGTAGTTTGTTTGTAAAAGGTGAACTACGAGGCGATGAAGTTGCCATTTAATAAAAAAGGTACTTTTGAGCTGCGGTATTTCGAAATATAAGCTGAAATAAACGTATAACATTTAAACTATATTATACCTTTTTCAAATTTTTTTTTTTTATTTACTGTGATATTGCTATTCTAATAGCCATTAAAATTTTGCAAAAAGTCGTTTGTCATAATATTTTTGAGTTCAAACGTGGAAACAATTCGTTAAGTTACTATTCCATAAAATATATCTATCTAATACTCGTAATAAACAAACTATTCCCGTCCGATTATAATTTGGGTGTTTTCAAGGCTAGAGTGAATATGCTCTTAATAAACTTGTGCGCCTCACCATCAACGATTTCATCACTGGATACCCTCAGGTGGGATTGCAATCCAGCACTAGTTTTATCATTAAAATAAAAGAAACTGTAAATTTTATCGCTGAGTATCATAGACTAGTCATCCCCGAAAAATGCACAGTTGCTATAAAACAGGTCACGGGACTAAAGTTAAGTAAAAAAAAAAGGTAGCAATTAAAGTAAATTGCATTCAATATTTATCTTGCAATTTTTACACTTACATTCGAAAATG
This sequence comes from Leucania comma, assembly GCA_958295575.1. Lineage (NCBI taxonomy): Eukaryota > Metazoa > Arthropoda > Insecta > Lepidoptera > Noctuidae > Leucania > Leucania comma. The sequence goes on from OY282469.1 coordinate 3,031,312, forward strand.
TAAGCATTTAATTTTTTGTGACTTGGAAATAAAGCGTCCATAATTCGATTCTCTAAATTCATAAGCATACTACAATTTTACTCCTGACCGCCACCACCATTAAAAAGTACCAATTACAGGTACAAGGTAAACCACACAATTTTTCTCAGTCAGAAACTTTATGAACAGAACACTTTAAACTGTATTCAACTTTGAAACAGAAAGTTAACCCAAAAACACTGACGCAACATTATTTACACACGGAGTTGAACGTTCGTTATTCTTTAATTAGCACTGCCGGTGTGTACCGCGGTGTAGTCTAAAAGGGCCTTTATACGAGTACAGTCGGAGTCATAAACAAAGTGAAGTGATGTGCCACGTGGCTTCGGTATTATTAATCTTTTTACAGATTTATAGTTTTGATTCCGTTTGTTATATTTATAGTAACTCGAATTCCATTGTGTGGTCGGATGTTGAACGATTTTGTTTGAATGCTTTTTCGGTTGAAATTGTTTTTTATAGGTGGGTATTTTTATCTTCAAAAATGTACGAATGAACGAAAAGGATTATGGTTAATTTTTAACAAACGCTCTGCAAGTTTTGCAGGAGATTATGAATTAATACTCGTATTTAATAAAAAAAACTTTTTGCTTTTTCTTACCACTTTAGATACTATTATTTTTTAAAACATTGTGCAATACTTTAGATAAAAATAAATTAGTAAGCATGAAAAAAAGTGCTCAAGTAAAGTCAGACCCTGACTCCCCTATTAGGTACTGCTAGTGTCTTTTCCTAAACATTCGATAAATTCATTGAATGTTTTTCAATACTTACCATTTATGCGATGAAGGAAAACATCGTGAGGAAACCGGAATGTCCTAGAACCAAAAATTCGAATTCATGTGTCTAAATATTTTGGTATACAATAAAGTTTATTCTTTTCTATTCTATACACCACCCCGCACTGGGCCCGCGTGATGGATTACGGCCCATTCCCTCTCGTAGAGAGGAGGCCTGAGTCCTAGCAGAGGGAAATTAAAAGGCTGAAGATGATGATGCAATACCACTAAAATTTATTTAAAATTATAGTTATAATTAAATTTTAGTGGTAAAAACTACAACATCTATACTAAAAATAAAACTAGTCATATTAAATTTAAAGACGTGAAATAAATTATAATACTATTTATTATGAATAAAATAACATAAAAGGAACCAACAAATAAAATTAAAAAATACAAATTCAAATAAAAACAATCGTGAAAAAAAGTAAAAAAAAAGCAACTAAAAAACTGTAATTTAACTTTACAAAATCTCAAACACAACAAACAACACCCTCCTCGCCTCATCCAACAAAACTAACATTTTCATCAACATTATATAATAATAATTTTAATTAAAAACCAACCGTTTTGTTTGCCCAATTATGGGCCGATATCGTATTATCTTAAACAAATCTGATTATCGCTGTTTAATGCTGATGGAGAATTAAAATGAGTTTATTATTGAAAGGAGGCTTGCAATCAACCTGGTAATTGCGATGATAAAACATGGCGGGTCAAATGTGAGGACAGGACGAATTCATGCTGTGTTTATGAAATACGAAATATACCAGAGGCACGGTGTAATAAAATTTGTATCGGGAAATCATTACGTTATTTCATTACTTGGTACTTAAACTTTTGGACGTAACTGTACTGTTACGAGTAATAAGATATAAACTAAATATTGTCATATTTTTATCCATCCCATTAGCCATTCAAGAAAATAAGTGTATGATGTTATTTGTTCTTAATTCTTTATTGTACATAAAAAAGTACGTTTAACGTTAGCTTAAAGAACTCAATTATTTCGTTGTCAATCATTTTGTATGTACAAATTTTTCCTTTTGCTGTTACACACGGTGTCTACTTCTCTATTTTTCTAACTCTCTTTTCGCAGGTATGCTGTAAGAGATTTCTTTAGAAATAAGCATCATCTCTGTACCTATGTTTCTGTTTTCTTCTTTTTTTTCTCTCTTCTTTTATGTGTGTACATAAATTGTTAAATAAGTAAATAAATAATAATATAGTGCACACTTCTTTGTGTAATTCACGTACAAGATTAGCTTAATTACTTAACTCGTGTTCGAGGGTTAAAATATATCTAATTTAATCTGGAAAGATTGACATTAATTTTGATGACACACGTTGGTACTTAAACAAAATTATCACTAATTTCAGAGTCACCGATTGCTAATCTTTCTGGCTGCGATTTATTCGATTTCAGCGCAGCTCAGAGAGCCGAAAAAAAAACATTGTGAGAAAACCAACATGACCTAGAATCATAAATTCGAAGAAATGTGACATCCATCAACCCGAACTGGGCTCGCGTAATAGTTTGCATTCCATTCCTTCTACATTAAATGGCATAGCATGTCTTTTTCTTCTATCTCTAATTATCCCTTATCTATTCATAGTTACCTCATTTCTAGTCATTTTAACTTTTTTTGATCATGCCATAATCATGGCGGTAAGTTCTTTTTTTGGCGACTGGCTGAGAAGGCACCACAGTTTCCTCACCTTCCGCATGGCACAAGTCCTCACTGGACATGGTAAGTGGGAGGTTCTAGCACTTGATTCAAGTGGAAGAAACGTCCGGGTATCACCATTGTGCGGACCTCTGGGAGGATACGATGGAGGTGTTCTCCGCTTGGGTGGAGCATCGCCGTGTCCTCGTTTGGCCACAATTGGCGATGATGGTACTTCTGGTACCGGACCCTGGTTCAGATGTGGTTATCAGTAAAAGTCTAACGGGCGTATTAGTATCATTGATATATTTTAAGAGACGTTATTCGCCAAAATTGCAATCAGAAAACCTAGATTCGAAACTCGCACACATATCAATGTCATCACAGCCGCAAACCTATAGTCACTGATAAACAAGGACAGAGATAAGAACTGGCGCTGTCGTGCGAGCGAAATAGCGTTAGCTGCCAAATGTGTGTGATCGTCGCGACCGATGTGATATGTGATATAGTCACTGATAGACAAGGACAGAGATAAGAACCGGCGCTGTCGTGCGAGCGAAATAGCGTTAGCCGCCAAATGTGTGTGATCGTCGCGACCGATGTGATATCGTGCCATATAGGCACAATTTTAACGCTGCACGCGTTAGAGGTGAGTCGAGTATCTTCCGCTGTTTTTATTTAATCTTAGGTTAGTATAGGTCCCTCTCCGCCCTAGAGTGGGTCATTAGATGATTTCTCACCTCAAAAAAAGCCATATTACCTTCAAAACCAATACCTACATACTTCCATACTGTACGGTCTTTGCAGCCGCTTCTGGTAAAACAATGCAACAAATGAATTGCTACCTAATTTTAGAGCATCTAGTTGCCTTGGACCGAATCACTAATATGAATTTACGTACTCTGAGTACGGGCGTGACCTCGTTACAGCCAGTAAGTGTGAAAACGTAAGGTACCTACTTACAGACTAATGATGCCTGATACGTGTTTACCAACTCATTTATGAGTTTTTTTGCTGATAGGATGTTCCAGATTTGAAGGAGATAGTAATTATGCTTGAAGCGAGTTTAACGTTAGCTTAAAGAACTCAATTATCACTTCCTAGTCTTTTTTTCTGGAGGAGCTTATTGCTAAATAATAACGAGGTTAAGCAACGCTTGCCAAGGTCGAGAGATAGATGGGTGACCAGATTAACATTCGTAAGTTGTACCGTGCCTCAAAAAGCACGTTTAGTCGATGATCCCGACTGTCATTTGTAGATTTTTGACAGTCGGAACCAAGTAAATCTGACAACAGTCTTGCCAAAAGGTTAGTAGTATTGTATTGCCCAATTACTAGGTTATGGAAGACAGCTAGACTGTAAACTCCATGTAAAATACGGGTATTCGGCTGGATCCTGGGGAAGATGACCCCAAACGGTCGGAAAAAGGCTAGACAGTTCAGCGTCAAATATGAACTAAAACCAAAATCTAATAGTATTACAGTGCGTTTAGAACATAAATACAACGCCCCTAAATCAACTATTGGGCAGTTAATCGGATCATACCATAAAACCCGTCTGATCAGAGGTTCCTCCCTTTTCAACGGTGGTATGTGGAAAGAAAGAAAGAAAGAAAAACCGTTTTATTTGGCGGAAAAAGGCGCAAATTTAGCACTATCAAATTATAATTTAAGTTTAGTGAATAACCCTCCTTCTGGCGCAGTCGGGTAAAAATATGCGCCACGTCCGCGCAAAACGGCCAAATGCTCAACATAATAGGACTTTCCACTGTGTCCCACATACCTCCAAAGCAGATTAATTATAATAATATTAATCATTTACTAGTCTCAAATTACATGAAATTAATTGACAGCATCCACTAGAGCCCATGCTACCCAGGGCTTCAAGATTGTCCGGAACGGTAACTCTTTATACCGTGGCTCTGGAATGCAAGGAGCAACTGAGGGAAAACAGGTGGATTTTAGTCAGAAAGACACTCCCTCTCACTCCTCCACTCCACTCGAGAGGAAATGATTTGCCAGCAAAAAAAAAAGGATTATATCTGAAAGCTAAGCGATCTCAAAACAAAAAACCATTTTCGTATTTGGTTGTGAGATGACAAACCAGCTAGATAACCAAATTATTGATAGTTTCACTGGACGGTCTATTAAACCAATTTGGGACTTCTATTCATCTTGGAAAGTTCCAATATCCGATACACAAATCAAGATCAAAATCTATGTCAGCTATAATGGAGGCGATTTGTACCCTTCAACGATGATATGACATGAAAACAAACGTATCGCAGAATTACCACCGCGCTGTATAATTTCATGGACCAGACAAATCATAAATCAAAGGCTGAAACCAAATGTTCTAAGTAGTGATAGCTTGCAGGCTCGTAAACCATTTATAAATACACCCAGAAATGGGTTACTGACGAGCGACGACCTAAGAAGTCCATTAGGCGCTATTTCCTCTAGCAGACTTTTATTACCAGACTCGGAAGATAAGCAGATTGTACACTGTATGGTTTTTATTGCTGAAGTATTTGTGGATAGGTGTTATTAAATTTGTGGGTTACTTTTTGGTACTAAGAAGGAATGTATTCAAGCGGCAGTGTGGCAGTAGCGGCTGAAGTGTTATATGCATGCACCTTTAGTTTAGTAAGTCGGTATACTTCTTTGTAACTGTTCACGTATGCTGTGTCTGCACTATACCTTATATGCCAGTATTTCTTAAACTTGTTGCTGTTAAGAACCACTGTAAGAATTTTTGAAATTGCACGGCCGACGTGTTTTTTTTTGTCGTGGGTAAAATCATCAAATCATCCAATGACATCTCTGGCCCTTGGGCGGAGCGGGAGATAGTGTCAGACTCTTACTGACTAAAAACCCACTTAGTTCTTTCATTGCCTTGGTAGATAAGGCCCCAGAGTAGGCTTCGACCCTGCTGGGCCCCCTACAGTTTGCTGACAACCTTTTGAGGCGCGCGGGAACAGCACGCGCCGTCGACGACTTGGGCTCGGACCGAACAGTTACCGGACGATCGGACAGCGATCTACCCAGTGCTCGCCATCCGCAAACCTGCGCCTACGGTGACGGCCACCATATCGAAGAATATTTATTGTAGGAAAATATGTCATTAGAACAGTATCTGTAACATTAATAACAGCTTTTATGTAATAGTTGGGCGTATATCACATGGCAGTGAGATAAAGCAGCGATTTCGGGTAGATACAATAATTCCTTGCCTCACGCCGCTCAAAAAAAGTTAGTACACTCTATAATTCTTTGATTAATTTTAAAAGTTAATTGAGCTGCTGGAAACCCCTGGTGTACATATTACGGACCTCAAGAGGTTCTTATCACTCATCAAAACTTTGATGCGGTAATGCAGACAATAATCTTTTTAAAAACACACTACCTAACAATTTCAGATCTCACCAGTTAACGTTTGTGGTAATGTTACGTGTCGATAATAAAGGTGGATCGGCAGAGAAACGGGCAAAGCCAGCTCCTGACGACTACTATTTCTATTTACTAGGAATTTCGTTCATTCACAAACATGCAGACTCACATACTCAAATACACAGACCTTGAATAACCGGACGACGAGCAATGGGTAGCTCGCTGTCCGACCATCTGGTAACCGACCGGACTGAGCCCAAGTTGTCGACGGTGCGTACTGTTCTCGCGCGCCTCCAGGATTGTCAGCAAACCGTAAAGGCCCAGGCCACTTACAGGCAGGCAGGGTCAAAGCATACGGGGGCCAAGGGTCGGCTTCTGAAAAGAAGACTCGATCCCGGTACGAAAGGCAATGAAAGAAGTCAGTAAGAGTCTGACACTATCTTCAGCTCCGCCCAAGGGCGGGAGATGTTATGGGATGATTTTTATCCACCGAAAAAAAAAACCCTTGAAAAACCATCTGTAAGCTATACGTATATTTGTTCCCAGCTGAGATTAAAGCCGTGAAAGGCAATATTGCACAGCAGCTAACGTCCGTAAGTCGTCCAAGGATCTTACATACAAGGATTTGGATTCAATAATCCAAAATCTGAAATGCTATGAATAAAGTATTTTCTAACCTCAAACATTTCTAACGAAGCGTTCTAGGCCGAAAATAAAATATTGTTAAAATAGGATCTGTAGACATAACTTCAAAGAAATGATATTAAAAATAAAGTAATGTACAAATGCACACTTAGCCCAAGCTAGGGCTGAAGTCTTATGTCATCGCATAATATTTATATATTCTTGGATTGATAGATAAAGCTTTTATTGGCTATAGCAATATTGCATGTTGCATTTCACATGTCGGTAACATCGGTGGGGTATTGCCGGTAATACGCGAAAGCCTGGCTCCCGATGTCCACTATTTCTTTCAATGCATACATACATAATAAATGATAAGTGTCAAAAACTAAGACTGTCCCAAAAATATTATATTTTAAGGTTAAAAACTGTTGTAATACTTTTTAAATTTTTATTCTCTTGGCCCAAAAAACCTTATTAACAATGCAATGTTTACTCTAAAAGTTAGAACTGATGACGCATGACGTCATTACTCAGTATTTACAGATGCATGGTGTAACTGTAACATTACTTATATCGGTAATATCGGTGGATTGTCGGTATCAAAGCAAGGTATCATTGGTCTACAACAAGACACTATAATCAAGATTTTAAAAGGTTAAGAATTAAGCAAAAAATAAAAAGCTTATTACTTGTGCCGTCATTGCATAGTATTTAAAATTACGTAGTGTGATGTTAGTCATATCATCGGGTCATTTATTTATTTATTTATATTATATACTTTACTGTACACCAATTAGATACACAGCAGTCATTGGTAAGCTGTAAGTATAAGTTGGCAATAAATAAACATGTACAAAGTCGGCTACGGGTGATCACTGATTATAATATTGTCTTTACTCCAATCAAGAACTTAAAAGATCAAGACTTAAATACATTACATATTAAACGCTAAGTAGGTAAGGTTCAAAGACTTTTCTTCTAAACAAGTTTTAGGCCCAAGATATCTCGTCGTCAAATCAAGGACTCAAAATTTGTCACAAGAAAAATAAAATTCACCAATACAGACCTTATCACAAGTAAAACACAGTAATAATAAAAAAAAACCTGATTACTCGTGACGTCATTGGCCAATATTTACACATGCATACTGTAACGTTCCTCATGTTGGTAATACCGTCAGATCGTCGGTAATACGCGCAAAGCCGGCTGCCGATGGCCACTATTTCTATTTTAATCACGGCACATAGAGTAAGTCGTAAATAATCCCTCGGCAGAATCGAACGTGCACTGTTGTTAGTGTTTAAAGCTAAAAATAAGTTAATGTGTTTCGGTTAGGTGCAAGAATGCTAGTTGGTGGCGCGAAACGCTGGGAGATTTGTGAGAATTTTATAGCGAGACGCATAGTTTTCTGTTGGGTTTTCTTTTGGGGCTTATAAAGGCATTACCATGAGCTCTCAACGCAATCTATTTTACGATCTAAACTGGACAGACCTTCCTGTTGGTCTAGTAGTTAGTGACACTGACTGCTATTCCTTAGGTCGTAGGTTCGATTTCCACCCAGGACAAAATATGTTTGTAACACGATAGTTTGTTCTATGTTTGGGTGTAATTTATCTATAATATGTATATATTTACAAATATATAAGTATGTTAATCAGTTGTCTAGTACTCACAACATAAGTTCTGCTTAGCTTGGGACAAGACGGCGTTGTGTGATAGTTGTGGAATATAATTGTTAAAAGAATTAAACTATGTATATAGGGTGTATTTTAAGACCTAAACTGAACTGCTGAAGAGTTATTGTCCCATCCCTCTTTCTCGCTTGCATGACTTGCATTTTAACACGTCTTGGTTGGAATGCCAAAGAGTTGAATTTACGAAATGATACCCCAAAAGTATTTTTCTGTTTATTCCAATTTATTTAAAGTGTAAGTAATTTCTCCAAACAGTTTTAACGCAAATAGGTTTTTTAAAAACACTTTTACTCGTCAATTTTTTCGTCAGTTTAAGCTAGATGAGGCCGGTGTTTCCCAGCTAACTACCCTGAGAAAAAACACCGAAACAAACTCAGGGGTCAAAGTCTCTTTTAACAGTCCAAATTGCAAACATGTAATAGTCAAATCATACGAGAACCATGCAGACTTGTGTCTGAGATGGTCTTTTGAGGAAAGAACCTCGCAGATTTGAGTGGACCTCTCCAGTCAGTGCAAGCATTTGTCAGTATTCGTATAGCTCAACTTAGAACTAACATGACTCAGGCCGGCAGGCTTTTAATAATTTAAGCCAATTAAAACCAGAATTATATTGTTTAATAGAAACCCCACGGATTCGTCATTGGATGATTTTTACCTACCACAAAAAAAAAAAAAAAAAAAAAAAAAAACCCTTACGTTGTTGAAACTTCTACGGTCCAGACTAAGCGTTTCGCATCGTCGTTTATACCGCGTACGTCGACGGACTGGAACAATTTGCCTGCTGCGGTCTTCCCATCCGATAATAATTTAGGTGTCTTCAAGGCTAGAGTGAATAGGCTATTAATAAACTAGGGCGCCTGCCCATCAACGGTTGCATCACTGCTTACCATCTGATGGGATCGCAGTCAAGCACTAGTTTATATAAATAAAAAAAACACATTATTTATATTCTAAAATAGCCTATTTTCCAATTACCATAAATCCCTTCATGGTAAACAAGATAATATCCGCCAGTGTAGAAAAAATGCTATTCGCATTACTGTGGCAAACAAACATTTTAATCCGGGACCTGTGTAAGATGAAACTAAATAATGTAGTTTGAAAAACACATGAAGATCAGATAAATAGAGCTCAAGTTATAAGCAAAGAGAGATTTGTTTGTTTAAAATTTTGTAAATAACATCTTAATGGCTATAATTTAACAATATAGTTATATTACCTTCGAAATATTTACGTTACACAAATATAATGACAGAATAATAACTTGTACAAAATAAAAGAATAAAAAAAACAGTAATAAATAAATAGTACATTGTGATACAAGTGTTGAAAGTTTGTCATCACGACCGAGGCGGAATTCGCACGAGCCGTATGCGAGTGTGTTATGGAGCCGAGGGCTGCAGTAACAAATTTGCACGTGTGTCAAACGACGTTTTTTAATCAACTTAATTTTCGTGGGGGTTGACCCGCGCCTCGTGGGGGTCGACGCGCGCCCAACCTGATACGGTAAACAATTTTATGGCAAAAAAAAATATGTTGGGGGCGAGCACGCGCACTTTTCCGCACTAGTACGGAAAACAGTCCATTGCATACCTAAATGCAGTGCGATAAGAATGAGTTTTCTAGTAAGTGTATTGAAAATATTATTATCCCACACATTTCAGTGCACTTTAGTGGAACTTAGCAAGCTGCAGTAAAATACGGGTAAATCTATCTTATTATCAATATTTTTTAACAATCTTAAGGCACTTGATAAGAGGCAGATTTGGTCAGGTTATTCAAGTCGTTCAGGTTTGTGTAAAAGAAGGTTCCAGTAACACTACTGACCGCGCGCCGTCTCAAGCCCACACGGGCTTGGGACGGCGGGCGGTTAAAGGTTTGTTACAACAATATAATATATGTACTGTTACAATGGTAAAGATTTAATTCCATTGCTGCGTTACTAAGCAGTTTGTTGTTTTATAAACTTCGTGCAGGAATGATGATGATGATGATGATATGTGATCGAAACAACTTCGAACCACTGATTTGAAAACATTGTTTTTTTTTTCTTATGACCGTTATAATTGATATGAAGTTTAGAGGAAAAATCAGTATGATGACTGAAAAAAATATTTTTGGGTTTGGCTTTTAAAAATTTAACAATGCAACAGTAGCTTTCATTATTATTATTAGGTTTAAACTGTACATTTACTCCAAAAGACTACACCATTATTTTTTTATACAGAGCTACCACTTGACACGAGTTTTTTTTGGATACAGAATCGCTTCCACCTCCCACTTAAACCCTCGTTTCCACGTTGCATTCGCTATCTCGAGCTAGACCACGTACGTTTGTTTTCTTTTAATTAAGTCCAATTGAAAAACTCTCGTAGAAATAAAGCCGTAGTCAATGATCGCGTCGCGACTTTAAAAACCTTTATTTGTAAGCTTTAAGTGGAATTGGTATCGGGTTAATGGAACTGCTCCTTTAGGGTAATTACGTATTAAATGGGTTGTTAATTGAATGTAAGGAAATTGGAGGTTGTTAGAGTTTTAAGTGCTTTGTTTTTAATAATTAATTTAAAGTTATTTTTTGCCATAAAATAGTATAGCCATTGATAGAACATTTCTATTACCAATGGCGTAAACTACGTGAAATTCGAAAATTAAACCATTGGGCGGTACTCTCAGAATATAAAGCATTCTCTTTCCTTCTCTAATATCGAATTTATATTTAGGCATCACGATCAATTCAGCCGAAAGACTTCTACCTGGACATTGGAAATGAACATTGCGGCGACACTTGGGGGAGGCCCTAGTGTCACCGCAATGTTCGGTCTAGTGCATCTCGTATTCATCTCGGATTTACGCGACCGTCACCAGGTCGTCTATTCACCTTGTGAGAGGCCTTCCAATATGCGATCGCTTCTCCAGAACATTTTCTCCTCATCGACCATCTATTCTGCAATCAATGTGCCCTGCTGATTGCTACTTGAGTTTGGCAAAGCTTTGAAATGTTATTATTTCTCTTGGCCAAATAGGTATATTTCTTTCTTTCCAAAATTCATCGACATCAATTTAGCAATTTAGGAATGGAAACGTGTCAAACAAAAAGACATTCAATCAGAGTTACTTTCGTATTTTAAATTTTTCGCTTTATCTTAAGTCTATTATGTGATATTAATAATATGTTCGAACATAAAGATCAAAATCAAAATGGCCTCCTGAAAGTAAGTGGTTTACACAGCTTCGGCCAGCGGTCGTGCACTTAGTGGTGCATTAGCACTGATAAATGAATTACTGGTGCTTGTTATATCGGTAAATCATGCTTCCATGTTATGCCAGAAATATACAAGCTGATGTCGACATTGTAGATTTTTTTTTTTTAGCAAGTATTAACAACTATGTCATGTTTTCTTCCCTGCTTCATCACTTCTCCCTGAATGATTTTCCTCCATCTGTCCCTGTCTTTGGCGGTGTGAAGGGCATTGTATATCGTAGAGTCAAGAGCGGGGCGTTCGGACCATCGAGCCCTTTTCCCATCCTCTTTGCCGGTCACAATAAGACAATGATTATACAATAGCAAGCAATGACATGTATACAGAACTTATAATTTGAAATATATATTTAAAAAAACTTTTTTTTATTTAACTTTACTATTGCATTTTAGTATTAAAGTAAATAAAAACCTCTGCTTTTTATATTTTTGATCCTAAAGTAAACAAAAAAAAAAAAACTAAAAACTACACCCTACAAAAGAACGCCAGCAAGAATTTAACGTAAACACCACTATCCATTAGTAGCCACGAAGTTAGGTGGCGTGAAGAAACTAAATTCCCCCAGTGGCCAATCTATGTAGGCGTTACTAGGGTAGCGTTGAGAGGGGCAGCGCCGTATGTGTAGTACGGAATATTTGCGAGCATTTCTATTTATTTGGGCCAGAACCCTTAAGTTTTTGACTAGAAACTTTGGGGCACGAAAGTGGGTTGGCTGCAAAATAGGGGAGAGAAAACATGACGAAAAATTAGTTTTATAATGACTGCACCGAAAATGCGGCACTAGGACGACAAAGTAAGATTTGTTTTTTGCTCTGGCAAGACCACAAAGTATTTCAATGTTGCTTGACATTCCAGCTTCTTTTCAGACAATACAACTTCTTTTGAATTGTATTTTGATAAAGTATTAAAACAAGAAATATAAAAACACTTTACGGCTCGCAATAAGCTGCTTAGTAAAGCGTTACATTTTTGTAAATTCTATTTTATTATTGTGAATATGAGGACTATGTGGATTACTTTTCTTTTCTGTAATTTTTAACATGATGTCTGGCAGTTTTGAGTATTTGATGCGGCCTACCCAAATGTCCTTTCTTTGGTATTGTTCGTCAAGTCGTCGAGCTCCTTAGTCCTTAGTCCTAAGTTTGAGCTACACGAATACTGAAAAATGCTTGCACTGACTGGACAGGTCCACTCAAATCTGTGTGGTTCTTTCTTCAAAAGACCATCTTAGACACTAATCTGCATGTTTCTCATATTATTTGACCATTACATGTTTACTGTATGGACTTTAAAAGAGACTTTGACCCCTGAGTTTGTTTCGGTGTTTCTTCTCAGGGTAGTCAGCTAGGAAACACCGGCCTCATCTAGTTTAAATGACGAAAAAAAAGATTGACGTGAAAAAGTGTTTTTTTAAAACCTATTTGTAAAATAAATATCATTTATCATTTATTTATCACTCAACTAATTAAAAAAAAATATATATAAAGTTAATTAAAAAATTATTCCTAGCTCAATATGGCGTAATAAAAATCCTCCGAATCGCTGTCGACTGGAAGTGTGCCTAAAATGCTGGTGGCATTGCCACGTTGCATGGTAATGCTAATCTCTGGCCAAGGTAGAAGCCAGCCCTTGCGTTACACAAAGAGTCAATTTGAAAAGCGTATGAACTCTCGGACTCCACGGTCCAAGAGTTTCAACCCCAAACGGCTCAAAATTATATAATACAATGAACTCAATACAACTTACATTTTTTTTTATTGGTTTATTATAATATTATTTCTCGCATCTGAGTGGAGCGAGAGAGCGTGTACTAGACTTTTACTGACTAAAATCCACCTGTGCTCCTTCAGTTGCCTTTCACGTTTCAGGGGCACGGTAATTCTTTCAAACACTCCTGCAGTCCTAGCAGGTGTCGGCCCTGCAAGTTTCGGTGTATTTTGCTGACTTCTCTTTAAGACGCGCGTAAAATACAACGCGCCGTGGTCGACTCGCGTTTGATCCTTACCAGACGGAGAGACCAGCGAGCTACTTCTAGTTCTAACCGTCTGCATCGTCCTGCGCTTACGGTGGCCGGGTATTGCCCTTCGACTCCCAACGTCCGGACATCTCCTGTGAACTCACATCATCATTCTGGTTTACTGACTTTTATAATTATTTTTAAACCATCTCGATTCTCTGACTCATCAGGGCCAGTCTTGGCATATTTTTTCGTTCAAAAATCACTATTAACTTCTAATAACAACACAAAATATATACACTTTTTAATTTTTAACTAAAAAAAGGGCAACTTTAAATAAATGTTCTGTTTATATACCAACTAAGTGTCTTGTGGCTGTTTAAAATTTCTTTCATTTTCCTCTCAGCTTCTCATTTCCGTAAAGTCAGCTTTCCTAACACTCTTTCTCTCTCGTTCATCTCAACTCGTTCCCTCCTCGCTTAGCTTTACAAGACCGAAGATTTTTGGTTCGCTATACACTTGCGATGTATACTGTATGAGGTATTTAGGTATTATTATAACCTCGCTATTTTGGTGTATGGGATAAGTTCTAAGTGGTAGTGATATGACGTAAATAGATTTAAATAGATAAAGCCTCAACACCGACTCCCTCAGTAGCCAATAGAGAAACATATATTATAGGTATATAAAGGAATGTTTCGTACAATGGGTTTGATATGTCCTTCAAGGAATAATAAAACCCTAAATAAAAATAAATGAAAAAAAAATAGATTTAAGAAGAAATGATCAATCACGTTCCTTCGTTATGGCTATTTTGTCATTAGAATACAAATTTATTGTAGAACTTGCCCATTGTTTTAAACAGAATTATACAGAATTTTTTTTTTTAGTAATAAGTACTGAAAAAAAAAATACACCAGGAACGCTGGCTTGCCATATTAAAGTTATTTTTTTAAAAAGTCCATTCTATTTTTTTATAGTTCGATTTTTAACAATGAAGCATGCAAAAATATCAAAATAGTTCAGTTATAGCTTAACATCGAATTTTTTTTACTCATTTTCACTTTAAGCCAAAACAAATCTAAAACTTTTTGAAACTGTAAGCAAAAGATATTTCTCATAATACTTCCACAATAATACATAATAGCTGTAGCGTTTTCACGAACCACCGTTCGATAATATCAACGTATTTCGCAAAATCGCCCTTTCTGGTTGAAACACAATAATTATAATGAAAGAGTTTTGTATCGCATGCCGTTATCAATGCAATAAACGGCTATTGACTTAATTGCACTACTTCTACAGTTAAATATAATTATGGCTAACCTATTCCGTTTCAGTAAATTAAAACGGTTTTATGAAAGTTTTCAACTATTTAACGGCCATTTATAGTGAGTGGCTGCAAAACAAACAGCCTGTTGTGTTCGTAAAAACAAAAATGGTTTTCCACTTAATTTGATGCAGTCATCAGTTTCAATGTTATTGTTTTTACTTGAAATGTAACACGAAATGGACGTTTATGCTTTCATTATTAGGTAACTTATTATTTACTGTAATTAAAACTAGTGACGTGGTTCTTGTTTGAATGCATATATTTGCAGAATAATAACACTGTAAAATACATTTTATTACTTTTTTCACAAACTGACACTGATGCCTTAGGGAGCTTTTAGAGTTATAGGTTTTTTTTCAAAAGAATTACCATGGTCGTGGAATGCGAAGACAATAAGAAACACAGGGTTTCAAGCAGTAATAGTCTGATACTAGTGTTCTATTGATTGCTGAACAGATGGTCCGTGAGATTGGAAGGTTCAGGAGTGGTGACCAAGTTTGACTGATGGACTGGTGAGATAGCGGGAGTCCTATGGATGTAAGACGCACAGGATCGTTAGTTGTGGCGATACAGGCTCCCCCAAGTGTTAAGTGTAATATTAGACATAGGCGGAGGCCAACGTGTGGAAGTTTTTTGGTCGAAATGGTGATGATGTTGAATCTGACACTCGTTCGCTTTACCCAGAGTGGGAGAAATTATTTGATGATTTCTCACATGATAAATAACAAAATTGATTTTAACTTTTTAACCGTTTGCGTCGAATTGTTCTGACAAGTATTTTTGTGCTCTATTTGCTGGGGTCGTATGTTTACGACCGGGTACTTCATCTCGTTTAGCTTTTCAATTCCCTTAGATGACAGGAGAGCTAACGAGATGGAGTATTTGGTCATGGATTTGCGAGCCTGGCGGAATAAATGCAAGTGTTTGTCGTATATATCCGACGTAGATGGTCAAGTGTTTGGCGGATATATCCGACGTAGATGGTCGAAAGTGTTTGTCGGATATATCCGACGTAGATTATCAAAAGTGTTTGTCGGATATATCCTACGTAGATGGTCAAAAGTGTTTCTCGGATATATCCGACGTAGATGGTTAAAAGGTTACAGAATATTTTGAATGATTTTTTTCTCTCAAAGCAAATTAATAAATTTTATCTTTCCGCTTCAGCTTATCACAAACGACTTGATAATACGTTTACATGCCCCAGATCACGCTACATTGCCTCTCTAAGACTCGCCCCTTTGACTATAATTGCAATTTCGGTAGGCTGTGCCCACGGTTCTCAAAAATAAAATGCTCCGTAACACGTTGGTTGCACACGTAATTAAATCAACATTTCTGTGAGGAGGATAGAAAAAAACAAATCAAATGAAATTATACACACATGAAAGCTTAATTTCAAAGCTTTTATTTGAAATGTCCACTTTTCGTAGCTGTATTTTTTGTTGTACCTTATGATATAATATGTACTGAAGAATTAAAAAAAACAGCCAAGTGCGAGTTGAATTTGTGATCAAAAGTTTCTGTATTAACTTACCTATATAAATAATTAGTTCGATTTCCAAACTGACAGGCGAGCCCACACAGAGCTAGCAGCCTCGCGAGACATGTGCTGCGCGAAGCAGCTCGGTTAGTGTGGACGTGCCTCGGCCGAGGCCTAATAAAAATAACCGCTCTTGCTGTTGAAGCTGCTCGCTCTGTGTGGACCAGCCCGATCAACATAACCAAGTAACTATTTGGCGATAATTTATAAAAATTGGTGTCAGATTTGACGGGCCAGTTGGTCTAGTGGTTAGCAGCCCTGACCGCTATGCCGGAGGTAGTGAGTTCGATTCCCACCTAGGACAAATATTTGTGATGAGCATGATCATTTGTTCTGTGTCTGGGTGTAATTTATGTATAATATGTATATATGTATTTAAACAATATTTAAGTATGTTTATCAGTTGTCTAGTACTCATAACACAAACTCTGCTTAGCTTGGGACTAGGCGGCGTTGTGTGATAGTTGTGGAATATTACATAATTATGTGGCTTTTGGATCTGTAACAACTGTCATAACTCTAAAAATAACAACCGAAACCGACTAACATCACAAGTTAAAAAAATCACCAAAGAAAAATCAATTCAGTTCACGATTACCACCTGAAAAATCTTTGCATCACTAGCAAAAACACTAAACTACAAAATAGTTACACAAAAAACGATCTATCACCGTCATATCCAATAAACGAACAAAATAATTCATCACATTTCACATAATTGCGTTAGGACAGTAATTCTAGACCTTTGAGGGGAATTATTAATATATAACAGCGAAGCGTCATGGCGTGACTCCAGTATGCGCTCCCATTCTTTACATTGGCATACCAGGGCAAGCAATAGAGGCTTTATTAATATTGCTATATAGTGGATCTGTATGGGTATGTCGGGAAATAATATGGCGCTCTTTGGAGCCTAGTCAGATGAAGAAATTAATAAGAGCATATTATTTTTGTGGCAGGTTAGGTTTATTGTGGTGTGTTGTTTCTTATATATTATAGAGAGCAAGTTTTTGTGTGTGTGTACCTGTGTTACTCCTCATGGTCAAACGCTTTAGCAAAGGAGGAAAACTCCCCAGCCGCCGCCAGGATTCTGATCCCGATTTCCGGCCACTGTTATAGGCGTGGGCTTGCGGACGGCAAGCACCAAGTCACCAAGCCCAGGACGTTGACGGCGCGTACCGTTCCCGCTCGCCTCAAAGAGTTGGCTGCAAACCGTAGGGACCCAGCAGGGTAAAAGCCTACTGGGGCCATGGTCCGGTTTCTGAAAGGAAATTCGGCCCCGGTAATGGAGAAACCTCGTATGAAAAACTTGCTATCTCACGGGAAAAGCCGCTGGCAGAAACTAGTTTTAAAAGTCTATATCTTGCAAAGTATCCATGATGCATTTCAACATTGTTACTAAATATCTAACTCATACTAAGAGCTCCATAAAAGGAAAAGGATGATGACTAATCTTACAGTTTGAAGTTGATGAGTCATAAGAAATTCCCTTAAATAACTTCCCAGAATTCACAAGAGAGATGAGTAACCCACTCCATTAGGTTTTCTTCGAAAAAGATAGCTTTGAAACAGCTAAAACTTCACGTTCAATGCTTATTACTGTTAAGCTTTAATTCCAATACTGCTTGGCAAACAGATCGTAAATAAAGTTTATAGCTTAAAATATAAAACAGTAGACTTGTTTTTGGTTTTGCTGTTTTAAACTGTGCTGATTTCGGTATTTTACATGATAGAGTTTGAAGAGTGTACAGGAGAATTGCTTGACTTGATTCTACCATCATCTTTCTACTCGATTACGGAGACGCGGTGCGTTGCGCGGTGCGTCAGACGGTCCGTCGTTCATTGCCGTATGTTTGTGTTTGCGCGAGCGATGACGCGGCCCGCTGCTGCAATGTACGATGAAACGCCCAACGCGCCGCGTCTCCGTAAACACGGCCTTACGTTGTTGAAACTTCTACGGTCCAGAGTAAGTGCATCGCCTCTTCGTTTTAACGGCGTACATCGAAACACTGGAACAGTTTGCTGCTACGGTCTTCCCGTCCGATTATAATTTAGTGTCTTCAAGGCAAGAGTGAATAGGTTTTTAATAAATTAGTGCGCCTCACCATTAACGATTGCATCAATACTTACCATCTGGTGTGATCGCAGTCAAGCACTTGTTTATATCCATATAAGTTAGTTTCATATATATAAAAGACGCGCGGCGGCAGCGTGGTTGTAGCGCAGCAGTCGCGCAGCACTTTGAGATTAATTTGAAGACGCCCTTACAAAAGCCCATCGTTAGCAGGCGCCTACTATGAGATATACGTCGTGGGTTTAAACCTAGGTTTTGTTTTGTGTAACCAATCTCATCATCATTCCTCTCAAAAATCGATAAAGGATAAAAACATCGTGAGGAAACCGGCATATCCTTGAACCAACATTTCGAAAACATGTAATATCTACCAAGCCTTACTGGGCCGAGTGATGGATTACGGCCCATTCCTTTTATTAGAGACAAGGTCTGAGACCCAGCAGTGGGAACATTATTCGGCTGATTTGAATTAGCTATTTTCTTTTTATTGTTGTTGTTTGGTAGAAAGTGACTATGAGGTCGGCATTGGAGAGCGCTTGTCTACATGTAGGTTACCTTGAATAGGTTACCTACTTCTAGACGAGCGCTTTCGATTTCTTGATTTAAAGATCCTCAGGTAGTAACAATCAGAAAACATTGAACCGGCAGGGAATTCCTTTATACCGTACGGCCTAAAAAATAAATAGTTTAAACAAATACAATTTGTTTATTTATTTGCTAACATGTAAAACACTGATTATTAAGCAAGCATTAGAATTTCATGACACAGTATTAAAACATGCACCCTGTATTAAAACGTGTAACCATCACAAGGGCACAGCAAATTTTACTTAAAAAAAAGTTATTAAATTACATTATATTATATCGATTGTAATTAATATTATTAAATGCCAATAATAGTTATTGACAACATTATCAACTGCTAATTACATGTATTTTTAAACCATTTTTTTTTACGAGTACACAAGCGCTAAAGTTTGCAGCACCTAACTTCAGACTCGCCAAGTCACGTCAGATATACTGTACTTTTTTTTAAATATTTTAGATGACAATAAGTCCTTAATATTTCTGTATGCAATAATTTCAGTCAACACAATATTGCTCCCTCTTTCTTCCCATTTATTCGAATACCCGATATCTTTCACTGCTTACAAAACAAAACATAATATTCGATCATCTGGCGTTCGTAGTGTTGTTTGTCTGTCAATCCGTCACAATCTTCTCTGTGTGTCGTAACATCCAATCGTCTTTGAGAACAGTATTCTCATCGTTTATTTAATAAAAACGTCATGTTGGCAAATAGCGCGTGGATATTGATTAGGGTTGCGAGCAATAGATCTTATTGTAGTACAAGAGAGGGGTTGAGGCGGGTGTTTGATAGCTCAGTAATAGTTTTTGAATGTATTGCGTATGTTGTGATAAATGTCAGCGTTTGGTTACTGAAATGCTTTGTCACTGTCTTGCTTCATGTGTGTGTTTGTCGAATTCGGTTTAATGATTTTTACGTCTAGAAGATTTTTTTATCGGAGTTTTTTTTTCTTAACAATTATCACACAACGCCATCTAGTTTCAAACTAAGAAGAGCTTGTACTATGAGTACAAGACAACTGATAAACTTACATAGATTGCTAAATACATAATATCACCCAGACACATCACAAATGATAGCAAATGACCTCTGGCTTAACAGTCAGGGCCACTAACCACTAGACCAACAAGTCAATCAGACTGTTCGAAACACACACCGTAATCCTGGGTAGGTGAAGAAACACGGGTGGGATTTAGTCAGTAAAAGTTTGACATTCTCTCACTCCAACTACGATTTCTCAAACTAAAAAAAAGAGAAGGTGGGGCAGGTTGCTGACAGGTAGCGGCCATTATATGGCCGCTTTCGTCTTTCGGCTGAAATGATGATGATGAAGATAAAAGAAAATATAATCTCTCGATTATATATGCAAATTAATGGTTATTAATCAAACGACTTATAATTCGATAGGAATAGACAAAGACGGCAAGCCAATCTCATTGTTTGGTTGTAATAAACTCGCATTTGCACTACGCACTAAAGACAGACTCTTCACTCTTGTCTTTTATTTCATTATGTACTTTGATCACGAACATTTTGTTGATTGTGATCGATTATTATGTGTCTCAGGTGTAGGTGGTTGACGCCACATAAGAACTAAAATTCAAAATCCAGCATCACGATATTAGAATGTTCCTCGCGATTGGCATCTATACAATAGTCTAAAATCAACTACTGGGCAGTTGCCCGGACCAGACAAAACAACTGTCTGGTCGGATGAACTTCCCTATTTACGGAGCTTTGCTGGAGTCTATGTTTCCTGACAGCTAGGGGTTTTTAAGCCATAGTGAAAAGATTTACTTTTTGACAAGCGCCTTCCACTGTCGACCACATCATTGTTTACCATCAGGTGAAATAGTAGTCAAGTGCGAGCCTGAAAAAAGAACTAAAGAATAATCCAAAAAAACCACTCGCTATTTTAACTAATTTGCACCGCATCAGCTCAGTGTGTGCGGGTGCGGCTCGCCTATCTGCGCCATACATCGGAGGCGTCGGCCGTTGTAATAGATTGATACGTCCAACGGGTAGCCCCCGATGTTTTGTCTACATCCACACTTGCTCAACACCACCCCGGTAAATTGGATTTTTTGTATAGAAACACTCAACTGCCAGTTGTGTTAATCGATCGAATAGTTTTTAGTTTCAGTTAGCCTTGATTATACAGGAAAAACTTTCTAGAAATGGATTACTTACTATGTACATAAACTCGGAGTAAAGAGATCTTATCTCTGTGGACTCGGCAAGCAATAGCTAGCTCACCGTCCGACTGTCCGGTAACCGTCCGGACCGAGCCCAAGTCGTCGACGGCGCGCACTTTTCCCGCGCGCCTCAAGGAGTTGTCAGTAAACCGTAAAGGCCCATTAGGGCCTAAGCCTACTGGAGACATGGACTGATTTCTGAAAAGAATGTCCGGCCCCGGTATAAAGGGCTAAGAAGGAACCGTAACGGGTTAGGTTTTTAGTCAGTAAGAGTCTTACACTATCTTCCGCTCTGCCCAAGGGCGGGAGCTGTCATTGGATGATTTTTTCCTACCATAAAAAAAAATCTTTATGGACTGGTTTCGTCACTTACACCTTCGTGGACCATTTGTGGGCCTTGGCGGCCTTCATTCTAATCAGCCTAACTGTCTACTCCAAAGGGGTTCCTACAGTTTGTTTAGGGCGTCTATGAGTAAATTAGGTGCTCTCAAGGTTTATGATCTTATTTCGTTGACGGCTGTGCATTCGACGAGCACGTGTGTAATACTTTTTTCCGACTTCATGCATGCTCTGCACAGAAGACTGTTCGTGACACCCATAATGAAGAAGTGTTTATTCAGTGAGCAGTGTCCGGTTTAACACTTCGATCCACAACTACCCAACTTGTTCATACAAAAGTAGACTCTAAACATCGGAATTAAGGCCTATAGTGGCGTGGATGTGAGAGGACACCGGTGTCCTCTGAGCTAGGACAGATTAATAAAAAAGTGCCAAAAAAAGCCTTCCTCAATTCCACTCTTTTCTGTCTTTAGCCACTTTTATTAAATTATGTTGATTAATTTGAGTTACCAAATATAACAATAGCTATCAAAGTTGTTCCCGCGAATAGAGCATATATATAAAACAGTTCAAAATCAACTTTTGAACAGTTGCCCGTACCAGAGGCAAAGGTCGGACCCGTCTGGTTGGAGATTACTCCCTTTTTATTGGAAGTTTGCGAAACTTTACAGCTTGTACCGCATTACCATCACCATTTAAGCCAAAAGATGTACACTGTTGGACATAAGCCTCCCCCAAGTGTCCCCATAATGACGGATCTTATGCGTTCTGTTCCGCATACCTGTAAATTATCATCCAAATTTAAAAGATTCAGTAAGTATTTGTCTATTTTCACTTTGAGTATCACCTCCTTTGAACCAAAAGACATTGTAGTTTCGTTCTCAGAAGTGTTCAAAAATTCGATTCTTATGTAAGCAAGTGCTAGAGAAAAGTTCAAGAAGTTTCGACTGTATTATATTTTGCTATTTGAGCTTACGTCGACAGTAGCTCGACGATAGCTTTTAAAATTTTGTTCGGCGCGGTGCCGCCATGTCAAGGGGAAGCAGAGCTTACCAAAGGCTTGGAGATATAGCTTGTGAATGTTGTTAGAGCTTGCTGGGAATCTTTGCCAGGTTTTGTCACCAGCAAGGCTATGTGACTACTAGGAGACAACATCTCCCAATAGCTTTATTTTGAATTGAATAACAATAGAAAGCTTTGAACGTCAGTTTCCGTACAAACAACTACAAATCAGAGACAAACAATTCATCATTCATCCACACTAATATTATTAAAGCGAAAGTTTGTGAATGTGTGTGTGTGAGTGTGTGATACTTCTTTACGCTCGAAAGGCCGAAGGATTACATGGGAAGATCTCTGAAATAAACTTGTGAGCCTCACCATCAACGATTGCATCACTGCTTACCATTAGGTAGGATCGCAGTCAAGCACTAGTTTATATCAAATAAAAAAATCTAGAGGTATAGGAGTATGTTCTTAGGGATATTTTTTCAACTTTTACGCTAGTGAAGTCGCTCAGCAGACTTACATAATTATACGTTTCATTATTACACCACCAGAAGCACGGTAATGCGCCACAGGTACATGGTGGAAAACTCAGCTATACGCACTAAACGTTTTGGGAACACATTAATTGTAACTTGTACGTACAGCTAAAGAGTGGCCTTCCCTAATGAAGTCTACGAGTATGACTCCTAAAAGTTGCTATCTTGTCATCTTTAATTCAAGAGTGAATAGGTTACTTCTAGGTAGTGCAAGCCTATCATCAGTAAAATCTTCTATATATAAAAGCGAAATACCACTCACTGATTAATCACGAAATCTTAGAAACTACAACACTTACAAACTTAAAATTTGGCAGGTAGGTTTCTTATAGAGTGTAGACATCCGCTAAGAACGGATTTTACGAAACTTTAGCCCTAAGGGGGTAAAGCGGGGGTTGGAAGTTTGTAACGATAAACCTTCCACGCGGTTGAAGCTGCTAGCAGAAGCTAGTAAAATATATGGAATATATCTGGTTCATATAAGGACCGGTAAATAAAGTTTTAAGAAAAAACAGGTTTTGTCTTCCATCCCCTCCTTTATAACAGCATACAAGTCCCAATTTACACCCCCTTTTACTTTTACCATACATCCCACAAAACCCATACATTTGAGCTAACAAAATAAACCCATTATCCCTTTGCTGAACTTCGTATCCAGTTCATTCATTACGTCATCCAAACAAAAGACGTTCGTCAGGAGCGTACGAGTCCCATGGGCCTGTGTGTTTATTTCTTCTTCTTCATACGCTGCTTATAGCCGACCTATTATTCTGAGGGACTGTTTTGCGTGTGCTATAGGATTAATTTCTACTATTGACATGACCTTTTCTTATTTTATTTGTTAGGGTTCCGTACCTCTAAAGGAAACTTAAAGGATTAATTTGCTGTCCGTCTGTTTGTCTGTCTATCAAGAACCTTCTCGGGAACGCGTAGAGGTATCGAGTTGAAATTAAAACCATGTACTCAGGTCTGTAGTCCCTTGAAGTTGTGAAAAATTAAACTTCAAAGTTAACAAAAAATAAAGCTATGGCTGTTTATGTCGCTAAAAAAACCTTGCGACTCAGAAAAATCCCCGTTTCATGTCCAGACAATCTCTGTCCATGGTATGGACAGAGATTGCCTGGAAGAAATCGCAGAATGCGATAAGGCCGTCAATTGTATATTCTTAAATTTAAGGCTCTAATTGTATTTTATCCTATCTTGGTGTACAATAAAGCATAATATAAATAAATTTATAAAAATCTGCGAGACTCAATTCAGGAATTGCCAACTGTTTAAGTACTTAGGTAAGTTTGTATGGAAACCTCAGTGCACGAGTTTGACTCGCACTTGCCCAGTTGTTTTTATATGCATATCAATTTCATCGATCATAGAAGATAAGGTGTCAAAACATTCCTCCGCATGACTTTCGACTGGTAGTGTACCCAAAAAACTGCTGACATTGCGACGTTGTATGGCAATTTTTAATCTCTGGCCAAAGTAAAAGCCAGTCCTTGGGTTATGTGAGAGCTATGCATCTAAATGAAATTCTGTGCAGGTTCGCAACAAACCTTTAACTGTAGATAATCTATATATACGTAGATGAAAGCGAAATACCGCTCACTGATTAATCAAGAAATCTCAAAAACTATAACTCCTACAAATTTATAATTTGGCAAGTAAGTTTCTTACTCCATCCCTAAGGGGTTTTTTATGGTATGTAAAATCATCCAATGACAAATCCCGCCCTTGGCCGGAGCGGGAAGTAGTGTCACTCTTACTGACTAAAAACCTACCCTGTTCCTTCGTTGCCTATCTTACCGGGGCCGGGTATTCCTTTCGGAAGCTGACCCATGACCCCAGCAGGCTTCGACCCTGCCTGTCTGCAACTAGCAGGCTGGGCCCCTAAGGGGTTTGTAACAGGGGTTGGAAGTTTGTATGGAGAAACCGATCTTCACGAGGGCGAAGCCTTTGGAAGACACTAGCGAATATATGACTATTATAATAAAGAAAAGCCTCAAATCTCAAAGATTTGTACCACCTATGAGCAACTAGGGCGGGACACCCGTGGTAAATAACCTATACTGTTGTTTCAACCCTAGTGGATTAGTTAGATTTATCATGCTCAATAACTTTGCCTTATCATTACTAGCTTCAGTGTACTAACGAGTACACAATAGGTATACCTTAATCAGTCGAATTCCAATCTGCTTGTTAACTGAACGCGCTAGTACTAAAGTCACATATTTGGGTCATTACGTAGCATGTTTCCAAATATCTGTGGAACTTCGCTAATGATTCCCCGTATCGTATTAATTAGGAACCTACCGAGTACAGATGTTTGATAAGTATCTATTCACGCGTTACACTCTTTATTTTCTGAGTTTTTGTAGGTGGTAATGCATGTAATTGTTTACGTCGATATACAAACCGATTATAGTAAAACGGGGTGAATAGAAATGCAGGGTTAAATAGAAACAATACTTTGGATTGGTTTTTCACTTTGATACTACATTCACTCAAACCCCAAGTGAACGCATCATCTGCGCGTGATTTCGCGCCATTCGGTTAAAAAACAAGCGTTTGCATAGATTATAAAAATAAAGTGTTTTTTTAATCAACTTTTAAAAATAACAATTCATTAATAAATTGATACTATTAAATGCTGCAAAAAATATTCAACTGCCGTAAAAATATACTTTAAAGTTTTGTTTCTATTTACCCCTGAGGTTCTATTCACCCCATTTGACCGTAATAGTAAATTGTGATTTTCCGACTGAATATGTGTTTTCATTACTAATCGGTAGAGTCATGTTATTTCAAATTAATTATTCAGCATGTAGCTGGAATAAAACACACCTGTATAGTGCGTAGTACATATATATCAATGCCTGTATATAGCCTAATTCGAAAATTAAGTTTCGATCATAGGAGTTTTTTGACGAATTAGTTATCTTCTTATATACTCGTATAAAAATGAATAGCTGGTTTTAGCCTCGCTAAAACTAGCTAACTTTAAACGGTAGCTAACGGCAGCTAGCTAAGTTTAAACGGTGAGAAAATATGGAAAAATTAAGGAAAAACAATCCGACATTAGGCAGTACGAACTAAACATATAATAAAACTGTAGAAAAGTGGTTTTTGTACATGAAAAAAAAATCTTAGAAAAGCATTTTTAGAATTTTTGTCTGTTTGTCTGTTTGTCTGTTTGTCTGTTTGTCTGTTTGTCTGTTTGTCTGTTTGTCTGTTTGTCTGTTTGTCTGTTTGTCTGTTTGTCTGTTTGTCTGTTTGTCTGTTTGTCTGTTTGTCTGTTTGTCTGTTTGTCTGTTTGTCTGTTTGTCTGTTTGTCTGTTTGTCTGTTTGTCTGTTTGTCTGTTTGTCTGTTTCTCTGTTTGTCCGTTTATTGAAGTCGTGGGCACAGCTAGTCCTAAATAAAGGCAAATAACATAGGAATCGACGCATCACATTGGTATCGCATCGGTTTTAATACCTACACCTACACATGCAAGTACGCTAGTAACATACCTAATCAATATTTATCAAGATAGTTTAGCGTCGCTGGCTCAACTGAAAAGCAAATTAAACAAATCGCACGCCCAGAACAACACTGCACTAATTCAAAATAACAAATTTTTCATAACGGAGGAAAAACTATTATCTCATGTTATATCAATTTTATTGCGAATGTCCTGAGTTGTACATGTGAAAAATCCAAGGCGTATCAGCACTATATAGCTCCATATACTCAAAACTTATTAATAAAGCAAAATAATGCATTTTTTCACTTAATTCACTGTTGTGGAATGACTGAACGAAATAAAAATTGATTATTTTGAGTTACGTGCTTTTAACTGATTAATTCTGAAATAATGCACTATTATTCTACTGTTTTTTTATTCAGATTTAATATACAATAACGGCTTTTGTTTACTTTTTAAGGAAAAGACCTACGTAAAATGGAATTAAACACTTGCCCTACACGTTGTTTTATATTTCAATGTAAATTTGTACTTGTTTTTGACTCATAGTTTTAACTAAAACATAATTATAAATTAAAAAAATAAAACTAAAATCTTTATAATAAATAGAGAGAAAACAAAACTCTTTGGATACAAAACAATTAATTATTACACAAAAACCGTTATGAATTAAAAACCAAAACATTTATAGCACACACATAAAACAAATAATGTTTATAATTTTATAAACATGACAGTAATTAAAAAACTTTAATCATATTTTTAAACTAACAAAGTATATGCCCACTTTAGAACATAAAACAAGAAGTAGTAATATCCTACTAATTACAGACTGTAAGTACGACTAGATCTAAGAATTACAATAAATTCATGACGCATCACATCACAAAAACAATAAAAAAAGGAAAAATTTAATTTAGTCGTCAATTTATCAACCACTAAATTATTTATTTCTATATTACTATAGTTACTTAATCACTTTGAACTTACTATGCTGCGATAGTAATTCTTATTAAAAATAAAGAGATATTGCCTGCTCTCCAAATCGTCCAGCTGCCAAAACTGTTTGAAAAGGTCTTGTCGTGCTATTTCGTCTATTAATATTTTTTACAATTCAACTGGCATTTGTCACCACAAGGCGGACGGATTTGACGCTCAGCGATCAGTCTTGTAGGGTTTGATAAAAAAAAAACTATATGCTTTTCTTGTATACTTTGCTAGTCTTTAGACTTCCAACTAACAGGGTTTCATATTCTTTTTCTGCTTATTTTTGGTTCGCTTTCGGGTGTCAATGGCGGAAGTCGAGAGTGCGGTTTTCGGAGTAGAATTGGAATCTTCTTGATTGTTAGCTGTTGAAAGACCCAGTTTATTGGATTCATCATCAAATGAATTACCTATATGAACTTCTCGAGCTTGACGATGATGAGCTGGAGTCTGACAAAGAGCTTGAAGATGAAAAAGAAGATATTTTTCTAGCGATTACGGAAGGCCGACATATTTATTTGATAGGCACAACAAAAATAAGATCCATATCCGAATCATCTATAAAATCTTCTCCGTCACTATGATCAGATAAATCAGGAACAAATATCTTTCTGTCTGGTGCTTCATTAGCTAATGCTGCCACTGCTGACGTTTCATCGGTTGATTCTGCAACGGTTGTATTTTCAACATCCTCTTCCTCGCAGCTTTGTTGAACAGAATATCTGGTTTCTTCTGTGGTTGTTTTCATTGCTTTCTTACATAACAGAAGATCACGACCCTTCATGATCTGCCAAATAACTATTACAAATTTAATCAATTCAACAATAGTGCATTATCTCAAACAAAATGCAAAATCTTGTTGTAAATAAAGAAAAATATAAAATGTAAATATATATCTTTTAATTTATAATATAAGTAACAATTCTGATTTCAAAAATACAATTTACTATGCTTTTAAACAAAATTAAGACATATTTTATGTCTACCATCAACAGTGCATTATTTTACTGATTTTCACCTTTTATGAATAATACTGAAACATTTTGGAATAATGCAAAAAATCTAACTTACTTTCGAGTGAGTGAGTGTACTGTGTTTTTGTATTATATGTACATAGGTAGGTTTTAGTATAATTAGTTTAGTTAATATTTAAGGTTTTTTACATGTGTAGATATAATTTAATTAGTTATTTATGTATTTACTTACTTTCGTCAACAACAGAGTTTTATTTCGAAATAGTATCAAAAACGATGTATAAGCACATTCACCAACACCGAATTAAAACTAAATAGTTCGGAGTCGTAGTTATACTAAATTCAAGGACACTGTATCAACACAAAATAATTCACTGTTATGTACAGGATGTGCGTGCTGTTGCTAAGGCCGACAAGTTGCAATTAGACATAGTTCAGTGTTGGCGGTATGATTCTGCCAGCGCGCCATCACCAATAATGAATTAGTGCGCCATCTGTTAGGCATTTTTGTAGATATAAATACGTCTGTCTTCTTGGCAGGTGCAGCAAATTTAATCAATTCAACAATAGTGCATTATCTCAAACAAAATGCAAAATCTTGTTGTAAATAAAGAAAAATATAAAATGTAAATATATATCTTTTAATTTATAATATAAGTAACAATTCTGACTTCAAAAATACAATTTACTATGCTTTTAAACAAAATTAAGACATATTTTATGTCTACCATCAACAGTGCATTATTTTACTGATTTTCACCTTTTATGAATAATACTGAAACATTTTGGAATAATGCAAAAAATCTAACTTATTTTCGTCAACAACAGAGTTTTATTTCGAAATAGTATCAAAAACGATGTATAAGCACATTCACCAACACCGAATTAAAACTAAATAGTTCGGAGTCGTAGTTATACTAAATTCAAGGACACTGTATCAACACAAAATAATTCACTGTTATGTACAGGATGTGCGTGCTGTTGCTAAGGCCGACAAGTTGCAATTAGACATAGTTCAGTGTTGGCGGTATGATTCTGCCAGCGCGCCATCACCAATAATGAATTAGTGCGCCATCTGTTAGGCATTTTTGTAGATATAAATACGTCTGTCTTCTTGGCAGGTGCAGCAAATTTTTGGCTATTTTACTAAACAAAAAAGTCAATTTTGAGATTTTTTGACATAATACAGTGTTGTTCTGGGCGTGCGAAATCATCAACAAATCAATTATTTTTTTCCTTAAAACCTTTAAGCATTCATATTGTCATTCTATCAATCAATCAATTCAAAATATTTATTTACTAGAGTATGGTACATAAGATGTTAAATTAAATTTGCTTCAACATAATTATCCTGGCATTAAATGGCGTGCAACTGTCAAATCCTACAATCACCGATGTCAATTAATCTAACTTACAATTGTCAGATTCTTTTGACTTATCTTTTAAATAGTCTGCAGGTTTTTTGTTTGTGGTCTTCTTTATATCCACATGATCACACAACGATGTCCGTGACACATTCGCTACGGTTACCTCATACAATATGAGTACGAGGCTCATTGCCTTAGGCCCGTGCACGATGCATCTTGTAAATTCTTAATGACGATGTAATATTTAAACCACAAGAACTTGTATCTGTGTCTTCAGCCTTAAAGCTTTTATTTATATGAATTTCTTGCTTCAGTTCCGCTTCATCCTTGAGTTTTTCAAGCCTAAAGCGATATGCACATAACTTATGCATGCAAACCTTTTTTCGTCCATGATACCCTAGTAAGTTTTTACTCAGAGATTCTTTGTTTACGTGCAAAAATATTTAAGATTATCTTTGTTAGGACCGAATATTGCATATA
Source organism: Leucania comma (assembly GCA_958295575.1). NCBI lineage: Eukaryota > Metazoa > Arthropoda > Insecta > Lepidoptera > Noctuidae > Leucania > Leucania comma. The sequence goes on from OY282469.1 coordinate 3,061,607, forward strand.
TTTAACAGTTACTTTTTTGAGATTTCTGAGATGACTTTCTTCATATTCATCTGTGAAATTTACTAAAACTGTAAACAATTGCTAATACAAACTAATTTTTAAATACTGTTAAAATAAGATATATTTTAAAGGGTCGTCTTAACCATTAGAAACTCTCGTGTTATAAGCAAATGAATAACTTGTAAAACTTAAATTATATCCGATTGTAACTTAATTGGATTACAATATATTTCTTAGTATTGACTATTTAGTCTGAAATGAATTAATGGGGAATAAAATATGCATTAAAAATGGATTTGTTAACAATCTGATTTTATCAAGAAAAAATGTAAAAAAATAGAACACTAATTGTGAAAACAATATCAATATTGGTAGAAAAGAAAACACGATATACAATTCTAAACTAATATATATGTAGGGTGTGATGACTTGTGACGTCAAAAACCATATCGGACTTCTCTTTCTTAATATACATTACTTTACTACTGATGAAGATATTTTTAATTTACTTTTTTCATATTTATTTACCATATTATATATGTTAAGTTTCTGCACCACCCTAAGGTCGACTGGTAGAAAATGCCTAAGGCATTAAGTCCGCCTTTGTTCAGTGTTATGTGCATAAAGTTTTTAAAATAAATAAAAAAATATATTGGGATATTGGCAGTTCAAGAAGACCAGCTCCTAAAACTCAAATCTCAACTCGAAAACCATCACAAATATCGACGATTTCAAACAAACAAAGAACGCTCCAAACTTCAGAATAAAGAACCGCTTCAGACATCCAATCGATCGGATCTCATACAAGCGTTAATACCGGTGGCGGTGGTACATTCAAAAATCTGTAGCGGAATAAAAAGGTTGCTGCCCATTATGCGGACAACAATGGCCCGACTGAAAAGTACCCCGGATGCCCGCTGCAACATTATAATAAAAGGTAACTGCGAATAGGTTTCCGGGATAAAATTTTATTGTGAAGCATCGACAAAGGACCTCGGAGCGAACAAAAGTCCGCAGAGATCCGGGAACAATCCGCAACTCGGTGACGAAGATATCGCGTAGTAATATTGTAATTATATGTATCCTGGGCGAGGGGTATTGAGTCTGTTTGCGATTAGCGGGGGAGTGGCGGTTAAGATGTTATCGTGTGGTCGAATATCTTTGTTTTTTAGAACTCTTTAGGGCTTAGAAATATGGTTTATATTTCAATCACACGAATATATCTTCTAACATAAAAATATCGTGTCAAAGTGTTTATTATCGAACTCCTCCAAAACGTCTTGATCGATTTTTATGTTTTTTTTTTGTATATATTTGATTGGTTTAATAAATAGGTCTTAGGCTATTTTGTAAACTTCTCTCCCTCTGTTTTTTTTTTAGCAGTGTTCTGCCAGGTTTACCAGCTAGTACCTATTACACTCGTATTTAAAATGATAAAGGCGTAAGTTTGTGAGTGTGTGTGTCAGTTTGAAGTGTTTATTTTAATAATACGGCTCATTCGCGAAAGAAAAGTTTAATTATTTTGAATTTTTATATCGTTGCATAGCATAGCATCAGCTATACAATGTTCCCACTGCTGGGACTCAGGCCTCCTCTCTAGAAGAGGGAATGGGCCGTAATCCACCACGCGGGCCCAGTGCGGGTTGGTGGAGGTCACATGTCTTCGATTTTTTGGTTCTAAGACATGTCAGTTTCCTCACGATGTTTTCCTTCACCGTTTTGAGAGCAGGATGATGAAATAAATTACACAATGTAATGCGCCTGTCTGAGTTTAAACCCACGACTTACAAGTCGTAAGTTGGGGCCGTTACCACTCGGCCACCACTACTCTCCTAAATCGTTGACCATGACATATTATAAAAACTTATTTCCTTTATATTTCATCCATATATTTAGTTCCCGAGTTATTACTCTTTTCCCCGCCTATAATGACTCTAGTTTGTACTCCAACTGTACGGCGAAATACATATTTCAACCCCAAATTATGCACTTAGAAAAATTACTTCATACCATTTGCTGACTAATAATATTTAATTGTCCGCCGTATGTTCGTGTGCTAATGTTTCAACACGTTATTTTGCTATTGAATTACAGTTTGTTTTTGAACGATAATGTAAACATGGCAGTGTTATTAATGAGCGAAAAGTGACTTCTGATACGTAGGTCGTAGGTTCAAGACCTTGACCTGACGCACCTTCAAAATAAATTAGACGTAACTCCAAATTCGTAATTTGTGAAAAGAATAATACAAAGTTGATTGAGTAAAGTTACTACATCGTGACGTTATCTTCACTTCTTCAAACTTTCGTGCAGCGAGCCATACTTCCAGCACCCAGATCTTCAAAGAGTATCTTGACCACGAGCATACCTACCTAGTCTTACCTGGTCATCACCCTCAACGTCATCAGCGTCCGCAGCTAAGCACAAGTAGAGCCATAAAGGACCTCTCCTGGTTGACGCCAGCAGTCAAGCCACAACGTCGCACAACAAATCAATTACACTAACGTGGATAACAAGAAATGTCAATTAAACTAAAAATCCTTTCTTCACGTTACTTACCGTATTTACAGGGTTAGCAAGTCAGGTAACGTGAGCTCTAATAATATAGTTTTCGTGTCTGATTAGCGTCGATTATGTCGGGTGTGTCAGCGCCAATCGTCACCCGTCGCGTTAATTATGATGGCCGGTGGAAATACCTTTAATGTAATATACAATATTTTCAGGAATGTTTATAAGCTAGTATTTTGCCAGTGACTTTGTTCACGTGAAAATTTTCATGAAACTTGAACAACCTTATTTTGGAGGGTAGGTTTAAAAAACTAATAGTGATAGTCTTTCTTTATTTATTCTAATTAAAAATGTCAGTAAGTTTCAGTTTTATTAAGTCGGGGCCGTTACCACTCGGCCACCACTACTCTCCTAAATCGTTGACCATGACGTATTATAAAAATTTATTTCCTTTATATTTCATCCATATATTTAGTTCCCGAGTTATTACTCTTTTCCCCGCCTATAATGACTCTAGTTTGTACTCCAAACGTACGGTGAAATACATATTTCAACCCCAAATTATGCACTTAGAAAAATTACTTCATACCATTTGCTGACTAATAATATTTAATTGTCCGCCGTATGTTCGTGTGCTAATGTTTCAACACGTTATTTTGCTATTGAATTACAGTTTGTTTTTGAATGATAATGTAAACATGGCAGTGTTATTAATGGGCGAAAAGTGACTTCTAATACGTAGGTCGTAGGTTCAAGACCTTGACCTGACGCACCTTCAAAATAAATTAGACGTAACTCCAAATTCGTAATTTGTGAAAAGAATAATACAAAGTTGATTGAGTAAAGTTACTACATCGTGACGTTATCTTCACTTCTTCAAACTTTCGTGCAGCGAGCCATACTTCCAGCACCCAGATCTTCAAAGAGTATCTTGACCACGAGCATACCTACCTAGTCTTACCTGGTCATCACCCTCAACGTCATCAGCGTCCGCAGCTAAGCACAAGTAGAGCCATAAAGGACCTCTCCTGGTTGACGCCAGCAGTCAAGCCACAACGTCGCACAACAAATCAATTACACTAACGTGGATAACAAGAAATGTCAATTAAACTAAAAATCCTTTCTTCACGTTACTTACCGTATTTACAGGGTTAGCAAGTCAGGTAACGTGAGCTCTAATAATATAGTTTTCGTGTCTGATTAGCGTCGATTATGTCGGGTGTGTCAGCGCCAATCGTCACCCGTCGCGTTAATTATGATGGCCGGTGGAAATACCTTTAATGTAATATACAATATTTTCAGGAATGTTTATAAGCTAGTATTTTGCCAGTGGCTTTGTTCACGTGAAAATTTTCATGAAACTTGAACAACCTTATTTTGGAGGGTAGGTTTAAAAAACTAATAGTGATAGTCTTTCTTTATTTATTCTAATTAAAAATGTCAGTAAGTTTCAGTTTTATTAACCCTTGGAATAATAATTGTTCAAAAATTCTTTCAAATTAATGTTCTATTAGGAGTAGTTCTGAAAACGAATAATGACAACCTGTATTATTTACTACACGGAATGTGACTTTGCATACAAATGAAATTCATCTCTTTAAACCCTTTAAGGTTGAATTTTCAAAAACCCCTTCTTACTCGTATTTCTCGTCTACAATATAATAGTTTGAGCTTTGCGTTGATGTGTTGAGTCAGTCAGATTATTTATTATTATTATTTGTTTATTTATCAATTGCTTGCTATACCTACATACTTACATTATACCTCAAAGCAGTAATGCAAGTAGTTTTTTCGTTTTTTATAATTTTACAGATAATAAAATAAATAATATATTATATTACTATTATTTATTTTATTATATTATTCCTATAGAGAAACTTTAGCTCTATATTATAGAGTTAAATTCTGTCGTTTATTTATACTTGTAAAAGGACTCCTTGAAGTAATGAACATTTTGTCATTGATTATTTATACATATATAAACAATGTTGCAAAATGTCATTTATTATCGGTGAAAAATCATCAAATGATTCCTCCCACGCTTAATGGCGAAGCGGGAAGAAGTGTCAGACTTTTACAGACACTCGCTGACTCGGTTACAGCAGAATAACCCAAAAAAGCAAAGTCACAAGTATATTTTATGAAATTGTTTATTACGTCTTACAATATTTTAGACTATTATAATTATAAACCCCAATTTGTTTTCGGAGCAATAATTATAGCAAAATTAATGAGACAAATTGTCGAATAAATAATTTTTTATTAGCCGTTCGCAGTATATTGTAAGACTAATATAACAACAGTGGACGTCTGAAATGATGACAATTATGATGATGAGGAATGAGATCACGATATATTGCGAAAATATTATATAATTTCTGTCTAGCAACTAGGGGTTTGATTCTTTAGTTTTCTACACTAAAGTCTCAGGTGGTATGTAAAAAATGAACACATAAATACACAATTGCAAGACTCATATTCTAATCCCCATATCATAACGATCCTAATCTATTATAGTTATTACAAATGTCAATTTCTAAAATAACGTGGCCTAATTAGTCCAACCACGATGCGGATCTCCAAATCTTTGATTTGTTACACAAGTTAGCCAAAAAACCTATGATTGGATTTTCTTTTCGCAAAAATTTTCAGGTACGGACTAAAATTGGAATTGTGCCCGATTACTATTTTCACATGGGATTTTGTACCGTCACTGGCAAATCGACAAGCTTTTTTGTAATATTCTCATTTGACATTTAATTTGCGTTTTGTTTCAGTTGGTGATTAGTGTGTAATCCTATCCTAATTCTTACTGAACCATCTTTGATTGAGAACTAATACACACGAGCGGTAGGTTGCCGATGGTAGAGGTTATTGTAGCCGTCGATGCGTCGGTAACAGCCGTCGACATTCCAATAAATGAAGAAAAGCGGCAGCCGTCGTGTGTGCCAAGTGCCGTCGAAGTGTCGACAGCAGCAGTTATCTCTGCCGTTGCTTAAATTTTATCCATCAGTCCTAAACTAAGCATAGTTTATGGTATGAGTACTATATAGGGTGACTGGTAATTAGTGAACGATACTTAAACACGTGATTGTGGTCATTATTACAAACAACTTTTAATATCGGACCAAACCTGAAGTCGCGAAAATCTGTTGCTCAGTACATTTGTGTTCGCTAACTGGTCAAAATGTATTGAACTTGGCTGATTTTTTTCGCCATTTTAGGTTTGGTTCCATAGTAAAAGTTGTTTGTTATCATGATTACAATCACGTGTTTAAGTTTCGTTCACTAATTACCAGTTACCCTATATATATCTACTTATACGTTTCTAAATAGATACATCTTTAGTAGTAGGGTTAAAATAAATACATCAGGGTTGACCTTTAAAGTTAAGCAACTATTGCCAAGATCTTTCAACGGATGGGTCCATCTTAACATACCGAGATTTCTCCGTGCCTCGGAAATCACGATAAACCATTCATTTCATTTAAAGATCCTTCACAGTCGTTATGGATAATAAGAAGTTTGAAACTCAGACACTATACTCCATTTGTTTAGGTATTTAACTAAATGTAAACAATCTTTATACTCGTATGTCTTCAATCTTTATAATTATATCTTTTATCAAAAAATCGACTAAAATTGTTTACGATTAGTTATTTACCTAAATCGGTGTAAGGTAATTAACTAAATTTAAATAATCTTTTTAACAGTATGTCTTTTAAACAAAAAAAAAAAAGACAGTAATACCAAGATTATTTACGTTTAGTTAAGTGCATAAACAGGTGAAGTATAGATAGGCATATACTTCTAGTAAAATAGGTGAGACAAGAATCCAACTATGTTCCCGCGCGCCTCAAGGAGTTGTCAGCAAACTGTAGGGGCCCAGCAGGGCCAAATGTTATGTGAAAATGTCGCCACGGGCCCTGGGACAAAGGCAATCAATGGAAGGATAGGTTTTTAGTCACTAAGAGTCTGACACTATTTCCCGCCTCACCCAAGAGCGGAATTTGTCATTGGATGATTTTACCTACCATAAAAAAAACCTCAACATAGTTGTGAATAGGCTAAGAAGATTGAATCTTGCCTTAAGAGGCCCTTCCCCACTCGCCTATCGTCAACGTCGAGCATGGTTTAAAAGCTTGTTGCATCATCTAACGCAATCCAACGCGCTGTTTGTTGAAAAGGCAACGCGGAAAAAGAGAGATAACGCCTGAAAACTCTGTTGCCATTCGGTAATTCAAAAGAATAATTAAAAAGTTTTTCAGAAAAATTGTCGTCATTCAGAATCTCAATTAAATGTGCAAAGCTTCTGTAGAAGTACTTTTATATATTTTTAATATATGAGTACATTATGCAGGACCAAAATTCATATAAAATAGCAGATTTTTAGAGGTCTTCACCGGATTAGTTTTACACAAATTTATGTTTTGATTTCTATAGAAGCCTAGATAACATCCACAGATATCTGTGTATTCAAAATATCTGGAGAAAGATGTGTCAGACATCATAATCACGTACATAAGAGCGGTTGTATGAAAGTGTACCTCGAGTTAGTCGCTCTTAACTACTGAACGAATTTTTATGTAATCTAGCACATACAATAATCATGTTATGAAATGGGTCACAAAAGTACATTTTGTTTTTGTTTTAATAGCGCGTACATTATTTTGGGAGATTTTTTTTTTCATACTTTCATACAGATGAAGTTACTAGCAATATTAATAAATAGCAGAAGATAGGATTATAATTTATAAGTAACACATTTATGTCATGGCATTTCAATGCAATATTTTCTTTCCCGTTGAAATTTTTTATTTCATTTTATGTTCATTTGCTTTCACCAAGATAGGCCAGAACAAAACTGAAATTTATATTAATATTGAAGAAAGTAGCTCAGGGAATTAACAATAACTGTTTATCAACCTTTGTGGTTGTGTGTCACGAAACCTTTTTCGATTCTTAATAGGCCTATTCCCCGAAGGGCGGACACGCACATATCCATTTTGATATTAGCGATAACACACCTAAATTATTAAGTCATAGCTCGAGGGAGTATCGTGGTTAAAATATCGTTATTTTTGACATAATATTCTATTTTTAAAATTTTATTATCGTTGATGACTTCATTGCTGATATTAATGTATTGTTTTATCATCATCATTTTACCTGAAAGACGTTCACTGTTGGACATAGCCCCCAGGTATCACCACAATGAATTGACCTGTAAGTTTCGTATCGTAATTCTCATCAGATCATCAGGCCACATCATGGAAGGCCTTCCAACGCTGCATCTTCTGATGTTTGATCGCCACTCCTGAATCTTTCGACCTAAATGACCATCTGCGGGCCTAAAAAGGTCACATAAGCAATTCATCAAGATCAAATGATATTCCGAATTCCTAGCAGATCGCAATTCTTCTAATGTTCGTAAAATGGTTGCACAAATTAGTCGAATCATACTCAAGTCACTGCATATCAGAATCATATTCCTTGTAAATATTGCCGTATAAAAAAAAATATGATTCATATTATGATTCTACAAAAGTGGCCTTTTTTGACCTGCTGTTCAGTGAGTAATGTGCCCTGCCCACTGCCAATTAAGAAGAATCGCCAAGAAACTAAATAAGCTATCAATTCTTATGATATCTCTTTAAATTACCTTTTGATCGCCAATCACTGCCTCCAGTTTAAGAAGACAATTTATATTACCAAAACTACGTACCAAATATCGAAAAAAAAAACTTTTTTGAACTCGTCTCTATAATATTATTTTATTAAAAATGTCACAGCTGTGCCTGTCTTCAAACAAATAAACTATTTATATTTTTCTAAACTATTTATTTAATGTTCAAAGAGTAACATGATACAATAACGAATGACGAATTACGTCTTCACTGTAACAGCGTTGTGAAACAGAAGAAACATTCACGTTACATTTCAGTTATTATAAAGGTGAATATTTGTATGTTTGTTTGTTACTCTTTCACACTTAAACGGCTAGCATATCCTGGAAAAGCAAATAATTGTACTCGTATTCTATAATTCTACATCTAATATTTTTCTATTAGCGAAGCTGCTGGCAGAAATTAGTTATATACATAAAAAGTTGTCATTTAATTATTTGATCAAAAGTAACTTCGTAAAATTTCCATAAACCATTCCTAAATTTCCCTAGACAGTACATTAAACTGTTGTATCTCCATTATGAACACAAGAAAGGGTACCAAACTTCCAATTTGCATGGCGAAGTTCTGACGAGTAAATTCTGTGAGTCATGGTGACTAATATCACGAGGTCATGAACTGTCCATTATTTTACATGAAATTGACTAACTTTGTCGTTTGACGCGACGAGCACAAGAATGTTTGGAATTATGTCGGCATTTGATTGATAGCGAATTTGTGGCACAAATTGTATTGACATGGTGTTACGTTGTTCAAATATTTGGTTGCTGGTTCGTGGTTTTCTGTTGAGTTCCTTAGAAATTATTATCTGAGACACGGAACGTGATATAGTCGTATAGAAAAGCTCGTTATATTTAGACAAATCAATATCTATAGCAGAATCATTATTAATTTTGGGTTGATCGGTTATTTCATAAACCGAACAAAGGTGTTCTATTAATAATAGAACTAATATCGTTGCTATCATAATTATTCACTTCATCTAAATCATTTCATCCGACTTATTTATTATTGACATCATCATTGCAAACTTATTCTGTTGTGTAAAATCCCCAACCAATTCCCACATATTACCATCTGCAAGACTCACAAACCTTGACACGAAACAAAACACAAACGGAACTAATACAAAACTGACCGAATCCGAAACACTTCGCCTCAACATCCACTATCGTTACAATTTATATCCAAACAATCCGATGCAAACATAAAATATAAAACCAGAATAGAGGCCAGATGCAAGACTCGCAAAAGGATCTCAATACATTTGCGTGCAACGCTTATATCGCTGCCATAATAGACTTGAACTCATGCCAAGAATGCACCAATTGATTATTGATATTGCAATGGTATTGGTTTTCGAGAAAATGAGCCTCAATCTTAACGAAGGGTGTGCTTGAGTTATTTCATAATATTTTTAAGCTTTGTGGATTTTGTGAGCTTGTTGGTGAAGTAAACAAGATGTTGGTCTATTTGTGCTGTTTCGTTGGGAAGACAATTCGTTGGTAGTGTATTTTGTTTTTCTTTTGTACTTACTTATATACTTGTTTTCGAGAATGAATGTTGTAGACAGAGTTTTTTGTGGAGGATGTGGCAGACTTTGCTGATCGAAACCCTACTTATGTTTCTTTATTCGCCCTTTGCCTTCAAGGCCTACAGAAACTTTTTGAAATGTTCAAATCGGAAATTTTGTAGACAGAAACAGTTCAATGGATTACCATAACTATGTAGGTGAATTATCGGAGTCCAAATTTTGGTTTACCATAAAATTAAGTTTATGAGCTCCAACACAACCAAATTGGTCTATCCTTAGCCCAAACCCGACATTACCTTAATCCACAGTTTACCAACCAAACTGAAAATTACCATCCACTTCAATATTCAATTGTTCCCTCCTTATTTTGTTAGTACCATACAATTTGGCTAACGAAATTACACTGGTAGACGTTATCAATTACAGGATAGGTAATAGCCGAGGATAAACGTTGATCGTGTGCGCACCGTATGTGTAGTTGGGTTTATGTAAATATACCGAAGCATAGTCCGAACACTGCCAAGAGCCAGCATCTAGAATCAATTTGCAAATTACCTAGTAGCCTAACCTAGCTGTAGTTGTAAGTGGATATATAGATTGCTTGGCCGGACATGTAGGTTTAGATGTTACACCAAAATTCTATATTGGCGATTAACTTGTTTGTGGAATAGTGAGCGGAATTTCAAGCAGCTTTCAACTGATTGAAAGGTGTTTGAGGATTTTCTGATATCAAAAATGTAAGTTTAAAGTTCTGTTCTTCATCTTCGTCCGTTCTGGACGATAAGTGACTACCATAGACTTTGATATTTTTGCTTTTAAATTAACAATAGTAGTAGTAAGGTATTTGTTCATTTTTGAGATTAAAAAGAATGATTGAAAAAAATTTGTCACCAAAAATAATTTTGCTGAGATAGGAGCCTTTTTGGCCTTGCACAGGTATTTTATTTTTAGTCTTTTAATATTGAATGTTTTCTTTTTATTTTAATTAAGTAGTCAATTTTTATTTTATTTTTGCTAGGCCTTTGCGAGTCGCAAATAAATATTTTTCTTTCTTTTATCCTAATATTATCAGCATTCTTTCGGCAAACAAAAATGCATAACTATCCCCTAAACGACCAACCTTTATTTCTGCCGATTCCCCTACATTTTCAATATCAGAAACAGGCCGCACCTAGTTCGTTCGGCTGATTGATATTGGCTCGCTTATTTCGGTCTAATGTTTACGGCCGCATCAAGGTCTGAACGAATCGCGTGAAGTGGGCCACAGCGTTTTATGGACGGTGTTAAAAGTTGCAGTGTCTCGTGGTTATGCTGGCTGTGTGCTGCGGTTTTTCTGTTAGGTTACATTTTGCAAGATATTTTGTTAGTAGTTGGGCTTGATACTTTCTGAGCACTATATCGGAAAACATTATATTTTAGAGGAAGAATTATTGTAATTAGAGCATCGGATATGATATAACATGGATGGAGTGATATGAAAGAAAAGGAAGTTTGTGATGACATGACGGGTGACAGGCTGGTATGGAAGAAAAAGCATGCTGCGCCAACCCCAGGTAATACGGGGCAACTGTTGAATGATTTTGATGATAAATTAGAAGATCGAATAAGTAATACATACAGAAAAGGATTAATTTTAGGACAGAAATTAATCTATAATTTAAAAATAAAAAACAAAATCGTTACTAATAATTAAGTTTAGATATTCATACAGTACAGCTGGCCTAGTCAAGTTACGACCATTTCGTTTCAATTCTCTTGCGTCAAACTCGAGTTGGCCATGCCTCCAAATCCTTAGTTATGACATCATCTCAACGCTCAGTCACGAGGCCAAAACAAAGAAATCGGAGGCGTTGCCGATTCAAAGCGATCGACACAAGAGCATCGAAACGAAACGGTAGTAACTTGGCTAGGGGGGCTGCAGTATTAAGTAACTAATAGCAATTTAAAATTTTAGAGGAGTCAGTAAATTGTGATTCCAAGGGTCTTTTTCCTATTTCTATATCGGTTAATATATATTAAACAGTGACAAGTTGAGATTCTTTTATATAAGAACAGCGATAAATATCTGTCAGGCTTCGTAGTTGCATAAAACCCTAAGTTATAAGAAACCACGTTTCAGTTTTCCCTTTATTTCTTAAAAAGCATCGCATTTTGAAACTGTATTTATAAGAATTAATTAAATAAATATATATATATTTTAATTTAAGCAAATTGATAAAAACTATGAAAAAAAATCAACATCGTCTCTACCACCGATACCACACTGCCGTTGTTGGTAATTTTATTTAGTAATTGGGAGAAGCGGATAAATTTTTAGGTACTCTATGATTAGGTACACATTTATTTAAAACTTCAACTGATGATTAACATGAGCCATCATTTTATACAAACGGTTTCCACAAAAAAATAATCTAAAGAAGTAAGTTAAGCAGGTCGTACTAGATATATTTATGTACCAACCCGTAGCATACATATTGTATGCTACAAAGTAATATTTTAGATCCGCTCGTAGTCCTCACAGACCTAAACTTTAAGTCCACTGCACAAGTCGTTATTCCCTCTTGTCCAAATATATAAAACTGGTGTTTAGAGGGGAAATATAAAAACACGTTCCGTCTACGAACTTGGACGATACCATAAAATGAAATGTAAATATTATAACTGCGGGGATGAACGTAAAAATGCTATAAAATATTGTGGCGCTATCTTTATTGCTTTAATAGAGGAATTATTGGCTTATTTCTACTTATATGTTAGTGCAGCATTTGTTTGTATAATTGAGTCATGAAGGTTTTATTTTTTGCGTGTGTAGGACGCATTGGGTTAGCGTTAATAGGACATTAAATGAGCCTACTGATATACATAGCTGATTAGAGTTAACGTTTTTAATATACTATAAATACATGAATATTGGAAGATTACTAAATTGGCATGAAAGTGATAGATGAATTGTAGAAAGATTTTTTCCTTGCATACAATAATAGTCGCTTTGAAATGAAAGACATCAACAGTCTCTTTACTAATTGCTTTGAAATGAAAGACATCAATAGTCTACTATCCATTTGCCAATACTTGGTGGATTCGAAGATTGCATTATTGCACAATTGTGACATCATTTTATTGAAACATGAACATCTTATAAAAGAGACATCAATCATTTATGTTATGTTGCAAAATGAGGCCAGAGACGAGAATATTTCAGCGATTGAAGAATTTAGTGCAATTGAAGACGTTATAAAATCAAATACCTATAGGCTTTTGTAGTAAACCGTGATAATAATTAACAAAGCTAAAAGGAGTGGATACTGCAGTCTTTATATAGGAATTATAAAAAAAATGGTAGTTTTCCCAAATATCTCAGTCAGCTTAAAAACCACTTTATTACCAAAATCGGAAACACAGACATAAATAATAACGAGAATTTTAAGACCAACAAAGCTGGATTCTAAAGGAAAATGCGCCAATTTATATCACCCGATACTTTTATATCACAATAGATATACCGTGAAAGCCGGGTAAAAAGCCATTTCCTATTTATCTCAGTGCCGCAACTGGGTAAGCAACAAATGTAGTATAACTGAATCGACACATCCCTGGGGTGCAATTTACCGCTACAGTCCCAGATGTTAGGAAACTACAGATGGAAGGACCGTCTTACAAGAGGCATCATTTTTGTTCCAACTTATCTATCGCGGATTGTATTTACTTGAATATTCTTTAGTTTTTGTTTTCTTTTTTGTTTGGAGGCGAAACTGCTTATCTTTCAAGTTCAAGGAGTTTTCTTGATGGAATATTTTTGCTCTGGGCGATGTATTGTTTTTTTTTATTATATTGGTATACGTTAACCAAAAATTCAGTCATATTGGGTCTATCAAAATGAATTAAAATAAACAAGTAACAGTGTGTGTAAAATGACATCATGACAGGTTATTCTCGATTTGCATATTTGCTTACCCAGCGAGCAATGCCAATTTGATTGTAACAGCACGATATGCCTCCGCAGCAACAACTCTTGTTTTGTGCTGACTAAATAAAAATACGTGTTCGTTTAAAAATACGACCATATCGTACTAAAACCAGACAGTGAAGTAACTAATTTTGTTTTATTTTATGCTTTATGCTTAAGTATTTATATGGAGAAATCTGAAATAAATTATTATTATAAAGTCAAACCTACTCCATAAAGTGGGTGATCAACGTACGAGCCAATACCGCGGTTTTATAAAACATCGGTTTTACTCGCGGCTCGTTGGTGCTGATCGACTAGCGAGTAAAATAGATTTGAACGATGAGCCGAGCAGAAAATGAAGAAAACACGATGAGTCGCGAGCCAAGCTCGTCGTTCGTATTGCTATACCGATGAGCCATAAGATCGCAGTTTTACTCGCTCGTCGATCAGTACCTCTACCATGAGTTTTAAGCAATAGTATTCGTCGCTACTCGATATCGACGCCGTAAATATTTTGTATGGCAAATTTTGGTTCTGCAAGTGACCGCTAGAGGCGCTGCAAAATTTGCCATACAAAATATTTACGGCGTCGATATCGAGTAGCGACGAATACTATTGCTTAAAACTCATGGTAGAGGTACTGGGCCTTACGAAGTTTTCAGCCTACCTCGAGGAATAACAAGAGTGTTAAATTAACAATATTTCATAAATTCATGACGATTCAACACTCAAAAATAATGCATTCAGCAGTACAAAATCATTCAAAGTAAAATTTCAATAAAAGATATTGCAAGCAAATAGAAATAAAATTCTCAGTAGGTAAGGCACGGAGATCGAGAATCGGACAGTAGTGGATAGTAAAACAGGAAAAGTGTATTGTAGAGGTGCCGTCGGAACATTTGTATCTGCAAGTCGTTTCGACGTATAGAGTTACGGTGCTGAACCCCCAGAGTGTGTCTGTAAAGCGCATGTTACTGAGAAATGTATAGAAAACTTGTCGAACAGTTTTCAATTATCAATAAGAAATTCAAGTGAAGTTGGAATTTTGAAATAGGTTTTCAAATAGGAGTCAAAGGAAAATCTTGTTGAAAATTGGTTTAGAACTAATGATTAAGGAACTGCTTCGGGGGATAAAGCTTTAGAACGATTTTTAAATTCTCCTTTTTCTTCTTTAGTGAGTCATTTAGCTGGTAAAAATCGCATATTGTTTCCCTATTCTTTTCTAATATTTTTATTTTTGTCCATTTTATCATAAACTAAACAGTTAAGTATCTGTTTAACTTTTGTGCTGTTTATTTCAATTTCATATCCCTCATGTATACGTAATCACGTATACATGAGGGCTTATGATAGATTTACTGTTCTCTACTCTTTTGCTGGTTGTTTTTAATAAGCTGTAATTCCTCTATGCTATAATAAATAAATAAATAAAACTGTAAACGAAAAAAACTTTGTAAAACCTTAAACTTATGAAAAGCTTCTGTGTTTCTATTGGATTTGCCTACATCTTTAGTGTTTATCTCTATTAAAAGTTAAAGCTTGAAGAGTTATGTGTGTGTATATTATAAAGTTAGTTCCGTATGGATGTTTGTAAATAAATGTTTGATTTTTTTATTTGATTTGTTTATAGATGTAAAGGAAGAAGTAATGTAAAGGTTTGTGGGGATGGGCGTGCACGCATCACCACAAACCTCTACATTTATAATTTTAATAGGAAGTAGAATAAGATACCTATTCTATAATTTCATTACTGTGTAACAGAGTATACAGCAATAAAACTAACATCCCCTCACAATGACGTAAACAGCAATAACGTTGAGAATTTTCAATTACACACGCAGAATTTCAATTTAGAAACATAAAATACTTGCAGGAACGCTGCCATAACAAATACCCTCATTTCCATAAACACATCCAAAGTAATCGCCAAAACAAACGTTTGCGATGATACTATAGAATACAATGTTTCGTGAAATGGCCCTATTGTGCTTTGTTATCTCTTTATTGGCATATACAGATATAATCTAAAACATCTTCTTGTGTTAAAGAAACTAGTGGATCGGAACGAGGCAAGTGACCGGTCCCCAAGTCCAATTTAGCTTTACGGATTCCCAATGGCGTGTTCTATCCTTCTAACGCCGCAAAGTGCAGTCTGAATGTACATGTAAAGGCCTGGTGTGATATGGAGCGACAAATTGTTGCGGCTTTTGTGTGGTGTCGATCAAATGGGAGTGCGGGCAAGTGATGAATATTGTCACAGCTTATGTAGATGGTCTCTGCTGTTATTTAGGAAACGATTTAGAAGTATAAGTGTAGTAAGTTGTGGCAATATGTGGTCTGGTTGCAGAAAGAAGAGGATAAAGAGAATGATAAATATAGACGAAACAATACAGAAAGACATATTTTTACTTTTGCTGTATTCAACAAAAAGATTTTAAAAGTATAAACCAGAAGTTTTTAAGAACAACATATACGAGAAACAACTCTATAAAAGTGGATCGCTTTTATTTAATTACATCAGCTTCGCTTCTATCCCTTTTAGCAATAAGCATTTACTCACAGCGCTTTTACTCTTTCCTCGTTAGGCGAGTCAACCATTACTTACTGAGGTACGCTGACCGCTCACTACATAACCGATTCCCGACGGTCGAATCGGCCACACCTCGTCTTTTTTCTGTCCATTTAAACGGATAGGCGCGGTGTCGCATCGACCGCGCCGGGGATTTGAATCACGAATTACAGATTAACTACTAAGTAAAATTGGCCGGTCTCTGTTTGTGTTTTGCTGGCATCGTCTGTGTTTACACGTTCGGGGAAGTTCGGTAGCCATCGGCTTTTTGTAGTCGCCAGTTTGAACGTGTTAATAACTTGGATGAAATGGATGTATTATCATGCTAATGTTTCACGAATGAATAATGGGCATTAATTAAGTGTCATTGTGATGAATGCGTTATGAGTTCATTTCTGTGTCCTAATAGATCATAACGTTTGACGTTTATTGATTGAAATAGTTTCTTAATGAATAGAAGCTGTTAAAACACCATCATTTTCATAAACGGCTTAGATGGCATCATTTCATAAAATCCTTTGTGGCCATCGTACTTTGTACGTAATATAATAACTGGTAGTAACGTAGTTCTATTCAAAAAATAAAAGCAATACAGTATACAAGAGCGGCACGAAGAAAGAAATCTTTTTCGTATTCAGACATTTGATACCTATTCGTTAATGGCGTGAGGGTGGAGCTATATATTTATGTAACTATGTAAGCTCAGAGATGTAAAACCTATATTACGAATATGATTTGAACAAGGGACTGTAATAATAAATTCTTAACTTTAACTTGATGAAGGTGAAACCTTCATCAAGTTAAAGATAAAGAAAAATGAACCTTCATCAAGAAAAATAAAGACAACTTCTCAAGTGATTTCAACACAAGATTCATAAATGATCTTCGGGCTGAAGGCACAGTTGGGCTTAATATATGGGGGCAAAAGGTCCATATTCGTACATAAATTGTCATAGTTTACAGCCGCTCCGCCTACCAATATCTATGTCCCCAAGAAATAGGGATGCAACCCAAAATATTCCATATTTCTCCAAGTGGCGTTGGGTCTCGGATACTAACATATACTTTTATCTCACATATACAGCCTGGGGTTCGAGTGGTGCCCTCAATTTATGCCAAGTGTCATTATAAATTCCACCCGAACGAGCCTCGAGATGTACCGATTATGAAACGCTGAAACTTCTGTTTTTAATTTTATCTCAAGTACCATCGGGGTGGTTCAATGTTCTACATTGACGACGTCATAATAAATGCTATTGCATGAGAGTGAATGAACTGTGAATCGAAAGGTGACTAAAGTCGTAAAGATATCGGGTGACAAAGCACCATTGTTATAGCTGGATCCTTCAACTATGCTTCAAAGGAGATGAATATATTCTTCAACAAAAATACTAGCTAAAGTAATACCTGTGAAAAAAGCTCTTTGTCATACTTTATTTGCCTGCATTTATACAGTTGAAAGTTTATCTTCCCAAACAAAAATTATTATATTTATCTAGCTTATAATCACACCAATGTTACAAAGGTGGAAATTAAAATATCTTTGTGTTTGTTATATCACGTTCAAATAATTGAATAGATTTGAATGAAATTTAAAACACGGGTAGACCATTTTGGATTAAAGATTTTTATATGAGTGTTCTACTTTCTGGCGGGCAAAGCCATTGACAGAAGCTAGAGGTAAACAAAAATAACAAAAGAACAAACCAGGTAATTCTACTACCTTCACTTTTAATAACACTTTGTTAAGGTTGAATATAACATGATATTTTCTGACTGTGAGCTGTGACATTACAAACTTTAATATTTGCGACCATAACGGCCTTAATTTAGATCTCAGCTTTGAATGGCAGTTTTATTTTATAATCTTAAGTACTTACTATACTCATGACTGTTACTACATTACGATGCTGAACTTTAAAACTTTATTCCTTTTTCGCCTTTTAGATGTAAAATTTTGTTAAATCCCCTCTTATTTATACTTATGATTCGCATATTTCAACGACATCTAAGAGAACATATTTAATGTATCTGAAAGACGATTTTAGAATAAAATTGATAGCGGAATGAGGTTGTTGTATGAAAAAACTGTTTTGAATTTTGATGTAAGTACTAATGATCGTATGAATAGTATACTATGCCTTATTTTGCCTATGCCTTATTTTGTAAAACCCTTCTACAGTTCTCCTTGTCCCACACACTCTTTTTTTTTCCATGAAATATTTCATCTTTAGAGCTGTTCTAATTCTAATGGAGTAATATTGCAATGTTAAATTTTAGGAACATCGGCCTTTTTAATAAATGCTGTAGAAATCCTTTATCTTTAGTAACTATAGTCCAAAAAAATCGATTCTTAGTTCAAAGCTAACCTCACGAGTCTGTTGTATCCCATACAAATGTTCAGGCGTGAAAGAACCTCCCAAAGACTTTATTGAGATTTACGATGTACCAAATTTATTTATGCGAAATCGATGTGGTATTCGATTACCATTTCGTTATACCTTTGTTAGAAAACATTATTTAGTTTTGAAGGTGAAGGATTGGGAACATATAAATTCAGGTTGTTAATGGATGGATTAGAATCTTTGAAGGTGTTTATTTCTTGTGTTGCATCTCCTGTATGTCTTGTAATGTTCAATAGGTTTACATTATAGGTTGTGTATCTGTGGACGTATATGTGTGTGTTGGCTCAAAAGATTACTTTGATCTTCTTCGCCTTTGTAGCCTTTGGCCGGATTTTGCTGTGGTCTGTTTGCTTTAAGAAACTGTTTGTGTGCTCATTAGCAAATGCATGGTGTCTCTTTGTGACATTGTGAAATAGGGTTAACGTAAAACTTGGAGATAACAAAAAAAAACCTATCTGAATTAAATACCAGAAAAAATTAAGTCTAGTTCATTAACAAAATCAGAAAGAAGAAACATTCTAGAATCAATTAAAAGAAGGAGATCGATGCTAGCAAGCTGAATTTGTTTGTACAACTTTTTATTTTAGCGCAAGGCGAGAAGGGGGTAATTAATCAGCTGGACTGTTTGGTTTCAGTCCACGAGATGTTTGTATATTCTAATGTAATTTATTATAGGGATACTTTGTACTTGATTCTGTATTTTGCCTGCATAAACTAGTACTCGGGATGAATTCAGTATGCTTCTGTTAATATATTTATAAGAGTATTGTCTCGTGTTTTCTGATATTGGATACAGAGTATAAGTAATGTGAGCACGAAATGTATAGCATTGAATTCAAACATAAATTGTGAAATTTTATTGTACTTAATGTTGTGATACCTATTTGTTTTAAAGATTTTCATGATATTGACATAGGTAACAATAGTTCTGCTTAGATATATCGATTAAAATCTGAGCTGTCGGGCATTTTTCTGTTCTATAACATGGACATAATATATATTTTTCAACTTGTCGCATTGATCTACATAAAATGCCAAAAGCCTCTAAAAATAAGTAAGAACCTGAACTCACCTTCCAAACTTTTTCCAATAACCGCATCTATCAAATTCCCAAAAGTATCACCTTTGGCACAAACTTTGGCAACCGCTTCAAAGTTGCCAACTATAAAAAAGTCACATGCAATTACTCTTTACAACATGAAGTCGGACTACACTTGTCAAACTCTGAAGCACCAGGCTTAGTTTCTAATCGAAGTTTGGCTATCTAAAGAGACAAGAAAGTTCTCGAAGTATTCCTGCGCCTACTGAATTACTCGCGAACACGTGACTTCGGACATTCTTCGGGAATACTTCGGAACTGTTCGAAGGTTTAAAATTCGGGTTTATTTTTAGGTGTCTGTGTATACTGTTGAGCACTTGTCATTGTATTCTTGCATATGAAACATAAATTTGAACTAGAGTTGCCTGATTTTATTTGAAATGTTTATATTTATTTTCAAGCTAATGATTGGGCAACTATTAAATTTAAAAAAAAATAATGAATAAATTTAGTCAAAAACAAGATCAGCCCAATCGCCAAAACCGACCATCTAGGAAAGATTATCCTGACGTAGAAGAGATAGGAGATTATTACCCAAATAATGGGAACAGGATAATACAAATACCACCTTACTAAGCGAACTATTTCGCCATTGAATGTGGTAATATAAGTTGCTCGTTCTTTTAAAACCCACTACAAAATTCACTCATGCTAGTCTAGACAAATTAAGCCTTACAACGTATCACTTAAGGCGACAACCTACACGGAGTCTAATGCGTTCTACAACCACGTCATGTTACCGAGTAATGCTTTTGCTACTTTTTTCTGTCTAATGCTGTTTTTGCTTCAAGTTTAACGTACGAACCATTTGCTAGTGAACATTTTGTAAAGCAACATTAGCTTTAAGTAGGGATGGGCAAACCACGTTTTTTTTTGTTTGGAAAATTTTGTTGCAATATAACTTGGTATTTGGTATTTAAATTGCCCACTATCATCATCATCATTTTACCTGAAAGACGTCTGCTATTAGAAATAGGCCTCCTCCAAGAGTCGCCACAACAACCAGTCCTGTGCGTCGATACTCACCAGGTCATCGGTCCTCCTTGTGGGAGCCTTTCTAACGCTTATTCTATACAGTATGCGGTCCAAAACCTTTCCAATTACCAATAAGTGATTAATATTGTAATTACCGTTTTGACCGTTATTTGTTTCCGTACCGTTCCGTTCCTACCGTTTTTCTTGTAACACAATACTATTGTTATTACTGAAACTGTGGTTGAGTGTGTGATAAGGTTCTAATATCTACACTAGTTTTAAGCATGTCTAATGATGTTGAAAATAAGGCTCGAATTCTGCTTATAATTATGATTTAATTTAATGCTTTATTTATTTTTGGTTAATTTTACTCATTGATTTAAATCAAGCAACCCTAGCTCTAAGTAAAGATCGTTAAAACTTTGAAGTAGCGGAGTGCATTAGCCGCCGCTGTGGCTTGTCGGCGGGCTGTGCGCTGTGACGTCATATGGTCAGCTTATGGTTATTCTTTCTGACCAACTGGCCAGTTTGATGGTTCACAAGTAATAGTACACTTTGAAACTGTTGTGAAATTGCTTCTTTACATATATGTATGTATATATTAACATAACTAGCTTCTGCTAGCGGCTTCGCCGGCGTGGAAGTCTGTTTCTCCACACAAACTTCAAACCCCTGTTTTACCCTCTTAGGGGTAGAGTTGCGTAAAATCTGTTCGTAATGGATATTTACACCTTATAAGGAATTCACTCGCAAAATTTTAAGTTTGTAGGTGTTATAGGTTCTGAGATTTCGTGATTAATCAGTGAGTGGTATTTCGCTTATAAATGTATAGAAGATTAATTTTCATACTACCCTTGCTTATTTCTCTTACATTAGGGAGAAAACTCAGACGCGTGCCTATTTTATTTTTTTTGTTAATGATTTTGGCTTGGATACTAAGCCCTTTAAGCCATGTTTTCGTACGAATTGTTAATATGTTACCCATTACAATATCGATGTACACAAGAATGAATTGTTCAACTGTCTAGCTATTACGGTTCATGACCATGGCTGAACGCCTTGATTGCTTAGGAACCTGAATTTGAATTTTATTTCTTTCGTAGATTGTTGGCTTGCTATACGCTTTGGTGTATACTGTAAGTATAGCAAGCAATTGATAAAAAATAAATAAATAAATGAGATCAAGTCTGCTGGCAGACAAACGGACAGCGGAGACTTAGCAATAGGGTCCCGTTTCCACCCTTTGGTGTATAACCCTAAAATATCAAAGAATTGTAATAAGAGTTTTATTTGACTTATCCAAAGATATCTTGGCAGTATTGGAATCTGACTGTACAATGTGCTGTAATCAATTCAAGTCACAAACGCAGCCTGCATAGTTGCATACTAATCGTTGTGTTATGAGTTTTTGAGTGGACATTGCCTTTATGAGAGTCAGGAAATTGATGGGGTAGTCCACTTGTTAGCTTGAAACTGGCATTGAATATATCACACTAATAATAGCTATTAGCACTTTCGACATTTTACTCAAAATGTTCGGCATCGAAAGCAAAATTCTCACAAAGGCTTGTACATGCTCGGCAGGACTCCGCAAGGTTCAGTAGGGCCCAGCCAGAGTACCAACTTCTTTATTCAATTAAGGTTCTACAAAAATTACTGCGGGACACATAAATCAGTCGTAACTGCTCCCAGTATTATTTATTTATGTTAAATAGGCTTAAGTACGTTCGTTCTCGGTATCTGGCACCCTTTATGAGCGAAGTACCCATTCAGGGTATAGTCACAACACGCCTGTGTATGATTTAATTATTTATTGCGAGGTTTAAAAGTTTTTTTGATATTATTTTATTATTTTTATTATATACAGCTGCAGCATTTTTTATTATATACAAGGGCAATGGAGCGTAGCATAATAGGTGTTAAGCAAATAGATCGCGTTAGAAACACCACGCTGCGCTCCATACCCCAGAAAGCAGATGTCGGTAATAAAACCGCCAGGCTAAAGTGGAAATGGGCTGGCCACGTCGCACAAATGCACCCAATCAGATGGGCGAAGATTGTCACTCACTGGACGCCTAAGGGAGGTCGACGCGTCGAGGTCGACCGTGACGAAGGTGGTGTGACGATCATGTTTACGGGGCAAACTTGGCCAGACAGCGCCCTGGACCAGCACCCGACAGAGAAGTTTGCAAGGAGAATGGGGAGGCCTTTGCCTACCAGTGGGACACATAACAGGCTTTAAAAAAATATATATATGCAGCTTCTGGCAGCGGCTTGGCTCGTAATAAATCCAAAAAGGCTAAATCAAGGGAACATATTTCCAGGATAAAGAATAAAATCTGTTCTATATCAATACTCTGTTCTATTGAGCCCTTTGAGTGTGAACAAGCAACAAAAATATACACATTGAATATGGTGACAGCTAAATTTGCCAAGTCCATTCATCTTGAACTATATGCAAATCAATATCACTGCTATAACAATATTATTCCTAGGCTCTCTAAAGATAATAGAGGATCTGTATACCAAATAACATGTAAAGGACCTTCGTTATGAACAAACAATACCACACAATAGGATAATGTAAGGAAACCATACTCCAATAGGTCTAGTCTAGGCCATGGTCCGCAACGAGAGAGAATAGAATGCGGCTGCATCCTTTTGCAAAGCAGTACTGCTAGCGAAGGAGGCAGGAATCGCAGAGCCATACCAGGCTACCGTACGCGCGGGTTTGCGAACGACAAACAATGGGTACCGTGCCGTCTGGTCATCTTATAAGGATCGAGTCCGAATTGTCGACAGCGCGTAATGTTCCACGCGCGTTTCAAAGAGAAGGAGGCACATGGGATTGGTTTTGAAAAGGATATAATTACAGTCCTAGAACGCAAAAGACAATTGAAAGACCATAGGTGTCACTCAAAATTCTGACACGTCCTCCCGCTCCACCCCAGAGCAGGGGATGTCATTGGGTGATTCGTAGCCTGAAAAAAAAAACAGATAGATTATTCATGAAAACAATTCGAAGTTATTGAGCATACTTACCCTGTTTACATATGTATACTCCAGTTTTACAAGGCGACGTCTGCCAAATTCTCAATGACCAAGATGTCTCAACCCAAAACCGCTCGTTAGACGTCGGTAGACCTATCTGCTAATTAATTCTTGGCAATCTGGAGAGCCATTCCTTAGATTCAATTGGGAACAAGTGGTTACATGTAAATCTTGTCTGCATTTCTAAATTGGAACCTATAATCAATACAATGACCACTTTTAGCAATCTTCTTATTCTCGTGCCTATCTGGCTCAAATTTTGTCCAGCCATATTTAGCCACCTGGACAGCTATATCGTTGGCCTCGTATAGTAGTAACTTTTTAGTATTAGAATTGATTATTCAATAGCCTAGCAATATAACTGCTTTGACTAAATCATACTAATAATATTACAAAGGTGAGTGTTTGTAAGTGTGTGGTGGTAAGTGAATGTGTTTGTATAGATATTTGTTATTTCTTCACACTCGAATGCCAGTATGGATATCGATGAAAATTGGTACACGGGTAGACCATATACTAAAATGGCATATAGGACTTTTTATCCCATAAGTATGTTTCCTTGGGCTAATTTTCTATAATGCGGGCGAAGCAGCAGGCAGTAGTTAGTAATTTAAATATACTGAATTTATCTTTTAATTTTCTTATGGGCTAAAATAAAATAACCCTTGCTCTGGGCATTAATTATTAACACAAAGGAAATACCTATCCTCTTCATTAATTTGAACAAACATCAATTAAGTTAACAAAATAAGTAAAATTTTGAACCTTCACATTATCTGCGCATCCTAAATTCAAAGTGTATGGAAAATGAATTAAGCTTCTATTACTTATTCAAAGAAATCTTTATTCCAACGTACAAATTAGGACAGAAAGTCAACTTCAAACAATAAGCAGAAATGCACACACACATAGGTATGACACGCTTCAAGTACAACGAGTGCAATCGGAGACGACCGGCAT
The DNA here is from genome assembly GCA_958295575.1 of Leucania comma. Lineage (NCBI taxonomy): Eukaryota > Metazoa > Arthropoda > Insecta > Lepidoptera > Noctuidae > Leucania > Leucania comma. The sequence goes on from OY282469.1 coordinate 3,086,344, forward strand.
TTGTTTGGTATCTCTTTATGAATGCATGTTTGTGCGCACCTATTTTGCACGTTATAAGTTTAGAGCCAACTTGCCAAAACAAGAGGATCATCGGCAATGATGCACTCGTCGAATCAAAACTCTAAAGTCTTGAGCATTAATGCTGATTTGATAACCTGTCGGTTTTCTATCGTTTACATTTTGGGGAGTATACATGAGAATTGTAAAATTGAATTCGGCCAAGCCCGTTCCTCTAACGGGCCAATAGACGTACGGCGCAGCGTAACGCCACAGGTACATGGTAGATTCCCACACATATGTATAAAACCGTTTTAGGATCTCATTTATTATGCGTACAACTAAAGAGTGGAATTTCCTGCTGGAGTCTGTGTTTTCTGATAGCTACAATCTAGGATCTTTAAATCAAGAGTGATTAGTTTATGCCTAGGCAAGCGTGCTCTACCATTGGCCATATCATCACTTACAAAACGAGTCAAAAGCGAGCCTACCTAGCCTACTATATCTTATGAATTTTGATTCTCTTGAGTGTTTTGAAATATACGTTTTTGCGACATAAACGACTATATATTTTTTGTCGTTAACTTACAAGTTTGGTTTTTTCACAGCTTTTAGAGATCGCATACTTACATTGGTTATTGATTTCAACTCGATTAATCCACGCGTTCCCGAGATAAAGAGTCTTGATCGACAGACAGACAAAAAAGTGATCCAATAAAGATTTCGTTTTTTTCCTTTTGAGGTACCCTAAAAAGCCATTTTTTGCGGTGACTGTGTATTGGGTATTTTTATTTTAATACCGTTTTGTTTATTCTATATAAAGGTCAGTGTGCTTCAAAGGCTGGTCTGTTATTCTCATGTGGGATTGAAAAATTGGACTAACAGTGTTTGATATTTATCAGCCCACGCCTTCTGTTATTAGCAGGAATTGTGATTTAGACGGTCTGTTGTTTTATTAAGTAGATTTATTACAAATACAGTCTTAAATAAATATTAGGTGGCGAAATTCCGCCGTCGCATCGTATTGATACGTCATATAGAAAGTAGTGGTGCCTCAGTGGTAAATTATTTCATCACCATTGCTCTCAGTGCGGTGAAGGAAAACATTGTGAGGAAACCGGCATGTCCTATAACGAGAAATTTAAAGAGATTTGATATCCACCAAACCGTGTTAAGCCCATGTGATGAATTACGGTCCATCCAGGATCCTTTTAGGGTTCCGTATCTCAAAATAAAAAAAACGGTACCTTTACTAGGATCACTTTGTAGTCCATCTGTCCGTCTGTCTGTTTGTCAAGACCTCGGGGACCCGTGGAGGTATCGAGTTGAAATTAAAACCATACACTCAAGTTTGCGGCTTCTTTAAGCTGTGAAATAATCAAACTGCTAAGTTAACGGAAAAAAAAGATACGGCCGTTTCTGTCGCAAAGACACTCTCAGGGAAATCAAAATTCATAATCATCATTTCAGCTTAAAGACGTCCACTATTGTACACAGACTTCCCTCAAGTGTCGCCACAACGACCGATCCTTCTCTTTCGTTTTTCATTTGTATGATTTGGTACAGCCAATTGAGTTACTACTCCTGATTTCTTTAAGATTGTTTATGGTACTCGCGTAGAACTACTATCTAAAATAATTAAGTAATTTTTTGGTTCGTTGGACCGTTACGTTAGTATGACTATTGTATGACAACAAATATGTTATATTAAGTGGTCCCAAGCACTACAGCTGAGTGCGAGGTCTTTTTTAGGGTACCTCTCCCAAAGGATACAACGGGACTCTGTTATAAAGCTCTACGTCCGTCTGTGTGTCTGTCTGTCACCAAGCTGTGTTTCATGAACCGTGATAGCTAGACAGTAATTGTTGATTATTATTATTATTCCCTTTATTTACTGTATCACATTTTTTTTTAAATTTTTAAATATTTTTAACATACATAAAAAAAAAATTAAAAAATATAAAAAATAGTGTCCCACCGGTATCGGGAACAGGGTCCTTATTATTATTATTATTATTATACACTTTATTGTATATACATATTGAAATAAACAAAGAAAAAAAAAACATTTAATCAAAGCACATACAATGGGCGGCCTTATTTTTCTGTTGCCGATATAACGACAAATATGTACTAAAAAGAGAATAAAATAAATATTTAAGTGAGGCTCCCATACAGCAAACGTTTTTTGCAATTTTTTTTTGCTACGGACGGTACGGAACCCTTGGTACGTGAGTCCGACTCACACTTGGTCGGTTCTTTCGGTGGCAAATTATAAAACGACTCCTCCTGCTCTGGGTGGAACGAAAGAGAGTGTTAGAGGGTGAATTTGGGGAATTTGTGCTCGGTATTGAATAGATCTTATGCAAAAATTGCGAAATCTAAAACTCTGCTTAGCTTTTCCTGGCCAGGACTTGCTTCTACATTATCTGGCTATAAAAAGCTGCTTATATGTTATTCTATGTCAGTTTAGTTATAATATGTTGGTTGCGCGAATTTGCTGTGGACTGTAGGTTTAAAAAGCGATCTAAGGTTTGTTAACAATATGCAGGTACTGCGCCTAGCGTTTATTGATGGGATAAATGTATTAGGAAGGAACACTGACCTTTTGACCTCGAAGGTTCCACGTGGCGCCGGCCGGCGAACCTCGACTTCGCACATTTAACCACTGCCAGGTCCTGTTTTGCACTACACTGCACTATTGTTGAGTTTTGAATGGTTGGATCACGAAATAGTCAATTTTCTTGTAATTTCGAGCGGGCGATGTTAGCGGTGCGGTCACATTCACAATCGATGCACAAAACGTCAATGTCATTCCAATTCTAGAGGTCGTGCGGGAATGGAAACGGATGGGATAGGATTGCTAGGCCAAAAAAATTAATTACAAAAAAAAACAAAATCGCGGATCATAGCAAATTGGCGCAACCATTCCCCCCGGGTTTGAAGGGTTACCTTCAAAGAAAAGAAAAAAAACAAAAGCGAAACTAAACCCTATTACTATATCTAAACTATCAATACTAGGTAGCGAAACAACTTATAACTAACTATGCCACTACTACTGATTAGGCAGAGGGCAGAGGCGAATAACCGGACGCAGGTACGATCCAGTTGCGGTTTTAACCTTTACGACTCGCGTTATTCCGTTCGAACCCGGAAAAACTTCTTCCACTACACCAAGAGGCCAGTGCAGAGGAGGCGCACTCTCAGTCTTCAGTATCACCACAGTACCGACTGTGACTGGATCTGAAGGAGTGTTCCACTTTTGACGCGACTGCAGCGTATGCAGATAATCTGTCCTCCATCGCTTCCAAAAGGACTGAACTAAGCTATCTAGCAGAGCGTGACGCGGGTGAAGCTGCAGTTTGTCAGTCTCGACATCTAAAGCGGGCAAATATTTAAGAGGAGTCGTCGTCAAGAAGTGAGCCGGCGTCAACGCTAGTGGCTCCGATGGATCACTAGACAAAGTCCGACACAACGGACGCGTATTCATCAACGCCTCTACCTGAGCGAGTACGGTGCTCAACTCCTCGTACGAGAGAATCAGAGAGAGAAACAGGTGCGACTTAAGGCTTTTAATATTCGCCTCCCAATTGCCACCAAAATGACTAGCTGCTGGCGTATTAAAACACCAATCAATGCGATTCTCAGCTAAGACATGGGCGAATTCACTTTGGTAGTACTTGGAGCGTAAGAATGTATGTAATTCCGAAATATTGCGTCGCGCTCCAACATAATTTGTGCCGTTGTCAGAGTATAAGCGCTTAACGGGACCACGGCGAGATAAAAATCGTTTAAATGCAGACATAAAACCCTGAGTACTCAAATCACTGGTTAACTCTATGTGAACTGCACGAGTTGTCATACAAACGAATAGGCAAATGTATGCCTTTGTGGAACGTATACCACGACCACGGGCAATAGTGACTTTAAACGGTCCAGCATAGTCCGTCCCAGTATGTATGAAAGGTTTCACCGTCTGTACAACACGACAAGAACGATGGTCGGCCATTTCCGGCGCGTTGAAACGCGGGCGGAGCTTAAAGCAGGGCACACATCTGTGCACTCTAGCGCGTATCAAATTGCGAGCGGAAAGTATCCAGTACTTCTGTCGAAGAATGGACATTAATAAATCGGGACCAGCGTGACAATTCACCTTATGGTGATAATCCACCAACAAATCCAAAACGTGATCCTTGCGTGGTAGAACTACTGGATGCATTTGTTCAAACTCTAACTTAGCATTTCGCAGACGGCCACCGACACGAATGAGTCCGTCTTGCAAAAATGGTTTCAAATGTTGAAGTGCGTGACTACAAGGTTTATGTGATTCTAAACTACGAAATTCTATTGAAAAATAAAATTTCTGCAACTCTCGAAGTACAACTGATTCAGCTCTATCCAAATCAGCTGCGATTATAGAACCACGCGATGGTAATAATCTCAAAAATCTTAGGACGTAAACTACACAGCGTAATAGTCTCGACCAAGACGAGACTCGATTAGACAACAACAAAACAACTGACTCTTCACGCGGAACTGATACTACAAGCGTATGTTTCTTCTCCTCGGGTGGCTCTGAAACAGTAGCGGGGTTAAACGGAACACTTGGCCACTCGTTAGGAGTGGTATGAAGCCAGGGAGGGCCACAAACCAAAGCGGATGATTTAAAATTTGCGCAGGAAGCAAACCACGTGAGAGACAATCAGCTGGGTTTTCTGTTCCAGCGACATGGAATATATTTTCCGGTGACAATTCAGCTTGAATCTTAGCCACCCTATTTGCGACAAACGTGCCCCATCGATGGGGTGAAGAGTGGGCCCAACATAGAGCAACGGTTGAGTCTGAAAACGCTACAATTCTCTCTATATTAATGCGAGGACGACAAGTTTTGACTATAGATGTAATCAATTGAACCAACATAAGAATAGCGCAGAGTTCGAGACGAGCAAGAGAGACAACCTTACGAGGAGATACCTTTGATTTTGCGCTAATGAGGAAAACTGAAATGTTATCGCCATTTTGGACCTGAAAGTAAACCACTCCCCCGTAAGCCCTCTCACTGGCGTCCGCGAAACCTACCACATTAACAACAGTGTCTGGTACTATACCAACATGGCGAGGAATCTGTATCTGATCGAGCATTGGAAGCTCTTTCCTATAGCGAGCCCACAACTTAGCAACACTGTCAGGAGCGGTGTCGTCCCAATCACAGTCGGAAAGCCAAAGCTCTTTTATAAGCAGCTTTGCATATAAAACGACAGGAGCTACAAAACCCATTATATCCCATATCCGAGCTACACATGCTAGGATAACGCGTTTGGTACAAGTTGGCGGAGTCGAGCTAATTTTAAGACTGAACATATCAGTTGCGGGTGACCAACTTAAACCAAGGATCTTATGCGAATCACTATCATCGAATTCCTTTACCGAAGTCAACCGGTGTGACGGTGGAATCGACTCTAATGTAGCTTGCGAGTTGCTTGTCCATTTCACGAGATCAAATTGACCGGACTTCATGAGGCTGATTACTTGAGCAGCGGTCTCTATAGCCTCTGCTTCACTAGGTACACTGTACACAAAATCGTCCATGTACAATCCGGTTTCAATAGTGGCCCTTGCTTTCGGGTATGTATCACCCTCGTCAGCGGCCAACTGCTTGATAGTGCGAAGAGCGTGAAAGGGACTAGACTTAAGCCCAAAACAAACACGATTGAATTCGTAAACCTTCAAAGGTTCCTGCGGAGAAAATCTATACAAGAAGCGTTGGAATCTACGGTCACATTCTCTGATTCCAATACTAAGAAACATTTGCCGAATATCGGCAGAGAGCGCAATAGCAAACAAGCGAAAATTTACTATTATTTCAAATAAGTTACCCTGGAGGTTCTGACCACAATACAAGATATCGTTAAGCGATATGCCAGTACTAGTTTTAGCGCTACCATCCATAACCACACGCAGTTTAGTTGTAAGCTTGTCTTCTCTAACAACTCCATGGTGCGGTATGATGTAAAACGGGTAATCACGTGTCTCCTCAGTCTCGGCAGGCGCTGATGAGATATAACCTTTAACTAAATATTCGATCAGCACATCATCATAGGCTTGCTTCAACTTAGGAGACGCCTGCATCTTACGTTCCATGCATAGAAAGCGTTTTTCTGCGGAGGCACGGGAGCCACCGAGCGAAAAAATATCACCCTTGAAAGGGAGCGCGACAACATAACGACCATCTTTATCACGAGTAGTCGTGCGGGTATAAATCTCCTCAGTGACCTGATCCTCAGGGCTGAGAATAGGCGGGACATTGACCTCTTCAATCTCCCAGAACTTGCGGATGGTAGACTCAAGCGGCGGCTCGACGGTGCAACAGTGCGACACAGTCGAGTAACTATTTAAACAAGCGGGTGCGGAACCAACTATAACAAACCCGAGAACTGTTTCCAGTGCGTGCGGAGCGGGGTACATCGGAAGACCTTGAATTTTACGTGATAACTGGAGATGCGGGAGAATCGAAGCACCGATCAATAGATCGATATCTCCAGGGAAAGCGTAATTTCCGTCGGCTAACTGCAAGTTCTTAAACTCCGTCAGCATGGACGTGTCAACCGGTACCGTGGGCAACCGTTCCGTAATCTTATCTGCGACTAGCGAATCCATTTCAAACGAAATATTACGATTAAAACGTGAACTAAATATTATTTTAATAGAACCGTGAATGGTTGCCTTTAAACCTCCAAAACCTTTCACTTCTGAGCGGGATGACCAATTATTAAAACTAAAACCAAGGCGTTGACAACAATCCCGAGTAATAAAATTACTCTGGGAAGCGCCATCTAGTAGCGCTCGAACGGTGTGCGGTTTGCCAAAGGCATCTACAATGACAACTTGCGCGGTCGCAAGTAAAACGGTAGTGATTTGAGTACCAGCGGCGGAAAGCGAACACAATGTTACGTCGTTTGCACTTGCAGCAGGCCACGCGTCACAAGCGTCGCGCGTCTGCGCAGGCTGCTGCTGCGATGGCAGCTTACTACTCTCAAAATGTAAGAAGGTATGATGTCTAGCTAGACATTTACGACAGCTAACACCACTGTTACATGACGTAACCAGATGTTTGTCACTTAGACAATTAAAACACAAATTATTAGTGCGGACAAACTTGTAACGATCACTAGGCGATAATCTCTGAAATCCCGAACACTTGTACAGCTGTGTATGGCTACCCTTACACAGAGAACAGTCAGGTGTTGAGGCGGTATTAACTAGCGTATGTGCAGTCTTGACTGACTTCGATGACGCGTCTATACGGCGATCGGAACCTGTCCTATTCGTGACTTCATGACGTGCCGACGTGCGCTGCAATACCTTAATATGGTCGCGAATAAAAGATTCTAAATCTTCGAACTTAGGTATTTCTTTGCCGCGCTGAGTCGTTTCAAACAGACGAACAGTTTCAGGATCTAATTTATTTAAACCGATATACAAAAACAAAAAATCACAGAGGTCATTGACCTTTAGGTTCTTTACTGCACGAACAGATGATGCGAAAATATTTAAAAACTTCTCTAAATTATGATCGTTACAAACGGAAAAACTTTTCAAATCGAATAATTGATCTAAATATGCGGTGGCTACTAATCGCTTATCTTCGTATTTTGTTTTCAAAGTGTTCAAAACTAAAGTGTAATTTTCAGCGCTAAACGTAATTCCAGCACAGACAGCCTTTGCCTTACCGGTCAATTTTTCTACGAGATAATGCAATCTCTCGTGATCTGTCAGCGATGTGTTCCTATGTATTATATTTTCGAAACTATCTATAAATAAATTCCAATTTCGAATGTCACCATTAAATTCAGGTATTTGAATTGGCGGCAATCGTGGGCGTTCGCGAGGAGGGTTGGATAAACTACTCGCGGGGGGGGGAGTCTCTAAACTCCTAGCAATACGTTTGATACGACAATACAAGTCATCAAAGGACGACAATGCCTGATAACTCACACAGTAATCAGGATTTAACTCCAACTCTAAAATGTTTATATTATTAATTGTAGATTCAAAATCCGCGCGCAAACTATCTAAAGTTTCCAACGAACACAAGAAAGCATCTCTAATCGCCAGATCCGAGGTTTGCAAAGATTTATCACAAATTGATTGAACACGTGAAAACTGTGAGTCCCTCTTAGCGTATAAAAGCTTTAACTGAACCTTTAAATCAGTACTAACCTTAGTGCCCTTAAGAGACATCTTGTTTTGATATATTCACACTATACACTCAAACAAACACTTAACGAATTATTAAGTAAGCGATAATTATCAGATAACAATATGGTAATATTGTAAACAACAAAGCGAACGGCGAACGAACGGAATAACCTGAATTAATGAGTGAATATTACCCAATTTCTCGATTAAATCATTCACGTCGTTCATATGCGTATATAATCTATGGTTTATCCGTTTCCTACAAATATTCACTCAACAATGAACGGGTATTTTTGAAATGCGTCTACCTACATGCAATTTGTAGGACTTCCGAATGAATTTTGTCAAGAAAAAGAATGCGATCGATTTATATCTACGCTGATATTTACGTAGCTAACTATAATTATGCGGTGCGGTTGACGGCGTAGGTACCGTAATTATCAATGGCTCTTTAACTATACGAGCGAAATAACGTATAGTTGCCTAAATGCCTAGATGCGGGTTTTCTACTATTATATCTAGGTAAACAGGCGCGTTGCGTTTATTCCCTATGGAACAAATACTATATTGCGAAATTACAAGAAAATGATTCACGATCCGGCTCGAAGGACCAAAAATAATGGTTGCGCGAATTTGCTGTGGACTGTAGGTTTAAAAAGCGATCTAAGGTTTGTTAACAATATGCAGGTACTGCGCCTAGCGTTTATTGATGGGATAAATGTATTAGGAAGGAACACTGACCTTTTGACCTCGAAGGTTCCACGTGGCGCCGGCCGGCGAACCTCGACTTCGCACATTTAACCACTGCCAGGTCCTGTTTTGCACTACACTGCACTATTGTTGAGTTTTGAATGGTTGGATCACGAAATAGTCAATTTTCTTGTAATTTCGAGCGGGCGATGTTAGCGGTGCGGCCACATTCACAATCGATGCACAAAACGTCAATGTCATTCCAATTCTAGAGGTCGTGCGGGAATGGAAACGGATGGGATAGGATTGCTAGGCCAAAAAAATAAATTACAAAAAAAAACAAAATCGCGGATCATAGCAAATTGGCGCAACCATATGTCATGGCCTGTTTCCCAGCAATGGGAACATTAATAGATGATGATGATGATGTCATTTTATATAAGATGTTTTAATATGTCATTTTATCTAAGATGTTATAATATGTCATTTTATATATTTTTAACAAACCATTGACATTTTTATTTCATACTAGCTCCCGTGGCTTCACTTGCGTGAAACCCCTCTCACCCTTTTCTGTTCTTGCTCCTGGTCTACCCTAGGATTTACTTTGGGCGTTAATGAATGAGTGAGTCAGGCCTTGTCTATACTATATCTGAATGTTGTTGTAAAAATGTTTACACACAGAATAAAGCTATAAAAAACTTATCTAACTTTACTATGTACTTAATACCTCTCCAACTAAATATCATCAAATGTGGCCTCAAAACCGTCCTCTGCATCACCGTCGACTGGAAATATACCCAAAGTATTCACTCCATTGCCCCGTTCGATGGCAACACTTTTGTCTTATTTTTTGACGTCATACTTTAAGATTTGTAGAATATTTCAATTTAATTTAGGCACTGTGAAATTAGTAGAAAGCAGTGGTGGCCGAGTGGTAATTGCAGGTCACGGGTTTAAGCCCAGCCAGGCCCATTACCTTGTGTAATTTATATCATCACCACTGCTCTCAAAACGGTAAAGGAAAACATCGTGTGGAAACCGGCATGTCCTAGAACCAAAAAATTCGAAGACGTGTGACATCCACCAATCCGCACTGGGCCCGCGTGGTGGATTACGGCCCATTCCCTCTCCTAGACAGGAGGGCTGAGTCCCAGTGGGAACATTAAAAGGCTGATGATGATGACCGTGATATTTATGAAACGGTAAATATCGCACTCATACAAGTCACAAGCGCCACTAAATCCTGCCAACCGTGGATTTATGGCATTATCCCTCAGCGAATATCCTTGTTGGCTACTGTATAAGTTTCATAAATGTCATAGCAAATATGAAACTTATACAGAAGCCAACAAGGATATTCGTTTATAACAAAACTTAAACTGTTTCGACAATATTTAGAACAACATTCAGCTAGAACGTGTTTATTGCAATGTTTGCCAGCTTATCACCAACGCAATGTTTGCAGTTGGAATGTTGGCGAGCATCACCAACAACCAACCTCAAAATGCCTTGGCTTGCTGAATTTAACCATGTGTGGTTTATACCCGACACGCTAGTTCTAGACTGTACTGTTTAGATAGAGGTTGAACGGCTGTCTTATGGTTAGAACTTCCTTGAAAGTTTTGAAAATGAGAATCTTTAAATGGTGTTGATAATAACCACTAGATTAATTTTTGCTAATTATTAACTAGTCTACAGCGAAAATGCAACAAGAATGGCTATGCATACCGATATTTGGTATACATGGCCATTTTTGTTGCATCTCATCACATCACATCATCTTGTTAAATCATGTTTAATATGACTCAGTATTTATAAATTTCATATTACATACTATTATTAATTAAATTTATAATGTTGTTAAAATACTCAGCGGACTCTTTCTTTTATATTTTTGGCTCGTATTCACCTGAATTACATGTTAAATAATTGCCTTAAATAAACTAAATAATTATTTTAAATATTCCAGCTATTCTGAGTCAATAAAGATCAGGACTCTGGAATGTTAATAATAAACAAAAAAAAAAAAAATACAACACAGTTATATAATTACGTGTACAGATCGTCTTCTGAAAATAAACCGCAAAAAATAAGATATCCACAAACAATAGAAAATTTTATAATTTTATTTGTACCATGGAAGGGTATTTTTCATATACTCGTAGACTCGTATTTTGAGATACTACTACACTTAGCTGAAAATTTAGACGCATTTAGAACCTTCAAATATAACAAAACACATAATATGGAAATAACTGTTTCTTTAAAAAAAAAAATGTAGATTAGTGTAATAATTCATTTATTATTTAAACCAGATCTGTAATTTTGTATTTTTGTGCTCTTTTGTATATTTATTATATGACCTGAAATAAAGGTTTTTATTACTATTATTAAATTATATTTTCCCTTTCTTTCACGTAGTACAACACGTGCACAGTTCGGGTTCTTGATTTTACGCCGCCCCTACCTTCACATTTAATAAATTCCCTCAAATTTCATAAGATTTCATATCCTACCCGTTCAGATGAAATGATGATGAAAAAATTTAGCGGGCCTTTTATTTCATCTCATCCTGTTTTTGTGAAAAGTATTTTTTTTATACAAAAAATACTTTTTTTATGAGGGAAATCGTCCAATCGCTTCTCACTCCTGTTTCTTCTTTGCCTGTGTTCCAGAGACTGAGTACACTTTCGCAAATGGCTCCAGTAGGCTTCGACGCTGCTGGGCCCCTACAATTAGGCGCCGTCGAAAAGTACTAAAATATTTTTTGATACTTGTAAGTCATAGTTTGAACAAAAATCTTTCAAACAACGAGAAAAATATCTATAAACTTTTCAATATCCTTTGTCAAAGGTCCAATTTTCACACTATTATAATGATAATAACAAGAAAACAGCATTTGGCAAGGCGAGACTCAACCCTCACCTGCTGATGGGCCGACTGATACTTAGCGGAGCCTTCAAGGCTATGAATAATTTAGTGTTAGAAATAGGGCGCTTGGCTAACCGCCCTGATAGACGGGTGTGAAATATGGACAACTAAATGAAGGGTTCAGGTTCCTATTTGTTTCTATAATTTGGGGTGATGAACGGTTTACAAGGAGGTTCGAGCGAGATCATAATTTTGTTCGTCAACGACTTTCCTTGACATATAATTTTTTTTAAATGTGATTAGTGGCGTAATTTAGTTTTTGATCATAAGCTTTTTTTGAGATTCTTTGGTTTAGTATACTATGAGTATTTTGTTTATTTGATAGAAACTAGTGCTTGACTGCGATCCCACCTGATGGTAAGCAATGATGCAATCTTTGATGGTGAGGCGCATTAGATTATTAAGAGCCTATTCACTCTAGCCTTGAAGACACCCAAATTATAATCGGATGGGAAGACTGCAGCAGGCAAATTATTGCAGTCCTTCGATGTACCTACGCGGTATGAACAAAGAGGCGAAACGCTTAGTCCAGACCGTAGAAGTTTTATTAACGTAAGGGTAGATTTTCTGGATATTTGTTTGCATGTAATATGACTATTAAGGAACCGTAATTCTATTTTATTGCGTGATGTCATTTAAAAACAATAGGTGGTTGCCCACTGAGCGTGATTTCACAAATGTATGTTTTTAATTGTTTTATTGCGGTCATATCCTTGCATAATACACATACCACTCGACCATTAAACAAATTAATGTTGAATTAAAACATAAATGTAATGAGAGGTTTACGTGGACACATCAAAATTCTCGCGGTATGTTTCAATAAATCAAAACATTTAAATAAATTTATGTTTGTATGAGTATGGGATTATCCATTTGGATTTTAATTTTCGATTCATAAGCGGTTTATTATTATAATTTTATTTTAGTGCTTTGCACTATTAATATTTATGGAAAGTAAACATAATAAAAAATGAATTACTGATTGTAAAAATGAGAGTAGCGTCTATTACACCACACGATATTCCGCAAATTACACAGATTGTCTTAAAGTTTACTTCCGAGTAAGACGTTCTAGCCTTATTACACTACGTGACGTCAACTAAGACCGATCTGAATATCGAGTGGTGTAATAGGCCCTTTAGTTAGTTTTATAAATTTGGTTTTACAGTTTGTGTATCCATATGTGCCAAATAAAATATTTTTCTTTCTTCTTTTTCTTTCCCTTCAGTGGTATTTTATGTGCACTTTATCATTTTATTTTGTAACAGAAAATTATTATTTTACTTGTTAATCGAACATAGATGGCTGTGTGTCACTAATAACAGCTCTGTCATCGGTCCAGAGTTTCAAACTGCGACAGCGAAATATAAAATTTTCATTAGTTTGGTAAAAAACTTACTTAGCGGATGGTTATTAATTTATAAATCTCGGGCGGGCGTTTAAAGGTACAGTTTGGATTTGCTTTCGAAATATTAATTAAAAGAAAAAGATTTTGGAAATTCAACCTTGTGCATTTTAAGCGTAGTAGAATGATTTATATTAAACATGAATAAAAAAACTTTGTCATGGAACTTTAAACCGCAATTTACAATCTCTATTACTTTTTTAGACTTTACTTGTTCTTGTGAAGACTTGTAAGTTCCTTCCGTGGATCAAGCAAACGTAAAAATACAATACGGTCGGCACAGTGGTCAAGAAACTGACTGCTGCATTGCATGTCACGGGTTTGGATTCCCACACAGAACAAAAATATTTTTATGGCCTACAGGTAGGTAGGTGCTCCGGGTTTTGGTTTCTTGTGTAAATAGTTTACATGTTTGTAAACTCACCACGATACAGGAGTAATTCCTAGTTTGGGGCAAAGTAGTTTTTAAGAAAAAGAAATTAATTTAGTGAGCCCAAAATAAGAATAAGAAAAGATACATACGCGACTTGAATACACTGGGACTAAATTATTTCTACCACATTGAATTTCAAAGCAATTCATGCATGTAAAATACCAAATTATAATCATTTCTAAAACCCTCAACTGTAATTATACTGAAATAAATAATCTTCTGAAAAGAAAGCGCCTGTAGGCATGCAGATATCAGAATCAAAGAGAAACAAAATATAAAAGCTGTACAACTTTTTTCCTTTAATTTTTCGGTTTATAAACATCTCAAAGGCATTAAGAAGATACAGAAAAAAAACGTACAACACTTATAAAATTTACATCAAAAGCAAATAATAGGAATGCTTTGAGAAAATACGTTATTACTGTTAGATTGTTCGTGGCGATTTTTTGCGATTCTCAAAAGTAAAGGAATTACTGATTTATTTTTCTGAGGCTCTTTGTATTATATCATTTATAATTTAAGACGCACTGTTTTACGGATTTGCTCGACTTTCGACTAGAGGGGAGATTGGAATAATATTGGATTCATTTTTGTATAAAAAATGTAATATATTATGAATGGTGACTGGTAGAACTAACAGCCTGTCCTTGCCAAGTGACGATCGTTTCGTTTCGATTTTCTTGCGTTGAACGCCTCGAATCAGCCACGCCTCCAATTTCTATGTTGAACCACGTGAGCGTTGAGATGACGTTAAAAAAAACTTTGTAACTTCTGCAGGCTTAGCCAAGTTGTTAATTTACAATAGTTAACGCTAGTAGAAGAAAACTAATCAAATTTATGGGAATGCTAAGATATCCTAGAAAATTCGTAGCCAAGTTCACATTGTTCAAAATGACAGAATGAAATGTGGTCAGTCTACAATGATCACCGCTACATCTTGTAGTTTTATGGTATAAATGATAGTTACGCTGAAGCGTTTCGATTGTAGAGACTCGACACGTGACGGATGCACCTTAGTTAGGCCTGCTGATCATATAGCTGCTGTCAGTGATTTTGCCAATGTTATAACAGGAAATTCTCCAAAGAAAACATACTCCAGGGATAAAATACGTCATTCGAGCGTGCAGCAGTAACCTACACACACATATAATATAAGCTACTTGTGTGCGACACAATAAGACGACTTCCTGAAGCACATTGAATACTTTCATCTCCTTGGAATGTTCCTTTGGACATTTTTCTACTTTTACGTGAGTGAAGCTACTGCAGACAACAGTCATACTAATATTCTAGAAGCAAAAATTTGTGTGTTTGTATGTTTGTTACCTCTTCACACTCGAATGACTGAACGGATTTAGATGGGCGCACGAATAAAACCTAGCCTGGAATAGGATTGTGATATTTTTTTCAGTATGTTTGTTTGGCGCCATTTTCTACTTTAACGTAGATAAATTTAAAAAAAAACCGGGCAAGTGCAAGTCAAACTCGCTGACGGAGGGTTCTATACAAACTAACTTATTAAAATATTTCAATTTCCCAATCGAATCTCAAAGATTTTTCCGAATTGCAAAAAAAGGTATTTTTGTGACGTTTATACTAATTGTGCTATAAGATCTTACTTTATGCCAAATCTGAAAGTTCCAGGTCAACGAGAAGTAACCTATGAATTTTGATTCCTTGAGTGTGTTGAAATTTACGTAAGTTTTTTGCGACATAAACGGCCGTATCTTATTTTTTGTTAACTCAAAAGTTTGACATTTTCACAGCTTCAAGGAACCGCAGACCTGAGTATATATGGTTTTTATTTCAACTCAATACCTCTGCGCGTTCTAGGGATAGAGAGTCTTGACAGACAGACAGACGGACGTTAAAGTGATCCTATAAAGATTCCGATTTTCCTTTTGAGGTACGGAACCCTAAAAGAAAAAGGCCATAGTTATTGGTAATATGTGTTGTTTTGTCCATAAAACACGATTCGTTCTCCAAAAACTTGTATATCCAAAATCCTGGACCCAAAACCCTCCTACTCTTATTCCAAAACATTTCAGGGATTGACAAAATACAGCTCAGTCCCGAAAGTAAGAGCTATTGAGTGAATATAAATTCATAATGAAGTTGGGTGTGATCCCCTGGAAGTTTCGTGAGGGTTGGATCAGTACATAAGTACCCGTTTAACCATGTACGAGTCTGTATACGTTTACGTTTACGTAATTGTTACTAAGCATAGGGTAAGATGGTGTTGTGAACATTGTCTTATTTAATGGCTTTGTATTATGTCGATGTCGTGGCAGAGATCTTAAAATTGATCACTTCTTGTTATGGTCGAATAAAACTGGATAGACCGTTTAAACGATAACATTTAATGATATTTCAATCCACGTTTGGCCACATTATTAAATAGTTTCTGTCAGCAACTTCGCCCGCCTGAAAATCAGTTTCTCCATACAAAATTCCAACCCCCGTGTAACCCCTATAAGGGTGGAGTTTCGTAGAATCCGTTCTTAGCGAATATCTACATCCTTTAAAGAACCTACTTGCCAAATTTTATTTTTGTAGGCGTTATAGTTTCTGAGATTTCGTGATTAATCAGTGAGTGGTATTTCGCTTTTATATACGAACATAGAACATGTAAGATTTCTTTGATAATAAAAAGTATAAATTAAAAAGATTAAATTTTCTCTGATCTGTTTTGGGAAATATTATATATGTACAGCTCTGTCATTGGCCTCGTACGTACAAAGTCTGGAAGGTAAAGACGGTTGAGTTAGAGGAGTAGCATAGCAGATGACACAGTCTTCTAAAGTGGTGGTGGTGGTGGTGGTGGTGGTGGTAAAGTGGTGGTCGTGGTGGTGGTAGTGATACTGGCATTGTATGAGATTGATTAAGGCCCACTTGGCCAGCTTTTTTTAATTTTGCACCACACTAGGAATAACTCCTGTATCATAAGTGCATTCACAATCATCATCATCATCATCAGCCTTTTTAATGTTCCCAGTGCTGGGACTCAGGCCTCCTCTTTAGGAGAGGGAATGGGCCGTAATCCACCACGCGGGCCCAGTGCGGTTTGGTGGATAATTCACAAAAAAATTCTCACAATCACAACACCAGCCCCGTAACAATTATTATCTTACTGGGGCCAAGGTTATGTGAGACTGTCACCACGGGCCCCAGGATAAAGGCAAGGAATGGAAAGGTAGGTTTTTAGTCAGTGAAAGTCTGACACTGTTTCCCGCCCCACCCAAGGGCGGGATTCGTCATTGGATGATTTTACCTAAGTTAAAAAAAAAAAAAAAAAAACAATTATTATCTGTAGGCCATCTTGTCTGCATGCGGGAATCGAACCCACGTCTCGCAGCGCCACAGAAAATCACTTAACCACTACGCCGTCAGTGCCATCGTGATTTTTAATGTAACGGTCAACCTGGGCCCACAATTGGTTAAGAGATTTAATATTAACCCGCTTGCTTCGGAATAGTCCAATGAGTGTTTTCGTGTCCTGTTCGCCAGGGTCGTGTGTTTGCGACTGAGTACTCCATCTCGTTTAGCTGTTCAATCCATAGGTGACAGAAGAGCTGACGTGATGAAGTATTTGGTTGTAGATGTGCGACCCTGATGGAATAAAAGCGTGAGTATTTGCCGGATATTTCCGATAGCGGTTAACAAACATCATAAGGAAACCGGCATGTCCAAGAACCAAAAATTCAAAGACCTTTGTGACATTTACTAATCCGCACAGGGTCCGCGTATCCCAGCTGTGGGAACATTAAAAGCCTAACTATGCTTGTTTTTAATCGGTTATACAATGTTAATTACATACTAAACGCGTATTTTCGATGCAAATACCCACTATGAAGCCAGACAGAAAAAGAAACGCATGCAAGTCGCAACGCGGTTTAAATCCGATGAGTTATAGGAGAGGCAGCTGTTCCCTATAATTGTTTCCGTAAGCAAGATATAATGAATATGGCGTTTTTCGATCGTATATATCATTGGGCAAGGTTTATGGGGATGCAGCTAAGCATAAAAATGGGTATAAGACAAAGATTCAAGATATTTTTTGTTGCAGATTTTCAGATAGTTGTTTTGCAACTTATAATCCGAAAACCTTCAAAGAGAATCATGAAAGGGTAACTTTTGGGCTCATTTTTTCCATCGCAGACTTTATTCATGGTTTTATTTTAGGTGGAACCCAAGTCAAGCGGTATCTCATTACGAAATAAAAAAATCTGTTGTGGAAGTTTGTCTCTACATAATAATAATTGCATAACCAGCCTTTTAATGTTCCCACTGCTTGAACACAAGCCTCTTCTCTAAGAAAGGGAATAGGCTGTAATCCACCACGCGGGCCCAGTGCAGGTTGATTAATGTCACATGTCTTCGAATTTTTGGTTCTAGGACATACCGGTTTCCTCATGATGTTTTCCTTCACCGTTTTGAGAGCAGTGGTGATATATAACCACTTGGCTACCACTGTTCTGTCTCTGTATACTTCATTATTATTAATTTTAGTTTCCAATTGCATACACTATAGCTATTAAGGTAGGGATTGGAAAATCATGCGACTGTCTTAAAATAATTAGATTTCATGCAATTGTATTTTTTTTTTTGTGTAATTTGATTTAATGTAAATATTTTTTATTGAATTTAATGAAAATAAAATTAAATGCTAACTAATAGATGTATTACCTGATTAAAATTGAATATTATTATTATTTAGATATAAATGTAGGTACTTTTTCTAATCGAGTGGCATAGTAATAATTAGGATTACGTTTAGTAATCTGAATTTAAAACATTTCCTTTTTGACCAAAACGTGGCAATACGGATCCATTTATAAATGCGAATTGGAAATGGGAATAGTGAATGGAGCCACGCCGGTAATCGAGTAAACTGTTTGACGATGCAATTGTCATTTAAATGCAAAACGATGGGTTAACTTAGTTCCTCTGCAACTGTGCTATTCAAGCGTTCATTAATGTGCTAGTAGTTAAAAGGTCGATATGAATTTTAAGGGCGATTTATTTATTTATTAAATCTTCACGCAATACATAATACAAAGGCAGACCCCGCCGCGGGCAGACGCCCCACGCCTCTTTTGCTACGTAACATTTAAAATTCTCCATCGACACGACTACATGCACACTGTAAAAGTTGAACTAGCGACACTGCGCAAGTAATATACCAGTTTCCCCTAAGGGGACCGCCGCACACGATACGCACGTAACGCAGTGTTGGCTCTTAGACTGTCTCTATCAGTCTCCCTAGGATGGTGAAGAGACAATACGGTAGGTGCATAAAAGAGAAAATGTTATCTATAAAACAAAAGTAAAAAAAACTATACATATAATTATAAACCACTTGATAAGCTGCAAGCGGCTTCGATTTTATCCAAATCTGTTCAGCCGATTGAACTATTCAATATATCTAGCTTCAGTATAAAATTGTCCCAAAGGAACATACTGTGGGATAAAACATATTCCAGGACATAATCTTCCCGTGCTATTATAGGACTTGGTCTACCTATATACCAAGTTTAATTGGAATCTGTTCCGCCGTTTATGCGTGAAAAAGTATTAAACATACACACACGCATACTGTATTATCTGTACTATGCACAACATGATCCCACAACAAATATTACGAGAAATCAAGCCATCGATCCCATCGGCACATTCTCGCACATTTTTCCTACAAATAAAAATTATTGGTACATTCATAACTTCCATCTGGTGTTCGTGCGAATGCCGTAAATACGAGATCGTTTACAGATTTAAAATGAAATGCATTGTTTGAAATATAGATACATTATTTTTGTAAAATGAATTCTTTATTCTCTCGATAAAAATGCAATTCGGAATACGGCTCGTGAAACCAATTGAAACTTAAATGTAATTGTGAGGCTTTTATTGATTAAAATGTTTATTTCTTGAAAAATTTCAAGAATTATTGCTATAAGATTATTATAATAAAGCCGCGTTATAATATTTGTATGGAGTGGAATTCCTTGCTGGAGTCTATGTTTACTCCATCGTCGGCCACATCGCAAAAAAAAAAATATTGTTAAAAAAAAATATGGTAAAGTATATTCTCCCCAGGACTTTTTAGATAACTTATGCTTTTTTACAGCTAAAAAAATTAAATATAAAATAGCGATGTGGTAGCATAGAGTTATAAACGCAATTGTCACTCAATAATTAAATAGAAATATCCTTTAAATTTTTTTAATTGGTTCAGTTGTTTGGTTACTTTAGTTTATTCATCACGAAAAAAAAATGCAAAATATTTATGTCTTTAAGTGTTTATTTATCCCTTATGACCTTGAGTCTTGGACCTTTGGAAACCGTAAGAGGGGCTGATGCCAACTCATAGAGGCCCCTTAGACGCTTTATATGGAACGTGGTACCTACCAATAATTTAGTACGATACAAATATTAGTGTACTGGCACTCACTGCCAAGCCGGAGGTCGTGGGTTCGATTCCCACCCAAGACAAATGTTTGTGTGATGAGCACGATCATTTGTTCTGTGTCTGGTTGTAATTTATCTATAACATCTGTGAATTTTGAAATATGTATGTTTATCAGTTGTCTAGTACTCATAGCGCAAGTTATGGTTAGTTTGAGGCTAGATGGCGTTGTGTGATAATTGTGGGATAATTATATTATTAATTTGAAGCCTCTCTTAATAAGAAAACCATGGTAAAAGTGGGATATTTTTTCTCTTAGTCATTGTTGTCATACTTACGCCATTAAGGGAAACCAACTACTGTCACTGATAAGGGACGTGAGAACTAGTACAATCCTACCTTCTCAATCCTCTGGGAACAACAAGCATTACGGCTCTACTTGGAATCCGACAGTTATTGTTTTGAGTTTTAAGAGCTCAGAACTTAGAGAAATGGGTTTTAAAAGACAAAATAAAATTATAGTTTCAAGCTTTTATTCTTACTGAACTGGATAAAGTAGTATTTCAGATAGGAATGCAGTAGTTTTCGGTAAAACCTTTCACATCGGGTCCTAGTTCAGGCCATAGTCCAGAGCAAAAGCATTCTTATGTGAAG
The DNA here is from genome assembly GCA_958295575.1 of Leucania comma. Classification (NCBI taxonomy): domain Eukaryota; kingdom Metazoa; phylum Arthropoda; class Insecta; order Lepidoptera; family Noctuidae; genus Leucania; species Leucania comma. Next base: position 3,107,065 of record OY282469.1, read on the forward strand.
CAGTAATGTTATCGATGGAGGCGGCCGCAAAGGGAACGTACAACTTCACACTCCAGCCACCATGACAGATAATGCCTTGGCTGTCAGGAATCGCAGAGTGATCTACCACCGTAGGCTGGGTATGGGCTTTCCGACGACGAGCAATGCATACTTCACCATTCGCATGTCCTATAAAGATCGAACCCTAGTCGTTGCCAGCGCGTAGTATTCTATTTGCGCCTCGAAGAGACGTCAGCAAACCGAAGATGCCCAACAGGAAAGATACCTGCAATGGCCGTGGGGAAAAGTGCGAAAGGAATACTCGAGGTCCTAAAACGTAAAAGGCAAATGAAGTAACAAAGGTATGGTTTCAGTCAGTAAAAGTCTGACATGCCCTTTCACTACACCTAGACCCGGAGAAAAACATTAGATGATTTCTCACTTAAAGCAGTTTCTTGTAACAACTAACAGCCAAACAAACTTATTTCATTATATCGCACGCTAGAGCCGCAATTCCTAAATTAAATCATTAAAACGATTCGTCAAAAGACATTCGTGCCGTGCTACACCCACCACTACTTGCACCCTACTTCTCTTTAACACGTTATTTCTATTCGTAGCTCAAGAGGATTCAACTTCATCTTAGCCGACGTCGTTCGGCTTTCAAAGAAGAGCTTCCTATCTCATTTATGTTGCAAATGTCTCAAGTTAGGACTTGTGTACAGTAATCCTTCGTTAGTGTGGGTCAACAGCGTGGCGTAATTACGTTGCATGTTGTGTAGGAGCGTAGGCTTGCGACGGCAATGTATTTTGAGATTTCACGTTAGTTTGTCCTAGCATAGGCAGTTGTGTTGCTTGTGGTAGCTTTTAATTAAATGATGCTGTATTAAGGAGCAGATTGTTTGTAGATTGAGTAGAGTAATTTTTGAAGGGATTGTTGGGGAATTTGATAGTTCAATCATTTTCTAACTTAAATTTTTATAAGTATAAACATAATTGACCTTGCAATGTTTCACTGTTGGGACACAGGCTTCCTTTCTAGGAGAGGAAATGAGCTGTAATCCACTATGTGGTCCCAGTGTGGATTGGTGGATATCACAAGTCCATTTTCAGTTTTAGGATGTGCTGGTTTCCTCACGATGTTTTGCTTAACTGTTTTGAGATCAGTGGTGATGAAATAAATAACATAATGTACCTGACTGAGTTTAAACCCACGACCTACACTGTTCAAAATGGATTATTGAAATAGTTCTTAAACGTTTTTAAACGTTCCTATTGCTGATCTTCAGGCTTTATTTCTGTGAGAGAGAGCTGCTGTATATAGACATGTTAATTACCGTAACATTTAACAGTTAAAGTGGTAATTGACTTAATTACATCACTTGGCAGACAGATTGGCGACCGCACTTTATTATTATTAGCAAACAGAAAGGTATTGTTGCCAAAATTCTTGATATAATCTCTTAGACACATCAGCTGTCCTACATTCTTTGTATACGACATAATCAATAGAATATATTGAACATTATTTTTACTGAAACAGATATATATATATATATTACACTGCAGTATGCTGAGGTTCACTCAAGTTTCAATGAAGCATTTTGAAATGTGTAGGGTTATTGTATTGTATTTGATTTCTATTGTTTTATTTTGTAATAATATTATTTATAGGTACTTTAATAATAATTAATATGTAATCTAGCTTGCTATGGAAAAAAAATAAAATAAACGACTCTTGAATCTGAAAATAAACATCTTTTTTGGTTTTTGTTTTAAGCTGACTAGTTGGCAAGCTTAATAAAAAATATTTTGTGTAATGATTCTTAAACTCAACGTTAATATGACACTAAATTTTTATTCAGTCATTAACGACAAAGATGGCCATAAAATAAACCTCAAATCGTTCTCCTGTAAAGTATTTTTTTTTAACTTTCGTTTACCTAGGGATAGTCGAAATATTCTCAATATTTTGGCCTAACAAGGAACACACAAAATATATAAGTATTTTGTCATCCCCACATTCACCACCGTCCACGTCCAGTCTCTAAAATTCTCCAACAAAATATTCTGCTCAATAAAATTCCTATAACGATGAATACTTTTAATGTGACCGCATTGCCGTCCGTTCATATTACATCAAGCAATTACTTGCAAAACAGTCTTCTGCCGTCGTAACTCGTTTGAGATGACCTCCAGTGAATATTTTACATTTTACTGCAATAACGTGCGGAGAGGAGACGGCGTGCTAGTGTCCATCGTATGACGTTGTTAGGTATTAATATGAGTTTACTATGATGCACGGCAGTTTAAGGGTTATTTCGAGTAATAGTGATGTTGCGGCCTGAATATTATATGGGCTGTGAAATAACTATGGACACGTAGATCGTTTAAATAGATGCAGACGTCTGAGAAAACGGTTTTAGTTTTTGGACGTACGTAAAACATAAACAGGAGGATATTTATGTACAATATGAAATATAATATTAATATTATTATTTGGTATTAAATATAATAAACGCAATTTCAATTAGTAGTATGTTCAGAATTGGCTGCTGAATAAACTGGCTATTTTTAAAATGGATTTCTGCATTATTTTATGATAAAAAATTAACTTTTTTGATAAACTTTGTTGCATCACTAGAGTGTTTGTGTGTGCCTGCGGAAATACTTATACCGATGCGTAGCCAAGATTTCAAAACGTTTTTCCCGATATATCGCATTTTGGATAGTGTTAGATAGAGGCGGATAGTGTTTATGTCATTTACTTTTGACTCTAAACCTAACTTATTCCGGCCTAGGTTCTAGGATAGCACTCTATGTCGTCTACCATCATTACTTACTATCAGGTGAGATAAAATAATAAAAAAAGAACTCGTGTAGTTTCACAATGAACACGCATTACCTATATAAAAAATAATAAAACTTTGACTGACCGTTGAAATGCGGTCATGATCTCATTTTTCTTTACGAACATACGTTCTGTTGGTACTCGTATTAATAGAATTTATTCGCGTTCCATTGAAATTTGTATCGGGTTAGCAACATTCAAATCATAAGGATGGTTTTTAAAGGTTTGGATATTTAAAAATGTTATGTTATGTACTCGTAGTTATGTCATATTATGTAGAAGGAACTAGTCGCTTTTTGAGACGTCACTACAAAACAATTTTCAGGTTTCTTAAGACCAATTTTAAGACCTTGCTTCATGCCTTTCAGGATTCTAGGTCGACCAAAAGTATAGGGCACTTTTCGTTAACTTAGAATCCGTAGTGATAGTATCAAAATAATTATACATCTAAAATGAACATTGCCTTGTATTGCATCAGCCATAAAATGTTCCCACTGTTGGGACTCTGGCCTCTTCTTTAGGAGAGGGAATGGGCCGTAATCCACCACGTGGGCCCAGTGCGGATTGGTGGATGTCACATGTCTTCAAATTTTTGGTTCTAGGACATGCCGCTTTACTCAAGATGTTTTCTTCACCATTTTTGAGAGCAATGGTGATGAAATAAATTACAACAAGTAAAACGCCTGACTGGGTTTGAACCCGCGAACTACAACTCGTAAGTCGGCCACCACTGCTCTCTCAAAAAGAGCATGAAAGGCCTTATCTTTGGATTATGATGACCTAGAAGTTTTAATTTTTTCACTGTTGCTTGCGATGGCAGACCTATATTTGGTATCAATTTCAGCTTTATACCTCTATGTGTTCGTGATAAAAACTGTCTTAACAGATAGACAAATAGACAGAAGGATAACAAAGTGATGTTATGAAGATTCCGTTTATTGCAACTTAGCAACAGAACCCTTAAAAGTTCCCTTCCTAAGTTGCCAAAAACGGAAACGGATTTTTTAAGGTTCTGACTCCCCACAGTCAAGCAGAGCTCATAGATTATCAACTTCATATTCATCTGTTCTACGGAATACATAAAGTAACAATTTCAGTTGGGAGAAACACAGACACAATAATTGGCAATATTTCGAAATAAACATCCACATCCATGCGGTTCGCGTTGGATTTTTCGCGTATTTGAGATCAACGGTCTTTATTATTTTAATTCTCCCAATAATTGTCATTAAGTACATATTTCTGAGGCCAGTACAATACACAATGGCCATTTTGTTTGTGAATGCAATTACAGAACGTTTAATATTTAATATTATATTTATCAGCAATGTTTCAATGTTTCTGTCAGCTTAAAGCAAATTTACGTTAAAGAAATATTGTGTTTCGATTCTGGTTATTTTGGTTTCGAAGTGAATAATAATATCGTAATATAGTATAAGTTTTTGTGTTGCGTGGAAAATGAAATTAATGAATTTTGTTTTTAAAAGAGGAATTAATTTTTGTGGAAAATGAAATTGGAGGGACGGTGTATTAAAGCTTTTATACTTTTTTATTCAGGTAAATACTAGATCATTTAAACTGTGAAAAACATAAGTCTCTCAGTCTTACCGTTATTAACAAGGATTACGCTTATACTAAGGATCTTTTCTACATTTTATAAAGTCTGTCCACCACGTCGGTCTGTCTTACTTGAGAAAAATTGAGAACTTCAAAGGTTCCTTACATACTAATTAACTATCCAATTACTCACTAACACCCGTATTTATAAAGAAGTAAGTACCATTACTTGACGTTTGAAAACTTCATTCAAAATAAAAAAAAATCTGAACTATAGAACAGAAATAATTGCAGTAGTTATTTTTACTCAAGTATTTAGTTCTACTTGTTTATAAATACGGGCCAAAAGAATTGTCCGTTAATTACCACGTTTACTCAAATTAGTTCAAAGAATTATGGAGGCCGTTCTCATAATAACGTGTAAAAATTTTAATGTAATTACTTTCCACAGCTAAATGATAAGCGTTAGTTAATATGGTGTTCACTCGACGCCTGACGCATTAAATATGATTTATTGTGTGTTTGAGCCCATAATGAGATATGAAGGCACGCGAAGTTTATTATAATAACTTTTCGATGTAACTGCAAGGTCGAAAAAAACTAAAAACCTTTTAAATACGTTGTCAATTCTCATACAGTCCGAAAATTCTTAAAAATTCGAAAATTACCCTTCTGGTTTCCCTACCTCAAAAGGAAAAAATGGATGCCTTATAGGATTACCTTGTGGTCCTTCTGTCTAACTGTCTGTACGCCAAGAGCCTTTATTTCGAGAAAGCGTGAAGATATCGAGTTTAAATTAAAACTATATACTGTATTCGATCCTTTAAAGCAGCTGTGAAAATAATCAAACTTCTTAACGAAAAAAAAAATTCGGCTGTTTATGTCGCAAATAACGTATATTTCTACACTCTCAAGGGTAGCCAGAGATCTCTATCGTAGCCAGGGAACGCATTTGCTAACAGAATGAATACAGGTCTTTAAAAAAAATATGTCATTACTCGTACTTTGCTCAATCAGCTGGTCAATTTTCTGAAGGCAAAGCTGATCTTTATTTGTTACAAAGGTTGAATTTAGCAGAGCACAACTCACGGGCAAGAAAATTTAAACTAGAATCAGGTATCATTTCAAAGAACTAGCAGGTACTATCTGAGTCTGCACACAAATACAGAAAGAAAACAAACAGCAATTATATTATATTTCCATCCAGCAAATAATTAAGAACCGATCCAGAAGTTTTTTTTTTTTAATTTGTTTATGGAAAAACAAACCGTAGCACAATGGAAGGCTCAGCCCCGGCACTATAGGCAACGAAAGAACGGGGTAGGTTTTTAGTCAGTAACAGTCTGACACTACTTCCCGCTCCACCCAAGGGCGGAATTTGACATTGGATGATTTTACCTACCATAAAAAAAAAAAACCGTAGCACAATAAAAATATTCATAACAGCTAAAATAATACATTTTATGACAGTCATGCTACCCACTACGTTTTCCACAAATTACAATTTGAAATACTTAAAACTAGTAAGTAGAGAAACACTATGACAAATAAATCTACACCTAATTTCTGATTTGCTATTCAACTGCAAAAATAATTGAATAGCAAAATTACTCGCGTTGTAAGCGCGCCTCTGAAGCCAGTATTTCGGCCGATAAGTTTATCGCGTATCAAACTCTAATGCCATACTAAATCACAATTACACGAAATCTGAAAATTTTCGACCAAAACTGAACATTATTCAGCGCTCGGCTAATGCGCTGGACGAAGATCTACATCGATACTGGAAGCGACCATTTTGATTTTTGTATTATAACTAGCTGCCAGCGGCTTTGTCCACGTGATAGTACTTTTATCACTTAGGGGTATAAAAATAAACTATAAATTATTTTCAGACCTGTCAAAATATCCTTCAAACTGTTCGGAGGAGTTCGATAGCAAACACTGTGACACATGATTTTATATGTATATTACATAATTTATTTGAGTAGATGCAAATCTTTCAGAATTTCAACCATGGCTGATTGGAGGTACTAGAACAAAATGCTCCTAGGCATAATCCACTTTAATATATATGTGGTAACCAAGAGTTAACAACCTTTAATAAACTGGCAGCCTAATGCTTAGGCTTTTAAATCATATATGATACTCATCCCATGGGGCGAAAAAAAACTTAGAACACTTTGACACGGCCAAGTTGGGTTCGAAGGAGATCAATAAGGTCAATGTAAGCGAGCAAATCGAGCGAACGAATCCCCCGTCACCTCCTTCATATTAGGTTCTTTTTAATCCTGCTTACGGAAATAGGAGCTCTGCACAAAGGAGAGAAGTACTTTCTTTATTTCTTTCTTTTTTTTTTCTTTATCTCTTTATTTCATTATTCTAAACAATCTAGCACCATATCTAATCAGTCTATATCCACGTCTCGTTTTTCATAGCTCGCTGTGCATTAACTAATGCAATAGCATTCCTCAAAACATAATTCACCTCAATCAAAGCTTCACACGCAATTCTTTGGTCGGTGGCTTTCGTTACGATTTGTAGTGTTGGCATTGTTTAGGCGGTGTGATTAGTGGAGGTGGTGGCGTTTAGAATTATGACTTCACACTTTTAGTGGTTTCAATTTTTGAGGGTTCTGTTTGAAACTTCAGTTGTGTTTGAATTTTTTTATGACTTTATTTTTTTCGTGGAAAATCTATAAATGATTTCTTCCACTCTGGATGGAGTGGGATACAGTGTTAGACTTTTAGTGACTAAAAGTAACTAAAACTCAATGTATTTCCTTCAGTTAAAGTTCTTTTTACTGCCGAAAATCTTGGATGTTTTATATGTAGATAATGCTGTGGGCTGCAATATTGTAAGCACTCTATTGTACCGTCTTTTTTTTTAAATTTTGTTGTGCATTATAGATTAGAGATTCAAAAGCATTTATTTTAAATAAACAACTTACAGGCAGTTTTGAAAAGTCAGGAGGTGTGTCAGAAAAAATGAAGCTAATTGCACATTCCAAAGCGTAGATCTCTATGGAAGAAAGAATGTGCAAGAAACTCCATGGACACTCTTTTCAATCATGTTGTGTATTAGTCATTGATACTGTTTATTGTACCTTAAATAAATAAAGTCTACGGTAAGGACCTTAAGACAATCAGCGCCCTTATTTGACCCTGTCAATTTTACTGACATCCCTTTGAGGATCGTGTGGAAGACAACGCGCCGTCGAGTTAGGCTTGGTCCTTACGGGCTACAAGACTACACCTACAGATATTTGGTTATGACTTACTTTCACATTATTTTGTTTGAAAAAGATTTTTGAGTGTACTTCTTTTCTGCTTGTTACATGAGATCATATTTGAAGCAATGAAGTGCAGTTCTCTGTACTGCGAGAATGTTTGAAAGGGTAACCGTGGCTCTCATCTGGAACACAAAAGGCAACTACAACAACAAAAACAACAATAGATCAAACAAACAAAACATCGATAGATTTTAGTCAGTAAAAGTCTGACACTCCATATCGTTATATCCGAAGCGGCAGAAGTTAAAAAAAAGTACCTATTTAAGATGTTTTAGTCTGCTGATAGGATTTGAATGTATGAAAGAAAAAACGTATAAATACGTTAGTTTACTGTAGGTACTTACATGCTGGGTAACTGTAAGGAAAAAAAATTGCTACGTATTAATTAATAACACATCGTGTACATTGCACTGTAATCTCCGGCTACTCCCACTAAAAACACAAAACACAGCCACACTTGAATAGTGTCACTTCCATAAATTACACAGATGCAACAAAAAAAGGATCAACACACGACTCAAAGTTGCGCACAGAGCGACACAGAATTGCATTTCAGCGTCCAACTTTAGTAGATTACAGATGAAATGTGACACAGTGTTTGTAGTTGAAAAACAGTGGACCGAAATACGCAAATGAACCCATTACTGGGCTGATATAAATCATCATAATACAGCCAGTGTAATGCCGGCACACCATTTACTGATTGATGACTGAGCGAGTTTTTAATTTACGTCTCTTTTTTTTCAGGTAAGTGCTTTCAACTGTACATTTGGAGATTCGCAAGTGTTTTATTAATAATCGTGATGTATTTGTAAGTTGTTTTTTTTATTTGTTTGTTTAAGTAGTATGTTTAAGGAAAATAAAATTGATTAATTATTCAGAGTGATATACTTGTTAATGCAAAATAGATAGATATAGAAGTCAATCTCCTGTATGGACTTCACTTTTTATGAATACGCTCGGCGGTCGCTAGAAAAAGTACTCTATGATCTAGCACTGATTTAGCACGGTTTAGTCACGTAAAAGATATCGTGTCCGTGAGCGGTGTCTATGTGTGCGTTGCTCGAGCGCGCTTTGTATATAGATTGTCTCTTGTACTATCTCTCTTTTGCCTGTAATATTCCAAATTGATAACATAGTGAAATATAGCCAATCTTTTGGACCATAGTTCAGAGTCATAGTCATACTATACTTCGCTAATACAAGGCTGACCACGGACACGCAGCAATGACGTGTCGATCGTGGCCGCTTTGTCGACAGAGTTTAGAGGTGCTATTCGAACTTCGGCGGCCTGCTGCGGATACAGACAGCATACGCGGCGGCAGCACCACTACTGGTTTGCAGCACACTCGTGCTGCCGAGCTTCGGCTGCAAGTGCTGCCATAACCTGCAGTCGCAGCTGATCGCAGTCCAGTAGGAACTGATAGCGCTCATAGTGGATTGAATCGTAGATTTGCAACTGGCAGCACGCACAGGCAGCCTCGGAATCACTCTCGGCTGCGGATGAAGGAAACGGCTGCGTATACTACCAGTATTAGCAGCCTGTATCCGCAGCCTGCAGCTGAGGTTCCAGTGGCACCTTCATAGCTTAGCATGAAAGCTGTGAGCAGGTGTATACCAAGTATATTATAATGACAAATACACGTCTAAGAAGCTACGCGTTCGTGGATTCATAGAACGAAAAGATACTGTGACGACCAAGCAGGTCATATAAGGGTAGCCTGGAAACTGGCACGTAATATTAACTTTGAAGGTTTAAGTTTAAAAGAAGTTAGGTTTGAACACAGAGTTTTTTCATAGACTGTCAATAAATGAAAAATAAGAATATAATTTAATGTTTTTATATTAATAATTAACCTTCTATTAGCAACATTATAGTAAATAGCATTGAAGCCTTTGATTACGCTTCCACCCACCACAATATCTAGTGCTTTAAAAGCATTAGGTCCATGATTAAAAATTTATAATGCTGGTTTGAATAATGCCTAATTCGAATAATGCCGGTTTGCACTTTATCCAGGCATTATTATAACTTAATATAATACACAGTTAACACAATACTAATTTAATAATCACACTGTAACCAATAAAACAAGCGCTCTAAACTATAACATGAATTAATTACTGCGCAAATAATCATATAGAATGATCTCTAACCGGACTAAAAGTTAGGAATTTGAACTGTTAAACGCATTATCGGGTTAGGCATTGAATATCAATAAGCTTAGTTTGCGTTAGACATAAATTATATTTCAAAATATCGATAATTTTAAATGTTAATGTGGCCGATACTAACGTTAGGCATTAGGCAGTTAGGGTAATAATGCGCAGGTATTGGTGGGTAATAACACGCGGTATATGACCGTTAGAACTAGTTTTAATGGGATGCTATTTTAGATTAGATTTACTCCTGTATCATAGGTGCGTTCACAAATATGTAAATGCACATACACAGTTGTCTTCTCATCATCATCATCATCATTTCAGCCGAAAGATTTCTACTGCTGGCCTACCCCAAGTGTCGCCACAACGAACGGTCCTGTGCATCTCAACTCTCATCTCATCAGTCCACCTTGTAGGAGACTTTCCAACATTGCGTCTTTGCGTACGCGATTGCCTTACCCACCATCTGTTCTACGAGCAATTTGTGCCTTGCCCACTGCCGAATACGTTTGGCTATTCTTCGGGATATGACGATGACCTTGGTTCTCCTGCGGGTATCTGTATCTGCAGATTGCTTGCAGAACAGATGGTCTGTGGGGCCAAAAGTTTCTGAAGTAGCAACTGGAACCCGCTCCCATAAGGTGGACGGATGACCTAGTGGGGGTCGCGGAAATCTGTTAGAAGCTAAAGGCCCAAAACTGGTCGTTGTGGCGACTCTTGAGGGTGGCCAATGTCCAAAAGTGCACATCTTTCAACTGCAATAATTATGATAAAAAATTTCGGTGTTTTGATGTATAGTTGACACCATTGACAGGTCTAGTAATTAATAAAATATAATTTAAATTTATTTAAAATATTTTATTAAAGCTTGTACAGTCACAACGCTATTTTGTTTAAGTAACTATTTGGGACTTTCCATTGGAAGGAAAAAAATAAACAAAGTTTATTGACACCGGAATTAATTAAATGCTGTGAAGGGACCCTTGACTTCAACTAAGTAAGACTTGTGAATTATGGAAGTGGAGCACCCGCTTAATTTTTAAAATTCTGCTAAAAATGCTACAATCTTGCTACTTTACGGGCACTTTTCGGTCAAGCTGTTCCATTTACGAGCTGTTGTTTACTAGCTGAGTTAGCTTTAGTTAAGCTATAATTTGCTGAAAAAAAAGAGACTCGTCAATAAGAGAAGAGGCCTCAGTACCACCCGTGGAAACATTTATACTACTTACGTACTACTTGATATTTGGTTAAAGCATGTTAATCCTGTAAAATCCTTAATTAATTAATGTTTTGAACCAATCAGAACGAGTGACGTTTTTTTTTTGTTAAGTGCAATTATTAAACACGTCCAATCAAGGATTCAAGTTAAACTTGAACAAATAAGGCTGGCTATGAAATACTTCCACAACATCAACCTTTAGAAGATTGTTCAATTATATTTTATTTCGATAAATAGTTGGCCTTAGCTCTTCAACTCAAAGGCTGACTAATTTAGATTGCCTTGAACCATTAAATCTGCATAATAATATTATGTATCAATTATTATACATTGTGAGCAGTGATTAAGGTAACTCATGCATCCCAAGGTGGCGGTTCCAAAACCAGGCCAGTACCAATATAAAATTATCAATTCATATGTGCTTTTCTTAGTTAATCTAGGACATTATTGACACCCCATACCTCGAAGAGTACGTAAAGCCGTTTGTTCTAATTATCATTTATAGATTTTTGACAGTCTTAAACGTAGTTAAACGCCAGAAAGTCTGACCATCAGTCAATCCAAAAAGTATTATATTGTCCAGTAACTGGATTGTAGAGGTCTGAGAAGCAATTCATCATCATCATCAGCCTTTTTCAAGTTCCCACTACACCATCTGGTTTGACTGGAAGACGACCCCAAGCTATTTGGAAAAAGTCTATGGATTTGATTTATTATTAATAGGCTCGCGTTTAACCACTCACCTGATGGTAAGCGATGATGTTACCGACGATGGAACACGCTTGCCTAGAAGTAACCTATTCACTTTTGACTTAAAGACCTCTAGGTTGTAGCTATCAGGAAACACAGACACCTATCAAATAAATGTTGATGTATCACTACTATACATAAAGTTAAAATAACTCTTTTTAAGGCTTACTGCCAGAGTCTGTACACGGGTAATCTATGGGTCAATTACACCAAAAGATCGCTAGATGTCCTGCGCGTCCAATATAATAATGCCTTCAGGATGTTGTTGGGACTGCCTCGTTACTGCAGTGCGTCGGAGATGTTTGTGCAGGCTTGTACTGATGGGTTCTACGCGATTTTACGCTTCGCTGCTCAGGAGAGTGAGAGATAGTCGCAACAGCATCCTGAGAACTGTAGCGGAGAGCTTAAGCTCACCGATTGTAAAATTTCTTGTGCAAAGGGTAATGGGTACTAACACTAGATAATAAGTTATTTATTAAGCTACTAACACCTTATGGATCTTTGTGTGTCCGAAATAAAATAAATTCTATTCTATTCTTCTATAAAATTTTAACAAATAAAACGCAAAACAACACGTTTAATACGTGGCTTAATAACTTAACACTCGTATACACGTGCTCACTATATACACATGCACGTAGCGTCGAAACAGTGGCGTCGGGCAGTTTTCCTCATAAATAGATTATACAGTTGTCAGCGCAGTTGTGAGCCGAAGCGAATCTATTAAGCGCGTTATTTCCGTTCGCACAGTCCGAACACGGATGTCGGCGACTGGATGTGACAGAGAACTGAATCGTGTGTGAAAATGTAGGTTTTGTTTTTGTACTGCCGGGAAATGGAGACCTGTTTGTGAATGGTATATTTTGTTGTTTACTGGTAGTTGGGAAGCTGGAATTTATTTTTTGTTTCCAGAGTAAGGTTTGCTGTTAGTAGGTACCCAATTAATCAATAAAAACTCTATGTGTGGCAGCAATCAGGATTTACGCTAATGTAGAGTTAATAGAGAATTATTTTTAATGTTATGCATGCCTGTAAGTCACTTTATATTTCAAATTGATTTTTACAGTACCCCAAAAATGTATCTGTGAATAAGTCGTTGAAGTGTCATAATTAAATAAATAAATAAAAATAAGTAATAGGCAGCAGAATTTTATACTTGCTATAAACTATTAAATTAAATACAACCCGTTCGTTAAGCTTTCTATTAAACTCGTATAAAACCTCTTCTAATTGAATCACAGAACAGAATTAAAATGGTTTTCAGATAAAGATTAAATCAATAAATAATTAATCAATGGAAATAAACATTACTTATTTATATATTTGTTTTTATATATTTTATTATATACCTACTACTAATTTGCTTGCTACGGTGTTTCCGTTCGATTATAATTTAAATGTTTTCAAGTAGCCTTGAAAGGTCATAGGAGTTTAACAGACTAGTGCGCTTTACTATCGACGATTACATCACTGCTTACCATCAAGTGGGAAAGCAGCCAAGCATAAGTATTATTTAAAAAAAAACTACGTAATTGAACAAGATAAACATTTACAAAAATATGAGTTGAGTGGGACCACCACTGTCTCCTTATTAGTTAGAACAATATAAAATACAGATGTACATTTTTTTTAATAGCCTATAGTACCGGGCAAAGGTTTCATCTTTCTCCTTCAAAACCTAGAGAGGCTTGGTTTGATCATGTTCGCGGTGGGCAAAAGATTGCCCTAGACCCCGCGAACATGGTCAAATCGTAACACCACCGTAGCTGATGTAAATTATCTCCAAAAAAAAAATCCAACGAACCTCATCCAGCGAACGAGTATCCCTGCAATTTTCGCCTACAATTCGAACGTAAAGCTTCCAAAGCAATCGATTTCCGGCCTATTCGACTTTAAACGGGGAATCAAACCCGATATCCGAACGGATTTAGTTGCGGACTCCATAGACGTAATGAATGGAGTCGAGTGGCCCACTTCAATTCAGTTAACTTTATCCTTTATATATTAATCACTGTGATGGGATTTGAGAGACTATGTTGAAGGACGTTCACGGTAGGTTTTGAATTAGATTTTTGAGATCAATTGGTGTATGTAATCGTTCCACGCTTTGGCATAAATAAACATAGCAACTGAAGAAAACCAGGCGGGTTTTAGTCGGTGCAAAGCTGATACTTTCTCCTGCTCCAACCAGAATAGGAAGTTATTTAATGAGGTAGGAAACTCATTGATATATTATAAGGGAAGATACGTTACGCGCTAATACCGCATTTTTTTTTATGGTAGGTAAAATCATCCAATGACAAATCCCGCCCTTGGGGGGAGCGGGAAGTAGTGTCAGACTCCTACTGACTAAAAACCTACCCCGTTCCTTCGTAGCCTATCGTGCCGGGGCCGGGTATTCCTTTCGGAAGTTAACCCATGACCCCAGTAGGCTTCGACCCTGCCTGCCTGCTGCTAGCAGGCTGGGCTTCTTCGGTGTGCTGACAGCTCCTTGAGGCGCGCGGGAACAGAACACGCCGTCGACGATTTGGGCTCGGTCCGGTCGGTTACCGGACGATCGGACAGCGTGCTACTCATTGCACGCCGTCCGCAAGCCCACGGCTACGGTGGCCGGAAATCGGGATCGGAATCCCAGCGGCAGCTGGGGCGAGCGCTCCTACGCCTCTGCCTGATGCGGTCGGCCTCCGCAGCAGTAATGCTAGCAAAGGAGAAAATAATATGTATGATCGTTGTGACCGATGTGAAATCGTGCTTCAGAGGCACAATTTCAGCGGTCAAAGCGCTAGAGGCGAAGCACCTATTCTGCTTTTTTTATTTAATGTAAGAGGAAACCTCAAAAAAGAAATATTACATAGTATTTATTTATTAAACATTATGCACACAAAAGTACAGGGGGCTCACTCTCGAGTTTAATTCCGATCGGTCGACATTGGAATTGTGACTTCAGGTACTCTTGAATTCGATGCTAGCGCCAAATTGGTTTAAAATTGCGTGACCACACGCCAAGGCCAACCCTTATTTTACTTAGTTTCCCTAAAAAGTCATGCAATTTGGCTCTAGCATCGAATTCAAGAGTACCTAACGTCACAATTCCAATGTTGATCAATCGGAATTAAACTCGAGGGTAAGCCCCCAGAGGTGGACATAATGGCTTTGGCATTTTCAACCAGTCAACCTTTGGGTTATGCAGAAAGTTATAGCAGTAGGTGCAATAAAAGACAGAGAATACGACGCGAATATACCAATAAACTAAAAGACCAATATGAAAACGACTCTCTATCTATGCGTTTCTACCGTTTGATTAAACATCGAGAATGAATAAACTTTTATGAGTCCGATTGGCTACTTTTATTGGCCGGCCGGCCGGTCCTTATCTCCGGACGCCATGCATTGGCAAACGCCAGTTATTATTAAACCTCAAATAAGTTTGTACGACTGTATCTGTCATAAAACTATGACTGATGAATTGAGGGTAGGATGTTTGTTGGTTTGGTTTTACTGTGTTTGATGTTAGGGAAGGATAATGTAACTAAATATGGGGTAGAAAAACTGCTGTTGGAAATTTTGTTATCGATAGTATATCTGTAGAACTGTAACATAATTTATAGTACGTGTGTATTATTCTTTTCTTCTTTTAATATATTTGTAGCAATATTTGTATTGCAATACCTTGACCGGCAACTGTTCTATAAGATCAAAGAACCTACCTATTGTTAACTTGTGTACACTTAGTTTCGAATAAAAATATGTTTATAAGTTTCCTCAGAAAGATTTTATTTTGAGAAAAAGAAAGGAGTTTAATATTTGGTTAAAACTTGGTTTTCTTCGAAATGGAAACCTTATCTAGATCCATAAGAAAACGTGCGCTAAAGAAAATAACCCTCGAAATTTCTAATAGTAATTAAAAACTATGACCAGTACATTAAAGATCATCTAACAAATTAATACAAAATTACTTTCCCAAAATCAAATCATAGCACCAAAATTAATCCTCTAACCCAATCTTACATCTAACCCTTGTCATGTCCAAATCGGTTAGAAAGCCTTCAGAAGTCAATACTATAGAGATAGGGTTTCAATCCGTGTCCTACTGTACTCGGGTCGAAATAGAATCGGCTGTAGCCGCTGACGGATCGATTGATTTTATGGGGCCAAATGGACCTCGTATTCACCATGTCGATCTAAGGTTTGGGATTAAAATGGAAAGATTTGATGGTGTGGCGTGATAAGGGTTAAGATGACGGAATCATTTTATGTCGGTTTGCGATGTTAGTAAATGAGAAATAGAAATGGAATGTCTGCAATATTATTATGGCTTGAGCAGTGGTGGCCGAGCGGTAACGGCACCGACTTAAGAGTTGTAGATCGCGGGTTAAAACCAATCCAGGCGCATTACTTTGTGCAATTAATTTCATCACCACTGCTCTCAAAACGATGCTGAAAAACATCGTCAGGAAACCAGCATGCTCTAGAACCAAAAATTCGAAGACGTGTGATCTTCACCAACCTACACTGGGGCCGCGTGATGGATCACGGTCTATTTCCTTTCAAAGAGAGGAGGCCTTGGTCCCAGCAGTGGGAACATTATAAGGCTGATTATGCTATTATATTTCGGTTTTAGACAACTGGACGAAATTAAGAAACATCTCAGAAATAACATGTTTGATTTAAACAATTATTTTGGTATCGGATAGTCCATTTATGGAAGATGATTATAGGCCTTATACCGTTACGCTACGTTGAGAGCGAAGCAGTACTCAAAAGCGCAGGTTAACCTGCCAGGAACAGCTTGTCAGAAATAATGATTTATTGAAAGTTCAAAATTGTTAGTATGAACAAAGTGACATCTTAGTAACATGAAATCATTGAACACATGTCATTCCGTTCATTTCGAAATTTCTTTCAAAGGATTTAACCGTTAAAGAAGTATGTAATGCAAGGGTAATATTAACTGTAAAAATATTAAAATGCCTGAAAATTTGACGCCTATTACTACAGCATCTTTTTAGTCTTAGATTTGATCAAACGTCTGAGATATAGAGATACAAATATTTAAGAAAGAATGAGATCTATCCGCGTCAAATACATGAATGTCAATAAAATACTTAACTATGCCAAAATCCCATCACACCTAGCAACACGCTTTCATATCCACCTAGTTGCTTCAGAAGACCGAAACCACTAACAGTACTCAAAGCGTAATTCGCAACACAAATGAATACCTCGAAACACCTAACTAGAACATACACTAATCACTTCATATACACACCTATAGATAAAGATGTAAGGTATAAATTCCAATGTGAACGTTCAATATTAATGTCAGTTTGCAAAGTTTACACGTCATTAACTTCCAGTACTAAAGTTGTATGAAATTCATCGATTTTGCACTTGTGGAGAATTTATGTGCAATACAATGTAGATAGGTATCGATATGAGTTATATTTTTCCTTTGTTTGTGAAGATCGGTTGTGGATCGGAATGGATGAAAAATTGGTCCTTCGAGCCCGAATTTTTATTGGATGTCGCTGCTTATTTTATTTTTTAATGCGACGGAGACTGATAACTTTATGAATGGGAAAATATATTTAACAGCATTCTTAACATAAAATAATCAATCTTATAATGCTCTCAGTGCGGAGACTCAGGCCTCATATCTATCTAGAAGAGAGAATGGACGGCAATCCACCATGCGGGTTGCGAGTTAGTGGATGTCACATGTCTTCAAATTTGCTCATAACAACATCGTGAGGAAACCGGCATGTCCTAGATCAGCAGCCTTAATTGAAAGAAAAGTTGAGAATCTAAAATGACCATTGAGATTCCAAATCTAGATTAAACCTAGATCTTTCTAGATATAAACCAAGTCTGTATAAATTTAAAAGTTTGGTCTTCAGTAGTCTTCTAAAATTTAATCACGGAAAGATAACATTAGGACTAACAACTTTTTGAATCAAATTTTATTTGTCATAATTATCTTTTACCGCTTTACTTTCCTAAGACTAAGACCACTTTATTTTTCTTTCATCAAATAATCTAGATTTGCATAAAAAGAAGGAAGCTCTTTTAAAAACCTTGTTATAAGTGGACAAATTCTCGCTTTAAACGCTCAACTTCCACTTTAAGTAAATGAAATTACGACAAAACTAATTAGTGAGTAATTAAATGGTCTCGAACTAGCCGACGAAAAAGTCTTTTCTACACTTGGAGGAATTTTAACACCTTTCTATAATCATTATAGAGGGTGCTAGATTCAAATGAAAATGTTAGAAGTTGATAATGTAAGATAATTTGCATTATACTGATATTTTTTAAGTATTAAAATGTGGGTTATATTGGTTGCCATTCAAAAATGCAACGTAAAAATTTTACTTTACATTTTTTTTTATATCTGAGCACGCTTCTGTTTATACGAGTAGAAACTTATTAAATGATTTTTCTCATACAGGTGAGTAACAGAAATAACTATTTTTCAAAGCTGTCTATTTCCTACGTGCATGATTTATAGGTACATGATATACTCGTACATACCACGTGTCATGTCTCTTAAAATATCACATCACTCTTGCATCTCTCAGACATAAAGAAATCTCAAAGCTTTAATAGCCACTCTTTTTTTCGAGGTTGGTAAATAATTAAATAACTTCTCTTGTTTTGGCTTGAGTAAGAGAGAGTCAAACGTTTACTAATACCCACCCGTGTTCCTACTGTTGCCCTTTACGTTCCAGGACCGTGGTGACTTATTCAAACTATCCCGGAGTCCTAGCAGATATCGGCCTTAGCAGGTCCACTCAATTATCCCTGAGTCCTGGCAGAAAGCTAGAGACATCTCTAGAGGGAGCCAGGCGTGGGGATTGTCTCCTCTTCCTAGTCTTGTTTAGCCTAGCCTCCCAGTGCTTCGCAGAAGAAGGCTTCTGATTTCCTCGCGCTTCGTACCATAACCTGGCACCGCTGCCTTGGTTCCCCCTTGGCTGCCCCCATGAAGACATGGTGGCGCTGTACAATCAAAACTGTTCATCATCATTATCATTTCATCCAAAACACGTCCATTGTTGGACATAGGCCTCCCAAAAATGTCGCCACAACGACCGGTCCTGAGCGTTTCGCATCCAACGGATTCCCGCAACCCTCACCAGGTACCGAAGAGACCCAGCCTGCTCACTGCAGGCAAGCAGGGTCGAAGCCTGCTGGGGTCAAGGGCCGTTTTCTGAGAGGAAGGCTCAGTCCCGGCGCTATAGGCAACGAAGGAACGGGGTAGGTTTTTAGTCAGTAAGAGTCTGACACTACTTCCCGCTCCACCCAAGGGCGGGATTTGTCATTGGATGATTTTACCTACCATAAAAAAAAACCCTCACCAGGTCATCAATTCAATTATGGGAGGCCTTCCAACGCTGCGTCTTCTAGTACGTGGAAAAAACTGCTCCTAACATCGTAAAAACCTTTCAACCGAATAAAAATAATGGCCATTGTTTCCCCATTATCATCTGCAGCTTAGTGCCATATTAATTCCAAACTTCATACACTTGCTTACCAGTAAAACCATATTACCGGTAAGCCGTTACCGGTAAGGCCATAACGGTAACGGTATTCCCGTTAAAAGAAACTACTACCGCTAAACGAGTAACACAGCCTCATTACGTTCTCGTATTATAGCCGACTTGCTTTTCTTAATAGGATTTTTTAAATAACGATCTTTGTTATTTTCTCTGGAGAGAGAATGGAGATTTGATTTTCAGGAAGATTATGAGAGATTCCAATCATAAAAAAACGCATTGTCTTTAAAAGATGATTTCAGACAGATTATATATAATAATGACAAAAATAACTGTTTCGAGGCAGAAAGTTCGTAAAAGCCAAAATTGAAACTTTAAATGAGAGTAAAATTAGCGTAGCATAGCATAGCATCAGCCTTAAAATGTTTCCACTTTTTCGTTGTTGTTTGTTGGGACTCAGGCCTCCTCTCTAGGAGAAGGAATGGGCCGTAACTCACCACGCGGGCCTAGTGCGGGTTGGTGGATGTCACATGTCTTCGAATTTTTGGTTCTATGACATTCCGGTTTCCTCACGATGTTTTCCTTCACCGTTTTTGAGAGCAGTGGTGATGAAATAAATTACACAAAGTAATGCTCTTGGCTGAGTTTGAATCCTCAACCTACAACTCGTAAGTCGGGGCCGTTACCACTCGGCCAAAACACTGCTTTCCTCAATAAGGTTATTAATATTAAATGTCACGGAACAGTTGGCGTTGGAATGCGCCTGGGTTTGAACCAGCGACCCGTAAGTAGGAGCCATTACCATTCGACCACCACTAGAGAGAAAAAATACTCATATTTAAATTAAATAATATATCGGTAGTTAAATGATTTTTAACTGCTAGTCTGTGTTTTGGCTACAACTTGGGGATCTTTAAGTAAAAAGTAAATAGGTTACTTTTAGGTAAATGCGTTCCATCATCAACCGCATCGTCGCTTTCCATCAGGTGTGATAGCAGTTTTTTTTTTTTAGGTGAGAAATCATCTAATGACTTCTCCTGTTCTAAGGTGTGATAGCAGTTAGTCACAAACAAATTAACAAAAAAAAAAAGAAACAAACTGATATAGTTTTCACGACCTTTGGCCCTGAAGTAGCGACATATGAATGTCATTTACAAAATATATCTTATATACGAGTATATTGTATTCTATTGTGTTCTACACTTACATTGTTATCTACTTTGTAGTTTTAAAGGTACTGTGACTCACTCCTTTTTTGTTTAAGTCGGGTATTAAGTTCTTTTTAACACGTATCTATCTACTTTGTTGGCTTGTTCTACACCATCTTTTCACACCTATTACACTGTAATATAGAAACTTAGTTAAAATATATTGTTTAAGACTTACTAAGATGTTACAAAGATGTTTGTTATTTTTTCTACATAGGATACAACTAATTTAAACCTAGCTTTTGTGTTTTCACACGTTGGCAGCATCTCATAGCGGTTTCACCCGCATGTTGTCGAATCTAGACTTCTATAGAAATCAAAACATAAAGTTTAAACCTAATCCAGTAAAGACCTCTGAAAATTTTCTATTTTCCGTAACCTTTGGCCCTACATGTATATAGGGTGACTGGTAATTAGTGAACGATACTTAAACACGTGATTGTAGTCATGATAACAAACAACTTTTACTATGGGACCAAACCTGAAATCGCGAAAAAAATCACACTAGTACATTTTGACCAGTTAGACGAACTCAAATGTCAGCAGATCTTTTTTCGCGATATCATGTTTGCTCCCATAGTAAAATTGTTTATTATCATGCCTACAATCATGTGTTTAAGTATCGTTCACTAATTGCCATTCACCCTATATAATTATATATTAAAAATATAAAAAAGTACATTTATTTAATTTATATTTAGAATTACAATTTTTTTTTCAAAAACTTTTGAGGTTTTAAAAATATCTTGTGTTTCCTAGAACAAGTTTTGTGAAATATTCGAGTAAATCACGGAATGCCAACAGAGATTTCAGGCGTTATCTCTCTTTTTTCACGTTACCTCTTCATTAAAGATCGCGTTGAATTGCGTTAGATGAAGCAACAAGCAACGATTGGGGAAGGCTCCTCTTACGTTAGTTGACTATCTATCTCACAACCGCCATTCAATCTAAACTCATAAGTGACAAGCCAATGATCAAACAGTTAGTTTAATTTTCAGTTTATCAGCTTATATCGGCTTATCAAAGACACAGTCTGACCTTCATTAGATAATTACTAGCTAACTAGTTGAGTATTAATCAAGGAGATCAAGGTATTAATTAGGTTATTAATCGGATTAGTTGAGAGATCTTTGTACGTTATGTTTAGAGGGATAATTGTTGGGATTTGGGAGATTGAGGGAGAGAGGTTGTCGGTAATGTACCTAAAATTATAGAACAGAAAATCATGCTTTTGGAACTGTATTTAGAAAATCAATGGAGTACAGTCAAGTGGATAAAATAATTACTGCTGCCCGAGGCTTCGTCCCCGTACAATGCTTACTTCCCTCCTTTTTTTTCCGACCAAAGTAAATATTTCCAATTTTTTTTTCTTTTGTACCATAGCATAATCATCCTTTTAATATTCGCACTCAGGCACCCCTCTTGCCCAGTTTTTGGACATGCCGGTTTTCTCACGATGTTTCCACTCAATGGTGTTGAAATAAATCAACAAATGATTTATTTTGTTTATACTTATAGATTGCGAGCATACATACCATATGAAAATTTCACATATTATCCACTTCTGACAGTTCAAGAGATACATCTCGTTGACTATTGGTTACGCTTAGGCCATTGAACCCAAAAAAATATAAACAATTTTTGTAGCAGCATTTTCTAAACGGCACTTCATGCTAGTTTTCAAATAGTTTCAATTCAGTTTTATTTTACCAATAGATGTCAGATTAAACGTTATTCGCTATAGCAGAAAGTATCCGCTCTCGTTTAACGTTATTGTATTTAAATGCCAAAAAGCTAAGTGGTTTTCAGTAGATAGAACATCACACAATTGTATTAATCAGTGACTCATACAAATTCACTGAGACGTTGAGCTTCTTAGTAATCCTAACTTGAGCTACATATACTGACAAAAGCTTGCACTGACTGGACAGGTCCACAAATCTGTATGGTTCTTTCCTCAAAAGACTATCTCAGACACAAATCTGCATAGTTCTCATATGATTTGACCGTTATATATTTGCTGTATGGACTTTTAAAAGTAATAAGAGACCCTTTGTTTTGGTATTTCTTCTCAGGGTAGTCAGCTAGGAAATACCGGTCTTATCTAGTTTAAACTGACGAAAAAAATTATGTGTAAAAGTATTTTAAAGAAACTTATTTGCAAAATAAATCTCATTTATCAGTTGTCACTAACAAAAATAAGATCCAGCTTTCTTTTACAATCAAATTTATGACTAAGGTCTATTCACGGACGCGTAGCTTCATAGATGAGTATTCATCACTATACTATTGCTGTACACCTGCGTGAAGCTTACATATAAAACTATAACGAAGCACAGCGTGCCGCACCCACGTCTCGTTCCCGCTTCATGTAATGACGAATACGCGTCTGTGAAGCTACGCGCTCGTGTAGGTCTTATACAAACAAAAGAATATCCTTCCACAAATTTCTCTTCATAAACATTTTTCCTACGACCACTATCATCTCACATCGCCTTTTAAACATTTGTCTTTCTACCCGCACATTAACCGCAACCGCAACACACACAGGCCCGCGCATCCTGACACACCTAACTACAACATCTCATTACTGAGTCAAAAACAAAACTGCACATTAAAATAAAACTCGGCTACACACGCCACCAACTTTTAACTCCAACAAAATATTTCCACGATTTTTTTTCAAACTACATTATGATAAAAGAGACGTCCTGCATACTGTCATAGGGAAGACAGAAACAGAAGGTTCATGAAACAAGTAAAAGCGTGCGCACATAAAGGAAACACTTTACAAGCAGCGATTGGAAGTGCTCTTTTATAGTCCCTGTTTCGAAGGGTATTTATAGTGCCAACGCAAATTGAATAAAATTATATATTATATTATTTAATTGTAGTATTTTTATCTCAAAATAAAATAAAATAAAGTGCGGTTGCGAAGGTATCCGATGCGGTTCAATGGAATTGGCACGGCGACTTTGTGCAACATGTGCGTGTAGTCTTCGGTTCAGTCACTATTTCAATAAAATAAGTCACCATAATGCCAGAGTTTATGAAAAAATATGAAAATGCATTGGACCGGTTCGCTTTGCTCGTCACCATACCGCACCCACGTGGGGATGGTCAAGTACGCTACTGCAATAGAGTATCAAAGAATTGCTGACCATTCAATCAATGAGACATTTGAACTGTTCGCCATGTAAAGCCATTGAGGCCTTGGAATGCAACGAGCAAAGTCTAAAACTTCTTACTCCATAAACGCAGACGCAAACGTAGTCAACCCACAATTTTTTCCGATACATCATAATTATCTTGTAATTTCGTGTAATATAATAGACTTATTAAATTACATTAAACTAGTGTTGTTACAACTAAAGCGTTCTCATTTCAAAGTTTGTGAGTACTTTGAAATGACAGCACAAGCCATCGTTAAAAAGTAAACATCTAATGTACGTGCGTGCACCTGTTTTCATTCACTACATGGAGCCAACCTTCTACTTACCTGCCCATTTTGTGGCGCTTTACAAAAACATCGTCCGCCGCTCACAGGAACACTTCTGCATAATATACGACCGAAAAACAATACAATATGACAGTTCAAAAAGTGGACTTATAAACACCGTTTCGTGTTCTGAATGCGGTTTTGTGAAATTTAGTAATAAGGACCTGTTGTAAAGTGTGAGTACTATGGTAATGATCCCCGCCATAATTTTTTAACACAGTGTGACAGGATGTTGTACAATGTAATATTATAATCGCATGCTTGCTTGTGTTCATAAAATTTTTCGTGGAAATTCTGGAAAGCAAAAATGTGCCTTGGGTTATTTGGAGAAGGTGCAATTTTCTTTGCGAAAGCTGACAAGAAATAAGTAGCGTCAATGAAGTGTAGATGGTTGGGTATTGTAAAGTAGTAAATCTAACAAAGCCATAAAAAGTACATAATCGCTCAGATTATATACAATCTTAGGGATTGTAAATATGATCAATATCCGTTTAAAGCATACGTAGTAACCTACACTGCTTGATTTTTATTTATTATATAAATTTTTGTTTACCGTAATATCAACAATATATATTAAATGATAATTTGTAAAAAAAAAATGTACAATGAGCGGTTTCATCGCACAGGGCAACCTCTTACAGACAAAAGGAAAGGACTTGAAGGATATGGAGGTGTCAGTGGACAAAAAAATAAGCAATTTTAATCAGTATCAATAACTCAAAGATTCAGTTTTACCATTTAAAAATCATTAAAACTTATGGTGGCTGAAAGCTCCGATTTTTCAGATATTTTTCGAGGCGTTCATCAAAGCAAGTTTTTCCGAATCCAAATCCGTATCGATTTTAGATTCAACACAGATTTGAGTTGTGTAACTAAACAACTGGCGCTCTGATGCTACATAAAGCCAAGCACTGACGAACGATTTTAATCGGTCATACACAGACTCCGTATCAATGATATCCAATATTTAAACTACGAACTCAATATCTACGTTTCTTCATTTTAATAAATTGAACTCTATAGTTATACAGTTAAAAACTAAATTGCACGATTCATGATGGTTGCTTCTGGGCAAATCGTCTATCATCGTTCATAATAAGACAATTATTCTGTCCAAATTTCTGTCAGTCTATCGGTTCTATATTTGTCTGTCTGTGATTCTGCCAAGTCTTACAGTTGTTTTGACGTATGTTAACAAACAGTGGTCTTCTTTAGGAATGTTTTTCGTTCTGTCACTGGAGCCATGGGTTGTGCGAAAGAGAACCTGACTTTGACTGGCCTCTTGGTCTAGTGGTTAGTGGCCCTGACTGCTATGCCGGAGGTCGTGGGTTCAATTCCCACCCAGAACAAATGTTTGTGTGATGAGCACGATCATTTGTGCTGTGTCTGGCTGTAATTTATCTATAATTTATGTATGTATTTATAAATATATAAGTATGTTTATGAGTTGTCTAATACCCATTATACAAGCTTTGCTTAGCTTGGGACTAGGCGACGTTGTGTGATAGTGTGTGTGATATATTGAAGGGAATCGTTTATCTTAATATGATCATGAGAAAACGAGTGATGAAAGGCATGTTAGTAAACGAGTTAAAAGTATATATATAAATGATTGGAGAGGAAGGGCAAAAGAAAAGATGGATGGATTGTTTGAGGAGTGATTACAAAGAAAAGGGACTTAGTGTGAGCGTGATGAGTGACGAAACAGAACGATAAAAAAAAACGTGTTGCACCGACCCCAAATAATGAAGGACAATGATGTCGCTGAACGTAGAAATGATAACGTTGCGCGCACATTCAATGAGCGCTTATTTAGGCTGTCTGTAACTTTCTGCTCTATGGCACATCGTTGAAGGTTGATGCGAGTAGTGGCCGTTGCTACATTTTCACGTGTTTGTTGTAGCTATTAAATGTAGGAGCTTTTATTGTCCAGCAATACTGTTGCGATTCCAAGTGTATCGCAACAGTATTGCTGGACAATTTGTGATCATAAAAAGTACAAATGGTCGATGGGACCTTGAATTTTTATACCTAAGTGAGTATATACCAAGTCGATAATTTCAAACAAATTAATCGGTACTACTTGAAACAATGTTTATGAATTAGCTATTGGACTTTGTTGGTCCAAATTGTTTTTGTGACAATTTTCAATACCATCTACGAGTATGTAAACATTTGATGGATTACAATATTTATTTATAGAATAATGAGGATTTTAACATAAATGAAATTATGTTTTATTTGACTAGTAGAGAATTTCTGAA
Organism: Leucania comma; assembly: GCA_958295575.1. Classification (NCBI taxonomy): domain Eukaryota; kingdom Metazoa; phylum Arthropoda; class Insecta; order Lepidoptera; family Noctuidae; genus Leucania; species Leucania comma. Next base: position 3,133,337 of record OY282469.1, read on the forward strand.
AAGGAAACCTAAGGTCCTAGAATGAAATGCTACTGAAGCACACTGGTGTGTTTTTTCTTTTATTACCTTTAAGTTCATTGCGTTAAGGTCTGTTTATGCTCACTTTTCAATTTTAGTTCTGACACTATACTACACTTGAAGTCGGCTAACTGTCGTCTATGATTGTTTTTCCTTTTAATTAGTTTTTTGTTTTTTATAATGCTGGAAGTGTTTTTAAAACCTACATGCAAAATAAATATCATTTATCATTTGAGTTGGCCAGGCCTCCAATTCCTTTTGTCCTAACGTCATATTATGACGTCGTCCAATAAACATTTTTACTTCAATACTCTTTGTAAGTTTAATGATAATACCTTTAAATTACAATATTAATAATAATTAAATCTAGTTCTATATAAAACTTAATAGATATATATACAAATTAAAAATTAATAATATGTACAAACGGGTAGAAAAAGAACTTATTGGGCATCAAAAAATTCTTCCACATCGATATCAATGGGAAAAGTGCCCAGAACGCTGGCAGCATTGCTATCCAACCAGCGTTCTGGGCTTCTGGGATTCGTTGACCGAAGAAAAGCCCAGCCCTCTGGTCACGCGAAGAGTCGACCAGCTGTTTGCTGATGTCACGAACAACTCGATGAGCGCTCGAACCCCATGGCCCTAGTGTTTCAACCCCAAACGGCTCAAACATGTAACTACCGATAAGGTTATTATATTTATGCCGTTTGAGGTTTTCTGCACCTGCAGCATTCGCCCCAGCACGCCCTGCCGTACTCAGAAGATGGGATGGCGCAAGGGTGTCGACACAAGTTGCATCCCACACCAAAGGCCTACCCAACTTCCAGGGCATTATGGTCATCCCGTCTGGTCTCTTTCCATCGTCACGTGCCAAGCCGATAGGTTCTAAAACAGCTGGCACTCCGGCGATGACGAGAGCTCGGCGGATGATGTCATTAATGCTGGCATGCCGTGCTATCCGACCAGCGCTTCTACTGCAGGACAGTACTTAGTAAAAACATTGTTGTGTAAACATAGACATGTCAACTTGTTAGCCTATCTATTTTACCGTTCAGCTTTAAATAGCGAACATCCGACCAAATTCCACTGGCTTAGCGGCGACTCCGACATAAGCATTGTTGACAACGAACTATTTAGAGTGATCGAAAATTGATCCAAGTATCGATACTTGGCAAGATAGATTATATTATCGATTATTGTGCACTATATTAGATCTCGTACTAGGCTTTACATGCTGAAAACTGTTGGTCTTGCGCCTGTTATCTCCCCGGTCGTGTCGGATTACTGCCCCATAGGATTATGAGAGTAACGTGCATCTGTGTTTGTGCATAGACTTGTGCACTATTTCAGCCGTGTGTACTAAGCTAATCTCCGTTGAGATTGGCCATCGTGATTGAAATTTGGTAAGGAGGATCATATACTAATTAGATGGATGGTGAATTATTTTTGATCGAGTGTCCACCCTTACTTTGTTGAAACTTCTATGGTCCGGATTAAGCGTTTCGCTTCGTCGTTTATACCGCGTAAAACGAAGGACTGAAACAATTTTCCTGTTGCGGTCTTCCCGTCCAATTTATGATTTGGGTGTCTTGAAGACTTAATAAACTAGTGCGCTTCACCATGAACGATTGCATCACTGCTTACCATCAGGTAGGTTCGCAGTCAAGCACTAGTTTATAACAAAAAAAAGATTCACAATTAGGCTTCCAGGTACATTAACTATACCATAAACCTCCGATTCTACTATAACCTTGTTACATTTTTATTAAAGACCTGCTTATATCAGCATCTACAACCACGTGAAAGTAGGGATCTCCATCAAACTTTGGCCATTGTTTCATCCCCTTAGGAGTCGAATATCAAAATATCCTTTCAAATTTCTTTGCATACAACAGAACCTCTGAGAAAATTTCAGTCTTCTAGATCCAAAGATATGAGCAGCAGTGCTATTCTGATTGTTAACCTAAAGTACCTATAAATTGGATTGTTAATCCAATGTACCTATTTGGAGTTCGTCGGTGGGGCCAGGGCTGCGCTTATGGGTGTTTTCTTAAAGAAAAGCACGCCCGGGCGTCGATGAGTCAATAAGTGAGTCAGAATTTTGCTTGTTATATGTAAACTAAAATAATACATACAACTTGAACACATAAATTAATACATACAACTTTTAAAAAGGTCAAACGATTAGATCTAGATGTCACACTCAATTACACTTAATCACGCTGTCAATTAAATTTTTAATTTTAGGTCCGTCATAGGAAAACTGAAGCAGAGGAGGAGGCCTGAGTCTCACAGTACAAATTTTACAATGTTGATTATGCTATGCTTATAATAAGGAAGCTTTGCATTAAGGTGTTCCCGTAAGGATTGTAATTATATTCCAACTTCTAAGCCCTAGCCAAGGTACGACCGTTTCGTTTCGATTCTCTTGCGTCACACGCCTCGATTTAGCCACGCCCCCGATTCCTTTGTTCTGACCACGTGACTGAACCTTGAGATGACGTGAGAACAAAAGAATTGGAGGCGTTCGACGCATGAGAATTTAAACAAAACGGTCATAACTTGGCCAATCCGGCTGGAATGGTTATAAGTTCTAAAAACAAATTGTAATTTTGTACCACGAAATTCTAAGCTTCGCAATGATAACACGTAATATAATTATGTATAATATTGGTTTAAAAGCGGAAGTAATACTAGAGTTGGGAAGCATATCAAAACAGTTTGAGTTTTACAAGGTTTATAAAAATGATACAGAAGGCCGCTTGCTAGTCCACTAGAAGTCAAACGAGTGGGCCACCGAAAACCACTTGTTTCTTTTTTTTTTTTGACTTTAGAGAAAAAGCTTTTTGATTTCTGTATCTGTTTGGTAACAATTCGCCGGAGGCATCGTAATTCAATTTTTATCATTATTAGGGATTTTATAAAAGTTGTATAATAATTATGTTCATATCTATGATCAGGGAAACAATATTATAAAATATTTAAAACTCACGGCATAAAGGAGTGGTGCCTACTTAATTGGTTTTACATATTTTGCCCCGCATGCGGGGCTGCTAATGCCTAATAAATGTGATGAAATCCATACGATATTAAAACCTCCTTCCTTATAACCGTCCTTATAACGCAAAGGGCATTTGAGAGGCAAAAGTGGGTTTTGTTTAGTAAAAGTCTGGCACGCCTTCTTACTCTACGGAAGAAATCATTGGATATTTTCCACCATACAAAAAGTTCTACCCGTAGTAGCAACCATGTCATCTTTTACCTACTGAAGTTATAATAATTTCGTTTAGCATGAACGCTTCGAGTTGGCCACGCCCCCGATTCCTTTACCCCTGACCACGATACTAAGCGTTGAGATGACGTCAGAACAAATGCATTGGGGGCTTGGCCAACTCTAAGCGTTGACGCTTAACGAAACGATTGTAACTTGGCTAGGGGGGCTGATCACTTTATATTTTAGTCATCAAAGTTTGAAGAGACTAAAAAATACACTACACACACTCCCCACCTCACTTGTAAAGGCCCGACATGTGAAATGACGTCCCCACCACAAAGTTTACTAACAAGACAATAAAGCATAACCCTGTTCCTTGCTACAGGAAGCGTTTGTCTCTATTTCACGCCAGAACACGGCTGCGAGTAGTCGCTTCCAGTACTTTATTGTTCCGTGTTTTGTATGTTACGTTTTGTCTAAGTAGTTTGAATTTCGATTAGTTATTGTTGGTGATTGTGGACAAAGAATCGTGTGGACGAAATTGAATTGAGCTTTTAGATTATTTGAACTTCAGTGAGGAACTTCTATTATATTTTTACTACCGGTGGCGCTATCTTGACTACCAAATCTTTAAAAAGAAGATCAAGAGCGAGAGTTCTTACTCTCTTTTATTTACTAGCTAGAACTGGATGGGTCATGTTCTTTTATTTACCTTTTGCGTTCCAATTTAGCGGTGTTACTTCCGACAATTTTTGAAGTCTAATTATTATTTTAATTAAGGCTTTATTATAAAGTCAGTACAGATTTATTCGTAGTAGGACTTTTGCATACTTCTAGCACAGTGTATTAATTTTCGCGGAGTCTATCCTTTTTTTATTTATGTTAATAATAAGCTTTGCTTGCCTTTTTAATGTAGAAAACTATAGTATACGAGTCATCTCATCCAATAGTCATAATAGCAACACTGGCAATAATGTATTTTATGGTATAAGTAAAAACTCTAATTCTAGTACCAGCGATGAAGAGTTTGGAGTAAATTACCATGTGTGTATCACACTGCTCTGTCTATACTTGAATGGATATCTCTCATGGTCTCTAATACAAGCATTAGTCATCCAGACTAGATCCCCACTACACAACAACGCAACATAACTACAAATCCATTCCCCGCGTAATCTCGGGTCGTATCCGTCACACGTGCGTCCCACGCACGTCACGTCACAAATGGCGGCCGCGTCATTTGTCACGCGCCTATTGATTTGCAGTTACACGCCGACAGCTGTGGATTGTTAGGGTTTAAGGTTCAGTTTTGAAATGGTTCAGGTGGACCTGAATGAAAATGTCCTGAATATTTCGCTTGTAATAAAGAGGTGTAATCTACTGAACTACGATCACACATGATCATGTTCATTTTTTTTTTGGATCTTTGACAATGAATACTTTTTAAGGTCATCTCCTTAATATTTTTTAACAAGGCATTGAGACACCTTAGGGTGTTCTTAATGTGCGAATTTCATCACGCATGTGGTTTAGCTCCGTATGCGTAACCTCCGCAGTCCTTTTCATACAAGTATTTATTGTAATGCGTGCAATACGCACGCGGGACGCCATTTTTTGCCTCTTGCAATTTTCTGCATGCGGAGCAAATCCGCACGCGTGATGAAATCTGCATTATATTAAAAACCCCTAATAATTTCGCCAGAAATTTACTGAACAGCGTAACGTTTTTCATATACCTACATACTACTACATTTTATTACAACTTTTTTGCTTTTATAAAATAAAACATTCCTCAACACCAAGAACTACTCTTGTATCATGGGTGACTTGCATACACAAGACGCCCACATCCGGAACAACTATATGTAGTCTATATAATGCTCTATCACTATAAGTTGATGGTATGACCCCTGAGTTTTTTTCGGTGTTACTTCTCAGGCTAGTCAGCTAGGAAACACTGGCCTCATCTAGTTAAAATATACGATAAAAAAAATTGACATGTAAAAGTGTTTTTAAAAACCTATTTGTAAAATAAATATCATTTATGCCAACCGTACCATCATAACTAATACTTCTTGAGACGAATCTTGACATTAGATTCATAATCATCTTCATCATCATTTCAGACCGAAAGACGTCCTATGTTGGACATAAGCCTCACCCAAGCGTCGTCAAAACAACCGGTTCTTTGGGTCTTGCATCTATCGGATTGCCGTGACCGTCGCCAGGTCATCGGTCCAACTGATGGGTGGCTTTCAACGCTGCATTAGATTGAAAGTTTCAAATTCCCTGATTGGGCAAAACACCAGTGTGGTAGATATTACCCAAGATTACAAATTACTGCACAGCTCGTTAGAAAATTGCACTCGGAAATCTGATATTGTACTTTTGGACATTCCCTTGGCGAGCATATTTGTGTGTGGAAAAGCAGATACAACACAGGGAATCCTAATGTGGTGCTATTAGCCTAAGTATGCGCTTTGTCGTTTAGGCGACTAGTGAGCTAAGCACCCACATCAGCAACAAAATTCCTAGTGCATGTGTTTTTGTTTAACGTTGTAGGATTTGAAATCAGCAGATTTGGGCAGGGCATATTACTCATAGAACAATGGTCGATGTTGCCAAAAGTTACGGCCCCCTAGCCAAGTTACAATACTTTCGTTTAGCGTGAACGCTCGGGGTTGACCAGGCCCACAATCCCTTTGTTCTGGCGTCATCTCAACGCTGCGTCACGTGGTCAGCCCGAAGGAATTGGGGGCGTGGCCAGCTCCAAGTGTTCGCGCTAATAAATTTTGTAAAGAAATACGCAAACTAATTGTGTAAAGAATTCGCTTTTTTCATAAAAGATCTTAAAGTGCTATGGGTATGAGTACTTCTAGGGTAGTAGGATTGTTTAAAACAGTACCCGGGTTTTCGAGTAAGTTAAACATTATTTTTGTTGATAACCAAGAAATACAAAGCCGTCCAATTTGAACCTGCCATATATTTCACCAACACATCAATTCCGTATATTAATTCTCATCCAACACTCACAACAGTAATTGATAACTGGCATATTTACGGGCACTAGCGCATTCATCAAGCGGCTGTCAAGTATACTCGTCACGTCACCGTCACGGCCGCGTCACGCTCTCGTCACGTGCCCGTCAGACCCCGGGCACTCGCGTCCCCATTTGGGTTTGCAATCGATTTCGCATTAGCCACCTTTTGCTTTATCAGCGTGTCGTTTTTGTTTTCCAATGACGGCTTCAAGGGTTCGAAGTCTTTTTAGTAAATCGGAATGTACGTCTTTGTAAGTTTTTTTTTTTATTGGATTCGTCTTAGTCAGTTGTCTGGGTTTTTATTCTGAAGAAGAGTTGGTTGTTCTAATTCCTTTGGAAAACCTGTAAGTAAGCTGAAATATTTTATGTAATGTTCCCACTGCTGGGACACAGGCCTCCTCTCTAAGATAGGGAATGAGCCGTAATCCACCACGCGGGCCCGGTGCGGGTTTTTTTTTTTTTTTTTTTGGTAGGTAAAATCATCCAATGACAAATCCCGCCCTTGGGCGGAGCGGGAAGTAGTGTCAGACTCTTACTGACTAAAAACCTACCCCGTTCCTTCGTTGCCTATAGTGCCGGGGCTGAGCCTTCCTCTCAGAAAACGGCCCTTGGCCCCGGCAGGCTTCGACCCTGCCTGCCTGCAGCTAGCAGGCTGGGCCTCTACGGTTTGCTGACAGCTCCTTGAGGCGCGCGGGAACAGAACGCGCCGTCGACGACTTGGGCTCGGTCCGGTCGGTTACCGGACGATCGGACAGCGTGCTACCCATTGCACGCCGTCCGCAAGCCCGCGCCTACGGTGGCCGGAAATCGGGATCGGAATCCCGGCGGCGGCTGGGGCGAGCGCCCCGTTGCCTCTGCCTGATGCGGTCGGCCTCCTCCTTTGCTAGCATTACTGCTTCGCAGAAGGAGGCGACCGCCTGCCATCCCTCCTCGCTACGGACCATGGCCTGAACCAAGGCCCGGCGAGAGAGATCGCTGCCGCCGATCGCCCCCACGAGGACACGGCGATGCTCCGCCCAGGCGGGGCACACCTCAACAGTATGCTCCACCGTGTCCTCCGGGTGTTCCGCACAGTGGCGACACCCGGGCGAATCCTCCGCACGAATCCGGAACAGGAACTTAGCGAACTTGCCGTGTTCGGTAAGAACCTGCGTCGTGCGGAAGTTTAGAACGCCGTGAGGTCTTTCCAGCCACTCCTCAAGGATGGGCCTTATCGCCTCGATTGTGGCGCGCCCCGAACGAGGTTGCGATAGTCGCTGACGCCATTTCGCCATGAGATCCCGCCGAAGCTCTGTCCGCCAAGCCTCGACTTGTCGCGGCAGCGGAATTTCGCCCCGGCGTTGCATCTCCATGCGCTTATCGTGCATGTGTGCAAGGACTGTTGCCTCCAGATCCCATGGCGGTTGGCCAGCAAGGAGGGTTGCCGCCTCGCGGGAAATCGTTCGGTACCCTCGCACCATGCGTATTGCCATGACCCTCTGGCACGCATTCAGCTGGGCCCTCGGTTGCTGTGTCAACGTCGGTGCCCACACCGGGGCCCCGTAGAGAGCCATGGACCGAACGATTCCCGCGTAGAGCTTCCGGCAGGAGGCGTCTGGTCCCCTGAGGTTGGGCAGGAGCCGCCCGAGAGCAGCCCCAGTCCGATTCAGTTTGGGAGCCAGACGTCGGAAGTGCTCCTTGAAGTTCCACCAGCTGTCGAGGACGAGTCCCAGGTACTTCATCGTCGACCCGACGCTGATGTGAACCCCTCCTACCGTTAGCTGGGAACCCGGTGGTGGTGCACCCCGAGGGCCGTGAAAACACATGGCCTCGGACTTGTGCAGTGCCACCTCGAGTCCCAACTGCTGGATCCTGTCCACGACCATCGCAACCCCGCGTGTCGCTAATTCGACCGCCGTCGCCGCCGGTTATGCCCATTTCTTTTCATTATCACCAACGATGTGTGTATTTCGTTGGTCATAGGTTTATTTTCATTCATCATTGAGAATGTTTTATAAACAAAGTGCCTAGACTCTCAAACTTAGTCTGAAGCGCCAAAAACGTCTCAAAAAGTAACAAACCGCAATCAAATCAATTACAATAATCCTACTCACGTATATAGGGTGACTGATAATTACTGAACGATACTTAAACACGTGATTGTAGTCATGATAACAAACAACTTTTACTATGAGATCAAACCTGAAATCGCGAAAAAAATCAGCCAAGTTCAGTACATCAATCAGCCAAGTCTCAATTAAATGTTTTTCTTTCTTACAGTTTGACCAGTTAGGCGAACATATATGTACTGACCCGTACATTTATTTTTCTGATTTCAGGTTTAGTCCCATAGTAAAAGTTGTTTGTTATCATGACTACAATCACGTGCTTAAGTATCGTTCACTATAAACCAGTCACCCTATATACTAATAGTACAAGTAGTTAACCGTATGAAGCAATTGATACATCATCAGCTTATCAATCAAGCATTCAATAATTTCAATCAGACGGTTGGTCGGAGAGGTAATTGGGCACACCTTGTCGCTTAACACGTTACATGTGAGGTGTGGTTGGGGGTGGTGCATTGTACCTGGGTAGAATAATGTATAGGAATTTGGAGGACAAAACAGTATTTAGTGTCTTTAAAGTGTGTGATCGACGTACGAACCTATATCGAGGTTTTAAAAAACATCTGTTTTACTAGCGGCTCATTGGTGCTGATGTACTAGCGAGTAAAACAGTTTTGAACGACGAGCCAAGTAAAAAATGAAGCAAACACGACGAACCGCGAGACAGGCTCGCCAACTCACAAAACCATGGTATCGTAATGACACCGGCGAGCTTTACCGGCCAGCTATAAGACCGCAGTTTTACTTGCTCGTCGATCAGGGCTATATCGAGCTGCGAGTAAAACCGACGTTTTTTAAAAACTTTAAGGTGGTCGAGAAGAAAATACAGTGTAACTGAATTCAAGGTTTTAATTATTTACATTGTTATTTTATGTCAGGGTTTCGCAACCGTTTGATTGTAGAGTACTTTAGTTTCGTTGTTGTCAAGTTGCACTGACATGTCTCTGCACAACTGTAAGGTCGACTGGTAAAAATGCCTAAGGCACTAAGTCCGTCTTTTTACAATGCTTCACAAAAAAATAATGTGTGCAAAGTTTAGAATATTTATATATTTAAAAATGAATAGCTGTTCGTTAGTCTCGCTAAAACTCGAGAACGGCTGAACCGATTTGGTCAATTTAAGTCTAGAAATATTCGTTATACTTCAGGGAAAGTTTGAACGGTGAGAAAATATGAAAAAATCATGAGAAAAAATAATATAATATAATAGACTATATTCATAGACTATTAGGTGGCAAACAAATAAATATTTATTTGGAATTTTTGAAAAACAAAATTATTTTTATTTAGCAGCTGCAACTGCTTAGTTACAGGTGCAAATGTAGAAAATTCTGACTATGTACTTCGAAAACGCTAGAAAACAATCTCCTTACCACTTACAGTAATTATTCTGACACGCGAATACAAATGCACAAAATACAAACATCCATCCACTCTCACACATCTCCAACACACGCACACATCTAAACTAAATCTCACACACATACACACATATACCTACGTAAGTATGCTAATGAAACACTGCATAGTCCTGAATATAGATTGCTGCTACTAAGACAGGAAGGTAGTTAAATGCCCACTAACATTTATAGACCTTTCTTAAGAGTAATTCCAGTGTTTACGGCCACGAAATAAATTGGAAACGGCAAAGGAAATAGATATAGACAGGCTATGATTAAGTCTGAGATTAATTGTCATGTTAATTTGGGAATAAAAATAAAAATAAGTGTCTTGTGTGGAATGGGAGATGTGGGATTTAACTGATTAATTTTGAGTGATTGGTTACACATAGTCAAGATGATGATGGCATGGTTGGTGCAGTGGTTGAGCGATTTGCTGCAGCGTTCAATTCCCACAAAGAACAAATTTGTATGGTCATTAAAATGATAGTTGTTCCGGGTCTGGATGTCCGGGTGTGGGTGTTATAAACCCACCCACGACACAGAACCTGGTCCTAGCTTAAAAAGAGAAACTAAATAATTGTAATAATTTGTATAATTTTAGAAACCCTTGGAGTTTCTAAAGTTATATTATTTCTAAAATTAAATCATATTCTCTATTGGCTTAAGTTCATAGGAATAGTTTTTTTTTTCATAAAAAGAAAAGTTTTGCACCAAAAATGTTGTACATGGTCATTTCATAAATCCACCAAACTGTGTAATACTCGTAGTTTGTCTGCAGGATTAGCGCTTGTTTGTAACAATTGGTTTTAATACAATTTAGGTAATTAATAAACTCTGAAACATAAATTGTGGATATTTTCAAAAATATCCATTAAGAGTTGCACCTTTGTTAAATAGCATTTAAGCATTGCCATACAACGTGGCAATGCTGCCAGCCCTTTGGGCACACACACTAATTCCAGTCGATAGCGATGCGGTCGAGTTTTATGACGCCATTTTTTAGTTGGGAGTAGGTTTAAGTGTATATATAGTTTTAATTAGTGTTTAATATAATGTATATAATTATGTATTTGTGAAATATATATAATAGCATTTAATTAGCAAAAAGCACAATACAAATATAATAGGTCTGTTTTCGATAAAAACAATGCGAACTCAAATCATTACAAAATTGACTAAACCACCATTAAACAGAATATTAATCACGTAATTCATGCTGTTGTTAACATACACGACAGTAACACAAATCCTACTGCAGCTGTCACTAGCAGAATCAGCAGCCAGCAATATTTCACGGCGAGAGGCTACTTGAGTCCATGCACGCATCGAGTCGTTTGTCATGTCACAATGGACGCCTTCAGTGAACACCATCTATGGGCAGGCATTGTGTCACACCGATGTGTATTGATGGAAATATCTATACAGTACTAGCCATGGATATTATAGCGTAAGAAACGTCTCTCTTATAACCTTAAATTTTGAAAAACCAATTTTGTCTGTTCGCTATTCACTCAAAAACTGCTGAACAGATTTTGTATGTAGTATCTACTAGTATTATAGATACGAAGAAGGTTTGAGTGTGTAAAATTTGAATGGAGCAAGTAGCAGAGAAAACTGAGTTTTTCAAAAATTCGTGCAAAGTGGGGGCTAATCTATGTATATCTAAAAGCGAAATACCACTTACTGATTAATCACGAAATATCAGAAACTATAAAATCTACAAACTTAAAATTTGGCAGGTAGGATCCTTATAGGGTGTAGACATCCGATAAAAATTACGGACTTTATGACGGATGTTACTATACTCGTATATTACGAATATATATATACATATTTATAAAAATTAATAAAATAGAATACGGTCATCATAATCAGCGTTTTGATGTTTTCATTGCTGGCATTTAGACTGATAGGATGGGTCGTAATCCACGACGCAGGCCCAGCGCGGCTTAGTGAATGTCACATCTTCAAATTTTTAGTTTTAGTACACGCTGATTTCCTCGCGATGTTTTCCTGCACTTTTTTGAGAGTATGTTACCAGAGTTAGTAACCCATCACGGGTTACTCAAAAAGTAACGGCATAGTTGTCTGCCTAGTTTGTTTATAGATTTTTGTTGCTCAAAGGAGACAGATACGCTTTCATACAATCATGGGCCCAGGTAGTAAAGAAATGAAAGTGATTTCAGTTAGTAGCTTATATATTTTCAACCTTTTGCTGAAAATTCTGCGGAATTTATCAGTCAGAGAGAAGAGTTATAATAGATTTAGTAAAAGTGAGGTTATGCAAGATTAAGTTTTAATTGACAGTATTTATTTAATATAGAGAGTATTACAGAATAGACAAATATTAAACAACCCATAATTAATATATTTACGGTAAGGTTGTATTTTTATTAAGGTGGGAAATCATCAAATGACTTTTTCCCAATTTTTTTGGCCAACCGCATCAGGCAACGGTGCACACACCACCACCTCCGACAGGATTTCGATCCTAATTTCCAGCACCGTTGGCGAGGGCTTGCGGACGGCGAGCAATAGGTAGTTCGCTGTCTGTCCGTCCGGTAACAGTCTGGACCGAGCCCAAGGAGTTGTCAGCAAACTGTAGGGGCCCAGGAGGGTCGAAGCCTGCTCTGGGGCCTTGGGGAAGTATGAAAATGCATACCAGGGCCCCGAAACCAAGGCAATGAAGGAACAGGGTAGGTTTTTAGTCAGTAAAAGTCTGGCACCATCTCCCGCTCCGCCCCGCCCTTGGGCGGAGATGTTTTTTGAATGATTTCACCTACCACAAAAAAAAAGCTCTAGGGTAGAGTGAAGTGGCGCGCCAGACTTTTACTTACTAAAACACGTCTCTGTCTTTCAATTACACTTACTTTTTGGAACTGCAAGCTCCGTTTTCAGAAACTACTCGCGAGGCTGCGACCCCATCGGACATCGGCCTCGTTGGGCTTCTACGGTTTTGCTGACATCTATTTGAGGCGCGCGTGTGAAATACTACGCGTCGTCGACGACTCGGACTCGGTCCGGACTGTTAGTAGACGGCCGAAAAGCGAATTACTCATTACTCATCATCCTGCTGGCTGGTAGTCGGGGTCAGGGACTCAGTGGATGGGGTGTGAGAGTGTCCGTTGCCTCACGCGTGCCGCAATCTCCTTCGCTAGTATTACTACTGCGCAGAAGTAGGCAACCACCGCTTATCTCTTCTGTCCTGTTTTTCGGGTGGTCCGCACAATGATGACCCAGGCGTTTCTTCAACCTGAATCCGGTACCTTTCGAATTTACCATGTCCGGGGAGGGTCTGTGGCATGTGGAAGGAAGGGACTTCGTGACGTCTCTTCAGCCACTCCTCAAAGAAGGGACTTACCGCCATGATAATCGCGTTCCCAAAAGGCAATGGTAAAGGAAATAGTCATGTTTAAAATAAAATAAAACAGTTTACATATATATTTTTTTCATAAACACTATGCAAACCAACAACTTCCATTTCGAGGCATATTCCACTATTGAATAAAATTATAAATTCTCGATTCACGAGTTGCATGAAGTAGGTGACTGATTCGTGATGCAAGAGAAAGATCACAGTGGAGATCAATACAACTGTGGCCGATTTGTATTGTTTCATCTAAGGTCGTCTGTTACGACCTTTGAGCAAAGTCCCAGTAAGGTTGATAAATATAGTCACAACCAATTACCTGAAACATGGGAATAGTGGTTTATTCAGCAAATTATGATCTACTGAAAAATATTCTATCAGTTTTGGAATTTAGTAAAATGTAAATAATCTCAATGTTCTCCAAAAATATATTTTTATTTGTTAATATAACGGAGAAATAAAACGGTGAATCGTAGTAGATGCTGGTTAATTAAAAAATGTGGGGTGATTATATTTACAGCTTACTTACAGGTTGTGGCACCAGTGGAGAAATCACTGACTATATCATTTCAAAATACATGGGTCGTCGAATAAGTGCACAGCGATTAATCTGGAATGCTCAGATATTGTGTAGAAAATATTATACCCCAGATGTAGTACAATAATAACGATTATATTTAGCAATTTTAAAATAGCTTTTTATTAGTGACGTCTTTGTCAGTATTTTTCATCGACATAATAACTCTATGCCTTTTAGCCGCAACCTCTTCCGTACTCTGCCGTGACGGAAGAGGTTGCAGCTACAAGTCATCATACTACAAGGAACCGAAGAGTACGAATCTAGTGATTAGGCATGCGTATAATATATAAAAACGAATTTAAAACCTGTTTTCAAAAACATTTTTATTGTTTTCTCTGTCTAGAAAATCTGATTTTTAAATTAAGTATAGCCAAACTAAACGATATAAACAACCAAACTAATCAGAATTGGCAAATAAAATCACTGGAGACGTAGATGTAGCTGGAGCTATGAAAAGTCAAATGAATTTTGTGAATAGCCAAATGCAAACTGACCAATGCGTAAAAAATCGCTTTTTCTCTTTATAACCAAACGTAACATAGCTGAATAAAAAAGACAGTGCGAATCGCACAATTCAGATTTTTATGAAAATACAAAGCAAACAATATCATCTTTATTTTTAAGTGCTTATGACTATTTTCGAGAATACTGCTATATTTTATTTTATGGTTTATCGTTAGGCTAGACATTACTAAAACCGAATATCTAAAAACAGAAAATGAATTTTAAGTCTCATATCGGATAAATATCCGTATGTACTCAAAGCCAAAAATACCCATGTCTACGATTAATCATACATAGAGTAGAAAGAAGTAATATACATAAGTCTTGTCTACACAAATTAAAAAAATACCACCTTAGAATAAACTAGGTATACAAGTTCCTTGGAATAAACTATTTGTCGGTTGTATACCTAACCTAAAATAGGTTACTCATGACTAAAACTTATTTTTTAGATATCTCATTTTCCTCGGTGGAACTAGGGCTAGATTTTTTCTTTTTTGAAATAGAATTATACAATGAGTTTTTAAGAGCATATCTCAATCACTTACATTTTTGGCCCAGAAGTCCCCGTCTCCTTTCAAACTTATTTTGAAGCATAATACCACAAACCTTACCATTTACACTACACAGCTCATCTGAAATTAAATTCATCCCAACCATGATGCACCCTAAATAATATCATGTTCCTTCTCACGTGACGTCCCCCCAGTGCACGTGCCCCTAAGATTTATTGCGTCTGCTGCGGCCATGTCTCAACCCGTGTAGGAGAAAGTTGCTAATATACCAGCTGATACTCCATCTTGTTATATTTTGTTTGAAACTGTTCGCGTTCGTATAATCGTTGAATAAAAAGGGGTGGTTGTATGTAATTATTGTTATTTAGAAAGTCTAAAATATGAAAAATGTTTCCTAATAGCTATTGTACAACCTAGGAAGTTTTAAGTTAAGAGTGAATATGTTACTTCTAGGCAGGTCTCCATCATCGACCATATCATTGACAGTTTATCATTAGATGAGATAGTGGTCAAACGTGAGCCTACCAATAATAATAAAAAAAACTGTTACTAGCCAATCTTATGGAAATAAATTTGTTTCTCACAATTAGAACGCAAATGGTAACTGTTTAATATTTACAGCGTTTATTTTCTGAAGCCATCTAAGAGGTTTAATGTTTTCACTGATTAGCGATTGACAGTAATATTACAAAAAATAAATTTTACTATTATTATATGAGTATTGAGTAACCACAAAATTCACTAACGATTTTTCATCATAAAAAAACCTCCAGTCAAATGAAAGCTTTAGCGAAATATTTTGATTTATATTCAATTGAACGAGTATATCTCCTGAATGGACAAACCAATGATGATGATCATCAAGATGACGTTCCTTTTTTTAATGTGAAACCCACCTTCTTTTCCACTCCTATTCCTTCTTTTCCTTGATTCCAAGGCCCCGGGGTTCACTTTTGCATAACCTGTGGCCCCAGTAGGCTTCGACACTGCTGGGCCCCTATGGTTTGCTGACAACTCCTTGAGGCGCACTACACGCCGTCGACGAATTGGGCTCGTCCGGACGGTTAGCGATAATCCTTTGGGTGATACAAAGAAACAATTAAAACGACTACAATAGATAAAAGCAAGTATTAAAATGTGCAAAAGTATTTAAATAATCTACTGCTTTAAACAGAATCGAAAAAACATATGTTATCAATCAAAATAAATGCTAGATAGATAGTGTGTTCAAAATATAATACAGCTAATCAAGTACAATAGAAGAAAACCGGGCTATTTATACATACAATAATTTTAATTGTTCGTCAGATTATTTTAAAAGCAACGTTTTACTGTTACAATGTTTTAATTCAATAATCAAATTAGTAGATTTTAGATACTAGTAAAATGCTAATACGTTTTATATTTTGTAAGCACTGCGTCTTTGCGCATCTTTTTTTTTTACAGTCTAAAAGTGACCACGCTGTAGGTATTGTAGTCCTCTTAAAAGGTTTTTTTATATGTCTTTACATGAACGTAAGTTCTCAGACGGTTTTAGAACGTACGTAATAGAGAACGTCTACAAGCCCACAGGGTCGCATCATATTATATTGAGCATCGCTCGACACTCGATTACACCGCCCAAGGGCATATCGCTAGAGTTCTATATGCTACATATTGGTGTGACAAATCGTACACATGAATGCATCCCATAGCATAACGACATTTGTGGGAGATTCAGATAATCTGGAACCAACTCTTCGTATTCTTTTCTATCGACGATTTCTGATGCTGATCGTTTTGAAGAAGATATACACCGTTAAATTTTGGTCGTTTTAATCCCGCGTAGTGTCGATTCGGTACATGAAACACTATCGATTTGTAAAGATAAATTAAAAAAATAAGTACTTTTATTTTAAACTTGAATTTTAAATACCCATGTACGAATTTTATTTCTTTAAGTAAACGTCAGCTAGGCGAGTTCAATGACCTGTAGGTAGTTAGTATGCAACGACCACAACTACCTACAAGGTCAATGACTCGTTTACTAAAAGAAATTAATTTCGTACATAGGTATATTAATTCGGGTTTTAGAAAAAAAGTACTTTATTTTTTTATTTTACCTTTACAAATCGATAGTGTTTCATATACCGGATCAACCTTCCACGGGATTAAAACGATCAAAATTTGACGGTGTATACCTGAATCATACACATATCATCAAACTGATAAATTAGTGACTCTGTTGATTTCTTAGTCAGTATATCGACTAAGTTCTTGTGTTTACCAAGTATTTTACAATCGATAAAACTAATTAAATCACGACACCGTGGGAATGTCGCCAGTCTTTTAGGTACATTATCAGTCGATGCAATGTGATGGAGATTTTCGACGCCATACTTTAGATTTGTAAATTTTATAAAAACCGTTAAGTTGGTGGGGGATTTAAGTTAAGTATTTTTAAATGTGTAAATATTTATTTAAATTAATACAACAGAATTTAAAAAAAAGAAAACCCACGACAAACATTTTGCCAAAGTAAGTTTCAGTTATGCTGAGATCCTTAACTTTTCATCATCTTTAAAAAATCTTCATTCTCATGATTTATTTTTATGAATGTTATAAAAAAAAAAAACATCGATAACTTCTTCCGTGATTTTTACTAACTAAAGTCAACTAGCATTTCTTTAGAGTGCCTAGTGCGAGTTTGTTTTACCTCAACGTTATGACGTTCAGCACTCCGATTGGTCCGCCCCAAGTCTTGACCAATTAGACAGCTAAACGCGGTAAACATCAACGTAAAAACAACTAGCACTAGGCTACAGTGATTCTTTGAAATACTCCCGCTGCCTTTACATTTTAGCTACTATTACTATTCAAAATTATTCTCTGTAATCCCACCGCAGCTCACACCAAAAATCGTTGCTGACACGATCACAGTAGACAACAAACGCATACAGTTACACCACGGTGTGACAGCCACCAGTCACTTATGCGGCGTACGAAGCGCCAGATTTATCGCTGTCTGCCTTACGCGGTGGACACGTCTCAGGCTGAGACGACCGGATTTATGATGACATTTATTGGACGAATTAAAATTGTGTGGGCAATTTGTCTGTTTGAACTAAAATTGGCGGTAATTTGTGATGAACTGGACACTTACTTGAGGTGTTAATTTGTTAGAGTATGGTAGTTACTTGTACGGCTCGTTTTTTGAGAAAAGATCATTTGGAAGTAATTTTTAATTATTGCTAGCTAACCTGGTAAACTTTGTACTGCCTAATTGGAGTTTTTTTTGTGTTTTTTTTTTTAAATATTTTCTCACTGCTTAAACCTTCCCTGGAGTATCATAAAATTCAAGACCAAAAGTAGCCAAATCGGTCCAGCCATTCTGGAGTAAAAGTCTAGAACGGCGAGACTAACAAACAGCTATTCATTTTTATATATAATAAGATTGTATACTTTAGACCTAACCATGTACAAATATAATACAAAAACACCAAATACACTCAGGCGTCAAAGTATTCCTCCACATCGCTGTCATCCGTAAACGTACCCAGAAGACTGGCAGCATACTGTACATAGGCTTAGTATAAATACTTAGTTAATATTTAAGTTTCGTTTGTTTGTGCATAATTAAAATAGAAAGTCGAATAAGATTGTATTGTTCACTTATTATAATAATAATAATTTATTTTCTTACTACAATGTACAGTTTACTTCAAATAGTTTAATGAGTATAGAAGAAATCAGGAATATATTGTACTAGACGCGTGCCTAAGCTAAGCCAGAGCCTAGCTGGCATGGACTGGTGTCCTAAAACCCAGGTCTAGTTCCAACCCCTTAACTTTTATATAATCTAGATTTTGTTCTAACGCGCTGATGACGTATACTTAATATGTTTTTAATTTATTTTTTATATTTGCTTCGTCTCTAGCGTTTAATATGTCATGAGCCTGGAACAAAAATATCATATTAGAAAATATAAGCATTTATGATCACGCTCGTTGATTGTATATCGATTTTTGAGGCCAAGTTTTTACAGGTCTTCACTACTGCAGGTACCTAATAGTTTCGAGAGATAATAATAAATCAGTGTATTTTCAGACAGCGTAGGTTCATTGACGAAATACATAAATAAATCTAAAACAAACTAATAGAGTTAAAAAACCGTATTAAACTATGTATAATTTACACGTATCGTTGTCGGCATTGTTTTGCAAGCGACAGAACTACGGAATCAAAATAAAAGTACCTATTTGTATATACTGTGAAAATCTGTTACAAGCAAAGTTTACTTTAAAATATCGTATTAATGCACCCAACATTGAAAAGCTCTTTAATTTCAGCGCACTGAAAAAGCACTGACATAATATAACGTAAATAAACACCTCAGACACGTAGAAATGAAACGGCTTTATATAAACGCCGAAATCCAAAAGTAAATACACGAATCTTACATAAACTCTACACATTCAGACGCTGAGGACATACTCGTATATTCGACTATACAGGGCGCTACGAACACTCGTCTGAAACTCGCAAGAAAATATCGTGGGAAACTCACAACATCCCTACAGGTGTTTGCAACGCGATTTTCCTTTTTTTTTTTTCACCACCGACCAACCGCATTTCTCAAAGCAACGCCCTGTTTTTAGTGAATATTTTTTTCGAGGTTTTCTGTCGAATACAGCTTTCGGATGCGCGGAGTTTTAGTAATGATCTCGTTATAATAAGTGTTATTTGATTTTTGAATTTGTGAGGTAGTTTTTTTTTAAAGTTGCTGTATTGGTTTGATTTTACGTTGTTAGTAATTGAAAGGTACATCAATTAAGTTTAGAAAAAAGTTAAGAATTTTCTTTATCCTTTTTTTCTTTTTTTTTGGAAAATGCAATTGGAAACTAAATTACTTCTTATGTAAACTAAATCTCAATTTCAAACTCAGATAAAAATCACTTTTATTCTGCTTACAATTGGACACTAGCTTCATACCGACATATGTAATCTAGAATATTTTGTGTCTAACCATTACAGGTTGCCTGGAAAAGATCCCGGATTTTATTTCGGCTGCCAATTGTATCTTTTTTAGTTTAAGATTCCCAATGTGTTATGTATTATATTGGTGTATAAGAAAGTATATTAAATAAATACTTTGACGTCAAATACCGTGTCGGAATTGTCTTTCGTATTAGTAGTTTTAAAACTTTATTACCGCCAACAAACAAATAAATATCTTGAATGCTTACTCTCTATTTTAAAGTGCCCGTTATATGGCGTGAGCAATATAAGAGAAAGTTTTAATTTTCATAGATAAACAAGTCGAATACAAGAGCTCATTTTTGAAGTTCATTAAAAATAACTAGCTATTCGCCAGATACTACAGTGAATAGAATATCACTCAAAACTTGTTTCTATTTACTTCATCAAGGCAGTCCAACAATATAATCAGCAGAATACAGTGGGAATACATGATCAGGTATACCCTGAACAGTGCTGGACCATCACACAAAATGTTTGCCGGCGAATTATTGAAGCGAGTTAGTGCTGTGCGTTAGGTACTAAAATTAGCGTCAATTTTTTTTTTTTTTTGTACTTGCAACTGTGATACATTAAAATACATTCTTAAAATATGTTCAAAGGAATTGCTCTGCGAAAAGAGATCTGTTTGTCTTATCATTACAGCCAAAAATATTCACAGTTAGACATAGACATTGCCAGAAATGGCATGACCAATTGGATTGAAAAGTTCTTGAGGAACAACCGCGTACCAGAACACGGAACGTTGGATGGCCTCCCAAAATATGGAACGATGACTTGGTGAATGTACCGAGATCCTAGTTCTCGTTAGTAGTTTGTTTGAACTATCAAACAAAGTACCAACGAGAACTAGACTATTTGTTTATTTAAAACTAGCTTCTGTCGGTGGCTTTACCTAACCTAACCCGCAAGGTTTTCCATACCTACAAATTTTAGACCCCATTTCCAACCACTTAGGAAGGTGCTTACCTACGTTCTAAAAGGAATTTTTTACACCCAGTAGTATCGGCTGTGCATTGATATGTCAGTCAGTTACCCCTTTTTATATATTTGTAAATTTATTTATAACCAGTGATAACAGTTGCGAGTTGTATATCATAGGTTCGACGCCAAGAAGGCGCTTCACTTTGTGTAATTTATTTCATCACAACGACATTAAAAACGTTGAAAAAAAACATCGTGAGGCAAACGGCTTATCCTACAACCAACAAATAGAAGGCACCAACCAACACTAGGCCCGCATTATAGATTACAGCATTCCCTCTCTCAAAAAAGAGGCCCGAGTGTGAACATGTGGGAAGAAGGATGAAGAATACAAAAGCTACTCTATATTACTTGATAATAAATACAGTGATTATGTAGCCACTAACTTACACTATGAACTAAATTCAAGATCTTGGAAGCTTGTTCTGAAGTTTCTATAGCGAGCACGTTAGTATTGAAGATATTGAACAGTAATTGGCAATAAAGTGAATAGGGATCTTCAGGCAAGCTTGATCTAAACCTAGATACACTTGGATGATGTCCTCCTTTGATGGGTTACTAAGTTTAAAGCATCACTTGAATAGAAGCTAAGATGTTTGAGTAGAGTATGTGCGACAGTTTACCTGGAAGCTATTAGATTAATTAGTTTGTTAGTATTTTGGTCCTCCTCCTCCTTGCGTCGTTTATCCTCAATGCTGAGGGTCGTGACCTCGACGAATAACTTTACTATGGACTATTTTTCGCCATTTTGTCCTATCTTCGGCGATGTGGATGGCGTCGCAGACTGTGGTCTCCAGTGTAGCACGGATTTGGTCTGACCAACGTATCGGACTCCTACCTCTGGGTCTTTTCCCGTCTACTCTCCCTGTTAGTAGCAACTTTTCCAGGTTATCACCTCTCTTTCTGGCAATGTGGCCAAAGAAATCAAAAACTCTTCTCTGGCATATGGTAGTGAGCCTCATAGGTGATTTGAGTTCGGCTATTATAGATTCGTTGGTCCGATGCTCTGTCCAGTGGATTCCGAGCATCTTTCTCCAGCACCACATCTCAAAAGCGTCAATCCGGCAACGGTCAGCTTTTTTGAGGGTCCAGGTCTCTGCACCATACAGGAAGATGGAGAAAATGAGGGTAGTGACGAGCTTTCTTTTGGTCTTACGCGAGATGTTCCTGTCGGCCCAGATGCGATCCAGCTGAGACATAGCGCTCTTTGCCATCCCGATACGTCTTCTTATGTCCTGCTCACACGACCCATTGTTAGTAATAGTAGAGCCCAGATAAACAAACTCGTTTACTGTGTCCAGGTTTAGTGTGCCAGACAGAGTGAGAGACTTGCTTCGGTCCACAACCATGACTTTTGTTTTGGCCCTGTTTATATGGAGCCCCAACTCCCTGCTGATTCGCTCTAGTCTTGCCATCAGCACTGACATCTCATCTTCACTAGCCGCAAAAAGTGTGGTGTCGTCGGCATAGCGCAGGTTGGTAATTTTAACCCCACCAATCTTGATTCCACCCTCCCAGCCTTCGCAAACGCGTCTCATAATGTACTATCCATATATGTTAAAGAGTATGGGAGATAATATACATCCTTGTCGGACTCCCTTTTTAAATTTGAAAGGCCTTGAGAATGTGTTGTTGATTTTGACCTTGCCTCGGTTGTTACGGTATAGCGACTGAAGGAGAGCGGTGAGGTGCATCGGAACTCCCAGCTCCGACAAAATCTTCCACAAGCTTTGCCAGTCGACGCAACCGCAGTATTTTGGTACAACCTCTTAATATTTTAGTCATGGAAATCGTAATGTTAAATCAGGAGAAGTATTTTTTTCATTTGGTATAACCTAGTGCTTAACTGCGATCCCACCTGATGGTAAACAGCGAGGCAATCGTCAAAGGTGAAGCAAATTTGCTCAAAAGGATGTAAAGTCAAGTTGTAAAAAAAACGATGAGTGTGATAGAAAAGATAGATGGGGCTATCTAAACTAGTCGTATTTATATAATTATCCCATTATGTCCCACAGCTGGGCAAATCTTCTCTCTCCCTTTTCTACACACGTCTGTCTTCTGCCATTGAGAGCTAGTAACTCCATTAAAAGTTAAATTCGTCGCTCCACCTTCGTCTTGGTCGGTGGAGCACACAGTCGAGGTGTGCCCCGCTTGGGAAGAGCAGCGCCGTGTCCTCGTGGGGGCGATCGGCGGCGATCTCTCGCGCCGGGGCTTGGTTCAAGCCATGCTCCGGAGCGAGGAGGAGTGGCAGGCGGTCGCCTCCTTCTGCGAAGCAGTAATGCTAGTAAAGGAGGAGGCCGACCGCCTTAGGCAAAGGCGGACACGCCGCCGCCGCCGCCGGGTTTCCGATCCCAATTTCCGGCCACCGTAGGCGCGGGCTCGCGGACGGTGGGCAATGGGTAGCTCGCTGTCCGTCCGTCCGGTAACAGACCGGTCCGAGCTCAGGTCGTCTACGGCGCGCACCGTTCCCGCGCGCCTCAAGGAGTTGTCAGCAAACTGTAGGGGTCCAGCAGGGCCGAAGCCTACTGGGGCCAAAGGTTATGTGAGACTGTCACCAAAGGCCCCAGGATAAAGGCAAGGAATGGAAAGGTAGGTTTTTAGTCAGTAAAAGTCTGACACTGTTTCCCGCCCCACCCAAGGGCGGGATTCGTCATTGGATGATTTTACCTACCACAAAAAAAAAAAAAAAAAAAAAAAAAACCTTCGTCTTGGTCTACCGCAATGCCTTGCCCTTGCCTTTAACATTCAGTTTTTTTGTTAATACGTTTTAGCAATATAAGTTTATTCTTAATAATCTTTGGAAAGATGAAGACAAACCAACAAAGCTGTAAGACTTTTGAAAATTTCTTTCTCAACCAGAAGTTAGCTCAGTTTTCCAGACCTATTCCATTTTAAAGCTATACCACCTCCCAACTCTTCTAAATTCTGAACTAAACCTTATGTTTGCCAACAATATTTCTCCTACAATTTAGTAGCCTCGATGTGGCAACACTACGCATGAAACTCGTGCGAAGCGGCCTGCAGCTGACAGCCAACTGAATTATGTAGCGGGACGCGTCAGTCGCAACTGTAATGATCGTTTTAAATACGTATTGTTTTATTCTGAGCTATATGTTGTGGAAACTGATATGACAGCCAATAATCGGGACGGCGCGGATGAAAAATGATTGACGGTGTTAATCTAAAAGAGTGGGGAACTGAAAGAGATGACATTTGAGTTTAATGGTGATTTTTATGATGAACACATTAATTAAACATAAAGATACAGACCTAACATACACGTACTTAGAAAATAGAACTAGTTTGCATACCAGGGCCCTGGAACCAAGGCAGGGAAGGAACAGGGTAGGTTTTTAGTCAGTAAGAGTCTGACACTATTTCCCGCCCCACCCAAGGGCGGGATTTGTCATTGGATGATTTTACCTACCAAAAAAAAAAAAAACCTATAGATATATTTTTTTTTTATGGTAGGTAAAATCATCCAATGACATCTCCCGCCCTTAGGCGGAGCGGAAGATAGTGTTGACTCTTACCGACTAAAGACCTACCCCGTTCCTTCTTAGCCCTTTATACCAGGGCCGGACATTCTTTTTAGAAATCAGACCATGGCCCCAGCAGGCTTCGGCCCTGCTGAGCCTCTACGGTTTGCTGACAACTCTTTGAGTCAGAACTAGTATATAAAGTTTTAAAGATCAAATTAAATGAATTGAGAAATGAAATATTGTTAACAGAATATAGAAAAAATAGTGAATTCAAATTCGTTACTATAAAATCTGAATACGATATCCTCAGGCAGTTAAAAAAATATATAAGAAGAAACAACAGTAAACAAACATGCTGATTATAAGACTGAAGCTCAAACAGAAGCAGACGTTGATAATCCCAAGCAATCTAAAGTTAAACAAAAGAAAAAGGGTTAATGTGCCGCTCATAGTCGACGGAGTCTACAAACACCACAATTAACTTTTTTCCCTGGTTTTCTCTAACAAATTACCTGTCACTGCAGGCACTATTGCAATCTTTAGTCTCAATATGTAGTAGCAAAAAGTATTCTTTTTAACGTGGTTTTTGTTCGAGCCACTCCGGTTTCAAGTTCTTTCTGAGTAAAACGTTGAGGCTAAGAGCTATGCGATGAGAAAAAGTTTTGAAGCATTCAATATCGTTTTTGTAGACGTCAATTAGTTTCTCTTTTGAAACATAGAGAAGTATGTTATGGTTTTCTAAGCAACATTATATGAAATTGATGGCCCCGAAATAGGTTGGTAGTCGTATGAAACCAAACTTTTTGGTTTACTGATGATCTATAATAAAATACATTACAAACACGTGAATATGATGCTTAACGAATAACAAGAACGGTCATTCAGATATTTTAATAAACGCAAATCTATTGAAATTCATTCTCGTTCATTAGAACCATCTATCTAAAACTATTCAGTACCTCTTCAACATAAAATAGCATCGACCTATTCCATTTAATTCCGATGCGCCAAGATTTTACACCAATTGAAATTCCTGTAGCGTTCCCTTACAAGATCTGTTGCAACGTCTGGCAAACACAAAGATACGTACGATCTTAATTCGAGTTAATCCGGGTAAGAAAGCGGGCGTCGCAAGGTGGACACACTATGTGGACAGACGTGTGTTGAATTTTAGCGGGATGAGGGCAGAAAGTAAGCGCTTTGAAACGCTGCAGCGGGCTTTGTTTGAAATGGGGGTTTGTGTGGTAAACTGTCAGATGTAGCGAGTGTACTGTAGCTTGTAGAGAGCTGTGCGCCAGGATGCGTAGCTTGCAATGCTATATCATCCTTGCTGTTTAATTGATGTCAAGTATTT
The DNA here is from genome assembly GCA_958295575.1 of Leucania comma. Classification (NCBI taxonomy): domain Eukaryota; kingdom Metazoa; phylum Arthropoda; class Insecta; order Lepidoptera; family Noctuidae; genus Leucania; species Leucania comma. The sequence continues at coordinate 3,158,929 of OY282469.1, forward strand.
CTGTGTTGTGTTACACAATTCGGTTTCGTATTTCAGTATTGCTGTAATTTGAATTGATTAAAAAAAATAACTTGGGACAGTTTGAAAGTCACACCAGTGACTGAAAAGTTGAAAGGAAATCGTTTGTCTTGGTATGGTCATGTGATGAGGAGGGATGGATCGCATATTACTAAAAGAGTTCAAAAAACTGGTGGCATTATCACGCTGTATGGCAATGCAAATCTACTTTTGCCCAAATTAGCAGTAAACGATGACATGCTATTGCAACCTATAAACATAAAAGTCTTACAGCCAAATGAATGTCTCTCTCAGCTTAAATAACTCGGACACGCTATTTTAGTGCAGCCGGTCCATTTCATGCAATCTAATTTGCCGTTTTAATGGCCACGAGTTTAGTCAAACTTAATTCCTTCTACCTAGTCTAGTCTTTGAGTCTTTAACGCGTTGTTTGATAACTGGATTGTAGAATATACTCTACAATGTAACGTCTTTGTTTCACATACGAAATGTTCTTTATGTGCTTTCTTGAGTAAATAAATGATTGAGTTCGTGTAAGAAGATAAAGTTAGAGAATTACAAACGAATGAATATTTCAGTTGGTTTTGTTTTAGATGATTATCTTGTATGAGATAGAATGCTTAATATAAGCAGCTTACTTAGCTTACTTTTGTATGCTAGCTACCTTTAACATAATCGGAACCTATATGGATAGACCTCTTTTGCCTCTTATACTTTCATTCCGCATACTGTATCTTTCTGTTATACATCTCTTTTCTTTCCTACGGTTAGGAATTTTACTTTATGCTGGTTTTATCTTGGTTTACAATTTCTAATTGTTACTTCGGAGAAAATTTTTTTCAGCCTGTTTTAATCCATATTGAAATATTAATATTTTTGCAGTACACTAAATTATAATTATGCTACTTTACCAGTCGACAGCAATGCGGAAGAGTTTTTTGACGCCTTATTTTAGATTACTTTTAGTTAGTTCTTAAGATTTTTATTTTTTACTTATGTATTTATATTTATAAGGTTATTTAAGTATTTTTTAAGCCTGCTACTTTTATTTTAACATTTTAATTATACTTACTTCTATTCTAATTGCAAAAACGGTTAGGTTATATTTAGTATGCTTTTATTGGTTGCCGGTATTGAGTTGACGGGGAAAAAAAAATTGTTCTTTAAATTCCAGAAGACATTATACCACAAAATATAAAAAGCAATTCATTACGGTCTAACTTTTATTTTCATTGTCAGATTATGGCAAAAAAATCAAACTTTGTACAAACGAGAAAAAACTTCATCCGATTTAAAAGTTACTTTCAAGTCATTCCCTCTTTTCTTTCTTTGTTATTCTCATTTCTTACCTTTATTATTCCGCAACAAACAAAAAGATATGAAAGACAAACAGCGTTTCCAACAGAATTAAGAAACAAAAATATCTACTCTGGAATAAATTCGACTGTCAGTGTCACACGAAACTCCTAACTCCATTCAAATTAATCGTTTTAAGTACATTTTAAATCGACTTAGAAAAGTTGGATGGCACGACAAAAAACAATTTTAACTCGGAAAAAAGGAGAAGGGGAGGTATTCTGATACAAAAAGGCAGTCGAAGAGAACTGACGCTAAGTGAATAAGTGAATAGTTAAAGTCTCATAATATTTACATAAACCGAACATTAGCAAAGTGCCCTGAGATGAAAGCTGTAGCGGGTGGAGTGATCTTCGGCGTTACATCAGCTTTTGATGATGGAGAAACTTTTGCATTTATGGATCTAAATTGACATTAAACTAAATTTGAAATGAAAATAAGCTACTTATGTAAATTTATAAGTATAGCATCTTTTGAATTTTGGCTTAGTAATGATTTGAAGTTACTAAATTAATCAGAGTGAATCTTTGAAACCTCCACGTACATAGATGATTGGCTAAATAGATCCCTTAAATTGTGTTGAAATTTTTTTAGCTATCAGTTTTTTTTTAAGCTGTTGATGATGATAATAATACAAATATATCTGACGAATGTCTATAACACGCCCAGCCCAGATCGAATTGTTGAAGATGGTACTAATTTTTATACTGACTGTATAGAAAAAGCTATTCTTATGATAGGATCATGTTCGCTCGGCTCTTATAAACCGCTAATCCCCACGCTTTGAGCCATCAAAATAACAAGGCGAAGCGAGCGTATGGATCGTGGTAAATGAACCAAAAAAAAAATACACAGCCGCGTTGATCGAATACTCCCTTTGATGTAATACCACCCCGACATTCCATAGCATGACTGTGTGAATATGTAATGACGTAATAGAATTGCCGGCTAAATGCCGTGAAAATGGCTTTCATGTAATATCCCGCATTTTCTTTGTCGATTTGGAATGTTGCAGCCGTTATGAGCGTATATGGATGATGTAGTTTGTATTGTTTTTTTGTTGGGAAGCCAGACGGTTTTAATTTTGTGAAATCCAAAATAGGTATCGTTTTTGGCTTAGGTTGCTCAGCTATTAGCGAGGTCAAATATTGCTAGTTCTAGCTTGATTGCTCCAGTTGCATTTCGCCTATATTATGTTTTATTATAAAATGTCCTTTACCTTGAATCGATCTTTTTCTTGGTCTTAATATCGGTTGACATATTAAAACTGTTCAAAAGGAAATTCCTCACACATTATACATGCATACATTTATTAATGCCATAACATTGTTAAGCCAAATAGCAACCAGATCCTTACCGTCATCATCCCCATTCACTATTCAACATTGCAGCCTCACTTTATTTAACAACTGCCAAAGCTATTAAGAAGTTATTATTTATTTATTTGGGCTAATCTTCAAGACGGGCCCCTTTACGATATAATTATTACAACAGATTACAGGCAAAACGTTTCAATTAATTTTAAAGATGGCTGATAGTCCCCACAGGAAATTTGGCAGAGTTGCCAGTCATTACGAGGGGCATAAAATGCGTTGGAATTATTTGTGTTAGCGTTACGATACAGTTTCGATGTTCGAAGCCACAGATGGTACAATGGTGCAGAGGGGAAGATGAGAGCCGGGAAAAACGAATGAGTTATGGATTTGTAAATGTAGATTTTATTGTTTGTATTATTGGTTTATGCTTTCTTCTGAAACTGTGTCGTACCAAAGCATCACCACTTATGGAAAGATTTTTATGATTGACAATTATTGTATTAAAAGTAAAATTTATTGTAATGTCATGTTTCATGTGATTCTTTATCTTGTGATGGTCTAGTGGTTAAAGCAGCCGCCTTTTATACCTGATGTTGCAGGTACGAAACCGAGCACGTAACAATGTGATTTTTTTAATTTATATTTATTTTCATGTTTATCTACTACATATATTACGACACCCCGTGCCACGGAAAGCACGTATATCTTTTGGTCCCGGATTACATTCATAGATCTTTGACAGTCGTTACAGGGATTCAGACACCAGAAAGTCTGACCATCATTCTTTCCAAAGAGTATCATGTTGCCCAGTTACTGGATTATGAAGATCTGATAATCACCTATATACCTACTCGTAAAACGATGGTATTCAGCCGTATTCAATTAGACTGGAAGCCGGCCTTAACACTATATACTGTAATTTCATAATATTGGTTTATTTTTTTTAATCATTACCGCTTCAATTGAGAGCAGTGGTGACCGAGTGGTAACGGTCCCGGCTTACGAGTTGTAGGTCGTAGATTCAAACCCAGCCAGGCGCATTACTTTGTGTAATTTACTTAATCACCACTGCTCTCAGAACGGTGAAGGAAAACATCGTGAGGAAACCAGCATGTCCTAGAACCAAAAATTCGAAGTAATATGACATCCATCTACCGCCCGCATCACTGGGCCCGCGAGGTTGATTACGGCCCATTCCCTCTTCTAGAAAGTAGACCGGAGTTCTAGCAATGGGAACATTATAAGGCTGATGCTAAACTATGCAATGCTAACTTCATTTGATGTTACCAAATCCTTTAAAAAGATGTAATGTTTGTTCGGATGTGAACATTCTAAAGGTTTGAAATCATGGAATGGAAAATCATGGAATATGAAAACGCAAGCCAAAAATAAAGGTATGGTTTCGGACACGCCCTCCCGCTCTATCCTAGAGCGCGAGAAGTCATTGGATGATTTCCCTTCTTTAAAAAAGGATATTTAGGGGTTAAATATTTAAATATTCGTAAATTATGCTACAGCTATTGTAATTAACGTGGGGTTACACTCTAATGCCCACAAGAAGTGCAGTTGAACAGGCCAGCTGACTCACCCCAGCTGACCTTTTACTATTTGCGTGGGATTTAACGCATTTATAGTAATCACACTATATTGCCACACTAATATTATAAAGGTCGGCGGCGATCTCTCGCGCCGGGGCTTGGTTCAAGCCATGCTCCGGAGCGAGGAGGAGTGGCAGGCGGTCGCCTCCTTCTGCGAAGCAGTAATGCTAGTAAAGGAGGAGGCCGACCGCCTTAGGCAAAGGCGGACACGCCGCCGCCGCCGCCGGGTTTCCGATCCCAATTTCCGGCCACCGTAGGCGCGGGCTCGCGGACGGTGGGCAATGGGTAGCTCGCTGTCCGTCCGTCCGGTAACAGACCGGTCCGAGCTCAGGTCGTCTACGGCGCGCACCGTTCCCGCGCGCCTCAAGGAGTTGTCAGCATACTGTAGGGGTCCAGCAGGGCCGAAGCCTACTGGGGCCAAAGGTTATGTGAGACTGTCACCAAAGGCCCCAGGATAAAGGCAAGGAATGGAAAGGTAGGTTTTTTAGTCAGTAAAAGTCTGACACTGTTTCCCGCCCCACCCAAGGGCGGGATTCGTCATTGGATGATTTTTTACCTACCACAAAAAAAAAAAAAAAATATATTATAAAGGTGAAAGTTTATATGAACAATATTAATAATATTTTATCGATTTAGTTCAGGCAAAGGCCATAGTATTAACATAGATCTAGGATAAACACCATAGCTCTTTGGCATTGTTTTTCATATGTTACAATAGTTTCCAACCAACCGGGTGTTGTGGACACTAACATAGCATGATCTTCGATTTTTTTAATCGATATAAACTAGTGTTTGACTACAATCCAACCTGATGGTAAGCAGTGGTGCAATCGTTGTGGTGAGGGGTACTCATAGATATATAACAAAGGAGATTTCTATGGGTGCACTAGTTTACTAAAAGCCTATTCACTCTAGCCTTGAAGATATCCAAATTGTAATCAGACAGGAAGATCGCAGCAAGTAAATTGTTCCAATCCTTCAATGTACGCGGTATAAACGACGAAGCAAAACGCTTAGTCCAGACTGTAGAAGTTTCAACAACGCAATGATGTATATTCGTCGTGTGGTTGACCCATGGCAAAAATGAGATGGTTGAATCAGGTCATGCAATTCCGGCGCACACTCTCCCAAATGGGTCATGTAAAATACTGAAAGGCTCTACGCCTGTGCTCAAGGTTTTGTAGATTGGACTTAATAAATCTAGATCACCAATTAGCCTCTTCCCATGCCCTTTCACCAAGTCCAAAACTACTAGGTGAAAAGATCCCAAAAGGCTTCTGCGAGTTGGCTTCGGCCTCTTATGCCATCCAAAGCTCCAAGACCTCAGGGTCCTGAGATAAATAAATAAATAATAATACTCTTAAGTGACATAAATTATACAAGCATTTTTATGAATTCTCTAGCTCCTGCGCTTGCACTTGAAGCTAAAATTTAAGTGTATGTGTAGTGGCTAGATCATAAAAATTGATCACTTCATAATACGGCATGTCAATCCTCGTTTGGCCATATCATTGATCTGTGGTAATAAAAGATCTCAATAAAAAGTGTCAAACAGGGATTAAAATATCATATCATATCAGCATTGCCATTCAACGTGGCAATGCTGCCAGTCTTCTGGGTACGTTTCCGGATGACAGCGATGTGGAGGAGGACTTTGACGCCTAAGTGTATTTTGTGTTTTTGTTTTATATGTACATTGCTAGGTCTAGTATTAATCTTAGTACAGTTTTAATGTACATAGGTTTAGAATAAATAATTAGTTAATATTTAGGTTTCTTAAATATCATCAAAACTTTTAAAATGATCTGGCCAGTTTGAGTTAGCCATGTCATGAAGTGATCAATTTCTATGCCACGACTTAATATGTACATTTGTCACTCTTTCATGTTCAATTGTTTGCACAGATTTAAAATAAACCTTCCATAAAATGCCAATAATATTTAGTCAAACAATTTAATAGGGAAAACGCACGCATACATACCAATTACTATCACCTTTATAATATTATTATGTTATTAGACCTAGCGAGTTATATAGCCATGTCCTGTGACTTGACCGAAAAGTGAATACCCTCAATACTAGGCAGGTTCTAATTCAAAGATAAATATAAGGTTATATTGCATGCAAGGTCAAAGCTAACTTGTAGTGCAGAGGCGTCCTGACGTCACTTGACAAATGAGTTCAACAAACCTAGTGCATATCTTCGTGCTATAAAAATATTCAGCATTCCAAATGTGGAAAGGTGTATGAATTTCTAGCGAGGTTCACAGAACTTATGTAAGTCGTGGTTCTAAGACACGTTTATTTTAAGCTGACAGCTTAACCTTTGCTTGGGGTTTCAGGGAATGAGTTAGTGAATGTGTTTAGGAATAAATTTAAACATTCTAGTTTATAAATGTATCGATAAAGAAGTTTATGTCGATATTACTCAGCATTTCGTGCTTTTACGGGACTGATTTAGGTAGGGTTGGTATGTAGGATAGGGTATAGTAGGATAGCTTGGGTAGGGTAGCTAGCATAGGATAGGTTAGGTTAGGAATAAATTTAAACATTCTAGTTTGTAAATGTATCGATAAAAAACTATGGGCCGATATTACTCACCATTTTGTGCTTTTACGGGACTGATTTAGGTAGGCTTGGTATGTAGGGTAGGGTAGGGTAGGATAGCTTGGGTAGGGTAGCGTAGGATAGCTTGGGTAGGGTAGCTAGCGTAGGATAGGTAGAGTTGTATGTAGTCAGTTGACGAGAAAAAAACAAAACTACACAATAACTATACATATCACTAACTATATATATTCTAAGTTTTGGTATAGGTACACAGATTTCTATAAATTTCAGTACAAATAAAAAAAAATCTGTTAGCTACATTTTATTAAAATGACTGTAAATAAACATTGAAATGATGTTCCACAGTATTTAAAGCCGATGTCAGTTGGTGCCAAACACATTTTGTATTCAATAATTCTGTCACAATTTCGTTGACGCAATCCATTTCCTTTGTGCTCAATAAATCAACAATAAACACAATAGCTCTAACATTGCGTGTGAAGGTTGCAATAATGCATAAACAGTAAGCTCAGCAATCGGCACAAACTCCATATTGACCTATTTGCCTCAATTGACTTCAACTGCAAGATAAGCAGCTGTTCCACAGCTATTCTCTACTCCATATTTTCCGTCAATTGCTGGACCAACGTAAACCGGCAGTAAATACTCGCTAAAAGAGTGTTCGTTTAAATTTTCATTTTGTTTTCGAGTTTCAATCTTCACACTCGTTATTCTTTACGGTTCTTGCTTTAAGCATGCGAGTTTTGTGAAATTTGAGCACTGGGTCTTTATATATCAAAGCTGTTTGTATAAAGTAGGACGTTGCTATTGCCTACGAGAAGCCCTTCACTGGTAATTTATTGACCTGGTTCTGTTGTAATCTGGTATTGTCTATCACTGGATTTTGTAGTCTTAGATTTGATACTATTTGCTTACTGTAGTCTTCTTGGCTAGAGTGAACAGGGTCTTCTCTATAGTTTGCCTTACCATAAACTATTGCATCACTACTACTAACTATCAAATGGGATCGCAGTCAAGTACTTGTTTATATTATTTAAAAAAATACGCCTAAGTATCAAAATTAACATCCAGACAAGACGCCAAGCTGCAGTTAGATTTGAAGTTCAAGATTTTTCAAAATCAATCTTTATAGGCAAGGTGGGGATTTTGCGCGTTACTCGAGCGCGTCAGAATATCATATGGGGAGAAACATTGCACCCTGTAATGTACTCCTACCACATATAAACCATTAATATAAAGGCGTGCGTTGAGGGCAGCCCGTCAAATTAGTAAAAAAAAAACGAACCTCGGAAAAGTCGAACGCGTCAGATTTAGACGAGATAAGTTGAGACCACGAAAAGTAAATAAGACACTTTTTTGAGTTTACTTAACATTCACTCTGAATATCTGACACGCTCGAATAACTTTTTTTTTTCGTATTTTTTCCTTCTTTTTATGGCCACACTTCACTTGTCCGCTTTGTCCATGTGTCAATTTTTTTTTTAAATTTTTGAAATATTCTACACGTTCACCCCCCCACTAAAATGAAGAGTTGTCATAGACTTTTTTCGTTTTAGAACCTAATCTTCACAATATAATAGGTCCGCTTTAGTAACTGCAAATTTAGCATCCTTGCCTCCTCTATTACCGTCAAGACAATCAAGTATTCTCATTTTACAACTACTAAGACAACACATCTTATGAGAATCTGAAAACCTCACAAACTTGACACACATACTCATAATAATATATTAAACAGAACTGTCTGCGATGCCAAGGATACAGAAGAGAGACACTTTAATATACCGAGTATTACACAAGTTGAAAGTTTTACAAAAGACATTATTCGGCTGCGACGGTACACGGTAGCCGCGGGGTAACACGGACATTTTCCAACTGATATATACAATGACACTGTGTTAGATGAATGTGGAGGAAATGTTATGAGTTTGACTTATTGCTTTCAACATGCAAAGGTATGTAGCAGCTTGAATCTGTATTGAAAATGATAATAAAAAATGTGTAACTGTTGCATTTGGCAGTGTTACATTAAAAAATATATATATATATAGATAATAATTTTTATTTTCAAGCAACGGAAGTCCATAGATAAAATACATAAAATAATCTTAAGAAACTAATGCATATTATCAAAAACCTTACTAAGCTATAATTATACACGTTAAGTAGTCGGAAACTTTGATATACGACACTTTTTGGCCAAAAGTCTTCTCTTAAGATGGTCTGGTAGTAGCTGATATATAAATTTACAAATAAATAATAAAAAAAAACTACATACATCCGAATATATGCACTGCTCTAGAGCGGGAGATGTCACTGAATGATTTTTACCCACCGAAAAAACCTGCTCTTTTTTGAAGTCAGTTAAAAACAATTAAGAAAGCATAGAAAAACCTTTAAAAAATCAATCTCATAAAAAGATACTACAATTGGCAATCATCCATTATTTGTTTCCGACAGAATGTTTGATTGACTTATAAAATATTTTTGCCACGACAAAAAAAAAAGAATCGAAACCTCAATAAAACATTTACCCATCCCTGAATATTCAAGTCAGTTTATCTCACATCGAATATAAAGTCGGAACAATTGGAATCAGTCGACACAGCCGATAGCCAACAGTTTCTGAACACAACGACACATGACAATGTAGCTGAACTAAAGTCTCTCGTACATATTCAAAGTTTAATCCGAATCAGCTTTCGTCTTCTGCGAGGGTTTAGCTCGGATGGTGTCGCTAAGTCGGATGGTACAGTGTTGGGTTGGATGTCGAGTTATTTTGTTGGATATAAAAATTTAGCTCAATATATATTATGTTCTTTGATCGTATTTGATGTGAATAGTAAGTAATTGGATTAAGTATAATAGAAATTAATGATGACAATTTTCTTAATTGTCAACAAATAGGATACTATTTTATACGTCTTCTTTGATGTTCTAACCTCTTGCCTTGTTTTATGATCACGCGTTTTATATTTCATCGCGATTATTATCTGTGATTATATGTATATCGCGGACATTACTTCTTTTCTTCAGCAACATACATACAGCTGTATTAATGGGTTCCTATAAATACAGAAAGGTACGAGAGGTTATGCAAGACGAGCAGCAAAGCAGGTAATGCATGTCTTGTGAAGTAACTCCACACTGATCCGCACTGTGGCGGAAACGTATTCCTGCCATAACTTATTTGATGACTCGTCGTTAAGTCCTTTCTAATTCTAAGAAGCAAACTCCCAAAATTTCCAGCCAGCTTGCTCCCCTTAAGCCGTGACTCCATCATCAGCTCAGCTAGATAAACTTAGTCTAATTAACAGACTTGCTGTCACGTCACCACCTGCTACAACTTGCGACTTGCATTCCATTTTAACGCTACCTCCTCTTGCACTTAGTGCCAGTTTTGTATCAAATTGTTACTTAAAATAATTAGTAGTGTAGGTGCTTTCAGAATTATGTCGCGCTAATGTATATTTGCTCGCATTTTGGAGTTATAACTGTTATGGCACATTCGTGGGGAGCGTTTTAGTATGGTTTTAAGTGCAGAACAGGAGTTGGAAATTTTATATGTAAAGTTTTGTCACATTTAGTGAAAGTTACTGTCACTGAATGTTACTATCATTTCCTCGTCTGTTGTAACGTCAGTCAATATCTTGCATTCATTCTAATATTCTATTACATATAAAAATCGAGTCAGTCTTTGTTATCGAACTGCTCCGCAATGGCTTGAGCGTTTTATATATATATATATATATATTTTTGTATATACTTGATAGGTCTAACAATAAGTCGTAATATATTTTTGACCCTCTTACTCCTGCCTTCCATTTTTTCTCAGATAATTTATACAGCAGCAAAACCTTTGCTGAGCCAGCTAGAGACCATAAAATAATCAATCTTCGGAAAATTATCCGGCCAAGTCAGCAGTAAAATATACCAAGTTATATCAATTCAACTTAATGCTGACGTGATAATAATACAGAGATTCATTCTCCGACAGGGTTAATCCCATCTTTCTTTCATACCCAGCCCATAATACTTTCATAAACTCCATATTTAATAAGCATAACTCACTGATTTAATAACGTAGCGTTGTTCTTAAACCGCTATATATTTTTTAAATTAAACTTTTTATTATGAGGAGCGTGTGTTACGGCTTGATGAAATTTGCATTCATTAGTGAAGTGCCCGTGCCGACCGTGGACAAAAATGTCAACTTGACTTTTTTTTTCTTTTAAAAAACCCCTCATAATATTAATGCGCAGGGTTTTTTCTCTTTGTAAAAGTTTTACATTAACTCATGTCGCGAAATACGGAGTTACATAAAGTTGTGTTTTTGTATTAATGTATTACTCTTCTTCGTCTGTTTTTTTTTTCTGCTGCATGCTAATTAGCGTTGAAACATCAAACCTTTACTTGTACGTATTTTCTTTTTTTGCTTTGTGCAAAAGAAAAATATATTTTATGAATTTTAATTTAACGTCACTTGTCCGTAACTAATTATTGTGCTTATGTACATAAAATTTCTTTACTTAATTAGATTTCTTTTATTATCTTGTCCTAATGTTTAGGTCTCTATAATCTGACACTTGACTTTTTTTATAATGTTGATTGGTTTGTGTTTGACCAATCGTATCTCACCTGACGGAAAGCGACGATGTGGTCGACGATGGAGCACGTTTGCCTAGAAGTAACCTATTCAATCTTCATTAAAAATCCCCAAGTTGTGCCTATCAGAAAACACAGTCCTTGGCTGGAAATTCCACTTACTGTATTGCGCGTAAATAAATGTGTTTCTTAAACGTGTCGAAACAATTTTCTGGAAATTTAAATGATTAAATTATAATCAAAAGTATTTATAACCAATACTGAAAACCTCTTGTATTCCGTTGTTCTATTACCGTGGCTCTAACGCAAAAGGCCACTAAAGCTACACGTGTGAGTTTTAATTTGTGAAAGTCTAACACCCTTTCTTGCTCTAACCAGAACTGGAGAAGAATATTTTATAACTCCCCACACTCAAAAAAGTGCTGAAAGTCAAGTTAAAAGAAAAAAGAATTCTTCAAAACTCCTTTACGAAAACATCAAACCCTATTATTTAGTATACAAAACTTAATCCGTTTTATTATAAAACTCGATGCATTTCATCTAACCTCCCACCCCTTACCCTTTTAACCCCCCTTAATAATCAAGTTTGCGAGTTGTACGTCCAAGATGTCGCTACGGACCGGGAATATTCAGACAACATTGTCCCTTCTGAATTTCTGAATATCTTAGAGTCTTGGCTGAGTAAATTAACATACAATTTACGAAGACTTATAAGCTCAAAAATACAGTTTTGTACACAACTTTGTGGGTTCGGAAAATTCACTAAAATCTATCAGACCAGTGGTAGCCCAGTGTTAACGGCCCCAACTAATGAGTTTCCTCATATAACTTGCACATTACTTTGTGTTATTTATTTTAACACCAATGCTCACACGGTTAAAAAAACATCGTGAGGATACCAGCATGTAGAACCTAGAACCAAAAATTCGAAGGCATGTGACATGAATCAACCTGCATTAGATCCGCGTGGGGGATTACGGCCCATTCTCTCCCCTAGAAAGCAGGCCTGGGTCCCAGCAGTGGGAACATTATAAGGTTGAATATACTATGTAATTTTAAGCTAGAATTTATGTATATGAAAATAGAAACTGACTGACTTATCAATGCGTAGCCGAAACTACTAGGACTAAGAGTAATGTTGCACTTGCTTCCTTTTATGATGTAGGAAAGCATTAAGAAATGATTATCCTAAATTTAGCTCTTAATAGATTAAAACGGGGTCTACCGTTTCTATGAAATAACTTTCTTCCACGCAAGCGAAGCCGCTTGCATTTGTAATTCTAAGATATGTCAGTTTCTTCACGACGCTATTGATTTGTAATAAATAATCTTAAATTAACTACAATAGATCCCTTATAAGTGACAATCCCAAGAAGATAGGAATCAGGTAAAAAGCCGTATTATAAAACATACATAACACTGTCTTTATAATATTCTACGTATACGCCATGTTTTTTTTTTTTTATGATAGGTGAAATCATCCAATGACAAATCCCGCCCTTGGGCGGAGCGGGAAACGTCATTTTCCCAAACTTGATTCTAATTTGAATCATCACATTAGTTGACACGCATCAAGAGACGTTGAGTGGAGTTCCTTCAAACTTAATTGGAACATGAACCTAAGAATTTACATATTCTTTGTATACGTCATAAATAGAATTGATTTGACCGGCCCGTTAGTCTAGTAGTTAGTGGCCCTGACTGCTATGCCGGAAGTCGGAGTTCGATTCCCACCCAGGACAAATGTTTGTGTGATGAGCACGATAATTTGCTCTGTGTCTGGGTGTAATTTATCTATTATATGTATCTATTTAGAAATATATAAGTAAGTTTATCAGTTGTCTAGTACCCGTAACACGAGCTCTGCTTAGCTTGGGACTGCACGACGTTGTGTGATAGTTGTAAAAAAAAACTGTGAAATATTTCAGCGTTATAGAACCAGTGGTTTGAACGGGGCGTTAATGAGTTAGTGAGTGAAGCAGGATATGTAGGTATATATACAGAGAATATAGAGGTAGACTTTTTTTTTTGCTTTTATATACAACATAATTTTTAGTATAAGCAAAACCCCAATACAGTTTGTTCAGAATCAATAACTGAATCGATTTCAATCATTTTTTTTTACAAACGTATTATAATAATTATAGTTTTCCAAAAATATTTAAAGGTCACAAGTTGAACACCACCAACCTTAAGTACAACACAGGTCAAGTCAGGTGATTGCGGGCATTAGGGGCCAGCGCATAGCGAGGTGCCGGAGCAAAACAACCCCTCAGTCTCCCATATGGCCCGGTAACCATGTGTTTGTGTGAACATCCATACCAAGCTTATAACTTTGTGATTTTAACCGACTTCTAAAAGGAGGGGGTTCTATGTTCGGCTCTATGTTTTTTTTTTATGTATGTTCACCGATATCTCTGTCAATTGAGAACCGATTTCAAAAATTTTTGTTTTGGTTGAAAGATTATACTTCCGAATTAGTCTCATAAATATATATTTTTGTTCTGATGATGAACTTCGAAGATATAGGATGAAACTCTTCAAAAAATAATAGCAGAACTGTCGTTTGTAGGTATATGTTTGTTCGCCGATATCTCGGTCAATTGTGGACCGATTTTGATTTTTTTTATTTTGATTGAAAGATTATACTTCGGAATTGGTTCCATAATTTTGTTTTGATCTGATGATGAACTTCGAAGATATAGAACGGAACTCTTCAAAAAATCATAGCAGAACTGTCGTAACATGTAGAATTGCTTTGTTTATACATGTAGTCGGTAAGTGACTGAAGCAAGAAGGGATACATAGAACTGATCTGATGTCATCATTTGGTTCTTACCTACCTTCCGGTTTCATAACCGGAAGGTAGGTAAGAACCGGAGTTCTGTAATAAATCCGTGTATCCTAGCCGCGTTTGGTATTATTAGAACTGTCATGATGATTTAATGACAGAACCAAATGGCTAAAAGGTATTTGTTTAAGTTTGACTGAGTGGTACTACAACTAAAAAGTGTGAAATATAAAACTTTTTACAAAAAAAAAATACAACCGACTTCAGTTTTTTTTCATGATGCAGCTATGAAATTTTTTACATAGATTCTTTACATAAAAATACACGTGTTTCGGGTTTCGCATATACTAAAAATAAGGTTGTATAGGTATACAGACAGACAATATAGAGGTATAAAACAACAACAAAAAGAAAACCTATCAAACATCTTTGCTCTTGTATTTAGCAGCACCATTTGTTATATTTGCCCGAACGTCAATACGTGTTAATGATCGGCATTCGTTGCAGCGCGGCAACTCAGGTCATTACAAGCAATTAACCTGTGAACGACATCAATATATTTTACTGTTTATTTTTTCTTTCACCTATTATTAATTTCTACGTATCTACATATTTTTTCATCATTAGGAATATTCGTTTATTAAGAACGAGTATTTGCTATACTAAAGTTCATTCGCGTTGTAAATCTACACGTTTGTGCACGCCTTTCTACATCGATTTCACATCATATTAATAATGTTTAATAACTACATTAACTATGTGACCATAATTTAAAGGTAACTATTTATTGATTCAAAGAGGTACCTATCTGTGGAGATTTTTGTTTAACTTCTCATAGAGAATAGAATAGAGAATAGAATACCCTTTGAAACTTACCAATTATTGTTTTATCTTTTTTTTATTGACCACGTTTTCTTATTTTTTTTAGTTAAATATCTCAAGTGTCAAATAATGTATGCCAAATAAAATGTTTTTTCTTTCTAATTTATTGTAAAGTGAAGATATTTGGTTTAATTGAAACTCAAAGCATTTAGCTTTGAGTTCTGAAAGTTTTATGGATACTTATGTAATCAAATATACTCATAAAATTGACAAGCGTTTTTCTAACCAATTAACTGAAAAAACTGTAATTTATCATAAAATAAGTCTAGTCTTTCATGGACAGTTTTCATGCTAAGATGAAAACTCTGCCTAATTCCGCCTAGCCCGTTCCATCATCGGACTACCAGACGTACGGCGTTGCGCCACCGGTACATGGTGTACATCCCACCTATACGCACAAAACGTTTTGGGAACACTTTTATTATGCGTACAGCTAAGGAGTGGAATTCCCTGCCGGAGTCTGTGTTTCCTGATGGCTACAACCCGGGAATCTTTAAGTTAAGAGTGAATAGGTTTCTTCTAGGTAAGCGCGATCCATCGTCGACCGTATCGTCGCTTTCCATCAGGTGAGATAGCGGTCAAGCGCGAACCTATCATTAATAATAAAAAAAAAATGCTAAGCATAAGAATAAAAAAAACATACAAACTTTCACCTTCTTAATATTAATGTACATAATAATACTACGTTGAAATAAAACGGGACAAGAGCAGGCAGATGATGTTGTATAATACTATGTTGAACAAAACACCAGCATCAACATAATTTAATATGACGCATGTTGAAGTTCTAAGAAATGTTTGAATACTGCGTACTCTGCAAATGACAAGGCTTGATATTTACAGCTCCGCCTAGATTTGCCGCAACCAACCTACCTAAATCAATTCGGTCGGAAAATATTCGCGAGTCAATCCGATGTCTGTGAAATTTCATCCGTCTAGGATTCCATCTCTATGCTAATATGACACCGTTGTTAGTTTCCATACATTTTTTGGGGTAGATAATGTATTACTTTTATGTCATATGTGATGACTGAAACTGAAAAAAATCGGGCAAGTGTGAGTAGGACTCGCGCACTGAGGGCTCACAAATTTACGTATGAAAACAGTTCAATTTCCTAATTGAATTACGAAGATTTTTCGTGATGTAACTATAAATTTACAGTTTTCAATTTTTTTGCTTTACTTGTGCTATAAGACCTTGCATCATGCCAGATTTTAAGATTCTAGGTCAACTGGAAGTGCCCTATGAATTTTGATTCCCTTGAGAGTGTCGAAATACACGTTTTTTGCTACATAAATGGTCGTATCTTTTTCATTAACTTAGAAATTCGATGTTTCCACATCTTCAAGGGACTGAAAACTTGAGTATATGATTTTAATTTAAGTTTGAAACATTTACGCGTTCTCGAGATAAAGGATATTGATAAACAGACAGACAGACGGGCAACAAAGTTCTATAATAATAATCGGTTTTTGTCAGCTCATTGATGAGCTATACGTTTCTTCTGTAATTTATCAACAGAAGTATGATAATGAACTACTTAGGTATATATTATCATCATCATTTCAACCAAAACACATCCATTGTTGGACATATTATAAGTTACCCCCAACAAACGAACATGTGCGTCTTTTATTCATCGAATTCCCGCGACTATCACCAGGCCATCGGTCTACCTAATGGAAGACCATCGAACGTTGCGTCTTTTAGAAAGCGGTCGCCGCTTCAGAACCTTTCAGCCCCATCGACTATCTGTTCTGCGAGTAATATGTCCTGCCCACTGTCACTTAAGTTTAGTGATTCTTCTTGGATTATGTTGGCAACCTTGGTTCTCCTGCGGACATCTTCATTCCTGATGTGATCAAACCTATTGTCTTTTGGGTTACTTTAAGCCTTCTGATGACGCTCATAGTGAGGTATGTGATTCATGCCACTGAAACGTATTACGATGAAATATTATGGTACATTAAAAGTAATATATTATGAAACGTAACGTGACGTATTCAAGATTAAAGATGCATAAAATTCAAAAAGTAAACTTCTTAAATAAGTCGAGCGAGTAACTTGTACTCTTTATATTTTAGAAGGAGTAAATAAGGACGAGAAACTAAAGGACGTCTAAAAAACTAAGCTTATCTTAGAATTCTTCGCGTACAGTGTAAGTCCCTGTGTGAAACTTTAATGAAATTCTTTGTTGATAAGTAAAATGTGTCCGTTTTTGTTGTAAACTTGCTTGGAAAATATTTGCTGGGTAGCTCTAGTTTTATCTCATATAGTGACTTTGTTTGCTTCATCAATTTTATCATTTGATGGTCTCGTTTCTATTCTAAACCATCTATCTACAAATACAAATGTGAATTTTTATTTAAGAGTAATTCCTAAACTGATACCTTTATAAATATTGCAATATATATTTCTAAAACCAACAGCAAGCATCATTTCGATCCAGTCCTATTCACTGATTTTTCAACCATCGCAAAAAATATTTACTTCGCTTTTCCATTTTTAATTTCGATAACAGCGTGGAAAACAGCGAACGCAGCGAGATGTAAAAAGTCGTGAATCTTTGTTTTCATTGTTTTTACAACAGACAACCATTTAAATGATGATATTACGAATGTGCTTGTTCTTACGTTGACATTGTTTTATTTAATAGTACCGAGATATCTTTCAAATCTTTAGTCATTCGATTCAATAACCTTCAATCACAAATTAATAAGTCTTTCTCAAGTTCATTCCAACACACCGTTTAATATTTCCATTTTTTTCCCCAATACAATGCTCCTTGTTCAAGAGCGGCATTGTTGTTGAAGCATACAAAAAGAGTAATGCACAGTCATACGTCTCGATCGAAAATTTCATTTGTTGGCACGAGCACACTGGAGTAGAACGCTTTGTGTGTCGTATGATAAAGATATAGAGTTGACGGATGTGGTACTTGGGATGTCGTTGCTGCTAAAAGAATCTCACACGAGTTGTATTTCTGCTGAAGATAATACAAGGGAGACAACTACTATGGTACTAAGTACTAAGTACTAAGTACTAAGTTTTTATCTAAACTAATAGCAAAGATAAGATTAAAAGTTGTGAAGTAAACCTTAGCTACTTGGACAAAATTATGTTTGAATATTTTTTGATAAACCACTCATTACATTGCAAATTTTAGGTTGTAGAACGTATAATATGGACTTATAAATTTTAATTTAAACAAAACCATAAAATGTACTGTTTGGAGCGAAAAAATTACACCTAATCCTAAAAAAAGTCCACAATTCACATCCAGTATCACAAACTCCACGTACACGATTCATCACGTGTATTTGTACAAAATAGTTTTTGTCCGTCTTTGTAGTTTTATTAGCAACAGCTAAATTGATGGCCGGCATCGTGTCCCCAGTTCTGGAAGCATCGTCTACGTTGATCGATGACCCTCCACCAGACATTTCAATTTAATCACCACTTAAATCAAAAACCTCTGTTTCTAGAGTATTTCATATTACATTTTTTGCTACAGTTTTATCATTGTCATTGTTATATTTTATAATGGTCTCTATTGTCTCTAGTCTTTTGTTTTTGTTTTCTTTTTTTTGCACAATTTCTGTACAGTAAAAAGAATATGTGTGAAGCATCTGGAAATCAAGTTATTATATTACTAATGATGGAAATTTCAATATTTTTGGTTTTGATGTAAACATCAGTTCATTCTAAGAAGATATAAAAGCTGGTACAGTTTTCTAGTTAAAAATGGTAATAACCAAAGTAACTGTTTCCCAGCAGTGGGATGATGATGATGATGAACTGCAAACATTTGGGACCAAACCTAATACAAAAGCATCTTACATGAATTGAATGAACCCACACATTGATAAAATCTTTACTAAGTAAATTACTGTTGGAATAGTTCATGTTACTACGTCGCTCTTACAAACATGATTTATTGTTGAACTTTATTAATTATAATCTGTTCTGCTTGTTACTTTGTCTTGTAATATGTTTAATGGAATAACGGGGGGTGTGGGTATATTTACGACCATGTCATGTTATAGATTTTGTACAATATTTTCATTTATTCTATGTTTTTCAATCTATAGAAAATTTACAATATCTCTTATCTTAACATCATATGTTTTTTCTGGAGTGAGCCTTTATATCGTCTCAAGTATCTGATTGATTTTGTAACCAATAGCACAAGAAATAAACACTTTTATTCAGATGGAAACTTATAATGAGTATGAAAGATTTTCCATTTCCATCTCTATTTACCTCTTTTTCAAAACGTCAGGGACTATGAATATATTCTCTAAAGATAGACGTATTGCTGAATCTTTTCCTTGAGGGCTCTATGCGGTATTGATACAGAATCGAGTGGAGTTGAGAGCTATTTCAATACCGTTCTTCAAATACTACGTGGAGCTAAGATCTTAGAGTGGCACTAGTAATATGTGTATTGTGAATGCTCGCTTTATAGTTATGTGTGAATACGTAGGTGACGTAGAAAAATATGGAAAAATACGGAATTTATAACAAATATTTTCAAAAGATACCTTAATAGTGGTTAGTGGCCCTGGCTGATATGCCGGAGGTCGTGGGTTCGATTCCCACCCAGGACAAATGTTTGTGTGATGAGCACGATCATTTGTTCTGTGTCTGGGTGTTATTTATCTATAATATGTATGTATATATTTAGAAATATATAAGTATGTTTATCAGCTGTCTGGTACCCATAACACAAGCTCTGTTTAGCTTGGGACTAGACGGTGTTGCGTGATAGTTGTGGAAATATTATACACATATATATATATATATATAGTTAGCTATAGCAAGAAGAAAGCGGTTTTAAATATATACGACACAAGCTAAGTAGTAATATACTTCACCACACTACATTACTTTTTTAAATGAACTTATGATCATTATAAGTCCTGTAACAAATGGGTTGTCCCTGGGAGAATCAAAATTTTCATCAGCAAATTGAGAATGAAAAGCAATTTGTTTCGTTATTCATGGAGCAATAATATTTACTCATATGATTATCCTATAATATAACCACTGCATTATTTTTATTCAGTATCACAAACATAATGTAGCAGTAACATATAAATTGCGATCGTCTACAAATATTGTACTTTCAAGCATCTACCATTGCTTTACCGCTATTGTCTCGATAAATATCGGATTTATACTGTTTACATTTACATCCATTTCCGTGCTCGGTTTGACCTGAACGTAAATAAAGATCGAAATTCAAGTCTTTCTTTGTTATATATGTGGCCTCATTCCTTTTGTGAAAATAATAGGAAATATGCATGCGATTTTTGAAAGATTTTTAAAAATATCTTAGTCTATAACGAAATTATTAAGCTTCAAAGCTGCTAATAAAAGAAAGAAAAGTCCAATATATAATTTAACGCCAAATTACATAGCGTCCGTATGGCTGCCATAGAAAATGGTGTTTAGGTGAGAGGGACAAGTACATTTGTTTGAAACTGGTGTATCTCGTTAGCCTTTCTACTGATTTCAATTTTATTTTCATATTTAGTATACTATGTTTGTATATTTATTAGTAAACTGGTGAGATAACAAATACTTTTTTTCCCGCATATTCCCTATTTGAATTATTTTGAATACTAGGCAAAATATGAGAGACATAGAGATGAAAATATTAATTAGAAACATAATATAAGGCGCTTCAAATTAAGCTGAATATTGCAACAGTCCCAAAAATATGTACTAGGGGAGCAGCATTAATCTGGTAACAAAAAGGAGCTTAGCGGGCGTCAACGCTACCGCCATTCTAGGGTTCGTTGCCCGTTAAAAGTCACTTTTGCCAACACAATTTCAAGATACGTCGGCTCCTACAATTTATGGCGCTGTCTCTAAGAGTCACTCACTTTTACAAGAATCCCGGGTGGTATAACTTAGGATTTTTTTCTTCATTATTTTAATAATAAATTCGATGGGGTCCCAAAAGTTGTTGCCAAAACTTTAATGAAAGATGGATGCTGTGTTTATTTTAAGGTTTTTTTTGTACACACTTTTGTGTTGCGAGATATTTTTAATTTAGGTTTGTTAGCATCTGAGCAGAAGAAACAACAACTTTTATATTTATAACGCTATACACCGTTAAATATTGATCGTTTTAATCCCGTGGAAGGTCGTTCCGGTACATGAAACACTGTCGATTTGTAAAGATAAAAAAAAAAAAAAATAAGTACTTTCTTTCTAAAACGCGAATTAATGTACGCATGTACGAATTTAATTTCTTTAAGTAAACGAGTCAATGACCCTGTACCACCTAGTTGTCGGTTGTTGCGTACTAACTACCTACAGGTCATTGAACTCGCCCAGCTGACATTTACTTAAATAAATTAATTTCGTACATGCGTAACTTAATTAGAGTTTTGAATAAAAAAGTACTTTTTTTTTTAACTTTACAAATCGATTGTGTTTCATGTACCGGTCTATACGGTACATGAAACACAATCGATTTGTAAACTTCTCCAAGGGATTAAAACGATTAAAATTTACCGGTGTATTATAAGGCGTCTGCGACATTATCAACAAGTTTTACATATCTAATGCCTTTAATCCTTAATGGACCTTCTTAAACACACATGCTTATATCAACAGCAAGATCTAAAATCTTAAACTAACAACACATCACCTGTTATACTTGAGATGTTTTCAACAGCGAAACAATTTGAAACTCTCAGCTAGCTCATGCATAATAAATAAGTTACTAACGTTTAATGCACTTAAGTAACAAAATATTCTGTTAATGGATTATTGCAATCTTTGGGGCTTGCATGCTCGCGTGTGCTCGACGGTATTAGACTGCTTGCTCAATTACAAGCGTGACGGCATAAGATTCATATATCGATTGCACTGTAACCTTTATAGGGCAAGCTGATATACAAATTAATAGTTTCAAATTATCTTCTCGCTATTGTACAAAAAAGTTAAATTCTATTCTATTGAATAGCTAAACAAGATGGAGTAGGTACCCTTTTTTAGTTCCCGGGCCCAATTTTATTTCAAATCATTCAGAGACCCACACAAATATATACACAAAATTAATTTCAAATTAGTCAAGCCGTTTAGGTGGAGTTAGGTGACAAACCGTACAGAAGAATTATGTATTTGAAGATTATATACTCAAACCACTCCAGTTTATTCTCGCCATACACAAAACAATAAAAATACACACCTACCATTTCATTCCGAACCACGCCTCCGTAATCCACTCACGATTCCCCAGAGCTGGTAGTTTTTAAGCAATTCCCGACCTGTACATTCAATTAAAAATTAGAGTACTTTAAACAAAGGGGCTTGGGGAAAGTGGAACGAGCTCACTTCACGTTTGAAACGCGTTTTAGTCGCGTTTTCTCAGCTTCTCGTGGTGCAGGAAAACAATTAAACCCTTCGCTTGTTCGAGGGAAAGTTTGCGGGGGAACTGCAGCATCCGTCTCCTTTGTATCTAAAGTAGGCGATCTGAGGGACAGGAGGCAGCGGTATTGATATATTGGAAAAATTTATTCTGACATATTTTTAAAATAAATCCTTAATTTTACGTTGAGTTTTCGTAATCACACTCAGATGGAGTTGAAGCAAGAGCTTACATAAGAATAAAGAAATACCGTTTTAATTACCAATGTCGGAAATATCCGACAAACACTATCGCGTTCATTCATACTCCATCTCGTCAGCAAAAGCTAAACAAGGTGGAATACCTGGTCGTAAACGTCATGTATTGCAAACGTCACCAGGTGAACAGGATACAAAAACATTCTACGGAGCTATAAGGCTGAGAATTAAAAATATATTGGGGTGGCTTTTACTGCATGATTGGCTCGTTCTGGCAAAATATAATTCCATAATAGGTATTCAAAAATAGCTACTGCTAGCACTTTCGCCTTCGCGTAAAAGTATGTAGGCTCCATACAAACTTTACACCCCTGTTTTATCCCTCAGTGGTTGAATTTTAGAAAATACTTTCTAGTGCTTTGTTTAAATCCTATAAGGAAACTCTGTAAAATTTCACCAATTTTGGTCCAAGGGTTTAGGTCAGGCGTTCATGAGGCTGAGAGTGAGTCAGGACTTGGCCTTTTATTTGTATAGACAAATTTTATTATTGATCAACACAATTTTGATCCATTTTTAAAGTTCAATTCAGTGGAACCATACTATCGAGTATTTGCCGTCTGTCTGTCTGCTTTTCAATCTATCTATTACAGAGCTGTTTCTTAATAATCATTATTTTTTTACTCATCGTCTTCGTCACGTACCATTCATCGCAGGTATTATTTTTCTAGGTTTTCTTAGTGCTACTCGAAAAAATAAGAAGTGTCAAAGCTTTCATACTTATAAAAATTCTGAGCCGGTGCCAATTTGTGGCGAGTACTTGGCACTTGATAAATCTACATTATGCCATGCCACGTCCTTCTAAAGTAGCAAGAGTTTAGTCTCTTTTTCTTGGAAAATTTTGATGTATTTTTATTCAATGCAAATATTTTTTGGAGTGATCATTATGATGTTATTAATTTGCTGGGAAATTTTGCTTGAACGTAACTCGAAGAATCGCTATACTTAAGTGAAAGTGGGCAGGGCATATTGCCTGCAGACCATAACATGGTCAATGGGGCCGAAAGATTCTGACGTGGCCACTAAGTATCAGAAGACGTAGCATTGGAGGGCCTCCCATAATTAAGGTGATCATCGAACTTATGTAGTTCTGTTGAATGCGAGATTCTCAGGGGCGAGAAGATTATGGTGACACTTGGGGGAGACCTATGACATGTTTGATAAGGCTCCTTGCTGTGTAATTTCTTTTCCGTTAATTTTTGTAGTATCATTTAGTTGGACGAAAATTAAACAACAAAAAAATCAACGATAAAATTTTGCGTTGAACTAAGGCCATCATTTGGTGCAATAGGATGTCAGTCAACACTATGTGATATAGCAATAAATTGAATTGAATTGAAAAAAAAGATCTGGTCTTGATTTAATGTAGTTTTCTTGCATTTGTTGTGAAAGTTTGCAAGTCGAATGGTAGTTCACATCTTTTGAGTGTCATGCTCCGCCATTATGTAAAAAAAATTAACAATACAGCGTCAAATTTTGATAGTTTTAATCTCGTGGAGGGTTGATTCGTTACTTGAAACACTATCGATTTGTAAAGATAAAATTTAAAAATAAAGTATTTTTTTTTAAAACACAAATTAATTTACGCATGTACGAAGTTAATTTCTTTAAGTAAATGTCAGGTGGGCGAGTCCAATGACCTGTAGGTAGTTAGTACGCAACGACCGACAACTACCTATAAGGTCATTGACTCGTTTCCTTAAAGAAATTAACTTCGCGCATGCGTATATTAATTCGAGTTTTAGAAAGAAAGTACTTTATTTTTTTACCAGATGATGTACTAGATCGACTCTCCACGGGATTAAAACGATCAAAAATTAACGGTTCATACTCCGTATTTACCTTCGCTTCTGAATCACACCATGACAGACACTAGAAGCGCTCGCGATGAACATTCGCTAAATACAGCTCCTCCGCGCTCTCGAGTCGGAGCAGAGCGCTCATAAGTTGAGCAAGCGGCCACACATTGGTACATAAGGATTTACGAATTGGATTGCTAATATTTCTGAAGTTTACAACTGTTTTGGGATGTTTAATTCTATAATGTCTCTGATTAAATGACATCAACTCTATTTACCTGCTCAAACTATTTTTTTATAGATATATAGATAGGTAGGTGATTTTTTTTTTATCTCTACTGTTATGTATTTTCAACTTTGTAATGTATTTTAATTAATAAATATTTTGACAGTCCATGAATTTATAAGTTCTCTTTTTTTTTCCACAACTATCACACAATGCCGTTTGGTCCCAAGCTAAGCAGAGCCTGTGTTATGAGTACTAGACAACTGATAAACATACTTATATATACATTACACCCAGACACAGAACAATTATCGTGCTCATCACAAAAACATTTGTCCTGGGTGGGAATGGAACCTACGACCTCCGGCATAGCAGTCAGGGGCACTAACCACTAGACCAACAGGCCAGTCAAGTTAATTGTACACTGAATATTTCATTATTAATCTGTCCAACGCAGTGCAGTAAAAAAAATAACTTTCAGTTATCAAACCTTTTAAAACACAATCTGACCCAAACAACAAAATCCAATATCATTTGTTTCAAATCAGGCTGAGATTCAGCATCAAAATTTTGAACGTCAAAAAACAGCTTCCTAAACACGCCTTTCATCATTTCTTTGTGGTTTAGCTACACTTGCATTTGTAAACATTGGTGTCTAGACTGCGAAGGAAAACATGGAACAATACCGGTTTATTTTCATATAATATTATGACGTGCAACAAAGGAAAATGGGGTCATTACGGTAGGCGGGAGCGGCAAGTAATCAACTTGTCAGTACGTGCTTAATCCTTCATGCTATGGGGAATATGAGGCTTTTGATTGGCAGTGTGATCTTTAGAATAAACGACGTATCTAGTTTTTAATTTAAAATAAACCTTAGGTAGTGGTAGAAGTAGGCTCAATGATTTTTTTTATAGAAATATTTTTTCATTTCACTTATTCGAAAACTCGTTCCTATTTCTACCGCTTTTAGATACGCAATTTATTGTTTTCCACATCAGTGCCGAAAAGTGCTAGCGCTCGCTTTACCACAGTTAATTATATTTATTGTATCAGGCTGGGCGCTAAGCGACTCCCACGAATCGCACGTTTACCTCCCTATTTTTTTTTTTTTATGTATGTTCATCGATATCTCGGTCAATTGTGGACCGATTTAGAAAATTTTTGTTTTGATTGAAAGGTTATCGGAATCTTCGAAGCTTTAATAATAATAATAAACATAAAAAAAAAAATAAAAAATGTATTAAATAAGTAAAGAAATAAATAAAGGAAATAATATAATAAAAAGCCTTAATTCAGACCCAAATATAAGTAAAATAACATTTTTAGACAGCTCAATCAATTGATTCAATTTATCGAGACGACATCAACAAACTGGTCTGTTTGCCCAGCTTTGGCAAAGAGCTCCTCCATGTTTTTTCCACTCGATACTATTCAGTGCGGTCCTCATCCATGTTCTTCCAGCAGTTGCCTTTATTTCGTCTTCCCACCTACGACATTGTCTTCCGTGTTTCCTTTTTTATTTCTGGGATACCAAAATACAAACCGAGGAAACCGGCATGTCCTAGAACCAAAAATTCGGAGATATGTGACATCCACCAACTGGGCCCGCGTGGTGGATTACGGCCCATTCCCTCTCCTAGAGAAGAGGTCTGAGTCCCAGCAGTGGGAACATTATAATGCTGTTGCAATGCAATGCAAAAAAATACAATAGTTTTGTTCCATTTTTCTATACCTCTTATGATGTGACATGTCCATTTCCATTTTAATTTCTTTATCCTATCCCGAAGTCCTAGCGGTATGTCATATAATTTTCCCAAACGAAAATGATACCACAAGGAATCATCGTCTAACTCCAAAAAATCCTACATTATTCCACAGAGTTGCATAACACCGCTCGTCACACTGAACTGTAACGACCACTCCGTTTTCAATTACGGTGTAATTGTGGCTAAAGCTGTAATAACGTTGGTACCCGGCAATTTAGTACGTCGAACGAAAATTGCATTTGTTTTTCGCTGTGTAATAGGCGGTTTGTCTGACGGTAGCATCGGTTTAACAATGGTGCCATTTTTGAGGAATTATGGTGTAGTTTATGTACATACAAAAAACAGAAAAAAAGATAACACATAGTAGATATTAGGTCCTGCTTATTGCCAATGAAATTTCTTCCATCAGACCTGCATAAGGAGATTTAATAGGCAATAGTGTGTTGTAATTAAATAGTACACAATAGTTAACTAGCTTTTGCCAGCGGCTTTGCCTGCGTGAAAGTCGGTTTACCCCCTTAGGGGTTTTTTTATGGTAGGTAAAATCATCAAATGACAAATCCCGCCCTTGGGTGGGGTGAGAGATAGTTTCAGACTCTTACTGACTAAAAACCTACCCTGCTCCTTTAATGAAAGGATTCGTCCCAGGGCCCCAAGTTTCATTTTTACATAACCATTGGCCCCAGTAGGCTTCGGCCCTGCTGGGCCCCTACAGTTACCCCCTTAGGGGGTTGGAGTCCGTTGTTGAAATCCGTTCTTAACGTATGTCTACACTCTATAAGGAACCTGCCAAATTTTAAGTTTGTAGGTATTATAGTTTCTGAGATTACATGATTTATCATTGATTGGTTTTTCGCTTTTATACATACTGTTATAAAATAATATTTAACATACATACACAGTTGATAGGAAAGATAGTGCTCTTTTATTCGATTTTTAATGGGTGAGATTTTGCTTATTGAATTTAGTATCTCAGATTTTTTGCAAACATCTACATATATTTCCACGAGATCATGCATTTTACAATTCATGAATGGTTATACCACCCCCTGTCACCATGGTTAACCTTGGGCTCGGGCTTGGTTTCCTGATAGCTGCATAACAACTTGAGGGTCTTTAAATCAAGTGTGAATAGGTTACTTCTAGTCAAACGTGATCTTTTGTCAACCAAATAGTAATAATATGAGTAAAATAATATTTGTAAAATAAAAGTTAAAAAAATGAGATTAATATTCCTGACATACGACTATGAAACATGATCATGTTAAAAAAAATTTTAATATAAAGGTTTTTATACAAACCCGAGTTATTTCGGAAAAAATATTAAAGCATATTTACAACAATACTTCAGAATGAGACTGCAACAACATTTCAACCACTTTCAGTATACTAACTTGCTGTAGCTCTTGAAAAAAATTGCGTGACAGAACGGAATAATATGTACTGAGCAATTTAGAGCCATTACATCAGGACATTACCGTTTTTTTTTTATTTTTTAATGGCTGTGGAATGACACTTCATGACAGTTTTCTAGCATTAACTCTTTTCTGTAATAATGGGTAGATGGGACAGTTTATTTTTAAACGCATTTGCAAGTAGTTTGCTGGTTTTATATTTTGTATGTAGATTTTCTAATTGGTGTTTAAGTTCGTCTTGGCTAATTGAATTGTGTCTTTTTACAGTTTTGGATTATTAATTATTATCTAATTGGTCTAATTATACGTAATTTTTTTTTTTTTCGGTAGGTAAAATCATCCAATGACAAATCCCGCCCTTGGGTGGAGCGGGAAGTAGTGTCAGACTCTTACTGACTAAAAACCTACCCCGTTCCATTCTTCGCCTTGGTCCCAGGGCCCCGGGTGCCATTTTCACATACCCTTTGACCCCAGTAGACTTCGGCCCTGTCGGGGCACACCTCGACTGTGTGCTCCACCGTGTCCTCCGGACGCTCCGCATAGTGGCGACATCCGGGCGTCGTCTCCGCACGAATTATACGTAATTGCTTATCAATTATATTTAAAAAAAAAAACAGTTATAGAGGCTTCTAAGTTGATTTTATAATTTCCATTTTTTATAGCCTATTGTGTGTCCAACTGCTGGGCAAAGGCCTCCCGTTTCTCCTTCCAAACTTAGCTGTCTAGGGCAATTTCTGGCCAATTTCGCCCCGCAAACATGATCAGATCGTCACACCACCTTCGTCGTGGCCGACCTCGACGGCGTTGACCTCCCACGCAATTTCCACTTAAAACACATTATTATTTTAACATTTCATTTAGTCATAAACAATTTGCATTGTGTTGATTTTAGATACAAGTATATATGCAAATAACACAAAACATAAAGAAAAAACTAAATCCAGTCGAAGCTAACCGTTTGACTGTTTTCAAACTTTCCAAAAATCATGTTATAATTGTTAGAAAATAACTAAGAAGTTTAATGAAATATTTTTTAAAGTAATTCATGCTCATGACATGCGTTGACTAATTTCATATTATAAAATGTCTCAAAACATTGTCTACCTCTATTATATTCTAGCTTCTGCCAGCGCTTCGCCCACGAAAATGTAAAAAATACATAGGCTATGACAACTAGTGATAAAGTAGAATTCTACTGATGAAACAATTGAAATTTGAAATTAGTCTAATAGTTTTTAAGTTTACTCATTAAAAACTAAAATACGATTCTTTTTTAAACATAAGAAATAATCTTAAAACTCCACTGTATCACTGAATATTTTATTAATTAATCATATTAATCATAATCTTTCTTTATTTCCAGGTAAGTAACTGCTAGCGCCATCATCAAGATAAGCCTCACTTTAACAAACAACACTATCATAAACCTTCTCAGTAAGTATCAATAAAAAAAAAAACTTTTTCTCGCAACTTTCTCGGCCCGTAATTTCTCTTCCACTAATATAATATTTTGTCCCGTTTCTCTTAAACAAAAATATTGTGGGCCTCGTAATTTCCAAAGTTATATAGGTGGGCTCTGTACCTCGGAGTGTATTTACTTAAAGTGGTCTACAAAATTATTTAAACTTAAAACCGAAGCAAACTTTGCGAGCGGTAATAACTCCGGCGAGTGTTTGTCAAGTACTATTGGAAAATCTCATCAGTTTATCGCCTTGTGAGTAATGTGGGAAATGAGGTGA
This sequence comes from Leucania comma, assembly GCA_958295575.1. NCBI lineage: Eukaryota > Metazoa > Arthropoda > Insecta > Lepidoptera > Noctuidae > Leucania > Leucania comma. Next base: position 3,188,653 of record OY282469.1, read on the forward strand.
GTTTCAAGTGATAACTTGGTCTTAGAAAAATAAACGGATAGTGAAGTGAACATTTTGTCCGATGAAGCTTTCATAATTTAAATATAATGCTGATTTGTTGACATTCCTTTTAAGTTGTTTACACAAAATAGAAAGAAAGAAAAACTTCGTGCCTCACACAATTGTATAAACTAAAAATACACAATGAAAAAAAACACGAAATCTGTGTGAGGCCAAAAAAGCGCCTAACTCAGCATATTCTGCGTCATTTAAAACGATAAATATCGTAGCGCCTGTGTTCTGTTAGGGCCCACTGTGATGTCACGAGCTCACTAATGGACATTAAATTAAAAGACTATAGAAATAAAAGAATAAAATTTGAAGAAATCGATAAAATTCGTGAACACGGAAGGTTTTTTTACTTCAAGTGTTACACTTGAGATAGATCATCTGGTAGATATCGTTCTCAGTGAATAAACGGCAAAAGTTTTGTTACTGTTTTGGGTGTACAGTAAAGATTTTCTATCCTATTTTATATTTTATTGTGGTCAGCATGTTCATTGTTCGTGCGTTTACAAACTCACAAATTTTTCACCTCATTTCATTCCTGTTCTAAACGCAAGTCGACTCATAGTAATTCTTGAGTCGGAACTCACTTACTAATTCAAACTTAACGAAAAATCTTTTAATTTGGCAATGTAGCTACGGGACCCACATCTAAGCAACTCGCACAGTTCGAAACTTTCCTTTACGACTTACTCAACGTGGACTGTGTAGGTTAAAATTCTGTGGGGACAATAAATTTGTAAATTTTACCTAACGCTTTTACTTCATGCCCCTTTTGAAACTGAGTGCTATTAAATAAATAAGAGGGTTCACAAAAATATATTTTAGGATTTTATATTTAAATTTTCATGCGCAAAGGGTTTGAAAGTCTAGATTAAAAGGGGAATAAAACAAGTTTTCTGTTTAAGTACTCTGCATATTTTCTTTGCTTTTACCAAGATGGAAAAACGTGTACGAAGTTGTTACAAAATGTACTTGAATGTTTCAGGGATTTAAGTTTTATTTTTTGGAGAGAAATGTTTCATAAAGTTGGTAGTCCGTTATTATTAGTCCGGTACATTTTTAATGCTTAAAAGCGAAAGTACTAATGAAAATTCTTTGTAATATTAGGTTCCTGCGAAAATTGCTGGGCAAATTATATGAAATAACTTTTAATAAAAGTAAATTTAATTTTAAATTAAAACAGTTTCGTTTGCATTTTTAATATAAGAGCCAAGGAGACCTCACCTGACATTTTAAAATAATCTTTCTGTGAATATTGAAACCTAAAGTTTCGACAAGATGGTAGAATTTGAAAGCTGCTTCTCAAGGCGTCTTTTTAAGATAAGTTTTTTAAGATCCATCTAAAATTTAGGTCACCTCACGCCTTACTATCTCTGAGAACATTTTTTTACCATTTCAAAGTAATTACATGAAGAATTCATTTAAACATGCCTCAGTTACCGTAAGTAATGATCGTCGACGATAGGAAGCTTTTAAGAATTCGAAATAGAGAAGACCCTTATTGTTGCTTTTCTGAGATAAAAAATTATGTGACGTTTTAGGGTACTGTATCTCAATTGGTAAAAATGAAACCCTTGTAGAATTACTATACAGTCCGTCTGTCAAGACCTTTTTCTGTGAAAAAAATTAAACTTCTAAATCAACGTATTTACTTGTATATCTATACAAATATTATAAAGCTAGCGGTTTGCTTGTTTGTTTGAACGGATCTCAAGAACTATTTAGTTTAAAAAAATATTATAGGTTTAGATGGCTTATAGCTTTTCTGTATAAATAAACTTATTAATCGAGAAAGGCTAGATAAAAATCCCAAAATCAACAAAGAGAAAAAAAAATATTATATTCATTCAAGGGAGAAAGGCAGTAACCAAAAAGCTTTTGAAACGGTTGGACAGCTAGTTTAAAAATAAAACAGTAAATACTACGTTTAAGAGGCACATTTATTTTTACACTGGCAAGGGAATTAAAACTTTTAGGGGACTTAACGGTGCCCTAGAATCATGAAAGTTGACTGGTAGAGAACGCCTAAGGCATTAAGTCCGCCTTTGTACTTTGTGAATGAATACCAATCATGAAGATTAAATAAATAATAAAAAATAAATATCATACACAAAATATTCAAACTCTATCTTTAATACATCTTCAGATAAACCACCCAATTTCAAAATAATTACACCGAGGCATACGGAACGCCGTACATCACTGCGCCCGACCCGCTCCAGCCCACATCGGGCTCGCCCGACCACCAATGTATTACCGTCAAATTGATTTATAATTTTCATCATTTGCTCAGTCAGCTGTGCTCCACGGGAATTGATTTCCATTCAAATTTATGTTACGCATCTGTAAATAACTCATAAACGAATAAAAGCTACGGTTCATTGGACACTTTGCGAGTTAATAACAGAATTTACAATTTTTGTAATAATTATTGTTAAAATTTGACGGCGCGGAAGAGTTTATGATAATGTTTTGTCGACGATATTTTTTGACTGGCCTGTTGGTCTAGTGTTAGTGGCCCTGACAGCTATGCTGGAGATGGTGGGTTCGAATCCCATCCAAGACAAATGCTTGTGGGATGAGCACGGTCGTTCGTTCTTTTTCTGGGTGAAATTTATCTATAATATGTAAGCATGCACTTAAAAATGTACAATCATAACACAAACTCGTTTCATTTCGGACTAGATAGTGTTGTGTTTTATTTTGATAAAGCTGTCGAGGTTTTTACTTTGTGTAATTTATTTATTTATTTAACCTACTTGTAGGTTAAGCTCGCCTATGTACATCACCTGTCCTATTTTGATTTATTAACTTAAAATCTGTGTACAATAAATATTATAAGGACAACATCGTAAGGAAACCGATATGTCCTAGAACCAAAAGAAGTGTGACATTCACGAACCTGTACTGAGTACTACGTAGTAGATTATGGCCCATTCCCTTTCCTAGAAAAGAGGCCAGAGTCCCAGCAGTGGGCAAGTAGAAGGAAAATTGAGGCCAGTCCAGAAAGAGGTACCGAGATGATTTGGACGCGTACTGCAAGAACTAATTCGACATGATGCGGAAGATGTATGTCTAGAAGAACTTTTTCCAGCTGTAGGATAGCCATATGAATTGGAAAAAAACAGGTCAAGTGCGAGTTGGACTCGCGCACGTAGGGTTGCGTACCGTCCGTAGCAAAAAACGGCAAAAAATCACGTTTGTTGTTGGGGAGCCCCAGTTAAAAAAGAAAAAATAATTTCCGTTATAATTGCAACAGGCATACATCATCTGTGAAAATTTCAACTGTTTAGCTATCGCGCTTTTTGAGATACAGCCTGGTGACAGACAGATGGACGGACAGACAGCGAAGTCTTAGTAACAGGGTCCCGTTTTTACCCATTCAGTACAGAACCCTAAAAATGAAAATCACTATGCAGAAGAGAAGGTTTTTATTTTTCGGTAAGCAATCATCAAACAACTCCTTCCCGCTCTGCTGGTGTCAGACTTTTACTGACTAAAACCCATCTGCATTCCTTCAATTGCCCTTTGCATTTCAAGGTCACGGTGACTAGATCGAATAATCTCACAGCCTCGGAAGTGAACGTTACACCTGAAGTTACTGGAGTGAATGAAGTTATTGAAAAAAATGTGGATCTTTTTACTTATCGTTACAACGAATATGTTTTTTATTCCAAAAATGTTACCGGATAACTGTAATGTATATTATTGCCTCCTAAAATGTATTTACTTTTCTAGACTGGTATTTATTTTTAACTAGCTTTTGCCCATGGCTTCCCGTCGATTAATGCGGACGCAAAGTCGAAGCCGTGCTACCTTGGGCTGAAGTTTACTCCGATCTGAATTTGATCGCAATCGGTTCAGTAGTTTAGGCGTGAAAGCGTAACTGAGAAAGGTACTTTCACCAGCAAACTTCGTATCGCCTATTAAGGATAGCGCCATCTACAGGTATTACCAGAACCAGCATAATACATTTTAAAAAGTAGAGATGGCGTTGTAGTCGGATTATTTATTCGTAAATTGTTCCATATTTTCTAACCGTTGAAACCTTCCCTGGAGTATCACGAATATTTCAGGGAAAAAATTGGCCAAATCGTTCCAGTCGATCTCAAGTTTTAGCAAGACTATCAAACAGCTTTTCATTGTTATTTATGAAGATATTATTATCATCAGGTAGGATCGCAGTCAAGCATTAATTAATATCACAAAAAAAAAATGGACGCTAGCAAAGATCTGCATCATTTTTATTCAAATCTAGAAACTTCGGCAGATATTTCAGAAAATCTTAGACTCTCCCTCTCATCATACTACCAAATAATCTTAAAACTTACTACACCTGAAGTCAGTAAAACTGTGACTTCATCCAGACACGGTTTCGCCAAGTAATGTCACATTAACAAGTTTATTACCCCACTCCGCTCATATGACTGAATGCTACTTATTATTCACCTGAAATTTCATTTCAACGTATAGTCACGTGCACAAGTGATAACACCAACTAATCTGCGAAAATTATGCATCCATGAAAATGTACTAATTGAACCGCGACGCGACTGAGTTGAGTTCTGCCATTTGGAATTGGAGTTGGTATTCTATCTTTACACTTTTGTTAGCGACTGTACGCGTAAAATCATAAAGTACAGTAATACCCGTGCCTCCAGATTGAGCCGTTATTTCATCGCGTCGGTCATTATGCAAATTTGGGGCAGGAATTTTAAATTTTCCTTTTATACTTATTTGATTAGGGTGCACAAATTGTTTCATCCCCAGAGTTTACTTAGGCGAGTCCAGTACGTCGACAAAAATCCACTGGCAGTAGATTATTCGGGTTTTATAAGGGTCTCAGTTACCTTCAGGATTTTCTACGGTCAAAACAAATTCGCTTCTTTATGGTCCTATAAAATTGATGGCTTCAAATATATCTACTATTTCTTATTTTCTTAAGTGTGTTTTTATTAGCGTTATTACGTCCTGAATATTGATTTATTGAGAGTTTTCATGTTTTATGTAAGGTCCGGAAAGAGATATAATATGTTTATATGAAAAATATTTAGGCATGTATAATTTTACTATGATATCTATTCCTCGTCTTTTCCGGCCAACGTAGGCGCGGGCTTGTGGACGGCGGGCAATGGGTAGCTCGCTGTCTGTCCGTCCGGTAACAGACCGGACCGAGCCCAAGTCGTCAACAGCGCGCACTGTTCCCGCGCGTCTCAAGGAGGTGTCAGCAAAATGTAGGGGCCTAGCAGGGCCGAAGCCTACTGGGGCCAAGGGTTACGTAAAAGTGAACCCCGGGGCCCTGGACCAAAGGCAATGAATAGAACAGGGTAGGTTTTTAGTCAGTAAGAGTCTCACACTATCTTCCGCCCCACCCAAGTTTGACATTTGATGATTTTACCTGTCATAAAAAAAAACCCCTCGTCATACTTAAGAAGTGTAGTCCAATTGAGTTTAGCTGAATCACAAAATTACTTTCAAAATAAGAGCATGACTGTCACTCATAAAATATCAAATTTATAAAAATTCAAATTCAGATTAAAAAACTTTTTCTACGTAAAATGTGAAAAAACCCAGATTCTTTATCAAACTAAACTTGCCAACTAACACTTCCAAAAAAAAATTCTCGACTTGAAACAGACTAAGGAATTTACGATCGAGTCTAGTCTCGAAAATTTGTTGGTACAAATGAAAAATGGATTAGTACCTTTCTCCTAGTGAGTTACATAAGCCGGTCTAGTTGATATTTTTGTACAAGTTTAAACATTTATGATTGAAGAGTGCTTGATATGAAACGAGAGGCAATCGTAATTCATCTTGTTTGGATTTATTTTTAGTGTATGAGCAATTGAGCTGTTTGCTATTATAATTGCGAATGTTTGGTTAGGATATTAGTGATTTTTTTTTAGGTGATAAACCTTTTAATTACTTCTTTCGCTCTAGAGCAAAGCGGGAAGGCGTGTCAGACTTTACTGACAAAAATCCTCAAAAACGAGGTAACGTTCGCAAAAACCTACGAATGATAACCTCAACCAAAGGCTTTACGTACATTCCGAGGTATGGAGTGTCAGTAATGTCTTAGATGAATTCAGAGAAGTAGTTTTGAAATCCATGATAACCTTTTTCTGTGTATAATAAACTTAGTGAAGAAAGCACATAAAAAAAATATACAACAAAAAGATGAAGGTTACGTTAGGACAAATTTTAGGCAGTGTCCCTAAAATTTGTCCTACTTAACATTGATCTTATTCCAAGTTCAAGTAACAAAGCACATCTTTACACCGACTATGCTCCCCTCTCGTTGTGTCCCAAATGAGAACAATGTAAATTCAAACGAACCCAAATCAAAGTACCAATTAAATTAATTACTCAAGCGCTAAAGTTCGTAATCAAAGCGAAGAACGCGAATTATATGACGTCATATTATTGGAATAGATGTAAAATAGAGATGGGCCGACTATAGACTTGGCCTAGTGGACGACTACATTTGAATTCTAAATTCGATATATTTTTCAAATTTTGCAACAACAACCTCAATATGGTACGATACAAAGTTCAAATTCCATTGCAACCTAACCTAACCAACCTCAGTCGACAAAAATGAAAACCTTATACAACCGTACGGCGATGCGCCACCGGTACTAGGTTGACATCCCACCACGGCAAGTTCGGTCCGTACCTGTACAAGATTCGTGCGGAGACGACGCCCGGGTGTCGCCACTGTGCGGACCGCCCGGTGGACACGGTGGAGCACACAGTCGAGGTGTGCCCCGCTTGGGAAGAGCATCGCCGTGTCCTCGTGGGGGCGATCGGCGGCGATCTCTCGCGCCGGGGCTTGGTTCAAGCCATGCTCCGGAGCGAGGAGGAGTGGCAGGCGGTCGCCTCCTTTTGCGAAGCAGTGCTAGCAAAGGAGGAGGCCGACCGCATTAGGCAAAGGCGCACACGCCGCCGCCGCCGCCGGGTTTCCGATCCCGATTTCCGGCCACCGTAGGCGCGGGCTCGCGGACGGTGGGCAATGGGTAGCTCGCTGTCCGTCCGTCCGGTAACAGACCGGTCCGAGCTCAGGTCGTCTACGGCGCGCACCGTTCCCGCGCGCCTCAAGGAGTTGTCAGCAAACTGTAGGGGTCCAGCAGGGCCGAAGCCTACTGGGGCCAAAGGTTATGTGAGACTGTCACCACGGGCCCCGGGATAAAGGCAAGGAATGGAAAGGTAGGTTTTTAGTCAGTAAAAGTCTGACACTATTTCCCGCCCCACCCAAGGGTGAGATTTGTCATTGGATGATTTTACCTACCCAAAAAAAAAAAACACTTACGCACAATAATTTTGGGAACAATTTCATAGTACGTACAGCCAACGAGTGGAAATCTCTGCTGGAGTCCGTGTCTCCTTATAGCTACATCCTGGAGATATTTAAAAAAGGGCAATGATGTTGTCGACAACATCATTGCTTACTATCAGGTGAGATAGTGGTCAAACGTGAGCCAAAAAATAATTTAAAAAAAAACTCGCACTGTTCCTGTGTATACCTACTGGCTTTTATTGGCTATATTTTCAATTTTTTTTGTTGGTGTATGTTCCGAATGCCACATTTATAAACGCCGACTATAAATGTGGCCGAATAATCTAGCTTTCCGACTAGTCGGTCCATCTCTAACCTAAAGTTCTAGGCGCAGTGAGAAAGGTCACCTTTGCGTAGGTCGCGAAGGTTAGAATAGTTGTAAATATTGACCTTTACTGCTGACCCTCCAACTGATACGTTTAATTGTGAGTAAAGTTTGACAGTTTGAAAAGGAGTTAGGAATAAGCTTATAGTTATCAATATATTTAGGGTTTATGAAGTAAATGTCTAGATTAAATTACGTAAAAAATAAAAATTTCAAAGTGAATGAATGAGTGAACGATTCTAAGTGAATTAAATAGAAGCGATTTTATAACCAATTTAAGTAAATATTTGTTTACTTTGACTCAAGAATCGAATCTAAGATCTCACACTCTCTTCCTGGACTGTGATATTGTTCGAGTAGGAGAAGTTATATAAAGATACCCAACCAAAAAAAAAAAAAAAAGAAATAACTCTCAACCGTAAAACCGTAACACGCGACTCAATCAAATAATGCAAGGCAAACTGTATCATTCAGGTATTCTATACAATACCGAATGCGGAGCCGGTAATGTGTGTAAAAGAAGAGAGCAGGGAAGGAAGTGATGTCATTTTAGGGCACCTCGACACGGACAGGTTAGGTTAGGGTTATTTTTTTTAATACCACCTGAAAATAAAAGCCTTACTTTAAACCGTAGTGTATACATTGTCTAGATATAGAAAACCGGATTATATAGATTGCCGGTAACATATATAGGGTGACTGGTAGTGAACGATACTTGAACACGTGATTGTATTCATGATAACAAACAACTTTTTTCCTCTCCCTAAAAAATGTAATCCCATGTCCTTTTCAGAATACCGTCCAATATCCATTTTACCATTCCTGTCCAAAGTCCTAGAACGTTTAATCCACAACCAATTAAGTACTTTCCTTTCCAAAAATAATCTCCTCAACCCCTTTCAGTCCGGCTTCCGTCCAGGTCATAGCACCACTACAGCGCTTCTCAATATTACGGAAGATATAAGGTCAGCTATGGAAAGTAGTAATCTGACGGTCATGGCATTGCTAGACTTCAGTAATGCTTTTAATACTGTTGATTTTGATGTTTTGCTTGGTATTCTATGCTCTCTTAATATATCTCCATCGGTGATTGACTGGTTTCGTAGTTACCTGTTTGGTCGACGGCAACGTATTTGCATCGGAGAGATCATGTCTTCCTGGTGTAGTACTTCTGCCGGGGTGCCACAGGGTGGCGTTTTATCTCCTTTACTTTTCGCAGTTTTTATTAACTCAATCTCCAACGAATTAATTTCCTCCTACCACCTTTATGCAGATGACCTTCAAATATATTCACGAGCTCCTCTTGGCAAGCTGTCTGAGGCTATATTGGCCATTAACCTTGATCTGACCCGTATATGCGACTGGAGCAAAAGGTACGGACTAATGGTGAACCCTGTAAAGACGCAGGTTATGGTGGTGGGTAGTTCTAGGCTGGTCTCGAGGATCGACTGGACAACTCTTCCCCAAGTGTCTTTTAACAACTCAGTAATTCCATTCAGTGACAAAGTTAAGAACTTGGGGGTATTCATCGACACGAATTTTTCTTGGACTGCCCAGCTACAGGAAGTTAGCCGTAAGTTATTCGCATCTGCTGGATCTTTAAGAAGACTACGTAATTTTCTGCCGACTGCCACCAAGATATCGCTTGCGCAATCTCTCCTTCTACCCATCCTTGATTATGCTGATGCCAGCTATCTTGACCTCACTGAAGTACAACTGGATAAACTTGAGCGACTTCAAAACTTTTGTATAAGGTTCATATTCGGTTTACGCAAATATGACCATGTTTCTGAATTTCGTGTTAAACTCAAGTGGTTGCCAATTCGCCTTCGCCGTAATGCTCATATTCTTTTCCTTTTGTATAAGGTGCTCTTTTTCCCTTCTTCCCCTCTTTACCTCAAAGAACGGTTCCAATTTCTTTGCGACTCCCACATGAAGACTCTTAGATCATCAGATAATTTGAAACTTAAAATACCAATGCATTCAAGTACCTTCCTGGATAAGGCATTCACTGTCCAGGCCGCTCGTTTATGGAATGCATTGCCTGTGACAATAAAACGTGCGCAAACACTACCTGTGTTCAAAAAGCTTGTGAAGGAGCATTACTTGACACTGTGACATTGCTTTCGATGTATCACTTATTCTCTTGCCTGTATATTTTTTGTATGTATGTATATATGTATCTATTTTAGTATTAATAATTTATAATTTTTGGTTTGCATTTATATTTGCACCAAGTGCAACCCCATTTTGTGTCCTGGCAATTTCTGTCCATACTAGGTTGTCTGGTAGAAATCGCCGAGTGCGATAAGGCCGCCGATTGTATGTTTTTCTTTTTTCTATGGTTTCCCTTTATAATAATTGTAATCTTGTTGTACAATAAAGTGTAAATAAATAAATAAATAAATAAACTTTTACTATAGGATCAAACCTGAAATCACGAAAAAAATCAGCCAAGTTCAGTACCTACAAGTACATTTTGACCAGTTAGGCGAACATAAGTGTACTGAACAGCAGATATTTTTGCGATTTCAGCTTTGGACCTATAGTAAAAGTTGTTTGTTATCATGACTACAATCACGTGTTTAAGTATCGATTACCACTAATTACCAGTCACCCTATATATTTACAGGCTTAAAAACTGTTACTTAATGTGAAGTACAAACTTGTAACTTAGTATTACAATATAGTCACAAATGTGTTACAAAATTGCATTATGGACATTTACTGGACACGGACCAGTTTACAATAAAAAGTTCATGCTTTAAATTTAACGACTACTAACTGTTCTGAATTAGTTAATTTTCTTGAAATACACTATTTTGTATATACTTATTCTAATAGACTATTGTAATTATAAGGTCAATAGTACCTACCTAAGTTTTTTAAATTCTAGCGCTGAGCTATGGTTTAGGCCAAGATCTGGTGCGAGAGGGAATAGGCTGTCTTCACCTCCTGCAAAGCAGTAGTGCTAGAGAAAGAAATGGCTGCAACCGTGATGAAAAGGACATCCTGAAGTTAAAGCAGAGCCATTGTCGGTGCGGGCTTGCGGATGGTGAGCAATGGGTAGTTCACCATCCGAGCGTCCGGTAAGGACCGAACCCGAGCCGTCGATAGCACGTAGTGTTTTACGTGCGTTTCAAAAAGATATCAGCACAGCCTTGGGGCTCAGTGCCCACTAGGACAAATAGAAAATAGGAATGGGAATTTTTGGAAGAAATACTGTGGTCCTGGAACGAAAAGAGCAAAGTAACTAAAGCATGGTTTTTTTTATGGTAGGCAAAATCATCCAATGACAAATCCCGTCCTTGGGCGGAACATGAAATAGTGTCAGACTCTTACTGACTAAAAACTTACCCTGTTCTTTCCCTGCCTTGATTCCAGGGCCCTGGTATGGATTTTCATACCACTTTCATACCTCACCAGAGCCCCGGAAAAGAACACAGGTGGGACGTAGTCACTAAAAGTCCAGCACGCCCTTTCACTCCACTCTAGAGAGGGAGAAGACATTGAAAAAAAAAACAAAACCGGGTTTCCTCGTAATCTCAGCTTACTTTCAAAAGTTAAACCCCTAATACACCGTATAAAACATGTCACCACGTTCTCTCCCGTATTTTAAGGGCTAACATTTTAAGCTAAGTTTAGAATTAACTTTAACAAAAGCTTAGCGTCCGATATTAGGTGCTTGGAATCAATTACCTGTCCGATGATTGGACAATTTGTTGCCGGTTAATCCTAGGGCGATCGATATAAACTAAATTATCTCGTCAGGTGGTACGGTAAAGTAGTTAAGCGCTTTTGAGAAATGGCTGGTTTGCATAGAGTAAGTTATTTTTTGTTAGCTAACGTTAATGGACTTGACTTTGTTAGGGAAAGTGGGGGACTTACTGTGTCTTAGTTTTTAGACTAGTGATACACAAAAGGTTTTATTTGATAAGTTCCTGAGCAAGTTTGTGTTGTCTCGGACTTTTTTGAGAAGTCTATTTACGTTTAGATTTATTCAACTGACATCTGTATTATAAACTAAGGGCCGATTTTACAATCATCAGTTAACTTCTATTTGAGGAATAAATATGGCGGTTTGACATATTTTCTATACAAAAGCTGTCAAAATGTCTAACATATTCTTCAGATAAAAGTTACCTGGCGATCGAAAAATCGGCCTTAAGTAAAATAAACTTTTATAAGTTTAACCTATATTTAAGTGCCAAAAAATAAACAAAATAAAAACTGTTTCTATCGTCAAAATAAAAGAAAATTTTGACAGTATTATGAGGAGTTGTCGTGTTGGGTTCAAACCCAAACAAATGCTTTACCTCATATAATTTATTTTAACATTACTACTCTCAAAACGGTGAAAGACTAAATTTTGAGGAAACCAAAAAGACCTAAAATCAAAAATTCAAAGACATATTATATTTCCCAATCTATACTAGACCTGCGTGTTATATTATGGGCCTTTGACTCTCTGAAATGGAAGGCCAGAGTCCCAACAGTGGGGACATTATAAGGCTGATCGTGCTTATGTTTTTTTTTTCTAGACATTACTGTGCTACTAGTCCTTTGTCCACCAGAATGAACGTTCAATCCTCAAGTCCTGCCAGACATTTTTCTCGCGTCTCGGACCAGTCCTCGTGGTAAGCGTCTATAGATCATCTCACCACCTCTTTCTGGGCCGCCTAGATGTCGCTTAAATATTATGTGTATTTAAGCTAATATTTAGATATGTTACCGGCAATCTGTATAATGCAGGTATTCTAGAGTCAAGCACTATTTTATGTCAATTAAAACAAAAAAAAAACTATACAATACCGAATGCGCGGCCAGTAATTTATGTAAAAGACGAAAGCAGGAAAGGAGGTGATGTCATTTTAGGGCACCCCAACACGTACAGGTTAGGTTAGGGTTATTTTTTATCACCACCTGAAAATAAAAGCCTTACTTTAAACCTTATTCTATACATCACCAAGGTATTGTATAGAATACCGGATTATATAGATTGCCGGTAACAGATGCACATAATTTAGCTGTACAATGTAGCTCACTCACAGCTTTTTCCATATTATGACACTGATGACGGAAAACTTATCGCACCAGATAAGAGAGTCGATATGAAAGTAAGTGCCTCATCAACTACTTGATTAAGCGCTTAATCGCTTGCCAGTTTCGCAGACGAGCGCTGTTTTGCATACATTAGATTTTATAACTAAAATGCTTTATGATAGAGATTGATTATACCTTGATTTTGATCGAGGTCTTTTCTAATATAAAATCGTGCTCATGTTACAACAAGAGGTACTAAATAAAGAGTTATTCTATGAACTATAACAATTCTTAAAAAAACCAAAATCATGCTACGCGTACGCCTAGTAGTCCCAATAAAAAGTTAGTAGCATTTTGGTCTCTTCGACACGAAGCCATTAGTCAAAACTAGTAAGTTGCTGTCTGTCTGTTTAACCACAATAAACTCAAAAACTACTAAACAGATTGTCATGCCGGTTTTATGAATAGACAGAGTCATTTTTTATAATATTAATTACAGTAATAATTTCATGTCAATAAGATGAGTCCAATTAATGACACTACCAAAAAATAGGAAAAGAAAGCTATCAGTACAGATCAATTCAATGCGATAATGTCGTCAATAATATTAATTACAAAATAATGTCATGTCCATTAAATCCAATTTAGCATTTCCAAAAAAAAAAAAAATTAAATAAAAATAAATTAGTCAATAATATAAAAAAAATATATGAATCATACATGCATATTATGGCTTCGCCCGCGTGAAAGTCATTTTACCCCCTTAGGGTTGGAGTTTAGTAAAATTCGTTCTTAGTGGACGTCTACACCCAATAAGAATGTCAAAAAAACATTCCTGCCAAATTTTAAGTATGTAGGTGTAATAGTTTCTGAGATTCCGTGATTAATCAGTGACTGGTATTTCGCTTTTATATCTATATATATGTATAAAGAAAAAGTCGTGTTACTTACACCATTTATAACTCAAAAACGGCTGAACCGATTTAACTGAAAGTAGGGGGAAGGTAGCCTAGAACCAGGAGACGGACATATGATAATTTTTATCTCGTTAAATCCAAATAAAAAAAGATCCAAAACCTGCTCATTTATTGGTATTGGGTAGAGTTGGGTAGAGTAGAGTAGAGTAGGGCAGAGGGCAGAGTGGGGTAGATAAGGATAGAGCGGGAGTAAAGCCGCGGGCAAAACAGTACATAGATATAGAAGATATAGAATTATAGATATACAGCGAGTCGCTTGTCCAAGTTATGAGTCAAGCAGATAAAACCCCCAATGAACATTCCAATGCTGAAAATCGTGTGCCACACAGTCACTGGCGCAAAACTGGAACCTGCCATAATCTACGAATCCTGTTCCCAATTATTTCTAAAGCTCACAAGGTCAATTCGTGACATAACCTTCATTAGTGAGACAGTAAAGTTACTGTTATTTCTAAGAAAACCACATATTTGCTTCGGACCACTGTAATCAAAGTTTCAGTACCTACGTCTATAATTTGATTCCCCTGACTTGATTACTATGTACGCACGGTTCAATCTTGCTTGTAAATCTAGAGGTTGGCTAATCAAGTTGACTGCGTGTTCTAGTGATCTAGAAGTTTTTGTTGGTACATCTTCTTAGGAAAATGGTACGTGGAACGGTTCAATAGGGTTTTAGATTTTTTTGTGTCTAAGTATGCTTGTTCATGGTCATATTTTGTGAATGAATTATAAATTAATTACATCTTAAAGATTGAGCTGAAATTTTGCAAACGTCTTTAGATTTGATGATAATGTATGGTTACTGGAGTGACGTCATTCTAAATCCAATATGGCGGGCTACTGACCACGACAGACTAGATACTTTTAATCCACCGGAGGAGATATCAATTAGAATACTTTATTCAGAGAAATCCAAAAAAAAAAAAACAAAATTACCCATGTCAAAATAAACAATTGTTTGAAAGCTTTATTTAAAAAATACTCTTTTTTTATTAATTTTATTTTTTTATAAAATCAATTACTTGTTAGCTAATATATAGTAAGTGTAATTTGTTAAAATTGACAATGGTCCTGCTTGTTCGAGAAACTTTTAAACTGAATTAAAAACAATATTTTGTTTAAAAGAACACGGTTATAAGAAAAGATAATCGCCACCATCTATTAAATATTAAAATAAAACAAGCTCACATAACATAAAGTAGCAAACAGTTAGAGGTTGCCAAAAAAAAAACATAAACAAACACTGTCTTCTATTTGACCCCACAAGAAAATAAGCGTATGACTTACAAAATGTAATAAAGTATAATCTTGGCTAGGTTACGTTAGGTCTCAAGATTAGAAAAACTTACATTCTTTCACTCACTTAACAAATCGTATAGAACCTGCATTGCGTCTAAGGGCAAAATCAAGGTCAGACCTCCCGACCTCACGAAGAAATGTAATCTGCTACTAAATACTCGTACACAAGACAGATATATTTCACTGAAACTGTGCTTTTGGGACCACCGATAAACAAACGTTAAATAAAAGAATATATCGATAGAGTTAAAGTTTTTTTTAATGATATAAGCTATTACTTGACTGCGATCTCAGCTGATGGTAAGCAGTGATGCAATCGTTGATAGTGAATCGCACCTGTTTATTAAGAGCCTATACGCTCTAGCCTTGAACACACCTAAATTATAGTCAAATGGGAAGACTGCAGTAAGCAAATTGTTCCAGTCCTTCGATGTACGTGGTATAAAAGATGAAGCGAAACGCTTAGTCCGGATCGTAGAGATGTCAACAACGTAAGTTTCAGTGTAACCTTGTAAAATTTTAAATATTAACTTACAAGCTTCGGCCACAAGTTTTGCCCGCGTGAAAGAAGAACATATAATCCCAAGGGAATGTCCATTATAAAAATACAAAAGTATGCTATGTGTTATTCAGATTTAATTTAAATCCGTTGAGACGTTTGAGCGTGAAGGAGTAACATTCCAATATTTAAATTAGGAACTTTAAGTGGCAGTTATATTTGTTAACGAAGAAGACGGGCAAAGATAAGCAATGGGTAGCTCACCGTTTACAGGTTTGGTAATCTTCTGGACTGAGTCTGGGTCAATCCACGCACACCTCAACAAGATGTCAGCATAACCATAGAGGCTCAATAGGCCCGATACCTTACTAGAGCTATGGGTTGACTTCTAAGAAGGTTATCCATGGTTTTAGTTAATAAAACTCTGAGCACTCCCTCCGCCCTAAAGCGTGAGAAGTCTTTAGTTGATTTCCCACCCAAGTAGCTAGACATGAAGTGTTACACTTGATATTAATGAATTGTAGTAGTACGATTCATTGTGCGAATCATTTTTAATCATAGAAATAAGCAACTGAATGAAATACACGAAATAATACAGTGCAGAAAATGATTGCTTGATACTACGCAACCCTAAAGATATTCCTCCGTCTAAAAAGGATGTCATCATATCTACATCAATATAGATTGTATCGCTCCCTATTTCTATATCTCTTACCGTTAATGGTCTCCAATAGGAACGATTGTTGTGTTCACGCGTCGCTGCGCTAAGTAAGGATTAGTACGTTTCACTTCGAAGTCTATATTATCGCCAATGGTTTGGTAGGTAAATAGAAGGGGCTTTCTGGCTGAATTCGTGCTAGAGATATAAGTGGAAAGGTATTTTGATTCTTTCTGTTCCAGCTAGTTTCTGCCAGCGGCTTCGCTAGCGTTTAGTAGGTGTTTACGTACAAACTTTGGACCCTCGTTCTATCCCCTTAGGGGGTAAATTTTGAAAAACTCTTTCTTAATGATCGCTTACGTCATAAAAAGAAACCTTGTTCAAAATATCATACTTTTAGTCCTAGTAGTTTCAGCTATGTGTTGATATATCATTTAGTCAGTTTCTCCTCGTGTGTATATGTATTGAGCACAAGCGTAAGGCCGTGTTTACGAAGACGCGGCGCGTTGCACGGCGCGTTGGGCTTTCGTCGTCCATTGCAGCAGCGGGCCGCGTCATCGCTCGTACAAACACAAACATATGGCAATCTACGACGGACTGCCTAACGCGCCGCGCAATGCGCCGCGTCTCCGTAATCGAGCACTAAGGTAGCTAGCCTTTAGTACAGGTTGCATTTTGGAGAGTGTGCGCGTGAATTCTATGACTCGATTCCACCATCTCATTTCTACCATCGGACAACCCTACGTATAGCGAGTGTCCATCCTTACGCTAGCGTTGTTGAAAAATCTACGGTCCAGACTAAGCGTTTTGCCTTGTCGTTTATACCGCGTACATCGAAGGACTGGAACAATTTTCCTGCTGCGGTCTTCCCGTCCGATTATAAAATTTAAGTGTCTTCAAGGCTAGAGTGAATAGGCACTTAATAAACTAGTGCGCCTCACCTTCAACGATTGCATAGATCGCAGTCAAGCACTACTTTATATCAATAAAAAAATACAGATAAACGACAATGTATTCTGAAAGAAGAATCAAGCTTTTATCGCTATTTAGCTGGTGATTTTTTTTTTTTTGAGGTGGTATATTCTTAAACTACTTTTCCCGCTTTAAGGTGAAACAAAAGCACGCATCAGACTTTCACTGACTAAAACTTATCTGTGTCTTTTATTTGCCCTTTGAGTTCTAAAGCTACGTGAAATCTGCGCCTTAAATTCGTAATATTGTGTCACAGATATAGTGAAAAATTTTTGAGATGAGGCGGAAAAAGTCATCTTTCAAAGTTTCCGAATTCCTATTAAGGTCGTGTCCATAAAAAACTGAAGTGTTGCTTAAGGATACAATTACAATTCAACTACCAACTTAGATTATACTTTTTATACAGTTTGCTGTAACATAAAGCCCTCTTTTAAATCAGAAGCCTCGTAGTCAGAATGTGGATTCGTGAACAAAGCTTTAACGACACCGAAATGAAAATTAACTTTTTATGGGTATATGGCGGTACTCCTACAACACCACCAGCCATTATGCTGTAATCTATAATTACTGCGACTCTTTGAGCGATTCTTTGAACGCTTTCTACACATCAATGTATTACAAAATTGCACCCATCACGCTGTGGCCTTCAGAATTAGAATTAAAATCAGGAACGTCCTTAGTCATCAACATCATCGACATCATTTCAACCGATAGAATATACTATTAGACATAGACCTCCCCCAAGTGTTGCCACAACGACCACTCCTATGCGTCTCGCATCCATGGATTCTTGCAATCCTCAGCTCGTCATAGTCGTTAAGGTTATCGGTCGACCTTGTTTGATACTTAAAGACACTGCATCTTCCAGTAAGCGGTAGTCATTCCAGAACCTTTTGGCCTTATCAACAATCTGCTTTACAAACAATATGCCCTGCCTACTGCCACTTAAGTTTAGTCATTCTTTGGACTATGTCGGCCACTTTAGTCCTCCTGCGGATATCTTAAATCCTGGTTCTATCACGCAAGAAAACTGTGATCATTTTCCCTTTTCCACTGCTCTTTGGGAGACTTTAAATCTTTGGAAGTGGCCTTAGTGCAATTTATTAATTTACTCGATTGCGAAACACACATCAATTTGTACTCAAATTATATAAATGTCGTTGTCTGGTGACTGTAATAATAAATTATGTATTTCCCATGCGATTTGATGTAAGCGAATGTATACAAGGATGTTGAAAACTCGCAGTAGCCCTTTGAATCAATACTAAATTGTATTATAACAGTAGCTTCATTCGCATTGGGTTATCTACTTCTAGAGCCTTACCATGGTCTTGGAATGCAAAGGTTAGGGATTTAGTCAGTAATAATCTGATACTTGCTCTCACTTCACCCAGAGAGAAAATAGTTTTTTGATTATATCATACCTCGAAAAAAATAATCTAATCTTTATTCAAAACGCGCGGAATTGACGTACGCTATCAAAATACCACGTAGTTAATCTCTTAATGAACTTTGTTTTATCCAGAGCCAAAGTAAAATGGGTCTATACACACTCAAACATCCCAAAAATGTCCCCAGAAATACACACATTCATTATACAGTCGATACGACACTTACAAAGGGCGATTGCCAACAAAAGGTTTTAGAAAATTTGCCTCGCCGCGTTTTCCGATGTAAAAAGCTATAGGTACTGTATAACAAAAGTCATGAAGTTCTCTTTGACTCCTTTTTATTCGGTGGAAATAGGGAAAAAGTGTTCCGAAAACCGTTCAGTTCGGTGTTCGCAACCATTCCAGATATACTTGGAGTATATACTTTGTGCAAACGAGCGTTTGATAGGGGCCCGCGTGGATTTAAATACTGTTTGCTAGATGTGTCTGTGCGGGGCGTATGAACGTGCGAAGTGGCTGTTGTTTGAGAGCGGGACAGACGTGTCTTCGTGAGTTTGTTGAAGTTGGGAATGGGTGCAGAACAATAGAATCGTTTTGTCATTTGAAGGAGCACTGCGATGAAGATTGCAGATGTTATTTATTTTGTGTGTCTGCAGTATATAACACACTTTGCCAGCATACACTGCACAACTAGTACTTTGCCAGCGACTTCGTTCGAAAGAAAGTTTTTAGAAAAACTTTAACATCTCTTAAACCGTATTTTAAGAGAAGTTTTAAAAACCTATTATTGACCGCCTTAATTATTCAAAGGATATGCAAAGATTTTTATAGGAAATTCTTTGCAAATGCAAAAAGACACTGCTGAATCTTATTTTTTAAATAAATAATTAAAGTGCGACCCGTCTTCAGCGGCCGGCTTCTTCAAAAAAACACCATTACTGACGAAATAAAAATAAAATAATAACAAATAGTAAAACAAAATATAAAAAAGTAAATAGTAGTGTAGTTAAAAATTATCTAACTCGGCAAATGTTGTTCCGCCACATAAATTGTCAAAGAAAAAAGAAGGATGAGGGTAGAAGGTTAAAAATTTATTGAATTTGAATCATTCTCTCAGACCTAACAAATATACACAAAAACATTTCAAAAATCGTTCAAGCCGGAGGAGTTCGATAGCAAATACTGTGACATAAGATTTTTATGTATTAAATAAAACTACAAAACGAGCAAAGCCAGGGCAGAAGAAGGTCCCAATAATTTTTCTTTCCATGCGCCAAACGCTTCCATACAAACAACATCATTGTCGGCTTATACATATCGTATGGTATCGCTATCTGTGAAGCGGCGAGAGGGATTACAGACCAGGATTATATATTTTATGATATAACGTCGGCTAGGCGCGCCCTAATAACTTGGCTATAGCGTTAATTAATCTTACTCAGTATGTTTTCTTTTATCTAAGTGCGTTCGTGTTGTTTACGCATTTGTAGGATTATAGTTTGTTGTGGGTGATGATGATTTTCGGGGGTTGAATGTTTATTGTTTATTTTCGTATAGTTTTAAAATGTGGTTGGGTTGTTATTTTTTTAGGTGAGACCTCATCGAGTTATTTTTCTCGCTCTAGTTCAGAGCGGGAAGGCGTTTCGCCAACTTAGAAGTTTGATTTTTTCACAGCTTCAAGAAACTACAAACCTCAATATATGTATGGCTGTATATTGGTATATTGTCAGTATCTGTATAGTGGTCCTATAAGGGTTCTATTGTTTCCTTTTGAGGTACGACACCTAAAAACATCATTCTATATCTCACAGCTGTGCCAAATAGTTCAGGATAAAAGCCGGGCAACTACTTAGCAGTTGCCTGACACTGGTTTTCAACTGAACCTTACTTTGAATGTACAGTACCTCTACCATGAGTTTTAAGCAATAGTATTCGTCGCTACTCGATATCGACGCCGTAAATATTTTGTATGGCAAATTTTGGTTCTGCAAGTGACCGCTAGAGGCGCTGCAAAATTTGCCATACAAAATATTTACGGCGTCGATATCGAGTAGCGACGAATACTGTTGCTTAAAACTCATGGTAGAGGTACTGATGTAGTGTCATACTATTCCGTTGTTTTTTGATAACATCAAAACTAAGACAGTAGCTCAATATGACTACAACAGGGTTCACTTCTTTATCAAGACTTGTAACTAATAGGCATACAGAGTTTCTATATCTCCTAGAGACAACGTGAAGAATGTAGGTGCCACATGAATTGGAGAGGCACTCCATAAAATGCCTATCTTCCCGACCAATCAGAGAGTCCTGGCAAGACGGATAGTGGTAATATTGGGTTAGTCGGCGACGCAGTGCCAAACCACTACTATTTGGCGTCAATTTGAATATTTTCTGGTGAATGTGAACGTGTAATTTTCTGACGAGGCTTAGGAAAAGAAAAGGGGTTTGATTTTATTTTTCCTCTCATCACTTTCATGTTTAAGTTTTACCTCAAACCTAAGTAGAAAATTATATTTTTGACTATCTAACCAATAGATTAAGTAAATCTTTATAAAACTGAATGAATGGTCACACTAATACTATAAAGGCAATCATTGGTGTGTTTTTACCGTGGGATATTAGTTTATTTAAAGGGGAGGGTGTGTCAGACTTTCACTGACTAAAACCACACCAATGTTCTTTTTTTGCCTTGCGTTCCAGGACCCCGAGTTTCCCTTTTGGAAGTCAACCCATGTTCCCAATAGGCTTCG
Source organism: Leucania comma (assembly GCA_958295575.1). NCBI lineage: Eukaryota > Metazoa > Arthropoda > Insecta > Lepidoptera > Noctuidae > Leucania > Leucania comma. The sequence continues at coordinate 3,209,954 of OY282469.1, forward strand.
GCTCTGCTCCCTGTCCTCAAGATTTTGCTGACGTACGATTTCACTATTCCTTATCGTCCGCAAGTCCATGCCCACGGTGGCTTGAAATCGGAGTAGGGTGGCTGGAAGTCCACGCGGCCGAGGCGTGAGGACGTCCATTCATTTATGCACATATAACATTCGCAGAAGTAAGCAACCGCTTACGACTCGTCTTTGATCCGGACTACGCCCTGTACTAGGGCCCGGCGTGAAAGTCACCTTAGTACTGATATTCACAAAGTACACCTATCAATCCATTTACTACAAACTAAATCCTAGCTTTGATTCCTATTAAAATAATCACAGAACCCCACGATGTAGTCCTAGCGTCCCAATTTACATCATCATCATCATCATCATCAGCCTTTTAATTTTCCCACTGCTGGGACACAGGCCTCCTCTCTAAGAGAGGGAATGGGCCGTAATTCACCACGCGGGCCCAGTGCGGCTTGGTGAATGTCACATGTCTTCGAATTTTTGGTTCTAGGACATGCCGGTTTCCTCACGATGTTTTCCTTTACCGTTTTGAGAGCAGTGGTGATGAAATAAATTACACAAAGTAATGCGCCTGGCTGGGTTTGAACCCGCGACCTACGACTCGTAAGTCGGGGCCGTTACCACTCGGCCACCAATGCTCTGTTCAATTTACATAAAAACACAAAACAAAAAAAAAAAGATCCTATACTAAAATTCTCCAGACACTCTTACATAGCCATAAGCTAAGTAGTTAAAAAAAAAAAAAAATGAAAAAAAACCGTTCTATCTTATCCAGTGGCGGCAATTTACTCCAATTTTTCGCGCTAGATATAAAATCTTTTAGCATTTAAACGCCAACGTGGAGCGCTTTTACGAATATACCACGATAACTGTATGATAGAGATGTCTATCTGAATGAAAGACTTTAAAGCTACTTTTTATGTGAATGATATTTGAATCGGGGTTAGTTTTAGTAAATTTATTTAAGGTTTTTCTGGATGTCAATTATTTAAAATGATTTATTGACCCTGATTGGTATGGCGAAGGCTAATATTTTTGTGGTCAACACGATATTATTGTTTTGTTAACAGTCATCTAGAACTCACAAGCTCTGCTTAGTTTGGAACTAGATGGCGTTGTGTGAAAGTTGTGGAATATTATTATGTAATGAAAGAAAATCAAGTATCGGTAGCCTAACGTGACTCTGGCTAAATTATCGAAACCGGCTCAACTGCAATAAAAAAAAGTATCGGTAAGTCAAAAAATTAAATCAACGAGATTTCCAGTAGGTACTTGCTTTGATTCTATAACTTTGTCAGAATTTCTTTAGTGCGATATAAATCATTCATACGATTAAGCATAACTAATATTCTACAATTTTCACGAAACGCCAAAAGAAAGAAAGAAAGAAAGAAAAACAGTTTATTTACACGGAATGATGCAACTAAAAACTAGACAAACGTAATATATAAAAGGAAAGATATGCGCCACATCCTTGCAAAACGGCCAAACGCTCAGCATAAAGCTGTGCCCTCATGAACAATGCGATGAGCACACAGCGCTGGTTTTCAGCGTTGGCCAGTGCTGACAGAAAGACGCCAGAACGGTGCAATGTGCAAAAAGATAAAAATAAAATAAAATACATCATACATTTTAGATAAATAACAATATAATATAAATAAAAATAAGGAGACTGTGTATTTATGAAGTGAAGTGACAACACCACGGCGCGCCCATGACATTATATCATCATCATAGATTTTTTACAAAATCTATGTTTCAGCTCGATTACATGTCTGTCTGTCAGTCTGTAGCAATTTGCATTGACATTAATAGAAAAAGTACTCTGTGGTTAATGCCCCATTGGACGCCAGAACGCGACCGTGACGTTGTTTTCGAAAAAGGATATGACATCTAGTCCCAAACTAAGCAGAACTTGTGTTATGAATACTAGATATTTGATAAACAAAGTTTCAAAGTTTGTAAATGTGAGTACCATGGAGCAATTTACGGTTTTTGGATATTGGACTTGTTTGACATAAATAAGCATGGTGGTTGAGAGTTTGTCATGCTCACTCAAATGTCTCACTGATGGTGGCGCGTGTGTTGGATCATTCGGTTCCCTTCAAAATGGTTGAGCTGAGTGGTGCTGATATGCGCGTCATGTCCGTGAACGGGCGCTGTCAGTTGAGACTGGTCATCTCTTAGCTGCCAGTGGTTTATTTTAATATCTTTATTTAGAATGCCTTTTTTTTTGTCTTTACTTTATTTTATTGACATTGTTCTCACATAATAGCAGCGACAAGAAACATGTAACAGAGATATTTGTTATACATAAAATGATTGAAAAGAGTGTCCATGGAGTTTCTTGCACATTCTTCTCCATAGAGATCTACGCTTTGGAATGTGCAATTAGCATCATTTTTTTTCTGACAGACTGACACCTTGACCTTTCAAAAGTGCCTGTAAATGGTTTATTTGAAATAAATGCTTTTGAATTTGAATTTGAATTTGAAACATACTTAAGTATTTCTCAATACATACTTACATAATTATTATAATAATTACACCAAGATACAGAACAAATGATGGCGCTCATCACACAAACATGTCTTGATTTGGAATCAAAACCCACGGTCTCCGGCATAGCAGTCTGGGCCACTAACCACTAGACAAACAGGCCAGTCAAAATAACATCTACTTTAATAATTATATCTACTAACCAGTCTAAATAAAACTTTCACAATAATACAACCCAGACACAAGCGAATTCGAGCTGTAAGCTTGTATAAAGCGGTAAGGTGTATTATGCGAAATCTTCCGTAAAATTGACGTTTCAAGTCTCAAGGCTTTCCAAGCGTACGCCGCTTAATAGAAAATTTTAAAAAAAAACACCCCTTGCTTTTATAAAGGGTGATGCCGTAGGCGGTTTTAGTTTTTTACGTAGTTAAAACTGTTAATGGGCTTTTCGTGGGTTTTGTGTTTTTTTTAGTTATGATGGAGGCGAGATGGGATTTGGTTATTACAAAAGCAATTTTATTTTCCAAAGTTAATTTAAAAATGAAGAACGGTGAATAAACCATAGCCAAGAAAAAGTACTCTGACATAATGCTGTCTCCAGTTCAGTTTGAATCTTCTTGCGATATTTTTCGTCGTAGATGAAACTTAGAAATCGTTTTAGAATAGAATAGAACTTTAAAAATAGCGATTTAGTGCATGTGATGTATTGAAGTCGGAAAAAGTGTTTTTAAATCCTCAAATTGTCTATATTAGGTATAATTATTTATTTAATTCAGATAGAAGATCCATATTTGGTTAGTGGGGTCTAAATGTACAATTGCACATTACATACCAAGAAATTACGATCATATAAAACATTATAATAATATTAAACATTTCCAGCAGTTGGAACATTTTTTCACATCTCCTTTTGCAGGTCTGCTGGAAAAAAAAAACTTTTAGCAATAAGCAGTATTTGTACATTTTTATTTTAATATTGTATCTCCTTCTTTTTATGTGTGTACATAAATTATAAAATATTTAAAAATAAAATAATAATAAAATACCCTATTACATCCAATCGATCCATCTTTGCACATCTCTTTGACTTTCACAGTTTCTATAGATGTTCATCTCAAGCGGTATTGTGTATCACGTTTTGTGAATAATACGCAATTGCTGAGATTTGTGGTCCAAGAAGTAGGAGGCAAGATTTTCTGATACCTAGGGGGTAAATATAAGTTTCATGGAACAGTGTATTTGCTTCCATATTGTGTTTCAGAAATCAACACAAACTTTTGCACAAGAATATATTCAATAGTCATAAATGAAAATTTATTTTTAATTTAATTTGTAAATAGGTGTTTCAAAAACACTTTTACACGTAAAATTTTGTTAATTTAAACTATATGAGGCCAGTGTTTGGAAACAAACTCAGGCTCTTTTAAAGTTCATACGGCAAACATATTGTAATAGTTAAATTATATATGGGAAGCATGCAGATTAGTGTCTGAGATGGTCTTTTGAGGAAAGACTAATACAGTTTTGAGTGAACCTGTCAATGCAATTATTTTTCAGTTTTCATTTAACTCAACTCAGGATTACTAAGGAGCTCAATGACTTGATGAACACACACACAAGGAAAAGACATTTGGTTAAGTCACATAAAAAAGTGAAAACTGCAAAACGTTATCTAAAATTTAAAAAAAAATGTTGTGAAAAAATACTACAGACTTTTATCAGTCAGTACATAGTGACATGTGTATTCATAATCAGCAAAACAGAAACTTCTCGTATCTAAAATATTACACCGATGATTTCTCAACAGCCATTTTAAAATCTGTCGACTACATTAAACATCCCATCCACCGCCATCCTCTTCCATCTCAGACCACCACTAAGACGAATCGTCTCGCCGTGGCAGTCCGAACGTTAGCAAATTACTCCGATCAATTTCTGTGCTCTGCCCCTGGGATTTGCAACCGTTGCAATCTTCAACTTGTCATTGTCACGCTGAGGTCCGCGGGATTGACACGGGAATCGGTATCTGGTTTGCGGTTCCTATACCCGGTTATTTAGAGTAGCACCCATTCACTTTGGAAGTGTCTGGATGAAATGGGGTCTGATCAAGCTTTGGTCATTTTGAATTTACATTTCTAAATTATGGTCATAGTGTCTCTCAGTCTTATTCCTAAAACTAGTATGAAAGATATGAAATTACCCATTCTTATAAATGTCGTAAACTGGCTACGTGGTTCTGCCATATAAATTATCTTATCAAAGAAAAAAATGGGAAGTGGTGGTAGGAGGGTACTTACAAATTATACTCAGACCTATCCAAAAAAATCACTGAAATCGATTTAGCCGTTTCGGAGGAGTTCGAATAATAAACACAAGGTTGGAAAAGCCATACAGATTTGTATGGACCTGTCCAGTCAATGAAACTATTTGTTAGTATACCTTCGTACGTATACAATTCTCAAACAAGACCTAATCATATCCCACCTCAACCCATACTATAATTTATATCCATCACTCTTGCAACCAAGTCGCCTACAATACCTCAGAATGCACCCCATAATGCAACAATATAACTCCTTGATGCACGTCGGCAATTCGCGTTTCGCATGACAAAACCTTGTGGCATTCTAATAAATTTCTAAATCGACATAAGTCGTTCCGTATTCAGCTTGGCGACGGGATTCGCGAACACAATAAGATCATGTTACAAAGGACCGTGTTTTGCATATCTGCGGAGATCGTTCTAGGAGACGGTGTTTGTCGTACGATGTTTTGCTTCGAATGTTTTTTTTTTTTGCATTTTTTTAGTTGCGGTTACAGTTTTCGCGGAAAGATTTTGTCTTAAATTTTGCAGAAACCAGAAATCTTCTGAATTGTTTGACTGCCTGCATTATAAAATCATGTTATGACGTTTCAGTAATCTTAAATGACATTGAACAAGGCATTGCTTGGTGAATAGATGGTCGATAGAGCCAAAAAGCTCTGGAGTATCAATCGCGCATCGGAAGACGCAGTCCGAAAGACCTACTACAAGGTAGACCGATGACCTGGTGATTGTCGTGAGAATCCGATAGTGGCGAGACGCATGGGACTATTCATTTTTACTGTCGACGCTCAGGGGTGGCCTATATCCAGCAGTGGACATTTTTCGGCTGAAATTTCGACGCTCATGATATTCATCTTCATCATCATCATTTCAGCCGAAAGAAATCCATGCTATGTCTTCGGGTACGTGGTCGCTATTCCAGAACATTTCGGGCGAAACGGCCATGCGTTTTGCGAGCAATATGCCCTGTCCATTGCCACTTAAGTTTAGTGATTCTTCGTGCTATATCGGCAACCTTGGTTCTCCTGCGGAAATCCTCATTCCTGATTTGATCACTCAAGGAAACTCCGAGCATAGCCCTTACCTGATGACATAGTCTACAATTAATTAGATGTACCTCTTCATCTTTTTCTTACCATCTAAGCTTAAAGTTAGATATTTTAATGAGCAATTATACCTGCATACAGCATTTTTTAATGTATATGCCAGTGAAGGAGGGTGGTAGGGTAATTCAGGAAATAGTAGGTAATTTATTAAAAAATACTGCACAAAAGAGACTAACTCATTTTAAAAGGCTAGAAAATGGTTCCCTTCTCCCCTACATCCGCAACTAGTAACAGGAGATTCAAAGATGCTAATGCCAGTACATTTGTGTCGGATAGTGCGGTCCCCTCACGAGGGTGGTTGAAAGGGAGAGGGATTTATAACGAGGGTTATCTACGCATATAGGTGGGCTGCAGCCACGCATAAAATCACAGAACCATTCCGCATGACTAGATGATTTCGTGATTGTGTGACTTCCTCGTCAGACGTCATTGAATCAATCTAAATAGCTAGCTATTTTCCTAGGCTAATACATTTGCCTTATATTTTTTATTGCCAACTATGAGATATCTCGTAGATAATTTCTTCTCAGATGCAACCTATGAAAAAACTCGTACTGACTTTCTTTACTAATTTTCTCGTAAATGACTTCTAATGAAAGTATTTATAATGCTGGAGTCTAAGTACGATTTATTTCGTATAACGCCAATATTTAACTTAATTAATAGAGATACCAACTACGATATTTCTCGTACAGGCTGACCATGCATGATGGACAATTTTGGCTTCAATATATTATTTTTTGGATGGTCTTGATGTATAACAACTGAATGATAGTAATACCATAGGTGTCTTCAAGGCAAGAGAGAATAGGCTGTTAAACTAGTGCACTTCACCATCAACGATTGAATCACTGCTTACCATCAGTTGGGATCACAGTCAAGCAATGGTTTATATGATTAAAAAGTTCTACTAAAAACTTAACCATCTATTTTTCACATTTAGATCTAGATTTCTCATTTCTTTGATCTCTTTATAGATGTAGACACTGCGAAAATCTATCCCGAAGAAACTTACAGCTAATACCCGCAAAATCGTGTCCAGAGTCTAATTTAACCCTAAAAAAACCCATTCAACCCGTAATTCAACCCTGCAGTCGCCGCCACTGATTCCGTACCCCAAATATACCCAGTAAACGCTCGCAGTACGACACAGTACGCCGAAGTTACTCCATAAAAGCTCTTTTGCCTCTCCACCTTTCCTTTGGCATTCTGTGCCCGGTATATTTTTTCTTTTTGAATTTTTAAAGCTAGTTATTTACGAAATATGGTTAGTTTATTTAGTTATAATGTTTTATTAAGTGAATAAAATATATGTAACCGCTTTTATATTACCTTTCGTCGTAGTAATTGAATTTGATGCTTTGTCGAAGGGTATAGTAAGAACATAAGTAAGGTTTTTTTTTTTAAATTCTATATTGATTTAGGAACTTTTGATCATTTGTTCATGCTAGTCCCATTATTACTTACGGTAAGTTACATTTCACATCTTAATCTTAAATTTTAAGTACATACAGGTAAACAATATTAAAATTACTGAATTAAAACTCCTACCCAGGACAATGTTTGTGTCATGAGCACGATCATTTGTTCTGTGTCTGGATTCATCTATAATATGTATGTATTTAGAATAATATATATGTAGTATGTGTGTTCAAACTCGAACCTAATTCAAAGTTGATTTAGGCTCGAGTTTGTACATATATTAATTAATTATTATCAATTCAGTAAGTACTTTCAACAATATTGAAAACTCAATTTTCTTATTTCTTTCATTTATAATTCGTTTAAAAAGTTTTCTCCTCATTTTGTTCTCATTAATATTATTATTATCAAAATTTGTTACGTAAAATTTTGAACCATCATGCTTATTCAAATGTCTCATTGATGGTGGCACCTGTGTTAGTCTTTCAGTTCCCGTCAAAAGGGCTGAGCTAAGTGAAGCTGATACACTCATCACATTCATGAACAGGCTGTTCTTTTTATGTTTAAATTGGTAATTTTACTTGCAGAGGAGCCTCTCCTCAAAATAGCTAATTATTTAAAAATAACCTTCCATCTCGTGTGTCCTCAACTTGAAATTAATTGAACTAGTCGCAGAGATAGGGTTGCTGACATAAATCATACCGAAGTAATCATTCATCAGGGGTGTCAGTATCAATTATAGCGCTGTCAATATCTATTGCATTCATGAATCAATTTAGTAATTAGAGAAACATGAATTTCATAGCATGGTCATCTATTAGTAGAGTTTTAGGCTAAGAGAGATCGTTGATGAAATTGGCCGATGAGCAATTCAAATAATGCCTACAACTGTATACTGGCTGACAAGACCACAGATACTTACTCTGTAGTCTTGTCAGCCAGAATACAGTTTTTAAGAATTTGATTATTTGATTTGTAAAATCTAAAAGATAGATCTGTAGTGACATCTATGTTGCCACCTAAGAACTACAAATTGTGAGAATTAGAGTTATCAGCGCGATCTGATTAATACGAGTGCAACAGTCCAAAATCATCCATCGAGCAGTTGCCCGGATCAGACAAAAACACCCTTCTGGTCGAAGGATCCTCCTTTTCAACGGATTTTTGCGAAACTTTACGTCCAAGTCAAAAAAAAAAACAAAAAGTTCCCTATACTTCTAAAAGGGTTATAATCAAAATAATTTAACTAATTTCTTAGTCCTAAAGTTGCACCAGATAAAATGTTTTTCTTTCTTTGTTTGTTTAAACTAGCTGCTACTAGCGACTTCGCCCGCATGATAGTAGAAAATTGTTCCAAGGGAACATACTCCAGGTATTAAAAGTATTCTACAAGTTATTCCAGGATATGGTCTATCTGTATGGTAAATTTCATCTAAATCCGTTTAGCTATATTAGCGTAAAGAATTAACAAACAGACACATATATAGGTACCAAAACTTTTGCTTTTATAATATTAGTGTGATTAATAAGAATAGTCGAAGAAGTGAATAGGTGACTTATGCCAGCCTCATGGAGTAACCGTTGGGCAATTGCCTGAAAAAGTTTAAGTCTGAGTATGGACGTCGCCATCGAAACAAGCTTAGAGAGATGTTGAAAGACAACTTAGACACATAACGAATGGATTAGAAGTCGCTCATAAAATGAATATCTAGAAATGTATGGCGCTTTTTTCCTATCAATAAGAGCTAGATTAAAAAAAAATCATGATTTCAACTTCTCCTTTCGCAAACACGACCAAACAATGAAAATTTGACCCTTATAAAATTACTTTTTCTCAGAGATAAGCATTCAAATAAAACCCTTAAAACACAGTAAGGCCTGAACCCTCTTAAAACAGTATTTTACGCGGCCCGTTTTATAAACCCATAAACTGTTCCGATTTGTAAGTAAATCGGATCGTAAAAGGGATCATAAAACTATGTTTTGACGCGTAAATAAGCTATTTAGTTATACTGTGTTACGTTCGATCGATTGGCCTGATAAGGGTTTTGTCTGACGAAGCAGTTTCTATGGCTTTATTTGGCATTTATCTGGGACTAACTTCTGCCAGTGGCTTTGCTTAAGTAAAATTAGGATTATCTATGCAGACTTTTTTTATGGTAGGGAAAATCATCCAATAACATTCCTCACCCTTGGGCGGAGCGGGAGATAGTCTCAGACTTTTACTGACTAAAAACATATCCGTTCCTTCATTGCTTTGGTTCCAGGGTCCTGGTATGCATTTTCATACCCCCCCCCCCCAGAGCCTTAGAGTAGACTTCGACCCTACTGGGCCCGTACAGTTTGCTGATAACTCCTTGAGGCGTGCGGGAACAGTGCGCGCCGTCAACGACTTGGGCTCCGTCCGGACTTTTATCGGACGGACGGACACCGAGCTAACCATTGCCCGCTGAAATTGGGATCGGAATTACGGTGGCGGCTGCGGCCTGAGCGTCGTTGCCTAATGCGGTCAGCCTCCTCCTTTGCTAGCATTACTGCTTCGCAGAAGGAGGCGGCCGCTTGCCACTCCTCCTCGCTCCGTACCATGGCCCGTACCAAGGCCCAGCGCGAGAGATCGCCGCCACCGATCACCCCCACAAGGACACGGCGATATCTATGCAGACTTTGGATCGCCGTTTCATTCCTGAAGTGGGTGAGTTTTGGAAAATTCTTTCTTATTGTTTTTATATATTACCGGCCAAATCCGGTTTTTAGCATGAACTTGTTTTGCCTAGGTAAAACCAGTTCTCCATTCACCTACGCTCTTTAACCACGCTATTAGGTGGGTATAAAAAAATAACCACGAAGGCTAAAGTGGGAGCGGAGCGGAGCTCCCACCTTAACCACAAAAAGAATTTATTCGGTACATCACAAGGCATATACACAATAATTATGTAACACGATAAAATTAATGGAGTATATCCTTACTTTATCCTTCATTGATACTCATAAAACCAACTGCTAGGATCCTTACGTACTCATTATGTTCATTGACGTTCATACATCTGGACACAATACATATGAATAAGTAAATAACATGTTTCCTGAAGGTAATTTGCGTTTTTACCTTAAACCATTTTATATGAAATGAAAGTAAAATAAATGATTTCGATGCTTTCGGAATGAATTGCAAGGATAGAATGATTGCACAGTATTAGGAAGTTAAGGCAGACGAACTTGTGGGCATCAGTTAGTGCATTATAAGTAAAAATCGGTTAAGCGGACTCAAAAAAGGTTTGTTTAAATATCTTCTTTCAAATGGAGTATAGTATTACCGGTCTTACCTTATTCTTCATTTTGTGCTTATAAAGTAGAAACAGCAAATAACAAAATAAACTGACCCACGCAGACACGTTCCAAAAAATATAAAACTAGGCGTTTTCCTTAAATCTACTTCTAACAACATAATAGCCGACCATCACCTAAATCAGGCAAACCAAGGCAAACTTTACCTCAATTACTAAGAAAACACGAATTACGCAACGCAAACTATTCACAAGCGCCCATTGTGAGTATAAAGGAGGTATTCCCTGATTGAATAAAGAAAACTGCCGAGTCAGCCCTGCCACCTTCGACAATGGCCAACAAAAGAGGTATGGGAACGAACAAATGTTTGCCCCCGTGTCTACCGTTTGGCATTTTCTAACTGGCTTTTGGCATTTCCCTACGGTTGGTGCACGTAAGGTAGTTTGGTATTGTATTATTATTAGATTAGGTAGTGTACGAATACTAGCTCTTAGACTAAGAGAAGATCCTGTTAGGTCCATGGGAATTTTCGAAAGAGATATTGTGGTCCTGAAACACAAAGGTCATTTGAAGGACGCGGGTAGGTTTAAGTTGTAAAATTCAAATACAGTCTCCAGCCTAGAAAAAGTAGAATTCATTGGATGATAAGGCCGCAGGTAGGTTTTGGGCAAAAAAATTCTGACAGACTCCTTCACTCCACACTAGAGCAGGAGAAGTCATAGGATGATTTCACACTTAGAAGTGTGGTTATGCATCCCCAAAAAACTTGTATAACGTGTATGGTATTTAATTTGAATAATTTAATAGTAATGATGACAAAAAATCCCTGACATATTTTATTTATACATAGACATATTATAACGATGAATTTCTCCTAATTTTTGCTGTGCCCGACAGGGTCCATAATGGTCTGCGACATTTTTTTTTAAATACCATCTATGTATACTTATGGATTGCAATAAAATATTGAGTATTGAATATCGGTTGAAAAAAGCTTGGTATATGGGATCCAGTTATGGGGATCTGCCAGCGCCTCTATCATAATGATTATACAGATAGTTCGAAAATACATATTCAAAAACAAATCAAAGCACCATGGTTTATAAAAACAACAAAGGTCCATGAAATTCTGAACATGCCTAAGGTTAAACAAGAAATAGACACTCTTGAAGCGAACTATAAACTAAGACCGTTGAAGCACCCAGACCACCTAGCAGGGCAACTCTCTATCCCCGAAACTAAAATTACGTCGGCTTAAAAGTCGGCGTGATAATTTCGCCGATTAGATGGTCTGAAATCTAACTAATGAAGAGTAAAGGGCTGACTCTAATGGGAGCAGGACCCTAAACGACAAAAAGCACCCACCACATCTGATTATAGTCTTTAATGATTGATTGCCAGAACAGGAACCAAAAAAATGAAATGATGTTATGCATCACCAAAACTTATGTAACGTACCTATTTGGTTGACAAAAGCTTGGCATTGTTGTGAAAGCGTGGAACATTACAAAAAAATATCAGAATACAGCTTCAGATAGAAAAAGGGGTAAAAACTCGCACCCAACACGTATTTGCAATGCTAAAACAAAAAGTAATAATCACAAGGTTGAGAGCGAATGGTTCAGTGCCTGGAATAGAACCCTCAAGTGGAGCCTTCAAATGCCCCGATCGCACCGAATTCACAGGATACAATAGCACCCCATATTGCGTAGATATTACCCCAAGGAATTTCTTAGGGAAATTTTCAATGTAAAATATCAATTACGCATGATATATGGGTTATTAAGAGGGTTTATAGGTTAAATTCTTTTAGAATATGAATATAAAGGGCCTCATCCTATTTCGGGACCGACCGGGATTACTGAGTTTAGGGCCGGAGATATAATTGATGTTTTAAATTGTCCAAAGTTCAAGTTTTAATTAAAGCTGTTATTAGGGCTTTATTTTTAAATTTCTATTACGTGGGCTGTCACAGAGCTGTCTTAAGTTGGCTAACTTTTTTAGCCTTGAATCTTTGAGGCTTTTATTTGGCACGTGCCTCAGTGCGGCATATTATTTAAATCCGTCGACATCTATCCGAGTAATGTAGCTGTACAAATTTTCGCAAATAGTTTTTGGTAGGAAATCATTAAATGAATTATGTCTGACACTTTATTTCGTTCCATCTAGAGTGAAATTATTCCCTCTCTGTGTGGAAGGAGCAATGAACACTTCCAATGTTGAAATTTTACTGACTAAAACCAACCTTCAGTTGCTCTTTGGGTTTCAGGACCACGGTAACCCTTAGAAGATTTTGCGACGAGACATAGAAACAATTGAATTTTTTATAGACAATGTTAATTCTGTATCACCGAAATCCGTTTGCTTCTAAATTATGTAATAATATTTTTATTGTTCATTTAACAAACACAGTAACAGTAAGTTGTACAAACACTAATCATTGGAAATAAAATAAACTCCTGTTTACTCCAAAACGAAATAAAATAAATACTTGTATCTGAGGAGCCAACTCTTCCTTGGAGATCATCAATAATAAACTGTTTGGTACAAATAAGATAGCCTTTACATAAACGTGTTACAGTACTGGTATGTCCCATGGGCATTGGCAAAAGCTTCACACAATGACTAACATGGTCCATCAAGAAGCTACCCATACTACCCATATACCAACAAACGACATTCAATCTCAAAATGGCGCCGTGTCAATATGAACTTTGTTTAAATAGACCCGCGACAATAGCTGTAAATGCCAAGTGTTAATTACCAATGACTCGACCTTTGTCTTGGATCGAATCACACGATAGGTGTTGGAAGGGAACCGATGGTTTTGCTAATCCAGAATTTAGGTGCAACGTTATTTTGTTTGGGTATTCATTTTTGCTTGAGTCACAACTATTGGTAATCTCTGGACCACCGATAAAAAAAAAAGAAATGAAGAAAGAAAAACATTTTGTTTACGGAAAATGACGCTCTTAGAGCTTACAAATTATCTACATTCTATAAGGAAAATATGCACCACGTCCGCGCAAAACGGCCGAACGCTTAGAAAGGTGTATATTATAACCATGCGCACAAAATGTTTTGGAAATAGGTATTATCATTTTGCGTGCAACTGAGTGCGGAATTTCTAGCCTAAATCTATATTTTCTATAGCTATAACTTAAGTCAAAACTTCGTCGACGATATTTTCGCTTACCATCAGTTCAAATTGTGGTCAAATGTGGATCTATGAATAATAATTTAATTTTAATAGAGGGAGTGAAAAATAACTATCGTGTCCAAAATGTTGGCTACATGTGATAATAGACAATCTACATCTACCTTATAAAAATAAATAAATGTTACTTCTCTAAGCCGAATATTATCTTCTTAGTAGACCTTAGTATATAACCTCACTACCGTAGGTGCGGGCTTGCGGACGATGAGCAATGGGTAGCTCGCCATCCGACCGTCCGGTAACCGTCCAGACTGGGTTCAAGTCGTCGACAACGCGTATCGTTGCACGTCCGCCTCAAGGAGATGTCAGCAAACCTTAGGGGCCTAGCAGGGTCGAAGCCTACTGGGGCTTTGAGTAATGTGAAAGAGTACCCCGAGGCCCTGAAACGAAGACAAAGAAGGAACTGGAGTGGGTTTTTAGTCAGTAAGAGTATGACACTACTCCCACTCTGCCAAAGGGCGGCAGATGTCAATGGATGATTTTCCCACCATAAAAAAAATATATATATATATATAACGGGATCAAGTCCACGATTTCTGTGGCTATGGATGTATTGTTCAGATTATATATCGACGGTGGAAGTGTTATACTTAAGTGTAATAACTTTCAACTCAGACCAAGGCAACTGTGTTCTGCCTATTGTCTATGGTGCAACACAGTAATGCCCGGTTCACACATGGCTGACAGTTTGTTATATTTTGTGCGTCTATTTGGGCAAAAGAAAGAAAAAAAGGTTAAATTTTTCTTTCTTTCTTTCTTTCTTTATACTTCACAGATTCCAGTAAAGGTGAAAGTCTGAAAAGCAGCACACTCGGACACTGATCTTCATTTGGACAGAATCTATTTGCAGTGGGTCTAAAAAATCAGCCAATAGTTGTCCCTGCCAGAATCTGTTTCGTAATAGCTGCAATATAGGATATTTAAGTCAAGAGTACTAGAGATTACTTCTAAGCAAGCATGTTCTATCGTCGAACACATCATCCTATAGTGAGGTGAGGTAAGTTAGTGCTCAATCACGTTCTTACCTATATTAAAAAAAAAGTTATATAAAGAAAGTCGCATAAACAAATCACCGCAGCCCTAATTATTCGACATTGACAATCAAATGGTCGAATGTGAAAAATTAAGCCGTGGAAACACGAAAAACGAATCGTCGAAACACAGCACTAATGCCTCGGCGACCGCTTGCGGACGCGGATTTATGTCGACGAAACACGCGCGGAATTTTGGCAAAACGGACAGGGACGAAAAACGTCTCGCGATAAGTGCGGAACCCAACACTATTTTGCATAAGGTTTTTTGGCACTGTTTATGGGTTAGTGTCAGGAGGGATTGAATTTTATTATATACGATGTGTTTTTTGGAAGTGGCTGGCGAAATAGTATGGGTGTGATTTCAAAGGAAAGAAGGTGTGGAATGAAATAATATATCTACCTGTCTACAAATCATAGGGTACTTCCCGTTGAAATAGAATCATGAAATTTGGCATGAAGTAAGGTCTCATAGCACAAACTTAGAAAAATTCTGAAAACATAAAATTTTTAATTCTTAAACCAAAGGTTGACTGGTAGAGAATGCCGTTGCATTGCATGTTGCATTAAGTCCACCTATGTACCACTACTGTACATGAAGTTGAAATAAATAAATAATAAAAATTATGATTCGAGACTCAATTCAGAAATTTAACTGTTTTTATAGCAGTTTTCGTAGATATGTGCAGTGCACAAGTCCGACTCACACTTGCCCTATTTTTTTTATTATGTGCTTTGCGTTTGACCACTATCTTACTTGATGTTAAGCCATGATATGGTCGACTATGGAACACGCTGGCCTTAAAGTAACCTATTCAATATGACTTCAAGACCCCTCATCATCATCATCATCGTTTCAGCCGAAAGAGGTCCACTATTGGACATACGCCTCCCCCAAGCGTCGCCTCAGCGACCGGTCCTGTGCGTCCTGCATCCATCGGACTCCAGCGACCCTGACCAGATCATCAGTCCACCTTGTGGGAGGCCTTCCAACGCTGCGTCTTCCGGTACGCGGTCGCCAGAACCTTTCGGTCCCAACGGCCATCTGTTCTGCGTGCAAAGACCCCTATCTATTTACAAATGTAATGCTACTTAAAGATCAAAAGTTGCATTAAAAACAGTTGTCCAACTAAAGGGGAAAATAATGTTCGGTTTCAAATAACCATTATCTGGCTCCGTCTTCAAAAAGTTATAAAAACCGTCTCGATAATCGAATATCCCCACAAAAATACATTGCCATTTTAAAAACGCTTCCGCAAAATCGGTTTTACATTAAGTTTCCTAAGTTTCGAAGTAATCTGGGGTAGACATCGATTTGGCGCCTTTATTCAAATAGTGTCTCAGGAACCCTGGCGTTTCACAGAAACTGTTAGCAACCCTTCTTCACAGAATGCTACCTTTTACTTTTTTTCTGACGTTACATTGTTTGTTCATGCAATCGGGTACGTAATCAGAAATCCGATATTTTCGAGCTTTGACCTATGTTATGGCAGAGGTGAAAAGTGTCGCGTCGTGGAGTCAAATGTCTGCAGTCGATTTCATGTTTTTGTTGAAGAAAAGATTTGCGTACAATTTTTAATAATCCTTGCTCTGTAATTTTGGTGAAATAGTTTTTAGATAGGATCTTTCAGTTTTATATTTATATTTATAAAAGTAGTAGTATTAAATTTGTTCACGCTTGACCTCTACCAGGCCTGATAGAAAGTGACGATGTGGTAAACAATGGAGCACTCTTATCTAGACATAACATGAAATTAAAAAAAACAAACAAAAAACTCTTAAACTGACAAGCCCCAAGAGGACACCGGTGTCCGCACACCTATTGTATTTATATTGTGTCTCTAATTACGGTAATAGAAAGGTGATGAAATAAAATTTTCTTCGCTGAATCTGCACACATATTATATTGAACACTGACAGTTATAGTCTGATACGTCCTCACGTTCCGCCCAAAGGCAGGAGATGTCTTTGGATGATTTCCCATCTAAAAAACAAGTCACTTTGGTGGATTCTTCTAAATGTCAGTTGTGAAAACGGTACATTTACATATGTACCAGCTCCACTGAAGTCCCCAAAGAAACTGAAATCTGAATCAACGTCTGTATTTGATATCCCGAACCGCGGAGCCTCCACCAACCTTTTAAAATTCAAACCTTTTATTTTCAGAAAGGTAGTCACGGTACGTGAAACTCGTACAAATTTGCATTCAACACGACACGAAAATTCGAAACCCAATAACACAGAGAAAAATAAACAACACTAAAGTGTCGCAAACTAGTGTTGGACACCGTGAAATCGTAGCCGCCGGTGGGACCGCTCTCGGCAACCATGTCGCGACACTGATAGTGTCTGACACCACGGACGGGACACCTGCACAAATTGCAAGCAACCCCGCGGCACGTGCCTAGTGTAATTTATTCGTGTGTTTTGTATGTGTTTGTTCTAGGTAATGTGTTTTGCGGAACATTAATTTTGTATTGCCGAAAGTTATTTGGAAACATTGTTAGTTTTGTATAGTTTCTATCTGGAAAGGGAAACAGAAGGTGCCAAGAAATGTTTGACAAAGCAATTTTTCACTTTATTGGCATTTAATGCAAACTTGAGGAGTGTCCATGCTTACGTTATTAATACATTTACGGTCCTGACTAAGCGTTTCGCCTCTTCGTTTATACCGCATACATCGAAGGATTGTAACAATTTACCTGCTGCTGTCTTCCCGTTCGATTATAATTTAGATGTCTTCAAAGCTAGAGAGAATAGGCTCTTAATAAACTAGTGCGATTTGCTATCAATGCTTATATCACTGCTTACAGCTGTACTGGTTTATAACATTTACAAAAAAAAATCCGTTGCCAATATAAAACGGTTTATCAATTTTCATACCTATCTTAAGTGTCGTCTACCTCCATTGGCACAAAAATTAAGCAGCATGCAGTACCTATATAGCCGCATAAGTTGATATTGCAAACGCAATCTAGAACACACAAGAAAATTCTCCTTGCATCGTGTGTTACTTGAGCATTTGGCCTAGTAATTAACGTGTACCTATTACGCCACTATGATTTTGATTTTTAGATTTTGTAATTAATTAAGAAATTACTTAAAAACAAGTAATTACTTATTTATAAATGTGAGTGTTATTCCCAAGCCTAGACAGTGATCTCTGAGAATTTCAGAAGGGCAACGGAAGGACTTAGGTTGTGTTTTAGTCAATAAAAATCTGACAAGCGCCATCGCTCTACCGTAGAGAGCAGAGCAGTAAGACTAAGATAGCTCAGTTGTTGCAGTGGTTGAGCGATCCAAGGGTTTGATCCCTGCACGGAACAAAATATTTGTATGGCCTACAGATAGAAGGTCTGGGTGTCGTGTGTAATATATACTCGTAAGTTTACATGTTAGTGAACACACCCAAAATCCAGGAGTTTATTCCTAGTATGTAGCAAAGTTTTATATTTTTTTAAATCTGACTGTTTCAAGAAGAAACACGAAAAATATTGAGCGTTCCGTTGCCCCAAGACCACTAAAAAATAAAACAATGTTTTTCATAATGAAAATTATGAAGACCACATAAATAGCATTCTCAAAAGAGCGACCTAAAGAGTATAATGTATTCAGATTTTACTTTGTAATATTATCTACGTCTCGAAAAAGAAAACCTTAGAAAGGAAACTCGTTGAGGCTTTTTTTTCAGTAAAAATGGCTTTAGAGAATGTATCTCAAAAGCGGGTAAAATAATGTCCTCTTTTGAAGCCTCAGGAACTTTGATAATGAAGTCCTACGCAATTTTACTGATATGAGATGTTGAGAAATATGATATAATGGTAAACGGTACCTGATGATAATTTATATCAAAAAAGTAAATATTAGAATTCTGCATTTCATTTTGATCATAAGGTCAACTAGTAGTAAATGCCTGAGACATTAATCCTTTGTATAGAGTTCTATTAGTGCATACAGTTTTAATCTAATATTATTTATTAATAATAATTCCAAGCCAATCCAAAGATATAACACTTCAAAGCAACCTGTTTTAAAAACCCGCAATTTCGTAAGTAAAGATCGTAAAAACTAATCCCCTTGGCAAACGTCATAATTACCAAAATAAAAGATGGAGGCAGGAGGGTAGAAATAGCCTATGACTTATTCTTAGATCTACCCAATATTTACAAAAAAATAAATTAAAAATCTGTCAAGCTGTTTCGGAAGAGTTCGATAACAAACACTGTGACACATTTTTTAAAATAATTTATTTTGTAGAACGTTTACAGTCAGCCAGTAAATAAATTATAATTAAAAAGCGCCTGCCATGTGATTTTATTTGGAAGAGATGTATGATGGACATTAAGAAGAACGCGGGTTATTTTTCAGTCAGAAAGCCCCGCCATAACCTTCTCTTTTCCCCAAGGTGATTGGATATTTCCTCATGCAGTCTATAGGGAATTAAGGAAGTTTGTAAGTAAAAAGGCATAATGTTTTGTAACAAAACAAAGTGAGCAGAAAAATCATTGGGTGATGTAACTTAGTAATATTCACTGACGTGTAAATTGGCCTAAAAATCCAAATAACTGGTAGGCAATCTTAGTACATAATAAAAAAAGTATGAAGTTGGCCACAAAGTTATCTTTCTCACCATCAGATGTAATGTTACTTGCAAATTATTTAATCGACACTAAAACATGCACTTCTTTTTTTCCTATAACATAAATGATTTCTCGTACGAAACACCATGTCAATAAAAAAAATGTAATACTCAAAGCCACCCCCTTTTTAATCCTACTAATGGCGCCATCTCTTCGAAATCTGTGTCTACGGGGATGAAACAAGTTAGCTAGAAGCTTCACCCCGACGGTGGTGACATCTACCAACGTTTGCAGAACTATGAAGTCGTCCGCCCTACATAAGCTATCCTAGCTTGGCAGTATATTGAATCGCCGATAGATGGCGGTGGGAATTTTAAAATAAAATATTAATATTTTATAAACCTGTATTGACTTCATTTAATTGGTCTTTTTTACTGTTCTAACATGTTTTGTAATAATTCTTATAGATAACTCTGTATTTACACTATTGAGAAAAAATCTTTGCTTTTTTATTGATGTTGTAAAAACGGCTCAACTAACATCAGACTTAAGTTTTATTTCCGATTGCGAAAAATTTTAATAATTATCGAAAAAAAAAAAATTGTACGCTTTTTAATAACGAGGTAGTATTAAATTCAGCTTTATTTTTTAATCATATCGTTTAGTTTTTTTTTTTTTTTTAATTTACAATATTTTATTTCACATTAGACTAGGCACATGGGCACTTATTAAACTTGTAAAGCTAACATTATTTTGGGCAGAGGACTACATTACCAGTTTGAAATAAGTTGTTCAATAGATGGCGTCATGATCCCTGTTATTATTTGATATCCTAGAAAGAGTCAAATTATTTAAATGGTAGATAATTATCTGTTTCCTAACTGCTATTTATTCTATTTAAAATTTTTGAATTTTATTTTATTTACTCATTATGTTTAATTTTACAACCTGAAAGAAACTTATGTGGGTAGAAGAAAATGAAGGTACGTTATTTTTTAATGACTTAAGAACTTTTACGAACATACCTACATCTTATGCGATTATTTTAATACTACTTACTTGTATTGTGTTGACAATTAAAATGTGTTTCGATATAGTTGATTTCTTTGTATTTAAAGTGCCACACAAAGTAGGTATGTAAGCATGTAATGTTTTATTAGAGAAGTGAGTACAAGTAAGTTAGTTTTACGACTCGAACACAGGTCCTCTCGTTTATTAGCCATACCTTTAGATTATTACGTCCGGTTGATGTTCATATTAAATTCTTTAAAATATGTTTGTGCAACCTAATTTATTGTAATAATAAGACAACCATAAAAAATCATATAATAATGTTTATTTAGATATCAGTTTTAACTTTACTGAAAATAATACTTGACTTTAACGTAGCATAATAATCCACATGGTCTTGCTGATGGGAGTCTGGCTTCCTTCCTCTCTAAGAGAGGGGTATGGGTGGTAAGCCACCTTCCAGGCCTAGTACAGATTGATGGGTGTATCACAAATCTTCGAATTTACACATCTAGGACATCTCTGTTTCCTCACGATTTTTTCACCAGTTTGAGAGCTGTGATAATGAAATAAACACAAGGTAAAAAAAAAATCTTTAATTCGGATAAGTGACATTCTATTTTTGATCCACGGCGTACAGTATCACAGGATCTGCTTGGTAATACGTTCGTCTAATCCAAATAAAATATAAAAAATATTACAAGTCTGACGGTACGGTTGGTACAGTGCTTGAACGATTGACTAATGCACTGCGCATCGCGGGTTCAATTCCTACTCAGAACGCATGCCCACAGATAGTTTTGCTCCAAGTCTGAGGGTCTTCGTCCGGTAACCGTCCGGACTGGGCCCAAGTCCTCGATTGTTTCACGCGCGCCTCAAGGAGATGTCAGCAAATCTTAGGTGCCTAGCAGGGTAGAAGCCTACTGGGGCCAAGGGTCTGCTTCTGAAAGAAAGTTCGGCCCTGCTATGAAAGGCAAGGAAGGAACGGGAGTAGGTTTTTAGTCAGTAAAAGTCTGGCACTATCTACCGCTCCACTCAAGGGCGGGAGATGTCATAGAATGATTTCACATCTAAGAAAAAATGGCTGAGGTTCTTGTGTAGGTCTATGTGTCTAAAAGAAAAGAGTGTACGAATTAATTAAACAAAAAACCAGGACTTTTCTTACAACTAAAAAATCAACATCAATCTAAAAACTAGGTACCTACACAGTTCAATTTCAAAAATAAAACATTAAAGATCGTACAAAAAAGACGTTCCTTATAGGCACCAGCTATCATTGAACAGGACTGTAATACAACGAAATAAGATCCTACGGTAAAGAGAGATCTCGATAAATAATGTCCAATAAACAGCGATGCCAATGTTTATTTGTTGTTCAACTCGTAATAAGGACTTTAAGATCGACGGGCGCGGTACAAGGTAGAAGATAATCTCGATGAGTTCAAAGTGAAAAAAAAATTGCAATTTTTTGTTTTTCTGATATTTGTCAGATGTTACGGTTAGTGTAGTGGTTGAAGAACGCACGTAACAAATATTCATATACCTATAGAATCAAAGCATTTATTTCAAATAAATCATTTATAGACACTTTTAAAGTGTCAAGAAGTTAGACAGCCAAAAAATGATGTTAATTGCACATTCCAAAACGTCGAAAAGAAGCTCTCTGGTACAGATAGTTCTTCCGAGTCAAGATATTTTGTGAGTTTACGCCTATGAGTCAAAAGGCCAAAGTTACGCAATTACTTCTACACCCATAGCAGTCGAAACTCCACTGCCGCGACAAACCGCGGCATGGTGGACAGAGTTCTGGCGGGATCTCATTGTGAAATGGCGAGAGCGACTGTCGCAACCCAGTGCTGGGCACGCCACAATTACGGCGGTAAGTCCCCTCTTTGAGGCGTGGCTGGAAAGATATCACGGCATCCTCACCTTCCGCATGACGCAGGTACTAACCGTACATGGCAAGTTCGGGAAGTACCTGTGCAAGATTCGAGCGGAGGTGACGCCCAGGTCTCGCCACAGTGTGGATCGCCCGGAAGACACGGTGGAGCACTCAGTAGAGGTGTGTCGGCGCGGGCGATCTCTCGCGCCGGGCCATGGTCCGGAGCGAGGAGGAGGGCCGACTGCATCAGGCAACGGTGCTCACGCCGCAGCTGCTACTATAATTCCGATCACATCAATCGGTGAGCAATAGATAGCTCACTGTCCGTTCGTCCAGTAACCGTCCCGGCTGAGCCCAAATCGTCAACGGCGCGCACTTTTCCCGCACGCCTCAAGCAGTTGTCAGCAAACTGTAGGGGCCCAGCCGGGTCGAAGCCTTTTCTGGGGCTCTGGGGAGGTATTAAAGTGCATATCAGGGTCCTGGAACGGCAATGAAGGAACGGGGTAGGTTTTAAGTCATTAAGAATCTGACTGACAATATTTCCGCTCCGCCTAAGGGCGGAGTATGTCATTGGATGATTTTACCTACCATAAAAAAAACATCGAAGGGTTTACAAATATTTATTTCTACAAATGCGAGCTTAATGTCTTAGTAAGAGACAATAAGGAAGGTGCATAAAAAAAAAATATATTATTTAAAAAACAAGCATCATGCATGTCAGACTCTTACTGACTAAAAACCTACCCTATTCCATTCATTGCCTTTGTCCCAGGGCCCCGGTAACATTTTCACATAACCTTTGGCCCCAGTAGACTTGGTGTGTAGTACTCCTGTAGAGTAATAAATATTGGGAGCAACATTTCAATATTAAACTCTGCCGACGAAGCAGCAACATCATGCTGTTGTATCGTAAGTGCTCTGGTAGTAAAATCATCTGATGATTTTTCGCAGGCAACAGAACCCTGTACCTACCTGATTATCTAATTACCACTTACTTTTATTTTCTTGTAGTTTTAGGTAAATCTGCCCAGTTTGTATTAATAGTTAATTACTTTACCGAATTTTCTATCTAATCAAATTGTTATTTTTACCGGCCATAGCGAACCTAGTTTTGATAACAGTACATTTTTTTTTTGACGAATAATACATAATCAAGGTGCTATTTTTACTTCACAAAGAAATGTTTCAACAACAAAGTTATTGCGAAAACGTAAACAGTAAAACATCAAAGTAATTCCCTCCACATTTCCTTTTATAAGCCTCTTATATAAAATCCCTCAAAAAAAAAAGTAGAATAGATATTACCTTCGCAACTTGGACCACATCTCTCTACCTCGCCCGGTTCCGAGGCCGTCGGGATCACCAATGGCAACCAGCCTCCCCCAGTATCTATGGAAACTCCCCCCACTTCAAGTCTTTATGAACCCTGCGTATAACGAATAAATTTAATAACAGACGGAAGGCAACTATGCCGTAAATTCGAGAGAACTATTGAACCATGAAGACTGTTCTAGTTAGTATTCATTGTAAAGTTTAAACCTTTCGATGAGTTAAAGCTTAGTAGGTAACAATAATAATAATAAATAGTTTATTTTCTCCACAATATTATTCTTTATTGCTAGCCTTATTTCTACGGTAACATATTAGGTGGGGCATTATATTGTGGGAGACTGGTGCCTAAACTAGGCTATAGTACATTGTGTGTAGTAGTATAATGAGGCTATTGTTTTGTTTATGAAATAGGTGAGCGGTGCAGCTGTTTTTGTGAAATGGAAATTATAAGTCGTTGTTTTCGCAGTTACGGCTGGTTTGGTTGTGAAGAAAGGTCAAGCCACTTCATTGAAATGATTTTATTCATGGAATTTTCCGTTTGGCTAAGAAATTTCGTTTAGCAAAATAGAATAGGTATAGTGAAATGTGAAATGCTACAGATTATAAGAGCATTGGTAGGCGAGTGGTAGCTTTCCCAACTTATGAGTTGTAGGTCGCGGGTTCAAACCCAGCCAGGTGTACTACTTTGTATAATTTAATTTAATAACTAATGCTCTAGGGCCAAAAAATCGAAGACATTTGACATTTGTTATCCCACACTGAGCTCCGTGGTTGATTTCGGTCCATTCGCTCTCTTAGAAAGGAGGCCTGAGTCCCAGCAGTAGGAAAATTGATGATAAAGCTGCTTTTAAAACTTGTATTGTGCTTCATTGCAGGCCAATAAACGTGTTTTCTTTCTTTCTTTCTAATGCTACCTCAGATTTTAGTCAAGTTTTGATATAAAAATCAACATGCAAAGTGCTTCAAAATATACTGGGTACTGAAGCTCTTTGGATGTTGTTTATCGCAAAAAAAAAACTCAAAAGAAAATCCTAGGATCTATAGAATACAGCCAGTACCCTATTCAACAAATCCTGCACTTCAATAGACACACTTCAATCGAAGAGCTCTACTAAAGGGCTCAAGCATTTAGAAACACCCATTACGAATCCATTTGAGTAATCCTATGTAGTTTAGGGTGCTCTAATAAAATTGTAAACGAAACAACGCACCCCTTTCGGGCGAAACTTTTCATAATTGAGTTGTAAATATTATTTTGTCGTTATTATTCTGAGCTTTACGATATTTTAGGGATGTTTTGAACCTTGAAATTACTTTTTATTGGGTGTCGTGATTGGATTTTTATTGTACGCGGTGATGTTTTAGTGTCAAAAATACTTGCTTGCATTTTTAAACTTTTATTAATGATGTAAATGAGTATTTCTCAAAATACATGTACATCTTTGAAAAAAAAAGTGTGCTTTGAAACAGTTCAAAAGTTTTATATTTATAAATCATCACACAAAAAAAACACACACTCAATTTTGTAGGATGAATATTAATCTTTAAGATAACGAAGAATTATAGCTATAATCATACTTATTATCAAATATTTCGATATTTTAAAAATAGCTTTTTTTACCTTTCATACAAAAACCTGTTTGCCACTCTACCTTTTTCATGTGTTTTTGTTTCATAAAATGCGATACGTAACTAAATTATTGTAAATTTCTTTGTATCATCGTTCTACAGTAATCGCAGTTTCTGTATCAAATTGATTTTCTATGGGGTGTCATAGTGAATTGGCAATTTAAAGCAAAAAAACAAAATGAGTCGCTCTCATTTACTATTTAGTTATTACTCTTTAGTTACGATTTATTTCTACTTTCCCATGATTTCTGAACGATTCCGTAATTTTTTTACACGGACAACACTAGCTTCACTCTGATTGGCTATTGGTTTGACGTCTCCGCCATTACATCTATCGTGAAAATCAGTGAGAACGTGTGTGTTTTGTGGGGTTACTTTTTCGAGACAGGAAGTAAAATCAGCGATTTTTCATAGAACGGTAAGTCTTCATTTACCCATTTTTTGTAATACGTGTTGTACGAATATTTAATAAGCTTTTATATTTGCTGTAACAGCTTTTATCAATAAATATATTTTTTCTGACCTCAATTTGTCTAATATTTCGTAACGTTTTTTACGAATTTCGTTACGTAACGAAAAAGTACAACATAAAGCTGAGTGTATACTGTTATAACCTGACTAAGCATAGTAATATTCACTACTTAATTTATGAAAAAAAAATATATAGAGCGTCAATAACTAAAGGATTGGATATTATCTGCTATATAGAAGTGCCACCAGCAAAAAATAATGAAATAATTTAAATTACGTTTTTATGTGATTTAACAACTTTTTACCCCTGATATTACTTACATGAAGTTCTATTGAGAACTTCCTCCTTTTCGTCGGTTAAAAAACCTCGCGGCTTTGTTTCAATTCGCTTGAGAATAGAATTATACCGATTGTTACAAATACTTAACTCTTGCTAATGACACTTCTGTAGAGATGCCCACTATACTTGTTGGTTTGACTTATCAAATTGGTTATTACTTACAACTGCTTATATACAACTGCATTACTTCTTTTGTTTTTTAAGGAATGCCGCCAAAAACCAATGCCGAAAGGCAAAAAGCTTACAGAGAACGACTCAAAAAGGATAAACCAAATAAATATGAGGAAATCCGTGTCAAACATTTGGAAAAAGTTAAAGAAAATATCAAAAAGAAAAAAGAAATTCTTACAGAAGAAGAAAAACAAGAGCTACGAGCAAAGTGGAGACAAGCCAATGCTATAAGAGCTGAAAGAAAAAAAAAGGCCTACTCTACGACAAAACAAAACAACACATTGGAAGTAAGAAAAAATGCTAAAAATAATACAAATATCCTAAAGGAGAGACTACAAAAGCTTACTGAAGAAAATACTCAATTAAAACGACGAAATAAAAATTTAAGACAGGCCTGCAATCGGATGAAAAAGCGAGTGGAAATTCTGAAGATTGGGAAAAAAAAATAATTTGATTAAAATAGTATGAATGATTACTCCCTTATTTTATTTCTAACCCCTTAAGTATTTGGGTACATACTTACAAATATTTCGTATTGAATAAATGAAGAGCATTCACAATATTTCGCCAATGTGTAACCAGCCTTATGGTTACTATTTAGTTACATCTAAGGACTATTTCGTAACAATATTTCGTTACTACCATTTCGTTACGTACATTTATTTTGAGAAATACTCAAATCTGAAATTAATAAAATGTTGCGATGAATGTCAGGTATATAACACGTTTGTACTGGTTTGTCAGAAAGTCAACCTAAAAAATTATGATTCTCCAGACTTCCGATATTTCCCCTAAATACAATTGGAACTAATATCAAGACATAAAACAGGGGAAATTTCAAATAAACCCGATCTATATGAAATAAGAGCAAAAATTTGGTCGCATAAAATTCAAATAAAGCAGTTTTACATGAATTACGCTAGGGAAGCATTCGTGTATGAAGTAAAGAATGATATTGTATGCATTTTGCATGAGAGAGGTATTATCGGATATGGCAAAGTATTTGAATATTCCAACCAGGATGCTACTAAGGATTTTCGATTGT
Organism: Leucania comma; assembly: GCA_958295575.1. NCBI lineage: Eukaryota > Metazoa > Arthropoda > Insecta > Lepidoptera > Noctuidae > Leucania > Leucania comma. The sequence goes on from OY282469.1 coordinate 3,237,316, forward strand.
AAGTCGATGAGACATAACAGTGTTTTACTGTTTGATTGGAAACAAAAATTTTACTAGCCATTACTGTCTGACTGCATTTCAAAGATTCTTTCTTAAAAACTTTCTGGGCCGACTTAGACCAAAATATTGGTAATAGAGAATCACATATTTTTTTATTCGTTGTTTTAATTTGTTTTACTTCCAATTTAAGTTGCCTATCGCCGAAATCCATTCAGCAGTTTGAGTGTGAAGGTCGACATCGACCACACACACGTAAAAACAAACTTCCACTTTTATAATATTAGAATTTAATTATTTTAGTTATTCAAGCAAAACTATAAAAGTCCTAATAATATTCTCCATTCCTTCCTAAATCTCACCCAAACTATTTACAATCGACTTAACATTCTTTCGTAAAACAATGGTATAACCCAACAACTCTACATACAGTACGCATGATCCAGCTATATGTTAACCAATATGTCATCGCGAGGCCCGAGTTATAGGGACAAAAGCATTCTTCACCATTATGGGACCGGTAATATTCGGCGAAACTATTTTGATATATTTTTGAACATGCAAAAACTTTGGAGTCGTGCTGTTTTTGGTGTTGTTATTCTATAGGTACGGGTGATGTCATTATGTGAGGTGTAGTTATTAAGTGAATCGAATGTATTGCACTTCGGGTTATAAATGTAGTTAGATAGGTGGAAACCTGAATATACATATACGACCTAACTAGCTGACCCTACTGACGCCGATCCGGAAAAGATTAAGTGCTAAAACTACAGACAATCCGAGAATCAGTGGACGTCTTTCAGCTGGCTTGAAGATAATAATGATGATACCTACTGTTTTTGAGATAGTAAAAAATTATTACGGATACTAGAAATAAATAAGAAAGCTAAAAATAAATTGAACAGGTCTACAGTCGTGTATAAAAATACTAAAATATTGAAAGACCATTTTCTCAAAACTACTCAGCCAGGTAAAATATCTCATCAAGATAAAACGACGAATCCTAAACAAGCAATCGGTATTATCGACCGGCGAAGTATTATAAGACACACTAAACCGAAATCTTAATTTATCTTAAACTGTTAAAAGTTGGCGACGATCACCGTTTTATACTTCAAGAAAGTTTGTCAATATTTGAAAGACACGACGATGTAGAAGGATGGTACTGGATGAGGCTTAGAGATTTAGGCAAATACGCACAAGTTTTGATTTCTGTAAATCAATTCTAGACGTATTTAAGTCAAGAGTGAATAGATTACTTACAGGCAAGAGTGTTCCATTGCCAACCACACTATTGCTTACCATTAGGTGAGATAGTGGTCAAACGCGAGCCTTTCAATAATAAAAAAATCAATTCAGAAAGGTTTGAATATTACACTATCACTGGATGTTTCTTATTCATGATCAACATCATCAATCAGAAGACGTCCACTGCTGGACATAGGCCTCTCTCAAGTGTCACCACGATGATCGGTCGATGTGTGTCTTGCATCCTTCGGAATTCTGCAACCTTCAACACGTCGTCAGTCTATCTTGTTGGTGGCCTTCCAACGCTGCTTTTTCCTTACGTGACGATGGGCAAGGCACATTGCTCGTAAAATAGATGGTCGGTGGGATAGAAAGATTTTGGAAAAGCAACCACATAGCGGAAGACGCAGCGTGTCTTTTATTATTTGACTTCAAATAAGAAGAGGTTTGCAATTCGACTGTATGACTTTTTGTACGTTTGCTAACTCAGAACTCAATTATCAATAATCATTGGATTTGGATATTTAAAAAAAATAAAGGCACATGCCTATAATATTCTAGAAGTTCTAGAAAATATAGCAATTTTGGTATTTATATCAAAAGCTATATGCATGTTTGGATTTACCAGCTAAGGATAGGAATTCCTTGCCAGGAATCTATATTTCTTGATAGCTACGACCAAGGAATTTAAGTAAAGAGTGAACAGGTTACTTATAGGCAATCGTACTTCATCGTCAGCCACATCAGTGCTTACCAGCAGGTGAGATAGCAGTTAAACGCGAGCCTGTCAATAATAATAAAAAAGACAATTTCAAAGTTATTAACTTATCCTGCTATAGGTGGAACAAAAGGAATGTCAGAATTTTACTAACTAAGACCCTCCTGTATTTTTTCAATTATTACACTTTGTTTCACAGCGCCCCTGGAACTCTTTCGAACAATCTCATGGACGCTTATTGTCACTTAGTTTATCATTGTTAAAAAAATGTTATAAGTATCTTCAGTTTTGGCAAGGTCTGCCATTACATCATCAGCTACGTCAGTATGATAACCAACACATAATGATTTGGTTAGATTTTAGATTTGTGTACCTATGTCGCAAAGAGAAAATTGACCACTTCTAGTCAGTTATTTTTCAACTCTTCTGTTCCAAGTTTTGTCAATTTACGAAAATATCTCATTAAGCTGGATACACCGTCCAAACCAAAGTTAGATTGAAGTACAAGTTCTATTACCAAATTATTGATGGGCAATATTATGCTCTATTGGCACCGAATAAAGTTTATTGTTAGTTGATTTGTTTCAAAATTTAAGACAAATCACTATTGACATTCTAATGGTGAAAATTTCAATTCTAAAAGTCTAATTTATTTTTACAGTTACCAATTATTTATTTGTCTAGGTATTAAGATTTCTTGCTGTACTTTTACTCCATACAAAATGATTGATAGACGACTTTGGTAAGGAACCAGAGGGCCTACTAGGAGCCACCTTCTTAATGCGATTCATTTTACGACCTAAACTGGACAGTTAAAAGGATGGGACTATAAAGGGTGTATAGCTGCATCCCTTTTTCTTGTTCGCACGCCTTATTTGTTGGCCCCTTATATGAATGAGATAGAACCGTAGCCCAAAATATTAGGTAAAACATTGTAATATTAAAACCAAAACTGACCGGTGCAAACTCCCCACATTGTAACTTTGTGGAAATATCTCATTAAGTTGAATATACCGTCCGCAGTGAACTTAGATTGGCGCAGGTTTGATTACTGCCAACTCTTGATAGGCAATTTCCTCCTCTTTGTGCAAGGCTTCCTCTGCCCTTCTGTGCGCATATTTCGAACAGATTTTAACATTTCGTTGTATGTTTTTGATGTCTCTGTATTTGTTTGGTAAGGGTCGGGTTGAGTTTTGGTTTATTATGGGTTTATGATAAAATGATTTTGTTTTTGGTTCCCAAAGTCGATATAGCTTAAAAGTCTGTAGAAGATAATTGTTTGTAAATTAATGTCTTTTCAATTTGCTTGTATATTAAGGTTTTAGTCCATTTAACAATGAAAATAAACAAAGATATACTAGAAAGAAACTGAAAACTAAGTACAAAGAGGAGTCTCTTTGCACTTCTATCAGAAGTCTTGTGTTATTAGTGCTTTGTTTTACAGTATTATATAGATTTATTGTTTCAGTAACAATCTCTATATTTATCAAACAATAGAGCTTTTTCTTCTTCACGCGGCGATGTCAATTTTTTTTTTAATTTTTGGGCCCGTAGGTAGCTACGTTTACTGCAGTGTCAGTAGCAGTCATCCAGTCCCCCTAAGTACAGTCGTATGGGCACTTGAGGCACTCGAACCTGTGGCTCCTGTTCTGAACAGAGTTGCCGCAGTTACCTTAGTTATCCGACGAGTCTATAAAACCCTAATTCGTAAGTGCATTGCGTGTAATGTATGTCTGAAAAAAAAAAACAACAATAATAAAACTTCAATTCATCTTTATAGCACTAATAAAGAATCAGTTTCCAGAGTTTTTAATCTACAAAATTGTAAATAAATTTTGTAATCACAAAACAAGCCATGCACCGAGCAACTCAAGTTTTTTTTTTTCACATCGGCAAGTACTTATTCCACTTTTGTATACGGACGGCAAAATAAAAATCCGCACAAACAACAAAATAAATGGACCAAAATCAGGTTTAACCATTCCATTCTTATTATGGTGGCTTGAAAAGGGGTAACCTAATCCGATGTGGTAAATGTAAAAACAGTGTAGACGGTTCCACCTCCAGTCAAGGGTTGAGTATGATCATTTATAATGCCAAGATGACACTCTATTACCCCTCTCACCTCCCTTTTCAACCCCTACCTGAGTACCTTGCTACGTTTGTCATTGATGTTGTTTTTTGAAGATATGCGGGGTTTAAAATTAAGTTTGGTTTGCTTGGGTGAATGATTAATATCGCTGACGTTATAAATGTTGATAAGTATATACGGGTTCTAAAAGATTTTTTGCACTTTTGTATATTTGCTTTTGCATTCGAATTCTTCCGTGTGTATATCACGTAATGCGGACGTGAAGTCGAAGCAAGATAAAAAGTAACTTATATATCCTCCGTAGGCGTCCAGGCTCATCTTTCTTGCCCTTGTTTTTGATTTTGTTAGGTATGTTTGGCACAACACAATTCTTTTTCTTCCATTCTATCCGAGTTCAATCAATCCGACACGAATTCCTGATAGTTGCTACGATTCTTGTAGATATAACTTACTATACTTTAATGCACTTACGAATTCCCAGAAGTCGGATTGACCGAAGATTTTAAAACCATTTCTAAAAGCGATTGAAGTTAAAAAGAAAATAGTAACGTAATTTATCACCAAAAAGGTTTCAGAGCAAGTCTGCGCTATATTTTCTCTGGGCGATTTGTGTAACTTTCAGACATTGCATTTTTGCTATAATATCATTTGTTAAAGTCAAATGCGTCGTTTCACCCCGTACTCAGTTCTATTTCATTGTGGAAAATGAAAATAATATCGAATTTTTTAAGTTTCTTTGTTGGAGAATGTTAGTTTTTATTGGATTGTTTCGGCTAGATGATGATGTTTGAAGTTTTTGTAGAGTTAAGAAATAACAACTATATTATTGATTGATTGTTATGGCTTTATTTAAGTTAAAAATCATTCTTTTTCAAATAATACACAATTGACGTATTTGTATACTTCTTGACTCTTTCTATTCACGTTGTGATGCCTGAACAGAATTTGATTAAACTTGGCAAACGGGTAGACCACATCCCATTATATGTTCAGCTGGGATCATTTTTGATGATCATATCTGGAAAACCGCTGGCAGCAGCTCAAATAAAAATACCCAATTAACCGAAATCTTTCTGAGAATATTACAGAGGACAAATCAAAAAAATATTATTAACAGATCGTTAGCAACCAAAATTAATTCTATAACAGCTGGATCGTCTTACATATTGATTTTTCTAGACCATGCCTTTGGCAACAAACCTAATTAGTACAAACATAATTTCACCTTTCTTACTATTAGAAGTATCTACACATTGTAATATCTCGTTACTCTGGACCCAAGCCTTTTTGTATAAGAAAATATTAACAACAATGTCCTACTTTACGAAGCAAGGTCAAATAAATAGGCGTGTATTGACATGTTTGTACAAGATATTTAAGGAGCCGGTACAAACAGCACGAAGAAGATTATGGCAGAAGGAACGACTTCACATCATAATAAATTGAATGTTCTGACAAAGCCTTAAATAGTCAAAAACACGATTCGAAATTTAATGAATATTTTCGAGATGATAATATTATGTAACGTCAGAAATGGTAGTCTTTTGGTACATAAGTCTAGTAAAATGTAGGAGTACCTCAAGGGTTAGCTCTCGGCCCCTATCTGCTTTTAGTAAGTGGAAGTATTTAATATGAATAATAAAGGTCAACATTTTACTACCATGTGTCTTTTGTTAACAAATTATTTTAATAAGATTAATACACTACTTCCCAAGAAAAATCGGTTATTGCAAGTTATGGTCAAAATATTATGACTGTTCGAAGTGGAACTTTTGCATATATGTCATGAGTGCAAACAGGTAGAAATAAGGTTAGGTGATTATATTAAGGCATAGGTTGCCCCTTAACGAGTGAGTGGGCTTCAGTTGTATACTATACAAATGGTTCCAGAAACATAAAATTGAAGTAATAAAGTTGATAACTTTAACTAAATGTTAATCTCTTTCTAAAGATCAATTTTCTTTCGCTTAGGGTGATCTAAAATTAAAATAAGTGCAAACAAATACACATCTTAATTTCAGATTGAAACATGATTGTATCTTCAGAGCATGAAAAAAATTTAATTTTACCCATTATTATTAATATTTTAATCTAAAATATATTGAATCCAAAAAAAAGAAAATAATAGTGCAAAAGAAAAAATATTGTCACCATTACAAGACGATACAGAAAAAAAAATATGAATGTAAAAATATAATTAATTCTTTATTATAAAATAATTCACGATTTTTATACTGTCCACAGTGTCCACCTCTTTTATAAAAACCTTGATAAGTCGACATGGGCCATTGTGTACATGCCATAAACAAGTCCCAGGAAAAGCAACAAACTCCATTGACATACGTAATATGATAAGGGGGTATTCAGAGTGCTCATTAGCGGTGTTCAATAGATACAAACATGGGAGATCTCACAACGTGATACCATATTTTTATCTCGATAATGGACCGTATCAATGGGCAAATTTTATCATTGACGTCAAAACAGCTTCGTTACAAAGGTATGAGTTTCATTGCTCATTAGAGACTGGTATTTTTCCGTAATACGCAATCATGCGTACTTAGGTACTTACCTACGTATTTTATGATTATTTATTTAATTTGGATTTCAGAAAAAACTAAAAATGGATAAAACAGTCGCTAGGAGACTAAAAAAAAAGATTCCTCAAGACTTAATTTAGGAGGCTACAAGAATAAACAAGGCAGTCACTGGACAGCTTGCGTACAAATCGTTATCAAATATATAACTGAATATCTATAATGATATTGAATAAAATATAAAGGATAAAGGAGGATATAATAGATTGCAATAAAATATAAAGGAAAATTGATTATTTTTTTGGCAAGTTTGAAGGTTATCAAAATCTAACATCCTAATAGCTAAAGTACAGTACAGACTAAGAATATTTATGGAGAGACTGACGTTTTCTGTGGTATACATATTTCCTGTTACACCGGCAATGCATGTAGAACCGTAAACGGTAGAATCTTTCAATGAGGGGTTCCCACCACCAGTTGACGTCACTTACATTAGAAAATGTCTTAAGACATTGACGTCAATTTAACTGATATCATTAACATAAGCGTTTTGACAGGCGCCTGGACCTGACGACTCAGTGCTGCCACCTGGTGAATGTTATTTTCGAAAACCCTCATTAGTAGAAAAGCTCATTAACTAATTAAATAGCAACTTCACATAAATTATTACCTTGCTCATTTCATTTGATACCACTTCATGCTCTTGTAACAGCTTAAAATCTGTTCTGCAAGAGAGAAATCCTATATTATTACATATTTTCAACGTTATCCTTTTGAAGAGTCTCAACATAATATTCAGAAATCATCTCAAGTAGATCATAGGTAGTGTATGTTATGTTATGAGGGAAATATAAGACGTTGCTAATTACAAGTCAAGTATTATTGCGGTTATACGCGTCTCGTTAATTAGCAACTCTCCGGCTACCATCTCTTTGACACTAACGTTACAGCTTCGCGTGTGTGTGTGTTAATCGGTGTGCAGCGCATGAGCGAACTTAATGACATTTATGTGCCAATTTTCTTGTGAATATTTTGGTTTATGAGATGATTTTCTTTACTGTCTTGTATGTGTAAGCTTTTATTGGTATTGCAAAAATTAAACAGACCCAAAACTAAACTTTTTAACATGTTTGTTTTTTATTATTATTAATCGCTCTTGTTTCTTGATGGTAAGTAATAATGTGGTCGACGATTTTTTTAAGGAGGAAAATCATCCAATGGCTTATCCTGCTCTAGGGCGGAGCGAAAGGCATGTCAGACTTTTACTGACAAAAACCCACTCTTAAATTCCTTTTTTGTCTTTGATTGTCTTTCGGAAGCTAACCTATGGCCCCAGTACGCTCAGACCCTGCTAAGACCCTACGATTTTGCTGACATCTCGATGTTGTCGATGACTCGGACTCGAATGCGGTCAACGATGGAACACGCTTGCCTAGAAGTAACCTATTCACTCTTGACTTAGGTTAGGTTGTAGCTTGTGTTGTTATATAACCTCTAATTTATTTTAATAGGGACTTGGTAACTTTAATAATATTTTATTTTTATATTTGTTACAGGTAAGTTACTCTTCATTGCATCTTCGTTGGAGCTGACAGTTTCATCTTCACGGTATAATAGCATTAAGAATCAATATAAATATGAAGACAGTAATAAATCTTATTTTATTCAACAATTTTTAGTCGTAGTTCTTTATTGTACAACAAAACCAGTAATAACTTACAGTGATAGTAAAAGGGTTCACGTAAAAAGGTGAACTTGACTGAAACTTGAGTTGCGTCCTAGCAAACTTTTTATTAATAGAAAGAGATATAATAGAGTAAGATTCAATGTGTAATATTTAAATCACATAAGAAGCGAATAAAATATTACAAAATTATTCTTGTGTATGTACAAAAATACAAACTAGGAAATACTCTTTAATTTTCCTCTTAAAAACATCCAGAAAAGAGTCATCAGGGATACTGCAATGCGTCTTTGGAACAATACAGGTAAGGAGCCATCATAGCGGCTGGAAGTGTGATGTAGAGAATGAAGGACACTGGGACACTCTTGTTTTTAGGGTTTCGTAGCCAAATGCCAAAAAACGGAACCCTTATGGATTCATCATGTCTGTCTGTCCGTCTGTATGTCACAGCCACTATTTTCCGAAACAGGCCTAACTAGACTAGTCTCGTGAAAAACTTGAAAAGGTCACGCGGCTGCTGCGGGTAGAACCACCGACAAGACTTGAGTGGCACTCGGCTGCTAGCGTCACCGCGGGCGGCCTCACGACCTATTCAAGCAGCTATTCACGCAATACTGGTCTTTTAAGTATATAGATAAAGTTTAAAAGTATTTCACACTGAAACTCGCCGTGTTGCTACCGGTCGTCACCATTCCGGTGTGACTCGGCCCTAACTACCAGTAACAACTGTCAATGATCTACGAATGACAACCGATAACAATGATTTTACGTGGTTTCTGAAGCACGGGGTGCCTGTAATGTCCTAGATAAAAGAAAGAGAAGTATATTAAAGTACATGCCCTAACTAAGAACAATGGGCCCTAATACCATCTAGATCAAGATCTACAAATGCATAAATAACAAGATCCTATTCATCAGCATTGAATCGGCACCGCACACCCCACGGGAATAATTAATGAGCCCTTGATATGATTAAGCAACCACAATGCCGTGTCATCAACGTCATCACGTCCACACATGCACACCACACACTCACACATAAATGCAACTGAATACTATGTGAACGATGTCAGGTAATACGATTAGTGTGATATAATATGACATGAATATGTCCTTGATTTATTCATGTCAAATATTTTGGTAATTAACTGTTGACGTGGCTTGGTTTGGTTACTGGAAGTAAATAGATTGGCTGAATATTTAATGTTTTCATCCATTATGTAGACAACATCTCTATTTTAGTCAATCCATACATATTACGTTGTGATATAGAGTCCTCCCGCACCCGTCTGTCTATTCGTGATAAACTCAAAATTTACTGATCGGATTTCCATGTGGTTTTCGCCAATAAGCGGGCTAGTTCATGACAAAGGTATAAGTGTATAATACTTGCATGTTATATCAGAGAAGAGCCGAGAATTCCAAAAATCAGTAACACACGCGCGAAGCTGAGGCGTGTTATGATCTCTATCCGTTCGCTTCGTTCATTCCTCTCCAGTACTTGTGTCTTTGTATGTGTGCAAATGAACGTTTTTCTTCTTCTTTGTTTACAACGTTTTCAATTCGAGAAGGTTTTGGATATAGTCAAGCTGTATGTGACCGACAGAAAATTGCCGTATGTACCTCAAAAGCTTCAATCAACGGAGCTTCGTACCAAAACCTCAATATTCCGGTCCACTTTCTCGAAACAAACACGACTACTATACTAACAAGACTGCACTGTGCCCTATCTATAGTTACGGTAGCAGCTATATGGTCAGTGTATATGCAAATGGCTTCACCGCCTGACTAGTCTATCCATAAAGATAGACACAATCAGAATTAAGACCTAAATGTTTTTCAGAATGGTCGTAAGAGCCATTACAATAGATACCACCCAAATAGTTCTAATTAGTAGCTTTAAAGTCAAGGTCAGAGGTCATCAAAGAGATGTCTGCAAACCGTAGGGCGCCCAGCAGTGCCGATATTGCTAGGGCTACTTTTTGGAAAGAAACCCGTGGAACAAATAAATATATTTGACTTTGACTTTGGTCCTAAAACGCAACTGAAAGACACAGATACCGGCACGTTTAAATAAAAATTGGGAGGTTGGGGGCCATTGTACGAGCAGATCTTTTACTAGTTAAAACCAACCAGCTGTTTACCTTCATTTGCCCTTTGCGTGCCAGAGAAAATGTAGATCTAAACCAACATAAAGTAAAGGTACTTGTTCAACACTAATACGCTTGGCTTTAATACTAAAATATTGTTATAAGCCAATGATGTGTCCATTTTAAACCAAACTGCATACATTGTCAGCACACATCACAGACCCAACAAACACATCAACACAAGACAGTGTACAACTGTATCTATAGTCACGTTTCACGTATAGACACTGGACGGCTATAGACACAAATAGACATAATCGGAATTAGTGTGGCCGGCGAAGCGTGAAGTACAATATGAATGACCTTTGTCAATGGCGTTGACGCCCCGCTACCAGAACCCGAATTATTTATCCCGAAAGATATTTAAAGTGTACGATTTTTTGATTGGAATGGAAGTTTTTATGGACACTGTCTTATAATAACGACAAGGAGGCATAAGAACATGTCTATTGTCTAAATATATACAGGTTTTTAAACTTTTATTTTTCTATATATATTGTTAAAATACATACAAAATAAATTATACTAATGTTAACAAGCGCAGACAGTATAAATAATAGTCTATACTTTGCTGTGTGTTCAACATTTTTCAAAACAAAGAAAAGTGGCCTTATCTTATGCTACTCTTACAACAGAATATTACATTTTGACACAATTGAAGGAAGTTTGTCATTTTAATCGAGGTTGAATTCGCCCGAGCCACAGGTAAGAGTGCTGCAGTAATAAATTTCTACGTGTATCAAACCACGTTTTTCAAGACATTCAAAAAGGTCGATTTACCGCTAATACGATAAATACAATAAACGATATTTGTTTTACAACTGTATTTTAAAAAACACTTTTATACGTAAATTTTCTTTCGTCAGTTTAAACTAGATGAGGCCGGCCAATAAATTGTGATGGGCGCGAACTCGCACTCTTTTCCACTTTTGTATGGAAAACCATCAATTGCGTGCCTAAAACGGTCAGAATAAGAGCGGGTTGTCAAGTAAGTGTATTTAAAATTAATTTAAAGACTTTGCTTTTCAACGTACAAAAAAAAAAAAAAACAGTCGGATCACAAAGCTTTTAAAACTTAAAACTATTAACCGTATCGTTGTCGTAACGTGATCGTGAACACAAAATTTCGTTCTCGACCCCCGAGCGGACATCCGACTGTCTTTTGTCCGAACATTCGGCTCTATAGTTAATTAAAACGAATATTGTTAGCGAAATATTGTGCCTAAACAATTCAGGTTCTGTAGCGTTTCAAGTGATACTCTAATAAATATTGTTTATTTTAGTAAAGAGGTATTCAATATTAAATAAATTGTACTATTCATAGTTAAAGTTCTTGGGTTTGAAGTTCTTAAAATACAGAAAATAATATAGACTTAATTTCGAATACGTTTAATTAAAAAAACAGTATTAATTAAATTCATAATCACTTCAGTGACTGTTACAATGAATAGTGACAAATAGTCATGTTACTATTTGATGCTCACTCAGTGATATAATCTTCTATTAGTCTTTAGAATTTATCGTAGAAGCCTTAACGTTGGCAATACCTCTAGTCTTTCCGGACTAAACGTTTCAACTCGTCGTTTATACCGCATACATCGAAGGGTTGAGCAATTTGCCTGCTGCGGTTTTCCCTTCGGATTATGATTTAGGTCTCTTCAAGGCTAGAGAGAATAGGCTCCTCATAATCTAGTGCGCCTCATCATCAACGATTGCATTACTGCTTACTACCAGATGGGATTGCAGTCAATCACTAGTTTATATTATTTGAAAAGTAGTCAAATTTCTATTCGTGATCATCATACTTTTATTCGTCTTTTCAACAGCGTAATAAACAAAATTCAGCGAGCTACCTATTTTATAGCCAAAAATATCACAAAAAAGTTGTTTCATAAAGATTTTCTTTCTTGAATGTCTTATATAAAGATAGAGATTATTTAATATAGCGGGACGGAACTCCCTTGGGACGTCTAGCGCACAATAATCTTCATATTATCCGAAATATTTTACAATAAGATCGCCACTTGAGACGGCGCGATTGAATATTTCACAAATCAACTTACAAAGGAAATCGTGTGGAAATATAAATGTGTGTAGCATGAATCAGCTTGATTGAATTTGTGTGCAGCGAATTGACAAATTGGTGGTTGATTTGATGTACAGTAATTCTGAACAAATAGGTCAGAGGATATTCTATCGTTTGAGGCTTTGCGGAAAGGAATAAAAAGCGTTAGAGCGAATTTGGGTAGGAATGCCGACAATATTTTTGGGTACAGCCCTCGTTCTGAAGATTTAGGTCCTGATTTATATATTGCTGTGTAAAAATCATTTACATTGTCGCTTTGAAATAGCAGTCCAGTTATTTCAATGAACGATTTCAAGTGAACAATCATTTATTTAAGTTAAACAAAACTGATCATAACTACATGATGTGTTTGTGCTTCACACCATAACCCACACCACTCACAACAGTTTCTTCAGTAGACTTTTGCATTCCAGAGTAATCCTACAGTCCTGAAAAATAATGTATTTTATTATTTTATCCAAAATACGTTTAAAATTGGATATATGTAGGCCTCCTTCAAGTGGCGCACGCCGTGATGACCAGCCCTGTACGTCTCGTATCCACCGGTTTCCTGCGACCTGATCACCTTAAGGGAGATCTGCTAACGCTGTGTCTGCCAATACGCGGTAACCACTCCAGAACCTTTCGGCCCTATTGAACATGGTCTACGAGCAATTTTCCTTGCCCACCGTCACTGAAATTTGGCGATTTTTCGGGCTATGTCGTTAATTACTATATTTCTCCTGACATTTCGTCTTTAAGTCTTCTAATGATGGCCATTGAGAGCGACTACGTTTCAAAACCATAGGCACTCGTATTATTATATATATCATCACAGGCAACACGCACTGGTCTTGAGACATAACCTATGTACTACAGTATTATTTTATATACCGTACCGACTATTACTTCGAACAACATTTTGCAACAATGCATTTACTCAGCGCAATATCTCCCGATAATTGACAACCCAATTATCTTTGCTTCGAATATTCGACGAACAAATTGCGGAGCAAGATCGAACACAGACGGACAATCTCGAGCTTGTAATATTGCAGTTTGCCAGCCCGATAGACTGAAACAATAGTAGCTATCTGAGACATCTCTGGAGATCTCAATCCTCACCTATATCGATTGCCTGCTTCATCAAGCATATCTTCGGTAACTCGCGATGCCTTGTTTGGGGAGCCCCGATCAATAAACCACTTGGAAGGTGTAGTTTCAAAATCACTTTAGCTACCTTCGCATTCATAGCGATAATAAAGTTTTGGCGGCCCTTAGAACTGTCACTCTAGTTTTAGGTGTATTGATTTATTATTATGATTATAAGTACCTTTACTTTTAGGTGGTAAATCATCCAATGACTTTCCTTTTTTTATTTTCCACAACTATCACACAACGCCGTCTAGTCCCAAGCTAAGCTGAGCTTGTGTTATGAGTACTAGATAACTGATAAACATACTTATATAATTCTAAATACATACATGTTATAGATAAATTACACCCAGACACAGATCAATGATCGTGCTCATCATACAAAAATTTGTCTTGGGTGGGAATCGTACCCGCGACCTCCGGCATAGCAGTCATCGCCACTAACCACTAGACCAACAGGCCAGTTTAAGTCAGGTTCTCTTTCGCACAACCCATGGCTCCAGTAGACTTCGACCCTGTTAGGCCTCTACGGTTTTGCTGACATCTCCTTGAGGCGCGCGTGGAACATTACGCGTTTTAATTTGAGTTGTTAAACCAAAAAATAAATTCTTCTACTCTAGTCTGTATGAAGCGAAAGGAAATGATTTTTATTGGCAAAAACACTAACAAACATTCGCTTTTAGAGGTATGGTAGGATAATCAAAATTTTATCCAAGAACAAATGGGTTGGAAAAACGATTTACCGTGGTCCTAGAATTCAAAGAGCTACTGAAGAACACAGGTGGGTTTTAGTCTATAAAAGTCTGTCTTGTGTCAACTTATTGCGGAAAGAAAACAAATACCTTCTGCCCCTAAATCTTAAAACTAATTGTGCATATTTGTAAAGTGGTTCTCAACCCTTACGTTGCGAGTGCACTGAGGCGTGGTATTAAATAAGAAAAAAGCATCTGTTAGAACGTTGCAGGCGAAACTCAAGCTTCATAATAAAAACTGCAACCCCATAGCTTTTCCCCAACAAATGGCTTGCATGTGATCTCTTTGTGTGGTGCAAGTTATAAGCGGTTTAAAATTATATGTTTGTGTTTGGTTTTCTTAGTTTATAGGTTTCAGGATTTCTTAGGTCATTCTTTATAATATTTTATACATAATATCAAGTTTTGAAACCATAATTGTCTAAACATTGCAATGTATTGGAAACTATTACATTTTAATCGACTTCAAAAAAGAGAAGGTTGTGAATGGGTTTCGGGAACATATTCATTATACATACAGCTAAGGAGTGGAATTTCATGCCAGAATCCGTGTTTCCTGATGGTTACAACCCGAGAATATTTAAGTGCAGAATGAATAGGTAGGCAGAAGCCTACAATGTGGTTGATAATGGAGCGCGATTACCTTTCTAGGTAATTGCACTCCATTATCGACCACATTGAAGCTTTCCATCAAGTGAGATAGATAGCGGTCAAACGCAAACCTATTAACAATAAGAAAAAAAAATTAACCTGTTAATGAGTCATGGCAGTTGGCACATCAAAAAAATTCCATCCGCTTTTAAACTCGCTTCCGCATCTCTTATGCCTTGCGCCAGCTCTGCAACGTTTATGTAAAAGAATGTCGCGGTAGATTGCACTTCTTGTGTCATAGTATCCAGGCAAAGCGCCAAACCACGTTCGTTATGTGTCTTCATCGGGCGTCTCAGCAAGATTGTTTAATGCCATCGTCTTTTTATTGGTGCTTACCTTGTTTCTGTTACGTCTGGCAGTTTGGACTTTGTGTTTTATTAATTGGAGCGCAAAGACTTCTTCTTCCATAGAATGAATTGGTGTAGGATGAAAGAAAATACTCGCAGCAGTACTATGGGCTCAGGTGCGGGCTTGCGGGTGGCGAACAATGAGTAGTTCGCCCTCAGACCATCCGGTTACTGTCCGGACCGAACTCAAGTCATCGACGGCGTTGTCAGCAAACTGTAGGGGCCCAGCAGGGTCGAAACCTACTGAGGCCAAGGGTCTGCTTCTGTAAGGTCGATTAAGCCCTGGTATGAAAGTCAACGAAGGAACAGGAGTGGGTTTTTAGTCAGTAAAAGTCTGACACTACTTCCCGCTCCGCCCAAAGGCGGGAGATGTCATTGGATAATTATTCCACCTAAAATAAAAAAGCAGTACTATGTTGCGAGGCTACGAGATTATTTGAGACAGTAACAGACTGTGGCCCTGAAACGCAAAGGGCCACTGAAGGAACACAAGTGGATTTTAGTCAGTAGAAATTTGACACTCCCTCTCGTTCCAACCAGATTACCCAGACCCAGAGTGAGAGAAGTTATTTCATGAATTATTAGTCGCCCTCAAAAAAGGTACTACTTTATTATTTATTATGGCAGAACAGAAAACTGACTTGGACATACTTTAATGTGAAGTCACCCATGTACATTTTAATGAGAAATGTATATAGAGAAATCCCAATCCCATTCAAATTCATCTCAAATAATATCTGGAGTATGTAATACTAAGTCCACTATGAGTGAAAAAACTATCCAGAGAGAACCAAACCTCTAACGCTCAAGTGAATGCAAACAGACCAAGTTTTTTCCAGATTTTTCTATTATTATGAAAAACATCACCGATATCTTAAATTCAATTACATTTAAGAGGACTATACCTAAACGTTAGGCCTGCAACTGCCACTTGAGATTGGCAATTCTTCGGGTTATGTCGCTAACCTTATTTTTTTGATGGATATTGTTGGGGTTTAGAGTTGGATACCAAAGTAAAAACCGTATTAAGGATTCAATAATAACTGCTTATTATCCTTTTCTTTATATACTGAAGGTGTGCTTCAGTAATATTACGTGAGACGTGTGCTCCTAAGTAAAGCTATTGGGATACAGTAACATAATCATACTAGGGATTTCAGTCAAGTGGTGACAGGGGACTCTGTCCATTAAATATAATATTTATTGGTTAGAAAGAGAAAGACTATAGTGCTGAAGTAGGATAAATTTGTTTTTGTTATACTCCAACAGATATCATCATCACATCCATCTTCATCAAGCATAGCCCTTTCCATTGCCATTCAGGTGACTTTAAGCTTTTGCGCATCATAATTTTCGTGATTAGCTCCTGTATTCCTCTTAAAAGCAAATCTCTGTGCTAATAGACAAGCGGTATCATATGACGGAGTCGAGAGATATCATATAAATGTTTGGATATAACTTGAGCTAGTATAAGTTGAGTTTTAATTTAGCTTGAACGAGAGTTTGAGAGGCATCGGGTTCTGCTTACTTTCGAAATTAAACGTAGTTATGTTTGTAATGTGACTCTGTTTGGCTTGCTGTTCTCTGTTTTGAATTAGTTTTTGTTTTCTGTGATGTTGGTAGTCCAGATTAATTTTAAGTTTGTGAAGTCAGTCCACCCATGTAGTGTGTACAGGAGTTGTACGACAATGTCCTGATCTTTGTAAGTTGGTTTTCATCCAGACACTCTTAATCTGTCCTAGCTCAGAGGACACCGGTGTCCTCTCACATCCACGCCACTATAGGCCTTAATTCCGATGTTTAGAGTCTACTTTTGTATGAACAAGTTGGGTAGTTGTGGATCGAAGTGTTAATGGTAAATGTTTTTAAAAATTACCATAATCTTCAACATCATAATTTCAGCCGAAATCGTCCACTGCTGGACGTAGGCCTCCACCAAGTATCGCTATAATGAATAGTCTTGTGCGTCTCGCATCTATTGGATTCTCCCGACTTTTATCAGGTCATCGGCGGTCGTCTTCTGATGCGTACGCGAACAGGTCATGGCAGGCCATTGTGCGCATTAGGAGCCAGCGCACAGCTAAATGTGGGAGTAAAACAACTCCTCAGTCACCCGAATGAACTGGTGACCATGGTTTTGTGTGAACAATCCGGTAACACAGCAAGCTAACTTTGTGATTTTTTATGATACAGTTATGAAATTTGGTACATAGATTCTTTATATAAAAATACTAGGCACATTTTTCGGGTTTTGCATATACTAAAAATAATGTTTTATTAATAAAAGCGTCATCAGGCAATGGGTTCTTGCCATCGATGTACATATAAGTAGATGGTTCCTGCAGTAGTAAAACGCCATCGAGGCTGGCCTGGAAAGAGGTGGTGAGATGATATGGATGCATACGGCGAGGACTGGTTATAGAAACGGTGGTGTGGGAGAAGAATGTCTGGACGGACTTGAGGAAGGCCTTTGTCTAGCAGTGGAACAGTAAGGGCCAAGAAAATATATAAACAAAAAGATACTTCCAAGAAACGCTACTTAGCATCCTTTACCAAGTTCATTCTGAGCTAAAAATGAGAAAATGTACCACAACAATCTCAATATTTATTAAATATGAATCCAGTATCAGCATCTTAAGGGGGAAAAGGCCCCGTTATGAGCGAAGGGAAAATCTTTAGAGGAACGAGTGAGCTTAATAATTAATAATGGTAATTGCGTTTAGGGAAGTTATGTAGAACGATGTAAGAGTGGAAGATGTAGATAAAGGGTATCATAATAATATAATATTCCAACTTTCATGCAACGCTATCTAGTCCCAAACTAAGCAAGGATTGGTGAGCACAGGACAAATGAGAAACATACTAATTATATCTATCTACTTACAGATAAACAGCACCCAGACACAGAACTACCTGTTTTGCCCTGGATGAGAATTGAACCCACCAACTCAGGCCACTGACACCTAAGCCAACAGGTCTGCCAAAAGATGAAACTTACATGGGCGTAACCATACACTAGACGCACACGCAAACTTCCATCCTTATAATATTAGTGTAATAATGTGATCTACATATCATATCTATTTAACTAAGTACCTATAACTAATTTTCATAGTGTATTGGCCAGTTAGAAACACAGATGGTGAGATACTATCAGCAAGAGACGACTGCTAATGATCCAATAGGAACTTCACGTCCCTCAGTTATAAGGAATACAACATGAGGATGAGGGAAAGCTAAGAACAGAGAACATTGAAGGGAAGGAAGATAAAGCTTTGCCTTACAGTGGAACACATTAGGTTTTTTTTTCCTATTATAGGCTCGCGCTTGACCTCTATCTCACCCGATGGATAGTGTTGAAGTGGTCGACGATGGGCCACGCTTGCCTCGAAGTAACCTACTTGCTCTTGACTTAAAGATCTCCAGGTTTTAGCTATCAGGAATCACAGATTCCAAAGAGTTAGCTCATATTGAGAATAAATGATAGCTTTAAGATAAAATTTAGATACTAGGCGTAGATATGGTTAATATACTAACTACACTATTTACATGAAAAAAAGAGTATAATATTTAACAAGAGAGAAGGGTAATTTTTGTATAAATATACACGGCTAAATTGTGATCGTTTTAATTCCGTGGAGGGTCCCAAACCAGTACATGAAACACTATCGATTTGTAAGGATAAAATTAAAAAATTAAGTACTTATTTTCCAAAACTCGAACTAATATATGCATGTACGAGAATATTTTCTTTAAGTAAACATCAGCTGATCGAGTACAATGACCTATAGGTAGTATGCAACGACCGACAACTACCTGCAGGTCATTGGACCAATTTAAATTTAGCAGTGTATAATTAAACCAAAATATAAAGATTATGGAACATAAAAAGATTTGGAACAAGATGATGGCGTACTACACTTGAATCTACCTCTCAGAGACGAGTTTGCATGTCTGAATTTTAGGCCTTTTAATACTTTTCATGGAAAAAAAAAAAAAAAAAACAGCGTCCTTAGAGTTTCCTAAGAAGAGATTTCAACAATACGTCCGAGATCGGTTAAAAAAATGAGAAGGACAATTCGAAACACTACTTTCAATAAAATTTTAATAGTATTCTGAGTTTCCGACGGCTTGTGACATTCCTTGCATGCGCAGATCAGTTATTCTATAGTTCCAGTCACAACCAATAGCCTTTCTCCTCTATTTATACCCTATAATCGCTTTCATAAGGCATAAGAGACTACCATTCGTAGCCTAAAGACATAAGACAATTCCAACGATTTGGCAGAACCGCCCAGCCGACGGCAAGTGAAAATTTTCCGCAATATCAACAAGTGTAGGATAAATAAAAGATTCAGAAGTATCACAAAATACAATAGCTATATACATATATAACCGAACATAAAAATACGGTAACCACATCAGTATATCGCGTTGGACGTAGTGGTAGTGTGAGTTTGACACCGTTTAGCTTGACCAATAGCGTTGCGAGTTCACATGTGTACGTGTCTTAGCACCGTTATCAAGAGTAGGCCTTCTTTGCTTTCTTATAGCATGAGCTGTAGGCGTAAAGATGCAACGAGATGGCTGGCATCCTGCCACGCCACGCCTAGCACTCACCATTGGTTAATATAGTTAACCAATTGACAAGCACTTGGATGCTATTGGTTGATATATGCAGGTCACCTGTGTGAAATTAGGTCATCGGGTGGCGGGTGGTTTGAAAAATTGTTTGCGATGTTCAGGGGGTCACTGGCGGTAGAACTATGCTGCGTATGTTGGTTTTTGCATTTCGTTGTTTTAAGCTTCCATTTTCACGCAATACAAATATGGAATGGGCAGAAATTAGAGCTTTATTAATTTCACGTGCAAAGGGAAAAAAAGAAAAAAAAAACTGTTTATCAAATAAGCACCATCATGATGTTATGCTACTATCTAAACTCATCCCCACACTGATCTCTATCTACAATCGTTTACTGAAGTTATCCAAATTCAGTAGGCCGCCATAATAATGTCTACACATCACATTCATCAATAATGTTTTTATTTTTAATTTTGACTGTATTAAACACACATAACATAACATCATACCCGCATTTTTCGAAAGGTTGGGAAGGTTTAGCATACTTAATAATTATATTTATATTCACATTATTGTGATCTACATCTTTTAATATTATCAGATAACACTTAATGTACGAGTATCTTTCGTCACATACCTTTAACCTTATATTATTACCAATGCTGGGACTCGGGCCTCTTCCTATCTCTAGAAAGAGGTCCGAGCCCCAGCAGTGGGAGTTTTTCTAAACAACAAACCGCATTTTTTGAAGCTCTCTGCTGTAGAAAAGTCGTTTATTTTCATAATGTCATTTTCCGCTTGCACCAAAAGCCGACGGACGGCACGTGATGTGTACGTCATATGCATCGACAAACTGGGCTGAACGGTGGCTTACATTTTGTAAACTCACTAAACCAGTATAATGGTAGTATATTTCAATACCTACATCAAATATATATATAAGATCAATGACCTACATCGATTCTTCCAAAAAAATTAACCTTAAATCTGTCGTTAAAACAGGTTTGTAATTTATATATAAATTTTTCAAGGATACATAGGTAATAATATTCAGACATTTTTCAGAGGTATCTCTAAAAAATCTTTAAAAATGGCTGGTCATCATCATTTCAACCGAAAGATGTCCACAGTTGGACACAACGAAGAGTCCAGTGCGTCTGGCATCCATCGGATTCTCCCGACCGTCATCAGATCATCGGTCCACCACGTGAGAAGCTTTCCAGCACTGCAAAATGGCTGATATATAAGTATAATTCCAGTGTGGGTACAAATAAATCATTCCTTATTTTGGATCTGAAATCGGGCAGTGTATATTTTTAAGGTTGCATTAAAGTTGTCAAAATAAATGGTGTATAGACCAATGATTCCGATGTGGATACGCCAAGATCGACAAACTTAGCAATCAAACTAGCTACCTACAACTTTGCTGACCGAATAACCACATAATTTTTATCCTTATTTCTTTAACAAAGCCCCAACCACCTCCGTTTATCTATTGATGATAAATTCAAAAATTACTGCACAGATTTTCATGCGGTAATATTTAATGTAGTAACCGAGAATTTCAATCATGATTTTAAACACCCGTGGGAAGCTAGAGAAAGTCACTAGTTTCTCATATAACTGGGTAATTTTATGTGTTTATTTTTCTACAATATTTTATACTAAGCAATAGACAACACTAAAAATAAATATTTTTCTAAACAGCAGCAAAATTGGTTATTAAATAAAACAGTAATCAGCATTTCAATTATTGCTTTAAGGAAGAGTGGGGGCGTGGTGGGAATATCTCGCTATCCGGAGCACTCGTAACCTTATGGCGGTGACGTCACAATTCAGTATGTGCATCCTTATACTGTTATTTGAGAGCTTCCTCTTCTAAATAAAACAATCGCTTAAAATACCCATTATTACACATTCGAGAGAATAATACCATCTTCCAAAACGCCCAATATCTCAACAACTAAACCTCTTATCTTATCCTCAGTGTCCATCCAACCTAATAATCGAAACTGGACCTCCAACGACGTCTCGATCCCTTCATCTCCGCATCGATTAATGCATTCGAAGCGTCACAGTATTGTATGAGCGTTGAAAGCCCGGTAATCCGTGTCCTATGAATGGCCCGGTGACCTAATTCCGGTGTGACCTGCACCAGATAGCAACACTGTTATCAGTTAACGTTAGTACCTAGGTGAGGTATGAATTTATTGGCGTTGAAAGTTATGAGGTTTCAGTATAGTGTAGATTTTTTAAAGTGTGTATTGAGTTTTAGAACAAACTTTAAATACAGTTACTGTTTTTATAACATTGGATACATTTCATTTCAAAGTATTTTCCATTTAAGCATAAATTTTTAGTTTCAGTTTACTGATTCTCCTTCGGAATGTTTATTTGCAATTCAATTATTTTAAGCCCTCGGCCACCGGGGGTTATTATTTTTCCGTAATTGCACGCTGTTTAGAAAATCATATAAAAAATGAAATAAAAACCACTCTTTCTGGTTTTTTACAGGAAAACTGAAGATATATAGGGTGACTGGTAATTAGTGAACGATAGTTAAACACGTGATTGTAGTCATGATAACAAACAACTTTTACTATGGGACCAAACCTGAAATCGCGAAAAAAAATCTACTGGTCAGTACATTTTGTTTGCCTAACTGGTCAAAATGTATTGAACTTGGCTGATTTTTTCAGACAAAACGTATGTACAATCGGCGCTCGAGAGGATGCTTATTGTAATTATTTCTAATATATGTCAAGAGACTTGTTAATAAATCCTTTTACCAATCATTTGACATTATAATATTGAGGTTGGTTTTATAAGAATCATTTTGATTTTTTTTTTCTGGTTGTGATGATTCAATTTTAATTATGTAGGTATCTAATGTTCAATACAATGTTTATTTTTTTATGGAAAGGATAAACAAAAACAACTGTTTTTGGAACTCAAAATAAACGTCTCAAAATACAAAACTCAAATCTTTCTTATAAAACAATATTTAGAGAAGTTACAGACGCAAATTAATTCAAAGACTGAAATACGAATACCGTTAATGTGACAAACAGCTACCATTGTATAGAATTAGTCTGTGTATCGATCGAGACTAATTGGAATCAGGAACCAATTATCTCCGTGTTGTATTCGGTAGAGGTAGCGTTAAAGATCTTGCAGTAGTGTGTACTGCGTCTTGGAACTGAATATTATCTGTGATATGATTTTTTGGATTTGAGTTGAGCCTTGAAAGAAAAAGAGTTTGTTTAAAAACAAATAACATTAAAGACTATAATTAATTAGAAAAAACATAAATCATATCCGCGCAAAACAGTCAGCGCTCAGCAAAATTCTGGAGCTCGTGTGCAAAACAAAGCCACAGCGCTGATTTTCAGCTCCAGCCGTCGTCGACGGAAAGGAAACGAGAATTTATAAAGCACGCCCCACATTTCTTTATTGGACACGTGATTAAACTGTTAATTTTATAACTAAGAAACTGGAAAATGAAGTAGCTGTGATAAAATAATTCGCGTTAATTACAACGCTAAATAAATATCCTTACTCCAAGACCGAGCGAAGCGAGCTCGGAATTATAGGGTACTCCAACACGGATATGTTAGGTTATAAGGCTAAGGCGGAAGCTCCGCAGTCTTCGTGGTTACTTATTTAGAAGACAACTAGTGGTTAAAATAGTATAATTCACGCTCATTAATTGTGGCTGATTTAGTACCTAATTTAAAAGGTAATGTAGATTTTTAGAGTTGAATAAAGGTCACAATTAAAGGTGGCCAATTAGAACCACTCGGAACCCACTGGCTAGTATTCTTTATATGGACTTGTACAGTTCGTAGTGTCACAGAATCGCCTCGGGCGTAAGTTGATGTAGTGAGTGCATACTCAAACAAGTCTATAAAAAGAATTCTAGCCGTAAGAGGCGGGGCGGAGCGGAGTGGGCTCCGGGTAGCTCTAATGAGCTATGAACTTAATGCTATTAAAAAGAAGTCTGTTTAAGTAGCTCCCAAAAAAGAACTACTGCTACTTCATTATCTATTACATTTTCATTAATATCCTTCTCTCTTACCAAAGATAATGCATCATCTTATATTCCTGCCATTCTTGGAACTTATAACGACGGTGCGTCGATGTGTGAGGTACAAGCAGGCACAGCCAAGCGTTTAGACGTAGTTAGTGTGTGCATTCACGTGGAAGTCGCCGGCTTGTTATGTACCCACCTTACTACACAATCTAGAATGGAAGTCGCTTAGAATGAGATGCTGTAGAATGGAATTAAGACTTGAAGAATACTTTTCTAAAATGTTTGGTTGCTTTTTGGCTTATGATGTGTCTGTGAAATTTTATTTCTTTGGCAAATAAATAAATTTTGAGCGTTATTATCATAGAAGTTTTTCGATAACAGATTATTTTCTAGATAGTAGATATAGGCATATCGTTGAATATATAAGAATAAAATATTGATTTATTTGCTCAGAATGCTGGTAAAGGTGAAAAAATAATAATATTTAAGTGTCCTTAAACATTCTATCATTTTGACATGCAAACATGAATGCAAGTTCATCATCAAACATTACACAACACACACACACAACACAATTAAAATTGATACATAATTAAATTTGGATAGAGAAAATCATGAAGTGGTCAACTGATTTAAGTACTCAATGGTTGGCTTCTTCATGAAATTGGCCACCTATTAACACATTTTTTTGAAGTAGCTAGCTGGCTACATTTTTGCATTTCATGATGTGGCTAATTCAATGATTTTGATACTATATATAGCCAGCCAAGTTCAAGTTCAAAAAAATCTGATAAATTTAATAACAGAGCGAATTCTGGCTGACGTACGCAAAGGCTAACTCGCCTTCTGAGAGAATAAAGAGAGAACCCAGGCTTGGGTCGTTGGCATATTAAGTTCCACGCGTGTCTCAAAGAGATGTCATCATAAGTGACTAGGTGTCCTAGAGCTGATACCTTTTCAAGCTGAGAGATTGTTTCAACGAGTTGCCGAAGACCTGGAATGCACAGAAAAACTGAAATACAGAGTCTTAATAAAAAAAATTGTCCTCTCGCTCTAACCAGAGCGGGAGAAAATATTTGTTGATATTCTGGCGCAAAATACGAAAAACCGGTAAGTGTGAGTTGGGCTCGCGCACTGAGGAAAATAATTAAATTCCCTAATCGTGTCCGAAGATTTTCCCGAATCGCAAAAAAAAAAATTTTTGGTGACGTATTTACAAAATTACAGTTTTCAGGGTTTTTCCCTATATTTGTGCTGTGCGATCTTGCTTCATGCCAAATTTCAGGTCTGGGTCAACGGCAAGTACCCTATGAATTTTGATTCCCTGTGTTGAATTATACATTTTTTGCGACTTACACGGCCGATTTTTTTTCGCACATTTACACAGCTTCAAGGGACTGCAGATATGAGTATTTTGGTTTTAAATTATAACCCAATACCTCCACGCGTTCCCGAAATAAAAGGTCTTGACAGACAGATAGACAGACAGACAGACGGACAACAAAGTGATCCTATAAGGGTTCCGTTTTTTCCTTTTGATGTAACTCGAACCCTAAAAAAATCAAAGAAACCAATTATAATTTAAAAGATTTCATCTAAATACGTTTTACTTCTCAGTCCATTAGTAATAAAAAGCAAACTGCAGAATATAACATTTACTTCTAACATTTTCATTATTTGCTTCGACCCAGTGAACGATGGCACTCACTAACTTCGATTTTAAAGGAAAATATCGGTTTTCTGTATCAGTAACTAACGACTCTAAAACATCAGCAAACTCTGTGTAACTATACACTCTTACCTTTTGTTGACATTCCGGTAATTGTTAGCGATTGAATTTATTCGCCTGTGCATTTTATTTTGTTGTGATACTGGAGATCTTGTTTTAAGATAGCAATTAAAGGTTAAAAGGGATTTATTGAACCTATATTTATTTTGGTTTTCTACTTATTGTCAGGACTCGGAGATCTTGGACCTTTGGAAGGCGTAAGAGAGGTTGAAGTCAACTCTAAGGGGTTTGATTCAATTCACACTGACTTAGAGTCGAAGCATCGCGATGCGTTATGTTTTTCACCTATAGCATGTTCATCTCTATTTTCCTACCATTAAGGTATGGCAAAATCGGGCAATAACAATATGAATATCAGAAAAACTCTGAAATGGACCTCCACTATGAACCAAGCGTGCTAATGCGAGCGTCGTCGCGCGGCGACGCTTTAACTCCACTGTGAATTGAGCCTCGAGACAATTATCATATGATGTGTACCAACCCAAAACTGTCCCTATATGCGCTAGGCAAGCGCATCCTAGGACAACACCCAGTTTGTGAAAAACTATTGCGACATATTATTATTTAAATTTATTATTATCTAGTGTTCTATAGTTGCACTGAAACCTAATATCATCGTCCTGTTTTCTCCCATGTGTTTAACGGTTGGCGTAATACGTTGGTGACTATGCTCCAACTGTTCCTATTGCTTTCAAATAAAAAATTACGTGCTATCGTTATTATACACCGTTAAATTTTAATCGTTTTAATCCCGTGGAGGGTCGATTCGGTACATAAAACACTATCGATTTGTAAAGATAAAATTAAAAAATAAACTACTTTTTTTAAACTCGATTTAATTTACGCCTGTAAGAAATTAATTTCTTTAAGTAAACGTCAGCTGGGCGAGTTCAGTGACCTGTAGGTAGTTAGTACGCAACGACCGACAACTACTTACAAGGTCATTAACTCGTTTACTTAAAGAAATTAATTTCGTACCTACGAGCGTATATTAATTCAGGTTTTAGAAAAAAAACACTTTATTTTTATGCAAGCACTATAGTGTTTCATGTACCGGATCGACCCTCCACGGGATTAAAACGATCAAAATTTAACGGTGTATAGGTACATAACCAAGGTTTTATGCTTTAAATTACAGGTTGACATTATTCAAAGTGAAAATTGAATTTTACTCGAACAAAACGTTTAATTTCCCACCTACGGAAGCCTTTAATTCGCGTCGCATATGAAAATCATAATTAAAAACGTCCACTGTTCTTATGGAAAGTTCACCAGTTACCGTCCACATTTAATTAATGTGCAGCGCGCATCATTATGAGGTGCCTATTGATTTCCTGTCAGCTGCATGATCGGTTACCCTGGTGTCCGCTCGGTTGCCACATAGTGGACGCGTGCAGAAGGCAAGCTTAACACAATAAGCGAAGATTTTTAAGTACACACATCTTGCGTCTTGTAAATATGCCATAGATCTTTTTTTTAGGTGGGGAATCATCCAATAACTTCTCCTGCTCTAGTACGGAATGGAAGGGCGTGTCAGATTTTTACCGAATAAAAACTCACTCTTGAAATAGGAATGGGTTTCTATACCTACTTTTCCTTGTGTTCCAGGACTCCAGTTTTTCCTTTTAGAAGCGAACCTATGGCCCCAGTAGGCTTCGATCCTGTTCCCCTACATGTAATACACATAATGTAAATAAATGATTTACATAATTTATTCATGTAATAAGCGCAAATTTAAACGCAATTCACGCTAATCACAATTCATTTAAAGCGAATGAAATGGCGGGGATCATCAGTCTATGGCTCTTTACGGGGCGCCAGAGTGGGTGTCAGAGTGGGTGTTTTTTTTTTTTAATGCAAAAGTTAATGCTGGCTGACAATGATGGAACGCAACGGGCTTGGCAGAATTTAATTGTGGAATTCCAATGCATATGCAGATGCTCAAGACTTTGAAGTTTTTACTCGACGAATGCATCTTTTTATTGATCTTTTGTACCCATCTGTTTATTGGCATAACCCTGTCTACATTAATTGTTTCGCAGCTTTGTGCACGTGACGTTGTAATCCTCTAATTATTGCATCTGTAGGTATAATTGTGTGTTTGTGCGTTCGTGTGCTTGTCTGTAGTGTTGTGGTTTACTGGTTATTGGTGGGTGGTGGGCCTTTTGTGCTGGTTAGAACTATAGATGGGAGTTATGTAGTACGTAGTAAGTTAAGTTTAGTAATCATCATAATAAAGCACAGCCAAAACTACTGGGACTAGGAGTATGAAATGCAAAAGGTTTCCTTTTAAAACGTTGGCGAGCACTAAAAGAGGATTTTCCAAATTTTGCCCACTAAAGGTATGAAATGGAGGTCCAAAATTTGTTTAGAGTAACCTATTTTCATGTGGGCGAAGCCGCTAGTAGAAGCTAGTATAATATATTCAGGTATTTTTGTAAATAATTTTAAATGATCATTCAGCCTTTTCTAATAATGTATCTCTTGTTTTATAACCAACAATTATTTTCCAGGTATTATTTTGGGCCTTGACTGGGCCTACACGTGTGCTAAGTTTTCACTAACATTTATCTGTTTAGCTTAAGGGATTACTCCCTTATTTTCATACATACACATGCATGTGATTGTGATTCACAATTTACAATTAATAGAAAAATGTCTTTGCTGCATTATTTTTAATTTTCCATTTAAATCGGCCTTTACCAGTAACCGCAAAACGTTCTTGCCAAAATCTTATTCAAGGTAAAAAAGCAGCCCCACAATTTCAGGAATAAAACAAAAAGAAAAATATTCTCTCAATAAAAAGCGTTTCTCATTTCCACCTTGTTTATTCCCATCTGAATGGGAATCCGTACACATGTCCCAGCTACGTTTCCGCGCGGCTGGTTCGGCCCAAGACAGGCCAGGGCCGACAGGCCGAACGGGGCGACGGGCGAACCAATCCCCCACTATTCATATCGAGTGGAAAACATTGCCATGACGTAATCCCACACCTGCTTAGGTTTTTCTCGTTGAGTGTTGTGTTTTTCTTTTTTCTGATAACACTTGGACTTATGTTTTTTCTCTTTGATATTAGGAATAAATTCTTCAATAATAAAAGCCTTAAGAGATGTATATTAATATTTATAATGATGAGACAACCTAGGCTAAGTAGATCAGTATGACTGTACCAGTAACTTTTCTGACACATTTCAATTCACTACCGCCGCCCACCATAGATTGCCATACTTGTCATATTGTTAGACAAAAAGTCGATGACTGATAGCATCCCTATTGTCACCGTATTTTATCGCCCCCGCACTAGCATCTTTGACAGTGATACAAAGCACGCATTTTTTCATGACGTCATTGTTACTTTTCTTTCTATTTAAGTTGTAATTAAATGTTTTATGTAGTAAAACTGTATTTATCTTAAATACGATTTACATACCAAGTAAATTCTCGACTGTGCTTATTAAGAGAGCCCTTGTCGATCCGTCTATTATCAACGTGAGCATAATTTAAGAGTTTCTTGTTTCATTCAACGTAATGTTTGATAAAGAGGCAATGCAACAAAAAAACTAGATATAACACCTGAACGCTCTGTTCGTATCCAGTAATTCTGTCGCTCACTTAAATATTTCACAAAACTTGTTCTGAGAAATACGTGATTATATTTTTAAATCAGTTTAAGAAAAAAATCATTAAATATTTCCATTTTTTATTTGATATAGACTAGTGCTTGGCTACGATCCCACCTGATGGTAAGCAGTGATGCAATCGCTGATGGTGAGACGCACTAGTTAGTGAAGTTTTGTGAAGTTCCTATAGTTTTTATTTTTATTTTGTAGGGGTCAAAGTTCATGCAAAATAGCTGATTTTTAGAGAACTTTTTTGGATTAGTTTTACACAAAATAAATACAATCCAATAGAAACCTAGATAATATCTACAACATATCTGTGTTTCCAAAATATCTGAAAACAGATGTGTAATAACGTCATAATCACGCAAGAGCGGTTGAATGGAAATGTATCTCGGGTGGGCAGCTCTTAACAAAAACCCTTAAAATTTACAAAACTCTCACAAAAAGTACAGCATAAATTATAATGACCCCGACATCGCCCCATAAAACTGTAAAATCGCAATCACACCGTAGCCGTGGCCACGAAATTCGTTTAATCTCGATTATCGTGGCGGAAAACTAAGCGGGGTGGTTTCGACCCCGTCGTTCGTTTCCCCATAATCCACATTAAGAGCCACAAGCCGCAGTAATACCCCTTTTGTCCTGTTGCTTTCTTATCTCGGTGCAAAATTTGTCTAGGCGATGCTGTGAAATAGTCTAAAAGTGGCCGATATTACACCGTAGTGTAACAAGTCAACTCGTTTTCTTTTATGTCAATTTTAGAATAAGAAATTCAATTTAAATATATCGTAAGAAAATCTATTATCGAATACACCTATAAAAAAGTAGTTATTAACATTTTTGTCTGTTTGTTTGTTTCTGCTAATCTCCGAAACGACTGGACCAATTTTTATGGGACTTTCACAGGTAGTATTAAGTATAAGGATTATTTTAAATTGACGTAAAATGCGCAAACAAGTTAGTAATAAAAATGTCTTCAGTTTAAATGAGCATCGTCATTTATCTAGACATTAATTTGTACCTTTAGCGTGGTCCCCAAAAACCAGTTAAACAATTTATTATTAAAACGTAACAAAGTTGCCTTTTAGCCACCGTATTTCAATGCAATAAGCCAGCAAAGCTTTTAAACTCAAAAAAGCCATTCACCTAAAACATTCTCATTACTCTAAAGTACTCACAATGTCGAATGTAACACTACATTGTAATTGCGGTCAGTTTAAGTGGCAGAAACCTACGGTCTCTGTTACGATTTATCTAACTCGCGCTGCACGGGCCTTTATTGCCGTGCTTGTTAAAAACGTCTCCTGTTTTATACTTATTTTATTTTTGTTTTTAACTAATGAGAATCTCGATGTGAAAGGTTTAAGTTGGATAGTTTTGTGGTTGGGTAATTTTTCGTAGGGATTTGTTTTTGTGGTGAAAAATTAATTGAACTATGTATAAAAAATTGAGTGATGGAAAAAACGTGACGGTGTGGTTGGCGCAATGGTTAAGCAATTTATTGGCTGTTGCACTACTTGTGGCTGGTTCGATTCAAGCATAGGATAAATATTTGTACGGTCTAAAAATAGATGTTCCAGTAGATTGTCGGTCTAGAAATGATGTTTCAAGATAATGAGCCTTCTCGCTGCCGACGGTTTGACATTATAGTTTTCGAGACTATGCGTCGAGATAGTGAACTATCGCGCTCATAATTTATCGATTTCAAGTAATGAGTTAACGTTTTCGAGCAAGTTTTATTTGAGCTAACGTCATTCGATTTAAAGTAGGGAACCCTTGTTCCAGTTGTCTTGTGTGTGTGTGAGTGTTTACATGTTTATGTATACACGCCTATGGTGCAGGAGTAATTCCGAGTGTAGGGCCATACATACAATAAAAGATGGTGTTATATGAATGCAATAATCAACTTAACCTAAAAATCCGTTCGGTATATAAGCAGTGCACCTAGATATTATATAACATGCCCAAATTGTCCCTATATCAGCACTTTGGAAGACCTAAAACAATCTCTTGACATCGCTATAAATGTTGCGACCTACTAGGCCCAAAACTTTGAGGGAAAAAAGCTATTGATTCGAGAAGAAAAAGATATAAATACTATGTCGAATTAAAGATACAAGAACCAGCTTTCTAAGCTACTTTTTAAGAAACACCACTTAAATAACCAACAATTATCGTTAATAACCTTTCTGTTGTACAAACGAGACCAATAAATTGTATCCGCACCCTTTCCTGTCTAAGAAACAAATCTTCAATTCGCACGCTCAAAGATTAATTAACAAAATAAAATTGTGCATTCTACTTGCACTTCAATTAGTATTATAGACTGGCTAAGCTTTCATCATTGTTTTATTATTACTATTTATTATTGTTTTATTATTACTTTATTACTTGTTAAATAGTTATGAGTATACAATCTTATTTTTAGTACATGCGAAACCCGACAAACGTGTCTCACGAAATTTCATAACTGTATCATCAAAAATCACAAAGTAATAATCTTGTGATGTTACCTGGTTATCCACACAAACACTTGGTCACCGGATCATTTGGGCCACTAAAGGGTTGTTTTGCTCCCGCACTCAGCTATGCACTGGCACCTGATGCCCGCTATGACCTGCTGTGACCTGTGTTTTACTTAGAGTCAATGGTGTCCAACTTATGACCTTATTCAAATATTTTTGGGAATAAATATAACATGCTGTAAAAATGATTGGAATCGATTAAGTTACTGATTCTGAACAAACTATAAAAAAATGTTGTATAATGTAGATGGAAAGAGAAGAAAAAAGAGAAAGACGAATGAAAAAAGGTTGACTGCAGCGGAGATGAGAATTTTGAGATGGATGTGTAGTGTGACGAGAATGAATAAAGTTAGAAATGAGTTAGAGGAAGTTTGAAAATAGTCTCAGTGACGGCAAAGTTGAAAGGGTATCGAGATGGACGAAATGCATGTTACTAAATGATTCAGTGTGTAATTGGATGAATGGACAAAGAAAAGACGGATGTTCGCGTGGTGTTCCATTTACCTCGAAGAGATGCCACCAAAACCGTAGGGGCCCAATAACGCTGATGCCAACTAGGGCCATAAATTTTTTTGATGAGATACCGTGAGACACTCCCTTGCCTTGATTTTGTTCCTCTCCCCAAAAAAAGAAACATACTTACCAACTCGTGTTATATTATTCACTAGTTTAGAAGCAGTACCTTCTTAAGTAGACCTTATTATTGAAAATATGGTACCAATAGGTTTCTACACTACGTATATGTATATACTCCTAAATATCAGTATTATATTGAGGTGTTCTGTGAGTGACGTATGTCCACTCCCCCTAGCAAGTCACATGTTTCTGACAGATCATCACACTCTAGACAAACGTGTCTAATTCCCTCATATTCAGCTCACTACGGACCACATATACACAAGTATGTACAACATAGATGTAGGTATTGTAGAGATCCTTAATCATGAGAACCTCCTTAGAGTTTCTTCTTTTCACGATCGAACAGGTGCCCAGAGTAGACACTTGTCTAATCGGAGGATTTATTCAATTCAGTGGAGGTCTATGGAACTTTAGTTGGAAGAACTATTTTTTTGAAGAATATTTGTACTAATATTCATAAAGAACTATCTTCTTTTCTGTTATTAGTCTGTACATTAATTATTACATAATAAATAAAAGTATTTTTTTTTTTATTTCATATTAACTAGTGCTTGACTGCAATTTCAGCTAATGGTAAGCAGTGATGCAATCGTTGATGGTGAGGCGCACTATTTTATTAAGAGCCTATTCACTCTAGCCTTGAAGACACCCAAATTATAATCATTACTATTTTGTTGTTATTAACTATTCACTACTGATTACTTGGTAGCAAGTGGACTGAAATATATATATTGTTATACACTTTTTTCATCCCATGATGCTCAAAACACAAAAATTCTCCGCTGTTTATTTTCTCCACAACACGTCCAATTGAATGAAATGAAACGTTGAAATTCGAGTGTCATAATTTGATTGCAGGCTGTTTGGGTCGAATTCTGTGTTTTATTTTTACTATCTAATTCGTATTGGAATTTTTGTCTGCATTTTTGTTGGGACGGTTTGCAATCAAACTCTCTTCGATGTAATATTTTTTGTATGAATACCTCGCCGTGCTTTATTCGCTTTTTGTTTTCAGCGCTCAGCTTTATTTTGTTACATTTCAATTTTGCGATGAATTTATTTTGGAAGTTTTAAATCCGATGTTTTATTGTTAGTGAAATTATAGTTATTAGTGAAAAGGTTTGAATTCCATTACATTTTTTTGTTAACTTTGGAATGTGCATATTTTAGTAAATTAATGGAATTATATTATTTGCTTGAATAACTACTAGATAGGGTCTAAGAAAAATCGTACGTAATATTCACCATACAGATTTGTTAGTCGCAGTTTTTTTCATTAAAATAATTATATAACCACAATATGTATTAAATTATAATTATAACAATTTATGTTACCTAAAAAAACATAATATCTTGCCGTACAAAGCTTATAAGTTAAATTGTTATTAACATCAAAATACGTCACTTTTAATTTATCTTGTTGTGGTGTGGCAACATAGTGTTGTCTGTTAATAAAAATTCTTAATATTAATTAATACTCACAAACCTTAATTGAACAAGTCTTTCACATGAGATCCATCAAATACAGAACGAGACCGCTAACAGAACTGCACCGCAAAAACACCTCAATTTTTCCAAAAAGAATTACAACAGCCCCACACAACAATCACACATGAAAACATTTATATTCATAACAATTCCCGTAACAATACAATCAGAAGACTGAAGCAAGAACTCCGACAGTAAAAAGCACTGAGACGCTACGATATAAGTCGCCTTCAGAAAAATCGTACCGATTAATATCAGGAGGAAAGACTGCAGCTTCATATTTTTCACCATTATGTTCTCATTAAACGAAGCAACGTCAGGAAATCGGATCACGAAAAAAGGAAAGATAATTCTGTCTGGCTGTCTAGTTGCGTATTCAATCTGTTTTGTGTACGGAGTGTTTTGAATTGAAGATTGTGCTTATCAGGTTTGTTTTGGAATAATATATAATATATATTTTAATATATATTTATTCAAAATTAAAACGTGCTAAATTAGTTACATAAAATCTTAGGAATAATTACAAAGGTATGACTATGTTATGTGCCTGTACTAAGATAAACCTGTATCACAGGCGGCAGAAGCTCTTACACTATAGTTTTGTAGAACAATAAAGTTAAAGAGATGTAAAGTAGTGAAGAAGTTATCTATTCTAATATAAAAATTTAAATTTGTTTTTATGTTTATAGGAGGTTAATCTATAATAATAATAATAATTTATTTCTCAATATTAATCGATAAAGTTTGAACACCAATAATATAAATGCTATAAAATATAATCTATGAAAGTGGCCTCGTGGGCGCAGTCCAATACGTTGGTCCGACCAGATCCGCACCGCTCTTGACTCTACGATATACAATGCCCTTACACCGCCAAAGACAGGAACAGATGGAGGAACATCATCCAGGGAAAAGTGATGAAACAGGGTGGTCACGACCCTCAGCATTAAGGAATGCGACGCAGGGGGGAGGGAATCTCTGAAAGTAATGGTCCGAATGAAAACTGTTTCTTTCCTGAGTGGCATAAGCCAGTGATAGATAAGAAAAATAAAACACAAATTATTGGCTTAGGTGTAGGTAGTTTGGGTTGAACTGTTAGCCGGTATATTTATTACTAAATGATCAATACACGAATACATGCACACCTCATCATCTTCTTGCTTTGTCTTCTGTTCTATGTTGGAAAGTGTGGAGTGGATTTTGGGCATAAGATTAAGTTTATCGTCTAAGTTTTTTTGCAATAGCTGATATGAACAGTACAACCAAAACATCTTGACTGCTCTGAACTTCGGAAAATTGGCTGTGCAATCATTATTTTTAAGAATTATGTAACGAATGCGTACTGACTATTTTTTCGAGTAAGCGTGATAGGTAGTTCGGGAAACCGAGTTCAGAGTGCCCAACATATTTTGACCTTACTGTACTTCGAAAATATTGTCGATGCTGAACAAGGAACCTTAGAATCTACTATAACAAGACGTGATTTTACGAGTGTATACAGACTAAAAGAATAACGGCCGAAACAACATGAATTACATAGAAAAACTCATTTCCTCTACAATAATGAAACAGTGAAAACTAGTGAAATAGTTTCGAAGCTCAGTCTTCACGAAAATTACCCCCTTGATTGCTGCCAAGATAAATTATTCGTGTCTGAAGACGCTTGCGACAATGATACCGTTTTACTGGATGAATCAACCGGTCAGATGTAGGTGTAAGTATGAGTTAAAAAGTTTAGTTACACTTTTGACCAGATTCCATATTAAAATGTTGCATTGTTGCCTAATAAAAAGACAATATTGTAACGTCAACATTGTACTTTAGTGAAACACAAAATTCTCTAACTCAAATATTTTTATAAAATTGTGTGTTTTGCTGAAATACAAAAACCTCATTAAAAAAGACACATTTGTAACTATTCAGCCACATAAACTACTGTTTTACTATTGTAATAATGTTATCATTATTCCTTTGCGGAAAAGAGATAGTGCTATGCACCCAGTATAACTCCGTCTCTCTGTCATATAAGAACTATGATAGCTTTATGACATCATACTTTTCGTTCTAGCTTTAGTCCCATGATATTTAAAAAAAAAAAACATAATTTTAACATGAGAGAGAAAGAAAGAGAGAAACACAGCGGCAAAAGACGATTAGCACTATCCCTTTAATAGAAAAAATGCATGAGCATACTGCCACGTCATAACAGGCAGGTAAGTATCACATCCAGTGGCTATACATCTTTGTCTCACAGTTATAAATGTTGAGGGGCTAAAAAGGTGTCGTCTTGAATCCAGACCGCGGCTGCAGTCAACTGATAAATACTCCGTAAGACGGTCGTCCTTGCTCTATTTATATTAATATACGTATTCTTATGGGTATGAAAGGCTATGGGAAGATGGCGCTCTTGATTCGTGGTGTTTTGTTTTAGAAGGATCATTTATTTAAATACTAGCTTTTGCCCGCGGCTTCGCTCACAATCTACCCTACTCCACCATACTTTACCTTACCTTACCCTATATCATAAATGAGCATGTTTTGGATTATGTTTTATTTTTCATTTAACGGGATAAAAATTACCCTTCTCCTGGTTCTAAACTACCTTTTCACCAATTTTTAGCCAAATCGGTTCAGTCGTTCTTGAGTTATAAATAGTGTAACTAACACGACTTTCTTTTATATATATAGAAGATAATATATAAAAGCCATCGTATTTGCTATTAATAAGCATAGCATAGCATAAACATAATCAGCCTTTTCATTTTCCTAGTACTGGGAGTCCGGCCTCTTTTAGGATGGTTTCCTTATGATGTTTTCCTTCACCGTTTTGAGAGCCTTCATTGGTGATACAGAGTAATCGCCTGGCTGGATTTGAACCTTCGACCTACAACTCGTAAGTCTTTACCACTAGGCCACCACTGTTCCTTATTTAATATTAATACCTATCATGAATGAGAAAATTAGTGAGGATGGATATATAATTGATGCTCAGTCTTGCAAAACTGAATTGATTTTGATGGACTTTGCAGTTATAGGTATATGACTTATATTTCAAAATAACATATCTGTATGTAAAAAACTGGGTAAGCACGAGTCAGACTTGCATAAATTAGCTTATTTATGTAAATAGTTCATTCCCGAATCGAATCTCGAAGATTTTTTCGAATCGAAAAGAGTTTGTTTTTTTTTTTTGTAACAATCTACTTTAATTTTCGTATTTATTCCTATATTTGTGTTGTAAGACCAAGGTAATTAAATTTGGCACGAAGCTATTTTCGTGCCAAATTTTAGGGTTCTAGGTCAACATGATTGTAATGATTGTGTGAACATGGTTTTTTTGCGACATAAACGGCCGTATCTTATTTTTCATTAACTTAAAAGTTTGATTTTTCCACAGCTTCAATGGATCGCATACCTGAGTATATGGTTTTTGTTTCAACTCGATACCTCAACGCGTTCTCTAGATAAAGGATCTTGACAGACAGACAGATCGATAACAAAGTGATCCTAAAGAGGTCCCGTTTTTTTTTCTTTTCAGCAAACTAGCCTTCATATACACAAACACAAAAAATAAGCTTGCATCTCCAACATGAGGACAGGCCATATTTTCATATTGTAAAACTCAAAGAGTTTTAAAAGTTACGGCGTGGGGTAAAAGCCCCGGTTCTCGTCATATCGTGCTACAAGTGGGGTGAGAGCACCAATAGTGTCCTAGAGGCTTTGACGTCACGTATCTCATATGGCCTTCCTTCCCTTACCCGATATTGTGAAGCGAGCGGTTAAATCTTCGTGTATTTATTTTTTAGCCTGTATATTAAAGTGGGCGATATTCTTTTTAATGTAATTGTGTGCTTGTGAAAAATATTTCAGAGCAGTGTGATATTAGTCGTATTATGCAGAAAAATTAAACTTTTAGTCAGTCAGTCATCAATCTTATGAATTTGCAATTTAAGAGCATAATTTACATGTAACAGGTTATCTATGACGAAAGATTCATTATTTTGTTTTGTTTGATCTTATTGCATATTATCCTACTTCACTATCACTACATAGTGTAAAACAAAGTCGCTTCCCGCTGTCTGTCCCTATGTATGCTTATATTATGTATATGTATGTTTTTTTTTAATAGATAAGAGTGATTCAAGAGGAAGTTTTATATGTATATTACATGCATAATATATTTAATATCACCATTGCACCCGAGCGAAGCTGGGGCGGTCGCTAGTATAGTACAAACGTAAAAGTTTTTACATGCGGATGTTTGTTACTTTTTCACGCACAAACTACTGACTAGATTTTAATGAAACGTTACAGTAATATAGCTTAAACATCAGAATAACATACAGGCAATAATTCATAAAGATATTGTGTGAATTGTACGAAATATAACGATAAGTGTCAAGCAAGAAGGAAAAAAAATCTGCGATCTGTGTGTTATAGCACATGCTCAGCTATGTGAATTATAATTTTTAACTAACTAGTCCACTTACTTGAGCAACTCCAAAACGCTTCAACAACTTGCACCTCAGTCAAGGCACCATCAAATTCAAATCAAGGCTTGCACATATGATCTGACATCACTTACATGCATAGGGTGCGTCCGGTTTATCTCGAATAGAAGCCGAGCATGCAAATTGCATGCATACATAGCACCCTGTATTCGGGTTCGCAGATTGTAAATTGCTTTGGCCAGCTGATCTAAATATTGACTATGACCTCCCAGAGGGTATAACTTCATCGATGTGTAGGTAATTATCGGTTAAATATTTTGGGTTAGTGTATTTAGTAATCACACTATATAACATGTTGGTGTTTACTTTGCATCCATGATTGTACTTGCAGGTAGATTGTGAATCTTTTTTTGTGGTAGTCAAAGTCATAGTACTAGTAGTTGTCATAGTCACACCATAATAATGACACTAATATCATAAAGGCGAACGTTAATATATGCGTGTAAGTTTGTTACTTCTTCACGCTCAAATGGCTGAACGGATTTCGATGAAACTTGGTATACAGGTAGACCATATCCTGGAATAGCACATAATGATACTTTTTACCTCGGAAGTAGGTTTTCTTGAGACAATGTTCTATTTTCACGCGGGTGAAGGTGCTGAGAGCAGTTTGAAATGGTATATGGCATGTGAAAAGGACAGGATAGATTAAAGATTATAGCCAAGCTTGAAAAAGGCCTATTTATCAGTGTATGACTTAAGGCTGAAATAAATATTATTTTGATTAAGCGATGATTGACTGATGTGGGGCAGTGGTGGACGAGTGGTACCGGCCCCGATTTACGAGTTGTAGGTTGCGGGTTCAAACCCAACCAGGCGCATTACTTTGTGTAATTTATTTCATCACCACTGCTCTCAAAACGGTGAAGGAAAACATTGTGAGGAAACCGGCATGTCCTAGAACCAAAAATTCGAAGACATGTGGATTACGGCCCATTCCCTCTCCTTGGGGGAAGGCCTGAGTCCCAGCAGTGGAAACATTATACGGCTGATGCAATGCAATGCAAGGCGATGATTGTTCTATATTAATGTTAAAGAATTATATTGCACTAACTTCTGGTAGCGGCTTCGTATGCATGAATTATGGCGGATGCGAAGTCAAGGACGGATAAAATGTAGTCTTTATTCATCCTTACAATTCAAACTTCCTCGGTACCAAATTTCATCAAAATAGTTGCAGTAGTTTAACCGTGAAAGCATAACAGACAAACACGACTTTCACATTTATAATATTAAATATTTTTCCATTAAACTAAAGTAAGAAAGACCAAGACATCATTAGAAGCTTACTTCTTTGAAAGAGCAAAGATACAAAGAAATAACACGGACAATTTATTTATCAAAACTTAAAATTAAATAACAAAATAAACTTGGATAAAACCAACTAAGACTTACGAAGACCGCAATAAATATAATTACAAAAATTAACGATTGAATATAATAATTATGAATACTATGGTGAGTATTTGAACACTTAATTTAAGTAATATAGTTATAGCTTTTATTCTAAGCTTCTTAAAACACCGATATAATAGAAAAATGTTAATGTTGAAGCTGAAATATACGAACATTTATTGGAAACGTGTGGCATTTGAATTTGGTCACGGTACAACGCGTCTTAATCTTTGAACCACACATTAACCTTACTTCTAAAGACAATACAACTTTGAAAGTCAATACAAGCTACAATTGCACACGAATTTACGATCACAATAAATATTTCAAAATCTTAAAGTATAAAATCCACATTCAACTAGGTAACTACTTGATTATTATATTGAGTATCTATACTCATATCGATACCAGTACGGAATAACATTATAACTTACTTTTGAGGCAATTTTGAGTTACAGTCGTATTTTTGATGTACAAAAAATAGAGAATGCAAATTGCCTAAAACTGAATTACAGTACTATTCCTTGATAGTATCGATACATAAAAACTAGTGCATTAGAAATAGAGTATTAAAACTCAGAAAGTACTTCAATGAAAAATCAACACAATTTCTGGTAGTCAAGTAATGATGATGATTCAAGATACTAGATTCAAAAGCTAATTAAGAACAGCTGATTCGTATGTTGGTATCATGTACTTTATATTGATGAACGCGTCTGGTCCTCCGTATCTCTCTAACAATTGAAGAGTGCTTTCTATAAGATCAGCGACATTCTCTCCACGCGAAGTCGAGTGGTCTATGCCGGAGCCCATGTTACCTAGGAAACAATGACAAGAATTTAATATATGAAAGTCACAAACGTTATAACTTTATCAACACTATTAATAAGCCTTTAACAGCTTGCGTCGGAATGATCCGACTAGTGTTTTCTTGTCCTAGGTATTTGCTAGTTCTACTCCATCTCGTTTAGTTCTTCAATACCCATAGGGGACATAGAGCTAACGAGATGAAGTATTTGCTCGTGGATGTGCGATCCTGGCGATATAAACGCGATAGTGTTTGTCGGATATAGCAGAGCCGATGCCTGCTAGGAACGCAAAATACAGGCTGGTTTCAGTCAGTAAAACTGTTTTTATACCTTAAGTGATTTTTTTTACTATGTAACTTAAAATGATGTAACTTATCTGCTTAGGAAAATTATAATGTCATTTAATTGTGATGTAATTTTAACAATTATCTTGTTAATTTGACATTTATATGGTAATTTTGACATTTATATTGTAACTTTGACGTTTTTATTGCAATTTTGGCATCTTGTAATATTGATATCCATATTGTAAATTTGATAATTATATTTTGACTTAATAATTTGTAACTTTGATATAAATCCTCTAATTTTGACATATATTTTATAGCTTTGACATTGTTCTTATTTGTTTTCAATTACTGTTTTTAATTAATTTTGAATGTTGACATGATAAGATACAAATAACTTCGAATTAAATGGTCTCGAAGTAATAAATTTAATGTAATTGGAATTTTAGGTAAATATTTTGTGAAGTTTTATTATATTATTTTAGTTTTCAATGTTATAAATATTTGTACGCCGACACTTACGGCTAAACACGACTGGACTCAGACATTAATTTCAATCTTGCATGCTATTGTATGTATACCATGTTTACACAAATAAAAAATATCTTATCTTATCTTATATAGTAAAAGTTTGACACTCTTCACTTGAACCATAGCAATAGGCGTTATTTTATGATATGCAACCTTAAGTTGTTGGACATAGATTTCTCTCACAGTTATCTTCATAGTTATCTTCACTACTAATAGGTCCTATGCTTTACGCTTGTACCTAAACTAAGTTTTTACGTCTCGTTTTAAAGTTTCTAGAGTAACTATTTCAAGCTAAAAAACTAAAACTAGTGGCAAGCATTTTGGGAAATCTTTTGTATTTATTGATGGTTAAACAACTTTTTAATAACGTTTTAAATTCTGGAAGTGTTTTTTTATGGTAGGTAAAATCATCCAATGACAAATCCCGCCCTTGGGCGGAGCGGGAAGTAGTGTCAGACTCTTACTGACTAAAAACCTGCCCCGTTCCTTCGTAGCCTATCGTGCCTGGGCCGGGCATTCCTTTCGGAAGTTAACCCATGACCCCAGTAGGCTTCAACCCTGCCTGCCTGCGGTTAGCAGGCTGGGTCTAGATTTATGATTTTAGTTACACAACCATACATCTCTACAAGTCCGTTATGTAACAATCGCGCAAGCTTAGCCATTCTCTTCTATAAATTGCCAATCCCCGTGTTTAATGACCTTCGATGCTTCTTGTGTCTTGAGCATGGTAGAATCAGTCCGGTGACGGTCTTTGTGCTGTCTGAGCTCAAACACGTAGGCGGTAAACCTTGCTTTCAACGGTCTGATTGACTTCGACGTTACCCTAAGGCGGCCTGGTACAAATTGGTTACATAGTATGCGTTTCTTGACAGACAAAGACTGGTGTAATAGTGTAGCTGTGTATATGACCTGTGTTAATATGGTTGGATGCCCCAAGGAGCAGTGTAAAGTGCTTTATTTTTTAATTTTTTCTTTACAAATCGATAGCGTTTCATGTACCCGATCGAGCCTCCGCGGGATTAAAACGACCAATATTTAACGGTGTATACCTCGTAACATGAATTTCGTCCCTCCTCTTCACATGACCATCTTCAAAATAATACTGGTTGAATTGAAAGACCATTTTAAAAAATATTTAAAAAATGAAAAGAGTTTTGGTATATTAATTCAACGTTTGCAAAGTCGGTGACAGTTTTCTAGTTATAATTAAAATATCGGAAAAAAGTTCCGACAAGCGAGTTAACCGCAATATGGCGAGATTTATTTTTTGTCACCATTCAGTACTGAAATTGACGTTTTAAATGAATTTAATATACTAACATTTTGCGTAAAATCTCTGGCTCGTTATTTGATTACGTGCGCGAAAAGGTTTTTTATATTCACAACGCTTTTGAATGGCATTGAAAATGATCTTTATTGGTTTTTCCAATATTTTGGGTGTCAATGAAATATATGAAGACGCTTTTAAAAATTAAATAAAATATCTTAGTCAATTTCTTCTTTTTTCTTTTATATAAACACTAGCTTTTGCCCGCGGCTTCGCTCCCGCTGCACCCTACCCTACTCTACCCACCCTATTGTACCCTACTGTACCCTACTCTACTCTACCCTACTGTACCCTACTCTACCCTACTGTACCCTACTCTACCCTACTGTACCCTACTCTACCCTACTCTACCATACTCTACCCTTCTCTGCCCTACTCTACACTAATTTACCCTACTCTACCCTATTCTACACTGCTCTACCCTACTCTAC
This sequence comes from Leucania comma, assembly GCA_958295575.1. Taxonomy (NCBI): domain Eukaryota; kingdom Metazoa; phylum Arthropoda; class Insecta; order Lepidoptera; family Noctuidae; genus Leucania; species Leucania comma. Next base: position 3,280,682 of record OY282469.1, read on the forward strand.
CAATAAATAAGCAGATTTTTAAATATTTTTTTTATTTATTTAACGGGATAAAAATTATCCTATGTCCTTCTCCTGGTTCTAAGCTACCTTCTCACCAATTTTCAACTAAATCGGTTCAGCCGTTCTCGAGTTATAAATAGTGTAACTAACACGACTTTCTTTTATAAATATAGATTACTCTATACCATTAATATATTAAAAAGGAATGTACGTTACGCGCTAACATCGCAAACAGAAAACCTGGACTTGAAACTCACACAACTACACCTACCTGTAGTCACTGATACACAAGGACAGAGACAAGAGCACTGTCGTGCGAGTGGAATAGCGTTAGCCACCAAATGTGTGTGATTGTAACAACCGATGTGAAATCGTGCCATATAGGCACTATTTCAGCGGTACACGCGCTAGAGACGAATTACGTAAGTATTTTCCGCTGTTTTGATTTAATCTAAACTCTACCTACATTAATAATTACTCCTGTATCATAGGTGCATTCACAAACATGTAAACTGACATATACAAGACACTTAGACCAGAAACCTTTATCTGCAAGACACATAAACATTTTTTCCGTGAAGGAATCGAACTCATGCCATGCAGCGCAGCAACTATTCGTCTACTCACTGCACCAATCATGCCCTCAGTTCTCTGTATAATAATTTTGTTGCTGACCAATCTAATTTAGTCAGCCGTATATTGGGAGTACTATAGCAAAGTCAATATGTATTCAAATAGGTTGCAATACAAACCTATTTAAATAAATATTGACTAATATCGATAGGTATATAACACAGGGAATTTGGATTGCCGTAATTTCTAATCTTTCTTGCAGTTTTTTGTTTGTACTGAACACATTTTATAAAAGCATAATATATTGAAAGTTTTCTTCATCAGTTCATTAAGAAGAAAGCTTCTGCATGTTTCTTGCCTTACAGACGAGAAATTTATTTATTGCACAACTCATATAATGAAGGTAACTGCAAGAATAAGTTTGAAAAAAGGTTTACAAAAAAAAACAAATTACATAAAGCATCATGCTCAAAAAACCTCCGTTCATGTTCTAACAAACTGGCAACGTCCCAGTAAAAAAAAAACAAAAGACTCTTTTCACACAAGCTTCCAATTTCAAAACCTAATTACGTCACTCCGCCCGATTTGCCTCGATGACGTCATCAATCATTTTCACCTCATAATTGACACGTGGAGAGCCGAGAAGATATTGTTTTCAGCCTAATAGACTTGTCGGGGCATCCGGGGTAGATTAATTACATGTGGCTGTGAAATTCGGGGCGAACCGGGGCGTACGGGGTGTAAGGGGTGTCAGGGCGTTTGGCGCGTCGGCTTTGCCTTCTCGTCGGTGACAACGCCGCATTGTTACCGAGTTCCATGTCTCCAGTTTTTGTTGTTTGACAAGCGATTTTGATATTTTGGTGTCTATTACTGGTTTAAGTTATGAATAAAATATTTGAGAAGAGACAAACAATTTAAATTCAAGCAAAGAACATAATGAATAAGTACTTTAGTATCGTTTTTTTTAAGAAAACTGTTTATTTTTTCGAAGAAATCAGATCTTAGAGCGCTTTGGTTTACTGATTAGTGTTGGATTAAGTAATAAAATGCATATGTATTTATTCTGGGCAGCACTTGGTCCAACTTCCATAAAAAAATTGGCAATGACCATTTGAAATACCTACAACTACTACTATCAGCAGTAACGTAGGAACTTGAAATTTAGATTATTTCAGAGGAAAATAAAGCCAGTGGCAGACAAAACTGTGTAATAAAATGTTCAGCAAAATCAACGACTGCATTTGAATAAAATTTTAAAAAAAACGTATCTACTTAATTATAATTTATTGCAATTGTAGGTACAAAACTAGCCGCCATTTTCCCATCACCGAATAGTTGGGCTCGTCGTTTTTGTGTACAACTACTACCTGAAGCTAATGCATTGTAAACTGTCCGTCATTATCATAGTCCCAGGCCTTTTAGCTAATATATGAGCTTTATTAGGGCCCAATGTGTGGCTCATTCTGCGTTATTGCCTCTATATAACCCACCACAATAAAAAAAGAATGTGGTTCGAATTTCAAACTGACAATACTAAATTGAGGTGCTGTTTTTTTTTTTCTTCTTGTTATTTAAATGTTGTTTATGTGTGATGCTTTGTAAACTGTCGGTTATTATCAGTTCCTGGCATTTTAATAAATATAAGAACTTTATTGGGGCCCAATTATTATGTGGCTCATCTACGTCATTATCTATGTATCTTTCCTGCCTCTGTATATCTCAGAGCGGTTTCGCACAACAACCGATCCGAATTCGATCCGCACCCGTGAAAGTATTGTTACGGACCATACTTTCGTAGCCGCAGAACTATTTCATTACAATAAAATTGTGGCGCAGGCGAGTACGCGCATTTTAATGCACTAGTGCAGAAAATTGTCAATTGCGTGCCTAAAAGCGATAAGAGCTGGTTTTTGACGGATTGAAATCATAGTGCGAAACCGCTCTGACTTTGAAATAAAAAACGAATTTAAAGTTTCAAACCCGAATTTTAAAATTGAGGCGTGATTCCTTTTTCTTATTGAAATGCAATAACAATTATTTTCGTTAAACTTAGAAATGAATCCACCAATACAAAAATAAAGTTTCAACTTACGGTTCTTATCCTTGAACAAGTTGAGTGTGGGAAGTATCTGCCGGTAATAGGGCACGAGGGCTTCTCCGACTCTCTCGCAGCCGCTGACGAGCATTTTGATGCATGTGAGCGCGTGGCAGATCACTGATGGTCGTTTTGTTGCTAATGCATCTGTGGAGTAATGTAGATGTGTTAGTAATTATTTCTGGAGTGGCGACCGCGTACCGGAAGACGGAGTGTTAGAAGGCCTCTCTAAGCTGGACCGATAACATAATGAGAGTCACGGGAATCCGATGGATGCGAGACACATAGGGCTGTTCATTGTGGCGACACTTGGGGGAGGCTTCAGACGTAGGTCGTCCCCAGGTGTCTAGTTTTAGCTTTGGTTGAAATGATCATGATGTCGATTAAACTGGTTTCTAACAGTATTTTTACTTTATTGATCTAACTATTAGTAAAAAAAGTTTCAACTGATGTCAGTAATAAGTAGGTATATACTCGTAAGAGAATGACAGACAAAAAAATGCCTGACTGCGATCATATCTGATGGTAAGCAGTTATGCAGTCGTTGACGGTAAAGCGCACTAGGTTATTAAGACCTTTTCACTCTAGCCTTGAAGAAACCTAAATTATAATCTGACGGGTAGACCGCAACAGGCAAATTGTTACAGTCCTTCGATGTAATGGGTACCTATAAATGAAGAGTTAAAACACGTAGCGCTCCGGACCTTCTTCTTCTTTTCGAATCGATATTAAACTCGTTAAATTGTTTGGGCCCATAAGTGGCTGCGTTAACTGCAGCATCAGTGGCACTCATTGAATCCTCTAAAGTGCAGGTGTAAGCTGCGGACCATAGACTGATAATAAACTATTTAATGAATTAAAATCATAGCATGAATTGTCAGTCAGTCAGTCAAAAAAATTATCTAAGTCATAATCCTTTTTAATAAATCATCCATTTTATATTCGCCAGCCATTTTATGTGATTTGAAAAATACGTCACACAGTATCATCTATATAAGACGTCAAATCTTTCCAGATTTGCAAGCGCTTAGAAGACGATATTACGCATTTTAATATTCTCAAGTACATCAAAAAGATTGCTCATAGAGCTAAACCCTTTAAAGCGAACCTGATCATAGAAGCCTTAAGAACGTAGATATTAAGAATTAATGCAGACTAGAAAATGCAGTATGAAAAATGTAATGTCGTGCCCAAGGAGTTTCGTTTAGATGTACTGGAAATTACTCTTGAACGCGAGTGCACTATGGCGCTGGAAACGCTTATATTTTCTGGCTTGAGTATATTTTCCTAGGCTGTAATGTAGGAAAAATTGGATGTGCATTGTGCAGTATTGCTTCAATATGAGACAGTAAGTACGATGTAGCTTCAAATCCCTTAGCAGGATAATTTTCATATCAGTAGAAACTGACTGACTGACACACCAACGCACAGCCAAAACTACAGGGCTCATTAGCATGAAATTTTCCACAAGGCAAGGTTTTTGACATAGGCAAACATTAAGAGATTATTTCACAAAATTCAACCCAAAGGTAGATAAAACGGAGTTCCGAAGTTTACAGGGAGAAAACGAGATCGAAATAAACGCTATTATTATATTTTATTGATGATCTCTAAAGTGATTATGTCATGGATTTAGTGATCGCAGTATTTTTGCACAAAAGAGAGCAGTGAATTTTCTTTTATTCACTCCATAAAAAATCTGATATAAAATAATGGAAGCTGATTTCTTTGTTTGGAGTGGAAAAACAACAAGAAACTTTACTCGCTCAGGGTGGACTAAGAAGGACTGTTAAAACCCATTAATTTGCCTTCAGTTGTCTTTTGCGTGCAATTCCACTGCTTTGGCAGCCCTAGGCCCTAGCGGGCTCCGTCAATCATGCGTCACCTCTTTGAAGTATGCATGAAACGCAACGCACCTATCCTCGGACGGCAAGCAAATCTATTTAACAAAGGCTAACAAACGGTAAAGGCGCCATTCGAACCTTGGCTACAGGCAGCACGTGCGGTGGCAGCATGTGCAGCTGCAGCCGCGTTCTGAATATTTTCACAGAAATTCATACTACTATCTACATAAAAAACCAGTCGTGCTGTTAAGCCTCGGCTGCGAATGCTGCCGCGACCTACAGCCGCAGCCGTGTTCAGAATGGTTTTCACGCAAATGCATACTACTACATAGAAAACAAGTCGTGCAGCTGCAGCTGGCTTTGTGCAGCTGCCGCATATACTCTCTGCATCGACAACCTGCAGCCTAGGTTCGAATGGCACCTTGATACGGAAGCAAGCCAAAGATCTTAGCCTAAAGAGTCTTGGACTTGATAAAAACCAACTTACTTTTAATCGGTATGATTAGCTGAGGCACCACAGGCAGGACTTTGTAGGAACCCTTGGTGATCAGGTCGTGAACGCCTCGCTCCACGATGAAGTTGTATGGGTAGGTACCCTCAGCTAGCCCGTCGAAGAACATTGGCAGGTAGTGGTGAAAGTCCAGCTTTTCTATCGGCACCTAGGGGCAAATAAATAAAAGCATTGGTAAATAAATTTTGAGTTTACTTACAGAATTTCTGAATCAGTTCCCGAATACACTGGATCCCAATATCAACTTAGTTGGAAAAAGATTGGGCAGATTTTTTATGAATTATGTTTGTTTTAATGATTTCACACTAATATAAGTACTTAAAAATTAAAATTTATCAGAATTTTGTAAAGTAATACACCTAGCTTGGTTTAAACCCTTGCTCTTATGACTTGTAAGTCAAGGTTCAGTGGTAATAAACACTGAGCCACCTGTCTGTTACTTTGTGTAATAAATATTTCAACACTCCTGCGCTTAAAATAATGAAGGAAAAATTCGTAAAGAAACTGGCACGTTTTAGAACCAAAAAAATCAAAGACATGTTACATCTACCAATCCGGTAGAAGAGGCCTGGGTCCCAGAAGAAGGAACATTATAGGGCTGATTATGCACAGGATTTTTTGTGATTTAATTACAATGTTGGAAACATCGTTGAATCTAAACTAATATTATAAAAAGAAAAGATTAGATTAGATTTATTTGTTTGTTTTTTTATAATTTAACTCAAATACTACTGGACCGATTTAAACCACCATTAGAAAGCTACATTTTCACTGAGTAACATAAGCTATTTATTTTATACTGCCACATGGGCAAAGCCGCGGGCACAAGCTAGTTGAAACATAAATTAAATTTATCCCAAAAACATTTCATACTCGCATCAAAATAGATAAATCTTACGAGCTGTTGAGAAAACTTTAAGCCTATTTTAATTTCATACATAAGACAGCAAAAAATAATGATTTTAATTAACTCAGTGTCTCAAGAGTTTAAACGATATTAAACGAGGTAGCTCTCAAAGCGATTCTTTCATAAAAACCTATGATTCTAAAATACTAGTTTAAGACTTAATTTTATGGTTTCCAGCGGGTTACATACCTATATGAATATTCGGGGCTACTTTCCACCAAGCTGAATATATTATCATCCAATAAATCTAGAGCTTACCTCATTTTCCCATTCGCTCATATAAATAGACCATAAAATTTATTAAATTCCATATTCCTTAGATCGGAATTAATTATTGAAAAAAGTAAAAAAAAATCTGATTTTACTCCATTACAAGTTTTCAATGAAAATATTTTTTTCATAGCAAACTTTTATAGCGCGGTATATATGTACTTATATAATTAATACTTATCAAGACCACTCCAAAAAGTTCAAACACGATGTGGTTATCTCATTGCGCTTATTATCGACTCACTACCAGTTCTATCATCAGACCCTGGTTACCATCTAGCACCTAAATACTCGTTAATACCAATCAAACCAGCCCAAAAAAGAAAGGGGTTGTGTCGTATACAACCGAGTTCCTATGGTCACTTTCCAGCTCCATTGTCATATCAGCTCCATGTTATCGTAATATTGCATTATCACGCGATTTACACATGCATGCAAAATTTCAGCTCAATCGGTAACCGGGAAGTGGATCAAATTTAATTTGTAAGATTTGATCACAGATAAACATCAGTCAGGTAAAATCTTTAAAAAAGCTTGATATACTGGAAAATTTTTAACGAATAAATATAAATTCTTAGAAAGGTATGGTCAACAACAAACAGCTCACAGGAAATGTTAAAATATATCCTTGATCAAAACCTTGTTGTTCTCAGTATACAATATACAATGTATATCAACGTACAAATAGGTAACGATGGCGTAGGCGACCACCAACGCGCAATTATGATAAGTACCGGAACTCCCAAGTATCACACACGTGATCGACACTGACATAACTAGGCGACCTGGTTATACTTCCGGAGGGTAGGTACACTGAACCTGCGTACAGTTAAATATATAAATATAATATTCTAAAACTTTCACACAACTCCATCTAGTCCCAAACTAAGCTGAGCTATAAGTGTGTACTACACTATATATACACCGTTAAATTTTGGTCCTTTTAAACCCGTGGAGGATCTATTCGGTACATGAAACACTATCGATTTATAAAGACAAAATTAAAAAAATAAATTGTTTTTTTTCTAAAATTCGAATTAATATACCTACGCGTAAACGTGGCTACCTACTGGACCCAAACACTTTGAGGGAAAAGAAAACCATCGATACGATAAATATAACCCATGCCACGAACTCTTCGCACCGTCGACGAGTCGTGTAGGATCCTTATAGGGCGGCGCGCTACCCGTTACACGTTATCGGTCTCAGCGGCCAGCATTACAGCTTCGCAGAAGGAGGAAACCGCATTTCATTTACTCTCGCTCCGGGCCATAGCCTGTACTGCTGCCGATCGCCTCCACAAACCACGGTGGTATTCCGCCCAAGTGGGGCACTACCTCCATTGTGTCCTCCGGCCAGTCCGCACAATGGTCACACCCGGCCGTTTCTTCCCCTCGAAACAGGAACCTCCCAAACCTGCCATGTCTGGTAAAGATCTGCGTCTTGCGGAAGGTGAGGACACCGTAGTGTCTCTCCAACCACTCCTCAAAAAAGAAACTTACCACTATAACACTATAACTTACCTTCCAAGCCAGTCTCTTGCCATAATTGGTAAACTCGATGCAGACAGGAAACTCTCCTCGCTGGTAACACTTCCTGAACATGGTTGGCTTAGCTGGCAGCGGATCGAAGACACCGCATTTTGGAGGTGGCAGCACTCTAGTGTTCTTCTGCAATGCTGGAAAGAGAGATGCAAAATTATGAGATTGTAATATAAAATCGTATCCTCCCGCATGAGCAATGGAAGTTATATTTTAGTATACGCATGTTTAAAAGTCAAGGGTCATATTATGATGAGCCAATCAGGTTACTATTAAGTTCTACTATCAGGCTCTAGAATGTAAGGGCAAATCAATGAACATAGACGTGGCTTTTCATCGAAGCTTTTAGTCAATAAAAGTTAGAGCAGTCATTTGATGATCTGTAACCTCAACAAAAGGTTGCTATCAATAATTTCCTGGTAGAAAAATCTAGAACCCCTTGTACAAGATAAAGATGGGATCCAGTCCCCCTAGCCAAGTTACAATTGTTTCGTTAAGCATGAACGCTTAGAGTTAACAACGCCCCAGATTCCTTTGTTATAACCATGTGACTGAGCGTTGAGATTGACGTGACGTCAGAACAAAGGAATTAGAGGCGTGACCAACTCCAAGCGTTTACACTTAATGAAACGATCCTGACTTGGCTTTATACTGATGAGGCAGAGTTATAACGTGCTTAGTCATTTCAAAGTCAAAAGTGCCCAATTTTGTTCCGATTTCTTGGTCGCCAACAGCAACCACCAACTTCTAATTAGGAAGAAAATATTATGCCTGTTCCCAAACTCCTTTTTTTTACTTCAGTTTGTTCAAGCAAAATTATTAGCTATAGTTCTCTAGTACTTAGATACCTCGTGCTAAAGAACGCGTGTAGCACACTCTAAACGCGACTCAAAATGAAATAAATTTATATTTTGCAAACAGTAATAAAATATCGGGCAAGCCTCGTATTGCCCCTGATAAGCTAGGGCCGCACCAATAACGCCACGTGCTTAGAGAACATTGAAAGATTTTATTTGCTCGGGAATAAAAGGTATAAAACAAGTTTTCAATAAAAATCATTCTTTTATAGCAAGCTTTTATAGCGCGGTATATGCACATATAATGAATACTCATCAAGACCATTCTAAAAAGCTCAAAAACGATAGTATTTAATTATCTTATTACGCTTATTACCGAGTTCGTATAGCCATCTGCCAGCTCCATCATCAGACTCTTGTTACCATCTAGCAACAAAGTACTCGTCAAGATGGATTAAGCGAATCCAAACTCAATGGGGTTGTGTCGTTTGACTACCAAGTTCCTATGGGCACCTTCCGGTTGCATCATCTGATCAGCTCCATGTCATAATAATTTTGTATTGTCGTCTTGCATGCAAAATTTCAGCTTAATCGGTAACGGAGAAGTGGATCAAATTTAATCTTCAAGATTTGATCACAGGCAAACATCGGGACAGGTGAAAACTAAAGAAAAGCTTGTAAAAGCACATTGTACCTTTCTGTATACAGGCATACTCACTCTTATTGTAGGAGTAATAACAGAGACTGAAAATATTATTGGTTGCTAGTCAATTAAGAACCTCACACCCCATCGTTACCTATTGCCCTATAAATAAATTCTTCGCACATCTCTAAGTATCAATTCTGCTGCCTTTATGTGATTTAAAACTGAAGGGATGGCTCAGCAATAGCTTAGGGTAGTTGATTGATCAGCACACTGTTGCTGCTGTGCTTTTTCTGTCAATTTTTCTACACAATCCTGAAGTGTCAGACTTTTGAGTAGCAGGGAATATTGTCCTTCTGTTATATGTATTTTTTTTAATTATTCATAGTCACGCGTTTGACCACTATCTCACCTAATGGTAAGCAATGATGTAGCCGACGATGGAGCACGCTTGCCTAGAAGTAACGTGTTCACTTTTGACAAGACCATAAGTTGTAGCTATCAGGGAACACAGTTTTAGTTGGGCATATACAAAACAAAATAATGTTACCTTGTATAGTAAACGCAGGAACAACCCTCGGTTTCCTTGCCTTATGCCCATGAGGATAGTTAGGACTTGGTTTCTTTAGAGACTGTCGAAATTCCTTCCCACAAAGTTCGGGGTTGCACGGCGGTAACAACACTCTCTCACGTTTTCCACGCATCTTCACTAACTCCAATAAAGAATATAATCACAAAAACATGCTCCGTACTCCACCAAGTAAATAATCTTATAATATCGATCTAAAATGTTGACACAAGTAATAAAATAACAAAGTAAATTTGTTCTAGACAGGGGCCCGAATCTGATTGTTTATTTTGCAACATGATCGTTGCTAGGCAACCGGGTGCCTATCGATTGGTCGACGGTGGCGCTCCCAGCGAGTATTGCGCGAGGTATGTGTACACAGGGAGCTATATTGCGTACGTGCCCGCCGACCCTGTTTAATTTGTTGACACAAATAGTGAGGGCACTCGGGCAATATGATGGTGTTTTAAAAATAAGGTGGAGATATTTAATCGATGTTATTTACTGGTTTAGTCAATATTGAAACCGTTTTGAGGGCGTGTAACTAGGATTTGTGGGTTTTCTATTTGTTAAATGGGTTTGGCAAATATAATGCATTGGCTTTTGAAAAATAGCTCGCAATTTGATAAAATACAGTGTGAGTTTTTTTGTTTTTTTTTTTATTTCTTTAAAAAAATATAGGGACTTTTATAACGCAAGTATGTCAGTCCCATCGTACCCTAAGACAAGTATCACTTAACAAACGAGATCAATGGATCAGGACCATAAAGTTGAATAATTTTCTCGCAACATCGGAATTCGGCTTACTTAATGCTTGGATTGATTTTTCTAAGCAGAATATAATAAATTCCAAATCGTTATCTAGTCAAATTGAAAATCATAAAAGTATATTATAGGAAAATGAATAAATTATACCATTGGCGGCGAATTGACAAGCGTATGTGTTGCCACCGTTAGGCCCAGTCCACGCCACAGAATTATATTAGCGATGGAGAATTTTATTACATTTTAATATGAGGTATTTCCACAATATCTCTATTGGAGGGAGAACCTATTGAATTCTGATCAGTACTCTCTTTTATGTGGGAACGATAAAACGCTTTTTGATTTTACTTTCGAATTGAAAAACTTATAGGGATTCTTGACTAACCGATATTTCTCAAAAATAAACTCAAAATTACTTCCTATCAAATGTAACGTACGTAACATTTTGAGAACACTTTTTATAGTAGGTGGCAAATAAGTTGAATCATTTGCTATGGTTACAGTGCATTCAAGGTCAACTGCCATGATAGTTCAACTTGTGTGACGCGGATTATAAGCGATTTTAGGATCTCAATCGCAGTGGGGAGCTGCGCGTAACCATAGCAAATAGTTCGAGAAGTCTCAAATATTTTCTCGAAGAAAAAGTTGTTTTTTTGGTGACGCAACAACAAACTTACTATTTTCAGATTTGTACCTGTGCTACAATACCTTGATTTATGCCAAGAGTGTGTAAAAACGTTATTATCTGTTTTTTGCGACATAAATAGAAGTATCTTTTTTGTCGTTAACTCAGAATTTTGATTTTTTCACAGTTTCAAGGGACCGTAGAATTGAGTTTATGGTCTTAATTTCAACTCGATATCTCCACGCGTTCTCGAGATAAAGTGTTTTGACAGACAAACAGACTGACAGATGAAAAATATTGTGATTCTATAAGGGTTTCGTTTGGTTTCCTTTTGAGGTAAGAAATTCTGAATAGGGTTTTTTTACTCAAGTGTGAATAAATTACTTATTTGTAAGTAATCACGTTCTATCGTCGACCTTATTATTGCTTACCATCAGCTGGTGAAATAGTGGTCAAACGTGAGCCTATAAATAATAATAATAATAAAAACACGGCCGCCCTTTCATAATCAAGATAGGATTCAAGTCTGTTCATGGTTGTTTTTTAATCTGTTTTCCATAATACGATTTACATGAGTGGCCTGTGGGTCTAGTGGTTAGAGACCCTGACTGCTATGCCGGAAGTCGTGGGTTCGATTCCCACCCAGGACAAAAAAAATTGTGTGACAAGCACGATCATTTATTCTGTGTCTGGGTGTAATTTAACTATAATATGTATGTATTTAGTATAAAATATATAAGTATGTTTATCAGTTCCCTAGTACCTATAACACCAGCTCTGCTTAGCTTGGGACTAGACGACATTGTGTGATAGTTGTGGAATATATTATTTTAAGACTGTGCTCAACAATACGCTTTTTTTCAGAATTTCAGTCCATAGCTTCTCTCGCACTAGGGTAGAGCGAGGGGGCGTGACAGACTAGGGTTCTAGTGACTAAAACCACAAATGTCTTCCATCAGTAAGTTGCCCTTTGCGTTCCTGGGTCACGGCAACTCTTTTGACTATCACGCAGCCATTACGTAGAATCATAGAAATATAATTATTGATGAAATTTTAGTTAGTGACAGTAGATCACTATACATACTACAATGTATACTTATATCTTAAAGGCATATTATTATGATGCTATGAGCACTTAGTAGTCTAGTGCTTCATAATAAATTGTATTGACCTAAATAATATAAGGTCTATAAAACCAACGGAGTAGAAAAATATGCGCAACAGGTTTTGATAATCTGCCTGTTGATATTGTGAGAGTTATGATAATAACCTTAATGTCGTTTTTGAAGTACAATAAAATCATAAAAAAAATTATTTTGAGGCAACCTTAAAAGATAGGCTATTCGTATCAGTAATTGTTGTATGGATCTAAGGCCGTGTTTACGGAGACGCGGCGCGTTGCGCGGCGCGTTGGGCGTTTCGTCGTACATTGCAGCTGCGGGCCGCGTCATCGCTCGCGCAAAGACAAACATATGGCAATGTACGACGGACCACCCGACGCGCCGCGCAACGCGTCGCGTCCCCGTAATCGAGCACGTAGGGTTGTGCCTTACTGGGACGCTATGGCGACGTAGCCAGGTCATGACGCCTAAAAAATGTATGGATTGTCTGCTTGCCCAACAATTGCCAGGTGAGGTACACACCATAGAACTGCATGCATTTACTTGGTTGCGCGAACTTGCAGTTTCGTCATGGCATCCCAGTGATCCCAGTGAGGGACGGGTCCTAGTGAGGAGTCTTTTTGCTATCATATTGATATGGTAAAAGCGGAAGATTTTGAGTGTATGTTTGTAACTTCTTCACGCCCAAACGGCTGGACGGAATAAAATGAAATTCGGTACATATTGCTGCTATTCCAGAACATAGTCTACCCCATATCCTAGAATAGCAAATTAGATATTTTTTATCCCAGGAGTATAATTGCTTTAAATAATTGTCTACTTCAAAAACGGGCGAAGCCACTGGCAGCTACTAGTCTTTTGTATATAGATATAAAAAACTAGTAAAAGTATAAAAGTCCCGATTCAGCCACTGACTCTCTAACTCCCAGTCCTAAGTGCTCGTTTACGGAGACGCGGCGTGTTGGGCGTTTCGTCGTACATTGCAGCAGCGGGCCGCATCATCGCTCGCGCAAACACAAACACATGGCAATGTACAACGGACCGCCCGACGCGCCGCGCAACGCACTGCGTCTCCGTAGTCGAGCACTTAGGCGGTCCGTCGTACATTGCCATATGTTTGTATTTGCGCGAGCGATGATACTGCCCGCTGCTGCAATGTACGACTAGCGCCCAAAGCGCCGCACAACGCGCCGCGTGTCCGTAAACACGGCCTAACCCTTAGACTTAGAACGCTGACATTTTGCATAGACGTTTCTTTTATGTTGTTTAAAAAGAACAAAAACATATTTTCCAGACTTTATCTCCAACAGCATTGCTAAATTACAAGGAAAGATACGTTACGTGCTAATATCGCAATCAGAAAAATCTAGTCTCGAAACTCGATCTCATCACTGTTACAAACCTACAACGACTAATAGACAAGGACAAAGATAAGAGCCAGCGCTGCCGTGCGAGCAAAATCTCGTTATCGAAATTAAGCGACGGACGCTGCTTTGATCTAATCTAAGACCTAAAGGGTTGAAACAGGAATCTAAAGTTTGTACAAAAAAACCTACTTTCGCGCGGGCGAAGCCACTTGCAGAAACTAGTAATCTATAAAAACCAAATTCAAGAAAATAAAGCGCATATTCCAAACCTAAATTTCAAATAACCGTCACACAAGACAATAGTAAAACCGTATAACGCCATTAAGATACATTACGATCTTTTAAATCGTCCGCCTGCAGATGCCATCAAATCTGTTAAGGTAGCTTTTCTACAAGAAATGAACGAGGTAGCTCAGTAGGTCGAGGTAGCGAGGTGCCACTGCCTGAAAATATAAAATTGCCCCAAGGAGATAAAGTCCCGGGATAAAAAGTATGTTATCTGCTTTTTCAGAACATGGTCTACCCGTGTGCCAAACCCCAACCAAATCTGTTAAAGTAGCTTTTATACTTGAGATGAGCGAGGTAGCTAGGCGGTGTGAGAGGAAAATCACTTCATTGTTCCTTGGTAAGCGCAGCTCTCACGAAAAAGGGCTAGTAGAGCTAGCTTTTCACAACTAGGTTAGTTGGCTTTCAGTTCAAACCATTGCAGCACTATTTGACAGGAAGCGATTGCCTATCGGAGCCTGCCTATCTAGCACGTCGATATTCCTTGGCATGACTAGTGTCAGTTTTCCTGATTTCTGTCTACACGTAACTCGCAAGCTCGCAATATTTACCAGCACACTATTTCACAGTTTCGCTAAGAATCCTCGCAACGCTTAGTTTACTCAGTACATCTTTAGTGGATAAGCACCGCTATTTTTAGTGTCATGTGTTCAGCGGCTCCGAACAGAGATTTCGCGGCAAATTGAATGTCGGGCGACACAAGCGTTCGATATTTAAAATTTAATATGGCATCAGCTGCCGGGAGCATTATGAAAATGTTTATACCGCGGAGTTTACAATGAACCTCTGTGGTCGAAGTTTTGTTGAGTTTGAAACAGGTTCGTAGTGTTTTTCTGGTGATAAACAACGATATTACTTTCCTTGTGTCTTTTGACCATGATGTGACAGACCAAAGGTTTTCTTAGTTTTCTTTTAAGGTCATCCAATGATTTCTAGGAGCAGTGGTGGTAGCTTGGTAACGACCCTCACTTACGAGTTTTAGGTCTCGGGTTCAAACCCAGCCAGGTGCTTTACTTTTTGTAATTTATTTCATCACCACTGCACTCAAAACGATGAAGGAAAACCTCGTGAGGAAACCGGCATGTCCTAGAACCAAAAATTCGAAGACATGTGGCATCCACCAGTCCGGACTGGGTCCGCGTGGTTGAATACGGCCCATTCCCTCTCCTAGAGAGGAGGCCCGAGTCTCAGCAGTGGGAACATTATAAGGCTGATGCTATGCTAATGATTTCTTAGCCATATCTGTGTTTTTCAGTTTCCTTTTGCGTTCTAGGACTTGGGGGCATCTGCCCTGTTGAGCCCCTATGGTTAGCTAACATCACTTTGAGGAGTGCATGGATTACTACGTGCTTTCCTTTTGAGGAGTGCGTTTTGTTTTAGGTGGGAAAAATTGAAAAAGGACGGCACGCTGTTCATTGCTCGCCGTCCACAAGTCCGCACCTACGGTGGTCGGAAATCGGGATCGGAATCCCTACGGCGGCTGGGGCGTGAGGGCCGTTATATATAAATGTGACTGGATGGAGAGGGAGAGGGAAAGGGAGGCCAAAGCAAAGATGGATAGATTGTGTGCGAAGAAATTTGAAAGAGCCATCCACCAGTGATCAGCGTGATTGGTAGGTTGTAATGGAAGGAAAAACGATTTGCGCTGATATGGGACAAGTATAAGAAGATAATAACAATAATTTTATTGAATCAAATTAATCTAACTGTAGTTTTTTTTTTCCTTTTGTCCTCTTAGGCAAATTGTGGGTTAAGCTCGCTTATGAACATTATCTATCTTAATTAAAGTTGTTTCTAAAGTTTTGTGTAGTTACAATTATCAAGAATGAAGAATACTGCCAGCAACTATCCCAATGTCTTTAAACTACTTTAGTATTTAATCACAAAATCACGACTCCAGTCCCATGAGACTTAGACGATTAGAGTCGAGTTAGCTAGACTTATAGTCTATTTAGTCTATTTCCTTAATTTGTGAATTAAGGGAGCGCTTTTGTGCTAATTATTAAGTAGTGTTGGGAGTGTTTAACTTTAGTATGAATTGCCATGATACTCGTAATGTAATAAGCTACCATTTTAGACTTGAAATTATAACAAATATAAAAAAAGAAAAACATTTTTTTTTTGACGGAAAAAGGCGCTAATTCAGGACTTACAAATTTTAATTATACTTTGTGAAAAATATGTGACACGTTCGCGCAAAATGGCTGAACGATCAGCATAGTGTGGTTACGACACACACGCAAAATGCGAACAGTCTACGGCGCTGGTTTTCAGCGCGGACCGGTGACGTGGGTCGGTTAATCCGTTTTAAACCGTTTTCAACTAATAATAACAGTCTTTTATTAATTTTGATTAGAATGTGTAACAAGTTTTTGATATGATATGATGATATACATCAGAACTACATTTTTATGAAAGGGAACCATCTGAAAGTATAACCGTTCAAGTAAAAACCAAATCGAAATCGGTTAATGAACGATGGAACTTTGAAAAACAACCGAATTGTTTTAGAAGTTTTTTACTCGATTGGTTGCATATTAGATGGTCAGCAATTCCTATAAAACTATTAGTTAATGAATTGATAGTTCAAATGTCTGAATGTTGATGAAGTCCGTTACTAAAATCGTATTGCAATCTTAAAAATCCAGAAAGTGTTAAGTAAACCTACAAAAGCTTTACCAGCAACGAATTTTATTTATTCTTTCCAACGACACTTTCATAACTACCACCGAGTAATTCATTTACAAAAAAAAAAAAAACTAAAAAATATGCTCCAACAAAATCGCCTAGTCATCGCATCAGCATTATTACTTTTCCTCTACAAAACACAATAATAACTGCTCCAGTCGATTCTGAACCGACCAAAAAGGTGAATAAAATCGAAACCGTCGGCTTTCGGCTTTACCGGCGATTTTTTCGTTTCACACCGCGAGCCGTGCTGGGTAGGCAGAATCTGGCAATTTTAAAAACGATTCGCAGAGAGGTCAATTTATTTTTGTTAACATTACTCGAAACTGGTGGAGATTTTATTTGGTTCAGCGTAGTGAGTTGTTGGAATATAAAATTGTAGACTGGTAAAAATGGCTTTACCTGTGTGCCTATATATTTTTAGATATACGGAGGCATGCTTTACCTCTACATATTATAAAAGTTTCAATGCGAGTATTTGAACAAACACGTAATTAGTCTAACAGCAACTTCGCCGAGAGCTGTCCATATAAAACGTAACATTTTTACAAGCTTTTATTTAGTTCTACCGGTCTCGATGTTTATTTGTGATTGTAAATCTTGTGAATTAAATTTGATCCACTTTTCGGTTACCGATTGAGCTGAAATTTTGCATACATGTGTACATCAGATGATTACGCAAATTATTATGACAAGGAGCTGATCTAATGATGAGTTCAGAAGGTGGCCATAGGAACTCGGTAAACGACACAACCCTATCGGAGTTTGGGCTCGCGTCATTCATATTAAGGTGCTAGACGATAACCAGGGTGTCACGATGGAACTGGAAGATGGCCATAGAAACTCGGTAATAAACACAATAAGATAGCCTATCGTTTTTGAACTTTTTGGAGTGGTCTTGATGAGTATTAATTATGTAAGTATGTACCGCTCTATACAAGCTTGCTGTGAAAAAAATATTTTCATTGAAAACTTGTTTTGATATTAGTCTTATCATCCCGGGTTACAAAAAATAGCATACGAATTATTCTCAGGCCTACCAAATATACACAAAAAATGTGAAAATCGGTCGAACTGTTTTGGAGCACTGCAAAAACTGTGATACGAGATTTTTATACGTTAAATAATGTCGTCATCATCATTATTTCAGCCGAAAGACGTCCACAGTTGGACATACGCCTCTCCCAAGTGTCGTCATTATCAGATACCATCATCGAATTATAATTATAACACTTGATCAATATAGTCCTATATATTTATATATAGGGACCTCAACGACTTACCCACTAAGACATACACAAACAAAAACACAATACAGTTTTAAGCATAGTGAACTCGTCACTTACAGAGGTGCACAGTACTGACAAAAAAAAAAGAAAACCATAGAAGACGGTAGCTTAAATATATACACAGTATAGTCACAGGCGAGCTATTATCCAAAAACAGTAGAAAAAAATAATTTAAACAAATTAATGAAAAAAGAAGAAAAAGAATATAAAGAAATTTAAGTAAACATCTACATTACACAGAAACATATACAGATAATTATAAAGGTAGTTCAAATTATGCAATGGTATTGAGGTTCCGATGTGGTTAAAAACTTTGTACGGAATATGCGAAAAGTGTTTGAGAAGATGTCGATGCTATTGGATCGTGTAGCGATTTTATTATAATTTCTCATTAGACGATTCAAGGGTGCGGTGCTACCGAGATTAGTACGACTGACAGCTGTGTTGATGTTTTCGTGGTGCCATATCAAATGAAGGTATTCTAGCTATTAATTACACAGATCATAACTTGAAAGCTGTTGCTGATTACATTAGGTTTAGGTGTATACGACTATATTCAGGTATTTCATTGATCTAATTAAGGATTAATTTTGATCTATGACTGTCTACTTCAGTACCTGCGTAATCAAAGTACCATTTATAACTAGTCGGTTTAGGATTCAAGTTGAGTTGGTATTGAGTGTTGTAACTAGAATATACAGGGTGTATCTGACATCGTACCACAAACGATTACCGTGGATCCAGTACATGATTCTGGACACCCCCGTGGTGGAATTTTTCATCGGATTATTCTTAATTAAAAACATCTTTACGTTTTTTTTAATTTAAACAGTATAAAATCGTTATTTAAATATTTTTTAGTAAAAAAAGGGATGAATTACTTTTAAAATGCTGTCGGGGTTGATTAGAATAACGATTTTATCAACCCCTATAACTTTTTAATAAATTATTTAAAAAATATATATAAAAAAATAGAAAAAAGATTTTTTTCTTTTTTTACCGAAAATATCTTCGAGGTTGGTTAGAATGACGATATTGTACAATTTAAATTTAAAATATCACACACTTTTTTAATTAGGAAAAATCTGACGAAAAATTCCACCAAGAATCATGTAATAGATCCATGGTATTCGTTTGTGGTACGTTGTTAGTACATATACACGTCATACATCGCGGATTTGCGACAAGAAAGGCATAACTGATTTGACGGCACGGTCAGCACAGCGGTTTAGCGATTGGTTGCTGCGTTGTGTGCCGCGGATTCACTTCTCGCTTCGAACAATAATATTGTATGGCTTACAGACAGCGATTTCGGGTCTGTATGTTTTATGTTTGGGAGTTTGCATGTTTGTGATTGCACACACGGTACAAGAGTAGTAGTGTAAGTAAAGGATATTTGTGACAAAATATTACAAAGTATAATAAATTTTACTGCATTGGATAAAAAAATGATTTCTTTTTACATTGTGTCATTTTTAGTACAGAAACCCTTAATGTACAGAAATCAGCTACAAGAATATATTTATTAAAACTTAAAAGAGCTCTTGTGTATGTTTTTTGAATTCGACGCCCCCAGGCAATAAGTCAGTAATCGCAAAAAATTGTTTTTCGATTACCGACTCTATTGCCCGAACAATAAATCGGTAATTGAAAAACAAACTTTTGCAGTAACCGACTTATTGCTTGGGAGCGTTGAATTATGCCATCCTTCTCTCAAATGCCACAATCAAAACTATTAATACATGGTCAAAGTACATTTAGCTCTTAAAATTACTTTAAAATCAAAACAATTTAGTTATTTACAAGTACGTTTTTTGTCGTTAGGTCACGTGGTTTAATTATATTTTTTTTTTTAAATTAAATACCTCATGAAATTGACGATACTTACTAAACCAAAAACTATCAACATAAAAATTTCTTCAAAGCTATTCCCGTTAACGAACATTGAGGAAAGTAGTAATTTCTACCTTCAATTCATGACTTTGAACAGATTTATTTAAACGTTAAATCCTTTAGTTTTTCAACCGCCATAAAATCACAAACATCCCTTCCCATAAAGCCAGTACAGCCGTTAATACACACACACACATATAAATAACAAAGTTTAAGTATATGAACTAGGTATATCGTCTGGCTAGATTTACGACTGGCTAAGTACTCGTCTTGGTCTCACGTTTTCACCATAAAACAGTTCAGTTGAAAGACGCGGGGAAGGAATGGGTGATACGTCTCCGCCTGTGAATAGTTGAGATATAGCTGGTTTAGATTTTTAGTGTACGTCGTTTCGGTTAATTTTAGGACGGTATAGAGAATTTTAGAGGGTCTCTGTGGGTAGATAGAGATTTAGATTTAGTGGTGTTGTTTAAATTTTATTGACGTTGCAATGAATTTTGTAATTCTCTAGAGCTATTCAATAGTTTCTGCAAAACATCTTTTTCTGTAGATTGCTCATTGTGGAAATAAGATAGTAAGTATTTTTTTTAGTTTTACATTATTGGACGGCGAGCAATAGTAATTGAGAATTACAAGACCTTGGCTAATGGCTGGTTGTATTTCATGTGCACCTAAAATAGCTGTCAGCATAATTGTTAGGACTTCGATTGATTGAGTCACCATACTCCTGAAACGTTAACAGAAACCGAATGAATACGGGTGATTTTTATTCAGTTAAAGTCTTACCCTCATTCTTACTCAACCTAGAGCATTACAAGTTATTTTATGATTCCCCACCCAAAAATAGGATATAAAAATACAAGAAACTACAATTCATCATTCAGTAAGCAATTAACTACGTTAGTATTACGGCAGATTAAAATAATTAAGTAAAAATTTCAGTTATATAAAAATATTTTCTTATTTGTACTGTACAGTAAATTAACTTTGAGTAATTTACTAAGTACACTATAAACCGAAAAACATACAATGAAACAACACAAGCTCCGTTAGATATTCCTTGTAGTTGCTACACAAGTACAAGAGTATTCATTATTATTAAAATTATGATCAATTTGTGTCTGATTGATACAACATTATCGATATACTTTCTCTACTATTTTTGCCATTCTTTATGCTATTCATCTTATACCACATACTGAGGTAATTCATAATTTCAGTCCCATACATTTTTGATGGAAAATAAAGCCATGACGCCATCAAACCTACCCAGGGGTCCATGGTACTGTTTAATGAAGTTCTTTATACGTGGTTAACAAAATAAGTTTCGACTGAAAGCGCACTAACGATGCTCAAGGTATTACCAGTTAGTGGTGACTTACACACAGCTAGGAAGACTAACAAGTTTATAAGCAATCATGAGAAATATTTTTGCTTGCAAAGCAAAAATCCACGCCTACTAAAGGTGACTATGAAGAAAAAGCTGCTAATGTACTTATTAACTGGTGCAGCAATAAAATATTTCAAGTAATTAATAACTACAGAGCTAGTGTTCAGGATTGCAGACTCAACAATTTCTTCATCCTAGAATTTAGTAGCCAAACAAAGAGCATTTGAAAATGACACTTGTAACTGAAACGTTGAAAGAGAATCTTTAGTCTTGGTACGGTCATGTGAAGATAAGAAATGAAACGCATGTTAATAAAAGAGTTATGAGCACACATGTGGATAGATGGAAAGAGAAAAACACACCAAAGATTAGATGAATGGACTGTTTAAGGAGTAATATGAAAAAAAGGAAGTTAATGATAGCGTGACAGTTAACAAGATAGAGTAGAAGAAATAAACATGCTATGCCGTCCCCAAGTAACTTACGGACAGGAAGATGATGACGATGATGAAATGTATGTTTTGGATTGGATACTTAAGAAGTAGTAAAACAATGATAGAGTTATCAATCAAGTCGATCCATCTAACAAACATAATTGAAGTATCAAACATATGGAAAAGTAAAGCACCGCTTACCTGCACAGTTTTTATAGATTACGGTATTACGGTAAAGTTATTCATCCAAAGCATCTGTGAGTCCCAACACAAATTCACAGTGTCACGAGACTAGCACAGTCCCAAATCTAGTACATCTAGACATAACCATATAAACATAGATCAAACATAACTCCTCGTGTATATCACCAGAACGGGCCCCAAATAGAATTGAACCGCGAATAACGATATATCTGGCACTAACAAAATAATACATATTTTATCGATATTCTTCTTATTTATGGAATCCTCTGAAAAGGTGTAATGGAATTTCGGGATAACTTTTGAGAATGTGTGAATGGAGTGAAACTGAATATATTTTGTTTTAGTGATATTTGCTATAATTTGTGATGATGTCATAAAACGGTGATGTAGCTCTTGAGATAGAAAATTATTCAATAATTCTTCCTACTTTGAGTTCAGCCGAGGGAGTGTCAGACTATTACTGACTAAAATCTACCTATTTTTCTTCGGGTTTATGGTTATCGAACAATGGAGAAGCAATTGCTTTTGATCAACCATTGGTATACTTGAGGCTTTGAGATAGAGAAGGCGGCGCTATTATTGAATCGGTTTTGTTAAGGAAGATATGGTGGTGTTTCTTTTGAGATTTTTTATTATGTAATTAACTTAATACTGACATGAAAAATCACTTATTAAAAATACTAAAATATGGCGTCAAAAATTCCTCCACATCGCTAACGACTGGAAGTGTGCTCGAAAGACAGGTGGTAGTGGCACGTTATGAAGAGATAACAATTTTAAAATCAATGAGCACAGTTAGTGCTCATATCATATCATTTTAAAATTGTTATCTCTTCTAACCTAACCTAATCAGACATCTGATTTCAATGGTTGAGATTAAAATACTATAAGTAAGTAGGTGAAGAAAAGTGTCAAATTTTTACTGACCCATTCGTATCTCTGCAGTTGCTTTTTGTGTTCTAAGGTTGCGGTGATTCTTTCAAACAACCCCGCAGTCCTTGCAACCCTTAGGTAGCCCTATCAATCCTGATGACACAAGAACACAACGCTTTGATTCAAGCCTAAACTTTTCGACGGCGAGCTAATCATTGCTCGTTGTCTGCAAGTCCAAATCTATGATAGCTAGGAAAGACCCAAGCCGTCTCTTGCGACTATTGAGACGTAAGGATTAGTTCTCCCTCACGTTTTCCACCAACTTTTCCTTCTTTTTTATTTTGCTTTGCTTGAATTTGTGCTTTGCAGAAGAACAAAGCTCCTTGTACGTTTAAATGGAGCTATTAGAATCTGTAAATATTTCTTTACTGGCGATACAGAGACTTATGATGATCCTGTTATGTCCCACTGCAAAGCCAAAGCTTCTATTCTTTGATTCTCATCTGTACTTAGCAATTTTTTTTGGGAAACCTTCAAGTAAGAGTAAAACAAATCGTCACATCATCTCCCTTTGGATCTACTACGTCACCGGCTCCTGCTGTTTGGGATCCAGTCAGTGGTTGCCTTAGCCCAATGAAATAGTAATAGCCCCTCACCCACTAAACGTAAGACAGCGGGATTCCTGCGACAGCACTTAATATTACTGGTTTTGACCACGGTCGTTACGAATAGTCAGAAGTCGGGAGAACGAAAAATGGAACAAGGATACCAATCTTATCAACGGGTATCGTTCTACCCAATTTACTGGGTCGCGAGAGTCAGATATATTATTTTGGGTTTATATTGATATGCAACTGACCAGTGACTATGAAAAATGCTTACATAATCTATTGATTTCTGTCAGCTACATATTTTTCTTTTACTGTAAAACCGAAACGGCCCAAGATGTCTTAAACAAAACAGCTCAGCTAGTACAGTCGAACAATTTGTCGGTGTGGCAGCGTGGCGGGCATCCGTCTCGGCCAATTACTATAACAACGATATGCAAACTGCTCACAATCACGCTCGGAGTAATTTAAAACTTGAACAAAGAATACCTGTTGCAACTGGATAGGGCTGTTTTTTTTAGGTAAGAAATCATCTCCCGCTCTAGAATGGAGCAAGAAGGTATTACAGACTTATCACTACATAGTTTAAAACAAAGCCGCTTCCCGCTGTCTGTCCCTATGTATGCTTAGATCTTTAAAACTACGCAACGGATTTTGAGTTTTTTTTTTATAGAGAGAGTGATTTATGAGGAAGGTTTATATGTATAATACATCACCATTGCAACCGTGCGAAGCTGGGGCGGGTCGCTAGTACTGACTAAAACTCACATGCGTCCTTCAGTTATACTTTGCTTTTCAGAACCTGATTTCTTAATGACCCACACCCTAAATGATTTTGCTGACTTCTCTTTGAGGAGCACGTGGAACACTATTTGGGTTAGGTCTTTGCGAACGTCATTTTTTTTTTTATGGTAGGTAAAATCATCCAATGACAAATCCCGCCCTTGGCCGGAGTGGGAAGTAGTGTCAGACTCTTACTGACTAAATACCTACCGCGTTCCTTCGTAACCTATCGTGCCGGGGCCGGGTATTCCTTTCGGAAGTTAACCCATGACCCCGGTATTGTGAACGGCTTGGAGTGTACAGTGACTTGGAAATTTAATTATTTGTAAAAGTATGCAAAATGAGTAGTTGTAGAAATGAACGAGTATTTGCTTTTTAATGACGATACACAGTATACCATAGTACTTTTTGTTTCATTATTTGTTTTTTTTTATTCATATTAGTTATTGATGTGTGTTGATCATCTAAAAATCCATATACTTAAGTACATAAAATAAAATATTGACCCGCTTTTAAAATAAGTTATTTTATTTTAGTTCGTCATCGTCTCAAATTGGTGCCATATTTTATTGATCAGCTTTTCATTTATCGTAGAGAGTGATGTAGCATAAAAAATGTTATTGTTAGGCATGCTAAGTGTAACAAAATTTATCCTTTGTGAATTATAATGATAGGAAAACTTACACAGATGGTATCTAAAGACGTAAGTACCTTAATATACACCGTTAAATTTTGATCATTTTAATCCCGTGGACGGACGATCCAGTACATGAAACATTTGTATTTGATTGATTTAAAGATAAAATAAAAAAATAAAGTACTTTTTTCTAGAAATTAATTTCTTTAATTAAAAGAGTCAAGGACATTGTAGATAGTTGTCGGTCATCGCATACTAACTACCTACAGGTCATTGGACTCGCCCAGCTGACGTTTCCTTAAAGAAATAAATTTCGTACATGCATAAATTAATTCGAGTTTAAAAAAAGTACTTTATTTTTTTTTTTTTTTTTACAAATCGATAGTGTTTCATGTACCGAATCGACCCTCCACGGGATTAAAACGATCAAAATTTAACGGTGTATACTACCTATATACATATTATTCAAAAGTGAAAATTTAGTTAGCAAGGCTGGTTAAAAGTGCTAATAATAGAAACTTACATAGTAATGCATTATAATAGACACCAGTTAATGATGCCACATCCAGTATCTCTAAACATTATTCAGTGTTCTTTAGACAATGTATCTTGAACTCTCTCCCAGAGGGAGACGCTAATAAGCCCGTAATAAATGACTCGCTTCGCGCAAAATATTCAGTGTGTGCTGCCAACTGTTATAATTATAAGTATTACAATCCCAGATACACGAGTAATAATTATATTGTTTGTTTGTTTAGCTTATTAGAAAATTGGGTTTAAAGGCGCTTCAATTGTTTTGGCAAGGAAAGTTTTAGTTTAGGATGGACGAGGGTATCCATGGGCTCCCAGAAATAATTGTAAAGTTGAATAATCGAATGAACTCTCCGAATGAGGAGACTCATAACGTTTAAAAGGTATTCATCAGTTATGTAGAGTCGTCAGGTTCTTCGGGATATCAGCAATGATGGCGCAGTGGTAACGGTCTCAACTTACGTTGTTGGTCGCAGGTTGAGAGCTAGGCGCATTAGATACTTTGTGTAATTTATTTCATCACTCTTACTCTCGAAACAGTGAAGGAAAACATTGTCAAGAAACCAGTATCTCCTAAAAAGGAAAAATCGAACGCTCAGTGCAAATTTGTAAATGTTCCATCCACCAATCCGCACGGGGCCTGCGTGGTGGATTATGGCCCATTCTCGATTCTTATAGAAGAGGCCTGCGACCCAGCAAAAAAGCAAAAAGAAAATTATAAAGCTAATAAAATTATGCTATTAATATTTATAAGTATAATAATGTAATTGTATTCTGTTTTATATTATACTAACTTCTTAATATTATAATGCGGTTAAAATATTCTGTGTATTTTTGGTAAAAGTGGTTGATATTTAACATGGCAATGCTGCCAGCGTTCTGGGTACTTTTCCCATTGACATCGATGCGGATGAATTTTTGCCTTATGAACTATTTTACAAGCTTTCTATTAGCTTGCACTGTATGTAACTATGTATGTTCGGCTCAAATCTTGCAACTCAATTTTGAAGCAGATATCTTCAACCGATTGAGCTGAAATTTTACATGCATGTGTAAATCGGGTGACAATGCAACATTATGATGACATGGAGTTGATCTGATGATAGAGCTGGAAGGTAGCCATAGGAACTCAGCAATAAAACAATACAACCCCATTGAGTTTGGGCTCGCTTGATTAGTACTGACGAGTACTTTAATCCTGTATGATAGCCAGGGTCTGATGATGGAGCCGGAAGGTGATCATAGGAACTCCACAGTTAAACGATACAACCCCATCGAATTTGGGCTCGTTTGATTCGTATTGACGAGTACTTTCATCCTATATGGTAACCGAGGTCTGGTTATGGAACTGGAAGGTGGTCACAGGAACTCCGCAATTAAACGACACAACCCCATCGAATTTGGGCTCGTTTAGTTTGTATTGACGAGTACTTTCATCCTATATGATAGCCAGGGTCTGATGATGAAGCCAGAAGGTGGTCATAGGAACTCCGCAGTTAAACGATACGACCCCATCAAGTTGGAGCTCATTTGATTAGTATTGACGAGTACTTTGATCATGTATGGTAGCCAGGGTCTGATGATGGATTCGGAAGGTGGTCATAGGAACTCCGCAGTTAAACTATGCAACCCCATCGAATTTGGGCTCGTTTGATTCGTATTAACGAGTACTTTGATCTTGTATGATAGCCAGGGGCTGATGATGGAGCCGAAAGGTGATCATAGGAACTCCGCAGTTAAACGATACAACCCCATCGAATATGGGCTCGTTTGATTCGTATTGACGAGTGCTTTCATCCTTTATGGTAACCAAGGTCTGAAGATGGAGCTGGAAGGCAGTCACAGGAACTCCGCACTTATACGACACAACCCCATCAAATTTGGGCTCGTTTAGTTTGTATTGACGAGTACTTTCATCCTATATGGTAGCCGGGGTTTGATGATGGAGCCAGAAGGTGGTCATAGGAACTCCGCAGTTAAACGATACGACCCCATCGAGTTTGAGCTCGTTTGATTAGTATTGACGAGTACTTTGATCATGTATGGTAGCCAGGGTCTGATGATGGAGTCGGAAGGTGGTCATAGGAACTCCGCAGTTAAACGATACAACCCCATCGAATTTGGGCTCGTTTGATTCGTATTGACGAGTACTTGTATCCTATATGGTAACCAGGGTCTGATGATGGAGCTGGAAGGTTGCCATAGGAACACCAAAATTGAACGACATAACCCCATTGACTTTAGGCTCATTTGATTTGTAATGACGAGTACTTGGATCCTATATGGTAAACAGGGTCTGATGATGGAGCTGGAACGTGGTCATAGGAACTCCGCAGTTAAATAACACAACCCCATCTAAATTGGGCTCATGTTATTTGTATTGATGAGTACTTGAATCTTATATGGTAACCAGGGTCTGATGATGGAGCTGGAACGTGGCCATTGGAACTCCGCAGTTAAACGACACAACCCCATCGATCGTACTAGTTAGTTTTAATACACTCCTACAAAATAGGTACCAATGGAAAGGGCTTGCAGAGGGTAACTTGAAAAATAAAGTGACATTACTCTAAATCCAATATCTTCCTTTTTCTCAGTCATGCTCTTGGTGGAGTGGTAGTGGTCATGGATCGTCTGGTAGGTTGGTTGCGGTTTTTGCGGAATACTCCATTTCTCTCTATTCATGGCACTTCGGGTACATTCAATAAGGGAACACTTCAAAGATGGTTTAGTGAGGTCTGTCCTTCTGGTAGGCGATTGGCTGCGAGAACGTAGGCCCTCTACTCTTCCCTGTACCACTAAACGTTTCAAAGAGCTTTCATTGCCTGTGATAGGTATATCCAAACATCTTAAAAATTCACTGTTGCACAATCGACGAAATTTTTTGTTATGATGCAAAACTCTTTAAGAATGGAAACGTTAGTACGGTGAGCAGTCTGTTTTATCCTCAGTAGACGCCTCCAGCGTCACATTTCAAGAGCGTCAATTTTTTTACGGTGCTGAATCTTTTCCGCATTTCCCAGTATTTGTGATTGTGGATCCCAGGTAGATAAAATCTGGACAACTTCGCAATTGCCTATGTAAGTTGTTTGTTCATGTAAGTTAGGTTGATTGTTAGTCTTACGATCCACCACCATCATTTTTGTTTCATAAATCCAACTTGGTAGACTTCTCAGGTGGTCGCCTCCTTCTGCGAAGCAGTAATGCTAGCAAAGGAGGAAGCCCACGGTACAAGCGTGCCCTGCCCGAAGAGCATCGCCGTGTCCTCGTGAGGGCGATCGGTAGCGATGATCTGTAGCGATGATGCGCCGGGCCATGGTCCGGCAGCGAGAAGGAGTGGCACGTGGTCGCCTCCTTCAGCGAAGCCGTAATGCTAGCAAAGGAGGAGGCCTACTGCAGGCAACGGCGCTCACGCCGCAGCCACCGTCGTAATTCCGATCCAAATTTTCGGTCACCGTAGGCACGGGCTTGCGGACGGCGGGCAACGGGTAGTTCGCTGTCCGTTTGTCCGGTAACAGACCGGACCGAGCCCAAGTCGTTTACGGCGCGCACTGTTCCCGTGCGCCTGAAAAAGTTGTCAGTAAACCGTAGTGGCCCAGTAGGGTCGAGGCCTAGTCTGGGGCTCTGGGGAGGTATGAAAATGCATACTAGGGACCTGGATCCAAGGCAGGGAAGGAACAGGGTAGGTTTTTAATCAGTAAAAGTCTGACACTATTTCCTGCTCCGCCCAAGGGCGGGATTTATCATTGGATGATTTTACCTACCATATAAAAAAAAAGCAAAGGAGGAGGCCGACCGCATCAGGCAACGGCGCTAACGCTGCAGCCGCCACCGTAATTCTGATCCCGATTTCCTGCCACCGTAGGTGCGGACTTGCGGACAGCGGGCAATGGGTAGCTCACTGTCCGTCCGTCAGGTAACAGACCGAACTAAGCCCAAGGGCAGGGGATGTCATTGGAAGATTTTACCTACCATAAAAAAAAAACCTGGCAGACTTCTAAAGACTGAACGAACTGAAAGAACTTAGTCTGCTAAGACTAAGTTTCTTAAGCTTTCCTATAATATGGGTAACAAATGAAAGGACTTGATGAGAATACAAATGTGGTTGAAATAAGGTATAACTAAAAAGTAAAAAATAAATAACAAATAAAAAACTTTTTTAAGAACAAGCTTTCAATTAAATGGGCTAAAAAGAAGAAAATAAAGTTTTCCTTTATAACTTTTACTATCAATTTATAACGGCATAACACAATTTATATGATATAAAAGCTTGTCGCGAGATTTAACTGTGTAAATACACAGCTAAATAACTTCATTAATTAAATAAGTTAAAAAACTTCATCTATTGATTTTAATATTTTCAAAATCTCGCGACAAGCTTTTATATCATATAAATTGTGTAATGCCGTTATAAATTGATAGTAAAAGTTATAAAGGAAAACTTTATTTTCTTCTTTTTAGCCCATTTAATTGAAAGCTTGTTCTTAAAAAAGTTTTTTATTTGTTATTTATTTCTACCCATTTGTACCAATTAGTTGAACATGAAAGTAACAATTTTTGTGCCTTTACTTAGTCAATAAAATAAAAATAATTTATCATAGCCGAGTTCAAGATAATTCAAAACAAGCATACGTTATGAATAATTTTAAAATAGGTATTAAGCTAAATCAATTTTATTTTTATAAGTATAACTGTTTCTAAATACAAAACAAGTACTTTCCAAAACATTTTTAGTTTATTTTATTTCTGTCTTTTCTTCAATTAATTACTTATTTTCAGACATAATATTCCTTTTCCTGTTTCACTAATAAACTCGTATTTCCCATTTTCAAAGACATTTTCACGAGAAATTAAATAAGAGAGAATTCAATTTTGATCAGAAAACCTTTTACGATTCATTTTTAAATCACAAGGTTATAACGAAAAAACAAATTACAGACTTATAATAATAAAAAACAATATATTTTATAAAAACATTTTACTTATATATGTTTCCGTTTTCTTTACAGGTAAGTTCGAAGAAATTGAAGTAAGATAGACTAAATCAACAATAGTGGTGAGAATTGGTTTTCGAAGCTGAATGAATGATATTATTATATATATTTTTTAATAACTATAAATTAGTGTTTGACTGCAATTGCACTAGTTTATTAAGCCTATTCACTCTAGCCGGGCTCTTCAAGGCTAGAGTGAATAAGCTCTATCTCTAAATTATAATCGGACGGGAAGAAAACCAGGCAGGCAAACTGTTCCAGTCCTTCGATGTACGTGGTATAAACGACGAGGCAAAATGCTTAGTCCGGACCGTAGAAGAGCTCTACTCCTTAATAGAAAATACCAAAGAATGCTGGCAAAAATTTAAAAAATCGTTGTAAAATAATAAAAAGGTGTACTCAAGTCTAGCCTATCGTGGAGCCAGACGTTCTCAAAATGGCGGTAGGAACGTGAAAATTGAGAGTTAACAAGAGGAACTGGGAACGGCTTGCATGTTATGTGAATTCTAAGTACGGTGTGCTATAATGCTACGGTGGTGTGTTTTCATATAAATAATTGCTTTGTAGCTTTTCTTATTCCGTCTTAAACCGGTCACTAGAAACAAATATGTACGATGCTAGTGAACGATTTGATTAAATATGAATGAATTTGAAATACGTTGATACTTTTGGGGTTTTTTTTTTTTTTTTTTTATGGTAGGTAAAATCATCCAATGACAAGTCCCGCCCTTGGGCGGAGCGGGAAGTAGTGTCAGACTCTTACTGACTAAAAACCTACCCCGTTCTTCGTTGCCTATAGTGCCGGGGCTGAGCCTTCCTCTCAGAAATACTTTTGGGGTACAATTTTAAATAAATTAATAAAACGGTACAGAATAGTGCGATGCTTAAGTGAACTCAATGCATTTTAATCATAATTTTAAATTGAAATAAACAGTTTTAAAGTTATTTAAATGAAATAAGTAGATGAAATTTCACCATTCTTTTTTTCTTCGGCAACTATTGACCCTACAGTTTGTTAAAAATGCCTGGAAATAGTTTTTTACGCAGAAATTACAAGAAAATCTTTACTTGTTCAATAGAGAAAGTAAATATTTTTCGAAAAAAGAAAGTCGTTTGAAACCCTTTAAACGTCATTCCGAATTGCACATGACCGATTTTTTGTTATGGTCTTTAGACTGTTCCCAAAAGTTTGTAAAAAAAACTAAACATAATCATAACTATCTAGATTATTATTTAGGGTTCAGTATCTAAGATTGTCCTGCCGTTAGCATTAGCAGGGACGCAACGAGCGTTTGCATGACATACGGAATCCACAAATCCGCCATGATGGATTGTGGTAAATGTGTTTTCTGTGCATTTCGGCAACTATATTGTGGCTACAACACCGCATGCGGTGGTGTTCGCAAATCTTTGGAAATAGATTTGAATATAAATAAATATTATTGTTCACCTTAGTTATATTAATGTTTAACAGAATTGCTTCATGTAGTAACAATTTTTCTTTATTCTATATTGTACACAAAATTTTAAAAACAATACATCGGAACTGCTGATGTAAATAAGTACAGTTATTTGGTGCGAAAAATAGTGGTTAAGTACCTGGAAATTTTACCGGGAGTTTTGAAATTTGGTATGGGTGTCTGTACAAAATAAACTAGGAAAAATTAATTACATTTTATGAATTAACTTTTGTCATTTTTAAAGAAAACCCCGGGGCCCTAGAATGCAAGGCAACGAAGGAACATAAACGAGTAGGAGTGGGTGTTAGTCAGTAAAAGTCTGATACGCCCTTGGTCTCCGCGTAGGAGTGGGTTTTAGTCAGTAAAAGTCTGACACGACCTCCCGCTCCGCTCTAAGGGGAAAAAATCATTAAATGAGTTTCCACTTAATAAAAAACCTATCTTCATAAAGTCAATGGTTTTGGCGTACAAGCGCCGCAAAGTGGACTTCAACACTCATTTTTTTCAATTGCAATTCAATATTGTGAAACAAAAGACGGGTTTATCCTGATGACTTCGACCAAATTTTAAATTCAGAAAGAGTATGGGGTGATTATATTTACATACAAGTGTTTAAATTATATTGATTGATGTCTTGTATTTTTTTTTCCACAATCGTAAAATATACGAGTACTTGTATAATATAATATAATATTTTATTTACTCATGTCTACAATTCATTAAAAACAAACTAAAATATGCCGTCGAAAAACTCTTCCACATCGCTTTCGACTGGTAATATGCCCAAAAGTCTTGTTTTACTTCAATCAATCAACTAAAAACAATGTAATATTTACTTAAGCAAACGCAGTTTCACCAAGATTCGTTTCTGGACTGATGGTAGATAAATGAACGCGAAGACCAGACTAATATGAAGTTAGGAAAGAGATAATAACTGAAGCAAAGAGGTATAATGTGGATACGGTGTTTTAATAAACTGCACGTTTATTGAGATAACTTAAATCTACTAAAAAGTAACTTAACAAGAGTACTAACTAAAGAATGCATTTTCATCTTTATTTTCCTTTAAAACTACAATGTATTCTATATTCAATCTATCTTCTGATTATTTTGAAGTAAATTAAAATCTGGCCAAGTGCTACTTGGACTCCCACACGAAAGGCTCAAAATTGAACCCCAATTAAATATTTATTTTATTCTGTTTTTGAGTTAATTGTTGTTATAGCAGCAATAAAAAGACATTCTATGTGAAAACGCGCGTGGCAGCTTGACTGCTCTCGGGCTTGTGTATGACGAGTAGGTCACCGTCTGGCCATCCAATGACCATCTGGACCGAGCCCTAGTCGTCGACGGCGCGTATTTTTCCACGCGCGCCTCAAAGAGATGTCAACAAACCGTAGAGGCCTAGCTGCCCCTGAGCTATCCATAGCAACGCTGAGCCGCACGCCTTAATGAACATTTCAAGCAATTCTAGTCTTAATCGCTCTGGAAGTAGACAAAAGTTAAAAAAAAAATTCACTCTGAAACTGCTCACCGCTTCGCTGCCACCCGCAACCATTTCGGAATGAATCAAACTCTAGTCTGATCATCAAAGACCTAGCTTAAGCTAATCCTCAAAACGCTTGCCATAACAGAACACTTAAATTTCCACTCGATTCCACCATGGTGCTGCGCATAAAAAGAGCCTAACGGCAATAGATGGGTTTCACTGCATCCATTAACCAGATGAAAGTATGAACTCGGGGATTATCCACTTAATGCAACTGGGGCTTATGTGGTGGTGTGTGCGGCGAGAGGCAGCGGTGTTGGGGGTGTACGGGGTATTGATTTTTGGTCGTGTCATTATTTCGTTGGTGATTTTACTGTGAATGTGATTTTAGCAGCTGAATGCTAAACTTGCTACTATATCCTTCAAAAAAAAATTTTTTTTTTCATTATTAGGTATTCATAGGCTCGCGTTTGACCACTATCTTAATAAACAAAAAAAAAAACCAGATGGTAAGCGATAATGTGGCCGACGATGAAGCACACTTGCCTAGAAGTAACCTATTTACTCTTGAAATTGATTGATTAGGGCAGTGAGAGCAGTAAGTATTTAATAAATTTAACCATAGGAGTTTTGTCCGTGTTATAAGAATGCTTTTGAATTAAAACTAAGCCCAAGTCGACCGGACCTAGCTCAAGTCGTCGATGGTGCGTACTGTTCCCGCGCGCCTCAAGGACCTGTCAGAAAACCGTAGAGGCCCAGCCTGTTAGCTGCAAGCAGGCAGGGTCGAAGCCTGCTGGGGTCATGGGTCAGCTTATGAAAGGAAGGCTCCGCCCCGGCACGATAGGCAACGAAGGAACGGGGTAGGTTTTTAGTCAGTAAGAGTCTGACGCTATTTTCCGCTCCGCCCAAGGGCGGGATCTGTCATTGGATGATTTTAACTACCATAAAAAGATCCATCACCCATTACTTATGTCTGCCCAATCTACTGTAGCTTTAACAACATTACCAAAATCTATTCACAGTAACTACAGCTTAACCAAAACTATGGCTGCTCAATATCCAACATACTTAGCGTAACAGCACTCCAGGAACTTCACGATTTCTTGAAGAATTTATCCATTCAAATTTTTTAACACGTCCAAACGCTATCTTGTTATAACTTGGACGGCACATGTGAAAGTTTCGCCGTATGTTCTTCTGAGCTGTAAAAGTGACTCCGTAATTTATCGGCTATGAAGAAAGTTCTCCTTAAGGTTTCTACTGCAATCTTACGTGGACAGCAAACCCGGGGTTACTGGTTTAATGACACCGTCTTAAGAGCGCCCAACCCGAGATACATTTCCATACAACCGCTCTTACGTGATTATGACGTTATGTTACGTCTTTCTCTAGTTATTTTGGAAATACCGGTATTTTAAGGATATTGTATAGGTTTCGATTGAAATCAAAATATAAATCCGTGTAAAACTATTTCAATAAAAACCTTCGAAAGTATGCTATTTTGCATGAAATTTGACCCTTCATAATAAAAAAAGAATTACTAAAAAACTTAAAAAAATACATCTATAGAAACCTTGCACATTAAATTGAAATTCTAAAGGACAAAAAGTTTTTTAAAAAACTTTATTTCCCGTACGGAGGTTTTTAGAAATATTACAGTGGTTCAAGGATTTACAGAATGTCAACGTTATCTCTCTTTTTTCGCATTGTTTTTTTATAAAACATTTTGTTGGATGAAACAACAAGATTTTAAACCATGCTCACGTCATGATGGATCAGGAACAGCCCTCTTAAAAACCAGTTAGAACAAGTCATACTTAAGATTTTTTTACTTGAGGTTCCGGAGGGATTTTGTTTGTTTATTTTTCGTTTGGTTGCGTGTTGGAGAACATCAAGGAGAATGTGTCTCTGAGGGATTCCTTGGAAGGTTTGTATAGCTGCAAGTCACGTAGACTTTGTTGTATTTTATTTACAAATTGAAATAGTGTAACAGTAATGAAAGCACTAGTTGATTAGCTTAGTCGTTTAATGGTTTCACAATCACAGTTAATGGAATCAAGTTTTCCTGTTATTTCTAGTATCTTTTTAACCGACTTCAAAAAAAAGGAGGAGGTTCTATGTTTTGTTTTTTAGTCCCAGTAATATTGCAAAGGCGAAAGTTTGTATGTGTGTGTGTTTGATACTTCTTCACGCTCAAACGTTAATTCTATTATTTGGCACATGAGTATTTTTAATTTATTTTTATAAGGCACACCAACAACTGGTTCACAAAATAAAATTTTAGATTAAATGTTCAGATGATGATTCCGAGTAAACAAATCAATTAAAGGCATGAACAAAAAGCATATCATTCACAGCAGTTGATTAAAACGACAAAATCACATATTATATATAAAAAAAATAAATTAAAAGAGATAAATCGATTACATAAAATTTACAATTATTCAAATGTCAAAATTAGTAACAAATTAAAACAAAATTAATAGAAAAGACAAAAGGCCGAATAAAAAACCAATTAAATTATACGTTGGTAAAAAGAAAACCAATTATTATAGTAAATTAATTTAATTTATTGGAAATTTAATTAAGGCTATCTCCCAAAGTAGCTTACAGGATACTTATAACCCGAGAGCTTATTAGGAACATAATCCTTTAGGACCACTTTTCTTTTTTTATTATTTTTGAAAGGTTCGCGCTTCACCGCTATCTCTCCTGATGGAAAGCAACGATGCTACCTAAAAGTAACCTATCCACTCTTACATCTTGTCTCACCTTATTTCTTAATACTTTTTTTTTTCACACATGCGAAGCCGTTAGTTGAAGTAAGTAGAATAAAACAAAATACTTTCCAGCTTCCATAACATGAGAAGGTGCTAAAAATTTGAATGTGAATATTAAAAACAATTAAAGAATACACATGGAATATTCCATCCTATTCTTCGAAAATCAGGCGATCGTTTTTCCATTGTATGTATGTGTTTTAGTTTTTAGTTTCCTATTGTATGTGTTATGGTGTACAATAAAGTATATAATAAATAAATAAATAAAGCCTTAAGCTACCTTGACGGCTTACAGTACAAGTTGCAAATTAAATCTCGGTATAAAACGAGCAATATACATTGCAGTGGTATTATAAACATCTTGATGGACAGTAAAACATTTGATATAACAAGTTTCTATTGCAATCTATGTGGAATGAGTTTAATTAGTGTATTCTTGTGGTTTGGAACAGTTTGCAAATTGAAACTAAATATTTAAGCAGTTTTTCTTGCTTGTACTAGCGTTGAGCACTGGTATTTAGGTGGAAACAGCCTCAAATTACGAGTTTGTAGGTCATAAGATCAAACCCAACCGGGCACAATTCTATGTGTGGTTATATCATCATCACTGCTCTCTAAACGTTGAAGGAAAACGTCGTGAGTAAACCAATCACCAACTGCCCATAGGCCCACGTGGTTGATTACAGTCCAGTCCTTCTCAAACTTTAAAGCTAGAACTATATTAGACCTACACACACGTGTAAAAACACCACCAAGCCGCACTGGGCCTGCGTGGTGGATTACGGCCCATTCCCTCTCCTAGAGAGGAGGCCTGTGTCCGAGCAGTGGGAACATTAAAAGGCTGATGATGATGATTATGACATGTGTAAAACGCTTGATTTTCACGTAGAACATCGTTGCGTGGTGTCGTGTGGCGTTGATGAAGGGTAGCTCTACAAGTCTAGTTTCCATATAAAATGTGGGGAGACCAGGTCAACGCGCCCAGATCGACGTGTGTGGCACACGTGTTAGCAGCCTAGTTCTACCTTAATAGATACTATTGATCTGACGGCACCTACTTTTAGCTGGAAACATGTTTATTTCACAAAACGCATCAAGATTTCATTTTATAATCCATTGCGTATTCCTCGCAATATCACTTAAACAATAAAAGATTCAAGCACGTTATGGAATTCAACTCACAATAATGTGTTTTCGTATAATATTTGCATACATACGCCATTATGATTTTAGATGTGCTTGGAGATTATAATATCTTGCCTTCCAGTCATACATTTCACCAAGATGTATGTAGGTGATAGTTTTCGTGAAGGCTCGCAGTCACCCTAAGTGCAACGGAAAAGACTATGCTAGGAATTTCCTTGCGTGATCGCTTCAGCAATGAAGATAAGCACAAAGAACCAAGGTCACCGATATAGCCCGAAGAACCACTTAACTTAAATGCAGTGGACATGACATTGCTCGTAGAACGGATAGTCAATGCGGCCAAATGATGCGACCGCGCAACGGTAAACGCAGCGTTGGAAGGCCTCCTAAGAGGCGGACCGATGATATGCTGAGAGTCGTGGGAATCATCATCATCATTTCAGCCAAAATATGTCCACTGTTCAACAACATAGACCTCCCCCAAGTGTCACCGCAATGAACGGTCATGTGCGTCTCGCATCCATCGGTTTCCTATAATCCTTACCAGGTCATCGGTCCTCCTTGTACGTAGTACAAAATTCTTCATTTGTGTGATTTTATTTCACACTTGACCAGTTTTTTTTTTAATAGTCATCTCAATAATTGCGACTTAGTAAACTTAAGAAATTTAGAAGAGGTGGATGAGGCCTTCCAACTTTGCGTCTTCCCGTACGCGGTCGCCACTCCAGAACCCTTCTGCCCCAATGCCTATTTGTTCTGCTAGCAAAGTTTCCTGCCCATTACCAATTAATTTTGGCGATGCTTCGTGCCATGTCGGTAACCTTGGTTGGGTGTTTCTCGTGTTATGTCGTGTGTCCTTTTTATTTTTGTTTTCTTTAAGGATGAATTTATCGACTTTCCGGATGGCGCCATGAGCACGCTTTTGTTTGACGTGGAAGTCAAAAGATTGAAATAAAATAATATAAAATGTCATAATAAAACGAAACCTTTGAAAAAATAAAGCTTTTTAAAGTAACACTGCACTTAGATAATTAAAAAGCCATTACACTCAAAGCAAAACCGTGCAACGATGAAAAATTTTAAACAATTCCATTCTCTTTGTATCTTAAAACATCTCCTTGACGACACAACACCGACTTTAATGAAAAGAAAAACGGAGGCTTACCTCCCGCCATTGTTTTGTAACCAAAGTACAGATTAGCGTATTTAATTAAATGCTATCGTGATGCTATCAGATTTAGACAAATGGTAATTAATTGATGCTTTTTTTTCGGTAAGATGTTTTTTTATGATAAAACTAGATGAGTTTACTCAGGGATTTGAGTAAACAAAATGCAATTTAAAAAAGGATAGACAAGAAAAAATCATATATTTTTGAACTAAGAGCATATACTATTACAATTATCGTAATTTTTGTAAGAGTCTTGGTATGTGGTAAAGATATTAATTTCGTACATACGTGAATTAATTCTAGTTTGAAAAAAATACTTTATTTTTCATTTTATCTTTACAATTCGATAGCATTTCAGATACCAAATCGACCCTCCGCAGGATTAAAACGACCAAAATTTAACGGTGTATAAAGTTTTTATTTTAATAAAACAATAATTTATATAAATATTATAAAGAGTAAAGATTATTTGTTTCTTATTTATAAACTCAAAAAGTATTGCTAGGATTTTTTTGCCGAATAAAATACTTAATTACTGAATGACTTAGGAATTAATAATTTGCTTTCACGCATTAGCCGCTGGCAGAAGAAAGTTTGTGTAAGTATATACAGTTTTTTTTTTTTAAT
This sequence comes from Leucania comma, assembly GCA_958295575.1. NCBI lineage: Eukaryota > Metazoa > Arthropoda > Insecta > Lepidoptera > Noctuidae > Leucania > Leucania comma. The sequence goes on from OY282469.1 coordinate 3,319,591, forward strand.
TTTCGTGCATAAACCTGTAGGCTTTTCTTCACAAAAAATTAAAACCACTCACCTACCAATCCCACTCATTACAAACACTTGCAAAGTTGAACGGACTACACTACAGATTCCAGGCTCCAGACTATAGACTACAGGCTCTCACTCAGAGTGAACAGAACTTTATAGCGCGATGCTCTTAGCTGGGCGGCCAGTAAGCTATAACACTAGTCGTTCCGCGTGACATTGACCCGGGTATGTACTGTAAAACATGGCAAAAACGAACCGAGCTAGTCTCGTTTATGTTCGAAGTTGTGAAATGGAAAAGGATTAGATTGAGTGATATTGAATGAGGTGTTTACAAATAAGTTTTAATTAATTTTGAAATACATTTATTAACTATCTTCATGGAAATGATTTTTTTTTCAATTGGGAAAGCATTCAATGATTTTTCCTGCTTTGGATTGGACGGGAAAGCGTTTCAGACTTTTACTGACTAGAACCACACATGTATCCTTCAGTTGCCCTTTGCGTTATTAGAGCACGGGTTTCCATCCCAGAAAACCCACACGGCCTTCACAGGCATCGGTCCTGCTGGGTTCCAGAAGGTAATGTTTGATTATTTTATGAAAAATTATGATTATGACAAACATGTTCTGCTGCTTTAGTAATTTTAGTTTTACCGTTTCACTATTGTATCTATATACAACATATTACTGAAATAATGCTCACCCGTAAACAACTAACTAAGTAGAAAATTAAGTCACAATGATAATATAATCTAAGCACTAAAAGTTTACATATAAGAAATTAAGTTATCCTTATTGTAGGCCTATATAACAGAAATTGACGAACTACACTAGTAGCGTATAGATATTGGTATCTACATACGCACACACAAACACTAATGATGCAATTAAGATTTATTAAAACATTTTCAATAAATTTGAAAGTAACTGAATTTTATTCAGTAGTCGATTCTGCACATACCTACTACTTTTAGAATGTGCGTTTTTATTTTTATTTTACGTGTTGTATGTACAAACAAAAGTAGCCAGCGGATTTGATCTCGTGTAAGAAGAAATTCATCTCATCGGGACTTACTTCGGGATATAAAATCATAATTATGTGCTTGTCCAGAACATATCCTACCCGTGTGTCGAATTTCATCCAATTACATTCAGCCGTTTGAGCATGAAAGTTTTTGTGATTCTACAAAATAATAGGTCTCTTATCTACTCCTAAAGAGGTAGGTATCTACTTACACACCCATATATGTGGTAGGGATACAACATAGATACAAAAACATTATTACGTTCATATATCGAGCAAAATCAAATTTTAGAACTGGAACAAATCATAGCCGAAGCCATACATCCATAAAGCCCTAAACTAAATTACGAAAATTACGCGTCAGTCACAAGCGAAAGTTTCCTTCAAAAACCTCCGCGGGAGTTTCGCGCAATCACAAACATTGGAAGAGGCGTCGTCATAGCAACGCACACGGCTATGCGCAGCCGCGACCAACCAAGACTCCGCCCCTCTGGCAGCCTGTTGCTCGACGTACCCGCCGCACGCCAGTTACCTTTCAGCATTCATGGACCCACATCCAAAACAATATCAATTCGGTAAACACTAAAATTAACGCTAACAAGGCTCAAAGTTCCATGACAAAAGTATGGTTTAAAAGTTATCAAAGTCAATTTTTAATGTGCTATTACTGTTGAACTTTTAAAACTTGTACGTGAAGTTTACCAGTCTGTCTCGCTTCTTCTCACGTGCCAGCGTGCCTGCGTCTCGCTCGCGCGTTCATGAAGGCCTGCGAAATCAGGTATCTAAATGACATTATGTTGAAATGAAAATCCCGACGAAATAGGGATGCGTAACGAGATTTGTTAAATGTTGTCCCTATACATTTTGTATCTTTTTATTTTCGTCTAAATTTAACTGCAGATTTTTTTCCGTGATCGGATTGACGTTTCGCAAAAAGAAAACGCTGTTTTCTTTGGTAACTGTATTTATTTTTGTTACATAATCTCGGTATAATCAGGATTTTAATTTTTCCGAGAAAATTGATAAGAGAAAACAAAAAAATATTTCATTTTATTTTTCTTTACTTTATACTCTATATCAATATGTTTTTAATACAACAGAAACTGCTCGTATTTATTAATTATTCACAAAACTATGACCATGTGCGTCTAACGTGTATTTTTCCACAACAACGATAATAGGACGATGTCTCAAAAGAAAGATTAGTTCCAAAAAGCGCTACGGTGTGGCGCTAGTAGTGTCTACACGCTCTATTCATGAGTTATTTAGTTTATATCAACACTACTGATAATATAGTTTATAAAGTATAATCGATTTGTTCTACAAGGATTGAACGATAGAATTACATAAATGACTATTGGGTTAAACAGTGATAAATCCATGTTCAATTAAATCTATCTGGTTGGCAAGGCTTTAGGTACTTCAATTCGATATTGAATTTGGTCGGAACCAAATTGCCTATTTGCCAGAAACGTTGATTGCTTGAAAATTACTTAACGCTTTACAGTCAATTGGTGAGCCTTTTCTCAACTGTATTGGGGTCGGCTTTCAATCAAACTCGATGCAGCTGGATATCTGTATTTTGTTTAACCTCTACAACCCAGTAAATGGGTAACACGAAACCTCTTATTAAAACTGGTGTGAAATTTTCTGGCTTCTAACTATCCGTTACTACTTTCAAAGTTCTACAAATTGCAACCGACACCAATGGTTTGACGTCTTTTCCAAAGTGTAGAGGAATCTCTAATATATTAAAACGAACCCATCATCAGATCCACCTCAACGTGACCAATTGCTTAACCTAAGATATCTACTTGCGCAGCTTTTATTATTATTACTAAACCACGAGTTCTACTTAACGTTTTATAGTCTATACTTCACTGCTTATTGTTTATGCTTTGCTGCTTGTCTATGCTTCACTATTTATTTAACTATGTCAGTTAAATAAGTAGTTTAGTTTTTTATGTTTTCAAAGAATGATATACTTTTACGAAGATGATTAAGATATAAATCAAAGACAAAAGTAATTTGATGACAAGCCTTGTAAATTAATACTAAAGCAACCCAAATAGCCCATTATTATTCCATCCAAACATAACATCATAGCGGCAGCGCCTCAAGGCGATCACCTAACACCTAATAAGAACAGAATAAGCTCCTTATACAATATGAGACAGAGAAAATTACACCATCCGTCTGCCTTGTACATGCAAATTAGACTGTTTGCGGACACGTATAAATCGCCTCTCTCATTGCGTTGGAACTTCAAAGTGCTGTTACATCTATTATAATCCCTTTGAAATTTACTACCCAAATAACTGGCACTTAGTCGTGTTTGGGATTTGTAGGGTTTTTGTGATTGCTTTCGGTATTTGTAAAACAAGTATTGAAACAGATTTTGATACACGTGGCTATACCATAATCTTTGTCATAATAGTGACAATAGTTATAGTAGCTTGCGGAAACAACGAAATCTCAAAAGAAAGCTAGACATTCTAAGTCTGTAGCCAAGTAAAGAAAAATTGTAATTTAAACGTTTATTGCGTGGTAAACTACAAAATAATAATAGAAACACATACAAAAAGGATGCTTAAATTAATGAACTGAAAATCAGTCTCTCCAGTCAAAGCAACCTTTGGCAAGACGCCAAATATAGTCTAAGATGACAAAGAAGATTCGCAAGAAACGTTAGGTAATTCAATATATCACCAACAAAGAGCTTCACCACTAGCGAATTTGATTACTGTCCCAACAAAATTAATGCTCAGGCTGCGTTAGAAGTAGACAACCCTAACTTTTATGACAAATCGTATTCTGATTAATCCAAAATACGTATAAGAAGCCTGTAATCCGAATAGACACGAATTGTTTCAGAAACCTGTCTAAACAATGTCAAACAAGTTCTTCGAAGTGTTTCAATCAAACGGTCCGCAGTTTCTGACAATTAATTAAAATCTGAATGGGACTGTAACAAAGTACTATACAAATTGTATCGATTTACCAAAACTTGTTGAAGTAGACATTAATGTAACACGAAATCTGTTTGGAGTATTATGTTCCTGGATTATAATTACTGGAATCCATCTTTGTTGTTGTCTTAAACGTTAGAAGTGTGATATAACGAGTTTTGTATAAGTTTCACATTTTGTTTGTAATTATATCTCCCGTGATGGTATTACTTAAGTTTCTTTTTGAATAGGTGACATGCTTTAATAAAATATCTGACACATGACATAAATAAAGCTACGATTATTAAATTAGCGCTCCAACAACATCTGCTTATTTAATTTCTCATAAATTCTCTACATAATGATTCCGTTTCGTGTTCATGTTTTTCATTTATATGTTTATAAAAATTATCAAAGCTTGCGACACTTAATCTAACTACAGTGCATAATTCTCCATCTTCTTGAAGTCTTCTTGCCGAAACTCTTCGGCAGGATAGTTCTGAGTAAGAAGCAGCATTGGTGCAGTCGTGTAATCTGGCAAGTTTAATTTGAGTGTGAATAAAAGCGGGTCGCATCCTCACATTGTGGAATGGCAAAAGTTAGCTTGTTTATTCTCACTTTAGAGGTACTATGGCACGCAAATGTTAGGTGTGAAATACTGCCTGACTTATTGCTTTAAAGCGGTGCCGAGGATGGGATGTTATTGTGTACTTTTAAAACTTTTTTAAACGTATTGTGCGCTTTAGTATATTGTTCGGCGCGTCGGTATCAAAAAGTTTTTATTTATAAGCGGCATTGGGATTTTTAGATGGGAACAACGCAATAAAAGGTATTACTGATTGAAGTTATGAGTAGGTGTTATTGCTATTTTAAAATAACACTGGAATACTTGAGTTTGTACGATTTGATTCGATTTAAATTATTCAATTGTTAGTAATATAATAAGCATTGCCTACTTTACTTTTGACTAATGCTCCTCAAACATTTCCAAAGATTTTAAATGTTCCTCAGACTAAAACTATTCAAACTATCTACATCTCGTTACACATTTGAACCGTTCCTTAATGGATTCCAGACCGAAATTTGATTTGTGAGACTACTGACTTACCGAAGGCTTTCGCAAGGAAATCAATTTGGCCCACAACTATGTCACGATCGCAACACGGCTGCAGATTCATGCAATCTAACTAATGAGATGAGTTCAGCCCTAATCCCTGTTAGAGCCTTATTGACGGACCCGAGACCCGAAACTTGCACAATTTTAGGGATCCCTCTATAGTAGAAGGTAGTTGCAGAATAGTTGTGTGCGGAATTCATGGTAGTGATTATTTTTAATGACAATATGATTTGGGAGTTAGATTGATATTGAAGTTACTCAAAAATAAAACTAAGTTTCAATATTAGACATTGTTTTTTGCAATTGATTGAAAATATTTGTTACATTTAACTATGTTATAATTATATATACGACATTTTTAATATTAGTCTTTAGGCTTAACTTAAAAGGTAATAAGATTGTTGTTGATATCATTGAGTTTACTTCGATTAGTGTTCTTAATGATGAAACCATTTTCATCATTAAATGCATCAGCGCCCTTAATATGGAATGCACTGCTAACACGCCATTATTAATGCCATTTGCTTTCAGTAATGCCGCGTGCTGAGTATATTCCCTTGTGTATTGTAACAGGCAATTTAGGATTACCTGTGTTGATCGGTTGAGTTACATTTTACCGAAGTGGTGAAATCAGAGTTGATAAATAGATAGAGTTATTACCGAAAAATAATGTGTGCTAGCTAAAAGACTTGATGAATTTCAAATTACAAGTTATGGGAAGATTAATATATTAAAAAAATTGTATGAAAAATTACTCATAGGTGAACAAGTTGTCAGTGCAGATAAAGTGTCTTCTAGTTAATTAATGGAATTTCAGGAAGTTATAAAATCGTATCTATGTATATGGATAAAATTGTTATTCAAAAGAGTACAGGATTAATTCATGATTTTAAAGTACGACTTCTTTGTATTCGATCATAAATAGACTACTAGTTTAAATAAATATAACTGTTAGATAAACAAACGATCAGTTTAAATAGTCAGCCTAATTAATAAACGAAAGACTAATTACCAATATAACTTTCCAATACTAATTTCGCCCAACATCTGCACAAAGGTCACATCATTATTAGCACAAAGCAAAACAAGAAACTGCTTGTCAGGCACAAACTTAACTTTCTATTTCGGCACAAAAACGCTGTCTCCAAAGGATTTAAGTCCGATTTCATTCACAACGGTACGGATGTGCGGAGTTTAAACTTCATTTCCTAGGAAAGGATATTAAGGATTAAAAGTTTTCTAGTCCTAATCCATTGAGACAGCTGGTTTTCTGGGCGAGGAGACGAACCAAATCTAGGGATCTAAGAATCCCAGGAATTTCGGTTTTATTGTTCTACTCTGTCTTAACTCTGGATTTATGTCGATGATTTCTTCTATTTCTAAAATTGTGAAATTATTATATATATAATTGTAATAAATATGAAAAAAAAAATTGTAGCCGATAGACTAATTATATTGTAGTCTTTGGAATTCTGTTGAATTTAAATTGAAATCATGAGATTTATAATTGTTAGACTTAAAGCCAAACAAAACAAGTATAATGACATTCCAGCAACAATTAAAGATCCGTCCATCAAAAAATTTATACATTCAAATGAAACGAAATTAAAAAGGAACACCCGTCACAGGTAACCGATTACGCAACAACAAAAGGCAAAATTAATTCCGAGCAAACGAGATAAATTCAAGTTTTATTTTAAAACAAAACTCTCGAACAATTTTGGGAATTGGCGGCGCGATTAAGATTCATTATGCTTGTAAAGTTTTATCTTGAGCGCCGAGAACCAGCTTGAGAACTTGTTCAAGAGCAATAAAGCATTTTGGCAGATTTTGAAGTGGTTGGGAGATTAAATGTGCATTACGCGTCGGCTGCGACAGATGTAGGAGGAACGGGTTTCCACAAGGCAGCATTCTGGGCCCGCACACAATCTGCCCCGTTTTGTTCGAAAAGATTTCTCGTGTTGTCGCCGTCAGCCTCTATTGAAACATTTGACGGTTATTGAGTTTTTCCACCGAATACACTTTTATAAATGTTCGAGGGATCGGGAGAAATTGCGATGTGGACATGTAAGATATTTTCTCGAATGATGAAATCTTTAGTAACTGAATTCTTTGGAAATAAAATTGTTTAGTAATTGTATTTTTGGGTTATTTTCCTTATGTATGTAATAGTGTAATGTAAAACCGACACAACCATTCATAGGTTTTATCAAAATCAAACTGTGAGAATTGTAATTGTAAAAATAACTGTTGTAAAATAAAGGCTGAAGGAAGCTTGTCCAAAAATTGCTATTAAAACTAGTCAAAAACATAAAGTGATACGCGGGAAACTCTATGTGAAAATTTTAATCAACGTAGCAGATCTGAGTTAAAACGGGCATTTAATTATACCGGGTATATTTGTATAACTGGATCCCGTGACTTTACTTACGTGGCTCATTCAGGTAGTTTACCTTTCGACATTATTTGGAAGCTTAGCGGATGAGTTCGAAACTCGGTTGAAAATGTTGTGCAAATTATCAAGTAGTTTTGGTAAAGTAGCTGAGAATTTAAATAAATAGCAAATAATGTAAATTGACATATGTGTATCTTTACACATAGGTCTCTCTTTTTGGGGACTATATTATATAATAATCGTGTTATTGTATTATATCTACATACCTATGTAAAAGTAGAAACTGACTGACTAAAATATCAACACACAACCGAAGCTACTGGGACTAGGAACGAAAAATTTTGCTCAGGGTTTCTTTTTAAAACGCAGGCAAGCACTGAGAGAAAATTTTCCAAAACTCACCCCTATTGGGATGAAAGGGGTCAAAATTTTGTATGGATAAACCTACTTTCACACGGACTAAACTGCGAATAGAAGCTAGTTTTTAAGCTACATAAACGTGTTTACAGAACAAATGAAAAAAAAATGTAATGATTATCTAATTAAATTCTAAGCTAGGAACAGTTTCAAATCAATATTTTAAAACAGTCATTTTTTAATCTTATTTTCTTAAGTAAAATCGCTGTAATACAATGTTTACAACAACATTATTGAAAAGAAGAGGAAACAAAAAAAAAATATAAGCATGAAAATATTCGCCCTCCGTTACAGAGCCCGGTTGTGTATCAAACAATGAGATGGACTGACAGTTTTTCCGTACACAGCGGTAGTGTTACTGGAACTGACAAAAACACGCTCCGAGCGTAATGGATACCGATGTGCTTTTAATTATTCCATTTATTGGTATATCAATGGTAAAATGGATGAGAGTAAATTCTTGTGTTGTTTGTATGTAGGATTATTGGTGGTTTTTGTGTGGTATTTTACTTGTTTATTTGTTTGAATCCACTTTTTTATGTCGCTACGATTTTAAATGTTTTTTTTTACTTAATCAAAACACTCTTAATTTTGGAATTATACGGCATTCTCTAGCAGGTACTCATGGCACAAGCTCTGCTCAGTTTGGGACAAGACATCGTCGTGTGAAAATTGTGAAATATTATTATTAATATGTTATTATTTACGGTTAGCATTGAAAATGAAAAAATACTGAAAACATAACCTAAAAATAACCTTAAGTAAATCGCATCGCATCGCATCAGCCTTATAATATTCCCACTGCTGGGACTCAGGCCTCCTGTCTAGAAGAGGGAATGGGTCACAATCTACCACGCGGGCCCATAGTGGGTTTTTGGATGTCACATGAAGTGAAGTGAAGTGAATACTGTACCATTATCAGGTTTAGATGGTGCAGGTAACAGCTGTCAAATTCGTGCAATAAAACTACCTAAAGATGCATTTTTTCAACCTGCTGACATCTCACTCAGGCTATGTCAAAACACCTTAGAGTTTTGGTAACATCACACAATAACTTTTCCGTTTTACACTAAATCTTTCAAGAGCCTTCAACATATCCCGGAACCCATCAAGGAAGTCTTTACCCAACACAACATAAACCTTAAACAACCTTTATTGATGGCACAATAACCTATTCACGACGATAAATCTACCACAAAAAATAAATATCCGCACACATGACAAATGCACCGGTATCGTCCCTTTTCATTTACACGATGTAGGTACACATTGGAATAGAAAACTAAATAAAGTTACTCCGATACCCCTCAGGAGTCCACGTCAGTTTTTAGACAAATAAGGAAGGAAGAAACATTTTCCGTTCCGAGAGACGCGAAGCTAGAGGGTTGGGAAAAATGGGTGAATGTTTTCTTCGTAATGGAGTGGTTCCGTAGTTTTCGATGTTTTTCTGGGTTTCTAGAATTTAATTTGGCGATTCTGGGAGTGAAGTATAGTGCATTTCCATTCGGTAGATTGCATTTGGGTTTTATGAATTGGGTTTCTGAAAGTTGATGCGCCTTTGAAATTCTATTTGTTTTGAAATGTTGATTGTAGGTACTACACCTGAAAAAAAATACTAACGTAATAAATATCCTAACGTTAAAGTTTGTATGTATGGAGGTATGGATGTTTGCTACTCTCACGAAAAAACTACTGAATGGATTTAGATAAAACTTGGTGCATGGGTATGCCATATACTGGAATACTACTTATAATGTTTTTTATCCCGAGAGTGTGTTGCCTTGGAATAATTTCCTACTATCAAGCAGGGGGCTCGCGGACGGTGGGCAATGGGTAGCTCGCTGTCCGTCCGTCCGGTAACAGACCGGTCCGAGCTCAGGTCGTCTACGGCGCGCACCGTTCCCGCGCGCCTCAAGGAGTTGTCAGCAAACTGTAGGGGTCCAGCAGGGCCGAAGCCTACTGGGGCCAAAGGTCATGCGAGAGTGTCACCACGGGCCCCGGGACAAAGGCGAGGAATGGAAAGGTAGGTTTTTAGTCAGTAAAAGTCTGACACTGTTTCCCGCCCCACCCAAGGGCGGGATTCGTCATTGGATGATTTTACCTACCACAAAAAAAAAAAAAAAAAAAAAAAAAACTATCAAGCAGGGTAAGTAACTGGCAGCAGCCAGTTATGAATACATCATGGATCCTACCGAAGAACAATTTGTGTTTTCATTATAGGGCAAGAATTATGTTTAAATGCGATAAAATTTTCTATTGTATTTGAACAAGTACCAACAACAACAAAAAAACATTTAAAAAAATCAAAACTGAACTCCACAAACGAGACGTCACTGCCACCGAAGAGGTTTTGTTATTAAGTTAAACCGGTCAAGGGGAGCGTACTCCAGACTGTTGGATGTAGTGCATTGCAGGCTTCTTACACTACGTCCACCTCTGTAGTATAGCGCAACGAGCATTGTACGCCGCTCAAAGCGTAGCGCCCTTTATCCCGGATAATAACGTTATGTAAGCTGAAATTCTCGTAAGGCACAGTTGCAAAAATCGCGGTGCTCTTGTTAGGTAACTGCGAATTTTGCTTCCGTACGAATTTCAATTAAAAAATAACATTTTGAATATCTTAGGGACAGTTTCAATGGTAATTTGAAAGAAGTTTCTTGTAAATACTTGATTAGGTTAGTGAGTGAGGATGACAGAAAAACTTTGAGGACAAAATGTAGATATTTTGTATATAACCAGATGGTCATCTAACTATAATATATTATTAATAAATGATATTTATTTTTCAAATAGGTTTTAAAAAAACACTTTTACACGTCAATTTTTTTTTCGTCATTTTAAATTATATGAGGCCGGCGTTTCCTAGCTGTGTACCCTGAGAAGAAACACCGAAACAAACTTAGGGTAATATATTATTTATGTATTAGGTATAATGTTAATTTTCTAACGTATTGCACCCTTAAAGTGACAGTAACACTGTACTAATGTGTAGGTAATTTTTTTATCGTCACCGATACATTGCATTGCATTACATTGTATCAGCCTTATAGTGTTCTCACTGCTGGGACTTAGGCCTCCTCTCTAGGAGAGGGAATGAGCCGTAATGGCTCGCGCGGTGGACGTGGGCCCAGTGCGGGTTGAGGGATGTCACATATCTTCGAATTTTTGGTTTTAGGACATGCCGGCTTCCTCACGATGATTTCCTTCAGTTTTGAAAGCAATTAAATGAAATAAATTACACAAAACAATGCATCTGGCTGAGTTTGAACTCGCGACCCACAATTCGTAAGTCGGAGCCGTTACCACTTGGCCACCACTGCTCTCACTAATACAACCTATGTAATCAGATTGTGAAAACGTTTGTGTCAAAATTTGATATTCCTTTTAATAAATTAGTGCGATAAACGATTGCTTCACTGCAACACTTTTATTTTACAGCTTCAAAGAACTGCAGACCTGAGTGTATGGTTTAAACTCGATACCTCCACGCGTTCCCGAGATAAAGGGTTTTGACTGACAGACAGACAGGTAGAAGGACAATAAAGTGATCCTATAAGGGTTCCGTAGGGTTCCTTAAAAAACATACCTGGGAAAATGTGAGGGTACTAAGTAAACCTGTACTTAACCCTAATCTTAAAATAATAATCATGAAGTTCTAAACAGAACTCCCACGTACCTGAACCACCAAACAAAACAACAGACTGTTTTCCTTGTTACCACCGATAATATTTTCCAGCATAAAATAAATCAGGGCGCAAAGTTATTTTCGTTCAGAACACGGCGCTTGTAGCCAGCAATCAATGTCACAATGACCATCTGAAATCTGATTAATTCATCTAACGAACTCTATTATTTATCGCTAAGCATTCATTAAATTCGACACGGGCCGCTGACAATGACGTCAGACCCATCAGAGAGCATTCACTACACTGTGGTCAACCCGTATCTACCCTATCATAATTATCTGCAGAATGACGGTAGTTATTAATTTTGTCAGTGATTTTGTCATTTATATACGTTATGCTGTTGTGCTTTGATTTGGTTTGGAGTGTGTGTGTAATGAGTATTTCCTGGTTTAGTAGCAATACGTATGTAGTATTATGATTTTATGTTCTGTTGTAAACGAAGTATTTCTTAATATTAAGCGTAATTTAGACGGTACGAGTTTCTCGAACGTTTTGTTCGAGAAAATCGTACGCAATAATCGTAAGCAATAATCGCCATGACATTATCGTATCAAAGTGTTTAGACACAGGTAAGAAATAAATTCTCACCTACGATTATGTCATACGAGACTCGTAAGCAATAATCACTAGGCGATAATATCCTGCGTCTGTTTAGACGGCAAAAATATAATGAGAAGATTCTTGCTTTCGAGAATCTCGACTTGTCTATACCTACCAAAGATCTTATATATTTTGGGGACAATCTGGATTGATTACGGAGCAATATTACACACTCTAAAGTGTACTATATTTTCATGTGCATTAGGTTCATATGTTTCATTGACAAGTAAAAGAAGAAAAAACGTTCCAAGCAAGACAACGAGAAAGAGGTGGTGTGTCCCTCCATTTATGTCATTGCAGCATTTTAATATTAATTGATGCTGTAAAATTCTACTACTTATGGACGGCAAAGTACCAGTTACTCCTAACTATTTGTGAAACCTAAAAAAATAAAAAATAAAAATGTTCAATTTTTAAAAATATTTTTTTACTGAAAAATATTTTTTTTTAGGTATAAAGAGAGTTTTAGTAATCTTACTTGAGACGCGCCAGTTTAGAACAATTTCGTCCAATTATCATCATCATTTCAGTCCCAACACGTCCACGGTTGGACACAGGCCTTTCCCAAATGTCGCCACAATGAGCGGTTCTAAGCGTTTCGCATCCATCGGATTTCCGCAACCTTTACCAGGTCATCGGTCCACCTTGTAGGCCTTCCGCGTTTCACACTGTTACCACTCCAAAACCTTTCGGCTCCAACGTCCATTTGGTCTGCGAGCAATGTGCCCAATTGGGACAATTCTATTCTAAAGAAGTTCAAGATGTTGTTATAGTACGTTGCAAATAAGCTCTAAACATATCAATACAATTAATAAATACCTACATGTGTTTTTTTTTTGTTTTTAACTGCATATTAATTTTGCTCCGGAATCAATCCAGTTTGTCCCTAGGATATTATATGATCCTTGTTCTCGCCAGAGTGGACGAGCGAGAGGTAAGTCATAGTACCTCTCGCTCGTCCACTCTAGCGAGAATCGTATGTTCGAGTCGAGAAACTCGAACCGTCTAGATATGAATGTTTAGACGGAGATGCTTTTTTGTTCTTACGATTATCGTACGTTCGAGACGAGAAACTCGCACCACCTAGGTATGTGTTTAGACGATGACATTTTTTCTATGCTCTTACGATTCTCGTATGTTCGAGGCGAGAAACTCGTACCGTCTAAATTGCGCTTTAGTCTTGATTTTGATTTTCGTAGATGATGACTTTAAACTTGTTTGAAAATCATCTTATGATACGTCCCGCCCTTAGGCGAAGCGAGTGTGTCAGACTTTTACTGACTAAAAACCTGCTCCTAATCCTTCGTTGTCTTTCATACCAGGGCTGGTCTTCAGGCAGGTCTTCCTTTCAGAAGCAGACCCTTGGCCCCATATATTTTGTTATTAAAGTAAATGGTTTGGTACTAAATGTACACCAACATAATATAATGATTTCTTTATTTGCCACGCCTGTCATTAAATATATTTTTTATATGTTTGTGAAGTTAAATAAAATAGTAAATCTAAATAAACGTCTAAACAATCTTAACATTAATTTCCACATTTCTCTTAGATATTTAATAAAAAAGTATTTTGTGAATTTATTTTCTCTTTTAATACAAATGACCTGTAATATAAATGAGTTTTTTGTTCTTTCTTTAATAAGTAAACACGTAACAAAACAAAAGAGACGAAATTATCGGTCTTTATTCGTATTGTTTTCTTTGCTTGTACAAACAAATTCGAAGGTGTTTTGAAACAAGACGCTTGTTTATAATCTAAGTAGCAGGTACCTGTTTACATTTGATTGCCGAGAATTAGAGGGATTTGACGAAAAACAAGGTTGTTTTTGAATGTTCTTAATTAGGAGATGTTGGTTGGTAAAGGGTACAAGAAAAACAAATTTAATTTTGTTAGTGATATTACTTGATTCATTAGTCTACCTACCTAGTTTATTGTTACTTATACTTATAATATATATAAGTACAGGTATTATTATTTTAAATTCAAATCAGCTTATACTGTCGTGCATTTGTCAGACAAACGTATATCATGTCTAATATAAAATTTACACCAATCTACTTTACTTAGTTTGTATGTCTTGGTACTTAGCTAGTACTTATGAAGTCGAATGGGTTCGATTTCCAGGTCGAGCAAATATTCCTAAGCAAAATTACTGTTATTGATAATATACCAGTACTTAATTGACAACTAACTTGCGAAACACTGGTGTGTGTTCCATACATTTTCCTTTGTTAATTTTTCTTTTGTTTAAATGTTATTTTCCTAACAGTTTCGATCAGAACATTGTTCCCATCCGATTATAATTTAAGCTTCTTCAAGGTTACAGTGAATAGGCTGTTAATAAACTAATGCGCTTCACCATTAAAGATTGCATCACTGCTTACCATCAGGTAAAATCGCAGTCAAGCACCGGTTTATTTCATTTTTGTTTTCTTATTTGAATTCAGAATTTGTTTTAAAACTTAAACACAAGTCAAACGTTAACTTTATCACAACAGCAAAAAAACAAAGTTTGCCTTTATTTATTTTATCTATACTTTCCACCTGCTACTTTCCCACACTTTCTATAGAAAATATTAACTCAATAGAAAAAGCAGTCACTTTACCGTATAAATGTATTTTCATCTACTGTACGTTTCTCTTAAAGGAGCTTCCTGAAGGAGAGAACGGAAGATTATGATCTGTCTATTCATCTACTGGCCGCATTTGAATCAAAACGTGGTAAATCGGTCTGTTTTATATTAAAATAATACTAGTTTCCGCCAGCAGCTTCACCTGCGAAAAAAGTAGAAGAGGCCCAGCCTGCTAACTGCAGGCAGGCAGGGTCGAAGCCTACTGGGGTCATGGGTTAACTTCCGAAAGGAATACCCGGCCCCGGCACGATAGGCTACGAAGGAACAGGGTAGGTTTTTAGTCAGTTAGAGTCTGACACTACTTCCTGCTCCGCCCAAGGGCGGGATTTGTCATTGGATGATTTTAGCTAACATAAAAAAAAGAAAAAAAAAAACCTGCGAAAAAAGTATGTCTCCATATAAACTTTGGGCCCCGAAAAATTCTCTCTTAGAGGGCGCCTTTACAAAATTTTACACTCCTTGTAGTTTTGGCTGTGCATTTTTTATGTCAGTCAGTTAGTTTCTCCTTTTATACATAAAATATATATTCTAGTTGACACTACTTTAACAATTGATTGCTTTATTGACCACACGGCCCAAATTCGTGGCCACCATATGTTTGTCTTAACAGATATCTCCATATATGGCATCAGTGAAAAAAAAAATTCTCTGGATGTACTTTTTAAAATACGTATACGTATTTATATATAAAAAATATGGATACGTTGCATATTTTTTTATGATATACTACCTATATAGACTGCGATCTCAACTGATTGTAAGCAGTGATGCAATCGTTGATGATGAAGAGCCTATTTACTCTAGTTTTGTTCTATAATTACGTAGATTCGGCATCCTTGGTTTTTACCCGTCCAATAAGTATATCTCTATTAAATAAACAAACAAAAAATCATTGAACAAATTTATTTCATGTATATTTTTCCAATAAAGTTTATTAGGTATATAATGAAATTATGTTAATTCTTATCCCAATTTCGTGCTCAAATATGTGCTTACTTAGCTTAGTTACTAATAATCTAAAAACATTATTAGTTGTTTCAATAAATCCGTTTGATTGAGATATTTTAGGTCTATTTCAGTTTGGTATACATAATTAAATTCTTTTTTTTTTTAATCTTTTACTTTGTTTTTGGTGGTGATTAACAGATTTTTGTAATCTTTTTATACAACTAGCTGTTGTCAGCGGCTTCGCCCGTGAAATAGTAAAAAATCATCCCAAGGGAATTACTCTCAGGATAAAAAGTTTCATATGCGTTTCAGTTTTATCGAAATCCGTTCAGCCGTTGTTGAAGAATGGCTGGAGAGGCGTCAAAGTGTCCATACCTTCCTCATGACGCAGGTTCTCACTAGTCATGCTAAGTTTCGGAGGTTCCTGCATCTGATTCAGACGGAAGAAACGCCCAGGTGTAACCATTATGCAAACCGCTCAGATGATACGTTGGAACACACGATGGAGGTGTGCACTGCTTAGATGGAGCACGGCCGTGTCCTGATTAAAGCTATGGTATGCACCAAGGAGGAATTGGTAATTGGCAATAATGTTAGTGAAGGAGATGACCACACCGACGTTCCGCACATTTGATGAAACAGACACACTCACGTCCCAGCAAACGCCAACCCAATCGCGGGCATGCGGATGTCTAGCAATGGGTAGCTCGCTGTCCGGCGAAGTACTTCATATAAACGGCGAGTATTGTTCCTCGTGTACCTCAAAGACTTACAGTATAACCGTAGGGGCCTAGCAGGGCCGATGCTCACTCGATCCTAAGGCTGATTATTTGACAAAGATACCCGTGGTCATAGAACTTAAAAGGCAACAGAAGAAACATAAGTATGGTTATAGTCAGTAAAAATTTGACACGTCCTCGCGCTCCACCCTAGAGTGGGAGAAGTCATATGATTGAAATCAACCCAACGTATAAAAAAATCCTAGAGCGGATGAAATCATAGGAAGATCAACTGAAAAAAAGTGAACATAAAGTAGATCTATCTGTCTGAGAAAATATATTTATTCGTAAAAAAAAGTATACGATATTGTGTCATCCACATAAAGCAACATATTTTTTTTTCCTATCATAAATCTCCCAAGTACGGGTCCTTCTTGATAATATAAAACTACCCGCGACATAATTGCGTTACATCAAGTCACGAGTTCTGCTCACCACACAGAACGTCGTAAGTCACGGCCCAACACCTGCTACAGTCAGAACCAATTACAGTAACATTGCTTTACTAACGTGCGAGACATACGGACGTGATGTTTGAACAGCTTATTTTATTGAGATGTTTAGTGCTTTGAAAAATGTAATCTCATTTCAAACTTTTTGTTACACTAATCAAATTAAATAAACCGATGCTCGGTTCAAACTGATGATCGCAGTGTTTCAATAATTTAAAAATTTCACGGTCTTTGTCACTTTATTGTCTTTTTGTCTGTCCGTCTATCGACACTTTTTTTTTCAGGATGGAGTGGTTTAGTACTGATTAAGTAACTTTCTTGGTGTACAATAAAGTTTTATTCTATTCTATTCTATTAAGCTGAAATTAATACTGAACTCTACTACCTTTTAGAGCAGAGAAAAAATCAAATTTCTAAATCAACACATTTTTTGATACTTACAAATGAATTCAAACCTATAGACTACTTCTTGTTAACTTAGAATCTTCAACCGGCTCAGTTGCCATTACAAAAAAAAAAAACTTAGTATCATGACATTTGGCGAGAACCAAAGTCGTCGACCACATCGTCACTTTCCATCAGGTGAAATAGTGATCAAACGCGAGCCTATCGAGAAGAAAAAAGTCTGAGAATCATAATTAGTGGTTTTACATAAGAAAATAATCATAATCAATACGGACTCATTTCTAGAATCAAACTATTTACTTAGGTATTTTTTTACGGAACCCGCAATGTCCGAGTCTAACTCACACCTGACCGGTCTGTTCCGGATTCGTGCGGAGGATTCGCCCGGGTGTCGCCACTGTGCGGAACACCCGGAGGACACGGTGGAGCACACTGTAGAGGTGTGCCCCGCCTGGGCGGAGCATCGCCGTGTCCTCGTGGGGGTGATCGGCGGCAGCGATCTCTCTCGCCGGGCCTTGGTTCAGGCCATGGTCCGTAGTGAGGAGGGATGGCAGGCGGTCGCCTCCTTCTGCGAAGCAGTAATGCTAGCAAAGGAGGAGGCCGACCGCATCAGGCAGAGGCAACGGGGCGCTCGCCCCAGCCGCCGCCGGGATTCCGATCCCGATTTCCGGCCACCGTAGGCGCGGGCTTGCGGACGGCGTGCAATGGGTAGCACGCTGTCCGATCGTCCGGTAACCGGCCGGACCAAGCCCAAGTCGTCGACGGCGCGTTCTGTTCCCGCGCGCCTCAAAGAGCTGTCAGCAAACCGTAGAGGCCCAGCCTGCTAACTGCAGGCAGGCAGGGTCGAAGCCTGCTGGGGTCAAGGGCCGTTTTCTGAGAGGAAGGCTCAGCCCCGGCACTATAGGCAACGAAGGAACGGGGTAGGTTTTTAGTCAGTACGAGTCTGACACTATTTCCCGCTCCGCCCAAGGGCGGGATCTGTCATTGGATGATTTTACCTACCATAAAAAAAAAAAAAAAAAAAAAAAAACACCTGACCGGTTTTTTTAACAGGATTTTAAGATTTATCTTAAGCAGGCCTTTTATTATACTTTTGTGCAGACTGTAAACTACACACAAACATAAAAGTTACATCAGCTTCACGAACTGAGAATAACTAACTCAGTTTAATTATTATTCTGAGCCTGTAGCTGTTTTAATACTTAATCATTATATATTCTTTCACAACTAAACTAGCTAGCTAGTAGCTGAATTCAATCAGTTGATTCTCTGGTCTTGCTAGAGCTGTTCTGGCAAGAGTAGAGAATTTAACTCATTTGTTTTTAATTGGCTTCCGCTTGAAGTCTTAGGCCGTGTTTAAGGACTATTGAGGAGGTTGGGCGTTTCGTCGTACATTGCAGAAGCGGGCCGCGTCATCGCTCACGCAAATACAAACATATGGCAATATACGATGGACCTCCCGACGCGCCGCGCAACGCGCTGCCTTTCGGTAATCGAGCACTTATGATCGTGTCAGTAATACCTTGTAGTCTTGTGTTTATTTTTTTGCACTTTTTTTTTATTATATTCCTAATATATTTTTTAAAAACACTTTTACACGTCAATTTTTTCGTCACTTTAAACTAAATGAGGTAGTTGTTTCTAGCTGACTACCCTGAGAAGGAAAACCGAATCAGTCGGGTCAAAGTCTCTTTTGAAAGTCCATACAGAATCCTGAAATTTGGCATGTATTTTTGCATGGCAAAGTAATTCCTTTAGCATTTTAACATCAACATGTTATGTGATAGATCTTAAACTAACGACCAACAAATCACCCGACAAGCTCGCCATCCTTCTCACCAGTAAACCTCACCATTAATCCGGCGCACGTAAATCATCGCAGCAACTTAAAACACACAAATAACAAGTTTGATACAGCGTACAGCGCTCGCAGTCTGCGCCCAAGTTAGCGCTAATTTGCATACATTATCATCTCAGGTGTTCTGACTGATGTGAGAGGCAACGCGACTTCCGCAGATACACGTACGAGTTTACATATAGAATACTTTAGCTTAACGATACGGTGTTTTATTAATTAGTTATTTATAAGATATTCTATATCACTTCCTTCATTGGAGTAAAGTGGGTGATCGATGTACGAGCCTACACCGCGGTTTTAAAAAACGTTGGTTTTACACGTGGCTAGTTGGTGCTGATTGACTAGCGAGTAAAACAGTTTTGAACAACCAGCCAGCAGTAGAAAATGAAGCAAAACGATGAGCCGCAAGCCAGGCTCGTCGTTTGTATTGCAATGATACACCGGTGAGTTTTACCGATGAGCCATAAGACGGCGGTTTTACTCGCCTGTCAATCAAGGCCTTTAGGACCATCTACAATGAAATTGACAGTTGTATTTGCAAGTTAGTTATGAAGTACGAGATTATGAAGTTTCTTTAATAGGATAGTTTTTACACGTGTTCGCTAACAATCGGATGGATTAGTAGAAAAAAAACTGAGCAAGTGCAAGTCGGGTCGAGTTCCGTTAAAACTTACCTATGTAAATAGTTCAATTCCCGAATTGAGTCTTGAAGATTTTTTGCGACTCGCTTTTTTTTTTGTTACGTAATCAAAAATTCACTGTTTTCAGATTTATTCCTGTAACTCTGCTATAAGACCTTGCTTTTTGCCAAATTTCAGGATTCTGAATCAACGGGAAGTACTCTATGAATGTTAAATACTTTGAGAGTGTCGAAATATACGTTTTTTTTGACATAAACAGCCGTATCTTTTTTTTTCGATAACTTAGAAGTTTGCTTTTTTTCACGGCTTCAAGGGATCGCAGACTTGAGTGTATGGTTTAAATTTCAACTCGATACTTTTACGCGTTCCTAAGATAAAGAGTCTTGAAAGACAGACGGCCAACAAAGTGAACCTACAAGGGTTCCGTTTTCTTTTATAAGGTACGAAACCCCAAAAACCTAGTTTCGATATATTAATATGAATTCTGTTACACTTCTCTAAGTGGATACCAATTTAAACTAGGGCTACGGGATTGTTTGAAAAAGGCCTTGAAATAAAAATAATAATACAATAATAATAAAAAAGGGCACCTGAAGAAACATAACTTAGTCTAAAACTCCCTCTCGCTCCACCCAAAACGCTAAAGTTATTTAGAACGTTAAAGGTCTGCTGAAAGAAATTTCTTTTAGAAATAAGCAGTACTTTTGTATATTTTTTATTTTATTTCCTGTCTTACATAGACAGATACATAAATTATAAAATAAATAAATGATTTCCCACCCTAGAAAAAAACAGTTTTTACAAATTTAATATCCTACAGTTACAGCTAAAAATAAAGGTCGTTGTAATTACATTGTGTGTCTACGACATAATTTTCGTTCTCATTATAATTATTTTCATGTTTACATCATTAAAATTCTACAGCCTTTTAGAATATTCAAAATACTTTTTCAGGGTTCTAGCCGAATAATTTAATAACATTACATCGTACGTTATAAATGTCCAGGGTTGATCTCATTACATTAGCAACCCTGCTCCCAAAAGTGATCGCAAGAACCTTTTTCATAAACCGAATTACAGAGGAAGGGTTGGCTCGAATATTCGAAATCAAACAATTATTTTACGTAAATTGCATTCCCTTTGCGCTAACAATTCTAAATTAAAGCCAAAGATACACTGGCGGGAGAGAGGGGGTCTCGAGGTGCGGTGAGGGGTGAGGGCGCAATTTCCGCGGATCTCCAGATCAATTAATTAGGACGCCCTCTAAATTGAACTGGCCATTTTTAAATTAAGGATGCGGTGCTCGTGGTACCTTTGTAGGGAGACAGGAAGCTTACCAGTCCTCTAGATCCGTTATTTTTTCGCCTGAAAAAATATTAAGCCTTATTATTAATTTCAAATAATAATTTTGGATATCAACAAAATTATCTAAATAATTACTATAAAATATCTGCTTCAATATAAAATGACTAGCTTCTCTCAATGGCTTGCGTATAAGTAAATTTCTCCACACAAACTTTGGACCTCGATTCATCCCCCAGGGAGTGAATTTTGAAAAATCCTCTCTTAATAATCGCTTAAATCTTAAAAGGAAACTTTGTGCAAGATTTCACATTGCTAGTCTCAGTATTTTGCATTGATATGTCAGTTAGTCAGTTTTTCCTTTTATATTTATAGATTTGGGATAGCATCTGGCATTAAATTAATATACAATGGCATAGACTTAAAAGCTGCTTGAAGAGCCATGAATCAAAAATTATAATCAACAGTTTTTTTTTATGGTAGGTAAAATCGTCCAATGACAAATCCCGCCCTTGGGCGGAGCGGGAGACAGTGTCAGACTCTTACTGACTAAAAACCTACCCCGTTTCTTTGTTGCATATCATAGCGGGGCCCAGCGTCCCTTTCAGAGCCTGCCTTCAGCTAGCAATGATCAACAGTTCATGTATCTAAAATTTTTATCAAATTTCACAATAAAATCAATAGCTAAAACCCGAGATTTCTCAAATACATCAATATAAAAACCACAGGTATTAAGTAGCCGCTTGTTCTAAGTACCCTCTAAGAACCGGGTGATATATAGCGGGTAGTGATCAAGTGGGCCCCGTCTGACCTGTAATATGTTACCGGTTGCGTCGGCTTCGGATGAACCGGCCGTAATACGGTCCGAAACCATCGGAATCGAATGAAATTTCTGGTACATAACATTCGATCGGATAGTTTGTTCAAAGTAAATTTGTATCATAAGACAAAAAAACTTTTAGAGTATGCATTTCGTTATAGTTCGTGTTGGTTTCCTAAAAAAGTTAAACTTGTGATATTAAAAACAGGAATTATAATTATTATTGTACTTTGTTCGAACCTACCTCTACGAAAAAGCCTTTTTTTTAATTGCTAAGAAGTGGAACTTCTGCTAGAGTCTGTGTTTCCCGATAGCTACAACCTAAGGGTCTTTAAGTCAAGAGTAAATAGGTTACTTCTAGGCAAAGGTGCTCCATCGTCGATAATATCATCGCTTACCATCAGGTGGGATAATGGTTATACGCGAATTTATCAATAATAAAAAATAATAATTCAAAAACGATTCCCAAGGCGACTCCTATGACGGTTACAGCGTCAAAAAACTCTTCCACATCGCTGTCGACTGGTAATGTGCCCAAAAGACTGACGGCATTGCCACGCTGTATAGCAAATGGCAATGCTTATCCTCTGTCCGAGGTAAAAGCCAGCCCTGTAGGTAAATTGTAAAGTAGTGGGAGAATTATATTTTAGTTTAAAATCTCATCTTCAGTTTACATCGTAAAAGCAACATATATAAGACAGACCTACTCGGTCACGATACATTCTGTTGTGCCAGATTAACTGACATGTGTATGAAATGTAGCCGGGCGCCGTGGTGAGTTGCTGAAATATGTATTTCTCTTGACATCTGTAAACAAGGCATGTGTACAGGTCAGTAAGTGGCTTTAGAGTGTTGTATTTCAAACTATTTTATCTTTACTTTCTGTACCGCAAGCATTTATGAATTTAGATTTGTATATGTATATAGGGTAACTGGTAATTAGCGAACGATACTTAAACACGTGATTATGGTCATGATAACAAACAACTTTTACTATGGGACCAAACCTAGAATCATAAATCTGCTGGACAGTACATTTATGTTCGCCTAACTGGTCAAAATGTTCTGAACTTGCTGATTATTATATATATCTTCCAATTACAATACAATCTTTTTATTAGAAAGATTTTCAACAACTCGGCTATCAATAGGAAACGATTTAGCCAAAAAATCTATAGGATAAACTAGAAGATAAGCCATATTATGTCAAGGTACCTTTTTTCCTCCTGCATTGCGTTTCAGGAAGTCTCCCACATTTCCTTGGCGACAGCTCTTCTCGGGATGTATTTAAGAAAATTAGTATAAAGAAAATTACAGAGCACTTCTTTTTAAAATAGATCTAATATTATTATATTTGTATTTATTAGTCTGTTATGTATTTTTTGTACATAACACTTGTTTATGTAGGTTCATATTGTACACTGAATCCTATCTATGAAAGTGATGTCTCCCTGTCACTCAAAGGTTTGTTAGCAAACAACTCATTGTTGAGTTAAGCTCGCCTTTGTACATGAATTGTCAAACTACTGTGTACTATATTGAGTTTTGTGTACAATAAACAATTAAAAAGGTTGAATTTAATTTTATCAACACTTAACACATAATGCTCGTATACAAACTAACTTTTATCTCACATAACAAAATACAAAGAAAAACAAAAGATAAAACTTGCTACTCTCAACATTTTAAAATATTCTTTTAAAAATATTTTCCTAAATAAAATGCTGATAACGCTCATGAAATAAAGTAAGCTATATATGATGTATGCAGTATTCACTCATATAGTTCTACATGCTAGGTATACGTGTGTATATATCCTGTTGATTTTTCATCTAGAAAACAAACAAGTTTATGCTGCACGTCGCCCAACAGACATTGTAAGACGGATAGGGGACAAAATACAAACAGGTTTACCGAATACATTATGAATATTCTATTTATTTGAGCTTTTTTTTTTGTGAAAAAAAGCATCTTGTTATTATTTAAGTAAGCACGTTTCGGTGATGAATGGTAAAATTATGATAACTTTGCATTTTGTGATACTGTAGGATTATATTTGTAGGTTATATCATAAAAATCACAAGAATATATAATCTATCAGCGTCTAAATTGAAGACAATGTGTCAAGCATGCCACAAGGTACTATTCTGGGACTACTCTTAACTACGTTATACATTGAAACCAAAATATTCATACTCTTTAATTTTATTTGCCCTTCATGTGAATATAATCGTGAAGATACTTAACGTGTATGGTGTACAGCGACCCACATTTCCTTGGCGACAGCTCTTCTCGGGATGTATTTAAGAAAATTAGTATAAAGAAAATTACAGAGCACTTCTTTTTAAAATAGATCTAATATTATTATATTTGTATTTATTAGTCTGTTATGTATTTTTTGTACATAACACTTGTTTATGTAGGTTCATATTGTACACTGAATCCTATCTATGAAAGTGATGTCTCCCTGTCACTCAAAGGTTTGTTAGCAAACAACTCATTGTTGAGTTAAGCTCGCCTTTGTACATGAATTGTCAAACTACTGTGTACTATATTGAGTTTTGTGTACAATAAACAATTAAAAAGGTTGAATTTAATTTTATCAACACTTAACACATAATGCTCGTATACAAACTAACTTTTATCTCACATAACAAAATACAAAGAAAAACAAAAGATAAAACTTGCTACTCTCAACATTTTAAAATATTCTTTTAAAAATATTTTCCTAAATAAAATGCTGATAACGCTCATGAAATAAAGTAAGCTATATATGATGTATGCAGTATTCACTCATATAGTTCTACATGCTAGGTATACGTGTGTATATATCCTGTTGATTTTTCATCTAGAAAACAAACAAGTTTATGCTGCACGTCGCCCAACAGACATTGTAAGACGGATAGGGGACAAAATACAAACAGGTTTACCGAATACATTATGAATATTCTATTTATTTGAGCTTTTTTTTTTGTGAAAAAAAGCATCTTGTTATTATTTAAGTAAGCACGTTTCGGTGATGAATGGTAAAATTATGATAACTTTGCATTTTGTGATACTGTAGGATTATATTTGTAGGTTATATCATAAAAATCACAAGAATATATAATCTATCAGCGTCTAAATTGAAGACAATGTGTCAAGCATGCCACAAGGTACTATTCTGGGACTACTCTTAACTACGTTATACATTGAAACCAAAATATTCATACTCTTTAATTTTATTTGCCCTTCATGTGAATATAATCGTGAAGATACTTAACGTGTATGGTGTACAGCGACTTGCGAACCACTTGGCCCGTGTTTCTACCTCATTCTAACTTGTAATTTGTTGCGAAACGCAATTATAACGGAGCGCTCGGCAGCTAATAGCCAACCGGAATTTTGCGACTCATAGACCGAGTCTTAAATGTTAACTTTAAATAAAATATGGAGCGTTCAGTATTTGAATATACACAAGAAAAAAAAACACGGATATTTTATTTTTACTGATAATTTTAATAACTAGAATGGTTAATTATGGATATATATCGCAACAAAAAATCATCATAAAAAAGTTACCAGCAATAATTTTTGATGACCACGATGAACGAGCAAAAGTTATGCGTATCTTCAATTTACTAAGCAACCAACCTGAAATATTAGGAATGGCCTTAAACAACTTAAAAGTATCTATTTCCCCGAAAGCCACAGCCATAAAGACAAACGGAGCAAAGACAGACATAAATTAGATTAAATCACTTCACACACCATTAGCAAAAACCTTTCTTTGTTTGCGTGTGCAGACTAAATTGATCCTTATGCTCTTGTTAATATTGAGGAAACTGACTCATATTAGCTTGGAGTTTTGGACGAAGTATCTAGTTACCTTTGTATGGGGGATCGTGATGAAGTTAATACAGTAAACAATTAATCAGCTATGATAGAGGTGTGATATGGCAACAATGTAAATGATCCTATGAGGACAGTATAATTAGTTCAATTAAATTATGTTAATGGCACGAGAAACCAGATCTTAGAATAAACAAACGACTAGAATTAAAACCGCGGTTAAAATTACGTTACTAAAATCATTCGTTGCGATACTCAAAATCATTCTCGGTAAAATATCGTATCTTCAAAAGTAAAAATAACAAAAATATCCAACAATCGGATCAACACGAAACATTCCATTGCAGCGGTCATAATCCTTAAATTTTATACCCAAGTCGCGATCACCATCTGCGCCCGAAATGAAGACATTTGCCGTTAAACCAATGTACATTGCGCACGGTAAATGTACCGTAACGCAGTCAATTGTTTGTTCTTTTACCTATGCGACCTTGGTACGAGGTCCCTAATTAAAATTGGGGACAGTGTTTGCTCTGAAGGGATAGGGACAGGCGCTTGACGGAGATCTGTTTATTGAATAGCTGGGTGATATGTATTGTATTGGATTTGTTTTGGTTAATTCGGTATTGGGTACTTTAATTATGTCTGGAGGATATAGAATTTGGTTGTTACCGATCGTACTTTTCTTGGCTTCATATTTTCTTCATTTTACTGTTTAGTGTTTTTGATAATCGCAGAAATAATAGTTCATTTAAATGGCGATATTAGAGTACTAAAGACGGCTTTTCAAGCGTCAATAGCACTCGATGTTATCTTCGGCTAGGAACTGAGTTATTAGACCACTAGGTGTTACACTAAATCGTCAAATGACTTCGGCTGCCTTCTAAAGTTATCCTAATGACCTGGTCCTATTAGTCGTCTTATATGCAGTCGGTAAACAGACAAATTATTATTACTATTGATAAAGCCAATCATTGGACAAGAAACGTCTTCCCGTTCCAATCTCCGGGTGCCATATAACGCTAAGTGGCACCTACCACATACAATTTCCTCTACCACACAGAACAACAAATCAATGTCGACAACCACAAGCGCCAACAGTTTGATGGCGCGTCAACCACTTGCCATTTCCGTGACAACCGCAAGCAATCCTTCGTCAACCACAAGCTTACGGTCAACCACAACTGTTTTATCCCGTAATTTGTACTTAATGATGTTCTGTTTCCGACGGATACCGCCATATTATTGAATGTACGAGTACCTATATATGGAAATATCCTGCCGAGATTCGAGCAAGATTGGACGCCGATAATACATGGAATTGGTTGGTTATATGTATGTAGATGTTGTAAAACAACATCCGTCTTGTGTTACGTACCTACCAATGGATATCTTTATCGTTATGATATTTATTCCGACTTATGAGTTTATTGTAAATCTTGGTTTTTTTGATAACATTTAAGGTCTTTTTTGATATCAAGCGTATTTTTTTAGAGAAATCACAATTATCATTAGAAACGTGCACTAATTTCTGATACTTTATGAGTGCCCGTGTAGGCGTATGTGAAATAAAAAGACGAAAACACTATGTGATATCGTCTGGACCTAGCAATGTGCAAAGCCGGGTTTTAAATGATGATAATAATAATTATTTTATTTTTACTTTGACAAATAACTTTCACATACTTTATTAAAATTATATTTTATCACATGGATACTTTTCTTCTCTCCTATTTCCAAGTATGTTCTTGTAACAAGTACCAATAAATCAGGTTGGTGGCTAACAGAGACATTATTAAAAACCGTCGCAGCGCTGACCTGTCCGTGGTGACCTATCAATATCGAGACACCTACCGTAGCGTCATATTTCGCACGCGTTACAATGTACGTGCAAGTTATACGAGTAAGTGATGAGAGGTTCTTGAATAAGTTGGTCAAAATATAGGTTTTAATTTAGTTTTTGGGCAAACGAAATTGTTGCCATTTCTAGTAGAACCAGACTGATAGATATGGCCAACTATAAATAGTGACAATAAATAGTGTCAAACACTTACTGACTAAAAACCTACACTGTTCTTTCCCTGCCTTGGTTCCAGAGCCCTGGTATGCATTTTCATACCTGCCTAGAGACCCAGACTAGGCCTCGACCCTACAGTTTGGTAACAACTCCTTGAGGCGCGCGGGAACAGTGCGCGCCGTAAACGACTGGACTGGTCGGGTCTGTTACCGGACAGACGGACAGCGAACTACCCATGGTCCGCCGTCCGCAAGCCCGCGCCTACGGGGGCCGGAAATTGGGATCGGAATTACGGCGGCGGCTGCGGCATGAGCGCCGTTGCCTGATGAGGTCGGCCTCTTCCTATGGTCAACTATGGTTTTTTTTTTTTTTTTTTAACGTAGGTAAAATCATCCAATGACGAATCCCGCCCTTGGGTGGGGCGGGAAACAGTGTCAGACTTTTACTGACTAAAAACCTACCTTTCCATTCCTTGCCTTTATCCTGGGGCCCGTGGTGACAGTCTCACATAACCTTTGGGCCCCAGTAGGCTTCGGCCCTGCTGGACCCCTACAGTTTGCTGACAACTCCTTGAGGCGCGCGGGAACGGTGCGCGCCGTAGACGACCTGAATGGTCAACTATGGTGGAAGTAATGCTGTGAATGATGGTGACTCTTAATATTTTTTATTAACACTCATAGCTTTTTTTCTTTAGTGTTAAATTATAATTACTTAATAACTTTTCCCACTTTGGGTGAACAAGACATATGTTAGACTTTTACGGACTAAAATCAACATGTGTACATTCAG
Source organism: Leucania comma (assembly GCA_958295575.1). Classification (NCBI taxonomy): domain Eukaryota; kingdom Metazoa; phylum Arthropoda; class Insecta; order Lepidoptera; family Noctuidae; genus Leucania; species Leucania comma. Next base: position 3,348,261 of record OY282469.1, read on the forward strand.
GTCCTATTTTTTTTCAAGGCTAAGGTCCCACAACCTTGCCTAATAGATTTTTTCATCAAAATCCAAACGGCAAGTCACTGTTTAAATGAGTCTTAATTGTGTATTTCTTTTACTCCTCCAGTTCAAAATTTTGATAATTCAATAAAATTTTAATCTAACCATCTTTACCATCTTCTACATTGCTCTGAATGAAATGTCTTCATTAGAGACCCACGTGCTAAACCACCACCAACTAAACACCATCGCAATCACACAACTTCAAACTCAAACCGAATTCAGCCGAACACCTCCGAACAATTCCGAAGCTTGCACCACACGCCAACTTTCCACAGGACACGTTCTGATGCGATACATCAGCGTACTATTGGCACGGTCGCACCCCCCCTCTGCCACCTCAATCTACCCCCATTTGCATGTAAATTGAATAAGGACGACGTCGCACAGCTTTGGTCGAGAAACGAACGCTTCCAGTTTGTCCTTTCAAGATGTCGTGTGGAAAGGTATAAAATATTGGTCAGAGTGTGTGGTTGTAGTAGTATCTATAAGACAACCACACATCCTCATTTAAACACATGCCCTATTATTGTTATGTCGGTCAGTACCTGCATAACAATAAATAAATTCACAAAAGTGCATGTCTTCGTATATATAGGGTGACTGGTAATTAGTGAACGATACTTAAACACGTGATTGTAGTCATGATAACAAACAATTTTTACTAAGGGACCAAACCTGAAATCGCGAAAAAAATCTGCCAAGTTCATTTATGTACGCCTAACTGGTCAAAATGTACTGTAATGTGTAACGTAAAGTGAAACCAAAATCTGTCATGACTTTGTTATGATGTAATAGATTCGTTTATTTTATGTGATTTTTAAGACGAAAATATTTAAATTTATCAAAATCTTTTTAATAAGAATTTAGTAGTGATGCTGGATAGCATGACTCGAATTAATTTACACATGTTCGAAATTAATTCCTTTAGATAAACGTCAGCTGAGCGAGGCCAATGAACTGTAGGTAGTTAGTTCGCAACGACCGTATACATGCGTATATTAATTCGAGTTTAAGAAAAAAAGTACTTTATTTTTTAAATTTATCTTTATAAATCAATAGTTTCATGTACCGACTCGACCCTCCAAGAGATTAAAAACGACCAAAATTTAGCGGTGTATAAACAAAATATATACAAACTAAAAATAATAATATTTAAAAAAAAAAACAGAAAATGATAATACGAATTTTGTTGTTAAATAAACCATCCATAAAAAAAAATACCATGTACCACCACTTTGAACGTGAGTTAATTTTAAATCTTCTCATTACACTTTAATTAAATTAAAAGATGTCTGGGTACTTTTGAAGTACTATATTACATATATTTATTCATTTAAAACAAAAAAAAACCGGCTGGTGAAGGCGACTGAGCATTATGAATCAAATTCTCTATTGCTACGCTACGGCGTAGTAACTTGCTACGGCGTAGTAGTCAACCGTGCTACGACGTAGCCCGTATCGATAGCCATTTTAGAACAGTAATAACATAATTTTCTTTGATACAAAATATTTTTCGCTGATATAGCATTGGTTTATATCAATAAAAAAGATATGTCTATAAATAATAAATGCTTCAATATTGTTTTTACAAATACATTTTTTTTTTCTTTTTTTTTAACTAGAAATATAGAAGAAACTTCATTGAGGTGTAATGCGAAATTTAACTTTAGACCGCCATTGTACCCATATATTTAAGTTCCTGTGAATTCTTACTATTTTGGTGTACAATAAAGTTTATTCTATTCATGATATTTCATAGTTTTAGTTAAAACAACTTACTCAAAGAGGGCCTGCAGCGAATTCCACGACTTACTTCTATTTACGACTCAAAACAGATGTGCTGTACACAGCTTAAAACACACACTATCTACGTTACCTAACAACTGTATTTATATATATTTCGTGCCTCTGAAACATTATGTTTTCGCACCTCAGGAGGACGACACAATACGTGCGAAAATATGAAATAATCGCATTACAAGTTGGGACGTCTGAGGTGATATTACAGCACTTGGGCGCATTAAGAGCATTACTGAGCTCTCTAAATAATGTATTGTTAGGGTGTAAACGGTGACCGACGTGCGGTGGTGGTTCTTGAAGATTGTTATATGTCTTGTTTACTACCTGTCCGTAGTTTTACACGCGTGATAGTATCAATTATCCCAAGGAAGTGTACTCTTGAGATAAAAAGAATTCGATATGTTTTTTTTTATGGTAGGTAAAATCATCCAATGACAAATTCCGCCCTTGGACGGAGCGGAAAGTAGTGTCAGACTCTTACTGACTAAAAAACTACCCCGATCCTTCGTAGGCCGGGTATTCCTTTCGGAAGCCGACTCATGACCTCATATTCGATATGTTGTTCTAAAACATGGTCTATCCGTGTACCAAGTTTCGTCGAAATTTGTTTGGCTGTTTGAGTGTGAGAAAGTTACAAGCATACACATACATGCATACATAAATAGATATGCACGTTAAAAAATCTGCATTATAAACGTTAAAGCTAAAATTTATTATAATTATCACTTCGAAAGTATTTTGAATTGATAATAAGTTATGGTTGCGCGAATTTGCTGTGGACTGTAGGTTTAAAAAGCGATCTAAGGTTTGTTAACAATATGCAGGTACTGCGCCTAGCGTTTATTAATGGGATAAATGTATTAGGAAGGAACACTGACCTTTTGACTTCGAAGGTTCCACGTGGCGCCGGCCGGCGATCCTCGACTTCGCACATTTAACCACTGCCAGGTCCTGTTTGCACTACACTGCACTATTGTTGAGTTTTGAATTGGTTGGATCACGAAATAGTCAATTTTCTTGTAATTTCAAGCGGGCGTTGTTAGCGGTGCGGTCACATTCACAATCGATGCACAAACGTCAATGTCATTTCATTTCTTGCGGTCGTGCGGGTGAAGGAAAACGGAAGGGATAGGATTGCTAGGCCAAAAAAATAAATTACAAAAAACAAAATCGCGGATCATAGCAAATTGGCGCAACCATTCCCGGGTTTGAAGGGTTACCTTCAAAGAAAAGAAAAAAAACAAAAGCGAAACTAAACCCTATTACTATATCTAAACTATCAATACTAGGTAGCGAAACAACTTATAACTAACTATGCCACTACTGCTGATTAGGCAGAGGGCAGAGGCGAATAACCGGACGCAGGTACGATCCAGTTGCGGATTTAACCTTTACGACTCGCGTTATTCCGTTCGAACCCGGAAAAACTTCTTCCACTACACCAAGAGGCCAGTGCAGAGGAGGCGCACTCTCAGTCTTCAGTATCACCACAGTACCGACTGTGACTGGATCTGAAGGAGTGTTCCACTTTTGACGCGACTGCAGCGTATGCAGATAATCTGTCCTCCATCGCTTCCAAAAGGACTGAACTAAGCTATCTAGCAGAGCGTGACGCGGGTGAAGCTGCAGTTTGTCAGTCTCGACATCTAAAGCGGGCAAATATTTAAGAGGAGTCGTCGTCAAGAAGTGAGCCGGCGTCAACGCTAGTGGCTCCGATGGATCACTAGACAAAGTCCGACACAACGGACGCGTATTCATCAACGCCTCTACCTGAGCGAGTACGGTGCTCAACTCCTCGTACGAGAGAATCTGTTCGCCTATGACCCGAAACAGGTGCGACTTAAGGCTTTTAATATTCGCCTCCCAATTGCCACCAAAATGACTAGCCGCTGGCGTATTAAAACACCAATCAATGCGATTCTCAGCTAAGACATGGGCGAATTCACTTTGGTAGTACTTGGAGCGTAAGAATGTATGTAATTCCGAAATATTGCGTCGCGCTCCAACATAATTTGTGCCGTTGTCAGAGTATAAGCGCTTAACGGGACCACGGCGAGATAAAAATCGTTTAAATGCAGACATAAAACCCTGCGTACTCAAATCACTGGTTAACTCTATGTGAACCGCACGAGTTGTCATACAAACGAATAGGCAAATGTATGCCTTTGTGGAACGTATACCACGACCACGGGCAATAGTGACCTTAAACGGTCCAGCATAGTCCGTCCCAGTATGTATGAAAGGTTTCACCGTCTGTACAACACGACAAGAACGATGGTCGGCCATTTCCGGCGCGTTGAAACGCGGGCGGAGCTTAAAGCAGGGCACACATCTGTGCACTCTAGCGCGTATCAAATTGCGAGCGGAAAGTATCCAGTACTTCTGTCGAAGAATGGACATTAATAAATCGGGACCAGCGTGACAATTCACCTTATGGTGATAATCCACCAACAAATCCAAAACGTGATCCTTGCGTGGTAGAACTACTGGATGCATTTGTTCAAACTCTAACTTAGCATTTCGCAGACGGCCACCGACACGAATGAGTCCGTCTTGCAAAAATGGTTTCAAATGTTGAAGTGCGTGACTACAAGGTTTATGTGATTCTAAACTACGAAATTCTATTGAAAAATAAAATTTCTGCAACTCTCGAAGTACAACTGATTCAGCTCTATCCAAATCAGCTGCGATTATAGCACCACGCGATGGTAATAATCTCAAAAATCTTAGGACATAAACTACACAGCGTAATAGTCTCGACCAAGACGAGACTCGATTAGACAACAACAAAACAACTGACTCTTCACGCGGAACTGATACTACAAGCGTATGTTTCTTCTCCTCGGGTGGCTCTGAAACAGTAGCGGGGTTAAACGGAGCACTTGGCCACTCGTTAGGAGTGGTATGAAGCCAGGGAGGGCCACAAAACCAAAGCGGATGATTTAAAATTTGCGCAGGAAGCAAACCACGTGAGAGACAATCAGCTGGGTTTTCTGTTCCAGCGACATGGAATATATTTTCCGGAGACAATTCAGCTTGAATCTTACGTTCCAAGCATAGAAAGCGTTTTTCTGCGGAGGCACGGGAGCCACCGAGCGAAAAAATATCACCCTTGAAAGGGAGCGCGACAACATAACGACCATCTTTATCACGAGTAGTCGTGCGGGTATAAATCTCCTCAGTGACCTGATCCTCAGGGCTGAGAATAGGCGGGACATTGACCTCTTCAATCTCCCAGAACTTGCGGATGGTAGACTCGAGCGGCGGCTCGACGGTGCAACAGTGCGACACAGTCGAGTAACTATTTAAACAAGCGGGTGCGGAACCAACTATAACAAACCCGAGAACTGTTTCCAGTGCGTGCGGAGCGGGGTACATCGGAAGACCTTGAATTTTACGTGATAACTGGAGATGCGGGAGAATCGAAGCACCGATCAATAGATCGATATCTCCAGGGAAAGCGTAATTTCCGTCGGCTAACTGCAAGTTCTTAAACTCCGTCAGCATGGACGTGTCAACCGGTACCGTGGGCAACCGTTCCGTAATCTTATCTGCGACTAGCGAATCCATTTCAAACGAAATATTACGATTAAAACGTGAACTAAATATTATTTTAATGGAACCGTGAATGGTTGCCTTTAAGCCTCCAAAACCTTTCACTTCTGAGCGGGATGACCAATTATTAAAACTAAAACCAAGGCGTTGACAACAATCCCGAGTAATAAAATTACTCTGGGAAGCGCCATCTAGTAGCGCTCGAACGGTGTGCGGTTTGCCAAAGGCATCTACAATGACAACTTGCGCGGTCGCAAGTAAAACGGTAGTGATTTGAGTACCAGCGGCGGAAAGCGAACACAATGTTACGTCGTTTGCACTTGCAGCAGGCCGCGCGTCACAAGCGTCGCGCGTCCGCGCAGGCCGCGGCCGCGATGGCAGCTTACTACTCTCAAAATGTAAGAAGGTATGATGTCTAGCTAGACATTTACGACAGCTAACACCACTGTTACATGACGTAACCAGATGTTTGTCACTTAGACAATTAAAACACAAATTATTAGTGCGGACAAACTTGTAACGATCACTAGGCGATAATCTCTGAAATTCCGAACACTTGTACAGCTGTGTATGGCTACCCTTACACAGAGAACAGTCAGGTGTTGAGGCGGTATTAACTAGCGTATGTGCAGTCTTGACTAACTTCGATGACGCGTCTATACGGCGATCGGAACCTGTCCTATTCGTGACTTCATGACGTGCCGACGTGCGCTGCAATACCTTAATATGGTCGCGAATAAAAGATTCTAAATCTTCGAACTTAGGTATTTCGTTACCGCGCCGAGTCGTTTCAAACAGACGAACAGTTTCAGGATCTAATTTCTTTAAACCGATATACAAAAACAAAAAGTCACAGAGGTCATTGACCTTTAGGTTCTTTACTGCACGAACAGATGATGCGAAAATATTTAAAAACTTCTCTAAATTATGATCGTTACAAACGGAAAAACTTTTCAAATCGAATAATTGATCTAAATATGCGGTGGCTACTAATCGCTTATCTTCGTATTTTGTTTTTAAAGTGTCCAAAACTAAAGTGTAATTTTCAGCGCTAAACGTAATTCCAGCACAGACAGCCTTTGCCTTACCGGTCAATTTTTCTACGAGATAATGCAATCTCTCGTGATCTGTCAGCGATGTGTTCCTATGTATTATATTTTCGAAACTATCTATAAATAAATTCCAATTTCGAATGTCACCATTAAATTCAGGTATTTGAATTGGCGGCAATCGTGGGCGTTCGCGAGGAGGGTTGGATAAACCACTCGCGGGGGGGGGAGTCTCTAAACTCCTAGCAATACGTTTGATACGACAATACAAGTCATCAAAGGACGACAATGCCTGATAACTCACACAGTAATCAGGATTTAACTCCAACTCTAAAATGTTTATATTCTTAATTGTAGATTTAAAATCCTCGCGCAAACTATCTAAAGTTTCCAACGAACACAAGAAAGCATCTTTAATCGTCAGATCCGAGATTTGCAAAGATTTATCACAAATTGATTGAACACGTGAAAACTGTGAGTCCCTTTCAGCGTATAAAAGCTTTAACTGAACCTTTAAATCAGTACTAACCTTATTGCCCTTAAGAGACATCTTGTTTTGATATATTCACACTATACACTCAAACAAACACTTAACGAATTATTAAGTAAGCGATAATTATCAGATAACAATATGGTAATATTGTAAACAACAAAGTGAACGGCGTCGTTCATATGCGTATATAATCTATGGTTTATCCGTTTCCTACAAATATTCACTCAACAATGAACGGGTATTTTTGAAATGCGTCTACCTACATGCAATTTGTAGGATGGTCGAATGAATTTTGTCAAGAAAAAGAATGCGATCGATTTATATCTACGCTGATATTTACGTAGCTAACTATAATTATGCGGTGCGGTTGACGGCGTAGGTACCGTAATTATCAATGACTCTTTAACTATACGAGCGAAATAACGTATAGTTGCCTAAATGCCTAGATGCGGGTTTTCTACTATTATATCTAGGTAAATAGGCGCGTTGCGTTTATTCCCTATGGAACAAATACTATATTGCGAAATTACAAGAAAATGATTCACGATCCGGCTCGAAGGACCAAAAAGTAATGGTTGCGCGAATTTGCTGTGGACTGTAGGTTTAAAAAGCGATCTAAGGTTTGTTAACAATATGCAGATACTGTGCCTAGCGTTTATTAATGGGATAAATGTATTAGGAAAGGAACACTGACCTTTTAACCTCGAAGGTTCCACGTGGCGCCGGCCGGCGAACCTCGACTTCGCACATTTAACCACTGCCAGGTCCTGTTTTGCACTACACTGCACTATTGTTGAGTTTTGAATGGTTGGATCACGAAATAGTCAATTTTCTTGTAATTTCGAGCGGGCGTTGTTAGCGGTGCGGTCACATTCACAATCGATGCACAAACGTCAATGTCATTTCATTTTCTAGAGGTCGTGCGGGAAGGGAAACGGATGGTATAGGATTGCTAGGCCAAAAAAATAAATTACAAAAAACAAAGTCGCGGATCATAGCAAATTGGCGCAACCAAGTTACGATATGAAGATATAGCAGTCAGAAATTAGTGAAAGCTAAAATAGGGACATATCTATCTAAACAAATGCACGTGATAGTAGTACATATACATAAATATCGTCTTTAAACAGCTTGCTCTAGGGCTGTGGGGTTATTAGAAACATTTACGACAAATTTCTTTTTAGTCAGAAAAATCTGACAAACTTTTTTACTCCTCCCAAAACGGGAGAAGTCATTTTATGACTACCCATTCATCCATAGGGATGAAGGAATTAATATCATTTCCATCCAATTACAATTGTTGTGAATTTATGATGTTTGATAAACATTACAATTGTATTAATTTTGTTTACAGGTAAGTCATCATTTTAATTTCTCCCAGTGGGTGTTGGCAGATTTTGTAAGTGTTTTTTTTTTACTGTTGTCCAAGTGTTACCATCATTAAAATTAATTTTTATCTTCTAATACTGCTCAAATGTGAAAAAAAAACGTTTCAAATATTATAACAACTATATCATATTCTTTTGGACCTCATTACCAAACCATATAAGTCCATTCCGTATTCACAGAAAATAAAAATTCATAAAACAACAAAAACGTAAACACGAAAAATTTTCATTTGCAAAAATGTTTACCACACATTTTTTCTTTAACAAAACTTCTGCCAGAAAGAGCTCTAAACGTACATTCAGTGGAACAAAAACGCGACCGTAGCCACCCTAACGAGTGTAAATCTCATCCTTTAATTTAATGAGCTCTAAAACACAGGCTTAGTTGAAAACAAAAGGGTGTCGAGCTTTCCACCCCGTCTTCATTAGGAAATCTTTCTTACAGCAAGTCAGATACCCGGTTAGCTTTTGAAAAGATGCTCACACATATGTTGCGGATTTCGCGTAATTTTACTCAACAAAGCCTTCAGGTTATATGGTTGAGACATTGCGTTTTGTAAAGGCTCTGCTATTCAGAGGCTGTATCGAGGAGTGGTTTCAAGTGCCCTATCTACTTTGATATATTTTCTAGACTTTTAGCTTTGTTTTAGAGTTTTATTGCAAATGCAGTAAAACTCTGACTGGTGGCTGACTGGGTTTTTGAGTATGTATCACAATCAATTCCAAAAACTTATTTTGTGACAATATATCCGTATGAAATAAAAAATATTGTTTCTTTTTTTTAATTACGATTAAAAAAGTAATTAACTAGATTTTAGCAAAAATTTTTTTCTGCACTTATCGAAAAAAAAGATATTTCTTTAATTTCATATTTTTTTTTTTTTTTTTTTTTTTTTTTATATTTTATAAACTAGCACTTGACTGCAATCCTACCTGATGGTAAGCAGTGATGCAATCGTCGATGGTAAAGCGCACTAGTTTATTAAGAGCCTATTCACTCTAGCCTTGAAGACGCCTAAATTATAATTGGCCGGGAAAACCGCAGCAGGCAAATTGTTCCAGTCCCTCGATGTACGCGGTATAAACGACGAGGCAAAACGCTTAGTCCGGACCGTGGAAGTTTCAACAACGTAAGGGTGGATATTCGCCGTACGCCGGGTTGTTCGATGATAGAAAGGAGATGGCGGTATCAAGTCATGCAATTCCCGCGCACACTCTCCAAAATGCATCCTGTAAAACACCGAAAGGCTGGCTACTCTACGCCTGTGCTCGAGGCTTTGTAGATTGGACTTAACCAAGTCTGGATCACCAATTAGCCTCTTCGCACGCCTTTCCACCGAGTCCAAAGCTGCTAGGTGGCATTTTGCAGCACCAGCCCATATGTGGCTGCAGTACTCCACACACGAACGGACTTGTGCTTTGTATAAGATTAGAAGCTGTTCCGGTGTGAAGTACCGCCGGACTTTTGCTAGAACGCCGAGTTTCCTAGCAGCTACCTTAGCTTTGGACTCAATGAACCGCCCAAAGTTGAGGTCTGAGGAAATTTCTACCCCCAAGAGCTGAAGGCGGTCGGTGCACTCCAGGGATACATTCTGGAAAGCAGGAGCCAAGGTGAACGGGCTCCTTTTGGCGGTGAACAGACACGCTTGTGTTTTGGTGGCGTTGAATCCCACAATATTGGCTTCGCCCCATTTGGAGACTGCCTGAAGTGAAGCATTCGTCCGCTCCACCATAGCCTCCCTTTCAGCCTGGATCAGCTCTTTACTAGCCCGAGGAGTTGGCAGGTATCTGTCTACAACTGTGCTATCATCTGCATACCCATAGATACCGGGCATCAGCAGATCGTTGATATGCAGGAGGAAGAGAGTTGCAGAGAGAACAGACCCCTGAGGAACTCCGGCATTAGTCGTCATGGGCTCTGATGAGCATCCGTTGACAACAACTCGGAGAGACCGTTCACTCAGGAAGTCTTTTACCCAACTAATCAGGCCAGGGGAAATGCCGTACGCTGGAAGCTTACTCAAAAGGCTAGCGTGCCATACCCTGTCGAAGGCCTTCGAGACGTCTAGAGAAACCGCAATCGCTTCCCCATTCCTCTCGAGGGCCTCGCCCCACAAGTGGGTGGCATAAACTAGTAGGTCCCCAGTAGATCGATTGCGGCGAAACCCGTACTGTCGGTCACTGAGGAGATCGTTACCTTCCAGGTATGCCATGAGGCGCGAGTTCAATACACGCTCCATAATCTTGCAGAGTATGGAGGTTACCGAAATCGGCCGATAGTTGTTAGGATCGGCACGACTGCCCTTTTTGGGCACGGGTTGTACATTGGCAAGCTTCCAGGACTTGGGCACTATTCCAGTCCTAAATGAGAGGCGATACAAGCGAGTCAATACAGGAGACAACTCGGGCGCACAAGCCTTGAGAACTATCGCTGGTATACCATCTGGTCCACTAGCTTTATTCACGTCTAGACGACACAGTGCTCTCAGAACTTCATTGTTCCTTATGCGAATTTCGGGCATCGAGGTGTCGCAGAAAGGCAGAGTCGGTGGAGTAGCACCACAAGTGTCAAGACGAGAATTATGGGCGAAGAGAGATGCAAAGAGACCTGCTTTCTCTCTCGCGGTGTGAGCCAGTGTTCCATCAGGCTTAACCAGCGGAGGCAGTGTGGGCCGACAGAAGTTCGCTTCGACCGACTTGGCAAGGGACCAAAAAGCTCTGCTACCGGATGGCTGTGCAGAGAGCTTTGTGCCACTATGAGTAATGCGGTCAAAGCGAGCCTTCCTTAGTGCCTTTTTGTAGGACTTGGCAGCTTGGTTGAAGGCTCTCTTCTTTGAACTCAGATCCGGAGCTTTGCGGTCACGAGCATCAACCCAGGTGAGAAACGCCGAATGCTTAAGCTCTTCAGCTTTTATGCAATCGGCGCTGAACCATGGGTGAACTGAGCCACCGATGGGTACGTCGCTATAAGGGATGAAATACTCCATAGCTTGACGTATCACATCGGATACGGCATCTGCACAGCTCGACGGATTTTCAGAAGAGAAGCAAACCTGCTGCCAAGGATAAGACGCAAAGAAGTGCCGCATCTCATCCCAATCTGCCGACTTGTAACGCCACATCCGCCGTTCACCGCGAGACTCACAGTCAGGTGGGGAGAAGGACGATACAGACTTCACCAGACAGTGATCTGATGTTCCAAGTGGTGAAGAAACTGTTACGATACATCTGTCCGGATCGGTGGTCAGCAGAAGGTCCAGACAATTGGCAGTATGACCAACTACATCAGGCACCCTGGTCGCTTGCTTCACCAGCTGGGAAAGGCCCAACGATACCGCAAAGTTTCGCGCTTCTCTTCCAGCGTGGTCGGTCCTCTGGTATGGGAAAAGCCAGTCTCGGTGGCAGGCGTTAAAGTCCCCCAGAGCGACAAGCTGCGCATCAGGGTGCCGATGCAGAGCCTTATCGGCAGCTTCACTGAGCTGGTCAAACATTCGAGTCGTCTCCTGATCACCGCTGTGCGATCGGTAGACACAGGCATAGACGATTTTGTCCATACCAGTGTCCACCAACAGCCATAGCGTGGAAAAATTTGGGTCTTCAAGGTGACGGAGACGCTGACAGCAGATGTCATTACGGACGTACACACAGACCCCGGCACGCTGCAGAAAATGATGCTCCAATGAGTATCCCGGGTAGATATTATTTGTATCTGAATTTTATTTTATTAGATATTTATTTATCGTAATGATGACATCTGATTATTTAGTTTTGACTACTTTAATGTTTTATTTGATTTTGTATGTAATGTATGGACTAAAGCATCCAGCCTTATAATGTTCCCACTGCTGGGACTCAGGCCTCTTCTCTAGAGGAGGGAATGGACCGTAATCAACCACGCAAGTCCGGTACGGGTTTGCAGATGTCACAAGTCTTCGAAATTTTGGTTCTAAGACATGGCCGGTGTACGTGTCGGTTCGATGTGTGAACTTTTTTGCATTAAATGAATTAATTTCTGCATAACACTGTACGGGAATTTTTATTCAAGTAATGTACGGGACACGCAGAATGTACACTTTATAACCAAAAAAAAAAATCTAGAGAAGAAGTTGACACTAAACACTAAGAAATCAGAAATCAGAAATCAGAAGCGTTTATTTCAAATAGACCAATTACAGGCACTTTTGAATTGTCAAAATGTCGGTCAGTCCAAAAAAAAAAAAGTGGAGCTAAATTGCACGTTCCAAAGCGTAGATCTCTATGGAGAAGAACGTGCAAGAAACTCCATGGCCACTCTTTTAAATCATATTATTAGTTACATAATTCTTGGTTACATAATTCATGTTGCTTCTACTATGTGAGCACAATGTAGATAAATAATGAAAGAAAATACTAAATGCAAATATTTTAACAGAAATTGAAATAAGCCACTGGCAGCTAAGAGATGACCAGTCTCAAATGACGGCGCCCGTTCACGAGCATGACGCGTGCACCAGCCCCACTCAGCTCAACCATAATGAAGGGAACCGAATGACCCAATTACACGTGCCACCATCAGCGAGACATTTAAGTGAGCATGACAAACTCTCAACTGCCATACTTGTAAATTCAAATATATTTGTAACCAATTAAAAATAAAAATGCTCCATGGTACTTCACATTCACAAAATTTGAAAAAGTGCTTCTACATTATACAATGCTATTGGTTCCAAATACAATAAGTAATCAATTGTCAAAAGCTTCATTAAAATAAATAAATAAAAAAAAAAAAAAACATCTCGAAAATAACAATACAAAAAGGGTCATCTCATCTTGTATATTTATATATTTAAAAAAACTAATTAGGCAAAAATGGCTGTGCACGTGGAGCCGGACAGGCATTTAGCCAAGCATTTTTATCTAGGAGATAATCTTCCAATTTATAATATGCTTGTCTACATAGTGTGCGTTTAATGCATGTTTTAAATTTTGACTCATTGAGATTGAGAATCTCAAGTGGTATTTTATTATAAAATTTTACACAGTACCCCATAAAAGAACTATGTACTTTAGCCAATCTGAATCGTGGTTGATCTAATTTGTCCCTATTTCTAGTATTAAAATTGTGCCTGTCACTTGTAACTACACTACACTACACTAAGTATTGCATTTGCCTTTTCGGTTGCTTCAGTTATTTGCAACAATGTATACCAAAATCCCCAAAAACATTCTAGCTCTAGCCGTTACAAAGCAATTCTCTCCGACACCATAGTCTGGAGTTCTCACGTATAGAAATTGCCGTTTAATGCCGGATCAGTGCCGGATTTAAGGTGCATCTATCTAAACCGTGCCTGATTTATTCCTGACGTATGCACTCGCAATAGGGTTACAATGCAGCCATGATTCTGAGACTGAGTAAACTGAGAATTGTACCGTATTTTGCTTTATACAGATGCAAAAGATTTGTTCGGGGAAAACGAGTCAGCTTGGTATATAAATTATGAAGAAATTTCTAGATCAAATGCTTCTTTCGAAAAATTTTATACACCATTAAATTTTGGTCGTTTTAATCCCGTGGAGCGTCGATTCGGTACACGAAACACTATCGATTTATAAAGATAAAATAAAGTACTTTTTTTTCTAAAACTCTAATATACGCATGTACGAAATTAATTTCTCTAAGTAAACGAGTCAATGACCTTGTAGAGAGTTGTCGCTTGTCGGTCGTTGCGTACTAACTACCTACACTTCAATGGCCTCGCTCATCTGACGTTTACTTAAAGAAATTATTTCGTACATGCGTGAATTAATTCTAGTTAAAAAACTTACTTTATTTTTCATTTTTATCTTTACAAATCGATAGTGTTACATGTACCGAATCGATCTTTCGCGGGATTAAAACGACCATACTTTAACGGTGTATAGTTTAAAAAAATGATATTGATAAATAAAATTTTAAATTCATTTTTGTTTCCAGTTAAACTTTCGTTGACAGTAACACAAATGGTTTTCTTTCAAATAAATGAAAGGAATGTATGGTTTATGTGTCAATAATAGTATTTATTTAGTAAAGTTCATGTAAATTTATGAATACTGACTTCATACATGGACACTTACTTTAGTACCTTTAATCTATTTGGATGTATTGTAATCGACCAAGTGCGAGATGGATTCGCGCATGAAGGATTCTGTACTTGTCGTTAATAATATTTATCAAAAAACACCAAAAAAAATCACATGTATGCGTATGAAATGGGACATAAATATAGTTTTTTATTATGCATTTATGTTATTTTTGTTTTGTATTTTTAATATAGCAGCAACAGATATACATCTTATGTGAATTTCAACTGTCTATCTATCACGGTTCATGACATACAGCCTGGTGACAGACAAGCAGACGGACAGCGGAGTTCGGGTGCGGAACCCTAAAAAAGAAAATTAAAGAAGAAAAGATATATAACGCCGACTTCAAATAACATGGCAGAAGGTCAGGAAGATGATATAAGTGAAGCTGCATGCCAAAATGCTATCAGTAATCCATCATCCCCCAAAGACCATGAACAACTTTTAAGACTGGTCCTTCCACCCCAACAGTCTTGGCACCCCTAAGCAAGCAGATTTGCTCGTCGGCCGTGCTTTGATCAGATTTAATGAAGTTGTTTGCTTGCCTTGTTCGCTCAGAGAGTATGCAAATTGTTTACTACATCACCGTTGCAATGTGTTGTGGATCATTTGGCAAGGAGCTCTTAACAAGGATTATCGATTTAGAGGCGGTTGAAAGGTCGTTTGCGTGTGCTTAAAGTGATAATATTATATGTAGCTTTTTTTACAACTATCACACAACGCCATCTAGTCTCAAGCTAAGTAGAGCTTGTGTTGTGAGTACTAGACAACTGATAGATATACTTACATATTTCTAAATACATATATATTGTAGATAAATTACACCCCAACACAGAACCCGTAGAGGCCCAGCCTGCTAGCTGCTGGCAGGCAGGGTCGAAGCCTGCTGGGGTCAAGGGCCGTTTTCTGAGAGGAAGGCTCAGCCCCGGCACTATAGGCAACGAAGGAACGGGGCAGGTTTTTAGTCAGTACGAATTTGACACTACTTCCCGCTTCGCCCAAAGCGGGATTTGTCATTGAATGATTTTAACTACCATAAAACAAAAAAAAAACCCCAACACAGAACAATTAATGATCATGCGCATCACACAAACATTTATCCTGGGTGGGGATCGAACCCACGACCTCAAGCATAGAAGTCAGGGTCAGTAACTAATAGACCAATAGATGACCAACAAATTATATGTTCATGTGTTGTAATTATGGTTAATGTAGATTCATAGCTGAAGTTGCCGCAGAACTTTTGGAAATTCAAATTAACTCAAAATAATGTATGCTATAATAGCTTCGAAAAGTAGTAACTAAGTCAAAAATCACAAGAGAACATATTTCAGGATTAAAAGTATACTATGTGCTATTCTAGAACATGTCTACTCTTATAGTCTACTCATACGAGTAGACTAAATACACAAAGTTTCATCGAAATTCGTTCGAGTGTAAAGAAGTAGCAAACAGAAAAATACACACACACACACACAACATCACATTCTTTTGTCTGTATAATATTAGTGTGAATCGAAGATCAAATAAAGAATGATACTATCTATGTTTTTTCTACTAATTATAAAACAAGAAACATACAAAATAAATGGCACTGCTATCCGGCCAATAACGAACCGATTGAAATATTATTCATTAACGTCAGCATTGTTGTCATGACGTTATGGTAGAACTACGTGAATACAGCCACAAATAAGATTGCTAAAATTTTTAATTTGATCTTCTCTAGTTTTGGATGGGACTAGAGGGAGTATTAAACTTTTACTGACTAAAACTCTCGAGTTTCTTCAGTAGCTCTTTGCGTTCCAGAACCACGGTAACTCTTCCAATCAGTCCTGCAGGCCTGAGAGGCATCAGCACTAACAGACTCCGTCAGTTAAAAATTCGTCCTTACGATTTTTTTTGTAGTCGGATAAAAAATATTATCTAAACTATGTACGTCATCATTTCAGCCAAAAGACGTCCATTGTTGGACATAGGCCTCCCTTAAATGTCGCCACAATGAACGGTCCTGTGCGTCTCGCATACATCGGATTCCCACAACCTTTACCAGGTCAATGGTCTACCTTGTAGGAGGCCTTCCAACGCTGCGTCTATTGAAACGCAGTAACTAGGTACGTAGGTACTTCCTTATTCATACAATACATACCTACAAACAAATTTACAAAGTCCTGACATAACTATACAATTTAATACAAAATAAAACTTCGACAGTCCTTGTCATCAATATGAAATATCAAGACGAATCCAATGAGCCCAAACTCGATGGGTTTACTAGTAGGCATTCCAAAGTTCCATGAGCCACCTCCCAGTTCTAGCATAAGGTTCTTGTCATCATAAGAAATGTATAGAACTGGTCAGGACAAATCTAATGAGCCCAAACTCGATAGGTTTACTATGTTAACAACGTTAGGTTCTAACCTTCGAGCTCCATCATCAGACCATTTTAATGACACCAGATTGAACACGAGTATTTCAAATATTAGGTAACACATATGTTTAAAATAACGTAAATACCCATTAAATGTTTAAAAACCCTACCGCAGTTAAAAAACGAGCTGGTGATCTTAAACACCCAGATCTGTCCAAACAGATCTTCATAAATTGTAGCCAAGAACCATATCGATTAAGCCAGCTTTCAAACAAAAAAAGCCGCATCAATATTGGCCCATTCGTTTGGGCGCTACGATGCCACGGATAGACATACAGACAGACAGACAGGTCAAACTTATAACATCCATCTTTTCAGTCAGGGGTTAAAAATAATTATTTTTACTAATAAATTAAATATTGCTTTTGGTTCACCTTTGACGTGTAAGTGGAAAAACGTGGAAGTAATTCAATTATTTTTATTAATTAACTTTACAAGTAATAACTGTATTCAGTGATGGCACTTTCATAACAGACTCAAAGTAAATGTATTAATAATTACAACTTCCGCAAAATTTTCTCAGGTCAATTACATAAAAACCCTTTTTAGTGACTCTTTTATATTCTACGTAACCTTTACAAAGAAAACAGTTAAGAGGTCTTTGTTAGGTTTTAAAATTAATTATGTTGTGTAAGTCAGTAAAAAGTCATTTTAATATATTAGGCCTCTTTGTTTATTTAGAGCTATTAATTGAATTAACCAGATGTACATTGTACGCCTATTAAAATTAAACATTATATTTATTGGTAATTTTTTCAAAGTTCTTATGATTTTTACAATTTAATTATTAAAAATAATCTCAATATAGTGTCAATATCACTAGTGATGTCACATGGCTCCTCACAATAATTTTATTGACCTGATCAGAAGGCTTAAATTCACCCACTTCTATATTACTTCTTTGCGTTGCGATCCAGGAAACCGGTAGCAAATCCAGGGCTCTAGTAGGCTTCGGCTCTGCTAGGCTCCTACGGTTTTGCTGATATTTCTTTGATGCGTGTTTGAAACACTACGCGCCGTCAAGGACTCGGGCCGGGTCCGGACGATTACCGCATGACCGGACGGTGAGCTACCCATTACTCATCATCCACATATTGCTATCAGCATACAGCTTTGCCTCATTAAGTGGCCAGTAAGAAGAAACACATTATACCTAGGGCTGGCAGCTGAAGCTTGTGGGGTTTGGTGTCTATGAAGATCTCTCTCTGGTTACAATATAATTCAATATGTACTTTATAGTTGGTAACTCATTTTATATGGTCTATAAAAAGTTGACTTTTAATTCAATAATTTTCTTAACAATTATAAATCCTATTCTAAAATTGCATAACTCTTCAAAAGTATATACCTACGACCGACCAGCTTGCATGCTATCAAATTACAGTTTTATATACACACATTACACTTTTGTGTTCAATATTGTGATAAAAATACCTATATTTTTCTGTTAACTGTTTGTTAATTTTCTTGATGCTAGCTTAATCCAGAAATAAGTTACGTCTAATTTTAAACCAAAGTATTCTCCATCGTTGAAACAGCTGTTGATAATTTGCTTAGCTAGTCCACGAAAAATAAACTAAACCAATCACTCAAGTTAAAACTAACAACAAGCTACACACCCAAAAGTCATTTCTTTATAAACCAACACACCCACAAAATAACACCTGATCACAATCGCCATTTACAAGCGACGACATTCATGACATGAGAATAAAATGCAGCTAACGAATTAAGTCCATTAGTGGACTAACGAACCACGTGTATTCATTAGTATGCTAGGTTAGACGGTTACTCTAATTCATCACATACGACGCTTCAATAAAATTAACTATGATGAATGGAAAAATTGTCCGTAAGTCCCATCAATCATGGAACTTGATGACGTGTACAAGTTTGCGTTTTTATGTATAATTAGCGGGCGACGTGTTGTGTCGACTTTAATGATCATTGTATCTTGTTTGTGATTTTTGTTTACATACCAAGTACTGAGGTTTGTATGTTCAGTTACTATTTTGTCTATGATTAATTTATGTTTGTCAGTTGACAAAACTTCTAAATACGTAAGGTTCTCCTGTGTGTTAATCTGAATCATCCCTGCATTGATCTAAATTTGATTTGCTTCTAAAAGAACTACCTAGACTCAGACTTAAGAATGCTCATGTCTTTCATCAAAGATTTCAAATAGAAAACATTAGTTAGAGATATATGCTACTGACAAGAAATCTTCTTACCGTGACGTCTCAACTAAATGACTGCTGCCAATGGCATTGTCATAAGCTATAGGTTTTTAATCATCTACGTTGACATTATAATAGTTTGGGGTCCTTTTATCATCTTGATCTGGGCGTGGTCTCGACGCATCAATTTCTATTATTCCTGTATAAACTCCAAGAATATTATTTGTGGTAATGAAGCCTTCAACGTGCAGTGTATTGTTGATAGGTGTTTTTGTTTGTATTGTGTTCTAACTGTTTTCTAAAGGAAGACCTATAAATGCTTTGATGTGTATTTGTCACCATAGAATTGGTTTGAATTATGATTTACTATTTGTTGTACGTAATTTTTCACTCCTTTGTGTAGAATATAAAGATAAATATCTTGATCAGGACTAAATACTTTTTAGAATTATATGTAAAACAGACAGTGAAATAAACAAGGAAAAACTACATCATACATTTGACAAAGCAAAGGACTTCATAATACAATACCTGAAACTCACAAACGACAGACTGAATTCAAACACAAAACTCACGTATTTAAAAATTAATATAAAAAGAATTTCATGCCGGACTCTGGCTCCTATAATTGAAGTAGACTGCGCATACAAGGAATATGTAAAGTTTTATTTCAGTTTCCCTTTGCAAGTGAACTTATTTGTGTGGAATGTCCACTCCGTACATTTGCACAAACGCTTCTGCACGCCCGCCGGGGGAACGGTATTAGTGAAGTCTTCGATATTTTATTGTACGATATTTAATTTTAAAAATAACTTAGCTAAATGGTGAAAGATTCGTGTTTGAACTGTTATTGAGAATGTATTTTACAGTTGACCTTGAAACTTATCTTTAATTTGATGATTTAATTTGAACTTGGCAACCAATTCCACTTAAATTTTACTTAATAAGTTACAAACTTTAAGTAAAATTTAAGTGAAAGTTGTCCAGCTATTATTCATAGTACCTATATGATTGTATAGTCCTTTAGTACTCAATTATGTGACGATACTTAACCAAATTATCAAGCAAACTTAATGCATGCATTGTTTAGGTTGACTGGTAGAGAATGCCTTGTTGCATTAAGTCCGCCTATGTACCACTATTGTACATGAAGATTAAATAAATAAATAACAAAGCTTATATTTGTTTATTTATCATATTCTTTATTGTATACCTCATAATGTTGACAGGACAAACATTTGCAAAAACTAAGTGTGCAATAGGTGATCTTATCGCACAGGGCAATCTCTTACAGACGACTTTAGGATATACTGAACTAAAGGAGATAGATTTCGGGCGGTTAGTGAACAAAAAACTTAAATTATTTAAATGAAACTAAATAACAAAAATATATTTATAAAATAATAATTAAAATTGAAGAATAAAGAAATATTTAAGTGAAAGGTAATGCTCCTTCACCATTGAGTTAGCAGCACTGCTGGGAAAACCTGCGCTACTGGAAACGTGCGACACTAAAATACGGACCGTCTATACCAACGCCTTTGCGACTGCTAATTATGCAATGCGTTCGCCCCGATGATTTCCCATAGGATTGGTGTCCTGCACTGTTTTAATCATATACTCGGAATGGGAAGAGATTGCATCTGAACAAATAACTGGCGTGTTCCGGTTTGAACTGGATCGCTGTGTAATTTACTGTTACGTTTGTTGTTCGTTGTTTGAACTCTCCTCCCCCTCCGCACCAGCCCCGCCAGTTTGTTTTTCGGTATGTATTTAAAGTTGATTTCACGGACTTCATTTCAGTTTCAGTTCTCCAACGTTGTTTGTGCGATGTACTTGTTCGATTCAGTTTGATAGCGTCTTCCTTGTTGACTGTTGTTTTTGGCGTTCTACCTGATGAAAATCGTCTAGATTTGCATTTTCTTGTATTTGTTCAAGATGTATGTGTATCATGGTCGGTTTATACCGGAAATAGAATAAATCATGCAGTGAGCGAGCTAAATTTTATTTTAAAGGTTCGGCTAGTGTGTGCGGTAAACTATAAAGCTGTGGAATACAATAGAATATAACTTTATTGTACACCAAGAAAGGAATTAGGGAAAAAAGACCCTTTTTCTGCAGGCGAACATTACAAACTTATAATAATAAAATATTAGTCAAAAAATTAATGGCCCGTTTTGTCATTTGTATTTTGACTACCTAGCGCCTGGTCTGGTGTAGTATAGCTGCTACTAAAATAGTTACTACTACACAGGACTCCTAATTATTATTTAACTAAGCAAACTTGGTCAGAGATCGCCCTAGACAGAGAAGTTACATAATATAAATAGTAAAATATATAAATAAGTACATACATAGTTTTAATTTCAACTCGATACCTTTACGCGTTCACGATAAAGAGAGATAAAGGGTCTTGACAGACAGACATACAGACACAACAAAGTGAAATTAATAAGTGTTTTTTTTTTGAGGTACGGTACCCTGAAAAAATACTAGTAGGTTATAAATTTATTTTTATAAGAAATGTAAACTGAGAGCTAGCTGGTAAGCTAGAAAATAATCTGAAAGCTGCATAAATTCAAATGTGTTTTCGTCTATAGGAAAAATCTCCTATTTTCTAATATACTAAAATTTATAAGATTAACTGCACACTGAAACGCTGTATCTAAACAAATTGGGTGAAGAAGAAGCTGCAAGAATTACAAACTTCTTTAAATTATGCTAAAATCCTCTTTATCAAAGTTTTACGACACAGGTGCTTGCCAACCATCGAGTCGATATACTTATTGATGGCCACCAGAGATTTAAAACAACTGGAAACGTAAAACATGTTAACGTTCTTACCTCACTTTTATGGCCTTCTCCGCCATGAAGGGAGGGAGGAAAAAGGTTCTGAGGGACGCGAGATGCTTCTATCGCTCAAGCTCACGTGGGCAAACACTAATAGCAAAGTCGTGTCATTACTTAATACACCGTTAAATTTTGATCATTTTAATCCCGTGGAGGATCGATTCGGTACATGAAACTATCGATTTGTAAGGAAAAAATTAAAAAAATTGTACTTTTTTCATGAATTCGAATTAATATTTATACACATACACGAAATTAATTTCTTTAAGTAAACGAGTGAATGACCTTGTAGCTAGTGTCGGTCATTGTGTACTAACTACCTACAGTTCATTGGCCTCACTCAGCTGACGTTTACTTAAAGAACTTGGTTGTAAGAAGATTAACTAAATTAGTAAATAAATAGTGTGAGCATTATCTTTTCAGCAATATTACAACAATCCGATCAAAATATCATCATACTATCAGAATAACACATCCAAACTGTACAAACAGAAGCATTTACTTCAAAATCTCTTTAAAATAAATGATTGCTCAAATCTAATAAAGTTAAATTCCAAATGAAACGAAATGACTTTCCAAAAACAAAACAGCGCTGATCTCTATTCTCTAGGTAAAATGAGACCCTTATTAACAGAATTATAAGTCAGACAGCAGCACTATGACAATCATTCCACGGAGATAGACGGAGCCCCGAGAGGCCAAAGTCTAGCAAATAGTTACTTTGTATGTATAGTTAGGTGAATAGTCCGTGATTTATAATGAGGCCTTGTAATCCTCTCGTGAAAGGGAGCGGGATATGAACTCGGGCCGGCACTACCTAGGCTTTGGTTAAGAGGGAATAGTTTCAATTTAGGACTAATCTATTTTGAAGCTTTAAAATTGTTAAATAGTTAGTAGTATTATAACTTTTTAGTGAGTATTTTAGAAACATCTTCAAGCGTGAACGGATTTGTATAAAATTTGGTGAGCGCGTAGAATATGCCCTGGAATAGCACAGAATGATACTTTTTATTCCAGGAATATGTTTCCTTGGGATAAGTTTCTACTATCACGTGGGCGAAGACGTTGGCAATGGTTAGTTTTTTTAAAGGTGTATATTTCTTCTGTGCCTACGTGTGTTTGTCTTGACTCAATGTTTTGTTTAATTTAGATGAAATTTTGTACGTATATTTGAGTAGGTTCTTGGATGGTTCAAAAATGTCATCGGGTTCTCAAATTTTCGACTATTGTTAATAACTTTATAATTACCGTCTTCCTCTTCTAAAAAATATACATAGCTAAAATAACATGCATATCGGTCAACCTATCTTGTCTTCTTATATCTTTGTATCACCTTGAGGGCCTCACGTACCCTCCAAAATACTTTATAATATTTTTTCGTCAACTTTCCGAAATAGATAAACTTGGCTATGGAGTTCATAAGTTTGTCTTGACAACTGAAACTAATCTTGTCATGGGCATGGAGTTTCAACGTTGTTTTTATCTGATTTTATGTGACATATTATTAAAATGTGCCTACTTTTTTTCGCAATCTTCTAGGGATTTGATAAGTATGATTTATTTACGTTTGTTTGTTTTTTTCTGTGAATATATTTTGACTTTGTTTTCCTATGTTAGTCTGATTTGTTAGAAATGAATAAACTTATTATTTGCTAACATAAATGGATAAATAACGATGTGGTTGAGCGATTGGCTGCTGAGCAGCATGTTGCGGTTTTGCTACACAGAATAAATAATATAATATATAGATATTTCCCTTTCTGTTCGGGTCTGGGTGTCTTGTGTATGTGAGGTTAATTTTTTGTAATTACACCCATAATTCCCAAGACCCTCCCGAAGTCATTCAAAGTCATACAAATTTCTACAAAAAAAAAGGTCGATTATTTTACACCAAACGAGAACGCAATGTTGGAAAGCCTCTCACAAGAATTGCTTGGATGTGAGACGCACAGAATCAGTACATGTGATTACGAATGGGAGACCTATGCCCAACAGTAGACATCTTTTGGCTGAAATGATGATGATGAAACGGGAGCTAAACATTTCAAACTATCAAGCTTGTTTATGCAAACGAATAATAAAAAGTATCAGAAATACGGTGCAATATTAAAGTCTGTTATGACATTATTGTTTTCTTTCAAAAAAACAACCTAACACTCATATCAATAACATCACTCCTTTCATCAAAACTCGACTTTTATCAGAACTAAGCTTTGACATGCACAAAACACATCACGTCCTCGCCGAGTTATTATCGGCGTGGTAGCTAATAAATAAGCAAATAAAGTGACGTTCATTAATATTCATGACTGTATTACCGCTCGACGTGTCTGTTCGTCACAACAGTGCGACTGGTTTAGGATTATTTTGAGTTTGTTTCATGCTAATCAAGGAAATGTTATCAAAGTATGAGATACGAGATTTTGAACTGAAGTGGATATAAATCAAGGTTTTGACCAGATACAAATATACACATAAATCATAATTTTCTACAACGAATGCATTATAATGATCAAAACTATTTCAATTTGAATCAATAATATTAAAAATAAATTTTGAAATAATTCGATAAACTAAGAACCAACCAAACAAAAACAACAAACAAAGTAGTAACGTTGCGTATCTGGATGATATCATAATTTTTACCAAACATCAAAATCTGATGCTACTAAGATAAAAAATGTACTCATAATATAAAGAAGCAACATAAATGAACTGAGACTTTGGATAATTTTGCTGATCCATCATCGTTACTGTAGCGGTGATGCTCTTAACTGGGTTAGGGAAACAATTTTGTATAGGATTTGTTTCAGCTGAGATTTCGAAGATGGAGTTGATTTTAAAAAGGCGCGTTAGGTAATGCTTGCTTTTGTTTGCCTTAAAATTTATCTTTATAAATTACATTCTTACTAATGAATAATGTGCACTGCATTCTGTATTCCTTCTAGATCATTAAATGTGACACAACGATTTTTCTAGTGTAATTTTGTGTAACTGGTATTTTTTTTTTTATTAGTGATAGGTTCGCGCTTGACCGCTATCTCACCTGATGGAAAGCGACGATACGGTACGGATACGGATTTCATTTACATTGAAAAGATATTATAAAATTATTAATTAATTTGAGGGGAAAAATTAGTAAGTTAATTATAATTAAAAAAAAATATTTCATTACTAATAGTAGTATAAGTACAATGTGGTCGATTATTAATCTAAGAGCTCAACAAACCGCAGACTGCAAAGTCATAGTCACTATCAAACACTACCTTAAGACGATGACACGACATAAAATGAGCATGCCGACAATTTAAACAAAACAACATGCAAATCCAAAAATCGTTTACAACGCAACTGCATTGTAAGAGATAGCGGGTAAGCTGTCTTAGTTCACGTACACACATTAAGCACAATGTTAAATCTAGTAAAGTAGTCTAGCTGGTATCGCAGTGCCAAACCAACTGAGAAAGTTTATTCGCAAATTGACTTCACGTATTCGCTTTAGGTGCAGTTTCTTTCATCCAAGCTCAGCTTTTGTTGTGGCGGGAGTTGTAAGCGAGGGCGAGTTAACTTGGGACATTATGACCTTCTTTGCTTGCAAGGTCAACTACAAAGATATGGTAAATACAAAACTTTATTTTATGTTTTTGTCTCCTGCGGCCTTCCCATCTGATTATAATATTTAGATGTTATCAAAGCTACAGTGAATAGGCTATTAATAAACTAGTGCACTTCACTATCAACGATTGCATCACTGCTTACCATCAATTGGGATCGTAATGAAGCTCTTTTTTATATCAATTTAAAAAAAAAGTAGCTTATATATTTCAACGGCTTTTGTATAGGTATTTCTGCTCTAGTCATCTCAAACCAATCCTTATGATAGGCGTTTAAGTCATCTTGTAAATAATTTGACTATTGTAAAACTTAGTGATGTAAACCGTAAAACAAAATCTACCACTCTTCTTGGAACGAGAGAGAATGTAAGATTTTTATTGTTTTTAAATTCAACCGGTCATTCTTCGAACAGTCCCACAGGCCTAGCAATAAAATGACACATAAACCCTTTTTGGTAGATGTGGGTATTGATAAACGACTATCGTAAAAAGCGTTACTTGTTGAGGTGTGCCACCTTTTGGGTAAAAATCCAACACTACTGTTTTTCAACAAAAAGAAAGGCCTCCCACAAGATGGACTGATGGTCGCGGGCATCCGATAGAATAAAGACGCACAGGACTGTCTGTTGTAGACACTTAGAAGTTTCTATGTCCAACCAATGGACGTTTTTTTGACTGAAATGATGATGATGACGATTTTTGTATATTTGTGACTCCATAATTGCTAGTTTCCTTTAAAAATCTTCATACGCTCTTTTCCGCCACCTCTCATCGACGAAAACCAAAGCATTAGGTTGTATTAAGAAATACGAAAACTAAGCAGAATGGTGTTCTAAAGAGTTCTGCATCACAACTTTGTTTTGCATGAGTTTACCCGTTTGCCGGTTTTAAAATCTTTTCGCGACTTGAATGCATTAAAGTATTTAACTTGTTTGTAGTTTCTGTCTATCGGACGGAAAGAAAACAATGTATTGCTTCAAAATATTTTCGGAATATTTTCGTGGAAGTAAAGTTTAGATAATGTGTGTGTATGTTCTCACGGTTTTCATAGCTCTGGCAGTTTCGTAAAGTTTAAAGCTTTAAGAAATATCAACAAGAAGTTATTGGAACTGGAATATTTTCTAAATTGCAAGAAACATAAAGAGCCACTTCTTAGAATTTGTTTCTACTTTACTTCAGAAACAGTGTAGAAAGATTTCATGAGACATAAACCGGCATCGAAAATCGTGACGAAACATGAAACGTGACAAATTGCTGAACCATTGTCTGCAAAAAACCTACGCTCAGCAATGGGCCAGTAAATGTCTTATTAAGTTACTCGATTTCCCTTAACTTGCTCCTACAACTAGCGACGATAAAAATGTTTTATGCCTTCCTCCCCTTTGCATAACTTTTAGCAGCTGTTAAAATGTGTTAGCGCATTCAGAATTAGGGAAATTGCTCGATTGTTAAGATTTTTACAACATTTTTATCGTGGGATCAGATAAACAAGTAAATTAAGAAATTTGACGTGTTTATACGAAGGTTTTTGCTGATATTGAGCGAACATCACTATGTCTAGTTTCTTTCAAAAGTAAATTTAATGCGAACAGAGTTTTAAAGTCCCTTAATAAATGATTACGATGTAATTTTTCGCTACACGAATTAAAATGAAGACGTTGAAGCACCGTCTAATCGCCCCTAAACAGGCCCCCGTTCTTAACTTAAATCCTTTTTAATCTCAAAAGATTTGTCGCAATAAAAGTTTTAATACATAATTATGATAAAACAAGAACATCCAACTGACAATTAACGTCCGCAGCGTTCTCTCAACAAATAACATTTGTAGGAGAAAGCGAAACTCGACTCTCTCACGCACGGCACATAAATTTGTTACAACTGATTACCAAGTTTGTTGGGACTTGTCATCGCAACTCTTCCACCTTGGTGGGGGAAGAGAATTTTTTCATTGTTAACGTTATATCTGGCGAGGTTTGGCATCGGAGTTCATGAGCGCCGCGCACGCCGCGCCCACTACGTGATCCGAATACAACTTCTCATATTCATCGCTTTAAAGCAACACCGACGTGCGAGAGGGACACCCCTATACGACAGACACGGCGACACCTTTCGGCAAGATTTCGTGACCTCTCAGCGGCTTCAGTCCGCAGAAATATGGACGGTAATAACATAAATCCCTTTGGCATATAAAACACTAAACGCCCCCTGAAGTGTCCCATGGTTTTTACGACGCGAATTCTCGAACGTTGTAAAATATTCGAGCGTTTATGAAAATTTCTGGAATTTTTAAATTAATTATGATTGTTGTAATGGAAAATTTTATTAATTTAAAGTTTAAAAGTTTACTTCGGCACATTGCTAGCATAATTATGTACCTAAGTTTCAGTATGTGCAAAATCATTACCTATTTTTTTGCCATCAGTAAAATTTTGTCACCATCAAAATTCAGCCAGTCAAAACAGGAAGTCGTTTCTTCCGCAACATGTTCCTCAAACACATTACGCGTTGATTCCCGATGATCGTCGGAACACGTATGACGGATGACGAGTGACGTGTCCTCATTGGTATGCGTCGCGAACTCGTCACCTAATCACAAAATATGCTCGCGCCCTTTGACGCCAATGCTCATTTTTGGCATTGGATTTGTATGGTGCAACGTAGGTATGTTTGTAGTTATGGAAAATTCCTGTCTGCCAGTATCTTTAGAATCTACGAATTTGTCAATTTAGGAATATTTACCCGACTGCGCCAGAAGGAGGGTTATGTTTTTCGAGAGTATGTATGTATGTATCTATGTGTGTATGTATGTATGTATGTATAATTGTTTGGCACGCTCTGCAGCGTGAACGGCTCGATGGATTTTAGCTGGAGAGGTGTCGTTAGATTCGTATTTACTGTGAGAGTGACACTGGGTATATCAAAATGAAAAAAAAACAAAATGTCGGATTTTTGGCGCCAAATTCAAATATTTGGCACGCTCTGCGACCTGAACGGCTCGATGGATTTTAGTTTGCGAGGTGTCTTTAGATTTGTAATTACTGTGAAAATGATATCGTAAAAAAAAAACTTAAAAAAGTAAAAAATAAAAAAATGGTAATTTAAAAAACTAAAAAACCCGACTGCTTTTCTGAGTATTCATGAAAAAGCCCTAAAACAAGAAAGTCGTTGTAGCAGTCGGGACCCATTCTAGAAAGTCAGCCGTCTAGTCAGTAGATCTATGATGTAATGGGTCCCGACTGCTACAACGACTTTCTTGTTTTAGGGCTTTTTCATGAATACTCAGAAAAGCAGTCGGGTTTTTTAGTTTTTTAAATTACCATTTTTTATTTTTTTTATCAGCGTCTTTTCGTGGTTGTATTTTCTTGCTTAATGGCTCCTTGTTCTCCATGGCGTTACTGTATGCTGCTTGCACTGATAGGTATATGATTAGTTTTTGTATGGCATCCTTGAGTGCGCCTACTTTTGTTAATTTGGGTTTAAACCTGTTAAAACAATTGTGTGTGTTAATAAAATAAATAAATAAATTTGTAAGAAGTAATACATTGATATTAACATTCAGTTTGTCAATTTATCAAAAGGCAAATATATTTTTTACGATTAAAGAAATATTTTAAAGATTTATTTTCCAGTTAAACGGCAAACTATTCCATTGTGCATTGTTACCACAAGATTTTGTGGAATTCCATAAAAACCTTATTACTCAAAAAATACGTATAGTACGCGGCAAATAAGTTGAACCCGATAATTTAATTATGCACAGCCCGTTGGTTCAACTTATATGAAAAAAAAATATATGTTAAAAAAGAGTAATGAAAAATAAAATAAAAGATAAAAAAATTAAGTTAAGAAAAAAAGTAATAGAAAACAGAAGAAGTAGTAGAGTAATAGTAAAGTATTATAAGTTAGCTGAAATTATTTCAGCTAACAGACACACATACAAAACCATTGCACTATTTGTAGCACCTATAAAACATTTAAATAGTGATGTGCCAAATCACAGCGCTGAAAATCGTAAAACACCAAAAAGGAGACGCGAGTCTTCTATAGTTTTTACGGCCGTGAAAACGGCGTTTTTGTCTCAAAAACGGGTGACATTCCGATGGATGTTCTATAAACGCTCAGCTTATGGTACATAAAGTTTCGGTCCGGTGCTGGCGACACATAAAATCTGAATAAGTAAATGATAGAGGATAGTGGATACTTGATTGATTCGTGTGGGGATGGCGCAAGTGATAAGTTTCGAGCGGGAACTGGGATAATATGCGTACATATTATTCTCGTCTCCAAGTAATTTATCGTTTCGGTTACTTTTGACACTTTGACCATATACATCGTTCTACATCGATCTCAGATCACACTAATACATATGAAAGCAAAAAAATTTTTTCTTGCGAGCATGTTCCCTTGGGATAATTTTCTGCTATCACAGGGACAAAGCCACTGGTAGATAGTAGTACAATCTTAATATTAACAATATAACCTTCAATTATTCTTCATTAAATTATTGATTTAAAAGACCAATTCCAGGAATCTATGCTAGCTTTATCGTTTTTATAACAGACCGACACTGACCATTTAAAAGTGCCTGTATAGGGCATAATTAAATCAAATGTTTTGATTTTGGTAAACTCTAGGCTTAATGTAGGATCACTAAGAGAGGATTTTTCAAAATGTAACCCTAAAGGGGATGAAACAGGGGTCCAAATAATGTATGGAGAAACCTACTTTGACACGGGTGAAGTTGCTGATAGAAGCTAGTCAAACACACAAAAGGTCATAATATAGTCATAGTAGGAGACCTGCGGTCGTCTCCTTCTGCGAAGCAGTAATGCTCTCATGCGACAGCCGCCGCCAGGATCCCGATCTCGATTATTGTCCACCGTAGGCTTGCGGACGGCAAGCTATGCCGTCTGACCGTTTGGACCAAGCCCAAGTCGTTAAGGGCGCGTATAGATCCACACGTGCCTCGTGGTTTTTAGTCAGTAAGAGTCTGACACTACTTCCCGCTCCACCCAAGGGCGGGACTTGTCATTGGATGATTTTACCTACCATAAAAAAAAAAAAAACGTGCCTCAAGGAAATGTCAGCAAACCGTAGGGGCTTAGCAGGGTCAGAGCCTACAGGGGCCACAGGTTGTGTGAAAGTAAACCCCGGGACCCTGGAACGAAGGCAAAGAAGGAACGGGAGTTTGTTTTTAGTCATTAACAGTCTGACACACCCTGTCATTCCACCCAAGGACGGGATATATCATTGATTGATTTTGCTCTACCTTGAATGAATGACTTGTAAGTTTTATTTTTTTAACTTTGATTTTTCAATACACTTTGCAGGTGGTTAAATTGACAATCAGAAAACCGCTTTTATCTTAGTTCTTGCGCCAGCAACCTCCCGATAGTATTGTTTATGTGACGGACGAGTTACGACGTTTACGATCTGCGGAATGGTGTATTTGCAATTTATAAGGTATCAACAGCAGGCAACTTTGCCTCTTATGCGCCCAACTTACGGTGCAATTTGCAGCAAACTATCTACTTTCCGTCATTTAAGATTGATTGATAAATGTTGACGAATTCATTAGCATAAAACTTTTAGTGTAGGAAATCTGGGCTTTGATGGTTATGGGGCAGATGAAGGGCGTTAAGGGTTATATGAATAGCGTTATCTCCGAATAAAATGCACAGACAGTCAAATACGTCCAAAGACCGTAATTAAAGCGCATTGGTATTGACAAATACATTATATACTTTGAAAATTCGCGTGACCCAAGGGCTGACTTTTACCTCGGTCAGAGAATAAGCATTGCCATATAACGTGGCAATGCCGCCAGCTTTTTGGGCACACTTCCAGTCGACTGCGATACGGAGGAGTTTTTTGACGCTATATTTTAGTTAGGAGTAGCCTTTAGTGTATATATTAATGTTTTGTGTAATGTATATAGTTATAAAATGGAGTACTTATAAATAAACATTACAAATAATCAATTAAATATCAATAGTGTGACTTTGAAATATGTTCTTTATATTGTTTGTTAAATAAATTAGTTTCTGTTTTCTTCGCCATTTACATAATGTTGAATTATTAGTGTGCTTTTTTAATATAAATATGAATTTGTTTGTAACAAAGAATCACTGACGTTCTTGGCCCAGAATAGTTTAGGACAGCAGACCAACAGTAACGTAGTAGTACCTATTGTTGAAGAAACTACTTCAACATTACTGACTTTGTTCACCCAAACCATTTTTATGTCCCTGACTTGCTCGTTCTAACGTTGATAACCGACTGCCCAAACCACGTGCGTAGCACAAGCAACCAATATATTGGGGACCGAATATAGCGCCACCTCGGCAGAACTAGTTAACTATTTGTTCAAGTCAGTTTATGCATAAAGACAACCAGAACAATCCTTACAAAAATATAAATATCTGAAACATTTGATTTTATGTCACATGAATTTCAAGAATTTTTCATTATTAAAATGACCATTTTAAATGTAAAATCATTATTTGACCAAAAAAAAAAGACTGCAGATATACCAAAACTAAAACCATCTAGACGAAAGTTATTTCTAATCTTTAAATATTAGCCGTCACACACGGTAGCAAGTGTCAGATCGACTGAAAACTCTATCCAACAATTAGATCCCAACACTATTTTGTGGCCTTGAACGTGACCGTAATAAGTCGATAAGTTCAAAGTTTTATGATGTAATTGCTGTTAATGTGTGAAATAAAATTATAATTCTCTTTATTATATTTTTTTCTTTTTTATTGGCTGGCGTTTTATCTCACCTGATGTTTAGCGATGATGTGGTCAACGATTGAGCGCGCTAGCTTTAACTTTCTTATTCCTTATAGTTATTTACACAAAAAGTAATAATGTTCACCTACACTAAAGGTAGTTGACATAGCCGGCAGAGTGCTTGAGCGTTTAGCTGCCGATTTGCGTGCCGCAGGTTTGATTCCCGCGTCATCTTTCTGCCCTTGTCCCACATTACTTGGGGTCACCCCAACCATTTTTTTTCTTATATTTTTATCCTGTCACCCATCACGCTATCACTAACTCCCTCTTCTCTCACATCACTATTCACATAACCCATCATTTCTGTGGCCCTTTCTCAACAAATATTTAATGATATACTTACAGACAAGTGTAGTTCTCAATCTGGGTCTTATTTATGTGAGTTTACATGTTTTTGAAGGCACGCACGTTCTTGAGTCATTTCTAGTGTGCAGCAACTTAAAAAGAAACTTTTAAAATGATATGCAAAAAGCTTAATTACACACTTACAAAAAAGGCGTTCAATCTACATCAAATACGCGCATAACAAAATTTATTTCCCTCAAAAAAGGTACACCTTCGAAGATGGCTCATTAAACCAATCCTGGCGATCGTAAAACCTTTACAAAATTTTCATTACGCTTCTACCAAGGGAATAATGATCGGACCCACGTTTAAATGGCATTATCTCACTCTAGAAAAGCATAATCTGACTCCTTGAATACATAAAGAACTATAAACGGTAGATATCATCTAATTGAAGTTCAAGTAATGGGGGTAGGAATGTCTAAAAGTCTCGATGAAAATTTTGAGCTAGGTCTTTGCTTTTATGGGTACTAACTTGTAGATATTTAAACCTAAGTGTCCAGTGGACTTATGAAAAGGTAAAATTAGTCCATGATTTCTGAAGGTAAGATGTGGAAAAGTGTAACACGTTGAATAAAACTCTTTGAGGCTTAATTTAAAATGGTATTAAATTCTTTATTTTTATTTATTTTTCACAAATTACATAAAAAATAAAAAAAGAGAACAGGTGATGTACACAGGCGAGCTTAACCCATAATTAGGTTAAAAATTACTAGCTTTTGCCCGCAGCTTGGCTTCCGCGCTACACCACTATACCCCGCACTACCCTACTCTACCCTACCCTACACTATCCCACACTACCCTACTTTACCCAAAACTACCCTACACTACCCTACTCTACTCTACTCTACTTTACCCTACTAGTGTAGGGTAGGGGGGGGGGGGTGGAGTAGGGTAGAAACCTAAAATCAGTCTAACAGTTTTTATTTTTTTATGTCATTCGTTATAAACAAAAATATACACACAAATCTTTCCTCTTATACTATTTTGTGTGTTTTTATGTTTAGATACTATAACAATACTGATATAATATATGAAGCATTTTATCGATTAAATCTAAGAATAGTCGAGTTATTCTAAACAATGAACAACCAAGTTTTGCATGAAAAATCAATATTATTATCTATAGCGCTGCTATTGCCAGCGCCTTCGCTCGCGTGAATTAAAAAAATATTCCAAGCAAACATATTCCCGGAATATATAGTTCTATTTACTATTTCAAGACAGTCTGCCCGTGCATAACTCAAACTCAAAATCGTTTATTTTACATAGGCCTACCTGGGCACTTATAAAACGTCAGAAGCTAGCACACGGTTCTAATTGGTCGTTTTCTATGGAGAAGAACCGGCAAGAAACTCCATGGTTACTCTTTTAAAAAAGCCAAGGGCTGCAGCTGAAAATCAGCGTCAGGTGGGAGCTTTGTATTACCATTTAGCATTATTCTGAGCTGAGGCCCTTTTGGCATTACCCAGTACGTTTTGTTCAATTTTAAGGTTTTACCGACTTTCAATGCAAATAAGTGCAGTTTTCTTTGCGTGTACCAAATTTCCCCGTTCGAGTGGAAAGCTTTTTTTTTTAAATTATATAAACTAGTGCTTGACTGCGATCCCACCTGATGGTAAGCAGTGATGCAATCGTTGATGTTTACAAAGCGCACTAGTTTATTAAGAGTCTATATTCACTAGGCTTGAAGATATCTAAATTATAGTTGGTTGGAAAGCAAGCAACAGGTTTTTTTTTTATGGTTGGTAAAATCATCCAATGACAAATCCCGTCCTTGGGCGGAGCGAGAAGTAGTGTCAGACTCTTACTGACTAAAAACCTACCCCGTTCCTTCGTAGCCTATCGTGCCGGGGCCGGGCATTCCTTTCGGAAAGGTAATTCTTTTCAGCCCTGGAAAGGTCTGACATTGAAACACACAAATTTACAATACTTGTAATAATAATTGAGTACTAGGTGGTGATTTTTTAATTTTACCGACTTACGTTGGCGTAGTAATTCGAGTTTTTTTTTCATAAATAGTACTTAGAAGTTTGGTGATCGTTTTCGTAAAATAAAATAACCAAATTTTCAGAAATATAGTAACATTAAATTTTTCGAGGTATCAAACTAAATAAACTTTCAAATTATGAGTTTTGCGAATGACGATGATTTAACGACACTTATAAAATAAAATTATCATCAATAACTGTATATGTAATAATTTATAGTATGTACGGAGTATAAGTTGGGACAGATGGCTTCTACAGTGGTTACCCATCGCGACTGGTTAATTGGTTGGTTGATGAGAATTTCGTGGCATTTCTCCAACAGCTCTATTTTAAAGATGTTCTCGAGCCAGTAAATCTCGAGGATGCAATGATGACGTCATAGTTACGAGTATCTTCTGAAAGATTCCCACTGCTCAATATAACTTCATCAAACGTTGCCATCAATCGATACTGTACGTTACACACCTAGAAAACCGTAAATTATTTATTAGAGCATTTTGTAAAATAGTTTAGTAACACATTCGTTTCGTCGTTAAAATGTTTACTCAATTTTCCATCGATAAATTGAATACAAAACATCGACACATTTCAGACATTGCTTAGCCGAGCGTCGCCCATTAAAATGTAGAAACGTTCGAGAGCTCTTTTCAAGTGTAAAATATTTAAATTTAACTAGCAACAATTGGAGGCAGGAATTTAAAACGGTAGGAACCGGCTCCATTGGACTGGAGCCTTACAAAATAATTGAAATTTATGGTCATTTGAGTTTGATTTTTAATGAACGTTTTTTCGATGAAAGGGTATAAAATGATGAAGACAAGTAAGAAGGGGAAAACGTTATGACTTTATAAGACGGAGACAGTTTTGTGATTTATATTTTATTTTACTTGATGACATTTTATTATTCCTATGATATTGTATTCATTTAAATTTGTATGACATATGTATATCATTGTAAACGATTAAGTTAGTGAACTTAACATTTTTACCTTTTTTTAATATCCTTCTTTATCAATTTTTATTATCTTTTGTTATTTTTAAATTATACATAATTTTGTATGCCGTAACGCAAAATTTATCGAGAGAGTCGACATTTATTACTCTTTATCTGTATACCCACATTATTAGGAAATAAATAATTAAGATTTAAACAGGGAAGAGTTTTTTACCGATACTAATAATTGTGATAGGTTTGTTCTCAAGACTTAAATTATTTATTGATGACTTTAAATTGATTATATTTCACTTTTTTTTAATTTAATTAAACAACTACTTTAAACAGATTGACTTCGTCTTTCAAGACTGTATAAATTATCATTTCCATTATTTCTTGAAATTTTCATCATCATTACCATTCTTATTTACGTATGTCTAATTTATAAGTCACATTGTGAACTCTGTAACCTTGCAATAAAGATTATTATTATTATTCTAGTCGAAAGACGTCCACAGTTGAACAAAGGCCTCCCACAAGTTAATACTTGAAAGAAGCTGTGCTGTGATTTGGAAGACGCAGCATTGGAAGGCCTTCCACAAGCTGAACCAATAATCTGGTGAGGGCCGGGAGAATCTAATGTATGCGAGACCCATAAATTATATAATAAATGTGAAATAAAATATCTCATACAAAAACCTGGTCAATGGCATGGCGAAGGATTCTTTGGAATTTCATATCGCAAACAAATTTCTGTCGTCGTAATGAATTCCTGAGTCAGAGAAGGCTATTGGACTATCCAAGGGATGTTTTAAATATTTCCCGTTTTAGAAAGTGTGTACGTTGTTTTACTTTTCAAACAATTTTGTTTTGTGTGGAATATTTACTGGTGTAGAAATTCTGGATGGGATTAATGAACAATTTTATCGTTTATTGGATGAATAATTATTATAATGTAAGCAAAAGTTAAGTCATTAATACTTCCTACTTGTTTTAGTTTCTACTTAGTAAAACTAGTTGTACGTGTAGCGTATTTAGGTATGAATTAAATCTCATATAAATAATACAGAAGTCATAAATTCATTACAAAATAATAAAAAAAAAATGGCAAAAACGTATAATTACCAAAAAATAGTTGACCAAAACTGAACATTGATACTGATATTATACTGAGCCGCAAAAAATCCGGGTTACCAATATTGTGTTATAGTTTTTTAAAGAAATAAATGGAATTCGAATGACTGTAGTACATATGTTGTATGTAGATTAATTAGTAATTTATACAGTAAAAAGTACTTCTAACAATGAAACCTTTTTTGAGATTTATAACAAACAATAATAATAATCTGCTTTAACATAATTATTTATACAAGCGGTTTGTAATTACATCTTTAGATAACACAGTATTTCTTTGCGACCCGTAATTTTTGCGGCCCAATGTGTTAAAAGATCGAAATATAAAATTAAATACGAGTTTTATTTACAAGTAGCCGGTATTAGGGGCCACCCTCGTAGGAATCAATGACTGCCCCTCACCGGACGTACCCTACGCCTATGGGGTAAATAAAGGCTGTTTCCTGTGACAAACAATAAAGCCTTCCGTCCTTCAGCCCTGTAAGCATTATACGTATGTTCGAAAAAGTGTAAGGTTTATTTCCGTTTAGTATAGGATTTTTTTAGTTTCTATTGTGAATTGAGTCCTGGTCAGGGGGTAAAAAGTTCTGCTGAGAAATGACAAACACTATACCAAAAATTTATAATATGATGGTACGGGTGACAGCTGTCAGATTCATACCAAGTACGAATAGGTACCTATCTGCCTATACCTATCTTTTTTTTCACATCATAAAGATGGATATTTTCATCATGCTGTCATTTTTATCCATGATATGTAAAAAGGACCTTAGAAGATGCTGAAACATAGTCGCTTACAATGGGCCTTGTTAGAAGACTTAAAGTCATCCAAAGGGCAATGGAAAGAACTATGCTCGAAGTTTCCTTGCGTGATCGCATCAGAAATACCTCAATGACATCGTAGCTGTCCCTTTGTTTTCGTCAGCGCTATATTCAAAACAACTAAGGAAAACATCGTGAGACTCCGGTGTCCTAAATCCAAAAATTCAAGGACATGTGACGTGCTCGGTATCAAACCCGCACTAGGCCAGCGTGAGAAATTATGGCTCATTCCCTCTCCTAGAGGAGGCCTCAGTCCCAACAATGCGAACACTATAAGACTGATTATAGTATTATTTATGCTTTCCTAGCATTGTTTTTTTTTATAACTATTACACAACGCTGTTTAGTCCCAAGCTAAGCAGAGCTTGTGTTATGAGTACTAGACAACTGATAAACATACATATGTACATATTTCTAAATACATACATATTATAGATAAATTACACCCAGACACAGAACAAATGATCGTGCTTATCACGGAAACATTTGTCCCGGGTGGGAATCAAACCACGGCCACTAACCGCTAGGCCAACAGGCCAGTCAAATGTTGTATCCAATCTTTTTAAGATGTGAACATTTAAATGCCATTCCGACAAAGTACGAGTACTATTGATAATATGAATACACTCATAGCTTCTACTATAATGCAACTTTACGACCAAAGTTAAATCACTACACTGCAAACAAAACCTCAGTTATACATTTATACTCGAATAAACTTGCACAATGTGTTTTATCCATTAAGTTGGTAGCTGGGTTGTTAAGTTGGTTAGGTTGGTTGCAATAATGACTATACAACCATTCTATTTGCATTGCAATAATCTCCAAAGTCTTTAAAATGGTACAGTGCTGTCTAATTCAATTAAAGGTACATTTTTAATCACATTAAGGCACTTGCACCCATTAAGTGTAATACACTACTGCTCGGTAACGGCTGGGTTAGTAGATTTGAAAAAAATAAATAAATTATCATAGCTTCGTATATAGGGTGACTGGTAATTAGTGAACGATACTTAAACACGTGATATAGTCATGATAACGAACAAATTTTACTATGGGACCAAACCTGAAATCGCTGAAAAAAAATCTGCTGGTCAGTACATTAGTGTTCGCCTAACTGGTCAAAATGTACTGAAATTGGCTGATATATTTCGCGATTCTAGGTTTGGTCCCATAGTAAAAGTTGTTTGTTATCATGACTACAATCGCGTGTTTAAGTATCGTTCACTAATTACCAGTCACCCCATATAATATTCTCAACATATAATTTTTTCGTATACCTAAAACGTGTGCCAAAAAAAAACAACAAGATATTTTTCGCTTGTTTTCCCTACTCTTTTCAAACGGCTTTGATGTTTAGAAATATATTTACACAAAAAAATGCTGGTTACGATTTCTTCAGAATGTACATACCATTATATAAATCAATCAATATTTCGCCAAGAAAATTGTTTTAAAGATCAGCGGAGCCATGCGGGTTTTTTTTTATGGTAGGTAAAATCATCCAATGACAAATCCCGCCCTTGGGCGGAGCGGGAAGTAGTGTCCGACTCTTACTGACTAAAAACCTACCCCGTTCCTTCGTTGCCTATCATGCCGGGGCTGAGCCTTCCTCTCAGAAAACTGCCCTTGACCCCAGCAGGCTTCGATCCTGCCTGCCTGCAGCTAGCAGGCTGGGCCTCTACGGTTTGCTGACAGCTCCTTGAGGCGCGCGGGAACAGAACGCGCCGTCGATGACTTGGGCTCGATCCGGTCGGTTACCGGACGATCGGACAGCGTGCTACCCACTGCACGTCGTCCGCAAGCCCGCGGAGCTATGCGGGTTCAGGCGGCAGTGCGAGTATGTGTGCATTTAACTCCGGTGAGATGCTCAAGGGGCTAAGCCTTAAAGGTACATTCTTGATCACCTTAACACTGTTTGCATACAAACGTCTCTTCAGAGTGCAAATATACGTTTTCTATGTAAGTTTAAATATTTACTGTCGAGTGCCACTATTCAAATAAATGCGTTAGTCTCTCTTTGAGTTGTTTCCTCGTACCATGTTATTTTATGCTGTTTGGTTGGTACCATTTACTTGATTTTTATTACTGCCATATGTTGTTGTTTTTAAGATACTTGGAAGTAGTTTGCGTTCAGTAATGTGAATTATGAAAGATTTCGGTGGGAATATAAGATGTGTTTGAAGAGAAAATTTTTGGTTTTTCATATTTACTCTGGTTTATTTAATGCGAAATAAATATTTGAGAGTTTGTCCTTATTTAGTTATTCAATAGGTATGGGTAGGTATAGTGATGGCCCAGTAGTCAAAGCGGGTGCCGTTATGCCTCTCATGCATGAGGTTATCGGTTTGAAACCAACAATTTCTATGTACTTTTCTAACTTCATCTAGGACATTATTGACACTGTGCCTCGGAAAGTACGTAAAGCGGTTGATTTCAGTTGTCATTGGTAGACCTTTGGCAATTGTTACAGTTACTCAGACGCCGGAAATTCTCACCGTCATTTATCGTGTTGCCAAATAACTAGGTTGTGGAGACCTGATAAGCAGACTAGAAGCCGACCCCAAGCAGCTGGGAAAGGCTAGGGAGATGATGATAGTAAAAATATCGCTTAATGCTTTAGAAAGCATTTTTTTTTTAATTTTATTTTGTTGGTCGCCTCACACTAGGAATAGGTGCGTTCACTTATATATGTATATATTTATATATTATACTAGACACCCAGACTCGGAACAACTCTCCATAGGCCATACCTATAAATATTTGTTCCATGTGAGGAACTGAACCCCCGACATCCACCGCAGCCAGCTGATTGCTCAACAAACTAGTTAACTGACAATGTGATACTCACAGTATGACACTCACCTAAAACTATAATCCAAAGATCATCCTCCGATCACATAAATCTCTCACCGCCTATACCGCAAAACAATTACTCACCCACTTCTGATGATTTGTGAACAGGGTGGCGAAAAAAAATGAAAATCTTCTCACCGGAGCACGGGGCGATACAAATTGTAACACCTGACAAAAGTGCCATGATTTATTAGCAGCGGCAGAATCGGCAGCCCGGATAAAACCACCGCATTTCACAACGCGTTGGAAACTCGTGCGATTCAGTAACAAAGCATTGTTGAACTCTATTGCCATTAGCTCCAATTGTTTCGGCTCGTGAAATAGTTGAATGTGATAGTTTTTTTTTTTTTTTTTTGGAGAGTTTGGGTTCTAAATGAGCTTTGTGGTTTTTTTTTTTTTGTTAATTGTTTGTTTTACGAATAATTAGGTTACGGTTTCCGTAAAAAACTGCCATAGCAAAAATGCGAATGATTTTTCGATATTTTTTCTTGATTGTTTCATGAACATCAAAACATTCATAACATGGTATACAGTGCTTAAATAATTCCTCTAGAAAACATATATTTAGATATAATTTATGAGCGGTAGAATAAGAATAACGTTAGTATGAAATTAATCTAATTGTTAGAGACTTTTAGAAGACTGAAAAGAGTAAAAGACCATCTCACACATAAACAATATGAACATCCAAGTTTAGGTTGGTATCCGTATTAGCGCCAATGTTTTTATTTATTTACTAGCTGCTGCCAGTGACTGCAATCGTGTGGAAGTAGAAAATGGACCCAAGGAAACATACCCC
This sequence comes from Leucania comma, assembly GCA_958295575.1. Taxonomy (NCBI): domain Eukaryota; kingdom Metazoa; phylum Arthropoda; class Insecta; order Lepidoptera; family Noctuidae; genus Leucania; species Leucania comma. Next base: position 3,389,456 of record OY282469.1, read on the forward strand.
CGGGATGAAAAATTCTATGTTCTATTACAAAGACAAGTTCTACCTATGAGCCAAATTTCAACCAAATCCGTCAAACACACACACTCAAAGTTTCGCATTTATAATATTTGTGATTGACACTTCAACGAATTATTCACTTGTTATAACATTTAAAAAAAAATATTGTGGTGAATTTCTTAATTTTCTAGGTTTGCACGGCATTTCTATAATTCGAATTATTAAAACAAAACTGTCTAAAATAAAAAAAAAATATTGAATTATTTGCAGTACTCATTATATCGTTACTTAAACATATATTTACTGCCAACCTTCAAAAAATTTCATAAGTTGAAAAAGTAAAGGTAAGAATCCTGAAACGATTTTATAACAATGCTAAACTGATCTGCGACAAGATTTCCTATCTCGACATTATGTTACAAGAGAAAATTCTTTAGCATTATCGAAACAGCCGCCGTTTCCTACAATACCGCTCGCGATCAAATAGTCAAACGAAATTTATGTTCTCTCCCGGCGGGGATTAAAATATTAAAACTGCTGAGGTGTTTTCGCAACAATTTTTATTTATGGCTCGAACAATTGCACGGCTTTTACATTAAAAAAAGCCAAAAAGATGATTTGTTATTTACAAAATGTAGTGGAAATATTGCGTTGTGTGAGCTGCCATCAAGAACTAAGAGGAGGTATTCTTTGTTGCAAGCTAAATAGTGCTAGGTAGGTAGCAAATGAAAGACTATTGAAATCAAGTACTGGAATATGAAGTGCATCTAGCTTAACATTTAATCTGGACTCTAAGGGTGCTATTAGAACCTCGGCTATAGTATATGCAGCGGCAACATGTGCAGCCAAGGCCGCGATCGGAATGTTTTCACAGAAATCTATACTGCTATATAGAAAAACAGTCGTGCAGCTGCAGCCAGCTACTTGCAGCATCTGCTGCCTGCATCCGCAGCGTACAGTCGAGGTTCAAATAGCACCTTAATGTATGTGACATATCCTAGAGATGTCAGCAAAATGCAGGGTCTCAGTCGGACCGAAGCCTACTAGGGCCATAGGTCGTCTTCTAAAAAGATTGATTCAAGTCATAGAATGCCAGATAGTGCTAATAATGTGCCTCGACAAGAATGCGGAAGCAATTGCTGTTTCTCTAGATGTCTCGAAGGCTTTCGACAGGGTACGGTGCGCTAGCCTTTTAAGTAAGCATTTCCCGGGCCTGATTGGTTGGGTAAAAGACTTCTTGAGTAAACGGTCTCTCCGAGTTGTTGTCAATGGATGACGACTAATGCCGGAGTTCCTCAGGGGTCTGTTCTGTCTGCAACTCTTTTCCTCCTGCATATCAACGATCTGCTGATGCCCGGTATCTATGGGTTTGCAGATGATAGCACAGTTGTAGACAGATACCTGCCAACTGCTCGGGCTAGTAAAGAGCTAATCCGGTCTGAAAGAGAGGCTATGGTAGAGCGGACGAATGTCTCACTTCAGGCAGTCTCTGAGTGGGGCGAAGCCAATCTGGTGGGATTCAACGCCACCAAAACACAGGCATGTCTGTTTACCGGCAAAAGGAGCTCGTTCACCTTGGCTCCTGCTTTTCAGAAAGTACTTTTGGAGTGCACCGACCGCCTTCAGCTCTTAAGGGTTGAAAATTTCCTCAGACCTCAACTTTGGGCGGTTCATTGAGTTCAAAGCTAAGGTAGCAGCTAGGAAACTCGGCGTGCTTGCAATGGTTCGACGGTACTTCACACCGGGATAGCTTCTTATGTTGCACAAAGCACAGGTCCGATAGTGTGTAGAGTACTGCAGCCACTTATGGGCTGGTAATGCAAAATGCCACCTAGCAGCTTTGGACTCGGTGGAAGCGCGTTCAAACAGGCTATTTGGTGATCCAGATTTGGTTAAGTCCAATCTACAAAGCCTTGAACACAGGCGTAGAGTAGCTAGCCTTTCGGTGTTTTACAGGATGCATTTTGGAGTGTGCCCGAGAATTACATGACTTGATTCCGCCAGTTCAGTTCTACCATCGGACAACCCGACGTATGGCAAATATCCACCCTTATATTGTTGAAACTTCTACGGTACGGACTAAGCATTTTGCCTCGTCGTTTCATTAAAACTAGAGTGAATAGGCTCCTAATAAACTAGTACGCTTCACCATCAACGATTACATCACTGCCTAGTATCTAGGCTTGCAGTCAAGCACAAGTTTATATCAATAAAAAATAAATGTAGATGGCAAATAAAAGACTATTGCAAGTAAGTACTGCAATGTTAAGTACATCCCGTTTAGCATTTGTTGTGGAATCTAATATATGTGACAAAACCTAGGGAAGTCAGCAAACCGTAGAACCCCAGCGGGTCCGAAGCCTATTAGTCGACTTCTGAAAAGGTTCGAGGTCCTAAAATGCCAGATAGTGCTGTTGATTTAGGTAGTAAATGAAAGACTATTGCAATTTAGTACTATAATATTAAGTGCATTTGCTAGAGATGTTAGCAAAACGTAAGGACTCAGTAGAACCAAAGCCGACTGGGGCCATTGGTCAACTCCTGAAAAGGTTACTCGTGGGCCTAGAACGCAAAGGGCCACTGAAGGAACATAGATGGGTTTTAGTCAGTATACGTCTGACGTTCCTTCACGCACCACCTAAAGCAGAAGAAGTTATGTGTTTGATGATCCCTCATGCAAAAAAAAAACATAAATGTGTGTCAGTAATATATTTTTAAATATTATACAATTTATCACCTAAAGCTATATGGTCCCAAACTAGAGAGAGCTTTTAATATGAGTACTAGACGACAACTGATAAACATGGTTATATATTTCTCAATGTGTATGTATACATTACAGAAAAATTACACTTAGGTACAAAGCAAATGATCGTGCTCATCACACAAATATTTGTCTTGAGTGGGAATCGAATCTAGGACAACTAGGCCAACAGGCCAGTCAATTAAATTCGAATGAATAGACAATAATAGATTCTATTCAAATACTTTTAGGTAAGTACATATTTCCTATTTCAACATGAAAACACAAACGTAATAAATATTTTAGAGAACACAGGTCAAGCCTGGGAGTGCTCATTTCAATTTAAACTTTATTTATTTTGCCGGATAGTTGATATTTATTTAATAGGAAAAGTTGTCGGTCAACGGAGCGGCGCTCAGGTCTGAAATACTATTTATTACTATTTGAATTTCAAAATTCATCAGCCTTTGTGGCTGTATTGTTTGTCTTGACGAAACAGTTCTGTTAATTGGTTTTATTTTATTTATATTCACGATAATCTCCAAATATAAGAGAAAACCAATAAATTTTAATTTACTTTTAGTGCTAAAGTAAATAATCAATTTAATTAATCATAGATATTACTTTGTTGAATTATTTGTTAAGTGAAATATTCAAGTACTTCGTTAAGTGTAAGTAATTCAGCATATTACAGCAATTTGTGAAGTCACGCTTGTTTAAATACAACATAACACGCAAGACAGTTATGAAAATACTATTTTGAAGAGCGTTTTGACTCAAGCTCTTCAGTCTTCACTTAATTAATTTACTTAAGTGAAAACGGATAATAATGTTGTTTTCTTTACCGTCTTATTTTAATTTCTGCCAAAAAAGATTTATCAATTTTTGTTCTAGTAAAAACTGAGATCTTTTGCTGTTTTCCACACATATTTATTTTTTAATTTATATAAACTAGTGCCTGACTGCGATCCCACCTGATGGCAAGCAGTGATGCAATCGGTGATGGAGAGGCGCACTAGTGTACTGAGCCTATTCACTCTAGCCTTGAAGACACCTAAATTATAATTGTACGGGAAGACTGCAGCAGTCTGCAGGCAAACTGTTTCAGTCCTTCGATGTACGCGATATTAATGACAGGCAAAATGCTTAGTATGGACGGTAGAAGTTTTACAAGTTAGTGTATCTTTTCCTTTTTTTAAACTTTGCCCCCACTATAAGAATTACTCCTATATTCTGTATGTGTTCTCGAACATGTCAACTCACGTGCAACCATCTTTAGGCCATACGGATATTTGTTTCGTGCGGGAATCGAACCCAATGCAGCTTAGCCAATCGCTCTACCACTGCCCAAACCGTTTATCAAAAATAAGATAGATGTTCAATAAAATACTTTTCTCTTTTATATAAATTTACATACAAAGATCAGGATCACAGATTATTAAAACAGCCAATAGAAAATTTACGAAATCTACACACACATCAAAACCTTATAATCCGAAAATCGTCGGCCGTCACGTCAACATGTCACGTAGGACGTGACGACAACACACCTCACCGTGTTTGTCAAATGTAAACAATTTTACGGAGTAGGTATTATGTTACCTTTCTACCTGCCTATGTATAACTATGGAGGAAGGTAATGGCTTCATAGAGTTATCAAAACGTGAGTTTATCGATTAAGAAATTAATATTTAGTGTGATTACATTAATTTACATTCTGTTTGATCTGGCTCAATTTTAGCGATTCAAGCCTACGCGGTGTTTTTTTTTATGGTGGGTGAAAATCATCGAATGTCATCCCCCGCCCTTGGGAGCGGGAGGTAGTGTCAGACTCTTACTTACTAAAAACTCACCCCGTTCCTACGTTGCCTTTCATACCGGCTCCGAGTCTTGTTTTCAGAAGCCGACGCTTGGCCCCAGTAGGCTTCTACCCTGCCTGGACCTCTACGGTTTGCTGACAACTCCTTGAAGCGCGCGGTAACAGTGCGCGCCGTCGACGACTTGGGTTCGGTTCGGTCGGTTACCGGACGGTCGGATAACGAGCTATACCTATTGCTCACCGTCCGTAAGCTCGCACCTACAGTAGAGTCTACGCGGTGTCTTATTTAGGCGGCTCCGGACTATGGCCTGTATCAAGACTGGCATGACACCGCCGCCGATCGCCCCCACAAGGACACGGCGATGCTTTTCCCAAGCGAGGCCCACCTCAACCGTGTGTTCCACCGCATCCTCCGGGCGGTCCACACAGTGGCGACACCCGGGCGTCACCTCCGCACGAAGATCATTGTGCGTCGGGTCTTTTTGGTCAATATTTATCAAATCTCTTTTCTAAAGAGAGTTGAAGAACATCTTCATCATTTTTCACGCTCAGGGTGAACCAAGACATTTCTTTTTTTAAGAGTGTATTTTTTACTTTTTTTTCTTTAACTGGTTAGAATCTACCCTTTTTAGAAAAAAATAAAGATAAATAGTTTATTTACATGAAAATGTCTAGAACCAAATGACAATTTGCCCTTAGTGTTTTAGGCCTGTGATGACCCTATCAAGCAATTTTGCAACTTGGGCAGGTATCACTCTGTTAAGGCTGGGGATTGCTTGGAATTGCTTGCCCTAGCCGGCCTCGTCAATTATGCTAACAGCTCTTTGAGGCGTGCGTGAAACACAACATTCATCTGTCTATACAACGTTATTTTTAGCATATGCGAAACCTGAATATAGTTTGTGCTGAATCAAAATCGATTCTAATAATTTTAACACCAATTTTAGATTATTTCCCAAAATATTTAAAAAAGGTCACAAGTTGGACACCACCGAGTTGGTCATAATAGGCAAAACAACCCCTCAGTGGCCCGGATGACCCGGTGACAGTGTATTTGTGTGGATAACCAGGTAACATAAGCTTATAACTTTGTGATTTTTCATGATACAGTTATAAAATTTTGTACAAAATACTAGATTCGTGTATCCGATTTCGTATAGACTAAAAATAAGGTTGTATGTGTAAAAGCAAAATACCACTCACTGTTTAATCATGAAATCTCAGAAATAATAACAGCTACAAACTTAAAATTTAGACAGGTAGCTTCCTTGTAGGGTGTAGACGTCCGCTAAGAACGGATTTTACGAAACTCCACCCCTAAGGGGGTAAAACGGGTTAAGTTTGTATGGAGATACCGACATTCAGGCGGGCGAAGCCGCTGGCCAAAGCAAGAATTATAAGTCGCTAATCACATCAAAATTCTAAAATAAATGATTTCACCACCTCATCCAGGTACTACAACCCTTAAGAAGTAGCTTGATTAAAGCCATCACAATTCTTGCAACATTATCTAATTTCTTAACTACGAGTATGTACGCCATGTCGAAAATGAGTGAATGTTTTTGAATTTGAGTTACCTGAATGCGGTTTGCGGGCGCCGCTTTGTTTCACTTGTCGCGTTGGCTTCGCTGTTAAGGCCGGAGTTTCTGTCACCTGCGTACGACGGTTGGGCTATGAAATCGGCGGGCGTATTGTGGAAATTGATTAAGTGTAATTTGTATTTGATTTAGGCTGTCAACTGGTAAACAGCGTACCATTCTTAAACGTGTTGGTTAATCAGTGCATGTTTTTTAAATACCATAGCATAGCATCAACCTTATAATTTTCCCACTGCTGGGACTCAGGCCTCCTCTCTAGGAGAGGAAATGGGCTGTAATCCACCACGCAGGCCCAATGCGAGTTAGTGGATGTGTCACAAAATTTTTGGTTCTAAGACATGGCGGTTTCATCGCGTTGTTTTCCTTCACCTTTTTGAGAACAGTGGTAATGAAATTAATTACACAAAGTAATGTGCCTGGCTGGGTTTGAAACTGCTACCTACAACTCGTTATTCGGAGCCGTTACCACTCGACCACCACTGCTCAATTGACAATAACATTGACAATAAATATTACAAAATAAACAAGTTGTTTATTATATTACATGATCATATACCCTCAACAGAACAAGTAAAATATTTATGAAACAACAGTTTTGGTGTTACCAGTGCTCGCTTATTAATACCAGTTTATTTGTACTACCAATTCTCTAAACAGCATGTAAAAAATAACTGTTAACAAATCTTCTATCAATTACCAAAAGCTGCAATTTTATATAATTAAGATACTCTTTGAAACACTCTACTTCTACCACACACTAAGATGATAACACAAACAACTATACGATGAGGTCTCGGTCTATAAGCGGTCTTAGTCAAACCATTTGCCTGTTAATACCCAATAACCTAGACCCACATCTTATCCCGCAAGCACTAATAACCACACACCTCCACTACCTTTACAACCCAACTATATATAGCCTCCCAACTCTACAAACGGCCACCTCTATAACCTACCACACTCTAAGACCATGGACACGAAATCAGCAGGCAGCGGAGAGGAAGTGGCGGCGGAGCGGGCGCGGAGCGTTTAAATGCCTAGATTTATACAGAACTGGCCACGAAGGCAGCGCAGTGAGAGCGCGCGGGAAGCGTCAATCGAGCGCTGCACGCCAATCAAGTGATGCTCTTGCATCTGTGTTGGCGTAGCGTTGTGCTAGGCATTTTACTTTTAAACGATATTTCGGAACGTAACGTACGAAGCGATTGTGATAGAGCAAATTATTTCGCGGGGAGCTACAATTGATTTGATCGGGGCATTTCCTCTGTTCTTCATGATTCCGGTGAAATTCACTTTTTTGTTTCCTTGCCCGGTTGTAGGGGTTAACATCTTTTCCCCACAATAAATCTAACATTACCAAAAAATTCGTATCACAATGACGTCGCTGCTGTTCAGATATTTTATTCTCGAACAAGAACACAAATCTCACGTAACTCAACACTATGCCACTCTAGCCCCACCCGAACTACCCGCTAGACTTGTGACCGGTGAGCGTAGCCACACCGCCTCCGCACCGTCTTCGCCGCTCGCCCCGCTGCCCACTGTGTCCGTGTTCGTAGCCTGCGACCGCGTCTAGCGGTGTTGTGAATTAATTTTCAACTTTGACGCGAAATAAATCACGCGGCCCGCATCCTGATTAGTTGCGGAGTTGCCATTTTAAATCGATTCCACGTTTTTATTTACGTATTTTTTATATTTTGGCTTAATTGAATTTTATATAACGTCGTTCCTGATGGCTCGATAATTGGATGTTGTTGTTATTAGTTCTGAGTTTGAAGGAAAGAAAGTACTTGCAATATCGTTGAAAATAGTTAATAAATTACTTTTGAATATGAAATTAGTATTTAGTTTTTCATTGTAGGTGCACTATAAATACAATTACAGTAGGAGCTTAAAATTAATAGGATCTCACAATGTGCGGTCTTTCGCTGAAAGTAATTTATTACAGGCAGCCTTTAGATGGATTTGACAGACATAAAAGTACGAACATAGAAATAAGAACATATTCCTTACTCTTAAAAACATTGCATGTAGCGGAGATAATAATGTTGAAAATGGTTAAAGTGAGAAATAATAAGTACATTAGAGTTTTGAAAGTGGCGCCAGTGAATGAAAAGTTGAAAGGGAAACCTTTATCTTGGTATGGTCATGTGAAAAGGAAGAATAAAACGCATGTTTATAATAGTTATGAGTATACATATGTGGAGGGATGAAGAGGGATCCCCTCCTTGCGTCGTTTATCCTCAATGCTGAGGGTCGTGACCTCGACGAATAACTTTACTATGGACTATTTTTCGCCATTTTGTCCTATCTTCGGCGATGTGGATGGCGTCGCAGACTGTGGTCTCCAGTGTAGCACGGATTTGGTCTGACCAACGTATTGGACTCCTGCCCCTGGGTCTTTTCCCGTCTACTCTCCCTGTAAGTAGCAACTTTTCCAGGTTATCACCTCTCTTTCTGGCAAGAAGAGGGATAGGGAGACCAAAAGAAAGATGGATAGAGAGGGACATGGAGGCCAACGAAAAGATGGATGGATTGTATGTGGATTGATATGATAATATCAAATATTTCTAACACCCGAGTAAAGCTGGAGCCGGTCGCTAGTTTATTTCCAATATAAAGATTTCTGTTCCATATATTATTAGGGTAAAGTTGAATTCTCTCGTTCAGGGAGATGTAATTATATGTCTCAATTAAGCTTTCCCGATTCCAATTGCTTTCAAATACTCTCGTAATTGTACATTTGATATTTAGAGTGTTAGTCTTAGATCTCTGATCGAAATGAGTGATAATTCAAGCTGTCTTTACTGATCCAGAATATTTTGACAACAACCAGAAAAGAAATGCAAATTTTTCAACCCCGGATCAACACCAACCAATCACTACCACCAGCGATGTGTAATCAACCAACACCAACACATCAACCAACACAAACCCCAACAACCAACATTGATAAACTATTAAAGACTGATCGAAGATGTGGTTCCGGTATCGGTATCAGTCAAAAAGTAACCGAATATTCGACTTGACAGAAACTAACGTTTTTAAGCTGGTGGTTATAATAAAGGTCTAGAAAATTGACTGTCTCGTGCGTCTAAAGTGTCTTACATTTTGTTTAATCATCGATTTATTGAGTTAGTGACAATTCGGGCACCACCAAATTTTTTGAAGCTTGTTAGTACAGTCACATAAAAAAAGTCTTTAAGAAATTTATTACTCGAAGTTGCCGGCTTAAATCTATTCTAATTTAGTTTTGATAACGCTTTTCCCCCTTCAATTATATTTTAAAACTTTTTATCTGACTGTACTAAACAGTATGTGTCCGAATCGTCAGTGAAAAAAATATTGAAATAAAAATGTGTCAATTCGAAAACTGTTTCCGAATCTTCAGCAACTCGGTTTATTCATACTATAAAATTAAGAATAAAAATATATTAAAAAAAAATATTTGAAAAATTTTTGATAGTTTTTCTATTACATCGTCAATTTCAGTTTCGTTTATTTAAAGAAACAGTTTACTAGAAAAGGAGCCGAAAATACTAGTCTATACTTTGTGGACTACCAACCAGTACACTACGGTATCTTTTTCGAGCAGAAAAAAAGAAGAGCCTTACAAAAGAAACAAGAAATAACTCGTTCTAATGAGACTGAGAGGCGGTGCAGCATGGCGGGCACCTAACCCGTTCACTGCGAGCCTTGCGACAATAAAACCAAGTACAATAAGCAATATCGACTGTGCAGTAGACGATATGTTATGTCTGTTGATAAAGAATCGAGATTATCTACTAGAAGTACTAAAGTCATTTTTTTGGAAGATGATAAATACTTTTACAAATCTTTTATTGATACTATAAAAACATTTACAATTATTTTTTTCATATAATTTACACATCACTTAATAAGGTTTTTTTTTTTTTTATGGTAGGTAAATCATCCAATGACAAGTCCCGCCCTTGGGTGGAGCGGGAAGTAGTGTCAGACTCTTACTGACTAAAAACCTACCCCGTTCCATCGTTGCCTATCATGCCGGGGCTGAGCCTTCCTCTCAGAAAACGGCCCTTAACCCCAGCAGGCTTCGACCCTGCCTGCCTGCAGCTAGCAGGCTGGGCCTCTACGGTTTGCTGACAGCTCCTTGAGGCGCGCGGGAACAGAACGCGCCGTCGACGACTTGGGCTCGGTCCGGTATGTTACCGGACGATCGGACAGCGTGCTACCCACTGCACGCCGTCCGCAAACCCGCGCCTACGGTGGCCGGAAATCGGGATCGGAATCCCGGCGGCGGCTGGGGCGAGCGCCCCGTTGCCTCTGCCTGATGCGGTCGGCCTCCTCCTTTGATCACTTTATAAGGGTGAATGTTGTGTGTATATGTTTGTTTCTCCTTCACGCTCTTACAACTGCAAATTTAGGTGATACATGGGTAGACCATGTCTAGAAATAGGACAGAGTATATTTTTTTCTCGGATGTATTTTCCTATAAGATGCTCGCTGAAAATATTCAGATAATAAGTAGATTTAAGAGTGATAACGTTTTTTACTTAATTTATATTTATTCATTTATTTTATTAACTTATAAATTTATGTACACACGTTTGTGTGTATATATAAGTGTTTACTTGAAAATAAAAATAACAAATACAGATAGAAGAACACAAAGGTACTGTTCAAATGATTTTTTTTTCCAGCAGGCCTGCGACAGGAGCATTGGATGAGAGATGAAGACACAAAGTATAGAAATAAGTTGTAGCACTTAAAATATACTATATTATAGCATAACTTCTGCAACTTGTCACGTACTCTAACGGCTCGATATGCCCCTGCCGCACAAGCGCTCAATCTGTTTAGAAATTATGTCAAATTTCGATTCCCGAGCAATCAAGGGGTTTGCTCAGGAATTGAAATTCGACATAATTGTTTATAAAAATAAAGCTTTATGTATGATATAAAATCAATGATGTATTTTTTTTAAGTTTTTAGATTGTTGAATTGCTATACGCTTTGGTGCACACTGTAAAGCAAGCAATCGATTAATAAAAAAAAATAGTAAATCAATAAAATAACGATATTTGCGCAACAGACTTTATCAAAGAGTTGCAACAACACCATTAAATAAGCGCAGAAAAGGCGCACAGAAACATAGACTACAATAACTGACAATATCGCAATGATACACAGCCGATAACTTCTCTTTATAGAGAGGTAATCGAAATATATCTATAAGAACGGACCATTGCGGTCCGCGAGAGTATTGTGTGCTGGTTAGCTAAAATATTGCTGGAACTGTGCTAGAATGCAGATGTAAATTATTGGGATGTTAGGAGTAACGTAGGATGGGGTTTTTTTAGTGGGGTTCGATACCTAAGTCGATAAAACGGAACCCGGGATCACTTTGTTGTTGGTCTATCCGATTATATTTCTTTCTAAAAAAACCGGGCAAGTGCGAGTCGGACTCGCGCACCGAGGGTTCCGTTCCGTACAAAATTGGTAAATTGTGGTTTACGTTTTATGACGTATTAAAAAAAAAACTGCCGACTAGATTTCATTCAAACTAATTTTAGGTGGAAGTTTCCATAGTAATGTACATCACATATTTTTTTTAGTTTTACCATTCTCTTATTATAGAAGTTACAGGGGGACACACATTTTGCCACTTTGGAAGTGTCTCTCGCGCAAACTATTCAGTTTAGCAAAACATTAAATTAGAAACCTCAATATTATTTTTGAAGACCTATCCATAGAAACCTCACACGTATGGGTTTGATGAAAAAAAAATTGAGTTTCAGTTCTAAGTATTAGGGAACCCCCAAAATTTATTGTTTTTTTTTTTTGTGTGAAATCTTAATGCGGTTCACAGAATACATCTACTTACCAAGTCTATACTATAAGAACTATACTGTTGAAAGTATAGTTCTTATAGTTTCAGAAAAAAGTGACTGTGACACACGGACGGACAGACAGACAGACATGACGAATTAAGAATAAGGGTTCCGTTTTTTGCCATTTGGCTACGGAACCCTAAAAATGATTGTAGGTATCCTCAAGTGATTCAAAACTTTATTTTCATTTGGAATTGGTGTACAACCATTACTATCACGACATTGTTACTCGCTCATCACCGCTTTAGAAGCATTCAAATATTTTTGAATCTCAAATCAGAATAGCCCAACTTATTCAACAAAATGCCCCTTTTAGTGCTAAAGTTTTTGCGCCAAAACCCGTTATTGTTTCACGTTTTGAAAAGTCGAAGACAGTCAACATTAATTTTTATTGATATCTTTCAGGATTCCTTAAGTTAATGTTTCATCGAATGTTTAGAGTTATGTTGAAAGATTATTTTTATTGGCAACGGTTGTTTTTGATCCAGTTTAGATTTTCTTTTTCCTGTTATGGTTTGTTGGCTTAGTGTCATTGTAAAGTAACTGTTTGTTTGTATAACAGCTAGATTTGTTTAAAACATTGTACTTTAACGTGATGAGGCAATAGTTGTGCTTCATTGTTACGAGTACAGTGTTCTCTCGCTGAAACGCTACCAGGAAATTGTATCCCACTGCGTATTACTGAAATTAGTGAGTTACAATATATTTAAGGAAATGTGGATGCCTTTGTGTAAAAATGACTAAGTATGTAACTTAAATTACACGGATTCTGAGATATTTTTTTTTCTAATTTGCCATGTTTTTAGGCAGAATATTTTTTTGATAACTTTTTACAGCTTTTTATGATAAAATTTGTAATCAGTCGCTTGACACTGCGTTTCCTTGAATCAATTTGATGTCACACTAACATGATCAAGAGCATTCCTGACTCAGTAGATTTATATATAGTATTTGTTAAATTCATCATCATTGTTGGACATAGCACTCCTCTGTGTCACCATAACGATCCTGTGCGTCTCGCGTCCGTTTGATTGCTGCGACCCTCACAAGGTCATCGGTCCACAATGTGAGGGGCTTTCCGATGCTACTTTTCCCGTTATATGTTCGCCACTCCAGAACCTTTCACTGACCCCGTCTGACACTGACAGACCCCGTCCACCATCTGTTCTACAAACAATGTACCCTACCCACTTTCACTTATAAAGTTGGACTAATAAGAAATTATTACACGTATTTACAAAAAAGAAAAACACAGTAATAGCAAGAAGAAAAAACCAACCTGTCACTCAATACTTTCTCAACATTTAAAACAACAAAAAAAGGACACACAAAGCCGCGTAAAAATCTAATACACTTAAAGCAAGCAGTCCATTTTAATATGTGTCACAAACGGCGTTCCGTTCGGCCTGCTTCGGCCCCGGGCCTGGCCCGCTTCGGCGCGGGGCCGAACAATTGTTATTCAATACCACTTCATGAAATATGTATTTATTGTGTGCTCACGGGAGATCTCTGTAAATTCATATGGTATATTGGAGTTACGCTTTTGCGTGTGTAACTGTGTTTTGGGCTCACAATCGGCGAAGTGGTATGAAAAATGTTGCGCTTTTTGTTAGATTGTTTACAATACAAAGTGGTGCTGAAAGTGATGGGTTATTGAAACGTGTTTGTGAGTGAATGAAGAGAAGTTGATTGAAAACGTACAGACTCTATATAGTCAGAAAATACTTAAATCAAATTTATTATAATAATAAATTTAAATAAAAATAATAAATAATTTTTTAGTGAGAAAAGATTTATATCGTTATTTACTCGGCTCCAGTTGTTAGTGTTGCCTGCCAGAGTCTGTGTTTCTTGATAGCTGTAACATAGGGGTCTTTAAGTCAAGAGTGAATAGGTTACTTCTAGGCAAGCGTGTTCCATCGTCGCCATTCGCTTACCATCAGGTGAGTTAGTGGTCAAACGCGAGCCTATCCACAAAAAAGAAAATAAAAAAGAGGACTACAGTTGTTAATCGCGAATTTTATGATACGCAAAAGTATATGATCTACTTTTTTTATGGTGGGTAATCAACAAATGAATTGCGCTATATCGTGACAGAATTTTACTGACTAAACCAACTTCTATGTTCCTTCTTTGCTTTGCGTCCCCGGATCCCGAGGTTCCTGTTCAGAGAATCCATATCCCCAGTTGTTTTCGGCTTTAATAGGCCCCTACGGTCTTGCTGACATCGCTGTGAGTTTCAAATGCACAATGATAGACTTATTTTTTCTTCTACGGTGAACGTAAAACATACTCGTAATACAGTTCATTCTTCCCAAGTTTTTATTTGCATGTTTCAATAAATTTAACTTGCTAAACTCTGTGAAAGATGTGAAAAACAAAGTTATACTGTAAGAATATCTATTACTACGTTCAAGCGAAGCCCTGGATATCATTTAATTTTAAATTGTTAGTCAATTTTAATCTAAGTTTGACAGCTAAGTTAGATTGTGCATGTAATTGTTTGTGTTTATGAACTTTTGTAAAACAATTACTTGAATACTAAATTATAATAATTTCTAAGAAGCTGCTAAGTTATTTAATACTGTGTTAAACTTAAAACCAACATTTTTCAGCAGCTGTTTAAAGAAAGTTTAATTAATGAATCATTTATTGTGTGTTTAGTTAAGTAAAAGAATTCTTTGCCGGGGCCTGTGTTTCCTGCTTTACATTGAAATCTAGTCAATCAAAGTAAATGTGTGTTTAATCTATACACACAAACCAAATAATAAAATAAAAATAAAAAATATAAAAACAATAATTACATACAAACGTAATATGTACGTTACGACACAACACGACACGACACAACGCGTTATTTATTAGAATAATTATGTGATAGTATCTGAATGTTAAACATTCATGGTTAAACTACCAAACCCGATTTTAATGTTTAATACACAGTAAGCTTGAACCCTAAGGAAGGATATAGGCTACTATTTATCTCGTTTTGAATTCAATTTTGCATCCGCAATAACCAACATTTACTACGAATGCAAATGTAACTCTGTCTATCTGTTTGTTTATTTTTTATGTTTTAATAGATTTAGACAGAACTTGGCCCACGAGACCGTATCCTGAATTAGGACATAAGGAAACAATATGTAGTGAATCCTTGGCTTGAAACTAGTGATAAATAATCGTAACACATATTTTTTTTAAATTATTATTAACAGGCTTACTCTTGACCACTATCTTATCTAGTGGTAAGCGTTGATGTGATCGACGATGAAGCACGCTAGCCTAGAAGAATCCTATACACTTTTAACTTAAAGACCTCCACACACAACACACAATCTCCGTCAGAAAACCGGACCGAGCCCAAGTTGTCGACGGCGCGTTCTGTTCCTGCGCGCCTCAAGGAGCTGTCAGCAAACCGTAGAGGCCCAGCCTGCTAGCTGCAGGCAGGCAGGGTCAAAGCCTGCTGGGGTCATGGGTCAGCTTCCAAAAGGAATACCCGGCCCCGGCACGATAGGCAACGAAGGAACGGGGGAGGTTTTTAGTCAGTAAGAGTCTGACACTACTCCCACTCCGCCCAAGGGCGGGATTTGTCATTGGATGATTTTACCTACCATAAAAAAAAACAACTTCGTCAGGAAATCTTTAGAGCGACATAAACAAATTCATACACTGTGGTCCACATATATTCCAATTAAACTCCTGAAAGCTTCGAAAACAATTTCCTAGCGCGACCGAAGCTCATTACTGACTGTATTGTTTGTTAAATTGCTTATGATTTATTGTTCATTCACCACTCTCAATATATCATGGCACTGCGATCTTAATTCTTGGGACACCCTTCTGTATGCTGTGGCAATGGCGCAAGGGAAGATATTAAGCGAATTGATTGTGTTTTTGGCTTGGTAAATGTATCATTATGTTCTTCGCTAACCCAGGCAGGAGTATTACATTGTGTAATTAATTTCATCATGACTGCTCTCGAAATGGTGAAGAAAAACGTCGTGAGGAAATAGGCATGACCTAGACTAAAACTGTCTGACACTCTTTTCGGCTCCACCCACAGTAGGAGCAGAATAGAATAGAATAAACTTACAGTAGCAGCAGCTGCAGCAGTTACTTAATGAACTGTCATTTCATTTAAGAACAAGTCAGTTTGAGAATCTACACTTGAGTCAATCTCCTAGAAAACGGAAAAAACCCAATGAAGTCGAGATGGAGGATGTGACTTCAAATATGAGCCAAGGCTTTAAAAAACCACTGTACAGAATACTTAATAGGTTAGATGACTCTTAGTGCTTGTTTACGGAGACGCGGCGCGTTGCGTAGCGCGTTAGGCGTTCGTCGTTCATTGCATGCGCAAACACAAACATTATGGTAATTTACTCCGAAAACAAGCACTTAGACACAACATATAAGACTAATTTCATTGCTAGTTTCCTTTGCTTGCATTCATCCTTCATCCCCTAAAGGTACATAGTACCGTGATAAAAAATATAAACCTATGAGCATAACTATGTCGTGGTATGGATGTAAACCATGGCCTGTCCGTATGTCTTTCATACAAATCCTTTCAGCCGTTTGACAGCGAAAGAGTAATAATCTTGCACACACAGAAATAAATGCAAAATTTTGTAGTGTGGTTATTGAAAATATCGTTAGTTGTCAAGAAATTAGATTTTAACATTTTCGTTTCGTTTGTAATCAGCATTTATTTCAATGATCTTCTTGTGGTAGTTTATTTCTTGTAACTCTTTTAGTCCCTCTCTAGCTACCACATCTCTTATTTACTGTAACAAAACCCTAATGTATTTTTTTCTCGTTTCAGGTAAGTTCAACTCCACATTACCATACGGCTCCACTAAACACGTGCAATATCCATTTCGACTTCACCACGTAAGTAAAAAGAAACTAATCTGCTAATTGAAATAATTACGTCACACGCGGCCGGCCGTCGCTCACACCGCAGCGTAAGGCTGCAAGCAAATGCTTATTTATGTTCGAGTCACAATGAACTTGTCCCGTCCTCAATTCGTTTCGCAGCATTAGTACGTGCCATTGTCCCATACAATAGTCGGTGCATTTTGCTCTTGAGATTTAAATAGGCTTCGGTTGATGGAATCGTTAATGCGATCGAGTTGTTTACGTCCCTCGTCCACTCGACTTGCTTCGATATCGATTACGTTCAGCTATGCCTTGTTTTTAATTGATGGTTGAAATATCGATCTGACGTTTATGAGAAAACGTGGGTTGGTGACTTTTTATTTGTAAGTTCTAGTAAAGTTTAAATAAAGAAATTTTATTTATTTACTAAATCATTATGCACTAGTGTACAAAGGCGGACTTAATGCCGTAGGTATTTTTTATTGCGTTTAAAAAATTATTTCTGAGTCAATTTCCGCTTCACCGAATACACAATGTAAGTGCGGAGCCCCTGTCTGAACCATGAGCCATAGATTGGAGTGCCTCAAATGCCCTTACACTATCCAACCCAATACACATAAAACGAACTACGAACACATTCACTGTGCTAACAGCTAAGGAGTGAAATTCTCAGCTGGAGTATATGTTTTTTGGTAGCTACAGCCTGAAGGTTTTTAAAATCAAGAGTGAATAGGCTAATTCTAGGTAAGCATGCTCCATCTTTGACTACTTTCCTCCAAGCGAGGTATATTCTGAATTATATTTGACCTATCCATCTCGAGCCACGACCTGGGGTCTATAAGTCAAGAGTGAATAGGTTACTTCTAAGCAAGCGTGTTTTATTGTTGACCACATCGTCGCTTTCCACTAGGTAAGATAATGGTCAAGTGCGAGTCTGTCTATAATAATGATACAATAAAAAACTATATCAATAATAAAGACTTAATGTTGTAATTAAAGTATCCAACTACTGGTTGCCAACTGTTTAAGGAATTTAGTATTAACACCAAAAGAAGAAAAAATATAGTCAATTTAATCAAATTTAAAAAAGAAAAGACTATTTCGAATAATAAGAGGTACATATGATGACTGTTAACAAGTTTAACATTGATATGCTGTTCATGCTCATGCTTCGCTTGAAATCTGGAGATCTGAACTCCCTATAGACGAGAGGTAAAGAGGGTAGAAGCGAGTTGACAGACGGTCATCGCGCCAGGCGTGTAACTTTTAGAAATGTTTGTTCCAAGTCCCACCTGACGGAAAAGAAATTTAACTAAGTTTCTTGTCTGTACTATAAAGTGACTTGATTGATATTGATAGTTAGACCCAGAAAATTTCATTTTGATACAAATTATGAGTTTATTTTAATAGTAATAAGTTTATTTGTACATAGAGCAACAAGTACAGAATATATTATAGAGAAAGAGTAGGTTGTACACTGTTACTGTTGAGTTCCTGAGCTCCTACACTGTGTACGCAGACCTATATCTTAAGAGTCGGAAATTTTTCGGCTTTTTTATGTAATACAACGATGACGCTTTTGTTAGTCATATCTAATTGCTAACATAGCAAATGTAGAGAATAAACATGATTGTGTGTGTGCGTGAAGGGATCGTTTTTGTGTGGAGTGTAGGTCTGTATTTATTTATTTTTTAATTTATATAAACTAGTTTGACTGCGATCCCACCTGATGGTAATTTATTTTTAATTTCGTATGGTTTGTGTCTGTACAAGGGGATTATCTTATTTATTTTATTATAATGCGTTTGGACCTACAATATCATAGCAATAAGGTTTTCAGAGCAATATGGTTGCTTACTATATTATTTCTAATTCAAACAAATGTAAACATAACCGTAATTTATGAACTCAACATGTTACGGCTTCGAGTCACGCTACCAATATCAAAACCACTTTACTCAACAAAGAATAAAACGTAGACTTCATCGAATAATTACATTCCACTCTTAATGCAGGTACAAGGCCAACAAATAAATTCTATTACATCCACATCAGCATGCAATATGTTACTTGTCTTCGGCAAATTGCCACTAAGGCGCCAATTACACCATATACCGAGCGTGTCGTACGCTCGACTAAACACCGAGTTATGTTGGGTAATTCGAGAAGTCTCCTTTCATCGAGTGCATTCCATCGGGCCGCAATAGTCCCCCTGCACTTCCATTAACCATGAAAATGGTGTGACATCACACAGTAGCGTAATGCTACCGATTTTAGATAGCAGGCGGAACATTAGCTTTATTGTTATTGAGAGTATGGCGATTATTTTATATGACGGTAATGATAAAGGTATTTTATGATGGAGATTATGAGGTTGGTAAGAGATAAGAAAAATGAGGTCATGGTCTAGTTGATAAAAAAATAATATCTTCGCGTGGTAGTGAGATCATGTCCCCTTGAAATTTTGAGTGACATAAATAATTGAATACAATAAATAAATCTAAATGATGATGAAAACAGATTTACTTTAAATAAATTGCGGAACGGATTCAATTAGCACTGAAATTAAATCGGCAGTCAATTCCATTAATTAATATTCTGTAATTGATTCCTAATTCTGTGCTGAATAATTCATGCAGGTAAAGGTCGTCTAAATGATTTACATTTCAACTGACAGATGCCAGACGACTTAAATTTCTACTATTACTGCAGGAACTTTTGCTGTATCATTTATATTGTTTTTAATCTATGCTTGTACATTGTATACATTTTAGAAACCCTTTCCTATTAAACTTTTAAAATCACTC
Organism: Leucania comma; assembly: GCA_958295575.1. Classification (NCBI taxonomy): domain Eukaryota; kingdom Metazoa; phylum Arthropoda; class Insecta; order Lepidoptera; family Noctuidae; genus Leucania; species Leucania comma. Next base: position 3,409,174 of record OY282469.1, read on the forward strand.
ATCTTCTAATTAATAAATTTCACTTCATATTTTACTTCTAATTTGCCATAAAAGAGAGCACCTCGTCTAAACAAAAAAAAAAAAAGTTCGTCTAGTTTCTTCAGCACAAATAAAGTCGCACTAAATTCAAGTTCTAAAAAAATCTCCAATGTATTACAACAGCGAATTACAATACGGTGTAACTGCGTCCTCCATTTACTGAAGAAGACACAATTCGCGAGGAGCATCGTACGAACAAAGACCAGCCCCAGGTGCTACCAATAGCCGATCTAATTAAACGTAGAAAAGAACCAGAGCGTTGTTTAAGTGAATTAAAACGATTTTCATTGCGTTCGCCACGGTGTTAGTTAGGATTTACGTTTTTAGAAATGGAACAGCGGTTAATGAAAGTGGTGAAGTAGCTTGAATGGTATTAGTGTAGTTTTACATCGGACTTTTAGTCCCGGGGTATTTGGGCTGATAACATCATTATTGCTTCCCAGTTGGGCGCATTTCCCATTAGTAAAACCCATTGGTGTGTTTTATCAAGGTACGGAAAATAATTTCACTCCTGAGTTTTGATTTTTGTGACAAATCTGGTGTTTTTTTAATCAGATCTCTATAAACATACTTTGTTTATCATCTAGATTTAGTTTTAAATCTAAGATAATTATTTCTTACTAAATTTTTAAAATCTACAAAATGCACTCGTGTATTAATTTTCATATCAAACCGTTCAACCGCCAGAGCGTGCGTAACAAATATACACCGTAAAATTTTGGTCGTTTTAATCTATAGAGGATCGATTCGGTACATGAAACACTGTCGATTTATAAAGATAACATTTAAAAAAAGTACTTTTTTTCTAAAACTCGAATTAATTTACTCATTTACTTTATTACTACTAGTCACATATCTCAAAGCAAACAGGAACAAGCATATCATATGCCCCTCCCAAATAAATATTTTTAGTGTTGACCATAACAGATAAATTCTATCACCAAATCTATCAATTTATAACATAGAAATAATCGCATCATTAATACGCGAACATTGGCAAGTAATGACTTGTGGGTAGTCATGAATATTGATGGCGTGACGTGTTTATGTATGAAATTGAGTGGAAAACAATATTATAGTCGAACGACACCGTATAATGTAACCAGGGGTCCAGATACTTGTATATTCTAGTGGCATATAATAACAAAACCCGGCTAAGTGCGAGTCGGGCTTGCACATGAAGGATTCCGTATCAGAATATTATTAATATAGAGCAAAAAAACGTTTGTTGTATGGGAGACCCCTTTAAATATTTATTTTATTTTTATTTTATTATTTATTTTGAAAGTAATTAAACAACTAAATATTCTATGAATATTTCAAGCGTCTACCTGTTACTGTTATTAAAAATTTGTAAAAATGCCAAAGAAATCACGCTTGTGTACGGGAAATAATGATTTTATTCTGTTTTTAGTATTTGTTGTAATAGTGGCAATAGAAATACATCATCTGTGAAAACAACGGTCTAACTATCACGGTCCATGAGATACAGACTGGTGACAGACGGACGGATAGAGTCTTAGTTAAACAGTCCCATTTTCACCCTCGGTAAGGAACCCTACAACGGATATAGATTTACAAAATGTTTCCATAATGTAATATTATTGTAGCTTATGGCTGTTTGTGGGTGTTGGATAGTAAAAATAGATCTTTACCTCTAAGACTAGGCACGTGGATACACCCGAATTCAATGGTTATATTTGGTAGGCAAAATTATTTTCTCAATGGACCTTCATCATGAACTTTGGTTTTTGTAAGAGAGATTGATTCAAAGGTTATTTTTTTTTACTAGTATTTTCCAGATATCAGTATTTCTCTGTTACTAGTATTTCCCAGATACCAGTACTTCCCTGTTACTACTATTTTCCAGATACCAGTATTTCCCTGTTACAAGTATTTTCCAGATACCAGTATTTCTCTGTTACTAATAGTTCCCAGATACCAGTATTTCTCAAATACAAGTATTTTAAACCCTGGATCTCTGAATTCCCTTACTTGAAAAGCCCAGAAGTCCTAATCTGTTTTTATAGAGAGGTTGGAGTAAGCCCACCAAAGGTTGATCACCAATGGTCCGCATAGGATTAAGTTCGGAAACCGGACTTTGATAGATAGATAGGCTAGCCCCCCTAGCCAAGTTGCGAGCATTTCGTTTCGATTCTCTTGCGTCGAACGCCTCGAGTTGGCCACGCCTCCAATTCCTTTATTCTGACGTAATCTCAACGCTCAGTCACGTGGTCAAAACAAAGGAATCGGAGGCGGGGCCGACTTGCAGCGTTCGATGCAAGAGAACCAAAACGATACGGTCTTAACTTGGCAGCATTTTACACAGAGCGATTGCCTATCTAACAATACACCACCCAGTAACTGAGTAACAGGATATGACAATGCCTCCTTGGAAATTCCACAGAACTATTGCTATAAATATCATATTTCATAAACCTGCTTCACATAATTAAATTTTTCATAAAAGCCACTGCAAGACAGAATATTCTAACAAGGTCTCACTGACAATTTAATATGCATCCTCAGTAACCTCAAGATAGCCACAATATCGCGTAGATTTGTAAAACAATAAAGGATACTGCTCTCTACACCGTACCATGACCGTGCTAAGAACGTATTAAGAGCGGAAAGAAACAATACGGTTTATGTTGCTCACTAAAACGTATATACACTTTTTAACTTTATATCATCCGCGCACCACCCGCGTATCATCCGCATAGTATAGGTGTGTCGTGCATAAAACACATTCCCATTCTTTTGTAGTATATTTATGTGTATTATATTTATTGATTAAAATGTCCTAATTTAAGAGCAAACGATCTTATTATAAATGGTACAATGGATAGAATTTACAGATCACAATTTCTTTCATTGTTAAAGGATATCCAGCAAAAAAGATCTATGAATGATAACTGGGACCATCGACTTTAATTGCTTTCCGAGACACGTGGTGTCAGTAATGTCCTAAATAAACATATAAAAAAAATGAAATAAAAAATTGACTTTGGTACTCGCCCGGTTTCAAAGCAGCAACCTCATGCATGCTTTAATCACTGGACCATCACGATACTTATAGTTTTCAAGAGTTTGCCTGGCACGATCCTAGCACGGTCATGGTATGGTACAGTGTAGTGAGCAGGCTCCTTAAGCCATGGGCTACCTTGGGATTAACTTTATACAGCTTTTGTTTACTTTGGTAATCCTTTTGCTGTGCCAGTTGGGGCAGGCAGGTCGGAGGCTAGCCGTGTGGTGTAGGCGAAGCCATTGCGGCGGAATATACGATGCCGCAGAGATTATATAGGCTACGTTAGCCTTAGGATTTAGTAGAGAAAAGAGTATTTTTATGCAGAAGATAGTAAAGCGTTTAGTTAACCGGTCAAAAAGTTATTCATAAAGTAATAACAGGAAATGGAAATTGTCTTTAAGAATTAATAGAAGTAGGTATTAGAACAAATTATACTTTTGTACTCTTTTTTTTGTCGATAATGTTTTCCTTTTTTTTATGCACCTGCCATGGTATCTTTCTACCATACTTGGTTAACAGGTAGAAAAAGCCTAAGGCATTAAATCCACTTTTGTAACTTGTGTTGCATAAAGTAATACAATAACAGAGAAATATTTTATCTTAGTGGAGCATGAAAATTGCAGACGTTAAGCCCAAATGTTTAGTTAGTGTAATCAATCTAATATTAGGTATTAAAATGGGTAGGCATTATCATCTTTCTGCCCTTTTCCCATGTTATTTGGGGTCGACGCAACACGTTTTCTTCTTCCATTCTGCCCTGTAACCCGTCATGCTATCACTAACTTTCTTCGACCGGTTAAAGAAAAGTTGAAGGGGAATCGTCTCCTCTTCAACTTTTCTTTAACTGGCCCCCGTTTCAAATTTCTTCTAATATACTCATTCCTCACTTTATCCTTTTTTGTCACACCACACATCCATATCAACATTCTCATCTCCGCTACATGTAATCTTTTTTGATCCTTCTTTTTCACAGCCCAACATTCTGATTCATACATATAAGTGTAATTATTCAAGCATTAGCAATAGGTACTAATAAATTGCATTAAAATTTAGGGGTGCACAAACCAAATATAATTCTATAAATACTTAACACTGTCGCCGTATATATCAGTATACTAGCTTTTGCCAACAGTTTCGCCCAAGTTAAAATAGAACAAAGGCCCAAGGTAACATACTCCTACGACAAAAAGAATAAAAGTAGAACTACACTACTAACACGTGTGCCACTGGGCGCGTCGATCTCCATACATTTTATATAGAAATTAGACTTGTAGAGCTACACTTGATCCACGCCATGCGACTACGTTCTACATACTAAACAGGCGTGTTACACATGTGCGTCGGTCTAATGTAGTTCTATCTTAATTCTATGCACTATTCCAAGACGTGTTTCAACGGGCAACAAATATACTAATAAATATTGACCTTTATAATGTAAAACCACAGTTTCCTACTCTAACACAATCCATCAATAGCATCCAATTACCACATTAATTCTCACATCAAAACTCTCTTATAACTCGTACCAAACAGCAAAGAGCGTCCAGAAATGCGACCTACCCTCTAATTAGAGAACATGAAGACTCCCCTATGTAGCCTCTGGCGATGACCGAACGGTTTTTTAATTTGATCCAGAGTATGATGCACGCCACTAGTTCCCCCCTCCCCACTTTTTATCAAAAGCATAAAGTTCTTGAGATGTCTTGTCAAACGAATTTGTGCTGTTATTTTTGTTAGTAAGGAGTTAAATGGAAAGAGATATCTCTGAAAGAAATAATGTTTCATTGAGTCTTGTTCATTTTTTCTTTAATTTAGTTTTTTTTTAATCTCTCTTTTGTTATCGAAATCCTTTAAAACGGGTTTACCGATTTTTGTTTTTTTTTTTTTTGTAGCTACTATATTTGGTTAGTTTGAGAATAGGCCTTAACCTATTTTTTTTTTGGTTTACTCTTCTGTCCAATCCATTCAAAGGTTGCCTATAAAAAATCACTTTTAGCGATAAAACCACCCATTCTGACACCTCATTAATTTGCTAATCATTTAAGCTCCTATTTTAATTGTATTACAAGCAAGCAAGCATAGCAAGCATCAGCCTTCTAATGTTCCCACTGCTGGCTGCTGCTACTCATACCAATCTCTGCCCCTCACTATTTTCAGAATCAGATTTCAGAATCTTATTATATATGGCAGAACAACTTTTACTGGGTTGGCTAGTCTAATATATATAAATTGCTTGTCTCGCTGTTTGTTATCGAACTCCTCCAAAACGAGTTGACCATTTTTTTTTTTTGGTGAGTTTGAGAACAGGTAGTAGTAAGTAGGCAAGTAGGCTATTTTTACCTTCCTACTCTCATCTTCCATTTTTTTGTTTGATAATTTATTTGGCATAACGTTTGCCGAGTCTGCTATAGAATAAATATTAAACAAAATAACAATTGAATTTATTAATGTAATTATCGGAATTAATACTACGAACAATATTATTAACACGACACACTATAATTTAATTTTGGAGCTCAACACATATTTGCTTCAAAATCCGCTCGCACAATGCCCATAGCTAATCCCTTTGATTTGCGTTCCACAAAACAGTCACTAACACTATCAAATCCGCCATTTTGGACAATTCTGATCCCCGTCAATCTACCTCGAACTTGAAATCCGTTTTAGTATGTTCACTTGTCCGTAGGCGTGATATTGATGTAGCCGTTCAAAGATACACGTCATAACGATGACGTCATGCGTATTGTCCTATTACTGGCCGTCAAACAGTCAAAATGTTAATCAAGTCCAATCAAATGCAGGCTCGAACCAGCTATAACGACAGGTGTACGGCCAAAACTGTAATGGAAATAGAAGGTAAACTGGCAATGTTATGCTTTGTTGCATTAGTGAATTAAAATTACTGGTTGTCAATATGAAATCATTGAAGGATATTAATAGTAAATTTTGATGTGGGGAATCTCTCTATGCGCTCAACAGTCTTTTAGACACAAACCCTGACTATGACATGTTCCCGGACGAATGGAAAATGATCACGTCAGAATGTTTAGAGTTTTGTAAGATGAGTGTGTAATTTTGTGAGTATATTCTTAATTAGTGATAAGTGAAATAAATAAATTAATTAAAAACCGTCATGACACGTAGCTGTATTTAATTATAAAATAATACAAGTACATAATTCACGTAATTATCAAACTATGAGATTCGGATACCGTAAAAAAAATATCAGAGAAGTTTTAAGTTGATAATTATAGGGTTGATAAGGAAAATCTGTGCAAGGGTGTATGAATAAAATTTTGAACTAACATGTTTTTAGTTTTGACTTTTTCATTTCCCGTTTTTTAGAGTTACCTGTTTTAAACCCATAAGGAATCCCTTTATTGTCTATCTGCCCTTTTTTAATCAACGCAATCTAAAGGTAAGTCAGTTTATACTGTGTTTACAGTGCCTTTTATATATTTTGACACTCACAAAAAAGTCAAAATCTACATGCTATTTTCCATTGAACTTAAAAGACACGGAAAAATAAATGATTTTTTTTGTAAACTGTAAACTTATAGTTACATAACAAAATAATCACTTTTTAGTGAATCGATAAAATATTTAAGACTCGATTACCCGAACTATTTACGTAATTCAGTTTGTGCAGAACTCTCTATGTGTGAGTTTGACACACACTTACCAGTTTTTTTAAGAGTTTTAAAGTTGTCGAAAAATATAAAGCCCGTTTTGACATTTAGTACTAGTATAGCTGCTATTAAAATAGCTACAGAGCTACACCGAACCCCTAGTTATTATATTAGTAGTATCCACACTACACCGGCCAAGCCGCTAGGTAGTCAAAATACAAATGTCAAAACGGGCCTTTTATTTATTGATAACTTTAAACTATCAAATAACTTCTCCCACTCTGGATAGAGCGAGGTCTGGGTCTCCGACTTTTACTGACTAAACCCCATCTGTGTTCCTTCAATTGCCCTTAGCGTTGTTCTTCTCGCAACACCAAAAAGTTTCATCCGCTGAAAACGAAATCAAATTTCAAGTTATGAATAGATAACAAGCATAATTTTTATCCATTTAAATAATAATAGGTGCCTAAAAATAGACCTCTCAACCTATTTTATAATTAATATTCTAGACATAAACAAAATTTTTAATCTTAAATCTCCTAACAACCGATAAAATATTTTCTATCATACTATCACCACTTAATACTCAATTTTAATTACAAAAAATCCAATTTCTTGTCACAGAAATTTGTTCGGCAGCTTGCCAATGGACAGTATTAAGATTACCCAGATTCATTATTCAGATTAAGCGTGGCGAAATGTTGACAAATTGAATTTGATTTGCTCATGTCAAAGACTCTGGGGTCAGTAATTGGTTTAGTGCTCGATGAGGTTTGAGTAAATAGTGGTTTCCACGCGAGGATTTCGATGTCAAACAGTTTGTGACGTTCGTACGTCGATACGGAAAGGAATGGTGTATTTGATGTTTGTTTTGCTCACGTTTTTGAGAGCTAATCAGTCTTTTTTTAATGATGTAAACTAGTGATTGACTACGACCCCCCCTGATGGTAAGCAGTGAAGCAATAGTTAGTAAACTCAAACTCAAAATTATTTTATTTCACATCGGCCTATAATAATAATATTATTTCAAAACTATCACACAACGCCCTCTAGTCCCAAGCTAAGCAGAGTTTGTGTTATGAGTACTAGACAACTGGTAAACATATTTATTTATTTCTAAATATAAACATATTATTAGATAAATTACACCCAGACACAGAACAAATGATCGTGCTCATTACACAAATATTTGTCCTGAGTGGGAATCGAACCCACAACCTCCGGCATAGCAGTCAAGGCCACTAGCCACTAGACCAACAGGCCTGTCAAAAAAAGCACTAGCTTAAAACGTTTTGTAAATTCCCATCACTTATAAAACATTAAAATCTAACTCACGGTTCCTATTGGTCGTTTTCTACGGAGGAAAACCGGCAAGAAACTCCATGGTTAGTGTTTTAAAAAAAGTGGTTTCTATAATATTTCCATACAACAATATTAATAAGTACGAGAGGACAAAATAGACCGGTCGACTTTATACCTAAAAGCGCACTAGTTTACCTATGTTTATTAAGAGCTTATTCACTCTAGCCTTGAAGACAAAGCCCAAAGAATCGCTAAACTTATGTGGCAATGAGTAGAGAACATTGCTCGCAGAACAGCTAATTTATAGTTGGAGTCGAAAAGTTCTGGAGTGGCGAGCGCATATCAGAAGACGCAGCATCGGAATACCTTCCACAAGGTGGACTGGTGACCTGGTGAGGGTTCGAGACGCACATAATCGTTCATTGCGGATGTCTTTGATGATGTAAATCCTATTTGTCAAACGATGAACTATATTTTTGTTTCCTTCTTTTTTTTTGTTAAATTTTTAATACAACCTCGCTCACTACCTCTTCTATTTGCTTTTCCAACAATCCGAAATCCAAACTCATACACTAGTTCACTCTGCAAACGTCGAAACACTTTTTTTTGCAACAACAGTAAAACTAGCCGTCCGATCTGATACGAGTACATGTGCCCGAATTATTTGCCTGGGCAAATCGATAACAACAGTATGTACCCTCCGTTGACCTGTTCGGAGATAATAAAAAAGTTGAATGATACTATGCCCGCCCTATCGGAAAATAGAAGTGGATCTTTAGTTCTTCGAGTCGCCAGTAACAATGCCGTTGGACAGTCGCGTACGGAAGCGATATGTCTCGTATAAAAATTTATATTATTGCTCAACTCGTTGTCTGGACGGTGACGTGAGATTCTGAGAAGTTTCCTCTGTAATAGCTTTTCGATATCATGTCTGCCGATGCGTTTAATGGTTTTGTAAATAAAATTCAATGGCGCACAACTTATATTCGACATTGCCATTAATAGTAATTCTAAAGTAACAGAAACTTTGCAGACTGTAATCAAATATTTCGCACTAAGTATCTAAAATGGTTTTGTAACTGATCATATGAAATAAAATCAATATTTTTCGACGCTGAATCTCAGAATCTGACATTGAATTTGAATGCAAAAGAGTCCAAAAATCATCTAAAAGTTATAAACCGTCTTTCTTGAAAAAAAAAACAGTTTTATTTGATATATTATAAGGGAAGATACGTTACGCGCTAACATCGCAATCAGAAAACCTGGACTCGAAACTACACATTGCCTGTAGTAACTGATAGATAAGGACAGAGATAAGAGCCGGCGCTGTAGTGTGAGCGAAATAGTGTTAGCCATCGAATGTGTGAGATTGTCACGACCGATGTGAAATTGTGATAATTGGCACAATTTCAGCGGTCCACGCGCTAGAGGTGAATCACCTATCTTCCGCTGTTGTGATTTAATCTAAGTCAGTTCTATATTATCTTTTGCTTTTGCCGCTTTTGCCAGCGGTTTCACTTACTTGAAAGTAGAAACTTGTCCCAAGAGAACATACTCCTGAGATAAAAAGTATCCTATGTGCTATTTCAGGATATAGTCTACCCATGTGTTAAATTAAAAAAAAAACCGTTCACTCGTTCGAGCGTGATGAAGCAACAATATATTCCACAATATTCCACAACTTTCACACACAATGCCGTCTAATCCCAAGCTAAGCAGAGCTTGTCTTATGGGTACTAGACAACTGATAAACATACTTATATATTTCTAAATACATACATATTATAGATAATTTACACCCAGACACAGTACAAATGATCGTGCTCACCGCACAAACATTTGTCCTGGCTGGGAATCGAACCCACGACCTCCGGAATAGCAGTCAGGGCCACTAACTACTAAACCAACAGGCCAGTCAGCAACAAACATACACATACAGACAAACCTTCGGCTTTTTATTGTGAGAGTGATAAGTTAATGGTCTATAAAAATTGAGTTCATGACAGTACTTTCGAGGGTCCGCGAGTCCGGAGCGAAGTAAATCCGAAGCCGGCCGAATTCCCGCGAGTTCTCGAGTTTCGACAAACGGCTCGTATCCTTCGGCACCAATAACGACGGATGTCCACTTACTACTGCATTAAAAATGCAGACATTATCTGTTAAAGGAGTCGGTATTACAAGACCGTCATTAGAGATGTAGTGTCCAGAATATTTTAGTGGACATTTAGGCTTTTAGATGCTAAAAGAAAAGTGTAGCTTACGTTATAATATTATTTATCGAGTACGTGATTTACTTTAGTTTTCACCATACTATGAAAAAAAAAAACCGTGAACATACATACGGTTACCTTAAAAAGATACTGTTGTATTTGCAGAGTTGTTTGACATAAGAGCACAGTAGGCTATAATGTATCTTCTTAGTTATCCCACGGCTGGGCTGGAATTGGCCACGCCTCAAATCTTTTTGACCACGCGACGTCAGAACAAAGGAACCGGAGGCGTGGCCAACTCGAAGCGGTCGTCGTTAACGAAACGATCGCAACTTGACTAGGGAGCAAATGATAAGCGGTGATGTGGCCGAAGATGGAGCATGCTTGCCTAGAAGTAACCTTTTCACTCTTGACTGAAAGACCCCTAATTTGTAGAATTCTAGGACCTTAGTTGTACGCACAATAAATGTGATCTCAAAACACTTTGTATGGGTGGTATATCTAGCATATGCCGATGGCTGATGGTTGGTTGGGCTCAGCGGCACTTTCTTCTTGCTGGATACAACGAGAAAAAATCAATCGTCCAGAAATTTTATCTATAAAAAATAAAAATCACTTATGTACCTAATAGACCATTTCTTACTAAACCAATTGTCTTTTAACCATCTTCATCTACCCCAAAATCCAATCACTAATACGCCTAATACAATAGAGCCATCTTTTAAAACCACATCTATTTATTTGTAGCGGTTGCAGTGAGCGGCCGGCTTTACCCTCCCGCGTCGAGGCGGAGGATTATGTATTTTATCCTGAATCTCTTACCGATGTCGCTGTGTAATTGTGAATTACCCTCGCTCATGTTTCCATTTGTCCTGCATTCAGTAAGTTTTTATTAGAGTTCTCTTTGATTCGTTATCTTTTTGTTATGATGAAAGTTTTGTCAACTCTGCATTGTGAGGGTTAGTTTGGTAGTGATCAATCAGCCGAAGAGTAGTATTATAGAAATGTTTGTAGTTAATAACCATAGACATTAAAACATGACGTCGATGAGTATTCCTTATGTGTACAGAATTTAGTTCCCGTGATTTTAATTATATCCCATGGTACAGACAACAGCATCTATTGGGTACCTTTCTCACATTAAAATACTTTCAGTTGATGGCACCATTTGTACCAAGTTAGCGGTAGGAACTGTAGGGTTTTAATCGGTAGGAATCCGACCTAAATGAAGGGCGTGCCTGCAGATACCCCCACATTAAGAAGAGGTGTCAATATTCCGTAAAGTAGTATTTTATTTGTGAAAAACTACAATTACAAAGAACTAGCTGTCCTATACAATTTCACCTGTTTCTTTGGACAGTTGGGTCGTCGCATGATGTTATATAGCCTTTCTGATAAATGAACTACAAATAAATACAAACTGTTAAGCTTTATAACATTACTATAGATTTAACGAATGATCATTGTTACGTTAATAATAATCGACGAGTATTTGAAGCGGCATTTTAAACATACCAATGTCGACATTCATTTATGCCGCACACAAACAAAATTTCGTTGTATCAAATTCCAATTTCAGTTCACATATCAAATATTTGCAACACTATCTCACATACAACACTAAATGATGAACACAATTCAAAATTCCTCATCAATCATCATCAAGCTAATATAGGAATCAAATTCCGTAAAATAATTTCGATTCAACGAACAAATATTTAAAGAGACCGCGTAATGTGTGCCGTGCTGAAGTTACTTAGACACCGCAGAACTCCTAAGCAACTTCCTCCACTATAAAGGGAATTATTAACTGGCGTGTCTACTAGTTGGAAAACAGCTCGGCTTTAACCCTTCAGGTGTGTGGGGAGGTTGAAAGTCGAAATTTTAATTGGTAAACAGGAAACTTTGGTGAGCTTACCGTGTTAGTATTGAAACGGTTTTGAATGGATGAGTTTTGAACATCTCCTTTGGAATTCTGGTGATGCGTCTGCCAGTGGTTTCGCTTCGAAGAAAATTTTGTGTAGCCTTAGTTTTATATACAACTTTAATTTTAGTATATGCAAGACCCAAAATACGTGTCTAGTATTTTTGTGTAAAGAATCTATATACAAAATTTCATTATTGTATCATGAAAAATCATAGAGTTATAAGCTTGTTATGTTACCTGGTGTCCGCACAAATACATGATCACCGTGCCATCTAGTTCACTTAGGAGTTGTTTTGCTGCCGTAACCAGTTGTGCGCTGACACCTAATGCTAGCTATGGCATGCCGTGACTTGTATTGTACTTGGTGTCGTTGGCTTCTAACTTGTGACCTTTTTTAAATATTATTGAAAAAAATATAACATGGTGTAAAATTTATTGGGATCGATTCAGTCACTGATTCTGTTTTATTTGCAGATACTAAAAATAATGTTGTATAATATGATACTTATTTTGGCGTGCACGGTCATAATCATTTTTATTTGATGGTGTCTTTAGATTTTTTAAGTTGCAAAATTATCCAATGACTTCTTCCGCTCTGAGGTGGAGTGGAAGGGCGTGACAAAATTTTACTGATTATAACAACACCTATGTTTCTTCTTTGCCTTATGTTCCAGGACATGGGGTTCACTTTCTGAAGTCACCCCATATGGCCCCAGTAGGTTTCGGCCCAGCTCGGCCTCTACAGTATTGCTGATATCTCTTTAAAGCCCGCATCAGGGCCCTAAAACAAAGTCAATTAAGGAGCAGGATTGGGTTTTTAGTCAGTAAAAGTCTGACACTGCCTCCTGCTCCGCTCAAGGGCGCAGACAGAGATGTCATTGTATGATTTTCCCACCGACAAAAAAAAACCTTATGTTTAAGAATCTAATAATTCTTCTAACATTTATATCAATATTCATACACCAATAATATGAGAACACAATAACGATCAGCTACAACACTTCAATACGAAGCAATATAAAGCTATAGCATTAATTCCTCCTTCAATACAGACAAGTTAATATATGTGACATCGTTAGTTATGAGTGAAATTGATTAATTCCGCGAGGGACTCGCATTGACTGGACTCGGCAGGAAAATACGCAGTATGACAACTTCATATGACTTTAGGACTTTGAAAATAATCTTTCATTTAGTATTTACTAAACATGCGTAAGGGTGACAAAAATATTTGTCTTCAAAACTAGAGTGTAGTGTGCTTCACTATCAACGATTGAATCACTGCTTACCATCAGGTGGGATCACATTCACGCACTAGTTTATATCAATAAAAAAAAAGTTAAGGACGTTATCTTGTCTATCATTTGATCCTGACTTTTTAAGTGCTGCCGTCTAAAGAAACTATTTAAAACTTCACTAGTATAAAAGTATAATATATGAAAATGTTTCATTGCCATATTTCTTTAAAATTACTAATATAAAAACTTATTATCTAATTAAAAAAAGTTTCTTAAAGTATTTACGCTTTATTTATTTTACACTAGAACAAACAAAACATTCTTTCGTTCATCGTACGCCTTGGAAGTACCAAGTCGTCCAGATAAACGAAGTATTGCTACAATTTTCAGTTCACTTACTGTCCATCTGTACGTATCGTCGAGGGGGTGGGAGGACAGGGTGGCAGCCACCCTGGCTCGCACGCGACATTGGTCAAAGTCGAATAATGCCACGACTGGAACTTTTTGATAGGTCCGCCGGTAAATGCAGTCAGACATCGGTCAGATTATTATACCTCTCATTCGGGAGGGCACAACTGAGTAGTCAAAGGGCCCTTTTGATACAGCTCAGCTTTGTCGTCTAAATATATAAATCTAATTACATATATGACGTAATTATATTAATGTCGGAAACGGGTCACGTTTCAATCACGCGGAATCCGTTTTTGGTAATACGTAATAGGATTATCATCTCATGAATGATTGAGTAAATCGTGAAGTAGGTTATTTTTGTTCAAAGACAAGTTGACTTTGTTTACGCGGCCGCTACACAAGCAAGGTTATAAAATGGCTCTCAAACTTTATTCCGGATTAAGAGTACACCGAACTTTGCAACTACGAAATAAAAGAACATCCCTAAACTGAAGATTGGAACCAAGAAACGTAAGATTTAAACAAAGGCGAACACCGGTTTAAAAGTCGGTTTGTTCTAACAAACCTGAACTACCCTCAAAGTGGGTTTTAGCGGAAATGAATAGGAGCGTATTGTCAAGTACGAACACTCGACTTCGCCTATCACTGACAAAGCTTTATTTGCTGTTTTTCACAAATAGTTGGAAGAGCCTCCCTGGAGGAGAGGAGTGCTATGAACAGGGGTAGGTGCTGTCTTACTGAGGAACAAGGTAAACGAAGTTTTCGGGTTATGTGAAAGTTTGGCGGCTAATGTGAATGAATGAATCTGAAGGGAAAGAATTACAACACTCGCATGCCGTTACTTATATGTTTTATTTGAACGAGGGGGACTAGAGTTCTCCGTGACAAATAGTGATGTTACATTTGCAAATATTGTAAGTTTAATACTAATAGATATTTTAACTAATACAGACTGTTGAAGAGTACAACTAAATTTATTTACTCCACTTGTTCCATGTTGTTCACGTTAGAAACGAGAAAATCGTCTAAGAAGAAAACTCAACAATATTTATACTTTGTGTGAAAAGGTATACAAAACCGTGGTACAAAAAACTGTACAGAAATGAGAAGGTTAAACTACCTTCACTTCTTGCAAAAAAAAAAACTCCCATTTTTCCATTACTCGCTTCTGAAATTGAAAAGACGAGCTTCACAGAAAGTACCGAACAACTTGGGACTTTGAAGGTTCGCCTTGTGTAAATAAGAGCGGAAGCCTTAGGAGGCCCGAGGAGGTTGGAGGGGGGAACAGTCGCGAGCAGAAAGCCCGGCGAATAAAGCCTTCAAAAACTATTTAAAGAGGCTTCGGGGGCAATTGGCACGGGACTCCAATGATGGCAGATACTTATGAAATCACGTAGAAAAATACTCTAAGCAAATTCTGTTGCTCAAGGAACTAATATTTGAAGTGGATGCATCTGTTGAGAGTGTGCAGGAGAGTAATAAGTGAGAGTGGACCATTTTGAATAGCTTGGCTAGGGTGTATTCGGTAATTTACTAGTGAAGCGATTGCGGCGAAAGCGTGTATGGAATATGCAATACATTAAGTTATATACTATGCGATGCGAACTTAGTAGTGAAGTTATTTTTATGAACTAACTAGCTTCTTTCAGCGGCTTCGCTCGCATGAAAGTAAGTTGGTTTCTAATGAAAGTGCGGATTTCGCATGCGGGGCTGCTGCCCAGAATCACACCCCGCGTGCATATTCCAAGCATTACACTAAATTCTAGTATGAAATGGACGCTTGCGGGCGTTACGCATGCGGGATTGCCCCGCATGCTTGATGAAATCTGCATTATATTAAAAACAGACTTAGGAGGTGAATTTTGAAAATCTTCTCTTATTGCTCGCTTATATCATATAAGGAAACTTTAAAACAAAATCACACTCATAGTTGCAGTAGTTATGGCTGGGTATTGATATTTCATTCAGGCGAATGAATGAAAAACTAACGATGACTAAGACAGGCTACGATCAAGTCAAAAATTTGTCTACATTGACGACATATCGACCAAAGTTCATAGTTCAATTATCTCAACAACCAACCAAGAGGGTTAATCGTCATATTGAAAATAATAACTCCATCAGCGTTGGATGCAATATTCAGCGCTGAACGTAAACCAGCGGAACTTCCTGTTTGTAGCTGAGTGCGGAAATTCAATTATCCGACGATAAAAGTGCGGAGCGGACGGTAGTGATGCCGAGTTCCCGGTATGCCTCGGGCCGTCCCGGGTTTTAGATACAAAAATATTAATACGATAAATTTTTTCTTCGTGTTTCATTTGGATGATTATTATAATCTGTTTATAATTCTGTTGTCATTAGAGATTGTTGCTTTTCATTGTGTTATCGTAAATCAAAACATGAGGATATTTTTTATTTTACTTTTTTTTTAATACATGACTATTTTAATATTTATATCTTTACATTCTATTCTTTCGTAACACAGTTAAGAAGGCCGTTGCTGATCAGTCTATCTTCAACAGGAACATGGTTTAAAAGCTTGTCGTTTTATTCAAGTTTCAATTCAATGAGGTAACCCGAAAAAATGAAGATAACTGCTAAATGCTCTGTTGACATTCGGTAATTCCGTCTTTTTCTCGAATATATCGCAAATTCATTCCAGGAAACAGAGAAATCATAAAAGTTTTAGGGAAAAAAATCCTTTATTCAGAATCTCGATTAAATGTGCAAGATTTCTATAGATATATATTTCTAATATTTTTAATGAATATTTCTAATATTTTTACGAAGGGCACACATGGCACACGTAAAATAACAGATTTTCAGAGGTCTTTACTGGATTCGTTGTACACAAATTAATGTCTTGATTTCAATAAAAACCTAGATAATATCCACAAGATTAGGTATGTTTCTAACATATTATTTAGAATAAGATGTGTAATGACGTTACAATTTTTTTTTTTTTTATAAAATCTTGATGCACATAACAATTTACAAAGGCGGACTTAATGCCTTAGGCATTTTAATCACGTAGGAACATCTCCCACCGGGACACGAACTGCAGTGGCCAGTCAATCTCTGAACCGACTGCGCTCTTAAGTTGGCCACTGCAAAGGTGACCTAACCTTGAGCCATCGCAAACATAGTGCCTGTATGGAGCCCCTTCACAGAATATGCATTACCTCCTTTCTTACCTAGCGTGCACAACTACATGCACTTGCCACAACTTATATGAGGCGACCGACAAAGCGGTCCAGGTGGCTAAATATTGATTGGCCAGCACAAAGAAGAATATGGCGTTGTGCTATAAAGGTCATCGATAAATCGTTGCAGAAGCAGCTGCTCTCATCTTCAAGTTATTTTATTTTAGCCTGTAAAACATGTAAATCCCGCAGCATAATGTCTGCTGGCAACACTAGCCGGGTGGCCGAGGGCGGACAAGGGGTGTCTGTCCGCGCCGAGACGTGCTTCATGAACTTGAATTTTCGCGATTTTACTCTCATCATAGATATTATTTTAACTTTCTTGGAGAAATTCTGTTCTCTATGCACTGTTTATGATTAGTTTGTAAGTTACAGAGTGTTTGTCGGAGCTTTTGTATTTTCTGTTGCTTTATGTTCACTTGGTTACTAGAATTTTGTTCATATTCTGTTATTCGAATTTATTTATTTATAGAAACTTTATGCACATAACACTGTACAAAGGTGGACTTAATAATAAAAAAGAAGACCTTGGCCAAGTACTTAGATTCTCATTTGATTAAATATATTACAATAAGGCGGCTAAAAACCTAACAATATCTAAATCTGCTAAACCAATAAATCATTGTCTTTTAAAATTTGATGAAATACTATTTTTTTTTTTATAGTAATAAATAAAGGTTAAAAATAGTATTCTCCATCATATTAGTGAGACAAGCTTCTGCGAGTAGCTTTGTTCACGTGAAAATTTTCCGTTCATACTAAAGAAATAAACAAAAATATAATGTCATATTCGGGAAATGATCACTTTTCCGAAATTTGTATTTTCGAATTTCATTTTACCTAAAAATATTGACCAACGTCTTTTTTCTATTTTATCTACATTATTTGTCATAATAGGTCCTATGAAATTGCCTTCTGTCGAACTGGCTATCTCAAGTCCATTTTTTCTTTTTTCGCTGAGAATTCTAAGTTCAAATTACTGTTAAAATACGGAATTCTTTTTTGAAAATTAGTCATTTGTTTAATGGTTAGCGTTCAGTTTTCATAACATTTGTAAGTTTTTCGTCGTCAAGTATACGTTAAAAATTCGAGTGATTATGGAGTATGAGTACCGTCGTGGCAGCAAACCGGCATGAGGGACACGCAACATCAACGACGTATACGGAGCAAACACTACTAACGATCTCACCACCCATTATTGGTTTGCTCGAACTTATGGTAGGTAATCGTCATATATTATGCTATATCTTTCTCCTCAAACCCACCTATAACCCAAATGTCCAAAGTCGTTCTGTTGTTTGAGAGTAAACGGAATAAGAATTTTGGACAAATACACGCATACATACATACAAACATTCTGCTTTATAATGTGTGATAGATATGTAATATAATACGGCTGCCTGCAATATAAAATGGTATGTCACGATAAAAGTCGATATGAAAACTTTCATAAGCCGTAGCAATACCCCGTTTACTGTACATCGCTGGTATAAAAAGCGACGTATCATGCACAGTAGTAAATAATAAGCCGATGGAAAGCGAGTATATAAAATTTTTAGGGTTCGATAGCAGAGTGATAATGGAACTTTTATTGCCCGAATTATTCCGGATTACTTTTCATACGGTCTACATGGAAATTGGGAGTCATTATGCTTATGAGCTTGCATGTATGAATGAATATTTCAAACGCCTTTGTTTTCAAAATTCGTTTTCTTACTTCATTATTCGGAATTAGAAATATAATACAGTATAGGTAGTGTTATAGTATGTTTTTGTTTCTTTAGTCTTCTGAATGGTTGAAACTTCATTAATAAAAAAATTTTTTTGACATAAAATTGTTCAGTAAATCAATCGTTGATGGTAAAACTCACTAATGAAGTATGATTCTATTCATTCTAGCCTTGAAGACACCTAAATTTTAAACGGACGGGAAGACTGCAGCAGGCAAATTGTTCCAGGACTTCGAAGTACGCGGTATGAACGACGATACGAAACGCTCAGTCTGGATAATTAACCATATATTTACCAACTTTAATCATTTACATCATGTCAGTATTATAGCAGTTTCTTTGACGGAAACAGACTATATTAATATTTGAACGCTAGAATCAATCAAAGTTAAGGTTACTGGGTTAAACTGAACTATCTAGGTACCGTATGCTTCGAACTGCTTCAAATTTTGATAACATCAACGGTAGATACTATTAATATTTGAAACTCTATATCAATATATCTTACTCACACTTTGAATGATACAATCAAACAGTGTCCTAAATAAGACAGAGTAAGAAAGAGATTTCAGAAGAATTTATAAACTTCGTCGATAAATTTTACCAGAACTGCAGGGTCAGTTGAACAAAAGCATCTATCAATGAATTTATGTACCGATAGAGAAGTTATTCTTCTGTTGATCTAAAGACGACATAAAAACACGAATCTATCAGATGCCGTCGTCATAAAAGTCATCCATAGAAAATGGATGATACGTTTGATGGTTTCCTTTCTTGTGATGCTTGGTCGACATGGTCAGCCTTTCATAAACGGATAGGATCTATTTTTAGCATAATATTGGGTACAATAATTACTGTTGGTAGCTTTGAATATTAATTGAAAATGTTTACTGTTTCTGATGTCCACTGTTGACATAGGCCTACCCCAAGAGTCGCCACAATGAACGGTCCTGTGTGTTTCCCATCCATCGGATTTCCGCAACCCTTGCCAGGTTATCGGTCTACCTTGTACAAAGCCTTCCAACACTACATCTTCCAGTACGCGGACACTACTCCAGAAACTTTCGGCCCCAATGGCTATCTGTTCTGCGAGCAATGCGCCCTGCCTATTGCCACTTAAGTTTAACGATTCTTCGTGCTATGTCAGCGACTTTGGTTTTCCTGTGGATATCTTCATTTCTGATTCTATCACGCATGGAAACTCCGAGCATAATCCTTTCCATTGCCCTCTAGGTGTCTGGGTGTAAGCCTTATAATGAGGAACTTTCTGAGCCACCAAGTTTCGGAGCCATTTGTAATCCCTGGCAAAATGCAATAATCATCATGAGACACTGTGCTATGTTGGACAAGAGATACCGCGCATCTTTCCGAACGCCGCCCAGTTGAGTCGGGTCGGATCGGATACTAAGGGTCAGTTTCATTAATTTTAACTATAAGTAATGCCTAATCAGTCGTAAAATCTAATATTAAGCGAAATACGGGTTGAAGTAATTAAGCAATAGGTAAAATAACGTGGAATTGGATGCGATACGCACAGGACCGGTCGTTATGGCGAAATTTACGGGGAGCCTATGACCAACTGTGAATGTCTTTCGGCTGAAATGATGATGAAAATGACGTCATAATGACGACAATATTTACTGCTCACATGTGGTTATAATTGAGCTAGAACTAGTTAAGGTTTAAGCTTTATCGACGAAACTGTAACCTTCAACCTGATGTTGCAACAATAGATGGTGAAAATCAATGGTTATTGCCTTTTTAAGTATAAGAAATAAATTATTGCTTTATAATATTTGACAAGTAAGTGTTCGGGGTCGGGCGTCATTGTATGAATTGATATTGCTAAGAAACAAAAAAAAAAATACTTTATAAAATTCATTCAACACAATTTTAAAAAGTTACAATTTATGCAGCGCAACACACCACTATAAATTCCCTATGTAAATGCGTACTTATACAAATGTGAAATCCGGTACACTTCCAAAATTTTCCCAGCACCCGCAGTAATTGAATATAAAAACCGCTGGAAGCTCCAAAACGAACTTTGACACTTGCCGAGTTTGTTTTTATTTTGGTCGTCCGGCACGTATGGTCGATAAATTTCATGGTGCTTATGTGGACGTCAGAGGCATTACTCTTGGGCCCTCGAGACTTCTCCACCAAATTGGCCGGTCACGCCTCCTAGGTGGCGCTTCCAAGCCACTCTCGATGGCTTACTTTTTGTTTTTATCGCTTGACAAATGCCTGTTGTGGTTACGCTTTATTGTCTGAGTTTTGAGTAATGATTATGCGATTTTCGAGACTTTTAGGTTGACAGTGGACATTTTGTCCAATGTCAACCTAATGGATGTGATTTAGATGGACCAGTTTTGATACACAATGATGAAGTGTTACAAAGCTTACGTAAAAAAATATTAAAGATAGGAAGTTTGTTTTCAATACACACACCGATAGCACTCGACTTACATTTTCACACACTCTACAAGACGCTTCTTTAAATTTTTGATGTTTTCATTTAACTTACCCATTAATACACATAATGTGTGTGATTGGATGATGTATGTTGTAATTTCAGCATAAAAAAAATCAAGAAAAAAATAAATTACAAACAAATATAAATTAAATTCAAAAAAATTAAAATACCAATATAGTTCAAAATGATAGATTGCAGTGAGATTTAAAACTATTTCAAAATAATTATTATTGTGGCGAAAATGGTCATGTCGAAAAAATAAAACATTATTCTTTTATAATGATCGCTTAATTAGGTCGTCCAAAATGAGAACTAGACACTGCCATTTGAATACTGAAAATATGAAAGTTCCAACTTTCATAAACAGTCGAAAACGTTTCAGTTGTCCCAAACGTTCCACATAAAGAGCTAAAACATTCCACCATTGGCGTAAATTCGTTTAAATCTCAACTAACAAGTTGAACTTTGCTCGCTCAGCACTCATCGGTTAAGCTAAGCCATTTTCGAGCAGGTATGAGTTCATCAGCCAAGCTTTTGACTCACGGAACTATTTGTTAAGTACTTCTCCCGATTGTCAGGTTCCAGAATGTCGCCTATTACGTTCGTCTGAGAGGCAATTTCGAAAGGCCAATTTCGTAAAACATTGAAGCTATGCCGAATAAAGTTTTAATAGGAATGTTGAGGTTGTGTGCCCTTTTTGATATTTTGAAAATATAGGTTACGAGTTATAGGTATACTTGTACTATGCGTTCCCAATGAGAATAGGAACGATTGCCATGTTGTGACGTCACGTCGTACTGTAAAATCGATGAAATTTTGGCAAAATTGAAGAACTCAGAGATGAGTAAAATTGAAGAACTAGATTCTGACTAAACTTTTTTCGTTCACAGTTCGTAAATAAATTAAATTTTTCGTAAATCAATTAAAATTTAAAAATCATTTTCTCGATTTGACGGTAAACCGTGACGTCACAACATGGCAATCGATCCTATTTTCATTTGGAAAGCATTTTAGATAGACGAATAGATAAATGGATTGTGTGAGGAGTGATGAAAGAAAAGGGAGTTAGTGATTGCGTAACGGGTGACAGGACAGAATGGAAGAAAAAAAGGACTTGCGCCGATCCCGAGTAATAAGGGACAAGGAGAGGAAGATAATGATGATGATGTTGGAAAATACAGATTACTCAATGCGAAACTTTTTCGTTACACTTTAGATATAACAATTTCGATCATTAGAAGATAAGCTAAAGTTAAGCATGTATTTGGCCAGCCAATAAGACCGCCTATTGTATGCTTTTTTTATGTATTTATCCTGTGATAAGCTAAAGAAACCCAATATAGAAATAAATGATAGTTTTTCTTCGTTTACGATACTTTTTCACAGCTATAGATGCTCTTAAAATCACAATTTATTAAACGCCCGACGGAAGAATTCGAGTCTAAATACCTGAGCGGCACCGTCGACGCTAAAAATAACTTATGAATTTTAAATCTGATTTAATAAGCAAATACCTACTTTCATTAGTGTCTGGGTGTTATTTATCTATAATATGTATGTATTTAGAAATATATAAGTATGTATATCAGCTGTCCAGTACCCATAACACAAGCTCTGCTTAGCTTGGGACTAGACGGTGTTGTGTGATAGTTGTGGAATATATTATTATATTATATATTATATTAGAAGCTCAATTTAATTACGTAGCTTTGTAAAATGCAGTTGCCGCTTTGATCCTTTAAGTAAAAAATTACATTGTTTGTATATTTTGATCTACTTATTACTGTGAAACAGTTTGCAGCTTTGTGCTAGTCATCCCTCAACATTTAATTACAAACCCTTCAAGAACTGCTTAAGCTCGAGGCGACGAGAGCTCATGCATTACGAATACGTCAATCCTCTGTACAATTTTACGACAGACTTTTATTGAGTTCACGAGAAACGACAGGTGAGTTATGGCATCTCGTTATAGATATGTACAATTGTACATATGTCTATAGATATTTCTGTGTGTGATGGCAAATGAACTGCTAAAATCTTCTACAGATTTACTTATAACTAGCTGTTGCCCGCGGCTTTGCTCCCGCTCTTTACCCTACTCTACCCTACGCTATCTTACTCTACCCTACTCTACCCTACTCTACCCTACTCTACCGTACTCTACCGTACTCTACCCTACTCTACCCTACTCTACCCTACTCTACCCTACTCTACCCTACTCTACCCTACTCTACCCTACTCTACCCTACTCTACCCTACTCTACCCTACTCTACCCTACTCTACCCTACTCTACCCTACTCTGCCCTACTCTACCCTACTCTACCCTACTCTACCCTACTCTACCCTACTCTACCCTACTCTACCCTACTCTACCCTACTCTACCCTACTCTACCCTACTCTACCCTACTCTACCCTACTCTACCCTACTCTACCCTACTCTACCCTACTCTACCCTACTCTACCCTACTCTACCCTACTCTACCCTACTCTACCCTACTCTACCCTACTCTACCCTACTCTACCCTACTCTACCCTATTCCACCCTACTCTACCCTACTCTACCCTACTCTACCCTACTCTACCCTACTCTACCCTACTCTACCCTACTCTACCCTACTCTACCCTACTCTACCCTACTCTACCCTACTCTACCCTACTCTACCCTACTCTACCCTATTCTACCCTACTCTACCCTATTCTACCCTACTCTACCTTACTTTACCCTACTCTACCCTACTCTACCTTACTTTACCCTACTCTACCCTACTCTACTTTATATCAATAAATGAGTATTTTTTGTATTTTTTTTATTAAACGGGATAAAAATTTCCTATATCATTTCCCTGGTTCTAAGTTACCTTCTTACCAATTTTTATTCAAATCGGTTTAGTCATTCTTAAGGGATAAATAGTGCAACTAACACGAATTTCTTTTATATATATGGATATAGCTTTAACTGTGGAAAAAAAATCAACTCACCGCTAGTATCAAGAAATATCCTTATACTTTACAGACACTTGAGGAAAGAAAAGAAAACCTTCTTAGTTTACTGACTAAAGCTCTCAAAAGGCCTCTTACGGAAGATAAAATTGTAGAATCATAAAAGGAAAAAAGTTAATTGTTAATATTCTTTTATTCCACGATTAACAAAAGAAATCTTGAATCCATTTTAATTTATGAATTCACAAAACAGATTCCTTTGACGGTTTCAATCAAACGGTAAAAAATGGCCTAATTCTCGGCAAAAATGAGGCGAAATCATTGGCACGTTTCTAGAAAATATAGGTACTGACTGAAATAAAGTTAAAGCAGAGGCTGGGATAAAGGAGATATAGCGAGAGTAAAAGGAATCAAAATTAAAGGAGTCGCTACTGGAACATAGTTTATGAATAACGAGGGTTCCGTATAACAACGGCTTCCGGTCACCGCGTCGAAAATCAAAACCAAAACTACATGACAAGGCAGGTTTTTTTTTGTCTGTTGGTGAATATTACGCTCCAGTATTAAATTGTAGTTAAATTCTAAAACTATATTCAGCTATGTTGACTTCAGTTTTTGTCTTGCACATCATTCACTCTCATCGAGTATAATTTTGTTTTTACTTTTGTTTAATCATCATCATCATTTCAGCCAAAAGACGTCCACTATTGACATAGGCCTCCACCAAATGTCGCCACAATGAACGGTGCTGTGCGTCCCGCATCCATCACATTCCCGCATCCTTTACTAGGTCATCAGTTCACCTTCGCTACGTCTTCCGATACGCGGCCTCCACTTCAAAACCTTTCAGCCCCAACGGCCATCTGTTCTGCGAGCAATGTGCCCTGCCCATTGCCGCCTTAGTTTGGCGATTCTTCGTGCTATATCGGCAACCTTGGTTCTCCTGCGGATATCTTTATTCCTGATTCGATCACACAAGGAAACTCCGAGCATAGCCCTTTCCATTGCTCTGGTGACTTTAAGCCTTCTGATGAGGCCCATGGTAAGGACCACGTTTCAGAGTCATATGTCATCACTGGCGACAAGCGCTTTTGTTTAATATTTTATAATAAAACAACTAAGTAATAAATTTATTATACTCGTATATCTTTTTCTAAAAACAACATCAAGATTGGCTGTAAAATTAGAAGCAGCAATTAGTATAGCAAATATTTGTAAGAGAAAGAGTTGAGTTATGGTGGAAATATCTCACTATCTCTTTTGTAAACATGTAACCTAATGGCGATCACGTCACATTTCTGTATATACATCCCTTTTCTGTCACTTGACAGTATCTTCTCCCACTAAATTAGACTGACTAACTGACTGTATTTAATATTGCAGATTTGAAATACTTCTGTGCAATTTTGGATAAAATTATTTTTTTGACACAAACAATAATTTTAAACAATTAGTTAACCGTTAGATTCAGCTTTAAAAGTACAAACAACACAATCGTCAATAGTCCAAAGTCGAGACTATATTTATATTGGCATATTAGTACTCCAGGAATTCAGTGGATCGCTAAGTTAGTTGCGGGTCAAATTATGAATCTCAATATTACAAAGGGGGTCGTCCCGAGCCCGGGGCACGGCGCGCAATCGAATATTTATGAGTGAAATTCACAGCTGATAAAACTTGAGTACGGCCGGGCTTGGCCACTGTAATAAGCGGATGTTTTATTTGTTGTGCGCTTCTATTTATTTTTTAGGTCCGGTGTAATTTGTTTTATTAGTATTAATTTTTTTTGTTTTAAATGTCGTTTTAATTGTGTTTCATTATATTACTGTGATGTCATTACAAAGTCTTTTTTAGAATTTCGTATCTAAAACGGTAATAACGGAACCCTACTGAGACTTCACTGTCCGTTTAATTGTCACCAGGTTGTATCTCATACACCTTGATTAATAAGAAAAGAAAGAACGAAAAATATTATATTTGGCCCGCATGAAATTTATAAAACTTAAGATAAAAACAAGAAGAAAAAAAAACAGACACGATGTGCGTCGTACGGTTGCGCCAAATAGGTCTAGTTTAGCAAAAATGCCAGACAACTAAACTGATAGCTGAACAGTTGAAATTTTCACAGAAGATGTACTCGTATTTCTATTGTCGCCATAAACACACAACAAATTAAAATAAATTTTGTAGAAAAAAGTTGTATAGATAATGGAACGGAACCCTTCGTGCTCGAGTGCAGCTCGCACTTGGCTGGTTTTATTTAGTACGATTTTTAATTGTTTAATGTAACTAGTCATAAAATAATATAATTCAATTACATACTAAAACGAGGTTAACTCAACGATGTATTTTCTCTGATCAAAACTTTGAGTGATAGCTAGTTATTTTTTAGTTGTTATAAATACACTTACAAATTTTTATCTGTACACTGCTGTAAACTTTAAGCTTGTTATGTTTTATTTTTATCAAAAATTCTCTTTCTCTTACCTCATTTCTGGTCCCACGTGAAATATTAGTGTTAATGCATTTTGAATTGTTACTTTCAACATAAGTTTATACTACTAATATTCATTATATTATTCATAACCAAACTATCATGCGTTCAGCTTTATTAAATTTGCATCCATTCTCAGACTTTAGACAAACACTTTAAAACTACCCACATTTGTAGACACTCGGCGACCACTCAGACGTTTGCAAAACAACTTATTATTAGTTTGCTCTTTGTTCCTTTGGTCTTTACTTACAAATATATTAAATTAAATAACTATTTATACTAAACCTGACTACAAAGTATTACGTACCCACGTACTTGTTAAGAAAACCAAAATCAAAAGTTACTCATTTGTAGAAGAACTTCTTCACATTGCGCTTTTATTCGGAAACGTGTCTAGAAGAATGACAGAATTGTCATAGTGAATCATTGATATGCAGCGCCTCTAGCGGTCACTTGCAGAACCAAAATTTGCCATACAAAATATTTACGGCGTCGATATCGAGTAGCGACGAATACTATTGCTTAAAACTCATGGTAGAGGTACTGAGGTCCTGGAAAAGAAGGCGTACGTGAGGCCGGAGCCAACTCGCAAAAGCCCCTTAGACACTTAACACACTATGCTAATGCATCCAAGGTCAACAACTAGTTGATAGGTAACAATTGCGACACAATGGAAAATAAAGATATAGGGCAATTATTTTTTGAAGCTTAAGTGGACTGGTTAATAAGATTATGTAAAGATTATGGCCTGTGCTGATTAATATTATATTATTACTGCATAAATAAATATTTTTCAATATGAAACGAAATTCCATGTTAAAAAAAACATGGGTCATTAAAGAGCTTGTCTCTATAGTAACAGTGGCTGGAAAGGCCCCACGGCGTCGTCACCTTCCGTTTGGCGCAGCTGCTGACCGAACACGGCAAGTTCGGTCCGTACCTGTACAAGATCCGTGCGGAGACGAGTTGTCAGCAAACTGTCCAGCAGGGCCGAAGCCTACTGGGGCCAAAGGTTATGTGAGACTGTCACCACGGGCCCCGGGATAAAGGCAAGGAACGGAAAGGTAGGTTTTTAGTCAGTAAAAGTCTGACACTATTTCCCGCCCCACCCAAGGGCGGGATTTGTCATTGGATGATTTTACCTACCCAAAAAAAAATAATAGTAACAACATTTTATAACGCAGCAAGCGTTTCAAATACAAATTTTCTGTTGAAATCTTAAAATGAAAAGCGAAAAACCGTTGTCCTGACCTCTTTCTTTCAATTATTTCACATTTTTCTTTTGCTGTTACCTTTGCACAGAATTTCAAAGACGAAAAGAGGGGTGGTGAGGGAAGTCTTTAAGTCAGGAATGAATAAGTTACTTCTTGGCAGGCGTGCTCCATCTTTGACCACATTTCCGAAATTACCATTCACGTCTTTTGTCACATGGGTTTTCCGTAGGTAATTTCAATGGCATACATTTTGTACTGAGCGTTTGGAGAGAACATTAACAGTAAAGTGATTTTATTAATCCTAGTAACGGTGGTCAAGCGCGAACCTGTCAAATATATCATCATCTTCCTGCCCTTGTCCGGTTATATTTGGGGTTGGAGCGACACATTCTGTCCTGTCACCCGTCACGCTATCACTAACTCTCTTTTCTTTCAAATCACTTCTCACACAATCCATCCAACTTTTTTTTGGCTTCTCTCTTCCTCACCATCCACCCACATGTATACCTACTCATAAATCTTTTAGTAACATGCGTTTCATCCCCCCTCTTCATATTATGGCCATACTAAGACAAACGATTGCCTCTTCACAAACGATTAACATTTAAAAAAAAACCAACTACCTGTCAGTAACAGAAAAAGGAAAAAAAGTATAAGTTATAAAGTCGTGAATATGTGCAATATCTGGCTGGTCATAAAGTGGGGCTTATTTACATAAAGGTGTGTGGGAGGTGGTGATTGTTTTGTCTTTTATATTGGACTGTTTTCTATAAGCCAGTGATACTATAAATGGAAGTGGCTTATCTATACAACTCGTGACATAATTAACAATACTGAAAGTAAAAATAGTATGTCTGGAAACAGCTACTGAATTAATTTCAGCAATTTTTTAAATAGAAATTTTTATCTTAATATAATCACGAATTGTTTTTAGTAAAAAACAAACCCTATTTCGGACCATGGCCTGTACCAAGGCCCGGTGCGAGAGTCCGCCGCCACCGATTGCAAAACATACCGCATGCAGAAAATATCAAAAGGCAAAGCAACGCTATACTTAATACTTGTATGAAAAGGATATTTGCGGAAGTTACGCATGTGGAGCAAATCCGCAAGCGTGATGATATCCTCACGATATTAGACACCCTAAGGGTGTGCTTCCTTCCAGTTACAGGCTGTATATGATGAGACCTTTTTTTTAGCCTAGTAGGTACTATTAAAAACGTACGATCCCTTTAATTTAGTTGTTTTTTTTTTGGTATACGTGATGCTTGGTAATACATTACTGAAAGTGAAAATAAATAAATTACTTAGTTTGTTTATCAATAAGTTAATGGAATATCATAGGTACTCATCATGTTTTTCCATCTTGTTTATTGAAGTACGTTCGGTGACAGACATACCAATTTAAATAATTTATTTGGTTTCTAAATTAATTAATTGGTCAAGATTACACAGACATGCTTCAAGCCCAGGGAGAATTTTTATTGAGTTATTCAGTTCATCATCACTGCTCTCAAAATGATGACGGTAAACATTGTGAGAAAACAGGCATGATCTAAAAGCACAAATTCGAACACATGCAACATCTACCAACCCGCACTAGCCCCGTGTGGTTGGACTATTTCCGGACGGACGGACAGCGAGCTACTCATTGCTCGCCATCCGCAAGAGCCCCGTGTGGTGGATTATGGCCCATAACCACTCCTAGAGAAGAGGTCCTGAGTCGGCCGAGTCACAGTGTAAATATTATAACGCTAAATATGACACTCTCTAAATCGCTACTTCTCATCATCATCTTTTCAACCAAAAGACGCCCACTGCTGCACACAGGTTTGCCTCAAGTGTCGCCATAACGAACGTTCTTGTGCGTTTGAATTCATCGAATTCCAGCGACCCTCAT
This sequence comes from Leucania comma, assembly GCA_958295575.1. Classification (NCBI taxonomy): domain Eukaryota; kingdom Metazoa; phylum Arthropoda; class Insecta; order Lepidoptera; family Noctuidae; genus Leucania; species Leucania comma. The sequence continues at coordinate 3,438,926 of OY282469.1, forward strand.
CAGGTCATTATTTCACCGTATAGGCCTACTAACACTAGGTCTTCCGCGGTCGCCGCTGCAGAACCTTACGGCCTCATTGGCCATCTGTTTTACGAGCTACGTGCCCTGCCCACTGTCACTTATGATTTCGATTCTTCAGGTTATATCGATAGCTTTGATCCTCCTACGGACATCTTCATTCCTAATTTGGAAAACATGCAAAGAAACTCGGTACATAGCTTTTTCATCGCCCTTTGGGTGACTTTTAATACTTCTATGGATCACTTTTTACAAATACATCAATAATTTTATTTACCTTTTTTCAATACTCTTCTTCTTCTTCCTGCCCTTGTCCCATATTACTTGGGGTCGGCGCAACACGTTTTTTTCTTCCACTCTATCCTGTCAGCCGTCACAATATCATTAACTTCCTTTTCTTTCATATCACTCCTCACACAATCCATCCATCTCTTCTTCGGCCTCCCTCTTCCTCTCCATCCATCTACTTGTAAACTCAGAACTCTTTTAGTAACATGTGTTTCATCCCTCCTCTTCACATGACCTTTTTTCAATACTACCTACTACTATTAGTTACTATGTTCATTTTGAGTAGTAAATTAATAAAAAAAATAGTTAGTAATCACACCTCTTAAAAATTATGTTAGTAAAAAATACGTTATCAGTGAGATCTTGATTGCATAAACCTGACACACCATACACGTACAGTCAGGGTTCAAAAGTTTAGTTGCACTCTACCGATATTAAAGTGTCTAGAATTTTTTATAGAAGGGGACCAATGGATCATCACTCAGTTCGTTTGTTTCATAGAAGGAACCTTAAGAATTAAATAACGAGTTGTGGCCCATTAGCCCTCTTTTACAAAAAAAAATTCATTCACTTAAGCATTGGTAGAGTGCAACTGCACTTTTGACCCCTGACCGTACATGTACAAACACCCATTGTGCCAAAGTGACATGGTTTATCACTAATGACCTTCAAAATTCTTTTACCGCTCTTACGCACTCTGCGTATCATGAATACCGCTTTGTTATTATGACTTTAAAACCATCAATATGTGTTTAAAGTCTTCAACACTCAAGCTACGTCCAAACCGCATCTAGAACCGACGTCCGTTCCAATCAAACCCTACTCGCGTTCTCAAATAGGTCCATAAGGTTTCTGTGGTAGAGAAACCGGCCCGTTCACCATAGCAATATAATCATTTATCGGCGCCACGTTACCGGCAGACGGCATACGTGACGCGGTTCCGTATAGCGCCTTTGAGAGAATCGACTTTTGTCAAAGACCTCTTTCAAAGCCTGCCGTTTACTGCCAAAACGGTTTAGTGTTTCAATAGCTGTCTTTGTTTATGACGTTTCGGTTCAGTTTGACCCGTTTTGAGAATGTACGGGTTTTGTTATGATCTTTGATCGTGCGTGGTTGGATAGATTGTAGACTAAAGTTTTGTGGAGTGTGTTGTGTGTTATGTATTCGTTTTTTTTTTTTTTTCAACTGGAACATAAAGGGCTTTGACAACAAAAAAATGCCGCAAAGTTATTTGTTTATTAAAAAAAATAGCAAATACTAAAAATGACTTCTATAGCTTGGGTGCATTAATGAACATTTAAATTTATATAGACACAAAATACCCACACCCGGAAAAACTATGTGTAGGTCATTCAAATCGAACCCGCGACATGCAATGCCGCAGCCAATTGCTCAACCACTATACCAACCGTGCCGACAAAAAAAAAAACTATTTATATAAACCATAGGTTTAGTCTCTACTACAGTTAAAATGTCACTATATGACACAGTTATTAAATTAACAATAAAACCTAGCAATTATATAATCCATCTTTCGAGTCCCAAATAAAACACACTCAATGAACAAACACTAAAAACTCACATACTCGTATAACCCTAAAATGAACCCTAATAAATCCGTGTACAAAATTCGCAAATCTCAACCCTTTTCCGCCGCAAATAATCCATAAAAATATAATCCAGTGCAACACTTCACAAGTTGTAAATAGAAACAAATGGGAAATTACAAGTGAAGTGTTCCTTATTAGCGCGGTTTCATGTCCGGGGTGCGTTGGGGGTGGGGGTCTGTGGGGGTGTTCGGGGGTGTTGGGGGGCGTCTAATCGGGTTAGTACGTACGCGTGTTTACGCCGTCGCACATACAACGCTTGACTTGCATTTCAGATCAGAGTTGAAGGTGTGAAGATAATTACTCACTCATTCGTTCGTTTGATTGTGCGAATGCTCTTATAATCGTGCTTTGTCTGCTGTTAGGTAATTAAGGTAGCTTTTGTAATATTGAAGGAATGGTTTTCGTTCTCGATTTCCTGCGCTTCGGAAAGAAATAGAGAAATAAAGACAGAAAGAAAATACAGAAAAAAGAGAGAAAAGAAGAAAAAAAGAAAGAAAGACAGAAAGAAAGAAAATTGTGTAGCATAGCACAATCAGCCTTATAATGTTCCCATTGCTGAGACTCGGGTCTCATTTATAACATAGGAAATGGGTAGCTAACCACCATGCGGTAGTTGTTAGAGACCAGTGAAAGTTACTCGACTTCAAATTTTTATTTTTACACTTTACCACTTTCCTTACGATTTTTTCTTTCACCGTTGAGAGTAGTGGTGATAAAATAAATTACCACGATGTAAAACTCGTAAATCGGGGCTGATACCACTAAGCCAACAGCTGTTCTCTTAATTACTCAAGCCCCAAGCAAACGCCGGCGTTCGCACACCTATTGTCTTTTAATATTCGATATTCAAAAGATTAAAGAACCTTCAATAACTAATAACATTAATATTACCAACTCATTAACGAACATCAATATGTTTCCAAACTTTTCTAGACAAGCAACAGACACCACTGTTCTAGCCTCCTCATCAGCATGTAAGAAAATCTCCATGTTCTAATTAAAATCAGTCTATCAAAAGGCTGGAGCTATATACATTGCTGGCTTCACATAGCAAACAGTGTCCTCTAAGTGTAAAGTACCCTATGTAAACAGCTATGTAAAGCGTAATAGTTTCCGCTCCCTGTTGAAACTTTGCGGAGAGGAAATTCGATCAAGCTGTGATTAGTGGGAGAGATTTTGTTGGGATACTTTCTTGTTCTTGCTTGTGAGAGTAAGAGACTTTTATATTTTAAATATTTTTACAATGAAAAATCATCCAATGAATTCTCCCGCTCTAGGGCGGATCGGGATGGCGTTTCAGACTTTTACTGACTTAAACCCACTCTTATGTTCTTTCTTTGCCCATGTTTCAGGGCCCCGGGGTTCTCTTTTGCACAACCATAGTCACAGTAGGCTTCGGCCCTGCTGTGCCCTTGCGGTTTTGCTGACATCTATGTTGTGATTTGCAAGGTCAAATTTTATTGACACCAATAACGAACTATAAATTTTATAAGAAGGCAATCTACAAAAAGGACCAAAAACCTGAAGGGTCGTTAGATTCCGATGGATGCGAGACGCGTGGGGCTGTTCATTATAACGACACTTGAGGGAGAGCTATGTCCAACTGTGGACGTCTTTCCTCTCAAATGATGATGATGAGTTCTGTATTGTAATGTACCCACTGGATGTAATAATAAGATGTGTGGAACTAGAAGACTTATTCCGAAATGCAGATAAAACATATTCTAATGTTATTGCAGTTTTTGACAGCAAATATTTCGAGTCAGCCTTCTCAACAAGTTTTTCAAACATAGTTAATAATTCTATAAAATTCTCAGCTCCATTTCGGCGAGATTAATACGCTTGTTTCAATGATTCTACATATTGTCCAGTCGTGTCAATACTTGAGATACGAAATGGCGAAATAGGGCGAAAGTTTTGTACAGTATGTGTATATGTATGTGTGTGTATGTTGTTACTCCATCAACTCGAACGAATTTTAATGAAATTTAGCTCACGAGCATGATACTATTTATTCCAGGAGTACCTTTGGAATAATTATCTAGTTTCACGAGGGTACAACTGCTGCTAGAAGCTAAAGCAATAGCTTTATAAATACCTATTTATATCTGTTTATCCTTGAAGTATGTTCTCTTAGGACAATTTCCTACTGTCATGTAGGCAAACCTACTGGCTGCAGCTAGTCATCATCATCATCATCTTCCAGCTCTTGTCCAATTTTATGTGGGGTCGGCGCTATATGCTTTTTTCATCTATTCTGTCTTTTCACTCGTCACGCTATCACACCCTTTTCTTTCATATCACTTTTCACACAATCAATCCCTCTTTTCCTTGGCCTTCTTCTCCCTCTCCATCCATAAGGCATCCGGTATCCAGTCGCAGCTAGCATTAAATAAAATAATGTCTCAAATCTTCTCTAAACATTGAATCGAGGTCGTAAAATTACTGTTAGCTTTAAATGGGTAAGTCGACTGTCTCGCAGTATAGTAATATAGTTGTGGATATAATGCCAACTTCGCACTCCCAGCGGTGTAAGCTGAGTCAAATAAACGGACACAATATATTAGTGTTATAATATGACCAATAAATTCAATTATGCAGCAATAGTGCAAACTTATGGGTAATTATTTCATCTCCTTTGGGTATAAGTTAGATGTTACCTTCTATGGAAACATTTTCTTTTAAAATTGTCAGATTTGAATTTACAGGTCCATTATTAATTTTTTAGTATCTTCTACCGCAATGTTATCCTTATTATTTGAAAAATGGCGTCATAAAGCAACCAATGAGAAAGCCATATTTTTCTTTGTTGATTCCCAAACAATACTCAAACATGTTTCAGACACACAAATCTTCCTTTATCCTTTTATTACCAGTAATTTCCACTGGCTTTCCAATATAATCCATTTTTACCTTTTGTAACGGTAGCAGAAAAACAGGTAAATTGTGTCAAAAATGTTCAATACACAGCCATCTAGTTGGTATCTTTGTTTTTGCGATAGATACTTCTTTTTGCGATGTCTCTCCAACTGGGTGCTGCTTTGTTTATTTCTTTTATCCGTTTTGAGTCGAAATAGGAACTTTTCGCAGTCTCGTAATTCTGGAGATGAACTCATTTCATTAATGATATTTTTCAGTGTTTTCTGGTAGTTGTGTCTTCTTAATTAAGCCAGTAGAATATTTGTCTACAAAAAATACCAGTTATGTTTAGTTTACACAATTATCATTATGTCTACACCGTCTATGAATACTTTGCTAAATTTAATTTTCACTTATTTATTTAAAAAAAATAAACAATAACATATTGATTGTTACATAAAAATAATTTACTTTATATTAATAATAATAATTTATAAAAATATAAAAGTAATGCGACATACACAAACAATAAAAAAGAATATATTTATTATAATGAAATAGAATGAACTACAAAAATACATTAAGATTTTAAAAATTATAAAACTGTAGGCAGACCTGGCATGTAAAGGAAAGAAAAAAAAAAAGGAATGATATAAAAACAAGTAACAAATGTGGAAGAATTCAAAATTACTCATAAAGATTGGTGTTTTTTCTTTCACGTACCTAGTCGGTCAATTCACTATTTATGTTAAGATTCTTAGAAAAAAATCTTCTACTTTAAACTTCCAATTCAAAAGTGGGTCAGAAAACCGAATATCATAATCTATATGATAAAATTTATTTATAAATACGACCGCTGTTTTCACACATGACGAGAGCGCTCGTGTATCGAGTTGGCGCAAGTTCGCAAAATTCCTGCCACGTGAAGCATGTCGCACCTAACTTAATTAAATTCTATTATACTAAGAGCGAAGATAAATAACTCGCGCCCGTTAGGCGCCCCTGAACAACTTGGAGAGTTGAAATTTAGAAAGAATGAAGTAATTTCTTTTGTGGAAGGCGCAGTTCAAATGAACGAGGCGTAATTGTTGCTAGCCGTCGCCAAGATGTGGAATGTTGATGATTAAAATTTTGATGTTTCGGGCAGTATTAGTAATAAAAATAATATTATTGAAAGATGTTTTCAAATCAAAGCTAGGTAACTTCAGATCAAAACTAACAAAGTAGCCAAACAAACTACGTGATTTAATTTAAGTGAAATTGAGAAAACTCACAGGTCTTTAATAACAATATTTTTACCGAGAAAAACAAACTATAATATTTTATTTAAATATATTATTTTAACCAACTTTGAATTTTCCCAATTTGACTTAAATTCAATCACGTTTTTAATTTGGCTTTGACCTGGAGTTACCAGGTTTTTGAATTGAAAATAATATTTTATTTGCTACTAATACTGCGCAAAGCATTAACAAATCCAAAATCATATACCTCCTTCAAAAATTCTCTTAACATTTACAATATACACAAACACAAAATATAATTCCGAGAAGTTCTTATAAAAATAACCACTGAACTGCGAACGAGTGCTTTTAAACAGTGCAAAGTGAGTTACGTATGCACGTAGACCACGCTTCCCCGTGTCCCGTAGTTAAATGCAATTATCTGTATTACAGCGGAATGACGGCTGTCTTCTCCTGCCTCTGCACTCCTGGTAGCTTCAAAGTGAATAAGGATGTAGTTTTGAGGCCAATTTGGGTGAAGGCTTCTTGTTCTATAGATGATTTGATTGTTGATAATTATGTTTACAGGGGAGTAAAAATGTGAGTGATGGACCTTATTAATAGATAATACACATATGATTAGCGCCATTGTCTAATAATGTTGGCCAGCTGTATTACAGAAAAATTACATCTGTCTCTTTTTACCACTGTGATCCTGGTAGCTTCAAAGTGAACAAAAATTTAATTTTGAGGCTATTTTAAATAAAAAGGTTTTATTATATAGATGTTTTTTTTGGTTTGAGAAATCATCAAAGAACTTCTCCCGCTCGGCGGGGCCAGAGAGGGTGTCAAACTTTTACTGACTTAAACCTAACTAATTCAAACAATGCCGCAACCCTGGCAGACATCGGTCCTAAGTGGACCCCACCCGACAAGGATTTTTTTTTTTGGGAATCACATAAAATGTGAGAGTGTAATTCGTATAATAGGCAAATGACACACCCAATAATACTACAATAAATTACTTTTTTGAAAGACTAGTACGTAAAAAATAAAAAGTACAACAAATAGGAAAGCACCTAACTTTTGGTATGATAAAGTGTATAGATGGCAATCTTCGCCTGCCACTGTGTTCTTAGTAAAATGTTAAAATTAAATGAAAATGTAGTTTTATAGCTAATTTACAAAGAGAAATACTATAGAGCGAACATCAGAAGAAATGTCTAAGAAAAACTGTCATCCTATGTCAGCTAGCTTTCAATAGTAAACATGCGAATTAAATTTATAATTTATATGTTTTTAAGCTATTTTCTAGAACTATTTGTGGAAATTATTGAATTCTAATTAATTACAGAATAAATACGAAAAATATTTACTAAAATAAACTGAAGTTAGGTCCAGTCGTCCACACTAGACTGAACAACTTACTAGCCCTAGGTAACAAGTCTCGGATTACAATTTTGTTCGCCATGTCCTGTCTATTGGTAGTATATATTTAATGTCTTTGCTAATTTATATCATGTAGCATATGATTGATTTAAAATTTTGTGAAATATTAACATCGTAATGTAAAGCAAATCAACGCTTAATCAAAGTGACTTTGGAAGCAGTCTTTGCTCTGCAGAGGGAAAACAAAATGTTAAAATTAAATAATGATATAAATAGAACAAACTTCAGAATCAATTACATCTCTAATCTAAAACGAAGATTTTTGTTTTCACTAGTTGTTCTATAAATAATTAAAGAATTCAGATAACTAGAAGCGTAAATCGCTTCTAATTTAATTATAAAATTCAATCTAAATATCAAATTAACTCGGTGCAACAAATTTTCTACGATATCCACAAAAGAAAATTCGCCTGTGCCACCTTCATTACGGACAAATCTAGATCGAAAACTTTTTGAACAGAACCTCATTCCTGCACCTACACCTTCTCATGCAATTGTCCATTTGCCCTCGCAAATAAAGGAAACTCTTTCAAACTCACAAGATTTTATCTGTCCAAGTCCCGATATTACTGTCTGGAAGTCAGTGTTAAATGTTTGTGACGGGAGGATATAAAAGGCATAAAGGGTGCTGGTGCCTCCTCACAATATCCGTTGCTGCAACTAAACTATTCTCTTTAAACGCTTTGTTCTTAGATTGGATAGAAACACGTGATCTTATAAATTTGTCGTCGATTGCATGCAATTTTCAGTTCAAAAGAAACTTTAAGACATTTTGGATGTTGACTGTCGAGAAGAAGAAAAAATAGAATCTGATATTATGTGCAGAAAATATGATTTTAAATTTAAAAGAGCGTTTATAAATTTTACCAAAGAAATTTTACAGGACTTTACGAAATACGTAAGAAACAAAAGGGGTGTTGAATCTCGAAAGCTTACATCCAATATTGAGGAGAAAAAGTCCGATAAAGTACGTAAAGGTAATCCAATCCGTTTGGGCGGCATTCGAACTCGGATAGAGTGGATTAAGAACAGTTGTTAGTTCAGAACCCCTTACAGCCCTCGAAGCTCCTTGATTGAATCAACTAAATCCATAATCTTATCCACCAACGTTACTGAAATATGAAATTTTACAGATCTCAACAAGAATTGAGATCAAAAATGCTTTTATCGTTTGAGTATTTGAATTTGTAGCGGGCTTATCGTACTTGAGCGAATTTTGTAAAAGGTATCCAGTGAAATCGCTGATCGCTGCCTAAGCATACTGACCCGAAGTCCAAGCATGTTTATGCGAATATTCTGCTGACGCAACATTTTTGTGCGCTCAACTGTAGGTGAAGTATTTGGTATTATGTTATAGGACGGGTATAGATGGATATCGTAAATTGAAAAATAGAAGCAACGACTTATAAAAGATGATTGAATGAATTTATACAGCATCATGTACTAGAGAACGTAGAAATGGACAAGAAAGTAAAAGAAGACAGTTTGATTGATAGGAAGTTGATTAAGAAAGTAGCAGGTCTAGAATGGATAAGAGTAGCAAACCACGGGGGAAGAGCCTTGGAGGAGGCTTTTGTAGAAAGACAAGATGAAACATGTACATTCTATCCAAATGCTGAGAACTGAACAAACATAAGTAAACGTAATTATTTTGAGTATATGTTTAATAACAGTAAGTAAGTTTGTAGAAAAATAAATAAATGAAATAGTAAGTATGCGCAAAAATAATGGTGATACGTAAAAATTAGGCTTATATTTTTTTTTATGTAATAGAAACTATCTGAGTAAGGACATAAAACACGAAAAAAACAATGTTATTAAATCCATTTATTTTCAGTGAAACACTAATTCAGAAAACTTTATATCCAAAATAAAACATAACAGTATCTAATAGCAAGTTTTTCTTTTTAATAATATTGTTATCAAAATCTAGTACCTGGTATTACACATATATTGCATAGTTATTTTTAGGATTTACCTAAAACCAGTTCATAATATCGCCAGTAAATTATATTTGAAAACTTTCTAGTGTAACTTTGTACATTTTGTTCTAAACATGTATGTTACATGTAAGCAGGGTCACGTCAGTTTGTTTTTGGCAGGTCCAAATGAGTAATAGTAAGCTGGAGACTCATTCGTAAAACTTCCCTTTGTTTTGTATAGAAAATTTGTTATTGAATAAAGGTGCTAAGGCAACAGAAAAGTATTTCTGTGTAGAATGACAGCTTGATGGATTGACCCTGATTAAGTTATTTATAAGAAAGTTCCGAACAGAAGGGCGGCGAAAATAAATATGGCAGAAATTTGCATTCACCAAGTTGTAATAGGTAATTGTGCGAATGTTAAAGGAGCAACGTTTGTCTTACAAGTTTTGGAAATTTGTGAAAAGTTGGATGGTGGAGCGTCTGCGTAATGCCTTGCGAACGAGATATTTTTTTTCTCTAACATGATAAAGTTTTGAAGGAAGATTTTGTTCGCCTACTTTACAAGGAAGTGTAATAGATTTCGAGGTAATATTAAATTGCAAACTAAGATAAATTGTTGGAACGTTTTCTAAATTAACTGCTTGCTACTGTTTCCATATTTTACTTATGTGTTCTTTTTAATTCATTACAGGTAAGTTGATATCGCAGCATACAAAATAGCATCGCGAATACTGTAAGTAAAGTCTAGATTTCTAGAAAACCTTTCAAGATGATTCGTATCTTGTTTACTTTTATTTTGAAAACTAATCCAATATAGCTAAACACATCAGGACAAATTGACTTCAAGTTACATCAAATTCACTTCAACGTCTCACACATGCACGAGCAAATTTCTTTTCAAAATTAAAAACTGTGGATACAACAAAGGAGTGAGGAGTATTCGAGATGAACCTTCGCGAACACTCTTTATCAGTAGACAAAGAAGTGTGCTCTCTTGCAATTGATGATCTCCTCTAGTCACTAGCGATTGCAGAAACAGAACATTCTGCAGATGTTCGTGAGCCTTCTGTACAAAATATTCTACATCACTCGATATTATATCACACTGTGGCATCTATATTGTTATTGGTTTTTATCGTTTGGTTTCCAACAGCTTTGTTTGCTGTTTCATTAATTTTGTTTTCATAACAGGATTTATGTTTAGCGGAATTCATTCATGTAATATTTTTTAAGCTGTAATCTCTTCTAAGACTAATTTTGTTTTCAACAAAATAAAAAAATAACATAAATAAATTCAATTTTAATAAGGTTTAAAATCTCTATCGCGTCAAAGATAATAAAATGATCTCTATATTTGAAATGAACTTTATACAAATTACAATTTACTTTATCTAAAATAAACATCTTTAATGATAACTCCAAATTCGACGATGAAATCGTAGCAATCCCTCTTTTGACATCAAAATTAAGCTCCTGTTCATAGTGGGTCCAATTGAACAGTGTGCGACTTATCATGTTTCCAACCTTCTCATTAAATAGGGTACGAATGAATGCTTTTAAATTTATATCAAATATCGTTGTAATTATACCGGTAATTACCTCCTGATTATAAGTTTTGATGCCAACTCAGGTGCAAAACGAATTAAGGTTGGTAATAAGGCAGGAAATTGCTTTCCCATCTACTCCAAGTCCGTTCATGTGATACCTCTCCGGGGAATCAGCATGAGTTTTGTATAAGCAAAAGTTATAATGAGTAATATTTTTATCAAAGGAAAGTTTTATGATATCGGTGATCGCTATTTTGTCAACTAGCCTGTCGAACAGGTGATTATTAAAAATGTTTGTACTTTGATGTTCGCTTTGATTTGTTTTTATAATGAGATTACTTTTCGTCGTTCAGAATTTTATTTTCTCATTCTTTTTGTAACTCTAGGCCAATCCAGAAAAGAATATACTTTCTAGACACTTATTGAAGGTAAATAAACAAAAAAAATTTTTTTTTGTCGATTTAGGGCTTAAGGTAGTGTGGGTTAATAACCCACCCAGTAGTATGAGAGTAAGCTGACTTAGAATAAGGTATATTAAATAAAAATTTCCTATATATATAGGTTAAAAGTTTAAAAAAATAATTATATCTGCTGGTATGATAACTTCTAATTGGTTAAGGAATTTTTAAATCATAAATTTTGACATTTCATTCATATAATAAAATAATTGTGCTAATTTTGACATGAGAAATTCCTAGTTTCAATATATTTTTTATTATTTCTACACCTTTGCTGGTGTAGAAATATGAAAATTTATATTATAATATCCCAATATATAACGTTTTAATTATACAGAAATATTTCAGAAACACTCGTAAACTTTTGCCTTTATATTATTATTGTGATTATACATAAAAACAAAATCTATAGCATATATGTAGTTACATTTAGTTCTAAGAATCTCGTCTCAGCATGCACACTACGCTCGGACATGTCCATACGTCTTCCCCAATTCGATAGTGACAAGAACAGGTGTCAGCCGTGTACGGAACCAGCCATTCGTAACAAGACACGTCCATACAAACGATTTGTATATTCCCGAATCGAAATGTTCGGAGAATGTTCCCCATTTTATTTTTATTGTTATCTGGGCCTTCAGTGGACTGCAAGCAGGTTTTATTGTCCGAGTTTCTTTTAAGTTCAGAGTTTGAAGAAAGTCATGGAGTACAGTTGTTTGGATTTTTACGGGATGTGATGACTTCGTAATTCTAGTGTTTTTGTTTTGCTTTTTGACTTCAAAGTTTTAGCATATTCAGCCTTATAATGTTCCTGCTGCTGGGGCTCAGGCATCGACTTCTCGACTTCCAGTACGGGTTGGGGGAAATGACTCTGTCTCTTTGCATTTTTTAGTTCTAGGACATGCAGATTTCCTTACGATATGAGCAGAGGCCATAAAATAAAGTACACAAAGTAATGCGCCTGGCTGGGTTTGAACCCGCGACCTGTAATTCGTAAGTCGAGACTTTTACTACTAAGCAACCACTGCTCCTCGTGTAGTTTTAGATTTCAAGAAATACTCAACAATTTAAATTTCATCGGATTACGGAAATTTTAACCTTCCAAAATGTTCCAATTCCCAGAAAATCCACGATGGAACTAATCTCACCCCAATTTGAGCAAATTGAAGCAACAGTCCAAATATGAAAATAAGCATTTTCCCACCTAATCTTGAACGAATTTCCAGGAGTTTCGTCCAAATAAAAATCGCTGTACAATTAAAATTGCGATTACTGGGTAAAGCGAAACCCGTCGGACATTCGTGTCAAATGCACGGCGCCGCTCAATTAAAAACATAATTGAGTATTTGGGCGCTGGGAGGGTTGGTAGCGGAGCTGTAAACTGAAATGACACTTGTATTCTTGAAGTTTAATTATTAAACGCGCGATTGGTAGCCTTAAAGGCTGCTAGACTTTGCTCAAACGCTTTAATACCTTCCTCCAAATCATTAAGAGCTTTCGGAATTTCAATTTCAACTGTCATATAGCTTACACCTTTTATTTTTTAATCATTGTTCAAGGGTTGTCGACAATGGATATGAAAGATAGTGTTTTAGCCTTAGGCTAAGGTAGTCACAGGTTGCTAAATTGTTAGCTTCAAAGTTTGGAAAATTATTTAACCCAATTAGACTTTGTTGTCGCAGTGGGTGAGCGATTGGCTGCTGCGCTGCACGGGCCCAAGGCTGCTATTTTTGTAAATTCGACATTCCAACACAATCCCATTGTCATTTTGGTAAAAGTTCTTAATCTGCTAAATCATAACGGTCGATTATATTGGTCGGTTATTGGTCTCGTAAACGAAATGTGGTATGACTTTGTCGTATTCAGACATATATAATGGTAAGAGAATCAAAGGAACTGACAAAAATTTTAGCAGATTGCGCCATAAGTCAGAAATTTATTTGTCATTATGTACGACATTACCGTTTCTTTCAATGGTGTGTCAGTGATTGACTGTTGGAAAGTCATAGTGATGCCATTATATTAGTAGATTACCAAACTTGTCAAAATCAACCACGATGAAATCAATGATAGACGATCCTGACACTATTGTAATAGCAGACTTGAGGCCCTGGTCGCGGGTTTGATCCCCACACGGAACAAATATCATTCTGTATGGCCTTCAGATAGGTGTTCCGGGTCTGTGAGTCTTTTATATGTGAGTTTACATGTTTGAGAGCGCACCCACTATACAAGAGTTATTCGTAGTGTGGAGCAAAGTTTATGAAAAAACAACTGTCATATAGCTTCTACTTTTTTTTTAATTATTCAAGGATTGTTGATAATAGATATGAAAGGTAGTGTTTAGACTTAGGCTAAGGCAGTCACAGGTTGCTAACTTGTCAGCTTCAAACTTTGCCAAGCGATTTCACCTAGTTAGAGAACGGAATAATAATTAGGTTACAAACTATAATAAACAGCGCAGCATTCTGTTAAGACTTCATTAGCACAACTACCGAACTTCTTCGTCATTATTGTAACTTTAATTACCTATATTATTTAGCTTAGTGTTATTGTTATTGCGTTATTTTTTTAACGTTTGGGAACACATTCGTCATGCGTACACCTATGGAGTGGAATGCTCTGCTGGAGTTTGTGTTTTCAGATAGCTGCAGCTACAACTTGGGGGTTTTTAAGTCAAGAGTGAACTTTTAGGCAAGCGTGTTCCATTGTCCACCACATCATCACTTCTGTGGGATCATCGGGTGGGTTAGTGAATAAGCGTGAACCTATCAATTAAAAGTAGTATTTGTGAGTAATATGTAAGATCACCTGGAGGAAATGGTGCTCGACGGTTGATATAAATGTCATCTTATTTGAAGTCAAATTGTGACCAAGTTAGTTCATGTTTTGTGTTAAAAATGTGTTGCTGTCGTTGTTTATTATTAGTACCCCTTAGGTTTAAATTTCTTTAAAGCATTGATGACGTTTTGCAAATTAACTAAACTTTCTTTACATAAGGATAGTTTTTATTATAGTTGCAATATGACACATAAAAAAAAACTAAAATATATACAATGGACGGCCTTTTCGCATTTCGTCAACTCTTTCAGGCGTACTGAAATGGACAGTAACTGTCAGTATACCCCTTTACATAAAACTTATAAGTATGCTAAAATCACTTTTTATTGGAGTGGAAAATTATCAAATGGGTAACTTTTCTCGCTCTAGGTGAAGCAAGAGGAAATGTCAGACTTTTACTGACTTTTGCCTTATGCGTTTCAAGGCCGTGGCCAGATTAAGAGCGCTCAAACCGAGATTTAATTCCATACAACCGTGGTTATGATTTATACATCGTTTACAATTTTTTTTTTAAATAAAATATTATGTGGATATTATCTAGGCTTCTATTGAAATCACAACATATAACTATTTTCCATGAACTTTGGTCCTTCATAATGTAGTAACAAATTAGAAAAGTAATGATAATATGTTTATAAAAACCTTGCACCTTTAATCAAAATGTTTTAATATCGAAAACGAAAAAAGTTTTTAATAAAACACGTATTTTCTGAAAAAAGTTTTGTGATATATTCGAGTGAGTGACGGAATCACCGGATGCTCACAGAACATTACCTCTATTTTTTTCACCTTTAATAAAATATGCCAAAATAAAATTATGTTATCAAATCGCTGCTTCTCCACATATAAGGGAAGAAATCAATTTAAAAAAAAAGTACAAAAATTCACTTAATTATAACGAGAGAAATTACCTAATTATCGTATTTATCAAATATTGCGTTGGATTGCGTTAGATTGCGTTGAATGGTATTGGATAAAACGACAATCTTTACGTTGGACGATAAACTAATTGGGTAAGGCCCTCTTAATATAACACATCTAGTTTGAAAATAATATCAGAATGATCCAGATCAAACTTATTTGTATTCAAATATACAGGCTGTATATATTCTAATTTACCTACTACCAGTTTCCATTAAACTCTGCAGAGGCGCGTAAACGCCTAACATAAACCTGTACAAATAATATTTGATATCACTAGCAGTACTGTTTTTGCTTACTCTACCCAAAGTTTGGTACTCTTCATTATTAAATCTTCCCTAAATATTATCTCAGTATTCTGTGTGTATCTTCAATGAGTTTTGTTGAATTTTGATGAATTTCTCAAATCTAATAAAATACTTTTTGCTT
The DNA here is from genome assembly GCA_958295575.1 of Leucania comma. Taxonomy (NCBI): domain Eukaryota; kingdom Metazoa; phylum Arthropoda; class Insecta; order Lepidoptera; family Noctuidae; genus Leucania; species Leucania comma. The sequence continues at coordinate 3,454,494 of OY282469.1, forward strand.
TAGTGTGTTTAATTTGTTTGAGTCAGTGCTTTAGTTAACGGTTTTTTGCTTGACAAAGATAAAGAAAGAAATTAGTTTATTAGTAATAATATAATATTTGGATGATTTTTTTTTATGGTAGGTAAAATCATCCAATGATAAATCCCGCACTTGGGTGGAGCGGGAAATAGTGTCAGACTCTTACTAACTAAAACTCTTACTGACTAAAAACCTACCCCGTTCCTTCGTTGCCTATCGTGCCGGGGCCGGGCCTTCCTTTCAGAAGCTGACCCATGACCCAAGCAGGCTTCGACCCTGCTTGCCTGCAGCTAACAGGCTGGGCCTCTACGGTTTGCTGACAGCTCCTTGAGGCGCCCGGGAACAGTACGCGCCGTCGACGACTTGGGCTCGGTCCGGTCGGTTACCGGACGATCGGACAGCTTGCTACCCATTGCAAGCCGTCCGCAAGCCCGCGCCTACGGTGGCCGGAAATCGGGATCGGAGTTCCGGCAGCGATATTTGGATGATTATTTTTTTACATGGGTGATCATTAAATAACTTTTCTCGCTCTGGGTAGAGCAAGATACCATGCAAACATTCAAGATTCTTCAGACTTAAAAATCAAAGATTTCCGTATACTATAGAATGCTTGCAGTTTAACTTCATATTCAAATAAAACTCTAATGTACTTAATGATTTTTTAACATAGCTGAATGCTGATTTTTTTTAAATTATTCATAGGCTCACGTTTGACCACTACCTCACCTGATGGTAAGCGATAATATGGTCGACGATGGAGCACGCCTGCCTAGAACTAACCTACTCTCTCCTGACTTAAAGACCCCAAGTTGTAGTTATCAGGAAACAGACTACCGCAGGGCATTCCAAATCTTAAACGATAAAAAAAAAATGACTTAAAGAAAAATAAAAACAATAAAATACTAATCACTTGTCAACTTCAGCAAAAAGTATCAGACTAGACTGTCAAGACAAAGTAAACTTACTTACATCAAGGTTGGAAGGCACGAGAAGCGCTCAATACTTTCGTCTAAAAAAACATAGCGTTCCTGCCCTGGTAGACTTTGACGACCCCACCACATAGGCAAGCTTGATGAAACTTCCTTTGGAAATGCCTATTATTATAAGCTCATGACACGACCAACGAATGGCCCATTGTGTGTAACACAGATTGGCAAGTTACAGAAGATTAGAAGAGAAAAAAAAATCAATAAAACACTAATCACTAAACAAAACAATCCTTTCAACAAAACTGATGCTTAATTTTAATAAACAAGCAGGCGTTGTACCGAATCAAACAGTAACAGTAACGTCCAGTAAATATCAGATACAAACGCACTGCACAGCGGGTTTCTATGCAAATTTCATTTGGCCGTAATCCACTCAGTGAGATTGGTCTTGATTGATAGGCGCAAATTGGAAATAGGTTGTAGCCGAATGGCCGCCGGCGGGACACAAACGGTCTGCGCAAAAAGCCGCGTCAACAAGGTTATTGAGTTATGCATCGAACTGTGATATAATATTTATATCTAATGTGTGATTTGTATTTTTTTTATAATTATATAAACTAGTGCTCGACTGCGATCTCGCTGGATAGTAAGCAGTGACAGAAACACTAATTTTGTGATCGCACTAGTTCATTAATAAAGTGAGGATGTCACTGTACGTCAGGTTGTGATGGTAGGAAGGTGATGGCGGAATCCAGTTATGTAATTCCTTAGCACACTCTCCAAAATGCATCCTGTAAAATATCGAAACGCTAGCTATCCTATGCCTGAGCTTCAGGTTTTATAGATTCGAAGAGTATCAGTAATTTTTGGGTCACCATCATCATCATCTTTGTTTCAGCCGAAATACGTCTACTATTGGACTTAGGTCTCCCCCAAGTGTCGCTGACGAACGGTTCAATGCGTATCGCAATTCGTGCGCCCCTCATCAGGTCCACGATGCGTCTTTCGGTACGCTGTCGCCTCTGAAGCACTTTTTGGACTCAATGGTCAACTGTTCTGTGAGGCTATGTCCATAACTTTGGTTATCCAGTGAATGACTACTATTTAAAATATATTAGAAATATAATCGATTTTTTATTACTCTATTCGAACTCAGATCACTCTGTTTAAAAATAATCACACTTATCACACTAATATTAGATATAAAGATGAAAATTTGTAAGTGTGTGTGTGATGGTGTGTATGTTTGTCATTTCTTTATGCTCTAACGACTGAACATTTAGAGTAAACTACACCGTTAAATTTTGGTTGTTTTAATCCCGCGGAGGATCGATTCTGTACGTGAAATACTATCGATTTGTAAAGTGAAAATTAAAAAATAAAGTACTTTTCTTAAAACTTTAATTAATTTACGCATGTACGAAATTAATTTCTTTAAGTAAACGTCAGCTGAGCGAGGCCAATGAAATGTAGGTAGTTAGTACGCAATGACCGACAACTACCTACTAGGTCATTGACTCGATTACTTAAAAAATAATAATTTCGTACATGCGTATATTAAGTCGAGTTTTAGAAAAAAAGTACTTTGTTCTTTAATTTTGTCTTTATAAATTGATAATGTTTCATGTACCGAATCGACCCTCCACGGGATTAAAACGACTAAAATTTAACGGTTTATATCCCAGAATAACGCATAGAATAATTTATACTTCAGAAGTATGTTCCCCTGGGACAATTTTATTTAAATTTAATCATAAAAAACTATTCGCTCTAGCGAACATTGATAAACCTTTAAAATTCTAATTATTATTCACCAAGTCAGAATTCTAATTCTAAATCTTTTCTCAACAAGATTCAAAAATGTAAACGAAGAGCTAAAATTAAACTTGAAAATAAAAAATAAACTTACCTTTAGGTAAGTAATAATTACGTAAAAAGTAAACACTGCGAAATGTTTTTTTTTTCCAAAAAACACGTGAATCTGACACTCTGCCGGTCAAGCCGGAATAAACAAGGCGGAACGGCTGGGGGCGACAACGCGACAAACAAAATTTTCCACGCTGTATACACAGAACCTACACACGAAATACTACAGCCCATGTATAAAAAGCCTGTGCGTTAACATCGTTATTAGAGAAAATTTTAATTAAGCCACGTAAATTGAGTTTCAATGTAAACATAATTTCCTATGTTAATTATTTTAATAATGAAAGCTTGCTTGCATATAACAATAATAACATCTCTCAATAGTTTTTGGTTGACAAAGAAAGAGCTTCAAATATTCCAATTTTATTTTTATTGATACCGACACATTAAAATATTTTATTGATAAAACAAAACGACTTATCTAAATCGGTATTCAAAATGTCCCTAATTTCCTGAAAAATAAAACAGAAGGTTTTTACTTCCTTAAAATTATTATAGCCAATAAAACCGGTCATAAAAATACTTCAAATAAACCCATATCAGAATAAATAATTACAAAAGGTACTCTTTCAGATATTACATTCGTCAACAGAACTACACACAAAAGTAAACCATATTTTTCAAAGGTAGAGTTTGTTTTTGTTTGGTAGTTTTTCCACTATCCGTGTCCATACATCGTAGAGTTGGCATTAAGCCTTCAGCACGAATTCGTTATTAGTTATAACACCGTTTTTTATAGCTTTAATTGAAGTTGACACCGTTTCGTGTTTTTTATAGTTCCCTTTATTTGTTTTTCCCACTGTGAAAATTAAAATATAACAGTCATTTTGTTCGACACGATTTTTTATGCTTTTATTTTAATGTAAGTTTCCGTTAACATTTTTGTTGTTTTTACGGAGTATTAACATGTTTCTTTTTTTGTTGTAGGTAAGGTACCTTGAATGACCATAGAAATGTTAATTTATTTATTTTATTGGAACATAAACCATTTTTACAATATATAGAACTTGTTAACAACTATTTAGTTTAAAATAAAACTGCGCCGAAGCCATTAGCACCCACCTCTTAGAGGAGAGACTTCGGCGTACCAGTATATATTAATAGAAGTTATACAAAAAAGAAAATAAGTAGTAATATCTAAATGAATAAATAAGTAATTATACCAGTATCAAAATTAGTAATTTTCCAGGTCGTGGTATTGGATCATCCAATAACACACATAATTTAACAACATTCGAATGCACACTGTAATAACACCCACCCTACACACATTCACACGCCACACAAATTTATAAACACTAATTATGGAAGGTAAAATATATTTAAAGGTAGATCTTTCTTAGTTTCCATTTAAATGAGAGTGATCAAAATTGTCAGTAAAAAGCTTACGCGTGCATTTTAAAGAGTTATCATGACCTTATAATGTAAAGGGCCACTGAAGGGTATTGGTAGATTAAAAAACGTTAACTTCAAAACAAGCCTGGATAGCTATCTTCTCTCATCTATCGTTTTCTTCTCTCTATCAGATAAGATTGAAGTCGAGAAACGGCTCTGAAAAAAACTGTGAAAAAAATTGTTGATCGTAGGTACCAAGATTTTTTTTTACTGTTGATATGCTCACGCTTAACTTGGAAAGCGACTATATGGTCTACTATAGGGTACACTTGCCTAGCTCTAACCTATTCAATTCACTCTTCGAAGTAATTTCTACATCGCTCTGTTTGACATATCTGTGCCATCGCTACATTGGATATGCCATAACTTCTCACTGCTTTATGGGTTTAATACAATGTATGAAACATGCTTCAATATTTCGGTAAAGACTATATGAAGCCGATAAACGCTGGTTGTATGGGACTTGCGGACGCTTATTAGAAATTTCCAAGACAAGTAGGTATTCGATTAGTTAAATGCTTCAAGTTCAAAGGTTTCCGCGCCAGATAGCTTTCTGTGCCGGAGTCTGGAGTCTGTACTGTGTAGTGGAGCTGAATTTCGACACACAGTATTACATTGTCGCTTGTTTTGTGGACTAAGTTTGGAGGTGTGGCGGGTAATTGTTGTTTTAATCAGTTTTGTAAATATCCAACTAGATAATATATGTTTTGCATGTTTAGTACTTTGGTTGAAAAGCAAAAAAATCATTGCGCTAAAATAGTATTGAAATTTAATCATTCGTCAAATCACTTTGTGAGCATTTGAATGAAAACAATTTGTTATTATGCACCATCATTTTGAATACTGTATATTAAACATAATATTATGGTTATTTTTAAGTTCCGAGCAATGTAAAGAAACCAACTTTGTATTGGTTAACCTGATGAAGAATTTAACTAGGCGAGTTCAGTAACAGATAGATATTTCGGAAATAATTTAAATATGACAAAAATAACTCAATAATTTGCTATAATACCTAATCAGTGATCAGTTTTATTTTAGAAGAAGAAGAAAGAAAGAAAAAAGGTATTTTATTGGGCAAAGAAACACACAATGCTGAAACTACATATAGACACTTAAAATAAATTAAAAGAAAACTAACAAGATAATGTTTGAAAATCTACCTCAGTCCCCACAAATCGCTCCATTCCATAACTTCGAACAATCCTAAGACGATTGTGCAACTGCAGAGCATCTTGAGGTCAATGGGTACAACGACTCTCCTACCCACCCTCCATCCTCCGTCCACCATCCTCCTTGGTCCAAGACTCCTTTGTTTTCGACCATAACACTAACGATTAACGACTGCATCCAGGATTAGAGAGACATTTGAAAAAGGAAACCGGAGTAGTATTGCTTTATTGCACGAACTGGCTGGTTTGATGGTCGTTACTGAGTTTCTAGTGGTGAGAATCCACGGCTTTTGTGGGGAAATAGTTATGATTGTCTTTTGGTGCAAGATTTTATGATAGTACATACTATAAAATCTTGCACCAAAAGACAATCATCACGCAATCACTGGAGAACTCTCTTTAAAACGTTTATAATAATTATAATATCGTCTACATTCAATATCAAAAGCTAGGCTGCGGAATTGTGCCGTTGAAAGGGACACACGGGCATCGGCTGTCGCAAAACGGTTTCCAGGTACACGAACACATTGGAAGTAAAGCAATGGGTAGGTCGCTGTTTACTAGTACGTTAAAGACCAGGCTCGAAGTGTGCCTCAAAGGTGTCAGCAAAATTAAAAGGTCCTAGTGCCGATGTTTGTTAGAGCTGCAGGCACGTTTGAAAGAGTGACCGATCGATCCCCTAAAAAGCAAAAGGCAAACGTTGTTTATAGTCAGTTGAAATCTGAAACACCTTTTCGCTCCACTCTAGAGTGGTTTTTTTTTTTAGGTAAGTAAAATCATGCAATGACAAATCCCGCCCTTGGGCGGAGCGGGAAGCAGTGTCAGACTCTTACTGACTAAAAACCTACCCTGTTCCTTCGTAGCCTATCGTGCCGGGGCCGGGTATTCCTTTCCGAAGTTAAGTGGGTGATGTTGTATGATGATTTCTTTCCTCAAAAAAAAAAGCTGTAGAATTATTCGGTTTCCGGTGGAACGCAAAAGGCAACTGAAGGAATGCCGTTGGGTTTTAGGTTTGTCAGTAAAAATCTGACACACTATCTTGCTCCAAGGAAAAGCTATTTGATGACTCCTACCCCAAAACAAGGTACGTTATTTTTAAATATTAATTTTAAATTAAAAAAATAAAACTTATTTTAATTTAAAAACTGCTGTAACGAAAATTAAATAAAAATAATAATAACTATATAATAAAAACGAAAAGCGATTTTGAGTCATGAACTAATTGATTCCTAAAACTCATTAAGAATATTTTTAAAACAAACAAGTCTAAGTAAACTCCGCTTTATTAAAGCTGTTCTTAAAACAAACAGTTTTTTGTCTTTATTAGTGAGAATCTCTATCGATTAACATTAATCTCAATTTAGGGGAAAACGATTAAGTTGTTTGTAAAAAAACGCTAAGGGGCAACATCATCCGTCTAAAGTTCGAGAAAAAGGGCAATCTCTTCTTCAATAGAGATTATCTTGAAGTGTATTTTTAGTTCACTCAATAAGATTTGACTTTTACTTCCACGAAAGAAGTATTTTGATCTCTCACTTGTTGATTTTTAAATATTACTGCTGAAGAAAATGTTATCTATTAGCTTTGAAATTTATATCTTTTTTTAAACTGTTTGAAAGCCTTCTAAATCTTTGCTTTTCAGTATCAAATCCTTCATCTTATCTTGACAGAGAGTAGCCAAGTACGCAAGAGATATTATAGTGCATAAGTGTGAAAGATAGAATGGCAATCCGACACAACCTGAGAAAGATCAGGCACGTGTTTGTCACACCACCAATTTCCAAAGTCCAGGCTACTTAAAATCATAATATGATAAGAACTTTATTTCAGACCTTTTTGACCTAAGAGATACAGATCCATATTTATGTTAGCAGATACTTAAAAAATATACAAATTAAAACCAACAATCATTTTGACACGTGGAGCACAATCCAGTGGCCTCATCTAGTTTAAACTGACGAAAAAAAAATTGACGTATAAAAGTGTTCTTCAAAACCTATTTGCAAATAAAAAACGGTAATTTAAAAAACTAAAAAACCCGACTGCTTTTCTGAGCAATCATGAAAAAGCCCTAAAACAAGAAAGACGTTGTACTCGATTGCACTTAACTATATAATATTTTAAATACTGGCAGTCGGGACCCATTCTAGAATTGAGAGCACATACCTATATTACATTGCAGATTACTCCAATCTATTGACTAGACGGCTGACTTTCTAGAATGGGTCCCGACTGCCAGTATTTAAAATATTATATAGTTAAGTACAATCGAGTACAACGTCTTTCTTGTTTTAGGGCTTTTTCATGATTGCTCAGAAAAGCAGTCGGGTTTTTTAGTTTTTTAAATTACCGTTTTTTATTTTTTATTTTTTTAGTTTTATTTTATTACGATATCACTTTCAAAGTAATTACGAATCTAAAGACACCTCTCAAACTAAAATCCATCGAGCCGTTCAGGTCGCCGAGCGTGCCAAACATTTGAATTTGGCGCTAAAAATCCGCCATTTTGTTTTTTTATTATTTTGCTATACCCAGTGTCACTCTCACAGTAAATACGAATCTAACGACACCTCTCAAGCTAAAATCCATCGAGCCGTTCAGGCTACAGAGCGTGCCAAACAATTATACATACATACATACATACATACATACATACTCTCGAAAAACATAACCCTCCTTCTGGCGCAGTCGGGTAAAAATAAATATCATTTATCAGTGTCTCAGAAACGGACCGTCTAGTCTGTCCGCTTATACTTTTGGAGCTTGCTCGTACACGATGCAACAATGAGGCTGCCCTCTTTCTCAAGATGGTATGAACGCCATCAATCTCAGCTTCTAATTCCTAATGGAAAAGCCCAATAGCTCTTTTTGCGCGACCCGAGAAACCAAACCAAGACGAAAAAGGTCCACAGTTTTGCAGTCGTGCTACGATATGGCCGTGAACTTAGCAGATCATTTTCCAGCAGAGCATGAAAAAATTAGAGTTCTACTCGCATGCAGCATAGTTCTGGAGTTCCTGATACTTTTTAGGAAAAGTTCTGCTGTTTTTCCTGGAAAAATGTCAAATGAAAATATGATCTGCTAACTTCCGGTAGCAGATCATTTTTTCCAAAAGCGAAATTTTAAAAGTGCTTTAGGTGCACAAAGGCGAGTTCTATAGTTCCTAAATACTTTTAGTAATAGTTCTGTCCATTAGAGTACCTAAAAAAAAAAAAACATATTGAACTGATATCAGAAATAACCAAATAATGTTCATAAAACTGACGATAAATATGCAATTCGACTATTTTCACAAATAATTCTATATATGATCTAAAGGTCAGATGATAGTCGAACAAAAAAACTTCAAACTATAACGGTAATCGATTTAAAGTATCAGCAGAGCATGGTTGAGAATGTAGATTAGAAATAACCGAATATTTTCGGGTAAACAAGTTAAAAAAAATCATAATAAAATTTTGGAAGTAACCTGGACTGAAAACTCCATGGCTTCTCATACAACTGTAGCACGTGTATATGATGTAGTGAGCACCAGATCGGAAACTCCGACAAAAGTATTAGAACAGCATACTTAAAGATGTAGAATTATTAAAATCACAAACATTTTCAGTTTTCAAGATGAAAAAATTCATAAGAAGGTTTTGGAAGAACACTGAACTGAAAACTCCTCGGTTTCTTAAAACACTGTATCAGGCCTAAATAACCTAGTCAGAAACAGGTCCAGAACTCCCACACAACTATTGGCAGAGCATACTTAAATGTGTAGATTAGGAAAATTCATGAATATTTTCAGTGCTCAAGATTAAAAAATTCATAAGAAACTTCTGGAAGACCACTGAACTGGGAACTCTGCGGTTTCTTATACAACAGTATTAAGCATATAGGGAAAAATGAAAACGAGATCCAGAACTTCCACACAAGTATTGGCAGAGCATACCTAAAGATGTAGATTACCAAAAATCATGAATATTTTCAGTATTGAAGTTAAAAAATCTTAAGAAATATTTTAAAACGACCTGGACTGAGAACTCCTCCATTCCTCATACTCCTGTACTAGGTCTACATAACCTAGTAAGAAACAGATCCAGAACTCCCATACAAATATTAGCAGAGCATACCTAAATATGTAGATTACCAAAACTCATGAATATTTTTAGTGCTCAAGATTAAAAAATTCATAAGAAACTTCTGGAAGACCACTGAACTGGGAACTCCGCGATTTCCCATACAACAGTATCAAACCTATACGGAAAAATAAAAACGAGATCCAGAACTTCCACACAACTATTAGCAGAGCATACCTAAATATGTAGATTACCAAAAATCATGAATATTTTCAGTATTGAAGTTAAAAAATCTTAAGAAATATTTTAGAACGACCTGGACTGAGAACTCCTCAGTTCCTCATACACCTGTATCAGGTCTATGTAATCTAGCAAGAATCAGATCCAGAACTCCCACATAACTATTGGCAGAGCATACTTAAAGATGTAGGTTAGGAAAAATCATGAATATTTTCAGTGATGAAGTTAAAAAAAACTTAAGAAATTTTTTAGAGCGAGCTGGACTGAGAACTCCTCAGTTCCTCATACACTTGTATCAGGCCTATGTAATCTAGCAAGAATCAGATCCAGAACTCTCACACAACTATTAGCAGAGCATACCTAAATATGTAGATTACCAAAACTCATGAATATTTTTAGTGCTCAAGATTAAAAAATTCATAAGAAACTTCTGGAAGACCACTGAACTGGGAACTCCACGATTTCTCATACAACAGTATCAAACCTATACGGAAAAATGAAAACGAGGTCCAGAACTTCCACACAACTATATGAATATTTTCAGTATTGAAGTTAAAAAATCATAAGAAATATTTTAGAACGACCTGGACTGAGAACTCCTCAGTTCCTCATACAGCTGTATAAGGTCTATGTAACCTAGCAAGAATCAGATCCAGAACTCCCACACAACTATTGGCAGAGCATACTTAAAGATGTAGGTTAGGAAAAATCATGAATATTTTCAGTGATGAAGTTAAAAAATCTTAAGAAATATTTTAGAACGACCTGGACTGAGAACTCCTCAGTTCCTCATACACCTGTATCAGGTCTATGTAATCTAGCAAGAAACAGATCCAGAACTCCCACACAACTATTAGCAGAGCATACCTAAAGATGTAGATTACCAAAAATCATGAATATTTTCAGTATTGAAGTTAAAAAATCTTGAGATTTTTTTTAAGAGCGAGCTGGACTAGAACTCCTCAGTTCCTCATACAACTGTATCAGGTCTATGTAATCTAGCAAGAATCAGATCCAGAACTCCCACAAAACTATTAGCAGAGCATACCTAAAAATGTAGATTACCAAAAATCATGAATATTATCAGTACTGAAGTTAAAAAATCATAAAAAAAATTTTAGAACAACCTGGACTGGGAACTGCTCAATTCTACATACTCCTGTACCAGTTCTAAATTGCCTTATAAGAATCAGATCCAGAACTCCAACACAACTATTGGCAGAGCATACTTAAAGATGAAGATTAGGAAAAATCATGAATATTTTCAGTGCTCAAGATTAAAAAAATCATAAGAAACTTCTGGAAGACCACTGAACTGAGAACTCCGCGGTTTCTTATACAACAGTATCAAACCTAAATGGTAAAATGAAAACGAGATCCAGAACTTCCACACAAGTATTGGCAGAGCATACCTCAAGATGTAGATTACCAAAAATCATGAATATATCCAGTATTGAAGTTAAAAAATCTTAAGAAATTTTTTAAGAGCGAGCTGGACTAGAACTCCTCAGTTCCTCATACACCTGTATCAGGTCTATGTAATTTAGCAAGAATGAGATCCAGAACTCCCACACAACTATTAGCAGAGCATACCTAAAGATGTAGATTAGGAAAAATCATGAATATTTTCAGTGCTCAAAATTAAAAAATTCATAAGAAACTTCTGGAAGACCACTGAAATGAGAACTCCGCGGTTTCTTATACAACAGTATCAAACCTAAACCAGAAAATGAAAACGAGATCCAGAACTTCCACACAAGTATTGGCAGAGCATACCTAAATATGTAGATTACCAAAAATCATGAATATTTTCAGTATTGAAGTTAAAAAATCTTCAGAAATAGTTTAGAACGACCTGGACTGACGACTCCTCAGTTCCTCATACATCTGTATCAGGTCTATGTAACCTAGCAAGAATCAGATCCAGAACTCCGACACAACTATTGGCAGAGCATACTTAAAGATGTAGATTAGGAAAAATCATGAATATTTTCAGTGCTCAAGATTAAAAAATTCATAAGAAACTTCTGGAAGACCACTGAACTGAGAACTCCGCGGTTTCTTATACAACAGTATCAAATCTAAACCAGAAAATGAAAACGAGATCCAGAACTTCCACACAAGTATTGGCAGAGCATACCTAAATATGTAGATTACCAAAAATCATGAATATTTTCAGTATTGAAGTTAAAAAATCTTCAGAAATAGTTTAGAACGACCTGGACTGAGAACTCCTATATTCCTCATACTCCTGTACTAGTTCTAAATAACTTAATAAGAATCAGATCCAGAACTCCGACACAAATATTGGCAGAGCATACTTAAATATGTAGATTAGGAAAAATCATGAATATTTTCAGTGCTCAAGATTAAAAAATTCATAAGAAACTTCTAGAAGACCACTGAACTGAGAACTCCGCGGTTTCTTATACAACAGTATCAAACCTAAACCAGAAAATGAAAACGAGATCCAGAACTTCCACACAAGTATTGGCAGAGCATACCTAAAGATGTAGATTACCAAAAATCATGAATATTTTCAGTATTGAAGTTAAAAAATCATAAGAAATATTTTAGAACGACCTGGACTGAGAACTCCTCGGTTCCTCATACAGCTGTATCAGGTCTATGTAACCTAGCAAGAATCAGATCCAGAACTCCCACACAACTATTAGCAGAGCATACCTAAAAATGTAGATTACCAAAACTCATGAATATTTTCAGTGCTCAAGATTAAAAAATTCATAAGAAACTTCTGGAACACCACTGAAATGAGAACTCCGCGGTTTCTTATACAACAGTATCAAACCTAAACCAGAAAATGAAAACGAGATCCAGAACTTCCACACAAGTATTGGCAGAGCATACCTCAAGATGTAGATTACCAAAAATCATGAATATTTTCAGTATTGAAGTTAAAAAATCATAAGAAATATTTTAGAACGACCTGGACTGAGAACTCCTCGGTTCCTCATACAGCTGTATCAGGTCTATGTAACCTAGCAAGAATCAGATCCAGAACTCCCACACAACTATTAGCAGAGCATACCTAAAAATGTAGATTACCAAAACTCATGAATATTTTCAGTGCTCAAGATTAAAAAATTCATAAGAAACTTCTGGAAGACCACTGAAATGAGAACTCCGCGGTTTCTTATACAACAGTATCAAACCTAAACCAGAAAATGAAAACGAGATCCAGAACTTCCACACAAGTATTGGCAGAGCATACCTCAAGATGTAGATTACCAAAAATCATGAATATTTTCAGTATTGAAGTTAAAAAATCATAAGAAATATTTTAGAACGACCTGGACTGAGAACTCCTCGGTTCCTCATACAGCTGTATCAGGTCTATGTAACCTAGCAAGAATCAGATCCAGAACTCCCACACAACTATTAGCAGAGCATATCTAAAAATGTAGATTACCAAAACTCATGAATATTTTCTTACAACTGTATTAGGTCTATGTAACCTAGCAAGAATCAGATCCAGAACTCCCACATAACTATTGGCAGAGCATACTTAAAGATGTAGGTTAGGAAAAATCATGAATATTTTTAGTGATGAAGTTAAAAAATCTTAAGAAATATTTCAGAACGACCTGGACTGAGAACTTCTCAGTTCCTCATACAACTGTATCAGGTCTATGTAACCTAGCAAGAATCAGATCCAGAACTCCCACACAACTATTAGCAGAGCATACCTAAAGATGTAGATTACCAAAACTCATAAATATCTTCAGTGCTCAAGATTAAAAAATTCATAAGAAACTTCTGGAAGACCACTGAACTGAGAACTCCGCGGTTTCTTATACAACAGTATCAAACCTAAACGAGAAAATGAAAACGAGATCCAGAACTTCCACACAAGTATTGGCAGAGCATACCTCAAGATGTAGATTACCAAAAATCATGAATATTTTCAGTATTGAAGTTAAAAAATCTTAAGAAATATTTTAGAACGACCTGGACTGAGGACTCCTCAGTTCCTCATACATCTGTATCAGGTCTATGTAACCTAGCAAAAATCAGATCCAGAACTCCGACACAACTATTGGCAGAGCATACTTAAAGATGTAGATTAGGAAAAATCATGAATATTTTCAGTGCTCAAGATTAAAAAAATCATAAGAAACTTCTGGAAGACCACTGAACTGAGAACTCCGCGGTTTCTTATACAACAGTATCAAACCTAAACGGTAAAATGAAAACGAGATCCAGAACTCCCACACAACTATTAGCAGAGCATACCTAAAGATGTAGATTACCAAAAATCATGAATATTTTCAGTGATGAAGTTAAAAAATCATAAAAAAAATTTTAGAATGACCTGGACTGAGAACTGCTCAATTCCACATACTCCTGTACGAGTTCTAAATTGCCTAATAAGAATCAGTTCCAGAACTCCGACACAACTATTGGCAGAGCATACTTAAAGATGTAGGTTAGGAAAAATCATGAATATTTTCAGTGATGAAGTTAAAAAAAACTTAAGAATTTTTTTAGAGCGAGCTGGACTGAGTAAACTTCAGTTCCTCATACACCTGTATCAGGTCTATGTAATCTAGCAAGAATCAGATCCAGAACTCTCACACAACTATTAGCAGAGCATACCTAAAAATGTTGATTACCAAAAATCATGAATATTTTCAGTGATGAAGTTAAAAAATCATAAAAAAAAATTTAGAATGACCTGGACTAAGAACTGCTCAATTCCACATACTCCTGTACTAGTTCTAAATTGCCTAATAAGAATCAGATCCAGAACTCCGACACAACTATTGGCAGACCATACTTAAATATGTAGATTAGGAAAAATCATGAATATTTTCAGTGCTCAAGATTAAAAAATTCATAAGAAACTTCTGGAAGACCACTGAACTGAGAACTCCGCGGTTTCCTATACAACAATATCAAACCTATACGGAAAAATGAAAACGAGGTTCAGAACTTCCACACAACTATTAGCAGAGCATACCTAAAGATGTAGATTACCAAAAATCATGAATATTTTCAGTATTGAAGTTAAAAAATCTTAAGAAATATTTTAGAACGACCTGGACTGAGAACTCCTCAGTTCCTCATACATCTGTATCAAGTCTATGTAACCTAGCAAGAATCAGATCCAGAACTCCGACACAACTATTGGCAGAGCATACTTAAAGATGTAGATTAGGAAAAATCATGAATATTTTCAGTGCTCAAGATTAAAAAATTCATAAGAAACTTCTGGAAGACCACTGAACTGAGAACTCCGCGGTTTCTTATACAACAGTATCAAACCTAAACCAGAAAATGAAAACGAGATCCAGAACTTCCACACAAGTATTGGCAGAGCATACCTAAATATGTAGATTACCAAAAATCATGAATATTTTCAGTATTGAAGTTAAAAAATCTTCAGAAATAGTTTAGAACGACCTGGACTGAGAACTCCTATATTCCTCATACTCCTGTACTAGTTCTAAATAACTTAATAAGAATCAGATCCAGAACTCCGACACAAATATTGGCAGAGCATACTTAAATATGTAGATTAGGAAAAATCATGAATATTTTCAGTGCTCAAGATTAAAAAATTCATAAGAAACTTCTAGAAGACCACTGAACTGAGAACTCCGCGGTTTCTTATACAACAGTATCAAACCTAAACGAGAAAATGAAAACGAGATCCAGAACTTCCACACAAGTATTGGCAGAGCATACCTAAAGATGTAGATTACCAAAAATCATGAATATTTTCAGTATTGAAGTTAAAAAATCATAAGAAATATTTTAGAACAACCTGGACTGAGAACTCCTCAGTTCCTCATACAGCTGTATCAGGTCTATGTAACCTAGCAAGAATCAGATCCAGAACTCCCACACAACTATTAGCAGAGCATACCTAAAAATGTAGATTACCAAAACTCATGAATATTTTCAGTGCTCAAGATTAAAAAATTCATAAGAAACTTCTGGAAGACCACTGAAATCAGAACTCCGCGGTTTCTTATACAACAGTATCAAACCTAAACCAGAAAATGAAAACGAGATCCAGAACTTCCACACAAGTATTGGCAGAGCATACCTCAAGATGTAGATTACCAAAAATCATGAATATTTTCAGTATTGAAGTTAAAAAATCATAAGAAATATTTTAGAACGACCTGGACTGAGAACTCCTCAGTGCCTCATACAGCTGTATCAGGTCTATGTAACCTAGCAAGAATCAGATCCAGAACTCCCACACAACTATTAGCAGAGCATATCTAAAAATGTAGATTACCAAAACTCATGAATATTTTCAGTGCTCAAGATTAAAAAATTCATAAGAAACTTCTGGAAGACCACTGAAATCAGAACTCCGCGGTTTCTTATACAACAGTATCAAACCTAAACCAGAAAATGAAAACGAGATCCAGAACTTCCACACAAGTATTGGCAGAGCATACCTCAAGATGTAGATTACCAAAAATCATGAATATTTTCAGTATTGAAGTTAAAAAATCATAAGAAATATTTTAGAACGACCTGGACTGAGAACTCCTCAGTTCCTCATACATCTGTATCAAGTCTATGTAACCTAGCAAGAATCAGATCCAGAACTCCCACACAACTATTGGCAGAGCATACTTAAAGATGTAGGTTAGGAAAAATCATGAATATTTTCAGTGATGAAGTTAAAAAAAACTTAAGAATTTTTTTAGAGCGAGCTGGACTGAGAACTCCTCAGTTCCTCATACACCTGTATCAGGCCTATGTAATCTAGCAAGAATCAGATCTAGAACTCCGACACAACTATTGGCAGAGCATACTTAAAGATGTAGATTAGGAAAAATCATGAATATTTTCAGTGCTCAAGATTAAAAAATTCATAAGAAACTTCTGGAAGACCACTGAACTGAGAACTCCGCGGTTTCTTATACAACAGTATCAAACCTAAACGAGAAAATGAAAACAAGATCCAGAACTTCCACACAAGTATTGGCAGAGCATACCTCAAGATGTAGATTACCAAAAATCATGAATATTTTCGGTGATGAAGTTAAAAAATCTTAAGAAATGTTTTAGAACGACCTGGACTGAGAACTCCTCAGTTCCTCATACAGCTGTATCAGGTCTATGTAACCTAGCAAGAATCAGATCCAGAACTCCCACACAACTATTAGCAGAGCATACCTAAAGATGTAGATTACCAAAAATCATGAATATTTTCAGTATTGAAGTTAAAAAATCATAAGAAATATTTTAGAACGACCTGGACTGAGAACTCCTCAGTTCCTCATACAGCTGTATCAGGTCTATGTAACCTAGCAAGAATCAGATCTAGAACTCCCACACAACTATTAGCAGAGCATATCTAAAAATGTAGATTACCAAAACTCATGAATATTTTCAGTGCTCAAGATTAAAAAATTCATAAGAAACTTCTGGAAGACCACTGAACTGAGAACTCCGCGGTTTCTTATACAACAGTATCAAACCTAAACGGTAAAATGAAAACGAGATCCAGAACTCCCACACAACTATTAGCAGGGCATACCTAAAGATGTAGATTACCAAAAATCATGAATATTTTCAGTGATGAAGTTAAAAAATCATAAAAAAAAATTTAGAATGACCTGGACTGAGAACTGCTCAATTCCACATATTCCTGTACCAGTTCTAAATTGCCTAATAAGAATCAGTTCCAGAACTCCGACACAACTATTGGCAGAGCATACTTAAAGATGTAGATTAGGAAAAATCATGAATATTTTCAGTGCTCAAGATTAAAAAATTCATAAGAAACTTCTGGAAGACCACTGAACTGAGAACTCCGCGGTTTCCTATACAACAATATCAAAGCTATACGGAAAAATGAAAACGAGATCCAGAACTTCCACACAACTATTAGCAGAGCATACCTAAAGATGTAGATTACCAAAAATCATGAATATTTTCAGTATTGAAGTTAAAAAATCTTAAGAAATATTTTAGAACGACCTGGACTGAGAACTCCTCAGTTCCTCATACACCTGTATCAGGTCTATGTAATCTAGCAAGAATCAGATCCAGAACTCCGACATAACTATTGGCAGAGCATACTTAAAGATGTAGGTTAGGAAAAATCATGAATATTTTCAGTGATGAAGTTAAAAAAAACTTAAGAAATTTTTTAGAGCGAGCTGGACTGAGAACTCCTCAGTTCCTCAAACACCTGTATCAGGCCTATGTAATCTAGCAAGAATCAGATCCAGAACTCTCACACAACTATTAGCAGAGCATACCTAAATATGTAGATTACCAAAACTCATGAATATTTTTAGTGCTCAAGATTAAAAAATTCATAAGAAACTTCTGGAAGACCACTGAACTGGGAACTCCGCGATTTCTCATACAACAGTATCAAATCTATACGGAAAAATGAAAACGAGGTCCAGAACTTCCACACAACTATTAGCAGAGCATACCTAAAGATGTAGATTACCAAAAATCATGAATATTTTCAGTATTGAAGTTAAAAAATCATAAGAAATATTTTAGAACGACCTGGACTGAGAACTCCTCAGTTCCTCATACAGCTGTATCAGGTCTATGTAACCTAGCAAGAATCAGATCCAGAACTCCCACACAACTATTGGCAGAGCATACTTAAAGATGTAGGTTAGGAAAAATCATGAATATTTTCAGTGATGAAGTTAAAAAATCTTAAGAAATATTTTAGAACGACCTGGACTGAGAACTCCTCAGTTCCTCATACACCTGTATTAGGTCTATGTAATCTAGCAAGAAACAGATCCAGAACTCCCACACAACTATTAGCAGAGCATACCTAAAGATGTAGATTACCAAAAATCATGAATATTTTCAGTATTGAAGTTAAAAAATCTTGAGATTTTTTTTAAGAGCGAGCTGGACTAGAACTCCTCAGTTCCTCATACACCTGTATCAGGTCTATGTAATCTAGCAAGAATGAGATCCAGAACTCCCACACAACTATTAGCAGAGCATACCTAAAGATGTAGATTAGGAAAAATCATGAATATTTTCAGTGCTCAAAATTAAAAAATTCATAAGAAACTTCTGGAAGACCACTGAAATGAGAACTCCGCGGTTTCTTATACAACAGTATCAAACCTAAACCAGAAAATGAAAACGAGATCCAGAACTTCCACACAAGTATTGGCAGAGCATACCTAAATATGTAGATTACCAAAAATCATGAATATTTTCAGTATTGAAGTTAAAAAATCTTCAGAAATAGTTTAGAACGACCTGGACTGAGAACTCCTCAGTTCCTCATACAGCTGTATCAGGTCTATGTAACCTAGCAAGAATCAGATCCAGAACTCCCACACAACTATTAGCAGAGCATATCTAAAAATGTAGATTACCAAAACTCATGAATATTTTCAGTGCTCAAGATTAAAAAATTCATAAGAAACTTCTGGAAGACCACTGAACTGAGAACTCCGCGGTTTCTTATACAACAGTATCAACCCTAAACGGTAAAATGAAAACGAGATCCAGAACTCCCACACAACTATTAGCAGAGCATACCTAAAGATGTAGATTACCAAAAATCATGAATATTTTCAGTGATGAAGTTAAAAAATCATAAAAAAAAATTTAGAATGACCTGGACTGAGAACTGCTCAATTCCACATACTCCTGTACCAGTTCTAAATTGCCTAATAAGAATCAGTTCCAGAACTCCGACACAACTATTGGCAGAGCATACTTAAAGATGTAGATTAGGAAAAATCATGAATATTTTCAGTGCTCAAGATTAAAAAATTCATAAGAAACTTCTGGAAGACCACTGAACTGAGAACTCCGTGGTTTCTTATACAATAGTATCAAACCTAAACGAAAAAATGAAAACGAGATCCAGAACTTCCACACAAGTATTGGCAGAGCATACCTAAATATGTAGATTACCAAAAATCATGAATATTTTCAGAATTGAAGTTAAAAAATCTTAAGAAATATTTTAGAACGACCTGGACTGAGAACTCCTCAGTTCTTCATACATCTGTATCAGGTCTATGTAACCTAGCAAGAATCAGATCCAGAACTCCCACATAACTATTGGCAGAGCATACATAAAGATGTAGGTTAGGAAAAATCATGAATATTTTCAGTGATGAAGTTAAAAAATTATAAAAAAAAATTTAGAATGACCTGGACTAAGAACTGCTCAATTCCACATACTCCTGTACTAGTTCTAAATTGCCTAATAAGAATCAGATCCAGAACTCCGACACAACTATTGGCAGAGCATACTTAAAGATGTAGATTAGGAAAAATCATGAATATTTTCAGTGCTCAAGATTAAAAAATTCATAAGAAACTTCTGGAAGACCACTGAACTGAGAACTCCGTGGTTTCTTATACAATAGTATCAAACCTAAACGGTAAAATGAAAACGAGATCCAGAACTCCCACACAACTATTAGCAGGGCATACCTAAAGATGTAGATTACCAAAAATCATGAATATTTTCAGTGATGAAGTTAAAAAATCATAAAAAAAAATTTAGAATGACCTGGACTGAGAACTGCTCAATTCCACATATTCCTGTACCAGTTCTAAATTGCCTAATAAGAATCAGTTCCAGAACTCCGACACAACTATTGGCAGAGCATACTTAAAGATGTAGATTAGGAAAAATCATGAATATTTTCAGTGCTCAAGATTAAAAAATTCATAAGAAACTTCTGGAAGACCACTGAACTGAGAACTCCGCGGTTTCCTATACAACAATATCAAACCTATACGGAAAAATGAAAACGAGATCCAGAACTTCCACACAACTATTAGCAGAGCATACCTAAAGATGTAGATTACCAAAAATCATGAATATTTTCAGTATTGAAGTTAAAAAATCTTAAGAAATATTTTAGAACGACCTGGACTGAGAACTCCTCAGTTCCTCATACACCTGTATCAGGTCTATGTAATCTAGCAAGAATCAGATCCAGAACTCCGACATAACTATTGGCAGAGCATACTTAAAGATGTAGGTTAGGAAAAATCATGAATATTTTCAGTGATGAAGTTAAAAAAAACTTAAGAAATTTTTTAGAGCGAGCTGGACTGAGAACTCCTCAGTTCCTCAAACACCTGTATCAGGCCTATGTAATCTAGCAAGAATCAGATCCAGAACTCTCACACAACTATTAGCAGAGCATACCTAAATATGTAGATTACCAAAACTCATGAATATTTTTAGTGCTCAAGATTAAAAAATTCATAAGAAACTTCTGGAAGACCACTGAACTGGGAACTCCGCGATTTCTCATACAACAGTATCAAATCTATACGGAAAAATGAAAACGAGGTCCAGAACTTCCACACAACTATTAGCAGAGCATACCTAAAGATGTAGATTACCAAAAATCATGAATATTTTCAGTATTGAAGTTAAAAAATCATAAGAAATATTTTAGAACGACCTGGACTGAGAACTCCTCAGTTCCTCATACAGCTGTATCAGGTCTATGTAACCTAGCAAGAATCAGATCCAGAACTCCCACACAACTATTGGCAGAGCATACTTAAAGATGTAGGTTAGGAAAAATCATGAATATTTTCAGTGATGAAGTTAAAAAATCTTAAGAAATATTTTAGAACGACCTGGACTGAGAACTCCTCAGTTCCTCATACACCTGTATTAGGTCTATGTAATCTAGCAAGAAACAGATCCAGAACTCCCACACAACTATTAGCAGAGCATACCTAAAGATGTAGATTACCAAAAATCATGAATATTTTCAGTATTGAAGTTAAAAAATCTTGAGATTTTTTTTAAGAGCGAGCTGGACTAGAACTCCTCAGTTCCTCATACACCTGTATCAGGTCTATGTAATCTAGCAAGAATGAGATCCAGAACTCCCACACAACTATTAGCAGAGCATACCTAAAGATGTAGATTAGGAAAAATCATGAATATTTTCAGTGCTCAAAATTAAAAAATTCATAAGAAACTTCTGGAAGACCACTGAAATGAGAACTCCGCGGTTTCTTATACAACAGTATCAAACCTAAACCAGAAAATGAAAACGAGATCCAGAACTTCCACACAAGTATTGGCAGAGCATACCTAAATATGTAGATTACCAAAAATCATGAATATTTTCAGTATTGAAGTTAAAAAATCTTCAGAAATAGTTTAGAACGACCTGGACTGAGAACTCCTCAGTTCCTCATACAGCTGTATCAGGTCTATGTAACCTAGCAAGAATCAGATCCAGAACTCCCACACAACTATTAGCAGAGCATATCTAAAAATGTAGATTACCAAAACTCATGAATATTTTCAGTGCTCAAGATTAAAAAATTCATAAGAAACTTCTGGAAGACCACTGAACTGAGAACTCCGCGGTTTCTTATACAACAGTATCAAACCTAAACGGTAAAATGAAAACGAGATCCAGAACTCCCACACAACTATTAGCAGAGCATACCTAAAGATGTAGATTACCAAAAATCATGAATATTTTCAGTGATGAAGTTAAAAAATCATAAAAAAAAATTTAGAATGACCTGGACTGAGAACTGCTCAATTCCACATACTCCTGTACCAGTTCTAAATTGCCTAATAAGAATCAGTTCCAGAACTCCGACACAACTATTGGCAGAGCATACTTAAAGATGTAGATTAGGAAAAATCATGAATATTTTCAGTGCTCAAGATTAAAAAATTCATAAGAAACTTCTGGAAGACCACTGAACTGAGAACTCCGTGGTTTCTTATACAATAGTATCAAACCTAAACGAAAAAATGAAAACGAGATCCAGAACTTCCACACAAGTATTGGCAGAGCATACCTAAATATGTAGATTACCAAAAATCATGAATATTTTCAGAATTGAAGTTAAAAAATCTTAAGAAATATTTTAGAACGACCTGGACTGAGAACTCCTCAGTTCTTCATACATCTGTATCAGGTCTATGTAACCTAGCAAGAATCAGATCCAGAACTCCCACATAACTATTGGCAGAGCATACATAAAGATGTAGGTTAGGAAAAATCATGAATATTTTCAGTGATGAAGTTAAAAAATTATAAAAAAAAAATTAGAATGACCTGGACTAAGAACTGCTCAATTCCACATACTCCTGTACTAGTTCTAAATTGCCTAATAAGAATCAGATCCAGAACTCCGACACAACTATTGGCAGAGCATACTTAAAGATGTAGATTAGGAAAAATCATGAATATTTTCAGTGCTCAAGATTAAAAAATTCATAAGAAACTTCTGGAAGACCACTGAACTGAGAACTCCGTGGTTTCTTATACAATAGTATCAAAACTAAACGAAAAAATGAAAACGAGATCCAGAACTTCCACACAAGTATTGGCAGAGCATACCTAAATATGTAGATTACCAAAAATCATGAATATTTTCAGAATTGAAGTTAAAAAATCTTAAGAAATATTTTAGAGCGAGCTGGACTGAGTACACTTCAGTTCCTCATACACCTGTATCAGGTCTATGTAATCTAGCAAGAATCAGATCCAGAACTCTCACACAACTATTAGCAGAGCATACCTAAAAATGTTGATTACCAAAAATCATGAATATTTTTCAGTGATGAAGTTAAAAAATTATAAAAAAAAATTTAGAATGACCTGGACTAAGAACTGCTCAATTCCACATACTCCTGTACTAGTTCTAAATTGCCTAATAAGAATCAGATCCAGAACTCCGACACAACTATTGGCAGAGCATACTTAAATATGTAGATTAGGAAAAATCATGAATATTTTCAGTGCTCAAGATTAAAAAATTCATAAGAAACTTCTGGAAGACCACTGAACTGAGAACTCCGCGGTTTCCTATACAACAATATCAAACCTATACGGAAAAATGAAAACGAGATCCAGAACTTCCACACAACTATTAGCAGAGCATACCTAAAGATGTAGATTACCAAAAATCATGAATATTTTCAGTATCTAAGTTAAAAAATCTTAAGAAATATTTTAGAACGACCTGGACTGAGAACTCCTCAGTTCCTCATACACCTGTATCAGGTCTATGTAACCTAGCAAGAATCAGATCCAGAACTCCCACACAACTATTGGCAGAGCATACTTAAAGATGTAGATTAGGAAAAATCATGAATATTTTCAGTGATTAAGTTAAAAAAACTTAAGAAATTTTTTAGAGCGAGCTGGACTGAGATCTCCTCAGTTCCTCATACACTTGTTCCAGGTCTATGTTACCTAGTAAGAAACAGATCCAGAACTGTCACACAACTATTAGCAGAGCATACCTAAAGATGTAGATTACTAAAACTCATGAATATTTTCAGAGCTCAAGATTAAAAAAATCGTAAGAAACTTCTGGAAGACCACTGAAGTGGGAACTCCGCGGTTTCATATACAACAGTATCAAACCTATACGGAAAAATTAAAACGAGATCCAGAACTTCCACACAAGTATTGGCAGAGCATACCTAAAAATGTAGATTATCAAAAATCATGAATATTTTCAGTATTCAAGTTAAAAAATCTTAAGAAATATTTTAGGGCGACCTGGACTGAGAACTCTTCAATTTCTCATACTCCTGTATTAGGTCTATATAACCTAGTAAGAACCAGATCCAGAACTCCGACACAACTATTAGTTGCAACGTCGGTGCCCACACCGGAGCCCCGTAGAGGGCCATGGACCGAACGATTCCCGCTTAGAGCTTCCGGCAGGAGGCCCCCTGAGGTTGCCTTTTTCAGTTTGAGAGCCAGACGTTGTAAAGTGCACCTTGAAGTTCCACCAGCTGTCGAGGACGATTCCCCGGTACTTCATCGTCGACCCGTCGCCGATGGGAACCTCTACTTCCGTTAGCTGGGAAACTGGTGGTGGCGCACCCCGGGGGCCGTGGAAGCACATGGCCTCGGACTTGTGCGGTGCCACCTCGAGTTTCAACTGCTGGATCCTTTCATCGACCATCGCAACCCCGCGTGTCGCTAGTTCGACTGCCGTCCGGTACGACTCTCCCCGCGCTAGGACCAACGTGTCGTCCGCGTATTAGACCACGCTGACCCCGTCGGTGAAGTCGCCGCGCAGCACGTAGTCGTACCCGATGTTCCACAAGGGTGGTCCTAGTACCGACCCCTGTGGAACACCGCATTAGATTTTCTCAGGTCAAGTTTTCGTTGGCCAGACTATAAATATTTACAGTTTTGAAGTTCAAAAAGAAAACAATACGAAAATGTGATGAAACAGACATAATGATTTTTTATGTCGTTATGTATACTATTAAATGAGGAGTAATTGACGTTCTCGAGTTTATTTTTGTACGTGTTTTTTGAAGGCCATCATATCTATACCATAACTCACCGGTTAACCCGTAAGTTATGTAGTGTTTTTGGGCGATATTATAGTTAATTACAGCAGCTAAAATGTATGATTTTTCACCGATTTTAATAGTTTTAGCTACCGAATCCAACCTATGTACAATATCTGACTTGTTTCTATAGCCAGAGTCTGTAATGACAGACGTTTCGATGAGTAAGTGCGGGCCAAAAGTGTTCGTACAAAACAATTCGTTTTCGCATTCAAAACACGACCTAGTTGTTCCCATGGCCTCATCTATTGCTTTCTGCATTAGTTGGAGACCATGGCAAAGAATTAGGTCAATGTTGATGCTTAAAAATGTGTACGTTCTATTGTTTGAGTATCCGCAGATACATTCAACTTGGCAAGAATAACTCGGAACTTTATCAAAAATTAATTGGGACAAATGAGCAACATTACACTCTGCATCTAAACGTTTTAAATTTTCTGTGTAAGTTACGATACTATTTTTGAACATGGGAATGTTTATTAAAATTTTGGCACGTTCCAAGTAATGTTTTTTTGTAATCTTTTTTTCTTCTATCACATTATGAGCCATTTTTACTATTGGACAATTTGATGAAGCAAGGTCCTGGAAATATTTTTTGTTTATTAATAATCCGCATAAAATATACTGGAATAACGAGTCAAAGGCACAAGTTGATGTTATATTTAATTTATGGTCTGGAAATTGTACAGACCCCGAGACGTTTCCGTTAAATAAAATCGGTATATGAGCCTTCTTAAAATCTTTAATTATTTCCCATTCTGGACAAAAATCAAGGCAGGTCTGATGTGTCTTACGTCTTTTTTTGGGTGGTTCTGGAGCTACTAGTTTATTGTTTTTATTTAGGCCTCCCCATTCTTCTTCAACATTCCAGTCGTTACGTGGAACATTTTCATCAAACGAGAGTTCGTTATGCTCAATATAATCTGGATCCTGGACCTCTTTGCTCACCTCCTTACAGTGAGCTTTATCAGTAAGAACAGAGTGTTCTGATAATTTAGCTCTATTTTTTGGGTCTTGTGCAAAACAATCGGACTCATTACTACGCTCTGTAATTTTTTCAGTTATGCGTTCTAAATGTTCCATTACGAAACGATCGATACGCATCGGTAATTCGCCTCTGAAGTCACGATGTTTCATATCTGAAAATTCTGCCTCGACTGCAGCGGAAGTAGCGGAAACTGAGCCTCTCCCGAAAATTGGCACCATAATTGCGGTCCACAAAGGTAGGTAAGGCAGTAGGTACCTTTTTAACCTCTGTGCGAAATCAACGCTATAACACGCGTTGATTGTGTCGCCTTCCGAAGACTTGTCCGCTATTTTTATGGCTGTTTCATATAAGGTGTCAAGCCATGATTTCCAGCCGACCTTGTCCATGTTACCTTTTATTTGGTCATCTTCAGATTCATCGTCGGACTGATTATTGCCTTCGTCGTTATATGCATCGTTGTTACCGTCCTTTCCTTCACCATCCAATATTCCTTTTATTGCCGTATTTAAAAAGTTTAATCGCTGGACCGACGGTAAAATACTACCATCAACTCCAGAACCAATATATTTACTCAAAGCTACAACGAGAACCGATTCTAAAAAGTAAGTTAGTTCGGCGAAATTTGTCATTTGGTGGGCTTTTCCTATACACCGCTTATAAAATCGCCTAACTAAATATTTTTCTTTGCCTTTTAGACAAGGCCATCGTGAAATCATGGAAATTAGATGGCAGACATCTAATCGCATGAAAGTAGATGGTAATGACGTCGATTTATTTACAACAGCGTCATAACACTTTTGTAAATAATCATTAAAACTGGCGCACTGGCCAAATATTTGTGCAACAGCTATTAACAAAGACCAGCCGAAATCGGTAACCACGATTGGTGGAATCGGAGCGTTTGCTGCAAGAATGTGGCTCAAAAAACTGGTAAAAATAATGGCTCGCTGATCTGCTGATACCATTTGAAAAGTTGGTACGCTACCTTCTCGGGTTATAAGCACGCACTGGTATAAAAAAATGTGCGGGTTTTGCAATTTATCACGCTTTGCTATACCGCCAGTAGCATCGATTGCTAGCGTTGCATTGGGATCTTTTCGGCAACGGGAAATATAAATTTGGAGTTGCTCGGGTAACCAGTACATGCAATTAAATTTATACAACCCTATAGATTGTATACATCCAACTAACTTTCCATGTTCAGCACTATTAAGCAAATTGAGTGAAGGGTTTCCGAATTGCAATCCATATTTGGTTAATAGCCGCTGTTCTTTGGCTTTACGAACAACTTCGTTTGTAGGTAAGATCGGAGGATTTTTACCGCCAAATTCCTTTATACGACCGGCTTCTTTTCTTCGCCATGTAACCGCATCTTTACAGCTGTTAATCAGGTAATCCGCTACTTCTATGCGACGCGTTCCCCTCAATTGCCTTTTTTTTGTTCCTGTGTGTAATGTTGCTTTTATGCCTTCAATTTTACACTGAATAATAACGTCTACACCTGTTAAAGGCCTCTTTATAAGTGTGCAAAAAACCTTCGCGTGACACTCGCGGCAATATCCGTCAACAGTCAAAAAGTATTTGGCTGTGGCACTCTTATAAATGTTGTGATTTTTGAATACAACAACACAATCCACTCTATGTTGTACCCACAAAGCTTCAGCTATCACGTCTGCCCACCCTTGACGCAACTTCCAATAAATTCGCTTACCATATACTTTTTCTTGTGGTTTCATACTTTGCCACTTTTCTTGAGAAATAACTAACTTTAACTTAATGGAAGTTAAACTGGTCATTTCAATATCGGTAGTCTGCTCAGCACTCCTTTCGAAACTATAATTACCGTCGCTACTAGAGATGCTTAATTTTGGCTCCGTAATCTCAAAAACTTTAGCAATGAGATCTCTCAGCCCACCACGATTACTATTAATAATTGTGTGGACATGCTTAGGCGTGATCTTAGACCCCTTATCTGCCATAAGTTTCGACACCGTTTTATAAACATCATGCGAAGGTGGATACAGACGCCCTTTGTCATCAATGGTGCGGCAATCAACACCCGACAGAATTTGCCGCAAGGCAATTTTATCGTATGGTGTCTTTCCCGGCATTTTACAATAACAACAACAATAATGAATAACAAATAGAAGGAAATGTTATAACAAAAACAAGAAACAGTTAATAACAAAAACAAGTAACACTTATATCAATAGTAACAATTATAACAAAAACAAGTAGCAGTTACAAAGAAAACAAATAACAATAATAACGAAAACAAGTAACAGCTATAACGAAAACAATTAACAATTTAAACGAAAACAAGTAACAACCAGTTTACAACGTAAACAAGTAACACCAATAACGAAACAACAATCTTTACAAAAGAACTTAGAAAATACTAATATAACGATTCAATAATCTCCAAATACTGATGTAATTGTAGATCGTCGAGAATTGCTAAATACCTACACGAGTTATTTCACAATACTTTAAACGAAAATATTTAAATAAACTTATACTTTAGCTGGTAACGAAACCATAGCGACTTCTAATTCGACGCCAACGCCATCTAGGGAGCCATAAAGAAACTTTGCGGAGAGTCAATGTGTTAAATTTTTTTATCAACTCATTTCTTTTGAACAATGTACCAGATTTCAATGCAAATTTCATAACAATTAGGAGTAAATATTCTGAAACAATGCATTGTAGAGTTAAGTTCCCAGTTCAGTGGTCTTCCAGGAGATTCTTATGAATTTTTTAATCTTGAGCACTGAAAATATTCATGAGTTTTGTTAATCTACATATTTAAGTATGCTCTGCTAATAGTTGTGTGGAAGTTCTGGATCTCGTTTTTATTTTTCCATATAGGTTTGATACTGTTGTATGGGAAATCGCGGAGTTCCCAGTTCAGTGGTCTTCCAGAAGTTTCTTATGAATTTTTTAATCTTGAGCACTAAAAATATTCATGAGTTTTGGTAATCTACATATTTAGGTATGCTCTGCTAATAGTTGTGTGAGAGTTCTGGATCTGATTCTTGCTAGATTACATAGGCCTGATACAGGCGTATGAGGAACTGAGGAGTTCTCAGTCCAGCTCCCTCTAAAAAATTTCTTAAGTTTTTTTTAACTTCATCACTGAAAATATTCATGATTTTTCCTAACCTACATCTTTAAGTATGCTCTGCCAATAGTTGTGTGAGAGTTCTGGATCTGATTCTTGCTAGGTTACATAGACCTGATACAGGTGTATGAGGAACTGAGAAGTTCTCAGTCCAGGTCGTTCTAAAATATTTCTTAAGATTTTTTAACTTCAATACTGAAAATAATCATGATTTTTAGTAATCTTCATCTTTAGGTATGCTCTGCCAATACTTGTGTGGAAGTTCTGGATCTCGTTTTCATTTTACTGTTTAGGATTGATACTGTTGTATAAGAAACCGCGGAGTTCTCAGTTCAGTGGTCTTCCAGAAGTTTCTTATGAATTTTTTAATCTTGAGCACTGAAAATATTCATGATTTTTCCTAATCTACATCTTTAAGTATGCTCTGCCAATAGTTGTGTCGGAGTTCTGGATCTGATCCTTATTAGGCAATTTAGAACTGGTACAGGGGTATGTGGAATTGAGCAGTTCTCAGTCCAGGTCATTCTAAAATTTTTTTTATGGTTTTTTAACTTCATCACTGAAAATATTCATGATTTTTGGTAATCTACATCTTTAGGTATGCTCTGCTAATAGTTGTGTGGGAGTTCTGGATCTGTTTCTTGCTAGATTAAATAGACCTAATACAGGTGTATGAGGAACTGAGGAGTTTTCAGTCCAGCTCGCTCTAAAAAATTTCTTAAGTTTTTTTTAACTTCATCACTGAAAATATTCATGATTTTTCCTAACCTACATCTTTAAGTATGCTCTGCCAATAGTTGTGTGGGAGTTCTGGATCTGATTCTTGCTAGGTTACATAGACCTGATACAGCTGTATGAGGAACTGAGGAGTTCTCAGTCCAGGTCGTTCTAAAATATTTCTTATGATTTTTTAACTTCAATACTGAAAATATTCATGATTTTTGGTAATCTACATCTTTAGGTATGCTCTGCTAATAGTTGTGTGGAAGTTCTGGATCTTGTTTTCATTTTTCCGTATAGGTTTGATACTGTTGTATGAGAAATCGCGGAGATCCCAGTTCAGTGGTCTTCCAGAAGTTTCTTATGAATTTTTTAATCTTGAGCACTAAAAATATTCATGAGTTTTGGTAATCTACATATTTAGGTATGCTCTGCTAATAGTTGTGTGAGAGTTCTGGATCTGATTCTTGCTAGATTACATAGGCCTGATACAGGCGTATGAGGAACTGAGGAGTTCTCAGTCCAGCTCCCTCTAAAAAATTTCTTAAGTTTTTTTTAACTTCATCACTGAAAATATTCATGATTTTTCCTAACCTACATCTTTAAGTATGCTCTGCCAATAGTTGTGTGAGAGTTCTGGATCTGATTCTTGCTAGGTTACATAGACCTGATACAGATGTATAAGGAACTGATAAGTTCTCAGTCCAGGTCGTTCTAAATTATTTCTTAAGATTTTTTAACTTCAATACTGAAAATATTCATGATTTTTGGTAATCTACATCTTGAGGTATGCTCTGCCAATACTTGAGTGGAAGTTCTGGATCTCGTTTTCATTTTTTCGTTTAGGTTTGATACTGTTGTATAAGAAACCGCGGAGTTCTCAGTTCAGTGGTCTTCCAGAAGTTTCTTATGAATTTTTTAATCTTGAGCACTGAAGATATTTATGAGTTTTGGTAATCTACATCTTTAGGTATGCTCTGCTAATAGTTGTGTGGGAGTTCTGGATCTGATTCTTGCTAGGTTACATAGACCTGATACAGTTGTATGAGGAACTGAGAAGTTCTCAGTCCAGGTCGTTCTGAAATATTTCTTAAGATTTTTTAACTTCATCACTAAAAATATTCATGATTTTTCCTAACCTACATCTTTAAGTATGCTCTGCCAATAGTTATGTGGGAGTTCTGGATCTGATTCTTGCTAGGTTACATAGACCTAATACAGTTGTATGAGGAACTGAGGAGTTCTCAGTCCAGGTCGTTCTAAAATATTTCTTAAGATTTTTTAACTTCAATACTGAAAATATTCATGATTTTTGGTAATCTACATATTTAGGTATGCTCTGCTAATAGTTGTGTGGAAGTTCTGGATCTCGTTTTTATTTTTCCATATAGGTTTGATACTGTTGTATTGGAAATCGCGGAGTTTCCAGTTCAGTGGTCTTCCAGAAGTTTCTTATGATTTTTTTAATCTTGAGCACTGAAGATATTTATGAGTTTTGGTAATCTACATATTTAGGTATGCTCTGCTAATAGTTGTGTGAGAGTTCTGGATCTGATTCTTGCAAGATTACATAGGCCTGATACAGGTGTATGTGGAATTGAGCAGTTATCAGTCCAGGTCATTCTAAAATATTTTTTATGATTTTTTAACTTCATCACTGAAATGTATTCATGATTTTTGGTAATCTACATCTTTAGGTATGCTCTGCTAATAGTTGTGTGGGAGTTCTGGATCTGTTTCTTGCTAGATTAAATAGACCTGATACAGGTGTATGAGGAACTGAGGAGTTCTCAGTCCAGCTCGCTCTAAAAAATTTCTTAAGTTTTTTTTAACTTCATCACTGAAAATATTCATGATTTTTCCTAACCTACATATTTAAGTATGCTCTGCCAACAGTTGTGTGGGAGTTCTGGATCTGATTCTTGCTAGGTTACATAGACCTGATACAGTTGTATGAGGAACTGAGGGGTTCTCAGTCCAGGTCGTTCTAAAATATTTCTTATGATTTTTTAACTTCAATACTGAAAATATTCATGATTTTTGGTAATCTACATCTTTAGGTATGCTCTGCTAATAGTTGTGTGGAAGTTCTGGATCTCCTTTTCATTTTTCCGTATAGGTTTGATACTGTTGTATGAGAAATCGCGGAGATCCCAGTTCAGTGGTCTTCCAGAAGTTTTTTATGAATTTTTTAATCTTGAGCACTAAAAATATTCATGAGTTTTGGTAATCTACATATTTAGGTATGCTCTGCTAATAGTTGTGTGAGAGTTCTGGATCTGATTCTTGCTAGATTACATAGGCCTGATACAGGCGTATGAGGAACTGAGGAGTTCTCAGTCCAGCTCCCTCTAAAAAATTTCTTAAGTTTTTTTTAACTTCATCACTGAAAATATTCATGATTTTTCCTAACCTACATCTTTAAGTATGCTCTGCCAATAGTTGTGTGAGAGTTCTGGATCTGATTCTTGCTAGGTTACATAGACCTGATACAGATGTATAAGGAACTGATAAGTTCTCAGTCCAGGTCGTTCTAAAATATTTCTTAAGATTTTTTAACTTCAATACTGAAAATATTCATGATTTTTGGTAATCTACATCTTGAGGTATGCTCTGCCAATACTTGAGTGGAAGTTCTGGATCTCGTTTTCATTTTTTCGTTTAGGTTTGATACTGTTGTATAAGAAACCGCGGAGTTCTCAGTTCAGTGGTCTTCCAGAAGTTTCTTATGAATTTTTTAATCTTGAGCACTGAAGATATTTATGAGTTTTGGTAATCTACATCTTTAGGTATGCTCTGCTAATAGTTGTGTGGAAGTTCTGGATCTGATTCTTGCTAGGTTACATAGACCTGATACAGTTGTATGAGGAACTGAGAAGTTCTCAGTCCAGGTCGTTCTAAAATATTTCTTAAGATTTTTTAACTTCATCACTAAAAATATTCATGATTTTTCCTAACCTACATCTTTAAGTATGCTCTGCCAATAGTTATGTGGGAGTTCTGGATCTGATTCTTGCTAGGTTACATAGACCTAATACAGTTGTATGAGGAACTGAGGAGTTCTCAGTCCAGGTCGTTCTAAAATATTTCTTAAGATTTTTTAACTTCAATACTGAAAATATTCATGATTTTTGGTAATCTACATATTTAGGTATGCTCTGCTAATAGTTGTGTGGAAGTTCTGGATCTCGTTTTTATTTTTCCATATAGGTTTGATACTGTTGTATTGGAAATCGCGGAGTTTCCAGTTCAGTGGTCTTCCAGAAGTTTCTTATGAATTTTTTAATCTTGAGCACTGAAGATATTTATGAGTTTTGGTAATCTACATATTTAGGTATGCTCTGCTAATAGTTGTGTGGGAGTTCTGGATCTGATTCTTGCTAGATTACATAGGCCTGATACAGGTGTATGTGGAATTGAGCAGTTCTCAGTCCAGGTCATTCTAAAATATTTTTTATGATTTTTTAACTTCATCACTGAAATGTATTCATGATTTTTGGTAATCTACATCTTTAGGTATGCTCTGCTAATAGTTGTGTGGGAGTTCTGGATCTGTTTCTTGCTAGATTAAATAGACCTGATACAGGTGTATGAGGAACTGAGGAGCTCTCAGTCCAGCTCGCTCTAAAAAATTTCTTAAGTTTTTTTTAACTTCATCACTGAAAATATTCATGATTTTTCCTAACCTACATATTTAAGTATGCTCTGCCAACAGTTGTGTGGGAGTTCTGGATCTGATTCTTGCTAGGTTACATAGACCTGATACAGTTGTATGAGGACCTGAGGAGTTCTCAGTCCAGGTCGTTCTAAAATATTTCTTATGATTTTTTAACTTCAATACTGAAAATATTCATGATTTTTGGTAATCTACATCTTTAGGTATGCTCTGCTAATAGTTGTGTGGAAGTTCTGGATCTCCTTTTCATTTTTCCGTATAGGTTTGATACTGTTGTATGAGAAATCGCGGAGATCCCAGTTCAGTGGTCTTCCAGAAGTTTTTTATGAATTTTTTAATCTTGAGCACTAAAAATATTCATGAGTTTTGGTAATCTACATATTTAGGTATGCTCTGCTAATAGTTTAAATTTATAAGATAAAATTACATAGACCTGATACAGGTGTATGAGGAACTGAGGAGTTCTAGTCCAGCTCGCTCTTTAAAAATTTCTTAAGATTTTTTAACTTCAATACTGGATATATTCATGATTTTTGGTAATCTACATCTTGAGGTATGCTCTGCCAATACTTGTGTGGAAGTTCTGGATCTCTTTTTCATTTTACCATTTAGGTTTGATACTGTTGTATAAGAAACCGCGGAGTTCTCAGTTCAGTGGTCTTCCAGAAGTTTCTTATGAATTTTTTAATCTTGAGCACTGAAAATATTCATGATTTTTCCTAATCTACATCTTTAAGTATGCTCTGCCAATAGTTGTGTCGGAGTTCTTGATCTGATTCTTATAAGGCAATTTAGAACTGGAACAGGAGTATGTGGAATTGAGCAGTTCCCAGTCCAGGTTGTTCTAAAATTTTTTTTATGATTTTTTAACTTCAGTACTGATAATATTCATGATTTTTGGTAATCTACATTTTTAGGTATGCTCTGCTAATAGTTTTGTGGGAGTTCTGGATCTGATTCTTGCTAGATTACATAGACCTGATACAGGTGTATAAGGAACTGAGGAGTTCTCAGTCCAGGTCGTTCTAAAATATTTCTTAAGATTTTTTAACTTCAATACTGAAAATATTCATGATTTTTGGTAATCTACATCTTTAGGTATGCTCTGCTAATAGTTGTGTGGGAGTTCTGGATCTGGTTTTTGCTAGGTTACATAGACCTGATACAGCTGTATGAGGAACTGATGAGTTCTAGTCCAGCTCGCTCTTAAAAAATTTCTCAAGATTTTTTAACTTCAATACTGAAAATATTCATGATTTTTGGTAATCTACATCTTTAGGTATGCTCTGCTAATAGTTGTGTGGGAGTTCTGGATCTGTTTCTTGCTAGATTACATAGACCTGATACATGTGTATGAGGGACTGAGGAGTTCTCAGTCTAGGTCGTTCTAAAATATTTCTTAAGATTTTTTAACTTCATCATTGAAAATATTCATGATTTTTCCTAACCTACATCTTTAAGTATGCTCTGCCAATAGTTATGTGGGAGTTCTGGATCTGATTCTTGCTAGGTTACATAGACCTAATACAGTTGTATGAGGAACTGAGGAGTTCTCAGTCCAGGTCGTTCTAAAATATTTCTTAAGATTTTTTAACTTCAATACTGAAAATATTCATGATTTTTGGTAATCTACATATTTAGGTATGCTCTGCTAATAGTTGTGTGGAAGTTCTGGATCTCGTTTTTATTTTTCCATATAGGTTTGATACTGTTGTATTGGAAATCGCGGAGTTTCCAGTTCAGTGGTCTTCCAGAAGTTTCTTATGAATTTTTTAATCTTGAGCACTGAAGATATTTATGAGTTTTGGTAATCTACATATTTAGGTATGCTCTGCTAATAGTTGTGTGAGAGTTCTGGATCTGATTCTTGCTAGGTTACATAGACCTAATACAGTTGTATGAGGAACTGAGGAGTTCTCAGTCCAGGTCGTTCTAAAATATTTCTTATGATTTTTTAACTTCAATACTGAAAATATTCATGATTTTTGGTAATCTACATCTTTAGGTATGCTCTGCTAATAGTTGTGTGGAAGTTCTGGATCTCCTTTTCATTTTTCCGTATAGGTTTGATACTGTTGTATGAGAAATCGCGGAGATCCCAGTTCAGTGGTCTTCCAGAAGTTTTTTATGAATTTTTTAATCTTGAGCACTAAAAATATTCATGAGTTTTGGTAATCTACATATTTAGGTATGCTCTGCTAATAGTTTAAATTTATAAGATAAAATTACATAGACCTGATACAGGTGTATGAGGAACTGAGGAGTTCTAGTCCAGCTCGCTCTTTAAAAATTTCTTAAGATTTTTTAACTTCAATACTGGATATATTCATGATTTTTGGTAATCTACATCTTGAGGTATGCTCTGCCAATACTTGTGTGGAAGTTCTGGATCTCTTTTTCATTTTACCATTTAGGTTTGATACTGTTGTATAAGAAACCGCGGAGTTCCCAGTTCAGTGGTCTTCCAGAAGTTTCTTATGAATTTTTTAATCTTGAGCACTAAAAATATTCATGAGTTTTGGTAATCTACATATTTAGGTATGCTCTGCTAATAGTTGTGTGAGAGTTCTGGATCTGATTCTTGCTAGATTACATAGGCCTGATACAGGCGTATGAGGAACTGAGGAGTTCTCAGTCCAGCTCCCTCTAAAAAATTTCTTAAGTTTTTTTTAACTTCATCACTGAAAATATTCATGATTTTTCCTAACCTACATCTTTAAGTATGCTCTGCCAATAGTTGTGTGAGAGTTCTGGATCTGATTCTTGCTAGGTTACATAGACCTGATACAGATGTATAAGGAACTGATAAGTTCTCAGTCCAGGTCGTTCTAAAATATTTCTTAAGATTTTTTAACTTCAATACTGAAAATATTCATGATTTTTGGTAATCTACATCTTGAGGTATGCTCTGCCAATACTTGAGTGGAGGTTCTGGATCTCGTTTTCATTTTTTCGTTTAGGTTTGATACTGTTGTATAAGAAACCGCGGAGTTCTCAGTTCAGTGGTCTTCCAGAAGTTTCTTATGAATTTTTTAATCTTGAGCACTGAAGATATTTATGAGTTTTGGTAATCTACATCTTTAGGTATGCTCTGCTAATAGTTGTGTGGGAGTTCTGGATCTGATTCTTGCTAGGTTACATAGACCTGATACAGTTGTATGAGGAACTGAGAAGTTCTCAGTCCAGGTCGTTCTGAAATATTTCTTAAGATTTTTTAACTTCATCACTAAAAATATTCATGATTTTTCCTAACCTACATCTTTAAGTATGCTCTGCCAATAGTTATGTGGGAGTTCTGGATCTGATTCTTGCTAGGTTACATAGACCTAATACAGTTGTATGAGGAACTGAGGAGTTCTCAGTCCAGGTCGTTCTAAAATATTTCTTTAGATTTTTTAACTTCAATACTGAAAATATTCATGATTTTTGGTAATCTACATATTTAGGTATGCTCTGCTAATAGTTGTGTGGAAGTTCTGGATCTCGTTTTTATTTTTCCATATAGGTTTGATACTGTTGTATTGGAAATCGCGGAGTTTCCAGTTCAGTGGTCTTCCAGAAGTTTCTTATGAATTTTTTAATCTTGAGCACTGAAGATATTTATGAGTTTTGGTAATCTACATATTTAGGTATGCTCTGCTAATAGTTGTGTGAGAGTTCTGGATCTGATTCTTGCTAGATTACATAGGCCTGATACAGGTGTATGTGGAATTGAGCAGTTATCAGTCCAGGTCATTCTAAAATATTTTTTATGATTTTTTAACTTCATCACTGAAATGTATTCATGATTTTTGGTAATCTACATCTTTAGGTATGCTCTGCTAATAGTTGTGTGGGAGTTCTGGATCTGTTTTTTGCTAGATTAAATAGACCTGATACAGGTGTATGAGGAACTGAGGAGTTCTCAGTCCAGCTCGCTCTAAAAAATTTCTTAAGTTTTTTTTAACTTCATCACTGAAAATATTCATGATTTTTCCTAACCTACATATTTAAGTATGCTCTGCCAACAGTTGTGTGGGAGTTCTGGATCTGATTCTTGCTAGGTTACATAGACCTGATACAGTTGTATGAGGAACTGAGGAGTTCTCAGTCCAGGTCGTTCTAAAATATTTCTTATGATTTTTTAACTTCAATACTGAAAATATTCATGATTTTTGGTAATCTACATCTTTAGGTATGCTCTGCTAATAGTTGTGTGGAAGTTCTGGATCTCCTTTTCATTTTTCCGTATAGGTTTGATACTGTTGTATGAGAAATCGCGGAGATCCCAGTTCAGTGGTCTTCCAGAAGTTTCTTATGAATTTTTTAATCTTGAGCACTAAAAATATTCATGAGTTTTGGTAATCTACATATTTAGGTATGCTCTGCTAATAGTTGTGTGAGAGTTCTGGATCTGATTCTTGCTAGATTACATAGGCCTGATACAGGCGTATGAGGAACTGAGGAGTTCTCAGTCCAGCTCCCTCTAAAAAATTTCTTAAGTTTTTTTTAACTTCATCACTGAAAATATTCATGATTTTTCCTAACCTACATCTTTAAGTATGCTCTGCCAATAGTTGTGTGAGAGTTCTGGATCTGATTCTTGCTAGGTTACATAGACCTGATACAGGTGTATAAGGAACTGATAAGTTCTCAGTCCAGGTCGTTCTAAAATATTTCTTAAGATTTTTTAACTTCAATACTGAAAATATTCATGATTTTTGGTAATCTACATCTTGAGGTATGCTCTGCCAATACTTGAGTGGAAGTTCTGGATCTCGTTTTCATTTTTTCGTTTAGGTTTGATACTGTTGTATAAGAAACCGCGGAGTTCTCAGTTCAGTGGTCTTCCAGAAGTTTCTTATGAATTTTTTAATCTTGAGCACTGAAGATATTTATGAGTTTTGGTAATCTACATCTTTAGGTATGCTCTGCTAATAGTTGTGTGGGAGTTCTGGATCTGATTCTTGCTAGGTTACATAGACCTGATACAGTTGTATGAGGAACTGAGAAGTTCTCAGTCCAGGTCGTTCTAAAATATTTCTTAAGATTTTTTAACTTCATCACTAAAAATATTCATGATTTTTCCTAACCTACATCTTTAAGTATGCTCTGCCAATAGTTATGTGGGAGTTCTGGATCTGATTCTTGCTAGGTTACATAGACCTAATACAGTTGTATGAGGAACTGAGGAGTTCTCAGTCCAGGTCGTTCTAAAATATTTCTTAAGATTTTTTAACTTCAATACTGAAAATATTCATGATTTTTGGTAATCTACATATTTAGGTATGCTCTGCTAATAGTTGTGTGGAAGTTCTGGATCTCGTTTTTATTTTTCCATATAGGATTGATACTGTTGTATTGGAAATCGCGGAGTTTCCAGTTCAGTGGTCTTCCAGAAGTTTCTTATGAATTTTTTAATCTTGAGCACTGAAGATATTTATGAGTTTTGGTAATCTACATATTTAGGTATGCTCTGCTAATAGTTGTGTGAGAGTTCTGGATCTGATTCTTGCTAGATTACATAGGCCTGATACAGGTGTATGTGGAATTGAGCAGTTCTCAGTCCAGGTCATTCTAAAATATTTTTTATGATTTTTTAACTTCATCACTGAAATGTATTCATGATTTTTGGTAATCTACATCTTTAGGTATGCTCTGCTAATAGTTGTGTGGGAGTTCTGGATCTGTTTCTTGCTAGATTAAATAGACCTGATACAGGTGTATGAGGAACTGAGGAGCTCTCAGTCCAGCTCGCTCTAAAAAATTTCTTAAGTTTTTTTTAACTTCATCACTGAAAATATTCATGATTTTTCCTAACCTACATATTTAAGTATGCTCTGCCAACAGTTGTGTGGGAGTTCTGGATCTGATTCTTGCTAGGTTACATAGACCTGATACAGCTGTATGAGGAACTGAGGAGTTCTCAGTCCAGGTCGTTCTAAAATATTTCTTATGATTTTTTAACTTCAATACTGAAAATATTCATGATTTTTGGTAATCTACATCTTTAGGTATGCTCTGCTAATAGTTGTGTGGAAGTTCTGGATCTCCTTTTCATTTTTCCGTATAGGTTTGATACTGTTGTATGAGAAATCGCGGAGATCCCAGTTCAGTGGTCTTCCAGAAGTTTTTTATGATTTTTTTAATCTTGAGCACTAAAAATATTCATGAGTTTTGGTAATCTACATATTTAGGTATGCTCTGCTAATAGTTTAAATTTATAAGATAAAATTACATAGACCTGATACAGGTGTATGAGGAACTGAGGAGTTCTAGTCCAGCTCGCTCTTTAAAAATTTCTTAAGATTTTTTAACTTCAATACTGGATATATTCATGATTTTTGGTAATCTACATCTTGAGGTATGCTCTGCCAATACTTGTGTGGAAGTTCTGGATCTCTTTTTCATTTTACCATTTAGGTTTGATACTGTTGTATAAGAAACCGCGGAGTTCTCAGTTCAGTGGTCTTCCAGAAGTTTCTTATGAATTTTTTAATCTTGAGCACTGAAAATATTCATGATTTTTCCTAATCTACATCTTTAAGTATGCTCTGCCAATAGTTGTGTCGGAGTTCTTGATCTGATTCTTATAAGGCAATTTAGAACTGGTACAGGAGTATGTGGAATTGAGCAGTTCCCAGTCCAGGTTGTTCTAAAATTTTTTTTATGATTTTTTAACTTCAGTACTGATAATATTCATGATTTTTGGTAATCTACATTTTTAGGTATGCTCTGCTAATAGTTTTGTGGGAGTTCTGGATCTGATTCTTGCTAGATTACATAGACCTGATACAGGTGTATAAGGAACTGAGGAGTTCTCAGTCCAGGTCGTTCTAAAATATTTCTTAAGATTTTTTAACTTCAATACTGAAAATATTCATGATTTTTGGTAATCTACATCTTTAGGTATGCTCTGCTAATAGTTGTGTGGGAGTTCTGGATCTGGTTTTTGCTAGGTTACATAGACCTGATACAGCTGTATGAGGAACTGATGAGTTCTAGTCCAGCTCGCTCTTAAAAAATTTCTCAAGATTTTTTAACTTCAATACTGAAAATATTCATGATTTTTGGTAATCTACATCTTTAGGTATGCTCTGCTAATAGTTGTGTGGGAGTTCTGGATCTGTTTCTTGCTAGATTACATAGACCTGATACATGTGTATGAGGGACTGAGGAGTTCTCAGTCTAGGTCGTTCTAAAATATTTCTTAAGATTTTTTAACTTCATCACTGAAAATATTCATGATTTTTCCTAACCTACATCTTTAAGTATGCTCTGCCAATAGTTGTGTGGGAGTTCTGGATCTGATTCTTGCTAGGTTACATAGACCTGATACAGGTGTATGAGGAACTGTGAAGTTCTCAGTCCAGGTCGTTCTAAAATATTTCTTAAGATTTTTTAACTTCAATACTGAAAATATTCATGATTTTTGGTAATCTACATCTTGAGGTATGCTCTGCCAATACTTGTGTGGAAGTTCTGGATCTTGTTTTCATTTTCTCGTTTAGATTTGATACTGTTGTATAAGAAACCGCGGAGTTCTTAGTTCAGTGGTCTTCCAGAAGTTTCTTATGAATTTTTTAATCTTGAGCACTGAAAATATTCATGATTTTTCCTAATCTACATATTTGAGTATGCTCTGCCAATATTTGTGTCGGAGTTCTGGATCTGATTCTTGCTAGATTACATAGGCCTGATACAGGTGTATGAGGAACTGAGGAGTTCTCAGTCCAGCTCGCTCTAAAAAATTTCTTAAGTTTTTTTTAACTTCATCACTGAAAATATTCATGATTTTTCCTAACCTACATCTTTAAGTATGCTCTGCCAATAGTTGTGTGAGAGTTCTGGATCTGATTCTTGCTAGGTTACATAGACCTGATACAGATGTATGAGGAACTGAGGAGTTCTCAGTCCAGGTCGTTCTAAAATATTTCTTAAGATTTTTAACTTCAATACTGAAAATATTCATGATTTTTGGTAATCTACATATTGAAGTATGCTCTGCCAATACTTGTGTGGAAGTTCTGGATCACGTTTTCATTTTCTCGTTTAGTGTTGATACTGTTGTATAAGAAACCGTGGAGTTCTCAGTTCAGTGGTCTTCCAGAAGTTTCTTATGAATTTTTTAATCTTGAGCACTGAAAATATTCATGAGTTTTGGTAATCTACATCTTTAGGTATGCTCTGCTAATAGTTGTGTGGGAGTTCTGGATCTGTTTCTTACTAGGTTATGTAGACCTAGTACAGGAGTATGAGGAATGGAGGAGTTCTCAGTCCAGGTCGTTTTAAAATATTTCTTAAGATTTTTTAACTTCAATACTGAAAATATTCATGATTTTTGGTAATCTACATCTTTAGGTATGCTCTGCCAATACTTGTGTGGAAGTTCTGGATCTCGTTTTCATTTTTCCCTATATGCTTAATACTGTTGTATAAGAAACCGCAGAGTTCCCAGTTCAGTGGTCTTCCAGAAGTTTCTTATGAATTTTTTAATCTTGAGCACTGAAAATATTCATGAATTTTCCTAATCTACACATTTAAGTATGCTCTGCCAATAGTTGTGTGGGAGTTCTGGACCTGTTTCTGACTAGGTTATTTAGGCCTGATACAGTGTTTTAAGAAACCGAGGAGTTTTCAGTTCAGTGTTCTTCCAAAACCTTCTTATGAATTTTTTCATCTTGAAAACTGAAAATGTTTGTGATTTTAATAATTCTACATCTTTAAGTATGCTGTTCTAATACTTTTGTCGGAGTTTCCGATCTGGTGCTCACTACATCATATACACGTGCTACAGTTGTATGAGAAGCCATGGAGTTTTCAGTCCAGGTTACTTCCAAAATTTTATTATGATTTTTTTTAACTTGTTTACCCGAAAATATTCGGTTATTTCTAATCTACATTCTCAACCATGCTCTGCTGATACTTTAAATCGATTACCGTTATAGTTTGAAGTTTTTTTGTTCGACTATCATCTGACCTTTAGATCATATATAGAATTATTTGTGAAAATAGTCGAATTGCATATTTATCGTCAGTTTTATGAACATTATTTGGTTATTTCTGATATCAGTTCAATATGTTTTTTTTTTTTTAGGTACTCTAATGGACAGAACTATTACTAAAAGTATTTAGGAACTATAGAACTCGCCTTTGTGCACCTAAAGCACTTTTAAAATTTCGCTTTTGGAAAAAATGATCTGCTACCGGAAGTTAGCAGATCATATTTTCATTTGACATTTTTCCAGGAAAAACAGCAG
The DNA here is from genome assembly GCA_958295575.1 of Leucania comma. Classification (NCBI taxonomy): domain Eukaryota; kingdom Metazoa; phylum Arthropoda; class Insecta; order Lepidoptera; family Noctuidae; genus Leucania; species Leucania comma. The sequence continues at coordinate 3,497,307 of OY282469.1, forward strand.
AACTTTTCCTAAAAAGTATCAGGAACTCCAGAACTATGCTGCATGCGAGTAGAACTCTAATTTTTTCATGCTCTGCTGGAAAATGATCTGCTAAGTTCACGGCCATTGCTACGATCACGAAACAGACGAAGCAGATAGCAAAAATATGTTGCTAGATACCGAAACTATCCGATGACCATTAACCATATGTCTTCCAAGATATACAGCATATCCCGCGCCCGTGAACAAATTTATTACGAAACCAATTCACACATGCAAATCGTATTGAAGATGTAAACAACGAAAAAAAAATATACACACACCTTCACACATACGAGGAAAATTTATTGTTAGCCACGAAACGGGCGAAGAGTGAGGGCGGACTAAATCACACACAATTTAACAGTACAAAAGTAACTTTACTGTTACCGTTATATCACTAAGCTCGGGGTTAATTGAACAGGGTGGAAAATTACACAAAGTTTCACACTAACATTAATGCTAACCGACGTTTTGTAAAACAAGGCGTCCCGTACTCGTGGTTAGTCAATATTAATAAAGGATCCGTCAATTATATCAATGTTTAGTGATGCTTAAAATCGAGGTTTCCATCGATAAGGATTGTTGTACAACAGATTTATATCGTTATTTACTCGGCTCAAGTTGTTAGTGTTGTTTTAAGAGGACTATAGGAGCTGATCGCAATTTTTATGAACCGCAAAAATATATGATTCACTTTTTTTTTAAAATTGGGAAATCATTCCATGAATTCTACCGTTCTAAGGTGGAGTTGGAGAGCGTATTAGACTTTTATTGACTAAAACCACACATAAGATCTTTTTTTGCTTTTACGTTCTAGGAACACAGATTTCCCTTTTGGAAGGCAACGCACGGCTCCCAAAAGAATATGATCCACTGTAGTAAACAGAATAAAAAAAAATGTTATTCTTTAGGACAAATGCTAAATATAGTGGGTTCAAAACATAAAATAACTAATTTAGTACGATAGAAAATAATTACGATATGTCTCTAAAAATTGCTTTTGTTAATTGAAAACCGGACACATACAATCATGCATTACAGTTACTATGTTTAATAGTGTAATTTACAAATCTGCAGATTTTTAGTAAATAACTAAAATGCTTCATATTTTGCAAGCATTATGTGATTGCTCATCTCTTTTAGTATGAAAGAGACGCGCTTTAGTGCCTATAGTCCTCTTAAGCATATCGACATCAGACAGTAACTTTTTAGTATCATGATTGTTTGTTTGATTATTGTAAGTTTGTATATTGTAAGTGTAAGTATGTTAATATATGGCTGGAAGATTTTCGGATTTAATAATGTAATATTGCATACATGATAGGGTTGTTCGCTTGCTGCTCAGACGCGAATAATATGCTCCTCACAACGCAATATTGAAGCTCATACACCTTATTGAAGCTCCTGTACTAAACTGTAATGTACAGCTATGCTGTACAGCTGTTTAGTTGGAAAATAGTGTCTAGTTTATTTATTTAATATTTGATTTTCAGCAATAACCATTTTATGTTCAGCAGTCTTTCCAGGTTTTTATAAAAATTCTATATTCGTTCTAGCCAGCTTTATATAATTTGATGATATTTTAGATAAACTCTAACTAATGTAGATGTCTTCAAGGCTAGAGTGAATAGGGTCTTAATTAACTAGTACGTCTCACTATCAACGATTGCATCACTGCTTACCATCTGGTTATTTTTTTGGGATTGCAGTCAAGTACTAGTTTATATGATTAAAAAAAAACTCGTGGCTAGACTAAACGTGGCAAGGCAACGTCTAATGAGGTCGGTTTATGGATGGGTGATCATATTAAACATGCCAAGATTATTCCATGTTTCAGTAAGCTCGTTAAACTTTTGTTCCTCACTGTCATTATTGTAGATCTTTGACGTTAGTTATGGATCGTCAGAAACCAAGCCATTTGTTCCCCTAACTAAGTTACGATCGTTTCGTTTACCGTGAACGCTTGGAGTTGGCCACTCCCCTAATTCCTCTGTTCTGACGTCATCTCAACGCTCAGTCATGTGGTCGGAACGAAGGAATTGGGGTCGTGACCAACTCCAAGCGTTCAAGATTAATGAAACGATTGTAGCTTGGCTAGGGGGACTTATTAGTCTTACCAAGGGGTATCGTGGTACATAAGGAGTGAATTTTATATACCTTTTCTTATTATTTTTTATAGATTATATAAGGAATCTTCTCAATCGCAAAATTTCAGTGTTCTATGTTTAAAGGCTCTGAGCTTCGATAAATCAGTTAGGGAGTCCAGGATTTTGCCTTTTATACATACAGATTTTCACAGGATTAGGCTTAAAACCTGTCCAAACATGGGTGTTGAAGCAAACAACTCACCAATTAAGACATAAAGTTAACAATGATAGGTCCTATGACCAATATGAACTAGTAACTAGCATAATCACACATGATAAGCCAAGATCTAAGGGCCAATTAAAGGTAGAGTTCACTCTGAGATGATAGCTGACATAAACCCATTACATTGTTTGTAAAGGACACGTAATACGGCAGAGTGGTTTATCCCAAATCATATTAGTTAAAACAGCGTTTTGTACGAAATATTCTATTTTGATTTTGAGATGGCTCTTCAAGATAATGTCGTAATAATGAAGAAAGGGGATGAGGGTTTCAGCCTTTTTAATGGTTCTTGTTGGTTATCTGGAAAAATATGTATAGAATACAATAGAAAATTCAATGTTTTAACCGGTTAATGAGGTCAATAGTTTTTATTCTCAGTTAGTTTCTATCATAATATCTTATTAAAACTTACATCACTTTAAGAGAAAGAAGATAAGAAAAACAAATATACACCATTAAATTTTAGTCATTTTAAACCCGCAGAGGGTCGACACATGAATTAAAAATAAAGTACTTTTTTTCAAACTCGAATTAATTTGCGCATGTACGAAATTAATTTCTTTAAGTAACGACGAGGCCAATGAACTGTAGGTAGTTAGTACGCAACCAATTTAGACAAAAGTTCCTGTTATGATTTTTTTTCACTTCATCGCTAGTTTTTCATCAAATAACTAGCGATGGGAGTTATCAGACTTTAATGAATAAAATTATGCACTTCAAGGGCACAGAAACTTTTTCGAATATTCCCTCATCCCTGGGCTACTATCAATGCTGACAAAAAGGTCCGTAAAAATACCTATACAGGGCTCTGACCATCCTCCAACACATGACAAAGTCAAAAACTATAGACAAAGCGTTACTAGACTAATCGCTCGTCGAGCCATTGAAAACTCATTCCAATGAAACACATCGAGTCGTAAAACTCATTCGAATTAAACCTTTGATGTCATGGACGCATGAAAATGCCTACGGATTAGGAACATATCGGAGATATTGGTCCGAAATCAACGTATAGTATTGTTTACATTTACCTAGGGCACGTTCGAATGTAAACATTTAATATCGGTTGCAAGCGGACGAGCAACCTATCGACGCAATAGGCCCTATGTCAACACTTTGATGTTACGTGTCGCTTTTAACATATAGATCAATTTATTTGTAGCTATATTGGTGTATATGTAGGTAGGCATGTAACTAGCCCGTGGGAGTTTATTGAGGATGGTGATTGGGTAGATATTGTGTTGAGTGTATAGGTTCGGATCGGTTTAAAAAAAAAATGTAGAATGAAGTTTATTTTTCAATAGTCCAGTTCTTTTTATATTACATTATTATTTTTGGGTGTATTCACTAAGTATTTGTTATTTATCATAATTCTGCAAGTACCTAAGTCTTCAATCATAATTAATAAATAAATTCTGTTGTGCTTTGAGATTGGTTGATAGATGTTTTTTTTTTTTTTATGAGTTTAAGATCTTTTTAAGAAAAGTTCATGTTGTTAATTTTTTAACTCAAAAAAATCCAGAGTATTTTTTTCATGGTTTTGTTTTTTTTTTGTTGTTGTATGTACGAGTATATTTCAATTAAATTTACAAATTTGTTAAAATAACTTTCACAAACTTTGATAGTTCTCACCTGATGGAAAGCGACAATGTGATCAGGCACGCTTGCCTAAAAGCAACCTATTTATTCTTGACTTAAAAATCCCCAGGTTGTTGCTATCAGGAACCACAGATATAGGTGTCTGTCTATTTCACCTAAGGGACAAATAACATAGATGAGTTATGTCTTGGTCTATAGGTAGCTGTCATTATAACAACTTATTTCTTATTTACAGCCAGTATATGACTGATTGCATAAAACATTACCTATATTCTATTAAAGTGTAAAAAAGTATTTTAGTTTTAACTTTCGTATCTATCTATTTACGTGTTATCGAACTTCGAAGTCATAGGCCTTTTTCCTCGAATTCATGAGGATTTACGATCCTTATATATCTGAGCTTTAAAAAACACTAGATATTTTTTTTCATCTACTCTCAAACAAAAAAGTGCTTATAATAAATCATAAAATAATATAGCAGAACAGACACCTGCAAAGTTAAACACTCACCTGGACGCCGGTGGCATGGTTAGGAGACGTGCGCCGAATTCTTAGTCCTTATGATTAATGGCGTTTCTGACGGGACGCCCTTTTACCTACAAGTAACCTATATTTGTAGTCGCTAATAGTTTCAGATAGTGTTTTGAGGTAGGACTTTCACAGTACTACCCAAAAACAAAGAAAACTTTCTATAAGTTTTTCGTTTTGACACCAGCCACTCTAGCCAAATTACAATCGTTTCGTTTTGCGTTAACGCTTCGAGTTGGCCACGCCCCTAACTTCTTTGTTCGAACTAACTAATTGGGGGCGTGGCCAGCTCCAAGCGCTAACGCAAAACGAAACGATTGTAACTTGGCTAGGGGGACAGGGGTAGGGGTCTGTACGGCAAAGGAGTGGGATTTCCTGCCAGAGTCTACGTTTCTTGATAGTAACAACCTATGAGTATTTAAGTCAAGAGTGAATAGGATTCTTATAGGCAAGCGTGCTATAGAGAACCACAATATGGCTAACTAACAGGTAAGATAGAGGTCAAACGATAAATTAGTATCACACTAATATCATAAAGGCAAAAAATTGGAAAGGGCATTTACATACGTGAATGCTTTAATGTATGTTATGTTACTCCATTAACCTCAGACTAAACGAAGATTTGGATCTAATTATAGAGTAGATCATATCCCGGAATAGCAATAACACATAAAATAATTTGAATCCCAGAAATATGTTCCCTTGTTAGTAGTTAAATACTACTACCATAAATGAATTAACTAGTTTCAAACGATGTTTAATTTAGTTGGAGAATGAATGAGGAGTAAACAGACCAAAACACCGTACACACTTTCACCTTTATAATATTACAAAGTATAAGAGAAGATACCATTATTATTATATCCCTTTAACCATTTTCCAAATTTACTTGGTTCTTTTTTTCTACAGTGTAAGGACCTACGGACTGTCTAAGGATAATCCGGCTCGAACGACTAAAAAAAACAAAATTCTGCAACGTTTAATTAGAGTTCTCCGCGCAGTTTGAACATATACTAACATATACTAGCTCGAAATCATCTATCGGGCAGTTTTTCGGACCATACATAACACGCGGTGGTCGGTGGATCCTCCCTATTAAATGAGGTATATGGGACTGTATACCCTGTTCTACATACCTCCAAACATGTTCACTAACATTATAATTATGTAGGTTATAGTTCTTCTAGAGAACGATCCTATCATATTTCTCTTACCAATGCAAAATCAATTTAGAAACCATCTCAAATCAATACAGCGCTGTAACATGTACATAAACTCCGAATTCCATATGATATGGAACATGTACAAACGTTCAAGTCAACCAAATGGTTTGCGATAGCTTTGATGTATCAAAGTAAATTCTATTGCCGTTGCTGTACCGTTTCGGCTGCTGTTTCCATAATTATTATATATTGTGTTCTGTTAGGCTACCTGCCTAACATATGTGCTATTTTGGAATATTTTGTGACTGAAATTGTAATAGAACGTATTAATTTTGTCATGCAGTTTTATTCCAGATTCGCTTAAAATATTGAAATTGTGTTTTATTTAGTCGGACTGGAAGCCAGTTTCTTAGAACAGGTGGCGGTTAGGACCGAAAGGTTCTGGAGTGGCGACCACTTACCGGAAGACGCATCGTTAAAAAAGCCTCAAAAAAAGAAGCCTACAAAGTAGACGCATACAACCGTTTATTGTGGCGACATTTGGGGGTGGCCTATATGTAGTTATGGAAAACGGTAAGCGGATGATCATATCCGTAATGTAAAAGTAAATGCCCGTCTATTACGCTGTCACGCTTAAACTACTAAACTGATTTAAAGTAAATTTGGTACGGAGTAAGCTTGAACCCCACGAAAGAACATGAGCTACTTCTTATCTGTACTGTAGTGGGTACTGTAACAATGGTAATTTTTATTTCATTTTTTTTTTAATAGCCCTTACTGTCCCACTGCTGTGTAAAGGCCAAGCTGTAGCCTGCTTTTTTCACTATTGGTTAAAAAAAAGGTTTTGAATACCTCTGTATCGTCAGTGCATATTATGCATAGGGCGTACAAATATTTGTTTTATTTAGGAATTAAATTCGCGACACGCAGTCCAGCAGATAATCCCTCAACTACTACGCTAATCGTGTCGATAATCGTAGCCATTGATTCCCAAAACGCATGTCACCCAAACTAATACCATAAGGCATTTCTGATAGGGAAACCAGAACCAATGGAACGCAAACAACTAAAGGTCGCTGAGTTATGGTCTCAGAAAAAGTCAGACATGACAGAAGTTATTGGATGAATTCCCACCTCCGAAAAGAAAAGACGAAAACATACGAACCAACAGAAACTCTCAAAAAACAATAACAACGCAACCTGAAGATATTAACACTGGCAAAACATTGAAAAATCGCCCATATTGCTCTCAAACACCAATATAGCATATTCTTTTGAGTGCAAAACTTACGCAAACGTTTGCGTTAGGATTGGAACGTTTCAGGCGGTCTGAAATCCGTTCGTTTCATGCAAGATCACGCGCCGCTGCGTATCGCCCGAGGGTGTGATCTTTGTAGGGTTGCTACACCGACGAAAACCTGGTTTTTGTTTTAGGGAAATTAGTTCTATGTGATGATTTAAAAGGAGTTGGTAATTTTGTTATGCCTTTAGAGATATGTGGAATAGAAAGTAAAGTCCCGCAATTATCTATTGAAAAGGGAGAATTCTGTGGCCAGATGGTTATTATGTCTGGTCCGAGCAACTTCCCGATAGTTGGTTTTCGGACTGTTGTATACAGGATACTCGTGGTCCTAGAACGTATAAATTCAAATTGTACGGAAAACTAATACCGCGATAAAGGAATTTTATAGTTTAGTTCTTAGTGATGACATAATTATATGACGGTTTTCGTTTCATACCTATTTAATTAAAACGGCGGATGCTCTCTTATGCAGGTTTTGGTATTTTAAGGTCAATATTATCTACTTTTTCAGAAGCTCATGTCTTCGTGCATTTAAGAAATATAATTCCAACAATTAATTTAAAGTTCTTCTTGCAACTAGTATACCGTGGATTTATTCAAGCGTGATACCTAATAATAAACATTATGAAAAAATATGCTTCTTCGTAGTGTAAAAAAAATAACTATTTATTTATTAAAATTTCACACAAAGGACAAAGGTTATTAAAACAGAGACACATGTTTATTAAAACTTCATGCAATTCATGTATAAAGGCGGACTCAATGCTTTAGGCACTTTCTCTAAACCAAGAGTGGTAAGAGAAAACACGACTTGTGCAAAAAAAAAATAGGTAAAAAACTAAAGGTAGATAACTTAAACATTAATTTAACCTACCTCAACAAAGTGACAACCCTATTCTACGAACAGTATTTTATGGGGCACACACTTTTACGTTAACGGTTTTTTGTTAGATGTTCGGTTTTCATACTCCCTTCTTTTTTTTTAACTACCAGCTTGTTAAATTTTGAAGGGAAAAAAAACCATTTTCAATTCCGTACTTTTTGGGCATTCTAAAAATATATAAAAAGGTTTTTATATTTACATGATACTCTTTACCTAACCATTTTCGGAAAACGTTCGAAGAGTTTCCATTAGGTTTTTTGCATTTTACCTTTTCCTTATTCAGAGAAGAATCGTTTTCTCTAAAAACAATTAATGAGAGTTATTGAGAAACTTAAAATATATTCCTACCAGTGTTTACGGTTTATTTAATACCAATTTTTTTGTAAAATCAAATTTAAAATAAACTGTAAAGAATTTTAAGTTTTGATAGGCCTCCAGCAAGATGGTCTGATGACCTCGTAAGGGTCGTGGGAACAAGAAGGATGCGATACGCATAGAACCAGTCGTTATGGTAACACTTGGGGGAGGCCTACGTCCAGCAGTGCACGTCTTTTGGCTGAAATTATAATTAAAAAAATAGAAAGATACGATTGTTACACACGGACACTGAAGATTTAAGCACTAAAAATTTTATTATTAGCAAATTATCGCAATTATTTTGCATTTCTATTCCAATGCAATGTCCTACGTAAGCGACTGAAAGTAACCTCGAAGCGACGCGGCGCAATGGGTTACAAAAACTGATACACGTGGGTGCGGAACAGCAATGAGCAACTAACTATTGCGCTAACTATTGTGGTGAGATGACTTTTTTTATATAAATGACGGTCTAAGCAGTGAGATCATACAACTCAGTCAACCACCACGTAGCATTAAATTCGCGTGAACTGCACCCCTTATATTAGGCGAGTACAGTACAAATACGTCCATTTTCAAAATGAAACACAAACATACAAAAACCAAATAATGAACAGCCCATCTTTGTTGCCAACTCAGTTCTCTACATACTTCTCGACTTTGTAGTGAGCGCTAAAATCTGTAATTATCAACTATGTAATAACTCGTATGTGGTAACTTTGCCACCTATACAAAACTTCATCCTGGTATTACTTGTAGTTTAAATTCGTAGTTATTCGTCACTGCCGGGTGTTATATTAGAATGTTGTGTAGAGAATAAACTTTAATTTGGTTAGCCGAAAACTTGAAGTAATTTCGATGTGGAAGGTGCAAGTATCCCACTTTGAATGTTGTTTTCAAGGTTATACGAGATATTACATTAAGAGGAAATTGTGTGGGAAGTTACTTTTAATATTTTAGGCATAATATCGGAGATATTGCATTTTATCTATAATATGGAAAGAAAGTATAAAAGAAAAGAATAAGTATGTAAGTGGTTGCGCGAATAAGCTGTGGACTGTATGTTTAAAAGCGATCTAAGGTTTGTTAACAATATGCAGGTACTGTGCCTGGCATGGGATGGATGTATTAGGGAGGAACACTGACCTTTTGACCTCGAAGGTTCCACGTGGCGCCGGCCGGCGAACCCCGACTTCGCACTTTCAAAGCACTCCCAGGTCCTGTATTGCACTACACTGCACTATTGTTGAGTCTTTGAATGGTTGGATCACGAAATAGTCAATTTTCTTGTAATTTCGAGCGGGCGTTGTTAGCGGAGCGGTCACGATACACAATCGACGCACAAAAACGTAATGTCATTCCAATTCTTGAGGTCGTGCGGGGAAGGGAAGCGGAAGGGATAGGATTGCTAGGCCAAAAAAATAAATTACAAAAAACAAAATCGCGGATCATAGCAAATTGGCGCAACCATTCCCCCCGGGTTTGAAGGGTTACCTTCAAAGAAAAGAAAAAAAACAAAAGCGAAACTAAACCCTATTACTATATCTAAACTATCAATACTAGGTAGCGAAACAACTTATAACTAACTATGCCACTACTACTGATTAGGCAGAGGGCAGAGGCGAATAACCGGACGCAGGTACGATCCAGTTGCGGTTTTAACCTTTACGACTCGCGTTATTCCGTTCGAACCCGGAAAAACTTCTTCCACTACACCAAGAGGCCAGTGCAGAGGAGGCGCACTCTCAGTCTTCAGTATCACCACAGTACCGACTGTGACTGGATCTGAAGGAGTGTTCCACTTTTGACGCGACTGCAGCGTATGCAGATAATCTGTCCTCCATCGCTTCCAAAAGGACTGAACTAAGCTATCTAGCAGAGCGTGACGCGGGTGAAGCTGCAGTTTGTCAGTCTCGACATCTAAAGCGGGCAAATATTTAAGAGGAGTCGTCGTCAAGAAGTGAGCCGGCGTCAACGCTAGTGGCTCCGATGGATCACTAGACAAAGTCCGACACAACGGACGCGTATTCATCAACGCCTCTACCTGAGCGAGTACGGTGCTCAACTCCTCGTACGAGAGAATCTGTTCGCCTATGACCCGAAACAGGTGCGACTTAAGGCTTTTAATATTCGCCTCCCAATTGCCACCAAAATGACTAGCCGCTGGCGTATTAAAACACCAATCAATGCGATTCTCAGCTAAGACATGGGCGAATTCACTTTGGTAATACTTGGAGCGTAAGAATGTGTGTAATTCCGAAATATTGCGTCGCGCTCCAACATAATTTGTGCCGTTGTCAGAGTATAAGCGCTTAACGGGACCACGGCGAGATAAAAATCGTTTAAATGCAGACATAAAACCCTGCGTACTCAAATCACTGGTTAACTCTATGTGAACTGCACGAGTTGTCATACAAACGAATAGGCAAATGTATGCCTTTGTGGAACGTATACCACGACCACGGGCAATAGTGACTTTAAACGGTCCAGCATAGTCCGTCCCAGTATGTATGAAAGGTTTCACCGTCTGTACAACACGACAAGAACGATGGTCGGCCATTTCCGGCGCGTTGAAACGCGGGCGGAGCTTAAAGCAGGGCACACATCTGTGCACTCTAGCGCGTATCAAATTGCGAGCGGAAAGTATCCAGTACTTCTGTCGAAGAATGGACATTAATAAATCGGGACCAGCGTGACAATTCACCTTATGGTGATAGTCCACCAACAAATCCAAAACGTGATCCCTGCGTGGTAGAACTACTGGATGCATTTGTTCAAACTCTAACTTAGCATTTCGCAGACGGCCACCGACACGAATGAGTCCGTCTTGCAAAAATGGTTTCAAATGCTGAAGTGCGTGACTACAAGGTTTATGTGATTCTAAACTACGAAATTCTATTGAAAAATAAAATTTCTGCAATTCTCGAAGTACAACTGATTCAGCTCTATCCAAATCAGCTGCGATTATAGAACCACGCGATGGTAATAATCTCAAAAATCTTAGGACGTAAACTACACAGCGTAATAGTCTCGACCAAGACGAGACTCGATTAGACAACAACAAAACAACTGACTCTTCACGCGGAACTGATACTACAAGCGTATGTTTCTTCTCCTCGGGTGGCTCTGAAACAGTAGCGGGGTTAAACGGAGCATTTGGCCACTCGTTAGGAGTGGTATGAAGCCAGGGAGGGCCACAAAACCAAAGCGGATGATTTAAAATTTGCGCAGGAAGCAAACCACGTGAGAGACAATCAGCTGGGTTTTCTGTTCCAGCGACATGGAATATATTTTCCGGTGACAATTCAGCTTGAATCTTAGCCACCCTATTTGCGACAAACGTGCCCCATCGATGGGGTGAAGAGTGGGCCCAACATAGAGCAACGGTTGAGTCTGAAAACGCTACAATTCTCTCTATATTAATGCGAGGACGACAAGTTTTGACTATAGATGTAATCAATTGAACCAACATAAGAATAGCGCAGAGTTCGAGACGAGCAAGAGAGACAACCTTACGAGGAGATACCTTTGATTTTGCGCTAATGAGGAAAACTGAAATGTTATCGCCATTTTGGACCTGAAAGTAAACCACTCCCCCGTAAGCCCTCTCACTGGCGTCTGCGAAACCTACCACATTAACAACAGTGTCTGGTACTATACCAACATGGCGAGGAATCTGTATCTGATCGAGCATTGGAAGCTCTTTCCTATAGCGAGCCCACAACTTAGCAACACTGTCAGGAGCGGTGTCGTCCCAATCACAGTTGGAAAGCCAAAGCTCTTTTATAAGCAGCTTTGCATACAAAACGACAGGAGCTACAAAACCCATTATATCCCATATCCGAGCTACACATGCTAGGATAACGCGTTTGGTACAAGTTGGCGGAGTCGAGCTAATTTTAAGACTGAACATATCAGTTGCGGGTGACCAACTTAAACCAAGGATCTTATGCGAATCACTATCATCGAATTCCTTTACCGAAGTCAACCGGTGTGACGGTGGAATCGACTCTAATGTAGCTTGCGAGTTGCTTGTCCATTTCACCAGATCAAATTGACCGGACTTCATGAGGCTGATTACTTGAGCAGCGGTCTCTATAGCCTCTGCTTCACTAGGTACACTGTACACAAAATCGTCCATGTACAATCCGGTTTCAATAGTGGCCCTTGCTTTCGGGTATGTATCACCCTCGTCAGCGGCCAACTGCTTGATAGTGCGAAGAGCGTGAAAGGGACTAGACTTAAGCCCAAAACAAACACGATTGAATTCGTAAACCTTCAAAGGTTCCTGCGGAGAAAATCTATACAAGAAGCGTTGGAATCTACGGTCACATTCTCTGATTCCAATACTAAGAAACATTTGCCGAATATCAGCAGAGAGCGCAATAGCAAACAAGCGAAAATTTACTATTATTTCAAATAAGTTACCCTGGAGGTTCTGACCACAACACAAGATATCGTTAAGCGATATGCCAGTACTAGTTTTAGCGCTACCATCCATAACCACACGCAGTTTAGTTGTAAGCTTGTCTTCTCTAACAACTCCATGGTGCGGGATGATATAAAACGGGTAATCACGTGTCTCCTCAGTCTCGGCAGGCGCTGATGAGATATAACCTTTATCTAAATATTCGATCAGCACATCATCATAGGCTTGCTTCAACTTAGGAGACGCCTGCATCTTACGTTCCAAGCATAGAAAGCGTTTTTCTGCGGAGGCACGGGAGCCACCGAGCGAAAAAATATCACCCTTGAAAGGGAGCGCGACAACATAACGACCATCTTTATCACGAGTAGTCGTGCGGGTATAAATCTCCTCAGTGACCTGATCCTCAGGGTTGAGAATAGGCGGGACATTGACCTCTTCAATCTCCCAGAACTTGCGGATGGTAGACTCAAGCGGCGGCTCGACGGTGCAACAGTGCGACACAGTCGAGTAACTATCTAAACAAGCGGGTGCGGAACCAACTATAACAAACCCGAGAACTGTTTCCAGTGCGTGCGGAGCGGGGTACATCGGAAGACCTTGAATTTTACGTGATAACTGGAGATGCGGGAGAATCGAAGCACCGATCAATAGATCGATATCTCCAGGGAAAGCGTAATTTCCGTCGGCTAACTGCAAGTTCTTAAACTCCGTCAGCATGGACGTGTCAACCGGTACCGTGGGCAACCGTTCCGTAATCTTATCTGCGACTAGCGAATCCATTTCAAACGAAATATTACGATTAAAACGTGAACTAAATATTATTTTAATGGAACCGTGAATGGTTGCCTTTAAACCTCCAAAACCTTTCACTTCTGAGCGGGATGACCAATTATTAAAACTAAAACCAAGGCGTTGACAACAATCCCGAGTAATAAAATTACTCTGGGAAGCGCCATCTAGTAGCGCTCGAACGGTGTGCGGTTTGCCAAAGGCATCTACAATGACAACTTGCGCGGTCGCAAGTAAAACGGTAGTGATTTGAGTACCAGCAGCGGAAAGCGAACACAATGTTACGTCGTTTGCACTTGCAGCAGGCCGCGCGTCACAAGCGTCGCGCGTCTGCGCAGGCTGCGGCTGCGATGGCAGCTTACTACTCTCAAAATGTAAGAAGGTATGATGTCTAGCTAGACATTTACGACAGCTAACACCACTGTTACATGACGTAACCAGATGTTTGTCACTTAGACAATTAAAACACAAATTATTAGTGCGGACAAACTTGTAACGATCACTAGGCGATAATCTCTGAAATTCCGAACACTTGTACAGCTGTGTATGGCTACCCTTACACAGAGAACAGTCAGGTGTTGAGGCGGTATTAACTAGCGTATGTGCAGTCTTGACTGACTTCGATGACGCGTCTATACGGCGATCGGAACCTGTCCTATTCGTGACTTCATGACGTGCCGACGTGCGCTGCAATACCTTAATATGGTCGCGAATAAAAGATTCTAAATCTTCGAACTTAGGTATTTCGTTACCACGCCGAGTCGTTTCAAACAGACGAACAGTTTCAGGATCTAATTTCTTTAAACCGATATACAAAAACAAAAAGTCACAGAGGTCATTGACCTTTAGGTTCTTTACTGCACGAACAGATGATGCGAAAATATTTAAAAACTTCTCTAAATTATGATCGTTACAAACGGAAAAACTTTTCAAATCGAATAATTGATCTAAATATGCGGTGGCTACTAATCGCTTATCTTCGTATTTTGTTTTTAAAGTGTTCAAAACTAAAGTGTAATTTTCAGCGCTAAACGTAATTCCAGCACAGACAGCCTTTGCCTTACCGGTCAATTTTTCTACGAGATAATGCAATCTCTCGTGATCTGTCAGCGATGTGTTCCTATGTATTATATTTTCGAAACTATCTATAAATAAATTCCAATTTCGAATGTCACCATTAAATTCAGGTATTTGAATTGGCGGCAATCGTGGGCGTTCGCGAGGAGGGTTGGATAAACCACTCGCGGGGGGGGGAGTCTCTAAACTCCTAGCAATACGTTTGATACGACAATACAAGTCATCAAAGGACGACAATGCCTGATAACTCACACAGTAATCAGGATTTAACTCCAACTCTAAAATGTTTATATTATTAATTGTAGATTCAAAATCCGCGCGCAAACTATCTAAAGTTTCCAACGAACACAAGAAAGCATCTCTAATCGCCAGATCCGAGGTTTGCAAAGATTTATCACAAATTGATTGAACACGTGAAAACTGTGAGTCCCTTTTAGCGTATAAAAGCTTTAACTGAACCTTTAAATCAGTACTAACCTTGGTTCCCTTAAGAGACATCTTGTTTTGATATATTCACACTATACACTCAAACAAACACTTAACGAATTATTAAGTAAGCGATAATTATCAGATTACAATATGGTAATATTGTAAACAACAAAGTGAACGGCGAACGAACGGAATAACCTGAATCAATGAGTGAATATTACCCAATTTCTCGATTAAATCATTCACGTCGTTCATATGCGTATATAATCTATGGTTTATCCGTTTCCTACAAATATTCACTCAACAATGAACGGGTATTTTTGAAATGCGTCTACCTACATGCAATTTGTAGGACTTCCGAATGAATTTTGTCATGAAAAAGAATGCGATCGATTTATATCTACGCTGATATTTACGTAGCTAACTATAATTATGCGGTGCGGTTGACGGCGTAGGTACCGTAATTATCAATGGCTCTTTAACTATACGAGCGAAATAACGTTTAGTTGCCTAAATGCCTAGATGCGGGTTTTCTACTATTATATCTAGGTAAACAGGCGCGTTGCGTTTATTCCCTATGGAACAAATACTATATTGCGAAATTACAAGAAAATGATTCACGATCCTGCTCGTAGGACCAAAAGTAATGGTTGCGCGAATAAGCTGTGGACTGTATGTTTAAAAGCGATCTAAGGTTTGTTAACAATATGCAGGTACTGTGCCTGGCATGGGATGGATGTATTAGGGAGGAACACTGACCTTTTGACCTCGAAGGTTCCACGTGGCGCCGGCCGGCGAACCCCGACTTCGCACTTTCAAAGCACTGCCAGGTCCTGTATTGCACTACACTGCACTATTGTTGAGTCTTTGAATGGTTGGATCACGAAATAGTCAATTTTCTTGTAATTTCGAGCGGGCGTTGTTAGCGGAGCGGTCACGATACACAATCGACGCACAAAAACGTAATGTCATTCCAATTCTTGAGGTCGTGCGGGGAAGGGAAGCGCAAGGGATAGGATTGCTAGGCCAAAAAAATAAATTACAAAAAACAAAATCGCGGATCATAGCAAATTGGCGCAACCAGTAAGTATATTTGGCACACAGAAAGACACTATTATACTTTTTTCTGTTTAATTTATTTCTATATGTTACCAGGAAGTTGTATAATTCAGGTATCCTATACAACACTGAATGCGCAGACGGTAATGTATGTAAAAGACGAGAGCAGGGAAGGAGGTGATGTAATTTTAGGACACCCGTCACGGACAGGTTAGGTTAGGGTTATTATTTTTTATCGCCACCTAAAAATAAAAGCCTACTTTAAACCGTAATTTATACATTGGCTAGGTATTGTATAGAATACCGGATTATATAGATTGCCGGTAATATATACAAATAAGTAAGTGTCTCATGGTTAGGCCAAGTAGATCCAGTTCAGCATAATGCCAAACAACTACGCACATGTCACACGGTTTTTTTTAAGGTTGGAAATAATTTAAAGACTTCTTTGGCTCTAAGCTGGGGCAGGGCTTCAAGTTTCCCTAGAAGAAGAATTCCCTTTCGGGAGTCAACTCATGGCCCCAGTAGGCTTCGGCCCTGCTGGGCCCTATATGCTCAAAGAGAACCAGCCTTAATGGGTACTAGTGCTTATATCTGGATTTTGGATGGAAAAAGTAACAAATGCTACAATATAACAATTAACACACATGACAATACAAAATACGTCCGTGATTTCAAAAAGCGCGCACACGTATACGACCGAACATATACGATATATGTGGTTACCGCCAACACTCTGCATTCCACACAAACCAGAGCATTCGTTTGTCACCAGCACTTCACATGAGCCATATTCTGACCAAAAACTTTTAACTCCCAACCAAAAGTTGCATTAAACGTAACTATACCCACGCCACCCTTTTACAACCTTTCACGTCATGATTTCGTACATAGAGTTTTACAACCATTTTTATTTTAGTGTTACGGCCGAAAATATTATCCGTGCAATGACGAGTTTCACATTGAAATCCCATATCAAGTGACCCCTATAATGGTCCCGCTTACGATGTCGTAAAAAGGTGATCGCTTCTCTCTTTTTTTCAATATTTTCGGCTTACTAGCTTAGTGCGAGCTATAAAGTTTGAGGAATTAATTATAAATTTTCGATTTATTTTCTTAGGGCCGTCCGGGTTTATAAGGAATATGATGTTTATAAGAGTTGAATGTAGTTTGATAAATGATCGCGTGTAAAAGAAAAGTATTCTGTGTTTTACTCCAGGATGTGGTCTTTAAGTTTAGTCATTTTTTTGTTCTTGATAGAATAACAAACATACACCATGCTCATACTTACAAACTTTCGCTTTTGTAATAATGCTATTTATTAGTCGTCGAGCTTCTTAGTAGTCCTGAGTTGAGTTACAGGAATACTGAAAAACGCTTGCACTGAATGTATCATGTATAGCTCCACTCAAATCTGTGCAGTTTTTTCCTCAAAAGACCATCTCAGACACTCGCACTCACAACACATGGTTCTCATATGACTTGACCATCACATGTTTGCTATATGGACTTAAAAAGAAGCTTTGACCCCTAAGTTTGTTAAAGTGTTTCTTCTCAGGGTTGACTACCCTGAAAAGGAAACACCGATCTAATCTAGTTTAAATTGACAAAAAATTAAGGGCCAAATTCACCAAGAAACTAATCGCGATTATATAAAACAAAACGCAGTTTGAGTGCCTAATCGAGATTATAGCTTCATTTTGCGTTTCACCGCTATGAATTAAACCTAGTTTACGCTAAACTCAGTTTCAATTCTTTTGTTGTCGCCCATGTTACGACACGTTTCTTTAAACTAGATTACCCTGAGCTCAGTTTATTTGAACTGAGTTTTTATATTGAATGGTGAAATCAGCCCTTAGTGTAAAATTATATTTTATATACGAGTACCTATTTGCTAAATAAATATCATTTACGTATCTGGCTAGTTTAGCAATATCGATTACTGGCTAACGCAAAGTTGATGTCAAAGCTAGAGAAAAAGGAGCCTACCTACTAGTAGATCTTTCTAAGGGTTCAAGATTATAATAAATAAATTTATTAAAATCGGTTCAGCTAATAAACCGTGAAAGAGCGTATCAGCAATACACGTGGTTATATTTATTAAAAATGGATTTTTTTTTATGGTAGGTAAATCATCCAATGACAAATCCCGCCCGTGGGCGGAGCGGGAAGTAGTGTCAGACTCTTACTGACTAAAACCCTACCCCGTTCCTTCGCTGCCTATCGTGCCGGGCCCGGGCCTTCCTTTCGGAAGCTGACCCATAACCCAAGCAGGCTTCGACCCTGCCTGCCTGCAGCTAGCAGGCTGGGTCTCTACGGTTTGCTGACAGCTCCTTGAGGCGCGCGGGAACAGTACGCGCCGTCGACGACTTGGGCTCGGTCCAGTCAGTTACCGGACGATCGAACAGCGTGCTACCCATTGCACGCCGTCCGCAAGCCCGCGCCTACGTTGGCCGATTTAATAATATATGTATGAATGATAATGTTTTAAAGAAAGAAAAAAATAAAATAAAAGGAGCTTTATTCGTCTTTCACTTGAATTTTGCGTAGCTGCTTCATTGATGATTCCCAAACTCGGTTGAAAACCTTTTTTTCTTCTTTTGTTAAATTGGGGCCAGAAATAAAACACTTAATACAACATTTTCCAATACCAAATCGATTTATCGCCCACTCAAAGCTGAGAATACTTTATTTCTGAATCCGTTGTAATTCGTCAAAGATGATAGAAACAAAATGTTCGAGCAATATCTTGAGAGAACAGTCTCATTACACGTTTAGTGTTTGTCGAAACATTTCAATCTGACAAGGTTTGTTTTAGCTGGCAGTGTGCTTTGTTGTGGCCTCTGAGTTGGCGTTTGAAGGGCTGTACTATTGGAGTTTAAAACAGTAACACAAATTGAAGGAAAGTATCCCTTAGTTCTCAATTTAGCGAAGAAAACGTATGCAGTTTTTTTTTTTTTTTTTAATGGTGCTTTACTGCGATCCCACCAGATGGTAAGCAGTGATGCAATCGTTGATGGTGAAGCGCACTAGTTATTAACTTTGTAATAATAAATACAGAAAATGGAACTGACCAGTGAAATACTAGTATATCAGGATAAATATGCATCCAGGTTTATGAAGAAAAAGTACCTTGATGTTGAGTGAATATATAAAAACATGAAATATGAACCAAGTAGTGTTCTTTTTCAGCAAATAAACTTTGCTCTAAATTATATTCTACGTCCTATTAATTCACTTTTTCTACACTTTATTATATTTTCAATATTTTTTGGTCTATAAAACACGAATACAAAAATAATAGAATCTAAGAGGATATAAGATGTCAAAATTTGCAAATCAATCAATAAATGATGAAGTACTAAGCTAAAGAACATTAAAAATACGACCTAATTGAAAAATTAAACTTTAAAAAAAGGAGGAGGCTCTCTCTTTTTTTAAGTCGTTTGAAAAACCCTTAGTTCGATACGCATGGAACTGCCAATAAGTGCCAGTTGTATATGTCAATAAAATACATTATGTTTCTTAAGTACATTTTTTGTTAGTTTTACCTTAATAAAGCCCCATATTTGAAAAAAAAAAACAAATATACCAACATGACCCAACTGTTGCTGGTGCCCCACATTGTTTCCGTCCGATAGAAGTCGAATACTTCTTGAGAAGGTAACCTAGTTTTTTTTTTATGGTAGGTAAAATCATCCAGTAACAGATCCCGCCCTTGGGTGGAGCAGGAAATAGTGTCAGACTCTTACTGAAGAAAAACCTACCCGTTTCTTCGTTGCCTATCGTGTCGGGGTCGAGCCTTCCTTTCAGAAGCTGACCCATGACCTCAGCAGGCTTCAACCCTGGCTGCCTGCAGCTAGCAGGCTGGGCCTCTACGGTTTACTGACAGCTCCTTGAATACGCGCCGTCGACGACTTGGGGACCACTTCCAGTTCAAGATTTAGTAGATTTTGCGTGTATTAGAATCAAAAAGTTTAGCTAACCTACACGCGCATAATGGTTAAATCTTTACCTAAAGTAAAATTCTTAAATTTCACAGGACCAGGAAACTAAAAGTCTCGATTTTAATTATTCGTTCCTTTTATCATAAAATCCGGTATTCAATTATTTAAAATACTCAACGATTTCACATAAGCAAAAGCCAAGTAATTCACTACAAGCAAAGGGCCAGCCGCCATGACAGGAAGCTGCCCGGGCGTAGGGAATAACAGGACAACTACTAACGACCCTAGACACGAGCATAGGAGGATGAACAATGGGTAGCTCATTGTCTGGCCATCTCGTGACCGTCCGAACAGACCCTAAGTTTTCGTCGGCACCCCTTATAGAGATATCAGCAAAACCGTAGCGCTACGAGGAATTTCTGAAAAGGAAACCCTTGATCCTAGCACGCAATCGGCATTACAATCATGATTAACTAAAACTAAAAAAGCCACCTCAAAAACCCCTACCAACTCAAAAAAGCCTAGGTAATATCAGATCCATTCCATCTATATTAACGTAATGCCCCCACCCTATCAACAATAAAACCGGCGATACACATCGTTATCGCCCGTCTCATGGCCATAACATCCGAGCGCTTTATTTACTTAATATTTTCACGAAAGGGCTCACATGTTAGATAATAAATAATGTGCCGTTTATACGTCTTGGCCACTTCCAGTTCAAGATTTAGTAGGTTCTGTTGGTCTATATTGTGTGGTGGAGTTATTTGGGATAGTTGCGTTGTGCGTAGAACTGGCAACTGACACGCAGATATGAAACAGAATTTGGGAAAAGCAAAAGATATTATACAACCTTATTTTTAGTATATGCGAAACCCAAAACACGGGTCTAGTATTTTTATGCAAAGAATCATGAAAAAATCACAAATTTATAAGCTTAGTACCTGGTTGTCCACACAAACACATGGTCACCGGGTCATCTGGGCTACTGAGGGTTTATTTTGCTCCCCCACTCAGCTGTGTGCAGCGAGCCCGCTGTGACCTGCCGTGACCTGTACTGTACTTAATCTCGGCAGTATCCAATTTGTGACCGTTTTTAAATATTTTTGCGAAAAAATATAACATGGTATAATAAATATTGGAATCGCTTCAGTTACTGACTAAACAAACTATTTCAGGTTTCGCTTGTATTAAAAATAATGTTGTATATATTTGGTCTAGGGCTTGTGTTAGAAAACAAATATAATTAAATGTACTCGTATGTATAATATAATATTGCGATACCTACTACGTATAAAGTCGTAACATATTTTTGTTGTGATTGGAAATTTAAATCACAACCTCCGGCATAACAGTCAGGGCCACTAACACCACTACTCACCACCACTCCTGTTCATTCTTATAGAAGAGTCTACATTCCAAAGGTTTTACGTGCAACATAGAACTTCACAGTACACCAGTATCTGACCACGAAACAAGCAAAACGATACCAGTGTAAAGATTTATCTGTGAAATTTCTCACGGGGCGCAGTACTGTTGTAATTTGATTATAAATTCATTAACTCGCCGCGCCCCGGGGGAATAATTTAGTGCAATCCACACAGCCCGACACCTCAGTGCTACGGGCTTTTTAACCGACTTTTAGATGTGGACTTGAATTATGGTTTGCTCCTTTTGGTTGGTTAAAATGTTGGAGTGTTGGTGAAGAAAACGCAGTTTTTTTTTCCTTATAAGCAGCTCTCTTATTGATATAATTTATAGGAAAAGTAAATAAATGCAACTAAAATATTACTAGGTTTTTATTTTTATTTTCTTTTATGGTAGGTAAAATCATCCAATGACAAATCCCGCCCTTGGGTGGAGCGGGAAGTAGTGTCAGACTCTTACTGACTAAAAACCTACCCCGTTCCTTCGTTGCCTATAGTGCCGGGGCTGAGCCTTCCTCTCAGAAAACGGCCCTTGACCCCAGCAGGCTTCGACCCTGCCTGCCTGCAGTTAGCAGGCTGGGTCTCTTCGGTGTGCTGACAGCTCCTTGAGGCGCGCGGGAACAGAACGCGCCGTCGACGACTTGGGCTCGGTCCGGTCAGTTACCGGATGATCGGTGATAAATAAATGAAATTCTTAATCTACACATATAAAAGCGAAATACCACTCACTGATTAATCACGAAATATCAAAAACTATAAAACCTATAAACTTAAAATTTGGTAGGTAGGTTCCTTATAGGGTGTAGACTGTAAGTTTTTACGAATGGTTGCGCCAATTTGCTATGATCCGCGATTTTGTTTTTTGTAATTTATTTTTTTGGCCTAGCAATCCAATCCCTTCCGTTTCCCTTCTCCGCACGACCTCAAGAAATGGAATGACATTGACGTTTGTGCATCGATTGTGAATGTGACCGCTCCGCTAACATCGCCCGCTCGAAATTACAAGAAAATTGACTATTTCGTGATCCAACCATTCAAAGACTCAACAATAGTGCAGTGTAGTGCAATACAGGACCTGGCAGTGGTTAAATGTGCGAAGTCGAGGTTCGCCGGCCGGCGCCACGTGGAACCTTCGAGGTCAAAAGGTCAGTGTTCCTCCCTAATACATCCATCCCATGCCAGGCACAGTACCTGCATATTGTTAACAAACCTTAGATCGCTTTTTTAAACATACAGTCCACAGCTTATTTGCGCAACCAACGAAACTCTACCCTTAAGCGGGTAAACCGACATTCACGCGGGCCAAGCCACTGCAGAAGCTAGTATAATTAAAAAAAAATCATTTTTGAATATAATTTTTGTTCAGTATCAAAAAAAATTATAATCTCGCACAAATCATTCCTTTTTTATAATTTAAACTAAATCTAATAGATTTTATCTCAAGACTTTAACTTTAATAAATAACTATTCCACGTATGACTATAAATTTTGATAGTTAAATAACGAATGCTCTAACACTCCGCACTTATTCCAACCTCTTCAAGCATTCCGCACTTCAACCAAAAAAAAAAAACATGTAAAAACTAAATACGTCGATTGCATAGCGAACGCGAGAGAAACCGATCACGGATGTTTCACAATAGCAAACAAATAAAGCTCCGACAAAGAATCTAAAATGGAAACTGAAATATATTACTGGATGTTACTTTTAGAATAAAAAGAAAAAATGTATCTAAGGGACGGGACACAACGCCATCTAATCCTAAACTAATTAGAGCTTGCCAGCTGAAAGACGTCCATTGTTGCACATAAGCCTCTCCAAAGCGTCACCATAACGACTGGTCCTTTGCGTCTCATATCCATCAGATTCTAGCAATCCTCACCAGCTCATCGATCCACTTTGTGAGAGGCCTTCCAACGCTGCGTCTTCCAGTACGTGGTCGCTACTCCAGAACCTTTCAGCTCCATCAATTGTCTGCTCTGTGAGCAATGTCACTCACTGCCACTTAAGTTTAATTCTTCGAGCTTACTTCATTTCTAATCCGTTCACGTGGAAATATAGCCCTGTCAATTGCTAATGCCTCATTTTAAATCTACTAGCACAAAGAATTACACCAAAACACTAGAGCACGAATCAATCAATCCCACCGAATCACACAACAGCTTTCAAAGATAACTGACACCCAATCAGAACCACGCACAATCACACCGCACATGTTTGCTCACTGCGATGAGCCACATCCAGAAATTGTCAGCATCCTCGGCTCTCAGTATCGACATTCAGCACTCGCCGCAGCGCAATCATCAAATATTTGCATTCCACTGAAAAAGTAATATGATTATTAATTTACCGTCGATTCATCGGTACGCCGGTTCAATTCCGTTCAATAAACGGCCGCCCCATTCGAGATATTCACTGTATGCAAAACCTATGAATTTAGTTTGTGATTTCGAATGGAAAATATTTCGAATAATGTTTAGTTTTGTAACTTTCTTGTTTTTTTGGTGGAATGTTTGGTGTTATTATTTACAGTGTTTTTATGGAAACTTTTGCAGAGCTTTGCAGATCTGTATATCGGATTTGGCGTCCCCTATGACTATTATCAAAAGTGTTTAATTAATATACTCGTAAGTACATGACCTATTTTATTTTTAAGTTCAAGTGATATCTAACCTTTGAATGGACTCTAACATTCAAAGGTTGTCTGGTAGATCGATCGCTGTCAGCGATAAGACCGCTATTGTACGCTTAGATTTAAGTTTTTGTAACAATTTTATTGTACAGTAGAGTTTATTCTATTCTATAATGTTAATAGTAACACTGTGGAAATTTGTGTTAAATTGTTAATTCAAGGCGTAAAATAACGGCCACGAGATTTTTGAAAAGAGATACCGTGGTTTTGGAATAGATTGGTTTTAGTCATTAAAAGTTGTCGTTCCACCTAAGACCAAAAAAAAATCATTTGAATATTTCCCACGTCAAAAATAAAGAAATAATATACAATTTTATAATGGACTGGTATGTAGGAGAAAACCATTGAAGGTAAACGAATATCCGTTTGAGGCAAAAGTCAAAAATACTGAGTAATTTCTTGACAGTAGAGGCCAAAGGCTACGACGTTTGCCATTCAAGAATTCAATTACATATACCGCTGTACTACCGTACCTCCAAAATGGCATACCCACGATAGCTTATCGTACAAAACAAACTAACACACGTAAACAAGCCTCAGAAACCGACACAGCCTCTGTATATTCTTGTCTCTCACTTTGATTACCGTAAGACCACCGAGCGCTCCAACTTTCTAAGCATTTGATGTGCTGTAGACTCCATGAATTCGATTAAATGTAGTACTAGTCTTGAAAGCCTTTTAGAGCGCATTTGTAAGCAGTTTTAAGAATAGTGAAATGGTGCAAGCTTCTTAAGGAAAGAGTAAAAAAAAAAACTTAGTCGGTGGGAAGCTGTAATGTGAATTTTATTGGAAATGGAGAAAATCAAACTACAAAATAGATATCCTTAAATAATTATAATTCTTCTATATATATGTTTATCATCTAACCCTTCCTAAAAGGTTTAACCGATTTGGATGAAATTTTGTGTTTATTTTTAATTAGTTCCCTGGATTATATGAAAATACAATTGGACCCGATAGGTGGCGTTGCGATTAGGTTCTCAATGTTTTCTTACGAAAAGCCAGCGTTCAGGAGGAACAAAATTTGTCTGGACCGCTATTATAATATAAAATGTTCAAATGTATTAAACTTTTATTTTAAAATGTATAAGTAAAATACTAAAATACTTAGATGTTGGTTTTAATATAGTTTTTAAAGTCCTCAGCCAGCAAAAAAAAAAAACATTCTGAAATTTGGCAAGAAACAAAGTCTAATAATAGTCTAAATATGAAGTAAAGGATAAAATATGAAAACCACATAGTTGTAATCACAACACAAATTTTTTTTTTTTAATGTTTTAGAAGAGAAAAATACCTGGAAGGAATTGGGGAAGGCCTTTGCCCAGCAGTGGCAAAGTATAGGCTAATTAAAAAAAAAAATGTTTTTAGAAAAAAGAAATCGATACACGAATCGGAATTTTAACTATTTACACAGTAAGTTTGTATAGAACCCTCGGTGTGCAATTCCGACCCGAATTCGACCGGTTTTTATTTTAAGTAATTTCATATTGATCTCAATGCGAATATTACATACTGAAAATAGACAATCCAGCTGTCATTTTTTTTTAAATTAATATCCATTATTGCAAAAGAAAAGTCCTGTCGGTTGATAAGAACGGCCCGCCCTATTGCCAGGCAAACATTTGCGCAAGTTACTGCAAGTGCACTTCGCTCTACGTCTCCTGGAACCAACTACCCCGGACTATTATATGATGGTTAGACACTGGTTTCTAAGTACAATTCAATTATTAGCTCTTGGGGGATATGTGCCTGATAATATTCTAGTATTTATTTGGCTGGGACTTCGAGACTTACCTTAAAAAGGAAAAAAGCAGCAGTTTGGTACATTTTTAATTTTTGCAACTCAATTAAATCTCGACATCAGTTTTTTTTTAAATATAATATGTTGATTTTGCACATATAAAGCGAAGAGGAAGCCGCTGAGGCCGATCTAGAAAGATGTGGTTTGAGATAGACGCCTGCCGCATAGGTTGGTCCAAGAAAGCTCAAGAAAAGAATACCTGGAAGAATTAAGAGAGGCTTTTGGCTTTTTCCCAGCTATGGTTAAATATTGGCCAAATAAACAAAAACTAAATGATACCTAAATACTTGAAAAAAAAAATAACAATAGTAATATGGGAAAAGGTTTCGAGTTCTTATACTAGAATAGTTCTTATACTCTTCGTGATCATAATTTTAGCCTAAATAAATCAATTGCTGCATATTAGCTTCCTCTAAGTGTCGCCACATCGACCGGTTCTCTGTGTCTTGCATCCATCGGATTCTCTTACAACTTTCACTAGTAATTGGTCCATATTGTGGGAGGCCTTTCAAGGTACGATTAATACTCCAGCACCTTTTGATCCTGTCAACCATGTGCCCTGGCCATTGCCACTCTGTTACCAGTATCACTTGACCAATGTTTAATTAAATCATCAAAAAAAAAAAAATGTGAAAGACGAAGCGTATCAAGTACTCATATTTAATTTTATTGCTACTCGTAAAAAGCGGTTGAGCAGAAAGAATTTCTATGGAGTTGGGAGAAGGTTAGTACGGCTTTAAAATCTGCAGATGATCGTACTGGATACTATGGGTAGATGCATGGACTGTATAGCCTAGGAATAGTCACCACTTGCAGGGCCGTAAAAAATCCAAGTCGAATACATGTATCATATAGTTAGGGCCTTTTTGACCTCACACAGATCTTTTATTTTTAATCTTTTTTTTTAGTATAAGAACTATTTATAGATTTTGTTATTGTTGTTGTATATATTTTTTGTCCTGTGCGAGTCTCAAATAAATGTTTTTCTTTCTTTTTTTTCTATATAAATAAAAATGGATGGAAAAAAGATTGGCAGCTCTTTCTCTAGTTTTTAGTATAGCCTATAGAATGACTAGACTAATTTAGGTAAACCTATTTTATTACCCATACTATTTAATGAAGAGGAAATTCAAAACATCGCACGAAAAACTGTAAAAAAGTACATTTTTCTTAATATGAATATATACATTTTATAAATGGTAGGCTCACGTTTGACCTCTATCTCACTTGATAGTAAGCGATGATGTGGCTGACGATGAAGCACGCTTATCTAGAAGTAACCTATTCACTCTTGACTTAAATACCCCTAGGTTGTAGCTATCAGAATATTCAACTGCTAGCTGTTAATATTCGAATAAGCAGTCGATCCTTATTATTAACTCATCATCATTATTCATCATTTCAGCCGATAGACTGTTGAACATAGGCCTCCCGTAAGTATCGCCACAATGACCGATGTGCGTCGCGAAAGAATCAAAAGCTAGTATTCTATATTGGCACTAAACTTGATAAGAATTCTAAGTCTATAACTATCATAAGAACTAACCTACCGCAACCAATTTCACAGATATACAAAGATAACAGCAGCTGATACATTGTTATTCTCTCATACTCGTACTCACAAATCAATGAAACACTATAAATAAAACATGAAAACCAAAAATCATGATATCTGCAAGCGCTCACAACAATCCAACAGTTTATCCGACTATTAAAATATATTTCAACCGTTTTGTATCTCGATAAGTTGCGCTCGAAAAATATTCTACAATCCTACATATCGGCAATCACTTATGATCGCTCGTGGGCTAAGTTTTGAACGAATAGCGTGAATGAACCATAAACTTTTGGATAATCATTCAACCTTGAATATTCTGTATACTGATACCATATTTTTCTATCAGCTGTTAGAAGCTTCGGTCAAGTTTACCAAATATATCTGTTGATATTTAATTGTTATGTTTTTTTTTTTGCTATGGATAGCTCATGTTTGACCATAACTTGATGGTAAGTGATGATGTGGTCAACGATGGAACACACTTCTTCTCTTTTTGGTCGTTTCATCTTGTCAGAGTGGTCGTAGTTATCACG
Organism: Leucania comma; assembly: GCA_958295575.1. Taxonomy (NCBI): domain Eukaryota; kingdom Metazoa; phylum Arthropoda; class Insecta; order Lepidoptera; family Noctuidae; genus Leucania; species Leucania comma. The sequence continues at coordinate 3,525,273 of OY282469.1, forward strand.
AAGATATCTCTTCAGAAGCTGTCAGGATACGCCATACGACTTCCCGCCACTTTCCTTTTGGCAGGAACACACTTGCCTAGAAATAACTGGTAACTAAGACCCTAAACGTATTAGTCGAGAAATATAGACTCCAGCAGGAAATTCCACTCCTTACGCACAATAAATATGTTCGGTGTTTGTAATTATCGGTGTTTAATTAAAGAATGCAGAAGTTTCAAGAGTTTGTCCACCTGCATCAGAAATGCATTACTTACGTTTGTTATAGAAGTGTTTTTAATTTGTAGGAATAAGATAACGTTTTTTTCGTAGATGCTGAATATTTTAAAAAACTTGAAAAAAGGACAGTTTTATTCCAAATTCTGGTTGAACTATAATAATAAATATCCGCAATTAACACAGAATGAGAACACATAAACAACATAAACTAAACACCCAAACTCGAAATACCTATCTATAGGCCATACAAATACTAATATAATCATCATGATGATTACCGTCGCCACATAGCGATTAGGATTTGAAAACTGTTCGCCTAATTAGGGGAATTAACGGGTTTAACCACCAAATCCCGTATTAACCTACAACTTAGGCCACATAACATCATGATATATTATCGAAAGCCCTGAAGCTGTGTTCAAATCGAATTATGACATCGCTACATTTTATGAATTTTACATTATAATTTTGATCTTTAAATTTTAATAGGTAGGTAATTATTTAATACAATGAGTGGACCATTTTTCTATTAAAAGTACTACAAAATACGACATATTTATAGTGCTTTTTCAAAAAGTAGTTTGTTATGCATCTGGGGTTTGTTTGCAAACAATTCACAACACGCAATGTGATAATATACAAAATGTATGTGAAATTGATGACAAAAAAAAAACATTTATAATGCTTTTTCAGGTATCCAAAACGAAATTCTTGCACATATATTTATGATATATAATATTCTAAAAAGAAAATAAAATTTACTAGAAATTATATTGAAAAAAAAATAAACAAGTTAATTGACATAGGCGGCGTTCTGCAACAAACAACATAGGTCGCGTCCGGCGTGACACTGTAGGCGGCGTACGTATGCTTACTATGGAATTGCACTATAATGGTCTCTCTCACACACCAGACGCGGCGCACGAGCGCCGTGCGCCGCGTTCATAAGTCGTACGCCGCCTACGCAGTCCTTTCGGAGCATTCTAGCGTTACGGACGTCACGTTTTTGTCAAAGAAAATGGTAAAATTTACAAAGGAACAAGACAAATTACTAATTAAATCTGTTAAATTAAATAGAATTTTATTTGATCCTAGCGATGAAAAACAACCCTCAACGTCTCTCCTCATGAAAATTGTTCTCTTCTGTTTCAATAATATTGTACAACAACATTGTCATCGTCCTCCTCTTCAAGAAGATCTCTTAAAATTGTCTGTTATCATTAGTAATTTGCGCCTTTATCCAGCAAATAAAAAGTTTTCCTTTCTTTGTTTATCCATATTTTAATCACTTCACGTACATTCGCATTGAGCGCTTGCGAGAAACTTTGTGAGCGACCATCGCAGGTTTGTGCTGCGTAGGCCGCGTCCGAACACGCCTTAGGTATAAAAAGAAACAATTTCAACTTAACTATTGGTTTCAAAGTCACGTTTCTATTCTCTCTTCCTGTGTGGTAACCATACTTAAGACATTAAACTCTATAATCTCCTAACTACCTATAATATAACACAATACTTACACAATACTTCGTATATACCATACAATAATAATGGCAGTTGGAATGCCGCCAACATCAATATAAACATTGATCAGTTTCCCGAGCAATAAATTTTCGACCCTCCCACTAAAAATTATTCGAATTCTATCATAATTGAACTTGATCGAAATGAGCTTTCATAATTCGATATTAAATTCTGTAATCATATTTAAAGTATTTCGATACGATATGGCGGGGAGGATTTTAATGTTGCATTGGTCGGATGATTATATACCAAATATTTTTGGAATGCTAATTTCAGTCTGCGGGTTTGTCCACGTGAAAGTACAAAAATATCCCGAGTGAAGTACTCTCGGCATAAAAAGCATTCTATACCATATTCCAGGACATAATCTACACGTGTCATAAAATTCAACGAAATACGTTTAGCGCTTTGAGCGTAGAGGAGTGATATGAAAGAAATTCGCCCCAGCCGCCGCCGGGATTCCGATCCCGATTTCCGGCCACCGTAGGCGCGGGCATGCGGACGGCGTGCAATGGGTAGCACGCTGTCCGATCGTCCGGTAACCAACCGGACCGAGCCCAAGTCGTCGACGGCGCGTTCTGTTCCCGCGCGCCTCAAGGAGCTGTCAGCACATCGAAGAGGCCCAGCCTGCTAACTGCAGGCAGGCAGGGTCGAAGCCTACTGGGGTCATGGGTTTATTTTCGAAAGGAGTGCTCGGCCCCGGCACGATAGGCTACGAAGGAACGGGGTAGGTTTTTAGTCAGTAAGAGTCTGACACTACTTCCCGCTCCGCCCAAGGGCGGGATTTGTCATTGGATGATTTTACCTACCATAAAATAAAAAAAATAGAAATGGAGTTAATGATGGCGCGACGGGACAGGAAAGAATGGAAGAAAAACTTATATTGTAAAGAACAAGGGCAGAAAGATGATGATACTTTATATATACATACAAACTTTCTCTTTTATAATATTAGTTTGACGATATGTGATAGGTAAAAAGAAGTCTCAATATGAAGGTTAGCATTAGCATTATCAGCCTTTTAATGTTCCCACTGTTGGGACTCAGCTCTCCTCTCTAGGAGAGGGAATGGGCTGTAATCCGCCACGCGCGCCCTGTGCGGATTGGTGAATGTCACATATCTTCAAATTTTTGGTTCTAGGGCATGCCGATTTCCTCACGATGTTTTCCTGATGAAATAAATTACACAAAGTAATGCGCCTGGCTGGTTTTGAACCCGTGAACTATAACTCGTAAGCCGCTAACACTCGGCCACCATTGCTCTATGAAGGTTAATAGTTTTCAATAGAATACACAGAAAACTCTGAAATTTAATGTTCATCTTCGAAAGACAACACTGTTGTTGTTTTTCAATTAAAAAAGTATTAGCCATAAGATACACCACATCACTATTTTATTTTATGCCAGTATAGTTTTCGTTACTAACGAGTTCTGTTTTTATACGAACCCATATTATTACTATCTAAGTTCAAACCTTTACTACAGTTTGGTTTTATATTGAGGCCTTAAATGTATTGAAACGGTACAAATCCACCCCGAAAAGTGCATTTGTAGAATTTTATACGAAACCCGAGATGCAATTGTATCTGAATGCTAGAATTCTAGAACTATAAAAGAAGATAATGATACTGGAGTCAAATTTTAACATGGAAATCTATTTATAAGGTTAAGAGGCTTTTTTTTGGGTGGAATACCATCCATTGACATCTCTCGCTCTAGAGTGGAGAAGGAGAACGTGTCAGCCTTTTACTGACATACATTCGTATATTTCTTCATTGCTTTACATTCTAGAACCCGGTTTTCCTTTTTGGAAGCTAACCCATGGTCCTAGTAGGCTTCGGCCTTGCAGGGACCCAAACATCTCTTTGAAACGCGCGTGGAACGTTACACGCCGTCAATAAACTGGGCTCGATCCGGAAAGTTACCGGACGGCCTGACGGCGAGTTACCCATTACTCGTCGTCCGCAAATTTTTAAGAGGCAATGATGATAAAGAATATAATAAAGCATTTATGTTTTCAGAACTAAGGAGGACAAAATAAGCGACGTGTAAATTTAACTAAAGAACTGAAGTATCATAAATAATTGTATGGAACAGATCCTCTAGATCTGATGCCAAGTCAGCTCAGATACACTCGTTAAAACATATAAAACTGCGTATCACAAACACTAGTAACATGACAAACAGGATAGTAAAATTTTATTTGTATCAATAAAAAATATGATGTAGAAACTGTAAGACCCGATGTTTGTTCGCTGTGACCCGGTTGAAATCGATGAAATTATTCAAAACTTACAATAATGGGAAAGAGTAAACTCAAAATATTTTTATACTGTGAACTTATTACAATAATAAAAATAAGTTGTTTGCAGCATTGGTCTATCTTACATCTTCAAACCCGAGTTTACGTACTGCATCGGTAAAAAGAAAAATATTAAAGCTTTTATTTGTATCTTATACGCTATTCTTCGCACAATTTCGTATTATATGCAGTAGATAACTAATTTTATTGAAAAAATTGAATACATAAAGTGCAAATCGTCTCTGAATTTCAGGCGTATCTATTCAAATCAATACATGTTCAGCAATACTGCGAAGTAAATAACATTGTCGGTCGGATATGATATACCGTTTATGAGCTACTTAAGTGCATCATTGTCGATTTCGTCTCACCCGCTCTGGTTTATTGCTTAAGCTATAAAAATGCATCGAATGTTGCAACGGTTTTGTATTTCTGTGCTTTATATTTAGTATATGCTATGGTTTATATATTCATCATAATTGTGATGAATTATTATTGACAGTTTTTTAGATAACTTACAAACATAATTATGCGTTACTGATATGTATGCGTTCGGGAAGCTACGCGATGTCTTCTCACATTGTGTCATGAAAAAAGTCTATAATATATATATAAAATATAATATTTATTTATTTATTTAAACTTCATGTACAATAGTGGTACATAGGTGGACTTAATGCAACAAGGCATTCTCTACCAGTAAACCTTTGGATTAAGAAAGACAACAGTGTGATAGATGTGCACAGTAAATAAATAACACATAATTTTAAATATAATGTAAATACGAACGGTAAACAGTACGGTGTGTGAATGAATATATATATTCCCTAACTAATACACAACACCGTCTAGTCCCAAGCTAAGCAGAGCTTGTTTTATGGGTACCAAACACAGAACAAATGATCATGCTCATCACACAAACTTTTGTCCTGGGTGGGAATCGAACCCACGACCTCCGGCATAGCAGTCAGAGCCACTAACCACTAGACCAACAGGCCAGTCTATGACTAGTGCGTGTTGCTAATAATCACATTAAGACCTCATCAGAAGATCTGGATCGATTGGCCTGATGAAGCCAGTGAAAATCTGCTGAATGCGAGACTCACAAAGCTAGGAACGTAAGGAATGATTTCTGACTTAATTTATAATGAAAGATGATACAGCACAGTGATTTGTTAAAAATTAAGAGCCAACAAACTTACTTAATTTAATTTTTTTTTTCTTAATTTACTTTAAACCTGTGTAAAAAAATAAATGTTCAAAAGAATAATTTAAATTCTGTGACAGAGAGGAATCATTATACCAAAAAAACTACGAGAAATACATTATATCACGAGCTCACATTTCCAGTGTAGTATTGATGCCTGTAATTTGTATTGTTTAACAATGTTTGCCCTTACTAACTCTATGACGAATGAAACGCTAAATTCTGCATATAGATTCCAGAAATTCAAACATAAATTGCAGTGCAGCGAGCAATAGTAGTAATATAATTTATCTCCACAGAATTCCCAACAAATCAATTTCAACCGAAAATTCGGGATCAGCAGACAAATAGATCATTGAAAAGCAACGCTCACGTACGTAAATACCTTTCAATCAACGTATCAGGCGCACAAGCGAGAACATCGCACGAACTAAATTTAATTCAGCGAGCATGCACACGATATTCGAACGGCACATAAATACCAATGTGACTGAATAAACTAAGGTTTTCCAACATCCAAGTTTAGAGACACGGTGTATGTACTTTAGAACCGTATGAAGACACCGTGTTGGGGATGTTAGCACTAAATTTGTGAGTTGTTGTAGTTGGAAAGCGTGCTAAGATAGTAGTAGCGTTGCCGGTCGCTCGTCACTTGGAAGTAAGAAAAGTGAGGGCGGCACACTCGCCCGCATACAAATAGTTTACAAATGGCATGTTGTCGGTGCGGTGTCGCCGCGGCGTGGCTGCGACACTGTGCGACTGTCGAGTGCAAGTTACAAACGATATGGCTTTGGATTAACCCCTCAATAAAGTTTCATTGTAGAGGGGATTGTGGAAATTCTGATTTATTTTGTTTCTTTGTATTTAATTTGTCGGTTTCAGGAGTAATGACTAATTTTAAATAAGTAGTCTTCAACAGAGATGTTGTCTCCTTTATATCTTTTTTTGTGAGACTTTTGAAAATGATCTTGTTCAATCAAATGACGTTGTCTGCTTTTGAATCTATCATCTTCATTTAGTTTATTGCAATTATAACCGTTATAATCTTGGCTTCTATTAACATTGTCATCTGTTTCTAAATCGCTAGTATCTCGTTGTTCACGCCCAGTAACAGAGCACACGCGAAGCCGTTGGTCGCGTTTAGTCCGGATAACTCGGAGAATTTTTAAATTATCAACACTAAGTAGGTAACATATGGGAGTATTGAACCAGCTTGCGACTGCAACTCTAGTGACACATCGTCTGTACATAAAGATTCTGTTAAAGCTTGTGTTATGGCTGTTGAATCAGGTCTTTGGAAGAGTTAGTTCTTAATCTGTAAGGTAGCTTTGGAAATCTTTCTATATTTCTCTTCTTCATATTTTAAACTCTTATTTTTGTTTGACTAATATTTTAAACCTGCACAGTTCTAAAATTGGCGTCATATAGGTAAATGCTGTAATGTCCCGGTGGTTGGGTGGCCAAATGGAGTATACTTGATTCACTTTAAACACTATGATCACATAGATCTCCTTCACAGCACACGTTTTACCTGTTTTGTTGCCCATCTATCTTTGTAGTAAAAAAAAATGGCTAGGTAAAAAACCAAACCTGAATAAGTACTTCAAATTGGTTTCCTACCATAATCTATGCTAAAATTTTGTAAAAAGAATAAGCAAAAGTAGAAATGAATTTCAAGAAAATTAATTAAATTTTGTTTAAAAGTCGAAAATCAAATAAGATAGGCTAAATACATAAAACCATTTGAGGGGAGCTCAAAGCTACATAAGAGTGAATAGAGGGAAAGCAGTAGTAGAAATAAAAAAGGTTTTAATCCTGTTTAGCGGAGTCTGCGAGGCGTCTGCGAGGCCAGAAGTCAGGTGCGATGTGAAAGAAAACTCATTACTTCTTATTCACCGTCGTCGTTGGATAGTGTTTGTATTGATGTCGATCTTTGTCGATAGTCGAAGGAAAATGACCAGTTTCGATTGTAATTTTCTTTTTATTGAGGCTTTTTTAAGTTCTTGAGTTTTTTTTTAAATGCGAAATCATCCAATGACTTGTTCCGCTCTAGGGTGAAACGAGAGGGTCAGACTTCTACTAGCTAAAACCCATTCTAATATTCCTTGTTTGCCTTCGCCCCAGGGTCCCAGCTGGGTTCTCTTTCGCACAGCCGATGGCCTCAATAGGATTCGACCCTGCTGGACCCCTAAGATTTTGCTGAAATCTCTCTGAGGCGTGAGTGAAACAGTACGCGCCATCGACTCGGGTGCAGTCTGGACGGTTATCGGAAGGCCGGAAGGAGAACTACCCATTGCTTGCCGTCCGCAAGCCCAGACTTTTTGGGCAAATTGGTTATTACAAAAAAAAAGTTTTGGTAGTGAAATAAAAAAAATGTAAAGTTAAAATCAGTCTTTGGGTGTAATTGAATAGCCTAAAGTGAGCGTATATCCTCTAAACACATACAAATATAGCAACATTCATCATCATCATCATTCATTTTTAACCAAATTTCCTATCCTATGACCTATGTCCACTGTTGGACATAGGCCTTCCCTAATTGTCGTCACAACGTGTATTTCACATCCATCATATTCCTGTGCCCTCGCTTAGTTTACCTTTTGGGGGCCTACTAAAGCTGCATCTTGAAATAAAGCAGATGCAGTAAAACAATTTTTCTCTACTGTGTTTTTCTTACCAAATTTTTTGCCAGTAAATTTCTAATTAATTTTCTGACATTTCCAAAGTACAAAATTTCTATCGACAGCGTCACAACCCCAAGTAAAGAGTTGCAGCAATAAATTTTAAAAGTAACACATCAGTATGCCAGCCTCGTATCGTCGTCTACACACTGAATGGGACAAAGCAAGATGTATTGTAGCTACATATGAGCAGCACATTACACTGCCACGCTTACGGCTAAAATCGATGGTTAATAGCGATTTTGCTGGCTGATTGAATTTTAGGAAGAGTCATTAGAGAAAGACAGCATCTTTCGCGCATATGCGTGTACTGTTATTACGCGTCTTTTTAACAAAATTCCTCAAAAATAACCTTTTCTGGTTTGGTTGAAAAACGAAGATATAGGGACCAAAATTTTCGGCCGAACAAATTTTTTACACACGCGTGTATATACAATATTTTTAAGCGTTTTTCAAGGTCACACTCAAGTTGTATAAACGTAGGTATGTACAATCGGTGCACGAAGAGTTCATTCAAAATTTTGATAGGTAGTTATTCTACTTATAAAAATCTAATCTACTGATAAATAAATTACACAAAGTAATGCGCCTGCTTGGAGTTGAACCCGTGATCCACCACTCTTAAGCCGGATCTGTTACCAGTAGGCTATTACTGCTCTCAGACCCAACAGTAAAGCTAATTAATTTAATTGCGTTTGCATCGTTCTTGGGCTCACGCATCGCGTTGTATTGCACACCAATTATTAGGTATTAGGATAGTTGGATATGATTAGTAATTCCAACAATAAGTAAACCGATATCCTCTAAATTAGACATCGGCTAGCGTGGATAGCAAAGTAGGCACAAATAATAATTGGGAATATGCATGATTTTTTAATAAATAATGCAATCGTTGATAATGAAGCGCACGTATAAATGAAGAGACTAAAGCTAGTTCAGTTTAGTTGCTTAGTTGCAAGACGCTATTTTCAATGGGCCTTTGATCTAGATAATTAAATAATTTTGAGAATAAGGTATACAATGTTGACAATATTTGAATGATTCTAACTGCAAAAAGAATACAGGATGTCAGGTGAGAGAAAAACCAGTACCCACACAAACAGTATCATCTACACATCTAAAGAAAAGAAATTCTTTGACAACATAAACCAAAGCAAACCCATTTGTTTCTGACGATACTGCGAACTTTTCGCGATGACAAGCCGCTGACACACTCAACCTTCTTTTCATTCTCAACGTAGAAACTTTTGAAATGTAAGAAAATATATCCAAATTAGATTTATACGCGAGCCTAATACACGCTGTGGAGTGTTCAGGTGATTTGGGAGTGCGGCCTACAGATTGAATTTACTTACGGCCCTCGAGAGATGGATACGGTTGAGGAACTAAACATTCCTGGATATGCTTTAAAGTATTTTCGAAATCTGCAGACATTGTATATTCTAGTCGACAAGTAAATTCAAATTCAAAATGTTCTCGGACATTATGTTCCAATGGTTAGTATACATAAAACTATTGTAAAAGTAGACTCACACAAGGACAGTATTAGTTCTAAATTATATCCCCTTAAGGCCAGTCAACATTAATTTGTAAAATGCATTTGGTAATAACCAAAGAAATAAAAAAGGCTTGTTATCAGATATATATTATAATATAAATGTAAGTTAATGTTATTGAACAAACACAAGCAATTGGATATCGTTCCTTTTTTTTCTATTTTGATAGATAATTAATGTTTCAATAAAATACATTTAAAATTGTATAATGTATATAATATTTGTGAAATAAATATTGATTATTTAAAATTGTCCGCTAGTTTTGAGATAAAAGTTTAACAATCAGTCGTATCTCTCTGCGAAGCTTTTTCCTAATAATATAGAGTTCGGTTTCCAGTTTTATCAATGTTACTAAGTACCATTATTTTACATGGAGCGACTTCCACTCTAAACTCCACAACCCAGTAACTGAGTAACAGGATACCTCTTGGCAAGACTGGTGTCAGATTTCCTGAATTCTGACTATCCGTAACTACTGTCAAAGATTTACAAATGATTGATGGCTTAAAGTGTTAAGATTTCCTTGTGCCTTTGGATCACGAAGAAATCTTAATACTTCATGTTACATATACATAAAGTATTATGATGATTTTATCTCTGAAAAATAAAACACGATTTTTTCAATCCACAGATTCTTCTCACATAAGGAGATACCTACATAAATTATTACATTGTTAGTACGTCGTATTGCAATTTCCCGGCATTGTCAAAATTATAAACTCGGTACATCTAGATAAAATTCTACCAACAGAATCTTCGCGAGTACGCACCCTACGCCCCCGGGGGCGTTTTTCCCCCCATTACTTCTATAACATCACTTTATGATACTCGACTGTACTTTTTTTATTATTCATGATAATACGCCTTACATTAGCGTGTTTTTGTTCCCAACATCGTCTGTTACCGTTCACTTTTTCTTCTTTAGGAAGCCTTTTTTGTCGTTTACTTCATTATTTATTTGTTGCATCCGTAATATTTTTGAATTTGGCCATACATCTAAAGAAAACATTGTACTAGGTTAAAGTAAAGTTTTAGTTGTTTTTTTTTATTATTTATTTATTTAAACTTCATATACAGTAGTGGTACGTTGGCGGACCAATTAAACAACTAGGCATATACCATTCAACCTTTGGATTCAAAAAGACAACACTGTGGTAAGTGTGCTCAATAAATAAATAAACAATAGATATTTTAAATATAATGGAGTATCATTAAATTAGGGTATAGTAATAAAATAAAATTATAAAATAATAAGTATAATAAAAACCAGATCATCATTGAATTCGGATTACCCATAATAAGTAATTATGAAAAATTTTAACAGGTTTTTACAAACGCTTTCAATGTTGTGAAATCTTTTTATATGTTATTTTTATCCCACAAAGAAGTTCTAAATTAAACACACCTTAAACCACACATTTTAAATCCATCAAAATAAACATAAAATCTCCAAACAAATTGACATTTACTTTACAGAGTTTAAATGTATGTAAAACCTTTCATCGCGGCCTCTCAAGTCAAAGCTTGTGACCCGATTCGGCTTGTCTTCTGACCCTTGCTCAACATTATACAAATCCTTCTTACATCCACTCTCTGTATTTATTTGCGTGTCTTGACCTACAATTTTATACGGTATCTTAGGGGTATCTTAGTATATGTACATAAATTTAGTACAAGCCCCCGCTTTGAGAAATGCGACCGAACTGAGTTAAGGAACTGAATCTTGAGTTCATTTTAGATTTTTGTGACTGGAAATGTGTAAATATTGGTAGTGTTTGTTTTGATCACTACAGCACTGAGTTCGATGAAAATTATAACATAAAATAATAACATAATACTAATGAGTATAACTGAAACAAAATACCGGCAAGGGAATATATAGGGTGACTGGTAATTAGTGAACGATACTTAAATACGCGATTATAGTCATGATAACAAACAATTGTACTATGGGACCAAACCTGAAATCGTGAATAAAATCTGTTAATTTATTATTTCCCAATAGGACGCCGGCGTCCGCACACCTATTGTCTTTCTATTGTGTCTCTAATTACGGTATTCAACCGTACATTTATGTTCACCTAACTGGTCAAAATGTACTGAACTTGGCAGATTTATTTCGAGGTTTGGTCCCATAGTAAAAGTTGTTTGTTATCATTACTACAATTACGTGTTTAAGTATCGTTCACTAATTACCAATCACCCTACATAATAAAATAGATATTGATGTTGACAAAAAAATGCTTCAACCAGAAGACTGAAATGAGATACAAACTATCATGAAAAATATTTATACTTATTAGTACAGCTACATACTTGTAATGCTCACAGCTACTAAGATATCAAATGACTGAACTAATTAATCTAATTATATCAAACAACTTCTCGACTTCCAATATCAGTTATTGCACACGATACCGGTCCCCGCATACCGTACATACGAGAAAGTCTACACAATAATTACATAATCCAACTGACATGTAATTAAGCGTTGCAAGCGCTAACTACATCAATTATCACGTGGATGACTGCTTCATTATTACAAACTACGAAACACTACGCATAGGACATGACGACTTGTAATTAATTGGCAATTATGTCTGACCTTAAAGCGAAGTACAAATTACGACGTTTAGTTCGAACGCACTGAACAGAACTTCGGAATGGGGTTAGATGGTAGAAAAATGCAACCAATTAAAAAAAGCAATAAAATTTATAAATTTCGGATTCATAATTTTTATTTTGTGTTTTTTTAGTAATATTATGATTAGGTAGTTTTTTCTTTAAAAAATGATAAAAGGAAACTATACACATTTAATAAAATTTTAGATTTTAAGTTAGAAATTATAACTTAAAATCTAAAATTTTATTAAATATGTTTTATATATTATCTATTTTCATAATGTATAAGTACATACGTCTGATAGTATACCTTTTAAAGTTGGTTTATTTTTCCTACTGTCTATTTTCTTTAAATAATAATCTAAAAATCACTTGTATACCTATTTATGTGTTTCCTTCTTCTTTTCTATTTTCTACATGCGTACATCAGTTACTAAATAAATAAACTACGCTACACCCAAAACATCCATCTACACTAACTACACTTCTACAGAATCTTACGTAACATCTAATCCGTATAACTACTTCTATTCAGACATCGTAAAACACCCCTGTTACTAATACCACTGTAAACATATATAGTGTGTATATAGAAGCCTTCAATACTGTAGATTGTAATTATTGGGCCTTAATTGATTTGCTTTGTATGTGGATTACCAATTAATTAGCGTATAATGTTAGACGAGGGCATGCGGCAGCCGAGTGTAACATGCAACATGACAAATAGGCAGAAAAATATCAATAACATGTTAGGTCTTGGAGATGTTAATTTTGAAATAGATCTAAAGATAGTTTTAAATGATAGGTTTACTTTAAATAATAGTTTCGAGCTTAGGATTGAAACTCGATTGTTTACCGAAGAGCTTATTAATATTGTAGAAAACAATCAAACTATCAACAATTTTGAAATTTCCGACAGACCCTAATCATTCCCTAAAGGCACAATCAGATATAAACATCAACATTCCTAAACAATTCACGAGCACCTTTCATTTCCAATCCCTAAATAATAATCTGATATTCCAAACTCATAATTCAGGAAACCGACCCTGAACTGATCAGCCTTCTAAACAACGTTTTGAGAACCAATCACTTTACTATCTGAATAATATATCAGGATGTCTTCGGTGGCCAGTATTCCTTCAACTAACTGTAACTCCGTGAATGCAAATCCAATTTCTCAACCGGTGAGGTGCAAGACACCTCCGGCGGCGGGTGGTTAATTTAGACAACCCTACCGGATCCAATCAACCATTGGATCTTCGTTGGAATTGTAACAATATCGTTTTAGGGTTGTCTACTCATAAAAACTAGGGGTTGGTAGAAAAACTTGGGTCGTGTGGTCACCTGAAATAATTGTAGTTGTTTTACAATTCCACTTGGTGGTATTTAGAAACTTTTTTTGTAGATTTGAATTCTAATCTTAGTAGTTACTTAAGCCCCAAGAGGACACCGGTTTCCGCACACCTATTGTCTTTATATTGTGTTGAATTACGAAATACAGAGGTTTAATAAATTATAATCAAGATTTTTTTAAATATTATAATCAAGTTCTAAAAAGTTTGTAATTCAAAATATAGTAATGATTTGTTACAGTAATTGCGGTATTGCGAATTTGCGACATAGTGGTTATGGCTAAGACTACGGAAGAGCTCAACATAATCGTCAATAATCTCGGTAGAGCTTCCAAAAGCGTGGGTCTTAAAACGAACATGAACAAAACCAAAGTCATGATAAAAAGCCATGAAGCACCCACTCTTATCAAGATCGGAGAGTCTACACTCAAGGTTGTGGAAGATTACTTTTACCTCGGACACACAGTCTAGTTGGGTAGATCTAATTTTGAGAAAGAGGTCGACCGTCGAATCCGTCTCACCTGGGCGGCATTCGGCAGGCTGCGCGGTGTCTTCTCGTCTGACACACAGTATCTCAAGACGAAAGTTATGACCATTATGTGTTGGCAGTGATGACATATCACTCCGAAACGCACATTGATTAATTTACAATTGTATTATATATTTAAATAAAATGAGCCTCATTACAAAGCTTAAGGTCACCCAAAGGGCAATGGAAAGAGCTATGCTCGGAGTTTCCTTGCGTTATCGTATCAGAAATGAAGATATCCGTAGGAGAACCAATGTTGCCGACATAGCACGAAGAATCGTTAAACTTAAGTGGCAATGGGCAGGGCATATTGTTCGCAGAACAGATGGCTATTGGGGCCGAAATTTTCTGGAGTGGCGACCACGTACCGGAAGACGCAGTGTTGGAAGGCCTCCTACAAGGTGGACCGATGACCTGGCAAGGGTTGTGGAAATCCGATGGATGCAAGATGCGCAGGATCGTTCATTGTGGAGATACTTGGAGGAAGCCTATGTCCAATAGTGGACGTTTTCCGGCTGAAATGATGTTGATGATGAATTGCTATACAAACCCACTCCAAAGATAGATAATAATGAAGCATTTTGGACAATAGCTGGCCTCGCAACAGCACATAATAGTGCAATACTTAAAGGGTATTACCGCTCCATGAACGCACACATAATTATTTACAAAAGGGTCAAATCAAAGGAACCTGCCATACAAATACTCTCACACAAGCTTTACAAAATATTCGATATTTCCAAATATGACGTGACGTGTACATCGAAAATAGCACTGTCCATGCCTGCTATTGTTTTACAGAAACAATGTTATATCGGATTTCGAGTAATATTTTTGTATCCGACTATTGTCCATCAGTACAGAGTTTCACCGTGCCTGCGTGTATGGAAAAATTTACATTATTATTTCGAATTCGATTGTACATAAAAGGTACAAATTTCATTCAATACGCACCTCGAAATTGGTTTCGAAAATAATCCAGCTCTCGTCATTGTTCGAACCATAGAAAGCATGGGTCTTATTCATTGGTACAGTACAGAGTTTAATTTGTGCTTTCATATGAGTTGAACTGTAAGGCGATTTAGAAACGCGTGACGCGTTTTCCAACAACATACAATGATATAATATATCGTATTACGTTCATATTGAAACTCGGTGTTTTTGCATGACAATTGTACCGCATGAATAGAAGTTGAACTTTTGTGTTGGATCTTTTATATATTGTTACGTTCTTTTCTTGCAAACTGAACAGTCGTCTAAATTGTACCGATCCGATCGGTATTAACATATTTAATCTAAGTTCTATGTAGCTGTACTTTTTGTTCTTGATTAGTCAATTTGTAGTTTGTAAACACACATTATTTTCTTAAAGTTTATTCTGAAAACACGGTAATTATATAAAAAATAATAATAATAATAAATATGTATGTATTTAACTATTGCTACGAGTACATACGAGTATATAAAAAATACTTAATTAATTTGATAAAATAAACAACAACACAGAAAAAAGGCTGGATTGGTTTAGTTTGTTTTAGGTTGTAAGTTTGTAGTTTAGTTTTAAGGTTACATTTTGTACTTAAAAAAATGTAAAAGACGGCTTTAAAAATAAACATAATTTATATTATAAGTATATTTTTTATTTTGTTATTATATGATGAGTCATTGTATTTGGTGAGTGTGAGAAAGATGAGGTATTACATTTGCAGTATTACCGCGCTGTACGGAAATTCTTACCTTCTGCCTATCATAATAACCAGCCTTTAGATCACGCTAAGTAACGCTTAGCGTGATCTAAAGGCTGGCGTTTAGACCAGTCTTAACACAATTTGTGAGCAGTCGGACCCCACTAAATAGGTTATGGCGCTAGATCACTGGCTGCTAAAGAAACGTATGCTGATCTTCTCTCGCTCTTCCCAGAGCGAGAGAAGTCATTTGGGGAATTTTCCATCCGAAAAAAACGAGGCTTTTAGTTAGGTCTTTATACAATTTGTGAAGAACTTTTACTTAACTGAATTCATTTTGTTTATCTAGAAATTCCTTTTTCATGAAAT
Source organism: Leucania comma (assembly GCA_958295575.1). NCBI lineage: Eukaryota > Metazoa > Arthropoda > Insecta > Lepidoptera > Noctuidae > Leucania > Leucania comma. Next base: position 3,541,316 of record OY282469.1, read on the forward strand.
TGTTTACTCATTACTGCCTAAAAGTGACTATGCCTTGATAAGCTACGGTATCTGGTACTGCAGTAACTCGAACTTAATTTTAGGATCTCATACAACTATTCACGAGTTTTGCCCAGTTTGCTTCTGCCATCACGATATGTTTCGTAAACTCGAAATATGTTTTTAAGGCCCTAACTCTCGAGCAGTGCCATAAAACAGTGACTTTCTGAAGCCTACTCCTCCTCGGTAACGGCTCGGTCAATAAGTTTGAAAAAAATATATGTTTATTATAAATTCGGCGTTGCGCCACCGATACATGGTGGACATCCCACCTATACGCACAAAGCGTTTTGGGAACACTTTTATTATGCGTACAGCTAAGGAGTGGAATTCCCTGCCGGAGTCTGTGTTTCCTGATGGCTACAACCCGGGAATCTTTAAGTCAAGAGTGAATAGGTTTCTTCTAGGTAAGCGCGATCCATCGTCGACCGTATCGTCGCTTTCCATCAGGTGAGATAGCTGTCAAGCGCGAACCTATCAATAATAAAAAAAAAAAAAATCATGTACGACATCATCAATATATAATTTTGTTCGTAAGAATCATTTTCCAAAAAAAAAAATAACGACTTGATATTTTTTCGCTGGTTTTCCCAACTCGTTTACTTTGATCTTTGGAAATATATATACAAAAAAATCAAGTTATAAATGTTCTTCAAAATGTACATAGCATTACTAGGTAAATCAATCAATATTTCCGCCAAAAATTGGTTTCAAAGATCCGTGGGTACGAGTCTGTATGCATTTAACTTTAACTTTGGCTGACCTGTTGGTATAGTGATTAGTGGCCCTGACTGCTCAAAAAGCTGGCCTGGTTGCTATGCCGGAGGTCGTGGGTTCGATTTCAACCCACCCTCCCAGGACAAATGTTTGTGTGATGAAAACGATCATTTGTTCTGTGTCTGGGTGTAATTTATCCATGTATTTAGAAATATATAGAATAGACGGCGTTGTTTGATATTTGTAAAAAAACAATTGCCCAGATGTTGAAAGGAGTACACGCCTTAATAAGTTTGCCGTATTCATACAAACAACCGAGATGGAAATGTGAATAGAATAATTCTGTGTTGGGTATTAAAAACTTTGTGAACACAAGCGGTCGCAGTTCGTTGGGCTGCTTCACAATGTGTCAATGTTTGTAATCGAGAACATTGTTCGAACGTGAGAAACGGACAGTATGTCCAGCTTGTCTTGTTTAAGTCTTTTTCGTTTATTCATTTCCATGCGTGTTTTGTTGATGGTATTATTAAACTGTTTTTGTTTTGGTTCATAAACACTTCTAATCCTATTAGGAATACGAATTAGAAAAACATTTTCATGTCCTTCGACCACTGCAAATATGCTAAATCTTGACTGTTCCAGTACGAAAAAAAGAAAAAGGGTGAAAGAAATGAGTGCAGTGAAATATTGCAGTCTCTTATTGAAAATTATCAAGTTATTTGTCTTGAGAAATAAAAGTTGTTGTAGTTGTGTGTGGTGGAAATTTGAAAAATAATAAATACAAAGGAAAATGTGAAGAATGTACTTACGTGAGTCTTGTGGTCTATCCACGTTTCAGTAACATGAAATAGTAAACAAACCTACAAATAATCGCAATCCGTTATATTTTTTTTTTTCTTTTAAGCAAATAGAAGAAAGATATATATAAATATACTATTTAGTAAATCTGTTTGGTAAAATAAAATTAGAAGGAATTCTTTGAAGTTTCATCATCATCATCATTTTAGCTAAAGGCCGTCCACCGGTCCCACGACTCTCATCACGTCATCGGTCCATTAAATCTTGTAAGAGACCTTCAAACGCTTCGTTTTCCGGCGCACGTTTGCGTCTCAAAGTTTTATAGTCCGGAATCAATTTGAGACGTCTTCCTATACCATATCTCCATTAGCCATTGGTGAAATATATAAACTTTTTGTACTTAACGTTATTCTTCTCAATCAAACTAAAATAAACCCACAATAAAACCCGCAACTGCACCAACAATCAACGACTATCTTTCTTTAGATTTATCAGCAAGAAAATCTTGGGATGTTCCTTCCAATGAATGGAAGCCAAGACTTGGAAACCACTAATCCGACGAAGCGTCAACATGATTAGATTGTGAGTAATTTTATAGCAAATTCTCGCTCGGAGAACCACGGCGGGCGAATACGGCATTGCCATGAATTTTACATGAATCTACCCGTGTGACAAGCTTCGTCATTTTCGGGGGGTAGTAAATGTTGTTTGTTAACCGATTGTTTAGGTGAGACAAATATATTTGCGGACGGTGCAGGGTATAGTACTTTACACAGTTTTATTGAGAATCTGACTGGATTTCAAAAATTTCTAAATTAATTTAATTAAAATAGCAAGCCCCAAGAGGACACCGGTGTCCGTACATCTATTGTCTTTCTATTGTGTCTTTACGGTATTCAAAAGGTTAAGAAAATAAATCAACTTTCTTTTTACGATTGTTTTTTATCTTTATTTTTATATTATTGATCTTTACTTAAAAATATAAAGAGGAAAGATTAGTATGTTTGTAGTTTCTTTTGTAAAAAATAAAACTCAACTTAACTAAACTCAATTTACTGGAGCAAATTTAAAAAAAAAACTTGCATTTAAAGCTATCGAGATATATATATATATATATATATTATATTACTTATATATCTATTTTTTCATTTATATAAGTGCATATTATTTACTTAATTACTGCTTATTGAAAGGAAGGATGACCCCTATAACACAGGTTTTGCTAGCATAGGGGTCATTGATCATGCGTCTTGTATCTCGCCAATTGTACCTTAAATTAAGTGTGTACTTTTTGTAAATAAAATATTATTATTATATACTATATACTAGCATACGAGACACGGGCAAAGCCGCTGCCAAAAGCTAGTTTTTTAATAAGACAAGTTTATTAATATAAGCCGTCTATCATATATCTGTCACCTTTTTTCAGTCTATCCTAAGGATTTCTGTAAGAAATTGCCTTGTGCGATAAAACCGCCCATTTGTACACTTATTTTTATAAATTTTTGTACTGTGCAATAAAGAATATATAACAATAATAATACGATTGAAATTTGTTCTAATTCATTTTCACAGACAGACTAATTATATTCCTTATATTTATCAAAGAAAATTCCAGCAAAATAACTTAAGCTACAGATGTAACTTCAATGTCATTTGATATTATTTACCGCTGACAAGATCGTCTAGAAAACATTTTTCATAATAAAAATCTCTTAGTTGATCCTTAAGTACCAGTAGGTATATTTAAAAGATACCGGTATCTTTCTTCCCGTAAATACCTTATGCATTCCATTTCACACGATCCTCTTAGTTTTTCCTGCAACTCGATTTCTTTGTTACGGATGATTTATGCTGATACTTAAGCATTTTTCAGTATTCAACATTACTCACTCTTTCTTTGGAGCTCATTCAAATTCTCGCTTAGTTTTTTTTATAAGGAACTTTATAAAATTGCAGTCGCATGGATACCAAACAAAAGATTTGTATAACTATGTATAGACCAATGTTTACTCGTTCGAGCAGTCTTAACGAGCTAACCGATTTTATCCAAACAAAAATTTTAAAAAGTCAAGAACTTTATGAAGTTAGCCACAATTTCTTTAGTGGTAAACACTCCATTCCATTTCGTTTCACTTAATTTAAAATTTCTCAGCAATAGTTTAAGACAAAGGCGTCAAAAATTTGGAAGTCAGAAAAAGTTTGCTGACTAATTAAAAATTAACGAGCCGAATCGAATTACTGTGACCATTTTTATCAAATAGCTGTCTTCAGATACTTTTAGAGTCCACGTTCCGGATAAATTCTTAATAAACTTTATAGGGAACATTCTCATTCCGAGCAAAATATTAAAATTTCAAAAGAAATAACCTACTCGACTCATTTATATTTTATTTCGCCTAGAAAAAAGGAGTGGAATCAAAAAGCGGGGTAAATTCTTTAATTTTCTTAAGAAATTCCTTTTTGGAGGAAGTTCGAATTATTCGTTAATAAACTCTCGGTACTAGGCGTCGGGGGTGAGAATTCCTTTGATGCGAATGAAATATTGCCAACTAGGTGGCGGGGACCAATCCTCGCGCGCATGACGGGCAAAATCCGAGCCTACAAATAAAATGAATTTGCCCCGGAGCAACAGTAGAAAATTGGAAATGTCATTTTCGCCCTTTTTTTAATGTTTGCGGTGGCATGGCGGGGCACCCGACGCGATAGGATTACCGCCGGCACGCTCCGCGCTCGCCCCTAGCGACGCGACCATACCGATTTTTACCTGCCACACTCGTTCGACACAAATCGATGGTCGAAAATAACGTAGCAAATGGTAATTTTTGAGAAATACGCCATTTACGAATGGTACATAAATTTTTACTATATGTGTGCTCTTGAGGCGAGATCAATAAGATCACACAAATTTCTAAATCACGTTTCTTTAGCTTACTAGATGTGCTGCAAGGTTCAGATAAACTCTAAACCTATATGTATATCTCTTTTAAATCTAATGAGGCACTCTAAATATCATAATATTATGTACAATGCGGTCCAAATGAGAACAGGATCGATTGCCATATTGTGACGTCACGTCGAACTGCCAAATTGAAGAAATTGAGTACGGTGAGCAAAAAAAGAAATTTTTAAAACCTAATTTATTTACGAATCGTGAACGAAAAAAGTATTATCAGAATTCAGTTCTTCAATTTTACTCATCTCTGCGCCACTGTGTGAAGTGTCTGAATATTGGCAAATGGAAGAAGAAGGCGAATTGTTCCTAACAATGAAAATAAGATGGAAATTTTTTTTTTTTTTTTCAAAACTAATTATGGCTTAAAACCATATAATTTACTAATTTATATGAAACAATGACGTTATTACTTCACTAGGTAAAGTTTACAATTTAACTAAGACTTCGTAATACGAGTACAAGGCACAAAAATATCCCTTAATGATACACAAATAAGTTTTTTTTTTTTGGCAAACCGTACTTTTCACTCAACATTTGACAGATCGAGGTTATTGGCTTTCCTATTCTTATTTGGAACGCATAGTAATGCGTACTTATTTCTTTATCACAGTTTTAATCATGATTCACGTCTTACAACATAACAAACTAATAGGTACTACACTAGCAACACAACGCTACGCGAAACAATAACCGCACCATCTCTAGTTTTCGGCGGCGATCTCTCGCGCCAGGGCTTGGTTCAAGCCATGCTCCGGAGCGAGGAGGAGTGGCAGGTGGTCGCCTCCTTCTGCGAAGCAGTAATGCTAGCAAAGGAGGAGGCCGACCGCATCAGGCAACGGCGCACACACCGCCGCCGCCGCCGGGATCCTGATCCCGATTTCCGGCCACCGTAGGCGCGGGCTCGCGGACGGCGGGCAATGGGTAGCTCGCTGTACGTCCATCCGGTAACAGACCGGTCCGAGCTCAAGTCGTCTACGGCGCGCACTGTTCCCGCGCGCCTCAAGGAGTTGTCAGCAAACTGTAGGGGCCCAGCAGGGCGGAAGCCTACTGGGGCCAAAGGTTATGTGAAAATGTCACCAAGGGCCCTGGGACGAAGGCAATGAATGGAACAGGGTAGGTTTTTAGTCAGTAAGAGTCTGACAATATTTCGCGCCTCATCCAAGGGCGGGATTTGTCATTGGATGATTTTACCTACCATAAAAAAAACCATGTCTAGTCTCGAACATAAGCAAAATTTGACATCCTACCGTTGTAAATCAGTCAGTACAAAACAGAAGCTCCAAGATGCTCTCCCACTATATTTTATAATAAACGAGAACAAAGCAAATCCAATTCAATATTTCACCGGAACAAAATTATTATTCTTTATTACGCTCATCAAAGTATTCCGTTCCATCACACGGTTCCACCGCAAGAGTGAAAAGGACAGCGCATATTCCTTCCAATGCAAAGAGGAAGTGCATCGCAACGGAAACGGGACGGGAACGGTGGAAGCGGCAATTTGCGGAGTCTCCGGGCAATGTTGTGACTCTCCTGTGATGTATGAGAACAACTTCGCTCATTGAAATACCTTTGCGCTGGATGTTAATTTATTTCATGTAATAAGGCAAAATACTACCTAAAAAGCTCCACTAGGCATACCTTTTAAATTGCTCCTTAAAATTGGTAGGTCTGAAAGCTCTTTCTCCTAGTAAGTACATTTCGTTGTTTCGCATCTCTGAGAGCGAAGATTTCATTCTGAATAACGTCTGCGTTTACTTTTGATTGCTAAAGGGCCTGGACTTTTGAATAGCTGCTAGACTCACAATTTAGTGATTCAAGTGTTTGTCTAATTCGATTATTTGTTAGCTGCTAATGTTGTTTGATCTAAACATCTTGGAAATACTTTAATTTTCATATGTATCTTTATAATCAGCTTTCATTTGCTCTTCGATTTTGTCTAACGTACTTTTTTATATTGTTTCAGGTACGTCATCAACTGTCTTCTCATGAAAATTTCTAAAATCTTCATCTCAAATCACATTAACTTATACAGTAGTATTAAAAACACAAGTCACCATAAAAAGCGCTTCAAGAGTCCTCGATGTCCCCAAAAAATTTGTCCACTCATACACGAAAGAACTGAACGTAATTGATCGTGGGAAGATAACTGAGCGGTTTGGCCAACGAAAACACGATGCCAGGCTTAGGCGGTACCAAAGCAACAGGTTCTTACGTTAGAAAAATATTTTTATCCGCCTGTAATGTATCACTCCAAACTAAGGCATGAGACCGATTTTTAGTGAGGGTAATTTGTGGGTGAATCACGATATCGAATATGAAGGCGTTATATCTATAAGAGGTTCGAAGGTTTTTTTTTATGGAAACGTCATGTAGGTACGTAACAGATGCTAAAATATGTGATAGTTGAAAAAAGAAGGAGACTTTTCTGCCAAAGGGAGTTGAATTGAACACATGTGTTCAATTAGCGATTGGACATATCAAAACACGAATTGCATGCCTTTCAAAAATGTTCAAAGAACGAACTACGAAAAGAGATATTATAAGAAAATAACAAAATATCAATAAACGAAAATAGAAAAGTAACACAAATAATCGTAGACAAAGACAATAAGAACAAGGAAACACCCCTACAAATTCTGCACCATTCATCATATTTTTCGAATACAGAAATTCACGCGAACGAATCTGCCTTCAAACGCTAGTTACAAATATCGCCGTTATTTATGTCTCACGTTTCGCCATGATATAAGGATTTTATTGGCCTACCCGCTATCTGTTACCTCTCGTTTTAATTGAATCGTTAAGTTTGATAGGTCGGTCCAAACGATCCTTCGATTTGCAAGCGATTTTTAGGCGCCTTTTAAGAATGCGAATTTTGCAATTAGTAGAATTTATTGATTGAGGAATGAGGGTGTTATTTTAATTTATTAGGGAGAATTGAGAAGGTGAGTTTCTTTTATCGTTTCTAATAAATGTGAAAATGTCGTAGGTATTTAAGTTTAGTAGTTGGCTTGCTAAGTATCTCCATGAAATTTTTCTAAAGATATTTTTTTTCCTCAGTGCTTTTGATGTTGTCTTCAATGAATAGAACTTCTAAAAAAGTAATTTAGGAGCATGGCAATTTTGATGTCGTATTGAATGATCGTAGGCTCTCAATTACATTCCCTATTTCTCTTACACTAAAAGAGATCGGAAGCCCACTCTCAAACATATAGGTAGGTACAGCAACCCACAACAACAAACTATAATATTTATCTCATATCTCTATCGATAAAATCACAACACTACAGCGAAGGGCACTATTACGAATGAGATTTCTACTACACATCTTATTCGGAAAAGTTGCGAGTCATTCTATTATTATATTTGAACAAAGAGAACAAGCCATGTGCATGTGTGGGGTGACTTGGGCCATATGCCGCAGATTTGGCTTACGTCACGCCGATATATTGGACCTGAATGGGGAAGTGAGTTCACTCTTATTATGATTGTGATTTTTTGAGTGTGTGTGAAAGGGGATTAAAGGTGCTTAGCTTTTGACAGGAGGAAGACAATCACGCAAGCAGAATTTTACAAAATCGATTCTTTTTCTTTGTAAGGATTTATTGTGACTACTAGTTAGGTTTAGACTTAATTTTCATTAACAAAACTGTAGCTTGCTCATTCTTCATCTTTACCTTAATAATAAATGTAGTTTTACAGGTTAATTTATTATGTATGCGTGTTACATTTACTAAGAACGAAGCAACGAAACTTCAAATAAGTACAACATATTAAATGTCATGGCCTCATCAACTCAACATTCTCCTTACCCTGCCTAAATTACAATTATATACTCAAGAACCTAATCAAGCCATAAATATTACACGCGTATCAAGTTATCAATTAATTAATCATTATTGCGATAAAATATAATTACATTTTCATAATATTCGATGAGCGTTCGTGTGGGGATTGCGTCTGCAGAATGAAGGCTCTTGTTGGTGCTTAGGACTTTTTGTATCGTACGATGCAATCTACACGCTTCTTTGGAATAAATATAACAATCTTTTAAGTTGTATTTTGTTTAGTTAAATAAAGTAGAAAATACCGTCGAAGCCTTCCCAGAAAGAGGTGGCGAGTTTATTTAGATAACTTCCACAAGGACTGGTTCAAGACATTGCCGGAGATAAATATCTAAAAGGTTTTTTGGGGAGGCCTGTGCCTAGCGATGAGACAATAACAGCGTCATGGAATTTGAAAAAGAAAATGAAATTATCAAAGAGTTTCAGTGTACACTGCTGTCTGTCCGTCCGTCGAGATCATTTAACTCGGGGACGCGTTAAAGTATCGACTTAAAATTAAAACCTACTCAGGTCTGCGGTCCCTTGAAACTGTGAAAAAATCAAACTTCCAAATTAACGAAAAAAAAAGACCGTTTATGTTGCAAAAACCGTATGTTTCGACACTCTCAAGGGTATCAAAATTCATAGAGTACTACTTCCCGTTAACCTAGAACCCTGAAATTTGGGTTGAAGTAAAGTCTTATAGCACAAGTGTAGGAATAAATCTGAAAACTGAAAATTAGTATGCACGTCACAACAAAAAACTATTTTGTTTTTTTTTTTTACGGAATCCTCAGTGTTTGAATCCGACTCCCACTTGCCTAGTTTTTGTGAATGATTATCCTGTTAATCTTTTGAGGTGTAAGTATTATAATGTCAGTAGCGTTATCAAACAGTTTTCAAAATAGAAACCAGCCGAATCGATAACTTTTTTATAAATTAATAAATAAGTAGAATGTAGTTTTGCTTGTCAACTAACTTGAAACTATTTTGAATAGGATAATTTTGTTTCAGATGGTAAGCAGTGAATAAAATGCTGAGTAGAAGACATAGGATGAACTAGTAAGATCAAGTAGGACGAATATTTTTAGAGACTGGGAAAATAGGGTGCTGGGCCTTCGGGTTAATGGTTAATGTGTTATAGAGTTTACTAAACTTTACTTTTTGTAAAGATACTAAACTAACCTTTAGTTCATCATCATGGCTAGGTCATCATCATCATTTCAGCCAAGAGACGTCCACTGTTAGACATAGGTCTCCCCAGCAAGTGTCCACGTATCCATCGGATTCCCTTAACCCTTACCAGTTCATCGTTCCACCATGTAGGAGGCCTTCCAACACTACGTCTTCCGGTAAGCGGTCGCCACTACGGAACCTTTCGGCCCCAAAGGCCATTCGTTCTGCGAGCAATGTGCCCTGCCCATTGCCGTGGCTAGGTTATACAAGATATACGCCTCTTCACGCAGGTATTTACGCCTCTTCCTTTCTTGTTAACCGAACGCCTGTATGTATAGTAGTAGTAAGAAGCGAAACCGGCCTCATTATGATCCTACTGCTGGGTCTCAGGCCTCCTCTCTAGGAGAGGGAATGAGCCGTACTCTATTACGCGGATCAATGCAAATTGGTCGATGTTATATATTTTTTAATTTTTTGTTCTAAGGCAGACTTATTGCCTCAACATATATATTTCTTGATCGTTTTGAGAGCAGTGGTGGTGAAAAAAAATTAAATACAAAGTAAAGCGCCAACCTTAGTTATGAATCTACGAAGTATAGTAACTCGTAGCCACTGTTACCAGTGGACTATCACTATGACTAATTCTCTAAGTCTTTATGTGATTGACCCAGCCTTCAGTAGCCTTGAGAAAATCATAAAATTCTATACGAACAAAAAAAGCAAACAATAAAAACATTAAATCAACTAATTCAACTAAAAACAAACGGGTTATCAATTCAAAATCGCTACAATTAATTGATTTGAAAACATGTCTGAACAAAGATTTCTTTTTAGTCTTTTCTTTTTTAATTTTCCTCGCTTTGATGTTTCGACCATATGAAATAAATTGCTTTTTATCATTCGTAAATTGTAACCCTTTTAATTTGATTACCACTTTGCTTTGCCGCGGGAATTCTGTACGTATTGCCATTTTTAATCCCCGTGTTTCGGGTATCAATATCTAAATTGGTATTGCTGTGAACACTATTTGCAGATGGACATGAATAGTGTAGGTGTATGAATTAAGTTAATGAAATCAAAATACGACCAGACACTTTGCAATCAGGTTATTAATAACATGCAGCTACTACTGAAGGTTTCCATGGGCTACGTAAAAGAAGATAAAAATAATAATAGCGACTGACGACCAATGGCTTAATAGCCAAGAGCTTCGACCAACATCTAAGAAGGCTCACGTTAGGCAGTTGGATCAAGGGCTTTTTTTTATGGTAGGTAAAATCATCCAATGACAAATCCCGCCCTTGGGCGGAGCGAGAAGTAGTGTCAGACTCTTACTGTTCCTTCGTTGCCTATCATGCCGGGGCTGAGCCTTCCTCTCAGAAAACGGCCCTTAACCCCAGCAGGCTTCGACCCTGCCTGCCTGCAGCTAGCAGGCTGGGCCTCTACGGTTTGCTGACAGCTCCTTGAGGCGCGCGGGAACAAAACGCGCCGTCGACGACTTGGGCTCGGTCCGGTATGTTACCGGACGATCGGACAGCGTGCTACCCACTGCACGCCGTCCGCAAGCCCGCGCCTACGGTGGAAGAAGGAAAGAGGTGGTTTTTTTTGTCAGTAAAAGTCTGACACTATCTCCCGCTCCACCCAAAGGCGGGAGTTGTAATTGAATGATTTTAACCCACCAAAAAAAAGAAAAAAAAATCGTTTGGGTAGAAACACGCAAAACTCTAACAGAAAAAGGCGATGAAACTCATCGACATAACAGTCGTGTATACTGGAAACTTCTCACCTTCGCACATGAAACACGAACCTGCCTATTTCTCTCATTACCTACTTACGCAGCAATTGAATACAAATCCAACAACACAATACCTTATTAAACTCCCCTGGATCTCCCTTGTGATCTGAGCTTTCAAAATTATTAAAGCCTCATTTTACACAAAAAGAAATGAACTCATTGAGTGAGTGTAAAATGAGTCAATCCGAGGGCTGGGCTCAGATTAAAAGTGAAAACGGAAACGAAACGCAAACACTGAAATACCATTAAGTCATTGAACGCCAGACGGCGTTAACTTTTAATTTTACCAGAATAATACTGTCAAGTTTAAATCTTTGGATTTCAGAGGGAGCGGGTGGCTTTGTAAAAGAATTTTGATTTAAAGAGAAAAGAGTTGATTAAAAAATGTTTAACTAGACTTATTTAGAGAAGTTTTATAAGGTTTCTCAAGGTTTTGTTATAAAACGGCATTTTTGTGAATTCTTCAAAATAATACGACGATTTGGTAATTGGTAACAAATTATAATGACTTACCTATAAACTGGGCCCGCGTGGTGGATTCCAGCCCATTCCCTCTTCTAGAGAGGAGGCCTGAGTCCCGCAGCGGGAACATTATAAGGCTGATGCTATGCTATGCTACCTATACACAATGTATCTTTATCATCATTATTTCAACTGAAAGGCATCCACTTTTGGACACTGGCCTCCCCCAAGTGTCGCTATAACGAACAGTCCTGTGTGTCTCGCATCCATCGGATAGAGACCCTTCACCAGGTCATCGGTCCACCTTGTGGGAGGCCTTCCAGCACTACGCCTTCTCGTCGCCACTCTAGAACCATTTCGGCCCTATAAACAATCCGTTCTGCGAGAAATATACCCTGTTCACTGCCAATCAATCAATTTACAATGATCCCATTTTTTTGTTCGAAAATCTCTGATCTGGTACCATCAAAGACACTTCTGCCTGACCACAGCTAAGTTCATTTTTCCTTGCACTTGAAACGAAAACTTCCACGCGGTAAGGTTTGGCGTCGGCCGCAGGACTCAAGCGAATTTTTTTAAGTAATCAGCCAGAAATGACCGCGACAGTACCTAACGGTAGCGTCGTTGCAAAAACCATTATCAACAAAAAAAAAATTACTCAAGCCCCAAGCGAACGCCGGCGTTCGCATACCTCTTGTCTATATTGTGTCTTTAATTACGGTATTCAAATGATTAATGAAGGTTTTAGTGGTCGAAAATCATCAAATAAGTTCTCTCCCCTAATGAAGATTTTATAATAAAGTCCACAAAAAAAGTCCTATTTATGGATTACCCAAAAAACAGTATTTACACAACTCAAACGCAAATAATTACAGCTTAGTAATCTCATAAAGAAAGTTGGCGCACCCCTATTACCGAGTTAATAAGTACAGGTAAGAACAAAAAACATAATTATGTACGCTCGGTTAAAAAGGTTCAGGAATCGAATAAAGAAATAGTGACGTGACTAATGAGTTGACCTTTTTGATGGGCACTAAGGAAAAAGTGGGCGCGAACGAAATTACAAACGCTTTTGTAGCTACTCGTAGAATTGTTACGTTGAGGGTAGTTTAGTTGGGATTAAATTATCTTTAGAAATTGTTTTTGTTTTTAATTTTCGACCTGGGGTTAAATGGTGTGCGATTGAGTTAGATTTTGTTGTTTATGATGAAAAATATTTTCGTAATTTGAAAATATTAGATTAGCTTGAATTCATGTACCTAAATGTTCATGGGCTTGCTGCCGATGAGCAATGGTAGCTCGCCATCCAACTGGACTCAAGGAGATGTCATCAAAACTATAGGGGCCCAGCAGGGTTTATGTCTGCTGGGGAAATAGGCTCGCTTCTGAAAGGATAACCCGGGGTCTTAGGAGATAGGTGGGGGTACGGGTTTTAGTCAGTAAAAGTCTGACGCCCTCCCACCCCGCCCTAGAGTGGGAGAAATCATTGGGTGATTTCTCACAAAAAATAAAATTCCTAAATTTTATATTTGCACCTACGTCAACGATAAAAAATACTGGTACTGTAACTCAATTAACCTTCACAGCTTCATAAAATATTTTTTAGTAAATTTCCAACCAGCGACACTATAAAATCCCTGTGCATTTACCTCGATATTATCATTATCCCGATCACCATTAACATCATTAAAATCTAGCGCGACATCAAAATCTAATTAAAAAAATCCCCCGCACGAGAGCCGATTGAATTTGTGGCGCCCGATTACATTAACAAGTAGTAAAGAACATTTCCGGACGGAACCAGTCTAGAGCGGTCTTAACCGGTTTAGACCGGACGAAGCCGGCTCGAGTCGGTTCTATAGTTTGTTGTAATAGCGTTGTGTTGGAGTGGACTTAATCGCGTTCCGTGGTTTTAGGAACATTGTGCCGAAACGTGGTCCTAAGAACCGATGGGGTACTATGTGATATTACTGTTTGTTTACGCAAATGAGTGTCGATATGCTTTTAGTGCTCCATCGATGAAGTATTAGTATGTTCGGTTTTACTTAGACATCTATACTGCTTCGTACGAGTCTATATAGTAGATGAAGGTGTACTGAAATCTTTAGTATCGCACGAATAGATGTGATTATGGGCAACGGTTATGTTTGACTGGATATAAAAGGTCACTGATCAAGAAACATCTAGTTTTGTATTTCACTGAGTTTTACACTATAAGAACTTTATAGCATTGCTATCCACCCTTTAGTAAGTGTGTTGAGTATCGTAAATAGTCCACACTGAAAATAAAGAGATAAAGTTTGTCTATTTGTTCATAGGAGGTAGTCTTTAAAAATACTCTCGAGTTTAATTCCGATCGGTCGACATTGAAATTGTGACGTTTCGTACTCTTGGAATTCGATGCTACGGCCAAATTTCGTGACTATTTAGGGAAAATAACTGATATCAGGATTGGTCTTTTTCTTTTTTTCTTGGCGTGTGGTCGAGGAATTTTAAACCAATTTGGCGCTAGCATCGAATTCAAGAGTACGAAACATCACAATTCCAATGTCGACCGATCAGAATTAAACTCGAGAGTAAGACCCGGGTCCGATTGTTAAAATTTTTTTACCGATAGAAAACTGCTTTATTCCTGGTTGATATAGGCTATATTTTATGTAGATACAGGGCAAAGCCGCGGGCAAAAGCTAGTATAAAACAAAATTCCACACGAAATATTTCAATAATTATACTAATAGGCTTAAATTAATTAAACTCAGTCACAAAAACCCTCATCAAACTATTTTAATACAAAATCAAAATAAAACAACATTCGAATTTAATAAATACAAAATATTCATGCGCACGTTTACGTATAAACAATTTAACGTGCATACATCCCACTTAATTGTACATTACACTCGATTGCAATAAAACACACCGCATAATAATTACAGTGAAACGCGACGTCAATAAACACACGTCGCATGTGATACACATAGGTGCACGTTAACAGGGCATGTAGTAATGAAGGCCAACCTAGTTAGTGGGCACGCCAGCCGGAACAATTGCATCTTCGTACTGAACGATACGCCAGATGATACGCTACACTGTGTAGTTTACTTTGCACTGCAGTGTATATTTTTTTGATTGAGGTTAGAGATCCTCTAATGACTTCTCCTGCTTAAGAGTGTAGTAAGATGGCGTGTCGGTCTTTTACTGACTAAAACCACAGCTATGTTCCTCCAGTTGCCTTTTGCCTAGCAGCCATCGGCCCTGCTGGTGTTGATATCTCTTAGACGCATAGTGCGTGGAATACTACGCGCCGTCGATGACTCAGACTCGGTCCCTATAGGACGAGCAGACGGCGAGCTACCCTTTGCTCATCATTCACAAGCCCGCGCCTTCGGTAGCCGGATATCTCTCTGCGACTCTTCTTGTCACGACCATATTCGACCGCATCCCATTCCTCTTCTGCGGACCATGACCTGAACCAGAGAACGGAGCGAAAGGTTGCCGCCACCGATCACCACCACGGAAATGCTCCACCCAAGCAGGCCACACCTCCATCGTATACTTTACAGTGTGATCCGGGTTTGATTGTAGTGTCCAATAAGGTTTTGTTCGATTTTTAAACATGAATCGGCTTTTTAAATTCTGCTGTACGTTTAGGGCTTCATTTTAATAAGGGCTGCATTGTTTATCCAGGAATGCGTCTGTCAGATTATTTTTCGTATCAGTAAACGGACTTAATTATTCACAGTACAGTTTGAAGTATAGTAATAAAGTGACGAAGACTTAGTAATATGCGTTGAATGGATTTGGATAACATTTGGTGCACATGGATAGATGTCTTGGAAAAGTATTTTTTATCCCTTCTTACGCCCTCTTGCTTCGCCCAAGGGCGGGAGAATGATGTCAGTGGATTATTTTCCCACCATAAAAAATCGCTTGTATTCATTTTTTAATTTCGCGTGTGCAAAGCCGCCAGCAAAAGCTAGTACTATACTATATTTCTGAAATAATTACACATTTCAGGCTTACTTCATCATTGAAATAAATCTCATATTTTATATTCACTACTGTACATGAAATTATCAATAAATTCAAATAAAGCCGATTTAAAAGCTTTTTAATATTCACAATCACTTGATTAAATTCGTCATTCATGCATTCAACGGATTTATTGCTGCAAATGTATATGTAAAATTGTCGTGAATTTAAAAAATATTCTTAAAGATTTTTTCTGAAAAACTCAATTCAAATTCAATTACTGTGATTCATCCTGTCATTTTTTATATTTATTTTATCATATTGAATACTTTTTTCGTATATATCGTACAATGGAACACGTTTACATCAATATATTAGTTTTATAAGGCTTCTCAAGCACGAGTACAATTTGAATACTTTTCTTTTTTACCCCTTTTTTTGCGCGTGCAACACTGGAAGCCCCTTGGACGAATTATACAAAAATAAAAGATGTTAATTTATAGTGCCATACTTATTATTATCTGCGTGAATTTTAAGATTAATAATATTCAGTTGATTACCCTGGCGCATTTTTCAT
Source organism: Leucania comma (assembly GCA_958295575.1). NCBI lineage: Eukaryota > Metazoa > Arthropoda > Insecta > Lepidoptera > Noctuidae > Leucania > Leucania comma. The sequence goes on from OY282469.1 coordinate 3,557,635, forward strand.
TATCTTTTTTTTTACAAATTATACTTTACTATGATTTTTTATCGAAATATAATCACATTACAAATACAACTGAATATTTAACTCAAGATTTGCCCTAACAATTATTTATTTTAATCATTATGACACATCTAGACTTTTAATTTTATTTTGACTGGTAGTTTGACACGCTAGAATGATTTTACTATTTATATAATTTTGGAAATATTTTGATGCTATTGTCCAAGACAAACATGAAAATTTATTTCGTATTTTAACATTTCTTGCATGCCAACAATTTTATGTTGTTTGAGCAAATAAATGATTATATAACTTTGCAATACAACCTCAAAACCAATAGATTAACAATAAATAAATAACTCGAAACCCCACAAACAATAATAATATACAAAAAAAAAAAAAACATATTTGATAACCCTCCAACTGCAAGCGTAAACAACTAACCCAATACGACTCAAAATCGAACTTCTTCAAAAGTCAATAACACAAGTATTGCATGCAATACTGTGTACTTAAAAATCGAGTGCGCCCATTTTATTTACATCCAGCCAGTACCTCAGTACATGTGATTTAACACAATATATCCGACCAGATTGAAGGGGTCCCGTGCGGAATCAATTTTGTTCGCGCACTGAAGCGTTTTAACTTTATCGGGTTAACGTAACTACAGCTACTAGTCTAGTCTAAGTTTTGAAGAATGCATTAAGTGGAGAAATTCAAAGTGTATTGGTTGTAATTTTTTATTTTAGAATATTAGAATTTGCAATGTTTGAAGACTTGAGTTTTTTTTTTAAATTAAATTACATTTATTAGAGAATTATTAGCATAATAAATACATTAAAATGACATAATATAATTAATTTATATATTTTGCAACTGTCACACAATTCCATCTAGTCCCAAACTAAGACCAGCATGTGCTATGAGTACTAGAAAACTGTTAAACATACTTATATTTTTCTAAATGCATACATTATAGATAAACTACACCTAGCCACAAAAATGCTCAAACTCATCACACAAACACTTGTCTTGGGTGTGAATTGAACCCACGATCTCCGGCATAGCAGTCAGAGCCGCTAACTACTAGACCAACAGACCAGTGAAGGGTATGTTGCTTAGCCATATGCATTGTGTATATAAAAATACCGAAAACGAAAACAAAACTTAATCTTGGTAGAGACAAAAGGTTAATAAAATTTGATTACAACCAACAACTTCTATCATGCGATTTTACCCTAAAGTGGTCTCATGCACAAACAAACAACAAAACTAGATATACCAAGAAAACTAAAACCCTCCAAATATATATTCCATCTAAATCCACCCAGATATAAGGCAGCCAGGTCAAAACAATTTTGTCTGGACGCAGTAAGATCGCCCATGATTCTATTATAAGGCCCGCTAAGCAAATTTTCAGAGAGAGCTGAAATTCGTAAATTCTCGAGCAGAAATCCGCCGCATCAAGGGTTTGAGTTTAGTGGATTAAAGATACATATGTATTTTGACGTTGGATGACGTCACTGTTCAATTTCATAGGTAACTTTGGTCAGATGTTCTGGAAATTATATTTTGGGATTGAAGATATGATAGACTTTTTTTAAGACACATCATCCGATGACTTCTCCCGCCCTAGGGCGGAGCGGGAGGGCGTGTCAGACTTTTACTGACTAAAACCACACCTATGTTTGTTCTTCGCCTTGAGTTCCAGGACCCTAGTAGGCTTCGACCCTGCTGGGCCCTTACGGTTTTGCTGATATCTCCTTGAGGCGCGTGTGGAAGATTACGCGTCATTGACGACTCGGGCTCGATCCGGATGGTTACTGGACGGTAACCTACCCATTGACTGTCTGATAGACTTATTCATCAGTAAATGTAAAGCTACTTGTTTTTAAAGAAAACTTTGCCACGCACCCGGAATTACTTTTGTATCGTGGGTGAGTTTATAAACCATTAAACTTACATATACAGTACCTAGACTCAGGATACCTTTATGCATTATAAAAATACTTGTTTCCTGCGGGAATCGAACCAGCGACCAATCGTTCAACCACTTCGCCAGAAGTTCCGTTCCGTACTTTGTTATTTAATTGTTTTGCTATATTTCACTTCGCCATAGTTTTTTTTATATGAATAATGTTGTGAACAAAAAACTCTTAAAGCCGACACGCTTTCACAAAAACACGTACACCCATAAAACAGTACTTACACGTCATGATAAAAATTACATCGTCACACGACAGAAACAATAACCTTACTGCGTATCACGGCGAAAAAAATGTAATATAACTCCGACATTAGCGACATAATAATAAAACCGTTATTTCTGTGCAACACAGTCTGATTCCCGCTTCCTTTATTAGTAGACATCCGTAGCTTTACAGTGACGACCTTTTTTATTTCCGGCTATCCGCCCCCGGGCGGCGTTTTTGCTATATTTTTTAAACACACCTCGCTTCGCGTAAAATAATTTTCCACGTAAACATTTTAGGGTTAATAAAGATGCGGCTGCGTTCGGAACGTTGACGAAATTATGTGCCGTAGCTATTGGAGGGTTTGAAAAGTTTTCTTTTTTAAAGCGATAGCAATTTAGTCAGCATTTTGATAAAAACAACTCAGCTAACAGAGAAGGTGAGAAAGTCACCCGGCAACTGAAAGAATACAGGTGGGTTTTAGTCAGAAATGATTGACTCTCCCTTTCGCTCCACATAGAGCGTGAAAAGTAATTATTATTACTAGATACTTTATTCTACACATCATAATGTGAACAGTATAAACATTTACAAGTGTACAATGAATTTGATTTATAGCACAATCAAATGCAGACAACTTTTTAGGGTTGTTAGTGTAAAAAAATCATAGATAATATTAATTAGACATAGCAATATAACATACACACGTATTATTATAATAATAAAAATAAAATATGATTGATCGATTGATGCCAGCGACCGCATTCTTTGGCTCCCCATAGTTGTTGTGAGCTCAGATGAGCTGCTCTGTCGTGTGCTCTCATGTGACTTGCATATCCAACTTTAGCTGAAAAACTCCGAGCACAAAGCGGACATGTCACAACACCATTAACAACATTATAAAATATAGTTGCTGGTGGTCTAGCCTTGAGGTCGTCGCGTTTCTGGTCTAATTCCAAGGGCGGGATTTGTCATTGGATGATTTTACCTACCATAAAAAAAAACCTCATTTTATTTTCAAAGGCCTGTACGGACTTTACGTGCCGCTGTACACAGCGTCTCCACTCAAGCAACTCTCTCTCTCAAAAATCAAATATAAAATTGTAATGTAGTGAAAGGTAAAGCTCGTCGGTAGAGTTTGAGCACGCCTTACTTCTATAGGTAATGCATTCTACAAACCAGCGGCATGATTTGTTTGATTATATTTCACAATCACCCGTCGTAAAAAATAATAATAACAAGGAGTAAATTTCTACATAATATATATTAATAGTTAATAGCAAGCTTATACCAAGTTAAACGTTAACTACTCAGTGCCTAAACAAACTTTGACACAAAGGTCAGTATGACCATCAAGTCCATCAATAACAACTTACTATCAAGCAACACTCATAAACAGAACGTCTTAACCCACACATCATAATTTCATTATCTCACACAGCTCATCACTGTTAATAGGTCCCTCTCTTCCCAAATATTCCCTTAAAGTGAAAGTAGTCTAATTCAAAAATTTCTATTTGTGGGAAATGAACTAGAAATCTTCAATTTAAAATGACTTTTAACAATTTTTTCACATCATATTTATCATGTTGCTTGAATGAATTATTTATATTTACAATTAATTATTTATTGTTTTATTTTATTAGATATTATATTGTTTTGTTACTCTTGATTTACTTAAATTACTGACTTAAATTATTTACTATTAATTTACTGTTTGAAATTCACTATTGATTATTTTTGGATGTTATAATTTAATTAATTCAAACACAATGCAAATTGTTACGTATTTATTTAAAATAATAATATAGTGTTGATATGAGAAAATAATGTATCACCCCTGTCTTTTGTTCTTGTTTTTTGTTTGTTCTTAATCATAAAAAGAAATTTTCATATTACGAGAATTGCCTTCAAGTTGTGAATAATCTCTCTGCAAGATGATGATGATGATATCTTAATAGGCAGAGCGCAAAAGGTGCCTTTGGAAGGAACATAAGGATATCAAGTTAACAGGCGATGACCAGGAGATCTGATATTGTTGTGTTGACGTCTTCCCCAATTAACTGGATACGGATGATAATTAGTTAAATTAAGGACTGGTAAAAAATCACCATAAATGGTTCCGGTATCTGAAGTTGAAAATTTTACCTCACAAAATTATAAAGGCAAAATTTGTATATATGTGTAATTGTGTATGTGTGTGTGTTTGTTATTCGATCACGATGTAATGGCTGAACGGTTTTGACTAGGTCCTGAAATTGGATATAGATTTTATCCAAGGAGTAGGTATATTAGCATATTTTCTTACTTTTATGCGGATGAAGCAGCTTGTAGAAGCCAGTATTAAGCCTACGTCGGATATATACGACAAATATTCCACCTGGGTCGCAGATTCACGACGAATTACTCCATTTCGTCAGCTCTTCTGTCAACTATGGGGATTAACTTAACGAGATGGAGTACTCAGTCGTAAAAACACAACGCTGACGAATAGGACACGAAAACACTCGTCGGGCCTATACGTTAAAGAATTAAACAAATTAAAATAAAATAAAAAAGATTCCATTTTCAATACGGAACAGCCAACTATGACTAAAAACAAACTTTCGGCCTGATCTGACTAAAAGAAATCCATGTTCTCTCAACTGCCTATGCACTGCACAAGTTGTAAAGCCTACTTTGACAACGGATTATCTAATGGTACTTTAAAGTACGCGAAGTAACTTTTCACTACTTACGCGATTGCAGTTTGAGATTCTGATGTTCTTTTCTTGAATATATTGAGCAGAGATTTTGAACTGGCTGGTTTGAAACAATTTGGAGTTCAGTAACTTATTCTTTTACTAGAAATAGCTTCCTTTCGAAAATAATACGTTGCATTGTTTTTTTTTTAAAACCAGTACTATGTGAAACTTGTGTTACGGGTCTCCTGGTCTTTTAGTCTCGAAAACATTATAAAAAGCCATGATTGGAGCACACATTAGCAAAAAACACTTATAAAAATAACTCATGGAAATAAGAATAAAATAATATTAGTAATTTCACGGCGATGATTTTCATTTGTTTATTTGGAAGGCCTCCAACTAGATGACCTGGTGACAATCACGGGAATCCGATGGATGCGAGACGCATAAGACCGTTTATTGTGTGTGGCTACACTTTGGGCAAAATGCCTAAAGTGTAGCCACAAGCCACAACAAACGTTCATAATGCCCAACAATGGTCGACATTCTACTGAAATGATGATTTCATTTGTCTTGTGACAATTGGAGAGAAACGTCTGCATTATTATAAACAAATACATCTTTAGAAGAAGAGTAAACTTGTAGATGCGTTGACTGTGAGTCACAAACATAAAATAATTAAAAAATATACATATATATGTAGCTTTCATATAACTTAGAAATAGAATGAGTAAGATACTATGTTATATTTTAAAAGAAAACGACTGTACAGAAATAATAAAATATTAAAAACATAATACTGCAAAACACAGATTTCCTCGAACCGCCCCAATAAAAGTGAGAGTATGCCACAAAACGATGAATGCCTTAAATTATCATCTTCATTGAAGAAATGCTGACTGTACCTTGCCAAATGCTTCGGGACGCAGCGAAAAATGAGCCATAACTCTAAAATCTTGCGGCGTTTCATTGCTTCCATAAAAGTCTTTACGTAAAATGCGTAGGTACTGTAATACTAACGCCTATTCCCGCCAAGTGACTATGAGTAGTGATGTCCAGCTGTTTCGAAAATCTAATCGATATCTTCATTTTTTTTATTGTTCATTAATTTATGGTCCAATTTTTAATAGTCTAATAACTTTTTACTGTGTAATGAAAATTGTGATTTCAGCTCTAATATTTAAAAAAAAAATCAGATCACAATAAAATCTCGTTAAATATATTAATTAATGTGTAAGAAACATGTGTAGAAAAAAATTTTTGTAGCTCATAATTAAATTTATTGTGTTTATACTACAAAATAAAATTAATTATGAGCTGTAAAAACAGTCTTAGGTTTATGTTATATTTTTAGAATAAAAATAACTTGCATTTATATTTTTTTCATTATTATTATTTTTTATTTCTCGGTCCTATATATCCTTTTAAAGATCTTTAAATATTACATTCACAAATCTCAAGTTTAGTATCATTTATTCTTTTGAAAATTTTTATAATGTCTATAGCTTTTGCTACAGCTGATTGAAAATGTTTTTTTTTTTATTACTGTAGCCAAATCAAACGGAAAAATTACAAACTTCAAACTATCCAGACCAAAAATTATTTAAATTTTGAAGATCATCTTATTAAACTATTAATTATTTAAACCAATATCTCCTATGAAATTTAAACTAAGAAGACGGCTATTTGAAAAGGTGTTTTTAAAAATCATCATAATCTAATAGACAGTAAAAAAAATATCGATCAACCCCCAAATCGATACCAATATCATATCGATACTTTACCAGCCCTACTCAAAATCAATTTCACAACGAGTTATTGGCCGTAATTGTACGTATTCAAAAGGAACGTAAAGTTTGTCGAACGCCTGTGATTGCTACATAAAAGGCCACACTTAAGCCTTAAAGGTACCGTTTCTTTGGATGAGAATTTTCGAAACGAATCTACCTTTATACAGGCTTAAATGGGAGCTGTTTGTAGGACTGGGTTAAAGGCGATTACTTGTAGAGACTAATGAAGCATTATTAATTGGACGATAAATGAAAGCTACGCTTGTTATTTTTAATTATGTTTTATTAGTTTGTTAATTGCCTTTCGAATTATTTTGAGTATCATTAACAATGTTTCATTTGGTTATCTACAAAATTATTATGTTTTTTTTAACAATTACATTAAGTCAGCTAATACAAACAAAATTGTTCTTAATTAAACAAAAAAAAAAAAACAATATTGTTAGAGTATTTCACCGTTGACTGAAAAGTTGAAAGAAAATCGTTTGTCTTGGATCATGTGAAGAGGAGGGATGAAACGCATGTCACTAAAAGAGTCCTGCGTTTTGCATCGCATTGCATCAGTCTCATAATGTTCCCACTGCTAGGACTCAGGTCTCCTCTCTAGGACAGGGATTGGGCCGTAATCCACCACTCAGGCCCAGTGCGCATTGGTGGATGTCACATGTCTTCGAATTTTTGGTTCTAGGACATGCCGGTTTCCTCACGATGTTTTCCTTCACCGTTTTGAGAGCCGTGTTGATGAAATAAATTACACAAAGTAATGCGCCTGGCTGGGTTTGAACCCGTTAACAACACGTAAGTCGGGGCCGTTACCACTCGGCCACCACTGCTCTCCTGAGTTTACATATAGATAGATAGAGAGGGAGAAGAGTCTGAGCCGCACTTATTTATTATAACACATTACTGCGTGACGCAGGTGTAGTTACAACAAATTAAAAATTTTGACTTGTATGTTGCATTATTGGCTCGTACAATTCTTAATATATATTGTCCAAAAAGGATACCATCATCATTTCAACCGAAAGAAGTCCACTGTTGGACATAAGCCTCCCCCAAGTGTTGCAATAACGACCAGTCCTATGCGTCTCACATCCATCAGATTCCCGCGACTCTTTCCAGCTCATCGATCCATCTTGTGGGGGAGTCCGTCCGGTAACAGACCGGTCCGAGCTCAAGTCGTCTATGGCGCACTGTTCCCGCGCGCCTCAAGGAGTTGTCAGCAAACTGTAGGGGTCCAGCAGGGCCGTAGCCTACTGGGGCCAAAGTTTATGTGAGAATGTAACCACGGACCCCGGGACAAAGGCAATGAATAGAAGGGTAGGTTTTTAGTCAGTAAGAGTCTGACACTATTTCCCGCCCCACCCAAGGGCGGGATTTGTCATTGGATGATTTTACCTACTAAAAAAAAAAAAAATCTTGTGGGGGAGGCCTTCCAACGCTGCGTCTTCCGGTACGTAAAAATGATACGACCAAGTCTGAACTAGTATTGAGATTGTATTAATTTCAAATTAATGTTGGATCTCAATTTTTTTTGAGGCGTGTAATCATCGTATGTAGGCGCTCCCGCTCTAGGGTAGAGCGAAACAGCTAACACTTATGTTCTTACCCGAGTGCGCCAGAAGGAGGGTTATGTTTTTTTCGAGAATAATATGTATGTATGTATAATTGTTTGGCACGCTCTGCGGCCTGAACGGCTCGATGGATTTTAGTTTGCAAAGTGTCGTTAGATTCGTAATTACTTTGAAAGTGATATTGTAATAAAATAAAACTAAAAAAATAAAAAACGGTAATTTAAAAAACTAAAAAACACGACTGCTTTTCTGAGTATTCATGAAAAAGCCCTAAAACAAGAAAATCGTTGTACCCGATTGCATTTAACTATATAATATTTTAAAACAAAATAAATTGTAGCAGGCGGGACCCATTCTAGAAAGTCAGCCGTCTAGTCAGTAGATTGGAGTAATCTGCAATGTAATATAGGTATGTGCTCTCAATTCACTAAGCCTCCATTTCTAAATTACCGTTACTGTAATTAGTTTTTTTAAATTACCGTTTTTTTATTTGTCCTTTGCGTTCCAGGGCTATGGTAACTCCTTCAAAGGTTTATCGATTAATTTAACAATAATTTTTAAAGCATAATATTGTACCAAACTATTTCCAATATCTAGCAACTTCCTGTATTATGTGTAAGTTTTTTGGCTTCATATAAATGGAGCACATTTACTTAGAAGAGCGTTGGTCTGGCTTCTTCGTGCTTTGAGGTCCGAACTTAGTTTTCTACTCCATCAACATAATATTATGTTGGGTAGTATGTTGGTGAATATTTTGATTTTGAAGTTAGTAATATTATTATGTGTAACAATTGGTAAAGGTAATTGAAGGGCCTGTTACTATTCCAACTGACGAAGGTATTTCAGGAGTGGTTGCGGGAATTTGCTGATGTTTTAATGGACTGTATGTTTGAAAAAGCGATCTAAGGTTTGTTAACAATATGCAAGTACTGCGCCTGGCATGGAATAAATGTATTGGGAAGGAGCACTGACCTTTAGACTTCGTTGGTTGCACGTGGCACTTCGAAGATTGCACGTGGCACCGGCCGATCCTCGTCTTCGCACATTTAAATCACTGCCAGGTCCTGTATTGCACTAACACTGCACTATTGTGGAGTCTCTGAATGATTGGATCACGAAAATAGTCAATTTTCTTGTAATTTCGAGCGGGCGCGGTTAGCGGTGCGGTCACATTCACTATCGATGCACACACGTCAAATGTCAAATCATTTCTTGCGGTCGTGCGGGTGGAGGGAAAACGGATGGTATAGGATTGCTAGGCCAAAAAAACAAATTACAAAAAACAAAGTCGCGGATCATAGCAAATTGGCGCAACCATTCCCCCCGGGTTTGAAGGGTTACCTTCAAAGAAAAGAGAAAAAACAAAAGCGAAACTAAACCCTATTACTAATCTAAACTATCAATACTAGGTAGCGAAACAACTTATAACTAACTATGCCACTACTACTGATTAGGCAGAGGGCAGAGGCGAATAACCGGACGCAGGTACGATCCAGTTGCGGTTTTAACTTTTACGACTCGCGTTATTCCGTTCGAACCCGGAAAAACTTCTTCCACTACACCAAGAGGCCAGTGCAGAGGAGGCGCACTCTCAGTCTTCAGTATCACCACAGTACCGACTGTGACTGGATCTGAAGGAGTGTTCCACCTTTGACGCGACTGCAGCGTATGCAGATAATCTGTCCTCCATCGCTTCCAAAAGGACTGAACTAAGCTATCTAGCAGAGCGTGACGCGGGTGGAGCTGCAGTTTGTCAGTCTCGACATCTAAAGCGGGCAAATATTTAAGAGGAGTCGTCGTCAAGAAGTGAGCCGGCGTCAACGCTAGTGGCTCCGATGGATCACTAGACAAAGTCCGACACAACGGACGCGTATTCATCAACGCCTCTACCTGAGCGAGTACAGTGCTCAACTCCTCGTACGAGAGAATCTGTTCGCCTATGACCCGAAACAGGTGCGACTTAAGGCTTTTAATATTCGCCTCCCAATTGCCACCAAAATGACTAGCTGCTGGCGTATTAAAACACCAATCAATGCGATTCTCAGCTAAGACATGGGCGAATTCACTTTGGTAGTACTTGGAGCGTAAGAATGTATGTAATTCCGAAATATTGCGTCGCGCTCCAACATAATTTGTGCCGTTGTCAGAGTATAAGCGCTTAACGGGACCACGGCGAGATAAAAATCGTTTAAATGCAGACATAAAACCCTGCGTACTCAAATCACTGGTTAACTCTATGTGAACCGCACGAGTTGTCATACAAACGAATAGGCAAATGTATGCCTTTGTGGAACGTATACCACGACCACGGGCAATAGTGACTTTAAACGGTCCAGCATAGTCCGTCCCAGTATGTATGAAAGGTTTCACCGTCTGTACAACACGACAAGAACGATGGTCGGCCATTTCCGGCGCGTTGAAACGCGGGCGGAGCTTAAAGCAGGGCACACATCTGTGCACTCTAGCGCGTATCAAATTGCGAGCGGAAAGTATCCAGTACTTCTGTCGAAGAATGGACATTAATAAATCGGGACCAGCGTGACAATTTACCTTATGGTGATAGTCCACCAACAAATCCAAAACGTGATCCCTGCGTGGTAGAACTACTGGATGCATTTGTTCAAACTCTAACTTAGCATTTCGCAGACGGCCACCGACACGAATGAGTCCGTCTTGCAAAAATGGTTTCAAATGCTGAAGTGCGGGACTACAAGGTTTTTGTGATTCTAAACTACGAAATTCTATTGAAAAATAAAATTTCTGCAACTCTCGAAGTACAACTTATTCAGCTCTATCCAAATCAGCTGCGATTATAGCACCACGCGATGGTAATAATCTCAAAAATCTTAGGACGTAAACTACACAGCGTAGTAGTCTCGACCAAGACGAGACTCGATTAGACAACAACAAAACAACTGACTCTTCACGCGGAACTGATACTACAAGCGTATGTTTCTTCTCCTCGGGTGGTTCTGAAACAGTAGCGGGGTTAAACGGAGCATTTGGCCACTCGTTAGGAGTGGTATGCAGCCAGGGAGGGCCACAAAACCAAAGCGGATGATTTAAAATTTGCGCGGGAAGCAAACCACGTGAGAGACAATCAGCTGGGTTTTCTGTTCCAGCGACATGGAACATATTTTCCGGTGACAATTCAGCTTGAATCTTAGCCACCCTATTTGCGACAAACGTGCCCCATCGATGGGGTGACGATTGAATTCGACGATTGAATTCGTAAACCTTCAAAGGTTCCTGCGGAGAAAATCTATACAAGAAGCGTTTTTCTGCGGAGGCACGGGAGCCACCGAGCGAAAAAATATCACCCTTGAAAGGGAGCGCGACAACATAACGACCATCTTTATCACGAGTAGTCGTGCGGGTATAAATCTCCTCAGTGACCTGATCCTCAGGGCTGAGAATAGGCGGGACATTGACCTCTTCAATCTCCCAGAACTTGCGGATGGTAGACTCAAGCGGCGGCTCGACGGTGCAACAGTGCGACACAGTCGAGTAACTATTTAAATAAGCGGGTGCGGAACCAACTATAACAAACCCGAGAACTGTTTCCAGTGCGTGCGGAGCGGGGTACATCGGAAGACCTTGAATTTTACGTGATAACTGGAGATGCGGGAGAATCGAAGCACCGATCAATAGATCGATATCTCTAGGGAAAGCGTAATTTCCGTCGGCTAACTGCAAGTTCTTAAACTTTGTCAGCATGGACGTGTCAACCGGTACCGTGGGCAACCGTTCCGTAATCTTATCTGCGACTAGCGAATCCATTTCAAACGAAATATTACGATTAAAACGTGAACTAAATATTATTTTAATGGAACCGTGAATGGTTGCCTTTAAACCTCCAAAACCTTTCACTTCTGAGCGGGAAGACCAATTATTAAAACTAAAACCAAGGCGTTGACAACAATCCCGAGTAATAAAATTACTCTGGGAAGCGCCATCTAGTAGCGCTCGAACGGTGCGCGGTTTGCCAAAGGCATCTACAATGACAACTTGCGCGGTCGCAAGTAAAACGGTAGTGATTTGAGTACCAGCGGCGGAAAGCGAACACAATGTTACGTCGTTTGCACTTGCAGCAGGCCGCGCGTCACAAGCGTCGCGCGTCCGCGCAGGCCGCGGCCGCGATGGCAGCTTACTACTCTCAAAATGTAAGAAGGTATGATGTCTAGCTAGACATTTACGACAGCTAACACCACTGTTACATGACGTAACCAGATGTTTGTCACTTAGACAATTAAAACACAAATTATTAGTGCGGACAAACTTGTAACGATCCCTAGGCGATAATCTCTGAAATCCCGAACACTTATACAGCTGTGCATGGCTACCCTTACACAGAGAACAGTCAGGTGTTGAGGCGGTATTAACTAGCGTATGTGCAGTCCTGACTGACTTCGATGACGCGTCTATACGGCGATCGGAACCTGTCCTATTCGTGACTTCATGACGTGCCGACGTGCGCTGCAACACCTTAATATGGTCGCGAATAAAAGATTCTAAATCTTCGAACTTAGGTATTTCTTTGCCGCGCTGAGTCGTTTCAAACAGACGAACAGTTTCAGGATCTAATTTATTTAAACCGATATACAAAAACAAAAAGTCACAGAGGTCATTGACCTTTAGGTTCTTTACTGCACGAACAGATGATGCGAAAATATTTAAAAACTTCTCTAAATTATGATCGTTACAAACGGAAAAACTTTTCAAATCGGATAATTGATCTAAATATGCGGTGGCTACTAATCGCTTATCTTCGTATTTTGCTTTTAAAGTGTTCAAAACTAAAGTGTAATTTTCAGCGCTAAACGTAATTCCAGCACAGACAGCCTTTGCCTTACCGGTCAATTTTTCTACGAGATAATGCAATCTCTCGTGATCTGTCAGCGATGTGTTCCTATGTATTATATTTTCGAAACTATCTATAAATAAATTCCAATTTCGAATGTCACCATTAAATTCAGGTATTTGAATTGGCGGCAATCGTGGGCGTTCGCGAGGAGGGTTGGATAAACCACCCGCGGGGGGGGGAGTCTCTAAACTCCTAGCAATACGTTTGATACGACAATACAAGTCATCAAAGGACGACAATGCCTGATAACTCACACAGTAATCAGGATTTAACTCCAACTCTAAAATGTTTATATTATTAATTGTAGATTCAAAATCCGCGCGCAAACTATCTAAAGTTTCCAACGAACACAAGAAAGCATCTCTAATCGCCAGATCCGAGGTTTGCGAAGATTTATCACAAATCGATTGAACACGTGAAAACTGTGAGTCCCTTTTAGCGTATAAAAGCTTTAACTGAACCTTTAAATCAGTACTAACCTTGGTTCCCTTAAGAGACATCTTGTTTTGATATATTCACACTATACACTCAAACAAACACTTAACGAATTATTAAGTAAGCGATAATTAACAGATAACAATATGGTAATATTGTAAACAACAAAGTGAACGGCGAACGAACGGAACAACCTGAATCAATGAGTGAATATTACCCAATTTCTCGATTAAATATATGCGTATATAATCTATGGTTTATCCGTTTCCTACAAATGTTCACTCAACAATGAACGGGTATTTTTGAAATGCGTCTACCTACATGCAATTTGTAGGATGGTCGAATGAATTTTGTCAAGAAAAAGAATGCGATCGATTTATATCTACGCTGATATTTACGTAGCTAACTATAATTATGCGGTGCGGTTGACGGCGTAGGTACCGTAATTATCAATGACACTTTAACTATACGAGCGAAATAACGTATAGTTGCCTAAATGCCTAGATGCGGGTTTTCTACTATTATATCTAGGTAAACAGGCGCGTTGCGTTTATTCCCTATGGAACAAATACTATATTGCGAAATTACAAGAAAATGATTCACGATCCGGCTCGAAGGACCAAAAATAATGGTTGCGGGAATTTGCTGATGTTTTAATGGACTGTATGTTTGAAAAAGCGATCTAAGGTTTGTTAACAATATGCAAGTACTGCGCCTGGCATGGAATAAATGTATTGGGAAGGAGCACTGACCTTTAGACTTCGTTGGTTGCACGTGGCACTTCGAAGATTGCACGTGGCACCGGCCGATCCTCGTCTTCGCACATTTAAATCACTGCCAGGTCCTGTATTGCACTAACACTGCACTATTGTGGAGTCTCTGAATGATTGGATCACGAAAATAGTCAATTTTCTTGTAATTTCGAGCGGGCGCGGTTAGCGGTGCGGTCACATTCACTATCGATGCACACACGTCAAATGTCAAATCATTTCTTGCGGTCGTGCGGGTGGAGGGAAAACGGATGGTATAGGATTGCTAGGCCAAAAAAACAAATTACAAAAAACAAAGTCGCGGATCATAGCAAATTGGCGCAACCAAGGAGGAAACTGTTTCGGATTAAAGTATTCTTCGTTTTGCTGTCGACTAGGTACATACACCGGTTACATTTTGGTCGTTTTAATCCCGTAGAGGGTCGATTCGGTACATGAAACACTATCGATTTATAAAGATAAAATTAAAAAATAAAATACGTTTTTTCTAAAACTCGAATTGCATGTACGAAATTAATTTCTTTAAATAAACTAGTCATTGACCTTGTAGGTAGTTGCTAACTAACTACTTGCAGTTTATTGCCCTCGCTCAGCGGACGTTTACTTAAAGAAATTAATTTCGTACATGCGTAAATTAGTTCGAGTTTAAAAAAAAGTACTTTATTTTTTAATTTTCTCTTTATCGATTCGATAGTGTTTCATGTACAGAAATGACCCTCCGCGGAATTAAAAAGATTAAATTAAACGGTGTATATATACTAAAATACAGTAGTATCTACCATTAGTTTAAAAACTAAAGATATAATTTTACAACCCAAAATGAAATCGTCCCACACGCAAACCGACGATCCCACACAATCGAATCGCTATATTGAAATCTTGTACCACAAACTAAGATCCAGAGAACCCAAATAAGGTCGCCAGTTGGATCCACTCTGGCCGGATTACCATAATTGATATTAATGTACTTGGGAAGGTTTAATTATACCGGACAAAGTAAGATGTGAGGAATCGTAAATTCCACTGAGCACTACTTGGGAGCACTTCGCACGTCCCTAAACGGCTTTTATTTTAGTTTATATTGCGTTACAAGGCTTTGTAGCCGTTGTGGTGAAAAAATTTAGATTGATTCGGTTGTAATTAGCTTTGTGCCGGCTTTGGTGTTTCTTATTCGACGGAAACGGCTTAGGATTGGTAGGAAAAACAGTACCGCTTCATGGGATGGTCTTTCCTTTTATTTCTCAAAGAGAAATAGGATAGGCTAATTGTTTTGTATATAATAGATGTTTTTGCGAAGCAGTAATGTGAGTATAGAAGCCGGCCATAACCGTGACGGAGTCTAGCATCACACTCTGACCCTCGCTAGAGTCGGGAGTCGCAGAACGATTTCCGATCACGTGGACAATGGGTTCACCGTCCGACTATCCAGTTTGTCCGACCTCTTTTGCTCGCATTACTTTGGTTAGGGCTAATTGGCCCTGGCCATGGGTTACTTCGTTAGAGTCGGGAGTCGCAGGATGTTTCTCGGCCTAGCCGGCTATGTATAGCTCGCCGTCCAGCCGTCCAATGAGAATCAAGCCTGGGTTGACGGCGTGTTGTGTTCCATACGCGCCTCGAAGATATGTCAGCAAAATGCGTGCCTGGGCTGCGGTTTGACTCAAGGAGTTACCGTAGTTCATAAAGGAGTAACTGAAGTAACGCTGGGGTTATAATCAATAAAAATCTTCTTGCTTTAACTAGAGCGGAAGAAGTCATTTGACAGTTTCACACGTAAAAAAGTATACAACCTTATTTTTAGTATATGCGAAACTCGAAGCACGTGTTGAATAATAATTGTATCATGAAAAATAACAAAGTTATAAGCTTGTCATTTTACCTGGTTGTACACACAAACACATGGTCACCGGCCCATCCGGGCGACTGAGGGGTTATTTTACTCCCACTCCTAGCTGTGTGCTGGCACTAATACCTGCTATAACCTGCCGTGATCTATGTCGTACTTAGTGTCTTTTGTGTCCTACCTGTGACCTTCTACAAATATTTTTGGAAAAATATATAACACGGTGTAAAAATTATTGGCATTGATTCAGTTACTGATTCTGAACAAACTTTATCAGGTTTCGCATATATTGAAAACAATATTGTATACTTAATTGTACCGCAAAATCTGCTGATCAGATTATTTGATGATTTTAATAATTTTTTTATATCTGACATATATATTTCCGTGTATGTATCCAATTTTTAAAGTTTCAAACTGATGGATTATTCATATTTAGTCAGATTCTAGCATATCAATAAATTTATAAAATTTTATCGTAAATTTATTTCACAAAAACAAGAAATATCCAAAGCTTAACTTACATCAGAATGACTGAAAAACATTCTGATGTATTTCTAACACCGACAAAGAGTAAAGACGTGAACACACTAACTCTATAAAAAAGTAATACCGTAATGCAGATAAATAGTAGTGTAGTACAAATTCACTCTATTTCACGTATCTGAAGCCCAAGATAAAGAATTACTCAAGACCCACGTTATATTTCTACCCTTAAATCAAATTTATGAAGACATAAGTTTTTTCTTCTTGCCCTCAGACACTCTCAGGGGTCAACACTTAGTTAATTTCTTGGAAATAAATAACAAAAAAGTAAGGTTAAGTGTGAGCATAGGCTTTTATTTTTAATTTTGTTACAACGCAAGTGGAACTTTTAAATGAAAGTCAATTTTAGCAATGACCTTCTTGTAATTACCGAAAAAAGATTTTTTTAACAAATATAGTTATTTGACACTGAGAATAATCTATGGACCAATTTTTGTGTATTTGATCAAAATGACCTTTTATATCGAAATTTGCATTTTTGGTTAAAATAATTTTGTGTCAAAATGAGCCTTTTGGGTTAAAATGGGCATTTTGGGTTAAGATTGGTCTTTTGGGGCAAAATGGGCCTTATGTGTCAAAATGAGCTTTTTGGGTTTAATTGGGCCTATTGGGTCAAAACTAGCCTTCTTGGTTTTGTAGCAGCCTCCACAAAGGTTTTTCTTCACAACTCGAATGGACTGGCGCAATGGAGTATATTATTGTTGTTTTTGTTTTTAAAAGTGAACCGTCAATAGTCAAATATGTCACTGCTGTCAATCTGTCAAACAAAATAGGTCAACTCAAACGCTGCTTCACTATCACTTCATAGTTTAAACAATGAAGCGACATTGTTTAAACTATGAACTGTCTGTCCCTACGTATGCTTAGATCTTTAAGACTACGCAACGGATTTTGATGGTTTTTTTTTAATAGATAGAATGATTCTAGAGGAAAGTTTACACGTATAATAAATGCATAATATATTTAATATCACGATTGCACCCGTGCAAACCTGGGGCGGGTTGCTAGTTTGTATTATAGGTATTGCAAAATACTCTGTGTGTGATTGGTAAAATGTAAATCTAAAATTGGAGGCAGTGGTGGCCGAGTGGTAACGGCCCCGACTTACGAGTTGGATTAACGAGTGTTGACTTAAGAGTGTGTGGTCGCGGGTTCAAACCCAGCCAGGCGCATTACTTTGTGTAATTTATTTCATGTTTTTCTTTCTTCTTTCTATCTTTCATTACCACTGCTCTCAAAACGGTGAAGGAAAACATCATGAGGAAACCGGCATGTCCTAGAACCAAAAAATTCGAAGACATGTGACATTCACCAACCCGCACTGGGCCCGCGTGGTGGATTACGGCCCATTCCCTCTCTTAGAGAGGAGGCCTGAGTCCCAGCAGTGGGAACATTAAAAAGCTGATGATGATGATGATGATGATGAAATCTAAAAAATGTCAGCTGTGTCCATTTTAATGAATTAGTATTAATAAGTGAGATAGATCCCCAAAAACCAAGCTCAAACTTCGTTCAAACTGCAAAATCAAATAGAAAAAAATAAATAAAACTTACTTATGAACAATACAGCGGAGTGAACGGTAAACTAAAGGGAATCGAGAGAGTTTTCCCGATGGCCACGTATCGCCCGGGCGTCACGTCCGCTCGCAACAATTAAATCTTTCTGTAACCATGTGAGGCACGAATCCGTACGGATCCGCTCGAATCCAACCGACATGGCATCCATGATAAAATTCCACGCGGTTACACCTACGATTTGAGGCAGAATAATGAAGTGAAGTTTCATTTTTTTTTATTTTATGTTGTGTTTTTTGTTTATTGCAATGTTTTTTTTGAGAGAGCAGTTGTGGCCGAGTGGTAACAGCCTCGACTTACGAGATTCAAACCCAGCCATGCACATTACTTTGTCAAATTTATTTCATTACCACTGCTCTCATAACGATGGAGGAAAATATCGTGAGGAAACCGGCATGTCTTAGAACTAAAAATTCGAAGATATTTGACATTCACCAACCCTCTCCTAGAGAGGAGGCCTGTATCCCAGCAATGGGAACATTAAAAGGCTGATGATGATGATGAATGATTTTTTTGCTTGCATGTTTTGAAGTAGAGTTTTTTTTTAAATTAAGCTATACTTTTCGTCCTGGAATGCAAAAGGTAACAAAAAGAATAATCATAATCTGATTCTTCCTCTCACTGTCAGTTTGATGGCTCCAAAAATGGCATCCAAAAAAACATGTTTTTCAAAAATGTGTTTCATAAAATCGTAAAATGAATGCTTGTTACTTATGCATTGTCTGCAAGCATCATGATTACGTATGAAGGTCTGAATTGTTATCAAATTTGTTTAACAATAACGAGGTCGAGTATCAACCGAAACTCGCTGCTTTATGAGAATAGAGATTACAATTACCAACGCTGCTGTATTTTCTGAAGAGGGCCCTTTCCAACCTACCTAATATCTTCACCGTGAACATAGTTCAAAAGCTTGTTTGGTAAAGAGGCAGCGAAAAAAGAGAGCTACATTGCGTTATTTACTCGAATATTTCACAAAACTTGTTCCAGAAAATACGTGCTTTTTATTCACCATAAATAATCAGTTTTCTAAAAAAAATTCGTCGACTCTCTCAATCTCACTCGATCGCATGTTTCTATGAGATACATTTTGGTTACCAACTTTTTTTTATTTATGAGTTTATTATAAGATCCAAAGTTCACGCAAAATAGTTGATTTTCAGAGGTCTTTACTTATAATCTAAGTTTTGATTTCAATAGAAATCTGAATAATTTCCATTTCCAAAATATCAAGAGAAATACGGATAATAATAACGTCATAATCTCGTAAGAGTATGTGGACATGTATCTCGGGTTTCACGGTCTCAACAACTTCATGTATCACATATATAGGTATAACGTACCTAGTAGGTATTTAGTAGATAACGATAATAATAGTAAACGTCTTCAACAATATCTGCAGGATTAGTCAAGTCGATAAACTACAATCATTAACGCCATTAGATAACTAAAAAAAAAACAATTAAATGTATGGGAATGACATTATATCACGTAGTCACAGCAAAAAAAAATAGAAATTTCGTAGCCAAGTTCACATCGTTCAAAATGATAGAATGAAATGTAATTGTTTGTACAATGTTCATCCCTACTTCGTGTAGTTTTAGTGTCGCTACATACGGGCTTCAAAAAAGCGCCGCTAAGAAAAAACGCCGCTATCGCCTCACACGGGCCGTATAAAAACACCGCCACAAAAAGAAGCCGCTTCTAGCTTCCTTCTGTTTTGTTTCTTTAGCGCTTTTTTGTGGCGGTTTTTTTTTTGTGGTCCGTGTGTGGTGACCCTTATAATTACAACTTTTGTAGAACGAGCGATCAACTCATGCACGTCTACATGGCTACCAACTTATCGTTTCTTAAACTCGATTACGCACTGAGGCGTTATCTATTTTAAAAAGAGATCCGACACGATGCGGTCGTAACTTAATCCTCTGCGCGACTCTCGTTGAGCAGTTGAAACAAAGGGTTTGATTCAAAATGCAGTATTTCTGGACACAGCGCGCAATATTAAAATACCTTATGGACTAACACACATAACTTTAATACATTATTTTGTCAGTACGAATAAATATATTAGAACTATTTTAATAACACTTCGCTTTGCACTTTGCTTGTTTTGCTTTGATTTGTATTTTGGGCAGAGAATTAAACTGTATGAGGAGGGGAAAATATACCAAAATATAACACTTGTTTATTTTAGACAACTAAAAACAAATAGTTTAATTATCCAGTAATAATTCCCCCTATTTTATTTTTCGCGTGTATTTGCAGTGCTCGGTCCAGGGGTCATGTCCTCATACAATCGCACTAATGTGCCACAGGGGATATATGACCAAACGAGTCACTGCCGTAGTGCAACACATATTTATACACTCATATTTTAGTTTAGACTTGAATTAAACGGTTTTGTTGTAGACATACATTTATTTTAATGACACGTTTCTGTGACAAAATAAATATTTGGCTTTACTCTGGCGAAAATACCAAAATATTTGTAATTGAAAATAGACTGATAGGAAGTTTATTAAAATCTACATCTATACACCGTTAAATTTTGATCGTGTTAACCCGTGGAGGGTCGATGCGGTACATGAAACACTCTCGATTTGTAAAGATAAAATTAAAAAAATAATTTACTTTCTTCTGAAACTCGAATTGATGTACGCATGTACGAAATTAATTTCTTTAAGTAAATGTCAGCTGAGCGAGACCGATGACCTGTAGGTAGTTAGTACGCAACGACCGACAACTAAGTACAGGTCATTGAACTCGCTCAGCTATTGTCTGACATAAATATCAACGTATAGTTGCCAATACAGGCCCTGAGAGTATGAGATTTTGCACAAGATTTCATTTTATAACGTAGACAAGCTCTAAGAGAAGATTACCCAAAATTCACTACCTAAGGGAACGCAACCAAATGTCTTATGGAGAAACCACGTGGGCAAAGCTACTGGCAGAAGTTTATTTATTTTTACTTCATATTACTGTAAAAAAATCAATTGAAAATGATAGTGAAGAAAGGTAGTATAAACATTTGCACTACTCTTCAAGTTATTAACCAATATTACATTATGTCCACACAAAAGTAACGTAAGAAAAACTACCCTTCTTGTCCCCAGTAAATAGTACGCTCCATTCCTTTATTACACTATCCTGAACTATAAAGAAAGAGTGGGGAGTGTGCGCGCATATAAGACTATACATCTATACAAAAAAAGGTACGGCAAAAGGTGAATTGGTTAACCCCACAAATGCCGCTAGCGGGTATATGCGTCAAATAAAAATGAAGTTGATATGCGATGTCACATAAATGCGACAGACAAAAAAAGTTTTATTTGCTACCCACTTTTTGGGACGAACTGTATAGCACACGAGTAATATGACTTTATTCATTTGTTTGTGGAATAGGAAAAAGTTGTACATTCCGTTTTGAAAAAAAAAAAAACAAAAAATCTGCACTTTTTGGGATAGCGAGGAAGCTGCATCTGAGGTATTGAAGAACTTTCAAAGCATGTTTAAAATTTTCAAACGAGATACTGTTTGAAAAATAAGTGTGAACGTACAAAAAGAACACAGAAAGTCGTTTTGCAATACAAACTTTCAAGTACTATCAAGAAAATATTAAAGCAAGTTTTTAACTCCTAATTAAGTTAGCTGCAAAATGTTTCGCGAACTTGTGCGAGCAACAATGACACAAGTTTCCAAGTGGCGCTTCTTGATTTTCTAACTTGTTGGATTTCGTTGGAAAAAGTTTTATTACAAAACATTAATTACATTTGAAATAACATATTTCCTGCTCTAGTTATTTTACTTCCACCGCCTATAAGTAGTGCCAAGAATGGATTTCAGGTGTATTATAACATTAATATTATAAACGTGATATTTTGTGAAGGTGTTTGTTACCTCTTCATGCTCGAAC
The DNA here is from genome assembly GCA_958295575.1 of Leucania comma. NCBI lineage: Eukaryota > Metazoa > Arthropoda > Insecta > Lepidoptera > Noctuidae > Leucania > Leucania comma. Next base: position 3,579,818 of record OY282469.1, read on the forward strand.
GGCGGGACAGATTTAGATTAAATTTGTCACACAGGTAAACTGGTACTTGGTTTAGCGTATAAAAGACTTAATCATGATCTCGGGGACATTAACTTTTAATACAATATTCATTTCACAGATGATCATCATTTTAGCCGAAAGAAGTACACTGTTGGACATAGGCATCCCCCAAGTGTTATGGCGACAGCGCAACCAGTCCTTTGCGTCTCGCATTCATTCCTTACCAGCCCCCTAGCTAAGTTACGACGGTTTCGTTTCGATTCTCTTGCGTCGAACGCCTCGAGTTGGATTCCTTTCTGGCCTTCTGATGAAGCCCTTTCAACACACAATTTCAATCAGTTTAAATATAGAAATTTAAATTCAATAAAAAAAAAATAACAACAGAATCAGTTAGACGTAAAGAAAATACAAACTGCAAGGTAACACTGCATTCATCATCATCATCATCATCATCATCAGCCTTTTAATGTTCCCACTGCTGGGACTCAGGTCTCCTCTCTAGGAGAGGGAATGGGCCGTAATCTACCACGTGGGCCCAGTGCGGATTGGTGAATGTCACATGTCTTCGAATTTTTTGGTTCTAGGACATGCTGGTTTCCTCATGATGTTATCCTTCACCGTTTTGAGAGCAGTCGTGATGATATTAATTACACAAAGTAATGCGCCTGGCTGGGTTTGAACCTGCGACCTACAATTTGTAAGTCAGGGCCGTTACCACTCGGCCACCACTGCTGTCTATTATATTCAGTTTGTACTAATAACACTATTTACAATTATGGTTATGGTATGGTACGGTATAGTTTATTACAAATAAAATATTTGTGTTAAACTCTGGTACCCAAAACTGAACTTGTATTTGGGGTGCCAGCGTCTTCGCCTATAATTTAAATATAACAGTAAATAAGATGAACACAATATAATAATTAGTATTTATTACACCACTGCTCTCAACAACACGTAACTCAACCTTTACAAATACTCGTTATTCAAAACCAAATCAGAAATCTACAATATCACAAAAGTCCAACATCAAACCACCCTTATGCTACTACAATTTCAAAGTCCAAAGACTAATGTCAATCCTTCAGAAACATTCTAACAGGAGCGAGCCATAATTGGTGTAATAAGTCGAGCGACAGTGATATGCAATCCTCCGCAGGGCAGGGGTTGAAATGACCGGCCGTCTGAGGGCGAATGCCCTCTGAGAGAGCCAGTCGACGCCGAAATGATTCTTGTCACTGTGCTGATATTTTGATTTTCATACAGTGATGGGTAATAAGATGAGGTAAGAAAAATAGTGTTTTGCGTTTTTTATGTATTACTAGCTAGTTTATTTAAGCCTATTAACTCTAGCCTTGAAGATATAATTTATAATCGGACGTAATAAACTAGTGCTGTGTTGGTGGGATTGCAGTCAAGCACTGCAGTCACGTTTTCAACATGTTTAAAAAAAGCTGATTTGGCAACCGTTAAAAAACGTGATATAGTATACCGCGAGTAAGTTGAACCATTGATTGTGATTGTTTGGCGGATCAGTTTTTTTTGTGCAAAAATACCCGCCCAATATTTTACATTGAAAAAATCAGTCAAATGCGTGTCGGACCCGCGCTAGAAGGGTTCGATACCATTGTCTAATAACTTTATTTGCAACAGAAATGCATCGTTTGTGAAATTTTCAACTGTCTAGATATTGTTATTGTTCATGAGATACAGCCTTCACATCATCTCTCATTTAAACTTATTACACCCTGTCGACTTGTCGTCGGCGACTCGGTTGACAGCGACTGTGTCTTTGATTAGTTCAAATAGGTGTTTACGCACTTGGGGGCCGACCATAAACTTTGAGTAAACAATCTTATTGCAGGAGAGTTTTGTTTCAATCTTAAAGTAATATTACTTCATTTTGTACCATAAGCTTAATCGCTCAGTATGATTGTATTCCTGCTAAGAGCGGGGAAAGAATGAACGATTCTAAAGATTTTGTCTATTCCCTGCTAAGACAGAAAAGATACGCGCTATACTGATCTGTATTGCGTTGTCTCTTTCAGATGTTTGTTGTTCGAATCGCTACATTAAAGTTGATCGTGAACTAATAGAATACATTTAACTCAAAAGATGCCATGTTAAAATATACTTTTAAAAGGATCTATGTAACTTATATAAAAAAGAACGTAATAACTTTCAAGATTTTACATTAATAAAGTAGAAAAACCAAAAAAGGTACGAGCGACAACGTCGACATTTAGTTGCACGTTAGTGTGAATTACAACATTCGGAATTCGGAACGTTTGTTTACATTAACAAAATTCTTATCAGTGTTTATTTGTTTAGTGCGAACGAAGTTTGATTTTTTGAATTAAAATAGTTTTCAAGTGCTTAAATTTAGAGTAATCTAGCTGTCTTTAAGTGTTTGGTGTTCGAAGCGGATAATGAACTATGTTTGAAACTTATTGTACATTGACATCATGGAATTAAGGTAAAGTTAAACAGTGTATTCCAGTGAAATACGTAACTGGTTGTTTGTATTGTTTTTCGTACACTATTGAATTCAGTGTTATCTGCTTCCAAAAACTCAAAAAAATCATATATGTTCCCCATCTAGAATACAATAATAAATTAATAACCCACATAAGTGCTAAAAACAATTAACTTGACACGTTTAGGCATCGAAATAAAAATATACACACTCGCTGCGCTGTGGCGACGCACAAGCGACTGCTAGTCACCGGCGACCAATAGAAGCATGGCTTCAAATAGAGGCATTCACATTGCCAGCAACTGTCGTAACCGGACGTCGCGCACAAGAATTATCATCAGCTTTTGATACCGATAAATTTATATTGGAAATAAAATCCCGAAAAGCTATTTGGGATGTATCGAGTGACAAATATGCTAATCGTAAACAATAGTTGGAAGAACCGTTAATTAAGAATGTCCATTTTGCACGAATACTGTCACTCGGCTTGGTCTGCGGCCCTAGTTGCCTAGTTTCGGTCACCGAGAGACTGATTAGTTGCCGGCGGCCAGTCAGCCAGTCACAGTCACAGTCAGGTCGGTCAGTGGCGGTCGACAGTGAATAATGGCTTTTAACCACCAAATCTACAAAAATCTAAATCTAAACAGTCAAAATTTCACAAACGCACTCACATAAAGACTCAAACTCAGAGACTACAGTATACAGAGTAGGTAACACAATCAGAGGCGGCCGGAAGGCACTAGTTTTTTTCCTCTTATTCCGCGGAGGCTCGCCCAGGAAGCACTTATATATTACGTTTCCTGCCGTTCGAAATATGTCTCTACTGATATCTGAAGGTTTTTATTTTGCAATAGCATTGTTTGTGAGGAGTTTGATAGTTTCTGTTGTTAGTTGTATTTTTTGGTTCTTTTTTTTGTTTCGTGTTGCATAAATAATAATATTCCGGCACACATAAGTTTGTGATTTGTGTTGTGCCAAAGAAATTATTTTTCTTAATTACTTTTTTCTTGCTTTCTTTTTTTTTCAAGTGTTTAGGATTCCTATCTATGTTATGTTTGTTAAAATGTTCAGCCCTCCTAGCCAAGTTAAAATAGTTTCGTTTGGCGTGAAAGCTTGGAGTTTGCCTTGCCCACAATTCCTTTGTTCTGACGTCATCTGAACGCTCAGTCGCGTGAGGATCAGAATAAAGGAATTGGGGGCGTGGCCAACTCCAAGCTTTCACGCTAAATGAAACTATTGTAACTTGGCTATGGGGGCAGCATATTTTTCTTAATTTTTTTTGTTTATTGATATTGTTTCATTAAATCTGAAATTCGAGCTATCATTCTAAGCTTACAAAAGAATTAAAAAAATTAAGTGCACTGACCTCACGTTACTTAAAACCGTACTAGCGCACACATCATTATAACTAAGTTTCTTAGCAAGAATTATCTATTTTGCCTCCCGTCTCCGGTTGGGTCGACCACAATGATCGGCACAGTTCCTGAGTAATTCAGTACCCGCCATACCTTTCCTCCCTTCTTATAAAATACCAGCTTTTCAATTTATTCCGCCGGAAGAAAACATTCAGATGCCCGCCACTCAAGATTTATATTTCTTTTTATTTTCACATTTACAACGGAGTCCTTCAAACGTCTTATGATTTTCTTCGTAGCCGTCTGCTACGGCGTAGCATGCTACGAGCTCTTAGCGCTACGAGAAATTATTGCTTGATTAAAGTGGTTTTTATTTTTTAGCTCTTTATTGGAAATAAGCTACTTTTATTTCAATTAAGTTACATTATATTTTTTTATAAAATGTGTAATGAATTCAAATTAATATTTTGTGTTTTGAATAAAAAATAACTGTTAATATATATATATTTTTTTTTAATTCCATACATTACGTATATAACTTAATTGGCAGTGGACAGGGCGCATCGCTCGCAGAATGGATGTCCACTGGGGTCGAAAGATTCTAGAAGATGTAGCGTTGGAAGGCCTCCTACAAAGTGGGCCGAAGACCTGGTAAGGGTTGCGGGAATCCGATGGATGCGAGACGCTCAGGACCGTTCCTTGTGACGACACTTGGGGGAGCCCTGTGTCCAACAGTGGATGGCTGAAATGATGATGATATTACTTATTAATTATGCTAATCGTTTGATTCATAAATCTTTACCAATCTTGAAGACTCACCAGACATATGCTTCAAAATATTCGTCAGAACGTACCACGTAAACTGCTCCTATTATTGCAAACAGAGAAATCTAGCAAACATCTTTAAAAATACATTTCATATCGTTCGCCGACAACATGTGACATAATAAAACGGGTTTACCTTTAAAATATACGGCGAGGAGCGTTTCATTTCAGATGCACTCGATATCTAATCCTCGGCGGAAACTAGCTCGCAGATTTCTTTGACATACAGGAAATCATCTTTTCAAGTATAAGAAGATACAGTTTGTTTTTGATTTGTAATAATTTTTCTTTGCTCTTCTCTGTTTTTGTAATTTTTAGATGAATATTCTTTGAGATCGGATTGGTAATTGACTGGTTTGAGTTGTGTTTTTTTTTTTTTCGATGGCATCAAAGAGAACTGGATTGGATTTTAGATTGAGAGATGAAACAATATTTTTAGTTGGGATTTGCAAATGACATTTCGTTTTTGTATTGAAGTTAGACGTTTCAGATTAATCAAACTGCGTGTGGTGTATGACGATGGTGATGACATATGGCTCTACAAATCGATAGTGTTTCATGTACCGGATCGACCCTTCACGGAATTGAAACGATCAAAAATTGACGGTGTATACTAATAAAATAAATCTGAACAGTTTTTTGTTTGTTCGTTCGTTGTTAATAAACTCTTAAACTAACAGTTGGGTTGGAATTATGTTTCTGTGTGGGATAGCTAGATTTGTAATTATGAAACTTATTATTACCACATTATAAAATATCAAATTAATTCATTATTCCCCGAGAGGACGCCCCGGCGTCCGCACACCTATTGTCTTTCTATTGTGTCTCTAATTACGGTATTCAACAGGTTAAATATGTAACTCATAAATTAAATTGCATCAAACATGAAAATAAATATATATTTGTATATTGTATACAATATACAAATATATATTTATTTTCATTGTATACAATATACAAATATATATTTATTTTCATATCATCCATAAATTTAATTCTGAAAGACAGTTTGTTTGTGTCCACATGTCGTCATGCTTATGAGAAATAATATAGGCATATAGGAAGTAGTATCAAAAGACGCAGGTAAAACCACGGGGAACAGCTAGTACTACATACGGTAGCAGCTTTCCTTCCCTGTACAAGGCCTACATATTTATAACTATCGTAATTCCATATTTACTAGCACAACAAACATTTCATTCTCAACACCAACGACAGCGAACACACGCGAAAAAGAACCCAATTACAATAAAAATAAGTCTCACGTAACAGATTGATTGTCAAAAGTTGTTCTCGTGATACAAACGAGTTTCATATGAGACGAGTGGCAGAATAAAATCATGTGAACGCTCCTCCGAGCCTAAGGGACCGCTTACTGGCCTAGCCAGGGTTAATGCATTAGTAATGATGGCGTGCGGGCTTAGGCCTCGGGTACATTAGGACAGTGAAACATTCAAAGTGCAGTACTATAAATATTCATCGGTTAAAACGTTGAATTAAGAAAATTGTTTTTTTTTTTTATTGTGACATAAATGAGACATAATTTTGGTTTGTGAATGGAATAGAATTATTTATTTGCCAACAATGTAGGTACAATTTTAAGAGGTGAAGAGGAGGCATAAAAGTGTTATGTGTATACGTGTAGATAAACGGGGAGGGAGAGGAAGAAAGATGGATGGATTATGTGAGGAGTGATATGAAAGAAAAGGGAGTTAGTGATAGTGTGGCGGGTCTCATGACAGAAAGGAAGAAAATAATGTGTTGCGCCGATCCCAAGTAACAAGGGATAAGGCTAGGAAGATGGTAATGACAAGCAATATAATTTTGTTAAGGCAGCGGGAATGTTTAAAGAATAAGCGTGGATCTAACTCGCCGTCCGACCGTCCGGTAACCGTCCGAACAGAGCCCAAGTCGTCAACGGCGCCAATTGTTCCACGCACGCTTTAAGGAGATGTCAGCAAACCATACGGGCCTAGCATGGTCGAAGCCTACTGGGGCAAGGGTCTGCTTCTGAAAGAAAGACTTGACAGGAGTGGGTTTTTAGTCAGTAAAAATCTGACACACCCTCCCGTCTCGCCCAAGGGCGCGAGATGTCATTGAATGATTGCCCCACCTAAAAAAAAAAGGATACTTCTAGGCAAGCGTGCTCCATCGACGACCATATCATCGTTTACCATCAGGTGAGATAATGGTCAAAGGCGAGCCTATCCAAAACCAAAAAAAGCAATCAATAAAGAAAGTTATAAATTTCAGGAATTTTATTACAGCTCTTACCTTGGCAAGTTACATCCATTAAAATACAGTGATGTATCGACGTTTTAATCAGGTTACTATCGAGGCTCTTTGCCTTATAAATTTCCAATTTCCCTATTATGTTGAAAGGAAGTCCCTCTTCCTGTACCTATTATTTTTCTTCTAATTGAGTTCGTTACTGTTACTAAGAGAAGTTGAACTTCCTCCGTAGCGAGCGTCATGCAATACTAGTTAGTTTACTAACCGAGTTGGTTTTGCTTGAACCAATAGTGGACATAATCTGTAGTGGCTGGCCATTTGCCGGCTCAGTAATTGAATTACAATATCTAGACCATATTAAATGTGAACTTACGACATTGTCATAAAATAATTAGATCTTTTTTTGATATAGGACACCATCCAATGACTTCTTCCAAGTTAGGGAAGTGAGAGAGGGTTTATCAGACTGGCTGATACAGGTGAGCTGTACCCTGCAGTTGCCTTTTGCGTTCTAGCACAATGGAATTTTTGAAAGTAAAAAAAAAATGCTATTTAATAAAGCTAGGTTCTGATTCCCGCAGATATACTTGTATGGCCTACAGTCAGTCGTTCCGGGTCTGAAGCTAGAACTACATTAGACCGACGCACTCGTGGACACTGCCTGATGTGTACGTATAATGACGTCGCGTGGCGTCGCGTGGGGTGGATCAATAGTGTAGGTCTACAAGTCTAGTTGTCATATAAAATGTATGGAGACCGACGAGCCCAAATCGGCGTACGTGGCCCGCGAGTGAGCAATGTAGTTCTTCCTTGAATGTCTTGTGTATGTGAGGATACATGTTTGTGATTACACACACGATACAAGCTAAAAGACGATTTGCCTAAACAACAATTTAAAAAAGCAAAACGATTTAGTAGTAATTTTAAACACGTTTGTTATGCGTACAGTAAGAAGTAAAATTCCGTGCCAGAGTCTGTATTTCGTGTTAGCTACTTGAGGATATTTAAGTCAAAAGTAAACAGGTAATTCTTGGAAAGTACGCTCCATTATCGACCACGTTTTTGCTTTCCGTCAAGTAAAATAGTTGTCAAGCGCGAGTCTAACAACAATTAAAATAAAATATCGATTATAAGATTTGTAAAATTCGGCTATAACAAAATAACCCAGTTTGACCTTCTATATAATAGCATCTGTAGCCTATTTTATTACGTATTCTTCAGAATTGGAATATTAAGATTCCCTTTGTTCAACTATCAGCTAGAGTCCCAGATCTACTTCTCTAATGTAAACCAGACCTTATGAGCAACCTTTTAAGAAAATTTTCCCCCAGCTCAACTCTCGTTTCGACCATAAATGCTTTCTTCGTGTGCTTCAATTACATTATGATGGATCGGGCGGTCTCTTACGGAATAGTCTACTTTTTTTTCTGAAAGTTTTGTAATTATGTCCCGTTTGTGCGACGCGTCTGTTATGGATAAAGTTTGTGATTGGGTTTTATTTTGGAAGGATAGAGAAAATAAAATAATAGATAGTTCGATAAAATACTAAGAAAAAAAGCCTGATCGAATATTTTTTATGTTACCTACAAGATTTTGCAAAGTAAGTAGTTTGGTAGACAGAAAAAATATAGTCCGTTCTTAGATCACTTTCGATATTATTTATAATTTAATAACCTAGTCCAAATCTCTCAAGTATATTTTCAAAAGAACTCTAATTAAACCTCAGTAATAACCGCGCATATAGGTACCAAAGAAGCGCCAAACTTAAGTGACAAGGGGCTGGTCACATTATTTGTAGAACAGGAGGTAGACAAGTCGATGGGGCGGAAAGGATCTAGAATGGCGACCACGTACCACAAGATACACCAGTGTCAGACCACCCAGAAGGTGGATCGACGACCAGGTGTGGGTTGTAGGGATCTGGTGATTGCAAGACACATAAGACTGGCCATTGTGTCGATACTTCGAGGAGGCCTATGTCCAGCAGTGGATATCTTTGGGCTGGAATGACGATGATAAATTATTTGAATATATAGAGCAATTGGTAATTAGTGACCGATACTTAAACACGTGATTGTAGTCATGATAACAAATAACTTTTACTATGGGAACAAACCTGAAATCGTGAAAAAAAACAGCCAAGTTCAGTAAATTTGGACCAGTAAGGCGAACATAAATGTACTGACCAGTTGATTTTTCTCATAGTAAAAGTTGTTTGTTATCATGACTGCAATCACGTGTTTATGTATTGGTCACTAATTACCAGTCACCCGACATAAAAGGAGAAACTGACTGACTGACATATCACACAGCACAGCCAAAACTACTGGGACTAGAAGCGATGGATTTTCCAAAATTTACACCTTAGAGTGATGAAACGAGTCCTAAGCTTTCATGGAGAAACATATTTTAATGCCAACGAAAACGCTGGTGAAAGTTAGTTCATCTGTAAACGTAAAACCTCCATAAGTATACTTTGGACAAGTCCATTCCCAAATCGGCTCAAATATTCAATGGGGTAAAACACCAAGTGTTTCCGTGACGCCTGCGCCAGGTATAAACACCTCACTTGTGCATAACTAACAACATACTACCGCAAACTAATCCTTTTAGTAACTCGAGAAAGTTTCACTTTACAACGAGAATTTAACATCAATCTGTGTTCGGACGTCGCATTGAATATAAATTCTACCGGAGTACTGCAGTTTACCCTTGTTTGAATAGTTGTGGGCTATTCAAGTAGATGTTTTTTTATACATACTTCACGTATGTCTACGTATATAGGGTGACTGGTAATTAGTGACTGATACTGAAACACATGATTCATCACCTCTTAAAGGTGAAATGGACTAAAACTATAATGCAGCTAAGGGTGGCAGTTCGTGCCTATACGAGTATATACTTATTTAAATAAGTGAGGACTTAACTAAAAAAAAAAACATAAGGAACAATAAGTTAGACCGACTATACTACTCGTAATTTCCATGCATTTGCAATTGCTTCATAACTAGGAAACTACAGTTATAATTTTACTATAATTATTAAATATTTTTTTCTTCTATGTTTTGTTTCGTTTTTTACTGCTTTATTTTAGTAAAAAAATACAGTATTTGGTCAAATTGGTATCTGCATCGTTTAGATCATTATTTTGCAGAAGACGCGAATAATTTTCTTCAAAATAATGTCATTTTTCTGAGCTTCCTAACAAGACGAGGTCACCCAAACGTATTAAACAAATAACTAACTTTGAGACGTGTCAAAACTAATCCTTTTACAAAACTTTAAAGTTCAACCCTCAACTGTTACAACTTTGCATCAATCTGTATTCGAACTCACATCACGCGCAGGAATGTGACATACCATTATAAATCTCATTGAAGATACACAGCCATCCATCACGGAAAGGAAATGAATCCGGGAACGAATGCCGGCTGCTGTCGCGTGGCGCCGCGTGGCAGACACTAGTGTTGACTGGGTGTAAAAATTTGTAACAGTAAATTGTATTGTGGGTTTTAAAGTTTATGGCCTAGAGGATAATGATCATGATGATGTGTCGTGGACACATTCATTGTGGGTGCAGCTAAGGTGTAAAAATTTTGTCGGAGTCTGCGTTTCCACATAGGTACAACCATCTTTAAGTAAGGAGTGAATAAGTTGTTTACAGGCAAGCGTGCTTCCTCTTCAACCACATGATCACTTCTTTCTTTCTTTCTTTCTTCTCTCAGATCAGTAGTGAAAAGAGTTTTAAAACTTATAATTTCAGTACTAATCATTGTGAAATTTCGTTTTAATCGATATCCAGCCGCCCTAGCTAAGTTACAATAGTTTCGTTTTGAGTGAACGCTTCGAGTTAGCCACGCCCCTCATACCTTTGTTGAAATGACGGCAGAACAAAGGAATTGGGGGCGTGGCCAACTCCAAGCGTTTACGCTAAATGAAACTATTGTAACCTGGCTAGAGGGGCTGGAATATTAAGGACGAGCTTAGAAAATTTTCGAAAGATTTACCGTGGCTCTGGAACACAAAGAACAACTAAAGAAACACGATTGGGTTTTAGGCAGTAAAAATCGTGCACTCCCTCTCGCTCCACCCATAGCGGGAAAAGATATTTGACGATTACTCATTCAAAAAAGGTGTATAGCTCTTTCATCTTTTGAATACCGTTATTAGAGACACAATAGAAAGACAATGGGTGTACGAACGCGTTCACTTGGGGTTTGAGTAATTAATTAAAATTGCACTCTGCCCGTTTTTGTTTAGTATCTCATGACATTTTTTTTATATTTCGATAAGATGTTAATAAAAATGGGTGCTCTTCATAACAGTTTATATATCGGCCCGAAATAATACTTTTATTGTAATACTGGTTCTTATCTACTCTAAGGCATTGCTCAGACCAAATGTGTTATCGGCCGCTGACTGTGAGCGGGCGTTATGTAGTATATCGCTTTTTCTTAAAATTATACTAACTTCTCTTTCACACCGAACCAATTATACGCTATTAAGTAACGCGTTGTCGCTGACTTTCGGTGACCGATTTATTGTACTACGCGTAGCGAGCCTACTCTTTTGTTCATACAAATAGGTACCTAACGTATTCTACGCTGTAGCGTACTGTTGGCTTGGTGAGAACACACTGCAGACTGAGTCTACGTTCACACTGGGGCTGACAGAGAGCATTCTCACAGTTGGTGGCGGACAAGACGTTTGGTGTGAATCTTGCCTAAAGGTGGAAGCATTTCCTCCATACTAAGTATATGTCAAGTCTCGTTAACCTTATGATATGACCTCGGTACTTACATCAGTGACGTCATCCGTGCAACCTAACATAGTAACATAGCCACCATCGAACAATACCATAAACCTTCATACAATGTCGAACCTGACAAACCATCAGATAAGTACTTTCCTTCATTATTAACGGCCAACAAATCAATAGAACAAAATAAGTAGTTGGTAAATAACTTCGTCAGTTTTATAATTATTTTTAACAATTTTTTTTTTTTATTATTACTATCTTACCTAGTGGAAATTGGTACTCAATAGGTGTGGTTAAAACATGCTTACCTAGAAGAAACCCATTCAGTTTTGACATAAAAAACTTTTAACTCAACGGGACAAAGTATAATCCTCGTCTCATAAGTTGAACCATCATGGCGGTCGACTTTGAATGCGCAGTAAGTAACTGATTTTTAGATCTCAGTCAAAGTTGGATGCTGCGCATAACCACAGCAAATGGTTAAAATTTGCCGCGTACTATAGACTATTACATAGGTAGAAAACTTTTTTTTAGCTAATTGAAAACAAAAGTCCATACAATGTGAAAAATGTATGTGTCTAGTCGACATAAGCTGACCATTTTTTTTTATTGATATAAATTTTTGCTTAAATGCGATCCTACCCGATGGTAAGCAGTGCTACAATCGTTGATGGTGAGGTACACTATTATGAGCCTATTCACTGTAGCCTTGAAAACACCTAAAACAATCGGATGTGAAAACAACTGCAGGCAAACTGTTCCAGTCCTTCGATGTTCGCTATTTGTTATTTTATGACAAATACATAATTTCTGTTAAATAAAAAACAGAGATATATTTTGAACTGCATCATTCTGTGTTTGATGTGAACAACTCAATATCAATTAGTATTTTGCTAATAAAAATATACATAACATACAGAAAGAAAAAAAAGGAAAGAAAAAACGATTCGAACTTATTGTCTATAATTATATCTAAAATCTACAAACCTGTTTTCACCGTGACTGTACTCCCAGTATATTATCTAACACAGGTAATTGTTTAACTAGGTACAGGAACATTTTTACCGCAAGGCGGCCGCTGGGTAGCTACTAGCTGGTAACTCAAAACATTAATTTTCTTAATGGAGTAAGGCTCTCGGTAAGCTTGGCGACAGAGAACGAATGTTGGCGGAAAGTCACGAGGTGTCTCCGTGCGTAAACACTGACTGTTGCTCTACTGTGTTGTTAGGGTTACCAACTATACAAATAAAAAAAAATACTACTGAAGTTCTGTTGAGTTTCTACACAACACCACCTACAGTCTTCTGGCTATTTAAGTATTTTCTGAGCATTATTGTTTTCGCACATTTTAATGTGTGCATAGCATATCATAGTATAGCATCAGCCTTATAATGTTCCCACTACTGGGACTCAGGCCTCCTCTCTAGAAGAGGGAATGGACCGTAATTCACCTCGCGGGCCCAGTACCGGTTGGTGGATGGCACGATTTCCTTCACCGTATCGAGAGCAGTAGTGATGAAATAAATTACACAAAGTAATGCACCTAATTAGGTTTGTACCTGAGACCTACAACTCGTAAGTCCGGGCCGTTACCATTTGGCCATCACTCCTCTAAATGTGTGTAGTTATTTGTTTATTAAAACTTCACGTATCATAAAAGTACGAAAGAGGACTTAATGTCTTTGGCATCTACCAACCAATCAAAAGGGGTGAAAAAGAGTCCACATGGCATTGATAGTTAAATGGGGAGGATTTAGAAATTTTGGGAAGTGGATGTTAACCATATACCAGTGGGATGGGAATTGTCCAAATAATAATTTAGTCGCAATTAGCAGAAGAATAAAGTCGAGGATCAAGGTGACGATAATTAACGACTGATATCACCATAGCCCACAGAGCCTTGAATTTTATGCACAGAATTAAGTTTTCAATTTTATTCCGTATAATTGCCTAGATCTATCGACTTCCAAATTTCCAGATATCAGCAGGAGAAGAAGTCTTCTTCTGCAATATTTTTAATAATTTACGAAGAGAGTGAAGAAAAGAATTGCTTGTTGCTTTGAAACTTTCTCTATTTTCAACACAACGATTCTTTTTAAATTTTCGTAAGGACTGATCCCTGCACATCATCGGTATACGAACCCCTGTCATCGTTCAAGGGGCGGTTAGACGTCTAAGCTTAACCTTCTTGACAGGTGCGTATCTGTTGTAGAGTTCAAGGACAGTTCGATCAAAAATATACAGTTTATCTTCAGTAAATGTTGCAGATGCAAGGTGGTCTCAATCGAGTATTGACGCGTCCTTTCGTAACATACACTCATGCTGATGGATACTGATCTACACGAACAAAACAACGCATTTAAAGAACTTCAGGAATAAGGGAGGGAGTGGATGCTACGATTAAGCCGAGCGATGCTGAAATAAGTATAATTTACGGATGGGTTGAAATCGCTTGCGATAAAATACATGATGATAGTCGTTGTATACTCTGACCCTACTAATCCCATCATAAACTTTTTTTAGGTAGGAAAATCATCCACCGCCCTTAGGTGGAGCTAGACGGCGTGCCAGACATTTACCGACTAAAAAAAAATCCACTTCATGTAAATTCTTGATGCAGACCTTTAAATACGAGAGAGGGTGATTCAAAGACTTGATGTGATAATTTTAAGGGACAAATTACTATAAAAATAGACAGTAATTTCATCTCATCTTTTTCCAATTCTATCATTGTGGATATGAAAGACAGCAGAAAGATAGTAGGTAATTTGAAAAGTATACTGGTGTACTTTATTAACCCAACTGCAATAATAGCAAACGTAATATTCTCGCTATCAAAGACAAATATTCAAATAGTAGTAAAATAAACTAATAAACATCTTAAAACTTTCAAGGTAGGCAGCCCTAGTCCCCTCTCAAACCCCTCCCCCCTTCGAAGCCCCACTCTTAATTAATTAAAATACAGACCGCAGACTATAGTGAGTTTAATTCGACTCTCCGTGTACTTACGATTGCCACTTTTGATTCCTGTTTACAGAAGACAGATTAGATTTTTTTTTCTTCAACTTTTTTTTTAATGTGTTGAGGCAAAGGCAATGCTTTTGCTTTTATTTGCAGCCAGCTAGTCTTTCTCGGCCTCGTTTCACTTCTTCGTTTTATATTTTGCATTTCTTCGGTTCAGTTCCTTTAAAGCTTTATGGACTGGTATTAATTTATTGGATTCATAATGTTATGAAAATCTTGTTAGATTTCAAAGGATATGGTCGTAATTAAAAATCAAACAGTCTGCCATATGATTTTATTTTATGTAGCAAAATGAAATTCAATCCTTAACGTATTCTTTTTATACTAGAGTCAAAGATAATCCAGATATTTATGTCAAACTAAAACCACTCCAAGTTGCCACCCTCTTAGAGGCGACAAAAGCTGCAACAAACACACAAACACTTTTATAATTCCATCTCAAAGCTCAAAGAAAATAACGTCGCAGAGATCTGTGGTGCAAACACTAAACGCTCTGAAATCAGTACATAATGAACCACGTATCCGTGTTACCCCACTATGTATTGAGGGGCAGAATGCTCACATTGCTCACCTCTAGTTGTGGTATGGAAAACTAGGTCTTACATATTTAATAGTAGGAGATAAGTAGAGCCATATCTGAGTAAGTATCTATAGTGGTGCTTTTTTGTGTGGGTAATCATTAAAAAGTTGTCTAGTTCATGGTGGAGAGACAGGTAGTAACAGACAGAAATACCAGCGAGAACTTTTGTTTCTCTTGTACTTTTGTATCTATTACAGGTTTCCCGAATTTAGATTCAAACATCTTTGCAAGCAATCGTAGAAAATGAAGATAAATTCTTTTTAAGGAATGGTAACTATTTGAACTCGTGTAAAATAGATCTTCTGCAAACATTTCTACAGTGGTTTGCATCAGAAATGCGCTCTAAGTTAAAGGCGCCTTACTTCTGTGCAAATTGTATCCTCTACGCTTCTCGTTCCCGCGGCGTTTGTCAAAAGAATGAGTCTTTTTTACCTGTGACGTGGATTTAAGGTCGACTGGAAATGAAATACAATATTGGTTCCTAGACTTTGGACAGTGGTAATATTCGAAAGAGTTATCGTGCCTGTTAGGGACCTATCTAAGAACTATTATTGAAAGGCAAATGGACTGTAATCTGAAAAGATTACAGTCTACAAGATTCTCGAATAGGTACAATTCTTATGTTAGCAAACGTATGGAGGGTGCAAGCGTCGTCTTCGGAGATTAGTAGCCGAGTGAGGTCCCACACGCCGCACTTCTTGTCGCCGCCGTCGCCGCTCGCCACCTCCGATGTCTCACGACAGCAGCCGAAGAATGCCGAGTGGCCGAAAGCGGCCGAACGCAAAGGGCAACTGCAGGAACATGGACACGCTGTCTTACCTAGAGCGGGAGAAGTTATTTAATGATTTAATTTCCATCTCAACAATAAAAAGACGGAGGATAAAAAATCTATAACGCAAGTATTACTTATACCAGAGATTTTACTGTTAGTTTCTAGTAAAACAAAACCTTTATTATAACTGAAAAAAATCACTGATAAGTCAAGAAAGAGTAGTGACCCGCCTAAACTTTGCTCGGGTGCAAATTATTAACGCAAACCTTCTTCATTTTTTAGTGGAAATCGCATCTTAATTCGCCGCATGGTTTAGAAGCAGTTGACATATAAAAAGTCAGAAGCGAATATTGTTTTATATTTTGTCTTTTCTTTTCTATATAAAAATGCAACCATTCAGTTGCTTAGATTTTTCGCTAGCTTTTTACTTGACGGCAATCATTTAAGCAAACTATCTCGTATATACTTTCTTGTCTTGTTTACCGCATCCAGACACTTCTAATTCGGCAACATCCTCACAAGGCACGGAGGTGGCACCGGAAAGCGACATACTTAAACCAAACGCCTACGAATTTGCCAGTAATAGGAGCAGGCAAAGAGAATCATAGAGAGTTGTAGTTTTTTTTTTTGCATGCTTAATGATTTAAGATGGACTGTCCGTTAACTTAAAAGTTTAATTTTTTTACCGCTTCAAGGGACCTCAGATTTTTGTATATAGTGTTAATTTCAACTCGATACCACCTCGGGTTTCTGAGATAAGGGTCTTGACAGACAGACATACAAACAGATAGACAGACGGACAATGAAATAAGGGATTAGGGTACCGTTTTTTCCTTTTGAGTTACGGAATCCTATATTATAGAGATAGAGCGAGAGTGTCAGATCTGTTGTTTTAGCCAGTAAAAGTGGCTTAAACCCACCTGTGATCCTAAGTTGCTTTTTGCATTCTAGGACCACGGTTGATCATCACCACAATTATAAAATTAAATTCAAATTATTTATTCCGAACTAAGTGTCATTGTCTTGTATTTACCAATGAACCCCTCTTAAATTAGCTTCCTTTGGGTTCTTCATTATAAAACTGCTACGATTTACAACAAAAGCAATTCCAAGCAAGAATCCCAGTTAATTTATTCAGTTTAATTGGACTGTGGAAACCTAAAATTATTATTTCACATCCAAAAATCTTCACCACTAATTTGGACAAAACATTATTCACACCTCGTAAAAGATCTTTGCATGATACAACCAGATGTTTAAAGTAACGTAAAATCTTTCCCAACGTCTGTCCAAACAAAGTCTGGGCAACGATCATGACCAGTGACAGCTATTGTGAGACCAACACAGTTGGAAGTAGGAGTGCAAAATAAAGCTCGTGGGGTAATGTCGTAAATGCAAGCCGGTAGACACGGGGCGGCCATTTCCTTTAAGTTGTGTTTGTAGTGGTGGAGGTAGCGGAGTTAGGGAACGATAGAGGGTATGGTGGGAAGAGCGGTTGAGAAAACCTTGTAGTACAGGAATTTTTTTGGTTGCGTTCTCTTCTAACGTATGCTACATGCTGACATAGTGGTCGTGTTCTAGTGTAGCGATTTCTGTGATTGGATACATAAAGATAGCTGACATACTGGTACACTCATGCAAGACTTCGCACTTTATAGTCTTATTTCTGATAAATTTCTACTTAACCCTGCATGACAAGATGGCCGGTGAATGATGATCAGTCAGTGTAAGCTTAAATTAAAAATAAACAAATTTTCTATTACCAACTTACAAAATCAGAAACAGTAACGGATCTTGAATCCTATTTTGAAGCAGAACATCAAAAGTAATTCGATACTAATTATATCTATAGTATTTTCCTCGTTCGTTCCCTTTTTTATATTCTTGCTGTTGAGTTCAATAATTCAGTATAAAAAATCATATTCATTTAATTCATTTACTGCTTTTGGAAAACATAAGTCCGCTCCTGCCCCCGCTCCGCTTGCCACTGTAGGATTACGCACTTATGCACGCTCGCCGCCGGAGAGAGCGAAGATTTGTTACAGCAAATGCGTTTAATAGATAAAAAGGCTCGCTTTATTCCACCCCTATATTTTATTCAAACCGCCACGAGTGCCATGAGAAACGTTCCCTAATGATTTTTTTGAAGGTGCCTTGAAACGATACGCTTAGGATCCGAATTACTTTCTAAATGTTCGCTCCTTTGTTTGTTTGTGAAATGTGTTGGGATAAAGTGAGCTGCATTATGTATTCCCGATGCAGGTATGGATATGGAGCGATTTTCTCATTGAAAATATACGATTTTTCTTTGTCTAAATTTAGACTGTGTGTACTTATTCTAGGTAAGGTATGTTTTTTTTTAGGTGGGAAAATCATCCAACGTCATTTCCCGCCCTTGGGCGGAGCGGGAGATAGTGTCAGAATTTTGCTGACTAAAAACTCACTTCTGTTCCTTGTTTGCCTTTGTGCCTGGGCCCTGGGTTTTAGCATCGCATTACCAATGGAGCTAAGGTATGGGGCAAGATTGGGTGGATATCCTAAATATTTTTTAATTTATAGTCCACTGTTAGAATCCATTTTTAGCTGTTGATTTACTTATGGATTTATTTTTTCGCTCGTGCCTCGCAAAGCCGTTAGTCCCGTACATGATCTCTCTCCAGTAGTGTCGGATTACCGTCTCATCAGACTATGAGAGTAAAAGAACACGAATTTACGGAATACTAGGGTAGTAGTAATTTATTAGTCTATTATTACTGTCTTATTCTTCTAGGTGAGTGTACTCCGTAGTCGACCACATCATCGCTTACCATCAGGTGAGATATTGTTTAAACGTGACGTTATCAATAAAACAAAAAAAAAAATATCGTGATTGCCCATCCTGATCGATAATTCGGTCGAAAGAATTTATTTTATTATTATGATTTTGCACTACGTTTTCCATTCATTTTTTAGAATCATTTACTTTATGCATATTATTTTTTTTATTTTTTTTTTATAATACAGGTCAAATTTATTATAAATTAACTAAATATAATAGATTATATACATTACACAAAAACATAAATACTATACATTTTAATTATGTGTACCAATTTACCAAACGAATCAATACACCATACTATATTACTGCCACTGTCACCGCTCGTATTCAGTTAAAAGCCCCATCCTCATTCAATACTCCATAAACCTATAAAGCATGGACAGTTTTTAATCCACCATCGTATAAATAGTGAGAGACAGCTGTCGACGACTGTTAGGCTGTCCATTAACACTGGACACTGGCACCCATTACATGTACAGATCCAAATCTGTAAGCCAATAAACCAAATCCAACTAGAGTTAGCAACTTGATGCGAGAATCCAGGTTTGCTTTCAGATACTAATTGGATATTCTCTTGAAATAGATAAATGAATTCGAAGAGCTGAATGCGAAAATGTTATGTTGAGCCGTTTTCCATGTAGAAGACAACTGGATTTGGTGGGAGATCATCCGATGACTTTTCCCACCCTAGGATGGAGCGCAAGGTCGTGTCAGACTTTTAATGAATAAAACCACACCTATGTCGATGACGGCCGACCGAATGCATAAGGGAGACTCAACATTTGTCCTATGTCTGGGTGTAATTTATCTATAATATGTATGTATTTAAAAATATATAAGTATGTTTATCAGTGGTTTAGTACCCATAACACAAGCTCTACTTAGCTTAGGACTAGACGACGTTGTGTGATAGTTTGTCTGATATTATATCATATTACTTGTAATTTCGGTATCATATAAACTTTTATAACGGTGCATTTAATCATTTGAATACTAAAAAGTAGAAAATTGTCCCAAAGCAACCAACTCCTGGGTTCAAATGTATCCTATGTATTATTACAGGACGTTGTCTACCGTGTGCCAATTTCATTTCATCTAAATCTGTTCAGCCGTTCGAGCGTAAAGAACAGGCACTCAGAAGCAAGACAAGCAGACACAAACTTTCACCTTTATACGTGTTAGTGATAAATTGTCCCAAAGCTGCAATTAAATCCGATCAGTGTTCGTCTGGAGAGCAATGCTTAACTTACAAGTTGTAGATCGAAGGTTCAAACCCAACCAAGCGCATTACTTTGTGGAATTTATTCGTATTTCATCACCACTGCTCTTAACGGTGAAGGAAAACATCGTGAGGAAACCGACATGTCCTAGAACCAAAAATTCTAAGTCATGTGACGTCCACCAACCTGCACCGGGCCCGTGTGGTGGATTACGGCCCATTCCCTATCCTAGAGAGGAGGCCTGAGTCCCAGCAGTGGGAACATTATAAAGCTGATTCGATGCTATGCTATGCTATTGTTCATCTAAATCCATTTAGTCGTTTGAACGCGAAGGAGTAAAAAAATTGACGTAAATTATGTGTAAAATTACTAACAGAATAAAGGACGAGTATTTTGTACACTTCTTGTAAAACTACGCTCAACTAAACTCAGCCAGTATATTACTTCCAAGAAGCACCACTTATTCACCCTTGTACATAATCATAACAGGAAAGTGCTAGCAATTTAAATAAAATCTAAAGAAAACAGGAACACAGCAGCCTTTTAGCTCCACAAATACTCGTCTAAATAGAAATAATTTACACTTTGTAGTGCTTGAAACAATTTACAACGGAGTGGCAACACCCCGTATGTAATATTCTGCGGCGCAAAGCTTTCGTCTGATTAGATATTTGTTTTGAACTATTTTCCTGTAGTCTGTTTGTTTGCAGTCTGTAAAAAGTATAAACAGCGAGGTGTCTTAAATTTGATTAAATTATCGGTGCATTTTTATATAGTAGTATCTAGTTGAGCAACAATCATAGAGAGAGTCGTTGTGTGTCAGGGTTATCGGTCCCAAGTTATGAGTAGTATCTTCTTCTTAGACATAGACTCTTGACAGAGTGGTCGTGGTCGGTTGTGTCTTTTGCCACCGTCTCTTTCGCGATGCGACGCCATATAGCTCTATGTTTAGCAACTTGGGAGTTGTCATTTATGCCGCAGTGTGTCATAGATTTTATGAGGTCCGTCTACTGTGATGGAGAGCGTCCACGCGATCTTTTATCCTCGACTTACTTTCCCTTGCACCACCAATCGTTCCATCGAGTCTTCGTTCCGGTTGATATGCCCGAAGAACTTGAAGATTGTAATTTGAAATATCAGACGATGATAATCTTTCTTTTATATTGAGTTAGTTCTTAGAATGAGTAATATGTCGTCATTTAACTCAGCCAGGTACATTTTTCTGTTATCCTGTTCTGTCCCGCTTATATACAAAGGCCTCACTCCACTACTTCCATCATTCGCGGGCCCACGCTTCCTCCTTCCAGTTTGGGCGAAATTAGTCTAGTACGTCGCGTCATCTCCTTCGTGATATGCCGCAACCTTGTCGCACTATTTCGGGGCACCAATAGTGTGTTACTTTGGCCCACAGTTTGTCGGGCATGCGGCAGACTTGTCCTGCCCATTCCCATTTCACTTGGGCAGCCTTTTGAGCCACATCACCTAACCTTGATAAAAACTCGAAGACATATGACATACTCTATCCGCACCGGTCTCGTATGATACATTACGGCCCTCTCATTGAGAGAATTCTGAAGACCCAGCAATGGGGACATTATAAAACTGATTAGGCATGATACATATAATTGAACAAAAGTCTGGGTTTAATAAATAAATGTTAAATATGGAGTCGTTGAATGCTGAATGAAACAGGATAGTAGGTTCATTGCCTAACCCAATGGTTATTTTTACTAAACTGGCACCATTTGAAAAGGCTTAAGAGCCCAAAAGAGAAAATCACTAAATAAACCTTAACTATGTACCTATGTTAATTCATTATGAATGCCGTCAAGTCTAATTATTTCAAAAACCAATAAATATGCATAAGAAGATTGTAAGTAAGCAACAAAAACAGACTCTGTTTACGTCTCTGCTTAACTAAAGGAGCCTAAAATATATCCTCCAATAGATACAACGCATTTCGATTACATCGCAGCTCATTTTAAAACAATATCTTACAAGCAACAAAAGCGCTTCGGGCAGCTATTCAGCGCGTCCTAATAAATTAGCTTCCGCTGTGAAGTTCTTTACGGGGTCGCTTGAAGCGGTGGAGGGGTATAAAAGCGGCTATGCCTGTGAGGCTCGATCTTAATTACGTCACGTACGGAGGATTTAGCCAACTTTCAACTAAGCTCAGCCTATATGGGGAGGGCGCAAACATCACGCGCCGGTTTCTTTCAAAGATATGCGTTAAGCCCCCCTCAACAACTGCTCGTAATCCCAAGACGCCTGTTTGATGCTCGATATATTAAAAGTTGAAGTTTTATAGTAATTCGTGGATAATATTTGGATTCGGTGCTCGCGACGGAGGTGACATTTAGAGGTTATGTTTTTTTTTTTTTTGTTTTGCTAGGTTTGTGCATTCAGCCTATGTCCAGTTGAAGTAATTTTTGATGCGAAATATTTTTTTTATTTTTTATTTATTTAGGACCACAAACTTTTTTTAAAACAAAAACACTGGGAAAACTCTCTCCTTTTTCTTCGTTGCCTTTCATACCAGAACCTGGTGTTCCTTTCAGAAGCAAACCCATGACCCTAGTAGGCTACGACTCTGCTGAGCCTGCTGGGTTGCTGATATCCCCTTAAGGCGCACATGGTAGGACCAGAGCCTGCGATGACATTCACATCGCGGAAGATAGGACAACACGGTGAAATAATACAGTCCACAACAAAGTTATTCGTCGAGGTTAAGACCTTTAGCATTGAGAACAAACGACGCAAGGAGGAGGATTTTCAACATAAAAATTACAGTCACTTCCTTATATACGAGTATTAGAAGTCAAATTTGACATCACATTATTTACTACATACAGCTGCTGAATTTCATTTGAAAACAATACTGCCAGAAACTCGCAGGTTATTTTAAGTAACTAGACAATGTCTCTTTCAGCAATTTTGATGATTGTCAAAGTCCAAGATATTTCAGTTTGACCACCGGAAACGGAACTTTCATTCATAAGAACAGTCATAAGACGTGGCCCAAAAGTAACGGCTCCGACTTACGTTTTGTACATCGCAAGATCAAACCCAGACAGGCACTTTACTTTGTGTAATTTATTTCATCATCACTGCTCCAAAAACGGTGAAGTAAAACATCGTGAGGAAACTGGCACATCTTAGAACGAACACTTTAAAGATATGTATACAGTATGCATCGTACTGGGCCTGTTTGGGAGATTACGGCACATTCTCTCCGTTAGACAGGAGATTTGAGACTTAGCGATGGGAAAATTATAAGGCTGTATGCTTATGATTTATGAACTTTCAATAGCTTTGAACATTCATTACCGTACATTGTATAGGTACAATTTTGTCTATACCTATTTACGTTTGAATGTTATTTTAACTGACGTGTGACGTGAGGACGTAAAAGTCAGAATTGAAATAGAGCACTATACATGTTTAATGCGACTGACATTTTCTATCAAATCAGCTGGAAATACCGCGTTAGTATTTCTACCTCCCGTTTTTCATGGTGATAATAGTTTTAGTCTAGGTTTATCGTACTTTTTTGGTTCATATATTTATAACAGCATTTGACTGGTATATTTTTGATGTCCGAAGAAACGTATGCAACAATTCTTCTTCTTCTTCATGCCCTTATCCCGTATTATTTGACGTCAGTGCAACACGTTATTTTCTTCCATTCTGCCCTGTAACCCGTCATGGTGTAACTAACTTTCTTTTCTTTCACATCACTCCTCTCACAATCCATACATCTTTTCTTTAGCCTTCCTCTCTCTTTATCCACCCACCTGTATACTCATAACTCTTTTAACCTCCTTTTTACTCTTTAATTTTTTCTCCCTCCGCATGGCTACCTATACGTACTTACCAAATTTCAACTAAATTTTCCTCGACAACTTATGTCCAGTAATTGTTTCCAGTAGAACAACATGTATAACATGCCAGGTACATTATTTGTCGCCTATCCCCCCTCTTGCCCCCTCCGCCTCCCCTCACCGTCGTCCCCTCTGCCCCTCGTCAACGCTTTGTTATTTGCCGTCACGTTGTTAGCAAGTTGTTCGCCGATGACAGGGTGACACCTTTTTATTTCCAATTTTATTTGTGTAACTCGTTATACGAACGAAAACAATAAATTGATGGACGGTCGGTTTGGTTGTGGGTTAGTTGATTTGTACGCGGTTGGTGTTTGATTTGGTTGCCTTTATGGTGGAAAGGAAATGAAATATATTTGTGTTCATACTCAAAAGGACGACTAACTTTTAACTCGTTATTGAAACAGAAAATAGTTTTTATTTTATTTATTTGTTAATTTTTTTATACTCCTAAAGATACATCGGTGGTGTGAATACTTTAGGCATTTTGTTGACTGCTATAAAATTCCTAAGGCATTAAATCCACCATCTTTGGGTAATCCAGAGAGAAATAGTGGACATTGTGGTAGGTACAACAAAAAAGAGAAAAAGAAATATACTCAATTAAACCCTAGATACAATACTATACTAACTTAACGTTAACAATAACTGTTATGGATAACTTAAATTCACAAATATAGGTAGTCATATAATTGGAGAGCAGTGGTGGCCGAGTGGTAACGGCCCCGACTTACGAGTCGTAGGTCGCGGGTTCAAACCCAGCCATGCACATTACTTTGTGTAATTTATTTCATCACCACTGCTCTCAAAAATGGTGAAGGAAAACATCGTGAGGAAACCGGCATGTCCTAGAACCAAAAATTCGAAGACATGTGACATCTACCATTCCGCACTGTGACTGCTTGGTGGATTACGGCCCATTACCTTGCCTAGACAGGAGGCCTGAGTCCCAGCAGTGGAAACATTATAAGGCTGATGCAATGCAATGCAATATAATTGGTCCAAGTCGACAATTGAGAAACGTTAACTCTGTGATGATACTACTACCAACTTTTTACGAAAATGCGTGATATAATATGTACAAACCTACTCGTAAACCTACATACAACTACGATATGTACATGCAAATACAATATGCGATTAAAATGTAAAGAATGTCAAATTTTTATTTTTTGGATTGATCCATTTTTTTATCAAAGTTTACATTCAAGAGTACCTGCGCCTCCAAACAGATTTTTTTTTTATAGAAAAATTGCGACTATTCGTTGTTCTTTTATTAAATGTCAGTTTTTTTTTTCTGTTATTCATATTTTACATTTTTATAAGCTTTTGTGGTTTGTAAAATAAAAATGTGATGTATACTGCGATGTTGAACATATTATTATACCTAGCCTATACTGTTCCGCCGCTGGGCAAACGCCTGCCTCCATTCCTTCCAGAAAAAAATATTTTATTTTTGTTTTTTCTTAAATAATAATTAAAAAAAAAAAACATTTAAAATATTTAAATAAATATATTAGTCCGCTGGTGTCGGGATCAGGATCCACACTTCCAGTAGTTAGGGCTCCAGATACAGAGAATTTAATAATAAAATACTGATATAGGTATTTTATTATTAAATTCTCAAAATTATCCTTAAAGTCATATTTGACTTTTAACTCTAAATCGCTTTTAAACCGTCCTTGACTTAGGATTTGTAATAGACATTAACAGACATAACATTCAATCTCATCCAAGGGCTCCATTCATCCATTAGATGATACGGGCATGTCATTTGTCGCCCCCAGAGGGCGGCACTCTCCAACAGTTAGTCTCCGTTAACTTTAAATTGACGATTACGCTCCCTAGATGAAACATCATTGGTAATTACTGATGTTGTTTAGTAATGGAGCTTTGAAATGGTCTTGCTGCTATTTGTAGGATCAAGTGGATTAGTATTTGTATAATCATATGGTAACACACACACGTTCTTTCTTAAATATTGGTGCATATTCTGAGGAGCCTGTTTCGTCTTTTTTTCTTTATCTTTTTTAAATTGTTGGTTGTGATATGCGAGTCATATTTCTTTTTTCTTTTTTTATACTTACGCTAGTGACCCGCCCTAGCTTCGCACGGGTTCAATGGTGATATTAAATATATTATGTATTGTATGTATGTATTATACATATAAACCATCCTCTTAAATCACTCTTATCTATTGAAAAAAAACCGCATAAAAATTCGTTGCGTAGTTTTAAAGATCTAAGCATACATAGGGACAGACAACTGGAAGCGACTTTGTTTTATACTACATAATTAGATACTTCTGGACTTCTAAGAGGTACTTGAAAAATAAATCATTTCTTTCAAGTACATAAACAACGAAATCCAATCAACCCATCAATCATTAAAATCTAAGCATACATAGGGACAGACAACGGGAAGCGACTTTGTTTTATACTATGTAGTGATGATACAACATGACATGAAGTTTTTGGAGGGATTTTATCAAGAAAATATCAATGGTTATTTTAATTATTTGCAAATTAATTCCTAGTGGATATGTAATGTCAAATTAGTTAAGTTTTGTAACTCAAATGTCTCTTTTACTAAACGACATGTAGCATCATAGAAACAATCGCGACCTCGGTAAAATAATGCTTAAAATAATATTTTAGTATTTACCTCAGTGAAGTTTGGTGAAAATTCTGACTCGTTGACTCGCTAGGTTTCAGTCAGTTTTGAACCTGAGTTTTCAAAGTCGAACTTGACACTACTGAATTTATGAGAAAGAGTCATCGTTTATTGTTATTATGCAGTGAGCTAGTGTCGATCAATTTTCAGACCTTCCCCCGTTCTTTGTCCTGCTGTAGCTTAATAACAGGCCGGTATTGTGAAAGGATCAACGGAAAACAGATTATTCAGGAAGCCTTTGTCTGGCTATAAAGTGGTATAGGCTGAATTTTGAAGCTTAGCCTCGATACCTACAGTAGGGGTGGGAAATTATCAATCAATTTCTCTTGCGCCATCCCATCTTTCTAAGTCATCGTGTTGTGCTGGTGCTGCCGCTGGGGCTGCGGAGAACCTCAAGCGGCGCAAATATAATAACCTTGTTGGAAGCTATATTTTCGAAAAATTGGGGATGACATCTCCCGCCCTTGGGCGGAGCGGGAGTGTGTGTTAGACTTTTACTGACTAAAAATCGACTCCAGTTCCTGCGTTGCCTTTCATACCAGGGCCGAGTCTTCTGTATTCAGCTACGCGAAATGCTAATACTTGGACAGATCCAGACCAATCTGTTTTGTCCAATGTTTGCTGATTATTTCCTTAAAAGACCATCACTGATATTAATCTGCATGGTTCTCATATGATTTGACCATTACAAGTTTACTATATGGATTTTAAAAGAGATTTTGACCTCTGAGTTGGTTTCAGTGTTACTTCACCGGCCTCATCTATTTTAAATTAAATAAAAACATTGACGTGTGACATTTATAATCTATTATCAAATGTTTTTTTTTAACTTTTCGGACATATTGTGCAATTTATAAATTTTTATAATACTTTAACAAGAAAAATAAATATCATTGATCATTGAAGAAACATTGACGTCATAGAATTTCCAATGTATTGTCAAAAAACGCTGTCGTAAAACGTGTTAAGACCTTTTTTAATTAACACTAAACTCTTAAACACACAACGTCAAACAAAGTATTAATTTACAATCGAGAGCCAGCATTAATCAAGTTGTTAGCCTATTTATTCTTCTTATATCGACCTCTAAAATGTTAATGAAACAACCCTCTTTGATTTTCTTTTACCCGGCCAACGCGTAAATTACAGATGCACGAATAAACTGTATTTACATGGCAGTTCAACAAACCCGAAAACTGATTTCATTATAAATAAAATGCCACTTAAAATGTAATAAAAGCCATGGTTTAATGAAGTACTACGCAGTGCTGGGCCTATTAACATTTAATAATTGTTTCCCATTTTGTTTTACTTGAGAACAAAATGATTTCATTAACGATTCCCCGATCTGTTTGACGAATACTTGGTGTTATTTCTATAGTGCACGCTCCGCCTGGCGCGTAAGGTCAGTCAATTTTAATTTAAGATAATACTGGAAATCGAGAGTTTGAGTTGTATTGCGTAATGGCGGTCGATGGGAACTGAAGTTTAGAGATGTTTCATAAGTTGGTTTCTTAGGTTGATTCATTTCCTTTCTTGCGATAAAATAATGCCTTAGTTATCCTTGTTTAGGGTTACATACTTAGTCAGCAAAAACGGTACCCTTATAGGATCATTTTGTTGTCCGTTTACCGTTTGTCAATAATACCCTTTTTCTCAACAATAGCATAGCATAGCATCAGCCTTATAATGTTCCCACTGCTGGGACTCAGGCCTCCTCTCTAGGAGAGAGAATGGGCCGTAATCCACTACGCGGGCCCAGTGCGGGTTGGTGAATGTCACATGTCTTCGAATTTTTGGTTCTAGGACATGCCGGTTTCCTCACGATGTTTTCCTTCACCGTTGAGAGCAGTGGTGATGAAATATATTACACAAAGTAATGCGCCCGGCTGGGTTTGAACCTTCGACCTACAACTTGTAAGTTAAGCATTGCTCTCCAGACGAACACTGATCGGATTTAATTGCAGCTTTGGGACAATTTATCACTAACACGTATAAAGGTGAAAGTTTGTGTCTTGTGTCTTGCTTCTGAGTGCTTGTTCTTTACGCTCGAACGGCTGAACAGATTTGGATGAAATGAAATCGCCATACGGTAGACAACGTCCTGTAATAATATATAGGATATATTTGATCCCAGAAGTATGTTGCTTTGGGACAATTTTCTATATTTAAATGATTAAATGCACCGTTATAAAAGTTTACATGATACTGAAATTACAAATAATATGATATAATATCAGACAAACTATCACACAACGTCGTCTAGTCCTAAACTAAGCAGAGCTTGTGTATATAAATAATATAAATAAATAATATATAATAGCATAGCATAGCATCAGCCTTATAATGTTCCCACTGCTGGGACTCAGGCCTCCTCTCTAGGAGAGAGAATGGGCCGTAATCCACTACACGGGTCCAGTGCGGGTTGGTGAATGTCACATGTCTTCGAATTTTTGGTTCTAGGACATGCCGGTTTCCTCACGATGTTTTCCTTCACCGTTTTGAGAGCAGTGATGATGAAATAAATTACACAAAGTAATGTGCCTGGCTGGGT
Source organism: Leucania comma (assembly GCA_958295575.1). Taxonomy (NCBI): domain Eukaryota; kingdom Metazoa; phylum Arthropoda; class Insecta; order Lepidoptera; family Noctuidae; genus Leucania; species Leucania comma. The sequence continues at coordinate 3,608,987 of OY282469.1, forward strand.
TTGAACCTGCGACCTACAATTCGTAAGTCGGGGCCGTTGCCACTTGGCCACCACTGCTCTCAAAAATGCGTGGAGATATTAAGCTAAAATTAATATCAAATACTCAGGTCCCTAGAGCACTCAAACTACTAAGTGCTATCAAGAAATAGGGCTGTATGGTACATATTTTGACTTTCGAATGGAAATCAAAACCTTATAGGATACTTCCCGTTGACCTAGAATCCTGAAATTTGGCAAAATACAAGGTCTCATAGCAAAAATAAAGGAATCACGTCAAACGTTACAAAATTCCGGAATCAAACTATTGACGTACGTAAGTTTGTACGGAACCCTCGTTACGCGTATCTGACTCGCACATGACCAGATTTTTTTTTTAAATTTTATTCTTTATTCTGCTGTCAAGTCTTTTAGCAACTATGACTGATGGCTCTCCTGACTATTCCACAAAACTAACAAGACCATCAATCAATTAATATACTCTATCCAGCTTCCATTGGATTCGCTCGCTCGACTTGTTCGCGTGCGCAGCACAAGTTATCGGCCATTCTCCGATAAGCAAGTTTTACGTGTCCGGGCTTGCATAATCCGTAATATTATCATATTCAATCATGGATTTTTTTTATATGTTAGGTAGCATCCGTATCTAGCTGTAAACAAAAACATTGGCTTCTGTTTTAAGTAGTTAAGACTAAATTAATTGAACCTATGTTCAAAGAACCTCTGTTCTCTAATTACCGTGGTGTGTCCGCACACCAACTTAATGTTAAAAATTGCTTGTAATTTTTGTAACGTACATCATTTACTTTGATCCATTCAACGTTTGAAAGGGTATTAAGCAACGTGTGTCGTTTATCAAAATGTGGACTCAATAGAACCAGTCTATAATTAACTATCACTAAGTAACTGCATGTCCAGTCGAAAGTTATAATTGCCGTGACTTTTTCTGTTCTCGGGTGCACAACCCTAAATGACAATATTTTGCACATCACTACCGTACGTGTCGCGTCTGCTCAGCATGTGCCGCAGCCCATCAGCAGTTGCTCGTCTCTAACGTTAGTGTACCGCCAATGAAGCACGTGAGTGTATAATTACCGTGGCCTTGGTTAAAAACTTTTCTAATTACCGTTGTACTCATTTTAACACTTGATTTTTTAAGTTAGACCCAAGTTAATCATGTAAATGAAGACAGTACTTTGGCCTCCTTACGTTGTAATAAGCTAGTATTTACATACTGTGTCGGTTTTTGAAATTTTTAAGAAAATCTGTCGTTTTCTAATTTCCGTATACTAATTACCATATGCTTATAATTACCGTTGTATGTAAAATTAATACTTTTTACGCCCTTGGGTAGAGCGGGAAGAAGTGTTAGACTCTTACTGACTAAAAACCTACCCCGTTCCTTCGTTGCCTATCGTGCCGGGGCCGGGTATTCCTTTCGGAAGCTGACCCATGACCCAGACAGGCCTCTACGGTTTGCTGACAGCTCCTTGAGGCGCGCGGGAACAGTACGCGCCGTCGACGACTTGGGCTCGGTCCGGTCGGTTATCGGACAATCGGACAGCGTATTACCCATTGCACGCCGTTCGCAAGCCCGCGCCTACGGTGGCCGGAAATCGGGATCGGAATCCCGGCGTCAGCTGGGGCGAGCGCCCCATTGCCTCTGCCTGATGCGGTTGGCCTCCTCCTTTGCTAGCATTACTGCTTCGCAGAAGGAGGCGACCGCCTGCCATCCCTGCTCACTCCGGACCATGGCCTGAACCAAGGCCCGGCGAGAGAGATCGCTGCCGCCGATCGCCCTCACGAGGACACGGCGATGCTCCGCCCAGGAGAGGTTTGAGAGGTTCGAAAAGGCGGGAAATAGCGTAAAGTGATATATAAATCGCACTATGTTAGATATAACATAGTGCGATTTATATAACCAGTGCATATTGCCAGTGATGACATATGGCTCTGAAACGTGGTCGCTTACAATGGGCCTCATAAGAAGACTAAAAGTCACCCAAAGGGCAATGGAAAGGGCTATGCTTGGAGTTTCCTTGCGTGATCGAATCAGGAATGAAGATATCCGCAAGAGAACCAGGGTGCCGACATAGCACGTAGAATTGTCAAACTTAAGTGGCAATGGGCTGGGCACATTGCACGCAGAACAGATGGCCGTTGGGGCTGAAAGGTTCTGAAGTGGCGGCCGCGTACCGGAAGACGCAGCATTGGAAGGCCTCCGACAAGGTTGACCGATGACCTGGTCAGGGTCGCTGGAGTCCGATGGATGCGAGACGCACAGGACTGGCTATTGTGGCGACGCTTGGGGGAGGCCTATGTCCAACAGCGGACATCTTTTGGCTGAAATGATAATGATGATGATCTAACACAGACAGTTTTTGGGCTCCGTGTCTCTTGATTCCAACGTTTTCCTTTAAAACAATGACAAACGTTCAAATAATAGTATTAAAGATAAGAAGAATCTATTTTTAAAACATTAATATTTATTTTCTGTATTTATATTGTTTTTTGTTTGCTTGTTATTTTTAAATAGAAAATTACTATAAAACAAGACTGATTGAAATTTATGACATACTAGTCGAGTGTATAATTATGATGATTCTTTATCGAGTATATATGTACTTAGTAATATTAATATAAGCAAATCTTAAAAGAGCTGTGAGTAGCTTTAAGCGAAAGATAGATCTATCTTTATTATCTAAAAAGATTTAGAATATTATTTTTTGAAGTTCCATCCTACTCAACTTTTTTAATATAATAAAAATACCAACTAAAACAATGTTTGTTTTATTTAGTTTGTTTTTACCTGATTTTCATTGAAAGTGTCTAATTTTTCAATTATAGTAATGATAAAGTGTCTTTTTTGTACTATTTATTATGGTTATGAGGGACATCTTTAATTCTATTGCTTTAATTATAATTATATGTGTACAAATTATTAGTGTGTTTTATTATCATTTTATTATATCATATTTTACATAGACTTGATGATATTTTCTAATTACCGTTACATTAAATTTTTTCTTTTTCTAATTACCGTACTCATAAATTTTTTTAGTCTCAATAACTAGAAAACCACTATTAATTGTTACATGCCACATTAATTATTGAATTCGTATCTTTGATTTCTTTCATATTTTAATGTGTTTAAGTCAAATCAGTGAAAAATAAAAAAGGTTACGGTAATTAGGCAAAGAACGCCGAATTGGAGAATGGCCGTTATACTCTCAGTTTTAAATCATTCAAAAAACTAGTATAAAGTCGATTAGTATCAGTAAAAGTTACATCAGTGTGAAGCCCAAGAATAGTTCTTTGCCGTGAGATAATGTTCATTAAAATTGTCCACCTATTGCCGAAGATATCACAGTGTTAAGTTAAACCAAAATCAAAAAAGCTCGGATCAGCTGCTCGCCACGGGTGAGTCACCGCATGCGCCGACCGGTCTACCCGCCACACTATCGCTGTCCCTATTGCTCCTAAGCGCGCAAAGTATTGCTTCACTGCTCGCTCGCATATCACGCGCCTACACTCGAACTGCGCGTGTCTCGCCGCGCTTGCAGACTGAGTCATTGCTTTTGTCAACGTAATTAGCCGTTATTTTGCTTTCGTTTAAAATGAATACTGTTTGTGCAGCTTGTAAACAGGATATAACTACTAATAGATCTATAAGCTGTGCTCAGTGTAAAGCAAATTACCACCAGATTTGTGTAAATGCGACGATTCACGATTCCTCAAAACAAAACGCAAACTGGCTGTGTCCCTCCTGCCGTTGTAACACGCCTCGGGCAGACAACAACAACACGCCTGTTCGTTCATCCGCCGCAAATGTCGAGTTTGACGTCCCACACGTTAATACGCAATCTCGAGCGTACAAACGCGTAGCTATTAGCCCACCTAGCCGAGATGACCTTGACAGCTCAGTGACACTTTCCGAGTTGGTCACAGAAATACGTCTCATGCGCTCGGATATGGCTGAAGTCAAGTGTACTCTTGATAAATTGTTTGAAGGTGTGGATAAATGCAATGCCCGGCTTGACCACTACGAGGAGCGTATCGCGTCGTTGGAACTGAAATCTGCTCAAGTGGCTGTGACAAATGATACAATATGTTCACTAAAAGAACAACTGAACCAGCAGATGCAGTCTGGCATGAGAAACGAAATCGAGATCATCGGAGTAGGCGAAACTTCAAATGAAAATCTCCATCACATCGCATTGGTGACAGCTACAAAGGTCGGCGTTAACCTAACCTTGGATGACATCGACTGGGTTGCCCGAGCTGGTTTAAAGAAATCTTCGGCGCCTAAATCGGACGCTAATTTTTCCCGACCGATAATAGTTAAACTTTTACGGCGATCGAAAAAGGAGGAGATAATAAAAGCGTTTAAAACAAGGCGAAATCTATCATCTCAGGACATTGAAATCCAGGGTCCGGTTAGGAAAATATTTGTCAACGAACATCTGACAAAAGAAAATCGTATCTTATTTCGGGATACCAGAATTCGAGCTAAGAACGCTGGCTTTAAATTTTGCTGGACGAGCAGAGGCCAAATATTCGTTCGTCAGGCTGAGGGAAAGTCAGCAATTCAAATAAAAAATTTTCGAGACCTGGATAACTTCTTTGGTACAACACCTACTAACCTACAGCCCTTTCCTGTTGCTACTGATTAACGAACACCTTGATAAAAACCTTCATTGTATATGTTATGTTATTGTCACATTTTTTGTTTATTTTAATGAAGTCACTAAACGCTATAACTATTATAGTACGACCTATCAGGACTTTGTTAACTACAAACTTTACACACGTACAGACTTACTCATTATTTCACTTAGAAACCCAATCCTAAAGTATAAAACATGTGGTTTATATATCCTGACACACCAGCAAATCTATAATACAGACACTCAACTTGTGGCCCATTTGTACCAGTCACACAACAAACCTAACCCCAAACTTGTAGGCCAACCCAGCCAATCCCTTTCCTCATACACTATGGCGGCAATAAATGACTTTGTTTCACACCTTTATCTTACTACAGATTTCTTAGATAATGGATAAAGTGGACTTATCAGATGATATAGATGACACTCTTACGTTGCCTTGCCGTATCATCAATAAACCAGAGTTGTGTCGGGATTTATTAGCAAAACATGATTTTAAACTGTTAACTTGTAACATAAGGAGCTCACATAAAAACTTCCCAGAGCTAGTAACAATGCTACATCGGCTTGACTCCCATTTTGATGTGATAGTGTTAACCGAATGTTGGCTTAATGATAACTCTATAGTTAATCAGTTACCGGGGTATAACTGCTTTCACACTCGTAAAGTAATCAACAAGAGTGGCGGCGTGACAGTTTACGTGAAGGACACCTGGCCGGTTTCTGTTGTTGAACCTGAGTTCGATGATGCCAACTGTCTTGTAACTAATATTAATAAAAGTATTACGGTTCTCGGGATTTACCGCTCTCCCTCTTTCAATAACATCGACAGATTTTTGAACTCTTTAGATCAATCGCTGTCCAGTCTCAATGACTGTCCCTGCGTGATCGTGACGGGTGATATGAACATTGACCTTCTTGATAGCTCCCCCAATGCCTCTCATATCGCCTATCAGTGTTTGTTGTCGGAGCACGGACTCCTTCCAGGCATTACTGAACCTACAAGGGGCAAAGCTTGCCTAGACCATGCTTTTATCAAATCCAAAGGTACAAGCTCGACGCAGGGCATTGTCTGTAAATCCTCAATTACAGACCATGACCTTGTGATCTTAGGCACAAACCAATTAAAAGTTAGCGGTCCACCGCGCAACAGGTTCAGGCAAATTATAGACTATTCTAAGATAGCTGTCGAGATTGGTTGCGTTAACTGGGATGAGGTACTGTCCAAGGCTGATGTGGGTGAGGCAGTGTTAGTTTTCAACAAAATTTTGTCAGATACTGTAGAAAAACATACACAGAAAGTCAAAATGAGTCGCTCTAAATTTATTTTGAAGCCCTGGGTAACCCCTGGCCTGATACGGTGCATGCGACATCGGGACTCATTGCATGCTCAGGTGAAAATGCAGCCTCTAAACGACGAGTTGAAACGGATATATGTTCGTTACAGAAACTTCTGTAGCAGCATTCTTCACAAGCGTAAGGCAGAGTACGAGAGTAGGGAACTGGAGAAGCACAGCGTCCAGCCCAAAAGGCTTTGGAGGGTCATCAAAGATATCTGTAACTTCCCAAAAAGAAATAACGATAGTAGTTCATTGCTCAACTCTGGAGCAGACAGTTCGTCTTCTATCAATAGCTGCAACCGTCATTTTATCTCAGTGGGTAAACGCTTAGCACTTAACATTTTAGACAAACTCCAGACTACGGAGAGCAAACTCTGTAGTGATGCTAATGTTGAGAGCCGATCCAGGAACTCTTTGTTTCTTCATCCCACTAATGCTCAAGAAATAGATCGTATCATTACTGACCTAAAAGACGATAGTGCTCCTGGTCCTGATGGAATCCGTCCACTCCTCCTTAAGCATGTCAAATCATCTATTCTAGAGCCCTTAACACACATTTGTAACTTGAGTATGTCAACGGGCTCCTTTCCGGCCTCCTGGAAGGTAGCTGCTGTCACGCCGGTTTACAAGAAGGGTGCCAAAGATTGTCCGGACAACTACAGGCCTATATCTTTATTGTGTGTCACTTCAAAAATCTTGGAAAAACTTGTAAATAGGCGTCTCATCAGTTTTCTTGAAAACCACAACTTGCTGTCCGGGCGCCAGTATGGTTTCAGACAAGGCAGGTCCACAGAGCAAGCCGTTGGGCTTCTTACTGACATTGTATCTTCCAGGATCGACGGGAGTTAGAAGTCGATTGGTGTATTCCTTGACTTGGCCAAAGCATTCGACACTGTTTCTGTTAAAATGCTACTCAAAAAGTTAGAATGTTTTGGCGTAAGGGGAGTCGCTTGGGACTGGTTCTGTTCCTACTTATCCGGAAGACAACAGTATGTTGTGATCGAGGATAGTGTTAGCGATGCCCTCCCGGTTGTTTTTGGGGTGCCGCAGGGCAGTGTCTTGGGGCCCACATTGTTCACAATGTACGTTGATGACCTACTCAGACAAACCATCCCACAGTCAGAAGTGATTTGCTATGCCGATGACACTGCTATCATATTTCATGGCGATACGTGGAGGGATGTCAAGGACACTGCAGAAAAGGGCATGCGCACCGTAACGCACTGGCTTGACAAAAATTTACTTACCCTAAATATCGAAAAAACCTATTTTATCGCTTTTCATATCAGTCGCTCCCGCTGTCCGGACATTGACCAAATAAAAATACATAGCGTTCTCTGTCATGACTCTAAGTGTAACTGTGGTGTTATTGATCGAGTCAAGTCAACTAAATACTTAGGTATTATGGTTGACCAAAATCTGACCTTTCGAGAGCATATCTCTATTCTTTCCAAAAGAACCCGAAAATTCATCTACATTATGAAATCACTACGTAGCAGTGCCTCAAAAGATATATGTAGAAAGGTCTATCTGGCGCTATGTCAATCGCTACTACAGTACTGTGTGGGCGTTTGGGGTAGCGCAGCCAAGTCACACTTACTTGAACTCGAACGTGCTCAACGGGCTGTCCTAAAAGTCTACCTGGGTAAACCGCGGCGCTTTCCAACTGACGAACTGTACAAGGAAGCGGGTGTTCTGCGTGTCCGTCAACTGTATATTTTAAGGTCTCTCCTTCAACTAGTTGCCAAGATGGGAAGGCAGTTTACTTACACCCAAAGAGGTAGGGTTGGAGCTGATAGGCTACCAATCTCAAGAGTTAGAACAACACTTGCTACTCGGTTTTCACTCTTTCTCCCAACCCGAGTCTTCAATACTATAAATAAATCCTCCATACGCGTCCCCGGGAATACATTGGAAGCCAAGAAAGTGTTAAAGAGTTGGTTACAAGACCTAACGTATGAGCAAACCGAAAACTTAATCTGTCCATTGAGATGATCAGTATGTGAACACAAACACCTATACTATACTCACAAGTTCACAACACACATCAGACACTAATACACTCTGCTATCTACTTCTTTAACAACAATTATAGTCCTGCTTGGTCTTTTAAAAGCTAAAGAAAGAAACAGAAAAAAAAGATATATAAGTTATGACAAGTAATATTTTGTAAATTTATTTATTATTATTGTTGGTTTTTTCTTTATTATTATTTCATTATAGTTTCATTCGATTTTTATTCATTGATTGACATGGCTACATAGCAATTTGATTTATTTAATTATTATTATTTTCTTTTCGTGATAGTGTGGATTTTGACATTAATTTAATAGATAGTTTTTGTGATATAGGAAAAGAATTAAATGATTAATGTAATAAGATTTAATTTTAATGTAATGTTTTTAATTTCATTTGATTTAATTTTAATTGTAATGTAATTCTGTATTTCTTTCTTACTCATAGTTTTTTTTTTTTTTTTTTGTTTTTATTTTTATTGTTATTAATTCCTTTCTATTATTTGTATACCGAGAAACTGTGCTGTCGCAAAAAAAAAAAAAAAAAATACCACCTGCATATTGTGTTAATCACCTGGGCCACCAAGATACAGGCTACGCCTAGTTTGGGGCCCACGGCCACTTCTATATTGTACTATCTGTCTTATTCTAATTGTTTATTCCTTTATTTTCTTACTAACTTGTGTGTGTGTCAATAAATTATTATTATTATTATTATTATTTCCTTTATTTTTTTCTTTACATATTTTTCTATTTTTAAATATTTATGAATACAAATATATATATAAAAAAACATTTAAAAATATAAAAACAGTAGTCCGCCGGTGTCGGGAGCAGGGTCCAAGCTACCGGTGGTTAGGGCTCCAGAGAAAGGAACCTCCTCACAATGCGAGCCGTATCGAGGAGTACTGCCTTCTGTATCAGGCCCTTGATCCAACCGCGCAACGAAAGCTTCGACAGGTGGTCGTCGAAGCTTTTGGCTATAAGGCCGTTGGCAGTCACGACAATCGGCACAATGATAGCCGAGTCTAAATTCCACATGTCGACAACCTCGTGTGCTAAGTCGAGATATTTGATTTGTTTCTCTTTCTCAGCTTTCACGAGATTCTCGTCATGTGGGATGGTGACATCGACTATTATTGCGCGGCGCGCTAACCGGTCTATCACCACTATATCCGGCTTATTGGCAACAATAGTCCGGTCAGTGATGATAGACCGATCCCAGTACAACGTGGCATGGTCATTTTCGAGAACTGGGTCGGGCACATACCTGTAATACGGTACCATTATTATTATTATTATGGTTGCTTTTTCTATTTTTTCTCAGGTTAGCACCTGGTATTCTTTTAGAATCTCACGGGTGTGAACCAAGGTGGGATCCTAGTTATTCCTTTAAGCTGGTAAAAGACCTTGTACTGGATTTAAATTGTTATCTAAGTCCAGTTGTAAAAATTTTCTAACGATACGGCAAGTGTTCAAAATGGCCGCTTTTTGTAGTGTTATATAAGTATATCTTGATAAATTAAGAATACGAAAACTATTGAATATTTGTTTTGGGATAACACCTGTTGCTGATATTACTATTGGGACTATTGTGACTCTATTCATTTTCCAAACTCTGGTGATTTCCTCTTGTAATTCTGTGTACTTCCTAATTTTTTCTGTGATAGTTTTTTGTATGTTATTAGTGTTTGGGACTGCTATATCAATTATGTATGCATGTTTGTTTTCTTTATCAACAAGTGTTATATCTGGTCTGTTGTTATATATAGTGTGATCTGTAATTATGGTGCGGTCGAAATATATTTTGTATAATTGATTTTCTAAAACCGCTCTTGGTGTATATTTATAATATGGTGTGTATGGGTCCTGCATGAGTTTAAGTTTTGTTGCGAGTTTTTGGTGTATGATGTTAACGAGTTGGTTATGTCGGTGAGTATAATCATTCTGTGTCAATGTCATACAAGCACCTGTGATATGTTGTATTGTTTCAGGTTTGCTGTGACATTTTCTACATAAATCATTCCTTACTGTACTATCTTTAATTATAAATTTTCTGTAATTTTTGGTATTAATGACCTGGTCTTGAATGGCCAACATAAAACCTTCTGTTTCAGGGAACAGCCCACTTAGTTCTAACCATTTGTTGGAAGCTTCTTTGTCTATATGTGATTGTTGTAAATCATTGGGATGTCTCCCATGTAGCTCTTTTTGCCTCCATTTCCTATGTATCTGTTCTATATGTTGCTTTTTATCTACTGCCTCACTATTGTCGTAATCACTAAGGTTTAATGGTGTATATTGTTTATCTATTTCCATAATTGTTTTGTGTAAATTACTGGTACTTTTCTTTTGCCCGAAAAATTGTTTTAGATTAACTATTTGTCTTTTTTGGAGATGTGAAATTTCGATCAATCCTCTTCCCCCTTCTTTTCTGGGCAGTATAACTCTTTCTATCGCAGATTTCGGGTGGTGATATCTGTGTTGTGTCAGAATAGTTCTTGTTTTTATTTCGAGATTATGTAATTCTGTGTTAGACCATTTTATTACCCCGAAAGAATAAGTAAGTATTGGTACCGCGTAGGTATTTATGGATTTGAATAAGTTTTTACTAGATAGATGCATTTTGCATAACGAATGTATTCTACTATTGTATTCTTTTTTTAGTTTATCTTTAATGGTTCTATGTTCTAAGAGGCGAGCTTGATTATACCCTAAATATTTATAAAGTTCTTCGTCTTTAATTGCTTCAATTGTTTCATTGGTATCTGTCGAGTAGTTTCCTCCCACAATCTTACCTTTCTCTATATTTAGTTTTCGGCATTTGTCTAAACCAAAATCCATTCTTATGTCTTTCGAAAACGTAGTTGTAATATCTAATAAATCATTTAAATTAGAATTTTTATTGGCATAAATTTTTAAATCATCCATGTATAATAAATGTGTTATTTGGTGTAATATTGACCTACCATTTTTAATATCGAAACCTAACTTAGAATCTATTAGTGATCGAGAGAGTGGATTTAGGGCTAAACAGAACCATAGAGGGCTTAATGAGTCCCCTTGAAAAATACCTTTTTTAATCGCTACTTCATCCACGGTTATGTTTGCTGTTTCAGTTTGTAATTTAAGTGTAGTTCTCCAGGATCCCATTGTATTCTTGAGAAAATTTATTATTAAAGGATTAATTTTATAAATACTTAATATTTCGACCAACCATGAGTGCGGAACGCTATCGAATGCTTTTTTATAGTCTATGTATGCTACGTATAAGTTTTTTCTAAATCTCTGAACATATTTTAAAACAGTGGAGTCAATGATTAATTGCTCTTTACATCCCATATGCCCGCGCCTACAACCTTTCTGCTCTTCAGTTAGGATGTTATACTTTTCAGTGTGATTAACAATTCTATGTGTAATACAAGATGTAATGATTTTATATAAAGTTGGTAAGCAAGTAATAGGTCTGTACTGTGAGGGATCCTGGGTTCTTTTAGACTTTGGGAGCATATAAGTGATTCCTTTAGTCAAAAATTCAGGAATATTTTGATTGCCTTTTAGAATATCACTTATTTGTTCCGCTATTATTTTATGAAGTGAATGAAGTCTTTTTATCCAAAAGTTGTGTATACCATCTATTCCTGCTGCTTTCCAGTTATGCGTTTTATTTATGATTGTATTTATTTCAAGCTCATCTATATCTTCAAACGGCATTTCATCTATATTTTCTGATCTACCTACTTCCTCTTGTATCCATTTCGCGTCTTTATTATGTTCCGTACTATCTGACCAGATTCCTTGCCAGAATTCTTTTAGAGCCTCTTGAGATGGAGGGTTTAGGATTCTTGTATCGTTGCCTTTAAGTTTTCTATAAAACTGTTTTTCACTTACTTTAAACAAGATATTGTTATCTTTTCTTAATTTTGCTTTTTTATATCGTGCTAGCCTATGGCTCTTAACAAGAAGTTTTTGTTTCAATGTGTCTAAATTATCTTCTAATCGTTTGTTAAAGTTTTCATGGGTACTATGTTGTTTAGTTTTATTGATAATCTCTTTGACTTTTTTTCCTAGTTTACTTGATGTATTACCGTTTTTATACTGTGTTAGTCTATTTATATCTTTTCTTGATTGCTCTATATCTGATTCTAATCTTTTTTGCCAAGGTGGATCATTTTTTACTCTATTACTTTTAGAACTTCTATCAGTATTTATTTTTAATTTAAAGTAATTTGCAATTGAGATAGCTACGCAATAAATTAACGAATGTGTGTCACTTAGGTTTTCTAGTGATGTAAGCCTCGAAGGAATAATTTTTTGATTAAAAATATGAATTACATCGGATAATTTTCGAGATGATCTCATTTTTGGCAGTAATGGCCTACAAGTAGGATCCATTCCATTATATTTTAGCATATTTATTTCTAATTCGTTACTTAATGTTTCTACTAATGTGGAATCAAAGTCAGTGTTATTTTGTGTCTCAATTAATGTGAAATTATCTAAAATAGGTTGAGTGGTGTTTTGTGTAGATACACTTGAATCTGAAACAAAATATTCAGTCCCGGGACTCGTGTCGGGTTCGAGGGAGGTGTTATTATAGCTGTTTATTTGTTGTGTAAAGTTTATTCTTTCCTCCTCTTCTTTATTCAATTGTTCTGCTATTTCAAATCTAATTCTACTTAAAGTGTCGTCCGATAACAACTTGTTTCTAATAATGACCCTTCTTTGGTCTGCTATTCTTTGCTCAGTCACATTCATATCTGGATATTGCAATTTAAATTTTTCAAATAATTGTGTGCAGTACATAGTTTTGTCCTCTTCAAGTTTTGTAACATGAAAATAAGTACGCATGATGAATATGTTCATATCTTCCGTCCATTTCATGCGCACTCTGGGTTTTCCCGCTTTGGTGGTCGTAGGCTGAGTAGCTGATGCCGCCTGCGAAACATCCAAGGCGGATGTAACTGCTCTAGTGTCCTCACTATTGTCTAGTCTGTCTGTCAATTCGGCTGTAGTATTTTTATCGGGGAGAACCCGCCTGCTCAGTCCCCCACCGCCGATGGGTCGTATGCTGTGACACCCAGCATCGGCCCCAGGTGCGCCCCGACGATTGCCCTCGGGTAGCGGTCCTATACGTAATCTCATTGATCTAGTCTCCATTTTGAATGGGTTTCCAGAGCCACGTTAGCCACGCCAGTAATTTCAGCTTCGTGTGTCCGCCCCCCACGTGATTAGATGGTCAATCAGGACGTGTGGTTGTTTAGGGGGCTTATTATTATTATTATTATTATTTGTTTTTGTTTTCTTTTTTTCTCAGCTCTTAAGCTGGTGTTTAACTACATTTACGGGACAAGCCAAGTAAATATAGTATGTGGTGAATTATGTGGAGGGTGCGTTATGATTTGGACCTATTTCGTGTTCGTCTATAAAAATTGCATGCAATTGTGGTCTGTAGGTGGTCATGTCTGTCTCTAATTTAGTAATGAATAAGTAGGTTCGCATGATAAATATGTTAACTTCTTTGCTCCATCTCATGCGAACTCTTGGTTTGCCAGCCTTGGTGGACGCGGGTAAGAAGGTAGATACCCCCCGCGCAACATCCGTGGTTGGAGTGGATCGGACTGAATTAAAACTAGTAATAGGAGGTGACGATGGTATGGACGGTGATGATCTACTCGAAGGCGTGTATGATACTGTGCTAGGACTATATGGTTCGGCAGGTGTGTTTGTCCTGTCCGTGAGTCTGTCACCATCGTCAGTGATTTCGATTTATTATTATTATTATTATTATTATTATTAAAATCTGTAGTATAAGCATCGATAACAAAATCGATATTTCACGACGCAAAAAACATGCAAAAATTCGCACACACGCCTCCATGCTTTTAAAGAATGGAAGATAGTATAAAATTGGCGCGTAATCTAGTTACTTTGTCGATGTAATGTGAAATTGTGAATCAGTCAGCGTCAAAGAGGCCCGCTATGGACACACAAATCCAATTTGCCTGTTTCGACTTTCACAGGCTAAATGCTTCAGCCAATTAAACGATGCGTAAAGTGCGTTCAGTGTCCTTTTCAACCCTTTTCTGATCTGCAATATCGTGGCGCCGCCGCCGTGTGGTTGGGGGACAACTATTTGGGTCCAGTGAACAGGATGAAAGTGAACCCGGAATGCCGACTTCGGGGCTTAATTACGAGCCACAGGTTTTTGTAATATTCGTTTGATATGAAACGGATGTGTCAACGTGTTTTAATGGTATGTTTGGGGGGCCTCTCAAAAATTTACTTGAGAATTTTTGAAGGTGTTGTGTAGGCATTACTTTTGACGTAACATTGTTGAAGGCTCTATGGTCCGGACCAAGAGTTTCGCCTCGTTGTTTATACCGCGTGCATCGATTGACTGGAACAACTTGCCCGCTGTGGTCTTCCTGTCCAATTATATTTTACCTAGGTGTCTTCAAAGGTAGAGTGAATAGGCTCTTAATAAATTAGTGCCGTCGGATGGGATTGCAGTCAAGCACTAGTTTATATCAATAAAAAAACTTCATAATCTAGAATTAGGTACTTCTGGACTTAAAAGAGGTATAAAATAAATCATTTCTTTCAAGTATGTAAGCAATAAAATCTATTTACGATAATATGTAAGAAAACTAGCACTTCTCACTGTCATACATACAACCTCGTTTAAACATCATCATTTCAGCTGAATCATGTCGAATGGTCATAGGCTTCTCCCTAATAACGCCTCATGACCACTCGTATGCATCTCGCTCAGCAGGTTTGAAGCTGACTGGGGCCGTGGGTTGCGCAAAAGAGGACCTAAGGGCCCCGGAACCTAAAGGCAAAAAAGGTACAGGACTAAAAAAAATCTATCAGAATCCCGCGGTCCACCTTATGGAAGGCTTTCCAACGCTGCGACTTTCAGTATCTGGTCGTCTGAACGCTTCAGCCCAAGTGACGAAATCCAAATAGGTACATTGAATTTGTATGTGATTTGAATGTACCTCTTTGGGTTTCGTCGCTGGGTCAGCGCCTACGCTCAAGGCTGTTTTCTTAGAAAACAGCGCTGCAGTTCTGTTTGTTTGCCCGGTAGGTTTGGCAATACTTTGAGCTTTTTATTTGAGGTGGGAAATTATCTAATAATTTGTTGTGCTCTAGGGTAGAGCGGGAGGACGTGTCGAAGAAAAAGATGGTTCTTAGTTTGAGGGTTAACACATTATAACTACAACAGTAATAATGTGTATGTTTGACTGTGGGATCATAGCTCCTGAACTGATGGCCTTATTGATATTTTTTATTAGAATGCTAGTTTAATCAGAGTACTATTACTATCGGTGGTTCATAAGTGACATTTAAGTTTTTTTTTTTTAATAAAATTCTAAATTCCCCCACCCCCATTAAAGGTAGCCTTGTTTTAATAGGTGTTGCGATCTTTATTATTTACCCAGACAATTAAAACGATTTACCATTTTTTCAATATCTTACTTTTTCAAATTGCACATAGTTAATTAGTTTAAAATAAATCACTAACATCTTTTAATGTAAAACTTAAAAAATCACTATATAATCTATATTCACCCGAACTTACTAGCCGTATATAAAGTGACTGGTTTAGTGAACGATACTTAAACAGGTGATTGTAGTCATGATAACAAACAACTTTTACTGTAGGACCAAACTTGAAATCGCGAAAAAAATCGCCAAGTTCAGTACATTTTGACCAGTTAGGCGAACACAAATATACTGACCAGCAGATTTTTTTTTCGCTATTTCAGCTTTGGTCCCATAGTAATAGTTGTTTGTTATCATGACTACAATCACGTGTTAAAGTATTGTTCACTAATTACCAGTATATAAGCCAGTAATGGCTTTTGTGGTTTTTAGTATAAAAATGTGATGTATACTGCGATTTTAAACAGAAAACGAAAGCTTCCGAAATTCCAAATCGTAACATCACAACGATGTGTGAAACTAGGTCTATTTACACCTAGCTTTCTATTACTGGCCTCCGCACTGGCATCCCATGCATCAAGCGAGCGAGCGTGCTACAAATAATGAGTTCTAATTACTATTTCCTGCTACACCACTACCCTGTCTATAGACTAAACTACATCCTAGTTATTATGAAAGCGAAATTGAGCGTTAGTTTCAAACGTAGACTGAGTTTTATTCAAATATTGAACAGGATAAACTAACGTTCGACTATCGCTAATGTTGATTGACTTGGTTAAGTTCAACAAAGGGGATCGCCCAATTAAATCCGTCGCTGCTGAAGCGATCCGGATGCTGCCGTTTGATTGGCTAATTGTCAGAGATAACTTGGTTTTCAAAAAGTTTGTGCTCAACTATGCTGGTGTAGTGGGATTGTTAACTAAGATTGCGGTACTAGAGTGTAACAGAAAATTATCTATTTCTCAAGAACCCCTCAACTAAACCTCTGAAATAGTTCTGAATAGTGACGAATTTCAAGTAATATTAAATTTGAAAGTTGGCTTGTCTTAACCCAGAAAGTATTATTATTAAGCACTAGCTTTAGTCAGCGGCTTCGCCCGCTTGAAAGTAGGTATCTCCGAACAAACTTTGGATCTCCATTTCACTCCCTTAAGAGTTGAATTTTCAAAAACCTCTTCTTAGTGCATCACACATACATCATAAAGGAAGCCTTGTGCCAAAATTTCATAATTCTAGTCCCAGTAGTCTTGGCTGTGCGTTGACATGTCAGTCAGTCAGTTTCATCTTATCTTTTTAATCCCGTGGAGGGTCGGTTCGGTACATGAAACACTATCAACTTGTAAAGATAAAATTAAAAAATAGAGTACTTTTTTTAAACTCGAATTAATTTACGCATGTACGAAATTAGTTTCTTTAATTTTTTTTCGTCAGCTGGGCGGTTTCAATGATCTATAGGTAGTTAGTACGCAACGACCGACAACTACCTACAAGGTCATTGACTCGATTACTTAAAGAAATTAATTTTGTACATTCGTATATTAAAACGAATTTTAGAAAAAAAGTACTTTATTTTCTTATTTTATCTTTAAAAATCGATAGTGTTTCATGTACCGGATCGACCCTCCACGGGATTAAAATGACCAAATTTTAACGCGCTATACATAGAAAAAATTAAGGATAAGATACACATTTTTAACGATTGCATTAGCGCTTAAACAAAATAGGTTTCTAAAATCTTGCCACAGCCCATTAATAACCAAATCATTAGCCCCCACCTTTTACTCGTCACAAAATGACTTTCATTAACGAGTGCGTGTTCCGCACCGATGCGTTCGATGCGTTGCGGGTAGCGGGTGTAAACGGATGGTGCGTTGCGGCGGTGTGGGTGCAAGCGGGTGCGACCTCACAGTCCTCGCACCTACTGTCAGCCGCCACTAGTTTACACAGTACAGCGTGCATGTTGTTCAACAGTGCGGGTCACACCACTGTTCAATTAAAGAACGGCGTTCATGGCTCTTTTAGCAGTGCGATTTTTAATTTGCATTCGCGTTCGTTGTTTACGTTGCTTTAATTCACCTTTGATGTTGCTGTTGCGGAATTCCTGTGACTTTATTAACAAAATTGTTTTGTTTTGTTCCAGGTATGCATTGTTTTATGGATACGAAGTATGGAGAGAAGCGTCGGGGTTTGTAAAAACCACTGAAAGCTTAGATCGTCTTTTTATTTGTTTTCGTTATTGTATGTTATGTCGGTCCTAAAAAGCTTGGGCAAATACACAATTCAAACTCAGTATGTTTTTTTCTGTTTTTCTCAGGACTACGTTGAGGTCAATCGCAAAGCTTCAATACCAATTTTATTTATGTAACTGGTTCACAATTTAAACACTTTTAGCATCCAATAAAGGTAATCCAGCAATAAAATAAAACAATTACACCAATATAAATACACTAGACAGACGAATCTTGCAGCAAACGCTGGAAAACGATACCAAATCATTACAGAACTCCCCCTCATAAAGAAAGAAACAATTATTGCTTGTTAAAGAGCCTCTCGAGCTTCGGAAATAATAAAGAAATTGTTCCCTCACTTCCCTCACTATTGCAGGCGTCTCGATCGCTTTATTACTACCATATAAAAGAAATTGTTTTTCACAAGGTATTAAAATTGAATGTTCGGTAAAGGTTCTGAGTTTTAAAGGGGTTTGGATATTTGAATACTACAATGAACTTGTTCTCTAGGGTGAATGTCTAGTAATGGTTCATAAATTAATATAGGCTCTTTATAAGAAAGCGATTGCTCATCATCATATGTCAATTTCAGAAGTCAAAGTTTAAAAAAGAAGTAATAGTTTTTCCTTTGTAGTAAAATACTTTACAATGGATTAAAATGAAAATATCTTATCTAAAGTTTTTTTTTTGCGGTAAGAAATTATCAAATAGCTCTTTCTCGCTCTGGGTGGAAGCGAAAGTGAGTGACAGACTTTTATTTTCGAAAAATCCCGAAGATCATCATTCATCACCATCATTTCCACCGATAGACTTCCACTTAGACATAGGTGTCCCTGAAATGTCACCATAATGACTACTGACTGTGCGTCTCGGATTCCATTTCATCGGTCCATCTTGTAGGAGGCCTTCTAACGCTGCGTCCTCTGGTACTCAATCACCACTTCAGAACCATTCGACATTCATTTCGGCTGTGGCTCTGTTTTGCAAACGAGCTCCAGCATTTTGCTGAGCGCTGGCCGTTTTGCGCAGATGTGACGCAATCTTATTATATACTGCTTATTATAGATGTTAATATATTTATTTTATTTTTAAGGTATGCGCCATATTTGTCGTGAATAAACTCTTTTTATTCCTTTTGTTTTCACTGCAAATAAAGCAAAACGTTAATCTTACGATTATCTTACTATTGATAAACACTATGTAATATATTTGTAATAACATAAACACTATGTAATATATAAAAACTATATAATATATTTGTAATTTTATCCGAACTCACTAACCGTATATAAGCCAGTAATAGCTTTTGTGGTTTGTAATATAAAAATACGATGTATATTGCGATGTTGAACATTAAATATAAAAAAAAAACGTTTTTTGATGTTCCATGTCCCGTTTGCATGACTGTAATTGACATAATTAAAATATTTATCTACTCCAAAACTCATCTCCGTTTCTAAAATCGAACAATCTAAATATCAAACTCAATGAACAAACAACAAATATCCTTTGTGACCTCGTCGCCATTAGCTACCCTTCAATAAAATTAATAACGGAGTATCGTTTTAAATATTATTATGATAAAATAGGTAAAATGGTTGCTCTTGACAATGTAGTTATGGCTCAGTGACGCAGCTTTATGCAAACGACGTTCATGATTAAAAATATGTTTGCCATCATCTAGTGTCGGTAAAGGTTGCAAAGGCAAGCCCGGCCTAATAATTTCCTATTTGTGAGCTGGGTGAAGTTGTAGACGATAGCGGAGGCGATTTCATTGGACCTAGGAATTATAGTAATGGATATGAAATTATATAATCTGGAAACGGTTACGGTTATAATTTGGATGTCTTCAAGGCTAGAGTGAATAGGCTCTTAATAAACTAGTGCGCCTCACCATCAACAATTGCGTTGCTGCTAGAAGGAACAGGGTAGGTTTTTAGTCAGTAAAAGTCTGACACTATTTCCCGCTCCGCCCAAGGGCGGGATTTGTCATTGGATGATTTTACCTACCATAAAAAACCATCAGGTTGGATCGCAGTCATGCACTAGTTTATTTGAAATATTTTTTTTTTTACTATCGCTAATTTCGAATAGTTTCAGTTACGAATATTACAATTTTAAAATTATAAAAGTAAAATAAAAATAGCAAGATTTGACTTTTATTTCTAATCTAGATTATCATATCATTTTATTCCGCGGAATGGTATTTAAAACATGTTTTTTTAAATCATTCGTTTTCAAAAGTAGATCTAACGGTTAACACTCAAATGTTAAATATTATAGATACACCCTTGGAATGAAAACGCCAAGGTAATGTCAAGTTTTTTTTTTCACTTGAGTCAAATTGTATGTTGATTAAAATATATGGCAGCCGTAATACAAAATTATTTACAAAAAATTAGACATTAAAATCAATACAACTATCTAAATTTGTCTTACCCTATTGAATGACTGTAAAAAATTACAAAGATAAAAGTTGTTACTTTTGAAAAATAAAATCGACACCAGCAATTTATACTACGCTAACTCAAAAAAGCGTACTTTACAGTAGAGGCGTTTAAAGGGAAAAACGTGATAACTTTTACATTAATTAAGATACTTATTTGAAATTTGGTATGCTTAATAGTTAATTTATTCATTGTAATATCTCATATTTACTTTTCCTTAATTATTTATATTTTTTGATTTAGCGCGTGTTAGCCGTATATAAACGTAATTCATCAATAAAATGTTACATGTTATACACGTCTAACTAATATTAGCGTAGTGTAGTACGGGAGGTCGTAGTGCTAAAGAAGTGTTATTTTTATTACGTTGCAATAAAAAAATTACAGCATTTTGTGTATTAATCATAACATTAGGGTATTATATACACCCACAAGATATATTATTGTAATTTATCGTGCTGAATAACAAGTTATTTAAGTTAGCTTTGTTTAACCGGTACATGCGTCTCTGGCGGATTTCGTATTAAAAGCCGTCAAATTATATATACCGTACTATAAATCGCCCTGTGCCACAAGTTAGCGTATCATCTAACTTTCCATAGAGCTATAATACACGTTGGATTTTATAAATTCCAGATAAAATTGTTTAGGTAGTAATATTTGTAGGAATCCTATACTTAATTAAAACAAAATTAGCGTAGTAGGTAATCAACAGTTTATTATAGGTAAGTACTTACTTATTAATTAACGATAAGAGATCAGATCAATCACAATTCGACTTCGAATAATTATAATTCTAAATCAAGATTGCACTCAGAAACAACAAAAACTTCCAATTGGTGAATATAAATCACATAATTTAAACAATAATATGTAATTATTTATCCTCCTAATCTTCATCACTTGCATTGTCAACATCATGTTCAGTTGTTAATAAATTTCTATAAAATGTATGATACTTTTCGGGTATAATATTCTTATCACAATAATATTTTAAATCTTTATATTTTGCCAAATTAATTTTTAACAAAGCTTTGTATGCTTTTTCGGGAAAAGGCTCCAACTGGGATAATCTAGTTGTCTTTTTAAAACATTGTTTTTGATTGCTTTCACTATCACCTAAACTATATTTATATTCCAACAAACCGTAATTATCAGGAGAAACTTCAGTTTTTTTTTAATTTTATTCCACATAATTTTATCGTTATTTATACTTTTAGTCCAATTATTTTTGCTTTTATTACTTTTAAAATCATATATCATGTTTTGATTGACCTCGATAACAATATAAGGATTCCCATTTACTTTTGCCCATTGCACTAGTGAATACCATTCATCTGGCGTATATACCTCTCTACCTCTTGCAGTCTTTTCTATTAAAGCATGAACTAAGTCGCCCTCATTCTGTGTATGGCCCTTTTCCATAAAATGGTGGCTAATCTTCATTTTAGACAATTTTGCAACTAATAAACACATATAGTACACGATACGATTACTATTTTGTCCCCCACAGTTGTCTGACCATAGGTTGACTTCGCTAACTCCCTTAGAAGTTAATTTATTAAAAAAATCATATGAACAACTGGCCACTTCATTGGCCCCCCTCTTAGGCGTTCGCCCGTCCCACATATAACAAAATGCTTCTTTTGATCCCATTTCGTAAATTATAAAATTGTATAAATTGAGCTTACGCTTATAGTAATAAACACTTATATTACCACGTGGTGAGCTTAGAACTTTTTGAAAATCAAATACAATACAAGCTACATTGTTAAACTTTTTGTAATGTGATGCCATTGTCAGAATTTATGGGAAGATGATAATGAAAAGTCTGTGATCGAGAACTTATCAAACAGATAAACACAAACCTCGTGGCTTATTTTATTATAGCATTGCAGACGACAATTGACACAACTGACTTTAATACTTCTTGCTGCTTTAGTTTTTCCTTTTGACGTGGTATACTCCAATCCTGTTTTACACAAACGTTTTCTCTTTCTAGCTATCCATTCATTTTCAAGTTTAAGACGTTTGAGACCCACATCAGTCCTTTTTTTTGACCTACGTTTAGTATTTTTTGGGGTCGAA
Source organism: Leucania comma (assembly GCA_958295575.1). Lineage (NCBI taxonomy): Eukaryota > Metazoa > Arthropoda > Insecta > Lepidoptera > Noctuidae > Leucania > Leucania comma. The sequence goes on from OY282469.1 coordinate 3,631,221, forward strand.
CGTTGCAGGCGAGGAAATTGAATTACACGGAGTAGATATTGCCGATATTGAATCTGTATTTTTGGTGAGGCTGTTATCCATATGCGAACCAGGAAGACTTTCCTGGGCGGTTGTACCGATTTCAGGTGTCAGTGTTCTATCTTCAGTCTCTTTGTTGCAAGAGATCGGCACCAAAGTAGCGTTTAAAATTTGTGAAGATTCCGATAAATCACAATAGGGTGAAGGTACGGGGGTAATGTCTATGCTGTCAGAAGGATCACTAGTGACGACCGAAAACAAAGGTTCAATACTTGCTGGAGTTAATGCCAATGGAGAAGGTTTTTGGATAGAAGTCATCACCTTTGGTGAATAAATATTAAGTGGAATATTAGGAGCCCCCAAGTCGTTTAAATTTATATCTTGTAATACGGCATCATATTTGTAACTGACTATATTTCGGTTTGCAGAACTGGACATAGAATAATCATGCTCTTGAATAGGCTCATCAAACATGTGCTCATATAAACTTCAGCAGGTAATGGCGACGATTCTAAACCAATAGGTACCTATAATGTATCGAAATTATATTTCAATATTTATAAAAAAAACATGTAGGTACTCATAAAATAATTAATACGTTAACACATAAGTATTTACTACGTAAAAGTCGCTAAGTAGTTCATTTTACAAACGAACAAGTATACCCACGAACGCGCTAAACTACGCTAACTATGAGTTAGCGTAGTGCTGCACGGACTTTGACCAAAGTGGCTCCAATTTTCAAAAAAACCTAGCGTATTACTATAAAACATATTTATATACTTTAACATACGTTAATATTCCATATTAACACATTAAACTAATCTCTTTCGCTAATATGAAGCGATATCTCACTATTTTTATCAACACTCATCAATGAATATTCTTCCTTTTTTGTTAATTCCACTAAATGTTTAGCCGGATGTCGAGACATTTTTGTAGTAATAAAATAACACTAACAATAGTTTAAATAACTGGTTACAATAACACTATCTATTATGATTTACTGCTATAGTTTTAAAACCGCGCAATCACACGTAACACAGCGACAAGTGTTGTTAGAGTAATGTAAACAAACAAGCGGTGCGTCCCCTCCCCGCGCACACTCCGCTAATAATAGTTGGCGTAATATAAATCGAGTGATTTCAAAAAGTACTTTTACTTAGCGTTTTAATAGATTTGTAACTTTCTTATTTTTGTATATTTCTTCACGATTTTTTTATGACATATGTAAAAGCACATTTTAAGCAACTTGGCATAAAAAAACGTTTTTACCTAAACTTCGAGTTAGCGTAGTATAAATTGCTGGTGTCGAAATGAAGGTCTTAAATATCGTTTTGATTTTGTCTAAATAACTAGAATACATCCGCATACGCAAATTATATCGAATATTTTTCCAATCTTGTTCACTAACAACTGATATAAAAACAAATGCAAAAACAAAACAAACAATTCTCACAACCAATTTAAATTTAGGAACTTTTAACAACTCGCCAGTTATTATAACTTGTGCCAGCCCTCTTGGTAGGATGGTGTTTTGACAGCGGACCCTAATCCGACCCGCTCCGCAGGGCGGCACAGTGCGCATGACGTTTTTCAATTATAACCATTCACTATGTAACACTTTTGCGACTACCTGTACTGTTCTAACGAATCCCGAAGTTTCACGAATTATTCCGAATTTTCACGATTTATTGGTCCACGAAATTCAGAGGCGGTGCATTTTTTAATGCTGTTCTCTTACTTTTGTCGCTCGTATGTAGTTCTGTTCCCAATTTGTCAATAAAAAGGAACAAATCGTAAACTAGGGAACATGTTTCGAACTGACATTGTTAGTAAACGTGTGTTTGTGTGAATTCAAAGTGAATAAAAAATATTGAAACAGTACCTTCGTATTGAAGATTTCAAAATCAATATTAGATTCGATTTTAAAGGTGAAACCCACGCTATTATCGGTGTTTACTGACCTATCACGTAATACTAACATGAGACTGACATAATCTGAACCGATAAACTTTTGAAAACCGAGTGAATAAACTAGGTCATACCTTGATATTTTGAGGATACCATAAATAATTTTCTTAAGACCACATTAGGCTTGCCACAAGATTGTTCGAAAGATTCACCGCAGCCCTGAAACGCAGTAGTTTACTCAAATTGGATAAAAATCTAACATTCTCTTTCCTCTTTTTTCTGGATGGAGTCCAGAGCGAGAGATATTCCTTTCACTTCATCCAGAGTATGAGAACTTCCTCCCGATTCAACCAGAGCAAGATAAGTTTCTGTCACTCCATTCAGAGTAGAAGAATTTTTTTGTTGCTCCATCTAGAGCGGAGGAAGTTCCTTTTAATCTATTCAGAGTGAGAGAAGTTTCTCTCTCTGCAACCACAGCTGGAGGAGTTTTTCTCGCTCCACCCCAAAATAATACATAAACAAACTTTTTACTGAAATATTAAAATGCTTTCACCACCTGATATGTCAGTAGCACTTATCAATCCCAAATATTTTGAACTTTCGACAATCTTTATCGCCGATAGCATGTCACGGTACCTAGAGCCTCTTATTAATATATTTCACTAGTGTCACGCTGAAACGGGTTATTCTCCTATAAAAATAAACCAACAAAGTAAAGTTAGGCGGATCGCTGTCATCTAACATTATCCACAATTCCCCACCTCCTGTCAGTTCTCAAGGCTCCATACACTTCTATACGATATTATTATGAGTAGATATGTACTTGGTAGAGACGAACCGAACTCTCAGTACACTTTGGATCAATTTCCAAAGTTTTACTTCGATCTTTGCTTTCGTGGGGCATGTGTACACTGGAGGGGAATTGTTCTGAATTACGGAAGCAGTGAATTGAGCCGTGATATAACATTGTTTAATGTTTATATTGATTTTGGATATTTTATAACTTTATGCTGGTGAGATTAAATTTTTAATTAAGGTAATTGTGTTTTTAAGCAGCTGTTTTAAATGAAATAATGCTCCATCAGATTTACGAATTGAGAGGTACCTTCTTCGTCCATGTCACCATTTTAGATGAAAAACATCCGTAGCTAAATATAGGCCTCTCGAAATCAACTAAAACTGGTGCTAGCTTGGAAATACTTAATCCTTATGCGCAAGATGAATGTGTACGTCATGTAAAATATTTATCACTTTATGGTAAAGACCTCCCCTTTCTCTTGCCAAATCTCTCTATCTTGCGCAATTTTTGACTAAATTGCCAGCAAACGGAAAATAATGCAAAACTTTGTTTTTATTATGAGTCTTTTGTGTCTTACTGCAGGTCAAAGGCCTCCCCTAATATCTTATACTTTTCTCTGACCTTGGTAGAAATTGACCTCTTCAAACTATGTGACATCAGAAACACAGTTCTTATAAAATATTATCGATCGTAATGTAACACAACACGGCAAATACACCTGAATCAACTAACCAATTAGCGACATTAATAATACACCTACTGATATTGACTCATTCTGACTCAACCAATTCAGGGCGAGCGTGACAATGCACTTAACCCACTATGTCAGCGTTTCACCAGCCCGTCTAGACTTAATTACAGTCTATCTACAAAGACTTAATTTCCAAACGAATACAGACATAATTTATTTAATTACTAAATTGGCTAACAGATCTCATTCAGATTAACTTGATGAGAACAAATTCAATGGAAAGTTTCAGTGAACATTTATTGGATAATCGGTTTTGTTATATGTTTTATTGCATTTGCATAATTTAGATTTAAATTTGTATTACGTTTTTTCTTTAATAATTATAAGTGGAAATTTGGGTCTAAAAACGTTGTAAAAGATATTTTAATGAGTATCATCTCACTAATTAAAATCAAATCCACCACGAATTCTTCAAGACTCGCTTTTTTATTCTGTTCAAAGCGCTGATATTAAAATTAAACTTAAATGAAAACGGTACAGATTTTGGTAAGGAGAAAGGGGATGCCTTTACCTAGTAATAATAAACGAGACAACGAAAAAAGGGAGATCTAAAACGATTTCAGCCCAAACCTTTTCCGATACGTGTCACGCTGTCTTCGATCCAAGTTTGCCGTGTTACACCTCAGTGTACCCTCAGCTTTATCCTCAAACGTTGAGCCTGTGAGGAACTTAACCATCCACTTTATTAGCAAACTTGGCTATGAGTACAGTCTTTCAGTAATTAGACTGGATTATTTTCGGCCGACTGCGCCACAAACTTGTTTACGAGTCATGAGAATATTACACCAAATATATTCTTTATTTTGCATTTGTTACTTTCCAATTTGTTAGCTTTGAAAGTTGTTTTAATCGTGCTTCTGTTGAATGTTTCGTTACATCATTTTATATTTATACTGTATTTGATTTTAAATTACAATTATGTCTCAAAGCACTTATAACATTTTAAAAAAGGTTTATTAATGTCATTTTCCTTCTTAAAAAAAAGTAGGTGGTCACGCTAAAAAGAATGACGTGAATTATGTGATTTTATATTGCAATATTAGGGCACTTACAGTATTTTATAAAATGCTTATTGGTGTCATTTCCTTTCTTTTTCAAACAACTAGAAATTTACCTAACAATCACGCTGCAAAGAATAGCATGAATTATAAAATTTTAACTCACAATACGTTCTCCTCATCATCATACTAGCTCAAGCCTTTACACCAGTTTACCTAATATCAACAAGAGATTATGATAATTTATTTACCGTAAAATAAATTATGTCCCCGTACCTTCGAGGTGACAGCGTGACAATGGTTACAATAGGCCGACGCCAGATAGGTCTATGTCATCCCTTTTTTAAGGGCTTTGTGATACAAGCGATGATTAATGTTAGAGAACTGAGTGGAAAATATCAACAGTAAACGGCGGATTATAGAAGTGAGTTATTAATTCTTCGCTGTTTTATTACTTTTGTTTCTTCTTTATTAATGTTTTATTCACTGTTAGGTGTATTCATTTGCAAAAAAAAAACAAGTGGTTAAAGAATAAAACATGATCCAATGTGCTAGTGTATGTATGAATTTAGATCAAAAACTGAACATCACCGTTAGATACCTAGAAATCTAAAATTCCATCAATAACCCCCGAAACCGAATACTCAAACAACGTCAAAATAATTTCATCCTGTAATCAACTGATTTATATTCAGACGACATTAAATTATACATGAATCAAATCGGAATACATAAAAGTGTGAAAATGTCGCATCGTGAGCGTGTATTGTGCGATATTTCAGGGCATGGAGAGACGTGTCGGGCGCACGCCTGGCGCGAGTGTGCACGAGGGCTTAGCAAACACGTCGCGCGCGACACAGCACCGAGTGTTTCTCGATACGTGTGCACCTAGCCTAATACATGACGGGCAAACACCGAATTTGATAGCTGAAGAGGCATGGTATATTTTCGAAAATTATTATTAAGATACTTTTGTAATCACACGCCTTTTGTTTATTACAGTAGGTACAAAACAAAATGCTATCTGCTCTTTTATTTAATGTAGTTTTTATTTCATTTACGGTCATGCATTTTTAAATTCTGTAAAAATCTAACCGTGAAAACTTGGAGAAGTGATTTGTAAATCCAATCCAATTACAATTAGAGTTACTGTGACGCAAATAGCAACTAAAAGTACACAGGTTTTTATTCAGTAACAGTCTGACACGCCCTCTCGCTTTAACTAGAACGGGAAAAGTAATTTAATGATGTCCCACCTCAAAAGAAGGGAAAAAGTACAGTTTACTTAGGAATTATCCCTCATTGCGGTATTAGAGTACATATGTCGTGGCCATATCATAGAAACTGATCACTTAATGATATGGCAAACTAAAATTGGCCAGATCATTTAAACGTTAACATTTGATGATAAGTCAATCCTCGTGGCCATATCATTGATGTAGGATTTCTATGGTATTAAAAGGTCTAAAGAAAGTAGGCCAAACGGGGATAAGAATCCAGTCAGTTTTAGTTGGCGATAACATGAAGCGATCAATTTCTATGATTTGACCAAGACATATACAAAATAATAATAGTCCGAAACCAACTATCGGGCAGTTTCCCGGACCAGGCACAGTACCGGGTCATACATTTATATACCCAGATGGATGGTCCTCCCTTTTCATCGGAGGTATGTGGGACTTTACGCCTTGTTTTGCATACCTCTTAACACTTCAAGCACTCCATGGTTAGTCATAAACGCATAACATTTACGTTTTTTTTTAAAAAGGGAAGTCATCCAATGATTTTTCCCGCTCTAGGACGGAGTGGGATGGCGTGTCAGACTTTTATTAACTAAAATCTATTCCTATGTTCATTCTTTGGCTTGCATCCTAGGGCACTGGGGTTCCCTTTGGGACAGCCCATGCCAAGCTATCTCCAGTAGGGCCGAAGCCTACTGAACCATTGGTTGACTTCCAAAAGTGAAAACCGGGACGGAACAGGAGCTATGGCCTAGAGTGGGAGAAAACCTGGGCAAAAAAACTGGGCAAGTCCGAGCCAGACTCGCACATTGAGGGTTCCGGACAAACTGACTTATGTAAATAGTTCAATTTCCGAATCAAATCTCGAACATTATTCCAAATGGAAAAAAGCATTTCTTGTGATGTAACTACAAATTTACAGTTTACAGTTTAATTCCTATACTTGCTATAAGCCGTTGCTTAACGCCAAATTTCAGGAAGTCAGCGAGATACTTCCCGCTTCCCTATAAATTTTGATTCCCTGAGCGTCGAAATATGCGTTTTTTGCGTCATAAACGACCGTATCTTTTTTGTTCTTTACCTTAGAAGTTTGTTTTTTTTTCACAGCTTTATGGGACCGCAGACTTGAGTATATTGTTCTAATTTCAACTCAATACCTTTACTCGTTCCCAAGATAAAAGGTCTTTACTGACATATCTGTCTGCCTGTCAAGACCTTTTGTCTTAGTTTATAATTGTAACCGTAGTAAAACCAAAGCTACCGACATAGCTCAAAGAATCACCGAACTTAAGTGGCAGTAGGCAGGACATATTGCCCGCAAATATATGGTCGATGGGCATGAAAGGTTCAGGAGTGGCAACCACGGACCGGACGCGTTGAAAAGCCTTCCACATATGGACCGATGACCTAATGACTGCTGTGAGAATCTGATGGAGAGAGGCACAGGACGGTTCATTGTGGCCGATATCTCCACGCATTCCCGAGATAAGGGTTCTTGATGGACAACAAAGTGGTCATATAAGGGTTTCGTTTTTTTCCTTTGAGGTACGGAACCCTAAAAAACCTAGCCTATCTGATAAACATCACGAAATAATAATGTCTAATTCTCAAAGTATACGGCGAGGAGCGTCTTGAATATACTAATAAAGAGTTAGATTAAAATATGTGAATTTGCATGATAACTGCCAACGTCGGGTAATAGGCACGTATAACCATAATAACCCATTTCCTTCAACTATCCATTCGGTTTTACAACCTGCGAATAAAAAGCAGGTGATATTTTAATACTTGAACCCGTCGTTGACACGCTGTTCAGAGTGCCGATTATAAAAGTCTTGCTTCTGTTTGTGGCTTAGGTAAGGTTCTTTCATACAAACTTGAGATACCTATTTTATCCCCTTAAGAGGTGAATTTTGGGAAAATTCTCCATTATTCTTTGTATATATGAAAAAAATAACGTCAGTGTAAAAAGACATGCCGGTTTCCTCACGATGTCCTTCACAGTTTTGAGAGTATGAGTGGTGATGATATAAATTACACAAAGTAATGCGCCTGCACCTAAAACTCGTAAGGCGGTACCACTGCTCTGGTGTTTGGTATTATTAGAATTGTCATGATGATTTGATGATGAAACCGAATGGCGAAAGGTATCTAAGTTTGGCTGAGGGGGCTACAACTAAAAAGTGTGATAAAAAAAACTTAAAAACAAAAAATTCAACCGACTTCAATGTAAAAAAAATACCACAAAAATTGCAAAATAACTTTAATTTCGGAATTCGGTGTTTCTGAAATTTAATAGTTTAGTCTCTTCGTTTTTAAACACCGACTTCCGAAATTAAAGTTATTTTGCACTTTTTCGAGGTATTTTTATTACTTACCGTTTATTTGAATATTTATAATTACTTTGACGTTTTTGAATCATTATATCTATGTTAGATACAGTAGCTACCTACCCATAGTGACTGCAATATTACCCCTATATTAACAAGCCTAGCCTACAGCCACAACACAGCAGTGTTTAATCAGCTTTTGACCCTTCACCTCTATGCCAAATGTGATTTCAAGCTTCGCTATTGACTGTAAACCCGTTAACCCGTAAAGGATCACAGGCCCATTATTGCAAATACCATATACGCAGGACTGTTTGTCTAGAGAGGTATTCGCTGTATTCAGTGCACATTTAAGTGGATTCAAGGGGGGCTGAGAGCTGATTTGTCACATTATATTATGGCCCCGGGCCGCATACTGCCCCTGTGCAACGGCCGGCTGTCTAAATTGGCTTGGGCCACCGGTCAGTTTGCACAACAGTCTGATATTAATTAATCATTAAAATGACTAGGACTTGCACTTCAGCACTTATCCTATGATTTTACCAACCACCAAAAAAAAGCACTTATCCTACAGATTGAAAACACCCAATGTTATCAGATGGCAATTGGATTATCAATCCCTTATCTGCAATCATCATCATCATCAGTCTTTTAATGTTCCCACTGCTGGGACACAGGCCTCCTCTCCTCCTGGCTGGATCTTGTTCTTTTTATTGATGCCATAACAGATTTTATAAGTTCATTGGGACATTGTGACAACTTCATATTGCTCGGTGACTTTAATGTTAACATGCTAGACACATACGGATTGAAGACAAGGAAAATTAATGAGTTTTTACATAGCCTCAGCCTTTCTCAACTGATCACAACACCAACACACTTCACAGCTACCAGTGAAACTCTTATTGATTTACTATGTACCGACCTGGTAGCAAGACATACGTCAGTTGAATCTTTTGGTTCAATCAACGGCCATTCTGTCATAGTTGGGGAGTTTCATGTGAAACGGGGTAAGTTTAAACCATACGTTGCTAAATTTAGGCCACTCAAAAACATTTGTTTGGAGAGCTTTAACACGGATTTACGACTTTTCTGTTTCGAAAACATTATAAAGTTTGAAAATGTCAATGATATGGTGAGTTTCTTTAACCATCTCATCACATCCTTATTTGATGTTCATGCACCAGTGAAGACTACCACAATAAAAGAGAAGTCGTATCCGTGGATTACTGATACGATTAAGCTAATGATGCGTTTACGAGATGACGCACTTACTAGTTACCGCAAAACTAAATTGAGTTCAAAAGGCGAATACTACAAAGATTTAAAAACCTTAGTGGTAAGATCACTATATAGAGAAAAAATGGCATACTACGAGCACCACATAAATAATCATAGTAAAAATCCAAAATTACTTTGGAAAAATCTGAAAACCACGTTACTAACTACAAATTCGAGACAAGACCTTCCGTCGCATTTCACAGATCCTGATAAAATTAATGATAAATTTTTGACTGTTCCTGGTAACAAAGTGGCAAGCATGTCATTGCTGACCAAGTACAACAATCACAAACATGGTGAGAAAACTTTTTCAATCGTTCCAGTGGAGCAAGCTGACATCTCTCGCATTATCTCTAACCTTAAAAGTAATGCCGAGGGAAATGATCACATCACCCTGGACATGATTATCATGACCCTACCCCACACGTTAAATGCTATTACAGCCATGATAAATTGCTCAATAGTGACTTCAAAATTCCCCGAGGAGTGGAAGATTGCCTCAGTCAAGCCCTTACCCAAGAATTCAAATCCCGTTGATCTGAAAGACCTCCGGCCTATTAGCATCTTACCATGTCTGTCTAAGGTGCTGGAGAGGGTCGTGTGTGACCAATTAACACATTTTTTGGAGCAGAACAGCATATTACCAGACTTACAATCAGGTTTCAGAAAGCAACGAAGTACCGCTACTGCTTTACTGGATGTTACTGATAATGTGTTGTCTGCCCAAGATAAGGGAATGTGTACGTGTCTGGTTCTGCTTGATTTTTCCCGTGCATTTGACGCAATTAATATACCATTATTATTGTCGAAGCTAAGATATTATGGTTTCGACCCTGGAGCTGTGGAATGGTTCCGGAGCTACCTTAGTGATAGAAAGCAATTTGTAGATTTGCGTTTGGGGGATGGCACCAATCTAAAATCGGCACTTAGTGCCATAGAGAGAGGAGTGCCGCAAGGGTCTATCTTAGGTCCAATACTTTTTATCTTGTATTGCGCGGATATCATCAATTGCCTCCAGAAGTGCAAGTACCATATATACGCTGATGATGTCCAAATTTATATTTCTTTTTATCCTGACGAGTATGAAAATGCCATTAAAGACCTAAATGACGATCTTAGCAGAATTGCTGTCTGGTCTGGAGATAATTGTTTATCGCTAAACCCAAACAAAACCAAATTCTTGGTACTTGGCTCTAAACAGCAACTAGCTAAACTACCCGCTAGGTTTTCGCTTCAACTAATGGGCAAACCGATAGACAGAGTCTATGAAGCAAGGAACCTTGGTCTTATTTTAGACAAAGAACTACGGTTTGAAAAGCATATCGCAGACTCAGTAAAAAACTGTTTTTATCGCCTGAAAATTCTATACAAGATGAGGCCTTATCTATCAGAATCACTTCGGGAACAACTTGTGGAAAGTCTTGTTTTGTCTAGATTGAACTATGCAGATACGGTGTACGGTCCACGCCTACTGGCTCGTACCGATCGGCTCATTCAAAGAGTTCAAAACGCGTGTGCTCGCTTTTGTTATAAAATACCTCCCAGAAGTCACGTAACACCATACCTTAATAAGCATTTTACCCTCAAAATGAAATCGAGACGCAAGCTACACTTGGCATGCCTACTATTTGGTGTAATTAAATTAAAAAAACCAGAGTACCTATACAATAAGTTGAGTTGGATCACTGGCAAACGAGAATGCGGAAGAAGGCAATGTTCACAGCAACTCTCATCACAGCCCCATAGTACAGCGGCATTCAGAGGCACTTTCCGTTACTCATCATCTAAGGTATGGAACAATATTCCACCCCCCATTAGAGCAATAAACACCATAAGTACTTTTAGAAGACGTTTACGGCAATATTTAATTGATGCGCAGCGAAAACTGGACTTGACCAATATAAATGTTTCTATAATATGATATGTGAGCCAATTTTTCAATTATTATCGTCGTTTTGTGTGTGCATGGGTCATGTTGCGATATTGTAAGAGTGTATACATAGCTACAATATTTTGGGTGATGGAGGTTCCTTGGGCACCGGTTTCTCTAACAGCTGACTCGTTTTCTTGTGTTCGCGACTCATTGGTGAAGACGTATCATACGCGTCACCGACACTTTTTTTTTTTTTTTTTTTTTATTTTTTTTTTTTTTTTTTTTTTTTTTTTTTTACTCAAATAATAAACAGTTACTATTTAATTGCCTTGAAGTTGTTTAGTCAAATACGTTTATAGTTACATACCGTATGTGCCTGGCCTACTTGCGGCTGGTAGATGTTTTGCGCCTGCCTTTCATTAATCTTTCATTAATCCTCATTACAAGAAATATCCTTTTTGACGGTATGGATAAATCGTTATGACCCGCACCTGGAAATATGAAAAATCATACAAACTTGTAATTGAATCCACTTATTTGTTTTATGCTATGGATAAGCAATACTTACCTTATGTCAATACCTTTCTAAGTTTCACTTTACAAACTTAACGTTGAATTACACACGCATAATCTGCATTTTATCTATTTATTTATTAATATTATTTGTTTTCTTCAAATACCCGAATAAAATTTCTTTTGCTCCAATATCACATTTCTCGCTGGTGTGCAACCGTCTGTCTGCCGCGCTCAGATGCTAATGGCATAGTAAATTATGTAACATGCTACTATGCACTGTATTGATGGCGGTGGCTCGAGACCGGTTTTATTAATCATCATTGGAAATTTAAACGTACTCAAAATTTTATTGACTATGGCGTTATTTGCTTTATTTACATACCTACACAGCTAAAACACACATATTCGTCTTCAAAATTATTTGTTTTTTGTATTTATTTGATGTATCATATTATTAAATAACTTTATACTCTTATTCTCATCCGTGATTGCACCCAAGGTTCAGTTGAAAACCAGCGTCAGGCAACTGCTACGAAGTTGTCTGGCATCATGCTGAACTGAACCTATTTGGCGCAGCCGTGAGGCATATTCTTGTTGCTGTTGATTTTTTATTTTTTTATTTTTTTTATTTTTAATTATTATTTTTTATTTATGTTTAAGTTTTAAAACTTGTATTGTGCTTCATTGCAGGCCAAATAAACGTGTTTTCTTTCTTTCTTTCTTTCTCTCTAAGAGAGAGAATGGGCCGTTATCCACCACGCGAGCCCAGTACTGGTTGGTGGATGCCACATATCTTCGAATTTTTAGTTCTAGGACATGCCGGTTTCCTCACGATATTTTCCTTCACCGTTTTGAGAGCAGTTGTGATGAAATAAATTACACAAAGTAATGCGCCTGGCTGCATTTGAACCCACGACCTACAACTCGTAAGTCGGGGCCGTTAAAACTCGGCCACCACTGCTCTATCTGCAATGCCAAAGGCTATATGAAGTTTTCAATTTAATTGGGACATTGAACAAGCATTTTATAAACCCTTTTATGTTTATATTAAGTTGATCTTAAACGTTACCTTGATTCCTTGCTGGTTCCCTACACATTTATTGTAGCGATTTAGAAACTTGAAAGACCAACAACCACAGCTCTAATCTTGGGATCGTTCCAGTAATTTGGTTTTGAAAGTCAGACGGCGGTCAGTGAAATTGATTTTCAACCGAATTTGGTTAAACCGGCTGCCTAGATGTTTTCGTAGAAGTAGAAAAAGCCAGACAGAAGATAAGTGGTACATTGCCAGTACCAATAGACTTTTCGAACTTTCTCTCACCTCAAAGGACACTAAAACCACTTTATTTTTTTCTTAAGTGACTAAAACCGAAATTGCGATGTAACAGCCATGTCTATTGTGTGCTTAGGTATTGAATTTGTTGAATATTTCGGCTTGTTCCGACCAACTTCGTTGGCTCCTAACTCCGTACCAAGTTTTATTAGGATACTTGTAAAATTTCCGCCTATTTTATTGGAAGTGCTTTCGCCTGATTAAATAAGATGAATTTATTGACTTAGACACGGCCAAAAGTGCCCAAGAATTCTGATGTCTGTGTGTATAGGTAAGTTTTTCCTGTTTTTCAGTTCCGTTGATTCGGTGAGTTGGTTCGGAATTTTAATTAAATTCTGTTTTGTTGTTTTAATTTGGTGTTTTCGGGTGTTTTTAATGAGTTATAATTTACTTTGAGGCGTTAAAGTATTTGTTACTTTATTGCAGTGACTTAATTTATAATTCTTTTGCCTTTCAACTCGAAGACTCATACTTTATCTATCTACTACATTTTTCTGTGAAATTGTATGACATATAAAATTAAATTATATTTATTTATTGTTTTTACATAGCTATATTATTTTAGATCTATGTTTACTTAAAGTGCTACTAGACTGCACACTGCATTGTTTTAAATTTTTCTCCTCATCTCACGATCCATCGAAAGTTTGTCTGATAGATATTGCTAACAGCAATAAACATTTCACTGTACCCATAGATTTAAGTTTGTGTACAAGTTGTTACTGTTTTGGGTTAAAATAAAGTTTATTAAAATTGAATCTACTGTTTCCCTACAGTCTATCTAAAACCACAGCCGTCTGTTCACACTATGTAATGCCATTTGCAATAAGACCGTCTATTCTACATTTATTTTTATAAATGTTTGCCCTGGCTTAAGTTAAGGTGACCAACAAAGACTTCTTCTTCCTGCTCTAATCTCATATTACTTGGTGTATGTAATAATAATTATGTCAAACCGAATTCACGTCCAAAGCAACAATTTAAACCCCTAAATTCAACTCAAACTAAACACTACTTAATAGTGACGTTAACTAAATATTAAGCACACATGCAGCACGGCTCAGGAACTTGCAGAACAGTAAGTTCTAAGAAGATTTGCATGACGCTCGGATCGTTCGAGTGCCCCTCTAACAGATCCCTTCTCGTAGATCTAGACCATAGGACAGATAAATACAGAATGTTTAGGTGTTTTTCAACCAAATAGAGGGAATGTCAAACTTTTGCTGACTAACCTCAATGTTGCTTTTGTTGCACGATGCTTTATAGGGCCACGGTAACGCGATTTTGGTTTGAAACCATACTTATTGCAGGAAAGATTGGTTCTAAACCCATGACTTTTTTTTTTGGTGGTGGGTAAAATCATCCAATGACATCTCCCGCCCTTGGGCGGAGCGGGAGATAGTGTCAGACTCTTACTGACTAAAAACCCACCCCGTTCCTTCGTGGCCTTAGATACCAGGGCCGGACTTTCCTTTCGGAAGCAGACCCTTGGCCCCAGTAGGCTTCGACCCGGCCTGCCTGCAGCTAGCAGGCTGGGTCTCTACAGTTTGCTGACAACTCCTTGAAACCCATGACTTATCGAATGCATCTTCGACTGAATATAATATCCGTAACATTGTTGGCCTTCCACAAAATGTACCGATGAACTGGTTAAGGCTGTAGGAATTCGTAGAATAAAAGATGCACCGAACCGGTCGAAGTAGAAACACTTGAGGAGGACTGAGTCTGGATTTTGATTGTTTATTCAAGAAAAAAAATACATCCATTTCAATAACATTCTGCCAAAGTGAAGAGCAGTTTGCAGGCAGAGTTCGTTCGATAGTCTTCTTGAAAAACATAAACACCAGATAAACATATCGTTGCAAGGACAATAAAGGTACGCACTTACATTATAACTACTCGTATAAACATAATAATAACATCACACTAGCTGTGTAGTGAGAAGGGAATTAGTGACGGGCACTCGTTCAACAGTAGGTACACCTCTTTTGGCTCAAATCATGATGACGATAACCATTAAGTTATAGATAGAGAGGTTTCTGGTACTAGGAACCACGTTGCAAGTAAAGTAGAAAAGGATTTGATTTCTAAGATATAAAATTACGAGTTGTTTAGACTTCACTGTCACCGTGTAAGCAAGAGATTTACGGCCATCGGTCACTATAATCTATAGCTTCTAAGGTTCATTAGCCTCTTGGTATTATTTTCTAATACCAGTTGTCAATGAAACAGAACTTCTGCAAGTTTTTATTTCCCGCCTAAGTCCCGGTATAACCGGCCATTATGCGCAATACCCTCCGGCCATTTTGATATTCCATTCAATTGTGCCGATGCAAATGGTGAAATATTTTGAGATAAACGCGTATTGTGGACCAGGCTTATGTATTATGGACTACATTCTTATTTATACTAATGATAGTTTACAACTGATCTGTTTTTAATTATATAAACTAGTGCTTGACTGTGTTCCCACCTGGCGGTAAGCAGTGATGCAATCGTTGATGGTGGTGCGCACTAGTTTATTAGAAGTCTACTGACAGCCTTGAAGACACCTAAATTATAATCGGGCGGGAAGACCGCAACTAGTAGATGTGTATCTTAAACGATTGAAAAAGTCGATACAGCCGTAACAAAACGTAAACAATAATTATTTATTAAGAAAAAAAAAATATGACAAGAGGCCGATTTACAAAATTTATTCATTAAAAAGTTGTGCCGGAGGAGATGAAAAAAAAAAACTTTCTAATTGTACGAATGAGGTACTAATTATTCAAACAATTACGTTAGCAAGTTAGGTCGGGCAAGTTAACATTTTTTTCGGCTTCATTTGCCAACGGCCCCAAGAAAACTCTTAATCACGGAACTTAGATAACAAATGCCTTTCAAGTTAGAGCTAAACAGTTTTTTTGTTGCTTTGATGAAAAGTAAGGAATTGTGTATTTAAAATTCTGGAGAGTTATTTTTTTATTGTATAAGCTACTTATTTGCATTCTGGTTTGTAATTAAGGAAGGGAATGAGTGCCAAGGGCGAGGGAAACTGGGTAAAACAACGTCACTGCGGCGAGATTAGTTAGCGAAAGAATTATAACTTTCGATTCTATCATTTCTCTGTGCTGTCTTTTTGAAGAGATTTTTGTTATAGATTCGACTCTTTCAAACCAAGTAACCTTTTTTTTAATATGCTATCTCAATTTTTAATGCAATATGAAAATAAATGTACTTAAACATTACATAACTGACTACAAATATTCATAATAGTAACCTTACTGTGCCCAGCCACGAGCAATGAGATATTACATATATATTGTCACATTTTCTATCTATCCTAAGTTCTCTGATTCAAGAAATATGTGTGTGACCATTTATTCATTCTAAATTGTCTGTTTGGTGGTTAGGTAGTTAAAAACAAATTGTCCTACACATATACCTATGCATCTTGTATATATTTATAATGTATATATATATTTTATTGATTGTACATACATATGCGAAAACAAAGCACTCCACATCGCTGTCATCTACGTGCCATGAAAATGAGCCCAGAAGACATTGAATGACCATTCTAATTCTTAGGGGTAGGACGCAAGCCGTCTGATACCTCAGTGTGACCCAACCTGCTAGCTGCAGGCAGGTAGGGTCGAAGCCTACTGGGGCCAAGGGCTTGCTTCTGATAGGAAAGCCCTTGTATCTAAGGCAACGAAGGAACGGGGTGGGTTTTTAGTCAGTAAGAGTCTGACACTATCTCCCGCTCCGCCCAAGGGCGGGAGATGTCATTGGATGATTTTACCCATCACCAAAAAAAAACTCCCTCAGTGTCGACCAGTGAGTGAGAAATGTTACTGCAAAATAACGTCCACCACTTGTCTCTAAACAGTGAAATCGGCATGTCAATGAATAAAAAATTCTAAGAAATGCGACATCCACCGACCCGCACTGGGCCCGCGTCCGCCACGCCCAGTTAGAGGAGAGGCTTGAGCAGCGGGGACATTATAATGCTGAAAATCCTGATGATTATGCATTAAAAACCGAACCACTTACTACATATCGTTGCCAGATACTCAATTACAGAAGATTATTCTTAAATCCATGAAAAACTCTCTAACCAAATTCCTATTACCCAGGTAAATCCGAAAATAAACTCTCAGTATTAGTGTAAACACTTCAAACCCTACTTCCTATTTCAGCGGCATAATTTCCATAGATCGGGTGGAGAAATTCATACCCGCGTCGGAAGCGAGCGTATGAAATAATGAAATTAATGTCTTAATCTTTGAAATTTATTCATTGCAACCGCCGCTGCTCGTTGCTGGGTGTAATGCACTAGTCTATGTGCTTTTTACTTGCAAGCAATTTGCTTTAAGATGTGTTGTGTTTATATTAGCTTTTGTGAGTTATAGCGAGAGTAAGATCTAATTAAAATGGTTTGTTTATTTCGCAACTTTGCTCATCTTTATGTTCACAGATTTTTTAATCTATCTCACTAGAGTCGCCCACTATGTCGATAGTCTCAGGGTATTGACGTGTGGGCTTGCGGACGGCAAGCAAAGATTAACTTGCCGTCCAACTGCCCAGAGGACCACGCTTGTGTCAATGCGACGGCACGTTGTATTCTACGCGTGCTTCAGTTAGGGCCAATTCCTGCAGTGGCCTGCAAGGACTGCGAATTGTTGCGATGGAGTTCGGATCGGGTTGTTTTGGAGTTGGGGTTCGGGTTGGTCTTCGGATTTCAAAACAAAAATTATTGCTGTCAGAAAAACGAAATCAATGGATCCTGAATAACTGAGTATCTCCCTTACGACAGAATAATCAAACTTCACATCACACTTCACACTAATTTCATACAGGTTTTTTTTTATATTTTATAAACTAGCACTTGACTGCAATCCTACCTGATGGTAAGCAGTGATGCAATCGTCGATGGTAAAGCGTACTAGTTTACAGGTGTGTGTGTATGGATGTGACTTTTTCACGGTGGAATGGCTGAACGGATTTTGAGTTATCCTAGAAGTAAGTTTCCTTGGGACAATTTTGAGTTATCCTAGAAGTAAGTTTCCTTGGGACAATTTTGAGTTATCCTAGAAGTAAGTTTACTTTCGTACGGATAAAACCACTAGCAACAGCTAGTAAGAAATAAGATTCAGTAAGAAAGAAAAAAAGTCCTATTATTTCCAAATAAAAATAACCGAGCTAATCAATAAATATAACTAGGTACTATCCCTACTCCAAGGCTCAAGTTTTATACAAATACTTTATACACACTCAAAGTAGAAACGTGTCCTCAAAACCGCTCATACCTCGCTATTTTTACCGCCATGTCAATAAGAAACCTTGGCATAAATTCAGAAGGAGCAGCGTCGTCCAGTAAGTAATGAGGCAACAGAGCAAACATATAGTGTAACCAGGGAGTGGCGCTAATTGATTGCTTGCCACGCCCGGCATACAGTGCCACTGACGCTTTAGGAGCATTGCTTTTGCCTGAAGTGCCTCGAGGAATCGCTGGATTTGCATAAACTTGTTTTTTTTTTTATTTGAAAGTCGCGCCTGCTTTTTGAGAAATGGGTCCGAGAAGGAATGTTTACAAGTAAAGTTATTTATTCGGTTGTAGCACACTATCGTACAAATATTATGAGGGAAAAATGTTTCAATATGAACAAATGGATTTGAATGAAACTTGACATAGGTTTAGCTCATATCCTGGCTTTGCAAACAGATTAACTTTTTTTGCCAGGAATTTGTTCCCTCGGGATAATTTTTTACTATCATGCTGGTGAAACCGCTGGTAGCACCTAGTTATGTTATCTATGACTGATGGTTTTATATTTGTTACCGCATTGAAAGTCAAGTTTGAAGACGCAGTGTTAGAAGGCCTCCTACAAAGTATGTTTGAAAACCTGGTGAAGGTTTCAGGAATCAGATGGATGCAAAATACACAGGATTGTTCGATGTGGTGGCACTTGGGGGAGGCTTATATCCAACAGTTGACAACTTTTGACTGAAATTATGATGACGTTATCTGTTTTCGATTTTAAATAGCTACATAGAAAGTCGTAGATGTTTTTAGTTGTAAATTAAACCACCGTTCAAATAAATCTGCAAAGATCTTAACGTATTCACATGCTACCTACGTACTCTCTCTTAAGGCGACGGGACTCTTGGAAACTGTATTGAAAACCGCAACTTCCTCTTGAAGAATAAAAGCAAGATGCTGTTGTGAACTCTCCTATACTTCTACCCATCAGTCGACGGCAATGGTGTCAAAGGCAGAACCATGAACCAATGGAGCGTAATTTTTCGCGTCTATACCTGAGTTTAGAGTCTATAGGTCGGACGATAGATGCACTTAGATCCATTAGCAAGGTTAGCTTAAAGGTCGGAACTATAGCTTACATAGAAGATAATAATCCCTTGCCCACTAGGGCTCAAATGGTACACCATTTGAAAGTTATTCGATTGGATTCTATTTGGTTACAATTTAGAACACTGTATTGAAAAACATAGACATGTAATTGAGTTTCTGGAAACTGTTTGAAGTGGGAGTTTTTTTTTTCTTTGAACACTGCTGGAACGAGTACACGGTTTTCCACCTAGACTGTATCTAATCAGCTTTTGAAGCAAAATTCTTCGTAATTGAAGTCCACATGGTTATTTTACTTCTCAGAAATTTTTAATGCTTCACTCACTGAGCTTCAACAGATAAATTCGTAGAAATATAAACTCCATAAATATGATGTAGCATTTTTTTCTATCAACATTATTATCTATAAACATGGATAAATAATAAAAGAAAACAGATTAGTACACCAACTCTTCAATAAGTCTCTTTAAATACCCACCAATGTGCGGACGATGACGAATCATTTTGTACACTGTTCCTATCCAAGGACGTTGAAGAATTTCACGCAACGGCGCCTCTACTGCGTACTGAAACTCAAGCACAATAGCAGTATAGAACTTAATCCCCATCGGCTCTCGGCAGTCACGTTGGGGAAACAATGTTGCACGGTGTTAGGCTCAGGCCGCGGAATAGACGACGCGATGTGGACTGGCCTGATAGGAGAAGTGCTGGCCTTATTGGTAAAGCAATTATTGTAGTGGAAATAGGATGACTGGTATGAAACTGTACTGAAATAAATAAAGCTTATTGAATCTTTGAGATTAGTGCCAATTTATATCGATGTAATATTCATAGTTCATCGATAGTCCAGATAAATATAAAAATAAATGATAAAACGATTTTCAGTTATTTACAATTTTATATTAGTTAACAAAACCATACATCAAATCTAAACACGCTTCTAATTTAAACACATTGTCAGTCTGTTTGCTCTGGCTAAGGCCAAAACTAAACACGTACGCTGGTTGACTCAGGACATGGAATAGACGACGCGATGTGGACTGGCCTACTGGCCTAATAGGTCTTCCTGTATTGGCCTCGTTGGAAGAGGTACTAGTAGTACTAAAAGGTAATGAAAATACGATTATAGGAATTAAACTGGACCAGAAATATATATTTATGTGTGCATTTAGTGTTACTTTACAATTAAGAAATAATATTATTTTTTCAGTTTTTAAAGAAATATTTCATGTAAAAAAAAAAAAACAAATTTATTTATCAAGGATTCCCGCTTCTTTTTCCAGAAAGGTTTTGTAGTCTTTTTTTTATAAAAGAAAAGATTGATGGTTCTGTGAACCTAACATAAAAAGGTTTTGATTGTGATTAAAACTTTTAATCAATCATTATGTACATCCATTCTCGGCCGTGATCTAGCTAAAAGTGACCGTTGTAAATGCCGTCAAATGAAAACTTTACACTATTATTTTATTTGTAAAACATCATCAGTCCGTGCACCTCAAAGATATGTCAGTAAAACCGTAGGGGCCCAGCAGGGTGGCGCTAGGGCCACAGGAAATTTCTGATCAGGAAATTCATTGTCCCATAATGCAAAGGGCAACTGAAGGTTATAGTTTTAGTCAGCAAAAGTGTGACACGCCCTGTCACTCCACCTTAGGGCAGAAGGAGTCATTAGATGATTTCCCACCTAAAAAAAAAGCCTTTGGCCTCTGCTGTCATTTGTTAGTCTTTAACAGTCATTACACTGATCTCTGATAATATAGTTTTCTTTTTATGCGACAAACAAAAAGCTACCTGTATCCAAACAAAAACCCAGTCAAAAACCTTTACAAGGCATCATTCATACTAAACGTATTTTCCGCCACCGACTGTGAGTATGCTCACTGTTAGCCCCTATGTGAACACGACTTAGTCTGCAATATGCGTTCTCACCAACCCAACAGTACGATATAGAGTACAATATATTAGGTACTTGCGTGACGTGTTGCGCCGACCCCAAATAAAACGGGATAAGGGCAGGAAGATGATGAGATGATGATGTGTGAACAAAACAGTAGGCTTACTACGTGTAATACAATAATCTGCCACCGAGAGTCAGTGACAACGCACTACGTAATAGTGTTTAGTCGGTTCGATGTGAACGAGAATATACAACATTTGTTTTAGTATATGCGAAACCCGAAACATGTGTCTAGTATTTTTATGTAAAGAATCGTTGTACAAAATTTCATAACTGTATCATGAAAAATCTCAGAGTTATAAGCTTGTTATGTCAGCAAAAATACATAATCACCGGGCCATCCAGGCAACTGATGGGTTGTTTTGCAGTTGCACCCAGCTGTTTGGTGTGGCACCTAATAACCGCTATGACCTGCAATGACCTGTGTTGTACTTAGTGTCGGTGGTATCCAACATGTGACCTTTTAAAATTTTTTGAGAAAAATATGAGGTGATGTAAAAACTATTGGAATACATTCAGTTACTGATTCGAAACAAACTATATTCAAGTTTTGCATAAACTAAAAATAATGTTGTAAACATGGAAAAGCGATAAACTGCGTAACGGCCACTCACAGTCAGCGGCCGACAATACGTTTGGTCTGTACAATGCCTAAAGTTATAAAATATTTTGTTATTGTCTTTAAGGCCATATTTCAGATTCCCTAAGCAGTACGTTAGCAGGTTTACGATCCAACATGTGCTATGGACGGACTTGCCCTAAGTGAATCAGAATATATACGTCACTGATATACCGATGTACTGATGGTCTAAGCAATTTGCATAATTCACTAATTGATATTGACTGCTTGGGTAGTGATGTTTATTTGATTATTTAATTTAAATGCAATTTAACTGAGGTTCGCTCATGTAATATATCGTTTCACATTAGCTCTTTTGTATGTAGTCATTTCAAAGCTTAGTAACGTTAGTGATAGACAGTAGGTAAAATAACGTTCTCTTATACATCTGTTGATTTTAACTTAAATACTTTCACAGTACGGCTTTGTTCACAGTTTTTGTAGTCTATCTTAATATCAGGACCATCGCTAAAAATTTAACTCACACGGGCCACAAAAAAGCGCTAAAGAAACAAAATACAAAGAAGCTGGAAGCTAGAGGCTTCTTTTTGTGGTAGCGTTTTTTTGTGGCCAGCGTGCGGTGGTGACGGCGCTTTTTTGTGGCGGCGTTTTCTTGTGGCGGCGCTATTTTGTGGCCCGTATATGGCGACATCTAATAATTCGTCTCGGTATAACTATAAAAATACTAAACAAATATGTATCTCTACTTACTTCATAACCACTACTCTAAAAAAGGTGAAGGAAAACATCGTAAGGAAACCGATACATTCTAGGTTCAAAAATTCAATCTACACTAGTTCCGCGTGGTGAATTACTGCCTATTACCTCACTTAGAGAGAAAGCCTAAGTCCTAGCAGTGGGCACATCACAAGGCTGATTATATTATATTTATTTATTATTGATAGACGTTCTATTGTATCATCTGCTAAACATGAAACAAAATAAACCAACAGACCTAAAAAAGCTCACATAAATAAAACTAATTTAACAAATCAAAATTAAAATCCGCTGTAAATCAGAAAGTTACAAACAGAGCTGAGGCCAGCGTTTGTCAAATGAAAAAGTAATATGTAACATGAACCGAAACTCATAAATAAATAGTAAGTCTGTTGATATTTGAAAAGCGACAGAGAGCCAATATTTCGCATGTCAGTCAGAGAGACTCGTGTTTACAGTTAGCAACTATGTTTTTTGTCGCGTACAGATATTAGAATCTGAAACGTTGGTGAGTTTAAAATTCAAATGCGAAAATTGTAAATGTTGTTCATTGGGACGCGCAAAGTGGTTGATGAGAGTAAGTGTAGCTTTTAATGTGTTATCAAAAAAAAAAATTTTCACTGTTATGATTTTGTTTTATGTTAGCGGTACTAACAATATTCTTTCATTTTAATAAAAAAAAAAAAACATTTTTTCAAATTATTATAAGTTTTTGCTTAAACAGAGAACTTTTTTCATTGCAATATCATCACATCCTTTCCTACTCAAGGAGGAGCGAACGAAAGAAAAAAAAAATTTTTTTTTCTAAAACTCGAATACCGGACTTAGAGACACAATAGAAAGACAATAGGTGTGCGGACGCCGGCGTCCTCTCGGGGAATTATGAATTAATATACGCATGTATGAAATTAATTTCTTTAAGTAACCGAGTCAATGACCTTGTGCGTAGTTGTTTGTCGTTGCGTACTAACTACCTACAGGTCATTGAACTCGCCCAGCTGACGTTTACTTTAAGAAATTAACTTCGTACATGCGTAAATTAATTCAAGTTGAAAAAAATATACTTTATTTTTTTAATTGTATCTTTACGAATCGACCCTCCACGGGATCAAAATTTAACGGTGTATAGGTTGTTTAGCTCCATCCCTCTTTATTGCCCGTAAGAACGTCAGAAAGTCGCAGCACGCAGTCGTGCGAGCAAGAAAGAGCCTTACTATGACATGTTACAATGTCAGTATTTTAACACCATAATAAGGCCCCAGCAATTATTGTCAGTAAATATTTACATTTCGAAACAAATAATATTGCAATTCGAAATTCAAAATATACAAAGAAAAATACCAACTACCCAGTATTAATTTAAAAAATAATACAAACAGAAAAATAACTGAAATAACTTTGGCAACGCCGCATGCTACGGTTTATTGGGATTCGTTTTTACATCGGTGAGTCTATGTTTTCGGATGTAAATGAAAACCCCTATTCCAGTGGCGAGCGAATGCACCAATACTGTCGAATATTTCTGGGCATATATACAGTTTTATAGGAATTCATAGTTCTACGTATCATCGGTTTCAAATACGTTCGAATATACATGTTTTGTTATGTTTTGTGGTTGGTTCTGGATCTAGCTAAAGTTTTCAGGGATCAAATAAATGAAAATCCAACAATTTCTTTATGGTATTTCTTGACGAACTGTAAATATATTTTTTAGGTTTTTACTTTTATGTTGTTACAATCTAGCCTAATAGTTAGTCTTTCAAACTTACATGTTATTACACCCTATATATTATTTGAAAACTAACAATAGCGTTATTTTTACTTTTACACATATACATAGCACTTTCTTAGTGTTTGGTACTGATTGAAATACTTATTTACGTGTTATAATATAGCTGATATACAACAACCTTAATCGCTTTTATAATTAACTTCATACACTATCTCAAAAGGTTTGATTCTCTTTAGTCTACGCTCTGGGTTTGTGTGTAGACTAAAGCAAGCAGCTGAAAATCCTGATTCATGTGATCCTTGACTCTATAGATAAAATCACCATAACTATAGTGCGAATACTTGTCAAATAATATCTGAAGTAACATAAATTAAAACACCTTATATTCAAAACCAGCTAAACGACAGCATAGATAAAAGATAGTTTATTAGAGAATTACTTAATTCTCACTGATAATACTAACTGTTAAGCAGTAACAGATGTAATCCTTTCGGAAGGTCCCAATATTGGAAAAAAATCGAACTAACCATAAGGGCGTTTTCAAATTAGCCGCAAAGTGCCGCGCGACGGTTTTTCATTTAAATAAATGACGCGCGGCCGCAGTGCAGTTGTAGCGTGGCAATCGCACGTTTTTATTTATATGGAATAACAGAGCAGCACGGCAGCAGCGCTGCAACTGCGCTGCCGTCGCGCGGCACTTCGCGGCTAATTTAAAAGCGCCCTACAAACTACAGAATCCTTCATTCTCTTCTCATGTCGTCGACGGCCTGCAGTGTTCTACGCACGCCTCAAAGAGGTGTTAGTAAAACTGTAGAGGCCCAGCAGGGTCGAAGCCTACTAGGGCCAAGTGTCGACTTCTGAAAAGGTTGCCCTTGGTCCTAGAATGCAAAAGCAACTAAGTAGGAACATATTATGTGTGGTTTTAGTCAATGAAAGTCTGACACGACCTCTCACTCTAATCTAGAGCGGTAGAAGGCATTGGACGATTTCACTCCTTAAAAAAGTATTTCAAACGAATCTTATTCTATTGTTAATTCCATTCGAAGTGAAAAACATAATGCTTTGTACGTGAGCAAATCCTATTCCAACACGTTATGTCTTAAAAAAAAATGTACTGTAGACATAAAAAGAGAATCAAGCATATTTTTCATAGACTTGTTGGGGACTGTACTCAGAGTTTCGGCTTTTGTGAGTAGACCTTACTGTACCATCTTTCTTTTCTTTCTTTGTTTAATTGAAGAGGATGTCGGTAACGTGTTGCGGTACTAATGATTTCGGTGAACTGAAACGTTTTTATCTATTTTCCAGTCGGTTTTACCAAGCGGGTTACGTGTGGTTTCTGCCAATTCGAATGCCTAAATAATGTTACCATACGCGAGTCCATCCCGCATATAAAAAAGCCAAGCAAAAATAAACTGGCCCTAACGCCGTACATTATTTAGACATATGACGTATGACTCATCCCGGCAATAATCCTTTTATAGTTCCATACATCCTGAGGCAAGGTATAAACCTCGAAAAAATCTCCGAAATTCACATAATAACAATGGACTTTATTGCCAAGGCACTATCGTCTTTTCTCGGGCACTGAGTCTAAACGAATTGCTCGTATCTTCCCATTTTATAGGCCTTCTGCTTGTCCTGTGTTTTAGAAGGAAGGTTAATTGAATTCAAGTTTTATGTTGCCTCTAACTGACAATAAAAAAAACTTTACGTAGACCCCTTGGAGGGAACTTGATTAAAACAAATGAATTACTATTCATTCTTGTCGAAGTTCTTAGCTTTAAATGTAAGAAAAGAATGATTGTTCAGAGACTCGTCTCTTAAATGTTTGATTCAACTTAAGGTGAGCTTGCCTTTTGAAATATCCGAAGTGGTTCTCGTTTGTTCATCTTTTGAGATTCTGAAGGAGAAAGATCATGTAGAAGTAAGAATGTGTTACTTAGATATAGAAATTAACCTTGTCGTATTCAATACAAGGATCACCCAAGGGTAAGAGAGTTTTTGATCTGTAGTCAATCATTAATTAAAAAGGATACTTAAGACAATCAGACGTAGATGTTTTCAATTGTTACTTAGTTTGATCAATGGTCACATAAATAATGATTAGGACTATCTATGAGTCAAGAAGGATATATTTATAGATATTTCAGCATAATTAATTAGTTGAGATAACTATGGTGAAAAAAAATCCAGTAACATGCGAGTGAATGAACACACAGACCCTGGTCTATGTTTCCTGATAATACAACTTGGTGATTTTTATGTCAAGAGTGAATAGATTACTTCTAGGCAAGCGTGTTTTATCGTCGGCCACAATTTCTTTTTCCATCAAATGAGCCTATCAAGAATAAAAAAAAGAATCAAGTATATCGCAACTCGTAACTTTCTGATGACGAAACTACGAAATAGAAACAGCACGTTTAGCGATATCATTTTTGTTATTGCCTAAAATGCCAATTCCCGAAGTGTAATTTCTAAGAGGTCAGTACTGAAATCGACAGCAGACGTCGACGAGTTTAAGTAAGTGGTAAAGAGTGTACCTTAAGGCACGAACTTTGAGCGTTTTGTGAAACTATTATTATGCCTGTAACGAGTAGTTTAACAATATATAGATATACTTTGATGATTTTTTTTTTTTGACCATTGACCTTTTATTTTACAATTTAACTTAGAACTTCGTAGTAGGTTTTATTATATACATAGTTATAATTAGTAAGTGTTTTTTATAATGATCTTGTAAAATATTATGCAATTTGTAATTTTGCTAATTAAATAATTCTAACTTAGAACTTAGATGGTTCTTTTTATTTTACCATTAATTGCTATTTGTTTTTTTTTTTTTGTTTATTTATTTTTTATTTTACGACTTGCTATAAACTACTTAGTAAAGTGTTACATTTTTGTAAATCTCATTTCATTATTTTGAGTATGGGGACTATATGGATTACTTTTCTTTTTTTGTAATTTTTAACATGGTATCTGGTAGTTATGAGTATTTGATGCGGTCTACCCAAATGTCCTTTCTTTTGTATTGTTCGTCAAGTCGTTGAGCTCCTTAGTAGTCCTAATTTTGAGATACACGCATACGGACAAATGCTTGCACTGACTTGACAGATCCAATCTATGATTCTTTCTGTAAAAGACCATCTCAGACATTTATTTGCATAGTTCTCATATTATTTGATCATTACATGTTTACTGTATGAACTTTAAAAGACACTTTGACCCCTGTATTTGTTTCGATGTTTCTTCTCAGGGTAGTCAGCTAGGAAACTCCGGCCTCATCTAGTTTAAACTGGTGAAAAAAAATAGACCCGTAAAAGTGTTTTTTTTTTTAAACCTATTTGCTAAATAAACATCATTTATAATAATTATTATTGTTATTAAGCAATGATTATTGACATTCCCGGTCCACGTGACGAGAACCTCGAAGCCGAGAAATATAAACAAATCAAGATTTGGCTCGACAGGTTGTCGACATAAGGGATGTGAACTTATCGACCACTGTACTGATAGTCGTGTGAGCCAATAGTTCACTAGCCACGAGCCTCGACCAACACCTTAGGTGTCAGGCGTAAGGCCGCTGGATCAAGAGCTGTTGAAAGCGGTACTCCTGCACACGGCTCGTATAGTTAGGAGGTTCCTTTCTCTGGACCTCTGACCGCGAGTAGCTTGGACCCTGTCACCGATACCGGTGGGATACTATTTTTTATATATATTTTTTTTTCTATTGAAATGCTCATAATATAATTTGTAATGAATAAACGGAAATGAAAATATCTAAGCATGTTAAGCAACTGGTCTCGATGGTTAATCAGTCAGGTACTAGTCTTGGACACAAATCAATAATTATCCTCCTTCTCCTCCTCCTTGCGTCGTATTCCTCAATGCTGAGGGTCTTGACCTCCCTGCTTCATCACTTTCACTTGCACTACATTATACCTACGTATAATAAGGACTCAGGACGTGGATTGTAGGACCATGGATTAATTATTGAGTTTTTAGCAATGAACGTGTAAGTGATTTGGCACGAAGAAATGCCAAACGAGAAAAGCTTATATACTTCTATAATCCTGAAACTAGACTTTTCACGAAGAATTCAACGCCAGACTTAAAACTTACTAATCCTAAGTCTGTCCTGTCAATCTAAGGATCTAGTTAAACCGCTGACACATGAAACTTGAACCACATCCCTAATTGGTTTCATTTTCGAGTGAACAGGTCCGGTCCGGCGTGACACGGCGGACTTCCGACTTCTAACATGGCAAGGACCATACACGCCAATTATAGACCATATCCCCTTGTAATAAGGATTATCTGGGTTTAAGTTAATGATTCCGGTTGAAATGAATCGACCTAGTATGAGGTGTGTTATGATTTTTTCACGGGTGGACGAAACTTTTGGGTAAAAGGTGTGATGCCTTTCCGTAATTGAAATAATCAATTTTTGGCGCCTTTATAATAATAGAAGCTACAATTTCAATAGCAATGTTCTTCAGATTTCAGAAAAGATTTTTTTCATTTCTTTAGTTAATTTTTGACTAGCCCGTAGGTAGTAGAATGGTTAGTTTATGAGTTGTCCAGTACTCATAAATAAGCTCCAATTAGTTCGGAACTAGGTGGTGTTGGTTGAAAGGTATAATAAATATTGTTATTATTATTCACTGCTAAATAAAGATTTTCCCTGTTCAGATGTTGCCTTTGCAACAAAGTTAATCTAAACTAAAGTTTTAATTTCTTTACACAAAACGTATCACTAATCAAATTGCTGCAACCTAACCCAAGCAATCAAGATTCCTTGCTAACTCCCTTGTAATCCTCTACTTCTCATCAAAATGCATTGAACTTAAACAATGTCTTTGAAGTTTAACGCTTCAAAGGACCTCAAATGTAATCATTAAAAACAGAAGCCATTCATTTGAAACGAAGCCTTTTGCCGTCAATATCAATCATAGTACGTTTTGACAAGACGCCAAATGATTTTCAGAAGGATTTTGGCTTTAAGGGGTCTTCATACAGCCTTGGATTGTCGCTTAACGTAGCAAACTCGCACATTTCCTAAGAATTAAAATACCTAAATGTAACGAGACGCATTTGGCTATCTAGCCTTAAAACTCAGTATATCGTTGACAAATTCCAGCCAACATATTTGTCCACATAATATAATTAAATATCCCTACATTAGGCAGACACGCAACTAAATGTAGTGGCGTCTGTGTCTAGTCCAGTGGTGCTATTCTCAAAAAAACGTAGCACTGTCTCAACGACGAACACCCAAATAGAATACATTGGATTGTCAACCTAATAAACCTATATATTAGATTGTAAGTCCCATGTATCCTATTTGGATGTTCGTCGTTGCGGCAGCGCTGCGTTTTCTTAGAGAATAGCACCACAGGCAATCTATTGTCAAAGTCGATCAAAATTTGTAACCCTCCTAACGTTATTTGGCATTCCGGTGTAGTTCCGTTCCGAGGACTATGACAAATTCGGTCACATTTCCCATTTGCCAAATTTTCTCATTAACTGTCGTACACAGCGTGTCGCTAGTTCCACCGTCTAGAGTGACCCCTACCGCGCCTAGACCAGCATGTTGTCAGTGTCGAAGACCTCAGACGCAGCTAGAGAGGTCGACGCGCAGTAGACAATTATACCCGATGTCCATATGAAGCGGCCCCAGAACCGATCCCTGCAGATCATCGCATCACATCTGTCGCCGGTTCCATTCTCGCCAACGGCCGGGGTATGAGACGGCCCTGATTTTTTTGATAAATAAAACTCTAAAAAGAATAAGAGTGTCAATCAAAATGCAGTGATGCGTAGAAGAAATACTGAATAGTGTTGATAAATCGGCTGGTGCACTAGCTTGACGCAACCCGAACATAAATTGCGATCTTTTAGACAGTCGCTCTATAATATTAACTTTATAGTTGGACCCTTAATAGTTGAAGGCAGCCTTGCATTTGGTTTGATTTATGATATTGAAGGGTCACCTTGCTGCGCCCGAGCTACTAGCTAGTACAAAGGGGCACTCGCCCATAATGGTTTCGTTTGGCTGTCAATCAAGGTATAGTGAAGGTAAGACTTTCTAGACAAGAATAGGGAGTAACTTTAGGGTGTGTTTTCATTATGAAAAGCAATTTAGTTTGACTTTGGCAATTTCGAGTCATTAACCATGTTGTTAAGATCAATAATTTAAGAATTATATCACGAGTAAACAAAACACAGAATTAATTCTTTCTCTGGTTTCGATTCATGACTGAAGCATATAGTTAATAGACATTGTATTCTGTAAATACTCAGTAGTAGCCATGATTCTGAATTGGTTCCCGGATGATGGTAACAGGCTCGCCCATATAACATTTCTTTTTTCTTTAGCCTGTACTTTCCAACTGCTGGGCAAAGGCCTCATTTATAACATGGAACTATAAAATTGACAGCAGTATTGGTGAAGTAGTTGGACGATTATCTGCAGCGTTGCGTATTGCTGATACGATTCCTGCACAGTTTTATGGCCTACAGATAGGTATTTGGGTCTGGGTCATTATATACATACATGAGATTACATATCCTTGAATCCCGTAATAAAAAAGTAATTCCCAGTTTGGGGCAACGTTTATTTATCTTCTTCTTATTCCTGCCCTTATCCCATATTACTTGGGGTCGGCGCAAAACGTTTTTTACATCCACTCTGTCCGGTCACCCGTCACACTATCATCATCATCATTTCAGCCAAAAGACGTCCATTGCTGGACATAGGCCTCCACCAAGCGTCGCCACAGTGGCCGGTCCTGTGCGTCTCGCATCCATCGGACTCCAGTGACCCTGACCAGGTCATCGGTCCACCTTGTGGGACACACTATCACTAACTCCCTTTTCTTTCTTTTCGTTTATTTATAAATAAAAATAAAAAATTGCTAGAAGGCATGTTTTAAAGTCGTGTTACGATAAAAAAGACTAATGATTAGCTACTTGATTCACGAGCAAAATAATTTTCTAAATAACATCTACTTACTTCATACGTTTCTCGCAATGACTGCCATTTTACAAAATGGCGATTTTTCTCTACAATTTGAGCGAAGAAAAACATTCTAAAAGTCCAAACGTCCGGCATTGCATAAGACTCGTACATTTCAGAGTACTATTGAGCTAATTTCCTTTGGCTTCCCTTCACTTACTGCACTTTACGGGTCTTCTGGCACCTACAGCATCTTTCCTTTTCAAAATTATGGGAAATGAAATGATCATTTAAACATTTGCATTCAATTTCTCGTAGTGTGTGTGCTGTTAAAAATGTAAAGGAGTTATTATGTATTAGGTCACTGGTTGAATTTATTTAAACTTTTCTGGGTAATATACTAACCACTAAACGAACAGGTCAGTCAGTTAATGAAATGTGTAACAAACAATTGGAACAACAAAGTATTGAAAAGCCTCCTGTGTTCCTTCAATCGCAGCAGTTAACTATAAATTCGCACGAAACGGCACGTGAACATATTCGCAAGAAACTGCTAGATTCATCGCAGCGTTGATTTGGTGGATTCGTTTCTCAAAATAATTTTTGGTTATTTGTATGTATTTATATAAGTATGTATTTATATTTATATTTATTAGATATTGTATTAGTTTTCTATTTATTTTGTCTGTTTTTCATTAAGTTGCACCTATTATGTTATGTCTCTGCACCACCCTAAGGTCGACTGGTAGATAATGCCTACGGCATTAAGTCCGCCTTTGTACATAGTAGTGCATAAAGATTTTTAAATAAATAAATAAAATAACTACGGCATCGGCATAAACACAACCAGTCTATTGTTTTTTCACATCCACATTTCACTCAGTTCTTCATATATCTTCAACACTTCATAACTCCTAGTACATTATCTCCAACAAATCCCAACCTTCGTTCATCTTACACCCACTAAACACTATTAACGACGTACGTACAGGTAAAATTACACAAATCGCATTGACGCGTTGCCATGGTAACCGCTCAGGCGCCCGGTAAACCGAAATTAATCCAACCGTATGAGCGTACAGGCGAACTTAATTAGCGACTCTGCTTGTGACTATGTGGAGCGAGCGCGATGATTAGACGATAGATGTGGCTCCTTGATTATAAGTGTCTTAGCTGAGGAGATAACGAGCCTGCTGTCTGGTTAGTTGTGGAAGACAGTTTTATAATAATACAATAAATCTGGGTGCATCATACAAATTTAAATTTAAATAGTGCGATATTTAGATATAAAAATCTATGTAAAAATATGTAGTAAAGTTAAAAAAAAACCTATAGGATTGAATTCGTAATGAAATGTTATATTATAATCCAATGATAATTAAATTTGACACATACGTGTACTTAAATTGATAATATAAAATTGAATAATAATAATGTATAAATTTATCTAGTAATTTAAAGAAAAAATTTAAGTATAATAATCAGATAATAATTTTTAAATATTTGCATGCTGAACGGTAAAATGTGGCTGAGCTGTAATGTAATCCTAAGAACTACTATGTACTACCCATATTTGCAAAATAAAATTCTATTCTATTCTATTCTATTCTATTCTATTCTATTCTATTCTATTCTATTCTATTCTATTCTAAATATTAATTAATAATAATAATAATAATGTGGGAAGTGGATTCGGCTATCATTGTACCGATAGTCGTTTCAGCCAATCGGTTAATAGCCAAGAGCCTCGACCAACACCTTAGGAGGCTCTCGTTAGGCGGCTGGATCAAGGGCTTGATTCAGAAAGCGGTACTCCTGGACACGGCTCGTATCGTTAGGAGGTTCCTTTCTCTGGAGCCCTGACCGCCGGTAGCTTGGACCCTGTTCCCGATACCGGTGGGACACTATTTTTTATATTTTTAGATGTTTTTTTTTAATGTTTTTTTTAAAGAAATATTTAAAAATATAATTTATAAGTATATTAATGAATAAAGAGAATAATAATACAACATTTATTTAAGACGAAATCCATATTCTGTTAGTAACAATTATCTTAAAACTAATGTTAGTAGGAATTAACAACACAAAACACAACTACACTTTGACATTGAGTCGTACCCATCTTTGCAAAATGGGGACTCCCACCTATCTGCAAAAACACTCAGTATAGTGTTAGTGCTGCAACGAACGCGAGTGAGTAGGGAGGCTATGGCGGCAAAGCCATCAACCGGCGCCTCAGCAAACATCCCTGACGCACTGCAACGCCACGGCAGCCCCAACAGTACCCTGAGTGCATTGTTATATTGGACACGCAGGTCGCTGTGTGCCCGCTGCAAATATGCAACCCACAGGCTGCAGGTGTAAAAAGATTGGCAAAATGCTTTAAAAAGCGTGATCTTTGCTGCTTTTAATTAAACTGAAAACCAAAACCTATAAAGAAATTAGAATAAATGTTTTCTTTTTACTATTTATTTATTACACTTATGTATCCCTAAATTTTTTCATTACAAAAATCATCTGAAGTAAGAAGTGACATTCCGTAACTGTAATTGACTGTTTTCATGGTCTGGTCCTAAAATAGAAACACGCATACGCACTTTGATTTCACGTCTCAACTTTCCAGTCTAATTACTTGTTTTAAGACTCAATTTATTTATATATACTAAAACCAAAAATAAAAATATAAAAAGCTACTAGAGAAAGTTTGTTATTACTCTTCCACGCTCAAAAGGTTGAACGAATTTATATAAAAGAAGCACGAGCAGAACATATTATCCCTGGAGTCTGTTCTTAGTCTAAAATAAAACTCCTCCGCATCGCTGTCGACTTCGCCACACTATATGGCAATGCTTATTCGGTGTCCAAGATAAAAGCCAGCCCTCAAGTCACACCGCGTGGAGGACATGGTGGAGCGTACGGTAGAGGTGTGCCCCGCTTGGACATCATCGCTTGGATGGGGGCGATCGGCGGCAGTAATCTCTCGCGCCGGACCTTGGTCCGAAGCGAGGAGGAGTGGCAAGCGGTCGCCTCCTTCTGCGAAGTAATAATGCTAGCAAAGGAGGAGGCCGCACGTGCACGCGCGAGGGAACGGCCCTCACGCCCCAGCCGACGGGAGCTCGATCCCGATTTCAAGCCACGGTAGCTCGCCTTCTGTTCGACCAGTAACTGTTGTTTCACGTGCGCCTCAAGGAGATGTCAGCAAACCTTACGGCCCAACAGTGTTGAAGCCTACTGGAGCTATGGGTTAGCTTCAGAAAGGAAAAAACGGGCCTGGTATAAAAGGAAACGAAGGAACAGGACTGAGATTTTAGTCGGTAAAAATCTGACACGCCCTTTCGCTACACCGAAGAGCAGGAGATATCATTGGATGATTTTCCCACCTTAAAAGCCCTCGGGTCACACAAAATGTAGTACTTAGATACATGGACATTCAGCCCAGATTTTTAAGTTCCCAGTACCCAAAATCTAAGTCAGTTATTACAGAAATCAATAGGAACGTCAAAAGCCTTTATATATATGTACTACAGCGGCTAATGCCAAACGCGGTCCAATGATTGGTTTAAGCGCTCTTCACCAACTATCTTGCGCTATGGGTTTTGATCTGCAAAACTCACTCCTAATCCAATTAGCCGAGGTATTGTGGTGTGAATGAGGAGTGAAAGAGGGCTTAGCGAATGTGTAGTGAAGTCGGAATTAGATGTTCGTAATTATTAAAATAGTGGATGAAAAAGAACTGGAAATGTGCTGTGTTTTAGGCAGGACATGTGAATGTAAGTTTTAATTGTTGGCTGTGAGGTTTTTAGAAAGAGTCACCGCACCCTAGAACGAATAGGGCAACTGAAAAAACACAAGTAGGTTTTAGTCAGTAAAAATTTTATCTACCTTTTCGCTGAAACAAATAAGCGAGATAAAAATTACGCCAAAAAATTCTTTTATACTTTACACAACTCACACACTTGTATACTTAAAGAATATACTATGTTCTTAACTTCTTATTTGTTTGTCACACAAAACAAAGTACATTTTATTGCGTATGGTGTTTGGTCTGTTTATTTTTCTGTGTCCATCAAATAAATTTTATATCTATCATATTTATCTATCTATATCTAAACCCACAACACAACTCTTCGTGTATACCTGAACTCTAGACATGTGCAAAAGAAAATCTGATTTAAAGTGTTTTGAATAACACGCGGATTTCATCACGCATGGGATTCGATCCGCATGCAGAAAATCCCAAAAGGCAAAAAAACGTATCCCGCATGCGTATTGCACGCATTACAATAAATACTTGTATGAAAAAGACATTTGCGGAGGTTAGGCGTATGGAACAAATCCGTATGCGTGATGATCTAACAGGGATATACGCCTCACCAAAGTATCGCGACAATGAACCACCATATGCATCTCACATCCATAGGATTTCCACGACCCTCACAAAGTCGGTCTACTTTGTGGAAGGCCTTCCAGCGCTGCATCTTTCAATACGCACTCACCACCCTAGAACTTTTCTGGCCTATCGACCATTTGTTCAGTGAGCAATGTGCCCTAACCACTGCCACTTAAGTTTGGCGATTCTTCGAGCTATGTCGGTAACCTTGGTTCTCGTAACAGTATACTTTTTTGTAGCAGCAGCCTCTTGGAACAGCATCATCAATAATACTATGCTTTTTAGAATGGAAGCTAATTATTAATTAGTAGTTTAATTGGCTCTACAGATTATTTTGTGACTTGAAACTATTCATTTGTTTAAAATTGGTGTAACTGTGTACCTACGCGTGTAGATTTACCAAAGCATTCACAAATAATCATTCTAGATTTGCGTCTCTTCAAATCCACCTAAACATACACAAAGGAGATGCTACAGACAGTGGAAAAGGGTATAAAATGAATGTCAAATAAAAGCGTCATGCCCTCATTTTGAGCCACCAAAATAAGTATGAGAAATATAAAAAATACATCCTTGCCAGCTCTTACTAGCGAGCATAAAATGTAACTATTTCAATAAAAAACTACTCTGCTAAGTAGGTACATAGTTAAATTTTTACGGTCTGATAGTCGGGGACTTGAGTGAAATCTGAGAAAAAAGCTTCACAATTAAATTATATAGAACTGAAATAATAATAAAAACACTCCAGGGGCCTTTTGAAATGTTTATAAGTACAATCTATAGTCGTAAACTTACTCATGATGACGTAAGCATATTTTGTACCTAAAGCGACTAGGGATCGCAATACGTAAAGACGCAATTCGTAGGTACTACTGAGCCATATGCCCCTTAACGTGACCCCGATATAGGTACGTAGCTCTTCAAAATACTGAGATATTGTGGTTACATTATATAGTCGTAGTTTGGTTCTATTCAATTCTTTAGTTCAATTTCATGTGTTTCTATTCCATCTAAATTACTAGGAACCCTAATTGAAATATTATTTTGATGTATCTATATCTATACTCCTCTTTGCGTCGTATTCCTCAATACTGACGGTCGTGACCTCACCCTGCTCATCACTTCTCCCTGAATGTTGTTCCTCCATCTGTTTCGATCTCTGGTTGTGTGAAGGGCATTGTATGTGGTAGAGCCAAGAGCGGTGCGGACGCCCACGAGGCCTTTTCCCATCCACTTTGCCGGTCACAATAAGCCTTTCAAGGTTGCTACAGTGTTTCTTAGCAATTTGACCAAAGTATTGCAGAAATGATGATGAATGATGTATCTATAATATATTATTGAAGTATCTTTTTCTTTTAGCGAGGAAAATCATCGAATATCCTTCCCGCTCTGGGATCATACTGTTATTGACTATAACCCACCCGTTTTCTTTCAATTAACATTTATTAATTTATTTATTAAAACTTTATACAAACATACAACATTTTCATACATTTTGCACTTAGCGTTTGGCGGGAACGCCGACAGAAAAGCTATTTGTTTAAACCTGTAAGCACAAATATGGATTTAGATTTACGAGTTCCATCCCGTTTCGTCACTAAAATACTACGACGCGGCCCATTTTGTTAGTTAAATAGTTTTAATGAAATCACAAAAGTTGTGCGGCGTATAAAGGCGTAGGCACACTCGCGAGCGACTCAGCTTCGTGGACATATTAATTTATCTTTATTTTAATAAAACGCTCATTCAGCATGTGCAGAACCGACTTCAATGTGAAATTGCTTTTTCAGTTATAAAATATGGCGACAGTCTCTTGTCTTGAGTTTTGGTTACACTGTAAGCGATGACTCAGTTATATTTTAATGCTGGTGGAGTTGATTTTAATTCTGTTTCTGAATGTGAATGAAGTAAGTAATTGTTTAATGGAAATAAAGGACTTTTGTACAATTTACGTAATAATATTTGCTGTTATGCGAATTTATTTGAAATATACATCTGTAGTTATATAATAATAATGTAGGTACCTCTTTGAGTGAGTATTTTAGCACTTGAACTTTGAACCACGGTTGACGTAGTGGTTGAGCAACTGGCTACTACACTGAGGGTTGGGGGTTCGATCCCCGTACGGAACGTACACACGATACAAGAGTAATTCATAGTGTGGGAGAACGTATTAAAAAAAATACTCTTCACTTTTATACCCAATGATTTAAATAATTTTACGCAGTTACATAAAATATTACCCACTTCATAGCCTTTCAAAAAGAGAATGCAAATACCCCGTACCATATTGTGTCACCAGTATATTAATACCGAAAATAATGTTTTATTTATTTATTTTTTTTGTCGCATTAAAAAAATATCATAAAAATTACATTAAACCTTTAATTTTTTTTTTCTTTTCCGTCGTTTAACCGATGAAAAAAAATAACTTTGACACAAGTTGGTACGGATCCACACACAAATTTGGGCAATCTCTTTTAGACTATTTACTCAAAATTCTATTTTATATTTAAAAACTATTAATCTAAACGCCTACTAATCAATGAATTACCGTGGAGGAAAAAGTTCTGCGCTCATTGGAAATGCTTCACGAAACGAATAAATTTAAAACAGATTCAATCTCATTAGCACTCAGCTTATTTAGTGGCTAGAGAGAACTACGCCATTCATCATCTCGTTTGCGTTGAATGAGGACGTCTTTTCAGTAATAAAAGGCTGGGAATAGAAGATTTTTGTTGTAAAATGTCGTTCAAAATTCATTTTATTCGACTATTTAATCGAATCTTGACTTAATTACTAGTTATGCATCAAAACGAACACTCTTGAAAATACTACTTCATAACGGGTGCATTATAACACTTCATAGGCGGCTTCGTAGACGCGGGCTTGCGGACGGCGTACAATGGTTAGCACGCTGTCCGATCGTCCGGTAACCGACCGGACCGAACCCAAGTCGTCGACGGCGCGTTCTGTTCCCGCACGCCTCAAGGAGCTGTCAGCAAACCGTAGAGGCCCAGCCTGCTAGCTGAGTGCCAGCAAGGTCAAAGCCTGCCTGGGTCATGGGTCAGCTTCCGAAAGGAAGGCCCGGCCCCGGCACGATAGGCAAAGAAGGAACGGGGTAGGTTTTTAGTCAGTAAGAGTCTGACACTACTTCCCGCTCCGCCCAAGGGCGGGATTTGGCATTGGATGATTTACCTACCATAAAAAAAACACTTCATACGGCTCAAGCTTTACATCTTCTTCTTGTTAGTCGTGCATTCCTTTCGGAGTGGTCAGGGTCATGGATCGTCTGGTAGGTTGGTAGCGGCTTTTGCGAGAATTCTCCATCTCTCTCTCTTTTCTCTCTCTCTACTTATGGCACTTAGTGTACACTCAATGAGGGAATACTTCGAGGATGACTTAAGCTTTACATACTTATCGCATGTTTAATAGAAAACAGAACTAACTCATTAAAGAGGGTATTTCAAAATTGAACCTTATTATTGAAACATAATTTTTAAGATTCAAATACCTTATTTTTTGAGTTAGGCCTCTTTTCTATCAAGCATGCGATATAACAAAACAAACAAATGCCAATCGTGGCTGAAAAATACTGAATAGATTTTCATGCGGTTTTCACTAATAGACAAAGTGATTCATGTTTAAGATTCAGTTGTATAATAAAATACAAGTTATTATAGTAGAGGAAAATCAATTGGGAAATTAATAAATCAAGAGATTTTCTGTGGTTTCACCCACAGAACTTTCGAACTTATTCTACAAGAAAGTTAGCAAGATAAAGCGTACGCTATGACATAATCACGGCAAACCATTGATCCATCGACTTGAGTCGTTATTTACAAAAAAACTTACTGACTTTTACACTTTTAATTTTAGTGGGATTAGGATAGAAAAAGGAGAACTGAAGGATTGTTTAAAAAATTTACCGCAGCTGTGGAATGCAAAAGGTAACTAAAGGAACACAGGTGGGTTTAGGTTTGCTTAACATCAGATGGGATTGCAGTCAAGCACTACTTTATATCAATTTAAAAAAAAAACCAGTAAAATAATGATACTACTCACTCCACGCACAGCATAAGAGGTTGTTGTATGTTTTCCCACGTCTATAAAAGATAAAAACTGGCCAAGTGCGAGTCGGATTCGCTCACGAAAAGTTCCGTACCATTGACTAGATAAACAACAGAACAATAACAAAATAGGCAAAAAAACTACTCACTAGATCTTGTTCAAACCAATTTTTGGTGGAAGTTTGCATGGTAATGTACATCATATATTTTTTTTTAGTTTTATCATTCTCTTATTTTAGAAGTTAGAGACACACATTTTACAACTTTGGAAGTGTCTCTCGCACAAACTATATTCAGTTTAGAAAAAAAAGAAACCTTAATATCATTTTGGAAAACTTTTTTTTTTTTTTCGTCGAACCTATACGTGTGGGGTATATGGCCCACACGTATAGGTTTGACGAAAAAAAAATTTTAGTTTCAGTTCTAAGAATGGGAACCCATAAAATTCCTTTTTTTCTATTTTTGTGTGAAAATCTTAATGCGGTTTACATAATACATCTACTTACCAAGTTTCAACAGTATAGTTCTTATAGTTTTGGAAAAAACTAGCTGTGACATACGGACGGACAGACAGACATGACGAAACCATAAGGGGTCCTTTTTTTGCCATTTAGCTACGGAACCCTAAAAAGGAAATCTATATATGTAATATCTTCATTTAATAATAAATTGTCCCCATTGTATTACCGCTTGGCCACGCGTCGATAAACACAACAAAACCCGCAGTACTTTAGAAGTTAAGTTGCTGAAAACAGGTAGATACATTAAACATTTTAACGGCTCACCGTAAAGCAATAAAGAGCTACAGAATGGCCCAGAGACCAACTATAAAACATAATTACCAGGACGCTTGCCAACGGAAAAATCGTGTCATCACTGAGTTATGTTATCGCTTTCTTATATTATATCATTTTTATAATACTGTTTGCAAGAACAAGTAAACACCCACTCTAGATATTTTGAAGATTAACTATAAAAGAAAATGGTCAAATGCCAGTCAGATTTGTCCAATAAAGATTCCGTACAAACTTACTCATGCTATCAGTTCTATTCGAATCTCGAGGATTTTTCGAACCGCAAATGTAATTATTTTATGGTTTTCAGACTTCTTTCTTTACTTTTATTATAATACCTTGCTTCTTGCCAAATTTCCTCACTAGTGTCTAAATATGTGTCTAAATGGATCATAAATGGCATTATCTTTAGATTGCGTTGAATTAAAAGTTGATATTTTCACTGCTCCAAGGAGGTACAGACTCAGGTCTGTAACTAAATAATATTATTTACTTCTTTTTTACACCAATGCGTAAAAACCAAGGAAATACTAAACACTAAAATGGATAGAGAGGCCTATTGTAATCTGTAACATAATGATAAATCACATGTCATTAATATTATAAAGGCAACATTTTGTACTACGTATGTTAGTTACTTCTTCACGTTAAAACAGCTGACAGAATTTGAATGAAATAGTATAGTGGGATACTTTATGTCTATGGATTATCCACTGTTGGACATAGGCCTCCCCCAAATGTCGCCACAACGAATAGTAGGTCCTGTGCGTCTCGCATCCATCGCATTCCCGCAACTCTCACCAGGGGCCCAAGTCTGCTATTTTTGTAAATTCAACATTCCAACACGATCCCATTGTCATTTTGCTAAAAGTTCCTAATCTGCTAAATCATAATGGTCAATCATATCATGTCAGTAATGGTCAGTGGTCTCGTCACGAATAGTGGTAGAATGAGTTGTTGTATTCAGACAAATCTAATGGTAAATCACTTATCAAAGGAACTGTTAAAATTATAGTAGATTACCCCCATACGTCAGACATTTATATATCATTATGTACGAGATTACCATTTCTTTAAATGGTGTGTCAGTTATTGACTATTAGAAAGTCATAATGACGCCATTACCTTAGTAGATTATCAAACTTGTCAAAATCAACAATAATATGAAATCAATGATAGACAATTCTGACACTATTGTAATAGCAGACTTAAGGCCCTGGTCATCAATCCACCTTGTGTGAGGCCTTCCAAGGCTTCAGTTTTCGGTGTGCGGTCATCATTTTAGAACCTCCCGGCCCCATCGACCATCCTCCTTGTTTGTTTGGAATAATTTTCTACTTTCACTCAAACGGAGCTGGTGGTGGGAGGTAGTTCAATATTATAATCTATTTACGATGTATCTTGCATGATTAATTACAAAACTTATGGCATTTGGTGCAATTCGATGTCACATACAATTTTATAATATATACCATATTATGTAGTGAGTGTTTCCTCCCCTGCTTGTCAAGTAGTAGGTTTATTTTTATTTTTATTAATAGGTTCGCGCTTGACCGCTATCTCACCTGATGGAAAGCGACGATACGGTTGACGATGGATCGCGCTTACCTAGAAGAAACCTATTCACTCTTGACTTAAAGATTCCCGGGTTGTAGCCATCAGGAAACACAGACTCCGGCAGGGAATTCCACTCCTTAGCTGTACGCATAATAAAAGTGTTCCCAAAACGCTTTGTGCGTATAGGTGGGATGTCCACCATGTATCGGTGGCGCAACGCCGTACGTCTGGTAGTCCGATGATGGAACGGGCTAGGCGGTACCTACTAACTAGCTGCATGTTTCAATTTAGGGGCAGTTTTCTGACTTTTGCGATGCATCTACATATCTATCTTCTTTTTCTTGGAACTTTTACTCTTTTTGGGGCTAAGGAATCATTAAATGACTTCTTTCGCTCTCATCAACAACATGGTTACGACATATACATACTTGCGTTTGAAAAGAACCAACCCACTGAAAATTGTATTTCTCTGAGATTACGTAAAAAGCGGCTAATTCCATCCTGTTACAAGTATATTAAAAGGTGTCAAAACATGTGACTTAGTGATTTTTCCATCGAGTACCTAATTGTAATTTTATGGTTTAATTAATGTTCTCAACAAAACACTACAATTAGTAACAGTCACAAGTTACGACAGAATTGTTAACTCATGATTAAACTAAAGGTAGGTTTTTTTTTTTTTTTTTTATGGTAGGTAAAATCATCCAATGACAAATCCCGCCCTTGGGCGGAGCGGGAAGTAGTGTCAGACTCTTACTGACTAAAAACCTACCCCGTTCCTACGTAGCCTATCGTGCCGGGGCCGAGCATTCCTTTCGGAACTAACCCATGACCCCAGTAGGCTTCGACCCTGCCTGCCTGCAGTTAGCAGGCTGGGCCTCTTCGGTGTGCTGACAGCTCCTTGAGGCGCGCGGGAACAGAACGCGCCGTCGACGACTTGGGCTCGGTCCGGTCGGTTACCGGACGATCGGACAGCGTGCTACCCATTGCACGCCGTCCGCAAGCCCGCGCCTACGGTGGCCGGAAATCGGGATCGGAATCCCGGCGGCGGCTGGGGCGAGCGCCCCGTTGCCTCTGCCTGATGCGGTCGGCCTCCTCCTTTGCTAGCATTACTGCTTCGCAGAAGGAGGCGACCGCCTGCCATCCCTCCTCACTACGGACCATGGCCTGAACCAAGGCCCGGCGAGAGAGATCGCTGCCGCCGATCGCCCCCACGAGGACACGGCGATGCTCCGCCCAGGCGGGGCACACCTCTACAGTGTGCTCCACCGTGTCCTCCGGATGTTCCGCACAGTGGCGACACCCGGGCGAATCCTCCGCACGAATCCGGAACAGGTACTTAGCGAACTTTCCGTGTTCGGTAAGCACCTGCGTCGTGCGGAAGTTGAGAACGCCGTGAGGTCTTTCCAGCCACGCCTCAAGGATGGGCCTTATCGCCCCAATTGTGGCGCGCCCCGAACGAGGTTGCGATAGTCGTTGACGCCATTTCGCCATGAGATCCCGCCGGAGCTCTGTCCGCCATGCCTCGACTTGTCGTGGCAGCGGAATTTCGCCCCGGCGTTGCATCTCCATGCGCTTGTCGTGCATGTGTGCAAGGACTGTTGCCTCCAGATCCCACGGCGGTTGGCCAGCAAGGAGGGTCGCCGCCTCGCGGGAGATCGTTCGGTACCCTCGCACCATGCGTATTGCCATGACCCTCTGGCACGCATTCAGCTGGGCCCTCGGTTGCTGTGTCAACGTCGGTGCCCACACCGGAGCCCCGTAGAGAGCCATGGACCGAACGATTCCCGCGTAGAGCTTCCGGCAGGAGGCGTCTGGTCCCCTGAGGTTGGGCAGGAGCCGCCCGAGAGCAGCCCCAGTCCGATTCAGTTTGGGAGCCAGACGTCGGAAGTGCTCCTTGAAGTTCCACCAGCTGTCGAGGACGAGTCCCAGGTACTTCATCGTCGACCCGACGCTGATGTGAACCCCTCCTACCGTTAGCTGGGAACGCGGTGGTGGCGCACCCCGAGGGCCGTGGAAGCACATGGCCTCGGACTTGTGCAGTGCCACCTCGAGTCCCAACTGCTGGATCCTGTCAACGACCATCGCAACCCCGCGTGTCGCTAATTCGACCGCCGTCCGGTACGACTCTCCCCGCGCTAGGACCAACGTGTCGTCCGCGTAGCAGACCACGCTGACCCCGTCGGGGAAGTCGCCGCGCAGCACGTAGTCGTACCCGATGTTCCACAAGGGTGGTCCAAGTACCGATCCCTGCGGAACACCGCACGACATCTCTCGACGTTTCCACTCTCCCTGGTGACCGGGGTAGATGATA
The DNA here is from genome assembly GCA_958295575.1 of Leucania comma. Lineage (NCBI taxonomy): Eukaryota > Metazoa > Arthropoda > Insecta > Lepidoptera > Noctuidae > Leucania > Leucania comma. The sequence goes on from OY282469.1 coordinate 3,675,741, forward strand.
TACCTCTCCGATAGGTAGGCCTCGATCACACGACAGAGGTAGTCGGGCACCCGGTGGTACCGGAGTGCCGTTCCAATGCAACTCCAGGGCAGGGAGTTGAAGGCGTTGGCAATGTCCAAGGACACTGCCACGACACACCTGCCCTGGGACACCGCATCCCCCGTCGTGAAACTAAGGGTAGGTACAAACTCTCAAATACATTTTTTTCTTATGTTTTTATTTTTTTCTTTCTTTACGAACTAACAGTTTTTTTTTTATGCTACGTTTGCATGTGGGCCCAGCCTTGGCCAATCGCTATTGTGTATCCATTGTACAAACGGGGAAACCCCGTCAACACAATGGCGGTTTGCCGAGGCTGGGCAGAAAACGTGCAATAACAATATTTATATCGCTACAACTACCAGCCCTTGCCGACCGCCATCGCATTACTGAGCGGGGCGGAGCAGGACGTTTACTATGCACTAGTGTGGTAATATTGCTCTGCCTTTAAATAATCGAAGTATGAAGCATGGCCACTTTACCTCTTATGGCCGCTATGAGCTGAGCTCCCCTACTGTATAATAATATCTATTTATATAAAAGAAAGTCGTGTTAGTTACACTATTTATAACTCAAGAACGGATTAATTTTGCTTAAAATTGGTCGGAAAGAAGCTTAGACCAGGAGACGGACATAGGTTAATTTTTATCCCTTTAAACTAAAAAATAAATTGGTAATGACTCCATAGAGCGTCTCGTAGTGCAGGGCAAAGTTGAGGGCACCAGGCCACGTGGTAGATCACCCATGAGATGGACAGACCAGATCAAGGCCGCAACTAAGTGCTCGGTATACGAATGTACCCGGAAAGCTGCAGTCCGCGATGAATGGCGCCGTGTGACCGGGATGATTACTCATCGTGATTCATAGTGATGACCACGACCACTCTGACAAGCGTGTACCGACTAAGAAGAAGAAATTAAAAAATATCCAAAACTTGGTCATTTATTGGCAGTTATCGGGTAGACAAGTTTATGGTAGAGTAGGGTAGAGCGGGAGCGAAACCGTAGGCAAAAGCTAGTAATATTATAAAGAGGAAATATTCGTATTTTGATTTGTAATGTATAAACTCAAAAATTACTTAACTATTTTTTTAATTATTGCATCAAACAGAGTAACATAAGAGGGTGCAGTATACCGGACTACCGGATTGGTGGGTGCCAATCCGGTAGTTACCCGATAGTTGAGTCCTATAAATTTCTCACCACGAGGCTGGATTTGGAATTGCAGTTCCGATGTGGAGTGATATCTCGTATAACTTCTTTTGAAGCACAGTGCAAGAGATGAGAAATCAATGGGTCCTATGCATAAGGGCCAATGTGCAAATTGACAACTTTTCAATAGATGCCTCTATTAAAGAAGTTGCTAGAAGTTGCTATGAAACATACTTTCGTTAAAAAGCTACATTTATTTATTTGTATCTCTAATATTTTTAATTATTATATTTTACGCCTATATCACACACGTAAATCAATGTAACTAGAGGACCCATCGAAATATGGAAATGTTGAGTTTATGGTATGTCGCCGCTCCATCTTTATACTGAAATCACTGTGGCGATTTCATTTGGTGTGTCCCTCAGAACAAATTAGTTCCTGTCTAGAGGACTCGATTCCTTGAATTAATCTCTTCCCATTTTTTAAACAAGTAAATTAGAAATGACGGAAACTCTGCCTATTCGGTGATTAATCATTAAATGTACCGCAGATTATTGGTTTCTATTTCTGGTTGTAAACCAGTTATAAGACAATTAATCATTGATTAAGATAACTTAAACATATACGTTATTCGTAATATTAGAGGTTGATTAAAACAGTTTACTTTTTCACACTAGAAATTACTCTTGTATCGTGGATGCGCCTATAAACACATAAATTTTAAAATAGACCCAAACCTAGAACGACTGTCTGTAGGTCACACAAATATTTGGTCCCTGAGGGAATCAAACCCGTGACACACATCATAGAAGCCAATCACTCAACCGCTGTGGCAAACGTACCTAAAAATTATCTTTATCGCCTTATAAGTTTGCTACGTATGTATTTTCCATATTAAATATTACGAACCTAATACGCGAAGAATGAACAAAAATACTAAATATCCAAGTGCGAGTCGGACTTACACACAAAGGGTTCCGTACTATATACACTACACGATACTAAAATCAAACAAAAAATACGCCAACAACATAACGTTGTTTTTAAGGGAACTCCATTTAATTTTGAATCATATTTTAATTTTATTATTTGTTGTTGTACTAGTAATAGTGGGATGTTGATTATTCGAAAGAGTCACCTCAACCTTTATAATAAAGGGCGACTAAAGGAACACTGTTCCCTCTCCAAGAGAAGAGGCCTGTGTCCCAGCAGTGGGAATATCAAAAGGATGATGATGAAGATGATGAAAGGTACACTGGGCTTTAGTCATTAAAAGTGTGACACTCCTTCCCGCTTCAAGAAGAGCGGGAGATATAATTTGATGATTTCCCTCGTAAAAAAGTAGCAATAGAAATGCACATCCTGTGAAAATGTCAACTCTCTACTTCTTTCAGTTTATGAGATACAGTCCATTAACAGACAGACGGACGGACAGAAAACGGAGGCTTAGGTCTGCTGTCGGCGGACGAGTAGCTTCATAGACGCGTATTCGTCATTATACGCTTGGTGTGTAACTGTCGACAAATCTGCAACAACACGACGGCACGACGCAACCTATGTAGTAAAAGGGTCTCGCTAACACATTACCTTTGGACACGGGACCCTAAAAACTTATATTTTATTTCAAAAGAAAAAAGCACGTCTCCTTCTGATTGGCCTACATCAAGGCTTCGAAACTTGACAGAAGAAAGATAAGCGAAAAAAGATCTATACCGTCGATCATCGCAGCTTGTTAAAAGTTGGCCCAACTGACAGAAAGTTTTAATGACCAGTAGATAGGCAAACGCGATCAAAGAAATATTTAAAATGTTTATTTGTAAATATAAAGGTGCTCAAGTTTATTTAACGAATATATTTTTTTTAGAGAGTTTTGAAAATACGCTAAAAAATATCTTTTTTTTGGGTTTTATTTTTGCTAGGACGAGAGATTGAAATATCGATTAGGTCAGTTTTATTTGATTTTAGGGTTCTGTACCGCAAAAAAAAAAACGGAACCCTTATACATAAACTTTGTTGTTCGTCTGTTTGTCTGTCTGTAAAGACCCTTTGTTTCGAGACGCGTGGAGGTATCAAGGTGAATTAAAAACTTATACTCAGGTCAGCGGTCCCTTGAAGCTGGGAAAATTTAAACGTCTAAGTTAACAAAAAAAAATGGCCGTTTAAGTCGCAAAAAACGTACCTTTCGATACTCTCAAGGGAATCAAAATTCATAGAGTACTTTCCGTTAACCTAAAACTCTAAAATTTGGCATGAAGCGAGGTCTTGTAGCACAAATATAGAAACAAAGTCTGAAAACAGTAAATTTGTAATTACGTCACAAAAAAGTTTTTTTTCTGAGTGAAAAATCTTCGAGTCTCAATAGGAATTTAACTATTTACATAAGTTTGTGTGCGAGTCCGACTCACAATTGCGGAGATTTTAAGAACATCTAAAGACTAAGACAATTACACGAATCTATATTTATGAAAAACTATAATATATACTTAATATGCACAATCAGTACAGAAGATAAACTACCAGGGTGCTCATATATAGTTGAAGTTTTTATGAAAACTGATAGATGGATTACAAAAAATCAAAAAACTTTTATTTCACATAGGCCTACATGGTTACTTAAAATTCTCAGAAACTAGTGCAGGATTCCAATTGATCGTTTCCTAAATGAAACATAATTAAATCTGGTTAGGGCGTTTTTATATCGTGCGGATTTCTTCACGCATATGGGTTGCGGTCGCAGATGATAATGAAATTATCATCATCATTTTCTTAGCCTCGTTCATATAAACAACCATATTCATAGTAAACAAACAACTAAAAAATTGTTATAATATAATCATTAAAATTTAAATTTATTCATAACCATTTACTTGTTACACTTTGGAACTAAAGTATTGATATAAACAAAAACAACAAAATACACTCTAGCATCGGAGTACACCTCCACATCACTGTGCCTAGAAGACTGGCAGCATCGACACGGTGAGTTTCAATGCTAATTATTTTAGTATAAAACCAGTCAGCCCTCTGGTCACACAATTATCTATCAGTAAAATATCCTTACCTCATGAACCAAGCGTTGCGACCCCAAATGGCTCAACGCTGTAATTACCAATAAGGTGATAGAATTTACGTCTTATGATGAACTCTGCAGCCACAGCTGTAGCGTGGTACCGCCGTGTTCAGCAGTATTTGGAATCAAGTTGACGCAGGTCGCGCTCTATACCAAAAGCCTTCCACGTCACTAACGTCATTTAGACATAGTCATATTTCAGCGTCTATTCTTTTACATATTTCATAAAAAAAGTATTAAAAGTATATACTTATATTTCAGCAATCTTTCAGGCTTTAACATGAGAAAAATACAGTGATTTATTACAAAGACCTAAAGCCGATTTTGTACGACGCTAAACTTATTCCCAACAACAATAAAATCTAATAGCAAAGCATTCAGTCAATTAGACAACTACCAATAACTCGAACGTACCCCACTTTACGATTGCGAACAAACTCCTTATAGGCCCCGCTTGCGTTTCTTTTATTCCCTAATCAACGTCCTACAATCCCCTACTAGGATCCCTTACATAATATCTACATTATAAACGGCGGTCTCAAGGATCTAAGGGTCAATTAAACGTACCTTAAATTAGATCCAGTGAGTTACGTTTTTTCCTTACCGATATTAAAGAGGGAGAGTGCCGTGTTTCAGTATAAACCTCGTCGGTAAGTAATGCGGGCCATTACTCTGGCAGGCTTTCTTGCTTTATGAGGGGATGTGTTTTATTAAAATTTATAAACATAATTCTGTAGTGTTGGCTGCTTATCGCATGTGGGAATGGGATTGAGATTCATAGAGATTCTTTGCGTACAGCTTGCATTGGATTTTTTTGTCGGATTTTCTAGTTCCAAATACCTTATAACCTAGAGGTATTTAAGTCAAAGTAAATAGGTGACTTTTACGCTCTATCGTCGGCAATATATAGGGCCGAAGCCTACTGGGGCCATGGGTTGGCTTCTGAAAACAACACCCGGGGTCTTGGAATGCAAGGTAAAGAAAGAACATAGTTAAAGTTTGACCCGCCCTCCCGTTCCGCCTTAGAGCGGGTGAAGCCATTAGATGATTCCCCACTTTAAAAAAATTATGGACTCTGGGGCCATGGGTTCACTTCTGAAAGGAAAACCCGGGTCCCTAGAAAGCAAGGGACAAAGGAACATAGGACTGAATTTATAGTCTGATAAACCCTGCTGCTCCGCCCTAGGGTGACAGATGTCGTTGGATGATTTTCCACCGAAATAAACCATTTTTTTTTCTGTTTTTTGGGGTTCCGTATCACAAAAGGAAAAAACTTAACCCTAATAGGATCACTTTGTTGTCCGTCTGTCTGTCTGTCTGTCTGTTTGTCAAGACCCTTTATCTTGAGAATGCGTGGAGGTATTGAGCTGAAATTCATTTTCATTCACCATGGCGGTCGATCTTTCATGCGTAAATAAACAATTTGTAATTTTTATGACCCTGCTGGGCCCCTACGGTTTTGCTAGCATCTCCTTGAGGCACGCGTGGAAAAAAATAGGTAGGAACGTATTTAATATGACATCTAAATTCATGAGAAAAGCAACCGATATTTATACAGAGAACATTACCTTTTCAGTATGCTAAGAATCGAGCATTCATCACCTCCACACGAGCCCAGTGCGTGCTCGTAAATTGACATCATTAACACTATTCGTTCCCACGGTATTTTCCTTGTATCTGTAAGTCAAGGATATCATAAATCAACTTACAAACCATTGAGAGATCTACTGAATCAACTTGATTTGATAACAGAAACTATCATTGAAAATTTTTTTTTGAGTTTTAAATTTCAAATCACTATAGTTATTTTTTAGCGGTGAAGAAATTATGCAGAAAACTAAATTATACTGGCCATATTAATTGCTTTTTATTCGATTGAAAAACGAGCTAAGAAAATCATCGATGATCAGTGGTAAAACTAAAGGGTGGAAAGGCTGGCAAAATGCCATGAGCCCCCGGTCCGATAGGGCCCCTAATCTGAAATGCCGCGATCTCAGAAAAAGTAATTAAAAAAAAATGTTTTTAAAACTGTAAAATTTTATTTGTAAATAACAAAAATAAATTAGATCTGAATTAAAAAAAAAAAAACTCAATAAGACTTGATTTTTCTGGGGCCCCATCCAATGAATTTGCCACGGGCCTCAAATGACATAGTTACGCCACTGTCGAAGATGATGCACTCATCAAGTCAAAACTCCAAAGTCTTATGCATCGACACCGAATGAGTAATTGTATTGAATAAGTGTGCATCGGAATGTTTCACTTGAGCCACCAAAAATACTACTTTGCACCACCGGTTCATGGTGGACTTCCCACCACAGCCACCACGTATAACTAAGAAGTGAAATTCGAGGCACTGGGTTGTCACATCACTTATTTCCAAACTGGGTCGCTGCAATTTTGCATAACTTGGGAATCGAACCCATAAATCCACACTCAGCAATTGCGATTGTAATACCTGCAATTATAAGACTGGTTACCTATAAAACTAAAACAAAACTAACATACAACCAAACCTTGCGGAAAATCGGGAAAGGAAACCGAAGGTCCTGGAGCGTAGAACAACTGAAAACACAGGGACAGTACGCGGCAAATAAGTTGAACCCATTGCTATGGTCACTTCGATTGAGACCCGAAAATCGTTTATAGCGCATGCAAGGCGCCATGATGGTTCAACTTGTGTGGTGAGGGTGATAATTATTTTTTTTCAGTCGAAATCTGGAAAAGACGTACAACACGCCACAACGATCTCTTGATTGCAAGAATTGTATCACGAATATTATTCTCCGCTCAATTCAACCGAACCGACATGTCGTCAAATTCATGTACTATGCTAATACCTCAGAAATAGAATTACAGTATCTCTAAACACCTCCATAGACACCATCAGGCATTCAAGTCCGGCGGTCCAGCAGCTGCGGCCACCTGTTAGACGCCTCCCGCATGGCAATGAGATGAGATCTGCATCCAGAATGATTGATGATCTCAAAACACGTTCGGAGAAATGTTCTGTCTTCGGAACATGTGTTGGGGATTATTCTGCTTTAAGTGTTTATGATAGGTCAACAAGAAAATAAAATGTTAAAAACTGGCTAAGCGTGAGTTGGGCTCGCACACGAAGGTTTCCGTACTACTACTATATTAAAATCGAGCAAAAAAAAAAAAACAGACAAAATAATGTTTCTGGTTTTTTATTTTTAATTATATTTCAATATAAAACACAGACACACACATACACGAGAGCTGGTTTCATAGCATAGCATAGAATCAGCCTTATAATGTTCCCACTGCTGGGGCTCAGGCCTCCTCTCTAGGAGAGGGAATGGGCCGTAATCCACCACGCGGACCCAGTGCGGGTTGATGAATGTCACATGTCTTCGAATGTTTGGTTCTAAGACATGCCGGTTTCTTCACGATGTTTTCATTCACCGTTTTGAAAGCAGTGGTGATGAAATAAATTACACAAAGTAATGCGCCTGGCTGGGTTTGAACCCGCGACCTACAGCTCGTAAGTCGGGCCGTTAACACTCGGCCACCACTGCTTAAGTAAAGTCCCTACAAAAAAAGTAAAAGTAAAAAAAATCTTGGTAAAAGTCCCACGGTGCATTTAAAAAGTAGCTTTCGAAATATTTTTCCATTTTGTTCTTCATAAAATGAACATTTTATTTGACATTTCTTTTATATTGTACTTAACTAAACATTAGTACTAAAGTTTTTCTCTAAACTATGAATCTTGAGTGTACTTAAAAGTTTGAATAGATTCGAAGTGAAACGATGGTTTTTTAGATTATTTGAAAAAAAATGCAAATGTGACAAGAACGCAAAAAAATATTATATTTTCTCCATTCATTAAATCTTTATGCACTATTTAAACAATGTAGAAAGGCGGACTTAACGCCTTAGGCATTTTCTACCAGTCGACATTAGGGTGGTGTAGAAAAATAACATGGTAGATGTAACAGCAAATAGAAAACTTCGTCTTCTTCTTGAATCGATGGTTTCCGTCTACCTCAAAGTTTGGGTCAGTGGCATTTTTTAAGTCCTGCAGAGTGCATTCGTATAGAAAATAATTGAAAACTAATATAATAATAAATACATACTTTCCCAAAAAAAACGAATAATCAATATTATTATGAGAAACAAATCCAATAAATCAACGTTGAAATAATTTTACCAACTTCTTGCGAACGTGGCACGTGAACACATTCGCATTTGTACAGAAGCACTAAAAACAACAAAAAACAAAACACTAAATATAGTTTTACGCATTTCCAAAATGCAAAATTTCAGAATTGCATTCCTTTTCCATTTGAGTCTGAAGTAAATTTTATCTTGGTGTAACATTGCCACGCATGTCCTCGTTACCTCTATAAAGAGGAACAGTGACCTCTTTCCTGTTCGTACCTTCTCGCGAGATCATAACTGACACTTTACGAGTATATTTTCCTCTTTGTAAATCAGCACGAAAGGCAACCTCTGTTTTTATTGAACATTTGACGACAGCAAAAAATGTTTCAGTGCTCGTTGGAAAGTTGAAATTAATTTATCTTTTTCTGATACTGCCTAGAGAAGTGAAAACGTAGAAAAGCTAACAGGAAAAATTCTAGAGGCAGGTGTTCGACACGTTGGTCAGACCGAATTCACGCTACACTGGAGACCACAGTCTGTGACGTAATCCACATAGCTAGAGATAGAACAATATGGCGCAATATAGCATTATAATTGCTCAATTTTATGGTTCTGTTACCCGAAAGGCGCCAACATGATCTTATTGTTAAGCCTCTGCTGTCTGTCTGTTCGTCCGTCTGTCAGCGAATTTTATCTCATAAACCGTAAGAGGTAGAGTTGAATTTTTCAAACATTGTGTGTTTCATAAGCATAAGCATAAACAGCCTTTTAACGTTCCCACTGCTGGGACTCAGGGCTCCTCTCTAGAAGGGGACCAATATCCACCACGCGGGCCCAGTGCGGGTTGGTGGATGTCACATGTCTTTGAATTTTTGGTTCTAGGACAAGTTGGTTTCCTCACGATGTTTTCTTTCACCGTTTTGAGAGCAGTGGTGATGAAATAATTTAGAAGTATTGCGCCTGGCTGGGTTTGAACCCGTGACCTACAACTCGTAAGTCGAGGCCGTTAGCACTCCGCCATCACTGTTTTATGGCGAAATATAGTCCACAAAAAAGTTTTTCATTGAAGTCACGACCCCTGACGCAACGAAGATGTTGAAAATGCATTCTCAATAAATCTTGAAAATAAATTTTCAATATCGTAAACCTTATATTGAATGTTGTTTTTCTGAATAAATACTACATACATATATATACCTACAGTTGGCGAGCCAAGCTATCACTGTTACTTTACAAATTCGTAGAAACAATATTTCATTTCAGAAATATTTTCCCGCTTTTTTCGTATCTTATAAATATTTTGTTTCACATAAACTTGCCGTTAATTTCGAATAAAACCTTAGCATAACATAAAATAAAGCCGCCGGTGAGAACCCCGTTATCCTCGTATATATTAATATTGGCAAACGACAAGTTGACAACCTTCCAAAAAAATATATATTTCGTTTGTTTTCGTTCCCAAGTTGAACGCTACGCAAACAAAACCTGCGTTACTCGAACGTGGGACACGGGTTGAATCATATAAATAAAATTCCTCAAGAATGAATCAACTTTACTTCTTATTATATTTCTTCAGGAACTCTATAAATAACAGCGAGATAAAAACAAAAGGTCCAGCGGACTGACAGCGTAAATAATGTGTTATCAGTACCACGGAAGACATTGTACACACGCGCCGGTCGAACGTCCGATACCGCCGAAGACACGATGATTTATTTAAAGCAACGCGAAGATCTCTTATCTGCCACCTAGCGTTATCTTATTGCGTGTTTCCTAAATAATTAATGCAATATAGGGCATCGATTGTGAGGTGACGGGCGGGCGCGGGGCGGGGACCGGAGCGCGGGGGTGCGCGCGGCGCACGCACGCGATTGGCTGTCAAGCCTGCGTGAGTGCGTACCTCCCCGCGTGCGTATGCCTTCGCCCGCCCGTGTTCAGTCTCCTTCTGAACTCCGTACGAGACAGACGTGCCGCGCCGCGTTACAAGTGACGAACGAAAGCCGTGACCGCGCGTCTATCCGCTCCCTCCCATCAATAACCTACACCAAGTTTAATTTTCAACTGGGACTAATTCATCTGTCCATATGGTTCATCTCGTAGATATATTTCGTTCAGCGAAAGTTGAATATCCGCCGCCTGTTATTGTGAGTAAACATCTAATTTGCATTATAACAATGTTTTTTGAAAGTGTAATTTTTTGTTTGGTTCTGTTTGTTTTCATTTATTTTTATATTTTTTTTTCTTTACAGGTTAAGATTTTGCGGTGTTATTTCAGGCTGTTAAAAAGTCGAAAATTGAACTTATTATGTGCGGTTTGAATACAAGTCATGTGTTTGTTGTTTGTTTTGTTTAAGTTATGTTTACGACAGTTTGTGTTTATTTTGGATACTAATCAAATAAAAAAATAGTAACTAGTGTTTATTTAACTGATCACAAAAATATAAATGTTGAATTTTTTGTTCGAAGTTTTTTTTTAAATATAATTTTATTAAAAAAAAAGCGTTGATCATGCCAATTTTAAATGAGTTGGTTTTATCGAAAGAGCTCCAATTAATACCATTATTTTACTCGAAAAAATGCGGAAATGAAAAAAAAACTAAATTCACAATTATAATAACATTTACAAAAATAATACTGATCCCAAAAAAAAACTAAATCACACGTTTTCTAAAGTTAACTCCTAAATCAATAAACTTGTGCAAGTTGGAGTTTTGACAATTGCCTCTCGTCTTATCACTGTCTCATCTTTATTACTTCAAAGATCGAAGTGATAACGTTTAAGGCGCTCCGTCATTAGGGAGCTGATAGGCTACTTTACTTTTATTACAAAAAGATTTAAATTAAGGGCTTAATACGAAGCTTTAAAAAAAGAATAAGTGGAATTAAAAAAGCGAGTGAATAAATTTTCATTACCTTTTTTAAAATTCAAAGTTCACGATGAAAAGATTTGAAAAAGAAATATGAAATTTGAATAAATATATTTTTTTATTGTTTTGTTTCGCATAGTCGGCAAATAAACCTAAATTATTTAAGGTATTTATGTAGTTACTGCTATAATTTTGGGTAATAAAAAATAGCTATAGTAATCTATATAAAAAGATTTTGAATTTGAATAATTTAACGTGTACCTAGTTAAAAGAGGTGATGTAGTCTATTCAATATTTTTTTTTTGTACTTATTATGTTTGTTTACATTTTAGAATAAGATCTATTTTTGTAAGATCTATTTTTGTTTTTTAAAGACCTTTAAAAATCGATCAATCAAATCAATAATATGCAAAAAGTGTCTGAAAATGCTTTCTTTATTCATAACATAATTGAGTAGTAATTCAAATTAATGATAATAAAATATTTGGAATCCCACCCTACGAATATAGTCAAAACAATTAGTGTAAATTACAGTGTGAGACTGTTCCTCGCTTCTTGGCATCTCAATAAATATTTAATTACACAAAATACCTGAAATTACTTTAATAACCGGTTACATTTATCTATAAATGTTAAAAAAAAAAAAACGATCAAATTGTTATTTTCTACGGTACTGCACCTAAATATTTTTTCCATAAATATAAAAAAAAAATCAAGTAGATCTGGAAAAGTGTATTTTAGTGCAAAATTAAAAAAAAAAACATACATTAAAACTCAACAATGGCAACATAAAAAATTCACAGTCAATTACGCAACTGCTATTTCAAAACCTTCGTTTTTCGAATTTAATCAGTGCTATACAACTTCTAGCGTTCTAAAAAAAAATGTGGGACGTGATGTGTGTACAATGTACCCTGGGATGTAAACAGGGATAAATTAATGCAATTTTACACTGTTCTTGCATGGCTATATTAATATTCAGTTCATGCGTGCAGTCGGGAGGCTCTATCAGCGGGCTTCATGTGTTGACCGTGCCCTTAATTTTGTATTGTGGAACAAATGTAGTGGGACGTGGTGCTTTGAGGAAAATGCGGTTCAAATGTGACTTTCATCTTTGTATGTCTGTGTGAATTATATTCGTTCGCGTGGGGATTCTGAATAGATTGTGTGGGATTGTGTTTTGTTTTTAGTGAGTGTGCTGAAAGGAAAGGTTAGTTTGAATTTGACACTTGAAGTGGCAACAAAGTGAGCAAATAGCAGTGTGATTTAAAGATAGTGCTTTAGGAGCTTTTACAAACATGAGTTAAACAGTTAATCATCGTCATTTCAATCGAAAATGTGCTTCACTCTCTTCTCTCCTTCTCCACAGTACACCCATTATCGTTATGTGCTTTTCAGAATTTGTGTTTCAAAATTTATACAAAAATCTAATATTATATTCTTTCTTATATCCTTAAGAATAGCATCAGTGTGAAGTGTAATAATGTTAACAATCCATCATCCTTGTCATCAACATTTCAGCCAAAAAATCTCCACTGGAGACTATGTCCAAAGGCCTCCCCCAAGTATCTAATATATATCTTACAATCATCAGATTCCAGCGGCTCTCACAAGGTTATCGCCAAGTGATATATTATGAGAAATTCTTGCTAGAACCAGCATTTTTTAATTCTTGACCAATGTAATTTTGCGGTTAGAAACACTATGTGTAAACAATACGCCTTTAAAATTCCTTTTCTTAAAACCACAGTACAGATAAAATCAATAAACTTTGAAGCAACACCAACAAGAAAAGTGATCCAAAACAAAAACACAGGAGCATCTTCGTAGCCCATAACTCCTCTTAACTCCAACTCGACTCCATATATCCTTATACTGCGTTACGACCGACAACGCGTTATGGATTCCAAACTGTACGATATCACATAAGTAGAACATAAAAAGTTTTCACAGGGGCCCGAACAGTAGCCTCCGAAAACTTGTAAAAGATAAAGATACATCTTTTCTACGCACCATTACCTCACTCTTATGTTGGGCAAGCATAATTTTTTGTCCAAGTTTCGGGTTAACGATTTGTCCAGTAGTCATTGAATGTTATGGATATTGGAGATATAATACCTGTGACATTTGAATTTTGTCACAAAAGTTACAGGTATTGTAGTATTAGCTGCTGCTAGCGTCTTCGCCCTGGAGAAAGTATAAAATTATCCTTCTTAGTAGTCGGTATTACTCTTAACAGAGTGGTCGCGGTCATCTATTCAGGTGTTGGTGACAAGCTTCGTAACGCTCCACCACTTCTCTCTGATAGCCACCTTCTTCGTGCATTCGTGCAGTGATGATGAGCCATTTACAGCCGCTTTTATCTGGTCAGTCCATCTCATAGGCGTGGCTCAACACTTCGGCGGTATACGTGGCCAACAAAGATGTTAAACGCTGCTTGATGCTAGGTTCTCGATGTATAGACTCGTTGGTACGGAATTCAGTCCAGGATACTCCAAGCATTCTCTTCTAGCACCACCTCTCTCTGCTCCACTTTCCTAGGGAACATTAAAAGTGGTCTACCTGTGTACCAAATATTGAAACTCTTTCAGTGGTTTCAGCGTGAAGTAGTAATAAACACAGTCTGCTAACTGCAGGCAGGCAGGGTCGAAGCCTGCTGGGGTCAAGGGCCGTTTTCTGAGAGGAAGGCTCAGCCCCGGCACTATAGGCAACGAAGGAACGGGGTAGGTTTTTAGTCAGTAAGAGTCTGACACTACTTGCCGCTCCATCCAAGGGCGGGATTTGTCATTGGATGATTTTACCTACCATAAAAAAAAACACACATACTCATAAACTTTTACTTTTATACCATCAGCATGATTTTTAACATCAATTCTGTTGATCTAGTAAACAGAGATATCAATTGGATACGGTTCCAACGTCAGGCGAATTAAAACTGAGTTTTTAAAAGTAAATTCTCAGTAGCAATGGGTATGAGTGTTTGTCTTGATATCTTAATAAAGGTTTGTGCAAAAATGAGTAGGGAAATTGTCATACTTAAGAGCTCCTAAAAATTAGCTGATTGGAATTCGATGAACCAGCAAAAGTCGCTGCTATACACACTCCTATTTACCTAATTTGTATATTTCTTCAACTTTACAAAAAGTTGTATCAAATAAATTTACAATATGTAACCCAATAAAATACAATTTACTAAACTATCGACCCGTATTGTAAGTGGATAGAATAATATAGTACGCGGCAACTAAATTGAACCAAAATGGCCGTCGCTGTTATGGTTACTCGCAGCCCCCGCTTCGATTGAGACCCGAAAATCTGTTACTACGCATTGAAGGTCGATTGCCGTTTTGTTTCAACTTATATGACCTTAATATCATAGATTAAGCCTGTCAATGTCAATAAAATGTAGATAATGTAAATAAAATTCTAAAAACACATATAATGTCAATAAAATTCAGAGAAATCTAATGTCAATGAAATTCATTACAATGTAATGTCATAATAGAATGTCTTGCAGCAGTTTTCTCTTACTTGCCTTTTACGAGCCTCCTGAGGACGATTTGAGACTTTCTTTGCCGAGATCCACATGAAATGGAGTGAAGTGACACGGCCACAAAGTTTATCATGTTTAATGGCTTGACATGAATCATGCAAGCTGATTTTAAGCCTGGTATCATATATGAATATTGTGGTAGCTCACCGTCCGACCGGACAGTTACCGTCCGGATTGAGTCTAAGTCGTCGATGGCATATTGTTCCACGTGCACCGCAAGGAGATGTCAGCAAACCGTAGGGGCCCAACAGGGTCGAAGCCTATTGGGGCCAAGGCTCTGCTTCTGAAAGGAAGATTCGGCCTTGGTAAGAAAGGAAAAAAATGAAGAGGAGTGGGCTTTTAGTCAGTAAAAGTCTGACACACCTTCGCTTCGTTCAGGGTCGGGAGATGTCATTGGATGATTTTCTCAACTAAAGTCAGAAGTCATTATCAGAGATTTTTTTTAAGTCGGAAATCATTCAATAATTTCTCCTACTATCAATTAATATAAAAGGGGTTGCGGAATGGTTCGAGGTTGGTGGATTGATCAGAAGAGTTACCGCGGCCCTAAGAGGCAGCTGAAGGAATGTGGATGAGTTTGCAAACAGTGAGTGAAATTTAGACACTGTTTGTTCTCCACCCAGAGTGAGCGAAATATATACAAAGTTATTTTTGGTATATGCGTAAGCTGAATATATGTAGATTTTTCCCAAAATTATATAAAAAAGGTCACAAGTTGGTAACTGGCACTAAGTACAACATAGGTCACGGTAGGTCATAGCGGGCATTGGAACAGCGCACAACCAGGTAATATAACAAACTTTAAATAACTTTGTGATTTCTCATGATACAGTTATAAAATTTTGTACATAGACTTTTTAAAATACAAAGCACGTGTTTTGGGTTTCGCATATACTAAAACTAATGTTGTTTACATGACTTTACACCTTCAAAAAATAACGTTTTATTTTATTTACTTATTGTTTTGTAAGATAACTTATGTTTTTTATATGGACTTTATTGTCCTGATAATAAAGGAATGTTTTATTATAAATACTAGTTTTTACCAGCAGCTTCACGCTATATAAGTAGGTTTCTCAATAAAAACTTTAGACCCCCGTTCCATCAATCCCCGTTCAATTACGGGGGTGACAAAGTGCTCGCATAAAAAAGAAAAACCTGTACAAAATTTCACCTTCCTAAGCCCTGTTTTTCAGGCTGTACGTTAACCTGACAGTCGATCAGTTTTTCCGTTTATATATAATATAGATTAGGTCCTTACCTATTAAATTGGAGATTTATAAAACGGGTTACTTTGAACCGTGACATCTTCGAATTGACTTGGAACTTGAAAATACAGTGATTTTACAGAAAATGTAAAACAAAGAACCAATAACTAATTACAAAAACAGAAATAACGTATCTTTAATATCTATAGAGTTTATTTAAACTTATAATCATAAGTAAATCCGATGATATCATAATTCAAAGTATCCCACTTTAAAAATCTAACTAGATCTAATATGCTCATTTAATATAATTTTATGTGATCATTTTTTACATTTAACCTTTGTCTGGTTAGCAACAAAGGTCAGTTTTAATCAGTAAACATTAATGAGAAATTATACTACACAGGTTTGTAATTTCACAATCATACACCAAAAAATATACACGATAATGAAAATGCGTAACTCTGTAGCGGCCCTCGGCAAGGGCACCTTGCCTTTAGCGGGGCCTCTGAAACGTGGCACCTTCGTGACCTGAACCAGACATTTTATTAAATTACCTACTTAACAAATTCTGTTTAAGTTTTCGGATTGGATAACTGAATGTTAATTTACGATCGGTTTTACTGTGTACCACCACAAAAGCTAATAATACCTACCCTTTTGGAATTTTCTCAGAGCGAACCACATTTAGGAGTTTGATAATATAATATTATGAATTAGATTTGTGTGCTCGAATTCGGTTCACTTGAATTTTTTTTTTTTTTGCTTATAAATATAGTAATTATATTTTAGAAAAACATTAAAAAATGCATTTAATTTTTGAAAACAAATTGTCTTAACTTAATGTACTTGTCTAACTATAGATTCAGTTTGTTTTTCTTGAAAAAAAAATTTTTTTTAGTTACTGATCTCTCACTTAGATCTACTCCTGTATTGTGGGCGCATTCTCATAAATTAAAACACACACACGCGAACAAGATATCCAGACTTGTAACAACTGATAGGCCATACAAATATTTATCAGTACGAGAGTCGAACCCGTGACACGTAGTGTGGTAGCCAATCGGTCATCCGCTGCGCTAACCGTGCCGTCATACTAGTTTCATCATTTCAGCCGAAAGACGGTTACGGCTAGACATAGACCTCCCCTAAGTCTCGCCACAATGACCGGCCTTGTGCTTCTCGCATTAGTCTGAAGCCCATGAAACTCATCACGTCATCGGTCCACCTATTGGCCTTTCAACACTGCGTCTTCCGGTACGTAGTCGCCACTCCAGAACCAGCCCCATCGACCATCTGCGAGCAATGTGCCTTGCCCAGTGCCACTGGGTTATGTCCGTAACCTTGGTTATCCTTCGGATATCCATCCTTACGTTGTTAAAACCTGTACGGTCCGGACTAAGCAGTTCGCCTCATCGTTTATACCGCGTACATTGAAGAACTGGAAAAATTTGCCGGTTGCGGTATTCTCATTCGATTATAATTAGGGTGTCTTCAAGGCTTAAGTTGAAGTGCGCCTCACCATCAACGATTGCATCCCAGCTTACTATCTGGTGCGACCGTAGTCAAGCACTAGTTCATATCAAATAAAAAAAATAACTTTATTTCCGATCGAATCACGCAAGAAAACTTCGAGCATAGCCCATTACCCTTTAGGCGTCTTTAAGTCTTATGATGAGACCAATTGTCACAACGATCGATCATGTTTCAGAGCCCTATGACATACCATCACTGTGTTGACAACATTCACTGATCATAGACTTTTATCTTGAGACACTGCTTTCTGTTTGCCTATTAGGAAAGCAATAAAATTATGAATCAGCCATAATTTATTATGTCAATTACTCGACTCATTTTGTCTGTCAATAAAATAACTTTTAAATTATCACAATGTAAGTCAAAAGTTGACCTGAAATTATTCAAATGCCCCAAAAAACATTATTGCGCACTTTTATTAACGAAACGTCATCAATAAAACACGACTTTTCTTTTAGTGTCACCTAATGGTCGCATCCATTAGATGGTCAAAAATATCTCTAGCTTCATTTGCGTGTTGTCGCCCCGTTGCTAGGCGACGAGGTGTCATCGTGACAATATGTCAACGAGCAATGACAGGCAACCACGTGACCAGTAAATTTATCCAAGCCGACACTTGGGTGACAATGAAATGTTTTCCTGAGACCGATTTTGTGCCGAACAGTTTTATTTGAGAATTCGAGTGGTGTTTTTATACGAGTTGGTTTCTGTTGATAAATTATTACTGGATGTCACTGATATTTGTTTAATTTTAATCATTTTTCGTCTCGTGAAGTGTTTATTTGGTTTCTGATTTATTGCTGGTGCAGTAAATGTTTACTTTGCAGAGCTGTTTAAAATATCACAAGATTTTATAGACACTATATTTTTTATCACCAAACATTTATTTTTATTTCTTCCTTACCTATTGTAAAACAAAGTGTCTAACCGCGTTTGTCTGTATTTTTGTGATAAACTCAACAACTGCTGAACGGATTTTCATTTGGTTGTTACCAATAAATAGAGAGATTTATGAGGAAGGTTTAAGTATAAAGAAAGTAAACATGTTGTGTTCGTTAAAGTGCAGTGGTTTATGCATATTTATTCCACCTTGTCTGTTCCATCATCGAAGCACTAGACGTACGACGCGGCACGTGCCGTTGCGCCATCGGTACATGGTGGACATATTATCCCACCCGCACATACTCGTTCAAAGCATTTTGGGAACACATTCATTATACGTACAGCTAAGGAATGGAATTCCCTGCCGGAGTCTTGTGTTTCCTGATAGCTACAAACTAGATGTCTTTAAGACAAGAGCGAATAGGTTACTTTTAGGCAAGCGTGCTCCATCGTCGGCCACATCATCGCTTACCATCAGGTGAGATAAGGGTCAAACGCACGCAAGCGTATCAATAATAAAAAAATATAAAACAAAAATCCGAATATTTCAAAGGTTTCAAATTCTATTCCCTGTGTTAATATTAGATAAAAAAAGTAAAAACTCTTGTGAAATGTAAACTTGAATTAATTAAAAACAAATGCAGCAATTACAATTACATTTGGTAGTAACAAAACGACCTAAAAACTTCAAATTATTGCCCTATTGTACCAGTGGCAAATTATTCGTGGCCAGATACGCATCTACACACTGGTCAGTAGTGGCTAATTGTGCTTGGCGTGTGACGACCTGTCTGTGCATAACTGTGAACAAACACGCTACGATGGACAGTTTGGTTTTAGATATATTTGTGGACCTTCATGGTTTTAAAGGGAAATAGGTAACTTAGATTTTATTTTTTTTTAGTTTTTTTCGGTATATAAATGGTAAGGAAACAAGCTTCGAAGTTTTACAGCCTTCTGGTGTAAAACCTTATCCAGATGACTAAGTCAGTTTTAGTTATTAATTACTTGAAGGACATAACAACAATTGATTGGTCTGTTGGTCTAGTTGTTAGTGGCCCTGACTGCTATGCCGGACGACGAAGGTTTGATACCCACCCAGGAAGTAAGTTTGTGTGATGAGCACGATCATTTGTTTCCAAAAAAAAAACAAAGATATTGAAACCAAAATTTTCGGCTGAATGAAATTCGTACACCCTTGTGTACAATACGACAATTACCGTTTTTTCAAGGTAATTGAAGTTGTACAAACATATGTACAATCAGCGCGTGAAGGGGTGACAGTTAAAAAGAAATTGTAATGGACCAATAAGATGTCTGAATAAATCACACTAAAATGAAAAAGGCGAACGTTTGTGAGTGTGTATACTTGTGTAAACATGTTACTTCATCACGCTCGAACAGCTGAATGGATTTCGATGAAACTTGATCTACGTATAGACCATGTCCTGGAATATGTTTGACTTTTTATCCCGGGAATATGTTCCCTTGTGATTTTTTAAGGTGGGAAAATCATCCAATAACACCTCTCGCTCTTGGGCGGAGCGGTAGGGTGTTTCAGACTTTTACTGACTAAAAAACCACTCCTGTTCCTTGTTCGCCTTCGTTCCAGGGCCCCGAGGTTCACTTTCACACAACCCGTGACCCCAATAGGCTTCGACCCTGCGGGCCCTTACGGTTTGCTGATATCTCCTTGAGGCGTGCTTAGAACAGTACAAACCCGTGCGTTTGAATCGGTACTGTAACACATGAAATTAAAACTTCAAACATCAACGCAAGTCATAACCAATCAACGAACGATCGACTAATGACAAGCATACTTTCAAGGTACGATAAACTTGGAAGCCTATTATTTCTTCCATTGTGTTCGGATAATATAGATGTTATCCATAGAGTTATTACCATAGAGCACCCTAAGCTATACTGCCTGATGGACGGACAGACAATAGGGTCGTAAAATTTAGAACCGGGCCGTTGATTAGTATTCGTTTTTTTTTTATTTTTTTTATTAGTTTTTCATGATTGCTGTGATAAGTGATTAATAAAAAATTCGATGAGGGAGCGGCATACCTACGTCACCGCGTCCCATCACTCTAGCATTTTTGAAAGTCGAACACAGAATTATTTGACGCATGCGGAGCGATTCCGCATGCGTGATGAAATCCGCACGATATTAAAAACAAATCAAAATTAACTTATTGGTGTGATTTTTGGTACATTTTCCATGAGATTTTAATTACAAATAAATTAGTTCCTCAAAAATCTACCTTCATGATGTAAACTCTTTCATATAAATTATTAATTATTTCTATAGAATAGAATATCCAATCAAAATCTATATATAAAAGAAAGTCGTGTTAGTTATACTATAAATTTATTTTCAATTAATTTTATTTATGTTTTAAAGATCTAAGCATACATAGGGACAGACAGCGGGAAGCGACTTTGTTTTATACTATGTAGTGATTAGTGTGATTTGTTTAAATGGTTTTGGCATCAATATATTTTTTTTTATTTATATAAACTAGTGTTTGACTGCGATCCCACCTGATGGTAAACAGACACAAATAAACACTAATCCAGTCAATTATTTAGATAATTTCTCCTTGATTGTGCCTATCCGATTAAAAAGTTTGCTGATTTCAAAATAGGACTCAACCAAGTGTATTATACGCGGCATATAAGTTGAGCTGAAATGGCCATCGTTGCTATATTTACGCGCAGCACATCGCTGTGCCACACTCCGATTGAGACCCGAAAATCTGTTACGGTCCATTAAAGGTCCATCGCCATTTTGGTTCAACTTATATGCCGCGATACTTTTTTAAAATTTAAAACACGCATAAAAGTCTGGAAAAATAAACGCAAATCAAAGCCTTTTCCCATCACTTTTTTAAAAGACTTCCAACGTCAAACAAAACGTGAAAAAATCTTAAACAAAATTAAAAAATAAGGCTCGCGACAGTCCATACCTAAAGTTACAGAGGCGTTGAGCACTAAGCCCCGCCCACTGCATAGCGCATATAATTTCGTCTCTTTCCCACAACGGTCCACTTGCTAATTCATAGCATAAACGTTCACTTTAATATACCTAAAGGCCATTAGAATAGTTTTACATACTACATTTGAAATTTAAAATCTTTTTGAGTACCTCACTTGGGTAATAGTTACTTAATACGTTTTCGAATAGTCGTAACTTAGTAACAGTTATCTGGGTTATTAGTTCCGAATCTAGGAGTGGGTCAATCATATAAAATTGAGTCGTTAAATTCTAAGAGAGCAGGTTCGGTCAATGCAGTAGTTAAGCGATCGACTGTTGCGAATTCGATTCCTGCACGGACAAATATTTGTACAGCTGATACAGTACGGCCGACGAATCTTGGTAAAAAAATAATGCCAATCAATGATATTCTAATAAACAGATATGTTATGCGCTCACAAAACAACCGAAAAATGTGTTCCAAGCAGCAGCGACAGCACACACATACTTTTAATTCATTGCACATTTCACTTCAAGTAAAAAGAATAGAAAAGGGAAACCATAATAAATCCAACAAGAAAACAGGAAACAGCTATTGTTATCAATTACGCGTGAATGTAAACAAATATTATTCTGGCCATCAATCAACTAAAAAGGTAATAATTAGGACCTTTCCGAGTCTTCAGTTTTTCGCGCTCATAATATATCTGTTTAATATAATATCATTGATGTCAATAATAGTTGTTAACAGCAATAATAACTGATGTTATTATTTATTACGTGTATTATTAAGTTCCTATGTCCTCTAGCTGGGCAGAGGGCGTCGACAGTAGTCACCCATTGCGACCGATCTTGAGCTCTACGCTTCACCTCGCTCCATGTCAGTCCTATGGCCGTCGCTTCTGCCAACACGGTGCGTCGCCAGGTTTGCCGAGGACGGCCGCGCTTCCTTATCCCTTGAGGTTTCCAGTGCAATGCCTGTTTATGTTTATGATCGGAATCCCTCCTGAGCGTGTGACCAATCCATCTCCACTTACGACGTTTGATCTGGTGATTAATCGGGCTTTCGTGGCATTTGTTCAACAGCTCTACGTTAGAGATCGTCTCGGGCCAGTAAATCCCGAGGATGCGACGAAGACATCGGTTTATGAACCTGCTAAAAAAAACCACTGATATTGGTACTTTTTTTAAGAGTGCACGAGCGCTAAAGTTCGCTGAACCTAACTTCAGACTCGTCAAGATCCGTCGGCCGTATTATACATAGATTTTCATAGATGTCTGAATGTCTAGTGGATATGGATTTACATAATTGTGGACACACCCATGTTACAAGAGTAATTCCTAGAGTTGGGGAACTTTTTCTTTTAACGTACGACTTCTGGTCGTTTTCTGACTACAATCTGCCCCATCCTTCCTTTCTTCTGTTTCCTTATCACCGTTGAAAGTCTTTCCACTTGATGGACCTACGACTTGTGAAGGTCGCGGGTAGCAAAAAAATGCTAGACGCTCCGAACTGATCAGCTCAGTTTTGTCCCTAATGATGAATTAAATAAAACGTTAACTCGAGGGAATAGACATCCTCACGCCCCAGCTGCCGTGACCTTGACCCCGACTACCAGCTACCGAGGGCGCGGGCTTGCGGTCGACGAGCGTTGGGTAACTCGTCATTTGGCCATCCTGTAACTGACCGGTCCGAGCCCACGTCGTTGACGGCATGCTGTATTCACTACGCGCCTCTGAAATATTAGCAAAACCGTAGGGGCGCTAGAGCCACAGAGAAATTATGAAAGGTAACTGAAGGAGTCAGGTGTAGTAAGTATAAGTCTTACACTTCGTCCCTCAACACTAGAGCAGGAGAAAAAAGGTAGGCTTTTGATGGTCTTACTACATACGAATGAACTAACATTCATTCACAGCAGTGAACTAAACCTCAAAATAACAATCAGTTCCCTTTTTTGTTCTCAAAAATAAATCAAAATGAAATAAATCAAAATAATTTAATCCCTCTAAACTCAAAATGGAGTCACAAAAGGAGAAGACGTATGATGTCAAGTGATCCTCCACTGGCCTTATGCATTAGGATTTTGATAGTTTTAGGTCTTATTACATCGGAATAAACGTACGTTCATTACGGCCGTTGCAACTGGCCACGGGACCTTTAATAAGCACCTCTCTGTCATAGGAGTTACAGACAGCCCACTGTGCAGAGCCTGCATGGGGGGGGAAGAGACTGCAGCACAACTGCTCCTGAGCTGCCCTGTTGTTGGGCATACAGGGCAAAGTACTTCGGTAACCCAGGTAACCTCCGTGAAATGGTCAGTAACACCAAGGCGCTGCTGGCCTTCCTCGAGGAGCTGGGGTGGATCGAATGACACATTTGTCCCACCCGTACGCAAAATACACGCTTTAGTCGTGGAGTTGCGGATACCAGCCCGAAATACAATACAATACAATACGTTCATTAACAGTAGCGAACTAAACCTCAAAATAATAATCAGTGCAGTTTTTGTCCTCAATAATGAATCAAAATGTAATCAAAGTGACTCAACGGAGGCCTCATAAGAAAAATTTAATTTAATCTGTTTAAACTCAAAACGGAGTCACAAAGGAAGAAGTAATACGTATTATGTCAAGTGATCCTCCACTTGCCTTATGGATTCAGAGCGCGATCCCCCCCAATGTTATAAATGTAAGTGCCCGTAAAAACAGTCTTCCGAATGGAAATGTAAATAAATGGCGGGAACTGAGTGTTGGCGGATGACTGAACTTTGTATTGTAATTAATAGACATCGTAGTGTCGAGATTTTTTTTTTGTCATAAAATTAGATTTATAGGAATAAATGTGGTTATTTTTTTATGGTGGCTAAAATCATCCAATGACAGATCCCGCACTTTGGCGGAGTGGGAAATGGTGTCAGACTCTTACTGATTAAAAACCTACCCCATTCCTTGGTTGATTTTCCTCCTGCATTTTCAAATGGTAGGAGTATAATAAGGGTCGTAGTATTTTGTAGTTCTTGGGAAAAAACGTAAACACAACCTTGTCTGTGTGTAGTATGTTCTCTATATTCTTAGGTAGTAGTTTCATTTAGAATAAGAGAAGCCTGCTGGGGTCATGGGTCAGCTTCCGAAAGGAATACCCAGCCTCGGCACCATAGGCAACGAAGGAACGGGGTAGGTTTTTAGTCAGTAAGAGACTGACACTACTTCCCGCTCCGCCCAAGGGCAGGATTTGTCATTGGATGATTTTACCTACCATAAAAAAAAACTCCCGATTAGTTACTTTGTAGTAGGAAAAAGATACTGATGACGTTTTAACCTATAAATAATATTTGTGTGTGGGTGTGTGTGAGCAGTGGTGACGTAACGGTAACAGCTCCGACTTACGAATAGTAAAGGCGCGGGTTCAGACACATCCAGGCGCATTACTTTGTGTAATTTATTTTCATCATCTCTGCTCTCAAATTGGTAAAAGAAAACATCATGAGGGAGCTTTTATGTCTTAGAATCAGAATTTCGAAAATATGTGTCATCTAATAATTTGCACTGGGCCCGCGTGCTGGATTACGGTGCATTATGTCTCCTAGAGAAGAGATTTGAGTCTCAGCATTGGGAACATTATAAGGTTGATTATAAAAAATGGTAGACGTGGTCTTAATGTGGATTTTCTTAATCTGTTGAAGTACTGAAATAGCACCTACATTTTGATACCAGTGGAGAAAGTTTCTCATTGCGACCGAGGCGGAATTCACCCAAGCCATAGGCGAGGGTTTTATGGAGTCATACGGCTCCATAAAACCCTCGCTCCAATAACTTCACGTCTATCAAACCAATTACAAATCAATTGTGACGGGTGTGAGCTCGCGCACTTTTCTGCACCAGTGTGGAAAACAGTAAATTGCGTTCCTAAAAGTGGCAGGTGCTGGTTTTCAAGTAAGTGTATTGAAATAGTACATTTTGATACAACCGCGGAAAATTTGTCATTGCGACCAAGGTGGATTTCGCACGATCTGTAGGCGAGTGTGTTATGGAGCCGAGGGCTGGAGTGGCAAATTTGCACGCGTATCAAACGACGTTTTTTAATACACTTACGACTCGTGGGGGACGACGCGCACCCAGCCTGATACGATAAACAATTTTGACGAAAGAGAGCACGCGCTTTTTACCGCACTAGTGCGGAAAATAGTCCATTGCGTGCCTAGAAACGGTGGGATAAGAGCAAGTTTTCGAGTAAGTAAGTGTATTGAAAACAATTTTATTGCAATTCACTATAAATAATTTCAGGAACAGTTCAATGTTCACACAAAACCATAATACCATATAACATTAACGACCTCTTAACTCATTAAAGCAAAACGCTACAATTACTCAAAAACCAGTAACCTTCAAACTAATGAACCGACGTTACAGACGGTAAAGCAACACTGTATGTTAATATATAAGGGCTGTAGATATAAAACAAAACAACAACAGTTAGTGCTCGATTACGGAGACGCGGCTCGTTGCGCGGCGCGTTTGGCGGTCCGTCGTACATTGCCGTATTATGTTTGTGTTAGCGCGAGCGTTGACACAGCTCGCTGCTGCAATGTATGACGAAACGCCCAATGCGCCGCGCAGCGCGCCGCATCTCCGTAAACACGGCCTTAAGGGTGTATTACACCACTCGATATTCAAACCAGTTTTGTCGACGTCGCGTAGTGCAATAAGGGTCAGACTGTCTTACTCAGAAGTAAACTTTAAGACAGTGTGTGACTTGTGCGGAATATCGAGTGGTGTAATAGACGCTTTAGCGCCTTACAAACGACGGTGAATACAAGCGCCGAATATTCGATGGACGAATTCTCGTGTCCTGCAGTGTACGCTATTGAAACTTATGTGCAAAGATTTGTGCATCTGTATGCACTGGTGTGTATGGAATTTTATAATTGTTACCGCCGAATCTTCCTTTCAGATTTAGACCCTTGGCCCCAGTAGGCTCCTACGGTTTGATATCAACTCCTTAAGGTGCGCGTGGACCAGTACACACTGTCGACGACTTAGGCTCGGTCCGGTCGGTTACCGAACGGTCGGACGGCGGGCTACCTTTGGGGGTAGTGGAACAGAGAGTAAAGTCCCACATACCTCTAATCTGGTGGGCTACTGCCCGATAGATGAATTCGGGTTTGTTCTATATGTTCCAATCGCGCCGCGAATCTTACTTGCGCGATGCAGGATTAGTTCTTTTGTGACGACATAGATGCCCGCGCCTATGGTGGCCACAACGACCGGTCCCGTGAGTCTCGCATCCATCGGATTCCCACAGCCCTCACCAGGTCAACGGTCCACTTTGTGGCGCCGTAATAATTAATATCAAATTAATACATAAGTTAACTTCAGCAACTGTTACGTACTGTAACAATGTTGTGCAATGTAAAACACAATATCAATTAAAATATAATTAGCTTCATTAGCGGACAGGATTATGAAGAAAAGCATAAAAGATAAAAAACGCATCAAATTCTCGTCTACATTTAATCCGTTGAAATTAAGAGTAGGCTGGAGCCGTAAGCCTGCATTCAGTATCCAGTTAATTATGCGAGCCCGTCAACACGGCCGTTTATTTTAGAATACATTAACGCAAAATTAACATTTATTGGAATAAAACACAATGCAAAAGCGGTAATGGTGATGGAATTATCACTAACTACGACTATTGTGGATTTGTAGACTGTTTCTAATGCTGTGTACTTAGTTGCTGATTGAGTGACTGATTGAATATTTTTGAATTATTGTGCAAAAAATAAACTAGTGCGCCGTACTATCACCGATTGCATCTCTACTTAACATCAGGTCATAAAAAAATGTGGTGGGATCGATATCAATAACAAAAAAACAATCATAATTCAAACACTGGTTTTTTTAATGTGTGCTTTGGTAGGGTTTAATCAAAATTAGGAGGTATGTGGAACTTAGAATATCTAAAGTCCCACATACTCTGTTAAAAAGGGAGGATCCTCCGACCAGACGGTGTTATGTCTGGTGGGCAACTGCCTAATAGATTATTTCGGACTGTTCTATACGTCCAAATAGCTTGGAGACTAATTGCACGATAAAAGATAGTTCTTTTGTGAAAATTAGCTATCCATATTGTAGGAAAATAATAGGTATGGGAATTGACGTACTACATTGGTAAGCACCTCGTTATTGGTATCTACGCACGCACACAAAATGATAAAAAACGATCCAGTTTAATTAAAAATTATGAAATTTTTATTTTTATTCCAAAATAATCAATAACTATCTACTTTCAAAATAGCTGAAATCGATTCAGTAATTGATTCTAAGTACATTACGTCGGAATGTGCGTTTGCTATGTTACAACTTGTATGTTTTTTCGTACAAAGTGGTACAACAATCAACAGAGATTAATAATGTTTTTGGCACCACAAAATGGCTCGATGCGATAAGCATAGCCGGTCGAAATAGTGCTGCTGGGGGCGAGGTATACGTCCAGGAGTGGATGTCTGTCTAGCTCTCAAAGACGCCGACAAGGTTTTTTTCTTACCATACCGACTTAAATCGGTAGACCATTGAACTTCTACTACAAATAAAGTTTAGACACTTTAGCATTGGTAAAGTGCAACTGCACTTTTGACCCTGACTGTACATTTGATTATGATGATATTGTTAATTTGATTATTTCATTTATCAATTTGATTATTTCAATTGTTAATTTAATTATTGCAATTGTTAATTTGATTATTTCAATTGTTATTAAGGTTATTTCAATTATTAATTTGATTATTTTTTTGTTCCAGATGAACCGGGCAATACAGGTGAAACCGGCGGACAGCGAAAATAGAGGAGGTAAATATTATTCTCATTAACCCACGTATTTTAGATATCAAACATAGCTTTGCTAGTATCTAAAGTAGATATTTTTCCATTTCAAATGTGTATTTAATTTATTAAGGTGTTTCATGAAGTGTTATTTAAAATGTATTCTATTGTGTAACGAACTCCACACACTCTTTAGATAAATGGCAAATAAATGACTTATAAAAAAATTAGTACGGAACGTTTGTTTACCGTACTTATTATACTTTTTACAATTTCTTAGTCATTTGTTTGTGTCATCCCTTTTTATTGACATTGAGAAATCATCAAGAAACCTTCTACAAAATGGTCAATAATATCAAGGTGCTGCTGACTTGAGTGAGTAACTGAGGTGGATCGAATGACACATTTGTCCCTTCCTTATACAAAATACATGCTTTAGGCGTTGAATTGCGGACACCAGTCGCAAATACAAATACAATCATCTTATAACTTCTCGAGACGGAGTGTTATTCTTATACGAGTACCTACGGACAAAATCTATCGATATTCCTTTAGTTAACCTTTGCGTTCCAAGTTTGCATTGACTCACAAACAAACTCTCAGCCCTAGAAGACACTGGTTCTATTGGGCCCCGTTAATTATGCTAAGGCAGAATAAGCCTTGAGTTTAAATCCAAAGAATCACTACATAGTATACAACAAATTCGCTTCCCGCTGTCTGTCTCTATGTATGCTTAGATCTTTAAAACTTCGCAACGGATTTTGATACGATTTTTTTAAAAAAAAAACCGTATCAAAATCCGAAAAGATAGAGTGATTCAAGAGGAAGGTTTATATGTATAATACATGCATAATATATTTAATATCACCATTGCACCCTTGAGAAGCTGGGGCGGGTCGCTAGTAGTTAATAAAACATTATGTTCAGGCTGGTCAGTGTGTCGTTGCAAGTAATTATAACAATAAATTTTTGTTCATCCTATCGTGTATTATACACATTATTCAGATATGAGATACATCCGTAGATTTAGACTCTAGAAAAAAAAAACAATGTATTTTTGTGTACTATTTTCTTTATTATAAAATTGAAAAGAAAAGTAAAAAAAGTAATTTAGTTATTGAATGAAAAAAAAACAATTGAAGATAGTATGTGTGCAGGTGTGTGTGTATGTTACTAACTCAAATACCTATTTAAAAAAAATGATAAATACACTAGAATTTGAATCTGATTATAAATATATACAGAATGTTTTTTTTTACATTTTAGAGATAGTTTTCAAGGTCCCTAGTTACATATAGAATAAAATATTTATAAAGAGAAAAAGTGACAAAGTAGGACAAGAAATAATAGAAATTTCGTCAGCTAACGCCTTTAAGAAAATAAAATTTTAAGGGCGCTATTATTTATTAAAACTTTATATAACACAAAAGTACAAAAGCGGAATTAATGCCTTAGGCATTCTCCACCAGTCAACCAAGAGTTTGCGAGACAACATGGCAGGTAAACATAAAAAAAGAAATATTATTAATCTGTCCTAGCTCAGAGGACACCGGTGTCCTCTCACATCCACGCCACTATAGGCCTTAATTCCGATGTTTAGAGTCTACTTTTGTATGAACAAGTTGGGTAGTTGTGGATCGACGTGTTAAGAAATCAAAGGTAGAAAGAGTGAGAGTGACGGCCGAGTAGTAATGGCCGGACTTACAAAATGAAAACCCAGCCAGATGCATTACTTTGTGTAATTTATTTCATCACCACTGCTCTCAAAACGCTGAACGAAAACATCGTGAGGAAACCAGGGCACTCAATTGGTGGAAGTGACATATCTTCAATTTTTTGGTTCTAGAACATGTCGGTTTCCTACAGGAACCGGTATCCGCTTAAGGCTTGAGTAATCAATGTATTTCCGTATCGTAATTCATTCAATTCGTCAGATTCGCGAATTTTTTTCATCAAGCCAATTAATTTATATCATATTTTCATTTTTGCCAAGCGCTTAGTCATATAGTCAATTTAAATAAAATAAATTTTCATGGTGTTCTCTTTTACGAGTATAATAATAATTTGTTGATTTCCAGAGGTTTAAAAAAGTTTAAAATTGAGTAGACCCTGACTTTAAATAATTGAAAGATAATACAAGGCTTGAGATTAATTAGAAGGTAAAACTTGTATCAAGTACTTTAAGTACTGGAAGACCGTGCGATACTGCGATCCGTCGCCGACACGGCTCCGCGACGGGATCCATTTCAAGTGATTAACTTTATGAAATACGAACTAATAATTTATGAAGTAAAGCTTTTTGATCGCGACTTCGCCATTATCGAGTTCAGTAATCCGCTTTCTGTTTTAAATGGCGTGTTGTTTGCCTTTTAATGAAGACCGGCCATTATTATCTGTTGTGGAAACAGTGTTTAAAATAATTGTGTGTTTTCCTCTGTCGTGGTCAGATTTTTGTTGTAACGACAGACTGGTGGAGATTTAAATTGGTTCTTTATTTAAAGAATAAAGAACCAATTTCTACGAGACGGATGATCCGAACGTGGTTTTAATGCATGTTTATGACGTGCCCTTGGAATACGTTTCTTTCTTCCATTCTGACCTGTTCCTCGTCACGCTATCACTTACTTCTTTTCCTTTCATATCTCTTTTCATCCATCCATCTTTTCTTTGCCCCGCTCTCCTTTTCCATCCATCCACATGTATGCTCATAACTATTCTAGTAATATGCTCACTCGTCTTTACATGGCCATACTAAGACAAACGATTCCACTTCTACTTTTCAGTCACTGGCGCCACTATCAAACTTCCTCTTATTTTACCATTGATATTACTCCAAAGATTAGTCTTTCTTATTTGTTACAATCAATTTAATCTTCAAATCTTCATTACGAAAGTATGACTCAAAAATTAGAAATATTATCAATGATTTTCATGAAATAATAGTATTGTAGCGACATCCATAGAAACTAAAATGTAAAAATTCTGTTTTGCAGCTCTTTGCGCCATTAAAATATTTACAACAGACCGAAATCAATTAACGACCAGTTGCCCGGACCAGACGCAACATCCGTCTGGTTGGAGACAAGACAAAACAAGACTTGCGAGACCTTACACCCTTTTCTGCCTGCATCTACGAATATAATACTTGTACGAGTATCATTAAAAATAGGAAGATAAATATGAGTACAATACTAATAATGCTATAATTCTCAATAAAAGCAAATTAATACCTCCTACGCCTGTACGCATAAAGTTATAACATATTTTTTGAATATCATTGTCTTATAAAAACATAAAGTAAATAATACGTCTTTACCTATGAAATTGCCGTCTTAAAACGGGTTACTTTGAAGTGTTATATCTTTGGATTGACTTGGAATTATAAGTACAAATAAACTTTATATTACGTAGTACGTAGTTTTTTTTGCTCAAAATTATAAAATTTTATTTTCTGTAATATCGCAGTTCTTATAAACATGAAAGCTCATAAAAAAACGTGAGTTCCAACGTAGAAACTATGCATTTCAAAGGGCAAGCTACACTTCAAAGGAATCCGTTTTAAAACCGCAATTTCATTGGTATAAATATATTATTATAATTATTTCTTATTACAACCAGCGTACCAGACTGTGGTCTTAAACTGATTATTTATTGATTACATAATGTAAAAGCTTTAATTAAAATCATATATAATTTTAATTTATATCACTGCGATCTCACGTGATGGTAAGCAGTGATGCAATCGTTGATAGTGAAGTGCACTAGTTTATTAAGAGCATATTCACTCTAGTCTTGAAGACACCTAAATTATAACAATTACGAAAACGAACTCTCCTGAACATAAACATCGTTTTGCACGGATGTGACGGATATCTTTCCTTTAAATTAAAATGTTATGTTTGTCTAGTTTTTAGTTGTTTTATTCCGTGTAAATAAACTTTTTTTTTCTTTCTTTTCATCGAAATTTACTAAAAAAAAAAAATAAACACTTTTCCTACGATCCACCAATCGAAAACCATCAAAATCAATATCCAACCAATTCGAAATTCAAATCACTTAACATTTCATGGGGCATATTACGTCATGAAATTATTATTTGGCACGTCAAAATGAATGACGGCTACATTGATGACGGCCGGTCTCCGTCCTTAAAAATGTATGGATATAATGCTTTCACCTTTTCCCGGGACAATTAGGGCGCAAATTGACGGCTCCTTTACGAAACACGCTGAATTACGACTTTTTTTTCTTTTTTTGGTATCCCGGATTTTTCAGACCGAAGTTTATGGGCATTAGTCGTTATATTTATTCCTGTTTGTGAATGTATACAGTTGAAGAAGCACTTAATTTGATTGTTTTGTTTTGTACCTGTGTTGTATTTTAGATGTGAAAACAAAGTAGGAAATACCTATTTTATTAGACAAGTCTAACCTATCCAATTAAAGCTACAAAATTACTGAGATTATATTATATTTTTTTGTTAAAACTTCATGCTTATTAAGACCATTATTCCATAGACCATAATTCCAAAACCATTATTCTAATTTTCCAACTATAGGTATATTAACAACTATTACAAATTTAAATAATAGTACGAGTATATGGAATAATGCCATATACCATTATTGCATTTTAAGACTATTATTCCATACCATTATTTTTATTTTATAAAGCATTTAAATCAATATATATTTGTTTCCCCACTCTAGAAATTACTCCTGTATTCGCAAACGTGTAAACTCACTTACACAAGACACCCAATCCCAAAACAACTACCTATAGGCCATACAACGCGAGCCTAACAACCAACCATAACAAAAAATACAATAACAAATAATGTATTTCTTTTTGTATCAGTAAAATACAAGGTGGTAAAAAACAGTCGTTAGTTTGAGAATTTTTACGACAAATATTACAGCTTTAAAAAACCACTTTTTATAAATAAATAACATTCATACATTTCCTTAATTGATGTAAAAAAAATAGTTTAAAACAAAAACTATTTTTAAGGCTTTAAAATACATCATTGTATAAATAAATATCATGCATACATTTCCTTATAACAATTGATATTAAAAATACTATAAACATAAAAACACATAAATTTCTTACCGTCTAAAAAAAGTTTGATAGACAAAAATAGACGTCCAATACCTTCAAGATTCAATCATCACAAATATACGACAAATGCCTTCATCATGCATCCACCAAAATCACAACCAACTTAGATACCAAATAACATTCCTAGTAATTTAACCCTCAGGTCTAAATGACCCGAAGAGGTTGGGTTCAGTTAATAATTCACAGTCGTTGGCCATCGCCAAATACAGCATAATCCCTTAGGAAATTATCGAAACTTAAACATGGAATGAGTTAGCGGGTTGAGTGATTCCAACTCGAACACTATTGATTCGAATAGGTTCCGAAGATAGTGACGTCTGCGACTGCGGACATATCCGAAACTGTTATGTGTTTATAATTATGTGATAACTGCTTCTGTGCAGACTAATTACTTGTTAATGGGAGTGTGACAGAAATTAAGGGAGTAGGAATGTTGATGAGTTGATTAGTTAGCGTGGCAGTATGAGCAGCTGTTTCAGTGTGTTTGAAGTATGTTATCTATGTTATTCCATTGTCCTGTTTGTTGACAATAGATGAATCCATGTTGACTACTCGTAGAGTTTTTTTACTTCGGGTTCAGTTGGAAACAAGCATTAGGCACTAGTTGTCCGGACTTATGTTGAACGGGACCTATTTTGGTGCAACCGTGAGGCATACTATTTTTATTTTTTCTTCTTTATTGTTTTGTTTACACCATCTAGTATTAGTATAGGTACCTTGTGTAGTAACAAATAAATCTTTTCTTTTCTTTTTGTTTACTAAAAAATCTTCGTGTAATATTACCTAATTGATGTTTTAGTTAAGACTTGGCATCCTCCTTAGCGCTGCAAGAGCTGATGAGTATTAGATTTTTATCACATTTTTCATCAAGATAATCGTTTATTTATTTTTCAAAAATAGGAAAATTCTAAAATCCTTCATGGCTCACAAGCAGTTTTGTGATAAAATAAATGCAGTTTAATGTCCTGATTCTCCATTCTGCATAAAACATTTTGGTCATAAAGATTTCCCTTTTCGCTAAAAAAGTTACAATAGTATAAAGAATTCTAGGTCTTTTAGGATGCTACTACTTTAAGTCATCTCCATTTGTTAACAGAACCCAGATGTGTCTAATTTTATGACTTTGGGATCAGACCTAATTTGGAGATGGTCAGAAAGACTTTTTTTTCAAATAGTGTGCGACAGTGTAAAAAATGTAGGTATTTTTTTTCAATTTGCCTGAATATGTTAATTTACTTTCCATTAATAGTGTTATTTTCATAAATATTTATTTGTTTATTAAAACTTTCTTTTATACTAGTAAGAAACGTTGTACAGCAGCAGACTTAAGTCTTAAGCATTTCCTACCAGTCCACCTTAGAGTGAAGCAGAAATAACATAGCATGAATAAATGAACTTAATGGTAAACAAAGAGAAACAAAATACAATATTAAATATACCGAGACAAATACTTACTTTACAATGTTATTACAAAAAGCGAATCAAACTTGCGAATACAACTAACGTCTTGCGAATGTGTTCACGTGCCTTCACCTTAAAAGAGAACTGTCTATGTAATATATTCAAGTGTTTCTTAATTCTGTCTATGGTTAGAATCCACGAACTCCATTAAGTCGAAGACTTACCTGTTACTACATAATTATGTGTACTTTGTACGCAATAAATAAATAAAATAGATTATAGCCATCCTCTTTATGATTATTCTTTCATTTTTTTTTTCGTCTGCCCATCTGGTGCTTATGGTTTACGTTTATCTACTCATAAATTTATCGTCACTCCGTTAACTTCTATTATTCCAAGAAATACTGTTTACTAACAACCAACCCACTCGCGCTATCCAAACCAACACCTTCACTAATAAATTACCACCACTAACACGTTTAATACCTCTAAATGACATAATCCACTAAAGTAAAAACAATTAGGTAAACACCACGTAACATTTTCCGATTCGTATCTACGAAATTTAATTTACCTAACATCATATTAACACAGAATAAGTGCCTACAGAAGGCTAACTCAAGACAATGGGTGAAAACGGGCGCATTGTTTGACAGTCTTTAGCAAAATTCAGAATATATTTGCATAAAGGACAATGGGCAAAAATGTATGGAAGCTGGTACACCCCTCCAATAGCAATGAGATATATATCGTTAGATAGGTCTTTTTAACTGGAACAACATTTACTATGACAGCTTTGTTGAAATGTTTGTCCGTTCTGAGTTTTAGGTTAAAAACAAAAGTTAGGTTAGGTTAGGTACTAATTGGTACAACCCACCAATAGCAAAGACATATATGTCGTTGGATAGGTCTTTTTAACTGGAACAACATTTACTCTGACAGGTTTGTTGAAAGGATTGTCCGTTCTGAGTTTTAGGTGAAAAACAAAGGTTAGGTTAGGTTAGATGTTAAAAACAAGGTAATTGGTATACGCCACCAATAGCAAAGACATATATGTCGATAGATAGGTCTTTTTAACAGGAACAACATTTAATATGACAGCTTTGTTGAAAGGTTTGTCCGTTCTGAGTTTTAGGTGAAAAACAAAGGTAAGGTTAGGTTAGATGTTAAAAACAAGGTATACCCCACCAATAGCTAAGACATATATGTCGATGGATAGGTCTTTTTAAACGGAACAACATTTACTATGACAGCTTTGTTGAAAGGTTTGTCCGTTCTGAGATTTATTTAAAAAAAAAAGTTAGTTTAGGTTAGGTAATAATTGGTACACCCCTCCAATACCAAAGACATATATGTCGTTGGGTAGGTCTTTTTAACTGGAACAACATTTACTATGACAGGTTTGTTGAAAGGTTTGTCTGTTCTGAGTTTTAGGTTACAAATAAAAGTTAGGTGAGGTGCTAATTGGTGCACCCCTCCAATAGCAAAGACATATATGTCGTTAGATAGGTCTTTTTAACTGGAACAACATTTACTATGACAGTTTTGTTGAAATGTTTGTCCTTTCTGAGTTTTAAGTTAAAAACAAAAGTTAGGTTAGGTTAGCTACTAATTGGTTCAACCCTACAATAGCAAAGACATATATGCCGCTGGATAGGTCTTTTTAACTGGAACAACATTTACTATGACAGGTTTGTTGAAAGGTTGGTCCGTTCTGAGTTTTAGGTGAAAAACAAAGGTTAGGTTAGGTTAGATGTTAAAAACAAGGTAATTAAACGAGCTAGTGGGTCCCAGATCCGGTCTCTTCGAGAGGCTATGGTTGACCGGTTGAATTTGTCCTTGGAGGCTGTCTCGGAATGGGGCGATGCCAATTTGGTCAGGTTCAACGCTGCTAAAATCCAGGCGTGTCTATTTTCCGCTAAAAGGAGTCAATTGAGCCCTGCTCCAACTTTCCGGGGTGTAACCGTGCCGATATCCGACCATCTTGATCTTCTTGGTGTAACGTTGACATCTACTCACAACTTTGGGCCATACATCGAATCAAAGGCTCAACTGGCTGCAAAAAAGCTAGGAATCCTCGCAAAGGTCAGACGGTACTTCACGCCGGATCAGCTGCTCAAACTTTATCAAGCGCAAGTTCGATCGTGTATGGAGTACTGCTCTCATCTTTGGGACGGATCTGCCCGATACCAGCTTGATGCGCTTGAGACTATTGAGAGGCGAGCCAAGAGGATCATTGGCAATGATGCACTCGTCGAGTCGAGGCTTCAAAGTCTTGAGCATCGACGCCGAGTTGCTAGCCTGTCGGTTTTCTACCGGCTA
This sequence comes from Leucania comma, assembly GCA_958295575.1. Lineage (NCBI taxonomy): Eukaryota > Metazoa > Arthropoda > Insecta > Lepidoptera > Noctuidae > Leucania > Leucania comma. Next base: position 3,712,821 of record OY282469.1, read on the forward strand.
CATTTCGGGGATTGTGCGTCGGAATTGCATAGCCTAATTCCGCCTAGCCCGTTCCATCATCGGACTACCAGACGTACGGCCAGAGTCTGTGTTTCCTGATGGCTACAACCCGGGAACCTTTAAGTCAAGAGTAAATTAAAAAATAGGTTTCTTCTAGGTAAGCACAATCCATCGTCGACCGTATCGTCGCTTTCCATCAGGTGAGATAACGGTCAAGCGCGAACCTATCAATAATATAAAAAAAAAATATGGTACACTTCACCAATAGCAAAGATATATATGTCGTTGGATAGGTCTTTTTAACTGGAACAACATTTACTATGACAGGTTTGTTGAAAGGTTTGTCCGTTCTGAGTTTTGTGTACCAATTAGCATCTAACCTAACCTAACTTTTGTTTTTAACCTAAAACTCAGAACGGACAAACCTTTCAACAAACCTGTCATAGTAAATGTCGTTCCAGGTAAAAAGACCTATCCAACGACATATATGTCTTTGCTATTGGTGGGGTGTACCAATTAGTACCTAACCTAACCTAACTTTTGTTTTTAACCTAAAACTCAGAATGGACAAACATTTCAACAAAGCTGTCATAGTAAATGTTGTTCCAGTTAAAAAGACCTATCTAACGATATATATCTTATTGCTATTGGAGGGGTGTACCAATTAGCCCATTGTCCTTTACGTAAGTTGTACAAATACTAGAGTAACGCTGCGTAGTAGAAGCAATTATACTAAACCAATAGGTCGGTGTCTTAGAAGAACCGGCAAAAAAACTCAAAGATTAATTACTATCTTTAAAACAAAATTGATTTTTACAATACTAATAAGTACTCACAGTAACACAATAGTTACCACAGACAAAAAGCAATTAAATCCTGTATCCAAAATAATCTATGAATCTGCGGAATCTATAGCGTTCTCAAACTCATAACAAAAAATAAACCTACAAGAAGCTAAATAAAAAAAAAACCTGATATTAAATGACATCACTATTTAACAATAATTAATCAATAACGAGGTTAGTCAGTAGTCTAAAAAGTGATATCACTGATAGAATCTTACCTTATCTAGAACCAAAGAGAATCACTACACATGAAGCGTATATATGTATGTGTGCTTGCGTTTTCGCTTGTTGTATGAAGTCAGCCTTCTGTAGCAATCTATTCTGTGGTATTTAACGTGAGCAGTGCGGGAATTGCTGACGACAAATATAACTAATTGATGTCGCCACTCATTAGAATTATGTTGTTAATATGGCGCACGCAAAGCTTTCTCATGAACTGCTGAAATGGTTAAATATTTTTTGGGTGAAAATTGTGTTGTGGAATGAATTGTGCTTTGTATATGAGGGTGTTTTTGATGTTAATGAGTGTACATGCTTATGTTGATTCAGAATAATTTTAGTCTAATTTAATTTTCTTATGCAAAGGTTTTATCAGTTTATATATTCGTAATGATATGTTACATAAAAAAAAAAAAAAAAATTGAAAAGCATATATTTTTTAAATATTTAAAAATATTTCAATAGTTATTGTGTAGCATCCGACATTTTAGTTGAACTAAAATTTCATCGAAAAGGTAATAACATTTCTTTTAGCAATCACTATTTCACTGCCATGTTTCTACGTATTTTACAAGTACTAAAGAAATAAAACATAAAGATTTATGTTTGCAAAATACTCCGAACGAAATCCTCAGACTTCACTATCAGATTGCAAAGTCGTAGAAATTGTAAAGTTCCCTTTCAACTTTCTGCGAAAATCATCTTTTCCATTCAACGTTTCGTTTTACACTCCAAAAACTTTCTCTCATATTCGTTTAACATCGCACAAAGCGAAACATGATTAATTTGAGACTCAGATCTTTGTAAAACCGACACTCGCACATTGCAAACAAACCGAAATATATTTCAAATGAATGCACCGAGAGTGAGCTAGATAGAGCTATGTCGATGTAGCGCGGCAGAAAGAGACAGATGTACACGGACACGGTATGGAATCAGTGCGGTTTCCATTCGGAGGACTGGTGCGGTTGAGGAGGCCTTCAAATTAAGGTCAGCGCCGATTGGAGGACTTTAATCGTGCGTCTTTTTATTACGATTTCTCTTCTACCTATAAAATCTCTCGGATTTAATATTTGCAGATTTTGCAATTACGCTATTTTCAAGCCATTTCTGTTCACCGGCTGAGCAGAATACTAAGTGGTTTTTACACTAAGTGGTTGGCTGCTATTCTAAGATACGAGTACGAACTTGGATTAAGGATACTAAGAATCTCTCAGGGCGGATTTCAGAGAATGGTAAAACACTTCAGACAGATTACGGACAAACATGTTTTAGACTAATTGAGTGACCTATTGTTTTTTCCGACAAGCAACAAACTGAGTTTTTTTTTCGAATACTTACTACTTTGGTATTATGTAACTTAGGGCATTGTTAATTAATCTTAAAAAATGTTGTAGGTAGATCTGATATATTCAGTACTAAACATGAAATAAAATATAAGGAACAAGCAACTAGGCACAATTTTTGTCACGTATAAGCAATCTTCATTTCTAATTTGATCATGCAATGAAACTCCGAGAGTTTCTCCATTGCTCTTTGGTTGACATATCTGCAAGAGAACCAATGTTACCGACATAGCCGGAAGAATTGCCCAACTTGAGCTTATCGAAAAACAAATGGTCGATGGGAGCGGAAAGTTCTTTGGTGATGACAACGTACTGGAAGACGTAGAATTGGAAGGCCACAAGGTGGACCGATGACCTGATGAGGGTCGCGGGAAACCGATGGAATTAAGACTTACAGAACCAGTCGTCATGGCAACACTTAAGTGGTGCCTATGTGCAACAATGAACGTCTTTTGGCTGAAATGATGATGAGTAATCATAAAAACATCGATAATCTAAACTGCACACTGACTTACCCTCCTAAAACTAAGAAACTGGATCAAAGATCACAGTACCTCGTATGCAAAATCACAAAATCAATGTCGTCGAGACGTCTTGTCGTAAAATCGCAGCTATATTACGTCAGTGTGGTTGTGACCTAAGCTAGCCGGCGCCAGCACCGTATTCAACTGAGCGTGCCTATTAAATGCTGCTAGCAATTAACATCTGGTGCACGTACGTGCCCCCACCATTATTGCCCCGTTAAATAGTTATTTAAATTCAACTCTGAACAGTCTTAATGATAATACTTGTAGTTTGTACCGGATTGGCGCCAAGTGATTTTGTATATCCCGAGGGAAGCGGTCGCAGATTTTTCTTCTTGTTTAAAATTCGTGCGGACTTTGATATTGGATTATTTTTATTGTCCTCATTTGTTCGAGATTGGGGTTTATGGCGTTACTGTTACTTGAATTTTCAGTTTTTAATGTTCTGTAGACCCTTTTTTACTATATAAAATATGTAGTGCGATCTCACCTGATGGTAAGCAGTGATGCAATCGTCGATGGTGAGGCGCACCAGTTTATTAGGAGCCTATTCACTCCAGCCTTGAAGGTGCCTGAGTTATCTTCGGACAGGAAGACAGGCAAATTGTTTCAGTCTTTCAATGTACGCTATTTAATACATATAATCACTTGTGTGTGTTTAAAATTTTACCAAAGAAGTCTTCAGCATACACCCACATTATTTACCTAATAATAAAATATATTAAAGACACTCGTGCAAAACAACGGTGATATTTCATTGTGGATAAAATATTTTTAAGTTTTATGGCTCCTACGTTCGCCGATACTTTAAATTTCTAATTTCGAAATATACACTAAATCATGAGTTAAAATTTAGCTGAGGACACTTAGGTTTTCGATTTTAAATTCCTATAATAAATTTTACCACTTTATCAATCAAATTACACTTTGAAGCAAGCTATCAAAACGGACAGTGATTGCTATGATGATCACAAAACACAAAATTGTGTTGTAATCAATCATTTTGTAAATAATTAAATTTTATTACACTTCGAAAATATTTGTTGGGTTAGGCGTGTTCTGATAGGAATTAATTTTTTTACAATTTACTTTCTGCTTCAAAATTTTGCAGAAAGTTGATTATTTTTAGAAAAAAAAGGTTGACCGTGTTATTTCGTTTAACCCACTAACCTTTGTGAATAAAATATGTGCCCTCTTAAAACGTTTAAAACAATAATGATAGCTAATTTTACAAAAATGCCTTTTTTATCGATGCATATATCAATAACATTGTTCAAACCTGTCTGGCTATTAGCCATAGTCTTTACATAGTTTTTGGTAACCATTCCAATTTAACCTCCCAAAACCATAGCTCCATATCTTTGTTTTCTTTAAACTCTGCATACAGGGATAATTTTAGGTTAGAACTATATGCCATGAAAACTGTCTATGGACTTCTGCGAGTTGGCTTTGGCTCCTTATAAGCATTACAAAGGTCAAGGAACCCAATATTTTAGAACCATGGGATCCTAAAATATTCCAACATATAAAAATAATACAAAAAAAAACAATCAGGTTTACACCCCAATAAGGAGAAAAAAATATGAAAAAATACCTTACAATCTTCAAAATATTTAAATACTCGTAATAGCTATAAAGCATAATTAAAAAATCTAGCTCCCGGCAAACAACTCATTTAAAAATACAACTACCAAAAATCGACCCAGCCAAACAAGTTGCTATATGTAAATGACTTCATCATTAAATATTAAACACTACAATCATTAACGTCGATAATTCCCCACGAAAACGATGTTACTCGAAAGCCCCTACTATATTAAAACTTATCGAGGAAGTGCTCTTGAATAAAAAATGAAGTGTGCTCATAACAGACCATGTTATGACGACAACTATTTGTCTGTTAGCGTGCTCGCTGTCGTTAAATGCCACTTCATGAATCTCAGCATCATCACAGAGACTCGTTTTAAGTAAAAAATTATAGCCCTGTAAATTCTTCTAAATGTAAATGTAATCTAGGTGGGAAAAAACTTGAATTATGCCTACGTTTTTATTACGTTTTTTAGTTTATGAAGTCTTGCGGTAATCTATAAAATTGATATATACGACGTATTGCGCCGTTTTCGCTGAGGTCTAGATAAAAACTCAGGTGTCGCAGATCTATCTTCGCTAATGTCCTTTTGCCTTTTACAGTCATACGTCTTCTCTCTACGTTTTCTAAGTGACGTTTATTTCTAATAAATTGTACGTTTTCTGTACAGCCTTCTATCTTTTTTCGTCCAATATCTTCGAGAATATAATTTTATGACATCCGTTTTATTCTACTAACAAGACCTAAAAAATCTGAATTAAAATTATCAATCACGCCCTATTTTTTATATGTCTCATTTCATTAACACTTGTCTTGGCGGATCTATAATCACATTCTTATTTAGTTTTAGTTTTATCGAACAGACAAGGTAGTATATCTAGTAACTCTATAATGTTCCCATTGTTTCGACTCATGTTTTTTCTCTAGGGTCTTCGAGTTTTTGGTTCTAGATGCCGTTTTCTCAGGATGTTTTGAGAGTAGTAATGGTTAAATCAATTCCACAAAAGGTGTCTGTTGCCGGTACTACTGAGCTACCGCTGCTCCAATATTTAGGTCTCTAGTTCATTACTTATTGGTTTGCATTACTCATCAATCTAAAATCCGAATTCTCACCTCAGCTATATTTTAAAGGAGTTTCATAAATAACACCGTGATAGATAGTGATGTTCGTGGCGTGTTTTATTATCTACGAGCCGTGTTGACTGTCAGCCGGAGTGACTGTCGCCATGACGTAGATAAATCGACTGCGCACCGCCGGAAGTAATGAGATTCCGACGGTTTTAATAGCGATTGGTTTTCCTTGTGATTTTCATTAATATACCTCTTGCACCTGTGGGAGACGATCATTATGTCGTCGGGGAAAATCATTCCTTTTTTATGGTCCATATATTTTGTCTTGTCATCTGATCGCAATTTTTAGCTTCACTCATAAATTCTTTTATAAAAATGAATGGGTTTTCGTAATTTCAGTTTAATTTAAGGTAACTTGGAAAGTATTTTGGTAGTTGATAAAAAGTAGGCTTTAAGTCCAGAATCCAGATTTCAACCTGTCTCTCCTGACTTGGACTTGATGATAAGCTGATCATGCTATTTTCTAATTAGCCATTGTTGTCTGGCTGCTAGTGGATGGTACATAAAATGGTGGAAAACAATAGTTCAATATTCCATTTTAAAATGGAAAATGAAGTTAGATATTGAAAGCTCGGAGAGTTTGAAATTCGTGTAAAAAGTTTACAGATGTTTCTGAGATATAACAAGTTTACAAAAAACTCGGTATCACAGTATCGGATCACTATAAAACAAAACAAGCGAATGAACTTCCTGAAATCTTACATCACCGTACTTTTAAACACAAATAAATCCGCAGCGACCAAAATAAGAGAGCAAAGATAGATTATCCTCTAATGCGAAACTTCCGCACTCCATCGACAAACTATAAATTCGCCATACGACTCGGCGAATTTTTCTTGTACCGTCCAAGTTCGAGTCGTAAATATTTTAAAGTAACTTCCGAAGGAAAAGTGACACCAAATGTTGACGCTTTTGTGGCAAACTTTGGAGGTGGCCATCGACAAAATAACCCTGTCGAAACTGAGAGACTGCCGAACTTGAAATATAAAAGTTTGCAACTGAAACTTTGCGAATGTGTTGTTTTCAGATGCATCTCGAGACCGCCTCGGGGGACGGCTGAGGAGCCGCTTCCTTTTTGTCGTGCCTTCAGATTGAGAACACGGCCTATCAGTGATTGATAGTGTTTCTGAACTTTAAGGAAGTTGCTAGTTCTTTACTGTTTACTTTGCTTGTAGGGAAAACATTCAACGCATCGTCTCCGTTTAATATACACCGTTAAATTTTCATCATTTTAATCCCGTGTATGGTCGCTCTGGTACATGAAACACTATCGATTTGAAAACATAAAATAAAAAAAATAAAATTCTAAAACTCAAATTAATATATGCATGTACGAAATTAATTTCTTTAAGTAAACGAGTCAATGACCTTATAGGTAGTGGTCGGTCGTTGCGTACTAACTACCTACAGGCCATTGAATTTGCTCAGCTGACCTTTTCTTAAAGAAATTAATAAAATTTTGATCGTTTTAGAACAAAATTGAACAGTGTGTTTCTTAAATTAAATGTCATCTGGTTCCCACTTCTAGATTAGATCTATTGTTGATATGAATGAATGCCTGGTAAATGATAAAGAAAGAAAGAAATCAACAAAAAGTTTATTCGTGTGAATCACATAACAAACATCAAAGGAATTAAATTATTAGTTTAAACTAAAATAACAACTTAAATATGACCTATCAACATCGTCATCATCTTCCTGGCCTTGTCCCATGTTTTTTGGAGTCGGTTCAAATCGTTTTTTTTTCTACCATTCTGTTCTGTCACCCGTCACGCTGTCACTAACTTCTTTTTCTTTCATATCACTCTTCACACAATCTTTTCTTTGGTCCCCTCTCCCTCTCCATCCACCTGTGTGAGGCCAATATACACTCCTGTATCACTATATTAAGTGATGTTTAAAAAAATTTAAAGAGTCTTATTCTCTTAGTCATATTGCTTATTTTATCTTTGATGTGCTTTACATAATTTGGCCTCATCAGTATAATTGGCATTTACTCGTTTTGGTTAAACACATTTCCAATTCCGTTAATTTTGCTCGACATCCTTAATATCGTTTTACTTTCAAATACACGAACTATATTTACATTTACCGAGGTTAGTTTGTATCGTATTTATACGTATACCCTTTAGTAGGACAAAATGATTGACCCGGAAAAATATATAGCCTTCGTGTCCAAAATCCTCTGGGTCCCATATTCCGCATATTATATCCCAATTATAATTTTGTCCAGGAGGGGAGGGGCAGCCTGCCAACCCGACCGCTTGTTATCCACTCATAAATAGCTTAGCAAGGAAAGGTTCCGTACCAATTCAATTTGGTAGGGTTCTTAATGCTTTTTAGTTCAACGTTTTTGGGACGTAAGCCTGAAACTTTTATGAGAGTGGCTGGTGTGCGCGTGTCATCGCTGCATTATGTATAAACGATAGGCAATCGTGTTAGTTTAATTAAAGGGTTAGCCCCATCCTTGTTAAATGGATTTACATTTCCGTTATTAAATTTAACCCACCATAATTCAATTTTTAGTCCTTCAAGTTTTAACAGAAAACAGATTTCTCGAACTATTGCTTTTTACCCAAAATACTCTTAACTTATTTACTTAAAATAAAAAAAAGAAAGCCTTAACTATCCAACTGCTCAAAAATTCATCAATACACCGTCAGCTACCGAACAGTTTCCTCAATTATTTTTCCTCGTACAAAAAAAAAGAAAAGTGAAAGGCATCGCATCGAATGGGTGTAGACATGAGCACCCAGATACGTTGAATTATTTATCTGAGGAGCCAGCACGTGCCTCTGGACTTATGAATGTACACATTTTAGCACTTATGACCTGTTAATAAATTATAAGTGGGAATCTCCCTCTGATGGCTGCGTCTCACGAAACGTGCAAGCTGTCGGCACTAGTGATGTGCCTACAGGAATGCTATTTACATTTCAAGATAAAGCTATTTATTTAGACGAGAGCCTTTTACCGTTCTTTGTTCTTTGGGTACGAAGTAAATGTTTCTCCTGGTTATTTTGACAGCCGTTTCAGTGTGAAATGACCGTTTATCTGCCAACTATTGTAAAAAGACGGAAGCAATTTATGTACAGTTGTAGATACTGGCTGATGACGTAGCAGAAAGGGAATTTTTAAATATGTTTTAAAAAGCAAACACACTGGTGGTTCGTTTTTATTTGTTTCGTTATTGTTACATTTACAAGTTGGTTGATAATTAACAGTAGGGTTAGTGTTGTCATACAAAAGTTGTATTTTCAATATTGAAAATTTTGGAGATCCAAGAATTTAATTTGAGAATTTGATTTTGAATTTGATTTTTGAGCAGAAATATGGCAATAAATAAAGCTGCTATATTCCTATTCGTATAAAAATAAATTGATGAACAGCATTCAATATTTCCGCTTCAGTAGACATGCGTTATTCTTTCGAAATTCAATATCTGCCCAATTAGCGTATAGTTTCATTTACAAAATTATTCATAACAGACCTCTTCGCATACTCGTAGTTTCACAACATTTTGAGTTTGTTAATCGAATGAAAAGTCGAGTATCATTTCGAGTGGTGTATTTCGATCATTCGATTGTTCGGCAGCTAGTCCTCGCTTCGGTAAGCGCAGTACGAGCACGGCTCTTGTCTCTAATTCCTGACTTATTCGTGCAACTCACGGCATAGCGCTTAACACGTAGATCCACAACTACCAAACTTGTTCATACAAAAGTAGACTCTAAACATCGGAATTAAGGCCTATAGTGGCGTGGATGTGAGAGGACACCGGTGTCCTCTGAGCTAGGACAGATTAAGAGAGAAACACTTTTTGCAAGTTTCCATCATTGTGTACAACGTTTTTCTGTCTGGCGGCTTGACGAAGGAGTTTGTAAGGAAAGGCATTCAGGTCATTTTTTGTAATCTTATTCGGTAAGGACTAATTTTTGTTCAACGAAATTATGTTTTTATTTCTTGGAATACCCACTTTCTAATCTTAGCGACAATATTGTTTCATTATTAAATACTTTACACATACAAAAGCACAGAGGTTTACTTATTGACATTTTCATTTTCATCTAATTAGCTTTTTAATCTAAAATTTTGTGTGTTTTAACGTAATTAATTGATTTATTTTAAGCTCTTCTAGATTATGTGATCTGAACAGATCTGAAATAAAGGTTATTATTTATGAAAGCCTGAAAAATTTTCTACCAGTAAATTTTTCGACAATAGATGACTTTTCAATATCAAACCTATCTATATAACTTAATGCGTCTCGTATGGTGGCGATCTAAGCCCGAAGCTCGAGTAAAGCGCTATTACATGACGTAATAACTATTAAATTCATAATGTATGCATCGAACAGGCCACGTAATGGATAGCGGTTATTTCGATTGCATCATTTTTATTTTATGGCGAACATATCAATATAAGACACGTTATTTGAAACAATTTTGAAATTTTTGTAAACACTGAAGTATCTAACGTTGACAAGGTTAAGTAGTTGTAATAGAGAAATATCCTCACCAAGCCCCCACTCTTCCTCACATTGATATTTTAAATGCTAATTTCTGCTTCTTTTAATAACCAATTTCAATGGCGTTTCGAGAAAAAAATACTTAATAATGATATTTGTTGTTGCATATAAATTATTATAAAAAAATAAACATAATACGTAAAACATAGTAAGCATAATCAGCCTTATAATGCTCCCAATGCTAGGGCTCAGACCTCCTTTCGAGGAGAGGAAACATAACCCAATTGTCTTTATTTGACAAAGAAAACTTTTCATTGTAATATTTTCATTTGTATCCACATTTAATATGACACTTGGAAACATTCGTCACTCGTCGTCAATCTCAGTTAACATTCAACGTAATGTGTTGAGAAGTGATAGCTTGTTCCCAACATTGTGACGTCCACAACCATTATAAACGGGATTTATTGAAGCTATTAACATTAAAATAATAATTCCCTACTTTATAGACTATAAAATCGTTTAATATCTGCTCGTTTGATAAATAATTCAATTTGCGAAGGAATTTTAGGTTCCGCGGGAATGCCTTCAATATTGTTCGGTATATATCATGTGCCATTAATTTTGGGGTACCTAGATGAGATTAAGATTAAAATCCAATAAAAAATAATAAATTTGCTCCTTGTCAGGGGCAAAAAAAAAATTGGCCGTTGCTTAATATTAGAATGTAATAAAATTTTGCATATCCAAAATGCTATTTATATTATTCGCACCGGCCAGAAATAAAATAATTTCTTCATCTTTTTCCCTTAACAATATTGACAATGTTTTTTATTTAAATATTTCATCAATATAATGTATATTTATAATATAGAATATGTTTCTCTGTCTTTGTTATACGCATAAATAGTAAAAAAAAACTTACTTAACACCACACACAGACGTCCATAGCAATATGACTAAAGTTTAGTTATAGGCTCTTAGTAAACCAGTACGCTTCACCATCAACTATTGCATCACTACTTAGCTAGTGGTATCGCAGTCAAGCATTAGGTTATATCATTTAAAAAATGCAATGGCGGTCTTATGGATGACAGCGATAAATATCTAAATCATTCTGATTATACTAGCCTCATTGCATAATACTTCTTTCTCGTCTTTGCGGATCTCAACCGTTATTTTTTTTTTTGTTCAAAGCGTTTAATTTTTTCTCCTTTTGGTATTTTCAAAAAATAAAGTAGAGTTTGTAATATTAGCCAACTGCGAATATTTATAACTTAACTACATTCACAAGTATATGCAAAAACAAATACATTGTTTTTGCAAAAACAAATACATTGTCTTTGCATATAGGCTAGGCTAGGCCTCAAAGACACAAAACCATGAGGACACATAAAAGTTCTCTGCCAAATCGCTGTCATCAGAATAATGGCGGCATTGTCACGTTGGATGGCAATACTAGTTTAATAACGTTCTTAAAAAAAATGTCACACCATGTCCTGGAATTAGACATAAGATACTTTTTATCCCGAAAAATCGATTCCTTGAGATATTTTTTACTCCTACACAAGCGAAACCACTGACAGAAGCGAGTTACACAATTAAGACATTCCCTTAAGGTCAACCATGTCGCTGGGTGTAATTAAACCATTACCAATGACCCCGCACGTCTTCCCATCAGTCGAAACTTGTATCAGTAATTCAAAGGGGTATCGACCAGTGACAATGGCCGTCGCGCCTTAATAATAGATCGTTTTGAATGACCTTTATCAAAGTTGGACGGTAAGTGGCCGGAATTCGAACTATAAATAAGTTTGTATGGACTTAAGCTGCATTTGTAACTTGTGAATGATTTGGTGTTGCGTGGAACGTAAGTAATATTAGAGCTCTTTTTTTTTTCTTTTTTAATGGGAGTTGATAGGTTTGTACATAAGATATTTCTGATTTGAAAATTTGTAATTAAGAACTTATCAAAACTAACCTTAATATCAAACGCATTTCCACAGGCCAAAGGCACAGGTCCTAAAAAAACCAGCGTCAGGCACTAGTTGTCTGGCATTTATGCTGAACTGAACCTATTTTGGTGCAGCTGTAGAGCATAAAACTGTATATTTTTTGCTTCTTTGTTTTATTTTTATTTTATTTCTATTTCTTTTTACCTATATATTGTGTTATGCCCTGTGTTGTACCAAATAAATTATTTTTCTTTCTTTCTTTTGATAAGTTTTTATCCAAATGAAATTTGACGAATATTCAACTAATTTTTTAACCCAGAACCCTCGTTGAGATAGCAATGTGTATTGACTGTAGTTAATCCAACGATATAACAAACATAGCTATTGGAAGGTGGGCCCAGACTTCATAGAAACTCTGGCATCATCCTTTGTCAGTGTATTAGTCCTGCAACTACTATATTCCACACACATATAATATATATTCCACAACTATCACACAACGCTGTCTAGTTCCATGCTAAGCAGAGCTCGTGTTATGAGTACTAGACAACTGATTAACATACTTATATATTTCTAAATACATACATATTATAGATAAAGTACGCCCAGACACAGAACAAATGATCATGCTCATCACACAAACATTTGTCCTGGGTGGGAATTGAACTCACGACCTCCGGCATAGCAGTCAGGGCCACTAACCAATAAACCAACAGGCCAGACGAAACTAGTAAACACAGTATTTAAAAAACCACTCTTTTTTAGCCTACGAATCAGCCTTTCAATATGGCAATACTGCCAGCGACAGAATTCCGGGTACTTTTATTAATTTTCTGCCATCAGCTTCGCCCGCATGAAAGTCGGTTTCTCCATACAGACCCCCGTTTTACCCCAGGGTAAAGTGTCGTAAAATCCGTTCTTAGCGTGTGTCTACACCCAATAAAAAACCTACTTGCCAGATTTTAAGTTAGTAGATGTTATAGTATCTGAAATGTCATCAGTGATTGGTATTTCGCTTTTACATATTTAAAAAAAAAAAAAACACTTTTAAAATAGCTCAAATCGATTAATTCTAAACAGATATTACTTTCAGGATAATACGCGTTTAATTTGTAAGATAGTGTACAATAATTGAAACTTATAACACTCTCAAAATAAACACACACACATACATATACCTCTAAATCCCAATCCCGATACAAATGAACCAGCCACAGTCACAAATGAAGCTATTATAAAGCTAAGAACAGGAGATAGCGATACTATCGCACCGTTAAACAATCAATGGTCGTATTAGTCGGGGTTCGAACTCGGGCCGGTCATTATCGGCGACTGCTTGCGGCTACACTGCCATTTAGTTTGTTGTGTCGCGTTTTGTTATTAAATTTTAATTGTTTTTGTGTTGTTTTTTTTTTTAATTTTTTTTTTTAAATGTTTAGGGACTTTTATAACGCACAGCGTATGTCAGTCCCATCGTACCCTAAGACAATTATCACCTAACAAACGAGATAAATGGATCAGGGCCATGAATTCGAACAACTTTCTTGCATCATCGGAAGTCGGATTACTATTTTTTTTTTTTGTGTTGTTATACAAGAAAAGGAATTTTGAGTGACTAGTTTGTTTTTTAAGGAATCATCCGATGATTCTGCCGCTGGGTGGAGCGTGAGGGTGTGACAGACTTTTACTGACTAAAACCTACTTATGTTCCTTTAGTTATCTTTTGCGAGGGTTACCGTAACTCTTTCGAATAATCCAGAGCCCTGGTAAGACCTTCGCAGGAAATCTCTGAGGCCTTGTAAAACAAAAGATTGCGCAACAAATCTTCTAAAAGAAATTCTTAACGAACAAATTACTTCAAAAATCAAATCAGCCGTTTAGAAATTAATTTCTTATAAATAACCAATATGAAAGTTTCTCTTTCATACGAATAATTTTAATTTACCTGGCTTCACTAAGCAGCTATGAAGGAACCTGGAAAGTTCCGAACTTTTCATAAAAAGGTATGGAAATTAATACGAAATTAAAGGCTTTTGTATAAGTCTATGTCGATTGTAACTGTTAAGAAGTTTTTTCTTAATTGGTTTTAAAAAACAATCTTAACTTAGTATATTAAAAATAGGTTACATAACTAATACATGGCAAAATTTTGATCGTTTTAATCCCATGGAGGGTCGATCCGGTACATGAAACACTATCGATTTGTAAAGATAACATTAAAAAATAAAATACTTTTTTTCTAAAACTCAAATGAACATACGCACGTACGAAATTAATGTCTTTAAGTAAACAACAACTGAACAACAACCACAACCAGTTTACTTAAAAGAATTCACTCTACTCTTAAAAGAAGAGGACGAAGAAGAAGAGGGGGAGGATTCTTATTTGGATTGCATCAAAACAAACTATAAATTAAGCGTTCAAAGTCAGACGGTGCTACACAGAGAGACAGTGGTACCTTGACAGACGGCCCGGCTGCCGACTACGTTTCGTTTGAATACCCACCTTGAGGTGAGCTTCTTGAGTTGTTGAGACATGAAGGTACTTGACACGTATAGTGTTTAGCTCCAAAATATAAATAATAATTGTTGTTGTTTATTAATGGCAACTAGGCCCAAAAATTTTTAGTAACAGAATTTATAATATTAACATGATAATTTCAAAACAGTGAAAGATTAATGTTCACGAAGTCAGCGTGACTAGTACTGGTTCATTCTAGACAAGCTACCAAGGTGTATATAATAAAATAAAATTGTGTGGGTATATATTTTTTTTTTTTTATGTGTGAGATTCGGATAGTCCCAAGGTAAACTCACGAATCAGAAAACGTGCATTTTATTTTTGTTTTAAGCTAAATAAAAACTAGCTAGCCTAATAAAAAATATTTTTAAATTATATTATGTAACGGCCTGAATGAAAATAGTTTTTTTTTTAATATTGATAATATAATTTTGCATGCTTTCATATTAAGTAAAACGTGTCTGGTCTCATTTTGTATTGTAGTGACTTTTTTTTGCAAATAAATATTATTTTAGAAAAAATGATTTTAAAAATAAAGTTAAAAATAATGGTTCGCCATATTGAACCTATGGTGACCTACTTGACATTCGTTATCACGGTAGTGTTTAAAAAAAATAACTAGTCCACCATATTCAGAAACACAAATTCCGTTACAAAGTCCTGAGTTACAAAAATAAGACATTCCCTTAAGGCCAGCCATGTCGCCGGGTGTAATTAAACCGTTCCCAATGACCCCGCACGTTTTCCCATCAATCGAAACTTGTATTAGGCACATAAAGCATTACAAGTTAATTAAAACCTTGTAGTAATGAGATTTGATGTATCTACTTCTGAATCCCTTATTCACAGCAAACTCTCGAACAGTTTAAATGAGCGAAATTAAATTATGTTCGTTACTATTCGTTCTACTAAGTTTATCAGTTTCCACTTTAGAACCCTAGATACTAACATATTATATACAACATTATTTTTAGTATATGCGAAACCGGAATATAGTTTGTTCAGAATCAGTAACTGAGTCGATTCCAATAATTCTTACACCATGTTATATTTTTCCAAAAAATATTTAAAGAAGGTCAAGTTGGACAACACCGACTCTAAGTGCAACGCAGGTCACGGCAGGTCATTGCGGGCATTAGGCCAGCGCACAGTTCGGTGCGGGAGTAGAACAACTGCTCAGCCGTCCAGATGGCCCGTTGACCAAGTATTTGTATGAACAACCAGCTTACTTAAAAAGCTCATATCTTTGTGATTTTTCATGATACAGTTATTAAATTTTTTCATAGAATGATCTCATATACTATAAATCAGATTGTATATGTTGTGTTGTGTGTCGTATATTTGGGCCATAATAAAAAAATAATAAATATTATTTATGATTATTTTTCCCACCCAAATATCGACCAATAGAATTGCACCATTCGACGTCACGTTTTTCAGGAAAAATCACTCGCGCCGCTCGTGATTTTTTAACCTGAAAAACTTGACTCCTTCATTTGTTTGCAACGAACCTATCGGGAAATATCCGATAATTTTGAAGCTCTTGTGGTATTATAAGTGATAATCTCAAAAAAATACGTAATCGTTTATCCTTCATTTTGTAACTTCCTCAGACCAGGAAGGGTCTCCTAAATTAATTAACAAGCACAGCGGACCAATGGGATAAGAGCTACACTTCAAAACTTTCCTGCCTAATGATGGCTTAATGAAAATTGCTCCGACGAAATGGAACGATGACAGTTAATCACCATCGCCAGAATATATCGGTTTAAACGCGTGCGTAATAAGTGGGGCAGCTAGAAGTGGTTCGTGGTTACAAATAATTAGTCGATTTGTGGCGTTATTTGTCATAGTGATGATTTTTTGATATAATAAATAATAATGATAATAGATAACTACACTGTCCCACTGCTGGGCAAAAACCACCTTAGATTCTTTCCAATCAAGATAATATCTTTCTTAAGTAGTATTTTTTTTTGTTTTGGTCAGTCCAATTGGCTGACAAGATTAAAAAAAAATTATCACTTTGAAATTGGTAATTTTGAATGGAAGACGAGAAGAACTAATTCTTCGGGAGCGGAGTCACGGATGACAGTTAGTATATGTATTATAATAAAAATTTGGTAATGGGTAACACAAAGATTCTAAAAACAATTGGTTAAATTACAAATCTTACATCCATCGTCTTGTTTTCTTTTAAAACATTAGTTTCTTTATTTTTAAAACGGTCTTATTATACTTTTCATTTATTTTTGTCTAAACTACCAAAACGAGCTAATTATGTACATTTTAAACAAAAAAACATGCGTTGGGAGGTACCATATAACCTACTGTAACACATATCGCAGAACATCACTTCAAACATCAAAAATTCCACATTGTCTTCAAGTTTAGAACTTTCAAGTAACATGGCAAGGGATTTCCCGAAACCTTCGGTTTAATGACAAAACCGAACTTTGTCTAAGTACATCCTACTCTAGCCACGCCCCCCGGCTTTGGTCGGCATTCTTGTTAACTTTCAAGTTGCGCCCCAATAGTTTGGGAACATCTTGAACTAATGAGTCACTGGTTCCGCCTTTTATTATCCGAATGGAGGATGGAACGTAACGTTTGTCCATCGTAAGCGCAAGTTCACTGTTTCATACTTGTACTAATAGTTCTTCAAAGGGTATTACTCAAATCAGTGAAGTAAAAGAGACCAGTGATTCAGAACGTTTTAGCCAAAAATGGGACTTCTCAAAGACGTGAGCAGAACTATTTTTAGACTCTCCTGGGGTGTAAGGGGTAACTTTGACTGTTTTATGCTAGGTACCTAATAACTCCTTATCTTTTTTAAAGGTTGGAAAACATCCAATGCCTTCTCCCGCGCTAAGATAGAGTGAGGGCTGGTCCTACTTTTAGTGACTAAACCCGTATCCTTCAATTGCCTTGTACGCTCTAGAACCACGAGCTTCCTTTTCAGATATCCCTTGTGGCTCTAGTATGTGTGACTGCGCATTGACCTTTCTGTTTTGTTGATCATATTAGTTATCTACGAATGTATCCTGACAGCACGATTGGCTCCTGTCGCGGGTCCGAATTCTTCTTGGAACAAATATTTGTATAGAAAACAGACAATAGTTCCGGGTTTGGGATCTTGTGTTACTATGTGTTAGTGACTTTACATATTAGTGAACGCATCCACTATACAAGAGAAACCACTAGTGAGGGGCAAAGTATTAAAAAAAAAAGTTTTCATTACGAATTCTTTAAATCTTATCAGAGCAGCAGTCATTTTATGCATTTACGGATATTGAAAACCGCACTTTTCAACTGAACTGTGGTAGTTGCGCCCATGTTTTCCTTATAATTGAATTAACTCATTACTACGAGTATAATCCAAATATCAGATTTTCGGGCGGGATTTAACATCCTGACATAAACATGATCAGTGGTCCTACCAGGAGCTCTTACCGCGATTCATTTTACGAAATAAACTGAACTGTGAAAAGAGATGAAGCTATGTATTGCGTATAGCTCCATCCCTTTTTCTCACTCGGACGACTGCATGGTAAGGCCCTTGATCAATTTATTAACATGGCGGCCTAGCCGTCAAATGTCGGAAACAGACATACGGCGGTTAAGTTTAATAGTCATAATTGGTGGTGTCCACTTTCCGCCGGTTTTCACCGGTTTGATCTGGTCGAGCTAAATTGAGCCAATGCAATTAATTTCACGCGAAATGGTACGTTTTACGTTCTAGAGTTAGTATTATATGTAACAGTAGTTTACGCCAAAAATGTGGTTGGAAGTTGTGGTTCAAAATGTATTGATTTGGGTTCGAATTGGCTTCGATGTAATCTAATATTGTGTGTAAATATTGATAGGGAATTATGCAGGTGGATTTTTGTTAAATAGGGGTTTTTATAAGGTCGTGGAAGGTATACTAAGGCCGTGTTTACGCAGACGCGGCGCGTTGGGCGTTTCGTTGTACATTGCAGGAGCGGGTCGCGTCATCGCTCGCGCAAACACAAACATGACAATGTACGCGTCTCCGTAACCGAACACTTAGACAAGTCTAGATGAGTAAGTCTATTTAGTATAACTAGCTTCTGGCTTCATCTGCGTAAAAGTTGGTTTCTTTATACAAATGAAGCCCTGTTTCAGCCCTATAGGGGTGAATTTTAGAAGATGCTCTCTTAGTACTCGCTTACGTCATAAAAATAAACTTTATGCTCAATTCCACGCTCCTAGTCCCAGCTAGCAGCTCGTTTTGACTGTGCGTATGTCAGTCAGTGAGTTTTAAGGAGTTGTCAGCAAACCGTAGGGGCCCAGCAAGGACGAAGCCTACTGGGGCCAAGGGTCTGCTTCTGAAAGGAAGATTTGGCCCCAGTATGAAAGACAACGAAACGTAACAGGAGTGGGTTTTTAGTCAGTAAAAGTCTGACACTATCTCCCACTCCGGCCAAGAGCAGGAGACATCATTGGATGATTTTCCCACCTACAAAAAAAAAACAATGATTTCCTCCTTTCATAAATTTAGGTATCGCAATATAAAAAATGAGGGCTCCTACAGATAAATGCAATGCAATATTGTACAAAGATTTTACGTAGAAATTTATTTAAAGTTTAATTTGTATTAATTTAATTAAAAAGAATGAATGGAAAATATGTTAAAAAGGGTGAATTTGCCGTTGGTCCCGGTTATTATTCGTAGGAAAAAAAAACTGCGAATAATAGCTGGGACAAATGACAGTCGTTACAGGTTATCAGACGCCAGAAAGCCTGACTTCAGTCTATCCAAATAGTATGGAGTTGCCCAGTAACTGGGTTGTAGACGTCTGATAGGCAGTCGACCCATGAACACGGTTATTCTGCCGCATGTGATTAGACTGGAAGCCGACCCCAAATTAGTTGGGAACAGGTTAGGAAGATTATGATGAATTGAAAGTGATGAATTGCGTATCACAGAAACATCAACTTCCTTATACAAACCATACCTTTTTTTAGATGGGAAAATCGTCCAATGACATCTCCCGCCCTTGGGCGGAGCGGGAGATAGTGTCAGACTTTTACTAAAAAAAATCACTTCTTTTCCTTCTTTGCCTTCGTTCCAGGGCCCCGGGGTTTCACTTTTACATAACCCATGACCCCGGTATGCTTCGATCCTGCTGGGCAGTGGCCCAGCAGGATCGAAGCCTAGCAGTAGGGACTGTTTGCTGGCATCTTTTAGAGGCGCGCGTGGAACAATACGTGCCGTCGACAACTTGGGCCCGGTCCAGACGGTTACCAGATAGTCCAAAGGTGAGCTTGCCGATTGCTCGCCGTCCGCAAGCCCACGCCTACGGTGACCGACAATGGGGATCAAAATCCCTGCGGCTACTGGGGCATGAGGGCCGTTGCCTCACGCGTGCGGCCAACTACTTTACTAGCATTACTAAACCATACCTACTTATATTATATATTCTTTTATTCTTTATTATACATAGACTATAGAGTTAACAGGCGATGTACTTACATGTTATAATATCTCTCTATCTCTCACAAGTATCAAAGTATCACGTAACACAAACACAAATTTAACAACCTCTATAAATACGAAACTTACACGGTCCCCAACTTAAAACCTCTAATGAGCAACCTTTTTGTAGTTATTATAAAGCGATTTTCGTCACCGCTTATCAGATTAGTGGCTAAGGCCACTTTAGCCACACTCTGGCGACACACTCCTACTTCACTACACAGTGAGGTAATGCGGTTACAGGATAATGTTAATGTTGGTTTAGTTTTTGCTGGGCCTTTTTGCTCGTCGGGTTATGTGCAAGAAGACCTTTAATTTGAGATTTACTGAACTACTCGTACGCAATCGTAATAAGTTAGTCGGTTTTAAATCAGTCTATTAGTTTAGTTTTAATAAGTTCTCTTATGGCTGTGCTCGAAGTTTTCTTACGTGATCGAATCAGCAATGAAGCTAGCTCAAAGCATCGCCGAACTTAAGTGGCAATGGACAGACCACATATTGCTTGAAGACAGATGGTCAATGGGGCCGAAAGATTCTGGAGTAGCAACCGCGTACTAGAAGACGCAGCGTCGTTAGACACAAAATGATGACAGTTTGATGCCAGTTGACATTGTTGATACCAGTTGACATGTTGAGGTCAGCAACCTTCTCTTTGAAAATCCAAGCAGCAAGAAAAACTACTAAAGATAGTTTTTTAGCCAATACTTTCTTGTTGCTGGCCAAAGGCCTCATCCAACTTGTTCCTGGGATTTTTTTCCAGCAATTTTGAAACCACCCATGTGGTAGGAAAAGGTGGTGAGGTCATCTCATCGCCTCTTCCTCTTTCCCAGGTCAACATCGCTGGCGTCGCCCTACCTCAAAACAGAATACAAAATTTTAATCTCGAAGTTAGAAGTCAAATTACATGACAGACATTAACATCTTTTCTTTTTAAGGTGGAAGAACATTAAACAAGTCTTACTGCTCTGTGTGGAGCAAGTAGAACACTCAGACTTTTACCGACTAAAACCCACCTCTTTTCTTTCAATTCAAATTTATTCTTTGCGTTTCATAGCCATGGTAGCTCTTTGAAACAATTCGCAGCCCAGACATTAAAGAGAGGTCAAAGAGATGTCAGCAAAACCGTAGAAGCCCAGCAGGAGCGAAGCTTACTGGGGCCATAGGTTAAACGAAAGAGAATCTCAGGGCCCCCGAAGCCAAAAAAAAAGAACAGGAGCAGGTTTTAGTCAGTAAAAGTCTGACAAGCCTTCACGCTCCTCCTGAAGGCGGGTCAAAAGATATTTAAGTCTGGTTCTACTATTTTATTCGAGTTATTACAAAAACCCACACACAGTTAACCGTTCTCTCAAGGTCTCGTATCAGCGTTTATATTATCTGTGTCTATGACGCCACTTTGACGTAGAACATGTCTGCCGTTGACACACCTGTCTGCTACCGCCCGTCTGTTACGATCACCTGCCATTTCACTGTATTTATTTGTGTTTAGGAATTTAAATTATTTGGATTTTAGAAGTTATAAGTAAGCTTGCTGCGTTGTGAAGTAGCTAACTTACGAGTAGTACGTGGACTTGATCTAAGCGATGACTTGGAAATAAGACCAAAACGAGAACAATATTTTTTTAGGTAGGAAATCATCAGACATAATCGTTAGACTAACTGACCCGGAAAACTTTGTACCGCCTAATTTTGTGATATCGGATCTTTTTTCGTAAAATTTTCTATATTATCTCGCCGTTTAAACATTCCCTGGAGTATCACAAATATTTCAAGACCAAAATTAGCCAAATCGGTCCAGCCGTTCTCGAGTTTTAGCGAGACTAACGAACAGCTATTCATTTTTATATAAAGGAAGATTTGAGTTGTTGTTGGTTCAAATCCTTTGTAAACTTAGTTTTAATGCTTCATGGTTGAAAGCTTGTGGCGCTGCAGATAAGCAAGCTTGTCCTGTGTTTTTTATGGGGTATATAATAAAGACTTTGATAATAAATACTTGTAATAATTTATGTAATTTCATCTCCCGTAGGAGAGTTTTAGTCACTGTTACTGACTAAAATCAACCTGTTTTCCATCAGTTGCCCTTTGCATCAGGGCCACGGTATCTGTCAAGCATCCCTTAACCCTAGTGGGCAAGCTAAAAGGACGTACTAAAAGGAAAAAAATAATAAACTAAACAGCCAAAAATGTAACTACTTTCCAAGGCTTATTTGAAGTAGCTCATAGCAGTCATGCTAGCGCCTGAACTAACCCAGATAGTCTTAAGTGCAGTGTTTTAGCACGTAGTAACGCTCCAGTGGCGCCCCATAGCAGTAAACAAGCTATAAAACTTTCACATAGACTAAATAGAATCAAACTGCGAGAATTCGTCACACCGAAATTTGTGTACCAAGTTATAATATTGCAGCGAGTTTCGTTTACCTTAAATCGCTTCTCTTGATTAAAAAGTTCGATATTTTATTTTGTTTTATTTCTTTACTAAAAGCTTTGAATATTTATAAATGTTTTAAAAGAAACCTCTTAGAGCATACTTCATATATTTCAAAATAATACTAAAGAATTCTAGCTAAGAAATTGAAACCTCATTTTTAGAAAGATTTTTATGCGAACTTTAAAAGCATCCACAGGATACATATACAGTCTTTCGAAAAGAAATAAACCTAGTTTACTATTGCGATGTATTGGCTCCAGTAGGTATGCAAAACATACTGGGACCATTTGCCAGCTGCGGTCTTCCCATCCGATTAAAATTTACGCGTCTCTTCAAGGCTAGAGTGAATTAGCTCTTCAAAAACTTGTGCACTTTCACCGTCAAAAATTGCAGCACTGCTCACCACCAAATGGAGACGCAGTCAATCACATTTCACAGTTTATATCAAATTTAAAAAAAAATAGTTTTAGAACTGTCTTACCAGATACTAAGCAGTGAATAGTTTGAAGATGAATGAAGTTTCTCTAGAAATAACCTATTCACTCTCTAACTAAAGACCGCCATATTAACCAAGACTAGGTTAGGTCAATTTAATCTAGTAGTTTACTTGGTAGAATAGTGTGTATTTATCTCGTTCCGCCGACTGTTCAGGTTTGTCACTAGGTCACTGTACTGTCTAATAGATGCACGTAGACTCCCTCCTCCATCTCCTCCCTCGTACCACACAGCCACCGTCTTTGTCGCGAAGGCACCTGCGCGACCTCCAATTATCTATGTAATTGGCTATTCAACTTGGCTCGATGGAGAGCACAGCATGCCTAATTAATGGAATCAACTGAACATTGAAATTTTCGCTCCAACAGTTTTAAGCTACCTACAGCCAATTTACAAACGAATTTACCTAAAACTGAAAGTGAAGGGTCCCTCTTAATTGCTGTATTACATGAACATTCATACACACAGATATAAATGAAGGATTTTTTTTTGTAGACTTTCAATAGGTTTGGTTGATAAAATATTTTATGTGTCATAAAATTTTTGATGGTCGTAAAAAACTGAGTGGTTTGGACCGTCACCTGAAAGTTTTAATTTAGAGCCTTTCAGAAATATTATAGATAAAGAACGTAAACAGACCCGAAAGCCATTATTCGTCAAGATATTCAGTGTATCCATTTCACATAAAAATGCTTATATCGACAAAAACATCGCAAACTGTACTACACATTAATTACCTAATCATATGCACAATAGCACAATATTTTTTTTACTTAATATAAACCTGTGCTTAAATCCTACCTGATGGTAAGTATTGATATTGATGTAATCGTTGATGGTGAAGCGCACAAGAATATTAACAGCCTACTCGTTCTAGCCTTGAAGATACCTAAATTATAAACGGACGGGTGTTCCACTCCTTCAATTTACGTTGTATAAACTATGAGATAAAATGCATAAAATAATTTATTAGTTATATATATATATTGTACAAATGGTCACCATATTGCTAAAAATGTATATAGCGACACATCTGTGTCAAAAATTTATTAGGTCTATGATATTGTGCAAACGGTCACCATATCACTAAAAATATATAAAACAATTAACTCCTTCACATAAAAATATGCCATTTTGTGTTCCCAAACTCCCAATACAGAACACTTGATTTTATGCAACACCGATCAATTTCAATGGCTCCAAAAATAAAACGTAACGGCTACCAATCAAGCCGCTAATGTTGCATGAAACCTATCAATAATATCGCTACCCCTAATAAATTCACGTTAGAACGGAACCGTTATCCCTTGGAAGCAAACAATATGTTGTTATGATTGATTGGGGACGAGGCATTACGCGAAAAGGTGTGAGGCAAGAGGCAGCGAGGGTTTTTATGGACCAGCTCCGAGTGTATTTACGAAATTAGATTTGTGCAGTACGGGGAAATTGTATGAGGGAAAGTATAGTGTGTTATGGCAGGGATTTTTGTGTGGGCCTGCATTTCTTGTTTTTGCTGATTATTGTGTTTTCTTCCTCTTCATGTTGGGTAAAGTTAAATATAGTTAGTACAGTACGACTGACGGATCTTGGCGCGTCTGAAGTTAGACTCTGCGAACTTTAGCGCTTGTGCACTCGTAAAATGTAAAATGGTTTGAAAAAATAAATGCCAATAGCAGTTGTTATTACTGTTAACAACTGTTATTGGCATTTATTTTTTTAAATCATTTATTTGGCACGCTTATTTTGAGTGCTAAAGTTCGCAGAGCCTAACTTCAGACGCGCTAAGATCCGCCGGCCGTACTGTAATTCGACGATAGTAGGTTCATGATCAAACGTAGTAATTTAAACTGTTCATGTTCGAAACACTATACTGCGCTCTAAATCGTGAATCGTTGATGAGGCCCCAACTCACTCGTAAATTGAACTGGATAGGACATATCTACCGCGTTGTTTGTGAACCCGTAAAACCCAGGATTCGTGTCCTGGCACAGCAATAAGGCGCCCGCAGCACACCACAAAGAAGACAGGTGGGACAAACTGGATGTGTTGATGAATTGGAAGGATGAAGCGAAAAATTATGACCATCGGTAGGACTGGAGGCTAGTAATTTAAAGTGTGCTTAGAGACTAAATCTGAAAAATATTATTAGATAAAAGCAGTTAGATATTTGTCGATCGTCATAAAATTAGATAGATACTAAAGTACTAAGTTCTCTGTTCATCGTTTACAGAACGCAAGAATGCATTTTATAGTAGTTTGTTTATCTCGATAAAATCAAGATTAAATATTTGAAGCAAGCGACTTTCCCTATAGTCCCTTCTAAGAATGAAGAGTCGCAAACTTGAGGAATGCCCAGCATGTTTAGGTCTAATAACTTATATATTGAGTGTCGAGACTTCAAGCATTTATCAATAAACCTAGCTTCGTGATCTTGACCTTAATTTTAGTGCCCTCGTGACAAATTCAGGGGTCAACTTTTGTAAAGATATTCTTTAATGTAATACAGGCGTCTGTGATTTCGTGAATTGTACAAAATCTAATCCACTATGAAATCCCAATTCATTAATTTTTTATATCAGGGTTGAAATTCACTTAATAACTTGTTCTTGTCAGTATTATTTGTTACTTGTTTGTTAATTGACTATATTTTACTTAACTTTATTGTACTTTTATGTACAATACTATACATAAGAATGAATAAATTGTTTCAGAATATTATACAAATAAATATATTAAAATAATAATTTATAATTATATTGAATTTTTCACTACATACATTATTACTAGAGCAGTTCAGAAGAGTCGCCGTAGTTATGCAACACAAGGGACAACTGAAGGAACAGCACATAAACTCACACACATGACAGGAAGGTTTTAGTTTGTAAAAATCTGACCACAGCGAGAGAAATAATTTGATGATTTCCCAACCTCAAAAAAAAAACAGAGATCCAAACTGGGTTTCAAGATATTACACAATCATAAATATGTAATTAATTACTTTTACTTGTCAATAAGATGTAAGGATCACAGTTATCTGAATAAATAAATTATATTATCATTATTTCATTTGTTTTTTACATGCTATTTTTAAATATTAACACATAAAAAACATTTAAAAACATAAATCATAGTAACCCATCGGTATCGGGAATAGGGTACAAGCTACCGATGGTCAGGGCTTCTGAGAGAGTAATCTCCAACACAATACAAGCTGTGTCCAGGAGTACTGCTTTCTGTCAAATGTCCATTGCGAGCCTCCTCAGATGTTGGTCGAGGCTCATAGTATTTAAGCCATTCACCGTCACAGCACAATGACTGCTATGTCCGATTTCCACATGTCGACAACTTCGCGAACCAAGTCAAGATACTAAGTTTGTTCATCCTTCTCAGCTTTCTATTATTATTATAAACTAATATCTGAAAGCATGATCATGTAAACAGGAAGAGTATTAATTATAGTCAAGTTTATTTACTCTAAAACCACAATATTACTTAACATGCAACATTCATCTATGTTATTATGTTTATATGGGCTGCAAACTTAAACCAAACATCTACTTAGTATGTTTACAGTAACACCACAAAGTCAAAACAGCGTAACCACCTTACATAACAAACCACAACTATAGCACTTATAGGTACACATATGTATGTAATAACTAATCAATTCCCAGTACAAATTGGTGGCCATTCAGCGTATAATTAGTTTATTTATCGCGGCGTTAAGGGCCTCAGCTATAGTGCAGTATTAGTGCTTAATGAGGAGTATTGCGGCTGCCGGAACGGTACGGGTACGGCACGAGAACCGATCGGATACGGTACGGCAGTTATGGTTAAACTAGCTTTGTAAATGGAAAAGCGAAGCAAGAAAGACCGTAGGCATCGACCCTGCTGGACCCTTACGGTTTTCTGACATCTCCTTGAGGCGTGCGTGGGATACTACGCGCCGTCGACGACATGGGCTCGGTCCGGATGGTTACTGGACGATCAGACGGCGAGCTACCCATTGTTCGCCATCCGCAAGCCCGCGCCCACGGTGGCTGGAAATCAGGATCAGGATCCCGGCGGCTCGGGCGTGTGGGCCGTTCCCTCGCGCGTGCACACGCTTCCTTCACTAGCATTACTGCTTCACAAAAAGAGGCGACCGCCTGCCAAAAACGTGTTTCTTTCTTTACTTCTTTTCTTCTTCTGGAAAAATAAGTGTTGTAATTGTTCAATGATTGAAAGTTTTATGAAGAGACCAATCGTTTTTTTGAGATGAGAGATCGTCAAATGACTTCTTCCGCTCTGCGTGGAGCAGGAGTATCAGACTTTTACTGACTAAAACCCACGTGTGTCCCTTTAATAGCCGTTTACGTTTCAGGGCCACGGAAACTCTTATTACAAAGATTCCCGTTGTCCTGCTGCCCAAGAGACAAATCCTGAAATCGTAATCTATTTCCTTGTAGATTTAATTGTTATTTTCAAATTATAAAACGGTTATCTAAGATTTTACTTGGTCCACCATCTTGCTCTAAAATTAAGCACTAGATTAGATGACTGGTCTGTTGGTCTGGTGGTTAGTGGCCCTGCTTGCTATGCTGGGGGTCTTGGGTTCGATTCCCACCCAAGACAAATGATTGTGTGATGAGCACAATCATTTGTTCCGTGTCTGTGTGTAATTTATCTATGGCAGGTATGTCTTTAGATAAATAATAAGTAATTTTATCAGTTGTCTAGTACCTATATGACAAGCTCTGCTTAGTTTAGGACTAGATGGCGTAGTGTGAAAGTTATGAAATATTATGTGATTACATTATCATTAATATTGGCTATAACCATATAGCTGAAAAAACTAAATATTGCTCAAATATTCGCTCAACTCTAAAAAAACTCGCTAAATAAAACTAATTAAAAATAACAAACAGAAACACAAATATGAAGTTTGCTTGCAAAGGCTACTCCCAACAGATTTACAGAATTCTCTGCCTAATTAGCTTGCTCAAGTACCACTACCCAGAAAGTACAGTTACAACCATAAATATGTGAATGATTCAAGGGCGATTTTCCCCTAAAGCAGGCACTGAAAATGTGGGGTTACAAATATTGCATTATCTAATTTATTTATTTTTATTCAATCTATACTGTCTCATAGCTAGACAAATCTTCCTCTACTTTCGAGTATGCAAATTATAAGTATAATAAGGAATATTCATACATTTTGGGTAACTCAAAAGAAAAAAACGGCACCCTTATAGCAGGCAGGCAGGGCCTCTACGATCCTACAGCTGTGGCCAAGGGTTTTTTTTATGGTAGGTAAAATCATCAAATGACAAGGTCCGCCCTTGTGTGGGACGGGAGATAGTGTCAGACTCTTACTGACTAAAAACCTACCCAGTTCCTGACGACTTGGGCTTGGTTCGGACGATTACCGGACGGTGGGACGGCGAGCTACCCAATGCTCGTCGCCCGCAAGCCCGCACCTACGGTGGCCGGAAATCGGAATCGGGATCCCGGCGGTTGAGGTGTGAGGACCGCTCCCTCACGCGTGTACGTGTGGTCTCCTCAAAATGTGACCGCCTGGCTTGTACCAAGGCCCGGCGCAAAGAAGTCAACCCATGGCCCCAGTAGGCTTCGGTCCTACTGGGCTTCTACGGTACAATCACACTCGTCTTCGTAGAAAACGGCGTTTTGGTGAGAGAGACTGATATATGTTTAAAGTTTGTTATTGTTTTCACAATCAGTATTCTATCTTTGTACATTTATTGACCGATTAGTTAACAAATATTTTTTTCTTGCATATTCCCTATTTTAAAAGACTTATCAAAACATTGCAACGAGGACATCATTATTTACTTACGTTTTTATGTTCCTTACTGTACATATACAGTTCGGGTGATTTAAATGAAAGCCGAATATTACTATTGCTCATAGATACAACCACTTGGAACGCTTCGCAAAGTGAAGAGGGATTATTTAGACGCTTCAAATCGTTGTGCACTAATTGGGCGGTATATCGGTATCACAACGGATTTTAAGCGACAAACGTATTTTGGTTGGCAAATATCTACTACCTTGTATATTGGGATATTATTAATTTTGCTTTATATAATATGGACACAGCTTTTAAGCAAATAGTTCCACATGTCCACTATAAGAGAAACATAAAATTATCGGAATAAATATTTTTTTTCATTTTAGAGTAAGAGCAAATAGGAAAATATTTGCTCTTACTGGCCTGTTGGTCTAGTGGTTAGTGGCCCTGACTGCTATACCGGAGGTCGTGGGTTCGATTCCCACACAGGACAAATGTTTGTGTGATGAGCACGATCACTTGTTCTGTGTCTGGGTGTAATTTATCTATAATATGTATGTATTTAGAAATAAATAAGTATGTTTATCAGTTGTCTAGTACCCATAACACAAGTTCTGCTTAGCTTGGGACTAGACGATGTTGCGTGGTAGTTGTGGAATATATATGTATATTTACGATTATACTAACTAAAAGACCTACTTATACATAGTAAGGCACAACAAAGTATTTATGTACATTATTTTTTATTATTTTATATAATTATAATATGTCTAAAACCATTTGCTCCATCATTCGTCACTTAATGTTCATTGGAAGACCAGCGTCAGACAGCATCTGCCTGGCAATATTACTGAAATGAACCTTTTTGGGGCAACCTTGAGCACCATAAAATAGAATATACTTAAAAAAGTTACAACCTAGGGGTCTTTAAGTCAATAGTGAATAAGTTACTTGTAGGGAAGCGTACACCATCGTCGGGCACATGATTGCTTACCATCAGGTAAGATAGTGGTCAAACGCAAGCCTGACTATAATTTAAAAAAAAAAGTATAACAAAAAAGTAACACAACTTATACACAAATTTAAATTTATGGGTACAATGGCGGTCTTATCGCTAACAGCGATATCTATCAAACAACCAAAATTAAAACATCACAACATTATTGTTTTCAATCATTGTTACATACTTTTTTTTATTTATGTGTACTTAGTGACTGTCACCAAATAAATTTATTTCTGCTTACATTTTGTATCGAAGAGATGTGACATCCACCAAACCGCACTGGGCCCGCGTGGTGTATTGCGGTCCATTCCCTCTCTTAGAGAGGAGGCCTGTGTCCCAGCAGTGGGAACATTAAAAGGCTGATGATGATAATGATGACATTTTGTATATTTTTATTGAATTTTTTCTTTTACAACTTGAATAAAAACCTAATGAAAAACAAATTCCATCTAAACCCTTTTGTAATAATTTATTCGAGGAGCAGGTAGGGACCGAATATCTAATACTTTTGACCTGTGTTTAAGAATCTCGGCTAACTTAATCCTCAGAGACATATGAATATGTTTCCAAATTAATTCGGGGATTATGTATGAGAGATTTATTCTGAGGGTCATTCTAGTCTCTTAAGTCTTTGGGTATAAAGGTGGTATGTAGTCGGGGTTATTTGAAGGGTTATTATTAATTTGTGTGGCATTTTATAATGGTAAAGGTGCTCTTAAATCAACGTAGAAGAATGGTTTAACGTTTTGTAAGCTGAGCAGTTACAACTACATAAAAAAAATGTGTATAAATGAAATAACCCGTTTTTTTAGACTTTTACTGACTAAAACCATTAGATCTTGTATATATAAATACAAGAGAAGCGAGTTCTAGTTATTGAGATCATTCTATTTAACACACCTTTATTAGTTTAATTTAATTTGACTCATTACTTTTGCCAACAAAACTGGAAACTTAAAAAAGATTTTTTTACCCACACAGATGTATAAATCATGCAATACTAAGAATTCAGTCACTTGAAAACTGATTTATTTATTTATTTAAAGATCACCTACGATTTTTACAAAACAATAAAACTTACGGGAATAAAAATGGGTACTGTGCGGGACTGACCGGGATTTGTGTAAAATAAAACAGGAGAAAATACGAGATTACTGCGCACTGTATATTAGCGTGTACAGGACAAGGGTGCTAACAAGAATGACAAGACATTTCTTATAGCTAATTAGCCTACTTATAAAACTAAACAAAAATAGGATGCATCGTCGCTCGTTGCTATCACTAAATATCAGGCTCTTCACGTGAAAGGTGTTGTTAACTTCAACATACCCCCGGACATTGAAAGATTGTCTTTCAACAAAATCAGCAAGTGACGGGTAGTGGGCAAATCCTATTGAAGGCGCGCCGAATTACTCCAGCTGAAGTCCGGATATCAGCCACCCGAACGATACCGTCTGATCCTGGGTGGACGGCAACAATTCTTCCCAACTTCCATTTAAGAGGGGGTAAGTGATCCTCCTTTATTACCACGAGTGAGTCCAGCTTCAGTGCATCCTTGCAGGAACGCCATTTCGTTCTCTGCTGCAATTCAGAAACAAACTCCTTACTCCACCGGGCCCAGAAATGTTGGCGGAGTTGCTCGACCCGTTGAAATCGAGCCAAGTGATGAACGGAGTGTTCCAGATAGTCCCGTTGGGGCAATGATGTGAGCGGTCGACCCACAAGGAAGTGTCCCGGCGTCAGAGGTGCAAGGTCAGCAGGATCAGAAGATAGCGGCGTCAATGGACGAGAGTTCAAGATCGCCTCGATTTGAATAAGCGTGGTGTTAAGTTCTTCGAACGTTAAGTTACAGTTTCCCAACACTCGTTTCAAATGATACTTTGTCGATTTAACACCCGCTTCCCAGAGTCCGCCGAAATGAGGAGTATATGCGGGAATAAAATGCATTTTAATACCATCATTTGCCAAACTTGCACCTAAGGAATCGCAATTAGTTTTTAAAAATTTTGATAAATCGTTGTATGCGCCAACGAATGAGGTACCGTTATCGGAATAAATGTTAGTTGGCTTACCCCGTCGCGAGATAAACCTATATAAGGCAAGTAAATAGGTATTACTGGTTAGATCGCCTACTAGCTCCAGGTGTACAGCTTTAGTGGCAAAACAAATAAATATGGCTACGTACACCTTCACTAACCTGCAACCGCGACCTTGCCGACTGGCACACATGATAGGGCCAGCATAATCGACACCAACATTGTCGAAGGGATAACCTCCTGGCTGGACACGCTGCTGCGGCAAATTTCCCATCAATGGAGTAATTACGTTACCCTTCATGCGACAACAGCGCACACAGTTTCGATAGCAAGCCCTAGCTAGATTACGGCCACCTATAGGCCAGTACGATTCCCGAATTGAAGCTAACAATAACTGAGGGCCTGCATGCATCAATCTTTTATGCTCAAAATTAAATAATAATTTTGTAAAAATGTGAGCGGACTGTAAAATTATAGGATGTTTTTTATTATAAGGAAAATCAGAATTTTCTAAGCGCCCTCCGACACGCATGATTTTATTTTTATCTAAATAAACATTAAATTTAAAGAGGACACTTTTCGAAGGTATATTTTGTTTATTTAAAAGTAATTTGTTCTCTGGAAACGACTCGATTTGACAATTTAAAATAATAACATTCAATGCTTCCTGTAGTTCATTTTCAGATATAAATTTATTAATGACAGGAAGTTTCCTACAGGTTCTAACAAATCTTAACACATACGCTATTGAACGAACAAGTCTTAAGTAGTTTGAGAAACGGTTAAAATCTATTAAAGTATTGCAAGCATTATTTGTTACAATAGCGCTCAATGAAACTTGAGGTCGAGTTTCGGGTAAAGTCTCGAGTTCTAAACCTTTAACTTGAGATGGCCAGTTCGACTGATCTTCCTTTAAGAAGTCGGGGCCACACCACCACAACTGCAGCCCTTGCAGAACACTAATATCCACGCCACGAGATATTAGGTCTGCTGGGTTCTTGTCAGTTGGGACATGACGCCAGGTGCAGTTACCCGCCTTATCTAGAACTTCAGCAACGCGATTGCGCACAAATGGCTGAAGTTTAGAAGGCAACATCTGCAACCATCCCAATACAATAGTCGAGTCTGTCCAACAGTAAACCCGATCAAACTTTACTCGAAGTGATTTGACCACCTTCTCATAAACGCGAGCTCCCACGACGGCACCACACAGTTCCAACCTCGGAATAGTGGTAGGTTTAATCGGCGCCACACGACTTCTACCGATAAGTAAACGAACCATGCATTCACCATTTGCATTAACACTACGGATGTAGGCACACGCACCGTACGCGCGCTCAGATGCATCTGTGAATACGTGCAGTTCTAACGTCTGGTAACCGTCCGTCATAACATACCGTGGGATACGTAACGTAGTTAAAAGAGGGAGAGCTTTAACAATAGCGTTCCAAGTTGTGCTAAGTTCCAGAGTCAACGGTTCGTCCCATGAAAGTTTGTCTAACCACATTTTTTGTAATAGCATTTTCATGGTGACTACAAAAGGAGATAAAAGACCTAAAGGGTCAAAAATACGTGCAATTGCTGAAAGCAAATCACGTTTAGTGCAACTTCTAGAAGGTGACTTAAAACTAATTAAGAAACCTATTTCATCAGATTCAGCGAACCAGTCAAGTCCTAATAATTTATTGGGATTATTAGATCCTACACCTAAATCTAATGATGACTGAGTCCCTGACACTAAAATAGGTTCATTCGACTTCCACTTTCGAAGTGGCATGCAAGCTGATGCCAGTGCATTTGTGACTTCATTGCGAATGAACAACACTTCATCTAAATCATTGCCACCGGTGAGCAAATCATCAACGTAAAAATCATGCTTTATTATGGTGGCAATCTTATCATTCGTGCACTCATTACCTAATTGCTTGAGGCAGCGCGTCGCAAGAAATGGCGCACTCGCCGTACCGTATGTGACGGTGTTTAATTTAAATACCTTAACTGGACTGCATGTGTCTTCGCGCCAAACTACCTGTTGCAAGTGCCTATCAGATGGGTGGACTACTATCTGTCTATACATCTTTTCAACGTCGGCTGACAAGATGTATTTATGCTGTCGAAACCGAAGAAGTATAGACAGAAGGTCATCTTGAACAGTTGGACCCACCATCTGTAAATCATTTAAGGAAACACCTGATGACGTGGGACAACTAGCATTGAACACCACACGCAGCTTCGTAGTGGTACTACCTTCCCTTAGGACCCCGTGATGAGGGATGAAATACGAGTTTAAATCTAGTTCCTTGTTTATTGTCATATGACCTAATGACTCATATTCCGCCATGAACTCGTGATATAATTTACTAAAATCAGGTTTAGCCTTAAGTCTGCGTTCCAAGGAATATAAACATTTTGTAGCCCTATGAAATGACTCACCCAAAACAGATGGATTCTGCTTCATAGGTAGACGCACACAAAAACGACCGTCTTCCAAACGAGTCGTAGTTTTACAAAAATGCTCCTCACACAACCTTTCTTCAGGCAAATAATCAGAATTTTGCGAATTAATCTCTTCGAGATTCCAAAATCGCGTAATATCATTACGAATTAAATCCAAGTCGGCATCATTACAGGAACTAGTTTGAGTAAAATTACATCTAATGTTATTTATTGATTTACTGTGATTACTATAGATAACGGGACCAGAGACGATCCATCCTAACCTGGTTTCACATAACACCGGCTTTCCGACTCCTAACTTAATTCTTTGCGAACCTAACAGGTCCCAGAACAGATCAGCACCAATTAAAAGATCTACGTCTGAGGGCTTGTAAAAAGTAGGGTCTGCCAGACAAATATCAGTTGGAATGTTCAGGTTAGATAAATCTAATTCACGACATGGCATCTCATTAGTAATCAATGGCAATACAAAACATAACAACTTAGCATTATAACTATTGTTAAGTGACGTCATTTTTACCTGACACATATTGCCTACGCGACTGGACGCGTTATTTATGCCATAGATTGAACTATCAATCGAACTCGTATTTAACTTAAGTCGTTTACATAATCGCTCCGTCATGAAGCACGATGTACTACCGCTGTCGAGTGTCGCTCGCACAATATGCTCATGATTTTTGTAATCATATAATTTAATTAACGCGGTTGACAATAACACGCCGCGCTCCTTACTCTCGCCATGAGTAGGGGAAATGTTCGCAGACAAGGACACGTTATTCGTCGCGTCAGTGTCAGCGGACTGCGCGGGCGCTGCAGACGTTGACGGAGACAAAGTTGCATTATCAGATGTGTTATCGTTACCTTTTGTTTCCGAAGTATGAATCAAAGTGTTATGCCTGCGCTTACATAACTTACAACCCGGTTTTTTGCAATTGTTAGAAAAGTGACCAGTACGAAAACAGTTATAACATAATTTAAAAGTAGGAATCAATTTGCGTCGAGCTTCATTGCTCAATGCAAGGAACTGTGAACAATTAACTAAACTATGGTCACCTTTGCAATTAGGACAAGATTTCGAAGCAGGTTCAGTGCTCACCATATTAGAATTTTGTGTCGTCACCATGGATTTGATTTTACTCGCGGAACTTGATTTAGGGTTACCTGACATGTTGTGTTTAGATAATTCTAAAGTTTCAATTAGATCAGCGCGTGCGCGAATGAATTGGAGGAAAGTATCGAACGTAATTTTGCTATTCTTATCAGTGTGACCTTTGAACTCCTCCCATTCACGGTAGGACTTCTGATCCAACTTACGTGTAACTAAATATATCAGCAACGTGTCCCACTGCTTGACTGGTTCGCCTAAAGATTCTAACGCTCGCAAGTTTTTATTTAATAGATCAATTAACCCTTTCAAAGCGATAGAAGACTCTTTCGTGATGAGTTCAATGTTAAATAATGCTGACACATGATTCTGCACTAATAAGCGTTTATTGTCAAATCGATCGCAAATTAAATTCCAAGCCACATCATAATTGTTCGCTGAAAACTCAATAGATTGAATTACCACGGCAGCAGATCCCTCCAGAGAAGCACGTAAATAGTGGAACTTGTTGATTTCGTCGATCTCGTCATTATGATGGATGAGGCTAGTGAAGGTGTCACGGAACTCTAACCAATTGCTATATGAACCATTAAACTTGGGCAATTGTATAGTAGGCAACTTAATAGGTTTATAAACACTACCACGACTACCCTTACCACTAACTGAACCATTTTGCTTGTTACTCTTACTCACTAACTGTTGAGCCCTCGACAATGCCTTATAGTATAATGTCTCGAACTCGGAACGTTCAGACAACTGGGCCTTCGTATCGTCAACCATACATTCTAACCGCAACTGTACCTCATCATATTGTTCGTACAACGACTCCAGTTTTCCCATGCGCAACTGTAATTCCATGACATCGCATTCGCTTAATGTTACGTCATCCAATGCGTCCAAGTAATTGACAAATGTAGTTAAGCGACCCTTAAAACTTCCTCGCTTCTTTACTAATTCCCTTTCCTCGGACATGCTGGAAATCGAGTGTTGTCGACCTGGAATGTAGGTATATAATCGCAAAATAAATATCTTAATATACTTAATCCGAAATTAATTTAGGTACAGAGTTGTAAGGTAGAATTTAATAAGGTATAACAATGTAAATAGGTAGGTAATCTTTCTGTATAAAAATAAATCTGATTGCAAATGTAACGATACAACTTTTATTATAAATGAATTCCTCAATAACTTATCTAATAAGTTATTATATAAAACACCACAAAACTAAAGTACACTACGGGCAAGTTAACTGAGATTAACAGTCAATAGTTTGAAATAATATCTAACACTTTCCAGAATAAACTATGATTAACGAATACCTACACATTAACTATGATACTTAACTGAATAGTTATCGCTCAAATGCAACAATACAAATTATATAAATGTAGTTCTAATTCCTACTATACTTTTAAAAGTATTATATAATAACGACTGTCGCTAATATTGTACATGTAACATACAAAATACCGAAACTATTCAAAAAGAAAACCGGTACTCAATTAACATAATTAACAAAATAAATGCACTAACCTTTTGTAAATTTAAATAAAGCTAGATACAACCTGTACGAGTGTTGGGTGATAATATTATCCAATATACTTAACACCGTGAGAAATAATGTGTACTCAATCCATAAGACACGCTGTCGGCGTTTAACCTCTCAAATCCAGATCAATTATTTCCGTCTTCTAATTATATATTCTTCAAATTACTTGCTGATAACGACAATCAGGCTCGATAAAGGACCATGTACGGGACTGACCGGGATTTGTGTAAAATAAAACAGGAGAAAATACGAGATTACTGCGCACTGTATATTAGCGTGTACAGGACAAGGGTGCTAACAAGAATGACAAGACATTTCTTATAGCTAATTAGCCTACTTATAAAACTAAACAAAAATAGGATGCATCGTCGCTCGTTGCTATCACTAAATATCAGGCTCTTCACGTGAAAGGTGTTGTTAACTTCAACAGGTACATTTAATCTTATAATGCATACAAAATAGACAACCATAATTTATGTATAACAAAGCGGCTTTGAATTAATATAAATTATTAAATAAGAGTAATTGGCATGCAATATATTATGACATGAATAAAAAACAGAAACAATATTGAAGAAATCAGAATAATAAAAATAATGTCAAAATAAACATAAACTTAATAAACACTAGAATTGAAATACAAATTAATCAAATTAAATTATGTCAAAAAAATTAAAAACGGTTAGAAATAGAACTTATTGGGCATCAAAAAATAATAAAAATAAAATAGTTATTTAGTTTGAATATTTTTTTCCATTTATTCATTTTACAAACTTATTGATTACATTTTTAAATATTTTTTAAAAAAACTTACAAACAAAAAAAAACATTTAAAAATGTAATCAATAAGTTTGTAAAATGAATAAATGGAAAAAAATATTTTTTTTATTATTATAGTTAGAAAACTTTGTATTCTTTTATGTCCAAATTAAATTAAATTATATTAAAAAAAAAAATTGTTAATAAATTAATTTAATTCTTAATCATAACTTAACTGACCAGAATTTAAATATTTTTCCCTAAAAAGAAAATCACACACCTCACCACATAAACCATCCTAATCTTCCACCACATAACAGATCCTATGCGTATGTCCGCAGCCTTATTATCAAGTCCGGTGTGAAATTATCTCAATTTACGTGGTCATTAGCAGCGTCGCGCGCGAGAGATATCCGGCTGGCCGCTTATAAATCTAAATTTAACGACCGCGCCCCACCGGCACTAATATCCCGGCCAATGCTTAGGGACACTACCACCAAAGAGATAGGTACAGAAGTTAATCTACATACAAAGAGCGCTCACGCAACGCACACATACACACCGCTCACGGACACGATATCTCGGTAACGTTAAGACCAGTGCGAGCGCGAGTGCCATTTGCTTGAAATACGCGCCGTCTGGCATTCTTTTGTGAGCGAATCCAATGACCTGCAGGCGTACTGACTACCTACAGGTCAGATTTACTTAATTAAATTAATTTTGCCCATACCTACGTATAATAATTCGAGTTTTAGAAAAAAACGTACTTTGTTTTTTAATTTTATTTTTACTAATCGATAGTGTTTCATGTACCGGATCTACTCTCCACTGGATTAAAACGATCAAAATTTTGCCGTATAAAGTATTAATTGTAGTATAAGCTGTGTAAGTATTATGTTCAATAGTCGAATTATAAGATAGGAACAGTTTGGTCAGCCTAACGCGACCACCATTCAGGTTCAGTTGAAAACCAGCGTCAGGCAACTACCACCTCGTAGTTGTCTGGCATTTATGCTGAACTGGACCTATTTGGCGCAGCCACAACACACAATGTTAGTTTTATTTTAATTTACTTTTTGAATTTTACGTGTCTATAATTATGTAGTTTCAGCATTGTGTGTTTCTATGCCCAATAAAATTATTTTTCTTTCTTTTCTTTCTTTCTTTCTTACTGATAGTAGGTATAAAAAATAAAATACACACATGAGATTGACTTCTGTACTATCTGTCTTGTGACACTACTCTGTACGTGGCACTGTGCATTGTTGCCCAACTTTGAGAACCATGCCCTTTAGTTTTGTACCTGTTTGTTGCGCTGAAGATGCCTAATTGCTGTTTTGTTGTTTGTTACGCGGGAGTACATACCTAGCTATATTAGTTTAAGATTGTAATGCGTTGATAACAGTGGCTTGTAATATTCTCAGTGCAAAATTGTTTCATATCACGGTTTGTACAGTGGATTTCGCCTAGCCGGAACAAATATGTTAAATTCCAGGTCTAACTGACTTGTGTACATATGTGAGTTTAAATGTTTGTGCCACTATAAAGGATTAATTCCTTGTGTGGGACATAGTTTTTAAAATATATTATTTAGTTTAAAAAAAAAAACATTTGCAGTGCCGCAGTTATTTAGCCCATTATGGTCCACTGCTGGGCGAAGGCCCCCCTCTCCCTTTTCCACACACGTCTGTCCTCGGCCATTGCAGGGCCGTCCCTCTGATAGTTGTCCAGCTCATATCTCTACCTTTGCCTTAGTTTGCCGCGATGTCGTCTTGCGTTTAATGGGGACTCAATAAATGTCTCTTTTACCCCACAGCTCATCTGACATGCCGCAGACTGTAATCCATACAAATATTGGTAATCGGACCCGTGACCCTCAGCACAGCAGTCAATCGCTCTACCACTGCGCCAACGTTGCCGTCAAAAAGCCCACCATCAACTTACTCTCAAAACTCGTATTAAATCGAAAAACGTACAAATTACTGCAACTATTAACTATCTGGTTCTCGTAACTGCAAATACCAGCATCTAAGGAATGTTAGCGTTTAATTTTGTCTCACAAAGCCGTTTTAACTACGGAGAGAGCTCAGTAGTGTTCAAACTACATTTCCGTTCGAATTAAAAAATGGTGTTTTTAAAAGTGCATTTGCTTAGTTCTCATTCATATAGGGAAATGAAAAGAAAATAGAATGTGTCGATGATTTTAGAGAATTTTTGTATTTACTAAGGGATTTTGACATCGTTCAAAGAGTAACCATAATAATGAGCATCATTTATTTGCAAACAATGTTACATAAATACTATGCCTCCTGAATTAACCTGTATTTCAGGAGATAGCTGCCTATAATGCTAATTAATATATGGAGTATCTTGCCGGTTCATCTCCATAGGAAATTACCATTTGGAACCGTGTGTTCTAACGTTTTACGAGTGCCCATGTAGGCTTGTGTGAGATAAAAACATTTTGGATTTTAGTTTTATGTTGCACTGGTAATATAAGCATAATCAGCTTTTTAATGTTCCCACATTTGGGAACCTTCCCTTTAAAAGGAATGGGCCTTAATGCAACACGCGAGCCCAGTGCGGATTAATGAATGCCACGTGTCAGAATTTTTGATTCTAGGACATGCCTGTTTCCTACCGATGTTTTACTTCATCGAGAGAATTAGGGATAAAATATATGACACAAAGTAATGCACTGGCTGACTTTGAACCCACAACCTACAACTTGTAAGTCCAGGGCCATTACCACTAGATTACTACTGCTCTCTACACTGACTGGTAGTCTTATGCATCCCATAAGACTGGAACCCCCACGTTTGTTAGAAAGGGCTGTGGAATTCTTCGAAAGATTCACCGTAACCCAGGAACGCAAAGGGCAACCGAAAGAACACGGATGAGTTTGAGTCAGTAAAATCTGAGTGGAGCGGGAGTGAGTTAACACTCACTCCCGCTCCACCCAGATTATTTAATGATTTCCCTCCTCAAAAGAAAAAAAAAACTTTGTTAGGATAAGTCATAAGTCCAGGTAGTTGATAATAATTTGGAAATACCTAATTTTTGGGACTGAAAGGAGTTGTGAACATTGTATCAAAAGACGCAGAGTTGAGAGGCCTCCCACAAGACCGAACCGACACCCTGGTGAGGGTCGCAGACACCTGATGGATGCGAGACACACTGGACTGGTCATTGTGATGACACTTGGGGGAGGCCTATGTCCAGCTGTGACGTCTTTCGTCTGAGATGATGACGATGATGATGATGATTTAAACAATAGCAAGACAACTGAAAATATGACTCTCTCATGATACTCGCTTGATGTATTTTATTTGCTATTCTGTAGTTATTGATGAAACGGCTTGTTTCGCACGAAGCCGCACGCGTACGCGTTTTTGTGATATGTGTGTTTTGTTCTTCTATAGATCATGAGTTTGTCAGGTAGAAGGTTGTTTTGCTATTGTAAAATAATATTCGGAGAGATCATCCTCGCAACGCCCTTTTATATTTTTAGATAAGCCATAATAAATATAAAATTAAAGGTACCTAGTTTTTTACTACGAAGATATTGAAAAATTGTTATTTTTTACAGAAACGGAAAAAATATTTAGTGTTGTTCTAATTATTGTAGTTCATATAAACTGTTACAGATACCTTAACATAATTACTGTTATATTCGAGTTACTAAATAACATTTTCTAAAGCTGCATAGATACTAAAATGGCCACCATTAAAATTATATCCTAATTATTTTTTGTTTACAGTTATCCGTTTGACCTTGTTCGTCTAATAATTAAAGAATTATTAATATCTTTTGGATAATACTTAAATAATAATATCGATTTTGTTTTTTTTTTTTTATTAAAATAGAAACGCCAACGTCGCCACCATTTCATTGAGTTGGTGATTTATACTCCTCACGAATACAATGAGTTATAAATGTGGAGCGGTGGAGTAAGCGTGTGTAGCATGTTCTTGTGTTCCAGGGGGCGAAGGGAGACGGCGCGCATAGGCGGATACAGGTAGCGTTTGTTGTGCGTGCCCTAGGCTGTACTGTTGTCACTGTCTGTCAAATAGCGCGCGCAGTGAGCGAATGTCCACGTCTAACCTTGCCGAGTACGCCTTGCCTTCTCCATTCCGTTACTTAGTAGCTCCATGTTTCTAAACTGTCTCTTTTTTCAAAAATGGAATGTTGTTTTTTTAATATTTTCGAGTGCAAAGAGTTTATAGTCTTTATGCTCGAATTATTTGTCCATAGTCAAGGCAAACTCGACTTTTAACTAAAAGATTAGACGTGGAACGCAACCCCTCACTCTGCACCATTAGTTATCGTCGTGCTGTAAAAACTATTTTATTTTTTCTGTTTTCGTATTCATTTCGATGCGTAATTAGTGTGGATTTATGTTATTATGTCATTAATTTTTATTAAAAAAAATCTATTACATTGAACGCCGATTTCTGTAAAGAGCCTTTGGACGCCCAAAATTGACGAAGCTCATTAAAAAAAAAAACTAAAGAATTGGGTGACGCGAACTACTTTGCTCACACAGAAGTCTTAAAGTAACAGTCCCAGAGGGTTCCGTAGCCCCTAATCGATGTGTGACCCCTAATAATCTACGGGACCCTCGTCGATCACCATTGCAACGTTTTAGTGTAATGTGCTAATTTTTGTGTTGACCTGAATTTGAATTTTGTTCGTTGTATTTCATTAACTAAAACTGTGTGTTATGTGTTATCATAGAGCTGTTGTTGTCCATCACATGTGCTAGGTAGGTGATGTGTGATGACGTCACGTGAGCAGGTGATGGGAGCGGGCGCGTGTAGTGGCGGCGCACTCGCCCCGCCGCGATAGGGCGCTGAGTTGGAAGGAAATGTGGAAAACCTCTACTATGTGCATCCAGAAATTCAAATATTCCACATCACTTTTAATATTACTTCAAGAGAAAGTGATGATCAGTAAAGCCAGTTAAGATCAGTTTCAAATTACGCCACGAAAAGTTGCCGGTAATCTAAATCGCTAATGTATTTTGTTCCGAGTTTCTGCTTATATCCTATAATTATGTAGATTGTACCACTTGTGTGTAATTCATGTTATCTATTTTCAATATAAAGCTTTGAAGCTAAAAATTATAGATGACGAATTTTTTTAATAAAAAATGTAATATCAACTGTCAAAACTGGTAATATATTTCTGGTATCTCGATAAATTTCTCGATGCACTTCAAAATTGTAAACTCTCTGTAGGCTGTCTCTTCCTTGACTTAACATTGACAACAGTAGCAACTTAGTGCGCGCGCACACGGCGCTACAGCCAGCTCGTAAATGCACATACATTCATGATATGTTCTAATGAATTAATATTTGAAATAAGAAATATTTTGACATTTAATTTATGACTGAAAATTCGTTAATGTTTTTTGCATCTGTGGGCTGCAATCAAAGTATGCGCATTTACGTCCCATACCCATTGATTTAAATGCATTGTAATCAAACCGAAAAACAACTTATTTTACAGAACATGATAAAATATTTACCAAAATTAATAATAATAAGCTGTTTTTCCATACAAAATTAATAGGAACCGTGGTGCTTGCGGACAACTGTTGCGCGATTGCGGTGCCACTAAGTGTGGCGTTGTGTACGCGCGCCTTTATGAACGTACCGCGCTTCAGCGCCCTGTCGATGAGGCCGTCTGCACTCGCCCGGTCGCTACTATGAACCTGGTCTATTGGCACCGACGTCCAGTTTAAACCCGCCGCTATTATGAACCTGGTCCATTGGCACCGAAGTCCAGTTTCAGCCCGCCGCTCCACGCACCACCGCTAGGCTTACTGTGGTGTGCCTCTTTGTTTGACTGCGTTCTGTTGCTAGTTAGACAAACTAAAAGTCTAAAGTCGAATCAATTGTTCGAGTTTGAGCAAAGCGTAGGCCCGCCGTAGCGGCTGCGCCTACGGCGTAGCACCGCGTAGACCCGACGTAGCAAAATGTTTGAATCATTCAATCATGTATTTGACAGTGTTTTTGTAAAAAGTACTGCGTAGTGTGTATTTGGAAACTGA
This sequence comes from Leucania comma, assembly GCA_958295575.1. Taxonomy (NCBI): domain Eukaryota; kingdom Metazoa; phylum Arthropoda; class Insecta; order Lepidoptera; family Noctuidae; genus Leucania; species Leucania comma. The sequence goes on from OY282469.1 coordinate 3,756,596, forward strand.
TTGTTTGATATGAACTATAAAAAGACGGAAAACCTAAAGAATAAAATGTCAGTTACGCTCAAACTCAAACACGATCAGCATTTTTTAGCAAATACTAGCCACGGAGCGCCATATAGCGGTATAATGTCTATTTTCTAAGCGTGTGTTTCTCATCACAGATCGGAAGCTGTTCGTGGGCATGCTCAGCAAACAGCAGACTGAGGAGGATGTCCGCCAACTCTTCACGCCATTCGGCACAATAGAAGAGTGTTCCATACTCCGCGGGCCCGACGGTGCGAGCAAAGGTCAGTCAGACATGTAGACAATCTATTTTCAGTCGTATTATTGGAGTTCTTGAGTGCAAAATCGAACTACAAACAAAAACCTAATGGCGTTGGTAGACAATCCATTTGCAATCGTAGTGACAGGTTATTAAGTGCATTATAGTTTAAATGAAGCTTACTTCTTAAAAAACTTACATTAAACGAGTGTCATTCATACAACCTATTGTCAGATTTATTAACAGGGAAATTAGGTGGATTATTGATTGAAGAAGTTTGAAAGTTAGCGATAGTCAAATTGCAGTCGTATTGACGGGAGCATTAAGTGAATTATACATATCATACATATATAGTGTTTTAACGTATAGAAACGAAAGGTTATCAGTAAGTTGCACAAAAATATTGGTTCGACATTTACCTAGATAAATAGGTATCAATTCTCCATGATAAAAAACCAATTAGTCATTTATTTTAATAGCCAAAAATTCGGAACCGTCTTAAAAAAAAAAAACTAATAGGATTAGTAAGGTGAATATTTTTTAAAGCATAATTTTTTTTACCCTTTATATATTTTATATTTTTTTTAAACGCCCTTATAAGTAATTATATAAAAGTGCGAGAAGAATCATAAAAAAAAACCGATTAAAACCGCATACATAAACTGCGGTTGCCTATAATTGAGTGTGAATTTAATTTTTAACACTTGTTGGTGATCCTTAAATAAAAATTAATTTATTTGACAAAAAACTTTAGCTTAAAATACAAATATATACAAGACACAGGTTCCAGGTTAATATATGTATCTGTAACCTATGTTTACAAATAAATAGATCTGAATATTTTTTTAATGTTATGATAACATGTTATTTTTTTTTTTTGCTAATATTTTTGGCTTGAATACTAAGTCCTTTAAGCCATGTCTTCGTGTAAAAACTTTGGTTTACCATTAGAATATGGATGTACACATTCTAATGTTTTTTGTTTTGTAGTGTTTGGCAGCAAATGTATCAAGTCAACCTTCTCGGTAAACTTCGCTGAGGAATAAAATTCTCAGCTCCATTTTACCGAGATCGCGCCTGTTTCAATGATTCCACATATTGTCCAGTTGCGCAGACACTTGAGATACAAAACTACACCAATTTTACATCACAATATCCACAAGGAATCAATTCGCGAATAATTAAAACAGCCACTGAACTTCAACTTAAAGAAATCCCGTCAAAAACTTGATAACAAGTTATTATCCAGATATAACGAGAAGAAAAAAAATAACACAGTAGAAAGAAAAAGAAAACCAAAATATCAATCATTTACACAATTACGTTGTGTACAACAAAAAAAATCCATAACTAAAACAAACAATACCAGCTAGAAATACCTCGCCACTATTAAGTCTGCCGCTCTTAGGCAACCGATATACACACTCACTATCATCATAACAAATGCGGGTAGTCGATGAATTATTTACGTACTGCCTACCCTCCTTCCAAGGTTTAGTGAACCACCCATATAAATAGCCCGGTAGAACTGCTAAATAGGGGTAGAAAACTTCACTTGTCCTTGTTAGTGAGCTATCTTTTGATGAATTACTGCTACCTTTTTTCTGTATCTAATCTATTATTTGTTTACGATTGAATTTAATAGTATGTTGTTGTGTAGTATTTTTTTGGTTTAACAGAGAAATTGAGAAATAAATGCTCCCACTCTGGGTGACGTCAGACTTTTAGATAGATAGATAGATGTATTCTTTATTGTACTCCAAAAAATAAAATTACATAAAAACTTAAAATTAATAGGGCGTCACAATGGGCGGTCTTATCGCTAAAAGCGATCTCTTATAGACAACCTTTTACTGCCCTAACTGGCCCAATCAATTTTGCTGACATTTCTTTCTACCCGGGCTTAATACTTACTGGACGGTCGGACAGCGAGCTACCGATGGCTCGCCGTCCACAAACCTGGCCTACGACTCATAGTCTTCTTGCAACTTCCGACGCCGGGAGCGTCTCTAGCGGGGAGCAGGGAGTGAAGTTGCCTCCGCCTTAATGTTATTGAGTAGTGTGATAAGATGGTGACATGTTTTTATACACCGTACAAGAATGATCGGTTTACTTTTTGTATATTTGTGTATCCTATGTAAGCATTGTCAATAAAGATCATTAAGTAAACACTTTAAATCAGCTACAAGAAAATCCAATCCCCCCAAGTCAACAAACCGAAAAGCAATATACACCAAATTATTTATAGTCAACATTGCAATCGTAGTATAACTCTACCGCCTACGCCCCGTTATTCGTCATATTGGGACGGCGACAGACCGGCTTGATGTAACTGCGATTTAATTTCGTCCCGACCAACAAAATTGCCGAATTTTAATTGAGTTCCAACAGTAAACTTGGGTACGACACAGCGGTTTGTTAGCCACCTAAATAGCGCTGTCTTTATATACACATTAAGGCTTTTTACTCCCAAAGAACGTTATTATTGTACGATAAAGTTATTAACTACATAGTACAGATGTACGGAACAGCGCTGCAAATTGTTAATTCGAGTTAATAACGAACGCCTCGAGAAGCGATAAAGTAATTTTTTACGAGCATCGTCCGAACATTATCGTTAATGTTTTGCCGTTATAAATTAAGTGGTATTTCGACCTCAATCTAAGGAGATTACTGAGTTTAGGAGTAATGGAATAGCCGGCGATCGGCAGGTTTTAACTTTGAGTGCCTGTAATTTTTCTATTGAAGAGGGGACTAAGTTTTTATTGCATCGAGGATACTTGGTATTACAAATTTTTGGAACTGATGACATCTACCTCATATTTAGTAAGATTCAACAATGTCATCTTCAATTCTGAAATATATCTGAAAACAGTAATTTTGCAGTTACGTCACAAAAAAAAAACTTGTTCGATTCGAAAATATCTTTGAGACTATTCGAGAATTGGATTATTTACATAAGTTAGTTGGTACGACTTGCACTTCCCAATTTTTTTATATATTCCTATGTATAAGTACCTTAATAATACCTACCAGTCTGTAATAGTCCCACTACTGAGTCAAAGTTTGTTTTCATCAGAGCTCCACGATTTTACGAAAAAGTCACCGGAGCCCTAGAACGCAAAGGGCAGCTGAAAAAACATGGGTTTTTTTTTCAACGTAGGTAAAATCATCCTATGACAAATCCCGCCCTTGGGTGGGGCGGGAAATAGTGTCAGACTTTTACTGACTAAAAACCTACCTTTCCGTTCCTTGCCTTTGTCCCGGGGCCCGTGGTGACATTCTCACATAACCTTTGGCCCCAGTAGGCTTCGGCCCTGCTGGACCCCTACAGTTTGCAACAAGCGGGGGAAGAAACATGGGTGGGATTTACTCAGTAAAAGTCTGACACTTCCCCTGATTCCAGTAATAATGATTTCCCACCTACAAAACAAAGGCTCCTTCTCATATAGAGAAGATTTCCAACTAAATCTTAATAAAACTAGTGCACCAACCATCAGGTGGGATCGCAGTCAAGCACTAGTTTATATCAAATAAAAAAAGAGTCCAGTTTTTTTTTTTATGGTAGGCAAAATCATCCAATGATATCCCCCGCCCTTAGGTTTATTTTTTTTTTTTGGTAGGGAAATTTACCTCACGATGTTTTCCATCATTAATATCTCTGGTAGAATAATCATCGAAAAAGCAATTCTAAGTTCTTATAACTAAAAGAAAAAAAATCTAAAAATAATAGTAAAAAAAGACTCCGTTCTAAAAAATGTAGATCAGTTAATTGAATTAGAATTTCTCTAAATTGTAGATGAAGGCTGTGAATTTGGGACAGGTAGGCTGCTGGGTGAGGCAGTCATAACCCTCGCCCGCCCCAGGGCTTATTTATGGAGATAAAAAGGAGTTTAACAAATGAAATCCTTTACAATTGTATTAGATTCTTTAGTTATTCTTTAGATACATAGATTTCTTTCTACTTCAGTTTGTACCATCGCGGTCATTTCTACCTGATTACTTAAACAAAAATGCGCTTGAATACTGCGGCGCGGTGCCAAACAAAACCTTTGAAATTTTTGTTTTGAAATCAAGCAAAAATGAGCTTAGTGGTGGTCAGGCGGATGTGTCTTTGATAGTACAAATTGTAACTTTAAGAGACCTATATACTATATTTTATTTTTAATATTATAGAGCTGAAAAGTTTGTTTGTTTATTTTAACGCGATAATCTCAGGAACTACTGGTTCGAATTGAAAAAAAAAATTGTAATTATTAAATAGCCTATTTATTAAAGAAGACTATTGATTATTAAAAATCACGCTCTAATCAAAGACGTGAGTGAAACCGCGTTGAATAGCTGTTTTTTAATAAAAAAAAGAAAACATATTTCCTCAAAATATCTTACTTATACATCATTTTAGCCACAAAGCCAAATGGTTCTCTAGCACAACATTAAAATAAATAGAAAAACACAAACATTTGATTTTTTACGTTTTTTTCGTCGGCGGCCGCGTACCGGAAGACGCATCGTTATAAGGCCTCCCACAAGGTGGACCGATGGGCTGGTCAGGGTCGCTGGAGTCCGATGGATGCGAGATGCACAGGACCGGCCATTGTGGCGACGCTTGGGGGAGGCTTATGTCCAACAGTTGACGTCTTTTGGCTGAAATGATGATGATGACGTTTTTTTCTATGCAGGCACATTTGATTGTCAAAATTTGCGCGAATTTATTTATTATGTGAATTGCGCGTTCAAAAGTGTAAATCTCTTTGGAGAAGAACGTGCAAGAAACTCCATGGAAAAAAAGTCATTAAGAAAAAGAAATTGAAATAAGACACTGGCAGCAAAGAGATGACCAGTGTAAAATGACGACGCCCGTTCACGATCACATCTGAACCAAATAAAAATTAGTAATATTTTCTATCGCATATCAAGCTATTCTGGCCACTTTATATAAGTCTTGTTTCGTTCTACATATACGTAATTACGTAGATATAGGTTGTCTGTCTGCAAAGACTATAAAGAGCCTACATCCTTGGCTAATTACGAGACTTAATTACTTGCCTTCGTTTTTGTATACAGTAATTAAGTGGAGTTAGACCGGGAAAATCTCGCTCGTGTACCTTTAGTGACAGAAGATTTAAACAGTCCGGTAAAAATTAAAAAAAGACATGTTTTTAAACATGATATATTTGTCTAACTAAAACCCAGCTACATCCTACAGTTTTCCCTTAAGTTTTAGGGCCACGGTTAACTCTTTTGAAAATTTCTGCATTTCAAACATTCGCGCAAAATATAAAATGGTTCTCAAAATATAAAAATAAAATTAATCTGGTAGTACACAGCAATATTCTAATGCACCATACAGGTATTTAATTCCAACAATTCCATTAATTATTAAACATTGTAGTTGTTTAGAAATGTGAAATTCCTGAATTATAATTATTACCTATTATAATTCAGGGATTTCACTATTTACTTTACCTTGTTCATTGTCTCGTAAAAAGTAATAGTTTTTAACTATGACTTTCACATCGAGAATTTTACATTTTGTCGCACTGCACTAGAAAGTAAACTCACTGATTCTAAAAAAAAACATTGACAACCAAATAAAATAATCAGAACAAAACACCGAGATACCAAATTTAGGCCACTCCAAGTACAAAACAGGCTCATCTGTATCAAACAAAACAAAACTTAGTATTAACTGCCTCAACTTTTTAACTCTCATTCCTCATCCACCGCACCAAAGAAACAATCTGTGCCTAATAAGGCTACGCTTTCTGTACCTCGTTTATGAATTTTGGTCCCTTAAGTGACATAAAGCGTTTGCGCAACAAGAACGCAACTAAAAATCTAATTTACCGAACAAAAAACACAATTTTCGCGTTCACCAGTTAAATAGGGAATCAAATAATTCTGTATGAAGCAACAAAGTCTAGTAACGGTCAGTAAATGTCATTATAATTTGCAATTGGTGGCGTTATCTTCGCAGCTCACGTCAGGCGGTGTCGGGGGCCGTATTATGTGAACCTATTATCGATAGTCGATGTCGAATAACATTGGCGACTAGCGACCGCTTACGATCGCGTATTGGGACGCTAGAGAATTTTTAGTGGGCGATTTTATGTTGCTTTTGAAGATCGCTTGTGTTAAATTTTTGTGTCATAATTTTTTAGGGTTCTTTTCATTATACTTTGCAAGGGAAGTTCAACCGTATCTACATATTCTTTTCTTTTTCACTGCTCGTAAAATAATATTTCCTCTTTCAAATACTTTTAGACAATAACTGTAGAATTTGGGTAAGCTTTTAGTGTCAAAGAAATAACAAATAGTAGAAATATACGATTCTTGCCACAAAAACGGCCATATCTTTTTACGGTTAACTTAAAAGTTTGATTTTTTTCACAGCTTCAAGGGACAGCAGACCTGAGTATATGGTTTAAATTTTACTTCGGTACCTTCTTGCATTCCTGAGATAAAGGGTCTTGACAGACAGACAGACAAAAAATGATCTTATAATGACTCCGTTTTTTCCTTTTGAGTTACGAAATCCTAAAAAACTATAGCAATATGTTTGAGGTTCAAGAAAAAGAATAAAATAAGGATCGTCTTTAATCTATATATATAAAAGAAAGTCGTGTTAGTTACACTATTAATAACTCACGAACGTCTAAACCGATTTGGCTGAAAATTGGTGGGAAGATAGCTTAAAACCAGGAGAAGGACATAAACAAAACCTGCTCATTTACTGGTATAGTGTAGAGTGGGGTAGAGTAGGGTAGAGTAGGGTAGAGAAGGGTAGAGTAAGGTAGTGTAGCGACATCTATGTCGTCACAAATGAACTAATCCTGCATCGCGCAAGTAAGATTCTCCGGGCGATTGGAACATATAGAACAAACCCGAAATCATCTGTCGGGCAGCAGCCCACCAAACACAACACCCGTCTGGTCGGAGGATCCTCCCATTACAAACGGAGGTATATGGGCCTTTACTCTCTGTTCCGCATACCTCCAAAGTAGAGTAGGGTAAGAGCGGGAGCGAAGCCGCGGGCAAAAGCTAGTATTTAATAAACTTATTCCCGCCACTCACGCCGCTACAACTAAGGACCACTCCTCATCGATCTCAATCCTCAATACATTGGGTCACCCACCTCTGCACCGATTCGGATATTCGTCATAACTTCGGACGGTCTCGTTACTCTCAATCGTTTAGCTTTCTCGTAATAAGGTCGCCGCGTCACGGGAATTCCGTCGTAAACCCGGGAACAACCCGACTCTCTACTATCCCGGTAATGACTAACTCGTAAAATATCACCAATTTACTTCACACTTAGATACACCGGAGGTATCCCGGGATTTTTATTTTGTACGTTAAAGTGAGCTGAAATGTGTAGTGTGAAAGCGCTGAGATTCTTGTCTGTGAATGCTTGAATTTCGGGGAACTTTATTAGGGTATGAACTGCAACAGTCTACAAAGTATTGTTGCTCTAATGTAGGGATAAGTAAAAACTTTTCATATTATTAAGTTTTAGTATCTATGTCGTAGCTATTTCGTAGAATTAGCCACTTCATGACGTAGTCGTTCATCACAATCAGTGGCCACTTCATGAAATGGCCACCTCAAAACCAATATAACCCGTCCTCGACCATATCATGAGATGCTTACATGGCCCATAGGTTCAAAAGGGAATCCCGTTGTTCTGGAACGCGAGGCAAAGAAGGAAGGAAGAAGGAAGTGTCGGTAGATTGGTATTAGGATATAAGTGCATGTTGAGGGTATATGTAAATGGTAGAAAAGAGACCCAATAAACCAGTCTTGATCTGAACGCCTTGTAGATTGTCGAATCCTATTCACCCGCTCAACATGTCGCAGCCGGTTTAGTAAGTAAAATCTGACACGCCCTCCTGAATGGAAGAATTTTCCAGCTTAAAAAGAAAAAATGAAATAGCTAATTCTACGATATGGCTTTGATATCGACATCATCACTTTTGCCCACATGGACATGACCAGGAATATATGCACAAGTGCTTTTGTCCACCCACTAGAAGATAATCCTCTCTTCATATTGTTGCTTACAACACCGATGCTGCGTTTTTAAGTAATTATCATCCCAAAAAACCGCTTATGTGTTATAGAATTATTAGGTCACTATTCAGCAATAACTCTTTCCACTCTAGTTAGAACGAGATAGAGTATGATATCCCTCCCTTTCGTTCTACCCAGAGTGGGAAGAACCCGTTTTGAGGGAGTGTTCTGACACTCCCTCAAAACGGGATTCCTCTAGTTATCCTCCAGAGTCACGGCGACTCTTTGGAAAAATTCCTCAGCCCTGGCTACAATGAAGCCCTAACCCAAAATATAAAAGATATTTCTTTGCAAAAGTACCTACCGAGTTTATACTTAGTCGTAAACTAAAAACATCAGGATCACAAAGTTTTACAGCATCATCACTATTCAAAATTACTATCTACAATCTGCCTGAAGGTTTAAAAGTAAACAAATATGAGGAAAGGCATGCAGTTTTAAAAACATGCACGCTGTAGAATAGAGGTCTATTACATTACGTAGGAATACAAAATGAGTAACATATGAGCTTCGCGAAAGTATGAAATGAAAAATGCCGAGCAGTCACTTGGTATTTTTAACGTCATTCTCTAAAAACTACTTTTTGAATAATTTGTTAGAAATTTTACTGCATAAGAGTAATACATAGTTTAGATATTGTATTTTGGTTCCATTAAATTATAACTAATACATAATCATACCACACTAATATTTTAAAGGTGACAGCTTGTGTGTTCGTATGTTTGTTTCTTTTTCACGCTTGAACGGCTGAACGGATTTGGATAAAATTTGACACATGAGTTTTTTTTATCCAGATTTAGGATAATTTTCTACTTTCACCCGGATGATACCGCTAGCAGCAGATAATTAGTCTCATACGACGTTTCAAGCCCGGATTCCCCAATGGGTTAAGTGAAGGTTGTGTGAGTATAGGCGGTTGCGGTAGTATCAGGTCATCCTCAGTCCCCGATTGTCACAGGAGACGACACGGGCGCCTAGAGTCGTGTGGCGGTTCCCAGATACCGTAGGTGCGGGCGTACGGACGGTGTACAATGAGTAGCTCGCCGTCTCGGGTTGCGGGATTGTTTGAAAGAGTCACCTCGGCCGTGTAACGCAAATGAAGTAACACACCCAAGTCGTTGACGGCGCGTGTCAGCAAACCGTAGAGGCCCAGCCTGCTAGCTGGAGGCAGGCAGGGTCGAAGCCTGCTGGGGTCATGGGTTAGCTTCCGAAAGGAATACCCGGCCCCGGCACGATAGGCTACGAAGGAAAAGGGTAGGTTTTTAGTCAGTAAGAGTCTGAAACTACTTTCCGCTCCATCCAAGGGCGGGATTTGTCATCGGATGATTTTACCTAATATAAAAAAACCCGTGTTACTTTAGTACTTAAACCTACCCAGGTTTGAGTTCACATTCAGAGCGGGAATAGTTTTTGGTGACATTTCTGAACACAACACGCCGTTGACTCGGACTTGGTCTTTACTAGACGGCCGGACAGCGACCCACACCTTGTTCGCCGTCCTTAGCCGGGGCGTCTCCGTGGCTGATCCCGCCGAATCTGAAACATTTATGTTTGCGTGTAAAAAGTACCCTGGCACCTATATAAACACTCCTTAAAGATAAAACTTACCACCAGGATCACGGCATGCCAAGTTTTATAATCTCCTGACGCTTACTTCTCTATTCATTTCAACAATAATCTTCTACAACTTCCGACTCACGTTACACTAAAGTTGCGGAGGGTAGTAATGTAATTTTCGACTTGTCCATTATTGTGACATTGTGGCGACAAGTTTTACGTCGTGTTGCCAGCCAAAAACTTAGTAGATAGGTACAACTTCATTTGTTTTACTGTCATATAGAATAGAATGTTATGTAAGTTATTTTTAATGAGTGAGTTCTGTTTCTGCTACTACGAGTAAGTTGTCTGTTTTGGTTTTTTATCAGGAATTTTTGCTTTAAAGCACATGACACATATAACTTCTAGATTAATATGACAGAATAAAAGACTTTCGGTGGGGTTGAATAAAAGAATCACCGTAGCCGTGAAGTGCGGACTTGCGGACGGTGAGCTATGGGTAGCTCGCCGTCAGACCGTCCGGTAACCGTCCAGACCGAGCTAAGTCGTCAAAGCTGTATAGTGTTCCTAGGGGCCCAGAAGGATTGAAGCCTCAGGGTCTATGGGTTCGCTTCTGAAAGGAAAACCCGGAGCCCTGGAATGCAAGGCAACAAAAGGACATAGGAGTGGGTTTTGATCAGTAAAAGTCTGCCAAGCCCTCTCACTCCGCCTTAGGCCGGACCAATTCATTAGATGATGTCCCACTTAAAAAAAAAACCGTGGGTGCAAGTGAGTTTTAGTCAGTAAAAGCCTTGAAACTCTTCTCACTCAAACCAGAGTGGAAGGAATTATTTGATGATTTCTCACAGAAAAACATAGTTCATTGAATCAGCCGATTTCTAAATTACTTAGCACTGTAGTATAAAGAAAGACTTTCCATAGATTTGGACTTTCCGCTAAATAACAAACTCAATAAAAAAATATACTTCAGACAAACAGTCCATAGGCAAAGCGAAAGTTTTTAGTAACTAAAACTTAACTTATATCTAATCTTAGTAATTAAAAAGTAACAATTTCGATTACCTCGCCAATCATCTAAGGCAAAAAAAAAAACACAGAAAAGAAAAGGGACTTTTCCCTAAAAAAAAATTAATAATTTTTTATTAAAGACTAAGTTTTTTTTTTAAGGAGTGCAATTCCCTGCTGGAGTCTATGTTTACAAATAGCTAAAACCTAGGGGTCTTTAATTCAAGAGTGGATAGAATGAAACTTCTAGGCAAGAAGCACGCTTGCCTAGAAGCAACCTTGTTTACTCATGTTCACTCATATTCGTCGGTCACATCATCACTTACCCATCAGGTGAGATAGTAATCACGTAAAGGAAAAAAGAAAATAAGATAAAAAATATTCTACAATTTCATAGCAATTACCAGTAGAACAGCAACACCACAATTTACAAACAAACTGAAACAACAATAAAAACCAACAAAACACCCCAAACATTAGAAAACCCGTTCGATTTTATCCCCAGACAAGTCTATAACAGAACAAAATGTAACTGTAGAAATGTAGATCCTCCGAACGGTTTCCTTAATATCGCGGGGCTTATAGAGGTCGCCAAAGCATTACGCGAAAAATTTGCGCCTATACTGTAAAAACATAATAAAAACGGGGTCCGTAAGAAAAAGCAAGACATTCTCGTCATTGCAAACGACCGCATTACGATCGTATATGAGTCGAATAACCCGACAACTGCCACCCAGAGATCAATACGTATGTATAAAAGGACGATATTCTCGTCGGTAGCACGCACATATTTTTCTATGTATGTTTGTTAGAATTGTTTGGTTAGTCTGGTGTATGTAAATCGATGTTTTGGAGTTTATAGATTCGTGAAGGCAAGTAGAGATTAGATTTAGTTAGTAACTCATAAAATTATTCTTAAAAATTAAATAATTATTTAAGTTTTGTTCCCTAATAGCTACAACCTTTTTAAGTAGAGAGTAAATAGATTACTTTTAGGCAAGCATGCTCCATTGTCGGCCACATCATCGCTTACCATCAGGTGAGATAGTGGTCAAACGCAATCCTATCTATCATCATCATCTTCCAGCTCTTGTCCCATGTCACCTGGGGTCGGCGCAACACGTTTTTTTCTTACATTCTGTCCTTACACTATCACTAATTCTCTTTTCTCTCGTATGACTACTTACACAATCCATCTATCTTTTATTTGTCCTCCCTTTCCCTTTTCATGCATCCACATGTATACTCCTAACTCTTTTAGTAACCTGTATTTCATTCCTTTTCTTCACATGACCATACCTAAACAAAAAAATCCCATTTAACTATTGTATACACTAATATTCTCATCGAAAAAAAAAACCATAAACCAAAACAATACCATATACATTATATATAAAAGCTTTTCAAGAATCACACCCTATAAAGTGTTCCGAGCATGACCCAGCCTACCAACCGAATCCTTCCCGATCCAGCGTCTCCTTTATATACCGATCAATCTCTTCGACACAAAAACAAACTTAACTACTTACAAAAACATTTGCAATTTAAGCCGCTCGGGGCTTACTTTGTAAGATTTTTATTATCAAAGAAAGTAATCCTTCTTCGCCATCGAATGAATTCGTTATTAACTAGGAATACAACCTAATCTGGTAATGCCAAACCTTTGCTAATAACATTGCCTGCTAACGAATAATCCTATTGGGCCCAGTTACGAACAAATCCGATGTTTCGGTACTTACCTAGGTTACGGTGGAAACTAGTATTAAGAGTTTGGAAGGCGTTCGCTAAATCTTTGGAACAAGAGGTAAACTACTAGGTTAATTTATCAATGTGATTTAATTATAATTATACAGTTACCGGCCCGCGCTGAAAACCAGGGCCGTAGACTCATCGCACTTTGGATGTGGTCACGGCATTCTGCTGAGCGTTCAGCCGTTTTGCGCGGAGGTGGCGCATTTTTTTCACAAAGTATAATTATAATTTGTTACTCCTAAATTTGCGCCTTTCTCCGCCAAATAAAATGTTTTTCTTTCTTCTTCTTTCTTTTTGTTAGGAAAGTAATGCACGTGCAGGTTGTCGATCAGAAACAAATCCTTTCTAGTGATCCTATTTTGTAGGCGACGACTGGCTAAATACAATAAAAGACTATTCCAGATTTATTATGATATCGGCTTTAGGTATACAATTCGCAACGAGCCGTATGACAGTCTCTATACTAATTATAGTTCACACGTCTGCCGATATAGAAAAGAGCACCGCATCTCTACAGTCGAAACTTTCATCTGTTCGGCCCGCGCAAGCGTCTGACCAGTTCCTGTCAGTGACGTGTGACGTCAGCATCAGAAAAAAAGAAAAATCATTTTTTCTTGCATCACTTCGACACGTTCATTCGTTCGCAAGCTTCCGAACTAGACTTTACCGACATACCTCTTTTTTAGAATTTTACTGTCTAACACCCATTTGTATACCTTCAGTGGCCTTTTTCGTTCGAGAGCCGTGAAAACTTTTATGAACGATACTACAGCCCAAGATAGTTATTGTTTTTGTAGTTCTAGTTCAGAAAACAGTAGTAAACTTTGAGATAGGTGATAAAAATTGCATAATTTATAAATAGCAATAAAACTGTCGCATAAAGTTGGCAAATTTCAGGTTAACCTTGAATTCTAAAGTTCTGAAGACAATTGACAAAGATGAACTTATCTTTTATTCGTTCCTTTACCTACGGTTCTCTTCTTATATCAAGTTGTCTGAATTTACGTTTAAAAAACTTACAATTCAACATGAAAATATAATTCATTCTAGCTTTTTTAATAAAATTCAAAATTGGTATTTCATTAAAGCTCACCAACAACACACGTCAGACCTCGCAACCTATTCAGAACGACCTGCCAACTCTCATATGACCCAAAAATTGAATAAATCAACGCCACACCGAATTAACCTTGAAAACTACCAAAAAGGTTCTTCATCCTTAATGGCTATATAATATAAAATATGCGTAGGAACACTATGCGTAGGAGCAGTAAAGCCTTGTCTACAGTGAACACGCGATGACGAGGCCGGGAGCGAGCGCGGTAGCGGGCGCGATTTGTTGGTCACAGTGCATCGCAAATTGTAGCGGACAGTACAGACTTAACATATTTCCTCACGGCAAGACAATAGACGATCGTTCCCTAGCTAAGCCACTCCGTCTCCTTGCGCTAGGCTAACGACATCTGAGTAATATTATAGAAGCGAAAGTTTTTCTCGAATGGCTAATCGGATTTAAATAAGATTTGACACACGAGTAGATAATATCCTGGAATAGAACATAAATTACCTTATAGCCCGGGAGTTGGTTCCCTTGTGACGATTTTCTACATTACCTAGGTCAATACCATTCTTGCCCCCCCTTTGAACCCGCGTAAGCTCCTCACATGTCCGGGCCCTAAAGCGTTGGCGAAGGCTCGGCTATTTTTTATCGCGCCGAAGAGGCCTTCGCTTAGTGCAAAACACTGTAGTGGCTCAGCAGACTCGTCTAGTTCATATCCAAAGTGAAATATGAGCGTTTCAAAATATTCTGCGTGGAAAATGTTATATGGAAAATGTCGCTTGGATACACATACAGATTTGAGCGTGAACGCGATTTTGACGTGAATTTGGTCCTGTAATAAGTGAAACTATCTAAAGCTTTTAGTACATAAAAAAGGAAACAACGAATTGTTTTTCTAGAATTTTATTTCAACCTAAAAATATTAGTTTTTTTCTATTCAAAGATGGGTAAGTATTTTACCTACAAAACAGAGATGCTATAACTTGTTCGAAATATATTTTTCTTTTTTGTGAGATCTATCGGACACACATTCTTAGAACCCACTCAACCCTAACACACATACCTAAAAAAAACTGCGTCATGCAAATCCAAAACGCCAAAAAGCGAGTAACAGAATTGAAATCCCTTTGGACACGGGTTGTAGCCGTGATGCATTGGACCCGTGATGCAAAGGAACGTGGTATTTACTACCGACACCTTATCTCCCATACTTTACGAGACCATATTTCAGAAGGCCCAACTTAGAGGGGGGCCTGTCGTGATTTTCGACAACCCTACTATAAAATGACGGCTTAAATGCTGCAAACTAAGGCACTGACTTAGTTTTTATTAGGCCGTAAGTTCTGAAAATTTGTTACTGCGAAAGAAAATGAAAGTGTAATTAGCTGTCGAAAAGGCTTTGCTTAAAGTTGGAACGACAAAATAATGCTATTTGAGTAAAGTACGAACCTCAAATGAAAGGCCTTCTTGCATAGTCAACGAGCCAAATAGCATTATATTCATCTTATGATATAACCAGAACCACTTGTGAGGTCATATCCATTGCAAATATGCTGACCAAGGTATAACACATCCATCTTCCACGGATCTCATAATAAAGCATTTCCCTCTATCGTTTCCTATTACTTGTGTGCCGGAATAAGCAACCAAAATATTATATTCTTGTGTCGATATCAGATCAGGAATATATTTCCTCACTAGCCAGTAGCCAGAGATTCTTATTTTTTGTTCCAATAAATGAAACACTTTGCAACAGATCTAATAAATCTATTCTCTGCACTCGTAAATATTTATTATCAGTTTAATCATAAATATTTACTACCAATACCCAGAATCATATAAAAAGTCTACAGATTTACTATCGAAACTTCATGCGTAAAATCTTTACGCGTAGCCATCAGATGAATTAAGAAAAAAGTTTGATTTAAAAACGTTCGAATTTCAAAATGAAAAGCGTTTTCTTTTTTTTTTAAATCACTTGACGTGTGTTCTCGCTTTTTGAAATGAGGGGAAAAAGGTTTCAGTCGGTGCGGGGCCGCCGAGCATGGCGCACCGCATGTTATTTCGGTGCGGTCGATCTGCGGTCAGCGGCCGCAGCGCAAACGTCGCGCGGCGTGACGGGCACGTGTTGCGGCCACGTCACGTGACAGCGACGGAATTGCGTCCTGCAACTAATGAGCGCTTTGACGTCTTTCTGCGGGCGGACCTTCGTTATGAGAAATGGGTCATAGTTTCTGTTAATATAATTTTGTGATGGAAACGTTGTTCTGCTTTGTTGATGAGATTGTGTTTGAGATGAATTCATATATTACAGCACCCTTTTCACATTTACCTAGTTTTGTAACTCATAAGTAAAATAGAAATACGAACGTACCTATTGTGTAAACAATTTATTGGAAGCAGTGGTGGCCTAGTGGTAACAGCCATGATAAGTAGGTCAGGGTTCAAACGCCGCCAGGTCCATTACATTGTGTAATTTATTTCATCACCGCTGCTCTCAAAACGATGATGGAAAACATTGTGAGAAAACCAGCATGTCTTAGATCTACAAATTCGAATACATGTGACATACACCACCTCGAACTCGGCCTGAGTGGCCGCGACTCCCAAATGTAGGGACATTATAAAGCTGATTATGTTTATGTTATATCAATATTCTTTCTTTTATATATGATGAAAGTAAGCTAGCTTCTACTGGTCTTGAAATATCGCTACCTGTCTGTCTTTATAAGCATCTCATCTTAGGTCTATTCTGTAAGCTACGCCAGGTAAATCTTCCCCGCCATTAGCTCTGGGAAAATCAGAAATAATATGAACTATCAATTATTATTTCTGTTAGTTTTCGGTAAATGAGTACTCATTTACCTAAAACGTTGGAAGATATTGAGAAAAAAATATGTAAATAATAATTACATAATATATTTATATAGTCTCAAAATTGTATATTGCATCAATCTCCTCTTGTTTCAGTCCATCCTAAGGTTGTCTATAAGAGATTGCCCTGTGCGATAAGACCGCCTATTGTAAACTTAGTTTTGTAATATTTATCCTGTCCACATTATCAGGTGTACAATAAAGTATATATAAATAAATACATAGCAAAGTTGGAAATAAATGATTAAATTTTCCCCGGGCCTGTATCATTCCCCTGGCCATATTTGCTATGGGAATCTTAGATTCGCATGTTACATGCCAGCCTGCGGCATGGGAAATGCTCAACTATGTGGAAAAAAGATTTGTTGTGCCTTCTGCCCCAAAATCCTGAGATATGAAATACGTATTTAATTAAGCTTTATATTGTAAGGAAAATTGAATGATAAAATTAATGAAGGGCTGCGAGGGGATTAGGATTTTTTGTTTTGATACTTTGTGGTCAAGTTGCTGACTAGTATCGGACGATAGGGTTACATTTGGACTATTTTTGTAGTAATAGAGTTGTGTTTTTCTTATACCTATTTACTCCAAAGACCTCCCTGATTTTCTTCCACGTTTTTCTATCTTTTTACCTGATTAAACTTTTCCTGAATATGCTGGGATCTTTGGCTTCCCGTGCTTTCTTTCAATAGAATATCAATATTTCACAAAACTATCTATTTAACTTTCACAGACCAGTAACTGGGTAAAATGTTCCCCTCCTTGGCACGAGTGCTGAAAAGCTGTCATATTATTTTTATTTCATTTTACGATCATTTGTTCTGTGTCTGGGTGTTATTTATCTATAATATGTATGTATTTAGAAATATATAAGTATGTTTATCAGCTGTCTGGTACCCATAACACAAGCTCTGCTTAGCTTGGGACTAGACGGTGTTGTGTGATAGTTGTGGAATATTATTATTATTATTATTATTATTTCTTATATTAGCCACTAGCTCCTGCCAGCGGCATCTCCCGCGTGAATGTCGGTTTCTCCATACAAACTTCCAACCCTCGTTTTTTCGTCAAATCCGTTCTTAGCGGATGTCTGCACCCTATAAGGAACCTGCCTGCCAAATTATAAGTTTGTAGGTGTTATAGTTTCTGACATTTCGTGATAACAAATGAGTTTACATTTCACTTTTATATACATATATTTATTGTATAGTATAATATGTTAAATTACAAATGGCTGCGGGGACAAACGGCACAAAAGAATCTAGATACACTAAGATAACCCATCCACAAGCTGACCTCGGGAAGCGTTGCTGAACTTAAGAGATCGAAACGTGCTGATATTAATTTTAGCCATAATTTTTTTATTTTAATTTTATAATTTGTTGTTGTAGCTGCAATAGAAATACTTATTCTGTTAAAATTTCTACTGTAAATTTTTACATTTTTTTTTTGAGGTAAAGTCCACTGACATACGAACGGACAGGCAGACAGACAGACGGACCGATAAAAATGTCGATCTTCAACCCATTGGCTCTCTCCCTATAGTCTATGATAAATGGCTTAATCAGGCACTTATTAGAAAAAGCCCCTGTTGGAACAATAGGCCAAAGCGAACGAACTGAACAATTATAAAGCCTTCTGGCACTAATTGTACCGTTCAAATGATGCTTAGTTTTCAGAATTAATTACAGAAAGTAGTCTTTAGAGCACTAGAGATGAATAGTAACAAAAGTGATGGAGTACTAAATTATTTGAGACTTTGCTTTTATAGAAACGTATTTCACATATAAATGATGGCTGCCTAATTGCTCTGGCGATTTAGGTTTAATAAATAAAAATACAGGTCTAAATGATATTATAATTTCCAGACATAAGCAATGCTAAAAGCCTCCCAAAAATGAAATTTCATCATCTATCCTCATCACCTTTCTGGCCTTGTCTCATGTTTCTGGGGTCGGTGCAATACGCTTTTATCATCCATTCTGTCGTATCACCCGTCACATAATCGCTAACTCCTTTTTCTTTCACATTACTCTTTAAACCATCTATCCATCGTTTGTTTGACATCCTCACCCTCTCCAACCATCCACAACTACACTTTTAATACAACTTTTATGTTTTAAAGCGAAAGAGGTTTTTTGTTTGTTTATAAAAACGTGATAATCTCAGGAAATACTGTCGCAAAGGAAAAAATCTTAAGACATGAGACAGACAGTTTAATGACAAATAATATAGGCTATTTAATATCATGATACAATGCACAGAAATAGGGCAGTAACTAAGAGCACAATAGTAACTGAAACCTCTCAGGTTTACCCCATTCAATCGAACATATACATTTAAAACGACACCATTGAAACACTACTCCAAATCAACCTTAACGAACAAAGTCTTCAAATAAAAACTACATGAACCAATGTTTTAAATGAACCAACTAAAACTAAATTAATTAAACACACTAAAACATAAACAGACAAAAGCCAAACACATGTAAACAAACATCTTAAACATCGAACAACGGTTTCATTAAACCCCGTGTCCCAGTGATAGGCGAAAGCGATTTATTATCTGCCATTAAAGCAATCTCGCGGTAATGATGACCCTGTAAGCTAGTGCGGCCGTAATAGACCTCTATGGTCGAGCCAGGGGTATGAGGTGACCGAGAATAGAAATAGCCTTTTGCATCGATCTTGAACTTGGGGAAAAAATACATGAGATTTATATTTAGTTATAAAAAATAATGAACGCAGTATAGCCGTTTATAGAGTTCATTATAGCATTAAAATACTGTTATAATGCCTGCGTTATTTTTATAATTAAATACCAATGTATTCTATACTATGATTTTTTATTAGACGAAGTAAAGTGACAGCTATAAAAATGGTTGTTTGACAGTTGGGCATTGTTATTTGACAGTTGGGCATTGTCCACTGCTGTCACTTTACTTCGTCTAATAAATAATCATAGTATAGTTACGTTTCATGCTAGCATCTGTCAGCGGCTTTGCCCGAGTGGACGTAGAAACAATAAAATGTTTCATTCAAAACCGTTAAACCTTTTGAGCAAAATATATACCTGTCTCTGTGATTATATCAAAGTCGTCATTTTCTTTTTTTGCCTATATTTTTGGTATGTATGTATCTTTGTATCTATTATAGTAGATTGTGGAAAAATTTTGGTGCTTATTATTTCATGTTCTGAGAATCCAGTCCATTCATAGTTGCCTGGAAGAGATCGCAGAATGCGATAAGGCCGCCAATTGTTTGTATTTTATATATAAGTTTTCGTTATTGTATTTCTTGTAAGTGCCAACCATAAAGTGTACAATAAATAAATGTAATAAAATAACTTATCTGTGCTGGTCCTCCAAGGCGCTACCAACAATGATCTGTTCAGTCTGTCGGTGGCGTCTCTGAGTGCGGCTATATTGCGACTACATTATTTTGTTACATTGGGTACGCCTGTTAAAGCAATTGTATGTGTTAATAGATAAATAAATAAACTTATGACCCCTGAATTCTGATTTAAGCATATTATGAAGTTGAGTATTTCTCTCAACTCCACTGTAGCTTGAAAACCTGTCAACACTTGGCATTCAAGTAGGGTTTGATACGTTTTTAACTCAAAATAATTTAGAAATCGGCCTTTTTTGCTAATATAAAGTGGAATTATATGTTATTATTATATTTTCCATAATGTCACAATAATTTTCACCAACCGGGGTTTTTTTATGGTAGGTAAAATCATCACATGACAAATCCCGCCCTTGGGTGGGGCGGGAGCTGACTAAAAACCTACCCTGCTCCTTCATTGCCTTCGTTCCAGGGCCCCGGGGTTTACTTTCGCCTAACCCTTGGCCCCAGTAGGCTTCGGCCCTACTACGCCCCTACAGTTTGCTGACAACTCCTTGAGGCGCGCGGGAATCTAACCGTGGTTGTCCTTCGATGCACTAGCATTGCGCGTGCAGGGACAATCGTCGGTTGGTAACACGGGCCTCTGCGAGTTGGTTTCGGCTCCTCGTACGTCTTCCAAAGGTCCAGTACCAGGTTCTGAGATATAAAATATCTACATATACCTATAATGAAATAATTAATTTATTAAAAGAGTATATTATAATTCAATACAATGCAAAACAAAGTTTAGAAACAGTGCTTTGACATAACTGGAAGAGTGAGAGGTCAGCGTTAGATTAGTTTGTTTTGAATTTCAACTTTGCAACTCTAAAGCGTTTTAGCTAAATACAATTGCTCCAAAAAGTTGACATTGTCCCTCATAAAGCTGCCAACAAAACACAAATGTTTTCCTTATTTCGACATAAACTGCAACGTCTTTGTTCTCAAAGGCAAATACACTTGATGTACATCCTCAATCAACATCCTATTGCCTCCCCAATGTCTTGAGTACACTCGAAGACAATTATACACTTCATTTAAAAAGAAACGCCAACAATGAGCGCGTCAAAAGAAATGATTCACATTAATCGTACCCTCTTTAAAACACAAAACAACGCGACTGCCGGTCCTTAAGCCTCTTTCACGCGAAAAACGTCTGCCGATTAATTCACGTCAGCGCGTATTCGGCGTAAACGGCCGAAAACGCCCGAGCGCGCCCGAGTCCGCTGCGTCACGGTGACGCGATGAAACGTCACGGTATAAGCCAAGTCACCCCCTATTTGAATTGATGGACGCAAAATACCGATATATTGGTGTTATTGAATTATTATTATTTATTGATGATGTTTACATAATTTTATGGTCGTTTCCTAGTAGCGTGAAATGAATAAATAAATTTTATTTAGACGATGTTTTTGGAAGCACGGATTTCACAATATTTCGTTTTGCCTAAGGCGGTTTTACGGTATTGCTCTGCCAATTTCACACTTAGCAATTGCAACAGACAAAATTACATTTGAAGTCTGTCAAATATATATCTTCTATGAATATAAAAGTAGAAAGTGACAACGCACGGCCGAAATTACTGGGACTAGGAATTTGAAATTTTGCACTAGGCTTCTTTATGACATAAGAGAGCGCTAAGAAGAGATTTTAGGAAAGTCAACATTTAAGGGGTGAAAAGGGGAAATTGCATTTGTATGCGAAATCTCAATCCTTGTACCAATATACTTGAAAGTTATATATTATAAATAGTAACCAATGTTAATAATAAAGTTTGTCATTATTTGTTTTCAGAACAACCCCCAATAGAACCATTCACGGAGTTTTAAAGATTGTATGGAGAGTTCTTAGATCGTGGGTTAATAAACTTGAAACTTAGCTCAAATTCTAATCAAAATGTCGAAATAAAGACAATCTATTAAACTACCTTCTAAATACAATCAAGTCACTAGGAACCTGCTAGTCATTTTATACTTACAAACCATATCATATTTCAAACTCATAAAACGCATAACATACAATTTACCGGCAGACTTGCTATAACTTCATCGTGAGGAGGTGCCACGGCGGGACGCTCATGTGACGTCAAAAGGCGTCGTTACTAACCATGTATTGTAATTATTTCGCCAAAGGATTCTCGCCTTTAAATTTAATGAGCGCCTTTATTAAACAACGTCACATTTTTAGTTAAATGTACACTTTATAGAGGTTGTTAGTGTCAGATTGCACTGCATTGTTTTAAGGTGGTGACGATTTAAATAATCGGGTGTGAAAGAGAGTATTGTAGAAATAATGAAAAGAATAAAGAGGGGTTTAGAAGATTTGTTCTGTAGATTTTAGGGGAGATATAAAACCTTGTTGTTTTTTTTTCAGGCTATGTGTTGTCCCGCAGACTTTACTGACAAAAGCCCACTCCTATTATTATATGAGTGGGTATATATATTCTTTGCCCCGGGGTTCTCTTGCGTAAAACCCATGACCCCAATAGACATCAATACTGCTGGGGTTTTTCTGACATTTCCTTAAGACGCACATGGAACAAAAGGCACCTTCGAAGTCTCGAATAGCCATTGCTCTACCGTCTACAAGCTACGCCCACGACTGGAAATCGCGATTGAGATCCCGGTGGATGAGGCGTGAGGAATTCTCTCACGCGTGCGCCTCCTTTTCTAGCATTACCAGAAGGAAGCGACCGCCTGAAGTAACTTTATGGTAGCATACTTAATCTCTATCAAATAATAGGCTGTGAAATTGTTTTAAAGAGTTATCTTGGCCTTGGATTGCAAAGGGCAACTGAATGAACATGAGTGGGTTTTAGTCAGTAAAACACATTGTCTGTCGCTTCATCTGGAGTGAGTGGAGCGGTATTTAATAATTCCTCACCTCAAAAAAAAGGTCAAAGTGTTTTCGTGGGCTGAAGAAATTACTTCCAAATATTAGAACCTACTCAAAATATTGTAAGCAGATATTAAGACATAGAGTTTCTAGATAGATACATGACCCTCTCGCTCCACTAAGAGCGGGAGGAATTATGAATGATTTCCAATCTCAAAAAAAAAATCGTCATCATCATCTTTATTTCAGCCGAAAGACGTCCTCTGTTGGACATAAGCTTCTCCAAGTGTCGCCACAATGACCGGTTCTGTGCGTCTCGCATCCATCGTATTCCCGCGCCCCTCACCAGGGCATCGGTCCACCTTATGGGAGGCCTTCCAACGCTGCGTCTTCAGTACGTGGTCGCCAGTCCAGAACCTTTCGTCCCCGTTGACCATCGTCAAAACGAAACTATTCTAAATAATATTGTACGGCAACTATTTGAATAAGCGTATCACCGCATTGTCGTTTATTGAAGAGCACACAGGAACTTCTGTCCTCAATATCTGACGATATCGAATACAGTAACAATTCTGAACTTAGTTTACAATTGAGTAACTCTGTGGACTAACTTAACTCATCGCCTACCGGCACGATTGAAAATCTTACAACTAATAAACTCCAAACTATTGCTCTATCGGCGTCACTATCATTATACCGGCTCCAAGTATTTCGGGGTCGCTTGTAATCCAACCAGTGTGGTAAAAGTTGGCCATACAATTCCAGGATAATTCAACAATATAGTAATATAGCATAGCAAAGCATAATCAGCCTTATAACATTCCAACTATTTGGAGTCAGGCCTACACCCTAGAAAAGGGAATGGGCCTTAGGCTTCGTTTACGAAGACGCGGCGCGTTGGGAGGTCCGTCAAACATTGCTATATGTTTGTGTTTGCGCGAGCAATGACGCGTCCCGCTGCTGTAATGTACGACGAACGCCGCGTCTCCGTAAACACGGCCTCAATATCTTGTTTTTTGTTGATAAGTAAAAATCATCCAATGACTATCCCCCGCCCTTGGGTGGAGCGGGAGATAGTGTCAGACTTATACTAACTAAAAAACCCACCCTGTCCCTTCTAAGCATTTTATACCAGGGCCGGATATTCCTTTCAGAAATCAATTCATGGCGGTTTTAATATCTAACACTTGGGCACGGTGTACTCAGTGACGACTATGTCCATAGACGGTTTTTGGTTAAAATAATGTAATAATTCCTCCCCACCATATGTCCTAATTTATATTTATAGTACTGTTAATATAGTTATGTGATATTTTATTTCTAAAACGAAAAGTACAGTCATGAACAAAATCCAAGAGCTTGCAATTATCGTTCAGAATCGTGAATGTAAAAACGTCGTGACGAAGGTGATGTCAGCGATCCGTCGCGACGCGCGTCGTTCACCTGATCACCTCTAAGTTTACCGCCTTATTACGCACCTGTGTAGGGTTGATCCAAACGAAAACAGTCGATTCTAGAATCAGAGAAAATTTAAACTACCTCAAAAATTAAATTTATCTTTAATCACTTTTTTCATCAAAAATCTTGTTGCCCATGGATAAGTTTATGTATGAATTTGGTGTGCAATAAAGTTTCTTTTATTCTTGTCTGCATTGCTTTGTATCAGCCTTATAATTTTCCCACTGCTGGGACTCAGGCCTCCTCTCTAGGAGAGAGAATGGGCCGTAATCCACGTCGCGGGCCCAGTGCGGATTGGTGGATGTCACATGTCTTTTAATTTCTGGTTCTAGGACATGCCAGTTTCCTCACGATGTTTTCATACACCGTTTTTGAGAGCAATGATGATGAAATAAATTACACAAAGTAATGAGCCTGGCTGAGTTTGAACCCGCGACCTACAACTCATAAGTCGGGGCCCTTACCATTCGGCCACCACTGCTCTCATCTCCTATTCTTGTCTATTAAAGATTTATTTTATTAAAAAAATATATTCATTCAGATTGAATAAAATGTGTAACCAATAAAACTGAATTCGGTCAGCACATTTAGTTATTTAAAAAGCTATTAACGTTATCATTTATTCCTTATCCTGTTCGAGATTTAGATGCATTGATCGTTTTTAAGTTTTATTACTAAAACTAGCTTCTGCCAGCCGCTTCGTCCGCGTGACAGTTGGTTTCTACGAATAAACTTTGGAGCCTCGTGTCTTCTCATTTGGGAGTGAATTCTGGGAAATTCTCTCTTAGTTTTCGCCTACGTTATAAAAAGAAACCTTGAACAAAATTTCACGATTCTAGTCCCAATTGTTTTCGGCAGTACATCGATATGTCAGTCAGTTACTTTATCTCTTAATATTTAAAGATGAATTCTCACATAACAATAACTCTTTTATTAATTAATCGCGCGCCTCAAGGAGCTGTCAGCAAACCGTAGAGGCCCAGCCTGCTAGCTGCAGGCAGGCAGGGTCGAAGCCTGTTGGGGTCATGAGTCAGTTTCTGAGAGGAAGGCCCGACCCCGGCACGATAGGCAACGAAGGAACGTGGTAGATTTTTAGTCAGTAAGAGTCTGACACTATTTCCCGCTCCACCCAAGAGCGGGATCTGTGATTGGATGATTTTACCTACCATAAAAAAACCCTTTTATTAATTAATTGTATCACATCAAAATTTCACCTGTGTTACTTTTAATGCATGCGTTAAATCCCAACCCTACAGCGTCATACGCCTCGCAATACGGCATTTCTGCTCATTAAGTCGACAACGAGACGAAATCATGACGTGTCGTGCACGAACAATTTGAGAGTTCCAACTCAAGTGTCACGCTTAATTATTGAAAACCATTTAGTGATGTTTTACATTTAAGGGTACACGTCATTCTTGTTACATTAATAGACGTTTGAGTAAAAATAATAATAATGTAATGTGGACTCGGCCATTATTTTGCTGATTGTTGTAGGCCAACGACCAAAAACCTCGACGATTATCTGTCTAAGCCCATGTTTACGGAGACGCGGCGCGTTGGGCATTTGTCGTACATTGCAGCAGCAGACCGAGTCATCGCACGTGCAAACACAAACATATATAAAAATGTACGACGGACCGTCCAACGCGCTGCGCAACGCGCCGCGTCTCCGTAAACAGGCCCTAAGTTATCGTTGCGTGGTCGGATCAAGGGGCTGATACAATAGGCAGCCCTCCTCAATACGCCTGACATTGTGAGGAGGTTCTGGTCTCTGGAACCTTAACCAACGGTAACTTGGACCCTGCTCTACATTTTTCTAATCATATTTTTATTCATTTGTATTAAGTTTATTTAAATAATGTAACAAATACTCAATTAAATACATCACACAAAAACATTACTAATTAATATGATTAACACTAAAGGCTACTCCTAACTAAAATATAGCGTTAAAAAATTTGAATTAAAAAATCTTTATAAAGCCAAAGATATATGAAAAGATAAACAAAAATGATAATAAACTAAATTTTTCTTTTATGAATTTCTTGTTGTTTCTTTAAGATATTTAAAAATGTATAGTTTAAATCAAGAATGTAAAAAATAAATGAGACAAATAATAAGTCCGCGGTGATCTTTGCAAATCGTGAATAGACGTCATATACGATTTAAATTGTATTTTAGGCTTTAGTTTCAAATTAAAGTAAAATTAATCTACTTATTTATTCCGATCCAGATGACTACTGAAACAGGATATAATTTTGCAATATTTCATCCGAAAAATAACCCTTGATAAAATTCCGGTCTGCTAATAAAATCTGTTCATATTGAAATAACTGGTAGCTGTATTATTTTTACAGTAACCTAAATGGAACAGATAGCCTGACATAAAACAGATGAGCACTGATCCTTATTGAAATGCCTTTATTAAAAATCGTTTTGATTTTATTACGACTCTATTATATCCAATTTAGCTCGCATACTTTTATTTGTCTTCTTTTATTTCTATAAGTATTTCCGAATATATGCCAAATGTAAATAATAAAATCTTCGGTCGATCGTTATTACAAGCAAAACCCAAACAGACCCAGATGGCAAATAAAATCAGAAGCCCCTGACCGAAGCAGAGTCATAAATGGAGGTTAAGAAATATACCCTCAAAAAGTAAATTCAATACACTTGTTTGACTAAGAATATTGAATGAACGACCCCAGTGAGTCGTAGTTGAAATTAATTAAGTCCCCCATAGCTGTGTAGAATAAAGAAAAATCGGAAGATCGAGATTGGAGCCAAGAATTTTAATAAAGCAGGGTCACGTAAACATTGATGGTTGGTCCCTCTCCGTAACGAAATGGAACACGATGGTTGGTCCTCTCCGTGACGAAATGGAACACTGTGAGACTTACTATCGGTAAACTTAGGCGATAGACTTCATTATCTTTCAGTTCACTTACATAATTAATGTTTGTGGTACATGATATTTTTAGAGAAGCTATTTCTAGAAAAAAATATTTGACACTATTGTAGGCTCAAGAAGCTTGACGTTAGTGATAATAATAAGTAGCTTGAAGAAAATGATTGAACTAATATGTCATGTATTTATCTTTTCAAATAGAACTAGTGACCCACTGCAGCTTCGCATGGGTGTTCGCATTTTATCGCATTTTTTTTATAATAATTATTATCTCACCTAATGTTATTGTTATGTTAATTTGTTAATGCTAGCGATAATGTGGTTGGCGATTTAGCATGCACAGAATGATTATTTTTAATTAGTTTGTTTATTGATTAAAACCGCATGAAAATCAGTTCAAAGGATTTTTCACAAAAAGACAGACAAACGCTCTGGAGAACTTAGTAAATTGACGACTTAGTTTAATTAACACACAAAACATAGAGATAATTAGATAAGTTGTGAGTATCACTAAACGCAAAATCATTGGTACCTTGATCACATGCAACGGCAGCATATAGTTTCGTGTTTCACCACGGCGTCTTAAATAAAATAGTTGCATTATTATAACGTAAACATTATATAAAGGGGAACTAAGTTTTGAAATAATAACCTGCCTTTGAGTTCAGTTCAGGCTGACAGTCAAGGATGCTCCACTGTTTTTATATAACGCTGGCCATATCTTTAACATAATAACTTTGAACTTTAAATTGTACTCTTTGTGGAGCTTCTGTTTCAGCTAATCAAGAAGAAAGACTAAAAGTAGAAGATTGTTTCTTCTAGTAATAAAGAGTTATTGGTCTCATTGTTGTATAGTATTAGTACGTTTTAGTCCGTAGTTCCACATTTTTTTTCACTACAAAAGATCCTTAAACCTGAAATATTCTTCGCTTACAGCCCCCTTAGCCAAGTTACGATTGTTTCGGGTTCTTTTTAAATCAAAACAATCACACTCTAAGACCTCATTAGCATAAGCAGCCTTAAAATGTTCTCACGGTTGGGACTCTTTTTCGAAAATCCTACTCTCAAGTAGAGGGAATGAGCAGTAAACCATAACGCAGCCTAGACGTCACTTGTCTTCGAAATTATGTTTCTAGAACATGTTTACTCATAATGTTTACTTCTCCGCTCTCTCTTTTTGCCATTCCTCCGCTTTCTTTTTATCCTCTGCTCATACAAATGACCAGTTGTGATGAAAAAACTCACATATACTAATGCTCCTGCAGAGGTTTGCACCCACGATATACCACTCGTAAGTCGAGCTGTTACTACTGGACTACTCCATACCACATTACCTTCACCTAAAACACTTATCACTAAAATAATTACTATTCAGGTCTCAGAATGCAGTGAGAAGGATGATATTAATTGGGTCGGCTATTATTAACCCCTCGGGCTATGTTATTGTTTCCCATGGCCAGTGATTAACTACCTATAGCCTTTCAGTACGGCCGGCCTATTGTTAGGGGCGCGTGCGGCCTTTTGATAAACGTGCAATAGGTGTTGTGTGTTTTTACGCACTTGCTTGCATGTGTGTTTATTATTTGTTTATGTATTTTATGGAGCTATTTATAAAGTACTATTATAGTGTTATGGTGGTAATATCGTGCGGATTTCATCACGCATGCGGATTTGCTCCACATGCGTAACCTCAGCAAATGTCTTTTTTGATTTTCTTTCAAAATAAAAAAATAAATGGTCTGATATTTATTTTTTTATTTTGAATGAAAATCGTCAAATGATTTCTACTTTGTGTGGAGCGGAGTTAAACTTTTATAAACAAAAAACCACGTTGTTTCTTCAGTTGTCTTTTACGTTCCAGGGCCATGTTTACCTTTAAAAAAGGCGTTGGTGATCCTTTCGAAAAATTTAAGTCTAAGTCTCAATTCTAGTAAATTTGATTTTTAGCGTTATCCATATGATGATTGGGAAAAATATCATCCTTTACATTTGTCATTCTGAATTTCCAATAAAAAAATTTCAGCACAGCTGAAAAAAACACAGTTGAAAAAATTTAAAAAGCATTTACCATCACTCCATTTCGATATAATTGAGTCATGAAGCGCCATTTAATAAAATACAGATCCGTCACTAGTGATGTACTGACCGATACAATGACGCGCACAAAACTAATTAATATGGCGGCGACAGAGAATGGAGTATTCATATTAATGCTGTTGATTTTAATAAAAAAGGATTTTAAAAAAGAACAATTTTTTTATCTTTTTGTGCAGTGATTTTTTTATTTAGAAGAAACACCTCCTGCATCCAAAAAAATTAAGGTTAGTTTGTGTAAGACGCAATGAGTTGATTCTAATTAGGAAATTATGTTTAAAATTCTGCATTCTCCATCTATTAGCATATCATACCATGTCTTTGTATAGACACCGTCACCGGCCCACGCTTAAAACCAGTATTGTAGATTCGCCGCATTATGCATGGGGCCACGATATTATTTATTGTTCAGCCATTTTGCACGCATGTGACGCATAGTTGGAGACATCTAACATATCCCCCATAGTCCGTTATATAATAAATACAATAATTATATTTCGGGGAGTGTGCATTGGAATTGGAAAGTCAAATTCCACCTAGCCCGGTCCATCATCGGACTACCAGACGTACGGCGTTGCGCCATCAGTACATGAAGGACATCCCACCTATACGCACAAGGGCTCTGGGAAGGTATGAAAATGCATACCAGGGCCCTGGAACCAAGGCAGGGAAGGAACAGGGTAGGTTTTTAGTCAGTAAAAGTCTGACACTATTTCCCGCTCCGCCCAAGGGCGGGATTTGTCATTGGACAATTTTACCTACCGTAAAAAAAAAAAAAAAAAAAAACCTATACGCACAAAACGTTTTGGGAACACATTCATTGTGCGTACAGGTAAGGAGTGGAATTACTAAAATAGACTAATAAGTTAAAAAAAATTACTCCGACACAGGTCTATCCGCTATCGCTGTACAACGATACCACAGGTCCATCCGATCGGATAACTTTGTACCACTTCGTTACCGGTCCATTTGATGCCACTGTCCCACTTCGTCACAGGTCCATCCGATATCGCTGTACGCTCGTGTGCAGCGGTAATTAATAACGAGTCGTAACTAATGACCGATGACGGACGGTAGCTTTGTGGGTATCTCTTTCAAATTCGAGGGTGATATCTTGAGGACGTACTACGGACGGACGGTTAGGGGTTGTATGAAGGTCTTGTGAATCTGTAGATTAAGGTTTATAGCGTTAAATTGAATTATTAATTATTTGCATATTTATAAAAATACTAGCTTCAGTCAGTCTCTTTGCCCGCTTGAAAGAAGAAAATATATATTTACTTATGTCACTAACATACCGTATTTATAAACAAGTAAAACTAAATACTTGAGTAAAAGTAACTACTATTTGTATTGTATAGTTAAGAAAAATTTGAATTTTGAATGCAGATTTCAAACGTCAAGTAAAGACTTAATAAGATTTTACTTAGTAACAAGCAAATACTTCTTTATTAATACGGGTGTAAGTGTTAATGTAGTATCTTACTGGTGAAAGAATATTTAAAATCGTTTCCGTAGTTTTTGAGTTTATTCGTTACAAACAAAAACACAAAACTTTCCTCTTTATTATATTTCTAGCTTCTGCTAGCTGCTCTCTTGCAGTCGGGTGAAAATGGGTGTAACATAATTTCATAAACATATAGCATAATCAGCCTTTTAATGTTCCCACTGGGACACAAGCCTAATAATTTCAAACAGTTTAATTATACTTTTTGCAGAATTTTATGGATTTTCTGAAATCTACAGATTTTTAAATCTTTATGCATTGAACTACGAGTTCCTGTGATATCCTATTTCAATCAAAACTTAATTGCTATTTCGTCTTATCGATAATAATCTGTAAAACAATAATTTGAAAAGCGAAATACCACTCATTAATCAATCACGAAATCTCAGAAACCTACATATTTAAAATTTTGCAGATAGATTCTTCATAGGGTGTAGACATTCGCTAAGAACAGATTTTACGAAACTCCACCCCTAAGGGGGTAAAACGGTAGTTTGGAATTTTGTATGGAGAAACCGACTTTCACATAGGCGAAGGCGCTGGAAGAAGCTAGTACATAATAAAAGGAAACAGAAAGTCCCAAAGCTACTGGGACTAGAAACGTGGAGTTTTGCACAAGGTTTCCTTTTATGATGTAGGCGAGTACAATACAGCCGACGCGCGACGGATCTTAGCGCGTCTGAAGTTAGGCTCTGCGAACTTTAGCGCTCAAAATAAGCGCGCCAAATAAATGATTTATAAAAATAATTCCCATTAACAGTTGTTAACAGCAATAACAACTGCTATTGGCATTTATTTTTTTACGAGTGCACAAGCGCTAAAGTTCGCAGAGCCTAACTTCAGACGCGCCAAGATCCGTCGGCCTTACTGTGTAAGAGAGGATTTTCTGAAATTCACATCCTGAAGATATAAAACGAGATTTCAAAGTTTGTATGAACAAACCTACTTTGACGCGGGTGAAGCCACTGGCAAAAGCTAGTTGTTAACTTTTAATTTAAAAAAAAATATAATAATTAAAAATATATATATATATAATTTTTAATTTATTTTCTATTTTATTTCGTTTATATAATTTTAATAATTTCACTTTGCCAAAATTGAATTGAATTTTAATATAATTTGTATTAATTAATTATTAATATAGTATTTGTAATGTCTTAATATGGGTATAATTTCCTGACAAAAAATTAAATTTTTATCATTAAATGCACTGCTGACCCGAGCCTGATATCTGAACCCTTGAATATCTACATATAGCTTCATACATTTTTTTTTTAGCCTGTTCTGTCCCACTCCTGGGCAAAGGCCTCCCTCCACTCTTTCCATTTTTCGCTGGCCTGCGCATCCTCTTGCCAGTTCTGGAGGAATCTGCCATCTACTCTGAATCTGTTTAGCTCATCGTGCTACATACATATATAAACATTTTCTATAACCTACCATATGATTATGCAGTACACAACTAATGATCTGTGGCAGACCAGCGGAGAGTGACGCGTCTGTCCAGACCTGATGTGTCATGGACGCTGCATCATTAATGTGACGTATTTCATCTATCTCCAAATATTTATATAGCTTAGTTAGAGGTTCCAGATATCGTTAGCTGGTGTAAATGAGTTTACAAGTTTGTAAATTCACCGGAGTTATTCCAAGTGCGGAAAACTTCTTTGATGAAAAAGAAATAAAATGTAATCTCATGGCTTATATCAATTAAGATAACACGCGAGACAAATACAGATGGTAAAAATAAAATCTACTACACACGCATTTTTGATGAGAATTTTCTTTTTTTTTATATATAACGTTCGTACTAGTGTCTGTCAAGTATTCATGTAAAAACTGCGTTCCATATTTTGGATTTTTATAGATGAATAACTCTCACAGTCATAATTATAAGCCTTATAATGATCCCAATGCATGCTCAGGCATCTGGCTTCTTTTCCAGGAGAAAAAATTAACTGCACTGTAACTACACAAATCCAGTGCGGGTAAATAAACGGACCCTCAGTTTTTTTTTATCATAAATATCTTAGCCTCTAGTTTTTGTTTTAATTACACACGACCGCAAAAACAACTTAATAATCAGCCAGTACCTACTAAAGCCCCTCTCTCCAACCCTACCACTACATTAAGACATCCAAACGCGACCATAGCACAGGACAAACAGAAAAAAAAACGCCACTTTATAATTTGAAACTCGACATTACCTCTACAATATCTCGTCACAGAACATTTAAAAGCAACAAAGCTTCCTTAATTATCATATTGTTGTATAAAATAGTCGTTAAAAGTCAAAAAGTCGATAATATTCAACTTCGGCCATTGTAAAAACAAGCCTCAAGAGAAAGTAAATAAAGTCGGGGTTACACGAGCCGGCTAGCTCCGTGCTTCGTTTAGATCGTTACACTTGGTATAGCAACTTTTGATAAAATTATTCGCTGGAATGAGAATGTGATAAAAAGGGGTACACCTACACGCGTACAATTTGCACGAAGTCAGGTCAGGTCCTGGGTTCAAACCCAGCCAGGCGGTTTACTTTGTGTAATTTATTTCATCACCACGAACACAAATGTGACATCCACCATTCTGCACCAGGCCCGCGTGGTGGATTACGGCCCGTTCCCTCTCCTAGAGAGGTGGTCTGAGTCCCAGCAGTGGGAACATTAACAGGCATACATTGCAATGCAGGTATCAGGTACGTTATTTTTTTAAATTATATCACTGTTTTAAAGCACCCTTCTGGACTTGCTATGTCGCCAACAGAAAAAAACCTCGATTCATATACAGCCATACTGATTCGAGTCGTGGAGTCGAGTCATGTCCTCGAACACGACTTCAAATATGAGAGCCAGATTTTTTTTAAATCACACTTTTCCTACTAAGATTTTTTTCTGTATCGCGGTTGCGTTCAAAATAGTTTTAACACACATACGGACAGCCAGACCCAAAACCACTATTTGTAGGTATATTTTTTTCACAACTGCAAATTATAAACCTTTTTTTTAATTGGTTTTGGTGGGAAATCACAAAATATCTTCTCCCACTCTGGCTAGAGCAAGAGGAAGTGTACGACTTGTACTGATTAAAACCAACCCGTTTTCCTTAAATTTCATTTTGCTTTCCAATCCGCATCTCACAGAAAACGATGAAAATAAGTCCTTTATATTGGTACTACCAATCAAAACAAATGCATCAAGCAATCACTCACGTAAATCGTCCCACTAGAACGCAGCACAATATTTCATCACGACAAAAAATCTTCAGTTAGGTCACGTTGGTTCACTAATTCGCTCCCCGGGGCCGCTTCTGAAATCATGCCCGGAATTCACTATCCGGATACTCATTTTACTAAATGAGAAGCTCGAAGCTTATTTATTGGGGATTTTATGAGTGTATGATTTTTGAAGAAGATAGGAATTTGATTAAATTCTATATATATTATTATTCTATGAATTACTAGATAATATAGAAATGGTAGATATGAAATTCTTCTTCTTCTCAGTCGCACACTCCCGGCGGAGTGGTCGTGGTCATGGATCATCTAGTAGGTTGGTTGTGGCTTTTGCGAAAATTCTCCTTCTCTCTCTCTCTATTCATGGTAATTCGTGTACACTCGATGGGGGAACACTTCGGGGATGATTTAATGAGGTCTGTCCATCTGATAGAGATATGAAATTAAAATATGTTAGATAAATTTGACTGGCCTATTGGTCTAGTCGTTAGTGGCCCTGATACTGGAGGTCTTGGGTTCGATTCCCACCCAGGACAAATGTTTACGTGATGAGCACGATCATTTGTTCTGTGTCTGGGTGTAATTTATCTATAATATGTATGTATTTAGCAATAGGTATATAAATATGTTTATCAGTGGTCTAATACCCATAACACAAGCTCTGCTTAGCTTGGGACTAGACGACGATGTGTGATAGTTGTGGAATAAAAAAAAAAAAAAAAAAGTTTTTAGGGTTGCCTGAGTAAGAGTTTGTACCCAAGTCAGCAAAAACGGAACCTTTATAGGAACACTTTGTTATCCGTGTGTCCTTTTTTTCAGGAAAACGTGAAGATATAGTATACGGCAAATAAATTGAACCATTTGTTATGATTACGTGGAGCGCCGCACTTAAATTGAAACCCGAAAATCGATTATAATCCTCAAACGAACTTAAATGTGCAGTAATCTATTTTTGGGTCTTGATCAAAGTGGGGTCTGCGCGTAACCCGAGCAAATGGTTCATGTAGTCATAATTAATGTCTAATACTCAGATCATTTACTCTGAGTAGCAGTGAAAAAATCAAACTTCTAAGTCAACACAATCTAAACACAAGGCCGGTTACGGTCCATTTCGGCACTTAAATTTTGACAATGCCCGCGAATTCAAAACTTATAGGGTACTTTCCGTTGACCTAGAATCATGAAATTTGGCAAAAAGCAAGGTCAAATAGCACAGGATAGGAAAAGTCTGAAATCTGTGAAAAATTCTGGAAAAAAAATAATTATATTTTTTATATTTTCATAGGTAAGTGTGCACGGTAACCTCGGTGCGCGATTCGTACTTTTACGATTTTTTTTTCTTGAAAATCGTAATAGTTTAATGGAATGATGTTATTATGAACTAAAAGCTTTGCATTTACGTACTAGACTAAAAACAAAAATAAATTAATGGTTAAAGAAAAAAAAACGAGAAATCGTGCCGTATTTGGTATTTCAAATGTAACAAATGAAATATTCATCATTTTTTTTTCATTTTTTTTTTCTATTGCAGGATTTGTGTACCTTTGACAGACCTGTCGTGAATTTCCCACAAAACACATCTCTACAAAGTACGAACAACAAAACGGTACACAATCTTCTTATCTGCTTATCTCCTGATCCCACAGGATAAGTCATTGTGAATGTAGTTCAATGGCAGTTGAAGGAGATCGCGCTATTTTGTACTTACCTTTAGAGGCTTAGATATGGGGGTTTATATTTTACTTTGATTCGTTATTGACAATATTTTTCTTTGATAAATTTATTTTATTTATTTAATAGCGACCCACCCCAGTTTCGCACGGGTGCTATGGTGATAGTAAATATATTATGCATGTATTGTACATATAAACCATCCTCTTGAACCACTTTGTCTATTAAAAAAAAACACATCAAAATCTGTTGCGTAGTTTTAAACTTCTAAACATACATAGGAACAGACAGCGGGAAGCGACTTTGTTCTCAACTATGTAGTCGTGTGTAGTGTAGTGTAGTGTAGTTTATTATTAGGTTTTTCAAAAATATTGTACTCAACTCATCACTTACAGAAAAACACCGCATGCACTACATTATGCGTATACACCGTTAAATTTTGGTCGTTTTAATCCCGTGGAGGATCGATTCGGTACATGAAACACCATCGATTTAAATCAAGTCGTCTACGGCGCGCGCTGTTCCCGCGTGCCTCAAGGAGTTGTCAACTCACCCAATGGTAAGCGATGATGTGGCCAACGATGGAACACGCTTGCCTTAGTAACCTATTCTCTCTTTAGAATTCCTTTAGTGCTAAGTGCTAATCACTGAATTGAACATGATAAATAGTTATTTATTTCAGAAAACACTACGATTTTACTTTCAGCCGATCATCCATCTCTCATTACACTGCTATCGATCGACAAGATAGTATCCATTTTCATCAACAACACTGCAGCAAAATTAACTTCACATTATTATGAAATGTTCGCACATTCACAGCCATATTATAAACCCCGGATAATCGCGAAACAACTGTCAAACAAACAATCGAACTGACAATAATTGAAAGTTAACAATAATTGCGAGTCATAAACACATGTCAGTTTAATATGTAATGCGCAATGAACACCCCGATACCACCATAACGCCAAAATTTTACATCCATTACATTTCGCGCCATTATTTTTAACGGCACATCTGATTTACGTAAACGGCGCGGCGTGTGTGCGGCACAGGCTCGAATAAAGGCAAAACCCGTGCGAAATAAAAGAGAAGAGACATCGTGACGTTTATAAACAAAACTCAGTTTTAAAATGATGGTCCGGTGCGTCGCATCACGCATGGCGGGGCGGGCGAGCGCGCGGAACGTTTTAATGTCCCGAGCACGAAGCGCCGAGCAGCCAGCTCGGCCGCTCATGCCCCGCTAAGCGTCTATGCTCGACGCCTAACTCCTTTCAAACGGCTCACGAATAGCCCGCTTTATCCAAAGTCGCCCTCGCGCATCCCACTCCCTTTTGTTACGGATTGCCGCAGAAAACCACTCGGACGTTTTTGTTTTCTAATTTGTGTAGTATAAAACTGTCACGCGAGGACAGCGGGAACGGTTATTAGTGTCGGCGCTAATAAGAAGTAACAGCGCTCCCTTTATCGCCAGCTTTAATTCTTACGAATGAATGCAAGGAATTTTCGGGGCTGACGCGACGGCCGAAATTAAAGATACGCGATTTCAACCGGTGCGATGACAGGGGGGAGTGATAATTATGAAAAGTGGGGAGACCCTCGCTCGCCCACCGCTCGCGGTCAAAGATGAGTTTGCCAGTAAAAAAATATTTTAATATAATATGGTGCTGCCATGCTAAACGCTATCGGGACTGATAATCGTTGCCGAGCCTCTTTGAGCGCCTTAATGAAGTGTTCCGTAGAGGGAGATTATTATATTTTTATTAAAAGACCCTGCGAGTTGATGAGAAAATTTATATTGTACTATCTCTTCGAAAGGAGCCTCACTTTTATAGGGAAGCGTTCTCGAAAAAGAGAAACAATTAAGGACCGTTACGCGAACAAAGCGAGTAACAACAATAAAAACGTTGGGAACTCAATCTTGCCCGACCGTTGGCGGAGTTAAACGACCGATGCCGATTTCCGAACATCCGTTACAAAATTTCAATACGAGTCATTAACATAAAAAGGAAACAATAACCGTTTAAAATTTCGATTCGGTATTGCCTTTTTTTTATTGGTGAAAAATCGCAATTTGCAAGAGTAGAACGTACGAAATTTAAATTTGAATTTCCGCCAGCGGTCGGCAGCGCTCGGGTCGGCTCGGACCCCGTAATTAGAGGCTAATGAGCGCAACTGTACGTCTTTCTGTCCCGCTGTGACGCTCATTTTTCTGAGCATATTTTGTACCGTTTCGCTTTTATTACGTGACGACTGCTCGTCATAATGTTCGCGAGTTTTTATACTTGTGTAGCTATAAAAAAACTCATTAACTTTTTGATCGTCACCATGAGGGAGTGTACTAATATTTGTTTTTGTGCTACATATTACGATGTTATGTACAAACTTCTTCTTTGACTGTCGAGTCCTTCATAATTTACTGGTGTGTTGACCTGAATATTTTTTCCATTACTGGATTCTAACGATTGAGTGTAATAGTCACTTTGAACTTTGATTATTACGGCCTTCTTCAAAGACTTGCCAATAAATAGTAAACAGTCTTGGATCTGCTTTCAGCGAGCTCGTTGTGTTTGATCAGGTGAATTTATATAGGTAGCCGAGCGCCCTACATTCTTTACACATTCTCAATTGCTTTTTTCCCTTGTCAATTTCCAGTGTGTAGTGTGTGAGCCTACATACGGATTTTGTGGTATGATTTTATCGGGTATATTTTCTTGAATTTTAACATACCTGCTTCAGTGGCCGTGTCAGTAATTTGGTCTGACAGAGGCAGTAATCTTGAAGAACGTAATTTCGTTGGCAACGAAACACATTAGTTGCTGTTCGTTCACTGGCAGCTAGCACGAGTACCTCGCGGGAATTTTTGACTAATTACACCTCTCGGCGTCTCCCGCTCCTGTGATCGTTCACTCGTTCATCCGTTCATTCAGAGGCGCTCTCCCCCAGTTTTTCGTCGACAAGAAACTTTTGCCAATTAAGAGGCTGGCAGAGCGGCGGCGCAACTTCTCAGGGACTTTTGTTCGTCAACTAATTGTGACGTATATATAAGACAAATTTTGGCTGCGTACACATTATCTCTTTTGCGTTTGTAACGTTTGTGTATGTGTTGCGCACTTTCTTATTAGGAACTGAAACTTTGAGGAACATAAAGTACACAGACAGTCGCGGAACCCAGTTTTAGAAATAATATTCTGAGTAAGAACCAAGTAAATATGATATTAGCAATATTCGACTTCGTTCGAGGAAATGCTTTTATAAAAACTTGAACATCCCATAAGGGTAATTTTGAAAAACTGATAATATTTAAAAATTGCACCCACGGAAAAAAACTCTCATACAACCTTTAGCAGTAGATAATGAAAAAAAGAAAATGGAATAAAAATGTTACATATATGTATATCCCTTTTCTTAATGCTCGTCTCCATTATAAAAGGAAACTTTATACAAAATTTTACGTTCCTAGTATTCCATATCCATATCAACGCACAGCTATTGGGTAGTTTCGGCTGTGGGTTAATATGCCAATCAGTCAGTTTGTCTTTATATATATATAGAATTCAGACTTTCCTCTACATTGAAAACACTGTTGAAACTTTTATTCAATTCATAGTTTACAGAACAGAGCCAACATATTTGAACCCAGCCAATTAAAAGTAACAGTTTCAAGAAAGGCCTTCTAGGCTAGTGTTGTCAGGTGTCTCGATTTGCGTAAGAAGTCCCTATTTTAAGGGGTCTGGTGACACGTCCCGATTAACCTATGATCGGGACGCCAAAGATCCCTATTTTTTACCTTCTTAGTCTGTTAGATCCTGTGGTTAGATCACTAATTTTGATGGATAATACGTCATCGTCATCATATAATTACGTTGTTAATATGCTTTTGTTTTTATATTTCACCACTTTGAGTCTCACTCTTTCAGTTTGAGAAACTGACCTCATTTAGTTTTGCTGCCCCTGCTCCCCAAAACGCTTTATCTGTTTTTTTTTCTTGTGGCCATGATAACAGCTGTCCTGATTTGAATACCAAAATCCCGATTATTTTCATCTTTTGTTTCGAATTTTGAATTTCTGGACCTAGCAAGACCATTCTAGATACAAGTTAACAAAACAATAATTGATAGTAAAAATTAGACAGTGTAATAGCTTTGAGAAGAACCTCATACCTCACCCTACGTCGTTATATTCTACCTATAGTTAGTTATTTCAATAGAAACATTCTACTGTGTGTCTCAGCCTTATAATGGCTAAGTACCTACTTAAGTTTCGACCTCCGGGCTCCAAGGGAAACAAATTAAACGTTGTTGTATTTTATAATAACATTCGAGTCGGGAAAATATTATTCTTTTAATAAAAACGTGGAAAATGTCTCGAGATAAGATTTGTCAATCTCTAGTTCTACTTGGGTGGGCTAAAGTGTCAGTCAAAGAGAGAATTATGTTTACACTGGGTGTGGCAAGAGTCTTCGTTTGCGGGAACAGTTCTTACTATTTTTCAGTTCAGTTTCTATGTTTAAAAGGTACCATTTCTGTTATTGACTAGATTGCACTTGACTACTAGCCTTGACCTCACCTGATTGTAAACAGCAATGTATTAGATAAAATAAACTTATAAACTCTTGACTTAAACCGCCTTATTCAAAAACACGATCTAAAATAGTAGTAGTAATAATACATTTAGATCGCGTTTAATTGGTATTACACTTAAACCGACTAATAGTCTCGGAACTATTTTAGATCGCGTTTTGGACTAAGGCAGTTTGAGTTGAAAATTTACGTGTAAAAGTCTTTTTTAATTTCTGTTTAAAAAATAAATATAATTTATCATTATCATTTAAGGAGGTTGAAGCTATCAGGAAATACAGACTTCGACAATTCTCTTTCCGGGAATTCTACTTGTTATGTTTTATTTTTATTTTTATGGTAGGTAAAATCATCCAATCCCACCCTTGGGCGGAGCGGGAAATAGTGTCAGACTCTTACTGACTAAAAACCTACCCTGTTCCTTCCCTGCCTTGGATCCAGGGCCCTGGTATGTATTTTCATACCTCCCCAGAGCCCCAGACTAGGCCAAAGCAAAGTGAACGTGTTCCGAAAACGTTTTGTGCGTATAAATGTTCACTATGTAATGGTGGCGCGTTGCCGTAAGTCTAGTGGTTCCATTTTGGAACAGGTTTAGCAAAATCGCACTATGCAATTCCAACGTTGTATCTAAAATGCAACCGATAGAAAACCGTCAAGCTAGCATCTCGGCGTCGATGCTCAAGACTTTGGACCTACTTATTGGCTAAAGATACTTTCGCAATTGCTATAAAAGATTTTTCCTGCTAAATTGAGTTTGTCATTGGATTTCGTCCACAAAATTTGATTATTTACTACAAAGAATTTCTTCTTATGGTAACTTATTTTTATGTTAAAAATAAATATAAGTTTTTTTCTCTTTTTCTTAGTCGTGCATTCTTGACAGAGTGATCGCGGTCATGTCTCGATCGAGTCTTGCGCAACCTCTTCTTTCGCGATGCGACACCATGCAGCTCTGTGTTTGGCGCCTTGGGAGTTTTCGTTTATGCTGCAGTGTGTAATTGATTTTATTAGGTCCGTCCACCGTGTTGGAGAGCGTCCACGCGATCCTTTGCCCTCGACTTTCCCTTGCACCACCAATCACTCCATCGAGTCTAAGTAACGGGTGATATGTTCTAAGAACTTAAGGATTAGTTATAAAGTTAATTTACGAAGCTTCTAATTTTTTGTGTTAATTGAATGGAAATTATCCACATAATAAACATACAATTTCTTAATTTCTATTATGAAAAACTAAAATATGAATTGCGTTAATTAGTAAAGTTAAGACAGCTGTCATGAATCAGTGAGAAATGAAACAGCATCGCAGGAACACTGAAATTCAATTAATGTAATTTTAACTTTCGCTCCGAAGGGAATCCGTTCGTCTTCGTTTGTAAGTTATTTCAACTTGACATGTTACTTCCTGTTTTATTTGGGCCACAATATGTTGCCAGAATACGCCTTTGATATAATATAACATGAACTATAAGGTGACTGGTTATTCAATTCAGGGTTAAAAGTATCAGGACTGTTTCCTTCGTAAAAAGTGTGACTGAAGAAACACATGTGGGTTTTAGTCAATAACAGTCTGACACTCTTTCCCACTGCACCTAGAGCGCGAAAAGTCATTTGGTGATTTAACACGTTAAAAAAGACGTACCAGAATAGTCCGTGTTTATCTACAGTCGCATTATAAAAAGGCTAGAGTGACATTCACCAAGCCGCACCGGGCCCGCGTGGTGAATTACGGCCCATTCCCTCTCTTAGAGAGGAGGCCTATGTCCCAGCAGTGGGAACATTAAAAAGGCTGATGATGATGATGAAGGCTAGAGTGAATATCCTCTTATAACCTAGTGCACGATTGCATCACTGCTAACCATCAAATGGGATTGCAGTCAAGAAATAGTCAATTAAGAAAAAATATCAAGAGGAAATTGTATTTTTGTTAGTAATGAAGAAACTGAAAAACTACTCAATTTTATAAATTCTATTCTTTATCTAAAAAATGCTACAATATCACTGAGTGACACAGACACATATTTTATCTACTTTGATGCAGGTGAAAGTGACTTCTGGCAGAATAATTGGTAACTTGTGTGCGCGGGAATTGTATGACTTGATTCCGCCATCATTCTTTTCTACCATGGTGTTGAAACCTTTATGGTCCGGACTGAAAATTTCCCCTCGTTGTCTATACTGCGTACAACGAAGGACTGGAATAATTTGCCTTCTGCGGTCTTACGGAAGACTAGAGTGTAAATGCTCTTAATAAACTAGTGCACCTCACCATCAATGATTGCTTGACTACTTACCAGGATTACAGTCAACCACTAGTATATAACCTTATTTTTAGTATATGCAAAATTCGAAACATGTGTCTAGTACTTTTATGTAAAGAATCTATGTACAAAATTTCATAACTGTATCATGAAAAATCATAAAGTTATAGCTTGTTATGTGACCTGGTTGTTCACACTAATACATGTTCACCTTTATTGTTTTACTCCCGCACCCAGCTGTGCGCTGTCTGCTATTGCCCGCAATGGCCTGCCGTGACCTGTTTTGTACTTAATATCAGTGTTGTCCAAGTTGTGACCACTTTTAAACATTTTTGGGTAAAAATTATTGGAATCGGTTTAGTTACTGATTCTGAACAAACTACATTCAGGTTTCGCATATACTAAAAATAAGGTTGTATACCAATTTAAAAAAAAACACCCGGCCAGCCAGAAAGAGTAAACCATCAGTAACTCATACAACACAACTGCACACAGACCACCACAACCTAATTTGCGACTCATCTCCAGCAACACCACAGAAATTATTTGGTGATCCATTTACAGTGTAACCGCAACCCATCAGCCATACACAATTATTACCGTTTGTAAATTACAGATAAGTTTACACGGATCCGCGGTCCACCTCATAGTTAAACTGTCAATAATAAACGCCAAACATAAAACATTATGTATATTATTTTATAAAACACTGCCTATTTAAAGCTTTTTGTTTAAGTGCTCATTAAAAGGCGAAAATAAAACGACATTAAACCGTATCGGTCCCGACACGACAATACACGGAGTGCTTTCACTAATGATGTAGGATATGAGTATAATGATTACATAGATGTCGCCGTACGCTGGAAGCGTTACTTTGAAACGGTAGCCAGAATAATTATTTTAAGAATAATTTGGTCTATTTCAAAGTCTGTGTAAATGTCAAATGATATTTATTATGCAAACAGGTTTTAAAAAAACACTTTTACACGGTTTTTTAAACTAGATGAGGCCGGTGTTTCCTAGCTGACTATCTTGCGAAGAAACACCGAAACAAACTCCCCCTTAATTTCAAAGTCTCTTTCAGTTCAATGACAGGTACAACAAACTAGATATATATTTTTTTCTGCAGATTTTGTGACTTTGAAAATGAAATTGTTGTGAAAATAGGAAATTCTGGGTCATTACTATATTAATTTTATATAAAAAAATTGAAACCCAATTATGTTATTGACAACTAATTAACTTTTTTACCTATAAGAAAATAATTATCTAATTATTTCTCCTTACAAATTGTTTTATTGATTTTTCTTGAGAACACTTACTTTTAGCCACGTCAAATTAAAAACCATTAGAACCCACTACTGTTAATAAAAGTAATAATCATATTTAAACTCATATCGTTACATAACATAATGTAGGTACAATGACTTAATTTACTGGCATAAAACTATAATTAATATACATAAAATAAATAATTAAAACTGCGTCAAAAATTTAATTCAATAAAACACATTAAATATGAATAATACAAAAATAAATAAATCATCTATTTATATATAATAATTAATTACAGTACACTTAAAATTTATGTTCAAAACTTTAGATTAAATCAAAATAGCGGAAGATAATATGTGACTCGCTTCTAGCACGTGTACCGCTGAAATCAGGATTTTTTACCCTTATTTTACTAAGTCACAAGCAGCGCGTGACATAAACGGGTGTGACGCAAAAAAAAAGTATTTTTCACTCTTATCTCTGTCCTTGTATATCAGTGACTAAGTTTTCGACTGTGATGACATTGATAATAGATGTGTGTGTTTCAAGTCCAGGTTTTCTGATTGCGATGTTGGCGCGTAACATGTATTCTCTTGTAATATATCAATGTTCAAAACAGTTAATGTACTCATAGAATTCACAGAACCACAAAACTTACTAAACTCAGACATACAGACGAATATAAAAAACCCATCAATCTCGTGTGACATGTAGGACAATGCAAAACTGGAAACCGACCACAGAACATCAATTTTGTCCAATTTCCGCGTGTCGTTTCATCCAGATGCACTACATCTATTGTGCGCGATGGCCGCCACTAATCCATTAGCAATACGACTTTTACACAATGG
Organism: Leucania comma; assembly: GCA_958295575.1. NCBI lineage: Eukaryota > Metazoa > Arthropoda > Insecta > Lepidoptera > Noctuidae > Leucania > Leucania comma. The sequence goes on from OY282469.1 coordinate 3,801,246, forward strand.
CCCAGTGATGCCGGGCGAAACCCGAAAACGCGCTTTGTTAGTGCATCGGTAATATCAACTGTAGTTTAGACCTATTGTCGGGATGGTATCTGATCTGATTAAGGGATGAAGAGGATAATTATTTTTATAGTACCTAATGAGCTAATTAAATGACCCCTAGCCAAGATACGATCGTTTCGTTAGGCGTGAAGGCTTGGATTTGGTCACGCCCCCAATTCCTTTGTTCTGACCACGTGACTGAGCGTTAAGATGACGTTATAACATAGGAATTGGGTGCGTGGCTAACTCCAAGCGTTCACGCTTAACGAAACGATTGTAACTTGGCTAGGGGGGCAGGAAGAGTCAGCGTTGGATCGATGACGTGGTCAGGGGCTCGCGAATGCAACACGCATAGGAACGGTTGGAGATAGGGAAGGCTTATGTTAACAGTGTAAATCTTTCGGCTGAAATGGTGATGATGATGATGAGCTAATTGAGACTTTTTGTCGTAGGCAATCTTTTAAGTAACTCTTTCCGCACTGGATGGAATGATGGTATGTGTGTGATGTTGTGTGCAGTTGTGTTGTGTTGAGCTACTGATGGTTTACTCTGTCTGGCTGTGTGAAAGTGTTTGTTTATTGATGTAAACTAGTACTTGACTAAAATACCACCAGGTGATAAGCAATAATGCAATTGTTGATGGTACGGTGCACTTCGTTATTATGATTTTATTCACTCTAGCATTGAAGCCACCTAGATGACCTCTCTAAAGTCGTACTTGATTGCCGTTTCATCGGACTATAACCCGCGTATTTATAAATAAGTAAAACTAATTGCTTGAGTAAAAGTAACTACTTAAGTAACAAATTGTATTCTATAATTAAGAAAAATTTAAATTTTTAATGAAGATTTCTAGCATCAAGTAATAACTTAATAATAAATTATTTAGCAACAAGTAATTACTTCTTTATAAATACGGGTGTTAGAGTAAAGAAACAGAAAGCACGCATTCATGTGTTCGCGCACGAATTTGCGCACTATAATATCTCCTGCGTACTTGACTAATGTCTATTAAGAGTGACCATCGTGATAAAAATACGGTCGGGAAGATTATATTATAAGTAAAAATATAAATATGTATGTATGTCTAAAGCTAATATCGCCGTCAACTTTCAATATTGGCACAATATGACGGCAGGCCTTCAAAAGCGACTAATTAAATTTTTAGATAAAAACGCTTTTTGTGGCGTTGAAGTTAATTTAGATTCCATCAGCTAGACTTTAATATTTTGGCTCCCATTGGTTTCGTTTATATTCGTTATTTAGAAATTAATTTTAATAAGAAGACTTATATTTTCTTTTCACATATCTTTATACTATACAAGCTACTGCTAGCGGTTTCGTCTGCGTGAAGATTGTCAAAGCGGAACATCCTCCCAAGATAAAAATGTATCCTAAAATTAGCTATTCCAAAACACCGTTGACCTATGTGTCTAAAATCTCTTCAGCAGTTCCAGCGTAAAGAAGTAACACACATACAAACACACTCACAAACTTTAGCCTGGCGTAGCGTAGACACTGATTTCCTTAGAGTGAAAATATCTTCTAAGAATGATTGTAGTTTACTTTTTCATTCATGTATCTATGAACATTACGTAATTATAGGTTTTAATTAATTATGTTCTTTTTCTTTTCTTATGTGGGTAATCAACAAATAACTTGTTATTTTAACTCATTAATATTTTTTTTTAATAGTGATATTATTGATAGGCTCAGGTGCAGCGTTTTTTTACCTGATGGTAAGAAAAACGGTTGCCTCGCATTCACTGTTGACTTAAACAAACTAACTTAACCTAAGGGTCTTAGGTAATAGCTGTCAGGAAACACAAACTCCGGTAAAGGAGCTTTCTCTTTCTAGTACTGACAAAAGTAGTCAAGTTCGTCCCACAATCCCCTTCATGGTCCACCGCGAATACCTTTCTCTGTCTCAGAGCACCAAATTTGTACTTCTTTGTCTGACATGAATAATTTATTTTCTGTTCGAATCCTTCCAACAACCAACAAAAGAAACACCATCAAAACAATCCTTTAAAAATCATTAGCAAGCAAGAAACCCAACGACGTTCTTAAACAAACACTCGACTCGTGTGAACGCGCCGAGTCTAAACAAGTCGAACGTATTAGACGCCGCTATCGGGTTCCTTCACCTCATTATGGGATGCATATAGCGCATATGTGTTTAGTGAATAGTGAATATGGAGAGAAAAACTTAGTCTAGCGCACTCAATGAAGATCGGGTTTAAGATTGTTTTTTATTTATCGGCAGTCGAGAGAGCAGTGGTGGCCCAGAGGTAACTGCCCTTACTTACATACTTACTGTAATTTATTGCATCACCACTGCTCTCAAAACGGTAAAGGAAACCATTGTGAAGAAATCAGCCTAGAACCAAAAATTCAAACACACTAATCCGCACTGGGCCTGCGTGGTGCATTACGGCCCCAGCAGTCCCAGCAGTGAGAACATTACAAGGCTAATTATGCCTACGTTTATATGTTATCAGTAGTAGAGATTACCCTCTTGATATACCACAGTGTCTCTAAAAGAAAGTTGCCAGCGATGACATATTGCTGTGAAACCTGGTCGCTCACAATATTATCAATTTCGTAAAAGAAATATTTAAAAATATAAAATGCATGTTTTATTAAATAATTGGAATAATAATTATCTTCAATCTGGTAAAATACACCCATTGCCAATATCATACCAAATAACACTAACGCCAAATAATCCATAGAACTAGCAGGCGTTATCCCTAACACTGGTCCCTACAATTTTGACGACATCTTGCGTCAGCTTGCATTTTGCATCGGGCTTGGTCTTTACCAGACGGCTGGACGGCGAGTTACCTATAGTTCGCCGTCCGCAAACCGGCGCCTACCGTGGCCGGAAGTCATGCTGCGACTCCCGAAGCCGGGGACGTCTTCGCCTAGATCCCAGGTGTACCAACTCCTTAAGCAAAAGCTACAGTTGTCACAAAACGCATCAAGCTAACGTAACTATAGAACAACCAACTGTTTGGACCAGCCAAATTCAAAGAGACTTACCAAAGCTAGTAGAATACTGTCTCATTAATATAAGACAGTAAAATGATAAACAAACAAAAAACATAGCACCAAACATTCAAACTCAACATAAACACCCAACGTCAAAACAAGAAGAGAACAACAAAAATCGTAAACCGCTTTTTAAAATGGCGCAGTCAAACAGAAATGCAACCGAGAAGTCTTAAGACGGAGACGAAAAAAATACACTTCGAGGCAAAAAGTTCATATATACTTCCAAGACACAGTAATCAGCGCAAAATATAGTCGGTCTCACGTACGAATCAGCGCGGGGGAACGCGAAATAAAGTTCTGATGTAAAAAGTTCTTTTTATTTGCAATGTTGAGAACAAACTTGGGTGGTGTGTTGTATGTGCCTGCTATATATGTGAAAGTGTAATGATTTCTTTAACATAATTTTCGTGGATTTTGTGAGCGTTTTCTTTAAATTTTAAATGGAGAGTTTAGATGTTTGTTTTTGTTTTTTTTTTATGTGTTTTGTTTTAAGTTTATGGTTGCGCAAATAACGTTGTCTGTAATTAATGATAAATTATGTTTATTTTGTAAATAGTTTGGAAACTATTTTACATGACATTTTTTGCGTTAATGTAAACTAGATGATGGTTTTTTTTATGGTAGGTAAAATCATCCAATGACAAATCCCGCCCTTGGGCGGAGCGGGAAGTAGTGTCAGACTCTTACTGACTAAAAACCTACCCCGTTCCTTCGTAGCCTATCGTGCCGGGGCCGAGCATTCCTTTCGGAAATAAACCCATGACCCCAGTAGGCTTCGACCCTGCCTGCCTGCAGTTAGCAGGCTGGGCCTCTTCGGTGTGCTGACAGCTCCTTGAGGCGCGCGGGAACAGAACGCGCCGTCGACGACTTGGGCTCGGTCCGGTCGGTTACCGGACGATCGGACAGCGTGCTACCCATTGCACGCCGTCCGCAAGCCCGCGCCTACGGTGGCCGGAAATCGGGATCGGAATCCCGGCGGCGGCTGGGGCGAGCACCCCGTTGCCTCTGCCTGATGCGGTCGGCCTCCTCCTTTGCTAGCATTACTGCTTCGCAGAAGGAGGCGACCGCCTGCCATCCCTCCTCACTACGGACCATGGCCTGGACCAAGCCCCGGCGAGAGAGATCGCTGCCGCCGAAACTAGATGATGGTGATGTTTTGCTGACTACCTTAAGAAGAAACACCGAAACAAACTCGGAGGTCACGCTCTTTTAAAGTACGTAAACTAAACATAGTAATGGTCCAATCATATGAGAACCATGCAGATTAGTATCTGAGATGGGCTTTTGAGGAAAGAACCTCACAGATTTGAATGGACAAGTCCACTCGTAAATAATACAAATACTACATCAAAACTAAGCCTTATAGTAAAATAATTTTCTGTCGTTATTTTAGCAACATAATTCAATCTTTAACCAATAATAGAAACTCAAAGTCAGAACCTCAAAAAGCCAGTCCCCAAAAACCAATATTCCACAGCCGACAAAAGGACAAAATTTTTATTGTAATAAAAAAACCCTATTTAACCCATAAATTATAATTTCACGTCGCCGTGGAATATCAGAACCCTCATTCGGTCATAAAACATCGATGCGCTAATAGAAACTCCCGGTATTTAGGAGCCTCCCGGTATTTAGGAGCCGTCCGCGATGGGAACTTTTACCGGGTCGGCACGGGCGGGTTACCTCGCGCTGGAAGGCGCGCGCTGAATACAAACGAGCGAATCTTAACCCTCAATCTGCCGGATGCATGCGAGTAGCGATAAACGCCTCACGTGAACATTGATTTTTTTAAATAAAATTTTTAAGGTCGTCCTTTTTCTGTAGGGATTTTTTTTATCAGAATAGGTTAATAGTAATTAATTTTCTTTCATTTGGTGTCGTATTTTTTGTTTACACCGTACTATATTGTTAGTACCACTTAGTATGAAATTAAAAGTGGACACTAAAGTTTTACGTAAATCTAATTTATTAAGGAAACATTAGAAGGCTTTCCATATGGTGGACCGATGACTTGGTAATGGGAGCGGAATCCGATGAATGCGAGACAGATTGTCTCGCAGATCATTGAGGGAAGCCTTAGTCCAACAGTGGACGACTTTCGACTGAAATGATGATGACGATGATGAATTGATGAAGATACACTAACGAAAAATAGCCAAACAAAAAGAATTACTATTTTATCGATACTCAGTGTTTCTCTAAAAGATAATAAAAAAAAAAAACAAATAATCAAGCACTCGACTTTAAACCACTCACCCTACGATAAGACTCTAAACTCGGAGTACTCTCAAAGCATTGTTCTTTAAAAGCGGGCCGTTAGAGGGCGCCGTGAGTGGAGTCCCAACACGTCGGCAACACATGTCAGCGCTCGATCCGATCGCGATCTGTGCGAAGACTTAATAAAATGACACTCTTAAAACTTTGACGGTCGCAAGTCATGAGCGGAAAGCGAGTTTATTATATTATATTATTCCACAACTATCACACAACGCCGTCTAGTCCCAAGCTAAGCAGAGCTTGTGTTATGGGTACTAGACAACTGATAAACATACTTATATATTTCTAAATACATACATATTATAGATATTATAGATAAATTACACACAGACACAGAACAAATGATCACACAAACATTTGTCCCGGGATGAATCGAACCCACGACCATTATTCAATAAATCATTTTTTTTAGCTTTTTATCTTAGTGGATGGATGGAAGTATTGTCATACAGCGAAGCATTGCTGCAAGTCGTTTAAGTGCGTTTCCAGTCGACAGCAATGCAGAGAAGTTTTTGGGCGCCATATTTTATATTGTTTTTAGTTGGTCTATAATTAAAGTACGTTATTTTTTTTTTTGATATTTTTAATATACAAAATACTTTTTTTATTTCTAATATGATTTTTAAATAAAGCAAATCTTATACACAGTATATCAAAAAAAGCATACAATAGACTTCATTTAACAACTTTGCTCAACTGAAATCAAAACGTAGTTAAAAGTCCTCTTTCAAATATATTACAAAAAAATAAATTATAAATAAAAAAAAACTTTTTTAAAAACAAGCTTTCAATTAAATGGGCTAAAAAGAAGGAAATAAACTTTTCCTTTATAACTTTTACTATCAATTTATAACGGCATTACACAATTTATATGATACAAAAGCTTGTCGCGAGATTTTTAAAATAATGAAACCAATAGATGAAGTTATTTAACTTATTTAATTAATAAAGTTATTTCTCTAGTTAAATCTCGCGACAAGCTTTTATATCATATAAATTGTGTAATGCCGTTATAAATTGATAGTAAAAGTTATAAAGGAAAAGTTTATTTCCTTCTTTTTAGCCCATTTAATTGAAAGCTTGTTTTTAAAAAAGTTTTTTTTTATTTATAATTTATTTTTTACTTTTTAGCTATCCCTTATTTAAATTTGTATTCTCAGCAAATCCTTTCATTTGTTACCCATATTATAGGAAAGCATAAGAAACTTAGTCTGCTATCTTTAGAAGTCTGCCAGGTTTCTTTTTATTTTATTTTTTATGGTAGGTAAAACCATCCAATGACATTCCCTGCCCTTGGGCTTGGTTTGGTTTGTTACCGGACGGACGGACAGCGAGCTACCCATTGCCCGCAGTCCGCAAGCCCGCGCCTACGGTGGCAGGAAATCGGGACCGGAATTACGGCGGCGGCTGCAGCATGAGCGCCGTTGCCTGATGTGGTCGGCCTCCTCCTTTGCTAGCATTACTGCTTCGCAGAAGGAAGCGACCACCTGAGAAGCCAACCAGGTTGGATTTATGAAACAAAAATGATGATGGTAGATCGTAAGACTAACAATCAACCTAACTCACATGAAATAGCCAATTGAAGTTGTCCAGAGTTTATCTACCTGGGATCTACAATCACAAATACTGGGAAATGCGGAGAAGATTCAAGCACCGTAAAAAGATTGACGCTATTGAAATGTGTCTACTGAGGATAAAACAGACTGCTCAACGCACTATCGTTTCCATTCTTAAGAGCTTTGCATCAAAACAAAAACTTTCGTCGATTGTGCAACAGCGAATTTTTAAGATGTTTGAATATATCATGCGCAATGAAAGCTCTTTGGAACGTTTAGTGGTACAGGGAAGAGTAGAGGGCCTACGTCTCGTGGCTAATCGCCTACCAGATGTTCAGAACTCACTAAATCATCTTCGAAGTGTTCCCTCACTGAATGTACACGAACTGCCATGAATAGAGAGAGATGGAGAAATGTCGCAAAAACCGCAACCAACCTGCCAGACGATCCATGACCACTACCACTCTACCAAGAGTATGACTGAGAAAAAGGAGAATATTGGATTTAGAGTAATGTCACTTTATTTTTCAAGTTACTCTCTGCAAGCCCTTTCAATTGGTACCTATTTTGAAGGAGTGTATTTAAACTAACCAGCTATTTACTTATGTAAATTTTCGCTTATGACCGGTTAGAACTTATTTTATTCGATCCGAAACTCGATGGGATTGTGTCTTTTTATTGCGGAACTCCTACGGCCACCTTCCAGCTCCATCATCAGATCCCGACTGCCAATATGGCAGTCTAAGTCAAAGTACTCGTCATTACAAATCTAACGAAACCAAAGACGAGAGGGTTGTGTCGTTTTATTGCGAAGTTCTTGTAGCAAACTTCCAGCTCCATCATCAGACCCTGGTTACTATATAGGATCCAAGTACTCATCAATACAAATCAAGTGAGCCCGAACTCGATGGGATTGTGTCCATTTCTTACGAAGTTCATATGGTAACCTTCCAGCTCCATCATCAGAACCTGGTTACCATATGGGATTCAAGCACTCGTCAATACAAATCAAACGAGCCCAAATTCGATGGGGTTGTGTCGTTTAACTGCGGAGTTCCAATGACCACGATCCAGCTCCATCATCATACCCTGGTTACCATATAAGATCCAAGTACTCGTCATTAAAAATCAAATGAGCCTAGAGTCGATGGGGTTATATCGTTTAATTGCGGAGTTCTTATGGCAACCTTCTAGCTCCATCATCAGACCCTGGTTACCATATAAGATCCAAGTACTCATCAATAGAAATCAAGTGAGCCCGAACTCGATGGGATTGTGTCCATTTCTTACGAAGTTCCTATGGTAACCTTCCAGCTCCATCATCAGAACCTGGTTACCATATGGGATTCAAGCACTCGTCAATACAAATCAAACGAGCCCAAATTCGATGGGGATGTGTCGTTTAACTTTGGAGTTCCTATGACCACGTTCCAACTCCATCATCAGACCCTGGTTACCATATATGATCCAAGTACTCGTCATTACAAATCTAATGAGCCTAAAGTCGATGGGGTTATATCGTTTAATTGCGGAGTTCCTATGGCAACCTTCCAGCTCCATCATCAGACCCTGGTTACCATATAGGATCCAAGTATTCGTCAATACGAATCAAAGGCGCCCAAATTCGATGGGGTTGTATTGTTTAACTGCGGAATTCATATGACCACCTTCCGACTCCATCATCAGACCCTGGCTACCATACATGATCAAAGTACTCGTCAATACTAATCAAACAAGCTCAAACTCGGTGGGGTCGTATCGTTTAACTGCGGAGTTCCTATGACTACCTTCCGGCTCCATCATCTGACTCTAGCTAGCATATAGGATGAAAGTACTCGTCAATACAAACTAAACGAGCCCAAATTCGATGGGGTTTTGTCGTTTAAGTGCGGAGTTCCTGTGACCACCTTCCAGCTCCATCATCAGACCTTGGTTACCATATAGGGTGTAAGTACTCGTCAATACTAATCAAACGAGCTTAAACACGATGGGGTTGTATTGTTTTATTTCTGAGTTCCTATGGCTACCTTCCAGCTCCATCATCAGATCAGCTCCATGTCATCATAATGTTGCATTGTCACCCGATTTACATATGTATGTAAAATTTCAGCTCAATTGGTTGAAGATGTCTGCTTCAAAATTGAGTTGCAAGATTTGAGCCGAACATACATAGTTACATACAGTGCAAGCTAATAGAAAGCTTGTAAAATCTTTACCAAACACTTATTTCTAAATCTGTAAAGTTTGTTTTTAAATATATAGTATTAATTGCAGAAAGCTTTAGCTATTAAACTTCTGTATAACAATAAATACACGATACAGGTTTACTACTACTTAAAAATAAAATTAATAATGTGAAGCAATAATTGTTGGATTTCCAGTTTTATCAATTTATCAATTCCCGCTACAGACGATGACACAGCCCACACGCCAAGCGTTAACATGTACCACTGAGTCTGTCTTGTGATCCCCCAGATCTTTGTAACCCAAAGTATATGGATTTTTTTCAACTTTATTGAGAATTCATCGGAATTCCGTGTTAACTCCTTTATGTATTTGTTTATTATCCGATCGCTTTGTCATTGTTTTTCTTCCCATGTTTGGGAAAATACCAAATGTTTATTTTATCTTTTACAAGTTATTCAATTTATTTAATTATTATGAAGCTAAACCTTCGTGCGGAGTACGTACGTTCAACGACGTAGATGTATCGTAGCACTTTCGTAGCGTGCTACGAAATTACGTAGACTCTTGTCTTACAGTAAATAAATTTCTAATGTGCTCGTTGGCGGTGTATTATTGAAGATTAACTGACGAAGTTTAACATTATGTAAGCTTACATGGAGTTAATAACGTACATATGTTAATTTCTGAATCATTTTCGGACATTTATGATAGGCCCGTTGGTCTAGTGGCCCTGACGGCCTGATGAGCATGATCATTTATTCTGTGTCCGGGTGTAATTTATCTATAATATATATGTATTTAGAAATATACATGTATGTTTATCAGTTATCTAGAACTCATACTAAAAGCTCTGATAAGATGGCATTGTGTGAAAGTTGTGGAATGTATTATTATTATATACGGTGACTGGTAATTAGTGACTGATACTTAAACACATGATTGTAGTCACAATAACAATTAACTTTTACTATGGACCCAAACCTGAAATCACGAAAAAAATCTTCTGGTCAGTACATTTATATCCCTTACTGGTCAAAATGTACTAAACTTGGCTGATTTTTTATAGGATTTCAGGTTTGGTCCCATAGTAAAAGTTGTTTGTTATCATGACTACATCACGTGTTTAAGTATCGGTTACTAATTACCAGTCACCCGATATTTTATTCAAAAAACTTGGGCACTCCGGCTGTCCAGTAACCGTCCAAATCAAGACTGAGTCATCGACGGCGCACGCTTAGTGTTTCTCGTGCGTCTCGAACATGTGTCAGCAAAACTTTAGGCGCCCAGCAAGACCAAAGCCTACTGGCACCATGAGTTTATTTCCGGTCGTGGTCCCAGAGCGCAAAGAGCAAATGGGATGAACATAAGTTTAGTTTTAGTCATTAAAAGTATTACTCACAGAAAAAAAAAATTCAACAAACCTACTTCTAAATGAAATTTTAGGAGTTTACGCTTTCTTGTTACAATATTTTCATATAGTAGCATAGCATAGCATAGCATCACCCTTAAAATGTTCCCGCTGCTGGGACTCAAGCCTCCTTTCTAGGAGAAGGCCGTAATCCACCACGCGGGCCCAGTGCGGGTTGGTGAATGTCACATGTCTTCGAATTTTTGGTTCTAGAACATGCCGGTTTCCTCACGATGTTTTCCTTTACCGTTTTGAGAGCAGTGATAACGAAATAAATTACACAAATAATGCGCTTGACTGGGTTTGAAGTCGGGGCCGTTACCACTCGGCCACCACTGCTCTTAATATCCATTACCCAAAACATTAAATGCGTTTCCAAAACATCAATTAAACATATACCGGTACAGCGAATGAAACCATTCATTCCTCTTAACATTCAAACGTAAGCCGCCGAATGCATCCAACATAATACCGCATCGCCCATTCCACGGCACACTACACAATATAATTTCAATAAAACGAATTGAAACTAATCAGTATTGAACGGAACGGTGTCCGTTTGAAATGCATTCGATTTTGAGTGAACTAAATTTACATCAACGCTATATGGCGTGAGTGATTGAGTGAACGACTTTTTGACCGACTCAGTGCACGGTGCGGTTATGAACGGTATTGTTAATTTTAATTGAGAAACGAAATCGATTTAGAATTTTGAAGTCTGTTTTGAAATTCGTGAAGAGAAATTTTATTTATTTAAAAGGACGTCGTTAAGTGAAGTGATTTACATTGTGTATTTGAATGAGCAACTAATTCATTTGTTAACATCATCATTCATCATTTCAGCCGAAAGCCGTAACGCAAAAGGCAACTCAAAGACGCAGTTGTAATTTTATTCAGAAAAGTCTGACACGCCCTCCCTCTCCACCCAGAGCGGAAGAAGTCATTGGATACACTAAACAAAAAACACACACAAACACACACTACACACACAAACAACAACACACACTAGACACAAAACAACACAACATACTCTTTACAAAAAAATACCTGTGCTCCTTCAGTTGGTCCTTGCGTTCTAAAGCCCCGGTAACTCTTTCGATCAATCTCGCAGCCTATTGTACGTTCATTCAGCCGAAAGACGTCCACTGTTGGACATAAGCCTTCCCCAAGCGTCGCCACAACGACCAGTTCTGTGCATCTAGCATCCATCAGAATCCAGTGACCCTGACCAAGTCATCGGTTCAAGAAAACAAAAGTTCTAAGTAGATTAAAATTCTAAATAGTACCTACACACACAAAAAAAAAACCAGCACAGACGCCCAACAGGCCAAAAAACCTAAAAAAAATAAACTCACCCCTCACAAGTCTTCAGAACGCATAGTTTAAAACATGTTATGTAAAGAAAACAGCAGCCGTGTTAGTGTTTAAACAAGTTCCAGCGCGATGACGGCTATAACATATTTCAAACAATTTCAAAGTGTAATGTGCGAAAAATAAGGTGCTCATATCGTCTGTGCCGGTTCAAGCCACCCGGACACGAAGATATGGGTGCTGGAAGAGACTTCTCAATGTTATTGAGTGAGAACTTTCCTTCTGATATGTTGTAACTTATAGATTAGGTAGTTTATTAGTTGAATATGAATATATAGTATTATTCAAGGACTTCAAATTACTTAATAACATATTACTCTTTATTAAATTTGCTCTGTTACATTATTATCCAATTAGTGGTCGAAATAGGCTTCCATCACACTGTTTTCGGTTGTTGATAGAATAGAAGGACGTTCTAATTAAACGACTTATAGCTGAATTGCAAAATATACCTTTGGATCTGAAGAAACAAAATTGAGTGAAAGTTTAAGACAAGCTATGAATCAAAGAAAAGAGTGTATGTGCTATTATGATTCCAACATTAAACATACATGAAAGATCATTAATATTCCTTTTTATCTTTTATTTACGTTATTGTGGAATCCAGATGAACTTAAATTTTAAATTATAATTCGACCTAAACATAGCACAATATTCCACGAATATTATGCTCATTCTTATATAGAAAATTTAAAACGACAATCGCCTATCGTATCTAGATAATATGCATCTGCGTCCATGTGAGCTCCTCTCGTCTCTGTGAGAGCTAGATACAAGCTGATCCGTTTTGTTTCCTCAATGTGCCCTCTCCTCTCCCCAGCACCACTCCCCCCCTCCTCTCTTACCCTGGGTATCGAGCTCACAGAAAACTTTGGAAAAATATCCTTTATTTATATACGACGATATTATATCGGAAAGTTTATCGGGAACTTTTGACTAAGTTTTAATTTTTTATACTTTAGGATCGAGTTTCGATTTGGGAGTTTGATTTTCTTGCAATTTTTCGTGGATGAAGTTTTGATTTTGATACTGGTGACCGAAAAAATTGTTTGATGAAAAACCGTTCTTGAACATAAAACTTAAAATCAAGTTTTGTAGATATATCTACAAATATTATTAGTAGTCTTTTTCATCAGCTGTCATTTCAATGTTAAACTATAGTCCTATTTCAAGTAGCTCACTCCAGTTGCGTAATAAATGTACTAATACGAAAAAAAAATGTCTATCTAAAAAAGATACAACAATGTCTCAAAGTAGACAAGGAGCAGCTCTCACAATAAAATCATATTTAACGCTACAAAAATAATAACATTTCTAGTAGCACTGTTTAAATCTGAACGCCTTCAGCACAGCACTCGTTAAAGCAGCTCCACATTATAATCGCGTTCGTTGCAAGAACTAATTTAGTTATAAATGAGATCTCACGGGCTTGCTCCACAGAATAAATAATGCCACAGAAGGCCGACTTCCACCGAGCAAATAATGCACACACATAGAAGCTTGATGTACAGCGAGTTCAAACGCACTCACATTGTTTTGAACATGCAAAAAGCATCACGATGACTTAGTGGTGTCTACTGCTAAAGACTGAATTGTCGTAACATATGCACAATGTCACGATATAAAATCAAAAGTGCCAGTAAGTGCTACCGTTTACTCATATTACACAGTTTTTTTTTTTTTAATGAGTTATTATCAAATTACTTCTACCACTCTGGGTGATTACAGGGAGAGTCAGACTTTAACTGATTAGAACCCACTCATCTTCTTACAATAGCAAAGGCAAGTCAATCTTTTAGCTCTGGAACTATAGACAGGACAGCCGAAACTTGTACCCAGCGTATGATAAGAGAATATTATTTGTAATTGCGTGCACCATTTGCCGGGTGCAGCAATTCTATATTCTATGGAAACAAGGAGTTGTTGGCTTTCTGTAGTTAATTATTCTGTGTCACAAGCATTCGCAGCGCGCGCCGGTGCGAGCCCACAAAGCGTTGCGATGCCTCAAACAAACTCATTACTGTTCTCACGTAATTATAATACTATGCTCGTTTGCTCTTTCTCAGATTTGTTAGGTTGTTTAAAGGGTTCTAGAGCGTACAGTTCGTTAATGATATTCTAACATGTTTCGTCTCCGAAATTGATCAAAAACAAACCGACCTATAAAAATCCAAATATACATACAGCATACGCTCGCAAATCAGGAAAAAGTTTTGCAAATATTGTTCCCAAGCGGAAAATAAACCCCTCATCACAGAGAGCACAACACTATACCACAGTTACTAGGGTAGCCGAAGACTTATGGATTGTCAAGTAACTGTAGAAACATATTTTTACATAAAAGATGAGAGAGAGAGGCACATTACGTATGTAGGTAAATATTACCAAGAACCTAAAATCAATCGGATCCCTCCACATGTTCTTTCCAATCATAAAAATAATATCACCCCCTCTGTTACCCTGCTACCCTGGTACTCGGCTTGTCAAACACCTAATTCGTATGACACATCACCCGGGGGCTTCGTCGAGATTTTACGATCCCCACAAATTGAACTTGTTCAGATATGACTGATTAATATTTGTGTCAGGGGACCAAGGTACGGTGGTCGTGAGGAGGTTTGTAGATCTGGATTAGTAGAAATGTTGTGTAGGCCATAAAATTATGAATGGAGGATGTCTTTATAGTGTAGTTAGTGATTAGATACGTACCTTTTTCATCTTTATTATATTGGGATATTCTACCAAATCGAGCTGAAGTTTAAGACGGCACGGTTACCACAATGGTTGAGCGATTGAACAAATATTTGTAAGGTCTACAGTTATTTTTTCCAGATCTGGATATCAGTGGTGGACGCCAATATTCAGTCAAGTGTTATCCTATTTCTTAATGACTACTGAGGTCATACATTTCATTATTTATCAATCATTTGAATAATGATCTGACTTGTTTACAATTACATGTAAAACCCACAAGGGAAGAGCGCTAGTGTCTGCGACACAGATATTAAGTTATTTAGTTCAGCCACAGATGTTTGTTGTATTGAATTTTATTATTAAGCTGTATCACCAAGTGCTTGTTTCTTAAAACGTAAGATATTTTTTTCGTAAATAAATTATTATTATTCTCATACAGTCCGTAAACCCTAAAAAATACTGGCTCCTATTGAACCAACCCTTTACAACAAGATTTCATCGAAATCCAGCCCCAACTTCCCAATAATTTCGTTATATTTTGTATTCTGAAAACTTCCACAAATATATTGGTCGTGTTAAACAGTAGCATGGAAGTGTTGCCAGTTCATTTAATCCGGAGTAATGCCCGCCATGTTTATCGGCCCTGTATTAACTGGTGATAAGTATCCGTGAAAAGTTTTCGGTGCGACCTTTCCGTTGATATTTATTGGTATCGGTGTACACATACTTTGTGGTACTTGTTTATTGAGAATGTAGGGTTTTTAATGTTTTACTAGCTGATGCAGCAAAAATTGTAGTACCGTATAAATAATATAAAAAATAAGGTGTACAAGGGTAAAAATGACTAGCTATTCTCCTACCGACCAATTATACCAACAAAAATATAAAAAACAAATGTAAAGCACTAGCTCCTGCTAGTTAGCTTCAACTGGGTGAAAGTTAAAAAAAATCCCAAGGAAATATAGGTACTCCAGGGACTAAAAGAATTGTAATTGCTATTTCAGGATATAATCTACTCGTGTAGTAAATTACATTCAAAGCCGTTCCAACATTTGAACGTGAAGGAGTTATAAACAGTCACATACATACAAATAATATAAGTGTGATTGTATGAATTGAACAAAACATCATGTTGAACAAAAAATACGTTGTTATTTTAATAGTAATTTTTGTTTCTTTTTGTCAATATGCTTACTAACATACACCATAAATACAAGTACATTAAATAATAATAACCCTAAACTAATTGAAACTAACTAAAATATGCCATCGAAAAACTGCTCCACCTTGCTATCAATGCTAGTAATGTGCCCAAAAGTTACCATAAGTTGAGTGAAAATAGAGTAATGTCTCTGCAAATCCAATATACTTGACAAGAAGAATGATCAAATCAAATTCAGACCGAAGACTGGTTTCTAACTTCCAATTATTTCCTAATTCATGAATACAGTTTACACGTACACTCAGAAGGCAATATCTTGAACACGTACAAATTACCTGTCAATAAAAATCCCATTCCAAATTCATAATTGGAATCGACAAACCGTAAACAAGCAAGCTCTTGGAGAATCAGTCATGATAACGATATTAAACCACGTCTCCTTGCTGAGACTTCAAAGCGCGAATCTCGAGGCGCCGACATTACTTGACTCACATCTCTAAATAAAATAGTCGGCAACATTATTCGCTCTAACGATGTAGAAGATAAATTTCGGGGATCCCTTTACAGTTTACGAGGTGTAACATGAAAGAGTGAGTGTGTGGTTGGCGCACCTTAGAATATACGAGGAGAGAACGAGCGCAGAGGGGAATGTGCGCTGCGGCGCCGCGCCGTTCGGGCCGGATAGTTTTTTATGACCCACACGTGGATTAAAAGAGGTCTGAAGTTTAAGTGCGGCTTGATAGACGTCGTGGGAAAATTAAATAAAAAAGGATAGGCATTATTTATGCCTACTAAAAACTGTATGTATAGCTGTGATTAGCCAAGACCTCGCTAGTTCACTGAATAATGCAATTTGTTTTGTGATGTGGGAAAATCATCAATCAAAACAAGAATAAATGTTCAAAAGATGCTGTGATTGCTTAGCCTAGTTTTAATTCCATTACATCGGCCGCTATACGTGTGGGCTTGCAGACGACGGACAACGGGTAGCCCGCCGTTTGGCCGTCTGGTAAAATCCGAGCCCGTGTCATCGACGCCGCGTAGTGTTCCACGCACGTCTCAAAGAGATATCAGTAAAACCGTAGGGGCCCATTAGGGCCAATGTCCAATATAGAGCTACAGAAAATCTCCGAAAGGGACAATGACGAAGATCACTGTTTTTTTTTTATCGTAGGTAAAATCATCAAATCCTGCCCTTGGGTGGGGCGGGAGATAGTGTCAGACTCTTAATGACTAAAAACCTACCCTTCTCCTTTCATTGCCTTTGTCCCAGGGCCCCGGGGTTTATTTTCACATAACCCTTGGCCCCAGTAGGCTTCGGCCCTGCTGGGCCCCTACAGTCTGCTGACAACTCTTTGAGGCGCGGGAACAGTGCGCACCGCAAACGACTTGGGCTCGGACCGGTCTGTTACCGGACGGACGGACAGCGAGCTACCCATTGCCCGCCGTCCGCGAGCCCGCGCCTACGGTAAGATCACTGGTGAGTCTTAGTCAGTAAAAGTCTGACACGCTCCTCGCTCCACCCTAAAGCGGGAAAAGTTATGGGATATACTCAAAACTCAAAAGAATACCATTTGGGTGTTTAGTTTTCAGGGAATGGCTCCGCATGCGGGGCTACTGCTCGTTATCACGCTCCATGTCCCGCGTGCATATTCCACGCTTGAAAAGGACATATGCGGGGGCTACGCGTGCGATTCCGCATGTATGATGAAATATGCAGGATACTAAAAGCACCCTTAGAAAATGCATAATCCCTCCAACATAACAGTGAAACCAGGAGATCAAATCCAGGTCGGTTCTTCGGTTCAGTGCGCGTCTCGACTTAACGTATGCATAGAGTAGCGAACACGACGCACCTCAGGGACGCGACAGCCACGTAATGTAATAACTCCTCTGAATATTGACGAATGAGCCACGATTTTTTGTTTCCCGAATAAAGGGTACTCGAAATATGATATTCCCCTTATTGTACAGCTTTTATTTCAGCATTTCATTGCCGTTGAAATATGAAATAAACGTAGTATCTCGTTTCTGTGGATTTGTATGGGTTTTATCTTACCGTGGTTTTGTTAATTAATTTTGTGTTCGGTTTATTTTTTTGTTGTTTTGTTTTACGCTCACACATATTATGTGCTCTTCATAATTATATGTATGTATATATATATTCATATAGCGGCCCGCCCCAGTTTTGCACGGGTGTTTTACATTTTTGAAGTATTTGCTTTTGTCTACTATAATATGCAAATAGATAGATAGATAGAACATTTATTCGATGCAACACAGATAACTCCATATAACATCACGTAACAACCAATAAAAGCGGCACAGTAACCAAAGATGCGAGTAAAACCGCGAGTGACAGCTAGTTTTGTAATGTGTATGAGATTTTTTCCCATTTACTACGTGTTGACTTGCTCTATTATTAAATAATATTGACTATAAACTACCACGACATTACTTTAAAATAAAATAGCTAGCCTAAATCTTCAACACCTCTAAAACGTTATCGGTGGCATCGCAACCCTACGTTCAAAAATAACCAGAGCACGGTAGAGTCGCTACTCCAACAGTTCAAAAATGCATCGATTTGCAACCCCGAGTCGTTATCTTATAACTCGAGTAGCTACCCTATTTAACCCAACTAACTCTCACTCCGAGCAGCGTAGTTTGGTCTATGTGGCTATATATGAAAATTGCTTGACATTGACAGTTGAACTCTACGTTCACGTTCAAAAATGCGAGTATAGAGTACCCTGATGACGTCATTAGAATTAACTCTAATCTCAAATTTGAACGCAAGGCTGATGTCACTACTTTATTGTTACACTTTCCATTTTAACTTCTTTAATGTGATTATTTAAACCATTACAGCATACACCACTCTTTTGCATAATAAATGTTATTATTATTTATATTTAAGCATAAATTCATCGTACGTACATGATAAAAAAATAGTTGGGTTTCAAGAGTATTGCTACTAATATCTCAATGTACTTCGCGCGTTTCCTTGCGCTTCTGCCTTAAAGCAGGAGAAATCATTGGATGATTACGCACCAAAAAAAAAGAAAATTCATCGTGCCCGCTAAAGCTAGTTACGGCAGGAATTCCAAGCTAAGAATCAGGGTAGGTTTTTAGTCAGTAAGAGTCTGACACTAACTCCCGCCCCACCCAAGGGCGGGATTTGTCATTTAATGGTTTTACCTACCATAAAAAAAACTCTTTAGCTTAGCTAGCTAAAGAGTGACATTCCCTGCCGAAGTCTGTGTTTCCTGATGGCTTCCTAGAAGTAACTTATTCTCTCTTGACTTAAAGTAGAAGACTGCTAATAACTTACTTTAAGTCACGAGTGAATAGGTTTCTTCTAGACTAACTTGCTCCATCGACGACCACATCATCGCTAACCATCAGGTGAGATAGTGGTCGAACGCGGGCCTATCCACAATCACAAAAAGAAATGAACTATTTTTAACAAAAATACAATAAGATGCGTCATCATTTCACTGCAATTATAACCCACTCAGCATTCACAGCGGTAATATTTCCGGCAACACCGACCATTACTGGGTGCCCAGCAGGCATATGATTAAAACTTTAAGTTTCATACACTTTTATGTCCGCACAAAACATTTATGAGTCACTTAACTAGTAATGGCTTGACATAAACCGTTGTCCGGTAATTATTGCTGGGTTGTTATAGTCACGTGATGGTTGACCAACTTGGATTTAGTTGTAAATATGTGGGGATAGAATATTTATTCAGTACTAACTGGTACTCGTGACTTTGTCCCCGTTAAACTCGTAAAATATGATTTAGTGATTAAGTTCAATTTAAACGATATATGAGTTGCATATTTGATTGAGTTCTATGTGCACTAAATTGAACTAAATGTTCAATTTCAATAAGTGTTTTTTTTTTCGCAGTATCCTCTTTATTTCTAAAATAAAGTTAGCTTAAATTACTCCTTATAATATCAGCTATCTGCTATCTACCAGTGAAATTCTTGCCAAAAGTAGTCCAGCTGTTTCGGAGATTAGCTTGAACAAACACACAGACAGACGGACAAGTTTTTTATGAATTTATTAGGGACTAAATGTTATTTATATATTTTAATTACATTATTTTAAAGCATAGATAAGACATCAACATATTATAAGATGTATTCCATTATCAAATGGAAATTAAAATCAAAACAGAACATAGACTATGAGAGTTTAAATGTTATCACATGAAAAAATGCTCTTCTAGGACATGGTTTACTCGTGTGCTAAGTTTCATCGAAATCCATTCAGCCGTTCGAGAGTGAAAAAGTAACAATCATACAGACACACACTCACAAATTTTAGCCTTTATAATATTAGTGTAATAATGAGATATACCCATGTATATATACCGAATGGATAAGAAGAGGAAGGCCAAGAAAGAAATAGTGTGAAGAGTGATATAAAAGAAAAAGGAGTTAGTGATAGCATGACGTGTGACAAGACAGAGTGGAAGAAAAAACCGTGTTATGCCGATAGGAAGTAATATAGGATACGGGCAGGAATAAGAAGAAGGAGAAGTGTGATATACCCGTGAAAAGTTTGCTAGTTTTTGCATAAAATCAAAGCTTGGATGACCTTTCAATTAGCCATTCAGAAATCCCTGTTAAACCTTCAACTGTAGCAACCAGACACTGATAACAGCACAGTAAAACATTTCCTAAGTCCTAATCAGTTCGTCTGGCACTATTCCTAGGGCACGTTTACGAGTCACTTAACGCCTAATGGCTCACATAAAAACCGGTGTCCGCTAATTAACAAGTGACATCACAAGCTGGACACGCCACAGTCGAACATCATACTTTAATTAGTTTCTAGTATATAGTTTTAGTGTTAACTATTGTGGAATATATTTCTTTATTCGTTAACGCTAAAACTATATACTTTGATGGCACTTGCGTTCCTGCACGGAAGAAATATTTATAATGTAATAATAATAATGTAATATAATGTTCCACAACTATCACACACAACGCCGTCTAGTTCCAAGCTAAGTAGAGCTTGTAATATGGGCACTAGACACCTGATAAACATACTTATATATTTCTAAATACATACATATTATAGATAAATTGCACCCAGACACATATTTAATGATAATAATCATTTATTTGTCAAGAAATTAAAAACACTTAAAATTATAATTTAAACAAACACAAAATTATATACATTACATAAAAATTTGGTTCATTTTTCTTTCTATGTCAAAGTTAAATTATAAAAATTAATTAAATTAAATTATAAATTGCACAGCATACACAGGACCGTTTGTTTTTTTTTAGAACAATTTTTTTTCAGAAAATTGTTCTAAAAAAACCCCGAAGATTACGTCTTGATCAATAAATATTTTTTTTGAAGTCAATTTTATAAGTTTTATTTATCGTACAGTCAACAATACGTTGAAGTTATTCTTTGCATCATAAGTTTTTAAACGTGCATACTTTTCCAATCCTCGATATCCCCCCTCCCCTTTGATCATCCGCTGGTGAAGCTTTTGCTTCTACGTGTTCTTGACTTGCCCTATTTATATATAGGAGACATATAATAATTTACAAATAACTTCTGTCAAATAAAAGTCACATCAACATTTTACGTAATGATATTTACCACGGGCCATTCCATAATAAACTAAACACATAACATACCGAAGTAATTACTTAAAAACATAAACACAACACCGTAATATTTTCACTAACATTATTTACATGAACCGTCGTTGCATTTAACAATAAAATAAAAACTACCAGTGGACCTATAAATATGTCATTAATTTGAGTGACAACCCTACTCGTAAACCAGGCTGGACTTTGCACGCCAACAAAAAAGTTAATTAATATAAATATTCGAGTGGTTTCTAATGTAATACATGTGATATCCAGCGGCTAGCGCTGTCGACTGTCCCGTTAGTATTAAAACGGTAATTACAATAATTGCCGGCAATGCACGCGCATTTTGTGGGCGAGCGCCCTGCACGTTATTGCGCGATTTCTATTGTATATGTTTACGTATTATTTTAACGTTTTGTTTGTGTAGTTTGAATGGTTAGGTCACACAATTCACAAAACGTTTTACAACGTACGATGTTACAAACAATCTCTTTTGCCTTTCCCCAACTGTATTGGGGCCAGCTTCCAGTCTTATCAGAGAAGCTAGTTGGGAAAAGGCTAGGGAGATAATGCAGCTGTTATTATTTTGATAATAATAATTAAAAAGCTTCGACGACCATCTGTCTAAGCTGTCGTTGCGCGATTTGATCAAGGGCCTGATGCAGAAGGCAGTACTCCTCGATACGGCTCGCATTTTGAGAAGGTTCTTTGGAGCCCTAACCACCGGTAGCTTGGACCCTGCTCCCGACACCGGCGGACTACTGTTTTTATAGATTTTTAAAGGTTTTTCATATTTGTTTTAGAAAATATTAAAAAATGTTAAAAATATGTACAATAAATAAATAAAGGAAATGATAATAATATTCTTTATTATGAGTGTTACTCATTTAGTGTTAGTAACAACAAACTTACAACTACAAAAAAAAATGTATGTTAGTGACACAAATACAACTACAAACTACAGTAACACACAATAAAAATAATTAACCATTGCTTCAGCACTCCAGCTGAGATACTGGAGCAACGATTAACTATATAGCAATTCAGCCTATCAGCAATCATGCCCAAGATGCCGTTGGGACTGGCTCGCACCCTGCGCACCAGGGATGCACATCTGTTACGCATTAACGCATAAAAACAATCTACATGCATTTTCGCAAACATCTCTGATGCGCTACAGAAGCGAGGCAGCCCCATCAACACCCTGAAATCATTATCATACAACACGCGAAGGGCACAGTATGATTTTTGCGTAAAACGCACCCAAAGGCACGCATTCCTGGTGTAGAACTATGAACAGAAGGTTCTAATAAAAGATATTTTAGACAGGAGCTCCTCAGCAGACGAAGTTAATTGTACCAGAAATTCTTTGTTTAATATCTGATCTAATTTTATCTACTACTGTTCCTAATTTGTATTGGGGTCAGTCTCGATCAGTCCTTCAATCAGTTCAGTCAGCCTATCTCAGTTCACATCCGCAAGACAAAAGCCTTTCCTAAGCTACGCCATAGTACCGGTCCTCTACTATTCGCATAAAAAATCCCAGAAATTCAAGTCTGTCTGCCAATCAGCTGGCTGACTCTGCAAGCTATTCAGTAATTCCTAATCTTTTCCGCATAGTTTAATTCCGCATCTTATCGTTCAAAGAAATTTCGAGAAAAAACTTTTTATTCAATTTCATATAATTAATTTGCATTCTATAATTTAAATAATTATAAGTATCTATAATAAAAGCTCTTGCCAAAACGCTCGTAGATCAGGTTGGTCACAAGAGGTTATATCTTTTTTTATATAGTGGTCTTAGATTAAATCAAAACAGCGGAAGATAGGTGGCTTGCCTCTAGCGCGTGGACCGCTGAAATTGGGCCTATATGGCATGATTTGTGATGACACTGATTAGGTGTGTGAGTTTCGAGTCCAGGTTTTCTGATTGCGATGTTAGCGCATAACGTATCTTCCCTTATATCAATGATAGTGTTAAGTAAATGGACAAATAAAATTTCTCGCTCTGTGGAGCGACATTGCGACAAACTTTTACAGACTAAAACCCACCGGTTATCCTTTAGTTATCTTTTACGTTTCAAGGCTGCAGTGATTCATTCGAACAATCGCGCAGTACATCAACTTTTACCTTACATTTAATCCAGCATTCACCAAAACATAACCATAAAACGTTGACCAAAATAATTGGGCCAGTATTAATATTGTTGTGTTACAACACTACGGTCGGAACACATCAGTAGCACAACACTGCTCAATGCGGCCAACATGTTGGTTTTGTGAATTGTGCACGATATTCTGTTCATCAATATTTTGGGTTATAGTCCTTTAGGTCACGAAATATGTGAAATGAATATTCACATATTTCATGAGGTCAGCATCATTCTTTTTCAGTAACCTGATTTGAGTCTCAGTGCTAAACAGAGTCCTCCCCTTTCGCCTTCTAAGACTCTCTGTCTAAGGCGATCTGTGGCTAAGTTTGCCCTGCATGACTACTTTGGTTGCGGTTAATCCTGACGGTACCGTCATCTCTCAGGTGTCTAATGTAATACGATCTTCACCGTTACTTTCTAATTTATAAAAAAATGCAAATATTCCAATCTAACTGGTCTATGATACGTTTGGGGAGAGTAAAGTCCCACATACCTCCGTTGAAAAGGGAGGATCCTCCGACCAGACAGGTGTTATGTCTGGTGGGCTATTGCCCGATAGATGATTTCGGGTTTGTTCTGTATGTTCCAATCGCGCCGCGAATCTTACTTGCGCGATGCAGGATTAGTTCATTTGTGACGACATAGATGTCGCTACAAGAAAGAAATTCCTTTGAAATATTAATACGTATGTATTAATATTTCAAAGGAATTTCTTTCTTGTTTTGGTAGAAGTAGAGCGCATCTCGCTATATTCTCATCGGCTAGGTTTATTATGATCCATTCGGTAATTTTTTTGACCTAAGGATTCGTTTCCAGTGGTGGGCTGGTGTTTTCATGATCATCAGCCAAATCTAATCCATAGGCTTCTCAAACTGCCTACCAGTAAATACGAATATATCCTTAACAAAAAAAAAAGGATTTTATTTTGTTACTTTACAAATTTAAAAAAAAACCGTTGGACTTATCTTTAAAAATATTGACCGAAATATTTTTATTCGTTTTTGAGCTGAAAATTCATTATAAAGAATGTACCTATTGAAATTAACTGACTTATACCGTCTCAAAGGACCAAATTGTAACTAAAAGTTCATAAAAAAACAATAAGTGCACTTGTTTTAATTAAAACTAGGCCCAACACACACAAGGCTAGTGATACACACACGGGGTTTAATACAGCTGGGGGGTGGACAGACAAACACAATTTAATGACTATTGGACCCGATCGCCCTTCACGTTGTTTTTTCACCCATAGTCGTGTTTATTCGTTATTTTTTTTCATCGTATTTTTGCTATAAATCAGGAAGTGTGTGTTTGGGAATGTTATGAGGGTAATAATATCTGTTATGGAGATGGTGGATTTATTATAAATAATTCCCTTCTTAGCATTTTTTCTGAATGTTGCTTGATAAGCATTATAACGTATTTATTATGCCTTTTGTATGAGGTTTACTAAACATGGAGTATTTTTGTGCTAGGGCGGCGGAATTGTTCTTAGGTGTTACCGTATCCCTTGAAAGAAAATGATAACTAAAGAACACAAGTGGATCTTAGTCAGTAAAAGTTTGATATTCCCTGTCGCTCCACCTAGAGCGGGAGAATATATTTAATGATTTCTAGTCCCAAAAAAGTGGTGTGTTTGCGCTGGTACATTTTTACTGGTAAACCCACGTTCAAACTTTATAAAGTGATCTAATACTTGTCACAAAACCAAGCTTTAACATCTTGCGTTACTTGCTGCTTAGCATACTTTACAGTAAATTTATAATATATGTTTTTTTGAGGTGGAAAACCAACAAATGACATAACATGAAGGTGTGTCAGACTTTTATTGACTAAACTCTACATAATGGTCCTTCAGTCACCCTTATTTGCCCTTTGCGTTCTAGAGCTACAATAATTCTTTCAAACGTTCTTTCAGCTACAGTTTATAGTCAGCCTTATAATGTTTCCACTGCTGGGTCACAGGCCTCTTCTCTAGGAGAGGGAATGGGCCAGTAAGTCGAGGCCGTTACCACTCGGCCACCACTGTACAGCACCAGTTCCAGTTTAACCCCCATCCTTACCTTGTTGAAACATCTACGGTCAGGACTAGGCGTTTCGCCTCGTCGTTCATACCGCGTACATCGAAGGACTGGAACAATTTGCCTTCTGCGGTCTTCCCATCCGATTATATGGGTGTCTTGAAGGCTAAAGTGAATAGGCTCTTAATAAACCAGTACGCCTCACCATCAACAATTGCATCACTGCTTACCATAAGGTGGGATCGCAGTCAAGCTCTGGTTTATAACATTTAAAAAAAACTCCACGCCAAAAGTCCAATAAAACCTTAGCGTCTACTCTTCCCCAATAAAGTAATAAAACGTAACATCTTCATCAAGGTATAAACACGTTCAACAAACTAATTCCACATTAACCTCTGTACTTAGTTAATTTTGTGCGACGAAGGGAAAATAAAAAGTAATTATAAGTTGGTCATCTCCGGCGATATTATCTCTGTTCCCTGAGGCGACGCTCCTCAAATATTTGCTCTTATATTAATTTTTATTTGGTTGCTTCGTCAGAAATGAGGAGGTGGGCGACACTTGGAATAATGGAAGTGCTACCGCGAAGGCCGTCGGCCGTAGCTTAAAGGAAATACCAAAATTACTTTTATCACTACAGGGTCACTTTTAATTAGTTGGGAATCTTCAGGGTATTAATGTACTCGCGAAAACAAACCACTTTTTGTTCGGTATAAACTCTGAAATATGTAAGAGAATTCAGGTTATGTGCCAGGTAGTTCAATTTGCTAGCTGCGGTTTCCTGTCCCATTAGCTAGAGTGAATTGGCTCTTAATAAACTAGTGCGCCTCATCATCAACGATTGCATTGTTACCATCAGGTGGGATTGCATTCAAGCACTAGTTTATATCAGTTAAAAAAGGTGGTTCAATGCATTTAACTACGTATAACCAGAACAAAAAGAAACAGTAGTTTTTTTATTTAAAATTTTCAAAAATTTTCCAGTTGTTCGTTATTAGTCGTAATATGCCCTTAAAATATTACCAATAACTTAATAATATCATTTATATAAGCAAGTAAATTAAGACTCATGATTACTAATGTGCAATCATCACAGAAATTAACACCAAACAAACAAACGACATTCAAATATTGGACATACAGAGTTACACTGACAATTGACGACTGTAGGTGAATGCAAGTCACTGCAGCGCCTTATCTAAGAACTGTCAAGCCTGTCGGCTATAATCCCCTAAAAATACCCTGTTGATATCTTCATTACAATTTTACATTCGTCATATGACTTAAAATATAATTGATTTTGTTTGCCTTTGAGTAAATCTCTATTGAAAAGAATACTGAAACATATACAGAACCAGTAGGTTGCTGCATTTGTATCGAAGCAACAGGTCTCGGCGAAGCAAAGCGAAATAAATTATGATGATCACCAATTCATATTCATTACGTTATGTTTTGTGTGCGAGTGAATATAGTAAACGACACGACGTATACGGCTTATGAATATTGTGAGGACAAACTTTGTCTACTTATGAGGGGAATTGTGTATGAGATTATCTTTTTTTTCTGTTTGTTTGTCTTTGAAAAGTCTTAGGAGGAAAAGATCTTTTTTATATATAATTTATATATTTATTTTTTTATTTATATAATGATTTATTGTTCAAGAAAAATACACTCGTACATCAAATACTTCACTGGTCTCCACACTAGGATTCCCTGTGTCGTGGAGACCAGTCCCTTTCATCATGGTTCAAAAAGAAGTAAACAACAAAGTACAATATAACACAAAGATTTAGTAGAACATAGGATTTAAAAATTATAATAATAATTATCATACGAGGTATACATGGCATCTTGCATAGTGTGCTATAAAGTAAATGGTGTGATGTGGGTGTGTGTAAATGTGAGTGTGTGGATGTGTGTGATGGTGTGGCAGTGTGTGTGGTTATACGCAATGGTGTGGAAGTGTAAGCGTGTGTGGTGTATGCATGTGTGATCGCATGTCACGTCTCTAGTAACTAATAAAATCATCCTGGTAGAGTATAATTATAAGTAGTGTAAGGTCTCAATAAGTAGTTAGTAGTTTCTCTGTGTCATCGTAGTTCAGGTCTTTAAGGTAAGTTTTGATGTGAGATTTGCATTTTGATTTTGTCATATGTAATAATTTAATTTTCTTGTTCAGTTTGCTGTAAAGAAACGGCCCCATATAGTGAAAACACCTTTTACCAAAGTCAAGTCGTCGTTTTGGTTTGTGCCAAACGGGCCCCCTGCGGGAATTTACTTTGGTATCAGCTAGATCAATAGCACATTTAAAATCCCTCTTGGACCTCGAGGGATTTTTTTAAAGGAATATCTACTGTGGTTCTGGAATGCAAAGAGGAAATGAAGGATAGTTAGTAAAAGTTTGACACGCGCTCTTAATCCACTCTAAAACGAGAGGAAAGAAGAGAAGAAGAGAGAGAAGTCCGCCTATGTACCACTACTGTACATGAAGTTTAAATAAATAAATAATTTCCCACCTCAAAAAAGAAAGTGTTCACTTTTCGACTGTTGTGTGTGTACTAATTGAAGTCTCTTTAACCGCGCATGTGCTGCGGGGTACTATGGTACCCAAATATGGGTTGGTAGAGTGCTTTTACATTTTAGAATCACAGTGTAGAAGACCGTTTAGGGTTCCTAAAAGAGTATGATTTGCACTGCCAATCTGTAGACATGGTTGAGTGTGTTCTGGTAGGTCAAATCTAAAAGTGCGTGAAGTACAACAGTTCGTTTATTAGACACACTTTAGCACTGGTTACAAAGAGGGATTCATACAAGATTACTTGATACGCGTAGTTACAATTTGTCTGTACTTGGTGACGCGCTCGGAGCGACTAGTTCCACATAGCTGTATGTTGTGACGTCATAGCGTCGCATACACGGTAACTCTTTCGAACATTCCCCTTCAAAGTCTACTACCACTAATACAAATCCTTCAAACAAACTCACAAGTTACTTTTCCCACACCTCACTGAAAACCCCACCCCAACTCCACTACCAAAAAAAACAATCAACTAACTCCCACAAAACAATTCAAACTGAAAATATTAAATCCCAGTTACCAAAGATTCATTAAAACAGTCCAATTAAGCGATATTTACATTTACGCTTAACGCGTTTGATGAAACTCTTTTGGAACAACAGGCGTAAACATTGGAGCGGTTCCGACTCATTGGGGGCAAGTGTTTGTATGGCCAGCCGACCGGACGGGCGCTGCAATGTACATGGTGCTGGATGTGACGTCATGATTAGCTTGGCTTTAGTTGAAAATGTAGAGGTATTTTTAGGGTTCATGTTAAAATCCTAGATTATAGGGCTATAATGTTCTCTATTTACAAAGTTGCCTTGATTCTTTCCTCAAGGTTGATCTTTATGGTTTTAGTCTAGTATCCTTTCCAAGACCTGGATCGCATAGAGTAATTGAATAAAAGCTAGATTTTATGTCACTTAAAGTGTGACACTCCCCTCATTCCCAGAGCAGGAAAAGTCTTTTGCTATTTTCTCACAAAAATCTTAACTCTCTTATCACACCTGCCAAAATAAACACCGCAAGTGACAATGATACGGATCCGGCTCGAAGGGCAAAAACGTTAACAACATCTATCATCCACCGACGCATCCAGCATACTATCATCCATTCATTCGTGATCGCGAATTGAAGCCGTGTTTTTGTACAGTCGCCGGATAAGTTAATGAATAGCGAGCGTACGTGTTTTCTGGACGGGCAATATTTGCCCAACACGCCCTGTTTGCCCGACCCCAATAATTTAAGGAGTATATTTTGTCGTTCAATTCGCGCTGGACATCGATACGCCTGTTTGTGTACGTTATTGCGTGATTAAATGCGTTATTGTTGTTTTTCGGTTGGTTCTGTGGTTCGATCAGCGTGGCACGATTTGTAATGGTTAATACTTGTAAATTGATTAGTACACATGTTAAACTCTCTGTTTTACAGTCTACTAGCAGACCCATACACGCCTCGCTGGGTCTCAAACTTTCTTGGCGTACGAAATAATTAATCACAATAAAATTTAGCTTCTAATAAACACAGTTAAATTTTGGTCTATCTAAAATACTATCGATTTGTAAAGAGAAAATTAAAAAATAAAGTACTATTTTTTTAAACTCGAATTAATCTGCGCATTTACAAAATTAATTTCTTTAAGTAAACGTCAGCTGAGTGAGGCAGATGAACTGTTGGTAGTTAGTACGCAACGACTGAAAACTATAAGGTCATTGCCTCGTTTACTTAATGAAATTAATTTCGTACATGCGTATATTAACTCGACTGTTGTACCAAACATATACACAATCTTTCACCTACAGATTAGTGTAATTCGTTTATTGTAACATACTTTCCTTGTCATTCCTAAATGACAGTTATATCAAGCAACCCTGAGTGAGGCCTTTGGAACGCAAGGCAAAGAGGAACATGGGAGTAGGTTTTAGTCAATAAAAGTCTGAACTATTTAGTCAGTAGAAGTAATTAGATGATATCCCAAGAAAACAAAATGTTAAGCAGCTCACTGTATTGTTTAGTATAAGAATAACCTACAGATACCAGTACAATAATATCATATGACTATTAAGTCACTTCGCATTTCAACAACTAGTCCTTATCCTTATACCAATCCCTAAAAATGTCAAAGGTCCTTTACGTCTGGTCCTTCGTTCAAAAGAGATTCCTGAAATTCCCTTATACTCGTATACTTTGCGAAAGTAGGTTTTGATTAGGCATTGCTTACCTTAGGCCCGCATGCCAAACTTTCATTTCACATTAAAGAAATGGTCCGATGATCTTGTCCCTTTCCGATAAGAGAGCCTAAGGGACCCAGATGCTTTAAGTGGGGAAATAATTCAGGATTTCGTTTAAAAAAAAAACTGGTATCTAGATTCGAAATTCGAACAGACACGGTGTCTACATCTCTTTTTTTCGCAGGTTGCTGGAAGCGATTTCTTTAGAAATAAGCATCACCTTTGTATCTATGTTTCTATCTCCAAGTTCTTGTCTGTACATTAATTGTTAAATTAAATTAATTAGGAGCTGTCAGCAAACTACAGGGGCCCAGTAGGGCCGAAGCCTACTGGGGCCAAGGGTTAAGTGAAAATGAACTTCAGAAACAGGGTAGTTTTTTAGTACTTTGGTGTACAATAAAGTTTATTGTATTGTATTGTATTGTAAGAGTCTGACACTATCTCCCGCTAAACACAAGGCCGAGATATGTCATTTGATGATTTGACCTACCATAAAAAAACCTACATGGTAACTACAATTATAAACTAAACATATACTTCAATTTCAAACTATATTAAACCTCAGTTAAGACAAGAATTGAAAATAAAGTCAAAGAATGTCATGAAATGAGTCTCAAAATACAATTTCGCTTTGTTATTTACAGACTGTAAATTGAACTTGTTCTACTATTAATAGCTGAAGTAAAACAGAAAACTTGTGTTCGTATTTATTGTGCGACGGAGGAGTGAGGCAAGTCGCTCGGAGCGCCTCATGGATCCCAACTCGAGTTTGGGGGATCAAATATCAATCTGCGGGTTCGATCCCCCATGCGGATATGATTGGGGGATACATTCCACTCGCCTCGCTGAATACTGAACGATGAGAAAAACTTATAACGTGTCCCCGAGACGGTACCGTGAAATTTAGATTTTTTTGAGGACGTATTAGAGGTATTACTGAAATTGAATGATTTTTAATGCTGGTTCTGATAATCATCTTATGGCAAGTTATACTTTTATATATTACTAGCTTTCGCCAGTGGTTTCGCCCGCATGAAAATAGCTTTTTCGATACAAACTTTAGACCTCCGTTTTATCCCCTTGGGGAGCGAATTTTGGAAAACCCTCTCTTAGCGCTCATCCACATCATAAAAGGAAACATAATGTAAAATTTCACTCTCTTAGGCCTCATAGTTTTGACTGTGCGTTGATATATCAGTTAGTTACTTTCAGCTTTTACATACACCGTTAAATTTTGGTCGTTTTAATCCCGCGTAGAGTCGATTCGGCACATGAAACCCTATGGATTTGTAAAGATAAAAATGAAAAAAAGTACTTTTTTTTAACTCGAATTAATTTACGCATGTACGAAATTGATTTCTTTAAGTAAACGTCAGTTGATCGAGGCCAATGAACTATAGGTAGTTAGTATGCAACAACCGACAACTACATACAAGGTCATTGACTCGTTTACTTAAAGAAATTAATTTCGTATATGCGTATATTTATTCGAGTTTTTGAAAAAAGTACTTTATTTTTTATTTTTTTCTTTACAAATCTATAGTATTTTTTCTTTACAAACGAATCGACCCTCCGCGGGATTTAAACGACTAAAATTTAACGGTGTAGATTGTATCTATATACAACATTATTTTTAGTATATGCCACACAATATCGTTTGCCTTTATATAATTAACAATAATTACTTAAGCTAGGGATAATCACGACTGTATATAAACACGGCCTGTTTTTCTTACATCCTCAAAACACATAGAATTCTCGGTGATGTAACGAGGTCTCTGAATCGTAATGTTTTTGTTCGTAAAACAGTCGAGATACGTCTTTGGAACTCATTACTTTGTTTAAATTTGCATACCTTGTTTATATCTGCCATATTTAATTTTATGCCGTATGTGGCCTTTTTGTTTTCAAAAATGTGTTTGTATAGAACGTTATCAGCTGTTGCCCCTTATTGGAATAAATTATTTTATAATATTTTTTTTTTTGTTGGGGAAATTCGTCCAATGACATCTCTCGCCCTTGGGCGGAGCGGGAGATAGTGTCAGACTCTTACTAACTAAAAACCCACCACGTTCCTTCGTTACCTTTCATACCAGGGCCGTGCTTTCCTCAGTAGGCCCCAGTAGGCTTAGACCCTTCTGGGCCTCTGCAGTTTTCTAACAACTCCTTGAGGCGCGCGTGGAACAGTGCGCGCCGTCAATGCAGTGCGGGCTCGGTTGGACAGCGAGCTACCCATTGATCGCTGTCCGCAAGCCCGCGCCCACGATTGAGTTTATAATAATTTTCTTCTTTTTAGGGTTTCGTTCCCAAAGGAAAAAAATAGGGCCCTATTGCTATCCGCTGTCCGCCTGTCTGTCACCAGGCTGTAACTTATGAACAGGGATAGCTAGACATTTGAAATTTTCACAGATAATGTATTGTATTGTATTTCGGGCTGGTATCCGCAACTCCACGACTAAAGCGCGTATTTTGCGTACGGCACAGATAATGTCTAGACTGGCCTGTTGGTCTAGTGGTTAGTGGCCCTGACTGCTATGCCGGAGGTCGTGGGTTCGATTCCCACCCAGGACAAATATTTGTGTGATGAGCAAGATCATTCGTTCTGTGTCTGGGTGTAATTTATCTATAATATGTATGTATTTAGAAATATTTATGTATGTTTATCAGTTGTCTAGTTCCCATAACACAAGCTCTGCTTAGCTTGGGACTAGACGACGTTGTGTGATAGTGTGTGTGAAAAAAAAAAAATGTATGTATTTCTGTTGCTGACTCGCACTTGGCCGGCCAAGTGAAAAACCTGTTTTTTTTTTATTATATTTTTTTATTTAACTTGCAAAACTTACATGTTCATATAAATAGTATCTTGTGAGAAGAATTAGAATCACTTTCTCCTATGCAAAGGAGTTGAATTTTTAAAAGTTATTCAGTATTGGACTGACTCGAAAATGCATTTTATGGTATACATGACCGATTAAACGACTTCCAGAATGAGAGAACCTATTTAAATAAAGAAAATCTTCAATGTTCAACGACACGAAGCTTCATTATGTTACACATTACGTAATTATGGTAACCGGTTTTTTTTTTTTTTTTTTTTTTTTATGGTAGGTAAAATCATCCAATGACAAATCCCGCCCTTGGGTGGAGCGGGAAGTAGTGTCAGACTCTTACTGACTAAAAACCTACCCCGTTCCTTCGTTGCCTATAGTGCCGGGGCTGAGCCTTCCTCTCAGAAAACGGCCCTTGACCCCAGCAGGCTTCGACCCTGCCTGCCTGCAGTTAGCAGGCTGGGTCTCTTCGGTGTGCTGACAGCTCCTTGAGGCGCGCGGGAACAGAACGCGCCGTCGACGACTTGGGCTCGGTCCGGTCGGTTACCGGACGGTCGGACAGCGTGCTACCCATTGCACGCCGTCCGCAAGCCCGCGCCTACGGTGGCCGGAAATCGGGATCGGAATCCCGGCGGCGGCTGGGGCGAGCGCCCCGTTGCCTCTGCCTGATGCGGTCGGCCTCCTCCTTTGCTAGCATTACTGCTTCGCAGAAGGAGGCGACCGCCTGCCATCCCTCCTCACTACGGACCATGGCCTGAACCAAGGCCCGGCGAGAGAGATCGCTGCCGCCGATCGCCCCCACGAGGACACGGCGATGCTCCGCCCAGGCGGGGCACACCTCTACTGTATGCTCCACCGTGTCCTCCGGGTGTTCCGCACAGTGGCGACACCCGGGCGAATCCTCCGCACGAATCCGGAACAGGTACTTAGCGAACTTTCCGTGTTCGGTAAGCACCTGCGTCGTGCGGAAGTTGAGAGCGCCGTGAGGTCTTTCCAGCCACGCCTCAAGGATGGGCCTTATCGCCCCAATTGTGGCGCGCCCCGAACGTGGTTGCGATAGTCGCTGACGCCATTTCGCCATGAGATCCCGCCGGAGCTCTGTCCGCCATGCCTCGACTTGTCGCGGCAGCGGAATTTCGCCCCGGCGTTGCATCTCCATGCGCTTATCGTGCATGTGTGCAAGGACTGTTGCCTCCAGATCCCATGGCGGTTGGCCAGCAAGGAGGGTCGCCGCCTCGCGGGAGATCGTTCGGTACCCTCGCACCATGCGTATTGCCATGACCCTCTGGCACGCATTCAGCTGGGCCCTCGGTTGCTGTTGCAACGTCGGTGCCCACACCGGAGCCCCGTAGAGGGCCATGGACCGAACGATTCCCGCGTAGAGCTTCCGGCAGGAGGCGTCTGGTCCCCTGAGGTTGGGCAGGAGCCGCCCGAGAGCAGCCCCAGTCCGATTCAGTTTGGGAGCCAGACGTCGGAAGTGCTCCTTGAAGTTCCACCAGCTGTCGAGGACGAGTCCCAGGTACTTCATCGTCGACCCGACGCTGATGTGAACCCCTCCTACCGTTAGCTGGGATCCCGGTGGTGGCGCACCCCGAGGGCCGTGAAAGCACATGGCCTCGGACTTGTGCAGTGCCACCTCGAGTCCCAACTGCTGGATCCTTTCAACGACTATCGCAACCCCGCGTGTCGCTAGTTCGACCGCCGTCCGGTACGACTCTCCCCGCGCTAGGACCAACGTGTCGTCCGCGTAGCAGACCACGCTGACCCCGTCGGGGAAGTCGCCGCGCAGCACGTAGTCGTACCCGATGTTCCACAAGGGTGGCCCTAGTACCGATCCCTGCGGAACACCGCACGACATCTCTCGACGTTTCCACTCTCCCTGGTGACCGGGGTAGATAATATACCTCTCCGAAAGGTAGGCCTCGATCACACGACAGAGGTAGTCGGGCACCCGGTGGTACCGGAGTGCCGTTCCAATGCTACTCCAGGGCAGGGAATTAAAGGCATTAGCAATGTCCAAGGACACTGCCACGACACACCTGCCCTGGGACACCGCATCCCCCGTCGTGAGGGCTCGCACGCGCATGATGGCGTCCACCGTGGAGCGCATCCTGCGAAAGCCGAACTGTCCGTCCGAAAGGTCCGGCCCCACCCGTGCAAGGCGCGCGACGAGGCGGTTTGCAATGACTCTTTCAAAGAGCTTGCCCACCTCGTCGAGCAGCACAATGGGCCGGTACGCGGACGGAGAGTCCGCAGGGCGCCCTGGCTTCGCTATGAGGACCAGTTTTCCCGTCTTCCAGCGAAGTGGGAACTGGCCCCTCTCCAAGCATGCGCTAAAGAGCCCCCTCAATCGAGGCCCGAGAGCCTCCATGGCCAGGACCCAGGCTTTTCCAGGCAAGCCGTCGGGTCCTGGGGCGGTATTTTTGGCACTTAGCCTTTGTACCGCCACTCTCATCTCTACCTCGGTCACCTCTGGAACATCGTCGTCGTCGTGGTCCGCGTCAGGTACTGCTGGTGGTGGCGGAGCCATGGGCGGGGGGGAGTGTACCCCCCGCGTAGGGAACAAAGTGCCGACCACACCCTCCACGAGCTCGGGCCGGAGACTCTGAGTCAGCGGGGGAGCCCAGGGGCGGAGTTTCTCCCGCACCATCTTGTATGGGCGTCCCCACGGGTCTGCATTCAGAGACCCCAGCCAGACGTTGCGGGCCTCCAGTTTGGCCCGCTTAATCTCCGCTCGGAGGGTGCGCTTCGCCACCCTGTAACCCTCGTATAGCTCCGCCTCTATAGCCTCCGCATCCGGCGGGCGGTTGCGGCGCTTGCAGTACCTGGCGTACCGGCGCCGCGCGTGATTGCATGCATTGCGTAATGCCGCAATCTCCGGCGACCACCAGTACACCTGGCGCTTGGCACGTCCTGGACGGACTCGGGGCATTGACGCGTCGCAAATTTGCGACATGCCCTCCCGGAACCACTCTGCCTCGACGTCTATGTCGACAGGCCTGTCCGGTGCTTGCACCCAGGCCTGTACCGTCGCGGCTTCCAGGAGGAACTCCCGGTCCATCTGCCTCAGCGCCCACCGCGGACCACAAGGGCTCTGCTGGACCGGCGCGGTCGAGGTTTGGGCGGAGACGTCAAACCGGATGTACCGGTGGTCTGAGAACGTCTCCACCCCCTCCATAACGCGCCAGTCAACGACACGTGGCGCCAGATCGGGGCTGGCGAACGATAGGTCTACGACTGATTCGCCCCGCATCCGCACACACGTGGAGACAGAGCCCTGGTTTAGGATGACCAGGCCGGACTCCTCAGCCCAGGCCTCTACTGACCGACCCCGCCCGTTCGTGTAGCGGGAACCCCAAGCCTCGTTCCAGGCATTGAAGTCCCCGCAAACGACTACGGGGAGGTCCCTAAACCCAACGACGACGTTTTTCAGCTCCATCAGGGAGATGTGGAGATCGCCGAGAGATCTGTTCGGGGACAGGTAGACGCCTACCACTGCAATGTCCCCGAACCGTGCTGCCACGCAACCCCGGCCCCTCGTGACGCGCTCGAGGGGCGGGGTACCGGCGGCGGTCGATCTAATTAAAGTCACCGAGCCGTCCAGGTCCTGAACCCAGTCTCCACTGGGCAGGACGTAATACGGCTCGGAGACTACGGCGATGTTGATCGACCACTGCGCCATGCTCTGGAGCAACAGATCCTGAGCAGGGGCGCAGTGGTTGATGTTCGCCTGGAGGAGACGTAATGGGGCCGTTATTGACAGTCCATTACAGTCTCCTCCGGAGCCCTCCTTGAGGGCACTGCCGCGGCGATTGAGGCGGCGATAGCGGCGGCGGCCACAGAGGTGGCTGCGGCGGTGAGGACGTTCCCGGGGATGGGCCGGACCCTGGCCTTGATCTTAGTGGGGGGGTCGCAGGATCTGCTCCCAGCCTGATGGTCAGCCGACTTGCCGGCCGCCGCACATGCGTAGCAATGCGGCTTTTCGCGGCATTCGACGGCCCTGTGCCCAGGCTGACCGCACTGGAAGCAGCGGTCACTGCGGTCCACCTCCGCGGTGCAACATGCCCCGGCGTGGTGTCCCACGCGGCAGCGGTAGCACCGTAGAGGTCTGGGCTCCAGAAGTTTTACCTGCGCGGATACCCAGCCCACCAAAAGCCTTCGGCCCTCCCCCGTTATAGTTTTAGCCGCCGACACGGGGCAGCTTACCGTAACGGCTTGCATGCCCGTGCCGTCAGTGCGGATGGTGCCCGCCCGGACCTGGTCGGTCGTGCACCCTCCCGCCCTGACGATGGCGGCCACTACTTCGTCCACCCCAACGGAGTCGTCCAAGCCCATGATGCGCATGTCTATGCACTTCGTGGGCCTGGACACTCGGGCCTCCTCCGCGTCCAGGGACTCCCTGAGCCTCTTGGCCAGGGCGTCTGCCGCTGGGCCACTGGACGCGCCAGGGACCTCCAGCATTTGGGCACCGGTAACGGTGCGCCTCATGCGGAAGCCCTCTGTGGCTCCGAGCTCCTCGAGGTGGGGCAACACCGCCCGCCTCGCCTTGTCCATGACGGACTTATAGGTCACGCCCCTCTTTTCCGCTTCAGGCTGTAGTGTGATCACTACAGCCTCGGATTTAGGGGCGCGAAGCCTGGCCGCCATGGCGCGCTTCCTGCGCTCTCGCCGCCTCAGGTTCTTTTTGGCCGCCCTGGCCGCCTTGCCCGCCTTCTTCTTGGCGCCGACAACCGTCCAGTCGGCGCCAGCCGAAGGTTCTTCGGGCGCAGGCGGCAGGCGCGGCCTGGTCGCCGACGCTGCAGGAGGTCCTGCTTGTTTAGCATGAGCCGCCCTTCCCTTCGTGGAAGGAGGAGGAGCAGCAGGAGGAGGAGCAGCCAACCCCCGCTGCCGCTGTTGTTGTTGCTTGGCCGCTGGAGCTGACCTCATAGGCCCCGACGTCGCGGCTACCCGCCCAGCTTGCCCCGACGGGCCCGCCTTGGGCGCAGCAGCTGCGGCGGCGTAGGAAGCCGTCTTGCGCTGACCGGAGGCCGCGAGCGGGGGGCGCAGCACGATCCCTTCCAGCACGGACAGCTGCTGCTGCATCCGTAGCTGAACCTGCCCCAGCTGCTCCTGTTGCTGCTGCCTGAAGGCAGCCAGCTCCTGCCGCACCACCATCAGCAGCTGGCTCTCCGTCTCGGGTTGGGGCTGGGGCCGCTCGGGTTGAGGTTGGGGTTGCTCTTGCCCCCGCTTCTGCATGATTCTCCCTGTTGGTGCCTCCTCCTCCTGGGGGCCGAGTTTGGGGGCACTCGTGAGCTCAACCCGGAGCTTCTTTATGGAGAGCTCCAAGGAGGCATCCATGGCCTCCAAGATTGAGGTTGCAAACTTGGCGATGAACCTCTTCTTGGAGCCCTTTTCGCGCTTGCGGGACATAGCCGTCAGGGCTTCTACGACGAGCTCCCCAAGCTTTCTGCGTGACTCCTCGGCAGAGTCCTCCTTGGCGTCCGGCTCTCCGCCAGATGGCCCCGAGGGGTCAGCTCCAGCGCTGGTAACTGCGGGGTGGCGCGCCTCCGCAGCGAGTCTTTCGGCTCGCCCAGCAACCTCCTGGGAGGTCAGGCCTCTCCCTCTTACTCCGGCCCGACTTGCACCCCGCTGCTGGTGGGGATCTTGCGAGCCGAGGCCAGCTCTTCCTCAGAGCACGAATCATGCCCCGCTTTGGAGCGCTTTCGGAAAAAACGCGAGTTTTTTCCGAAATCCACCTCCATTTCCTCTCCTTCAGAGCTCTGTGAGCTCTTCCTTGATGCCGCATCGGACTCCGATCGCGCATCACTTTCTTCCTCTTCGTTGGTTGGGTTTTTATAAAAGTTTCTTTCCATAGCTGTTCCCACGAGTAATGAACTTTATTTACTTGCTCAAATTTAGTGGTTCGCACTAGAGACTAATTTAGCTACCCATTAGTCAAGCTAACAACCTCCCTCACGGTGCGCCGCCGCTTGAAGGTTTGGGGTAATTTTTTATAGAGGTTGTCTTCCTCGCGGCCCGGGCGGTTAAGCCAAGACCCTCGACCCCCATCGAAAGTCAGAAACATGACCTTGGACAATCTTTAGGGCTACGAGAACAACGGTGGCAGAAGGAGGAGCAAGTCTTCCTCCTGCCTGCCCGGCGGCAGGGTAAGTGCACACCGGAACCGCTCTTACTTCGCCACTGTGCCCTCTGCTAAAGCAGAGGGACACGCGTTGAAGCGGACTCCGGACAGGACATTCGCAGACGGCCATCGAAGCCCCTTAGGCAGAGATACCCAAGGGAAGTAGTTGGCCGCCTCCCAGGATGCACCGGCCCGCAGACTGGTCTTCGCTCCGGACGTATCCGCAAGGGAACTACAGCCTGCAGGCACTCGAGGAGGTTTCCTGTCATGGCATCCCAATTATGGTAACCGGTACGAAAACTCGTTATAAAAAGAATTCAAACTCAAAAGCATTTATTTCAAATAGACCATTTACAGGCACTTTTTATTCAAAAGTCAAAAGCTGAAGCTAAATTGCAAGATATTTTGTTAACTTATTTTAAATCAATTAAATAACTAGTACACACACAAACACTGCATAAGTTGGTCCTTCGAGCCGGATATCGTTTAATGAAGTGAAAAAATATCCTCGATTCTAATCATTCTACAATTTATAATGAAACACCTCAAAGACTTTGTTCCAGACTTAGATTACATCGGCACTCACACACGGTATGTCCACATACAAACATTAGAACCCGACAGAAGTAAGAACTATGTACCTAGTCCACTGAACTACTCACGACTAGTACTGAACTCATACCAACTTTATCGAAGTACAAGTTACACGATCAATCTTACTTTCGCTTAAGGAATAGATTTTATTTCTGGTTCGTGAAATTTCACCTTTACCATTATTACCTTGGTACCTTACCTTAGTTGATTTATTGATGCCCTAGTGATGTCCATTCGACTTTCAGATTTATTCTAGAATTTACCGACATCGAACAATACCCTTTGTTCTTCGTATCGATAATCGTATTGCTGAGATCTTTTTATAAAGATTTTTACTACTCAAGAACTTACTTTTCTCGAAAGTTTTGAAGATAAGACCCCAGTGTATCTTTGTTGTGAAACAAGTTTGCGTTATTTATGTTTAGGACCATTGACCTCCTAGACGAACAATAAACTACTTTACTATGATCTCACTCACTAGTTTATACGTAGTACTATTGGGCTAAGAATTAAATAGATAATAAAATTAAAATTAGATTACGATACGTCGTTTTGAAGACATTACATACAAGTAAATATCTAGGATCATGAGATTAGTCCTAAAAAGGGTAAAGATAACTGAAGGAACACTTTTAGTCAGTAAAAATCTGATATGTCCTCTCGATCCACCCTAGAGTGGGAGAAGGTATAGAATGATTTCCCACATCAAAAAAAAAACAACTGCTAATAAATATGACAAACATGTAACATAGAGACTTGTTACAAAATTATTTTTTTGCCCAAACATAAAAAAAACCGTGGCTCACCGACAATGCCACAAAAGGAGTTTGATTTGAACGTAAGCTTCTCATTCCTCGGCACATCTTTGTCATATTTAAACCATGCTTTGCAAATAAGAAGCCACATGATTAACAGCAGCACATAAAACTGATAACACCAGCCACGCAATCTAGTTTGCAGCCTCCTACCGACGTAACCCTACATATTTGATCCAAGCCCCCACTTCGTCCCCATTCACACCTGCATACTCCACGTAAAATATTGAACACAGGTCCCCAAAGGTCGGCTCTCCCGCCACGATGCAAATTGGCTCAGGGGGCCGTCGTGCACTCCAGATTATGTGACGAACGAATAGAGTATTGTGTTTTATTACACATTGTGAGAAGAAAACTTGTGTGTTGCAAATTCTATGTGGAGAAGAGAGCTTTTCATAGAATAGTGTTCTGGGATGAGGCTGAAAGGATTTAGTGTAATGTCGTGAGATTTTTGGGTATTTACTAGCTGAAACTAGGCTCTTTTGTGTAACATTGCGTAGAAATGAAATGATGATGATGATTTATTAATTGTGGAGATCCCACCCAAGAGAGCAGTGGTGGCCGAGTGGTAAGGGCCCCGACTTACGAGTTATAAAGTCATGGGTTCAAACCCAGCCAGATCACCACTGCTCTCAAAACGGTGAAAGAAAACATCGTGAGGAAACAGGTATTTCCTAGAGTAAAAAATCGAAGATATGTGATATTCACCAACCTACACTGGGTCCGCGTGGAGGATTACGGCCCATTCTCTCTCATAGAGAGGAGGCCTGAA
The DNA here is from genome assembly GCA_958295575.1 of Leucania comma. Classification (NCBI taxonomy): domain Eukaryota; kingdom Metazoa; phylum Arthropoda; class Insecta; order Lepidoptera; family Noctuidae; genus Leucania; species Leucania comma. The sequence goes on from OY282469.1 coordinate 3,842,737, forward strand.
TCCCTGCAGTGAAAACATTAAGAGATTGTTTATGCTTATATGCTATGCTATCCATATCATACTTAACAGGTTCATCATCATCATATCAGCCGAAAGACGTCCACTGCTGGACATAGGCCTCCCCAAGTGTCGCCACAAAGAACGGTCCTGTGCATCTCGCATCCATTGGATTCCCACAACTCTTGCCAGGTCATCGGTCCACCTTGTAGGGGCCTTTCAATACTGCGTCTTTCGATACGCGGTCGCCAATCATTCTTGATTGGCGACCGCGTATCGCCTTTCGGCCACTCACGGCCATCAGCTGTTCTGCGAGCAAAGTGCCCTGCCCATTGTCACTTAAGTTAGGCGATTCTTCGTGCTATGTCAGCAACCTTAGTCCTGCGGATATCTTCATTTCTGATTCGATCACGCAAGGAAACTCCGATCATAGCCTTATTCATTGCCTTTTGGGTGACTTTAGGCCTTCTGATGAGGCCCATTGTGAGCGACCATGTTTCAGAGCCATTTGTCATCACTGGTAACACGCACTAGTCATAGTCTTTCATCTGGAGATATTGTGGTATGTGGTATGTTAGTGGTCTAACGCGACTCGTGACTATCAATAATAACAAAACAGTAAAAAATAATGACTTAATAAAACTTACAATCCTAATCTCTTTCAACTTTTAAAATCACGTTTGATGTGCGCCGAAATTGGTTCAGATTACTCTCAGCTCCGAAAAATCGAAACACTAACTGCCAAACTGTCACGACGAAAACTACATACCAACATTCCACACCAAATACTCCTAGTCTATCAAATCAACCAAAAAACACGACAAAAAGCTCTAAATCCATTCTCAAACGTCCGAGGACCAGTCATTCGTGCACGTTCCCTACATCTTGTCAGATGAAAGTCTTCAATGCGTTATCGAAATCTATTTATAAGGTTGTGTCGCATGGCGCTGGTCCTCATAATGTGTTCGGGGTACATCGGAACCTTTTCACGCTCGGCTTGAGACCCAACAAGCTCGGATAAAAGGGGTAGGGGAGGGGATTAAATATAGTCGCCGAAACTCAGGTGATGGCTCGGACGTATAGTGATTGACAATACGTTCAGTGGAATACACTTTTGATATCAAAGGGATGGGGATCGGTGAAAGTGTACTGCTTTTTTGGTTTTGTGAGGATTGGGAAGTTGTGTAGTAGTTGTTGATGACTTGTGTGTGTGTGGTATCGATATCGTGTGTATGATTTTTTTTAAGTTAAAAAATCTTCCGATGACTTCTCCTGCTCTTGGGCGGGGCGGGAGGGTGTGTCAAACTTTTATCGATTATTTCTATATTCCTTCTTTTACCTAGTTGCCTGGTATTCATACTAAACTGGACCTATTTTGGTGCAGTCGTGAACGCATCTATATATTTGTTGCTCCTATTTATTGTGTTGTACCTTGTGCTGTACCAAATAAATAATTTTTCTTTCTTTCTTTCTATCTTTGCCTTACCCTTGAATTTCCTTTCTGAAGTGAACCAATAGTCCCAACCATGACATCTTGATTAACTTGTTCTTATTCTCCCTTTTGCAACAAGTTAGAAGTGAAATTCTTCTACTTACTGACATCTAACACAGGTTATAAAACAACCAATAAACACGCTTACTCTTGACATTTTTTTAAATTGGTATAAACTAGTGCTTAACTACGATCCCACCACAGTAAGCAGTGATGCAATCGTTGATAGTGAAGCGCACAGGCAAATTGTTCCAATTCTAGTTCTCTGATGTACGCAGTATAAACGAGGAGGCCAAACGCTTAACCCGGACCGAAGAATAGAATATAATAAACTTTATTGTACACCAAAATGTAACAAAAACTTTTAAACAAACTTAAATCTATGGGTATAATTGCGGTCTTATCGCTAACAGCGATATCTACCAGACAACCTTGGGGTGGACTGTAGAATTGACAACCACTTAAAGGTAGTCACTCACCGTACGTTGTCATTGGATAGAAGAAAGGTAATGGCGAAATAGTCAATTCATTCCTGCTGAGAGAGTATTCTCTAAAATGCATCCTACAAATTACCGAAAGGCTGGCTAGCTCGTACATTAGTCCTAATTGACAACTAATCAAAATACCCTAATCCACTTATTGTCAAATTACGAGTTAATATTATGAGCAGTTTTTTAAACCAAGTTTCCGACCATAATACAGCGAACTTTACCTCATAGTACAGTAATTAATACAACAATAACCGGCTGCTCGTCAAACGTCTTACGTTACACTGCGGTGAGGCTACACCTTTAGCGGCTTTTGACATCCGATGCGTCACGTAATTATATGTGACATTGTTTTTGAGTTGCCCGTCAACTAATGTCACTATGTGTAATGGTGGAGGCCGGTGGATATCTGTGTTTATAGGTAGACGGTATCACAGGCTTAGCATAATTTGGCGTCCTTTTTGAACTTAATTAGGTAGTCTTGCTAATTCTTTTTAACATACTCATATTTTTTAGACTTAACTTTCGTCGTTCAATGCTGAACTCTCGCAGATCACAATCCGTCCCAGTGATCTAGGCTCCTTATTTTTTTTTTTTATGGTAAATAACCAAAAGACATCTCCCACTGTGGGTGGAGGGAGTGGTTGCAAAAGTTACGGTAACTCTTTCGAACAATCCTCAGTGCTGGTGTCTTATGTTACACTGCGGTGACAAGTCACCTTTTTTCACCTGAACCGCGCACCGTTACAACAACAATTAAGCAATTTTTAGGGTTCCATACCTCAAAAGGGAAAACCTTAAAAAGGGGAACCCTAAAAGTTCACTTTGTTGTCCGTCTGTCTTTCAAGACCCTTTATCTCAAGAAAACGTGGAGGTATCGAGTTAAAATTAAAACAATTTATGCATTTAAATCTGCTGTCAATTGAAGCTGTGAAAAAATCAAACTTCTAAGTTAATGATAAAAAAAGGTACGGCCATTTATGTCGCAAAAAATGTATATTTCAACACTCTCAAGGGAATGAATACTTCCTGTTGACCTAGAACCCTGAAATTTGGTACGAAGCAAGGTCTTCTAGCATATAATAATAATAATAATAATATCTGGTGGCTGCTCTGGATTCGCAGTTGTCTCGCTATTTTGATGACTGCGAAGATCTCACCGATACACACTCGATAATGTACTGCGCGGCCGTAGCGGCATGTCGTGTAGCTCACGTCAAATTCCCAAACAGTGACGTAGCTACACGACCGAAACCAGCTGTACCGGCCTGGCAGTGCAGGATCGAGCGTCGTATTGGTGGGGCCAGAGCACTCATTGGCAAACTAATTTGCTTCAGGGAGGGCAACACTCGTCCTAGAGTGATGCGCTTTGTGAGACGGGCATTTTCGGGGACAGACATCAGTCCCCGAGACTACATGTCCCGAGTCACAGAGCGCATCGACTTCCTGAAGCAAAAGGTGTATGCATGGGCAAACCGTATCCGCAGGTATAAGCGGCGGGTGGAGCGATACACCCAGAATCGCACATTCCGAAGTAACGAAAAGTGGGTGTATAGGACTTGGGAGCGACCGGAACAAAGTGTGACTGATACGCGCCTCCCAGATGATGACGCCATGACTTCATTTTGGCGCAACATCTGGTCGGTGCCTGTCAGTCATACTGAAGGTGGTTGGATTCGAGAGGTCGAGCGAGCGTGCGAATCAATACCAGAAATGGGGGCAGTCACAATCAGCCCCCAAGATGTTGCCCGTGCAGTCCGTCCGTTGCCTAATTGGAAGTCTCCAGGGCCGGACGGACTGCACAACTTTTGGATAAAGTGGCTCACTAGGTCGCACGCTCGTTTGGCATCTCAATATCAGACCGCCTTGGAGTCTGGTTTGCTACCCGAGTTTTTTACAACAGGAGTTACCCACTTGCTCCACAAATCTGGTAGCACCGCGGAACCCAAAAACTATCGGCCAATTACATGTTTGCCGACTGTTTATAAAGTTCTTACATCCATTTTGAGAGGTAAGATCAACTGCCACGTAGACAATAACGCTATTATGTCTGCCTCTCAGAATGGATGTAGAAATGGGTCCCGCGGTACTAAGGAGCTACTCCTCATCGATATGGCCATTAGCCAACAGGTTCGGCGTTCCCGAAAGGATCTGTCGACATGTTGGATAGACTATAAGAAGGCCTACGACTCAGTTCCTCATACATGGCTCATGAGGGTGCTAGAATTGTACAAAATTGATGCAATACTACGCACCTTCCTGATGTCATGTATGAGGCAATGGAGGACGGTCCTTCGCTATCCAGGATGTCGACATATTATAAGGAATAGCGAACCGGTAAGGATCGAGCGAGGTATATTCCAGGGTGACAGTTTGAGTCCGCTTTGGTTTTGCCTAGCCTTGAATCCTCTGAGCACACTGCTGGAGAATTCAGGTCTAGGCTACCGGTTGAAGAGAGGTGGTCAGGTTATATCTCACCTCCTTTACATGGATGACTTGAAGCTTTTTGCCCCCAACAATCTGCAACTGATGGAGCTACTGAAGGTAACTGAAACCTTCAGTAGTGCCATCAGGATGGAGTTTGGTGTGGACAAATGTGCAGTCATGCATGTAAAGCGAGGGGAGGTTGTGGAATCCGTGGGTATTCAACTCACGGATTCCATTGGCCTGAGATCCCTATCTCCAACTGAAACTTATAAGTATTTGGGTATGTCGGAAGCCCTAGGCATCAATATCACTGACATGAAACAATCGTTGAAGGAGCGCTTCTTTGGACGTCTGAAGAAGGTTTTCAATAGCCTTCTTTCAGGCGGAAACAAGGTGCGCGCCTTCAACGGTTGGGTCATGCCGGTATTGATGTACTCTTTCGGCGTACTCAAATGGACTCAAACGGAACTTGACGCCCTGGATAGGCGAGTCCGAACACTGCTGACTGCATACCGAATGCATCACCCACGATCGTCGGTGATGAGACTGTATATCCCGCGGAAGTGTGGCGGTCGAGGTTTTTTAAATGCCAAGACCCTTCACAACCGCGAGGTATGCAGTCTCAGGGAGTATTTCCTAGCTGCCGACGTGGGTATGCATCGAGATGTAGTGGCAGTGGACAAGGGACTCACCCCGCTCTCCTTGGCTAATGAGAACTGGCGCAAACCGGTAGTGCTTGACACTAACGATCGCAGGGAAGTATGGCAGAGCAAGGAACTTCACGGACGCTTTTTCCGGGCCCTTCACGGGCCCGATGTAGACCAATTGGCGTCCGTAGCTTGGCTGCGTTTCGGTGACCTCTTTGGGGAAACCGAAGGTTTTATCTGTGCAATTATGGACGAAGTTATCATGACGAATAACTACCGGAGATTTATTGTGAAGGACGGCACGGTTGACATCTGTCGGGCGTGTCACCGTCCGGGAGAATCAATTCGTCACATTATCTCCGGTTGTTCTCGTCTGGCTAACGGCGAGTATTTGCATAGGCACAACCTTGTAGCCAAGATTATCCATCAGCAACTTGCTTTGAAATACTCTCTTGTGGGATCGGAAGTGCCGTACTACAGGTATGAGCCCGACCCAGTTCTTGATAATGGTCATATCACGTTGTACTGGGATCGGTCCATCATCACTGACAGGACTATTGTAGCCAATAAGCCTGATATAGTGGTGGTAGACCGAAACGAGAGGCGTGCAATGATTGTTGACATATCCGTTCCGCATGACGAGAACCTCGTGAAAGTCGAGAAAGATAAACAAATCAAGTATATTGACTTGGCTCGCGAGGTTGTCGACATGTGGGAAGTGGATTCGGCGATCATTGTACCGATAGTCGTGTCGGGTAATGGCTTAATAGCCAAGAGCCTCGACCAACACCTTAGGAGGCTCTCGTTAGGCGGCTGGATCAAGGGCTTGATTCAGAAAGCGGTACTCCTGGACACGGCTCGTATTGTTAGGAGGTTCCTTTCTCTGGAGCCCTGACCGCCGGTAGCTTGGACCCTGTTCCCGATACCGGTGGGACACTATTTTTATATTTTTAAATGTTTGTTTATATGTGTTTTTTTTTAAAGAAATATTTAAAAATATAATTTATAAGTTTATTGATGAATAAAGAGAATAATAATAATATAATAATATTTCCACAACTATCACACAACACCGTCTGGTCCCAAGCTAAGCAGAGCTTGTGTTATGGGTACCAGACAGCTGATAAACATACTTATATATTTCTAAATACATACATATTATAGATAAATAACACCCAGACACAGGACAAATAATCGTGCTCATCACACAAATATTTGTCCTGGGTGGGAATCGAACCCACGACCTCCGGCATAGCAGTCAGGGCCACTAACCACTAGACCAACAGGCCAGCCCTAAGCATAAGTACAGGAATAAATCTGAAAACTGTAAAGTAGTTACGTCACAAAAAAAAAATACTTTTTTGGATTCGGATAAATCTTCGAGACTCAATTCGGGAATTGAACTATTTAGATAAGTTAGTTTGTACGATTCGCTCTTACCTAGTTTTTTGGCTATGTCACCAAAGAACTCTAGTATTCTGCGCATACAACGTAAAGGAATAGAATATTTTATCTCGGGACTATATTCCCTTAGGACAACTTTCTAATTTAACGCGGACAAAGCCGCTGGAAAGGTTCTGGAGTAGCGACCGCGTACCGGAAGATGTATTGTTGGAAGACCTCCTACAAGGTGCACCGATGACCTGGCAAGAGTTGCGGGAATCCGATGGATGCAAGATACACAGGACCGTTTATTGTGGCGACACTTGGAGGAGGCCTATGTCCAACAGCAGACGTCTTTCGGCTGATATGATGATGACCACAGTTGGTATTTTAAAACAATAATAACATAACCTAATGTACTTATAGAATTTAGAATAACAGTCTCATAAGCGTTAACAATCTGTACCAGTAGGCCAATATTCTTGTGTTACACTGCGGTGACGAGTCGTTAACGCCCTTTGACACCCGAGCCGCAGTTGCGACATTATTCCCGTTACGGCATTATTCCCGCCATATTTCGAATTAACAACAACTAATGAGGTAGAGATAATGACAGGTTGAACTTAGTGTTCAGGCGTCGCGGGCGAGGGGTGAGAGCTGGCCGCTTAATAAACGTTGCTTAATTATGTTGATAATTTAAAAAAAATATACTAGCTGCTGCAACCAGCTTCACTCGTGTAGTAGTAGGAATTGTCCCAAGGGAACATACTCGTGGAATAAAAAGTATCAGGGTGTTATTAATACCGTGCGGATTTCACCCCGAATGCGGGTCCGTAGAGGCCCAGCCTGCTAGCTGCAGGCAGGCAGGCAGGCTTGAAGCCTGCTGAGGTCATGGGTCAGCTTCCGAAAGAAATACCCGGCCCCGGCACGATAGGCAACGAAGGAAGGGGGTAGGTTTTTAGTCAGTAAGAGTCTGACACTACTTCCCGCTCCGCCCAAGGACGGGATTTGTCATTAGATGATTTTACCTACCATAAAAAAACCCCGCATGCGGGTTACCGTCGCACGTGTAGCCCTCGCAAGTCATCATCTACTTGCCCTTATCCCGTTTTATTTGGGGTCGGCACAACACTTTTTGTTCTTCCATTCTGTCCTGTCACTCGCGTATCCTTCGCAAATGTTCTTTTCATATAAGTATTTATTTTAACTGATAACGTGATATCGGGCAGTAGCCCCCGCATGAGGAGCAATTCCGCTTGATATCCGTATAATATTAAAAACACCCTCATGCTATTACAGGACGTTGTCTACCTTTGTGCCAAATTTCATCTAAATCCGTTCAGCCGTTCGAGCGTGAAGAAGTAAGAAACGTACAGACTCACAAACCTTTATAATATTACTCATAGTATGAACGATAAGCTGGCCTTCGACGACTATATCACCTGATAGTAACCGATGACGTGGTCGGCGATAGAGCATAATTACCTCAGAGTAACTTAATCAGTCTTGTAGCAGTACCCATAAGAAATAAAAGTAGGTTTTAGCTGTCAGGAAATACACATTACCTGACATATTATTCAATGACATATTTTCACACAACAGCTAAGTAGTGACTTAGCTGTTGTGTGAAACTATGTCATTTATAATACTAGAAGTACTACCAAAGTACAAAGTAATAAGCTTTTCGTCTAATCGTGGATTCAAACCAAGCCAGGCGCATTGCTTTGTGTAATTTATTTCATCACCACTACTCTGAAAACAGTGATGGAAAACATCGTGAGGAAACTCTTAAAACTAAAATATTCGAAAATATGTAATATTTACCAACCCGCAACCAGCGTGATATATTACGGCCCATATCTCTCCTAGAGAGGAAACCTAGGTCCCAGCAGTGGGAACATTAAAAAGGCTGACAGACAACACGTCATATATGATTCATGAAAAATGGATGTACAGCAAAAACTCGTAAACATAAAGCGTAAGTAACTCCGCGTTTCCCATCAAACGCGCTCATCCACGTACATATATTGCAGTGCAGCCATTTTAAAAAGACTGCTCAACTAACCCCGGTATATTACACTGCCAAACATAAAGTATCATGTTCAATTTGCAAACATCAAAGTGTCGTTTAAAAACACAAGCCGGTAGACAGCGATAAACTGCGCGACAGTATTCGCGGGGCGCGCAATGAATTCTTATTTGTGTACGCACGCAACGTTTGTCGCGCGCTGTGCGTTGGGCTCGCACCATATTCATAATCGACACACGCGAACTTGCTATTGTAGTCTATAGAATTGAGATATCAGTGATATGGCAAGATCTTAGTCTATTTTTTTTTTTATCTGGCGTAAGGATATTTGTTTTCTGTACCTATTTATTGCATAGCACAACATAATTAGCCTTAAAATGTTCCCACAGCTGGGACTCAGGCTTCCTCTCTAGGAGAACTCACGCAGGCCCATAACCAGCCTTATAATGTTCCCGCTGCTGGGACTCTGGCCTTCTCTCTGGGAGAGGGATTAGGCCGTAATCTACCACGTGGGCTCAGTGCGGATTGGTGGATATAGCATGTCTTTGAATTTTCGGTTCTAAGATATGCTGGTTTCCTCACGATGTTCTCCTTCACCGTTTCGAAAGCAATGGTGATGAAATGTAACAAAGTAATGGTTTCATCATTCAAATGTTTTCAAAGTCTATAACGCACATAGATAGAATCAATTTTTGTGTTTTATACCAGTATATTAAGATGGAATATATATTATTAGCTTTGGTACAATGGTGTCCTACAACAATTTTATGCACAAATAAAGATAATGACGCTAGAAATTTCTATAAAACTTTCAATTAAGAAATTCTGAACAATAGAACTATCTATAATGGGGCACGAACTGACGAAGTCTTCGTGTTTAATTCAAATGCTATAAACTCGTTGACAACATTCCTGCTTCGAATCCGCCACTTACTCGCTCGTATCAATATACCGGATCAGTGAACAAACAGTTAGAAGTTCTATGCACGTGTATAAAGTAACTACCAGCCCCCCTCTCTCCCCTCCATCCAATAACCGGCACGTTGCGACCTACATATCTTTCAGAAAACATGCACAACATAGAAATTGTATATTGCTATGTCTGAAACGGACGAACAGTTTTATCTGTGCGTGCAATACCTTTTGCTCTTTGACCGTAGCTCAGCGCCATCGCTCGCGCCACCGCGCCGGCCAATAGGCACGCGTTGTAGCACCGCGTTGTTTTATTCGTCGACGAATAAAAACCAGTGACCGTAAACCGAAGAGGCCGTGATATGGAGGTTACAGTCACCTCGTAAATTTCGTAGTGCCGCGACACACTCCTTCACACTCGCGCTGATGTCACATTTTCAGTCCAGCGGAGCGCGAAATAAGTACATTTTTGCCCACTCGACGTGATATAAAAAATATAATGACATATTTAAAAGTAAAGCCTGGATTTGCGGTATTGACAGACGATGGAGAAAAGTTTTCTTCACGCAGTCGCTCTGAGGAAATGATTTTTTGCCAATATTTCCACGTGTGCTCGAGATTTGTTGGACAAATATTTATATCCGTAAACGTTTCTGGGAATGTTTGATATGTCGCGCAAACCTGGGTTTTCTGTTCGGAAAATTCGTGACAGGATATTGGTGAAGGAGCATCAAATATTGTTTAATAAGTTTCTGTTAACATTGGGATAAGTATCGCGTTTATGTCATACGTTTCTTTTTATTATTAAAGCGTTGCCTCAAACTAGGAATTTCTCCTGTATCGTAGGTGCGTTCACTAACATATAGCTAAGGTACATAAGACACCCAGACCCGGATCGGTTATCTTTAGGTCATACAAATATTTGTTCCGTACGGGTCTCGACACCGGGACACGCTGTGCAACAAGCAATTTCTCAACCACTACGCCAACCGTGACATCATCGCCGCGTTACCCACTTATAATCTGAAAATGAACGAAATACGATTCCCGTCCCCAATTTTATGCTTGAAAAACTCGAGCACAGTACAGTTTATCCATGCATAGTTATTGTGTAAGGTGACGACACTCTTTGAACTTTCACCTTCTGAAATCTTCGTCCCATTTATTCGTGATACGATAGTCTTTGTCTCCTTTCACTTTGCTCCTTTCACTTTTATAATTCAGTAGGTAAATACACATCTTCCTCACGCCGCTGAGCCGTCAACTAACATAAATAATACCTACCGTGTTAGAAGGGTTGAATACCCCTTTCAACCGTTGTTAGACAAACTTTCCAACAAAATTACATTAATTAAAGGACTCGAATAACCAAACCAGCTTAAACATCATTTAAAACAATAGACGAAAAATTGTCGTTATTTACTTTCCGACCAATCTACCGCCGTCTCACATAAATTGGACAGAATTCTTTCACGGGACAGTTATAATGAGACCTTTACGGGCGCCGAGACTTTGATGCGATAACTTTTTTCGATATTTTTCGTCTCCCCATAGAAAAATATGTACCATCCTTTTCTTCTGTATAGAATTTTCAATAGCTGCGTTCCTTTTACTCGCAGTAACTGCAAACGAAGGCCGCTCGAGGCATCTGCAATCAATGGAGCGAACAAATTGAAATAAGATAGCAAGATGTTCCATAGCTCATAATAAGAGGCTTCGCTTCATACTGCCTTTCATCGTAAAAGATTTGCTCTGTATGTAAAACTCGGTGCCGTTAGATGCTTACTCGACTTACGAAAGTCATTCGTTGCGTCGTATGGGGATGATTGGGTCGCAAAGTAAATCAAAAGACGTTTACTAACTGCGAGGGTTCAGAGTATTCCTGCCGCCAAATGTATCTTTGTGTGTTTGTAATTTATTTATTATTCAGTGTATGGTTTATTTCATCACCACTGCTCTCAAAATGGTGAAGGAAAACATCGCGAGGAAACCGGCCGGTCCTAGAACCAAAAATTCGAAGACATCTGACATCCATCAACCCGCTCTGGGCCCGCGTGGTGAATTACGACCCATTTCCTCTCCTAGAAACGAGGCCTGAATCCCAGCAGTGGGAATATTATAAGGCTGATGCTATGCTATGCTATTTGGTGACGGTCTGATATTTTGACCTACACCCAAGAGCAGACGTCTTTCAACAGAAATAATGATGACGGTTTATCAACACATAACTTAGCTAGTATCAGATTTTGTCTGAATAAAACTCATACATGCTGTGGTGATTGTTTCAAACGATCTCGCAGCCCTCACACTTTTTCGGTACTAACTGTAATGGTTTTCGAAGTATACACCGTTTTTTGATCGTTTTAATCTCGTGGAAGGTCGATTCGGCACATGAAACACTATTGATTTGTATAGTTAAAATTAAAAAACAAAGTACTTTTATTTTAAACTCGAACTAATTTACGCTTGTACGATATTAATTTTTTTATGTAAACGTCAGCTGTGCGAGTTCAATGACTTGTGGGAAGTTAGTACGCAACGACCGACAACTACTCACAAGGTCATTGACCTACTTATATTCTAAACTCGAGGCATGGAACTAAAGTTTGACTTTGACAGTTGAAATCCGCGTAGTGTCTTGAAAGTTTAATTAATTAACTTATTGACTAATTGGGGCTTAAAAGTAAACTTTGTTTATTGTTGACAGACTCGCTCTTGACCACTGTCTTACCTGATAGCAAGCGTCAAAGTGGTCGACGATCGAACACGCTTGCCTAGAAGTAACCTATACTCTTGACTTAAAGATCCCCAGGATGTAGCTATCAGGAAGCACAGACTCTGTCAGGGAATTCCACTCCTTAGTTTTACGCACATGTTTTTCCAAAACGTTTTTTTACTCTAATTAAAAATCAAGAGTGAATAGGTTACTTCTAGGCAAGCGTGCTTCATCTTCGGCCACATCATCGTTTACCATCATTCAGGTGAGAAAGTGGTCAAACGCGAGCGAAAAAAAAAATGCTTTATTATGACATCAATTGAAAGTTATCTCTATTTTTCGCAGGTACGTACAACAACCCGGGTACAAGCACACATCATCACTCGAAAAAGCCTGTAAGAAGTCATGGTAAGAAACCTAATTTCCTTTTCTATCGATGGCCGGCTAGTTAGCTCAGTAGTAATTAAAAATGCAATAGCAACAAGTCCCAGCACGAACGGTTCTGACGTCATTCAGTAAATTGACGCGAACGGAAACAATTTGCCTGCAAGAACATTGAAGCCGTATTGGTTTGGTGCAAAGTTTACGCGGTGAGCGGTGGTAAAGTTTTGTGTTTGGAGACTCTCGTGTCGTAGATAAATTGTATTAAATTTATGAGCTGAATGAATATTTGGTACTTTGAATTTGAAATGTAGAACACCGACTTTCGAAATTGAAAGTAATTTTGCACTTTTTATTGGTTTTTGAAGTAGGTTGTATTTTTTTTTTGGAAAAAAATATTTTATAATATTAATAGTAAAAAAAATTGTAGCTAGAAATAAATATAACAATTTATATAGATGATAGTTGCAATAGAAACATATGGCCAGGAGTAGTTCCATATTCTTAGCTAAACTTTATATTTACTTATCCTAACCTAAAGTTGTGTGTGGTGTGTGTGTAGTGTGTACGTAGTGAGGGTGTGGACTGCAGCTATTGTTCTACTGCTAAGACAAAGTTTTCACACTTTTCCATACAATTCTATTTTCCAAAAATGCAATTATTTTCACCATACACCATTTCTGGCTTAATATAATTTAATATTAATAGTACACTACAGTGCAGAAAAAATATTTCTAAAATTATTTTTATTTGGACATAATTTCAAAACGTATTTACACCCGTATTTATAAACAAGTAAAACTAATATCTTGAGTTCTAAAAGTAACTACTTAGGTAACAAATTGTATTCTATAGTTAAGAAAAATTGCGATTTTGAATCAAACTTTTTAACGTTAAGTAATGACATAACAAGAAATTACTTAGCAACAAGTAATTACTTCTCTATAAATACGAGTGTTAGAGCTATGACAGAAAACTTTGTGCTACGAGCTACGCCGTAGCACTCGTAGCCCTCGTAGCAGTCATTTCAATCGCAAAATTGGTAGCAGTCGCATCAACATAAGGCTATTTATTCAAGCGGTCGGCAAAATTAGCTATGCTGGCCGGATGCTTGAGTGGCTACAATAATTTTACTTCTTTTGATTTATTTTGATGCTAAACTAGATAGTTTTATCGCTGTCGCCTATGGCTTATACCACACCGCACAAAGTTAGCGCTACCGCGGGAGACAAGTAAGTTTCTCAGGGGTTTAATTAGCCTTTAACTTAATGGTGATTGTGTCCTCAAAGCGCATCGGCGTGCCTGGACTTGTACATGCGAGGCATGGACTTGTACAGTTGGACAAAGAGATAAGTGTACAAAGTGTAATTTAAAAAACTGATAACTTTTTAAGTGAACACATTATTTTCTTTTTTTTTATCAATTTTCATTACGATTTTAAACTCAATTGTATATAATATTAAATCACAATTAATAAAATCGAATAAAATTTCTAAACCATATCTTCGTCTGTTTAAAAAAATCTTTAGTTAGACAACATAAAACACACGATGAATACTATTGGATGGACAAAATGAGAGACCTTACAATAAATTGCGTGAATTTAAATTTCTTGTGTTAGGCAATGTACTCACTGAAATCGACAAAATGTTATAGTAAAAGGATTTCACACTGCTACAATAACCCTTAAGAGATTCTTAGATATTTCAATGACATCTTGTTTTCTTCCTCATCGTTCCTTCTACTGATAATCGCGACTACACACTATTGCGTCTTATTGTTGAAATAACGGAATGTGTCTTCGAAGACTAAAAATGCTATTACGCACCAAAAACAACTTGTCTAAGAAGTGAAAACATGAATATTTCGCCTGTACACCTAACACTTTTGTCGACTGTACCGTAGACCCTGGACTTGCCACGGACCTGTATGTGTCGCTCCGTTGAACTAAGTTGCCGAAGTCACGGTCAAGTCGGTTTAAAGCTCTGGAGATCTCACAATGTTATGTTGTTCTGTTATTTTCGACTTTCTTTAAAGAAGTTCGTCTTGAAAGTTTTTTTTCTGCAATTAGCTAATCCTCAGTTTCTAGAAAGAAATAACACACAAAGAAACCGTAAGTTGATTCGATTGGAAAATTGAATTAACCCTACAAAGCAACTAACATAAGATTGATTTGTCAGTTGAATTTAGCGAGAATTGGGTATTTAACTGTGTTTATTTTTATACAATATGGTATATTAAACAACAAATAACAGCATCAAAATTATCAGCAACAATTAGTATTCGAAATATTTGATATATTTGACGAAAAGTATTTTTTATGTTTTTTTATGGTAGGTAAAATCATCCAATGACAGATCCCGGGAATATCTCTTTTGAGCTCACGTAACCTAATGGCGGTGACGTCACATTTCAGTATGTGCATCCTTATACTGTTATTTGACAGTTTCCCTTTCTCAAGATTTGAATAATTTCTAACTTGATTAATATTGAGAAAATTATTCTTTTTTGTGGTTTTGAATAAAATTACTTTTTAACCCCCGACAGAAAAGAAGGATATTATAAGTTTGACGTGTCTATCTGTCTGTCCGTAGCATCATAGCTCCTACCGACGGACAGATTTGATGAGATTTTTTTTTGTTTGACAGTCAGCTTTCAAACAAAAAAACCGCATTCAAATCGGTCACGTAAGCGTAATCGAGATAGTTCTTGGTCCCCCGACTCAGTGACGCCCATATTTAAAATATTTATAGGTTCTTTTAATTAAGTTAAAAAGGCTGAAAGGGTAATTTATTTTAAGTGGGAACTTTAAGCGTAAAAGACTGATCGCATAACAGACCATTTTAAACTATCTGTAAACAGAGCATTGCAATCCATCCAGTAATCAACAGAACCTATTCCAATTCACTGATGGATAGAGGTCTCTCCCAAAATTAATACATTGTATAAATTACCGAACACTATTCACTGCCATGAATACATCAACACTAACTAAAAACTCGCGCATAATGAATATAAATAACGCATGATCATAATACGAAAGTGTTATTTACATTTTATAATGTAAACCACATATGAATAAAGTAGAATGTAAACAAATATTAGCGTTCACAAAAATACCAAACTGCTATAATTTGCAAATACGAGATAATTTGATGTGCGACGAAATGTAAAATTGATGGTAAACTATTTAAATATTTTATAAATGCTATGCAAACAAATTATATCAATTAGTTGCAGATATTTCACAACTTATATACAGTTTAACAGTTAATTGTTAATTTAGTTTCATCATTGTGGAATTTAATTTGTGGATAAGCTTAAAAAATCTAAAATTTAATTATAATGGACCAACTTTTGCCAGTGGCTTTGGCGGCGTGATTACAGAAAATATTTAGCCTATAAACAGAAAAAGAAAAAAAAGAAAGAAAGGTAAAGAAATATTCTATTGGTGAAAGAATTTTGGAAAATCTATCCTGTAGTTCTAGAATTTATTCGTAACAAAAAAAAAATACTAATATTTCTCTCAAAAAAGTAAAAAGTGAAAAAAGTAGTGAATTTGTACAACTTTTTATACACCGCACAAACAAAAATAAGGGACATACATGATTAAATAAAAACATTCAGCCGAATGTAGAACCTCCTCCTTTTCGAAGTAGGTTAAAAATATGGATACAATGGAAATGGGTTATTTGTGTGTGTATAAAGCTAAATATTATTTAAAAACAACTATGTTCAATTTCGCATACAAAAGCATACAGTTCATAATTCAGCACTAAAACGAGATAAGAAAACTTTTATAAAACTGAGTTTTCACAAAATTAACCTCATTTTTCAGCTCATAGTTTTAAACTCAAAACGTTCATGTACCGTTGCTGTCAGCATAAAGTTTAGAAAAAGCAACTGAAACATTCCATTTACAAAGAAAATAAAACTTACAGACATATTTAGAAACTATTTTATACGAATATTAAACCCTTTTTGCCAAATGCTTTCAATGTAAATAAATTCTTTTACAAAAAAGTTTTTATTACATCTCTAGAATTCAGCCAATTTTATAATACACGTAAAGTTTGATTCGAACTGACTGAATTTGTAACGCAAATAACACGCTTATTTTATAGTATTTTTCTTCTTTCAAAGAACTTTGACAGTAAGTGAAATTGTGCATAAGTAAGGATGATTGAATTTGTTAGACTTTTGAAAAAACTTTCTCGACATTCACCTACGTATTATACATTTTATAAATAAATTTAGACAGATATTCACACTGTATCGACTCACTTAATCTCTACTACTTTTAGACACGCAATTTACTGTTTTTGCACTAGAGCGCAAAAGTGCGCGTGCCCGCCATAATTTTATTACATTTCTCGTATCAGGCTGTGCGCTAAACGACCCCCATGACTCGCGTGTCAACTCCTGTTTATATTGGGAAACGTCGATGGATGCACGTGTAAATTTGTCACTGCAGTCCTCGACTCCATAATACGAATGGCGCTTGAGTTGCAATAACAAACTGTCTGCACTTATATCAAAATGTACTATGTATATTCTAACATTACTAGCACCACTCTCGAATAAACTCAAATGACTACTACCCAAACTAGAGTGAAATCGCACTCTTCAAAGTAATCACACTGCCTGAGCCTTTATTAGAATCTCGGCCGCGTATGTTTCTGATGTGTCCTGACACAAATGGACACACTGTGTCGTCACAAACTGCTTCACTGCGGACTATGACCGTCTGACGCAAGTAACGCGTAAACGGCACACGCTTGACCCAAGTGTACTTAGAATATAGGTACTTGCTAGTATGGAATGTCGTGCAAAAGTCATTTTAATTTATGATTAGGTTGAAATGTACATCGTTGGGACATTGGACTCAAAGACCATTTTTATTTTCACTTTCAAATTAGTTTTTGCATTGTCATTCATGTAGGATAAAAGCTTCATAATCTATTTAAAAAACTTAAAGCGATATTTTCAATAATAATAAAATTTCAACCAAAAAATTAGAATGTAAACATAAATAAAATCATTTGTTTATAGGTTACACTTAAAAATAGTAAGAACAGGCGGGTATAGCTAATATATACGGCAGTTCAAAGTACAAAACAGGTTATAATAAAATATAATAATTTTATTTGTCAGATCAGACAATCCACTATTGTTAGTAAAGAGATCAACTTACAAACTAGTGTTAGTACCTCTAATAATTAATAAAATCAAAAACAATGTCAAAGTCGGTAATAATAATTAAATCAAGTA
Source organism: Leucania comma (assembly GCA_958295575.1). NCBI lineage: Eukaryota > Metazoa > Arthropoda > Insecta > Lepidoptera > Noctuidae > Leucania > Leucania comma. Next base: position 3,860,480 of record OY282469.1, read on the forward strand.
AAGAAATAATAAATAACAAACATTCACAACACACTAACATTACTTCTGGGCACAATTCGAGGACAACACTTGCGTTTAAGCACTTCGATTTTTCTTTCGCTTAAACCAAGAATTTTCTTTATGTGACCCTTAAAAACAATCTGCGTTTCACAATAGTGTGGTAAGGCAACAAGGCACTGCACATCCCACATTCCGGGACAATCGCGCAACCAAATTGTTCCCATAATGCTACATGTCGGTGACCGCCTCCTTTACGGCGCCTCGGCCAGATTACATTCCACCAGCGTTATATCCACCATATGAAACTTTTTATCGCTACATTAACTTCTATTTTAGGTCGTATGTGCCTGTTATTAAAGTTCTAATTCGGGTACCCTGCTGTGTTTCGTCCTAATTATGGGTTCCGACGTGTCATATTAAGACGTTTATTTCTATGGCCTGGGTGTTAAGTTGGCGGAGAGACGCCACATGCGGTCTTTATGGGTTTGATAGTGTTGTAGCCAACTTTGCTTTAATCTTTGGCCATCTTTTGTTAGTTTAACGCATAAAGGATGCTCGAAAACTACCTAATCAACACCCTAATATTATAAACACGAACCTTTGTATGTGTATTTTTTTGTGTATGTGTGCGTGTATGTTTGTTAGGTACTCCAATTTGTATTTGTATTTCGGGCTGGTATCCGCAACTCCACGATTAAAGCGCGTATTTTACTATACGGCTAAACGGATTTGCATGAAATTTATCACACGGGTAGCCCATGTCCTAGAATAGTACATACGTATTATTACGGTTAGTTTCACACACAGAAACCTGGCCTGAACTTATCCAATATATTATTTCAGAACATAGAAGAAGTAAGAAATATACAAACATATTAACAATCAGCTTTATATAATATACTAGCGGTCCGTTTTCCTGTCCGAAAGCAAAAATAAATGACAGCCTAATTGCAACTCCACTTATCGGCCAAACCATCAAGAGAGCCACTCAAGTATACATATAAAGTTACACCCAAATTAGTCAGGCCGTGTAAGAAAAATAAAATGACGAACTTACGTAGAAGAATTCTCCTTCTCTTCCTACCCTTATCCCATATTACTTGCAACACGTTTCTTTCTTCCACTCTGTCCTTTCACCCGTCACATTATCACTAACTCTCTTTTCTTCATATCATTCCTCACATAATCCAACCGTCTCTTCTATGGCCTCGCTCTTCCTCTAGTAACATACGTTTTATCCCTCCTCTTCATATGACCGTAAAAAGACAAACGATTTCCTTTCAACTTTTCAGTCACTGGCGTCACTTTCAAACTTCCTCTAATATACTCAGTATACGCAGAAACACACGTAGAAGAATTATAGGCTAGTTTGATCATACACTAATTTTAAAACCAAGTAATTATTCAAAGTACTTAAGAAAACATTGCTTAATTAGGTAACTATTAATTTAAGTTTTCTTTAAAATATGTTGCCATTGATGCTGCCATATCTAATGTTGGCATGATTTATTTCAGAATTCAACATACTGAGAACCTAAACTCAAAACAAACTAAGTCTGGGTTTGGTAAATGAAAATTACACGTAACATCTCCTAAGGCTGCCGATTCACGCAAAGCTAACAAAACAAATATAATATGTCTGTATGTGTATTAAAGCTAGTATATTTAGATTTCATGGGTAGACAGTAAACATAGCAAGAAGCCTAGTATAATGGTTCACAATAAACATAAGTGCCCTAATAATGTTCTCACTGCTGGAAGTCAGGCCTTCTCTCTAGGAGAGGGTATAGGCTACCACGCCGGCCTATCATGGTTTTGCGGATTTCACATGTTCAGGAATTTTTAGTTCTAGATAGGTTTCCTTCCTATGTTTTCCTAAAACGTTTTTGAGAGTAGTGATGGTGTAATAAGTGCCTGCCTGTGTTTGATTCAGAAATCAGTAGTTTATTTCAAATGGAACAATTACAGGCACTTTTGAATTGTCAAAATGTCAAAAAAGTGAAGTTAAATTGCACGTTCCAAAACGGACTGGACTTCCAAAACTTCATGGACTCTCTTTTTAAATCATATTATGAGTTACATAAATCTTGGTTACATATTTCTTGTCGCTTCTATTATGTAAGCTAAAGAGATGAAAAAATTAAATAAACTAATTACAAAATAGAAATTTAATTAAGCCACTGGCAGCTAAGAAATGTGTGACCAGTGCCAACTGATGGCACCCGTTCACGAGCATGACGCGTGTCTCAGCCCTACTCAGCTCAACCATCTTTAACGTAACGTAATCGGGCCACCACTGCTCTCATATTTATCAATCCCTCTTCACAATCTAAACTGTCTTTAAAATCTAGTTAAAATTCATTTTCCAGTCATTTTAAAATAGGCCAACAACAGCTTTTCCAATGAAACTACCGTTGCTCTACAACGCTTCGAAGTTATGCACCGAAGCGATACCAATATCTACGTACAGCTCGCACAGCTCCTTACCCTCCGGTTAGGAAAATGAGCTTCAAACAAAATAATAAAGGTTTATTTAACCACCGAACAAAGTTTAACCGAAAACGTGTAAACGGGGGACTGGGAGGGAAATAAAGAATCCGTTTTATATTTGACGGGATGCTCCAGAGTGCGGGGAACAGTAATTTGTCTACACTCCAAAACATAATATTTCATCAGGTTTTTTTTGTTTATTCATTTGTTTCGCCAGCGGCTCGACTCGCAATCACGCTTCGATAGAATTCGGTTACAGGAATGTATGCTCCACGAATATGTCTCGCTGCTCGTATAGTCGTCATAAAAACGTCAACTTGTCCACATTTTTTCTTTTACGGTTGCACATAGATATGGGTTTTTGAGTTCGCTTTGACATGGTCTGAGGTTGGTTTTCGATGGATTGTGGACGTGGTTTTTGTGACAAGATATGCAACTATTTTTTGTTGTTTTTCTTTGTTTTGTGGACACATTTTTTGTTTACTTTTAGCGGCATATTACCAGGAAATAGAAGCACTAAGTTCTAATAAATGAAAACGTTTAATCTCTAAAAAAATATCATCATCATTTCATCTGTTATTAAGACATCTGTTGAACAAAAACCTCCCCATGTGTTGCCACGATGACTGGTACTGTGCGTCTCGTATCCATCGGATTCTTTCAACCCTTACCAGGTTATCGGTCAACCTTGTGGGAGGCCTTCCAACGCTGCGTCTTCCAGTATACGGCCCTTGTTGAGCATCTGTACTGCAACCAATATACCCACTGCTATTAAAGTTGGATATTGCGCTTCTAAAAAATATGAGTACAAAAAAAAATCAACAAATATTTAACAAGTTTACGCCTATTGTATAAAATATAAAAAAAAATATATGTAAATAACCTTCACCAATAAAGTAACCTCAAAACAAACTGTACGGTAACCTTCTGATTTACTCGCACTAGTCACGTTTCCACCGCCATTGATTCGGTACTTAAGGCGTTTATGCAAATGTCCCTTATCATTGTAATCAGCGCAATCGCGACGGAACCACCCACAAACAAGTCAGCGGTGGTCAGTCAGAGTGACGTTTTTATCGCTGCTTGATATCACTTCTAGAATTTAAATATCAATTGCGATAACGCAAAAGCACCCCTGAAATAGAACTGTAGTAGACTGTTAAATTATGTTCATTTATGCGTAATGTTGTGTTGTTACGTTTTTTTTTTTATGGTAGGTAAAATCATCCAATGACAAATCCCGCCCTTGGTTGGAGCAGAAATTAGTGTCAGACTCTTACTGACTAAAAACCTACCCCGTTCCTTCGTTGCCTATAGTGCCGGGGCTGAGCCTTCCTCTCAGAAAACGGCCGTGTTGTTAAGTTTACGAAAAAAGAAACCAACCAATACATATCAGAGATCTCGATGCAGCGCCATCTCCCAGGTCACATTATATTTTCAAACCACCCAAGGATCTAATCAAATATACATACAAAATTTCGTCAAACAAAAGGTGTAAAACTTTGTACACTCATTTTTCACGGTTTCAATGTCTACTTTTCAATCAATGATTATTTTGTACATAAGACTGTGATTACTGCAAAAAGATTCGCCGATTCAATTCGAAATATTTTGTTTCACAAAGGCCTACATGGACATTTATAAAAATTCAGAAGCTAGAGCATGGTTCCATTTTTTGTCGTTTCATATAGAGAAGAACCGGTAAGAAACTCCATGGATACTCTCTAAAAAAAATAAGTTTTACAATATTTCCTTATTACAATATTAATAAGTATGAGAGGACCATATACATCAGTCAAAATGTAGATACCAAATAAGTGATATAAAAAATAATCTACGATTCTATGGAGTCTACAGTGTTCTCACATTCACATTATAAAAAGAAGCTATACAAAATAAACCTGTTAATAAAACCCCTGATGATAGAAAACAAAACATAATAAGTTCCAATCACAAAAAAAAACATGAAAAACAAAAAAATTAAAGAATAACTGTTTTCCTTCAATTCGAAAATTAAACTCCTTTTCCTTCCCAACTTCCTTAGGGAAGCGAGCAACAAAAAATGATCACCGACCATTCTAATAATTACAAAGGTCTGTAACATTATCTCAATATCGCATCTTCTATAGAGATACAATCTCCACCAACTCGACCCGTTCAGAACAAAACAGTTAGACAGTATTTATGAAGTTCCTAACTTTGCAAAATATGAACACTTTTCATTACGAAACTTCCATAAAAGCTAATGATAACTACCCACGTATATATAAAAATATATTCTAAAACTCATTTTTGAGGGTAGGATAAGTTTTCTAAGACAACATCGAGGATAGTTTTAAGGTCAGGTGGATGCTGAAAGGTTTTTGTAAACTTTTTACAAACTTAACCCAATTTACCGACGTTATTTTTAACATTGTACATTATTTTTATGGACTTCAGTAAATTAAATTACCGAGAAAGCGTGAGATTGGCCTAAAATAATCCACCTATTTTTGTTGGAGAAATTTAGGCGAGCTTTATGTCTGTTTGTGTTATGAAATACTCCATCACGTGGTAATTTTACTGATAAGCCTGTTAAAGTTCTAAAATTAGAAGTATTGTCATCCCCAAAACTCAAAAACTTTACCCTAAAAAGGCAACCGCAAATTCAACACCCGAAAATTCGTACACACATTGACACGCTCACACGTCTCCCGCAAACATTTTTCTAAACATCACTCAGCGCCACCAATAACCCAGTTTACAACTCTGCCTTGTTATCTGAAACAATCGTATGTCCTGAGGCGTCCGCAATCACGACCAACACTGAACCCTTACATTTAGATCATCGCCCGAGATAACGACTGTTTTGTACCACGAGGGCGCGCGAGGGGCCGGGCGGGGGGTCGCGACAAGGGACCGAGTCACAACTTCATTACCATAGCAAGTCGGCGTCAGCAACTGAAGCTAGCTGAGTAGGCAACCCACCTTTTATTTGGAGATTTAACTCACTTAACATTCTGTCGAAAACGAATTTCGTGCGTCCCTTTCTCTCTAAGAGCGCTTGCTCATCCAGCTGCCGGATTCTGAACCTTATTCAGGATAGTGCAGTTTTTAACACGGACTTTGTGTCCCCGTCCAGTGCTTCCTTTTAAGATTTGTGCAAATGGAATGGAGGCAACTCTATCTCTGAAGGTTTATTGTGTGCTTCATTGTATTTAAATTGTCTTTAGTTTTGCGTAACACAAAGAGAAACATCAAATCATTCTCGGCATTCACAAAATCTTTAAACTTCTAACACTCCTCAAAAATAACTTCTATACCTACAACAACAATAATAATAATTTAACAAATTGTATCCTTACACATCACATCCCAGACTTATTACTAAGCATAAAAAATTACAGAATTACGCTACAAAGTCCCATAAGCATAAAAAATTACAACACCATGTAATAGTCATCAAGCGACACCTAGCGTACAAAACGCTCGTAAAATTCAAACGTCGCTTCTCGTCGGGCAGTGAACAAGCGCCCTTATAATGAGCGACGCCATCTCTCATGTAATTTCCTCATACATTCATCATGAGCGCTGTATAATTTGATCGAAAACAGCGCGGTCCGCGCCCTGGCGGACATTTTAGTTCGTAATGAGCTAGGATAGATGGACTGTCTTTTTTAATCATCTATGATTGAATATGAATTTGTTTTTTTATGTTCTCACTCAGTTTAATCTTAAATACAGTAAAAGATTAAAACCCACTTTCAATAACTTCACGTTTATGTTCGTATTTTTTTTTCATTTATTTATAAATCATATACTTTTTTGAATAGGAAAACGTTTATAAAAACAAGCATACAATGCCACCTATTGAACACTTCACTACATAGTATAAAACAAAGTCGCTTCCCGCTGTCTGTCCGTATGTATGCTTAGATCTTTTTAAAATGCGCAACGGGATTTGATGCGGTTTAGATAGAGTGATCCAAGAGGCAGGTCTATATGTATAATACATGTACATATAATATATTAAATACCACCATTGCACCCGTGCGAAGCTGGGACGGGTCACTAGTATTTTCATAAGACCATTCTTATTGCACATGGCAATCTCTTACAGACAACCTTTGGATGGACTGAACTAAAGGAAATAGATTTATGGCTGCCAGTGTACAAAAACTTTAAAAAATTGAAAAAAAAAAACAGTACAATAAATTTCAAATATACAATTGTTTAATTGAAATTTATTGTATTGATTTTTTTTTTACAAAGAAAGAATTAAAGTTACAGATATTTGTCCTTCACCATTTGTCCTCTTTTTTTTTTATTTCCAAGAGTAACGCCAAAAAACATTGTCAGATTCAGTCACCTAAAACTGTTTTCCGCACACATTATTATAATTTACAATCTATTAAATTCCTTTTCACACGGGGCATGTCTATAAAATTTTAATGACCAGCAGGAGGTTTTACATCCACATTTACCAGCCAAAGTGATTACAGGAAGGTTTGTAAACAGAATTTTACGTACGTAACGGTGGACCAATATCTCTATCGGTGCCGAGTTATTTTTGCGTTTTATGTCTTTATACGGCTCCGAACAATGGTGCTTGGTAATTTCGCGCAGTGCCCGGAATGGGGGCGATGTCGTAAACGGCGTGAATCACGCTCACTTGTAAGTAAACACAACATTTATATTTTTAAGTTTAGTGCCTGAGGAAACTCGTCTGTGTCCTTTGGCAAGTCATTCTGTCATTCATTGCGCAGCTTTTCCTGTTTTGAATAAAGTCGTTTCGCTTTTGGTGTTTACTTTGTCCCGCGTTGTAATGTTTTGTAGTTATTGCGTTTGTACGAAAAGATTTGAGTACTGTTTCAATTCAAACATGATTCCTTATTTCAAATGCTGTTATTATTGTAACATTCTTTAATTTTAGATTAAAAATCTCATTGTTTACCTTAAATCTGATAACTTATTGTTTAATCGTTTATTGAAAACTCTTTATTCATAATCAGAAATAAAAAGAAAATTGGAAACCTGTTCAAAATTAAGTAACTTTAAATTCGTTAGAAAGGGAAACTGTCATGTAACAGAAAAAGATGCACACACTATAGTGTGACGTCACCACCATAAGCCACCGGCGAGACATTCCCATCACGCGTCTACTCTTTTTCATACAAATATTTCAAATTCCAATTGTTGCTTAAATGAATATCAATGTATAATATATATATATATATTCTACAACTACCACACAACGTCATCTAGTCCCAAGCTAAGCAGAGCTTGTGTTATGGGTATTAGACAACTGATAAAAAAAAATGTACTTTTCCGAAAAAGTTTATGTTTAGTGTTATTTGTTATTTAGTACAAAAGTAAACACAGGCAAATATCCAATTGAAATAAATAATGAAGTAGGTACCAACATAATAATTCATTACATCCCATTTGTTTACATCACAAGAAAACTATGACGCAAGCTCGGTTTCGCACTAATTCATTGAAACATTCCGTCGAAAACAAACAAACGTTTACGAGAGCAGTGTCATACGCAAACGCGTAACCCATTATTTTGTGCGTATTGTCTCTGGGCCGCGTACCCCGCGTACTGCGTACCGAGGACTATACAGAGATACGCCAGGTGACATAATAAACATACGAACGCGTGCGTTTTATCGTCTAGTTTATAATAAGCAGGTCTTATGCTTATACATAGTGATTTTACTATGCGAGCTTGTACATTGTGATATCATCTTTATTCCTTGGGGATAGGTTTTTTTAAGTTATTGATCGCCTCTCTCCTCCAGATGTATTTAATTTTGCTGTTTAAGAACTCTTGGCCCTTTCAATGACAGATATAGCATATGTATATTCCCAATACGATCAGCTCTATTATTTATATATGTATTAAAACTTTGTACTCTAATAAACACTGAACAAAGACGAACTTATTTCTACCTATCGACCTTAGGGTGGTTTCAATAACATACAGATTTCATCAAGCATGCAAAAAAAAAAAGATACGGCCGTTTATATCGTCTTTTAAATTCATATGACCTAGAATCCTGAAATGTGGCATGAGGCAAGGTCTCGTACAAGTATAGGAATAAATCTGAAAACTGTAAATTTGTGATAACATCACGAAAAAAAAGCTTTTAGATTCGCAAAAATCTTCCGAGACTCGAGATATTCGTAAATATTCCCAAATCGATCGATTTGGAAATTGAACTATAATTTACATGAATTAGTTTGTACAGAACTCTAAGTGTGCAAGCCCGACACACTCTTGCATAGTTTTTCTTGTTTAAGTATTTAAATCAACTGATGTACCTTTTTGTGTCCTAATCAATATTTTACAAACATTTGAACGAATAAAGATTATTATTTTATATATTATAAGCCTTAGTGAATTTGTATTCACTAAGGCATTCTTCTTACAGACAGCTGTAACCCTATATAGGTTCTTTGTTGAATTTTCGATTAGGACTGACTGTTATGTAAAATTTTATAACTTTATAACCTTTACGAAACCAGAACCCAGTTATTATTTGCTCCAGAATGATAACCAGTTACAACTTCAATTACGACTCATGAAAAAAATAACGACTCACTCCATTCATATAGAATGGAATATTGTCGTATATTAAGTACTTTTAACACAAAGAGACACAATGAACCGAAGGCGGCGGTTATGACGTTCTTGTAATGGGACAAGTGAGACGATATTACTTGTGTAGTAATAAAAAATTACGACCGCAGTCGCATTCAAACGACGTTTTATTTGCACGCTGTTATAAAGAACATGTTTTATTTAATATATATATTTTTTTAATCTAGAAAACTAAGCTTTCATATATATATATTTTTTTTAAATTATGTCCGAAACTTTTTCATACGATACACTCAAGTTATTGAAGTGAATATTTTTCTAGGCGCATTGAGTAATCCCCCTTCCTTTATTATCCTCTATTATACCACTTTATTTTGTGGGTATTGAATGAGACTGAGCCATCACGCACGGCTGTGTAACACATGTTCGTAATTATTCGTGTAAAGTCGGCCGACTCGAACCGACCTCACCCGAATAGATGGTCGATTGGGTCGAAAGGTCCTAGATAGAAAGCTTCCCACAAGGACCGATTTCCTGGAAATGATCGCAAGAATCCGATGGATGCAAGATACACAGGATTGATCATTATGGCGTCACTTCTGTTAGCGACATAAAAAATACTAAAAACAGAATAAAATAAATTGTATAAAAAAGTTCTATAGGTGGTACGGAATCCTTTTTTTTTCCAAACTAATTTTGAAAGCGGTTGATGTCGCTACTCTCTCAATAAACATAATTAGATAAATAAATAAAATATCCTTTAATAAGAGCCAACAGCAAGCTTCATTTCAACCTCTTAGATTGCACAACTTTAAATAAACAAACATGTAAATTTTCAAAATCTGAGTCAAACACAAACAATAAAACTCTCTAAATTACCTACTTCACTAAGCCGTTAACCATAACAAACACCATACATCACATTCCCTAATTACAAGTTATCAAAACTGCTCCTGAAGTCGTAAGAGCGCGGGTAAACACGGGCGGCGCGTTAAGCTAGCATATCAGATTATAATGTAATCCTTAATATCACGTTGGAGGTAAATAGCCCGCGATAACAGCGCACACGGTGGTGTGAACCTTGTACTGCAGGCATCACGTAGCTAATAATGTCTGTAAGTTCTGGGGACATACGGTGCGGGAGGATTGCTAGCAAGTCGGCGAGCTTTTAGTCCCATTTAGAAAGAAAGAAAGAAGAAGAAAGAAAGGAAAAATATTTATTTGAAACTCACATAAAAAATAAAAGAAAACATTATTTAAAGATTAAGAAGACTTGTGCGAGGCCAAAAAGGCTCCTATCTCAGCATATAAAACAGATAAACAGATAAATAAAAATGCAATTTGTTTATATTTATAAAAAAAGAACTAGATTATGCTAGCGGTTTCGCCCGCGTGCAAGTCGGTTTTTTCATACAAACTTCCAACCCCCGTTTTACCCTTTTAGAGATTTTTTTATTTTATTTTTTTATGGTAGTTAAAATCATCCAATGACAAATCCCGCCCTTGGGCGGGGCGGGAAATAGTGTCAGACTCTTACTGACTAAAAACCTACCCTTCCATTCGTTGCCTTTGTCCCAGGGCCCGTGGTGACATTTTCACATAACCTTTGGCCCCAGTAGGCTTCGGCCCTGCTGGGCCCCTACAGTTTGCTGACAACTCCTTGAGGCGCGGGGGAACAGTGCGCGCCGTAGACGACTTGAGCTGGAGTTTCATAAAATCCGTTCTTAGCAGATGTTTACACCCATAAAGAACCTACCTACCAAATTTTAAGTTTGTAGGTATTCTAGTTTCCTAGATTTTGCGATTAATCAATGAGTGGTATTTCGCTTTTATATAAAAAGATTTGATTCAAAGTTCATGAATCAAAGGCTGCGTGATTGTTCGAAAGAGTTACCGCAGCAATGGAACGCAAAAAAACAACTGAAGAAAGACAGATAGGTTTTAGTCCCTACTGGGGCACGGGTTGACTTATGAAATAAAATAATCGTAGAACGCAAGGAAACTGAAGAAGCATAAATTTGATTTTTGACAGAAAAATTTCTGAAATACCTTTCCGCTCCGGTCTAGAACGCGAAAAGTCGTTAGATGATTTTCCAACTTCCCAAATCATGATAATGAATCAACAGTTGGTACTTTCGATACCAACTATAAATTTATTCATATATATCGTCGTAAACTGTCCTTATACATATAGAAAATTAAAGCCATGACTATAAAAAAACAATAGAAAATCTCTACAGCTTTTGTCTTACGGCAGAAAACTTAACAGACAGACAGTTTCAGCTAATCACCCTCCACAACCGTATGTAGGCCTAACTCCGCTAAGCTAAACTGGGTAACTTGAGACACCATAAAACAGTTTCAAGTACCAGATAAAGATACATAGTGTATATACGTGAAATTTATAAAGCCGGGCCACGTGGTGGCTTGATGAAGCGAACCCAGCGTACCCACTGCGTAGATGGTTCTTAGTTTGTCTTTGAATTAGTTTCAACTCCGGCCTCCATTGCCCCGAGTTCAGGAATCACATTGTAGATATGTCTTCGAATTTAAGCTCGGATTTGTAAATTGTGTGTAAGATTATGAAGATCAAATCAGAAAGATCGTTAGTGAAGCCTCTTAATTTAAATCTGTAAACGCGTTGAGTAAGTCATTAAAGGTAAAAATACACATTGGAGACCAAAAATGTGAACGTATATGAAAATTCAGCCGCCTTACTTCGCGCTTACACATGATAAAATTGTTTAACATATAGCCATAGGGTACACAGTAAAAATATTTATATGAACTGCCAAATAAAATCACATAATCTTATTTCAAAAAGTAAAAACCGCACATTGTAAATAACCCTCTAAAATTCAATGCGGCGTGCGGAAAAGGGGAATAATTCGAGAGCGATTGCGTCGCGGTCAAAAATCATAGGAATAAATTATCTTTATTCGGTTTATTCGAAAGTCACTGCGTTCTGTGGTGTTGGCGGCCCGCCAAATAGTGAAAGTTTAGAAGACATTGGCCTACCAAATTTGTTTGTACACGAACGAAGCAAGGGGGCCGAGCCAAGATTCCGTGGCTGAAGAAATCGAAAGCAGAATCTACTGTAAACATTCAAAATTTTTATGGCACGATTTTGGAGATGAGCCAAAACTTACAGCATTTTTTCCTGATGTCTTTGTTATCGAAAACTGTCAGAGATTTACGAGTATGCAAGAAATCTGATATAACGTCTTTGTAACTTTTAATACAATTTCGTTTATTTTTCCGACGTGGTTTTCTGAAAAATGGAAGCTAAGGTTAAGACAGTTTATACTAAGAACCAGAGTTTCTCATAAACAGCAAACTTAACTAAATAACATGCTTGTATCATATTCAAGGCACAAACATTTTTACTGTACACCACGATACGGGGTTCATTTAACCCAAATTACATAGATCAGCTAAGTAGAGCAGTACCACAATGCCTTAATATACTGATGCCCCAGGGAGACTGTGGAATGAGACGTCCATAGAATAAACTGACACCCATGAATTTACCGACAATGTAGGCGCAGGCGCGGCTCTAAACAGAAGTTACGGTGTTAAGTAACAGCGGCCTTATACCTTCGTATTATAGGGTTATACACGCCTTTCTGCGACGCTTTATGTGCGTCGTAAAGTCGCTTGTCTGCTCGCATATGCCCACCTTAGCAATGAGATATTGGTCTATAAAAGCGTTTTTATTTTTGCCGCGTAATTATAAAGGGCAGTTCGGTGTGGGCTTGGTTTTGTGTGGCTTGGCCTTAACGTGAATGGAGTCGATCTATCATAGTCGAATGGATGTGAACTCCCAAATTTTGTTTTTATAAGTAAATAAAAATGTATGTACATGAAAACTTAAATATTAATTTATACTAAACCTAACGTGACTAGAAGGCGAACTCGTTCTTTGCCCAAAGGATTAACATTGCTATTCAACGTGGCAATGCTGCCAGTCTTCTGGGCACATTTTCGGTATGACAGCAAAACCGTAAAGGCCCAGCAGGGCCAACGCCTATTGGGGCCGTGATCCTAGTACTCAAAGGGTAACTGAAGAAACAAAGGTGTGGTTTTAGTCAGTAAAACTCTGACACGTCCTCTCACTCTACCATAAAGCGGGTGCGGCAGCCTAATTAGCAGTCAAAAACTACGAACAGTAATTTCGGAATATAAACCATTATAATCTTAAAGTCCGCATCGGAATACATTAACCTTTTCTGACCTTTTCTTCAGCTATTTCAGTTCTTTAAAGTGAATGTTCTCTTAATAGTAGAATCGATCTCTTCTATTGTAATCCGTCGAGCGTGATAAAGGTTGTAGGTGGTATTGAGGAATTAATTAATTACAAAGTTTAACCCACACCTACAAATAAAATCAAGTAACAGTTGATGAAAGGGACTTATTCTATCACTACAAAATTTTACAAAGTAAAATTTTAGTAAAAAAAATCCGGCCAAGTGCGAGTCGAACTCGCGCACGAAGGGTTCCGAACCATATCGAGCAAAAAAGGGCAAAAAAATCACGTATGTTGCATGGAAGCCCCCTTAAATTTTTTGTATTTTTTTTATAACAGCAACAGAAATACATAATTTGTGAAATTTTCATTTCCCGCTCTGCCCAAGGGCAGAATCTGTCATTGGATGATTTACCTATCAAAAAAACTGTCTAGCTATCGCGGTTCTAGAGATACATCCTGGTGACAGACAGACGGACAGACGGACGGACAGACAGCGAAGTCTTAGTAATAGGATCCTGTTTTTAGCCTTTGGGTACGGAACCCTAAAAAGAGTGTTAAAAAATTAGGTCAAAAGTAAAATAAATTTCGAAATACAAAAGTACATTTCATAGGAATAGGTATTCGTTTTGAAGTATCATTCATTGTTTTCGTTGGTAGTTTTTTAAGATATTTCATAAATATTCTGACTTTCCCTCTCTTAGAGAGGATAATATTATAAGGCTGATGCTATGCTATGCTGTGACTTTATATGAGCACTGGTTTTGAGCAATTTTACTCAAGCCATAATATAAATATTAGATATATTTGTATTAATTTTATAAAAATGATACACTTATTCTGGTTTATTTTTTTTATTTAAACCCACTACAAATAAATTATTTTTCACAATTTTTTCCTGATTCACGCTTTTCAACTTCCTGATTCACGTCAGGAGTAACACGATTAAGTTGAGAGTACACTTAGCTTTAACTGTAAAGTCAATTACTCCCGGTTCTGCCCGCCTTGTACCCGGCCGGACAAACAGACGGACTTGAGGGGCTCCTATGTAAATGACGCGCCGACCGGTGCGGCCCGAGAGTCCTACAGGCTGCCGTGCGAGAACCTCCTTGGTAGATGTGTGCCTATCCGTGACGTATACTGTGGCCATCTTTGACTCAGTGTTTGTGTAGCGAGGAAGTGATTGCGTAGGATGGCGTTTAGTGGTAGGAATGGTTTGATTTAGTTGGGTAAATTTTTATTACTTAAACTTCATTTACAATAGTGGTACATAGGCGGACTTAATGCAACAAGGCATTGTCTACCAGTCAACCTTTGGGTTAAAAAAGACAACACTGTGGTAAGTGTGCACAATAAATAAATACCTACGCGTCCTGTATTATAACTCCTCTTCATATTCTTAGAACCACTCATAATAATTATAATACCGTTTATTTTCCGTATGTCGCAATAGTCTCACTAACCAAGGGTGTACTGGTATAGCAAGTACATGAACAATCGACGGTTAAGACCACGTTCCATGAAAATTGTCTAAGGGACCTCTGCGAGTTTGCTGCGGCTCCTCGTATGCCTTCCGAAGGTCCAGAACCCCAGGGTCCTAAGATATATAAGTACATATTATTGTTATACATTAAGTAGTTTTATGTTTTCAATTCTTTAAGGCACAAATATTATTCGCCGTAGATCCTATCACACAATTTCCATGGATTTTTCCAAGTATACGGTAACCGTTTCCATTCAAAAACTGTTGTCACCCCGATTCCACAATATTTTCGTAACAGAGCCGTTGTTCGTCCAGATTATGTTATCCCGATTCTGCCAATATTATCGTAACACTCCCGACAATATCCCTCCGATTTCTTGTCACAACAAACGTCACATAACTCGAGTATCGCTGCGCGCAACACGCGTTTTGTCACACGAGAAAATAAAATTTTCTGTAGCACCGCAAACACATTACACCGTCGAAATGTGTGTATTTGTGCGCCAGAGATTGTGTACCTATTTATTTTTCGTCCGAGGATCCCCTCCCCTCGCGCCTCAAGTCCTGAAGCCTTCCTCCCCGCCCCCCTCCACGTGAAACTCGCATTATTTGCGCGACCCCCGGCTGTGCGCACGTGAGGCGCCACATCGTACTACTATATTTATGTGTTCGGTGGCCACAATCGAAATTATTTATGCTTTTATATATGGAAATCTCGGCCTTTGTCCCGCCCGTGGTCGCTCGTATTTTTGCCCCTAAATTGCTTTTATTCGACGACTGACTTAATAATATTTCTGTAATTAAAATCTCGTCCCGAACATTTTCAACGCGGTGGGGTGTTATGAGCAATTTATGCGATTTTTTTTTTTCGCCAAATGAGTATTTTTAAAAGCGGCAATTAATCGCCTTGATATTGCGGCAGGCTGCCATGTTTTTCGGACTTCCGTAGATTAATTTAGGGGTAAAAAACGTCGTTTATTTGTCAAGTTGTGAATGTAATCTGACTCGTACATTGCCAGACAAACAAAAACGTACACCGACAGGAATATGTATGGCTGTTCATTCATTCAAAATGTGTTAATAACAAAACACAGGAGGTTGTTTTCGAACCTTTTAAGATGTTATCTTTTCTGGTCCAAATAACAGTAAATAGAAGCCTGGAAAAAAAGCTGAAAAACCAATATAATAATTTTAACTTAATCTAAATTCCCTACTCCGAAATAGTCCACCATTTTTGTTCAACATCACCCATCTAAAGCCCCGTCATATTAATTACATACGTCTCGAGATCGATGAGAGGCTGCCAGACCGGTAGAGATGGCACACATAACCAGCGGCTCACGTCTCATTGATAGCGGATTATCCGCTAAGATTAGACCAACGCTGCGACTTCCAACTATCCGTATGAGACTCCTTTATTATATGCGTATACGCTATAAGTAGGCTTTTGATTGGTTTTATGTGTAGGAGGAGTATTCTGTAAGGTGTAGGATTATTTTATGTTTTTGTAGAGATGTTATTTATTAGTATAATGTTCCCACTGCTGGGACTTAGGCCTCCTCTCTAGGAGAGGGAATGGGCCGTAATCCACCACCCAGTGCGGGTTGGTGGAAGTCACATGTCTTCGAATTTTTAGTTCTAGGACATGCCGGTTTCCTCACGATGTTTTCCTTCACCGTTTTGAGAGTGGTGGTGATGAAATAAATTACACAAAGTAATGTGCCTGGCTGGGTTTGAACCCGTGACTCGTAAGTCGGGTCCGTTACCATTCGGCCACTGCTCTATTTATTTATTTATTATATAGTTATTGATAAATATAAATTAGATTTGAAAATTATAATTCTAGATAGAGGGCCCATCTATTGAATGAGCAAGTCACCTCTCGTCTTTACATAATTTTTGGTAACCAATCCACTTACGCCTACAAAAACAATGGCCTTCTATCTTTGTTTTCAATATATCGCAATATTTTCCCACCAACCGATCTAAGGCGCCTCTGGGAGTTAGCTTTGGTCCCTCATATGCCTCCTAAATGTGATACATCTAAATACCAAGAAAATTGTAGTGTGTGTGTTTGTTTTATAAATTGTAAACATCTTAAGTTAAAATCTATCTTTCACATCAAAAAGCATTATTCACATAAAAAGAAAACACAAAATTTCCTGCCTTACTTACCTACTCGTTCAAAAAATCGATCCGCCCATTACCCTCCGCTCTCAAACGCTCAAAACCAAAAGAAATTAAGGAGGAAAAAATCCATGCAACACAAACAAAGAGAAAGAAAGAACTCCTCATCCGTAATCTGTTTAACTGGCGTTTGAACGAAACGTTTCTACCGCACTCAATATAAGGCTTTTGAAAAGGTCTTTACAAGTTCAGGAAACATGCAATTGAGGCCCAAACAGGACTTCTTATAATTGAGCTAAGGACCATAAAAAGCGAAGCGAAGAGCCACTAGAGACGCCTGCAGGCGTTTTTGAAAAATCATAAAGGTGTTTTTTTAATTAGGTCACATTTTTTATTGAATCTGTCGGTCATGGACACCGAGAAAATTTTACCAAGGAGACAAAGTCTACTCTAAGAATAATCTATTGTACACCGTTAAATTTTGATCGTTTTAATCCTGTGGAGGGTTGATTCGGTATACGAAACACTATAGTTTTGTAAAGATAAAATAAAAAGATTAAGTACTTACTTTTTCTAAAATTCGAATTAATAACGCATGTACGAAATTAATTTCTTTAAGTAAACGAGTCAATAACCTTGTAGGTAGTTGACGGTCGTTGCGTACTAACTAGCTTAAAGGTCATTGAACTCGCCCAGCTGACGTTTACTTAAAGAAATTAATTTCTTACATGCGTAAATTAACTTGAATTTAAAAAAAGTACTATATTTTTAATTTTATCCTTACAAATCGATAGTGTTTCATGTACTGAATCGACCCTCCACGGGATTAAAACGATCAAAATTTAACGGTGTGTAAAAGGAGAAACTAATTGACTGATATATCAACGTACAGCCGATACTAATAGGACTAGGAGCGTGAAATTATGCGCAAGGTTTTCCATTTATGACGTAGGCGAATATTAAGAGATGAGTTTCCAAAATTGACCCCCTAAAGGATGAAACGGGGTTCTAAAGTTTGTATGGAGAAACGTACCTTCACACGGGCAAAGCTGCTGGTAGAAGCTAGTCTTCAATTAAAGCTAAAGTCACAATAATAAGCTTCTGACATCTAACTGCATAATTCGCACTTCAAAATTCATGCAATCTAGCGCTGTAATAATTTTGTGAATAAACTATGCGCCGTCGTCGAGATTAGGCCAATTTTTCTCGTTGACAACTTAAACGTGACTTATCTCCGCTTTATCCGACTCTGCAAGTGCTTTAAGCGCTTAACCTTAGAAGATTTACCAGAATTAGTTAGTCAATGTGACCTTTTATGCCAACGGAATATAATCTTCTTGCAAAACTCGCGCCCTTCGCGAGAAACTGCAAAGTCATCGTACAAATCTTTTAAGGCTTCTGTCAGTTGGATAAAATCTCAATCGGGAACTCAATCACTTTATCAATTCTTTCTTTCTCGGATCTGCGTTTACTCTTTTTATTTTATACTTGAATCTCTCTATAACCAACATTTCCTAATCATCATCAACAAGGACGTTTACCAGACATAGTTCTCCTCCAATTGTCGCCACAACGAAGGCCTCAAGTCTGCTATTACAATTGTGTCAGAATGGTCTATCATTGATTTCATCATGACTGATTTTGACATGTTTGGTAATCTACTAATATAATGGCGTCACTAAGACTTTGCAACAGTCAATCACTGACACACCGTTGAAAGAAATGGTAATGTCTACATAACGACAAATGAATTTCTGACTTATGGGGTAATCTGCTAAAATTTTGTCAGTTCCTTTGATTAGTGACTTACCATTAGATTTTTCTGAATACGACGAAGTCATTCTACCACCATTCGTTAACGAGACCAATAACTGACCAATGATCGACCATTATGATTTAGAAGATTAAGAACTTTTACCAAAATGACAATGGGATTGTGTTGGAATGTCGAATTTACAAAAATAGCAGACTTGGGCCCCAGGTCATCGGTCCACCATTTTACTACCACCAACAATTAAATACAACAAATTTAACAAAGAACTGCGACGAAATAAATAGCACCGACCACAAAGTCTTATCTAAAGTAATAAACCGTGATTTTAATTTTCGCAGTACAAAGTTAATCGAGGAAATATACCTCGCAATGTACCATCGCCTTAAAAGAGACATTCGTCAGGTTATAAAACGAGGAAGTCAGAGTTCCTTTGCAATTGGACTTACAAAATGGAGATGATACAGAAGGGTAGCTTGATACAATGAGGGAAAGCAGATGCACACAAACATGGATGTATACGTACTACATTTTGAAACAAATGACAGCCGCAAATTTGCTTGCACTCGCTTGTACGTGAACCGTGTATATGTGTGCGTGCATTGTTGCTCGTTGTAAGGTGTCGACTTTCTGTATAAATCTACTCTGTGCCCCGGAACTAGCTGGGTAACCCTTCTCAATGGCCAGTCATCACAATGGCCGGCTCCGCTCTCCTCGGGAAATTACTCACAAAACGTATTCTTTGTCATTGAGAAATGTTTGAGAATATTGTATGGAGTTTCGGTTGTGATTTAGGGGTTTTGTTGATGATAGGGTGCCTAAAAGTTGGATGAGTTATTTATTGTAAATGAGGCTGTTTTAAGTTGAAAACTTTTTGAATCATTTTGATATTATAAGTCCTTTCTTTGAGGGATTTCTTCAAAAGTAAACGAAAAGAGCATCTCGTGGTAACACCATTGAAATCTTTACCGGTAACAATACCTTTGCATTCGGTTAAGTAACTTTATTTGACGCACGCACAAACAAACATCTTACGAAAAAAATACTTTCTTCCTAACATTTAGTTAGATATTTCACACTTTCCGCCTCAAAACAGCGACTTTGTACCATTTTCATTTTCCACAAAATAGAAGAAGTATAATACAAAATACAAAAACATTCCAACACTACACTAAACAAAAACTTTGTATTTTACTTCTTATAAGACTGTAAATAAAGGGAACTTCACAATTCATTTAAATGGGGTCAGATAGTAACGACGAAGATAATTCTGTATCCTTGACAAAAATAAACTATTTCTTCACTTGTAAAGACACTCAATTAAAGTTCGTACAATTGACCCAAAATATCTTTAGACCACACCTCAGAGGATCAGGCATTCTGCCAAGCCTCCTACAACGTTTCCGTCTCCATTCGGCTAATGGAGAAATATTGTTCCTAATTGACATTCTAAATCTGTAATAAGATGAAATTAAAGTGGCTGTAGAATTATTTGAGAGAGAAGTTGAGTAGGAAAGTAGTTGGAAGTTGGAACGCTAGTGTAATAAGTGCATATGGGAATATAATTGAGGGAAGATTTCTTGGCAGCGGGTAATCTTACAAACTTTTGTTCAAACAAATGTTCCTTTAGAAACTTGGCTGGTTTTTTTTAAATATAACAACTCATTTGGATATTATTTCACTGGTTTTAGTTATCTACGTTCCAGGTCATCCGATGAATGCGAAGCTCACAGTACCCGTCGTTGTTTTGACGTTTGATCGGTTCCAATAGTGGACGTTTTTCCACTGAAATGATGATGACGAATGATGATAAATCAAAGTTAGTATGTTTCCTGTTTCGTGCTCTACACATCGCTTTTCGATTTTTATATCTAGCATGAAGACATCTAAGTCGTCCCGCCATTTTCTGGGTCGACCCGAATGATTTCAAGGCAATAATCGCCAATACAAGAACAATATCCCTCATAACGAGAAGTGTCACAATCAACCGGCACATTATTAGCCCGCCCTGGCCATTTTCAATATCGCCCGGTGGCCACGATTTGCCCTAATGGACACTCTTAATGGCCGAATGAATATTTAAAAGTGAAAGCCATCAAATTTAAATATTATAAAATTATTTCAACGGATATCCTCCGCATTTATTGGTTTTCACGATAACCCAATCGTTAAGGTAACATCACCGATGATTATGAATAATTTTCAACAGTTTAATTTATTCTGGTCAAGTTATGTAGATTTCATTTTAATTAGTTTTCCTCAATATTTAAGTGGGAAGCCGTTGTGGCGTGTTTCATTTGAAATGAAATTGAATATCTCAAAATTATAGACGCTACATAAACTTATTATTCATTTCACTTACTAAAATTATCATAAGCTAAATCTACCTATATTATTATTATTTCCATAACCTACCTACTCGTTGTT
Organism: Leucania comma; assembly: GCA_958295575.1. NCBI lineage: Eukaryota > Metazoa > Arthropoda > Insecta > Lepidoptera > Noctuidae > Leucania > Leucania comma. The sequence goes on from OY282469.1 coordinate 3,881,610, forward strand.
TTGTAAGTAATTACTACGACAAGCAAAACATAACATGCCTATGTTGTTATAATTCACTTAAATCCATAGTCTACACAACCTTGATTGTGTTAAAAGCGCTGACGTTCGAACAACCTTCCGACTAAATTACTATCGAATACGTAACTTTGCAGCGCACTGTACGACAAAGTAAAGAAAACTGTACATTGTCCATTACTCCTCGGCCATTGGCCGGCCAAGTCGGCCACTCATTAATATTATAGTAAAAAGCAACCGCAGCTCAGCACGAGCGGCTGGGTAGACAGCGAATGAAATGGGTAATAAAAGTAATAAAGTGTATTGTTTGCCCGTAGATCGATAGCCAAAGACCCATTTAATTAATGACCAATCTCCCGAGACTCACCGGCACTTACACTAATTAATTAAAGTCTGCTGCAAACGGAGTAATAAAGTGAAGTCTCATGTTTGCTTTCATTGTTTTAAAAGAAAGGCTTTTTCCTTGACTCAGATATCTGCGTCGTGTCAATGTTATTAGGCGCACGGATGAAATTTCCCTATATATCGGCGCTTGACGCAATCAAGGAGATTCGATTGAAGACAAGATTGAGCTGCCGCTCGGTAGATTAGATGGAGCACCTATCACTTTGCGCGGCGATCACCTGCCCCGGCCCCGAAAATGGCGACATTTAAAAACTGAATCCACTTTGTGATCCGAATCCGATGAGTCGTATCGATTGTGTTTACTCGACTGACTCGATCACTCGAATCGATTCGCTACAGCACTCGATTTAATAGCATAATCATGTTTGGAATATTATTTGGCGTTGTTTATTATTCGTACTTTAGTTAGGAACTTTTCGAATCTCATTATTAGGCAAGTTTTGCTGCCGGAGTTTGTTTTTCTTCATAATTGAAATTGATTAATAGGTAAGGAGTATAAACAAGCTATTCAAGTACTTGCATAAACAAGTATACATTTAGTTTGTCGAAATGGCTGCCAAGTATTTAGATGCCTTCTACGCATAATGTCGTAACAAATATTTTGAGTAAAATTGTAAAAAGAAAAAATGGAATAAATTTATACACAAATACTTAAAAAAGAAAAGAACAAATACAGACAGAAAAGTACAAAGGTACTGCTTATTTCTAACGAAACTTCTTCCAGCAGACCTGCGACAAAAAAAATACACACAACAAATATAAATATTATTATTTCTTATTCCATCCAGTTACTGTGATTTTAAAATGAATAACAGCTCTCCTGAAACCTTTTGCACTTTCTGCGTTACCACCAAATGCGCAGTAGGTATCTATAATATACGTAAGATAAAGGAGACTGCCCATAATTTCTATTACTAAAACCTATTTTGTAGGGCCTATTTTCGAAGTAATATAAAAACAGAGAAAACATTGAATACATAAAATTGTTTCAATGAGTTCAATAGAAGGCAATATTTTGCGGCACCTTTGATGTTGGCTTATTTAAACAGAGGGTTTTCATGCCTTTATTGCGTCACTCCAAAATGTTTTTCCTTTAGCTGTATATGTGTATAACATACAAGTCATGTATTATGTAAACATATTGCGTCTTACATGTTCTTTATATCAACAACTCTTCAATATTATATGAATTTAATATCGACGTACTTCAACGGTTTCAATCTACGACTTCTGTTAATGAAACCTTTATAAGAGTTCGTCTCAATCAACTCAAATAGGCCAATTACGATTTAAGGGTTTCCGATTAAATTTTGGAATTCATAATATTTAGAAATTGCTAAATGTGGAGTGGCCAAATTCATGTATCGGTACCACTTTTATTTGCTACAATTTCAATTTTAGGCTATTTTGTTCAGTCATCTTTTTTATTAGTTACGGACTTGTAATTTTGTTTTGGATTTTTTTTAAGAACATAATCACGTTTTAACTTAATTAGAAAACGATCAATTTTCACAACAATTGTAATTTTTAGGCAGTAAATCAATTGACCCCAAACAAAAAAAAAACTTGTGAGATTCTAAAGATCCTGAATTTATCTTTTGTGACATATCGTGGTTAATCGTGTACACAAAAAGCAGAATATTTGCTACTTTATAATAATAATACTTTATTTTAAATAACATGGATACAACGAATATCTTCTTACACACACGACATATAAAAAACAATGCACATACAAAATATGAAAACCATACACACACACATAATATAAAAAGTGGGACACTTAATAAAATATGGAAAAATTTGATGAAAAACACAACTAAATACTAAAGTTTTTCTAGCACACAGGTGAAAATTTAAAATATTCCTTTTTTATTTAAAGTATACATCATCATTTAATTTTAAAGTTTACCATACTATCCGTATATAATATTAAAGAAAATAATAAAACACAAAGAAACCAATAAATATGTACACAAGCTAGAAGAACATGTTTGTTTATTCTGAAAAAAAAATGGAAATAAAAATGAAAGCAAATTAATTAAATTACTATTATAAGGTTATTGAATTTAAATTAAATGCTTCTCAGCTGATTTTTCATAAAAACCATTAAACGTTTTATATTTCAGTAACTACCGTTATCAAGTAATATCCAAAATATCGAAATAAAAACATAACATTAAAACCATGACCAAGCTAAACCTAAAGAACATGTTATAGCTAAATTACCGTACAGAATTTTAATTTCTAATTCAAAAACTAATCTACGTCAGCGATAATAGCCCCATGCACAATATCCATTACTTAGTTCGTGCTGAACATGAGGAAAAACGTGGAAGAAATGCTTCCGTGTAATTTAAAATGCAGTCTAATCTTTTTAAACGTACTTATAGTTTGTTCCCACAGATCAATGTTAATAGACTTTTGGACAGAACTGTGGATACTTTATAAGCCATATTAAACCGTGTACCCAATCAGATTTGCCATCGGCATAAATGATGAATTTACTTAAAAAATATGTTTCTTAGAGCCCTGGCCCTTTGGAAGTAGTGTGAGGGGTCGTAACCATATCGCAATGACCTCTAAGACACTTTTCATGAAACGTAGCGTAGTACTAGCATTTACTTGTATAGAGTAGAATAGCTCAACGGTTAGATATCTTTTACAACTGGTGGTCGTGAGCAGTGGCGTAGCTAGTCCCACAGGGGCCCCGTATCTTCCACAGGGGCCCCATATAAAACAAAAGGTGCTCTACCCTATGAATCGATTGTGGATAATATGATACTTTTTCTTTTCTTTCTTTCTAATTTTTGTCTACGTCGGGGCCCCTGTAGGGTGGGGGCCCCATATAATTGATACGGCGGAAGCTACGCCTTTGGTCTTGAGTGCAAACCACTACACTTTTGAAGTAAACTCATTTCTACCACAAAAAAAAGTGTATTTAAAATCATTTAGAGGTGGAAAATCATTAAATAACTTGTGATTTTTACAGGTTTAAACCCGCCTTTACCTTTCAGTTGCCTTTTGCTTTCTAGGACCGCGGTCCTTGACCTCTAACTTTAACCTTATTACTTAACAATAAGGTTTAAGTTAGCTGTACCAAGGTGTACTGAACTCGGTACACTTGTACCTGAGAAGTTAAAATATCCCTGCTGCCCGTTACTAGACTCCTACTAGTAAATACACATTATTATTTGCTTGTAACTTTTTTGCTTACTGTCTATTTCTCGTGAATAAAGAAAAATATCAGGTTTTTCGAAAGACGTCACCTCTATTTTTCCAAAGTTGTAAGGCAACAAAATTGCTGACTTACACCTAACTTTAACAACAAACTATTACGAAAGATAAGTTTGAGAATATTTTCTTTTATTCTCATCATAACAGTATGCAAGGTGATCTTTATTCAGCTTCATAATGGCCAGTAATAAATTTTATTCCATCAACGTAATGACATTACATCAAGTTATTGACGTGGAGGCCTCGAAGCGAGCAGTACTTACGTCTTGTAAGTAAAAAATATGGAGTAAAAAATGATATAGGTATATGACTTAGGTATTGTGTAGGAAACCAAAAAGCTATATGACTTGTTGAGCTATTGAGATTCTTGCCCTAGAAGTCTGGCATGATTGCTCTTTAGGTAGGAAATCATCAAATGAAATCTCCCGTTCTAGGTTCATGTCAGACTGTTACTGGCTACAACCCACCCATATCCCTTCGATTACCTTTTGCGTTTTAAGATCATTGTAATAAGCTGTGACCTTTAGGGCCCTGATAAAATTTTCGAACAATCCTCAGCTGGCAAAGTCTATAATACTTCATATAGTTTACCTATTTCTTTTACGCATCTATGTATATAATGTAGTAGTAGTAGTTAGCCTATTATATCCCACTGCCGGATTCAGGTCTCCCTCTCATTTTTCTTGTCTTGCCAGCTACCTAGTAACTTCAATACTAATAATGAGGCTTGTCTAGGAAGGGGCATTATCCATAAGTCATTCACATACATATATTTGAAACAAAATAGGACCCACAATGTTACCCTGAGGCACTCCGTAGGACAGGGTTTCTTCATCACAGAAGCAATCATCGATTTTGAATCTTTGGGTACGATTGTTCAGATTATTTTTGAAGATTTACAGTGCCTCTAAGTCACCAATCATCTTCAATTTGGCTTTAAGTATAGGTACGGCAATGTACAACAAACAATGGCACACATTCTCAGCGACAAGTTTAAACAGGCGGGGTGCACACTCGATCGCAAGCCGCCCATTATTTTTACGGTCGTCCGCGTCGGCCACCACTCAACGCGATCGCTGCACTGCGCTATGTGTACACAGCTTTGTACGGCTTCTATAGATTAATCTTAGCTGTGCTATTAAAGTGGTTGATGGTGGTGGGAGAGGGCGTATTGTTCTTTTTGTACTTCTTTTATTACGTTCTGTATGAGAGACATGTTTTTGACTTTAGCTTTTTTATTAGTTAATTCATCATCTTCCTACCCTTGTTTCGTTTTACTTGGTGTCGGCGCAACAGGGTTTTTTCTTCCTGTTAACCGCCACGCTATCACCGACTATTTATACTTTCATATCACTCCTTACACAATTTATCCATCTGTTCTTTGACCTTCTTCCTCTACATCCATCTACATGTATGCTCATAACTCTTTTAGATTAATTAATTACTACACCTCTTACTAACAATTGCACATCGCCTTGTATTCTCAGCAACCAGAAATAAATGTATTTTTAATTGATATAAAATAGTGCTTGACTATGATGCCAGCTGGCGGTTTCCTCACGATGTTTTCCTTCACAGTTTTGAGAGCAGTGGTGATGAAATAAATTACACAAAGTAATGCGCCTGGCTGGGTTTGAACCCGCGACCTACAACTCGTAAGTCGGGGACGTTACCACTCGGACACCACACATACCATAAGTGATTATGGAAAATACGAAACCCTTTTTATATAAACTTTTGACAGCTTGATATAAAGCCCAGGCGCGCAAACTGCTGATCGCTCTGATTGCTCAGGAACCGATCGCATAAAATTATACACAATGAAGTTTTTTCAGTTTATAGAATTCAAGCAATCAATTGAATTAGAATTCGGAGAAGAAGTAAATTAATTAATTAGAATTTAGGTAAGTTGCAACGTACCAAGGATATAAGACTGTAGCCTGTAATTCAAGACCGCTGCTTTACTTCTTCTCTAATGATCTTAAACACGCAAAGGGCTACTAAAACAACACAGGTGGCCTTTAGTCAGTAAAAGTCTGACACTCCCTCGCGTCTCCCTAGTAATTTGTTTTTTTTTTTATTCTCTTATCTTTATACAATTTTGTTATAAGGGAATTTTACTCACGTAGCATTAATAAAGTCACTGCAGTTTGTGTCATACAAGTAATTTATATTAATTTCCATTTACAATCAAAATATGTGATAGGAATACTAGACGAAAGATCCGCTGAAAATCAGATTCAATTTGATTAAAATGCAATTTATTTTCCTCTGTAAATTATTTTTTATGGAAAGCACCTTATTTTTTGTTCGTTCATTACTTTAAACGTTCTGAGAAATGAATAGAAATGTAAATATTTAATGACTTCGGACATTAGTGCACATTCATACGAACACACTTAACATAACATTACGTGTTTGTAATTTAGCATACGTTCATTCAAATTGAGGGACGAATGAAAAGGTTGTGTTGGTAGGTTGTTCTAACATAAATCACATTAGATAAATATAGGAAAATACGGTGAAATACTGTATACATGGCGAGATAATTGTTATATCTGCATATTTAGATATATTTATTATTGTATTAAAAGACCACTGATATCCATAAAACCTGGATTGCATACTTCAAAAATAAATTCTATAAGTATCAAACTCTCTAACTCTTGATTGTTAGAGAATTTGCAGACTTGTTTTGGAAGGACCTCGGGTATGATTCAGTCAAGAAAAGTTTGACACTCTCCTTTGTACAAAAAGCAAATTACTAACAGCCCATAAAACTTTTAAAAACTTACCAAATCACATTAGTAAAAGGGACTCACTAAATATCTTCGGCAACAATAACTCTTCTGTCAATTCTGAGCTAAACCGACATTAATTTACATCACCGACATTCGCCGACACGTCCCCCGAGCCCAATAACATAACCAAAACACTCTGTAAACGTGACGTATAAAAATTAAGAAAAATGTCGGGCAATAACAAGCACATTACACGTAACGACTGCATTAGCATATTATTGAGGCAATTAATAACCATGGTGGGCGCGGGATTATGCCGAATTCAAGATGGACGCTCTCCTTTATTCGTGGCGGTGAAAGATGCATGAAAGAATTAGTTTCTAAAAAGCGAGTGAAATTATTTGATGATTGCCGAATCTAGAGCGACTTCTAAGAACTTGCTTTATTACCCAAGTTTTAGTGATAAACAAGAATTATTTCGTAACTTGCAAAACATATTTGTAGTGTTTTAAAATAATGCCAATATTGCAGCAAAGCTTTCCAAAGTCACATAAATATTAAAATAGTTTTGACTAAGCCTCAGAACAGCACACTTGGCCAACTTAAATATTAAAATATTCACATTTTATCTCATAAACATCTCAACCAATATTCAAATCTGAAACGTAGCAACAAATAAATGGGTTTCTATTAATTTTAACTATAAATCTTCCAAAAAATAATGCTATTTAAATCGAGTGTCTAAACTTTAAAATATATATTTAAAGTTCGTGTCGATAGTAATTTAGACGAGAGCCCTTTAGGGGTTTTTTGCATTGTTTTAATTTTGTTATCAACTTTTAAGGGAGCTGGTTGTAAATGGTGAGAGGCTAAAAAATAGAGGCATTGCGTGCGCGAAGCGTGGCTACAGGCTGTGGCCCAAGTGGATAAACAACTAAACTTCGTTTTAAAATGAATAATATGTTTTAATACTTGTGGAAAAATGTTATAACATTGTAGAATAGCATCAGCCTTATAATGTCCCACTGCTGGGACTCAGGCCTCCCCTCTAGGAGATGGAATGGGCCGCAATCCACCACGCGGGCCCAGTACGGATTGGTGGATGTCACATGTCTTCGAATTTTTGGTTCTAGGACATGCCGGTTTCCTCGCGATGTTTTCCTTCACCGTTTTTGAGAGCAGTGGTGATGAAATAAATTACACAGAGTAATGCGCCTGGCTGGGTTTGAACCCACGACCTACAACTCGTAAGTCGGGGCCAAATAACATTGTAACCAAAAGACAAAATTCTACATCATGGAATCAATAGAGCATTGATTCCACAATGTAGAATTTTTATTTTTTCTTTTCCGTGCTGGAATATTATACAATAGCCTGAAAAACTTTTATCGGTCAGTTGCCTGGTCCAGACACAACACCCGTCTAGTCAGAGGCACCTCCTTTTTTAACAGAAGCGAAACTTTACACCCTGTTCTGCATACCTATATTAAATGCTTACAATGACGAAACTTCCCACTTTCTGTGAAGAAACATGTAGCTACGTAAAACAAGTCACGTTACAAAATATTGCTCCACAATTAACTACAGCGTGGAAACACCATAAGACAAGAAAGGAAATACAGACCTAATATTTAAAAACCAAGCAACAAATTTTTCCACTCCACTAGAAAAAAACAGTTTTATTATTACTACAAAAAACACTCTACGCACTTTTCTGAATTGGGTACTTAACTCTTTTTTTAACATTTTTAAAATCCATTTAAAATAAGCAAATTAGAAACCTTTTTTTGATGCCTTCCATCAAAAAAAGGTTTCTCAAGGGGCGATTGTCAAGTGACAGAAAAAGGATGCACAAACTACAATGTGACGTCACTACCATTAGGTTACGTGCGTAGAAAAGAGATAGCGATATGATCCCACTACGCGCCCACTCTTTCTCATACAAATACTTGAAATGCTAATTATTATTTCATTTTATCGAATGCGAAGTCGAAGCCTAGTAAAAAGCCAACTATACCCCGTACCAAATTTCATTAAAGCCGGTTCAAAAGTGTAACTGTGAAAGCGTAACAAACAGACAGTTTTATTTTCACATATAGGTACAACCTAAAATATATAAAAATCTCGTGTCACACGGTTGTAATCGAACTCCTCCTAAACGTCTCGATCGATTTTTATGAATTTGTTTTATGTATATTTGATAGATCTGACTGTCGTAGGCTAATTCGGAAGTCGGTGTTTCTATAATAGTTTGGGCTCTTCATTATTTAACACTGACTTCCGAAATTAAAGTCATTTTGCACTTTTTTTGTGTTTTTTTTTTTACATTGAAGTCGATTGTTTTTTTTTTTGTATAAAGTGATTTTATTTCACAATTTTTAATTGTAGTAAGCCAAACTCCAATAGATACCTTCCGCCATTCGGTTCCATCATCAAATCATCACTACGATTCCAATAATACCCAACACGGCTTTATCAACACTATATTGTCCACGAGTTATCGGTGAACATACATAAAAAAGTAAATACAGACAGCCGAATATAGAACCTCCTCCTTTTTGTAGTCGGTTGAAAATAAATACAAGCAAGTACCCAATAGCGAAAATTAAAAAAAAAAGTCATGGAGCCGCTCGTCGTTCCATACTTAGTCAGCTAGCACTATTTATCGCGCGCTATTAAGAGCTGGCTGTAGCGCTATCACCCCGTCCTCGTTACACTATCTAAATGAAGCTCCTCTATTAAACTTTCAATCTCTTTCCTTGCGTAATGTTTAATTAATTACTCTACTAGCTAAGTAAAGTCGGAGGGTGTGCGTAAGAACTATACGACCAGCCCCCCTAGTCAAGTTACAATCGTTTCGTTTTGCGTTAACGCTTGGAGTTAACTACGTCCCCAAATCCTTTGTTCGAACAAACGAATTGGGGCGTGGCCAAATTGATAACCTACAATCGTTAACGCTGTTAGAAAACTTCATATATATGGGAATGATGTGTTGACATCATTCCCATATATGAAAGATGTCAACGCTTAGTCGCGTGGTCAGAACAAAAGAATCTGAAGCGTTGCTGACTCGATGCGATCGACGAAAGAGAATCGAAACGAAACGGACGTAACTTGCCTTGACCTGCAGTGGCTCTAAACAAACTGATATCAGCTCATATGATTTTATCAGCAACAACGATTTTCAAAAAATCAACAGGCTTATAAATGAGTGGTCCCAGTTGAGCTACACGAATACTGACAAATGCTTGCACTGACTGGACAAGTCGATGGCGGCACGGTGGTTTTTCAGTAATCAATAATACAATTCTCATGCGGCTTACCTAAATGTCCTTCCTTTTATATTGTTCGTTAAGTTGTATAGCACCTTGTACTGACAAATGCTTGCACCGACTGTCCAAGTCCGCTCAATCTAAATCTGGTATGTTATTGTTTAGTTTTCTCCTCAAAAGACCATCTCGGAATACTAATCTTCATAATTCTCATATGATTTGACTACTACATATTAGTGAACTTCTTTTGGCTGAAATAATGACGATAATTATATTACATGAGTTTACCTCAGAGTTACTTCATCCAATCGGCTAGTAAACACCGGCCTCATCTAATTTTAATCGACGAAAACAGACAATTAAAAGTATTATTTAAAATTTCGGCCCTGATCATATCTGACTGTTACACAGGGCAATCTCTACTGATAGCTTTTGGATAAACTGAAAGAAATGAGATGGACTGCTTCTAAAATATTACTTTGCCAGGGCGCCTGAAGCTACTGCATCATTCCTGCTTTCATTACCGGACTACCAGTCGTTCAGCAGGAGATTCTTATTCTAACTAGAGTTACTAAAAGTTTATCCTTCTTTCTATCACGCACACAACCAAAATGTGGAACTTTTTACCATCTTCTCTGCTGTTTTCCACCAGTAGGTTACTGGCAGCCATCTACCATCTCACTCAAAATTCAAAGTCAAAAGCATTTCACATAGGCCAACATCGACACAAAACGTCACAAACTAGCGCACGGTTCCAATTGGTCGTTTCCAATGGAGAAGAATCGGCAAGAAACTTCATGGTTTCATTTCAAGAAACTTCATGGTTCAAAAATTATTGTTTCTACAATATTTCCATATTACAATATTTATAGATTTGAGATAACCATGTAGACCGATCAGCTTTGTACCCAAAAGCACAATAGCACCTTTGCTGCTCCCTGCTACCTGTAACCTGGCAGCCTCCAAAGCATGAGCGGACCAGCCTCTGTGCTCGCTCAGAATACAGCAACGAACGACATATGCGCGAGAACAATCTAAAGATGGGTCTACCGACTGGAGCCGAGCACGGGCGAAATTACACGAATTTGAGCTTGAGTCTTGATCAGCTTCTCTAGCGTTGACCTCATCCATCGCTGTCTATTATGGAAGTTCGGCTTATAAAAAAAGAAGGTTTTTAACGAAATAGTGGACCAGCAACATTTTTGCAGCTACAACTGTCTGGCTATATGTTTTAGCTTGGTGGCCAAAGTTTGTTGTAGCAACTCCGGTAGTTGTATTAGCTAAATACGGTGCAGTTTGTAACGAAAAGTAACCTAGTTTTCTCAGTTGCCTCTCGCAACTAGTGCTCGAAAATTAGCAGTTGATATATTCGGGTTTTCATTGGCAGGTCAATTTTTTTCAGTGGCTTATGTTTTTTTTCTTAGTTGAGTGTATCTACTACGTTGAAGTTTTCGACTAGGCTTTTAAATACTTTCTGGTTTCGACATTTTTATTATTATCTTATTTTTTTGGATGCGGCTGAATTATTTTTACGAAAGGACTGCCTTTAAGACCGCTACAAACCACTTACTAGGCAACGATACTCCTTGGCTATATTATATAATAATAATATTCGAGAAAAACCTAAAAACGTACATATGAATTGAAAAAATCACATTTGTGCTTGCCCGGATTCGAACCCGCAACCTCATGTGTGGGAAGAAAGTGCCTTAACCACTCGGCCATCACCACATTATACTATAACTGTATAGTATAAAACAAAGTCGCTTCCCGTTGTCTGTTCCTATGTATGCTATCTTTTAAAATAGCATACATAGGAACAGATGTAGAGACATATCTTTAAAACTACGCAACGGATTTTGACGGTTTTTAATAGATAGGGTAATTCAACAGAAAGGGTTATATGTATTCATTGCACCCATACGAGTGAGTGAGCTGGGGCGGGTTGCTAGTCTTATTATAAACACTAAAAATAATTAATTCTTCCTAAAGTAATATTCTTGCACCTTTACCGTAACCCAACCACCAGAAAACTAATTAAAAACAACCCCCTAACATCAGCATAACAATCCAGCATAAACACAACACACTTCTGTCGACAATGCCCAATCCTCAAAGTTTTTCCTCAATCAATAATCAATAACAGCCCGTACGTACAATAGGCGTTAATAAGGGTCTGCACTCACTGACCTATTTCGCGGCTAAGTTCACGCTAAGAAGGGCTGCCGCAGAAGATAAGGCGCGGGCAAGCCGGCCGGTTAATTGTCCGGAATAGATACCGGCCCTGTCGCCGGATTCAACCACGGTTTATATCGATTTTCCTGTAACTGTTTTGTTTTTTTTTTTGTGTCTATGTTATGCTAATCTAGGAAAAGAAAATTGAAACTGAATTGCTTCTCGGGCCTTGGTTATAGAAATTATGCTCTTAACATATCAGATAAAAATTTAGCTTTTTCGGACAGTCGCATCATTTAACTTACAAAATATCTTGAAACCAAGAATACCCATAGGACTATCGAATTATCCGAAGATATAAAAAGAAAATCCATTCAGCGGACTAGTCAGGAGGTACACGTAGAGGTGTTCAACGTTTGCACACAAAGCCACATCCGATATCGATAAAACCCCACTCGTATTATCATAAAAACACTCAATATTAAAAAGCAAACGATTCGCTATAACTCTGTCCATCGGTACGCACCATTCACACGAAATTCGTATTCAGTAGGCGCCCCGTAAGTCGGCGCTATATCTTTTCACTGCCTCCGTAAGGGCTGGTGTACGCCAGTGTGCTTGCAAAGTAGTTATAAACTGCTACTAAAGGCAGCATGGCCGCTCGACGCGAAGACACTTAAAGTCTACGTGTGGTGCGGCCTTTATCTTTTTATGCCTCGTTTAATATTGCGGCTCGACGCGATTAAGGTTATTGGATCGATTTTCGGGGCGTTTCTTGTTTGTTTATTTCGTATTAAGTGCTATTATGTCTTTTACGATTTCTTAGGTGCACATTTTTGACGTTTCGTTGCTCTTGGCTTTAAATGTCTGACCCTTGAAGTGTGAAATAAAATGAAATCTGTTCTGATTTTTACCTTATCTACGAGAAAAAATATCGTGAAACATTAAACTTAAGCTCAGTTATTTTTTAATAAATTGTTTTTATTTTAAATACTAATGCTCATTACTATGTTAACTCTACAATAACGCCTATAATCCTATCAAATACTTAAAGCACCTAAAGTCAAACTTTGCAATAACCAGAATTTAAATAGCTATTATTATAATACAAGTGCTTAGGCAAAGATACCTATTTTAATACTTACGCCACAGTGAGTGGTTACCCTAAATTAATTTAAGTATTTATTACTTAACTTATCACGTCAAAACGGTTAATGAATTATTAAGAGATACTCATACAACTGATGTTTAGATGTGAACTCCAATATGGGAGCCTTCTAAAAGCTTTCTCGTCAATTGAAGTAGTTCATAAAATATGAATGTGAATATAATATTTATTTTAAACATTACTTACATTCTAGTTTGGGCTGAGTCACGTGTCTATGGATAACTGTTACTGTGTTGTTTTGTCATTGTGACAATTAATAAATAATAGGTATGTACGAGAGGGAGTCGCAGAATTTCACGGACTAAAACCCACTCATGTTCCTTCAATTTTCCTTTGCGATCCAACGCGAGGAGGCTCTTTCCTACATAGCCGCAAGCCTGGATATTTAGTACTGACCCTTAAGTTTCGATTAGTATTTGGTCGAATAATTTTAGTATAGGCTTTGGTAGCCGCTGGTCGAAACATACCAAATTCCTGGAATGTAATAGAAGAAATAAACCAGTCTGGTACTTAACTACTTAACATTAAAATAAACAATTGAACTGCAACAAGTCAAATGTACCTGCAACTAAGTAAACCTTTTTTATTCAAGATTAACATACAAATAAAGTTGGATCACCGCCGGCCGATCAAGACATTAGCCCGATACTGGGGCCACACCGCGGGCGATCGCGTGCGCGCTATCACATCGTTGCACTGACACTTCTATCTACATCGCGATTCGCGCGGTAAAAACGCGAAGACGCGCGATTATATCGCGGTTTAATGAAATTAAAATTGGTTGAAGTAGGCGTTTTTCGTGTAAAATGGTGCGTGTGCGTAGAACATTGGAATTTAATAAGTAAAAGGATTTCCGCACAGCTGTTTTTTTGTAATTATACAAGCTAGAATATATGGCAAAAAATCTATGGGCTATAATAAAATGAAATCAAGGGATAAAAGAGTGCTGAAATAAAAATAAAACAGCAAAACCTTATTTCAAATGAATCGGTTTTCAAATAATGATAGAGACAACTTTCCAATTTCAGTAAAATCGAAACTTCTACTGTCTAGTAATGTAAGTAATGGCTCAATTTCTAATCATTCAAAACTAATGTAATTGGAAGCTAACTCAATACATCAAAGTTAATATAATTAGTAACTTTTAGTTGCGAAGTGTAATACAATTTTGTTACATAACTTTAGACACAATAATACATAACTATCTTAGAATATTAGAAGGTCTCGATGCAAACTATAGATACTATAATAAAACACCGGTAGGTTCAGTGACACAGAGAGCAGTAGTTTATTTTATTTTTTATTTTTACAAACCATAGATTATTATAGTACAGATTAATAATCAATGCCTATTCAATCATTGTAGATATTACATTTCAACAGATACCTATATCAGATTTATTATTGACTAAGTTTGAGACAATTTTCATAACGTAATTTAAAAGATATATTGATAATGTCTTATATTTGAAATTAAATTAATTCGTGCAAATTATATCAGACCTGCGGTTTTTGTGGCCATCCTCCACGCAAGGTTTATTTATTTTTTTATTGTGTGCCTTGTTGTGATAAATTTAAAAAATCAATCAACGTTGAAAATATTCTGTATGTATTAACCAGTAAGTGTTATAAATATAATATAGCCTCCTAAAAACTGAAGATTTACCTACTTTTTTTTACCTGTCTACAAAATTCTGAAAACAAAACAAAACAGCTGTCCAAATACGATTACGTGGAGTCCGCGATCCGGTCAAATTACGCAAACTGCGCGAAACAAAGGCTTCCTCTAGAGACGAGCTCAAAACCTTAACCGTACAATTTTCGATAAGTTACGGTATTACCCACACGCGTGTAAAGGCCACGTTATGCCGTCTTCATCGGTTTATGGGCGGCCAATCGTGCGTAAATACCGTAATACTGGGTAATACCGTTTCACCGTTTTAACACGCAAACTCACCCGGAGAATGTTTAAAACGACTTAGACGATCCATTGTTGAAGAGTTTGCAATGGGCCCGTTGTTCTAATGTAACTTGATTGTAAAACAAAAGACGCCACGCTAAACTCCCTAATAAACTTTGGCATCGCGACAGTCTTTTGTCCTGAAAGAAGCCGATTCGTATTCACTTTAAAAACGGTTCGGAAATCTGTTTTGTTGGCAGCCAGCGAGGTTTTATTGGGACGTGTGATAAAGTTTCGTGGAATTATTAACATTTTCGGTTTAACTTTTCACTGACGACTTTTTGCCAAGGTCTTGTTACTGTTTGAAGTTTTTCCCTTTGATATAATTCTGATATAAAAATAATGAGCGTGTACAGATTTAAACTTGAAAAACAACGTTAAAACTGGCTTCTTCGGCTCAACATCTAAGCTTTGTTCTAAGTGTACATTTCGAACATAAAAACGCCTGGAGCACAATACTACGTCCGGGACAACAAACAAGCTTAAAGCAGCTAACCCGTAGGCTGCAGGCGCACAAATCCCGAGAGAGTAGATTTTAATTAACTATCGCCTTACGTTACGTCTTACAGGTGAAACGAGCGAAAGAAATAACCCTCTCCGCGCCCGCGCTCCCTCGAAACACGAGACCCATTTTGAGGTACTAAAAGACGGCTAATTGAAAAGCTAATATTCACGGTATAACATTAATTATCCTCTGGAGGGTTGCTGCGTAATCTCCAACGAGAAATCCTTATTATTTTAAGTGATACGCCGGCGCGGCCATGTTAAATATTAAACGAAACTGCGATGCCTTTTAATAATAAGTGTAGTTTAGCAGGCATGTGTTTTGGGAGTGAAACACCGCGACCATTGTTAATGTGTGTTATCGTATCGAACATTTTAATTATTAAAATGGCTTAATAATCATGTGCATATGTCAAGATATTAAGCCGTTGCTTTCGAGTGTCATTCGTAGATATTTGATAGTCATTATGAATAGACAGAAGCCAAATTTGACAGCAGTATTGCCAAAAGGTATCGTGGTTATACAAGCAGTTACTCTTTATAAAATACTGGTATCCAACTGCCTGTTTGACTGGGGAAAAGGCTCAGTGGATTAATATAGATAGATGTATTCTTTATTGTTTTTAGCTTATGTACGGCAGCACAATGAATGTATTCCAAAACCGTTTTGAGTTTATAGGTGAGATGGCTCATCGCTTTACATATGATGGGCCAATGATGGAACGGTCGTTTCTCTGATAATATTTATCAAGACACATTAACAAAAGAAAAATTAAAGTACAAAATATCGATATAATGATCACTAATGCCTTCATTCAACACCGTCGGGAAATCGTCTGATGTTTATTGCAGCGTGCTATTATATTTCTTTGCCCGCTGACGGAAAAATGGGCAAATCTTGAACGGCTTGGTTCACAAGACAGCCGATAAAGTTCATTCAATCGTTTATAAGTCCATGCTCCGTTTCACTTGATGCGCTGGTTCTATTTCCGTGATATTGTGTGGGAGTCGCAGATGTGGCTGCTGGCTGCAAAGAGTGTAAACAATTTAGATGTCCTTTAAAAAAAAAGTTTTAGGATATTATTTAGTAAATAAGGTTCGACCTCGTTTGACTTGCAACTGTTATAGAAGGTAGGTCTGTTCGTCTTAGAGGTTTCTGTGTTACTGTTTTGACATTAAAATAAATAATATATATACAACATTATTTTAGTATATGTGAAACCTTTTGGGTTTCACATATACTAAAATAATGTTAAACATACACTACACTAAAAATAAACTTAAAATAATAATAATTTATTTCATCACAAGTTTTCATCGCCTTGGACTTGTCTGTAAAGGTGTTATAATTGTAATAAATAAATAAGCCTTCTGTTACAAAAATTGCTAACTGTAAACATTCATTAAAATAATTACGTCAATTTAAACGCTTTGCCGTTCCGCTGCGTGTATGTCCCTGTAGCTAAGAAGACAGTGATTTTTAGCTGTAACAAGTAATAGAATATTCAAAAATCATTTAACAATAAATGGTGGAACAAAAAAAGTATAAATAAAACTGAAGATCGGACCATTTAGAAAAAAAACCATACATTAAAAATATATAATAAAAAAGTATCTACAAACTAGGTTCTGCCGAGGATTTGCCCGTGTCATCATCATCATTTTCAGCCATCCATCGCATTCCTGTGGCCCTCACCAGGTCATAGGTCCACCTTGTGGGAGGCCTTCCAACACTGCGTTTTTCGGCGCCCGGTCGCCATTCTAGAACCTTTCGGCCCCATCGACCATCCGATCTACGAGCAATGTGCCCTGCTCAATGCCACTTCAGTTTAACGATTCTACACGCTATGTCGGCAACCTTGGTCCTCCTGCGGTTATCTTCATTCCTGATGCGACCACGCAAGGAAACCGTCGAACCGCCGTTTGCCTGTGTGATAGTTAAATTAAAATTATCCGAACATATTCGACTGGTCCTGTGCGTCTCACATCCTTCGGATTTCCGCGACCCTAACCAGGTCATCGGTAGACTTTGTGCAGGCCTTCTAACGCTACGTCTTCTGGCAAGTGGTCACCACTCCAGAACCTTTCGTATTAAGCCAATACATTGAAATAACAAGTAATAATCAATCCTTTTCAATATAGTAATGCACTGTACTCAGTCTCTATTAGTTTGACACTGAAATGTCATTACTTCACACTAACGACTTGCTGCATACATTAAGGTAGAACTACACAGCGTACACGTGTGTTACACATGCCGATCTGGGCGCGCCGGTCTCCATACATTTTATATGGATACTAGACTTGTAGAGCTACACTTGATACACGCCACGCGACGTCGTTCTACGTACAAATCTGGCGTGTTACACTTGTGCGTCGGTCTAATGTAGTTCTAGCTTTATTCTCTTGTTTAGTTATACTTACTCGTACGTTCTCGTAGTATAATGATCCAGCTTTTGCCAGCGCCTTCGCCCACGGCCATGTAAAAAATGTGTACAAATTGTATTTGTGAAAGAATTTAAAATCAACCCAGTGGTTTTTAAGTTTATTCATTACAAACAAAAATACAAATCTTTTTTCTTTATAACATTCGTTTAGATTACTACTATGTATTTCATTCTTAAAACATTCTTAAAACGTCGTCTTTGTTTAGAAAACATCTAAATTAATTTTAGAAAACAAAATCTTGTTTACTACTTTGAGCGAAAAGGTAACGATAATTCTCTTATTTATGTAAACATACATTTTTTTTTTCAAATATAATATTGCCTACTTGAGAAATCCAATAACATTCGTCCTCAGACAGCAAAATCAATATTCAATTTGATTGCATAAAACATTTTTGAGAGCCTAATCGACGGCAAATTTTTCCCTATTACAGTAAGTGTGATGTTTTCATTTAAAATGCCAAAAATTCCAACGATATTTCAAAGGCGGGAACAAATTGCGGCGATAAGAACGTCACAGAAGTTAGGGTGTGTTTCAGTGGAGTTGTTATCAGTTCGGGGCACTCGGGGCAGTTCGGGCAAGCGGGGCGGGGGTCACCGGCGCACGACGCCATCCACTAAATCGAATGAAAAATTGTACCGACTTCATTGAACCATGTTTTGAAGCGAAGATGAATCCACGCTAAGCCTCGAATTGGAAAAAAGCCTGGTACGAGTAGCAGGGTAAAAGTGTGCATACGGAGAGGTATTTCTCGTCGAAGCATCAGCCCCTTGGGACACACGTAAAAATACACGAACCCCTTTTTAGGCAGCTCCGCCTACTTCCAATATCCGAGTAATATTTTAGACGCGGCGGAATTCTCGCTTCCGAAGAAACAAGTGAGAGAACAAACGTTGTACGGTTTTGGTTGTCGTTACTTTTTTTTATAACTTTACTTGCAAATGATTCTGAGGAAAACACCACATGAAAATCTATTGATTAAAAACGAGTATTTACCAGAACATATTGAAAAATAGCAGACACTAATAGAAGACTAGTAACATTGACTTGTGCGTAGTACAATATGTATATCGATGTAACTAAAAACCCTATTTCCCTAACACTATTTCAATCTAAAATTACCAGAATCTTCAAAATCTCAAACTCTTAAACTTTCACCTACTTCAACATATAACACAAAATTACAGCCAGCACTTCCGTTAATGTGGTTATAATAGATCGAACGTTGTTTACCCAGCATTCCCCACTGTTCCCCACCATCGCCCACTGTTCCCAACGTTGGAGCGGGCGGTGAACTTCATACGAACAACTTTAAAATGAAAGATTCGGAGCAGCGCACCGTGTAATATTGAATTCTCAGCCACGTATACTCCGATGGGTTTTCGATGTAGTTATGTATGATTAATATTACAGGACGATGGAGATATTTTGCTGGCATATTTGAATTAATTTTTGGGTTTAATGAAGGACTTTTTTCTCGCATCAAAAAACTTACCTTTGACTATTCTAAATACGGTCCAAGCTAAAGTTTAATACTCATTTTTAGACTTCCGTACCTTAAAAGGAAAAGCGGAACCCTTACAGAATCACTTTGCTGTCCGTCTGTCTGTCAAGACCCTTTATCTCGGGAACGCGTAGAAGTATTGAGTTGAAATTAAAAAAATATACTCAAGTTTGCGGTCCCTTAAAGCTGTGAAAAAAACAAACTTCTAAGTTAACGGAAAAAAGGCTGTTTATATCGCAAAAAAACGCTTCAAGGGACACTTTCGACACTTTCAAGGGAATCACAGTTGACAGGATACTTCCCAGTGACCTAGAACCCTGAAATTTTGCCTATATCAAGGTTTTATAGCACTTGTATAGGATAAAACATGAAAATTTGTAATAGCATCACAAAAAAACAAATACTTATTTCGATTCTGAAAAATTTACTATTTACATAAGTTAGTTTGTACGGAACCCTCAATGTGCGATTCCGACTCGCACTTGCCCATTTTTTTTTATTCTATTTAAGCCCCTTTCATCTTATTAGTGTTGATGTGTAAAATATAATTTTGTTAACTACACTTCAAGCCAAAATATATTTTAAGTCAACATAATCCTTAAGTCTGTATAATTCTCAAAAGTAACCTACAAAACTATACCCACAAAATTGTAGCAAAGCAGTCATAAAAAAATATAATCCAGTTTATACGACCATTAATAGGCTATAAGTATTGCTGCCCTTGCCAAAAATGAGCACTAAAAACCAACTTGCTGTATAATGTTTGCAGTTTTCGCGCCCATTTTCAATGACGCCATCAAGTTAACGTTGTCACCGACGGTTCTGTTCTGTTGTTCGCGTTGACGTGTAATCATTAATGGATACCTTCATACATGGAAATGGGTCACTCTGGGCTGGGCTAACAATAAGTCACTTAGTGAGACATTCTCAGGCGACCTAACACCTTTCCGACTGTCAGTCGTAGCTATTCTTGAATAGACACACATTAGTTAAGTAATTAAGATGGGACTGAAAGGTTCTGGAGTGGTGACAGAGTACCGAAAGACAGCGTTGGAAGGCCTCCCGTAAGGTGGGCTGATGATCTGGTTAAGGAATCGGATTGGTGCGAGACACACAGGATCACGATCTTTGTGGTGACACTTCAGGAAGGCCAATGTCCAACAGTGGAAGTTTTTCGACAATATTTTTTTAATATACTTACTGGAAAACTTGCTCTTATCCCACCGCTTCTAGGCATGCAATGTACTGTTTTCCGCACTAGTGCAGAAAATGCGCGTGCTCGCCCGCCAAAATTTTATTGTAATACGATTCGTAAGTGTATTGAAAAACGTCGTTTGACACACGTGCACATTTGTCACTGCAGCCCTCGGCTCCATAACCCAGAATCCCGCCTCGGTCGCAATAACAAACTTTCTGCACTTGTATCAAAATGTACTATTTTGACTGGCCTGTTGGTCTAGCGGTCAGTGGTCCTGACTGCTATGCTGAAGGTTGTCGGTTCGATTCTAACCCCAGACAAATGTTTATACGATGAGCACGATCCTGTCTTTTCTATTACACAATTATTTACATGTTTCCACTACTTATGTCACACATAAATTAACTCATAGTCACATATTCATATTCCCCAGCAAGTTCATAAATTATTTTCAATAAACAACAAAGGTAGCAAACTCGTACTTGCTCATACCTGCGTCGGGGGCATTGATTATGAACTTGGAGCGATACCTAGATAGCCCAAGTAGATAGTAGGTCTAGAAAGTTTGCTATCTCCGCATATTTCATGTGCTATTCCAATTGGTTGGAATTTATTATGGAAAGATATGGCAGTCAGAAGTTTTCGGTGTATCGTTTAATATTAACTTATGTTATGTTTATGTATCGGTTAACGTTGAAATAGTTGGTCTGTCTTACGAAGGCAGCTTAGTTTTGAATATGTATGTGTGTGTGTAAATTCACGTATACATTGGCTATGTGTGCGTAAGGTATTAACGGGTTTCTAAATTGAGTTTTTTGAGTTAAGAATGTAGGTAACTCAAAATTAAGAACATGTCTTCTACGGTCCGGACTAAACGTTTTGCCTCATCGTTTATACCACGTACATCGAAGGACTGGAATAGTTTGCCTGTTGCGGTCTTCCCGTCTGATTATAATTTAGGTGTCTTCAAGGCTAGAGTGAATAGGCTCTTAATATACTAGTGCGTTTCACCATCAACGAGTGCATGACTTACCATCAGGTGGGATCACTCATCACAGTCAAACACTAGTTTATATCTATTAAAAAAAAAACATGTCAATGCCAAAATAATATTGGACAGGTTTTCAGAGTAGACTTTGAAATACTCAACTTCAAATGCCGTTTTTTTTTTATAAGTGAAATCATCATGGAACGAGAGAGCGTGTCAGAGTTTTACTGGCTGAAACTCACTAGTGTTCTTTCAGTTGCTTCCTTTGCTTTCCAGGTCCATTGTAACTATTTTCACGGTATAAAAATATGTGTGTGGACCTACACACACTTTCAAGACTAAACTTCCTTGGTGTTAAGCAGATAGGGTTAAGCTATTTTTATAAGTACCGAATCGCACTTTCCTATGCACTCCACGTGTCGCCACCCGCCTCGTCGAATCCGACGCATGCTATCGCATTCCCGCTCTCTTTCTCGCTCTAATAAATGACGGTTCTGAGTATAAGAAAAGGATAGAAGCACAGGCAAATGAGATTCGTAGCTGACAGAATATAGTGGATCTTGGTAAGTTTTTAGAGAAAAAATATTTAATCATATAAATCACTGCTCTACTGCGATTCAACCTGATGGGAAACAGTATTGATGGTGAATCAAACCAGTTAAATAAACGCTTACGTTTATAGAAAACAAGGTTCAATTTAAAAGTAAAAAAAAACTCGAGAAATGAGTCCCTGTAACGTATTTTATCTTTTCTTGCGAGATTGATCTGAACCTTTTATACAACTCGTCTTTGGCATAAGAAAAATACAAAACAAAGAGGACCATTAGCTCTTATTACTTCTTACAGTACCTAGACTGTTTGTTTGTAGATATCACAGTTATAGATTGAAATAGGCGCATTATCAGATAAAACTATCTTTGATAGCACCCCAATCCATACTAACATTATGAAAGAAGAAAGAAAGAAAGAAAAACAGTTTATTTACACGGAATACTCATCAGCCATTTTAATGTTCCCACTGCTGGGACACAGGCCTCCTCTCTAAGAGAGGGAAATGGGCCGTAAACAGATAAACAGATAAACATATTTATTGGTAAAATTTACATTTACAAGTCACAATTGTTTTTTAATTAAATGAAATCTGAGTTAATCCGACCGCACGCCACGCGGGCCCAGTGCGGGTTAGTGAATGTCACATGTCTTCCAATTTTTGGTTTTAGGACATGCCGTTTTCCTCACGATGTTTTCCTTCACCGTTTTGAGAGCGGTGGTGATGAAATAAATTACACAAAGTAATGCGCCGGGTTTGAACCCGTGACTCGCAAGTCGGGGCCGTTACCACTCGGCCACCACTGCTCTCTTACACGGAATGACGCAACTAAAAACTAGATAATAATCATTGTAGAGAATCATTAAAATTATAAATGTGAAAGTAACTCTGTCTTTCTGTTTGTTACGCTTTCACGGTAAAACTACTGAACTGATTTTGATGAACTCCAAAGAAGAACATGGCCTACCTTTTATCTGGCTTCGACTTCGAGTCCATTATAAATTGTAGATAAAAGCTACTAAAAAGTGTTTTGTTTTTTTTAGGTGGGAAAATCACACAATGACATCTCCCGTCCTTGGATGGAGCGGGAGATAGTGAGTTTTGTACTGACTAAAAAACCACTCCTGTTCCTTCTTTGCCTTCGTTTCCGGACCCCTGGGGTTCACTTTCACATAACCATGGCCCCAGTAAGCTTCGACCCTGCTGGCCCCTACGGTTTGCTGATATCGCTTTGAGGCACGCGTGGAACAACACGCACCTTTAACGACTTGAGCCCGATCCGGACGGTTACCGGATAGTCGGACAGCGAGCGACACATTGCATTAATTAGAATTTTTAGTCTAGGACCTGTCGGAGTCCTTCCTAAATTTTCTTCCACCCTCTTTAAAGAAATGATGATGAAATTGCTCGAGGAGGGATGAAACACTCGTTACTAAATGAGTTATGACTATACATTTGGATGGATGGAAGGGTAGAGTGTAGCCAACGAAAAAATGAATGGATTGTGTGAGGAGTTATATGGAAGAAAAGGGAGTTAGAGATGGCATGACGGAATGGAAGCAGAAAACATTTTGAGTCAAATACAATGAATACGCGACAAGGGCAGGCTGATGATGATCATGAAACTTTCACAAAATAAAGCGCTCACCTGGATGTAAACCCGCAACCAGCAACTCATAAGTCGGAACCGTTACCACGGGGCCACCACTGCTACCTATTCATGCATAATCAAAACACTTCTAACTTTATTCAACAAAACTAAAACAACTTCAAACCTATTTCAATAACACAAAAACAACCATCAAAAATCAAGATACCATCAACATTACTTTCTATGGAGAAAAAGTAAGCTTTTTGTCTCAGCATGAGGTGCATTCAGTTGTAAGAAATGGCCCACTATGCTCCACAATGGCCCACGATGGTGCTTGAACCGATGAGCTAGCCACGTTAATTTATTGGGATGTTTACACCAAGTTCGTGAAGTTTCCCGCAAACGCACACGTGGACCAATTTATACTTAGAGAAATATTAGAAACTTGATAGGAATCTAACAGTAACTTAAACGTGTGTACGACGAGATATTTTTTGATTATAGATTTTGACTGGCCTGTTGGTCTAGTGGTTAGTGGCCCTGACTGCTATGCCGGAGGTCGTGGGTTCGATTCCTACCCATGACACATGTTTGGGTGATGAGCACGATCATATGTTCTGTGTCTGGGTGTAATTTATCTATACTATGTATGTATTTAGAAATATATGAGTATGTATGTAACACAAGCTCTGCTTAGCTTGAGACTAGACAGCGTTGTGTGATAGTAGTGGAATATTATTATTTTGATAGCATCATTTGAGTTAAAATATCTCATGTTATTGCTTA
The DNA here is from genome assembly GCA_958295575.1 of Leucania comma. Lineage (NCBI taxonomy): Eukaryota > Metazoa > Arthropoda > Insecta > Lepidoptera > Noctuidae > Leucania > Leucania comma. Next base: position 3,906,152 of record OY282469.1, read on the forward strand.
CTTTATATTCATAAAATAATAAAAAATAAGTTGACAAACAAACGCACTCAAAAGGCACGGAGACGCTCTTTTGAAGCGCCACATGTCGACGTGCGCCACGCACCTGTTTACTTTACATGGCGTCTGTCAAACATAAAAGGTCTTCACGAAGCACACAAAAAATGCTGTCGTCAAAGAGCCTTTGACAAATTATCCTGTTAAGTTGACGAATAAATATTCCGAGAGCGAACGCTCCTTATTGCTCTCCCATTGAGTCGCTAGCATTGCTACTCTAAGAATTGTCAGTTCGACAAGAAATAAAGACGTATCGTGAAATCAAGTGGCGAGTGTATTGCTGGTACTGCCACATTTTACATTATCGTCAGTTTTTAAGTGTCGCCGTATCCGACGTCGAGTGCCAAAGTTTTTAGCGTGTAATGCTTCCGATACATAAAACCATCCAATAATATTTGTGTTCGACGGCGACGCGAAAACATTTTGCTCGGCCCCCTATCGGTCGGCTATAAAGGCCTTTCGCGCGATAAAAACTGATCTGTGAGTTTGTCCGCCAACAACAGGAAAACAGATCTTTGGCGAGCCGCCAAGTTACCTGTGCTCGGTGCCGCGGCGCCGCCTGCCACGCACTCCCCCGCCCTGCGTGCACTATCTCCACAGTCGAGTCTGCACTCGCGATAAAGGGTTAACAAATTGCATCCAACTTCCAAGCACACGTCGCCGAATGTGGAAGCAGTAAATAGTTCCATGTTTGCCGGCGAAGTTTTGACTTCTTTCTCACTCGCCAACTGACGTTCTCATAATGGCTTTTCCGGAGGTGGAACGAGCGATTTCATTGTAAGCGCTGGCTGCGGGCTGCGGCCGCCCGCGGCGCCGCCTCGCCTCGTCCCCGTCCAACTAGAGACTGCGTCACTCCTCAATTTGCTCCGCCAATTGTCGCCATTTAAATTGTGTTCCTCGTACAATCCGCGTTATTATTCTTTTATGCGCGCCCGCGTCGATCGCGACGTTGAAATTGTTTTTTCTCTCGCCTATATCGCGCTTATTCCGCGTTGGCCCTGCAGGAGTCGGGATGTAAACACGGTGTGGGGCTTAAAAGTGCGTCCTAATTTATTTGAGGCGCCTTTCGGAAAACGTTTCAGCTATGGTCTTTTATTCAGTTGAACAAAGGATAATACGAATAAAAGCCAGTCGAGCATAATCGTACTTTCGTCGAGAGCTCTGCGTAAGATAAAATAGTCTCCACAATTTCCCCGGTTGAGTTTTTACCTTTCAGTGGCGCGGTTTTTTTTGCGGGATTCAAAGCTGATTCAATAAGAAGTTACGAGCGTACTTAGCGAGTATAACACTCGTGTGTACAGTTTTTACGTTTCCACCGAAGCGAGGAATGTATAATATTCGTTTTGATGTAACAAAGGGGGCGAGTTTGTTGATTGTTTATATTCGATTATCTTGAAACCAGTGGACCAATTTCGACGGCGCTTTTGTGAGCTCGCTTCTTAAAACATCTCAGATGATAATAACGAAGCTATCTGCATAATCAATGTGGAACTGAACGAGATGAGCCTTACCACTCGTACCAGTCCTTAGTGTAAACAAATTGTGTATTCTTTAGTGTCTGAATGTTGGTACTAGTATTTGAAATGTACAAGGTTTTATTGGTCAAATTTATGTAGCATTATAATGATTTACTCTGGAAAGAGAGGCACCTGTCACTCTCAATATATCTGAAGATAAACCCGTAACCGCGTAACTGATTTAGTTGCGTTGCGTGGTTGGCAGGGGGTCGCGGGGCGGGGTAACCTCATAAAGGGCTCCATCAGTCGTCATTAGGCGCCGTGACGCTGACACGCGTCGACGCGTCCCCGCGACCCGCCGCACTGATCGATGTACTCGTACGTACGTCGAAGTCTACGTCGTATTAACATTCACGGATATGAAACCAAAGTTATACAATGTTTATGTATTGTTTTTACATACTAGTAACAATGAAGGTTTCTTAGTAAAAAAGAATAGACTTGAGAAAGATCGCAACACAACGTAGAAATAGGCTATCATATTTTTTTTGTATTATAATATTTACTCGTAATATAATATTTCACAACTTTCACACAGTTCCATCTAGTCCCAAACGAAGCAGAGCTTGTGTTATGAATACTAGACCACTGATAAACATACTTATAAATATCTAAATAAATACATAATTATGGATAAATTACACTCGAAACTTAGAACAAATGATCGTGCTCATCACAAAAATATTAGTCTTGAGTGGGAATCGAACCCACGGGGCCACGACCTCCGGCATAGCAGTCAAAGTCTCTAACCACCGTCTGGTGGTTAACAAGCTATTCGTCAATCTATTATTATCTAGTAAACTAAAAAAAGTTGCCTGATAGATATCGCTGTCAGCGATAAGACCGCCATTGTACCCATATATTTAGGTTGGTGTACAATTATATTACTATTTTGGTGTACAATAAAGTTTCTTCTATTTTTAACTAACTGCTAATCACATTTCGATTGCCGTAAAGTCAATTTTATAAATAATTAGACACGTAAATCAATGACACAAAAAACTAAACGCATCCAAAAAAATTCACCACCTATGATATAATGTTTATTTGATTACTCTCCTACACGATTACCGCAGGGTCCGTCATACCCCACAGGTACAAGGACCTTATACCTGTGGGGAGCAAGATTGATACGAGCGCGGCCGCAGCCTCCGACAGCCGGTTATTGAAAAATTGAGCGATAATCCCGCAGCGACCACCCCCGTTTAAGATTTCCTTTTTTCCGCATTTTTTAATAATTTTCCGAGTATCATTTTCGTTGGCTTCGGTTTTGAAGACGTGATTGGATCAATATGAATAAGCTTGTAACTACAAGAGTTTGTCAGCGGTTTCTCTCACGAGAAAGTACTCAACTCGGTGGCGGATTAGCTATATAGCAAAAGTAGCAAATGCTAAGGGCCCCGCACAAACGGGGCCCCGCGCCTTCGGGGCCCCGCGCCACCTGATCGTAACAAAAATTAGTTAAAGCATCTACACTACATGAAATCTAAATACAGCTGATTACTCATAAAATATTTAATTTAATCTATCTTAATAAAAAAAGGTCTACCTAGGGGTGCCCCTTATCGTATTGCTACAGGCCCCGCATTGGCTTAATCTGCCACTGACTCAACTATCCTAAGAGAACGTACTCTCAGGATAAAAAAGCATTATAGTTTATTGGTAAGGGAATCATACAAATCATTACAGAATATTATATTATAGTCAACAAATCAGAGAAAAGAGTCTTATTTTGAGTATTACTTAGAAGGTAAATCGCACATAAAAATAAATAAAATCAAAAGAAAAGTCACAATAAATTACAGTCCAAATTGATATTCATGTCAAAACTTAGAATCGTCAAACTAAATTCGTCAAATAATAAAAAGCTTGCTCAATAAGCCATTTTTTCAAACGAGCTTTGAAGCTCGTGCTATTCCAGAACATTGTCTATCCGTGTACTAAATTTCATTCAAATCCGTTTTGCCGTTTTAGAGTGACGGAGTAACAAATATACACACACCCATTCACCTTTAAATTTCGTCTAGTTTGAGTTAAACCAAGTGGATTGGAATACAAAATCATTGTCTATTTTATTTAAAAAAACAACATTGCACACTTTACCGTACAGTCGATAGCAAGTCGGTGGTAGCACTTTGTTTTATCTGCCCTAGGCTTATGGAGTTTTGATACCACAGAAGTATTGTAGATGGATTGTAGCGAATTATTGTACTTACTATAAGATATTTTAAGAACGTGTACCACACGTTTTTATTACTTTTCCGTTAACTTACTTGGCAGATAATTTTGTTCCATTTTTTAATTTATTAAGGAAATAGTGGTTATTCGGATAACGTGAAATAAACCGTTTGGATAAAGATTAGAAACAGTAATTAATTACAACATACATCGCTTCCTACATTAACAACTTCAAACCTGTGGCCCCCATATAACCGTCAATGTATTATTGTTACAGGGTGCGCGTTCGTAAAGTTCAGCTCCCACCAAGAAGCGCAGGCGGCCATCACGAGCCTGCACGGAAGTCAAACTATGCCGGTAAGCACGCGACCACGTTAACACCTACACCGCAAGTCATGAGAGATCGCGGGGAGGCGGTTCATTAAGGACTCCTTACAACCAACGCTTTTTGTAGTTGCATGCATTTTTAGGATGGCGTCACATCTATTGAATCAAAATAACTTCTCCCGCTCTAGAGCAGGACGGGCTTTTTTTATTTGAGGCTTTTACTGACTAAAGCCACACCTAAATTCCTTGTTTACCCTTTTTGCAAGATGTTCCTTTCAATAGTCAAATTCCATAAAGTACGTCAGATAGCTTAAAGAGACTTATTTGAACTTTTCAGTGGTTTTTTTTTGCAGTCGGTTTTTTTAACACTGTCAATTTTTTTTTCATGTCTTAGTTAATCCCGTCATATAATCAGTTTCAAACCAGAATGAGATAGCAATCGAATTAAAAGCCTCCTTATCTGAAAATACGTAAACTTTAACGCAAAGAGCAAATACGTACCTTTTAGTCAGTAAAAGTCTGGCACGTCCTCACACTCCACCATAGAGAAGGAGAAGCTATTTGATAATGTCCCGTCTCAAAAAAACTCTATCTAAAGAAATTAATCGTGTTATCTCAACGCAACGGAACCAACTTTTTTACTATTTTTTCACCAGTCCATTCTGGAATAAACTTGAAATCCAATTGTAACGCTGTTCAAACATCAAGTAAATCAAAACCCACTTATTCTACCGTTCAACTGTTTTGGTCCACAGCCAGTTCCCCAGCTTCCTTATCTCGAACGTAAGACTATTTACAAACATTTTTCAACGGAAATAAGTTATTCGTTTTCAATAAACTACTCGGGAGCTCCGTCAGGATTCTCCGTCACATTTTTATTTAACTTCCTATATTTTCCGGCGCTGTCTCCGGCCAAATTGGTGGAACTACATATTTGTTCATTTACAAGGTTCAGGAAGCTTGCGGCGATCAAATCAGGAACGAGTTATCGGTGTTTCGAGTTTGAATCTCCGACGACCTTCGATAAGCATGTTAGGGTCTGTTGAATGTTGTGCACAATCATTTTTTTATAGCATAATGTATGACTGTTGATTTTTTTTTCGCGACAAAGTATCTGGTTGCATATAAAGATAGAACAGTTTTCAAAGATACAATTTTATTAATCGCGTCAGTATTGCTAGAGTACCTACCTGCCTTTTCTAAAGAAATACAAACAAGGTCCAACTTTTATAGTATTAAGTTTAAATACCTAATGCGATCCTACATTGCAGATGCTTATGCAGTGCAATTTAGCTTAATTTTTTTTTGACTGACCGACATTTTGTCTTCTCAAAAGTACCTGTAAATGGTCTATTTAAAATAAATGCTTTTGAGTTTGAGTTTGATGTATGCTAAATAAATAAACGAATCATTTATTATTATAGTTGTGACGTGAGCATATCAAATTACAGGTTAAAAGTTAAAGTATAAATGAAATCCTGACTCCTGAGCTAGGTTAGGTGCCTGTATTTCGGGAGCCAATTTGAAAGCACTATATTCATTTCACTTACTTAAAATTTTAACTATGCCAAAATTAATATTAAAATGAAGATAAAGATGAAATTTAGAGAATTACATTATGTAGTACAAATAAAGTTTTTCTTGTGGAAGTTTCTCAAGAAGACACTAATTTGGTATCTGTCTGCGCAATAGCAACTTTCTGTATCGGTTAATATTTTGGTCGTTTTAATTTATATTATGTAAAGGTTTGATTTTGGTTTGGTTTGATAGTGTGGTGAAAAAGATAGGACTTTAGTTGATGGGGTAAATAACCAGACATATTTATAAGTAAAGTTTGAATGGTTCTGGTGTGGTTTGAGTTACGCAATTGACTGTTACAAAATTATTTTAGCTCGTTTTTCGAAAAACACGAAGCACAAGTACTGCTGCTGTTCCGTTGTATTACTCCGTACGCTCCCGCTCCCGCTTACATTTAAGACACGTTACACGTCGACAAAACATTGAGTTATTCGCCTACGTACGTACGCTGATAGAATAGTTAGTGAACTAACGCAAACAGAGTGAGCCGTGGCTCCACGCAACCCTGATACGCTACTATAAAGATTGTGCTGATTTCAGATTGATGAGCCACGGTATTGTATACATTGGGCATAGTATAAAACTCACTCAAAATTCCTCAAAAAAAAAAGAGAAAAATAAAATATAGTCGGTTTGAAAATAATGCGTCGATTCTCTTAAGAGGATCCTTCCCCAATTGCCTATCGTCGAACATAGTTTAAAAGCTTGTTGCTCCGTCTAACGCAATATTTGATGAAGAGATAACGTGAAAAAATAGAGAACGCCTGTTCGAATATTTTACAAAACTTGTTCCTGGAAATATGTTTTTTTTTTAAACCCTTAAAAGTTTTTGATAAAAATTGTCATTCAGAATCTCGATTAAATGTACATAAAAGTACTTTTTTATATTTTTTTATATATAAGTCCATTATGGGGGGCCAAAGTTCACGTGTAATAGCAGATTTTCAGAGGTCTCTACTTTTTTTTTTTTTTTGGTAGGTAAAGTCATCCAATGACAAATCCCGCCCTTGGGTGGGGCGGGAAATAGTGTCAGACTTTTACTGACTAAAAACCTACCTTTCCGTTCCTTGCCTTTGTCCCAGGGCCCGTGGTGACACTCTCGCATAACCTTTGGCCCCAGTAGGCTTCGGCCCTGCTGGACCCCTACAGTTTGCTGACAACTCCTTGAGGCGCGCGGGAACAGTGCGCGCCGTAGACGACCTGAGCTCGGACCGGTCTGTTACCGGACGGACGGACAGCGAGCTACCCATTGCCCACCGTCCGCGAGCCCGCGCCTACGGTGGCCGGAAATCGGGATCAGAAACCCGGCGGCGGCGGCGGCGTGTGCGCCTTTGCCTAATGCGGTCGGCCTCCTCCTTTGCTAGCATTACTGCTTCGCAAAAGGAGGCGACCGCCTGCCACTCCTCCTCGCTCCGGAACATAGCTTGAACCAAGCCCCGGCGCGAGAGATCGCCGCCGATCGCCCCCACGAGGACACGGCGATGCTCTTCCCAAGCGGGGCACACCTCGACTGTGTGCTCCACCGTGTCCACCGGGCGGTCCGCACAGTGGCGACACCCGGGCGTCGTCTCCGCACGAATCTTGTAAGAGGTCTTTACTGGATTAATTTTACACAAATTTATGTTGTGATTTCTATTTTATTTCTACAATTAGCATAACTAATTTCTTAAAAAACCTTAACTTTTTTGCGTATAATTACATTCTATTCAGTGCTTGAATGATGATTGTAACTTAATTCTCTAATTGGCGTGTATAAGGGTGTCCATTATTCCAGTTACCTGTTGTAAGCTGTTATAGCTTAAGAAAAGTTCGGCGCCTTTTTTGCCTCGCACAGAGTATAATAATTTTAGGGTTTTATTTTTATGTATTTTTATTTTTTGATCCTTTTTGACTTGGTACATGTTTTTTATTCTTTTCGAATGTAGTTTTATATGATAGTTTAATATGTGATTAATTAACTTTTCATTTTATTCTTTTGTTTGTTCTGTACGAGTCTCAAATTAATGTTTTCTTTCTTTCTTTTAATTTTTATACAATTGTGAGAGGCACAACCAACCATTTTTTTCTTTCTATACCGACAGACCGGTCAACTAAAATTTAATAACCTTTTATTTCTATTTTTAACGGCCTCACAATAAAACCTCTCGAGGGTTGGGATAAAGTATGTGAAGCGTCTATATTTAGTCTTTAAGAAAGGGAATCTGACCTTTTCATACCTCCACATGATCGTAAAAAGATGTCTCCGAGATGAAATTGATTCAGTCTCGTAAAGGTTATACTGAGAGTCTGCGGAGGTCAAGTTGAGCATAATAATGATATGGGGTTATGTAAGCCGAGGGTTTCGAGTTGATTATGAAGGAAATATGTTTACGAACCTATATACTTATCTTCAGTAGAGTACTAACTGTGCGTAATAACAATTTTAGAGGAGATTAAAATAACAACAATAAATTACATACGAACGTTTGATCATAGTATCAATATTCACACTATACGAACTGACCATCATCATGAAGCCCTGTTCAGAACCTGATTGATCATACCAGTTCCTTCAGATAGAACTGGAGAGCAGAAATAAAACATGGCAAAACTGTTTTAACAGTATATTTTCTTAAGTACACATAGTGTTGACGAGCAATCCTAAAAAACCGTAAAAAGCCATTTATCGGTTCATGTCAAACTAATTAAATCAAACAGTATTGGGCAAGTTAGAGTCGGACTCGCGCACTGAAGGTTCCATTCATCTTACTTAACAGTTCAATTCCCGAATGCAGTCTCGAAGATTTTTCCGAATCACGAAAAAAGAATTCTTATGACGTAACTAAAAATTTACAATTTATAGATTTTTTCCTGTACCTGCACTATGAGACCTTGCTTGTCAAATTTCAGGATTTTAAGTCAACGGGATGTACCGTATAAATTATGATATCCTTGAGAGTGTCGAAATATACGTTTTTTGCGACAAACGGCCGTATAATCATAAAGAAGTTTGAATTTTTCACAGCTACAAGAGACTATTTACCTCAGTATACGGTTTAAATTTCAACTCGATATCTCTACGCGTTCCTGAGATAAAGGGTCTTGACAGACAGACGTACAGACAGACGGACAACAAAGTGATGCTATAAGGGTTCCGCTTTTTCCTTTTGAGGCACGAAAACTTAAAAACCAACAATCGATAAATAATTTCACTATCTTACTCTCGATAAGTAAGAAAACACTGTAACTGCGAAAAAATACCAAGTAGTCGCTGCAATAAAATCTATTGAAAACAAAATAACCTAAATCATATTTGACAAAAAAAGAGTCGCCAATTATCGTATTCCTTTCCACGTTCGCTGCTTCTCACTCAATTAAATCCAAATCGAGTAACCCTTTTCGTATCTAGTTAACTTTTCTTCGATCTTTTTATTACATGAAGCAATTAAAACATTTGTTTTCGGCAATTATGAAATTCTCGTGCCCTTATCTCAATTAATTTGGGGTCAGCGCAGCAATTTTTTTGTTTCCACACATCTCTATTCACCATCATCTTAAGCGTCACTTCCACTTCAGCTACATCATCTTCCACATCATTCATTCATCGTTACTGTGTCTCTCTCCACCATAGGTGTTTATGGAGGAGGCCGGGTGTCGTGGCCACTCCAGTATGGATACTATTCATCCACCCCAGGATGTTGAGCTACCGATTTGGAATTCTATTCATTTCATCAGCCCAGAAATCTTCATATGTATGTACTTATGTATGTAGATTTCTTATAATTATTACATACTCTAATCTATACATATAAAAGGAGAAACTGACAAGGGGTAAAAATACACAGCGTATTAAAATACATGCTAATCACACCGACTCACTAACACTTGCCACGAGTGTCGACTCTGCTTCACCGTATCGGCCATGGCATGTCACAACACAGTCAGGGAAATATGGCTGTCAATGTTCCACAAATACACAAAACTATTCTAACGACATGTAACCAATCTCAAATCAAACTCAAAGCATTCATATCAACATTAATTATTCATGTATTTATTGCTTGCTGTATTTTTTTTTATATTTCTAAATAGACAGCAAGCTCTGCTTGATTCGAGACTAGATGGCGTTGTCTGATCGTTGTGGAATATTATTATTAACTAAAATATTTACTGGAATTGTCGACGTCTGTCAATAAAAAAAATTAAACTATTTGCATGTTCCAAAGCGTAGATTTCTATACACGAGAACGTGCATGAAATTCTAAATAGTCTTAATAAATATTTCGAAAAATACGGTAACATCTTTAATGTAAAATTATACATGAGAACTAAATAGAAAGATGCGCCGAGATTTCGAAATGGAATATTAAAAACTGGAAAAACACTGACAACAACAAAATGCACACAGAGTTGTAAATAGGTAACAAAGTTCGATTTTGGTAAAAAAGTTGTAAAATGGAGTGTCCGATACAGCAGTTTAACTTTTTAATTAGTAGCTCTGCCGCCCCCCGGTGCCCACGCCGAGAATAAAACATCGATGCTCATTAATTCCCATAATCGATTCGTTTTTGCTAATCTCTTGAATAATCTTTGAGTTAATGTCCCTAATTGATGCTTTCGCCGTTATATTGCTTTTGTACTCATTTGTTTTAACACTGTCTGAAAAAGAATTCGAAGGCTATTAGTCTGTTCTAAAACTACACTAGGACGCAATCAAAGTCTATTATTTATTCTGTACTACGACAATATTCTTTACAAAATATGACGAGAATAAAAAGTTGTACCTTACGTCTCATAATCCTCCTACACATGTTTCAGCAAATTGTAATTAGGAACGATACAACTTAGCCTCGCTTACCCTCGACAGGAATCCACTTATATTAATTGTTACAAAAGGTAACTTGGGGTAAAAGCGTCCCGCAGTCCCACTAAATGAAAGAAGCCGTCCTGTGCCTATTCCACCGGCATAATATACCCGGCCATTATGATATTAAATCTGGTTTCAACTTTATTCGCTGACCACTGAATAGCAATAAATTAAATTGGTCGTTGATCACAAAATAAATCGTTAGTGTATAGCAACATATCAAATATTCAATCAATTCGTAATCAGTCACAATTTGGTTGCGAATGTATTTTGTTACATTGAAACAGAGCACTTTGATTAATAGCAATCTGATATTCATTAATCATTTCACTTAACGTGACGCTGTCCTCTTCTGGACGTATTATGCAATTGTGTTGTGATATGATTTGTTAGATTTCAAGCTGTGACACATTTTCACTAACCAGATTTATTTATTTGGACTGTAGCTATGTATCTTGTTGGATCTCCAACAAGATACATAGCTACACATTGAGTCATTTAACGTGTGCTCCTTTAGTTACATAGACCATAGCATGCTTAGGTTACTAATTGAACGATAGAAAAAATATAAATGAATAAGATTGGATATAGTACGGAAAATGGGTAATACTTCCTCTAAATTAAGAACGGACATAAAGGACTGACTACATAATCCCGAATGTAGTAAAAATGGTATTCTGTAATCAAGTGCAAACTAGCATTGGAGCGTTGACAAGCCGAACACAGTCAGTTCGAGTGAGGTTTTGTTGGAGTCAGAATAGAAATTCGGCGGGCACTCGGCAAGCCCGATAATTCCTTTTGCCGAGCGACGACACAAAAGCTCGCTCACTCCCGCCCCCCGGATTTGCTCTCAACTCCTCCTAATGACGTTTTTGTCTGGCCCTCTCTACCTCTAGTCTTGTATTCTGTACAAATATTGATTGACTTGTATGGCGTTTCGTTGGAAAACGTATTTCGTTGTACAAATTTCGAAGTCCTTATTTTTAGTTATTCTATTTAATTTTCCAATTTCGTCTGTATTGTTTGACCGTGGTGAAGTGTCTGACTGCTTTACTTTTAAATTGTGTTATGAAAGTAATTTGTTCGATAACTTTGTTTTAGTTTACAATGGCTTAACTTGGCAGGCTAATTGAAAATGACGGGGCTGAGGATAAGTAAATTACAAGAAACTACAGTGAACTTCTACATGTGTAAATGAAAATAAGTTTACAAGTGAATTCATTTGCTTGCCTTTGCATACATTTTAATTATCATGCTTGACTCTTAGTTACTTTAATTCACTCACAGATAAAGCTAAGGTAAATTAATTTCTTCTTCATTTGGTTTCCCGTATCCCAAAGCCAACTAATCCGGATAAATAAAATACCCCTTCAGGCGGCCTATTCATCGTAGTAACACAAAAAAAACATTGAAATCTGTCTGTGGGTCCAGATAATCTCGTCCAAGGTCGTGTGCATTATACCTTTTATCTCTTTGGTCGCAAGCTCATTTGTGATACAGGAGTATCCTACTTTGACCTTATTTGTTTCGCATATAGATGGGAGTAGATAATTTTGATGTTTAGGAACGAAAAAAATAAAAGTATTTTATATTTATGAGTAGAGGTTAAAGGGTCCTCGTGTGTTTTTACTGAAGATTCTAATAATATTACTGGAAAGAGGACCTAGATGTTCAGATACCTCTCAAAGATAGTTTTTTTTTTGAGGTTGAAAATCGTCAAATAACTTCTCCCGGACTCTGGGTAGAGCGAGAGGGAGTGTCGGACTTTTACAGAATAAACCCCACCTTGGTTCCTTCAGTTGCCCATTGCGTACCAGGATCAGGGTAACTCTTTCTTTCAATATCTCAACCCGTCACAATATACTTACACCACTAATGACTAAACCAAATTCTTTTCTATGATTTATTTTCTAAACTAGCTTGTGCCGAAGTCCTCGTCTTCGTGAATTTGGTTATTGTGTATGCCATTCGAAGTAGCCTATGTCGTTTCTTGGGGTTCAAACTTAATCCGTACCTAATTTGATTCTCAAAAATGGTTCATCAAATGTTTAGGTACGCAGTTCGTGAAAAAGATTGCTAACTAGCTATTTGAAATGCGACTGTTGCCATGGGTGTTGAATTGACGTGTCGTGTGAGAAGATAGGTCAGAACGACTCGTCTCTTAAAAGAAGAGTTTCATAGTATCTGGTACATCTGGATAATCCAAGTAGAGCGTAACACACATGATGGCACAGTTTTTCGAAGCATAAACACCAAATTTCACACGATTACGAATCTCGATTGCATCATCTTGACTGTTGAACCAAATTAATGACTTGAATGTTCAACCAAAACCAAAATCCATTCGGTAGTTTAACCGTGTAAGCAGAACAGATAGACAAAGTTATTTTCGCATTTACAATATTAAGTATGGATTAAAATAAGCAACCAAAACCTCCACGAGGATGAACTCACGTAAAATAAGCAGGGACTCTCAACATAAACAATTCTCTCAAGTTTGGAGGTCAGGCTTCCACTGTTGTTTTTAATAATTGGCCCAGCGGAGCTCGTGAACCTTATTAAGAGAGAATTTCTAGTGCTTCAAGCATACAATATGGCGCCGGACCTCGGATACGGAAGCTTATTATACGAGCATGAGCATAATAATAATATATCGTCGTATTCTTTCCCTTTGAGTTTTTGAAGTGCTTCTTATTGTAGACGTTCTGATATTGGATTTGAGATTTACCTGGGTGGAGGCTTTGCATATAACACAATTCCGTTGTACGTTGCCTGCTTCACCTCAATTTTCGATATGCTAGAACTATAACATCGTGTAAATTTTGTCAAAAAGTAATATAAAGACACATAAATTACAATATCATCATGCCTTTGGTTCTTTCATTGTTAACTAGAAATTTACCGAAAAATACACCAGAATTCATTGATTTATTAATCAATTGCTTGCTTTACTTACAGTGTGCACCAAAGCGAACTAAATATAAACATTGTTATAGCTTTACTGGTATATAAAAATTGGTCGAATTTCGGTGTCTGAGCAATGAGGGCGTTTAGTAGCTACAACAGGCTGTGAGGGAATATCGAGCTGTTAAAGAACGTGATGGAGGGGCAAGGAGCAGGCACCGTGTGCCCTAACTTGAAAGCAAAAAATTATCCCAAGAGAATAAACTACCAGGATAAAAAAAATACATACAGCCGAACATAGAACCTCCTCCTTTTCGAAGTGGGTTAAAAAGTATCCTATCTGTTATTACGGGACATGGTGTACCCTTGTGCCGTTTAAGCGTAAAGAAGTAACAAACACACACACGTACATACAAACTTTCACCTTTGAAATATTAGAGCTACACTCAACCATAAACAATCCAAGTTACTACCACCAGGTAGTAGGTTGTTTAATACCTGCTTAATTACAACATTCTACTCTATTCATAATAGTTTTACGACATCTGTCATCTCACCCACGGAACCCGCAGGTATTCGCCCGGCCGCGTTACATGGGGTCTAACCGCTGGAAGCATAAAAGAGGATGGACGATATAGACATATTAAATGATAAATATACACCGAACAAACCTCTGAATGTAACTGGAGGGGAATGGAGATAAATTTATTCCATTAAAATAGGCTTATCTCTAGTGAAAAATATACTAAACTAAATACTTATAGCTATCAAAATTAATGAATCGGTAAGATGATAATTTATCCGTCACACTTTCTTGATCCTATAATATCTGTTGTATTATATTTCCAAGGAATTGTTCCATCCCTAGATATTCACTCAATGGAACATTAGCAGTACTTCAAATAAATGAGTAAGTTTAGTGTTACCCTATTTAAGATACACTTGTAATGCATTCTTCCGCTGGAGTTGCACATCTTTAACGTTATTTATTTATTTCAAATATCACAGCCTCATTACAATAGACACAACAGTCATACTTAAAAACAAAAGGAATTAGAATTACAATAATTATGCTAAAATAATTAAACTAAATTAAACCGCCTTTGGCGCAGTGAGTGACTCCATGTCTTAACCTTAATGTACGAAACCCGATTCAACTTCATCTCATAATCTGCACCATAGAAATCTTTTTTAATATCTGTGATCTGCACAGATTTGTTTTTACATTTTTAAATAACCGAAAGTGTACGTAGCAGCTTAAGTAAACTGTATAACATAAGTATTATGGTTATTATCTAAAGTACACTTAGAAACCTCAAAATAAATATACCTTCTTGAATTTGTTACAAAAATATAACATTAATTTCTTCGCAACTCGGGTCAAGACATCCAAATTCAAGCGATCTTAAAAGTTTTCGGCAATTTGTCTTTCAACGTAACAAAATTAATCTTCTAAAACTAAAATAGCGTAAAACCATTTAGCTCGACTTGGTAGATAAGTGGCCACACTATATTTTTCTTGGGGAGAAATATCAAAAGGGACATTTAGTCGGTCGCTCGAAACTTGGCGGTTGCGATAACCGGCGCGAGGGCGCTGCGAACTATTTACCCAGCTTATGGGCGAAGCGGGCGCAAAATTAAGAGATTTTCCCGCGCCCGTACAAACAGTATGAAACGACCCTTATTAAAAGCGGCCCGTGTATTTTAAAATGAAGACGCGACTATGACGCGCTATTTGTTTAGGCATCGACGTTACTATATTAAAAGAGAACGCGCATTATTAATGTGCGAGTCAACAGATTCTCAATTAGGTTTTTATGGGCGCCGTGTTTGGATTGAGCTTGTTTAGATTCGATTAATATGTGTGCATTTTGGATGCTCGTTGTAGCCACGCGTTGTTACATAAAACTGTTGCTTGGAAAAGCGAATATTAATTAACTTTCTATGTTATTTCTGTGAACAACGGAAAACCTAACTGAAATGTTGTGAAGCTTGAGAATTAAAAAAACATGAAAACTGCACACCTAAAGGGATGTAGATTTTAGATGAAATTTTAGAACTAAGTATGTAGTTATGTTTTACGGTTTTAAAACTTTAGTGGGTACTGACTTGTAATATAAATACGATTATGATAGTACTGCGAAGGAATCCTTACAGCTGTTAGAAAAATAGTTACGACTTGGTTTGAACTCTAATTCGAATTAAGAAGTAATAATTCAGCCAGTCGTTGGCCGATTAGATGCAATGGCAAAATAAAGACGTAATTTGATAATAGCTTTTGAAATATACAGACGTACTGTCGAGTACGTATATTACAAAGTAGGTGCTACCAACGGCTTCGCCCACTTGAAAGTAGAAATGTGTCCCAACGGAACATACTCCTGAACTATAAAATGCTCTACTCTGACATGGTCTTTTAGTACAAACTTTTCTCCCCTTTTTACCCCCTTAGGTGTAGAATTTCGGAAAATCCTTTCTTATCTAATGCCTATCTCATACAAAGTACATACCCTCCAAGTTTCAGGTCTTTACGATTAGCGGTTTAGGCTGTGCGTTGATCCGTAAGTCATTCAGGACAAAGCTTTTTATAACTATAGATATCTATACATATTACTATGACAGCTCGACAAAAATCCAACGGTTAGATTTACCAGTGAACAATTCCGGTAAATCTAATAATCTCCAATTTCTTTCTACGAATAGTACAAGACCACGGTTCCCTCAGGAACGTCAGGGCTATATATTACTGACAGACAAATTCAACAACTTTTACGATACAATATACCTAACACTTCAGTCTCTCCGCCTATATTCATAGCTCTCCAACATAACCTAACCCTATTACACCTAACCCTGATGAAGACAGCCTAACCGCGGTGTGTGACGAAATAATTCCACAGTAACGCGTCATTCAATTAAGCGACGAGTCTATTGTCATAGTGTTTGTCAGACTTAATCTATGTCTACTGTCGACCTGAGTGAACATGCCAATGCCAACGATATTGTTGTTTTACGGACATATCTTGAGTTTAAAGCCTTTTGAGGTCCTAGTTCTCAAGGTAACTTGTGAAATGGGGGCTGATGTGTCTCATAATTTTATAATTATAAAGTGGTTTATTATAATATGATTGTTATGACACGTCCTGAATTCGTCATTTAAAGCTGTGAAATAAAATGAGTTTCTAGTACACACAAATATTACAAAAGTGAAAGTTTGTATGTATTTAGGGGGTATACGGAACAGAGAGTAAAGTCCCGCACGCCTCCTTTGAAAAGGGAGGATCTTCCGACCAGACAGGTGTTTTTGTCTGGTGGGCTGCTGCCCGATACATGATTTCGTGTTGTTCTTTATGTTCAAATTGCGCGGGGAAAGTTACTTGAGCGATGCAGGATTAGTTCATTTGTGACGACATAGATATCGCTAAACGCAAAACGGGTTTCGATGAAACTCGGCATATGGTTATACCATACCCTGGAATAGCACATAGGGTACTTTTATCCCAAGACTATATTCCCTTGCAATAATTTTCTACTTTCAGACGAGCAAAATAGACAAAAGCAACTAGTAATAAAAAAACTGATCATGTACGAGTCAGACACGCGCACTGAGGGTTCTGTACAAACTTACCTATGACAATAGCTCAGTTCACGAATAGTATTTTCGGATCGAAAAAAAGTTTATGAGTCCTCTCTTCATGCCAAATTTTAGGATTTTAGGTTATCGGGAAGTACCCTATGAATTTTGATTCCCTTGAGAAAGTCGAAATATACGTATTTTTGCGACATTTCCATTTCGGTTCCGTTTGTTCCTTTTGAGATACAGAACCCTAAAAATTATCATAAGTACCCAATTTTAATTAAACTTTATTTTATTTGAAACTAGCTGACCCAGCAAAGTTTGTACCGCCTAATAATCGGATTATTTTTTCCTGATTTTTTTTATATTTTCTCACCGTTCAAACCTTCCCTGGAGTATCACGAATATTTCAAAACCAAAATTAGCCAAATCGGTCCAGCCGTTCTCGAGTTTTAGCGAAACTAACGAACAGCTATTCATTTTTATATACAAGATAACTAGTATTTATTTATTGTGCACACCTACCTCTGAGTACTCTTTTTAACCCAAAGGTTGACTGGTAGAGAATGCCTTGTCGCATTAAATCCACCTATGTACCACTACTGTACAACAAATAAATGAAAACGGTAATAATAATTGAGTTCAAACCTCCAGGTAACTGTGGCCTTACAAACAAAATAAACATTATAACAAAAAGGTAACTCAGTCAAAAGGGCAGAAAGCCAGACAACACAACACTTGATTCTTTTCACAAAAATAACACGAAAATAATCCTAATTACACAGAGATACCCGAGCACCTCGTTTACGTACAAACATGATATTCTAACTGAATGCTCAGAAAATTAATTAAAGCCATCTTTTTCATAAAAATACTATATTTTCTGCGAAGCCAAAAAAATGGCCGCCACAGATCGCGTTTCGAGTCGTGATTAAAACGTGAATCAGAAATCCAAAAGGCATTTTTATTTTTGTTGACTAGCCTGCTGGTTAGTAGCCCTGACTGCTATGCTGGAGGTCGTGCGTTCGATTCCCGCCCAAGGCAAATATTTTTGTGATGAGCACGATCATATGTTCTGAGTCTGGTTGTAAAAATAGGGATGATCTGATCGAAAAGATAAAAAATTCTGACGGGCGATCACACTAATATAATTGATAAGACTGGTCTATTGGTCTAGTGTGTTCCTGACTGCTATGCCATAGGTCGTGGATTCAATGCCCTACCAAGACAAACGTTCGTGTGATGAGCACGATCATTTGTTCCGTGTCTGAATGTAATTTATCTACAAAATGTATGTATTAAGTAAGTTTATCAGCGGTCTACTACTCATACGCATAAGCTCAACTTAGTTTGGGACTAGATGACGTTGGGCGAAAATTGTGAACTATTATTATTATTTATTTAACAAAAAATCTGTTACTACGATTCTTCTACAAATACCCCGAAACATGTTACAATGTTAACGAGATTCTTTTATATTGTTAATTGTGGCTTTCCACTAAAGCACCTAATATTTATATGGCTTTGTGATTACAATGGCGGAGATTATACCCTCTTCGTTTAAAAGCGGGCTATTAATATAGAATATTGCTGGGAATTACTAGCCTGTGTCATATTGTCCGCCGTTTTATTTACAGGTTTTGTACTAAATTGGTGCCTAGATTTCAAAGGCTTCTGTTACACAATGGCCCATGATGGATGATATAAAACTTCTAATTTTCTAACTAAAAATGTCCCGTCACTTCTTCACATAACACTCTTATTAAAACTCTTTCGACCAAAAGTGACGCATAAAAATCCTAATATTTACTTTCACTTTACCAAATTACCGAAAGTTAAGCTTAAAAATTAAGTCATAACTCATGACAAAATGTATTAGAGACAAATGCTACGCTCGCTACACTGTCTACGCGGGCTGCTACGAAACTGCTACGAAAGTGCTACGAACTTCATTTTCGTAGCACAGTAATTAGACTTTAGGTATCTGTCTCGCGGCTGAGTAATATTACTTTGCTTGAGGAGTTATAATTCTGAGTTCTTAAACGTTGGATTTATTCAATTATTTTAATTAGAATTTTAATATCGACTGTATTATTCATGAGTGGTGAGTTTTTATCGGAAGTCAACTCTAATTGTATATGAAATTAATCTATATTAAACTGTCCTCTGTAATTAAATTGGAAAATTATTCCTACGGCATAAGCGGCTTTACTATTTAATAGAGTTAAGCACATTACCCGCTGACAGCGTTAGGTATCAAAATAATCTTTATAAAGAGTTTTTTTTCAATATTTAATACCACATAATAGCATCATTTGGTGGTAAGTGATTAGATGTGATCAAAATAAATAGCAAGGATTATTTTTATACTAAAATAATTTGAAGATATTAATAACGCAGATGCTAGACATTATGTCTAAGGATATATATTAAGTCAAGAATTCTTTAATAAATTCTCTCTAACAAAATAATGTAAATTATGATTCAAATTCAAAGCTTTTATTGCAAACTTCATATCGACGCTTGAAAGGCAAAAGTATCTAAGCGACACTGAGCAAACCCCACAGGAGAGTGTTTTAAAGTTAAAATATATAGAAAAAAAAACATTGTTTTTTTTTTTTAATTGGATTAAGATAATATTATCATGATATAATAATAATAATATATAAATCTAACTACTTCGTCATTATCAACAATATTTTTTCCAAAAACTTTAATTTCAAATTACTCCCCTACAAAATCTACTCTCACTAAGATATTTTATATTAAAAAAAAATACAAATATTAGTCTTATGAGAATTTAGCATTCTTTCGCAATCATAGAAAACCAAAATGACCGCATTGAAACATTGTTTGTTCAATTTAATTGCTGTTTGAAGTCTCGCTATAACTTAAAAGCAGCTTGACCGATTGAAGTTTGTTTTATTCACGAAGCAGAGAAATCTAAAAAAAAAACCGTTATTCAGTAGTGGTAATTTTATATGGGATTCGCCTCATAAAGGTAGGAAGTATTAAATTTAAGGAGCAAAGCCACAGGCGAAAGCTATGTTATTTACAAACATATTTCTTAAAAGCATTCACGTACACATAGTTTCAAAAATAACGATTGCTTCGCAGAATACACGAACGCGTTAGTTAGAAAAATGATCAGTGACATTTGTAACGTGTAACAAACATCGCCACACACCTGTGCACTACACTGCGGGACATATTAACGGGCGCGTCTTGCAACAAAGAAGCGAAAATAAAAAAACCTATGTTTAAGTTGAAATGTTGACACAAGTTTTTCTAAATTTAAGATGACATAGATAAGTCGTCAATAAATTAGAACAGCAGACACTGTTCAATTTTCTAACATATTTAAATCTTGCCATGTTAACGGCTAGACGTTATAGCCAACACAGTTTTTTTTTGTAATATGAGCCTAAAATAATGGTTCATAAAAACACTGTGATTAAATTTTAGATTTAATGTATCCCAACAATATCATTCTATTGCAGATTTTTTAATAAAATTGTCCTAATCACACATCGTTGTATATATCTTGTTTTATAAAGTCAAAACAGTTGAAACAGGTAAGCGCAGTGTAAAAAAAAATTGGCAACCCTTTACAATAATATAATAATTAATATTCCACAGTCCCCAAACTATGTAAAAACTGTAGTATGAGTACTAAACAACTGATAATAAAAATACAGATAAATTACACCTAGACACAGAACACAATTATCTTGCTCATCACAAAAACATTTGTTTTAGGTGGGAAAGACCCCATGACTTTCGGCATAGCTGTCAGGTCCACTAACCACTAGAAGAACAGGACAGTTTTATCAATTAATGATACAGAATTTCTTGTTTTTCAAATTCTCACGCAAATCCGAGCAGGTCATTCCAAATCCTGGCTGTTCGTGTAACACACAGTCAGA
Source organism: Leucania comma (assembly GCA_958295575.1). Taxonomy (NCBI): domain Eukaryota; kingdom Metazoa; phylum Arthropoda; class Insecta; order Lepidoptera; family Noctuidae; genus Leucania; species Leucania comma. The sequence continues at coordinate 3,927,059 of OY282469.1, forward strand.
TAGGACCGATGCAGATTATTGCGCTCGGTGTAACACCTACACTTTATTGTCATAGGCACCTCCCGGGCGCCGCCGTATTTATCTGCTCCACGGATTCGTTGCTACGTTTTATTTTAGTGGCCTATTTTTTTTGGTCGGAATTGTATTTTTGCGGATTTTTTATTTGTATAGTTTAGTGGATGCAGGATTTCAGTCGTCATATTTATTCTTTATTTTTGCAAAAGATCTATCTCCAATACCCTTTGATACTCACCAAAAAAAACTCTACTTTTAGTTCACACAAATTGTTTTCGCAATTAAAAATATACTAGCTGCTGCTTTTGGCTTTGCCCGCGTGATAATAAAAAAATATCTCAAGGAGACATACTCTCCGAATATAAAATCCTATGTGCTAATCCAGGACTTGGTCTATCGATGTACCAAGTCTTATCAAAAACCGTTCAGCCATTTGAGTGTGAAAAAGTAACAAATATACATACATACAGACTCATAAGCTTTCGCCTTTGTAATATTAATATATAGTGTGATATATATATATATAAAAAAAAATTAGATTCAACTGTATTATGTATGTATAATAAAAAATTGCTTTACATTATTATTATTATTATATCTAGCTTATACTGTCCCAATGCAGGGACAAAGCCTTTGTCCATACCTTCCATAGTTCAAGTCACCACAATACATTTATATAAGAAAATATTCAACAATAAATTACAAGTATAAAATACATTACAAAATATCCATATCACTTTTATAGGTAACCTAGAATTCAGTGTAAAAATATGGTAAAGCGTGGGCGAGCCCATGATGCTCTGAATTATCATCTGTATACACCCGAAGCCTCCTCACGCTCGCCGGGTCCCTTATTGAAAACATTTACATATGTATGTACGTATCACCAGACGAACGTGCTTCGCCCTCCATATTGTAAACGAGAACGCTCCAATATTATCAAAGTTAGCGATGAAATCGACGATTTACTACGCAGCTTAAGGTAATGATAGAATATTTTCGATCGACTTTCTCGAATATACTTGAACGCTTTATCGAGACTATGGAATCATCGTAATGGGTCCCCGATGGCTGAGCGGCTGTCGCGAACAGACTGACTGGCTTGTAAGCCGCTCGCTTGGATCCGGTTTTTGTGTTTCAACTTGTTACGAGTATGAGACGCGATAATAACATGAAATTGACGCTCTCGACTTGAAGCGTTTGAATTTGATGGCAATTTGGTTTTTATTTTATCTCCGCTTGCGTCGGCGTTTCTGTGAGGTTTAATGTAAATACCTTATTGGTGGAATTTTCACTCTGTATATTTACATGAGAAAAATAAGTGAAGGCACTTCGCTTCGGCAAAGTGAATACCTATACTTATCCATACTGATACCCAAGGAAGTAACTCTGTCTGTCACGCTTTCACAATTACACTACTGAACCGATTTTAATGAAATTTGGTGCGTAGTAAACTCGAATCCCAAGAAAAAATTCATGCTACTTTTTATCTGGCTTCGACTTTATCTTCGCGTCCGCAATAACCAATATTCACCGTAGATGAAGTCCAGGGCAAAAACTCAAAATATAACTATGCATACTAATATCATAAATGTGAAAGAAACTCTGTATGTCTGTTACGCTTTCATAGTTAAACTACTGGACAAATTTTGATGAAATTTGATGTGGAGAAAGCTTGAACTCCAAGGAAGGACATAGCTTTCTTTTTGCGAAGAAGTCGAAGACAGTATTCGTTTTCGATTTCGAGCCCACAATAACCAAAATTCACGCAGACATAGCCGCTGGCAGACGCTAGTATTCTGTATACACTCAGTCTGAACCACGACTCTCATTACAATACTAAAAGATCAGCAAGCCGTCGCCCACGCTCTTGAGAACAACAGACTGATTCAGTGTTTTTCTTACTACCCGCAGATCAATATGGAAATACAGTATAACTTTATTAACATAGAGTAACAAAGGCTAATTATCCGGGGCTCACGCATACCATTACGTGCGACCTCTGCCTACCCCAGAACACGCTGTGCTGGTAATTAAGCGAATACATAAATGCATAGTTTATTGAGCGAGAAGTTTGCGCTATGAGCTTATTTGAATGTGTAGATTTTGAGATGGGAGTTTTTGGTGAAGTGGAGATTGGTATCGTTCATTCATTAGAGTGGGGGAATTTATACATGAGTTACAGAGTTAATATGTTGTTTAAAAGATTCAATTATGGACTCTGTCGGGCACAGCAAAGTCTGTTAGGAGAGAGGATGAATACAATTTAATAAAAGGAGTATATATAATAAATTATATTCTTCATTTATTGGCCAAGAATGGTGGATCAGTAGTAACTGTCTGGACTTACGAGTTGCACGTCGTAAGTTCAAATGCAGAAAGGCACTTTGTGCAATTTATTTCATCACCACTGCTCATAAAATGGTTAAGGAAAACATCGTGAGGAAAACCGGCAGGTCCTAGAACTAAAACTTGGAAGACATGTGACATCCATCACCCCGCACTATTGACTTTTAGTGGGAACTGGCTCATTTCTTCTCCTGGAGAAGAGGCCTGAGTCTCAGCAGTACGAAGATTAGGCTATTTATGCTTAAGAGATCCCTTCCCTTCCCATGGTTTAAAAGCTTGTTGCTTCATCTATCGCTATCCAACGTGATGTTTGGTGAAAGGCAACGCGAAAAAAGAGAATGCCTGAAAACTCTATTGGCATTCGGTAATTCCATGATGTACTCGAATATTTTACAAAACTTGTTCCATGAAATATGATTTTTTTTAAACCCTTAAAAGATTTTGAAAAAAATTGTTGATGTACTTTTTTATATTTTCAATATATAAGTAGGTACATTATGGAGCCAAAGTTTACGTAAAATAGCAGATTTTCAGAGGTCTTTATTGGATTAGTTTTATAGAAATTTATGTTTTGATTTCTATCAAAACATAAATTACACAGATACACAGATACCTAGATAGATTTAGGATAAACAGATGTTAAGCTTCTATAAAAATAGAAGCCTAACTAAGATCCATATCTGTGTATCCAAAATTTCTGAAGAAAGATGTGTAAAAACATCATAATCACGTAAAAGCGGTTATATGGAAATGTACCTTTTCTTATGAGCCTATATTTTATTAACATTGTTTGTCATACGGACTGGTGATTTAAGTTCATGTTATGACAGAACTGCTGTGGTTCAGTTTCCTCTAGCTGAAGACGTCATTTGATAATCACCAAAAAAGCAAAGAAAAAAAGCACGTCACTCATAAACATCTCCACCCTGCAAAACCTGACACCTAAGTTATGAGGTTTGCACTATACCTACCTACTACCGGCACGGCACGACGGCACGCTTCCTCAACCCGGAATATCATCAAGTGAACAAAATAAAGGGAATAGACAACTTTGTTTCAGTATGCTAATACTGGAGCGAAAAATGTAGCGCCGTGCAAATCAGAACATGTTCTCAGAAACGGGACATATTTTGAACAAAGTTACATGATTGGATTGACAGTTTTTGACATACTCAACATAACCGTCGATTGAACAGCATAATAATAATGTTTCATTATTGACTCAAGCCACGATTAAAGCCGAGATAAAATTGTGATAAGATTGTCATCAAAAGAATAACATAAATTCAATCGCAAACAGCTTTGAATAATACAACAAAGAACTAAAATATCTCAGAACTGAACGAACCTTTGTCAAAATCGCCACAAAAAATCCACTGACACAAAAGCACGTCGAACACAAAAATGTAGGACAAGAGCTCTTTCAATAAAATCGCCGAACTACTCAACGCCACTTCCATAAAGGTCCCCGAAACTTGCTAACAGCACTTTCGTAAAACGTTTGCCTAAAAATCCGAAAAATACAAAAACTATTTCGGCAAAAAAATGGTAAAAGATTGAAAATACTAATGGTATGGCAAAGCGGTTTTGTAATAAATTCAGTGGAAGTGCATGGCTGGTGGCTGCGAAGCCGGAGGGCTGAAGGGCATTTCTCAGGCGGAGCCGTATGCAGATGCCTGTTTGTCCAGTCATTACGCCGGGATGTTTGCAGAGCGCCGCCATCGCCGGCCGCGGTGCAAGTTACTTGTAAATACTGCGCGGAAATTAAACGAGTCTGTTTGTTTAATCTCCATTTTTTAATGGAAATCATTTGATTGTTTAACCTAAATGTTGAGAGCGGTGGATGGACCATCTTTCTTTGTGTACGTGTCGAAATGCACGATGAAATATTGTTATTTTTTATGAGGTAGGATATCATCCAATGACTTCACTCGCTCTAGGATGGAGTGGGTTGATGCGTTAGACTTTTACTACCTAAAATCACATCTCTGTGTCCTTCAGATGCCCTATGCGTTCTAGGACCACTCTTTCCCTTTGGGAACTTTCCCGTTGCCCTAGCGGGCATCGACCTTCTTAAGCTCCTATAGTTTGCTGAAGACCCTTATTGATCATGAGAATTTCTAATAAAAGGTAAAAACGACTATTGTCATAATTACCACGTCTGCCAGACAGTTAGGTAGAATCGCTACTGTCTATCTCATTGACATAATTTCTAGCAATATTGAGTCATAACGATAGGTATTGTGCCTAACAAGCCATATGTTTGTGTGTCATGTTTGTTATTTCTTCACGTTTGAAACAGCTGAACGGATTTCAAAACTTGGCACTCCGGTAGACCATGTCATGTGAATAGTACATAAATATTTTGTATCCCAGGAGTATGTTCCCTTGGGTAGATTTTCTACAAACACGCGGGCAAAGTTGCTGGTAGCAGCTAGTATATTATACAGTCAAAAATATCAATGGCAAAAAGCAATGTTTTTTATACATTTTTTTTTTTTTGGTGAGTAAAAATCATCCAATGACATCTCCCGCCCTTGGGCGGAGCGGGAGATAGTGTCAGATTTTTACTGACTAAAAAATCCCACCCCGTTCCTTCTTTGCCTTCGTTCCATGGCCCTGGGGTTCACTTTCACATTAGGTATGGCCCCAGAAAAGGCTTCGTAAGGGCTACAAAAACAGGTATCGTAGAAGAGCCACAAGGGGCGTTGTTCCCATAACTCGGACCACACCACAAAAGAACATTATGTATGCATCAGGAATCCTCATTTTTGCATCTGTAATAGGGATCATTGTGCAATTATTCAGTCGTTAGTGCGCCAATCTATCGCACAGACGTTCCCACATTAAAATGCGAATTATTTTGTATAACTAATGTAATATAGGTATTAATATGCAGTCGTTCGATGAGGACCGTGCATTAAAAAATATATTTGTTATCTAAGCCCTTTATCACTAAAGGTATAAAAATAGAATACTATCTTTAAAAACAAAATGAAAATAGGTGGAAAAACAAACGAGATATACCAATTTTAAACAAATACGAGTATTTCGGTCTCTCTCGCCAAAACACCGTTTTCAATGGCGGCCGATGGACTTTAACGTTAAAGTCCATCAACAGCGAAGTTGATGAAGATATTTTAAAAATTTTCTCATATTTGTTTACGAGAGAAATATTTTTCTTTTTAAGCAAATAAAATAGCCATGCATATTCCTAATTGTACAGGTGAGAATCAAATTTGGGAGTTACCGGTAAATAAAGATGGTGTAAAATTTGTATTTAACTTTCACTTTGTATAATCAAATTAATACACTTCAAATTTTAGCCACTAAACAACACAGATGCCTTTATTTTGGTGAGAACTACGTAAAAAAACGAATTTTTCAATGAAAAAAAATATCAATTATAAAATATAAAGATACCAACCAGTATGTAGGCAGATCTAAATTAAGCTCATGGTCATGAGAGGGTCACTGCTTAACTTCCTAAATTGGCTCTGTCATTCTTGTGGCTAAGAATAGAACGTGTCTCACTGTACGTGGGCGTCAGAAGAGGCCATTAAGCGATTATATCCATTAAACGTGGAGCATCTGGGCCTACATTCCTTTCTTTCTTCTGTGGTAGACGGTATACGCAGACGGATAAAGCCCCCTGAGGAATTCTTGAATTCTTTGATCGTTTTTGGTAAAGGTGTGGTTTTTGCTAGGACTTAGTCACCTTTTCTCACATTGTTATTTGTGACTTTAACATTGTGTTTTCGTTTTTTTTTGTCGGAAATCATCCAATGACTTCTCACGCTGTAGGGTGGGGTGGGAGGGCGTGTCCGACTTTTACTGACTAAAACCCACTCCTATGATTCTTCTTTGCCTTGCGTTCCAGGACGTACTTACCTTTCGGAAGCGAACCCATGGACCCTAATAGGCCCTTACGGTTTTACACTACTATCGATGACTCGAGCCCAGTCCGGTCGTGTGTGTTTTGGTTGTGTCTCATATATGTCTTGAAGTTATAGGTTGATATTAGATATTTTTTTCTTAGCATATTTCAACCAACCCACAAAATATGTGTCACCAAATACACTACGCTCTGATTCTAATGAACTAGATGTCGTTATCCGTCAACTCAGATTTATTTCCGAGCCCAATAAAACACAGTATATTTGCGAATCATCAAGCAGTTTTATATCCTTACCGTTTGTTTGTTTCCACTCCGGGACCTATCTGATTTAATCAAGGTACTAGGTGAGATACGGCATATCACGCTGGCAACGTGCCAACTAACACGTTGAGACGACTACAAAAATATACGGTAACTCACGACTGTGCGTGTGTGTCCGTGTGTTTCCTGCGTTATCTATGTGGCTCTAATTCCTTAGTTGTTCCGCCGACCGTATCTTACACATGACGGTGATCCAGATCTCTATCTCCTTGTTTATAATGCTCTAGACTCACCGGATTGTTAAGTTAAGAACCTTTTCAATCTCTCCCAAGACTTTTATTGAAATAACTTTCGTCTTTTTTTTTTTTTTTTTTTTGGTGGTGGGTAAAATCATCCAATGACATCTCCCACCCTTGGGCGGAGCGGGAGATAGTGTCAGACTCTTACTGACTAAAAACCCACCCCGTTCCTTCGTGGCCTTAGATACCAGGGCCGGGCTTTCCTTTCGGAAGCAAACCCTTGGCCCCAGTAGGCTTCGACCCTGCCTGCCTGCAGCTAGCAGGCTGGGTCTCTACGGTTTGCTGACAACTCCTTGAGGCGCGCGGGAACAGTGCGCGCCGTTGACGACCTGGGCTTGGTCCGGATGTTTACCGGACGGTCGGACAGCGAGCTACCCATAGCTCGCCGTCCGCAAGCCCGCGTCTACGTTGGCTGGAAATCAGGATCGGAATCGGAATCCCCGCGGCGGCTGGGCCTTGTGGGCCGTTGCCTCTCGCGTGCGGCCTCCTCCTTTGCTAGCATTACTGCTTCGCAGAAGGAGGCGACCGCCTGCCATCCCTCCTCGCTTCGGACCATGGCCCGTACCAGGGCCTGGCGCGAGAGATCGCCGCTGCCGATCGCACTCACGAGAACACGGCGATGCTGTGCCCAAGCGGGGCACACTTCGACCGTGTGCTCCACCGTGTCCTCCGGGCAGTCCACGCAGTGGTGGCACCCGGGCGTCGGTTCCGCACGAATCCGGAACAGGAACCTCCCGAACTTACCGTGTCCGGTGAGAACCTGGGTCATGCGGAAGGTTAGGACGCCGTGAGGTCTTTCCAGCCACGCCTCAAAGAGGGGCCTTACCGCCATAATTAAGGCGTGCCCAGCACTGGGTTGCGACAGTCGCAGTCGCCATTTCACCATGAGATCCCGCCGGAACTCTTTCCGCCATACCTCGACTTGTCGTGGCAGGGGACTTTCGCCCCGGCGTTGCATCTCCACGCGCTTATCGTGCATGTGTGCAAGGACTGTTGCCTCCAGATCCCATGGTGGCAGGCCAGCAAGGAGGCTTGCCGCTTCGCAGGACACCGTGCGGTATCCCCGCACCATGCGTATGGCCATGACCCTCTGGCACGCGTTCAGCTGGTTCTTTGGCCTTTTCTTCAGCGTGGGCGCCCATACCGAAATAACTTTCGTCTGTAATATAAATCTGTATGCTCAGATGAAATAAAAACATCATTACGATACAGTGAAAACTCCAACATTCATTCTAAATTCATTTTCAAATGTATGCAGAACATTATTCAGTTCTTTTGCTTTTTAACTTTCGAAAGATTTAAAAATATTTACTTTTCATTTAGGTATAACAAGCAGCCCTCGGATTGTGAAGATTATTTTTGAATATCTTCTAAAACAACAACCCGACCGCGGCGGCGAGATGCTGTTGATCTCCGTTAGAAAGATTCCAGTTTTTACACAATTGTAGCACAGATGAAAATCTGTAAACTCGTTTAAGTAAATTGATAAATAAATCAAGGTAAACCGCGACACTTAGTTAGAAATACAGCCTCAGCAGTGTGGAGCATTCGTAGAAAATACAGAAGCAAGCCCGCCGCCGGTAAGCGCATGGACGTTAGCGCATTCAACCAGTTTTGTATGCAAGTTTCATGCAAAGGCGCGCACTTGAATAACTTAGGTCTGTTTGCATAAAAACTCGAATCTCCGAAATGCCCGTTTAGTCTACATTCGGCTGGGGCCTGTCATTTGCATAGAATAACAAGGAAAAGCTTGCGCCGCTCCGAATAAAGAGCACTTTGCCACGAAATCTCAGCCGAGATATTTGGACCCAATCATCGAGAGGTAACGCTAGTGCCCGATAATCTACCTAACTTTGCAATGATATTACCTTTATAAGCACTGTTTTTTTTAACTTTGGAGAATTTAAATAACGAAATTAGCTAGGTAACTTTGTTTTTGCACGTTTGGTTTTGGAACTCGTGTTTGTGGAGTTTTTTTTTCTATGTTGTTGACTATTATTGTAACTGCTCGAATATAGCACTATTTTACACATTTTACATTACACAAACAATTTAAAAGAACAGTTTTACATCTGAGAACAAAAAAAAAAGGAAAATATATCAGTTCAAAACACAAACATAGTAAAAGTACAAGCGCAACAACGAGAGTCGCTGTAAAATACTTTGACAAACTATAAAAACAACGAGATTAATTTTATTTATTAGCAAGTTCGTGTAACATAAATGAAAAACATCATCTCGACTGTTCGTAGCGTTGTGAAATCACGGCTCCACGTCTCTCACAAGTTCGCGAGACCGCACGAAAAGTATGATTAAAAAACTTGTAGCGAACTCGCTGACCGTAATAAGAATACGAGGGAACAGGTACATACGGGGAGTGGGAGGGGTGTAGGCGGGGTGGTATCAGCGACTCGCCCGATTGATTGATTGATACATTATTATTACCGTAAAAACAACTGGAATGAATTCGGGCGTCTGCTTGTCGGCATATTTTTCCATACGTACTCGCATGATACATGAGCTATTGGATGCGAGTATTTCATCCAGAGATTGTGTACCAGTGGGGACGCAATACATTCGTATTTATGTATAGGATCACACACATGGGTACTTACCTGTCTAAACATAACATCCGCAACTTAACTCCGCTCCGTCACAGACGGTTGGTGTAAAACAAAAAACGGTACGTTAATACGAACAATTAAAGGGCTTCTATAAATCACTTGAGAATGAAAGAAACCAGGATTTATGATGTCCAGTCATTTTCTGCGTCCGCTCGTAATGCGGCGCGCTTCCTGCGGCCGCAGCCACGTTACGCGCCTGCCCTTTGTTACAACAGAGACGTTTTTAACGCGTCCCTACATTTGAAAAGGAGAAAACAATACGTATTACGGGCTCTACCGACACGGATGAAAAAAAAAACTGGAACACTTTGAGCGGAAAAAGCGTTGTTTTATAAATAAACAGCGCGTCGCTATCAGTAGTCGACACTCGAGCGACTTGACGCGAGATTTAATAAAAACGGAGCGCTCAGTTGCCCAGTGTACAAGTACCCTTATCACGTAGTATGGGAGCGTTCAAGGGTGAATTATGTTAGGTTGTACGCGAAAAGATGAAAATTAATGAGCTAAAAGCTGAGTTTTGCGATGCGACGCCCTCGAGCGGATCTTAAGCGGTTAATGCTGTTTGATTCTTTTGAGTTTTTTCTATTAAAGTGCAGCGCGCTGCTCCACTGAATTAATGGCCGACGGGTCGTTTGTCGCCCTCCAGATAATTTCAGTGTTAAATGAGTGGTATTTAAACTGAGACATTGTTTCCAATTGGAAGTGGTGTGTGTTCAATTTCACGACAAAATTAATGTATTGATGGGTGGCGGCAGTGATCAGTGACCGACAGTCGTGGCGGCCGTTGGAATGATTTAATTTGACATTGATAATGTTGTTAATGTTTTTTTTACTTTGAGCGATACGTTATTTCAATCCTTTCCTTCCTAAAAACATTTCACTCTTCTTAATATCAGCCTTATAATTTTCCCCAGGCTAAGACTCAGGCTTCCTGAGCTCGCGGGCTTAAAGCGGGTTGGTCGATGTCACAAGTTTTTTTAATTTTTGGTTCTAAGACATGCTGGTTTCCTCACGGTGTTTTGTTAACCGTTTTGAGAAATAGCCACAATATACTTATATTGTGAATTGCATCGTGTTGATAAAAAAGTTTAGTAAAGTTAAAAATCTAGAATATAGCAGGGTATTATTCAATAGTGCTACTTCATACATACAACGAAATATGTACACAATATTTCATTTAACAAGATACAAAACCATGAATAAGTTTTTTTTTAACATCCAATGACTTATCTCGCTCTAGGGTGGAGCGGGAGGGCGTGTCAGAGTTTGACTGTCTAAATCCACACCTATGTTCCTTATTTACCTTAACGCTCCTAGACCCGAGTTTCCCTTTCGGATGTAAACCAATGACCCCAATAGGCTTCGGCCCTGCTGAGCCCCTACAGTTTTGACCATGAAGAGGACTAAGTTAGTAGCACAAACTAACTACAAACCGATTTACAATGAAACAAACCCGAAAGTCTTTCGTTTAGCACAAATTGATATCTTAATGTGCACTCAGCGAGCGCATGCCTAATAAATATAAAATTCCAAATCCATTAAGACAAAGTTTTGATATTATGAGCGTACCTTAATTTTGTTGATGGAAAACTTGACTTGGGCCTAAACGCCTTATGAAAAAGTTTTTTAAAATCTCGTCTAGCAAGTTGTGGAAGCTAATGAAGAGGGAACTCGATTTTCTTGGGCGGGTTCCGTCGCGCAGGTAAAATGTTCTTAAAAAGTGGCCGCTCCGTATTGATTGGACGAATGAATCCAATTTGCGGGCAAAGACTAAAGATGCGGCAGCTAAAGTGTTGCCAGTGCGGAGACGAGATAGGTGTGAACTTATAGAGGATGTTTTGTTTATGGTTATTGAGATGAGCTCCAGTTGCACACTTCAGTTCAATTGTAGATTTTACTTTAATAAATCTGTACTATTGTTATACAGCTGAAGAGCTTGTATGTTTAGTTAAACGCGATAATCTCAGGAACTACTGGTCCAATTTTAATTTGTTCAGTGTTAAATAGCACCAATCGGAACTTAGCAATAATCGAAGACGCGTTTTTTACAAGACAAAAGGGACTGACAGACTTTTACTGACTAATATGCTGTGTTCTTTCAGTTGCCCTTTATGTTCGAGGGCTGCGGTGACTATTTTGAACAATTACTCATTTGGTAGAAGCTATACCTAAATTTTGATCTTCTAAGGATTAAAATAATTATTTTAATTATGTAATAATTATATTATTACTAAAACAAATACACTCTTTCGAAAAATTGGTAAACTTGTAATCAGATTGTCATTACTTGGTCATTAAATCCAACCAACCTTAACTAATTAAAACAGTTCAAAATAAATCCTTGAATTCTGACAACTTAATATTCTACCCTAATCTGACCCACTAACATAGCTATCGAACGGGAGTCAAATAAGGGTCAGTGTGCAAGCAGAACACAGCGAGGGACATCACTGTCTACACCCTAGGGAGGGGGCGAGTCGGGTGATGGGTCATCGATACTTCGATAGCGGGAGTGGAGTCGGGACATCGCGACCAGCCCCGGGAACATTCATCATACGATTCCAAGATTATATCTCCGTCCTGATTGCTGGCTTACTGGAAATAATGTGTTACTCATGTCTCCTCTTTTATCTTTCTGTTTTAACTTATTTAGTGTTGTGATATCGGTTTGACGATGTGATATCGATGTCTGGGGAGCAATTTTAATAGAACTTCTTGTTTTATTCAGAATTTTAAATAGATTTTAAGTTATCGTCCCAGATGATTAATTAATGCGGGCTTGAAAGAATATGGGCGAAATGTTTAGTCCCTATATATAATAAAGTGTCAAGTCCTCGCACAAGTGAACGGCCATTCGTCTTATATTTAACAACATGTCCGGCACATCTGCGCACCCGAATTATTTTTATCCCTACAGGAGATTGCAGGATGTAAGAGGAAGATGGATTATTATGGCACCGACTTGATGAAAATATGCTGGAAAAAGGCCTGGCCACTACTTCCTTATGAGCACTTACCTATGAGAATCTACATTCTATATTGAAAACACTGACTAAACTATTTTGTAGTTATAATATGTCCATCCTGATTCTCGATACAACATCGATAAACACAATCACATCACTAGTCCGCCGTGACTTTCACGGTTGGCGACGGTTCGCCCTCTCTAATATTACCGGTCTTTTCTGTGCCAGTACGCATTAACGATATTATTGGTAATGTAATTTGTGTGTATGTTGGAGAGCCGTGCGAGACACATCATGTGTGGTGTCCGTGAAGGATGATGTCTGTACCTGAACTGATAATAATTAATTGATAGGTTTTTGTTTTGTTATGCTCCTGGTTAGAAGATAGAGAAGGACCTTCTGGAAGAAAATATTCATGAAATCATGTTTTAATTCGAATATGATAGAGGTATTCCTCCTATCTATTCCAAGATCAAATATTTTTAATTGTGATGGTTCGTGAAACTAAATGAACACTCAGTGTTTCAACTTTATATATAGGGTGACTGGTAATTAGTGAACGATACTTAAACACGTGATTGTAGTCATGATAACAAACCACTTTTACTATGGGAACAAACCTGAAATCGCGAAAAATATCAGTCAAGTTCAGTACATGTTGACTACTAAGGCGAACATAAAGTACTGACCAGCTGATTTTTTTTCTCCGGTTTCAGGTTTGCTCCCATAGTAAAAGTTGTTTGTTATCACGACTACAATCACGTGTTTAAATATCGTTCACTAATTACCAGTCACCCTATATATCGAATACAGATCATAGCTGCTTCTAGCTAGCCATGGGTCGTTTGAAGGAGAACCTCGGAGTCCTGGAACATAAGGCAAAGAAGGAGTAGGTACAGGAGCGGGTTTTAGTCAGTGTGACTTTTCCGACTCCACCCTAGAGTGGAAGAAGTCATTAAATAATTTCCCACCTGAAACAAAAAACCGGGCAAGTGTGAGTCAGACTCGCGTACTGAGGGTTCCTTACAAACTATCTATAGAAACAGTTCAATTCCCGAATTGTGTTACATAGATTTTTCCAAATCGCAAAAAATGTTTTATTTTTGTGACGTAACTACAAATTCATAATTTTCAGGTTTTATCCTGAACTTGTGCTATGAGACCATGCTTCATGCTAAATTTCAGAATTCTAAGTAAACGGGAAGTACCTTATGACTTTTAATTCCCTTGAGAGTCTCGAAATATACGTTTTTTTTTGCGATATAAATGGCTAGCTTTTTTTCGTTAACTCAGATGTTTGATTTTTCACATCTTCAAGAAACCGCCGACTTTTATGTGGTTTTAATTTTAATTCGATACCCGATACTATAAAGGTTCCTTTTTTTCCTTTGTGGTACGGAACCCTAAATAAATGTTATTTATATGTGTTTATATTATGTTTTTTGCTCTTTTAACTGCAAACGACTGCTTGTATGAATGGCTCACAGGTAGACCTTATTCTGGAATAGCACACACACCATACTTTTAATCCTGAAACGGTGTTCCCGTGGAATTAATTTCTAGAATCATGCGAGTGAAGCCGCTAACAGAAGCCAGTATTACTATAAAAAGTCAAAATTAACAAGCGCTTCCAACATATATTGTGGTCAAACCCATATAAGTTTAGAACCGCCCGGTGGACACGGTGGAGCACACAGTCGAGGTGTGCCCCGCTTGGGAAGAGCAGCGCCGTGTCCTCGTGGGGGCGATCGGCGGCGATCTCTCGCGCCGGGGCTTGGTTCAAGCCTTGCTCCGGAGCGAGGAGGAGTGGCAGGCGGTCGCCTCCTTCTGCGAAGCAGTAATGCTAGTAAAGGAGGAGGCCGACCGCCTTAGGCAAAGGCGGACACGCCGCCGCCGCCGCCGGGTTTCCGATCCCAATTTCCGGCCACCGTAGGCGCGGGCTCGCGGACGGTGGGCAATGGGTAGCTCGCTGTCCGTCCGTCCGGTAACAGACCGGTCCGAGCTCAGGTCGTCTACGGCGCGCACCGTTCCCGCGCGCCTCAAGGAGTTGTCAGCAAACTGTAGGGGTCCAGCAGGGCCGAAGCCTACTGGGGCCAAAGGTTATGTGAGACTGTCACCAAAGGCCCCAGGATAAAGGCAAGGAACGGAAAGGTAGGTTTTTAGTCAGTAAAAGTCTGACACTGTTTCCCGCCCCACCCAAGGGCGGGATTCGTCATTGGATGATTTTACCTACCCAAAAAAAAAAAAAAAAAAAAAAATATAAGTTTAGAATTTTCATGACTATTATCGCTAAAGACAAAGTGGCACTTTGTCTGGGACCCGAGTCCTAAGAAATGTCTACCCTTTAGGAACCTCTAGTCATCCATATCGACAACTAGTGACGTCCCCCAGCAGTGACCACATATAAACAAAGGCGTGGCGTGGGATTCGGTACGATATTTGATATACGAATGATTTATATGAACCAAACCGGGACTGATTGTGTTGTTTGCTTCAATCGCATGATAAATAGCCGAGATAAATAACGAGACGTTGTTTTTACCAAGCCTTTGATAGGCTCTATAGGTTTACGGAATGTATTTTTGTTAGAAAGAGGAAATAATATGTCGGGGACTTCGTTTTATATTGAGGTCTATCATTTAAGTTTAAATTATTATAATTACAAGGAGCATTTTACACTGGTAGTGCAGGTAGATATAAGACATAATTATTTTATTTTTCTATCTGTATAATATCTGTAACAATTGTTAGTAAATCTTGAAATTAATAAAAAGTATAAATTAAAGTATAGATACTGACACACTGGGGCATCACAGACAGTTTCGACTCACCGAGCACTATGTGGCTTCCGATTCCGAACCACTGGAACCAACCTACCACGGGCCTGGCACCTAGAAGCTAACTGCGCAACAGTGTGACATGCATGACAATGTGTATCATGCATCGCGATATTATAGGTTTCCGCGCGATTAAATAATAATAATAATAATAAACCCTAGGTTGTAACTCGCCTAGGGTGAGGGGCCAGACTAAGAGAGATACAATCCGCAGGGCAGTTTTGTGGCGAACTGTTGGGCATTAGCGACCCCACGGACCCGATCTCCCGGGAGAATTCTCGTTCTTCATCTCCGGCTTGCCTTTATTGGCCGGCCGTAGTGAACACTGACGAGGAACAGAGCTCCCACCTCTCTCTTGCCTTTATTGGCTGGTTTGAGTGGAGATTCGCAAGAGCAATCGTGCTCAGGAGAAGGATGTATAATCCAGTAAGGTGCTGGTAGGGATCTTGACCGCACTTCCGGGATTGTCCTGATAGCCGTGGTATACCTCTCCACTCCTCAAGCACCTCAGGATATGTTGCCCTCTTGTTGCTACGTCACTTCGTGCTAGCGGCCGTTTTTGGGGGCCCATTTATTGAGTGTGCTAGTCACCCCCTGCCTGTTTACCGATGGATATTAATAACATTGCTTAGGCAGGGGCCATAGTTTTCACATAGTTCTTGGTAACCAGTCCACTTAAGACTCCAAAAACCATAGCCCTATTGTCTTTATTTTCCATATGTCACAATAGTTTTCACCAACCGGGGGTTGTCCTTGGATGCACTAGCATTGCGCGTACAGGGACAATCGTCGGTTGGCATCTTGTTCCATTAAAAGTACCTAAAGGGCCTCTGCGAGTTGGTTTCGGCTCCTCGTACGCCTTCCAAAGGTCCAGGACCTCAGGGTCCTGAGATAAATAAATTCAAAAATAATAATAATAATAATAATTTTATTTTCAGGCATCGGAGGCCCATAGAAAAAAAAATCATAAAATAATCTTAAACAATAATAAACTAATACATATTATAAAAACAAAACTTATTTAACTATAATTTATACACGTAATGTAGTCGGCGTCGTGTTGCGCTGCGTGGTGTCGTGTAACCGTCCGCGGAAACGTCGATATACGACACCTTTCGGCCAGAAGTCCTCTTTTAAGAAGGTCTGTAGCTGTTGGGTTGGAACTCGTACCACAAACGACTTGAAGTTGACGTCGTGGCGCGCCTCCAACCTTACGACCCTCAGAGTCCAGTTGGTCTTCACTTTCAAATACTCCACGACTTCCTCAACCTTCGTGTAGTGATGCAGGCGCGAAATGTATAGCTGCGTCGTAGGCACAGCAGGACGCAGCAGCATGTTCGGACCACTCGGTGCGGTACCGCACTGGTTACGAGAACAGGGTTTCTTCTTCTTCTTCTTTTCCACTCTTGTGAAACCCTCTTCATCCACTTGGCCTGTTTTTGGCAAGGTGCTCTGGACTGCTGACAGGGTAGGTTGAGTACCCGTTTTCAGCTTTTCCCCTATTTTCGTTCGTCGCTTTGGTTGCGACGCACCTGATTTGCCGGCGGTGACAATAGCAGCATAGACACGTTTAGGGATCGACGTACCTACGTGTGACGTTTCCGCAGCCGGTGTTGAGGCGCGGGCGACGGCAGCGGCGGGCGGCGCTTGATCAGCATTTTCGGCAGGTGGTGACGCACTTGTGTTCGTCGATTGAAAACCGCCGACTGATGCATTTTGTGCCCCTAGACGTGTGCTCACCTTCGAGGCCTCGGGTGACCCACTTACTGAACCAACATTGCGCAATAATGCTATTTCCACACGTAGCTCAGCATTGGACTTTTCTGATACCTCGATTCTGGACTGCATTCTGGTCATCTCCACCTTCAAGGTAGTTATGTCCTTTAGCAGCCGTGTGACGTCGACGTGATCGAACGTGACGGGGGGCAGCTTACTCAGCTCCTTCGCCACGAAATCAGGCACGTCGTCCGGATCAGTCTTCTTCAACATATCGATGATATCCTGAAGACTCTTCCCAGTTCCATCTCTGCGGTGTGATGGCATCTCGTCAAGTTTTCCAAGTGACTGGAACAGTAACAGTTTTCCACTGCTGATCTCGTCCTCCTTGAAATTCGACCGGCATATCTGTAGGATGCTCACCTCGTCCATGTAATACAACAGCCCGAAAACAAGTATCAGGCAGTTCCCAGTATCAAATATAACACTCGTGAGGTCAGAGGATCTTCCCTTTTCAATGGAGGTATGTGGGATTTCACACCTTGTTACTAATACCATCATAATACGTACAGCCAAGGAGTGGAATTCCCTACCGGAGTCTGTGTTACCTGATATCTACAACTTAGGGGTCTTTATGTCAAGAGTGAATAGGTTATTTCAAGACAAGCGTGCTCCGAGCAGTAATGGTCGAATAGTAACAGCCCCGACTTACAACTTGTAGGTCGTGGGTTTAAATCAAACTCAGCCAGACGCGTTATTTTGTGTCATTTATTTCATCATCACTGCTCTCAAAACGGTAAAGGAAGACAGCGTGGGGAAACCGGCATGTTCTTAAACCAAAAATTAGAAGACATGACATTCACCAACCCGCACTGTGCCCGCGTGGTGGATTATGGCCCATTCGCTCTCCTAGAGAGGAGGCTTGAGTCCCAGCAGTGAGATCATTAAAAGGCAGATTGTGTGCTTATGATTATAAACTAGCTTCATCGTCGGTCACATCATCGCTTACCATCAGGTACGAAAGAGGTCAAACGCGAGCCTAAACATAATAATAATGAAACTTCCAAAAAACTATCCTTATATTTATCTCCACTTTTACCTACACATTTACCAAATCTTACCCCAAACTCAGCCGATATCATAAAAATAAGTTGGTCCGCGTATAATATCGCCTTCGCCTCCAGCAGGGTTAAGGGGCGCTTTTTCTTAATTAATAAATAAAAGTTGAAACCTAAATTTACGGAGCTTGTTAAAGCTGCTATCATTTATCACCGGGAGGTGTTTTAGTATGGATTAGCTCCAAGAAGTTTGCGGTAGCGGTCACCTGCTACTCCTGGGTTTGGTATTTATTACTTTAAGATTAGAATAGTTCAGTAGAATAATATATAATTTAATAACATTCCACAACTTTCACACAAAGCCCAAACTAAGCAAAGCTTGTACATAACTGATAAACACACTTAAATATTTCTAAATACACACATATTATTTATAGATAAATTACATCATTTGCCAATGCCAATGTTTGTGTGTCACCCAATGGTGGAAATCGGGAAATCCCAACCTCCGGCATAGAAGTCAGGGCTAGACGAACAGGCCAGTCATAATATAATAAGAAAAAAGTAAGACAATTGCGATTTAAAATTTGGCAATATTGGTCTGTGAACCAACTATTTTGCATGTCTCAATTGATCAAGTAAAGAGAAAGGATGAAACGCATGTTACTAAAAGTTATGAGTATACATCTGGATGGATAGATAGGGAAAGGAAGCCAAAAAAGATGGACGGATTGTGTGAGTGACATGAAAGAAAAGGGAGTAAGTGATAGCGTGACAGGTGATAGGATCAAACGGAAGAATAAAACGTGTTGCGCCGATCCCAAATAACACTGGGCAAAAGCAGGAAGAAGAAGAAGAATTGGATAGTAGACTATTTTCTATGAAACATTTAAGATTACTAAACATTTTCAATGACTCAACTTTGTTTTGAATAAACATATTACTTACAACAGGTACCTTCTTTACTGACCATTTAAATCTATTGCACACTCTACTTACTAAAACCCAGTTCTGAAAAAACTTATCATGAAGAAACAATCCTTTTAACTTTTATTTAAACTCCACTAAACTCAAATTAGTGAAAAATATGCACGCTCTAATGAACACTATAAATTACTGAAACTTTACCGTAATAGAGCGGGGATTACCGGGTATTACCGCCAACCTATTGTCGTGTCCCAACACTGCGTCCTGTCGCGGATTAATTCGGCTTATTACATGGTCTCGTGGAAAAAAAGATAAAATAAGACCTGCTCTAATCCCGGGGAGAGTGGGGTGCGCGGGACTGCAATATCGACGGGCTACACAAATTAAACAAGCCTGAAGTCTGTAGCCAGCCTTATATTTCTAGCCTTTTTCCTCTTTGTGCTCCTTCGTTTATTATTAAAATATTGTAATGAGTGACAGTCTTTGATTAATGGATTTAATTTTAGATTGAGTCCTAATGACCGGGAGTAATCAATTTTATTTGTTACTAACTTTCGTGACAGGTGAATGGGCTTTTGTGTAGGTAGGTTTTTGTTCTCGAGTCTGGAACGATTTGTTTTTTTTTTACTACCCAGAAACAACTTCAAATGCCTGTCTGTGTGAATGGGGTTTCATTCTCCTAAGGGACTATTAGGAAGTAGTCACGGATTGACGTTTTCATTGTTGTCTTTTGTAATTTTCAACGTTAAATAAGTGCTGATTCTAACCCTGTTTTTTTTATTATTATTTATTTATATCAATCAATCAATCATTTATTTGCTACTAAACTACAACAACTCTTACAGGTACTTTTTTTCTTACTCGGTACAGGAGCTGTTGTAGCGACAGTTATAGACTGATACATATTTCACCTAAGTTACAGGTATACAAATATAAATTAATAAAATACATGAATTAATGACAATTGATTAAATACGCCATAAAGTCGCTTCCTGCTATCTGTCCCTATGTATGCTCAGATCTTTAAAACTACGCAATGGATTTTGATGCGATTTTTTTTTAATAGATAGAGTGATTCAAGAGGATAGTTTACATGATTGAATAATACTATTGCATTGAACCCGTACGAAGCTGGGGCGGGTCGCTAGTTGATTTTAATACAATGTCATATATAAAATTTAAACATGAAATCAATTTATGCATCCTTAAAAAAAATATCAACGTGAACTGGAAAGTATACCTACTCCTATTTTAATATACTTATACCTATTATTTTGTCAGAGACCTCGTATGGATAAGCCCGTTAGCTTTTTTCGTATAGTCGAGATCGAACATGACAAATCCGACGATTTTCAAGTAATATAGTCGGGCAGATCCGTCACACACATACACATGACGGACATACGCACATAATAAGGATGTGCTCGTATTAACGAACCCTCGCAGGCTGTGCCCCCGGGACTCGGGACTTGCCAATGTAATCAGTCCCGGCCCAAATCTCGATGAGTACAAAATTTCAAACTTTCTACATTACGATTTATTTTACTTGTGTGTTCCGTTTCGGTAATCGTGTTAACATTAGTCTGTCCGAATTTGTTTTATGCTTAGGTTCCTGTATTTGATGTGTGGTTGAAGAGTACCTATGTATTGTGTTTATATAATGTTAGCTAATTAATTTTAACTTTAACACACGAACTTACCAGGGATTGCACATATTATCGAATTTCGGTATATCTTAGCTCTAACGTAACATAGCACGCGGCGTCCGTAAAAGACTAGGCTCGGATCAACGGGGCGATGGCGCAAAAGGACAGGGCCCACTAGGGCCGACGCTTGTCAAGCGTGCGGTATTATTCGAAAGTGTTACTGTGGACCTGGAATGCAAAGGAAGGAGAAACACAAGTGGGTAAAAGTGAATGTCTAACACTGCCTCTCACTCACCTAGAGCAGGAAGAGACATTTGATGATTTGATACTAAAACAAAGGTATAACGTAACATATTATATATCGTTTGTTCAAACGATATATTTTCCAAAAGAAAGGAAAACATCCGCAAGAGAACTAAAGATCCCAATCCCAGTCTATTAATAAAAAGCAAAATAATACCCAAACGGACTCAATTCGGAACGTAAATAATAAATACAAGGTATTCATTCCCGTTCAACGGTTCGGCCTTAACAACAAGATTTTCTCGTCGACGACATTTGATCTAATATTCAATAATGAAAATACGGCATTGAGAGGGTCGAAGCCAATTGTTGAGCCAAACAAGACCACTCCACCTGCCTTTAGGAGCCAAGAACTGAACGGAAGAAACAGAAAACAGCTTTTACAATAATTGGCCGATGAATAATACAAGAGCCAGTTATTGCATGGCCCAAACTCGAAAATAAGCGGCCAATCGAAATAACCTCTACGTATTGTGTGCCGAGTTTGTTATAAGCAAGATTACGACGTCATCAATATGGAATGACTGAGAGGCGAATTAATTTTTAAGGTATTCTCATGTAAGGAAAGTATGGAATAATGACGTTAATATCTGAAGAGGTTTTTATGGAAAACCTTTTAGATGTAAGAGCATGATAAAAACGTCGTTACCTAAGTATGTTGAGCATCTTTGAAGTTTGTACCTATATCATTTTTGAACGAACTTTACATAAGTGCGCATTACGTGTTTACTGCGTAAACAAGTCGTAACTCGAGGCACACTGCCTAATAACTCAGCTCAAACAACGATGAAAGTGTTCGTAAACTAGGCTACACCACAATATTAAATCATTAACAATAATTCGCGAGCTATCGCGGTAACAAACAGCGTTATTAAATAGCGCCAGTAACGTTACTCCCGCATAAAACACGCGACATGCCAACATCTGTTACAAGTTCATTGAAGGTAAATCCAGGGTCGTACGAGCGCGGTGCTTAAGTAATTCAGACTCCTTTATTGCCCGAGTAAACTTTAAAAGATTCCAATTAAGTTGGAGGCGTATAGAGCAGGGCTTTTAGCCCATTCCACCCTCTTAGGAACAAAGCGCGCGGTGCGTTCGACACCGGTCGCGTCTCTATGAAGGAATTACACCCGACCATCCATGGGCAGGGTCTAATAAAACAAGGGTAAAGCCACGTTTATACTGAGCTCGTTTTATAGTCGCAAGAAAGGTTTTAGTGGCGCCCGTTTGTGGGGAAGGATTACTCGTTAATTTTGAGTGGTTGAGATCATTTTTGTTGGGATCGCATACCTACTAGTTACGTTTGTTGCTAGTTTTCTATTATAAGTTAGGCTATTAACACTTTCATGCCTTTGCATAACATTTCATTTCGCCCGCCATGTTTAGATTGTTACCGCATCTCTATTATGTGTGTGATCCACAACATTACAGTTCGTCGACTCCGGAATTATAATTAATAATATTCACGGATCTACTATCAATACAGAGGCCCGACTTGGATTGAACGAAATGTTTGTCTAGCTAAAACAACTCAAAGTATATTGATTATTCATTAACCACAATTTTTCAACAATTCGGTTCAAAACTGGCTCATCTCAAGTTCATGTAAAAACGCCTTAAGGTCCGTTCGACCTTTTAGCATTCGCACCCTTTGTCGGGCTTTAAACCGGTTTGAACTAGTTTAATCTCACCATCGCTCCAATCACACCTAGCTATTTGTGTTTCAATTAAGGCAGACCAAATTCGGTGGTTTTGCGATGATTAATACAAGTAATAACTATAGATACTGTGCAGGGTACATCTGCTTCGAAACCCAGTTATAAATGCTTCGATATTAAGCCGTTATAGTGAGCGATCCTTAGTTTTAAATTGACTTAACCCTATTTCCATGAAATTGGGGTTTGTTCGCGATTGTATAATTCGTTTTGAGTTTGAATAACTTTTAATTAATCAAATTGTCGGAGAAAGATTAAAAATTGTGTTCGACGGGTATAGATACCTATATATCTTGAAGTTGATGAAGGACTTTTACTGTTTCGTTTTCCTTAACTTTGCGACTTCAATATGCGTGTTTCGTGCGCAATGAACTTAAGCTCCAATCAAGTTAAAACACATGAACTAAGCAAACATCTTTTCCAAGTTTTCGATTTTAGAACAAACGTGTCTACTTATTCAGTTAACTTGATAGTCCATATATTTGAATGGTCGGTGAGCGGAGACATAACGCGCAGATGTGTGCTCGGCGGTATCTGAGAGGCCATCTATCTGCCGTATCATACGAGACCGCTGGTCGACACACTGGGAGACACAGTGTCGTAATAGCACACTGTGTATGAATGATGGTAGTATTTTAGAATACGTATTTGTGGAAGGAATTTGGTGGTATTGATAGAATGATTATGTTGAGAACGTAAAGGTTTCTTTTGTAATAGTCCATTAATAGTAACAGTTGGTTATCAGGCACACTGCTTAACTAATACAGTCATCTATACTTAGATCTATCTTTTTAATTATTTATGGAAAACCTCCCATAGCAAATATCATGATAGTTTACAACCTTAACATTAGCCAGAAGTTTTAACAGGATCAGCAGAGTTTTGCGCAAATCGAAAACATGGCTCTCCTGTTTTATTTTTTGTAGGTATAAAACACATAGGCCCCTCGCTCACGGCGACTTTTTGTAGCGATGCAGTAGCGCTGCTGTAGCGCGTTCGCATCGATACAGTCACGATGCTGTAGCAAGTTACTAGCGAGTTGGCATCTCTTTTATAGCGCGTTTCAAACGCGACTAACGCGCATTAGTAGCGATGCGGTCGCACGCTTACGAAACATGTGACAGCATCGCTACAAAAAGTCGCAATGGGCGAAGGACATAAGCCTGTAGGGCTACGAAGAAAGCATAAAAAGGACACTCGTAGTCCTAGAACGCAATAGCCAACTGAAAAAACATAAATGTCTGACTCCCAGAGAGGGAGAAGTCATTAGATGATTTCCTACAAAAAAGTGTCATAAGGCTGTTCCAGCTTCCATACTAATCAGTAGCAGTTAATCGCACATTAGGCCGCGCACACACGGCACAGTGTCCCAGCTGGAAAGCGGCTGCAGTGCGCCCGCCGCTAGCTTCCGTCCCGCCGGCCCGCCCGCTTCCGCTACAGGCCCGCACTCGCTCGTAAACACTTCATTTACGCTAATTACTCTGATATTATACGCTGGAGGCGTTCAGGAAGTGGTGGGAATGAACTTAGTCGTTATAAGAGGTTCTCTTATCATAGACATCACAACGTTAATTATAACTTTAAGTACAGGTTTGGTGAAAAAATTATACATGTCAAAGCACTAGGATAAGCGTTTTGGCGTCAATTAATTACTTTTTTTGTGTAGTTGAAACCGATAATTTATTAAATATATCAAACCATATTTATTAACCGTATATGACAGAACTAATAAAAGTCAAAATTGAAACCTTATCATTTCAAAGTCGTAGGCGTGAGTTTGCGGACCACGAACAATAGGTAACTCGCCGTCCGGCTGTCTCGTAGCCGTCCGAACCTGAGCTCGAGTCTTCGACGGCGCATAGTGTTCCACGCGCGCTTCAAAGAGAAGTCAGCAAAACCGTAGGGACCCAACAGGGCCAAAGCTTACTGGGGCCATGGGTTTACATCCGAAAGGGAAACCCACACCTAGAACGGGTATAGAAGGAACATTGGAGTGAATGTTAACCAGTAAAAGTCTGGCACGCCCTCTCGCTCCGCCCTAGAGCGAAAAGTCACTAGATGATTCCCCACCTAAAAAAAATCATCTCTGGGTCATCGTTTTTCAACGTTATTTTTACACAATTTCAAATAGCTACTAGCACAGATAACGCGGATCTTTATTTCCTTCCTGAATTATACAAACAGAGCCATAACTTAAAAAGACCAGAAACAATAACGATTATAGAACAATCATTACTCTAAACATGCGTATTATTACATATTTCCGTTCGAGTCCCTCCCTGGCTGCTCCATGGCGCTCGCATTAAGTGTCGGAAGGCAGGAAGTCCTCCGTCTCTCGTAGCGGTTATTTACTGTTGATCTCGATCTGTCCACGACTCATGACTCTATGTGTGTGTGTCTGTTTGTTTAGGAGCTCTCTGCGGTGTAGTCGGTGTGCCGAGCTTATGTCATAACCACTGAGACTGACAAGTAAATAATTTGAAAATGGATTAAGCTGTTCTGGTTTATAATAATAATAAGTTTATTTCGAGTGACATAAACCTGTGTAATAAGCATAGCATAATCAGCCTTTTTAATTTTCCCACTGCTGGGACTTAGGGCTCCTCTCTAGGAGAGGGACTAGGCCATAATCAACCACGCGGGCCCTGTGGGGGTGTGTAACATATCTTCCAATTTTTTTTTGGTTCTAGGACATGCCGGTTTCCTCATGATGTTTTCCTTCACAGTTTTGAGAGCAGTAGTGATGAAATAAATTACACAAAGTAATGCACTGGGTTTGAACCCGCGATCTACAACTCGTAAGTCCGGGCCGTTACCACTTGGCCACCACTGCCCTAGAAACCTTAACCTGGCAGATTATTTTTATTATAACTACGCTTTAAATAAATTATTTTTCTGTAAGTAATTAGACCTGCAATGGAGCTGTGATGACCCAATGGTAACGGAGTAGGCAAGCAATTGTACTTTATTTCATCATCATTGCACTCAAAACGATTAAGGAAACACATCATAAAAAACTGATATGTCCTAGAACCAAAACAACGAAGATATGTGATATCAACCATGTCACGCTGAACCCACGTGGTGGACTATGACCCATTCCCTCTCCTAAAGAGAAGCCCTGTGTTCCAGTAGTGGGCTCATTATATGGCTGATTATGCTCATGCTAAGAGATTTTCAGTGGAGTAGTGGTGACCCGGTGGCAAAAGGTCAGCTGACAATTTACTTTTTGTACTTTATGTGTCAGACTTATACTGACTAAAACCACACCTATGTTCCTTCAGTCGCCCTTTGTAGGTCCATGAATGTACCTTGCCTACTGGGGCCAAGGGTTGTGCGAAAGTTAATCCCGGGGCCCTGGAATAAAGGCAATGAAGGAACAGGGTAGGTTTTTAGTCAGTAAGAGTCCGACACTATCTCCTGCGCGGGATTTGTCATTTGATGATTTTACTTACCATAATGATAAAATGAGTGTACCTTTCATAATTTTCCGCACGGTCCTAGCAGGCATCGACCCTGCTGCGCCCCTGCGGTTTTTCAGTCATCTCTTTCAACACTATGTACCGTCGACACCTAGGACTCGGTCCAGACTGTAACCAAACGGCGAACTACCCATTACTCATCGTCCGCAAAGCCCTGCCTACGCTGGCTGCTAAAAAATTATTTGTCAAACCTATAGTTGACACAGTGAGCTAACCCCCAATATTTACAGCTCGACTTAAGTCCTAAATCGCAGTAGGTGTGTTGTTTACACGATGCCAGCGTGACATGTTTATTGTAACAATATTTATTCACTACCAGCGTACTGGCCTTAGTTCATCGGTTCTATATTTTATTGTCGTAGTAACTTACCTATTGATTTTATAGCTATTTCAGTTAAAGAGTAGTTTTATGGGAGAAGAGATTTCTTGGACTCATTATGGGTCGTTAAAATGTACTCGAATGAATAAAATACGCAAGTATCTTTGTCAGTAATCAAGATTGTTTCTTTTAAGAGCGGCCTACCCGAGTTACATTCTCATACAACCGCTTTTTCGTGATTATAATGTTATTACATATCTTTCTTCAGATATTTTGGATACACAGATAGAATTTCCTGTGGTGGATATTATATATCTAGTCTTCTATAGGAACCAAAACATAAATTAGTGTAAAACTAATCCAGTATTTTGGCGCTCCATAATGTACTCATATTCATTCATATTAAAAATATAAAAAAATACTTCTATAGATGCTTTACACATTAAATCGAAATTCTAAATGATGACAATTTTTCTCAAAATCTTTTAATAGTTTTAAAAAAACACGTATTTCTTAGGAAAAATATTGTGAAATATTCGAATGAATCGCGGAATTACCGAATGCCAACAGAATTTTCAGGCGTTTTCCCACTTTTTTCGCGTTGCCTTTTCATCAAACATCGCGTTGGATTGCGTTAGATGAAGCAACAAGCTTTTAAACCATGCTCGACGTTGACGATAGGCGAGTGGGGAAGGTTAACCTTAAAGGTAAACGCTCGGATAGTTACTTGGGAGTAGATGCAGACCGTGGGTTTAGAGAGTGTTTAGATACTTATTATTAATAAAGTTGCCTTTATCTCATTAAATTCATAGTCATTGCAACTGACTTCCTTCTTCCATACTTCCTAATAAATTATATATTCCAATATTCTTTATTGTACACAAATTGCATTAAATTACAAAATACAACAAGTGATGTACACAGGATCTTTGGTTCTAATAATCGTTTTAGAACCAAAGATTCAAAGAGATTTGACATCCACCAACCCGCACTGGACCCTGGGCACTAGACTCTGTATTAAGGCATTTTCTTTGGTCAGACGTATATGCAGAGCAATTATGGTTTTCATTGAAAATAACCTCACTGTACAATTGTACATATAACAAGCGTTGGACTACGCGGTCGTAGCGATATGTGCTACGAAATGGCTACGCCGTAGCGCTCTTTGCTACGAGCTACGAAGAGGAGCCAGTGCGTCGAATCGATGTGAGACTACTTGACATATTGTTGTTAGACTACAGTAGGTACTTTTAAAATCAATTAATGAAAAAGCTTTGCTTTTATTCATGAGGGAATTTACATGCCATCTATGTTATATACATTAGCTTAATTTCACAAACGTGTTAATAAGCTAAAACAAAAGTTATATTAAAGCGATGCGCGCACTGGTGACTTTTGTCACCGTGACTTTTTTGTCACCCTTATCAAGTCCATGGATATGTATGGAGGTGCGCGCACGTAGCGACGTGACAACTGGGTGACATTTTTGTTCGCTGACCATGGAGCGGACAAGCCCGTGACATTTTTGTCACCGCGCTGCAATCAGTGGCGTAGCATGGGGGGGCGGTGGGGGGCATGGCCCCAGGCGCCATACGAAAGGGGGCGGCAGGAAGCGCCAATTTAATAATTTGGAAAATGTAAAAATATGAGTATTTATTTATTTATTTATATATACTTTATTGTACACCAAGATAAAAAGATTATACAATTTTGAGACTTAAATTAAAACATACAATGGGCGGCCTTATCGCTATCTGCGAACTCTTCCTGGCAACCTGGGATGGAAAGAGATTGTATGGACATAAAGTGGGGTTGCACTTGGTGCGTAACAAAACAAGTTAAACAAACGAAAAAACAAAGTACATCATCATCATCATCAAACTAAATAGATACATAAATACATACATACTAAAATATAGGCAAGAAACAAGTGACGACTACAATTGATACAGATAGAAACGAAACATAACTACAAAGACAAGTAATATTCCTTCACAAGCGTTTTGAAAATATGAAGTGATTGCGCGCGTTTAATTGAGACAGACAATGCATTCTACAGACGAGAAGCTTGGACAGCAAAGGATTTATCTAAAAACGTAGTGGAATGCATCGGCACTTTGAGCCGATTTTGAGAAGCAGTGGTATATCTTGACTTTCAATAAGTGGTACTAATTACTGATTACGTCTATTAAACCAAATGTTTAATCGATTAATAACAAAAAACAAAGGGCGGCCCCATGCAGCGAAAACCCACGCTACGCCACTAACACAAATGACGCTTCGATTTAGAGTTGTGACTGATATATTAGTATTCGCTAAGATATTAGTGATATTCAATGGATTCATGTATTACTTAGTAATCCGACTAAATCTGATATGCTAATATTTAATATTCACATAATTATGTCAGGGCCATTCAACACAGGTCGAATAATATTAAATATAATGAAAAAATATTTTGTGAATATAATATCACTCGGGATTCATTCGATAACCGCGGATCATATTCACTCACTAATATGGCAACAAATGTACGAATGAAAATAAATGTATCACTCATAGGCATTAACATTAATATCTACGTAGCAATATCAAATAGTACCTAAATACTATCTCAAAAATAATATCGGTTTATTGAATACAAATACAGCAGTAATATCTATGTATTCCATCATACGCAGATATCACTAATACTCAAATATTAGTTTTAATATTACGATATTACTAGACGAATATATTCATATTAGCTAATACTGACAAATATCGGTCCCATCTTTACTTCAATTTCAAGAAAGTTTCGTCACTGTCGCTCGTCGTGCGCGCACTCCACCTTGGATACGTGACGTGACAGTGACAAACACAAAAAAGTCACCGTGACTAAAGTCACCGGTGCGCGCATCGCTTAACACTCCACTAATTTAACACCAAACAACACATTTTCCAACAACTATAAAATATACTGTATACCATAAACATATAAATTATACAAGCGAGAGTGAACTTACACAAGAGCAATTAAGAGTTTAATAATGTCCCGTTAATTGCAGAGAAGATGTAACGAATGTGCCCCTTGTCCCCCCTTCCGAAGCTTCACGGAGGTGCACGAAGTTGCACGAAGCGACGCGACACGATTGGCTAATAAAATACGCAATAAAGTTTAGCTAGGCAAGATTGTAAACGGTGAGGAGATGTTGGTATGGATTTCTGGCGGTGACTGTACTTGTTGTGCAACTAATTTAATGGGGAGAATTTGTGTATTGTTCACAAATGGAACGTTGTTTCGGATGAGTTTAGTACATGATTCCATTAGGGTTGCAATGACTACCTACAATTAGCTTTAGAAAAATTAGCAATGGCAAATTTTCGTGAAGCTAATTGTATGAATTGTGTTGAATCTTTTACAAGCTTTTATTTAGTTTCACCTGGCCAATGTTTGTCTGTGATCAAATCTTGCAAATTAAATTTGATCCTACCCCGTTCCATTCTTTGCTTTGGGCCCAGGGCCCCGGGTGCCATTTTCACATACCCTTTGACCCAGTACGCTTCGGCCCTATTGGACACACTACAGTTTGCTGACAACTCCTTGAGGCGAGCTGGTTACCGATTGAGCTGAAATTTTGCATACATGACGTGTAAATCAGATGACAATGCAAAATTATTATGACATGGAGCTGATCTGATGATGGCCAGTGGAACTCGGTAATAAGTGCAATAAAATAACCCTATCGTGTTTGAGCTTTTTGAAATGATGTTGATGAGTATTAATTAGTAATAAAAAAAGAAAAAAAGCTTCCTATGAAAATATGATTTTCATTGAATACTTGTTTCGATTTATAAGAGTAACTTAGAAAGTAAAGTAGCAGGTAATTATGTATATAAAGGTATAGTAAAGTTATAATGATTTTTTTATTAAATATCTCAGAATTTAAACACCCATTCAGCACAGCTTTTTATTAGGTGCGGAGTTAGTAAGTACTAATGACAACGTGATTTGGCAAAATTAAAAAAAATATATAATTGACTTTGTGGCTTTTCAGCAACTCAATTAAATAACAAGATCAAAACCAACAGTTGTAAGATTTCACAAAAACCCCACCAGCAAACCATTTGACCTACATCTTAAAAAGCAGAAATCTCAAATCAACCCGACTTTCAAATCTATTAATAGAAATCAATTACCAATATTAAGCTTACTTCTTCGTTAAGTTTTCAGTGAAGCAACGTTTTAACGGTTAAAGGAACCGGTAACTTGACCTGGATCGAGCGGAATCAAACCTTTTGAATCGTGTCAAACATTTCTGGCTTTGAGTTGGCAAAGACATTATGTCTATTGCTTGCTTAGCTTGCTTGCTTTATAAATAGTGAAAAAAAAAAAAAAAAGGTACTTAGATAGCAGCAGCCCCGACTTACCTGTGGTTTTTTTTTTTCGACTTGCCCGTGGTAGGTTACGAGTTCAAACTCAGCCAGGCTTACTTTGTAAAATTAAAAATAAAGTACTTTTTTTTACACTCGAATTAATTCACGCACGTACGAAATTAATTTCTTTAAGTAAACGTCAGCTGAGCGAGACCAATGAACTCTAGGTAGTTAGTACGCAACGATCGACAGCTACCTCCAAGGTCATTGACTCGTTTACTTAAAGAAATTAATTTAGTACATGCGTATATTAATTCGAGTTTTAGAAAAAAGTACTTTATTTTTTAATTTTATCTTTATAAATCTATAGTGTTTCATGTACCGAATCGACCCTCCACGGGATTAAAACGACCAAAATTTAACGGTGTATAAAATCGACTGACGGAGTCACGATGTACTTAGTATAACTGCATGATCTATTTGTAATAATCTCATATTTAAGTGAACTATTTGTGTTCTTAATGAGAATAAATATCTTGAGATCCTTCTCGCTCTACCCAAAATGAGAGGAGTAATTAGTAACTAGTCTAGTTGCAAGCGCTACTGCGGAGTACGAGGTGTTGGGCTCGGTGCCAGGGTTGGACAAACATTTACTCGATTTTTCAAATAAGATTTCTCTGTATCATTATCAGCATCCGGATCTGATACTTCATACTCATAACATTCCTTGTAGATTCATTTTGCGATTAAGGAGTGGAATTCCCTGCAGAAGTCTGTGTTTTCTGGTAGCTGTAGCCTAGAGGTCTTTAAGTCAAGAGTGAATAGGTTGCTTCTAGGCAAGCGTGCTCCACCGTCGGCCACATAGTCGCTTACCATCAGGTAAGATAATGGTCATACGTGAGCCTATACATAATTTTTAAAAAATAGATACTGGCTGCCACCTACGGCCCTTCAACCGTGACATTAATTCCTTTCAATCAATTAAATTACCTCAAACCATAATTAAAATTAGATACAATACAAATTGCAAGATACTGCTGATATTGCTCCTGTAGCTATATTATGCCGGTTTCGGATACGATTTTGAAATTATTTCGAATTATCCGCTAGTTTCGGATAGATTCGATTACGAATCTATCCGAAACTAGAATAACTTCGAATTTTAAAATTTATAAATTAGTGAAATAGTGGTCAAGCGCGAGCCTACGAACAATAAAAAAATATTAATCACAACAAAACTGAAAGGGGATAGAAATATTATTCTAAATGGTATGTAATGGAAAGAATATATTTTAATTCGTCGAGCGATCGTTACTAAGATTTTTAGTGAATGGGGCGGTAAATTAAAGTATTGCGCACACGCATGATCAGAATTGCTTTGCAGCTATTCTTATATTTTTTTATTGCAAATTCAGTCATCAAGGCTTTTTTTTTGTAGGGAAGCATGTACCTTCCTATATACCTACTTAACGGCATGGTGCTTATGGCATCTTAAGAATGTTAGCTCCATGGTCAGTTTTGGAGTTTTGTGAACTTTTCCAACAATAATAAAAAAAATGTACTTGTCAACCGCGATTTCTCCTCCATTCTCTCTGATTACAGTAGATTTTATCAGCTTGTATTTCGTTTACTATCAAGTGTAGGACAGTATATCACGCACTGCTCTCACATAGCCGGCATAACATTGCCACATTTGTAAGCGTCACCTAGACGCCCACACGACATGCGACGCCGCGCCATTTGTCGCGACAACCCAAGCACAGATTTATACCCACAACCTTTATAATACACACGTAAATATTAAGATTAAACTAGATTACAGTTACGGCCAATATTATTGCCATTAATCCGGTCATTTAGATTTTAAAAGCACTTCACGACAAAACTTTTTCAAATATTTATTCACTACGTAAACATTAATCAACCTTTACCTAAAGCAAATTTCGGAGAGCCTTAATACTACCATTAATCTTTTACGTTAATAATAATTTAATGACTTAACCAACTCCATTAAATTACAAACTTGCTTACTCGTAAACGTCGCGCGCTGTTTAGTTAACTAATTGCTAAAGTATCTTATCTCACTTTTATATAGCAACAATCATTTTAATATATTGATGCTTGCAAAACACTCACTTTTTTATTTGGGAATAAAAACAAAATAGAGTGAAAGCTTTAAGCGCGCCGCAACGTTTACATAAACCGGATATCGAAAATATCAAACAATGGAATTGATGAAACAAAACGAACCGTCATGGAATAATTCAATAGTGAAATGTTATGCGCGGCCACGTGCGCTCTCAGCTGTGAAATACTTTTAGCAAACACGCGCCGACAATTAGCCCGCACTTGGCGAGGCGCGGCCGGGCGGCCGGCGGAGATAGTGGTCGCAGGAAGGAAGCCAGTTTTCCGCAAGAGAGCCTCCAGCCCGAGCAACTTCGCGGAACGTCTCGGCCGATGCATTTTTGGATGTGAGCCCAAATAACTTGTTGCAACTATGGGGAGGAGACCTGTTGCGCGCCGTGCCGGGCCTACCCGCGCCCATTTTTGCCTGTACTCCGACTGCAAATACATAATGAATGCGAACGCTGAACGTTTCGCCGGCGGTATTGTGCCGACCGTTTTGTTGTACCCTAGTTTGTGGGATTGCCGTTGTTATAGTCCGGGGAGCACTTTACGCGTCTGCTGTTGCAGTTTTAATATTCACGAGAGCTTTGTTGCTGCATTTTTAAAGAGGTCAACGCCGTATCTCGCCCGGCTGCGGTGGGATTAATTTTCCTCTCTATTAGGGGTAAAATCAAAGTCGCAAAGTGCACGACTTGAGCCATTTCCAGTCATATTTTATGCACTTAACATCAGAATAAGTAGGATTAAGATCGTCTTTATTCATAGTAATAATTGCCATAAAAACTTCCCTTATCTTACCTATCATAGAGATATTTGTAATAACCATCAAATTGATTACTGCAATGTTCAGATGTTTACTGTCCAAAGCACCAGTAATAAAACACGTTCCCAAACTGACGACAAATCAACATTGTTGCAGGGCGCGTCATCTAGCCTCGTGGTGAAGTTCGCTGACACGGAGAAGGAGCGGCAACTGCGGCGCATGCAGCAGATGGCCGGCAACATGAGCTTGCTCAACCCCTTCGTGTTCAACCAATTCGGCGCCTACAGCACCTACGCGCAAGTCATCACGGAACAGGTGAGCCAGACACACATGAATGGAGGTTATGACAGATGGCCGACAACTTGAGCTCGCTCAACCCTTCCGTGTTCAACCAATTTGGCGCCTACAGCACCTACGTGCAAGTCATCACGGAACAGGTGAGCCAGACACTCATGAATGGAGGTTATGACAGATGGCCGGCAACTTGAGCACGCTAAACCCTTTCGTGTTCAACCAATTCGGCGTCTACAGAACCCACGCGCAAGACATCACGGAACAGGTGAGTCAGACACAGGTGAATGGAGGTTTGGACAGACGTCCGGCCACATGAGCTTGGCGAACCCCTTCGTGGTCAACCAGTTCGGTGCCTACAGCACCTACGCGCAAATTATCACGGAACAGGTGAGCCAGACACAGACAAATGAAAGTTATGTCAGAAGGCCGGCCACGTGAGCTTGGTGACCCCCTTCGGATACAAACAGTTCAGTGCCGACAGTACCAACGCACAAGTCATCTTAGAGCAGGTGGGCTACAGACACGTGGATGGTGGTTAAGCCGTTACACTTGGGCTGCAGGCGGGATTATACGAGAGAGATATAGGGTGAATAGGTTACTTCAAGGCAAGCATACTCCATCATCGGCCACACCATCGCTTACGATCAGTAGAGATAGTGGTCAAACGCCAGCGCCAGCGAAAAAAAGATTGTTATAATGCGACCGCAGCCCTATGCTCATGCTGACGACGAACAATGGATAAATCTCCGTCCGAAAAAGTTATCATGTATCATCCGCCTTAGAGCGAGAAAAGTCGTAAGATGACTTCCTAATCCGGTGGCAGACTTTTATTGACTAAAGCCACACCTTTTAGCCTAAAAACTTCAGTAAGGGCCCAGCAGGGTCGAAGCCTACTAAGGCCAAGGATCTAGTACTGAAAGGAAGGCTTGACCCTTGTTTGAAAGGTAACGAAGGAACAGGAATGGGTTTTTAGTCAGTAAAAGTCTGACACACCCTCTCGATCCGCCCAAAGGTGGGAGATGTCATTAGATGATTTTCCCACCCAAAAAGCTTCAAAACTTAACTTTTAACTCATAATACTCAATTCAAATACCTACTCCTAGTCATTAAAATTCTGACACTTCCGCTGGCTGCACCCAGAGTGGAAGGTATTATTTGATTTTACACAGTAAGTGCCAAATACTGGTCAGAAAAAAAATACTTTCGAGTCCATGGATATTAGTGCTATTATCAAACGAGAAAGATGTTTTAGCCCACATCTCCTCACTATAAAACCCTTGAGTGACTAACTAAATCTCAGGAAATCTCAGAGCAGCTTGGCTAAAAGAAATATTACGTAAACTATAAAAATTAATAGGAATTCCGAAATTATCCAATAATACGAAATACGTTAAGCAGCAGATCGTCATCATTTCAGCCGAAAGACAATCATTGGGCGGAGCGCGAGAGTGACAGACTTTTACTGACTAAAAACCCACTCCTGTTCCTTCGTTGCCTTTCATACCAGGGCTGATTCTTCCTTTCAGAAGCACACCCTTGGCCCCTGTAGGCTTCGACCCTGCTGGGCCCTTGAAGTAAGACGTCCACTGTTGAACATAGGCCTCCCCCAGTGTCGCCACAATGAACGTCTGTCTCTGTGCGTACCCTTACCAGGTCTACCTTGTAGGAGGGCTTCCAACGCTGCGTCTTCCGGTACGCTAACAGCAGACCTTCAACAAATCAATAGATATTCAAAAACAATTTCACTTCAACTCAGGACCATATACAAAAGTTTTAACACCTGCATTCGGCTGATGAAAATTGATAGGCGTACTGCATGCTATATTGCAACCTCCGTGCTGTGAAACTTTTTACGAACAACTTTATAAATACCCCACGTTATGTGTCTAGACTCCAGACCCTTTCAGAGATAGTTTTAATATGTTGCAAATGGTAGAAAAACTTTTACATTCTTAAGCAAGTTTTAGACGAAAATCTGCTTTCGAAAACAGATTTAATCGATTCGATTGTTTTTTATTAGTCTCTGATTCAACTTTGAACTCACCGGGATTCGTAAGTGTTAGGTGTCATTCTGAAGAAAGCTGCATCATGTATACAGCTAGCCAGTTACTGTAAATTTTGTAGCGTTTTAGTTTTAAACTAAAATATTGAACATTGAACATTATACCTTGAATTGACGAATACAAATATACATATAGATTTTCTTCCGCAAAAGTACATAAGGGTTATTCTTTGAAACTGAGAAAATTTCTCATTCATCTGGCCTAGTCTTTTCTTTACAATTTGATATTTGTTATTTGCATATTCATTTTTCCCGATCGCTAAATATATCAAAGGCACGCATTTGCGCCCAGTGACTTACAACACAAAATAAATAGGTACGAAAACTAGGTCAGATAAATGAGACATTCTCTCGATTTCAGAGAATCAACCGTAACTTGTTACGTAAGATTTGTACTCGATTACGTAGTTCACAATTATGAACATAACAATAAGCGTGTGGCGTAGTAAGCAGTGCTACGCGGCGTAGACAATGTAGCTACGACCTACGCGCTACGAACATACTACAAAGCTCACATATACTTGATCCCGTTTAATCTCAATAGCGTTGTGGAGCTTCTGAGAAAACGTACAAATGTAGAAATTGATCTAGAGCTACGTACTACATAAGTATTGACTATATAAATGTGATTGAATGGATCGTGATCTCATTAATCATACTAAGTTAAGGTAAGGATGGGGTATCTTACATTGCTGATGAATCTTACTCAAAGAATACCCGTAGCTATCATTACGAAACAAACGCTGCAATGTGACGTAACCTATAGGAAATGCTTGCGAGTTGTCATAAATCATCCTGGCTGCCATTCATTCTGTGTTTTTTTTTTTAATTTCTTCGGATAAATTGCTAATGTTGCTCTCATCTTCCAGCAACAAGCGGCGCTGATGGTGGCCGCGACGGCACAGGGCTACATCAGTCCGATGACGGCGCTCGCCTCGCACGCACTCAACGGCATGACTAACTCCGTCGTACCGCCCTCTTCGGGTAACTATACATTTTATTATTACTTACGCTCCTAAAAAAAATCCTTACTGTTTTTTTAGTCAGAGCATAATTTATTAAACAATATCCATGAGAATTATTTTTATTTATTATTTTATTTTCCTTCGGATTTCAAGATTAAATAATCTTGATAATAAATCTGACATACCCTGACAAAAGCCCCTAAATACAAGCATATAAAAAAAAAAACTGACGGTGTAAACATATTCTATTTCCAGACAACTTCTCTGGTCTGGCGATAGGCACGGGCGGCGGGCAGCCACTGAACGGCGCGCTGCCGTCGCTGCCGTCCCCAACCATGCCAGGCTTCAACATGGCCGCGCAGACCGCCAACGGACAGCCCCCGCCACAAGACGCCGTCTACACAAACGGCATACACCAGACCTTTACTGGACGTAAGTATTTCAAAGTTTAGTATCCTTCCCATTCATTATCATGAAACTTTACTACAAACTGAAAATTAAGCTGGAAATTGAAATGGTCCCAACATTGTACCCAGTAGAACCCTTACTTTCTTACCTTAGAATTTTAAAGTTTCAAATGATTGCGTTCTTTTTTTAAGATAACTTTTCATACACCTAATGACCTTATTCTGATCTGTATATATACAGGCAATAATTGACAAGATTATACAGTGGTACATATAGTAAAGGATACGTTATATATGATAGTCTGGCCAAGATATTTTTAGCCAACCCAACCACGATATATTATTTAATACATTAAATTTGATATAATTACTTTATATCCAATAAACAGATAGGTGAAGGTAGTTCTTAATCGGATCTTAGTCTAATAATAATGATCCATGCAATGAAATGCTACTGAGAGATCTATCTAAATTGATCTAATTATAAGAATGTGTTTTTGCTAAACTCAACTTTGTTATTTGGTTAAAAAGTAGCATATCTCTGTCATTCTCATCTATATCATTTTTTTTTTATTCATAATGCATGTTATATTTTTCAGCGGTGCCAGTAACAGCGCAAGGGCTGCCAAACGGTGACGCTGCGGCCTTGCAGCATGCGGCCTACCCGGGCATGCAGCCCTTCCCCGGAGTCGGTGAGTGGCGCGTTCCTAATTGTGCACCCACACTGCTTCAGTTACTCGCTTCATGCTTGACCAATAGCTAATCTGGAGAAATTTATTGGATTAATAAACTTTCTCTACAATTATAAAACATACCGGGAAGTTTTCTGAACTACTAAAAACTTCATAATCAGTCTCTGCCTTTTGAGAAATAATATTAGTAAGCGATTTAATAAGCATACTTGATAAATATTAGATCAAACTCGAAGCAACCCGAATTTTATTCAGTAATTTAAATAACGATCATGGTTGTATCTATTGGTCAAGTCTAATTTATGTTAGCGTTTGTTGCTACAAGAAATTATAAGACTCAATGTCTTAGGAGAATTGAAATAAAATTAAAAAACTGTCTTTCTTCTAGCAATAAAAAAAGCATAACTCACAAATAATATATAGAATGAGTATTGAGTAATTATTGTAAGTCTGTGTATTTCGAATGGATGGTTCCTTATTGTTACGATGTCGATGTGTAAGGGAAACGGATGTATTGTTAACTGTTTATATTATTATATTTACTATTGATGGATCTGCTACAAATGAGTGCTCTATTACTTACATGGAATTTTAGAGTTTAAAGCAGATCGATCGATTGCTAGTATATTATATTATATTTGTTGTGTATACTCTTAAAGGGTATCGCGCGCTGTTCAAATCACGCTACTCAATATTATGGTCGATTTAGTACTTAAGTAGTTAGTGTTCAATGTTATTTGTCTAAATATGTATTATTTTATTGAAACCACCACCAAAATTAAACAAAAACTTAAAAACTATTTGTGACTTCATTAATTGGCAACGTAAAACGTACCTAATTTATTATAAATTGATATGATTTTAGCTTGATCATTGTTATAATACTGTTGTTACATGCATGTAAATGTACGCAACTATAGGTGTTCATTGTGACAATGTGCAAATTAATGTTCTACAGCTTATCCAGCGGTTTATGGGCAGTTTCCGCAGCCCATCCCACCGCCGATGTCGACCATTGCGCCGGCGCAAAGAGAAGGTAAGTGGAGCTCCGAGGAAGATGCCACCGAACTAACCCAGTCCTTCAGCAGACGATTTCACTCACTGCCATTAAATAGCTCTTTGGGTTTTCAGAGTCCATACAAAACGCAATTAAACTCAGCTTTACTAGCATAGTGCCACAAAAAACGTGCCACTCGAGTTTCACTGATCTTTGAATCTGTGTCTACTTCTATTTGTTATTCAGCCAAAATGCGAACCAAAAATCTCCTCAAAAACTGTCATATCACGAAAAAACCAGTATTGAGAGACTTACTTTTTTTACTTTATTCATATTTCTACCAACTTATTAATTTATTCTATAATTTGACAACTGTTCACAATATAGTATATATACTAATGCTTTTATTCATTTGTAGAGGTAAAGATCAAAATCAAGATTAAACTGCTTTTTTATCTCAAAATCCCTGTTATGACAGTGTTATAGAGGATATGCGATCTTTTGGCTGTATAGCAATTTCAATGTCTATTGTTCACACTACGTATTATTGTGGTAGTCTGTGTTCTTTCAAGTATACAGTGACACACAGACGGCTTTCGATCCGCTCCACAATTAATTCTTCACTAACTGCTACTGTGTGTGCCACTAGTCTGTCGCTGTACACTATTGTCATGTGCATCTCTGTGTATGTTGTGTTGCTGTTCTATGTCTATATGAGTGTCAACTTTATTACACGTAATGTATTAATTTTAACTTTTTCTTTGACTTTAGCCTTAACAATAGTAACTTCTCTACTTTCATCATTCAGAATAAAAATATTGTCATTTGCGTCTTCTAACTAACTATATCTAAAACTTTATTCTCATCAATCATTTCTTTCATAATCTTTTTAAGGACAAAATATAAAAATTCACAAAAACTATTTACTTAATCCTCCTCTCCCTCCCTTTACCCAAACCTTTTCGTGCTGGTGTTAAGAGGCAGATTTGTGAGTTCTTTAAAGATTTTCTTATGTTCCCAGGCTGCTCGATCTCTGGCCCCGAGGGCTGCAACCTCTTCATCTACCACCTGCCCCAGGA
This sequence comes from Leucania comma, assembly GCA_958295575.1. Taxonomy (NCBI): domain Eukaryota; kingdom Metazoa; phylum Arthropoda; class Insecta; order Lepidoptera; family Noctuidae; genus Leucania; species Leucania comma. The sequence continues at coordinate 3,967,216 of OY282469.1, forward strand.
GTTCGGAGACGCCGAGTTGATGCAGATGTTTCTGCCCTTTGGCAACGTCATCAGCAGCAAAGTTTTCATCGACCGTGCCACCAATCAGAGCAAATGTTTCGGTTGGTAGACATTCAACTTTAATGCTTTACTTCAATATTTTTCAAAAAGGATTTTTTGTTTAATAGTTACGGAGTTCGTATTATCAATTAATATTTATTCTATAGAAATTTACCACAGTAAATTTATAAAAACTGTGGCTCAATATATTTTTGTAGTTACGAGCATGTAACTGCAAGATAAAAAAAACAGCTTTGTAATAGGATTTTCATTGACATCGTCTTTTTTATTGCAGGCTTTGTATCGTTCGACAACCCGACGTCGGCGCAGGCGGCGATCCAGGCGATGAACGGCTTCCAGATCGGCATGAAGCGGCTGAAGGTCCAGCTGAAGCGGCCCAAGGATGCCAACCGGCCTTACTAACCCAAGACGCCGTCCCTGCGCGCTCATCGCGTGCCCATGGTATGTTGTCAGTCCTAAATACTGCACTTAAAATAATGACACTTATTCAAATAATACTGGCACTATATGCAACCTCACCGTATTGTTCTAGTCATAGTTCTGATGGGCACCGGTCTCTGCTGTGGCTTGTCGTAATGTACAATAGGTCTTGTGTTGTTCCAGGAGGCGGCCGCATCGCACGGCACGCCCGAGGCGCGCCAGTTCGCGTATTATCAACAATTCTATGGAATTTACTACACATTTATTGTATAGCAAATATCATTAACTACATACTTACCTAAAGAATTATGCAAGCCCACTCGGCGAGTATACTAAATTAGTTAAAAAGTAATTTATTAAATCAGCGCGTAGGAATGCTTCATTCTTATCATTATCGATTAATCATTAAATTACTCTATTATATTATTATATATACAATTTATTAACTTTGATTAAATTATTATTATTATTATAAAAAATGACACGTTATAAAAATTTTGTCATTTGTAATCATACTTCTACTTCTAAGTACTTAACGTTTAACTGATCTTTTAACATAAATTTATTATACTAGTTATTTGCTTGAACTAAGCCAAACTGAATTTATTAAGTAAGTTGAAAATGTAAGAAAAAAAGAAGTGTATTTTAATTATTGTATATTGCAGCGCCGCGGGCGTTGCTAGCGCGTGCCTGCGCGGTATGTACACGCACGCGGCGCGGGCGGCGCCCATGCGGCACGCGTGCGCGCCCGCGGGCCGGCGCAGTAGGTACTCGCACGAGGCGCTGGCGGCGCCCGTGCGAGCCGCGTGAGCGCCCGCGTGCCAGCGCAGTAGGTACTCGCTCGAGGCGCGGGCGGCGCCCGTGCGAGCTGCATGAGCGCCCGCACGCCGGCGCTGTAGGTACTGGCACGAGCTCGGGCGGCGCCCGTGCGCGCCGCATGAGCGCCCGCGCGCTGGCGCGGTAGGTACTGGCACGAGCTCGGGCGGCGCCCGTGCGACTGCGTGCGTGCGGCTGCGCCGCGTAGCGTCGGCAAGCCTCGCGGCGCGCGCGGACACTGTTGTCTCCCACCGCCGAACTGATCACACTAATATAAGTGCTCGCATAGATCACTATTGGAGTATTTATAATGTCCTATATTTTGTTAAATTTTAACGAGCGTGTGTATATGTGTGTGTAAGCTATGTCGCTGGTTCGTACCACACGACATTCTGCTACGACGTTATCCGAGAGCAAACACTAATTGTAATATAGAAAGAGCTCATCCTACACGCAGTTAAAATGTTACCCAGAAGACAACTATGTACACTGTCTACTCAAACGGCGACTTGTAAAAATAGAACTTGTAAGTAAGACCATGTAAAATATTCAGTAGCGCGTTGTTATTGACGCGTCTGTCTGTCCATGGTACGGCCAGCACCTCACAAACCTACATGTTAGTGAACGATGTTGTTACAAAATTAAATGTTTGTATTTAACGCTGTGTACAAATGAAAGTGCACTTCAAGACCGAATACTTAGGCCTTCGTTTCGAAAGATCGTGTTATTATGTGTTGTAAATTCCAAAATGGGCTGTGATATAAAAAATATAATATCAACATAATGGACTGTACAGGCCGTTCGTCTCTGTATTGCGTGTGTGTGTACCGCTCCCGAGCCGACCGCGTGCCGCGCGATCTCCCGCGGTTGTTCATGTTGTCCACTTCATCTCCCAACTGATTGTTAACATTCCTTACATTCCAGCCAGGCGGCTTGCAATGATCCACTTTAACTTCCTATCCTCTCTTTTGGAAACAATCAAGAAACCTATGTACCACAGTTACAGGGAAATTGATCATGGTAGAGGCACTTTTAGAAGTTTGCTTTAAAGAAAAATCACTATTTATTTTTGTACATACCAAAGGGAAACTTCGGAAAATGCTTCTACTTAATATTTGATCATTTGCCTTTTTAAATTCTCTATGATGTAATTACAATTCAACCAAGATGTTATTAAATGACTAAGAACTGTAGATAGTAAATTCGTCAATGCCGCGGGAGAGCCGCGTGACGCGCGGGCGACGAACTCGCAATGTCGCGATGTCAATTCACAAGGAGCGCGCTTCCCCTCTTTATTTAACATGTATGTGTGATAGATTATAAAACATGTATAAAAAAATATTCGAGTTAAGGTGTTTAATACAATAACTGTGACCAAATGCGTCCGGGAGTCAACAGTGAGTGGTGCGCGATAACAGAATACAAAACTAGCGTAATTTCTAATGAGAAAATAGATTCATAATCAAGAAAAGTACCAATATAAATATTAAATAATACGGAGATACCTTAGATATATTGTGTGCGCGCGGGCGAGTCGCACACGGCAGTGTGCGCCCGCAGTGCGGCGCGGCGCGGAGCGAGGCCCGGGGCCCGCGCAGGGGCCGCGCCCGCGCAGGGGCCTCACCCACGCAGGGGCCGCACCCGCGCAGGGGCCGCACCCACGCAGGGGCCCCGCCACCGGCCGGCCCCTCCGCCACGCCGCCCGCCTCTAGTCAAATATTACACTCACCACAAGACATAGAATTTTATATTTACACAAATAATTATATTATATTGATATAGTATTCTAGTTTTAGGCGATTATGATTTACATGTAAGCAGTGTGTTTAAACGATATTCTTAAAAAAAGTAATATCGTGTTAAGTGTGTCTAGTTCTTTTCTCTGAACTCTTATCTCACCATTGTGCAATACGTTGTTATCTACGCTTTATGAAGATTGTTTTAGCGTCGTTTTTATTTGAAGCGTTAAGTATTTATTTATGAATGTTTCTTATGTTACCGTTGTAGATAATTCGTCGACGTGGTCTCGTTTCGTAAACCGACTGCGAGCCGACCGCACGACGCGTCTTGTCTGGGTAGAGTGCGTGGCGCGCTGGCCGGCGCTGGCCGCAGCTGGGCGCCAGCGGCGGCCAGCGGGCCACGGTCGCGCTCGGGTCTGTATGGCGAGTGCTAGCCGACGGCGGCGCCGCGCCGCGACCGACTTAGGTTACAGGTTACACAAATCGATGCCAAACCGGAACACGTATACTTAGTATATCGATTATCGATAATATCACCTCGTGGGTAATGTAGGCGTAATGCGCCCGGGCACCGCCCGGGACGATTAATAATATTGTGTACTTATATCTTTATACTGATTAAAATAAAATTCCCTAAAAATATATAGCGGAGACGCGAACATTTGTAATAGATTAATGAGTCCTCTCAGAATGTATAAAACAATCGCCCATAAAAGTGATTCTAGGATACAGGGTATGCTTTGCAATTATTTAAATGTATCTAAATAATTTGTCACGTAGGCAGCTCTCGCCTGTCTGAGTCCCGCACGTCGTCCGCACGGCGCCCCCACGACGTCCACATGGCGTCCGCACGGCGCCCCCACGACGTCCACATGGCGTCCCCGGCCGCCATTGCTCTCGGGTCCACTAGTCTGTCGCCACTTTTTATACTCTGTCGTGTATCGTAGCGTACCGAACTCATCCTCATCTCACGCTCCCCATTCGCTCGTCTTGTAACGCGCTTCGCTTGGTTCGTTTCCGACGCCGAGCACGTTCACAGTTAGAGCCCCTTGCGTTACTGAAGTATCCTCACTCACTTGTCACGCGTCACTCCGCGCGCCGCGGTGCCGGCGGTACCGCCCGGGCGGGCCCTCTCGGCCGCTCGTCGCACCGCGGCACCCGCGATACATCAACAACAACATTGTTAGTATTACGAAATCGAATTTCTAAAAACTATTTAACTCTGACATTTTATAAAATATTTATATCGTTCGCATACTCAACACGTGAACACGTCGCAGCGCTCGTGGTAGCGCGCAGTTGACGTCATCGCTGCACTCGGAGCGTCTGATCGTTGGTATGCGGTATGCGAATCGAAGGCGGGTCGTTAGTAAGCGATATAGTTAGTTAGTGCGTCGCGGCCGGCGGGCGTGACGTCACGCGCGGTATACAACGCGCCCGCCACGGCCGGCCGACGCTAGTTAGTACATAAGATGAATGCCAATATTTTAATCAGAAAAAAAAACAAAACTTAGAATTGGGAATTATTAATCATATTATATCTATTTATATAATAAAACTATTGGAGAGAGGCGCATAGTGCTTTTATGAATAGTAGGTTCTAGTAATGAAACAAACGATCTAGTCATATCTCCTTTCTGTTATTTATTTTTTCTATCGCTTAGCATAGTTTAGCTTCAAGCACACGTTCGTACTTACGTTTACTGTATTGCTATGAAAAGCACTGTCTCAGTTGTGTACTAGAACGTCTACCCGATACTGTTGCGTTCCTCAGGTCATAGAGCAGTTTGTAATCATAGAACTATTACTTATTATCTTATCGAGTATGTCTAACTTCCTAACTTACTTAACTTCATTAGATCGACATATTTTCAAATAAATCTACTATGTTATATGAGATGAAAATATACCTACTACTAATTTTATTTTGATAAGTTATCCAGAATACTGTTACGTCAGCATCCATTTAGATTAGTTAAGGTTAATTGAGATAATTTTATCGGAATAGAATGGTAGAGACGAGTTATGAATGGTATAACCGTTTGGTTAAGCTAGAGGTTTAAAGTTACCTTAGGGCAAGTTAAAGGAGTATGATTTAGGTAGAGAAGATATTACTCTCATAGTTCTGCTAAAGATTGTAAGTGGCGCGCTGAGTGTGCGCAGTGCGCACGCGCCGCACGGCCAGCGCGCCGCGATATCGCGCCGTCCGTTCTCAGATCTCATCTCTATGTATACTGAACCCGATTCGATTGTTCCCTAGTTTCGCTTAAACTACCATACTGGATATATTTAGTAGTATCGACTCTGGACAGACGTCACAGGTTTAGTTCTAAATTATTAAGGTCCATCTCGAGCCCTGTGGCCCGCGACTGTTACAGTCAGTACCGCTTACGTACAAGCTGACCAAGTTCCATATTAATATATATTGAGGACTGGGATCAGACGTAGAGTAGACAAACTTGAAATGAACTGCTATTTAACAATACTTAGTGGAATGTAGTATACGCTTGTGGACGCGACAACAGTCAGCGGCCCATCGGCTCGCGGTGGAGCTGCGTGTGCATCTTAGTTCCACAGTATCGATTGTACATACATATGACGTCATATCTTTAGGAGCTTACTAGCCTTTTGCCCCGGGACCGCCCGGGCGGGTGACAGGGTGTCGCTGTGTTAATGCTAAGAGGAAATCATAATATCATTAACCGTTTTTTAGAATGGTTACACGCCATACTTGATAAAGTGTACGGGTCTCACGGGCGACTGGACGGAGCACTGAGCAACAGTTTACTTAGATTCGAACAGCCTACGTACAATTCGAGTTTAAGATAGCCTTTAGCCAAATTCCGATTGTACAGAAAAAAAGTAATTTCGAATATTTTCCAAGAGTTCCAGTCGCCTGAAAAAACCCAATTGTATAAAAATGGTGAACCAAATAAATACTCGTAAACTATGTCCCACACATTGTTCTGGATAACTTATATTGGAATAGTTTAAGAGTAAACAAGGACGGCTCGTTTTCAGGATTATTCGGGACCTGACACATTGTAACCCACGATAAGATCCTGCACAAGGTCAATCTTTATTACTAATTAATCATCGATTTGAAAGTCGATGCCATCCACCAATGTACATTCATAAACTGTAAAATAGTAAATATATGAAGAATATAAAATATATGCCATTTAAATTAATATATTATACTTACTTTGTAAATAAAAGACCATCTTAACTTATATGTAGACTAAGGTAGTCTTGTTTCAACGATTCAAAACTAAATATATGGAAATGCCTTCAGAATTGGTGTTTATATTTCCCCGTGTAATCCTGAATTTGGCCAGTCCGTACCACTGTTTACGTATATATAGCTTACGAAGGGACACCACCGGGTGCCTGTGATATACGCTTGTAATGATCGTCCATTCAATACACTATGTATCTATACGACACTCGGCTTTGTGTTGCTGTCCTCACAGTCGCGTTACCGTTAACTTGTACAATATGAAACCATAACTTATATCATTTTATTAACTAACTCGATTTAATTATTTTTAGTATTAAGACAATTAATATTGACGTCGATAGATGACTTGGAAATGTATGTTACCTAATGAGTAAAATTTTAAAAAGATTTCAAACTGATTGAGAGAGAGAGCGATATCGATATTGTGTGTCCCTCTTTCACACATGGCAACAGTAATTCCTACACTGTCTCCTACCTATTAGAAATACGCCGTGTTAATATTTGACAGTTGTCAACGCATCTATCGACATCGATAAAGTTTCAGGCTATCTATCGATAGATAGGCTAATTCCCGACAACTCCGGATGTTCGCGATATGTAACTTTGTACAGAGACTGCGTCACCGCAGTCGATAGTTTCATCGCTAACAGTCAGCCCCAACTTGTTGTATTATAACAATTTAGTTAACTAAATACGTTAGACAAATATTGTTTGATGATTGTCGTTTAAACGATCATTGGATTGACCAGTCCGCCCAGTCGAACACATAGTCAATGAAACTCGATTAATCTTTAAAGAAAGTTTTTAAGTGACTTGTTAGTCGCAAACTATTTAACTTTTATAGATATTCAATTATAAGATTGGAGTTAGTGTTTTCGGTGCGTGAGACTGGGCCGACTGCACTGTCACGTTTAGCATAGTGATGTACCTTTTGTTCCCGACACTGAACAGAGTAAGTACTCCAGTGCATTGATAGCTAGCCATTGAAATGTTTATTCTCATATATTGTTATAGTTCGCCAAAGATTTGTAAAAAAAATAAATAAATAAAGAGTGTTATGATCACTTTTGAAACGTCGCTAGTTAATCGTTCATTTTTAATTTTTATATTTATGAACTTTATTATTAGTGTAGTAGATATACTGACAGATTATTAGCAAATTGTGGAATATGTTCATAGATACACGTTATTATGGAACTAATACAATAATAATTCGCCTACTTTGCATGTCTAATTTAGTTATTGAACTTTTAAACCTATTATCGAGTTATTCATATGTATATTGCTGAAATATTTTAAAACTAAATTACTATTCAATTATTTATTATTATACACTTATTACGTTTAGTATGCTAGAAATATGATGAAGGATAATAAATAATTTTAATTATATTACGGTATGTGTTTTATTTATAACAAAATTATGGTCCTAAGTGTACAAAGATTTTATCAGGTACAGTGTTTTAGAAGCTTCACATTTCATTAAAAATACATTGAAATACAAGCTAAAACTAGCACGAATGGTCCATAAGTATGTATATAGTAGTAGTATGTATAACATTATAAAACAACAGACCATGTTGGTAACCCCACATTTTCCTCACAGTACAGATAATATAATAGTTTAAAACAAAAGGCGGTTGTCTCTACATTAAAACAGCAGATACAAATCATTTCCCCTTATAAAATTCAGAAAATATAATAATTTATACAAATGGCGTCCACAGTAGAAATGATAATAGTATCAAAAAGAAATCCAGTCTTTGCCTTAAGGATATCACATCTTCATAAACTTTTAAAAATACGGTACAAAACAAACATACAACAGCAACAAACTTAAAAAAAAGAAATTTCCCTGTGAGGAAGAGAACTCACGAAGCGGTTTTCTCCCGCGGCCGCCACGGCAGATGAGTCGACTATTTTATTTCAAAACTCACGAGGCGGTTGCTTCCCGTCGCCGCGGCCGGCGCGACGGCTGCGATTTTCGCCCGCAAGCCCAACGACTGACTACCGCAAGACTGTTTGTCTTGCGGTAGTCAGTCGTTGAACTGTTTGTTGAAAGACGAGCGTTTAAATGCAGTGTTGCCAACTCAGCACTTAAACTAGATTGAGATAGATACTGCTAGATTTGGTACTATTTTCAAACCGTCGCCAAGGCGGCGCCGGTCAGTGGAGGCCGCGAACAACCGCTCACACCGCGGCCGTAAACCGCGTCGTGAAAACTGATTTAAGTTTTTACATATATATTTACACTACAGAAGCTGCGGGCCCGCTACCGTGGCGGCAGCGGGAGAAAACCGCGTCGTGAGTTCTGTCCCTGACTGCTTTGCATTAGACTTACTTTCTCTAATAACTTTAAGCTTCTCTGATTTATTACCGACTTTCCGTGAATAGTGGACACCTTATAAATATATCTAAAGTTGGTAATTCCACTAAATTACTATAAGAATGTCTAGAAGGAGCTAATTTGCCACGATTCTCTCGTCTGACGAAGTGCATGCCATTAACGTTAACTGGACGCAACCAGGCGGCTCTAGTGACGCGCGAGGCGACAGTCTGGCGAAGTGCATGCCATTAACGTTAACTGGACGCAACCAGGCGGCTCTAGTGACGCGCGAGGCGACAGTCTGGCGAAGTGCATGCCATTAACGTTAACTGGACGCAACCAGGCGGCTCTAGCGACGCGTGAGGCGACAGTCTGGCGAAGTGCATGCCATTAACGTTAACTGGACGCAACCAGGCGGCTCTAGCGACGCGCGAGGCGACAGTCTGACGAAGTGCATGCCATTAACGTTAACTGGACGCAACCAGGCGGCTCTAGTGACGCGCGAGGCGACAGTCTGGCGAAGTGCATGCCATTAACGTTAACTGGACGCAACCAGGCGGCTCTAGCGACGCGCGAGGCGACAGTCTGGCGAAGTGCATGCCATTAACGTTAACTGGACGCAACCAGGCGGCTCTAGCGACGCGCGAGGCGACAGTCTGGCGAAGTGCATGCCATTAACGTTAACTGGACGCAACCAGGCGGCTCTAGCGACGCGCGAGGCGACAGTCTGGCGAAGTGCATGCCATTAACGTTAACTGGACGCAACCAGGCGGCTCTAGCGACGCGCGAGGCGACAGTCTGGCGAAGTGCATGCCATTAACGTTAACTGGACGCAACCAGGCGGCTCTAGCGACGCGCGAGGCGACAGTCTGGCGAAGTGCATGCCATTAACGTTAACTGGACGCAACCAGGCGGCTCTAGCGACGCGCGAGGCGACAATCTGGCGAAGTGCATGCCATTAACGTTAACTGGACGCAACCAGGCGGCTCTAGCGACGCGCGAGGCGACAGTCTGGCGAAGTGCATGCCATTAACGTTAACTGGACGCAACCAGGCGGCTCTAGCGACGCGCGAGGCGACAGTCTGGCGAAGTGCATGCCATTAACGTTAATTGGACGCAACCAGGCGGCTCTAGCGACGCGCGAGGCGACAGTCTGGCGAAGTGCATGCCATTAACGTTAACTGGACGCAACCAGGCGGCTCTAGCGACGCGCGAGGCGACAGTCTGGCGAAGTGCATGCCATTAACGTTAACTGGACGCAACCAGGCGGCTCTAGCGACGCGCGAGGCGACAGTCTGGCGAAGTGCATGCCATTAACGTTAACTGGACGCAACCAGGCGTCTCTAGCGACGCGCGAGGCGACAGTCTGGCGAAGTGCATGCCATTAACGTTAACTGGACGCAACCAGGCGGCTCTAGCGACGCGCGAGGCGACAGTCTGGCGAAGTGCATGCCATTAACGTTAACTGGACGCAACCAGGCGGCTCTAGCGACGCGCGAGGCGACAGTCTGGCGAAGTGCATGCCATTAACGTTAACTGGACGCAACAAGGCGGCACTAGTGTCGCGCGAGACGACAACCTGGCGAATAATAATAATAAAATTATTTTTTAATATATAAAATAATTAATTAATAATTTGTCGCGCAAGTCGACAGTCTGGCAAAATGTACGCCATTAGGTTTCGCGCGAATGAATTCACATGAAACATTTCACGGCGAATTCATTCGCACGAAACATTTCGCGGCGAATTCATCCTTCCGGACAAACTCTAATTCTTCTACTCCGGTTAAACTGGGATCCTACCCTAACTTAGTTGGGAAAATGCTAGGCCGAATCTTTCATTGATAATCCCAAGGAACCTTAAAGTGCAGACAAAATCACTTGAATAATTGTGTATTATTACATAAACAGCTTATTAATATCCCCAAGAATTTAAAACTACATAGATTTCATTAAAAATCAAACACATACATCACCACACACAGGTAATCAAATAGGTTTCTTATTGAAATAATCCGTTATTTTTCTGCTGATACTCTTATTATGTTTCGACGTTGTTTCACTTTCGTGTTCCACTGACGGGCTGCCGTCGTTTAATAAGGAGTTTCTTCTTTGGCTACCAGTATTTGACACTGTTGGATTTTGTAGTTCACCACTTTCCATTTTCGTCATGGCATCAAATAAAGACATTCGGACATTTGATGGTGTCTTTTCTTCTGTTTTATTGGTACCTGTTTTTGTCAGTTGCTGGGTTGGCAGGTTTGATGGTGTGTGTGTCTGTTGGACTGACTTTTCTGACTGTATGGTGACTTCGAGCAAGCTCTGATCCATATCGTCTTGAGAGAACAAGTCAGGTGATTTGCTTAGCTCGGTTTCGATTGCCGATACTGTCACTGGCACGGTTTCTGTTATACTCTGAAAATGATGGATGAAATAACACACTGATTACTGGAAAGTATTAGAACTTAGCAAAACTGTAATTTTCGTTCGAATCGTGAGTGAGTCTGATCCACTGACCTCTACTATTTATCACTGGACAAGCTGTTCCATGAATATTGAATATTTGAAACGTCACTCGCGAGCGTCCAGAGAAATAATTTTGACGTATAATGCAAATGGCTGCAGAGAAGTGTATAGTACTCTGAAGTATTTTTGCATTTGAATGAATTTCGTTCCAATTCCGTGTTATTCCTGCTTCAAGAAATATAAGTTGTAAGCTGCGCTACATTACTAGTTTTAGTACCATAGACACTCGCTACGGCCGACAGCGCCAAAATGCGATATCAGACGGACAAAGGTCACACACTAGACTGGCGGCACTGGCCGCCAGTCCAGTGTGCTAAATAGTAGAGGTCAGTGGTCCGATCCGAAAGACTAGGAAAATATTACAGAAGTTAACTGAGACAGTCGTCTGAAAACAGCATCGAAATTGAATATCAAATTAAGCAGCAGTTCAAATACTGATTTTAGGTTCTTTGACGTTACATTTCAGTGTCTGCATTCTTATTCTGTTATTTGGCAGTTACTCCTTCCACCAACTTTGAAATGATTCTAACATACTTAAAAACGTATTATAAAAATTCTTTCCATTTGTGATTTCGGGTGCAGTTACTTTTTGATATAGATAATTTAAAAAAAATAGTCAGCAATCCAATTACTTCCAATTTAGAGAAAATGTTAAAGAAACAGTTTTAATCGACTTTTTTTTGCTAACCATACATTCTTTATAGACAGTTTGTGTAAGCACTTACAGTCTCCATGACGTCATCGCCAGGATTCGGTGACGGTTCCTTCCCTCCTTTTAAGACCTGTTCCAAGTATGGATGTAGGCGCTGATGTACCACGTCCTTCTCTTGAGAGAATCTCACTATGTACTTATACAATTGACCTGTAAAGGATAAAATTACTTTGTTTACAATCTAGTTACAGACTGTATGTTTGTGTGATCACAGTGTCAAGGTTCTAGGGCCCGACGGCCAAAAAGCAATGAGAATTTTAGGTGGGAAAATCATCCAATGACATCTCTAGCGGAAGATAGTATCAGACTTTTACGGACTAAAACCGACTCTTGTTCCATCTTTGCCTTCGTTCCAGGGCCCCGGGGTGCACTGTCACATAACCCATGGCCCCAGTAGGCTTTGACCTTGCTGGGCCCCTAAGGTTTGCTGAAATCTCTTTGAGACGCACGTGGAACAATACGCGCAGTCGACGACTTGGGCCCGGTCCGGACTGTTACCGGACGGTCGGACGGCATTCCTGTCTGTCTGATGCCGAAAAATCTACAAACCAGTCATCAAATAAATAATGATGATTAGAATAAACGGTTGGAATTATCATTATCGACCCAAAGGCGCGTGGCGGCGATGTTTTGGCGCAGTGGTTGAGCGACTGACTACTGCGTTATGTGTCGCAGGGTCAATGCTCGCTCGGAACAAATCTTTATATGGCCTAGATATAGCTGTTCCGGGTCAGGGGGTCTTGTGTATATGAATTAACATGGTTGTGAACGCACTCACGATACAGGAGTAATACTTAGTTTAAAGCAATTTTTTTTTTTAACTGCTGAAACCTACGGCTTTAACTCTGTGAGATGGAGCGTGCTGTCACCACCACGTGGAACTAGTGCAGGTTGGTAGGTGCCTTTAACTAAATCTCCAGTTATTAATCAGATTTGATACCCAACCACAAGCAGTTGATGCAGCAGATGTAGCAAAAAAGTTGGTTTAGGTGGGGGTCCAACTTTCACTCCATCTCCTTCTGGGCCTAGCATTTCACTAACTGAACCGTAAAGTAAAATATTGCAAGTCAAAATCCAGTTTAATATGTGCAATAATTAGCTTCACTTTTTTGGCTGACCGACATTTTAACAATTCAAAAGTGCCTGTAAATGATCTATTTGAAATAAATATTTCCGATTTCATATAATAGGAGCCTTTTACAATCCACCAGATACAGTCGAGTGAAAATATACTGAAAAGTTAAAAAACCAAAAAGAAAAGCAATAAATTTGAAGACTCACCAACAGTAACATTATATCGAGACAGCAAGTTATACATATTCGCGATATCATCTCTGAGCTGCGTATCTCCGAAGGTGAAGTAGGCCATGGGGCGGCGCGCCTCCGCGCACGCCATCAGCTGCAGCAGGCTCTTGAGCTGCGGCGTGCCCCCGAACGCGCCGCAGCCCCAGTTGCCCGTGGCCACGCCGGGGAACTGCAGCCGCTCCGACTGCAGCTCCGTGTCGAACGAGACGCCCACCCAGGCCTGGGGACAATGGACTACGTTAATCTATTGACTTGGGTCATGAGTTGACTTGGGGCCATGGTTTAACTTTTAAAAGGAAAACCCGGGGTCCCTGAACGCTAGGCAAAAAAGGGACACAGCTGGCAAAAAAAAATCGCCTAAAAAGCAAAAGCATGCTCTCGGCGCCCTCCGTGGCTTTTAACAACGACGCTCTGAGTACAGCGTTGGCGAAATCCGGTACTGCAGACTCTCTGCAATTTTTACGGAGACCGCTATTGACGACTTCTTTAAGTGGGAACTACATTATACCGATGCGCACGTGGGCGACGCCTGGATTGTATGTAGCGGCGCGTTGAGTGGCGTGGGTCTAATGTAGCTCTACAAGTCTTGTCACCATATAAAATGTGAGACTGACTCGTCCAGATCCAATGTATGCTACCGTTACTATCACTGTGTACGAAAAGGAACAGTATCAATGATGAGCAAAGTCCGTAATAGCATGAACGATGTCTTCAAAGCGCAGGAAATGCTTTAACCTTGCATCTCATAGCTGATATATGCTGCAAGTTTCCTATATACCTTGTTGAGCTCCCTAGTGATGGCCTCTCTCTTGAACTCCTGCGTGACGGCGGCGTAGGGCGCGGCGTCGATGGCGAGCACGGCGCAGCGGCGGCGGCCCGACGAGTCGCGCGGCGCGCTGTCCACGAAGTCGCCCGCGAACTGGAACGTGTGCCCGTAGCCCGTGTACTTGCTGTAGCGTTCGCAACCTAAGGCGAAACAACGATTATTATATTCATTCTACCCAGCTGCTGACAGTCACGTCTTCACGGTGCCATTTTTACAGACAGATTGATTCCTGATACTAAGTGTTTAGGTTGGAAGTTCAGCTTCAAACAGAATATAATAGAATAAACTTTATTGTGCACCAAAAAAGTTATACAGACTGTACATAAATCTAAATCTATGGGTACGATGGCCGTCTTATCGCTGATAGCAATATCTTGCAGATAACCTAACCGTCAACAACAACGACGACGTAACCTAACCTTCGTCGTTTCTATCCGTTAATATTGTTGAAATGAACCTTTTTGGTGCAGCCATGAGCTACATGTTATACTTTTTTTTAGTTCACTGTTTTTGACTACTGCCAAATAAATATTTTTTCTTTCTTTCTTTTTCTTGTTAAAATTATCTTTTTTAAGTCTTTCACGTAGTCGTGATCGTGGCATACTGGACACATATTTTTTTTTATGCGTTCAAAGTTCAAAGGCTTAAAGAAATTCAAAACATAAAAAATTTAGAAAACTTGCCAAACAAGCCTTAAATTGGAAAAATCTTTTAAATCTTTAAAAAAAAGTTTGAATTAATTTTTGTGTGAGTATATGTGTATGTTTGTTACTCCTTCACACTCAAACAGCTGAACGGAAATAGATGAAATTTGGCATACAAGTAGACCGTATACTGAAATAGAATATAGGATATTTACTGCCCCGGAAGTATGTTGCATGAGGATTATTTTCTTCATTCACACGGGCGAAGCCGCTCACAGAAGATAGTTGTCGATAAACACATAAAAAATCTTGATAGTTAATAATAAATAACAATTACAGTTAAAATAAAACTTACCAATCATCATAAGCGCTTCATTAGGCCTGAGTACTTCGGTGAACAGCATAGATATCATCAGTTCGGGACATATGACGAACCTTATCTCCTCCTGGACACAACCGTGGCCGAGAACACCTCCACCTAAGTATCTGTTAAGAAGAATGGATTTTATATTCATCAAGATATTTACAGGTAATCGCTGCAGACGGATTACACGCGACCGCTACAAACGCCGCCACCAAAAGCTAAAGTGGCCACGAATGTACTAATGACGTTTGCGGCGTTTAGTGGCCAGTGCGAGCCACAAGAAGCGAACAGCGACAATTTGTAGTGTATGGTGGCCACCGGCGTCAATCGTATGTGTAGAGTCCACTAAATATATCACACAAAACTGCAGGAAATATGTGCGGTTTTTAGTTGTGGCCAGTGGCCCGTGTGCATCAAACCTAAGTGTCAACTGGCTATTCACATCAACATTTTATCGTATGCGGTGCAGCTTGATGAAGATCTTCATACACATCATTCATTTAACCGTAGGAACGGGCTTACGAACGGCGCGCAAGGGCTAGGTCGCCGATCGATAAGGATTATTATTTCCACCGGGCGTTATTATTTCCACTTCCTCGAGCTCTCGAAAACCATTTTGAAATTTGGTGAAATCAACTCTCTTTGAGAACACACACAAAAAAATAATTATACCTCCCATACTAATTTTAATCAGATCAGCTTAAGATAACCTTTCTTGGTTATGATAAAAGGGTTTTGTCGGTTTTGAACATAAAATGTTTTTAAGTAATGATTTATATACTTTTTGATTCCTTTATCTGCACCAAAATGCATGTAAAGTGTTGCTTAAGGTGTTCACTTACTTGTTAGCAAAGTCAACTTGTATCAATGAATTAGCATCTTCAATAGTGTTGTGCGGCTCGACGTGAAGCGGCAGCGAACCAATCAGACGTTCACTGCGCGGCCACGAGGGGCAGTCGCGCGGCGGCACCGAGCGCCGACTGAACGTCATACTGCCGACTGGCACTGTACTGCAACGATACAGCGCATGTACGGACACATTCCACACATACAGACAGTCGCGAGCAGAACGTCACGCTGCCGACCGGCACTGTACTGCAACGATACAGCGCATGTACGGACACATTCCACACATCACACATACAGACAGTCGCGAGCAGAACGTCACGCTGCCGACCGGCACTGTACTGCAACGATACAGCGCATGTACGGACACATTCCACACATACAGACAGTCGCGAGCAGAACGTCACGCTGCCGACCGGCACTGTACTGCAACGATACAGCGCATGTACGGACACATTCCACACATACAGACAGTCGCGAGCAGAACGTCACGCTGCCGACCGGCACTGTACTGCAACGATACAGCGCATGTACGGACACATTCCACACATCACACATACAGACAGTCGCGAGCAGAACGTCACGCTGCCGACCGGCACTGTACTGCAACGATACAGCGCATGTACGGACACATTCCACACATTACACATACAGACAGTCGCGAGCAGAACGTCACGCTGCCGACCGGCACTGTACTGCAACGATACAGCGCATGTACGGACACATTCCACACATCACACATACAGACAGTCGCGAGCAGAACGTCACGCTGCCGACCGGCACTGTACTGCAACGATACAGCGCATGTACGGACACATTCCACACATTACACATACAGACAGTCGCGAGCAGAACGTCACGCTGCCGACCGGCACTGTACTGCAACGATACAGCGCATGTACGGACACATTCCACACATTACACATACAGACAGTCGCGAGCAGAACGTCACGCTGCCGACTGGCACTGTACTGCAACGATACAGCGCATGTACGGACACATTCCACACATACAGACAGTCGCGAGTAGAACGTCACGCTGCCGACCGGCACTGTACTGCAACGATACAGCGCATGTACGGACACATTCCACACATCACACATACAGACAGTCGCGAGCAGAACGTCACGCTGCCGACCGGCACTGTACTGCAACGATACAGCGCATGTACGGACACATTCCACACATACAGACAGTCGCGAGCAGAACGTCACGCTGCCGACCGGCACTGTACTGCAACGATACAGCGCATGTACGGACACATTCCACACATCACACATACAGACAGTCGCGAGCAGAACGTCACGCTGCCGACCGGCACTGTACTGCAACGATACAGCGCATGTACGGACACATTCCACACATTACACATACAGACAGTCGCGAGCAGAACGTCACGCTGCCGACCGGCACTGTACTGCAACGATACAGCGCATGTACGGTCACATTCCACACATCACACATACAGACAGTCGCGAGCAGAACGTCACGCTGCCGACCGGCACTGTACTGCAACGATACAGCGCATGTACGGACACATTCCACACATCACACATACAGACAGTCGCGAGCAGAACGTCACGCTGCCGACCGGCACTGTACTGCAACGATACAGCGCATGTACGGACACATTCCACACATCACACATACAGACAGTCGCGAGCAGAACGTCACGCTGCCGACCGGCACTGTACTGCAACGATACAGCGCATGTACGGACACATTCCACACATTACACATACAGACAGTCGCGAGCAGAACGTCACGCTGCCGACCGGCACTGTACTGCAACGATACAGCGCATGTACGGACACATTCCACACATTACACATACAGACAGTCGCGAGCAGAACGTCACGCTGCTGACTTGCATTATACCGCACCATACAGTGCATGTAAGCACACAATTTACATACAAACAGACAGTTTCAATATAAATACATATTTTTATTTTATGAAATTAATACACGTCATTCTAACAAAACAACAGTTTTCGATATGCAATTTACAAATCATGCCTTATGCAAGGATCTAAATTCAACAGTTAATTTTTAAAAATGTGTAATATAAAAGAATGTCACCTTTAGTTACCACTCTCCTAAAGTAATGACAAATGCATTTCAATTTTTCTAAGTTTGAATCTGAATCTGTAGCCTCATAGAATCGGTATCTGCAATAAATAAATTTTGTTTATACATTTGGCTTTTGGTCAGTAAGATGCATAAAGTGCAAATATAAAGTAAATATTACTAGAAATCTTATTTTTCTTAGAAAAATATTATTTATCTCTCTGTACAAATAACAACACAGTGAATCAAAGTAATTTCTACTATAGTACATTCGCGTTAAGAATGCAGTGAGTATCATTGTCCGTCGTCCTAGCCCCGCCCCCTAACCAATCAAATCTAAACTTTGAAGTGTATTTACCCGACTGCGCCAGAAGGAGGGTTATGTTTTTCGAGAGTATGTATGTATGTATGTATGTATGTATATATGTATGTATGTATGTATGTATGTATGTATGTATGTATAATTGTTTGGCACGCTCTGCAGCCTGAACGGCTCGATGGATTTTAGCTTGAGAGGTGTCGTTAGATTCGTATTTACTGTGAGAGTGACACTGGGTATATCAAAATAAAAAATGGCGGATTTTTAGCGCCAAATTCAAATGTTTGGCACGCTCCGCGACCTGAACGGCTCGATGGATTTTAGTTTGAGAGGTGTCTTTAGATTCGTAATTACTTTGAAAGTGATATCGTAATAAAAATAAAACTAAAAACATAAAAAACGGTAATTTAAAAAACTAAAAGACCCGACTGCTTTTCTGAGTATACATGAAAAAGCCCTAAAACAAGAAAGTCGTTGTACCCGATTGCACTTATCTATATAATATTTTAAATACTGGCAGTCGGGACCCATTCTAGAAAGTCAGCCGTCTAGTCAATAGATTGGAGTAATCTGCAATGTAATATAGGTATGTGCTGTCAATTCTAGAATGGGTCCCGACTTCCAGTATTTAAAATATTATATAGATAAGTGCAATCGGGTACAACGACTTTCTTGTTTTAGGGCTTTTTCATGTATACTCAGAAAAGCAGTCGGGTTTTTTAGTTTTTTAAATTACCGTTTTTTTTTATAAATTCATTAAACTTAATCTTTTAAAATATAATTTGTTTGAATTTAACACCACTGTGAATACACCTTTATCTTGCAGTTGCACTGATAAATCATTGCATTCTTAACGCAAACGAACTATAAACTCTGACTAGAGTGCTTACGTGTTAAAATTAATGAAGGGATATGAAGCATATTCTGATGTTTTCTTGGTAGAATTCCTCCTGGGAAAAGTGCAGAAGAAAGCATTTGCGAGTAAACTTGCTATCTGTTGCTGTGATAGAGACACTGAACGGTTCTTGTGTTGCCTGCAATACAAGAGGATAATATTAATATACACTTGAGACTGATGCTCATACTTACAGGATTAGATTTGCAAACCAAATCACTTGATTTCTCATATTGCATTGGGTACTTGTTTTCTTTTTATCTGGGACCAGATGGTCCCAGCATAAAAAAAGCAAAATATTCTAAAAATTAAATTCAAGGGAGTAACCAATTTCAATGATAGCTCTTAACATTCCTCATTCTAGAGATATTTCTTTACATTTTTCTCATTTAAAATTCATTTGAAATATATTGTTCAAACAGGTACATAAATACATCATAACATTTCCCATTTCAAAATTTTCTCAATAATATTTCCTCTTAAAATTTACATCATATGTATTGTAATCTAGTTACTATATTTAAAACTAAGAATTAATTCATAAATATTTCCTTACCTCAACAATGGTATTGGTGCCTGTACCAGTTTAGGCAGAGCTAATGCAAGTTTAGCAATCTCTGGCAGAGTAACATCAAAGAAATATTCTGATTCCTCTTCTTCCAAGTACTGAAAAAATAGTTACTAGTAAACATGTCAGCCGTATAATCCTATGCATACCATGTCATGGTGGTCAACCTAGAATGCTGATAGCAGTAACCGATTTTTGGGTCTCAATCAAAGTGGAGGGCTATTAGCCGCATACTATACATAGGTTAATAAGCAGCACATTCAAAATAGCATAACGCTTAAGGCAGTTTGGGATAACGAATTAGGTGTTTGAGGAATTAACTTGAAATCTCATTAGAAAAAAATTCTAATTAGATGCTTAACAGTTCGAAGATTTTTATGGATATGACTGAAAAAGTGTAGTAATAATTATCATAACTTCAAATTGACTGAGCACTATTGAATAGGTCATGACAATTGGCATTGCTTTATGGCCAAGCAAATCTGAATTATTATCTCCATGTTCTGAGTCATGAAGACATTGCTGTTAGCATGTCAAATTGCTGATGGGTACACTTAGTTACTCAGTTCAATAGCTGGTATGTTTTCTTCAATATTATCGTGACTATGAGTGCATACCTATTTTAGTAAAACCTTAACTTTTCAATGTAGCCAGTTCAACCCAGAATGCGATTGTCAAAGACTTTATTAATCTATATATAATCCAATAGTTAGTTTGTATTCAAATAGTTGTCATTCCCGAGTAATTGATTTGCAAGTTTGTATCAAGTAAATTGAAAATATGATACTCTTCTAAAAAATCACCATATTATGGTACACTGTTATTTTTATTTAAAGGTGTGTTATGTTATGACTAACAAGACTAACCTAAGAAAATACATACCTCATTGAAAAGCTTGTGCAAGCCTCTAAATTTCCAAGTATTCTTAAACTTTGTATTGTAACTTAGTATTGCATTGGCAAGGTCATGACTGTTGCGCATTGGCTTCGAAAGGGCACTTTCTATCATATCCCAACGCTTCTTGAGATGAGTCTCACCATTATTCTGCAATTAATAAAATAGTTCTGTTAAAAATATATGTAAGGGCAATGTAAAATAAAAAGAGTTAAATATTAGCTTATTATTGTCTGATTGGCTCTTACAAGGGCGAGGCCCTGGGCAGTAGACTAATAGATTGATAAAATCTAATGCTTTCACTGATAAACAAAAACCAGTAGGATGCACAATAACATATTACTACAGCAGCTTCTTATCGGATTTACAATAGAGTAATAAGTAACAAAAATGTTACTTACATCTTCAACAGGATAAAGACTCTGATCAGAGAAGGGCATCCTCACGTGTTCCGAGTCCCATTTGTCCTGCCCGATCTGCGGCTTTGGAGGCCTATCATTCGCCACACAACCACTACTCGGGACATGATACAATACTGCATGGTTGTACGAAGGACAGACAAGCGGAAATTCTGGAGCTCCCCATAGCGATTGCGACCCGTAAAGCTCAGTCAAAGGAACACCACGCCAACTGTTACTGCTATCCATGTCCATATTCATCGTAAACGTGCGAATGTGGACACCTTTTTTAGTAAACAACACCAATTCACTATGTGTTTTTCTAGGTACTTTATGATGACAGCTGTTTACTCGGTTTGAAAACGAACATAATGACTTTATGAACAACTTCAATCTAGGTATCGTGATTAATTTCATCAATTTATAACTGATTAATCAACAGTACAATCTCTGATTAAAATAAAATACGAAATTGATTTTTTTTCGGACTCGGGCTGTCACATCTGTCACTTCAGTCTAGTCCCACGTTCCGAATTGCGTCCACCGAGTACTATTTTTTTTATATTGCATTAACAAACACTTTTTACAAAAAAAATACAACCAACTTCAAAAAACACCAAAAAGCGCAAAATAACTTCAATTTCGGAAGTCGGTGTTCAATAACGAAGAGACCAAACTATTATAGAAACACTGACTTCCGAAAATTCGGTTGTATTTTTCTTTTGTTAAAAGTTTTTATTTCACACTTTTTAGTTGTAGTACCCCTCAGTCAAACTTAAATAGATACCTTCCGCCTTTTGGTTCTATCATCAAATCATCATCGACAATTCTAATAATACTAAACACGGCTAGGATACGCGGATTTATTACCGAATTCCGGTTCTTACCTACCTTCCGGTTTCATCATTAGATCAGTTCTATAATGAAACCGGAAGGTAGGTACGGATAACCTCCCCTTCTTCGTTCAGTCACTCACCGACTACATAAACAAAGCAATTCTACTTGTTACGACAGTTCACTTTGAGACAGCTTTGATTTTTTGAATAGTTCCGTTTTATAGCTTGGAAGTTCATCATCAGATCAAAACAACATTTCTATGGAACCAACTCGGAAGTATAATCTTTCAATCAAAACAAAAAATTTCGAAATTGGTCCACAATTGACCGAGATATCGGTTAACATACATAAATAATAAAAAAATACATACAGCCGAACATAGAACCTTCTCCTTTTCGAAGTCGGTTAAAAAGTGATTATAACGCGTTTCCAACCAACGCGCAACGTCACAATCAATTATTACTCAATAGCCAAAAATAATATAAAGTTTGTGACTATTTTTGGTCGGATTCGGGCTATAATCGTTTTTGACGCATTTCGGAACGAGGGGCAAAAATGTTTCTTTCTTCTCCATCTCATCTAAGCAGGCTAAAGTCTTATAACATACTACCTTTTGATCTACTTACTAAACGTAGTGCTTATATTCTCTTTGCTACTTACTTTGAGTTCCATTAGAATACGGATGTAATAAATTTTAATATTTTTACAGAATTTGGCAGAAGATGTCAGCCTTCATAGCAAATTTCGCTGAGGTACAAAAAAATTGTATTGTAAAATTGAGGCTATAAATTGTAGTTACCACTACAATAAAATTCTCAGCTCGATTCAATGATTCGATAGTCGACAGTAAAGTCGACAGTTGTAGATGTGGTGAACATGAATTGACCTCAGTAAAATATAGCTAAGAATTTTATTGTAGTATTGAATTGACTGCCTTAGCGAAGCTTTCCAAAAAGGCTTACTCAACACGTTAATCTGACAAAAATTGTGAAAAGTGTTGGGACTTTTGCATTCTAATAGATAAAAAAGTAGTTATTGGAACCGTATTTTGTACCAAAAACTCCATAGGAAGAAGGAAGGAAGTTCTTTTATGCTTTCAGAACTTAACTTAGGCTAAATATGATTAAATGTACAAACCGTGTAAAGATGATTAAAATGGAAAACTTTTTAGAGTCAATGCTCTGAATATCCATATTTCTTTCTCTGGAATGAGAAAATGACAAAGTTTGTTTGTCAAAATTATCAATGTCAAATCGTCAAACAACAAGCCAACAACGGCAACAACAAGCTTCGGACACACTGAAAAAGTGTTTGCTGCTTATATTTTGTTAGTAGTTTCATTAATTACAATACATAAAGAACTTATTTACTTAAAGTTTGTATAGCTTGTTCTTTAACTAGATACATTTGAATATATATTTACATTAATCATGAATTTGGAATTACTGGGTAAGTGAAGTTTTCCATAACTAGAACTTTCTGTACTTTGATTTCGTTTACTAATATTTATTAAATAATATTTCGTGCCTCTTTCAGAATCATTTGGTCAAAACTATCCTGAGGTAAGCAACCATTTATAGTAGGTACCTTAAATAAGTTTTTTAGACTGCCTTGAATTCACCTGAATCTAATCTGAATGAAAAATTAAAACGTTAATATCACCTTAAATTAATTATGATTTCCCATTATAGCAAAATAAACAACCTTTTTCAAGATAAAACTTTTCTCCAGGAATTTGACGGTACCTTAGATTCAATATCACTGGCAGCAACATGTGCTTTCAACAGAAGAGGAACTCTACTAGCAGTGGGCTGCAATGATGGCAGGATATTTATATGGGACTTCCTAACTCGTGGAATTGCTAAGTCAATATCAGCTCATGTGTACCCTGTCTGTAGTCTTAGCTGGTCAAGGAATTGTAAAAAGGTTGGTTAGATCTATTACACTAGTTCTAATCAAGTTTAGAATAATTTGCCGCCACTGTTGATGCAGTAGTTGAATTATTGGCTGCAACACTGTGAACTGCAGGTTCAATTCCTGCACAAAATTAATACCTATAGACTACATATTGCTAAGTCTAGATGGATTCTTTATACATGTTTGTGAATGCACACACAATACAGGAGTTAGTCATAAAATTAGGCAACATTTAAAAAAAAAATTACCTCCTGTAAGGTTAAAAAATCAATAATTTCAAGTTTGTATGCAAGGTGTTAGTATTTTTTTAATTGTAATGACCTTGTCAACCTGTAATTACATTCTAAAAAATTGATTACTTATTAGATTTTTAAGAAAAAACTTGTACACTGTATTTAGATTTAAGAAAAAACTTGTACACTGTATTTAGACTTGCATTAAAAAACTAAATGCTGTTTACAGCTTCTTTCAGCCTCAACAGACCACAATGTATGCATATGGGATGTGCTTTCTGGAGAATGTGAACAGCGGTACAGATTTCCAACACCTATTTTGAGGATACAGTTTGATCCTAGAAACGACAAGAGATTCCTGGTATGTCCAATGAGACATGCGGCACTGCTGGTTGATACAGATGGGGAACACAAAATATTACCTATAGATGATGATGTAAGTAACAGGAAAAAATTTTTTTGCAAGATTTTTTTTTATTTCTTATTTAGTGTCACTCACATTGTTTTATGTGTAACTATTTCATGCTTGCTTCTGATGTCTGTAATTGCACCAAATGGAGATTTTGGTTCACAAACTCAATCATTAATTTCAAAAACACATTTTTTTTAATTTATTAATTAAAGGAGCTATATCACTCCTAAAATTTATTTAATAATATAATAATAAATTTCCAGGGTGATGTAAATGTAATAGCATCATTTGACAGGAGAGGAGACCATGTATACACAGGCAATGCCAAAGGAAAGATATTAATTTTAAACACTCAGACTTTAGCAGTGAAGGCTAGCTTCAAAATAGTTGTGGGCACATCAAGTACAACTAGCATCAAAAGTATAGAATTTGCAAGAAGAGGAGAGTAAGTTGAAATTTTGTTGTGTTTAGTCCTATTGTCACAATTGGGTACCTAGTTGACTTATTTTTTTAATCATTATTTGTATCAAAAAGTAAAATAATTTGTAGTGTACAAAACAAGAAAATCTTAAGAATCTGACAGCAGAAAAAGGATGCATACACTGAAATGTGATGACTGTAGTGGTGATGACTAATAGGTTAATCTGTCCTAGCTCGAGAGGACACCGGTGTCCTCTCACATCCACGCCACTATAGGCCATAATTACGATGTTTAGAGTCTACTTTTGTATGAACAAGTTTGGTAGTAGTGGATCTACATATGTATGTGCAATTATAAGAAATTGACAATGCAGTGGGAATATTTGGAATTCTGAGAATTTCCTCATACTAATATTAAAGATTCTAAATGCTGCTTCATTTTATCATCAATTTTTATTGCTATTTTCAGAAAAAGATTTCTTTAGTATACAATATTTAACAAAAATAAGTATGCAATTGATATCCTTTGTGGATTAACTTAGGCAAGCTATTTTTCAATGCTTTGTTGTAGTAGATTTCCCCACAGGAACCCGATGCATTTTTAAATAAAAAATGATGCTGCAATAGTCATCAACCAAAAACAGTCAATAATTCGTAAAACAATTTCGCAAAATCGTTATTTTTGTTTTTTAATTTGGTACTTACGAATCATGCCAAGATGCTTCAAATAAGATGCGAATATAACGTCTTTGGTATTTCATTTATTGAAGTATAGTCAAAAATCGAAAGTGCCCGTTTTTTAGCAAAAGGGTTTACTAGTTTAATAAAAATCTATTCAAAATATTATTTCAGCCAATGATATTCTAATATTTACTAAAATATTAATTTAACATAATCTCATTGATTTCAGCTGTTTTCTCGTAAACACATCGGATCGCGTCATACGAGTATATGAGTCAAGCAAAGTACTCAAATGTGGAGTTAACGGTGAACCTGAACCTATACAGAAGCTACAGGATCTGGTCAACAAGTGAGTTGTTTTGTTGTTACCTATTTTTTACCATGTATCAATTAGTTTCATATAAGCAATTTTAGAACCTTTTTAACAATTTTTCTAAAATTTCTATTGTATCTTGATGGTATTATTCGTTTTTAAGAGATTTTCGTTTGATAAGTGATAATGTGCCCATAAAAAAATACAAAATTATTAGAGTACTGCCAAATACCTAGCGTATTCCCTTTGGTCCATACGTTTTGAAATAAAATAATAAAATATTGATGTAGTCTATGTTTTGTAAAGACTCGCATCCACTAGACGTGTCGAGAGTCGAGACGAATCAAATCACAGAAATTCGTTTCCTGCAAATACATACAGGCGCTGCTTCATTGTTATTAAACTATGAAACTGCGTCCATTAGAGGTGAGCCGAAACGCGCCAGATTGAATCGACCGAGTGCATTGCTTGACAGGCGAATTTTTTCGCCAATTCGTTTCGATTTAACTCGAGGCGGTTCAGTCGACTCGGAGAAGCAAACGAGCATTGTTCGGCCATTCTCCAATTCGGCGTTCTTTGCCTAATTACCGTGAACTTTTTTATTTTTCACTGATTTGACTTAAACACATTAAAATATGAAACAAATCAAAGATACGAATTCAATAATTAATGAGGCATGTAACAATGAATAGTGGTTTTCTAGTTAATACTAGAAAACCACTATTCATCAAAATAAAAAAGGTCACGGTAATTAGGCAAAGAACGCCGAATTGGAGAATGACCGTGTTATTAAACTATGTAACTGCGTCCATTATAGATGAGCCGAAACGCGCCAGATTGAACAGACCGCGCGCATTGCTTGACAAGCGAATGTCTTTGCTGATTCGTCGATTTAACTCGAGGCGGTTCAATCGACTCGGAGAAGCAAATGCGCCTTAATTTTTAATTTCTTTAGTAAATCTAGCAAACCTTGGAATTTTTTATAGGATGAATGAAAATATCCTACTTCAATGCAAAGATCACTATCCTCTCCTTCTATTGTTCTCAGCTCTGAGTCACTTTTAATCTTCAAGTCCCGCCATCTCTTTCTAGGCTGTGTATGTCCAGCCCAGTCCTATTTAAGATGGCAGCCTTCTGACTTACGTAACCACCAGTGCTTTAGAGCGCAGTATAGTTTCGAACGCGATCCATGAGCAAGTATATATAGCAAGTAGCAAGGTGGCAAACCCATAGTCTGGACTTTTGGATGCCAGTCAAAGACCACGTCTGTGTATATAAAGTATAAGGAGAATACAGTCATAATAAATCTATTAGCAAAGAATTTAACGAAAACATAAAAATCAAATAAACCTATTTGATTTTTTAGAATGTGACTGAAAACACTGCTGTAACGATCCTCGTGATCTTTTTTGGTAATATATTGACTGATGTTCCCTGTTCTTTCATATCTATAATTATTATAATAAGTATAAATTTAAAAACTCAATATTTAAACAACCAATTGAAATCATACATTACCTTCCTCTCATAGGACAACCTGGAAGAAATGCTGCTTCTCGGGCGACGGCGAGTATATCTGCGCGGGGTCGGCGCGGCAGCACGCGCTGTACGTCTGGGAGAAGTCTATCGGAAACCTCGTCAAGATCCTGCACGGGACCAAGGGAGAACTGCTATTAGATGTCGTGTGGCATCCTATCAGGCCGATCATTGCTAGTATTAGTGCGGGTAATACTTACTTACATAGTATTTACTTAAAACTATAGTGTATTCACGTTAAGAAAATAGTGAGTCATTGTTGTCACTCACCTTGGCCACGCCCCTTGACCAATTAGATCATGGTAAAATAGAAAGCCATGTTCACAAATGAAAGATACTGACTGAATATTAAAATATTGTGTCTTAGAAGTTCAAGGTCCCATTCAATTCCAAAGTTCAAATAAACTACCTTATGGTAAAACTGTCAGCGTAAATCACAAAATTCAGTTTTTCTTAAGTCTTTTCCATTTTTTTAGGTCTGTATCAGGTTCTACAATAGTCTTTAAAGTATGATTAGTGATTGTAACAAACACTTTTTTTATGAAATAGCTATTCAATACAGTTAGATTGCCATTGATTTCTTTCCCAGGCGTAGTATCCATTTGGGCACAGAATCAAGTGGAGAACTGGTCGGCGTTTGCTCCAGACTTCAAAGAGTTGGATGAAAATGTAGAGTATGAGGAACGAGAGAGCGAGTTTGATGTGGAGGATGAAGATCGGTCGGTGGACCAGACAGGAGAGAGTCATAATGATGAGGAGGTGGAGGTATGGGATGTGTAGCTGTTATCTTAATTCATGTAGACAGTCTTCATGAGTAACGAAATGTCAGAAAGCAGCTGACTAGCTTATTGGTATTTTCTCATGGTACTTGTGTTTCGTGATGTAGTGAATAAAAATGCCATGTTTTTAAGCCCCTTATATGCCGGAAGCAATGTTGAGCAACAATCGCGCAATATTGTTCAACACTTGATGTTGCTAGTTCTTCTTTTGTTTTGTTTTGCCAACAATACTGCTCCCCGGAACACATTTAAAAATTGCTGAAACAATGTTAAAATGAAAATATCAAGTCCCCTGGGTACTTGAAATAAATAAAAATAAGGTTTAAATTTTTTACTCGAGCACTTTTCAGAGAAAAATCTAAATTATTTAGAGTGAGGTGTTCTATTTGAAAAAGGTGGATGTGACGACTTGCGAGCCCGTGGCAGCTTTCTGCAGTTCCGATGAAGATGGAGAAGATGAACAGTTGCTGTCCTTCCTGCCCATAGCACCGGAAATTGAAGACCCAGAGGTATACAGCAAGCAAAAGTAAACATGAACACAATTAAACATTCGCATTCGCGAATATTGAATTTGAATGTTCACATTCACCAATGTGAGAAAGCTAACATTCGTTACATCACTAGCGTAGAGGTTGCTCATCGCGTGATACCTGCACGGAACAACTAGTTCTTTCGGGTCTCGGTGTCTTATTTATATGTGTCAACGCACGCACGTCACAGCAGTAATTCTTAATTTAGGGCAACATTTTAAAAATAAATACTTTTGCAGGATGGCTGGGCAGCCACTCAAGAGACCGTAACACCAACCGAAACGCCTGAGAAAATGGAGCCCGCCGCCAAGAGACCGAAGAGCAAAACGTACGACATTTCACTCAAGATAGCGCCCCCTGGTGAGTGCAATACCATTATAAATGGTGCAGCCCAAAATTAAATTGCCATATAACTCTTGTATCCTACTAATATTGTAAATATTATGTACTTGAGTTTTTATAGAAGTATGGATGTTTGTTAAGTTCTCTTTTGCGCAAAAAATTGACCGGGTTTTGATATAATCTTATAGTAATGTAGCTAGTTAGGTTTTCCCTTAGAATTTGATAAAAAAAAAGTAATAACGTAATAACCTGGAAAGAGTGGCGAGATGAACTAGACGCCTACTGCAAGGGCTGGTTCGAGGTGGCTCGAGAAAAGAATACTAAGAAGAAATTGAGAAAGGCCTTTGCCTAGCCGTGGAAAAGTAAAGGCTAAATAAAAAATATAACGATAATTATAATAATCAACATTAGTTGCGAACCATACGATGAGAAATAGAAAGGTTTGTAAGTTATATAACTTAAATAAAATTCAACAATTTCCTAAGTTTGTAGGTTTTTTTCATTTACTTCCTAAAATTTTATACCCATCAGGGACACTGTCGAATGGTCTTTTTTTTCAAAATTCACGGGTTTAATTTCTGGCTAGGAATATTGATTTTTTAAAAAAGAACGGTGAAGTTTTAGTTTTTATTATCAAAATCAAGCCGAATATTTTTTTTTCCGCTTTCCACATAGTTTCGATTTTGTCTATTGTCGAGACTATCCCGCCTAGTATTTCCTTGACAACTCCGAAAGAAAGCTGATTTCTTTTTTTTATTATTTCCAGAACAACCACTATCATTTGGGGGAAAGAACAAACAAGCAGCAGGAAGTAAAAAAGTCGCCGGGAGACCGCGTAAATAAAGTATTTTGAACTAAATTGGTTTTTATTTTTAAATTCTCTACCTTTACGGGACTTAAACCGTAGGGACCAG
This sequence comes from Leucania comma, assembly GCA_958295575.1. Classification (NCBI taxonomy): domain Eukaryota; kingdom Metazoa; phylum Arthropoda; class Insecta; order Lepidoptera; family Noctuidae; genus Leucania; species Leucania comma. The sequence continues at coordinate 3,997,098 of OY282469.1, forward strand.
CAGGGCCGAAGCCTACTGGGGCCATGCATTCGTTTCTGAAGGAAAAACCTAAGGTCCAGGAACGCAAGGCAAAGAAGGAGCTTAGAAGTGGTTTTAGTCAGTAAAAGTTTGACACGCCTACGAGCTACGGTGAACAGAGGAAGCAAAATTGGATGTACGTGACCTACTTTCTGCTATTAGGTCCCTAATCCTCTAAACTTGATTTCGAGTCTCTTGTCCTCTTAATAGTTTCCAAAATTATCAAAATACTAGCTGACCCGACAAACTTCATACCGTCTAATAATCGGATATTTTTGTGGTGAATCTTTCCATATACGACGCGAAATACGGTTTTAACCTTCCATGGAATATAACGAATATTTCAAGACCAAAATAAGCCAAATTGGTCCAGCCGTTCTCGACTTTTAGAGACTAACGAACAGCTATTCATATTTAGGGTTCCGTAGTCAACTAGGAACCCTTATAGTTTCGCTAAGTCTGTCTAAATATCCGTCCGTCCGCGGATGATCTCAGGACCGTTTGCACTAGAAAGCTGAAATTTGGTACCATTAAGTAAATCAATCACGCCGACAGTGGTAAAATAAAAAGTGAAAAAAAATCCAGAATAATTTTTTGATGACGTTGATGTTAATATTTTCGAAAAATATCGCTCCAAAAGTAAAAAAGAATGTCCCCACCCTTCTCTAAAATTTGAGCCATAAGTTTAGAAAATATGAATAAATCTCAAAACTATTTTTCTAAAGTTCTCTTTATAGACTTTCTAGGAATATATTTTGAACTTGATGGATTGAACAGTTTTTGAAAAGTTGTACAAAATAAATTCTGAACTAAGTTTGAGCATTTTTTTTTTAACTTAGTTTCCATATTTTACTACCCTGAACGTATCCTCTTTCAAATAAAAAAAAGAATTATTAAAATCGGTTCACGAAATCCAAAATTACCACCGAAAACATAACATGCATAACCCGTCTAGTTTGTATAAATTAGTAACCCAATTTCCCGTGAGATGGCGCTGTACTTTGGGCTACTTCGCACTGTTAAGATTTTTCCCGAGTTGATGGGATCGGAACGGGCTATTAAACTGTCGAATTGTTCGGTTAGTCTCTCGTTGGCAATGGTGGTATTTGTTCTAGTTCGTTGTCTGTTGTTCATCGTTATTAATAAGAATATTTGGTGTAGTGGGAACTCCGAGAAACTACGGAACCCTACACTGAGCCTGGCCCGACACGCTCTTGGCCGGTTTTTTATGTATAAGATTGTCAAGGCAAATTATGACGTAAGTGTTTACCAATTCACCTATAAAACCGTACACCTTATATTATGTCACAAACCATCATTTTTGTTTTTTTACTTCGGAGGTAGAGGTTCATACATTATATTGTGTCAGAATTCTCTCGAGTTGAAAAGGGGTTTTTGAAATGATACGTATAATTTGTAGGAGAAAACATTTATTTTTTCAAAAAAAATGTCATCGATTTCATTAATAAAATTCGTATTCAGAGTATACTGTAAGTACCTATCGGTCGTATATAAATAAATCTCACTTAAACATAACCAAAATAATAATACATTCGCCTATTCGAGACCAAAAAGACTCATAATAATATATATTTACTCCCTATCGCTAAACTAAATCTCCTACACTAACACATAATATCGTACAGGGTGAGCCGCGAGGTGCGGCGCATAAATATAATTATCTATCGCGTATGTACAGCGAGTGCCGAATACCGAGTGCCTTCACTCGTCGATGTCGTCGTCCTCGTGCTGCGACGAGAAGTAGCTCACCAGGCCGCCGAACACCGAGCCGGACATGCTGCCGGCCGCCGCGCTCGGCCCGCCCGCCGGCCCGCCCACCGGCCCGGCCGGCGCCGGACACTCCGTCTTCACCAGCCCCAGCACTTCCTGTTTCACCATCCCCAGCGGCTCCAGCTGCGCCGGCGACGTCGGGTCGGGGCGCGGACCGAGCGCATCTGCGTCGCGAACACTTAGCGGCAGCGGCGCGCCATTGGGCCCGGCCGCCAGGGGGCCCGGGGGCCCCGCCGGCGAAGTGCGCGATACATCCGGATAGTGTGGCGGCGCGAAGGGCGCGGGGCTGCCTCGCACGCCGGGCTCGGGCCCGTAGGCCGCGCGCACCAGCGGCCGCAGGTGCGGCGGCAAGTATGGCGGCCCGTGCGGCGCCGCGTGCGCGCCCGCCTCCAGCGAGTGCGGCCGCTCGGACGACGCAGGGCTCCGTGGCCGCGCGTCTGCCGGGTAGGGGTGGTGCAGCTGCGGGGGTCTGGGGCCCGGTGGGGCCCCGCGTTCTGCGGGCCCGGGCGGTGGCGCGTAAGGCCCGTACGGTCCGTATTGTGGCGCATAGGGCCCGAGGGGATACCGCGGCCGCCGGTCCTTATTCTCCGTGTGTTTGATTTTAGGATGCCGTGGTAACTCGTCAGGCGCGCGTGGAGGCGTGGGCTCGCGTGCGGGCGAGCCGGCGGGCGAGTGGTACTCGGGCTGCTCGGTTTTCACCTCTGCCTTAATTCGCACAGGCGACTCATGATCCGCGGGCGGTGTGGCGCGCGGGGTGGCCGACAGCGGCGCGGAGGGGGGCTCACGGGGCTGCAGCGCGCCGGGGGGCATGCCACGGTGCATGGCGAGCGGCCCGCTGTGACCGGGCAGGCCGGAGGCGGGCGGGCCACCTTGCCCGGGCAGGCCGGAGCTGGGCATCCCGTGCGGGCTGGAGGTGGGCGGCATGGCGCCGGGCGGGGCGGGCGCTCGGTGCAGGCCGAGCGGTCCATGTCCGGGGTGCGGAGGCCCGCGCGGTGGGGGCCCGTGCCCAGGAGACGGGCCGTGTCCCGGCGGCCCATGAGTGCTGGTGGGTGGTCCGTGTCCCGGGGGCATGGAGCCATGGCCGGGAGGCGGGCCGTGTCCGGGAGGAGGGCCGTGTCCGGGAGGAGGGCCGTGGCCGGGAGGCGGGCCGTGGCCCGGAGGCGGACCGTGTCCTGGCGGCCCGTGGCTAGGCGGTCCATGTCCGGGTGGGCCGTGTGGTCCGGGCGGCATGTTGTGCGGGGGACCGTGTGGCCTGGCACCGGGAGGGCCATGCGCGCCGGGCGGGGCGGGAGACGTCGCAGTAGAGTAGGGCACCCGCGGGGGGTAGGCCCCGGGGTGCGAGGGGTGCGCCTGATGCGAGGGATGCGACTGGTGCGGCTGGTGCTGCGGGTGCTGCGGGTGGCGCATGTGCGGGTAGTACTGCGGGAACTGGCGCGCGGGCCCCAGCGCGGGGTGCAGCGGGTACATGGACATGTTCTGTCGCGGTCCGTACTGTCCGCCGCCAGGGTACATCATAGGACCCCTGAAACAAAAATTGTATGGTGATTAGTATTACAAAAAGTTACAAAGACTTTAAAGCGGATGTGCTAACAAATTCTGCGAAAAAAAAATCCAGACCCATTATTTTTTCTTTTAATTGGGAACATACGGCTTAAAGATGTAATTTCAGTGAAATCTATGTTATTAAAATTGTAAGAAAGCGTAGAGGCTGAACTCTTCTCACCTGTATTGTTGATTGATCATATGCGGCATTCTTGTGATGATGCTGGGTTCCTCTGTGATCGGCTTGAACGGCTGCGGCGATCCGGCTACTGAAAGCGTACCTGGACATTATGACATGGGTTGTAAACTTCGTTGTAAAAAACCAATTTATTTACCAGAAGTTACACATGCAAATGTACAGACAATTTAGCAACACGGGGAGTAAAATAGTTTCGCAAGTTTATTGGGGACATGGTCGATTCAAACGTATGGTAGTGCACGCGCGTTTTTAAGTGGCATATTAGTCATGGTTTTAACTCGAGGGTAGATTTGCCTCGCGGAAGAACGGCAGTTGGCCGTGATAGCCAGAGGCAGCCCTCAAGGAGTGGTGCTCTCCCCTTATATGGAATCTGAATGACCTTAACACCAAACTCAACACAAATGGCCATCAACTTTTGGGAACGTAGAAAAATTATAGGATTAGGTAGATAATTCGGACCTCCTATGGTGCCATGCTGCGGTGGCCCAGCAACAAGCTAACCATAGCCGTAAACAAACTACAACGTATGCAAAGGCTGGTTTGCATGGCAACTATGAGCTGCATGAGAACTACTCCAACTTCAGCAGTCGACGCCATGCTAGAAATCTCCCTACTCCACCTGTCCATAAAACAGGACGCGACGATGGCGCACACCTGAATACACTGGATCTCTAGGAGGAAAGACTAACACGTGTACAGGAATCTTCTCGAAGGATTTCAACATTGATATAGCTACGTCATTATGGTTCCAGGCTATAAAAGATCACCAACGCCTTAACCTGGTTGGTAAACACAGCCAACCAACCATTCAATAGATCAAAGGACAAAGCGATTTCCGAGGCAATGTTACAGCTTACGAAATAGAAGGGGTTCGAGTATGGCATTTTGAAAATCTACGCAATTTGATAAAAATGCATAATAATTTGGCAAAAATCCACCAGAGATCTACACCACAAACAAGTGCATGTGCAGGCAGTCCAACGCATGCCTGCACTACCTGCCATTGATGGTCGCTTCACGAAATAGGTCCTACGACTGACTAAATTTCGGTCGCGTGAACTCACGGCCGTTATAACTAGCCACGCTTCCTTTAATAAGCTCCTCTCTATCATATGAGTCACAGAGCGCCCAGTCTGCATGCAGGAAAACGAAACAAGTCATCTGCTTCTAGCCCTGTGATCGCTGGGGACAGGGCAAAGTACTTCGGAAACCCACTCTACTCTGTATACTCCTCGAGATGGTCAGAAGCTTACTTAATACCTTCCTTTAGGAGCCTGGGTAGATCGAATAACACACTTTTCCCAGCCTCACGCAAAATATACGCTTCGAGTAGAGTTGCGGACACCAGCCCGATATACTTACAACATAACTTATGGTTTCTTAAGAAGAATCATTACATACCTTCTCTGAGCGCTGAAACGTGGTCAGGTCTTCCATGTTGCGCTCGCTCTTCAGCCGACAACACGCCTCGCAGCTCCGCACGCACCTGGGAAATAATAAAGATCTTCAACTATTTCATCATTCTTGACGACCTAAACCAAATACTCGATAACATTGTAAAACATCCAATAAAGAAATCTCTAATTGGGAAACATGTCAGTTGACATCGTAATATTAACTAGTTTTGAAAAACCACGGCAATCAAAATGAGGTAGATGCGAACTCGTGACTCGTTGAATTATATGGAAATCAAAATATGTAGTGAAAGTTTACCTGCAACCTCGGCGTAGTAGGGAACCGTGGTTGTTCGTGGAAGTCGTTAGGCATACGCGGCGGGGGACCGAAGCCGTGTGGCAGCCGAGGTGAAGGCCCGCCCGGGCCCCCGGGACCTCCTGGGCCCGCCGGGCCTCCGTACGAAATGGGGGGACCAATCGGGAATTCCATTTTCTCCTTCTTTATCCTCTTAGTTTCTTGCATGGCAAGTCGCGCAAGACGCTTTTCTTCTCTCTCTTTAGCTTTTTGTTCTTTCATTTTTTCCTTTTCTTCTTTCTTTTGTAGTCTTTCGACTTTTTTAGCTTCACGCTCGGCTCGTTTCGCTTCGCGTTCCTGTCTTTTCTTTTCTCTTTCCACCTGTAAAGCGGGAAACCGTTAATAATCGTAGAACAGGTCCCTACAAAAATGGTTGGTGTTTTTGCAGTTAGTGCAAAAATATGATAGTTTTGTGTGAGCCATATAGCTGCAGCCATTCTGTTCCCTGTTTGAAAACTTACTTGATTAGGTTTCGTTGGTGAGCCGTCCGTTCTGAGATCTGTGTAAACATAAATTGATATTTTTACACAAGCATACACTTTGCTAGCAGCAGCTACATTGGAGACGAACTGTTATTTGGTTTTACTTTTCTACAATATTTGAAAGTGCTTCTTTGTTAGAATGGGCCTTTAGTATCAGAGAAGCTCTTGATGTTTAAATTATGCGTCTCAATTTTGAAAAGATTGGAAGTGATTTACTGTGTGACATATTTTTTTGTGACACTATTATTTTTAAGCTTCTACTGTAATTTTTATTTATGGTGTACAATAAAAAGTATATCTATCTATTTTTATTAAAGAATGGTGTTGTGCTAGAAACCCCATGTACATTAAAAAGTGTTTAATAATATTGTATGTACCTTTGATCTTAACTCCAATAAGTTTAGCGAGCGCGTCGTCGCTTGCGTCTTGCGTGGAGGCGCGCGCGCCGCGGCCGCCGCGCGTGCCTCTGCAATCAACACTGTTTAGTATATAAGTACAATACTTAAGTATTTATTGCTCTACACTGTATTCGACCTAACTCTTAATTCCGGTTTCGGTCGTGACAACTACAATCTATTCGCGTTAGGAAAATAGAGACTCATCAATGCAACTGCAAAGTAAAGGTGTATTCATAACGGGTGTAACGTTTAAAAAACTTAGTCACGGTTTGAGGTATGTAGCGACCTCTAGTTGCGCATAATGTCACTGAATGCAATGTCATAAACAGTTCTGACTGAGGCCCGTCAGATGGCGCCGCGATTTAATCGATATATTTCGTTTTTCTTTTGTTTCGATTATTAAGTTATAATATTTAAATACATTAATTATAACGTTATTAATTACTATTTACTAAATTCGATATAACTAAATAGTAATAATCGATACAATATCGATGTAGCCTTCACCTCATAAATTGACAGATGTGACAAAAACCATGATGGCGTCTTTTTTTCATTTCGTGGCGAGTCAATAGCACACAAGAATATAAGAGTTTTTTAATTTAAAACACGAAAGATGTCGAGAACTAGACGTGGAAACAGCGTTAAACTTAAGATGATATTCCCCCGATTGTGGTGAGCATTTTTAGACGAAATTGATGAATATTATCTTAGCGTAATACATGTGCATCGGTATTCCTCAACATGTGAATTTTCTTTGACAGGGTCCAAGATATCATATTATTTTAGTCTACCATATCCCATGGATATGTATTAAGAACGAAAAATAGTCTCCCAATAATACCAATAATATATGTATAAAATATGAAGCTACAACTCTGCACATGAATTGTTGACGAATCACGTGGACAGCTAGGCGACAGTTTCCGAATACAGCGCATGGCTTTGGATCCTGGATGAACTGCATTGGATGACGGTACTGCCTGCGTGGACAACTGTATATACATAACTGAGGTTAAAGTATACCACACCATGTAAGTTCTTTATTCTAACCTTACCATATATGTTCCTGTCACGGGTTGTAACTAGTGTAGCTACTTGATTATTAAATATATATTGTGGAGACAAGTTATATCTTTTATTCCAGTCAACACCTCATGCGAAATACACCCTTTAGTCTCATGCAAACTACCGCTGGGTAAGTCGGTGGTAAGGTCAAAAATTCAACCTTACACGAGGTGCAAATGATATGGGTAATAATGGTCTAATTTAATTAATTAATTTTTTTTACTGTCCTGTTGGTCTAGTCGATAGCTATGCCGGAGGTCGTGGGTCAAATGTTTCATGGTGAAATGGCGAGAGCGACTGTCGCAACCCAGTGCTGGGCACGCCACGGTCGAGGCGTGGCTGGAAAGGCCTCACGGCGTCGTGACCTTCCGCTTGGCGCAGGAACTAACCGAACACGGCAAGTTCGCGAAGTACCTGTACAAGATTCGAGCAACGACGCCCGGGTGTCGCTACTGTGCGGACCGCCCAGAGGACACGGTGGGGCACACAGTCGAGGTGAGCCTCGCTTGGGAAGAACATCGCAGTGTCCTTGTGGGGGCGATCGGCGGGCGTGATCTCTCGCGCCGAGCCATGGTTCAGGCCATGCTCCGGAGCGAGGAGGAGTGGCAGGCGGTCGCCTCCTTCTGCGAAGCAGTAATGCTAGCAAAGGAGGAGGCCGACCGCATCAGGCAACAGCGCACAAGCCGCCGCCACCGCCGGGATTCCGATCCCGATTTCCGGGCACCGTAGGCGCGGGCTTGCGGACGGCGGGCAATGGGTAGCTCGCTGTCTGTCCGTCCGGTAACAGACTGGTCCGAGCCCAATTCGTCTACGGCACGCACTGTTCTCGCACGCCACGAGTTGTCAGAAAACTGTAGGGGCCCAGCAGGGCCGAAGCCTACTGGGGCCAAGGGTTAGATGAAAATGAACCCCGGGGCCCTGGATCGAAGGCAATGAATGGATAAAAAAAAAAACTTTCTTTAAAAGACCATCTTAGGCAAATCTGCATGGTTCTCGTGTGATTTGACCATTCCATATATTATTTACTGTATGGACTTTAAAAGAGACTGTGACCCCTGAGTTAAAATAAATATCATTTATCAACTGATAGATAAAGGAGATCATTTATTTTGGTCCAAATTCAAAAGTGCCGGCCAAGAAAAAAAGATATAGCAATCTGTTAGAGCTTGACCCCTTGAGCATTTTTTATTACTGCACCAAAACTGTAGGACCGTTGCCCTGGGTTTAATTTAAGTTTAAAAAAATCATTTTCCGTACATTTTTGGTAACATGAATTGTAAAAACAAAGAGTTAGAGCTTGAATAGAAAGTTCCAGGTAGCTGCCGTTTACCATCACACAATGTGGAGACTTCCCCTCCCCTAGCCATTGAACGCTTGCCCCACCTCGAATATCTTATCTGTCACTTAAGTAGGTACCTGACGCAACGCGTATGATATTGTATCACTCCCGTCCCAATTGATCATGGATGGGAAGACCAAAATCTACCATATCGAATCAGTTAGTGAGTTGAGTCTCAGTCGCTGACACGACAGCAGCGTTCCATTCACAGGACCACGAACGATCCGTCCTGATTGATTGATGAGTTTAACATCCCACTCTATATCTGCTTCGTCGACTTCCGCAAGGCCTTCGATACCGTGAAATGGCATATTCTATGGGACGTGCTAATTCAAATGGGAGTACCGCTCCACCCAGTTAGTCTCATACGCCGACTTTAAGAGGACGGAACTGTGACTGTTCGTATAGACGACGTTGACTCAAAAATCTCTTACACCCACGCTGGCGTTCGACAGGGTTGTATATTGTCTCCACTCCTGTTCAACATTTATACAAAGTATATAATGAGAGTCGTGTATGTGGAACAGTGGGACAAAGGGATCTCAGTGGGAGGTAGAAAGGTGTCTAACTTGAGATATGCCGATGACACTACCCTTCCAGCACAATCGAAGGAAGATATGGAACACCTGCTGACACTTTTAGAGACAACAAGCCTCTCCTTCGGTCTTACGCTCAACAGAGACAAAACCAAGATGATGATAGTGGATCGAGCTGTACTGAATCATCCTGATATCACTGTGTTTGCCAACTGTACAGTTGTTCAATCGTATGTATATCTTGGTTCCACCGTCACGAACACTGGAGGATGTGAAGATGTGATTCGAAGGAGATGTGCTATCACACGATCTGCTGTTGACAGGCTGAAAAGGATCTGGTGCAACCGTAACATCACTAAAGCCATAAAAGTCCGCCTCATGAGAAGCTTGGTCTTCCCAATATTTCTTTATGGCGCAGAAACGTGGACGGTTCGCCTCAAAGACCGACGCCAAATCGATGCACTTGAGATGTGGTGCTGGCGGCGACTGCTGCGGATCCCTTAGACAGCGCGGAGGACTAACGGCTCGATCCTGGAGGAGTTAAAAATGAAACAGAGATTATCGTCGACTGTGCAAGTACGAATCCTTAAATATTTCGGTCACATTTTTCGCAACGAAGATTCCATGGAGCGACTCGTTATCCAGGGACAAGTGGAAGGGAAGTGGTCACGCGGACGCTCACCTACGCGTTGGATACACCTCATCAGAGCTGCAACACAAACTTCCATAGTCCAGTGTTCCCGAGACGCCGTTAGCCGGGATAAGTGGAGACACATCGCGGGAGCCTCACTCGCCAACGAAAATGCAACATCGTCAACCACGACCACTCTGTCAAGAGTGAGCGACTAAAGAGGAGGACCTTCCACTATTGACTACCAGATGGTAGCGCTCCCTCTATGCGATAGTGGGGAGATCTCCTCACCTCCCATACGAGCAGGAGTTCTTCAAGGGTCTCCCTCTGATCACCACATACCTATACCAATCCGATCCCTTGGGAGAAGCACGCTCGGTGTGATCCTAGATCAGCATTTGACCTTAGCTGAGTACATAAAGCAAACTTGTACGTATGCGTGCCGCTTTCGCACAAAGAAGGCTCCACTAAATTCTGCCAACCCGTAGGTATGGTCGCATTTTTAATACGCTTACTCCGTCTTTGCACATGCAAAGCCCCGCCATCTCCATATAAGGCAAATACTTCAAAAGCGATTCCTAAAAATCCGCGGAGTCTATCATGTCTAAAATGAGAGTTCTTTTTGACCACAAAAGGGGATTTTTAGGGGAGATCATAAAATCTCCATCATCCAGCATTTCATGAAACGCTTTCCAACGTTTTCTTAATACTACTATTAGACACCGCAACCCCACCTTCTGATATTGACCGTCTAAAATGAGTGATTTTTGTAATTCGCCGACATATGCTTTTTTTTTTATTATGATTTTGGGTTTAGAAAATATTACTGTGGTTCTAAAAGATAACTATATGGATACTTGTTATGACATTCCTAAACAATTAAAGCACTGAGCATTACAATGTAATGCTCAATGCTTTAATTGTTTAGAAATGTATGTGTTTAGAATAAAAATAGCGGTATATGTCATATACCGGTATTTTTATTCTTCCAAAATCTAAACAAAAAAAATTTTTTTTTTTTAAATAACGCATTAAAGACACAGCTACAGACTGGCTGTTGTTTTTTGTTGCATTTTTTTTTTAAGTATTGTTATGTATAGGATATTTCATTTTTTGAGAGCAATTTCTTTGAAAACCAATCATTTTTGACCTTAAATAATACCGAGGCTAATGCTCCCACAGCATTCTTGCCATAATAAAAAATCTTCGTAAGAACAAGTTCTAACAGAATATTGTATTTTTTTTTCTTTGGCCGGCACTTTTAAATTTGGACCAAAAATGTATGGACCGTGGGTGATGTCCTTTACATAAATTGTGTTTACTCATCAACTTTATAATAAAATATACAGTACGGCCGACGGTTCTTGGCGCGTCTGAAGTTAGGCTCTGCGAAATTTAGCGCTTGTATGCCCGTAAAAAACCAATGGTTTGAAAAAATAAATGCCAATAGCAGGTGTTATTGCTGTTAACTACTGTTATTGGCATAAATTTTTATAAATCATTCATTTGGCGCGCTTATTTTGAGCGCTAAAGTTCGCAGAGGCTAACTTCAGACGCGCCAAGACCCGCCGGCCGTACTGTAAGTTTCGATACAGGTTTCCATTTGGGGGCCGACTAGTCACTAGTCATACTTATCTGGATAAACCCTTTAATTAGAATGCTCAGTTATTTTCATGAATAGGTCAGGTACTGATTATTTAACTTGATAATAGACGCGTCTACACAGTGTCAAAGGCTTACTTCAACCGAACCATGTGAATACGGTTTCTATTTTATTTTGATCTAATTGATCAAGGGGCGTGGCTAAGCTGAATGAAAACAATGAGTCACTATTTTCTTAACGTATAGACTATAATAAGTAGATACTGCTTACACGCACAATTATTATTATTTAGGAAGATGGTACAGTCGCCGGCATATAACTTGGCAAGGATTTGGCGTAGTTTGTGCTTGTTAAAGTTGCGCAATAACAAAAATGGTTACTGCCATAACTTGTTTTTAAATATGTCTGTTTAGAAGAAAGTTAAAAAAGAGACGAAATTCGTGAAGTATGAGGTATGAGTGTAATACTCGTAAATAAAAAATGCACATTTAAAAAAGTTTATTATAAGACAAAGTTTTTAATTAAAATATCCCATAGTCATCCTGGCCAGAAATCCATGTTTTTTTTTTTATTGGTATAAACTAGTGCTTGACTACCGATCCCACCAGATAGTGATGCGCAATCGTTGATGGTGAGGCGCACTAGTTTATTAAGAAGAGTTTATATTAGAAGCGGTAATTAATCTAGAGAAAGGTGTTGTCTCTTTTCGCTGTAAACACGCAACGCTGAGGACAACGGTTGACTGAGCAACCTTGTTCCCCGCATCCCACCTTGATAAAAAGTAGACCTAAAATTCTAATTTTGCGCATTTGACGACTCCGGCCATGTCATGTGCCGTGCCATGACTGTACACGTACACAAATTAAATTAATCTAATAACAAACAAATAGTGTTATCAAAGCAAAGTAATTGATCTGTTAGTTATGGTTTTGTAAGATGGAAGGAGTTAAGGGAGAACTTTGCCCTAGGAAGGGACTGCAAAAAAAAAAAGAGTAGGTAGACGTTACCTGGTGCCGCGGCCGCCGCGGCTGCCGCGCCCGCGCGCCGGCCGCGCGCTCATGGCGGCATTCGCTTGCGCGGCTACAACAACACATTCAACAATCAACTTGCAGTCACACAGATAAATAATTATACATGACTCGTCATCAAAAAACAATCTCCTTAGTCTTTTCATTGTAGCTGAATACCAGTATTTTACGAGGAGCGACTGCCTATGTAACCTTAGAAACTCGTAGCCTAATTAATAGATGCACAGACAATAATACTTACTAAGATGCGCCTGCAACTCTTCAGTCTTAGCTTTCGTGACTTCTTCCGACAGCTTCTCAAGCGGCACCACAGCAGTCTTCTTGATAAGATCGCTGAGAGCTTTTCTCTTCTCCTCATTCGCCTGTTCCGTTTCCTCATCTTCTGGCTTTTTGCGCTTCTTGCGTTCTTCGTCGGAGTCCGTGGTCGCGTCCGTGTCAATCTTGTACTCGTCAGAACTATCCGGCATGTGTTTGCCGCTGGATTTGTGCATTTCCTGTAAAGAATACCGTGTACAAATTATACAGAGACCTCTCTCTCTCCCTACCTCTCTGCTTAGCGATTGAAGACTACAAGAAAGCCTTTGATTAGATCAAGACTTGAACTGTGTCGCATTTTCTCCAAAGGTGCTACATTGACTATCGGCAAGCCTGGCACACTCTTCACTTTAGGTACAAAACTGTGCATTCGCCGCCCGGCCTTTCTTGCAAGGCTATTTCAATTGAGTGTCACACGCGCGTTTACTTTACTTCATCTAATAAAAAAACATAGTATAGGTTTTACCGTGTACCATGTTATTTCCGTATAATTTCTATAAATATTTTTTTTATTTTCGTTATTTTTATTTCGTGGTTTGTAACGGCCGTATTCCCCACTATCATTAATCGTTAAAAATAACGATCAAGTCTTAAGTTACTTCCCAAAACGTTAAAGATCGCGCTGCGGAAACCAACAAAATTATACCCAAATAGGTAACGCTCGACTTTACTTTTATTCTATTTGTTTAGATATCTACTTAACTATCTAACAAAATGTAAATAATCTTGACAAACCTTTCGAAAATATGTTTTTAAGTATAAATACAAATCAATTATTATCCACTAGGTATTTTTTGAAAATCTGAATGTATTTTTGTAACCTATTTCATACATTTTTCAAAAACACACAACTCCAAACCCTACCACATGAGCGGCTAGTTCAAAGGCGTAATAAAAGAAACTCTCGAAGCGCGGACTTAAGGTGCATTTTTGATTCGTTACGAGCACGACTCGCTCCTGTTGGCAAATATATTGAAGGTCACGTTCACGGCGTGCTATGTATTATGACCATTAGGCGCATTGTTAGAAAATATAAATTCGCATGTTTGCTTTTACGAAGTGTTGAGTCGACCCCAAATAACATGGGAAAAGGGCAGGAAGATGATGATGCTTTTGTGGAGTGAATCTTCTGTACTTGTACTGTTACTTATTCTGTGCTTTTGGTACATTGAAGTGCTGAATTGTTTGTATAAAAAGTTCCATAATATAACTTAAATAAAAAAAAAAGATTGTTGTGAAAAAAAGGATTGTTGTGGGCAATAGTTAGACTTACATCCTCAGACTCAGTGTTGGGCATCTCGGTGTAGTTGATCTTCTTCTGGCGCGTGCGGTGCTTGGGCGACCAGTCGTTCTCGCCGTCGTCGGCGCTGAGGCCGCCGTAGGTGACGCGCGCGCGGATGACGTTCCCGGCGCCGTCGTACTGCGTGAGGCCGCGCGCGCGCCGCTTCTTGCACTTGTCGCGCCGACGACTTTTAGGAGGCCGCGACGATTTTGATTTTGATTTCGATGACCTGTAAAGGAAGGTTAGATTAAAAGGTATCTTCTTTAGGGTTTTTTTTGTTATAAACTAGTCCTTGACCGCAATCCCACTTGATAGTAAGCAGTGATGCAATCGTTGATGGTGAGGCGCACTAGTTTACCTATTAAGAGCCTATTCACTCTAGCCTTGAAGACACCCAAATTATAATAGGATGGGAAGACCGCAGCAAACAAATTGTTCCAGCCCTATAACACGCGCGCGCGGTATGAACGACGTTGACGTTTCAACAACGTAAGGGTTTTTTTTTTTTTTTTTTTTTTTTTTATTGGTAGGTAAAATCATCCAATGACGAATCCCGCCCTTGGGTGGGGCGGGAAACAGTGTCAGACTTTTACTGACTAAAAACCTACCTTTCCATTCCTCGCCTTTGTCCCGGGGCCCGTGGTGACACTCTCGCATAACCTTTGGCCCCAGTAGGCTTCGGCCCTGCTGGACCCCTACAGTTTGCTGACAACTCCTTGAGGCGCGCGGGAACGGTGCGCGCCGTAGACGACCTGAGCTCGGACCGGTCTGTTACCGGACGGACGGACAGCGAGCTACCCATTGCCCACCGTCCGCGAGCCCGCGCCTACGGTGGCCGGAAATTGGGATCGGAAACCCGGCGGCGGCGGCGGCGTGTCCGCCTTTGCCTAATGCGGTCGGCCTCCTCCTTTACTAGCATTACTGCTTCGCAAAAGGAGGCGACCGCCTGCCACTCCTCCTCGCTCCGGAGCATGGCTTGAACCAAGCCCCGGCGCGAGAGATCGCCGCCGATCGCCCCCATGAGGACACGGCGCTGCTCTTCCCAAGCGGGGCACACCTCGACTGTGTGCTCCACCGTGTCCTCCGGACGCTCCGCACAGTGGCGACACCCGGGCGTCGTCTCCGCACGAATCTTGTACAGGTACGGACCGAACTTGCCGTGTTCGGTCAGCACCTGCGCCAAACGGAAGGTGACGACGCCGTGGGGCCTTTCCAGCCACGCCTCAAAGAGGGGCCTTACCGCCTCGATCGTGGCGTGCCCAGCACGAGGTTGCGACAATCGCTCTCGCCATTTCACCATGAAACAACGTAAGGGTGGATACCTTATATTGATTGTATTGTTAGGCGACTGATGTTGATAGGCATCTAAGTCGGGAACAGGTAGAGAACGTAGGCTTGCTAGTCGTCATAATTAAAAATGTTAATACATACACTACCTGTTACTTTTTGATCGTTATAGTCCAGTAAAGGGAAGAGATGAGCTTCAAACACTATCGAGTTGTATAGTAAAAATTAAAAAATAATATTATATTATTTTTTTCTTCTAAATTCAGTCAGTTCTAGCGAGTTGCGCAGCGAGGAAAGTATATGATTATTTTAAATAGTGGAAGCATTTAATATTTTAAAAGTAACGTTTTAAAACACACTTATGAAATTTAAAAAAAGAAATTAAATCAAATGGATAAGGCTATGCAAACCATCCTGTTGAAAGATAACTGTACGCATTAATGAATGTGTTTCCTAAACATACATTTGGTACATATGGTACGGTGGTGAACTGAATAACAAGCCTATTTTAGTTTCAAAAAAGTTAAACTTACTTAGATTTGGAAGACCACTCCTTGGCGCCCGCAGATTCTTCAGAGCTATCCTGTAAATGGCCTTTCTTCTTCTTCTTTACTTCTGGTGACGATTCGGTCATTTTCGTGCGTTCACCTTTATGAACAAGACAAAAAGCTGGTACAACAAACATATAGACTTAATTTGAATGGCAACTTGCAGAAATCAACCTATATTGAACACTAGGTCACTTTTTTGGTAAAATGGTTCCAAGCGGAACAATACCTATTATTAGGTTTCTTCAAAAGTCAATTTGTTGGTAGTATCCCAACGGGAGTATGTGCACAAGTAATGACAATTTGCACTCATTCTTTTTTAAAATTTATATTGTTTTCCTATTTTAAGAATTACTACTGTTTTGTGGGTGAGTTTACAAACCTCTAACCTCACACACAACACACACAAACCTTAAACAGATTTTGTTTTAAAACAGTGCTTGACTGCGATCCCACCTGATGGTAAGCAGTGATGCAATCACAGATTTCGGAAAGGAGAGATACGTTACGTAATGAAAAATGTATTGGAACACGATGTCTCCAGTTGTCCCTACCACCACCGACACCACTACATATGCCACAATAGTTACACAGTCGCGCACACTCCCGCAAATTATAAATCAGACTATATTACACAGTCAATTATAAACCTTATCGTCCTTAGCACATCGTGTATTTTCCATGCACCGTATAACTTACGCACACATAAACATCAATGTGCTGTGCAAAAGCAATTTATTTCACATTTACGCTAGTTTTTGACAAAATAGAAAAGTTATCGATATTTTCATTTCTTTTTATGCAATATTTTTTTTTTGGGGTTCCAAAAACAAATGAAATAAAAACCGGTATGTTCAAAAAATTATATATTAATAATAAAACAATAAAAATTAAAAAAAAAAACAGGTTTACTAATTTCTCAGGAAAAAACATACGTAATACCGGCCTCATCTATTTAAACTGACGAAAAAACATTATAACCAAATTTCAAGCTCATAGCTCGTTTATTGTGCTTTTTTTTAAATAATATAACTTAACTAGTGTTTGAATGCGATCTCAACTGATGGTAAGCAGAAATGCAATCGTTAATGGTGAAACGCACTGAGCCTATTATTCACTTTAATCTTGAAGACACCTAAACTATAATCAGACGGGAAGACCGTAGCAGGTAAATTGTTCTAGTCCTTCGATATAAGCGGTATAAACGACGATGCGAAACGCTTAGTTTGGACCGTAGAGATTTTACCAACGTAACCCTTGTGTTGTTGAAACTCGCCGAACGTCAGAAAAAGGTGATGGCGAAATCAAGTCATGCAATTTCAAAATGCATCCTGTAAAATACCGATAGACTGGCTACCATTATACAATGTGTAGAACTAAAAGTCAAAACAGGCATTGAAATTTCTTCCTTAACATTTCTTCCTTAATCTTTGCTTTTTTATTAGGTTTTCTTGTTGAGTAATTTTGATGCGCAGTCTACGTTTTCGAGGTGTTTCTAATATTTGTATGTTATCAGAAGCGTCTACTGGTTTCTGAAAAAAAAAACAGTGTTACATCTAAATATTTAATTTTATAGTGTAATTATAATTTTAAAAACTTTATACAAAATCTTGATTTTGGGTTTCTTGACTTTCTTCTTCCTTTTGACGACTACTAAGGCGTTTTATAGGCGGTTTTTCAGATTCCTCGTTTGACGGTTTTAATTGTTGCTAAAAGAACACATGATATTTAACAATCATAAAAAATACAATGTAACATTTTTTGTAATTTCAAATTAAACAAGGAGGGAAGTTAGAGTCAGATATAAGTTAGCTTATTTGACCTATCAAATAAAAGATGCATGTTTACTTACGTAACACTTTAGATCAGAAGGTCTTGGTGATACGGCTGGTGGGGCTGATCCTGGTTCTATAAAATCCTGAAAAGTTTAATAACTAATATTATTAAGAATTATTACATGAAAAAGCTTTCAGTTATAAAAAAAAAACTTTAACTCACTTCTGCAAAAATAAGTTCTAGTCTTAATTTAGGGATTGCCCATTCAAAAAGTCTGCGTCTCTGAAAGTGCGTCTGGTTGAAAGTGAATTGAGCATATGGTACTGTTTTTTGTAGGGAACCAATTAGGTGGTTTTCCAGTGGCATCAATCCATTGCGTTTTTAAAATTGCGACTTTCGGGAAACTGTAAACATAAAATAACATTTTAGTTTTAATTTTTACCTAAGCTACTGCTAAACCTCACCACGTAAAAGGCTTTTGTTAGACAAAACAAAATAGTACAGAGCTTGTTTAGTATATAAGATACAACACACACCCATGCACAACAAATAAAGAGCTAGAAAATGTTGTCTTATTTTAAGCAAAAGTCGGTAATCTATTCTGAGTCATATTTATAGCCCATTATTATAGCGCATTCGAAGCTTTTAAAGACAGAAGGAAGAAAAAATATCAAAATCTGAAAAAGTAAGGAAATAACACCAAGATAACGCATAACATACTACATCCGAAACCAAAAAATAGACCACGGACTATTAACTTATAATTTAAACAACTTACTTTACGACAGTTGCTTACGTATTTCTCAACTACTCTGTAAAATAATAATAAATAAAAATACATTATTTCACTTCGGATATCCAAACAATCGATAGTGTTATCGATAGTCTACATTTTTACCTACATTACGGACAGCACTAGCTCACCGCGTCAAACAGCGGCCGTATTATGAAATATACCGCACTGATAAAGTATCGTTATGTTATTTTTACATTGCTGGTCCAGTTATTGAGCGTCAAAATTCGGTAGTGGTTAAAAAGCAATGTATTTACTGTAACAATAATAAAGTCGCTTTGATCTTTGAAAATAAAAATAACGTAGTAAAAGTAAGGGATATTACAAGATTTGTTGTTTTTCCTGATTTTAAAGATAAATATACTATTAAACTTGTACTTACACATGGTAAGAGATTCCTTGTTGACCCAGGCTTTTTTTATCGCTTCGATTCTTGCACGAAACCACTGCACAACACGACATTCTAAATTTATTTACGAAAACGTTCGCGATCTCGCAAGTTTATAATTTGACTGGCCGTTTGCCGGTATGTGCCCATGTAGTGCTTGTGCCGCGGACTCGGTCACGCCCCCATGCCGCTTCTATGTTTTTAAAATTTCTGTGGATGCAATCGTCGATTCAATGTATTATTGCTTCAGTGCAGAAATCAAACACGCAGCGCAGCTGTCGATAGCTCAACCAATCGCCGCATGCCGGCAGCCATACACAGAACGCATCATATGCAGAAGGTTCAAAATACCTTGTTTCTTGCGTTTAGCATAAGGAGGTACTCGAGGGGTAAGCAAAATGTGATGAGAACAAATGTTGATTTTCCCTTTAGGAGCTTAAAGTGTGGTGTTATTGTAGAATTAGTTATCTTTATCTTTTCTTTACATAGTATAAAACAAAATCGCTTTCCACTTCTGTCTAAAGCCAACCACTAAACCACACAATGGTGAAAACCACATCAGAATGATGCGGTTTCCAGTTTCAGAGCAATAAACGAGAAAGGTTTATGTATATAACTAGCTTTTGCCAGCTGCTTCGCCTGCGTCAAAGTCGGTTTCTCCATACAAACTTCCAACGCCCCTTTTAACCCGTAAAATTTTAGCGGATGTCTACACCCTATAAGGAACCTACCTGCTAAATTTTAAGTTTGTAGGTATTATAGTTTCTGAGATTTCGTGATCAATTAGTGAGTGGTATTTCGCTTTTATATATATGTCGTATCCGGCAGCGGACACTCTTAGCCAGGCCGTCGCAGAGTGAAGACGCTTTGAAACTGTCCTATGCTTTGTTGTTTGTAGCTGCCAAATAATAGTGCACTGTACCGAATTGTATTGAGAAGTAAACTGATTCAGCTCTTAGCAGTTTTTATTCATTGCACGATACCCACATAGCCCCACCTGGTAGATGATCAAAGCTCGAACCATCCTGGACGAGCCGACGTATAGATTTGCACCCATACGGAGCCGGCTATAGCACTGTATAATTTACCTTTTTTATCCGATCTGCATGTCCGTCGAATAGGCAGCGAGTCCGAAGACCTGGAGTCGCTGGAGCTGCCTCGCTCGTTCGACGACGATATGTCTTCCGATGATGACATAGTTTGAGCACTGGAAAATTTATTGTTAACAGTTCACGGAATATTTCCACAAAATACAGTATAGGTATTATTTAGATGAGACTTTTACTTATCGACAATCGCTTCGTAATAACGTTGTTTTTAAGTTTCTCAATTCTTTTTAATTAACCCCATGCAAAAGAGAGGTGTATCATAAGTTTGAACAGTATGTTAGTATCTTTCTGTGGCACTGGAACTCTTAAATAGGTGTACCGATTTGGATGCGGTTTTTATTTGATATCAGGTTTTCTAGACAAGTTTATATAAACCGGTTCAACAATTTACAATACATGAGGGGTGAAAGTGGAATGAACAACCGATAGTTTCAAAATTTGGCCGAGTGAAAGTTTACTCAAAACTGTAGATATAGGTTTTTTTTTTTATTTTTAGTTTTATTTTAAGTTTGGTACTATAGATAAGATATTCTTTATTTGTGTAAACATGGTATACATACAATAGCATGAAAGATTGAAATGAATGTCTGAGTCCAGTCATGTTTAGCCGTAAGTGTCGGCGTACAAATATTTATAAAATTGAAAACTAAATTAATATAATAGATCCATACACAAAATATTTGAATATAGTTGAAGTTGAATAGAGTTGAATTTAAATATAGTTGAAGGTCTATAAATTGGATAATAAAATTATACTTTTTTTTTGCTAATAATTAGTGTAACACGGGTGGACGAAATATATCAACGTCACACTTTATTGCACTGATCGGTTGTTGATAGAAAAGCACAGCCCATATATGGGCCGTGCTTTCTTGAAAGAAGTTTTGTGAAATGTTCAAATGAGCGACTGAAGTTACCGAATGCCAACCGAGCGTGAAGACCTTATCCGCCTTATTCCAAGACGCGATCTAAAATAGTTCCAGGACTATAATCTCAGTTTAGTTGAACTAAGTTTTTATATTGAATGATGAAATCAGCCCTAAGTTTAATGCCCATTAAACCTAATAATAGTCCCGGAACTATTATAGATAGCGTTTTGAAGTAAGGCGGTATCTGTTTTTATTCGCGTTGTATATTTATCAAACATTGCGTTGGATGAAACAGCAAGCTAATCAACCATGCTCACGTTGACGATAGATGGACCTGAAAGGGCCCTCTTAACCCAACTGGCCAGGCTATACAGAAGAATATAATATTTACCCAGTATCCTTGAAATCCTCGTCAGTCTCGTCGTCGTCCTCCGAGGGCACTTCCAGCGAGTTCAGCTTCCTCGGCTTTCGGCGCTGCTTCTTCTTTTTCCTCTCAATAGGTTTACCCTGGAACAGTGCGGATTATTTTAGGCGTCACTTTATCCAAAATACTCTTTTTATAAAGTAGTGTAGTAGTAGTTTATGATGTAGTCGTAGCTTTTTATCCTGTCTTTCTGTCACGCTTTCAAATTTGAACTTTTTAACCGATTTTGACAAAATTCAAGTGGACGAAGTCGTGGGAAAAAGCTTGTAAAGTTTAATGTACAAGCATACTAAAACGACAACACTATCACGAGTGGCCCACCTGCTCCAGAGCCTCCCGCTCCGCCTTCATCTTCTCTTCCTCGGCCGCCTCGATGATGGTGGAGATGTCCTTGCCGCGACCTTGGTTGCCCGCGCTCGTGGTCGCCTCTACGTACTCCTCCTTTTTTAGTTTAGAAACATACAATTTTATAAGTACTTGCAAGATAAATATTGAAGCTGTTAAATATTAAGTTATTGAGTCAGTTTATTTTCAAATCAAGGACTATTTAAAATCCATCTTTACTAGTATCAGCCTACCCATTGAAGGAACCCATCAGGCTGTAGCAGCGGGCTGCTGGACATATTCCTCTCCATGATAAGACTAGAGTGAAGTGGTGACTATAATGATTATTGAGTGACTTACGCTTAATTACTATCTCGGCTAATGGTAAGCGATGATCTGGTCCATGTTGGTGCATGCTTGCTTAGAAGTACCCTAATCATTCTTTGATATATGCGGAACAGAATGTAAAGTCCCGCAAACTTCTATAGAAAAGGGAGGATCCTTTGACCAGACAGAATTTGTGTCTGATCCGGGCAATTGTCCAATATTTGATTTCAGGTTGTTATTTATGTTGTAATCGTACGAAGACCTAATACCGCGGTGAATTTTAGTCATAGTGATGACACATTCCGCTATGACTTACATGCGGGACAGAAATGGCCTGACAGTACCTCCATCTATTTTTAAAGAGCAGTCGATTCTGTTTTACCATTGTAGCGTCAACCGCAAATAATTTGGGAAGGAAGATGGTAATGACCTTGATGGCAGAGCTGATGAGGCGGTCGTACTCCTGGCTGCGGTAGCTGACGGGCAGCTGCTTGCGCGCGCGCAGGCGGTACACGCCGCCCTCCTCCGACGTCGACGACCACGAGCTGCTGCCGCTCGCTTCTAAAGGAACAATACATTCTAGCTTACTGGTTGATATTCTCTGGGTTCATCAAGCAAGCATCAGATACTTTAATCTTTGTGACATTAGTTATAATCTATTAGCGATTCCAAAATAATTAACAATGTCAATGTAGACAAGGCGGTGGCGTTTCTGTAACCCGTAAATTGAAATCATATCGGAAAAAAAATCAAACATAATTAAAATCTTGTATCTTAGGTTTTAGGGCCGAAACACATAGCCGCGTTGCGGCGCCGCCAGAATCGACAGAGCCGTCCGCCGCAACGCAGAATTTTGCGATATGCAATGCGGCGCGAATACCATAGCCTTATTAAATGGATCAGTATCTTTTTTTGTCGTTTATTTAAAATAGAGTAATGTCTTCATAATAACAAATAAGCATAAGTTTATTACGATCCATGGCAGGAAAACGTCTATCCACACTCAAAAATCTCGACAAACTGTTTATCCCTGTAGGATACGACAATAAACGGTAAAAGTTGCGTTACGACGACGCAAAAGAGAGTCGCAGCCGATTTTAGCGGCGCGGCGCGGCGCCGCAACGCGGTTATGTGAATATACACATCCGAATATGATTTTTAACTCAGTTTTCAAAGATTTTTTTTTTGTGTAATTGTGAATTTCATATACATACATCACATAGAAAATATTGTAAATGAAAAATAATTTCCAGTGCCTAAGCTACTAATACTAAGCTACTGGCTATATTCGAATAATTTTTGGTATGAAGACTGCGAACATAGACCACGACTCATGTCAGAAAGACGCAGTTTAATTTATTATCGTATTGTAGGCGCCACTCCGTATAATATCGATTTCACGATCTTTCCATACCAAAAGCACGTTGTATACTATGAGATGTACTATTTGTAAGAACATATTACTTACAAAAGTCAAATTTCTTAAAATAATCTATTTAGAAGTAATAAATAATGACCCCATTATTGGGTTTCGTTCAATATGATTTTTTTTTACTATTGGTAGGCTCACGTTTGAACACTGTATCACCGGGTATCGTGTATTTGTATGCTCCATCGTCAACCACATTGTGAGGAGTGGCTGATGATGGAGCATGCTTGCCTAGAAGTAACCTATTCACTTTTGACTTAGAGACCTCCTCCGAGAAGTTGTAGCTATCAGAAAACACAAGACTGACACCTGTCAGTCCCCTAATTGCACTCCTTAGCTGTATGCACAATAATGTATTGTTGTGTGTGTCTAAATAAGTAATTACCACTGGACTTATCATCTTCCTTATCTTGTTCTGCTTCTTTCTCATCTTCAGATTCCTTCTCGCTCTTCACCTCAGGTTGTTCCTGCTTCTTTCGTTCTCTCTCGGCTTCCACTGCCACCACCAACTCGTCATACTTCACTAGTTCAGCCTCTAGTGAAGCTATTAACATGTCCTGCAAATACACGATTTTGTTATTTCATTTTTTTTTCTTTGTCTTTTGGCTTCACACAGTTTGTGCATTTAGCCAGTGTCAAGTTAAGATAGTATTTCGTATTTGATACGGCATACAGTCATATTGTTTTTCATTAAATCGTAGAAGCAACACATTTTAATGTAAATGTATCGAGTCTGTTTTATCAATCAACTTCGTTAAGGTAGTCAATGCTACAATAAAATTCTCATCTTCATATTAACGTGCCTAATCCAGTTGTGTAAATACATGAAATACAAAACTACACCAATTTATTTTACATCACAATATCCATTAGGAATCTATTTGCTTATAATTTAAGGAACCAACTTTACAAGTGAAAATCCCGCCCAAAAACTCAGGTATCCTATTTATCTTTATCACAACAATAGCACATTAAAAAAAAAAAGACGATAAATTATTAAAGTGATAAGCAATAAATTAATATGACAGGGAAACCAAAATGTCATCAAACATAGAAGGCAACAAGTAGAGCAGTAACGCAATTACGCAAGTTTGTGTAAAGTTCATGGAACACGTCAATAAGCATGAGAATACACAAAAATTCGCTACTTGTTCGATCAATACGTAATTATGCATTTTGAATTATTCCGAAACAAATCACATTGAGTACTAAACGAGGTACCCGTGAGCGAAATACAAATATGAACTTTGAATGCATCAAATTCGCTCATAGACGGCCTGAGGAATATCTTATAGAGAAAAAGACTTATCTGCTGCTGGAGACAGTTGGCTGGATGGAGTGAAGTTCGCCATGGCCAACGTGCAATGGCCCACTAAGGACAATGTGCGGAAACCAGAGCACAAAAGACAAGATCTTGACTTGGTTCCAAGCTACTCACGTGGTTGCAAGGCGGACAGAACCAGTCGCCCTCGGGCACCACGAACAGCACGGGCTTGAGGCAGCTGGCGTGGTAGCCCGCGTCGCACGAGTCGCACAGCAGGATCCACTCCGGCTGCTCGCCGCTGCCGCAGCGCTTGCAGAACCCGTCCAAGTCTTCTTTACCTGGACACCAACACCAACTTATTTACAAATATTCATTAAAACGGCCTAGTCATGAGTTTTGGTGGAGAAGAAAAGCGGCGCGTAGTGTGACATAGTCGGCTCGAGGCACTACACATCGTCGTCCACACATATTACCATATCGCCCTGCAGCGTACCGCTTAGGCAATTCGTTCTCATCCGAGGGCCACGAAATGCGACGCTCCAAGCGAATTCGCTGTTTGTGCTGCGAGCGTTAGCGTCTATTATCTACAAGGCCGTATCTTAGCGCTGCAAGCAGCAGCGAAGTTCGCTACGAGCGAATTTGCACAAACGTTGGATGATCCAACGCGCAGTTTTTATGAGCGTCGAAAAAAATTGTATGAGCAAATTCCAGTATAAAATCCAAAACAATCGCTCCACGCGCTCCTATAGAAGCAGTCGCTCCGCGTGGCTGCGTATAAAATCGATTCTTTTGTTTTTCTCGCATTGTGTAGGAAAAAGTATCGACACTCATTCTAGTATACTCAAAGATTTTTATAGGAACTATTTCTTTATATGTGTTACGAAATTCACCAAATCAATCTCGAAACACCTACGGTTTGCTGACATATCTTTGAGGAGCGCGTGGATCACTGCGCGCTGTTGACGAGTGTCGATTACCGGACGGCCGGACGACGAGACCCATTGCTCGAGATCTGTAAGCCCGCATGTACCGTGGCTGGTAGTCGGAGTCGGAATCTCGGTGGCTGGGGCTTCTTCCTTCGCTAGCATTACTGCTTCGCAGAAGTCCGGAGTGAGGAGCATTCCTCCTCGCTTGGGACCATAACCCCAATGCTGAATTTTGGTATGCAGACTGGGAACATCATGTGGTTTAATTTACTGTCGTGTTATCAGCGCCACGTTGTATATCGACCAGAGGAATAAAATATGTCGACGCCTCCGGGCAAGAAGTCGATTCTCGCCAAATTTAGTCAATCGATTACCGACTTATTGTGCGGGAAATAAAATCGGTAATCGAAAAACTAGTTATTTTATCTTATTTTCAAACGTTGTAAAACGACTCCAAAGACGTTGAAGATATCGTGAAAAACAAGTAAAAGCTAGTTAAAAACTTACCTTCTTGTAAAGTACGTGCCCTCTTCAGTGGTTCGACCGGTTCACCACTCTCCAAGTCAGATTCTGGTGAGAATTCATGATCCGATTTGTTGAATACAACTGAAATCGAAATTAACATTTTAACGTTATTTCAATTGAAATATCTGTTTTACGATTTTTTGTTAATAGAACTAAATCAAAACCCAGCCAAGTTCCAAAAATATCTGTGGAATTGAGCATAATATAGAGCGGAGGCTGTAGTTGGTATAGAAAGTTTAAGAAAGTAAGTTTAAAAGCCATTTGTGACTTTCTAATCAAGATTAACTTCTGAAAGTAGAATGCTCTATATTTAGACATTTTATTTCTTATTCTTTGTATACATTGTATGTACATTATTTGTTTTATTTGTTCTTTGTGAAAAATTACAGCATGAGATTGATAGGGTTTGGGCTGGTAGTTGATGAGTCAGTGAGTCAGGACTGTGCCTATAGGTAAATACTAAAACCAGCTTCTGCTCGCGTAAAAGAGTGTTTCTCCATACAAACTTCCAAGTGGAGTTTCATAAAATCCGTAGCGGATGTCTACACACCCTATAAGGAACCTATCTGTCAAGTTTTAATTTTGTAGGTGTTATAGTTTCTGAGATTTCGTGATTAATCAGTGAGTGGTATTTAGTGGTGTTTTTATATATAGGAGATTACTTACGGTCTGGCTCTTCATGTTCTTGCAGCTCGAACAGAGGTTCATCCGAGTCTGAATCAGGTTCAGGCCCGGTCGAGTGGTCGGAGCGCCACTCCGTCTTCTTCCGCCGACGCTCTCCGTCCGAACTACTGGCACCACTGGCGCGCCATTCCTTTTCGTCTTCTTCTTCTTCTTTGTTCTGAAGAAACGAAGAACGGTAAGTTTATTACGAAAAATTGTTTAAGGACTTGTCTATAAAGTTCGTTTTAAGGGCTTATTTTCAACATGATGGACAGACCAGACCTCATCAAAACGAATATATTAAAGGAAATTGACAAATGGCGCCAGTGACTCAAAAGTTGAAGAGTAATTGTTTGTCAAAGAAAAGATGGAGGGATTGTGTGAAGAGTAATACGAAAGAAAAGGAAGTTACTGATAGGGTGACGGGTGACAGGGCATAATGGAAGAAAAAACGTGTTGGCCCGACCCCAAATAACACGGGACAAGATCAGGACGGAGAAGGACAGACCTCATCAAATCTATAACACACTCCAGCATCGATGACAACTCCCAAGTCGCTAAACACAGAGCTACATGGCGCCGCATCGTTAGAGAGTAGCGGTGGACCAAGACCCGACCGAAAAATGACCACAAACACTCAGTCCCTGTAAACAAATCCCCTAATGTTAGGAGATTTTTTCCCCTAACGTATCTGAAGCTTTATCGCGTACAAAGTATATCTTCTTAGCCATGCACTCTTGCGAGAGTGCGCGCAATGCTGTCAAATTGTCCAACATGGCCCGCCTCACGTGAATGCGTTGCAAATGTTAAGGCGTAAGTTACGGGACACTGTACTGCAACGTGGCCCACGTAGCGTTGCGTCACGTAGATTGAGCTTTGCGTATTATGACGAGGAACACTTTGTTCCTTAATATTTATTTATTTTATTTATTTATTTATTTTTCAGAAAGCTTACAGACTAATAAAATATATAAAATTTATACATAGGTGAGAAAATTGCTAATTACAAGCTTCCACATATATATATCAACATACATCTTGCGTACAAGTAATAACTCCATAGAAATTAAATCTAGTTTTACAATGTAGAATAAGTGTGCCAAATCATAAAAACAACTATTTAATTAGTCATCTAAGGTTTTCTCCAAAATATTCCCTAGTTAAGATCTTTCTTATATTTTGTGCGCTAGTGCAAAACAGATCGATGCCCAGGTGCGATGGCAAGTTATTAAAAGCTGTAGCACTGCGTATAGAGAATGCGTTACGCCTGTACTTTGTCGATGTGCATGGTGTCTGTAACAGAGGCCGCATACGTAGGTTGTTCTGAGTGCGAAGAATAATTTTGCTGAGTAATTCAGGACAATCAATAGAGCCGTTTGCTATGTTTGCCAAATAACATATGTCATTAATATTACGTCGTACATTTAACGGTAAGAAATGATATCGCTTGCAACGGTGCTCGTAGTCGACTGAGAATTGCTTTGCTTTAAAATCTAAGTACCGCAAAAATTTCTTCTGAACGGATTCAATACGAGATTTATAAATCTCATATTGGGGGTTCCAAACTTGGGAAACATATTCGAGGTGGCTGCGCACGAGAGAACAGTAGAGGATCTTAACTGGTTTTAGTGACCGAAAGCTAGAACATACTCTAATAATAAAACCCAAGGTTTGGAAGGCTTTCTTGACAATGGTTTCTATGTGATCATCAAAAAGTAATTTACTGTCGTGTACTACACCAAGATCTCTAATACTGCTTGTCTTACTTATATACGTACCATCTAACGTGTATCCTGAACCGATAGTGGTTTTCTGACGAGTAAATACTATGTGAAAACATTTGGATACGTTTAGTTGTAATTTATTTATTTTACAGTAAGACACGAATCTATCAAGGTCCGACTGTAGTAGCTCGCTGTCAGAAAGTGTTCGCACAGACTTAAGGACCTTCATGTCGTCTGCGTACAGTAAGATATGTGAACTTTTGAAACAGTTCTTAATGTCCGAAATAAAGATAGTAAACAATAAAGGTCCTAAAATTGAGCCTTGCGGCACCCCCGATGGGACAGTTTTCCATCCAGATGTGTATCCACGTAAGACCACAGCCTGCGTCCGATTATCTATGTAAGACGAAAACCAACGAAATAGGTCACCATGTATTCCCGCCGATAATAGCTTCTGAAGAAGCACACGGTGATCAATTCGATCGAAACACTTGCTGTAGTCTGTGTAGATAACATCGACCTGGCAGCGTTCATCCATCCAAGTGGTTATTAGTTCATTGGACAATATCAGGTTGGAGGCAGTTGATCGTCTTCTGAGAAACCCATGTTGTTCATCACCAAAATAGCGATGGAATGCTGAATAAACTTCAGTGTGAACTACTCGTTCCAAAACTTTAGAGAAAAGACATAGTTTAGATATGGGCCGGTAGTTTTTAGTATATACGAGTATATGAGGGTTTAAGAACTGAAAATAATCTAGAAATTTAGACAGTTAGAAAGTGTATGTTAGCGATCCAGTTTCACACGGCGGTGCGCCACCGGCGCCTGATGAACATCCCACCCATACAAACAACACGTTTCGGGTTCACCCTTAAGTATGATAGCTACTGAACCACTCAAAAAAAATCCGCCAAAAACCCAATCTTTAAATGGTGTCAACATGAGAATGAGAACACTGAAACGTAATGCACTGCCGTCGAATAAATTGTAATATGAGAACACTGTACAAACACTCTTTATACAGTGGTGGTATCCTCACCTTTTTCTTGTGTATTTTCTTAAGTTCCCTCAAGGCGACTTCTTCCAAATGCCGCCTGTCAGCTTCCTCCTTGATCTTCATCTGCGCGATGCGCCGTGACTGCCGCACGGGCGCTACGTCAGAATCGTCCGAGCCTCCCTTCCCACCCTTATCTTTACTTGACTTGCCCTTGTCATTACTAGTCTTCCCCTTATCCATACTGGATTTACCCTTATCTTTAACTTTAACCTTCTTTTTCACCAATTTCTTTGTAGTTTTCTTGCCAGCTGAAATAAATTACAAATTATACTTTAGATTTATGTAACTGCCCTTAGTCACGGCTGCTAACTCGTGTTAGCGAGCGCAACCACGGAATCATGGGAAACGCCCCGGGCTTCGTGAGTCATCGGGCGAGCACCGGCCACTGTAGGGGTTTGCGGAGGCCGAGCAATGGATAGTTCACCGTTCAGTCAACTAGTAAGGACCGAGCCCGTGTCGTCAACGGCGCGTATTGTTCCACTGGCGCCCCAAAAAGTTGTCAGTAAACCCCAAGACCCAGATACCATGGTCTTGTTGCTCAAAGGACAACTGAAGAACACAAGTGTGCTTTAGTCAGTAAAAGCCCTTTCCCTAGAGCGGGAGAAGTAGTTGGATGATTTCTCGCTTTAAAAAATGGCATCCTGAGTTTATTTCGTCACGTCATTTAGGATTATCGTCTCGTATTCAGGACTATAAGAGTAATGCAACAGAGAGTGCACCCGTGTTTGCATACACACTATAATCAGCCAATCTCCATTGAGATTCGTCATCGTGGCTGAAGTTCGGTCAGTTTCGAGAGTAGAAAACTATTAAAAATTTACTTAAACCACACACTACAATAAAAGTCCATTAGGCAAATTCTCGTACTTGAAACTATAGAAAAAAATGCTAAATGGTTGTGTGACCAAAACAATTTAGCATAATATAAACAATGCAGCAAATCAATGGTTACTTTGTATTCATCTTATAACTATAATGTAAATAAACTACAACTGAAGAAATATGTAGTATATTTTGATACAAGTGCACCGAGAAAGTTTATCACTGCACCGAGGCGGAATTCGCGGAGCCGTGGGCTGCAGTGACAAACGTGCGTGTGTCAAACGACGATTTTCAATACACGCGCGACTCGTGGGGGTCGCGGCGCGCCTGTTACGATAAACAATTTTAGTACAATAAAATTGTGACGGGGGCGAGCACGTGCACTTTCTCGCACTAGTGCGGAAAACAGTCCATTGCGTGCCTAAACGCAGTGGGATAAGAGCTAGTTTTTGAGTAAGTGAATTGAAAAATTATTACCTATAGTATAGAGAGTCTCTTCCTCAGATTCGTCACTTGATTGTTTCAGTAGAAGTTTTGCTTCTATTTTTTTTCTGTAAAAAAAAAAAAATAGTTTTACAAAGTATAAATCTATTGTAGATAACCAAGTGGATTGAAAATAGACTTGGCAATTTTTACTCTAGTCTTTTCTAATAGCTTTTTGAATTTGATTGCAAGCATGTTTATAGAAAAATCAACAACACGCCCTACGCATGCTTCGGATTAGCGATTGCAACAATAGTCTACAATAATTCTGTAGGAAAAGTAATGCATACCAATTATTATTTTTATTTACGAGAACCTATTGAAAAATACCCATAATTACCTTGTAGATGTGATAATTTTCTTAGGCTTAATTTTAAGGCGTTTGCCACTTGTGATAGGTTCGTCATCTTCACTTTCGCTTTGAGATTCAGATTTATTCTTATCGCTCATGGTAGCATCTAATAAAGACCTTTTTAAAGATTTACACTCCTTCTTACCATTGTCAGTTGCAGTTTCTTTGTCACTATTTTTATCAACACTTTCGTCGTCCTTTTTGACAACCTTTTTTCTTTTAAATTTTCCCTTGTGTGCTTTTATTTTCTTCCGCTGCGCTATAGGATTGCTTTCAACGTTATTTAATGTGTCTTTCTTAGTTTCACTGTTTTCTACACTATCTCCTGTTTCATTGGAATGTGTGTTTGCGTCACTTTCGGGCGTGGTTTCTAACCGAAGTTTCTTAGGAGGTAAGGGGTCTTCTACTTTAGGTTCTTTATCAGGAGTCTTCTCTTTCTCATTCTCTGTATTAACCGCATCTTCTTGATCCACTGAAGATACACTACTCTTTCTCTTTTCTATAATGCTTGTTTTACTATCGTGATTATCAGTCTCTGAGTTAACTACTTCTGTACTTTTGTTTAGTTTTAAATTCCTGGCTACATTACTTTTCTTTTTAACTTTTCCCCTTCCCTTTTTAGCATTATTTTTTTTAGGACTTTCACTATCTGTAGTACTCTTATCATTGCTAGCTTCTCTTTTCAAATCGTTTTCTGTATTTTTTGTAGAATTCGAGCAATCCGATTGTTCTAAGTCGCGCACGCAATGTTTTTTTGAGTCAGTATTTAAAACTTCTGTACTATCATTTGATTGATTTTTCAATGATCTTTTAGCTACAGATGGTAAACTACTTTTTAACTTAACATTTTTAACTAAATTATTTTTATTGCTTGAATTTGAAAGTTCACTATGTTCACCATTTACACACTCTTCATTACCGTTTTCCTCTGCAGAATTTTCTTCAGGACCGTGTGCTTGTTCTATAGTTTCTGGGTTCCCAGTGTCATTGTCGTAACCCCAACCATCTCCATAAAAGAACATCACGGGTTCCGAAATTTCTTCACCAATTATATAGGAACTATCGCAGTCCGCTCCATTACCCTCGCCGGTCACTAGCATTACCGGTTCTTCTATTGCTTCGCCCAATTCTTCATCTTCATTTTGTTTTTCACTTGATATTTCTTTTTTTTCTTCAGCTGTTTCTTTTTCTTCTGATGTTCCTTTTTCTTCTGATGTTCCTTTTTCTTCTGATGTTACCTTTTCTTCGGAAATTACTTTTTCTTCTGACATAACTTTTTCTTCGGAAACTTCTTTTTCTTCTGATTTAATTTTCTCTTCTGTTGTTATTTTCTCTTCTGATGTTCCTTTTTCTTCTGTTATTATTTTTTCATCTGTTGAAGCTGTTTCTTTTTCTTCTACTCTTTGTTCTGGTTGCTTCTCTGTTTTAGGACTTTCTGCATGCTCATTTATTTCTACTTTTTCATCTTTTTCAACTGCTGCTGTTTTATCTACTGGGTTATCTGTTTTTGTGACAGGCTCAGTGCTATTAGTCACATCTTCTGTTGCTTTTTCTACTTCAGCCTCCTTTTCCTTCTCTTCTATTTGTTCAGGATTAAGCTCTTCTGCTTTTTCAGGATTAGATTCTTCTTTACTAGGTTCCACATCGTCAGGTACTGGATCTTCATCATCCTTTTGTTCTTCAGTTTCATGTTCTGATTCCGATTCTGGACTTAGAAATTCTTCTTCGTTTTCTTCATCACCTGATTTGGCAGACTGCGAAAAGATAGATTAAGTTAGTCTTGCAACAAAAAACACTGGATCCAGATAAAAATAGAATCCTTTAAATAATTAATTATATAAAGAATAATATGAATATAATATATTCCACTACTTTTTTATTCATACAACGCCATCTAGTCTCAAACTAAGCAGAGCTTGTGCTGTGAGTACTAGACTACTAATAAACATACTTATATATTTCTTACTTATATATTTTCATACATATGTATATGGATACATTACACTCAGACCCAGGACAAATGATCATGCTCGTCAAACAAATATTTGTCTTGGATGGGAATCAAACTCACAACCTCCAGCATAACAGTCAGGGTCACTAACCACTAACCAACAAGCCAGTCATTATATCAAATACTCAATTAAAAAGTACAAGTTCATGATTTTTTTTTACTTAAATCAAAAGGTTTTAAGTGTAGAATTGCAGAATAATTAATAGCACCGTTAAATTTTGATAGTTTTAATCCCGTGGAGGATCGATCCGGTACATGAAACACTATCGATTTGTAAGACAAAATAAAAAAATAAAGTACTGTTTTTTCTAAAACTGGGATTAATATACGGATGTACTAATTTCTTTAAGTAAACTAGTCAATGACCTTGTAGGTAGTTATCGGTCGTTGCGTACTAGATACCTACAGGTCATTGAACTCGCGCAGCTGACGTTTGCAGTAGCAGATCTGACCGCTAGACTTCGTTGTGCAAATCATGGTCGTTACAACTAGCCACAGGTTCTTATTATGCATCTCTTTGTCATAAGACTTTACATGAGGAACTGGGGTGGATCAAATGACACACTGGTCCTACCCATAAGCAATTGTGCGTGCGAGAGGGACAAGTGAGTGTGTCAGCTGTGACTTTGCGTATTCATGCGCTAAGGCCGTGAAGTTGCCAATTTGTATTTAATATCTAGACTACTCTTCAGCTCCACTTAGGCTGTGTTTAATATCATGCGGATTTACTCTGCATGCAAAAAAATTACAAAAGGTAAAAATTCGCATCCCGCATACGTATTGCACGCACTGCAATAAATACTTGTATGAAAAGTACATTTGCGGAGGTTACGCATGCGGAGCAAATCCGCACGCGTGATGAAATCCGCACACCCTTAAAGCCTCAGCAGTTAAAAATGTACAGTACTTGCATATTTAAAAATTCAGTAGTTCAACCTTTCAACAAGCTAAAGTAACACAAGCACAAAGACAACAACTCGGTTATTGGGTGATATTATAAAAGGCAAATCCTTTAGGGAATATTTAAATATATCAAAATAGAAAAAAAAAGCATGTCTATGCACACACCCACAAAACATAAGAAAATTCCTAATTTTGGGCAATGTTTTATTGAAAATAAATGATACAACATGCAATGCGAAGCATGCCAAGTATTGTTTTAAATATATCAATCACCTTTTCATTTACCTCCAACTGTGCTGGAACCTCAGCACTGCTTGAGTCTTCATTGACATTGGTGGTAGTTGCAAACAGCGGGCACACCTCTTCTCCACTCTTTAGCTGAGATATCACTTTTACCAGCTCATCTCGGGATCTGAATAGAAAAATTTAATATTTTATACAAAACAGCAATTTATGATATGTTACTCAAGAAGAAATGTTATTGCAGTCTATCAAGCCAGTGAAACAGATAGGTCTCTATTAATAGGTAATGCATTTTATTTTAGTCATGTTTATGGCCAATTTAGCATAATAAGAGCAGGTATGCAACACACACCATTAATTCAAATTGCTTAAATTACCTCTAAATGCAAATAAGGTGAATTTATCTCAAACATAACAACTCATTATATTATATGTAAAACAGGGCATTAGTACTTCATAGATTTTTACCTTTTCTAAATAATTACATAAATCAAAATATCATTAGAGTGACTGACCTAGCTACAAGCTGCCATGTCTCTTCATCCTGATCTTCTTTATACAAACAGAGGTTGGCCTCATGGTCCACTTGCAGCCAGTAAACACAACCATTCTTGTCTCTGCCCACTGGATCCAACCTTAGCTCCTTACATGATATTGCATTGACCGCATTCTTGAATTTTGGATGGCAAGTAAATTGGTACTCTAATAACAGCTGTCAAGGTACAACACAATAATTTTTAATTGTGTAGAAAAAAGCACTCAAAAACCAGATAAATGATTGTAGACCAAAACAATTGACACAAAAACATAATATAGCATCTAAAAAATGTTGGCTGCTTGCCATAATTTTTAATAAATAAAATTGAAAATACAAAGAGAAACATTTCAGTGATTTGAATATTTCTACTTAGCACATGTGGCATAAAAACATGCTAAAAGTAGTTTTATGTATGTAGATATAAGTAAACACATTGAGCTCATGATCATTTAAAAGTACCACACATTGACAGCAGCACATACCTACATAAAGTATGAATCATTTGTGAAAGTGTTTGCAATCAATGAGATTAGATGTACATCATCCTTACAAAAACTGAGTAGGCGTAATTACCTTCAACACTTTCAATTTGACCGTAGTGCTAGCTTTCTTGTAAGAGAACCTCTCGATCTCCCAGGCTTCCTGATGGTGACCTTGTTGGTGACAAAACTTTATCATGAACCGCTCCCATCTGTTGCTCGCCACCGTTTTATGAGCACGGCGTAGAAGTCTCAAGTGTAACTCCTTCAATGGATCCAACACTAACAACAAAAAACTTATAAGATGTTTGTTTATGATTTGGAATGACGAATCTACAAAGATATCTCACCTTCCTGTGTATTCTCTATAAATTCTTGTAATTTAGATAACGTAGGAACTTCCAAGCCGTACAATTTGCCGAATGTTTTTAGAAACGAGTAAATAACAGCGAAATTAGGATCATTCGCACACGAAATTTCACCATCGGACGCCATCGTCGGAACTTAGCAAGCTTTTTCACTAAACATCACTAATGGTTCTAAATACAGATATATGGTTATTTCACTTAGACCTAAAGGGAAGTTGTAAAACATGTACATGATTCACGAAAATATCTTCATTTTATGTGCACTCAAAGCTTCTTTTCTTATTTTCTACTATAGTAAAATAAAACTCGATGACATCCATCGCTCCATAAACTACTAAATTATTTTTTTTAAGTAAACATAGAAATAATGACAGATATAATAATATTTATGTCAAAGACAATAAAGTTGAAAAAGAAATTGAAATATTAGGCATGGTCTACATGGTTCCGGCTGGGGGAAAATGTGATGCTGAGGGATGCTATTCCAGTGCTGCTATTCTGCTTTCTTAGGTCTAGTAACAAGTATATGTTTACAAAACAAACAATTTAGAATACTTAAACGAACGTTGCAACAGAAACGATGTAAATTGCGATTTAATAAAAACATCAAGATCGAACTAATTAGATTGATTAGACATCTTTTCGCACTATCGTAGACTTTTATGTAAAACGAGCATCAAAGATTGTTGACAAAGGCATATTTTCATGGCTTAGCTTTCTCTACTTATCTACACTCTCATTGAGAGTCAAAGGTTTTAATTTAAAAAAAAAGTTCTTTTAAGGTTAGTAGCAGGAGCAAAACCGCGCTAGCGAGCTATAAAATTCTAGGCTAATTTTTAGCCCTATAATTGTATAGCTTGCTAGCCAAGCACATTTAGAAAATATACACGTTATTGTGGCGATCAAGTGAATAATTTTGAACCCCAAACGTTTAAATACAAAGTCGCTAAATATGGATTCACGCTTTTAACTTGTGTCATCTGTATCTTTAGCATAGATGGAATGGTTTGAAAAAGTCATCAGAACAGAAGATTTATTTATTTCATTTTATTTGGATGGCTTGACTAGAGTGAAGTTAGTGTGTATCACTTAATACTCCTCCGCAAGCCCGACCTTGTTGTATTCATTGAATTTCCCCACCACAAAAGAAAGTTCATATGTTAGCCACAGACAGGTCGTCAATCGGCTCATAGATCTGTTAGGTTCCATTAGTATTTTAGTAAGCCAAGAACAACGCCAAAATGAACTTCAATAATATTTTCTTGGTGTACTCGGTTTTATTCGCTTGTGTGTTCAAATCTAAGCTATATAGCTACGAAACTTCCCCTTGAATCCAACATTTGATAATAATTAACTATAATTTATTTATTCATAATTATTATTTTAATTTGTCATATTAATGTAAAACTTATAAAAGTTACTAAAACAATATTTCGTAAGATTGTTGTAAACATCACTACCGCTGTCAAAAGGTTCCAGGCTCATTGATGTTTTATAACCTGTGGTTATAAAACCCCATTGAGTGAAACGAGTGTTTGGTTTCGTTTACTTTTGAGATTTGTGTGATTGCTTTGTTTCGTAGTCTTAAGATAATTAACTTGTAATATCAGCCAAGATGTCTTCAGTATGTTGTGGAACAAAAAAACAGAAACTGAACAACTCGTACAGTAACAATATAGATCGACCTTTGAATGGGTACCAAGAGTCAGTGGCTATTCCTGATATGTGTTACTTTTGTTTCGATGTTTTGTATTCTCAGCTGCATAGTATGGACCCTCCTCAGACGCCAAACTTTACTAACGATGCCTAG
Organism: Leucania comma; assembly: GCA_958295575.1. Taxonomy (NCBI): domain Eukaryota; kingdom Metazoa; phylum Arthropoda; class Insecta; order Lepidoptera; family Noctuidae; genus Leucania; species Leucania comma. Next base: position 4,034,521 of record OY282469.1, read on the forward strand.
TAAGTGGTTCACTCTCGTAAGTACAAGTACAGCATATCATTATTCGTCTATTATTGGACATGCTTTGTTGGACTACCACCACATCTTTTGTTTCAAATGAGGTCAGTCTAGTGTGTTAAACCTTTTCTATTTGTTGTATGAAACCTTTCAGTAAGCCACATTTACTTGCATATTTTTACTTTCACTTAATTTACAAATTGTGTGAATGTAAACATAAATGATTTATGTTTGCTCATATCTGACACCCACACAAAGGCAATTTTGTTTTTTATTCGCGGTCAATACACTTCCATTCCCATCACCTTCTGAAAATGTGCATGCTAATACATTCTTTATGATGTAGGCTGTAAAGTTTATAATGGTGTGCACAGTTTTGGGCTGTTTAGCTATTGTGTTGCTGTGTTAACTACTATTACAGAATGTCTAATGTGCAATCATAAAGCTGGACTTTACCTAATGTTTGAAAATCTATATTGAGTGATTTAGTTTTTGTCATTACTTTAACTTTGTGTAATTTATATTCCGCAGTCCTTTATTTGTGACATGGAAGATCGGCAAGGAGCACCGTCTCCGAGGATGCATCGGAACATTTAATGCAATGCATTTACACTCAGGTATGGTTCTAACAATGGGTAACTCTGCAGATGTTTATAATGTATTGATTAAAGATTTTCTCATGCCAGCGTGTGCAAAGAATTACTGTGACACGGGCTGGCCTTGTCCACTTATTAGTGAGCCAGTGCAATAACAATAGTATTACTTAGCAATACCTCAACATGTCTTAATACTTATCATGTTGAACTCAAATCATTATAAAGTAATTAAAGAATAAATACTATCTTCAAAGTGGTACTTCCACAAAACACTATATTATTTATTGACAATTCTTTTTACACAATATTATATCACATACAATGGTTAAATATTTGCTGGCCTGTAAAAAGCTAAGTTTGTCTGAAATAACATTTCTGGGTATGTGACCAAGAAATGTCAATAATCATGCAATTACAAAGGGAAGTCATTATGTTTGGAAATTGTAGGAACTCTGAATGAAACTCATTTGTTTACATAAAACACAAAACACTCCACAATTAAGTTGTTTTGGATTCCATAACTTTTTCCCAGTCTCATTGGTTTGTTGACAAAATACATAGTTATATTTCGTCAATTATTGTTTTATTCTGGGTTTATCTTGCTTTTCTTTATTATAAATATCATTAGCCTATAGTTGTATTTCAAACCCTGAAAACCGACTACCTAGTCATCTGAGAGCCAAATTCACCAATAAATTAATCGCGATTCGTTTATAGATAGATTATAGCTTCATTTTGCATTTCACCGCGATGAATTGAACCTAGTTTATGCTAAACTCAGTTTCAATTCTTTTGTTGTCGCCCATGTTTACGACACGGGTCTTTAAACTAGATTACGCTGAGCTCAGTTTAGTTAAATTAAGTTTTTATATTGAGTGATGAAATCAGCCCTCAGTTAAAACAATACAGATGGTTGTTCTGGTTCTGGGTACTCTGGGTATTTTGTCTATGTCTTCCTTATTCGAAATTGTGATCTAAAATAGTTCCAGTTCCTAGTAATAGTCACTAGGTTTAATACCAATTGAACACCGTCTAAACGCAGTTCTCAGGACTATTACTTAACTAGATTTAATACCAGCTCGTCTGAGAACTATTTTTTTTTGGTTTTGGTTTAGATTGCGATTTGGAATAAGGCATTTGTGAGTTTACAAATTAGTGAATGCACCCAAGATACAGGTATAATTCCTAGTGTGGGGCATTTTTTTTTTTTATAATAGAAGTAAAATTAAAAATACAAATAGAAGAATATATTTTAGTTTAGTGGTTGGCTTATTCTGAATGAAGTCTTTTCAGTTAACAATGAAATTAGATAAGATAATCCTCCCGACCGAATTTCGATCACGGTGCCCAATCTCAACAGGGATTAACAAAGTACGCTGGAGATATCAAGCCTTATCAGGAAGAACATTGTAACCAATAGTTTGCACTATTTGCAGGAAGAGGTATTTTCTTTCCTTCAAAAGTATTTATGATACTATCATTCTAAAAATGATAAGACTTGTTGTTCATAAAACTGCTGATCTATTAGAGTAGGAAAGAAAAAAATGCGAACTTATACTTATACTTTTCCTGAAAATGCTTGGCATTATAGTGTACAAATGCTCGGCATTATAGTGCACAAGCACAGGTGTACTCTCATAGTCCGATGTGACTTGCTTTTCAAGCCACGGAACTTTTAAGGCCCTGATTGACGAGCGAGTTAAACCGCGGTCTTGTGGCTCATCGGTAAAACTCGCCGGTGTGCCATTGCAATACTGCGGTTTTGTGAATTGGCGAGCCTGGCTCGGGGCTCGCCATGTTTGCTTCATTTTTTACTCGGCTCGTCGTTTATTACTGTTTTACTCGTATGATCAGCACCAATGAGCCGCGAGTAAATACGACGTTTTTTAAAACCGCGGTACCTGTAGGCTCATACGTTGATCACCAAGTGTAGAGTATTTTTTAAATATTTTTTTATTACTATTAATAGGCTCGCATTTGACCATTATTTCACCTAATAGAAAGCGACAATTTTGTAGACAATAGAGCACTCTAACCTTGGATACAAGGATCTCATCTTAATTAAGTCTGACCAGAATTTCTCCTGCCCCACTTTAACCTAAGCTACTTCACCCTTCATCAACTGTTTAACCTGACCAACTCCCTCCCACAGGTCTTCGCGAGTACGCGATAACCAGCGCTCTAAAAGACTCCCGGTTCGCGCCAATTACTCGCGAAGAAGTGCCCCGGCTGACGGTGTCCGTGTCCATTCTCCAGCATTTCGAGGAGGCCGAGCACTACCTGGACTGGAAACTGGGGAAGCACGGCATCCGCATCGAGTTCATCAGTGAACGAGGCACCAAGCGCACCGCCACTTACTTACCTCAAGTTGCTTCTGAGCAAGGTGTGTATGCGATCAAGTTATCTGATTAACTTGGTGTGAGAATCTACCCGTAGAATTGATCGTTTGTTATTAGTCCCCGAAACGGTCATTTGTGATTGATAATATTTACGTGTTTGACGCTAATTAATGCAGAAATTGAGTGTAATTTAAATAATAATTGAAGCAATTGTCAATACATTGTCAATCGCAATTTACCATTTCGAATATCTTTTAGAGACAAAGTGTAGCCTGGTGTTTAGATTTTACGGTCTTTTTTTCACTTTGGCAAGGTTTTTCGCGCGCTTAAACAATTTTTATTTTAGATTTACGAAAAGTAGTAGTAGCTTTAGTTGGCATATTATGCCCCACTGCTGGGCGAAGGTCCCCTCTCTCTTTTCCTCACACGACTGTTCTCGGCCATTGCGGGCCTATCCTTTCGGTAAGAGTCAAGCTCACGTCTCTACCTTCACCTTGGTCTACCGCGATATCGCCTTGCTTGTAATGGGACCCAATATGCGAAAAGTAGGCTTAGTTTATGTTTTCTTTTTAAATTAACCTATTCTTTCCCATGGATGGTGGATAACGACCTTCCTTTAATCCTTCCAGATGTTTTTTAGGGTTCCGTACCTAAAAAGGAAAGAAACGGAACCCCTATGGGATCACCTTGTTGTCAGTCTGTCTATCTGTCAAGACTCTTTATCTCGGAAAGTCGTGGAGGTATCGAGTTAAAATTAAAACCATATAATAATTACTTAGGTCTGCGATCCCTTGAAGCTGTGAAAAAATTAAACTTGTATGTTAACGAAAAAAAATATACGGCCTTTTATGTTGTAAAAAAAACGCATATTTCGACAACCTCAAGGGAATCAAAATTTATAGGGTACTTCCCGTTGACCTAGAATCCTGAAACTTGGCATGAAGAAAGGTACTTAAAGCACAAATCTAAAAACTGTAAAGTAGTTACGTCACAATAAAAAATGTTTTTTGCAATTCGTAAGAATCTTTGAAACTCGATTCGGGAATTGAACTGTTTTAATAGGTAAGTTTGTACGGAACCAGCTCAGTGTGCGAGACAACTCGCACTTGCCCAGTTTTTTTTTCTTGAGCCACCTTAAACCATCGCCTGCAGTAGTTGTCTAAGTCGTCTAGTCTCCTCTTCCCAGGGCGGCCTCGATGGCGTTTTAATAAGTGGGCTGAATTTCAAGACTTTTAATTCATAATTTTGTATGGCAGAGTGTGACAGCCCAGTAAAAGTACCATACGACGTGCCTAATTACCCCTTTGTCTAAAATGAAAAGGTTACCCCGTGCTAATGAGTTGATTGCCCCATATTAGTTTTGCTGAAGTGTATATATATTTTCTGTTAAAAGCAGCCTGAATGTTACTAAGCTGCACTGCTTCGAGCAGCCAGTGTTTGAATTGTTTCTAACCGCATCACTGCTGATTCTCTCACGTTCGCGCGTTCACAGCACCTTAAACGAAAAGTCCCGTATCTATCAATGATATAACTGATGGTAATTGGTATGTATTGAGTTAGGTGAAAGTACTTGTACACTATTTTTTGCGAGGAATTTATCCCTCTGAAAATGATTACTTAAATACCTACCACAGTTTTTGTCAGGCTTCATTATCAACACTAAAACTTAAAAAATAGAGTATAAGTACATAGTTCAAATCACCAGTCTCTCTGAATACTCATACGAAAACATGGGGTGATTCCAGGTTGGGACCAAATCCAAACAATAGACTCTCTTCTGCGAAAGGGCGGGTACAAGGCCGCTATCACGGGCGAGCTGCGTCGCAGCATCAAGCTGACGCGCTACCAGTCCGAGGAGATCTCGGCCACATACAACGAATACATCAACCAACGCTGCTAGCAAATGGCACATGCGCCCACTCACGACGCCCTCAATAACTATCCAAGACTTGTGTATCACAATACATACGGATATTACAATAAGCAAGTATACCCGAGCTGGAGTGGGCAGAGTGGTTACAAATATTGTGTTAGAAATAATTTAGGTTGTAAGTGTACGTCTAGTGTCCAGAATCAGTTTACAAGAAGGCAATGTGGAACAGACGTTCGTCCGAACTTGACGCTCGTCGTCGGGACTGCTGTCAACCGTCAGAATTATGCTCAAAGTGAATTGGTGAGCCAGCCCAGCGAACGATCCTGCTTAATACAAATCATCTAACGTAAGATACATCACTGCCAACAACATTCCTCTGAGGATAACATCAAAAGTGCCATCTTAATTACAGCAAAGCTTATGATTAATATAAATATTGACATCACAGAGAGTATACTACCCTTAAATAGTGTTACACGTTTGTATATCTATCTTATTGTTATTTGCAACAAAAAAAAAAAAATAAGCTAATTTAAAAATTAAGATTCTACTTTTCATTTCGTATCGGCAATACACTTTGATCAAAATTTTGACCAAGCACGGTGTGTAATTTGTTAATATGAATAAGTTACTGTGGGTCAAAAAGTAAAAAAAAAAATCATTGGTTAGTGAATTTTGTGTAATGACTCATGGTTAACTAGTTAAGGATTGCCCATGCTTCCATACTTTATGAATCTTGTATTACTATTTGAATCTTAATATTGCATGATGTGGTTACAATTTCATATGGCCTTGGTTACAATTTACCTTGTAACAGTATTGTCTGTACAAGGCTTGGTTGTCGCATGACTTGTGTTCATTAACCTTACCCTAGTTCAAACTAAATAAATCATTATGTATTCAAAGAGGACTATCTGAAGCCTATCTAGCACTAGGTAGAATGCCTGGTCAGAATTTAAAAACAAGGCTGATATACTCATATGTACCTTCCAGGTACTTTGGTTGAATGGATCATTTGCGTGTGTTTTTTGGATTTTCATGTTTTCACAGTAGAAGACAATTGACAGGTTAAAGAATTTAAAAAATTTAATTCAACAAAAATATGAAAATGTAACACGTATTGTGCTAATACAATCAGGATCTCGATGTAATATCTTTCAAACAAAAAATAAAACTAAAATTTTCTTTTATAAATAAATAAATGTACTTACATGTGACATTGCGCTACGCTTGGGTAAGCACTCCCCTTTATCTATCATGTAAGTAATATTATGTAGGTAGATCGAAACAGTATAAAATTTTCGAAAAAAAATCTAAATATTTTAATAAAATTCTAAAAAAAGAACATAAACAATTATGTCTGTGACTACCGCCCACCATCGTGAATCGCTTCCGTATTTTGTAAATAATTAGTATTCTGTATTAATAACAAAAAAAAAATGTACTTATAATAGTCGTCTTCCGGCCTGATAGTCACCCTCGTTCGCAAGACCACTTTCAATGACGAAAAAGAAGGCACAAATTATTGGTGTGCTACTCGGTCTTATTGGTCCCAACGAGATTTTACATGCCTTCATCGATAAATGGGCTGCCCAACACTAAAAAAATATTCAATTTGCACTAGTATCTGAGAGCAGCGCGTTCAAGTAAATAAACTTTTCTGCTTTTAGATTCATTTTCGTTCCAAAAAATTATCAATAAAACGTGTATATTTACCGAGAAACGATGATTACTGGCTCGCTCGGTCCGTAGAAAGACCATACTGAATGTCGATTCCAAGTTTGAGAATTTCTCGGTGAATACAAATGTATCAATTGTGTTTTTTTTTACAAAATGAATCACACATAAAGTTACTAATATTTATATCCTTAACCTTTTGAATACCGTAATTAGAGACACCATAAAAAGACAATAGGTGTACGGACACCGGTGTCCTCTTGGAGTTTGACAGTTAAAACAGCCGTGCCTAGTATACCTCATTTTTGTCTTTCAAAGAGGTCCTGTGGACGAGGGTGGGACTGGCCAGCCCACTACGACAGAAGTCGATTACGAAAACTAAAGAATTACTTAAATTTTGTTGTGATGTACCAAATGAGTACTAATTTTTTGATTAAATTTAGAAGCAATTGGCAATTATGGTGGGCCGTCGGTAGGTACGACATAAAGAATTAAAGTGAACAAAAAAAAATATTAACTTAATTACACCGTAAAACAAAACGATTCTGTCAACAGGATAATTGAAAAACATAAGTGGAATAATGTAGCTAATCGTTGCAGCTGATAGTTAAAGTGATTAGTTTGATTATGACAAGTTCGTTCTGAAGTCACTTTTTACTTGAAACTAAATCTGGTTCTAAAAAGCAATAGATTGGTCCTAGAATGTACATGTCTTATTCCATAATTGAAGTGCTTGTGCTCCATATTATCTATACCTACATGAAGCAGTCTTTGAAAAGTATTTCAACAGGTGGAACAGTTGATGGCCACTATGAGAAACTCCTCATATCTCAACCCAGGGACAATGTACTTTGAAACTAGTTTATAGCAACCAAGAAAGAGCAGACACGCCGTAACTTTTTGAAACTTGGAAAATTATGAATAGTGACTTCTGAATAGCGTTGCTCGGACAGAACCGAATAATTCCATGTATTGACATCATATTTTATTGCTTGATCTTTTGATCACCACGTCAAAGACTACAAAGCCTGCTCTCGGTGCAGGTAACACGGCAACTTCATCCTTTAGCAATACAAATATGAAAAATAATACCTAAAAAAAAAGTTAGTAGTTTAAGTCTGACATACAGTCATGACAGTGGTGTGATGAACACATTGCTTTGTCCTGTATACACGACTGGCGGTCAAAAGGTTAAAACCAATTAAAATCGTTATAGTCCACAATAAGTAATAATTCTTGTCTCTCGATAAAAAAACAAAAAAAAACTCATTATTTTAAGAATTCATTTGTTATAGAGTGTAAGTGTGTCTTACTTATTAATTTTTAACATGAGAATTGTTATGTGGTTCAAAGTTGTTGAATCGCAAGGAAGTTTGTTGATGAGGCATCGGGGAATGGGGAGATTCGTTATCTTGGTAGTTTGTGCCTACTAGTGCTGAAATAACTTCTAAAAGTCAAATGTGCTAATTAATATTTTCTTGCACTAAAAATGAAGACTTGACTTTTTTAGTTTTTAGAATAGGCATACCTACATAGTTAATGCATTTTACGAGAGCACGTCAATGACCGCAATTTAAAATGTATGGCAATGACGTGTTGACAAAAGCCATAATGACGCCTGAGAACTTAATAAATAATGAAAAAAACTTAACCATGGAGTGCTAAAATGTCAGTCATACGAGCGAGACAGAAGTATGCAGATATAGACCCTATATAGCTCCATCCCCTTAACAGTTCAGTTTAGGTTGTAAAATGGATCGCTTTAAGAGCTCCTGGTAGCACTGCTGCTCGTGATTTACAACAATCAAAACTTATCATTAAATCAGTCTATACTTTACCAAGATAACGAAATACCATCCATTTTGTTGGAATTGTATCATGAATTATGTAAATATTAACAAGTTGAATATACTTGGAGTTTGTAATAAAATCGTTTGATTTGGAGAAGTGTGATGTGTGGTGGCAGTATTGTGTTTTAAGAGAGTGAGTGAGAGTTGTATAGCTTGTCTGCTTACTCATAATTTGTATTTCATGGCTTTTATGAGGGGATGTGTTTTATTATGTAATCGGATTTATCCACGTAGGCGCACACCAAGCGTATAATGAAAAATACGCATCTATGAAGCTATGCGTCTGTGGACAGTAAGCCTAACACGAAATTTTTTTTTGTATCATAGAAATTAATGTGACTTCAGGTCACATCGTAATTTCTAAACTGGATTTGTTTTCTAGTACTTATATAGCAAAACTACATCTGGGAAATGTTTTAAAATGCCAGTAATTGCAGCAAGATTTGAAGTTTGTACAGGATTGCATGCGATTGAAGTGCAGTGCGTCACCGTCCTACTATATCGGCGCCTATTCACTAAGATGTAATCCAACGGTCATTTACGTGCAGTCAACAACGAAAACATCACGCTGACCTCGCTTTTATTTTCGCTAACTTTTTGTTGCCGACTGTACAGGGGTCATTCAATTATTACGTAAGCACTATAGGGGGGAAGCTTTTGCTTTACTTATTTTTGATGACATGGGCGATGGGGGTTCTGGATGGTGGTTATGTCAACAGTGTATATTAGTTTTAGTTTTTTAGAGAACGATGACGATGTTCCAAAATCACACAAGTGACATATGGTGGCAGTAAAAATCCAGTGTCATTGAGACTTGAGTCATGGACTGAGGACTGTTAATTTGAATTAATATGCGAAAATTTTAAATGAAGTTTGTTTTGTACCTCTATTTCAAGCCTATTCCTTATTTAGACTTAACTGCTCATAAATAAATAACGAAGCCAGAACACAATGTTTACTTAAGAATGGAGGGGGATGCTTTTGCTGACAGAGGAGAAGAGGTTTCAATAAAAAAAAAACTGTTTAGATACCTACGTAATACTTGAACGGCCCCACATCTATAGGTACGAATTTATTTTTATAGTGTGCTGATTGCTTATTTAATTGACACATCTTCTCATCGAACCCATGCATAAATTGTTATCCTTTATAGTGAACAGCTAGAAGTTAATATTAATACCCTAGTTCACACTGAGTGAATAATATTTGTACGATCGTTGGCTAGGAACGGCACTAAAATAATGACGAACTTAGCTCGTACAGAATAGTTTATTGACCTTTGAGTATGTAAATGATTTACCTTTACCCATTGACACATGTGACACGGCTAAATTTTGACCGTTTTAATCCCGTGGAGGGTAGATGTACGAAATTTATTTTTACATTAATTTCGTACATGCGTATATAAATTCGAGTTTTAGGGCCAAATTCACCAATAAAGTAATCGCGATTATATAAAACAAAACGCTGTTTGAGCGCCTAATCGAGTTTATAGCTTCATTTTGCGTTTCACCGCGATGAATAGAACCTAGTTTACGGTAAACTCAGTTTCAATTCTATTGTTGTCGCCCATGTTTATGAGACGGTTCTTTAAACTAGGTTACGCTGAACTCAGCTTAGTTGAACTAAGTTTTTATATTGAATGATGAAATCAGCCCTTAGTAAAAAAAGTACTTTATTTTTTAATTTTATCTTTACAAATCGATAGTGTTTGTGTATGTACCGGATCGACCCTCCACGAGTTTAAAACGATCAGAATTTAGCCGTGTATAGAAATTGATGCAAAGTGGAAAATCTTTGCGACTTTTATGGGTCTACCATGATCAGTTTTGTCTGCTCAGGAGACGTCAGTCGTAAGAGCGAGAAAGAGTCGCAATTCAGTCGATAATTCTAATTTTTCAAAGATCTTCCAACGCCACTATTTAATTGTATGTGCTTAGATTAACTAACTATGTACTTGCATCAATATGAGTGACTTTAAATATGGAAACATTATATCAATATATTTTTAAGCTGACAGAGCTAGAGTTACTAGTTTTCTATATTTAGAACTAAATTGTGTTTAAGACTTCTGGCTTTCTTTCGCCTCAACTATTTCATTCGCTGACGTCTGCACGCCCGCATCGTCGGAAATTAAATGCATTTATATTATACGGCAAATAAGTTGAACTAAAAAGGCCGTCGTTGCTATAGTTATGTTTTTTAGATTCGATCGCCATTTTGGTTTAACTTATATGGCGCGTATTGTATGCACGTTATGACTCAGTGAGGTGGGTGTGACTGGTGGCAGTCTTACAACTGGCAAATATCTGGCCAAGCGCAATGTGATTTTTTTCAGACAAATATCAACATTGCACTTCATAAAATAAAGTCTAAAATAAATAATCTTAACCACGTATATTTGTCTTGTTGTCTGGACCTTTTTTCAATGTAGGAATGTGATATTTGTCTGACAATGGAGAGCGCGTTTCAATGGGTCTAAATCAGCTCTATGGACCAATTTAAAAAATACTCGTGAATGGATACTGGTCTAAAATTGTGAAAATGAGCTGGCTTATAGTCTTGGCCATAATGCTTAAAGTATAAATTTAGCACTTAACAAAGAAGTCAAATTAACAATTTAACATTCTGAAGTTAGCCAAAAGTCAGGTTATCGTCAAGATTATCTATAGACGCCACAACAAGTAGTTTTGCAAACAATCTAGCATTAAGGAATGGTTTTGTACGGTACTTGCGCCATTCGGAACAGGTGAACATAAGAATGTAAATGAGTGAGTGAATGATACGCACTATCTCACTCACTCAGTTACAGAAATGGTAGGTAGTTTTAAAAAGTTTTTATGACCCATATCTATAGTCAGGTTTCTAAGGTTAGGGATATTTTTAATAAAGGTTTTTGCATAGTTTATTTTAGTTGTGTTCTGAATGGCTAAGTCGCAGAGAACAGTCTTGCATGTGTTCATACCTAGACATTGTACTATATCTGGTAACAGTGGTGTGCATAGTTTGTTGTCTGTTTTTGTATTTCTTAAATATGATTAACTAATAATATAGATTACTTTGAAGATATAAATGATTTTTATTTTGGTATTTCAAATCCACAAGCCATTATTGCTTAATTGGTAAGCTGGTGTTGTCTTTATTGTGCATATCGTGAAAGCTAACTTGTAATTTGCCATCTGGGGAAAATTCTTAAATTAATATTTAATGGCTATTTTAGGAAGCATATGCAGCATAAATAGGTACAATTTATCATCATTTCAGCCGAAAGACGTTCACTGTTAGACATCGGCCTCCCCCAAGTGTCGCCATAACGACCAGTCCTGTGCATCTTGCATCCATCAGATTCCTGCAACCTTCACCAGGTTGTCAGTCCACATTGTGGGAGGCCTTCCAACGGTGCATCTTCCGTACGTGGTCGCCACTCCAGACCCTTTCCCCCCCATCGGCCACCTGTTCTGTGAGCAATGTGCACTGCTTCTTAAGTTTGTCAATTCTTCGAGCTAAGACGGTAACCTTGGTTCTATAAACACAATAGCTAGAAATAAAAACAACTATTTTAAATAATACGATTTTAATTATAAAATTAACTACATATTTACAAAACTCATCTACATGTACATACAAGCAGTCACTGTTGTTTTTTTTTCTCAAGATTGGCTTCAATCTCCATCAACTTTCCTCTTAAAGTTAGATTGTTTGTCATTTCATAGTATGTGAATATGGATGAGGCTAAGACCTGACCTATGACCATAATCGTTAATGTGTTGTTGAAGGGCCTTGTCAGTTTTCTTATAAAATTGAAGACAACCTTTGGGCCTTCTCTTAGATCAGGCACCCTGTATGTATTGTATCTGTGAGCAAACTGAAACAAATGATAATGGTTTGATTTATTATGGGCCAATGCTGCGTTATACGGGCATACGCACGGGAACCTGTCGCGTGGTTATGCGCGTGTCGTGTGCGGCGGTCCTCGTAGCGGAAACAGGGTTATTACCTGCAGCACGACTACATACACGTGTGCATGTAGTCGTGTCGATGGAGGAGAAATTAATATTTATGACATAGCAAAAAGAGGGTGCGTGACCCAACTTCCTACGACGAATGCTCGTGCGTGTGCTACAGAGCACTTATGTATGTGACTGTTATTTCTGGTGAAGTTATGATTTAATTCACGCCTTTGCCTACCTTTCAGGAATAAAAGCTATATATACATGGCATCATGTCATGTATAAAAACTGTTAACTTACCATTAATGCTGAAGTTGGCCCCAGCACCATAGGGTATGCAATCCCAAGAGTGGTCTGTATGGCTGCAGACCTGACCTCATAACATAATGGACATGCCTGATTCTTCATTAAAAGTAAGTCTGTTGAAATTAACTGAAATTTAAATAAAACAGAAGTTATTTATCTAGTATTGATAGGAAACTATGAAAATAGAACAGCAAGGAGAAGGTTTTGTAACAGAGTAGACTTAGACCCCACTTGGTCCCTGTCCCAGAACTGAAGTCACAGGTACTTATTACCTAAATGTTTTTTTTATTTGTGCTTTTTTTAGCTCAACATGGCTTGTGCATTTTTTTTGTAATAGACAAACTAGTGCTTGACTATAATCCCACCTGACTGTAAGCACAGTAGGTAAAGCACACTAGTTTATTAAGAGCCTATTCATTCTTACCTTGAAGACACCTAATTTATAAGCTAAGAAGCCATGATTTATAAATAATTAAAAATATAAAAAGGACTATAGTATGTGGAAAAGAAGTTGAATTGGAATAGCCATTGTTGCCCAAAAAATCTGTTACTGAAGGTCGATTGCCATTTCGGTGCAACTTGAATGGTGCATATTGTACTAAACTTTGTTCAAAATATTCTGCCGAAATTCACAATTTAATACTTACATGTCTATGAAAAAGAGCTGTTAGCACCCCAGGCATAATGGAGATGGGAATGACAGATGCAAAGTATCCATAAGGTCCCAGTTTTACCTTGTTTCTGAAATGCCTGTTAATCATAATACCGCAGAAAGCATTTATACCTCCAAGCACCACAGGACCATACTTCAAAGCCCAGCTGTAACAAAGATTGTGTGTTTATCACTTTTTAGTGGTAAATTCTTTTTAGGTTTAAAACATGACAAGAGGGCTATTATTATCAAAAATCTGTGTTATGAGAGCGACATGTATCGTTTGGTACCACACAGCCAATATCTAAAACACTGTTTTAGATTTTGGCTGTGAATCTGTGGCGATTATTTTTGGGACCATTAGCTTAAGCGAATTTGAAGAATGCTGTTATATAACAGCATTATAAACAGCTTTTCTGTCAAGATTTTACTTACGTATCGGAAAGTGAATCCCAGTCGGAAACAATATTCCAAACGTATTCGGTAGCTTCGATTTCATCAATAACCACAGCATCCTCAGGTACTTCTTTAGATTTCATCAATGCCATGTTGAAGATTTGTTAGTTCTAGTTTTAAATGGGCTGTTTTTAGTATGATAGTTACACATCAAAACAAGTAATTTCTTGGTTTAGCTTAAAACATAACCTGTAAAACATCACAAAACAAATCAACTTTTTGCACTGGTTGTGGTTGTCAAAACCAGCTGGTTTAGTGTTGTAACGAATCAATCAATCTGCCTTTATAGTCTATTCTGACCTAGCCTTAATCCAATTTCGTAATTTGTTAGAGTTCGAGCGGGTATGTTTCCAATCAAATGGGTTGCAACGGGTTATTATTTTACATGAGCTTATCTGACCTCCTCAACCCATGACCAATTAACATGTTATATAATTGCTGAGATTACTGACTGTCAGGTTTTTTTTTTTTAAAGTAGGTAAAATCATCCAATGACATGCCCCGCCCTTGGGTGGAGCGGGAGATAGTGTCAGACTCTTACTGACTAAAAACCTACCCCGTTCCATTCTTTGCCTTGGTTCCAGGGCCCTGGTATGCATTTTTATACCTCCCCAAAGCCCCAGATTAGGCTTCGACCCTACTGGGCCCCTTCAGTTTGCTGACGACTCCTTGAGGCGCGCGGGAACAGTGCGCGCTGTAAACGACTTGGGCTCAGTCCAGTCTGTTACCGGACGTCAGGCTGAATTTCGACTACCAGTCTAAATTTTATACGAGGCAAACGATTTTCCCAAGAGACATAAACAAGGATCTTATAATTATATTAGAAGGACATCCAGTCAAAGAGTATGTAAGCACTTGCATCCAGTAATCATAAATTGCTCAGTTGGTCAGTAGATTTATTTTTGAAAATTTTATCTTAGTTGATTTTTTAAGCACTACGTATTACTATTTGTCTATGACGAGAGAGTCAAGAACCATAGACTTATAGGAAACAGATCAAATAGATGACCTTCCTTAAAGCTTGCTACATATCAGTAATCTGTGCTTCCATAGATCAACTCGCGTTCCGAAATGCGTCAAAAACTCAAAAACGATAATTGTGCGATTATAACCAAAAATAGTCACAAAAAATACGGGCTAGTATTTAAGTAATAATTGTGACGTTGCGCCATACATATTAGTAATCTGTGCGTTGCGCGTCGGTTAGGTTCACGCTATAACCATAGACTAATATATTATAAGCTATAACTACTTTTGACGCAATTCGGAACGAGGGTCAAGAGAAAGCGTTTCGTGGTAGTTTTGGCTGTTGTAGCATATTATTACTTCTATCTCTTTTTATCCCTTTTCATCAATTTTTTTTTAAGATTCATCTGTCTCTTTCTGATTATAAATGTCAAATTGTATGGAAAAAACACAGCGGGCGTCTTTACTAAAACAACAAATTGTAAATAAATAAATAAATTTTAAGCAGCAAGTACAGTCATAATGGCTCAGTCGCAGTTTTCTTTATTATGGAATGCACACAAGAAGAATATATGTCATGGATTAAGCAGTTTGCAGCAGGTAAAAGAGATACAAACATGAAACAGAAGACGATTGTATTTTTTTACTATTCATTTATTTCCTCCAGAATGGTGAGTTTGTGGATATGACTCTCGCTGCAGACGGACATTTAGTGAAGGTCCACCAGGTGATAATTGCACTGGCCAGTCCATACATCAAGGAGTTGATTTCATCTGCCGACTGCCAGCATCCCGTCATATTCCTAAACGTAAGTTAGTAAAGCGTGAATCATGTGGCCGAAATAGGTCATATTCTGAATTTGAACCTCCGTTAATAATGGTCATAACAAATAGTAGTATTTGGTTGACCTAGCAGGTTTAGCAATCCTTGGTAAAAACAGAAACCCTCGGTTATGGCTCAATGGTGGATTAAGGGAGTTTATATATGTCATTGGTAAAAGTTTAAATGTTCCTCTCTTGAAGTGTTGATCCTGTTATAAAAATCCTTTTCAAACAAAATCTAACTTTATTACCAATTACAATAGGATAATAATACATTTTTTTTTATAATTTCAGAAAATATCTTACACTACGCTATGTGCCTTATTGGAATACATATACACAGGCGAAGTATTAGTGTCTATTGAGAATTTGAATGAACTTTTAGAAGCTGGCAAAGAACTTCACATAAAGGGCCTTGAAGACATGGTATTGACTTGTTTTATATTTTTATTTGTGTCATTTATGCAGCATTGAAGTTAGAAACTAAAGTTTTCATGTGAACACAGGGCACATTTCATCATCAAACAGTGCCTTCAATATCCCTCTGTTTGGTCATTGTTAGAAATTTAAACAGTGCAGTGCAGTGGTATAAGGCCATTGGCCTTTGCCACCATGGACAACTACTGTCGTTTGAATTCCATACTTTACAAAATTATTAATGGTTTCTC
Organism: Leucania comma; assembly: GCA_958295575.1. Lineage (NCBI taxonomy): Eukaryota > Metazoa > Arthropoda > Insecta > Lepidoptera > Noctuidae > Leucania > Leucania comma. The sequence goes on from OY282469.1 coordinate 4,050,672, forward strand.
ATGGTTTTCGCGAGGCGACCGCCTGCCACTCATCCTCACTTCGGACCATGGCCTGTACCAAGGCCCTCCGCGATAGATCGCCGCCGCTAATCGCCCTCATGAGTACACGGCACACCTCCACTGCGTGCCCCACTGTTTCCTCCGGGCAGTCCACACAGTAGTGACACCCGGGCGTCGCTTCCGCACGAAGCCAGTGCAGCAGGCTAAGAATATTTAACATTTTTAATGACGGCAACTTTGTCTGTATAATCACTACCCACCTCCCAAGTTGTTGCTATTCGTAGCTATTGTTGACTTGTATTTATTATCAGTAGTGAGTGTACGGACTAGAGTCCAACTCTAAGTATGCTTGTATTGAATTTCGGGCTGGTATCCGCAACTCCACGACTAAAGCGCGTATTTTGCGTAACCCTCTAAGTATGCTTAGTATACTTTGATCTTATAAGGTAGAACTTGCGAACACGTATGCCACGTGTGTCGATCTGGGCGCGTCAGTCTCCATACATTTGATATGAAAAGTAGACTTGTAGAGCTACATTAGATCCACGCCACGCGACGTCGTTTTGCGCACAAATCAGGCGTGGCACACGTGTGCGTCGGTATAATGTAATTAAACTTTAAGGGTTTTCGAATAATGTATGACTCAGCTCCTGGGTCCTTGGTACTGATTGTGTTAACCATTGAAAATGTTTTGTTGCCATAGTATTTATTACCTTGCAGAAATTAACAGATACAACATCAACCAACCAACAATTATCTCAGAATGAAAACGAAACAGATTGTAATATGGAAAGCCTTGATGAGGAGATCAGCTACTTTGAAATAACTAAAGACCATGATGATGATAATAAATACAACATGGCCAATATTGTTGTGTAAGTTTTGTTTATTTATTTTGTTAACACAATACTTTAGTACCTGAAGACGCATGTTGGAAGGCCTGAAGACCCATGACCTAGTGTGGGTCGCAGGAATCTGATGGATGCGAGACGCATAGGACTGGTCGTTATGGCGACACTTGGGGGAACTATGTCCAACAGTGGACATCTTTTGGCTAAAATGATGGTGATAATGATGATGATCAGTACTTTAGTGATAGATCTTTATCAGGCGACTAAGATTTATATACAAAGTACACAAATAATCTTACAAAATAACAAATATAAAAATAACAAAACAACAATTTATCTACAAATTATTGAAAACGAAGTAACAGCGTCGTGTTTCACTGCAAAACTGTATACATACCAGTGTTGGGCAATATTTAATCTAACTACTGATTAATAACTGAGATTACATATTGTAGTTAGTAATCAAAACTACAAACTAATTTAAATAATCGAAAAAAGTAGTTAAACATTTTGATTACTAATTACAAATTGTAGTTGCAATCACGATTACGAGACTACTTTTTATAACTACACATTTAAAGGTCGATTTTTTTATTAATTGTCAATCAAAACAATACTAATATTATGTAATATAATAAGGACATAATTAATCATCTACGACTTCAAGTCCTGTATTCAATTATTCGTGAAAGTAAACATACATGGATTTTAATACATTCAGATTCAGTTTTTTTCAACCTTTATATTTTTAAATTGAATTTTAGAGCTAGATTCAGATAAAACAAATCAATAATTTCATCATTTTTCATGTTTATTTAATTTCAAAATGTAAGTTCTTAGTGCTCAAATAATCAGTAATCATGACTACTAGATTACAGCAATCAAATTAAGAACTACTTTGTGTAGTTTGATTACTGTTGTTAAGTTACATGTAATCATAACTACATGTAATCAAATTACATGTAGTTAACTACTTTCAATAGTAATTTGTAATCTGATTACAGAATAGTAGTTAACTGCGCCCAACACTGATACATACCATCTTCTTCTCATGTAGATCTGATCCAAATCTAGTTGGATCAAATTAATGTATATAATGTTACCGGTAATCTAATTCAGGTGTTCTATAAAATACCGAATGCGTAGCCGGTAATGTGTGTAAAAGACGAGAGCAGGGAAGGAGGTGATGTAATTTTAGGGCGCCCCGACACGGACAGATTTGGTTATGTTTTTTTTTATCACCACCTGAAAATAAAAGCCTTACTTTAAACCGTATTCTATACATTGCCTAGATATTGTATAGAATACCTGATTATATAGATTGCTGGTAACATATACACCCCTATTTTTTAATTAGTGCCCAAAAAAATGGGGCTCAATCAGTACCCGTTACTGATCATATTTGTGTAGTCAAAAGTACAAAAAACGAAATTCCAAAATTGTCCACGAAAATTTGTCATTATTGGTAAATCCATAATTGAATCATTATTCATAACAATTACTACTAGAAAATACTAAGCGCAGTGTTTTTCCATTTTTATTGACATTCTTTCATTCATAAACAATAACCTGTACAATGATTCCAGAAATTGAGTGAGATTTTGGGATATAAACAAACGCTCATAACTTTGCTGTTTATGAATATTATGCATTGAGACTTTACTTAAATAATAACAAGACCTTTTCTAATAGGCCGTTTAAGTATTTGCCATAATTAAAACATAGTGGTGTATACCTGGATACCACTACTGTTGGCTTCGTATAAGTCGAGAAGAATATTTATCTGAAAAACACTTGTAATATTAATACACGCTTGAACTTGTTACAATTGGACCACGAATTTGGTTCGCTTCGTAGTAGTCCGGTGACCATAATTATTGTTATTTGAGTCCAACGCAAAACAACTGTCCTATCCGGTCGTCTGTTGTGAGAACGAATTTGGTCGGCAGATTTGGTGCGACGAACCGAATTCGAGGATAGGAGAATAGTTGAACAGAAGTACAACAAAAAAATCTGAAAACTGTAAATGTATAGTTACGACACAATTTTCTTTTTTTTTTGCGATTCGGAAAAATCTGAACTAAATTCGAGAGTTAAACTATTTTGATAGGTAAGTTTGTACAGAACTTAATAAACTCTTAATAAACCAGTTCGCCACACCATCAACGATTTCATCACTGCTTATCATCAGGTGAGATCACAGTCAAGCACTATTTTTATCAAATTAAAAAAAAGCTTTCAGTGCGCGATTCCAACTTGCACTTGCCCGGTTCTTTGTATTAGACCAAACACAAAAAATCCTGTCTATTTTCTTTAAAATTGGAACATTATATTGGTTAGATCTATTGTATGAGGATATTAGTGTCTGAAATAATAATATCTTTATTTCGGGCTTTTAAATGGTCTTTTGTGAAAAAGAAATACAATATTTTAATGGACCTGTTCAGTCAGTGATTGCTTGCATGTTGCAAAAACATATGAATATTATTTTGGATAAATATGTTTTTGTTTCAGAGATGGTAACGACGGATCCAGAATAATTAGTACAAGAACTATAGAGATGGATAACTATGAAGAAGAACAGGAAGACGAAGATTCAACGCCGATACCAATAGAAATCAGGGCGGTCTCCGAGCATAACGATGGCAAACACACTGGTGATAACCCTAGTAAGTACCCTGCTTAAAACCTTAAGAGCGGTCAACCTGAGGTACATTTTCGTCAACGTGATTATGATGTTATTATACATCTTTCTTCAGATATTTTGGATACACAGATATCTTGTGGATATTATCTAGGCTTCCATAGAAATCAAAATATATATTTGTGTACAACGAATTCAGTGAAAACCGCTGAAAATCTGCTATTTTACGTGAACTTTGGCCGTCCATAATGTACCCATATATTAAAAATATGAAAAAGTACTTCTATAGAAGTCTAGCGCATCGAGATTCTAAATAATGTAAATTTTTCGCAAAAACTTTTAAAACCCTTAAGGTTTTAAAAAAACGCACATTTCCTGGAACTAGTCTTGTGAAATATTTGAATAAATCACGGAATAACCGAATACCAGCAGAGTTCTGGTTTAAGAACTTTATTTTAATCTCATCAGAATTAACAATAATTCAATTACTGAGAAAATAAACAATACAATATATGATGTTATAAACGTACAGGGATAACCTAAAAGTAATTATAGACAAAGAAAAAAATCATGTACGTATGTATGTAATGACGTCTATCGCCGGTTCAGTAATAGCTTCTTTACTCAAAACTGTAGTATCGTCTGCGAATAATACAATATATTGGTCCTTTGAATCTGGCAATTCGTTTATATATGCTAAAAATAATATCGGCGCTAGTACAGTCCCTTGTGGTGCACCATATTGATTCTTTAAGTAAGGGGACCTATATGTTACCTACGTGTTTTTTTCTGGATCCATTTTTACGATTTCTGTGCATTGTTTACGACCTCTCAAATAACTTTCAAACCAACTGTAGGCCTGTAGAGCCTCATATACCGTACTGATCTAATTTATTTGATAATTTATCACGGCAAAACATATCGAATGCTTTAGTCACATCAAAAAGTACAGCTATAAGATTTTTTTTTTGTCAACTGAACTGAGAATTTCTGTTGTTAATTGAAAACATGCCAATGTAGTTGATTTATTTTTAATAAAAGTGTTTTGCTTTTTTTAACGCAATTCACTTTTTCAAATATCTCGGAAAGATTTGGTACCAAAGTATATCAGTCTGTAATTCCCCGCTTCAGTTTTATCTATACTTCCTATTTTTTTACACTAGTATGATCAACACCAAAATATAATATAAAAAAAAAATCTATTACTAATTGGGCATCGCAACATTTTAATAAAAAAACTTTTTCAAAAAAAAAGTAACCAACTTCACTGAACTAAGTTTGGTGAAATCGTTTTTTTTTTTTAAGTTTTTATTTCACACTTTTTAGTTGCGATAAACTTATAACCAGAGTGCCTATTTCTCATGATAATTTCAATGAACCCAAACACTGATAAGATACATCGTTTTATTATAAAGTTCCCGTGTCTCCGTTCCACCTTCCGGCTCCATCACCAGATCAGTTCGGTAGTATCTTATAGCCAAAGTGCATCTTATGACAATTGTATTAAGCCCAAACACGGCTAGGATACATTGATCAATTACGGAGTTCCGGTGCCTATCTTCCGGCTCTATCATCATCATCAACTTAAAGAAATTAATTTCGTACATGCGTATATTTATTTTTTAATTTTTTCTTTACAAATCGATAGTATTTTATGTAACGAATGGACCCTCCGCGGGATTAAAACGGCTAAAATTTAACGGTGTATAACAGTTCAGTTTAGGGCCATAGTTTCGGTTAGGGAGCTTCATAACATCCGTGATTTATACAAAAAAATGACAACGAAAATCGAAATAATTTTCAGGTCTAAGCGTCATGCAGTTCACAGTATCAAACCAAGGCTCACTACAAATGATCCTGAACCGTTACGTGTACTATCTGAAGCACACGAACAGGAACAACACGCGCCAGTGGCGTTGTGTGGACTATCTGAACAACGTCAAGTGTCCCGCGCATGTCTTCACTAAAGATGACGTCGTGGTGCAGAGGTGAGCTGTCAATATAATCTTATTAACATATCCAGAATTCCTGGTAGGTTTGAAGAAGACTTTCACCCAGTAGTGCCATGCTCTAGTCAAAAAAGTTACGGACGGCTGAATGTGAAGCAGCCATATTACATAACAGACACGTCTTTCAATCCGGCGCGCCAACTTGTAAAACGGCGTTTTATACAATACGGCTACGTTATATTTATTTACTATAAAACTAGTAGATAAAACTTTTCGATTATCGTATAGATTATGAATAGGGATTTATTCTACGCACAATATTGACACCTGCGCGTTTCTTTCCGTGGAATCCGAAACGGGTACCTCCCGAAACACCCGCCCGCTAAAGACCTGCGTCAGGCGGAAAGTGAGGACACGAAGAGCGTGCTAACACTTTATACACTGATGTTGTATAAAGTTCCATTTGTGATGACATAGGAGATAAACCGTGCATAAATCTAGACTATGAGCAGCTACTAAAACCCTATGACAGTTTTCCCAAACCCTGAATCTGAAACTCAAGACTTTACACACAGCATCTATTATCTGTTTTTTTTTTGGGCGGGAAGTCATCCAATGACTTCTCGCGCTCTACCGTCCGCGTGGACGGCGTATATAGGCTAAGAACTCACGATGCGGTTTTCACTTGCGGCCGCCGCGGTTGCGGGCCCGCAGCTTCTGTAGAATGTAGATATATAAAAAAATTATAGCACATTTGACGACACGTTTTACGCCTGCGGTGTACGCGGTTGTTCACGGCTCCTGTTGCACCGGCGGGCCGTCTTGCAACCGCGTGTCTTGCGATAATCACCCGCCAGGTTTGCGGGCAAAAATCGCAACTACGACGGCTGTGTAACCACACAAAACTGCGGTCTCGTGAGTTTAGAAATGAAGCAGCTGCTTCGAGATTTCTTGGCCTTACTGACTAAAACCCACTCCTATATTTCTTCTTGGCCTTGCGACCCAGGATTCTCTGTGTTAATAATTAACACTCTTAATAATTTTCAGGATATCAGCTCACGTGCACCCATTTCACGACAAACGGATATTAAAAAAAGTGAAAGCCGGCGCGGTGTTCTCAGCGATCCACGAGGCAGAACAGCAACGGAAGCTGAAGAAAAATGAGGGCGTTATGAGCGACTGAATTAATTATTTTTAGTAAAATTATTTTTATTAAGTTTTACTGTGGTTTATTAAATAATTTCGATGAAGAACTAAACCTAAAATAAAAGAAATAATTTATCATATATTGATCTTTGTTTTGAGATTCTTGTATTGACCGAATAAAGGCCAATGCCTTTATTCGGTCAATATAGTTGAGCGTTGAGTCCAGTCTAACTTCAGAATGCAGGTGTAGACTTGATGAAACCAGAAGTGAAGATTTAATAATCGCCAAAGAAACTTATGGGGCACGACCAAGACCTAGGGGCCACGAAATAAATACGGTAACATGATGCGATGAACTTGTGATGCAGGATAGTTCGTTTCGAAAATCAAATTGCTCGGTTTTTGTATATAACTTCTCGTAGATTTTACTGAGTTCTCCGTACAAAATATTCTCTCTTTTATATTATGAATAATTCTTTCTTTTCTGACGTCCTTTTAAATTGAAAAATTATCAAATAGCTAACTTATCCCACTCAGGGTGGAGCGAGAGGGACTGCTTTCAAAAAGTAGTAGCCCTGAAACGCAAAGGGCAACCCTTTGCGTTTCAGGGCTACTGTAACTCTGTAGAACGATCCCGCAGCCCTAACAGGCATCGGCATCGCCTCAAATGAGCGCCGTTCATATTGAAATGCTGACATCTCTGAGGCGCGCGTAGAACGTTCGAAAGATTAGGCGGGGACACATATAAAACCAATCAGAATCCTGTAAAAAGTACGTAATTTCGTTCCACATGGAACAATAATTTATTATTACATATTTATGTATATAGTCACTGTCTTATCAGATATCTGGTAGCACATAAACTACCTTTACGTTTTATTGCACAAATGGTAGGATCTGTTAATTTACGTAGACAATTAGGTGTAGCACTTTACAGTGTCTACGTAATTAAAACCTAAAAACATTCAATTCATACAAATTTTGGTCTTATCATAATAGCAATATGGAGTATATTCCTTTAAGGAAAATATTAGATACTAGTTTCTACCAGCGGCTTCGCCTGCGTGAATGTCGATTTCTCCATACAAATTTCCAAACCCTGTTTTACCCTCTTACGCATGTATAAAATTAATTTCTGTAAGTGAACGAGTCAATTACCTTAGGTAAGTGTCCATCGTTGCGTATTAACTACCTATAGGTCATTGAACTCGCCCAGCTGACGTTTACTTAAAGAAATTAATTTCGTTAATGCGTAAATTAATTCGAGTTTTAAAGTAAAAAAAGTACTTTATTTTTAATTTTATCTTTACAAATCGATAGTGTTTCATGTACCGAATCGACCCTCCACGGGATTAGACCAATCATAATTTAACGGTGTACTCGTATACTTATAATATTTATATATCTAAATATTTATGTCTTAGCTGCTTCAGTAGATGAACCCGCATTATATAAGTAAACCCAGTTAAATATAGGATATTAGGTACGAATAAAGAACCGAAAATCGCCAAAATAAAAATGTCTTTGTCTACTTTCATGATAGTCGTAGTCGTGCTTTATTCCCTGACAATTGCGGAATGACGCACAGACATCCTCAATTGTAATTATGCAGTTGTGTAGTGTATTATCTTCTGTCGTTCCACTCTCGGCTATCCAATAATAGATGTGTAGAGATGCACAAATTGCATATACAAACCTATAAACTCGCAGTACCTACTGCAGACTTCAGTTGGCCATCGGCTATCTTTGAGTACACACGTGCGCGGAAATAAATAAGATGCTACTTCTTATCGTGTTTATGATGTTCACGGGTGCTTGTCAAGGTTACAAAGTACTAGCACTACTTCCGTACCCCGGAAAAAGCCATCATATGGTATTCGAGCCAGTGTTAGATGAGTTGGCGAGACGTGGTCATCATGTTACTGTGGTTTCCTTCTTCCCGTCAGCAAAGCCACATGTGAATCGTCGCGACGTTAGTTTGGTAGGACTTGCACCGGTAAACGTAGAAGTAGTGGATTTACGAGAATTCGACGACTCTTCTTTTTTCGCCAAAAAAATCTCCACGCAATTTAATTTAGGCCATAGACTCATGGACTTCAATCTCAAGATATGCGAAAAGCTGATTTATTCAGAAATTTTTGAAGAGTTCATTAAGGCCGAAGGTGCTTACGATGTGGTGTTAGTGGAACATTTCCACACTGATTGTATGATGGGTATAGTGCACAACTACGCGGCACCTTCAGTGGGTCTGATGTCGTGTGCCATGTTGCCGTGGATGCCAGCGAGGTTCGGTGCTGATGACAACCCAGCGACCTTCCCCTCAATTTTGCTACCATTTGGTGACGAGATGACGTTTCTGGAGAAGCTTGAGAATGCTTTTACTATAAACTTTTTTAAGTACTGGCACAGATATATGACTAGGAATGAACAGAATGTTATGGAGACGAGGTTAGGTCGGAAATTGCCACCGCTAGAAGAACTGGCTAAGAACGCTAGTGTGGTGCTCGTCAACACTCACTATAGTCTGAACGGACGGAGGGTTTTGCCGCCTTCGGTCATCGAAGTGGGAGGTATTCATCTTTACAACAAAACTGCGCAACCGCTACCTGAGGTAAATCAATCTTGTATGCATGACCAAGACAATATGTCTAGGTATTGACTAATACGACCTGCAAAATTTTTTCTGAAACAAGATTGTCTTAGAACAACAATACAAAGTCCACTTAATTTATCATTCTAGGTACCTACTTACGTTTTAAAATAAATCACTTATTAAACTTAGGTACTAAGCAGCTATTATAAGCAGTAAATTATTGAGAAGTAGGTAATTTATAAAACAATTATTTGTTATTCATGCCTTACCTTAGTCACGTGTGCCATGGTCTGTATTTTTGGGGGGTGACAAACCATCAAATAACTGCTCCCGCTCTAGGTGAAGCGATGATGGAGTGTCAGACTTATACTGACTAAAACCCACCCGTGATCCTTCAGTTGCCCTTTGCGTTATAAGGCCGCAAAGGGCAATTCTTCTTATGCCTACCGCATATTCATCATGGTCTATCTAGAGTATACCTGTAAAAAGTTATAGAGGTACTGCATATTGAAACGTTAGAACATCCCTGAACTCGTGCACTGTTATGTTAGGTAGCTGTCGGTCGTTGCGTACTGACTACCTACAGTTCATTGGCCTCGCTCAGCTGACGCATACTTGAAGAAATTAATTTCGTACATGCGTAAATTAATTCGAGTTTAAAAAAAGGTACTTTATTTTTTAACTTTCTCTTTACAAATCGATAGTGTTTCATGTACCGAATCGACCCTCCACTGGATTAAAACGACTTAAATTTAACGGTGTATTTTCAAATTAAATATACCTAATGTAGGGTAGGTACCTATAGTTTTGTTCCTTAGAAAATTTTATTTATAAGATTCAGACGATAATGATACGAAATCGGTTAGGAATTTTAAATATGTGCATGCATAGATATTATTACCACATATGGTAGGAAGTGGGAGTTACAGCTTAGCGGTGTCGCGTTCTCAGAAAGCCGTGGGCCACATACGCCAATCTAGTCGTGTCGGTCTCCATACATTTTATATAGCAACTCAACTAGACTTGTAAAACTACATTCAGATCCAAGCCACGCTACGTCGTTCTACTTACAAATAATACTTAGGTACATTCTCTTTGATTACAAATCGTGGTCCACGTGTCGTCGTCGGTCTAATCTATAATCAAACATAATCCCAAAAATTTGGTTACCTAATCAGAATTTCCTTTATTCCACACAGGATCTCGAGCGTTGGGTATCAGGATCAAAGCACGGAGTCATTCTCTTTAGCTTTGGATCTCTTATTCGGGGCTCGTCATTGCCGCCAAAACGTTTGGAAGCCATCTTGAAAGTTTTCGCGCGCTTGCCTCAACAAATCCTTTGGAAATGGGAAACGGAAGACATAGCGGGGTTGCCGGAAAACGTTCTCGTGCTAAAATGGTTGCCACAGTATGATTTGCTTCGTAAGTAGGATTATTATATAGCAAATAAAGATAAAGATAAATTAAATAGCCTATAAGTTGACCTGGCTTATAAGGATTATGTATGGGTTCAGTAGTTTTTGTGCCAATTGTAAGCATCCCAGTACATTTTTACTGTTTTATTATAATTGTATATTATTCCAAAACACGATCTAAAATAGTTCCGGGGTCTATCACTAGGTTTAAGTGGCATTAAATTTAGTACTAGTCTCGGAAATTCATTTACCTAGATCGCGTAGTCCCGGAACTATTTTAGATCGCGTTTTGGCATAACTTTCCGAAATCTGTGGGCATAACTTTAGATCGCGTTTTGTAACTCCTACATTAGATACATGGAATTGATTATTAGCTATAAAAAACTACAAAGGAACATACCCTATCGTTGGCAAGAATTATTATCTTGTGTAAATGTAGAATTTTCAGTATATTACAAAGTACTCTGTGTGTAGAATGCAAATGTCTATGCTAGTGCAACCATGTGGACGCGTATCTTCCTAATGAACATAATCATATCAAAAAGTCCTATAGGTACCTATAAACTCACGGCATTCACGGTAATTTTACAATGAATCCAATATATTATGAGGAGACCATGTATTACAGTTCCCACCCAACATTGTTGCACAAAATGAGTGCCTTTTATAACCAAAACCAAAATATATTTTTTTACATTTGACCACGGAGTTGACGTAGGGATTGGTAGTTGCTTGAAATCATTTATAGTACGCGGCAAATAAGATGAACCATTTGCTATGGTTACCCGCGCCTGCCGCTTCGATTGAGACCTGAAAATCGGTTACTGCGCATTCAAGGTCCTACATCATGATGGTTCAACTTGTGTGACGAAGATTATAACCGATTTTCGGGTCTCAATCGAAGTGGCGGCTAGGCGTAACCATAGCAAGGTTAAATGGTTCAACTTATGAGCCGCTTACTATAATAGGTACGAGTTTCATTCTTATTACACATTTATAGTGATACCAGCTTTATTCTTTACTTCTGTCTGTTCCTAACAGCAGTTTTACAATATCCACAGATCACCCTAACTGTGTGGCCTTCATAACTCACGGCGGTCTCCTGAGCCTGACGGAGGCGGTGGCAGCAGGAGTGCCGTCACTAGTTATCCCAGTGCTGGGCGACCAGCCGGGGAACGCAGCGAATGCCAAACGAGCTGGCATCGCTGAGGCGTTGGCGATTTATGACGTTGATGAGCAGAGGCTGTATGAGGCACTCGTGAAGGTTTTGACTCCTGAGTAAGTATGGGAATAATTTGAATAAACAAACTAGCTGTTATAGGCCGATACCTATCTGGATTTTTTTAATAGAGTAGTCATTTTGATGATACTGTTTTATTAAAACGTGTTAGGTATTTACTTATTAATTAGAAAAAAAAGAAAGAAAAAACGTTTATTCGTACCAAAAAAAATCGACCTTAATCCTATTTAGTCGATCTAAAATCGACCTTATTTTACTCCATTAAAGATGATATTTGTTTATGTGGCTATAATATCTACTGGGCAGGGAATGGCTTCCGTTTTTAACTGATATTATTTTTTTCCCTTGTTTTTGTTAAAAGTTGGATCTGTAGAGCGACAGCATAGACTCATAATAATATGCATCATTTGAACTTGATTTGAACACTAGGAAACATACTTCGGATATAGCCATCATTGCTATACATTACGCATGTTTTAGTATCAGTAAACATTACACAGATTATAGGACTTTATAACTCAGTCAGACAACGAGCCAAGCCAAGATTTTCTCAACAGATCCTTATGACCGGAGATTTATCTTCATTATGGTGTTACAGAATGCGAGCCCGGGCTAAAGAGTTTAGCAAAAAATGGTGGGAGCGCCCCCTACCACCAATGGACACCGCCATTCACTACATTGAGTACACGGCGCGCTTCGGCCATCTGGACATGTCCTCACATAAGCGACACTTAACTAAGACAGAGCTGTTGTTCTTCGAAGCTATTGAGTACCTTGCTTTTGCAGCTTTGCTGTTGTTCATTGTGAGTCTAAGTCTATGTTGCTGTTGTTGTGGCTCGCGAAAAACGATAGTCAAAGTTAAAAAGAATTGAAATTGTTGGGAGTAGTTGGCAAATTATAGTCCTATTTTTAATAAGTTATCACACGATCAAACTTTGTAAGTACAACGGATCTGATCAGTCCGTACTCCGTACTAAGTTCGAGCACGAGTCACGTTCGTTTTGGTATGGACAGACCAAACTTACGCTGAGTGAGACTGGACCTTGGTACGATGGACCAAAATCGTCATACCACGTGTAGTGTTTTAACACATGCATTTTAACTTACAGGAAAATATAGAAGTGTTAAATAGTGATAAGATAGATAGTGTTAAAATCAATAAACATTTCTATAAAAATACATTTTATTGTCCCTGATTTAACATTTATAAAAAATATACAAAAACATTGTACAAAAATATTTATGACGATTTCTTTATTTATCATTATCACATTATTATATGAGCAAGGTTTTATGGATTGTAAAATTCGAGTGAGGTGACACCCTGGTGGAATGTGGATAAAACATTTTATAATTTACATAAATTAATCATTATCATGCACTTTCCTTTTCTACCGCGTTTGCACCGATAGTTTAGCCTTTCGTGCGTTCCAGAAGATATTATATTCGATTCGTGTACGTATTGTCGACACATAATTGAATGACTCCGTGGGTCGACAGAGCCGTCATAAGCCAAAAGATTTTATCTAACACATGTTCTAAATTTAAACAATCAACGTAAGAAAGTCGCACATTGTAAAGTTTATTTTGCTTTCTTTGTTATATTCGGTAAACAGTTATCGTATTCCATTTTGACAAAATGCACCTTTTCTTTTGATTGTTCAGCGACTTGCGTGCCGTGTTTACTTATCAAATAAAGCATGTTACATACAGAACTTATATCGTCGACTATAATCTGTTCGAGTACAAGTATTACGACTAGAAAATCGTTTGAACATTATTCTTGATTATTTTATTATTGATAAGGAATGTTAGTGGATGGTAATACAGTATAAAGTTCGAGACGAGTATTATGTGTAAATATTCTAAATTTGTAGACAATAACACTTATACACTAATATAATTTTCAATGAAGTAACAATAGTAGAATAATATTTATGTTTTCATTAAAGGCCGCTGGGTTACTTTTGTTAATATTACAATTATGCTTTCAAATACTTTCAACCTTGAAATACATTATGGGCCTGGAAAATCAATTATTTGGGAATTATGACAATCACAAAAACTAACAGATATGTGACACGAAATATAATGGAATCAATCCTTAATTTAATTTGTTATAAAACGTTGCTTTTTAAATTGAATTTACCCAAAGTGTGTGATTTTTATCATGCATCTTACGAATCCAGTCGATTCGACTCATGGTCGCGTATAATGTAAAATTAGATTTAATATAAATACGACAAGTAGATTTAATATCAATAAATCGATACCAGTAATACTTGAGGATTAAATAAAATAAAATTCAATAAACGAACTAATAGATTCAAAATGCCGCCTCCTTATGATAAAGACGCTTACAAACTAAAAATAAATGCACATTTAAGTACAAGTTACACAAAATTATATCAAGCTAAGTGATATTTCACGAAGGTGGGCAGTACGAAGGCAGCTTTGTGCATGTCGCTGCTGTAGTATCTTAAGTTCATGGCTTTCTCGTCTTCGGCGGAAAAAACGAGTTGGGGTTGATCGAAAACTATATCTTTATCCAACGACCCAAGAACGAAACCGATCTGTCCGGACGGGTACGTCGGAACCGATGCGTAAGCGTACGATGCACTAGGGAACTGATTCTTACATATCTTCAGCGTATTCGAGACTAGTTCTAGATCGTTCCACACGGTGCCAGCTTGAGAGCATACAATACCATTTGGTTTAAGCGCGCTCTTCATCAGCGCAAAGTAGTTTTCTTGGAAGAGGCTGACGGCTGGACCGACGGGGTCGCTGCTGTCCGTGATGATGACGTCGAACTCTTGGCTGTGGTTCTTCATGAACTCAAAGCCGTCGCCCACGTGGAGCGTCAGCTTCGGACTGTCGAAGCCCACCGCCATGAACGGCAAGTACTTTTTCGATACTTCGATGACTTTTGCGTCGATTTCTACCTAGAATGTAAATGATTTAAGGTTAACAACGGTTGAAGACGTTATCAATTTAATGACGTGTTGAAGAGTTATCGTATCGTTGGGTCAAGAGCTAACGTGAACTTCTCGATGTGTCATGGACTTTGTTGTTAAGGTTTAGTTGTCGCCTCAATGGGCTCATATATTGTATTATTATGTGTCTTACAGTCAAAACTGTTGATTGGTCGATGGGTCAACACCACTTTTAACTGCAATAAATCTTTAGAAGAACTTCTGACCAGTTAAAACTACTTTAAAAATCGAGGGAACTCCTCAAATATTATAGGCAACTATATAGTGATTTTGGTATTTTTATCGAGAACTTAAGCATGAAGTAACATTTGATGAAGTGGAACTGATGAATAAGAGCAGAAATGGCCAACGGAACTTCATACTCACATAGATATCACAGTGAAGATAATTAAGCGACTATGACAATACAAATAAATAAATGGTTCTGAATAGATGTGTTGAAAATGGTATTATCATAGTGACCTGATGATGATGATGATGGAGTCGGAAGATAGGCACCGCAACTCCGTAATGAATCAATGTATCCTAGCCGTGTTTGGGCTTATTAGAATTGTCATGAGATGCACTTTGGCTATAAGGTACTATAAAAGTGATCTGATGATGGAGCCGGAAGGTGGAAGGTAGACACGAGAACTTCATAATAAAACAATGTATCCTAGTAGTTTTTGAGTTTATTGGAATTATCATGAGAAATAGGCACTCTGGTTATAAGTGCATCGCAACTAAAAGGTGTGAAATAAAAACATTTTACAAAAAAAAAAGTACCGAATATCGGTGTTAACTAAGAAACAAAAAATACCGAGAAACACCGACTTCCGAAATTAAAGTTATTTTGATCCTTTAAGTGTTTTTTTTTTCTAGTGAAGTCGGTATTTTTTTTTTTTTTTGGAAAAAGTTTTTTAACGATCATGGCCCCAGACCGGCACGGTTATTACTTGAAAACAATTTATCTTTTAATGTATTTATATTTTGCTGTCCTAGATAAATTGGGGCTCGGAACATACTGGCTACTTAATATTTTTATTCATTTCTCTACATTTTTGACAAAAAATATCTTTCTTTTCCAGATTAGAGAAATATTTCCTAATGGGTAGACCCTGGTAGTTCAGATAAAGTTCTTATCAGTACGTTAAGTAATAACGCTGTCACTGATAATGGGGTTATAGTGTGTTTCGTTATCAATGTCGTTATGTCTCATCAGCTTTATTAATGATACGTCTGTTTCATACATTTATTTATCTATTGACGGATACAGTGTATCTCAGAGTTAACTAATATTAGTTTTAGACCAAGTAAAACCTTTGGTAATTTGCTGTTTTTAAAGTAAACAATATTATATGATGTAGTTTAATTATTTTACCGGTTTGCAGTGTAAATATTTGTTTTATGATCAACTGCAGACATTTCTTAATTAGTTAGTTTTGCCCAATACGTCCCACTGCTGGGCGAAGGCCTCCCTCTCCCTTTTCCACACACGTCTGTTCTCAGCCACTGCGGGCCACTCCCTTCGGTAATTGTCCAGCTCATCTCTCCACCTTCGCCTTGGTCTGCCACGATGTCGCCTTCCGTTTACTGGGACCCAATAAGTGGCTCTTTTAGCCCACAGCTCCCCCAATCCCACTTTAGACTAGCAGCTTTTTGGGTAACGTCTTTGATCTTAGTTTTGGCACGCAGCATTGTGTCCTTACGCGGTCGGAAATTCGAACACCACACAGGATACTGCGCTCCAGGGTTCGCTGACAAACCCTTGTTTAACATTAATTTTTCTTTATACACCATTGAATTTTGGTCGTTTTGATCCCGTGGAGGGTCGATTCGGTACATGAAATACTATGGATTTATAAAGCTAAAATTAAAAAATAAAGTCCTTTTTTTCTAAAACTCGAATTAATATACGCATGTGCGAAATTAATTTCTTTAGGTAAACGAGTCAATGACCTTGTAGGGAGTTGTCGGTCGTTGCGTACTAACTAACTACCTACAGTTCATCGGCCTCGATCAGCTGACGTTTACTTAAAGAAATCAATTTCGTACATGCGTAAATTAATTCGAGTTTAAAAAAAAGTACTTATTTTTTCATTTTTATTTTTACAAATCGATAGGGTTTTATGTACCGAATCAACCCTTCACGGGATTAAAACGACCAAAATTTAACGGTGTATAGTTGCCCCACTAAGTATTATTCCTGTATCGTCGGTGCGATCACAACAGGACACATAGACCCGGAACAACAATCTGTACAAATATTGGTTTCATGCGGGAATCAAACAAGCGACACGCAACACGCAGCGCGGCAGCCAATCACTCAACCAAGATTAGCTCAGTAGCTAATCTTAACAACATGATGCGAAACTCAGCTATTGATAATAATATTTAGATAATAATATATGAATAGTCACCTAACGCCTTATTCCAAAACGCGAATCTAAAATAGTTCCGGGACTATTACTAGGTTTAATACAAAATACCAACCTATTGTTTTATGACTATTGTCTTGTTAGATAAACATTGTAGATAACTGTTCGCGTAATTTATTACAATGATAACAGTCTAACTATTATTATTGTAATAAATTGCACTAGTAGGTACATTTTAAGCAGTTGTACTTCGCACATTTTTTCATTATGATATCACAAATACACATTTATAATTAAAATTACACATTTAAAATATAAGGTGTTAAAAAATTAACTGCAAGAAAAGTAAGTACTGGTTTAGAATTACAAATAAAAAAATTTGGCGAAAAAAAGATTTTTAAATAACAACCCGTTTCGGAGATATGCAATATTTTCACTTCACACAAAATTATTGAATATGCGCACTGTACACCGCACGTGCGCCGCCGGCGCGGCCGCCCCGCCGTAGGTATGCGTGAGTCGTTCACCCCTGTGACACGACACGCGACGGCGCAAATTCGTAAACAGCTGATTCTAATTTTTCTATCACATTTCTCAGACTTTGGACTGGCAAATTATCGAGCTTACTTACAAATAGCATATTTTATTATACCTATAGGACTATTAAAAGCACTGGTAGACTCCTAGGATTGTTTGGACAGCAGGCACTCGTCGTTGCTCACCATACAGTTCACGGTAACGGTTACGTGCCGCAGCTAAACTTTAACCAGTCGTAATGTAGCACATTATCATATCTAAGTACTCTCGATTGGAATACGTAAACGCTGTGCGTAAACGGCATTATTAAAAGCACGAAACTGCACGAACGCACGTATTCGCCGTAATGACACAAGAAAACACCCTTACCGCGCGACGGATTTCGGACAACTAAGGGACGGGAGGGGTAGAGAGAGCTGCGGGAAGAGTAGCGGGCGGCGGGGGAACTGCTAGCAAGCCGCTCGCGAGCGGTACGATGGCGGCCCAAGCCTCAAGCGCAGCCCTGGGTACAGCGCACAAAAAAATATTATACTAAATTGTTTTATTTATGTGAAAATATAAAAAGGCTCAAAAAAAAATTTTTTTTTTTTTGATGTGTTCGTTTTTCGATGGCGAGTAAGTGGACAAAATTCTTGCAGTTAATTTTTTAACACCTTATATAATTTTTTACTAGAACTGAACAGATGTTCAAAATCTACTTGTTGTGTGTTGCTTACTATTAGCAATTTATGGGAGATTTTTAATAACGTAAAATAAATAAATAGAAGTTCAGGGGAAATCTATTTTTTTTTTTACTATATATAATTGAACTTCTTAATAATACACTTTTTTTCGAAAATAGGAATTACTCCTGTATCATGGGTGCATTCAAAAACAACAACACAACAATGTGATCTCAAAAGGATTTACATTATTGTTTGGATTAAATTGATGCCTTATTTTTAAAGCTGGTATATCTTATCATATGAGAGTCTAATGCCAGCAGTTGGAAGAGGCGTGTGCCAAAAGGCACACAGAACTGAGGGACATACTCTAACCAGCACTGCAGCTAGAACCCAAAGAGAAAACTGTACTACGCCAAAGTAGAAATAAATGACCAATTTTCATCCTTGGGGTTATAGCTAGCTCCATACCAAATTTAATCATAATTGGTTCAGTTGTTTAACTAGTAAAGCGTAACAGACGAGACGAGATATTATTTATAATATTATATCTTATTATGTACATAAAATGGGCCTTAATTTTGAAGAACTAAATGCCAGATTAGAATAAAACATCCTGTGATGGCCTTAGGGCTGATTTCATCATTCAATATAAAAACTTAGTTCAACTAAACTGAGTTCAGCGTAATCCAGTTTAAAGACCCGTGTCGTAAACATGGGCGACAACAAAAGAATTGAAACTGACTTTAGCGTAAACTAGGTTCAAGTCATCGCGATGAAATGCAAAATGAAGCTATAATCTCGATTAGGCGCTCAAACTGCGTTTTGTTTGTACAAATTGCGATTAGTTTAATGGTGAATTTGGCTCTTTGAGTCTTGTGGCTGTCTTTATTTGAATACTAAACTGAGTTTAAACATACCTGTACAATTTCTTTGACTAGAGGATGCTTAGCAACCTCCCGAGCAACACCACCATCACCGCCGCCTACAATCAGCACTTTCTCAGGGTTCTTGTGACAGCATAGAGGTAGGAAAGAGATCATTTCCTGGAATAAATACATCAGTTTTTTTTATATGTGAAAATATTCACCGAGTTCAACCATGGCATGGTTATTGAACTATGGTCTTCAGAAAAATGACTGCACATTTTTTACTTAACAATAGAATCAAGTACTCTGTCAATGATATCATGGTACTAGTAGGAAAGAGTACCTATCAAGAAGGGGGAGGAGGCACAGCAAGAAAAACCTTGTCAAAAGTTCTTTTCAAATTTTAGGCAAGCTTGTCAACTCCTACCCAGTACCTCTATATTGAAAACCTAAATCAGTCTAACCTTGTATAGAGGCACTTTTTGAGCAGTTGATATTCATTCCACAGATAGTAGTAGATATATTTTATTTACCTGATATGAAAACTCATCCTTCTCAGTACACTGTATGATACCATCTAGTACTAGTACTTTTCCAAAGCTAGTGGTGTCAAGCACATGTATATCCTGATATTCAGACTTTTCCGAGTGCAGGACCTCCTTCACTTCAATTGAGAAGGTACCACCTGGCCACAACTCACATGTTTCAGTGAACCAGTTGTTTTTTAAAGTATCCATTTTTTGATGCTGTGTTACAACCTGCAATTTAGTAGAAAATAATTAATACAATAAAAAAAAACATAGTTTGCATGTTAGTTTCCTTGTAAATTATAAACACATTTTGATTGAATATTTTTGTTAATAGAATATATAAATCAAAATTTTTATATAACTGACTAAAAAAATCCAGAGGGCCCAGTTCATTAATATCAATACAATATTAAATTAAATTGAATTAATAAGTAGAGGAACACGAAATAATTATACATTAGGTAGGTATATTGTACTTAACAAAATCAATTGTCAGCAGTAAGCCGACCTATCGCACACGTTGTAACTTCGTCACTATGGTCACTATTTATTTCAGGGCCTGTACTTACAGAAATTAATATCCTTAATTTGTTGATCCGGCTGGACAAGTCGAGAGACGTTGATGCTATGACTGTGACCGAACAGAATAAATCGTAGTTCAGTCGATAGAAGCACCAGATGGTGTGTTTAATATTTTTTATCACTATACTGATAAGATTTCGTTACTTTTCATAGACTGGTAAATAGAAAACAAGCAACGAAATCACTGCTGTGCGAGATAATAACTAAACGTCAAAATAAAATTGACTTTTGTAATGACATTGACAATTATTTGACAATGCATTGATTTCCTCCGTTCCGAATGCGCCAAAAGTGATTATAGCGCGAATCCAACCAACGCGCAACGTCACAATTATTACTATTACTCTACTTATTATACAATTAATAGCCCTTATATTTTGTGACTGTTAAATTTGGTCGGATTCGCGCTATAATCGCTTTTAGCGCATTCGGAACGCGGGGATTGACATTCCTCTCGATCCGAATTGCGTCAAAAGTGATTATAGCGCGAATCCATCGAACGCGCAATGTCACAATTATTGACGCAATATGAAACGCGATAATTAAACGTAGTGCTTACATTCTCTTTGGTGATGGCACACTAGAAGCCTAAAAGCACCTGTCTCAGCTGTCTCCTATTCTATATATTAGCTTTTTTCCAATTACTATATTTTATTTTTCTTTTATTAAGTTAGGATGAATATTAACTTGTAAATATTATTGTAAACACGTGGTGACTTAAGTCTGCTTAACGTTTAATTGCTGTAGTGCAATAAAAATGTGTAGATTTAGATACATCTAAATCTACACATTTTTATTGCCACTAAATCTAGGCTAGCCTTTTTGAAACTATGTTAGAATCGGTTTCTAGCTTAGAGCATTCAGTTTCTAGTCTAACCGGAGTAAGCCGAGTACCAGCCAAGACGAAAAGGAAAAACAAAATAGTGGTTACGTTAAGTGTACACGTCGCCACGTCGCACCGTGGCGTTTGTATTGCCACGGCAAGGTCGTGAATGCGTTACACAGATAATAGGTGCCCATTACACGGTCGTGCAAACGTCAATCATTGCCATCAGTCATGAATGATGGTTTTTGACAGTCAGTACTATGCTACGTTAATCATCCCATTACACGGTAGGATATTCGTCAATCAAAATTTTGACTGTGGCAAAACTGACAGCAAAACCTATCGTGTAATGGGTGCCATACAGATAAGGGTGACAAATGACAATGGCACAAAGGCCAAATAGCCATGCCACCAACATTAAAAAAAAAGTGACAGATGACAGCTAAAGAATAAATAAAAATGTAAACAAAACTTTGTGTCGTTTGCCGATCGATTACAAAATCGGCAAAAACTCAAAAGTTAAAAGACAACAATCAATTTTGTGAACAAATTAGTTTGATTTGAACCCTTTACGATGTCTGCTACAACAATTACGATTGAAGAGTTCCTCGAAGCAGCCAAAGAATTTGTCAAAAAATCGGAGAAAGTTTGTGATGGATGGACGATAAAACAAGATAAAACAGATTTATTTAAGACACACATAAAAAAAGACACTTTTATTGAGTGTCAAGATAATGATACAACAAGTTTATATAAGATAGAATATGTGATATTCTATAATTTAAGTTATGGAGTACCATCATTCAGTTTTAATGTTTGGAACTCTTCTGGAATGCTAATATCTTTAGAAGATATCAGAAAAATGTCCTTTATACAGTAAGTAAACATTTTTCTTATCATTTTTATTATGGATGA
Organism: Leucania comma; assembly: GCA_958295575.1. Lineage (NCBI taxonomy): Eukaryota > Metazoa > Arthropoda > Insecta > Lepidoptera > Noctuidae > Leucania > Leucania comma. The sequence continues at coordinate 4,072,781 of OY282469.1, forward strand.
AACTGTTTCTTTTTAATTTATTTATTTATCAAGATATCAATTTATGAGATTATTCAATTTAATACTCATGCAAACAAATACTTGAATATTATAATAATAAGAATTAGTAATTTTATCTCTGGTGCTGCTACCACTGATTATAATCAAAACAAATTGAAATTTCAATTCAAAATCGTTTTATTTAATTTACTTAGGCCTATAAGTACTTATAAATGTCAAATGGTAGTGCACACTTCAGTAACATGGTTAATAAAAATCTTTTTAAATAAAAAAAAACCCTAGGTTTTTTTTTTGTCATACAAATATGTCTCACTTTAATTACAGGATTAACCAGAAGGACTTCTACTCGGTGATAACTCAGCAAGAACACCCAATATTCCAGCGACCATACTTCATTGTACACCCATGCCATACAGAAACTTTGCTGGCAGCCTTCAGAAATACATCTAAGAATATTATTGTGACCTTCCTAGGGCTTATCACACCTTTGATTAGGCTAAAGTTACCCCTGGAGTTTGGGTTATGATACTATGATTTTATATAGAATACCTACTAATGTAACAACAAGCTTTTTTGTCTATGGTGGTAGACAGAAAATTCAAAGTGTATGAATTTTGGTCAACAATGTGTGACTGCTTACCATCAGGTGGAATTGCAATCAAGCACTAGTTTATAAGAAATAAAAAATATTGTAACACTCAAGAACACTGGCATTCTGTTGGATGTGATGATGATCTCTAGTCTATGTCCAATCTAGTCATCATAGTCTACAATGAATACTAGATGTTGACCCCAGCCAGCATACTTGAGATAGGAATAATTGATTGAATCAAGGGTTTACTTTCAAAAGGATAGAACGCCTAGATTTATGAGTGAACCTATCCATAATAAAAAAATAAATAAATTTAAGACTTGGTATTCCTGTACTGCCTAGGCACCTACCATCACCTCTGGTGGTTTACATCATTAGGCTATCATATAATGATAATAAGGATTTCATCTTAGCAGGTATTCAATTAATTGATAGGTACAAGTGTTGTACAAGAATTGCAAGTTCTATTCAAAGAGCTAACTCACCAATTACCAACAAGATTTCCAATGAATAGGCAGAATAAATAATATAGTTAAGCTCAAGTTTCATTCTTATATAGTTGCAATAATAGACAATTTCTTACGAATATAAACCTTACGTAGAGAAGATAGAGTTCATTTTAATATTTGTATGTTATTTACATAATAAACTTAATTTTATCTAAGTATTTGCTTTATTTAATATCATCTATTTACATACATATTAATAAGAATAGCCAATCTGCTTGTATCTGTTTAACAATTCATGTACAGACATAATAATATAATAACAAAATATCAGAAGAAGTAAACAGAATAATAATAAAAAAAACACATTGTTTTAAAACTGCTCAAAGTTCTCATTATGAGTAAAATTCTGAAGTATATTAAATTTACTATTTTCACATACCTTTAAATTCTAACAAGAATATTCTTACGACATTTAGCAAAAGCGTCAGCTCTTCAGCAGCCGACTGTGGAGTCAAAACTGCTACCCTGAACTCATCTGAACAGCTCTGAGACCATTTATTACGACTGTCAGATGGAATTGGAAAGGTGCGTATTAAAAAAAAATCAAAAACAATAATAGAAACCAAGTTATGGTAGCCACACACGTTACAGTATACTTGCGGAAGTTAAGACTTGCACAAGTATACTAAAACGTGTGTTGTGCAGAAACTTGCGCAAGTATCTTCCAACACACGTTTCATTACACTTGTGCAAGTCTTAACTTGCGCAAGTATACTGTAACGTGTGTGGCTATCATTATAGTGGGTGGGGAGATTCGCTAGACTCAAAAAGGATCCAAGTGCCTAGTGCGAGTTTGCGACACGTTTATTGACGTTCGGCGATCCGATGGCCCGCTCCAAGTTCGAGCCAAACGCGGTAAACGTTTCAATCGCGTTTACATAAAAACAATTCGCACTCAGCTCACAGACGGTAGAAAAGTGGTTATTAAGCCTAAAAGCATAGTTCGATATGTGAAGTGTAGAGTGTCCTCTGCGTGGTGGCCATTGAGTCCTTAAGCCCTTCGTCGGACAGGTTTAATTAATTAGGTACTACTTTTTTTAAGGTCTCAGCCGCTGAGGGCACGTCAGACTTTTATTGACCAAAATGAAACCTACGAGCTTTCTTTTAGTTGCCTTTTGCATTCCAGGGTTATGAGTAGGTATATCGTTTTCAAAACCAATCGAATGGTCCTAGCAGGCATCGGCCCCTACTGTTTGCTGACATTTTTTTTGAGGTGAGCATGGAACGCCACGCGCCGTCGATGACCGAACGGCGAACTACCCATTTTTCGTCATCCGTAAGCCTATGGTGTTCGGAGATCGCTCTGCGATTCCCAACGTCTTCTGTCGCGTCGGTTTGGCTGGAGCGTAAGGATGTACGTTCCCTCACTCTTGCGGCCGCCTCCTTCGCTAGCATTAGGTAGCCTTGACCTGAAGCAGGGTTCGACACGGTGGTGCTCCGCCCAAGCGGGGCATACCTCTACCGCATGCTCCACCGTGTCCTTCGGACGTAAAAGTAGTACGAAACCCTTTGTGTGCGAGGCAGACTCGCACTTGGCCAGTTTTTTAATCGCATATATAATAAGCGTTTACTAACTAAAATATACACAGGTATGTCAAGGGGCACGTAAGTAATTATACAAATCTCAGCTGTCCGATATTAATGTCTTTTCTAATTAATATTAACCTAGAACTAAACTAGTTAGTTTTCAATGCTGTCTCATAGTAATGCCACCTGTTATTGGCGCCATGATTTTTATTTTTAAACTTTACGATAACAGCTGACCGAAAATTAAATGAAACATAGGGTTAGGACCGACGTCACCAATGTCATGTCGTCAAGCTTTTATTGATATCTTATTGAACACGATAAGATAGTTTTCGCTATCAGCTTAGCCGTATATCTACCATTGTTATATTTGTGTTTCACGTACACGGTCATACGCGAATGTTTGTGTCTAAAAATGTGAAGTGAGTGTGATTAAAATGAGACAGTGTGTGGTAGCTATTTACAACTTGGTGCATCGAGTGGTTTTGTATGTTTTTTCGTGGGTGGCATACATTTTGTCCTTTTGCTATGTAAGTAAAATTTGCTATTTTATTCGTTGTGTTGAAGGATGTCAATGAACCAATCGCGTGGACTCAGTGAATTAAATACACAAATTAGGTTACTGAATAACGTTCTTAACGCATAGTGTTGTACTTAAACACAGAAGGGCTCGTGTACTAAGCCTAAGTGTTTAAGTACCTACAATTAATAAAAAACCTGTAATATAAATTAGTGTCATATTTGTAAACGATGTCACTGCTATATAAAACTCGAGAAAAATACGAAAAAAGTGTATCTTATCAGTTTGACGTCGATTATTGCAGTAATTATGTTTCCATGTTTATTATTATGTCGCTATTGATAAACAGTTAAGTAAATAAATCGTCGTTTTTTATAGGTAATCTAGACATTTTTATTTCCTACGGCTAGTGACTATCTATATTTAATCATCTTTAGATTATAATATACATTTAATAAAACTATAAATATGTAGAACGATGTTTTCAATAAACGCAAAAACTACTAAACCAATCAGCAGAGGTCGGAGTAGGCAGATTGATTTTAAATACTTGCGTCAAGATATTATAATATGGACATGCCATTTTATCCATAATTTGCGGGAAGTACCGGAAAAAGTTCCGGGATTGGAATTATGGACTAAAATAAAATAAAGCGTCATACTGTCAAGCGTCATTTCTAATTCAACAGTAAGGGACAAAATACGGTGTAACTATTCCAAGGTATTTTTGTATAAAATAAAATACTGATTTCTTTGATATTATTAATACGTTTTTCACCTTAAACACAAATTCGTGCTAATTTCAAAATTCCGGAACAAATATCACAATAAATATGAAGTTCCGGTATTTTGGAGGCATATCCATATTATCCTCTACGTTTGACGTCAACGACCTTAAATCAATCTACCTACTCCGACCTCTGCACAATCAGGTATGTTAAAGTTTCGCATAAATCTATACAGGGTGTATCTGACATCGTACCACAAACGAATACCATGGAACCAGTACATGAAATAAAATAAATACCTACATCATACCTACGCTCTAGAGACGAACATTAGAGTCGTGGCTATATAAATGGCATTGATGACACTATCGCCTCTAGTCGGCGGCATAGGTATTCCCGATTTTGCCAGTCTTGAATGTCTTGATGGGCCAATAATTGTCCTGCCAGGCTATACCCTTACTCGGCAAATGGTTTTCCAGACTGTCACTGATTAAAAGGTAACGTGGAAATACAGACGCCGCGGTAGGGAATTTTGCTTTCCTTAGTTGTACGCATTATATTTTACAAATATTTTATTATATCTATTACGAAATTAATTTCGTACCTACATGCGTAAATTAACTCGAATTTAAAAAAAAAAGTACTTTTTTTATTTTATTTTATCTTTACCAATCGATAGTGTTTAATGTACCGAATCGACTCTCCATGGGATTAAAACGACAAAAATTTAACGGTGTATGTATGGGTTGCAACATAGATATCCCGTGGGTTGCAAGTATAAAAACCAAATATGGAATGAAATTGGACGAAAACATAAAAGTAAGAAGGTGTGTCAAATATTTTATTCAAACTTTTTAAATTTGAAATTTATTTCACCACACCACACTTAGGCAATTTAGACTCGAACAAGAAAACAGAATGAAAGACGTCGGCTCGTCCACGGCACTGTCACGTCACTGACGTGTGTGAACAGAATAGTACATTTTGATACAAGTGGGGAAAGTTTGTCATTGCAGCCGAGGCAAAATTCACCCAAGCCGTACAGGCGAGGGTGTTATGGAGCCGAGTGCTGCAGTGACAAATCTTCACGTGTATCAAACAACGTTTTTCAATACACTTACGAAGAAATACGATGAAAAATCCACCAATAATCTATCTTCTATCGGAAAATTACGACACATTTTTGTTCATTTTGTGCTGAAGAAAATTTTCCAAAGTTACCTTACAAATTAGTTTTCATTTGATGCCAGCAGGTTATCAAAAGTATTTCTTACCTCGATCACTTATAATCTGACAGCGTAGCATCTAAAGGGTTCTCTTCAAATCTTCTTTTTCACATGTATCACAAATGAATAAGCTTACGTAATCATGTCTATTTATTATATTCTGCTCAAAAACACAATTTCAATTTTCATTAAATATAAAAACTATCCGCCTCTTTGCTTTAAAATAAAATAATAAATCACCTTTGACCGTGATGAAATAGGAATGAAAAAAGCCCTTGTTTTGATAAATTAAAAACAAAGCACGCGGGTGATAAACATTCCATATCGAACTTAATCGTAGTGTGATAAGAGAACGTTTTCGAGTAAGTGTATTGAAAAACCATTGACGGGGCACGGAAGCTCTGTGTCGGCACGGGCACTGTGCTGCCCCGTCGCTGACCCGGCACGGATGTTGGGAATCCTTTATCCGCTAGTTCCGGATAGTTTCGGTTTGCATTAGATGAAGCAACAAGCTTTTTAAACCATGCTTACGTTGATGCTAGACGAGTGAGTAGGGGTAAGTATCTCGTTCGGTCCATGGCCCTTTATGGAGCACCGGTATGACTTTTTTTTCTTCAGCGCTCACGCTGAGGAAAAAACCGAAGAACCAGCTGAACGTGTGCCAGAGGGTCATGCCCATACGGATGGTGCGGGGATACCGCACGGTTTCCTGCGTAGCGAGCCTCCTTGCTGGCCTGCCACCATGGGATCTGGTGGATGCACGATAAGCGCGTGGATATGCAACGCTGGGGCGAACCGTAGAGACCCAGCCTGCTAGCTGCAGGCAGGCAGGGTCGAAGCCTACCGGGGCCAACGGTTTGCTTCTGAAAGGAAAGCTCGGCCCTGGTAACTAAGGCATATCTCCCGCTCCGCCCAAGGGCGGGAGATGTCATTGGATGATTTTACCCATCACCAAAAAAAAAAGCTAAGTATGTTAACCCCTCGCGCGCGGGGGTTATTATTATTACGTGAGATACATACATAGCATAGAAAAAAACTTATGTTACATAGGTATTATTTTATCCTAATTAACCAGTTTTTCCTGGTATAAACCAGATCTACCCATTTATCAAGGGTCAAGCCTGCGCTAAAGCATGGCACAATTTGTGTAATATCTGCGTCCTTGAAGTATGACGATACTATGTATTTCGTGTATGTGATCAGGCTATATATATTTTATTTCATTCTGCTTACCATTAGGTGGGATTGCAGTTAAGCACAAGTTTGCAAAAAAAAAAAAAAAACAATGTCGATTTGAGACGGTTTCGACAGCACTACTTATACGTGTTTTCGAAAATTGAAACATTACCTAAGAAAGCGCTCTAATTTGTTAATGCATAACTAATCTAAACAGCCTGTGTTGTACTGCAGGGCAAAGGTCTGACTTTCCAGTCCTGTCAGTTTCTTCAGTTCTCTATGGGCTGGAGGAACTGAAAGGAGTAGTCTTTTCTTCCATAGTTAAAAAGTATTTGTGATAATATCCTACTAAAAATATAACTTATTATATATATAACTATCTAATATAATAGTTATATAAATACTCTTTAGATAGTTATGGCCATTCATGCAAAAAACGCAAATCCCAGTTTTTATAAGTGTAAGTACACTATTATTTACTTTTTGGGGACACTATAGAAATAGTAGGAATGATTCCTGTATCGTTAGCATACAAACATGTAAATTCGTTTACACAAGACAACTAAGTTAGACCACGTGTCTGTGAGTCATACAAAGAATAGTTCCGAGCGGAAATCGAACCCGCGACTACTTCATCAACCGCGCTGTCAACTTTCAGCTTAATAAAAGCCTAGCATAAAAATTCAAGCTGCACGAATTGCAATATAGTTATACGTCTATTAGATCGGCTGCAAACAAAGTTGATAAACATTTATTCGGTAGAAATCCACAAATAATTGCATGCTTCGAAGGTAATTAATGACATTGATGATCATTAGAGATAACAGCTAGCGTGACATACTACACATTGTAGGTACATATGTCTTGCTAGCTGCTACCAGTGACTTCGCCTGAGTCTGGCTCCTAGGATACCAGTATCCTATATCCTATTACATTATCTACCCATGTGCTAATTTTCATCAAAATCCGTTCAGTCTTTAGAGTGCCTAGTTCGAGATTATTATAGGTTAACGCGATCGACACGTTTATGACGTTCGGCGCTCCGATTGGCCAGCTCCATACTCTTAACCAATCAGAGAGCCAAACGCGGCAAACGTTTCATTAACGTCAAAACAACTCGCACTAAAGCCTCTGAGCGTGAAGGAGTAACAAACATACATATAGACTTTCGCCTTTATAAGATTAGTGTGATGTTGCTAATACTCATATATTTTGTAGAAGTAAGGGGCTTAGTGGCTTAACAAAGACCGAACAAAGGAGTGTAATAAGTTTAACGTGTTTATCTGTGTCTGTGCCATTGTAGCTCCCAATATGACTGGGCCGGTTTTGATTTCGTTATTTTACGTCGAAAGAAGATTTTATTAAATTTGTTTTTTTTTTTTAAATCGGGATTGGAAGCGGAGACAAATGCATCAAATTAAATAGTACTAAAACTAATAAAAACTAAGTTCAAGTGCGAACTCAACAACAAGTGATATGAGCCGTCGATAGAAGGCACAGGGGCCACAAGTATAGCTAAACTTATTTATACCTCCGATATAAGTTCCGATTAAAATTTATCGGAACGGAATCGAAGGTGCAAAATTAATCGAAAGTTCCGAACTATCCGAATCGGAATCGAACCTTCGTGACATCTGCCCTACCTAATAAAGAGGAAGAGGTTGTTGTTCATTGTTTTAACGCACTAATCTCTGGCACTACTAGACAAATGGAAATAAAAGCTTGTAAAATCATTCTGTTAGTACATGGCGTATACTTAGGCTATATAACAACACGCTACGACTGCGACTCATGGAATTGGAGCAATAACCAAAGATACGGGTGAAACCGCAGGGGTCAGCTTGTACCTCCGCTAGTACGGAAACTTTGTACTATTGCGTTGCGTTGTGTATACTATTGCGTGTGCATGTTAATACTAATGACTTTCATGACTTGAAGTGACTAGAGCTAGTTGACCCGTATGTTTCATGATAAGTTTGGATCATCGTTTTTTTTTTCAAACGAACAAATAATTTAAATGTCTTATTACTCGCCAAATAAAATGTAATTTAACTTTCCTATCCATTTAAAATAAAAGTCTTTTACCAATAATATATTGAAAGTATCGACCCTGATAATCTTCAGTCAATGTCAGGGGAAGCACTAATTTACGGTCAGATGTTAACCGTCTCACGATTACTTGCATCAGTGGGTAGGTGTGTTGTGGCGGCCGAGCCTGACATTGGCCGCTGGTCCGATGGCACGTCAGCAGTGGGCCGCCAGCATGGTGCGCCCACATAAAACCTTTCATTAAAAACTTTTTTTTTCTTACTCCACTATCAGTGTTCAAAACCCAATGGACAAATGAAGGTAACATTATTTATTTTTGGCTTGCTATCTCTTTTTTCTGTAGACATGCTAATATTAAATTCTCAGTATTTAATGATGTCATAACATATAATCGTTTATTAATAGTCTTTTAGCTTAATACACAGTTTAATGTCTTGTCATATCACTTATGGTAAACCACCGATACGCGCCCTAGTCGCTAACATGCCCCACTTGCAAAACACTCGAATTTATTTGGTCCTTGTGTGAGCCGATCTGCTAGTAATAAAAGTATATGACTGTGTGTGTGTGATAATTATGTAATTTTAAATGCATGTTTTAGTTTTGTAAGTGGGGCATGTTACTTACTGGTGCACGTATATCTGCCTGATTTATTCTATATAGTTTTAATTCAACTGCTAATTTTTCTAAGAACAAGTATAAGCGTGCCTATCAGTAATAACAACAACTAAAATGTGATTGTGTACGTCACCGCTGGCATTTTTATCGATGCATAGTTCTTGGTAGCCAGTCTACGTAAGCCTGTTAGAACCATGATCTATGTGTCTGTCATCTGTTAATCTTTGTTTTCCATATTTCGCAATAGTTTCCCACTAACTGGTGGTTATCCTTGGATGCACTTGATATAGCGCGTATACGTAGTGTCTAAGGGGCGACTGCGAGTTGGCTTCGGTTCCTAGTACACTTTCCAAATGTTCAGGACCCTAGAGTCCTAGAGATATACCAAGGTTACCGATTGTTCGGGGGAGTCACCGAAACCCTTACAATAAAGGGCGACTGACGGAACAATGTTTGTTTTAGTCAGTAAAAGTTTGAAACCCAGAGTGGGAGAAGTTATTTGAATACTCACGTAAAAATAGGGTCTTGAGAAAAGCCAATATTAATAACAAAAGTACAATTTTACACCTATCTGAAAACTTTTCCTCATGAACCTTTGTGATACTCAACTCTGAAACTAGAAACTTTCATGATTCAGTTGGGTTATCTTTCTTCATCTAATTTAACCATTTCAAGGGCCTTTACCTTACAATTTAGACGAAACTTGCTTGATAAACACTTCAGGGGCGCTTTGGTTTTGTTTTTTTTTATGGTTGGTAAAATCATCCAATGACAGATCCCGCCCTTGGGTTTGTTAAAAAAATCCTTCATCAAAATCAAAGCGCTCCGCCTATTTTTCATACGCTTCAATAAAAGGAGATAGAAATCATGATAATTTCTATCCCCTTTTTTGATCCTTTTAAAGGATTTTTTTAACAAAATTTTGTCTTTTGCACAAATCTATGAGCCCTGCTACAAATGCCTGCTAGCAAAGAACATTCGGTACGACAAAGTATGGGTATCGTATGATATGATTAAACAAGATAATGTAGATTACCTAAACTCATACGATTTCATTTATTGTAAAATTGCTTGGTTATTATCGTAATTTTGTTTTGATTAAACAATCTCGAATGAAGACAAATGGCTTTATCGTGTCAACTAAATGTTTACGTTGAATTTGTGCACATTACATTTACGTTGAATTTGTTGACACTCAATGCTTTCATCAAACGTCTCCCCATTCCTTTCACCTTCTTGAGTTTGGCGAATGTACAAGTAGTGCCTGAAACTGCTTTGTGCTTCGGATTTAAAGACCTTCTATGAACTTGAAGTTACATTTTATCATTTGGACAAAATCTATATTAAGTACTTATATTAATAAGAATTTTTTTTTTTACAAAAATTAAAACAATTGACTTCACTACAAAAAACACTAAAACGTTAAAAATAACTTTAATTTCAGAAGTTGGTGTTTCTGGTTTTATTTATTGTTTTGTGGTAAAGTCGGTTGTTTCTTTTTTGTAAAAATAAAGAGAAATAAAAAAAAAATCTTTTTACAGAAAAAACCGACTTCATTAAATAAAACACTAAAAGGATTGAAATGACTTTAATTTCGGAAGTCGGTGTTGCTCGGTATTGTTTGTTTCTTATTTAACACCGACTTCCGAAATTAAAGTTATTTTAATACGGCTCCATCATCATCATCAGGTCAGTTTGATGATACCATTTTCAACATAACTATTCAGAACTATTTATTTATTTGGATTGTCATAGTCGCTTAACTATCTTCATTGTGATATATATGCGAGCATGAAGTTCCGTTGGCCATTTCTGGTCTTCTTTATCAGTTCCACTTCATCAAATGTTACTTTTTGACTGTAAATGCTTAAGTGCTCGATAAAAATACCAAAATCACTATATGGTTGCCTATAATATTTGAGGAGTTCCCTCGATTCCTCATGGATTCCATAATCAGAACTGGATTTTGAAAGAAATCGGACCAATCTGGAAGCATACCCTTTAAAGGGAAAAAAAAATTCAAAATCGGTCCACAATTGACCGAGATATCGGCGAACAAACATATACAAACGACAGTTCTGCTATGATTTTTTGAAGAGTTTCTTCCTATATCGTCAAAGTTTATCATCAGATCAAAAACATATTTTTATGGGATCAATTTGGAAGTATAATCTTTCAATCAAAAGAAAAAATTTCGAAATCGGTCCACAATTGACCGAGATATCGGTGAACATACATAAAAATAAAATACATACAGCCGAACATAGACCCTCCTCCTTTTCGAAGTCGGTTAAAAAGCATATATACGGTTGAATTGAGATACCTCCTTTTTTTGAAGTCGGTTAAAAATAGAGGGTAGTGGTAAGAGGGAAATAAAATAGCCTCAGCCCTAGCTTTATACAAATAATACCAAAAAATCGGTCTAACCGTTTCTGAGGAGATCGACAACAAACACAGTGACATGAGCTTTATACAACCTTATTTTTAGTAGATATATGCGAAACCCGAAACACGAGTGTGGTATTTTTATGCAAAGAATTTATGTACAAAGGAGATCATTTATTTTGGTCCAAATTCAAAAGTGCCGGCCAAGAAAAAAAATATAGCAATCTGTTAGAGCTTGACCCCTTTATTACTGCACCAAAACTGTAGGACCGTTGCCCTGGGTTTTATTTAAGTTTTAAAAAAACATTTTCCGTACATTTTTGGTAACATGAATTGTAAAAACAAAGAGTTAGAGCTTGAATAGAAAGTTCCAGGTAGCTGCCGTTTACCATCACACAATGTGGTGACTTCCCCTCCCCTAGCCATTGAACGCTCGCCCCACCTCGAATATCTTATCTGTTACTTTAGTAGGTGCCTGAAGCAACGCGTATGATATTGAATCACTCCCGTCCCAATTGATCATGGATGGGAAGACCAAAATCTACCATATCGAATCAGTTATATTCTATCCCCGATTTCTTGAGTCTCAGTCGCTGACACGACAGCAGCGTTTGATTCACATATGGACCATGAACGATCCGTCCTGAATGATTTTTCAGGGGCGATCACAGTGACTGATGACCATCGCTTGAAACTCCTGGGCGATGTATGTGGTCTGAAAACCGAAAAGAATGCAGCTCCCGGCGAAGTAAACAAAACTCAAGCAACAGAGCAGCGTGCCGCGCGCTGGGATAAAATGTGAGCTAGAACCCGCTCACCTCGCCTTCTAGCACCTTCAGAGGAAGTTGAGACTTCTATGTCTGTTCTTATTCGCCCCGATAAGAGTATCGCTTTCGATAACTGTGACAAAGCGAAATGCTGTATTTTCTACAGTTACAATAACAGCCTACAGTTCCATTGTTTCTCTAGCCCTCAACCAATAGATAAAACTCACCTTGATATGAGAGACGCTAAAAGTTGAACGTAGAGCTTCCCTAGCACTCATCGAAGATCCTAATGATCCTTTGTCCCTCTTTATCTCAGAGGAGGTGGGGAATATCATTAAAAAAGCTTTAGCCGCGGAAAGACCTCGGCTCTGACGGTGTCATCAACAAGGTGTTTAAACTCTTCCCATCCCAACTCATAATACTAATGAGCGTCGTCTTCAATGGTGCATTAAGGAATAACATGTTCCCCCAAGCGTGGAAAAAGGTCACTAATATCGGTATTCCTAAACTATGCAAGTCCAAGTCAAGTTTGCCCCTCCAGCTACCTTTTCATCAGTCCATTCAATGTCCTCGATAAAATCTACGAGAGGCTTATTTACAAGCAGCGCAGAGATTATGCTGAAGTTAAGAGTGTTATTCCCAACGGTAGTTTGGTTTACGACTCGAACAAGTCCAGCGAATCGTTGAACACCAATGCGCTGGTTTCCATCAGAACGCGATGATGGCCGTCTAGTTTTTTGACTCAACGAAAGCTTTTGACAAAGTGTAACATAGTGGTTTATCAGTTTAAGCTAATATCAACTCGGTGTGCCAGATTGTCTAGTACTCATCTTGCGAAACTTTTTATTGAATCGTACCTTCCACTATAGCTATTGAGCAAGCGGGATTTGTCAAGGGTAGAGGAACAAGAGAGCAGATACTAATTCTTCGCCAAATAATCGAAAAGTCTAGAGAGTTTAACATCCCACTCTATATGCTTCGTCGACTTCCGCAAGGCCTTCGATACCGTGAAATGGCATATTCTATGGGACGTGCTAATTCAAATGGGAGTACCGCTCCACCTAGTTAGTCTCATGCGCCGACTTTATGAGGACGGAACTGCGACTGTTCGTATAGACGACGTTGACTCAAAAAGCTTTTACACCCACGCTGGCGTTCGACAGGGTTGTATATTGTCTCCACTCCTGTTCAACATTTATACAGAGTATAAAATGAGAATCGTGTTGGAACAGTGGGACAAAGGGATCTCAGTGGGAGGTAGAAAGGTGTCTAACTTGAGATATGTCGATGACACTACCCTTCTAGCACAATCGAAGGAAGATATGGAACACCTGCTGACACTTCTAGAGACAACAAGCTTCTCCTTCGGTCTTACGCTCAACATAGACAAAACCAAGATGATGATAGTGGATCGAGCTGTACTGAATCATCCTGATATCACTGTGATTGCCAACTGTGAAGTTGTTCAATCGTATGTATATCTTGGTTCCACCGTCACGGACACAGGAGGATGTGAAGATGAGATTCGAAGGAGATGTGCTACCACACGCTCTGCTGTTGACAGGCTGAAAAGGATCTGGTGCAACCGTAACATCACTAAAGCCACGAAAGTCCGCCTCATGAGAAGCTTGGTCTTCCCAATATTTCTTTATGGCGCAGAAACGTGGACGGTCCGCCTCAAAGACCGACGCAAAATCGATGCACTCGAGATGTGGTGCTTGGCTAGCTGAGTACATAAAGCAAACTTGTACGTATGCGTGCCGCTTTCGCACAAAGCAGGCTCCACTAAATTCTGCCAACCCGTAGGTATGGTCGCATTTTTAATACGCTTACTCCGTCTTTGCACATGCAAAGCCCCACCATCTCCATATAAGGCAAATACTTTAAAAGCGATTCCTACAAATCCGCGGAGCCTATCATGTCTAAAATGAGAGTTCTTTTTGACCACAAAAGGGGATTTTTAGGGGAGATCATAAAATCTCCATCATCCAGCATTTCATGAAACGCTTTCCAAGCGTTTTCTTACCACTACTATTAGACACCGCAACCCCACCTTCTGATATTGACCGTCCACTCATTTTTGAAATTCGCTGTCATATGCTTTTTTTTATTATGATTTTGGGTTTAGAAAATATTACTGTGGTTCTAAAAGATAACTATATGGGTACTTGTTATGACTTTTCTAAACAATCAAAGCATTGAGCATTACATATACCGATATTTTTTATTTTTCGAAAATCTCAACAAATACAATTTTTTTTTTATTTTTTTTTTAAATAACTCAATACAAGATCAGAATAAGACACAGCTACAGACTGGCTGTTTTTTTTTTTGTTGCATTTTTTTAAGTATTGTCATGTATAGGATATTTTATTTTTTGAGACCAATTTTCTTTGAAAACCAATCATTTTTGAACTTAAATAATACCGAGGCTAATGCTCTCACAGCATTCTTGCCATAATAAAAAATGTTCGAAAGAACAAGTTCTAACAGAATATTGTATTTTTTTTCTTTCTTTTTTAAATTTGGACCAAAAATGTATGGACCGTGGGTGATGTCCTTTCATAACTGTATCATGAAAAATCATACTCAACTGGCCGGTCACTGAGTATTTTGTATGAACTTCGCCCAGGACTATATCGACTTTGCGGCCCCAAAACAACGGTTTTATTTTTATAAATAAAAGCAATAATCATTCAAGATTTTCGTTTTTGCGAGGCGCTTTTTAATGCAACCCGTATTTATATTTGTAACTTTCAAAGATTTTCAAATAATCTTGTAGATAAAAACATTTGAAATCGTAAATTAGGGTCAGATTGTTTCTGTTTTATCGAGCCAAATAATTTATATCATATTTTGAGTTTTGCCCGGCGCTTGGTAATATAGTCAAATTTAATAAAATAATGTTTCATGACGTTCTCTTTTATATTTGTGTATTTCCGGCGGCTTAAAAAAGTTCAAAATGAGTAGGAAAAAATAAAACATGGTGTAAAAATGATTAGAATCGGTTCAGTTACTGATTCTGAACAAACTACATTCAGGTTCGCAACAAACTTACTGAAAATAATGTTGTAAATTGGTATTTGATGGTTCCGTACATCATAAAAACGATGAGACGTCAGATACATAATAGTTTAAAAAATGTCCACAGAAGAGTAAATATCAAAGCCAGAGTTGATATTTATCGATCAGTATACTATAGAAAAAAGTGAAGACCTTGGATTCACACTTCATTTCGCGTAATGTCCCACGGTTGTGATGGCATGTATGCATATTTAAACACATTCCATCGGTATATTTTCCTTTGACGACTTAAGTACCTAAGGTTTTGTCAGCGCTAGATAATAAGTGGATGAGTTGATATAAAAATAATAAAAGGAACAATATAATATATTGTACACCGTTAAATTTTGGTCGTTTTAATCCCGCGGATCTAATCGATTCATGAAATACTATCGACTCGATTCGGTACATGAAATACTATCGACTTGTAAAGAGAAAATTAAAAAAAGTACTTTTTTTTAAACTCTATTTAATTTACGCTTGTATGAAATTAATTTCTTTAAGTAAGTAAAGTGCGATGTGTGTGTGTACTAATTCGTGTTTTTGAAAAAAACGTACCTGCTTTATTTATTAATTTTTTCTTTAAAAATCGATAGTATTTCATATACCTAATCGCCCCTCCGCGGGATTAAAACGACTAAAATTTAACAGTGTATATTGTTAGTAAAGTACTCGGTTCGATGAACCGGCTGTTGTCACTCTTGTCACTCACAAAATTTACCTGCTTTCAATTTTAAACTTGTTTTTAGATTAACTGCTTGCGATTATTATTTCGCTTGCGCCGATTAGCTGATGATTGTCTTAAAATGGTCTGAACTGAATTCCCGCATCATGATCGGATTTTCGGCGAAGAATATAAAATTATCCTTGTCCCCCTTCCCCATGTACAAATGTTTTTTTTTTTTTATTCCATTGACCACTATGTCACCTGATAGTGAGAAACGATGTGGTTGATGACGGAGCGCGTTAGCGTAGAAGTAACCTAACCCCTAAGTTGTAGCTAATAGGAAATATAGAAATCAGCAGGGAATTCTATAATTTACTAGCTTCCGCCCGCGTGAAAGACGGTTTCTCCATACAACCCCCGTTTTACCCCCTTAGGAGTTTTTTTTTATGGTGGGTGAAAATCATCCAACGACAACTTCTGCCCTTGGTGGAGCAAGAGGTAGAGTCAGACTCTTACTGACTAGGTACTCTTACTGAATTCTGTGATGACTTGTGAGAATCCCTTAACAATAAACTATGACTATGACAATGACTATGACTAGGACTAAAAAATCCACCCTGTTCGTACGTTGCCTTTCATACCAGGGCCGAGCCTTCCTTTTAGAAGCGAACCGTTGGCCCCAATAGGCTTCGACCCTTCTGCAGAGTCCCTATGGCTTGCTTACAACTTCCTCCTTGAGGTTCGCGGGAACAATGCGCGCCGTCGACGACTTGGGCTTGGTTGGGACGGTTACCGGACGATCGGACAGCGAGCTACCGCGCCTACGGTAGCCGGAAATCGGGATCGGAATCCCGACGGCGTCTGGGGCGTGAGTGCCGTTGCCTTATGCGGTCAGCCTCCTCCTTTGCTAGCATAATTGCTTCGTAGAAGGAGGCGACCGCCTGCCATCCGTCCTCGCTCCGGACTATGGCTTGGCCAAGGCCCGGCGCGAGAGATCGCCGCCGCCGATCGCTCCTACGATGACACGGCGATGCTCTGCCCAGGCGGGGCACACCTCTACCGTGTGTTCCACCGTGTCCTCCAGCCGGTCTACACAGTGGCGATACCCTGGGCGTCTCTTCTGCACGAATCCGGTGCAGGTACTTACCGAACTTGCCATGTTCGGTGAGAACCTGGGTCACTCGGAAGGTGAGGACGCCGTGAGGTCTTTTCAGCCACGACTCAAAGAGGGGACTTACCGCCAATATTGTGGCGTTCCCAACCCCCTGAGGGGGTTTCGTAAAATACGTTCTTAGCGGATGTCTACAAATAATTAGGTTTGTAGGTGTTATAGTTGCTGAGATTTCGTGATTAATCCGTGAGTGGTATCGCTTTTATATTAATATAGATTCGCGGTGCCTGACGGCCCGATTTTGGCGGGACGTGTCCCGATCTTTAAATCAAAATTTAATGTCCCGCGCGGGACAGGCTCAGTCCCGCTTTTCGGGGATAAGTTGACTGTGCGTGCAGCATGTCGAAGAAGCTGGGTGGCACAGACAACGTGAACTGGCCGCCCGCCGATAGGGTAAATCTGATTTAAGATACGTATCATATTTTTATTAAAATACATTTTCTATGGATATTTTGCTATCTATTGTCACACGTAATTTAAAATTCGGACAAAAAAAAATTAATAACCCAACAAAAAAAAAATACTGTCAACACTGTTTGGGACTATATTTTCTATTTTTATACTCCTTCATTTATATGCCACCAATCATCATCGTTCCAACTATGTATACGAAAACAAATTCTTGCCCTAAATAATGGTGCCTAGTTTAATTGTTTTTGAAAACGTATAATTAAAAAGTTATTTAAGTAGTCGGTACTAAGTTGCTCAGCTGTAGAACTTTAATGGCATCATGTCAATGACATCTAATTAATATTTGGTAACAATTTATGAGATTCGAACTTTGAAACATTCGTATCGGTTAAGGTTAAAAAAAATATAAAATAATAATAATAATAATATTCCACAACTATGACACAACACCGTCTAGTTCTAAGCTAAGCAGAGCTTGTGTTATGGGTACCAGACAGCTGATAAACATACTTATATATATTTCTAAACACATACATATTATAGATAAATAACACCCAGACACAGAAAAAATGATCGTACTCATCACACAAATATTTGTCCTGGGTGGGAATTGAACCCACGACCTCTGGCATAGCAGTCAGGGTCACTAACCACTAGACTAACAGGCCAGTCAAAAATTAAAGCTGTCAGCGTCGACTTCATAAAGTTCGTATGACAATCACGTGGTCTTAGAGTATACTCTACACAATATGCTTCTTCATTTATTGTATCAACAGAAAGTATTTTTGATAGAGGTCCAATAAAATATAAATAACAACTGGTGCCCTGGGTTGCAGATGCGTGGTATTTTATTGCACTCAAAAATTTTGCCATTTTTTTTCCCTTTTTCATCTGCAAGGCGTCCGCTTCTATCTTTCCATATTGTGAGAAAAAGTCTACATATAAAATGTGTTTTCTCAGGGCAACAAAGTATCAGCGACAACGGAGACCCGGCAGGTGGACGTCGGGGCGCCCATCGAAGGCGAGAAGAAGAAGCACAACAAGATCAAGACGTCCAAATACACTCTCCTCTGGTTCTTGCCTAAGAACCTTGTGGAGCAGTTCCGCAGGGTCGTCAACTTCTACTTCTTGATCGTCACTATTATCGCTGTCGTTATTGGTGAGTTAAGAATTAACTTTGCTAGCTATCATTGTCAACATAATCATCAGCTCACAGCAGTTAATGGGTAGACATAGACCTCTCTAATCGGTTTTCTCAAATCTTATCCAGCTACTATCAACCACAGCCACCCTCCTAAAATCGTTGCTCTACCTAGATAATTTGATGGCCAACGATTTCTCGGCCTTGGAATTATTAAATTTATAAATAATTTTGTAATGGTAATGGTACCATTGAAACACTAATATATCGTATTACTACTTACGTCCAAAAGGAAATCAGGCCTTCTTCGATTGTGTCAATTGCAAAAGCGGATTACGAACATAATAATTAACTGATAACTGGCCTGTTGGTCTAGTGGTTAGTGGCCCTGACTGCTATGCACCCAGGACAAATATTTGTGTGATGAGCACGATCATTTGTCCTGTGTCTGGGTGTTATTTATCTATAATATGTATGTATTTAGAAATATATAAGTATGTTTATCAGCTGTCTGGTACCCATAACACAAGCTCTGCTTAGCTTGGGACTAGACGGTGTTGTGTGATAGTTGTGGAAATATATTAAATATATATTAAATATTAAATCATCCTTAAATTAGTAGCTAAAAATAATTGAATTGTATTACAATTACAACATTAGACAAATATTGAAAAGTTTAAAATACACCCTTTACCTTATTCTATGATTGTTTAAGTACACCAATTAAAAGATTTATTAGCTTAATTATACAATTGGGCACAATTACCCAATTTGAAATAATTAAGTCTAAGGTTGCCAGATTGTAAGTAGACAAGTTTTGGTAGAAATGTTCATTAAAATTACTTCAAAAAGCAAAATTTACTGTTTAGGGTTTCGTACACCAAAAGGAAAAACAGAACCCTTATAGGATCACTTTATTCTATGACTGTCTGTCCCTTCTTCTTCTTCCCTATATATCGGGAACGTGTGGAGAGGTCTGCAGTTCTTTGAAGCTGTGAAAAACCAGACTTCTAGCTTGTCACAAAAAAAGGTATATTTCGACACTCTAGGGAATCAAAATTCATAGTGTACTTTCCGTTGACCCAGAATCCTGAGGCATGAAGCAAGATCTTATAGCACAAAAAATCTAAAAAAAATAATTTTGTTGTTTCTTCATAAAAAAAAACCGGTATTTTTGCAATTCGGAAAAATCTTCGAGACTCCATTTGGGAATTCATTTATGTAACATATTTGAGTAATAATTGAATCTAGTTCTATATAAAACTTAATAGATATATATACAAATTAAAAATTAATAATATGTACAAACGGGTAGAAAAATGAACTTATTGGGCATCAAAAAAATTCATCCACATCGATATCAATGGGAAAAGTGCCCAGAACGCTGGCAGCATTGCCACGTTGGATGGCAATGCTGATTCGTTGACCGAAGAAAAGCCCAGCCCTCTGGTCACGCGAAGAGTCGACCAGCTGTTTGCTGATGTCACGAACAACTCGATGAGCGCTCGGACCCCATGGCCCTAGTGTTTCAACCCCAAACGGCTCAAACATGTAACTACCGATAAGGTTGTATTTACGCCGTTTGAGGTTTTCTTCACCTGCAGCAGCCGCCCCAGCACAGCCTGCCGTACTCAGAAGACGGGATGGCGCAAGGGTGTCGACACAAGTTGCATCACACACCAAAGGCCTACCCAACTTCCAGGGCATTATGGTCATCCCGTCTGGCCTCTTTCCATCGTCACGTGCCAAGCCGATAGGTTCTAAAACAGCTGGCACCCCGGCGATGACGAGAAAGGCTATATTATTTGTAACATATAGGTAAGTTTGTTCGGAATTCTCAGAGTGCGAGTCTGACCTCTACTTGTCCAGTTTTTTATTATTAGAACAGTACTTGTTTGGTTTTTCAATTCATTCCCCTGTTAACATGAAGGGCTGAAATGTAGAAAGCTAAATTGGATGTTACAGTGTGCTATGAATAATTTATTTTAGTTCGTGGAAAAAACGTGGGAAATGTCACACTCGCCTTCTTCGGTTAATTGCGACTTATGTTTACTAAATAGACTTGCTATGGGTTTTTGAAAGAGTTACAGAAGTGAGTAATTATTGTTTTTCGTTTAGATACGTTGTGAATATACACTCAATTAATCTCCCTAGCTTTTCCCGTCTATGCTATTTTTTTTTCTGTGGTGGAAAGTCATTAAACGACTACTCTCGCTCTAGGGTGGAGCAAGAGGGCTAGTTAGACATTTACTGATCAAACCCCACATGTGTACCATCACCACCACCGGGCGCGTTTTGTGTCATGCGTTTACCAACTAGCATAAGGCAAAATCGACCCCAGCACAGGGTCGATTTCTATGAGTTGAATACTAGTGTCATACACGGAGCGACAAGATATCCGGTTTCCTGGCCTCTGAATATCCGAAACGATTGTCAAACTTCTACAAACGATAGCCGGGACCAACAGCCTAAGGCGTTTAGTCCCTTATATATGAATATATGGCCGGAATTAAATGCACACATACTTGTACTGCAGAACACTTCATTTCAATTGAGACCGGAATATCGGTTATAATCTTCGATACACAAGTTGAACCATCATAACGGTCGAACCATAGCAAATGGTTTAACTTATTTATAATGTTTGTGACTTTGGCCACACAGGCAGACCATTTCCTCGAATAGGATACAGAACTTTTTATCCCGGGTGTACCCACCCACCTACCTTAGGATAATTTTCTACTTTTATGCGGGCGAATTCGCTAGTGCAATTGGTGAATTGCTAGTGAACTGCAAATCGATAAAACATTGCTACGAATTACCTACTCATTGTGTACTAGGTGGTTGAAATTGTGACTAAGCAAAAAAAAAAAAACCTTTTAACAAAAGAAACGTCATACATTCATGCTTGATTCATTATTGCACTTGAATGCTTCAGTTTAAGCTTTTCTATATAGTATTATAGATAATATAATCGATCGTATTTCCTGGTAGGCACGTCAATCAGCCGCGATTAAAGAACATCGTTATTTATAATTAATAGGAAGGGACATTCATTTAATTAGATAATTATGTACTGTATCTATAAGCTTTTTAAACTATTGTGTTTGCTTAAGCAGAAATAGCAAAGACATTTTAATATCTATAATATGCTAAATAAATGTCTTTATATATAATATAAATAAAAGGAGAAACTGACTGACTGACATATCAACGCATAGCCAAAAGTGCTGGGACTATTTAAACGAATTTTGAACGTGACACAAGGTTTTCTTTTATGACTAAGTGCTTGTTTATGGAGACGCGGCGCGTTGGGCGTTCGTCGTACATTGCAGCAGTGGGCCGCATCATTGCACGCGCAAACACAAACATATGGCAATGTGCGACGACAGAACAACGCGCTGCGTCTCCGTAAACAAGCCCTTAGGCGAGCACTAGGAGAGGATTTTCCAAATTTCATCTCCTAAAGGGATGAAACGCGGGTTCAAAATTCAAGTTTGTATGGAGAGACCTAATTTTACGCGGGCGAAGCAGCTGGCAGACGCTTGTATATGTACATTATACATACATAAAAGTTATATTGTAGATAGATAGACGTATTCTTTTGTACACCAAAAATAAAATGACATAAAGAACTTAAAATTAATAGGGTGTGTTGTAGCATCATTATTTTCAACATGCTTAGTTTAGATACTCGAAAACTGACTCCTATTGCACTTCTTTTAGACACACAAAGTAATGGGTTCTAATTCTATGAGCAGTGCGATTCTATTCCCAAAGTACCCAATTGCAAGGTATTTACCCAGGCTTAATGGAATAACATGGGATAAAAATCAATTTGGTTTACTAATTTAGTCAACAAATGTTCATTTTTGCATGTGTTTCTTTTTCGTGTCAACATTTGTAAAAAAAGTTGTGCTAAAAAAATGTGAGGAACATTTTGAGCTAAGAGCTCTAAACGTTACTCATATTTACAGCTATCCCAGAAAAGCTGCCATAATAACAAAATTACCACTTGAAGATATCCTCAACGCTATTGGTAATGACAGAATTGTCCATCTCCATTCTCCTTTGGGTTATTCCTTGAGTACCCCGATCCCTAAGGCCCCCGTCCCGGAGTACCCCGATTTATTTTTATCGTACTACAAACTTGATTTATTAATAAACCTGTGATTGCCCACGCAAAACTCTACAATTGTTTCCTAATCTTTAAATATATTATATTATAATTTTTAGTACATAAATATTATGTTAAATTATATTTTAATTGTACTGCTGACGGTACTTTTAACTTAACTGACTTTTAATTGAGTTTATAAAAATATTAAAATAATACAACGGGATCGGGGTATACAGGGAATAATCCTCTCCTTTTATTTATTGTTGTCTATACGTCATGGTGACATTTATTGTCATTGCCGGTCTCAACCGAAATGACAAAATTTGTCCACCTTGTGGCTCACAATGCCCTAATCACCGCAGTCTGTGTAAAATGGAAGGATATTCTAAGAGGATAAATAAAGCATATTATTAAATATAGATAAATCATTTCGGCGCTAATCAAGAGATAACAGTTTCCATGTTAAACGCTGATATCATACTATATTTTCATATTACAATATACCTACGTTTATGTTATCTTATCATCCAATATAGTTTTGCTATTAAATTAATGGTAAATTTTGGTTAAGATGTTTATTTATTATTTTAGAGGTTACAGTTTTTGTGCATTATGATCTTAATTATAAGAAATATTTCTATGACTAGAATCCTCTGCACTTAATCTGGCTAATTGTATCTGTTATACCTACTAATCTTTAACTTAAACTAAACACACTAGCTACTCTTATTACGAACTATTTACCATTGTGTTAGTTTTGTCTTGTAATTGCGATTAAGAAATTATTGTCTATTTATTAAAAAAAAAAAAGTTTAAAAACAAACATATTTGAATAAAACTGCGCGTCTAAAAAGGCGCCTAATTCAGCATAATTATATTATGCTTCGATATTTTCATAAGCTTAGTAAATAAAATTATGTACCTGCCTAATTATAATATGTATGTAATAATCAAAGCGAAATACCACTCACTAATTAATCACGAAATCTCAGAAATATACACCTACAAACTTAAAATTTGGTAGGTAGGTTCCTTGTAGGGCGTAGACATCCGCTAAGAACGGATTTTATGAAATTCCACCCCTAAGGAGGTAAAACGGGGTTTGGAAGTTTGTATGGAGAATCCAATTTTCACGCGGGCAAATTGGCAGAAGCTAGTCTAATAAACCATCCGAATTCTCAGTGTTTACCTATAAAATACCTTTCGTAACGATAATAAAACGACAATTTCTCCAAATTTTGATTGTATATCATTACTAATTAATTCTAACAGTTGGTAATTATTGTTGTCTAAAGTGAAAATTACTGTCTGTAGAATTGTATGTAATTTTTATTTTAGACTACCGTAATGAACTTACCTAGGGGCGGAATCAAATAGCTGAAATGACTCGTTTGGGGACGTCCCTATGTCATTATTCTTTTAATTTATTCATAAAGACGATACGTGGTCCACGTGTCACGCGCCTATAATTTTGTGACGATCTACTTATCTTTCTTTCTTTGATTGTGGTCTGGTTTCCGCACTCAGGCTTTGATGGACCGTGGATCTAGTGACTATTGGCGTATGTAGGTTTATTATTCAGGAGGGGGGAAGATAGAATTTTTGGTTCAAAAATTATGTAACTAACTGAATCATGACAAGATTTGTCATATCTGAAAAGATTTGCCAATTTGGTACCTGACTCATTTTTTTTTTCATTGTTTTTATCAAAAAATAAGTTTATTATCCAAAATCGCAAATAGAGAAATTATCAAATTAGAAATCTTTCAAATTCGGTGGAAGGAGAAATTATCAAATAACAGTCAGTACAAGGATGCACAATGCACATACTGAAATGTGACGTCACCGCCATTGGGTTACGTGTGCTCAAAAAAGATAGCGAGATATTTCCACCACGCCCCAACTCTTCCTTATTACCAATTTTGATGGTCTTTTCAAAACGATTTCTTTTTAGTGATATTTGTTGTTTAGTATTATATTGAAATATAATTGTTTTGTTAACTGTTATCGATCATCTCTCACTCACTCAGACTCAGCGGTTACCGCACTATTTTAAGATATTAATTTAATTTATTCCTGCACAGACAGCCCAGTATCGCCGGCCACCAGTATACTGCCGCTCAGCTTCGTGGTGTTGGTGACCGCCGTCAAGCAGGGCTATGAAGACTGGCTGCGGCACAAGGCTGACAACAAGGTCAACAATCAGATTGGTGAGATACCTACTGATAACATTTGTAACTAACACCACGCCATTGTCAAATCTGTGTGAGGTTTATTTTGTTATAGATCTTGGTGCTCTTGGACTTAGACAAAGTAGAGTAACGAAAGGTCTTGCCCAGATTAGATTAGATTGAACCGTTGACTTGTATTTGGCGAATGTTATAAAGATAAGGATCTAAGGCCAAGTATCATTAGCGTAGAAACAACCTAAGGCCGTATACAGAAAGAAAACTGGCAGCCTGCGCCGATTTAGCAGCTGCAGCGCCTACCGGAACCGGCCAGCGCGGACCGAGTTTCTATACAAATATTCAGCGCTTGTAGGTCGGCGCAGGCTGCCAGCTTTCTTTCTGTATACGGCCTAAGTCAGTGTTTTAGAGGTTTGTTTTTTTTTTATTGATATAAATTCAAAAATATGGTTCTGAACACAAAATATATTTCAGTGACAGAAAGTTACATTTTCGCTGTGTATCATGAATTTCTTTTTAGTAAGTAAGGATGCAGGTAGGCAAGTAGCCAGGTATGCAGATAAAGATAAAGATATATGTATAGTGCACGCACATTAATGTGTATTATGTTCGCAAGGGCTTGTACGTTTCTGATTGGGCGGCAATCTGACATGACCTGGGAGGGATCGGTTAGGCTATTCTCTTAGAAAACAGCTTGAGCGCAGCGCCTGGCCCAGCGACGAAATCCAAATAGGTACATTCAAATCACGTACAAATCCAATGTACCTATTTGGATTTTTTCGCTGGGCCAGCGCTGTGCTCGGAGAATTGCTATTCTGAAAAACCGAGAAACTGCTCCCCTTTCGATTTTGTTGTCTCTAATCCGTGATCTCGTGGTTACTTGCGCGGCTGCTGAGCGTGAGGTCCTGGGTTCGAATCTTGGCTCGAGCAAAAAGTTTTTATTATTTTAATTGAAGCCCAGAATTTGGAAATTTGTGGTGTTGCCGTTGTTCGATAACACCACAGGTGAATAGTAGTGAAATACACGAACCCTATCTGACCTTGAGTAGAGCGATCAATGGCTATCTTTATCATCATTCGAACATTCAATCAGTTGGTACTTAATGTTAGGGATTTCCGTAAAGTAGGTAGGGTATTGTTTGTTTGGGTTTAGTCAGCTCTGATTCACTTTGCATCAATGCTAGATTACGAAATAACTGAATGTTTATACGTCATACATTATTTAAACAGAAATAAAATATAGTAGAACATAAGCCAAATCGTCCATAAAGTATTTTGTATGAACTCCGCTCAGGATTATGTCGACTTCGCGGCCCCAAAACAGCGGTTTTATTTTTATAAAACAAAAAACTATAACTATTCAAGATCTTTGGGCGGCGCTTTTAAATAATAAACTTTATTTTTTTTGTAACTTCCAAATATTTCCGTAACGTAATCTCGTTGATAAACACGTTTGAAATCGTAAATTAGGGTGAGATTCGCGATTTTTTTTATCGAGCCAACTAATTTATATCATGTTTTCATTTTTGCCCGGCGCTTGGCCATATGTCAATTTCAATAAAATAATTTTTCATGAAGTTCTATATTTGTGGACTTTCAGAGGTTTAAAAATGTTCACAATAAGTAGAACCTGGCCTTAACAGTTAAGGCGTATCGTCAACATAAGGCGGACCTAATTGTTTCATACCTAAAATGCTTACATGAAAATCTTGTAGGGTTCTGTATCTAAGTCGACAATAACGGAATCCTTATAGGATCACTCTGTTGTCCGTCTGTCCGTCTATCAAGACCCTTCTTATACCGCCGATCTGGTCTGCTACCCCAAGCAGCCGTGAAAAAATCGAACTAAGTATTTACTTACATATTATATAAGTTTGAACCCTCGGTGCGAGAGTCCGATTCGCACTTGACTGTTTTTTAACATTGATGACGCCAAGGTAATATTGGGACTTGAATACTTTTAAGTAGATACGAGTGTCATCCTTTTGGTGTTCTTTATCGTTGTCCTTGACTTTGGCAACACCTAAAATATAGATAATAGGTATTCACATGAAGTACCGTATATTGTAGCGGGGAGTTAGAATTAATCAGCAGTACCTTATCTGACTAGCAATAACAATGTTTTAGCTGGTTATCGTATCCGGTTAACCATTACTATCGATGTTCATTTCTCTTTCGAGCATTTAAAACTTGAAAAAATAATCGTTAGAAAACTACGGCGCGTACTGTTCCCGCGCGTCTCAAGGAGCTGTCAGCAAACCCTAGAGGCCCAGCCTGCTTGCTGCAGGCAGGCAGAGTCGAAGCCTGCTTGGGTCATGGGTCAGCTTCCGAAAGGAAGGCCCGGCCCCGGCACGATAGGCAACGAAGGAACGGGGTAGGTTTTTAGTCAGTAGGAGTCTGACACTACTTCCCGCTCCACCCAAGGGCGGGATCTGTCATTGGATGATAATACCTTCCATAAAAAAAAATCGTAAGAAAACTAAGGGAGAGAACTCACGAAGCGGTTTTTCCCTCGGCCGCCACGGTAGCGGGCCCGCAGCTTCTGTAGAATGCAAATATACACCGTTAAATTTTGGTCATTGTAATCCTATGGAGGGTCGATTCGGTACATGAAACCCTATCGATTTGTAAAGATAAAAATTAAAAATAAAGTACTTTTTTTAAACTCGAATTAATTTACGCATGTATGAAATTGGTTTTTTTAAGTAAACGTCAGCTGACCGAGACCAATGACCTGTAGGTAGTTAGTACGCAACGACCGACAACTCCCTACAAGGTCATTGACTCGTTTAAAAAAAAATGTAATAGCTTTGAGGGTAGAAGTAAAAACGACGCGATCTGGCAGATGGGATACCTATCTTTGACCCATCGCAAACACAGTGCCAGTATGGAGCCCCTTTGCAAGATATGCGTCACCTCCTTTTCTGCCCAGCATGCACACCACCTGGGGAGAAAGAGGTATTGAGCTAAACACCCTATCTTTATAGCTTTGAAAGTTCAGTTTAGGTCGTAAAATGGATCGCATTAAGAGGTCATGGTAGCACTGCTGCACCTTCCACGACGACGACAACGACAGAGTTATTCATATTGCTATACACCGTAAAATTTTGGCGCGAACGTCTAAAGAAGTAGAAGTAATCTTACTAATGATTATGGCGACAGAATGACGACATGCGACAGTTATATTAATCATAGCGTATTTGATGTGGCATTCAATCAAGTATTCAGGTTAATGCGCCTGTTAAGCAACTATAATTTAATTAATAATTCGCGATTATTTCAATTCATCATCACCAACTCAAATGTCGACTTTAACTTTGGTGTATTTTAAGTTTATTTTTAAATGACCATTTGAATTATAAAGATTCTATAAAGTCAGGGATTTAAATCATAAAATGAATTTTCTCCTTTTATTGGCTAATACCCATATTTGTCATTAAGTTTGCCCTTTGCGTTTCAGGGTCATGATAAATCTTTCAAAATTGCCGCGGTCCTGTTGGACCGCTTTCGGTTTTGGTCTCTTCGAGGGCGCGTGGAACACTACGCATTGTCGACTCGGTTTCGGTCCTTACCGGACAGTGAGCTATCCATTACTCGTCGTCCTATAACAAGTATGGTTAGGAATAGAAATTGATATATCATATTAAAATATGATAGTTTGTCGTTCCAAAATTTTACAATTGCTTATCACGAATTTCATATTCGATAATTCAATTACAGGTATTGCAAATATCTGTTAATTAGTCCGCCTAATCAATAATGCTGATTATTTGATTACTTATTTATCTATTCAGGTACGCGAACGCACAAATTTTTAGTAGGTCGTAGTAGGTTAGTCAAATAATATCCGTTATGTTTTATATGTTTTCATTAGATTTAATTAAAAGATAGTAATTAATAATATAAACTTAGGTATTACTTCTGCCAGCTATGCAGCGGCTTGGTGAAAGTTGAAAATGTCACAGTGATTCATGATATCATTCTGCTGATGAAACAATATTAAAATCAGTCCAGTAAATAAATAAAAAAATAAAAGGAAATAAAATATTTTCTTAGTATGACATATTATCTCTTATTAACCATTGGGCCAGATAGGGCCGACACCAGTCAGCAGCCCTAGCAGGCGTTGGTGGATTGTTTAAACGAATTACTGCAGTCCTCGTAATTAAGTGCAACTGAAGGAATATTGTTCGCCTTATTCCAAAACGCAATCTAAAATAGTTCCGGGACTACTACTAGGTTCAATACCAATTAAACGCGATCTAAATGTAGTTTTTGGGACTATTACTAGGTTTAATGCCAATTAAACGCGACTACTTACTCAAGCCCCAAGCGGACACCGGAGTTCGCACACCTAATGTCTTTATTGTGTCTCTAATTACGGTATTCAAAGGGCTAAATGTGTTATTTTATTATTTTCCTTTATTGATCAACCAACAATTGTTTACACTGTCAATTTTTAGAGCACTATCTACCATAATCTAAGGTTAGTGTAACATTTTTTTACAGGTTAGCACAGCATGCCCCATAAACAATTCGGTGTTACAAAAAAAAAAAAAAAAAAACAATTTACTGAAACTATTTTATAACTGTGTTTCCAGGACTATTACTTGTTACTAATTAAACCTAGTAATAGTCCCGGAACTATTTTAGATTACGTTTTGGAATAAACCAGTGTGAGTTTAGTCAGTAAAAATCAAAAGAAACTTAAAAGTTTATTAAAATATAGTAGGTAACATCTGGATAAAAATAGTAGGTAACATCTAGATAAAAACATTAAAGTTTTTGATTGCCAAGTTATCTGTGTAAGTTCATCGATACTGATACCGTCTGACCTTGGTCTGGCGCATCACGAGAGATGCTGATAAAGCTTGTATCTTGTATCTCTATATCAAGTTCGTTGGAAAGAGCTTGTAATGATGATAATAACCTTAAGTGCCGATTTGTCGCGCCTTAGTTGTCGATTACGGATACGCGGCGCGTTGCGCGGCGCGTCAGGTGGTCCGTCGTACATTGCCATTTGTTTGTATTTGCGCGAGCGATGACGAGGCCCGCAGCTGCAATGTACGACGAAACGCCCAACGTGCCGCGCAACGTGCCGCGTCTCCGTACCGGCAGTATACGGCTTTAGAGACTGAAATATCGTTGTGACTCAGTCATCTGTTGATGATAATATTTATATAATTATTAAAATACTAGTTTTTGCCAGCGGGTTTGCCAGCGTGAAAGTAGAAAATTATCTCAAATGAACATACTCCCGGGATTAAAAGAATCCTATTTTTTCTTTTTTTTTTCTTTTTGATATTCCAGGACATGGTCTATCCAATTTTCATCCAAATCCAGCGATTTCAGCGTGAAGGAGTAACAAACATACAAATAAACACACACACTCACGAACTTTCGCCTTTATAAATAATACTACTGTGATTAGTCATTATCAATTATCCCACCCTCACATTGCGTCTTACCCTATTGACTCGCTATTTCATGAAATACGAGTAGTTATTTATTTATTTATTTATATATACTTTATTGTACACCAAGATAAAAAGATTATACATTTTTGAGACTTAAATAAAAACATACAATGGGCGGCCTTATCGCTATCTGCGATCTCTTCCAGGCAACCTGGGATGGAAAGAGATTGCCTGGATATAAAGTGGGGTTGCACTTGGTGCGTAACAAAAAAAAAGTTAAAGAAATAAGTAAAAAAACAAAGTACATACTTATTCTATAAGGTAAGACGAACGGAGAGGGTTGTTTTGATGATTTAATTAAACGATTATTATAATTCCGTAATCAAAGCCTTATTACGTCAGGCAACCATATCTCAATTAACATAACTACAAAGTCTCTTAAATTTGTAGCCGAACATTTATTGGCTTTGTAATTTTTGTTTCTTATTTACTTTTTGTTTTACTCTGAGCGCTCGTAACCGTTGTTACTTTCTTAAAATTAATTGTTGTTTTTTTTTTAATGTACTGTAACTCACGTAGCATCAATCTTTAACTAGTGAACAGTGGATAATAGTGTTAGTTTTGCAATAAGTGCTGTAATTTTATGCTTATAGGTAGTTTGTAACAATGTATTGTATTGCCGTTTTTTATCCCTAAGCAATAAATAAACATAGGTATAGTACGCTGCATATAAGTTGAACTAAAATGTCGATCGACCTTCAATACGCAGAATAGTACGCGGCAAATAAGTTGAACCCGTTGCTATGGTAAAACACAGGCCACAGCCCTCGCTTCGATTGACACACGAAAATCTATTACTGCGCATTGAAGGTTAATCGCCATTTTGGTTCAACTTATATACCACTTATTGTAACATCGGGTCTCAATCGAAGTGGGAGGCTGCGCATACGATTTAACCATAGCAACAACGGCCATTTTAGTTCGACTTATTTGCCGTGTATATACTTTGTAATAATATCGCTGGCTACCCTGGCGCTTTTACTTTAGTCTACTCATCGTTCCACAGTGGAGATAGTCCACAAAGGCGTGATCAACGAGGTCCGCAACTCCTCAATCGCGCCAGGCACCCTGGTTCGCGTGCGGCGGGGGAAGGAGGTTCCAGCAGACTTGGTACTGCTATGCGCTGCCGGCGAGAAGGGAAAGTGTTACGTCACCACCGCCAATCTCGATGGAGAGACGAATTTGAAGACTTTAAGAGTACCTCCTCCGTTAGTTGGATTTACACCAGGTATTTAAGGACTTATATCTAACATTATAGTGTGTATACAATCATAATCCTTGTGTGTACTCATCTTTGTTAATTGTTTGTGATGTGTTGTATTGACATCATTATGTACATACATAGCTAAAAAAAATGGTAATTTAAAAAACTAAAAAACCCGACTGCTTTTCTGAGTATTAATGAAAAAGCCCTAAAACAAGTAAGCCGTTGTAGCAGTCGGGACCCATTACATCATAGATCTACTGACTAGACGGCTGACTTTCTAGAATGGGACCCGACTGCTATAACGGCTTACTTGTTTTAGGGCTTTTTCATTAATACTCAGAAAAGCAGTCGGGTTTTTTAGTTTTTTAAATTACCATTTTTTATTTTTTACTTTTTTGGTTTTATTTTTCTACGATATCACTTTCACAGTAATTACAAATCTAACGACACCTCGCAAACTAAAATCCATCGAGCCGTTCAGGCCACAGAGCGTGCCAAATATTTGAATTTGGCGCCAAAAATTCGCCATTTTGTTTTTTTTTTATTTTGATATACCCAGTGTCACTCTCACAGTAAATACGAATCTAACGACACCTCTCAAGCTAAAATCCATCGAGCCGTTCAGGCTGCAGAGCGTGCCAAACAATTATACATACATACATACATACATACATACTCTCGAAAAACATAACCCTCCTTCTGGCACAGTCGGGTAAAAAGTGAAGAGTTAATAACCCATTTAACAAAATATTTTGATACTGTCGGTATCGGGTTTGTAGGATTTAATTATATCTTTCCGAGAGCAGTGGTGGCCGAGTGGTAACGGCCCCGACTTACGATTAGTAGGTCGCGGGTTCAAGCCCGGCCAGGCGCATTACTTTGTGTAATTTATTTCATCACCACTGCTCTCAAAATGGTGAAGGAAAACATCGTGAGGAAACCAAAAATTCGAAGACATGTGACATCCACCAACCCGCACTGGGCCCGCGTGGTGGATTACGGCCCATTCCCTCTCTTAGAGAGGAGGCCTGTGTCCCAGCAGTGGGAACTTTAAAGGGCTGATGATGATGATGATGAATTATATCTTTCCTGCTGCTGTTTTAAAGCAGCTAATCTGCTGGCTCGTATACGAAGTAGGAAGTGGTAACAACAGCATTCTGAGCGCTGAACAATTGCTGAACGTTTTGACTGTCAAAAACCTTTCAGTCAGTGGGTCATGTCCTATATAGGTGTGCTCAGTCATGCCCAATAAAATGTAAAAAAAATGCACTAGGTTAAGATTTCTATGGGTCTATGCCACCCGAAATAAAGTTATTATTGTAATGAATTAACAATTTTAAATTGTAATTTAATAAAAATCTGCCTTCTTTATTATCGTACTCGGTCTTAGAATCTTCTGTAAACAGTAGCCATAATAAACATATTAAGTTATAAATGTTTATACAAATAAGATAATTTAATTTAGTTACATGTTACATCAACCTACACTTACTTTGTACATTCCATCATCCTGTGATTGTGGTAATAAAGGTATTTGGAATTCATGCGTGCTTTTATTTGTGCGATCATCACAAACTCATTTTTCATTGTCATTCTTACTTGTTCACTTTGTCAGCGTAAGGTAAATAAAGGTAAATAACAAAGATCTCTCTCAAAAACTAATCGCTAAACAAATATTCCGAGATACGTTAATCTTTGTATTAAAACGTTATCTAAATATCCAAAATAACTAAAGGCATTGAGATATATGGTTGTATCACAGATCGCTAGATCACAACTCGTTGAAAGCAATGGGCTCAAGCGTTTTTAGGTAATATAAACTCGTGCTTGATTGCGATCCCACCTGGTGATAAGCAGCAGCACCAGTGATGCAATCATTGATGGTGAGGCGCACTAGTTTATTAAGAGCCTATTCACTCTAGCCTTGAAGTAGCAGCCGCTGCAGACAAATTGTTTCAGTCCTTCGATGTACCTATGCGATATAAACGACGAGGCGAAACGCTTAGTCCGGACCGTGGAGGTGTGTTGTTGCTATTGATCTCAAAATTTTTAGTTTAATTTTGTTTTAGTGCCTTAATCCTGGTGCTTTCACCTTAAAATATGGTCATTGTCTATGTTTATCATTGTCATGTTGTCTATTGATTCGTTTATGGCGCCTATTGTATGGTTGTCGCGTCATTTTTAACAGTGTGACAGTGTCATTTGCTTCTTAAGATATTTCTAATGGTCAAGGGCACAGGTCAAGGGCTTCCTAAAGTAATTGTACCTACTTGAAACGTTTTATCCGGGTTTTTTAATTAAGAATGGGGAATGGGTTTTTTTATAAAACTCTATACTTAAAACTTGTAAATCTTTTGGTATTAAAAAAGAGTTCCCGAGAGAACATTGAATAAAGAATTGACGGCAGTAAGAACTCAACTATTTCCATAGACAAGTAATAAAAACTGTGTTTTACCTTTTCTTATTTTTCCTTAGATATCCTCCCACAAGGTATGCGGATAGAGATGCCCAACCCTGTGGCAGATCTGTACACGTTCTACGGAAGGTTGGAGATCCCCTACCAAGACAGCCTGGTGTTATCTACTGACCACCTGATGCTCAGAGGGTCCCGGGTCAAGAATACTGAATGGGCTATTGGATGCGCTATTTATACGGGTAAATTTTGTAATATATACCTATGTATCACGTACATAGTAGTATGACTACTATGCACGTGCCACGATACACGGCTAACACGGCACGACGCCGTCGATACAATGAATTGTCGCAGTTAATTTCGAGAAATGGACCGCACTAGACGCGTCCTGCTCCTGCTGTTGTTTTTATATTTTTATTCTTATATTCTTCTGATGTTTTGTCCCATAGTACGGGACGCTGCTCGACTAGCGTTATTAAATGATCGACCTCAATAGCGTTAGCGTCCGTCATCTTTGAATTTTGAATAACAACTGTGGCACTGACACAGGAACCCATCGTGAGTTTCTACGACGCGACGTCGTGCCGTGTATCGTGGCACTTTACGATGTCGCGGCGTAGTTTTTTACGATGCTCGTCGTAGATTCCCACGACGCGACGTCAGATCGTGAAACGACGCCGCATCGTGGTACGACACGATGTCGTATCGTGTTTATGTGTCTCGGCCCTTATGCCGATGCCAACAGGCAACGGGTGACAATAAATAAAAACAAATAAAAAATGCTTTCATGAAGTCGTGACTGTGGCGTAGCTGGACACATTTTGCTTTGTCATGTGTACATGATTGTGGCACTCAAAAGCTTTGTGTTCTTATTTCCGCTTTTTAAATTAAAAATGCCAATAAATATAAGATTTTAATGGCTAATGTACTTTATGGCTTTACCTGGCTTACCTTAGTGGTCTCAAGCACTATAATTGAGCATGGTTTCGATTCGCGGGTCGGGCACGGGCAGTGTTACTGGGTATTCCCATCTGGAATTATTCACTAGCAGCTGGGTTCGTGCGTGATTACTTTACGCCTATTTCATGACACTTAAAGTCGTATATCTACTGTAATCAACCTCCGATTGGTCCTTTAAGTTTTGTATAGTTTATGTGTACAAAATACTACTGTGAAAAATAAATCGCGATTATTATTAACTAGCTGCTCGCCCGGCTTGGCACAGCTGTAATTATATATTTTTTAATAATTCAACAAAAAAATAAATAAAAATTCGGCCAAATTGGAGCAGCGATTCCGAAGTTATGCACTTACATACATTCGGCAATCGATTTTCATTTATACATGTAATATAATATTTTGTATATTATACAGAAGATTTAACCAATTTTGTATATAGAAGGGTAGAACTACTTTGGGCCCACGTGGGATCTTCGTGCATTTTATATGACAACTTTTAGACCAGTTGATGTAGTTTCCGCTTAAAGCTTTTATCTTAAACATTTGCAATACTAAGTAAAAGTACTAACCAAAGCTTTCTTTACAGGGGAAGAAACAAAACTAGCTCTCAACTCAAAATACTCAGGGAACAAATTCTCGTCAAGTGAACTGGCCATCAACCAGTCCCTTCTATACTTCATAGGTCTTTTGATCTTTGAAATATTCATCTCATTGGTGGCAAAGCTCCTGATCGAGTTACATAACACAGAGAGAGATATCTACCTCGGTCCTGGGACCACATACCCGATACCATTGAGCAATGTTCTTCAAGATCTGTTCTCGTTTTTGTTACTCTATTATTATATTATACCGATGTCGCTGTATGTCACTATTGAGCTGTATAAGTTTATTGGTAAGTGTTGTTTTATGACATTTGTTTAGGACAGGACGTAGTCTACCCGTCTACTAAGTTTCATTCAAATCCATAAAGCCATTTGAGAGTGAAGGATTACCAAAGACACACACACATGGGTCACTAATTACCAGTACACATACATACACATTACATACATGCATAAACCCTATATGCATTATAGGGTGACTGGTAATTAGTGACCGATACTTAAATACGTGATTGTAGTCATGATAACAAACAACTTTTACTTTGGGACCAAACCTGAAATCGTGAAAAAAATCAGCAAGTTCAGTCATTTTGACCAGTTAGGCGAACATAAATGTACTGACAGCAGATTTTTTTTCACGATTCCAGTTTTGGTCCCGTAGTAAAAGTTGTTTGCTATCATTACTACAATCATGTGTTTAAGTATCGGTCACTAATTACCAGTCACCCTATATACAAACTAATATTATTGTGAGTAGGTATTCAGGCGTTCTTTAACAGTCAATAGTTAGATGTAAAGTTAGTATAAAGGTTCACAAAAATGTATTCAGCCAGCGCTTACCTTGGTCAAAAGCAATTACTGTCATTACTGCATACTTTTTTCTTTTAAAAATTAAACAAATTTGCACATTAAAAAGAATCTGTACAAAATTATTGACATACTTAATCCTTCGAGCTCATAATGACATCAATTTCCTCTGCAGGTTCATTATTCATAGCCTGGGACGAGGATCTCAAATGCGAAGAGACCGGCAAGCCCGCCGCAGCCAACACATCAGACTTGAACGAAGAGTTAGGACAAGTGGAAGTGCTGTTCTCAGACAAAACCGGTACTCTTACCAAGAACCTCATGGTGTTCAAAGCCTGTTCCATCAAGGGACTGATGTATGAGGAGAAGCAGGGCAAGCTTTATGATGTGGAGAGGTTTGATGAGCCTGTGGACGTGTTTCAGGTCAGTTATTTGTTATTTCTATCAGTAGCGTAGCTACTAAAGGGCTAGGCGTGGTAGTGCCCCGAGGCCCCGAAGTTCGGAGGGCCCCTAAAACTTAATTAGCAAACCGCTTATTGAACGAATCTAAATAAAATAGGCTGGAACACATCTTTAATAAGGCCCGTTTAAAAAAATACAGAGAAAAATGACAGTTTTGGGCCCCAGTCTGATTTTGCCCCAGGGCCCTTGGTCAGCTAGCTACGCTCATTATTTCTAGGAATACTTCATGCATGTGTTAGAATTTAGGGTGGATGGTTAACTATATTTATATATGTTTATATCTAACTATATATCATTCTAAAATGTCAAGATGGGTAACGGTTATTTACTCTGTATCAAAGTTTCTATGATTGTGTTGTGTAAGGAAAGGGTTTTATGAAGAAAAGCACAGAAAGACAAGACTAAGTATTTATTTCAAATAGGCTTGTCAATTAATCGAAAAACTAGTTGCTTGTTCCAAAACTAGGTCATCACAGGAAAGAACAAGCAAGAAAACCTGTGGTAGCTTCAATTATAGCATTTACAGATACATCTTACAATATCATTAATTATAGTTTGTCACAATAATATCTACAAGTAATTCTATGTTCTATGTCATAGGCCATTTCACAATAGTAGGGTAAGAATCTGAATAAGTATTCCCTAATACCGTATAACATAATTAGAAAACATAAGCCACAATGACACATACACAGAATCAGCACCATTAAAATATCATATTAAATAAATTACATGAACTTTGATGGTCTGTAGTGGTATAATGCTGGATCAAAAGTGAGTAAGTAAAAAGGCAGAGACCCTTTTTATAGTAAAACCCAACCGGTGGATTGACACTTCACTCAAACGTCAAATAATAATATCCCGCCATCTTCAACCAACCATCAAGATTATCATAATTTAACTTATTTTATAAGTCTTTAATTACCATTGTTATATAGTTAAACAGCTTTAAAACCAAATAAGATCATTTGAACAATATTACAACACTTTGATTTGTATTTCTTAGTTCTTTTTTGAAAGAATATAATACCAAATGACAGTTCTGTATTAATCGTCATAACAACTTATTACAACAGAGTAGCAATATAAATTACAAGTTACAGCTTAATGATCATTAAAAAATACGTAATAATTTAGGGGATTATCATCAACACGTCTTTTTAGAAGTTTCGAGTTTTGTATTTGTACACACATCAATATTATTTGTCTTGGTAGGTACTTTTATATTTGATTTGAACTTCACAAATGTTACCAATGTATAAAACACAACAAACAACAATAGCGAAACAGTTAAAATTTGTTATTTAATTAGTCATACATACTAATATATAACACATGCTTCACTCATTGCATGTGAGTGTAAGTGCTATACGCCCTTTAACAGATCAGTTTAGGTCGTCAAATGGATCGTGGTAGGGCCTCAGTTTTTGTTCTTTTTCGTCTCTACGCACGAGTAACGAATAGCAACGCGTAGCGACGACGCGCGATATCGCACGACTGTAAGGCCGTGTTTACGGAGACGCGGCGCGATGCGCGGCGCGTTGGGCGTTTCGTCGTATATTGCAGCAGCGGGTCGCGCCATCACTCGCGCAAACACAAATCTAAGACCGTGTTTACGGAGACGCGGCGCCTTGCACGGTGCGTTGAGCGTTTCGTCGTACATACATTGCTGCAGCGGGCCGCGTCATCGCTCGCGCAAACACAAACCTATGACAATGTACGACGGACCGCCCGACGCGCCGCGTCTCCGTAATCGAGCACTAACGCGGTGCTCAACTATGTTGACCCCGTGTTCGCGCGAAGTTGCCGTTTTACTCAGCGTCTTACGACTACTACTAGATTGCGAAGCGATCCGAGGTGGTAAAACAAGTTACCGCGCCGTAAGAGTTTGCTCGAAAATATTAAACCAACTGATCGGTTCGCTTCACTCATTGCCGCTCGGCACCCATATGCAGTTGGTAAAGTAGGCCACCGTTGACCGTAATAGAATATCAATTGTTTGTTCATATCGCGCCGCATCGCTTCGCGATCGTGTTGAATCGCTTACGTAGGACACCGCGTAATGAAGTGTCGGTCGACTATCAAAAGCGTGCGTCATCACGCGCTTAAATATGTATTTACATAACACCAATTTGTATCTACCTTTATTATGGGAAAATAGAGATGATTATGCTATAGGTGGAGAACGTGACGTTTTGCGACGTCGCTTCGACTCTGCGTGGAGTTAAACCTTATCTTACTAAATATCAAATTATTATCTTTGCTAGGAAAACCAAACACCTACCATATTGTGAGGGCGTTTCATTTAGTGCGTCACGATTAGCTGATGTAATAGATAAGATAAATAATATTTTTTACACTGAGCTTTTTATCATCGTGTGCGAATTTTAGTGTTGTACTTGGATAAGAACCGAATTATCCGGAAAAGGACAATATTTCAGAGATAAGAACTAACCTAAGTAAATTTTATCATTGCAAATAAGTTATTTTAAGCTTTACGATTGATCGTTATTGCAAAAATATGCAATATATATAATGTTTGATTTACCGCTAGCAGATTTTTTTAAACAAACATACGTTTTGACTATTTGGACAACGTTAAAAAACTCAAGCAGTATAACAAATTAATTAACCGTTTTGTTCTGTACTTTCTGTCGAACCTCGTAAAAAAACAGTGAGATTAATTTAGAATGAAAGAAATAAGAAAGGTTTATTCTGAATAGACACAATAAATTACAGAAGATTAAACAAACAAAAACCGGTGTCACTATTACTGTACTGTTTCACCAATTATGTAAATAACACTTGCTTTCTATTTCAGACAGACGTCAAATTCTTTTTCAAAATCCTCGCTCTCTGTCATTCAGTACAAGTGTCAAGCGAGGACATGAAGAAGCTCAGTGCCCGGCTCTCAGTGACCAGCAACTTACACCTTATGAGCTTTTTTAAAAGAAAAAAAGCCAAGACTAGTACCGTGTCTAATGGCACTAATGGTATCATAGACAATGGTACTTGGAACACTATAATACATGAAAATGAAAATAAAATTGACTATCAAGCCAGTAGTCCTGATGAGAAGGCGTTGGTTGAGGTTGCCGAGAGGTTTGGAGTGACGTTCCTGGGTGAGGAAGGGAACGATTTGGTGGTGAAAGTGGGGGAACATACTGAGATGTATGAGCGACTGCAAGTCATTGAGTTCACTTCGGAGAGGAAGAGGATGTCTGTAATTCTAAGGGATAAGGATGGAAAGGTATGTAGATTTTGATGCGGGTCACATCAGACCGAGACATGACAATTCCGAACCTTATTTACTTCACAAAAAACGTGGCCAGTACGAAACCGATTCGCGTGCAAAGTGTGTGTGCTCGCGTGTTTCGAATGCAACATTTTTTTTTAAACGTAGGTAGATCTACTTCCTATAGTATTCGAATTATGTATATTGGTTGTGAACTTGTGACATATATAAGAAGCCCGTTTTTTTTTAATTCTGTTTTTGAAACCATACAAAGGCGCGAATTTGAATGCATAAAATGTGAAAAATATCTTCTCGTCTCGGTGTGAGTTGACCCTTATGCGGGTCGACGATGAAGTACCTACCTGGGACTCGTCCTCGACAGCCGGTGGAATTTCGAGGAGCACTTGCGACGTCTGGCTCCCAAACTGAATCAGACTGGGGCTACTCTCAAGCGGCTCCTGCCTAACCTAGGGGGTCCAGAAGCCTCCTGCCGGGGGCTCTACGTAGGCGTCGTTCGGTGCATGGCCAGCTATGGGGCGCCGTCACTGCGAAAGCGGCTGGCGACCCTGCTGAGGGTCATGGTCATACGGATGGTGCGGACGGCTTGGAGACATTCAATCACACATGGGGTTTAATGTCTTCGTAACTTATTTCCAGATCTGGCTGTTCTGTAAAGGAGCGGAGAGTTCTGTGTTCCCTCTGTGCAGCAACACTAGTCTCGTGGAAGAGACTGACAGGGACATCAATTCATTTGCCAACAAGGGTCTGAGGACTCTCGCTATCGCCTATCGGGAAATACCTGTGGAGGAGTATGAAAGAGTTGCTGATGGTAAATCATGGTGTTACACCATAGTTTTTGTTACTTAATAGCGCCTTGCTGTATAATTATAATTACATTATTATTATCTCTTTATTTAATTAACATCTACATGTATAAATTATTATTATTATTGTATCTAGCCTACTACTGTCCTACTGCTGAGCAGAGGCTTTCTTTCATTCCTTCCATTGTTCCCGGCTGTGACCCACTTCTTGCCAATTCCTAAGGAAGTTATCTTATTGGTTCCACCATCTCCTTCTTGGCATGCCGTGACACTGTTTTAGAGTACCAACTTTTTGTTTAATCGGGCCATCGTTCTATCGGCATGCGGCAGACATGTTCATTATAATGATATTATTTATAAAGTGAAAAGATTTGTATTTTGGTATTGTTTTGTCAAAAACTACTGGAACAAGTTTAAAAAAAATGCATCAGTAGAATGCTGCTTTATCACTGAGTGACATAAGCTATACAACCCTATTTTTTAATTAGTGCACAAAAAAATGGGGCTCAATCAGTACCCGTTACTAATCATATTTGTGTAGTCAAAATTAGAAAAAACGAAATCCCAAAATTGTCCACTAAAATTTGTCATTATTGGTAAATTCATAATTGAATCATCATACATAACAACTGCTACTAGAAAATACTAAGCGCAGTGTTTTTCCATTTTTATTGTCATTTTTTCATTCATAAACAATAACCTGTACAATGTTTTCATAAATTGAGTGTGATTTTAGGATATAAACAAACGCTCATAACTTTGCTGTTTATGAATATTATTTATTGAGACTTTACTTAAATAATAACAAGACCTTTTCTAATAAGCCCTTTAAGTATTTGCACTAATTTAAAAATAGTGGTGTATATTTTTCTACTTTCACGCGGACGCAGCTACTGGCAGTAGCTAGTATAATATATAGACCGTCTGAAATAATGCTTCTTCATCATCTCCCTGGCCTTTTCTTAATTAGGCCCCTTGCCCACGGCGACTTTTTGTAGCGCGTTTTGTAAGCGCGCGACAGCATTTGCAACGCGTTATAGAAGAGATGCCAACGCGCTACTAACGCGCTACAGCATCGCATCGTTACAAGAAGTCGCCGTGGTCGAGTGGCCTTAGGGGCCAACACTTCATTTTAGTTACATACTAAAATTTTACTTCCTAAAGCAATGTATTCCAGAAAAGATTATTTTTAACATTACAGCGATCAAGCGCCTAGACGGTAAAAGCGCAGACGCTTTACAACAAGTGACACAGCAATATAGGGTGTTGGAACGGCAGCTGACACTGATTGGCGCTACCGGCGTGGAGGACTGTCTGCAGGACGACGTGGCTGACACGCTCGCCTCGCTGCGGAGAGCTGGCATCAAGACATGGGTCCTCACGGGAGATAAGGTAAAGAATATTTTGAACTGGTTATAGAAAAGAATAGAATTAATTTATTTAAAACGTTATGCAGTAATGAATCACAGGCGGGCTTAATGCCTTAGTGCTCGATTACGGAAATGCGGCGCGTCGGGCAGTCTGTCATACATTACCACATGTTTGTGTTTGCGCGAGCGATGACGCGGCCCGCTGCTGCAATGTACGACGAAACGCCCAACGCGCCGCGTCTCCGTAAACACGGCCTTAGGTGGTGGTCTGCAACAAACGCCGTTGCGCGGCCTACGCAGCGCATAACTGCGATGGTCACTCGCAACGTGACCAATTTCTCACACACGCTCACATACTCAAGACACCCAGACCCGGAACACGTTTCTGTTGGCCAAAATAATATTTGTACCGTGCGGGAATCGAACTCGCGACCCACAGCACAGCAGCTAATCGCTCAACTACTACGCTAATTGGGGTATAATGTTCTACCAGCACCTTACTGGGTTATACATCCTTACATTATTTTTATTATTATTAGACATTTTGCATATATTTTCATATTATAATGTTTCTGACCACCTGTCAAACGTTCCAAACTATTTCATTATATTATCAATACACATTGTTACCAACAGATTATCGAAAACAGGAAAAAGGTGCTATAATCGCATTACTTAAAGATAGTGCGTGTTTTTGGTACAGTCACGCGTAGAAAACAATGATTACTATGGTTAGTATAAATCGGTTTTAAATTTCGCAATCTTTTATCAATTTTCATCATACAACATTCGATGATCATGATACAGTATTTTTATGAGATAGGAAAACATATTTAAAGGACGTAAATAGTAGATCAAGATCTTGACCGTACTTCCAGGATTTTCCTGATAGCCGTGGCATACCTCTCCACTCCCCAAGCACCTCAGGATTTGTTGCACTCTTGTTGCTACGTCACTTCGTGCTAGCGGCCGTTTTTTGGGACCCATTTGTTGAGTGTGCAAGTCACTCCCTGCCTTTTTACCGATGAATATTAATAACGTTGTTTAGGCAGGGGCCATAGTTTTAACATAGTTCCTAGTAACCAGTCCACTTAAAACGCCAAAAACCATAGCCCTATTGTCTTTGATTTCCATAATGTCACAATAGTTTCCACCAACCGGGGTTGTCCTTGGATGCACTAGCATTGCGCGTACAGGAATAATCATCGGTTGGCATCACGTTCCATTAAAAATATCTAAAGGGCCTCTGCGAGTTGGTTTCGGCTCCTTGTACGCCTTCCAAAGGTCCAGGACCTCAAGGTTCTGAGATATACTACAAATAGAAATAAAAATAATAATTTATTACATCAGAAAAATACAATTTCTGTATGTTCTGTTCAAATGTACGCGGGAATTGCACGTCTCTATTCTGCCATCTCCGTTCTACCATCGGACATCTTGACGTAAGGCGAATATCCACCCTTACGTTGTTGAACGGGGCGCTCGCCCCAGCCGCCGCCGAAATTCCGATCCCGATTTCCGGCCTCCGTAGGCGCGGGCTCGCGGACGGCGGGTAATGGGTAGCTCGCTGTTAGTCCTCCCGGTAACAGACCGGTCCGAGCTCAAGTCGTTTACGGCGCGCACTGTTCCCGCGCGCCTCAAGGAGTTGTCGGCAGACTGTAGGGGCCCAGCAGGGCCGAAGCCTACTGGGGCCAAAGGTTATGTGAAAATGTCACCCGGGGCCCTGGGACGAAGGCAATCAATGGAACAGGGTAGATTTTTAGTCAGTAAGAGTCTGACACTATTTCCCGCCCCACCCAAGGGCGGGATTTGTCATTGGATGATTTTACAACCCTTACGTTGTTGAAACTATGGTCCAGACTAGTGATGTGCCGCTGAGAACGTTCTCGTTGCCGGGAATATTGCCAGTGAGAATATTCTCAAGAAACTAGAACGCTCCCGGGAATATTCTCAACGTTCTCGACAAAATAAA
This sequence comes from Leucania comma, assembly GCA_958295575.1. Lineage (NCBI taxonomy): Eukaryota > Metazoa > Arthropoda > Insecta > Lepidoptera > Noctuidae > Leucania > Leucania comma. Next base: position 4,116,969 of record OY282469.1, read on the forward strand.
TTTAGTTTATAATTTGATTTTTTATTTAAATAAGTGATATTTGTACAGTGTTTCTATGTTTTATTATCTGGGCGTATCCACCAACGCGTAAAATGATGGTGACAAAGCTCTTAGATGTAGAAGACAATGATTTTAGAAGACAAATGCTAGAAAAAAATGGCCAAGTAAAAGTATTGCACTTAGCAGTGGACGGCTGGTCCAACGTACGAAATGATTTGATTCTTAATGTCATTATTCACACGTCGCAACCATTTTTCATTAGTTTCTGGAGACAAAAACCCAAAGGCATACAGCAGAGTTCTGATCCGACGAATCATCAAAAGTTTTAGAGGAGCTAGGAGTTGAAAAGTGTGTGGCCATCGTTACGGACAATGCAGCAAGCATGGTTAAATATGGGCGGTTACTCAGTAATAAATACGTTACATTGCATTGAAAACTTTAGGAAGTCGAAATAATTATTACAAATACTACATACTATGCATAAATATAAAAATAAAATTTTAGATGAAGCTACATGGGTTAAAATAGAGCGGCATGCAAACATTTAAAAAACCAACATTAGATTGGATAGCAAAATCAGAAGGAGACGATGAAAGAATTTATTTGGTTTTGGTTTACCAAGCATTCACAGAAATAGAAGAAATGCTTCATTCTGAAAATGGATACCAAGTATTCGAAAACTATTTAGAAGAAATATTAGCTAAGTTTACTCAAAGAAAACAAAATGCATTAGCATCAGTTCATTTTGCGGTCGCTATTTTGGACCCTGGTAACCAAGGTACAACTTTTACCTGCTAATGTGAATCTCGAAGGATGCCAGGCAACAATGAATATTGCGCAGTGTGGATACGGGACAAACGGACCAAGAATCCTTGAAGATTTAGCAAATTACAAAGGACGAACTGGCATATAAGATAACAGTTTTCTTTGGGAATCAGCATGCACGATTCAATTTTTGTCATGGTTTTTTTTATGGTAAAATCATCCAATGACAAATCCTGCCTTTGGGCGGAGCGGAAAATAGTGTCAGACTCTTACTGACTAAAAACCTACCCTGTTCCTTCGTTGCCTTGGTTCCAGGGCCCTGGTATGCATTTTCATTTTCATAGCCCCAGACTAGGCCTCGACCCTACTGGGCCTCTAAAGTTTGCTGGCAACTCCTTGAGGCGCGCGGGAATAGCGCGCGCCGCAAATGACTTGGGCTCGGTCTGGTCTATTACCGGACATACGGACAGTGAGCTACCCAAAGACTATGTATATTCTCTTTGGAACTACCCATTCCCCGCCGTCTGCAAGCTCGCGTCTACGGTGGCCGGAAATTGGGATCGGAATTACGGCGGCGGCTGCGGCTTGGTACTTATTTTTTCCCAACTAAGATTTGGGAAGAGCTGCTCTGAAAATTTTATCAATACCAGCAACTTCGGCAACTGTGGAAAGGAGTTTCTCGACATTTTCTAATACAAATACCCAGAAAAGAAGCAAACTAAAGACTGATCGAGCTTGAAAACTATATTACGTGGCTCAAAATTGGAAGCTCATGAATAAACTCCTAAGTCCTCAAATAAGACATAAACACAGATTCATCAATCATCTTCTACAATTCAATCGTCGGCCACCTCAGCAAACCACGAAAGTGACTCTGAACATGAAGAATCTATGCTTGAATTCATGGAAACTTTTGATTTTGATGAGCTTCTTGAGAGGAATACCATTACTTCTTGAAGATACTCTTTTCATAGACTAGAATTATCTTTCCGTACGAATACGGTTTTGAAAAGAAGATGTTTTATATCATTGTTAAGAAAAGTTGATGTTTTCTTGTCTCATTAAACGGAATTGATTGCAAAAAATTGTTTCATTCTGACCACTCTTTTTATACCTAAAAAAATATATTTAATGTCAAGTAAACGAACACTTTAACTGTCCATTATTTCCTTATGTGTACAAAGACATTGCTGTCATTGTCCATATCAATAAAATAATATTTCACGAAGAAAATAATAAATTTATTAAAGTTGCAGTAGTGCTGAGAATATTGCCGAGAAAGTTCCCGAGAATATTCTCGAGAATACTGGGAATATAGTCTTTTACTGCAAATAGACACTATCTTTTTATACACAATTATCTGTCGACTTCATTTGATACTATTTTACTTAAGAAAGTTTGGTTATTTGCATTTGATAAGGATGATTCTCAAATATTCTCACTTAAGAGAACGTTGCCGGGAACGCTGCCGGCAATATTCTCAGGTGGGAGAACGTTCTCGAGAACGGCACATCACTAGTCCAGACTAACATTTTGCCTCGTGGTTTATATACCGCGTACATCAAAGGACTGGAACAGTTTGCCTGCTGCGGTCTTCTCGTTCGATTATTATAATTTAGGTGTTTTCAAGGCTAGAGTGAATAGGCTCTTAATAAACTAGTGCGCCTTACCATCAACGATTGTGTGGCGCACTAGTTTATGAAGAGCCTATTCACTCCGGGACAGCAAAAGTAGGGTCGAGGCCTAGTCTGGGGCTCTGGGGAGGTATGAAAATGCATACCAGGGCCCTGGATCCAAGGCAGGGAAGAAACAGGGTAGGTTTTTAGTCAGTAAGAGTCTGACACTATTTCCCGCTCCGCCCATGGTCGGGATTTGTCATTGGATGATTTTACCTACCATTAAAAAAAAAACATCAACGATTGCATCACTGCTTACCATCAGGTGGGATCGCAGTCAAGCACTAGTTTATATAAATTTTAAAAAATAAACTCGAACGTCAGGTCATGTAGGGTTGACGATACGTTGTGTACTTCCACCTCAAGAATCTGTCAGCATGATTGACGGGACCCGCTATGGCCTATAGCTGCCAGGGTCGGGATTGTTCGAAAGAGGCATTGTGTCCCTAGAACGCAAAGGGCAGCTGAAGAAACATCATCATCATCATCATCATTTCAACCGAAAGATGTCCACTGTTGAACTTGAACATAGGCTTTCTGCCCTCCCCCAAGTAACGTCGTAACGACTGGCCCTGTGCGTCTCGCATCCATTGAATTCCTGCGATCTTTACCAGGTCATCGGCCCATCTTCTGGGAGGCCTTCCAAAGCAGGATCTTTCTATACGCGGTCGCTACTCTAGAACCTTTCAAGCCCACCAACCATCTGTACTTCGAGCAATGTGCCCTGCCCACTGTCACTTAAATATAATTCTGGATAAGTGTTGAAGAAACACGAATGGGTTTAAGCAGTAAAAGTCTGACCCTCCCATTCGCTCCACTGAGATTGGGAGAAGTTAATTATGACGATTTTCCCCTCCAATAAAAATGTGATGCAAGTTTCTGTCTGGACATCCCATCAAAATGTACCATCAACGTTAACCGCAAAATACCTCCTATTGTAGGTTGAGACAGCGCTAAACGTGGCCCAATCTTGCGCACACATATCTGAGAACGACAGAAGAATGTTTCTGATCGGCATCGATGACGACATCGCGCTGCAAGCTCACCTGGCGGAATGCCAGCGGATGATCGACGAGCCCAGCTACAGGGACTTGACGCTAGTGGTGGATGGCGCCAGCATGAGCCAGGTGCTGGACACGGCGGCGGCGCCCGCCTTCGCCGAGATCGCAATGAATTGTCATGCGGTGCTGTGTTGTCGATTGTCGCCTATACAGAAAGCTAAGGTTCGTACATTTTTTAAAAATTTAGTTGTTTTTGAGGATCAAAGACAAAAACTGTTATTTTGGTCCGTTCTGCAGATTTTGGAGTTGGTCGCCAGGCCTTTTGACCAAACGTAGAAACCTCCTTCTAATAGAGCACTGTTCCCAATACTTTGCCACTTGTTTTGTTACCCGACGGAAAAATAGTGGCATGTTATTGTTGACAGTTAATTTAAATTTTGCAGATAGTAAAATTAATAAAGAACAGTCCTAGCCGGCCGATCACAGCAGCCATCGGCGACGGAGCCAACGACATCTCCATGATACAGGAGGCGCACGTCGGCTTCGGCATCTTCGGCCGCGAGGGACATCAGGCTGGCAGGTACTATCTATATTTATCTATCTAAATATATTCTTGTGGTGTGGAGACAGCGACTATCACAATCGAACGCTGGGCTCGTCCCCTCTTTGAAGAGTGGCTAGAGAGGCGCCACGGCGTCCTCACTTTTCGCTTGACGCAGGCTCACCGGGCATGCAGCGGAAGTCAAACTGCATCCGCAGCACCCGATACAAGTGAACGAGGGAAAACCGGGGATATCTTGTTAGTCTGACAGACCCCTTCACCTACCCCAAGGCGGAGGTCATCCATGAGGATTCAGACGAAACGCCTGACTGTCACCATTTTGCGGACCGCTTGTTGGAGTATATGGTGCACCGCCCCGTGTGCTCATGGGGGCGTGACGGGGCTGTGGGGTCACAGCCCTGTACCAGGGTTGGTACAAGTCATGATCCGAAATGAGAGCAAAAATGGGAAACGGTCAACTCCTTCTGCGAAGCAGTATTGCGAGTAAAGGAGAGCTGTGAGGGAGCAGACATAATATGGCACGCCGCGGGGGTCGGAGCTGATTTTCGGCTATCGTAGGCGCGGGCTTGCAACTGCATGTAATTATTTAATTATTAATTCATTTATTTCATACATATTGTCCATACGTACATAAGAATAAAATTTAATCAACAAAACATTAATTTAATTTAGTTACATAACTAAATTAAAAAAAAAATACACAATATCATAGATACAAATTAAATTAAATACACAATATGATAGATACAATGAAATTAAATATAAATGAAATCAATGGCTTCATCGTCCGACCGTCCGGTGAGGACCAAGCCTGAATTAAAGGCGCATAGTATTCCATGCGCCTCAAAGAAATTTTATCTACGGCATATAGTCTCTTCTTCTATCCTTCCTGACGTAAACTGTCTCATTTTGTACAGATCTGCTGACTTCGCCTTCACAAAATTTTCAAAGATCAAGAAAATACTGCTAGTGATGGGACATTGGTACAACCAGAGATTGGCGACGCTAATACAATACTTTTTCTATAAGAATCTAGTCCTTGGGAATGTTATGGTAAGATAATTTAATATAAATATTATGAGAAATAAAACAAATGCTTTTGCTGAGCATGAGGTTCCATTCCTGACCTTCTATTTCATTAGCACGTCAAATTCTAGATTAGTATTCGGTTGAACTTGAAAGCAATAGACTCGCAGACTATTCCATTTCTAAGTAAAAAAAATAGCGATGAGCCACATGAACGTAAGTAACTTAAACATAAAGGTCGCACCTCATTAGAGCCCCCCGGGACCCAATCCTTAATTTAAAGTCTCTTAAATTCCAGTGAAGGTAAACGGGAAACGGTGAAGGAAAACATAGTGAGGAAACCGGCATATCCTAGAACCAAAAATTCGAAGACAATGTGACATCCACCAACCCGCACTGTGCCCACGTGGTGGATTACGGCCCATTCCCTCTCTTAGAGAGGAGGCCTGTGTCCCAGCAGTGGGAACATTAAAAGGATGATGATGATGTAATTCCAGTACTAGCCGCAGGAGGCGAGGCGGTGCGGAGTGGGTTCCGGGTGGAACCTTAACTGTCATAAAGCGTATTGTATTGTATTTTAAATACACCGCCTGATCCTTCGTAAAATATACGAACAGAGTATTCCAGAAAGTGATTTTTCAAACAAGTTTTTTATGTTAGCAAATCCTACCATTTGACATCATAGCGATGCATTAAAAATGGTTGGTCGTTCTTGATATTTGATTTAGAATGATGTCATGTTTATTTGAGTTTTGATTTCAAGATAATTTTCAAATTTTAGAATAACAGTCATGCAACTCAAACTTTTAATGTTAGAAATTATAATTTTTAAGGTTAAAAATTTAGGTACATACATAAAATAATAAAGTCGGTAATTGAGATGGACCCGATAGATTCAAGTTACCAACCATGCTTTGTCATCCAAACCAAACGTGTATTGTAAACATTTAGCTCAATCGGTTTTGTATAACTGTTTTAAAATTTATTTGCAAGATTTGACCCATAAATGGCATCACGGTAAGTTAAATAACAGCTTGTGAAATCAATTTGTACTTACTATTTCCGCAGTTCCTGTTCCAAATCCACACGGTGTTCTCGACGCAGTCGATCTTCGACTCCATGTACCTGACGTTCTACAACCTGCTGTTCACGTCCGTGCCCGTGCTATTGCTCTCCGTCACCGAGCAGACCTGGCCTGCCGACACTCTGGCCAAGTATGTCAAGTTTTTAGGGTTCCGAGTTTGAGGCATCAAAAGAAAAAAATATCAAAATTGATAGGGTTAATTCCCGTTGACCTAGAATCCTGAAATTTGGCATGAAGCAAGGTCTCATAAAACAAGGGAAAAATCTGTAAACTGTAAACAAAATGATTCAGAAAAATCTTTGTACCTGAACTGTTTTCATAGGCAAACTCAGTGCGCGAGTCCGACTCGCACTTGCCACATTTTTTTTTAAATAATTATAGATAGACTCGCGCTTGAGCACTATCTCACTAGATAGTTAGCGATGATGTGCTCGAAAATGGAGCACGCTTGCCTAGAAGAAAATTCACTCTTGACTTAAAGGCCCTTGTAAATAAGGAAACAGATTCCAGTACAGGTATTCTACTTTTCAACTGTACGCACAATGAATGTGTTCCCAAAACTTTTTGTACGTATGGGTGGAATTTGTTATTTTGGTTACGTAATATGCCCGAGACGAAAAAAGGCTAAAGAAAAGATGGATGGATTGTGTAAAGATTGATATGAAAAAACACCACATGAACGACGGAACATGTTGCGCCGGTCCCTAGTATTATTACTAGGGACCGGCGCAACATGTTTTTTTCTTCTATTCTGTCCCGTCACGCTATCACTGATTTTCTTTTTTGAGACAACTGCAGAAAGATGAAAATCCTGAGACGTTTTCCAAATAATAGGAATAATGTAGTTCGTTCAAATCCCCATGTAAAATGAACTTTATATCGAGGACTTCATAACAAATGTGCGTACATCTTAGAGCATTTAACCTAATAAGGTTAAATGCTCTAAAATGTACATACAAAAATACAATTTTTCGTTATAAAAGAATCTCAGAAAAATATAAGTCTATAACGACGATTTTGGGTTTTGCCCATTTTTTTTTTAAATTGATATAAACTAGTGCTTGACTGCAATCCCACCTGATGTTAAGCAGTGATGCAATCGTTAATGGTGAAGCGCACTAGTTTATTAAGAGCCTATTCACTCTAGCCTTGAAGACACCTAAATTATAATCCCTCGAAACCCTCGATATTTTTACAGGATTTGATCATTTTCAAAATTTCACCACGGGAATTTTTCTTTTCAGACATGCGATTTGACTGTAGACACTAGACACACATATTATAAATTGTTGTGTCTAGATACTGGTTCGATTCTCAGTTCGAGCAAGATTTCATTGAGTATCAATGGGTTCCTAACAGGAATATCTCAATAGCAGCTCGAAATAAATAGCTCATCATCATCATTATCATTTCAGCCAAAAGACGTCCACTGTTGGACCTAGGCCTCCCCCAAGCGTCGCCACAATGGCCGGTCCTGCGCTTCTCGCATCCATTGGACTCCAGCGCCTCTGACCAGGTCATCGGTGCACCTTGTGGGAGGCCTTCCAACGCTGCGTACGCAGCCGGCACTCCAGAACCTTTTAGCCCCAACGGCAATCTGTTCTGCGTGCAATGTGCCCAGCCCACTGCCACTTAAGTTTGTGATTCTACGTGCCATGTCGGAAATCCTGGTTCTCGTGCGGATATCTTCATTTCTGATTCGATCACGCAGGGAAACTCCGAGCATAGCCCTCTCCATTGCCCTTTGGGTGACTTTAAGTTTTCTTATGAGGTCTACTATAAGCGACCACGTTTCAGAGTCATATGTCATCACTGGCAACATGCACTGGTCATAGACTTTCGTCTTGAGACATTGTGGAGGAGAATAAATAGCTGGTGAAATGTATTATTGCATCCCTTTGGAGGAAAATGGACAAGACTTTTATGTTAATTATTTGGTTTTAGCAATCCATCATTGTACAAAAAAATAAGGAAGAATAAGCTGATGTCGTGGCCGTACTTCGTGGTGTGGTGTGTGTCTGCCACCTACCACTCGCTGGTCATCTACTGGTTCTCCTACTTCGCCATCAAGTATTCCGTCATTAACCTCGATGGCCGCCCTATCGACCTGTGGTAAGTGCAACAGGAGTTGACCCATTTGTTACGATGTGTTCATGTCTCAAGCCAACGAAAACTAGACCCGTCGAACTTAGTAACTTGAATTTGGGGTAATTTAAAACCTATATCGTGATAATCATGGTTAAACGGACCTACAGTTATCTGACTTGAATTTAAATCCTTTTAATTACTTTCTTCATGACGGTTCGAGTTATGTTTTTGTGTACTTAATACTTTGAGCAATTGCAATATTGGATATAAATAGTTGAAAATAAATTTTCAGAGTGTAATACTTCTATCTGATTCTGCAAGTCGTCAAAACGGCTGTATATAGATTCAAATTTGTTTAATTTTAATGTTAACTCAGCTAACTCAATCTGAGTAAGCGTTTCTTTAGCGGTAATGTTTGACAAAACATTTCTAAATTTAGTTATTTGACCTTTTATGGAACTACGTTTCACTAAAAGATCCTGTAGTTCACGAGGGTCGTTTGTGCTAGGTTCACTTCCATAATCCTTGCCCATTGTAAAGTTACACCTTGCCAATATTGTAAATATAATAAATGAATTGTTTGCTTAGCGTTCATAGAATTTAATATTTATTGGTCTGTTATTTATAAGTGAGGACTTGTTATTGGCTGTCAGTCTGTTTTACTGCTCCTTATCTGTATTTTTCTAGCTGTAAGTCTTCCATAGTACTTAAATAAACAAATAAATGTTACCCAAGCTAAAGATAATTTATGACCGAAAAAATCTGGGTTGAGGACTTTTGCTTGGTTTAATTTTGATGACACTACTACTTATTCTTTACTTTTAGATTTGTAACGTTTGCTCATTAAATTAACTAATAACGAAACTAGAGCACATTGAAAAGTGCATGTAGGTACAAATGTTTACGTAAGCATGGGGGTAGGTGGCCGACGAGGCGGGTGGGGGTGGTTAATAATTGCCAAAAATCTGCTTACGTAATACTTGAACGGCCCTTTTCAGAAAACTAAAGTTATACTATGCGTTGAGTGTGAGTTGTTTTTACGTTAACGCGATCGAAAAGTTTACCGCGTTTGGCTCTCTGATTGGTTAAGAGCTAGGAGCGGGCCAATCGGAGGCTCGAACGTCATAAACGTGTCGATCGCGTTAGCGTAAAACAAACTCGCACTAAGCACTCTGATTTGTTTGATTGAAATGTTGTTTCGTTTATTTTTTACTAGCTGTCCTCCGCGGTTTCACTCGCGTCTTTGATTTATTTTCTGCTCTACTCTCGTAGATCCTAGCTTGATGTTACCTATAGGCTTCCCCAATAAATCGGCTACACAACACTAAGATTTTTACAAACTTTAAATATACATTTTAGTTTAATTATAAATATTATTGCTAGCTTTTGCCAGCAGCTTCGCCCGCGTTAAAGTGGATGCATATGTCAGTCAGTGAGACAGTAGTGTCCTACTGGTGACAGAATATTTAAAATCGTTCCAGTACTTTTTGAGTTTATTCACAAACAACACATTACAAACATAAATACTAAAATTTTCTCTAGTATAGATTAGTGAAAACAATAATAATAATATAATAATCAATATCAGTGACATGAAGCAATCGTTGAAGGAGCGTTTCTTTGGACGCCTGAAGAAGGTTTTCAATAGCCTTCTTTCAGACGGAAACAAGGTGCGCGCCTTCAATGGTTGGGTCATGCCGGTATTGATGTACTCTTTCGGCGTACTCAAATGGACTCAAACGGAACTTGACGCCCTAGATAGGCGAGTCCGAACACTGCTGACTGCATACCGAATGCATCACCCACGATCGTCGGTGATGAGACTGTATATCCCGCGGAAGTGTGGCGGTCGAGGTTTTTTAAATGCTAAGACCCTACACAACCGCGAGGTATGCAGTCTCAGGGAATATTTCCTAGCTGCCGACGTGGGTATGCATCGAAATGTAGTGGCAGTGGACAAGGGACTCACCCCGCTCTCCTTGGCTAACGAGAACTGGCGCAAACCGGTAGTGCTTGACACTGACGATCGCAGGGAAGTATGGCAGAGCAAGGAACTTCACGGACGCTTTTTCCGGGCCCTTCACAGGCCCGATGTAGACCAATTGGCGTCCGTAGCTTGGCTGCGTTTCGGTGACCTCTTTGGGGAAACCGAAGGTTTTATCTGTGCAATTATGGACGAAGTTATCATGACGAATAACTACCGGAGATTTATTGTGAAGGACGGCACGGTTGACATCTGTCGGGCATGTCACCGTCCGGGAGAATCAATTCGTCACATTATCTCCGGTTGTTCTCGTCTGGCTAACGGCGAGTATTTGCATAGGCACAACCTTGTAGCCAAGATTATCCATCAGCAACTTGCTTTGAAATACTCTCTTGTAGGATCGGAAGTGGCGTACTACAGGTATGAGCCCGACCCAGTTCTTGATAATGGTCATATCACTTTGTACTGGGACCGGTCCATCATCACTGACAGGACTATTGTAGCCAATAAGCCTGATATAGTGGTGGTGGACCGAAACGAGAGGCGTGCAATGATTGTTGACATAACCGTTCCGCATGACGAGAACCTCGTGAAAGCCGAGAAAGATAAACAAATTAAGTATATTGACTTGGCTCGCGAGGTTGTCGACATGTGGGAAGTGGATTCGGCGATCATTGTACCGATAGTCGTGTCGGGTAATGGCTTAATAGCCAAGAGCCTCGACCAACACCTGAGGAGGCTCTCGTTAGGCGGCTGGATCAAGGGCTTGATTCAGAAAGCGGTACTCCTGGACACGGCTCGTATTGTTAGGAGGTTCCTTTCTCTGGAGCCCTGACCGCCGGTAGCTTGGACCCTGTTCCCGATACCGGTGGGACACTATTTTTTATATTTTTAAATGTTTTTTTTTTATATACAGGAAAAGTTTTTAACCAGTGCGCAAATTTTGACATAATAAACTTGAATATATTTTAATAAACACGTATTTTTTATTTTGGTATGTTTCAATAGTAAAAAATTAAGTTAACGCTTACGAGACTTGTTTACTCAGAAATTTATTTTATGGACGTCGCTTGCCAGTCCGTCGACTGGTCGCCCGATTCACGCCGCGCGTCGACCGCTCGCCTGACGCGCCAGCTGGTATCAGAAGTACTCACGCGCGCTCGCTCTATGCGACGGTACCTACTAACGCGGTGCGATTATTGACCCCAGTTTAGCGCTACAATTTTTTAAGTTTAGACTGTGTAAAGTTATTTGTAAACGTAATTCCAATGTATCCTTCATACTTTCATGGGCTTAGGACCATCAAAATGCAGAAAATAAATCATAATAAGTAAGAAAGTAGGTAATACGTTTTAATCCATTCAAAATAAAACATTTAGGTATGATAGGTATTTAGACATGATACAATTTAGATTGAAACAATTGCATTTTGGCGTATTTAAAAAATTGTGGTGTGATTTAAAAGGCTCGACGTGGTGCTGGGTCTGGGTCATGGAGTTGTTGTACCGGCTGAAAGTGGTATGGATGGAGTCCGGCTGTATTTAGCAGCTTCCATACTGCGCTTTGGCTAACACCAAAACGTCGTTCTGCGTCGTAGGTACTGGCTCTTGGATTGCGTTCAAAAAAATCGGCTTCGACTGCCAGTCGAGGTCTGCCAGACCCTTGTGCGTGGCTCGGTGTTCTGAACTGGCCGTGATCAAGCAGCCTTTGGTTAGCTGCTAAAATTGTCCTCTCATTAGGGACCGTGGGATTGAGGATCCCTTGGGCTCGCATACGAGGTACGCTCTCCCTTTCGTATCTTCTTCGTGCTGCTCGTAAATTTTCATTGCTTAACAAATACACTCGCACCATTTCATAACACTCGCGGTGAGTAAAATGAGACATTGTCACTACGCTAGTCTAGTACGCGGCACACGCGCAGGGACGGCGAAGGGCGCGAACGTCCGATCTCTGCATCTGCAAGTGACGTACTGCATGTGCATGCGTTTTGTTTATCAAACGCCGGCGCCGCATGCCCCCGCACCCCCGTCTCGTGCGCTGGGCGTGGTCCAGCGGCCGGCGGCCTTCGCGTTTTCATTCATGCTCATTCATAGTATTACTATTAAATTATATCCATGTCTTGCTTATTTCAAATTGGGACAAAGTGGAAAAATGAGAAAAAAAAAATCATAAACTAAAAATGGAAATGTGTTCTATTGCTTACACTGAGCCACCAAAAAAAATTTACGCAGTGGTTAAAAATTTTTCCTGTATATATGTTAAAAATATTTAAAAATGTAAAATAATATGTAATACAAGAAGTAAAGGATATAATAATAATAATATTCCATAACTAACACACAACGCTGTCTAGTCCCAAGCTAAGCAGAGCTTGTGTTATGTTATGACTGGCAGCGGAAGTCAAACTGCACCCGCAGCCCCCGGCACAGGTGTACGAGGGAACACCGGGGTGTTCTTAGTCAGTAAGAGTCTGACAGACCCCTCCACCTACCCCAGGGCGGAGGACATCCATGAGGATTTCCACCCCGTTAAAAAAAATGTTATGCGTACTAGACAACTAATAAAGATACTTATATATTTCTAAATACACACATATTATAGATAAATTACATCTAGACACAGAACCAATGATTGTGCTCATTACACAAACATTAGTCCTGGGTGGGAATCGAACCCACGACTTCCGACATAGCAGTCAGGGCCACTAACCACTAGAACAACAGGCCAGTCTAAAATAGTGACAAACTAGAATAATTATTATTATAAAAACAAAACTGTCTTCCGAATGTTTCTCGATGATTGTATGTATTTAGGTAAATTGCCTGCCTACTAGATAAGAAAAAAATAAAGAAATAAGAGGAAAATTCACAACTTGTCTATAAGAGAAGGGCTAGTGAGTTAATTCATAGATGTAACGTCCCCAGGTGTTTCGGAGCCACGACGTTCCACCTGCTGACGGTGGTGGTGAACCTGAAGCTGTGGCTGCAGGCGCGCTACCACACGCTCGTCTTCGTGGTCTCCGTCGTGGGCTCCATACTGCTCTACGTGGCCTGCAATACCGTCTACTCTTTAATACACGTGTAAGTCATTTATTATTTACTAACTGTCCTCTGCGTCTTTGTTAGTAGTGTGATGTTCATCACCATTATTTCAACCGAAAGACGTCCACTATTGGACATAGGCCTCCCCCAAGTGTCGCCACAACCGGTCCTGTACGTCTCGCATCTATCGGATTCTCATGACCCTCACTAGCCCCCTAGCTAAGTTATACAATCGTTTCGCTAAGCGTGAACGCTTGGAGTTGACCGCGCCCCCAATTCCTTTGGTCTGACGTCATCTTAACAAAGGAATTGGGAGCGTAGCCTCTACAAATAAGACCAACTTATGGTTTGGCATAATTAGCCTTATAAAGCTCTCACTGCTGAAACTCAGACCTTCACTTTAGGATTCCGCCGTAATTCACCACGTAGGTCCAGTCGCGGTTTGATGGATGTCACACGTCTTTGAATGGATCACACGGTTCAAGGACATGTCGATTTCCTTGTTTGTTGTTGTGTTGTTTTGTTTCATTGTTTTGAGAGCAGTGGTGATGTTTTAGTGTGTACAATTGTTGGCTGATCAAAATAAATAGAAAAAATACACCAAGTGCTAGTCTGGGATATTGGACCCACGATGTACAACTCGTAAGTCAGGGCAGTCAGCGCCGTCACTGCTGTCTACTAAGACCGATATGTCTTTGTGAAACAGAATGTCAATACCAACTTTATGAAACAAACGACTTTTATGGAAGCACCAAAAAAGTTATAAAACTGCGCGACACGACATTCTGAACATAAATCATGACTATTCTACTGTATAGCTAATCCATATTGTCTCTTCGAAGAATTCAAGCCAAGCATGATTATTATCTAAGTAAGAATGTTATTTTCTTGTAGGCAAATCGACGGCGACGTTCTAGGGACATACACACGGCTGCTTACATCCCCAGCGTTCTGGTTCCTCAACGGCGCGGTGGCGGTGGCGTGCCTGCTGCCCGACTACGTGGTGCGCGTGCAGGCCGAGCGCCGCGCGCGCCGCCACGTGCGCCGCCGCGCCTCCGCGCCTGACCTCTTCACCACCAGGCTGTGATCATAGCCAACACTATTTCTGCGTCAAGCTAACTCACAGATTGACTATGATATTGAAAAATAAACTTTATTGGTACTGTTTTAAAGTGCAATATCTCTTGAAGATGACTCATTTACGAGTATATCTTTGCACTATTTAAGATTCAAAGATTCAAAAGCATTTATTTCAAATAAACCATTTATAGGCACTTTTGAAAGGTCAAGGTGTCAGTCTGTCAGAAAAAAAATGATGCTAATTGCACATTCCAAAGCGTAGATCTCTATGGAGAAGAATGTGCAAGAAACTCCATGGACACTCTTTTCAATCATTTTATGTATAACAAATATCTCTGTTACATGTTTCTTGTCGCTGCTACTATGTGAGAACAATGTCAATAAAATAAAGTAAACACGAAAAAAAAGGCATTCTAAATAAAGATATTAAAATAAACCACTGGCAGCTAAGAGATGACCAGTCTCAACTGACAGCGCCCGTTCACGAACATGACGCGTATATCAGCACCACTCAGCTCAACCATTTTGAAGGGAACCGAATGATCCAACACACGCGCCACCATCAGTGAGACATTTGAGTGAGCATGACAAACTCTCAACCACCATGCTCATTTATGTCAAACAAGTCCAATTTCCAAATACCGTAAATTGCTCCATGGTACTCACATTTACAAACTTTGAAAATAAATGCTTCTACATTATACAATAATAATTTAATATTAAATAAAAAGATAAAAAAGTATTTTTCAAACTAATCAATTTGTACGCCCTGCTGGTAGTGGAGCTGGACCAGCATTAACCCAAGCATTTTTATCTTGAATATAATCCTCCAAGCTATAATATGCCCGTGTACATAGTGTGCGTTTAATACAAGATTTAAATTTTGTTTCATTGAGTTCTAATATGTGAGGAGGTATTTTATTGTAACATTTTAAACAGTACCCCATGAAAGAAGACGCTACTTTAGCCAGTCTGAACCCTGGTTGAACTAAAAGGTCCCTATTCCTTGTGACATAATTATGCCTATCGCCTCTTTTACTAAAAAGGTGAAGATTCTTTCTAACGTACATGATGTTTT
The DNA here is from genome assembly GCA_958295575.1 of Leucania comma. Taxonomy (NCBI): domain Eukaryota; kingdom Metazoa; phylum Arthropoda; class Insecta; order Lepidoptera; family Noctuidae; genus Leucania; species Leucania comma. Next base: position 4,132,354 of record OY282469.1, read on the forward strand.
CATAGATATATTGACAAGGCACCGTCATGATGTTAATATCTTTAAACAGTTCCCTTAGAGAATCGCACCGGCGGAGATTGTAGATGGCTCTGATGGCTCTTTTCTGTAATATAAAAATAGAGTGGATGTCTGCAGCCCGTCCCCATAGTAAGATACCGTATGACATGATACTATGAAAATAACTAAAATAGACTAGTCTAGCGGTATCAACATCCGTAAATTGGCGGATTTTTCTAACAGCATATGCAGCTGAGCTAAGCCGTCCTGCAAGAGATGTTAAATGAGGACCCCACTGTAGCCTTGAGTCAAGCGTAATCCCCAGGAAAACCGTTTTATCGACGAATTCTAGTTTCTCGTTGTTCAATACTATGTCACATTCACTACTTTTGACATTCGGTAAGGAAAATCTTATGCATTTAGTTTTCTTCCCATTTAAAACTAGATTATTAGCAGTGAACCAGTTTTGGACCTGCAGTAGGGCGTTATTTTCGTCGTCAAGATTATTAGTCCTTCTATTTACCTTAAAAATCAAAGAAGTGTCGTCAGCAAACAACACCATATTAAGTTTATTTTGCAACAAATGGGGTAAATCATTAATGTAAACTAAAAATAAAAAAGGACCTAAAATCGAACCTTGGGGTACTCCCATTTTAACATTTAACCCCGACGAATTGACACCGTTTATCTGAACTAATTGCTGTCTATCACTCAAATATGATTTTAATAAGTTTAACGCTGTTTTGCCTAGTCCGTAATGCTCAAGTTTCAGGAGTAATGTTTCATGAACCACACAATCAAACGCCTTAGACAGGTCGCAGAATATGCCTATAGCATCTTGTGCCTCTTCCCACGCATTAAAAATTTGTTTTAATAAGGAGACACCAGCGTCAGTTGTACAACGTCCTTTGGTGAAACCATACTGTTTATCGTGTAAGATGTTATTTGTGTTAAAATGATTAAGCATTTGATCCAACATCACCTTCTCAAATATTTTGCTAAAAACTGGCAACACAGACACTGGCCTATAATTATTAGAGTCTTTACTGTCCCCGGATTTAAAAAGTGGTATAACTTTACTATATTTCATTAGATCCGGAAAGACACCTTGATCTGTACACAAATTAAATATTAATGCTAAGTATGGCGCTATAGTCTCAATAATTGAGGTACAAACTTTGATAGACATACCCCAAAGATCTTCAGTTAATTTAACCTTGATTTGTTTAAATGCTTTTACTACTGTTATGGGGTTTATATGCTTAAAGTTAAATTCAGTGGGGCAGGCTGCAACATTAGCCTGTAATAAACCAAAAGCATGAGATGGTGATGAATTTAGGGCTTCAATAGTTTTTATTGGCACACTGGTAAAGAAATTTACAAATTCTTCCGCAACTACTTTGTTATCACTAATAAGACCATGATGAGTCTCTAATATGTAATCATTATTATGTATTTTGTTCCTGTTGGTTTCATTATTTATGATTTTCCAAACCGTTTTTATTTTATTATCTGCTGTTTTAACCTTGTTGCTAATATATAAGGCCTTAGCTGCCTTACAAGTATTTTTAAACATTTTTGAATAGGTAATGCTATAAAGGTAAAGATAAAACGTCCTACGTTTCTTCTCGGTCTGCGCAGTGCCTGTATCGACAGTAACAAAAGTGAAAGTGACAACATGGAGTCGTAGACTTTGTGATTTTGAAAAAAGGTCAGCAATAGAACAACGTATGTTCATAGTGAAACATATACCTAAATATTTTATATTTTTGTAAACAATATTTTCCTAATAATTACAGTGTAATATTTACAAAATAGTACAAAATGCATTTACATGTTTAGGGAATCTATGAAAAAGACAATCTAATACGTAAACACTAAGTTAGAACAAGACAGGTGTATTTGAGCAACGTTTGTGATAAATACAGGGTGTATTATTAGGTTCGACAACTCTTGTACAAATTATATGTATAGCTATAGTAATGTAACAGTAGATAATAAAATTTATTTATACAGAATGTAACAGAAAGGAGTGGTCAAATTTTAAAGACTGCTTCTGGCGGTTTATTCCAGAAATCCCCGTCAGTGGAGATTGTTTGAAAGTGGCACCAGTGACAGAAAAGTTGAAGGGGAATCGTTTCTCTTGGTATGGTCATGTAAAGAGGAGGGGTTAAAAACATGTTACTAAAAGGGTTACGAGTATACATGTGGATGGATGGAGAGGAGAGGGATTGTGTGAAGAGTGATATGAAAGAAAAGGAAGTTAGTAATAGCATAACGGGTGACAGGGCAGAATGGAAGAAGAGAACGTGTTGCGCCAACCCGAAATAACATGAGAAATGGGCAGGAAGATGATGAATTTAGAAACAATAATAACTCCGGTGGAGATTCTTAATTTTTTTTCCAATTTTCCCCCCTGAGCTGATTTTATTTAACAAGGGAAGTTTTTTGGAAAAAAATGTAACAATCCCACTGGTTGTTTTTTATGGTAGGTATAATCATCTAATGACAAATCCCGCCCTTGGGCGGAGCGCGAAGTAGTGTCAGACTCTTACAGACTAAAAACCTGCCCCGTTCCTTCGTAGCCTATCGTGCCGGGGCCGGGTATTCCTTTCGGAAGCTGACCCATGACCCCAGTAGACTTCGACCCTGCCTGCCTGCAGTTAGCAGGCTGGGCCTCTTCGGTGTGCTGACAGCTCCTTGAGGCGCGCGGGAACAGAACGCGCCGTTGACGACTTGGGCTCGGTCCGGTTGGCTACCGGACGATCAGACAGCGTGCTACCCATTGCACGCCGTCCGCAAGCCCGCGAACAATCCAACTGGTGGGGATTTATGGAATAAACCCTTCTGGCTAACATAAAACGTTGTACTTATTTGAAATTTTGAGAGTATACGTGTATTTATCAATGTATATTCAAAAAGGTTATTAAATGAGTCAGTTATGAAGTAATACGCCTTGAGGAAATATTATAACTTATTCCCACGTATTTTGGATTAGGTATTACGTATTTGGATGTGATAGGAAACGAATTTTTGGCAGACTTGTGAGACAAAGTACCTACTTGCCAAGTGCATTTAACTTGTATAAATAGTTTTTAATTTACAACTACAGCCTTAGATACATTAGGGGACAAAATATCCCCCACCAAGCTCATTGTCCTGCAATTGGCCCCCCAAAATGTATAAACGTGTTCACGTTACGTGTTATGTTGAGGTGCATTTTGTTCTCTAATGTATCTAAGGCTTCTATGCACAGAATTGCCAAGAGTCAATAGTGTCGAGTCAACTCCTCTAGACTCGCGTAAAGTAGATCATTTTCTTGTATAAATAATTTATTTTATTTTAATACTAAGTTGTGCATTTATTGTTGATATTTGCACTCTATTTTCTCTATGACAAACACAGACCAACGTAGTTATAAGGATAGTATAAGATTTACCTCGCATAAGTAGCATTATATTTAGCTCTAAGTATGAGAAATTATATTTGACATGAATTTAAAAAAATAGATAAATTTATTTTTATAATTTTTTGTTTCATTGTATTTTACTCCTGTTTTCATTTGTGTAGAAGATATTTACGTATCTGTATTTAACTGGTCCAAAATTGACACGAATTGGTACCCTATACACAAAAATGGCGAAAGGGCAGGCCGGTCAAACGTTTGAGTGATGACATAGTTACCACGGCTGGAATAACTTGGGCCAGGCCGGCAAGGGAAAGAGAGAAATGGAGGAGGCTTTCACCGCCAGAGCAGTCCTTACAACAGAAGAGAATACTAATAAATTAGGACAAGCAAATAAGTACCTACTAACACAACCAAATTTATAAGAAATGTAAAATCAATGTAAGGAATTAATATAGTTAATATTATTTGATAGCTCCGACGCGACGCTTGGTGAGTTTAATTCGCAACAATATTTCTCAACCACTGTAAATCCTGAAAGTCAGAATCAACAATGGCGACCACCAAAAAATATCCCCTCTTACATTACAATTCGGATAAAAGTTCTCTCGCGATCTATGTAATGTAGTAAACGTCTGTAATCTCTCGTGTGGAATAGTACCTACATTACACGTTTTGGCAACACTTTCAACTTACATGGTATTTTTTAATGAAAAATGTGAATTTTTAATTACGATTTTAATTGTCATTGGAGTTGATAAGGATAACAATTTTCTCTTTAATTAAAAAATCGCCGACGAAAAATTCTACCTGAATACAGTATATGTTTGTGAGTCAGACATGACACGTGTATAATATATAAATATTTTATCTTCATCTGCTCATTTCGACGGGTCCCAAGAAAAAATGTTACCTTAAAATAAGCCGCAATGTATTTTATTCTTGTACATGTTTGTGAGTCGATGTCTGAGACACCGTGTATGATAAATAAATATTTTATCTTCATCTGCTCATTTCGACGGGGCCCAAGAACAAAATGTTACCTAAAAATAAGCCGCAATGTATTTTATTCTTCATTCACAGAACTTTAAAATCTCATACTGTTAATCGATAATTTTTCAAATACGTTTTTGTCCTTGGGGCCCGCCGATTTATTGAGAAGTTGTTTCTACAAAATTAGAAGATGCGACTATAATACTGAAAATGTTACTAAATTTAAAAATTGCATATTTACTGATATTTGAAATGCAAGTGACCCGGACGAAGTTTATAATTATTTTCAAGATCTTGTTTTTACAATTTATATTTCTTTTTCAAAATTATAACAATAAGACTAAATGGACCTAAAAAGGATCTAAAAAGTGTAGTCACATTAAAAAAAATGTTATGGTATTATAGTGCTCATCTAACTAAAGTAGATAGGAAGCACATAGAAAGTAGAACACCTTTAAGCAATACGCCGCTAGGTTTAAACAAGTCACTAACTCTAAAGCCACAAAACAATTACCACATAAGTAAATTACAAAACAAATCAAAAGCGACATAAAAGTTGAAATACCATATGCAAAAAAAAAAAAATTTCAAAATCGGTCCACAATTGACCGAGATATCGGTGAACATAAATTAAAAAAAAATACATACACCTGAACATAGAACCCTCCTCCTTTTTGAAGTCGGTTAAAAAGAGCACTTGTCATCAGCTGACCTCATTGATCTACAACAAATTACCTGAACATATTGAACAGTTACCTTTTCCACATTTCAAGTCAAAGCTATGCAAATTCCTAGTGAATAAATGTTACCATAACGTCAAGGAGTACTTCAAGCCGTGTACGCATGTACGAACATGAACCTAGCTAACACAAACATCAAACTTGAACATTTGATTCGTTCGTATGAAAGTTATATTCGAACAAGAACGTGACCTCGTGAGTTCGCCCACAAGTCGCGAACTCTAGCGTAATAGCTATGGCGTCGCTGTGTGTTCACAAAGAACACCGTCCACACAGCACATGGTTACTAAGAGGATCGCCGCAAACATGCCTGACGAACGGACGAACGGAGTGTTCGATGTTCGTTAGTGGTGCGCACGTGCGAAGCAAGTTGTTGTATATCATGCAACGCATGCAATTTGTTCGTACGTGCGTACACGGCTTAAAAAAAATCGTGTTCGACACTACAGTCATGTAGTTCAGTGGTGTCGTTATCAAACCTCGATTAAAATAGCTCACAGCTAAACAACCATGTCATTAAACCAACTTTTTTGATTTATTTATTAATCCGACGAGTCATTGCATTCAGACGTCGTAGCATTGATCGGAACGCGGCGTTCCTTCTTTTTCCCTTCAGCTGTACTTTCAGCTTCTTGAAATATTGAGTAAATAGTGCCGTTTTGGAGTTTTTTCAAGATTTTACTGTCGTGGAACGGATGATTGTGTGAGTGTGACCTAAAATAAAAGACAAAAATACACACTATACATATAGAAAATGTTATTTTTAGCTTTTAACAACAAAATAAGTAGCTAAAAAAAACTGCTCCATATTAGGAATTTCTAATATGGAGCAGTTTTTATACTGGATCATGGGACTTATTTTGATACTGGTATCATGGGACACATGAACAGGACACCCAGACGAACTATCTATTAGCTATACAAATATTTGTCACTAGCAAGAATCATACAAATCAATATGAATAATATATTATATGAATCAAAGCAGCTGCCAGCACTCAAATATTTATCAAAAACAAGAGAAACAAACAAAATAACAATCATTACTAATTTTAAGCTAACATGTTACATCCATGCAGGAAACAATTTATTTGGTCTATCTATATTTAGCCTGTACTGTCCCACTACTGGGTAAAACCCTCCCTCCATTCCTTCCAGTGTTCTCGGCTTTGAGCCACTTCTTGCCATTTCTCGATGAAGGCATCTAAGTCGTTCCGCCATTTCCTTCTTGGTTTGCTGCGACCCCGTCGTGTTATTTATTTAGACCACCAACTTTGTTTTACGGGCCCGCCGCTCAATCGGCATGCGGCAGACATGTCCAGTGGTGTTATTCTCTAAGAAAACGCAGCGCTGCCTTAACGACGAACACTCAAATAGGATACATTGAATTATCAACCTAATATACCTATTCATTGGATTGTTAATTCAATGTATCCTATTTGGATGTTCGTCGTTGCGGAAGCGCTGCGTTTTCTTGGAGAATAGCACCACAGCTGTCTCCTTTAAGCTGGTTAGCCTTCTGAGCCACATCAATGATTTGGAGCGCAGTAGTGTTTCGAACGCAATCCGTTTATCCAATTAGTTTACAAAAAAAGTACTTTATTTTTTAATTTTATCTTTACAAATCGATAGTGTTTCATGTACCGTAAAATGTTGAATTTTGGTCGTATTAAAACGAACAAAATTCAACGGTGTTTGGAAATCTCGTGTCATAGTATTTGACCGATTTTCATTTTTTTTTGTGTATATTTGATAGATCTAAGAATAAGTCTTTAGGCTGTTTTCTAACCTCTTTTTTTCTTTGATAATTTACATGATGGAATGTTTTTTGAGTCGTTAGGTTAAGGTTAATATTAGATGATTTTTTTAATAACATTGCCACACACTAGTGATGACTCCTGTATCGTGTATGCGCTCACAAACATGTAACTCGCATAAACAAGACATCCAAAGCCGGCACACCTATCTGTAGGCTGTACAAATATTTGTTCTGTGCGAGGATCGAACCCGCAACCCGCAGCTCAACAGTCAATCGCTTAAACACTGCGTCCACCAGTTTCATAGTAAACTTTTGCATGGGAATAAAATTTCTCACCTTTCTATAACTTGATTGTTTTCGTCTGTACATATGTTGGCAGGACACTTGAGGGTAGTCGTAGAATAGTCGACGCAGCGCCATAATCTTTTGCGGTTCTTCTTACCAAAATACCTCAGGTGGTATATATACCTGTTGTGGATTACTTGCAGACCTCCTTGGTTTGATACTGTGTATTGCACCTTTTGGTTCACTATAACAATAAAATCGTCTTTTGGGTAAAGTTATACTACATAACAAATTATAATTTCTTTCTATCAAAGTATTATGATATCGAAGGAGATCGCTTGAGAAAGGGCCTTTATAGCCCAATATAACAACGCGTTCAGTGCGGTGATGGGGCTGCCCCGTTACTTTCGAAGCTCACGCGCAACATCCTGGTGAACAGAGTACGGGCTATCTCCAACATCGTTCTGGCTATGCTATGATTGCTTCTAGACTTGAATGTCATTTTTGTAAATTTTAATTTGTTTAAGTTTCTGATAACATAATGTGTTTAATTTATTTTCAATTTATTTAATTTAAATAATTAGTCGTGGATATTTCAACTGTTTTTGAATTTATTTAGTTGTGATTTCAATTTATTTAATTTGATTATAATTTATTGAATTTTGGGTATTTATGTATTCGGATTATGAAAATTGTAACGAGTATATTTGAGCTGATGTTTACTTAAAGAAATTAATTTCGTACATGCGTAAATTAATGCGAGTTTAAAAAACTCAAAAACTCCAATTATTATACGTATGTACGAAATTAATTTCTTTAAGTAAACATCAGCTGAGCGAGTCAATGACCTGTAGTAGTTGTCGGTTGTTGCGTACTATAATATACGTATATTAATTTACGCATGTACTAATTAATTTCGTAAATGCGTAAATTAATGCAAGTTAAAAAAAAGTATTTTATTTTTTAATTTTCTCTTTATAAATTGATAGTGTTTCATGTACCGATTCGACCCTCCACGGGATTAAAACGATCAAAATTTAACGGTGTATACATAGTTCTATCCCTTCAGTACAGTTTAGGTCGTCAAATGGATCGCGTTTAGAGCTTATGGTAGGGCTTTTAATTAGATAATATACTTTTTAGGGTAAGTTTTCACTGAAGCAGAGCTGGGTGGAGTGCAAAATCATTTTCAATACACTTACTCGAAAACCCGTTCTTATAACATCGCTTTTAGGCACGCAATGGACTATAAAACAGTGCGTGTACTCGTCCCTGCCACAATGTTATTACATATTTTATCTAACCAGGCGCGCGCCGACCTCCACGAGTCGTAAGTATATTATGCAAATTAAATGAAACAGCTGCTGTTTGAAGTCTTAAATGTAACTAAATAAATTGTGATTTGTGAAAGCACCTGCCCCCCTAGCCATCCATTGTATTCCTTTGTGAAAATAAATAATGTTATTGGTTACTGAAAACTAGTGCGTGACTGCGATCTCACCTGATGTAAGGCGCACTAGTTTATTAAGAGCCTATTCACTCTAGCCTTGGAGATTCCCAAATTGTAAAGGATATGCAAAGTAGGACAATGTTTTGCGATAATATCTTGTTTTCACAAATTTTGTTTTAGTTTTAGATTTTGGACTTCTTCAGTAGTGTCAATAGTTTATCCGGTACTAGCGGGTCCTTAATCTTTTATGTGAGGACTGAGGGCCTAGCTTAACAGTCTACAACTCGCTTATTTGTCTTTCACAAATTTGATTCCCACTTTCACAATTTTTTGGGAATGTTCACAAAATCTTAAACATATTTTCAAACAGTCATCTCACACACGCATTTTCATTATCTCTTCTATCTTTCCTCGTCTCAAGCTCAGTTGAATATTATAAGAATTTAAAATAAAACAATTTTTTTTCTATTCAAAATATTTTTATTTAACTCACTTATTTCCTAACCTCCGATTACTGAATTGAGAACTTGCCAAATTCAACTGTAGTATGAGATAAATATTAAAACAATAACATTATAATACCTCAATCCTTGTGTAATAATTTACATCATAATAATCAATTATTATGAGGTAAATTGTCTATTGCAACACTTAAGTTTATTAAACATTTTTTAACTTATACATTTGGTGTCAGTGTTCGTCTTTCGTAATTTCCTGTCGGCTACATTACACTTTTTATTTATTTCAGCTTTCATTGAAGCGTCTTGAAAGTTCCAGTAAACTATATCTAAACGATGTTTCCTTAAAATGTTCTTATCGTGGAACGGATGATAATGTATGAATTGACTGAAACAAAAAAAAAAAAATCACATTGAAACAAAAAAAAAAAACACATTGAAACACAAAAAAAACATGTACATAAATAAATTAGGAAAAGAAGTAAATCTTTTTAAACATCGTTGACATGTGACTTCAGACGAGCGCCTAAATTGAAAAATTATTTTTCAATACACTTATTCGAAAACCCACTCTCTCTGTTAGGCACGCAATGAACTGTTTTCTGCACTAGTGTGGAAAAGTGCTTTTGCTCGCTCCCGCCACAATTTTATTACCTTTACATATAGTCGTAAGTGTTTTGAAAAACGATACGATAGTACGATACTCCCAGTGTTCTGTAGTATCCACTAATATTACAGAGGCGAAAGTTTGTTGTATGTGTGTGTGTATGTTTGTTACTTCTTGAGGCCTGAACGACTGAACGGATGAGTTAAATAAAATTATAAAGCATTTAGTTAGAGGTATGCAGAACAGAATGTAAAGTCCCACAAGCCCCCGTTGAAAAAGGAGGATCCTCCGACCAGACGGATATTTTATCTAATTTGGGCAACTGCCCAAGAGATGATTTTCGGGCTATTGTATTTGTGCAAATCACGCGGAGAACTTAAATGGCGCGATGCAGGATTTCGTAGTTTAGTTCAAATGTGGCGCCATAGATGTCACTACAAGCACACAAGTGCATGCAAAGAATAAAGAGAGTAGAAGAAGTGCCCCTTAGACATCACGCGCGTGTCAACATTAAGCGGAGATGCGCAACATTGAGTTTATTCACCGTCAGATACTAGTTTGGCGACAATGGTTCCCTTGCTCAGCCAGTGTAGGGGCACTTCGACCTGTATTCTCTGTTCTGTGGGTGCATGACATATAGCAAGGTTGGCCAACTTAATTCGATCCACGATCTACCGTTTATACTGACTAGATTCTGTGAGATCTACCAAAGCTAACGAACTCAACAATTTGAGCAACCTGCAACTAATAAGTGCGATTATTTTTCGACAAGCTATAGTTACGAGCGACCAGTACCTCTACCATGAGTTTTAAGCAATAGTATTCGTCGCTACTCGATATCGACGCCGTAAATATTTTGTATGGCAAATTTTGCAGCACCTCTAGCGGTCACTTGCAGAACCAAAATTTGCCATACAAAATATTTACGGCGTCGATATCGAGTAGCGACGAATACTATTGCTTAAAACTCATGGTAGAGGTACAGGTAATAGAATGTAGCGGCGGATTAACTAGATCTGTCGCATCGCAAGTAGTTCTTTTGGCTTAAAACTAAACACGGTTGCCAAGATCGACTGGATTAACAGCCACAGACAACAGAGGTGGCAGCCTGGTGCGAGACAAAATCAGCGAGTGAAATCTCGGAAAATAAGCGGTTAATTTGAGTTAAGCTACGAGAGCGAAATCGCAGGAATAACCTAATGTAAAATAAAAAAAAAACACCAACCCGCACTGGGCCCGCGTGATGGATTAAGGCCCATTCCCTCTCTTAGAGAGGAGGCCTGTGTCCCAGCAGTGGGGACATTAAAAGGCAGATGATGATGATGATGATGATGATGATGAAAATCAAAAAGAAAGAGAGAGAGAGAAAACATACCGGTCCACAACTTCGTCATCTTCATTCGTGCTTATATTCGCCGAGCAACGGGTTTTATTGTAGTCCACGCAACGCCAGGATATCTTCCGATCTTTATTGATGTACCTCATCTGGTACACGTATCTGTTGTAGATACACTGTAAGCCTCCTTGTTTGGATACTGAATACTGCACCTTTGGATTTACTAAAACAATTTAAAAAAACTTTTACATATATTTAAAAAAAGGATTTTCAATTTAAGAAAATACAAAGCAATGTGTCCAGCACGCCGCGGTCATGAATGCACGACAAACTTAAACTCTAATAAATCTTGTAAGAAAATCTTGTTTTGCTTATTTGTGTTGTTAAAGGATGAAATCGCCGGGTTACCAGTTGGCGTTTAGGATAGGCTTTTGCATGTTTGACGATCAAAAGAGTAAATTATCAACAAACTGATAGGCGCGTACTGGACGCCGAACGCGTCGTGCAAGACTTTTGAAGGAACCCTCAGTATGAGTCCATCTTAAAGCAGAGCAGTTAAAAAATAGTGATTGATTAAAGACTATCCACGGATGCGTAGCTTCATAGACGCGCATTCGTAATTATACGCAGAGTACAACCTGCGTGGCGCTTCGCCGGCAGAGTTTCATTGTTTTGTATGTACGTTTCACGCAGAAGTAAACTAAACGTATACGGTGTACGTACCATGTGTATCACTTTGAACGCGACCTACATTCGACGATGCTGTCTTAGAGTTTGTTTTTTTTTTTTTAATTATATTTCACAACTAACACACAACGCCGACTAGTCCCAAGCTAAGCAGAGCTTGTTTTATGGGTACTAGACAACTGATAAACATACTTATATATTTCTAAATACATACATATTAAATTACACCCAGACACAACAAATGATCGTGCTCATCATACAAACATTTGTCCTGGATGGGAATCGAACCCACGACCTTCGGCATAGCAGTCAGGGCCACTAACCACTAGACCAACAGGCCAGTCGAAGACGCGTGTTTACAGAGATGCGGCGCGTTGCACAGTCCGTCGTACATTGTCATATGTTTATGTTCGCGCGAGCGATGACGCGGCCCGCTGCTGCAATGTACGATGAACGCCCAACGCCGCGTCTCCGTAAACAAGCTCTTAGGCAGAGAAACAATTGAAAGCATTTATGTATAGTATTTTTACTTTAGACGTGGTTTGAGTTGGACTACTTGCATTTTTATTTAGAATCTTCCCGTTAGGAACTCAGTGACATTTCTGCATTCTTAACATTTGCAATGACATCATACTTATGTTAGCATTGCACCCTACAAAGCATATAATGATGAATACGCGTCCTGGACGTAGGCATTATGAAGCATTTAAGATATTTTAAATATCAACCAGTACAAGATAAATAAACTTACCTATACACAGTACCAATATCCCACTTCACATTTTTGATAAACACAATAATTAAGTACATGTCATTTGTTTTAATCATTTGTCAATCAATCGTTGTTATACACATCTGCTTAACTCAGATAGAAATGAACGCTCAAAGAAGGACTCATGTTTGTAGGGTATCCAATATATGTAATCTATATTTGAACATCTGTTATTTGTAATATACACGGCAAAATTTTGATCGTTTTAATCTCGTGGAGGGTCGATCCGGTACGTGAAACACTATCGATTTGTAAAGATATTTTTTTTTTTTTAACTCGAATTAATTTACGCATGTAGGAAATTAATTTGTACAAGCGTAAATTAAAATACGGATATTATAGTACGCAACGACCGACAACTACCTACAGGTCATTGACTCGCTCAGCTGATGTTTACTTAAAGAAATTAATTTCGTACATACGTATAATAATTAGAGTTTTAGAAAAAAAGTACTTTATTTTTTATGTACAATGTCGATGCAAGTTAGCAAATGCCTACATTTATCAAACAACGTGTTTCAACACAAATAAAATTTCTAAACATTTAGGAACAAAATTATTGTTTGTTGAGACGCGCTTTTTTTTTCGATATGTGCGGTTTTTGGTCGTCGCCCAGTAGTCGTATTACAGAAAGAATACTAATAAAATGAAAATGAGCTGGCCATAATTACAATAAGGGGAGAAGAGAAACGGAACAAGGTAACAAGGCAGTTCCACTATGGTAGATAAGAGAGGGAAAGAAAGGAAAACCTTATAGGAGATGGGAAGATATTTTGGTCAAGATAACTGGAAAAACCTGGGCTAGACTGGTACGGAAGAAAGAAAATTGTCAGAAAGTGTTGCCCTTGTGAAAAGGTAAAAAGAATAAAAAAAATAACAAAAATTAAATTCCAACAGGCTGTAAAAATTGAATTACTGGAGGCAAATCGGCGCCTTTTTCCGAACGATAAGAGAATTTGTACCTTCCGTCTTATACAAAATAGTTGAAATTCCATTATGTCGCGAACATTAAAAAAATCATAACCTGCGAAGCGACAGCATTGTTCTAGAGTGGACTTGAAACGTCTTTTTCTAGTATTGTAGCGATCTCCCCGATCGGAAGTGAGTCAGTTTTGTTTTTATGGTCATATCAGTACAAACTGTGATAAGCGATATTCTCTGACGACCCTTGCGTTAGTCAAATGGATAGTAGTGCTGTACATAGTGATTGGTTATTCTTGCTTGTTTGGAAAAATGGTAATTGTTTTTGTATAATAAAATCTTCTACTTGTAAACTGGAATTTGATTACCCACGTTCGTATATATTATACTTACATAAGGCTTTCCTTGTATCGTCAGCGGATAGGTCGCGGCTTATATCAGATTGTCCATTTTTCGACTTATTGGGTGTTAGCGTTGCGGAGGAGTCATGCGTAGTTTCATCAGCTTCAATCAAATTATCGTCTGTTTCTATGGAATCTTGTATGTCCATGGCTGAATCTCCTGCATTTTCTTCATCAAGATATATTCTGTAGAAAAGAAGGTTGATATTAAAACCTTGTTGGGACTAAACATAAAGCAATTTATCAAAGACATTTTGCTTTAAAGTGTAAACAGGTTAGCTACAGAATACTTTAAAGTAACCCAGTATGGTGCGTGTTAATACCTACTTGCATATAGGTGGTGCTATGTTTTTCTTCTCATCTTTAACTGGGTATCCAGGGTTTTTCTTTTCCTTCAGAAGTCTTAACCGTTCTGAAATACTTTTTACTTTTGGTGGACTAGGAGTAACTGTCTTGATTGGACCAGATTTTAAAGTTGCTTCATCATCCTTAAACAAAAAATAAGTGTTTAAAAATATTCATAGAGGTAGGTTAAAATGTTCTGCTAGTCTCGTGCGGAACATGGGGTCCTGCGTTAAATTACCAGGTTGAAGATATTGTTATAAGGTTTGGAAATTGGTGGTGTCACACTCATGTTTCGGATAGCATGTGAAGTCTTTGGTCCTATGCCTTATCTTCTCAGGTTATGTTGGATTGCCATTTTATCAGACACCTCATAGTCCGATAGGATGGCACAAGTGTATTTTCTGTTCCTTTACTCTCAAGTAAGGTAACAGAAAATACATTTGTGTTAAATACTTGTGCTTGACTAATCTCTGTTGAGATTGGAAACTGTTACCAAAATTCAGTAAAGAGCTCTGAAGGACTATAATTTATGATAATAACATTTTTCTTAATAATATTCAATAAAAAGTAAAAGGGACATTTACTTTTTATTGAATATTATTAAGAAAAATTCTGGACACAAAAAAAAAAAAATCACTAGCTTATTAAAAAAAATATATGGAAAGTTTTGTTATTTTTCATGTGATCACAGAGTAGATAGTTTTTTAATGGTGTTAATTTTAATGGTTCTAACTAAGAGTTGTAAGTTAAGAACTTAATGTTGTTAAATCTTTACTTAATAAGGTACAGTTCTACCAAATAACTTACCATTTCCTTAAGTCCTCTGATATGCAGTGCTCTGCCCGCAGCTATTATGTCTTTCAGTTGGTGTTTCGGTACCAGGACTTCCCCTGTGTACACATACTCCAGGATAGCACATAGTGTAGTGTAGGATATATTCTGAAATATTTAAACAGCACTTTAAATAGTTTGTGGCCACTTTTATAAATGCCACTAATTGTATATAAGGTAAAATTAAAGGTAGGTTTAAATTACAGCCAGTATTAAGTTTTAAAACAAAAGCTAAGGTATGTAAGCCTACAGAAATTACTCTAAATACAAAAGAAAATAAATGAATAAACATATTAGTATATTTTTTAGTTTCTTTTTAAAAAAGATTTTTGTATAAAACATTTTACAGATTTCTCAAATTATTATTTTGAAGAAACAGTTGTGGTATAAACAATAAGGTTAATCCACAATTATCCTTGGTTTACAGAACTCTGAAAATAATACTACTAACATTGAGAAAAATTACTGGATGTGGACACTGTGCTGTTGATATCAAGTCCTTAATGTAGGGGCTAACTAGTGATAAAACCATCTGATGTACTTTCACATGGTGTCCATCTGCAGCTAACGTCATGTCCACAAACTCTCCACGCTGAAAAATACATAAATAATAATATAATTCCTTCCAAAATAACAGATAATGTAGTACAAGCCGTTTTTTTTATGTTGTTTTGGTTTTAGAATCTTGTTCGGGAAGCATATACGAATCCTATTTATGGCTTGGAAAGTATTTTCTTTTCTATTGATTTATTTACATTGTAATTGGTATGATTACTCATAATTCTTGTATTATTTAATGAGAATTGAATAAAAAATGCTCACTTGCTGCAGTTGGCTCAATCCATTACAAATGCTCGTCTGATGAGCGTCCCATGATAGTGATAGTTTTTCAGTTTGCGCCATGTTTTACTTTAAATTGTGTATTACAGACTATTCATTAAAATTATTTAGTTATTTAAATAAATAAAACTAAGAATCCAAGCGGGGGAAGCTTTATTTTGTTTGACATTTGCTTGCTTCAGTTTGACAAAGACATTTCTTTGTCGAAGTTGCCATAATAAAAAAATTGCTGCTGATGCTTTATTTAGTTAGTTTACGAATATTGGAACGCAACTCATAAAGACAAAGGAAAAGTAAATGTCAAAATCGAAAAAAGGCTACAAGTAATTCTACATCCTCTTTAGTTACCCATAGTTACGAGAAGTTAAGCTCCTGCCAGAGCGGCAAGATTTTACGAGTTTTTCCGCCTTATTCCAAAACGCGATGTTCCTAAGTGCCCGCTTACGGAGACTTGGCGCGTTGAGTGGCGCGTCGGACGTTTTTACTGCTTACGGAGAAGCGGCGCGTGCAGCGGCCCGCGCCATCGCACGCGCAAACACAAACATTATGGCAATATTCGATAATGTTTACGGAGACTCACTTTTTTAAACAGAAAACGCTCTTAGGCGGAGCGGGACGGCATGTCAGACTTTTACTGACTAAAACCCACTCCAATGTTCCTTCTGACCCCTGAAACGAAAGGCAAGCGTTCCAGTGCCCCGGGGTTCACTTTTAACTTAACCCATAGCCCCTATTGGGCCTAGTAGGCTTCGACCCTGCTTATTGACCTCTCCTTGAGCCGCGTGCGGAACACTACCCGCCGTCGTTACCGGCCAACTGGACGGCGTGCTACACTTTGCCCACGCCTCGTGAGCAAAGTGTTGTTGACGCACGCCTGATATGATAAACTATTTTTTAATACATTTACTCGAAAACTCGCTCTTATCCCGTTTTTAAGCACGCAATTGGCCACTCGCCTACGGCTCGTGTGAATTCCGCCGCGGTCGCACTGA
The DNA here is from genome assembly GCA_958295575.1 of Leucania comma. Classification (NCBI taxonomy): domain Eukaryota; kingdom Metazoa; phylum Arthropoda; class Insecta; order Lepidoptera; family Noctuidae; genus Leucania; species Leucania comma. Next base: position 4,149,174 of record OY282469.1, read on the forward strand.
CAAACATTCTACACTTGTATCAAAATGTACTATTATTACAATAAAATTGTAGCGGGGAGAGTACACGCACTTTTCAGCACTAGTGCGGAAAACAGTCCATTGCGTGTCTAAAAGTGGTGGTATATGAGCGGGTTTTTGAGCAAATGTATTTAAATAAAAACAAGGGATATAAAAAACAAGGATTATTAATATTAACTTTTATTTTATAGAAACGCCTTTTTGCGTCAAAGTATTGTCTTCGTAAGTTTCGAGGACATCAGCCAAATGTTCGTTGTCTCTGGGTTTCTTGAACTGCCTCCTTTTTTGTGTAGCTTTCTTTCGTTTTGGCACGACCGGTTTTCTGGGGCCGTGGTCTTGCATCGATTTGATGCCTTGTTTTTCTAAATACTCTTCTATTTTCGCATCATCCATTGCATCGACTGCAGTTGCGCGCCATAGTTTTACGAATTCATCATCAACCTGAAAATAAACAGCACAGCATTATGCTGGTGACCTAGAGTACAAATGTCGTCTAGTACGCTGCAAATAATGGCAACGCATCCTCCCGCTTCGTTTGAGACCCGTAAATCTGTCACTGCGCATTGAAGGTCCATCACATTTTGGTTCAATTTCCAAGCCGCGTACTATAGTTTACGTTTAAATTTTTTGGACATTAATGGGAACGCCACTCAACCACATACTAGTCTGCTGATTATTTGTGTTTGAAAAGTTGAGACAAAAATTGACACATTCCTAAAGAATGATTCGTTGATAAGGCCCATTTCTTTGAATATCGAACTTACATCTAGTGTTGCTGTTTTGTCATTATAAAATAATATTTTCTTCTTATCAGTAGGACGAGATATGTACAGAATTTCTTGAGCTAAACTTTTCAGTGCCCTCTCACAGTGAGGCAAAGACTCTTGGACATCTTCCAACAATACGCCGCCAAGGCCTTTGAGATCTTGTTGTTTTAGTAATCTGAAAAGAAAAAGTGTTAATTTAAATCCAAACCAATTAAAAATTATTTGGTACATACTTAAAGCACCCAGTATTAGAGCTGGTTCAATATATATATATATATATGTATATTAAAAAAAATAGTAATTCTATTGTGTAGCAACTATTATAGTTCTGTTATAAAATCCTGCCCTATAAGAGAACAATCAATAATAGTAAGTAAATGAGTTATTTATTGCAGATACCTTAGTAGAGATTTTTTGTCCTTAATTTTATAGACAGGCTTAAAGATATATTTCCCATCAGGTGTGCATTCTATTTTAGGATTATTTTGGAGTGCTTCTGTTTGTAGCCACTGGAAATAAAAAAAAAATACAGCTAACAAATGAGTTTCACACATTTTAGTAAAACTAGGTAACACTAGGGTAACACCATCCCTATCATGTACAATCACCTATGATCCACAATAAAGATGAATTGAATTGGTTTTGTCTGCAACTTCATCTGTTTGGATGCCAATTATTAAAAAGTGAAAGCCAGATAAAAGTAGAAGGTTATGTCCTTTCTTGGGCTTCAAGCTTAGTTCATACTCAACTTCATCAAAACCAGTATAGATATTTGGGGACTAAAATAATAATTAGAATAACAGAGGACCGAAAAATGTAGTGTTGTGAACAAAAAATAATAATTACATAGGGTATAACTAGTCAATCTTACTAACATTATAAATTGGAAAGGTTGTATGTTTGGATGTATAGATATTTGTTACTCTTTCACACAAAAAGTACTGAATGGGTTTCGATGAAACTTGGTATACAGGTAGACCATGTCCTGGAATATAGGATACTATTATTTTTCCTGGAATATAGGATACTATTTATTTTTCCTGGAATATAGGATACTATTTATTTTTCCTGGAATATAGGATACTATTTATTTTTCTAGGAATATAGGATACTAAATATTTTTCGTGGAATATAGGATACTATTTATTTTTCCTGGAATATAGGATACTATTTATTTTTCTAGGAATATAGGATACTAAATATTTTTCGTGGAATATAGGATACTATTTATTTTTCCTGGAACATAGGATACTATTTATTTTTCCTATAATTTTCTACAAAAATGCTGGAGAAGCCGCTGGCAGCAGCTAGTAGTAATAATTAATTTTGTCTAACTGCGAAGGAAAAAATATAATCATCATTTACAAAGAATCCCCAACCTGTTTGACTTTATTGCCAACATCCAGCTGGTTAGTTTCATCCAACACTTCATCAAGGGTCAATGGATGATCATCTCCTTGTTGGTGGCGTGCTCTCATGTGTCTGACAATGCGTGCAAGCACACCAAACCGATATGATGAGCTCCCTGACATAGTTTTGTAGCTGGAAACAGCGTATGTTTGATTATTTATCATAAAAGTTTATTTTTAATAGCTTGTGTCTCTCAACTGGGCAATCCTAAGGCATTTTTGGTCTACTTCTAAATCTCTCCAGCCAAGTTTGATTGTTTAAGTTAAGCATAGTAATTCACAACACCACTCTCAACAACTCAAAGGTTTGCTTGGAGAAAACTCATTGCTGAGTTAAGCTCGCCTTTGTACATGAACTGTCTATATCTATATTTTAGTGTACAATAAAGAATTAAGGATTAAGAAAGCATAATATTTCAATGATTACTAAATGCAAGTGTTCATAATAAAACAACATTCAACTCACTTGTTGGCATCAAGCTTCGGTCCAGAGCTGACCGAGCTTGATGATGATTTAGATTTCTTCTTGCTATCATCTTTGAATTGGGAGTCATCTCTTTTCTTCTTTTCGATACTGAAAAAAGTAATTACAGGTAATTAACTAATTAATTAATTAAGTGAGTTTGTGTAGGAGTGTTAATATAGTTGGCAAACCAGGAAAACAAAAACAATACTGCAGCTGATATAAGTTAAGCAACTTAAAACGTACGTGGTATTTTCTCAATACACAGAACAGTGTAAGGCTAAATAAAGCTAAAGCAATAATTCGCAATTGTTTTTCTTAAGTTATCATGATGGTAATTGGTAATTGGGATTGTTGGTAGCAGCGTGTGGGAGCGAGAGAAAGTGCGCGCCAGTCGTATCGGAGCGACGCGAGCAGTGCTCGCGGGCTAACGGTGACCATCACAAGCATGTTACGTACCTCGGAGTAGCAAGTGCCTTTTTCTTAAACGCTTCACGCTCCCGAAGTAGTGCGGGATCCATTGTTACTGTGGCAGTTTTCTATTACAAATTAACACGTAAGTGTTCCAATCGTCATGTTTACCCAATAACAATAAACTTTATCTTTCACTTGGTTTCGATTTCATCGAAAGTATTGATGATAATTGTCAAAGTCAACTTCTATTTGACATTGACAGTTACATCAGATGTCAGATTAAAAGTTTTTAAGCAATGTTCTGAAATATTTCTTGTATGGAATTACAGCTTTTTGGTACGAATATTCAGACCATAACTATGTGATCTCAAAAAGTTTATAAAATTACAATGATTAAATCATAACCCTGTCGTGGGTGTTCTCTGAAATGTCCGAGCGAATAAAGAAACAGCAACATCAACGAAATAAGTTATATTCTTGGTTCCACAATAGGCCGTTATAACTAACTACTTACTGTACTACGGGACGTGTCGTGGCAGGGCGATGTAATGCAGGCTACTGGCGATGGCAAGCCGTCCGCTCTCACGTCAATATCTCGAAACACTTTGCAACAAAGCAAAATCCCGGCTACCCGTAACAAAACAACCACTCTTTACCTCCGTTGAAAAGGGAGGATCCTCCGACCAGACAGGTGTTATATCTGGTGGGCTACTGCCCGATAGATGAATTCGGGTTTGTTCTATATGTTCCAATCGCGCCGCGAATCTTACTTGCGCGATGCAGGATTAGTTCATTTGTGACGACATAGATGTCGCTACATCACTCCCCTCCGGAGATTGGAGATCGATGGTTCTTGATGCTTCTTGATGCGTCGTGATACGTGCCAGGCCAGTCGAGGTTGGTTCCAGTGAGTCGGAACCGGATTCCGCATAGTTCTCGGTGAGTCGGAACTGTCTGCGGTGATGCCCCAGTGAGTCGGGGTGGTGCTATCCCAGTGAGTCGGGATATGATGCTGCAGGCTCCAGTGAGTCGCAGTATTGCGGCTGGCTCCAGTGAGTCGGAGCGGTGTTGTGCGACGTAGGGCTTGACTGCTGTCGTCGACCAGGAGAGGTTCTTCATGTGACTGGCCGAAGGTCGCTGATGAGGCTGAGGGTGATGACCAGGTATGACCAAGTAGGCATGCTGATGGTCTGGATACCCTTATAGCCGTGGGTGCTGGCTGTATGGCTCGCTGCTCGAAAGCTTGAGGAAGTGATGATGACGTCACGATGTAGTTGCTGCACGAAGGCTGCGCTGACGTTCTTTGTCGAGGGTCACCAGTTTGGAGGTAGCGGAACAGAGAGTAAAGTCCCACATACCTCCATTGAAAAGGGAGGATCCTCCGACCAGACAGGTGTTATATCTGGTGGGCTACTGCCCGATAGATGAATTCGGGTTTGTTCTATATGTTCCAATCGCGCCGCGAATCTTACTTGCGCGATGTAGGATTAGTTCATTTGTGACGACATAGATGTCGCTACAATAAAAAAAAAAAAAAAATATTTTGCGCGCATGGATATTGAAAAGTTGCGTCAGGATGCGTCAAATCTACACTGGGGACGTCTAGGAGCAGCATTAACCGTTGACGATAAACTGCACTTAATCGTTTCAGCCAATGGCTTAATAGCCAAGAGCCTCGACCAACACCTTAGGAGGCTCTCGTTGGGCGGCTGGATCAAGGGCTTGATTCAGAAAGCGGTACTTCTGGACACGGCTCGTATAGTCAGGACTTCAGGAGGTTCCTTTCTCTGGAGCCCTGACCGCCGGTAGCTTGGACCCCACAGAATAGAGAATACAGTAGAAGTGCCCCTAAACTGGCTAAGCACGGGAACCAGTGTCGCCAAACTCACACATTTGCATATCAAATCGTCACATCTACATTTAAAAAAAAATGGGACCTATCTGGAAGCATTAAAAAAAATTGCAAATAGATCCATTAACAACGGAGCCCTGACGATGACGTAACAAACATTAAAAAATAATTAAAAAACAACGATTTGAAAACCTTAAAAAAAGGAGGACGTTAAGGCATCAAATAAAAAAAAAAAAACTAAAATAAAGCTCCAAAGAGTATAATAATCAAAGAGTATAATAACAAGGTCAGCCCTGTCTGTCGTCGCTGTCATCTTATTTAGGTACTATACTCTTGCTATACTTTTTGATGTCATGTAATTATAAAAGTTATCACGATTTTTCGTTTCTTCTTCCCAATTTTTTACCTTGTGTAATTTTAAAAAATTACACATAATATACGTTACACACAATATACGGTTTTTCCGTACCACTATGGAACGGAAAAAATCAAGGCTTCGTCCGTCATTTCCAGTGCCAACTATCGATATAAAATAATAATATTTACAAATATCTATAAAGACTTATATATTTGCTAAAGTACTGATGGTAAGTAAAGTGCTTGTATGATTTGTATTTAGTTTTATTCAGTCATCAGTACAGTAATTACAATAATAGTTATGAATTTCCGGTGTTCAAAAAAGATTATTCCCGTTGGTATTTTACAATTTCAAAATTTCGCGAACTTCCCTGATAAGATCCTTCCCCTGAGGTGTTGCCGACACATATTAAATACTATAATACATAAAATTACTTGATATCAGTTGTACTGGAATACCATAGCATAGCATAGCATTATTTGTCTAGGTACTTAATAAATATATTATAATTATTAGAATTGTCTTGAGAGCAGTGGTGGCCGAATGGTAACGGCCCCGACTTACGAGTTGTAGGTCGCGGGTCCAAATCCAGCACGCGTATTACTTTGTGTTATTTATTTCATCACCACTGTTCTCAACGGTGAAGGATAATATCGTGAGGAAACCGGCATGTCGTAGAACCACAAATTCGAAGACATGTGACATTCACCAATCCGCATTGGGCCCGCGTGGTGGAATACGGCCCATTCCCTCTCCTAGAGGGGAGGTCTGACTCCCAACAGTGGGAACATTAAAAGGCTGATAATACTAATGCTAATTAAATATTAGAAAAAGATCAAGAGCAAAAATGCATACCTACGCGCAAGCGCATCGCCAGCCGATGATCAAGGGGGGGGGGCTAGTGGAAGTATAGAGAATTTTATTATAAAGTTGTATTTTCTCCACAATATAACTCTTAATTACTAGTCTTATTTCTACGGTAACAATATTATAGGCTAGGCTCAAGGCCTGTATTTCTGGCCATCATGGCAAAAGTATGAATCGTATTACAGTCGACAGCTTTTGAAGCTAAAGCAAGTGAAAACTTCAACATTGTTATGCTAAAGTTGGTGGAATACCCACTAAAATGTCCCAAGGGGACTGTAGTCACCACCAAAATTCTTACCTTAATAGTGCTAAATCTAGCACTGAAAGTGCTGAGTTCACAACACCAAACAAAGCGCGTGGTGACATATTGCCTTCCTTAGTTCCGGCCAATGAAACGTCAAAGTCACCAAAACCAAAAGTGGCCCCCATGAAGGCGCGTTTTACTTTTTGAAATGTTACTTTTAATTGATCGACAAATTACACAATACAATTTTTAAATGACAGGTTTACGAGTGGTTAACAAATGTTACGAATGTGGCATATTAAATAAAAAAATAGACTAATTTTTTTCTCTATTCTCTAGGGCCGTAGCTCCCCCGCGTCGCCAAAGGGGGGCACCCTTTGGCGACGCCCTTGCCTATGAGATATCTATATTTTACATCGTAGTGATCTTACGAAAAGCTGTATCCTGGCAGCTAAAAGAGTTAGAGTTGGAACTAAGGATGAGTATGGGCGAAGCCAAATTCAATGCTAGTTTAAGTAATTCCTCGTAGGTACTCCTGCACAGCACCTGAATTTATCTTTTTGAATCTAAAAGATGAAACGTAAAATATTTTATTATATATTTCCTTAAAGGCAGCTGATTAATTATTTATATAGAAAATAAAGTCCCTCCTCTTACTCTTTTTACTTAAAATAAAAAAAAACTTGAAAAAAGGTCACAATCCTGCAAATCACAGCAAGTCTGACATGTTAAGAGTATCTCGCAAAAACACCTACCCTCTTATTCCAAAACGCGATCTAAGCGTAGTTCCAGGACTAGTGAAAATATTGTTATAAAATGAAGTTTATCACTAGTTTCTGAACTATCTACATCGGCGGAACAAGTTGAATCGGCGCAACGAGTTGAATCGGCGGTTCGAGTCGACAAAGTTGAATTGGCGGACCGAGTTGAGTCGGCGAACCGAGTTGATTCGAATCGTAAATCAATTTCAATTCTAATGTTTTTGTTGTTAGCTTTGATTTTTATTGTGTGATATTTAATATTAAAATCGTTAAAAATGGATATTATTACGATTGATTTGATCGATCTCGATGATATGAATATGTTGGAACCGTCTCGACGATCTTACGAACATTGTTATCATGAGCATTCTATTGAAATTGAGTAACCAAGATTTTACATATATGTATAGATTCAAGAAACGCTTGCAGAAAAAGCACTTTTAATCATGCATTAATCAATCAATTTTAATTAAATGTTTTATGCTTTATGGAATTTCATTTTCCAATGCATCACTGCCGTAGTCAGTAACATTTTTCATTTTTTCTACTTTTTACTGTAAGTAACAATTTACATACACACATCAAAAAATGTTTGAGATCACTTTGAAAATACGAAATCGTTTTGTTACGTTGGAATAAAACGTTTCTACTTATTTTTTATAAGATTCTTCATTTAAAAATCAAATCTTTTAATAACAAAAGAATTTAAAATATCAATGGTTTTTCTGTATAAAAAGGGATCAAATCCTTGTTTACACTCGTTCAGAAATCGGACCAACTTGATTCAAGCGTTTTTTCTGACTTTTCGAAGAAGAATTTCATTCAAAAAGATGCCGAGGGGATTATCTAAAGTTTTACGAGCAAGAATTGTTATTTTGTGGGAAGAAGGACATTCTACGAGAGAAATAGCACGCAGAGTGCCTGTATACCAATCCTGTGTCGTGAACACGTTACGGAGGTATCGCGGCGTGGATAACTTTGCTGAACGACCTCGCAGTGGTCGGCCAACTGTTTTCACTGCTGCTCAGAAGCGTTAAATCAGATTTGCTAACTGCCCGAGTTCCAAAAATCAATGCTACTGAAATAAAAGCTGAGTAGAAATTAGCACTCAGATCATCAGGAATTGCTTACACCAGGTTGGATTACGAGCGAGGAGATTCTGGCAAGCACCCCTGAAATCACAGCAATGACAGCGACGCAGATTGCAGTGGGCTAGACTCCGTCAAAATGAAGAAAACGACAAGGACAACATTACACAAAACATTTGGTGGAATTGTCTCTTCGCTGACGAGTTCAGAATTAGCACTCATCCAGACAACCGACGTCTTTGTGTTTAGATAAGACGTGGGGACGCTGAAAGACAAAGAACTGCAATTGGAACCGTTCAACAAGGCGGGATCTTAGTATCCTTTTGGGGCGGTATGATTGGTGCTAGAACGCCGTTGATCCCTTATCGTGGCTCGATGACTAAAGCTTTGTACCAAACCAATGCTATTAATGGAATTGAAGGTCATTTAGAGTAAACTATGGCCCTCGATTCGTAATGGTTGACGATAATGCACTCGCACATCGAGCTCAACGAACCAACGCTGCTCTGCTTGAATACGACATTACCAAGTTAGACTGGCCTGCCAGCTCGCCTGACTTAAACCTAGGGTTCATGAGTTCTCGGGTTTTTCAAATTCTCGGGGCACAAAAAATTCTCGAGGGTAATTTCTCGGGTTTTCTCGGGTTGTCGCGAATTTAACATTTACATATTGTCTAACAAATCTTTTCAGTTCTAATAATGAAAAATGTAGTAGGTATCATAAAAAATATCTTATATTCACATAACACGTAAGTTATTAGCTAGTACTTGATGTGTACAACGACAGCGCGTTTGAGTTATTTTCACAAGCTTTTAATTAGTTTCATCTGTCCCGAGGTTTGTCTGTGATCATCTCTTCTAAAGTAAATTTGATCCATTTCCCGGTTACCGATTGTGTGTAAATCAGATGACAATACAAAGTTATTATGATATGAAGGTGATCTGATGATGGACCCGCAAGGTGGCCATAGGAGCTCAGTAACTAAACGACACAAGCCCATCAAATTTGCGGTCCTGTGATTCGTTTCGACGAGTATTTTGGTGCTAGATGGTAACCAGGGTCAGAACATAGAAACTAACTGGAAATAATGGATTGTATTATCTCTAATAAATAAATAATTATTTCCTTTATTTGTTCTTATCACATATTGTTTTATATTTGTAAATATTTCTAAATACAAATATATATATAAAAAAACATTTAAAAATATATAAAAATAGTAGTCCGCCGGTGTCGGGAGCAGGGTCCAAGCTACCGGTGGTTAGGTCTCCAGAGACAAGAACCTCCTCACAATGCGAGCCGTATCGAGGAGTACTGCCTTCTGTACCAGGCCCTTGATCCAACCGCGCAACGACTGCTTCGATAGATGGTCGTCGAAGCTTTTGGCTATAAGGCCATTAGCGGTCACGACAATCGGCACAATGAAAGACGAGTCCACATTCCATATGTCGACAACCTCGTGTGCTAAGTCGAGATATTTGATTTGTTTCTCTTTCTCAGCTTTCACGAGATTCTCGTCATGCGGGATGGTGACATCGACTATCATTGCGCGGCGCGCTAATCGGTCTATCACAACTATATCCGGCTAATTGGCTACAATAGTCCGGTCAGTGATGATAGACCGATCCCAGTACAACGTGACATGGTCATTTTCGAGAACTGGGTCGGGCACATACCTGTAGTACGGTACCTCAGAATCCACTAGGTTGTGTTTCAAAGCAAGTTTATGGTGAATAATCCTGGCTACTTGGTTATGCCTGTGCAAGTACTCGCCGTTAGCCAGACGAGAACAACCAGAGATTATATTATTATTTTTCTTTATTCATTTAATATACAATAATTACAATTATTATTTATTTATTAATAAGCACAATACTAGACTGTAGCATTATAATGCACTGTTGTCTGCGACACGTGACATGCTTGTGACGTTAAATTATAATTAATTTTTATTGATTGAATTTGAATGATTTTAAGTTTATTTTTATAGTTTAATTTTATTGTTTGAATTTGAGTGATTTTTATTTATTTTATTATCTGATTGTGTTTATATAATTTCAATTTAATTAAATTTATTGATTTACAATTTAATTTTTATATGACTTAACTTGATGGATTTTAATTTTACAAATTGTGATTTTAATTGTGACTGTTTTGATTGATAATGTGTATATGAGTCAATGTTACTTGCAATAAATAAATTATTATAAGGTAAATCTATCGTGTTTGAACTTTTTGGAATGGTTTTAATGAATATTAATTATATAGGTATTTACCGCGCTATAAAAGTTTGCCAAGAAAAAATATTTTCATTGAAAACTTGTTGCAATGTACCCGCTTATTAGATTTTTTAAAATAACTATCAAGACTAAAACTACCTACAGTTATATGTAGACAGCTTTAGTCTTGACAATGACACGCATACTCTGGACATTCTATTACTTTAATGCTAAAACAAAAAAACAAAAAAATATTGTCTTTTAAAATCTTATAAACTAAAATATGATTTCTCGAGTTCTCGACTTTTCTCAAGCTTCATTTCCCGGGAACAGAGCCCAAAGATTACCCGGGAATTTTTTGATGTTGTTGTGTGTATACACACACAGCAACAACTGGAGGTTGCAATCGAATATTCGAATTATTCGAATTCATTTTCTAAATTTATATTCGAATAGTAAATAAATATATATTCGAATATTACCGAAAAAAAAAATACTAGTAGTGTTAAAGTCTTGACGCCATTAAAATTAGCGATGGGCCAGCTCGCATTTTTAGTTAATCGAATTGGAATGGTGGCTGATTTGATTTACGATTCGAATCAACTCGATTCGCCGTTTTCTTTATTCATGGTTTTACACCTAGTAATAGACCCGAAATACAGTTGTTTAGTTCTGTTGGTCTTGGATCAAACCGTTCCTAAAGCATTATTTTTTGTAATAAGACGGCTAGGGTTTAAATTTAATGATAAATTAAATTATGTTTTACAACAATGTATAATTTATGCATTTAAGTACCAACTTGTTTCAAAAACTTTTCAACTTTAATATTATGTGCTTTATACCTGATATAGCTAAGGCTCTCATACCGTCTGTGATAACTCGAAACTTTACAAAACTTTTGAAATTAAAATGGTAATGGTAAATGGAAGCTACTTGGTCAAAATCGTAGACAAGATCTATACGGAAAAACAAAAATGATACAGCCCAAAGGCTGTACCACTGCATCAGTTTGTGGTATACATAACAAGTTTATTTAGTATTGGCAGGAAATCGTGTCCAATGTCCTCCAACGTAATATTGTATGCCACTGTGCGCCACTGTCCCAGCCGCCGCGGAGCAGTGTGGACGTAGCCGTTTTGTAGGTGCGTATTCAATACTTTGCCTTGCGTTTACGATTTTTTATTATTTTCAAAAGAAAATTGCCAAAAAAAAAAATTGCAGATGACTATTATATATATATTTTTATTTGTGTTTTTAATATGAATTTAATTTATTCTTGGAGTAAAATAAGAATTTAAGAAATCACTAAATACTTAGTACTAAGTAAAGGCGCTATTTTCCTGTTACTGTGTGTTTATTTCTTTTCAATTACTCAATTTATACAATTTCCACTATCAAGTAGGTATATTTTCTGAAGAAATTATGTGTATAGTGTAGAAAATAATCTATTTGAAATCAGGACAGTAGTCGTTAGCACCTATAATAATATGTGACGATAATAGCATAATTTGTAAAGTTTTTGTTCAACTTTTTTTTTCTGTCTGTTTTCTTTGTATACTTAATTCATATGCCAAAATTCCGGTTTTGTCAATAAAATCTGGTTACCATATTAAATCCAATGATTTAGAAATGAGAATAAAACTGTAGATTACCATTTTTTTTTTGTTATTGCTAGATTAAGATGTTTTTTTTTTTACTTTGTCAGACTACAACTTGCCTGGTTTTAAGCATAACCTTTTTCTTAAGCAGTCGGGTAAAATTAAATTGGATAGATCTGTTGGCGCAGTTGCGTTAAGTCTACTGATCATGGGTTCGATTTTGTAAGCTTTAAAAGAATGTATTTGTAAGTTTTTAAAAAAGTCTGAGAATTGAAATATTAGTTACTTAATTGCTTTAAATTAGTCTCATTCAATAATAACCATGTCAATGCAATTGGTAAATGTTTCGTACAGCGCCTGTTCTATCTGTGCCGAGGAATTTATTTGTGGTGGCAACTTTTTTTGCGACTTTAATCATAAGTAGATATTAGTTGCCCTAGATTCCTGTTACTTTTACTTTTGCTCACGTCAACCTAAGGTCGTACTTGTTATCTTTGATTAGTAATTTTAACGTACGGAACTGTCTATTTACGAATTGCGAGAGTAAAGAAGGTCTGTTTATTGTTGTATACATTGGTTTTAGTATATAGGAAACACAAAATCTATGTACAAAATTTCATAAATGTACCTATGATAAAAAATTACAAAGAAGCGTGTTATTTTACCTGGTTGTCCATATAAACACATGGTTATCAGGCCATCCGAACCAATGAGGGGTTGTTTTGCTCCCGCACCCAGCTGTACCCTGGCACCTAATGCTCACTATGACCTGCCGTGACCTGTATTGTACTTAGTGTCGGTGGTGTCCAACTAGTTTTTAAATGTTTTTGGGAAAAAATATAACACGGTGATTTGTTTTGACGTTGTGTGAAAACCATTCAGTGTCATCCCCGCTCTTGGGCGGAGCGGGAGATAGTGTCAGATTCTTACTGACTAAAAAACCCACCCGGTTTCTTCGTTGCCTTTCATACCGGGGCCGAGCCTTTTTTTCAGAAGCCAACCCTTGGCCCCAGTAGGCTTCGGTCCGGCCTGCCTGCTAGCAGGCTGGGCCTCTACGGTTTGCTGACAGCTCCTTGAGGCGCGCGGGAACAGTTCGTGCCGTCGACGATTTGGGCTCGGTCTGATCGGTTACCGGACAAATTTCGTGTACAGTATTTGTTATCAAACTCTTCGGAAACGGCCTGACCGATTTGATAGTATATGCGAAACCTGAATATAGTTTGTTCAGAATCAGTAAATGAATCGATTTCAATGATTTTTACACCATGTTATATTTTTTCCCAAAAACATTAAAAAAAGGTCACTAGTTGGACACCACCGACACTAAGTACAATACAGGTCACTGCAGGTCATAGTGAGCATTAGGTGCCAGGGTACAACTGGTTGCGGGAGCAAAACGAATCCTTAGTCGCCCGGATGGCCTGATAACCATTTGTTTTTGTGGACAATCAGGTAACATAACAAGCTTATAACTTTGTGATTTTTCATGATACAGTAAATGAAATTTTGTACATAGATTCTTTGCATAAAAATATTAAACCCGTGTTTCGCACATATACTACGAGTAAAAATAAGGTTGTATATCTCTGACTACTACTTTATACATATGTAATTATTTCGTGTGTGTTTCTTTGCGTGTGTTTCGACTGTTCCTAGGTAAACTATCGAAAGTGAAAAAGTTTACAGGAGAGCAATTTGAAGTTTATTTTGTGGGTAACTTTGTCATTAATGACTATATCTGTAAATAAATTTGGTTTCATATTTAGGTTGGGTTTAAGAATCATTACAGAAATACACCATTAAATTTTAGTCGTTTTAATCCCGCAGAGGGTTGATTCGGTACATGAAACACTATCGATTCGTTAATATAAAATTAAAAAAAGCTAACCTAAAAAAGTTAACCTAACCTTACAACATAAACAAAAAAAAAAAGTGCAATTTTTCAGATTCTAGAGTTTATCTTGGGACAGTCGGTTTGTCACCTAACTCCTTCTAAACAGCTTGGCCGATTTGAATGAAATTTTGTGTGTATATTTGAGTGGGTTTCCGGTAGGTGGCGCTACAATTCGGTTCTCGTTTTTTTTCACGATAAGCCAGTTTTTGGGCAGGACGTTCAGCTGGGCCCGCTAGTAGGCTTACCTATACACTATATGTAGGTTTTTTTTTTTTTTTTTTTTTAACGTAGGTAAAATCATCCAATGACAAATCCCGCCCTTGGGTGGGGCGGGAAATAGTGTCAGACTTTTACTGACTAAAAACCTACCTTTCCGTTCCTTGCCTTTATCCTGGGGCCCGTGGCACTATATGTAGGTAGTTTACTAACTACCTACCAACGAACTGTAGCTCAGCTGACGTTTACTTAAAGAAATTAATTTCCGACATGCGTAAATTACTTCGTCAGCTGGGCGAGTCCAATGAAAAGTAGGTAGTTAGTACGCAACGACCGACAACTACCTACAAGGTCATTGACCCGTTTACTTAAAGAAATTAATTTCGTACATGCGTATATTACCTAACTCGAGTTTTAGAAAAAAAGTAGGTCCCTACTTTATTTTTTAATTTTATCTTTACAAATCGATAGTGTTTCATGTACCGAATCGACCCTCGAAAACGAAAACGACCAAAATTTAACGGTGTATATATTTGAGTGGGTCCCCGGTAGGTGGCGCTACAATGCGGTTCTCGTTTTTTTTCACGATAATCCAGTTTTTCGGCAGGACGTTCAGCTAGGACCGCTATTAGGCTTACCTATATTTTTTAATTTCTTACTTTCACGCAGGCATAGCGTCTGGCCGAAGCTAGTATATAAGACAGCAAAAGTGGTAATATGTAACTTAAAAAAAAGTTCAGTACACTTTTACTGTTTTCTAATCTAATCATCTAGCCAATACTTACATCCCATTTGTGAGCCGACTGTCTAAGTATTTGTTCGAATAATTGGTATTCATCAGTAATTCATTCTCAGCTTCTTATCGGGTAAATAAGTAACTCATTTGAAAACTCTATGATAACGCTCTTTTGAAAAGTCATCTCTTTGGTATTGTGCCAGTTATGTTTTAAGAGTGTGTTTATGTGCAATCCTAAATTCATGTATAAATTGTCTAGTGCCTTCGTATCTAAATTAAATGTTCCATTTTAAAAATAATGTATCTCTCAATTCTCTCACATACACAAATTGAACCTTTTCGTATCATAAACGAACAAGCAACATTTATAAAGTTTAGATGATGAAGTTCATAATTAGGTAATTAATCTATGTAAGTAATAAAATGTAAGTATGTGAGTACATAGGCCATGTTGCCTGTTCTAAGTTATACACGATTAGGTTATATTGAGAACAGGGGTTTTTTATGGTAGGTAAAATCATCAAATGACAAATCCCGCCTTTGAGTGGGGCGGGAGATAGTGTCAGACTCTTATTGACTAAAAACCTACCCTGTTCTATTCATTACTTTCGATCCAGGGGCCCGGGGGAGAGCAGGGGTGGCTGAATGGTAACGGCCCCGACATACGAGTTGTAGGTCGCGGGTTCTAACCCAGCCAGGCGCATTACTTTGTGTAATTTATTTCATTACCACTGCTCTCAAAACGGTGAAGGAAAACATCGTGAGGAAACCGGCATGTCCTAGAACCAAAAATTCGAAGACATGTGACATCAACCAACCCGCACTGGGCCCGCGTCGTGGAATACGGCCCATTCTCTCTTCTAGAGAGGAGTCCCAGTAGTGGGAAAATTATAAGGCTGATGTTATGCTATGCTAATTAGTCTATGACTTATACTTAAAAAAACTTAGTACCATAGCAATTTGGAATTCGTGTTTATTTATTTATTTTATACTTCTCGCACATTATGTACAGAGGCGGACTTAATGCCTTAGGCATTTTCTACCAGTCAACCTTTGGGTGATGCAGAGAGAATCAATGTTAAACGGCCACAAGATATTTACTGAAATAATAATAATATCCAAAATGGCCGAACATAAAATACTTTACTATGGAAAAAAATCAGACCAAACAATTCATATTAATTTTCAAGCAGTGTGATGCACCTTTTCTTTGTTCAAGCACATTTCTTCAACAAATATTTATTATTAGAAGTATACGGGTCTTTCCAGTGCATATGTGGAAAAACCTGTATGCTTCTAATAATATTTGAATTGTATAATTTTATAGATTTTTTTTTGTAAGTATAGATAAATTTTTGCTCTACTTATTCAAAATGTTCTGTAGTCGAATTCGACTTATTGAGGATTCGGATACAATATATTCGGACACAGTGTCCGAAGCGACACATTTTACTATCAATCTTTTTCACTGAGGAGTCACTGCCAAATTAATTGAAATTATTTAGTACAGTCAGATAAAAAAGTTCAGTCAGATTCAAAAAAATATAATTTAAATTTACTTTTAGACTGTAGACAACTAAACTATAGTCCTACTGATTTGAAATAGATATAAAACAATTAAAAAAATATAGTACCCGAAGCTGACGCTTGCCGCCTTAAAAGCAATCTAAAATGGTTTTAGTAAAGATTTCTTCCATAAATTATATATTAAAACTTTCTTATCGGAATAGTAATATATTAATCAGTGTGTTGTCGAATCGTCAGTGAAAAAAACAGTCAAATCGGACACTATCGGAATATATTGCGGCCGAATCGTCAGTAAGTTTTGTATTCAATCATGAATTAAAGAAGATCAGAGAAATAAAAAATGAAACAAGTTATTATTGAACTTATCGCATTTAAGTGTTATTATTTTTTTATTATGATTATTGTTAGTTAAAATGTAGACTGACTATATTGTTTTGATATTACCGTGAAAGTAGGTACACCAAGTTTATGTCGTAATGTTGTAAGAATTTTAATGGCAGATTTAGGTGTTATCAGGGAAGACGGTATTACCCCTTTGTTTCATCTACTAGGATGAACAAGGGCTTTACCATGACATGTTAATATATCAGTCTCTATAGCTTTTTTTTATGGTAGGTAAAATCATCAAATGACAAATCCCGCCCTTGAGTGGGGCGGGAAATAGTGTCAGACTCTTACTGACTAAAAACTTACCCTGTACCTTCCCTGCCTTGGATCCGGGGCCCTGGTATGCATTTTCATACCTCCCCAAAGTCCCAGACTAGGCCTCGACCTTACTGGGCCCCTACGGTTTGCTGACAACTCCTTGAGGCGCACGGGAACAGTGCGCGCCGTAAACGCCTTGGACTCGGTCCGGTCTGTTACCGGACAAACGGACAGCGAGCTACTCATTGCCCGCCGTCCGCAAGCCCGCGCCTATGGTGGCCGGAACTACGGCGGCGGCTGCGGCGTGAGCGCCGTTGCCTGATGCGGTCGGCCTCCTCCTTTGCTAGCATTACTGCTTCGCAAAAGGAGGCGACCGCCTGCCACTCCTCCTCGCTCCGGAGCATGGCCTGAACCAAGCCCCGGCGCGAGAGATCATTGCTACCGATCGCCCTCACGAGGACACGGTGATGCGCTTCCCAAGCGGGGCACACCTCTACCGTGTGCTCCACCGTGTCCACCGGGCGTTCCGCACAGTGGCGACACCCGGGCGTCACCTCCGCACGGATCTTGTACAGGTACGGCCCGAACTTGCCATGTTCGGTTAGTACCTGCGCCATGTGGAAGGTTACGACGCCGTGAGGTCTTTCCAGCCACGCCTCAAAGAAGGGCCTTACCGCCTCAATCGTGGCGTGCCCAGCACAGGGTTGCGACAGTTGTTCTCGCCATTTCACCATGAGATCCCGCTGGAACTCTGTCTGCCAAGCGGCGACTTGTCGCGGCAGCGGGGTTCGCTCCGGCGTTGCATCTTCATGCGCAGATCGTGCATGCGTGCAAGGACTGTTGCTTCCAGATCCCATGGTGAGGCTCTATAGCTGGAGCTATATAGCTTAAAAATCTTTGAGTTCGCACGACGCATCCGATGCATCGCAACAACTTGCGAATTGATTCGCATCGCACTTTACATAGTCACCTGAACCGATGCTTGCATGAAATCGCATCGTAGCCATTCTCATCGTAAGTTCATACGTTGACGCGTATCGTAACGCATAGTATTGCAGTTTTGTGTGGGCACCATATAGTCTAGATTTTGGACTTGCTCAGTCCAAAATTAGACGTGCCATAAGCATTTAACGCGATTAATTTAATGTCCTATCAGAGGCCCTACTATAGCTATTTATAGGTATAACATTATTTTTAGTATACGTGAAACCTGATTACAGTTTGTTCAGTATCAGTAACCGAATCACGACAGGTCATAGCGGGCATTAGGACCAGCGTAAATTGGGGTGCGGGAGCAAAACAACTTCCCAGTCTCCCAAATAGTTCGGTAACCATGTATATGTGTAGATAACTAGGTAACATAATAAGCATATAACTTTGGGATTTTTTATGATACAGTTATGAAATATTGTACATAGATTCTTTACATAAAAATACTAGACACGTGTTTCGGGTACATATACTAAAACCCTCTCTCTTTCTCGGTACGCTATGACGATTTAAACTGAACTGTTTAAAGGTATGGAGGTTTGTGTGGTGTATTGTCTATAGGGTGACTGGTAATTAGTGACCGATAGTCAAACACGTAATTATAGTCATGACAACTGACAACTTTTACTATGGGAGCAAACCTGAAATCGCAAAAAAAGTCAGTTCAGTACATTTTGACCAGCTAGGCGAACATAAATGTATTGAGATTTTTCTCGCGATTTCAGGTTTGGTCTCCTAGTAAAAGTGGTTTGTCATCATGACTACAATCATGCGTTTAAGTATAGGTCATTAATTACTATTCACCTTATGATACGAGTAGCTCTCTCCCTATTGGTAGATTCGCTCATACGCTTGACATTTTAACACGTCATGGTAAGACACCGGGGCCTCAAGTCTGCTAAAAAAAAAAAACGTCTATCATTGATTTCATCATGGTTGATTTTGACATGTTTGGTAATCTATTGATATAATGGCGTCACTATGACTTTCCAAAAGTCAATCACTAACACACCATTGAAAGAAATGGTAATCTCGTACATAATGACAAATGAATTTCTGACTTATGGGGTAATCTACTAAAATTTTGTCAGTTCCTTTGATTAGTGACTTACCATTAGATTTGTCTGAATACGACAAAGTCATTCTACCACCATTCGTTTACGAGACCAATAACCGACCAATGATCGACCATTATGATTTAGCAGATTAGGAACTTGTACCAGAATGACAATTGGATTGTGTTCTAATGTCGATTTTACAAAAATACTTTACTTGGGCCCCTGATCTGATCAAATATTATATAGACAAGTGCAATCGGGTACAACGATTTTCTTGTTTTAGGGCTTTTTCATGAATGCTCAGAAAAGCAGTCGGGTTTTTTTTATTTTTTTAAATTAACGTTTTTTCTATAATGCATTTAGAAATTGGAAATATTTTATTTCATACTAGTTTCTACCAGCGGCTTTGCCCACGTTATAGTAGGTTTCTCCATACAAACTTTGGACTCTGTTTCATACATAGATATACTCATTATTGTAGGTACATAATAAATACAATTAAAGTAGGAGCTTAAAATTAATAAGGTGTCACAATGGGTTTTTTTTTTTGGTAGGTAAAATCATCCAATGACAAATCCCGCCCTTGGGTGGGGCGGGAAATAGTGTCAGACTCTTACTGACTAAAAACCTACTCTTCCATTCCTTGCCTTTGTCCCGGGGCCCGTGGGTCACAATGGGTGGTCTTATTGCTAAAAGCGATTTTTACTGACAGCCTTTGGATGGATTTTTTTTTATTTGCAAACAAGTGTCACTGTTACATAGATGCTCGGCCTCCTGAACTAGGTAGTGAACCTGTATCGCAGGAGACAGTTCCCTTCCCATACTAATTGTTTACAAACAAGATTTGAGAGGAGAAAAAGATATAAGTTCGCGAAAAACCTTTCTTAATCTTTAAGTACATTACATTATAAAAGAAACCTTTCTGCAAAATTTTAGCGTTCTTAGTCGTAGGGTTTAGGGTTAGGCTGGGCGTTGATGAGACAGTGACTGAGTCAGGACGCCTTTTATAGATCTATTCAGATAGGCCTACATGGGCACTTATGAAACGTCAGAGCTAGTGCACGGTTCCAATTGGTCGTTTCCTACGAAGGCAAACCGAAATGCGCCATATATTGTAAAAAATAACCAATTAAAAAGTGGCATTTATTAATTTAATCAGAATGCGCAAATGACAATTAACCACACTGATTTCATTAGATACATTAAAGAAAAAAGACTACAGATATATAAAATAATTAAACTTAAATCATAATTATATAACACTAATAAGTTTAAATGGAAATCATGACCACAAGTGAAGTCACTGATTTTGACTAGGGACATAATAAATTATAGTACCTACGTCTATGAACTAGTAGCCGTGGACCCAAAGCCTTGTAAAATGCAATTTGTTTATAATCAGAAATCAGAAGCGTTTATTTCAAATAGGCTTTTAAAAATACTTTTACACGTCAATTCACGAATATTTTTCTTCCTAGCTACTTCATAATTAACATAACATATATACAAATAAATGTACATATTCTATTTAAAATTATGTGTTATTTATTTATTGTGCACACCTACCACAGTGTTGTCTTTCTTAACCCAACGGTTGACTGGTAGAGAATGCCTTGTTGCATATGTACCACTACAGCTGTACATGAAGTTTAAATAAATAAATAATTTTACGATTGATTAAATTAGTTAGAAAAAAGCAGTAGATATCATGAGTATCTATATATTATAATGTCGATGTAACTCTCAGAGAGCTATAGATATAGACTACGAGGTCAACGGCCGCGACCGTTTGTTAGTTACGTCCACAGATATCCGTTAGGTCCGTACTTGAATTTTTTTTTTTTTGTTTTTATCTTTTTTTCATTAGTTATGAATATACGAGTACATAAGTACCCATCACAACCATGGAGTTTCGTCCGACTTCTGAATAATAAGAGTTAGTGACAATTCGGACATGGTGTCCGAATCAACATATTTTATTTTCAATATCTTTTCACTGACGATTTGGATATCACCTTTATTGAAGCTGTTTATTACAGTCAGATAAAAAAGTCCTAAAATATAATATAACGAAATTTATTACCCAAATTTACCGCTTTAAATCAAATCTAAAATAGTTTTTTTTTAACGCTTTTTTCCTTAAATATTATATTTAAAATAAATATCTGATTGTAATAAATAGTGTGTTTTTTTTTTTTTTTTTTTATGGTAGGTAAAATCATCCAATGACAAGTCCCGCCCTTGGGTGGAGCGGGAAGTAGTGTCAGACTCTTACTGACTAAAAACCTACCCCGTTCCTTCATGCCTATCATGCCGGGGCTGAGCCTTCCTCTCAGAAAACGGCCCTTAACCCCAGCAGGCTTCGACCCTGCCTGCCTGCAGCTAGCAGGCTGGGCCTCTACGGTTTGCTGACAGCTCCTTGAGGCGCGCGGGAACAGAACGCGCCGTCGACGACTTGGGCTCGATCCGGTATGTTACCGGACGATCGGACAGCGTGCTACCCATTGCACGCCGTCCGCAAGCCCGCGCCTACGGTGGCCGGAAATCGGGATCGGAATCCCGGCGGCGGCTGGGGCGAGCGCCCCGTTGCCTTTGCCTGATGCGGTCTGCCTCCTCCTTTGCTAGCATTACTGCTTCGCAGAAGGAGGCGACCGCCTGCCATCCCTCCTCACTCCGGACCATGGCCTGAACCAAGGCCCGGCGAGAGAGATCGCTGCCGCCGATTGCCCCCACGAGGACACGGCGATGCTCCGCCCAGGCGGGGCACACCTCTACAGTATGCTCCACCGTGTCCTCCGGGTGTTCCGCACAGTGGCGACACCCGGGCGAATCCTCCGCACGAATCCGGAACAGGAACTTGGCAAACTTTCCGTGTTCCGTTAGGACCTGCGTCGTGCGGAAGTTAAGAGTGCCGTGAGGTCTTTCCAGCCACGCCTCAAGGATGGGCCTTATCGCCTCGATTGTGGCGCGCCCCGAACGAGGTTGCGATAGTCGCTGACGCCATTTCGCCATGAGATCCCGCCGGAGCTCTGTCCGCCATGCCTCGACTTGTCGTGGCAGTGGAATTTCGCCCCGGCGTTGCATCTCCATGCGCTTGTCGTGCATGTGTGCAAGGACTGTTGCCTCCAGATCCCATGGCGGTTGGCCAGCAAGGAGGGTCGCCGCCTCGCGGGAAATCGTTCGGTACCCTCGCACCATGCGTATTGCCATGACCCTCTGGCACGCATTCAGCTGGGCCTTCGGCTGCTGTTGCAGCGACGGCGCCCACACCGGAGCACCGTAAAGGGCCATGGACCGAACGATTCCCGCGTACAGCTTCCGGCAGGAGGCGTCTGGTCCCCTGAGGTTGGGCAGGAGCCGCCCGAGAGCAGCCCCAGTCCGGTTCAGTTTGGGAGCCAGACGTCGGAAGTGCTCCTTGAAGTTCCACCAGCTGTCGAGGACGAGTCCCAGGTACTTCATCGTCGACCCGACGCTGATGTGAACTCCTCCTACCGTTAGCTGGGAACCCGGTGGTGGCGCACCCCTAGGGCCATGAAAGCACATGGCCTCGGATTTGTGCAATGCCACTTCGAGTCCCAACTGCTGGATCCTATCAACGACTATCGCAACCCCACGTGTCGCTAGTTCGACCGCCGTCCGGTACGACTCTCCCCGTGCTAGGACCAACGTGTCGTCCGCGTAGCAGACCACGCTGACCCCGTCGGGGAAGTCGCCGCGCAGCACGTAGTCGTACCCGATGTTCCACAAGGGTGGTCCCAGTACCGATCCCTGCGGAACACCGCACGACATCTCTCGACGTTTCCACTCTCCCTGGTGACCGGGGTAAATGATATACCTCTCCGACAGGTAGGCCTCGATTACACGACAGAGGTAGTCGGGCACCCGGTGGTACCGGAGTGCCGTTCCAATACTACTCCAGGGCAGGGAATTAAAGGCGTTGGCAATGTCCAAGGACACTGCCACGACACACCTGCCCTGGGATACCGCATCCCCCGTCGTGAGGGCTCGCACGCGCATGATGGCGTCCACCGTGGAGCGCATTCTGCGAAAGCCGAACTGTCCGTCCGAAAGGTCCGGCCCCACTCGTGCAAGGCGCGCGACGAGGCGGTTTGCAATGACTCTTTCAAAGAGCTTGCCCACCTCGTCGAGCAGCACAATGGGCCGGTACGCGGACGGAGAGTCCGCAGGGCGCCCCGGCTTCGCTATGAGGACCAGTTTTCCCGTCTTCCAGCGAAGTGGGAACTGGCCTCTCTCCAAACATGCGCTGAAGAGCCCCCTCAATCGAGGCCCGAGAGCCTCCATGGCCAGGACCCAGGCCCTCCCAGGCAAGCCGTCGGGTCCTGGGGCGGTATTCTTGGCACTTAGCCTTTGTACCGCCACTCTCATCTCTACCTCGGTCACCTCTGGAACGTCGTCGTCGTGGTCCACGTCAGGTACTGCCGGTGTTAGCGGAGCCATGGGCGGGGGGGAGTGTACCCCCCGCGTAGGGAACAGAGTGCTGACCACACCCTCCACGAGCTCGGGCCGGAGACTCTGAGTCAGCGGGGGAGCCCATGGACGGAGTTTCTCCCGAACCATCTTGTATGGGCGTCCCCACGGGTCTGCATTCAGAGACCCCAGCCAGACGTTGCGGGCCTCCAGCTTGGCCCGCTTCATCTCCGCTCGGAGGGTGCGCTTCGCCAGCCTGTAACCCTCGTACAGCTCCGCCTCTATAGCCTCCGCATCCGGCTGGCGGTTGCGGCGCTTGCAGTACCTGGCGTACCGGCGTCGCGCGTGATTGCACGCATTGCGCAATGCCGCAATCTCCGGCGACCACCAGTACACCTGGCGCTTGGCACGTCCTGGACGGACTCGGGGCATTGACGCGTCGCAGATTTGCGACATGCCCTCCCGGAACCACTCTGCCTCGACGTCGATATCGACAGGCCTGTCCGGTGCTTGCACCCAGGCCTGTACCGTCGCGGCTTCCAGGAGGAACTCCCGGTCCATCTGCCTCAGCGCCCACCGCGGACCACAAGGGCTCTGCCGGACCGGCGCGGTCGAGGTTTGGGCGGAGACGTCAAACCGGATGTACCGGTGGTCTGAGAACGTCTCCACCCCCTCCATTACGCGCCAGTCGACGACACGTGGCGCCAGATCGGGGCTGGCGAACGAGAGGTCCACCACTGATTCGCCCCGCATCCGCACACACGTGGAGACAGAGCCCCGGTTTAGGAGGGCCAGACCGGACTCCTCAGCCCAGGCCTCTACCGACCGACCCCGCCCGTTCGTGTACCGGGAACCCCAAGCCTCGTTCCAGGCATTGAAGTCCCCGCAGACGATCACGGGGAGGTCCCTAAACCCAACGACGACGTTTTTCAGCTCCATAAGGGAGATGTGGAGATCGCCGAGAGATCTGTTCGGGGACAGGTAGACGCCTACCACTGCAATGTCCCCGAACCGTGCTGCCACGCAACCCCGGCCCCTCGTGACGCGCTCGAGGGGCGGGAATAAATAGTGTGTGTCCGAATGCGAATCGTCAGCGAAAACAATATTGAAATAAACATGTGACAATTCGGGAATTGTGCCCGAATATATTGAGTTCAAAACATCAGCAACTCAATAATTATACATCGTTAAATTTTGATCTGATCAAAATTGGTTGTTGATTGGTTGTTTTGATCTCGCGGAGGGTCGATTCGGTACATGAAACCCTATCGATTTGTAAAGATAAAAATGGAAAATAAAGTTCTCTTTTTTTAAACTCGAATTAATTTACGCATGTACGAAATTAATTTCTTTAAGTAAACGAGTCAATGACCTTGTAGGGAGTTGTCGTTCATTGACCTCGATCAGCTGACTTACTTAAAGAATACATGGTGCATGTGTATATAAATTTGAGTTTTAGAAAAAAGTAATTTGTCTTTTAATTTTATCTTTATAAATCGATAGTGTTTCATGTACCGGATCGACCTTCGACGGGATTAAAACGACCAGAATTTAATGGTGTATATTATAATATATAGGTATTTTCTTTAATTGGCTTCCAAGAACAGCTGGACCTACCGCTCAATATTTTCCAAGCAGATGCTTCAAATATTGCTAAATTAATTACCTTGGATTGTTAATCGATTAAGCACTTAGGTGTTTTAATTACTTTTTCAAGCAAATGTCGTTAATATGTGTTCGTTATTAATCTTATCAGCATAGGAAATACTCATTCTTTTCGGTTGGTGTAAGCCAGCCTATCATCATAACATGTGTAAGCAAGTTTAGGGTTTTTTTTGTGTAACCAAGTGGTATTTGGCTATGATTCGCGGCCCAAAACAATTCCTGACTTGCATTTGTAGTTAAACTTTATAACCGTCAAAATTAGTCATTAAAGAAGGGTTTGACACGTTTTTAGCTCAAAATTATCAATTCAGAAACCCACAAACACACAATAGTTAATTTAATTTTTTTTTTCTTTTCAGATTAAGATGTGGTGTCAAAGATATTGTTTGTGCACCGTTTACATAGCGCTATTATCAATAATATGGTAAGTTTCATTTGTAATATCTAAAGGACCACGTAGATAGTGAGATATCTTATCTTGAATGATGCTTGTCTATGCCACGGCTACGAGATTGTTTGATGTAGGTAGTTACCGCGGCATTGGAACGCAAAGGGCTATTGAAAAAACACAGGTGAACAGTCACTTTAGCCTTTTATACTTCAGCATTTTAGAGTCGTAAAAGCCTTAACAGACAATTTAACCTTATTTACTCACATAAGTCTGATATAGCCACTTAAGCCCAATATAGTCACTTTAGCCTTTTGTAGTTATAAAAGCTTAACAGTCACTTTAGCCCGATAGTCACAAAAGCCTTAATAATCACTTTAGCCCGATGGTCACAAAAGCCTTAATAATCACTTTAGCCCGATAGTCACAAAAGCCTTAATAATCACTTTAGCCCGATGGTCACAAAAGCCTTAATAATCACTTTAGCCCGATGTTCACAAAAGCCTTAATAATCACTTTAGCCCGATGGTCACAAAAGCCTTAATAATCACTTTAGCCCGATGGTCACAAAAGCCTTAATAATCACTTTAGCCCGATAGTCACAAAAGCCTTAATAATCACTTTAGCCCGATAGTCACAAAAGCCTTAATAATCACTTTAGCCCGATGGTCACAAAAGCCTTAATAATCACTTTAGCCCGATAGTCACAAAAGCCTTAATAATCACTTTAGCCCGATAGTCACAAAAGCCTTAATAATCACTTTAGCCCGATAGTCACAAAAGCCTTAATAATCACTTTAGCCCGATAGTCACAAAAGCCTTAATAATCACTTTAGCCCGATAGTCACAAAAGCCTTAATAATCACTTTAGCCCGATAGTCACAAAAGCCTTAATAATCACTTTAGTCCGATAGTCACAAAAGCCTTAATAATCACTTTATAGCCCGATAGTCACAAACGCCTTAACAGACCATTTAGCCTCTCACGGGCATAAAAACCTGTATTGACCTAACATGAAGTAACATGTGGTATACGTTACTTCATATTTGTAATTTTGTAGGTTAGCTAGGTATTTGAATTTGTAATCGATCGTCTCAGTGAATGAATTTCCCGACTATTTATTCGAATTACGTTGTAGTACCTAGATACTGGTAAAGATACCACGATCAATTGCTTAATTTTACAGGATTAGGTTTACCCGTACTATATGTTTCCTGAATGTGAGGTCTATGTGGATTAGCCTTTTTTTCTCTTTTCTTCTCAGTAATTTTTAACCGTATGTCGGGCAATTTGAGTATTTTCTGCGGCCTACCCAAATGTCCTTTTCTTGGTCAACACCAAGGTTGAGCGTTCGTCAAGTCGTTGACTTCCTTAGTAGTCCTGAGTTATTATTATGTACAGTACGTTTGACGGTTCTTGGCGCGCCTGAAGTTAGGCTCTGCGAACTTTAGCGCTCAAAATAAGCGCGTCAAATAAATGATTTATAAAAATAAATGCCAATAACAGTTGTTAACAGCAATAACAACTGCTATTGGCATTTATTTTATCAAACTATTTTTTTTTTTACGAGTGCACAAGCGCTAAAGTTCGCAGAGCCTAACTTCAGGCGCGCCAAGAACCGTCGAACGAACTGTAAGCGCTAAAATAACCGCATTTTTATAATTTCCTTAAATTATTTTTAGTATAATTATGTACTGTAGTGTAGTATGTTTACCTATTCGAAGAAAACAACTCAGAGCGTTGCAATAATAATTTTATATTTTCTTTTTAGTTCAATATTATAACATTTCATTTCCAAAGTCACTTCAATACTGAGATAACAATCAAATTATTTTTCCTATCTTTTCAAACCTATTTTAGAAATGCAAAATCCTAAGTATATTTATCAAGCACGTCCGAAAACAACTTAGGCTATCTCCTTTCGATATCACAGTACTAACACCCGTATCTATAAAGAAGTAAAACTAAATACTTCAGTAAAAGTAACTACTTAAGTAGGTAATAATTTCTATTCTATAGTTAAGAAAAAAATAAATTTTGAATGAAGATTTCAAACGTCAAGTAAAGACTTAATAAGCTTTTACTTAGTAACAAGTAATTACTACTAATTTATAAATACGGGTGTATCTATAAATAGTAATGACCGTAGTGTAGTAATTTACCGTCATCGACAACACAACACACACACACACAAACAATGAAGGAAAATTAAAAAAAAAAAAAATATATGTAAGGTATTTTCGAAAATATAATTTCGTTGCGGTTACTGTGTCATCCACGGTATTAACATTGTTTCAGGAAATATTTCCTTAAAATGTCGTATCGAACCGTTCGATACGACATTTTAAGGAAATCGAACGTACATACTTATAATAATAACTAGCCTAAATTCTACCTACTTACGATGTTTTACAATTTCAACCACGCAATTGATTTGACAATTGTCAGTCCTATTATAAAACATAGTCTAGTTAGAAAGTGCAGAAACAATAAAAATGATTAAATAACTTTTCTAAGTATATTTTGAAATTCAAGCCTCATTTCTGCCACTGATTTATAAGGCTACAGTAAAAAAAACAGGTTTTTAATAAAGAAACTAGTGCGCCTCACCATCAACAATTGCATCACTGCTTACCATCAGGTGGGATCGCCGTCAAGGACTAGCTTACTCGTATATTATAAAAAAAATACAGTTTTAGGTTAGCAATAGGTATCTTCTTGTGTTCTATGACTAACCATTATGCCTTCGTGTATGAGACATTTTGATATTTATGGTGACCATTAATTCGTCACTCATTTCGTAGCTTTCAGTGAATCAACTGAAAGAGAGGTAAATCTTTCCTCCTCCGACCTCCAAATTCCATAGCTTGCTTGGCGTGTTTTTTGTATGGTGAATTCTTATTTTGGTATTTAATAATTAATTCTTTATTGTATACCAAAAAAACTCTGTGTTTTGAAGAGCTATCGTGTTTCGAACGCGATTCGTAAGCCTAACACCTAGTATACTGCGCTCCATAAGGTCAAAATGGAGATGTGAGATTAAACAATATGTCCATTAGCTTGTGACGTAGGCAAAGTAACTTTAGATAGTTTTTTCATGGAACAGAAGCTCTTCTATCATGACGCTTAAGAAGTCTAAAACTTTGACTCAGTAGCGTTAACATTTCTAGACAACACTGCGAAAATCAAACGGTGTCGATGTCAAACTCCTTATTAAAAAAGAACATTATACCACCCTTCTTGGCAGTCGGGTAACAAAATAAGTGAGTTCATCGAACTGAAGGGTTCAAAATAAACTTTACTGAAAAGCTTTGAAAGTATCCTATGACTTCCGCAGTCGGGTCGGGCACTCGGGCCCCAAACAGTGTGTACCAGGATATCCTGAGGTATTATTTATCGTAGTTAGGATGATCGGACATCCCTGGCATGCTCCATAAAAGACTGTTTAAAATTAACTACGCACAACTTATTCAATTTATTAGATGCTGCGTATGAGCCCAGCAATTTCAATGTCACTCTTGTGGGAGGATTATTTATGGGACTAGTTAAGATACAGTCCAAGCATACTTACCTTCGTCAATTTTTCTTTCATTTTTCTAGAATTTATGTATTTCTCAAACTGTACTTTAGCCTGGAAATCTGTCATTTATCTTGTTTGAGAACTCCATTCAGAAACTCGCCAACATAATTTGTTGTAATTTTAAGAGGGAACGTGGCTTCGTCTAAGTGCTGATGGTGATAAATCCCACACTCCCCGGACTTATCCCTTAAGTCCGGATGCCTTTTGAAGGATTCCTTCTAATAACAAAAAAAAGGAAATGAAAAATGGTAGATATATAAATTGTTTCTACATAATTATATTTTAATCCAGTTAGTATTTATAGTTTTTTTTTGTATATTGTTAAGTAGGTAGGTACGCTAAGTATTAAATAATGCTCCAACACATGAAATGATTTAGCATTTACCATTCAGATCCCAAATTGGACTCAAATGAGTAATCGACGTTAATCGTTTTGTCGATAGCGGGGGTCTACGTAAGAGTAATGTTCTCTTTAATTTAAATATTAAAAAGTCAAAGTCAAAGCCATTTATTTGCATTAAATGTGGTATAAGAGATGGTGATATATGTATAATATATTAGCACAAAGACACATGAGTTTTCATGCAAATATTAAAGTATGATATGAGGTGCTCTTAGTAAGCAAAACTCAACATCCAGTTTTAATACGAAATTTCCTTTTAGGAAAAATATCCTTCTGAACTCAGGACAATCAGATATTATTTTTTAAGATATTGTCACTTATATGAACAAAATAAAAACTTTACACAAATTAACAATTGGAATTTCTTATATCCATATTAAATTTTATAAACCCAAATTAAATAAAAGAATTTAAAATATAATATAATAACAAAAAAATAATAATATATAATCATTAGATACAATTTGGCATAAGTAACAACAAAAAAAGCAGTAAGTCCTGCAACAGTCAGTTATATATAATTAAAAACAGATGTTAAAGTAATTGTGTTTGGTTTTACAATAAACAGGAAAGAGCCATTGTAATTCATATTTATGCAACTATATAAATACATTTTTAAAAGTGCGAAATCATCCAATAATTTTTCTGCTCTGGACGGAGCGTGAGGTTATACCACACCAACTACTAATTATAACACTAATTATACGTATGTTCGTTACTTCTTCACACTTGAACGGCTGAACGGATTTTGATGAAACTTGTCACATGGACAGACCATGTCCTGGAATAGCATATAGGTATTTTCCCTTGTAGCCTTGAGGTAATTTTCCACTTTCATTCTGGCGAAGACTGGCAGAGTGGCAGTAGCTAGCTCTGAGTATATAGATCTAAAAGTACCATTACAAATATGTTTCTAAAATGGTAACAAAAAATCTATCCACCTTTAATTGGTCAAAAGTACTTCTGACCAAGTCTTGCAGTGTTTTGGGTTATTTGACTTTTGATCTAAGTATTGAAGACCGTGCTGTTTTTTATACATCTATGGTTTTTTTTTATTCTGTCCTAGCTCAGAGGACACCGGTGTCCTCTCACATCCACGCCACTATAGGCCTTAATTCCGATGTTTAGAGTCTACTTTTGTATGAACAAGTTGGGTAGTTGTGGATCGACGTGTTATGGTAGGTAAAATCATCCAATGACAAATCCCGCGCTTGGGCGGAGCGCGAAGTAGTGTCAGACTCTTATTGACTAAAAACCTATCCCGTTCCTTCGTAGCCTATCGTGCCGGAGCCGGGTATTCCTTTCGGAAGATAACCCATGACCCCAGTAGGCTTCGACCCTGCCTGCCTGCAGCTAGCAGGCTGGGCCTCTTCGACATATTTGTCCAACTCTCTTTCCAGTTTAGTTGGGGTCAAATCTCCTTGTACCTACTCGCTAAAGAACTCTGTTCTGGCTTGTCTGTACACTCAAGCTTTCTTGCTTGATCTGTATTATTCAAGTATTATATCTTTATTTTAGCGCAACTGGTGATGAAGTAACACCATGGAGGTGGTCCTGCGAAGAGAAGACATGCGTGAAGACCCGCAACGACCCTCAGAACAAGGACCCTGTGCTCAGTCTGGAGGCCTGCAAGATGTTCTGTAATGAATATGGTGAGTCTTCCAGATGATGGATAAGTTAATTTATCTCTCGCTTTGGCGGCTAGAGGAGGGAATTTCAGCCTTTTACTGACTAAAACGACCAAACGTGGTCACTCACAATTGGCCTCATCAGAAAGCTTAAAGTCACCCAAAGGGCATTGGAAAGGGCTATGCTCGGAGTTTCCTTGCGTGATCGTATCAGAAATGAAGATATCCGCAGGAGAACCAAGGTTGCCGACATAGCACGAAGAATCGCCAAACTAAAGAGGTAATGGGCAGGGCAATGTGCCCTGCAATGTGCTCGCGGAATAAATGGCGGTTGGGGCCGAAAGTGTCTGGAGTGGTGAACGGGTACCGGATGACGCAGTGTTGGAATGCCTCCTACAAGGTGGACCGATGACCTGGCAAGGGTTGCGGGAATCCGCTGGATGCGAGATGCACAGGACCGTTCATTGTCGCGACACTTGGGGAGGCAGGCCTTTCTACAACAGTGTAGGTCTATCGGCTGAAATGATGATGATGATGACTGACTAAAACCCATCCGTGTTCCTTCAGTTACCCTTTGCTTTCCAGACCACGGAAAAGCTTTCTACATACGTCCGTCAGTCCGTCTACGTTTACTTACAAACGAACGCTCTTCAGAAGTTCTATGGACTTTTATCTGAACGAACTAGGTTCCAGTCACTGTTCTTTTTTTGTATGAACTTTGCTCGGGATTATGTCGTCTTCGCGGCCCCAAAACAGCGGTTTTATTTCTATATAAAATAAAAACAACAACTATTCAAGATTTTTGTTCTTGCGAAGCGCTTATAAATAACAAGCTTTAATTTTTTTTTTGTAACTTTCAAATAGTTCCGTAACGTAATCTCGCAGATAAATACTTTGAAATCGTAAATTAGGGTCAGATACACGATTTTTTTTTTATCGAGCCAACTAATTTAATCGTGTTTTCATTTTTGCCAAGCCCTTGGCCATGTAGTCAATTATAATCAAATAAATTTTCATGGTATTCTTTTTTATATTTGTGGATTTCCATAGGTTTAAAAAAGGTCAAAATGAGTAGAACCGGGCCTTTATACCCGCTATGACCTGCCGTGACTTGTCACTCTGACCACATTTTTTGGGGGAAAAATATAACATGGTGTAAAAATGATTGGAATCGATTCAGTTACTGAATTTTGAACAAAATATATTCAGGTTTCGCAAGCTAAAAATAATGTTGTATAGCATAATTATCAAATATTTTTATCATAGGTACCTAGTAAATTCAAACGATACGAATTACCTAGAGTTCGGCATGTTTTATCTGCCTAAACTAGATTTGTCTCATCTAGTAATCTACTTGCCTATCTGTCAATCTTATCTGAAATTTGTCTTAGTTTTGGAAATAATGAAAGACACTTATTTACACTAGTGTATTTTATGATCACAAAACCCAGAAGATAATTTCGGAGACAATGATGCTAACCATTTATTTTGTTGAAACATGAGAATCCACAACAGTTTATGTCTGAAACTGTACCTCTACCATGAGTTTTAAGCAATAGTATTCGTCGTTACTCGATATCGACGCCGTAAATATTTTGTATGGCAAATTTTGCAGCGCCTCTAGCGGTCACTTGCAAAACCAAAATTTGCCATACAAAATATTTACGGTGTAGCGACGTTGGAGTAGCGACGAATAAATACTATTGCTTAAAACTCATGGTAGAGGTACTGAATCGGTTTACTGGTGAAGGATTGTAAAATTGACTGCACCCAACTGATAAAAAAGCTAGCCATTGTGTAACAAACAAGTGATTTATGAATCGAATTTATACTATGTTTTGAGTTCAAGATTATTTTCAATACAGTTAACCGAAAACGGTTTTAGGCATGCGATTGCCTTTTTCCCGCACTAATGCGGAAAAGTGAGTGACCTCGCCCCTGCTACAGTTTATTGTATTTGTCGTATCAGGCTGAGCGTTTAGCGACCCTCAATGAGCCGACGGTTCATCATCATCATCATCATTTTATCTGGAAGACGTCCACTGTCTGACATAGGCGTCCCCCAAGTGTCGCCACAATGAACGGTCTTGCGCGTTTCGTATCCATCGGATTCCCGCAACCCTTGCCAGGTCATCAGTCCACCTTGTAGGAGGCCTCCCAACACTGAGCCGCCGGCTAGCCCGGTTATTTATTTCTTCATAAGTGTATTGAAAAACGTCGTTTGATACACGTGAAAATTTCAGCACTCGGCTGCATAACACCATTGCCTTCGGCTTGGACGACTTCCGCCACAGTTGCAATGACAAACTTTCTCCAATTGTATCAAAATGAATTATTTCTAGACCATTATTCTGGCCGAGTTCAACAATCTACGTTGTTGTTCGCAAACGATATGACCGTTTAATTTTAATCGATCGTCGAACACGCAACGATTATTATGATATATTCGGGTCGTGACAAAAGCGGAACAGGTTTTTGTAAATGTCATTTATTCAGGTATTAGTCACCCATTTGTTACAAGCCTTGTACCTGGGTCAATGTTGCATTGTCACGGTATGGGGCCAAGTAAACAAGTTGCTGTATCTCTACCTATAGCTTTGGATAGGTATCGTCGTGGAAATGTGGATATCATGGGCGTCACCAAGGGGGGTCAGGGGGGGTAAAGGCCCCTTCCTAGAGGCTTGCTTTATAGCTTCAGAGCCTAGTTTAGGTATCAGTCTCCTACAATATAATGCCCATTCTATATGTTACCGTAGATATAAGGCTAGCAATTAGGAGTATATTGTGGAGAAAAAAAACTTTTATTATTATTAAAAAAAAAACTTTTTTATTATTCTCTATACTTCCAATAGGGGGCTATTAGAAGTTGATCATCGGCTGGCGACGCCCATGATGGATATCGTGGCCAGATCAAAGAAATTGATCACTTCATGATATGGCCAATTAAAGCTTATTTTAATTTCGGAAGTCGGTGTTTCTCGGTGTTGTTTGCTTCATATTTAACACCGACTTTCGAAATTAAAGTTATTTTGATCCTTTCAGTCTAGTTTTTTTAGTGAACTTGGTTATTTTTTTTTTGTAAAATGTTTTATTTTTAACTTTTACTGTATGCTTCGAAAGTACTTCTTACGGCAAGTCGTTCTGCCGTGGGAGGACAACCACTAAAATTTCACGGTGTATATTTTTTCTAAAATTCGAATTAATATACGCATATACGAAATTAATTTCTTTAAGTAAACGAGTCAATGACCTTGTAGATAGTTGTCGGTCGTTGCGTAGTAACTACCTTACAGGTCATTGAACTCGCCCAGCTGACGTTTGCTTAAAGTACTTTATTTTTTAATTTTATCTTTACAAATCGATAGTGTTTCATGTACCGAATCGACCCTCCACGGGATTAAAACGATCAAAATTTAACTGTGTAGCTATCTGCATTCTACAGACGCCGCGGGTCCGCAACCGCGGTGGCCACCTGAAATCCGCTTCGTGAGTTCTCTACCAAAAACTGGCTTAGTAGATCGTTTTAAAACATTAAAGTATGACAGCATTTCAATCCTCGTTTGGCCTAATTTATTTAGACTTTTTATTACCATAGCAATCCTACATCAATGATATGGTCAAACGAGGATTGACATATCATCATATGTTAACGTTTAAACGATCTAGTCAATTTTAGTTGGCCATATCATGAAGTGATCAATTTCTATAATCTGGCCACGACATGGTTCATTAAGGGTTCAATCTTAAATAACTCTCTCCCGGAACATACTGCCTTGGTCCTGTAATATGGATCCTTAGGCCGTGTTTACGGTGACGCGGCGCGTTGGGCGTTTCGTCGTACATTGCAGCAGCGGGCCGCGTCATCGCTCGCACAAACACAAACATATGGCATTGTACGACGGACCACCCTACACGCCGCGTCTCCGTAATCGAGCACTTAGTATGTTCTGATATTTCCTAATAGATGCCCAGTAAATATTCATAATGTCGGCAAAGAAAATATTACTTGGTACGACATTTGCGAATATTTAGTAGTTGGTGATACTGTCACTCATCGAGGATTATTAAAATAGTGTGAGTTCATAGACTGAGCCACAGGCGATGTTTACATATAATAGTATCACTACTTTATCTAATCTCATCAAAAACATAATTTTAGATATCGTAAATATGGTGCTAACATAGAAATAACTTTCAAATATATAATTTTGTATTTGTATTTGTATTAGTATATTAATTTTAAAACTATTTAATTCAGAACAGTGATCCATATTTTGTGAAGTCTTAAGGGAATCAAGGAGGGTAATCATCCGTACTAACGTGTACCATACGACGTTTTTCAATACACTCGTGAAGAAAAAACTGGGCAAGTGCGAGTCGGACTTGCGCACTGAGATTTCATTATTCTGGGTAAACGGGAAGTACTCCTATGAATTTTGATTCCTTGAGAGTGTCGAAATATACATTTTTTGCGACATGAACGCCCATATCTTTTTTTTTTTCGTTAACTTAGTCACACCCTCAAGGGACCGCCGCGCCGCAGACTTGAATACATGGTTATAATTTCAACTCGATATGTCCACGCTTTCCCAAGATAAAGGGTCTTGACAGACAGACAGACAAAAGGAGAAAAGTGATCCTATAGGGGATTTTTTATTCTTTTTTATTTTTATGGTAGGGAAAATCATCAAATGACAGATCCCGCCCTTGGGCGGAGCGGGAAATAGTGTCATACTCTTACTGACTAAAAACCTACCCCGTTCCTTCGTTGCCTATCATATCGGGGCTAAGTCTTCCTCTCAGAAAATGCCTACCTGCAGTTAGGCAGGGTCGAAGCAGGTTGGACCTCTACGGTTCGCTGACAGCTCCTTGAGGCGCGCTGGAACAGTACGCGCCATTGACGACTTGGGCTCGGTCCGGTCGGTTACCGGCCGATCGGACAGCGTGTTACTCGTTGCACGCCGTCCGCAAGCCCGCGCCTTCGGTGGGCGGAAAACGGGATCAGAGTCCCGGCGGCAGCTGGGGCGAGCGCTCCGCAACCTTTGCCTGATGCGGTCGGCCTCAGCACGCCATCCCTCCTCACTATTGGCCTGAATCAAGGCCCGGCGGGGCATACCTCTACAGTGTGCTCCACCGTGTCCTCCGGGTGTTCCGCACAGTGGCGACACCCGGGCGACTCCTCCGCACGAATCCGGAACAGAAACTTACCGAACTTGCCGTATTCGGTAAGGACCTGTGTCTTGCAGTAGTTGAGAACATGCCGCGATTTGTCATGGCAGCGGAGTTACGCCCCGGCGTTGCATCTCCACGCGTAGGTCGTGCATGTGTGCAAGGACTGTTGCCTCTAGATCCCATGGTGGTAGGCCAGCAAGGAGGGTCGCTGCTTCGCCGGACACCGGGCAGTATCCCCGGATCATTTGAATGGCCATGACCCTCTGGCAGACGGCCACTAAAATCATTTCTATCATGCCTAGTTTTATAAATTTCTGGGAGTCGTCAGCGTGTCAATGATCCATGGTTACTAAGTATTCCGTCATTTTTTTTTATCGTCTCAGTAAGTACTCTTACTCCAAATTAACAACGGTGAATGTTCTGCAATCCTCCGAATCACCATGCCCTGTCATCATGGGCTCTTTGTGTCTAATTCTACCCAATAGATGCATTTAAGTGGTTTCATACTGTTCAGGTCTACAATCATTCAGCTACTATTTATACAGTTTCATGCATTCATAGCAAACGACTCGAACACGTAAGTTACTATTTGATTGAAGTAGGAAAAACTACTGGACCTAATCAATATTACACAGTACAACACCAAACGATTGCCTATTGTGGATGCCATGATGACCCGCTTCCCTCATTTGATTGTGGCAGAAGATAAGCAGCTGATGTATTTGTTGTAATTAAAATTAATAATAATGGAAATAAATTCATTGTTGCTCTCAAAATCCTTGATACTAATGATAAAAGATTTAAACCAAATTTCACCGCCGGCCCGGACTTTCCACAGAAAGTGCTATACTGTGTTTCAAGCATGCCGTCAGGTACTATATGGATAAGCATGCGTGTTTCCTCAATTTGTCCAGGGCTTTTAATTTGGTTTCCTATGACAATCTGTGGAACACACACACAAGAAAAGAAGAAGAAGAACGAAGAAGTTTACGGACAATGACTTTCCCACACAACTAATTAACTTGTTTAAATGTTGGTATGGAGTGTTAAGTGGGCTGGTTCAATGTCGGAGCCGTATGGGCTGGAGGGGTGAGGTGCGAGGTGAGGCAGGGCGGGTTGAGGTCCCCCGCACTTTTTAACCTATATGTCAATGCTCTGAGGGTTGCTCTCAGCAGTCATCATGTCGGCTGTCATGTTGATGGAGTTTGTCTGAATAATATTAGTTATGCGGACGATATGGTTTGCTGAGCGCATCTGTTTGTGGCATGAGAACATTGATTGGGATTTGTCAGACTTATGTCGACGAACATGGTCTTAATCTGCCCTAGCTCGAGAGGACACCGGTGTCCTCTCACATCCACGCCACTATAGGCCATAATTCCGATGTTTAGAGTCTACTTTTGTATGAACAAGTTTGGTAGTAGTGGATCTACATATAATACAGTGTGACGAAAAATCAGTTCATGGTTATTGAGTCCGGCACTAAATGTCTGACAGCCGTGCCTCCCATCAAACTATGGAGTTCCCATGCTTAAAGTCGAACATTTCAAATACCTAGGACATTTATTAACATCCGGGCTCAGAGGCGATGCTTCCATCGAGAGGGAGCGGAGGGCTTTGGCTGTTAGAGGTAACATGATAGCTCGCAGGTTTGCACGCTGTTCCAGGTCAGTCAAGCAGACTCTTTTCAGGGCTTATTGTACTTCTATGTACACGTGCAGCTTGTGAGTGAATCACACCCGAAAAGCATACGAAGCCCTGTCCAATATATTAACGCATTCAGGGCGCTGATGGGGCTGCCGCGACACTATAGTGCCTCGGGCATGTTTGCCGCCGCTTGCGTTGACTGCTTTTATGCGACGATGCGTAAGCGGAGTACATTTTTGATGCGCAGGGTGCGCGGCAGCCCTAACAGTGTGCTGAAGATGATAGCCGACAGTTTCAACTGTCCTTATAGACGCTGCAGTGACTTGCATGTTACGTGAGTTGTGATTGTAACTATTTGTGTGTGTGTGTGTAATATTTAAATGTTGTCTGTCTGTTGCTATTACGTTTTGTGTTTGGTTCTATGTTATGTGTAATTATTATGAGTCCTATTAACTCGATTAATTAAATTATATTATTATAAAAGGAAAAATCCTGAACATTTTAACGGATGATATGGCGAATACTAAATTTGGTTTTCGATTGCAGTCTTAAATATCAGTGGCTGTTGACCCCTTGAAACCAGAATTTAGAATTTTTCGATTATGCAAATGTATAAAACGGAACAATAAAGAGGCTTAAGCTCTTATACTTTATGGCGATGTCTCGCGTTTTGGGATCCAAAGCCAATTAGAGATGTTTATCAGGTTATCTTACCTGGACCTTGCCAATATCGCTTTGGGTTTATTACCAAAGTTAACTTTATTAATCAGGATCACTTTAGTATGGATAATATCAATTCGGGCGTCGTTCCGCTAAAATTTTGACGCAAATAAAGACTGGTTTGAAACTTTGAAAGCTTGTGTTGGGAATCAACAGCTTTTGCTTCAGTTAAATCAAAAATGTTCGATATTGCCATTTTATAATGTTGGTTTTGTCCCTTAGGTTTACTGTGGCCGCAGCCGACTGGGAAGACAGACCTCGGCAACTTCTTGTCTAAGATCAACATCAATAACATCGATGTTAAGTTGGCGCAGGAAGGAAGATCGGCTGATCTTATGAGGGCAGCCGGTAACGTAAGTACTTTCTTAATATAATTGTGCAAAAGGAATTATTTACATTAAAGGAGAAAGCAAGATGTTGGCAATAGTTTTTCAGTTATCGTCTTCAATAGATAAGAAACGATAAAATTTTAATAAAAGAGGTGAACGATTTTTTAAGTAACAGTGAGACCAACCCGTAAATCTGTCTGAGCATACTATATTAGGAGAACACAGTGGAAGTCTGCCCCGTTTGGGTGGAGCACCACCATGTTTTCGTGGAGGCAATCGGCACGGGGGCGACCTCCTGCACCCGGGCCTGATTCAGGCCATGGTCCGGAGCGAGAGAGAATAGCAAGTGGTCACCTCCTACGAAGTAGTAAAGCGACTGAAGGAGATGACTGCAGTTACAGGAGACGCCCCGGGCACAGGGAGTTGTAGGGTATTTCTCCGTTCGGCCGTCCAGCAAGGACCGAGCTCGGATGGTTAATGGCGTGTATTAATCCTCGCGTGTAGTACTATAATATCGGATGAGGTGGTTTTGACTGTAAGCTACCCTAGCGTATTAAAGTGCGGAGTTTAAGTTGCAGTAGATCACGAGGCCAGTTACACTTGTTTTATTATCATTGATATGCAGACTACTGCATAATATGAAAATACTTGGATACCAGAGAATAAGCAAAACAACATTTTTTAAGATATCAAGTATCTTTCTTGTGCTGAAAACGAGATCATAAAAATGTTTGAGATTTTAAAACAAAAATGATACATTTGCAAACATAATGCAAGAGATACAATAAATAGAATTAAAATACAACAACAATTAAGAAGACAGTGTTAATTAATATAAACTAGATTTATTTAGTAAAGTAATACGGTAATGCATTGCGGAAAGGACTAGCGACACATCGATAGCAACATCCGTGTGTGTGTTAGTAATAATTTTATGAATGCTATACTATCTACAAGTTATAATAAATGAGCTCGTATCCTAGAAAGAGTTTTCTTCGCTGCCAGTAAGTCGCTGTAAAATAGTTGAAGCCGTGTTATAGTAATATCCCTAGGTATATAGCATTAAAGAATCTGTATTTCTCATAAGAATATGGTACACAAGATAAAAAAATTTAAGATAAATAAAGAGTTATCTAATGCCGAAGCATGCTATACACTTAAACAGAAAGATCCCAATGAAATAGACTAAGAAAATTTTGAAATATTTAGCAGGCGATTGTATCCAGTTGTTTTATTTGTAATATCATTTGCTACAGAGATTCAAGAGCATAGTGTCAAAGGCGATTCCGAGTGGAGTCTCGCCCAAGTCTACTGGAAAGGCGGTGGTAGTGCTTCTAGAAAATGACAACCCTGATGTCAGAGGTAAGCATATGTAAATTAGAAATTAATTTATTTTCCACAGATGTTTCAATGTTTTCATCTAGATCCCTCATAGAATAGAATAGAATAGAATAGAATAAACTTTATTGTAAACCAAAAATAATTTAAAAAAAAATTACACGGAAACATAAATTATATCTTTAGTCATTTCCTTCATTCGATTCAATTCAATTAATAATAATATTTTTTTATTCACAAATTTGAGACAAGCATACATATTAACTTATTAATATATATAAAGATTTACAAAAATCGTTTAAATTATTTCCACAATAAAATTTAGGCAGGTCTAAGTTAAAGAATGTGAAATGGCATATTTTAAAAGTGGTTTGGTTGTCTTTGGACTGATTCATATAAATTTACAGAAATAGCTTGATATTAATTTATAGCTATTAATTGAAGTGTCCTCCAGTTGTCCGGCCGACATAGTCGAGTAGAGTGGAGGACGTTTCCTTCAAAAGTCTTTAGAATATACGAGTAGGTGCAAGTTTTGAATCTACAAGTTTATTTGTTTGGACGAATTTGAAGACATACCTTTTTAGAATCGTAGATGAAATGAAAGACTTCTCTCAAGTTTAGTAATGTTAGCGGTATTCATCTTAAATTTTCATATTAAAAGTCCATGGTACGATCGTTGATTGTTTACTGTTGATCGTTGAATGTTGAATATTTAGAAAACAAAGTTAAAATGTTTACCCTTAGCAACCTCCTCTTGAGCCGAACTCGTTTCAAGTTTTGTTGACTTTCTAAAGGAAACGGCGCCTGGCCAACCTGACGAGCGACTTTGCGAAACGTTTAATTTGTCACACGAAGATTTAGTAGATCTACCTTCGTAAACAGCTTTTAAACTTGTATTTTAAATATTTTTCCAAACCAACTAGATTAATAGATATCATTGAGTAAGTTTTTGTTTGTTTGTCCTTCTTTCAAATTGCAACAGAGCGACGGATATATGACATTTTTTTGAGAAAACATACAGAAATTTTTGATAGGTACTGAATCCCATTGGCTACTTCACTCCTGTGTCTCCAAGATGGAGCAGAGGGCGTCGACAGTAGGTAGTCCCCATCGTGACCGGTCTTGAGCCATATGCTTCATCTCGCTCCATGTCAGACCGATGGCTGTTGCTTTTACCAACACGGTGCGTCGCCAGATTTGCCGAGGTCACACTTCCTTTTCCCTTGAGAATTCCAGTCCAATGCCTGTTTAAGTAGGCGGTCGGTATTCCTCATAAGCATGCGACCAATCCATTTCTACTTACGACGTTTGATCTGGTGGTCGATTGGGTACTTAATGTCTTGTAAAAAATGCAGGGTTTATTACGATTGGTAGACCTTTGTCTAGTAACCGCGGCAAAAAGCTAGTTTATGCACACTTCGGAGCAGTATCTTTAATGTTTTGGATTTATGCCAGTATTGGTATGCATAATTGCATACAGGAACTGTTGTCGCGTCCTTGCTACTAATGCTTTGACTAATTAGGTAGGCATATTCTGAATATTTTTAAACGAATATTTAAGCTATTTTCAGATCCTAGTGTTGAGTAAAACAATTCGCTTTTGGCGTAGATTTGTAGGAGCCATGCGTCAACGGGTTTTAAAAGTTTTGCATATGAACCTCCTGTAATCTCCGTAAGATTTTAATAAATTTTGCTGTGTTAGCTATTCTCAATAGATCATTTCGAATTTTCGAATACAATAAAACTCAACAAAATTTGATTCTTTATAATTTGATTCTTTTATCAATATCTTACTGAGAAAAGTTCATAATTTTATGATATTATAAAGTAACAGATTTGATAATAAAGTTTATAAAGCAATGACTTTGTAACAGTTTTTGTAATTGCACGCTTACCGATTATAAAAAAAAAAAACAGGAAAATATATTGTGCAATTAGTTCTTTAATGAAGTAACTAAATATTAATCAATATAAAAAAAAATACTCAGGTAGGCATTCGTTATATTTAATTTTAATAAATTGTGCAAGTCATAATAACACACTTTTTCCTTTTATATTTTTAACTCATTCCACGTTAGTTTCAATATATGTAAATAATTTCTAGAATAGCACAGTAGTAATAGGTTCGCTTATTCAAAGGTCAACATCCTTGTAGGTGACATAATGTTTATATGTCAACATACCTATACGAAAACCGGTATTACGAACAATCTCCGCGACTGATGGTGTATGAAAACAGTTGAAGAAAAAATCAAGTGTGGGATTGTGGTTAGCATTACAATAGGAGACAAGACAATGCCTGCCGGTAACAGACAGAGATCGAATCTGTTACATTGATGGATATTGTGGCGAAATAACATTGTTCTGTTATTTGATGCTGTTTGTGAATATGTAAAAAAAAAATTAAATGATTAAAATTTTCCTTGTGTTTGAACCCACACCGAAAAATTTCTTTGTGTAATAATATTACATACCCGAAAATATGGAATCGATAAGGTTTTAATCTCAATAACTAAAATATTAAATTTATTTTTTCAAGCAAATGTTTAAAATTGTACTAAATTACGCCATAGTAAACTATTTGAAATATTTGTTATTTATGTACTGTGCAAACCTACCACAGTGTTTTCTTTTTAACTGATAGAGAATGCCTTGTTGCATTAAGTCCGCCTATGTACCACTACTTTACATGAAGTTTAAATAAATAAATAAATAAACGTGTGGATAGCTTAATAAAAATTGCCAACAAAACAAAAACAAATTTACAGATCACTAATAGATGGCCTAATATGTCCATTTCACAATATAGGTTATTATATTTCAATTAGAATAACTTCGTTTTTATCAATATTGGCAATTTCACTTATGTGAGCCGTACTGTACAAGCACATTACACTATCAGTGTTCATTGATCCTACAGTCAGATTAAACTTTAAAGTGTAGTATGGATAAAATGGCGACAGGTCATGGGAACAACTTGTGACCCACGGATGCCCCTCAAGTTGAAGGGTAAAATCTACAAGTCCGTGATAAGGCCTGGGGGCCGACCATAAGCTCTTAGAGCAGTATTGTTTTAATCTTACTTATGCTTTTCGTACCATGAGGCCTTCAAAACAATCTTATTATAATATTAAAACAAGAATGTTTTCTTAGCGATTTTGTGACGTCACAGCTAGATAGTTCATTCAATTCAGACTATGAAGGGTTTTTTGACAGCTAGCAGTATTGTTTTTACGTCAAATTAGCAGGCTTGTAGCAGGCTTAAAAAAGTTGCTAGGACGCAGCGGATTTATTATTGTTTTCCAAATAAATACTATCTAAAGTGTTTTTCGTGACTTAAAAAGTAAGTAAAACTTATTTCGATGCCTAAACGTGTCCAGTTAATTGTTTAATCTGGTACTTTTAGTACATTTGCTGGTTATTAATATATTATTGTAATCTAGATGGCGAATTTATATGAAATTTTTGAGTTTCTGGAATCAGATAACACTGAATCGAATAGTGCACGAACAACAAGAAAGCGGCGTCGTTTGGAACAACGTGAACAAACTGACCCCTTCAATTTGGACGATAGAGAGTTTGTAAAGCGATATAGACTCACGAAGGAGCAAGTTCACGAACTGTGTGATGAATTGAGGCCACATATGTCCAACCCTAAAAAATTTACAGATTTGTCTGTAGAGACGAAGGTAATATATTTTTCTATATTGAAATGAATATGAATAAAAGTGTGTTATAGTGCTAGGCATAGCATAGGCTATGCATAATAAACTATGTTACTTTTTTGAAGGTGTTGATCGCATTGTCCTTCTATGCAACTGGATCATACCAACGTCCTACAGGCTGTATTGAAGGGCATTATGTGGCTCAGCAGACTGTGTCTGCAGTCATCGCACAGGTTACAGCCTGTCTAAATTTACCGGAGCTGAGGGAAAAATATATTAAATTTCCAGTAACTGCCCAAGAACGCAACAGAATTAAAATGGAGTAAGTACCTATGCATACTTTGCAACATAACTTAATCTATCTATATGTATGTATATATAAAAAAAGTTATGTTAGTTACACCACTTATATCTCAAGGACTAAACCAATTTGGCTGAAAATTGATGGCAAGGTAGCTTAGATCCAGGAGACAGACGTAGGATTTTTATCCCATTAAATAAAAAAAAAAACAAAGATCCAAAACCTGCTCATTTATTGCTAAAGGGTAGAGTAGAGTGGGAGTGAAGCCGCGGTCAAAAGCTAGTTATATTATAATGACTACTACTCCACCGCGCAGCAGATTCTGGACTAATTGTGCTCCATTGGTGTAATTGCTGTAAGGCGTTCCGATGTAAGGATAAACAAATAAATAAATAAATAATGATGAATTATAATAAAAAAATTAAAACCAGGTATCAACTACTAAATACTGATTATTACTGTGAATTTTGTTGATGGATTTTACAAACTCACTTTTGTTATTTGTTACAAATTCTA
Source organism: Leucania comma (assembly GCA_958295575.1). Lineage (NCBI taxonomy): Eukaryota > Metazoa > Arthropoda > Insecta > Lepidoptera > Noctuidae > Leucania > Leucania comma. The sequence goes on from OY282469.1 coordinate 4,194,078, forward strand.
TTTATTGCTAGTTCCAAACTGTTAATTTTTTTATTTCAGATTTAACAATAAATTTCATATTCCTGGGGTTCTTGGATGTATAGATTGCACTCATGTGGCTATAGTACGGCCAGCACAACATGCAGATCGATATTTTTGTCGCAAACAATACCATTCATTGAATGTTCAATTGGTAAGTCATCAAGTATGGAGTGTTACCTAAGTTAAGCAGTGCTGACTGGTGTTGCAGTCGGCAGTGTGTAAAAAAAATAAAGCTAAAATATAAAATTGAAAAATATACATAAAACAACTATTTATTTACTTGTTTGCTCAATAATTGTAAAGAGCATAGGTACACATTTTTCTTTTAATAACTTTTTTATGTTGTTACCATTTCTTTCAGATTTGTGATGCAAATATGCAAATTATGAGTGTAGATGCAAGTAACCCTGGTGCAACCCATGACTCTTACATATGGTCTACACATCCATTGAGTGCACGCTTGCAAAATCTTAGTAACACTGAAGAAACTTGGTTTCTTGGTATGTATTATAAATGTTATTTATTTTTTTACTCTTTCATCTACAATATTGTACTTATGGTATGTAAGGCAAGCTTAATAAAAGACAAAATAAAATAAATTTATTTAATCCCCTTTAATTCAATGTCACATAACATTATAATAAAATTGTTTTTTATTTTATTTTAAGGAGATTCTGGATACCCTTTAAGAAAAAGCATGATGACTCCGATACTGGATGCAGCTCCTGAGTCACCAGAAGCACACTACACAAATTTACATGTTCGTGCCAGGAACATCATAGAGCGCACTATAGGGCTACTCAAAGCACGTTTTCGTTGCTTACTTGTGCACAGAGTTTTGCATTATGCACCACAAGCGGCTGGCCTTATTGTAAATGCTTGTGTTATTTTACACAACATTTGCAATAGGGCTATGATACCTGTACAACAATTAAGCAACGATGATTTGGTTCGAGAAGCCCAATTACAGCCACAAGACAATTTAAGTGAGCAGCCACGCACACGCAGAAGCAATATTGCTCTTCAGCAGGGTGTTGCTACTCGCAATGCTCTTGTTCAGCAGTTGTGGGAAAGGCGCCGCGTCTGAAACGCAAAAAAAAAGTTTTTAGACATGTGGCATGGTGTATTGGTGTTCAATTAATTCATAGGTATTCTATAATGATAATTTTCAGTGTTGATCTATATTTTATTCTTATTGGATATTTGCTTGTGTTAGTGTTTGTTGTTTTGTGTTTTAAATTATCATTATATTCTTGCTTTTATTTTATAAACTGTAATGTCTATTTATGATTTGTTAGTACTTAACATAGTTTTTAAGTATACCTACTAACACTAAACAGACCCAATTGAAATGTTTTCTAAATCAAATAAATATACTTAGAACTCCACTTTTTTAAATCAAGATGTCTTCTCAATTTTTTTATCCATTCATTTAGTAGAGAGTGTTTAAATAAGTAAATATTTAAATGACACCATTACATTGATAATAATTGTAATAAACTTTACTGATTTTATATATGTATTTTTTTAAACAAAGTACCTAAAGAGTGCTAAGGGACTTAGATTTTGCTATCTGTCTGTCTATCATTGGGAAGTCATGGAAAAAACAAGTGGCACATAATATTTTGTATGCAAGTCTGCTCTCACTTGCCCACTCAAACTTAGACCCAATAAAAGGAATTGATTACCTACCAATATATTTAAGTAAAAATAAAATTGGAAATTAATGAGTATCACATAGCATTTTTCTGGATTTAATGAATGGTATAAGTAATTGTTAATTTCGGGCTTACCTTTCAATCCTCATTAATATATTTTTCATTTCGGCCAATATCTCCACACCCCTCTCCACCGCATCAGCTGTCCTCACGGCAGCCTCAGCATGCATCTGCATTGTATGGACAAGGGCACGTCTTGCCGCTTCTTGAGACATCGGCGGCTCGCGCCTCCTGCGCCGATGACGCGGGGAGCGGCCTACAGGTGTTCTTGCAGGACGTCGAGGTGTTGTGGGTGGCTCTCGGATGGTGGGTGGTGTAAGTGAAGGCTCTACTATGGGTGGGTGATCAAAGATGGGGGATGCAATATAAGATGGTTGGGGTTGTGAGTCAGTGGTCAGGTAATTTTGCAGAATTGACAGAGATGCAGGGGAATCTGTTCCTATCTCTGGTGCACTTATTTCAGGAGTCTGTAAAGAAATAATATAAAAGTGTATTCATAATACTATAAATAATTATTAATTAATTATGTGTTTATATTTGTCTGTTTCTTACCGGTTCCACCCGAACACCTGGTATACCTTGGCCATAATCTCCACCCAGAATTTCAAGAAATCTTGTTTCTTGGTCGCTAAGGGGGTTGACTGTGGAACGCCCTCCTCCTGTCTGCATATGAGACGCTCGTAATGCACCAACTCTCTTTTTAATTTTAGCTTTAAAATCAACCCAATACTGAAACAAACTGTTTAGTTTAATATCATTCTAACATGACAAAATATAAAAAAAAAAGTTTTATAGGTACCTTGCACCAGCCCGCCCAATCCTTATGAGCACCATCGCCTTGAGCATTCAAAATATCAGCGATTTCTCGCCATTTCCTTTTGGAATAATCCTTGGCTTGCAAGGAACGATTAAATGCGCAAGCGATGTCTCTATTGCTATTTAAAAATTCCCACAGCAAGTCCAACTGGTGAGAAGAAACCCGGTGAGTTCTTCGGCTACAAAATTATCAACAAAAAATTAATCACACACAATTGTTTCACGATATCATCGTCCAAACTACATAATATTTCTTAGCGTTATTTCACTGGATTACACTGTTTAACTTTACCTTGATTCCATGACGTCCATATACAATAAGTTTCAAGCTTAAAATAAACATTTTACTTCGTGGGTTCAATTATCCAATTCGAACATTAACCACTTGAAGACAGATCTCCAAACTCTTCAAAGCACTTGAAAACTATTTTAATATTTCAAAATCGTTTCGAACTCAACAAGTAAACACTGATAAGAATTTTGGTTAACGTAAACAAACGTTCCGAATTCCGAATGTTTCTAAAATTCACATTAACATGCATCTAAATGTCGTAATAGCTCGCAACTGTTTTTCTACTTTATTAATGTAAAATCTTAAAAGATATTACAGTCTTTTTATGAAAGTTACATAAATCCTTTTAAAAATATATTTTAGCAAGGCATCTTTTGAGTTAAATGTATTTTACTGTTTCACGATGAACTTCAATACAGCGATTCGAACGACAAACATGTGAAAGAGACGACGCTATACAGATTATAGCGCGCCATCTCTTTTCTGTTTTAGCAGGGAATAGACAAAATCTCTAAAATCGTTCACTCTTTCCCAGCCCTTAGCAGGAATACAATAGTACTGAGCAATTAAGCTTATGGTACAAAATGAAGTAATATTACTTTAAGATTGAAACAAAACTCTCCTGCAATAAGATTGTTTTCTCAAAGTTTATGGTCGGCCCCCTGTTATACTGTATGGATCAGAATGTTGGGCTTTGAAAAAGACGGAAGAAAAAAGATTGCACGTAGCGGAGATGAGAATGTTGAGATGGATGTGTGGTGTGACGAGAATGGATAAAGTGAGAAATGAGTATATTAGGGGAAGTTTGAAAGTGGCGCCAGTGACTGAAAAGTTGAAAGGCAATCGTTTATCTTGGTATGGTCATGTGAAGAGGAGGGATGAAACGCATGTTACTAAAAGAGTTATGAGTTTACATGTGGATGGATGGATGGAGAGGGAGAGGGAGGCCAAAGAAGAGATGGATGGATTGTGTGAGGAGTGATATGAAAGAAACGGGAGTTAGTGATAGCGTGACGAGTGACAGGAGAGAATCGAAGAAAAAAACGTGTTGCGCCGACCCCAAATAAAACGGGATAAGGGCAGGAAGATGATGATTTGGGAATCCGCACCCAAAGAGTATGTAGCGACATCTATGTTGTCACATAAGAACTAATCCTGCATCGCGCTAGTAATATTCTCCGCGCGATTGGAACATATAGAACAAACCCGAAATCATCTATCGGGCAATAGCCCATCAGACATAACACCAGTCTGGTCGGAAGATCCTCCCTTTTACTCTCTGTTCCGCATACCTCCAAAAGTAAAAACGGAACCCTATTACTATGATTATGCGTCTGTCTGTCATCAGGCTGTAGCTCATGAACCGTGGTAGCTAGACAATTCAAAATTTCACAGATGATTTATTTCTGTTGTCGCTATAACAAAAAATACTAAAAACAAGAATAAAATAAATCATGTAAAAAAAGTTGTTTAAGTAGATAATGGTAAGGAACCCTTCGTCAGCAAGTCCGACTCGCACTTGGCCAGTTTTTTGTTTACGCAGTTTTGTTTGTTTTGTTAGTTACAAGTTTAAATATTTTATTGTAAAAACATGGTTATTTATTATTAATTATATTAGTTTATCGTACTGTGTGTATAAATAATACTAGATAAATAAAAATATATCATACTTTAATTATCCCAAGATAATGATGGTTATGACAATAGATTAATAAATATTTAATTATTACTTTTCAAGAAAAATTTTTTTTTATAAGTAAGTCCCTTTTTTAATAAGAAGAGCGTACTACACGGGGTGTTTTTGCTTTTTTTTATTGTTATTATAGGCTTTTAATAAAAATTTGTAGGTATCTGAATAGGTTAGTAAGTATGTAGTAGGTCTGTGTGATGAATGTAAAATATGTTGATAATATAGATGTATAGTATATTTGTGTTTTTATACTGAATATTGAAACTATTTAACAAGTTTTATTTAATTTGGTTTTCACCTATTGTGACAACCCTATCAAAATAGGTAACAATATTGCACGTTCTTAGGAAGCTTTATCTCTGTACCTCTCTACTCATGTGGTATTACGGAGCTCTCCTAAAATTTAGCATTCTCAGTTTGAATTGTTTTTGCAGAATTCTCATTGGATATGGACGAGAGCTACAGTATCCGCGTGCAGGCGGCGTCAGCTGACAGAATCAACGCTACTGTGAAGGCTGGCTCGTTCTTCGGTCTGAGACACGGTCTTGAGACGCTATCTCAACTGATCGTTTATGACGACATCAGGAACCATATGCTGGTAAGAATATAGTAAAACAATATTGTCACATTGTTAAATCTTACTAGCTTCTGCCAGCGGCTGCGCGTCTCCCCCCCCAGCAGAACATGCTCCCGAGATTTTCTGTGAATCCTAAACAACACTATCCTTTTTTGGGGTTTCGTACCTCAAATGAAAAAACGGAACCCTTATAGGATCACTTTGTTGTCCGTCTACCTGTCTGTCTGTCTCTCAAGACCCTTTATCTCGTGAACGAGTGGAGGTATCTCGTTCAAATTAAAACCTTATACTCAGGTCTGCGGTCCCTTGAAGCTGTGAAAAAAATCAAACTTCTAAGTTAACGGAAAAAAAGATACAGCCATTTATGTCGCAAAAACGTGTATTTTGATCACGATTTTGATACTCTTTAGAGAATCAAAATTCATAGGGTACTTCCCGTTGACCTAGAATCCTGAGATTTGGCATGAAGCATAGGAGTCATAGTACAAGTATAGAAAAAAATCTGTAAAATGTTTTGTTGTTACGTCACAAAAATAAAAACTTTGCTGTTCGGAAAAATCTTTCGGGAATTGAAATGTTTTCACACGTAGTTTGTACGGCCCCTCAGTACGCGAGTCCGACTCGCACTTGCCCGGTTTTTTATTATTATTTATAGGCTTGAATCGTACCTCGATGATAAGTAAGCGATGATATGGTCGACGATAGGATTTCTAACTATTTCTGTGAATCCTAGAAAATGCTGTTTTTTTTTAAATTATATCTAAGCTTACATTAGACCACTATCTCACCTGATGGTAAGCTACGATGATGTGGAAAGCGTGGGTTATGGGACATGAAGTAACCTATCCACTCTTAACTTAAAGACTCTTAAGTTGTAAGTAACAGAAAATAGATCCATGATCAGGATCAGGATCTGATCATGACCTGATGATGATGAGGATTTAAAAGAAGGGTAAGGGAAGGTATTTATTATTATTTTTCAACCCAGGTAGGCGAAGACAAGAGGAAAAGCTAGCTATAACATCATTATCAACGAAACAACAGATACATTATAATTTCGATGCCTATCAACACATAATATGATGAGTCATTTTAATTATAACCTTGCTAAAAATGCAACACGGGCGTTGCTTTGTCATCAATGTTCATTTTTCATTCAGTAATTCTTTGTGTACTTTACAACGTCCGCATCAATACTGGAACACTTCCTTGTTATGAGACAACAATAGCATGGAATGAACTCAAAGTCAATTAATTAGAGAAACTCCGCAGTTGTGGACGGGTGTCGATATTTGTTTTAAGGGTGCGGAACCATAAAATTACTTATCCTGCTCTGGGTGGCGCGAGCGGAAGTGCTTGTTCTTTCTGATTAAAACCCCACCCGTATTCCGTCAGTTACTCTATGCGTTCCAGGGTTGCGATGGTAGGTACCTAGGGTTACCTTACCAGATGAACAAATCAGAAGTCCAGAGAAAAGGCCTGATTTCCATTGTAAAATCCTGAGATTTTTAACAGTTTGAGAATTTTCGAAAAGCCATAATATTATCGGATCTCGATCACGCGTGAACAGCCCCCCCCCATTAAAGATACTGAGATTTCATGACACTTGCAAAATCCAGCCGCAATTCTGAGAAGAGTCCAAAAATCCTGAAATCTCAGGACAAATCCTGAGATATGGTAACCCTGTAGGAACCGCTTTCGAACAATCCCACAACCCTAGCATGTCAGCGAGGTCATTGGAGCAAATTTGTAAAAAAAAAATATCAACTGGCGATATAAAAATATATTTTCTCAACACATAATTTCGAATTAAATTAGATAGCAGAGACTTTTAGTTTATTTACGATTTATCAGGATACTTGTATGGTATCGATATAAATAGCTCATTTAATTTGACAATTTACTTATACAATGTCGTTTAAAAGTTTAACTAGGTACCTATTATTTGAAATAAGTTAATTTTTACAGCCTAAGTACCAAAATATTTTAAGATTTCGTGGTTTTAGTCAGAAAATGTTTGACATGCCCTCTCGCTCCACCCTAGAGCGGGATCGTGACCCAATGACTTGATTGTAATTATTAGACGACAGTTATTTCTAACTTTAAAATATCAGCTGTCACACACGACAACAAGTGTCAGATCAATTGAAAACCTTACCCAAATAATAAGATTAATTAGATATAATTTAATTAGTTATTTATGTATTTTTGTCGAAGAGATGTGTTGGAATGTTATGACTTGATGATTTCTCATCTCAAAAAAAAAAACCATCATGTAAGACTTTTGTTTTGGTAAAATTGCATTCTAGTTTGTATAACATATGTACCTTGGTAATGTAAAATAAACTTTGCGATATTTGTATTTAGGGATCAATATCCAACAAGCATCAATTTTGTCCGAAAACTCGTTAAAACGATAAAGGAGGCACGTAATGTAAGTACCGATCAACTCAGATTGGTTTTTTCAGTCAAGCATTGCATTGTTATAATCTCGCTGAAAACTGACTGAATACACTATATTTGAATTTGGACAGTGACAATAGAATAGAATAGAATAAAATTTAACTTGTATCTACCTATTATGAATACGGCGGCGATCTCTCGCGCCGGGATGCAAGCCATGCTCTGGAGCGGCCCTGCTGGGCCTCTACAGTTTGCTGAGAACTACTTGAGGCGCGCGGGAACAGAACGCGCCGTCGACGACTTGGGCTCGGTCCGGTCGGTTACCGGACGATCGGACAGCGTGCTACCCATTGCACGCCGTCCGCAAGCCCGCGCCTACGGTGGCCGGAAATCGGGATCGGAATACCGGCGGCGGCTGGGGCGAGCGCCCCGTTGCCTCTGCCTGATGCGGTCGGCCTCCTCCTTTGCTAGCATTACTGCTTCGCAGAAGGAGGCGACCGCCTACCATCCCTCCTCACTACGGACCATGGCCTGAACCAAGGCCCGGCGAGAGAGATCGCTACCGCCGATCGCCCCCACGAGGACACGGCGATGCTCCGCCCAGGCGGGGCACACCTCAACAGTATGCTCCACCGTGTCCTCCGGGTGTTCCGCACAGTGGCGAAACCCGGGCGAATCCTCCGCACGAATCCGGAACAGGAACTTAGCGAAAATTACACTGTGACGAGTTTACAATAACCCAAACAAAGTACATTGACCCGTAGGAACCCGAAAAACAAACTACTAGGTTACTGTTTTTCATTACTTGAAAATGTAAAGCTCCACGATAGATATCGATTCAACATGGCTTCATGTTTTTATTTCCGTTTATTTTGTTTTAAATTAAGAATGTCAACAAATGTAAGAGGGTCGATGACTGTTATTCCAAGTTTATCTGGTGCCTTGGAGATTGAAATATACGAATATTATAAAGTCATACATATACCTACTTTATACTGATATTATAAAGCTGCAACGTTTGAACGCGCTAATCTCATTAACTGCTGGGGCATAATGAAAAAATATTTTAGTGTTGGATAGCCCATATACCAAACATCAGCTGATCAAGTTCAATGACCTGTAAGAAGTTAATACGCAACGACCGACAACTACCTACAGGTCATTGGACTCGCCCAGCTGGTGTTTACATAAAGAAATTAATTTCGTACATGCGTACCTATATTAATTCGAGTTTAAGAAAAAAAGTACTTTATTTTTTAATTTTATCTTTACAAATTGATAGTGTTACGTGTACCGGAACAACCCTCCACGGGATTAATACCATCAAAATATAGCCGTTTAGAAAGGAAGGCTAGATCCACAGGAGCCGAGTAGTAACCAAAGACGCGGGAACTTTATATACGTACTCTTTGGACGCGGGTGAAGTTGTAGGGTAATAAACACACACCTTTTTTTTTTTATTAGCCTTTTCTGTCCCACTCCTGGGCAAAGGCCTCCCTCCACGCCTTCCACACACACCTTTAGGATAATATAATTTAGAATTGACATGTGATATTTCAGCTATTTTCACCTGACTGCAAGAAGGGTAATATGTTCAAAATAGGTACAGTACGGCCGTTCTAACTTGGCGAGTCTGAAGTTAGGCTTTGCGAACTTCAGCGCTTGTGCACTCATAAGAATTTGAATGCCATTAGTAGTTTTTATTGCTGTCAACAACTGTTATTGGTATTTATTTTTTTAAACCCTTTATTTTTTTACGAGTAACAACATAGTGCACTAGCACCCGTATTTATAAACAAGTAAAACTAAATACTTGAGTAAAAGTAATTACTATTTGTATTAAGAAAATTTGAATTTTGAATGCAGATTTCCAACGTCAAGTTATGACATAATAAGATTTTACTTAGTGACAATCCCAGCAGTGCGAACATTATAAGGCTGATACTATGCTATGCTAATTTCTTAAAAAAAAATACTACCGGAATTTTACTTAATACAATTATACTTACGAGTAAATTATGATTGCAACTTAATTTTGTAATAAGGGCGTATGTATGTAGGTATGTGTATGAGTGTGCACTGTGCATTCTTACACTTAGAAGTTGTATAATTTCTCTCTATTCGAAGCCGACGCCAATCGCTAGTAAATAAAAAAAATCCTTTATCCAAACAAGATCCACACAGCCACACAGATCTTCGAGAAATTCTTCATCCTGTTCTGGGGGCTTACTCTTGAGTTTAATTCGTTCGATATTGCTATTGTGACGTTTCGTGCTCTTGAATTCGATGCTGGCGTCAAATTGGTTTAAAATTGCGTGACCACACGCCAAGCCCAATCCCGATTTCACTTAGTTTCCCAAAATGGTCACGGAATTTTGGCGCTAGCATCGAATTCAAGAGCACGAAACGTCACAATAGCAATATCGAACGATCGGAATTAAACTCAACCCCTGGCAATTACCCATACCTACGTCTAGTAAACCTAGATATATGGGTACTTGGGTATCTCCACCGCACATCTTTATTCAGGTCCCTTTTCCTCTTAAGGGCATCAGCAGACAACAATTTAGCGTCAACGGACGGACGGGTTTATATTTAAAGTAACCGGTTCCGCCTGACTGGCCGTTCCACTCAATATTAGTTGTCACCTCAGAACATTAGCATAAACAATTCAGGATCAAGAATCAAGGCAATATTTGCGTTTATAATATTTAATGGCTTTAGGGTCATTGACATTGATTCGTTTAAGTTAGGTTTCGATGTCGGTTTTTTTTTAAATATTTTATTTTGGTATCGTGATGAATCAGTAGCTGAGCCACCCGCCTCTATGAGGTGAATGCAGCTGAATTACAGTACGTCACCACATCATCACTTGAGCCGAAAGACGTCCATTGTCGGATATAGGCCTCCCCCAAGTGTCGCAAGAATTAACGGTATTGTGCATCTCACATCTATCGGATTCCCGCAATCCTTGCCAGGTCATCGATCCACCTTGTAGGAGGCCTTCAAACCCTGCATCTTCCAGTATGCGGTTGCCACTCTAGAACCTTTCGGCTCCAACGCCATCTGTTCTGTGAGCAATGTCCTGCCTATTGCCATATATGTTTTGCGATTCTTCGTGCTATTATGCAATTTAGCTTCACTTTTTTATGGACTGACCGACATTTTGACAATTCCAAAGTGCCTGTAATTGGTCTATTTGAAATAAACTATTCTGATTCTGATTCTATGTCGGCAACCTTGGTTCTACTGCGGATATCTTTATTCCTGATTCGATTACGCAAGGAAAGTCCGAGCATAGCCCTTTCCATTGCCCTTTGTGTGATTTTAAGCCTTCTTTTAATGATGACGAATTGCAGTACTTATTTTACATTAATATTATGAACTGAGAATTTCTGCCATTCCAATTCCAGTCCTGTCCTTACTGATAATAAGGACTTTCAAAGGTCCGAGGTACGAAGAAATATCGGTATGTTAAGATGTTCATCCATCCGAAGATAGACCTCGGTAACGGTTGCTTAACCCTTGGAATACTGTAATTAGAGACACAATAGAAAGACATAGACATAGGTGTGCGGACACCAATGTCCGCTTGGGGCTTGAGTTATCTTTAGAGATCGACTAGTCCGGTGTGCGTGCATGCAGTCTCTTTTATTTCTTCCAACCAATCAAAACAGCCGGTCGTAAAAACATAGTTGTGCTTTTTAATGGCTTCAGCTTAGTCAAACACATTAATTGTTCTTATGCAGTAACTACCTACCCAGTCTTAGTGAGAATGCAGAAGCCCTATTAATGCGCTAAGTACCTATTTAGGTCGTCAATTGTTCGTCATTAACGATAAATAAGTACATACTTGAACAATAGTTCTCTAACGCTTACACAATCTATTAAAAGGTAACTATTAGACAAATGTAATTCAAATTATATGTATTCTACAACTATCATATGAAGCCGTCTAGTTCCAAGCTAAGCAGAGCTTGTGTTATGAGTATTAGACAACTGATAAACATACTTACTTATATTCACTCGTGTGTTGCAACACATCCGTATTTATAAAGAAGTAATTATTAAAGGTTATAAATCTTCATTAAAAATTTAAAAAAAATTCTTAACTATAGAATACAAATGGTTAAGTACTTAAGTAGTTACTTTTACTCAAGTAATTAGTTTTACTTGGTTACAAATAAGGGTGTAAGGCCATATGTCACTGGCAGACAAATCGCAAACGAATAAAAGATTGTAAACTATCGCGAGAAATTGTACACATTTTTTTTTTCTAAATAAGATACGATTATGTTGAAACGAATGAATTTTGATGTAATTTATTTTATATATAATTTCAATATCGAGAAATTATAATCTAATAAAGATTTCTTAGAATCATACGGAGTCTGCAATTTTCTGGCGACATAAACATACAAAAACTGCATCACAGGTAACTAATTATATTTCTAAATACACACATATTATAGATAAATTACACCCCGACACAGAACAAATGATTGTGCTTATCACACAAACATTTGTCCTAGGTGCGAATCGAACCCACGATCTCCGCATAGCAGTCAGGGCCACTAACCACTAGACCAACAAACCTGTCAAATTTAATTAATAATTGTCATTTTTTTAAATACATAGGAACATTTTGAAAAACTTTGCGCAAAGAAATCTATTATGATGTTAATAATATTACATTACAATTTTTAGAATTATAGTATCATAAATGCTTTTTAATTTTATTATGAATGAGAAAACTTAATCCTGCATAAAACGCTGTTGCTATAGGGATGCAGGGGTAAATAGAACCAGGGTGGCGGGATTCTTCGAGTTACCGTGGCCCTGGATCGCAAAAGGCAACTGAAAGACCAAAGGAAGGTGTTAGTCGATAAAAGGCTGACACTCCGTCTCGCTTCACCTAGAGGTCGCATAAGTTATTTGAGGATTTGTCAAGTCAAAAAAAAAAAAAACGGTTGAATTAAAACGAAACTTTGAAGAGTATTTTCACCTTATTTAAGTATTTATTACAGCATTTAAATGTACTCTAATTTAATGATAAACGATAATTAAAAAAAAATCAGTGCTATTTTTAGTAATCAACAATAGGCTTGTGTCCTCCAGTGGAATTCCATAGACTGATGATGATGATGATGAAGATGAGCAATAAACTAATACGTAGATTTAAAAAAAAAATTAAAAAAATCATGTTTTATGTGTTTTTTGAGGTTTTAAAAATCGTAAAAAATTCAAAAAATCAAAATGTTCCAATAACGAAAAAAACTATTATGTTAGAATCTATAGCACTTTACAAACATATTTCATTATGAAAGTATCAATGTAAACGCTAAATCCACGGAGATAAAGCTAATATTAAAATTAAATCCCATACATTTACGCGTCGATTCCACGCTGTGACGTCACGCCGTGGTGTACTTTTATATGGAGCGATTTTGGGTCACGTGATCAAATGCTACTTTCGGACCGTATTATCTCTGGAGATAATTATCGTAGGAATACCTTTACTTTGGAAAAGTTGTTTGTTTTTATCTTCTTTATTAAAATATGATGTAAAAAAAAATTAGTCCACTACCCTATTATCAAAGCTATAAATCTTGTTCTATTTACCCCTGCATCTCTACTTGCCCCGATGTAAGTACTTTCTCATTTACAATATTAGTATGGATTTAGTCATCGGTGAAAGTTTGGCACACGAAGAAACGATTCGACATATCGCACTTTCCATTGCTCCAATGGTTTTATTAAATGAACTGGACACACCAACACGCACGTTATGTAAATGTACATTATTAACAAATACTAAGACTAAGGTAATTATGTGTTATTAACTATGTTTTACATAACGCAATGTTGACTATGTAAATTATTGTACAATTATTGTGTCACTTGCTATCCCTCGCGGTTTTGCTCGCGTCTTTGGATACTGCTCCGCTCCTGTTAAGCGTAGCGTGATGTTATGTAGCCTATAGTTTCCCTCGATAAATGGGCTATCAAACTCTAAAATAATTTTGAAATTCGAACTAGTAGTTGTTGAGATTATCACGTTCATCCAAACAAATTCTTCGCTTTATCTTATTTTCTATATATATAAAAGAAAGTCGTGTTAGTTACACTTTTTATAACTCAAGAAAGACTAAACCGATTTGGCTGAAAATTGGTGGGATGGTAGCTTAGAACCAGGAGAAGGACATAGGATTTTTATACCGTTAAACAAAATAAAAAAAAACCTGGTCGTTTATTGGTGTAGGGTAGAGTAGGATAGAGTAGGGTAGAATAAGGTAGAGTAGGATAGAGTAGGGTAGAATAAGGTAGAGTAGGATAGAGTAGGGTAGAATAAGGTAGAGTAGGATAGAGTAGGGTAGAATAAGGTAGAGTAGGATAGAGTAGGGTAGAATAAGGTAGAGTAGGATAGAGTAGGGTAGAATAAGGTAGAGTAGGATAGAGTAGGGTAGAATAAGGTAGAGTAGGTTAGAGCGGGGGCGAAGCCGCGGACAAAAGCTAGTGATGTTTTATGTATAGATTAAATTAAGCTATTCGTACGTTTACTTTTTAGAAAACTATCTAATTTCTGAAATGTTTTCTTTCCTTCTTGTTTTCTACACGCTAGGTAGTCTTCATTTCTTTTTAATTACTCCTTTTGCAGGTCAGCTAGAAGAAATTTCATTTAAGATAAACTAAAAATCTTTGTTCTAATGTTAAAAACCCTACGCTGACTACGACTAACTAAAATCAAACTACAATATGGCTTAAAAAATTCTTTTACATGTCGACTGGTAATGTGCCCAAAATACTGGCGGCATTGCCACGCTGTTTGACAATGCTTATCTTTTGTCCGAGGTGAAAACCAGCCCTTGGGTCACGCATCTAATATTTATAATGAATTATCTTTGAAATAAATAAAACCTCACAACAGTTTGAAGGTGGTACTTCATACTCTTACTACTGCTACTACATATTCTTCGATGCTACAAAGAAGTTCGTTTTCCTTACAGATCGTGCGCGATGTGACCATCTACGACAAGCCGGTGTACCCGTACCGAGGCATCCTCCTTGACACCGCGAGGAACTTCTACGACATCGGCTCCATCAAGGCTACCATCGGTAAATATAACAACCAATTTCCTTTTACACACAATACCTATCTTCTTAATATTGTGTAATTAAACAACAATAACATTAATAATAACAATATTATTTACTTAGCCAAGGTGGATTAATGATTTGGTAAGGGATGCGAAACTCATAGGACCGTTCATTGTGGCGACACTTGGGGAGGCCTATGTCCTGCAGTGGACATCTTTCAGCTGAAATGATTATGCTGATATACTAGGGCATCTTTGTATTATAAAAAATCTCGTGTCAAAGAGTTCGTTATCGAACACCTCGGAAATTGCTCGAATATTTTTTTATAAAATGTATCTTTTATATCGGTAGGTCTAAGAATAGGTCGTAAAGTATAGTGATTTTTATGTACAATTTTATTTGCCAGCGGTACACCAGTTGTACACTTCCAAAGGTTGCCTGATAGATATCGCTGTCAACGATAAGACCGCCATAGTTAGTAACTGTTTCAATTTAGGTGTACAATAAAATTTATTCTATTCTACTATAAAGACTCGTTGCCTTAGCGGTCACAATTCTTAAGGGAAGACTATTTCAACTGGGAGGACTGTATAAAGACAAACTCGAACTGTTCACTTACTTTTATTAATTACGTTAAGAACAAACAACTATGTGATAATATATTATTACAGTACTCAAAGCTACTCTTCCTATCGACTCTCCCAATAGTCCCTCCGGGAGCGAATGCCCTTGCACTCTCAAGTTCTTAGCCAAAGACCCCCGTGCATCCCGCTCTCTGATTGGCCCACTATATCAGGTGATCCCAGGGTCGTGGTCCAATCGTTAAGTCACTTATTACCCCGCCACTCATTCTACCGATCAATAATAGATCAAGAGTTAACATTCCCAAACAGCAGAAATAAATAACTTATATAATAAACCTTAGGTATTACTTAAAACATAAATGTTTATATAAAACAAGAATCCTTACAATTTTAACTCATTTTAACAATTATCTTTAAAAACATAAGGCACTATTTATTATCAGGAACAAAACCTAACACTACATATTAAATTTGGAAAATAAGAAAGGAAAAAAATAAACATTTGTTTATTTTCCAACGTTACAAAGAAAGTAGAAATAAAAATGTGACCTTAGTAGCACACGTTGGCTGTCTTGCTTTCAGTGAATCACCCGCCTGAAGCACGTAAATAAAAAATGTCTTCAAGATGTTGCTTGCGAATAAGTTATTTATAAAAGAACATTCGAGCGTTGGGCGTGCCTTAAAATACAAAGAAAAAAACATTCAAACTTTAATATCCGATTCAAAATGCGAACCGGAATCTAAACTAAACAACAGATAAAGTATAGGTATCCCATATCCCAGTAACAAGATCTTGAGTATGCAGATTATCAATTTAAATGCATGATTCAAATTGGATGCTTTTTTAGATCTCAGAAATAAAAAGTCGTAAGTTCAGATCCAAATGCGGTTCATAACTCGTCCTTAATGACTCAAGACGAGATGATAGATGGTTGTAGATTCTTGAACTCTTTATTTACATTCAAACTTTTGTTTGTTGATGTTGTAAATAAATACATATATATGTGTGTCTTCAAGGCTAGAATGAATAGGCTCTTAATAAACTAGTACGACTCACCATCAACGATTGCATCACTGCTTACCAGGGATTGCAGTCAAGCACTAGTTTATAACAAAAAAAATATATATTTATATATTTTTAGATGATATAAACTAATACTTGACTTCGATCCCACCTGATAGTAAGTAGTGATGCAATCGTTGGTGGTGAAGCGCACTAGTATATTAAGAGTCTATTCACTCTAGTCTTGAAGACACATAATATAAATTATAATCGGACGGAAAGACCGCAGCAGCATTAACAATGTATAGCGTAATTTATACAGTACGAGTTTCTAGCCGCGAACATACGATAATCGTAAGAGCATGGAAAAAGTGTCATTGTCTAAACACATACCTAGGCGGTGCGAGTTTCTCGTCTCGAACGTACGATAATCGTAAGAACAAAAAAGTTTCTTCGTCTAAGCATTCATACCGGGTGGATTCTTGCCGTACGTCGGGTTGTTCGTTGTTAGAAAGGTGATGGCAGAATCAAGTCACGTAGATCCAGCGCATGCTCTCAAAAATGCATCCAATATTAAAAGGGACTCAGGGTTATAAGGATTTTCTTGAGAACGTTTTATATTTTAGAGTTCATGACAACTTTCTAAAATATTGCCTTTTTTAACAGATGCGATGGCCGCTGTTAAGTTGAATAGCTTCCATTGGCACATAACCGACAGTCAGAGTTTCCCATTCGAGGTTAGCAGGAGACCTCAGTTGTACAGGCTCGGTGCTTACTCTCTAAGCAAGGTAATTTTTTTTTTATACTTTATGGCTGTTGTCTGTGTTACGTATATGTATTTTTTTTTCTTAAATGTTGTTTTTTCTTAAAGTAGGCTAGGTATACTTTTAACACAAAGTTAAAAATATAAGATGTACCTAGCCTACTTCTCGGAATAAAAACCGTGTTCAGAAGAACCGCTTTCTAAATCAAGCCCTTGATCCAGCTGCCTAACTCAGGCAGATCCTGATCAAGGCTCATGGCTGACACTATAGGTACAGCGATCACAAAATCCAAATCCCGATACTTGATTTGCTTATCTTTCTTGATTTTCACGAGATTCTCGTCATGCGGGATGATTACTACATTAATTATTATTATTATTATTAATCCGTGTCGGTGTCAATGTTACGTGGACTTAAAATCTATTTTTGTATCTGTTGTGACAAAGAAAGGTAGAACGGACCCGCAAGCTATAGAGGAAAATAAACAGCTTTAAAGGACCTTCATGCTGCTGCTGTCTACTTGACTAATAGCAAAGACCTTTATTCTTTGTACCGGTTGTACAAAGAATAAAGGCCAAACCAGTCTCTCAACTCACATGGACACGACTTCTTTTCACCTTAAAAAATAGAATTGGTCCTTCGAGCCGGATGAATGAATACAATATTATGTATGTATAAAGACAAGGAATTCTTAAACGTTAGGAAGTTTGCTTTTGGGCTATATGGAGTGAATCTTTGTCCTGCAATTCAATAGGCTGCAGATGATGATGAAGGAAATCATCATCATGTTCCCACCATTTTTTTCCGTTTTCTTGTGTTGTTCCCTAGCGTCTACCGTCATGAATAGCATGACGATATATAATTCTGACATGATGACGGAAGTAAATGTTGCTACGATACATTTGCAGGTGTACTCAAAGGAAGCAATCCGTGAGGTGGTAGAGTACGGTCTGGTGCGCGGCGTGCGCGTGGTGCCCGAGCTCGACGCGCCCGCGCACACCGGCGAGGGCTGGCAGGACACCGGCCTCACCGTCTGCTTCAAGGTAACATTCTTCACTCTTCTAGTTGAACACGAGCCCTTAAGCTTGGCTTTTACAGGCCCAGTAGCTGGTGGTCAGTGAAGGGCAGTTACTGGGTCCGTAAAAACAGAGTTGAATCTGTACTGACCGGTGTTTTCACGGAGCCAGTTAGTAGCTGTTAGATAATAAATGTCCTTCATTGACCGCTAGGTATTGGGTTTATAAAAGCCAGGCTTTAATCCGATGGAATTTTTCATCGGCTAAAACGTATTACCGTTATAAACTTTTATCCTAAAATAAGTAAATTAACCTCTTTCGGGGATGAATAAAAAAAAAACCGGGCAAGTGCGAGTCGGACTCGCGCACTGAGGGTTCAATACAAACTTACTTATACATATTAATAGTTCGATTGCCGAATTGAGTTTCGAAGATTTTTCTGAATCGCAAAAAGTAATTATTTTAAGTATGATGTAACTACAAACTACGGTTTTTAGACTTTTGCCTGTACTTCTGCTATGAGATCTTGCTTCTTGCCAAATTTCATTTCAGATTCAAGGTCACCGAGAAGTACCATATAGGTTTTGTTTCGTGAGTGTCAAAATTTGCGGAACATGATTTTGATTAAGTACATTTCCTGATAATGATAGCTATATCCGTGAAGGATTGGTGATTCATTCGTTGTTCATGGGCAAACACAGCCTAGTGAATACTTACAGACAGACACTAGGTATTTGAACAATCATTATAAATCATGTCAGGTGATCACAGGTCATTGAATAGGTTAAATATTTTATTAGTACATTGAATGCACTAAATTGTCTTGGCATTTTACAGAGAGGCTAGTACTACGTTTTACTTTGAATGCCAAATGTCACATGGAATACTAAGAAATGTAAGGAGTCCAATTCTGTTAAGTGGTGCTATTCTCTAAGAAAACGCAGCGCTGCCTCAACGACGAACACCCAATTATGATACATTGGATTGTCAATCTAATGTACCTAGACATTGGATTGTTAATTCAATGTATACTATTTGGATGTTCGTCGTTGCGGCAGCTCTGCGTTTTCTTAAAGAATAGCACCACTGTATATATTGTTGTATAGACTGACGATAAATAAACCGTTTATACATACCTAGTACATCGTCAGCCTATATGAGAAATCTATACGGAACTTGAATTAGACTTCTTGAAATTCCCTAAAAATCTAGTTAACAACAGTGTCCAACTGTCCATCCATATACGAGATGTATCGTATACGAGATATGTCATGCTTAGGCTGGCAAACTGAATTAAACTCCTTAAAATCAAGTTGATTATATGTAAGTGTGCATATACGATATGTTTCGTATACGAGATATTTCGTACTGAGACTTGAGTTTTGTAGTTTTTGTAATTAGTTTCGATTAGATTTAGTGGCTTCATTTAATCGAGGTTAGACTTTACTAGAGAGTTAAAAATAATTTGATTTATTTTTGCCTAACCTAACCTAAATTGTGTCAATAGACAATGATAAATTCCTTACAGTCCAATGGGGTGAATGGAAACAAAACTTTAAAGGATATTTTCACGATATTTGAATATTTTTTTTGCGGCATTTAGCTATATTAATTTATTAATGAATAAGTAGTTATCCTAAAAAGTCGATGCCTTGTTAGAAGCCGATAATATGGTATCAAAGTGAAAAACCAAACCGAAGTTTTGTTTCTATTCCCTTCTGCATTTCTATTCAACCCGTTTTACGGTATTTAAATCTTTAGCAAGCCTAAATCCTGTTACTTTTTATTACCATAACCAAATAGGTACTGTTACAAAAGTGCCGTTGTAGCCAAACAAGTTGTGTGACTTGTTTTTAGTATGCGAATTATTTACTGCACCTTGGTGATCTCAATCTTCACGAATTGAAGACGGGTGCAACCAGTCACGGATTAAGCTAGCGTGGGGCATGTGTAGGGTTGCCAACATTTCCTCGACGAAATATAGTATTTTTCAAACGAAGCTATAAAAAATATGGTACACTTCAAAAAAGCAAAAAAGCTAAAAAAGCAATTTTTTTTGTTGGTAGCGATACACTGTCGTTATCGCTACTATTTTCTATAATTTCTATAGACTTTAACTTCTTAAAGGAAAAAGCAATATTTAATTGAAAATATATTTTACCAAAATCAAAGAACAGGAACAGCAGACTAATGATCAAACTTTCGTTTGATATTAAAAAGTAAGACCAAACGCAGTATGATAGATACGTTCGGATACACGCTACCGCATCAGTTAAATGCTGATTACATAGTATTTTTGCGTACCTACTATATAATTCTTCAACAGTATATAGTACTCAGACTCAAAATATAGTACAATACTGTATATTATAGTACGGTTGGCAACCCTAGGCATGTGACAAATCCTACTAAATAGTTTTATTACAAGCTTAAATTTAGTTTCACCTGCCACGATGTAATTGTCTTTAATTAAATTTGAGCCGGTTACCGATTAAGCTGAAATTTTGCATGCTTGTGTAAATCAGATGGCAATGCAATAGTACATTTTGATACAAGTGGGGAAAGTTTGTCATTGCAGCCGAGGCGAAATTCACCCGAGCCGTACAGGCGAGGGTGTTATGAAGCCGAGTGCTGCAGTGACAAATCTCCACGTGTATCAAACGACGTTTTTCAATACACTTACGAAGAAATACGATGAAAAATCCACCAATAATCTATCTTCTATCGGAAAATTACGATGCATTTTTGTTCATTTTGTACTGAAGAAAATTTTCCAAAGTTACCTAATAATTTAGTTTTGATTTCATGGCAGCACGCTTTTTTACCTCAATCACATAATCTGGTAGCGTAGCATCTAAAGGATTCTCTTCAAATCTTCTTTTTCACAACTATCAGAAATGAATAAGTTAGTTAATATTAGGTGTACTTTTTTCCCGCGCATAACCTTTGCAGGTTGAAGAAGAAGCAAAGGTATCAAACCCTATACATCCTAATATTAAAAATATAAACATTCAAATAATTTTGAATTTAGAACACAGATAATTGTTAATTTGTTGGTATTAACAAATTATTGCTTACGTAATCATGTCTATTTATTTTATTCTGTTCAAAAACACAATTTCAATTTTCATTAAATATTAAAACCTCAAAAATATCCGCCTCTCTGCTATAAAAAAAAAATAATCACTCTTGACCATGATGAAATAGGAATGAAAAAAGCCCTTGGCTACTCTTCCTAGACATTATCTTAGGGATTCCTGGGATAGAGTTTGGGCAGAAAGTAGCCGTTCAAAAGGAAAATACTACTTTAGCATACAGTCAGAAATTCCATGTAAACCTTGGTTCTCTGTCCTCAAACTTGGCAAAATTGCGACAACCATTTTAATAAGAATGCGTTTAGGTCATACTACTTGCCCAGCGCACCTTGCACGCTTCCGTATTATAGATAGTCCTCAATGTGAATGTGGACATGACTTTGGGGATCTGAACCATATATTCTTTTCCTGCCCGATTCATGACCGTACTTCCTTTTTAAATTGTTTGATATCCCTCCGTGTCCCTTTCCCTACATCAGCGAAAACTCTTCTTTTTTCTTTCAACCCCTCCATATATAGTGTTCTTTCTGATTATATTTATGACAACAATATCCGTCTGTAAAATGTATAAATATTTATTAGTATTTTAATAGATTTTTGTCCCTTTTATTTACGTAATATTTTTAATAACTAAATATACAGTAGGTTTTTTACACATTCCTGATCCTATATCCATGTTATTCCAAATTCCGTTACTTTTCGCATTATAATTATGTTTCCCTACCTTCCTCTTCAAACCCCGTCCAAAATAAACATCTAAACAACTTGACACTGGCGGATGCACGAGAGTGCCAGCTATAATCTCCTGTCGATGGATTGGAGGAAAAAAAAAAAAAAGAAGCCCTTGTTTTGATAAATTGAAAAAAAGCACGCGGGTGATAAATATGCCATATCGAACCTAATCGTAGTGCGATAAAAGGCAGTTTTCGAGTAAGTGTATTGAAAAATTATTATAACATTGGATGGAATCTGAAGGTGGCCATAGGAACTCGGTAATTAAACGACACAACCCCATCGAGTTTGGGCTCGTGTGATTCGTCTTGACGAGTATTAATTATATAGGTTTAAACTACGTTATAAAAACTTGTAATGAAAAAAATATTTTCATTGAAAACTTGTTTTTAATTTTATAGCCTTCTTTCTGAATCCTTTAGTTTTTGTTAACAAAATGTTTTTGTTTATTCCTCCAACACTTCCCAATTTTATTTTCCACTCTTCTCTCTTTCGCACTCTGGTTCAGGTTTTTTCAGACGTATTTTTCAATAAGGGCGCTGATTTCTTAGTTAGCAATGGCTCCATAAGCAATCGTCTATATTGTATTATTGAAAAATCGTAAACATAGGTAGCTCAAATTGATTTTTGTGCGAGCCTCCTCCCTATTCCAACGCGCGTGGGAAATCACCACATGATTTCTCTCTTTTTTTTTAAGTGGGAAAATCATCCAATAGAATGTAGTGTCAGACTTTTACTGACTAAAAATCCACCCAGTTCCTTCGTTTCCTCGCTTAGGGCCTCGGCGTACACTTTCACATTACACGTTGCCCCAGTTGGCTTCGACCCTGCTGGGCCCCTACGGTTTAATGGCATCTCCTTGAGGTGCGTGTGGAACGATACGCGCCGTCGACGGTTTGGGCCCGGTGCAGACGGTTACCGGATGGTCGGACGGCGAACTACCCATTGCTCGCCGTCAGCAAGCCTGCTCCTACGGTGGCCGGAAGTCAGAATCCGAAACCCGGCGGCGGCTGTGGCGTGAGGACCGTTGCCTCACGCTTGTGGCCTCCTCCTTTGCTACCATTCCTGCTTCGCACAAGGAGACGACCGCCGGATGACTTCAATCTCTATGGAATGAGAGGGGCGTGTCAGACTTTTACTGACTAAAACCAACCTGTGTCTTTCAGTTGCCTCTTGGTCAGCTCTTTCAAATGTTTCCACATCATGTTCTACTCTTACTTTTTTATATATTTAGCTGATCCGGCGCTTGACACAACGATACAATAAGAAACCTTATTTATTACTTACGTGTGCCAAAACGTGTTGGTGTTTTTGCATTTTTTGCACGATCACACATAAAAATATATAGGTGAAACCTGGGTGAAACGTGTAGAATGCATTGATGTACCAGTTCCCACGCGTTTGTTTTGTAAGGTGTCGATTACAAGTAGGTCATAGGTACATATTGTTCTCTAAACACAAAATATGAATCAGGACACTTATTTTAATTACAGTAATAATATAAAGGCAAAAAATTTTATGCATGTAGGTATTCGACCTTTTTTTAGAAAGAACATCGTAAGCGTAGCGAGAATTAAGCTAGAACTACAGTAGACCGACGCACACGTGTAACGTGCATGATTTGTACGTAGAAGGATGTCGCGTGGCGTGGATCAAGTGTAGCTCTACAAGTCTAGTTTCCATATAAAATGTATGGAGACCGACGCGCCCAGATCGGCAGTGTGGCACACGTGTCTGAGCAGTGTAGCTACTTTTAGCGTGTTTTGCAGGATTGGTTACCTAGAGTACCTAATAGAATAGTTCTAGCTAGTCCCTTAGTTGAAGTATGTAAATTGATTTAATCTGTGGTCCAGGCTGAACCTTGGCCGACTTTCTGCGTGGAGCCTCCCTGCGGACAGCTGAACCCGACGCGGGAGGAGCTGTATGAGTACCTGGAGGATATCTACAGGGATATGGCTGGTAAGTAACTACGTGACTTATATTGAACTTATTTGTATTATATAAGAAAGAGAGGCAGAAAGAAAGAAGGAAGGAAAGAAAGAAGGCGTTTAGGGCGTTTAGGGCGTTGATGCCACACACTCACATACTAAAGAGATAACAAAAGAAAATAAAATAAAAATGATAATAAACTAGAACTAAAATAACATTAGTAATGCTGTTCGTTCGTAGCATAATGTGCTTTTATTCTGGTTAGGCCCCGGGGTTTGTACGAAACTTGGTCAAAGAGACCCTGGGCATTTTCCTCCAGCACCTCGACCCTTACATTCTGAAATCATCATTACCTTGTCAGTGGCGTAGCTAGGTGACCAAGGGCCCTGGGGCAAAAACCAACTTGGGGCCCCTAAACTGTTTAGGCTTTATTAATATACTATGATTATATTATACATATTTAAAAAATGCAAAGCAACTTTATCTTTAAAAAATCTATGTTATAAGAACATTGATCATTCACATGCCCACACAACGATCAACGACAGACATCGTCGTCGTTAATATTATAGGCGACAGTATCTTCACTGCTTAATTACCAAATCTTCTTGAGTAGACTTTTCAACCAACTGCAGTGGTCACAATATTATCTGATTCACTAAAACTTTCAATATAATTTTTCACTTGTTCAATATGCGGTTTGTTAATCAGGCTTCGGGGGCCCCCCGAGCTTGTGGGCCCCAGGGCACTGCCCCGCCTAGCCCCTTAGTAGCTACGCCACTGTACCTTGTTGATCTGGTTGTCCCACTTAACCCAATTTTCTTCTGGTCTTATTTTAACCACTTTGCCCATATTTCCAGAGGCGTTCAACCCCGATATGTTCCACATGGGTGGCGACGAAGTCAGCGAGCGCTGCTGGAACTCCTCGGAGGAGATCCAACACTTCATGGTCCAGAATAGGTGGGAACTCGACCAGGCCAGCTTCTTGAAGCTCTGGAACTACTTCCAGATGAAGGCGCAGGATAGAGCTTACAAGGTATTTGACAGTTTGTATTAACTAAGATGTCTAAATGAAAAATTTAAAGGGATATTCTCGGAGTTTCCTTGCGTGATCGCTTCAGGAATGAAAATTTCCACAGAAGAACCAAGGTTGCCGGCATAGACCGAAGAATCGCCAAACTTAAGTGGCAGCAGGCAGGGCATTGCTTGCAGAACAGATGGTAGATGCGGTCGAAAGGTTTTGGAACGGTGACTGCGCTCCGGAAGACGCAGCGTTTGAAGGCCTCATACAAGATAGACCGACGACCTGGTGACGGTGGCGATGATCTGATGGATGCGAAAAGCAGAGGACCGGTCGTGGCGACACTTAGGGGGAGCCTTATGTCCAGTAGTGAGCATCTTTCGGCTGAAATGCTGATGATGATGACTGCTTATGTAACTCGATAGCCTTAATCAAGGCTGGTTGCCTGACTTTCGGATTTTATTAGACTACCAACATAAATCTACTAATGGCAGCTGGACCAAAAGCTTTACGTGTATTCCCAGATTCGCAGAGATACTACCCCTTTCTTGTACTTCATTTAAATGTATGTATATGTAGGTATATATTATATTAAGTATATATTTATGTAACTATAGTCTTTTACACGTCAGAAGTCTATAATTAATTCTACATATAAACTTTACAATAGCGATATAGGCAAAGTCAAAAATATTAGGGATCTTGGTGTTATACAAGATAGCAAACTACTTTATGATCAGCATATTGATAGTATAGTGAAGAAAGCTTCAAGAGCACTTGGTTTCATAATGAGAACCTCAGCCTGCTTCCGTTCGCTGAAACCGATTAAAGTTTTATATTGTTCGTTCGTACGCAGCCATCTTGAATATGCATCACAGGTCTGGAATCCGCAGTACGAGATATACAAGTCTCGTATTGAGGGCATCCAGAAGAGATTTTTGAGGTACTTGGATTACAAAGCAAAAAC
Organism: Leucania comma; assembly: GCA_958295575.1. Taxonomy (NCBI): domain Eukaryota; kingdom Metazoa; phylum Arthropoda; class Insecta; order Lepidoptera; family Noctuidae; genus Leucania; species Leucania comma. The sequence goes on from OY282469.1 coordinate 4,219,804, forward strand.
AGTATCTTTAGATTATACTCACAGATGCAAAAGGTATCACTTTCTACCTCTTGAGCAAAGACGAGAAATTAACGATGTGTGCTATTTACTTAATATCGCAAATGGTTCGATTGACTGTCCTGAGCTTTTGTCAAAATTGTCTATACGCACCAATCAGATGGGCCTGCGTCAGCGACCACTTCTCCAGGTACCTAGCGCAAACACTAATTATAGGCGTAATGCATATTTTCTGAGAGCAAGTAGTAGTTTTAACAAAGTTTCTTGTCAACCCGGCATTGACTTATTTTGCACCAATACGAGCACAGCTAGAAAGTGTTTAGCAAACTCATTCTTTGTATAAAAAGCACCTACCTGCACAGAATCAATATGTATTGTAACTGTTTATTAAAATGATTAACAGTTTTAGCTATTGTTCCAACTTTGAGCTACATAACACTGGGAGCAACAATTTTATCACTATCTGTGGAAGCTTATAATTAGCAATTTAGTTATTTATTAGTGTAGTTATAATGTTATTAGTCTGTAAGCTTTCTTAAAATGTAAAAAAATAAAATAAATAAAATAAATAATGTTTATTTTATTTGTATATATGTAACGGCTAAAGATAGGTGTGAACATAAACTTAAGATTAGCCGGCTAAACTTATCAGTAACCGCAGGCCCTTGGCTAAAAATGTAGAAGCGAATGAAAAAGAAAATGATAATTATGTATTTTAATTATCTTACATTAATATGTTATAATTACATAATAATAACATATTAAATACTTACTGATTACTATTTCGAAAACTTTTATTAAAAAAATAATTACACTCATTACAGATAGATACTTATGTATTCGTGTTAACTACTTAAAATTACAATTACTACAAAAACAAGTCATTGAAATAAATAAAACAGGAACCATTTGTTCATTACAGACACCTACTTCTGAATTTAAAATTACTATAAGTAGTAAAATTAAAATAAGAAAGATGACGCAATACTAAACTTAAACATTGCTACATGTATGCGTGCATCGTCTCCTCTCCGCCCCCTTCAAGCGACATGTTTAGCCCCGCGCGTCCATCGAATACATTTTTAGCCATTTCGTTTCGGCTAACGTGCACATTAGCCGGCTAAAGATGAAAAGTCACGAAGCAAAATAACATGCTATCGAACATTAGGCCGGTCCTCGAAGATAAACCTAAGTTTAATCGGCTAATGTTAAGTTTATGTTCACACCTATCTTTAGCCGTAACAGTATACATATATTTGAACCCTTGTTTTCATTAATCCTTTTTTTTATGCACCTGCCATGTTTACTCTTCACCACCCTTGGTTGACTGGTAGAGAAAGCCTAAGGCCGTGTTTACGGAGACGCGGCGCGTTGGGCGTTTCGTCATACATTGCAGCACCGGGCCGCGTCATCGCTCGCGCAAACACAAACATATAGCAATGTACGACGGACCGCCCGACGCGCCGCGTCTCCGTTATCGAGCACTAAGGCATTAAGTCCGCCTGTGTACCTTGTGTTGCATGAAGTTTTAATAAATAAATACTATCCCTCCGTACGCTATCGGACCGCGGACAGTCCGACCACGCAAGTAACGATCCATACTGCAAGCGTCTTGTACTCGTAATATAGGTAATTATGTATATGATGTGTTAGATTTTGAGGCGATTTCTGACTCCGATTGACCAGCATGTATCTATCTGGTTGTACCAGAGAGCGGACTCAAATTCAAAGTATTTATTCCAATTAATCAAGCTAGAATTAGCATTCACATCATGTCATACCTACCTATATTTATATCGACTTGTTCTTGCCATTCGCAGGCCTTCGGAAAGCGACTGCCTCTTATTCTTTGGACCAGCACGCTGACAGACTTCGCGCACATCGAGAACTACCTAGACAAAGATGATTACATTATTCAGGTTTGTAAAAAATTCTTACTTTTAAGTTTCCTTTGTTATCTTGAAACGCTGGAAACTTATTAAATACGGCATTTTTGTTTGACTAGATGATTAATAAAGAAAAAAAAATGTTTATTCCGCAATATATTTTATGTGGGATGTTATTTTTTTTTACCGACAATCGATCACTATAAAAAAGCGTGACAGAGGTGTATAATATATTGTATATAATTAAAAAAAGTTTAATATTTTTACCTAATTTCAAACCTATGAATAAAATTAAAATTAAAGAAAATTGAGAAACTTAAAAATGTCCCTTTTAAAATTTCCATAATTTTTCGCGGGGTCAAGCGATTGTTCGTTAAAAATAAATCCATGTTTGTTCTCTTTACATGTTTATATGACATCTTCCAAATCTGTATGTCATCGGTATGTAACTTAGTATATTAAGATCGAAGTATACCCATTGCATAAATATTTCGAAGTTGTTTCTCGTTGTATATGATTTAGGTTTATATTTTATATTGAACATTGTATTTACTTCTGTCTCAGGTCTGGACCACCGGCAATAGCGCTCAAATCAAAGGTCTGCTAGAGAATGGGTACCGACTGATTATCTCCAACTACGACGCGTTGTACTTTGACTGCGGATTCGGGTCCTGGGTTGGCGCAGGTATGTCCAGCTCTGAGTATTTTCACCTTTATTTCTACGAAGACTAAGTCGATATTTGTTTACTAATGTAAACTGCGCTGCACTTCTACAAATATGTGACCGCCCTTGAAGTTGATTCGTATCCATGTCCCTATCGTCGTTATTTCAAAGTCACATAAACAAAGGTCAACTTCAAGTTAGTGTAAATAAAATTGATTTTAGAATGATTTAGCAACAACATGTTAACTTTATCTACAGGTAACAACTGGTGTTCCCCATACATCGGTTGGCAGAAGGTATACGATAACAGTCCCGCAACGATAGCAGGAAAGAAGCATAAACACTTGGTTTTAGGTAAGTGGGAACAATAAAAAAGGCCTGTGTTTGGTAGCTTCCAAATTTTTTTCTGAGCGTATTTGGTCCTTCGAGCCGGATCACCAACTTGGTTCGAACATAATTGTACCGAGTTTTGAGGAGGCGTTTACAATTAATTTACTAGTCACTACCTATTTAGACAAATAACCGAAATTGCGATTTCTTAGCTTGAGTTTCTGGGATTGATCGACAGGTTTTTTTCAGCCTGGAATCTGGATTTGTGCTTAGTATTTAGGTGATTTGCCTCCTCATGATATTAAAATTACGGCGGAATTTGGTTGAACTAAGCATGGTTGCCTAATCCTTCGAGGGTTTGCAAGCTTTAAAAATTGACCGAAAATTTTTCAGCATTGAGACTCGGGCCTTCTCTTTGAGAAGTTGAGATCAATCACTCGAATGCTTATGTTGTCCTTATCTAGAACCAATATCCTAAGCAATATTGTCTGCTTTTGGAATGCGATTGTTAGATGTCTTAGCATTTTATGTTCTCGGACTTACGATTTTTTGTTTACTGACAAGATTCTGTGTGTGTACAGGAGGGGAAGCCGCTCTTTGGTCCGAACAGTCGGACCCGTCCAGTCTCGACGGCAGACTGTGGCCGCGCGCCGCCGCGCTCGCCGAGCGCCTGTGGGCCGAGCCGGACTCCAAGTGGCTAGATGCCGAGCACAGGATGCTGCACATTAGGTCTGTACCTTTATCAATCGTTAAGCCATAAAATCATTTACATCATTTACATGTTTTCTTATATAATGAAGTCCTCCATATTCTATCGCAAGGGTATGCTAATAATATTCAATTTCAAAATAAAAGACAAGTGTATAAAATTACATTAAGTGTATAAAATTATATTGAAACGGAATAAAGGAGTAGGGTTGATAAGAGGCATTTTTCGCCCATCATTTGTAAAAAAATTTAGTCCAATTACATTTTACAATTTTTTTTCTCATTACTTTTTTTTCATACAGGGAACGTTTGGTCCGCATGGGTATTAAAGCCGATTCTATACAGCCAGAGTGGTGTTACCAGAACGAAGGCTACTGCTACCGATGATGACCAAGTAGCTGCTGCCAGCGTCACCACACTATTTAAGTACGTCATAATAATAGGGCTGGTCACGTGACGTTTGGAATCATTTTGACTTATCGTTCATGCAAAATTTTCTTAAGTTTTTTGCATTTATTAAAAAATATTTACGGAGTTAGACCAACGGAATTATACAAATATCTTAATTCGTCTTACCCTATTGAATGGCTATTTCATTAAAAACATAATTCAATAATTGTAAGACGAACTAAAAGACTTGTAATAATGGTTTTTGATAATTATGATTACAATATTTTAATCAACATACGTCCTGACAACTGTAAAATACAAAAATCTTTAGAAAAATTTGGAAATTTGACGGGTTACCTTACAGCTTATTAATAAAAGTAATCATACTTATGTTCATTATCCTTTTTGACCAACATTTGTGACCACATTGCCAAACATGAAATAGTGATGGGAAACGTGACTTATCTCTGTCACAAGACAATCACTGTGATCGATTCTTTTACACGTAGGTTTTATATTGTAATTCGTCTCGTAACGTTTTGTACGTAGACATGCTAATAATGAATTATTATGTCATTATATTATGATTTTGTGAAGTATTATTGTAACTTTACAGTCTTTTTTTTGTAATAAATACTCATAATGTAAATTTGTCTTTTTTATTATATGGCGTGATGATCTTACCAACAACATAATATTTAGTTGGTTTCAGTGATGCAGTTGTTAATATAATTGTTTAAGTTTGAGATGATTTTCAACAATTAAAGTAGGTACCTTACATACTACTAGACATAGCAGTATTTTTTTATTGACCAATTACCATTTTTATGATCGTTTGCTAAAGAACCCTGCCTTGTTGCATAATTAGGTACTTGTCATTCTAGAAGTAGTTTTGAAAATACTTATGTTTTTGTATTGGCCGACCTTGGTGGTGATAGGGTAAAAATCTACCTATAAATAATAATTATTTTTAGATTAGGTGGATCAAGTCTGATGAAATGGAGGGTGACCTCGTCCGAACCCACTGCTGGGCTTCTATCGCATTTTCAGGGAATTAAGGGTATTTTTTATTTGGGCGACTGGTAAGTATAGGTAGATACCTACAAAGAAGGATTACTTACTTTACGATTACTTTGTACATAAATAAAACAATAATCACGCATTCACAATTTATTAAAGAGAGAAAGAAAATGTGTTAAAGTAGGAATTGCTAAAAAATTACAAACAGAATTAAAGATAATAAAATCGTATATTTACTGTTATAACATAAATAACTTATTTTATAAGACCTAACGTGTCATATCCACTACATCCTGACGAGCCAATACCAGCAGCAGGTATAACAACTTCGGTAACAGAACTATAAGGAATGTCGACGATACCGATATCGCTGACACCGCATCCATGGTTCACTGCACTACTACCAGAAGATGGAACGACGCCTTCCAAGCCAACAGTTCCAAGAAAGGGTAGGCTGCCAGACACTAGGACAGCGCCCTCTATGATCAGATTATCGGAAAATATTGTCACCCCAGCAGGTCCTATGTGTGCGTGAGGGGCTGTAGTGTCTATAATCAGATTTGCACCGATTATGCGGCCGTAAAACGGTGTGACTGGGACGACACCAGCCAAGTTGTACCCTTCGACGAAGGAGTTGGTAGAACACAACTGCTGTCGAGGGTTCGGTGGGATACATAGAGTGAAAACCGACTGGAAACAGAAATTAGGACCATTACAACATAACTATAGCTTAATTTGTGCATAAGTGTATAAGGCTTAAATGAGTTGTTATTTTGAAAGATCTCGTAGGCAGTGGCGGATTAGTCATGTAGCAAGAGTAGCTAATGCTGTGAGCCCCGCACATTCCGGGGCCCCGTTCCGAGATACCCCATTAGAAACCAAAAAAAAAACCATAAAGTTATTCAAAAATACTATTTATTAGTGACGTACTTATAGTGTCATTTAAAGACAGTAATTTAGTAAAAGTATTTAGGCATCTTTGCTAATACAATTGATACAAAATGTTCCCGAGGCCCCTTGGTCGAATTTTTGCTCGTAGGTAAGCCTACGAAACTCTTAGATTGTTTGATAAAACTCTTACCTTATAAAGGACAGCTTGAATACACAAACAAAATAATCCCTTCAGCAACATTTTCACTCGTAAATCGCACTTATATTAAGAATAATAATGTCTAATGAATAAGTCGACTTTGAATTATATAGCAAGTGTGCTTATCAATATGTGTAACTGTTTCAACAATTGTTTAATTGCTAAAGTTACGATCAAATTATCTACCTATTTATTTATTACATTATCAATTTATTTTAAATTGCAAAACTTAGTCAGATATTGCATTAAAAAGCGATAACATAAGTTTAGTTGTATCGATCTACTTAACTGAAGACTTGGCGTTTGGCGTCAAAAGTGTTCCTTAGGATAGTCATAGATCCAAGTCTGAATGTTTAATGTTTAATATCATCCTTTTTTTTTACTTGAGAAATCCCAAAACCAATTAACTCAATTAAGCTTTGCAATTTAGCTTCACTTTTTTTTTTGGACTGACCGACATTTTGATAATTCAAAAGTGCCTATAATTGGTATATTTTAAATAAACTATTCTGGTTCTGATTCTGATTCTGACTCCCCTCGCCTTGGGTGAAGTGAGTTATAGACTAAAACCTAATTGTGTTCCTTAAATTTCCTTTTGCGATCCGGAGTCATGGCAACTCTTCGTACAATGCTGCAGCCCCGCCAGGCCTCGGCTGTAACGGGCCCCGTCAATCTTGCTGATTGATGATATCGTGGAGGCGCACGTGGATCACAACGCGCTATCGACACGGGCCTGGTCCCTAAGGCGAGTTTCTTACCGGATGAATAGCATCCTGGTGTCTTGAGCTGTGCCCGCGTTATGGCTTTAACTTAAAGCATTAAACCAACGGCTATAAGCTCGTGCCCTGTATTATTTAAAGGGCTTAGAAACTTAACTAATGAAATGGGGAAAATCTACTGAAATTTGGGCATGATGTTACCTACGTAAAATAAGTAACTCTGATAATTCTGCTGCAGGGTTATTATACATTTAGAAAAAGAAAATTAGGCTTGTGTAAAATCTCCGCAAGCATCGCATCTTTTCCACCCAAGATTGGCTTTGCAGCTGTGCAGGTGTGATACGAGAAGTATCTGTTTCTGAAGTCTTGCCAGTATATGAAAATTAATTTAGCTTTTAGCCTATCTATAATATTAACACGCTACCTTTTGTCCGTGCATGCGGCAAACAGATCATAGAGTTAAATTTTGAGCGGTGATGGTCAAAATGTGCATCCACCGACTTTTTCGACAGTGCGTATCAATCAGTCCATTTTTGTAACCACGAGCCGAAATCTATAGGTGTTTGTATGTATCTGATAAACTCGTGCAAATATCTAGAAACCTCATTTACACGCGCGGGTGGTAAGGTTAGGTTAGGTTAGGTATTCAATTTAAAAATGTTTTGTAGCGAGGAGAAAAGATAAATTAACGTAGTTTTCACTTGCGGTAAGCATCGCATGGGACCCATTTTACTTGATCCTTAGTGAACGTGCTAGTTAAATTGATTCTTAGCTAATTATCATAGAACCACTTTCTTCTAAGATTTTTTTTTTAAAACTCTCAGGAATTAGCTAATTTGTGATTATTAAGTTTCTTAACTTTAGCTTTGTGTTAATTCCAGTGATATTATTAGTAACTCTTTCAATATAATGATTGAAGAGATGGTTAATTTAATAAAACTGTTTTCAATGATTTATATGTAAAGGTTACAACATCATTTGACTATTACTAATACGTGGGTATTAATTTTTTATCTTATCAAGTCGAAGTATAACCACGCTCTTTACTTCTTGAGAAATAATTGCCTAAAAGTATTGCCAGATGTTAGAATGAATAAATCAATGCACAAAATTGAATTTGCACAAGAATGGAACGCACTAACTTAACGTCACTGTGATTTTTGGGCTGTCACTTTTTATTTACTATCCAGATTTGTTTTTCACGAAGAAAATTTTTAATATTAATCTATTAGTCTTGATTAAATCTATTTCAAACATGAGCTGTTTTGAGAATATGACAATGCCCAGTTGTGTGTGGTTCGAAAGTGGAGAAAAGCGCAACATTCTATCATCTATAGCAGCAGGACTTCTGGTTTGTATTTGATGAATCATGCATTAATTCAATTCATTACGATAGATTGAGATATCCATATTCCAATTTAGACACATCTCTAATTATTGTTAAGTCTATTTGTTTACTATCACTCAATTCTTCGATTTCTATATTTTGTGAAAATGAAATTACTGTACGATAACTTTCGACATCATAAGCACAATATGAAAGTGTTCTTGTTTAGTTGTTGATGTAGTCCAGAAACCTATTCTATCTTTAAATAAATTCAAACACAATTTCTTGCATATATTGTTTTACCCTCTGACCCATCTTATTAATCGAGTTTTTCCATCAGTTCTTTACAGGATGGTGGTTTATTATCGACGCAGCGTCAGTCTACCCTGGGAACTTGCCCAATGCATCCCACGTCTGCGGTGTGATGGCCACACTGTCTCTCATCATGGTTAACTCCGTGTCCAACGCACAGGTCATTGACACTTACAGATAACTGTTTGACAGCTATTGCTTTGTTTTCAAAACTTAGAATGACTGTTTATGTAGGTCAAAGTAATGTAACAAAGCCTTGATGAACAACCAGGATATAATAATATTTTAAATGATAAGCAAAACATGGATATTGTTTCGACCTTGATAAACTGCAGTATTATTAGTTTTATATACAAAAAGGAAACTAAAACATATAAAATATGTGGCCTTATCACATTCCGCAAACACTTTTAGGTACACTGGCAATTGTCCATTCTTTGCCTGGACAAGAATTGGGCTGTCATTGATGTTACAATACCATATCACACTAAGTCATTTCTATCAGAATCCTAAGAAAATTAAAGAGAATTCCTGATTTGAAATATTATTCAACATAATATGGAAGTGATAGTTTTATAAGTATGTTGAAAGATATGTTATACTTTAGAATGTTTTTGATTTGGTTGGGTTCAGTCATCAAGATTTCAGCTCTGCTGTTGTTCTCTCTCACAAATGTCTTGCCACAACAACTGGTGTTGTGCGACGTGCATATAAAGGGTGACTGGTAATTAGCGAAAAAATTTAGCCAATTTTAGTACATTTTGACCAGTTAGGCAAACATAAATGTACTGAATTTGGTTAATTTTTGTCACTATTTCAGGTTTGGTCCCATAGTAATAGTTGTTTGTAATCATGACTATAATCACATATTTAAGTATCGTTCACTAATTACCAGTCACCGTATATAATATTCCTACAACCATCCTCAGGTCACCATTCCACCTGGTTGTAGGTCTTCCACCAGGTTTTAGGTTTTTGAATGATCATCAGGTTTTTAAAAAATTTTATCTTTTAAATTACAGGTGCGAGGCGAGACATACACAGGCGGATGCATGGGACCCCGCGGTGCTCGTCTCTGGCTGTTTCTAGGCTTTGTTGTTGGGTTCGCCTCGCTCATTGCTGCCTGCTGGATTCTCTTTGCCAACTATGTTAACGCTGGTGTGTATTTCTTAGTGTGTGTCATTAGAGCTTCAACATATGACACTCACTTTATTTTTCTTGATAGTTATGTCTAAGTCTGGTTTAGGACTGTTCTGTAAAGCCCAAGAGGATACCGGTGTCCGCACACCTGTTGTCTTTCTATTCTGTCTCTAATTATGGTATTCAAAAGGTTAAATGTATTACATATTGTTTTTAATTTGTAAGAAAATTAAAATCAATTTATCATAATTATATCAATCGGTTTTTCATCATCTACTTAATTGTTTGTCATATATTTTAATAACCTTAGTTTTTAAAATCTTCAAAAATTGTCTTCATGAGAATGTTTCAAGATAGCCTGCAAAATTCAAATTTTCGTCTTTTTCATGAATGATATTTTAATTATTCGCAAATTGGTATAGTTTGGTATCTCAAATGTTTGTCTATATATCAAAATCGCTCTTGTTTCATTGATTCCCATTGAAACAAGAGTGATTTTGGTAAAATGGAGCCGAAAATTTTATTGTAGTGTTGACTACCTCAGTTAAGCTTGCTGAGAAGGTTGACTTGATACATTTGGTCCCAAATACTACAAAAACATTAGAATGTGTTCATCCATATTCTAATGGTAAACAAATAAACTATTCAGACGAAGATATGGCTTAAAGGACTTAGTATTCAAGTCAAAAACATTTCATTAAAAAATAAATAAAGATGATTAATATTCTTTACAGGTGCAAACAAGTCTTCGTGGCCAGGTGTGAGCCTGTTCATGCAGAACGCATTCATCTTCGCAGGATCCCTAGTGTTTAAGTTCGGCCGCACCGAGGAACTGTGGGGGTAGACAGTAATATCGTACCTTTTCTATGATTTTCATGTCTAGTTATGAGTATGTTTATTTAATATATGCCAATAAATCTTCTTTGTTACGTGAGATTGACTGTTACAAATGTTGGTAAAATACGCAGCATATAAGTTGAACCAAAATGGCGATCAAGCTTCCTTTCGGCACTGGGGGCTGCGCGTAACCATAACAACAACGGCCATTTTAGTTCAACTTATTTGGGTATGTAATATCTATTGAAGCATTAATAAGCAATTATGAATTTATGCCTTATCTGTAGCAATACTTTAAACTTGCTTATCATGCTTACTGTATATGCATTTCTTTTCAAAATTGCTCTGAAATCCAGTTGAAGGTATTCTGAATTTGGCCCCTTTGTTGTACTTCTGTCAGTCACAGAATCATAACTAGCCATGAAAATCAAAAGACTCAATATTAACTAGGATAAATTGTAATTAAAATAGGTAAACTTTTTAGTATATTTTAAATAATTATTTATCTATGCTATTAAGGATTTTAGATTCCATTAGTTATTTTTAATATTATGACGCTAATATTATGGGATAACCTAAAATAGTAAAAAAATGTCTGTATAAATAAATAACTTTATTGGTTTGGCATTAATAAATTACATTGATTGAAGTACATTAAAGATCTTATTAAGAGTATTTATTATTATTATTTTTTCTATCATTTGGTTTTATCAGGAATAACATCATTTTGGTACAAATAATTTTAATCCTTAGTTATTTTTTGATCTTAGGTAAGGATTTTTTTTTTCTTCACCGTGGATACAAAGCCCTTCCGTCGGGGTACAGATAGTATGTATATGTGTTGCAAGTTAGAAAAATCTATAAAATATTGCAAAACTGCCTTTAACTAGGTTAATTAATTATATTAATAACTCAAGGTTAAAATTAGGCGGGAGGTATGTTTAGTAGTCAGAAAATCTGGTTACAAGTGGTAAGTAGGTATATTTGGTAACAATAAACTAGTGCCTTTATAAAAAACAGAGCTTACTTCGAAATTATCAAGTGTGTTTATCAATTCTTTGATACATTTTGTAATAAATACCTATGATAAAGGTGTTCTATTTCATAACTTTGAAACAGGTTTTGAAAGTATGCTGACCGATAAAAAGCAATTATGTTCATTTAAATACAGTATTATTATTTATCGGGCCATTTGTCCTTTCTGTCTGGTCTTAGGTTAAACACATTTCATTTAGTATTTTAAAACAAATTATTGCACAAACGCAGGCCACAGTCCAACTTTGTAAATTACTTCAAACCATGAACTATTGGCCACATTCAAAACCTTAAAACTAACTCAAAGACATTAATATCTAGACGCGCTGTTTTACACAATCGCTTTGAAACATATGCTTGAATTCAGAATCTTAAATTCATCAGACCATGGCCACATACTCAACCATCTTTAAAGTTAACCGGTCAAATTGTAATAAAAAGGTCGTAAATACATTTTGATTTCAAAGGAATTGTTACTTTCTCTTGTATGGCAGAAGATTCGGAATTCAAGCATCAATACAATCTTATATAGCGAGAAGCAATTTGCACATGTTTTTCGTTCGAAACCGCACGTCGTAGTGATGTCGCTAACCTACTATGCTTAACCCTTAAAGCCTGCTAAGAGTCTGGTCGGCATCTGCACACGTCCTGCCGTCGTTGCCGTCCGGCAGACACAGCTGATCTGCTCCGCAGCCTCCGTTCCTATACGCACACACGCTCTGAGCTGGCGGGCATGTGTCCGGGGCTACAGCAACACCGTACAGCCTTCTAGAAGCTGTAGCGATCGGGACCTGACCACGGACTTGTGTTTCCACGTTGATAGACTCGATTTTTAATCTGAAAGTCAATGGTTAAAATTTAGTCAGTGGATTTAGTTGCTGCAGATAATGAAATGATGGATTGAGTTTTATAGCACAAGCTCTTAAAGGGATTGATCTTGTTAAAGGGATTGAGGAGAATGGAGCTACGGCTTAATATTGATCGTTTTAATCCCGTGGAGGGTCGATTCGGTACATGAAACACTATCGATTTGTAACGATAAAAAAAAAATTAAGTAGGTACGCTACGTGGTAGTTAGTACGCAACGACCGACAACTACCTACAGGTCATTGGACTTGCTCAGCTGTTTACTTAAAGAAATTAATTTGATACATTAATTCGAGACTTTTTCAAAAAGTTTATTTTTAATTTTTTAATTTTATCTTTACAAATAATGTTTTGGTGTACCGAGTCGACCCTCCCTGGGATTAAAACGATCAACGGTGTAAGGGTATGTAGCTCCGTCCCTCTTTCTTGCTCGCATGCTTGTCATTTCAACACGCCCCATAACTGGGAATTTCATTGGATTGGCATCACGTAATTTTTAATACAAGGTTGAATTATCTATTATACGGGTGCGGGAAGGTACGAAATACTCGTAGTTACCGTGTGCAACTGAAGGAACATTCATAGTCAGTAAAAGAGCGAGAGAAGTTATTTGATGATTTTTTAATAAAAAAAATACTTTATAAAAATTTTTTTGTAATGGTTTTGGCCTGGATATTAAGTCCTTTGAGCCATGTCTTCGTATAAAGGTATGTCATATAGTCATATATCTAATATAGTTAGAGATAATCTTCGTGTTTCCACAGTTAATTACCATTTTTTTTAAATATGTTATTGCAAAGTATTGAGTTTTATATGTCACTTACGTTTTCCAATCGGTCCAGTAGAACGTATTGCCGTGGATCGCAAGCCCGAAGGGGTACGAGCAGTTTGTGGCAATAGTTTCTTTCTCCTGGTTGTCGATGGTGACACACTTTATGCTTTGCAGACCAGCGTCGGCGTAGCACAGGCGGTCTCGATCCCAATCGATTGCCAAAGAGTTTGGTAGAACGACATCACTGTTGTCTAGGAAGATGCCTCGTTGAGTTCCGTCCATGTTTGCCCATTCAATTTTTGGGTTTGTGCGTTTCCAGTCAGACCAGAAGATTTTTCTGTAAAAACATACGGTTGTGAATGTGATACATATATTTCTATCAAAATTCTTGCTTGCTTGCTTGCTCATTCTCTTATTTTTAGTTTATCGAACAAGTTTGCTCATCATCATCATTTCAGCCAAAACATGTCCACTGAAGGACATAGGGCTCACCAAAGTGTTCCCATAACGACTGGTCATGTGCGTCTCACATCCATCGGATTCCCGTACCTCTCCACCAGGTCAGCGGTCCGTAGCACCGGTGCGCGGTCGCTACTCCAGAACCTTTCGGCCCATCGACCATCTGTATATCTGTGTGTGTGTGTTCTGCGAGCAATGTGCCTTGGCCACTTACCTAGGTTTGACGATTTCTCGGGCTACTTTATTTTATTTTTAATTTAATAACACCCTTCCGACCTCAGATAATGGGACCAGCGACGGACAAAGAAGAAGAATAATAACTTACCCTCTTCTCGGATGCACGGCGATGCCTCTGGGGTTGGAAATTCTGTCCAACGCGAACAACACTTTCCGTGCTTTCGTGTCCAAGTTTGCAACTTCAATAGTCAACTTCCTAGAGTCAGTCCAGAATATGTTTCTGGATGACCAGTCCACTGCTATGCCTTCAGGTGACTTGACGCCTAAAATGAGTAATAGTATTATTTGAGGATTTTGTTAGTCAATAGTGAGTTCCGTGCGAAGGAAAATGATTTCTTTACTCATCCCGTACGTCAGGTCATAACTCACCTTCTGATAAGAACAGGCTACTGTCGCTTCCGTCATACGCAGCAGTTTTGATGGCGTAACTCACAACATCACCCCAGTATATCTTGCCAACTTCACAGTCTACGTCCACACCAACGGCAATCTGCGAAATCCCGCTGTTGAACGGCGTCGCGAAATCTCTCGATGTGACTTGGAAGGGCACTTTGTACACGGACGCGCCATCACTCGCTACCAGGAAGTTTCCAACTTTTCTCGGGTTCAAGTTGCAGTGACTTCCGTTACCGTTGTAGCCTGCATTACATTCGCAGACGTACGCTTCGTGTCTGAAGAGGCAAGACGCGTGCAAGTCGCACATGTTGGGGTCGTTCCTGCACGTAGCTTCAGGGATGCAGGAGTACCCGTCGCCTGTATACCCGTCTCTACACACGCACTGATACGTGTCGTCGACAGGCGTGCACACGGCATTGTCGTTACAGTCGTTTGCGATATCGCATGTGCGTCCTTCGGGCACGCATTGCGAAATAGCATCGCCAGTGTATCCGTCGTCACAGTGGCAGTAGTTCAGATCTAAAACTGAGTCGTAGAGACATGAGGCGTGCTCAGCACACCACCCTCCGTTGCAGAGGTTCCCGTCAGGGATGCATGCATCGTTCTGGTCTTTTATGTATCCTTTGAGACACTGGCAGATGTATTCGTTGCTTTTTTCGTCTGGGCGACATTCGGCGTTGTATTCACAGTCAGAGTTATTTTTGCAGCTGAAGTTTGGCCGGCAGGAGTAACCGTCGCCATGGTAGCCAAGGTCGCACACGCAGATAAATTCGTCCGAGCGGGTGTTGATGCAATGTCCGTTAAGGCCGCACGCACAGTAGGCTCCGGTTTTCTCAATGCATTCGAAAGCATCGCCTTCGTAGCCTTCTGGGCAGACGCAGTGCTTTCCTTCCCAATCGCTTGAAGCATCAGCTGATGAATATGTGCAGACGGCGTTCGGTGGACAGTCACTATCCTCCTCACATTTAACTGAAAACATAATAAATCGTATCATTGTATTTAAAAAAAAAAACCTTTTTTTTTATAGTATTAAATAGTAGTTATCTTACATAGAGAGTCATTGTTGTCCGTGTTGTCCGTAGGGGGGTACTCTGGTTGCTGATAGTGGGGATCTGGCGATTGCTGGTAATTGGGTTGTCCATTGTTATTTTCCGAAGGTGCTTGATTGTTGTTTTGTGTAGGCACTGTGAAGCTGTTATCTGTAGGCGGTTGATATTGATTCGGTGTAGGCGATGGATAGTTGTTATCTAAAGTCTGTTGATAGTTGTGATCCGGTTGTTGGTAATAACTGTTATCTGTAGAAGACGGGTAGGTGGGTGAAGGCGGTGGGTAACTATTTTCAGATGGTGTGTATTCACCGTTTACCGGTCTTTGATTGCTTGGATCCCATGAGCTCGGTGAGTTGTTATCAGGTTCAGTAGGATACGCTTCTGTTGATGTTGGATAGCGGGGTTCAGCACTAGTTTGATAATATGGCTCCGTAGGTGGTTGATAGTAAGTGTCGGTAGGTTGCTTGTAGTAATTATCAGATGGTTCACGTTGTGGAGCATCGTAATCGCGACGACACAGCTGGTTGTTAAGTTCGTCCCTGTAGTCAGAATATCCTGGGGGGCACGAGCAGCTGTACTGATCACATTCAGGTAAGACGAAGGTCTCATTGTAATCAGCCTCGTTATTTCCATTGTCAACAGCTGGTGCTCGTGTAGTTTCATCTCTACGAGCGACTTCGACGCAGTACAAGCCATCACCTGAATAACCTGCATTGCATTTACATTCGTAATTATTGCCCGTAAAAACACAAGCAGCGTACGGCGAGCAGCTAGCACAAGCAGTCTCGTAATTCGGGAAACAGTACCGTCCGTCTCCATTGTACCCAGGATTGCAAGCGCATATAGCTTCTCCGTCAGGGTTGTCTATACAACGAGCATTGACATCACATTTTTTGTCCCGGCACGTAGATAGAGGTTTACAGTTTAGGCCATTTCCGATAAATCCCTGACGACACCTACATTGGAAACCGCCGTCGTGGTTATTACAGTCCGCATTGCTATCACAGTTATGGGTTCCTGATGCACATTCGTCTATATCAACACAGGCGAGGACATTGTCTTGGTAAATGTTTGTAAAACCCGTCTCACAGACACAAGCAAAGGAATTTCCTTGAACAACACAAGAGCTGTGAGGGCCGCAAGAGTTTCGGCCAACTATACAAGGGTCCTCTTCACCCAGAGGGTAAATCTTGTTGCTCATTCCATACCTTACTATGTTTTCCCTGAGTTCATATCCTAAGTAATTTTTACTTATTTTCATTGTTGATGGCGTGTTATCCTCGGCTGAAGGAGGAGCAAAACGGCAAGAGTTGAATGTGAATGTTTGTGAAACTCTTTGCTCATACTTTTCACCAGTAACTTTATTCGTAAAGGTTCTGGTTGACTCGGAGCGAAGGAGGCCTGGTTCTACGAGGGTGTATTGTTCATCATAGTCACTAATCTCAAGTTTTGTTCCGGCAAGTATTACCGGTAACGAGCCCCTAATGTCTGTCTCTAATGTGATTTGGTCAAAAACATCATGTCCGAGATACTCTTGATTGACGGTAACTCTATCGCCAGTAGCTGGAAACCATATATCTGCGGTGTGGTTAAATACGGAACCTGTGAGTTGGTAACCGTTTTTGGCGGATCCTGATGGTTTGGCAAAGATCCAACCGACGACACCTCCGAGTACATGTAGTAACTGCAAACTGCTTCCGAGCCCGCCTGGCACGAGCGACAGCGCCGTGTACGCGCGCCCGTCTGCTACAACCACATACGCTTGTATGTCCACATCGTTCAGATTGACGTTGTTTATAGCACCGTTTATTTTACCATGAACTCTAAGTGGGACGTCATTTTTGATACACGATTTCCCATTGCCGTAGTAACCTTCAGCACACTGACAACAAATTCCGGCTTGGTAGTCGACGCACCTCGCTTTTATGTGGCACACGCTGGGTCCGCTCTGCGCGCATGTTTTGGTCTCTTCTTCGATTTCCACTTCACTTTGGTTGTATTGGTCGGGGACAGCGACGTTACCTTCAAGGGGTATATCTCCGATGCGGAACACGTATCGTCCAGGCTCTTGAACATTAGACCATCTGAAATGAAATATGAGAATCAATTAGCTTTTCTTCCGATCCTACCAACATAGTAATGATATTTTTTTACTTATTTCAAACTTACGCTACGATATTCCTGATTTGATGACTGCCAGATCCGCGGAGGGTGTAAATGCGCCCATCTTCGGACACAAAGCCGGCTTGAGCCTTTGCGTCAGGTAAGCTCAAAACTTGCGTGTCTTTCTGGATCCACTGGATGTCTCTCTCGGGGTAAAGAAACTCGACGAAACTTTCCGTTCCGTTGCTGATGATGGCTGTTTGGAAGCGGTTTTTCCGCAAGTCTGTGCGCTCGTTGGTTGTGAAGGTGACGTCTTCCCAGGTGGCGATGAAGACGCTGGTCGGTTTGAAGTCATAGTAGTCGTGGAAATTGTTTTGCACGCTTTCTTCGGCTTTGGAGAGCACGTGAGGTTCGTTGGTTTCTCTGTAGTAGACTGCGCCTGAGTTCGTCGTGTCGATGTTGGTGTAGAATGCTGCGATCGATGGGTACGGCAGCGGGAACTCAATGTTTAGGAACGATGGGATGTCTGCTCTGAAGGTCAGTACTCCATAGTTATTTACCTGCGAATACAAAGGTCAGGTTGTTAAACTCTTCTACTGTACATATTTTCGTCGTTGTTGTTCATAGTATATAATACGATGTGCGTTTATCTAATACGTTTAGGCATATAATATAAACACGGCTGTGACCCGGTGTACGATAATGTCGTATCATATACATATTTAGGTAAATTCTACGAAAAGGTCTCGACTCTTGCTTAATTCGCGTCGATAAGTAGTGTTGATTCTTAAAATTTTTAACATGAAGTCATGTTCAGTTTAATTTGATATTTGAAGTTTTTTAGTAGGTAAATGTATAAAACTTGAACAATCCTAAAACAAGAAGAATGAAATACGTACAATCACAAAATAATTAGATATGTTTCACAGCTACAATATAAAAAAGGGAGAAAGGGGGCAAAAAGTGCATCATTGTACATTGTAAATTAGTATTTAGATGGTAAAAAGAGGATTTCAATGCTATTACTGATAAATTAAGTTTTCCCCATTAACATATAGCTCGTTTTTGAAGCTAGGATAGTATGGATTATCCAGGCATGGCATAATATACACAAATAACGATAGGTGCGTTTGCACGAGGCCGTTGTTTGATGAAATGTGGGACCAAAAGAGTGACTCTTTGACTAGCGCAACCTTCCTATCCAAACCTGGGGGCTTACTCTCGAGTTTAATTCCGATCGGTCGACATTGGAATTGTGACGTTAGGTACTCTTGAATTTGATGCTAAGGCCAAATTGCGTGACCTTTTTGAGAAACTAAGTAAAATGGGGATTGAGCTTGGCGTGTGGTCACGGTATTTTAAACCAATTTGGCGCTAGCATCGAATTCAAGAGTACCTAACGTCACAATTCCAATGTCGACCGATCGGAATTAAACACGAGAGTAAGCCCCCTGATAGTCTAGCGTCATATATTAGGTATATGACGCGAGATTATCAGGTTTATTTTTATAAACATAATTTGAGAGTATTCTGGACGCTGTTTTCGAACTTTAAGTCCACAGATTAGGTATCAGGGATTAAAAAACAAAAGCTGCGTTCAGTGACCGTCGCTATCGACAGCCGCCCACGTGCGTTTCCGTCCGCTCGCCAATCATTGCATGCGCAGACGCATGCACTATCGACTGCAGATCATGCTTAATATTTATTTTAAAAAATCTTTGGGATTTCGACATATGGAGGTGGATGCTGTGAAACTTGACTTTTCGAAGCCCTTAGTAAAAAACTAATTATTATTTGGCAGAGCCTTGTTTTAAATTAGTAAAGCGTTTTCTTCTCAAATCGATGGTTTTCTTTTCCGTCAAAGTTTTTGGGCCGTTTTAGGTCCTCCAAAGTGCTTATTTAGGGACACTTTGGGCACTCTAATAGCTGGCACATCGTCTGGCCAGGAGCACCACTCTCGTACTGGATATCAGAAGTATTGATTCTGGTTATAACCATGTTGATATTGTGGGAAGTTTAAGATTAACAAGGAAAAGACTTATTGAGATCATCAAATAATTTCTCACGCTCTAGGTGGAGCGAGAGGGCATGTACGACTTTGACTTATTAAAACCCATTCATGTTTCTTTAGTTGTCCTTTGCAATTTAGGGTCATGGTAATTTTTTGAATACTCCCACAGCCCTGCCTAGCAGGCATCGGCCCTTTCTGCCCCTTTAGTATTGCTGGGAGGGGAGCCGACTATGTAGGTGCTCGGGGGCTCGAGCACGCCGAGCACCCTTGAGAATAGACATCAAGAAACAGATCAGTAATCGCCTTTTGGGGATAGGCGTTATTTCACTAACCGACGACCCGTTCAGCGCAGTGGTTTAGAGCGCCGGTTGAGACGCAAGGGTCGCGGGTTCGATTCCCGCACCAACAAAAAATTAATTATATTTTTATTACATAGTATTTAAGTGGGAAATTTATTTATTTGTCGGTCGATCAGTCTGTACTTTTTGGAGTCATCAAATGAGCGTGTTACCCATGAGGTTTTCTAAAAGCCAGCGCCCCTGATTGCTGGAATTTCTGCGTGGAACACGAAATGTCAAACACGTTGACTTGGGTGTGGTTGCTTACCGGAGGCCTGGACGGCAAGCTACCCTTTGCTCGTCGTCTGCAAAACCAGGAAGAACTAGAGGACTACCTATCCTAGATACCTATCCTAGGTACCTATCCTGGGTACCTATCCTAGGTAGGTACCTAGGACAGGTACCAGTACACAGTCCTCTAGTCCTTCCTTGTTATATACCTACCTAGATATAGTGGTTCTATGTGTGTACAGATAGATTCACGTGCACATTATTTCTGAGCGTAGGCAATTTCCTGTACCTGCACGCAGAAAAAAGTATGCACGTGTATCAAAGAGAGAGAGATTAAATCAGATTTACCCTATCGGCGGGTGGCCAGTTTATATTGTCTGCGCCACCTGGTCGTGCTTCGGCAGCACGCTGCACGCACTACCGAGTTATCCCCGACAAGCAGGACTGAGCCTGTTCTGCGCGGGACATTTAAATTTTGATTTAAAAATCGGGACGTTCCGCCAAAATCGGGACGTCTGGCAACGTTGATCAAGACGCACATCCAAGGCCTCTTTTGCGAAGGTGGATCCTGGCAGCTCGATTTTTTGATAATAGAAATTCTGTAGCATGAATATGAGTCCTGTAGCGTGTGTTATATGTACAATTTTCGGATACTTCTATAAGTGAAATATATACATAAGGATGGATTGGTTCAACCGTATATTTTTTTAATATCTAATATATAAAACATCTCGTGTTTGTTAACGAACACCCCCGAACGGCTTGACCGATTTGAAAGTTTTTGTGTAAATTTGGTAGGTATGACACTAAGTCGTAGGCTATTTTTTACGCTCCTACCCTCAATTTTTTCTTTTATAAGAATTTATATCAAACAGCAGAACATCGTTTGCCAAGTCAATTTGACAGGCCTGTTGGTCTAGTGATCAGTTACCTTGACTGCTATACCAGAGGTCGTGGGTTCGATCCCCAAAAAAACAAAAAAAAAACCCAGGAAAAATGTTTGTGTGATGAGCACGATCAGTTGTTGTGTGTCTTGATGTAATTTATCTATAGTATATTGTATATATGTATTTAGAAATATTTATAAGTGTGTTTATCAGTTGTCTAGGATTCATTCACAAGGGACTGGATGGCGTTGTGTGATAGTTGTGGAATATTATATTATATATAACTAGCTGTTGCCCGCGACTTCGTCCGCGTCAAGTTTGTAAAAATGAGTCTGCGTAACTATTAATTTTGTGCTTGTTATTCATGCCGAAACCACCAATTTCATTCATTAGTAGGATATAGATTTCATTCAATCAATAACTCGTCCAATTTTCGTGGCCCCCACAAAATTACGCAAATAAAATCAAATATGTGCATAATCAAATGTGACATTTTGATCTGTAGCTATTAATTCAATAGGTAAGTAACAATAAAAGTAATTGTGACTCAATATTAATGTGTGGGCATTATTAATTGCCATTGTTTGAGGTTTGATTGGTGGAGGTCGTTGTGCCAATTCCAATTAGTTCGAATGGGTTGTACTTGGTGCTTGCGACCCGGTAGTAGCGGTCATCAAGGAAATACCGACCCACCCCAGCTTCGCACGGGTGTTAGTAATTCTTTAGATAATCTATAGGTACCTACTATATATAAAAGCAAAATACCACTCAATAATTAATCACGAAATCTCAGAAACTAAAACACCTACTTTAAAAATTGGCGGGTAGGGTGTAGGCGACGGCTATAAGAACGGATTTTACGAGATCGGAGACTACACTCGAAGTTGTGGATGATTACGTTTACTTGTCCCAGGTAATCGGCCTAGTTGGGTAAGTGTAACTTCGAGAAAGAGGTCAATTGTCGAATCCAGCTCGTCTGGCAGCGTTCATGAAGCTGAGCGCTATCATCACGTCCAACATACCACAGTGTCTCAAGACTAAAACCAGTGCGTGTTGCCAGTGATGACATATTGGCTTTGAAACGTGGTTGCTCGCAATGGGCCTCATTAGAAAGATTAAAGTTATCCAAAGGTTAATGAAACGGGTTATGTTCGGAGTTTCTTTCCATGATCGCTTCAGAAATGAAGATATCCGCAGAAGAATTAAGGTTACCGGCACAGCCCGAAAGAATCGCCAAGTGGGCAGGGCACATTGTTCGCAGTACAGATTGTCGATGTGGCGACTGCGTACTGGAATACACAGCGTTGGAATGCCACCTTCAAGGTGGACCGATGACCTAGCTACTACTATCTATGACTTAGATGGGTCGCGAGAATCCGATGGATGTGAGATGCAGAGGACTGGACGTTATGGTGACATTTGGGGGAAGCATATGTTCAACAGTGGGCGTCTTTCGTCTGCAATGGTAATATGGATTGAGCACCGAATCACATCGAGTGTGTTCGAGTGTGTTCGTGACTGTTCTAAGTGACAGAAAAGGAAAGAAACAGGAAATTATGATTCGGTGCTGACAGATGTGGCACAACTGAATAACCCTAAACTTATTTATGAATCATTATGTCTACTCGTGAAAACCGCGCAAAAATTCGTTCAGTCGTATTTGAGGCTACCACGATGTAAGTATGAGATTCCAGATATCACTGTGAATTGTTCGCTATAAGATAAATAAAAATAAATAATTCATCCGACTAAATTTTGGTTGCGGTGGCCAATCTGCAACAGGAATTAGCCAAGAAGACAGGAGTGTAGTGCTTAAATGCCGCATACATAGGTGCACTCTCTGTTCCGTTAAACTCTAGTTCGATGGGACGGCAATCTGACAGAACCGAAGAGAGATCAGGCGCCGGACCAACGGTTTTACGTGGTTTCCGAGGCACGAGGGTGTCACACCACTAAGTTCCAAACTCTGGGCTGCTACAGAGTAATGTTATTAATGGAAAAACCCAATATATACATTTTCCGCATATTGTCCGACCCGAGAATCGAACTAGATCTACAAGACAGCCACTAAAATAAAAGGAAGGTATAAAAATGTTGAATAATACATTAGGGAAACAAGAGTAATGTCGCAGTAAGTATTTTGAAAACGCAAAAAGATGCAATTTGACCCGGTTTTATAAAAGACGACTCTACGCCTCCACTTTACTGAATTACCGAAGTACCTATGAAAATGTTATAATATTTGGCGACGGTAAGGTTGATAGAATTGTTGATAAAGAAAGAGATCAATGAGGAAAGGTCGGATAGAATTTGTGATATCGAGGGATATCGCATGAGACACGTACCTTGTTAGAATGCAGGCTAGTCGGGTGTAGGATTTGAATATGGTAGGAAGCATTGTATTTTTATAAGTTAATTTTGGAGATAGATAATATAAACGCATAATAGGAGTGTCGTAAAAGTTTTGGAATATTGTAGCCTGATTTTTTTTAAATCCTAGGGGCCTATACTTCGGGCCAGAGCTAGAGCCCTCACAGGATCTCATCAACCGAGCAACGTCCAGTTCTGGACATAGGCCTCCTCCAAGTGTCACCACAATGACCTTGTGCGTCTCACATCCATTGGATTCCCGCGACCCTTACCAGGTCGTTGGTCCACCATGTCCAACTTTTTTTTTTTTTGGTAGGTAAAATCATTCAATGACAAGTCCCGCCCTTGGGTGGGGCGGGAAATAGTGTCAGGCTCTTACTGACTAAAAACCTACCCTGTTCCATTCATTGCCTTCGTCCCAGGGCCCTGGGTGACATTTTCACATAACCTTGGCCCAAGTAGACTTCGGCCCTGCTGGGCCCCTACAGGCCATGTCCACCATGGCCTACCGGCGATGCGTTTTGGCCCACTGCCATTTAAGTTTGAGGATTCTTCGGGCTAAGTCCGTAACTAAGCGTACTTTAATCTTTGCCGCACCCTTGGTTCTCCAGCGGATATCTTCATTTCAGATCCGATCACGCAAGAACACTCCAAACATCCAAACCAGCGCTGTGTGCTCATCGCATTGTGCATGAGGGCACAGCTTTATGCTGAGCGTTCGGCCGTTTTGCACGGATGTGGCGCATATCTTTCCTTTAATATGTTACGTTTGTCTAGTTTTTAGTTGCGTCATTCCGTGTAAATAAACTGTTTTTCTTTCTTTCTTTCTCCATTGCCCTTTGGATGATTTTAAGCCACAGGACCTAACACACATTACACACACATTGACACATTATCACATGTTTTGTAGTTAGCTGCTGACGAGCCTTCTAACGAAAAAATATCTCATACTACATCAGTCTCAATTACTCACTGCATAAAATGTGACATCAAAATTTTTAATGCATTTGTCTTTACCAGATGGAGTGTAAAGTACCACCCTATTAAGACCAATGAGATCGCGTGAGCTAGGCCAATTGTGACCAGAGCCTGTAATTGGGACCCAGACGAGATGGTGCATAACTGGTGGCATGATATGAATCTTTTCGTGTTTTTTCGTCTTGAATTTGGAATATGAATTCAATTCGCTTCAATTTTTAACTGACTTCAAAATGGAGGAGGTTGGATTTTTTTTTTGTTTGCATTATCCCAGATTAGTCAAAGACGCCTGGAATGATTTGGATTTTTTTTTGTTGACAGGGTAAAGACAAGCTGTCACAAGCAATAAGATACTATAATGTATGTAACATTGTCAAATATTCTATCTATCTTAACTTCTGCTACAATTTGTTCTAAATTACCTACTTGTTTGATAGGTTATCAATAATAAATTGTCAAACACGTATTTCTTGAATGGCAGAAATTAAGATAGATAGAAAAAATGATATTGCTCGTGACTGTACTTTCCAGTTTATGACATGGTCAGCATGTGATGATGGGATCCTGGAGAAATTGAAAGAGTTCTTTCAAATTTTATGGGCAATTTCATAAGGGATACATTTCATTGTACTTATAAAATATAACCATTATAAACGTTTTTTATGATTTTTTAAATTTAATTAGCTTATTTTTGTGTACGTACATTCTAAGCAAATTGCTCTATTGTATTCTATTGCTACTAAACACCAAACACTGCCCGCGCTGGGAATCGAATACAAGATAGACTAGGAGCCGCGCTACGAAGGCAAGCAACTACTGAGAGAACTGGATTTTTAGAATCGTAATTCAGAGAACAGTTTTGGATATATCGGCCATCACACGAAAATAGGACCAATTCTGATGGTATTATTCATTGACATCTATGTGTAAAGGATTTACTTAACACTGTTCAGTAATCGCTGAAACGTTGCGAGCACTAGGCGAAGTGGAAAGAAGCCATAGGTAGTTAACAGATACCTTTTAATGAATGAACAGACTTCACAGGCGCTCCCCAGTTTTATGGAATTAGGTCGGAAACACACAACATGGAGAAATTACGTCAAAAAATAAATTCTTTCAACTTTCAAGTGAACACCAGTGGCTTACTTTAGAAAAGGCATTTAATTGAACTAAATAGTCATTCCCTCACAATTTTAACATGCTTTTTTTTTAAATTTGTAATTAGTCGTTATTGAAATTACTTTACACAGATGTCTTGTATTTTAAGGAATAATTACAGGACTTATATAGACAGCGAACTCTCAATCTACATCAAAATACAGTAAAAAAGCTACTTACAAAAATAGTATCGTAAGTCTCGCCGAAGAACTTGACGGGTACTTTCAGCGGAATCTCAGGGGAGGCCACTTCGGAGCCGCGGGGCAGGTTCTGATCATACCCCGGGCCGTGAGGGTAGAACTGGTCGCGAGTGACCGCGCACGCGCACGCCACCAGCGCGAGGACTCCTGCGCACGTCCACATCTCTCCACGCTTCACACAACACTGGAATCGCTGGAATGCCCCGTTAATGGGACGCACATTTTGTCGCATATATACGACTATACGGAAATAAACCTAAGCTTTGTTTCGTAAGGTGCAGGGTGCGCTACATGGATTTTTGGGTCGATGAGAATATTTGAGTTAATTGGTGAAGATGCGCTTGTTTATGTTTTTCTCATTTAGTAATGACCTCTTTTGTTAATTTTACAGATTAAGTATTGTAATTTTCTACGATATGATTAGATGTATTCTACGTGGTGATTTGATAGTCAATGATCTTATCTTTCTGAAATATTAAATCCCATAATTTTCTGTAGCTTCTCATGAAACAGAAATATGCTGTCTAAAAAACCCTTTACTTCCCTTATCATATATTTTCTACAAAATAGTAGAAAAGCAAACGTTATTTTGTAAAAACATCATCACATTTATGCTTATTACTAACCAGAGTGTAAAGCGTTGCTTCCTTTAGTTCATTCACTAATGCGTTTCTACGAAATTCAAGAGAAACTGCTATTTCTGTATCTTAATTAGATACCGCAACAAAATCCTAAATAACAAACAGTAGCCCAATGAATTAGACATTAATTAAGTGGGTACACAGTCGGCAATGTCGTTATCTTCCTCAAAGTTAGAAACATTTGTTTGTTTGTCCCCGTTAATGAGTGTTATCTAGTAAACCATGCGATTACTACTCCATTGATTTAGGTGCTGCTAATATTAACTGATGATGTTTTAAGAATTTATTAGAACGGGAAAGTATGGTTTGGCCCCAGCGCTTCTCTCTCAGGGGATTTTAGAAAGGGAAATACACTGACACTGACATGCAAAATTAAAAAAAAAAACTCAAGAAAACTTTCCTTATCGGCTATCCTCGACTATTTAATGAAGTGGGTCGACCATTTTTTAAAAGGAATACTACATCCCATGCAATTTTCAACGATACAAATATTAAAAAGCAAACTATTAATAGTGCCTCACACACAATTAATTGGAGGTGACATTGTTGTTTGAGGTGACTAAGCCCGATTTCTAATTTAAGCATAATAATATGAAGTTGAGTATATCTTTTTTTTGTTATTTTTGAGTTTACTTTGTGTTATTTATTTCATCACCACTGCTCTCAAAACGGTGAAGGAAAACATAGTGAAAAGCCGGCATGTCCTAGAACCAAAAAATCGAAGACATGTGACATCCAACAACCCGCACTGGGCCCGCGTGGTGGATTATGGCCCATTCCCTCTTTTAGAGAGGAGGCCTGTATCCCAGCAGTGGGAACATTAAAAAGGCTGATGATGATGATGAGTATATCTCAAACTTTAGCGTCTGAAAAACTGACAAAATTTGGCATTTAAGTAAGATTTGAGACTTAATTATCAATTTAGAAACCCGCCCAATATCCATATTTCTTCGTATTCGTAGTGTCAAGCCCAGGAGCGCACCGGGGATTCCAGCTTACAATTTTAACCACGATTATTTTAATAATACGTTTACGTTTTAGTAGAGTTGTTTTTCTTTGAACTGGGTCAGTCAAATTAAACTAATGTGTTTCAGTAGAATGATCCGTACTATTTTTGCTGGGTCTCGTTAAATTGCTAGCTGTGAAAAGGCAGGTTGCCTACATCTAAACCAGTCATCTATTTGTCTATTTCTTTGTTGCACCTACCATGTGAAGTTTCTGCACCACCCTAAGGTCGACTGGTAGAAAATGCCTAAGGCATTAAGTCCGCCTTTGTATAGTGTTATGTGCATAAAGTTTTTAAAATAAATAAATAAATAAACCCTTAATCAAAAATTCGCCAAATTCAATACACTAATATTACGAATGCGACTTTCTATGAATTTATTTATTTTATTTATTTATGGTACTTGATAAGAAATAAATAATAATTATAGTCATTTGTTCAAGCGTTCTTTAAATTTCGACCTGCATAGGGGTCCTCTGCCGGAGGCTTTACGCGGGAATCGTTCGGTCTATGGCCTTCTACGGGGCTCCAGTGTGGGCACCGTCGCTGCAACAGCAATCGAGGACCCAGCTGAACGCGTGCCAGAGGGTCCGGATTCGTGCGGAGGATTCGCCCGGGTGTCGCCACTGTGCGGAACACGCGGAGGACACGGTGGAGCACACTGTAGAGGTGTGTGTGCCCCGCCTGGGCGGAGCATCGCCGTGTCCTCGTGGGGGCGATCGGCGGCAGCAATCTCTCTCGCCGGGCCTTGCGGCGTTGCGAGTGAGGAGGGATGGCAGGCGGTCGCCTCCTTTTGCGAAGCAGTGATGCTAGCAAAGGAGGAGGCCGACCGCATAAGGCAAAGGCAATGGGGCGACCGCCCCAACCACCGCCGGGATTCCGATCCCGATTTTCGGCCAACATTGGCGCGGGCTTGCGGACGGCGAGTCATGGGTAGCTCGCTGTTCGTCCGATAACCGACCGGACCGAGCCCAAGTCGTCGATGACGTGTTCTGTTCCCGCGCGCCTCAAGGAGCTGTCAGCAAACCAGCAGCCTGCTAGCTGCAGGCAGGCAGGGTCGAACCCTACTGGGTTCAAGGGCCGCGTTCTGAAAGGAAGGCTCAGCCCCAGTATGATAGGCAACGAAGGAACAGGTTAGGTTTTTAGTCATTAAGAGTCTGAGACTCTATCCCGCTCTGCCCATGGGCGGGATCTGTCATTGGATGATTTTACCTACCATAAAAAAAACCTGAATGGGGGAGAAATGAGGGATTAGTCAGTTATTAGAAATTAAAAAGGCTGCCCAAAGTATTCCACGCTGAAGTCTGAAGTCGCTGGAATATGTTGGTGTTTATTGTGCAATCAGTTGAGCCTCATAGCTCTCACACAAAGCGAACAGTAGTTACACGCAATTATCTGTGAGCATTGACCCAACTTTAGATAATTTGCTAACCAAAATATCTGGTGAGAATTTAATTCACAATGCCCAGGTCGCCGACCCCACCGCAGAATGCACGATACTCCTGGCAACTTGCCTCTGATGCTCAAATAAACTGGGTTATAATTAAGTTCCTTGCTAAAAGATAGAAACACATTACGTACCTACTTCGCGGCAATTGAATGCACAATGTAGGACGGGACGACGCGATGCGGCGAAGTCGGCGTGTGCGCTATTTTTTCTCGGCCGATGTGTAAGATTGTCGTAAATAACATTTATGTGTCGTATTATTTTGAGATTGCATTCGGAGAGTTATTTTTGTTTTGTAAGTGCAGGGAACTCTAAAAGCTCTATCATTGGTGTGCGCCTGCACGGGAATGTCTCGGACATTCGAATATAGTTCGGATTCTCTAGAATGTACTTATCAAGCATGTTTTGGGCTTTTTATTTAAATGTGTGAAATTATCGAATGACTACTCCTGAACTAGGGTGGTGTGGAAGGGCATTAACATTAATGTTCCTTCAGTTAGGTACCCTTTGCGTCTCAGGACCACGGGGTAAAATTTCAGATGTCGACTCATGGCCCTAGTATTCCCTGCTGGTTTACAGTTTTGCTGATATTTCGATGAGGCGCGCGTGGAACACTACGGTTTGGTCCGGACGGCGAGCTACCCATTGTTCGTCGTCCGCTGGACCACATACGGTGGCTGGTAAATCGTCCGTCTCCTTCGCTAGCATTACTGCTATGCTGAAGGAGGCGGGCACCCCTCATTCGCCTCGCTCTGGACCATGGCCTGTACCAGGGTCAGCCGCGAGAGGTCGTCGCTGCATACTGTGCATGTCTTGGCCCGTGGTATACTTAGTTCGAAAGAGTCACCGCGACCATGGCATTAAATGGGCAACAAAAGGAACACGGTTTTTACTCATCAGAAAAAAAAAGAAAGAAAATACGTTTATTCTGCTTAAAATAGACGCACAAATTATTTACAAAAAACAGTTTCCCCGTCAGGCCATGTGTGAAACGGGCATAACAACATTGCACCTTGTGACCACAGACAACCAAGTCGTCTAGGTTGTCGTGACCATAGACAACGAAGTCGTCTAGGTTGTCTCCTACATCCGCGACGCCGGCTGACACCGGCCTCAGCAGAGACAAACATAACCAACAAATAACAAAAATACAGAAAAAGAGACATTTACAATCTATAAATACAAGTTGTGCGTCGCATTCAAGCAAGAATGGGCCATTGCTCAGCGTATACCGTGAAGCTAGGCAAATCCAGCTATCAACGATGCTGATTTTCAGTAACAACCCGTTAAAAGTCTAACTATATTACGCTCTTCGCATAGTGGGAGCAGATCACAGATATAGATAGACATAGATAACGCAAGCATCACGATTTGTATGAAAACCAAGCGTGCCATTTTTTGACTACCTATTATGACATCACAAGCACTATTTAGTGAAGACGCCGCCTCGTACGGCGTCCCCCTCGCTCCACCCCCACACCAACAGCACAATTAACCATTTTTATATTTTTAACTGCACCCGACTAGCGCTGTACTCCGATGCAGACTGAGCGCGAAAGTGACCACTTACGATTTTTGTACGTAAGCTAGGCACGCGAAGTAGTTGCTGTTGCGTTATTTAGGTATATCTATATCTGTGGAGCAGATATTGGGTAACTTTTCACCCTCAAAAAATAAAATCTACTATCGGACCAAACCTGAAATCGCGAAAAAAATCAGTCAAGTTTTGTACATTATGACCAGTTATGTGAACATCCAACATGACCAGCAAAATTTTTTTTCGTGATTTTAGGTTTGGTCCTATAGTAAAAGTTGTTTGTTATCATGACTTCAATCACGTGTTTAAGTATCATTCACTAATTACCAGTCACCCTATATATAACAGTAAGGTAGAAAAAACTGAAAAAAAAAATCAAGTTTAGAGCCTCATTTGATGGCGATATAAAATAATAATAAATTGAGAAGCATAACTTAACTCTTGAAGTGTTTATGAAAATTGCCATTAGAAACAAAAAATCGGCATATTGTATTCATAGTAGTTTGTAGACTATCAAGCTACAATTGGTTAAGTAAAAAAAAATCCTGAAACGTTACTGAAATTTACGGCACAAATAGACAATAATATATTAAACCATCGCGCAAAGTTTAATTTAATCTAAAAATCTATTACGTAGCTCTATAAGTCGAGTGTGTAATAAACTATTATTAACAGAAATACACTGGGCTGCAAAACTTCCGGGTCACTATTAAAAAGTGCGATGGTTTCTAAAATTTATAAAGTGAATTCGTAAAACTGTAGTATCTACTTACATATATTGTAGATGACTGATTAATATGGAATTTCTTTCAGATTCTTCTCCATGGTCGTTTTACACTATTAAATGTACAATACACTTCATTTTACTTGACTGTCCTTTTTAATTGAATCTTTTTGATAGTTCAAAAGTGCTTGTAAATGGTTTTGTTTAAATAAATGCTTTGACTTTTTCACTATATCATTTCAATGTGATTTCAATGAAATACTAAATCACTACAAACACTTCTAACTTATGACATCAAAAGTATACACCACACTTTATCTTATTTATATATTTTTATCGTTTCGATGCTTTGTGTATCTCTTAATTTTATTAAGATGACGTGCATACAACCAGAGTAACTGACTCATAGCAAAACATGACTCGAGACTAATTTTCATGTGTCCATCGGCCATGTTCCGGAGCAAAACATAACCTGGCAACTCGATACAAAGGAGGTGAGTACATTGGAGCCACTTTTTAGCCTATAACAATTTATTATAGCTTTACGAATTCGACATAGGATCAGAGCTCACATTGTAGTGAATTTCTTAATAGATGTTTGGGACATGCAGGCTTAGACAAACAAGTATTTTGTTAGCTCTTTCGCCAAACGCTAAGTACAAAATGTATGGAAATGACTTTGCCGGTGCAGAAGCCACGTTACAGGTAAAACAAACAGAAAGGTAATTTGTCTAAACCTGCCGAACGACCGTGAGATGTCCATTTCTAAGTATAAAGCTCTTGATGACCAAGTCTTGCTTCAATAAACTGCTTTTAACAAATCATTTACAGGAGCGATCTATGTCCTAACTTTATAGATATCGTACGTTTTCTAACTGACCCGTTATTATTGCGGTCCAGTGTATACTGTTCGCAGACGAGACGAGGCAAAAACTAAACCGCTTATTGCGAGTAAATGATGAAAAATGTTCACTTCCGAGTCGGCAACCACTACTATGTGTAACTACTTAGAAGCCTTTAGTTTCAGGAAAATAAACACTGATATTTGCTTTGATTTTTTTTAGAAGTTAATGAACTATAAACTTTCATTTTACAAATTATTGTGGTCATAGCGTAAACGATAATTTCGCGTGCCTCAAAGAAATGTCAGTAACGTTTTGCTACGGTTTTGTTAGGCCCTATGGTCAAGCTGGGCCGATAGCCTCTAGGCCCATGGAGAGTTTCTGAAAAGATACCCCGTGGTCCTAGAACGCAAAAGACTACTAAAGGAACTTAGGTGGGTTTTAGTCAGTAAAAGTTTGAAGAAGAAAGAAGAAAAGGGAGTTAGTGATAGCATGACGAGTGACAGGACTGAGTGGAAGAAAAAAAAACGTGTTGCGCCGACCCCAAATAAAACGGGACAAGGGCAGGAAGATGATGATGATTTAGATATTAGGATAAGATATCCGTAAGTATGAGAAAGGATATTTACAAAGTAAGATTGCATAAATGGTAGTGGTGTTTACGAAGAAATGAATGCTGCCGTGACTGGGCTCAGCGTCCGGCCGGACGAGATCTAAATCTGACGGGAGATGGAACGGACGAACTAGTCCGGACAACCGGACAAGCGAACCTTTTAAAAGCCATCTAGAAGTCGCGTGAGCGTGTTTATAGCTTTGTGTACGACCGTTGTCTGGGCTGGTAGCAGAGACATTAAAAATATTTTAAAGCGGGTATCTTTCTTTTTTGTTGAGGTGGGAAGCCATCAAATAACTTCTCTCGCTCCGGGTGTAGTGAGAGGGAGTTTAAGAATTTAACGGACTAAAATCCACGAGTGGCTTTTTTTTGGTGTTGGGTTAAATCTTCCAATGACATCTCCCGCCCTTGAGCGGAGCGGGAGATAGTGTCAGACTCTTACTGATTACCAGGGCCGAGCCTTCCTTTCAGAAGCAGACCCTTGGCTGCCTGCAGCTAGCCGGTTGGGTCTCTACGGAAAATCCACGTGTGGTTCTACTAGAGCCTTTGGCGTTTAAGCCGTAACTCTTTCGAATGATCCTGCAGCCCAAAGCAGGTATACATATATGTATCTTTATTTTATTCCGGGAGTATGTGAGCTTGGAATGATTTTCTACTTTCACGCAGGAAAAGCCGCTCGCAGCAGTTAGTCATCGCACTTATATTATAAAGGCGAAGGTTTGTGATTGTGTTTGTTACTGCTTCTCGCTCGAACGGCTGAACGGGTTTGGATGAAATTTCGCACATGGATAGACCGTGATCTTCGTCCGTTTAAACTAGATGAAGCCGGTGTTTCCCAGCTGACTACTCCGAGAAGAATCACCGAAACAAACTCAGGGGTCAAAGTTTGTTTTAAAATCCAAATAGTAAAATGTAATAGTCAAATCACACGAGAACCATGCAGATTAGTCTGAGATAGTCTTTTGAAGAAAGAACTATACAGATTTGAGTGGGCCTGTCCAGTCTGTGCAAGCATTTGTCAGTATTTGCAAAGCTCAACTCAAGACTACTAAGGAGCTCAAAGACCTGACGAACAATACCAAGAAAGGATTTGGAACAGCGCATAGGATATAAGACTTTTTATTCCTGGAGTATTTTCCCTTGGGATAAGTTTCTACTCTCACATGGGAGAAACCACTGAGTTCTTTCTTGGTTCATATTCCTCAACGCTGAGGGTCAAGAACTCCTGACACTTTTCTTTCAAGCTAGTGATCCATAATTTCCTTCAAAAGTTGGAACATTTTCGTTAGTTAAAAAGCGGCGCCGGTCCTTAGAACCACTATTATCTTCGATGTAGGTATATTCCTATCATTTTCCTCAGACTAAAGGTAATGACTCACCGCCCACGGCGACTCCCGAAAATTATCTCAATTCTCAAAGACTGTATTTTTCTTAAAAACAAAGACCGCTCGAAAATTTATTTATCGCACTTTGTCGAGATTAATTGAATGGTGGAGGGTTGCGGGTAGTTTCGGCTCGGCGTCTCGGCGGATCCGGGCGGATCCGGTCGGATCCGGTCGGCGAATGATTTCCCGCTTCCGACCCGTTTCCGTCCCGTGGCCGTGGACGTGGTATTGCTAACGATACGCTTTGTGCTACCCACCTTTGTGGTTGCACCCTTATTTATGGTGTCTATAAGAAAATGATGAAGTTACTCTTACCTTTTTTCTGTTAATGGCAATTTTCTTTTGTGAACTAGTGGAAAATATTTAAGATTGTTTTCATGACGAATGGCCTGTTGATTTAGTGGCCCTGACTGTTTTGCCGGAGGTCTTGGGTTTGATTCCTACCCCGGACAAATGTTTGTGCAATGAGCACTATCATTTGTTCTTTAATTTATCTATAATATATATGTATTTCAGTCTTCTAGTACCATAACACAAGCTGTGCTTAGCTGGGGACTAGACCGCGTTATGTGATACTTGTGGAATATATATTATGATGGTTTTCTTGTTCATTTTTTTTTTGGGACGGTTTAAAGAAATCTGTATACGACCTTGTCTACCGTTTCAATAACTTTTCATTCGTGGACTCTTGTGCATCTTGAGTCTTTTATTGACTTCAACACCTTCTTTTGTAACCATTTGCGTTTCAGGACCACGGGTTTGTCTTTCAGTAGTCAATCTATGGCCCCAGTAGGCTTCGGCTTTGCTGGGCCCCTACGGCTGTGGTCCTTTTTTTTGGTCTTGGGGAGAAACCTTTAAAATGCACCTGGTGTTTTGGGGAAACGACCAGGGAGTGTGAGATTCGTTGTCGCTCTTCTCGAGCGCAAAACGTCATTTGATGATATTCCACAAAAAAATTAAGACTCTTCTTTAGAGTGCCTTCTTCTTCGTTTTATGAGTCATTGGCTCGTTGATGAGTTCAACTGCTTAAGTGTCGGCTGTAAGGTAACATTTTAAGAAAGTCTAGACGCTGGGATATGCAGACACAGTAATAAATAGTCCGGAGTGACCGAATGCCTAGGACAGGGCTGCCACGGCTCGGGAAATAAACTACCCGCTCCAGTGTTGTGTTTGCTAAGTCGTTTTTAAGTAGCTTCTAAGTAACACAGATTCATCTGTGTTGGGTGTTATTAAAAGAAATAAAAGAATAATATTTCAGTGTAGATTAATAATTAATTGCCTGAAAAAAAAACAGCTTTTTTAATAGGTTTCACCGGATTATACTCAATTAATTTCTTCAGAAAAGACTCACACTCTAAAAAAAAAAAAAATTCAGTTCGGGACTTTGATTGTAGGCTGACTTGACTCCGGGACTTTGAAATTTTTGGGAATTCCCAAAACCTAGTCGTAATTTCTGATGTCCCAGTGTGTTTTTACAACATCCTTGAGGCCCTACTATAGATAGTCTCTTAACTCAATCTAAATGACTACCTAAACTGAACCGCTAAAGGGATGGACCCTAAATAGTTCACTTTCTTGCTCGCACGACTGACATTTAAACATGTCATGGTGACGCCCCAGGGTAATTTATTTTGGAGTTGTTGAATCATTTTTATGTTGCTCCGTTCTGTAATCCTTATTTCGCATGACTGTTTCCTAATTTTGACGACGTTTAGTTCCTTGATGTGCTGTTCAATCGTGCCACATATGCCTTCGACAAATTTCCTCAATCCCCTGCTATGGTCATAAGCACGCCACGCTCGTATATTCCGTACTCCCTCAAAACGTACGAAACAATAAGGAAAAGTCGACGATAATGAACAGTTCCAGGGGTGTCCGCAAATAATCTACTTTGTACCGCACGTGACCGCGTCTCGGCATCACTTAATTAATATAAACTCTTGGGACAGCCCTGCGTTACCGGTAAATTATTGCGTTACATATAGCGCTTGTATGTCGCTGGGTTACTGAAAATGTACGCGGCGTTTCTTTAAGATATAGTGCGCTGAACAGATTGCGAGATTCTTGCACCTCTATGTTTTTTCATGAGCTGAAATATTTTATTAAGAGCCGGTTGTAGTCACTGAGTATTTTATATGAGCTCTGCTCGGGTCTATGTCGACTCGAATAGTTATTATTATTTAAAATAATAATAATAACTATTCAAGATTTTTGTTTTTGCGAGGCGCTTTTAAAAAACAAGCTTTTTTTTAATAACTTTCAAATATTATTTTCGTGTCGTAATCTCGTCAATAAACACGTTTGAAATCGTAAATTAGGGTCAGATTCGCGATTTTTTTTAAATCAAGCCATCTAATTTATTTCATGTTTTTATTTTTGCCCGGCGCTTGGTCATATTGGGTGCGAACGCGAAAAAAATATCTGCTGGTCAGTACATTTGTGTTCGCCTAACTGGCCAAAATGTACTGAACTTGTCTGATTTTTTTCACGATTTCAGGTTTGGTCCCATAGTAAAAGTTGTTTGTTATCATGACTAAAATCACGTGTTTAAGTATCGTTCACTAATTACCAGTCACCCTATATAGTTAATTTTAATAAAATAATTTTTCATGATGTTCTCTTTTATATTTACGGATTTCCAGAGGTTTAAAAAAGTTCAAAATGAGTAGAACCTGACCTTAAACATATTTTTATGGCACGTTGTATGCAGAAAAAGTAGCCGATGGGGCTGATAGGTACGAAAGTGGCGACCACGTGCTGGAAGACGCTGCGTTGAAAGGCTTCCCACAAGGTAGACCGATGACCTGGTGAGCGGGAATCCGATGGATGCGACGCACGGGACCAGTCGTTGTGGCGACACTTGGGGGGGCCTATGTCCAACAGTTGACGTCTTTTGGCTGATAATATGATGATGATGACTTAGATTGCTACCCATTATAAACAGTTATAGTATTTGTCAGTAAAATATTTAGAATCACTCCAGGTTGTCCACTGCTGGACACTCCAGGTTGTCCAGCAGCGGACAGTCTATCGGTTAAAATGATAATGATGACGAAAACATTATATCAAAAATTATATCAAAAGCTTCTTTCGAATATGCTTCAGGTGTTTCAGTTTTCAGAGTCCATTACTTACATTGGATTTTACGATGTTGTAGGGTTGATGACTGCGCTGGTGTAGTGGTCGCTAGTTTTTCTGTTGACAATGTGATCCTGAGTTTGATTCTGGGTGGGACAAAGAGGTTTTACCATCTGGAATTTGTCAGTAGCAGTCAGTTTTTGTTCCTGGTTGGTAAACTCTTCCCCTAGTACATATTTAGACTACTACTACTCCAGTTGGGTATGATAGATTTTATTTTTAATTATAATAATATATTAGGCGGCTGCATCAAGGGCTTGATTCAGAAAGCGGTACTCCTGGACACGGCTCGTATTGTTAGGAGGTTCCTTTCTCTGGAGCCCTGACTGCCGGTAGCTTGGACCCTGTTCCCGATACTGGTGGGATACTATTTTTTATATTTTTAAATGTTTTTTATTTTGTATTGAAATGTTTAAAAATATAATTTATATGTTTATATTAATGAAAAAAGAAAATAATAATAAAATTTATTCAAAATTTTACAGTCATTCAGTGAGTACATTTCTTTCTTAAATGTATAACAAGTCCTCAATGTGTTGTATGCCTAAACTAGGTTATCCTGTGTTTCAGGCGAGAAAAGGTAAAACATTATGAATAAATAATCACAGTAATTTATATAACAAAAGTCATCTAATAGTTAAGCAAAATAGTGTAAATAGTATAAAAAACGTCTTACTTGCTAATAAAATCTTACTTTAGTAACTTAGCTAACTAATCAAAATAAATTGTACAAACCATCTTTGTTTTAATACAACTAATAACACCTCTGCATCTTCATAGGACAATTTTTGTAGAGCTTCCTTGATAGTTTTCTTACAATTTACGTAATTAGGGAATAAATGCTTGTTTTCGCATGCAATTGTTGACACATAACCCCTTCTTGAGTTCTGTTATAAGTTTGACCGCTATGTGTGTGTCTGTCTGTGGCCCGTAGCTCTTAATTGGATAAACTGATTCAGATGAGGTCATTTTAATTTAAAAGCAGATTTTAATCTAAAACCATTCAATTATTTACAAGATATGGGGGTTGAAAGTGCGAATAAACAATCAAAAGTTTGCAAATATGAGGTATCAAATGAAAGGGTATATAACCTAAGACTTAATTATAAGTCTGTAGTTCGGGGGTTTGTTACATTTTGAATTCAATTTTTATGCTAAAACAAAAAATATGTTAGGTTCCATAACCAGTTCATCAATATCATTATGAAATACAAGTTCCTTTTCAGTAGGTACACAAACAAAATACATGATAACGATGTGCATATTTTTTTAACAAAGGATAAATAACAATATAAAAACAACAATATTTTATTCACTGATATGATAATGGAATTCCCAGTTTTTGGCAGCGGTCATCAAATGCCCGGTGGTTTTATATTATGTACTCGTTCATACATATGGATGCAAGTAGGTATGAGTCGTGCTTTAATTTGAATGTAATTATGTAAACGTGTGTGTTGAAGTTTCTAACCTACAGTTTTGATCATGATGGGCGATTTCTTTCTATACATATTTTGGCACCCGCTTAGAAAGGAAGATACTCTGTTGATTCCCTTCTTACAATACACTACACTGCAAATTGTATACTAATCTTAACGGTTGCTACATTCGTTGAGCGATAGGCTTTTTTATGGTAGGTAAAATTATCGAATGACAAATCCCGCCCTTGGGTGGGGCGGGAGATAGTGTCAGACTTTTACTGACTAAAAACCTACCCTGCTCCTTTGTCCCAGGGCCCCGGATTTCATTTTCACATAACCCTTGGCCCCAGTAGGCTTCGGCCCTGCTGGGCCCCTACAGTTTGCTGACAACTCCTTGAGGCGCGCGGGAACAGTGCTGCGGGTTCGATTCTTGCACGGAACAAATATTTGTATGGCCCACAGATAATTTTTCCAAGTCTGGGTGTCTTATGCATCCGAGTGTACATGTTTGTGAACGCACCCACGATACAGGAAAAGGGAGATAGATGAAGGTAGTCCGCCCGTCCGGTAACCGTCCTGACCGAGCTCGAGGCTCGACGGCGCGCAGTGCTCCACGCGCGCCTCAAGATGTCAGCAAAACCGCAAGGCCCAGCAGCGTCGAAGCC
This sequence comes from Leucania comma, assembly GCA_958295575.1. Lineage (NCBI taxonomy): Eukaryota > Metazoa > Arthropoda > Insecta > Lepidoptera > Noctuidae > Leucania > Leucania comma. The sequence goes on from OY282469.1 coordinate 4,258,734, forward strand.
TACTGGGGCCATGGGTTGTGCGAAAGTGAACCCCGGGGCCCTGGAACGAAGGCAAAGAAGGAACAGGAGTGAGTTTTCGTCAGTAAAAGTTTGATAGACCTTCCCGCTCCGCCCAAGAGCGAAAGAAGTCACTGGATGATTTCCCACCTAAAATATTCGTTTATTTATTATGGTTCAGTAGAGTATAGCTCTAGTGACACTTGCTATTTTATTCATCGGAAATCTTAATAAAATAGTTGTTCCGGGAACGAATCATTTTGTCATCAAACATTTTCTCAGAAATTACTGTCTTATATTTATTATATGAACGTTTGTTTTGTGGAGATAGACCGAACAACTGGCGTTTTTGTATTCTGAGTGCGCATGGCGATGTTCTGTTGTGTGTTGTTCATTAGCTTGTGGTAACAGAGCTTATGATGGTTCCTATAATACTTATCCATCGCAAAACCACTACTTGCTTCCAGATACGGGACATCATCATTTTACGAGTAGTAACTATACAACACACTTATTCTCCGGTGATGGTGCGAGGATACAGCACGGTCTCTCGTGAACCGGCGTGTCTCCTTGCCGGCCTACTGCGATGGGATCTGGATGCAACAGTCCTTGCACGCATGCACGACTTACGCTTAAAGATGCAACGCCCCCGGGGCGAAACTCCGCTGCCGGACTAAGTCGCAGCGTGGCGGACAGAGTTCCGGCAAGATCTCATGGCGATATGGCGACGGCGACTAGGCACACCATAATCATGGTGGTAAGTTGTAGGTCACGGGTTCAAACCTAGCCAGGCGCAATACTTTGTGTAAAACATCGTGAGGAAACCGGCATGTCTTAGAACAAAAAATTCGAAGACATATGACTACCACCAATCTGCACTGGGCCCGCGTGGTGGGTTACCGCTCATTCCCTCTCCTAGAGAGGAGGCCTGAGTCCCAACAGTGGGAACGTTATAAGGCTGATGCTATGCTATGCTAAGTCTTTTTTAGTTTATCGCGTTAATACAGACAGACGCGGTGGATCCCCCACCGCGTCTTGTTTTACAATATGTACCTAATGATAACATCAGTGGTACTCCTTCAGTGATTGCTGTCAGTAACGTTGGGAATAAGTCTTGAGCCCCTGATGCATACACAAACGGGTCAGAGACAAAACAACCAGAACACTCTTTGCTCTCCGTCTTTCCTAATCCTACCCGCCTTCGACCGAACAAAACATAATACCAAGTGCTATCAAAATACTTCGAATGCTGAACTTTTGTGCCAGTTTCACAAGATGCTCTAATCAACGGGCCACATTGAGCGACGAGCTCGAAGCGTTACGTAAGTCATAAAACAGGAATCGCATTAGCAAAGGGTTGGACGAGGCAGGCCGTTTGACGAGAGCGTTGTTGCGGTAACGTGGTGAGGGGGATAAGGGACAAGAGACAAGCGGGGTCTTCACCTCGTCAAGCTGCGGTCATCTTTTTCACAAGCATCTGAAATGTTTTGAGGCGGATGGCCTATCTTTTTACAAGCTTTCTATTAGCTTGCACTGTATGTAACTATGTATGTTCGGCTCAAATCTTGCAACTCAATTTTGAAGCAGATATCTTCAACCGATTGAGCTGAAATTTTACGTGCATGTGTAAATCGGGTGACAATGCAACATTATGATAACATGGAGCTGATCTGATGATGGAGCTGAAAGGTAGCCATAGGAACTTAGCAATAAAACAATACAACCCCATCGAGTTTGGGCTCGCTTGATTAGTATTGATGAGTACTTTGATTCTGTATGATAGCCAGGGTCTGATGATGGAGCCGGAAGGTGGTCATAGGAACTCCGCAGTTAAACTATACAACCCCATCGAATTTGGGCTCGTTTGATTCGTATTGACGAGTACTTTCATCCTATATGGTAACCAAGGTCTGATGATGGAGGTGGAAGGTGGTCATAGGAACTCCGCACTTAAACGACAAAATCCATCGAATTTGTGCTCGTTTAGTTTATATTGACGAGTACTTTCATCCTATATGGTAGCCAGGGTCTGATGATGGAGCTGGAAGGTGTTCATAGGAACTCCGCAGTTAAACGATACGACCCCATCGAGTTTGAGCTCGTTTGATTCGTATTGACGAGTACTTGGATCCTATATGGTAACCAGGGTCTGATGATGGAGCTGGAAGGTTGCCATAGGAACTATGCAATTAAAAGATATAACCCCATCGACTTTAGGCTCATTTGATTTGTAATGACGAGTACTTTGATCATGAATGGTAGCCAGGGTCTGATGATGGAATCGGAAGGTGGTCATAGGAACTCCGCGGTTAAACGACACAACCCCATCGAATTTGGGCTCGTTTGATTCGTATTGACGAGTACTTGGATCCTAAATGGTAACCAGATTTTGATGATGGAGCTGGAAGGTTACCATAGGAACTTCGTAAGAAATCGACACAATCCCATCGAGTTTGGGATCATTTGATTTTTATTGATGAGTACTTGGATCTTATATGGTAACCAGGGTATGATGATGGAGCTGGAAGGTTACCATAGGAACTTTAGTTACTAACCGAACACGGCAAGTTCGCGAAGTACCTGTACAAGATTCGTGCGGAGATGACGCCCGGGTGTCGCCACTGTGCGGAGCGCCCGGAAGACACGGTGGAGCACACAGTCGAGGTGTGCCCCGCTTGGGAAGAGCATCGCCGTGTACTTGTGGGGGTGATAGGTGACGGCGATCTCTCGCGCCGGGGCTTGGTTCAGGCCATGCTCCGGAACGAGGAGGAGTGGCAGGTGGTCGCCTCCTTCTGCGAAGCAGTAATGCTAGCAAACGAGGAGGCCGACCACATTAGGCAACGGCGCACACGCCGCCGCCACCACTTGGATTCCGATCCCAATTTCCGGCCACAGTAGGCGCGGGCTCGCGGACGGCGGGCAATGGGTAGCTCGCTGTCCGTCCATCCGGTAACGGCGCAAGTCGTTTACGGCGTGCACTGTTCCCACGCGCCTCAAGGAGTTGTCAGCAAACTGTAGGGGCCCAGCAGGGCCGAAGCCTACTGGGCCAAAAGTTATGTGAAAATGTCACCCGGGGCCCTGGGACGAAGGCAATGAATGGAACAGGGTAGATTTTTAGTCAGTAAGAGTCTGACACTATTTCCCGCCCCACCCAAGGGTGGGATTTGTCATTGGATGATTTTACCTACTATAAAAAAACCATAGGAATTTTGTAAGAAATCGACACAATCCCATCGAGTTCGGGCTCTTTTGATTTGAATTGATGAGTACTTGAATCCTATATGGTAACCAGGGTCTGATGATGGAGCTGGAAGGTGGCTACAAGAACTCCGCAATTAAACGACACAGCCCTCTCGTCTTTGGTCTCGTTAGATTTGTAATGCCGAGTGCTTTGATCAATATGGCAGTCGGGATCTAATGATGGAGCTGGAAGGTGGCCATAGGAGTTTCGCAATAAAACGACACAATCCTATCGAGTTTCGGATCGAATAAAATAAGTTCTAACCGGTCATAAGCGACTTGGACTCGCGCACGGAGGATTCCGTACAAATTTACATAAGTAAATAGCTAGTTAGTTTTAATACACTCCTACAAAATACCAATTGAAAGGGCTTGCAGAGAGGAACTTGAAAAATAAAGTGACATAACTCTAAATCCAATATTCTCCTTTTTCTCAGTCATACTCTCGGTGGAGTGGTAGTGGTCTTCTGGTAGGTTGGTTGCGGCTTTTGCGAGACTTCTCTATCTCTCTCTATTCATGGCACTTCGTGTACATTCAATGAGGGAACACTCTGAAGATGATTTAGTGAGGTCTGTCCATCTGGTAGGCGATTGGCCGCGAGAACGTAGGCCATCTAATCTTTCCTGTACCACTAAACGTTCCAAAGAGCTTTCATTGCGTATGATATATCCAAACAGCTTAAAAATTCGCTGTTGCACAATCGACGAAAGTTTTTGTTTTGATGCAAAGCTCTTTTGGAATGGAACCGTTAGTGCGATGAGCAGTCTGTTTTAGCCTCAGTAAACGCCTAAAGCGTCACATTTCAAGAGCGTCAATCGTTTTACGGTGCTTGAATCTCTTCCGCATTTCCTAGGATTTTTGATTGTGGATCCCAGGTAGATAAACTCTGGACAACTTCGCAATTGGCTATTTCATGTAAGTTAGGTTGATTGTTAGTCTTACGATCCACTACCATCATTTTGGTTTCATAAATCCAACCTGGTAGACTTCTCACGTGGTCGCCTCCTTTTTCGAAGCAGTAATGCTAGCCAAGGAGGAGGCCGACCGCATCAGGCAACAGCGCTTACGCCGCAGCCGCCGCCGTAATTCCGATCCCGATTTCCTGTCACCGTAGGCGCAGGCTTACGAACGGCGGGCAATGGGTAGCTCGCTGTCCGTCCTGTAACAGACCGAACCAAACCGAAGGGCGGGGGATGTCATTGGATGATTTTACCCAACATAAAAAAAAACCTGGCAGACTTCTAAAGATAGCAGACTAAGTTTCTTATGCTTTCCTATGATATGGGTAGCAAATGTGAGCATTTGCTGAGAATACAAATGTGATTTAAATAAGGTATAACTAAAAAGTAAAAAATAAATTACAAATAAAAAACTTTTTTAAAAACAAGCTTTCAATTAAATGGGCTAAAAAGAAGAAAATAAACTTTTCCTTTATAACTTTTACTATCTATTTATAACGACATTACACAATTTATATGATATAAAAGCTTGTCGCGAGATTTAACTGTGTAAATACCTACACACTACATAGCTAATATAACTTCATTTATTAAATAAGTTAAATAACTTTATCTATTGATTTTAATATTTTCAAAATCTCGCGACAAGCTTTTGTATCATATAAATTGTGTAATGTCGTTATAAATTGATAGTAAAAGTTATAAAGGAAAAGTTTATTTTCTTCTTTTTAGCCCATTTAATTGAAAGCTTGTTTTTAAAAAAGTTTTTTATTTGTAATTTATTACATTTCGTTTCTGATAAATTTTATTATCAGAATTATAGAATTTTTTTTCAAGTTAAAAATATTAATCAAATTAATTTATAATGAACCAAAATTTATCATATCGCTCCATATAGCGAGAATAGTATATCTACGTATGTATACTAGCTTGTGCCAGCGGCTTCGTCCGCGTGATATTAGATTTCTCCATAAAATCCGTTCTTAGCGGATATCTACACCCTATAAGGAACTTACCTGCTAAATTTTAAGTTTGCAGGTTTTCAACTGTTCAGGTATTTATCTTAATAAGCAGTTAATCAAATTAATAATACACACGACCACCATAAAACCCAGTCAATCAGTAATGATTCAATTTGACAAAAGATATTAAAAAGGAAATTAAGACAGTCTAATAACCATTGTTTGTAAGCCAAATTATTTTTCCATCAACTAGCATAACTTCAGTGGTACTCTTAATAGACAATTACGACTCGCTCTTGGCCGGTTATTACTAACGAAGTTAATTGATTAATTAATTAATTCCCTGTTCATGTTTGTATCTGGGGCTCTTTCGATAAGATACAATTTTGGCAAATTATAAATCGGCAAATATTATAATCAAATTTAGTTTTTAAATTTAAAATAAATTACAAATAAAAAACTTTTTTAAAAACAAGCTTTCAATTAAATGGGCTAAAAAGAAGAAAATAAACTTTTCCTTTATAACTTTTACTATCAATTTATAACGACATTACACAATTTATATGATACAAAAGCTTGTCGCGAGATTTTGAAAATATTAAAATCAATAGATAAAGTTATTTAACTTATTTAATAAATGAAGTTATATTAGCTATGTAGTGTGTAGGTATTTACACAGTTAAATCTCGCGACAAGCTTTTATATCATATAAATTGTGTAATGTCGTTATAAATAGATAGTAAAAGTTATAAAGGAAAAGTTTATTTTCTTCTTTTTAGCCCATTTAATTGAAAGCTTGTTTTTAAAAAAGTTTTTTATTTGTAATTTATTCTTTCACACTTCATTCTATTTGTTGTCATCTGTTTTCTCTTTGTAATAATAATACGAGTAATATTCATTTATTTCAGACATAATCCATAATTACATAACATTAAAATCGATCAAATCAAAAAATAAATAAAAACATTAAACAAAAAACAGATATTAAAATTAAAAAAACAATGTCATACATACATTTATAACCATCATCATCACCTTTTCAGCTGACAGACGTCCCCTGATGAACATAGGACTCCCCCAAGTATCGCCATACGACCAGTACTGCGCGTCTCGTATCCATCGAATTCCCGCAACTTTCACATTTTTTTTTTTCCTTCATTCTAGAGTACATCCAAAAGATGAACCCTAATTTTAGCCCTATATACAGACTAGTAAGTAATTTAAATATATCCTAAACTAATAAATCGTCTTTACTAAGAATGTGTCCAAAAGCATTTTTCTTATTGTCTCTACACTTCGTTCTTGTATTTATTAGGTAGCAATTATGCTACATAACACTCTTCCAGGTCATTAATCCACCTTCTGGGTGGCCTTCCTATCAAGGTCGGAGACTCCACACTTGAAGTACTGGACAACTATGTTTTTCTGGGACAGATGGTCCAGTTGGGTTAGGCTAACTTCGAGAAAGAGGACAATCGTCGAATCTGATTTGATTACTTTTCGGGAAGCTGCGCGGTATCTTCTCGTCCGACCACGCGGGCTAGTGTGGATTGGTGGATGTCACTTGTTATCGAATTTTTGGCTCTTGGAGATGTTTTCTCATGAGGTTTTCCTTCACCATTTTGAGATAAGTGGCCATGAAATACATTACACAAAGTAAAGCGCCTGCCCCATGCATGAGGGAGGGATGCCATAAGCATCACGATAATTTGTAACCCTCCAAGATTTCTGAAAATTTTTGGTTACATTTCTTCTTTTTCCTCAAAATTTTTGGTTACATTGGTTCCAGCTTCTCGCTCCCGCTTCCTCCTATCTCGTACGCCTGCGACTAAGTGGTCGCTCGTAAACAGTTTACGACAGTGTGCCAGCGGTGGAGATTAAAATCATGCATTTATTTTATTCGTCATTATTCCACAACACCCAACTTCTGTGTACAATGCTAGCTCTAAAAAATTTGGAACAATCTCGCCACTATGACATTTTTACGTCCCTGTGCTCGTTCCTATTAAAAGATAAATGTTTTAAGTACTTTTTTGTCATTAGGAATACTCGTTTGGGGTTTTGTTGTGACTACAATTTAGATGCCTACAGAGATGGTACGTCTCTACAGAAGTGTTTGATTTTGAATTAGTGCTTAAGAGGACTACAACACCCAAAGCGCGGTCACTCTCGGACAGCATACAAAAGAAAGAGATGCGCAAAGACACAATGCTTGCAAATATGAAGCATTTTAGCGATTAACTAAAAAGGGTATAGCCGAATAAGTGTGACGAGTTGGCCCCCAAATGGAAACCTGTATACCTAAACTTATGTTTTAATATCGACTTGATGAGTATACACAATATAGGTAATTTTTTTGATCAGCTTTCGCCTTGGATTTGAGATATGGGAAATAATAACTTTAAGTACGCATGACTATTTTTCAAAGTTATTTTTACCATTGATATATTATAAGGGAATTTGGAGTTTGGAGGTAGTGGAACAGAGAGTAAAGTCCCACACACCTCCGTTGAAAAGGGAGGATCCTCCGACCAGACGGGTGTTGTGTCTGGTGGGCTACTGCCCGATAGATGTCCGAATCCGAATCTTACTTGCGCGATGCAGGATTAGTTCATTTGTGACGACATAGATGTCGCTACATCACTCCCCTCCGGAGATCGAAGATCGATGGTTTTTGATGCTTCTTGATGCGTCGTGTGATGCGTGCCAGGCCAATGGAGGTTGGTTCCAGTGAGTCGGAACCGGATTCCGCATAGTTCTCGGTGAGTCGGAACTGTCTGCGGTGATGCCCCAGTGAGTCGGGGTGGTGCTATCCCAGTGAGTCGGGATACGATGCTGCAGGCTCCAGTGAGTCGGAGTAGTGCGGTTGGCTCCAGTGAGTCGGAGCGGTGCTGTGCGACATAGGGCTTGACTGCTGTCGTCGACCAGGAGAAAGCTCTTCATATGACTGGCCGAAGGTGCAAGTGCTTAGCCAAGGTCGCTGATGAGGCTGAGGGTGATGACCAGGTATGACCAAGTAGGCATACTGGTGGTCAGGATACCCATATAGCCGTGGGTGCTGGCTGTATGGCTCGCTGCTCGAAAGCTTGAGGAAGTGTTGATCACGTCGGGGTCACCAGTTTGGAGGTAGTGGAACAGAGAGTAAAGTCCCACACACCTCCGTTGAAAAGGGAGGATCCTCCGACCAGACGGGTGTTGTGTCTGGTGGGCTACTGCCCGATAGATGAATTCGGGTTTGTTCTATATGTTCCAATCGCGCTGCGAATCTTACTTGCGCGATGCAGGATTAGTTCATTTGTGACGACATAGATGTCGCTACATACGTTACGCGCTAACATCGCTGGTTGCGCCAATTTGCTATGATCCGCGACTTTGTTTTTTGTAATTTGTTTTTTTGGCCTAGCAATCCTATACCATCCGTTTTCCCTCCACCCGCACGACCGCAAGAAATGATTTGACATTGACGTTTGTGCATCGAGTGAATGTGACCGCACCGCTAACACGCCCGCTCGAAATTACAAGAAAATTGACTATTTTCGTGATCAAATCATTCAGAGACTCCACAATAGTGCAGTGTTAGTGCAAACCAGGACCTGGCAGTGATTTAAATGTGCGAAGTCGAAAATCGCCGGCGGTGCCACGTGGAACCTTCGAAGTCTAAAGGTCAGTGCTCTTTCCCAATACCTTTATCCCATGCCAGGCATAGTATCTGCATATTGTTAATAAACCTTAGATCGCTTTTAAATCTACAGTCCACACAGCAAATTCGCGCAACCATTACTTTTTTTGGTCCATACGAGCAGGATCGTGAATCATTTTCTTGTAATTTCGCAATATAGTATTTGTTCCATAGGGAATAAACGCAACGCGCCTGTTTACCTAGATATAATAGTAGAAAACCCGCATCTAGGCATTTAGGCAACTATACGTTATTTCGCTCGTATAGTTAAAGTGTCATTGATAATTACGGTACCTACGCCGTCAACCGCACCGCATAATTATAGTTAGCTACGTAAATATCAGCGTAGATATAAATCGATCGCATTCTTTTTCTTGACACAATTCATTCGACCATCCTACAAATTGCATGTAGGTAGACGCATTTCAAAAATACCCGTTCATTGTTGAGTGAATATTTGTAGGAAACGGATAAACCATAGATTATATACGCATATGTTATTCCGTTCGTTCGCCGTTCACTTTGTTGTTTACAATATTACCATATTGTTATCTGATAGTTATCGCTTACTTAATAATTCGTTAAGTGTTTGTTTGAGTGTATAGTGTGAATATATCAAAACAAGATGTCTCTTAAGGGAACCAAGGTTAGTACTGATTTAAAGGTTCAGTTAAAGCTTTTATACGCAAAAAGGGACTCACAGTTTTCACGTGTTCAATCAATTTGTGATAAATCTTTGCAAATCTCGGATCTGGCAATTAGAGATGCTTTCTTGTGTTCGTTGGAAACTTTAGATAGTTTGCGCGCGGACTTTGAATCTACAATCAATAATATAAACATTTTAGAGTTGGAGTTAAATCCTGATTACTGTGTGAGTTATCAGGCATTGTCGTCCTTTGATGACTTGTATTGTCGTATCAAACGTATTGCTAGGAGTTTAGAGACTCCCCCCCCCGCGAGTGGTTTATCCAACCCTCCTCGCGAACGCCCACGATTGCCGCCAATTCAAATACCTGAATTTAATGGTGACATTCGAAATTGGAATTTATTTATAGATAGTTTCGAAAATATAATACATAGGAACACATCGCTGACAGATCACGAGAGATTGCATTATCTCGTAGAAAAATTGACCGGTAAGGCAAAGGCTGTCTGTGCTGGAATTACGTTTAGCGCTGAAAATTACAATTTAGTTTTGAACACTTTAAAAACAAAATACGAAGATAAGCGATTAGTAGCCACCGCATATTTAGATCAATTATTCGATTTGAAAAGTTTTTCCGTTTGTAACGATCATAATTTAGAGAAGTTTTTAAATATTTTCGCATCATCTGTTCGTGCAGTAAAGAACCTAAAGGTCAATGACCTCTGTGACTTTTTGTTTTTGTATATCGGTTTAAAGAAATTAGATCCTGAAACTGTTCGTCTGTTTGAAACGACTCAGCGCGGTAAAGAAATACCTAAGTTCGAAGATTTAGAATCTTTTATTCGCGACCATATTAAGGTGTTGCAGCGCACGTCGGCACGTCATGAAGCCACGAATAGGACAGGTTCCGATCGCCGTATAGACGCGTCATCGAAGTCAGTCAAGACTGCACATACGCTAGTTAATACCGCCTCAACACCTGACTGTTCTCTGTGTAAGGGTAGCCATACACAGCTGTACAAGTGTTCGGAATTTCAGAGATTATCGCCTAGTGATCGTTACAAGTTTGTCCGCACTAATAATTTGTGTTTTAATTGTCTAAGTGACAAACATCTGGTTACGTCATGTAAAAGTGGTGTTAGCTGTCGTAAATGTCCAGCTAGACATCATACCTTCTTACATTTTGAGAGTAGTAAGCTGCCATCGCAGCAGCAGCCTGCGCAGACGCGCGACGCTTGTGACGCGCGGCCTGCTGCAAGTGCAAACGACGTAACATTGTGTTCGCTTTCCGCCGCTGGTACTCAAATCACTACCGTTTTACTTGCGACCGCGCAAGTTGTTATTGTAGATGCCTTTGGCAAACCGCGCACCGTTCGGGCGCTACTAGATGGCGCTTCCCAGAGTAATTTTATTACTCGGGATTGTTGTCAACGCCTTGGTTTTAGTTTTAATAATTGGTCATCCCGCTCAGAAGTGAAAGGTTTTGGAGGTTTAAAGGCAACCATTCACGGTTCCATTAAAATAATATTTAGTTCACGTTTTAATCGTAATATTTCGTTTGAAATGGATTCGCTAGTCGCAGATAAGATTACGGAACGGTTGCCCACGGTACCGGTTGACACGTCCATGCTGACGGAGTTTAAGAACTTGCAGTTAGCCGACGGAAATTACGCTTTCCCTGGAGATATCGATCTATTGATCGGTGCTTCGATTCTCCCGCATCTCCAGTTATCACGTAAAATTCAAGGTCTTCCGATGTACCCCGCTCCGCACGCACTGGAAACAGTTCTCGGGTTTGTTATAGTTGGTTCCGCACCCGCTTATTTAAATAGTTACTCGACTGTGTCGCACTGTTGCACCGTCGAGCCGCCGCTTGAGTCTACCATCCGCAAGTTCCGGGAGATTGAAGAGGTCAATGTCCCGCCTATTCTCAGCCCTGAGGATCAGGTCACTGAGGAGATTTATACCCGCACGACTACTCGTGATAAAGATGGTCGTTATGTTGTCGCGCTCCCTTTCAAGGGTGATATTTTTTCGCTCGGTGGCTCCCGTGCCTCCGCAGAAAAACGCTTTCTATGCTTGGAACGTAAGATTCAAGCTGAATTGTCTCCGGAAAATATATTCCATGTCGCTGGAACAGAAAACCCAGCTGATTGTCTCTCACGTGGTTTGCTTCCTGCGCAAATTTTAAATCATCCGCTTTGGTTTTGTGGCCCTCCCTGGCTTCATACCACTCCTAACGAGTGGCCAAGTGTTCCGTTTAACCCCGCTACTGTTTCAGAGCCACCCGAGGAGAAGAAACATACGCTTGTAGTATCAGTTCCGCGTGAAGAGTCAGTTGTTTTGTTGTTGTCTAATCGAGTCTCGTCTTGGTCGAGACTATTACGCTGTGTAGTTTACGTCCTAAGATTTTTGAGATTATTACCATCGCGTGGTTCTATAATCGCAGCTGATTTGGATAGAGCTGAATCAGTTGTACTTCGAGAGTTGCAGAAATTTTATTTTTCAAAAGAATTTCGTAGTTTAGAATCACATAAACCTTGTAGTCCCGCACTTCAACATTTGAAACCATTTTTGCAAGACGGACTCATTCGTGTCGGTGGCCGTCTGCGAAATGCTAAGTTAGAGTTTGAACAAATGCATCCAGTAGTTCTACCACGCAGGGATCACGTTTTGGATTTGTTGGTGGACTATCACCATAAGGTGAATTGTCACGCTGGTCCCGATTTATTAATGTCCATTCTTCGACAGAAGTACTGGATACTTTCCGCTCGCAATTTGATACGCGCTAGAGTGCACAGATGTGTGCCCTGCTTTAAGCTCCGCCCGCGTTTCAACGCGCCGGAAATGGCCGACCATCGTTCTTGTCGTGTTGTACAGACGGTGAAACCTTTCATACATACTGGGACGGACTATGCTGGACCGTTTAAAGTCACTATTGCCCGTGGTCGTGGTATACGTTCCACAAAGGCATACATTTGCCTATTCGTTTGTATGACAACTCGTGCGGTTCACATAGAGTTAACCAGTGATTTGAGTACGCAGGGTTTTATGTCTGCATTTAAACGATTTTTATCTCGCCGTGGTCCCGTTAAGCGCTTATACTCTGACAACGGCACAAATTATGTTGGAGCGCGACGCAATATTTCGGAATTACATACATTCTTACGCTCCAAGTACTACCAAAGTGAATTCGCCCATGTCTTAGCTGAGAATCGCATTGATTGGTGTTTTAATACGCCAGCGGCTAGTCATTTTGGTGGCAATTGGGAGGCGAATATTAAAAGCCTTAAGTCGCACCTGTTTCGGGTCATAGGCGAACAGATTCTCTCGTACGAGGAGTTGAGCACCGTACTCGCTCAGGTAGAGGCGTTGATGAATACGCGTCCGTTGTGTCGGACTTTGTCTAGTGATCCATCGGAGCCACTAGCGTTGACGCCGGCTCACTTCTTGACGACGACTCCTCTTAAATATTTGCCCGCTTTAGATGTCGAGACTGACAAACTGCAGCATCACCCGCGTCACGCTCTGCTAGATAGCTTAGTTCAGTCCTTTTGGAAGCGATGGAGGACAGATTATCTGCATACGCTGCAGTCGCGTCAAAAGTGGAACACTCCTTCAGATCCAGTCACAGTCGGTACTGTGGTGATACTGAAGACTGAGAGTGCGCCTCCTCTGCACTGGCCTCTTGGTGTAGTGGAAGAAGTTTTTCCGGGTTCGAACGGAATAACGCGAGTCGTAAAAGTTAAAACCGCAACTGGATCGTACCTGCGTCCGGTTATTCGCCTCTGCCCTCTGCCTAATCAGTAGTAGTGGCATAGTTAGTTATAAGTTGTTTCGCTACCTAGTATTGATAGTTTAGATTAGTAATAGGGTTTAGTTTCGCTTTTGTTTTTTTTTCTTTTCTTTGAAGGTAACCCTTCAAACCCGGGGGGAATGGTTGCGCCAATTTGCTATGATCCGCGACTTTGTTTTTTGTAATTTGTTTTTTTGGCCTAGCAATCCTATACCATCCGTTTTCCCTCCACCCGCACGACCGCAAGAAATGATTTGACATTGACGTTTGTGCATCGAGTGAATGTGACCGCACCGCTAACACGCCCGCTCGAAATTACAAGAAAATTGACTATTTTCGTGATCAAATCATTCAGAGACTCCACAATAGTGCAGTGTTAGTGCAAACCAGGACCTGGCAGTGATTTAAATGTGCGAAGTCGAAAATCGCCGGCGGTGCCACGTGGAACCTTCGAAGTCTAAAGGTCAGTGCTCTTTCCCAATACCTTTATCCCATGCCAGGCATAGTATCTGCATATTGTTAATAAACCTTAGATCGCTTTTAAATCTACAGTCCACACAGCAAATTCGCGCAACCAATCGCTATCAGAAAACCTGGAGTCGAAACTCACACATCTATGATCAGTGTCATCACAGCCGCAAACTATGACCCTTGCGAAGTAGGGTCGGCTCGCTAGTATATGATCGAATAATCTTGGCATTGTTCAATACATAACTACCTGCTTCATATATATTTAATTCATGAATACTACAAAGAAAGTTTGGAATTTAGTCACATACTTACACATACGATATTTTAATTTAGTGAAATAAACTATTGTTTTTGCTTGATCATTTAATCAATGTCAACAATTAGCATTGGTTGTATGAGTTTGTTCTAAATGTGGAACTAGGTAGATTTTTTTTTTATTTAAGGTGTGAAATCATCGAATGACTTCTCCCGCTCTAGGGTGGTGCGGGAGGGCGTTTCAGACTTTTACTGACTAAACCACTCCTATGTACCATCGCGGTCATTTCTGCCTGATAGCTTAAAAAATTTTTCGCTTGAATACTGCGGCGCGCCGCCAAACCAAATCTTGAATTTTTCGTTTAGTTTTTGGTGGTCACGCAGAAATGTCTTTGATAGTACCTTCAGTTGGCTTTTGCGTGTCTCACCCAAAATTGGTTGGTGTTTTACTCTTGTACCTACTTAAATATTCTGTAGGGAAAATCAGTAGCGCTTGATAATGAAAACGTGTAAATTAAGAATGTAAACTCACGTTACTGTTACAGTTTTTCCATTTTTACTTTTACGTCTCCTCACGTCCCAGTCGCCTTAATCCCGATTCCAGCCACCGTAGGCGTAGGCCTGCAGACAGCGGGCAATGGGTGGCTTGCCATTCGGTCGTTAGGTAACCGTTCGGACCGAGCTCGAGTCGTCGATGGCGCGAGTGTTCTACGCGCTCCTCAAATAGATATCAGCAAATAGCAGGTTCGAAGCCTACTGGGGCCATGGGTTAATAGAAAGTGAACTCCGGGGCCTAGGAACTTAAACACAGAAGGAAGAGGGGTGGGTTTTAGTCAGTAAAAATCTGACATGCTTGCAAAATCTCACGCTCAGTTTAAGAGCGGGAAAAGTCATTGGATGATTTCTCAGTTTTCCCCACTGTAATAAAAAAAACTCTCATATGTAGTTATGTATGTTTACCTACTGTTCCTACATGCAAGTTAAATATCGATTGAAAGTACTTATTAGGTTAGTTTTCAATATAATTTGGGCGCCAGTTCACACCTGAGCCCAAACCAAATAGCTTAGAGGAAAGTCACCAAATATGAAATAGTATCCTAATATGGAATCCCTTCATTTCTCTAAGACTATAAGTATGAAACGCAATACTCGACCATCTTCTGTTTCATTCGGTCTACTAACTATCGCACTCACACCATTGAGTCAGTTGCGCGAACGCTTCACGTGTGGCAGGCTTGTTTTGTTTTTTTGTCGTGCAGAAACTTTTAAAGGTAAGTAATAAATGAGTATTACCAGCTGTTATGTTTGTATACATAAGTGTTATACTATTTAGTACATCGGTATTATGTTTATTTCACCATTTTGTGATCTTTTTTCATTAAAATATTGTGACTTGAAAAAATATTTAGAAGAGTATGAACTAGTATAAAAATCCAAATATGGACAGTCGTCGGTGTCTAATTATGGAATATTGATTACATGATGAGCTGATGGACCAAGTACCTCCTGACTCTGCTGATGCAGAATGTATGTTCTGTTCAAGACTTTTTTCCATGGACAAAAGTGGAGAAAGCTAGATTAAATGCTTGATGTGTGGGCTCTGGGCACATTATGATTGTGCTGGTCCAGAGTTCGATACTTGGATCTGTGACTTTTGCAAGTAATTATGTAACTTCTTTCATTCATCACAATATGTTATATTCATTTAATTAATTGATCTCAAAGATATTAATGTCCATTTTTGTTATTGTTATGTTGATTTATGCTTATATTCCATATATGGGTACCTATTCCATATTTGGTTACTCATTTCTGATATTGTTTTTTGTGTTAGATTTTAATTTGATAACTAATATATTTGATTAAAGGCTGTTAATTACTACTTAAAAATGTATGACTGATTAGTAAAAACATTAAACTGGTTTAATTTATATGAAGTTTTTTTTTTATATCCCAAAAACAAAATGGTATTCCATATTTGGTGACTTTCCTCTAACATTTTCTCTATACGACCATATTAGTACGAAAATCTTCGGAATACGAGTAGGTAACTTTGATTCTACGCTAACCCAATCCGAGTCTAAAAGTGAACGAAAGATATCTACTATTTGGGTTCACGAGCGAACAAATCGGCGATAAGTGTAAGGTCGGATGTCGAACCCGCGAAATTGTCGCGATACCATTACAATAATATACAAGGTCAGAGTGGCTTGAGATAGCGGGAACTTGGCGGTACATTATCTTGCTAGATTCGTGACGTTAATGGAGTACTTCAAGATTTAAATTAAGCTGAATATTTATGTGAGGACGGTGAAGAAGGAATTTCGGAGCTTATTTTACGCAAAATTTAACAATACCTCTTCTTGTTTTGGTGGGAATTCCGTTTTAGTTAATGTGTCTTTTACTGACTAACCCACTTGTGTTACCCCAGTTGCTCTTTTTAAAGTAACATATCCGAAACCCTTATCAATTGCTGTGGACCTGTGACCCCGTCAGCTTTCGTAGTAAGAGGAACAGGCGTCTTTTGGGCCTGCTCGCTATATCGTAGACCTTGTCCATTGATGATGAAAAACCAGTGTTTTTACAAATTTAATTAAACTTAGAAAATGCATTTAGCATGTTATTGTCAAAATGTTTAAATTTTAAATGGTTGGCCCTTACATTTTAATAGATAGTAGAAGAGAGAACAGCTAAAACATTTGAACATTTCTAGACCTCAATCTGAGAAGAGTTAATTGACGGGCCTCTTGGTCTAGTAGTTAGTGGCCCTGACTGCTATGCCGGAGGTCGTGGGTTCGATTCCCACCCAGGACAAATGTTTGTGTGATGAGCACGATCATTTGTTCTGTGTCTGGGTGTAATTTATCTATAATATGTATGTATTCAGAAATATATAAGTATGTTTATCTGTTATCTAGTACCCATTACACAAGCTCTGCTTAACTTGGGTCTAGACGGCGTTGTGTGATAGTTGTGGAATATTATATTATATTAGTTAATCAAGATTCATATCAGTGATAAACACTAGCCGAACAGATTTACACAACATGACAGAATAGTTTCTTAAATCACACATAAACTAAGCGAATGTGGTCGAGAATGTGTTACGATAATAATTTAGGGGGACGTTTGATGGGCACCGTAATCTGTGCAGTGTCGGCGCGGCTTCAGGCTCGTAAAACGGTTTATAGTCACCCGTACGGTGCTCCGGCACGGCACGGTATGTCAGACGAGATTTTTGGCACGACGAAATGTTATGGCTGGTTTCTGGGGGGTTAGTGTGATGATGAGATTTAGTTTGAGATACTGCGTGACACTTGATGAGGCTTATGTTTATGGTAGACAATATGTTTTGCAAGACTGTTTATGCAGATGGTGTTCGGTAAGTGTGTTTAAGCTAAAAGTATGGCAGGATCTTGTTTCTGTAATAAGAAATTTGAAGTTTTGAATTTGTCACTGACTGACTTCTTGACAATTCCATTTCAATTCTGAAGTGCCTGTAGGTAAATGGTTTATCAATATATGTATCAAGGGCGTCGCCAGACGATAATCAAGGGGGCCCGGGCTATTGGAAGATTAAGGAATAATAAAAAAAAAAATTCATCACAATATAACTCCTAATTGCTAGCCTAATATCTACGGTAAGATATAGGATGGGCAATATACTGTGCGAGACTGGTGTCTAAACTAGGCTCTGAAGCTGTAAAGCGAGCCTTGGCGACGCTCTTGATATATATATAAAAAGAGAAACTGACTGACTGAATTAACTCACAGCCGAGGCTACTGGGACTTGGTACGTGAATCTTTGCAAAAGATTTCCTTTTATGACGTAGGCGAGTACTGAGAGAGGACTTTCTAAAATTCATTCAGAAGAGAGAAAACGGGGATTCAAAGTTTTTATGGAGATACTTATACACGGGCAACGTCGCTGGCAGAAGCTAGTTTGAAATAAATGTTTTGATTTTTGTCTCACTACTTCAGCATCAGATCTTGTCAAATTGAAGCATTCAGCTAGCGTTTTACAAGTTCACATCTTTGTGGATCACTTTTATCTCTTACGATCTGGTGAGAGTGAGGTCATGCAGTCTGGCTCTTCCAAAAATTTCCGTCTTGGAATTTGAAGTTTCTCTTGGAGTAAACACTTTAATTGTATAATAAAACAAATAATATTAGGTACATTCCAAAGCTCAGATCTCTATGAAATGTTTTTTCTTTTCTTTCAATGGAGAAGAATGTGCAAGAAACTTTTCTTGTCACTCCAATAATGCAAGAGAAAAATTGTGCAATATGCATCAGGCCTCAACGGTTGTCAATTGAACAAGGGAGCTGTTGCCCGCCGTCTCAGTGTTGTCAGCGAAATTAGTCGATTGAATACAAAATAAATTAAATAATAATTTTAGTTACAAAAACAGAGTAAATAATCTGATTATGTAGCAAAACCTAACAGTTATGTCAGTTCAAGAAAAACTAAAGCTTCAACTGAAAGAGTCTATAGAAATGTAGAGAGTCGTAAGACAGTATAAAATAAAAAGCCTTTTCACTACGCAAAGAAAACTTGTTGAAGTCTTTGATTACTTTCATGGAATATTTAAATACCTGCGGTTTTCACGGAAAAACTTTTATGAAAATAACTGAAAAGTTTTGCAGAGCTTCAGAAAATACTTAAGTCTTTGTGTTACCTTGATTTTAAGAATAGTATCCTCAATATTGTGTTAGTTTTATTCACCTTATTCCTATATTTCATTTTTCTATAGGTATTAAATTAAACGTAAAGCCTGTTCTGTGCATAAACTATTGTGGATGTCGATTTATTTTAGAACAGTAGCTCCATCTACCTTTAAAGTTCAGCACTAAAATATGGTGTAATTCGATATGTTTAAACAGATGTCGCTTATATAAACTATGTACTTCCACAGAAATTGTAGACGTATTTTTTTTCTTTATTTATCAGATTAGTAGGTACCTATGAGGAAGAATATATTAAAAATATGGTGGATAATTCTTTTATTGATATTGGGCTAAATTAACGTGGGCGCCATAGACAAAGAAACCTTTTACTCTCCCAAAAAATGCACTCATATGTACCTACGTACAAAGTGTTTTGGGAACACATTCATCGTGCGTACAGTTATTGAGTGGAATTTCCTGCCGGAGTCTGTATTTCCTGATGGCTACAACCTAGGGATCTTTGGTTAGAATTTAGTTCTTCAATTCCGCACATCTCTGCATCAGTGTGTACAGTGTCCGAGTAGATAGTAGTGAATGGAAGAAGGCAAACTGTTGCCAACAATAAAAAAAAAAGAAAACTTGCGGCTCGGGTGTATTCCGCCTTGGTCACAATGACAAATTTTCTCCACTTGTGTCGAAATTGATCATTATCTTGACAAACCGTACTTTTCAAGTAACAATAGTGACAGATAGAGGTAATTGACGTTCCTAGTCTTATTTACCTAGTCTAATCTTTATAATTGGAGAAACTGACTGACTGACCTATCAACGCATAGCCGTAACTACTGTGACTATTTTTTTTTGCTCAAAGCTTCCTTTTATGATGTAGGCAAGCATTAAGAGAATATTTTCCAAAATTCGCCCTTATAGGGATCAAACAGAGGTCTGAAGTTTATATGGAAAAACCTAGTTTTACGGGGTCAAAATCGCTGGCAGGCTGGTAGTAAAGAATAAAACATAAGATCAACCAAGTAATTTAAAAACACCTACATACATCGTTTACACATATTTACAAATAATTTCGACCACAATTTTAATTTACGTTTACGTACGCCAAAACGCTCGCAGCAAAATTTCAATTATGCCAATAATTAAAATCGTTTCATGATTTCGAATGTTAATTACTTTGAACGGTAAGTACCTATACAAACGAACAATTTGATTTAGTTCGTGTTTGAATGGGCAACAGAAGAGAAATACTTTATGTTGGCAAATACACGTACGGAGCCTTAATACTGGGTCAGGTAAACTTTGTTCTCAGCTTCGAGTTTCACGGACGTTTTTTAGGGTTATGTAATCGTGAAAACGAAAACCTTAGCTGGTATTCGAAAGCAACAGATCTGCCTTTTATGTTGAGGGTGGGACATCATAGAACAAATTGTCCCACTCTGGGTGGAGTGAGAGGAAATGTCAGTTACGGAGTCGCATGTCATGTTGACTCTATTCTTGGGTTAAATCTTTTCAAATGATCGTCAACAAGAAGCAAGTAGGAAACTTATAGCAGTTTTATTTATCTCCTAAGTCTGCAGCGAATTTTCTATTTTTACCCGACTGCGCCAGAAGGAGGGTTATGTTCATAAACCTTTAATAATTATTATATGTAATAATATATATTATGTCTGGTGGACTACTGCCTGATAGTTGAATTTCGTGCTACGCGATGCAGGGTAGTTCCTTTTTAACGACATAGATGTCGCTACATTACTCCCCTCGGAGATCGGAGATTCTCTGGTTCTTGTTGCTTCATGATGCATCGTGATGCAAGTGGAAGTTAGTTCCAGTGAGTCAGAACCGGATTCCGCATAGTTTCGGTGAGTCCGAACTATCAGTGGTGATGCCCCAGTGAGTCGGGGTGTTGCTATCCCAGTGAGTCGGGATGATGTTCTAGTGAGTCGGGGTAATCGCTAGGTCATCAACCCGACTCACTTACTTTCCGAACTTGTCATGTTCGGTAAGATTAACGTGCGTCATGCGGTAGGTGAGGACGCCATGAGGACTTTCCAGCCACGCCGCGTACTTACATGTTCAAATCGCGCGGAGAAGTTGATTCCGCGATCCAGGATTGTTCCTTTATGGTGACATAGATGTCGCTACATACTATTCCAGGACATGATCTACCTTCGTATCAACTCTCACATAGTTTTGCCTCTGTAACATTAGTGTGATTCTTATACAATTTTAACGTAATAGCAACGGAACCCATCTTTCGCCGTTGCCGACACCTGCCAGGTTTTTTGTTTATATTTGTTTAGGACTAGAGTTTATCAGGACGTCGGGCGTTTCCCGGGTAAACATTGCGAATCCAAAATAATATATTAGGCCGAAGTGGCTGTGAATTAAATCCACTACGTTCATTTTAGGATGGGGTCTTGTCGTGTACATATTTAATCGAGTCAGCTGTTTAGTTCTCACGTTTTAAGAGATTACTAGTTCCTGTATTATAATCTTGCTATAGGCTGGTAGAAGACACTGTCGAAACTCATTTTCATCAGGTAAAATCATCCAATGACATCCGCCGCCCTGAGCGGAGTGGGATAGATAGATGGATAGACAGATAGATAGATATAACATTTATTTGATGCACACAGAAAAATAAACACACAATACACAAATTCACAATAAAATTACAAAACTAAGCACATAAATAAAAAAAAGTGTAAACAATCACAAACATCAATGTTAAGGGTACCTACATTAAACACAGACATAGATAGTAGTGGGAGATAGTGTCAGACTCTTACTGACTAAAAACCTACCCCGTTCTTTCATTGCCTTGTTTCCAGAGCCCTAGAGTAAGCTTCGACCCTGCTGGGTCACTACAGTTTGCTGACAACTTCTTGAGACGCGCGGAAACAGTGCGCGACTTGGGCTCGGTCCGGACGGACTACTCATTGCCCGCCGTCCGCAAGCCCGCGCCTACGTTGGAAACTCATCTTAGGCAGGCTTCGGTTCTGGGATATTTAAGTGAAAAAACAACTCAGAGCGTAGAAATATGGATCATTTCAATTAAAAGGTGACTATAAAACTGCCAAAAGAACATACTACTTTTTTCATATCAATTTTCAAACCTAATACAGAAACTTAAAATCCTTCAAAACATATTAAGAAGCCAGTCCGTTAGCTCACTCATGTGATCTCTTTCGA
This sequence comes from Leucania comma, assembly GCA_958295575.1. Taxonomy (NCBI): domain Eukaryota; kingdom Metazoa; phylum Arthropoda; class Insecta; order Lepidoptera; family Noctuidae; genus Leucania; species Leucania comma. The sequence continues at coordinate 4,280,612 of OY282469.1, forward strand.
TATCACAATACTAACTTGAGTATCCGTTTTTAGGGTTCTGTAGTCCTAACACAAACCCTCTATAATTCCGCCTTGTCCGCTTGTCCGTCCGCTGAGCTGAGAAACTTTTAGTACGTGAAAGCTGTAATTTTACACGGGTATACCTGTATAAATAATTAACAACCAGGGTCATATAATCGTCATCATCATCTATTTGCCACTGCTTGTCTTTAATGTAATAGATATTCTTTTGTTTAACTTTTCTTGTGAAGTCTTATTTTATAACACCTTTAGTTACCGTTGTTCTATGTGGACCCGTTTTTTTTATCACCTTTTACTCAATTAATGTGTCCATAGTAATGAACATAAAGCCAAGTCTGCATGTTATACCAAGTCACTACGGAACCCTGCTGCGCGTGGCCCGATACGCACTTGGTTGATGTTTGATTGACTAATAATATTGGCAAAGAAATGCAAATTAAATAATACTAATATAAATGAAAGCTTCTCGTTTCGTGTTCACACATTAAGTCAACGAAAAGAGGAAAAAAATTGTTTATTTTGGACGTAATTTTAGTAGTGATACAATCACCTAATGTCAAAGTTACTGTATCCTTAAGAGCTACTATACGTTACTCTGGAAAAAATCCTGAGTGGATACTATGGATAGGCCATGAGAGTGACGTCGCGTTAAATAAGTAAGTCTCGCATGAAAAGGATTAATTTGAAAATAGTGACTGAGCAAAATTTATACGATTCCTAAGTATTAAAATAAAGCTTGATCTAAAACCACAATAAACATATCTTTGTTAGACTGGTAAGTGACAATATAGGGGCCTCATAAAATGCAATCGCCAAGTACAGGCAAAGCAAGGGACCCTGTTAAACCGGGATTACCAGACCGAAGAAGCACTAATGAGTACCAGGGTACCAGAACTTGAAAGAGACTTACGACCCTCATTTCCATCTATAAGACGTTCAATTCAGGCGCGGATTAAAATCGTAAGACGGTATAATTGAAAAGGTTCGTCTGCAGCAGTATCGTTAAGTTTTATTGGCGGTCAGTCTACGTCTACCTAGGGACCGTACGCCTTCAGCGTAATGATAATGTCGATGACCTCTGATACTGTTTGCTTGAACGGTTTGTTTTGTTTTAAACTGTTCTCTGTTCGGTTTTTGCGTTCTTTTCTCGTTGGGTAATTAGTGGCCAGGAGTATTAAATGTGTTTTTCTTTTTTTGAATTTTCTAAACGGCTTTCGGTTGAGTACCTTCCGCTTGTGGTTCGATACATACCTAATGCAATTAGCATTCGAAACTTATGAGTGGCCAAAGATGTTCTTAATGTCCGAATTTTTTTTTTCGCGTGCATATGCACGCACACACACACATTACAGCTTAGAAATCTATGATTTATAGACAGAAAAGTTCAATCTTGTTTAATTTTGTTTTACTGGTGTAACTCTAAAGTTGACAAAAAATAAAAGGTCTGTTTAGACATTTTTTTTTTATGGTAGGTAAAATCATCATCAATCAATGACAAATCCCCTTGGGCGGAGCGGGAAATAGTGTCAGACTCTTACTGACTAAAAACCTACCCCGTTCCTTCGTTGCCTATCATGCTGGGGCTGAGCCTTCCTCTCAGGAAACGGCCTTTGACCCCAGCAGGCTTCGACCCTGCCTGCCTGCAGCTAGCAGGCTGGGCATCTACGGTTTGCTGACCGCTCCTTGAGGCGCGCGGGAACAGAACGCGCCGTCGACGACTTAGGCTCGGTCCGGTAGGTTACCAGACGATCCCACTGCTGGGACTCAGGCCTCCTCTCTAGGAGAGAGAATGGGCCGTAATCACCCACGCGGCCCCAGTGTGGGCTGGTGGATGTGACATGTATTCGAATTTTTGGTTCTAGAACATGCCGGTTCCTCTCGATATTTTCCTTCATCGTTTAGAGAACAGTGGTGTTGAAATAAATTACAAAAAGTAATGCGCCTAGCCGGGTTTGAACCCGTGATCTACAAGTGTGTATTTCAAAAGTGGAAAAAAGTTAAAAGTGGATATTTTAATATTAGTTATCATATTTTAATATTATTATTTTACTGTCCCTGAATGTTGAGAAGGATGTGTGGTGTGACGAGAATGGATTAAAGTGGCGCCAGTGACTGAAAAATTAAAACGGAATGGCGAGCATCATGAAACTTAAGTTACTAAAACGTTATTAGTATACATATAAATTGAGGATGAGGGAGGCCAAAGAAAAGATGGATGGATTGTGTGAAGAGTGATATATAATAATAATAACAATATAATATTTCACAACTATCACTCAACGCCGTCTAGTCCCAAGCTAAGCAGAGCTTGTGTTATGAGTACTAGACAACAGATAAACATACTTATATATTTCTAAATACATACATATTATAAGTAGATTACACCCAGACACAACAAATGATCGTGCTCATCACACAAACATTTGTCTTAGGTGGGAATCGAACCCATCAATATAAATATAAAATAATAGAGAGATTGTTACTGCTTCACGGCCGGTGACAGGACAGAATTTAATGGGCACGCTATAATTATTGCGGTAATTCCCACCTTTGAGGAGTGTCTGGAAAGATCTCACAGTGTCCTCAACTTCCGCATGACGCAGGTTCTCACTGGATATGGTCAGTTCGAGAGGTTCCTGCACCGGATTCGCGCGGAAGAATTGCCCGGGTTTCTCTATTGTGTTGACCGCCTGAAGGACACGGTAGAGCATACGGTAGTGGTGTGCCTCGCTTGGGCAGAGCACCACCGTGTCCTCGTGGTGGTGTCGGCAGCAACGATCTCTTGCGCCGGGCCTTGGTACAGGCCATGGTCCGAAGCGAGGAGGAAAGGAGGCGGTTGCACGCGTGAGGGAATGGCTTTAACGTCCCAGCCGCCGGAATTCCAATCCCGATTTCCGGCCACAATAGCCGCGGGATTGCGGGTGACCGTCCGGTAACCGTCCGAACCAAGCCCAAGTCATCGACGGCGCGTAGTTTTCCACGCGCGCCTCAAGTAGATGTCAGCGAAGAACTGTAGGGTCTCAGCAGGGTCGAAGCCTACTGGGGCCAATGGGTTCGCTTCTGAAACGAAAAACCGACCCTGGAATGGATGGGAACGAAGGAACTAGGAGTGAGTTTTAGTCAGTAATAGTCTGACACGCTCTTTCGCTCCACCCAAGGGCGGGAGATGTCATTAGATGATGGCCTACCTAAAAAGAAGGACAGAATGAATGAAAATATGTTTTTGTGTCTACCTCTAGCAACATGGAACAAGGACTAGAAGATGATTACGATTTTGATCTCCTTTAAAATAGCCATTACCTATATTAATTTCACTGTCGTTTGGCATCTCTCTCATTGTTACCTTCTTAGTAAAGTCATGAAAACCAATACATAGAACTTCATTCGTCAAAAGCTAACAAGCAAGTTACCATAACATGACTCTCATCAATCAAGAGGTGCTTGAATGTTAACATTGAAGACGTAGTGTGAAGTGTGTGCGACGTGGAGAGGGACGAGTACTCAGTACTCGTATTATAGCGGGGAGGGACTCTCTTGTACGTCGTATATTACTTAAGTAACTGGTGAAGATTTCTTGGCACTTGACACTCTACCATCGTTATTTAAATGAGGTTAAGTTACGATGTAGTTGACGTGATATTTGGTGCCCCACCAGAAATATCCTCTACTTACTATACACCGTTTTTTGATCGTTTTAATCCCGCGGAGGGTTGATTCGGTACATGAAACACTAATAACAAAGTATCGACAAAAGCAAACCGTCCCATTAAGGCTGCACACTAGCACACCCTCTCGCTCCACCCAGAGCGGGAGAAATTATTTGAGGATTACCCACCGTCCATAAACAAGTATTCATTGTAAATAATTTTTCCATAGCAGGCTTTTATAACGCGGTATATACATAAATAATTAATACTTATCAAGACTATTCCAAAAAGCTCAAACACCTGGTATAGGGTTGTCTTATTAAGCTTAATACCGAGTTTCTATGGTCATCTCCCAGCTCCATCATCAGACCCTGGTTACCATCAAGCAACAAAATACTCTTCCAGACGAATTATACGAGCGCAAACTCGATGGGATTGTATTGTTTAACTACCGAGTTCTTATGGCCACCTTCCAGTCCCATCATCAGATCAGGTCCATGTCATAATAATTTTGCATTGCTATTTGATTTGAACGTGTAGGTATGCAAACTTTCAGCTCAATCGGTAGCCAGGACGTGGATCAAAAATTTGCAAGATTTGATCACAGACAAACATCGGGACAGGTGAAACTATATAAAAGCTTGTAACAAGTTTTCAATGAATAATATTTTTTTTTTATACCAAGCTTTTATAGCGCAGTATATTTCTATATAATTAATTCTAAAAAGCTCAAACACATTACGCTTATTACCGAGTTTCTATGGCCATCCTCCAGCTCCATCATCAGACCCTGGTTTCCATCTAGCACCAAAGCACTCGTCAAGACGTATCAAACGAATCCAAACTCGATTGGGGTTGTGTCGTTTAGTTATCGAGTTCCTACGGGCACCTTCCGATTCCATCATCAGATCAGCTCCATGTCATCATAATACTGCATTGTCACTCGATTTACACATGCATGCAAAATTTCAGGTCAATTGGTAACCGGGAAGTGGATAAAATTTAATTTGTAAGATTTGATCACAGACACAGACTCACAGGACCGGTCGTTGTGGCTACCCTTGGGGGAGGCCTATGTCCAACAGTGGACGTCTATGGCTGAAATGATGATGATGATGATGATGATCACAGCTTGTAAAAAGGCAAACCGTTCTTTGAAACTGAGTATACGTTCGAGTGCACACACGCCAGACGCTAGAAAATGTTTCCTTTGATCATTCCCCATGAATATTCTCGATACTAAGATGGCGACTGGCATAATATTTGCGCAGGTCATAATTAATTAATAACTCTTTCAACATAATTAGCTGCTGTAATTACTGGTGGTCTCAATAAGACCTTTCGTTTACTCGTTACTCTAATGTATATCTTATTAAGTATATGATTTCAATTACGATATCGGGCTTTGATGTGGAAAAAGAGATTTATTTTGGTTGAGAGGAACTTTGATGTTTACAGGTATAGTATAAAATATAGATAATAATATTTTGACCAACAACGTGGCTGTTCAAGTTGTCCCGCTCTGGGAATAACTCCTTTATAGTAGGTGCTTTCAAAAACTTGTAAACTCACAAGACGCCCAGTCCCGGAACACTTTTCGTAGGCCATACAAATATTTGTTCCGTGTGGGAATCGAACCCGCGACCGCAGCCAATGGCTCAACCGTGCCGTCAGTCTGTGTTTCTTGATAGCTACAACCTAGGGGTCTTTAAGTCAAGAGTGAATAGCATACTTCTAGGCAAGCGTACTCCATCGTCGGCCACGTCATCGCTTACCATCAGGTGAGATAGTGGTCAAACGCGAGCCTATTAGACAATATTTCTACACAAACCATTTTTATAATGCTTTTGACACTGGCTTCACCCGCATGAAAGTAGAAAATTATCCTAAAGTAACATACAATACACGGCATATAAGTTGAACCATGATGGCGATCGACCTTCAATGCGCAGTAACAGTTTTTCAGGTCTTAATTGATGGGTGCGGCGCAGCGGTGGACTGCCCGTAACCATAGCAATGACGGCCATTTTAGTTCAACTTAGGTATTTGTCGCGTACCCCTTAGATAAATGTGCTAATCCAGGAAATGGTCTACCCGTGTACCAAATTTTATTCAAATCTGTTCAGCCGTTTGAGTGAAATAGAGTAACAAACACAAACATGACATAATAAACAAACTATCGCCTTTACTATAATCGCTCTCGCTAATATATGCCCAATATACCTCCCTAGGGGTAATTAACAGCTGATCTAACACGAGCGTATGCCGAGCATTACCGAAACCTGACGAAGGCTTGACGTGGGTCGGCATTAGTGCTGTCCACTTATTAGCTAGCCAGTAACCTTATCTTATTTTACATTTTCGGTAACTTGCGCGTCACTGATTTACAGCTAGCTCAGAGAGATTATGTTAGGATCAGGGTATGTTAATTGAAAATGTGTGTTTAAATGTACATACGTGTAACTTTATTTATAGGGTGGTTATGATATAATTTAAGAATATATGTTTTAATTCTACATCTGCTGCCGTTGTTTTATTTTAATATCTATAATTAGAACAGTTTTTTCTCTTCATATTTTTTACATTGTTCTCACATAATAAAAGCGGCAAGACACATGTAACCGAGATATTTGTAATATGTAACTTGTTTGAAAACAGTGTCCATGGAGTTTCTTGCACATTCTTCTCCATAGAGATCTACGCTTTGGAATGTGTAATTAGCATAATTTTTTTTTCTGACAGACCGACCTCTTGACTTTTCAAAAGTGCCTGTAAATGGTTTACTTATTTGAAATAAATGCTTTTAAATCTTTGAATCATAAGGGTAGGGGTAGAATGAAGTGTATTTTCCACTAGTGCGAGAAAGTTCGGCTGCCAGCCCCCGTTACAATTTACAAAGGCTCACAAATCACAAGTTGTGAGAGGCAAAATAATCAGTTTTTTTTCTTTCTTCAACAAATCAGAAGGTGTGGAATTCCCTTGACGCCGTGTGTGTATCCTAATAGCTACGACCTAGGGGTCTCTAAGTTAAGAGTGGATAGGTTACTTCTAGGCAAGCGTGCTCCATCGCCGACCACATGATCTCTTACCATTAGGTGAGATAGTGGTTAAACGCGAGCCTATACAAAACAAAATATATGTATAAGAATACCGACGTCTTTGTGTCGACACTGTCATCGGCCGACGCTGAAAACCAGCGCCGTGGACTCGTCGCACTATGTGTGTGGCTACGTCATTACGCTGAGCGGTAGGCCGTTTAGTGCAGACGTGGCGCATATTTTGTGTAATGTTTTATTTTTTTTATTTTTTATAAACTAGTCCTAAGATTGCATAATTTTCCGAAAATAGTTATTCTTTTTTTTTTCAAGTTTTATTAATTTATTATTTTCGAGTAGATAGTGTGTTGAAGAAACGTCGTTTGATACTAATAGACAATTTTTATTGTAGTTCCTTGGCTCCATATGACCTCACCTTGGATGCAGGTGGGCTCGCGGACGGCGGGCAATGGGTAGGTAGCTCGCTGTCCGTCCGTCCGGTAACAGACCGGTACGAGCTCAAGTCGTTTACGGCGCGCACTGTTCCCGCGCGCCTCAAGGAGTTGTCAGCAAACTGTAACTGCCAAAGGTTATGTGAAAATGAAACCCGGGGCCCTGGGACGAAGGCAATGAAAGGAGCAGGGTAGGTTTATAGTCAGTAAGAGTCTGACACTATCACCTGCCCCACCCAAGGGCGGGATTTGTCTTTTAATGATTTTACTTACCTACCATAAAAAAAACCTTGTGTTCGGGTGCGTATTCTGCCTTGTCCTGTAAAAACAAACTTTGTTTACAAAATGTACTAATTCCAAAAGACTACTTAAGATGCAGTATCTGTACCTACATGAACTCAAGGCTAGCAAGCAAGATAGGCACTTTGTCGTCACCCGTGTCGTTACCTAAATCTGACACAGCGTAATGACTGCCACAGCGCCTGCCAAGTGTAGGCATAAGCAGTATGCCACAGCAATTTGCCAAGATATTTATTCAAGGCGCCGAGCAGCTGCTTCCACCGCATCAACCGGAAACTACAATTACGCGAACACAGTCACCTCCAGCCAAATAGTAAGCAAATAGTTGAGCTTATCCATTCAATTTACGTATGAAAGGTGAGCGCGAGACGTCGTCGCTCCGGGCGAATGGAAATTAACCCAGCCTCATGAGATGACTCAAATCCTCAGTCCCCATCCCTCTCCCACCTCATTATAAAAGGGAAAATAGAAAGGGACAGCGTTAATAAAATTCCTTGCGACTGGAAAATGGAAGGATTCGAGAGTAATTGGAAATACCTCCGCATTGAGTGGCGCGGCCGAGGTTTCACGATACAGATCGCTGTGTGTATTTAACTTGCCTTTTGTATGAGTTTAATCAGATTCCCTCGGCTCTTGTATTGTACGGTTAATTGGAATTCGTATTGAAAAATTTCAAGTTTTGTTATAATATATATTGTAGGGTTTTAACAATTTGGCCGCAATTCATAAGTTAAATATTTTAGGGAACTTAAAAAGCGAAGGTTGGATCGCATTGAATTGCAGGCATACGGTACGATTACGATTCAATAAAGGCACAATAAACCGGTAGCAATTTATTATTTTAAAAAATCCAGTAGTACTTAATCATCTGCGGGAACGTTTGAAAGAGCTACCTTTAACATCCCCCTTCCTTACCCTTGCCTTTGTTGGTTGGTTTGTCTTTCTTGCTTGCTTGAGTTGCTTGCTTCCTTGTTTGGTTTGCCTTTCCTTGCCTTGCTTGCCTGAGTTGATTGTTGCTTGCTAGGATAGCCCTAGAATACAAAAGTTAGGTTAAGGAACACAGGTAAGTCTTAGTCAGTCTGTTTTCGAAGTCATTCGATATTTAGTATTTCTTCCTTCGTTCTATTTTTTCACACAAAATCTTTGCCTAAAGTCTGAATAAAAAGGAAAATACTTAAACACTTTTACAAGGTCTTTTTAACACGATAGTATGTAAGTGGCACTATCTGTACTAACCTATATTGTGCTAACGCCTCGGGGACCACTAACCCGGTAAGCCTCAGCGATACCTACGACTCACGGTGTACTACAGGATGTGTGCTAATATCTAAGAAGACCCTTTTTAGGAAGAACATCGTAAGCGCCAGTTTGCGTTTTTTGCAAGAATGGGTTTTCTGTTCCATAATTAAAAAGTGAATTTTATGAAAAATTCATTCTAAAAAAATAAAATTCATATCATTACTGATCAAATAGAACAAAAAAGATAGGTTCGATATATGAAAATAAATTTCTATGTCTTTTGTTCAAGCCATAATTTGTAAACACCGTAACATGAAAAAAAATTACCAATTTTATTCATAGCTTTTTTATTTATTTATTTATTCATTTATGCACACACAAACACTTAAAAAAGAAAATAACAAACACAGATAGAAGAGCACAAAGGTACTGCTTATTTCAAGTGAAATTTCTTCCAGCAGACCTGCGACAGGAGAGTTGGATGAGAAATGTAGACACAGTGTACAGAAAACAAATAAGTTAGCTAATTAAAAATATACTATATTATTCAAATTAAATCATACATTACATATATAAATACATACGTACCTACATACAATACATAAACTAAATTATAAAAATATATATGTGTAAATTATAACTTTATGAGATGGTAGAGAGGTAGTGTTCTTTGACTAGCTGTTTGAAGACAGATATATTTTTAGCGTTTCGGATCTTGGCTGGAAGTGAGTTCCACAGTCGTACCGCATGAAAAGAGAAGGAGTTGGAATAGAAATGGGTATTATGGGATGGGAAATTGAGATGGTATTTAAGGTGGGATCTGCATGGGGCATCGCCGGGGCGTGTGAACGAAAAACGATCACGTAAGTAGCCAGGATACGCAGGGTTGAAAAGGATGTTGTACAAGAGACATAATACCCGAGTGTTCCTACGAAGACGGATAGGGAGCCACTTGAGATCCTTGCGGAATTGAGAAACATGGTCATATTTTCTAAGGCCAAAAACAAAACGAATGCATAGGTTTTGCAAGCGCTCAAGCTTAAGGAGGCTCAAGTTACAGGATGAAAAATCAAGAAAATTATAAAAAAAAGACAGAAAATATAACGATTAATGACGAAAGAGACTTCGCGCGTTTGTTAGAATATTATAGCTAATAAAGAACAACGGCTGTTGGTTCGAATAGATTTTAAGAACTTTTTTCAGGTTTCCTGAAAAAAGTTCTGATGAAGAGTAAAAATTACCCTAAAATTTTGATTATTACTTACAGCTCGAAAATTACAACGTAGATGGACACAATTTCCTGGATTTCAGGAAATTCTAATAACACGTTATATGACCTTGGTTGGATTGGTTATCTAGGAGGACCTTACGATCCACGAGTCCACGACGCGTTGTGCGAAAATGAACGAGAGCCCCTAGCAGGCTTTCGTCCTAGCAACTGAGGAACAAATCCGTTGCGGGTGTTTTCGGAAGATGGTGATTTCTCACTGAAAATAAAAACTTCATGGTCAGTACTCCTAGTAGCAATGATTGCAATATTACGCCAAAGAGGTGGTTTCGTTTCTTCTTTTTACTTAATTTCTTGCTGAATTATATTTAATACGGCGACTAATAGAAACTCTAAGTTACTTACTGTACTCTATACTCTAAGTGATGTCATAGTGTTGTAGGGTGCGTAGTACATATATATCGATGATTGTAGGCATTGGCAGAAGATAATTTTAGCTTCTGTCAATGATTTCACCTTTGTAAAAGTTGAATCTCGAGCAACATGCCTGCAATGGTCTCCCCGTCCGATTATAATTTAGGTGTCTTCAAGGGTAGAGTGAATAAGCCCTTAATAATCAAATGCGCCTCGCTACCAACGATTGCATCACTGCTTACCATCACGTGGTATCGCTGTCAAAACAAAAGTAAGAAGAAATAATAGCCTATTTCTGAAAGATTTTTAAAAATTGCTCCAGTACTTTTCGGGTTTATTAATTACAAACAAAAATAAATCTCTCCTCTTTATATCATTTTTTTATATAGTATAGATTATGCAATCATCTGCTTTCATAGAATGCAGTATGCATGTTTGTTGAATTCACGTACTGGGACGTCTGGGCCGAATGTAATGTATTCAAAAACATACAAAGCTTGAATGCAAAAACATTCGATTTACCATTGCTAATTGCAACTGCGAATCGGAAACTACTCAGATCACGTAATGTAGTATATTTGTTTATTCTATTTTAGTTTTGTAGCAATTCGTTCAATTTAACTTAGTTTTTCGTTGATTGTCTTTCTTTTTTTTTGGCTCACACTGCATCTGTTTAGAGCCTTGTTTATATCTGTTTTGGTCAGTTTTATAGTGATCAAGTCCAGCTAAATCTGAATACCTTTTTATCATGGAGCGATTGCACACCATTTCGACTTCTTCACGGCTCACGCTGAAAACCAGCGCTGTAAACTCGTCGCACCCTGTGACGCTACTGCCACGGCATTATTTTAGTTAGGGCATTATTATATATCGTTAGACGGGCTTACAATGGATAGGCTATTATTAAGCTGCATATCAGCTACGCAGCTTGATAAACCTTCCTCAAATTGAATGCTGTATTTTTGTTGAGTTTGTGTATTGTTGTGTCTTCCTTAAATTGAATGCGGTATTTATGTGTGCCTTAGTTGTACTAGATACTAACTTAGTTTTTAAGTTGTTTTGTAATACTAAAAACCTATGGGCCTACGATGCCTGAGAATAAAAGATTTTTATTTTTTTTGTTATTATTATTTTGCTAAAACGTTCGGTCATTGTGCGCGGATGTGAAGCATATTTTCCCTTTACAATTAATTTAGTAAAATTGTAAGCTAGTCAGCGTCATTTCCCGTTAATAAATGTTTTGCTTTCTTTTTGGCATTCTGACCTCTCTTTGACCTAATAGCCAAATATAGACTTGTGATGTTTTCTGAGGAACGGAGGGGTGTCTGTATATAATAGATAGTTACTACGTTAGATATTGTCAATAGTTCTCCGTGTATTGAAGGGCTGCATAAATAAAATTCTTCTTGTAACATTTAGCGTGTCTATTTCCAAAACACCACAATCAGGAAACAGATAATGTATCATTTAGACAAAAAATGTAAATTCAGATGGATGGACTTAATATTGACAGTTTTAGTATGAGGCAGGAAGAGGAAGGAATTTGAAATTTTGAAATATTCAATATCTAATATACTAACAATCAAAATTTACTATGCTTTACGCAACCTTCAATATACTCGTAGCTACACACTACAAAATATTCCCAAAATAGATTTTCCTTCAAAGGCCCTGTACCCTTTTCTATTGTTTAGGTACAGACAGCTAAAAAAGGGTCACATGTCCCTACATCCTGTACATTACAAACAAGTTTGAAATACAGTTTCTCTACAAAAAGAAATCTTGCCTCGTGAAATATTCACTTCGTAAAAACGTAAGGAAAAGAAAAGGCTCAGGGAGATTGTGGTGACTTGAACAAGTAACGTACCTATGTATATTGTATGTGTATGTATGACTTAGTTTTACTTTACATTATTTATTATTCACAGCTTTTTTACTGAGAGTGAAAGTTGAAGTAATGGAAACGTAATGCCACGTTCAAGTTGTGATTCGTGCGGAGACGACGCCCGGGTGTCGCCACTGTGCGGACCGCCCGGTGGACACGGTGGAGCACACAGTCGAGGTGTGCCCCGCTTGGGAAGAGCAGCGCCGTGTCCTCGTGGGGGCGATCGGCGGCGATCTCTCGCGCCGGGGCTTGGTTCAAGCCATGCTCCGGAGCGAGGAGGAGTGGCAGGCGGTCGCCTCCTTCTGCGAAGCAGTAATGCTAGTAAAGGAGGAGGCCGACCGCCTTAGGCAAAGGCGGACACGCCGCCGCCGCCGCCGGGTTTCCGATCCCAATTTCCGGCCACCGTAGGCGCGGGCTCGCGGACGGTGGGCAATGGGTAGCTCGCTGTCCGTCCGTCCGGTAACAGACCGGTCCGAGCTCAGGTCGTCTACGGCGCGCACCGTTCCCGCGCGCCTCAAGGAGTTGTCAGCAAACTGTAGGGGTCCAGCAGGGCCGAAGCCTACTGGGGCCAAAGGTTATGTGAGACTGTCACCAAAGGCCCCAGGATAAAGGCAAGGAATGGAAAGGTAGGTTTTTAGTCAGTAAAAGTCTGACACTGTTTCCCGCCCCACCCAAGGGCGGGATTCGTCATTGGATGATTTTACCTACGTTAAAAAAAAAAAAAAAAAAAAAAAACGTTCAAGTTGTGAAAAATGACGTTTCTGAACGAAAACTTCGGTACCTAATATTTATCATACACCAAACTACTCCTATAATACTTATAATAACGATTTTTTCTTGTTCATTCAGTAAACCTATGTACATACTTTTGTGATCTTTGCTAGTCGATCAGCGTCTCACTGTCAACGACGGCTGGTGCTGAAAATCAGCGCTGTGGCTCTGTATTGCACACGATCTCTAGCATTTTGCTGAGCGCTGGCCATTTTGCGCGGATGTGACGCATATCTTATAATGTACCTACCTTTTATTATACAGAGTCGTTGTTTGTAGATGTTATTTTAAGGTATGCGCCATTTTTGTGGCAAATAAACTCTTTTTCTTTCTCCGCCCCGCATGCTAGATTATGGCCCATTCCCTCTTCTGGAGAGGAGGTCTTAGTCCCAGCTGTGGGAACATTATAAGGTTGATCATGCGTAAATTCTAGTTACGCTTGATGTTTTTTTTCTAGTGCGGGTTCTGTCATTAGATGATTTTACCTACCATAAAAAAAACCTACCAATATTTATTTCTTCGCATGTTACTGAAAGAATTATAAATCACGTGTATCTTTAACATCAACCAATTATAGACAGAATAGTTTTATTATACGAGCAAGTAGACAGTTGAATAATATATGTAAGCAGTATGACTTGGATTCCTTTATGACTAGTGTGACGTTAGTCAGAAGACGCAGACGTGTTAAAGTCTGTTTATTCTTAGTTCTCAATTTTAATTCGAACAATATACGTGAGGACTTGTAATTGGCTAAATGTCGTCTATGATTGTTTTTCTTTTTTTTTTTAATGAGTTTTTTTATAAGCTGTGGGTCCTCCAAGCTGAAAAAGAAAGAAGAGATAATGCATTTTGCACATTTGTAGCGTTTATTGTTAGCCTTCGTTTTTCACATAAGTGTAAAATATCATAGATATACAATATCGGATACAGCGGCTTCACTCGCGTGAAAGTAGAAAATAGTCCCAAAATATCATACTCCTGGGATAAAAAGTATCCCATATTTGCTATATCAAGACAATAGTCTATCCGTGTGTCTCGGTTTGTTCTTCGTTCGTCCCGAAGTTTTGTCACACATTCCAAAAAATTCTTTGTTCGTCCCACATCAATAATGTAGTTGGGTTTCGTCCCAAATAAGAATTACTTTAAAAGTACAGTCAGTAAAAAAATGCACTTAGTACTTACTATTCAGGTAAAGGCACAATTTCATTGGTCCACGCGCTAGCGGCGAGTCACCTATTTTCCGCTGTTTTGATTTAATAATAAAATAATAATAATAATTTAGCCGATAGTCGTTTTAGCCAATGGCTTAATAGCCAAGAGCCTCGACCAACACTTTAAGAGGCTCTCGTTAGGTGGCTGGATCACGGGCTTGATTCAGAGAGCGGTACTCCTGGACACGGCTCGTATTGTTAGGAGGTTCTTTTCTCTGGAGCCCTAACCGTAGCTTGGACCCTGTTCCCGATACCGGTGGGACACTATTTTTTTTTTATTTAATCTAAGAAGCAGATATTCTTGTCACAAAAAATCACGTTACAGTATAATTTGACAGTCGAAACTCATCTTAATGCTAAAAACCCGTTTCAAATCATCAATGACAGTTTTCTGCCATTCCCCAAAACGGACACAGCCCGCCACTGGCCCGGACCTTATGAAGGGTAGACAGTAAGGGTAGCCCGAGGGTACATTGATAATTATTACACGGTAGCTGTTCAGCCTTCTTCGCCTAACGGTCCCGCAGGGAGAGGCGGATTATGACCGTATTAATTAACGAAGGAGAACGGTCGTGACTGTCTTGCTTATTTGTTTTGATGTTCTCGACGTATGTAAGAGTAATATTTAGTTTTTGGAAGGTTATTTTCCTTGGTGGATGATATTTTCGGATAGTTTTTTGTCTGTGAAAGTTATAGGATCCTATTGGCATCAGATATCAATAGTATTATAAGGAGACTAAAGTAGTGTTAAAGATCGGTCATACTTTATTTCATCCAGAATAAGCAGGATATTTCTTTACGTTTGTATAACTAAGAGCGTAGTCAAATATATAGGGTGACTGGTAATTAGTGACCGATATTTAAACACGTGATTGTAGTCATGATAACAAACAACTTTTTTATGGGACCAAATCTGAAATCGCGAAAAAAATCAGCCAAATTCAGTACATTTTGACCAGGTAGGCTAACATAAATGTACCTACTGATCAGCAAATATTTAATATATAAATAAAGAATCATCACAGCATTAATTTGTTGGATTCGTTTGCTCTAAATAATTGTGGTTATTTGTATGTATTTGTATAAGTATGTATATATGTATGTATTTATTACTATGTTAGTTTTCTATTTATTTTTTTATCATTAAGTTGCAACTACTATATTTTGTTTCTGCATCACCCTCAGGTCGACTGGTAGATAATGCCTATGGCATTAAGTTCGCCTTTGTACAGTTTTTTTTACTTGTGCTATCTTTATATTCAAAAATAAATATGTTTAGCTACATAAAAGTTTTATGTACATAAAAGTTTATACATCAAAAAATAACTTGTAATCTTGATTTGAAAAAAAGAAAAACAGATTTATATATTTGTTTTCAAAATCAAGATATTCATAGTTCAACTAGTATCTTAGGAACTACTGATTCGATTTGAAAAAATATTTCAAACCCACAGGCAATCGAACTGTGTTATATTAAAAAAAATTGAATTAGTTACATTTAAAATTATATTTTAATTTGTAGGCAAGCGTAGAGATCGTGAAAAAAAAAAGAAAATAAAAAAGATCGTGGTCAAACACAAGCATATAAAAAAAAAAAATTAGCTTCACTCTTGGTGCAACCCACTCTAACACTTCTCCCTTCATATCACACAAGGGTAACCCTACCCGCACGTGTGCTAAAAAGGTTTTCTATTTGCATTTTACAACCGAACCGACTATGGAGATTGCGATTTAATTTGGTGAGAATAAAGGTGGGTCATTATATCGGGCATTTTGGGCATTACACCGGGCATTTGCACATTATCACGTGTTTGTGGGGTACTCAGTATTGTAGCTGCAATTAGAAAGACTGTGCAGTTAGTTATTAACTGGTTACAGTATTGTTGTATTTTTTTTACTTTCTTTAGGTAACTGTTGTTTTTATTACTAATAACAAGAATAAAATGCTAAGTAAGATATGATAGAAGGTAAAAAGGTTTTTTATGATAGTTAAAATCATCAAATGACAAATCCCGCCCTTGGGTGGGGCGAGAGATAATGTCAGCCTCTAACTGACTAAAAACCTACCCTGTTCCATTTATTGCCTTCGATCCAGGGCCCCGGGGTTCATTTTCACCTAACCCTTGGCCCCAGTAGGCTACGTTGTATTTTTTTTTTCTTTTCGGTAATAGTGGTTTTTATTACTAATAATAAGAATAAAATGCTCAGTAGAATATGATAGATGGCAAAAAGGGTAATACCGGTCTATTTGGCACATTATTTGCGAGAAAATTTATCACCCGAAATAATGGAGCAGTAGTTTGTTCGATGTCGATGGTTCGTTGCGATAAATAAACCCACTATGAAAGAAAAATAAGTGGAAAATAATATCTAGGTTTATTATCTATATAAAAGTAGAAACTGTCTAACATATTAGACTGGCCTGTTGGTCTAGTGATTAGTGGCCCTGACTGCTATGCCGGAGGTCGTGGGCTCGATTCCAACCCAGGACAAATGTTTGTGTGATGAGCACGATCATTTGTTCTGTGTCTGAGTGTAATCCATACTAATATTATAAGTGCGAAACAAACTCTGTCTGTCTGTTTGTCTGTCTGTTACGCTATCAAGTTTATACCACCCAACCGATTTTAATGAATTTTGTACAAAGCAAGCTGGAACTCCAAGGATGGACATGGGCTCCTAGGATAATAAAATAAGTATTTTTAGCATTAAAAAAAAATATCTTTGATTCATATTTGCTAGGAGTTCACCACAGGCTACCACTTTTTTTAGTTAATGTTCTTATACTTAGTCTTTCCCAAGGTTGCCAGGTTGATATCGCTGTCAGCGATAACACCGCCATTGTACTCATAGATTTAACCTTTAGAATATCGTAATTAGAGACACAATAGAAATACAATAGGTGTGCGGACACCGGTGTCCTCTTGGTGTATAACAGTTTAAGTGTTAAATGCTCATACTCATTGATTTAAGGTTATTTTATTCTTAAAAGCGTTATCTATCTTTATAGTATAACGATAATAACAAATAATAACAAATTTCCTTCGACATCATAATATTTAAGGGAAATAAATAAATAACAATTTTGCGGCGACCCCGCACCGAGGTGATATTTCATTACTTATCCGTTTTAAGAGAGGGTGAGCACGGTGACCCAAATTTTATCTTTTTCAAAATAAACACGTCTTCCTCGTCATTATATTAGGTATATTTCTCGCCTCTTTCGGATAGCAAGAAATTCCATAATTTTCTCAGAAAAATATTAAAAAGTTGTATACGTGCATAAAAATACACCCCTATTTTTTAATTAATACACAAAAAAATGGGGCTCAATCAGTACCCGTTACTGATCATATTTGTGTAGTCAAAAGTACAAAAAACGAAATTCCAAAATTGTCCACAAAAATTTGTCATAATTGATAAATTCACAATTGAATCATTATTCATAACAATTACTACTAGAAAATACTAAGCGCAGCGTTTTTCCATTTTTATTGACATTCTTTCATTCATAAACCTGTACAATGTTTCCAGAAATTGAGTAAGATGTTGGGATATAAACAAACGCTCATAACTTTGCTGTTTATGAATATTATGCATATATGCATTGAGACTTTACTTAAATAATAACAAGACCTTTTCTAATAAGCCTTTTAAGTATTTGCCATAATTAAAAAATAGTGGTGTATATAAAATCTTTTTGTATTTTTTTGTTGTAATTTGTGTACCGAATCAATTGTGTAAAAATTCAACGGTGTACACTAAATGCTTAAGAAAGTTTATAAGGTACTCTAAATAAAAAAATGCTACTTTAAATTTTTGTCTTTTTGTTCGGATAAATGTGAAATGACCGATTTCGACAAGATTCACTGGCAGATTAATGATATAAAGAATAAATTAAGCTTCTCTTATTTGAGAAATCACAAAAGGTTCCGCACAAAAAAACCCTTGGTTTTTCTGCGATTTTGCGAGTTAAGTATATAAGTCCTAGGCAACAGCCAATGACTAAATAAACTCTAAAACAATTACTGATAGTAAACAAATAATTGCTTTGGATATAAAGAAATTAGTTTATTAACTGGTTAAAGCCAAGTCAAATACTGTTTATAAATTAAATCCATAGAATTCGTTCACCTCGTCGTTTATACCGCGCACATCAAAGGACTGGAACAATTTACCTGCTGCGGTCTTTCCGTTCGATTATAATTTAGGTGTCTTCAAAGCTAGAATAAATAGATTCTTAATAAACTAGTGTGCCTCACCATCCACGATTGTATCACTGCTTACCATCTGGTGGGATTGCAGTCAAGGACTAGTTTATACGAGTACCAATAAAAAAAAGAATTCCCCTTAGTACATAAAAATAAAGATTATCCACAATTACAATTATAAACAAATAGGTACTTATTGATAGAGTCTTATATAGGAAAAACAAGTTCGACATAATTCTAGAAGTCCGTTTTCAGCCCTCAATCACCTCATACCCTAACACATGCTAGAATTATAGTCCAACCAAAACTGCCATTTCTGTACCCATCTAAGTAACCGCCACTTGAAATGTGATCACGATTTTAGTACTGGCCAACTATATTTGCAATAAATTAAATATGATCCTCCGAAAACTAAATTATAATGTATTTTGAGCCTTATGATCAAGGTCGTAGGGAGTCACGCACAAATCGCAAATCCTACTTGGATCTCAAGTTGTAACTATTTTATTGGTGGGTACAAGTTACAAGCTTTGTGCGTTTTTTTAATGATATAAACTAGTGCTTGACTGCTATTCCACCTGATGGTAAGCAGTCATGTAATCATTGAGGTGAAGCGTATTAATTTATTAAGAGCCTATTTAGTCTATCCTTGAAGACACCTAAATTATAATCGGACGAGACGACCGCTGCAGGAAAATTGATGCAGCTCTTCGATGTACGCAGTGACGAGGCAAAACGTTTAGTCCGGACCGTACAGGTGTCAACCACTTAAGGGTTTTTTTTTATGGTATGTAAAATCATCCAATGACAAATCCCTCCCTTGGGTGGGGCGAGAAATAATGTCAGACTCTTACTGACTAAAAACCTACCCTGTTCCATTCTTTGCCTTTGTCCCAGGGCCCCGGGTAACATTTTCACATAACCTTTGGCCCCAGTAGGCTTCGGCCCTGCTGGGCCCCTACAGTTTGCTGACAACTCCTTGAGGCGCGCGGGACCACAGAAAAAAATAAAACAGGCGGGAAAATGGCGATCCGATCTTTATTGTTTTTTTACTTTTTGACTAGTATATAGTTATCTGTGGTTTTGTTTATACCTATTTTATTCAATCTCTGCTATATGAGGTTTTGTAATTATACTATAAGTTCATCTGATTCAGTTAAGAATTTAACACCTGATCCTTAAGAGAAGAGGTTAAAGCAGTAGTGGAAAACCTTTTACCGCCTAAATCAAAAGAAACATACCCAATATCATACGACAATCTTTGCCGACTACTCAGGTTTTTATTTTTATTTTCCTTTTATTCGTAATGAAAAGCACAGGGTTTACCTCGGGTTAAAGTCCCTCGATTATTATATTTAAACTTCTAAACAAGTTACTTTCACCCCTAGTGTAACAATGTACTATTCTTCTGCTGTTAGAATCAAAGATATTCAATACTCAAAACGCTCGTGAAAACCTGGATTGAATGGAAAATAATTTATTTAGTTGCCGTTTTCATTAGATTGGACTTGTTTGTTGACGAATGGAAGATGACATAATTAAAAAGTTTGCAGGTCTGAGAGAAAATGGAGTGGAAGGATTCACTTATTTAGTATTTATGGCTATTTTGCTGTAGGAACTAATAACAAACAAATGAAAAGTAACAATTGTTAGTATGTTGGTGTGCCATAAAGTTTATTATATTTTATTCTATAAGTTTTTTTTAACTGTGATAACAGAAACGCTTATTTAAGCACATCATC
Organism: Leucania comma; assembly: GCA_958295575.1. Lineage (NCBI taxonomy): Eukaryota > Metazoa > Arthropoda > Insecta > Lepidoptera > Noctuidae > Leucania > Leucania comma. Next base: position 4,300,771 of record OY282469.1, read on the forward strand.
TTATACCAACCGCCTCCGCTCTCGCTCATCCCATCATCTCTTCCCCTGCCCCACTCGCTAAGGGTCAAACCGTACACGTCATTAAGTTGGTCACCCGAAGCGGCAGCCGCATGAATGCGGTATCAAACTGTTTTATTGCCCGCCATGATTTAATGAAATCTTTAATATTGGAGATAAGGCGCCCCGGAATGTCGCTCGTAAATTGCCCGAAGCAATATTCTTCGCTCCTAATGCGCAGAAATAATAAGCCGACTTTTCTTTATGTATTCTTCGAGTATTTATGCTTATTGTTAAGGTTTTAATTTACTTGGTTTGTAGGCGTTTTATGTTTATTTTGGTGATGCGATGACTAGCCTTCATTGCGTTTCTGAATCTATTTCACTACTTTATGGATAAAGCTGTAATAATGTTATTTAAGAATGCGGGCTTCTTGAAATTACAATAAATATGTACTCGTAAGTATTTTATTTGATACGAGGCTGATGACAATTGCTTCGCACGGCGAGTAATGGTTAGCTGGCTGTCCGGCCGTCAAGTTATAGTCCGGACCGGGTTCGAGTCGTCAACAGTGTTCGTAGATGTCAGCAAAACCTTAGGGGCCCAGCAGAGTCGACGCCTACTATGGCCATGGGTGGTGATTATACCGAAGGCAAAGAAGGAACATAGGAGAATGTTTTAGTCAGTAAAAGTCTGACGCACGCTCCGCCCTAGAGCTGGAGTAGTCATTTGATGATTTTCCACCTAACAAAATTGACATTGAACACTTTATATACTTCAAAAGTTTCAAACTGTTGCAAAAATAATATGGTTTCAAAAGTCTCTATACTAAGCACAAATAAACCTTCGAGCTTCGTACTTTCAAATTGCAGTTTTAAAAGAGTGAAAGAAAACCTAGAGTCCTCACAGGGTATCCTTTATAAATCCTATTCCCTGAACTGTGAACCGTAGTCGAGATATTTTAGCCACGGACCTAAAAATAAAACGATGTCTAACCGCAAAAGGAAGGGCTTGAGGGCTCACAGCTGGAGAATCACAGACGAAAGCGACGAACTAAGGAGCTATAGATGTTTCGGGTCGTGAAATTCTTTGGATCGCGCCCGCTGTCCCAACTTTCACCTATATTTTTTTTTAAATTAGTATTTTGAGACTACAAGGAAAATGGCATTACAGTTCAGTTACCAAAAAAAATGTAATTATTTTATTTGTGGTCCCAAAATACAACTCAAAAAACCAAAATTATAGGCGGAAGTTAGGACCGCGACCTGTTTTTTCAAAGACCTATGTCAAGAAGTAGATACTCTGTAAACCTGAAATGTATTAAATCAGAACTTCCATGATAGAGTACTGAACTATCAGAATAATACAGGCTGTGGGAACATTTGAAAGATTTGCCGCGGTTCTAGAACGCAAAAAGAAAATTAATGAAGTAACATTATGTAGGTTGGTTCAGCAGGTACAATGCCCGCTAGGGCAAAAGAAAGCCTGTGGTCTTAGAACAGAAAAGGCAAACACAGATAGGTTTTAGGTAGTAAAAGTCTGACACTCTCGGTCCAACGATAGCGGGAAAAGTCATTTGATTCTTTCCCACCTAAAATAATTTTGAATAGTAAGAAACTTTTAATCGAATTTCGGAAGCATATCATATAAAGTAATATTAGCAGCAAGTCAAAATAAAGTTGAAATTTCTAATCTAATGTGGCTATGTAAATAAGTCCGCCTTTGTACAGTATGCATAAAGTTTTAATAAATAAATCAGCATGTGTGTTTTAGAATACAAAATAGCTACATAATTCAAGAAAAAATCCAATTGTAAGGGAATACATCCCTAGCCCCTACCCCACAAACGCTGCAACTTATGCATTTATATTACAAAAATAAAAGTAAAAACAATACAATTTGCCAAGCACGTCACGTTTCCTAAAACGCATCATATGACGGTTTAAGTTAAGCAGACATGTATAAAACCTAAACGATTTCAACTATCTCGCGTATAGCCACTTTAGGCACGTAATGGCAGCCGAAATCCGATCCCGTCGGGGGGCGATTGTAACACACGTGACATTGGCGCGAACTACCACCAAGATACGATACACGTTAGGGCTGTCGAACTGTCCCAAAAGAAAGCATGAGCCAGCATAGTATAATAATAACACAGTACAGTGCTTGACTGTGCTCCCACATATTAATAACAAAACTGTTACTTGCTCTACGCGTTACGTGGAAGCTTTTTCTTCGAAAGGAGGAGGCCGCATGCGTGAGGCCGGGATTCCGATCCCGATTTCCGGCCACCGTAGGCGCGAGCTTGCGGACGGCGAGCAATTGGTAGCTCTCCGTCCAACCTTCCGATAACCGTCCGGACCAAGCCCAAATCGACGGCGCGTACTGTTCCCGCGCGCCTCTAGGAGTTGTCAGCAAACTGTAAGGGTCTCGCAGGAACGAAGGAACGGGGTGGAATTCTGTCAGTAAAAGTCTGACACAATATCCTGCTCGACCCAAGAGCGGGATATGTCTTTGGATGATTTTTCCCCACCAAAAAAACCAAAATAAAAACTACTGAGATCCTGAAAACTCAAAAAGAGATTAAAGGAGAGTGTTTGGAATTCTTTTTGTCAATTGTCTTTTGCGTTTCAGGGTCGTGATATCTCTTTCGCACAATCCCATATGGAACACATCAGTTCTTAAGTCAAGTTTGTTACAACTGGTTTACTAATCTCAATTATATGGTAACGTATGGCCAATGTTCTAATATCTGAACTGTCGAAGTTTGTGACATTGGCCGGGATGTTGGGCGCCAGTAATTGATGTCCCGTAGTTTGAAGTTATTGGGTGCGAGTGATTAATGGACTGAGGTTTCTTAGGAAAACATTGTATGTTAGAGTAATAGGAGCAGAATTAATTAGCTTATTTTATAGGTTTTTTAACAAAAATACAAATGCAAATAGGTACTCAATTTCAGCCCGAATATTGTTATCTAATAAATGTTGGCCTAGTTTTTGTACGTAATAACTTTTTTTTCTTACTAACGTAATAACTTGTTTGTACTTTTGTCTTTGTGTGATTGCGAAGCGATATGACGCGACTCATGAGAATTCAACGCAATGCGGCAGCTCTGTCCTATGTGCGTGCGAAATCGCCGCTTCTGCTGCAATTTATTTAAAACAAGCTATTGTACCGCACGCGAAGATATATCAAATAAGCGTCCGCTTCGCTTTCCTCTCCGCAACGCACCCGTGGCTTACGTGGCGCAAACGGTGCGTAGGCACACAATATATATTGATTTCATAATACGATAACTAATTTTGGATCACAGACTGACGATGAGACGCACAAAACCGATCGTTATGGCGACACTTGAGGGAGGCCTATGTCCAACAGTGGACATCTTTCGGCTGAAATGATGCTGAGGACTTCAGATCACAGTGCAAAACAAATTAGTTGAAATCATATCGACTACACAATTACACATACAAAAGTCATAGCCTTAGCCATAACCTTCGCAACAAACGCCTCTCACACACGTTTGATAAAATCGACAACCCTACGCTCCAGCATGTCGCAGTCATTTATAGAAATCCATTTATTACGTAAACGACCTAACTCGCTTGAGCGCACGCGCTCGAGATTTAGAGCTTGTTTCACTGTTCCCTATCCGGAACGGCTACGAGACGAGTGAATCCTAAAAACGCGTCCTATTCTTGTACTCTTGTTCTTGAATAAAATATTCCGGCCGGAGTTATTGCTAAAATGTTTTCAGCCGTTATTGGAGGCGATAAAGTTCTTTGTTTCCGATCGATTTGTTACTGTTCGTAGGTTATTTTTAGGCTTTCCTTTAGAGGAAATGGAAAAAGGTTTGTTGCAGAGCACTAAAAAATACTTTAATATTGAACTGGTCCAGCGTACTTACGCAGTTTCAGAAGTCAGCTTACCTACTCAATATTGGTTTTGTTACTGACCGTCATCGATATATATGTACTACGCACTAGATTAGGCATGCCGTACAATAACTTTCCTTGACTTACGTGTACTGTATGCCGAACATCTTGACTTGATGACATTAGTGCAGTTTTGCAGTATTTAAGCGCTGTAACCTTAAAAGTTTTGTTAGACGTCATAATGACAATTTAGCGCTGCAGCGAACTTTTGTTTTAACGTTCCGGTATTGTGACAAATAGTTTCTATGAACGAGCTTGTCTATCACTTAGAATGTAAGTCGATGCTGACCGTGGTCTATTGTACGTACAAAGTATGTAATGTTAAATACGTCTTTTTATGGTAGGTAAAATTATCCAATGACAAATCCCGCTTGGGCGGAGCGGGAAATAGTGTCAGACTCTTACTGACTAAAAACCTACCCCGTTCCTTCGTTGCCTATCATGCCGGGGCTGAGCCTTCCTCTCAGAAAACGGCTCTTGACCCCAGCAGGCTTCGACCCATGTTAAATGCGTCTGAAAAATTTAAAAAGGAAGGCTTCAACTATCACTATCTTTTTAATTTTTTTTTCTTGCTAAGATCACGGGATTCCCTTTCAGAAAAACAGTGTTAGGCAAGTACCACTGACTACCATGCAGTTGTCTGGTATTTTTGCTGAAGTAGACCTATTTTGTGCAGCCGTGAGACGCACATTGTGTCAGTGAAGTTTCTAAATGTTATTTCTACAGTGTTTATTTGTGCCAAACCAAATAATTTTTCTTTCTTTCTCAAATTTACCTAAAGTACCTAAGTGGTCAACTGTCTAGCGCGTTAACAAGCTAAACAACCAGAAATTCCAAGCGAAACCCGAACACAATTCTCCATTCCACGCTTAGTCGTATTTGTTAGTGTACCAGCGACACTGCGACACTGCGACAGTCGCGATATACGACGCGCCTCGCAGCTCCGTTCACATTACCACGTTTATCCTGACCTAAGTGCATTATGTGGTTGAGGAAATCTCCTGCGAAGCACTTGTCTATGGTGCCGGCGGGCGTATTCTGGTTGGAGGTGTCGATTCTGTTGCGAATGTATTGAAAGGGATTCATTTGAACTTGTTCAGTTGTCGATGGATTTTATTTTTGGTAAAATAATGGGATTGAATTGTGATTGTATGGTTGGATTATAAGTTACTTACTTGAAAATTTAGGTTTATACAGTAGATTGTACTTTCAGGCATATGAGATACCTTAACTTATGATGTTGACAAAATAAATCTTTAGCCTTTCGCCTAAAAGGCGATCCCTGGTCAAGTTTGTCCTGCGAACATGATCAGATTGTCACACCACCTCTTATACGGGTGAGGCAGCGGCCTTCACGCCCCAGCCGCCGCTGGGATCCCGATCCCGATTTCTAGCCAGCGTACGTGCAGGCTTGCGGACGACGAGCAATGGGTAGCTCGCCGTCCGACCGTCCGCTAACCTTTCGGACCGAGGCCAAGTCTTCGACGACGCGTATTGTTCCACGCGCGTCTCAAGGTGATGTCAGCAAACCATAGGGGCCTCACAGCAGGGTCGAAGCCTACTGGGGCCACAAGTTGTACGAAAGTGAACTCCTAGACCTGGAACGAAGACAAAGAAGGAATAGGAGTAGATTTTAGCCGATAAAAAGTCTGACACACCCTCCCGCTCTACCAAAGGGTGGGAGACGTCATTGGTTAATTTTACCACCTATAAAAAACACCACCTCTATAAAAATATTATCTCGATAAAGATTGGTTCTTTTAAATTATCCAATCCTTTAAACTGCTTTCAAACCTGCGTTTGGTTGTTGGAAGGAACTCGGGTGGCTTTTAGTAAGTAAAAGTCTGATACTCCGTCTCATTCCACCCAGTTGCAAAAGAAGTTATTTGACAATAATTTACCACTTTCAAAAATATCCTTCATCAATAAGTTCCATAATAGGTCCTCAAGATTGAATCGCACCACACACTCAATGCGGTTCTATTTACATAATAAAATAAGGGGAAAGGGGATAGAAAAAACTCTCACCAACAGAAACTTAGGTGCAACTACTGAATGCTACTTAAGATCCTGACAATTCAATAAGAGATTTGAGGAAAGCCTTTGAACGCTTCAAGCTTTAGAATCCTTTTATTGTAAGTACCTGCGTATTACTTTAAGTTTTTTGTTGTTTTTTTAACCATTAGTGTGTTGGATGCAGTGTTTGTAAAAAGTTGAGTGACGAGCTCTTATAGAACCTGAAATACCTGAAGAAATCACTTCCGAAGCATACATTTTTTAATTATTAAACAAATATAACATAACATTCAAATAAAAAAAAATGCTTTGAACTAATGCTTATTGATTTACTCGATAATTTTAAAAATCAATAAAAAAAATAAAATTATAGTACTTAATCTTGTTTTTACTTACCGCCTCTTCTCCATTTGAAACAACCAATTTGAACCAATGTGAACTAAAATATTTTCGATAAATTGAGTTATGTGTAAGGTTTAAGGTTATGTTACATTAATGTATTATGCGTACGTTTATTTTAACTAAATTTCCACACATTAACACAATGGCGAACAGTTTTAAAGCGAACTTTTATATGGGATTCATAAAATTGAATTGAATAAAACCGTAAACATACCAATAATTTCTAACATAAAAAAAAATGTTTGAACCTATTTAGGTAAAGTTTTTCTTAATTGTTTACTAACCCATCGAAGAACTGAAACAATTTGCCTACTGCGTTCTTCCTGTCCGTTTATAATTTAGGTGTCTTCAAGGCTAGAATGAATAGGCTCTTAATAAACTAGGGCGCCTCATTACCATAGATTGCATCACTGTTTACAATCAAATGGCATTGCAGTCAAGCACTAGTTTATATCAAATAAAAAGAAAAAAAAACATCGAAACTCTGGAACAATTTATTTGCCTACTGCGGTCTTTTTATCCGATTATAATTAGGGTGTCTTCAATGCTGGAGTGAATAGGCTCTTGCATCACTGCTTACTATCAAATGGGATTGCAGTCAAGCACTAGTCTATTAAATAGGTATTATCTAAAAAAGAACCCATAGGGATGTCATTAAGTAATTCGAATTAAAAACTATTATTGCTTTAGATTAAATAAAAACAGCAGATTATTGCCTATATTTTTTAATATATTTATATTTTTTTTTAATCATCTATTTTTATACTATCGATGATTTTGAACAAAAAAACGTCCAATATAACAAACTTCTAAGACACAATAAGGAAAGGTCTGTACAGAAATATAGATTTTCATCTATAGTTACAACATGGGTCCACCCTTTTTTACCCATTTAACACAAATCCTTTTAAAAATCTCTCTCGAACAAGCTGTGTCGCGTCGGAGAGGGCATTTGATTTAGATAACGGGCCCTCTAAGGCCCTCTCATAGTAAAGATCGAACCCTCTGAGGGAAAACTTGCAGAGTGCACGCGCTCCTACTGAATTGAAATGTTTTAAAGGAGTTTCATTTGAATACGGTCTGTGTGGGTAGAGATCAAATCTTTAACCTTTGTGGGTATACAATAATAAGGTTTTCGAGGCTTTTTTTATGGTAGGTAAAATCATCCAATGACAAATCCCGCTCTCGGGCGGGGCGGGAAATAGTGTCAGACTCTTACTGACTAAAAATCTACCCCGTTCCATCGTTGCCTATCATACCGGGGCTGAGCCTTCCTCTCAGAATACGGCCCTTAACCCCAGCAGGCTTCGACCCTGCCTGCCTGCAGCTAACAGACTGGGCCTCTACGGTTTGCTGACAGCTCCTTGAGGTTTTTGAGGCTGGCCAAATTCCGTATGACGTGTGTACCTAATATTTTTGATAGTTTTGTAAAACAGAAATGTACTGAACAACTGATTTTTTACAAGCTAATGTGTTTTTAAATATATCATATATTGATTACTAGCTTCTGCCAGCGGCTTCGCTCGCATGAAATAAGGTTTCTCCGTACTGAACCCACGTTTCATCCCCTCAGGGGGTTTTTTTTTTTTAAAAAGCCTCTCATAGTGTTCACCTACGTCATAAAAGAAAACTATGTGCAAAATTTTACACTCCTAATCCTAGTAGTTTCGGCTGTGCGTTGATATGTCAGTCAGTCAGTATTTCCTTTTTAACCGACTTCGAAAAGGAGGAGGTTCTATGTTCGGCTGTTGTATTTTTTTTTATGTTTGTTCACCGATATCTCGGTCAATTGTGGACCGATTTTGAAAATTTATGTTTTGTTTGAAAGATTGTACTCCTGAGTTGGTCTCATAGAAATATTGTTTTGATCTGACGATGACCTACGAAGATGTAGAACGAAATTTCTCAAAAAACCATAGCAGAACTGTCGTAACAAGTAAAATTGCTTTGTTTATACATGTAGTCGGTGGCTGACTAAAGGAAGAAGGGGAGATACATAGAACTGATCTGATGTTGAAGACGGAAGGTAGGTAAGAGCCGGAACTTTGTAATAAAACAGTGAATCCTAGCCATGTTTGGTATTATTAGAATTGTCATGATGATTTGATGATGGAACCGAATGGCGAAAGGTACCTGTCTATTTAAGTTTCGCTGAGGGGTACTATAACTAAAAAGTGTGAAATAAAAATTTTTTTACAGAAAAATACAACCGACTTCAAAAAAAAAAAACAATAAAAAGTGCAAAATAACTTTAATTTTGGAAGTCGGTGTTAAATAACGAAGGGACCAAACTATTTTAGAAACACCGACTTCCGAAATTAAAGTTATTTTGCACTTTTTGGTGTTTTTTTTTTAATTCGGTTGTATTTTTTCTGTAAAAAGTTTTTTACATATTTCTATACGGATAATCTGTACGCATAGTAAATGTGTAAAAATGTGGAGCCATTTTTTATATAAATTATTCTTACAAGTTTATTCAACTTTTAGGTAAATAAATTGTTATGCTATTTGCTATTGCGAGTGAGCAATAATGCATAATATCTGTATTCTCAGACGCTATACCGCGTGTTGAATATCTAACTAAAGACAATATTTTTGTGAAATATTAGTCTATTTTTTGTCTGCATGGTACGTACGAAAACTAACTATGATAAAAGTCTGACACGCTCTCCGCTCTAAGATAGAGTTTTTTGTATTTAGATAAGTTAATGGATGATTTCTCATCTCAAAAAAGTCTAATTAGATTTTACTTGATTCCAGAAAACGATCTTTTCATTGTATGCATTGTTATTTAGTTTCCGTGAAGCAATACTCTATCGATACACCCCATGCTTTTGGACAAAAAATTACCAAGTTATATATGCGTCATTAGTTCTTCACCCCAGTTGAGCAAAGCGGTAGTGAGCAGCCTAACAAGCCTATAGAGTGATATGATAAATGCCTTGTTTACGATACAATGCTAACAGCCGCTCAATCGCTGCCATTGGACCCTACTCTCAACAGTTTATGTGAATGACGCGGTCGCCGTGTGTTGGAATAAGGAAGGTGAGGAGATGCTTACTAGTACAATTATTGTATTAAGTTATTAAGTTGGTATTTATTGATTAATTCTTGAATTTGTTTTGGATAAAAAGTTAAGTCTTTATTTTGATACGTTAGAAAATATTCGTTTAGTCTTATTTTAACTCATAACACCTTAAGTATAGTATAGGTGATTTGACCATTACAAATTTACTGTATGGACTTTAAAAAAGACTGTGACCCCTGAGTTTGTTTCAGTGTTTCTTCTTAGGGTAGTCAGCTAGGAAACACGGTCCTCATCTAGTTTAAACTGATGAAGAGATTCCTTTAGATGCTACACAGCCAGATTATGTGATTGAGGTAAAAAATACTTGCGATAGCCTGCTGCCATCAAATCAATACTAAATTGTAAGGTAACTTTGGAAAATTTTCTTCAGTACAAAATGAATAAAAATGCGTCGTAATTTTCCGATACAAGATAGATTATTGTTGGATTTTTTATCGTATTTCTTCGTAAGCGTATTGAAAAACGTCGTTTGATACACGTGGAAATTTGTCACTGCAGCACTCGGCTCCATAACACCCTCGGCTGCAATGACAAACCTTCCCCACTTGTATCAAAATGTCCTATTTAAAACCTCTTTGCAAAATAAATATCATTTATCATTTAGAAAATGATTTGGATTAAGGATGAAATGTTTAAAATACATATGAATTTATTTAATAGAAACTCAATCTAAAGGCTTGTTATTCATATTTGCTCTCAAACTTTAAATAAGTTATTTTTAAATGAATAGCTAACCCGACAGACTTTGTCTTGTCTAAGCAGTGATTTGTCATAATCGCTCAAAGGTTAAATAAAACGTAGTTTTCTGTAATTTTTTAACTTTTATCGCTATTTCTTAATTTTTCTTTCCATAAAAACCATTTTTACAAATAAAAAATAAAACAAAAAAGAGTTAGCGAAATTGGTCCAGCCCTTCACGCGTGATTAATGAAACAAGGATTCATTTTTATATCTATTGATACGTATAATAAGAAATTGGTGCAATGGATTCTATACGACTCATTTGTTCTTTATACTGAATTGAATATTTTATTTCATATAAATAAACAACAACACAGTGACTGACTGAGCTTTAGCGCCTAAAATATTCATCAACATTTCAGTTAACCCTAAAAACTTTTTCCTTAACAAAAAAGTTCGTTCTCAAAAAAGGAGAAATGTCACTCTGTATTAGATACAATGCTCCGCGCGAATTTCGTCATTCGTCTGCCGCGGTCCGAGGCGACGGCTCTGAATAAATACATGGGCTCCATTAAAATGTCAGTCAGACTGAGTGGCTCTCTTGTGGTCGCGCTGTGTAGACGCACACATATGGACGGTGCTTTCTTAAGGTTGGTACTATTTAAAAAAAAATTACGTGTGTGTTAGATTCCATATTATATAAGACGTATTGTATTTGTATTTGTATTTCGGGCTGATGTCCGCAACTCCACAACTAAAGCGCGTATTTTGCGTATGGATATGAATTTTCATGAATATTTTTTGTTGTATTTTATACATTGGGAACCTTTACGTACGCACGTACTTTTACGAGAGCAGTGGTGGCCGAGTGGTAACGGTCCCGACTTATGAGTTGTAGGTCACGGGTTCAAACCCAGCCAGGTGCATTACTTTGTGTAATTTATTTCATCACCACTGCTCTCAAAAAACGGTGAAGGAAAACATCGTGAGGAAACCGGCATGTCTAAGAACCAAAAATTCGAAGACATGTTACATCCACCAACCCACACTGGGCCTGCGTGGTTGATTACGGCCTATTCCCTCTCCTAAAGAGGAGGCCTGAGTCCCAGCAGTGGGAACGTTAAAAGGCTGATGATGATGGTGATGATGATGAACATTTAGCTCGAATAGATGTGTACAAATATATAACGTTACTTAACTTATTATATTATATAAGTACGTAACTTATAAAAAGCTGCATTGACGATAATAATCCTCTAAATTATTATGTAATTATTATTAATGATCTTTGAAATAATATCTTAAATGTTATTTTGCTACATTAATGTAAAAAAAAAATCTATCACACAACGCCATCTAGTCCCAAGATAGCAGAGCTTGTTATGGGTACTGGACAACTAATATACATACTTATATATTTCTAAATACATACATATTATAGATTATTACACCCAAACACAGAACAAATGATCGTGCTCATCACACAAACATTAGTCCTGGGTGGGAATTGCACCCACGACTTCCGGCATAGCAGTCTGAGCCAGATTATCATTGTATTTGATGTTTTAAGTAAAATGCCAACCCATAGGTCGACACTTTACTATAAATACGAGGTTTATAAAATGGTTAAGTTGTTATCCAACTAACTGTTATCATCTAAGATAATTAATATGATATCTTAATTTACATTAGCAATAGGTGGAAAAGCGTGACTCTGTCAAGCACGCCACTTGTTCTAGTCGCCATTAGATGGCGTGCCTTGTTTTGTTGTCAACAAATCAACGCCGGATCCGACATATACATCCACTAGTTACCTCCATATTTCTAATAAGTGCGTCTTTTTTCCAATTTACAATTGCCTAAGACTTTCACATCATTTCGAACTACATCAACATCCACACAGGAGACAGCCGTAAGCGTGAGGGAACTGACCCCTAGCCGCTGAGACCTTGACCCCGACTACCAGTAGCATAGGTAGCTCGAAGCAACATAGATTAGGAACACTCGGATTTTATGTCTCCTTTTCAACATCCTTCACAACCCATCCTATCCCTCCTACCTACGCGACCGGTTTTCTTACTCTCGTCCTAGCGGCGCACCGTGCAGATCACACGCGCCGGGGCTTGGTTCAAGCCATGCTCCGGAGCAAGAAGGAGTGGCAGGCGGTCGCCTCCTTTTGCGAAGCAGTAATGCTAGCAAAGAAGGAGGCCAACCGCATTAGACAAAGGCGCACACGCCGCCGCCGCCGCCGGGATTCCGATCCCGATTTCCGGCCACCGTGGCGCGGGCTCGCGGACGGTGGGCAATGGGTAGCTCGCTGTCCGTCCGTCCGGTAACAGACCGGTCCGAGCTCAAGTCGTCTAAGGCGCGCACTGTTCCCGCGCGCCTCAAGGAGTTGTCAGCAAACTGTAGGGGTCCAGCAGGGCCGAAGCCTACTGGGGCCAAAGATTATGTGAGAATGTCACCACGGGCCCCGGGACAAAGACAATGAATGGAAGGGTAGGTTTTTAGTCAGTAAAAGTCTGACACTATTTCCCGCCCCACCCAAGGGCGGGATTTGTCATTGGATGATTTTACCTACCATAAAAAAAAACCTAAGATCCCTTCTTAAATTCCACTCCTCATAAATCTAGCTACTACTCCTACTCTTTCTCTGTCCACGCAGTAAGGCTTTTGGAACTCTCTTCCGCCTAGCATTCGAGATCTGAAAACTATTTCACTTTTTAAGTCAAAGAGCACTATCTTTCCTCTCTAGTGTAATAAATATATATTTTATGTTTATATATTATCTATTTCTATATTTATACACATTATATTTATATTATTTTATGTATTTTGTTATAAGTATTTATTAATTTGATTTAAGTTTTCACAATCTCTTCTTCTCTTATTTCAACACACTATTGTCTACGTTTCTTCCAATGTCTCCTTTCGCAGGTCTGCTGGAAGAAATTTCTTTTTGAAATAAGCAGTACCTTTGTACAATTTTTTTGTTTAATGTATCTTCTGCTGTATATGTGTGTACATAAATTATAAAATAAATAAATAAATAGATGTGGTTTTAGTTAGTAAAAGTCTGACTCACCTTCCCGTTCCATCCTATAGGGTGAGAATCGATAATTTCCCACCTCAAATAAAAAAAAAACATCTGCCTCACTATCCTTCGTTTTCTCCTTTAGTCTTCCGTATCATAATAAAATTATGTCCGATACCTGCCACGTTTTTAATCCAGTTTGACGTAGCCCCCAGCTGTAGCAGTAAAAGTATAAAAATTCTAAGTCAGACGCCAAAGTAATTAGTTAGGATTATAAAGGTAAAACTTCTAGGAAGTGCTTAATTTTTCAGGTAGAGCATTTGTACAAAATTTCACTAAAGCACCCTTTTATAAGAACATGAAAAACCTGCTTTTCGATATATTTTAATTGTCGATGAGACTGATAGCCCTAAAAGTTACTCACTAGTAAGCCTGGGCGGGTTCCTGTACGCCCATAGATTATGCATAGGTGCAAATTATATAATAAAAAAAGGAAGGAAAGAAAAAATAAAGGAGGGAAGGTTTCATATAGGCAAGCCTAGAATCGCTCTGTCTAGAAAAAACTATGATACTATACATCATCATCTTCCTGCCCTGCTCCTGTTTTATTAGGAGTCGGCGCAACACGTTTTTTTCTTCCAATCTGTCGTATTACTCGTCACGCTATCATTAACTCCCTTTTCTTTCACATCACTTCTCACATAATCCATCCATCTTTTCTTTGGCCTCCCTCTTCCTCTTCATCCCTTCACATTTAAACTCATAACTCTTTTAGTAAAATGCTATTCATCCCTCCTCTCCACATGACCATACCAAGACAAACTTTCCTTTCAACTTTTAAGTCACTAGCGCCACTTTCAAACTTCTCCTTATATAATCATTTCTCACAATATCCATTCTCGTCACACCATACTGTAATCTCTGACACGACCAATCTTTTTTCATCCGTCTTTTTCACGGCCCAACATTCTAACCCATACAGTATGACAGTTCTTATCACGGACTTGAGGGGCATCCGTGGGTCACAAGTTGTTCCTGTGACCTATCGCCATTTCATTCATCCTGCGTTGATGCAGTGTGTTACGTCCTGGTTTGCCTTACCATCCCCTTGGACGAGCGACCCGAGGTACCGAAATTCGGAGCAGAGCGTTATGGGCGTTCCGGCGAGAGCTAAAGGCACTGGATTGGAGAGATCGCCGAAATTGCCGAACAAGTACTTCATTTTGGTTCTGATCAATTTAAGGCCAACACTTTCCAGTCTGTGCCACCACACCTCCAATCTACTCTGGACCTTTAGGCCAGTCTCGCACATAATCATCGACAAACAGCATTGGTTGCGCAAATAAGCTGTGGACTGTAGATTTAGAAAAGCGATCTAAGGTTTATTAACAATATGCAGATACTATGCCTGGCATGGGATAAAGGTATTGGGAAGGAGCACTGACCTTTAGACTTCGAAGGTTCCACGTGGCACCGCCGGCGATTTTCGACTTCGCACATTTAAATCACTGCCAGGTCCTGTTTTGCACTACACTGCACCACTGTTGTTGAGTTTGAATGGTTGGATCACGAAAATAGTCAATTTTCTTGTAATTTCGAGCGGGCGCGGTTAGCGGTGCGGTCACATTCACAATCGATGCACAAACGTCAAATGTCAAATCCTTTCTTGAGGTCGTGCGGGGAAATAAACGGAAGGGATAGGATTGCTAGGCCAAAAAAATAAATTACAAAAAACAAAATCGCGGAACATAGCAAATTGGCGCAACCATTCCCCCCGGGTTTGAAGGGTTACCTTCAAAGAAAAGAAAAAAAACAAAAGCGAAACTAAACCCTATTACTAATCTAAACTATCAATACTAGGTAGCGAAACAACTTATAACTAACTATGCCACTACTACTGATTAGGCAGAGGGCAGAGGCGAATAACCGGACGCAGGTACGATCCAGTTGCGGTTTTAACTTTTACGACTCGCGTTATTCCGTTCGAACCCGGAAAAACTTCTTCCACTACACCAAGAGGCCAGTGCAGAGGAGGCGCACTCTCAGTCTTCAGTATCACCACAGTACCGACTGTGACTGGATCTGAAAGAGTGTTCCACTTTTGACGCGACTGCAGCGTATGCAGATAATCTGTCCTCCATCGCTTCCAAAAGGACTGAACTAAGCTATCTAGCAGAGCGTGACGCGGGTGAAGCTGCAGTTTGTCAGTCTCGACATCTAAAGCGGGCAAATATTTAAGAGGAGTCGTCGTCAAGAAGTGAGCCGGCGTCAACGCTAGTGGCTCCGATGGATCACTAGACAAAGTCCGACACAACGGACGCGTATTCATCAACGCCTCTACCTGAGCGAGTACGGTGCTCAACTCCTCGTACGAGAGAATCTGTTCGCCTATGACCCGAAACAGGTGCGACTTAAGGCTTTTAATATTCGCCTCCCAATTGCCACCAAAATGACTAGCCGCTGGCGTATTAAAACACCAATCAATGCGATTCTCAGCTAAGACATGGGCGAATTCACTTTGGTAGTACTTGGAGCGTAAGAATGTATGTAATTCCGAAATATTGCGTCGCGCTCCAACATAATTTGTGCCGTTGTCAGAGTATAAGCGCTTAACGGGACCACGGCGAGATAAAAATCGTTTAAATGCAGACATAAAACCCTGCGTACTCAAATCACTGGTTAACTCTATGTGAACCGCACGAGTTGTCATACAAACGAATAGGCAAATGTATGCCTTTGTGGAACGTATACCACGACCACGGGCAATAGTGACTTTAAACGGTCCAGCATAGTCCGTCCCAGTATGTATAAAAGGTTTCACCGTCTGTACAACACGACAAGAACGATGGTCGGCCATTTCCGGCGCGTTGAAACGCGGGCGGAGCTTAAAGCAGGGCACACATCTGTGCACTCTAGCGCGTATCAAATTGCGAGCGGAAAGTATCCAGTACTTCTGTCGAAGAATGGACATTAATAAATCGGGACCAGCGTGACAATTCACCTTATGGTGATAGTCCACCAACAAATCCAAAACGTGATCCCTGCGTGGTAGAACTACTGGATGCATTTGTTCAAACTCTAACTTAGCATTTCGCAGACGGCCACCGACACGAATGAGTCCGTCTTGCAAAAATGGTTTCAAATGTTGAAGTGCGGGACTACAAGGTTTATGTGATTCTAAACTACGAAATTCTTTTGAAAAATAAAATTTCTGCAACTCTCGAAGTACAACTGATTCAGCTCTATCCAAATCAGCTGCGATTATAGAACCACGCGATGGTAATAATCTCAAAAATCTTAGGACGTAAACTACACAGCGTAATAGTCTCGACCAAGACGAGACTCGATTAGACAACAACAAAACAACTGACTCTTCACGCGGAACTGATACTACAAGCGTATGTTTCTTCTCCTCGGGTGGTTCTGAAACAGTAGCGGGGTTAAACGGAGCATTTGGCCACTCGTTAGGAGTGGTATGCAGCCAGGGAGGGCCACAAAACCAAAGCGGATGATTTAAAATTTGCGCGGGAAGCAAACCACGTGAGAGACAGTCAGCTGGGTTTTCTGTTCCAGCGACATGGAACATATTTTCCGGTGACAATTCAGCTTGAATCTTAGCCACCCTATTTGCGACAAACGTGCTCCATCGATGGGGTGAAGAGTGGGCCCAACATAGAGCAACGGTTGAGTCTGAAAACGCTACAATTCTCTCTATATTAATGCGAGGACGACAAGTTTTGACTATAGATGTAATCAATTGAACCAACATAAGAATAGCGCAGAGTTCGAGACGAGCAAGAGAGACAACCTTACGAGGAGATACCTTTGATTTTGCACTAATGAGGAAAACTGAAATGTTATCGCCATTTTGGACCTGAAAGTAAACCACTCCCCCGTAAGCCCTCTCACTGGCGTCTGCGAAACCTACCACATTAACAACAGTGTCTGGTACTATACCAACATGGCGAGGAATCTGTATCTGATCGAGCATTGGAAGCTCTTTCCTATAGCGAGCCCACAACTTGGCAACACTGTCAGGAGCGGTGTCGTCCCAATCACAGTTGGAAAGCCAAAGCTCTTTTATAAGCAGCTTTGCATATAAAACGACAGGAGCTACAAAACCCATTATATCCCATATCCGAGCTACACATGCTAGGATAACGCGTTTGGTACAAGTTGGCGGAGTCGAGCTAATTTTAAGACTGAACATATCAGTTGCGGGTGACCAACTTAAACCAAGGATCTTATGCGAATCACTATCATCGAATTCCTTTACCGAAGTCAACCGGTGTGACGGTGGAATCGACTCTAATGTAGCTTGCGAGTTGCTTGTCCATTTCACCAGATCAAATTGACCGGACTTCATGAGGCTGATTACTTGAGCAGCGGTCTCTATAGCCTCTGCTTCACTAGGTACACTGTACACAAAATCGTCCATGTACAATCCGGTTTCAATAGTGGCCCTTGCTTTCGGGTATGTATCACCCTCGTCAGCGGCCAACTGCTTGATAGTGCGAAGAGCGTGAAAGGGACTAGACTTAAGCCCAAAACAAACACGATTGAATTCGTAAACCTTCAAAGGTTCCTGCGGAGAAAATCTATACAAGAAGCGTTGGAATCTACGGTCACATTCTCTGATTCCAATACTAAGAAACATTTGCCGAATATCGGCAGAGAGCGCAATAGCAAACAAGCGAAAATTTACTATTATTTCAAATAAGTTACCCTGGAGGTTCTGACCACAATACAAGATATCGTTAAGCGATATGCCAGTACTAGTCTTAGCGCTACCATCCATAACCACACGCAGTTTAGTTGTAAGTTTGTCTTCTCTAACAACTCCATGGTGCGGGATGATGTAAAACGGGTAATCACGTGTCTCCTCAGTCTCGGCAGGCGCTGATGAGATATAACCTTTATCTAAATATTCGATCAGCACATCATCATAGGCTTGCTTCAACTTAGGAGACGCCTGCATCTTACGTTCCAAGCATAGAAAGCGTTTTTCTGCGGAGGCACGGGAGCCACCGAGCGAAAAAATATCACCCTTGAAAGGGAGCGCGACAACATAACGACCATCTTTATCACGAGTAGTCGTGCGGGTATAAATCTCCTCAGTGACCTGATCCTCAGGGCTGAGAATAGGCGGGACATTGACCTCTTCAATCTCCCAGAACTTGCGAATGGTAGACTCAAGCGGCGGCTCGACGGTGCAACAGTGCGACACAGTCGAGTAACTATTTAAATAAGCGGGTGCGGAACCAACTATAACAAACCCGAGAACTGTTTCCAGTGCGTGCGGAGCGGGGTACATCGGAAGACCCTGAATTTTACGTGATAACTGGAGATGCGGGAGAATCGAAGCACCGATCAATAGATCGATATCTCCAGGGAAAGCGTAATTTCCGTCGGCTAACTGCAAGTTCTTAAACTCCGTCAGCATGGACGTGTCAACCGGTACCGTGGGCAACCGTTCCGTAATCTTATCTGCGACTAGCGAATCCATTTCAAACGAAATATTACGATTAAAACGTGAACTAAATATTATTTTAATGGAACCGTGAATGGTTGCCTTTAAACCTCCAAAACCTTTCACTTCTGAACGGGATGACCAATTATTAAAACTAAAACCAAGGCGTTGACAACAATCCCGAGTAATAAAATTACTCTGGGAAGCGCCATCTAGTAGCGCTCGAACGGTGTGCGGTTTGCCAAAGGCATCTACAATGACAACTTGCGCGGTCGCAAGTAAAACGGTAGTGATTTGAGTACCAGCGGCGGAAAGCGAACACAATGTTACGTCGTTTGCACTTGCAGCAGGCCGCGCGTCACAAGCGTCGCGCGTCCGCGCAGGCCGCGGCCGCGATGGCAGCTTACTACTCTCAAAATGTAAGAAGGTATGATGTCTAGCTGGACATTTACGACAGCTAACACCACTTTTACATGACGTAACCAGATGTTTGTCACTTAGACAATTAAAACACAAATTATTAGTGCGGACAAACTTGTAACGATCACTAGGCGATAATCTCTGAAATTCCGAACACTTGTACAGCTGTGTATGGCTACCCTTACACAGAGAACAGTCAGGTGTTGAGGCGGTATTAACTAGCGTATGTGCAGTCTTGACTGACTTCGATGACGCGTCTATACGGCGATCGGAACCTGTCCTATTCGTGACTTCATGACGTGTCGACGTGCGCTGCAATACCTTAATATGGTCGCGAATAAAAGATTCTAAATCTTCGAACTTAGGTATTTCTTTACCGCGCTGAGTCGTTTCAAACAGACGAACAGTTTCAGGATCTAATTTCTTTAAACCGATATACAAAAACAAAAAGTCACAGAGGTCATTGACCTTTAGGTTCTTTACTGCACGAACAGATGATGCGAAAATATTTAAAAACTTCTCTAAATTATGATCGTTACAAACGGAAAAACTTTTCAAATCGAATAATTGATCTAAATATGCGGTGGCTACTAATCGCTTATCTTCGTATTTTGTTTTTAAAGTGTTCAAAACTAAATTGTAATTTTCAGCGCTAAACGTAATTCCAGCACAGACAGCCTTTGCCTTACCGGTCAATTTTTCTACGAGATAATGCAATCTCTCGTGATCTGTCAGCGATGTGTTCCTATGTATTATATTTTCGAAACTATCTATAAATAAATTCCAATTTCGAATGTCACCATCAAATTCAGGTATTTGAATTGGCGGCAATCGTGGGCGTTCGCGAGGAGGGTTGGATAAACCACTCGCGGGGGGGGGAGTCTCTAAACTCCTAGCAATACGTTTGATACGACAATACAAGTCATCAAAGGACGACAATGCCTGATAACTCACACAGTAATCAGGATTTAACTCCAACTCTAAAATGTTTATATTCTTAATTGTAGATTTAAAATCCTCGCGCAAACTATCTAAAGTTTCCAACGAACACAAGAAAGCATCTCTAATCGCCAGATCCGAGGTTTGCAAAGATTTATCACAAATTGATTGAACACGTGAAAACTGTGAGTCCCTTTCAGCGTATAAAAGCTTTAACTGAACCTTTAAATCAGTACTAACCTTGGTTCCCTTAAGAGACATCTTGTCTTGATATATTCACACTATACACTCAAACAAACACTTAACGAATTATTAAGTAAGCGATAATTATCAGATAACAATATGGTAGTATTGTAAACAACAAAGCGAACGGCGAACGAACGGAATAACCTGTCTATATAATCTATGGTTTATCCGTTTCCTACAATTATTCACTCAACAATGAACGGGTATTTTTGAAATGCGTCTACCTACATGCAATTTGTAGGATGGTCGAATGAATTTTGTCAAGAAAAAGAATGCGATCGATTTATATCTACGCTGATATTTACGTAGCTAACTATAATTATGCGGTGCGGTTGACGGCGTAGGTACCGTAATTATCAATGACTCTTTAACTATACGAGCGAAATAACGTATAGTTGCCTAAATGCCTAGATGCGGGTTTTCTACTATTATATCTAGGTAAATAGGCGCGTTGCGTTTATTCCCTATGGAACAAATACTATATTGCGAAATTACAAGAAAATGATTCACGATCCTGCTCGTAGGACCAAAAGTAATGGTTGCGCAAATAAGCTGTGGACTGTAGATTTAGAAAAGCGATCTAAGGTTTATTAACAATATGCAGATACTATGCCTGGCATGGGATAAAGGTATTGGGAAGGAGCACTGACCTTTAGACTTCGAAGGTTCCACGTGGCACCGCCGGCGATTTTCGACTTCGCACATTTAAATCACTGCCAGGTCCTGTTTTGCACTACACTGCACCACTGTTGTTGAGTTTGAATGGTTGGATCACGAAAATAGTCAATTTTCTTGTAATTTCGAGCGGGCGCGGTTAGCGGTGCGGTCACATTCACAATCGATGCACAAACGTCAAATGTCAAATCCTTTCTTGAGGTCGTGCGGGGAAATAAACGGAAGGGATAGGATTGCTAGGCCAAAAAAATAAATTACAAAAAACAAAATCGCGGAACATAGCAAATTGGCGCAACCAAGCATACATCAGGAAGCCTTTTCCTAAATGTCCGACATCAGAGCGTCCATGATCATCAGGAAGAGGTAAGGGCTGAGGGCCGACCCTTGATGTAAACCGACAGCCACATTGAAACTGCCAGTGGTGCCTACTGTAGACTGGACTTTGGTACTTTATCGACGGTGATACCAGTATCATAAATCACGCAAATATTATAAGGCGAGTGAGTGTATGCTTGTAACTACTTCACACTCAAACGGATGTGCGAATTTCGATGAAACTTGGTACACGGGTTGTCCTAAAATAGCGCATAAAATACTTTTTATCCGCAGAGTATGTACCCTTGGGGTAATTTTCTACTATCACGCGGATGAAGTATATGTTTTTTTTTTATAAATCCGGAACCTTTTACAAGTTTTTCTGCCATCAAACTAAAGACGGCGAACTTTGACTGAGTATCTTATTAAATATTCTGACGTTGCTTGCTTTAATATTATTTATTAAAAAGTTATTACAATTTTACGATGCAGACTACGGAAGGAGTAGATTTAATCAAGCTAACTTGTAAAGACTAGCTCCGTTCAGGTTGATCTAAAACTTATTTAAATTGAAAGTTTTGCTGATGAAAATATCAGAGGATGGTGGAGAGGCAGCTTTATCAAATGAGATCAAAAGACATGTTTGATCCAAAAGCATATTTGATTAATGATAATTTAAATTGAATATGAAACACGAGTATATTAATATTATGTTTACTGTTATTGAATATGTATATTTGATTTGATTAACTTATTAGTCTATTTTAAGTTTATCATCGCTTACCATTAAGTGAGATAGTGGTTAAACGCAAGCCTAAGTATGATAAAAAAAAATTACTAGTCTGTTTAAATACACTGTGTCTATACACTGTAAAATTTTGATCGTTTGAATATCCCGTGAACTCGTTCAGCTGACGTTTACTTAAATAAATTAATTTCGTATATGATCCTAGCTCGAGAGGACGCCGGTGTCCTCTCACATGCACGCCACTATAGGGCTTAATTCCGATGTTTAGAGTCTACTTTTGTATGAACAAGTTTGGTAGTTGTGGATCTACATACTCGAGTTTTAGAAAAAAAGGTACCTACTTTATTTTTTAATTTTATCTTTATAAATCTATATTGTTTCGTGTACCGAATCGACCCTCCACGGGATATTAAAACGACCAAAATTTTACGGTGTATAGACACAGTGTACATAAAAATTATAAAGTTAGTTTTTTTCTTAAAGCAACTTTTCATTTAATTTACTTTGCAGTTTCCTTTTCATTTTAAACTAGCTTCTGCCAGCGGCTTCGTCCACGTGAAAGTAGGTTTTTCCATACAGAACTTTGGGACCCCGTTTCATCTATTTAGTGGGTGATTTTTTGAAAATCCTCTCATAGCGCTCGCCTACGTTATATAAGGAAGCCTTGTAAAATATTGCACGTCACGCTAAGTAATTTTTTATTTTGTCGTTACTTGAGTTTAGAAATCTGCATGAAAAACTTAAATTTTTCTTAACTACAGAATACATATTGTTACTTAAACTTAACTTTTACTCAAGTAATTAATTATACTTTTTTATAAATACAGGATTAGTCAGTAAGTTTCTCTTTTTATAAATATAGATAGATTGAATACTTTTGGCCAATTACTGTATACAATATTTTCTTGAATGTCGAAGCTTGGCAGGTTTTTAGGCTAAAGTAAAGTTACAAAAATCAACTACACATACTCAATTCATTGGTGCTATTCTCTAAGAAAACGCAGCGCTGCCTCAACGACGAACAACCAAATAGGATATATTTATATTTTAGATTATATTATATATATGTATATAGATTATCTTTCTTTATTTAAAACGTTGAATTTAATGGCTACTGAATATTTTTGTAGTTGCCAACATTATATTTAATAGTTAGCACATGTAATGCTAAACAAAGTAATATACTAACAGTATATTACATAGTATTCTATGTATTGCATTGAGTGGACGGGTGCGAGGCAATTAGCGATAAGCCTGGTAATTAGGCGAGGAGCCAAACTGCGAGTTTTTCACTATTGAATCAATGAGTCTGCGCTGCATGCATCCGTTATTTTGTGCTCTAGAGGCACAGAATACAAAGTTGGTTTTGATTACTTCCAATTTTCTTGACACTTCGGTCGAGTAATTCTCAATGATATAAAGAAGGGCAGCTCACCGTCCGGCCGTCCAGTAACTGTCCAGACCGAGCCCAAGTCGTCGACGGCGCTTAGAGTTCCACGCACGCCTGAAGGAGATGTCAGCAGATCGTAGGGGTCCTAGAGGGTCGAAGCCTACTGGGGCCATGGGTTCGCATCTATCGGATTCCCGTACCCTTATCAGGTCAGCACCTTGTAGGAGGCCTTCCAATGCTACGTCTTCCGGTACGTGGTCGCTATTCCAGAACCTTTCGGCCATCGGTTTTGCGAGCAATGTGCCCAGTGCCACTTAAGTTTGGCGATTCTGCAATCAATCAATCAATCAATAAAAAATATTTATTGTTTAGTACTTATAATATAATAAAATTGCATTAGAGTCGCTGCAACATACCCATATGATTAATGTCATTTATAATTAAAAATCGATTAATATTATTACAAATTTATTACTCATTTATTATTCATAAAACTAGTCCATTTTGTCAAAAATCAAATTTCGTAGTCAGTTACGTATACAATTTACATTACTATATCATGCTGCATCGCTTCGCATTCGCCGACACGTCGAATTGCCTACGTAGAACACCTTACAGAACCAAGAGATGTGTTATAACAAATCAAATGGAACGTCTTAGTCTGAATGAAGCACACAGAATGAAAGAATGGATGGGTTGGAAGAAAAGCTTGCCAACTGGCAAACAGATCTAGGAAAGATAACCAAGCAAATTACCTGATTAGAGCGAGTCGTGCTTTTTCGCGATTTCAGGTTTGGTCCCGTAAAGGTTATTTGTTATAATGACTACAATCACGTGTTTAAGTATCGGCCACTAATTACCAGTCAATCTATATATATAAAAAAAATCTTTATTTCAGACCCAATAAATAGTCCATATATACATTGTTAGTGTGTTAGTAACAGAAAGTGCTTATATACTATATTAGTGTTATTAGTAACCTATACTTAATTCCACCCATTGTCTCTGGATGGGGCAATCCGGCCTGTCAGCAATCATCTTCAGGATGCTGTTACGAGTGTTGCGCAAGCGTTGCAGTGAGGAAGCCGCTTTCTTACGCATGATGGCGTGAAAGCCATCCGTGTGAACCGTAGCAAACAATCCCGACGCACTACAACGCCGCGGCAACCGCAACAGCATCCTGAAAGTGTTGTTATATTGTACGCGCAGGACGTTGTAAGCCCGGTTCGTATATGACACCTGCTCGAGTAGAAAGACTGATAGAACACCTTAATTAAACTCATTTTGACGTCTGCCGTGCAGCGAGTGAACCTAAGGGCGAGCATATTACCCCGCACCGCCAATGTCCTGCGCTCGCGCTCTATGTTGCCATCATCACGTAGGTGACAATGACAACATGGCCTAGGTACTTAAAACTTTGAGTACCACGCCGTTAAGACATACCGGAGGCACACAGTGAGGCTGTTGTTTAGGTGCTGTTGTGATGTGTAAATATACCCTCTAAACAAGGATTATTCATATAAAGAAATTAGCGGAATAGATAAGCTTAAAAACTTACGGTGAAAGTGAAAAACTTGTCGAAATATAACATCGCAAACTCATATTACATTCACTCCGTTTTAGTGTTATCTCTACTCAACCCTGCTCCAGCCAGGCAACCTCAACTCTGTTACCCTTCCTCATCTAAAATTAATGTAATTTGCTGGCTGGTTTACAATATACAGTGACAAAAAGTCCTGACACCTATAGATGTAGTCTAGCTAAGTTTCAACCCTCCACATGCGAGTCCATACCCGTGAATACCTAAATCGCGTTTAGCTAACCCTCTCGATTTTTCGTCGGTGATGTGACACGAAACAGTTGGAGCGTCCACTAACAAATCTAATTTGGCCGTCCATTGACACGTTCAACTTTTTGATAGAGGATTTTTGAAGCACCTCCCAACTTTTCGCTCGCAACACTTCGTGTTTTTCATGTCCTCTTGGTTGATTACCGACGAGACTGGATCCTGCAAATTCTTTTGCGTCATTTTACGACGAAATTTTTTATGCACGTGTTTTTTTGAAGTTATGAAATCACCTAATGACTTCTCCAGCTCTAGGGCGTAGTAGAAGGGCCTGTTACTGACTAAAACCACACCTATGTTCCTCTAGTTGCCCTTTGCGTTCAAGGACCACGGGTTTCTCTTTCAGAAGTTGACCCATAAACCCAGCAGGATTCAGCCCTGCTAGGCACCTACGGTTTTACTGACAATGCAGTCTGCATTTCGAATTCCTGAGCGTTTACCAATTATTTGTAACAATAAATTGGTTCGTTATTTTGTTATTTGAGCTCGTTGCTTGTGTTGAGTCTTCTGTTTTCTGATAACAATGATTTGGCTCTACAACGTTAACATTCGATAATTTTCATAAGCTCAGTTGGTATCCAAATTAATTTAGGGATTCTCGATCTTCCTAAACCTCAAAATATGTGTTTATTTATTGAAGCGAGACGGTCCGCTCTAATTTCGTCAACCCACCAACTGCCACGCACAATTTTGTACATACGGAATAAATAATTAGCGGCTTAGGGACAATACTACAGGGCCGAGATGAAAAATTAATTACTTGGCCTTATCACCCGCCCGCCTGGCGTCACAGAGCGCTCGTTTATCCAATATAGTATCGTACCTGCTTATAAATTCACAAGCAGATATTTGAGTTCAGGTTGAACAGAGATATCATTAGAAATGGGTTCATGTAAATTGGTGATGACTCGCTTAGGATGAAATATTCATGTCAGTCTGAGGAGGTTTGTAGAACATGGAGTTGCTTTTAAGTAATTATCACGAGGTTGTGGCTGGCTATTGTATGTGAGACTGTTGAGCTTCAGATCTCTCGGTTATTTCTACATAGGGCGACTGGTAAATAGTGACCGATACTTAAACATGTGATTGTAGTCATTATAACAAACAGATTTTACTATGGGAATACGGCAAACATGAAAACGCGAAAAAAAGTCAGCTAGTTCAGCACAATTTTGACCGATTATGCGACATTAAATGTACTGACCAGTAGATTTTTTCACGATTTCAAGTTTGGTCCAATAGTAAAAGTTGTTATAATGATTACAATCACGTGTTTAAGTATCGGTCACTAATTACCAGTCACCCTATATAGCTTTGCTACACAGTTTTTCATATTGAGAATTACTCTGTAGCTCTCCACAGTTTGGAAGTTGATAGTGTGACACCCTGGGCCTCCGTAAACATGTGAAGCCGTTGGTTCTGCTTCTGCTCTTCAGATTGCCGTTCCATCGGATTATGCCAGTAAAGGAACAGAATGCACCTGTACTGTTTGCACATACACTTGAGCATTATATATAATATCTCCAGCATACTGGGCTAATCTCTGTTGAGATTGTTTTTAGTGATCGAAATTCTTTTGGGAGGAATGTTACGATATTATATAGTGGTGTATGCACAGGTTCACATACACATAACACAAGATCTACTTACTTTGGGACTAGATGGCGTTGTGTTAAAGTTGTGGAATATTATTATTTTTGATACTCGTGTAATATTAGAAATTAACCTCTCAGGCACAAGTGTACCGAATTCGGTACACCTCGGTAAAAGCTAACTTAAACCTTATTTTTACGTAATAAGGTTTAAATTAGCCGTATGAGGTGTACTATATTTAGTACACTGGTGCCTGCCTGAGGGTTAAACAATGACAATGCCCAGTTTGTATCAGTATCTCTTAGATACTCATTGCTCATCTATTTGCATTAGCATAGTTAATTTATTTTTTCTACATAGAACTAGAAATCTGTTCCAACTAACAAAAGTGTAATCAAAATGGCGGTTGGATGGTGACTTCATGTCACGCTGCCTGTTTGCATTCACTGCACGTGACACGTCGTGTGCGATGACGTCACGTCGTGCGCAATGATGTGTGCGATGCATTGCGAGAGCAGCCTGTAGTTGCGTGGTTGAGTGGAAGTTTTGTGAAACTTAGTGAACCGTGATGAACTTATGAAGTTCATTATCATACGTTAAAATGGAGTTTGTTGTTCTATTAGCTTTTATATTGTGCAGCTTCTTTTAATATATTTGATTTCCTTGATTTATGTAATTTGTGGATAGAACCTACCGTTGGGTACCGAAACGTGGGGATTTAGACAAGAAGAGAGAAGCGTTATGCAGTGCCGGATCACCCATGTAGCAACAGAAGCAAATGCTTCGAACCCTGCGCATTGAGAAGCTCCTACTTGGACGCACAAATACAAGTCAATATACATGTGCCATGTAAATTTTAACCACTTACAGATTGTCCATAAAAACCAAAATTATGTCAACCGACGATTATCCCTGTACGCGCAATGCTAGTGCATCCAAGGACAAACCTCAGGTGGTGAAAACTATTGTGACATACGGAAAACCAAGACAATAGGACTATGGTTATTATTATTATTATCTAGCAATCTCAGACGACAAAGACACCACATTAAAACTTATTTATTTATAAACCAACTGCACAAAAAACTAATTTAGTTAAGAAACCACTTCTCCGCCAAATAAAGCTTGCATCAAAAACAATACAGCAGCCGTGAGTGCAGTGCGTAGCGACTAATTGACCGGCGGACGGACGGCGGCGGACGGCTGGCGGACGTCGCCGGACGGGTCGTACGGCCCGTGCATTATTCACTCGCACTCAATCGATACTCGCATTCGTACGGCCCGCGCCGGACAAAGGGTTGGATGTCACAAGTTACGTGTTTTTTCATGTTGACAGTGAATGCACTGGTGTTTTTAGTTGACTACTCAACTAATACATTTAGATTTTTTTGCTAAAATAAATTACTGTTTGTTTGCAGATGCAATTGTCTACTCATAGATTCTCTTTTTAGTGCGGAATTCACAACAAGGTAGAGATGTTACACACATGATTTTTTTGTTTTTAATATTAATTAGAAAGCTTTTTCATTATTCGCTCCATCATAGTCTAATTTTGAATTTTAACTTACATTGTATTAAATGATTATACTATATTTTGTATACATACATGATCAAGCTTTTGTAAACCTGGTAAACCAGAAAATAAATGACTGTACAAATAATAATAGATCGTCCTTCGGTTGAAATACCTAATGATGATTGTGATGAAATTATAGGTCACCTTTTCGACTCTCCTTATTTCTTACGCAACTATATATTTTTTATGTGGAAAAACATCCAATGACATCACCCGCCCTTTACCCACTCCTGTTCCTTCTTTGAAAACCCGTGCCCCCCAGTAGTTATATATAGTAATAAGTACTTAAGAGATTCTTACAAGTCATATACAAAATGTTATATTAATATCAACAAATGATTACAAATAAGTTACATTATAATGTCGAATAATAAAAAAAAATGACAAACAAATAAAAGAAAATACAAGAAAACAAATAAATCGGAGTTAAATCACAAATTAAAATAAATCATAAGAAAAATCGCAATAATCTTCAGTCCAAATTAATATTCACGTCAAAGTTAAATTCAATTAAAAGAATAAAAAGCTTCCTTGATAAGCCATATTTTCAAACGCACTTTGAAGCTGCCTACCTATAGTTGGGTCACCAGAAATAGCTGATTATAAACTATCAGGCCCATAACATGAGTCGTCTTTAAAGATTTGGCAAGCGTTCTCGAGACCGTAGATAACTGACCCCAGGCTTCGACCCTGCTGGGCCCCTACGGTTTGCTGACATCTCCTTGAGGCGTGTGAACACTACACGCCGTCGACGACTTGGGCTTGGTCCGGGCGGCCGGATGGCGAGCTACCCATTGCTTGCCGTCCGCAAGCCCGCGCTTGCGGTTTCCCCAACTGTACAGCAATCCCTTATGTTTGCGACTACTTTTAATTTGAATTCAAGAGTCACTGCGGCCCTGGAATGCAAAAACTAACTGAAGGATCACACTTAGGAGCTGCTAAATACCTACTGCAACTGAGTAACCTCATAATTAAAGCTGATAATTAGCAATAAGTTTAGCCATTATTCATTATCACCATCATTTCAACCGAATCATGTCCACCGTTGGACATTTGGAGGTATGCGGGACCGAAAGTAAATTCCCACAAGCCTCCATTGGAAAGGGAGGGTGCTCCGACCAGACAAGTGTTCTTATCTGGTAGGCTATTGCCCGATAGATGATTTCGAGCTGTTCTGTATGTTCAAATCGCGCGGAGAAATTTACTTGCGCGATGCAGGATTAGTTCATATGTGACGACATAGATGTCGGTACAGACATAGGCCTTCGTCAAGTGTGGCTACATCAAAAAGTACCTGTGCGTCTCGCATCAATCGAATTCTTGCGACCTTCAGCTAAATGATCTGCCCTTAGCCTAGTTACCATCGTTTCGTTAACGTCGAACGCTTAGAGTTGGCCACGCCTCCAATTCCGCTGTTGTGATCACGTGACTGAGCGTTGAAGTGACATCAGAACAAAGAAATTGGAGGCGTGACCAACTCAAAGCGTTCGACGTCAACGAAACGATCGTGACTTGGCTAGAGGGGCTGGTCATTTAGCTATAATTGACTGGTTGTACATTGTCCAACGTAGCCAACTAGAAGCGCATAATGCGTGCTATCAGTGTTATACGTGCAAATAGCGTGAAATCCGTGTTACCTATACAAAGGTGCATTAACACCGAAGTTACGCTAAGTGTTGTTAATTGACATTCGGATAACTGTCGCGGTGTTCCGAGCAGGAGTATTCTGTTCCAGGGTGGTGATTGTGAAAAAGAAGAATTAATCTTTTTTTTTAATAAATCTATGTCGCACGATCAACGCAGCTTAAACTGCTGATCGTAAAGACTTGAAATTTGGAGAGTAAGTTCTTTGTATGACGTAAGCATCTAGGCGCACTAGTTTATTAGGAGTCTATTCACTCTAACCTTGAAGACATCTGAATTATTATCAGACGAGAAGACCGCAGAAGGCAAATTTTATGGTTCCAGTCCTTCGATGTCCGCGGTATAAATGGCGAAACGCTTAGTCCACATCGTAGAGGTTCCGATAACGTAAGTGTGGATACTCGACGTACGTTTAAAGTGTTTTGATAAATTTATTTTCACACGAGCGAAATCGCTGGCAAAAGCTAGTAAAATATATTGCTTGAGTGCGATCCCCCCGGTTGTAAGCATTGATGTTGCCGGTTGCACTAGTTGATTAGGAGCCTATTCACTCTAGCCTCGAAGACATAGAAATTAAAATAGGTCGGGAAGACCGCAGTAGGCAAATTTTATTGTTCCAGTCCTTCGATGTCCGCGGTACAAATGATGAGGCGAAGCGCTTAGTCCGCACCGCAGATGTTTCAACAACGAATGGGCGGATACTCGACGTACGACGGGTTCTCCGATGGTAGAAAGGAGATGGCAAAATCAAGTCATTCAATTGTTTCCTATTGCATTTTCTCCATCTATTGTGGTATGTGTTTATTCATGAAAATGAGTGTACTGTATTTCAATAAGCGTTGGTATATTGCCGTTACTCTAATATTCCAAATTACAACTGTCCCGGACAAACAATAAATTTATTTCGAATCAAGAGGTATCGTCCGTTGCGGCGGTGTTCGTGAAAGCGAGTGTAAGTGGACTGTAGATCCGTAGTAGTAGGTTCATATCCGGCTCGAAGGACCATATTTAGGATGTCAGGGAGATGAATAAAATAAGTAGGCTTTATTTCGAGATATATTCGAGTAGCATAATAAGTGCTTTACAGTGAGGGGTCGATAGATGGACGTGTGTGCCTCGGAAACCGTCGGATCGAGAAATGCCGCGGTGCTCGCTGTCCGCTGCGCGCTAGTTCGTATGCTCACGAGTTTGATGCGTTAACATACGTCCTGGGTAGGCTTCCACATATCATCTTTTTAGTCGAAAGATGTCTACTGCTAGAGTCAAACTAGATACATTCGGCTCTGTACTTTTGTGTGCTTATGGAATTAAATAACTAAATAAACCTACCCCCTAGTATCACTACAACGATCGGTACTATACGTCTTAATCCATCTTATTCTTGCGACATTCACCATGTCATTGGTCCTCCTTGTCCTCCAGTCTTTCAACAGAAGACGCAGTGTCTTCTGTTACGCGGCCGCTACACCAGAACCCTTAAGTTCTATCGACCATCTGTTTTACGTGCTCTCATCATCATCATCATTTCAGCCAAAAGACGTCCACTGTTAGACATAGGCCTCCCCCAAGCGTGCTGTCACTGCCATTTAAATTTGGCAATTCTACGGGTAATTCGGTTTCCATGCTGTGCACATAAAACATTGTCGGCCGCTGCTAGAAGAAGCTTTGTGAACACTTTCCCTAACAAACCTGTCACCGTTTTCTTACACTATGTGAAATGACGGCATTGTGGCGACATTGTGTCTGTGCGCTCCATGCGCTGTTAGCACCAGAAATTTGATTAGTATAGTACGCGGCAAATAAGTTGAACCTTATTCTATGGTTCATTTATGATATATATTTTCATTTTCTCCCCACTTCGATTGAGATCCGAAAATAAGACGGAATAAGATAAATATTTAATGGGGTTCTCATACAACAAATGTGATATTATTGCCGCTTTTAGCGATGGACGGTACGAATTCCCTCGTGCGCGAGTTCGACTCGCACTTTGCTGGTTTTTTTGACTCCACCTTTTCAGGTCTTCCTAAATTATTTCATAAATTTGCATAATTGCCCTGATCTATTGGTTATGTCGATTATTGTCAATGCTGAAGTACGAATACTATCGAATTGCTCAATAGCATTCGTAACTAACGTACACTCTTTTCGCTGCGACATCACATTTCATCTTTCAACTAAAGCTTTATTCGGACAAAACTCAATAAAATTCTATTCGTGGTCCATCGTTACAGAATAAGGATGGGGCATTATATTCTCTATTATTACTCCGAGAATCCTCCGGATCAATAGTGATGCTCCTGCTCTATATTTATCATTTGGTTCAGCAGTTACAAATAGAAGCGATATGTTATGTTATTTTCAGTTTTATACATTGGAATCGTAACATTTTTCAATTCGAGATGAGGTTTTCTGCAGCATGTTAGTATAAGTTTGTTTTACATTGCGTTATTTTGTTTGTTGCAGTATGACTGGAATTTTCCAATTTAACTGCAGTTTTTATTTAGCTACAGTTTGAATTGATCGGTACAGTTTCTGTGATTAGTTTGGGAATGGTAGCCATTTTGTGAACGAGTGACCATCCTTTACACGACAACGGTGTGTAAAAGAACTCTCTTTTATATACCGTTAAATTTTGGTCGTTTTAATCCCGTGGAGGATCGATTCGGTACATGAAACACTATCGATTAATAGAGATAAAATTAAAAAATAAAGTACACGTTAGTTTTGATTTAGATGGCAGCAGGCTACTGCAAGTATTTTTTACCTTAATCGCAATATCTGGCGGCGGCGGCGTAGCATCTAAAGAATTCTTTTCGAATCTTAAATCCAACATTTTTTCACAAATAAATAAGTTAGATAGTATTTAATAAACTTTTTTTCCGCGTTTAAGCTTTGCAGGTTGAAGGAGAAGCAAAGGTATCAAACCACTATACATCCTAATATTAATTAAAATAGATATTCAAATGTTTTTGAATTTAGAATACAGACAAATGTTGTTTTGTTAGTAATAACAAATTATTGCGTAAGTAATCATGTTTAGTTATTATATTCTGTTCAAAAACACAATTTAAGATTTCATTAAATATTGAAACCTTAAAAATATTCGCATCTTTGCTTTAAAAAAAAATCACCCTTGACCGTGATGAAATAGGAATGAAAAGAAAAGACCTTGTTGTGATAAATTAAAAAAAAAAAAAACACGCAGGTGATATACTCGTACATACAAGCCATGTAAATGTTGAACCTAATCGTAGTGCGATAAGAGGCAGTTTTCAAGTAAGTGTATTGAAAAATAATAAATACTATCTAATAGATATTTTCAAAATAATTCCAATGAAATCGTTCGTATTTACCGAGCTTTTACTGAGTGTCTAATTTGTTATTGGCCATTTATAAAAGTAGACAGATATCTATACATCTCCGTGGCGCCATTTTTTTTTATTCTTGGTGAGTCTAAACATCTCTGAGTGACTAGGGCGATTTTGTTTAACGTTAACGCGATATAAACATGTACAATAGACGGCATGTAAGTTGAACTAAAATGGTGATCGACCTTCAATGGGCAGTAACAGATTTTCGGGTCTCAATCGAAGTGTGGCACAGCTGGGGCTGCGCGTAACCATAGCCACGCCGGCCATTTTAGTTCAACTTATTTGTCGCGAATTTTGCGCATTTGGCTCTCGAGCTTGAACCGAGCCAATCGGAGCGCCGAACCTTATATAACATACTCGAATTAGATACCTACTTTGATTGCTACATTTGAATAAAAATCAGTATTTTGTTTCTCTTATACAATTTCTTTTAATGGCGTTATGAACCCTGGTTATGAGGCCGACGATATAATTATAGATATAGAGAGAATAGAGTACACATCCCAACATGACACTACTCCATTAAAACTGTAACTAAACGACACCAAAAATCGCTTACACTTTCTTGCACGACCCTCACATCAGCATTTCGACCCCGAATCCAGAGATTATGATTTACGTTTCACTATCCACCCTAACTTAACCTCTGCCTAAACACGCAGCTTCGCTAGTTTCATACATTTTAGTTTGTAGGGGAGTATGGGTAGAGGTCTGGGTGTAGTGGTTGTGTACCAAATCCAGGTACGGTGCCATTTGGCTAAGGTTCAGCCGGTTCGGAAGGGTTGGGTAGCATTGTAGGTACGACATGCAAATATGTATTGTTGTGTGGTCTAAGTGAGGTGTTGAAGCGATTTTAATTATTCTATAGCAAGCAAGGTTACATCGACTAGTCTATGCTTTCATTTATTTTCAGTTCATTTAATAAGCTTTTATTTAGCTAGAAATGTTTGTATGTGCGTATGTTAGTTTGTTTGGATCAAATGAGAATGTTATTTTTTTTTTTAATTTGATTCAGATATTCTAAACTGATTGAGACAAAATTTTGAAGAGATGTTTAGTTTGGATGATGACGCATGGCAAGCTAACTTTACTTCATTTTTGAGCATTTCATTATTATTTTTTTCTTTTCGTTAAACCAACAAGATTACATTGTGTTTCTTTGAATATCATCTCTGGGAATGCCTAATGTTGACTTAATGTCCACTTTTGTAGCTTTAATAGCATGAAAATTAATTAAATAAATAAAAAAATCACAAAAGGTATGTTAATAAAGTTTAGTGACAACCCGACCTTTCTCCATATTCACCGTTTCTCTGAAAAATTTGCTTGTTTTAATTTACATAAGTGCTTCTTAAAAAAAAAACTGCGAGATTCTTCCATTCCTCAAAAAGTATATAAAGCCGTTGATCCCGACTGTCACTTATTGTATTTTACAATCGACTCCAAGATTGTTTTTGTGTTTTTTTTTTATGATATAAACTAATGCTTGACTGCGATCCCACCTGATGGTAAGCAGTAAACCATCAGCAATCGCTGATAGTGAAGGGTACTAGTTTATTAATAGCCTATTCACTCTAACCTTCAACATACTTAAATTGTAATCGGACGGGAACACCGCAGCAGACAAATTGTTCGAGCCTTCGATGTACGCGGTTTAAACGACGAGGCGAAACGTTTAGTCTGGACGTAAAGTAACGTAAAGGTTGACTCACCGTACGTCGGGTTGTCTGATTGTAGAAAGGTGATGGTGGGATCAAGTCATGTAATCCCCGTGCACACTTTCCAAAATGCATCCTGTCGAATACCGTAAGGCATGGCTACTCTACGCCTGTGTTCAAGGCTTTGTTTTGAAAAGAACTATGTAAATTGATTGATAAAAAAAAAACTGGGGAAGTGCGAGTCGGACTCATGCACTGAGGGTTCTGTACAAACTTACTTGTGAATACAGTTCAATTCCCGAATTTAGTTACGAAGATTTTTCCGGACCGTAATTTTTTTTTTGTGACGTAACTACAAAATTACTGTTTTCAGATTGTTTTCCTATACTTGTACTGTGAGGCCTAGCTTCATGCCACGGATATGTCAAACAGTTTGACATATCTGTGCTTCATGCCAAATTTCAGGATTCAAGGTCACGGAAAGTACCCTATGAATTTTTATTCCTTTACTTCAGCTTCAAGGGACCGCAGACTTGCTATTAATTTTAATTCGGCACCTCCACGCATTTCCGAGATAAAAGGGTCTTGACAGACAGACAGATGGAACACAAAGTGATCCTATACCTAAGAGTTCCGTTTATTCTTTTTGAGGTACAGAACCCCAAAAAAATAGTCCTCCATCCCGCTACACTCTCATGGCCTGGTCCATACCTAGAATCCCACCGGTGGGACGCTCTCCGAGGCACTTTATGACCTCTGCCGTTTCAACTCGTCACTCGATGTTGTTCTAACTGTAATGTTGTTTATAATTACCGTGGATTGCAGGGTACTCTTATGAATATAAATTGTAAGCACCATGTTGGCTGATGGTCTCTTTATAGGAAAGTATTAATAAAAATTAATAAGTTATTATGACGGTTGTCTGGTTTCTCGACTGTAGATGGGAATGATTTGTTAAGGCCCGGTTTTACTCATTTTGACCTTTTTTAAACCTATGGAAATCCACAAATATAAAAGAAAACACCATGAAAATTTATTAAATTAAAATTGACAATATGGCCAAGGGTTTGGCAAAAATGAAAACACGATATAAATTAATTGGCTCGATAAAAAAAATCGCGAATCTGACCCTAATTTACGATCAAACGTATATATCTACGAGATTTCGTTACGGAACTATTTGAAAGTTACAATAAAAAATAAAGCTTGTTATATAAAAGCGTTTCGCAAGAACAAAAATCTTGAATAGTTGTTGTTTTTTTTTATATAGAAATAAAACCGCTGTTTTGGGGCCGCGAAGACGACATAATCCCGAGCGAAGTTCATACAAAAAAAACAGTGACGAGAACCGGCTCTTAATTATATCTTTTACCAGAATTTAAAAATCCCTCACTAGATTTTTAAATTTTGGTAATTCAGGTGCAACCAGTTAGTTTGGGAGCTGATCCTAATATAGCTTTTTTTTCGGTGGGTAAAATTTATCCGCTCTTGAGCGGAGCGGAAGAAGTGTCCGACTGTTACTGACTGAA
The DNA here is from genome assembly GCA_958295575.1 of Leucania comma. Classification (NCBI taxonomy): domain Eukaryota; kingdom Metazoa; phylum Arthropoda; class Insecta; order Lepidoptera; family Noctuidae; genus Leucania; species Leucania comma. The sequence continues at coordinate 4,337,347 of OY282469.1, forward strand.
AAACCCACCCCGTTACTTCGTAGCCTTCGTACCAGAGCAATGATGTTCAACATTTACCCATGGCCCCAGTTTGCTGTTACAGTTGTAGCAGTACAGTTTCAAATATTTCCGTGATGTAATCTCGTAGATACGCGATTTTTTTTCGTGTCAACTAATTTATATCGTGTTTCGATTTTTGCCTGGCGCTTGTTCATATAGTCAATTTTAATCAAATAATTTTTCACGGTGTTCTCTTTTATATTTGTGGATTTCCAAAGGTTTAAAAAAGTTCAAAATGAGTAGAACCAGTAGCCCGATTCACGTAATTAAAACCGTAGCGATATCGTAGCGACTTGGTCGTTTCTGACATTTTCGTATTCTCATCCTTCAAACAACTCCGATTTAGAACTCGTTCGATCGAAAAGTCGTTTAACCGTATTCAGCTAGTTCAATCGTGTTTCAATCGTCATTCAATCGTTGGCTCAATGGTATTCTGGTAGACAAACGTTGTTTGAGCGGATAGGACGCCAGCGACTACACGTCAAATATTACGGTTGAAATTTCGTTGAACAGAAGTTAGTTTTAACTACAGGGCGTATTGTGTAAATCTTATTTATGAGAACAATGCATACATAAAGTTATCGTAATTGTAACGAGCAATGAGACACGACTTTTTTTTAGGTCGGAAATCATCCAATGACTTCTCCCGCTCTTAAGCGGAGTGAGAGGGCGTGTCAGATTTTTACTGACTAAAACCTTTGACTTGCGTTGCAGGGTTCCAGGGTTTTGCTGAAATCTCCTTTAGGTATGCGTGGAACACTACACGCCGTCAACGACTCGGAAACGGTCCGGACAATTACCAGATGGCTAGCTACTCATTGTTCACCGTCCGCAACGCACGCCCACGCATACGGTGGCTGGATACCGGGTTCGGTATCCTAGCCGTTAGGGTGTGAGGAAGTCCGTTTCTTCACGCGTGCTGTTTCGCAGAAGGAGGCGACCGCCTGCCATTCCTCCTCGCTCCGGATCATGGCTGTAATAGAGACCAGCGCGAAAGGTCGATGCAACCGATCGCCTCGAGCACACGGCGGTGCTTCGCTCATGTGGGGCACTCCACCGTAAAATAATTTACACGAGATAATTTGATTGAGATTCATATTGCTATTAGCTTCAAAACATAGAGCACTTGCTAGTTATTGTTATAGTTTATGCAAAGCACTTCATTCATTGACTAAATTCTAGTAAGTAACTGTATAAGTAGGGTGTGTAAATAAAATAATGATCAATTGAATAAATCAGTTTATTATTTTAAAAACAAATAAAATAAATTATGGGTTTATGTCCGTTGCTAAATCTGTTCGGCTGCAGACTGCCCATCATTTGCCAAATCAACAGACGAGATATTGACGAATAAATTATGCAAAATGCCTTTCTTGTCTCGTGCATAACAATAGTTTTAGGATTGACAGTACAATCAATTGCTGGAGAGGTTCATCAAATCTGAAAAAAATTATTTAAGTTCTTGTGATTATGACTTTCTAATTGTCTAGATCTATCAACAGCTCCGGCCTAAGTAAGTTACTTTATTAAGAATCTGCAGGCGATTAAAGCGCAGTTCCAACGTGTAAAACTTCCCATATTTGAAGACAATTGAAGAGCAACTGCTCTTCTGCAATTTTCCACGGTGCTCTTAGTTATTCTTCTCCACCATAGCATAGCATCAGGCCTATAATGTTCCCACAGCTGGGACTCAAGCATCCTCTCTCGGAGGAGGAATGGGTCGCAATCCACCACGCGGGCCCAGTACGGGTTGGTGTATGACACATGTCTTCGAGGTTTTGGTTCTAGGACATGCCGGTTTCCTCACGATGTTTTCCTTTACCGTTTTGAGAGCAGTGGGATGAAATAAATTACGCAAAGTAACGCGCCTAGCCAGGCCGCATAGTGAGTCAGCCGGATTTGTACCCGTGACCTACAACTCGTAAGTCGGGGCCTTTACCACTCGGCCACCACTGCTAAGGGTAATAAGGGGGTAGTAGCCCTTAGCAATTACAATCAGGGCGCTCTCAAGGAGTAAATGTTACACTTACAAGGTTTAATAGGTATCGATAATTAAATATTATTTGCTTTAACGAAACTTAAAACCACTGGTGTTTTTGTATTTGGTAGGGACTTATCAGGTTAACAAGAATATGTAATAAAACGATTTCTTTAAAAAGTGCCCCCTAGTAGGTTTTGAAATGACAATTTGATGTGTCATATTATTTTGATAGATAATGCAGAGACAAAATATAGACTTTACGTTTTAAACCGCAATTTAAAAAGTTTCTATTTGAAATGTGTATTTTAAATAACAATTTTCATTAAATGGTTATTAGTATCGTTTATAATTCTATTTAATAATTGATTACACCGTAAATAAGATTTAAAAAACTTAAATTCTGTATTTCATTTTGCTGGTAGAATACAGAATAATGTTACTGGCAATAAGACGTTGACAGGTCGTTTAGTTCCGATTACGTTCCGACCCAGTTGAAATGTCGTTCTATCGAAGCTCGATCAAGGAATACGTGAATACGGATTGTGGATAGGACTACAATCGAACGACAATAGAACTTCAACGACATTTGGATTGTTTGATTTTACGTGAATCGGGGTACTCTGTTCAAAAAAAAAAAAATATTTACATTTTATTTTATTTGTAAAACTTACAGGGAATTAAAAATTTTTGTTATTCCACAACTATCACACAACGCCGTCTTGTCCTAGGCTAAGCAGAGCTTGTATTATGAGTACTAGACAACTTATATACATACTAATATATTTCAAAATACATATATATTATAGATAAATTACATCTAGAAACAGAACAAATGATCGTGCCCATCACCCAAATATTTATCTTGGGTGGGAATCGAACCAACGACCTCCGGCATAATTTACATTCAGATAACCTGTCAGTGTCCTTCGGTTGCCCTTTGCCCTCTCAAAGGGCAACTAAAGTCCTATAAGCTGTAATAAATAAATAAATAAAGAACACAGGTAGGTCTTAGTCAAATTAAAAATGTGACACGTCCATTCTTTTCATCATAGAGCAGGAGAATTCCTTGGCTAATCTTTCATCTGAAAAAAAAGGGTTCATAAAACAAACCTGAATATTACAGCGAAAACGAATGCCCTTGAATGACAAGCTAATCACGTGCAAAGTTAGCAAGAAACAGTTCTCCAGATAACTTTGCGACAGTAAATCGGATTGTAACTCGATATTTTTTTCGCGTTACTGTCCACTAACGCTATCGACTAAGCAAGTCATCACGATATCCTCCTGAGCAGGGGATAATACAGTTGGCCAGATGATTTGTCGGATCGAATCCCTATTTTAGGAAATTGGATTTGTAGATCGGAGGCGATAAGACGGTGGGGGAGAACGGGCTCGGGAAATAAACGGTAAAAGTTTAGAGAGCCCTGTTATCACTGATTTGCGTATATCGATTTTGCCCCGTTTCCCTGCGACGTGGATTTATCTTTTTTTCTCTTTTCCTCCCTGAAAGGATTATTTGGAGAAAAATATTAAACGAGTCATTTGAAACGGTAATGCGCTGATAAATTGGTTTTCGTAATAAGGAAAATAAATGATTTTCGAGATAAGGCACCTGGCCCGTAAAATGTTGTAATGAAGGGTTCAATTTATTTCACAATAACTTAGAATCAGAGATACCTTTTGTAAGCAATTGATGTTGATATACCGATTACAAATATCATTGTTTTTTATCGGTTTATGAAATAAGAATTAGAAGATGAGTAGTAGTTATTTGTACAATCAAGTGATTTTTTTTAAATATTTTCTGTTTCTTCAGTTTTTGTATTGATTATTATAAGAAAAAAAGAAAAGTAAAAAAGGAATTTTATCTTCCTTTTTTCTCGTATAAAACAAAATAATAACCGAATAAAATAAATTATTATGTAGATAATCGTAAAAATAAAGAAATATTTTAAAATATAAAGAATACGTACAAAAAAAATATTAATAAATGAAAACTAAAATAATAATAAAAAAAAAAATAAAGCTGCTTAAACGAAGTCAGAAAGACTCCTAAACCGTGAAACTGAGATTGATACTGTTCAAATTATAAATTCAGGAATATCTGATTTGCAAATCCTATTGGCAATAGAATCCATTTAATTAAAAATTTATTACCCATCAACTACATCACTGACACAGCGTACCACCAAAGCCAATAGCCAACAACCCTTGAGTACAATCTAGGAGGGCTTATCTTGTATGCTAATACGCTCAAAGCTAATGCAGTATGTACAATGAAGTGCTCAAGTGCTTCAGTCGCGCTCTTATCTAAACTGCGCAGTTCGATTATTGCTTGTAGCTGGTAGCGACAGTACCAGGCAATGTTGTAGATACTGGGTTCGAGTAAATGTTGGCGCTGAATTTGACGTTTGAGGTAGATGTACGTACGGCGGCCATTTTGCTAGATTCTCAATGAATGTTGCCTGAGTTAACGGTTGCTAAAATATTTAGCAGTTCAGCTACAGGTTCGTAGGCGAAGAGGCAAGGCATAACACTAGTTTTAGATTATTTTACAACTATTTAAAAATAATTTATCGAATGAGTTCTCGCTTTTTCAAGTCCCTAAATGAATATAAATTATATTTCATAAACAGGAGCTAGTCTTTTTATTAACTATTTGTGATAGGGCTTTTATCGCCAAATTTGACAGATAAATTGGTTTCGAACTTATTCATACAAATATTTAATTAACAAATTTTATATAATAACCAGGTTATGAGGTCCTGAAAACGTGATTTTTATGTAAATACAACAACGCGGGTCTATATTTTTCATGACTGAGTTTTAAGAAGAGATTTCTTTCGACAAAATTTGATTAAAAGTTTTAATACTATCTACTAATTTGGATTATTTTATCCTGTAGAAGCAAAAATCATGTAGTGAAATAATTAAAACTAAATCTTTTTTGAAAGCTAAAATAAACGATTTTATACGCCATAATCATGGTGGTAAATCCACTCTTTCCATAGGTAATGTGAAAGTGTACCCCGGGGCCCTGGAACGAAGGCAAAGAAGGGTCGGGTCGGTCCAAGGGTGGGAGATGTCATTGGATGATTTTACCACCAAAAAAAAGTCCACTTTTTGAGGAGTCCCTGAAGAGATGTCATGGCGTCCTCACCTTCCACCTGACGCAGGTTCTTATCAGATACGTTCGGGAGGTTCTTGCACTGGATTCAGGTGGAAAAAACGCCCTAGTGTCAATATTGTGCAGAGGACACGGTGGAGCACACTATGGAGGTTTGCCTCGCTTGGGCAGAGCACCGCCGTGACCTCGTAGAGGTGATCGGTGGCGACGAACTTTCGCACCGAGCTCTGGTTCAGGCCATGGTTCGGAGCGAGGGGGAATGGCAGGCGGTCGCCTCCTTCTGCGAATCAGTAATGCTAGCAACGAAGACGACCCGCACTCGTGAATTATCGGACATCTTCAAGCCTCAGTCACTGCGACCCCAGAATATCTGGTTACCTAATGGACCTAAATAAAGGCATAAGATGCAAAGTGGATAATTTGAATTTCTGGGACATAAAACCCAGTCTCAATGGCACTGTGTCAGATTGATAATGACAGCATTACCAATTCAGGTAACCAAATGCATCGTGCTTTCTCAGAAAGCCTATTACGTCACGCACGGAAAACGACAGATTTCACTATTCTCAGGCTTACTGTAGAAGAATCTTGGAAGCACGTAAATCGAATCAAGAATTACGGCCATATACCCGATACTTCTTAACTTTTCCGCTCCTTAATTTTATAGGGAGGAGGGTAAGACAAAGCAAGGGAAACTATTAAAATAATGGACATTGGATTCGCTTTCCCGTCACGTTCCGAGGGCAATTTTAAAGGGAATCTGTAGGTGGTCCTTAGATATCAAGGTTGTTATGTATTTCAGTTTTGGTAGCAGATGCTACTTCACTTTACTTATGGATTATAGTACGTTTTGCTACTGTTTTCCTGTGTTACATTTTGTTATATTTTTGTTTATAAGATTGTTAGAAGAGATTAGAGACTGTTTTGAAATAAATTGTTGATTTAAATGTATGTATATAATGTAGAAATGGTTTTAGATTAGTAGGTAAAAATGTATAATCATGTAATTATATACAAAAAATAACAACTAAACAACATCAATAAACAAGAAAATAACAACTAATGTTAATATATATAGATGACTCTATTCTTAAGATGATTTACTTTTCTCTTTGCCAATCTGTCCTCAAATACTGCATCATAGCGTGGGGCGGGGCTGGAAAATCCTTGTTAATTAAGGTAGAACGAGCTCAAAGAGCTTTGCTTAAGGTTGCCTATGGACGACCGTTCCGGTACCCCACAGACACACTATATTCCGAAGTGGGAGTGCTTAGAGTCAGACAGCTTTACATCCTATCTATTACACTTAAATTTCACAAAATGTCCAATAGCACTTGTGTTAGGTCAAGTCGTAGGGTACATTAAGAAAAGGTACGTTGCCGTAAAATTATCGGTCGTACGGTTATATGGGTCCGCACATATACGGGAAACTGAATTACCGACACAAAATTCTGCCCTTAACACAAAATCAATGCAAATCTACAATAACAAAGTGGCTTCTTACTTTAGACTATGACACAACAGAAAATTTATTAGCTTAAGACACATTGTTATATCACACTTTCATTTATATATCAAACACTCAATACGTTCACTTACATTTATGTTTATAACATACAGACGGACTATTTTAACGCCAAACATTTATTTATTTTAACCTGTAGCTTCATACACACATACTTGGTAACCATTGCAGTTTTGTATTCCTTTTTAAAATTAAGTTAGCATAAGAAACATGTTCTGAATTTTGAAAGCAATGTGAAGTATGGAAGGAGCCTGGATCTCACATCACAGGGAATCCTAGTGTGAGTTCCAGGAAACCAACTCATCTGAATGTATTTTTTCTGAAATAAATTATTCTTATTCTTATATATTGTTGTTGTTTAGTTGTTATTTGTTGTTATTTTTAGTAACTGCACTGTCGCAATGGGTGGTAGTCTGTAAAGGCGTATGATGTTTATGGTAGGTGTGATGATAAATTAATAAATAACTAAAATAATAACCCCAATTAGTCGTCGACGGCGCGTTCTGTTCCCGCGCGCCTCAAGGAGCTGTCAGCACACCGAAGAGGCCCAGCCTGCTAACTGCAGGCAGGCAGGGTCTAAGCCTACTGGGGTCATGGGTTAACTTCCGAAAGGAATGCTCGGCCCCGGCACGATAAGCTACGAAGGAACGGGGTCCTTCGTAGCTTATCGTGCCGGTATCCAATGACAAATCCCGCCCAAGGGCGGGATTTGTCATTGGATGATTTTACCTACCATAAAAAAAACCCCAATTACAAACTCACGGCGTTCTCAACTACCGGACGACGCAGGTCCTTACCAAACACGGCAAGTTCGCCAAGTTTCTGTTCCGGATTCGTGCGGAGGACTCGCCAGGGTGTCGCCACTGTGCGGAACAACCGGAGAGCACGGTGGAGCACACTGTAGAGGTGTGGCCCGCCTGGGCCATTTTATAGCTGCCAAAAAAGCACTCCAAATCATGTTCGGATGGTGCTAAAATAATAAAAATGATGTGCATAATAAAGTAGTATGTAGTAACAAGATCCCCCCTATCTCTATCAGTACTATACATAGAACACGGAATTACTGTGCCGGCAGTTGCTGCTAGATGTACCATTTCTAATACATTTTAAATAATATTTATTTTTATAATATAATCTTAGTCATTATAATGTATTTTAATACTGACTGAGCTGTTGGTCTAGTGGTTAGTGGTCCTGACTGCTATGCTGGAGGTCGTGGGTTCGATTCTCACCTAGGACAAAATGTTTGTGTGATGAGCACGATCATTTTTTCTGTGTCTGGGTGTAATTTATCTATAATATGTATGTATTTAGAAATACATAAGTACGTTTATCAGTTGTCTAGTACTCATAACTCTTAGCTTGGGACTAGACGGCGTTTTGTGATAGTTGTGAAATATTATTATTATACAGTTTTTATTTTCTATTAGTCGTAGTACAAATAGTAGTTGGTGCTGAAAGAACATCTTTCGGTACGAACTCCAATTCGTACTATGACTTTTAATAAATATTGATGTACTTACGTTTCTAATAATGTCATACATGTTAAATGCCGCAGATAATGGCGTACAAGTAATAAACTGAATACCTACTATGTACATATGCAGAAGTAGTAGCCGAATACAGTTTTGTACATATTTAAGTGGGATGAACAAAACCCAGTTTTCAAATAGAATAACAAAAACTGAGAGATTTCCTATTAAATTGTGCTGAGAAAATGATCTGGGACTTTGTCATGACGTGATAACATGTTAGTCGTGTGAACGAGAAAGACTGGAGCTATACACCCTATATAGCTGCATCCCTTTAACAGTTCAGTTTAAGGCGTAAAATGCATCGCATTAAAAACTCCTGGTAGGATCTCTGTCAACTGAATGAGTTACAATACATAATGCGAATGACATGCTTAAGATGTTTGGAAAGTTTTACCAATGTCTAACAGTGACCAATAATACGGCTCATAGCTCTGTGGTACTACAATAACCCTTCTGGTGTGTGAGATTTTAATTTTTATGACCCGCGATCATGTGACCGTAGGGTTGATACTGCATGAGGGCTCAAAGCTAATGTGCAATGGAGTAGATTAATAGGATTACGGGAAAGCTGCTTACTTCCTTCGAATTTGTGGTCTATTGATCATTGTGTGTATACTGTGGACTTGGGGTAGTTCTATGCAATTAGTAACCATTGATAGTATTTGTGGGAAGTAACAGGTCTATCGATGACAGTTGGTAGGTAACTAACCTAAGGATTACATAAGTCAGATGGCATTCGATAGTCGCTTTTGAATTTGATCGTCATGATGTTTTGATGCGAATCACGTGACGTGAGATGCACAGGAATGGTTGTTGTGGCGACACTTGGGGGAGGCCCATGTCCAGCAGTGAACTTCTCTCGGCTAAAATGATGAAGATGAAAAAGAAAATTGCTAAGTACCTAGTGCTCTATGTGAAAAGATATTTTCTGTAAAATAGAAGTATTTATAGCGCGCGGGTAACATTGAACGCATGCGAAGCCGGGGCAAGTCGCTACTAAATATACTACAGAATGTCTTTATATACAACGTTCACAGCTTTTTTGTCATTAGACTCTTGAAAGAGAGACATATAGGCTGACTGGTAATTAGTGAACGATAGTTAAACACGTGATTGTAGTCATGATAACAATCAACTTTTGCAATAGGACCAAACCTGAAATCGCGAAAAAAATCTGTCAAGTTCAGTACATTTATGTTCGCCTAACTGGTCAAAATAAAAATGAGTGGGCTTAGTCAGTAAGTCTGACACGTCCTTCCGCTCCACCCAAGGGCGGGAGATGTCACTGGATGATTTCCCATGCAAAAAAAGTTTTAACACATAAAACTTTCACACTATTCAAAAGTATAACACCGTGAAAAGAACGCCTAACGGAGACGTTCGATTATCAAAATTGCTAGTGAGGGGGCAATAATACGCGACGATACTAGGGATGCCGCTCATTTATCAAATTTTTAGGGTCGGTACATATCTGACGGAAAATACGTCGTGTATTATCGGTCGCGTAACGCCAGAACAGACAAATATATAATAAAACATTTGAACTTTCACACTTAACCGATGATACGTTTTTTTTATTTTTTTTTCGGTTGTTAAAATCATCCAATAACAAATCCCGCCCTTGGGTGGAGCGAGAAGTAGTGTCAGACTCTTACTGACTAAAAACCTACCCCGTTCCATTCTTCGCTTTGGTCCCAGGGCCCCGGGTGCCATTTTCACATACCCTTTGACCCCAGTAGGCTTCGGCCCTGTTGGGCCCCTACAGTTTGCTGACTACTTCTTGAGGCGCGCGGGAACAGTGCGCGCCGTAAACGACTTGAGCTTGGACCGGTCTGTTACCGGACGGACGGACAGCGAGCTACCCATTGCCCGCCGTCCGCGAGCCCGCGCCTACGGTGGCCGGAAATCGGGATCGGAAACCCGGCGGCGGCGGCGGCGTGTACGCCGTTGCCTGATGCGGTCGGCCTCCTCCTTTGCTAGCATTACTGCTTCGCAGAAAGAGGCGACCGTCTGCCACTCCTCCTCGCTCCGGAGCATGGCTTGAACCAAACCCCGGCGCGAGAACCGATGATACGTTAATGCGTCGAGTGTAAAGTATAGTTTAACCTTGATACGCTCAATGCATTTTCCGTCAGATATGTACCGACCCTAAGATAGATAGATAGATGTATTCTTTATTATACACCAAAAATAAAATTACATTATGAACTTAAAATAATTAGGGTGTTTTTTTTTATGGTAGGTAAAATCATCCAATGACAAATCCCGCCCTTGGGCGGAGCGGGAAGTAGTGTCAGACTCTTACTGACTAAAAACCTACCCCGTTCCTTCGTAGCCTATCGTGCCGGGGCCGAGCATTCCTTTCGGAAATAAACCCATGACCCCAGTAGGCTTCGACCCTGCCTGCCTGCAGTTAACAGGCTGGGCCTCTTCGGTGTGCTGACAGCTCCTTGAGGCGCGCGGGAACAGAACGCGCCGTCGACGACTTGGGCTCGGTCCGGTCGGTTACCGGACGATCGGACAGCGTGCGACCCATTGCACGCCGTCCGCAAGCCCGCGCCTACGGTGGCCGGACATCGGGATCGGAATCCCGGCGGCGGCTGGGGCGAGCGCCCCGTTGCCTCTGCCTGATGCGGTCGGCCTCCTCCTTTGCTAGCATTATTGCTTCGCAGAAGGAGGCGACCGCCTGCCATCCTTCCTCACTACGGACCATGGCCTGAACCAAGGCCCGGCGAGAGAGATCGCTGCCGCCGATCGCCCCCACGAGGACACGGCGATGCTCCGCCCAGGCGGGGCACACCTCTACAGTGTGCTCCACCGTGTCCTCCGGATGTTCCGCACAGTGGCGACACCCGGGCGAATCCTCCGCACGAATCCGGAACAGGTACTTAGCGAACTTTCCGTGTTCGGTAAGCACCTGCGTCGTGCGGAAGTTGAGAACACCGTGAGGTCTTTCCAACCACGCCCCAAGGATGGGCCTTATCGCCCCAATTGTGGCGCGCCCCGAACGTGGTTGCGATAGTCGCTGACGCCATTTCGCCATGAGATCCCGCCGGAGCTCTGTCCGCCATGCCTCGATTTGTCGTGGCAGCGGAATTTCGCCCCGGCGTTGCATCTCCATGCGCTTGTCGTGCATGTGTGCAAGGACTGTTGCCTCCAGATCCCACGGCGGTTGGCCAGCAAGGAGGGTCGCCGCCTCGCGGGAGATCGTTCGGTACCCTCGCACCATGCGTATTGCCATGACCCTCTGGCACGCATTCAGCTGGGCCCTCGGTTGCTGTGTCAACGTCGGTGCCCACACCGGAGCCCCGTAGAGAGCCATGGACCGAATGATTCCCGCGTAGAGCTTCCGGCAGGAGGCGTCTGGTCCCCTGAGGTTGGGCAGGAGCCGCCCGAGAGCAGCCCCAGTCCGATTCAGTTTGGGAGCCAGACGTCGGAAGTGCTCCTTGAAGTTCCACCAGCTAAATTAATAGGGTGTCACAATGGGCGGTCTTATCGCTAAAAGCGATCTTTTACAGACAACCTTTGGATGGATTTGACAGAGAAGGAAAAAAAGATAGGCGGGTTATTAACATATATACAATACTTAACTAATAATATAGCAATAACATATATCTCGTATACATGAAAGCAGAGAAATAATGTAGGTACTTAATGACGTTCAAGAGGACACACAACAATACAGACAGACATGGTGGTTGTGGTGGTTTATTTTATTATATTAAAAAAGATGACACCATTAACTGAAAAAGTCAAATAAAATAATGCACACAACTTAAATTTAGATGGCTATTCCTACATTCCCACCACTGTTTCTTCTATTATAAAATTACCTAAACGTTGATTTCTCTAATTAATTACGAGGCCCGGTCCTCATAAAGTTACGCCCGTAAAAAAATTCTGAGTTGGTAGGAACCTACTTCGCAGGCACCAGTAGGTAACTCCTTAGGGTGGTATAAAGTTGACTTTTGTTTCGTTTTAATTATACGCCAGCGGCCATGGGGTGGGCTGAGTTAAAAAGTTAATTAGCTTTAATTTTAACTGCGGGGGCCACAGTTGCATTTTTGGGGCGAATGAATTTTGAGTACTGGGATGAATGCAGGGGCATAGCAAGGTTCAATTCGTTGCGACAATTTGGTTTAATTGTAGTTTTGATTGTATGAATTTATTTCATTGAATTTAATGATTTGTTGTTAAAGTTTATTTACTTTTTGAGTATTTAGTTAGATTTTTACTATTAATTAATTTTAATGTATTTCGGTTAGCGAGTCAGCATTGCCATACAACGTGGCAAGGTCACTAGTCTTTTGGGAACATTTACAGTCGATAGCGACGGGGAGGAATTTTTTGACTCAATGTTTTAGCTAGGAGTGTTGTTTTTATCTTTTGTATATTATAGTTTTCATTAGTTGTTTTTTTAATTATTATTTTTTAAATAAATTTACAATTAGGACTAAGTGCAAGTAAGTATTTCAATATTATAACTTATAGGTTAGTAGGTATAGCTTAGGTATACCTTAGGTATAGCTATACTACGTTATTTTTAACTATCAAAAGTAAAGGGGGGCTTTACTTAATTAAAAAAACAACATTCAGCGAACGATACCTAGCAGAAATGACTGTCATTAAAAACATTTTTAAATTATTCAATTTATTTATTTATCCATTTTATTGTTTGAATATTTGCCCCTTTTTCAGTCAAAAAGAAAGAAATTCAATTAATATGCAAAGCGTATTGAAATAAATTATATTTTTCCTTATCTCCTTACAGCAGGGCTTACGATATTCAAACATAAAAATTTAAATTCAAACATCTTCAAAGGAAGTTTTGTTTTCTTAACTTTTTAAGGCGGACAGACGTAAGAACGACTTTCAGGCTTATTTGATGTGACCATTTGATAAGCTATCTTTGTCAGGGACCGATATTGAGATTATGCTCAGAATTTTTCAGAAAATTATTTTACTTGAAGATTTTTAAGGTGGATAAAAGATATTCAGCTATTAAGAAAATACACACAGCTTCATTTGTGAAGCTTACTACGATTTTGTTCATATTATGTGTTAGAAATATTAACGTTAAAAGTATTTAAAACAAAACTCTATCACAGTTCAAACACTTAACAGATAAATAACGATGTTTTTTTATTTGTTAATTACTAATCTGACTGCGATCCTACCTGATGGTAAGCAGTGATGCAATCGTTGATGGTCAGATGCACTAGTTTATTAAGAGCTTCACTTTAGCCTTGAAGACACTAAATTATAATCAGACGATGATTTAATTTCGTTTATTTTTCATTAAAGAGTATACGTATAATTATGCTGATTAAGTTTTATATGCAACAAATAATGGTAGGTTGTTTTTAAAGTAAGACTTACCAGTTACTCCTAAAGAGTCTATTTAGAACCTCAACAAGAATCCTGCTCCTATGTATCGTTGAGGGTAACTTTTTAACTGAATTTACGTGTACACGGCCAGATTGTGAAGGTTTTATTTTTCTGAATGTTGAGTACGTTCAGGAAACAGTTTGCGTTCGTCTTCCCCTCGTACGGTCTGAGGCATAAGCGGTAGCGAGCTAGCACAATAAATGGGTCAATGCCGAATGGATGAAAATTCAAAAGTTTGATTTTTTGTTACTTCTAGCCACGTGTGTCGTACCGTCGATCACATCGCTTACCATCAGGTGAGATAGAGTTGATAGAAATAGTTTAAGCCTACCAATAATAAAAAATACAACAATAACAATAGGTCATTGGTAATATTTGGTAAATAAAATTAGCAGGACAGCATTCACTAGAGATCCTAGTGAAACAGTAATTAGTTGATATATGCATCAAAATTATTAGGACTTATTAATATTATATGAGTTATTGAATGAAAAAAAGTATCATCAGACTAAATGAGATATTACAGAGATTTCAGAGCAAAAATCTTCGTAATATATTCAATATTTCGCAATACGTCAGCAAAAGATACATATATGCAGCTAAACCTGAACGCAGTACAGCTAGAAATTGTCAACACATTTAGCATAACGCCGGGGCGAAATTCCGCTGCCGCGACCAGTCGAGGCATGGCGGTAAGAGCTCCGGCAGGCTCTCATGGCGAAATGGCGTCAACGACTATCGCAACCCCGTTCTGGGCGCGCCACAATTGAGGCTTGCCTGGAGAGACCTCACGGCGTTTTCAACTCCCGCACTACGCAGGTCCTTACTGAACACGGAAAGTTCGGTAAGTTTTTGTTCCGGATTCGTGCGGAGGAGTCGCCCGTGTGTCGCTACTATGCGGAACACCCGGAGGACACTGTGGAGCACACTGTAGAGGTCTGCCCCACCTGGGCAGAGCATCACTGTGTCCTCGTGGCTCGTGGATCGGCGGCAGCGATCTCTCTCGCTGGACCTTGGTTCAGGCTATGGTCCGGAGTGAGGAGGGATGGCAGGCGGTCACCTCCTTCTGCGAAGCAGTAATGCTAGCAAAAGAGGAGGCCGACCGCATCAGGCAAAGGCAACGGGGCGTTCGCCCCAGTCACCGCAAGGATTCCGATTCCGATTTCCAGCCACCGTAGGCGCGGGCTTGCGGACGGTGTGCAATGGGTAGCATGCTGTCCGATCGTCCGGTAACCGATGAAGGAGCTTTCAGTGAACCGTAGAGGCCCATCCTGCTAACTGCAGGCAGGCACGGTCGAAACCTGCTGGGGTCAAGGGCCGTTTTCTAAGAGGAAGGCTCAGCCCTGGTATGATCACGATGGAACGGGGTAGGTTTTTAGTCAGTAAGAGTCTGATACTATTTCCCTCTCCGCCCAAGCGCGGGATTTGTCAATGGATGATTTACCTACCATTAAAAAAAAACTTATTTAGCATTGTCAGCTCATGACAAACGGCACTCATGGCAAATTGTGTGATACACAGATTGAATGAACTGGCAGTTTGAAGTAGTATTTTCAGTTTAACCAAAGATTAAGAAGAACTCTTTATTTTTCTGTATTGACTACGTACTTGACGTAAAGTTGGCACAGTATGAGCTATCCTCTTGTAGGTGAAAGAAGAGGATAGCTTATACTGTAGTAAGAAGTTTTAGAGCGCTCATCGCTCTTCACTTGCGCCACAATCAGGAGGAAGGCACCAGATGTCGTATGGGTGACAATAAATTTTATCGCCGCTCTGTGCGTATTCTCAGCACTACAAAACCGTAAGCTCGGATTTGAAACATAAACGGAACGGTATATATTATTTAAATTGCAAACTGTCACTTTTTATAGAGACGCACGCATCGTAAGAATATGAGAATGTATAGTTTATGTTGTATGCAAGATGGAGCGATGGTACACCTGTGGCTGGTGTTTGCATCAGAATAGGATGTTGTACAGCTTTGTTTTTGTTTATGACTTTAGACTATGTCGGCTCCGATTGTTTATCTTCTTCTGTATAACTATGAAAGACAAGTCCTGACCCATCAACGCCCAGCAAAACTCCTTTAGACTTACAATGCATATTTTTAAAATTTATAATATAGAATAAGACATTGGCAGAGCCTAGTAGAATTATAATCCTAAATCTAGGCATTTTGTAATTGGCCGTCCTGTTGGAGAGACGAGACGCCCTAGATATTGGGTGCTAGGTTATTTCACTGTAGGCCCGGGCTTGCGGACGTCGAGCAATGGATAGCGCGCCTACCGATTAGGACCAAGGCCTGAGTCGACGACGTGTCCGAAGCGAACCATAAAGAGTTGCCAGCCTGATTGACGGGACTCACTAAGGTCAGAGTCGGCTGGAACTGCAGGTTTGTTCTCGGACAAACCCGCCGTAGTAACTCTCTTTCGAGAGTTTATTTTTATTTTCAATTGATTCTACAGAATATTTGCTCCATAGACAACAGATAGCAGAAAAAGTCATTGGATGATTTTTGAACTCAAAAAATGGTAATTTAGTCAAAAGTTATCTAGAATTGAGTTACAATATAGGTTTTTAAGAATTATTGTTATCACAAACTATTTGCGTAGGTCTCTGTCAAATCCATCCAAAGGTAATTTAAAAAGAAAATCATTTTAAACGATAAGACCGCCCTTTGTAGCTTTTACTGTAATTTTGTATGGTGTACAATAAAGTGAATAGCTATCTGTCTATTTATCTATCTGTCTATTTACTTGTCTATCAATCAATCATTTACCTATGTTTTTACAAAACAAATGATTGGGGTACGGAGGTAAAGTGTTTTGTAAGGGATTTGGACCGTAGGCTACGGGTGACTCCCGGTCTAGGTCGTTCTTGGTGCAAAGGTCGCTA
The DNA here is from genome assembly GCA_958295575.1 of Leucania comma. Taxonomy (NCBI): domain Eukaryota; kingdom Metazoa; phylum Arthropoda; class Insecta; order Lepidoptera; family Noctuidae; genus Leucania; species Leucania comma. Next base: position 4,353,837 of record OY282469.1, read on the forward strand.
TTCAGCGAGGCTATTCTATTTTAAAATTTATTTAATTTGTAAAATAAATAAATCATTGATTGATTGATTTATCTCTCGATAATTTTTTGTTGTACCTTTTCTCGTTTCAGGGCCTCTAAAAATAATGACATATTTACTAATATTTGCTTTATAAGAACTCAATGCATTTCCACAGACCAGAGCACCTCAAGTTTTGCTAAAAAACGAAGGCATCACACAAAATCATGTCTTTTGCGTAAAATATATCGCGTAATAGCGTACTTAATGCAAGCAGACGATGAAAGGAGTCGTTTAAATACGCATAAATTCTCATAAACATTTCCTCCAAGTGAGCTGCCTCCTGATTTACCGGTTTTATCATTTTTTCGCTGACTTATATCTCATTTTTATAGGATATCTTCTAGATTTTTTATTGAAGACAATAAGGGCTTAATAAAATGAGAGTGACGAGGGTAGCAGCTGTGTAATAAGGACTCCTTTACAGCTATTATACTTCGTTGCTTCGTCCTTCGAGATTAGATAACATTGTAGTAATACATCTAAGATATCGCCTTTCATCCACTAAGTTAGAATTTTTTTTTTTTTTTTTTTTTGTGGATACTTTGTCTTCCTTCGTGATGTGCCTGTACTGTCATTCATTCGCGTTTTAGTGCGTCGCCGATCACCACTTACTTTCTCTTTTCGTTGAAAATTTGAAATAGGATGCCGAAACGTAGCCACAAAAACGATGACAGTGATTATTTAAGAAGAAAGCTTCGAAAACTGGAAAAGAAAATCAAAAAACATGCCAAACGGTCGCGAGTCCGTACTTCTTCCGAAAGCAGTAGCTCATCGACAAGCATAAGTCCATTACATGAGCTATCGGATTGTGAAGGTAAGCTGAAGTGTTTTCTTATCAATGTTACAAGGAAGATATTGTAAATAGTTTTAAGGATTATATACGTATCATAATCTGATATGGAGTCACCTCCCAAATAGTGTTGTGTACATCTAATGGAGATGTTACCTGCATATCAATGGAAAAAATTGTATACCTACTTAGTAGTGATTGTGTACATTTGAAAGGAATGTTACCTTCACATTAGTCAGTGACCTACTTAAATCTTATGTAGGTACGTAGGTATAGATTAGTTAATTATTAGTGTTGTGTACATCTTATGGGGATGTTACCTGCACATAATTTTGCACTCCAAACTCATTGGAAAAATTACATACCTACATATCAGTGATTGTGTACATTTGAAAGGAATGTTACCTTCACATTTATTAATGAACAACGTACTTAAATCTTATAAAGATTATACAAGTGTTGTGAACATCTTATGGGGATGTTACCTGCACATAAATTTGTACTCCTAACTCATAGGAAAAATTATATGTATACTCGTACTAACCTACATATCAGTGATTGTGTACATTTGAAAGGAATGTTACCTTCACATGACCCACTTTTATCTACATTATGACTTAAATTTTATGTAGGTACGTAGGTACAGTTTAGTTGTTTAATAGTGTTGTGCATAGTTTTAAAGGACTATTGCCGCGCAAATATCTCCAATACCTACATCTGGTATTTATTATATTCCAGATGAAATGGAAGTTCAGCCCGAAGTCGAGTCAGTCCCGATTTTAGATGCGGAAGAGCCACAATTAGGCACGTCCACGTCATTGGACACGTCCACGTCACTTACTCACGTCCCTGCTACAGAGGCAGTACAGACAGTCCAGTCTGAATTGCCCGTTGAAGCAGCGCTCGATTCCCCTGAACTGAATGAAGAGATTCTGAATCTCTTGGGTGACACTCCTTCCAAGGATAAAAAGTATGGACCAGATATTAGAAGTGAATTATCGGTTCACTGGGAACATATTGCTACGATGGGTTTGACAAGAGATGCCAGAAAAGAGCTGCTAGAAAAGCATCTAGTCCCAAAAAACTGTACAAAGATTGACGCGCCGAAGTTGAATCCAGAAATAAAGGCTGCTTTATCTAATGCACTCATCAAAAAAGACAAAGCACTGGAGAATAAACAGGTGCAAGTAGCAGCTAGTATTTCTTGTATTAGCGAAGCTCTAAATACTTTGTTCTCATCGGATCACAAAGACCAGACAGTAATAAAACTGCTGATCGAGGCAGGCCGATTGATATGTGACTCACAACACAGCGAGTCTATGACGAGACGTAATTTTATATGTTCTACAATAAAAAAAGACATCAAAGATCATTTGTTTAACACAAAAATCGATAATTTCTTATTCGGCGAACAACTGACCGATACCATCAGAGCTGCCAAAGCCATATCCAAATCTGGCGCTGAACTGAAAATGAACACACCATTTAGAAAAGCTACGCCAGCACACAGACCAAAACAGGCCCCAACTCAGCCTTTAAACCAGCGGCCTCCGTTCCCGTCGGTGCCGCGGCAAGCGGGAGCAGCGAGGAGGAGCGAGCCGCCACAGCGTCCGCGACCGCGACAGCCGCCGCGCTCGCAGCAGCGCCAAGCCCCCCGGCGCTAAACCTGGTATGTTCAGCTGGACGATTATCATTCTTTTATGATCAATGGCAATTGATAACCAATGATCCTTTTATATTGTCGTGGATAAGAGGTTACGAGATACCATTTACGAAGCCGGTTTATCAGTCATTCGAACCTAGTTTACCTACATTATCTTCATCAGAATCCCTTCAATACAGGGTGGCCATCACTGATCTTATAAATAGTGGAGCTATTTCATATTGTGAACCAGAGGAGGGACAGTTTCTCTCTAGTTATTTCTTGATCAAAAAGCCTAATGGTAAAAACAGATTTATATTAAATTTGAAGTCCCTAAACAAACATATTACAACTGAACATTTTAAAATTGAAGATCTGAGAACAACTTTAAAACTAGTGTCAAAAAATAGTTTCATGGCCACCCTTGATTTGAAGGATGCGTATTTTCTCTTATCTATACATCCAAACTATAGAAAGTACTTACGATTTAAGTACGAGGGTAAAATGTATCAATTCAATGTTTTACCGTTCGGCTTAAACACAGCCCCATTTGTATTTACAAAATTATTAAAACCGGTCATTTGTTTATTGAGATCGTTGGGCTATCTGTCATCGATTTATTTAGATGACATTTGTATTATTTCTAATAATTACCAGGATTGCCTAGACAATATATTCCAAACAAAAAATATTTTAAAATCCTTAGGATTTATTATTAATATGGAAAAAAGCTGCATGATTCCGAGTAACGTTTGCAAATACCTTGGTTTCATGATAGACACGAAAAAATTCCATGTCAGCTTGCCCAAAGATAAACGAAGTTTAATAAAACAAGAAATACAATCATTCCAATTTAAATCTCGTTGTAAAATAAGACATTTTGCACGCTTGGTAGGCCTTCTCACCTCATCTTGCCCCGCGATTCAGTACGGTTGGCTTTATACTAAACAAATGGAAAGATGCAAATACCTTGCATTGTGTCAAACGAATAACTACGATAGCCACATGTCTTTACCACAGTACCTGCAGGACGATTTCTCCTGGTGGTTAAAATCAATTGATGACGCAGTCAATCCTATTAGACAAGACAGCTATTCACTAGAAATATTTTCTGATGCTAGCAAAAAAGGGTGGGGGGCAGCATGCGGTGAGGAGACCGCCAGTGGCCAGTGGAGTAATTTAGAATGTACTAAACATATCAATTATTTAGAGCTCCTGGCAGCGTTCCTGGGTTTGCAAATATTTGCAAAGGAATTAAAAAATTGTCAAATTTTATTACGTATTGACAACACAACTGCTATTTCGTACATCAACCGTATGGGTGGAATAAGATTTCCACATCTAACTGAAATCACAAAATCTCTGTGGCAATGGTGTGAAGCTCGTGGTATATTTGTATTCGCTTCATATATAAGTTCAGAAGATAACGAAATAGCAGATGCGGAGTCAAGAAAATCTCACCCTGATACCGAATGGGAGATTAAAGATAATGCTTTTAAAAAGATTGTACAGACCTTTGGGCAACCTAAGATTGATCTTTTTGCATCTAGGTTAAATAACAAGTGTGTCAATTACGTCTCATGGAATAGAGACCCTGGTGCATTTGCAGTGAACGCTTTTACTCTAAGCTGGACAAATCTTTTTTTCTACGCATTCCCTCCTTTTGCGGTTATACTAAAAGTTTTAAGAAAAATAATAACCGATAAGGCCACGGGTATTGTTGTGGTCCCCTTTTGGCCCACGCAACCCTGGTTTCCACTATTTCAAAGTCTTCTCTGTTCTGAATTGGTTCAGTTTACCTCCTCTGATAATGTGTTATTATCTATTACCAACAGTCTCCCGAAACTCACGTTGATTGCAGGGAAGTTATCAGGACGGCACTACGGAACAGAAGAGTACCACCGTCAGCTTTAGATATTATGGTAGCTTCCTTGTCCGAAAACTCAATTAAACAATAAGACATTGCAATTAGACGCTGGGTAAGCTTTTGTAAAACTCAGAATATTGAAGTACATGAGGCGTCAATTCCTATGGTAATTTATTTTCTCACTGAATTATTTAATTCTGGTTTACAATACGGATCTTTAAACAGTCATCGCTCCGCTCTGTCTTTGATCTTAGGATCGAGAGTAGGGTCTGATGACCGTATCACTAGGCTGTTCAAAGGTTTCTATAGGCTTCGTCCTCCAGTCCCCAAATATAATATCACTTGGGACCCTTCAATCGTTTTAGATTCACTGGAAAAATTGTACCCAAACTGTAATTTAAGTTTAGAACAATTAACTAAAAAGACCATTACTTTACTTATGCTGATAACTGCACATAGAGTGCAGACGATTAGCAAAATAACATTAGAAAATATAACAGTCCATGGTCAGCTTATTTTAATCAAAATAAATAGTTTAATAAAAACTTCTCGTCCAGGTTCAGATCAACCTTGTCTTAATATTCCATTTTATAAAGACCGTCCGGAAATATGTCCGGCTGAAGCGTTGCTAGCTTATATAGATAGGACAAAGTCTTTGAGAAACAATGCTGATAGCCTATTTTTAAGTATTAAAAAACCACATAAACCGGTATCCACAAATACTATTAGCCGGTGGATAAAAGATATAATAATAATAATAATAATAATAATAATTTATTTGCATCAAGTTTTACATTTTACATTAAATACATGGTAGTACATACAGTTTAAGGTAAATATACAAAAAATGTGGTGACACCAGCACCCTTGCTAAGTTGCCAAGACAACTTGTGTTAAAGATGCTGGGCCCGACCCTTTATTGGATGTTTATAATTTCATTTAGGTACAAGCCATTTTGTATTTAGACAATTGTATTAATTATTTGATATAGGTAAACAGACAAATAAACTATTAAGAAAAGGAAATAAATTAAAAACGAGAAATAATTATGAGTGGAGTCGTGTAGTGTGTGAAGGGGTGTGTGATGGGTGTGTGATGGGTGTGTATGTATGTATGTATGTGTTCTATATTGGTGAGTAATGGTAGCGAGCGATGAGAAAATGATGAAAGAAAGGGGTTTAACGAGAGCTGTATTGAGTCAATAATAAGCTTTCAGTGTTGTTATAATTAAGTGTTTGTAGCCAATCATTAAGTTTCCTTTTAAATGATAATATAGGGAGTGAGTAAAAGTCCAGTATTTTGTTAAGACTATTGTAGAGATGGGGACCTTGAAAACAGAGAAATCTTCTTGTAAAAGAGTAATTACACCGGAAGGGTTGGCATACTTTGTCTTTGCGTCTTGTGATGATTATTTCGTAGGAGGTTTTTTAATGGTGGTATAGTAGAATGTGCAGTACAAATAATTGTCTGACCGTAAGGACTTTACAGTTCCTATACAGTTCTTCAGTTGGGAAGAGGATGGGCCTAAAGGTACTGACTTTCAGGACGGCTCTCTGAGCTCGTTCTAACTTCAAAAGTATCGTTTTGGGTGCACCACCCCAAGCACATACACAGTAAGTTAAGAGAGACTGACAGAGAGCAAAATATGTACACCTAATAATTTGAGGTTCTGCGATGTGACGAAGAGTACTAAAAACAAAAATCAGCTTTCTGATTCTTTTCGTCAGTAACTCTATATGAGGTGCAAAACTCAGGCAATCATCAAGAGTCACACCGAGATATTTGATGGTTCGACAACGTTCTAATTCTGGACATGTACATGTTGCAGTGCCAGATAGTGAACATGAATGCGCTACTAATGCGTATGAATTTGGAGGTTGAGTGGAATTCCGTAAGCTGTACGTAAGAATTTTAGTTTTGTCAGTATTTATTGTGAGAATGTGTCTTTTGAGCCAATGTAGAACGCTATTTAGTCCTTTTTGTGCGGAATCGAAAGTGTCATCCCAAGTGTCGCCAGAAAAGGTAAGGACGGTGTCATCAGCAAACGCCACGATTCTTCCACTTTCCAAACTCAGATTACATAGTTGGTTGACGTAAATTAGAAATAGGGTGGGGCCAAGCACACTGCCTTGGGGAACGCCGAATGTCACCGGTTCCTCTCTACTGAGATAATTTTGTATGTTGTCAATTAGTGGAATCGACACCTCAATATTTTCTGCTCACTCCACCAGACACGCAGCCACCTCAGCCGCTCATAGAGCTGGTGTCAATATTGATACGATACGAAAGACCGCTGGCTGGAGTGGCACCTCCAATGTCTTTGCTAGATATTATCATAGAGATATTCAATGTGAACAATCTGATCAATTTGCTTTATCAATCCTAAACTCTGATTGATACTTGATACATTGTGTTAGAATCTTACGATTTAATTACTTATATACAATTAATGAGAAGCAAAATTTTAGTCTTACAAACAATCATAATAAATATTGTTTATATTCATTAATAAGATATATAGTGTTTTAATATTTCACCATCTTTCAAAATCTACAATGTTATCTAATCTCGAAGGACGAAGCAACGAAGTATAATTGGAGATTAAACGAACTTACCTGAAGTGAAGTTCTATCCAAATTATACGAGTTGCTTCGTCCGAAGAGATTAGTTCCCTCCCAACCCTAATAACTCCCAATATCTTAAAAAGTGAAATATTAAAAAGGATCCAGACTTTCAACTAAATGAATGACAGTACAGGCACATCACGAAGGAAGACAAAGTATCCACAAAAAAAAAAAAAAAAAAAATTCTAACTTAGTGGATGAAAGGCGATATCTTAGATGTATTACTACAATGTTATCTAATCTCTTCGGACGAAGCAACTCGTATAATTTGGATAGAACTTCACTTCAGGTAAGTTCGTTTAATCTCCAATTTTATAATGCAGTAATGTTAGCTCGTAGATGTGTTGTGAATATGATTCTACCCATCATTTGGGAAAATGAAAGATTCGCTGCGAACTTTGCCAGGGTCATCTGATTCAGCGATTACGTTTTTTTTTTATTGACATAAACTAGTGCTTGACTGCAATCCCACCTGATGTTAAGCAGTGATACAATCGTTGATGGTGAGGCGCACTAGTTTATTAAGAGCCTATTCACTCTAGCCTTGAACACACCTAAATTATAATCGGACGGGAAGACTGCAACAGGCAAACTGTTCCAGTCCCTCGATGTACGCGGTATAAACGACGAGGCAAAACGCTTAGTCCGTACCGTAGAAGTTTCAACAACGTAAGGGTGGATATTCGCCGTACGTCGGGTTGTCCGATGGTAGAACTGAGCTGGCGGAATCAAGTCATGCAATTCCCGCGCACACTCTCCAAAATGCATCTGCAATGCATGCACTCTACGCCTGTTCTCAAGGCTTTGTAAATTAGACTTAAACAAAGGTACTCGTACAATGTAGAAAATCCACTTAATTCTGTATAAGATTTTTTTTTTTATAATGACCTTTAAGTTGGATGCATTTATGTAATCAAAAGAGAAAGATAAGGGACTCGCCTCTAGCACGTGGGCCGCTAAAATCAGGATAGTTTATCCTAAGTTCACTCAGTCGAAATCGGCGAGTGTATTAACGAGGGTGTTACGCAAAAATATTATTTTAGGTTATTAAAATGCCTTCGTGTGCTTTTATGCGTTGTACAAATTAATCCAAAAAAAAAAACACATGGAATTAAAATTTGACTCGTAAGTACATCATAAATTAATGGTAACAGTAAAACATTGAGTTTTTTATACGATAACAGATATAGTCCTGAGTACTAGGTATTATACATTAGGTAACTGAGGTGTACTAGTACATTATACGGACTGTACAGTGAGAAACTAAAAGTGTCCGATTTGGTACAAGACTAAACAACACAAAAAATATAAATGCTCACATAACCCTGCAATGCATTCTCTAACAGAACCAGTCCTTTACATCGCAGCCTGCATCGGCTTATTTACGTGGTCGCTGGGACATATTTTATGCGCCGCCAATCGATATGTCCCCAGTTCAGACACGGTTAATGGCCCGAAATATTCCTCTACTGCGTCCCAGCCCAGTTCAAAGGCTGGGGAATCGAGCTTTGACGTTCTGAGATACTGTTTGCAGATTTACGTGAGATTGCGTAATTACATGTATCTGTGATTTTCGTTAGGCGGATCCGTAAATATTATAACTGGCTGAAGATTTTATAATGAAGACTAAGGGCTGATTTCATCATTCAATATAAAAACTTAGTTCAACTAAACTGAGCGCAGCGTAATCTAGTTTAAAGACCGCCGTGTCGTAAACATGGGCGACAACAAAAGAATTTAAACTGAGTTTAGCGTAAACTAGGTTCAATTCATCGCGGTGAAACGCAAAATGAAGCTATTTATTTATTTATTCATTCTTTATGCACACAAACAGTACAGAGGCGGACTTAATGCCTTAAGGCATTTTCTACCAGTCAACCTTTGGGTGATGCAGAGACAAATTGTGGTAGGTGCAAAATTAAGCATTACATATTATTATCTTATATAAATATATACCTATATCCTATAAATACAATGTACCTACATAATATATTTATATGTACTCAAACTATAATGAAGAAGAGAGAAAAAAAAAAGGATAGACAAAAAAGAAGAGAATACACGAATCTAGTTTTACATTAGTGCAGAGAAACATTGAGGAATCAAATTAGCGCTGTGACGATACTGCTGCAAGCTATAATCTCGATAAGCGCTCAAACTGCGTATTATTTTGTATAATCGCGATTAGTTTATTGGTGAATTTGGCCCTTAACAGTTTTGTTAACGGCTATAACTAAAAACATATTGTTTGGTTGTTATTTTATACTTAAACTAGCTTCTGCCAGAGGCTTCGCCCGCGTGATAGTCGGTTTCTCCATACAAACTTCCAACCCTTGTTATACCCCCTTCGGGGTGGAATTTCATAAAATCCGTTCTTAGCGGACGTCTACACCCTATAACAAACCTACTCGTACCTACCAAATTTTAAGTTTGTAGGTGTTTTAGTTTCTGAGATTTTGTGATTATTCAGTGTTATTTTGCTTTTATTTAAATAGATTAATAGTAGGTAAAGACATCACAGCTTCCGGACGACGCAATAGGTAGCTCACCGTCCATCCAACACGTGCCTCAACGAAGTGTCGTCAAGAAAGACAAGAATCGTAAGCTTCGATACCTGGAATGGTTACGGAATTGTTCGAAAGAGTTACCGTAGCTCTTGCAAAGGCCAACTCAAGGAAAACGATGGGTTTTAGTCAGTAAAAGTCTTAAAACTTCTTCCCGTTCCACTCAGAGAGGGAGAATTCATTTAAATTGGAACTTACTCCAGAATACATTAAAAATTGATAAAACCTCATGAAGCTCACACACTCACACACTCCACATACACACGACCCCATCACACAAACACATTCACATTAATTTAATACATTTTCTGTGAATAACAAAATATTAATAACAAAAATGTATATATTACAAGCATATAAAAAAACCCGTAAAACCGTTCGACAGTCTCTGAACAAAGTTTAGGAGCTCAGGAATTCAACGCTAACTTTGACTTTATTCGCAACACAAACCGACTCTTTTATTTTTGTGTTAACTTAATATGTTTTTGATTACTTCCCACATTAAAAAAATACATAAAACACCCACCAAGTTCCTTTAAGGTAGGCTTCCTTTCCTAAATGATATTTATTTTGCAAATAGGTTTTAGAAAACACATTTACATATCAATTTTTTTTCGTCAGTTTAAAGTAGATGAGACCGGTATTTTTACCCTGAGAAGAAACACCGAAACAAACTGAGGGGTCAAAGTTTCTTTTTAAGTCCATACAGCAAATATATAATGTTCAAATCACGTGAGAACTATACCGCATACTTCAGAAATATACGAATAAACCATCCTTTACAACACACTTCAGAAATATACAAATAAAATCAATAAATGGAGATCAAATTCCAACCTTCGTGAGTGAAAAATTGAAACGCTCACACAAATAATTATAGCAAAGTCGTAGATGCGCGTCTCAGTTGGTGCTCAGGAGCCAATTTGTTCACATCAGGAGTCTTGTGGTAAATTAATCGAGAACGTGTGCTCGTCGATAAGAATTACCTGAAATTCTACGTAATGTTTCTTCATTTAAGATTTACCATTGAAAGAATTGTTACCAAGAAAGAAAGAAGGAATATATTTATTTCTGACTCGCATAGAACAAACAACAATAAAATAAAGAAAGATGCTAACTAAATTATAAATAGGTGTGCGGACGCCGGTGTCCGCTTGGGGCTTGAGTAATAAAAATAAAAATCAATGTAACATTAAAAAACCTGTGCGAGGTCAAAAGGCTACTATTTCAACTGCTTCGGCTCCGGCCCTGCTGGGCCCCTACAGTTTGCTGCCAACTCCTTGAGGCGCGCGGGAACAGTGCGCGGCGTAGATGACTTGAGCTCGGACCGGTCTGTTACCGGACAGACGGACAGCGAGCTACCCATTGCCCGCCGTTCGCGAGCCCGTGCCTACGGTGGCCGGAATCGGGATCGGAAACACATGGCCTCGGAATTGTGCAATGCCACCTCGAGTTCCAACTGCTCGATCCTCTCCACGACTTTCGCAACCCCTTCGCGTCACTAGTTCTACCGCCGCCTGGTACGGCCGTCCCCGCGCTAGGACCAGCGTGTCGTCTGCGTAACAGACCACGCTGACCCCATCGGGGAGGTCGGCGCGCAGCACGTAGTCGTACCCGATGTTCCACAAGGGCGGCCCTAGTAATGATCCCTTGGAACCCGCACCGCACGACATCTCTCGCCGTTTCAACTCCCCCTGATGACCAGAAATTTATAACGGATTGTGAGAAGTATAATTTTGACGGAGATACAAATTTAAATAATAATTATTTATTATGAGGCAACTAAAGCCCCGTAGAAAAAATACACAAACTTATAAAATAATAAAAGAAATTATAACAAATTATAAACTATTGCACAAGAAGTGACGGTGTTGTGGTTTTGCTGCGAGATCAGTATCCTTCCACGAAATCTTCGATACACGGTACTCTTTGGCAAAAACTCTCTTTGGCGGAATGTCTCCAAATGGTGAGTCGGTACCTGCACCTCATACCACTTAAAATAGTGATGTGGTGCGAACCCAACTGCATGACTCTCAAAGTCCAGTACCAAATACCACCATGTACAATCTCATGGACATAATACAACAAATTATTGTTAAACTCAATTAAACTATTTATTCTGAGAAACAATATAATCCTTTACTACTAATCTACTGCGTTGCATCCACACTAGATACCGTAGGCATAAAAAACTAAAATCAATGGAAAATTATGTTATATTAAAAGTGTCATATATACCTAAGATACAGAAATCACTGTGCACACAGTACAAAATTGCACAAAAAAGTGAACAAATTAAAAAAAAAAAAATTACAAAAAAGACATTTTTTTTATAATTGATAGTTTATAAAGTGCTTGACTGCGATTCCACCTGATGGTAAGATATGATGCAATAGTTAATGGTGGGGCACGCTAGTTTATTAAGAGCCTATTTACTCTAGGATTGACGACACCTAAGTTATAATTGGAAGGGAAGACCGATTTAAACATAATTAATACTCAATTCTCACTCAATTCTTTATTGCATTCCACAACGTAAGCTTAGGTAGTAAACATTAACATAAGAATCAATTATGGACCCTGTCGGGCACAGCAAAGAAGGTTATGCAGAGATGAGGACTCATTCTTTATGTATTCTATAATTTAACTTAATCTAAATTCTAAATACATTCCTATAAAATAATTAATTAATAATAATAATAGTTAATGTTACGTAATTACAATAATATTCGGAAACATTGGAAACTAAATAAAAATTTACAACTAACGACACAATATTAAGTAATTGAAAGTCCTATCACAAAATAAATCCTTTACCTTAACACCTATTATCCAATAACAGATCTGTTAGCAATTTGATGGATTAGTAATTATATTATTTATATATTAAGATTTTCTTTTAAGAAAGCGTTGCTCCACACTAAGAATTACTTCTGTGTCGTGTGTGCTTTTAAAAACCTCTAAAGTCACATTCAATGAACAAGACACCCAGGTCGAAACATCTACCTATTATGATACAATAATTTGTTTCGTGCGGGAATCGAACCCCCAAGACGCAGCGCAACAATCAATTGCTTAACCGCAACGCAAGCGGTAACTGAAAATCTTATCATAAAAAACCCTTATCTTAACACTTATTCGGTTAGAGATTTGTTAACATTTTCAAATTTTGTAGTTATTCTAGTTATACATTTTACACATCGAGAACCGCCCGGTAGCGCTCGGCAGCTTCACGAATAACTCGTTCATACATCATGATATTTTCGCCTCTCTGCCCCGCTGATGATCTTTGATTTCTCCATTTTACATAAAAGTCGTACCATGCTTTGCGATTACCCCTTACAGCGATAAAAAAAAACACCATTATTAATGGATTAAGATATTCCAATAAAAGTTCTGCTATAAAGTCTAAATAAAAGTCTGTAGCTATGTTTATGACATAACTGGTCAGTAATGCGACATCACTCAACAAAAAAATTAAAGTAGCTATATACAGGTGACGCCAGATGTTTCTACCTGTATGTGTGCTCATATTGAAACTACGACAAAGTGAAATTACCGTTACAATGTAAAGAAAACAGTTTATGATTACAGGTACAATTTGATCTAAATAGACGATGGTTTTGTATACGTACCAACTTGATAAAGAATAAATAGTCTCATGCGTCCATACAAAATTAATATATTCTTTTACTAAATACCAACTAATAACATTTGTTATGATAGACAAACCCCAACTAAAGACCCAGGCTTTTAAATATCGCCTTTGGACATTCTGATCAAAAACTTTGACTATATCTACGTAAAACATATGACTAATAACTAACAACCAGTGGTTCTTCGCTGTTGTAAAATATTTAGCTGTCCTAATATTACAATTCATGTTTAGTTCACACATATATATAAAGAAGTATGATAAAATTGCGTTTAGAAACACATAGTTTCTATAATTCCGAAACTTCTTCAAGATGCACCAGGATGTCAGTCCGTAGATCAACGCAGCCAGTGTCAATATATCTAATAATACACTCATAGTGTAATCTATCATAATATAGTCCACATATTCCCAGAAGTCAGTCGACGAGTAATTCTCTGTTGTGGAATCGTTATCGGACATGGTGAATTTCACTGTACAGATTGTGTATTTCACTTTGAGTTTTCATAAATTGTTGATGTTTTAAAACAGTTTCACGTAAGTACTGCTGTGTCTCAAAACTAGTGTTGCTTTGGAAACAGCCGATTGAACAATAGCGATAATATATATCCTAACACTATAGAATAAATGAATCACTCCATATTTTTTTTTAACATAATCAACACTGGTTTAATTAATTTATCAAAATTTTTGTTTCATATCGCTATCCATACTTCCATACTAATATTATAAATGCGAAAGTAACTCTGTCTGTCTGTCTGTCTGTCTGTTACGCGATCACGCTCAAACCACCCAACCAATTTTAATGAAATTTAGTACGAAGCAAGCTTGAACTCTAAGGATGAACATAGGCTATATATTATCACGCTATTTGGTATGGAGGGTGAGTAATATTGCATTTTATCGGTAAAGTTTCTGCGCGCGGCCAAAATTGGAACTAATCGTTTGTTGCCATTTTGACATTTACGTCAGGTGTCAGAAGAATGTCTTGTGTTCTGTGTTTTTATCGTTTCCAAATTAAATAATCGTCATCATAATACCGAAAGTGATTATAAGTGCTGATCTTGAAAATCAAACGTGCTTAATAAAAGGAATGAGAAAATTCTAGTTATACATTTTACACATCAAGAACCTGCTGAGCGCTACTCAGCAGGTTCACGAATAACTCTTTCTTGCATAGTGATTTCTTGACCGCTCTGACACGCTGATGATCTCAGATTTAACCATTTTACATAAAAGTCATACCATGCGTTGCGATTACCCCTTACAGCGACTAAAAATACAACCATCAATAGTGGATTTAGACAGTAAAATAAAAGTTTTCCTATGACACCGGTTGTGAGTTTAATTACGTACATGAAATAAACGGACATGAATATGACATCACTCAACAAAAATATTAAAGTAGCTATATACAGGCGACGCCAAATGTTTGGACATGTATGCGTGCTCTTGTTGAAACTACAACAAAGTGAAAATATTGTTACAATGTAAAAAACACAGTTTATAGTTATAGGTATAACTTGATCTAAAAACCAGATGATCTTGAGCACAGACCAATAATTATAAAGAATATCGGTCGGAACATCTTTTAAGTAATATTCCCCTAAACACCAACTAATAGCGCTTGTTATGGTAGGCAAACCCCAACCAAAGATCCAGGCTTTTAAATATCGCCTTTGGACATTCTGATTAAAAACTTTAACAATGTCTACGTAAAACATATGACTAATAACTACTAACCAGTGGTTCTTTGTTATTGTACAATAATGAATTAGACGAATAAATAAAAATATATTGTAATATCCAAAAAAAAATCCTTGATCAACACAGACCCATGTTAAGTAGCAGAAGAAGTATGATAAAATTGCATTAAGAAACACAAAGTTTCTGTAATTTCTAAACTTCTTCAAGATGCACCAGGATGTCAGTCCGTAGATCAAAGCAGTCAGTGTCAGCACACACATAATGTACACATAATGTAATCCATGATATCGGACACATATATCAAGGTGACGGTCGACGAGTTATTTTCTGTTTTGGTATCATTATCGACCATCGTGAATTTCACTGTACAGATTGTGTATTTCACTTTGGGTTTTCTTAAAACGATGATGTTTTAAACAGTTTCACTTAAGTATTGCTGTGCCTCAAAACTAGTGTTGATTTGGAAAAAGCCGATTGAACAATAGTGATAATAAATATCCTAACACTACAGAACGAATGAATCACTCCATATTTTTTTGGATTAATTAATTTATCAAAATTGCTGTTTCATATCGCTAGTTATATGTAACAAAATGAAATTCCAAAACAAATAATTATGGGATTTCGTACTCAGTTCTGGTTTCGTTATCAGACATAGTGAATTGCACAGTACAAATGTAATTAATTTTAAACCCCATAAAATAACTATGTACTTTGGCCAATCCGAATCGAGGTTGATCTAATTGGTTCCTATTCCTAGTATTAAAATTGTGCCTGTCACTTAACTTAGTAAAAAGATGATTATTTTTCCGAACATACATGTTTTCATAAATGTATTGACAAGGGACCGTCATCATGTTTATTTCCTTAAATAGTTCCCTAAAAGAATTGCGCCTGCGAAGATTATATATGGCTCTGATAGCTCTTTTCTGCAGAATAAAAATAGACTATATGTCTGCAGCTCGTCCCCATAGTAAAATACCGTAAGACATAGAAGTAACTAAAATTGATTAGTCTCGCGGTATCGACATCAGTAAATTGACGGATTTTTCTAACAGCATATGCTGCTGAACTAAGCCGACCTGCCAGAGATGTTAAGTGAGGACCCTCGTCATTGTAGCCTCGAGTCAAGTGTGATCCCAAGGAAAACCGTGTTTTTGACGAATTCGAGTTTCTCCTTGTTCAATATTATGTCGGAATAATTACTTTTAACATTCGGTAACGCAAATCTTATGCACATAGTTTTTTTTTTCCATTTAACACTAAATTATTAACAGTGAACCAGTTGTGGACTTGCAGTTGTTTATGTCATCAAGGTTTGTGGAACGTCTATAGATCTTAAAAACTAACGATGCATCATCAGCAAACAATACAATGTGTGGTTGTTTTTTTTTGAAAGAAATCTTTAAGAAAATATAAATTTTTAAGACAAATCTAACTCGCCTTTAAACTCGCCGAGTCGTCGAGTTAACTCGATGGGTTTACAAGTAGGCATGGCAAAGTTCCATCAGCCACCTCCCACTTCTAGCATCAGCTCCTTGTCATCATGAGAAATGTATAGAACTGGTCAAGACGAATCTAATGAGCACAAACTTGATGGGTTTACTAATAGGCATTCCAAAGTTCCATCAGCCACCTCCCAGATCTAGCATCAGGTCCTTGTCATCATAAGAAATGTACAGCACTTGTTAAGGCGAATCTGATGTGCTCAAACTCGAAAGGTTTACTGTGTTGATAAGCAATCCAGGGTTCTTATATTTGAGCTCCATCATCATACCAGCTTAATGGCACCAGATTGTATACGAGTATACCAAATATTAGGACACACAAATGTTTGAAAGTAAAGTAATAACGCATAATAAGTGCTTAATATACCTACTGCAGCTAACAAACGAGCTGGTGACCTTAAACACCTGGACAGATCTTCATGAATTGTAGCTAAGAACCATCTCGTTTAAGCCGCTTTCAAACAAAAAAAAATTATCAAAATCAGTCCATTCGTTTGGGCACTACGATGCCACGGACAGACACACAGACGGACAGACAGGTCAGACTTATAATACCCCTCTTTTTGTCCAGGGTTGAAAATTATATAGCATTTGAAAGAATTAGCCTCGTTCCAAATATAAATGTGTGAAAAAAAATCTTCTTATTGTGTTGTATGACCACCAGACCTAGATATGTATATGTTGATAATAACATGTTGTAAATATTCATATCTATTGATGATATTCTGTTCATAAACTCAATTTAATATTTATAAAATATTGAAACCTTAAAAAACTGCCCACTTTGCTTTTTAAAAAAAAATCGCCCTTGACTGTGACGAAATGGGAATGAAAAAAGCCCTTGTTGTGATAAATTAAAAAAAAAAACAAAAACACGAGGGTCATATAAATGGCATATTGAACCTAATCGTAGCGAGATGAGTCAGTTTTCAAGGAAATATATTGAAAATTACTTTTTTATTCTGATTAGTGTCAGTTTGTTTGAAGTACTCGAGTAGTAATCGACTAAAATATTTTTATCCCAAAAATTTAACTTTTTTGTTTTTTTTTTTATTTATTATAATATTATGATATTAAGTAATGAACACTTCATTAACTTGTATTTGCAAATGTACTCGTAACGTGATAATACCCATCAGAAAATAGATCTATCAGAATAGCAAACATTGTGTAGAAATGTGTGAATTAAAACAATAAGCCTAAAACATTACAAACAGCCACATGGCAGGTAATTAAAAGTTGTATTACAAAAACAAATCTACTTTTAGACTTATCAAAAGACTTAACAAATAGACTTAATAATCTGTAAACATTTTGAATACAATAGTAATTATACAATTTTCGTATCAAGAACTGCTCGATAGCAATCAACAGGTTCACAAATAACTTATGAACAAGTTATTCGTGAACCTGTTGCAGGACTATATTTTGACCCCACTGCCTTCTTGATGACCTATGATTTAGCAGTTATATATAAAAGTCATACCATGCCTTGCGATTACCCCTTACAGTGACCAAAAACACAACCATTAATAGTGGATTAAGATATTCCAATAAAAGTTTTACTTTGACACCTGGATCGAAGCCAGTTATGTCTATAAAATAATTGGACAGTAATGTGACATCACTCAATATAAAAATCAAAGTGGCTACATACAGACGACGCCAGATGTTAGTGCCTGTACGTGTGCTCGTGTTGAAACTACGACAAAGCGAAAATACAATTGCAAAGTAAAAAAAAACAGTTAATAATAACAGGTATGATTAGATCTACAAACATGAAGACTTTGAATAGATACCTAATAATTGTATAATCAGATAACCAGGAGCTTCGCATGAAAATAATCTCATACAAATAACCTTTTAAAATCGAAATAATTATGTTGGTTATGAGTGGCATACCCCAACCTAAGATGCAGCTTTTTAAATATCGCTTTTGGACATTCTGGTTGAAAAATGTCTACGTAAAACATATGACTTATTACTAATAACCAGTAGTTTCTCGCTGTTGATACATAATAAACTATACCAATATTAATTAATACGTAGTCCGTTTGCATGTCTTCATCTATCCTTGTTGCGCAGGGTGCGTGCCAGTACCAACGGCCACCTGAGTGTCATTGCCAATAAGCTGGATTGTCCT
Organism: Leucania comma; assembly: GCA_958295575.1. NCBI lineage: Eukaryota > Metazoa > Arthropoda > Insecta > Lepidoptera > Noctuidae > Leucania > Leucania comma. The sequence continues at coordinate 4,372,397 of OY282469.1, forward strand.
ATTATTTGGTCCTTAAGCCAGCTACGTACCCCTGTAAATACTGTTTACTAACATAGTTCTAAGTTTTTGTGTTACTAGTCTGTGTTTGTATTTGTTTACTAACGTAGTTTTTATAAGTTGCTATGATACTAATAAGTTTGTGTAATTATGGATAATGAAAATCAGGCATCAGCGGCCAATAATAAACTAATTCATATTATAAAAACAAAATTTATTTAATTATAAATTATACACGTAATGTAGTCGGCGTCGTGTTGCGCTGCGTGGTGTCGTGTAACCGTCCGCGGAAACGTCGAAATACGACATCTTTCGGCCAGAAGTTTTCTCTTAAGAAACTGTTGGGTTGGAACTTGTACCACGAACGACTTGAAGTTTTTTTTTTTTTTTTTTATGGTAGGTAAAATCATCCAATGACAAATCCCGCCCTTGGGTGGAGCGGGAAGTAGTGTCAGACTCTTACTGACTAAAAACCTACCCCGTTCCTTCGTTGCCTATAGTGCCGGGGCTGAGCCTTCCTCTCAGAAAACGGCCCTTGACCCCAGCAGGCTTCGACCCTGCCTGCCTGCAGTTAGCAGGCTGGGTCTCTTCGGTGTGCTGACAGCTCCTTGAGGCGCGCGGGAACAGAACGCGCCGTCGATGACTTGGGCTCGGTCCGGTCGGTTACCGGACGATCGGACAGCGTGCTACCCATTGCACGCCGTCCGCAAGCCCGCGCCTACGGTGGCCGGAAATCGGGATCGGAATCCCGGCGGCGGCTGGGGCGAGCGCCCCGTTGCCTCTGCCTGATGCGGTCGGCCTCCTCCTTAGCTAGCATTACTGCTTCGCAGAAGGAGGCAACCGCCTGCCATCCTTCCTCACTACGGACCATGGCCTGAATCAAGGCCCGGCGAGAGAGATCGCTGCCGCCGATCGCCCCCACGAGGACACGGCGATGCTCCGCCCAGGCGGGGCACACCTCTACAGTATGCTCCACCGTGTCCTCCGGGTGTTCCGCACAGTGGCGACACCCGGGCGAATCCTCCGCACGAATCCGGAACAGGTACTTAGCGAACTTTCCGTGCTCGGTAAGCACCTGCGTCGTGCGGAAGTTGAGAGCGCCGTGAGGTCTTTCCAGCCACGCCTCAAGGATGGGCCTTATCGCCCCAATCGTGGCGCGCCCCGAACGAGGTTGCGATAGTCGCTGACGCCATTTCGCCATGAGATCCCGCCGGAGCTCTGTCCGCCATGCCTCGACTTGTCGCGGCAGCGGAATTTCGCCCCGGCGTTGCATCTCCATGCGTTTATCGTGCATGTGTGCAAGGACTGTTGCCTCCAGATCCCATGGCGGTTGGCCAGCAAGGAGGGTCGCCGCCTCGCGAGAAATCGTTCGGTACCCTCGCACCATGCGTATTGCCATGACCCTCTGGCACGCATTCAGCTGGGCAACGACTTGAAGTTGACGTTTTGGCGCGCTCCCAACCTTAAGACCCTCAGAGTCCAGTTGGTCTTCACGTTCACATACTCCACGACTTCCTCAGCCTTCGTGTAGTGGTGCAGGCGCGAAATGTATAGCTGCGTCGTAGGCACAGCAGGACGCTGCAGCATGTTCGGACCACTCGGTGCGGTACAGGGCTTTTTCAGCTTTTTTTCGAAACCCTCTTCATCCACTTGGCCTGATTTGGCAAGGTGGACCGCTGACAGCGTAGGTTGAGTACCCGTTTTCAGCTTTTTCCCTATTTTCGTTTATCGCTTTGGTTGCGATGCACCTGATTTGCCGGCGGTGACAATAGCAGCATAGGCACGTGTAGGGCCGTACCTACGTGTGACGGTTCCGTAGCTGGTGTTGAGGCGCGGGCGACGGCGGCGGCGGGCGGCGCTTGATCAGCATTTTCGGCAGGTGGTGAGGGTATTACATCGCTCAATGACCTTCAAGAATTTACCTCTACACTAGTAGAGAAGAATTGACCTCTAAACAGGCACAGGGGGTGCTGCGCGCGGGGTGTTAGTACTGATTCGAGTTTTTTCTTGATTACTTATCTATATTCAATGAAATTCGAAAAAAAAAATAATACAAGTTATTCAATTTATCGTAACATATATTTTAGTATAAATTCAATGTATAAATATAGAGCCGTTTTCGAGAAAATATGGAATTAATGTTCAAAAAAGGCCTATTTACCAGATTTTTTTTCTAGAGTTAGGGTATTTTTTTGAGAAACGTAATCAATACAATTTATTAGTAATGTCCTTAAGTATCCCCTTCATTTTTTATATGGTAATCGTACATAAGGAATAATGTATAAACTTCAATCAACCTAGGTGTTTTTTTGGATTTGGGCGATGTAATCCCCTTAATTGCGTCACCTCAGACAATAAAGTTGGGTGATCCCTTCCATAATTGGAATTTCAAATCTGAAGTGTATTGCAAGGACCAGCCAGTATTATTGTCTTAAATTACTTATGTAATATTAAAAATTACAATATATTTGTAAAAATGAATTTATGTATAAATAATTGTTATTCTGAATTAAACCAAAGACTTATTTTATTTATTTATATGCTGACTTAGGAATACAAAAATATAAATTATAAGAAATTTAAATTATAAAAGACATATGACACTAAAACAAGGGATGAGAACAAAGATAAAGTACCTAATGGGAATAACTGTGACATAAAGGAATCACAGTGACAGATGTGAGTATAAAAATAGGGCTATTACTGCTTCGCAGAAGGAGGCGACCGCCTGCCATCCCTCCTCACTCCGGACCATGGCCTAGACCAAGGCAACTGAAAGAAAACTGTGGGTTTTATTAATCAAACGTCTGACACTCCCTTCCACTCCACCCAGAGCGAGAGAAATCATTTGATGATTTCTTACATAAAAAAAGGGGACAGCTTGGAAGATAATAACAACTACTTCAATATTAATTTATAATAATACGTATTATTACAAACACTTCTCAGTACCGAGTACTTAATAAACTGTTAAATAAATTGCAGTAAAAAATCACACATAATGAGATACAAAGTAAACTTATCAAAGACAAACATGATATGATTTGTACATTATTACAATAATTCGGAAAAATCATTACAAATTATCACAACTTACAAGCTTACTGGTTATTGAAAGTAGGTTGTAAATATTTTGATATTATTAAGAAGTTATACAATTTACACATCTTTTTTTTAAAGCACATCACATCAAGATATCTGTATCGTGGGTTGGTTACATATACACAAGTTAGCCAGATACGGAATTACTATCAATAGGCAAAAATTATATATATACAGGTTGTATCTGACATCGTACCACAAACGAATACCATGGATGCAGTAAATGATTCTGGACCCCCAAGTGGTAGAATTTTTTTATCGTTTTTTTCTTAATTAAAAAAAAATCTGTACTTTTTAAATTTAAATTGTATAATACCGTAATCCTAACCAACCTCGATGATGTTTTCAGTAAAAAAGAATTAAAAATTAATTATTCTAATTAACTCCGACAGTATTTTTAATTTTAGAAGTAATTCATTCCTTTTTTTCACTAAAAATATTAAAATACCGATTTTATACCGTTCAAATTAAAAAACGTAAAGATTTTTTTTTTAATTAAGAAAAACCCCATAAAAATTCCACCACTGGTGTTTCAGAATCATGTATTGGATCCATGGTAGTCGCTTGTGGTACGATATCAGATACACCCTGTATATATTATTTCTTGCAGGAATCGAACCCGCTACACAGCGCAGCAACCAAACGCTAACAATGGCGCAAGCCGTAATTGAAAGTCCTATGACTAATAAGACCCTTACATTAACACTAATCCAGTAATAGGTTTGCAAAACTTTTGGTAGATTAGTAATTATACAACTTAAACATCAAAAATCACCCGGTAGCGCTCAGTAGGTTCACGAATATCTCGTTCACGCATCATGATATCTTGACCCCTCTGCCTTCGTGATGACCTTTGATTCAACTTTTTTACATAAAAGTCATACCATGCCTTGCGATTACTTCTAATGGCGATCAAAACCACAACCAATAGTAATGGATTAAAATATTCCAACAAATGTGTGACTATAAAACCTGGACTGAGGCCAGTTATCAGTATGAAATAATAGCACAGCAATGCGATATCACTCAATAAAAATATTAAAGTGGCTATATACAGGCGACGACAGATGTTTTTACCTGTATGTGTACCCGCGATGAAACTACGACAAAGTGAGAATACAGTTACAATGTAAAGAAAAAAGTTTATGATTACAGGTATAATTTCATCTCCGTACCCGTACAAATAACTTAATGTAACTGATAGATCAAATGAAAAATTTAACGACCAAATGAAATCAGGAAAATAAATTATTAAAAATGATTTAATGAGGTATGTAACGAAAGACATACCCCAACCAAAGATGCAGCTTTTTAAATATCGCCTTTGAATATTCTGGTTAAAAACTTTTACAATTTCTACGTAAAACATATGGCTAATAACAAATAACCAATGGTTCTTCGCTGTTTTTAAATAATTCATTAAATAGAGAAATATTTTGTACATTGCGACATTATAATATTTCCGGTAGTACACTAAATATAAAAAATGGTATAGAAAGTGTGATGAAATTGCGTTAAGAAACACATAATTTCTGTAATTTTGAAACTTCTTCAAGATGCACCAGGATGTCAGTCCGTATATTAACGCGGCCAGTGTCAATACAGGCACAGTGTAAATCAAGATATCATCTAACAGATATTTCCAGGAGTAAGTCGGCAGTTCATTCTCTGCGCTGGTATCGTTAGACATGTTAAACTTCACTGCAGATATCACTTTGAATTCAATGAAACAATGATGGGCAGCTTCACGTAAGTACTGCTATACCTTAAAACAGGTGTTACTTTGGAAACAGCCGATTTAGCAATAGTGATACTACTGAAATTATCCTAACGCTATATAACTATTTTATTTTTGTTTAACCCTATAACGAGTCGTAGATTTTTATATAGAAAAACCAGCGTCATTCTGACGCTGATTGACGTTGATATGAAAGAAATTATTGAATAGATTTAATAGAGAAAACACAATTATTATTTATGAACTTTTGTTTATTTTCATTAGAGCCACATTTAGTACAAACTATTTTTTTTTTAAATGTTTTACACATATTTTATAGACTGCTTTATTTAGTAAGATAACGTTTTATTTCTTTTGCATCTCATATTTATTTCAGAAGTTTGTCTTTTTTATACATTTTCGATGAGCTGAACCTGGATAAAAGATTTTCTGATCACCGGTATGTAATCCGTGTCTGCGGTATTAACTGTTTCCGATTCAGACACAGAATAAGATAAATTTTTAAGTTTTTTTTTCTTACCTCATTAATATATAGAGTCAAACAGGGCGACCCGCTATCTTCTAAATTGTTCACCAGTACCCTAGAAGAAATTTTCAAAAGATTGGCAGCTGATTGGAAGGAGAGAGGTATCGTCGTTGGTGAGACGAGGCTAACAAATCTTCGTTTTGCTGATGACATTGTTCTCTTTTCTTCTTCAGCCACTGAGCTCGAACGCATGCTACAAGAACTAAGTGATGCAAGCCTTGAGGTTGGACTGAAGATGAATATGTCAAAGCCTAAAGTCATGACCAACGAAGCGCCAAAAAACATAAAAGTATACGGGGAGACAATACAACATGTCCAAGAATACTTTTACTTGGGCCAAGTAGTTTCTTTCCAGGCGAGGCAAGACAAAGAAATCGCGAGACGAACCGAAAACGCCTGGAAGAGCTAGTGGTCCATGAAAGATTTATTCAAAGGTGAATTGCCCATGGCACTAAAACAAAAGCTCATGGACATGTGTATTCTCCCTGTGTTGACCTATGGCGCACAGACTTGGTCTTTGACTAATATCCAAAAGTCCAAACTCAAGGTTTGCCAACGAACAATGGAGCGCAGTATACTTGGTGTTAAATTAACGGATCGAGTTCGAAACACTACGCTGCGCTCCAAAACCAAAATAGCTGATGTGGCTCAAAAGGCTGCCCAACTGAAATGGGACTGGGCAGGACATGTTTGCCGCATGCCCGACAAACTGTGGGCAAAAATAGCACAAGGTTGGTGCCCTGAGACAGTGCGACGGGGTCGCGGCAGACCGCGAAGGAGATGGGGCGATGAGCTAGACGGATTCCTCCAGAACAGGCAAGAGGAAGCGCAGGCCCGCGAGAGGTGGAAGGCGTGGAGGGAGGCCTTTGCCCAGGAGCGGGACAGAATATGCTAATAAAAAAATAAAAAAAAATAAAAAATACCTCATTGTTTTTCAAGAAATAATTAAGGTAATAGACTTTTTAATTCAATAAAGATTATAAAAGTACAGAAATGAAAATTATCCCCTAACGTTAAAATTATGACCGTTTTATTACACAAAATCGTTAATTTGTCGACTTTTGTATTTCTAGTGTTAAATGTTGTTTATCTTATCGCTTCATATTTAAAAATATACCATACCAAAAATGAGCAATTACGGAATTTATTTTGAAGTTAAAAACTTTTGATTACAATATTGGGCAATTTAATTAATGAACTTCATTAGCAAAAACCAGCCATGACCGAGGTCATACCCGCCGTTGAGCACGCCGCTATTGCGACGGTGATCCCCCGCATTGAGGAGTGGTTAGAGAAGCTTTAAATTCCTCGCCCGAGGCCTCGATTGCTTTATTGAAAGAAAACTTGCCACGCTGTCCAGTTGAATTTCAATTCAATCATATAAGAAAAGAAAGAAAAGTATGAAAACCTCCTGCAATACGATTTACTGTTGTATTATGGGTGCCTTCACAAATATGAAAACTCACGGAAGAAGAAATATTTCTATGCCATGATTGTGTAATCATGGCATAGAAATATTTGTTCTGTGCGGGAATCGAACCCGCGACGTCTCACGCACGCCTCAAAGAGTAAAGCCGTACCGTACCGCAAAACCGAAGGGGCCTAGCAGTGGCACGGGTTTGCTTCTAAAATGAAAATGAGAGCCGTTTAAGTCAGTAAAATTCTGACACGCTCTCGTGCTCCGCCCTAGAGCGGGAGAAGTCATCCGATTTCCGGCCACCGTAGGCGCGGGCTCGCGGACAGTGGGCAATGGGTAGCTCGCTGTCCGTCCGTCCGGTAACAGACCGGTCCGAGCTCAGGTCGTCTACGGCGCGCAGTGTTCCCGCGCGCCTCAAGGAGTTGTCAGCAAACTGTAGGGGTCCAGCAGGGCCGAAGCCTACTGGGGCCAAAGGTTATGTGAGAATGTCACCACGGGCCCTGGGACAAAGGCAATGAATGGAAGGGTAGGTTTTTAGTCAGTAAAAGTCTGATACTATTTCCCGCCCCACCCAAGGACGGGATTTGTCATTGGATGACTTTACCTACGATAAAAAAATAAAAAAATAAAAAAACCGCCATTACAATATTATTCCTGATCATTCGGAATAAATAATTACAATTTATTAGCAACAACATGTCATATCATATAATTAAGTCAGATTATTAACTATACAATTTACACATCAAGGATCGCCCGGTAGCGCTCAGCAGGTTCACGAATAACTCGATCACGCATGATGATATCTTGATCCATCTGCCTTCGTGATGACCTCTGATTTAACCATTTTACGTAAAAGTCGTACCATGCCTTGCGATTGCTCCTTAGAGCGACCAAAAACAACACCAATAATAGTGGATTAAGATATCTAAACAAGAGTTTTGCTATGAACCCAGGATTGTAGCCAGTTAAGTGTATGAAATAACTAGATAGTACCGCGACATCACTCAACAAAAATATTAAAGTGGCCATATAGAGACGACGCCAGAGTTTAACACCGGTATCTGAGCTCGAGTTCAAACTACGATAAAGTGAAAATAATGTTACAATGTAAAGAAAACAATTTATGATTAAAGGCATAATTCGATCTGATAACAAGATTATGTTATAGACATAAAAAGTTATATTTATTATATGAGGTCGAAAGTTTTTGAAGAAAACATAGTCAATAATTTTAACAAAATAATCCGTTGCATATTTTCTAATCATGACAGTTATGACAGGCGCCCCCCAGCCGAAGAGGAAGCTTTTTAAATACATCCTCTGGAATTTATGATTAAAGACTTTGACAATGTCTACGTAAAACATATGACTAATAACTAATAACCAGTGATTCCTCGCTGTTAATAGATAATAAAGTGGATGCTTAACTATGTAGAACATGTCATAGGCGTACATTTTGTGAAACACTAAATATATTATAAAATAGCGTAAGCAGTATGTTAAAACTACGTTAAGGATCACATAGTTCCTGTAATTTCGAAACTTCTTCAAGGTGCACCAGGATATTAGTCCATATATTAACGCAGCTAGTGTCAGCACACACATAATGTCAGGCATGATAGTGAGCAGATTTTTCCAGAAATCATGTTTCGAGTCATACTCTGTTCTGATATCGTGTTTAGACATGATGAATTTCACTGCACAAATGTATTTATTTAATTCACTTTTAGTTAGTTCATATACTATGAATCATTTCAAAACAGCTTCGAGCAAGTAAGCACCGGTAAGTCTTAAAACAGGTGTTGCGTTTGAAATAGCCGAACAAACAATTGATATAAAAACTTTCCAAATGCTACATATAACAATATTTTATCGTTGAACTATTTATCAGCTCTAATTCAATTAATTTAAAAAATGAACCTTTTTACGTTTAGCTTTTGATAATAATATTACATATCTAAAAACAAGCCATTATAGGATCTAGTGTTTTAAATTTAAATTCTTTTTTTTTGAACAGATTGAATTGAACAAAAATCACTTATCGCATGGCCTTTGGTAGCGTGACTAATAAATACATACACAGATAGGAACAACAACTTAATTAACTGTCGAAATATATTTAACTGTCCTAATTTACATTTTATGACAAACTAGCACGCTGTCCGCGACTTCGTTCTTCAAATTCTTTTGGAACCACTTTTATTCTGATTCTGCAAGCGTTCTCCGACAGTCGTTTATTCTAATAGTTTTAAGATAGGTACACATTTGTTTTTGTTTTTTATCTACGCCTGCTGTCATGTAACATTGTTTTAATTTAGTTGTGTGTTTCTTTTTCTAAGAAATTTATTTCTTAGAAAAAGAAATTTATTTCTTTATATCTTTAACCGTAATCATCACAGTACAAAAATACAGATACACAAGTTTTAGTATATATAATTTGGCAATATCTCTCCTAAGTGCTCCCTTTATTTAGGCATTTCCTGTATTGGGGTAACGCGGCGGCGTTCAGAATCTATCTAAATTATCCATATTATGTCTAAAAGGATTAACCTGTTGAATACCGTAATTAGAGACACAATAGAAAGACAATAGGTGTGCGGACGCCGGCGTCCTCTCGGGGAATAATGAATTAAAATGCAACATCAGCATATTGGCAAAGGAAAAGTACATTGTTTATAAGTAAAAGCTGATTTAGGTTTTATTGACTTGTAATAAGGGTCACAACAGTTCGCGAGAAAGTTTTCGTAACAACTGAAAGACACCTTAAAGTTTAACACTATTTTAAGAGCAGTTTTGAAAAGTAGTAATGACAGTCTGTATTATTTCGGTTGGTGTCTTTCAAAACTAGTCGATATTTTATCCATACAAATTTCGGAGAGGGTATTACTCCACGGTTTGACAATGTACATCTAAATTTAAACTTCGATATCGTTTATCTTATTACTAAGTGCTCGATTACGGAGACGCGGCGCGTTGCGCGGCGCGTCGGGCGGTCCGTCGTACAATGCCTTAGGTTTGTGTTTGCGCGAGCTATGACGCGGCCCGCTGCTGCAATGTACGACGAAACGCCCAACGTGCCGCGTTTCCGTAAACACGGCCTAATATATCTGTATGGAAACAGAAAAGAAAAAAAAATGCTGTTGAAAACTTACCAGTTTGCTGAAAATCGCGAAAAACTCGTTTTTGTGACCTTTGACCCCGAGTATTTGTTTTCTAAGTATCGTCGGATCGATGAGGACTTTTTAGATTTCATTTCTGATAGTGTTTTACACCATACAGGAAATCTCCTGAACTGACCATGCCCGGTGAGGGCCTGCGTCATGCGGAAAATGAGGACGCTGTAACGTCTTTTCAGCCACTCCTCAAAGACGACACTTACCGCTATAATTATGGTGTGCCCAGCACTGGGTTGCGACAGAACATTTGGTCCTAGTTTAGCTTATTCTTATTACGCTTATATTTATTCTTTCAGTAATTTATTTCCACCCTTTTTCTTAAGCAATTCTTACAATCTCATATGCTGTAGTTACTTCTCATCTGATCTGCGAAGGCTGCGGGCGAAGTGTAAACATGGTTAAAGTGCGTGCGCTTTAAGTTGGAGTGCGCTCTCAAATCCTGAGAAATCGCTGCGGCTTCGGCTGCCTCTCGACACGTCTTCGAAGTTGGTGCAAGTTACAGAAAATGGCGAGACGGATTAAATTTTAGTTGTGGGAAAAGCCAAATAAATTTATATTAGCAGTGACTTCTTTTATAATTTTAAACCTAGAAATGCATTTTTTATTTATATATTTTGCAAATAGGTTTTTTAAAAACACTTTTACATGTCAATTTTTTCGTCAGTTTAAACTAGATGAGGCCGGTATTTCCTAGCTGACTACCCTGAGAAGAAACAACGAAACCACCTCAGGGGTTAAAGACTTTTTTAAAAGTCCATACAGCAAACATGTAGTGGTCAAATCATATGAGAACTATGCTAACAGACTTGTGACTGAGATGGTCTTTTGAGGAAACAACCACGCAGATTTGATTGGACCTGTCCAGTTAGTGCAAGCATTTGTTCACCAAAGTCCTAAATGTGAAGAGTTATTCCTGTAGTTTTGTTTTAATTTATCATAGTTGTTTTTCCCAATTATTAACAAAAATACAAAACTTTTTACACTTTAAATTTCAATTTTTTTTTGGAAAAGAATTCCATTTTTCAGAATCGTGATTAAATGCGCAATGTATCTATAGTTACATTTCGTCATTTACGAATTTTTAATCAGCTTTTCAAACAAATATGATCAGATTTCAAAGAAACCTAGATAATATCCATAAGATATTTATATTTCCAAAACATCTAGAGAAAGATATTTATAATAACGTCATCATCACATATGAGTTGTATGAAAAACAACGAAAATGTATCACGGTTTGGACGATCTTAAATTGTACTTACTTCTATGTTTCAGAATAGCATCAGCCTTATAATGTTCCCACTGCTGGGACTCAGGCCTCCTCACTAGGAGAGGGAATGGGCCGTAATCCACCACGCGGTGGATGTAACATGTCTTAGCATTTTTGGTTCTAAGACATGCCGGTTTCCGGACAGTCGGGGCCGTTACCACTCGGCCACCACTGCTCTCCAGTTTCAGAGTGATTTGTAATAAATAGAGACATACGTGTATACGTGAGCACGTCTACTTCTCGCTTATTCTCGTAACTTGCAGTGGAATGTCAGAGGGGTAATGCAGATTGATTCGGCTCAACTCGGAGGAGACAAATTCGATTTGCGACAGTGTGGCGTAACGCGCGGATTTGACGCCTTGAAAAATATACCAGATTCACGTAGAGATTGCAGCTGCCTAGATCGGTGCTATTTTTCTACTCTGTTGAGCTCTTATTGAAACTCCGACCGAATATAAAGAAACTTTCTGATGTATAAATCTAGTGGTCAGTTCCTTTAAAGAAAATAATTTCCGAGTATTTGCTTTTTTAATTTTAGAAGATTTAGTTTAGTATTCATTTTTATATTAGAAAACAAAGTTCCCATTGCATCTTATCTATCTGTTCGCGATTAACTTAACAAATATTGAACGGATTTTCATACAACCTTCACGACAGACAATGTGTTTTATAAAAAAAACAGGTTTAGGTGTTTAAAAAATGCATATTATTATTTTTATATCATTATTATTATTTTACTTCGCCTGTGTGAAAGTCGGTTTACGCGTTTAGGGTTTTTTTTATGATAAATGGTAAATGATATTCATTTTGCAAATAGGTTTTTTAAAAACACTTTTACACGTCAATTTTTTCGTCAGTTTAAGCTAGACGAGGCCGGTAAAATCATCAAATGGTAGGTAAAATCATCAAATGACAAATTCCGCCCTTGGGTGGGGCGGGAGATAGTGTCAGACTCTTTTTTTTTTTTTTTAAATTAGCCCATACTTTCCCACTGCTGGGCAAAGGCCTCCCCCAATTCCTTCCAGGTACTTTTCTCTTGGGCCACCTCAAACCAGTTCTTGCAGTAGTCGTCCAGGTCGTCGAGCAGGGTAGGTTTTTTAGTCAGACTCTTACTGACTAAAAAACCTACCCTGCTCCTTTCTTTGCCTTTGTCCGGGGCCCTGGCCCCGGGGTTCATTTTCACATAACCCTTGGCCTCAGTAGGCTTTGGCCTTGCTGGGCCCCTACAGTCTGCTGACAACTCCTTGAGGCGCGCGGCAATGGTTCGCGCCGTAAACGACAGCAAGCTACCCATTGCCCGCCGTCCGCCAGCCCGCGCCTACGGTGGCCGGAAATCGGGATCGGAATCCCGGCGGCGGCGGTGGCTTATACGCCGTTGCCTAGTACGGTCGGCCTCCTCCTTTGCTAGCATTACTGCTTCGCAGAAGATCCGCTTAGGGGTAGAGTTTCGTAGAATTCTTAGTGGATATCTATACCATATAGGGAACCTGCTTGCCATATTTTAAGTTTGTAGGTGTTATAGGTTCTGAGATTTCGTGATTAATCAGTAAGTGGTATTTCGCTTTCATATACATATGTAGATTATAGTAAAGAAAAGCTGTTTATTCAAATGATTTGTAAGACCCGATCGAAGCCGGATTCGTCGCTAATGTGTTATAATTTGTTGAACCTCTTTTCATTGTTTATTTTCTTCTCACTTCTATTTTGAAAACAAAGTGTAATATAAACATTAACTACATAAATTATGTGTGTTTCTTAGTATTCAGAATCTTGAACCTCTACTTAATGTTTAATAATAAAACTTTTTGGCTAGCTAAAAATACTTTACGATTCTCTCCACGCACCATCGTACTCTGCAGACTGTAGTCCCAAAAACGGTCCCTAACATAATTCCTTCAAGACCTAAGCTCTAAATTATGGTAGATAAACAAAGAATATCTATTCAAAGGGCAGCGCAGAATTTATACTAGCCTCGCGAAAGGCGTACAGTGTGTAGTTCAGTAAGCTTCGTATTCAGGACACATATGCCGTCGCCGAAATGTTCCCCGGATGGGCTTTTTGAAGAAACAAAACTCACCGTACAATACAATACAATACGAGTTGTCCCACATTGTGCCCAACGCCTCGCCTGCGCCATTCCAAAACATCTGGTCAAAATACCCATTTACATTCGGCTGAAGTTGGATTTTTTTGTTCGTTACCAATGGAAAAGTCAAGTGAATTTTGTTAGAATTCAATTTATTTTATATCGAATGTAGGACTGTTTAAACCCGTAAGTTGTTGATGTTGTATCATTGGTTTTAAACGTATTTTCAAATTCTATTCAGCTGTGAGCAGAGGTAACTTATACAGTATTATGCACCGTTAAACTTTGGTCGTTTTAGTTTCGTGAAGGGTCGATTCGGTACATGAAATACTATCGATTTGTAAAGAGAAAATTAAAAAATTCTAAACTCGAACTAATTTAAGCACGTACGAAATTAATTTCTTTAAGTAAACTTCAGCTGAGCGAGACCAATGAACTGTAGGTAGTTAGTACGCAACGACCGACAACTACCTACAAGGTCATTAACTCGTTTACTTAAAGAAATTAATTTCGTATAAGCGTATATTAATTCGAGTTTTTGAAAAAAGTACTTTTTACAAATCGATAGTATTTCGACCCTCCGCGGGATTAAAACGACTAAAATTTAACGAAGTATATAAATATACAAGCTAACCTGGCAAACTTCGTACCGCTTAATGAGGACAACGCCATCTACAGGTATTACCCGAACCAGCATAATTCATTTCAAAATGACATTTTAATAAGAAATGGCGTTGTATTTGAATTTTTCCATATTTTCTCACCGTTCAAACCTTCCCTGGAGTATCACGAATATTTCAAGACCAAAATTGAAGAAATCGGTGCATCCGTTCTCGAGTTTTAGTCTCGAGACTAACGAACAGCTATTCTATACTACATAGTATAAAATAAAGTCGCTTCCCGCTGTCTGTCCCTATGTATGCTTAGATCTTTAAAACTTAGCCACGGATTTTGATGCGGTTTTTTTTAATAGATAGAATGTTTTAAGAGGAAGGTTTATGTATATAATACCTGCACAGTATATTTAGTATCAGCATCGCACCCATACGAAGCTGGGGCGGGTCGCTAGTTTTTTTTTTTTTTCAATATACGCAGTATACCTCAAATATTTTTAAACATGAAGACATATAAATACATGTATGGCAACGGTCTCATTTCTGTTTCAAGCTATTTGTCATTATTTCAGGACATTAATATATTTTCAAGCTCAGTATTTTTTCTGCAGTACCTACCTTGCCTTAAGTAGTTAGAATTCTTTTCTACTTTGTATGCCGGACACGACTCTTTAGACAACAGACGTTCCATGACAAATGTGATACCTTCGGTGTTTCCTCGTATGAGTCAGGATTGATACACCATTACACCAACCCCTGATACCTATCCGTTTTGTTATTATTTCAGTATGTATCACGTTTCTATATTTCAGGGCCTCTAAACGAAATTCTTTTAAAGAATAATAGGTCCTATTTCTTCAACAGTTGTGTTTATAATTGCGTGAATGAACTTGGGTATGTTTACGCAATTCGTGTTCTTGTCACGTGCGATTCGACTCGCCGGTCGACGCGTTTGCCTTCTTCGGTGGAAGCTATTATTTATCCGCATTTTGTACTTATTGGAGCCGTATTATGTGACAGCGTGTGCGTTATTAAATAATCGGCTGTTCGTTTAGTTAAGGATGTTGGCGGGAAAAGGAGGGTGGCTCGAACAGCCATACTATGTGTCTACCTATAAGCTAGTTCTCCTACCTATCTCACGCAATCTATCCATCTTTTTTTTTACCTCCCTCTCCATTTTCATCCATCCACATGTGCATTTACCGTCGTACGGCGAATATTCACCCTTACGTTGTTGAAATTTCTACGGTCCAGACTAAGCGTATTGCCTCGTCGTTTACACCGCGTATATCGAAGGACTGGAACAGTTTGCCTGCTGCGGTCTTCCCGTCCGATTATAATTTCAAGCCTAGAGTGAGTAGGCTCTGAATAAACTAGTGCGCTTCACTATCAACAATTGCACCACTGCGTACCATCAGGTGGGATCGCAGTCAAGCATTAGTTTATATAAATTAAAGAAAATACTTACAACTCTTAAAGTACCATGCATTCTTTCCCTCTACTTCTTGACTACAACAAAACAAAACAATTTCTTTTCAACTTTCATGACGGAACGGCACTATTTTAGAGCTTTCTCTAATAAGATACTAATTTTTCACTTTATTCATTCATGTCACACCGTACATCCATCTCAACATTCACATCTGCCTATCACAAAAATAGGTCATCATAGGTTTTTTTTTTTTTTTTTTTAGGTTCTGCCAGTGGCTTCGTCCGCATGAAAGTCGGTCCAACCACACAAATTTACAACACCCGTTTTACCCATTTGAGGTGTATTTCGTAAAATCCGTTCTTAGCAGATGTCTACACCCTATAAGGAACCTACTTGCCAAATTTTAAGTTTGTAGGTGTTTTTTTATGGTAGGTAAAATCATCGAATGACAAATCCCGCCCTTGGGCGGAGCGGGAAGTAGTGTCAGACTCTTACTGACTAAAAACCTACCCCGTTCCTTCGTTGCCTATAGTTTGTAGGTGTTATAGTTTCTGAGATTTCGTGATTAGTGCAATGGTGATATTTAATATATTATGCATGTATTATACATATTATTTTGTGTGTTTTTTTTAATAGAATCACTCTATCTATTAAAAAAAACCGCGTCAAAATCCGTTGCGTAATTTTAAATATCTGAGTATACATAGGGACAGACAGCGGGAAGCGTCTTTGTTTTATACTATGTAGTGATAGTGATACTCGTAGATAATGTCAAAAGTTTGTGTGTTTGTTACTTCTTCAGGCTCAAAAAGCTGAACCGATTTCGATGAAATTTTAGTAGGTACACGTATAGACTATATCTGGAAATAAGTTCTCTTAGAATAAATGTCTCTTATTACTCGTGTGAAATCGCTAACAGAAGCTAGTACCCTAAGTTAATAAAGACGATTTTCAGGCAAAACTAGTCGAGTAGGTATCAAGAAAAGTGCCAGAAGGTCGTAAGACACACTGGTGCTTAAGTTAAGAGCTCTGGAATCACGAAGCACTAAAAGTCTGAATGAGATCGAGGACATAACATCTGTCGCTGAGTACAGCTGTAGAGTTGCCAAACGACTGCGCCTTGAGTATTGGTATTCTACGAAATAATAAGAAAACCGAATGTGATTGGCCTATTGATGAGATTTTCAAATACTTACGGACGACGGATATTGCCGAGTCTGAAGTAAGGCACCGCGAACTTTAGCGCTTGTGCACGCGTAAAAAATAAGTGGTTTAAAAAAATAAATGCCTTTATCAGTTGTTAATAGCAATAACAGCTTATTATTAATGGCATTTTTTTAATAATGGTACAATTGTTAACAGAAATAACAACTCATTGTTATAAGCATTAATTTTTTAAACCATTTATTATTTCAATCACAAGCTCCATTCAAAGATCGTAAAGATCCCTCGGCCGTACTGAACAGTAGTTATCAGGTACATGTACGGTCAGGGGTCAAAAGTGCAGTTGCACTCTACCAATGCTTAGGTGAATGAAATTTATCTGTAAAAGAGGGCCTATGGGCCACAACTCGTTATTTAATTCTTAAGGTTCCTTCTATAAAACAAACGAACTGAGTGATGATCCATTGGTCCTCTTCTATAAAAAATTCTAGACACTTGCAAGTGCAACTGCACTTTTGAGCCCTGACTGTACATATAGCCTGTCATTGGAAACCAGGAGCAGGAACGTTTGAAATATCTCGAGTTACTGTAGCCTGAGAAAAAGGGAAATGAAAGAACATAGGTGGATTTTAGTTATTAATGTCTGATACGCCCTCGCTCCACCCTAGAGCGGGACTAGTTATTTGATGAAATATCACCTAAAACTAAATATTGAATTCTATCTGGATAGAGTTTCTAACAATTGAAGTTCACTAATACAAGTTTTAAATAAAAAAAAAAACATTTTTTCATAGCAAGCTTTCATAGATATATTATTATTTATTTTAGGTATAGATTTTATCATCAAGACTCAAGACCATTCTAAAACGCTAAACACAATAGGGTTTTCTTATTACGCTTATTACCGAGTTTCTATAGCCTCCTTCCAGCTTCATCCTCAGACCCTGGTTACCATCTAGCATCAAAGTACATGTCAAAACAGATCAAACGAATTCAAACTCGGTGAGGTGGTGTCGTTTAACTACCGAGTTCCTATGGGCACCTTCCGATTCCATCATCAGATCAGCTCCATGTCATAAGAATTTTGTATTGTCATCTGATTTATACATGCATGCAAAATTTCAGCTGAATCGGTAACCGGGAAATGGATCAAATTTAATTTACAAGATTTGATCACAGACAAACATCAGAACAAATGAAACTACGAGTAATTATAAGCTTGTTAAAAAGGCTAGTTCAGACAGATAGATATACTATAAATAGATATATTACTATGCCTGTTGATACTTAACACAGATTTTCCAAGATTACATTGTGAACAAAATGCAATTTACTTTAGAGTGGCTGTCACCCTCTTTGTTCGCTTCCAACTCAATAGTTTCATCTTACCCAATTTCAGTCGATCACACTTCCTGGCATTAAAAAGTACGACTACCACTCCTGGCAATTTTGAATGAATTCGCAAAATCTGCGATAAAATATATTGCCTTTGCCGATCAAAATATAACTTTCCCCATCCAATGTAAAAACGCTAAAATCTTTTTAGAACCCGATAAGCGTTATGGGCTAACCAGCTGCCACTTTAACAAATTATTGGGAGATTTTCAAGAAAAAAGTTGTCACCCCACGAAGGGTAGGCGACGTCTTATTTGATAGCTTGATTTTCGCGAGGCGCACCGAGAATGTTAAATTACTGGCGAAATGAAAGATAATAGGGATGCATCTTCACAGGGGAACATTGCCCCACTTTTGAGGAGGGAAAAAGTTTTTATCCCCAAAAGATTTTGAAATTCCCATCCCCAGGGTGCGGGAGTTCTCGGTATCACATTATTTATTCATGGATTTTTTTGTTTTAAGTGCCCCAGCATAGTGCCTTCTGTTTGGATGATCTCTTTACTACAGCATAAGCGATTAAGGAGGCGAATAATCTTCAAATCGGGTATACTTATTTTGATTAAAATAGCGCTGATTCTGGATGAGTAATTTTCGTTTAGTCTAGCCTCTTAGAATGTGTAAGTATTTTAGTATAACCATCAGTTATACGCATATAAAGTACGTACACGTATAGGACGTGATTTATTAGTAAAATAGATTCAGTTCTAAATGATGCTGTATAGGGTGACTGGTAATTAGTGACCGATACTTAAACATATGATTGTAGCCATGGGACAAAACCTGAAATCACGAAAAAAATCAGCCAAGTTCAGTACATTTTGACCAGTTAGGCGAACATAAATTGTACTGACCCGTAAATTTTGGTCGCGATTTCATTTTTGGTCCCATTTTAAAAGTTGTTTGTTATCATGACTACAATCACGTGTTTAAGTATCAGTCACTAATTAGCAGTCACCCCATATACATATGGGATAAAATAAAACCAATATAAATCGAAATCGAACAATTTATTGTAAACTAATACGAACGCATAGTAGAATTTAGGATATATATTTGTAATATTAATAGTACAATAACAAAACATTGACATAAAGCGTTAACTTAGTTCACCAACATTCGATAAAGTCAACGAGTGTGGTGAGTCCATACACACAGGGTCGTCAACCTCTCGTTACATTATTACAATATATCAAAATGTTAAAGCTATATAAAACATGGCCAATGAAATGACAACAGTCTTAAATTCTAGAAATGAGATTTTTAGTTACATTGATATAATTATACGCAGTCTACCCCAATCACTCTGGCTTAGTATATGATTCAACCATAGTAGAAGATTTATAAAAGTTATAACACCCTAACAAACTTTCTATGGAATTAAAATACAAAATGGAGGATTTGAAAATTAGTAGTCCAGAAGTGATTGTAATAAACGCGAAAGATAACATTACGACAATGAGGTCAGTGCCAGTGCAGATATAGAAAATAATTTCCTCGATATGAAATTGTCACAGACAGGGGAAGACAGAGGAAGACATCTTGCTTTGAACAATTTACAAGTGGGTTCAGTACAAAAGCTACTCTAACCTTTGAAAGTTATTTCACAATACAATGGGAATAGAAGTTTTCTCATGATGACAGTATAAAAGTACAAAAATGAGCAGAAGACAAACGCTAACAGGTCATAGCAATCCTCGCATAACATCTGTATTTACAATATTATCTAAGTTATCATATTTAGAGCGCAGAGCTAGAAGCTTTCGTAAATCTAGAAAAATACACTTGGTAACCTGACAGTATCGAAGCATTTATTTTATAAATACGAGTACTAGAGTACAAAAGCAGTCTCCAGATTAAATTCGGTAACGTAGCTTAACGATATCTATTTAGAATTTTACAGATAAATACATTTTATTGAGTGCTCTAAAAATCACTGATTTCTGGATCTGTATCAGCGTATTTGCAAGTGAAGGGGTTTCGTAGCCATGAACAGAAGGAACGGTCGCTATGCTGTTTGTATTTTGCAGTGGTGTGCTTTTTCGCGTGCGCTCGGGCGACAGCTGCGCGCCGCGTTGGGTACGAATCTAGTGAAGATGCATCTGAATCTCGTGGAACTGAATCGTAGCCTGATTCAGCGCGTCGTGATGTTGTCGCGGGACTGTGTTTACCTGTACGCGGCGTAGACTCGTGACCGCTATCATAACCGTCAGGTTTAGAACTAGCAACTACTCTCGCTATGCCCTTGTCACTTTTCTCTGTTCGTGGTTCAGTTGTTACCACTGGAGGCGTAACTTCCAGGTGTAAGTTTGACTTTAATTCTTTAAATGAAGGAGCTCCACTTCCTGGTATCCGCCTTTCTTCTCTGAGATTAGGATCCGATGCCCCATCAGGATGTCTTAGAGATGCTATGCGAGCGTCTGTAATATCATTTCCTCGGTACCTTTCGAAAGGGCCATAACAATCATTGTGCGCTTCTAAATCCTGATATGCATCACACTCTCCCACTGCACTTCCTGGCCTAGACATTGTTCGTTTGCAACTGTTACAGATTTTGTCACTCGGCCTATAAGCTGGTTCACTATATACAGAACCGTCGCCTCCAAATTCTTCTGTATCACGCACATTAGATAGAGATAGTGACTGAAATTGTGGAGCTATCCGCGCGATTGACATATCATTGTTGTCTAACATATTGCGCCTAGAGCCGTAAAGTTCAGTAAGACTCATTATGTCATCAATTCTTGATCGAGATGATGGTAAACTTTCGTGTGGATTTAAGTCCAGTCCACGATCACCACTATATTTGTCCGCATAAAATCCTATTGTTTGTCTAAGGTATGCTTCATTTCTAATTTGACGTTCGACTTCACTATACAACGACAGAGTGTCTGTGAAAGTTGATGCTACAGTCAAATTTTCTTGACTAAGTATTCTAAGTGGATGATCATCTAAATCTTCTTGATCTACTTCTGGCAAAGGATTTTCAGAGAAACCCATACAAAATGCAATATCTTCTTCAGTTACTTGAAGACAGGAGTCCATCATTGGAACAGGTTCTAAAGGTTCTTCTACTTCAATTATTTCTAAAATTTCATCTTCATCGTCATTCATACCTCTACTCATGCCATGCGGATCAATGTCCCTACTATGATTCGAAGCTAACTCATCTTCCATTCGTAACCGTTCTTTATATTTACTATCTAAACTTTCCATTGAAACTTCTCTACTACTAAGACTGCTAGGTTGCATTATAGGTAATGCCGGTGGTATTTCAGCTAATTCTTCGCTATCATCATCGTCATCTATATCGTGTTTGCTAGGTTTAGAACATTTTTTACCCGTCGAATTCTGATCACCAGGTCCAACGTTTTCTTCTTCTATAGCCATTCCCTTCGATCCTGCTTTTAATCCGGTCCTGATTACTGATTCTTCGACATGTACTCGCCTGACTGAATCCTTTGTCACTGGTTCCATTTTATGAGCATTTTCGGATTCGTCAGGAATTCGCGCTCCAGGTTCTGTCCTGACCTGTGCTTTATGACTTGGAGAGCTATGTCGAGATTTATGGATTTGCGACGTTTGATTTTCAACCCATTTTCTTATCATATTTTTCTTATGGTTATCCATATATCCATACCCCAAGTTCTCACTTCCAAGCGCTCCAAGAATACCAAGCTGTAGTGGAATAGGATTATTAGTAGCTTGCATTGGCACAGACTCAAATTGTATGGGTAGTTTTGGTTCTTGCATTGGGCCGTCGATCCAAGTTTCACGCTTCTTGCCTTGCGTTTCCTTTATAATATGCCTTGCTTCAACCAATTTTGATTTAGATATTCTAGGGCCATCGATCCACTGTTCATCACTGTTACTTTTTCCTTCGTCTGGATGTTTCGTACTCGCTTTTTTAAGTGGTGTCGATTTGGATGTTACTGAATGCACTGGAGACGCTTTTGGAGTATGATTAGGCTGCAAAGTTTTTAATGGAGATGCTTTCGGTGACCCATGTAATCTATGCACAGGACTTTTTTCTTCAACGACTCTTGATAGCGATGACTTATGTTTTTGTTCTGCAGCTGAACCTCGTAATGCTTTGCTTAGTACACATCTGTTATCACCTGAATTAATATGGGGTATATAAACTGGTGGATGTTCTCCGTCAGTTGCGTCGTCCATAGGCCCCACGTAAATGACTGTGTCTGCTGAGAGATCACTGCTAGATGGATCAGGCTCACTGCTACTAGGTTTAGAAGCATCCTCACCAGAGCTTCCACCAGAACCTGCATTATTATTTGCCGAATATTTGACTTTCCTTCTTCGAAGCCTATGTATTCGAGAGGCTAACTGCAGTGTTGTTAATGTGTCTGAATAATTTTGTGCGTTTGGTGAAACATGGACTATCATTGCTGTGTGACAAGTTAGAGATCCGAGGCACTCTTTTAAGACATGCGTTAGATTATGATCTCTATACGGTAGATGCCTCTGTCCATTGAATATTGCTAGTAATATATTTCCTAAACCGGAAAGCGGTATTCCGCCGTTTGTTTTCCCTCTCTCTGAGTTTCCTAGGTCAATTAAATGCAGGCGGCTGCGTCCTCCGGCAACTGTGAACAAAGAGAAAAATGTTTTTAATTCAAGAACTTTGTTGTTTTGTGACCCGTTTAGTATGGCGGAGCATGAAACTTTTATCTAAAGCTTCTGTTTAATATAAGACAATATTTAATGAACATTCCTGAAATAGCTGTGCTTTGTGTAAACATTCATCGTAATTAATTTTCTTTGATAAATCCTCTGCTGTTTCTTAAAAGAACTAATTATTATCAACAAGTGATGTTTTGTTTTAATAAAGATGTTTCGATAAAAATATTAATTAAATTTATTCTTAGGATTTAAGAAAATTATACGGCGATGATTGCCACTAAGATTTGGTATCAGCTTTTCATATAGAGCAGCCAAACTTACAAAACGAATGGAGTAGTACTTAAAAACATGAATTTCTGACAATGTCATCAATATCCCTACCTGCTCCTTTCCCTCCAACACTGTACTGGTACACATGTAGTGTGTACAACAGATGGCTATCCTTTCCTTCTTCCCTGGTGCCTCTAGTGGCTAGTGCAGCATCCAGGTAGAAAGCAGCCTTCTCCGCGCTATGCACTCGAAGTTCTGATTGGTTTTGCAGGTGTGTGCCAAAAAGAGGGTCATCTCGGAGATATACGCCTGGAGATTGTTCCGTATCTGCGTGAAAAGAAAACAGATGATAACCTGATGGACGCAGTGTTTTTATGTTGTCGTATTTAATATTTTGATTGTCTGTTTTATTAAATTGTCTATTTGTTTTGAGTAGCTACGGCATCACTCATGGTCTTATTCCAGTTCATGGCCGCACATTCACTAAAACTTAGCTAGAGAAAATATCCCATTGGCTGCATGAGCAACGTAAGTGATTAGACAGACTAAAACACGTACAGAGAATAGAGTGTATTTTGTTCAACACCAACATATATCTAACTATCAGTTTTTACAATAAGTAGTTATTTTCAAATCATCCGGATGGTCGGACAGCGAGCTACCCGTTGCTCGCCGTCTGCAAGCCCATGCCTACGGTGGCTGGAAATCAGGATCGAAATCCCTCTGGCGGCTGGGGCGAGAGGGCCGTTGCCTCACGCGTGCGGCCTTTTCCTTTGCTAACATTACTACACTCACCATTTTGATAAGGCGCCAGTAGATCACGGATCTGGTTTGTATTTGTGCAGAGTTCGACTGCTGACACCCTCACGGAGAAGCGGGTGCCACACTTGTGCCTCTGCTCAGCAATACCACGGAACAGCCAGGTGATGGCACAGGGGATCGCGCCAAGGGCTGCTGAAGAATCTGGCCGCCCCAACATTGTGTAGGATTTACCTGGAGGAAGAAAATACACCTTTGAGGTAAAGCTCTTTATCATTAGGTAAGGCGACAAGCGAAATCAACAAGCCTGCCTGCCTGATTTTGCTTACCGCCACCGCAGGACTCAAAATTTTATAGATATCTGTAGATATAGAATGTCTTTTTACTGATGAAGGGTAACAGGTTCACGGAAATTGGCTTAAATCTCTAGTAAATGTCTCTAACAATATCCGAATTCAATTTAATAAAAAAATATATTCAACATGTACCTATTGTCCCATGACTTGGCAAATGTGTAACAATAATCTTCAACTCTGCCCAGTGTGTTTCCGTAAAAATAAACTTTCTGTGAGAAAGATTATTCTTTCTCACGGAAAGTTTAGGTTATCCTAAAGATTGTTTAAATCTTATTTTCGTTGCAACCCAAATTCTCAACAAACTCGAGTTGCGAGATTCGCAGCGTAAAAGTTACTTCAGAATACAGGCACATAAATAAATGATAAATTGATGCGAGCAGCTAAACTCAAACGCCAGCAACCGACAATATATTCACGACAGCAGATAATAAACACAAGAAATCACTTTTAATGCCAGGTAAGTTCACTTTGCTCCACGTGGCTTCCAAAATCCTTCAATAATTAAAACGTGGTTCAAATTATTCACTCAGTTGGATCTACGATCCCGAATAACCGGGATGTGGGAGTAAGCTTGGGTTTAGTGCCAACAACGCCGCTTTTCCCCGAAACTTTCATCTCGCGAGGCATTCAATTTGCATCTGAAACCTTAATCTATGAGGGGAGGTTGGGGTAAATTACCTCTTTCCTTTTTAGTCGCTCGTTGTTTTGTGTTAATGAAAGTATAAGCCCATTTCGCGATTGTTTGTTTGTGGTATTATCTTGATCGCATCGTTCGGGTAATCCGGCGCAACTTGCTAAATTGATTTCGTGTCTTGGAACTTATTAATAGGTTGGTAATACTGTTAGCATTGTTGGCTTTTGTCTTGTTTCCAAGTTATAATGTCGTGTTCTATTGTTTGATAAGATTATTTGGAGTTGTATGTTCTAATTTGTTATTTTTTTATTCTCTATTTTCTAATAAGAGTTATTTTTAACCGAGTTCAAAGAGGAGGAGGTTATATGTTCAGCAGCATGTTTTTTTTTTGTTTGTTCACCAATTTCTTGGTCAAATGTGGATTGAAATTGAAAAAAAAATGTTTTGATTAAAAGATTATTTGATCCAGGGAAATATTTTTATGATCTGATGTTGAACTTCGAAGGTATGGAACGGAATATGTTAAATAACGATGCCAAAAAATTGTTATAAAAACACCGACTTCCAAAATAAAAGTTATTTTCCATTTTTTTGTGCTTTTTTTTTTGCAAAATATTTGGTTATATATTTAATTAATACCAGAATATTATAATATAGAATAGAATAGAGCAGTGTGAATCGAAATTACGTTCTTAATTTGTAAAGATATAGAAAACGATAAGAAAAAGCTTTTCCTACTACAAAATAGATGATAACCATATAATTTATTTAAACCGGACTTCAAACCTTGGTCCTAACATTTATAGTGTTAACTTGAAGTCCCAGTTTTAATATCAAAGTTTTGCCGTCACGAGTGTGCGAGCGAGACGAAGATAGGTCGTATTTATCAAACTTTCAATTAAGAGCTCTCTCGACTCTTTGCCATTTAGATGCAAATCCCACCGCCGAGCCGAGTGAGAAGTTTCATACTTTATAGTGCATAATTAGGGCTACCACCTTCAGAATGAGTTGTGGTTTCGCACTGCGAACGTACCGTGAAAGTGCTACAGTTGAAGTTTCATGTCAGTCTAAGAACTTTTCTAGAAATGTGTTTTTTCACGTTTAATTTTAGGTTTGAATTTCCCATGAATACCTAAATGAAAACTGCGAGATGACTGGGTAGAAATATTTTGCCGGAATTTTTGTAGAATCCGAAAAAAAAACTTCAGTTTCGAAGTAAATCTAATAAGGGGAATAAAATTGTGATTTGAGCGTTTTCGCATGTAAACTGTGACTCCATTTAGAAGAATAACCAATTATTAGCGTATTTTTTTTTATTTTCTGATTTATTATATTATCTATAACATATACACCGTTTAATTTTGGTCGTTTTAATCCCGTGGAGGATCGATTCGGTACATGAAACTCTATCGATTTATAAAGATAATATTAAAAAATAAAGTACTTTTTTTCTAAAACTCGAATTAATACACGCATGTACGAAACTAATATCTTTAAGTAAACGAGGCAATGACCTTGTAGGGAGTTGTCGGTCGTTGCGTACTAACTACCTACAGTTCATTGACCTCGATCAGCTGACGTTTACTTAAAGAAATCAATTTCGTACATGCGTAAATTAATGCTTTATTTTTCATTTTTATCTTTACAAATTGATAGAGTTTCATGTACCGAATCGACCCTCCGCAGGATTAAAACGACCTAAATTTAACGGTGTATAAAAGGAGAAACTGACTGACTGACATATCAACGCACAGTTGAAACTACTGGAACAAAGAGCATGAAATTTCGAACAAGGTTTCTTTTTGAATAAGAAAGGATTTTCCAAAATTTACCCCCTAAAGGGATGAAACAGAGGTCCAAAGATTGTACGGAATAACCTACTTTTGTGCGAGCGAAATCGCTGGAAGAAGCAAGTGTGATATCAAAACGAGATCACATGAGTTGTTTTCATAATGGCTTGAGGATTTAGGGGATCTAGAATAGGTTTGAATTTTGATAGAAAAAAATAATAAAATAAATAAATAAAATACAAACATAATATATTCCACAACTATCACACAACGCCGTCTAGTCCCAAGCTAAGTAGAGCTTGTATTATGAGTAATTGTCGCTGTTTTTTTTAATTATTGAAGTGAGGTTTGCAATAAAATGTTATAATATTGAAGAAAAATCAAAATATAAGTTAGTACTATGATTCCCAGTCTTATTTTTTATTAAAATACATACCCTAAACCCAAGACCTGCAGGAGCTAGCCCCTCACAGACTACAAACCCCTTGCAGACTGTTCTGCATGGTTGCGCAAATAAGCTTGATGTTTTAATGGACTGTATGTTTGAAAAAGCGATCTAAGGTTTGTTAACAATATGCAGGTACTGTGCCTGGATGGGACGGATTTATTAGGGAGGAACACTGACCTTTTGACCTCGAAGGTTCCACGTGGCGCCGGCCGGCGAACCCCGACTTCGCACATTCAAATCACTGCCAGGTCCTGTATTGCACCACACTGCACCATTGTTGAGTCTTTGAATGGTTGGATCACGAAATAGTCAATTTTCTTGTAATTTCGAGCGGGCGTTGTTAGCGGAGCGGTCACATTCACAATCGATGCACAAACGTCAATGTCATTTCATTTTTTGAGGTCGTGCGGGGGGAGGGAAACGGAAGGGATAGGATTGCTAGGCCAAAAAATAAATTACAAAAAACAAAATCGCGGATCATAGCAAATTGGCGCAACCATTCCCCCCGGGTTTGAAGGGTTACCTTCAAAGAAAAGGAAAAAACAAAAGCGAAACTAAACCCTATTACTATATCTAAACTATCAATACTAGGTAGCGAAACAACTTATAACTAACTATGCCACTACTGCTGATTAGGCAGAGGGCAGAGGCGAATAACCGGACGCAGGTACGATCCAGTTGCGGTTTTAACCTTTACGACTCGCGTTATTCCGTTCGAACCCGGAAAAACTTCTTCCACTACACCAAGAGGCCAGTGCAGAGGAGGCGCACTCTCAGTCTTCAGTATCACCACAGTACCGACTGTGACTGGATCTGAAGGAGTGTTCCACTTTTGACGCGACTGCAGCGTATGCAGATAATCTGTCCTCCATCGCTTCCAAAAGGACTGAACTAAGCTATCTAGCAGAGCGTGACGCGGGTGAAGCTTAAAGCAGGGCACACATCTGTGCACTCTAGCGCGTATCAAATTGCGAGCGGAAAGTATCCAGTACTTCTGTCGAAGAATGGACATTAATAAATCGGGACCAGCGTGACAATTCACCTTATGGTGATAGTCCACCAACAAATCCAAAACGTGATCCCTGCGTGGTAGAACTACTGGATGCATTTGTTCAAACTCTAACTTAGCATTTCGCAGACGGCCACCGACACGAATGAGTCCGTCTTGCAAAAATGGTTTCAAATGTTGAAGTGCGTGACTACAAGGTTTATGTGATTCTAAACTACGAAATTCTATTGAAAAATAAAATTTCTGCAACTCTCGAAGTACAACTGATTCAGCTCTATCCAAATCAGCTGCGATTATAGAACCACGCGATGGTAATAATCTCAAAAATCTTAGGACGTAAACTACACAGCGTAATAGTCTCGACCAAGACGAGACTCGATTAGACAACAACAAAACAACTGACTCTTCACGCGGAACTGATACTACAAGCGTATGTTTCTTCTCCTCGGGTGGCTCTGAAACAGTAGCGGGGTTAAACGGAGCATTTGGCCACTCGTTAGGAGTGGTATGAAGTCAGGGAGGGCCACAAAACCAAAGCGGATGATTTAAAATTTGCGCAGGAAGCAAACCACGTGAGAGACAATCAGCTGGGTTTTCTGTTCCAGCGACATGGAATATATTTTCCGGTGACAATTCAGCTTGAATCTTAGCCACCCTATTTGCGACAAACGTGCCCCATCGATGGGGTGAAGAGTGGGCCCAACATAGAGCAACGGTTGAGTCTGAAAACGCTACAATTCTCTCTATATTAATGCGAGGACGACAAGTTTTGACTATAGATGCAATCAATTGAACCAACATAAGAATAGCGCAGAGTTCGAGACGAGCAAGAGAGACAACCTTACGAGGAGATACCTTTGATTTTGCGCTAATGAGGAAAACTGAAATGTTATCGCCATTTTGGACCTGAAAGTAAACCACTCCCCCGTAAGCCCTCTCACTGGCGTCTGCGAAACCTACCACATTAACAACAGTGTCTGGTACTATACCAACATGGCGAGGAATCTGTATCTGATCGAGCATTGGAAGCTCTTTCTTATAGCGAGCCCACAACTTAGCAACACTGTCAGGAGCGGTGTCGTCCCAATCACAGTTGGAAAGCCAAAGCTCTTTTATAAGCAGCTTTGCATATAAAACGACAGGAGCTACAAAACCCATTATATCCCATATCCGAGCTACACATGCTAGGATAACGCGTTTGGTACAAGTTGGCGGAGTCGAGCTAATTTTAAGACTGAACATATCAGTTGCGGGTGACCAACTTAAACCAAGGATCTTATGCGAATCACTATCATCGAATTCCTTTACCGAAGTCAACCGGTGTGACGGTGGAATCGACTCTAATGTAGCTTGCGAGTTGCTTGTCCGTTTCACCAGATCAAATTGACCGGACTTCATGAGGCTGATTACTTGAGCAGCGGTCTCTATAGCCTCTGCTTCACTAGGTACACTGTACACAAAATCGTCCATGTACAATCCGGTTTCAATAGTGGCCCTTGCTTTCGGGTATGTATCACCCTCGTCAGCGGCCAACTGCTTGATAGTGCGAAGAGCGTGAAAGGGACTAGACTTAAGCCCAAAACAAACACGATTGAATTCGTAAACCTTCAAAGGTTCCTGCGGAGAAAATCTATACAAGAAGCGTTGGAATCTACGGTCACATTCTCTGATTCCAATACTAAGAAACATTTGCCGAATATCGGCAGAGAGCGCAATAGCAAACAAGCGAAAATTTACTATTATTTCAAATAAGTTACCCTGGAGGTTCTGACCACAACACAAGATATCGTTAAGCGATATGCCAGTACTAGTTTTAGCGCTACCATCCATAACCACACGCAGTTTAGTTGTAAGCTTGTCTTCTCTAACAACTCCATGGTGCGGGATGATGTAAAACGGGTAATCACGTGTCTCCTCAGTCTCGGCAGGCGCTGATGAGATATAACCTTTATCTAAATATTCGATCAGCACATCATCATAGGCTTGCTTCAACTTAGGAGACGCCTGCATCTTACGTTCCAAGCATAGAAAGCGTTTTTCTGCGGAGGCACGGGAGCCACCGAGCGAAAAAATATCACCCTTGAAAGGGAGCGCGACAACATAACGACCATCTTTATCACGAGTAGTCGTGCGGGTATAAATCTCCTCAGTGACCTGATCCTCAGGGCTGAGAATAGGCGGGACATTGACCTCCTCAATCTCCCAGAACTTGCGGATGGTAGACTCAAGCGGCGGCTCGACGGTGCAACAGTGCGACACAGTCGAGTAACTATCTAAACAAGCGGGTGCGGAACCAACTATAACAAACCCGAGAACTGTTTCCAGTGCGTGCGGAGCGGGGTACATCGGAAGACCTTGAATTTTACGTGATAACTGGAGATGCGGGAGAATCGAAGCACCGATCAATAGATCGATATCTCCAGGGAAAGCGTAATTTCCGTCGGCTAACTGCAAGTTCTTAAACTCCGTCAGCATGGACGTGTCAACCGGTACCGTGGGCAACCGTTCCGTAATCTTATCTGCGACTAGCGAATCCATTTCAAACGAAATATTACGATTAAAACGTGAACTAAATATTATTTTAATGGAACCGTGAATGGTTGCCTTTAAACCTCCAAAACCTTTCACTTCTGAGCGGGATGACCAATTATTAAAACTAAAACCAAGGCGTTGACAACAATCCCGAGTAATAAAATTACTCTGGGAAGCGCCATCTAGTAGCGCTCGAACGGTGTGCGGTTTGCCAAAGGCATCTACAATGACAACTTGCGCGGTCGCAAGTAAAACGGTAGTGATTTGAGTACCAGCGGCGGAAAGCGAACACAATGTTACGTCGTTTGCACTTGCAGCAGGCCGCGCGTCACAAGCGTCGCGCGTCTGCGCAGGCTGCGGCTGCGATGGCAGCTTACTACTCTCAAAATGTAAGAAGGTATGATGTCTAGCTAGACATTTACGACAGCTAACACCACTGTTACATGACGTAACCAGATGTTTGTCACTTAGACAATTAAAACACAAATTATTAGTGCGGACAAACTTGTAACGATCACTAGGCGATAATCTCTGAAATTCTGAACACTTGTACAGCTGTGTATGGCTACCCTTACACAGAGAACAGTCAGGTGTTGAGGCGGTATTAACTAGCGTATGTGCAGTCTTGACTGACTTCGATGACGCGTCTATACGGCGATCGGAACCTGTCCTATTCGTGACTTCATGACGTGCCGACGTGCGCTGCAATACCTTAATATGGTCGCGAATAAAAGATTCTAAATCTTCGAACTTAGGTATTTCGTTACCGCGCTGAGTCGTTTCAAACAGACGAACAGTTTCAGGATCTAATTTCTTTAAACCGATATACAAAAACAAAAAGTCACAGAGGTCATTGACCTTTAGGTTCTTTACTGCACGAACAGATGATGCGAAAATATTTAAAAACTTCTCTAAATTATGATCGTTACAAACGGAAAAACCTTTCAAATCGAATAATTGATCTAAATATGCGGTGGCTACTAATCGCTTATCTTCGTATTTTGTTTTTAAAGTGTTCAAAACTAAAGTGTAATTTTCAGCGCTAAACGTAATTCCAGCACAGACAGCCTTTGCCTTACCGGTCAATTTTTCTACGAGATAATGCAATCTCTCGTGATCTGTCAGCGATGTGTTCCTATGTATTATATTTTCGAAACTATCTATAAATAAATTCCAATTTCGAATGTCACCATTAAATTCAGGTATTTGAATTGGCGGCAATCGTGGGCGTTCGCGAGGAGGGTTGGATAAACCACTCGCGGGGGGGGAGTCTCTAAACTCCTAGCAATACGTTTGATACGACAATACAAGTCATCAAAGGACGACAATGCCTGATAACTCACACAGTAATCAGGATTTAACTCCAACTCTAAAATGTTTATATTATTAATTGTAGATTCAAAATCCGCGCGCAAACTATCTAAAGTTTCCAACGAACACAAGAAAGCATCTCTAATTGCCAGATCCGAGATTTGCAAAGATTTATCACAAATTGATTGAACACGTGAAAACTGTGAGTCCCTTTTAGCGTATAAAAGCTTTAACTGAACCTTTAAATCAGTACTAACCTTGGTTCCCTTAAGAGACATCTTGTTTTGATATATTCACACTATACACTCAAACAAACACTTAACGAATTATTAAGTAAGCGATAATTATCAGATAACAATATGGTAATATTGTAAACAACAAAGTGAACGGCGAACGAACGGAATAACCTGAATCAATGAGTGAATATTACCCAATTTCTCGATTAAATCATTCACGTCGTTCATATGCGTATATAATCTATGGTTTATCCGTTTCCTACAAATATTCACTCAACAATGAACGGGTATTTTTGAAATGCGTCTACCTACATGCAATTTGTAGGACTTCCGAATGAATTTTGTCAAGAAAAAGAATGCGATCGATTTATATCTACGCTGATATTTACGTAGCTAACTATAATTATGCGGTGCGGTTGACGGCGTAGGTACCGTAATTATCAATGGCTCTTTAACTATACGAGCGAAATAACGGTTAGTTGCCTAAATGCCTAGATGCGGGTTTTCTACTATTATATCTAGGTAAACAGGCGCGTTGCGTTTATTCCCTATGGAACAAATACTATATTGCGAAATTACAAGAAAATGATTCACGATCCTGCTCGTAGGACCAAAAGTAATGGTTGCGCAAATAAGCTTGATGTTTTAATGGACTGTATGTTTGAAAAAGCGATCTAAGGTTTGTTAACAATATGCAGGTACTGTGCCTGGATGGGACGGATTTATTAGGGAGGAACACTGACCTTTTGACCTCGAAGGTTCCACGTGGCGCCGGCCGGCGAACCCCGACTTCGCACATTCAAATCACTGCCAGGTCCTGTATTGCACCACACTGCACCATTGTTGAGTCTTTGAATGGTTGGATCACGAAATAGTCAATTTTCTTGTAATTTCGAGCGGGCGTTGTTAGCGGAGCGGTCACATTCACAATCGATGCACAAACGTCAATGTCATTTCATTTCTTGAGGTCGTGCGGGGAAGGGAAACGGAAGGGATTGGATTGCTAGGCCAAAAAATAAATTACAAAAAAACAAAATCGCGGATCATAGCAAATTGGCGCAACCACTGCATTTATATCAAAAAACAAATTCTAACTTACTGACACATCAGCGTCCAGCCTTACACCCGTATTTATAAAGAAGTATTTACTTGTTACGAAGTAAAATCTTATTAAGTCATTACTTGACGTTTTAAATCTGCATTCAAAATTAAAAAAATTCTTAACTATAGAATACAAATAGTAGTTACTTTTACTCAAGTATTTAGTTTTACTTGTTTATAAATACGGGTGTTAATTACCCTTAGACTTAGAACTCTAAAATTTTTCACAGACATTTCTTTTATAATAAAAATAAGGAAGGATTTTAGGATTTTTTATAAGGGGATAAAATGCGGGTTTAAATTTAGTATCGAGAATCCTCCGTATACACGAGTGAAACCGTTGGCAGTAACTAGTCCTTAAAATAATACATATAAAATATGAAAGCTTGCCAACCCTATGCGGAACAGTTTCGCACTTTTTAATCAACGCTTCAGGATTCAACGTGAGAACTTGATTATTATCTCAAAGAGTACTCGTGCGATAAACATATAAGTTTTCCTAGACTTACTTGCGTTTATAGTTAGTTAATTGGCTTTACTGGAGTTCCGAAATATTTTATCGATCTTTAAATATACATGTAATTATTCCGTACGTGTGTTTGTCACGACTCACGTAATTCTTTCTAAACGGCTTGACCGATATAGGGAACTGGGATTTAAAGTTAACACTATGAACGTTGGGTTTTTTTAGGTTAAAAGTCATCTAATGACATCTCCCGCCCTTGGGCGATGCGAGAGGGTGTGTCAGATTTTTACTGACTAAAAACCCACTCCTGTTCTTTTGTTACTAGGGCCTGGCAGTAGCGATAGTGTTTCATGTGCCGGATCAATCCTCCACGAGATTAAAACAATCAAATGCCCGTTCTAGAACAACAAATTTTCACACACCTCAAAAAATGATAGAGAATTAGTATATTACAGAATATACTAATTAACACTTCGATCCACAACTACCCAACTTGTTCATACAAAAGTAGACTCTAAACATCGGAATTAAGGCCTATAGTGGCGTGGATGTGAGAGGACACCGGTGTCCTCTGAGCTAGGACAGATTAAGGTTTATCAACATCATATAATGGGATGTCCCGTCATCATATGATGATTATGATGATGTCTGCCGCATGCCTAGAATGAGGGGCCAGACTAAGAGAGGTACAATCCGCAATGCAGTTTTGTGGCGAACTGTTGGGCATTAGCGACCCCACAGACCCAATCTCCCGGGGAATTCTTGTTCTTCATCTCTGGCTTGCCTTTACTGGCCGGCCATTGTGAACACTGACGAGGAACAAAGTTCCCACCTCTCTCTTAGCTTTATTGTCGATCATTGTCGGTTGGTATCACGTTCCATTAAATTTATTTAAAGAAGTAATATGATATATGATCTTACCAAGTCCTGCGTGTCCAAAGCAGAAGAGGCAGCCGTCAGTCCCATTGATGACGGCGTGGATGACGTCCGTCAGCGCGCTCGAACATATCTCCGTCTGTGACAAGGAGAATAATATCAATATAGCTAAACTTTTCACCATGCAATAACTACATATTATGTACAGAAAGGGAAAAAATATTAATTAAAAACGACTAACAAGGCAAACATAGATGTTTGTGGAAGTACCATAAGGAGACGCATTAGATGAACATACATACATCATAACAGAGTTTTTTTTAATTTATTTATTTACTACAGCAAATAGCCTTTAACACCAAATTAAATTAAAAAAGGGACATTAAATAATAATTTATGATTTCTAGAGCGATTTTAATTATTCGGAACTTGATTATGATCGGATTTTGATGATCTTCCAAAATGCTAAATGCGTAACACTCGCAACCGACGTTTTTTTTTTTTGACGTGGGAGTTCATTTCCACTTTTCCTGTTCTAGGTTGGAGCGAGAGGCTGAGTCAGACTTTTACTGATTAAAACCAAACATATGTTTTTTCAGTTGCTTTGCGTTCTAGGACCACGTTTTTCCATGAAGTTTTTCCATGGCTCTAACAGGCATCGGACAGGCTGGGCTCTGGTTTTTGGGGCGTCTCTTAGAAGTGCGAGTAAACTACTACACTATGCTCCTACGACGACTCGGGTTCCGTCCTTATATGACTGTACTGTTGCAGCGGCTGGAGCGTGAGGATGTACCCTTTCCGGCCTCACGCGTGCAGCTGCCTATTTTGCTAGTATTTTCCGCTTCACAGATTGAAGCGACTGGCCGCATCCCATTCCTTCTCGCTCCTGAACCCAAGCCCGGCGCGAGAGGTCACCGGTGAGTTCCCTAAACATGTTATTTTTATAAATTACATTAATATTTGCTCATATCAGGTCCTAAAAACAAGATACCCCCACATTTAATATACCCATAATGAGAGGTTAAACACGCTTAAATCTCTATTAATTTACCACTCGCCCCTAACTAGAAACAAAAGTGTGTATAATGCCATGAATAATTTACTTAAACCTGGCACTTAGAGGGTGTTTCTAAACCTTCCGAACCAAGGTGTCTTCTTTCCTCCGGATCTCAGGTGCGGACTTAAGGTGGGCCACAGATTAGGGGGCTGAGACGGAGCTTACAGAATCTGGGGGTTACAATTATGTCGCTAGTTGTATTTGTAACTTAGTAGTGGAAAGATGATTCAAATTGGTGACATCGAGAACATAGAATATATGTAGGTAATCCCGGGTCATACTCACAAAATGTTATTTATTTAAATACTTTTTTTCATTATTGATAGGCACGCCTAGTATCTCAATGATATAGTCGACGATGGGGCACGCTTGCTTAGAAGTAACCTATTCAATCTTGACTTAAAAGCCCCTAGGTTGTAGCTATCAAGAAACACAGAATACAGTAGAGAATTCTGACTAAAACCACACCTATTATCTTCAGTTGTCCTTTACATTTAAGGATCTATTTAAAGACCATTTCCTACCTCTTTAATGCTATCCTGGTTCTACTTAATTTATTTCTTCCACCAACCGTATTTTATTCTTTTCTCTTTTCCCTTTTTTATGAAATTGTGTAACTTATTACAAAATGTATGTACATACATCTATATATATTTTATAATTATTTTATATATTTGCTAATTTACAGTGTATTATATAGTATTTTGTTAGCAGTAAATCACAAACTACCCGCTGTAATTATTTAAGTCCTTACGATCTATCCTAAGGTTGTCTGTAAGATATCGCTATCAGCGATAAGACCACCATTGTACACCATACACCGAAGATTTAGATTTATGTTAAGTTTGTGTAACTTTTTTGGTGTACAATACAGTTTTATTCTATTCTATTCTATCACGAGTTCCCTCTCCACAAAATCCCCGCAGCCCTGACACGTGGCATAATCAACCTTATATGAATTGATGCAGAGACTGAACTTTACTATTCACACTTTTTATATTATCATTATCCTCTGTATTTAACTCTAAACTCATAATTCAGAAACCGGCTACCTATAATAGTGCCCATACTTTGTTAGATACAAGCAGATGCAAATACCTAAACTGAATAAATGAAGAGACTGAACTTTACTAGTTTCACTTTCTATATTATCATTATCCTGTATATAAAACATAATTTAGTGCACTCTTTGCCCTGTGTTTTTGTTCCCGGCCTCTCCACAGATAATTAAAAGGACTTAAGGTGGAGCACTGAGATTAGAGGACTGTAGGGCGACCTACTTTTATATTTTATAGTGGATAATTTTGAAAAGAAGGGGAAATTGCAAGACTTTAAAATTATGAGCTAAAATAGATTGTTATGATGAAAGAAAATTCCGTGAAGACTAATTTTATTTGGGCAGAGGTTTAGGTAGAAGAAAAGGCCATTAGTACAAAACATGGCGGAGACCTAAAAACCAACAGAAGGATACTACTTAAGAGAGATGAAGTTTCTCTCTCGGAAAATTGATTAATACCTTTTGTAATTTTTTAATATTTTATTTATTTATAAGTTGACTAGAGTAACATTTACAAATAATTTAAAGGTTAACGCCTCATGCACAAAAACAGCTTTATAGTATCATATTGAAATTAGAAGTAGTACTTACAAAAAAAGAATTAAAAATGATAATGAAAACCATTAACAATTATTATTCAATACTATATACAACATAAAAAAATCATTGGCATGAAAATGACCAATTAAATTATGATTGATTAATTAAATTATAAATTAAATTAATAGAAAAAACTATGAAGATACCCATTGATTTCAGTTAATAAATACAAAATAAAAAAAATAACCATCTAAATATATAAAACTCAAAGGTGACTGACTGACTGACATAGTGATCTATCAACGCACAGCCCAAACCACTGGAGGGATCGGGCTGAAATTTGGCATGCAGGTAGATGTTATGACGTAGGCATCCGCTAAGAAAGGATTTTGATAAATTATATTTTATTATTAATTATATGGATTTTTTGATTTTAATAAATAAGTCTCAGCAACATTGCTTCTCTCATGGACAGTTTTATGTTACTTGCTCACGAGTAAGTTCACCCAACAGCTTGATAGTTTTAGCGCCTAATGACAGATTAGTTAAGAATATTGTGTACAAAGAAGTTTTGTAGGCCCTAATTTTTTACACACGCTAAACAAAAGTAAAGCCGCAAAAAATATACCTAATTAATAATAATACTTAACACGAGCGAAGCCGCGGGCAATAGCTAGTTACATAATAAATACAGGACTATCCTGCGTTATACAAAGCTCTTGGTCTCACTATCACAGGGGATGTACACTCAAACACGGAAATACTGAAATTGTTTTGAATGAAAATTTTAATGACCACGACTCCGTTCACTAATTGAGAGCGCTTAGTTCGTAATGGAGGGACGCCAGTTAATCAATTTTTGTTATTAACTTTAGCTTCATTGCAATTAATTAAAATTGTAATTGATCGGGTTTTTTCTGAAGGAAAAGTATTTTCAAACGTTTTATTAATTTTTAACGCTTTATCATATACAACATTATTCTAAGTATATACGAAACCTGAATATAGTTCGTTCAGAATCAGTAACTGAATCGATTCCAATACATAATTTTTACACCATGTTATACTTTTTCCCAAAATTCTTTAAAAATGGTCACAAGTTGGACACCACAATGATTAATTACAATACAGGTCACGGCAGGTCATAGCGGGCATTAGAAACCAGCGCACAGATGGGTGCGGAAGCAAAACAACCCCTCAGTCACCCGAATGGCTGGTGACGATGTATTTGTGTGGACTACCAGGTAACAAAACTGTCTGATTTTTCATGACACGGTTATGAAATTTAGTAAATAGATTCTTTGCATAAAAATACTAGAACCGTGTTTCAGGTTTTGCATATACTAAAAATAAGGTTGTATAAAAGAGTTTATTATTCTCGAGCTAAAAAGTAACTTTTATGCTATTTCAGGACATGCAGTTTATAATTATAAAACATAATAATAACATAACACAGTTTTCACACAATGTCATCTAGTCCCAAACTAAACAGAACTTATTATTATTATAACCTTATAATTGACAGTCTTACTTGTAGATTTTGGCCATCGTTACGGCTCTATTAAAGCCCAGAAAACCAGTCACCAGTCTTATATAGTAACTAAGTAGTGGCGCGGCGGTTAGACAGGTACCACGTATTTTCGATTCTTATCGAGAAAGGCATTCCTAAATTGGATCACTATTCTATGAATCTCTGAGTAACTGACCAAAACATCGTTTAAAATTCATTAGTTAAATTCTAACTTCGGGATGTTTTCATGATCCAATTGTTCGAGGTTTAAAACTTTTGCGGAATTAATATCCAATAGTTATACAGTTTGATCCATTCTCGTAAGTTTAAAATTAATTTTGATGAAAGTAGTTTTCAATTAGTTACTAAACCCATACTTAAAACCCTTCAGTAGATAGTACGTTATTTGTTAAGAGGATAGACGCAATTATCAGTGTCATGAGCCAGTCGTTAAGACATCTGCTTCTCATACAAGAGGTTGCGGCGTTTGAAAAAGTACCGATGCGAATTTTTCAATTCATGTGTATTTTTATAAAATCTGGGACACCAATGATACCCCGTACGTGTTTACTGCGTTTCTTTTAGTTAATGAGCTTGAGCCAAAGTTATACCTCAAGGTAAAGCACTTCCTCTTTGCGAATCTTGTGTATTACCTATTAGCACTTTACCATCGTTTCTTCTTCTCCGTCAAATCCATCCAAAGGTTGTCTGTAAAAAATCGCTTTAAGCGATGAGACCGTCCATTGTGACACCTTATTAACTTTAAGTTCTTATTGTAATTTTATTTTTGGTGTACAATAAAGAATATGTCTATCTAACAAACTGTATTTTGAGGGTAGTTTCGAAAACTAATAAAGACGGCTATTAATTAGTTTATTAAATCAAAAAATAAGATTCTCCCGCATCTTTTACATCCTAAATCGTTTTATATGGATAGTTTTAGAAAAATGAAATCCTATTTTCAAACTAAATTTCAAGTATCTGAGGCCATGCATACAAATTAATTTCCCTATTTGATTTTTATCTTAATTTATAGGATTTTTGAAAATTCAACCTTTAAGGGTCGTCTTCATCATAAAAAGAAACCTTGAGCAAAAATTAACATTCGTATAATTCAGTAGTCTCGACTGTGCGTTGCTATGTCAGTCAGTTTCTCTTTTCATATGTGTAGGTGTATTGTATGCATTATGTTTTAATATTTTACTCGTATTTTATGCATGTAAATAATAACCATAAAGCACCTGGTAATAACAGCAGGTTTGTATTTCGTAATTACACGGATTTTGGCAAGTTCAGTGCATGGTCGAGTGACATTGGATGATAAATGTTTACTAAAGCTGACATATTGAGCTACCGACTACCGGCTTGCACTGATTTACTACTCCACTATACTGTAATCAACATTATAGAAATAAAAATCTGTTATTTTATATTATTTGATGAATATGTTTTTGGAGGTATGCGGAACAGGGTAAAGTCCCGCACGCCTCCTTTGAGAAAGGAATATAGTGTGAATAGGCTCTTAATAAACTAGTGCGCCTCACTATCAACGATTGCATCACTGCTTAACATCAGGTGGGATTCCAGTCAAGCACTAGTTTATATCAATTAAAAAAAAAAGGAGGATCCCCAACCACACGGGCGTTATGTATGGTGTCTGCCCGATAGATGATTTCGGGTTGTTCTATATGTTTAAATTGAAATATTTTTAGATAAGTTTGTTAGTCTAGTGGTTAGTGGCCCTGACTAGGCTGTGTTGGGCCAGTTAGTATACTTTAAAAACGTATTCACTACGTAACGTATCACTCTTTTTTATAAGCTTACAGCTCCTATGCTCTAAGAATTTCTAGGTTCCCCTTTTGGAGACGGCAAATGCTTATTACCAATTGGTACACATTTCATTCTTGTCGGTTCTCGGTTTTTCGTCAATACAATTTGGGACATCTCCATTCTTTACACTACCGTCCGATATTTTGAACAACCATTTTCGTCTGCATTTACGAGTAGTTTAAACGAAAAGGTCAGGTAATATTACTTAGGTACCTATAATAATATTAATATCCATTTTGATAGAAAAGTAAACAAGTCATAAAGGTAGATTACTAACATAATTACGGTGGATCTCGGTGAGTCCGGCTGGGACACTAAGCCTGCTTAAGCTGCCGTCCGGCCGCTGTCCGGCCACCGTACGGTACCGTCCGGTGAGTTATTGTGCGGATAAGTTACATCAACGCTTGTATAACTACATTTGTATAAGGCTCATAATGTACTGTAATAGCTCTCTTAATCATTTTGGTAGCAGGAAGGGTTTATTGATTTTAGAATTTTATTTTGCGCTGAGTGCCTACATTTGGAGAGTTCTCGTTGAAAACTTGGTTTTGTATTTATATCTAAACGTGTTCAAAGCTCATAATTAATAAACGTATAAAAATAACTTTGTTGAGGAGTTCTAATAAATTGATAAATTTTTTAAACAAATTATGCGAAAAGTGTGCTTGACCTGAAGCAGTGACGCAATAGTTGATAGTGAGGTGCACTAGTTTATTAAGAGCCTATTCACTTTAACTTTGAACTTTTAATCGGACGGGAAGACTGCAGCAAGCAAAATGGAAATAGGAGTGTTTCAATGCTCAAATACTATTTGAGCATTGAAACACTCCTATTTCCATTCCGCACAGTTCTTCAACTCCTAATCTCTACACACTAGTGCATTACACACTGCAGCTTACTTGTGCGTACAGTAATTACATCCGAACACTGGCATTACGCGGCAAAGTGATTTATTACCACGTTTATGGTGCTGTGATTCCTGATCGGGATTTCTGGTCTTAAGTGGTATGATGTGTGGGGTATTAGGGTGTGGTATGCATGGTTTTAGCTGCGGAAACCAAGATGCTTAAGGTTTAAGTTGGATTTGAGATTAATGCGCATTTTATGATTACGATTACGGGAATTGTTCTAGGTAAAATGGTTTGCTTGTTTTTTTGTTAAAGCTGTTTAGGATTTTACTTTAGTGCGTTGTCTGGGAACCCTCGGGTTTTGAAACGACGAACCATGTATGGTCCGGGGTCAAAAGTGCAGTTGCACTCTAACACACGATGTTTTCCTTCACCGTTTTGAGAGCAGTGGTGATAAATTAAATTACATAAAGTAATGCGCCTGGCTGGGTTTGAACCTGCGACCTACAATTCGTAAGTCGTGGCCATTACCACTCGGCCACCACTGCTTTCACTGCTGACACGACTATCATCATTAAAAATAAATAGTTTAGTAATGAATTTCCTCAGACTCATTCTAACAAGTTTAGTAACGACATAAGCAAACTATTCGCGTAGTCTCTCATTCGTAAATCTATCAGTTTTATAAATCCCTTTCTCCCATGACACAGATATTCTAACATGAATACATGTGTACGAGCATTTAATCCGTGTATCCGCGAACATGAACGTGGACATGACGATTACACCATGCTAATGGGATTCGTATGCACCGCTGGACCAGTTGTGTGAATTGTTCACGTTTGCTCGTGTTTCTATAGATTTAGTGAGTTTTAGGCTTCATGTTACAGGAGAGTGGCAATATTTGAATCTTGTGTAGAATCAGTTAGAATTTGATAGCCTGATGATT
This sequence comes from Leucania comma, assembly GCA_958295575.1. Lineage (NCBI taxonomy): Eukaryota > Metazoa > Arthropoda > Insecta > Lepidoptera > Noctuidae > Leucania > Leucania comma. The sequence continues at coordinate 4,414,534 of OY282469.1, forward strand.
GACTACTTATATCTGTTATAAAACATGTGGCATAAACTTTTCGTTGAGCAGTGGGTTTTTTTTTTCAGTCAACGAATCACCAACGTGGCAATGCTGCCAGCGTTTTGGACATTTTTCTCTTTGTTATCGATGCGGATGTATTATTTTTCAAAATATGCCTGTCTTCCTTTCCAAATGTCTCCTTTTTAGATATATCGTCGACATTGCGTAGTATTCCACGCGCGCCTCAAAGAGATATAAGCAAATCCATAGGGCCTGCTAAAGTTATGGCGAATTTCTGAAAAGAAAACCCATGGTCCTAGAACACAGAGGACAATGGAAGGACGACTGTCCTCTGTGGTCTAGGACCATTGGTTGTGTTTTAGTTAGTAAAAGTCTGGCGCACCCTTTCGCTTCACCTTAGAGCGGGAGTAGTCATTGGATGATTTTCAACCTCAAAGAAAATCTTTTTCTAGCTATATCATCTTTCACATGAGTCCACTCTTGCGGAACCAAGCAAAAAAATATTATGGTTTGTCAACATAATGTAAATAACTGCGTAAGTTCCTTCCACATCCCTACCTACTTATTCAAAAGCATTTTCATCAACTTTATCTTCAATCGAAAACTTTTCTTACCTTAGATACATAAAAATTCTATCTTGTAAAAAAACGTGACCAGGGAATTGATAAAATCGTATCCAGCAACAGCAAATTCCTGTTCTCTAACGTAACTAAAATAATGTAGACATTTACATACACTTATACACGCGTTTCGCTTAGATTAGATCGAGGAACTACATAAGAGGTAAAAGGATAAACTCTCAGGATAAAATAACTACAGCGAGTAACCCTCTAACACAGTACCAGGGGCACATAACACTAAAGAGCTTTCTCATAAGCTCTAAAATCTCGTTAAAACCGCTAACAATTTTCTATCTTCAACAGCAAAAATGTGAAAATTTTTGGTAAAGGGGAACGGGAAAGTTAGCATTAGTCGCGTAGTGCACGCCGTTTAACAATTTAAACAGGAGAAGTCGGGGCTCGCTCCGCTGGCGACATTTTTGGTGCATGAAATTCAGAGGGGTATAGAATTTAGAACTGCGCGGGAATGCCGCGTGTGCGGTGCATAGGAGGGGAGCGAGCGGGTGCACTGACGCTGCGTTTTGTGCGCTTGCATTCTTTCGCTGTTCTTGCAAGATTGGAAAGTTTTTCAGGAATATGCTTGTTTGGAAGAAATTTTTTTAAGAAACGCAGAGATAGCTTTTAAAGTGAATAGGGTAATGTATTTATGAAAACTAAACATAACCTACGTGCAGTTTTTTTTCCATAATTTAAAGTAATTATAACATTTTTTTGGGCTATAGTTTAGTGTTTAAACGTAGGTTTTACTATACAAAGTGTAGTGTTAAAGAAAAAAATTCTGGATACATTTAAAAATATTCGTTGTTCGGTAGATATTATATTATCTACGCAATCAATGTTATGTGTTTGAATGGTGATGTACCACTACAACCATAACTCATTTTTTCCTAGTTAATATGTACGGTAAAATTTTGCAATATTAAAAAAATATACGTATAATTTAAATTAGGAAAGGAACTGAGGTTAACTATTTAGTTCAGAAATCAGAGATTTTATGTCGCAGCGACACTTGTTTACAAGTAAGTAGACACATTTCCAGTACCCGCTGGGCGCTTTCAGCTCAACCCGATCGTTTAAAAGGAAAGTTTTATGTAACAGTAGGTAAGTATTCCCTTATTTTTACCTCAGGACCGTCTCGGGACAGCAGCATACGACATGAGACGTTAGTTCTAAGAATGTGCTGCCTTATAATAATTGACTGGTTTCAGAGTTACCTGTTTGGTCGCCGGCAGCGTGTTTGCATTGAGGAATCATTTTCTTCTTGGTGTAACACATTCGCCGGGGTGCCGCAGGGTGGCGTTTTATCTCCTCTACTGTTTGCACTTTTTATTAATGCTATTACTCAACGACTTTCTTCTTTCTACCACCTGTATGCTGATGATCTTCAAATATACACCCAATCCCCTCTCGAAGAGCTATGTGATGCAATTAATACTATTAATACAGACCTGACTCGAATAGGTGACTGGAGTTCTGAGTTTGGGCTGAAGATCAACCCAACTAAGACGCAAGTGATTGTTGTTGGTAGTTCCCGAACTGTATGTAAAATCGATTGGTCGACACTTCCCCAGGTTTATTTCAACAACGCTATAATTCCTATAACTCACGCGGTGAAGAATTTGGGGATTTATATTGACAGCACTCTTTCCTGGACTAAACAGCTGCAGGAAGTTAGTCGTAAACTGTTTGCTTCAGCGGGCTCCTTAAGGCGCCTTCGCAATTTTCTTCCCATCACTACTAAAATTGCGATAGCACAATCTCTTCTTCTTCCAATTCTGGACTATGCTGACGCCAGCTATCTTGATCTTAACCAGCACCAATTGGATAAGCTTGAGCGACTTCAAAATCTCTGTATCAGGTTTATATTTGGCTTGCGCAAGTATGACCATGTTTCTGAATTTCGTACTCAGCTCAAATGGCTTCCTATTCGCCTTCGCCGGAATGCTCACATACTTTCTTTGCTTTACAATGTGCTTTTTAATCCTTTGACTCCTCTTTATCTTAAAGAACGCTTTCAGTTCCTCTGTGACACACATTCTAGGTCCTTGAGATCATCGGAAAATCTAAAACTTAGTATTCAAATGCATTCCACCTCGTTCTTTGATAAATCGTTTACTGTACAAGCAGCTCGTTTGTGGAATGCATTACCCATAGAAGTGAGGCGTGCCCAAACGCTTCCGACGTTCAAAAAAATGGTGAAGGAGCATTACCTATCACTTTAATTTTTCTTCTCCTTTCTTAAATATACATATATATTTATTAGTATATTATTTGATATTTTATACATGTATTATATATAATTTTTATTGCATTGCTATTTATTTTTATTTATGCTATTTATATTACTTATGTTGTTGCACACTGACAGCCCTAACTCTTTTCCTCTCTTACAGTCCATCCAAAGGTTGTCTGTAAGAAATTGCCCTGTGCGATAAGACCGCCTATTGTACACTTCTTTGAGAATTATGTTTGTACTTTGTTAAATTATTGTGTGCAATAAAGTATATAATAATAATAATAATAATAATAATAATATAATGTTAATATATTGCATAATACCTTTAAATATTTTTGGTGCAGTTCGTCGATGGCAGTTTTGTCTGCACGTTTTAAATTTTTGACTTTGGATTTTCAATAAGTACCTTTGTTGTTTCTGATAATATGTAAATGACTAGTTTTTGCGTGAAAGTAGGTTTCTCGATACAAACTTTGACCCTCGTTTCGTCATCTTAGGGTTTTTTTTTATGGTAAGTAAAATCATTAAATGACTAATCCCGCCCTTGGGTGGGGCGGGAGATAGTGTCAGACTCTTACTGACTAAAAACCTACCCTGCTCCTTTTTTCAGGGCCCCCGGGTTAACTTTCGCCTAACCCTTGGCTCCAGTAGGCTTTTCGGCCCTACTGGGAATTTTGAAAAATCTTCTCTTAGTAAAGTAAGTTAGAAACTTTGAGCAAAATTGCTCGCTTCTAGTCCTGGTAGTTTTGGCTATGCGTTAATATGTCAGTCAGTTTCTCCTTTTGTTGTTTTTTTTTTGTTTTGATTGATCGCTAACGTTATTTATTTATTGTTACATAATATCAAAAATACGAACCTCATTTTGAAATTCGCCACAGAGTTAAAATACCGCAGGTTCCTACCTGTGCATGTCTTTATTGTTATGTATCAAATATGCGAAAACTTTTTATAATTTACAAGCTTCTGCAAGCGATTTTGTATATCATAGCATAATCAGCCTTATAATGTTCCCACTGCTGGTACTCAGGCCTCCTCTCTAGGAGAAGGATTGGGCCGTAATCCATCATACAGGCCCAGTGCGGGTTGTTGAATGTCACATGTCTTCGAATTTTTGATTCTAGGACATGCCAGTTTCCTCACGATGTTTTCTTTTTCCATTTTGAGATTAGTAGTGATGAAATAAATTATATTCTTTTTGAACGCAATTTTGTGCTCGTCAATCATACTGTTATAAGTATCTCCCATTAATTCTATTGAAGTGTAAAGAAAAAGATACCAATGTACAGAAAAACGATTTTCCTCTCGTCTAGTTCCTTTTGTTCCAGTAATTTGGGCCAGCTAATTACAGTAATTACCTCTTTTGTCTGATAATCTCAAAGGTCTTTCCTGCGATGTCTGTGTTAGTAGGAAGGTATCTGTATAACGATGGCGATTATTTTGTTCAGTGGGTCGCTATTAGACGATCTCGGCAATTATCGTGGTTATACACGCGATTTTATTTTTAAGTCTTGTTTTATGATACTTTGGAGATTTTGGTGTTAAATATCTATATTATTCCGACGAAAAATTTCAAAAAGATTTATTAAAAAAATCTATTTCTGTTTACTGTGGTTGTGTGGTCCAAAGGTACTTTATCTTTGTTTTCTTCGGGGCCATGGGTTTACTTCCGAATTAGAAACCCATGGGCCTGGACCGCTAATGGCATAGAAGGAACATAGGTGTCAGTAAAAGTCTGACACTCCCACTCACTCCGCCCTAGAGCGGGAGAAGTTATTTGATGTTTTCCTAACTAAAAAAAAATATATTTTATACTTACTATAGTTTTTTACTGTCTCTTCGAATATGTGGAATAATATCATAGATCTACTTTATCAGAGAACTTCAGAAGTTATATCTAAGCTTTGTCGCGGTTTGCCAGTGTGTAGCACCATTAACATTTCAATCCATTCTGCTTGAATAGCTCAACTACGTGTGATCCTGAACACATTGAAATTGGCACATTATTTAAAACCTGAAATGTCCTCAGACCTACGAGGATAATATAAAACAAGAACAGATTGTAGCGAAGAAGAAGACTTGAGGAAATGATGATAACGTCATGAAGACGTCGCTGCATGAAGGCTGCGCTTATGTTCATTGTTGAGGGTCACCAGTTTGGAGGTTAACGGAACAGAGAGTAAAGTCCCGCAAACCTCCGTTGAAAAAGGAGTATCCTCAGACCCGTAAAGGCCCAGCCTGCTAGCTGCAGGCAGGCAGGATCGAAGCCTACTGGGGCCAAGGGTCTGCTTTTGAAATGAAGGCTCATGCCTAGTATAAAAGGCAATAAAGGAACGGGGTGGGTTTTAGTCAGTAAGAGTCTGACACTATCTCCCGCTCCGCCCAAGGGTGGGAGATGTCATTGGATGATTTTACCAAACAAAAAAGAGTATTCTCCGACCCAATTAATGATTTTGGGCTGTTTAATATATTAAATTCACGCAGAAAACTTTGATTGCACGATGCAGGATTCTTACTAGATGTTTTTTTTTTTTTAAATAAATATTATTTAATGCTCATAAGCGATCTACCAGTAACATTCACGTATTCTCGATAGCATATAAACTCCACGGCACATCGTTGTGTACTAGGATACCATTAAACTGAAGAACTTTATATTCACTAACCTGTGCATCATCTTGCGAGAATATAGCGTCAAAGGCGAACATCTTAGGCGCGGCCACGCCAACCTTCCTGTCTTCTGGTGCTGTCGCTGCCGGCGCCGTCTCACACAGGCTGACCTGCTTCTTACGCTTGTCCATGGAGAAGGTCTGTGTGCCGCTGGTGAAGGGACCCTCGCCTGATGCACCCACTCGGAGCATTACTTTCACCTGGAAAGAGGTTTGGAGTCAGATATGATGGATATTTGAAATTAAAAGGAGAAAATCCCGGATGATTGTGGTGTAATAAAATTATCTATGATATTGTCTCCTTTTTAGACACACTGCCTATACCTACCAAATGAATGACTATGTTAGCTCTCTTATTGTTTTAAACGAATGTAATTATTTTGTGAGTAACATCTATATTTGCCAGTCTAGGTAGTAAAGCCATTGACTCTGCATCTCTGCATCGAGTAATTTCTATTGTATTTTATTAATGCAATTATGTCGTTGTTTAATACATAGGATTTTTAGGAAACTTTCTATTCTTGGGATAATTTTCGTCGATCACGCAAGCGAAGTAGCTTGCAGACGCTAGTAATTTTAGGTATAATTATGTTGAAAAACAGATTAAACTAGTCAATTGAAATAAAACCTACACTGTTGAAATTACAGTAGTTGCAGTTTGCATACTGTTGAAACCAACAAAAAAAAACATGGTTTCAAACAAATCTGATACCCATTGTCTAGCCTCCCCTTTTTTGAACAACCGAATATTCCATCAAAAGTCCATTCTGTTAGATGTTAACTTTTCACAAACTAACCGCGGGCTGCATGGCGTGAGCATCCAGTAAATCTCGGCCTAACAAACCGTGGCCAGACAACGGCTTTGAGTCAAAGCAAAGCGGGCGCGCAATGGATGACGAGCAACGTGGAATAGTCATCAACACTAAATGGTAGTGTAGGGTGTGATATAGAGTAAATGATACGGGCTTCATGGTTTCGTGGCTTAGATAAATTTATTTCAGTGATTTCACAGATTGCAATTTAGGGCGCTCAAAACTACATTTTACATGCCTTCTTTACTATAAGTAAGATTCATAACAAGTCTGCAAGAGGTTTAAGAAACACATCACACAACTAAAGAGTGGAATTCCTTGCCGGAGTTTTTAAGTCAGGACTAAATAAGTTATTTCTATAAAAACGTGCTCTATCGTCGACCATGAAATAGAGGTCAAACGCGAGCCTATCAATTAATAAAAATAAAAATGTGCAATTTTTCAAGAGTACAGGATTATAGGAGGATACAGATTCCAATTATTACAAAACATTATAATTATTTGCTAAAAATAACGCTAAACTTTATCAATATTATTTGCGTTTTATTAAATGCAGCAACACAAAGTAATATTGCGCAGATCACACTCCTTATCCAATCTTCTCACATAGTTAATTCAATAAGCAAACTCCATTTTAATGACAACTTGTAACTTTAACTAATCCCGACTTGAAGAACACCGCTTGCGTTTTATAGTGTGTGTTAAAAGGACACAGAGTAAGGAGAAAATGGAGTGTCAGTGAATAAAAACGTGGTTTTATTTGGTGTCGTGAAGATTATCATGACGTTTGATAAAATAATTATATTGTGACCAATCGAATTCATCACATCAAAACATTGTGATGCCCAAAAAAATGATTCGATTAAAAGTAAATAGTAAATTGGTAATTCATTATTTAAAATCTTCTGGCAGCGGCAGGCATTTGCCTGTGTGAAAACAGAAAATTATCCCAAAAAAAACGCATTCTTAGGATAAAAAGTATCTGGGTTTAGTATCCATAATTAGTCTGAGATGGACCGTACGTGTTTTGTGAGACTTAAACTAGTTTTAGTGCTTAACATAGAAATTAATAAAATGTGTGAGGTCAGTATCTCACAAACGCAAACGAAATGACAGTTCATTTGGTTTGCGTTTGCATTGCACACGTTTACAAGGTTTGCGCTCTGACTTTTCAAGTGATAGCTCCATTTATACCTCCTCCATGTTTCGCTACTGCGCAAACTAGTTACAGATAGTTATAGTTACGATTAGTTACGTAACTCGGAGTTCGTCTCGCGTATCATGAGATGTAATTAGTTAGGAATTAATTACACCTGCGTTGTCTAACATCACTGATTCGCTGATTTTGGGGGATGGCGTAAACGATCCTTGTTTCTTGTTTATTTTAACTTATATGGTAATTTTGGTGATATGTTTTAAGGTGAAGTTGTGGGAATATGTGGCTTATTACTTGTATCTTTCGTTTTAATTTAATAAGTAGGTAATTATTTTGATTCAGGCACAGGATTCAGGTATCTTGTGGGATTAAAATTAATTTGGTGAGTAACTGTTTTGATTATTTTTTTTTTTCTCTGAAAATGTTTTAACTAAGTATATAAAGGATGCGATGGATAGGTGGCCATCGACATAATTCAAAGTCAACATTGTTTACAATATCTGTTGATAAATTATGCCTTTTTTTAGCGCAAATACGATTTTTACATTATTTTTCCAGGATACAAGATTTAGTCAATAAAAAGAAGAACGTCCTAAAATATGTTTCCTGTTCTCTCTTCGACATCTTGCCTCCATACTTCACAGCCAAAAATGTATATTATGATAAGCACATCACTCGTTCGCTTACACTTAATATTACGCAACTCACTGTAACCATGGATACGTACGAGGTGTCCGTAATTAACGAGCCGAGGATTCCATTACGTGATTAGTTGAGTACGTGTGCGACAGGGCTGCTAGGTACAAGCTACAGGTAGCTGAGGAATATTAATAATTTTGCACCTTTGAAATATTGATTATGAAGATTGATAGACGTTGCGTTTTTCACTTGTCTGGCATAAGCCCAATAAGTAATACATAGGTTGTAGGAACGATCCTTTCTGATAAAATCTTGAAAGTTTTTTTTATGTATTTATAATAAACTTGAGCAGTGGTGGCCAAGTGGTAACGGCCCCAATTTACAAGTTGTAGGCCACGGGTTCAAACCCAGACAGGCGCATTCCTTTGTGTTATTTATTTCATCACCACTGCTCTCAAAACGGTGAAAGAAAACCCCGTGAGGAAACCAGCATGTTTCAAAACCAAAAATTCGAAGACATGTGACTTCCACCAACCCGCATTGGGCCCGCGTGGTTTTTTTTTTTTTTTTTTTTGGGTAGGTAAAATCATCCAATGACAAATCCCGCCCTTGGGTGGGGCGGGAAATAGTGTCAGACTTTTACTGACTAAAAACCTACCTTTCCGTTCCTTGCCTTAATCCTGGGGCCCGTGGTGACAGTCTCACATAACCTTTGGCCCCAGTAGGCTTCGGCCCTGCTGGACCCCTACAGTTTGCTGACAACTCCTTGAGGCGCGCGGGAACGGTGCGCGCCGTAGACGACCTGAGCTCGGACCGGTCTGTTACCGGACGGACGGACAGCGAGCTACCCATTGCCCACCGTCCGCGAGCCCGCGCCTACGGTGGCTGGAAATTGGGATCAGAAACCCGGCGGCGGCGGCGGCGTGTGCGCCTTTGCCTAATGCGGTCGGCCTCCTCCTTTGCTAGCATTACTGCTTCGCAAAAGGAGGCGACCGCCTGGGATTCCCTATCCAAGAGAGGAGGCCTAAGTCTCAATAGTAGGAACATTATAAGGCTGATGCTGTAATAAACTAGCCTTTGAAAGCGGCTTCGACCGCATAATCGTGGAAAATTATACCGAAATAAATAAAAGTATCCTAAAATCTCTCTATTCGTGTGTTAATATTTAACATGGACCTATATATACAATTTTGCATCTTTATAGTATTAGTGTGATTTACTTCTCGTATCTTAGGTTAATAGTGAGACTAGCTACCTAAATAGTGCCCGCGGTACTGAACCGCGGTACTTGTATATGGATCCTTTAAAAAAATATCGGCATGTCTTGTAGTTCTTTATGATAATATATGATAGGCAATCTGTCTTCCAAGTGACGTGATCAATGGTCATGGCAATAGTCAAAAGCTAAAGTTGCCCCCATATTCGTAGTCTCATAATAAGCAAGAAATATATCATTAGTTAGGGATGCGTAGGTTCCAGTGCAAGAGATTGTGGTCTGGTGATCGGTGAGCAATGGATATAGCTCCTCTAGTCAAGTAACGACAGTTTCGTTTCGATTCTCTTGCGGCGAGGAACTCGAATCGGCCACGCCTCCGATTCCTTAGTTCTGACCACATGACTGATACCCGTATTTTTTACAAGTAAAACTAAATTCTTGAGTAAATAATAACTACATATGTAACAATTTGTATTCTTGAGTAAATGTAACTACATATGTAACAATTTGTATTCTATCGTTAAGATTTTTTAAATTTTGAATGAAGATTTCAAACGTCACGTAATGACTTAATAAGATTTTACTTAGGAACAAGTAATTACTTCTTTATAAATACGGGTGTGAGCCTCCTACTCTTTGATATACTAATCCCTTATTACATAACCGTGGCCACTAAGTCTTGTGAAATGTCCCACTAATTCGCGGCCGGGCCATTGCCTGAATTATTAACGGCAGCTAGCTCTGAATTAGCTCTCTGATTGTAGTTTACAGCGCGACAGGCTTCAATAGCTTATTAGTCAGATTAAATTAAGAAGTTGCGGAGTTAGCTAATATAGTACGCGGCAAATAAGTTAAACTAAAAGAGCCGTTGTTGTTATGGTTACGCGCAACCCCTGGTTTGCCGCACTTTCATTGAGACATGAAAAACTGTTACTGCGTAAGTATTGAAGGTCAACCGCCATTTTGTTTCAACTTATATGCCGCGTATTGTAATCCATTTGTATTGTTTACGTTATGGTTTATCAGTTTGTTGTTTTGCAGAAAAACTGGCCAAGTGCGAGTCGGACTTGCGCACGAAGGTTTCCGTTCAATTATTTATTGAACATTAGACACCATGTATGATATGACTATGTTATGGCACCGGGACGGTGTTTGTTTATTGACACAAAATCACGTTAGTTGTATGGGAGCCCTCATAAATATTTATGTTATTCTGTTTTTAGTATATTTATGTTATTACGGCGGCAACAGAAATCCATTATCTGTGAAAAAAAAACATCTGTTTAGCTATCACGCTTCATGAAATACAGCTTGGTGACAGACAGACAGACGATCAAACAGTGGAGTGTTACTAAAGGGAACCCCTTAATTGGGTCTCGTTTTTATCCTTTGGGTACAAAACTCTAAATAATAGAATAGAAAATAGGGGTGCTACTGTTTTAAAAAAAAAATATGTTAACTCTTTTTGAGGATAACATTTTTTGGTAATATAATACCACTATATTATTATTATACTACCATTTACGTTATTCTTAAGAATAACGTAAATATTGACCAGATTATTAAAAGCATGTATAGTTGTTTTTAAAACAACACAATTACAATTTTCAATTAATATGACATACTTATTTAGAAGGCAATTTATGGTAATGATTATGCTAGAAGTTTCTAATGTGCGTAATGCGTGATCGCACCACGAATGAAGATATACGCAGTGCAACTATGGTTACCGACATAGAATAATTGCTAATTTAAGAGGCAGCGGGCAAGACACATTGGTTCTGGAGTGGCGACCGCGTACCGGAAGATGCAGCGTTGAAAGACCTCGTGCAAGGTAGACTAATGACCTGATTAGAAAGAAGAAAGAAAGAAAGAAAATCCATTTATTTGTACAGAATGACGCAACTAAAAACTAGACAAAACATAAAATTATATATGAAAAATATGCGCCACATCCGTGCAAAACGGCCGAACGCTCAGCATAAAGCTGCGCCCTCATGCACAATGTGATGAGGACACAGCGCTGGTTTTCAGCGTTGGCCAGTGCTGACAAAAAGACGCCGGAACGGTGCAATGTGCAAAAAAGTTAAAAATAAAAAAAAAATTATAAATGAATTATACATAAATAAAATAAAAATAAGGAGAATGTGTATGAATTGGCAACACCACGGCGCGCCCGTGACATTATGTGCATCATGAGATGCACATAATGTCACGGTCACGGTTATAAAATCTAAGGAGCAGCTTGATTACATGTGGCAATTTGCTCAGACACTAATAGAAATAGCACAAAGGCCAAATAGCCATGCCACAAACATTATAAAAAAAAAAAAAAACTAATAGAAAAAGAATTACTCTGTGGTTAATGCCCCATTGGGAGCCATAACGCGACCGTGACGTTGTTTTCGAAAAAGGATATGACCTAATGTGACAATTTGTATGTGTTATGATGGTTTTGGAAATTCAAATAATTCTTGAGTGCGATAGATGTTTTATGCGATAGTGTTATAAGTATTTGTGACAAAATGTGAATTAGACGGACCGAGGAGAAGCAAGCACGGGACAGGGTAAGATTTTAATGTTCACTCAGTGTGGAAAAATTCCAGGAACAAGCGAGACGAATTAAATAAATAGTAGGATTGGATTGTTTATATGTAATTAGAACACGCATTGCTAAATTAACAAATGAGAATATAAAATAAAAAGTAATTATAAGTTATATGGATTATTGTTAGGAAAAAGAACCATGAATATTTGTTTTGCTTGTAGGTCCTAAGCATGATGTCCAGAATTGTCGAAGCAAATGTACTTCGACAGCAGCCAAACATCACAGGGACAAGATACCGAATGCCAAATCACAGTGCTGCTGAGAATACAAGCCAATTTCTGCGGGCCATGACCCACAAGGTGACAAAATGTTTATCATTGTGATAGTTGCGTTAGTAAGAGTAACTTTTTATGGTTATATTTAAATGACTGTAATGTTTTTAGGCCTCGCAGTGGTGGAGGCAGACTATTCCAGCACGCTGTCGATGAATACCTGAAGGAACCCCTGAAGGCTGCAGTTTTGTGTCGCGGCGTCAACAGTGGACCGACTACAGAGCGAAGACCATACTTGTAGTGTGTTTGGCGCCAAGTAAGTTTGTTATATAAGTAGCGTGGTTTTTGGGTTGTTATTACACCAAACAGCAAACTCGCCAAATGCAGCTTACGCCTGGCAGCCATTTTCAGGATTTTGAGTTTATTAATGTATGGGGTAATATGACTTCTACGCGGGACATAGACACAGAAGCGAACACATGCATTCTGGATACGCTGTATAAGTCTGTCCGTTCTAGCCAGCAAGCAAGGCCCATACACAGTGTCACAGTAGTTCAACTTCGAGAGAATTAGGCTGTCAACAAGTTGTTTACGGAGTGGGACACTTAGGTATTTACGAATTCCATAAACAACTTTTAGCCTGTAGAAACAGTGTCTCAGCGCACTTTTTATATGGGCCTCGAATCGCAGCTCAGGATCCAAAATTAACCCAAGGTTACATGCCTGCCCTACTCGCTCAATCTCTTCTCCCTTGATCACAACCTTAGGCCGAGCCAACAATATTGCAGCAACCTGCTTTTTTGTCCCAAGTATCATATATTTGGATTTGAGTGGATTTAGAACCAGAGAATTCTCCTCCGACCAAGCCACTACTCGAGCCAGGTCATCATTCAGCTTCTGCACAGCCAATGATGTATCATCCCCTTTGCACGTTATGTACAACTGGATATCATCAGCGTACATGTGATATGAACAGTTTGAGAAGCAGCCCGTGACGTCAGCACTATAGAGGATGTAGAGAAGAGGACCCAGAATTGATCCCTGTGGGACTCCCCTAGTCACAAGAAGGGGGGGGGATGATACAGTTGATCCATCTTCCCTGTGGATTTGCACAAACTGAGACCTATCAGTTAGGTAGCTATTAAACCATTCTACAGCGTCCCCGTCAAAGCCATAGTATGCTAATTTGGACAGCAGCAGATTGGTATTGATAGCATCAAATGCGCGTGAAAAATCCAACAGGACCAGGATTGAACCCTCCCCCCGATCTCGCGCCTCCAGGATATTACCCACAACATCAGCCAGAGCCGTAGCAGTGCCTCTGCCCTTCCGAAAACCTGACTGTAGGTCTGGAAGAATGTTGTTCGACTCCAGGTACTCAATTACCTGGGAGTACACAACACGCTCCAGGATTTTCGATAGGCAGGGCAGAATGCTAATTGGCCTTAGATCCTTCAAGCTGGCTGAGTCATTGGTCTTAGGGATAGGACGCACCATTGCACGTCGCCATAGTTTAGGGAAGGTGCGCGTCTCAATAGACCTGTTGATGATATCAGTAATTGGTTTCAAAGTAGTTGGCAACGTGAGCAATAACATTTCCAAACTAAAACCATCAACACCCTGAGCATTGGACCCCAGACTTCTGATTATATTCAGAACCGTCTCCTGATTTGTTGTAGTGAGGGAGAACTCAGCTGGACTATGTCTGTGAGAATTGAAGTGGGCGATTTTCGAGACATTATCACGGCAGTTTCCAGGGACATCCAAGAATGCCGCATTAATGTTTTCAGGATTATCAAAAGCACTAGGAAGTACCCTTTGCCTATGATCTGGGAGCACATCAGATTTCAGATTACGCCACAGCCGTTTGGGGTCACTCCTTTGCTCATTAATATTTTTTTCAAAGTAAGCTGTCTTCTCCCTCGCCAAAGCGGCGGCGGCTAAGTGCTTAAGCTCCAGATAGTACTTCTTCTTCGATTAGGGTCCTGGGAATCCGATGGATGTGAAACGCATAGGACTGGTTGTTGTGCGACACTTGGGGGAGGCCTATGTCTAATAGAGGACGTTTTTTGGTTGAAATGATGTCTACTTAAAGTTGGTACAGTAAGAAATGAACAGTTCAAGCATAGCATATTGATATGAAATCCTGTTTGTTCAGGACAGAAAAGCTAGAGTACAGTGTTATTTTAATATGGTTTTATTTATAAAGGACAAGTAGGTAGAAGAAACCTTAGTGGCTTATAAGAAATGCTTTTTGTCGTCAATTTCCCAGAATTTTCCACGTTGTAGCCGAGGAGCAAATGTATCAATTTCTATATAAAAGCTAAATGACTTTGACTCAAAGCAATTTAGATCTAAGGAAGACTTTTTGGACAACGACTTTTAATAAAATTCTGGTAACTGACACTAACTTGACATTTTTACTGAAGAATTAATGTTACACTGCTATAGTACATTTTGATACAAGTGGAGAAAGTTTGTCATTGCAACGTTGATCCTTAGGCGAGTATGTTATGGAGCCGAGTTATCTGCAGTGAAAAATTTCCACGTGTATCAAACGACATTTTTCAATACAACTTGCGGGGGCTTACTTACAATCGACGCGCGCCCAGCCTGATACGATAAATGTAATAAAAGTAAGGCAGGGCGAGCACGCGCACTTTTCCGCACTAGTGCGAAAAACAGTAAATTGCGTGCCTGAAAACGGTAGAAATAAGGGCGCGGTTTCAAGTAAATGTATTGAAAAATAATTTTCCATTGAAGAGAACAAATAAACGAAATAAAAGGTGGAACTTAATTTTCAAAAGTGCGCGAACTTAAATCCATACACGCTATCGCTATATCCCCTTTATTATTTGCAAATGGCGACACCGAGAGCTGTCAAAAACGCTTTTATATTTCAATTAGAGTAAGGATTTGTAGCCAATGGAGCGTTTGATTCGAGCCTGCAGCAGACCGGCTAAATCCCTCTAAGCTGGATGACTGACGGACCGCGCGGGTAGCGATACCGCCGCGTTGTCGCGACTGTGTGCGCACCCTTATACACTGATGCAAATTAATATTAATGCTGAAGGGACTGGTATGTAAATTGTCATTATCAAATATTAATTCGCTGCTTTAATTTGATAGTGGCACATCACAAAATGTGTCATTATTTTGATAATGTTACCATTCAATACAGATTAATCTATAATATCATGTGAATAAAACTCACATTCCTATGTATATATTTGCCGACGTGCCATGACTGAATGACGTTATCTGATTGGTCGAAATCGACCGCAATTTTGTCGGTATATCGACACAATGCCAGTTGCTTTGAATTTTCGCAAGGTGACATACGCATTTTCTTTTGAAAAAAGACATAAAATAAAATAGTTCGTTCTTATTGGTGGAATATTTTTTTAAATAGAGTTTTTTTTTTGTATTGTGACAATATACAAAAAATTTGAGTGTCATAGTTATGTTTCAATTCATTTAAATAACGTGGAATTTGGTGTTGCGACAGTATCAAAGCCAATGAGCAGAGAAACTAAATAGCGTATTTCAAAATGGGTTAGTATTCAATTCTTTGTTTTTGGTAAATATTAGAACTAATACAAAATAAGTCTATTTCATTCTTAAAAGTCCTAATTTTTACGATTTTTCTTTGCAAAATATGACGCTTTTTTGGCTATTGTTGAATGATTTTTAAATATATGCCATTGTTCAAAATAACTGCAATTAAATATTTTTTTAATATAACATAAGCAAGGTGTGGAAGCAAGACATTAAATATTGAAAATAATTTCTTTAATTAAGATTTAATCTAATTATTTTTACCCTTACAGTGTATTATCGAAAAAACATCAATTCAGAAGATTCATTGCAGATTTCTGTAGCAGATGGTACTAAAAAATACCAAGATAGGAATGGATTATCACCTTTGCTGATTGAAAATAGCATAGAATAGCATAGCATCAGCGTTATAATGTTCTCACAGCTGGGACTCAGGCCTCCTCTTCAGGAGAGGAAATTGGCCGTAACCCATCATGCGGACCCAGTGCGGGTTGGTGGATGTCACATGCCTTCGAATTTTTGGTTCTAGGACATGCAGATTTCGTCATGATGTTTTCCTTCACCGTTTTGAAAGCAGGGTGATGAAAAAAAATAACACAAAGTAATACGCCTGGCTGGGTTTGAACCCGCGACGTGGCAAACAGCCATCAGGGTGTCAGGAAACAGAAAATACCGAAAATTGACAGTATTGCCACTATTGTCGAAATGTAAAATTAACAGGTATTGTAATGTTATACGTAGAAGCAAAAGACACAGAATATTACTCATATTGTTATAAAAATCAAATAATAATAATATCAAGAAAGTGATACTTAGTTGAAAATACAGGAAAGACAAGAAATAGAAGCGTTTGTAATAAAAATATTTCACTAAAGAAAATTTATAAAACTAAAAAGATGATACGTGTGAAAAAGAAAAAAGGCCTATATACTAAATAAAAAACTTATAATATATATACAAGATTTTATGCCCCATTTTTTGAAAATCTATAAAGGATTTTTCGTAGAATAACGAAGATTTGTACACGGCAAACTAAATTGAACCATATGCTGTGGTTGCGCGCGACCCCCGCTTCGATTGGGACCCGAAAATCGGTTTCTGCCCATTCACCTACCATCATGATGGTTCAACTTGTGTGACAGGGATTATAACCGATTTTCGGGTCTAGGTCGGATAGGGGGCTGCGTGTAGCTCTGGCGGATAGTTCAATTTATTTGCCGCGTACCCTTTGTTATCCTACGATCAATCCTTCATAGATTTTCAAAAAATGGGGCGTAAAATATTAAGTACCAGTAGTAGTTTTTTACCATTTGAAAAATTTTGTAACACCTTTTTTACTACTTTAACATTTTTATGTTTAAATTTGTTTTTGTAACTTTGTGTTGTTTGAATTGATTTTGGTGTATGGTCATGTGAAGAGAAGGGATGAAACGCATATTACTAAAAGAGTTTTGAGTGTACATGTGGATGGATGGAGAGGGAGAGGGAGGCCAAAGAAGAGATGGATGGATTGTGTGAGGAGTGATATGAAAAACAAGGAGATAGTGATAATGTAACGAGTGACGGGACAGAATGGAAGAAAAAAACGTATTGCGCTGACCCCAAATAAAACGGGATAAGGGCAGGAAAATGATGATGATGAGTAAAAGAAAATTACTTTTTTAGAAACAGGTAATGCTTTATTTTTGTTAAAGTGGGTTAGTGGAAGTCATAATTATGTGTAAGCTCGTTAATAAATATTTTTAATAACCTCCTAACAAAATTAATTTTGTTAGTAGGTTATTTATTATTTCACTGTTTCTAATAAATACTAGCTATATTTGCAATTTTGAGAGTATCGCGTGTTCTGTGAAGGTAAGTTTTACATAATTAGTATTATTTTTGATCTCTATAACGATAAAGACTGATAGAAAGTTAGTTAAACAAAACAAAAAATGTCATTGTATAGTAAAAATACATTGGTTTTGTATTACACCTTCTTTAGAATAGTAATGTAATTGTAAAAGTGACATTATTTGTAAAAATTCGCTAACAAAAAAAATGCATCAAAAATAAATAAGCCATTGTACAAAAATTACTTTACTGAACTATTTGTTTTATTAAGAATAGTGTCACTGTTCACGAAAGAATGTTGTCAAATTAAAGGTCGTACTATAATTTATGGCAATGTTAAAAATAATTAAACTAAAAACTGTTTGGCGTATGTCTGAAGCATGTTGTTTTTTATAAGTTTATGTGTTGATTTTGTATTGAAAGGGCTTAATAACTTATTAATAATAAAAATTTGATAGATTTTACGTCGATTTAGGCAATTTTCAAAGGGTTCTCTTTATTAAAATAAAAGATGGAAACAATTTAATTTCTTGTTTTATTTAAACTGCTCTCTTGAAAAAAGTGCATTTTTGAGATATGTCATTATCAAATTAAAGCAGCGAATTGTTATTTGTGATTGTTTCGACGTTTCGTCTTAGATTTAAATTAGGTTTCAATTATTTTAATTTTTTGGACTATTGCTTGGTTGTAACAAGACCTTGTTGTACTCGTATTTAATACAAACATTGAAACATCAAGATACTGTGTATAAGTGAAACAATCATAAATAAAATTATTATTTTCAAATGTATGCCGTGGTTCAGTAACATACCTAAACGATAAGAAATTGATAACAAATTCTTTGCCTATCATATTAAAAAAAGAAAAAAAATTGTTTACATCAGCCCATTTAGGCATAGCATTTGATCGAGCTAATCGTATCCGATCGGACGGGTGGCATTGCTGACGGGTAAAGCCTAAAATCCTGACTGACGCGCGTCCCTTTACGAGAGATATCGCGCGGGTGCACGCGGCCGCGCCGCATCGCTGAGTGTGCACTTAGCTTTATGTTGAAATTGTGTTGTGTGTGATAACTTTTTAATATTATTGTTGGTACGCGTAGAGTAATGGATAAAATTTGAGTTGTTTGAATATGGAATTCAATTGGAGTGCTGGATATTAATTTTTATTCGTCAAAATAGTGTGGATTTGGAAATTTGTTTTTTTTTTTTTTTATGGGAGTCATCAAATAACTTTTCTTGTTATAGGTGGTATGAGAGAGCGTGTCAGATTTTTACTGACAAAAATCGATCTGTGTTACTTCAATAACTCTTAGTGTTCCAGGACCACAGTGAGGTATTCGAATATTCTCACAGCCCAATCTTTTGGCATTCAAGCAATTACGAGTATGTTTGTTATTTTAGCATAATATAGCATAATCAGCCTTTTAATGTTCCCACTGTTGGGACTAAGGCCTCACAGAGAGGGAAAGGTCAGTAATACACCACGCGATAATACACAATGTCTTCGAAATTTTGGTTCTATGACATGTCGGTTTCCTCGCGATGTTTTCCATCACCATTTCACCAGTGGTGATGAAATAACTTACACAAAGTAATACGTCTGGTTGGGCTTGAACCCGCGACCTACAATTCGTAAGTACAATTCGTAAGTTATGAATATGAATAAGTCGGGGCCGTTATAACTCGGCTACCACTGCTCTTTTGTTATAATAACTATAAAACAATTAGAAAACAAGCAACAATGCTACCTATGCGTGAAGCTGTCTCAATATTTTGTGCAGAATAACAAAGTATTTGAGAATTGATTTTTTTTGCTCAGAAACACTATTTTCTTCGTTCTTAGGAAAAGCTCAACACTATTCTATCATTATGATAATTTATCCCTTTAACATAATCGAAAACATACTTCTGATGGGAATGAAATAGAATGAAAACAACAATCTTCATTCTCATAAGACTAAAGAGATTCATGATTCCTTACAAAGCAGACCAAACCCCTCAGAATAATAACATGTAGATGTGATATTATTCTGCGGGACGAAATGACAAACTGCCTCGGAGAGAAAAACAAATCTTGTCCCAAAAAGGCGTTGGCAGGAGATGTCATTTTGTTTTATTTTTTTGTCTTACACCCGGTGTAAACGGCGAACTCATTTGCTTATGATAAGGATTTCAATTACGTCGGGATAATTTATGCAAATTCTTTGTTTGTATACGTTTGTAATTAGGAATTTCTGTTTTTTTTTTTTTTTGTTGCTGTCGGTGCGTGGGGTTTTGGCGTGGAAACAAGGACTCTTACAACATTATGACAGCTTGTTACAGAAATTATACTTGTATTATTTCGCAACTGTTGTAACAAATCAACTTCAAACATGAAGATGTAAAATTTTCTATACAATATGATAAAAAATAAATGAAGAATCTACATAATAAACATTAAATCTTAGAATGTTCCCACTACTAGGACTCAGGCGTTTTTTTTTTAAAGAAAGAAATGATTAATGATGTTCAGTTTGCAAATAGGTTACAAATAATACTTTTACACGACAATCTTTTCGCTATTTTAAACTACTCGTAGATAAGGCCGATGTTTTCTAGCTGACTTTCCTGAGAAGAAACCCCCCAATAAAAGAGGTCAAAGTATCTTTAAAAGTCCAAAAGTCCATTAAGTCCAGTCTAGTCCGTTCTCCTCCAAGATAATGGCACGTGACCTCATTCGTGGTTATTTGTCTGTATTTATATAAGTATGTATTTGTTATTGTATCAGTTTTCTACTTGTTTTTTTTTTGTTTACCATTATGTTACACCTACTATGTTATGTCTCTGAACCACACTAAAGTCGTCTGGTAGAAAATGCCTATGGCATTAAGTCCGCCTTTGTACACTAATACATAAAACATTAATAAATAAATATGGCTAACAAAATGGGCCCAGTGCTGGTAATTGTCGGTAGTTACATGTCTTGTAACCTTTTTGCTCTAGTACAATGAAGACCTCATAAGACTAAATAGGGTGTAGCAGTGAGCGACCTCATTTTGTAAAAGTATTTGTTTTTTCTAAGCAATTAAATAAATAAGTTGTCCGAATGGTCATTGAACACGTGACTAGTTTTAAGTTTGGGTGGTTATATTTACTCATTACGTCGCAAGATTGACGCAATGGAAGTGTGGTGCTGGAGACGCTTGCTAGAATCCGATGGACCGCGCACCAAACAAATCGATACTCAAAGAATTATTGTCGTCTGTGCAAATACGAATCTTCAAGTTCTTCGTGCATATCACCCGTAACGAAAACTCGATGGAGCGATTGGTAGTGCAAGCGAAAATCGGGGGCAAGAGATCACGTGGACGCTCTCCAACATGGTGGACGGAATTCATCAAATAAACGAAAACGCCTAAGCCACCAAACACAGAGCTGCATCAACTCGACCGACCCATGACCAGAACCACTCTGTCAAGAGAGCACGACGAAACAAATTTACTGCTTAAAATGTTATAGGTAAGTATGAGTCATAACCACCACACCGTGCCTTAACGGCCCCAAAACTTCCAATGGCAACGCCTATTCCAGGTAATTTATGTAAAACTTAGATAATATATGCTACTTGACAATATAACTTCATATCTTCCACAATATTGCGTCCCAAGATTCTCTGAGATAGGGGAAATAAAGTTTTCCCTCGTTCCATATATTTGCGGTTTGGCCTCAAGCGATGTCACTTCGGTACGCCCTATGTGGTGTTGCCAGTATTCCGTAAGAAATGGCCACCGCAAATTGGTAGGCTGGCACATTTAATAGTTTAGTTTTAAGTTGATTCGTTTTAGGTTATTTAAATCTTTTTAGTTTTATAAATATTGTATAGTTAGCACTGCAATTTGCTTTGTTATAAGAATGTGTGAGACTTGTTTGTGATATTCTATCATAATCATCGCAAAAGAGGCGCTTTTACTCATTATTATTATTATTATTATTATGAGCCTGTAGTGTCCCACTGCAGGGCAAAGGCCTCCCTTCCATTTTTCCATACTCATATTTTTCAAAATTATTATTCGATTGTTTAGACGTAAAATCAAAAATATATGGGATTGACAAGCGCATCGAAACGTCATTTGACCAATCCGTTATATTTTGACGTTTCGACAATCGTCATCTTTGATACATTCATACTTTTTTTAGAATCTCGGGAAGACCTATTAAAAAGTACAATGTTCAGAAATTACAATTGAACACTGGCTATGCAATGTTCGATGGTTCACTTCACGCCACTGCTGTCTCCATTATGATTTTATGATACTGGCCATATAGTTGACATTGGTTCTATAATGCCATAAAGAACAAAAAAAACTATTTTATTATTTAATTACGAGCTAAATAAAACTGTTTTCGGTTTAACTTAGTATTGAGTAAATAAATAATAATATTATTTTTGTTAATTTAATTTTGTTGTCATTATTCAAGAATTTTGCAACATTGCAGTGTTTATAGCAGGCTTACCTCTGTAATAGTGTAAAGTTGCAAATGAGCCTGCAACTTAACAACTGTTGTTCACAAACACTGTAAGAAAACATTTCTCTCAGAGGACGCGACCTGTACGCAAAGTAAAGGATGTGCACTTCTAAGTATATTTCATTTATATTTAGCCAAGTTTATTCAAAGTTTCTTTTCTTTTTTAAATGATATAAACTAGTGCTAACTTAACTGCGATCTCACCTGATTGTAAGCAGTAAGACAATTAGTTAATGGTGAGGCGCACTAGTTTATTAAGAACCTATTCACTCAAGTCTTGAAGACACATATATTATAATGGGACGGGAAGACCGCAGCAGGCAAACTGTTCCAGTCCTTCGATGTACGCGGTATAAACAACACTTAGTCCGGACCGTAGAAGTTTTAACAAAATAAGGATATTCACCGTACATCGATTAATTAAGCTGAACCATTAGCAAAATTACATTAAAAAAAATGTAATTATACGTGTAAGTACATACACTAGGTTCCTACATTTTATATAGCTAAACCGCGTAAATCTAAGACACCGCAACTAGCAACACCGCTCGTATATTTTCGGCAATATTCGTGGAGAATTTAAATTTCGAATGGGCTCGAGGCGGGCGCGTCGATCGTAACGATGCGCGCGCGTCCATGCATAAAATTAAACTTGGATAATGAGGCGTTGAGCATTTCCGCGCTTCCGATGTGTTAAGCTGAGAAATTCGCGCCATAACTTTCGTTTTCGGAGATGACTCAAAAGAAAAATCGAATAATCTTATAAGCGGTAGTTGGACAATCATACGATTTCAAAAATGATTGAGAAATTCATTTCTTATTCTACACCTTCAATAGAATAGAATAGAATAGAGATTAGTTAGTAGATTCTTTTAGTAAATAGTAGAATCTATCTTTGGTAAATAATAGATTATTTTCCTAGTATCAAAGGATATTTGGCACTTAAAAATAAAACAAGTAGCACAAAAGTAATATCGTAGCTTACACTGGCTGCCAGGAGCTCATAAAGGTACTCCAAAACGATTCTTTCAATGCGGTCACCTATTTTTTTTTTCCAAATCATAATGTAACAAGTAATCACGGGCAGGCACGTTTACAAGCCGTCCAATCAATCAGCCAGCGACACCGCCGTAAAATATGCTGCAAATAACACTAGTGATGGGCCCTCAGGAAAATTGCCACGTGATCCCGGAAAGATATAAAAGTATAGGTTGGTTTTTCTTTTGTTTGGTGCTGACAACATTATAAAACCATAATACACCGTTAAATTTTAGTCGTTTTAATCCCACGGAGGGTCGATTCGGTACATAAAATACTATCGATTTGTAAAGAGAAAATTAAAAAATAAAGTACTTTTTTTTAAACTCGAATTAATTTACGCATATACGAAATTAATTTCTTTAAGTAAACGTCAACTGAGCGAGGCCGATGAACTGTAGGTAGTTAGTACGCAACGACCGATAACTACCTACAAGGTCATTGACTCGTTTACTTAAAGAAATTAATTTCGTACATGCGTATATTAATTCAAGTTTTTGAAAAAAAGTACTTTATTTTTTCTTTACAAATCGATAGTTTAATTCATATACCGAATCGACCCTCCGCGGAATTAAAACGAATAAAATTTAACGGTGTTTAAATACTAGTTGTCATATTAAATAGATTGACCAGTACAAAGCTCCAGAGATTTTTTTTTCAATTTTTTTTTTATTATTTCAAACTTTAGTGAAAAATAAGTAGAATGCACTGTAATG
Source organism: Leucania comma (assembly GCA_958295575.1). Taxonomy (NCBI): domain Eukaryota; kingdom Metazoa; phylum Arthropoda; class Insecta; order Lepidoptera; family Noctuidae; genus Leucania; species Leucania comma. The sequence continues at coordinate 4,438,355 of OY282469.1, forward strand.
ACTATATCATAGCCTAAAAGTTACAACTTAAGTAACAGGATTGCATCACTGCTTACCATCAGTTGGGACCGCAGTCAAGCACTAGTTTGTATCAATTAAAAACGAGCCTGATAAAAAACTTAAAACAATAAAAAAAGCTCGTATAGAAAGCCAGCCATTAATTCAAAGATATAAACTGCAACATATTTGTACCTTTTTCATAAAGTTTAATACAACCGCGCCAGCGATTCGCATCTTGTTAGTTAAATCCGTGATGAACGTGGAAATTAATGCAAATTGTCATTACTTACGAGTAACGCACTAGTGCGATGCAATAATTGAGTTTAAAATCCAATAACTACCGTTAGTGGTTTCGCACGGCACAAGATTATCTCGTGTTGGTAGTGATTAGCTATGTTTCTGCAGGTAGGAGAAAAGTGAGCTATTCTCTAAGAAAACGCAGCGCTGCCGCAAAGACGAACTTCCAAATAGGATACATTGAATTAACAATCCAATGTATAGGTAAATTAGGTTGACAATCTAAAGTATCCTATTTGGGTGTTCGTCGTTCACTGTACTACAAATTATTAATATAATAGTTACGCTGAATTTCTTCCTTTGTCTGTGTAATTAAATTTATTTTAAAGATTATCAACTATATTTCTTGGTTCATGTGTTTGAAATTATACGTTATGTTTCAGCACTTAGTTTATTTACACAAGGAAAAACTATTATAGGTACTACAAACTCGTTTGTTTCATTTCAGACACATCCGAACCGAAAATAATACTTCACTCAAGCAATCACTTTACAACGTAAACACCAGCTTTGATTTAACGAACACCCAACACCAGTACAACCAACATCCCGGAAAACGAAACACGAATACAGGCTCAAAACACGGGACTTGTCAGCACAACACTGAGGAATTTGTCGCCAAAATGACACTTTATCGACACAACGCAGCGATCGACAGCTTGCTGCGATGCTGTGTCGTAAATCCGTGATGAAATATCCCCAGACTAACATAAAAACGTTTTATGTTTTTTGAAAAATATCAGCGGTGTCACCTGCGCAAATATAATTGTGTACCGCCGTAAATTATGGTTTACGATGTTTAGTTTTGAGATTATTCTGTTTTATGTTTTATGCTTCTGTTTCTTTGAAGTTAGCACTAAAATAATAGGTATAGCTGCTGAATAGAAGAAGACTGGTTGTTTTGCAGCCGCTTTCTTTTTGAATTGAGAATTTAAAGTTAAGATTTTGAAAATGACTGGCTTGTTGGTTTAGTGGTTGGCGATGTGTGTATTTAGAAATATATAAGTGTGTTTATCAGTTGTCTAATACTCATAACACAAGCTCTGCTTAGCTTGGGACTAGACGGCGTTGTGTGATAGTTGTGGAATATTATTACTTAATTTACTTATAAAGTTTGATGCGTTTTTATGATAGTGTTTGACAAGTTCGCTAATTATAAAACTTAGAAACAACGGTTTAGTTTGACAAATTCTATTCAGCAAACACGGGGTTTTTGATAGTATCAATGTGCAAGAATATTTCAAGAATGATATAGTATGCGGCAAATAAATTGAAACAAAATGGTCGTCGTTGCTACGGTTACGCGCAGCCACCCACTTCAATTGAGATCCGAAAATATTGCGCATTGAAGGTTGGTCGCCATTTTGGTTCAACTTATATTCCGCGTATTGCACTCTTAGAGTTTTAGTTAAAATGTCTTCTTTGGGCCTGCTCCTGCTTCTCTTGGCCGCTGAAGCCCCTCTCTGAGGCCCGCACCGGGTCTGTTTCTACTACGATGAGCTTGTTCCTGAATCGACTGGTCTCTGATGGCCGCTGTAGGCTTACTCCCAACCCTTCAGCTTTCTGGAAGTTACACCAAAACTGCTGCTGAATTTTCTATTACTTTTATTTTTAATAAAACGTTGCCCTACACGAACAATTACTCTTGTGTCGTGGTTGCGTTCACAAACATGTAAACGCACACACACAAGACACCTAGACCCGAAACACCTATTTGTAGGCTACACAAATATTTTTTCCATGTGGAAATATCATTCAATCACTAGGCCAACTATACCGTCATGAATTACTATCCTCCTCGAGTCAACCAAAACAAGATTTTACCCCAACACTCGAAAAAAAATCATAACCCAATTAATCACCGTCAGACACATAATCAAAAAAGACAAATCATCACACTGAAACACCCCATGCCTGTAGTACATTCCCACCGGCATACAGAAGTTTATTATAGGTCCTCTTATTTTTATATGCAGTATGACAGCACCATGGCAAGCCGCTGAAGATTAAGAAGTACTCGACGCATGAATAATGTATGCTCACATTTGTGTCAAGAAGACTCTAAGTGAGTTTTGAGTGAAGATAGTTAGGCTTGTTTGCAAAGTGTTAAGGTGTAGACGCTGTTGGAAGTGTGTTTTGAGAGGTTAGTTTGATAGCAGGTTTAAAATAAATTCAGTAGGGAGCGGTGTCTTCATGATTCTTAAGTCAGTGAAGCGCTGCAGTGCAAGGCTAGAGTGAATAGGCTCGTAATAAATTACGAATAGTATGCATCACCGACGATTTCATACATACTACTTGCTATCATGTGGGATCGCAGTCAAGCAGTATAATTCATATCAATTTAAAAAAAAATGTTATGGAAATCAGTAACCTTTTAATGGAAGGGGAAACTGTCAAGAATCAGAATAAGGATGCAAACAATGAAAATGAACAAAAATATGACGTCACCGCCACTTATATGTGTGCAAAAGGGATAGCAAGATGTCCCCACTACGCCCCCACTCCTCCTTATACCAATATTTGAAAAGCTAATTGTTCTTTCTTTAAGTAAACAATTTAGATGTTTTTCCAGAAAAAAAAACAATTGTTTTGTTTTTTGTTTACAATAAAAATATATTGTACAAAAATAAAAACAGGAACGTACCCAATTATAAACACAGACCAATGTTAAAAAAATAATTTAGGTATGTATTTTAAGGTTAGTGTCCCAATTTTCCCGCGAAGCGAACCCACCTAATGATAAGCAATGATGCAAACGTTGATAGTGAGGTGCATTAGTTTGTTAAGAGTAAAATAGCTTTTGTGTAAACAGGTATCCTCTTTACACAAAAGCCAATACCCAAAATTCCAAACAATTCAATCATAAAAGCTCACACATCCATATTCATAACACCTTTAGCTTACAAAGGCAATTAACATCCTTCTACCCGACCTTAGTAGTAGAAAGGTACCTATGGAAAGCGTCTTCGGGGGTCGCGGATCACGGCTGAATGAATTATGTAAATCGCCCGCTGTGGTTAACATCGTAATATTGTAAGCGACACTCTTCACCCCTCTTGTGGAGATATAGCCGGCTGGATATGGTATGAATATATTTATGAAATACTGTCGTAAATTGTGACACTTTTGAACATTCTTGAAAATGACGTGAATGTACCCGAAAAATTGATACAACAGAATGTAACACATATACTCATAACGACTGAACTAAACTTAATTCGAATAATTATACATCGTTAAATTTGGGTCGTTTTAATCCCGTAGAGGATCGACCCAGTCACAGACAGACAGAAAGACATGAACAGAGAGACATGATTACAAACTATCGATTTATAAAGATAAAATTAAAAAACAAAGTACTTTTTTTCTATAATTCCTATTAATATATGCATGTACGAAATTAATTTCTTTAAGTAAACGAGTCAATGACCTTGTAGGGAGTTGTGGGTCATTGCGTACTAACTACCTACAGTTCATTGGCCTCGATCAGCTGACGTTTACTACTTAAAGAAATCAATTTCGTACATGCGTAAATTAATTCGAGTTTAAAAAAACCGTACTTTATTTTTCATTTTAATGTTAACAAATCGATAGGGTTTCATGTACCGAATCGACCCTCCACGGGATTAAAACGACCTAAATTTAACGGTTTATATACAAAACACGTTTAAACAAATTCATTGAGCATATAAAAATTATCCACTTCATCATTGCCAATGAGAAAAGTGTTCAAAAGTGTGGCTTTTTTCTCATTGACACTGAATAGCATTGATGAATTGCTGATTAATTGGCCAAAGAAAGGTTTAGGCCCTCTGGTTATCCGATGAGTTGATTAGCTGTTTGCTGATATCCTGATCAACTCGTTTCGTTTTATTTAATGTAAATTGTGACTAATTTGAAGATATTTGAAATTAATTATTATAATCAGCTTTTATTGCTTTAGGAACTTAAAAGGCATATAAAACATACTAAAAATAATAATATTTACAAATAGGTAGAAAAAGGAACTTATTGGGTATCAAAAAATTCATCCACATCGAATGCTGATTCGTTAACTGAATTAAAGCCATGCATTATAATTATATATTAGCAAGTTTTTGAAAGTTTTTGAAACTTTAAAAACACAACAAAATCGGCGGTCCTACCATAGTAACTTATTAGATTTCCGGCCACCGTAGGCGCGGGCTCGCGGACGTTGGGCAATGGGTAGCTCGCTGTCCGTCCGTCCGGTAACAGACCGGTCCGAGCTCAGGTCGTCTACGGTGCGCACTGTTCCCGCGCGCCTCAAGGAGTTGTCAGCAAACTGTAGGGGTCCAGCAGGGCCGAAGCCTACTGGGGCCAAAGGTTATGTGAGAATGTCACCAGGGGCCCCGGGACAAAGGCAATGAATGGAAGGGTAGGTTTTTAGTCAGTAAAAGTCTGACACTATTTCCCGCCCCACCCAAGGGCGGGATTTGTCATTGGATGATTTTACCTACGATAAAAAAAAACCATAGTAACTTAAAATATCATAATTCCAGTTTCACAGGAAGACTGAGCTACACCAGTTATATTATAGCACTATCTTAAGCACATCGATTTCATAATCATTTTAAGAACTTAAGATAGAGCCCCTGACTCGTCGACAGCGCGCACTGTTCCCGCACGCCTCAAGGAGTTGTCAGCAAACTGTAGAGATCCAGCCTGCTAGTTGCAGGCAGGCAGGGTTGAAGCCTACTGGGGCCAAGGGTCTGTTTTTGAAAGGAAGGCTCGGCGCTGGTATCTAAAGCAACGAAGGAACAGGGTGGGGTTTTAGTCAGAGGGCTTTTTTTAGTTAATAAGAGTCTGACACTATTTCCCGTTCCGCCCAAGGGCGGGAGATGTCATTGGATGATTTTACCCACCACCAAAAAAAAGCCCCTGACCTTTTTTCATAACATTGATAAAACTACTAAGGAGGAGACGTGCAAAGATAGGGCAGGTATTTTTTCCCAGTTAGTTTCATTATGAAAATGTTAACTTATTTAACTTACTAGACAAAAAAAGTTGAAGATAGCACCTTCCATTAAACTTAGTTCCATACTTTAAACAGTTCGCCGTTCTTACAGGAATGATATCTCGCACATAAATTGGGAAAGGGCGCCGCGACGCCCCAGGACGTCGGTAAGGCTGCAGGTGAAAATTATCAGAAGAGGGGCCCAGATTTAAAGCAAACATCGGTTACCCCATCTGCACAATGTTCCAATGTTCTAAGTACAATGTTCACAATGGTTTTATGTTCGCGATTGTACATGCGGAATTGGTATTTTCTTATTACACTCGTTGGCAATATTTTTGGGGAAGAAATGTTCCACGTTTTCGTGTGGCGGCTTGGATTTGTATTCTGTTGGGCTTTTTTTGGAGATAAGTGGGGAGTTATGTATGTGTTGAGTATTTACTAACGTCTATGTACCGTTGCTGGGTTTCTTTAGAATTGTATTATGTTTACGTTTTCCGTAGAAAGTGTGTTTCCTTGGAGATAATTGTTCCCTTGTTTTGTTAACCTGTGTTTCTGTATTATTTTGCAATATACGGCACTTTGAATAGAATACAATGCTAAGACATTTCCTACAGTAGGCACACAGTACATTGTCTTGGAATGCAAAGGGCAACTGTAAGTTTTTGTCAGTAAAAGTCTGACACACCGCATCGTTCCACCCAGAGCGGGAGAAATTATTTAATGATACTCCACTTCATAAAAAAAGGAAACAGTAACGTGAACCAAAAATATTTTTATTACAATGCCATGCTAATTCCGGAATTGGAATTGCGGAAGGATACCTTCATTTCCTCAACAATAAAGTACAAACCAAAAAATATTTCCCGGATTTTCCCATTGAACTCGCGAACTTAATTAACATTTTCCAAAGAATGCTAACTTTAAATAGTCTTAAAAGTAATTGTTGTGAATCAAAGTGATAAATGTGGAGTGAGGTACACTCGGCTACTAAATTTTAAGGGAGGTTCACCCGCAAACGGCCTCATAAACAGACTTCAAATAAAAACCGCTTGCTCTCTAAATTATATGGGGACACTTGAACATGGAGATGTTCCTTTAAAGATGGCCTTTCGCCGTTCGTTAATTACCACAGTTTTTATGGTCAATAAACTTGTAATTTTTACTTGGAGTCTCAGTAATAGCGTGTTTTATCGTTTCAGTGTGAGCATTCTTTAAAAGTACTTTGAAAAAGCTTCTTTATTTACCGCCAGTCGTGTTAAGTGGCGGCCATTTTGGAAATTACATTTGAAAATGTAAAAAGCTGAAATGCTTCACATAAAACTAAATGGTTTTGAAACTTTGATGGCTGGTAATCTATTTCTTTCTAACTTTAATAACCAAGAGCTAACAAAGTTGTGGATACCCCTTGAGCGCCGATTGTATATACGTCTGTACAACTTGAATGACCTTGAAAAAATCTTTATTGTCGTTTTTTACATACGTTTTTACGAAATTTATCTGGCCGAAAATTTTGGTTTCTATATTTTTGTTTTTCCTAGAAAAATTTAGATCATATTATTTATTTATTTGAATAAAAGTTGTCAATGTGTAATGACCCCTGGCGTCGCAGGGGTATATTTTAGGGTTATGTAACGCAACAAAACCATTCCCTAGCGCTAATACAATGGCACAACATTAAGTAAGTACAATAATCATCCCAAAACTTCACGAATAACACTACACTAGCAAGATTACCTAACATTACTGTAACAGCTTCAACCCGACCAAGTCTATAACACTAAAAGTCAGCCGTATTCCAGACTTGCCCACTTTCAAAGACGTCACTATGGCCCGTAAGGCAAACTACACACTATTACCTACATCTTAAAAGGAAAATCTGATTTAAAGTTAGTCGGCTGATCGTTAAAATTGCAAGTGTGCTAGGATGGACCAAGTTGTAAATTTAAATCACTAAGTCTACCAAGTTGGGCCAACTTTACAGAAACTTACTGCAAATTGGATTACTGCAGTGTTGTACACTGTGGCCGTATTGGCTAGTTTGACTCGCTGAATTTGCTGCACTGTAACTTAGGCAAGTTATTGGACTGGGTGACTGGAGTAATTGTATAGTATGTGGTTGAGAAGACAGTTTCTAAGTTACTTCATTTTATTAAAGAAACTTATTTTAGTTGATTCAAAATTCTACGTTATCTGGGTCATTCGGTAGGGCTAAAGTTATGACTTGGCAAGCGAGATGCATCCAATCCAGTTTATCAAACTGTGAAACTTTCACAACGCAAGTTTGTGAGAATTTACTTCTTGTGTAAATAGAAGGAGATTTAAGAAAATGGTTTTAAAGCGTAGCTGTCTCTAATATGGAGGAAAACTCGTTTTAAGTTTCGAAACAGTTTTTGAAGTTTATTCGTGTGTAGAGATATTTAGTTATAAAAAAAAACAGCGTATAGAAATGTGGATTAAATTCGATAAATTGCTTTGCTTGTGTCACTGGATAATCTGATATGATTTTAGCTGAATTTATTTGTTTGCATTTTTAGTTTTGTCTGAGTAATTTTGCACTTTTATCCATTTTACCAAGAACTTGTCAACTCTATTCAAAACCTTGCATTAAAGCATGATGTAATACGAATCTAGAGCCAAAAACTTCAAGATTCAAATGAAAATCTTTGTACGATTGGGAGCAGTCAAAGGAAAAGCCTCTCCAGACAGCACTACAAACAAAAAAAAAACATCCAAACACGTTCAAAACGGAATCAAAAATTTGGAAAAGTGCAAACATTTAAAAGTAGAAGGGGCGTAAAGTGCTCATTACGCGTCAGGGGTGCTCGAGGGGCGTTCGGCAAAGTTTGAGAATCACGAACAGGTGGTAGACAATCGTGGCACGACGCTGCCGACAGCAGACTGTGCAGCTCGTCGCACGAAGCTACCGACGGAGGACGGCTCGTTAAAGGAATGTTCGTACTTAACAGAACATTACACCCACCTGGGTCTGCGTTGCGTGTACATAACTACTTTTTACGGATTCGCCCATGTTTTTACACGTAAGGCTTTAATTGTAATGCAAGGTTTGAAGGTATGCCGTGTCTTGAAACTTTCTTCATGTTACTATCACACTAATATTATAAAGAGAAAAGTTTGTGAGTGATGGTGTGTTTGTATGTTTGTTATATCTTCACGTTCAATCGGTTTTGGTTGAAGTTTTGTACATTGGCTCGTTTTCTGGAATCTTTTTATTCCGGGAGTGTGTTCCTTTTGTTTCTGCTTGTACGCAGGTGAAACCGCTGGTAGCACTTATTTATTTATTATATACTTTATTGTACATACATATTAAATTAAACAAAGGAAAATCATTTAATTAAAGCACACTTAATTGATTCATAACCATTGCAGCACTTCATCCACAAGTTAAGGATAAAATTAATTTTGCAAAATATGTTTTGTTATCTGATGGTGTCTAATTTATCTACCTAAAAACATAACGACTGACTATGGTGATATGATGTATAATCAAAAATGCTACACGCGTTTTGGAGACCAGCATTCTCTCCGTAATATGCTCATTTATGAAGGACTATTTCTATCATAATAACCCTGTTCATCTCATTTGGCAAATAAACTAGCATTTAAGGTAATTTAGTTACTGGCATTTCATCTTGGACATTCCATTTTTTCTGATTAGACGTATTCGATTTCTACTCAAAGTTTCCAGATCCTATGTGTGACTGTGACCTTCTATGACTCGTAAGCCTTTTCAACATTATCTGCTTATGCTATATTATATAGCATAAGCAGATATATTATATAGCAAAATCCTTCTTAGATCGTTCTTTTCTTCTTTATCGTACAACAAAACACATCCTTCTTTTCTTTTATTTTAATATTATCTTAATGTGTACATGAAATGTTAAATAAATTATAATATACAGTGATAGTAAAGTTCATAAACTTAAATGAGCGTAATCCAAAATTGAATTTTCTCCCAGTAAGACTAAAAGTAATCGAGAGAGATCACAAAAGAAGATAAAATTTTAAATTACATTCTACATGAATAAGATATCACATAAATATATATATGTATATAAATGTCAAATAATACATATGTTATTGTGAAAGGAAATGCTATTTAATTTTCCTCTAGATATTCAGAGAAGAATTGTTGATTAAGAAGTAATTTTATGAATCATAATAATAAACGACTTTAAGTAATTAAAATATTTTATTATAAAAACTGAATCTAATTGTGACAAACAACAAATAATTGGACCCTGTTAAGCAGAAAAGATCCAGCCAACATTTTATTACTTTTGAGTAAATGCAGTTTAAAGTTAGGCAGATAATAAAAAAATCGTATGATACACTACCTATTTGAAATTTAGTAGTGTAATTTCAAATAGGTACTGTATCATACGATTTTTTTATTATCTGCCTAACTTTAAATTGCATTTACTCAAAAGTAATAAAATGTTGGCTGGATCTTTTCTGCTTAACAGGGTCCAATTCTGATATGATTTGAGTGTAAAAGAGAGGAACCAGGGGGAGATCATTTGGAGACATTTATGTACTTCACTATTTACGAAACTTGCAAATCATGTAAAAACACAAAAACACAAAATCGAAAGGTGACTAAAGAATCCTCCTACCTCCAGTCCCCCTCGAGCGGAGTTTAGAGAGCGATTACGTGACTAAGCGATAGCGGGGGACACTTCTTCAGCGCCACAAATTAAACAAGTTCACAATTTGAACTCACAGTTGAGTTCAAAGTTAATTATTAGTTGACTGTTTGTTCTGTTGGAGGAGAGTGGTTGGTGCTTGATTTGTCAAGTGATTGTCCTTTGTTTTGCAGGTTTTAGAGAGGTCATTGTTTTGTTTGTAGTGTACCTACTATATGAGTAGGGCTGTGCGATTGTGACCATTTATGTACTTGTGGTGATGAAGTGTAGCTTTGATGTAACCTGTTTATCTTGACATATAGGTCATCCTTCTTTGAGTTGCTTTTTATGAGATTTATATTGCAATAAAAAGTCAGTAAAACAGTTCATTTTATCGTGAATGAAGTAAATTAGATAGAAAGCAAATACACTTATTTGACACAAATATAACAAATAAAAACAAAAATTATAAAATAAATGCCTTCATAAATTAAAACGAATCTTAAGTGACGAATCTATGAGCATAATATGCTGTTATATAATATACATACTTGTATAATAATGAATTAATATTGTTTGCATACTGTTTTCTAAAAACAATCCTTGTGGATTATTTCAGTTCATACGCGTTTGTATATGTTATTTTTTCAAGTTTTTCCTATTACGTTATTTACATGCATATTATCGTTACATACATTATAGATAACATATTAAATTAATCGAATAAAACAGTAAGTACTTATAGAATATTTTACTAAGATCGTTCACTATAAGATTAACGAGATATGCACATGTTAAGGAGTGTTTTAAGGACTAGTGTGATGATGTAGAGAGTTATAACATTAAAGTTAGTACTGAAAGGAGGGTTGGCAAGTAGGGGAAACATTGTGCTCCAACATATGGCATGGATGTTAGGAAGTGTCTAATAAGTAACATATGACATAATATATGCTTTCGTAACTGAATACTGTGAATACGATTTGCAACCTGAGTGTTCGGTTTTTAGAATAGGTCATTCTTTTTCAGGGGAGTATAGGTGTCTTAAAAAATATGTAAAGTCATATACATGTGAGCAGTGGTGGTCAAGTGGTAGCGGACCCAACTTACGAGTTGTAGGTCACCGGTTCAAACCCGGCTATGCGCATTACTTTGTGTAATTTATTTCATCACCACTGCTCTCAAAACGGTGAAAGATAACATCATGAGGAAACCGGCATGTCCTAGAACCAAAAATTCATTCAAGGCGCGCGTGGTGGATTACGGCCCATTCCCTCTCTTAGAGAAGAGGCCTGTGTCCCAGCAGTGGGAACATTAAAAGGCTGATGATGATGATGATGATGATGATGAAAGTCATGTACGTAAGACACCCAGACTCGCAACAATAGGACTATTTATTAGATCCATAAATAGCGGGTTCTTAAAACGAGTTACTTTGAACACATCTTCAAATTGACGAGGAATTATAAGTACAAATAAACTTTATATTAAAGGTACGTTTCTCTTTTTTCGGAAATTAGTTACATAAGGGATTATTTGTGTTTTGTATTTCTTCTTAGTATTTTTTTCTGATTCATAAAGCTGTGATATTTATTTATACCCAAACTGTTTTTTAATATAACTGTTTACCCTACCTATACAACCCAGTTACTGGGTAGAACATGTTGTCAGACTATTAGCCAACTGGCTGCAAAGCTGTGTAACAGAACAATAACATACAAAACAGGCATACGAGTGACATTTGCGGTCCCGATCTCGACAGATGTCCAAAATTTACAGCGACAGTAAAAACTATAGTTGAGTTCGACAATATGTCACCGCAACTATTCCGCGTTGATACTGCACTGTAACGAGACGCGTAACTTGTGATGGCACATGAGGACTGGCGAGCACAGAGGTGTTACAAACTCTGTGTACAGCAGACACTGACATAATCGTGCTTTTTATGATTTTTTTCTGTTTTTTTTTTTATTTGTTTCTTCTAAAATTAAATTATAGTTTTACAGCTTATCATTGTTTTACTTATGTTTATGTTAGTTTTTGTTTTATAATCCATCAATATAAATTTAAATTGTTAGTTTTAGTAAATTAGTTTTTTTTTTGTAACCTAACCTGAAAAAAATTGTTACACTAACCTTTAGATTATGGTAGATAAATGTTTTTAAAAGTTTACGGTGTAAACAATTGTTGTTTGCCCAATAAAGGAAAATTTAAAAATTAAAAATAAATAAAAAAATATTACGACGCTTGAAAGGCCAAAATTACTAGGTGACATCGAGTAAACTTCATAGGAGAGGGCAGGGTATTTTAGTTAATAAGAGTCTGACACTATCTTCCGCTCCGCCCAAGGGCGGGAGATGTTATTGGATGATTTTACCCACAACAAAAAAAAATGCGATTGCAGAAGGTAGGTATTCTGTGAAAACGTCATGAATCATATTTTATTGTAATACACGTATTTTACATTTCTTTATTTTTCCCAAATAAATAAAATAAAATTTAGTTCAAATTCTGCAACATAGTTGCCGTCAACTGTACCAACCCACGGAATTACAGTGGCCCAGTGGTTTATGCGAAGGGTCGGCCATTTACCAGCACGTTCATGATATTAACGACGGCTTGACCAACCGGCACTACCACGAGTTATAGCAAGATACGACGCAACTTCTTACTAACGTGATAAGTTTTTACAATCCTTCAACTATGTCCATCAGTGGACCTTCATTTAGGATAATTTGTATGTGAAAATTCTTGGAAGTGATGGGATTGTTGTTATAGTGAACGGTTCTAGAGAGGCGTCCGAGTACTGGAAGACGCAGCATTAGAAGGCTTCCCACAAGATGGAAGCTTTCTAACGTTGCCTGGTGAAAATCACGGGGATCCGATGAATGGGAAATGCACAAGTCTGGTCTTTGTAGCATCACTTGGGGAAAGCATATGTCTAACACTGGATTTTTTTCGTTTAAAATAATGAAGGGATTGTATAAATGTCAATGTTGAGAAAAGAACACATGACCATGGTTTACGGCGTCGCCACAATTCTGCCGCGTGAACAGCTGTAGATCTGTTTCGCTGAGAGTACGACATAAAGTAAAGCTTTATTTAGGACGTAGTTCTGTAATTACACTCAAGCTTATTGGAGTAAGCCCATCTGACTTAGTTTTGCAAACAGCGGCTCACCTTACTATGTAGTCGGTTTGAGATTTCTGTATGGGTCGTGCCCGTGTTTGACAAATAGGGTACGTTTGTCTGAGCTTAAGACAGTTAAAAAATGGATGTCTAAGGATAATGTCACTAGACCTGAAGGCAAACCCCGCCAGGAGGCATTACTTTGTGTAGTTTATTTCATCACCATTGCTCTCAAAACGGTGAAAGAAAACATCGTGAGGAAACCGGCGTGTAATAGAACCAAAAATTCGAAGACATGTGACATCCACCAACCCGCACTGGGCCCGCGTGGTGGGCTACGGCCCATTCCCTCTCCTAGAGATGAGGCCTGAGTCTCAGCAACAGTGGGAAGCTTATAAGGCTGATGCTATGCGTGGTAAACCCTCTGTAGCCATTAATTAGCTTTCTCGTGCCTGTCGGCTTTTCCATATCGTACAAAGAATTTTGTTCGTTTTGCTTCTTGCATAAGTTTTTAGAAAGAACAGTACGCTTTATTAGTCAGGACGGGTTATTCCTGCAAGCCAGTATAGTGAACCAAATGGAGCTAGATTTAGGCAGTTCGTGATTATCCTGCATGTATCGTTGAGAGCTACATCGACTTGTCGAACATGGACGGATCGATGTCACACTGAGCATGCGAATTTGCCAGCCGAAAAACAGAGAGCTATAGCCCACGTACAAAGAACATGTTGAGAGTCACCCTAGGCAGTAGATGTCAGTTAGTGGAGTAGGTTATTGCCGGTCAACTTTTAAGTATGTTTTAAAATATTGACCTAAAGTCTCCTAAGTACACAGGGTTGTCATTGTGCTATATATCAGCACCTTGACATTTCATGCCATGTTGTGTCTGCCATGTTCAGTTTAAAAAGTGATTATTCAGATGGAATGAAACGCCACACAGAGCCGTAGTTGGAAAATGAGATGAATTTTCATCGCCCATATCGAATGAGAATAGTATATTTTTTTACGTGGATATTGGGAACTGAAAGTTTATAGATAACTCAACTCAAACTGAACTCAAACCATACATTTTAATTACATGAGCCATTTATTGAATGGTCGAGTAGGGCAGTCAGCTCTATTTCGAAAAACCATACATTTTAATTACATGAGCCATTTATTGAATGGTCGAGTAGGGCAGTCAGCTCTATTTCGAATTGTGAAATGTCGGCCCATTAGCTCAGTTGGTTAGAGCGTCGTGCTAATAACGCGAAGGTCGCGGGTTCGATCCCCTCATGGGCCACAATACGCTTTTTGATTTTCTGTTTTTATTTTTGATTGCTAATTTCAGCTAGTGAGTTTAACCGCGTGAAAATAGAGAATGTGTAGTCTTATGTCACTCAGTGGTAAAATAGCATTCTACTAATTCAGTCACGTCAGTCGGAATGATGAGGTTAATTGCACGTTCCAATAGCATCAACCTTATAATTTTCCCACTGCTGGGACTTAGGCCTCCTCTCTAGGAAAGGGAATGGGCCGTAATCCAACACGCGGGCCCAGTGCGGGTTGGCGGATGTCACATGTCTTCGAATTTTTGTTTCTAGGACATGCCGGTTTCCTCACGATGTTTTCCTTCACCGTTTTGTGAGCAGTGTTGATTATATAAATTACACAAAGTAATGCGCCGGGCTGGGTTTGCAACCGCGACCTACAACTCGTAAGTCGGGGCCGTTACCACTCGGGCACCACTGCTCACGTTCCAAAAAGCAGAAAAATGTGAAACACTTCACAGATATTCTTTTAAATGAATACTGGAATATTCATAAAACAAAGACAAAATTATTTTATTGAGAAAATGTCGCTGTGTCTCCGTTGAATAATTATGGCTAAGTGGAAGAGGACGTCAAAGTAATTTACCTAAAAATGCGAAATTTATTTAAAGCGACTTTTTAATCTTCTTAAAAACTTGGCGAGCCAACTTTAAAATTACGAACGATGTCACAAGACTATTAGTTACATTACAGTGGCGGACACGGCAACCGCATAACTATCCTTTATTTAAATTTATTGTTCCACACTTTAATAAACCCCGGTTATTCCGTTCCCCGGAGTGTACTGGCGTGCGGTCGGAGTTCACACTTCTGCGAAACTAATAATGTGCAACTCGCAACTCGTACTGGTGATTTTGTTTTCTTTTGTGTGCACTTTTCGTGGCACGTGGTGTAAACGGTTTTGTTGTTGTTTTCTCGTACTGTCATTGTTCCCCGTTTATTTATGATGGGGTGGCGAAATATTGGAATTTGCGCAACTATTCGTTTGTTTCTGTATGTATTTTTTCGTGCCGGAATGTGTTTTTTAGGTTTTTTTTTTTGTTTGTACGGAATTTGCTAATGGATGTTAGTTCAGCGTGTGTATATAAGGCATCTCGCCCACGGTGACCTTTTGTAGCGATGCTGTCGGGCGTTTTAGTAAGCGCACGACAGCATCGCTACTAACGCGTGTTAGTCTCTATTGCAAAGCGCTATAGAAGAGATGCCAACTAACTACAACGCTCTACAGCATTATGACTGTATCGATGCGAATGCGCTACAGCATCGCTACAAAATGTCGCCGTGGGTGAGGGGCCTAATGTATATGCACCTATTTTTGTTTTACTAGTCCTCGTTTAGAAAAGGTTTCATAAAAATTGTGAGTAGCTTCTGCCAGTGGCTTTGCCTGCGTGAATGTAGATAATACAATGGAACATACTGTTCTATTTCAGGACACGGTTTACCAGTGCTAAATTTCATTCAAATCCATTTAACTGATTGAGTGTAAAGGAGTAACGAACTTTCGCCTCTATAGTATTAATGCAATAGGTATTTAAAATAAAATAGATACAGAACCTAATTCCGCCTAATCTCTTCCATCATCGGATACGACGTACAGCGTTGCGCCACCGGTACATGGTGGACATCCCACCTATATGCACAAATCGTTTTGGGAACACATTCATTGTGCGTACAGCAAAGGAGTGGAATTCCCTGCCGGAGTCTATGTTTCCTGATGGCTACAACCCGGGAATCTTTAAGTCAAGAGTGAATAGGTTTCTTCTAGGTAAGCGTGCTCTATTGTCGACCGCATAGTCGCTTTTCATCAGGTGAGATAGCGGTCACGAGCGAATCTATCAACAATAAAAAAAATGAGACATGAAAGGAAAGAGATATTTATATATTAAACGCTTTATGCACAATAGTACAGAGGTGGACGGCGTCATAGCGGGCATTAGACACCAGCTTATAGCTGGGTGCGATGCCTCAGTGGCCCGGATGGCCTGGTGATTACGTAACATAACAATCTTATAACAAGTGATTTTTTATGTTTAATACATAAATTTTTAGCATAAAAATACTAGACACGTATTTCGGGTTTCGAACATAGTAACTAAAAAAAGTTTTATATATCAAAGTGAAAGCTTTCTTACTACCACATTTTTTCTTATCCAAATATTTAATCGTCAAAATTTAGGTACTCCAAACGTCCATATGAACAAGAACCTTTAAAAGCACCTCCACTCCACATTCACCAACTGAACAGCCTATTTTATAGCCTACTTAACGACCCAACAAACAAAAAAGCTCTTTCATTTTAAAACGGGTGAACTGGATGATCCTGGGAGGCTGGCTGTCAATAAGAAGAAAGGGCAGGCAATTACGTGGGGTCTGGGCAATCGATAGCAGCCTCCGAGCTACGTCTGTGTCGCTGCGCGGGCCGGGCTAGGAAAACCGCGGACTGGGTTTGAACTTGTAGGCTCGAATTTGTGGTGAGACGTTCGTTTGTAAGTGTGTGTGTGTGTGTATATGCTGTTTTAGATAGTTATCCTTGCATCTTGATGAAATAAAAATAGAAAATCTATACCAGTAGTTACTTCAACTAAGAGGACGCACTCTTCCCGTGCACCTCGAGGAGTTGTCAGCAAATTGTACGAGTGTGATGAGCACGATCATTTGTTCTGTTTTGGGTGTAATTTATCTATAATATGTATGTATTTAGAAATATGTATGTACGTTTATCAGTTGACTAGTACGCATAACACAAGCTTTGCCAACGCCGGTTAGCACCAAGCTAACTTGGGACTAACCGACGATGTGTTTATTATTTGTGGAATATTACAAAAAAGCGCACTAATACTATAAAGGTGATTGTAGATGTGTGTATGTGTATACGTTTGTTGCTCTTTTACGTTCAAAATGGCTGAACGATTTCGCATATGAGTAGACCATGTCCTGAAATGGTACATAGAATACATTTTATCTGAAACCGCTGATTTAAAACCCTCAAAATACACCACAAGTGGCAACGTAGTAAGAATATTACAACATTCTGAATAAAATGTGCATTTATTATTAAAATCTCCTATCACTGTCTTACTTGATCAAGTTCGATTCAAATAGTCACAGTTAGTGATACTTTTATGAGTTTTAGTCAGGGATTTGTGGTTCATAGAAGTTAAAAAGTTTCAAATGTTGGATTTTGGAAAGAATATGAATTTAAATGTAAGTTTTTTGTGTGAGTCATACACACTAACTTTTGTAAAAGGATGTTCTGTGAGACGCTATTTCAAAAGCCTGGCTTAAAATTATTATTTAGTTCAGTGAAACTCGGCTACGAAAACAGCGTAGACTCCCAGAGTATCTATTATTAAGCCAAACAAAAAACCCGCTTAACCGAATAGCAGAAAACAAACAGCTCATTCAAAACTTAAACCGTTTTAACTTCCATTGTTCGTCCACAGTCCACAGACTTTTTATTTAGTTTTTCTCAAAAGCGGGTCAGACGGGATCGTGGCTTCGTAGCGTCGTAGCCTCGTAGTCTCGTAGCCGCGTAGCACTACCGCGTAGCGACATCGCTGATCGCAGCGAATAACCTTTGGGATATTTGGTCCAACGTTACTTACTGTGAACGTTGGTTGGTAAATACAGACAGATCCACTCAAATCTGTTCTTGTCTTAAAAAACCATCTCAGACCTACATGGTTCTCATATGATTTAACCATTACATGTTTGCTGTATGGGTTATAAAAGAGACTTTGACCCTTGAGTTTGTTTCTTCTCAGAGTAGTTAGCTGGGAAACACCGGCCTCGTCTAATTTAAAGTGATCTTTTATCATGTTTATTATTTATCATTAAATACACTTCACATCCACACTTTGGCCCCAACTCCGAGTTTAGTCTAGGTGGAGCCAATGTGAATATTATAAAAATGTAATACTTTAACAGTACGTACTATTGCTTGTCATTATTTAGAAATCACTCAAAAAAGTGGTAATAACAGGTTTTCACGAGTACAATTAATGTATACCAAATATTTCTACGTATTTGTCACCAGAGCTACCAACATTGGTGCAAAAGCTGGACCTACGCCATTTTCTCGATCTACGCGTATGGCAAATATTGGAACCAACTTTGAGCACAGCGTAACGCTATGTAAGTAATGAGGATACCGCTATAACTTTTTTTATCAGGCTGGTTACATTTTATTATGTATCGTTTCTTGGAGATTTCTTGGTATTACGACTTATTTGCTTCTTGGTTTTGTTTGTTATACATATATGTGGTGTGGTATATCTTTCATATTGTGTACTTGAGTCTTTCAAGATCATTCAGTGGTTTCAATGTTTTATTGTTTGAGAAAACGGAGGTTGTGGGTTTGAATCCCACCCAAGGCAAATTTTCGGGTGATGAGCATGATCATTTGTTCTGTGTCTCGGTGTAATTTATCAATAATATTTATATATTTAGAAATATATAAAGTATGTTTATCAGTGGTCTAATATTCATAACACAAGCTCTGCTTAGTTTGGGACTAGATGGCGTTGGAGATATTATAAATTATTGTTATATACAATCATTGACTGGCCTGTTGGTCTAATAGTTAGTGGCACTGACTGCTATTATGCTGGAGGTTGTAAGTTCGATTCCCACCCAGGACAAAATATTTTTATGATGAGCACGATCATTTGTTTTCTATGTGGGTACATAAATAGAAATATATAAGTATTTTTATCAGTTGCCTAGTACTCATAGCATAAGCTCTGCTTAGCTTAGCTGCTTTTCTATTTTCCGGGATTAGTTGTTTTGCTTGAAGATTTTAGCATGCTATAAAAATAACTTATGGAAAATCATAAAAAAATTAATCAAGCGCAAAATCGTTTCCATTTACTATAAAAATGCGCTCATAGCGAACTTTTATGCTCTAATATATTTTATCAATAGCACCATATTTTAACTAGCTCGCCCCGTTGTACATAAACACTATAAAAATTTCAGAAGCGTGTCGTCCAACACTTTGGCTGCGCTGTGCTACGCTGAGCTACGACTGTTTCGCGTTTAAAAATATTGTATATCACATTATATACGATTATTATAATGCTTCTTACGGAGTGGGTGACTTCAAACTATTTATTGTACTAATTGAATTAATAGTGGGGAGTCACGGAACCCGGTCCTTTAGGCAACGCTATGCTGATAGCGGGTTGAAAATGGGAAGGGTGTCATGGCGGCTTTTGTTATACACTGTTATTATTGGCTGGCCTATTGGTCTAGTGGTTAGTGGCCCTGACTGCTATGCCGCAGGTCGTGGGTTCAATTCCCACCCAGGACAAATGTTTGTGTGATGAGCACGATCATTTGTTCTGTGTCTGAGTGTAATTTATCTATAATGAGTTTGTATTTAGAAATATATAAGTATGTTTATGAGTTGTCTAGTACTCATAACACAAAATCTGCTTAGCTTGAGACTAGCCAGCGTTTTGTGATTGTTGTGGAATATTATTATATTATACTAGCGTTATTTTGTCGGCACTTGTGTTGCAGTGGTTGAACTATTGACTATTACACTGTATGTCGCGAGTTCGATTTTCGCGCAGCACACATATTTGAATGGCCTACAGAAAGGAATTCCGTTCGTAAGTTCCATATTTGTGAATGCATCCACGATATCGGAGGAATTACTAGTGTGGGGAAATAATACAAAAAAAAAAATTGTTGGCGACAATAATAGAAGGAACCAGTCCTTTATTAAAAAGCAAAGAAAGAAAGAAAAAGAGTTTATTTGTCATAAGCATGGCGCATACTTTAAAATAACAACTACAGCAATGACTGTAAAACGTGCCAGTATGAACGACATTTCTTCAAAAATAGGTTGGTACTAATGTGGTGTCTGCAGTACATTGAAGGCCAGGTGCATCACTATACTTTTACAGGCTCGTAAATGTAAAAAATGATGCCAACGTACCGTTCGAAACGTTACTAATAGAGAATTTCGTTTAAAGTTGTAAAAAGTGTATTCCGACTGTGTTTTTGCTTTTTTTTATGGTAGGTAAAATCAACCAATGACAACTCCCGCCCTTGGGCGGAGCGGGAAATAGTGTCAGACTCTTACTGACTAAAAACCTACCCTGTTCCTTCCCTGCCTTGGTTCCAGGGCCCTGGTCTGCATTTTCATACCTCCCCAGAGCCCCAGAATAGGCCTTGACCCTACTGGGCCGTTACAGTTTGCTGACAACTCCTTGAGGCGCACGGAAACAGTGCGCGCCGTAAACTTGGTCGGGCTTGGTCTGGTCTGTTACCGGACAAACGGACAGCGAGCTACCTATTGCCCGCTGTCCGCTAGCCCGAACTGTGTCTCTGCTAGTGAAACAACGTTTGTAGGTTTTCAAACGTAATCGTCTAATTTTGGTAAACTCAGATAACCGTATACTTGTAGGTTCATCATTCTAGAATAAGGTTTTGTACACACCCGGGTGATAAACTTTTTGCAGTATTGCAATAAATCTGCTTTTAATAAAAACCTAATTGTTAAAAACTGCTTGTGGGCGATTGTCTGTTTATTCACATAGAAAATGGTCGGGACAAACTTTTTTATCAAATTAATTGTGTAATGTTATAAATGATTTCAGTAAGTTATTTTTTTAGTTCCTTCTTATTTTTTTTTGCTGGACATGTTTCATCCTTTTAATCAAAACCCATACTATAACAAAAGAAATTAAAACCATATGCTCAGGTTTGCGGTCTCTTATAGCTATGAAAAATAAAACATCTAAGTTAAGTAGTAGTAAAACAAAAAGATACTTACAGCCGTTTATATCGCAAAAAAATATATGTTTCGACATTTTCAAGGGACTCTAAAATTGACGATTGAAATGATGACGTTTCGTAAAGCTAAGACGCGTATTTTCTGAGATATCGTCGTTTTAGTGAACGCGCGGATGTTGTGTCGCGCGATTAAACCATCATTTGGTGGTGTGGTAAATTTGGCGGAACCTTCAGTGTGTGAGTCCGACTGCCATTTGCCCAGTTTTTTTTTTTATCATAAATGTGTCCATGTTTAATCCGCCCCGCTCTCTATTATTTCCCAACCCGCTTTCAACATAGCATAGCTTCAACCAATGGGGTATAAATGTGGTGTCTAGGTTATGGTCGTTATGGTGATATAATATGGCTGTTTTGTCGTCACAAACTATTTAATGATCATTTGCCTTATCTAGATAATGGACTAAGTGAATTTTTATTTTAATTATGAGTTGGGTTCATTGTTGTTATTCATGCGGTCACTGGTAGGCACAAATATTTTTTTTTTATTAAAAAATATACAAAAATCAGTATTTTTAAATTTTGTGACACTTCTGGGCCTGCAGAAAATCGTTAGTTTGCCTGGCCTGTTGGTGTAGTGGTTAGTCTGACTGCGATGCTGAAAGTTGTGAATTCGATTCCCACACAAGACAAATGTTTGTATTATAAGCATGATCATTTGTTATGTATCTGGGTGTATTTACAAAATATATAAGTATGTTCAACAGTTGTCTAGTACTCATAGCACAAGCTCTGCTGACTTTGGGTCTAGATGGCGTTGTGTGAAAATCATTATAAAAGATCAATGGAAAGATTTGCTACAACGTTTCTCTTAGTTACCAAATTATCATTATTTTTAGAATCTCACCAAAATAAACAACACCCACAATTTATTTCCAACATTTTTATCACTAAAAAAAAAGTTAAAATGAAAACACCGAGATTATGCGTAATAATAAATACAGTGCCCGCATCGCAAACAGGGGTTAATGAAAAAGTGTTGAATAATAAAGTGTGGCCCGGGCAATTATTGTTGGCAGGCCAAATTATTGCAGGGTTAACATTGGATGTAAAGTGGCCCATACAGTGTAGCGGTGACAGGTTAAGTACTGCGGGTAAAATGGGATGCTGAAATGATCTAAGGTTTAAACAACAATTACTTTGATTTTCCCTATAGAAGTAAATATTTCAGAATATTTTTTTAATGATCTTACAGATGTGAGACACATAGGACCACTCGGACCGGTTGTGGCAACACTTGTGGAAGATTTATGTCAACTGATCAGTCAAAAGCATTCAATTCAAATAAACTATTTACAGGCAAAATGAAAAAAGTGAAGCTACATTGCTCATTCCAAAGCGCAGATCTCCATAGAGAAGACCGTGTAAGAAACTCCATGGACGCTATTTTAAATCATGTTATCAGTTACAAAAATCTTGGATATTCAACACTAGACGTCTTTTAGCTGAAACGATGATAATGATTTTTCAGGTGTGGGTACTGTTCACCTTTTTATTTATATACATAGTTTGCTATAAAAATACTCCTCTAAATGGATTTCGAAGAAGGCGGATAATCTAGGTTTATACTGTTAGTCTAAAAAGTCGATGTATGAGTGCATCCCTACTGTCATCGCACATTATCGTCCCTGCACTAGCATCTTTGACAATCGAACAGAGAATTACGGGAATTGTTTTGAACTTCTGTTTAAAAAATAATGTTATATTTTATGTGTTAAAACTGCTTTAAGAAAATCTTTTATATGCATTAATAAAATAATACAGAGGCAAAGTTTGTTTTTCTTGTTTGTAGCTTCTTTTTTTAATCTTTGAAAATACTGAATCGAGTGCTAAAATTTTCACCAATAGAAAGCTACTTTGTTCGTGAATGACTTAGGCTATATTTTATATTCCCCGCCGAAAAACCTAGCCTTTAACAACACTTAAGTTTTTTTTTATTGGGCAGCTTGTTTCCAGCTAACCATCAAATAGAAATTATGCATAATTAACTACTTTAAAAACGATTTTTAGCAAAATTTCGTTGTGAAACCTCGAGCGGTTTTCAACATACTAACGAGCTCATAAAAATAATTCATAGCACATTACTACGAAGAATTTTCAAATCTAACATTATAAAATCAGCTAATAGTTTCCTTCGACACAAGCCTGCACGTAAATAATTAATAAAAAAACACTACTTTTCCAGTTACTGTACGTAACCATGAGAAAAAACTATACCATAAGTCAGGGATAGCGAACCTATGGTACGCGGCAAAATAATTCCGGCATGGCAGTATAAGACGAACAACATATAAATGATTTGATATAGCAGTAATCAATTTTATTACTTTTTCTTAATTAAATGAAATAAATAAGCAAACAACTGTAAAGAATTACGCTATACGTAAGTAGTTTGTCCATTAAATTACAAAGTCAAGATTCTTTGGCGGTATATCATGACCACAATTTTTTTATCCAAGTCGTCGACGGCGCGTACCCGCGCGCTTGAAGGAGTTGTCAGCAAAGCGTAGGAGCCCAGCAGGGTCAAAGTCTAGGGGGGCCAAGGGTCTGCTTCTGATATGAAGGCTTGGCCCTGGTATGAAAGGCAATGAAGGAACAGGGTGGGTTTTTTAGTCAGTAAAAGTCTGACACTATCTCCCGCTCCACCCAAGGGCGGGAGATGTCATTGGATGATTTTCACCACCATAAAAAAAGAAACATTTTTTTTTCATACAGTTAATGGCATGTTCTATAATAATGGTTCACCATCCCTGCCATAAGTGAATATTTCTTTCATAACAGTTAGTGGACCTCCCTTCCTCGGCCCCTACGAAGTTGTCGTGTCGATGGGTCGTTAGCGAGGACCTACCGGCTTTTTATCAACAACACATTGATTTAAAAGCTAAATAACTGCGCCGCACAAATTTCACGTACCCGTAGTTATTGTTGGCTTATATCTGATCGGTGGGTGTCAAGGGATAAGAGAAAGCGAGCCTCTAAAAAAAAGTTTTATTTTCAAAGATGAAAAAAAAAACACATTTTATTTTTTTCATTAAACCGAGTACTAAAAATACGTTAGTAAGAAGAAGTTTTTCATTACATAAAATCAAGTAACGGTGATTCACAAAATAAAATATATATTAAAAAATAGGCTATATCACTTAGTCATAAAGTAGCATTCCACTGGTAAAGGATTTTTTTAAATCGTGTAAGTATTTTTTGAGTTTCTTAATTGCAAACAAAAATATAAAAAATCAAGCATTTTTGTTTTATGTTGATAGACTCGCGCTTCACTACTATCTTCCCTAATAAAAAGCAATGATGAAGCACGCTTGCCTATAGAAACTTAAAATGATTTAATAATGTCTTTTAATATTATTTTTTTTTAATTATACAAAGTATTTGATTACGATTTCACCTGCAATTTAATCGTTGATGGTGAATCGCACTAGTTTATCATAACAGTATTTTTTTATAATATCAGTATGTAGACGTTTAGATTAATGATAAACACCTAAAATAAACCCCAATCCATCAATAGTGCTTCAAACTGAAATTAATCATTCGTCAAAATCAAACTTTACCCGTCGCATGACACGTGCCTCACATAACCATTCTTTGCCACGTGATAAATCGCGGTCGCTCGCAACTTGTTCCACGACATTAACCATCAATGGGCCGCTGCGGGTCGCCCTGACCCGAGACTAATTAATTTCGTCGACATTTGCGGTGGTAATAAGCTTATCAAACGTTGATTCGGACAATGGACTCCGATTCGATTTAATGTGCGCAAGTATGAAAGCAATTTTCGAATGAATAAAGTCCTTAATTTGTACGTAATGGTTTGTAGAGGTCGGCTTTTTAAGTCCTTTGTGGTCTAACTGCTTTATTGAAAGTTGAGGACTATTTTGATTGGGCAACTGGGTCGAGTTTTATTAGCTAAACTGTGGTTTGGTTTGTGTTCATCTAATTTGTTGGTAAGTTAGTGAGCTTGATATAAATTGGTGATCTTTGTGTTTGCATAATAGAAGGTTAAAGTGTAATTTGAAATTGAAGTTCCAAGCTATTATATTCTGCTGATCAATTTAAGATAAGATAAGTTACATTTATTTGCTCAAAAATCTCATACTATCACAACCAAGACATTTCTCAATACTTACTCTGCTCTAGATACCAAAACTTGTTAAGATAAAATTGGAAATATTAGTTAAAATATATTTGATTTTAACCTTACAGAAACGATAAAATAAAAAGAACAAATAACTCTATTACCTCCACTGACTTCAAATTGTTAAGAAAAGCTTCTAAAGCTAACCAATAATTTTCAAAGTGACTGGTGAATTTTGAAATAGAATTAAGAATTCAAAGGACGAATCAATCAGCAGTTGATTCAAATAAAAGAGAAACGAAAGAGGAAGGGTTGACCGGTCGGAGGGTTATATGAGCCGGAACATTGGTGCATATTGGGCTATGAAAATCGCGGAAATTCCGCTTTTATACTTTTGAATCATATTTTGGTTACAGAAAACATTAGATCCCTACGTGAACACGTAACAGGGAAGTAAGTAAAATCATCAAATGACAAATCCCGCCCTTGGGTGGGGCTTGAGATAGTGTCGGACTCTTATTGACTAAAGACCTACCCTGTTCCATTCATTGACTTCGATCCAGGGCCCCGGGGTTCATTTTCACCTAACCCTTGGCCCCAGTAAGCTTCGGCCCTACTGGGCGATGGAAGAAGATGGAAGGTGGGATATGGCTAACGGAGAGACGCCACACAAACACTGTAAATTGGAAGCTTCCGACAACCCCCCACCTGTGAACATTGTCTTTACTATGATTAAACATACATAGTAACAGTCTGAAATGAGATCAAGACAAAAAAATAAATAAAGACAACCGATTAAACTATAAAAACAAATGAATCACCGATCGCTATTCTAATGGCCTCGCGAAAAGGAAGGAAAGCGTTAATTTGAGTGGAAACAAGCGGCAAATTGATTAACGAGACGGTCACAGCTCCACGGCCTTGCTTGCTTTTATTAATTCTCACACAATCGCCTCTTTTGCATCAATTCACTGGTTTGTGCTTCCCTTGTGTCGTTGTTTGTCAATGCTGATTCATGTATCGGTTTTAGTGAATGAATTTTGATGTGCTTTATCGAATATTTTTCCACTTCTACCTTCAGAATTGTGCAATGGTTTTTCTTTTCTTCTAGTGGAATTTGCCAACATATACTGATTAAGTATGGTCAGGTACATTTGAGAAATCGTCCAATAACTTTTTCCCCTCAGGATGGAGCGAAGAGTCTTCAACTTTTTTTGACAACAACCCACTAATGTTCTTTCAGCTGTAGCCTATTTCATTCCAGTACCACGGTATTTCTTTAGAACATTCCTGTAGCCCTAGAACACATGTGTGATAGGAACACGACCATGTCGTGTTCCTATCATTATCACTGGATCACTAGTCATTATCACTGGATCCGTCCCGTCCCGTTCCTTGAAGGAACAGGATGGATTTTTTAGTCAGTAAAAGTCTGCCACTGTCTCCCGCTCCGCCCAAGGGCGGGGGATGTCATCGGACGATTTTTACCCACCAAGAAAAAAAAGTACACAATATTGTAAACACTTGATTGCGTAGTCACGTAAACACGTATAATGTTTTTTTTTTTTGACTTCAGTTTGACCCTCACCATTGATCAAACATACCGGCAGCAAAAACCGCGGCCTACTAAACTCTACCTCATATCCTCAATACCATATGCCATTTGACAAGGACAGTTGATCAAACGCCAAAGCGATGTCTAAGAGTTATAGTCCATATACAACTGATGCAGGTCAGGCGCTTCAAAGCGCTGTCAAGCGATGATCGCTCGTAACATCTCTCAGATGTAGCTATTACTAAGTTGCGTTCATAAATATTCGATTGTTTTAAGTGGTTAATGGACTGTGTGAGTAGGTTAACGGAGCATCGTACACGGACATCGCACTTAGGAAATTGTACAATTAGGAATTATGCTTTTGTAAAGTTGTAAGTGTTCGTTTTATTTGAATTTTAGAAATATGCGGAACACGGTGTAGTATCCCACATTCCTCAGTTGCAAAGATGAAGACCTAAATACTAGGTATTTGGGTCTTCATTCTTGATAATCCACAAGATATCTATGTATTTCCAAAATATATAAAGAAAGATGTTTAATAACGTCATTATCACATAACAACAGTTATATGAAAAATAATGAAAATGTATCTTGGATTTTTTTTTCGGTAGGAAATCATCCCATGACATCTCCGCGCCCTTGGTCGGTGCGGGAGATAGTGTCAGACTTGTGCTGATTTAAAACCCACTCCTGTTCCTTCTTTACCTTGGTTCCAGAGGCCCTGGATTTCATTATCACATTACCCATGGCCCCAATAGGCTTCGCTCCTACGGTTTGCAGACAACTCCTTGAGGCGCACGTGATGTATACTTTTTTTTGTTTTATGGTAGGTAAAATCATCCAATGACAAATCCCGCCCTTGGGTGAGGCGGGAAATAATGTCAGAATCTTACTGATTAAAAACCTACCCTGTTCCATTCATTGCCTTCGTCCTAGGGCCCCGGGTGACATTTTCACATAACCTTTGCCCCAGTAGACTTCGGCCCTGCTGGGCCCCTCCAGTTTGCTGACAACTCCTTGAGGCGCGCGGGAACAGTGCGCGCCGACGTGATGTATACTGGGTTGGACACTCTTAAGAGAAATTTTATATATGAATTCAGTATAAAAACTTAAAGCTTCTGATTTCAGTAGTACTCTGTCAAGATTCCCACCTCGAACACTACTAATCATAACCTTCACCATATACATTCGCTAATCCTCGTAAAACAACACTAAAGCTAGAATATTATTAAACTAAGAAGATATCATTAAGTTAAATGTGTCTCAGGAGCACATTAGGCACTTCCATTATGTCAGTGAAGTCGTTAGGACGTATATCTAGCTTACATTATGAAGTAAATTCCCTTTGAGCTAATTTTACTGAAACGTCTCTTTTGTTAAGTGAAGTGGGTGCTTAGGTAATTGTCTTTTTAGTAGATTTTTGCTCCGGAATGAGCCTAAATGAGTATTTGGAGACTAGGAAATAACTTTATGTGACGTCTTCAACGATAATAGGTGCCTTTAATGAAATCTCTGCGCTTTAGTCAAGATTAACAAGAATTTTAAGAAGATGACGAAGGAAAAACCTTTTTGTTTTATATATCATTAGCCTCTACCAGCGTCTATACTTGCATTAAAGTGTAATAAATTAAAGTAGTTTTTTTTTCGGTGGGAAAATCTTTCAACGACATCTCAGCGCCGTTGAGCAGGGCGGGAGATCGTGTCAGACTTTTACTGACTAAAAACCTACTCCTGTTCCTTCGATGCCTTTCATACCGGAGCTGAATCTTCTTTTTAGAAAACGATGCTTGGTCCCTGTAGGCTTCGAGCCTGCTGGGCCCCTTACGGTTTGCTGACAACTCCTTGAGGCGTGCAGGAACAGTACGCGCCGTCGAAGAGCGTCCGCAAGCACGCTCTTAAGGTGGCTGGAAATCGGGATCGGAATCCCGGTGGAGGTAACGCCGGTGTCTTTGCTTGCGTGAAAGTAAAATATTCCATTCTACTACTGGACCCGAAAGGTTTAAGAAGAAGTAAATTATTATCCCAATGTTCGATCAATGATCGATCCATGTACCAAATTTTATCAAAATCCGTTCAGCCGTTTTAATGTCAAGGTGTCACAAATATACACACATACACACCTACATATATATTTTTACTTAAGTCTTAAGCCTTTAGTATATTGGTGTGATATATGTAAAGGTATCGAGTAAACGTTTTCTAAAATAGAACTAAATAATTATCGTACTTAAATATTGCATAATTCTTTTTTACAGATATTGCCTTATTTTTATGCATTTTTAATACAAATCTTTCTTTCTTTTTAATCTTTTAGATTGCTCATGTTGTGAAATTTTATTAAATTTTTGTTATTTATATGAGAAAATTGTAGATTGCTCTTTTTACTTTGCACCCATCCCTTTGATTCCAAAAATGTTCGAATAGTCCAATATATGAAATTGTTAATTTTCATTGTTCATAAACCAGCCAATTCTGTATTCCTTTCATGAACAATACAAAACAGAAGCCGAACCTGAATGTACTCGTACGTTCACCGTTAATTAGGTGTACAAAACAGTAATTACGCATTAGAACGATGACGTCATTTGACGTTTAGTTGTGTTGCGCTGCGCTGCGCAGCTGCCGTGCAGCGCCGCAGGTAAGCTCGCGTAATTAATTCCGCATATTGTGTTTTACAAAGCGAAATGTACAAATATTCACATTACGGTAGGGCTGGTTATGCCTGGAATGAAGTATGTTTTAATTTTGAACGTGTATTAATAATATGTGGTTGTACTCGTAACATTACTAATGAAATTTGTGATACGATGCGGTTAAATTTGTGGCCTGAACTTTTTAAATAGGTACCGGTATCTTTTTTCGTTTTATCTGCTGAATATAAAGGTGAAATAAGGAAAGAAACCAGTCTAGCGAAATCACTTCAGAAAGAATAGAAACAAAAATAATAGGTCTCCACTTACTTATGAATTTTAATTTTTTTTAAACATTTGTAGTTCATATACATCATCAATATAGCATACCGCTTGAGACACACATTATTTCTACGGTAGAACTCATATTACAAAATAATGCGAGTTTTCTTAGATTTCATACAAAATGGTTACAACTACTGCGATATTACAGAAAATACAAAACACAAAGAAACCAATGAATACCTAATTTAGAAAAAAGAATAACGTACCTTTAATATAAAGTTTATTTAAAGTTATAATTCCAATCAAAAATATAACACTTCAAAAAAACCCGTTTTAAATAACGGCAATTTATTTTAAATAACCTATTAATCACCAGCGGGCCTAAAAAGGTCATATGAGCAATTTATTTATTAGACAAATCATATTACGAATTCCTAGCAGAGCAATTCTTCTAATGTTTGTAAAATGGTTGCACAAATTACTCGAATCATACTCAATTCACTGCATATCAGAATAATATTCCTTGTAAATATTGCCGTATAAAAAAAATAAGATTCATATTATGATTCTACAAAAGTGGCCTTTTTAGACCTGCTGATTATCATTATTTCAGCTGAAAGGCGTCCACTGTTCGACATAGGCCTTTCCCAAGTGTCACCACAACGACCAAACCCGTGCGTGTTGCATCTATTGGAATCCTGCGGTCTTTACTAGGACATCGGTACACCTTGTGGGAGGCCTTCCCACGGCACGTCTATCCTTACCTGGTTACCACTCCAATACTTTTCATCCCCATGGACTACTCTGTGATCAATGTGGTCACCAGTCTAGAACCTTTTGTCTATCGGTAATCAGTTTTGCAAGCAATATGCCTCTGCCCTGCTCACTGCTATTTGTGTTTGGTTTTTTACTTTTCCTGCAAATTTCAATAAATCCATTCCTAATTCGATCACGCAAAGAAACTCTCAGCATAGCCCTCTTCATT
The DNA here is from genome assembly GCA_958295575.1 of Leucania comma. Lineage (NCBI taxonomy): Eukaryota > Metazoa > Arthropoda > Insecta > Lepidoptera > Noctuidae > Leucania > Leucania comma. Next base: position 4,469,055 of record OY282469.1, read on the forward strand.
GCCTTTAAATTGAACATTTTGTCTGATAAATAAAGCAACTATATACGACCACACATTCTCATGTATCAGGTTTAGTCCAGCAAATATCCGGCTAAATAATACTGATGCCCTGTCCAATGATTCTGATTTATGACGCGTCAACCCTTACCGCAGAGTATGTTCGTTAATGTTACATGGATTCTTGATACCACACAATGAACTGTTTAATGTAAATACATGCTTTTCGTGTGTACTGTTACAAAACGTTTTACTATTATAAGAGAAAATATTTGTAAATAAAACCATTTGTGAAACCGTATTATGTGTCAGCTAATGGCTTTATAACCACGAGCCTCGACTAATATCCTAGGAGACTCTCGATTGACGACTGGATCTAGGATTTTGATTCAAAAAGCGGTATTTCTGGATATGGTTCATATTGTTAGGAGGTTCCTTTGTCTGGAGCAATGACCCTGTTCCCAAAGCCGATGAAATACTCTTAAACACGTGATTGCAGTCATGATAACAAACAATTTTTACTATGGGAGCAAACCGCAAATCGCGAAAAAATATCAGCCAAGTCCAGTATATTTTGATTAGTTAGGCGAACACAATTAATGTACTGACCAGCAGATTTTATTTTTGCGGTTTCAGGTTTGATCCCATAGTAAAAGTTGTTTGTTATCATTACTACAGTCATGCGTTTATGTATCGTTCATTAATTACCAGTCACCCTATATATATATCAATAGCATTATTTAAACAATGTGATTTATATTTAAACTAGCTTCTGCCTGAATAAATAGTTATAATAGCAGTCTACTGGTTTAATAATTTATAAAATTGGTCCTGTAGTTTGTGAGTATACTCATTACAAAAATACAATTCTTTACTACATAAACATAATTACAGTACAGAAATAAACGAATTAAAATATGATCAGGCTGTAACTTTAAAAAGTAAAATTTAGAAAACACACTAAGCAAAAGCTACCAGACACCCTCTCACGAACAAGAGCCCAACCGTCGCGACGAAGCACAATAGCCGCCCATTAAAAAACGACCATTACTTTCACCAAAGGAAAACCTTGTACAGCCTTAAACACGAAGAATTTAGGTGCAGTCCCCATAAATCTTAGCTCGTAGACAGCAGTCAGAAATAAGGTTTTCAAACTAAAGTTTAGCATAGAACAATATCGAAGGTTAAAAAGCGTAACAAAACGGACGCAGACGTAAAACAACGAATGTTGAAATACGAGTGACAAACTACCCCGGGCGGGGCCGCGGGAATACGGTTGTTTGTGGACGAGGTGGTACTGTGAGCGGAACTAGCTTAGCTTGAAATGGGAAGAAAAAATGTGTGATACATCGCGGTAAACAAAAGTTACGGCGAAGTAAGTCACTGTCAACACATTTGGTCAGATTTCAAAAGTGCAATTGCATTCCACAAATAGTAAGGTGTTTGAAATTTCTACTATATATTAATACTTAAGATTTTATGCTACAAATTAAATTAGTTTCGAACCATTGACCCTCCCCATCGAGACTCTACAGAGAAATGTTAGATATTTTAGCATCGGTAAATTGTAACTGCACTTTTGACCTCTTACTGTGAGAACTCATATATAATTCGTGCCTTTTACACATAAAAACTGGAATAACACTACTGAAAGCATTAAATAATAGGGTTATCTTACGTTAATGAATGATATGCCGAGCCTATGTCTATTATAAACTTTTGGAAAAATCAGAAAAAAAATAGCACCGCTAACAGTTCGTACGAGTAGTAAGTTTTTGATTAGCCAACCATCCTTTCAATCTTCTTCGCTCATCTCTCGCTCAGCTGCTACCGTAGCCAAGTATTCACATGCAGTTAAAGCGGGCGTACGAGCGATGTAATGTACGCCATTAGTTTAGCCGGACTGCAGTCGCTAACTAAATAATTATCGCGCTGAAACTTTGATTATGTTGTGCTTTACCAGAGTTAGCCTTTGATGTTATGTTTTTGTGTTAATTGATTTTGTTTGTGCATTATTTTGGATGTTGATACATATTTTGATGGCGAGTTTAAAATTCTGATTAAGTGGATTAATCAGAATTTTATGAGTTTCTGAAAGAAAGTAATCTATGGTGAAATCATAAGAAGTGGTTATTGATTTATTTTGCGGCGCAGCAGATTTACTGATCATAAAAACTCTTATCCAAGTTAAACTTTAGTAATCTTCTGAAATTTTATTAATTAGTTGTGAAATGCTACATATAGATTATTATTGTGAATATTGTCGCTAACACAGCTGCTAGCTAGCAGCTGTGTTAGCGCTGAAGGCCAATTAAGTCCAAGATAAGTAAGCTTACTTATCTTGGACTTAATTGGCCTTCAGTATTTACCATCAATGGTTTTGCTTGAATCTAAAAAGCGACTTTGATAAAGCCTCTAAACCTGAGCCGGAGAACTTATTTGATGATTTCATAACCCTAAAAAAGATTAACACTATAAATTAAATCTGCTATGTTTGCCCATCGAAATCCATACTTCCCAAAACATTTATACCCCACACAAGCTTTAAACTCGTATATCAAAAAACAGCCCATAAAACAGCCGCAACAATACACCTCTATTCTACAAATAACAACATAATAGAAACGTATTATTTATACCGTTAATATTCACATAAAACCAGCAACGTGTATTTTAACACTGCCGATAAGTACGCACACAGTTGGCCAGTTGCCAAGCTTCAGGATAATTTGATAAAAACGCGCTACGCCCAGAATAGAGTCTGTTAGCTTATTTTATATGATGAAGTTGAGTGTTATTTTGGTGTAGAAATTGTGTTGTGTGGTCTACAAGAATATAATCTAGAATATGTTATCTTTGATTGAAAATAGCAGATGATTATGCAACGATTAGTATCGTATGATGAAAAGAAGGAAAATGTTGATTATAATTAGTTATAGTCGATAAGATGTCGACTGTAAAAATTAAAAAAAAAAAACTTTTAAACATAGGTTTTCTGTAAGACTCGTATCTATTTTTTAAATTAAGAATTACCAGATTTTTTTATATTATAAATATATCGACTTAGCAATTGTCTGTGGTAATGATCACCTATTTGCTGCCTAAATGCTTTATTAAGTATTCCAATATCAAAATAAATATTATAAAAACTTCTACTGTTAAAAATTGGCTTTGGGGATTTATTGACACAGTACAATTAAAATATATTTACAATCATTTTGAAGGTTAAATCCACGTTGGAACTGTAACAATTGCTGGTGTTAGTTTTAAAATATGTTTTTTTTTTCTTAAGAATAAATTGTGTATCTTTGTGAAGAGAGAGAGGGAGGCCAAAGGACAGATAGATGAATTGTATGTGATATGGAAGGGAGTTAGTGATTTTTATTATTTAGCTGGGAAAATTATCCAATGACATCTCCCACCCTTGGGCGGAGCGGGAGATAGTGTCAGACTTTTACTGACTAAAAACCCACTCCTGTTCCTTCTTTACCTTCTTTCCAGGACCATGGGGTTCACATGGGGTTCACGTGATGGTTGACAGTACAGAATGGAAAAGATAAACTTGTTGTGCTGACCCCAAATAACATGATACAATGACAGAAAGACGATGATAATAATTAAAAACTGTCCAATTTAAAATTCTAGCTTAACCAAACGATTTTTTTTCTAACATATCGAGAAATATCAAGCACCAGTTTATATCACATAAAAAAAATGTCCAGAATAACCGGAGTGTCTTATTTAGAAAATAAATAAATTGCAATTTATCGCAATTTTCCCATTTGGCCATCCTATATAAACTACTCTCTCTTTACTCAAAGCAAACTAGGATGATTAAAATCTCTCCATACTTTGTTATCACTATCAACAGAGGCAAACGGGAAGTGCGCTTATGAAATTGTACTCGTTCCTCTAATTATTATATAGCAGTTTATTTTGCCAGAACACAGTCTCGCAAAGGCGTGGGTAATTGGATAAAAATGCAAGTTAGTTAACTCGGTTCGTGTGTGGTGGAAACATATGGGTTAGGTATCGTCGCCGGGCGCGCAGCGGGTTGGAATTAGCAGTGAAGTAACATTGGTCGGTTTATGTTCGAAATTCAAAATATTTTATGTCACACAGGCGCCCCATGTAGGCCAATTATAGAAACGCCAGGAGTTAGTGTATGGTTTCAATTGGTCGTTTCCCATGGGGAGGAACAGATTAGAAACTCCATAGTTACACTTTAAAAAAAAAGTTGAATAAAGTAAAGAAGTCGTGGTTTTGTATTGTATGAATGTACACTAGACCTATCTATGTATAGATAGGTCTAGTATACATTCTTAGTTTAGTTTTTATGTACATAGGCTTAGTAAAAATACTAAGTTAATATTTAAGTTTCTTCTGTTTCTGTATTTGCAAAATAAACACATTTAGTTATATTTTTACTATGAAAAACAAAATGAAGTAATTACTTTCTACAATATTCATATAGTAAAACAAAAATATTTTGATATTACAAACAGACATCTCTATTTACTTCTATGTCTAGATAAACTTTTATAAATCACACATTGCACCGATATTTATTTATTTATTAATTTATTTAAACTTCATGTACAGTAGTGGTACATAGGTGGACTTAATGCAACAAGGCATTCTCTACCAGTCAACCTTTATATCATTTCAAACTAAATTAAATTTCCAACACTTCACTCACCGCATCCATATTCAAAACATCGAGACCGCTAACTCGTATGATAGCCGTATTCGACGCATCCTTTCGAACATTCGGCACGTATCCCTCACTAATTCGATAGATTCGTGGCTTACCTAAGCTTTCGCGTTTCGAGTTTTAAGCAGATTACGAATGCTTTGTACTCGTGAAGTTGTAGAATTGGCAATTATAAAGTGTGCTGATTGCACATCGAGTGAATATTCTGTTTCCAAAATGAAAGGACCTTAAAAATTCTTAAACACGCCAGCAGCATCGGTCTAGTAGTTTTTGAGATTAGCCGAAACAAAAAAACAGACGTGAGACAGACAAAATTTTAAAATACTGCATTTTTGTTTTAGAGGTCTATCGTCTATCTAACACAAATTTAGTAAAAAAATGTTAGTTTAATATTACAAAAAGACACGTCGATTTATTTCTATGTATAGAAGATTAACCTTGCACCAGTATTATTGAAGTAGTTTATGTGGTAATAATCTTACTGGCTGCAAACAGAACTTTAATTTAGTGAACTAGGAGCTGTTCCACGGTTTGTCTGTTTCAATATTAGAAGATGTCATAGGTTGATCGAAAACAGTGGCAAAAAAATAATTACTTGAGTGCCTAGTCATAGACTATTTGTGTACTCCGTATAATTTGTCCAATTAATCAACTCAAGGTTTTACCCCCACAGGCATTTAAAACTAAATTAAACCAACACATTTTACTCACTGCACATATTCAAAACTTCGACACCGCTAACTCGAACGACAGCCACAGTCGACGGATCCGTTCGAACATTCGGCACGTATCGCTCGCTAATTCGATAAATACGTGGCTTACCTAAGCTTTCGCGTTTCGAGTTTTAAGCAGATTACGAATGCTTTGTGCTCGCGGAGTTGTAGAATAGGCAATTATAAAGTGTGCTAATTGCACATCGAGTGGATATTCGATTTCGTTTCGTATGCTGTTTTGCATTTTTTTTTTCGCGAATTCGAAATTCTGTCTGCCTGATATACTTAGTGCTTAGTTGTGATAACTTGTCTATTTATATTTAAAAATACTGTTCCCAGAGCTCGTAGGTTCGATTCCCACCCAAGACAAAGTGTTTGTGTTCGAGCACGAACAATTTTGTTCTGTCTGGCTGAACTTTATCTATATTCAGAAATATAAGCATTTTTATCATTTATCTATTACTCATAGCACAAGTTCTGCTTAGTTTGGAACTAGATGACGTTCTGCGAAAGTTGTAGAATATTAATTTAAATTCATGAAGTTTTAATCATGATGATGAAACTACAATATGTGTACAAAATAAGTTCGACTAATTAATATTGATAAAGGATTTAAACGTACTGGTTGAAATATGACTGGCCTGTTGGTCTAGTGGTTAGTGGTCCTGACTGCTACGCCGGAGGTCGTGGGTTCGATTCCCACCCAGGACAAATGTTTGTGTGATGAGCATGATCATTTGTTCTGTGTCTGGGTGTAATTTATCTATAATATTTAGGTATGTATTTAGAAATATATAAGTATGCTTATCAGTTGTTTAGTACCCATAACACAAGCTCGGCTTAGCTTGGGACTAGACGATGTTGTGTGATGGTGTGTAAAAAGAAAAGAAGAAGAAAGAATATAGGAAATCCACTGCGAAACCCATCACTGAATAGGTACAAACGTTTTTATATTTGTGTTACAGGAATAATTTCAATCGAACAGCGCTTACAGGCAAGCTAGTTTGATTGTTCAATTTACTGTCATTGTTACTTACTATTTTCTTTTTTTTATTTTAATTTATATAAACTAGTGCTTGACTGCGATCCCACCTGATGATAAGCAGTTGATGGTGAGGCGCACTCGTTTATTAAGAGCCTATTAACTTTCTATATAGTCTTGACGACACCTAAATTATAATCGGACGGGAAGACCGTATATTTGTTTTATCTAGGTATTTATTTTTTAAATGTTATTCTATAATATTCGATAATGATAATTAACACTTAAATACTAAATAATAAATGATAATGGGCTGGGCAAATTGCACGCAGAACAGATGGCCGTTGAGGCCGAAAGTTTCTGGAGTGGTGGCCGCGTACCGGTACCGAAAGACGCAGCGTTGGTAGGCTTCTCACAAGGTTGACGGATGACCTGGTCAGGGTCGCTGGAGTCCGATGGATGCGAGACGCACAAGACCGGCCATTGTGGCGACGCTTGGGGGAGGCCTATGTCCAACAGTGGACGTTTTTTGGCTGAAATGATGATGACTTTTAAATAAACATCAGATTCCTAGAATGTCCAGCAAATTACACATAGCATTAGAATCTTTACCCCTTTGGGTCCGAAAGCGGAATTTTCATCGGAACAATAGGATAGGCAATTATCTTGCCTTATATTATAAGACGTGACCCATATTGTTTTTATTGCTCTTAGGTATGTATGTATGTATGTATGACATTTTATTGCATCCATTCAAAATGCTTGCGTGATGAAGGGAGGGGTGTTATGAGGAGTTAAACTAGCTTTCTTTGATTAATAAGGGGACGTGATGTTATGGTAGTGGTACTAAACAAACCAAGGATAGCAAGAAATGGAAATGTGTTTTCCTATTATAATAATAATGCTAGCGAATTAGAAGGCCGCACGCGTGAGAGAATGTCTGCACGCCTCAGACGCCGTGATGCCAACCTTCTGCCACGGCAGGCGCGAGCGTGCGGACGATGAGCAGTGGGTAGCTCGCCGTCCATCCGTTCGGTAAACATCTGGACTGAGTCCGAGTCCGAGAGGCAGCGCGTTGAGTTCCACGTTTGCTTCATAGAGATATCAGAAAAACCGTGCCTACCCGCTAGGGTCGCTGCAAATTTACAACAACGCAAAAGATAACTGACAGATACAGGTGTAGTTTAAGTCAGTAAGTCTAACACGCCCTCTCGCTCCGCCCTAGGGCGGAAGGGAGTCATCATCATGATTTTTCCAAACTCAAAAAAAGACCCTATGATAGTAGGTATAGCAAAATATAAACTGGATTTCGGGCCTGTTAAGGCTGCTTGCTGCGGAGCGAGGCTGCAAGAGCGGAGAAACGGAGAAATATTAATAGGAATGCAGAAAATCTCCGCTCCTTTTCAGTGGACAGGAAGTGCAAACTAGTTTAAAAATTCATACAGAACTGGTAAGTGGAGCGGGGAAGCGAAAAGGAGTACTGAGTGTGGGCACTATAACTATAGTTAAAACAAGCTGAAACTCCGCTACACATTACTTACTCACTTCGCTCCGCAGTCTCGTTCTACTTTGGTGGACAGACACAGTTCGCAATTCCGCTCCGCATTACTTCTTTGCTCTGCTATACCATAACCTATTCTCTGCTTGCAGGCAGGCATCGGCCCTAGTTAAATATTAAGTCAGTAAACCCACCCACACGTACAAAACGTTTTGGGAACACATTCATTATGAGTACAGCTAAGGAGTGAAATTCCTTGCCGGTGTCTGTGTTTCCTGTTAGTTATAACCTAGGGGTATTTAAGTCAAGAGTGAATAGGACTCTTCTAGGCAAGCGTGCTCCATTGTTGGCCACATCACCACTTACCATCAGGTAAGATATTGGTCAAACGCGAGCCTATTCATAATAAAAAAAAAAACTTTTGTTGAAACTGAAATGAACATAAATGAAGATCAAGAATTCCTTTTTCCAACCAAAGCGGTTTTATTCAAGTCAGTCTTTCCATACTTCTTTTTTTTGTATCTCCTCCGACATTTCTAGGGTAACTTCTTTGATTTACTTACAGAATAAACTAAAGAATTTAGTTGCGAGAAAACTCTTCTAACTAGACGGGTAACAGGTTCACTCTTCTTCAACTTTGTTAAACAATAATAAAGTAGAAAAATCACGAACTCAGAAGTTTATAAATCTGTCTAAAATCTTATGTAGTGGAGTTTCTTGCACGATTTTCTCGGTTAGAAATGACCAATTGGAACCGTGGATTAGTTTTTGACGTTGTTATGTACAAGTGTAGGCACAGCGATTTTGTTTCATACAAAATAGTGATATTAAAAATAATGGGGAACATACAGACATTATTGAAATATCCTTAAAGTTTCGTAACCGAACCAATATCGCAAAATACAATCCAAAACTAATACCGCTACAAACTCTAAACGATTCAAAACACAATACAAACCTCAGGTAATCGCGTTTGAACCCACAAAACTATTTGTCCTACATTTTCATTTCGGATCCCAATTTTGGTAGCAACAAATCCCAAATAGATATGTTTGGGTCTCATCACGGTCGCATCAAAGGAGTGGAACTGGGTTTGTAGTACGTAGCAATAATGTAGAATTGTGGATCCTTTGGTGTATAAATCAGACATAGTTTGAAATCGAGATGAGGTGTGGTGTGAGGTGTGAGCGGAGCGGTGACAGGTAGCGGTTGGAAAATGTGTAAGGTGCTAAGTATGATCAACTATAACCATTTTTTTAACCGTTTCCCCACACTAGAAATTACTCTCTGTGCCGTGGGTGCGTTCACAAATATGTAAACTCACATATAGAAAACTCCCAGACCCGGAACGATTTTATTATTTGTTTTGTGCGCGAATTGAACCCGCGGCACGCAGAGCAGCAGCAGCCAATAACGTTGGAGTCACAGATATGTCAAACAGTAGTTGGAGTTAACACTTAATTGATGGTAGCGAATTAAAAACATTTTGTTTTTTCTTGTACCACTTCATTAGTTCTCTTAAATTGTCTACTGTATCTGGTTTATATACTACTTACCTCTGCCAGCAACTTCCTCCGCATAAGAGTAGAAAATTAGCCCAAGTTAACAAATGTCCTAGAATATAAAGTATTCAGTGTCTGTATTCAAGGACAACGTCTACCCGTGAACCAAATTATACCTAAATCCGAGCAGCCGTTTGAGTGTAAAGGAGTAAGAAACATACAGACACAAGCAAACTTTTGCCTTTACAAGTTAGTTTGATACATAATATACCCTACACCACTATTTTTTAAAACAGTAAAGCTAGAACTTCATAAGACCGACGTACACGTGTGACACGCCTGATTTTTACTTAGAACGACGTCGCGTGGCGAGGATCAAGCGTAGCTCTACAAGTCTAGTTTCCATATAAAATGTATGGAGTCCGACGTGCCCAAGATCGGCGTATGTGGCACACGTGCGCGCAGTGTAGTACTCCCTACCTTTACTCATTAAATTGAATTTCAATAGAACAAGACCGAGAGAGACGTCTGAAGTATTTTTCCCAACGAACGTAAAACAGTTAAAATACTCGAAGATTAGCTCTTATCAGAAGATCATGTTCCAACTATAACTCACCACGCTATATTTTATCTGTATCGTCTATAACTTGAGTGGGTACGTATAAAAAAGGGTCCAATAATCAATAAGGAGTTTAATCCCGCGGGCAGCGGCCGCCGATCTCATTGGTCGAGCAAATTGACAGACGAACAAGTAGTGGGGGAAAGGTACGCACAATGAAACTGTTTTGTACTGGATATGGCTTTAAAAGTTGCTATGCAGACGCGACTATGTGTGATATTTTGTGTGGTTAATTTTATGCTACGAGTACATTTTGTAAAAAAAGTTGATAAGCCCATGAAATATGAAATTCTGTGTTGTGCGATTAAATATGCAGAATAATGGAATTATTTTGTACACAAGGATCATACAATTTAATAAATTGTATCACTACAGACGACGCACTTTAATTTAGATTGAAAAACCATTATATTGCTTAACTAATCAGCAAGCGAAATACTCGACTAAGAATACATAAAACTAATTTTAAAATTAAGTAATGTATTCCAAGTAGGAGAATTGAATTTCATATTAATTTCACTTTCATCATAAGACTATGATGAAAGCTGAAATTCATGTAAAATTAATATGAATAGACATTCATAACCACGTGAGACATCATCAAAAACTTCTCCGCTGAGATTGGAGCAAAGAGAAGTGTCAGACTTTTACTGACTAAAACCTACCCTTAAATTGCGGTCAAGCGCGAACCTATCAACAATAAAAAAATCCTGCAGTTATCTTTTGCATTCCGGCTGCAGTAACTCTATGAAATAATCCGGTTCGACTATATATAATCCAGACAATGTTATTTCAACAATGGCTCATCTAGTAACTCAGTACCTTTGTTCCACCGGCCGCCAGGTCCCAGGGGCCAAGCAATATTATTACTGGCCAGTAATGCCCAAGATTGTTTTGACACATGATGCCGGATATACACACACGTTTGTTTCCCTTGTCTATGCTCAGTTTATAAACGGTAACCTAGTTTGGAAAGATTAATCAAAATTGATGGATTGAGGTGCGTTTTATAGAGATTTTTTATTTGATTACTGGTATTATTTGTTTTGCTAGCGTTATAAATTTTGTTGAAATAGTTAATGGTCTTAGTAATTGTGAAATTGTTTTATGAAAAAAGTTATAATGAGACCACAGTCTGTCAAACAAAGCGAATCTTTCCTAGGGGGAAATGCTAATAGTTTTGCAATTATAAACGTTCATTGGAACTTACATTTAGGTAAACGAAGACAGCGGTTTTTTATTTAAATAATATATATTAACTAGTGCTTGAAAACGATCCCAGTCGATTACGGCGCGCACTGTTCCCGCCTCAAGGAGTTGTCAGCAAACTGTAGGGGCCCAGTAGGGACGAGGCCTACTCTGGGGATCTAGGGATGTATGAAAATGCATACCAGGGCCCTAGATCCAAGACAGGGAAGAAACAGGGTAGTTTTAGACAGTAAGAGTCTGACACTATTTCCCTCTCCGCCCAAGGGCGGGATTTGTCATTGGATGATTTTACCTACCATAAAAAAACCTAATGGTAAGCAGTGATGCAATTGTTGATGGTGAAGCGTACTAGTTTTTGACGCGTTTAACAATAGTAAACTGGTAACAAAATAAAATGGAACACCTGCCAAGGAGAAAGGTGCAATTTCCATCATTGACAGGAAAAAGTGAAACTGACTGTACCAAATAAAAATAGACACAAAACTAAAAAAGCCTATTGCGCCCCCTTACAAAAACAAAGGCGCTACCCGCTTCACTAAATGTCAAAAGTGGCGCGTCTTATCGCGAAGACATAGATTAAGATTTTGTAGCAAGAAGCGATACTTCAGCTTCAAACGTACTCTGAATTTCTAGGAAGATTCAAGGTGTAAGATATGGGAGTCACTATAGGCCTAAACTACAAAGGGTGAAGGACGAATGGGTTTAGTCAGCAAAACTCTGCCACGCCCTCTTACTCTACCTAGAGTGGAAGATGTTATTATTTTGAACGTATAAAAATTAAATAGATAAACTGTCATTCTCTCATCGACAAGGATTGTCTAAATTCCAAAATTTGGACAGGTATGTAGGTACTTGTCAAATCACACAAAAAAGTTAACATCATGCTTATTGGCAATGAAATGCCTATTTTACCCTTTTTGTATTTTTCCAGTGTGAGAAATCAATAAATGTAACTTTTCTCGCATTGGAGCGAGTTGGAGTGTCAGGCTTTATTATTATTATTTATTTCAATCTACATTGGATCATAAAATTACATTTAATTAAACATTTAAAAAAAATAAAAAAAAAAACATATACAAGGATACACAACACAAAAATTTATTAATATTTAAATTTAATAAATACTAAAAAAACAAAACAACCGTCTTTGGCCTTTTTAATTCCACGGTCGCTGAGACGTTTTCAAACAATCATAGATCATGTTCGGTTTTAGAATTACATTACAAAATGTTTCGGTTATTCCTGTTTTATCATTCATTTTATTTGTCTGAGTCACATTTCTGGTCAAAAATAAGCAGCTTCCACCAACCTAAGCTAGGATGGCATGGTGCATTATACTCGTAGCCTGCAGAATAGGCGTGTACCTACTGCAGAACAAGGACTTGATATAGATTTATTCATGATGCTTACAGGGGCAGTGTCTATAAGTCCACACAAAAATAGTTACAATATATATATAAGGTGACTGGTAGTGGACGATACTTAAACACGTGATTGTAGTCATGCTATCAAACAACTTTTACCATGGGAGCAAACCTGAAATCGTGAAAAAAATCTGTTAGTCAGTGCATTTATGTTAGCCTAACTGGTCAAAATGTACTGAACTTTGCTGTTGTTATCATGACTACAATCACGCGTTTAAATATCGTTCACACCAGTCACCATACGTTTCACTTCTACACAATTTTCCTGGTCTATGTCAGTAGGCACCTAACCCGTGCGATGCGACGAGGACACTTTTTGTCCCAGCACCCCCCCCTTTCCCCCCTACCACATTCCGCTCCATCCAGCTTACGTAGCTCCTTGAATTGCAAATTTCACTCGACTTCTACTAACACGAACTGTTTTTTTATGTCGTACGTACAATTCGGGGAAAAGTACCTTTGTACCTACATTGTTAGAAGTTCGTAGTGGAATAGAAAAACGGCGGTTTTATAGTTTCATTGTGACTGGCTGTACCTACTTCGCGAGTTCCTATGAACATGACCTTAATTTTTTAGAAATGTTTCCTAAAATTTGCTAGTTATACCTTCAGATAGCGTGCAAGAAATTTTTATGGAAGCTGTGGACTAAAATATATTTAGTCAACTTTTTCGTTTGGTGAAAATTGGGGAAAATCATCAAATAACTCCTCTCTCTCTGTGTGAGAGCGAGTGGGAGTGTCACATTTTTTTTGGCAAAAACCCTATTCATTTTTTTTTTTACTTTTTATTTAGTGTTTGACTACGATTCAATTTTCCATATTGGTAAATATTAAATGCAATCGTTGATGGTGAAGCGCACTAGTTTATTAAGAGAAAATTTTAACAGGACGAGAAGACCGCAGCAAGCAAATTCAATTCTTTATTGCAACATCATGTCTTTTACAAGATGTTCAAGAACTATCTGTGGTCCTTCAGTTGCTTCATGCAGTCCAGTCTGCTGGCAGGGTCAATATTCGCTGACAATGTTAACCAGAGATTGTTTCCGTAGTTACCTATATCAAATTTTAGATTTCAAAAACCTAACTCATAATTATTTCGGATGGCAGATTAAATTATAATTATTATCTTTTTTCTACGGAACCCTTCTTTATATTGTGTTCAACAAACTGTTTTAAAGGTACGTTACAATTTTTTTCATCAGCTATTCCTTTTGAAATCGCGTGTGTAATGCTTGCTTTATGTAAAGGTATTCGTAGGATATGGTGCTTATCCCAACCAATATCTTATTACTTACATATTGTCACGTTCATGTGTAGTCACATGAATAAAGTATTAGCTTGAAAACGTTCGTTTTCGTTTCAAGAGTGACACAGCAATATTGTAGTGAGACCTGGATAACTTAAGTTTGGTGTCTCTTCAGTGGCAGTCAGCACACATTACACGCAGAACAGATGGACGACGGGGCCTGGGAAGTCCTCCACATGGTGAAACAATGATCTGGTAAGGGTCACAGAAATCCAATAGATGCGAAACGCACAGATCCGGTCATTGTGGTGACTCTTTGGGGCGAGGCTTATGTCCAACAATTAACATCATTCAGCTAAAATGATGATGATGATGACCTGAATTACTAGGAGTTCAAAAGACCTAGGATTTTTTATTATTTATCATTAAAATCACCATCCTGCCCTTGTACAAACAATGTCTTCAACGGTTTATCCCCTTTTCTAAGGTATTAGAGAGAGGGTAGATATTTCAAATATAATGTAGTACTCGTATTTATACGGAACCGCTCTTTATATTGTGTCCAAGGGACACTCAATTGATGCAGTTGTCTGTACCGTGTTATTTTGATTCAGCGCAACATGTATTTTTGTGTAGAAACACTGACATATTTTTAATATTTGATATATTAATTTACTAACTATTTTAATTTAGTTTATTGTTTCCTTTGCTTTTACGTATCATTGAAATTAATGTGCTTTTCGTATAGTAATAGTAGTTATTAGAATACGGAGTTTTATTTTAGAAATATTGTGATTTTTTATATCTTATAGATAAAACAAGTGCTACGAGTAGGTACTAACAAACATTGTGAACCAAAAGTTGACTTCTTAATAATATATTATAACGCGTTTTCGATTCAGACTTGGTTCTTATCGGATAGTAAGGAACCGTCCGATAAGGTCCGTAGGGCCTTTAATAAACTGAAAACTAAGTCTAGCCTAGTTTGTAGTTTATTAGAGATCCTAATATAAGTAAGCTATCAAAGTCCTAGCCCTAGCTGCCTCGGTGTATAAAAAGAGCTTCTACGAACCGCATTAGTGAGGTAAGTCAGGCGCTCCCTGAAATGTCAACCCCGCTATTAACATTGCTGACTGGCTATTCTGGTTAATGTCTTTACTAGTCTATTCTTGCTCACGCCACGCTTGAATACAAGAATTTAATCCTGTATACGAGTTTATAAATGAGAAAACTATATGGATTAGGAGCATGAAATTTTGCACGAGTTTCCCTTTTAACAAGTTTTGTTTTATGGTGAAGAAAAATTATCCAATGACATCTCCCGTCCGTGGTTGTTAAACCCATCCTTTTCCTTAGTTGCCTTCATTCCAGGGTGTTCACTTTCACATTACACATGGCCCCAGTAGGCTTCGACCCTGCTGAGCCCCTACAGTTTGCTGATAACTCCTTGAGGCGCGCGGGAACAGTACTCGTCATCGACGACTTGGGCTCGGTCCGGACAGTTACCGGACGGTCGGACAGCGAGCAACCCATTGCTTACCGTCCGCAAGCCCACGCCTACGGTGGCTGGAAATCGGAATCGGAATCCCAGCGGTGACTTGGGCGCGAGCGCCGTTGCCTCATGCGTTCGGCCTCCTCCTTTGCTAGCATTACTGCTTCGCAGAAGGAGACGACCGCCTGCCACTCCTCCTCACCCCGGACCATTCCTTGACTTATTTGCCATGTACCTACTTATAACACGATGTTCCTTGGCAAGGCTAGTGCCAGATTTCCTAGCTTCTGACTATCCGTAATAACTGTCAAAGTTCTAAAGATGACAACGGGTACCAAAGACTTAACATGCTTTCTGAGACATATTAAAGACGGTCACCCATCCACAAACTGACCTCAGCAACCGTTGCTTAACCTCAAAGATTCAGTAGTTACATTTTTTATTATTTAAGCCACTGATAAAATACAAATGAAATTAAAAATTAAAACCACATTTAATAATTTTTTTGGATCGTCGATAACACAAATGAATCGGATACAAAAGCCGCAATTGATTATTATGATGTCAATAAAACATTAATCAATCAATTAATTATGGACACAATATTTCCACAATGATTACGGCCATATTTTATTAGTACCACTATACTACAATTGCTATAGAATGGTGCCTGTGACAGCTGTCGGATTCATATATTATAATGTTACCTATCCTTTTCTCTCATCTTAAGGATGCATATTTTTGTCCTGCTAAAAAGGCTCTTAGGTAAATGTTTCGTTAACAGTACCAAGAACTACACTGCGCACACGTGTGCTACACACGCCTATTTGGGGGCGCGTCGGCCTCAATACATTTTATATGCAAACTAGACTTGTAGAGCTACACTTGATCCTCGCCACGCGACGTCGTTCTACGTACAAATTAGGCAGGTTATACGTGTGTGTCGGTCTAATGTAGTTCTATCTTTAGAGGTACGGATTTCTTCGAAAGTGTTATCGTGGTTCCGGAACGCAAAAGACAGCTGACGAAACACAGACGAGTTTTAGTCAGAAAAAGTCTGACACTTTCTCTGGCACCACACAGAGCGGATCAAAAAGACGGTTTGTACTGATTCACAGATCAATATTTTAGTCGAAACAGAAAAATCCTGTTCTTTCAGGGACTTAGTTACAAAAAGATTACAGTTTTCGCGGGTTTATTCGTGTCTTGGTGGTAGCGGTTGATTACTAACATATAGCTTTTCCTAAATAATGGAACCATTTTTAGGAGTGTTTCATTTTTCCCAACCAGGCGCTTTACTTTGTACAATTTATTTCATCACCACTGCTCTCAAAACGGTGAAGGAAAACTCGTAAGTCGGGACCGTTACCACTCGGCCACCATTGCTCTTAAATAAAAATAATAGTAATAGATGTGCACTAAATGAAATGGTTATTACAACCCGTATTTAAATGCCTACGTGCACTATAATAGCTACCTACATAGTTTGTACACATTAATTTAGATACTAAAGCGTAATTATATTTTATACAAATGTTAGTTATTTGCTAATTTATGGACCGATTTCGGTTTGCAGTATTGTTATTTTAGGGTTTGGAATGTAGTTAAATAATGTAGCTTTGAATAGGATTGTATTGTTTCTGTTTTGTTTTGTTTCGTAGTGCCAAGTTATAAGATGTTCGCTGGTATTTTAAGCGCGTTAGGAATAATGGGATGAAAATGTTACTGGGGTTTATCTGAGTAAAGCTAAACTATTTCAAAACGGGAGAATCTTAAATACCTATGGGCGCTTTTTTTTATAACCTATTACGACTTAGGTACCCCAATTTGGCACTGTTGTTAGAGATCTCTAAAATTCTTGCTTTTTATTAACAATAATATACATTTAAATATATATTATAAACCTCAACCTTTTTCATGAATCACTGACTATTGGTGAAAATTGCAAGCTTACTGAAATATTTTCATTACGTTTTTGTTAAGTTTATCATGAACATATAAACAAACGAGTTGGGGGACATTGTTTCATTGTAAATGTCATATCTTTATATAAGTATATGAATAAAAGAAAAGGAAAGAATTTCTTTTAAGTAATCTGTTTCAACAAGAAAATCATGATAAAAAACCGTGACATAATTTTAACGATATTGACATATTGATGAGAAAATAAGGTTGTTATAAAATGATATATGTACCAAATATAAGATATTTATCGACATACATTTTGAGCATTGTTTAATAAAAAAATAAGAGCAATAATTATATTAAAAATTTACATCAAAATTAAACTATACTTATCTCTCTATTTAATTTCCCACACCAACATTCAACATACATTTATTTTTAAAGCGTCTGTCTTCGCCATTAACCCTTTACCGCGACATCCTTGCACCTGCATCTTGTTAGCTAGTCACTTATCACATTTAACCCTGCGTCGCCGCGGTAATTGGCGGCGGGTGTAAATAACTAAATAAACTGCTCTACGTGCCGTTGCAAGCCGCGCCCTTGCAGGCGTGAAAATATTGCCATTGCTTGGCAGTATTAGCGGTGTGAACGTGAACTCGAATAGTTGTAAGATGGGGTTAACTTTGCACAAAAGTATTTCTGGTGTTGTTTTTTTTATGGCAGGTGTAGCTACTTGTTTTGCTAGTGAACTTTATTAGTCGGATAAAATGTATACTTTGCTGGACGATTTAAAAAGGACGTATTTTGTTTTGCGTTTACATTTACTTGACGTAGTTTCTTGTATATCGAAGCCTTCTGTAGGATTATTCTAAAAAGGACTCGTGGTTCTAAAACACAAAGGGTAAATGAACGAACACGAACCAATTTTAGTCAATAAAAGTATCGTAATCTCGTAGTCCATCCTCACAAGATCAACCTTCATAACCTAACAGTAAATAGTAAGTAAAACACAGACTTACATACGAACTCATATGCAACATTCAAAGTTCCTCAGACAGATGATCCTGTGGAATACCTACCTACCGTTCTACGGCCTCCACGTTCCTAGTATCCTATGTGTAGTCTGAAATACGTCTGGGATTCCAGTAGCGATCCCCGCAGTGCGGCTCGTTAGCCCACGTCTTATGACATTAGCGGTCTGTGCGTCGGGCACGTTTCGCGTTCCGAACGACCATTGGTCTTTTAGACCGAGCCAGTGCATTGGACGGTTAACTAAATAAGCGATGAACAAGCGTTGTTTGTCTAGTATTTTGTAAAAGCGTTTATTGGTAGATAATTTCCAATCAATGTACGTTGTGTTTGGTAGTTTGTGGAACTAACGCAAGCAGAATAATGTTCGAGTAACATTTATTAGATTTTGTTTTATTAAGTTAATTTGGCTCTAATTGTGCCTACTAGTCTTAAAATTAGATATTGTCTTTGATATTATACAGAGCTTACTTGTCGGACTTATTCGACTAAAATGTTAAAAAGCCATATAAAATAAATATGTCAGTTTAGAATGAAAGTACTTTTGTCTATCTTTTAATCACGGTTTTTACTTTTAAGAAAAGAGTGAGGCCCTAAGCATGACAGTTATAACACTACTTTATTCGTCAGACTATTACACGTACGGCGATACGCCACCGGTAAGCAGTGGACATACATCCCACTTATACGCACAAACATTATGCGTATAGTTACGGACTGCAATTTCTTGCTGGAGTCAAGGTTTCCCGATAGCTACAATCTGAGAAAACCTCTAAGTCAAGACAAAATAGATTACTTTTAGTCATGCGTGATCTATCGTCAACCATATCGTCACTTTCTGTCTGGTGAATTAGTAGTCAAACGTGAGCATTATTAATACGCTCACATTAGACTCCTATTTAAAAAAAAAAAGGTTCCAGTCTTTATGACCGGGTGCTAAAGACCCGGTCATAAAGACTGCTATAGGCTTTCTAAAGGATAATTCCCAGATCTGATACCAGGGCTGTATAGGCTATTTAAGACACGCATTAATGTGACATAAATCGAGTTTCGCGTTATCTGCTAAGGGCTTGGGTAAAGACCTTTTTTATCGGAGAGACGGCAATACGGCTTGCCTTGTTCCAATTTTGTGGAAAAAGATTTTGGAAAAGTTTTAACAAAAATTTGTGAGTACCTAGTGTATTGATATAGGAAACTAATAAAAAATATGACATTACCGCCCACAACTTACAACTTTATTCTCTTCTTTTGTTTGCAGCCATTTAATTGTGTAACACATAACTATATATATATATATATGTACCTATAATATATTTAAGCTTATGTATTATCTACTGTATATTTATTATCTATGTAGTGTTTATTTTATTTATTATTTATTTTGTTTTGCTAGCAGTACACCGCAGACTACCCCCTTTTTAAGTTTAAGTTCTTATAGTCCATCCTAAGGTTGTCTGGTAGATATCGCTGTCAGCGATAAAACCGCCATTGTACCCATAGATATAAGTTTCTGTGTAATTTTTTTCTATTATTTTTGGTGTACAATAAAGTTTATTCTATTCTATTCTATTACGCTCATCTTCTATATATAAAAGAAGAAACTGACTGACTGAAATATCAACGCTTAGCTAAAACTATTGGGACTAGGAGCTGGAAATTTACACAAGGTTTCCTTTTAGGCAAGCACTAAGAGGGGATTTTGCAAAATTCACCCCTTAGGGTTGTAGCGGGGTCCAAAGTTTGTATAGAAAAAGCCTGTTTTCACGCTGGCAAAGCCGCTGACAGAATCTCATATTTTTCATGTAGTACAATTTTTAGTAGTTGTCGAAACTAAAGTACGATGAAAACAGTGGAACACAAGACAAAAACTTTTCACAACGAAGTGACCCAGTTGGCTATGCTTATAGAAACAGTAAGCAGCTCAAAGTCTTAGCAAAGATGTACCTAACAAGCTCAAGTTTCAGCTAACTGTAAATCCGTTCCGATGCCATTCAGTCGAGTCCAATAAGAACACATGCGCTCCTTTAACCGTATCTTTGCTTTATACTCCCTAAAGACATAAATCTTGCGCACACAACTACACTTTATACTCCCCGATCGGAACAAAGCGATATTCCTTAGCCTCGGCATCGTTAAGCGACTCATTAGCGAGATCATCAGCTGTCTCATTAGGTCCTACCAATTAGTGTGTTTCATGAACCCCTCTTAAATCATGGCGCCGTGACTAAGGGTACCGTTTTCTTTATCGCAAATTTGTATTAAGTGGCTGTCTGATGAGTTGCTGTTAAATTTTCTGGTGGCTGCTCGTTTTTTAAACGTTTGAAATTGTTTTGAGGCTGTAATTTATGATTTGAGAATATTTCTGATGTGATTAAAGTGTGTTTAACAACAAGATTTAGTCGGTCAATCAGCTATTAGAAATTTCGTTGAAGAACTTGTAATTTAGGGCAAAACGATGATAAATCGGATTTTTTAAATATGTTGAAAGAATCAATACAACTGTTTCGTAAAGCGAGAGCATTTTATTTATAAAAAAATCAGAATACGCTGTCATATAAATAATCTTAAGTGTAAAATATTGATGAAGTTTAAATACAAATAAGTAAAAAAATAAAATGAAATTGGTCGTTTGTAGACCTTAGCAAAATTTGACCAGCTGTGTTATCAACCTCGTATACAGCTAATATTTGCATCACACCATGAGCATTGTCAGAAAACCTACTATCAAGCGTACTTCTGTGGTCTTTAGGCCACATGAACCTAGGCAGAATAATCATGAAGAGCCTTGTAAAGAAGTATGTGGCGATGACGAGAGTTATTTCACAAACCTAAAGATGGGTCTATGATAGAAAAGCCGAACGCAAGCTGAGCACTAGCCGAGCTCAAATTCGTCAGTGTGGACAGACTCTAAGGGAGCTGAGTACTAGCGATACTACACGAACTTGTGCTCGCCTCCTGTATTCATCTTAAAATTAGAACTATCACTAACCTTCCCAACTCCTGTAGGCTCCTTGACTCCTAGTCTCCTGAGCAGTGCTGGTGGCGGCGGCGGTGGTGTCCGATGCAAGGCCGCGCTGAACCCTTGCAGGCTTGCCGGGTCCTCGTCTCGTCGCCGTCTCTCGCGGTGTGGTGAGCCTCCACTGCATTTTGTTGTTGATGTCCTGGTGACAAAGAAATGACAAATTTAGATTTGATTTTATATAAGAAGGCGCTTTGATGTCATATAGGTGGAAGCATATTAAGACTTCTTCTTCTTCTCGAATCGATGGTTTTCTCACCCTCAAAATTTTTGCGCTCAGTAAGGTGTCATGTTCATTGCGGTGTCAATGGCGTTTTTAAGGGCTCCAAAGTGTGGTTGTATGGAAACTTTGGGCACTCTTATGAGTGGGCCATCGAATGGTTTAGTCATGGATATTTGAGAAATATCAAGATGAGGCGGAGAGGTATATTTCCAGAAGTATATAGCTGAGCTTGAGGATAATGCCAAATATTTATTAGTACAATATTATTGAGCAATATACCTAAAAAGTATATACAAAATCAGCGAAATGCAAGCCGGACTGGAGCATGAAGGGATGCATACCATTATTTATACATTTTTTTTATAAAATTAATTTAATTCTAGTCTTAGTATTTGATGTTATAGCGGTAACAGAAATACATCATCTGTGAAAATTTCAAGTCTCTATCTTTCACGGTTCATGAGATACTACCCGGTGACAGACCGACAAACAGTGGAGAAACAATAGGGTCCCATTTTTAGCCTTTGAGTACGGAACCCTAGTAAACAAAGCAATATTGCAGTACATCATTCAATTACATTCACTTCCGCAACCATACCCGACAGAAATATTAATGTTGAAAGAGCTACCTTCCGGTCCGCAGATCGTACCTTCGATCATATTTCATAACATCCCGATCGAATAATTGAAAAATAAGCAAAAACCATTTATTACGTCCGTTCCGTGTAAAGCCGTTCTGAAGTCGAAGTCGTAATAAATGTGTTGTACGTGACGAACGAAGTGACCTTTTTACATTTTTCAAAAATTCGCTCTGCGTCAATGGTGCGATGCCGAACGACTGTGATGCATAGCAGCAGGCAGACAGACGACTTTGTGAATATTTGAAAATAGACAAATAGACGAGGAAAGGGACGAGTTTTTGTGACAGTAAAGTAATGAAAAGTAAGATTGCATGCTGCCGCGTGGAAAAATCAGTAGTTTGAACAATAGTTGCACAAAGATTTGCAAGTCTTTCTTCATTTAATCGTTAACATAATTCGTATGTTTGTCAGTGCTGCGTCAAAAATGTGATGAAAGGTATTTTAGTTAAAAAAATATTTTATTAAAACAAAAGAAAATTCAGAAAGTACACCGGCTGCTTTTAAAAATTCAAAACGTTCCATTACGAAATTCGATATTCAATTTTTTAAACCTCTTTCGCTGTCATTTCTTGATCGATGTTACCCTAATTTAAAAAAAATGCAGCTCATATTCATTGAGTATTGTCGCCAGTGCTAAGTCAAAAATGTGATGAAAGCTATTTTAGTTAAAAAAAAATCTTTTATTAAACAAAACAAAAGAAAATCCAGAAATTACAGCGGCTGCTTTTAAAAATTCAAAACGTTCCATTACGAAATTCGATATTCAATTTTTTAAACCTAATTCGCTGTCATTTCTTGATCGATGTTACCTGTTACCCTAATTTTAAAAAATGCAGCTCAAATTCCTTGAGTATTGTCGCTCGTCTACACTGGCCTGTAAAGGGGGTTGCACACTGCCTGGTGATGGATGGCGCTTACGTGTCGACGGACGACACCGCTCGTATTTTATTTTAATGCCACCGGCGTAACGCCCGTCTCACAGAGGCTTAAAATTGAAAATTCTCCATGTTTAGGTATCGGAAAAATGAATATATTTTCTTCAATATGGGTAATAAAGTATGTAGATCACGTTCGTGAACGTGATGTTATGTACTCCTGAAACTATTTTTGCCAATATCATAAGAAGAATTGCATACCTACCTACCTAGGATGCAATGGAAACCATTTTTGAATAGATATTGTCATCAAAATGAAGTGAAAACCACACAAATGTGTTCCTGAAACACATAAAACCAATGCATTCAGTCCAATCATGTTAATACCAGGCTTCCAGAAAAACTGTATAGTACTGTAACCACCCCGCATACTTCTCCGTAGCGTGATGCGGTCGCGTGACGGCCAATACTTTATTGTTCCCAACTATTAACATTCTTCTGCCGGATTGTTTAGATAACTCTTGCGTTTGCCTCCTGCCGGCTTATGGCCACCTAGTACTTTGGCTTGATAGAGTGCACGTCAAGTAAATTGGTGGATTGATGGTTCATTGCTTCTCGACGCCCGTGTGCTTGGTGTGGGCTAATAATTGTTTGTTTATTTTTTTTTCTTTAGTATAACGTTAGGAAATAGTTTACAGTAGTGTCCAAATGTGTGAAGTTCTTTCCTCGCTTAACTGTCACAGGCCCTAATTTGCATAATACTTACTTATATGATCGGTCTGACTAAGGTAATGTCCTATCTTTACTTTCTGATACATATAGCTGATGACAACGGACAAACTTGTGTGATATTTTTTTTTATGGGAAGATCATCCAATGACGTCGCCCTCTTTTGGGCGAAGCGGGAAGGTGTGTCAGACACTTATTGACTAAAAACCTACCCCGTTCCTTCATTGCCTTGGTTCCAGGGCACTGTTTGCTGACATCTATTTGAGGCGCGCGTGAAATAGTACGCGCCGTCGACTACTTGGGCTCGGTCCGGACGCTTACCGAACCGTCGGACGGCGAGCTACTCATTGCTCGCCGTTCGCAAGCCCGTATCTACGGTGGTTGGAAATCAAGATTTGGATCGTGGCGGATGGGCACGAGGGCCACACCCTCGCGCGTGATCCGCGTGATAGTAGAAAACTATTCTAAGGAAACATACTCCTGTGATAAAAATATTCCTATGTACTATTCCAAGACATAGTCTACCCGTGTACCTTCTTTCAACGAAATTCTGCACAAAGAAGTAACAAACATACACACACACGTTCACAAACTTTCGCTTTTGTAACATTATTTGATTTTAGTACAACATACTCGTACTTTCAAAATTGTATCTATAATTCATCGACTACTGTAACGTTGTTTACTTAAATTCCCAGTTTATTGTTAACTTTATCTTTCAAATGTTATTGTTAAGAGTATGATTTCATGTTTGTTTTCCTCTGAGGTATTGGAATGTTCACTGTTGCCTGGGATTGAAAGAGCTTGTCAGACGAATTGATTGATTGATGACGTGTTAGCTTTTAGACCGGAGCTGTTTGAAAGTTTATGTAATGGTGTTTGTCTGTTTCAAGGCAGAAATGAACGAAGGTAAATAAAAGCTAATGCAATTATTAAATCCTAACCTTTAGTTGATAAACAAGCCAGTGAATTTTCAAATATTCATAATAATTTCATAAGTTAAATTGGATTCTCTAAAATTAGAACGTTTTGTTACAATACCAGAGGACTTCAATAAGAAGTTTGGGACCATTCAAGTAAACCTCCAGGCGCAGTCGCTTACGTGTCTATTTCTTGAAAGGATCCTCAAGCTCGCCAAGTTTTCCAAACGATTTCCGTTCCCAAAGATAACTTGCTGAATAGAGACACGGAACTTATTCTAATAGATACTTTGGAACAACAGAATGGTAACTGACCAGTTTTGACAAAGTAAGACTCTCTTTAGGCATATAAAAAGCAAATTAAGGCTAATTTTTGTAAAATAATCTCCAAGATTTCTGGAATATTTTCGTAAATTATATTATTATCTTGCCCGCGGCATCGCTCCCGCTCTACGCTATGCTACCCTAATCTACCCTATATCAATATAATTTATTGGCAAGTTTCGATTTTTTTTATATTTAAAAGGATAACAATCCTATGTCCGTTTCCTGGTTCTAAGTTACCTTCCCACCAATTTTCAACCAAATCGGTTCAGCCGATCTTGAGATATAAATAGTATAACTAACACGACTTTCTTTTATACATATATAGATGTTGGACAAAAAAATGTAACCAGTTTACAATATAGCCGTCGAATACAATATCTGTAGTCGCTATTGTAATATCTAGTCAACATAAAGCTAGTCCTGAATACTAAAGACCTTCAAGACGTCAAACCATTTCATACAAAAAACAACGTCCACTACAAATACTACAAAACCCGCTATTCACTTCGAAACAAAGTCTACCGAATGCGATACTCCGGAGACAGATCTTGCCATACCAAAGGATGTTTATATTGTAAAGATACCGTTGATTTCACGGGCCGATGCCCACGGTGGAAACAATTCCAAAAAGGTCGCCGCCTGACATTTGATAGAATGCCCTTCGGAGCATGAATAAGCCTATGGGTTTAGACTTAGCCTGTCATGTCTCTTTATTATTTTACTATAAAAGCATTTTCTTGATTCTTTTCAATTTTCTATTGTTGCTGGAATTTTATTTTGTATTTTATGTTCTTGTTTGTCGAAACTGTTTCCTTTCATACTGTTTGAATTGAAAAATTGATAGCGTCGTCTTGTAGTAACTGTAAAGAAATATTGAAAAGATTTTGTTGCTATCATAATAATTTCACATTGTGTAGTTCACGCTTTATATTGTCAACGCTTTACCATTTGATTAATATTTTTACTTGTACCTACATAAATATCACTTATATTGTCATAATCAAAAGTACCTATTTACGTCGTTAGTTGGGTGTGTCACCCACTTTAATTAACATCGCAATTTTCATCTCTAATACGTAGCCGCCTAGCAGCAGTGCTATCGCAATTAGCAATAAAATTCCATACCAACTTTTAATTACGCAGTTACAGTAAAAACTGGCAAATAGGCCTGCGTAGGAAACGCATTTTTTCACCTTTAGTCAACAGTATAGTGAACACGGATCGCGTGATCCGGTAACTTGGAATCACTCAAATTAATACTCGTAAAACATTCAGCATTGTTACCTTTTTAATTCATTACGTCATAACTGCCCTGAATGGCGGTAAAAACGGTTTTGTTTACGTTCGTGATTTGAATCGGTCTTACGCGGTATTGCATGGGGTTGGTAGCTCCGTGTCGTCCCCGGGTCATATATTCCGTGTAAGGACAGTATATTTTAAGACAGATAAGATTATGTTTTAGATAAGTTTAAATTAGAGTGATCGCCGGTTTGGGGTCAACAATAAAGTGCTTAACCATATAGCCTTAGTAATATAAAAGAAACACAATATAAATATGAAAAGAGTATGAAATATGAAACACATTAACCCTCGGACACTGAGGTATATGAACCATAAGTTTTAGCTTATGTTACTCATTCTTTTTCTAAGTGCTAAGGTGCAAAAGCGTCGTATCTTACATTTGCCGCGACGTTTAAATATAACGTTAGTATCAGAGTGCTTCATAAAGAGCCATTGTGTCATGACTTTCTAGTCATAAAATATGTAGCTACTGGCTTGCAACATCCATTATTGGGTTGGTTTCAGCTTTGATGGATCTGATTTTAACTGAGCTTGCAACTGCAATGTATCTTACATTCAGTACTGTATACCAAATAATAGTAACATTTTCCAAATACTTATTGATTATAGTTTTACAGACATGGATTTTATGTGAAGTGATCAAAATATTGGTACTACACGTTATTGGTTGTAGTTTGTATATGTTGAGTACTGTAATGTTCTAATAGTATTTAAAACAAAAACAAGGAAATAAAAGTCTTAATGGAATTGAAAATAAAAGAAACCTCGGTAACAGTAATGTCAGTAAAAACAAATTTAAGGTGTTGGAAAACGGTAAGCTAAAGTGCATTTGGAATAAAATAAACATTTATGTATCTAGAAAATTCTTTGCCATTTAGAAGAGTTTGCTTCTGTGCGCGGAATAGTACCTATTGTATTGTATCCTAGTTTAAAAAGTTGTGGAAAATCTTTCGTCCTCCTCTCGTTTTCCTTTGCTTATTGTCAAGGCTCGCTTGTGCTTAAAAACCAACAGGTTATTGCGTCTAGCAGTACACAATGAATTTCTTTTCAACTATTTCAGAAAATTCCGGTTTTGTATTGAAGTGCAATTTAAACGTGAAAGCGAAGTTTATTGTACTCATATTAAAATAAATATATAAGTTTAAGGGTTATTATCGTGCTTCCATACGATCAGTTCATAAATGGAACACTACTAGAGTGTAAAGGTTGCTGAGCATTATTTTTCGCATACATAACGTGCTTGTTAAAATATTTGTAGTTCACATCAAAATACTGTCCATAACTTCACGCTAGAACTAACCGAATTCAAAACATTTTAACTCTTACACCTTTTATTTTGTTGGCGATTTTTTAGCTAGCCTACCAGTGGCAACCAGCCAAACATGAAAAAAGTTTTTTGCTTTCCTCATACCGAAACCCATCCAATTATGGGCTCTATTGAGTTTTGTTAAAGTGAATTTTGAATTGGTGGGTTGCAGAATTAAGTTTGCGATGCTAGTATTGTTTGATCAAATGATGGTAATAAATGTAAAGGAAGACCTTTAGAACTAACAAATAGCGTTCAAGTGCGCGTTTATACTGAATTTGACCGAAGAGATGTGGTTTATGCTACCTTTGACTGCACTGGAGCTGTGCTTACAATGCTTTTGCTTGTGTCATTTAGAGTTCCTTTGATATTAGGATGACATGTCTGGAATAGAACTTGCGGCAAGGCATTGAATACAGGTAAGGTTTCAATTTTTTTTAAACTTTCAAGGCCATGACCGCAATATCTGTATCAAATACCTTTTACAACCCTATCAGCTGAAGTCCTACTTACCCCATAAAACAGTGCGTGAACGATAGAGCTCAGCCCTACATAGTGGAATCGTGATGCATTCACTCACGCAACATCCGCTGTGTGAATATTTTATGTGAAAAATTGCAAACGACGCCTGTACTGCTTTGAACATATGTATGTCAAAGGAATGTATGTTTATCCTTGTTTTGGGTGGAGTATGGGAAAATAAATAAACACAAAAAAACAGAAAGTGACCCATTTATAATGATGTAGATGTATCTAGATATATGATTATACCAGTGAAGAGTTGAATAAGAAGGGTTGATAAGATCAGTATTGAAGTTTTTACTAGGCAACTTACAATTTTAACTATAGTCTTATCTTGAGATGACTGATTTTCCAATTAATCTTTAAATCATTAAGTTATC
This sequence comes from Leucania comma, assembly GCA_958295575.1. NCBI lineage: Eukaryota > Metazoa > Arthropoda > Insecta > Lepidoptera > Noctuidae > Leucania > Leucania comma. Next base: position 4,497,628 of record OY282469.1, read on the forward strand.
ACATTTTAATAATAACCGTTGCGGAAGACTAGCAACCCTAAGCAATAATATTCTATTCTTAGCAGAGACTAACAAGAAATATACCACAATAATCTACCTTATCCACCAGATATAACGATCATCCACATAAGGCAAACTGCCGGCTCATAACATGAGGTATTAATAAAAGAGTTGGGCCGTCCCTTTGTGTACAAAACTCTTCATTAGAGAGATCACAGCATTGTTGCGTGCGGTAGATGCTCCTTTTGTACGACGAATCGGACCTTTTTTTCCAACTTTCAGGGCTTGGTTTAAGTTGAAGGGTTTTGTTTATATTTTAGAAAAGTTTTTGGGTATTTTGGTCTTTTTTACAGTTAATTAAGGTTAGGAAAGTGCTTTTTATATCCCACGAATCAAATTTCACAAAAAAAAAGGTTACGATTTGACTTAATGATGCATAATGCTTGAAGTTTTGATTGTTAAAAAGCTTTTGATACAATGCCTAGACCAGTGGTGGCCAAGTTGTAAAAAAACCAAACCCAGCCAGGCGCATTACTTTGTGTAATTTAATTTATCACCACTGCTCTAAAAACGGTGAAGGAACCGGAGGAGGATCGTGAGGAAACCGGCATATCCTAGAACCAAAAATTCGAAAACATGTGAAATTCACCAATCCGCACTGGGCCCACGTGGTGGATTACGGCCCATTCCCTCTCCTAGAGAAGAGGCCTGAGTCCCAGCAGTGGGAACATTAAAAGGCTGATGATGATGATGGTGATGACAATGCCTAAATCTATATACTTTATGTAACACGTATGTCTTGGTATTGATGTTCAATCGATTTTAAGACTATCCGTCAGTATGTATTTTTTTTAAAAGTAACAATTTTACACTTTAGTAGCTCAGCGTTGTCTGTGCCGGGTACCTCAGGGTAATATTTTCGGCCCTATTTAGATAATTTTAAGTTTGTTGTTGTAATTAATATCTTAATGTTGATTGGATGGCTATAGTTCGTCTTTCAAGCAGTACGCTTATAACTTACGCGCTATTTACGGTCGAGAAAGCTCACCCTAAACACGTCTACGTATGATGTTTGTATTGTCTGGCTGATGGAAAAGTTTGGGCAAGGGGTCCGCGATTTTGTATTACATACAGGATAAGACAAAAGTGCTTTTCATTGGTGATTTGTTCGCTTAGGCTTAATGGCTTGCATGCTCGAGAAACTTATCGTTTCTATTATTGAGAAGGGATGTGGAACTGAATAATAAGGATAGTATTGTGGTATAATTTTTGTTTGTTTGGAAAATTAGAGAAATAGCCACTACTTGACTTGTATTCTTTGCTATGTGTTGTTTTTTTTTTCTGTATTTTGTTTGTTCATGCCAATTAAGTAGAGAAACTTGATTTAGTGTTAGTGTTTTTGGTCACAGTTTTTTTTTTCCTTTTGCCTTGATTTTATTTTGAGAATTGCATTTTGGGATTTGTTCACTTGGCTGAGTTGTGAGCTCAACTTAATCCGTTAACCCTTCCACTGCTGGTGGTAGCATTTCTTCCTTACCTTTGACGTTTATAAAATGCGTACAGTAACGTTGCCCCCTTTGGCCTTATGCCACCATAAAGTGGAGTTTCCTCATGGTTTACGACAAGTCGCAGCTCCCGCGCGCCTTTTTTCTTCACGACAGATTTAGTAGTCGACACGTGCGTGTGATTTACACGTGCTTTTTATAAGTATAATATACTGGTGTTTTATATTAAATAAAACTTGATTTATAAGGAAGCTGTTTTTGGAAGTGTAATGTATGCGGATTTTAAGTGTGTGTGTGATTTACGCATTTTTTTTTTTAAATCCCGGGGTTGACTCCTACGTTATAAGTTTTTAAAAATCAGTGTTATAAATCGGTTTTACTATTATTGATCAGTTCGAGCTTGATTACAATGTCACCTAATCTTAAGCGATGATTGGATGTTGAAGCACGCTGCCTAGATGTAATCTATTCATTCACTCTTAACTTGAATGCCCTCCAGTTCGAAATATAGATATCACTTCCACTCTTTAGCCATATGCACAATAAAAGTACTAAAACAGCTCCAAACCCTCGATTTGGCAAAAAAATTATTACGAAAATTAAAGTCAAATAAATTAAATGTAATGTTATTAACAACAAAAATACATGCAAAAATAAACCGTATAAAGAACACCCACAATAATTTTATCACCTCAAATTAAAACAAAACTGGAAAAAAATATATGACATTTTAAACCGAGAAGGCGTTGCGTTACATACAAAATGAAAACAAACCCCTGACGGATATGGCGAATAGAAACGTCGCGAAAAAAATACTGCGTTACAGGAAACGAATACAAATACGAATAAAAATAAATATACAAGAGGAATTCCGGGAGTGTGCGGAAATGAGAAATACCATATTCCAGTTGAACCCCAATTCGCGGCGGTAGGGTTGAGCGTTGTTGCAGCCAGTGGTACGCGGAGTAATGAAAATCGAGTATTGAATTATGTAATGACGGTATATGCGTAGTGCATGGGATTATTTGTTGTTGGTGTGATGTTAAAATACAATCGGATTTACTTGGTTGTATTTTATCATGATGGTTTTTTTGGAAACCTAATGATATACTTAGTAGGTATTTGTGCAGCAATTTGGAAATACTAGTAGTTACATCTCCTGATCAGCTGCAGCTCTTGATTTAAATAGTAATCAAGTATCTTAACATCAAGCTTGTAATGCGCAGAGGCGTTGACAGGCCTGTAAATTAATTCTACTATCCACAAACCCGTTTTTTAATTTTCGCAAATTACAGTATATAGGGTGACTGGTAATTTGTGAACGATACTTAAACACGTGATTGTATAATGATAAAAAACAACTTTTACAATGGGACCAAACCTGAAAACGAGAAAAAGATCAGCCAAATTCAGTACATTTTGACTAGTTAGGTGAACATAAATGTACCATGACCATCAGATTTTTTGTTCGCGATTTCTGGTTAGGTCCCATAATAAAACTGGTTTGTCATCTGTTACTACGGTATTGGGAAAGTTTCATTTTTTTTACCTACTTCAAAAATACTTATATCCAAATTCTAAATATTGTCAAACATTGCCAAAATAATGCTCGTATTGACTACACATTTTCATGTCACTAAATATTCCTCAATAGACCCGTAGTATGTAGCCCGTGAATATTTATCGGTTCAACGTGCATACATCTGCTGCCAAATATACAGCGAGCCTTACATTTTAAACAGCTTTTATTCTGTATACAGAGAGAGTAATATTTCGACAATATCATGCTTATTTATGTATACGCTTTCTCGATAAGACTACAAGGCTTTTTTATCACCTCCTATTGTTCTTATTCAATAAGTTTTGTGATAAGTATTTTAGAAGCTGCTTCTAAATTATGTTTACTTTTGGCTGTAGAAACATTCATATTATCAATACAAGTTTAACAGTTAAAATCTGAGTACTAGTTATTTATTTAATATTCCATTTAAAAACAAACCATATTTGTTTTTTTTAGTTCTTTATTGATTTCAGAAACTTTTGAATATCTGTTCTTGTCAGTTCCATTATTACATACTACAAGTTTCACTTTACATCTTCATCTTTGTATCTTGCATAATAGGTACATACAGACACAGGTAAATATAAAAAGTTATACTTGAAACTAGATTACAAATCATCTTACAAGGTTTGCTTACAGATTTTGGTTCAAACATTGCACATAAGAATATTTCACTTCAATATCAGCTAAGTCCAAAATTGACTGAAGCAGAACTCCATACAAAAACTTTGCATGAAACATAATTACATTATGTTCAACAATAATTTTCATTTACACCAAAACAGACACAATTCTTCCTACAGATATATGTGTGTATACCGATAAATCTCAAGCCAAGACCCTAAGCGGTGTAGGCAGTGACTGCGGTGGTGTGGCCGCCTGTCAGATTGCGGCGTCGACTGCACCAGGATTAACTGTAGCGGTCGCGACTCTGTGCAGTGTTACTACGTGTCGTTTGTTGAAGGAAACGAAAAACAGATGTGCGAAAGAGATTCTGAAGAGGGAAACACTGCAAAAAATCGGGTATGTATAGATGACGCACGAACTCACAACCGCCGAATACGAAATAAAATAATAAGTGAAAGAGTAATCAACGAAAGGCACGGGGGAGGAGGTTTCTCACGTGACAAGTATTATAAAATGATTTGTAAGTGCTACTAATTAGAGTGCACTTTGGAGCTAAAAAAACCGCTATGTCAATTAACTGATCTCATAAACTTTAAGGCAAAGAAAACCATTCGAGAAGAAGATAAAGAAGACGTGCTACTTTACTACTTGCGGATGCTGCAGCCGCTGTATATATCGGCCTCCTATATAACTACTGATTAGAATTTAATGAAAACAAAATCAAAATAAAGATTGCGAAATCAATCGGAAGTTTCGAACTTTCTGAATCGTAATCGAACCTCTTTAAAAAAAACCATGTGAAGCAGGAATGTTCAAAGGTCTGTTCAAATGTTTAGTAGACGTAGTCTACGCGAATAACGCCAGCCAAAGTAAGCAATGACGAAGCCAAAACAGCATCTGTATCAAAATAATAGTGTAGAGACTAAGATTTAGCTATAGTGTTGCGAAAACCACATATCCAAAACAATGTTAACATGTAACGTCAGTCAAAACCATATTTCTACATTAACAAGACATACCTAACAAAGTTCACGCTACGACACGCCCTACAAACCTCAAGCAACCATAAACAATAGCAACACGATTTCCATTGTGATACGTAATCGGGACGTTTCTCTACTACGTTGTGTAGTAACCGCGATTTAAACAATAGCATTTGAGCTTATTACGTGTTTGTAGCCTGTCTGCCTGTCATAATATCTAGCAAGTTGGGACAAAGGATTGAAGATGCTGGAGTTTCGGCTGGTTGGACGTAGAGTGCATTTAATTCTGCGTAGTTTGTTAAGCTTCTATTGTCTAGATTTGTTGATTTTCAAAGGATTTACACTGCGGTTTGGTTTGCTGTTGCATTAAATTTTTGCAGATGGTAGAAATACAATTAAAATCCCATCATGTCACATTCATGGCGAAGGCTTCCTTCTTCCTGTTCCACACACATCTGTATTCGGTCAGTGTGGACCAATCCCTCCGGCAAGACTCAAGTTTATCTCTTCACCTTCGTCTTGATTTGGTAGCTCTTTCAGTCCACAGCTCATCTGACATGCGGCAGACGTTTCCAGTTCAATTACACTTAAGATTATTAGCTTTCCGGGTAACACATTTGTGATCTTAGTTTTGGCAGTTTTCAGTGCTAAAAATCAGGCTAACAAATTAAAAGAAGAAGGAAATAAAATTCATTTAAGGACAGTTTTTGAGGTACTGGTACCTATTCAAAAAATAAAAGGAAAATAATTTTGAAAAACAAGCTTATGATGATTGCTTTGCCAAAAATTCATGTTAGCAGTAATTCCAGATGCAGTCTCGCTGTTTTTAATAATTTTTTAGGGACAAGCGACAGTGCAAACATTGCATAAAGTTTTGATACTAAGATGTATTTATGGAAAATTGAGGTGCTTTAAAATCGCACGATTGAAGCAGTTTGCGAAAGTTTACCAAAACATTTCTGACAGCCCTGCCAAAATGACTCCGATAAAATGCGTATATCACCGCATACGATGCAACGCACACGCGTTCTTATTTCTATGCAAATTTACATAATGATATTTTTGTCGCGCGACTTCGCGACTGAGATTTATCGCGTTAGGTCTCTCGGGGAACGCGAAAAACGCGCCGACTACGAATGGTGTATTGAATAAGTATTGAGTATAAATCACATCTGTTGCAACCCTAAGGTGGTGGAAATTGCTGATGGTGCTTTTGTAGTTTCCTTTGTGCGAGGTTTTATTATTTGTGGTGTCTACACATTTATTTTATTTCAGAGGTAGGGGAAAGTAGTTCGCTTTGAAAGGTTTAAGTTATTGGAACAGAAAAACTAAAAAAAATATAGAAAAACATAGATCTAAAACCATAACGGTCTAAATAATGTTACTTATAAAGTTGTCAAAAAATAATAGAACCGTTTTGACTTAGTGGCTTATCCGGTGTAGTGTAGCTACTACTAAAATTATGATTGCGGGTCCAGTGTAGTAGTAGCTATATTAGTAGTAGTTACACTACACTGGATAAGCCGTTAGGTAGTCAAAATACAAATGTTAAAACAGGCCTATTATTTTTCGACAAATTTTGAATGTATCCAAAAATATTTTAATGCGAATGAACTACCAATTTAAATAAATGGACACATCTTTCAAAATATAATAAAAGTCTGTCAAAATTCAATATCAAATTACTCGGCCATTCGGGATGCCGACGCGCGAATTCCACTCGATTGGTAGTCCATAATAAGCAATTTGGGCATCAAAAATGTTATTTCATTACTGCCAAAACATTTCGCGGGCCGGTGCGCAATTTCGCACAGTATTAATAACTCGTTTAATGAGTTGCATAATTCATGGCGAGAGTAAATATTGACCTCTCGGCATGGAGTCACTACGTTTTATTGAAATTATTAGGTATAGAGTTTGTTTGCCATTTTACGACCTGTTTTTGGTGGTGGCGCAGTTTCAGATTGGATACTGACTTTTTTAATCCGTTAACCGGTTGCATCTAATTGGTCCGACGAGTGTTTTCGTGTCTTATTCGCCAGGGTCATGTGTTAGCGACTGGGTACTCCATCTCGTTTAGCTCTTCAATCCCAATAGATGACAGAAGAAAGATTGGAGTATTTGGTCGTGGACGTGCAACCCTGGCAGAATAGAGATTTTATCGGATATATTCAACGTAGGTTAAAAGGTTCCACCGTAGTCGCAGGCTTGCGGACGGTGAGCTATGGGTAGCTTGCCGTCCGATCGTCCAGTAACCGTCTGGACTGGTCGAAGCCCACTGGGCCATGAGTTTTGTGAAACTGAACCTCAGGGCCCTAGAAAAAAGGTAAAGAAGGAACAGGACTGGGTTTATTAGTCAGTAAAAGTCTGACACTATCGCCCGCTCCGCCCAAGGGCGGGAGATGTCATTGGATGATTTTCCCACCTAAAAAAAATGTTAAAAGGTTAAAGATCTTATTTGATAACAATAAACCAGACATAGAAAACATTCCTTCACATCCAAATCTTATCAAAGCTTTGAGTAATTATTCTTCTTATTAATTAATTACTTGAACTTTATGGTGCAATATAAATACAGATAAAAAGACTTCCGCCTTTCGACATATGCACAATATTTTTATGAATATGCATATTTATAAAAATCTGACGGGAAATAAATACCGTCCATAAAACAAAGAGTAAAATATTTATTATACGGATACACTTACTATCAACAGAATCAGATGCATATGTTACAAGCTACATAAAACAATATAGCTGAAACCAACTGTGAAAACTGTTTTTTTTTTACACTGCAGTGATTAAAAAGGAAGGGAGCAGTGCAATGACGCGATAAATACACGTCCGGACAATATTACTGACGCAGTATGTAAATATTTTGGTAATGTTGTTGAACAAAATTTTGCTGAATTAATATTACTAATTAGAATATTGTAAACCGTTTTTATTGACATTTTGAGTCGGGAAATAAATAATCGTTTTTAGAACTAAATGATTCTAAAACTAGAAAACAATAACTGAGACAGTTCCCTCGTTTCTAATAATAGTAGTATTTTAAATAGCGAAGTTTGTCAACTTTTTGATAAAGTTAATGGAAAGTGATATTTTATTGAATAAAAATAATATCATCTATGTGTTTTTAACTTAATATATTCTGATAGTTAAATTTAAATACATAGTTACAGTATTCAAAATAAAACGATACAAAAGGTTTTTTTATGATTATTAAAAATATTTTTATTCATTTCATAAGTTAACTGGTTTGATTTTAAAATCAATAAGTACTTAAATAAAGCAAAACAATAATGTTTGTTTATCAATCAGCAGGTAGATTTCAAGGATTGCATGTCAAATTTAGGGGTATTCAAAGCAAAATTGGCCGTTTAAAGTGGTTCGTTCGTTGCGTAATGATATTAATTTATTTGGACGTCAGTTGTGAGCGTAGGCCGCGTTAATCTTGATAAACTAGCTAGATAATCGCAACAAATCGGGTTTGAAATTGTTCTACCGTTTGTTTGTTCCTGAAATTGTCTCTATTTGTTAGTTTGAAATTTTTATGTTGGACTTTCAGCTGGGCTTTTAAAATAAATGCAGCTATTATATAAAAAATAATTCAACAGAGAACTTGAAAACAATATTCAATTTAAAAAGTGTTTAAAATAAAAACAAAAGTGTCTTCATAAAACAATATTACTTTAGAAAAAAGCATCACCTTAGTACCTGTTTCTTATTTCCTTCGTCTTGCCTTTTTATTATAATATGTGTTTACATGAATGAGTAAATAAATAACACTTTTATTTAATTGTAGGAGACCACTAGTGCAGTAATAGTTTCCAATAAACAACAGCAGGATACAGCATCCAAAACAAAAGTGGGAAAACGCACAAAATGGTACAAAATCTTGTACATATTTCTGGTCTCAAGTGTAATGAGATCTCTTTATTTCTCCGCATGAAGCTTTCATCAGCGTGGTCCATACACGTTACACACATTCAGGATAAACGGACTTTTTGACAAATGTCCACATTTTACTGCACGATATTTTACGACTTTTCCGCTTGCAATGTAATTTAAGTTTCTTTACCTCTAATGGAGTGCATGCAAACGGATTGTTAGTGAGAGCTGACATTGATGCAAAGTGCACGCTGCATCTTTAATACAGGCTTTCTGGGTAACTTTCAAGCGTGAAGCTGTCGATGTTTTTCGAGGAATATTTGCTACGAAGAAGTTGAGTTGTTTAAACTTAAGCTTTCACACGTTGGAAATGTGAAGTCACATTTTCAATACAAGAAAGTTTAAATAACTCTATTACAACTTCATCGAAGATAATAAGGTAAATTTACTATACCTAAGAAGCATATTCTGACACCCGTATTTATAAAGAAGTAATTACTTATTACTAAGTAGAATTTTATTAAGTAATTACTTGATGTTTTATGTGATTACTTGACAAAATTTAAATTTTTCGTAGTTACTTTTACTCAAGTATTTAGTTTTACTTGTTTATAAATACGGGTGTTGGACTTGTGCTTTTGTTTTTGTATATCCTTAAGCGTAAAGGAGAAATGCACGCTTTGGCTTTGCATGCGTGAAAGGCTGAAAATTATCCAATGGAAATGTAATGACCAAGTAAAGGCCGTAGCACACGTATAAACTCGAAAAGGGATCGTCATCGTATCAACTCGAGCCGTTCAGCCCCCCTAGCCACGCAATGGTCTATTTTCCGCACTAGTGCGGAAAAAGTGCGTGTTTTCCCCAGCCACAATTTTAATGTAATAAAATTGATAATTGTATCAGGCAGGGCGCGCGTCGTCCCCAGCGAGGCGCGGGTCAACCCCCACGAGTCGTAAGTGTTTTGAAATACGTCATTTGATACGCGTGCAAATTTGTCACTGCAGCCCTCGGCTCCAAAACACACTCGCCTACGGCTTGTGCTAATTCTGTCTCGGTCGAAATGACATATTTTCCGCATTTGTATCAAACATAAAATCTTATAAGTAGAGAGGATACTGCCGCTTTTGTAATTATCTGACTCATAATATACTCAAACTTTCGCCTCTGCAATATTTAGTATAGTGTGATACCCGTGATAATGTGCGAACTTAAGAGCCATTTCACAAAATTTGATCGCTCGAGTTTAGGTAAAAGACGGCAGCTTTGTTCATGTGTGCGTAGCTATCCACACATACACAACGCGACCAGTGTAGCACTAGTGATGAGACGGACTAAACAATCTTGAGCCGTTATAATCGTAATGCACTTTGGTTAGATTTATAAATAAGTGATTTTATTTATTCAGTCTATTAATTATTTACATATTTATTTCATGTTGTTTTTTGTTAGTACAAACAATTGTACAGTTAACTTGAGATCTGTATCCTACAGTGTAGGCAAAAAGAACAGTTTAATTATTTATTATAAACATGCTGCATAAACTAAATATGAACACTATTAATACTAATTGATTATGATATTAATGCTGTCTGAACTAATAAAAAAAAAAGTTATGTAAGTATTTCTAAAATATATAATAGAAATGGACAGGGAAACAACCCAGAGATTCAAAGTGTTTTATTTTAAATAAACCATTTACAGGCACTTTTAAAATTGCAAGAAGTATGTCAGTCAGAAAAAATGATGACACTTTTTGCAATCATGTTATGTATTACAAATATCTCGGTTACATGTTTCTTGTCGCTGCTATCATGTGAGGACAATGTAAATAAAATTAAAATAAAAACAATTTTAAAATAATTTATAGATATTAAAATAAGCCACTGACAGGTAAGAAATGACCAGTCTTAACTGACAGCGTACGTTCACGGATACAAATAATCCAACACGCGCCACTGTCAGTGAGACATTTGATTGAAGATGACAAACTCTTTACCGCCATGCTCATTTATATCAAACAAGTCCAGTAGTAACCTAAAACCATAAATTGCTCCATGGCACTCACATTTAACTTTAAAAAAATGCTTCTACATTATACAATTTATATTATACAATAGTTTTCGAATTAACAAATATATTTCCAAAAGTAATCAATTTGTACGCCGTAATGGTAGTGAAGGTTGACCAGCATGGAGCCAAGCATTTTATCTTGAATATAATCCTCCAACTTTTAAACACAAGTTTAAAATATTGTTAAATTTAATTATTAATTCAATTTGGTTTCATTGAGTTTCATGATGTTTTCATAGATATATTGACCAGGCACCGTCACAGGATTAGGACAACAAATCAAAGGCTTAAACAGTTCCATTAGAGAATTGCACCTGCGGAGCAATGGCTCTGATGGCTCTTATCTGTAGTATAAAAATTGAGTAGATATCTACAGCCCATAGTAAGATACCGTATGACATGATACTATGAAAATAACTAAAATAGACAAGTCTAGTATGTAGTATCAACATCCGTAAATTGGCAGTTTTTTTTTAATATCATATAAAACTGCTGAGCTAAACCTTCCTTCAAGAAATTTTGAACTAGATTATTAGCAGTGATCAAATTATTCTCTAGTTATAATAACTATCATATGTTAAATTACTGGGGCCAAAAGTTATGTGAGAATGTCACCACGGGCCCCGGGATACTGGGGCCAAAGGTTATGTGAAAATGTCACCACGGGTCCCGGGACAAAGGCAATGAATGGAAGGGTAGGTTTTTAGTCAGTAAGAGTCTGACACTATTTCCCGCCCCACTCAAGGGCGGGATTTGTCATTGAATGATTTTACCTACCAAAAAAAAAAAACATATTTTAAATAAATACTTGTCGCAAAGGCATTGATCTTGCTTTTCTAGGGTCTATAATTTCTGGTAATATGCAGTATACAAAACATATTTACCATTGAGTCTGAAAGTTCCATTGGTTCATCAAGTCCAGGCCCTAATACAACAGATTCTTTATTCTATAAAATTAAAGAAATATTATATACTACGTACTACTGAATGCGACGACCTCCCTGGCGGTGTCAGCGTGGTATATTACACAGACAAGTAGGCGTGGGTTTGCGGACGACGAGCAATGAGTAGCTCGCCGTTCGGCCATACGGTAAGATCCGGACCGAGCCCAAGTCGTCGAAGATGTCAGCAAAACCGTAGGGGCCTAGCAGGGTCGAAGTCTACTGGGGTCATAAGTTGAGTGAAAGAGAACCTCGAGGCCCTGGAATGAAGGCAAAAAGGAACATAGGAATAGGTCTTAGTCAGTAAAAGTCTGACACGCCCTCCCGCTCCGCCCAAGAGAGAAGAGAAGTCATTGGGTGATTTCTCACCTAAAAATAAAAAAAAAATCCTACTACTAAATAAACTTCTATTTTCAACATATAATTGTAACTAAAACATACAATTACTGTTATAAAATCTGGCTTTTTACTTGTACCCAGCAGTACTTCTCGGCTAAATGCACTATCCTCCTCTACCCGATTCGTACGATTTCTCATTCTAGAACAAATACAAAAAAAAACAAATTTCCATACTTTCCATATCTACAAAGAAATCATATTTTTACTCAATAAAATGATTATTTTAGTGTTTTATTATGTGGGTACAAATTCTTAAAATTGTAATTACAGTATTAAAATCCATGTCAATGTGTAGTTAGGTAATCAATAACTGCGTATACGAATTACAAATCAAAAGAATGTCTACCTCGCTTCTGTTGCTTTCTTTAAGGCTGCAATATTTCTATTTTTTCTTTTTTTGACACAATGGTAAACAGAACCCTTCCGCCCCATTGCAAAAACTAATAAAACAAAAACATGATTATTCAACAAATTCTACAAACTACTATAATAATACTTTGTTTAATAAATTAACGAAAATCTATCCTTATGAAAAAAAAAAAATACGAATAGAATCAAAATGTTGTAGTCGTAGTATAATAATGCGTTCACGATACGCGTGCTCGATAATCGGGACGCGGGAAAAAACGGCACAGGTCCTGCGTCGGCGGGCGTTCGAGCCGTACTAATCGCTGCCTGCTTAGGCTTCGTATTATATTCTAATTTAGAGTGATTTTAAAAACGATATTATGTCTAAATATATGAACGGATTTTACTGAAATGTTGGAATTAGTTTAATCTATGAACATTGTTTATATTTACATAGTTTTTTAAATGTAATTACGTTTTATTCAAACCAAAAATCGCGATAAAACAGCGACATAGAACGTAAAAATTGACGTAATATTTTATTTTTTTACTAATTAATGTTATTAATCATCGAAATTCTGGTACATGGTTGGTTGACAAAATTATATGTCTGATGCTTTGTGTATTTTTTTCGGTCAAATTTATAAATATTAATAGTAGATATAAGAGTCTGAAATTGACTCTGCGTTGATTTTTTAGAAAAGTACTTGTGGGAGATTAATTACCACAAAGTCAACAAATTAGTTTTTGGAAATGTGTTACATGAAGTGTCAACATTAAAGACTGGTCTATTTTTTACATATATTCAACAATGCCGGAGTATTACGTAATATGGTAAATTAGGCGACTAAAATCTTAGATTTACGCGCGAAAACTTCAATCCTATTTGTAGATACCAGCATTCAAGTCTAGACAAATCTCAACCTACCCCTTTGTTCCTAATCCTAAGCACCGAACCAACCTCAAACCATCAAATATTTCGACCTAGGTAATCTGATGCATCGAGTGTCGCTCCGCATTTGTCAACATTGTCGCGTGCTGCGGGCGACATCGGCGGACTAATGGGAATGCTAATGCGTTGTCTCTTTGTCGTGCGTGCGACCTGAGCGACGCGTGCGATGTTTGCAGTTGCATGAATGCACTCCAGCGGCTCTGACGTGCGAGAGTTGTGTCGTGAGTTTTGTGCGAGTTAAGGTACTGCTTAATAAGTATACTCCATCGGTACATGGTGGAAATCCCGCCTATACGTACAAAGCGTTTTGGGAACACATTCATTACGCGTACAGCTAAGGAGTCGAATTCCCTGCCGGAGTCTGTGTTTCCTGATAGCTACAACCTAGGGGTCTTTAAGTCAGGAGTGAATAGGTTACTTCTAGGTAAGCGTGCTTCATCGTCGGCCACATCAGCGCTCACCATCAGGTGAGATAGTGGTCAAACGCGAACCTATCAATAATAAAAAAAAAATACTAGATCAATATTTGAGAAACTTTTTTTTAAACTGATATAAACTAGTGCTTGACAGCGATCCCACCAGATGGTAAGCAGTGATGCAATCGTTGATGGTGAGGTGCATTAAAAAAAAATGGGCAAGTGCGAATCGGACTCGCGCACTTTTCCGTACAAACTTCCCTATGAAAACAGTTTAGTTCTCGAAGTTAAGATTTTTTTTCCGAAAAACATTTATTTTTTGTAATGCAATGAGACGTAAAATTTACAGTTTTCAGACATTTTCCTATCCTTGAAAAAAATAAAGAAGAAATATACCTTTTTTTAAAATATAAACGGCCGTATCTTTTTTGTCCGTTAACTTAGAAATTTGTTTTTTCACAGCTTTAAGGAACCATTGATTTGAATACATAGTTTTCATTTCAACTCAATACCTCCACGCGTTCCCAAGAGAAAGGGTCTTGACCGACAGACAGATGGATTTTTATTTTTTTATTATATAGAGTCAGTGTGTGTAGCTGTTATTTTAAGATATGCGCCATGTTTTGGCACAAATAAACTCTTTTTCTTTCTTTCTTCTTTCTTCTTCTATAACAAAGTGATCCTATAAGGGTTCGGTTTTTTCCTTTTAAGGTACGGAACCGTAAAAAAATAAAAACTTAGAAAAGCTACAATAAAATAACCAAAACAGTCAACAAAGCACTCTCCTGTTGCATCAATACTCCAAATATAATTTCCAAAACCAGCTTAATTCAAACTAATCCAACACTCCACTAAACCACATTGCACACCACAAGCTATACATGAGCTAACAATAAAAACAGATTCCTATTATAGCCCACGCGTAATCTGTTATCGGGCCTCGGCAAATACCGGTTCTCACCGGCTAGTACGCAAACATTGCAGTCGTAATGGGAAATGCAAATGCTACGTTTATTGCTCGCTGTTGTTTGTGAACAGCCGATAGTGTGCTACCGGCTTTAGGTTTGCTGTTCACGGTTATCTATTGCCGTTGATAATGGTACGCAAAAATGGATTTAGTAGGTGTTAGTGGTTGCTCTATTTTAATGTTGGCATAGAAAAATATCAATCTCTAGTATAACGTTGATAGCTGCCACGCTATCGTCAGAAAGAAAGCCTATTTGCTTTGTAAAGCCAACTAGCTCAATCTCTGTCCTGAAGACCAAAACCTCTTTGCTCTGCAGAATGCAAGCAAAGAGGTCTAGTAGTAGTAGAGTTTTGGACTAGTACTCCAATTTCATCTTAAAGACTATAGTGGGGAGAAACCAACCAAATAATTCGGTTAAAAAATAATAAAATAAAGTGTGGGCTTATGCTCACCCACAAAGGCACATCATAATCATCCTTTTAGCCGAAAGACATCCACTCTTGGAAATAGGCCTCCTCCAAGTGTCGCCACAATGAACGGTCCTTACCAGGCCATCGGTCTACCTTACGCTACGTCTTCCAGTATGGTCGTCATTCCAGAACCTTTCGGCCCCAACAGCAATTCGTTCTGCGAGCCACGTGCCCTGCCCATTGCCACTTAAGTTTGGCGATTCTTCGTGCTATGTCGGTAAGATTGGCAGGCATAAAGACACTAATTGTGACCTGACGCTGGTGTTCACTACAAAATTTAGATTCAATCACTACAAAACTGAACTTTAGATCCGTTAATTAGTTTTGTAGTGAATTGCATAACATAACATCGTGAGGAAACAGACATGTCCTGGATCCAGAACTTCGAAGACATCTATCAATCCCTATCTCGTCCTCGTTGTGGATTATTCCCTGTCTAAGAGAGAAGACCAGATTTCCAGCAGTGGAAACATTATAAAGCTAATTATGCTTATGCCTTTATAGGTAGGTAATTAGGTACCTAAATAATCTTAAGCCTTATGGTATTTTCACTGCAGGGATAGGCTTCATTTCTAGTAGAAGAAATGGGCTCCACTAAATGGACCATATCTTTGAATTTTAGGTTCTAAGACATGCCTGTATCCTTACGATTTTCCTTCACCGTTTTGAGAGCAATAGTGATGAAATAAATTATACAAAGAAATGTACATGGCTAGGTCTGAACCCAAGACCTACAACTCGTAAGTCGAGGTCGTTACCACTGGGCCACCACTCAACTTACTAAGGCACACATTAGTTAGCTCTGCTAAGTTTGAAAATAAGGTAACTACAAACTAAACATCTAGCTTCTCAAAGCCTGTGGTTTACTCTACTAAGTAAACCAGTTGACAGTTTATAGTCTGTTTAGTGTAAACAGATCGGTCAATAAATGGATCTAAACAACTTATTCAAATTTATGAGTTGGTTTCAGATATTAGTTGCAATGACTAGTCAAGAAAGGTAAGTGCTAGTTTACGGAGACGCGGCGCGTTGTGCGGTCGTCGTACATTGTCATATGTTTGTGTTTACGCGGGCGATGGCGCGGCCCGCTGCTGCAATGTACGTGTGGCCCCACGCGCCGTGTCTCGGTAAACAAGCACTTACTGATAGTTGTCTGAAAGAAAATTGGGGAAGCGTACGGGTCACAGAAAAACTGGATGGATAACGAATGGTAGTTCACTAAATAATTTGTGTTTCAGAGATATGTGGAACAAGGTAAAAAGTCCTCCAAATCTCCAAAAAGAGAAGATTTTAAGTATCTTGCGTGTTGTGTACGGTTGGTCCGGGCAACTGACCAGCCGTAACCGACTGCACACCTTATTGGAGTAGTAGCGTCATCTCACTAGTATTCTTAAGAATTTTAACAAAATAGTAGGATAGCAACATCTCGCGATTAGAACATATACAACAGCCCAAAATGAAATATCGGGCAGTTTCGCAGACTAGCCATAACATGACCCTGTCTGGGGGTCCTCCCTTTTCAACGGAGCCTGTTCCACAAATCCCTAAACCCGCACTTTTCATATATTCCTATAGACACTTATAACGTGTCTGTTAGTCTATCAAGCCTGTGATCCCCCAGCGGTAGTCAAAACCTTTCACAACTCCCAAAAACACACACAAAAAAAAAATCAACAACAAAAACACAGAAACATTGCCGAATTTCACGTTTTCGTTTTAAAGCGGGTAGTACAATTTTTTCATTGGCATTAGTGACGGTAGATCGAACATAATTGACTTGTGCGTGCGCCTGACAGGTATTGTTGTTACTTGAAATATTGGCTGCAGCTCAGTACGGCGGTGGCAACCGAGCGCGATGGACGCTTTTGTAAAATTTTGATTGTTGCTGATTGGAGATAGGTTGGAGGATGGGTACTGTAAGATTGATGGCTGGTACGCAGCTAACGGAGCTTGACCTTTTTTTAGTACAAGTTTTAAATAGAAGGGACATAAAAAATCATGTCATGATTTTTTATGGCAGCAAGGGAGTGTAAATAATAAAATATGTTCCTTGTGGAGGTATTTTTTTAAATTTATTAGGTGTTTAAGAGGTACGATCGGTAAGAGTACGTTCGGTAATAGGTACGGAGGAACACTGGGAGGTCTGTCGGCTCGTAGTAACCCCGCGACAGCCTTCCAAGGCCGGCAGGGCGAGGTGGCCCTCAGAGATCAAGAGTCATCAAGAGAATCCTGCACCGAAACCCTACTTTGGCGTCAAAATAATCATAAATTTTGTATGAGAAAGAGATAGTTATTCGTCCTGTATAGCGCCGTTTCTCTCTCACACCAGCCTTTGACGCTTTTAAATCATAGCATAGCATCAGTTATCATCAGAGGTACGAAGCTGCAACTATTGTACATAACAATATCTATTAGGAATCAATTTAGGAATAATTAAAATAGTCAAGAAAAAAATCTTACCACAAAACTTCTTGACGCAATTGAACACGTTAAAAAAACTCACAACATCTCAAACCCTACTTGAATGCCCAATTCTGAGAGCCTTTCAGGCTAGAGTATGAGAAAATCTTAACTTTAAAAGCATTATAAGCTTATAAATCATAATTCGAAGGTTAAACACAACATTACCAAACCATCGCTCAAACTACAATCACCTCTTTTGAACCGCGTGTCGAAACATTAACGTTTACAGTTGCACGGTAAGTTGTAAGTGCTTAGTCGCGATGTTCATATTAAAATCCTTGCTGTAAACACGAGTATTACGAGACAGTCTCGGTGCCTTGAAGCTCATTTCTCTCGTGCCTTGTTACGTTTTGGGTTGTGGTGTAAGTTAGAAGAAATAGCGAGAGTGAATCAATGGAGAAATCACACTGAAATCAAATTATAAGGCAAAATGTGGTGTGTTCATGTATTTGCTACCTGTACAGCTAGTATTTGCATGAATTGTAACACATAATTATTATTTAATCTTTAGAATACCGTAATTAGAGACGCAATAGAAAGACAATAGGTGTGCGAACGCCGGCGTTCACTTGGGGCTTTTTTTTTTTTTGGGGCTTGGGTAACTTATCAGATAAAGCACCTCCAGCAAAACAGCAATTTTCTTTTCCTTTATTTATTTCTGTGTCTTATAGCCTAAAATGATTTTTGGTGTCACTTCGACAACTTCTTAATATTTTAAATAGCATAGGACCCATTATTTTATTTTTAGTTTTCTTTTATCGAGTAACATATTTTTTTTTTCATGACTTGTACCACACTACTACATCTTGTAAGAAGGGTAGAAGAGTTTAATTTGTCTCCAATCGGCTCGAAACGTTGACTGCTATTGCAAATGCCTTATTAAATGTCTACTGCTTTATTTCTGAAATGCTGTTCTTATTCATTTTTTAAAGTCTGTGAGAAAGTGCTCGTCAATTATTTAGAAGTAGATTGTTGATAATTAGAAATGTTGATAACATTGAAGAGCACAAGATCAGTAGAGCTATTCTTTAAGAAAACGCAGCGCTGCCTCAACGACGAACACCCAAATGGGTTAACTTCCGAAAGGAATACCCGGCCCCGGCACGATACGGCTACGAAGGAACGGGGTAGGTTTTTAGTCAGTAAGAGTCTGACACTACTTCCCGGTCCGCCCAAGGGCGGGATTTGTCATTGGATGATTTTACCTACCATTAAAAAAAAAGCACCCAAATAGGATACATTGGATTGTCAACCTAATGAACCTATAAATTGGATTGTTAATTCAATGTATCCTATTTGGGTGTTTTTTTTTTTTTTTAGAGAATAGCACCACAGAAGTCAGATAGAGATAGGCTTGACTGCCATCTTCTTGTCCGTACCTATTACAAATCAGAACTATGGAAGTACTCGTAGGTACGATGCAATAGCATTAACAGTTGTAATTTAATTTATTGTCATTAAACATTTATTTTTTGACATTTCAAAAGTTGTTTTTAACATCTTTTATTAAAATAGGCAAAAATACTTTTTATAGTCATAAACAAACGACTCTAACAATGTTGCCCGTTAAATTGTTCAAATAGTCTGCCAAAAAATCAGTCGGATCAAAATAAATTACATGCGGTACCACAATTTTAATAATCAACTCATAATGGTAAATCAACCATTATCCGGTTACTATCCTATATTCCTAGCATCATGTACAACGCCAGGGGCGCATTTAGAGTGAAGGCACAACGCCCAGGGCGGTAACGGGGTGTTTCATTACACACATACGAGTATAATGATCGAGATGGAGAGGATTAAAACGATTTGTATCAACTTTACAGTTGTAAAAAAAAGGAATACATTTGTGTTTACTTATATGGGACACTGTATTGTGTAAGTACAAAATGTCACTATAATCTAACCTGGGCCCAAGGGTTTTGTGAAAATGAACCCCGGGGCCCTGGAACAAAGGCAATGAAACGAGCAGGGTAGGTTTTTAGTCAGTAAGAGTCTGACACTATCTTTCGCCCCACCCAAGGGCAGGATTTGTCATTTGATGATTTTACCCACCATAAAAAAAAATCTAACACAATGTAATAATAACATACCAAATACGGGTTATTCGAATTGGTAGTTTAGAATATTAATAATCTTCATAACATATTTGCACACTTTGCACTTTGCAGAACAGTGGGTCAATAAGGCCCAAAATTCTAGAGATGCGACCGCGCATCGGAATATGCAGTGTTGGAAGGCCTCCTTCAAGGTGGACCGATGACCTGGTGGGAGTCGCGGAAGACGCACAGGTATGCATACGATGGATGCAAGACGCACAGGACTGCTCGTTGCGGTGACACTTGGGGGAGGCCTATGTCCAACAGTGGACGTCGTGGCTGAAATGATGATAAATCTTCAAAATGTCCGGAGCAATTAGTGATAGTAATTAATTCAATATCAAAGAAAGATAACTATCAAGACGTTGTCTATCTTTGTATTAGTTGCTCTGTTATGTTCAAAATACTATTCGAAAACACGA
Source organism: Leucania comma (assembly GCA_958295575.1). Classification (NCBI taxonomy): domain Eukaryota; kingdom Metazoa; phylum Arthropoda; class Insecta; order Lepidoptera; family Noctuidae; genus Leucania; species Leucania comma. The sequence goes on from OY282469.1 coordinate 4,517,748, forward strand.
AATGTCCATGTTGAAACCACCTACATAAATGAAAGACTACATGTAGATAACTCTATACAGACTAAACCTTGCAAACCGACCAATTAACTTTACCCCAGATTGTCATGTCTTCATCTGTTTAAGAAAGTTCATTTTACACTGGACACGGAAAAGGATTTTGCTTTTCTCTGCAAGGCATATGTATGTCTCCTCCATATCATTCCACACTGGTCAGTATTAATAAAATAAAAGGAGTAATTCTGCAGTCTGTGTCCATGTTCTTCGAAGCAGAAGAGACACTTGTCTGTGGAAGGGAGACGTGCATTAAAACCTTCTTTCTTGTACACTGTAGTCATTAGAGCGTTATGCTCAGCGTCTAGGTTGTGAACAAAGATTGAGGCAAGATATGGCAGAATTATGAGGCTGTTAGGGATTTTAATTTTGGAAGTCGATGTTTCTGGTCTTGCTTTTTTAATTTTTTACTTCGATTTCTGAAATGATTTTTTTTTTTAATTTGTGTGAAGTGAATTTTTTTTTAAGTGTACTGGTCAGTGACCAATTTATTTTTTGGATATTGAATGAGATTGAGCCGTCACAATTGGCTTTGTACCGCACGTTCGGGTAAGGTCGGGTCGAGTCGGCTGACCTTACCCGAAGCCGGCTTTATAATCAAATCAGTTTGATGATAGCATTTTCAACTGCATCATGTTTAAAGTTATTTCGTGATAGTCACTTAACTATCTCCGTTAGCCATCTGTGATCTTCTTTATCAGTTTCATTTCAGGCAGTGGTACCAACCAAAGGTACATACTTACTCTTGTTCAATGGATCAACGTTTTTGGGCTGCTAAAATATACTCGTATGTATGTAATGTATGTTGGAGACTAATTCAATGAACAAACTGAAGTTTTCACAGCTTTGCCAAAATTACAAGTACTTTACCCAAGCGATGTGATAAACGAGTCATATCCTTAAACCCACTAACGGTCCACCAAAGTCAAAAAACATTGATACTATTTTCAATCGTATCTGTTTTCATCTTTCAACAGTCAACTTGAACTTCCTTTCTCATCCAGCCGTATCCATCTTTCTACATCCGTGATACGTTCATGCAACATTAGCACTACCGTCGTTTCTGTTAAGATACATTAAATTCGTCCTCTTTGCTACATTACCTCTGCGGTAAACCAACTGACAGATTTGATGGAATGAGTTTGAAATGACGTTTCTAGTTGACGTGCTTAATCCATGTCAACGCGGGAAAATTTAAATTTGGAATGTTTTTTTTTAGCATGTGTTGTTTGTTGCATTTTTGAACGTTATTGTGTTTTTTTTTTGTTTGATACATCAACTACTGTAAAAGTATCATCAACTGCATCCAGTTGGACTGGAATATGTTCTCATAATGGTCACTAAAAAGTTACACAGATTAATCGGTTTTTATATGATACCTACTAGCTGCTATCAGCGGCTTCGCTCGCGTGATAATAGACAATATTATCCTAAGGTAATATACTCCTGGGATAAAAAGTTCTATAGTTCTATATTTTATGGTATTCTAGGATATTGTTTACCTTTCTATTCAGTTTCATCGAAATTCGTTGGACTCTATGAGCGTGAAGACGTAACAAACATACAATCATGCACACTCACAAACTTTCGCCTTTATGACATTGACTAATTATAATTAAAAAAATAACTAATTTGAACTAAACTATTAGATAAATTAAAGAAACAGAAGATACTGACCCAAAGAAAGGTGCTCTAAATAATTAGCGTAAATGAAAAAGAGGGGAGCCTACAAAAATAAAATTAAGTCCCAAAAATCCTTAAATTTTCCGCCAGTCCCAGCGAAATTTAAGAGGAAATCTCCATCATTTAGGCGTAGTCAAGACAAAGCGACGATTATAATATCCTGTTACCAGCGCTCATTTTGTTAATTCAGACCCATACATTTGGGCAAACAAAGTTAATCTCTTCATCCTATTACCGGGAACTTGTCGACCTAGTTTCTTGTACCGAATAATGCAGTTAAAAGGCGGTAGGTGAGTTATTTTTTTTTTCATAACATGTAGGTGTTGCTCATATTTAAGTTCAAAGAACTTTGCATTGATGGAACTTCCAAATTTCGAATTAAAGTAATAAAGTTCCGTGTGAATAGGTTCTTGGCATAGCATAATAGCATAATCAGCCTTTGTAATATTCCCACTGCTGGGACTCAAGCCTCGTATCTTAGAGAGGGAATGAGCCATAATCCATCATCCAGTGCGGGTTGGTGAATGTCACATGTCTTCGAATTTTTGGTTCTAGGACATGCCGATTTCCTCATGATGTTTTCCTTCACTGTTTTGAGAGCAGTGGTGATGAAACAAATTACACAAAGTAATGTGCCTGGCTGGGTTTGAACCCGCGACCTACAACTCGTAAGTCGAGGCCGTTACCACTCGGCCACCATTACTCCTTCTTGAATAGGTTCTTAATCAAATCTTATTATTTTACGCATCCATTATTTTTAATTATTTTTGTCTCTTTTCTGTGTCTGTGTAATGACGTGAAAATTTGTGGAGAGTGATACAAATAAAATACTGGACTGCCATCTGTATGACGTAATTTTGGACTTTCCTAAGGTAAATTTATAATCTAGTAAAGATCACGATTATACCTACAAATCATTCGATGTGGCAAGATATGGAAAAAGCCTTTGTCCAACAGTGAATTGAACAACCTTTCGATTGACATGAAGATAATATGAATACACAGACACAAGACACTGTTACGTTTTATCCTTTGTAGACATCCTATCCAAACGTACTAAACCTTATGGGAACATTATGTGTACAGCTAAGGAGTGGAATTCCCTGCTGGAGTCTGAGTTTCCTGATAGCCGCAACCCAGGGGTCTTTAAGTCAAAAATAAACAGGTTACTTCTAGGCAAGCTTGCTCCACCATCGATCACATCATCGCTTGCTATAGTGGTCAAACGCGAGCATAACTATTATACAAAAAATATATACAAAAATCTGTTTTCAAGTTTTACTAAAAGTACAGCTGTTGTTATGTAGAGCTCTATCTATGTAATTCTCCCCTTTACCTCCACATAATTTAATGTTCCAAAACTTTTAACTCAAAATAATACGTGTCTCATTACTTTCAAACTTGTATTACTGTTTCTTGTCTGCTCACTGCGTAATCCCCCTCAAGAGACTCCCCGTGACATTACTGTCGTGTTATACTGTAATTAATATCGTGGAGACACTATTTTATTTCATTATACACATGCGACAGTTACAAGTCGTATATTTTCTTTGAGTTACAAATTTCACCGAGTTCATAGTACTGTTGGTTCGAAAAGTGGAAAGCTAATTTGTGGAGAAGTATTAAATTAGTTCTGTTTTCAACCGACTTCCAAAAAAGGAGGAGGTTCTCAATTTGTCTAGACTTTTTCTTTGTTTTTTTTTTCTTCAGTGATAACTTTTTCAGTTAAATGTTAGATTCTTTTTTGTTTGCATAATTTCACCCGCCGGCAGTTTATTTTAATTTTGATAAATATCTGATGATAATTTTCGCATTTGAAAAAAGATAAGATGTGGCGGAGATGAGAATATTGAGGTGGATAATGATGATAGTGACTTAATGAGAAGATATATTATAAACAGTGGAGCTAGTGACGTGAATAGTTGAAAGGGAATCGTTTGTCTGTTACTTTGAGAAATAATATGAAAGGAAAGAGAGTTTGTTTATGTGTTATTTCACTTTTTTCGCGTTGCCTCTTTGCGTTGGACGAACCAACAAGCTGTTGAAGGAAGCTCGCTCAGATTGATTATACTATATACGGATCGGAAAGGGCCTTAGATGGAAGGGGATTTATAGATGAACCTACTACAAGTATGAGCCATCTCTAAAAATGGTTGTGGCTTTAAATAATGGTCCGATATGAATTTTTCAAAACTTTTTAGGCATAATTTAGGTATGTAAACACACTTACAAATACATCATTATTCATCAGTCTTTTTTTACACGTTACTAAAACATTGAGAGGTATCAGAATCAACCCCTCACTGACTCACCCATTCAGTAGAACGCGCCACATAAGTTTTTCTCGTAATCTATGCAATGGGGTAACAATCTGCAATGGTAATCTTTAAATCCGGCTCCCATCTTTATGGTTCTGGGGGATTTAGCTCGTTATCTATAAGTGTATGTAAACTTTTGTAAAATTAGTTGTTGCTGAGATGACGGTCTCTTGAAACAATTTCATCTGGATTGTTAGGTATTTTATCTTCGATGCTGTGGAAGCCGCATGCTAATGGTGATGCGCACTCGACTGTTTCATTTATTTTATTTATTTGTTTTAAATAGAACGGCCCAAGCCGATTACACTATTTAAACTTACGAGTATACCTAATTTATTGAACTTAGGCCTGCATTCTTCAACATTCTGACATTATCATCTTCATCTTCCATTCATCATCATATGATGATGGATAGGTCACAAAAGTGAACTGTTATTAATTTATTTTAAATAGAACGACCGGAATCAATTATACTATTTAAATATTTACCCAATTTATTTAACTCAGTCATGTATTCTTCCCACAAAAATTTAAATATTCTGTCAGTATGTGTTTGAGTTCAGGAGAGCTTTAATCGCTCTTTTGAAATTGTGGAAGTAAAGAGAGAGTAGGGAGATATTTTCTCACTAGTGGATCACTGTAGGTTTGGCATAGTACTGACCATATAGTTGGATTGACAATTTGAAAGATATTGTGGTTATGAGTACGTTACCTAATTGTGTTGCTTTACAAAATAGAGCTAAAGTGATTTTTGTGTTGATACAATGCTATTGATTGCTATCAAAATAGTCGTAGTTTAAAAAAAAATTAGAGAGACGGTAAATAATCTATTCTGCTCATCACTTTTGATATCGACGTTACATTCTATAGTACGTGTTAGTACCAAAAACCAAAAGTACTACCATCAAAACAAGGCGACGTAAACTGGTGAAATATGTTTGTTTGTTAGTAAGTTTATTAGTATCGAATGCACGACTAATACAGTACGCCGGAGGGCACTTATTTAGTTCGAATTGTTCCATATTATAATAATTGTAATTAATATTTGCTTTGTGATTTGTGTAATGTTCAGTGCTGGTGATAATTAGGATATTATTACTGACATATTATATACATAAATATGCTACTGAGTTATGTACCTACATGCTAAAATGAGTATTTAGAATTTCACTGAATGTTAAATCAATGTTATCAAATGTACGAGTATGTCGTTATTGTTTTTTGTTTATTTTGTGTTGTTATTCACTGTTCTTTGTTATGCTTGACAAGCTTTTGCCCTTGGCTTTCAATGCATTGAAGTCAGTGAAGAGAAATCATCTAATGACTTTTCCCGTCCTAGGGCGGAGCGGGAAGGCGTACCAGATTGTTACTGACTAAAACCCACTCCTGTGTTCCTTCTTTGTCTTCGTTCTAGGGCCTCGTGATTATTTTTTGCATAACCTATGGCCCCAGTAGGCTTTGTTCCAACTGGGCCCCTATGATTTTACTGACATCTCCTTGAGGTGCGCGTGGAACACTGAACGCCGTTGACGACTCGAGGTGATCTTTCCGTCTGAATTTCAATCACAGTGGCCAATCTCAATAAAGATGAAGTAAGTACACAAGAGACATTATAGTGTACAAGTGTGTGTGTAAACACAGGTGCACTCTCTGTTCCATTACTTTTTATTCATAGTACGATAGGACGGAAAACCGATATGAACAGAGAGAAATCAGGCTTAGGAGCAATATATTTACGTGATTTCCGAGGCATTAGTATTGTCACACCACCAAATTCCAAACTCCGTGCTGCTACAAAGTAATTACAAAAACCAAATACTAATTTATTATATCTACTAAAGGAATATACGCTACGCAAAATTTTGGGTAGACTTTAAGGTAAACAGTTCTTGGCAAGATAAACTGAGAAAGTTAAGGGACTAATTGAACTTTTGACATTAACTTTGGACTTGATCGGGCCGTCACTGGAATCGAGTACGAAGTTAGTCCCTACTAACTTTTTACTCGATTCATTAAACTATAAGAAGGTAGGTATTTATGTTTCCAGTTTGTTTTTTATAGGCTTATGCTTCGTTATGACGTCACCTGATGGTGAGCAACGATTACGTAATGCAAGTTAAGCTCATGCGCATGGAAGTCTCGGCTGTCATTTATAGATCTTTGACAGACGTTACGGCTAGACAACTTTACTATAACTTTTCTGTTGGCGTTCCCGCCAAACGCTAAGTACAAAATTTATGAGTTGCAAACGATTTGGACACAGTTTAGTATTAGTCAGGTAAAAATTTTAAAATATAATATTAGGGGCAAAAGCGTTACCAAAACTATTTTAAGCCGCATTTAAGTAGGCATCTTCGGTGGACGCCATCATGCGCGTGCGAGCCCTCACGACGGGGAACGCAGTGTCCCGGGGCAGGTGTGTCTTGGCGGTGTCTTTGGATATCGCCAACGCCTTCAACTCCCTGCCCTGGAGTAGCATTAGGAGCGCACTCCGGTACCACCGGGTGCCCGACTACCTCTGTCGTGTGATCGAGGCCTACCTGTCGAGCAGGTACATTATCTACCCCGGTCATCAGGGAGAATTGAATCGGCGAGAGATGTCGTGCGGTGTCCCACAGGGATCGGTACTAGGGCCGCCCTTGTGGAACATCGGGTACGACTACGTGCTGCGCGCCGACCTCCCCGACGGGGTCAGCGTGGTCTGCTACGCGGACGACACGCTGGTCCTGGCGCGGGGACGGTCGTACCAGGCGGCGGTCGAACTAGCGACGCGCGGGGTTGCGACAGTCGTGGAGAGGATCCAGCAGTTGGGACTCGAGGTGGCATTGCACAAGTCCGAGGCCATGTGCTTTCACGGCCCTCGGTACGCGCCACCACCGGGTTCCCAATTAACGGTAGGAGGAGTTCACATCGGCGTCGGGTCGACGATGAAGTACCTGGGACTCGTCCTCGACAGCCGGTGGAACTTCGAGGCGCACTTCCGACGTTTGGCTCCCCAACTTAATCGGACTTCGGCTGCACTCAAGCGGCTCCTGCCGAACCTGGGGGGTCCAGACGCCTCCTGCCGGAGGCTCTACGCTGGCATCGTTCGGTCCATGGCCCTTTACGGGGCGCCTGTGTGGGCGCCGACGCTGCGAAGGCGACCGGCGGCCCTGCTGAACGCCTGCCAGAGGGTCATGGCCATACGGATGATCCGGGGATACCGCACGGTATCCCGCGAAGCGGCGAGCCTCCTTGCTGGCCTGCCACCATGGGATCTGGAGGCAACAGTCCTTGCACGCATGCACGATCTGCGCGTGGAGATGCAACGCCGGGGCGAATCCCCGCTGCCGCGACAAGTCGCGGCTTGGCGGACAGAGTTCCGGCGAGATCTCATGGTGAAATGGCGAGAACGACTGTCGCAACCCTGTGCTGGGCACGCCACGATTGAGGCGGTAAGGCCCCTCTTTGAGGCGTGGCTGGAAAGGCCTCACGGCGTCATAACCTTCCGCATGGCGCAGGTACTAACCGAACATGGCAAGTTCGGGCGGTACCTGTACAAGATCCGTGCGGAGGTGACGCCCGGGTGTCGTCACTGTGCGGAACGCCCGGTGGACACGGTGGAGCACACGGTAGAGGTGTGCCCCGCTTGGGAAGAGCATCGCCGTGTCCTCGTGGGGGCAATCGGAGGCGATCTCTCGCGCCGGGGCTTGGTTCAAGCCATGCTCCGGAGCGAGGAGGAGTGGCAGGCGGTCGCCTCCTTCTGCGAAGCAGTAATGCTAGCAAAGGAGGAGGCTGACCGTATCAGGCAACGGCGCTCACGCCGCAGCCGCCGCCGTAACTCCGATCCAAATTTCCGGCCACCGTAGACGCGGGCTTGCGGACGGCGGGCAATGGGTAGCTCGCTGTCCGTTTGTCCGGTAACAGACCGGACCGAGCCCAAGTCGTTTACGGCGCGCACTGTTCCCGTGCGCCTCAAGGAGTTGTCAGCAAACCGTAGGGGCCCAGTAGGGTCGAGGCCTAGTCTGGGGCTCTGGGAAGGTATGAAAATGCATACCAGGGCCCTGGAACCAAGGCAGGGAAGGAACAGGGTAGGATTTTAGTCAGTAAAAGTCTGACACTATTTCCCGCTCCGCCCAAGGGCGGGATTTGTCATTGGATGATTTTACCTACCGTAAAAAAAAAAAAAAAAAAAAAAAAAAGTAGGCATCTTCGCATAATAAATTTCTTTTATTTTCAACATTTTGTTTTAGTGACGATTCGGATATCACCAAATTTATCGAAGCTGTTTAGTACAGTCAGATAAAAAAAGTCTTAAAATATATTGTATTATAAAATATATATAGATTTATTATATATAAAAAAATATATATTTAATGTTATTACTTAAAATATATTATATATTTTAAGACTCCGTCAAGAATACGAACATAATTATTATGTTCGAATCGTCAGTATGAGTGAATAGCAATGATATTACCTTTCACGTCACTTGTCACATAGTTTCTCTGTCACTTGTACTTAGCTTTTGGCGGAAACGCTAACAGAAGAATAAGTCATTTGCCTGCAGGTTTGACACCAGTTTTGTCAAAAGATATCGTGTTATCCACTCACTGGGTATACTGATTCAGCTGCATCTAATTTAACTAGAAGCCGACCTTACAAAGATAGGAACTTCGTCTCGATGTCAATTTGGCTTCCATACTATTGCCTTCGCTGACAAATACCTAAACAAATTACACAAAAACCTAGTACTTAATTACAATCCATCAATAAAGAATCCAAAACAAACATTATTTAAAGTCGCGATGGTGCGTTAAAAATCTTAATTAAAATTCCCATTTACTGTAGAAGCGTTCAAATGCGACTGTCCTCTTATTGTGATACTCTTTCGGAGATTAATAACGAGCGACACAAAGATGGAGACGTTAAAACCTTTCCACAACAAAAGTACAACCGAAGAGAAAAATGAACAGGAATTGTGGGCTAGGAGAATTGCGTCTTACGTGGATTTTTTTTTATTTATTTGGTCGGCCTGTCGGTCTAGTGGTTAGTGGCCCTGACTGCTTTACCAGAGGTCGTGATTTCGATTCCCACCTTGGACAAATGTTTTTGTGATGAGCACGATCATTTAGAAATATATAAGTATGTTTATCAATTGTCTAGAAACCATAACACAAGCTTTGCTTAGTTTGGGACTAGACAGCGTTGTGTGATAGTTGTGGAATATAACCATAATATTGTTTGAATATAATTATACATTGACAGTGTATGTAAATTAAAATTTTCATTCATTAGTGTAGCAATTAATTATAGGTTAACATCACATGCACTTTTTCGGTTAAACATATTATAATTATTATTATTCATTATACTTTAAACAATTTAAAGAATAGCAACAAATTATATTTTTGACTGGCCTGTTGGCCTAGTGGTTAGTGGCCCTGACTGCTAAGCAGGAGGTCGTGGGTTCGATTCCCACTCAGGACAAATGTTTGTGTGATGAACACGATCATTTGTTCTGTGTCTGGGTGTTATTTATCTATAATATGTATGTAAACTAAATAAGTTAAGGCAGACACACTAGAATTTTTGTTCCATCATAATCTAGACTCTCATATTATTAGTAGTGTTACAAGTATAAATATTGAATTAATTTTGATTTTTTGCAATTAATTTCAGCAGATTTCTTCGACTTTGTTTGTGATCTATTTGTCTTTTCATGCCATATTTGTTTAATTTATTTTATTTCTAAAATACTACCTATCTATATTTACAATATTATCATTTATCATTGCTATATAATAAGAAACCTCTTTGAGTTTATCTGTGTGGTAGCAACACAAGAACTTAGTACTTGAATATTATTTCTATATATAAAAAAAAAACTTAAATGATTGAAAAAAACAAACGCTTTGTTACAAAACTTCATGGCCGCATACTAAAGGCGGGCAGTAATTTAAAAATGCTCGAAATTTTTCAAAAGGAGTGGAAGAAGTGGGCTCCCCATCCCATTTAAGTTAAGAGGGAGGAGACAACGCAACGCACCTGAGGAAGTTTTCTTCATCCCATGAATACAAAGAGGATCTGGTTAAAGATCTTTAAGTTTATGCAACATCTTATCACGATTGGTATACGGATCCGGCTGTCGCAAACGAATTCCCCGGTTATGTTCCTTTATAAGCGTGTTTTCTTGAAGAACTTGTTATTTAATTTCAAAGAGGACATTTAGGGTTAAACACAGTTTTTCTGGTAACGAAAATATTGTAGGTAACCCTAGGAAGATCATATAATGACAAGGGAGGAAGTTTTGAACAATGCTGATCACGATTTTAGACACGACATTTTTTCTGGTTGCAATAAAACCTTATCCTACGCTTTTTTTTTTAAAGTAGGTAAAATTATCCAATGACATCCCCCGCCCTTGGGCAGAACGGGAGATAGTGTCAGACTCTTACTGACTAAAAACCTACTCCGTTCCTCCTTTGCATTTAGGTATGAAAATGCATACCAGGGCCCTGGTATGCATTTTCATACCTCCCTGGGGAGGTTAGGTTAGGTTAGCCCTAGATTAGGCTTCGACCCTACTGGGCCCCTACAGTTTGCTGACGACTCCTTGAGACGCGCGGGTACAGTGCGCGCCGTAAACGACTTGGGCTCGGTCCGGTCTGTTACCGGACGGACAGCGAGCTACCCATTGCCCGCTGTCCGCAAGCCCGCTTCGCTAGGATTTATTCCTGTATCGTTGGTGCGTTCACAAACATGTAAACTCATATGCATAAGACAGTCAGACCCGGAACAACTACCTATAGGCGGGTAGACCTTACAAATAGGGTTCCCTACTTGAAATCGAACGATGTTATTTCGAATAAAACTTGCTCGAACACGTTAACTCGAAACTACGCGAAATCGATAAATTATGAGCGCGACAGTTTACTACCTCTATACACCAAAAATTTCAAAAAGTATGAAGTCGAACCATAGGCAGTGAAAAGGTCCATTATCGTGAAACAATCATTTCTCGACCGACCATCTAATCGATCTACAAAACAGTGCTAAGGATTATATTTGAATATCTACACACAATATAATGAAACGCCAAAATAGTAGTATTCAGGTAATAGATCCTTCTTACTGCCGATGGTTCGACCTTATAGTTTTAGAGATTTGATTCTATCGAGGTAGTGAACTGTCACACTCATAATATAATTTATCGATTTCAAGTACCTAAAGAAAAAAAGATAACATTTATATTTCTCCAATCTAATATTAGTCGGACATCAAAGCGACACCATTTCCCGATATAAGAACAAAATTGATCTTCATTCCCAGCCGATTTCGCGACTCATTGCCAAATTCCTATTTATCTAAGTAGGCCGTTTTTTTCCCGTTCATTTTCCAATAATAAGCATTTGGCATCAATCAACGGCCTCAAAAGACAGATCGGAGGTCCCTGAAGATGTAAGACTTAAATGAATTAAAATTTTCGCGATTCGCGTTCGAGCCTCGAGTCATCGAATCCGCCGTTGGCTGATTACATTATGCAAATTGCTACCTACCCCCGCTTCCCTGTCATTTATGCTACCCAGATGCTGGGTGAATTGATGTGGTTCTGATTTTGGCTTCAGAATTTATGTGGTGAGCCATTGGCCATGTGGTGATTTAGGAAGGTAGGGTAACTGTTTTACTGGGTAAACAAAAGATGTTTAGTGACTGAATGTTTATTATGGTTTTTTTTCTACATGACCAAGTCGTGTATGGGAATATAGGTTACTTTTAATTTCAGTACCTATAATTTTTGTCCGCTGTCATGATCTTTAATAAATCGTAATTTTGTATACAGTTCAAGGCTAATTTTAAGGCGTCGGTTGTCGCATCTTGTCTTATAAAAAAAAAGAAATCTAACATAATCAGCGGACTTCATCAGATCATAATGTAGGTAACTTTAATGTGTTTATGTTCTTGTTCGTATATAATATTTTTGATATCTAGACGACTGATAATATTAGCATATATACGTATTTTATTATTATAAGTTACTAATTTTATTGATACTACATTATATTTGAAATATCTATTATTTATTTATTATGCACACCTACCACAGTTTTGTATTTTTAACCCAAAGGTTGACTGGTAGAGAATGCCTTGTTGCATTAAGTCCGCCTATGTACCACTATTGTACATGAAGATTAAATAAATAAATAAAATATAATATTAGTTTATTTTTTGTTTTCAATTTTAATATTATTTCAATTTAATTTTAGTGTACATGTATTAAAGTCAAAGTTGTTTGTGTGGTATAAATTCTCCGAATTATTCGGAGAAGATACTAATACCTGTAACATAGGTATTCCTGTTAGAGTATCACTTTGTTTGTTTACTTTTTTTACGATAGCAAATTATATATTTATTTCGGCACTTCCATTTCTCTTACATCACCACCAATGTTTTCTGAAACAGATCTCTGTAAAGACATTTCGTCGCTCTCAACGTTGCAAGATTACCGTAAAGAAGTATGTTTCTATTTAAATTCCTACTTTTAAAATGCAATCGTCCTCAGCTGAGGTTGACAGGCTAACCTTCGCGTCGTTTCGCTTCGCTCCGCTTATCGGATCGATTTGTTTTATAGCTGTCTCACCAGTCTGGTCATGAGGTACAGTTTCATTTAATATCATTTTAAAAAAAGAAGGAATGGAATACAAATTTTGAATTGTGAATTATTCGGTGTGGCGGTTAAAATTTTGGGAAGTTCTAAAATTGAATAGTTGTTAGTTAATTGATAATGTTACCGCAATAATTTTGAAAAGAGAACTAATCACTCGTCGGGTTTTTTATGCCAATAATAATAAAGTTACTGGTTTTAATTTAGAACTAAATATTGACTAAAGAAGACATTAATTGCACATATCTTGACAGTTGTCACGATTCACACCCCGTTTTATGAATTTTAGTTTAAAAGTTGAGAAATTGTCATTTAAAATGCTATCAATATTCGACATATTTAGTTTCATTTCTTTAGTGACGCAATAACTTAAAAATGAATTTTCAGGGTTCCGTACTCAAAGGGTAAAAACGGGACCCTATTACTAAGACTTCGCTGTCTGTCCGTCTATCTGTCCGTCCGTCTGTCCATACATTTGTCTGTCACCAGGCTGTATGTATCTCAAGAACCGCGATAGCTAGACAGTTAAAATTTTCACAGGTGATGTATTTCTGTTGCCGCTGTAACGAAAAATACTAAAAATAGAAAAAATAAAATATATATTAAGTTCATTTTTTAATACTTTCTAGAAGGTTTTTTACGAAATTAGGCATTACGACTCTTTAAACTTCATTTGTAAGTTTAGGTAACTAAGACAGGACAACATCTGTCGGGCCAGCTAATTTAAAATAAAAGAAACTAAAGTCAAAAAGGAAACTAACTAACGGCTATCTAACCACGTTCACTAAAACTTTATTAATTTATACAGTTGTCTAATTTAATTTTCCACATTACACATCGTATACAATGCGCTGGTGTAAGTTGTAAAAGTTGGCTCCCCGCCAGCGACTTAAAGGAGGCTCCCAAAAGGAAGTTTTAAACGTACGATTACAAAGTCTACACGCCAGACTGTTATTAGAAAGAAATATGTGCATTTGAATTAAAATTGATAATAATCGCTCCATGTAAAATATTGGTATTCAGCTGCGTCGTTTTAAAAATCGTTAATAGAAAGAAAAAAACCATTGATTGAAAGGCAGGTTTTTTTTATGGTAGGTAAAATCATCCAATGACAGATCCCACCCTTGGGCGGAGCGGGAAATAGTGTCAGACTCTTATTGACTAAAAACTACCTCTTTCCTTTGTTGCCTATCGTGCCAGGGCCGAGCCTTCCTTTCAGAAACTGACCCATGACTCCAGCAGGCTTCGACCCTGCAGGCAGGTAAGAATAATTAGCAATATTACTAATATTAATATACTGGCCTGTTGGTCTAGTGGTAAGTGGCCCTGACTGCTATGCCGGAGGTCGTGGGTTCGATTCCCACCCAGGACAAATGTTTGTGTAATGAGCAGGATCATTTGTTCTGTGTCTGGGTGTAACTTATCAATAATATGTATGTATTTAGAAATATATAAGTATGTTTATCAGTTGTCAAGTACTCATAACACAAGCTCTGCTTAGCTTGGGACTAAACAGCGATGTGTGATAGTTGTGAAAAAAATAATATTAGGTATACATAATTATCAGAGTACGCTAATTTTATAAAGCCGAAAGTTTGCGATTGTATGTTTGTTACTCCCCTTAGCTCAAACGTCTAAACGAATTTCGATCGCACTTGGTAGACCATGTCCTGGAATATCAGCCTGGCACCAGGTATTTTTTTTGTACCGTTTTGTTTTCAATATAATATACAACCAATCCCAGGGATACATTTTTTTTTAAATTATTTATAGGCACGCGATGCGATGATGTGGCCGACAATGGAGCACGCCTACCTAGAAGTAACCTATTCACTCTTGACTTAAAGACCCCTAGGTTGTAGCTATCAGGAAACACAGACTCCGGCAGCGAATTCCACTCCTTAGCTGTACGGATAATAAATGTATTCCCAAAACGCTTTGTGCGTATGTGTGGGATGTCTACCGTGTACCGATGGAACTACTCCTAGAATAGCAAAAGTATCCTAGATATGGCGCACGACTGCTCCAAAAGTCATTAAAGTCACACTCGCATACACAAATACATACCTACAAACTGTCTACCTTTACGAGTATGATATTAATATGATTTAGTTATGTGAAAAATCTAAGTAAATCTAAATCTTATCTAAATGAGAAAGTTTTTATAGTATGCGGAAAAAAAGTTGAACTAAAATGCTCGTCGTTGCTATGGTTACGCGTAGCTCCCCACTGTACTGCACTTTGATCGAGGCATTAAAGGTGGATCGCCAGTTTGATTCAACTCATATGCTGCGTTTTGTATTCGTTTTGTTACTTTTAGCACAGAATAAATAATAATAGTACAAATCTTTTTGCTTTATTCAGCATGTCATACTCTTCAGCTACAGATTTATACTGCTATTAGCTACCTGTATTAATTTGCGCAACATTACTTGGCTCTTAGGTCTACTTAGTCTTAATGATCTTTAGCTTAGTTCAAGATCATTACGCGTTGCTTTAAGTATCTAAGTTTGCTTGTAATAGACTTTTCTTGGAGAGCAGTGGTAGCCGAGTGAGAGCAGTGATAGCAGAGTGAGAGCAGTGGTAGCCGAGTGGTAACGGCCCCGACTTATGAGTTGCTGGTCGCGGGTTCAAACCCAGCACGCGTATTACTTTATATAATTTATTTCATCACCACTGCTCTCAAAACGGTGAAGGAAAACATCTTGGGGAAATTCGGCATGTCCTAGAACCAAAAATTCGAAGACATGTGACATCCACCAACCCGCACTGGGCCCGCGTGGTAGATTACGGCCCATTCCCTCACCTAGAGAGGAGGCCTGAGACCCAACAGTGGGAACAATAAAAGGCTGATAATGCTAATGCTAAAGACTTTTCTACATACATTCTGATACCTAGAGCTACTTACAAGAGCCTAGAGCGCTACTATGACGTGTAACATGTGACTATGTGGCGCGCGTGTGTGTGTGTGTGTGTGACATGTGTAGAAATGTCAGTTGTGCGATCGAGAAAGCGGGATAGAGTTATAAACCCTATATTCCATTCAGTTCAGTTTAGGTCGTGAAATAGATCGTGGTATGGCCGCCTGACATACCACATTTTTGTGTGGATTTCGAATGGGTATTTTATTGATATAAACTGGTGCTTGACTGCAATCACTGCTGACCCAGTAGGTGGCTATAGGTGGCACTCATTAAATCCTCCATAGTGCAGGTGTATGGGCACTTAAAGCACTTTGACATGTGGCTCGTGTTTTGAACAGGGGTACCGCATTAACATTGAGTATCCAATGAGTCTTTAAACTTCATTTCACCAGGTAGTGTTTACAGCGGCCTACCTGGGTGCGCAACTGATTTAGTGCTTTCTATATAGACCAATGGGTATCTTGGGGTAGGTGTTACATCATATTGTGGCGTGACCCATTGTCCCTCTCCCTAAACGACTATATCTACATACATGGCAGGGTCAGCAACCAAATGCGAAAAACAAGTATCTAATTTAACAATAAGTAGGTACTTTTTAAGCTCTCCCATCAAAGCCAACCCAGATTTTAAGTTGAACATTTTATTCCTCAAAATATACTCATGTAACAAATTACAGATATAACCATTCTCATAACCCGAAAATTCTAATCCAAAACTCTCAAGAAATCAACATTCATTTTCCATCCCAACTTGGCGAAATTTGTTAAAAAAGTGCTGGGAACTGGCAAATAAGTCGAGGCGGCTTGCCTGGGGCGCATATTAACGAGACCGTGTTCGAGATGAGGTAGGGTTACCAACTGGGATGCCGGAGAGCTGGAAATGTCCCGGATCGATAGAAATGTAATCGAGGTTCTAAAACTAAAGAAAAGTTCCCAAAAAAAATTGAATCGGCTAAATTTCAGTAACAACGACAGATAGAATACTTAGTTTAAGAAGAAGTCGATCGAAGACATGAAACGTGTCAAATAAAAATTGACAAAAAATAGTCACGAGCAGTATACAAGCTTCAAACTAAAACTCATAGCATTCATTTCAGTGGGTCGGTCAGAAAAATGAAGCTGATTGCAATCTGTGGAGAAAAACATTGGAATCTACCTTCGAATTTGATCTGTCTCTATTACAAAAAGGTTGCTTTTGTACAGTCAGGGGTCAAAAGTGCAGTTGCACTCTAACGCTAAACTGTCTAAAATTTCTTTGTAGTAGAAGTCCAATATTCTACAACTAGTTTATTCAATATTTTAGATTCTATGCTCCAAAATAAATCGATCATGATCCATTGACCCTCTTTTAAAAAGAAAATTTACATACTTTAGTATCGGTGGAGTGCAACTGCACTTTTGAGCCCAGACTGTACATAAATCGTGTAATCACTGAAAGAACAAGGATGTACAAAAAACTCCATAGAGAATCTGTACACTTTCAACACAGGACGCTTTGATTAAATTTATATCCTTGACCTCATTAATTTTTGATTTATAGAATTAATCACGTTTACAACTATTGTTCAAATTTAATTCAATAACTTTAATGTTATGATAATCCACAATTTTTCAACCATATTTGCACGCCTAAAACGCCAGAATATTTTTATGATCATAATAATATAATGCTCATAACAACATTGCAACTGCAGTATTCTGACAAATAAATGCATTCTATTCTATAAATAGAAGAGTTTAGGTATTTGTATGTCGTAAAAAATCTCTAAGGGTGTTTTTGATATCGTGCGGATTTCATCACGCATGTGGATTTGCTCCGCATATTGTGTAACCTCCGCAAATGTCCTATTAATAAAAGTATTTATTTTAATGCGTGCAATACGCACGCGCGACACTTTTTTTTGCCGTATGAAATTTTCTGCATGCGGAGTAAACCCGCATGCTTTTAAAACACCCACATAACAGCAATTCCATTGAAATCACGTATAAAATGAAGCAAAACTCCTTGCATATAGTTCCTACAACAACTTGAATTGCATCTAGATGTCCTGGGACTCTTCGTCTGGCGTCAGCACGGATTGGCTGCCAATCTTGAATCTTAATTCATACGGAGCCACGCAACTCGTCTTAATCCCGGACGATATAGGGTTCGTCGTTATGCGATAGTGACAGAAATGGCGCTTTTTGCCGGGATTTGGGGTCTCAATTTACATCTTTGATTTGAGTTTTTTTGGAATTTAAGAGTGATTTTGTAAGGAAATGAACGGTTTTGATTAAAACCAAGTAGGTAGATGGCAATTTAGTAGGCATTATGACTGCTTGGCAAATAAGTATTAAGTGTTATCTAATAAATAAATTATATGTAAAAATTAAACGCATCTTGGGAAAACTACGCTGAGGGGTATGTTTAAAGAACCAAGAACCAATTCATTATTTCCCAAGAGGACGCCGGCGTCCGCACACCTATTGTCTTTCTATTGTGTATCTTATCTTATAAGACTACAGCCATTGAGAAACATGGTATCATAGATATGTCATACTGTGTGACATATCTGTGCACGGTATATACGTAAATAGTGGTTATTATTAAGATTTTTGAATGATGAAATATCGTAAATATCGTTCAAAAATGTTTTTATTTTTTGTTAGTGCTTACTTCTAGTGATGTATTATTAATATTTTTTGAATACATGTCGAGCAAGTTGTACTTTAAATACTATAGGAGCTTTTAAATAGTGGTTAAGTTAGCAAGTATATGATGATTCAAGAATCTAACCAACAGCATTTAACCTTTTGAATAACGTAATTAAAGACACAATAGAAAGAAAATAGGTTGTGCGGACACCGGTGTCCTCTTGGTGCATAAAAGTTTAAACGCACTCTACAAATTACCAAAAACAATCCACCATCTCACTACCAAACCAAAACAAAACAGAATCACTCGAGAAAAACTCATAAATTATTTCTCACGGAATACGGTTGGACTGTCAAAAAACTCAAGATAAAAAATAGTACCTGCAGGATGTCCGACGGCTCCCGACATATCAATCATCTGCTGAGATTGGATCACGTCTACGTACCCGGAGTACCAGGGGCTCAGACCTCGCATGGAAATTGGTTCGGGAATATAAGCGTGAAAAGATTGTGCTATCTCAGATAGGTGGAAGTATTGAGATCGTTGAAGTGTGTGGGGTAAGTCAATTAATGATTAGGTTCGTAGATGCTTTTATATTGCTTCTTTTTATAATATAAATGTGAGAACACTGTAAACTCAGCGAATTTTTAGATTACTGCCTATCGTGACTCACATTTTTTTTTGTGATTATTTCTGTTGTGCTTTTGTGAACAATACTGACTGGCCTACACTGTCCTTATATATTTAATAATATCTATTAATACTAAAATATGAAAAATTTGTAAAATATTTTTTTTTTTTTAAAGAGTAACCATGGAGTTTCTTGCTGGTTCTTCTCCATAGGAATCTGACGCTTTATAAATATAAAACCCATGTGAAATAAAAATATTTTGATGAGTTTGTTTTGGATTCTTCTTTTTTAAGCAATTTTGGTGTACCTGTTTGTATTTTGCCTATTTATAATAGACTATTTGTAAACTGACGAGAAAAGACACCGAGAGTAGCAAGACGATTCCCGGTCACCGCAGGTACGGCTCGCGAATGACGAGTACCTAATGAGTAGGTCTCGTTGGATGACTAGGTTGAAGGTGCATGATGCTTCACATGCGCTCAGAGATTTAAGTTAACACAATGGACGAGGTTCAGTAAAACTAAAGTACATTTAGTTTTACAAATTCGAATATACTCGTAACTTTTAATTTGAACACAATTCTAGATGTGAAGGCAACAAAAAAATCTATGTTTCATTTCACACAGTTTAAATCCAAGCAATAAAATAAAATACCCATAATAGCTTTAGAGAACAAAGCAATCATTTATCAACTTCACAGTTACAAAAACTAATAAAACTGTCGAAACTGCAAAATATTTTTCGCACAAGTCGAAATTACTGTTCAAATTCAATATGAAAACAAATCCCATAAAATCGGGCAACTAATGGCGCTGTCCAAACTGGCCAGGTGTTTCGCACATCAACCGGCCAATACATCGGAACAAATGGACGAACGTGACACGAATCCTCGAGTTGACCTAAATACTTGCAATGAGATGAACTGATGTTTTATTTTACGAGTAAACAATGCTATGGGGCGAGTTTATGGCTGTTTGGCTAGGAACAACGAACCGTCCCTTACTTTCACTTAAAACGTTTGTCTTGAAAGGTAGCTAATCAATTTATTATCTCCAGTCTCAGTGCTGAACAAAAGTTTGTATTTCTCAATTTATTCCTTACTTTGGACTATTTTTAGAAAATCCATCCAATTCATCATTGATTTTATAAACGGACCGAGACAGATTGGGGCTATAACATCTAGGCATATATTTTTAGGGTAACTAGATTTCGATTCTATTCCTCAACCATTTTATATTGTATTAGCATCTGTCAGGGACTTCATCGTTGTTGCAGATGGGAAGTCGAAGTAGAACACAGATAAATTAGTAGCCTATGTCCATTCTCGGACTTCAAGCTTGCTCCGTACCGAATTTCATCAAAATCGGTTCAATAGTATAACCGTGAAAGCATAACAGACAGATAGAGAGACAAATATACATACAGATAGAGATACTTTCACAGTTATAATTTAGTATGGTTATGGATTACCGAAAAATCAGAATCGACATTAGACAGAAATCAAATAAGATCACCAACTTATTCAAATAGAACCAGATGTCACATCATTCAACAATGATGAACCTGAATAATGCTGGACGTTTTCAGTATTCGCATATCCCCAGCAATTCCGCAAAGATCCGGAAAAGCGGGAAGGTTTCGGACCAGGAATACGAATTGCGGATATTGCAGGGGGTGACCAGTGAAGCGTGTACCTTCGTATTTGGACCCACGGCTATTAGATACGAACCGTGATTCGGTAATTTTGGACGTTTATCCGATGTGCGAACGGTTTGGGTTCTTATTTTGTTTATTACTTTTTGGAGCTCACTCAGTGAGAAAAATTAACGATTGATAGCCGGTTAAAGCAATGGTATATGTATAAGTATCATCACATCACATATTTTTGCTTAAAATCCTTACTTTCTTAAGCAAGCTACTAATGATAGAAAAATTTGAAAATAGTGCTTAATACTTCACATCATACCAAATCATATACATATTAGCATTATCTAATACAAATACCAATAATTAAACCAATACAATTTGTCATAATTACTCTGAAGGGATATTATAATTTAATGGCCCCGAAAATATCTCCCTAAATCATTAAGCAGTGTGACATGCTACCAATTAGTTATTTTTGTTCAATAGTGACTGAAAACTAAAGGGTGGATAACACAGATGTGCGTAATAATTAACATTTTATAATTTGTATGGTTAAATAAAATCTTAGTGTCAAAATAGATATTAATGTACCCACAAGTGGTAAACTTTAAATTCATAACGATAATGATATAGGTTTAAATGATGCACGCATATGTTGGAAATTGTCGTGATATACATGTTATTATTATTTATTTTATGTATCTATTTATGTGTTTTATTTACTGTTATTGATTTTGATGCATATTCAATATTGAATTTATTTAATACAGTATATTTTAACTTTTCTAATTTATTTATATATACTGTGTCTGCATCACTCATCCAACTCTCCTGTCGCAGGTTTGCTGAAAAAAAAAAAAACAATTTGAAATAAGCATTACCTTTGTGCTCTTCTATCTGTATTTTTTCTTTTCATTTTAAAGTGTAAATAAATAAATAAATATTAAAGAGATTCTTAATGTAAAGCTAATTATGACAAAAAATAAGCTAGTCCTTGAAAAACTAATTGAGTTGAGTTTGAAAATTTATTCAGATGCTGTAAGTAAGTAATGTGAAGTATTCATTACTTGGAAGATAATAAATATGATGAAATTCAAGACAGTGAAGTTGAAGAAGAGACATATGAAATTGCTCATATAGCGTTGAAAATTGTACCCCGCTTTTTGTCACTGGTTTATAGCCAAATTACTTTAACTAAAGCACTTAAGTTAAATATGTGCTAAAATATTTTATGTGAATGCTAGAGATCAAGAGAATGTCT
This sequence comes from Leucania comma, assembly GCA_958295575.1. Taxonomy (NCBI): domain Eukaryota; kingdom Metazoa; phylum Arthropoda; class Insecta; order Lepidoptera; family Noctuidae; genus Leucania; species Leucania comma. The sequence goes on from OY282469.1 coordinate 4,539,541, forward strand.
TCATCTTGACAGTTATTGTCTTAAAACTTTATACGAGTCTTATGACGTCATAACATCTGAGACCATAAGAATAAAATAAAGAAACGTTTTGAGTACCTACTCTTCAACTAGTGAGTTCACTAAATTTATTTGTTAATAGTAGTTTTTGTTACAGTTTTATTAAACATTAGTATGTAATTATGTATAAAACGTACCTAATGATGAAAATAAACTAAATTGACTTGTAAAGTAATCATAATATTAGTTATAACTACAAAGCAAATTCAAATGCAAACATGTAACAAAACTCATAACTAAAATAAGCTTTAATACACTGTGACTGCAGCGAATTCTAATTATCAATATTTGCTCCATTCCAGCGAGCACTACGTTCGAATAAATGCTTTTGCTAGAACAGTCGTTTAGTTTATAACTATTTCTTGGTATCTTAAGCAAACGAGGAAGAAACCCAATATTTGACACAAATCAAAATCTTGAACGCGATTTCAATAAATTATTTGAGACAAAGTAAATAGAAAGACGAAAACATAAAGTACGTCTTATTATTACCAAAAATTTTATCAGCAGTAAAAAAAAAAATTACGTCGAACCTGAATATCAAGTAAAAATTTATAAATCCATATCTCCAGTCCAATTACCCGTCATTTCTTACGTAAAATTTTATCACACAAAAGAAAAATTACATATGTGTCATCCAACACGTGATGCAAATCATAACGTCAAGATATTTCTTTGAAAATAACCGAAATTGTCGCCATATTTGACACGTCTGAAGGAACACCGTGGTCTGAATCGGAATGAGCTAAAGTTTTAGAAGATCCAAGATTTATGTGGTGAAGACTTATGTAGGTTTGACACCGTGGATTTGGGTGAAAGTGAACTGTGAATATTACTCATGATAAGTTGGAAGTTTGAGGATCATGATGGGAAACGGGGTAAAATTAAGATCGGCGAAAAACATGAAAAAGATAAGAAAATGAAAACTTTACACGTAAAATCTTTTGAAGCAAATTACTACTACAGACCGAATAAATTATAGCTACACTCAGTTTACGTGAAATGTTGAGAATAACAAATATGAAGGTGTAGGTCAAAGAAACTAAAATGCCTAATACACATCTACTTTGTAAGTAATGTGTAGTGATTTGCTACGATTAAAATAGCTAACAAGGGACAATATTCCTATTTAGAACCTAAATTATAGAAACCAGCAATTATTTATGTCCAAACAGTCAAAGTAATTAATTGAGCAAGGTTAAAAACATTGTTAATCAGCCCAATAATAGCACACTTGGCATGTTTCTGAAACATTCATGGGACTTACAAGACCATAATGATTCTAATATAGCAATATATTCTAAGGTTAATTATGACTCTAAAGGGTACAAACATGGACGAACAATTTAGATAAAAATATCTGAAGTTCGTGCGTTCAAGTAATAACTGTTAGCTGGTACAATACTACATGGTAAACATTTTATACTAATTGTAACAAATAAATTAGGATCCTCGTTTAAAAATGGCATTACAAAAATGGCATAGATACTAAAACTTTTATAAAGCGTCACCAAAACCAATGAAATTGAATTCGTTACTATCCTAATATATTCTACTAGTCATTTACACAGAAATGTATATAAAATACCGGTATTTAGGAGTGCTAAAACTACATATGGTAGAAAAAATCAAAGTAATATATCGCATAAAACATTGGCTAAGTGTGAAACATATAGAATCTCTACAGATCAAATAATATTTAGTATCAATGACACACAAAAAAAAGGATAATCGAACCAGGTGAAGAAAATTCAGCATGAAATAAAATCCAGGAAAATAGTATACATTTAAAATTGCCAACTTTGGACACCATTTATTACAGAGAACAGCAAAGCACGAGATTTATAAGTCAATCTGTTTTGTGAAATATTTTATCGTTTGCTACATTTTAGTTCGTATCCGATTCGCTTTTCCAAAATTTACATTTTGCGTGACCAAAATCTATCGATGCTCGGAAACGTTTCGGTGGTTCAATTTTAAGCTTAACCCGGTTCTGATAGTTAGACGACGTATATTACATGGAATATTCAAATGTGCGGTCTATTTCTGTGGTTTAAAATATATTTGACACAAATTGTCGTTCATATATTATATTCGGAATATTTATCCATATGCTTAGTTTAGTTGGTTTTATTACATTCAGATGGTAAATCTCTCTAACTTCGGATCATAGTCTGGATGGTATACGAGGACACGCTCGTGCTCCACCCAAGAGGAGCATACATAAACCGTATGCTACACCGCGTCCTCCAAGCAGACCGCAAAATGGTGACACTTGGGCTTTTCTTCCGACTGGATCCGAATCTGGATCTGGATGCCATGGCGCCTCTCCAGCCTCTTCTCAAAGAGACGACTTACTGCCATGATAATGGCGCGTCCATAATTTATTTGGGTATAATTTGATTAAGCTATTTGAGGCTTTTAGCTAATTATTGGTTGGTAATCAATAATGTTATTCATAACTTCTTGAAAAAAAAAATGTGTAGATACAGTATCATGATATACTATTTATACTATGATTTCAACAGCGAATATATGGAGCACTTCTCTTCTCACAAAGAAAATTAGTAACCCAATATCCATGAACATAAATGATGATGCTCTAAATTCTATCCTGTCAAAATTTAAGCACCAATTTCATTCCAATCACCGTGGTAACCCGATTACGTGTCATAACGAAGCCACTCTTCTTAAAATAGTACATACAAGTAATAAAATTCCATCATAAAACCGCAACGATATTGAAGAGGACATAAATCCTGGTAACACGTCTCGTCGTGCAATAAATTTACATTTTAAAACTGATCACGAGGACATTACACCACTTTAATATTAGCGGGTGGCTACAGGGGGCGCTATATAAGTTATGGTGTGATTATCGACGTGAATGAGTTATGGCACGCCGGTAGTTAGACGGGAAAGTTTATTGTGTTTGATTTAAAACCACCCTTTGTTTGCGGATTTTTAGTTTTCCAAAGTTTTTTATGGTAATTGAGATGTTCTGCGGCAATTTGGAGTTAATGGCGTGTTCCTTGGGGAAATAGAAAGGAAAAATTCGATTTATGAACTTGGAGTTCTTGTTTTTATGAGTTGGATTTTTTGCATAGTCTAGTAGAGTTTTGAGAGTAAAGTTTGTTAATAAAAAATTGTAGTCACATAATACTGTGGGAGGCCATCAAATACTGTGTCTTATGGTACATGGTCGCTACTTTAGAACTAATAACTATCCTATTAGTGATCCATCTTATGGGAGGCCTTATAAACACTGTGTCTTTTGGTACGTGGTCGCCACTCTAGAACTACTAACAATCACTATTATGGGTAGACTATTGTTTGGTAAAACCTCATAATATTGCCAATGCTTTGCTTATCCTACAAATGTTATTACTGTTGTTACGTGTGATGAACTATTCACATTTTACCTACCATAAAAAAGCAGTGAATAGCCCATTACAAATTTAAACTTAAACTTACCCTAGTTTTCTGAATTAAAACCTATACATATGTACAACTGGTACTTAAATATAAGCCATAACACTACTGTATTTAGTAAACACTATCTTCAGCCAAAAAAATCTAAACGCATATTTTTTCGCCTTTCAAGCAGCTGATTTCCGTCCTCCATTTGGTTCAAGTTATTTGAGAATAAACAAGACACTCGAAGAGTAACTGTAGTCTTAAATTGATCAATTTAAAAGTGCCTTTCTACATACAGTTACGTGAGTTTAAAGGCAAGACGACGACGACGGAACGACATCACCTAGGGATCGCGTCGACATAGCTAACAAAACGTATTATGCGACTCTTTCCCTGAGGATGTCTAAGCAAACTTTGAACGAATATTTTCTTTATTATTTAGATTTACTTTTTAGAATGTTTCGTACTCTCTATGGGAAGCGATTTTCATGTGTTAGGGAAATAGATATTATCAAGTCTTTGTAATGTATTGTTCTGGTGTAATGATAAATCGACAGTTACAGTAGCACCATGTACAGATGTTCGGCCCATCTGGCACGACTGGAGGCTTTGCCAAAAATAAACTTTAGGTTTAATTAATATATAACTTTGTTGGAAGTTTTGCGTTTGGTGAAAATAAGCATGTGGCTTTATGTAAAATCTTGATAATGAGTCGATCTGATATGATGATACATAAAAATATATAGTTAATATGTATAAAACATTTTGGGTATAAATTTATTTTGCGTACATCTGGGGAATGAAATTCTTTGCCGGAGTCTGTGTTTTGTGATAGCTACCACTTTTTAAAATCCAGAGTGAATAGGCTACTTCTAGGCAAGCGTGCTCTATCGTCAATAACATCATCGCTTACCATCAAGTATGATTGTAGCCAAACGAACGCCTATCTGTATCTGTACTAACAAAAATTTCCATTTTAACTTTGTAAAACCTGTCATTGATTAAGTGCCGTTGTTAATTAAAACTCTCATTGCAGAATAAAATAAATGGATGCTATAATTAATTCAAAAACTATTATAAAAACTCACATTAAAAGCCAATTGTAATGAAGGATTTCATCATTTTCGTCTGCTTTTATTCGTATATCCGACAGACATCATAAATATTCGTAAAAAACGTACATTGCTTTGTTTTTATCTGTTTTGAAGGATTTGTTACATAAATAAAGAGCAATGGATCTTACTTTTAAAAACTAATCGGTATTATCTTATATGTCGTACCTACCTCTTTTTCTATGATTGAAACTATTTAAAGTACAAACAACGGGAATTACGCAAGCGTTTGTATTTTTATTGTTGATACCTATCTACATATATGTCTTTTCGATCTAAGCTCTGAATTATCTTCAATACGTATGAAATTAATGGGTTGCGGATTTTTTAAAGTAGAAAATCATCTGACGACTTTTTCCACTCTGGGATAAAGCAGAAAGGCGCGTCAGATTTTGCCTTTTGTATTCTAATACCATAAGTATCCTTTTCAAAACTTTCCCATAACCCTAGCAGGCATCGACCTTCGACATATTCAAGTTAACAATCTTGCTTGCTTGATTGTTTTAAGTATTTAATCCAAATATTGCTATCAAAATAGCTATAATGAAATCAGTATCCACAATGCACATATATCTTTCGCGATCACACAAAGGCATACAAACTAAATAAATAATGAGTAATGAAAAGCAAACGTCCAGTGTGAACGTGTATGTAACAATAATAAACGTTTTTTCAACGGTTCCGTACACCAAATGTCTGCGATCTTTCTGTGTGCTCATTGTATCGATTTTACATCCGGCTCCAAACTAAAATGGGCGGCCTGTACTGTTGAAACTCGAAGCGTTTGCGATGATAACTTGGTTGTTATTGTAGAATTTATATCAATATTGTTACGGCTTGTTTTATTATTGCAGTATCTAGATATAGGCGTAGAACTAGTGATGATTGAAAGATACAATGTATTTCAACATGCAGACATATCGTCACATCTTTCAACATACTTTTCATATAAGTATCATACACGATTAAAACTTGTTTGTAAGAACTACTAATTTTGGCAAACTTAGTCAACATATGAAATTAATTTAAAAGAAAGATTAATTTTATTAATAGTATTTGCTCAGAAAATACCCTTTTTTACCATTTTTTCGGGTGTGATATCGTGCGGATTTCATCCGCATGCAGAAAATTTTAAAAGGCAAAATAACGCGTAACGCGTGCGTATTGCACGCATTACAATAAATACTCTAGACATTTAGACATTTGATAGACCAGGACATGGTTATGACAAAGATGATGATGGCGATACTTATTGTACTGATAGTACATTTACGTGGGACAGCTTTAGACTTCTAAGTGTAAAAGCTAGTCTACTATAAAATTTCAATAGTACCCCCATCAAATTGACTAAACATTCAATGTCCGGTGCTCTATGCGGAGCGTGCAGGTAGTGACGAATTGCTACATTCACAGTATTCGCACCGACAGAATACGTGCGTTTTGTTTTGTATTCCGACGATTTTACTGCGGTTTCGTCGGAAGAATTGGCGCAAAATGGGTGTGTCGTATTCATGGATAAACACCGAGAATTTTTGTATGTGTGTAGTGGCTTTTAGATGGTACTCTAGTAGTCGTTGGGTTCAAAGAGATGTGAAGTTTATGATGCTTATGAGAAGCGCTTTTCGCGCTTTATTTCTTGAATAATACTCGTACAAGGCGTATACACAAGAGCTCGCGTATAACTAAGTTGTTAGGTACTATTGTTTAAAAACGTTTTTTATTATACTTATTCTATTTATATTTTTTAGAACTAAGATGGAATGTTAAATGCAAAACAGTTTTGGGAAGTACTTATTAAAACTTTCAAACAATAACCACACACAGAAGATGGCAGAGTAATGTGGACAAAATGAATGGTTCATATTTTCCTTAGAGAGGAATGATATGGGATGATATAACGAAAAACATAAGCATTTCAATTATAAACATAATCAGCTATATAATGAGTCCATTGCCGACTCTGCGTGTTTTGAGACTGGAGCCTCTTGTCCAGAAAAGGAAATGAACAGTAATCCACCTCAAAGGCCCAATGCAGATTTGTTTAATGTCACATGTCTGAATTTTTATTCTAGTTTTTGTTCGCTGCTTTAATAGCAGTGTTGTACCTATCATAAAAAATAAAACTGAAGTATCTGAATAAGAAATATTTTTTTTAATCATTGGTTTGATTTCAACCCAGGACAAATGTTTGTGTGATGAGCACGATTATTTGTTCTGTGTCTGGCCAATTATCTATAATAAGTATGTATTTAGAAATATAATAATATGTATAATAAGTATGTTTAACAGTTGTCTAGTACTCATAGCATAAGCTCTGCTTAGTTTAGGACTAGATGGCGTTGAGTGAAAGTGGTGGAGTATTATTATTATTTTCTTAATTCCATCCAATTTATTAATGCAGCAGTATTATAATTTAAAAACACCGATAGCTAAATAATCACATCTTGTCAAACTATTAGTAATAAGAGACAGTTTCACGAGTTTATCAGTGAAACAGAGTTACATATACATGTACACGAGCACCATTGCAGTCCGATGAGATAAAGTCATTTGATACGATTGTCCGTGGGCTATTGACATTTGAATGCAGTTAATGTTTTTGTTATTTGTACGTGTAAATACGGGCTCGATTTTGTCTGTTTATTGTTACAGATTTTGGTTTGTTATGATTTGGGAAAATTGCTTATAAATACGAGTATTATGCAGAGTGATGAAATGTTGAAGTAGTCGTAGTATAATATAGAGAGTGTTGAAATATCTACAAAATATCTCCTTTTGACAGCGGCTTTGCCATGGTAAAGTAGCATTTTGAAGGTAAAATATTTTTTTCTAATTGCTCCGAAAGTTTTATTGATGAATAATTTTATTTAACTTTAGTATAGTATTGTGTACTTGTTCCACAGGAAAGGAATAACCTGAGCATTTCGTAAGAAAGCTTCAAATCTTTTATGATATGCATACAGCATTTTATACACAAAAATAATTATTTTAATGATTGTATTTTTTTTAAACACACAACAGTGTCTAGTCTCAAGCTAAGCAGAGCTGTTGTAGTTGTGTTATTACACCCAGACACAGAACAAATGATCATGCTCATCACACAAACATTTGTCCTGGGTAGTAATCGAACCCACGATCACTAACCACTATACCAACAGGCCAGTCAAATTTTAATTATCACAATAATTGAAGACGTTATCATTGATTACATGTTATGGCTTAAATACTCATTACTGCAGCTAAAATCACAAAAGACCTAACCTAGATTGACGTTGGAGCTACTGAAATTAACAAAATGTTTGCAGGGGTCTCTACCCCTACCCCTTCTAGTTGCGATGTATTTTTAGTACTAATCGATGGTTCTCGCTAAAGCCTACGAGCCGAATGGAGAATATAAATATCGTACTTAAATATCTAGACTGGGTTGTTCGCCATCTGCCATAAATAGCTCTAGGGTAAAATAGGTATGATATACGAGTTATTGAATTACGGCCCATTCTCTCTCTTAGAGAGGAGGCCTGTGTCCCAGCAGTGGGAACATTAAAAGGCTGATGATGATGATTATGATACGAGTATTATTAGATATTAGCCAAGTTCACCATGTTTTTTTTTATATGGAGCTGAGTGTAAAATGATCGTTTAAATCATCTTTAGCTTATAAATTACCATGCCAATGAAATACTGTAAATAGAAATATTCCAAGCAAAATTATGCTGTATTCAGCCGTTTTATTACTTTTGATTAAAGTTATTTACACGTTGTTACAATATAAAGTGGTTGCGCGAATTTGCTGTGGACTGTAGGTTTGAAAAGCGATCTAAGGTTTGTTAACAATATGCAGGTACTGCGTCTAGCGTTTATTAATGGGATAAATGTATTAGAAGGAACACTGACCTTTAACCTCGAAAGTTCCACATGGCGCCGGCCGGCGAATCCCGAACTTCGTACTTTCAAGCACTGCCAGTTTCTGTATTGCACTACACTGCACTATTGTTGAGTTTTTGAATGGTTGGATCACGAAATAGCCAATTTTCTTGTAATTTCGAGCGGGCGCGGTTAGCGGTGCGGTCACATTCACTCGATGCACAAACGTCAATGTCAAATCCTTTCTTGAGGTCGTGCGGGGAAATAAACGGAAGGGATAGGATTGCTAGGCCAAAAAAATAAATTACAAAAAACAAAATCGCGGAACATAGCAAATTGGCGCAACCATTCCCCCCGGGTTTGAAGGGTTACCTTCAAAGAAAAGAAAAAAAACAAAAGCGAAACTAAACCCTATTACTAATCTAAACTATCAATACTAGGTAGCGAAACAACTTATAACTAACTATGCCACTACTACTGATTAGGCAGAGGGCAGAGGCGAATAACCGGACGCAGGTACGATCCAGTTGCGGTTTTAACTTTTACGACTCGCGTTATTCCGTTCGAACCCGGAAAAACTTCTTCCACTACACCAAGAGGCCAGTGCAGAGGAGGCGCACTCTCAGTCTTCAGTATCACCACAGTACCGACTGTGACTGGATCTGAAGGAGTGTTCCACTTTTGACGCGACTGCAGCGTATGCAGATAATCTGTCCTCCATCGCTTCCAAAAGGACTGAACTAAGCTATCTAGCAGAGCGTGACGCGGGTGAAGCTGCAGTTTGTCAGTCTCGACATCTAAAGCGGGCAAATATTTAAGAGGAGTCGTCGTCAAGAAGTGAGCCGGCGTCAACGCTAGTGGCTCCGATGGATCACTAGACAAAGTCCGACACAACGGACGCGTATTCATCAACGCCTCTACCTGAGCGAGTACGGTGCTCAACTCCTCGTACGAGAGAATCTGTTCGCCTATGACCCGAAACAGGTGCGACTTAAGGCTTTTAATATTCGCCTCCCAATTGCCACCAAAATGACTAGCCGCTGGCGTATTAAAACACCAATCAATGCGATTCTCAGCTAAGACATGGGCGAATTCACTTTGGTAGTACTTGGAGCGTAAGAATGTGTGTAATTCCGAAATATTGCGTCGCGCTCCAACATAATTTGTGCCGTTGTCAGAGTATAAGCGCTTAACGGGACCACGGCGAGATAAAAATCGTTTAAATGCAGACATAAAACCCTGCGTACTCAAATCACTGGTTAACTCTATGTGAACCGCACGAGTTGTCATACAAACGAATAGGCAAATGTATGCCTTTGTGGAACGTATACCACGACCACGGGCAATAGTGACTTTAAACGGTCCAGCATAGTCCGTCCCAGTATGTATGAAAGGTTTCACCGTCTGTACAACACGACAAGAACGATGGTCGGCCATTTCCGGCGCGTTGAAACGCGGGCGGAGCTTAAAGCAGGGCACACATCTGTGCACTCTAGCGCGTATCAAATTGCGAGCGGAAAGTATCCAGTACTTCTGTCGAAGAATGGACATTAATAAATCGGGACCAGCGTGACAATTCACCTTATGGTGATAATCCACCAACAAATCCAAAACGTGATCCTTGCGTGGTAGAACTACTGGATGCATTTGTTCAAACTCTAACTTAGCATTTCGCAGACGGCCACCGACACGAATGAGTCCGTCTTGCAAAAATGGTTTCAAATGTTGAAGTGCGCGACTACAAGGTTTTTGTGATTCTAAACTACGAAATTCTATTGAAAAATAAAATTTCTGCAACTCTCGAAGTACAACTGATTCAGCTCTATCCAAATCAGCTGCGATTATAGCACCACGCGATGGTAATAATCTCAAAAATCTTAGGACATAAACTACACAGCGTAATAGTCTCGACCAAGACGAGACTCGATTAGACAACAACAAAACAACTGACTCTTCACGCGGAACTGATACTACAAGCGTATGTTTCTTCTCCTCGGGTGGTTCTGAAACAGTAGCGGGGTTAAACGGAGCATTTGGCCACTCGTTAGGAGTGGTATGCAGCCAGGGAGGGCCACAAAACCAAAGCGGATGATTTAAAATTTGCGCAGGAAGCAAACCACGTGAGAGACAATCAGCTGGGTTTTCTGTTCCAGCGACATGGAATATATTTTCCGGTGACAATTCAGCTTGAATCTTACGTTCCAAGCATAGAAAGCGTTTTTCTGCGGAGGCACGGGAGCCACCGAGCGAAAAAATATCACCCTTGAAAGGGAGCGCGACAACATAACGACCATCTTTATCACGAGTAGTCGTGCGGGTATAAATCTCCTCAGTGACCTGATCCTCAGGGCTGAGAATAGGCGGGACATTAACCTCTTCAATCTCCCAGAACTTGCGGATGGTAGACTCAAGCGGCGGCTCGACGGTGCAACAGTGCGACACAGTCGAGTAACTATTTAAATAAGCGGGTGCGGAACCAACTATAACAAACCCGAGAACTGTTTCCAGTGCGTGCGGAGCGGGGTACATCGGAAGACCTTGAATTTTACGTGATAACTGGAGATGCGGGAGAATCGAAGCACCGATCAATAGATCGATATCTCCAGGGAAAGCGTAATTTCCGTCGGCTAACTGCAAGTTCTTAAACTCCGTCAGCATGGACGTGTCAACCGGTACCGTGGGCAACCGTTCCGTAATCTTATCTGCGACTAGCGAATCCATTTCAAACGAAATATTACGATTAAAACGTGAACTAAATATTACTTTAATGGAACCGTGAATGGTTGCCTTTAAACCTCCAAAACCTTTCACTTCTGAGCGGGATGACCAATTATTAAAACTAAAACCAAGGCGTTGACAACAATCCCGAGTAATAAAATTACTCTGGGAAGCGCCATCTAGTAGCGCTCGAACGGTGTGCGGTTTGCCAAAGGCATCTACAATGACAACTTGCGCGGTCGCAAGTAAAACGGTAGTGATTTGAGTACCAGCGGCGGAAAGCGAACACAATGTTACGTCGTTTGCACTTGCAGCAGGCCGCGCGTCACAAGCGTCGCGCGTCCGCGCAGGCCGCGGCCGCGATGGCAGCTTACTACTCTCAAAATGTAAGAAGGTATGATGTCTAGCTAGACATTTACGACAGCTAACACCACTGTTACATGACGTAACCAGATGTTTGTCACTTAGACAATTAAAACACAAATTATTAGTGCGGACAAACTTGTAACGATCACTAGGCGATAATCTCTGAAATCCCGAACACTTGTACAGCTGTGCATGGCTACCCTTACACAGAGAACAGTCAGGTGTTGAGGCGGTATTAACTAGCGTATGTGCAGTCCTGACTGACTTCGATGACGCGTCTATACGGCGATCGGAACCTGTCCTATTCGTGACTTCATGACGTGCCGACGTGCGCTGCAATACCTTAATATGGTCGCGAATAAAAGATTCTAAATCTTCGAACTTAGGTATTTCTTTGCCGCGCTGAGTCGTTTCAAACAGACGCACAGTTTCAGGATCTAATTTATTTAAACCGATATACAAAAACAAAAAGTCACAGAGGTCATTGACCTTTAGGTTCTTTACTGCACGAACAGATGATGCGAAAATATATAAAAACTTCTCTAAATTATGATCGTTACAAACGGAAAAACTTTTCAAATCGAATAATTGATCTAAATATGCGGTGGCTACTAATCGCTTATCTTCGTATTTTGTTTTTAAAGTGTTCAAAACTAAATTGTAATTTTCAGCGCTAAACGTAATTCCAGCACAGACAGCCTTTGCCTTACCGGTCAATTTTTCTACGAGATAATGCAATCTCTCGTGATCTGTCAGCGATGTGTTCCTATGTATTATATTTTCGAAACTATCTATAAATAAATTCCAATTTCGAATGTCACCATTAAATTCAGGTATTTGAATTGGCGGCAATCGTGGGCGTTCGCGAGGAGGGTTGGATAAACCACTCGCGGGGGGGGGAGTCTCTAAACTCCTAGCAATACGCTTGATACGACAATACAAGTCATCAAAGGACGACAATGCCTGATAACTCACACAGTAATCAGGATTTAACTCCAACTCTAAAATGTTTATATTATTAATTGTAGATTCAAAATCCGCGCGCAAACTATCTAAAGTTTCCAACGAACACAAGAAAGCATCTCTAATCGCCAGATCCGAGATTTGCAAAGATTTATCACAAATTGATTGAACACGTAAAAACTGTGAGTCCCTTTTAGCGTATAAAAGCTTTAACTGAACCTTTAAATCAGTACTAACCTTGGTTCCCCTAAGAGACATCTTGTTTTGATATATTCACACTATACACTCAAACAAACACTTAACGAATTATTAAGTAAGCGATAATTATCAGATAACAATATGGTAGTATTGTAAACAACAAAGCGAACGGCGAACGAACGGAATAACCTGTCTATATAATCTATGGTTTATCCGTTTCCTACAAATATTCACTCAACAATGAACGGGTATTTTTGAAATGCGTCTACCTACATGCAATTTGTAGGACTTCCGAATGAATTTTGTCAAGAAAAAGAATGCGATCGATTTATATCTACGCTGATATTTACGTAGCTAACTATAATTATGCGGTGCGGTTGACGGCGTAGGTACCGTAATTATCAATGACACTTTAACTATACGAGCGAAATAACGTATAGTTGCCTAAATGCCTAGATGCGGGTTTTCTACTATTATATCTAGGTAAACAGGCGCGTTGCGTTTATTCCCTATGGAACAAATACTATATTGCGAAATTACAAGAAAATGATTCACGATCCTGCTCGTAGGACCAAAAAGTAATGGTTGCGCGAATTTGCTGTGGACTGTAGGTTTGAAAAGCGATCTAAGGTTTGTTAACAATATGCAGGTACTGCGTCTAGCGTTTATTAATGGGATAAATGTATTAGAAGGAACACTGACCTTTAACCTCGAAAGTTCCACATGGCGCCGGCCGGCGAATCCCGAACTTCGTACTTTCAAGCACTGCCAGTTTCTGTATTGCACTACACTGCACTATTGTTGAGTTTTTGAATGGTTGGATCACGAAATAGCCAATTTTCTTGTAATTTCGAGCGGGCGCGGTTAGCGGTGCGGTCACATTCACTCGATGCACAAACGTCAATGTCAAATCCTTTCTTGAGGTCGTGCGGGGAAATAAACGGAAGGGATAGGATTGCTAGGCCAAAAAAATAAATTACAAAAAACAAAATCGCGGAACATAGCAAATTGGCGCAACCATAAAGTTTTTGGATATTCAAAAATATTAAATCTATTTAGTAGATTATTAAGTAGAGAAAGAAGGTTCGAATGGGTCAAAATTGTAAAAAAAAAATTCTTTACATCATACCATATTATATAGTCGTATTGAAATGATACGAGCTCATGGAGGAAATATAAAATATTAAAGAAAAAGATAAACTATGATGTGCATTTTTTTATGTGTGTTTTCTTTGTTTTTATGAAAACTAAATAGTATATTTAAATGTGTTATGTTTTTTGTATGCATAATCTATATTTAAAAACAAAAATACTTGCATGTTTTTCAGTTTAAGGTTCAAATTGTATTAGTTATTAACTTGGTGTACAAAAGATTATCCGAGTATATTAACAAATAAATAATGTGTAATCTATACTACAGTTTCTAGAATTTATATCATGTATTTAAAAACTATGACCCTTTTTATTAGTGACCCGGAATTTTTTCGACAATCACAAAGGCGGACAAACTGTCATTAACTATAAAATAGATCCATTAAAAATATTTTGATAATAATATTATGATTATTAATTATCTTACCGTGGTACTTCCTTAGCTGGACTGGACTGCGTTTCCTGATGATTATACGACGCCATTCTCTTCACTTGACAGTTTTTGCACTCATTATAACCAAATTAGCAAAATAATATTGTCAGAGTTATTGCACCAACACTTTAGAAATAGTTATTAGGAACATCTGTGGAAGAATAATATGTGTTATCATCTTGATCCTATGATCTTATGTTTTGGGGTCAGCAGAATACCAGGCATCGATAATGGGCGCATTAAATTTATTTTTAGAATTATGTAATTATTTCTTTCCTAGAACTAAAACATTCGAAGCTTTGTGATATCAACCAACTTTAGATTATAGTAATAATAATTTAGATTAAAATATAAACTGAATATGCTCTTAATAACATAGTGTTCTTCACTACCAACGAATGCATCACCGCTTACCATCAGGCGGTATCGCATTTAAACACTAGTTTATACCTATAATTTAAAAAAAACATCTACGTGCAAATAACACTAAATCTACTCTCTACATCATAAGAACAAAACAATAATCATCCTCAAGAAAAAAAACTAGATGATTATAAATCAACCTCTTTTAAATTGAAACAGACCAGCTACCGGCCAAGTCTGTGACTCCTGTAAAGCTAACTAGTTTAACTAGTCACTGAGGTTCCTGAAGGCTATTTTCTAACTAGTTCCTAACAACCCAATGGCGCTTAGCATGTCTCAAGGAACTTTACAATGACACATTGATAAATTTCTGCGAAACTAGTCTTTTGCGGAAATGCTGGAATTATACTAAGAGCGTTTACTTACATATCACACTATACCATGATTTTTAATTAGATGAACCAAAGTGACAGCAGTGGACAATGCCCAACTGTCAAATAAAAATGTTGAACTGTCAAACAACCATTGTTATAGCTGTCAATTTAGTCCATCTAATAAAAAATCATAGTATAATCACAATATCACTGCTTCTGCTAGTGGCTTCGCCTACATGAAAGTCGGTTTACAGTCGATGGAGTTTCGTAAAATTCGTTCTTATCTGACGTCTACACTCTATAAGGAACCTACCCGCCAAATTTTAGGTTTGTAGGAGTTATAGTTTCTGAGAATTCGTGATTAATCACTGAGTGGTATTTCGCTTTTATATGTATATATAAATATAATCAGCCTTATAATGTTCCTACTGCTAGGACTCGGACCTCTTCTTTAGGAGAGGCCATTTGTATTTTATTGGTTAATTTTCTTCTTCCTGCCCTTGTCCCATATTACTTTTTTCGACGCAACACGACTTTTTCTTTCACTCTGCCCTGTCACCCGTCACACTATCTCTAACTCCCTTTTCTTTCGTATCACTCCTCACAATCCGTCTCTTCTTTGGCCTCCCTCTTCCTCTCCATCCATTTACATGTAAACTCGTGCTTTTGATTGGTTAATCCCTCAAAAAGTATTTTAAGTATAGTTTTGGGAAAATAATAGTGACAGTTGTTATTACTTATGCATTGTATGTATATAAATAGTACACTACGAATTATTTGCGTATCTTTTTCTCCTTCTCTGTCAAATCCATTGAAAGGTTGTCTGTAAAAATAGTTTTTAGCGATAAGAGCTCCCATTATTACTCACTTACACAATATTAATTTTAAGCTCCTACTGAATTTTTGTGGTGTACATAAATATATAAATAGTATAATATCTATATATCTTTCATAATTATATAAATCTAGAACAGAACTCAGGAAAAACCGTAAACAAGAACTGTTCGAAATGAAGACTTTCATAATCTCAAAAGAAGTGAATTAATAAGTATGCCTGAGGGAGGAAACCACACCAAAGGAAATTCTAATACCGAAACCATAAAATTTACGACTCTGTACCTTCACAAAATTTAATGACATTAATATTACTATTACAATTAAACTCCATATTAAGTCATAAAATGAATATTATTAATCAAGACGGGTCTACACCCAGAAGTTAGCTACCAACAATTTGACGGGCGATAAAACGTTAACATTGGAAGTCGTTAAAACGAGCTATCGACTTCGACTTCAAATTTATTTGACAAGTTATGGCGAATAGACTTTGGATTGAGCAATCAAATTCAAAGATTTTATTCGCGATTTACTTCGGGAACAGTAAATACTTGAGAGGTTTACTGTGAATAACTTGCTGTTTCTAAGGATTTATACCGATGTCTTCATTGAAATAAGTAATTAAATCGTTTACGAGAAGAGTCATTTCAAAATAAAGTATAATGATGTCTGATTTCTAACAAAATACGAATTTATTTTGAGTTTTTCCTTAATTATACGGCTGCCCAATTAAAAATAATAAGAATAAAAAATACAACCGAATTAAGAATCGCCTCCTTTTTTTGAAGTCGGTTAAAAAAGGAGTGTTATTTAATAAAATTCCATATTATTCTGTAAAATATGATGATAAAATATGAATTAAGGACTTCAAAAAAGGACAAGGTTTTTGTTTGACCTTTTTACCATATTTAAAGTCTGCAAAAACTGAGGAGGTTCCCATTTTTTTTTTTAAATGTTAATATCTTATTTATATTTCCAAGTGTTTCCATTTTATCAAAGTCTAATTCTGATGATTAATTCCATTAAGGATCGAAGAAATTCCTAAAATTTTACAGGTCGATTAGAGTACGTAGCGATTTTGGTATTTTCATAAAAAAGTCTAGCAAAAGAAATACAACTAATTGAACAGAAACAGATGAAGAAGACCACAAATGACCAACGAAATTTCACAGACAGATTTCTCGTTTAAGATAGTTAAAGAGCTACGACGAAACCAATTCAAACAAAATACATTGAAAATAGCACCTACCATAAAACTGATCTAACGATGTAGCCGGAAGTTAGGCACGGGAACTTTGTAATAAAACCATGAATCCTAGCCGTGTTTCTGCTTACAAGAAGTGTGATGAGATGCACTCGGGTTGCTATAAAATGCTTTTAATGGTTATATTATAAAATTAAATGCGTAAAACATACACATTGTTTAGGTTTACCTGTGCAAACAAGTGATTTATTTATTATTTTTAACGGTATAAACTATAGCTTGACTGCGATTTGCCTCGTCGTTTATAACGCGTATATTGAAGGACTGGAACAATTTGCCTACTGCAATTTTCCCGTCCAATTATAATTTAGATGTCTTCTAGGCTAGAGTGAATAGGCTCTTAATAAAGTAGAGCGCCTCGCCATCACCGATTGCATCACTGCTTACCATCAGGTGGGATTGCAGTAGTTTATGATGAGCACCTAAATTATAATCGGACGGGAAGACCACATGAACCAACTTCTTTTTTATCTTCACAAGCATTTTTGTTGACGGTATTCCCAATTTCACTTCAAAAGTTTAGATTTAACGTTTAGAAAAACTTCAACAGATTTTTGATAGACAATGCAACGCTTTGCAGAACTGTTAGCGTATTCTCAAAGGGACTAAATGAACGTTGTTTTGTGAAGACGTTAAAAATTTATAGCCTCACTTCGCTTTGTGCTTTTACTGTCGACCGTCACTGTGTTGCCCAACGTAATAATTAAAGTATGTCTTGCATTACTGAATGAATTAAAAACTCCTTTGAGATATAAGCGCCGGGAAATTGTGGAGGGATTACGTTTTGTGACGAAAAAATATTAGGTGGAGCGAAATTAGACTTTTTGAAAAGACATTGTCGTTTTTCAAAGGGATACATTTGCAACTACGGTTTCTATTTTATTTTTGCTGTTAAGAATTTGATCAAATTAAATTACTACTTTAGAGTGCAAATAAAAAAGATTAATAAACAAAATTTAGCTTGAAATCTCTAAAAAATAAATACAGTCTCACGACAAAACACTCAGCTAGTTCAACTTCTGCAAACTTCACACCAGCAAAACAAAATAAACACGCAAATACCGGCCGGGTATTAAGGAGACAAATCTGTAGTGACCGACTCGTTAGCTCGGGTCACTTGCCCAGCCCGGTTTGCCCGGATTGCCCGGTGAATCCTAATGAAGCCTGCTTATCATTCGCAATGACAGCCAACTTTGTCTTCGGAAGCCGGGCGAACTTTAATTAATTTATGAATTAAAGCAGGTCCTGTCAAATTTTCGTCTCGAGGTGGGCTTGGATTTATCGCAGCTTCTTATTTAGTTTTGGTTAAGTTGGTAGTACCTACAAGTTGGGTTGATTAAGTTTTTTCCTTGACAGTTTACTTAGGATCGATAGTTAGTGCGTTGGCTCGGAAAACTGATCTAGTTATGGGATGTCGGAGAGTCTTAACATAATTAGAGTCAAGCGTGGGTGTAGGCGTGAGACACGCTTTAGATATCTGCACAGTAAATAGAATTTACGATGCTTAAATAAATTAATGCTTGACAAGGAAATATTGTTAGTAACTTTATTCAGCCAATGAGTTTAATTGATGAAAAGGTGATAAAATAATAATTAATACCGTAGACATAAAATGAAATCATATTCTGAAAATTCAGTACAGAAACTGTCCACATAAACTAACGGTATATGTTTTTCAAGAAAAGAAAATTTATTGCAGCTAATAAATAAAATTTAAAATAGTAAAACGTGACTTGCACATGTCACCTTCTGGGAGACTACGTTTTGTAATAAAAATGTGTTATTTTTATTACCTTTTCCATATTATTTATATAGATTCACTGCCCTAAATATTTTAGAAATGCGTGGCAATGAGATAATAGGTACATTTCGACGCCCAAATTTTTTTTCTGTTTTATTAATAATATGTACGTAGTGAGGTTTAGTATCTATAAATAGTTAGGTAATGTTTAAATTACATATGTATATTGTTCAATTTATATGGTACTCTAGCTTGAATGATATTTTAATAATTTTAAAAGTTATTTTAAGAAGAACATAGTCATTAAAGACAGTATTGTTACAATAATTTAATTATAATATTTTCTATGGAAATATATTTTTTATTTTATCTGAACTGCTAAACTTAATCACTTATTTATATTGTGAAAAGTAATTTTAATGTTTCCTTTTATTATTATTGAATATAGTATAAGAATATTTGCAACCGTTTGTCATTCGTCAATCAAAGTTCATTGTAAGGTATCATGTTTGGTTTTTTTTTTTTTTTTTTTTTTAACGTAGGTAAAATCATCCAATGACGAATCCCGCCCTTGGGTGGGGCGGGAAACAGTGTCAGACTTTTACTGACTAAAAACCTACCTTTCCATTCCTTGCCTTTATCCTGGGGCCTTTGGTGACAGTCTCACATAACCTTTGCCCCAGTAGGCTTCGGCCCTGCTGGACCCCTACAGTTTGCTGACAACTCCTTGAGGCGCGCGGGAACGGTGCGCGCCGTAGACGACCTGAGCTCGGACCGGTCTGTTACCGGACGGACGGACAGCGAGCTACCCATTGCCCACCGTCCGCGAGCCCGCGCCTACGGTGGCCGGAAATTGGGATCGGAAACCCGGCGGCGACGGCGGCGTGTGCGCCTTTGCCTAATGCGGTCGGCCTCCTCCTTTACTAGCATTACTGCTTCGCAGAAGGAGGCGACCGCCTGCCACTCCTCCTCGCTCCGGAGCATGGCTTGAACCAGGCCCCGGCGCGAGAGATCGCCGCCGATCGCCCCCACGAGGACACGGCGGTGCTCTTCCCAAGCGGGGCACACCTCGACTGT
This sequence comes from Leucania comma, assembly GCA_958295575.1. Taxonomy (NCBI): domain Eukaryota; kingdom Metazoa; phylum Arthropoda; class Insecta; order Lepidoptera; family Noctuidae; genus Leucania; species Leucania comma. The sequence goes on from OY282469.1 coordinate 4,559,477, forward strand.
GTGCTCCACCGTGTCCACCGGGCGGTCCGCACAGTGGCGACACCCGGGCGTCGTCTCCGCACGAATCTTGTACAGGTACGGACCGAACTTGCCGTGTTCGGTCAGCACCTGCGCCAACCGGAAGGTGACGACGCCGTGGGGCCTTTCCAGCCACGCCTCAAAGAGGGGCCTTACCGCCTCGATCGTGGCGTGCCCAGCACGAGGTTGCGACAGTCGCTCTCGCCATTTCACCATGAGATCCCGCCGGAGCTCTGTCCGCCATGCCGCGACTTGTCGCGGCAGCGGAGTTTCGCCCCGACGTTGCATCTCCACGCGTAAATCATGCATGTGTGCAAGGACTGTTGCCTCCAAATCCCACGGTGGTAGGCCAGCAAGGAGGCTCGCCGCTTCACAGGACACCGTACGGTATCCGCGGATCATCCGGATGGCCATGACCCTCTGGCAGGCGGTTAGCCGGGCCGCCACTCGCTTCCGTAGCGATGGCGCCCACACCGGCGCACCGTAAAGGGCCATGGACCGAACGATGCCTGCGTAGAGCCTCCGGCAGGAGGCGTCTGGACCCCCTAGGTTCGGCAGGAGCCGCTTGAGCGCAGCCCCAGTTTGGTAACATTACTGAACAAACCCTTTTTGTGCAGTCGTAAGGCACAAACATTTTTTTTTAATGATTCTTACTTTTTTGTTGACGTTGAGAGCTCGTGGGGTAGGGACCTCACGAGCTCTCAAGATCGCGAGGTATGTATAAATCCCTTTTCCTCGCTCGCAGGTTTAACATTTCCAAATATTAGTTAGTACCTATGTTAATTAAAATTAACATTGCCTACTGCTTTTTCTTAAAAGAAAAGAAGTACATATTCAAGGGTGATTTTAGTCAGCGTTTCCAAACACAATTTTTACTTTCGTTAATGTTGGACTAATCGATAATTTCTTGACAGTCAAGACAGTGTATTTGTATCGTAAAACTTGCATATAGTTTCAAAACGTTGGTAATGTCTTAAACAAAGTTTGATAGTGCCTCGGGGACGAGTAAGCACTGTGTTAATACTCCGTGTGATATCGTCGAGGTTGTTTAGTGCCTTCCTGTAAGTCCTAAGTAACACTAGGCATGCGTTATGAACGATAATGGTTCCTGAAACTTTGACTGGCCTGGTGGTCTAGTGATAAGTGGCCCTGACTGCTATGCCTAAAGTCGTGGATTCGATTTCAACCCAGGACCAATTTTTGTGTGATGAGCATGATCATTTGTTCTGTGTCTGGGTGTAATTTATCTATAATATGTAGGTATGTATTTAGAAATATATAATTATGTTTATCTGTTGTCTAGCATTAATAACACAAACTCTGCTTAGCTTGGGACTAGACGGTGTTATGTGATAGTTAAAAAAAAAACTGAAATTGTTTTCAAAGGCTTTTGTCCAATCTCATGAAAATTATTGCAGTTGAAATAAAAAGTACAGATATAACTATTAATTCATTTTTGTACATAACATTAAGGCTAGATAAGGCAAATTATATTTCCCATACTCGGTAAAAACATCTGTAGTTTAGGAGTCAGCTATTTTTTTTTATTTCGGTGTCCTATGCACAAATTATTTTGTGCAAGTATTATTTTCGCAAGCCTTTACAGTGACTATTGGTTGAAATCTCACCGATTACTACTAAACAGTGAGTGTTAATCTACTAACAAAATTCGTATACATAAACTTAGGGGTATTTTCTAAAAACTATAGATTGTTCGAAAGAATTCCTACCGCGGCCTTGGAACACAAAGAGTAACTGAAGGATCACAGGTGGGTTTTAGTCCGTAAAAGTCAATGACTACTTGTCACTCTCCTCGTGCCTAGAAGGAAGAAGTTATTCGATATTTAAAAAAAGGCAATTTACAACAAAAATCCTATTCTGATACCTAAAGTTTCGTATAACTTTAAAATAAATAAACACTACACTGCTCATATTATTTGTTTATGCAACATACTACATGCGTCAATACGAACGTTTAACTATAATCCTTTACAATAAAACCCAAAAATAGCTGATCCAACGTATCCCGAACCCAAAAACACAGCACGCATCATACGATCCCGTACTCTCTGTAGGGCAATACAATGAGCTTAGTAAAACCACAGACCTAGCCTTAGCGGTCACTGCTAGAGGTGGCACTGTCAACACTTTTCATATTAGCCAATTAATCGTACTGTGGGCTGCCGGATTATTTATTTCTTTGTTTGGGAAGACAAACAGTTACAAAAAGTGTCTTAATTAATAATCCTTATTATCTAGAGTTAGTAGTATATTGTCTTAATTAATAATCCTTATTATCTAGAGTTAGTAGTATATGTGTAATTCACAACGTTATCCACATGTTACCTATTAAATTTTTTATATATGAACTAACTAAGCACCTCGAATGCAAAAGACAACTGAAAATTATACATATGGGAGTGTCAGTTAAAGTTTGACCCTTCTTTCTGCTCTATCCAGACCGGGAGAAGTTATTTGATTATTTTGCATTAAAAAAAGAGAAAAATCTTGCACTTTAACACAACAATTTTACTTTACATCATCCAAAGATTAACTGGAAAAAATGCTTGAGGCTTTAATAATAATAATGTTTATTTCGGAAAATATCCATGATTAGTAAGTAGTACAAATTGCTTAAAACCTATCTTAGTACACCAATGAAAATATTAAATAATGTTGCCTAAAATCCAAGCTCAGTAGCTTAAGTTCATCTACTAGTACAAGTTAAAATAATAGATAGATACAAATGACGCATTAAAAGGTGACGGCTTAAAAATGACGGTGAAGCGTTTAACCCAAATTTTGGTGCTATGAATTTAATCAGTATAGACCAAAACTATTCCTGGGTATCAACCCAGTTTTGTATCAACAAAAGACATATAAAAGAGCATTTCACCATTCCTCAGAATTGAGCAAAAAGAAAAACCAATTCATATACTGTGAAGTGCATTGTGGTTACCAAACAACAACATTTCATTTTTGTTAATAAAAATAAGTGGTTAAATAAATTCTACGAAAGGTCTGAAAATTTTTAACTAAAAAGTATCAATAAGGAAAGCTGATTTTAAACTGGATTTTAAAGTATAAATTTTGCATATATAAGTAATTTTTGTTATTAAGGTGGGTAAGTTTTTTCTACACCTTGTGTATGTTTCTGTACTGCCCCAGCTAACAACAAAGTTACCAAATTAGTCTCCAGTCACAAAAAGTTTGGGAAGCACTGATATAGATAAATGCCGTCTCTAAACGGACTGCGATTCCATGGTCTATGGGAGGTACAGTCGTACACATTATTAAATAAGCCCATGCGATAGAGACGTGGCTTTATGATTATTACACTTTATAAAACAACGGCCCCGCTTTTATGGATTATAAATTTCATTAGCGTATGTTGTCGGACGATCGCGTTTATGACTTTTGTTACACACTGTAACGGTGTTTGCGTAAATGTTTGTATGTTTTGGCGATAGGTTCTTGTTTTGCTGATTTACTTGTTAAAAACCTTGGGGTTGAATGAAATGTACTTAGGTTTGAATAGTTTTTTTTTTTTTGTATTTACAGATTTTAATTTATAACTATTTTATCTTTTGAATTTATTTTGTTGCATCATTCTTTATATGTGTGTCTTCTTTGTTATAAGAGAAACAAAATAAATATAGGCTGTTATTTGAAGCCCAAGTTTTTCTTTGTTTTTTTTTTTTAATATTTATTATTATATGCCTATTTGAATTTAGGTATATGCTTAAGCAAAATACTCTTCTAGAGCCGATGTCAAAGATTTTTTTTTTTCAGTAATTTAATAATAGGTATTACTATTATGTTATTAGTACTAGATCGCTAATAACCGCAATTATAATTATTATTAAAAACTTATTTTAGTAGAAAAAAAAATGGTTAACGAAATAAGAATTGAAAAATGTTACATTAATATTGGCTGTTTTTTAGTGAATTTTAGATCGATTGATTTTGTTGCCCACACTGAACGTATTGCTCGTCGAAGTACACCGAACAACACGGTAGTATGTCTCGGCATTAAGCTCCTAATGCACACTGGGTGGTTTACGATCACTATTTACATAGTAAACCAGTTGCTACATTAATTAATCAGTTCAAATGTTCTCTTTGTTTCAAATTATGCCGTAAAACGTACTAGATTGTATTGGTAAGGCCTTTTTGTTGGTTCAAATAAATCATGATGGGGAAAGCATAAAAAAGTCGGCTTTACGTCCGTGTGTTTTATTGGAAATGCAATAAAAAGTAGCACTAACGTTAAGTCGATGTACGTATTTCTTTAAATTTATTTTATTGGTGATTGTTTTTTTTTTAAAGTTGCCCATAAAAATGTTGTCTTCATTAGGTGTTTGTGTGCGACTGTACACTTTTTTTATGTAATTTATTTAAATGAAAAAAAAAATGTATTTGCAAACCACAAATGTAGTGAGAACCACAAATAGTAATAGTGAGAAGACTAAAAAAACGTCCGAGTTAGTCTTTAGTGTTAGTGAATAGTGTTATGTAGCTTAAGTGCCAACCACAGATATGTTAATTTGTGGTGCCACTTAATGAGTATAAGGATGAAGTGTATTCGCTTTAACAGAGACAATAGGAAAAGTGCTATTGGATATATTCTAAGTACAGACCAAAGGTATTAAATATAGACTACCAATAGGTAGGATATAATGAACAAAATCGTGATCCGATAGTTTTTACCTAGGAGTAGTAAGTCGCTCAGTCTAGTGTGGACGACTGGACCTAACTTCAGTTTATTTTCGTAAATATTTTTCGTATTTACTCTGTAATTAATTAGAATTCAATAATTTTCGTAGATAGTTCTAGATAATAGCGTAAAAACATATGAATTACAAATATAATTCGCATGTTTACTATTGAAAGCTAGCTGACATAAGATGACAGTTTTTCTAAGACATTTCTTCTGCTAGCCGCTCTATTGTATCTCTTTAATCTCTTTGGTATAGACATTTATTACTTCAGGTTGTAGTTAACTTACTTTATTGCAAAAAATAGGGTCAATCCATTGAATGTAGTCTTGGAGCAATAAAAAAATTAAAATCAGTATTTCGAAGATAACAAACTATATTACACTTAAAAAGAAGTTCCGGAACTTTTAAACAAGTGCAAAAAATGTTATCTTTTAAAATCTACATTCAGCATTATTTTTAACTACAGGGTTGCAACAACACATATTTCATCCACTGCATACCTCCTATCTAGGCAACATTACCTAGTATACATCTGTATGTTCGCGTGTAAGCCCTAATATCTGGAACTATAAACCGTTTTAATGCCTTCATGAAATTACTTTTTTTATTAGCTCACAGTGAAATATGGCCAGTCGTAGCAAACGGTTGTTAGAAGTGTGAAAAAAAAAAAACTTATAACCGTATACTTAATGATTTTCAAAAGCGTAAAATTGTATGGAAATTCGTTATTGTTTAGTAAGCAGAAAGATAAGGTGGATTTAAACGAATTCGTGACTTATTATCGTGCTTGATTCGGTTTGAAGAGTTCGAGGAAATATTACTGTGTTTTCATTGAACTTTTTAAATCCAATAGTGCTAATGTTTATAAGGTTTTTTTTATTTTGCTTGCGTCAGATTGTTCCAACGAATATTTCCGTGTCCTATTCGCCAGGGTCGTGTGTTTGCGACTGGGTACTTCGTCTCGTTTATCCTTTGCGCATACGGCCACGGTAATTCTTCAGAATATTCACGCAGCCTTTCTACAGTGTCACCATTGCATACACTTTATATATCATATGAATTAAAACAGTACCAATTAAGATGCGCTATAATTTTTGTTTTTATCAAAGTACTCTTTTTAATCTATGCCGTATTGTTGAAGTGCAGCTTGCGGTACATTTTATAAATATGTAATAGTCGACATAGTCGTTATCTAGCAGATGGGTCTTTAGTCTAAAGCTGCTTAGTGAAGGGACACCTGCAAATTGCAGTAAAAGTGACATATTTTATAGCCATTGTTACTATTGTGTTAAATTAAAAAAAAAGTTCCTTTACATTTTTTTTTGTATTTTTTAATATGAAAGGGCTTTTATTTATTTTTATTTGATAAACTTGTAATTAATTATAGAATCGATTGAGTATGATATGGTAGGCTGATATACTGCGTAGTATAATGAAAAATTCAGCAAACAGAGCATCGGATCAAATCCCAGTTTTTTTTATCTTACACCACGATTGTAAACTCAAATGTCTCTCTTCAGGGCCAAGATTAAAAGGCCATTGAAAATTCCCTAGAAATCGTCTTTATTGGAAGAAATTTCCGTAGAAATAAGCAGTTTCTTTGAGCTTTCTTTATGTTAGGTAAAATCAGCCAATGACAAATCCCGCCCTTGGGCGGGTCGGGAGATAGTTTCAGACTCTTACGGACTAAAAACCTACCCCGTTTCTTCGTGAAATATTTATGATATTTTGTCTATTACTGGTTCCATGTTTATAAGTAACTATATTATAATAAAGTAAATAAATTCTCATCTTAATATTAGTCTCCTTTTCATCATCAAAAAGACACAGAATTTTCATACAATTTGAAGGTGATTGTCGCCAAAGTGAGATTGTATTTAACGTTTTTTAATCGCCAGATTTAGCCTTCAGTTTTTTGCATTAATCCAGTTATACGTAACTTAGCATTTCACAGTAATTTAAGTACTAACTACGCTATGATTTCATTGTTCAATAGTTACGAAAATTCAAGGCTGTCTTAAAAACGAAACAGATTTTTATTATTGATTGGCTTACGTCTGAATACTATTCTTTCCTGATAGTAAGCGATGATGTGGTCGACGATGGAGCACGTTTGTCTAGAAGTAACAAATTCACTATTGTCTTACAAGATTTTTTGTTTAAGCCTTTGAATACCGTAATTAGAGACACAATAGAAAGACAATAGGTGTGCGGACACCGGTGTCTGCTTGGGGCTTGTGTAACTACGTAGTCTGTTTGTAGGGGATAATCTCTGATACTGCTGAACCGATTCTGAAAATTCTATCACTAAACTGTAGCTGCACTATTCTGGAATGCTATAGGCAAGGGCAGGATTTGTCATTGGATGATTTTAACTACCATAAAAAAAAAAACAAAAAAAAATGCTATAGGCTATTTATTGTTTTTTTTTTCTACTTTCATATGGGTGACGCTGGCTTCTGCAAGTAACAAAAAAAAAATTGCAGAAAAACTAGATGCGTTTTGTAAAAAATAAAAATTAAAACGGGTCAGAGAGAAAACCCAAGGCTTTTTACACAAAACGATAAGTAGTTCAAAAGCCTACCCATCCAACATGAGTAAGTTACTTTTCTAACAAAGAAAGCCCCCCATACCGTATTTCATCCAACATTATACTACGGTTTATATCCTCCACGGTATCCTACTACTACAGCACTTACAATGATTGTTCCCTTCAAATAAAAATAAGGGATTACTCTGCGTAAAACGGAACGCAATGTTTAAACGTTATGAGGAAATTCATTCGAATGATTGATCCACGTTTCGTTTTACATGTTTGTTTTATTAAGTGTTGAAAAGCGTTTTAGTTTGATTAAATGCTAAAATGTATGTTTGAGCTTCGTTTGACCTGATTTAGGATTTGGTGTTTTATTTATTTTAAATTAAGCGTATATTTGGATGAGTCCTCATATGCTAAGTCATAAAGGTGCATGGATAGCTAAATGTCAAAGATTTTTATTATCTAAGCTGTTCCTAAAAAAGAGACTTTGAAGAAAAGAAAATGGTTTTCAACTTTATCATCATCATTTCAGCTGAAAGATGTTGACTGTTTGATATAGGCTGCACCCAAATGTCATTACAACGAATGATCTTGTACATCTCTCATCCATCTCATTCCACGAGTCTCACCAAATCATCGATCTACCTCGTGCTTTGCAACTAAAAAAAATACAACTTCAAAGGAGTCTGTAATATCCATATAAAAGTGGCTGATTCTGTCATCAAATTAATAAAATAAATAATTCAGTAAAAGAAATATATTTCTATCATCCTTTTTTTGCCCAAATCGACCCTTTTTTAGGAAAAACATTCTAAGCAACAATTTGCATTTTTTGCAGGAATGGGTATCCTCTCCCTTGTTTAAAAAGTATTAATGGCAATACCTTTCTAAAAAAATATTGTTTGTTATTCATTCAACCACTTTTCTTTTATTATAGCTTATTACCATAATTATTATCATAACTACGTTTTAACAGTCGGTTACGACGTTCTTCTTAAAAACGCTTGCTACATAAATAAATAGCCACAGGGGCTGGCCTACCGAATACAGTCACTAGTATTTCTGATAACCTAGTATTTTATTTTCTTGACCCTGGAAACACCTGCGTAAACCTTATCTATTAAAAAAATATAGAGCTTTTTCAGGAAGAAAACCGTAAACGACAATTTGTGTTTTTTCGAGGAATAAAAATTATTTCCATATTTGAAAAATATTTGTGATAGTATGTTAAAAAAAACCTATTCTATTAGATCATTAGTTATATGAATAATAAGGTATAAGGATTTTTTAACAATGATATTATCATAAATACTTTTTGAATTTTGAAACAGAAAACCTATTTCAGCAAAAAATGAAAACGGTCACTAATAACATTTTTCACAAAAAGAGTAGACGTATATGAAAATACAAAAAAACGTTAACCATAAACAACTGAATGAACTGTTTTATTTGAAGTCATCCAAAAACGACCAAGTTATTCTAAATCCACACGAAGACATTGACCTTATACATAGCCCAATACATCAAATATGTACATTAGAATTTATAGCACAGATTATGAAGACCATTAGTTTTGATTCATAGACCAATACAATACAGAAACTAGCTGTAACACAAGTCAGGAAGTCATCGCTATAAATCTCACTTCAAATTTTCATTAACGCTTCTTATTAATATGTTCCCAAGAGTAAATTAGAAGACATTTTCTAAGAGTTATGTGTGCCTGGTAGCTTGTCACAGTAAAAGCCCGATTAGGCTCGATTCACACGCTCTTAGATAAAGTGCACTCAAAAGGATCAATGAGACCATTCAGTTGATAGATTGCTTATGTAAGTACTATGCCCATAAATCATATAAATCGTATTGGAATGAGATGTTTCAGGAAAAGAGCGTATTGAAACTTCGAGTAGGATGAATTGACGCCTATGTATATGACACACGAGAACGATACAACTACACGTGGGTTTGAGTCCCTAGTACCGATACTTGGTTTTCTGCTCAACCTAAAAAAAACATAGTTTAATTTTAATTTTAGAATTTAAGCTGTAATTATTTGAGTAAGATTTAAATCTAAAATATTTTTCAATAATTATTTTTTTTTTGATATTTTTAATAAATCATGAATCATTTACAAACCTTTCAGAAAACATTTACAAACTCACTACCAATAAAAATAATCCCTGACACTACACAACACACGAAATAAACACGACAACAGCAATTCGAACGCAACGCAGGACGTGCGTCACCCACGACGGCCGACACGCTACTGAAGTTCAGTATCATGCCGTATTATCTACTGCATCTCGCTACGATACCTCCTAGCTCCGATGCGCGCCTAGTACCACGCGGACGTTTTTCGTTGAAAAACCCGTTTTTCCAGGAAAATTGGTTTTTGAAAGTAATTTAGATAGTTTCTGAAGATTTTTATGGGACGTTTTTGGTCGTTCCTGCAATTAATAACTTCGTTTTTTATCCCATGCTACACTAATTATTATAATTCTTTTTGAAATGTATTTTCAGTTCAATTACACCAAAATTGCGTTGATAAATGATAGATGATGAGTAACAATCGAAGATAATTGATAACATTTATTAAATTGCCCCTAGATCTTTAGCTTCCTCAAAAACGTTCACTTATTTAATCAAGTTTTAATACGTACCAAGGTTTTTTGACTCCTAGTTAGTATTATATTAAGAGGATTATTACCTAACTAAGATTGACACTGGCCTCTCAATCAAAAAGTTATACGTAAACGATACAGAAGTAGTAACTTCTAAACCCAATATACCGTCAATATTAAAGTACAGTTCGGAAAGCGATTACTTATTTATCCCCCACTTATTTATACGGAACTATCCCAGCCAATTCTGAAACTTATCACAGGGACCTTGTTTCCGGACGTCCATTACGTCCAAGTTGGAATGTTTTTCTTTTGGTACTAAAATCAAAGTTTGTTAAGTGTTCCACGTTTGCTCAGCATCTGTCCTCAAGGACTTAGAAATTTCCCGAACTTCGAAATCAGTTGACGTTTCTTTTTGTAGCGAATATTTAGTTAGGAAAGATGTTTTAGTTTTATTGTGAGATATTTCTAACTTTGTAGGCTTAGTAAGATATTTTTGGGTAACAGACCCTATGAATATATTTTTTATCCGATAAAAGAGAAATAGAGCAGTGAAACGAGAAATAACTTTTGGTTTTGTTCATATTGTTACGTGTCCTGGAGTCTTTATGAGATTTTTTCGCGTCTATAAAGTTGTTCATGAATTTTGTTCTCTGGGTGTCTTTTAGAGGAAAATTAAATAACATTCCTTTACACCATTGACTTAGTATTAGTATGTATTACATATGTTTATATATAATATCTATTTATGGAGGTTTGTTTATATTACACACTGGATCCTACTCTCGAATGTGACCACAGAGAAAGATCTCTGTCTGCCACTCAAAAGCTTGCTGGAAAAAAGTTATTGTTGGGTTAAGTTTACTTTATGCACGAATTTTGAATAAAGATTTTATTAATAAAGATATACTCTATATGTATTAAAGAATAATAATTATATATTTTTAACCAAACAGTATTCGGTCAGAAAAATTGTAGATTATAAGGGATAGATTCCAATTTCTACACTTTGAATAAATATATTTTTAATTTTGTTCTGACGTATTAGGAGCAAAATGAAATATGTAACCGATATACTTGTAAGATCAACATGATTAAAAAGAGTGGCCATGGAGTTTCTTGCACATTATTCACCATATAGATCTACGGTTTGGCATGTGCAATTAGCATCATTTTTCTGAAAAACTGAGTTCTTGACAGCTTAAAAGTAGCCTAAATGATTTGATTGAAATAACTGCTTTGATTTGTTGATTGAATCTATTTCATCGATTACAATTCCTGTAACTATACCATAATCATAAATTCAATTCTAACAGTTCTAAATTTTGCTTCTCTGAAATAAAATAGTCCAGCCCTGAACACAATTTAGTAGGATACTTTAGGAATTATAATAAAACCTTAATTAAGAGACCTAGATACTATTTCAACATTTTGGTCCTCCGGGTCGGACAGTTAACATCAAATGCCTTTTTTATGAAGTGCCGTTGGGAAATGTTTTGTAAAATTAATCATTAATTTATTTTAAGCCGGTAGTGATGTAGATAATATATATTATTTTCTATATATTCTTTAACAATATCAAAAGATCTTGTGAATGGTTTATTTGAAATAAATTCTTTGAGTCTTTCTTTTTTTTTGTGGGTGTGTATTATTTGCCTATTTTCGTAATAAGTATGTAATTTTAATGTCTTTCAACCAACTGATTAACTTATTTTCGCAATGAATTCGTGTACAGACAATCCCTGTCCATTTCAGATTGCCTGGAAAAGATCATAGATAAGGCTACAAATATATCCTTTTTTTTTGGTTTAAGGTTACGATTCTCTTTATTATCTTGGTACGATTAAGTATATATATCAATAAATAAATCTACATTTTAACTATCTAAACTTACACAAAAAAAAAAACTCGTGGTGTAGCTAATTTTATGACAACCTTCGATGGTATTAAAAGACATAGTCAGAGTTAATACATTTACTATTAAGATCTTAATCATTTGACTAAAAGAATGCTATCAAAACACAATAAAGCTCACAAAGATATCCGAACAAAATAAACCCAAAGTAATTGGACTACCAAGAAATCTAAAACCCGAAAACGGGATTTCAACAACTCACTGTAATAGTCTCGAGAAAAAAATCTAATTGCACAGTTTAAACGGAGATTTTGCCCAGTAATTAGAGTACGGAGGTATCCCTTGGAATTCGGACAAACAATCTCCTTTATAATTAAAGAGGCCTTTGGGGGAAGAGCCTCATTTGCAATCCTTTATACTCCTTTTGTATGTAAAAACGCTCCTTCGATGTGCCCTAAGTTAATTGAATAGGGTTTAATATTGATTTGCATTTCTAATGTTTCAACGCTTCTGGGTGTTGAAGAAAAATATTGGGGGTTGTCTTTGAGTTGGAAGAGGCGAGAATAATTAGGTAATGATATTAATGTTTGCAGAAAACACAGCTTAAATATAATCATTTTTTTTAAACAGGACTATTCTTATAGCAGACTATGGGTTATATAATTATTATGAATAACTCAATTGCTCAATTGCTCAATTTATTTCTGACAAGATTATATTATGAATTTTATTTTGGACGTTGATTGAAGTCCAGCTATTCCACAAGGAAACAAATTAGAAAAGGTTGCCTGAAATTTCGATCGAAATTTCGGCACGGTTAAAACAAAGAAGTTTGAGCAGACGCTTGTGATAGTGACCTAAAAACTGACTGTCTCGTTCGTCCATGTATGTTTTCATTTTTGGCCGAAACTGGAAGAAGAGCCGAACATTTGGTTTTGGCTTCAACAGAAAATTTTATCTAACTCAGACAATAACTCAAACAAGGATCTTATATACGTGAGACGGGCGCCCTAGGCTAGAAGCGCGGCTGCGCCACGGCCGGCGGCCGTCACGTCAAGCCGTCAATTTGACTTTTGATTTATTTTATTGTGTATTTTATTGTGTTTTCTTATTGTGATAGTTTTAGTTATACTGTAATATATAGGTAAGTGGAATCTCTTTTTTAATGTTAAATGCAGGCTGTAGCGATACCGATACCTGTAGCAGTCAACCTGCCATATCGCTCCAAACTCAGTTGACTAGATGCCCCCATTGCTCTCAGGCAAGGTATTTTAAAGGTGAACGGGGGCTTAAGATACACTATGGCAAGGTTCACAAACCACATAGTGTACCTTTGTATCTCCCAGCTACCTCCCAAACATCAACCCATTTGGAATCACTTTGGGAAACATTGTCAAAATTCAAAAATTCTACTCCAGTTTTAAAGAGAGTTCCTCGGGGCGCGAGACGGTCTGTTGCGCTGAGTTTAGCGCGATGCGTCCGTCTTGCAACCCAGGAAAACACACAAAGTGCTTGGAAGGAGCTACTCACCTTCCCTTACAGGATTCTACATGTCCAAAAAAATTTGGCTTCTAAAAAAACTTTAACGACACAAATTAAAGATAATTGCAATAATTCGGATCACATTTTAGACCTAAATTTACCCGCTTTCAACAACATTTCCCAGAAAGATTTGTGCTCACATGTGGAATCCAAAATAAGCGAGGGTGATATCAGGGGAGCGGCTAGGCTACTATTTAGCAGTGATGTGGTGGCGCCTTACTCTCCAGATACAATTTCAGCCCTGGAGAGTAAACACCCAGCGCCTGCGGATGACCTCACCTTTCCTGACGCTCCTGACACCCCTAATCCGGATTCACCTTTTCTCCACATTTCAGCGCCCCAGTTACTCGCAGCCGTGAGCTCCTTCAGAAGCGGTTCCGCCGGTGGCCTCGACGGCCTGACTCCTCAACACTTAAAGGACCTTTTAAGTTCAGGCGCCGGGGAAGCTGGTGAGTCGCTTTTGAAGGAACTTCTGGCTCTTGTCAAATTTATGCTCTCCGGTGGCGTGAACGATGCCGTCGTCGATGTCTTGTACGGGGCCAATCTATGTGCCCTGCGCAAGAGAGACGGTGGCATTCGTCCCATCGCCGTCGGGTGCACCTACAGGCGTATGGCAGCCAAAATTTGTTGCAAGATATATGGTCAGTCACTGACCAACAAATTCCAGCCCCTACAGCTTGGCTTTGGCTCGAGAGGGGGCTGTGAGGCTGCTGTACATGCCCTTGCCACTTTCCTGAATTCTGATAAGGGTGAGGTCATTCTCAAGGTTGACGTTAAAAACGCCTTTAATTCTGTTAACAGGGACACTTTGCTGGCTGAAGCAAAAAAAGAACTTCCAGAAATTTTCGGTTTTTTGTGGCAATGCTATAGGCACCCATCCAAATTATTATACAAAGACAAGGTTTTGGAATCTGCCGTTGGATGCCAACAAGGTGATCCTCTCGGGCCAGTCATTTTCAGCTTAGCTATCCATCCAATAATACAACAACTAAATTCCAAATTTAACCTATGGTATTTAGATGATGGAACACTGGGAGGTGATGTTGATACAGTTCTAAAAGATTTCCAATTTCTGACGGAGCAATTTCGATCCATCGGCCTCGAACTAAACTATTCGAAATGTGAAATTTTTGTTTCTGACAATACTGACAGACAATCAACTCTACAGAAATTTAATGCTATAGCCCCAAATATCAAAATTTTAGAAAAAGGTTCACTGCACCTCCTAGGTTCTCCAATTTTTGAAGACAGTTTTTCCTTATTCATTGACGATAAAATAAAATCATTCAACGATATTTCGGACAGACTATCAAAAATTAACTTACATTCCGCTTTCACCCTCATTAGATATTGCTGTTTTGCACCAAACTTTATGTATTTTCTCCGCTCTTCCCCTTTATGGAAACAACCACATCTCTTAGACAAAATTGACGAAACCATTCGATACACTCTAACGTCCATCTTAAATGTGGCTTTGGATGACCGAGCATGGCTGCAAGCCACACTACCCATTCGCTTTGGTGGGCTCGGCATCCGCAAAATTTCTAGTGTCAGTCTACCGGCGTTCCTGTCTTCGGTCCACAGCACTCAACAGTTAATCGAAAGAATCTTAACTCCATCACTGGTTGACTGGGAGGTGCCGTGCTTGACCGATGCCGTGAATGTCTGGAAAGTGGCTTGCCCGGACAAGGCGTTGCCCGAAAATCCATCTTCCCAGAGACAGTGGGATGAGCCGCTCTGCAGGTTGGTACGGAATAATCTCATTAATACGTCCACCAATACTGCTGAGCGTGCCCGCCTACTGGCTGTGGGGGAATGGGAGTCGGGTCTCTGGCTACAGGCTCTACCGTCACCCAACATAGGTACCATGCTGAGTGACACCACCTTCCGGATCGCTACATGCTTGCGTTTGGGTGCTCCTAGTGGAGCTCCACATCGATGTCAATGCGGTGAAGCAGTCGACCGCCTCGGACACCATGGCCTGTCCTGCAGTAGAAGCGCTGGCCGGATAGCACGGCATGCCAGCATTAATGACATCATCCGCCGAGCTCTCGTCATCGCCGGGGTGCCAGCTGTTTTAGAACCTATCGGCTTGGCACGTGACGATGGAAAGAGGCCAGACGGGATGACCATAATGCCCTGGAAGTTAGGTAGGCCTTTGGTGTGGGATGCAACTTGTGTCGACACCCTTGCGCCATCCCATCTTCTGAGTACGGCAGGCTGTGCTGGGGCGGCTGCTGCAGGTGCAGAAAATCTCAAACGGCGTAAATATAATAACCTTATCGGTAGTTACATGTTTGAGCCGTTTGGGGTTGAAACACTAGGGCCATGGGGTCCGAGCGCTCATCGAGTTGTTCGTGACATCAGCAAACAGCTAGTCGACTCTTCGCGTGACCAGAGGGCTGGGCTTTTCTTCGGTCAACGAATCAGCATTGCCATCCAACGTGGCAATGCTGCCAGCGTTCTGGGCACTTTTCCCATTGATATCGATGTGGATGAATTTTTTGATGCCCAATAAGTTCTTTTTCTACCCGTTTGTACATATTATTAATTTTTAATTTGTATATATATCTATTAAGTTTTTATTTTACTAATATTATTAATTTGAAAAGTCTTATGGTCTTTTGACTTTGGTTAACCGATCACACCTCAACAATTTATATAAAACTACAGTGACCCACTTCAGCTTTCTTTTATTTATTATTGATAGGCTTGCGCTTGCTCACTTGCGCTCACCTGATAGTATACGATGACGTGGTCATTCGATAGAGCACACTTGCATAGAAGTAACCAATTTACAGTTGACTTAAAGACCCCTAGGTTTTTGCTATCAGGAAACACAGACACAAAATTCTACTCCCTAGCTGTACGCATAATGTGTTCACAAAACGTTTTGTACGCATGGGTAGGATTTCCACTATTTACCAGTAGTACATTACCGTATAACTGATGATCCGACGACAGAATAGCTCACTCCCCGAAATTTAAAAAATAGAACACCGACAGGCTAGCAACTCACTATTGACTTGACGAGTGCATCATCGTTTTCCAAACACATCAAGCTGCTAAGTTTCAAGCAATCCCAAAACGTATTTCTAATAAGAAAACAATCGTTGCGAAAACACTAAATACAACCATTACAATATCAGTATACGACGTAAACGACTCACCAAACTAATTTGACGATAGCCAACAAGAACGCTAGCAAACTTTGTATTAGTATTCCATTTGTGGCCCCGAGAAGTTGGCAGGTAACTGACGTCACAAAGCTGCTGCTCGTGTATCGCCCGCCTAATTGGCTTTAACAATAACCAGCAAAATGCAGTACAAAGTGTTTTTTGTTAAAACTGACGGTATTGCGGGCTTTTGTGGTCAAATAGTGATGTGAAACGAAGATTTGGTCCTTATACGGCACCGCGCGGATATAAGGACCGAATGATTTTATAATGCGACTGTCATTTGTTTGTTAAACTCTAGATTATTTTGGACGATTGTTCATGTTTGAATCATTAAAATTAATTTTGAACAATAGACCAAACTGTCAGACTATAAGGGTAAAGTGTGTCAGAAGTGTCAACACTCAATTTCAAACTGAAATTCATGCAACTGGAGTTTGCGTTAGCAGCTCGTGATCCTTTTAGGCATTGTCTTACGTTGTGATAAAACTAAAAGTGATTACTGATGTATAGGGTGACTGGTACTGGTAATTAGTGAACGATACTTAAACACGTGATTATCGCCATGGGATCTGGAGGCAACAGTCCTTGCACACATGCACGACAAGCGCATGGAGATGCAACGCCGGGGTGAAATTCCACTGCCACGACAAGTCGAGGCATGGCGGACAGAGCTCCGGCGGGATCTCATGGCGAAATGGCGTCAGCGACTATCGCAACCTCGTTCGGGGCGCGCCACAATTGGGGCGATAAGGCCCATCCTTGAGGCGTGGTTGGAAAGACCTCACGGCGTTCTCAACTTCCGCACGACGCAGATGCTTACCGAACACGGAAAGTTCGCTAAGTACCTGTTCCGGATTCGTGCGGAGGATTCGCCCGGGTGTCGCCATTGTGCGGAACACCCGGAGGACACGGTGGAGCACACTGTAGAGGTGTGCCCCGCCTGGGCGGAGCATCGCCGTGTCCTTGTGGAGGTGATCGGCGGCAGCGATCTCTCTCGCCGGGCCTTGGTTCAGGCCATGGTCCGTAGTGAGGAGGGATGGCAGGCGGTCGCCTCCTTCTGCGAAGCAGTAATGCTAGCAAAGGAGGAGGCCGACCGCATCAGGCAGAAGCAACGGGGCGCTCGCCCCAGCCGCCGCCGGGTTTCCGATCCCGATTTCCGGCCACCGTAGGCGCGGGCTTGCGGACGGCGTGCAATGGGTAGCACGCTGTCCGTTTGTCTGGTAACCGACCGGACCGAGCCCAAGTCGTCGACGGCGCGTTCTGTTCCCGCGCGCCTCAAGGAGCTGTCAGCACACCGAAGAGGCCCAGCCTGCTAACTGCAAGCAGGCAGGGTCGAAGCCTGCTGGGGTCAAGGGCCGTTTTCTGAGAGGAAGGCTCAGCCCCGGCACTATAGGCAACGAAGGAACGGGGTAGGTTTTTAGTCAGTAAGAGTCTGACACTACTTCCCGCTCCACCCAAGGGCGGGATTTGTCATTGGATGATTTTACCTACCATAAAAAAAAAAAAAAAAAAAAAACACGTGATTATAGTCATGATAACAAACAACTTTTACTATGGGACCAAACCTGAAATTTAAGTAAACGAGTCAATGACCTTGTAGGAATTTGTTGGTAGTTGTGTACTAACTACCTACAATTCATTGACCTCGATCAGCTGACGTTTACTTAAAGAAATCAATTTCGTACAGGCGTAAATTAATTCCAGTTTAAAAAAAAAGTGCTTTATTTTTAATTATCTTTACAAATCGATAAGGTTTCATGTACCGAATCGACCCTCCGCTGGATTAAAACGACCAAAATTTAACGGTGTATATGAGTATCTATGTATTCTATTCGTGCCATCGACTAGTTACTACGTTGCGGCGAACAGAGTGTGTCTTCAATATGTGAAGTTATGGCAGTATTCGAGGAATGCAAAATGTAATATTCGTCTCTTTGAAGTATTAATTTGCTTCCTGGTATGAATAACCGCTATATTAAGAAGAAGAAAGAAAATACTTGCCTGTTGGTCTAGTGGTTAATGGCCATAACTGCAATGCCGGAAATTTTTATTGACAAATTACATAATAATATTATGTTTCTGTGTTCTATCTGGGTGTAATGTATCTATAATATTATTATATTATTTATGTATTTAGAAATATACAACATTATTTTTAGTATATGCGAAACCTGAATACAGTTTGATCAGAATCAGTAACTGAATCGATTCCAATCATTTTTACACCATGTTATATATTTTCCCAAAAATATAAAAAGGTCACAATTTGGACACAACCAGTACTAAGTACAAAATAGGTCACGGCAGGCCATTGCAGGCATTAGAAACCAGCGCAGAGCTGGTTCCGGGAGTATAACAACCACTCAGTCACCCAAATGGCCCGGTGACCATATGTTTGTCTGAACAACCAGGTAACACAACAAGCTTATAAGTTTGTGATTTTTCTTGATATAGTTATGAAATTTTGTACATAGATTCTTTACATAAAATATTAAAGACGTGTTTCGGGTTTCACATATACTAAAAATAAGGTTGTATAAGTATGTTTATCACTTGTCTAGTCTTCATAAAACAAGTGTGAATTGAATAGAATTTAAATAAAAGCTTTAATTATGCTTGTATGAGTCTAAATTTTTGTGCTAACCTTTTTACGTCTGATGAAGTTGCATATTATGGAGGTCCAAATAAATGAGAGGTTTTGTGTACCAATACCAAACAATATTAAAACATCGTAAATACCTTAAACTAAACACAAAATTGTCAATCGCCCCCAAATCAAATAAAATGTTTAAATCCCCTTCAAGCTCAATTCCCCTAAAAATAATATAAATATCAATGGTGCATCAAAGCGAGTTGAATTTGTTTACTCCATTATATTTACCTGACCAGTGACCCGTTTAATTTTGACCCCTCGGGGGTGAAACGTGACCTCCCCTGCAATGCAACAGCACGTCATTCCAAACACTCTTGAAACTGATTTTTATAACTCCTACACAATGTTTTCAACCCCTGAAGGATCCCCCACAATCTTCTTACTCCGTAATAAGGTTCAAATTCGCTTGGCATTTTTAGAATTAGTAGTAAAAAGATCATGGTATTTAATATGAGGGGTGAACATACTTCGACTAGGATGCTCCCTTCCCCAGTAATTTGATACAGTTTAACTCGTGGGAATGCAAGATTTATGAAGGGTTTACGAAATGAATAAAGACGAATAGATTAAAGTTGATCGCTTTATAGGCGACAGGAGGTTTTGATAGCACGAATATCATGTCTGAAGTTGTTTTTCTATGTATACATTACTGTGGAAACACGACATTTCAAAGTTAGCCAGCAAAAGCTCAGGTGATTGCGCTGGAGGACACTTTTTTTAACTTTAAATCTTTCCTAGCTTCTATTAACAGCTTCGACTGCGTGACAGCAGAAAATTGACCCAAGAAAATATACTCCCGGGACAACAAAATATTCTCTGTGCAATTCCAGGACACAGTCTACCCGTGTGCCAAATTTTATTCAAATCCGTTTAGTCGTTCGAGTGTGAATATGTAACAAATATACAAACACACTCATAAACCTTCGCCTTTATAATATTTAAATTGGCTTTAGTTTGACTAATATATAATTAAAAATACATAATTAATAAACTTAAATATTCAATTATTTTTTACCCTTAACCTACGGCAGAATGGATTTATATAAAAACAAAATCGCTTAACATCAAGAGAGATATCAATAAAAATAATTAAAAAAAAAACATATAAACTCCTAAAAGTTCATCTCTCTAAGTTCATCATTTCAGCCAAAAGACGTCCACTGTTGGACATAAATCTCCCACAAGTGTCGCCACATCGACCGCTCATATTCGTCTTGCATCTGATTCCTGCGACATTCACCAGGTCATCGGTCCACCTTGTGGGAGACCTTCCAACGCTGTCTTCTGGTACGTAGTCGCCAGTCCAGAACCTTTGGGCCCCATTGATGTTCTGTTCTGCGAGCATTATGCCCTGCCTGCTGTCACTTTAGTTTGGCGTTTCATATCGACTAAATAGTTGAAACTATGACGGAAATAAACATTTCGCAACTAAGTCAAAAGTTTGTCGTAAAATCCCCTTAATTACTTCGGTTCAGAAACAGGAATATAGTCGTTTCTATTCAAATTGCTTAGTGGTTCATATTCCTAGTTTCCCAGCTTCCGTTTGAAAACCCTGTCAGCTTGTAGCGTAGTTTACCTACCTCACTGTTTTGATAACTCATGAGCATGTAGAGTAACTCTTAGTACCTGAAACAAGAAATGCTTAGTTAGAAAACATGAAAACTCCTTATGCTTTTGTTTGTGTGTTTGTTTGTTAGTATTTCACAATCAAACGTTCGAACAGAATTAGACGAAATTTGGTGCATGCATAATATCATGTCCTAGAATTAGACTTAATACTTTTTTTGTTTTTTCGGTGGGATAATCATCCAATGCCGTCTCCGCGCCTTTAAGCGGGGCGAGAGATAGTGTCAGAATTTTACTGACTAAAAACTCACTCCTGTTCCTTTGTTGCCTTTCATACAGGGGCCTGAATCTTCCTTTCAGAAGCCGACTCTGGCCCCGTAGACTTCGACCCTGCTGAGCCTCTACGGTTTGCTGATAACTTCTTGTGGCGCGAGTGGAACTATTGGCACCGTCGATGACTTGGGTTCGGTCCGGATGTTACCAGACGGTCGGATGGCGAGCCACCTACTGCTCGCCTATTGGACACAATATACATTTTTTTATTCTATAACAACTAAAAGAACACTGATAATCTATCTAGTATTCCGTCCAGAACATGTTTCTCATAGTTTTTTGTACACCGTGATTTTAGTGGAACTAAAGAACACAGCTGACGCAGCAGTCAACGTGGCTCGCCACTGGTTCATACCATTTTAAAAAAGGTCAAAGGCCAGTCACAAATAGTTCGATACCTCCTCCAAGTATTATTCTTATTTTAAAATTAAAACCTACAAATTAAAATAAACTAAGACATTAAGAATGAACTGAAAACTTTTCAAAAAAATTGAAGATAAATGAGATCATTAAAAATAAATTAAATTGAAGACATTAAAAATAAATTAAATTGAAGACAATAAAAATAAATTAAATTGAAAACATTCAAAATAAATTAAATTGAAAACATTCAAAATAAATTCGGAAAGTTAAGAATTTAAGTCTTATAAACTGTAAAATTGCACATTTAAAATATCGCGCAGGTAATATCGCAGCATATGCTGAGATAGAAGCCTTTTTGACCTCGCACAGGTCTTTTATTTTCAATCTTTTTTTTGTGTTCTTTTATTTATTGTTTTTTTTTTATGTTGTAAATTTATTTATAGTTTTTGTATTGTTGTTGTATATATATTTTTTGTCCTGTGCGAGTCTCAAATAAATGTTTAAAAAAAAAAATGTCAGTATAATGACATAGCCTTGACATAACGTACTACTCAATATCTTATTTAACCAGTAAAACTAACCCTCCATTGCGGTTCGGAGAAAATTCTTGTATCATTTTTTTCCTCGCAACAGAGGGTAAAGACAACCGATGCGGATATAATGTAAAATTACCTCTCCCTCCATATAGGTAACGTCGAATACTTGAAAGTTTTGGCACACCGTTTGAATCATAATGGAAGATTTTGCGGTTTTGCGATTTATAGAAGCTAATAAAATATGTCTTTTCTAGCATACTTCTAAGATGGCGTATACAAAATACAGTTTTTGATCTGCAAAAAATTTTAAGCGGCAATTATGTCACTCATTCTCGAACCGAATCAACAATAAAAGCGTTAGGCATTTAAAAAAAAATATCTTATTTACGGAAATCGGCAAAAGCGTTTTGAAGAGTAAAGCTAGAACTACATCAGACCGACGCACACGTGTAACACGCCCGATTTGAACGTAGAACGACGTCGCGTGGCGTGTATCAAGTGTAGCTCTAAAAGTCCAGTTTCCATATAAAATGTATGGAGACCAACGAGCCCGGGTTTTTTTTTTTTTTATGGTAGGTAAAATCATCCAATGACAAGTCCCGCTCTTGGGTGGAGCGGGAAGTAGTGTCAGACTCTTACTGACTAAAAACCTACCCCGTTCCTTCATGCCTATCATGCCGGGGCTGAGCCTTCCTCTCAGAAAACGGCCCTTAACCCCAGCAGGCTTCGACCCTGCCTGCCTGCAGCTAGCAGGCTGGGCCTCTACGGTTTGCTGACAGCTCCTTGAGGCGCGCAGGAACAGAACGCGCCGTCGACGACTTGGGCTCGATCCGGTATGTTACCGGACGATCGGACAGCGTGCTACCCATTGCACGCCGTCCGCAAGCCCGCGCCTACGGTGGCCGG
Source organism: Leucania comma (assembly GCA_958295575.1). Lineage (NCBI taxonomy): Eukaryota > Metazoa > Arthropoda > Insecta > Lepidoptera > Noctuidae > Leucania > Leucania comma. The sequence goes on from OY282469.1 coordinate 4,582,312, forward strand.
AAATCGGGATCGGAATCCCGGCGGCGGCTGGGGCGAGCGCCCCGTTGCCTCTGCCTGATGCGGTCAGCCTCCTCCTTTGCTAGCATTACTGCTTCGCAGAAGGAGGCGACCGCCTGCCATCCCTCCTCACTCCGGACCATGGCCTGAACCAAGGCCCGGCGAGAGAGATCGCTGCCGCCGATTGCCCCCACGAGGACACGGCGATGCTCCGCCCAGGCGGGGCACACCTCTACAGTATGCTCCACCGTGTCCTCCGGGTGTTCCGCACAGTGGCGACACCCGGGCGAATCCTCCGCACGAATCCGGAACAGGAACTTGGCAAACTTTCCGTGTTCCGTTAGGACCTGCGTCGTGCGGAAGTTAAGAGTGCCGTGAGGTCTTTCCAGCCACGCCTCAAGGATGGGCCTTATCGCCTCGATTGTGGCGCGCCCCGAACGTGGTTGCGATAGTCGCTGACGCCATTTCGCCATGAGATCTCGCCGGAGCTCTGTCCGCCATGCCTCGACTTGTCGTGGCAGTGGAATTTCGCCCCGGCGTTGCATCTCCATGCGCTTGTCGTGCATGTGTGCAAGGACTGTTGCCTCCAGATCCCATGGCGGTTGGCCAGCAAGGAGGGTCGCCGCCTCGCGGGAAATCGTTCGGTACCCTCGCACCATGCGTATTGCCATGACCCTCTGGCACGCATTCAGCTGGGCCTTCGGCTGCTGTTGCAGCGACGGCGCCCACACCGGAGCCCCGTAGAGGGCCATGGACCGAACGATTCCCGCATACAGCTTCCGGCAGGAGGCGTCTGGTCCCCTGAGGTTGGGCAGGAGCCGCCCGAGAGCAGCCCCAGTCCGGTTCAGTTTGGGAGCCAGACGTCGGAAGTGCTCCTTGAAGTTCCACCAGCTGTCGAGGACGAGTCCCAGGTACTTCATCGTCGACCCGACGCTGATGTGAACTCCTCCTACCGTTAGCTGGGAACCCGGTGGTGGCGCACCCCTAGGGCCATGAAAGCACATGGCCTCGGATTTGTGCAATGCCACTTCGAGTCCCAACTGCTGGATCCTATCAACGACTATCGCAACCCCGCGTGTCGCTAGTTCGACCGCCGTCCGGTACGACTCTCCCCGTGCTAGGACCAACGTGTCATCCGCGTAGCAGACCACGCTGACCCCGTCGGGGAAGTCGCCGCGCAGCACGTAGTCGTACCCGATGTTCCACAAGGGTGGTCCTAGTACCGATCCCTGCGGAACACCGCACGACATCTCTCGACGTTTCCACTCTCCCTGGTGACCGGGGTAAATGATATACCTCTCCGATAGGTAGGCCTCGATTACACGACAGAGGTAGTCGGGCACCCGGTGGTACCGGAGTGCCGTTCCAATGCTACTCCAGGGCAGGGAATTAAAGGCGTTGGCAATGTCCAAGGACACTGCCACGACACACCTGCCCTGGGATACCGCATCCCCCGTCGTGAGGGCTCGCACGCGCATGATGGCGTCCACCGTGGAGCGCATTCTACGAAAGCCGAACTGTCCGTCCGAAAGGTCCGGCCCCACTCGTGCAAGGCGCGCGACGAGGCGGTTTGCAATTACTCTTTCAAAGAGCTTGCCCACCTCGTCGAGCAGCACAATGGGCCGGTACGCGGACGGAGAGTCCGCAGGAACGAGCCCGGGTAGGTGTGTGTGGCACACGTGTGCGCAATGTAGTTCTTTCTACCTTTAATGAGTAGAGTCTCGTACAAGTTGTCACACTCACGCATACATTGACATGACGTGCGATAAATCGTGACGGGTGAAAAAAAAATATCATGTATTGTTTGACAGTATTATTAACTAGGTATTGTGTTTTTATATGAATACTAGCTTTTGTCCTTTAGGGCTTTTTTTTTTTTTGGAGTTTCGTAAAATCCGCTTACCGGACGTCTACTCCTTACATGGAACCTACCTGCCAAATTTTAAGTTTTATGTGTTATAGTTTCTGAGATTTTCGTGATTAATCAGTGAGTGATATTTCGCCTTTTTTTCAATTTATGAGTTTTATAATAATGTCCTGAAATTTTATATGGTTGCAAGGTGCAGTTTTGAATCTGGACAAAAAATTATCGTCAATGGACGATATTTCCTGTGGTTTGTCAATGAACTCTAAATGCGGTAGATACTTTCAGGTTATAGTGTAAGAAGTATTATAAAAGTTCATTTTTGTACATTGGTACTTGACAGATTTGAACGCGCAATTTCATGCATGAAATTATTTGTTACGTACCTATATTTAACGTTTTATTTAAAAGCAATTTCAACATTATCAAACACTCAACTGGTTCAATAAAAGCTGATAAACTCTTCATGATTGGCGTCCATTTTAATTATTGATTTGATATGTACGTAATTATATATTTAACATAGCGATTGTAATGTTCCCTTTGGATTATCATCCGTTTGATTAATAATTAAAAATGGAATGTTGATTAATAAAACATAAATATTTTGATTGACTGATGTAAATTAAAAATAAATGGAGCACGTAACGGTGTTCATGATATCGGTGTTTGTTGATTAAAATAAATGTTGTTTTTAATTGGGTTCATTTACACCGAAGTTTATTATATATGTAGTAAGGTTTAAATAAATAAAGTCTTTTGGAATTCAAATAAATAAATTTATGTCGTTGCTTTTCCGTATTAAAGACATTTTTAACTTTGCTAAATAACTTTGGTAAAAAAAGTGTTTTGCACCTGTATCGTGTCATTTTTTTTTGTGGAGGGACTTCATCCAATATTTTCTCCTGCCCTTGGGTTGAGAGAGAGGGCATGTCAGACTTTTACTATGGGGCTATTGGAAGTATAGAGAATAATAAAACCTTTTTTTTTTTAATAATAACAAAAGTTTTTTCTCTCCACAATGTAACTCCTAGTTGATAGCCCTATATCTGCGGTAACATATAGGATGGGCATTATATTGTGGGAGACTGGTGCCTAAACTAGGCTCTGAAGCTGTAAAGTAAGCCACTAGGGGGGACCGTAGCCCCCCCCCCCCTCTTGGCGACGCCCTTGTTTACTAACTAAAACCCACGTATGTTTTTTAATTGACCTTTGTGTTTTAGGAACACAATGTCTGTAGTGTAATTTTGGCTGTCACGTTCTTTGTTCAACAAATTAACTATTAGAATTTTAATGGCAGAGGATCTAGTGTGCAAAAATTCCACAGAAATTGATGTTTTCAAATTATTGTCTCGTACATACGAGTATCTTCATTGTTTTTATTAAAAAGCGACATTCAACTATAAATTTACTTTTAAAGTCTGCGCTCTCTCTTTAAATTTTATCGATACCAGACATCTCAAAACTGCCAGAAAAATTATTAAAAATACGACAATCTCGGTTAAAATCTAAAATAAGCTCACTCTATTCAAGGGCGGGCATTTTGAAATTAGAACGCCAAGCTATTTGCACTTGAGGCGAGGACAAAAGCGGACCCAGCCCGTGCGTGCCTTATTGAGGCGCCTCGGGCCACCATTCAGCCATGCGCGGATAAATGCTATGCAAACTACTGGATAAATAAGACCGCGAGGCGCGCACTAGGGCTATTTTTTGTAAAGTTTTCGAAGAAAAAAGTCCAATTCGGTTCAGGTTAGTTTGTTGCTGTAGGCTTGTAGAATACTGTTGACGTCTGCACCTGCTGTTGATCTTACATTTCTTAATAAGCGGAGTAGGCACGGCATTATGAAAAAGTCAAAGATATTTCGTCCACATGCAGGGCAAGATAAGGTACTTTTTTTTTAACCATCTCACAACACCGTCTAATCACAAGCTAAGCAGAGCTTGAATTATGAGTACTAGACCATTAACAAACATACTTAAATATATTTCTAAACACATAAATATTATAGATAAATTACAACCAAATACAGAACAAACGATCGTGCTCTACACACAAACATTTGTCCTGGGTGGGAATCTAACCACGACCTCCAAAATAGCAGTTGTATAGACAGAAATAATATATTTATAATCAAATATTAAGTTTAATTTAAATTATGATTTAAGTACGAAATAAATGAATGATGAATGAATGATATTTATTTTGCAAATAGGTTTTAAAAAACATTTTAATAGTCGTGTATTTAAATATAATAGATAGATATATTATTTATTGTACACCAAAGATAAAATTACAATAGGAACTTAAAATTAATTTGGTGTCACAATGGGCGGTCTTATCGCTAAAAGCGATTTTTTACAGACAACCTTTGGATGGATTTGGTGGAGAAAAAGATACGCAGGTAGTTTGTGGTGTACTATTTACATATATACAATACATAATTAGTAAAATACATGTAGCACAATCAATATAATATATATATATATATATAGATTTAAATGAATAAAAGCAGCGAAATAATTTACTTAATGATGTTCAAGAGGAGAGGTAGTGATCCTTAACCATATTTTTAAAAATAGTTATTGTTTGAGCTTGCCTTAATAGTCGTGTATTTATCTGAGAGTGATGTGAAGCTCGCTTGTAATTGGTTTGTTTACAAGGTATGATCTTCTGAAAGCTAAGTGTTAAATAATTCTGTAGACAAATTATTGGCGTACCTTATTAACAAAATGAAATAAAAATCTACGAACAATCGTTCCAACGATCGACAGAAATGGGAGCCAGTAAGAAAAAAGAACAAAATAAAAGAGAAAACTATAAGTCGTTCTCAGTTAAAGTTAACGCAATAAGGATTGTAGAGGTCAATTGGATCTGAACTGTGGGAGAAAGGATATCTTCGCGTTTCCTTTGCGTTAATCTTCTGACTTCACTTGAGTAATTATCGTGCTTAGTAGTGATATACAGTTTTTTAAAAGTTAATCTTGTAAGAAGGACCTATTTTTACATAATTTGAGTGCTGTTCTCGATGCTTCATGCATAAAGTCGTAACGTATTTTTTAAATAAACATATGTATAAAAAATAAAAAATACTTTTATTTTTTCGCAATGTTATTACAATCTAACTAACTTATTTAGCCAATCTCTACTTCTAGTCAATCATGAAATGATTGACCGAACGATGAAATGACTGAACCGAATTCAATTGACAGTTGTTGTCATTTTTAGATATTTTTTTACATGTTTCCAATATTTTTATGGTTATTCTGCTTTTTGGTGCGGAAACGAATCCCACAAAATAACAATCATTCAGATTGGTCCAGCCGTTTTTGTTCCGTTTTATAAATGGTGTAACTAAGACAGCGGAGCAGTGTTGGCCGAGTGGTAACGACTCCGACTTACGAATTGTAGGTCATGGGTTCAAACCCGCCCAGGCACATTACTTTCTGTAATTTATTTCATCACCATTGCTTTCAAAACGGTGAAGGAAAACATCGTGAGGAAACCGGCATAAACTAGAACCAAAAATTCAAAGACATATTACATCCACCATCCTACAATGGTCCCACATGGTGGATTATGGCCCATTCCCTTTCCTAGAGAGGAGGCCTGAGTTCCAGTAATGGGAACTTAATAAGGCTGATGCTATGCTATGTTAGAATTATCTAGCGCTTACTACAAATATTTCAAAACATTTCATACTTTACTATTCTCCTTACACGAAAATCTTGGAAACATTGTACAAGACACAAAGCTCTCCCAATGTAAACGACCCATAAGCAACACAACAGACATATTTTCCCCATTATTCACTAACGACAGATCTTATTTGGACTTGTATATTTTCTCCTCGTCCAAGAGAAACATGACGCGTCGATCATTTAGCGAGAGCTTAAATAGCTCAAAGGAACAACGCACATTGCCTCTTTACGTTACTCGCAAACATCACAATCTAATTCCAACCTTGTATCTCAAAAAACAGGGTTCAAAATCAATGCGATCGTGTATATAAAGTGTTGAAAGGATCATTATTCTGGGCTTGATGCCGAGTCGTGATTGATCTGTCGCCGCAAATGGATGGGTTTCAAGTCTTGTGAGTGCGGTCGCAAGTACGAATGCAACAATGACATAAACAAGTGTCGAAGTGTGGAGCGCGCCTTATTTTTATAACCTTTTTTTTATGATGGAAAGGGAAGATTGATGCTGGTTTAATCAGTCGAGTAAATGAAGTTGCTTAGTTTGTGGTGAGCCGGTGACATTAATGTTTATAGTGTTGGTAGTAAAATGTGGAGCATTTGATGAGATCTGTTGAATAACGTTTCTCTCTAGTTCGGGCTCTTGGTGTTATTGTAATTATGAGCCATTTTATGAGATGAAAATAACATTCACATAAATGTAGTTTGATTAGTAAGAAATACTTACCTATATCTAGATAATTTGCCCGAAGTTTTTATCTAATCTATAATATGTATATAAAACGTCGTGTCCATAGATATAAGAATAGTTTGTGATCGCACTGTTTCAAAACGACATAGCTGATTTAAATATTTTTTTGTATGTTTGGTAGTGTATAAGAATAAGACGTAAAGTATTTTTCACCTTCCTACCCCCCACCCCATTTTTAATTGTGATATTTCTTTGATAATAATTTATTTTGCAAAACAACGTTTGACAAGTCAGTTAGCCTATATTTATAATAAAAAAGAGAACGCCTGACTCACCAACGCTCAGGACCATGTTTTTTTTATAGGATATTTATCAAAGAAATAAAAGGAACCTTTTTGTTACTCCCAATATATACCTGCATATAAGTTAGGTCGACGATTTAATTCATTATTGATAATCTTAACACAAATCTCATGAAATATCTCATTAAAGTAACAATAATACGAAATAAAACGACCTCTTTTATGTACAATTTTTTCTGATAGAAACACGTTTTATTCACTTTCTGTTTGCAGGTTTTTTCACGCGCAGTACTACTACGCACAGTACAATATTAATTAACAGATGGCTTCTGGCAGACATTTTTTTATACAAGCATACCAATGCAAGCTGCAGTACACTGCGTCACTTTTGCACTTTCCATAAACACAGCAATTTATTTGTTATCCAAGAATATAATATTGACTGGCCTGTTGGTTTAGTGGTTAGTAGCCCTGACGGCTATGCCGAAGGAATCGAACCCACGTGGTTCGATTCCCAACCAAAACAAATGTTTGTGTGTTGAGCATATTCGTTTTTTCTGTGTCTAGGTGTATTTAGAAATATATAACTATGTTTATCAGTAGGAGCTGTCAGCACACCGAAGAGGCCCAGCCTGCTAACTGCAGGCAGGCAGGGTCGAAGCCTACTGGGGTCATGGGTTAGTTCCGAAAGGAATGCTCGGCCCCGGCACGATAGGCTACGAAGGAACGGGGTAGGTTTTTAGTCAGTAAGAGTCTGACACTACTTCCCGCTCCGCCCAAGGGCGGGATTTATCAGTTGTCTAGTACTAACAGCAAAAGTTCTGTTTAGTTTGGAACTAGATGGCGTTGCGTAATAGTTGTAGAATATTATTATTTTTAGCATGTATGGAGATGGACATAATAAGTCCTACAGTGTTTTGCAAAAGCCCTTTCCATACCTCTTACTAATTTGGCAGAAGATTAAAACAACGAATTCCTCCCCCAAAATAGAAGCCCGATATTTTGTTACGAAAGAACATACTACTGCAAGTTAAAAGGATAAACCGGTAAATCAGTAAACGGTTTTTATCTCTGAACACCTTTTATACTCCGAGCGCTGTCATTAAAATAATACGCACCCACATTAACGTTGCAGCGATTTCCCTAAAAGTCGCTGCGATTAATCGCTCGTGCAAAAACTTTCGAACGCCGCGATCATGAATCATTGTCGCGAATTTATATCCACGGGTACTTCGCCCGGGTTCTTGTTTTTGCCCGGGGCGAACCGATAATCCGCGGGTCTGTTACAAATGCTGCCGGATTTGCGACACACAGGGGGATGACGCGATAACGTGCTATAGATTTATAGTCGTATAGTGTGCTCGTTGCCTTATTATGCTAAAGGACAAGACAAAGGAATTAGATGTCAAAGAATCTGTGATGTTTTTGTAGGATGCGCCTAGAGACGCGTAAAAAAGCTCTCAAAGTAAGAGTCAATGTTGGTTGTATAATTAATAACATTGGTCCTTTTCTTTTATACCATTTCGAAACATTACTATCAAATATAGCAGACATTATTTCAATAGGTAAGCAATGATTTGGGTTGCAAAAGATGCATGCTTTTATAGAAAACATTTAAACTAAAAAACAAAATCCCTTCAACATTTTACAGCTTAATTTAATCCCCACACTTATTTACGAGCACCTTAACATCTTTAGCGCGAACAAAAACAGCAAAGAATAACACTGGCATACAATCTAAGTGCCCCTAAATCGTAAGATTATAAATTTACCGTCAATTAAGTCGGTATAAATGCAATGAGTACAAAAAGCAATCGTGTTAATCGAACATGGAGCCGTTTGTTACGATCCCGCGACCGGCAAATGGACAAATCAGATTATTTCACCCACTATGAGTCTGTAGATAACAGTTTTATACGGCGCAAGTTAAAAGAAATATGACGAAAAGATTGATACTTGCCCCCCTAGCCAAATTACGATCGTTTCGTTTAGCGTGAACGCTTGGAGTTGACCACGCCCCCAATTACTTTGCTCTGACCACGTAACTGAGCGCTGAGATGACGTCAGAACAAAATAATTGGGGGCGTGGCCAACTCCAAGTAGTAAGCTGTAGCTAGCACAGAAGTAAGCAAATAGCTTGCATATCTGTGAGCCATATCAAGTTCTGCTTGGTGGATGTCACTGCTACTGCCACTGCTAAAGGTGGAGAAAGGTGGATGCAAAGGTTCAGTTATGTTCAGTTCCCTGAAACACAGTGTAATTGTTTGGTTATTGTGTGTGCCTGTGTGCCAAAGAAAAAATTAGAGAAAGCAATTACGATTCTCTTTTTCTGTTTATCTTCGTTAAGAAAGTAATGACTTTTGTGATCCAAGACCCTGCGTTTTCTTTTCGAAAGCCAACCCATAGCCCTAGTAGGCTTCGGCCTTGCTAGGACCCTTGAAATGTCTTTGAGGCACTCGTGGAACATTTGCTCGCGAGGGCAGGCAGGTTTCGCATATACTAAAAATAATGTTGGTTTACCTGGGGAGTTGCCAAGACGTGTTAAAAGGCTAGTTGTATCAGCGAGAAAAAGGGATGAAACTATACTACCCTATATAACTCCATCTATTTAAAAGTTCAGTATAGGTCGTAAACTGGATCGCATTAAGAGCTCAAAGTAGGCCTTTGTTCCTTCCTTGCCAAACAACTAGTGCGCTTCACTATCAACGATTGTATCACTGCTTACCATCAGGTGGGATTCAGTCGAACACTAGTTTATATCACCAAAAATTCTGTTACTTGTTTGCAAGAAATTCAAGATACACGTGTCTCCGAACTCCCCGCTTCAACCCCTAATTTGCCCCACAGTCTCAACGAGGCTATAAATTAAGAGATTCCTGCTAAGTCCCCATCAGTTTGCGCGCCCCATGGTGTTACTCACTGACCTCCGGCCGAAGACATCGAACCACTTGAGTGGAAATTATCTTACGTAGATTATCCTTATGGTGACATTTCTCCTCCATTTCCGATGCCTAACTGGATTGCTATTTTTCTTCTTCAAAATTGTGTATGCTTTAGAATATACCCAAAACGGTGAAGGAAAACATCGTGAGGAAACCGGCATGTCCTAGAACCAAAAATTCGAAGACATGTGACATCCGCCAACCCGCACTGGACCCGCGTGGTGGATTACGGCCCATTCCCTCTCTTAGAGAGGAGGCCTGTGTCCCAGCAATGGGGACAGTTTTTTTTTTTAAACGTTACCTCATACTTGCAATTACTCCTGTAATTTGGGTGCGTTCTTAAACATGTAAACTTACATACTATACACAAGAGGCCCAGATTTGAAACAGCTATCTGTAAGCTATTACAATATCTGTTCCGTATAAGACAACCTGCGTTACCCAGCACACCTGATAATCGCTCATAAAAAGCATTGCGCTAACCATGTCGTTGAGCATTGAAATCCTTCTAAGCAAGTTCCTTACAGCTCAATCAATGCTTACCTCTAACATCCTTAAAACAGCTGTCCGTCTAGAAATCAACTCTGAGCCATTATAAAGCACGATCAATTTTACGGTCAGACCTGTCAGCGTGTACCAGGGAGGCATAAAACGTATAGCATCACAATGGGATGTCTTCATTGTCTGAAGGTACTGGCGGCTCGACGCGTTGCCAGCAGGTTTGTTGGTGCAAGTAAAAGGAGGTTGCGAATGTTCCTAATTTCTTGGTAAAATGGCTTGTGTGAGATGTGAATTTTGATCTTCTGACGCATCATCTTCCTGTTATGTCTCTTGTTTTTGGCGTCGGCACAACTTTTTTAATTTTCTTATGGTTCTTTTGCAAATAAGAAAAGTGATTTATAGAGGCGACACAGGGACACGAAAAGTTTGACTTGATATTCCTAATAGAACAAAGAGAATATGGTTGTATATTTATTGTACTAGACGCACAAAAAAGTTTTTGGAACAAGTTTGGTAATGCACCATTGGTACATAGTGGATATCTCGCCAATACGCAAAAAAAAATTTTAGAACACGTTCAGTGTGAGTACAGCTAAGAGGTGATATTCCCCTGCCGGAGTTATTTTCTTGAAACTACAAAGTAAATAGGGAATTTCGTATAGGTTACTGCTTAGTAAACATACTCTACTAGCTACTACATAATCGCTTACCATCAAGTAAGATAGTAGTCAAGCATTAGCAATTATCAATAATAAAAAAGTCATTTTAATATGAGATCAAAAATTTGATTTAAGAAAATCAAAGCAGCAATCCTCAAAAACATAAAAGTTATTTCTTTTGAGATACTGATAATGGTTATTTAAAGTAAATAACTATCCTGATAATACTGGACATTTCGATACAGTGAACAATTTGATGTACCATCAATGACACTTCCACCTGACCACTGCTAAGTTCATTTTTGCTTGCATTCTAAAGGAAAACTTTAAAACGTTTGGTTTTTTTTTTTAAGTGTCCAGGCAAAAATGACCGCAATGGTACGTAGACAATACGTAGTTAAAAGACCTCTTGTACCTTGTACCACACCCCGGTGCGTTGTCGGGGTCTAAATTGCAAATTTAATACAGCCATTTGCATCTGAAAAGACCTATGCAAAGTAGTTTTTGTGTACAGTGATTTGTACCGTTTATCTGAAACTCTTTATCTAAATTAGATGTGTGTTGTGAACGTTATATCGCTTTTTAGTACTTTCTTTTGTCTATAAAATGGCAAGCGCCTGATTTTACGAGTTTCCAACAATTTGAAATTAGCTGTTCTGTTTGGCTTCGTGTAGAATTCTAGAACGTTCCCTTATTTCGAATTTGCATTTAAATTGTTGTCAGTTTTTTAATGGTTTTATGATATTTATTTGTCTTGCCGGGACTAAAAGGAAAATTATAAGAATTTCATATAAAATTCGGAGTGTTATGATATTTTCTTGCAACTTTTCAAATAGGATTTTGGTTGTCTTGGCTTTAGAATTTGATTAACAAAGTGATTTATTATTCAGTCCTAAGGGTGATTCACACACATGTTTCGAGTCAGGCATGTGCTTTGTATTGTGGAATTGTTTGCAAAAAAATCTGCAGCCCTGGAATGCACAGGACAACACAAACATGGAAGGGTTTTATTCAGTAAAAATCTTACACTTGACCCCTGAGTTTGTTTCGGTGTTTCTTCTCAGGGTAGTCAGCTAGGAAACACCGGCCTCATCTAGTTAAAATTGATGAAAAAAAAAATTGACGTGTAAAAGTGTTTTTGAGAACCTATTTGCAAAAATAAAATATCATTTATCATTTATCACTCAATCTAGCTCCACTCAGAGGAGAAGTTATTTGGTGTTTTTCCCAACATAAAAAAGACCTGCCCTCCTAGCCAAGTTACGATCGTTTCATTAAGTGTGAACGCTTGGAGTTGGCCGCAATCGTAACTTGGATAGGGGGGGGCTGAGGTTTGTTTCAGTATTCAGTTCTCTAGGTATAACTACCTAGAAGACTACAGAGTGCCAAAATTATGACTGACGCCGTCCGCAAGCCTGCTGCACGCCGTCCGCGTGGGCTTGCGGATGGCGTGCAATGGGTAGCACACTGTCCGATCGTCCGGTAATCGACCGGACCGAGCCCAAGTCGTCGACGGCGCGTACTGTTCCCGCGCACCTCAAGGAGCTGTCAGCAAACCGTAGAGGCCCAGCCTGCTAGCTGCAGGCAGGCAGGGTCAAAGTCTGCTGGGGTCATGGGTCAGCTTCCGAAAGGAATACCCGGCCTCGGCACGATAGGCAACGAAGGAACGGGGTAGGTTTTTAGTCAGTAAGAGTCTGACACTACTTCCCGCTCCACCCGAGGGCGGGATTTGTCATTGGACCTACCATAAAAAAAACTGACGCATCTCTAGATGCCCTCATGTTTGTAAAAGCCACTGATTTGCCTGTGGTACTGGCGGTCCTGGAGTGGCAACTACATACCGGATGATAAGGTGGACCAATGACCTATTGAAAGTGGTGGGAATCAAATGAATGCGAGACGCACAAGACCGCTCATTGTGGCAACACTTGCTGGACAAAGGGGAATACCTATGTCTAGCAGTGAACGTTGGCTTAAAATATATTTTTTAGAAAATCCTGTTGATTTAAAGGGGTCATTCAAATATCCTTATTAAAACAAGGGCAACACACGGTAGTAATTTCAATAAAGATAATAAAACGCATCCATACAGAACCGGATGTCCCTGCATTAAAATAATATGCCCTTTACAACTGATTAAACAACTTAATGAGCTCATTTACCATGGACGGAAGAGCCGTTGATTCAAAGCTTTCATTTTATTTATGCCATAAAGGCACGGTTGATAATGTTGACTTGGAGTGTAGATGACCTTTTTAACTCAGGATCCGTGACTGCGTCACTATCATTGTTCTTTCATATTACATTAATGTATGTGCTCCATCGTCGGCCATATTATTTCTTACCATCAGGTGAGATCGTGGTCAAAAATGAGCCTATCCAGAATAGATCTAATGCTTTTTTTTGTACGTTCTTTTAAGAAATATTTAAAAATGTAATTAATATGCTAAAAGATAAATAAATGGAATAATAATAAACATGCGTTATAGACGAAAGTTTATATGTAAGTATTTATGTTACTTCACGTTCAAAAATCTGAACTGATTTGCTTGTTTGTCATAGATTTAGACTATGTATAATTAAAATATGTTACCTCATCCACGTTTTCTGTTTGTGCCTACAAAAGGAAACCTTACTGCCTTATTCCACGTCCCTATAACCCGCATATTGTCAATATGGACTTATTATTAAACTCACATATTTATAACTTCTTGAACTTCAAGTAACATAACTAAAACGAACTTTCCAAGCCATCTGGGAGCGTACCCCGTCATTTTTCGGCGCGCTGGTCCGCGACGGTTCCACGCGACGCGTCTACGCCCCCGGCGATACTTAACTTGAACTTTACAGCACGAGTGTGCTATGCTTAGGTACGTACAATTATATTGACATTAGACTTCATGAGAGACAGGTTTCTTACTTTGGGTAAATAAGGGTGACTAATATAGGTATGGAGTTATGTACTCACACGTTTGGTATGGGTAATATTAGTATTTTATGTCTTTCGTCAGCAGTTCAAAAGACATGGGATATCCAAATCGTCTTTGTAGACAATAACATGGTGGACATTTAAATCCATCCTATAGGTAAAAAATGTTTAGTAGACCTAATTATTGTGCGTAAAGTATAATTAAGGAATGGGATCCAGCAGGATCCCTGTCGGTTTCTCTGTTTCCTGGTAGCAACAAAATAGCTGGTCTTTGAGTCAAGTTAAGAGTGAATAGGCTTTTAGGTAAGCGTGCTCCATTCGTTGACGACATCATTGCTTACCATCAGGTGAGATAGTGGTCAAACGAGATTCATAATAATAAAAAAAAACAATAATAAATAACTAATGAATTAAGTCAGTGGTTAAAATAATGTGTTCATTGCAAAAGTAATAGAATAAAAAATCATTTCAGATATTTTCAAATCGATTCAACCACACGCAACATTTACCGCCTATATATCTCATAATGGGTGATACTCAATTTATTATAGCAACATCATCATCACGTTCACGGCAATTGCTCTCATATTAAACCAAAGAATATCAAAAAGATTAGAAATATTTCACAGTCATTATCTCTCTCTCTTTGTTCCCCACACAAATGCTGACACACATCCATTTATATCTTTGCTTATATAAAAAAGGAAACGAAGTATGTTTGTTTACTCTGTCATAGAAGGCGCCTTTGAAGGATAAAAGCTGCTAGGTTGACTTTGAAGGTAACAAGATCACGCGGCGTGCATTCGGAAATATCTTTATGATGCTTCAAGCTGTTGGTGTACTTAAGTGGTAGATTGTGCTACTGAACTTTTGTTCTTTTTATTATATTGACTAGCTCCAGCACGCGGCTTCAACCGCACAAAAGTAGGCTTTTTTAAACAAACTTTGGATTTCCGTTACATCCCTTTAGGGGAGAATTTTGAAAAACATTGTCATGTTCTTTGGTCGTGGCCAGATCATAAAAATTGATCACTTCGAGACCAACTAAAGCTGGCCAGTTAACATTTGATGATATGTCAGTCCTCGTTTGGCCATATCATCAATGTAAGATTTCTATGATAACAAAAGATCTAAAGAAAGTAGGACAAATGAGGATGGAAATGCCATCAAACGTTAACGTTTAAAATGATCTGCTACTTGGCCATATCATAAAGTGATTATTTTCTATAATATGGCCATGCCATCATGACACGAACTTCTTCGCAAAATTTCAGTGTTCTAAGGCCACTTCGGGGAAGCCTACGTCCAACAGTGGACGTCTATTGGCAGAAATTATGATGATAACTGGTTGCGCGAATTAGCTTGGTGGACTGTATGTTTGAAAAAGCGATCTAAGGTTTGTTAACAATATGCAGGTACTGTGCCTTTATTTATTGATGGGATGGATGTATTAGGGAGGAACACTGACCTTTTGACCTCGAAGGTTCCACGTGGCGCCGGCCGGCGAACTCTGACTTCGCACCTTTAACCACTGCCAGGTCCTGTATTGCACTAAACTGCACTATTGTTGAGTCTTTGAATGGTTGGATCACGAAATAGTCAATTTTCTTGTAATTTCGAGCGGGCGTTGTTAGCGGAGCGGTCACATTCACAATCGATGCACACAACACGTTATGTCATTCCATTTCTTGAGGTCGTGCGGGGAAGGGAAACGGAAGGGATAGGATTGCTAGGCCAAAAAATAAATTACAAAAAACAAAATCGCGGATCATAGCAAATTGGCGCAACCAATAACTATGTCATAACTATATCGAAATATGGCACACACACGTGGCCACACGTGGGCCACGTACGCCTCCATACATTTTATATAGCAACTAGACCTGTAGAGTTACATCCAAGCCACGCGACGCGTCGCTACGTACAAATCAGGCGTTTCTCACGTGTGCGCCGGTCTAATGTAGTTCTCGCTTGACTGTATCGAAATATATCCTTCCTATATATACCTACCTATAACTACTTTATAATACCGTAATTCACATCCATTATAGATCTAATTTATTATTCATCTCGGCATCACGACGTGACGCGACGTTCTGACGTTTCGTTACTCCTACATCGAATTAAATATTAAATTCTAGTTTGACAGCCGAGTATTTATTGCTTCAATATGGCACGTGGCTTATAGTGGTGGAAATAAGGCGTTAAATTTAGAATAAGTGTTCAATGTTTTAGGTGCAATCTCCTCGGAACGAAGCCGCCGAAAATGAAACAAAACGAATCAGAAATGTTTTAAATTTTTTCCACATCTTTTGAAAATTAATTGAATTAATAAATTTAAAATACAGCTATTCTGAAAACAGAACAATATAAATTTATCAAGGTCAATGGAAAACAATATAAAACCGTAAGCGTGAATGAGCAAGAAATACACATGCATACAAACTTACACCTTTTACTAAATTAGAATGACTATTGTAGCGAAATAAAATAATGGGACACTTCAAAGTTTAGCGAGAACTTTGTAATTAATTTTCAAACGATGTACACGTTTAATCGACCATGATCGTTTTGCTAATGAATTTATTTTCGAAAAAAAATTTTGCTTGACAACTGACGAATTTATTTTTTAAATCACTGTGGTTGTTTATTTGAGAATTGGAAAGTCGGCCCTGGGTCCTAAGTAAATCTCTGGTTCATAAAAAAACGGGTCTGAAATGATCTTTATAAGAAGGATTGTTTTCAAAGATTTTAAAGCGAGGTTCACACGCTACAGTTTTAAATTAATATAAACTAGTGCTGTAAATAAATGCAATAGTTGATGGTGAAGAGTATTAGTTTGTTACGAGCCTATTCATTCTAGCCTTAAGACACCTAAATTGTAATTGGACGGAAAGACCGCAGCAAGCAAATTGTTTCAGTCCTTCGATGTACGCGATATAAACGACAAGGCAAAACGCTTAGTTCGGAGTGCTTTTTACAAGCTTTTATTTAATTTTAACTGTTTACATATTTGTCTGAAATCAAATATTGGAAATATTGTGTTCGAGCTTTTTGGAATGGTCTTGAGGAATTTTGATTATGTTAATACTTAGCTATAAAAGCTTGCTACGAAAAAAAAAAATTCATTGAAAACTTATGACTGTTGATAAGCTCACGCGTGACTACTATCTCACCTGATAGAAAGCGATGATGTGGTCCATGATAGAGCCCGCTTACCTAGAAATAACCTATTCATTCTTGCCTTAAAGATGTTCAGCTACCTACTATCTACAATGTATCAGTATAGTGCATACCTAACTACTACATATTTTTTAATTAGATTACAAATTACAACTAAAAGTAGTTAACTACAAGTAGTTTAATTATATGTAGTTATGATTACATGTAACTTAACTACAATAATCAAACTAAATGAAGTAGTTGTTAAATTATTTGCTGTAATCTAGTAGTTATAATTACTGTTTATTACAGTAGGTACAAAGAACTTTTATTTCGTAATTAAATAAACATGTAATGTGTTAGACTTATGGATTTATTAAAATTGATTGTCTCTAGATTTAACTGTATAAAAAATCACTAGTGTTTTTTATGAATACAAATCGTAGATCATTATGTATTTTTTTTTATTACATATATATAGTTATAAATATGTAGTTATAAAAAGTAGTCTTATATACGCGATTGCAGTTACAATTTAAAGGTAGTAATCAAAACGTTTGACTTCATTTTACGATATTTCATTGTAATTTGTAGTTGTGATTACTAACTACATTAAGTAGTCGTAGTTATTAATCAGTAGTTAGATTACATATTGCCTAACACTGTATGAACAAACGTAAACCAAATATTAAAACATCCTCACTATCATCAACGATCTTTATCACCTCATAAAAGCTACCATCTTACCCAAACATTATCTCCTTGATTGTCGAAGAAATATTTTTAATGTTCATAAATTCGTTGATAGTCACGGAAAATATTTACAGTGGCGACGACCAGACATTATGTCGTAAAGGTGTAAAATTTATGATTAATAAAACAGTCATTATGTGGTGTTATCATCGTTGTAATAAAACTTAAAAGCTATTTTACGTTATTATGAGTTATATACGAGGGATGGGTCGTTAGTGTAAGGCTGGGCTAGTTTATTGAAATGTGTGATAGTTTTTGTGAGTTATTGAGCTATAATAATGCGAATAATATTAAATGTAATTGGACTTTCTGCGGGGTCATAAGTTTTTTTTTGCAGAAACCATCGTCGATCAGATTCCAGAGTCGTTTACCATCTGGTGAGATAGTGAGAATTTTTGGTTCTAGGACGTGCAGGTTTCCTCACGATGTTTTCCTTCACCGTTTTGAGACCAATCACGCCATTATGGCGATGAAATAAATTACACAAAGTAATACGCGTGCTGGGTTTGAACCCGCGACTTACAACTCGTAAGTCGGGGCCGTTACCACTCGACCACCACTGCTCTCTATCATTATAATCATTTATTTATATAAAAAAAAAACAATATGCGGCTGCAGTGCTGCCGTCGCGCGGCCATTTAAAGGCGCCGTAAAGATTTCACAAAAAGCTCTGTACGTATTCTTTAAACTCATGCCAGAATCCTTCATTTCTGTTATTCATGTGCTCTGGAGGAGTTACATGTTCCTGCATCTAGTTTTAAGATTTTTTTTTGTATTTTCTCTAGTAACTGTTTTTTGTCTCCAATAAAATATGTAAAAAGTACTTGCAGTGTTTTTTGGAAGAGTTAATGCGGCCTTGGAATAGGAAGAATAAACCAGAGTTTGACTGTGATCTAACGTGACAATGACAAATCCCGCCCTTGGGTGGGGCGGGAAATAGTGTCAGACTTTTACTGACTAAAAACCTACCTTTCCGTTCCTTGCCTTTGTCCTGGGGCCCGTGGTGACAGTCTCACATAACCTTTGGCCCCAGTAGGCTTCGGCCCTGGTGGACCCCTACAGTTTGCTGACAACTCCTTGAGGCGCGCGGGAACGGTGCGCGCCGTAGACGACCTGAGCTCGGACCGGTCTGTTACCGGACGGACGGACAGCGAGCTACCCATTGCCCACCATCCGCGAGCCCGCGCCTACGGTGGCCGGAAATTGGGATCGGAAACCCGGCGGCGGCGGCGGCGTGTGCGCCTTTGCCTAATGCGGTCGGCCTCCTCCTTTGCTAGCATTACTGCTTCGCAAAAGGAGGCGACCGCCTGCCACTCCTCCTCGCTCCGGAGCATGGCTCGAACCAAGCCCCGGCGCGATCTAACGTGATGGTAAGCAGTGATGCAATTGGTGAATCGCACTAGTTTATTACGAACCTATTCATTCTAGCCTTGAATACATCTTAATAATTTTCCACTTCATATTCAAAAAGACATACTGTTCAAGAACAAGTCTATCAACTACTATAATAAAAACAGAAGTTTTGTACTAGAACATATTGGTGAGGATTATGGTCAAACAGGACTAAATTATAATAAAAATGTTTATCACATTTTCACTGGAAAAGTAATAAAGACTTTGAAACAGACCTAATTAAGTGCATCTATTCATTAAATTAATAACACTATCTTAATAATTATATTAACTCACAATCACAATCTCACTAACAGGGTAAACGTCCTAACAATCAGTCGTACCGGAATTTAATCGTCAATTCAAGATAAGACTTTAACAATCACAAAAGTCCCACAATCGTTTGCAATGTCCTTAAAACTAACAGTAGGGTGCTTCTACTTCCCGTATTAATTCCGTATTGCCGTGAACAACGTTAATTGTAATATAGCGTGATTATAAAACACCCAATTCAAGTTGTTTACGTTTTTTTTAAGTAAAACATTAGGGGTCATTCGATGCTTTATTTAATGACTTCATTTGCATAAGAACGTTTATCACAGTCTGTCCTTAGGGGGTTGAACAGCAAACGACCTAGTTCTTTGTCAATTGCATTTTTGAAATAGGTATTTGGTGTTTGGCCTTTTCCTTTAAGCTGTTTTTTTTTTTTAGGTGAGAAGTTATCTAATGTCTTCTTCCGCATTAGTTTTTTTACTGATTAAAACTACACCTATGTTATTTCAGATGCGTTTTGCTTTCCATGACCACTGGTTTCCCTTTCAGAAATCTACCCATGGCCCCTTTAGGCTTTGGCCCTACTGTGTCCCTACGTTTCTGCTGAGAGATATCATTGAAATGCACGTGGAACATTACGGGCCGTTAATTACTCGGGCTCTATCCGGACGGCTACTGGACGGCCGGACGATGCAAGCCCGCGCCTACGGTGGCTCGGGGTCCTGCTGACTGGGTGTGAGAATTCGTTCTCTCACGCGTATGGTCGCTTCCTTTGCTAGCATTACTGCTTCGCAGAAAGAGGTGGCCGCCTGTAATTCTTCCTCGCTCTAGACTATGACCTGTACCAGTACCTGGCGCCAGAAGTCGCTAGGGGACTCAGCGGTGCTCTACCCAAGTTGGGGAATGAGGCGTTTCTTATATCTGAAGGTATTTCGTTCCTCAGCAAACACAAACCAAATAATTCTCGTTGGTTAATAATGGTAGCTGTTATTCATTCGATAACAATGTGAGAAGCAAAATAACACACATTGCTCCTTTGACGAATCCGTATAAATAAATCAATGATCACATCAAACGGCTCGTATTTGTCAACAGCAAGAAAAGCGACAAGTTAATAAAGAGTAATGTCCCGTGATATCAACAGGCAGCTGAATACCCGCATCTCGATGAGAACGCGATCAATTTTCGATGGCCCAATTACCTTTCGTCGTGGGACATAAGGGTCGGACAGTTGTTGGGCGGTTCACCTGATTTGTTGTTATTGATATTGAAGTAGAAAAATTTAGGTTTATTTTTCATTAGGTGTATCTTTTGACTTTTTTTACGGTAGG
Organism: Leucania comma; assembly: GCA_958295575.1. Lineage (NCBI taxonomy): Eukaryota > Metazoa > Arthropoda > Insecta > Lepidoptera > Noctuidae > Leucania > Leucania comma. Next base: position 4,602,801 of record OY282469.1, read on the forward strand.
TAAAATCATCCAATGACAAATTACGCCCTTGGGCGGGGCAGAATACTGTCTAAAAACCTACCAAATTCCTTCATTACCTTGGTTTCAGGCCCTGGTATACAAGCATACAATTATAATTTTCATACTTTCCCAAAGCCCTAGATTAGGCTTCGACCCTGCCCCTACAGTTTGCTGACAATTCCTTGAGGCGCGCGAGAACAGTTCGCGCAGTCTACGACTTGGGATCGACGGACAGCGAGCTACCCATTATTGTTATTTTCTTTGAGAGTATCACCTTTAAATAAAAATGTTGGGTGTTCATATTATTTCAAAGAACTTTAGTAAAATCGCTCTAGTTATTATTTTATTTCTGTATTTTTTTTCACGATATCTTTACTTTTAACTTAAATGAGAACAAATGTCAGATTTTTACTGAATAAAATTCACCCGTGTTGCTTTAGTTGCTTTTTGTATCCTATAACTGCAATGACACGTTCGGACCATCCCGCTTTTCTGAAATAGGTCTTAATTCATTATTCCCCAAGAGGACGTCGGCGTCCGCACACCTATTGTCTTTCTATTGTGTCTCTAATTACGGTATTCAACAGGTTAAAAAGGAAAGGGTATCTGAAAGATACAGGTGTTGTTTTAGTCAGTAAAAGTCTGACACGCTCTACCGCTCCAGCCAGAGTGGGAAAAGTCATTGGGTGATTTAGCAACTTAAAAAAATCCCTAGCTGAGTTCCACGATGTTTCTCAATACTAAAAGTTAATTTTCTTACACTTGAACCTTTAACATTGTCATCTATTTTACAAGTCTTTTATTTGACTTGCGATGGTATGTATATTAAGTTAATGCGAGTGGGATCTTGCAATGCAACTAAATTTTGGAGCAGATGTCTTCAAACGATTGAGCTGAAATTATACCTGCTCGATTAATTTGGATGACAATACATAGTTAGCCATGCGGCGTTATTTTAAATCCAACATGGCGGAACACCCAAGATGCGCAGACTTCTTATTTTTAATGCAATCCTACAAAAACAATATCAAATGAAGCGGCTTACTGAGAAAAACTCGAAAAGTAACGTCACGTGACGTCACTCTAAATCCAATATGGCGGACTTCTAAAAATGGCTAACTGATCGCTCTGTCCGTGTGTATCACACATTCTCGTAACTGAAGCCTATAGATAATAATTAGGGGGCGCACAAAATGGCTTCTTGATATAACGAATTATAAGTAAGTCAATTTTCTACACGTAAACCTACCAAATGTTATTAAGTGATGAGATCGTCTGGCTAAAGCAAATAAGGGTCTTGTTATTGGTGCTATAAAGTTAGTGGCAAATTACTTCGGAATTTCGGGTTCACAGATTCATCTGTGATAAATCTGTGAACTTGAATATGTGTCAAGTTTCAACTTATGACGTAAATATCAACCATTGAGACGACTATAATAATGCGAGTGGGTACGTGACTTTGTTGGTCTCGTATTATTCTTTGCAATAAATTAATTGAAAAGTTCTTGGGTATCTTAATTAGTATGACCATTTGCGTGGACGACGCAGACGGTATGATATTATTGACTTCATAAATCGAATGAAGTAAATAATGCGAATATAAAATTATGCAAAGGTCCACTTTTTAATTTTTTTTTTTAATAGACTCACGCTTGACCACTATCTCACCTGATAGCATAGCATAGCATCAGCTTTATAATGTTCCCACTACTGGGTCTTAGGCCTCCTCTCTAGGAGAGGGAATGGGCCGTAATCTACCACGCGAGCCTGGTGGGGATTGGTGGAGATCTTTCCTGATGCTAAGCGATATCAGCTTGTGACAGCCCGCTGTTGGACAAAGGCCTCTCACAAGCTCCAACTATTCTGAGTGCCCTTGCATTTACGTCACAAACGACTACGGTAACTCCTTCAAACAATCCGCAGCCCTGGAAGGCATTGGCCCTGACTGGCTCCTTTAATTTTGCTAATATCTCTTTGAGGTGCGCGTGGAACAAAACACGCCGTCAAACCTGGGCGGACAGTGAACTATTCATTGCTCGTAGTCCAAAAGCCTGGGGCAAGCGCCATTGTAACTGGGACTTCCGGCACCCATGACGTCTTCGGCACCAGGGCCATTACTTTTGTGCCAAACAAACAAGTTTACTTTTTTTTAGGTTCCTTTTATGTATTACGTATATAACAGGATTATGTAACGCGTAGGAGTTGGTTTTACCATATCTTCACATTTTCAGTAAAAATTTCCTTCCCCGTTACATAAATGACGAGAATCTTACTTAAGGGAAATTATCAGTATAATGAAATACCTATTACATAAAAAGGAGCGGAATAAAGTGGTTTTTTATTGAAGTCCCCCGGGCGACCCATGACTGTACATCACTCAAATTGATCTATATATAAAATTAAATTAATGTGTGCCTGTCCGTGCGGTTTTGTTTATGTATTTGGTTGGCTACTTTCTTGATCCTTTGGGAATAACACAAAGTAAACACGATACGATGAGTTACAAATGATCAAGAAGGTTAAAACCGTATTCTTTCCTTTAAGAGCGGCAACTCGAGATACATTTCCGTACAAATGTTCTAGATTATGTGATTATGACGTTATTAGACATAATTTTCTAAATGTTTTGGAAAATCTTGTGGATATTTTTCAGGGTTCTATTGAAATAAAAACATAAATTTGTGAAAAAAAGAAAGCACCTCTGAAAATCTGCTATTTTGTTTAAACTTAACCCTCTAGAATGTATTCATAAATTAAAAATATATATCTACAGACACCAAAAAATATTTAATCGAGATTCTAATTATTTTCCCAAAATTTTTTTGGATAATCGCTTTAAAAAAAACTCTCCACCCTTTTTTCCGGAACGAGGAAGAATGGCAAGCGGTTGCCTTCTTCTGCAAAGCTCAAATGCTAGTGAAGAAGGTGGCCCGAGTCGTTGACAGCGGGTTGTTTACTACGTGCGCCTCAAAAGGATGTCAGCAAAACCGCAGAGGCCCAGCATGGTCGAAACCTACTGGGGCCATAGGTTAACTTGCGAAAGAAAAACCCCTCCTCTCCCCACTCTCTCTCCTTTTTTCTTCATTGCCTGGAATGCAAGACAAAGAAAGAACATAAGTATGTTTTAGTCAATAGAAGTCTCACACGCCTTCCAGCTCCGCCCGAGAGCAAAATAAGTCATTTAATGATTTTAACCTTAGTAAAAAACCCTTCACACTTTTAGACTGATTAACAGCAATGAAATCTCTTACAATCAAAATTTCATGTTATCCATTCAACATACTTACATTTGCGTCAAAAAAGTGAATAATAAAATAACAAGAGACGAGAAACCCCGGGGCGTCCCTAGTACATCACTATTGTATTCAGAGGGCAATCCCAAGGGAGACCATTACGAAATTAAAAACCTTAGTTCTTGCTCCATCGTGCTGTGATCACAGTTCTGGTAGTTTTGACTCAAATTTGACGTTTGACAACGAAACCCTTAAGTTTGGAGACAAAGAATATTTGGGGCAACTAAATTTTTATCAGGTATATAAAGGTGTCTAGCAAAATTGACACATTTTTAATGTTTTAAGCAAACATCAAGATAATAATTTACGTAGACTAGCTTTCGAATAGCGACTTCGCTATTTTACAGGAACCGTAATTTTTGTTGAGATTCTAATGTTGCTTAGATTTTTCAGCGATTGTTTTTTGTTTTGTATATTTTGCCCAACATTAGAAAATAATCCTATGTCATGGGTGTACAAAAATATTCAAACTCTCATACCTACACAATTCCTTAAGCTATCTCTATATCCCATACAAATTTTTGTATTGCGTAGAATTCGGACCGCGCTTAGTGAGTGATACAATTTTCGTAATATTTTTAAAAATCATATCTTACAAACCAAATAATGTTTTGTTTTTTATTGATATACAAATTAATCGTCACTTGCTTTTTTACCGTACTTATAGTATGAAATATGTTACTGATTATAACGTTAGTTTGATCTACCTACGGAATCGTTAATGAAGTATTATTATTTGAATAACGTTATCAGTGTAAAGGTGAATGCTCAACGTACACCCACATGATATTATTATGAGTCAATGACTTCTGCTTTAACTAAAGAATAAGACTTAATGTTGCCTAGTTTGAGGTAAGTTGGAAGAATCTTTAAAAAAAAATTGATACCGACTTACGAAATTAAAGTTATTTTGCATTAAATCCTTCTTTTAATTTATTTGAATCAAAATCGGTTCATACGAGTAATTGACGAAGGTTTTGTTGGACAGGATATTAAAAAAACATTTAGAGTACTTAAAAACTTCTTCCTTTTTTGGAAGTCGGTTAGTAAAATAGCGGGAGACAGCTACAGGGTTAGTTGATAATGATCCAGTCATCACACTCATCACACTTCACATTAATATTATAAAACCAAATTGTTTATCCATGAATTGAAATAACTTACAAGATACTTTTTATGTCGGGAATGTGTAACCCTGAAATAACTTTCTGCAGAAAGTAGTATTAAATAAAAAAAAAGAAAGAGGAAGAGGACGACAGATGACAATATCAGGAAAACACTGACATAGAAATCATAACAAGAAACAATGCCCAATATGCCCATGCCAGGAGAACGATTGGCATAGAACGCCAAAGTAAACACAGTCACAGAGAGGAACACTATATCATTAAAAACACCAATCTAATGACAATCCATAAGCTGCATAATATACGATATCCTACAAATGTCTGTCTTACCATGACTTAGATAAAGTACTCGTACTTAGATAAGTCATGGTAAGACAGATGAAACAATCGTCAGTAAATAAAAATAAATACAGTAAAGGTGCACTTCCGACATCGTAAGTAGAACGTAGCATTAACAATTCAAACACTTTGGTAGGCAATAAATTAAGTCGCGCCGCACACAGTCCGCTACTAATCTCAAAATGGCGGCGAACTTAATACTTCTACTTTTTTTGTTTGCGAGGTATGAGAGGCTGGCGATTGGTAGCTGGTTAGAGGAGACCGTACTAAAAGGGCATATACTTCTGTGCTCATGGAAAGAACTAATAACTTGTTTACTTGTTCTTAAGCTGGTGCATTCGTGAAAGTGGTAGCAGAATATTCTACGGGGGTGAGGCCACAAAAAAAAAAAATACAATGCACCACATAAATACGTAGCCATTTCCATCTCATTGTGAAATTAAATAAAACACAAGAGAAAAATTGCAACGTGAAGGTTTTATTCCGAAAAACCATAGGCTCCAAATCATAGACTATACAAACCAGGTAAGTACAGTTAGTAATTTCACTAAGTTAGGGATGTAACAATATAAGAAGGTCGTAAATTTATAACTACAACACTCGTCATCATCATTTCAGCCAAAAAACGTACACTGCTAGACATAGGCCTATCCAAAGTGACGCCACCATGAACGAGCCTGTGCATTTTGCATCCATCGGGACCTCGTGACTCTCACCAGATCATTGGTCCACCTTGTGTGTGAAATCTTCTGGTACGCGATCGTCCCTACAGAACCTTTCGTCTCCGTCGACCAATGAACAAATGAATCTTGTTTCTTTTACGAGCAATGGGCCCTGTCCACTGCCACTTAAGTTTGGCGATTTTTCCGATCTACCGAGGAGACGATTCTTCTTCTTTATTTGACGTCTCTTTTTCATGTTATTGTAGGTTGGGTCTCCTCATTATTTAACGCATGGAGATTTCTTTCTTTTTCATAAAATAGATGTACCATCGCGGTCATTTCTGCTTGATGACTTATAAAAACTTGAAACTTGAATCCTACAGCGCAGCGCCAAACCAAACCATTTGAAGTTTTCGTTTCGAGTGCAAGCAAAAATGAATTTAGCAGTGGTCAGGCGGAAGTGTTTAATGGTACGGTAATTTATGTTAGTACAATGTACTCATCATCAACTTCTTTTCCATCCCTTATCCTGTGTTATTTAAGGTCAGCGCAATACGTTTTTTCTTCCATTATATTCCATCACCCATCACGCTATCACTCACTCCATTTTCTTCCATATACTCCTCTTCACATGGCCATGATGCAAATACAAACGAAACCTCTTCATCTTTTTAGTCACTGATTCCACTTTCAAATTTTCTCTCATGTACTTATTTCTCGTCACACCACAAATCCATCTTAAAATTAATAAAATACTTAAGTTATCGTTACTAAATTCTGTTTCACATGTTAAAAAATATCCTTGCCATTTTTCTCTACCTTGCACCATACCCTAGCGCTGAATGTTTCCCTTGACTTCCTGCTTGCCACTTCCTGACACGTCACAGGCCTGTATGCCATGTGACGTTGTGACGTCGCACGCCAGTTGAGAACTGAGCAGTGTGCAGCCGAAATGAATCATGTATGGAAATCTGTACTGCTACATCGGGATGGATGGATTTAAGTGCTAATATCTTTTGGAGATGGGATTTGTATACAATATTATGCAACTGGAATAATTCACCTTAATTACAAAATTTAGTTACAATCAAAATCCAACACTGAAATTTTAATTAAATACACTTGGGTAGTGTTTTTTAAGAAATTAATTATCCTAATTGTATGCAAATAATATGGGAACCGACACATTACACTGGTAGTACATTGGTATTGGTATCTACGCAAGCAAACATAAACACTCTTGTGACAATCAAGATTTATAAAGAATGTTTTGAAATGGGTATTTAATCATAAAACAAAAAAAAATATTTTAAGATAAAAAAAATACCTATTTGTGATACAGCTGAAATTAATTCAGTAACCGAATTTTGAACAAACGACATACACAAATTATAAAACAGATTTGTTTATCAAGCAAATCTATTTGTGTCTGATTTTTATGGTAGATGTCAGCAGCAATTAAGGTGTGAAAATTCCGACGTGTTACTATAAACATCGAGGATCTATTCAAAAATGATTTGATACAAGAGAGTAAATTGAAATAGTAATGAAAATATTTATCATTCAGCATGCATGTGTAAAGGTTATTCAGTAAGTTACTGAGCATATCCAACGCAATTTTTCACGTCATTCACATTCGCTCTAACAAAAAGGATCTCAAAACTCAATACATTTAAATTCCAAGAAAGTTACGAAAGAAAATTCAACCCTAAAAGGAGCCTTTAAATATCAACTGTTTCCCTTCAAGACAGGGGAAGCAGGGTACGTCAAGCAGGGTACTGAAGGGACTGGTCTTTACGTGAAAAATCGACATTTAATAGGCGGACGGCTATTTCGCAAATGGAGGTAAGCAGAAGGGTGATGATTTAGCATCGTGGAACTCAATGCTTGGTCAAATGGAACCAGGGGCGACGTGGGACGATTTTACGCAATCTTTTTTTAAATGTTTCATAGCACTTTTTGGTGAGTTTTATTTTAGACTTTGAATTTTGTTTTGCCTTGAATATTAAAATTTAGAATAGTCGTGAATTCTGACTGAAAGTGATCCATTTTTTACGTCATGGTGGAGCGAAAGCGAGTGTCAAACTTTTACTGACTGAAACCCTTCCGCGTCCTTCAGTAGCCTTTTTTTGTTCTTTGACTATGGGAACTCTTTTGAATAATCCTGCATTTTTTTCCCATATTATTTTGCATTGAAGAGAGCAGTGTTAGTCTAGTGGTAACGGTCCCGACTTATGAGTTGTAGATCACGGTTTCAAACCCATCCAGGCGCATTACTTTGTGTAATTTATTCATTTCATTACCACTGCTCTCAAAACGGTAAAGGAAAATATCGTGAGGAAACCGGCGATGTCCTAGAATCAAAAGTTCGAAGACATATGACATCCACCAATCCGCAATCGAATCGCGTGGTGGATTACGGCCTATTCCTTCTTCTAGAGAGGAGGCCTGAATCATAGTAATGGTAACATTATAAAACTGTTTATGCTACGCTATATTGAATTTAAGCGTAGTTAAATATGACTAGCTGCCATGCGTGGCTTAGCAAAAAATTAAAGCTGGCAACTTTATCTTGGGTTATAAATAAATCAGCCTTTTTAGAACAAGATAATTGAATCAGAGCTTACCAATTCCCAACAATCAATAGACAACTAGCACAGAGCTCATTTAAAATTAATCCGTCTCCAAGTTGAGGTAATTAACGGTGTGACAAAGGTCTATGCCCACGCATCTCTTCCCTCGTTGAGACATACACAACCTGACAGCGTTAATTATTAAACAAAATTGATGCGTCCCACAGGTACTCGTATGAGAAGGTCTTTATTTTGCTGGGAAACATTTATATGGTAGGTGATTGTAAGAGACTTTGATGGAATGTCGGTAATTGAGTGGAAATACGCACTTGTAGTCTTCAAAGGGAAATATCTTTTCTTGAAAGGTTGCCTGAGTGTCTTGAATCTATATATTAAAGTAACAGTTACATTTCCAGCAGGGAACACAGTTCTTCACAGACTTTGTTAGTTACTCTTCTGAGAAATTAGTATTGATACTTTTTCTTATACAGGGTTACTCATAACTCCTGTGTTCCTTGTAAACCGTGATAGTAGGATTAAATGCAAAAAATTAAGCCACCAAATGTTCTACCGAAATACAGTAGTTGAAATTGAATCAACTGTAGATACAACATGCATATGTTGGATTTACAGTTGATTTATGCATTATGTATAATTATTATATTAGATGAGATGCTAAAATGCTTTGTGCGTGGGTAATTAGTACTTCTCTCATTATAAAATTTACAACCTATGCGTAAATACAGTCTATAAGCTATCTTATACCTTCTATCTTGTACCTGATTTCATATCCAAGTAATCGATTAAGTGTAAAGGAGTAAAACATATACACACACATTTAACATATAAATGTTCACATTTAAATTACTAGAGTAATACAACTGCGAGACCAACAAAAAAATATTTTTTATTGGTAACTTGATTGTTATATCAGCCAAAAAATGTCCGCTGTTGGACATAGGCCTCCAGGTGTCGCCACGAAGACCAGTCTTGTGTGTCTCGCATCCATCGGATTTCCGCGACCCCCACCAGGTCGTCGGTCTACCTTATGGGAGGCTTTCCAATCCTTTGTCTTCCAATATGGTTACCACTTCAACACCTTTTAGCTCTATTAATCATATATTCTGCGAACAATGTGCCCTGCCCACTGCCACTTTGGTGTTTTTTTGGGCTATGTGAGAAACCTTGGTTATCGAGTGGATTTCTTTATTTCTGTCCCGATCACACCAAGAAATTCCGAGCATATCCCACTCTTGACTTGACATAACTATACTGTAAAGAAGTTTTAACATAAATTTAAAGCAAGTATCTCTCATTTAAAAGCCACCAAAACATCTCTACTAAGTAGCGTATCGTTTATCTAAAGGCACACATAAATATCTGTGTACACAGTAAATCGCTCACAATGATTAAAGCAAACAATGTAGACCCTAAAAGACATATCTTTTTTGTAAATTACTTAGTAAAAGACGAATTCCGGGAACGATAAGAGCACGTCGTACGTCTGAAGACAAGGTGTGGCGCAAGGAACGATCTTTGGTCCGGTGATGATTACGATCTGGAAAGTTGCTTCAAGAATTATTTACGAAATAGACCCTACAGTGTTTTTAGACGTGTTATATGGTAGTAAAAAAATTCTATATGAGCTTAAACAGGTAATACATGTCGTTTCCACAACAGAAAAATAAGCATTTTCGTCTATGCTAAAATGCTTATGATGTATTTTATTAAAAATACATCATCATCATCTTCCTGCCCTTCTCAGCCCCGGCACTATAGGCAACGAAGGAACGGGGTAGGTTTTTAGTCAGTAAGAGTTTGACACTACTTCCCGCTCCGCCCAAGGGCGGGATTTGTCATTGGACGATTTTACCTACCATAAAAAAAAACCCGTTTTATTTGGGTTTGGCGCAACACGTTTTTATTAAAAATACATACAGCAGTGTTGTATTTATTTGTTTTAAAAAGATTTAAAAAAGCTGGATTTAAAAAGATTTCAAAAATGTATGTTGTGGATAATAATTAAATATTAAGTTCTACAAACTGCTTTTGACGTGAAATTGTCAAGTTGCTAATATTTTTTTTTTGTTTTTCTCACTCGCTTTGCACAACATCATTTAAAAAAGTACATGATACAAGAGGCCTCCCAGCGTTTTACTGTCCCCTATAACTTGGTCCATACCGACACATCGGCGCGCGTCACCTGGCGGCGGCGGGCGGAATAATTTATTACATTTCTTAAAAGCCATTACCAAGTGACACCGTCAATGCCCCCTCCTCGCAATTAGCATGAATTTTATACTATGCTGGCGTTTCACTGACATTTGGCTAATGATTTGTGACAGTAATAGACAGGTCGGGGGTCGTGAAAATTATTTGGAGATAAGATGCAGACTAATGTCAATGTACTGTTTTTGTAATATTATTGTTGAATCAGGTGTTATATATTAAAAGAGGAAACTGTCACCAAAATTATTCATGTTGATCATGAGGTAATTCCTGTTCACATGATTAGAGTCCAAAGGGTTTTATGTCAATTATTGTTTATTTGGCTGATATTACAAATAAACATAGTGACTGCAGAGTGTTACATAACTTTGCATAACTTTTGGTGTTATGAATATATAGTTCAAAAAATCTTACCAAAACGACATAAAAACTCAGTTAGATTTATTAGAACAACAATAAGCCCTTATAGAGTTATTTCAGTCACGTTTTTGCCAGTTTCTGTTTTATCAATATCAATCTGACTAAAATCTAGGGACTGGAACAGTTTGCCTGCTGCAATCTTCCCGTCCGATTATAATTTAGGTGTCTTCAATGCATACAATAGGCTCTTTATAAACTAGTGCATCACTGCTCACCATCAGGTGGGATCACAGTCAAGCACTAGTTTATATCTATATATATAAAAAAAAAAGATAAAATTTATTAAGAATTGATTTTAGAATTTACTACTAAGAAAGAATTCAGTGCAACTAGTACTCGTATTTTAAATGCAATATCTTATAATCAATTACATCATCATACTCAACAAAACAGCATTTATTTTCGAATTCACTCCAAAAATACAAGTGACTATTACTAAAATTTACGACGAGTACACAACGATCCTTTAAATTCAAGGAAAAAACCTTTTTCAGGGCGCCCCTGTATTTATGAGCATTTCTAAGGAGCATATAACCAAGTTAAGTGTGATTTCTTAAACTATTCTCGTTGAAAAATGTACCGTGGCAATTTACGACGATGGATTTTTGGTCGCTCTTTCTTCCGTCTCATTTTGTAAGTGGTTAATCTTAGGGAAGTGCATTACAATTTTACGTATTACGTGTTGTGGCTGTTTCACATGATCAATACTTAATATTTCTTCTATCAGATATTCTATATTTTCATGGATATCCTTGTTGTCCTTGCGTGTATTATCTTTATTCAACTCTGTTTTAACTGTGTTATTTTTAATATCAACAATCAAGTATTATTCATTGCAGAAAAAGAAAAATTCAACCTATGCTTATACCAAAAAGACAATCTACCCTACGTTTATCGCAAATCGATGCTAACCAGACCGAATTAATTGCGAGCCGAGCGATCAAATCGATTGTGAGATTAACAAATCACTCGATCCCTGGAAATTAACATGTTACCTCGGAGTTGCGAGAGCGGCTTCGATGGGGCATCGAGATAAATGAAATCGATGTTTATATTAAAAGACTGGTGTAATTAAGTAAAGAAAGTTACTCGTGTTGTTAGTACATGGTTGTTTTATGTTCGACGTAAAGTGAGAGAGGTTTGGAAAGTTTTACAGCTTATTAATTAAGTATTAATTCTATGTCTATTTGAAATTGTTAATCATGTTTTTTTTTAATGGGAGCAGTAAATTAAATAAGGCTATTTTACTGAAACCTAACATTCAAAAAGCAAAAAAGCATAATAACGCCTAATGGTTGAATAAGGTTAACTGACCTGAGGCTGTAAATGGCCCATCTAATATTTGGCAGAGAAATGACATGTCCATTACCCAACTCCATACGTAACGTTACCTCCCTAAACGCCCATATCAAAGTACCCATCGCACAATACTCGACAGCACAATGAGAACTCACGATCCTTTGGGCCGTAGGTGATTTAAAACAATGCCATTCACGACCGGATTAAAGTTCACAATGCTCATAAAGGAATGGCCCCAGTACTTTGCGACTGACGTATGTATGACGATGAAGGGGAACTATACAAATCTGCAGATGATGAAGAAGCTAACAAAGAAATAGTAGCTTTATTTGATTGTAATAAAGATGGGGTTTGTTTTGAAGCACTGCATGATGAAATTGTCCAGGTGGAGGCAGCTTAATTGTTTTTTTCTCTTCCTAATGAGGCACAAGTGGTCGACAATGGCTGTCATTGTGTCATTGACTTTGGAACACTATTTTTTGTTTTCCCGTTAATTTGTCTCTTTATTAATTTCCGTGTGTGGAGCGGATGCGTTCAAAGAATACAATTGGCGTTGCATATGGATGTGTGTTGGTGAAAATGAACTGTATTTTTGTTGCAGTGATTTTATTCTTGAGAACAACTGTTTAAAAAGAATGAATTCTCTTAAGACTAATGTAATAAAGTATACCGGTGTTTTTTAGCGGATAATTCGACGAAATCAACAGTAATAATATTCACTACCCTTACAGATTATGATTGCAGATTAAAACGTTCGGAACACGTTCAATTTACAAGCAAGGAGAAGAATTTCTTGTCGGAGTCTGAGTTTCCTGATTGCTCTAACCTAACGGTGCTCATGTCAAGAGTAAATAAATTACTTCTAGGTAAGCGTGTTCCAACTTTGACCACATTATTGCTTACCATCCAGGTGAGATGATAATCAAAAGCAAGACTATTAATAATGAAAAAAGAATGAACTTAAGATTGATCAACATGTAAATCTAGAATCATAATTAGTAGCAATTTTCGGGTCGAAGCCTGCTGGGGTCATTGGTCAGCTTCCGAAAAGAATACCCGGCCCCGGCACTATAGGCTACGAAGGTACGTGGTAGGCTTTTAGTCAGTAAGAGTCTGACACTATTTCCCGCTCTGCCCATTGGCGGGATTTGTTATTGGATGATTTTACCTAAAAAACCTTTAATCTTAATGCAATAAAAAATAACTTAATGTTGACAATCGAACATGGAAAAATAATGACTAGTTTGATCTGTTCATATGATTCAATATCTACGCGACCAAGGTGACGAAAATTTTAAACTATTCTCTATTCACTAAAACGCGACCACATCTATCAAGAACAGTGACTATGCTATTAAACAATATCGATTGCTTCAGGTACTGCTACATTAACAACCAAATCACGGCCCAGACCGGCGACTGTAGTCCTGACCGTTGCAGCCTCGTTAGTATACTGCAAACAAATTTGATTACCTAACGAGAGCGAGTTAGACGTGTCCTAACATTTGTGCAAAGACTGGACTCTCTTTTGAATAGCTTTCAATCTTATTGACGGAGAATAGGGTGAAGATTCGATTGTAGCTGACGCTAATGATGAATGAAACATTGTCGAAGTTTGGTACTTTGGAAACGATGATGGTATAAGTTTAAGATAGATCTTGGTATTGATAGATGAGTTTCAAGGAAATGGCGTGGCAGCTAAATTTACTTGCTTTGCATCTAGTGGAATTTTATTACTGATATTGTTAATACAATGTGTTTTTGTAGATTAATTTTGCATTGTATCTCCATTGAAATCTTTTGGACTATTTCTTTAAATTAAACCAACTTGACACGTTTATTTTCACGGCCTTTTTCAACTTTTGTAAACGAGGTAATTGAAACTAAGTTTTCAGCTCTCCCAATAACATTTATCTAAAGCTAATCTTCCTTCATACAAGTCCCGGAATTGAACTTCCAAAACTTCACAATCGATATGATTCGGGCCAACTGACACAGCGCAATTAAGAGACATTGTCCTGTATAAATCTTTATTTGTCTGGCAACCCCGGCTTTTTACCAACACTGGCAACTCAGCACTCATTAACTGTATGGGGACCTGTAAAGTATGTGTATGTGAGTTGGAATTTTTCCAGTTTTTTGTTGAGTCTGAATTTGTTGAAAAATGATGAGCTTAATTTTGGCAATTGTTTTGAACGTGAGAAATAATATTATGTAGCTACTAGAATGTGATGAAATAAATTCACTATTCTTCACACGAAAGAACTCACGTAAAACGATATTTTCACTGTATTATGTGCTCTAGAACATATTCTATTCTTAAACTCAACACGTGCAAAAGGATACATGCCTAAACCACTATGGCCACATTTTACAGAAAAAGTATAAAATATAAAAGTTTAAATTTAGAACAGTGGTCCTGAAATAGCCTGGGGCGGTGCGGCGGCAAACTGCCGACCATGCAAGTGTGAGTAACACAGACTACTAAGTAAAGGATCCCTCATTTTAATGTGTTTTTATACTTAGGTATGTAACTTTTATTAGAATGGTTTGAAATATCCAGAGTTTTAAGCACAAAAAACATACGAGTCTAAATAGTCAAATTTAATTTTTTTATTACTCTTTAATCATAAATATGATGGAAATATGTGAGATATGACGAATCATTAATAATTATGATGGAGATTTTGCTAGAATAAGCACAATTTAGATCTGGATACAATGTTTACTTACCACAGTGGAATCTTTTTACCCGACTGCGCCAGAAGGAGGGTTATGTTTTTCGAGAGTATGTATGTATGTATAAATGTTTGATTTTTGGCGCCAAATTCAAATGTTTGGCACGCGCTGCGGCCTGAACGGCTCGATGGATTTTAGTTTGCGAGGTGTCGTTAGATTCGTAATTACTGTGAAAGTGATATAGTAATAAAATAAAACTAAAAACATAAAAATAAAAAACGGTAATTTAAAAAACTAAAAAACCCGACTGCTTTCTTAGTATTCATGAAAAAGCCCTAAAACAAGAAAGTCGTTGTACCTGATTGCACTTAGCTATATAATATTTTAAATACAAGATAAATTGTAGCAGTCGGGACCCATTCTAGAAAGTCAGACGTCTAGTCAGTAGATTGGAGTAATCGGCAATATAATATAGGTATGTGCTCTCAATTCACTAAGCCTCCATTTCTAGAATTCCTTTCAAAATGGTGCTACATTTTGAAAGGAATTAGTTACGGGATAAAATAGTCTTTCAAAATTAAGAACATTTGAAACACGTCATTATAAATTATTAATTAAGAACATTTAAAACGCGTCATTATTCTCGATTTAACCCGTTTCAATATCACCAAGGATAACATTCAAAATTACATTTACAAAAACAATTTTGAGCACATTCGTTGAACTTTGTATGACAGTGTCACTGCGAGGGGTCGGCGCGACGGTGGCACGTTGAACATGAAAACTCGATAAATTTTAAAGTGCTCATGCCTTTACGCCCGCAGCCATTCGTCCGAAATCGCAGGCGAAAACGTACGAATTTCGGCAACTTCATTAATATTGCCGTATCGCTTTATTGTTTTCCGATTTTTGTATTGAAATGCCACGGTGATGGAAGTTATGAGGCTGCAGCAGCATAGAATATTTTATTTCTGTTTGTAAGTCCGATTTTCGACGTTGTATTTTTAAATACTCAGCTATCTGGCCCGTTATTATAAAAATACACGCGGAATTTTTGCTATTGTAATAAAACATTTTTTTATCTGAAATATAAGTCGTTAACGTTATAGAAAAATTTAATTATATTTATGTATCCAATTACTCAGGTTGAATTTTTTTATAAAATGAAAATACTTTTCGTCTAATCTCCGATCTTGATTGCTACATTTTAGGCCTGTGAAGCGTAAAAAATTAACAAAACAAACACAGCATGTCGCCCAATTAAGTTGAAATACATGTTTTTTACATGTAACAAGTTTGTAAGTTCAAAGGGTATACGAAACTACGACAAAAAACGTTAAACTGGGTACATGGGACCCAGTTTAACGTTTTTTGTCGTAGTTTAGTAAACCGCCATTGTGAGAGGTAAACTGGCGAGCACAAAAACAGACCGCATCATTATAACATACTTTGTTTCTAGCTTCCATCTTACCATGAGCTTACAACCTCAACTTTGCCTTCATTACAAGCTGTTTATTTCAGTTGTTTTACAGCTTTTTTACTTGCGATTATGCTTTGTTTTTATGATGTGACTTTCGAAGTTGCCGTTGCATAGTATGTGATTATGTTTGTTTATGTTTGCATTTTCAACTTTTTTATGTTTACTTCCACAGCAGTCAGTGTAGTGTTAGAATGTGAGCGTAACATGGAATCCATTAATTTTAAAAGAATTTCCAAACGTTTAATGAATCTTAAAATAATTTAGACATTAGATAAGTCATTATAGTCGTCTTTTATACTATCGTAAAAACAAAGGAGTCGTTTAGCCATTAAAAATAAATTATGGCTATTGATACTGGTTTGTATTCATAGATTACAGTCCGAAAATATATTTTTTCATCCTGAATTTATGGGGTGACTGGTAATTAGTGAACGATACTTAAACACGTGATTGTAGTCATGATAACAAACAACTTTTACTATGGGACCAAACCTAAAATCGCGAAAAGAATCAGCCAAGTTCAGTACATTTTGACCAGTTAGGCGAACACAAATGTACTGACCACCAGTTTTTTTTCGCGATTTTAGGTTTGGTCCCATAGTAAAAGTTGTTTGTTATCATGACAACAATCACGTGTTTAAGTATCGTTCACTAATTACCAGTCACCCTATATAATGTCCATTTTTTTATTACACATTAATAGGTTTGCGCTTGACCACTATCTCGACTGATAGTAAGCGAAGATATAGTTGACAGTGATGCACAATTGTCTAGGAGCAACCTATTCACTGTTGACTTAAATACCCGACAGTACATTCCACTCAGCTTTACGCAAAATGAATGTATTCCAAAAACGTTTGCGCATATAATATGTAGTATATCTAATATTTACCAGTTGCGCATCGCCGCCGTGTGTCTGGCCGTCCAATAATGGACCAAAATTCAACAAAAACACTTAAATACATTTGCTTCTGCTGCACTCTAAAAAATTCAATTATTTATTAACAATTTAAGGAAATTCAGTAGAAGTCAAAATTTTCAACGCAAAATAAAGTGTTAATATCAATGAAAGACAGAAAAATATGGAGTACCTGTGATGCAGAAATGTTGCCATTCAAAAAAATTAAAAAGACACGCACACTAAGTGATACGTCTCAAGTCATAAAATATCCATCTTTACGATTACAAATGTAAGAGCAGTCGTAAAAAACTCAAAATAACATCGGTGATCGAAGTTAATTGAATAAGGGGACTATTTTAGCCACATTTTATTCACTTTTTCCGTCTGTTTCAAATTAAAAAGCAATAATTCTGCTGGAGTGACTTACTGGTATGATTTATTTGATCGCCAGTTTTTTTCCTTCGTTACAAAGTAATCTCTTCTTACTTGTTTATTGTAACACTGTATCACAAGTTATTTTATTTTTTATGGTTCCGTACAAAAAAAACGGAATCCTTATAGGAGCACTTTGTTGTCTGTCTGTCTGTGTGTCAAGATCCTTTATCTTGTGAACGCGTGGAGATATCGAGTTGAAATTAAAAGCATAATATATTCAGGTCTGCAATCTCTTGAAGCTATGAAAAATAAAAAAAAACAAATTTGTAAGGTAACGTAAAAAAAAAAAACGAATATTTCGACACTATCAAGGGAATCAAATCCGTAGGGTATTTTCTGTTGACCTAGAACCCTGAAATTTGGCATGAAGTAAGGTCTTATAGCACAAATATGGAAAAATCTGAAAATTGTAAATTTGTAATTATATCAAAAAAAAACTTTTTAGCGATTGGTAAAAATCTTTGAGATTTAATTCGGGAATTGAACTCTTTTCTTACGGTAGTTTGTACAGAACCCTCAGTGCGCGAGTCCGACTCGCACTTGCCCGGTTTTTTATTTTATTTAATAACTAAAAGATTTCACTGTTTTAGTTTTTATCTAACAGTAATAAAATCAAACGACTTATAAAGCTGATGTCACATCGCTTCAAGAGTGCATACAACAAAGTAGCAGATATAAATTTGTATAACCTAAAGAAGCGTCTATTTTTATGACCTTTCACTAAAGTGCGACGCGACAATACCGCATTGTCGCACAGTCGTACCATACCGCGTCTGGGGGAGTCTTTAATTAAGCCTCTTCATAATCAAAGTTTTTTTTTTCTATACAAATCGAGGTAAAAGAAAACCCTTTACAAAAATAATATTTATAAAAATATCTTTGATGCAATAAAGTGGTCAAAACAATACGAGCTCATCTGATGGTCGCAGTCGCCGGCGACACTTTTCACGCTTTAATTAAAACTTGAGGATTCATTGTGCAGCTTTAATTTCATTGCGCGCAGACTTCACGCAGATGACGCGGCGCGGCGGTGTGACCCCGCCTTTACTTTGTAAACTTTATAATTAATAACAATCGGAGATAATTTTGAATTGTGAGGTGCGTTATGTATCTAAATAATTATAGGATTATAAGATAAATAATTTGGAAATTAATGACGCAATTATTTGTTTTCTGATCAATTATGTTTCAAGCCAACGCTAATTTTATTTGACAAAGATAAATTCAAAATGTGTCAAATGGAAATTAATTAAACTGTGTGTATTGAGATGAACAGTGTAATTTAAGGGTAAATAGGACTTGTGCAGTTCATTCCTTGAAAAATTATAAACCTATATTAATATTTGCCTCTTAGTAAATGAGATTGAGCCTTTTAGAAGATTAAAATCTTGGAGGCGATATGTGCCATATAAATATGTAAGTATATTTGCTATTTTTATTTATTTATTTAATCATAATGCAATACAAAAGTACAATGGCGGTTTTAGTGCCTTTTTTGATGTGTGGTATCATCCAATCACTCCTCTCACTTTATAGAGTGTGAAGGCGTGCCAGACCTTTACTGACTAAAACTACACCCGTGACCTTCAGTTGCCCTTTAGTTCCCTGTTTGAGATGAGTCATCGTCAAATAATTTCGTACGCTCTGGGAAAAGTGAGAACGAGTCACAGACTTCTACTGACTAAAACCTACCTGTGTATTTTCTGTTGTCTTTTGAGTTCTAGGATCAAGACAACCCTTTTGAAGAATTCCGTAGTTCAATTAAATGGGATTACTTTACATCATAGATTACCAAAGACTAAAGTGGCAATGGGCAGGGCACATTGTTCGCAGAACAGATGGCCGTTGGGGCCGAAAGGAAAGGCGACCGCGTACCGGAAAACGCAGCACTGGAAGGCCTCCTACTAGGTGGACCGATGCCGATACCAGAATCTGATGCATGCGAGACACGCAGGATCGTTCATTGTGGCGATACTTAAAAGAGGCATATGTCCAACAGTGGACGAATTTCGACTGAAATGGTGATGAATGATTTATAAACTGTATCTTCTAGATAAGCAATTACACGTAGTATCGTCTGTCTACGGGCGAGTTCAGGTAGAAAAGTAGCGGAAGCAAAAATTGCAGGCATTTGTCAAAGTCCCCTCTGCGGAAATGGTGCATAAATAAAGGTCCAGTTAAAAAAAAAAACTTGCGATGATCCCCTACCATCGTGATCATTATCTCACGTGAACGTGTAACTGTCTGATGGAATTATTGTAATAGGTGTTTTAATTAACTTTTCTTAGTAATCACGATAATCAGACTATATATTTTAACATTAGTTTTAGTATATGGGTAACCTAAAACAAGTGTCCAGTATTTTTACGTAGAGAATCTACATATGTACAAAATTTCATTTATAAGCTTGCCAAGTTATAAGCTTAATATGTTACTTAGTTGTCCGCACAAATACATGGTCACCGGGTCATCCGGATGGACGAAGTGTTGTTTTGCTCAAATACCCAGCTATGTGCTCACGCATAATGCTCGCTATGACCTGCCGTGATCTGTGTTGTACTAAGATCTTCAACTTGTGACCATTTTTAAATATTTTTAGGACAGGATTTAACATGGTGTAAAGATTACTAGAATCGATTCAGTTACTGATTCTAAACAAACTACAATTAAGTTCCGCATATACTAAAAATAATTTTGTCTAGTCACTAATATTAAAAAGGTTTTTGATTGTACGTGAATATTTGTTACTTCTACACGCTCAAACAGCTGATCGCATTTCGTTGAACTTAGTTCATGGTAGATGATGTTCATGGTAGAGCATGTAACTTCTTCACTCTCGAACGGCTGAATAGATTTCGTTGAAGTAAGGTATATAGGTGGATAATATACTGCAGTAGCATATAGGATAGTTTTTATCCTGGAAGTATGTTCCTCGTTCGTCGTTTTTTTTAAATTTTACGAGAGCGAAATCGAAGGCAGAAGCCTGAAGATTTTGATATTTATTTTTATACTTGTAGTTGTTTAAATTTAGTTTTCTTTAAGTTCCGTGGTTTATTTTTCACTTCTGCATTATTCTCTCTTGTTTTATAAACATGAAAAAAAAAATTATATAAACATATTCAAATGACAGTTTTCCTTTCGTTCAAATTTCCGACTATTATAAAACAAAATAACTACAAGAAGCAAATACATTAAAAATACTTTCAGTACTACCCAAAATGACCAAAAAAGCGTACCATAGCGTTTCGGCATTCGAGTTCCATTCCCTTGTATAAAACAAACTGTCACCAAATGTCACTTTTTTGCCGTCTCGACAACACGTCTCGAGACTCGACATCGCGTGACTTCGACTCGACATCGAGAACTTATGGTAGGAGCAATGATCTATCGCGCATTTTTACGAAATAAGCCATAAAATTGGACGTTCTGTAGTTATGTACTAGTTATATTGTCTGAGTTTCTGTTTCCAGAGTATTTCTGAAGATTAATGTTTCATAATATGGCTATTTCAGGATGGTTGATTTTGGTTGTTGCAGTGTATTTTTCTGTTGATGCAGTTTTATTTTCTTCTTGTTTTACAAATATTA
The DNA here is from genome assembly GCA_958295575.1 of Leucania comma. Lineage (NCBI taxonomy): Eukaryota > Metazoa > Arthropoda > Insecta > Lepidoptera > Noctuidae > Leucania > Leucania comma. The sequence continues at coordinate 4,623,825 of OY282469.1, forward strand.
TAAAGATTTTTCTTTTGTCTACCGAAAATATTGTGTATGTACAACATTTTAGAGTATTGAATCTTTAGTGGATATTAAAAAAGGCTTGTGTTGAGTACCTTTATTTAAAGCCACATTATTACATACTAGCTATTGCCAGCGTCTTCGCCCGCGTAATAGTAGAAAATTATCCCAAGGAAATAGGTATATTTCTGGGATAAAAAGCATCCTGTGGGCTATTTTGAGACATTTTAAACTCGGTACACGTGTATTAAGTTTCATCGAAATCTGTTCAGCCGTTCAAGCGTAAAGAAGTAACAGACATAGACAAATACACTCGCAAACTTTCAATATGATAATATTATCTAGTATGATTTTTTTCTAATCTTTGATGCTAGCGGAATCAAAATGTAAACAGAAATTTTGTTAAATATCTTCTATTAGCTATCCTTCGCGGTTTTTTTTTGTAGTGTTATGTTATACAACCGAATAAAACCTTAAATGAGCTATCAAATACTAAAAGAGTATTTCAATTTGAACCAGTATTTCCTAAGATTAGCACATTGAACCTAACAAACAAAATCTTCAGCTTTATAATATTTGTAAATGTACATAATTTCGTCACCGCCTTAAACTTTAATTAAGCTTTAATTACTGATCCCGTAAATTTTATGTCAAAACACGTAAATATGTCGAGATTCTGCAAATTAGTTTAAAAATAAATTTATATCACGCAGCTTCATCCAAACACACAGAACTCTTTAATTAAGGCGAAGTGTGTTTTCCAAAGTGTGTTCGCGCATCACCAAAAATAGAAAAAAAAATGTTTTGCACACATTTGCAACTGCACTTTACTGCAACATTATTAAAATACCGCAGTATAACCCTACAAATGAAGCGGTGGTCCACTTGATTGATTTACGACACATGCCCGCGACGGACACGACACGTGTTCGGTAGCAACACGCACGTGCCCGTTTAATTAATTTAGCTGTTGATACTGTCCGAGCAAGGAGTAGATATTTACAGAAGAATTACTTTAAACTAGATTTGAACGTTAGATATACACCTACGATTTACACTAAAAAAACTGTAAACAAAACTTATCATAAAAAATCATAATTACATATTTAGCCTCATAATGGTCCCACTGTTTACTGAGGCTTACTCTTTAGGCGAAAGAAAGGACCGTGATCCACCACGCGGGCCCATTGCGGATTGGTGGCATGTCAAATGTCTTCGACTTTCTGGGTCATGCCGGTGTCCTTACGATATTTCGTTTATTGTTTAGAGAGCAGTGGTGATGGAATAAATTACACAAAATAAAGCTTTTTACCTTAATTTGAACCCACATTTTACAACTCGTAAGTCAGCCGCTCCCACTGAATAGCTCAAAAAGTCATTAAAATTATCAGTTACATATATTGTTGTTACTGAGGTTCTGATTGTAAATATTTAATCAGGTTCAGGGTCGGACAGGCATTAAAAGAAGAATCAGACTAAAAGGATCTATTGGTTCTATTACTTAACTTTAAAGCTGACCGCTGACGCTGTCATAGATACTTATACTATAACAGGGCAGGTGATGCAAAAAAAAAGTGGAATGTAGTTTCCGGAGAGATGCCGCACAAATATTGAAAATCGGAACCGTCCGAATCAGTGTGCGTATCGTATCAATACCTGTAGAGATGATGCGCACACTAAAGGAAGAACTACACTGCTAACTCTGTACTATACACGCCGATCTGGGCGCGTCGGTCTTCATACATTTTATATGGAAACTAGACTTGTAGAGCTACACTTGATACACGCCACGCGACGTCGTTCTACGCACAAATCAGGCGTGTTAGAAGTTTGCGTCGGTCTAGTGTAGTTCTATCTTGATTATTCGTTATCAACATTATTAGGCCTTCTGTATCTTCTTACTCTGTGGCCCATCGTAGAGGGTTGTCAGTGACCATCGCTACATTGACACGTGGTTTTTTGTAGCAATTAAATGAAGGAGGTTTTATTGTTCAGCAATACTGTTGCGATCCCAAGTGATTGTTAAAAGTATGAATTACTTTGTTACCGAATGATGGATCGTAATTTGAATCTTTATGCCTATGTTGGTAGATACCAACTGGATGTATTTAAGTTAAATTAATGGTTTTTGCTTGAAACAATGTTAAAGTTTGCCTTCGGGCTCTGGTGGACATCAGAAGTAAATTGTTAGTTATTCGACTAGTGGACAGTGGCAAAGTGACATTATAGCAGAGATATCTATGGTCAAAAATTCAATAATAAATGATACCCCCAATTTGCACCTTTTTTTAAATACCCGTCATCTGCGTTCACAAAAATGCTAACTCTCATAAAAGAAACCTAGACAAGGAAGAACTATCTGTAAGCCATACTTTTAATATATCTTTTCGCCCCAACAACCATCTGTTCTGCGAGTGTTATGTCTTGCCCACAGCCACTTAGGTTTGGCGATTCTTTGGACTACTGTCAGGTTCCAGTTTGTCTTAAACCCTAAGTGCAAGTTTCATTTTTTTTTATTGTTGATAGGTTCGCGCTTGACCGCTATCTCACCTGGTGGAAAGCGACGGCGCGGTCGACGAGTACCAGTACCAGTTAATCTGTAGCGACATCTATGCCGTCACTAGTCCTGCATCGCGCAAGTAAGATTCTCCTCGCGATTGGAACATATAGAACAAGCCCGAAATCATCTACCGGGCAGCAGCCCACCAGACACAACACCCATCTGGTCGGAGGGAGGATCCTTTTCAACGGAGGTATGTGGGACTTTACTCTCTGTTCCGCATACCTCTAAAATTCTAATATTTACTGTAAGCAGCAGTGGCCAAGTGTAATATATATAAAATATAACATTTAGAGGAAACCGGCATGTCACAAAAGCAAGAATTTTAAGACGTGATAGGTACCAACCCACACTAACGTGGGTTGGTAGAACGGTCATTCTCCAATTCGGCGTTCTTTGCCTAATTACCGTGACCTTTTTTATTTTTCACTGATTTGACTTAAACACATTAAAATATGACACAAATCAAAGATACGAATTCAATAATTAATGAGGCATGTAACAATTAATAGTGGTTTTCTAGTTAATGAGACTTAAAAAATTTATGAGTATGGTAATTAGAAATAAATAATATTGAATGTAACGGTAATTAGAAAATGTCATCAAGTCTATGTAAAATATGATATAATAATAAAATGATAATAACACACTAATAATTTTTAAACATATTATAATTAAGGCAATAGAATTAAAGATGTTCCTCATAACTATAATATAATTGATTAAAAATTAGACACTTTCAATGAAAATCAAGTAAAAAGAAACTAAATAAAACAAACATTGTTTTAATTGGTATTTTTTTAGTTTGTTGAAATGATATTTATAAAAAAAGTTTATGAGGATGGAACTTAAAAGAATAATATTCTAAATCTCCTTAGATAATAAAGATAGATCTCGCTTAATGCTACTCACAGCTCTTTTAAGATTTGCTTCTATTAATATCACGTACATATACTCGATAAAGAATCATCATAATTATACAGACTAGTATGTCATACATTTAAATCAGTCTTGTTTTATAGTAATTTTCTAATCAAAAAACAATTTAAAAACAGAATATAAATACCAATTTTTAAAAAATAGCTTCATTAGAATCAGATAAATCAAAAATTTGGAACATTTGTCTTTGTTTTAAAGGAAAGCGTTGGAATCAAGAGACACGGAGCCCAGAAACTGTCTGTGTTAGATAAATTTACGCTATTTCCCGCTTTTTTGAACCTCTCAAACCTCTTAACCATATCATGTTTGACTTCGAAGATCCAGGAAATACATAAGTTGGCTACACCAGCCGATTAGATAAAATTTTAGATTTTTCTGAAGTAACTTAGCACTAATAAACCGTGATTTATCGCAATTATATTTGTTTTCACATCTTGAATCTTTATTTTCTGTCAATTGCTCAATATTGCCTAATAATATCATTTTTTCAGTAGAAGATGATGACAGAGCATTAGATGGACGCGGCGTTGATGTGATTATTGGTGTCTTCTTCAAGGGAACTCGTACTCGTAATTCTTTTTCAAAAGACTGTAGACAAATCTCGTTTTGCTGATTATCTTCTTTTTTTCGATCTCGATCGATTTTTTTTCTTTTAACTTCCTCTTTGGTCTTTTTGGGTTTTCCCATCATATAAATTAAATAACTTGATGAATGATCAGCATATAATATAGACATATTTACGGATAATGATCATAATAGTCTACGAAAACCGCGGGAAAACTTTTGGATCAACATCGTGGTTACAGTTAGTAACAATGGTTAGTAAACAAGTATTAATTTTTCATACAACGGTAATTATAATCATATGGTAATTAGTATACGGAAATTAGAAAACGATAGATTTTCTTAAAAATGTCGAAAACCGACACAGTATGTAAATACTAGCTTATTACAACGAAAGGAGGCCAAAGTACTGTCTTCATTAAGATGATCAACTTGAGTCTAACTTAAAAAATCAAGTATTAAAATATGTACAACGGTAATTAGAAAAGTTTTTAACCAAGGCTACGGTAATTATGTATTCACGTGCTTCATTGGCGGTACACTAACGTTAGAGACCAGCAAATGCTGATGGGCTGCGGTACACGCTGAGGAGACGCGACACGTACGGTAGTGATGTGCAAAATACTGTTATTTAGGGAAATGCACCCGAGAACAGAAAATGTCACGGAAATTAGAACTTTCAACTGGACATGCGGTTACTTAGTGATAATTAATTATAGACTGGTTCTATTAAGTCCATATTTTGATAAACGATACACGTTTCTTAATACTGTTTAAAACGCTGAATGGATCAAAGTAAATCTGTACGTTACAAAAATTACAAGCAATTTTTAACATTAAGTTGGTGTGCGGACATGCCACGGTAATTAGAGAACACAGGTCCTTTGAACATAGGTTAAATTAATTTAGTCTTAACTACTTAAGACAGAAGTCAATGTTTTTGTTTACAGCTAGATACGGATACTACCTAACATATAAAAAAAAATACATGATTGAATATGACAATATTACGGATTAGGCAAGCCCGGACACATAAAACTTGCTAATCGGAGAATGGCCGAGAAGTGTCTTGGGCCCAGGTTGTGAATTACGGTATATTTCCTCTGCTAGAGATAAGGACTGAACCTGAGCATTAAGAGCATTACAAGGTTGATAATGTTTATACTACCTATTGCAGACAATTTCATCAAAAAAATTATAACACGTTACGAAATGATATTTCAGATATCAATAATTCTACCTATTCGAACCTAAGGCATCTAAGCGTATCCAAAAAAGCAAAATATCCTTACTTATCAGTTATAAGTATTACAATAATTCCTCCAGGACCCGTTTAACTCTTGAGTATCTCTCATCACAAGTGCAGGTTACGGCCATAATAACAATAACACAACAATGGGATCAGCAGTAACCATAATCGTGACGACCCTACTTACATTATCGTAACATTTACTCAAAATTGTTACGGCCATCCAGACGAGATGTAACAATTATTAGAGATGTTATATTTTAATGTTATGACGCGTTTAGAAGCGTGAAATATGACCGATATTTATGGATATATTTGGTGACGCTCTATAGAACATTTTTTACTATACCTACGTGTAGTTTGGGGAAGAAGTGTTCGCAGGTATCATGTGGAGCACTTCGTGTTTAATTAAATTTAATTAATTGGCTCGTATCTTAACAAAAAGTCAAACGCTCTGTTTAGAATACAATACCTACTTACCTTGAGTACAGAATGGCAACAGCTTAAAAGCAGACGAGACGGTACGGCGCGGCGCGGTGCGGTGCGGCGTTTTTATTGTAATTTCACAATATTTATTTAAAATTAAAACTCAATTTTTTGTCTAAACTATTGGACTGATTTCGTTCATTTTCTGCATATCGTTAATAAACACTAAAACACGCATGTGATTTCATTTATTGCCCATGTGTCATATACATACTGTATAAAGATAGTCATAAATAAAACTTGCACAAAAGTATGATTGAATTTAAAGCATTCAATATTAGTTATTCGACGCTAGATGTTAAGTTAAATGGGGAAGAACTTTAATCATTGGCACGGACACTCCCAAGAGATATTTTAAGTATAAACGATAAGTTAAGGCGAAACTCGCGCAACTTGTTTTAATTTTCGCGGCTTGTAATTTTGTTGTAAACAAGAGAATTGAGAACTTTTCTAAGAAAATGTGATTCTTCATAAGTAACTCGTGTTTTCATAATTTATTTGTGTGGTTTTCTTTTTTATAGCTTTATTACAATCATAAGTATTGTAATAAAATATGTTTGGTATAATTTTATCTTCTGTAACCACATTACATACAACATGTATTTAACATAATAAACCCACATGATAATCTATTATTTAAATTGATATTTTTTAACCCAAAAATGCTTCATTATTTTAGGATAGAAAAAAGAATTTGACAAGTTCTATATAAAGCTTGATTGTGTCACCAGCGCATTTGTTTGTGTGTGCGTGTATGGATACTAATATCTATGTGCTACCAATATAATACGATAACACCCATATTTTAAGACTAATAATTTCTTAAAAAAAAACTATGTACATCTAAATAAAATTTCTGTACCTAAATCGTCATTGTAACTTGATTTTCTACCTGAGGTTTATAGGGTTGCATTATTTCAGTTAGATATTGTAGAAAGCGCATTTGTTATGATAATATAATAATTTGTATGATAACGAGTTTCTTTAGTAACTTCAAAATATCAAGTCCGAGACTAAAATTATTGAGCAAATTTTATTATTCCTGTAACTTTTTCTCAAAAATAAATAGGTACACTAAAAATATAATTTCAAAATACTTATTGCATTGCGACGAACTGCGCCTTAACAATGCAATGCTAGGAGCATTGCCAATACAATCTAAAGAATTGAAAGAGTCCAATATTGAGTCTCATGGCCCGTGCCACTAGTGTTTTAATTATTATTGTGAAAATCTACCAAATAACAATATGAGTATCAAGTTATTTGGGTTTATATTTTCTGTAAATACTATTACGTAATAAAAAAAATTAGCGTAAAAATTAACTTACAGCTATTTTATACGGACATAAGGTGGTGGTGATTAGGTACATGAAAAATATTTGTTATTTATTATGTGTAATGAAACTGTTCGACAAATAAAGGGAGTTTTTGAAATCCTCAGTCCTTTACAGATATATCTAGAGTAATTTTGATAAAGTTGCCCGTCTTTAATTATGGAAATAAAGCTAGATATTTTTTACGGTTATTACCACTGCCGCACCAGTAGGTATGAGTACTAATTGTTTCTTAGTAAGCAAACTGTACAGAATTGAATTTTTCGTGTCAGGGGATGTATTTCATATTCGTACTATTTATACAAAATAATTATCTATCATTTTACTTCCATTTACGAAAAATTCGAGACATAGATCAACGCTACGGTTTACGCTTTGTACCACACCAAAAACCGCATTGCCTTATCGAAGAAGTCGATGGTCAAGAGTCGTCTCGAGACGGCGCGATCCCCTTACTAATGTTCATTGCCATTGTTTCTGCTCCACTGCTCTTCAGCCGATGGAAAAATAGAAGAAACTCGATAACAGCGACAAAACAAAGCCTAGCCTCTCAGTAAAATATAAGGCCCCGATTAGGAACATCTGAACGGGTCTCAATTTATAGGAGCTGGCAGCCATCTTTCTTTTGTTTCTTTTTTTTTGTTTTTGGTTCCTTAGTGTCTAATGTGTTCCATTTTTAAATGGATTCTTTGCAGTCTTTGTCTATGAAGATAATGTTTCCTATTTTTAAATTGATCTTTGCAGTCTTTGTCTATAAAGATTGAAGTGTGTGATGTAAAGCAATGATTCGATTCTTTGTTTCAATTTAAGAAAATGTCACCAGATTTTGTCCTGATGAAACTAAGTAAAAGCAAGCTATCTAATCCATCCATGCAGCTATAAAGAAGATTCCTGAAAGACCATGTTAAGAGCAGACATTTACGAGCGGTGCTGAAGAGTCTTGAGAACAACGTATTTTAATTACTGTAAAAAATAAAGAATTTAACCGCCCATCAAAACGTTGACGGCGCAATTTTTCCCGACCATCAGATCTCAAGATAGAACAAATAAGTAGTACTAGGATTTTAATATGCCATAAACTATAACGACCTATAACATTAGGTAACTCGAGCAAAGGTTGTAAACTTTATAACCTAGAAAATAAAGGTGAAAATTGTATTTAGAACCCGCAAACTCAACTCGGTACTGGTGACAATACGACAGTGAAAATTTTACTACTGTGAAAAATTGTGTCAATGAAAAGTCATTCTATCTTGCCAAGAAATAAGGTCGTTGTCAATTTGTATGCTAGTTTCCAAGTTGTTTATGTTATCCTGGTACTAGGAGACAAGTCCTGAGTGCATAGCTGTCCTTGCAGCAAGCTTTATGTCTCTGCGAAAATGGTGGGAAGCTTCTTAGCGCTTCTCGGTAAAATGCTTTCCTAGTACATTCTCTTATAGTTTTCTGAACTCCGCATAGCTTTACAATGTGGGCTTTGATGTTTGTTTTAAATGTGGTCGTTGATAGAAAAAGTGACAGTACGCGAAGTGATATAGTTCAGTGAAATTATAACGAGAGGGAAGTGAACCGAAGTGTGTGTTCTGATTCACTCAGTGCTATTCTGAAGATAGAATTTAAATGTCACTGATATTCTTGATGCAGAATCATTTGTTTCTCCAATATACCATAGGCACAGAAGTCAATCTCATGTAATTATGTACTTTTCTTTTTATACCTACGCTCGGCGGTTGCTAGAAAAAGTACTCTGTGATCTAGCACTGGTTTAGCACGGTTTAGTCACGTACGAGATATCGTGTCCGTGAGCGGTGTCTATGTGTGCGTTGCTCGAGCGCGAGACGTATGTAGATTGTCTTCTCTACTATCTCACTTTTATGATTATAATTTAGGTTTTGTTGATTCCGATAACCAGCAATTATAGAAAAAAAGAAAAATAAAATTTGTGACTCAGACAGGACAAATAATACTAAGCTCATAGGCGAAATATTCGAAAATTAACGGCCATTTTCGTTTTTCAAATTCTGTTACCTGCCTATACCTATACCTAATTGGGTGATTTGAAATCCAAATAATTATGAAGTCTCATAATACTGACCGTAATAACTCCAGTGGGCACAACGTGGAAATTTTTATTTTAAAACATTAAAAAACTTTTTCCATAAAACATTTAAAAATCAACTCACAAACTCCCATAAAAGCCACGTACCTGCAACAAAAAAATACAATTAAAATGGTTACTGTCTCATTTAATTAGGCCAGCTGTGGGTCTTCATTTAATTACCAAAAAGATTAAATTTTCCGTGTCACGAAGTTATGGCTTTCACATGCAAATGTGACGCAAATCGGGAGAGCTCCTTTCATATTTGTACTGCAGGGAGATTGATTATATACAGCATTTAAATTTAGAGAATTTATTTAAACGAATAACAGAAAATAATATTAGTACGAGTATCAATAAATATTCCACTATGCTACTAAATCTATAGGTTAACTATCACACAACGCCGTCTAGTCCCAAGCTAAATATACTTATATATTTCTAAATACATAAGATAAACTACACCCAGATACATAACAAATGATCGTCCTCATCACACAAATATTTGTCCTGGGTGAGAATCGAATCCTGACCGCCGGCATAGCAGTCAGGGCTACCACTAGACCAGCAGCCCAGACTAGACTAGCAGGCCAGTCAAAAGTTTTAAGAACGTGCCTCACACTAGGAATTGATCCTGTATCGTGGGTGGATTTACAAACATCTAAACTTACATGCACAAGACACCACGACACCTATCTGTAGGCCATACAAAATATTTGTTTCGTGCCGTGACCGCAACGGTGACTTGCAGCACTGCAGTCGAAATACAAAACACAAAACCAATAGATAACAGACTAATTACGAAAAAACGAATAACATGCCTTTAATAAAATGTTTATTCTGTTCTGTGTCCAAGACAATTTGAAAATATCACATCAAATTCCTTAGGCTAAAATTAATTTCATGCCACCGCAAGTGGATGGCGAGCAATGGGTAGCTCGCTGTCCGACCATCTGGTAACCGTCCAGACCCAGCCCAAGTCGTCGACGGCGTGTAGTGTTCCATGCGCGCCTCAAGGAGATGTCAGCAAACCGTTTGGGCCCAGCAGAGTCGAAGCTTACTGAGACCCAGGGTCTGGCTTCTGGAAGGAAGACTCGGCCCTGGTATGAAAGGTAAGGAAGGAACGAGATGAGTTTTTAATCAGTAAAAGTCTCACACTATCTCTCGCTCCGTCCATGGGCGGGAGATGTCATCGGATGATTTCTCTACAAAAAAAAGATCATGACATTAACTGATCATCTGATTGAATCATCATTATCATTATTTCCCTCTCCTAGAGAGGAGGCTTGAGTCCCAGCAGTGGGAACATTAAAAGGCTGTTGATGATGATGATCATTATTTCAGCAAAAAGAACACCAAACCCTCCCACCCCGCCCAAGGGCGAGAGATGTCATTGGGTTTTCCATCCAAAAGATAATTTCTATTTCATCTAATCCAGTGATTTGAGGAACATTCAAACCCACATTGACGAACATATAATGTTTGACACACAATTGTGGCACACGGACAGACCGAGTGCTATGATTGTGAGAGACTTTGATGTAATATTTATTTAGTCTCAATTATCAATTCACGTCGACTGAGAGGAATTTGCATCGCAATATGAATCCGGAACTGAATTGAATATATAATCACTGGTGGCATCAAAATTCTGTGTGAAAATGCCATATTGGTTTGAGCACACTTTTGTCTGATTGTCATCAAACAGTCGGTGATAACGATGGCCATTATTTGAAATATATAGTTTTGAAATAGAGATGTTTCATTCATTGCGTTGAAATGTCTTTCAATTTATTATTAAATTTTAAAAGGTAAAGGAAAGCAGTCACGAATAGTAACAACTTTTACGATTGAACAAAACCAAAAATTGCTATTTAAAAAAATAGTGGTCGACCTAAAGACACTAGTTATCCCCCGCAATATCATCAGCGTCTTTATTTACCGTTTCACTCTCGTAAATCGTAGCGTGATTTTATGTAACCTACTATATCATCATCATCATCATCATTTCAGCCAAAAGCCATCCACTGTTGGAGATAGGCCTCCCCCAAGTGTCACCTCAATGAACCTGTGCGTCTTGCATCCACCGGATTCCCGCAACCTTTACCAGGTCGGTCCACCTTGTAGGAGACCTTCCAACGCTACGTCTTCCGGTACGTGGTCGCCATTCCAGAACCTTCCAGCTCCAACGGCCATCCGTTCTGCGAGCAATGTGCCCTGCCCATTGCCACTTAACCTACTATATAGCCTTCTATAAATAGGTTATCTAATCCTAATAATTTTTCAATTCGAAACAGTAATGCTTGAGAAAGGACGCTCAAAAAAAACTTTTCAGCTACGCTCCAAGGCAAAAATTAATCTACCCACATGCTATCAACAATAGCATGTAAATCCTCCCACATAATCTTGACAAATGAAAAGGCCTAAGTTACTCCTATCCGAAATCAGACGTGTAGGCAGCTCCAAAATTAAACATTCTGCCCTAGGCTTGGAAAAACCTTCAAGACACATTTAAAAGTTCCAACCAAACTTGATAAAAGCAACGCTCCACAGTAGCCAGCCGAAAAATAAAATTAGCAAAACTTTTTTGAACATCAAACTTCACGAGTGAAAATCTAAAAGAAAGTTTACGAAAGAAAAGTTGGGGGTGTCTTTGGGAAGCGTCCTATTGTCGGCAATGGGATGAAGTTTGTTGTACACCATTTAGGGGTGTGAAAAACAATCTATGGCGCTGTGTCCCCGGGTTAATGCTGTGTGCCGCGTGTCCTGAAGTACCGGGAATGTTTGCACCGGACTGCAAGCGGTCGTACTATAGGTTTCGGGAAATCACTTGAGGGATTTTTTTTTTCTAGAAATTGCTAGAAAGGTTTAAAGGTAGAAATCATAGAAATATAAAGATTTGCTTATCAAGAGTTTTGTACAAACTCATCTATGTTAATAGTTTGATTCTCGAATCAAGTCTCGAAGACTTTTCCGAATCGCAAAAAAAGTTATTATTTTATTATACGTTGATAAGGAAAGATACTCGTACGTTACGCGCTAACATCGCAAACAGAAAACCTGGACTTGAAATTCACACATCTTTGATCAGTGTCATCACAGTCTTAAACCTACAGTCACTGATAAACAAAGGCAAAGATAAGAATGGCTTTCGTGTGAGCGAAATCGCATTAGCCGCAATAAGGCGACGGGCCTGATGCCATATGGCATTGCTTCTTGCAAATGTCAAGAGTCTAGGTCAACAAGAAGTCCCGTATGCGCCATAAATGAAGCACACAGGGCCTTTACACTGCGTTGACTTAGAAGTTTGATTTTTACTTAATGCCTTTACGCTTTCCTAAGAAAAAGGGTCGTCTTGACAGACGAACAGCAAAGTAATCCTACAAGGATACTATTTTTTCCCACTAACCTTTTATACACACCAAAATATTAGTGTTTAGCTATCCGATTTAGAGGCAACAATGTAACAAGCTCTGTAGGCGGAGAATTCAAGTAAAAAAAAAAAATTCTGTTTTTGACTACATCAAACTCCTGACTGTTTACAATTTAAACAGTCAGGAGTTTGATGATGGCCTTTTCTCATTCGAAACGTTTATTTGCTTTTGTTTGTAGTTTTACATTCTCGATTAAGTGTACGTAGACTTACAATAAAGCAAAATTGCAACTCATTTTAAAAAACGAACATCTAAACCAAATGAACGAGAACCGTTGGTAATTCCAAATGTTTCAAGTAAAGTGCACTCATGAACGAACGAAATGAAAGTTTCGTTCGCCACCGTCCGTCTCTCGTTATTCAGCCATTTTGATTTATTGTTTTTGGCGCGCATTTGTTTGTTATAACCTCTTTGAACTTCGTTACAATGCGCGGTAATTTATGTGCGTATGTTTTGCCTTTTTCGGTTCAGCTGGGAGCGAAAAAAATAATAAACGCAGTTAGTAAGAACATGTGTCTTGTTTGTTTTGTTAGATATTCTGGAAATAAACTCCCTCAATAGAATTTAACTTCATTTTGTCCAAATAGGTGTTGACAAATCAAATAATATTCAAACTGGCTGGTTTTAGAGTTGTATTGCAGTCTTTCTAAGCAAAACTGTTTGTTAATTTCTACCATCTTGTCATTTTGTGATCTCTTACAATGGGCTTCATAAGGAGACTCAAAGTCACCCAGAGAGCTATGCTCGGAGTTTTCTTGCGTGAGCAAATCCGCAAGAGAACCAAGGCTGCCGACATAGCACGTAGAATCGCCAAACTTAAGTGATAATTGGCAGGGCACATTACACGCAGAACAGATGGCCGTTGAGGCTGAAAGGTTCTGGAGTGCCGACCGCGTATCGGAAGACGCAGCGTTGAAAGGCCTCCCACAAGGTGGACCTATGACTTGGTCGGGTCGCTGGAGTCCGTTGGATGCGAGATGCATAGGACCGGTCATTGTGGGGTGCTTGGGGGAGGCCTATGTTCAACAGTGGTCGTTTTTCAGCTGAAATGATGATTACGTCATTTTTACAAGGGATTCTGTAACTGCTTACAGAATCAAATGTTTAATTATTTTGAAAATACAATCCCTTGTAAAAATGACGTAATCATCATGATTACGTCATTTTTACAAGGGATTCTGTAACTGCTTACAGAATCAAATGTTTAATTATTTTGAAAATCTGATCTTGTAAATATTGAGCAGAAGAAAAAAAAATTGAAAATTTTATTCGGATTTATAATGGAAACTCTTTTGTATAATTTGACTTTTGTACGATCTTTATATCTATACTAAAGCTACATTAACAGCAGTCTTTATGAATTAATACCATTGCTAAATGATGTCCATAACCCGACACAAATCACCACACTTCAACGTTTAAAACAAATGAGAAACGACAAGAAAACAAAATATAAACCGAAAGATTCGCGCCACACACACAATAGCCGCCATGCCCGCTTTACGAGGTTGAATCATTTGAACTATCCGAGTATCTGAATCACCATCAATGCACAATTAGCCTTCAACACATTGACGTACAAACAAATAGGATTATTAATAGAGAACTAACCATTCGATATTATCTGAAAGCCGTAGTAATATATCAAAGGATGATAATTGCACTGTCAACCACACAAAGACGGCACAAACCAGCACAAACCTATAGATTTTGCTCTTATTGATGTGTCTGCTAGTGTGTTGCGTAAGATATCAGGTAAAACAAGATAATTATGGCATGTGAATAATTTCTAAAGGAGTCGCTGACGATTTCGACACAATATTTTCGGACACAGTGTCTCGACACGTTTTATTTTCAACATTTTTTCACTGATGATTCGGAAGCAACTAGATTTGTTAAACCTTCCCCATATATTATATTTTAAAATGAATTGTAATAATGACTGTCTGCACGTGTTGGTTTCGACTGTTTGTGCAGAGAGTACCTGTCATAAAAATAAATAAATAATTCGGACTCTGTATCCGAAAATGTTGTGTCCGAATCTACAAATATAGCAGACCTGCCAGTTGATTAGGTAAAAATAGCGTATACACAGGTATTTTTTTTAAGTTCTGTACCTAAAGTTGGCAAAAACAGGGATCACTTTGTTGTTCGTCTGTCATGATCCTTTTTCTGATATCTTTTAAAAAGAAAAATAAAATTTCTGATTTGTTTCATGAATGACGGAGTTTCAAGGTAACAAATATTAAAAAAATATACAAACGAATGAGAAACTTCTTTTGAAACCAAAGAGATTTAAAGAGATACCATAGAGCGGACATCAGAAGAAATGTCTTAGAAAAACTGTTATTCTATGTCAGCTAGCTTTCAATAGTAAACATGCGAATTATAGTTTTAATTTATATTTTTTTACGCTATTTTTCTAGAACTATTTGCTAAAATGATTGAATTCTAATTAATTACAGAGTAAATACGAAAAATATTTATGAAAATAAACTGAAGTTTGGTCCAGTCATGCACACTAGACTGAGCGACTTACTACCTAGGTAACAAGTCTCGGATTACGATTTTGTTCGCTATGTCTTGTCTATTGGTAGTATGTAATTTATGGTCTTTGTTTGAAATCGATTGAAAATCAAAAACACCGACTTCCACATTAAATTTATTTTGCAGTTTTTACTGTTTTTTTATAAAGAAGTCGTTTGCATATTTCTATAAAAAATCGTATTGTTATTAGATTGATTTAAGTAGTAACTTTCTTTGTTTCGCAAGTATGTGTAAACCAATTGGGCATCTTATTCCAAGAATAGCTCTATCGACTCATCTTATGCCAAGTATCTAATAAATAATACCCTGAAGCCCAAACGCCTGCAGACATCCAAAAATATCAGCTAATAAGGAAGTTATACAGAAATAATATTCTTTATCCAAAACGATTATTTCTCCCCAATACATCACTTATAGATTGAACATGGCATTTTGCTTCCGATCCACCGTAAATAACTTGCATATCTACCACTTAAAAATAAGTTAGCGTTTATCCTGTGCTTTTGATGCCGCCATCATAACAAAATGGTTTCCAACGAGCCTCATGCCCATTTATAATGAACCGAGCAACTCAAACCCAAACCGTTGAAGACATCCAGTTTTAAAGCAATGAAACGGGCGGAGAAGGTCAATGTAAAATGGTGTTTTGGCGCCATAAATACTCGTTGAGGCTTCGACAAATTTACATGTGCCGTTCAATAAATTTCGAACATTACTTATTAAGTTTGAATTAAGGTTTAATTTCGATTGTATTTTTAAAGTGGTATTAAAATATGGTTTGTTTAACAGTAGCTTTTAAATATACGTTGAAAGAAGTCGACAGACAGCTATCAAGATGTCCTAATAGGCGTAGCGTATGCCAGAAATAATTTACAAATTACCCCCATGTCGGACCAGATTTGTGTTTTGGTATTTGTACCGGGTTTTTATAATTTATTTTTGGGTAAGCTCATTATTTATTTTAATGTACAATCGAGCTTTAAAATTTTAAAATAAATCACTCGCTAAGACTTAGTTTCCTTTGGCACAAGACTTATTGGTTCGTAGATCATGACGAACGAAATTGTGGACAAAGAATTTCGGTTAAACGATAGAAAATTCATACCTTCATACAGAGAATAGGCTAAATTTCGCATCATATAAGATCACAGCCAACGAAACGCCGTTTATATTAAAAAAAAAAACTATAAAATAATATAAAAAGGTGCGTGCTCACCGCATCGCTCACGTCATTATAGCTCGCACGTGACTTTCACGTTACCTGAACTTCAATTACACGATGATAACCGTTTTAAATACCGCCCCTTGCAATTGATATGGTATGGTCCGTCGTTATTGTCTATCCACAGCTTTATAATACCGCCACGAAAGTAAGTATATAGTATTAAAGAATTACAGGAAAGTTGACGCTCTTTTAGCCCTAGAAATACACCGAAAGCGTGGGTTTGCTCGTGATAAGCAGTAGGTAGCTCGCTGTCTGACCTTCCGGCCGTCCGGTAACCATCCGGACCATAGATATTTTATATTTCTATAGTCCCGACCGACCCTGAACTGTCAATGACGTGTAGTGTTTCAGACATGCAGTGTATCAAACGTCTTCTGCTTGTTGCTGGTATAAAAAGCCTGGCAATATGGCGTAGATAGTCTCAACATGATGACGCAGGGAAAAGAGCAACCACAATAACTGTTGTCACTTTGTTGTTGCTCAAAAACTGGGCAAGTACGAGACGGACTGGCACACTAAAGGTTCCGTACAAACTTACCTTTATAAATTTCAATTCCAATTTTCAATTCCCGAAAGGAGTTTCGAAGATTTTTCCGAATAAAAAAAAGTGTTTTTTTTTTTAGTCATAACAAGAAAACTGTTTTCAGATTTATTCCTATATCTATGCTATAAGATCTTGCTTTATGCCAAATTTCAGGATTCTAGGTCAACGGGAAGTACTCTATGAATTTTCGAATCTCTTGAGCGTCAAAATGTACGTTTTTTGCGATATAAACTGCCGTATCTTTTTTTTCGTTAACTTAGAAGTTTATTTTTTTCACAGATTCAAGAGACCGCAAACTTGAGTGTATGGTTTCAATTTCATCATAATACCTTTATGCGTTCCCGGGATAAAGAAATTCAAAATATTTTTATTTCATATAGGCCTACATGGGCACTTAAAAAACGTCAGAAGCTAGCGCACGGTTCCAAATTGGTCGTTTCCTATGGAGAAGAACCGGCAAAAAACTAAATAGCTACTCTTTTAAAAACATGATTTGTCTTACAATATTTCCATATTACAGGCTTTATAATTATGTAAGGAGAGTGTAGACCGGTCAATACTGTAAGGGTCAGGACAGACAGACAGACGGACAACAAAGTAATCCTATAAGGGTTCATTAAAGTTCAGTATTTTCCTGAGGTACGGAATCCTAAAAATGACCCAATATTCCACCAGCAATGCCCCAATTTTCCAATAACAACGTCCTTGCAAGTTGCACTACACTCGAGCTGTTCCACTACAACTTGCTATGGTTAATTTTCAAGGGGTATGTGGTTAGCAACGAACACTTCAGTCTCCTTTGTGCCATACTTAATTAACAAGTTTAGCTAGCCACTTAACTACCGGACTTTGGATTAAGTATTAAGTAACTATTGAACACCGTGTGTGGTTTAGAGTTGCTGAGAAAGTCTATATTTTATGTAACGGACCAAATAATAATTTGGAGCATCATTTTTCAAACTGAGCGGGTTATTTTTCATAATGTTCTATTAATTTACTTTTTATAATTCCATAAATACACAAAAAAAAAAAACAACAAGACAAAAAACAAGATAACACTATACAGGTTAGTTTAAAAAGTGAATTAACGACTCCTAAACTGAGCACTGCCCGTATCTTGTGTAGTCGGCGGTCCACCGTTATTATAAAGTAGCATAAAGGTACTTCGAATTTTCATTTAAAGGAGTCTCGCCAGAAACTGTAGGTGCTCACCGTAGGCGCGGGCTTGCGGAAGTTGAGCACTGGGTAGCTCGCTGTCAGACCGTCCGGTAATCGACCGGACCGAGCCCTAGTCGTCGACGGCCCGTACTGTTCCCGCGCGCCTCAAGGTATTGTCAGCAAACCGTAAAGGCACAGCCTGCTAGTTGCTGGCACGCAGGGTCGAAGCCTACTGGGGCCAAGTGTAGGCTTCTGAAAAGTAAGCTCGGTCCCGGTATGATAGGCAAAGAAGGAACAGGGTAGGTTTTTAGTCAGTTTAAGTAATAGTCTGACACTATCTCCCGCTCCGCCCAAGGGCGGGGGATGTCATTGGATGATTTTACCTACCATAAAAAAAAAAACTGTAGGTGCTATACTAAGGTCATACCATGACCGTGCTAGAAACGTGTCAGATCGTTTTGTCACCGACCAACACCGTCACATGCCATATATGTAGGTAGACAATGATCTACCCGCGTGCTGAATTTCATCCAAATCGGTTGACCCTTTCGAGCGTGAAAAAGTAACTAACACACACATTTTCGCCTTTGTAATATTAGTGTGAAGTAATACGGTTATTATGGTTATATTTTATTACTCGCTAGTCAATCAGCACCGATGAGCCGCGAGTAAAACCGACGTTCTTTAAAACCGCGGTATTGGCTCGTACGTCGATCACCCACTTAAGCCTGCTGAGCAGTGACAGTAATAACACCGCCAATGAATGCCTGAAAATTTTGCTACTCATTCAATTTCGTGATACCATTTCCATATTCTAAAACGTGCTACACATTCACGTGATATTCAACGATACGAAACATAGCTGTTACTCATATAAACCTTTCAAGTCTCCCCTCGAGAATATTATATCGCAGGTTAGACAGTATCCTAAATGTCAGGCACCAATGTAAGAGACCAGGTCCCGGCGGACCATCTGCGTTAGTTATTGTGTGGCGTTTATGAATGCAGATTTGCAGATAGGTCCTTTTTAAGGTAGGTATATGGGATTTCAAACCGTTTTGATCGTTAAGTATAAGAATAACCCCCGATTTCTGATTTAAGCATTTGAAGTTGAGAATTACTCAAACTCTACTTTAGCCTGCAAACCTGTCAAAATTTGGCATTTAAGTATGGTTTGAGTCGTTCTTAACTCAAAATACTCAATTCAGAAACCCGCCATAAGACATTTTATTTAGATACTCAAACGTGATGTAAAGATTTTATCAGCCTTTTATGTTTGTCCTACAGCTAGGTCTCTAGACTCCTCTGCGAAAGAGAATGAGACGTAATCAACCACGCGAGCCCAGTGCGGGTTGATAAATGTCACATATCTTCGATTTTTTGTGTTCTAGAACTTTCCATCCTCAGGAAGTTTTCCATTACCGTTTTGAGAGCTGTGGTGATGAAATAAATTACACAAAATAAAAATACACGGGTAGGATTTACAGGTGGGGAACGAAACATTATTTTGTTAAAATCTTTGACAATAGAATATTTACTGGGATAGTAATTTCAAATCGAGCTGAAATTAAAACCATATACCTACTCAAATCTGCGGTTCCTGGAAGCTGTGAAAAAATCAAACTTCTAAACGGAGAAAAAAGATACGGCCGTTTATATCGCAAAACCCTATGAATTTTAATACCATTGTCGAAATATACGTTATTTTAACATGGGTATTAAAATTCATAGGTTAGGCACTTCCCGTTGACCTAGAACCCTGAAATTAGGCAAGAAGCCTTATAGTTTAGGAATAAATCCGAAAACTGTAAATTTGTAGTTACGTCACAAAAAAAACTTTTTTGGATTCCAGAAAATCGTCGAGACTAGATTCCGGAATTGAACTATTTACATAAGTTAGTTTGTACCGAACCCTCAGTGTGCGTGTTCGACTCGCACTTGCCCAGTTTTTAAATTAAGTATGAGATGTAAAAATATTCTCTCTGCCTGTAAAAGGGTTAACTGTGTCAATGCGTAAGCTCATTTTACTTATTAGCATACTCTGAAACTTTTTCGGAACAGTCGGCATTTTTTTGCTTTGTGTAACGGCATAATGACAAAACACAAAATAAAGCGGACACATGGAGGAATCCGACAATTGCCGACAACTGCCGAACACTCACGAATGCGTTTAACAAGGGAACAACATGGGTTCGGCACGTGTGTAAACTTTTTATTGCGTTTTTTTACACAGGTTAGGTTAGGAGATGAAATTAACACGCCTTTAGAATATGGAGTTATGTTTTTTTTTTATTTTTTTTTTGTTTCC
This sequence comes from Leucania comma, assembly GCA_958295575.1. NCBI lineage: Eukaryota > Metazoa > Arthropoda > Insecta > Lepidoptera > Noctuidae > Leucania > Leucania comma. Next base: position 4,644,271 of record OY282469.1, read on the forward strand.
AGAATAACAGCGGTAAGCAGCTCATTATTATTTTAGTGTATTATGTAGTCGTCACGTTAAAAATATTATAATACTAGCTTCTGCCAGCGGCTTCGCTCGCGTGAATGTCGGTTTACCCCCTTAGGGTTTTTCTTATGGTAGGTAAAATCATCCAATGACAGATCCCGTCCTTTTCGTTGTCCATTTATCAGGGAACAGATCGGACCGAGCCCAAGTCGTTTACGGCACGCACTGTTCCCGCGCGTCTCAAGGAGTTGTCAGCAAACTGTAGGGGCCCAGTAGGGTCCAGGCCTAGTTTGGGGCTCTGGGGAGATATGAAAATGCATACCAGGGCCCTGGAACCAAGGCAGGGAAGGAACAGGGTGGTTTTTAGTCATTAAGGGTCTGACACTATTTACCCACTTAGGGGTGGAATTTCGTAAAATCCGTTCTTAGTGGATGTCTACATCTTAAAAGAAATCTATCTGCCAAATTTTAGGTTTCTTAGTGTTTCTGAGATTTCGTGATATTTTTTTTTTTTATATATTCCACAACTATCACACAACACCGTCTAGCCCCAAGCTAAGCAGAGCTTGTGTTATGGGTACCAGACAGCTGATAAACACTTATATATTTCTAAATACATACATATTATAAATAAATAACACCCAGACACAGAACAAATGATCGTTTTCATCACACAAATATTTGTCCTGGGTGGGAATCGAACTCACGACCTCCGGCATAGCAGTCAGGGCCACTAACCACTAGACCAACAGGCCAGTCTCTCAATTAGTGAGTGGTATTTCGTTTTTAGAAGATTGACACAAAATATATGGTGAAGGAGGCTTAAGTACCTACACAGAGAAATCAAGCCAAACATTTATTTTGAACATTTATTAACCCTTTATAGGAAAGAAACAAATATAATATATTATTAGCAACTATTCTATAAGACCAGTAGTTATATGAATAATAATATTGTTTCTTTAGAATGAAATTATCTTAAATAGTTTTACCCTATTACTACTAATAAACGACCGTATCTTTTTTTTCCGTTAACTTAGAAGTTTTTTCACAACTTCAAGGGACCGCAGACCTGCGTTTATGGTTTAATTTTCAACTTGATACTTCCACACGTTTCCGAGATAAAGGGACTTGACAGACAGATGGACAAGAAATTGATCCTATTAGGGTTCCGTTTTTCCCTTTAGAGGCACGGAATCCTAAAGAGGAGGAGGTCCTTAATTTGATTTGTTTTATACTTTGTAGGTACTAGATATCCAGAAATCATAATCTCCACCATCATCACAAACAAAAATCATTTCAAAATACAGATACTACCTACAAATACTATAACTACGTACACAAACATTACAACAGTCAAACAAAATGGCGGATTAATAAAACCGATGTCATGAATATCGTGCACACATTTAATGAGCAAGTCAGCCTGTCTGCCGCATGAGATGACGAGATTGCACTCCGATTCACCATTTAGGTGTCAAGACGTCATCTCGGATACCTTCTTAATGGCAAATGAGATCAGTAAGGAGATAAGTGAAACAGCTTTCTTGTAAGTAACAGAACTTGACTGTATTTAACCATTGATATATTATAAGGGAAGAAATGTTATGCGCTAACATAGCAATCAGAAAACCTGGACTCGAAAACACATCTACACTACTTGTAGTTACTGATAGACAAGGACAGAGATAAGAGCCGGCGCTGTCATGCGAGCGAAATAGCATTAGCCGCCGAATCTGTGTGTGATTGATCAAAACGACCGATGTGAAATCGTGCCAATTGGCACAATTTCAGCAGTCCACGAGCTAGAGGCGAGTCACCTGTCGTTCGCTGTTTTGATTTAATCTAAGTATTTTATGAAAAACCTATGACTTTATTTAAAAAGTAAGAATTAAGAGTAGAATTTTATTTATTTACAATAACGTAGAATAGGTATTTAAATGTGTAAGAGTATATTCAAATTGAAAATAATAAAAGGGAAGTATATGGTATGGTATGATCGATGGGGCCAAAAGGTTCTGGAGTGGCGACCGCGTATCACTGATATAATTTAATTTATTTTAATTTAAGTTAATGTGGCCGTTAGGTAGTTTTGATTTTTAATTCAATTACATTTTGTACTTAATGAATGTTATTTAGAATATTTTTGTTTGTTCAGGCTTTATGTGTTCTTGTATTTGAGTATATAATAATCCTCGGCATACAAGATGAACCAAAATAGCAGAAGTGAACAATTTATGCCCATCTGTAAATGAACGAAGCCCCGCTGTTACATTTCTATTGTAGTTCAGTCACTTGGATCTATCTAATTAAAAAATCTTGCATTTTGATTAAATTCAAAATTTTCTATTCTCATTCGTAGACATTAAAATATTTTAATTCTAACGCCACCTATGTTTCAACGCCGGAACTAATTCGCTCCCGTCCCCTTTCTCCCGAAGTCCCGAGGGAACTCCGTCCCTACTTTCTAATAATTCCGCGAGAGAGCGCCACGTGCACTCCATTTCGAAGCTTCCTAAGTTGTGGGTAAAATCTGTTTCAAAGTCGCTTTTGAATGTATTATGAAATTGACAGGTGTTAAACTAAGTCTAGTGCTTATCTGATTCATAAACTTTTCGTCAAACTTATTGGGATAAACGTAATTGGAATAATAAAGGGATTAAAACTGTGGATTTGCGACTGTGGGAAACGTACGGAACAGAAAGAAATTTTCCTGTTAATTTATTCGGAGACGAGAGGATAAACGTTAAATTGGTGTATAAAGTCCTTTCAAGTCTTACTGTTAAGCAATGTTACAACAGCTATTTTAAGGTGTTGCCTCCCGCTCTTGGGCGGAACGGGTGACAGACTTTTACTGACGAAAATCCAATTCTGTTCCTGCTTTGCCTTCATTCCAGGAACCAGGGGTTCACTTTTGCACAACCCATGGCCCCAGTAAGCTTCACCCCTTACTGGGCCCCTACAGCTTGCTGTCACCTCCTTGGGCATGTGGAATACTACGTACCGTCGATGAATTGCGCTCGATACGGACTGTTACTGGATATATGGACGGCGAGCTACCCATTGTTCACCATTCCAGCAAGCCCGCGACTACGTTGGTTGGAAATTGGGATCGGGATCCCGGCGGCTAGAGCGTGAGGGCCGATTCATTGCGCGTGTGACCGTTTCCTTTGCTAGCATTACTGCTTCGCAGAGCTCGAAGGAGGTGATCGCCTGCTACTCCTCCTCGCTCCGGACCATGGCCTGCACCAAGCCCCGGCGCAAGAATCCGCTACCGCTGACCGCCCCCACGAAAACACGGTGGTGCTCTGTCCAGGCGGGGCACACCTCTAATGATACAACAACTATGGTACAAATTCACAAAGTCTACTTGTAAAAGTAACTACTAACGTACTACTTAAGTGGTTTTATGATTCAGAATACTAATTCTTACTTAAATTATTATTACTCTCACCGCGCTTGTCGGTCTGTCTCTTTGCGATAGACTTAAAAAATACTGCCCCCCTAGCCAAGTTATGACCGTTTCATTTCGATTTTCTTGCGTCGAACGCTTCGAGTTGGCCATGCCTCCAATCCCTTTGTTCTGACGTGATCTCAACGCTCAGTCAGTCATGTGTCAGTGTCAGTGGAATCAGAGGCGTGCCCGACTCGAGGCGTTCGACGCAAGGGAATCGAAACGGAATGGTCGTAACTTGGTTTAGAAAGGGTTAAATGTATACCTAATATATGCATATCGTACTTATAAGGTCTTAAGAGTTCCCCAGTCGCCTAACGTCATCGATTTCGACGAAAAGGTAAAGCGAAAAAAGAGAAATAATGCCCTAAAACTTTGTAGACATTCAGTAATTCCAAGACTTGTTTCAGGAAATACGTGTTTTTCTAAAAAAAACTTAGAAGTTTTTTGGGAAAAATTGTCGTCATTCAGAATCTCGATTAAACGTGTAAGGCTTCTATAGATGTACTTTTTTTATATCTTTAATAGATGCGTACATTATGGAGAGCAAAAGTTCACGTAAAATAGCAGATTTTTAGAGGTCTTTACTTTTTTTTATGGTAGGTAAAATCATCAATTGAAAAAGCCCGCCCTTGGGTGGGGCGGGAGATAGTGTCAGACTCTTACTGACTAAAAGCCTACCCTGCTCCTTTCACAGCCTTTGTCCCAGGGCCCCGGGGTTCATTTTCATATAACCCTTGGCCCCAGTAAGCTTCGGCCCTGCTGGGCCCCTACAGTTTGCTGACAACTCCTTGAGGCGCGCGGGAACAGTAGGTACGCGCCGTAAACGACTTGTGCTCGGACCGGTCTTCTTTACTGGATTAGTTTTACGCAGCTTTATGTTTTATAGAAGCCTATATAATGTCCACAAGATATCTGTGTATCCAAAATATCTGGAGAAAGATTACACATCATAATCACGAAAGAGCGGTTGTATGAAAATGTACTTCAGGTTGGTCGCTCTTAAGACAAAAAGTATTTTTTTTTCAGGAGAACTGTTTTTTTGATCGTCAATTAGGTACTAAGTAATTTGTGAAAACCCTTTTGATCGATGTTTTTGTATTACATAATCAAAATTAGCATAAAATCACAATACCAGACGCTGAATGTAATAAGATATAGCAAAATGAAAGTACCTACCTATTTTATATAATACAATTTTACCCAAAAAATGTGTTAAGGTTTTACGTAGGAGGCATTGATATTATAGCAAAGAAAAGCCGACAATTTCAAAGACTTATAACAACTGTGCGAAGTTGGAGCGGATCGCTAGTGATAATGGACATAATGGTACGGTATATTTGTGTTTTTTAGGGTTCCGTAGCTCAAAAGGAAAAAAAAACGGAACCCTTATAGAATCACTTTGTTGTCCATTTGTCTGTCTGTCAAGACCCTTTGTCTCGGGAACGCGTGGAGATATCGAGATGAAATTAAAACCACGTACTCAGATCTTCGGTCACTTGAAGCTATAAAAAAAATTAAAACTTCTAAGTTAACGAAAAAACGTTTATGTCGCAAAAACATACATTCCGACACTTTTATGGAAATCAAAATTCATAGGGTACTTCCCTTTTGTCCTATAATCCCGAAATTTAGTATTAAAGTTTCATAGCACACGGATAGGAAAACAATCTGAAAACTGTAAGGTTGTAGTTAGATCACACAAAAATACTTTTTTTGTTATTCAGAAAAATCTTCGTAACTCGATTCGGGAATTGAATTATTAGGTAAGTTCGTACAAAACCCTTAGTGTGCGAGTCCGACTCGCTTTTACTAGTTTTTATTTTTACAAATTAATTTTGATGTTTTCAACAAACCCAAATCCTGAAGAGCGCTTTTTAATGTCAAGCATAACATTTTTTCTCAGAAAAATCTCGACATCTCTAAGACACAGCAAATCCCATGGATTAATGGGGGCTCTGCCTTTAGTCCCGACATAGTACCTACTTACTTTGTTTCTTCAGAGACTCTGACCACAAAATAGATAAGTACAGAAATCAAACTCATGTATGTTCTTCACTTTTTACACCTACACTCCGGGTCGCTAGTAAAAGTGCTCTGTGATCTAGCGATCTAGCACTGGTTTAGTCACGTATAAGATATCGTGTTCGTGAGTGATGTCTGCACAGATATAGATAGACATAGATAACGTAAGCATCACGATCTGTATGAAAACCAAGCGTGCCATTTTTTGACTACCTATTATGATGTCACATGCACTATTTAGTGAAGACGCCGCCGCGTACGGCGTCCCACTCGCTCCACCCCCACACCAACAGCACAATTAACCATTTTTATATTTTTAACTGCACCCTACTAGCGCTGTACTCCGATGCAGACTGAGTGCGAAAGTGACCACTTACGATTTTTGTACGTAAGCTAGGCACGCAAAGTAGTTGCTCTTGCCTTATCTAGGTATGTGGATGTCTGTGTGTGCGTTGCTCGAGCGCGCTTTGTATGTAGATTGTCTTCTGTATTATCTCTCTTTTGTGCTGTGACTCTGACCCACTTTTCACAAAAAGATTATTATTTTTTTATGTTTTGTTAATACGATACTTATTTTTACGCTTGTCGTAAGGACGATGGCTGGTGGAATTAATGGATACTGTAGAAATAATAACACCTCATTTCTCTTAAAAATTAGACTTGACTGTTTCATTAGGACTAAATGTGAGGTACTGTCTTAACCTGGAATACTTACTATAATATACATAGTGAGAACAGTGGTGGCTGAGGTGGTGGTAGTAACGGCCCCGACTTTCTAGCTGTAGATCGCGGGTTCAAACCCAGTCAGGCGCATTACTTTGTGTAATTTATTTCATCAACACTGCTCTCAAAACGGTGAAGAAAATCATCATGAGAAAACCGGCATGTCCTAGAACCAAAAATTCGAAGACATGTGACATCCACCAACCCCCACTGGGACCGCGTGGTGGATTACGGCCCATTCCCTCTTCTAGAGAGGAGGTCTGAGTCCGAGCAGTGGGAACATTATAAGGCTGATGCTATGCTATGCTACATAGTGCAGTGTTATAATATGTTTACTGCAATGATAAAGCGATTGACAACTGCACTGCGTGTCGCTCGATTCCTGCACGAAACAAATATTTATGTCATCTACATGGTTCTATACTATGATTTTTTATTAGACGAAGTAAAATGACAGCAGTGGACAATGCCCAACTGTCAAACAACCATTGTTATAGCTGTCACTTTACTTCGTCTAATAAAAAATCATAGTATAAGTTAGGATGACTTGTGTATGTGAGCTTACATGTTTTTGGAAGCATTCACAATACTGGAAAATAGTATTTACAGTATAGTAAGAACCAAAGTCTACATGACCATTAACAGGGAAATGACTGATAAATATATAGGTACATATTTTTTTACTACGTGAGAAATCAGAACATACTTTTTTTTTAAACTCGAATTAATTTACACGTGTACGAAATTAATTTCTTCAAGTAAACGTCAGCTGAGCGAGGCCAATGAACTGTAGGTACGTCAGGTTAGTACGCAACGACCTACAATTACCTACAAGGTCATTGACTCGTTTACTTAAAGAAATTAATTTCTTACACTCGAACTTTATTTTTTAATTTTATCTTTACAAATCGATAGCGTTTCATGTACCGAATCGACCCTCCGCGGTATTAAAACGACCAAAATTTAACGGTGTATAATATACAACATAAATATGATCAAAATACCTAAATAGGTACTTAGGACTCTAACAGACTCACACCATGACATTTAATTTAATTTTTCTGTTCTCGTCTTCCATTGGCAGAAAAAAATTGAATTTGAGTATTTCTCAAAATAAATGTACGTAACGAAATGGTAGTAACGAAATATTGTTACGAAATAGTCCTTAGATGTAACTAAATAGTAACCATAAGGCTGGTTACACATTGGCGAAATATTGTGAATGCTCTTCATTTATTCAATACGAAATATTTGTAAGTATGTACCCAAGTACTTAAGGGGTTAGAAATAAAATAAGGGAGTAATCATTCATACTATTTTAATCAAATTATTTTTTTTTCCCAATCTTTTAAAAATGAAAACCTGACGTTATTTTAAACATAATTCATTAATTCATTAAGAATTTCCACTCGCTTTTTCATCCGATTGCAGGCCTGTCTTAAATTTTTATTTCGTCGTTTTAATTGAGTATTTTCTTCAGTAAGCTTTTGTAGTCTCTCCTTTAGGATATTTGTATTATTTTTAGCATTTTTTCTTACTTCCAATGTGTTGTTTTGTTTTGTCGTAGAGTAGGCCTTTTTTTTTCTTTCAGCTCTTATAGCATTGGCTTGTCTCCACTTTGCTCGTAGCTCTTGTTTTTCTTCTTCTGTAAGAATTTCTTTTTTCTTTTTGATATTTTCTTTAACTTTTTCCAAATGTTTGACACGGATTTCCTCATATTTATTTGGTTTATCCTTTTTGAGTCGTTCTCTGTAAGCTTTTTGCCTTTCGGCATTGGTTTTTGGCGGCATTCCTTAAAAAACAAAAGAAGTAATGCAGTTGTATATAAGCAGTTGTAAGTAATAACCAATTTGATAAGTCAAACCAACAAGTATAGTGGGCATCTCTACAGAAGTGTCATTAGCAAGAGTTAAGTATTTGTAACAATCGGTATAATTCTATTCTCAAGCGAATTGAAACAAAGCCGCGAGGTTTTTTAACCGACGAAAAGGAGGAAGTTCTCAATAGAACTTCATGTAAGTAATATCAGGGGTAAAAAGTTGTTAAATCACATAAAAACGTAATTTAAATTATTTCATTATTTTTTGCTGGTGGCACTTCTATATAGCAGATAATATCCAATCCTTTAGTTATTGACGCTCTATATATTTTTTTTTCATAAATTAAGTAGTGAATATTACTATGCTTAGTCAGGTTATAACAGTATACACTCAGCTTTATGTTGTACTTTTTCGTTACGTAACGAAATTCGTAAAAAACGTTACGAAATATTAGACAAATTGAGGTCAGAAAAAATATATTTATTGATAAAAGCTGTTACAGCAAATATAAAAGCTTATTAAATATTCGTACAACACGTATTACAAAAAATGGGTAAATGAAGACTTACCGTTCTATGAAAAATCGCTGATTTTACTTCCTGTCTCGAAAAAGTAACCCCACAAAACACACACGTTCTCACTGATTTTCACGATAGATGTAATGGCGGAGACGTCAAACCAATAGCCAATCAGAGTGAAGCTAGTGTTGTCCGTGTAAAAAAATTACGGAATCGTTCAGAAATCATGGGAAAGTAGAAATAAATCGTAACTAAAGAGTAATAACTAAATAGTAAATGAGAGCGACTCATTTTGTTTTTTTGCTTTAAATTGCCAATTCACTATGACACCCCATAGAAAATCAATTTGATACAGAAACTGCGATTACTGTAGAACGATGATACAAAGAAATTTACAATAATTTAGTTACGTATCGCATTTTATGAAACAAAAACACATGAAAAAGGTAGAGTGGCAAACAGGTTTTTGTATGAAAGGTAAAAAAAGCTATTTTTAAAATATCGAAATATTTGATAATAAGTATGATTATAGCTATAATTCTTCGTTATCTTAAAGATTAATATTCATCCTACAAAATTGAGTGTGTGTTTTTTTTGTGTGATGATTTATAAATATAAAACTTTTGAACTGTTTCAAAGCACACTTTTTTTTTCAAAGATGTACATGTATTTTGAGAAATACTCATTTACTTATCAGGAAAATCTTTGACACTTCCAGATAACACAAACTTACAAACTCGGTATCAAAACGAGCCCCAATCAAATGACAAGACCTTTATCAGAATTATCAGGATTACTCTCCTTTGATCTGGTAATTCCCTTCGTCGAATTTATCAGGGCTAATCAAGTTTTCAAATCGGGAGAGTACGATAAAAGAATATTTAATATCATTCTGAGACTTCGTTATGAGTGTGAATATGATTTTTAATTTGATGATCATGGCAATTAAGTTTTTTTGTTTTAATTATGCTCTGAAACTGAAACTCCGTGCTTTATTTTTTAGTAACTTCACCTATTACACACTAAGCCAAATCATACAATAATTTGTTACACCGAGTTGCTATCATGTCAGTATTCTACCGGGTGCATATAGGGGAGTGTGCATCAGACCTGCATTACATACTTCTGCCAAGCCCATCCATCATCGAACCACCTGAAGAACGGCAATGCGCTACCGGTACCATTGCGATATTTTTTTTCTGATTACTAAAAAAAATTCGCTTGAATCCTGCGACGTGGTGCCAAACCAAACCCTTTGAAGTTTTCGTTTCGAGTGCAAACAAAAATGAACTTAGCAGTGGTCAGGCGGAAGTGTCTTTGACCTACATGGTGAACATCATACCCATACGCGCCATAAGTTTTGAGAACACATTCATTGTGCCTACTGCTGGAGCTCCCTCTCTTAGTGAGTAGGTCTGAGTCCCAGCAGTGGGAACATTATAAGGCTGATACAATACAAGGGGCTTACTCTCGAGTTAATTTCCAATCGATTGACATTGAAATTGTGACGTTAGGTACTCTTGAATTCGATGCTAGGGCCAAATTGCGTGACCTAAGTAAAATGGGCATTGGACTTGGCGTGTGGTCACGCAATTTTAAACCAATTTGGCGCTAGCATCGAATTCAAGAGTACCTAACGTCTCAATTCCAATGTCGAACGATCGGAATTAAACTCGAGAGTAAGCCTTCAATACTGCTAAGGAGCGGAATTTCCTGCCAAAGTCTTTTGACTTATAGCACGACCGATATCCTAAGACCTTTGTACTGCATGTATTCATTAGCTAAAACATTACTTTATTCAGGTTAACTTATAACTGGTTTTCGGCAAAAGTTATCGTTGCTCACAAATTATGCGCAAGTTTGCAAAAGTAAATGATGCAAATAGACTGTTGAAAATATTTTTTTTATAAACGTTGCCTCAGCCCCACTCAACAAATTATTTCTGTTCTCTTTAGTTATGTGTCGTAAATACCTTCACAAATATTAGAACTTACATACACTTTTTGTTGTTCCAAAGCCAAAAGGACTATCCGAAAAACATGCAAATATTTAAATTGTTTTGTTTCTTCCGATAAACTCTCGCTTGACGACTCTCTCACCTGATGGAAAGCAACGATTTAGTCGGCAATGGAGCACGCTTAAATAAAAGTAACCTACTCATATTCACGCTTAACTTAAAGACACCCAGGTTGTAGCTCAATATAGCTCAAAAGAGAGATGCTTCCAAATATCAACAACTTGCTTCTGATCAGCAGTTTCGCCTGGGTGACGGTTCAAAATCATCCAAAGGAATCCTGTGTGCAATTCAACAGTTCTAAATATGTGCTAAATTTCATCAAAATCTGTTCGCACATACTCATAGAAACTTTCACCTTTAAAATACTTAGTATAATTAGTTCCAGCAGTCACTTCATACAACATAATCTTCGGAAAGTGTATCCCTCGAAGTCTATAATTAATGAAGCCAATACACGTGAAAGAACTACAAAGGCACCGCGCACGAATATAATACATAAGTTAGGTACGAACCCGTATCTAAGGATTGACAATGAAATCATGACAAACAATCCCGAAATTCTAAGAATAGGAAACAGGACAAGGAAACTTAACGAAATCACGGAGCAATGGCCACACGCAGCCTACCATTGGTATTCGTCTCGTGATCTTGTCTCGTGCCTCGTGAGCTTGAGTGTACGAGGCGTCCAAAGCCTTTGACAGCGCCGTAACTGTCACGACGGATGATGACGTGAATTTTAAACAGAATCCCGTGGTAGGCCCCATGATAATCAGCGGTGCATTATAGATAAGCTGCGTTTTAAGGCTGTTTCATGGGTTGACCCAATTTTCGTGACGGTAAGATTGGGTAGCATCATGTGTGTGGAGATGAAAGATTAGCGTAAAAGGTTATTGTTTTAAATCTATATTTATAAAAGAAAGTCGTGTTAGTTACAGTATTTATAACTCAAGAACGGCTGATACGATTTGGCTGAAAATTGGTTGGAAGGTAGCTTAGAGCTAAGAGACGGACATAGGATAATTTTTATCCCGTTAAATAACAAAAAAAAAAGAGTGAAGCCGCGGGCAAAAGCTAGTAATGGAGTAAAATCTAAAATAAATTTAAGAGATTGTTATGTTTTTTTTTTATGTTAGGTAAAATCATCAAATGACAAATCCCGCCCTTGGGTGGAGCGGGAAATAGTGTCAGACTCTTACTGACTAAAAACCTACCCTGTTCCTTCCTTGCCTTGGATCCAGGGCCCTGGTATGCCTTTTCATACCTCCCCAGAGCCCCAGATATAGGTATGTTACTGTACTATCGTGCCTGTGGCCTATTCGCCTAGTAGTTAATGGCCCTGACTGCTATGCCGGAGGTCGTGGGTTCGATCCCCACCCAGGACAAATGTTCGTGTGATGAGATCATTTGTTCTGTGTCTGGGTGTAATTTATCTATAAATTCATGTATATAGAAATATATACGTATATTTATCAGTTGTATAGTACCCATAACACAAGCTCTGCTTAGTTTGGGACTAAACAGTGTTGTGTGATTGCACTGCACGTAGTACAACACCATCGAAGAATTAACCTTTTGAATACCGTAATTAGAGACACAATAGAAAGAAAATAGGTGTGTGGACACCGGTGTCCTCCCGGGGCTAGACATTAATATCTAAGTAGTAACAGTGTCATAAGGATGATCAGTGTCTGAAAATAAAACTATCGCTTTAATGTGATTGAGAATGACCGTGATTGGTGATTAGGCGGTACGGTTTGTGCAGTGACTGAGCGTTTGATTGTCCCTCTGTGTGTTGCGAGTTCGATTTTCACACAGAATGTTTTGTGAAGACATTCAGTGTGCGTACAGCTAGGGTGTGAAATTCCCTGCTTGAGTCTGTATAAGTTTTTGTTTTTTTTTTTCATGGTAGAAATCACCCAATGACTTCTCCCGCTCTGGGAGGAGCGAGAGGGCTTGATAGACTTTTACTGACTAAAACCACACATGTGTTCCACAGTTACCCTTTGCGTGCTAGGATACGGTTTTCCTTTTCAGAGATTCCGCGCGGTCTCTGCTAGTGGACATCGGCCCTGCTGGGCCCCTACGGTTTGCTGACGTCTCTTTGAGGAGCGCGTGGATTACTATGCGCTGCTTACGACTGGGCTCGGTCCGGTCAGTCACCGGATAGCCGGACGGTGAGCTACCCATTGCTCGACGTCCGCAAGCCCGCGTCTACCGTGGCTGGTAATCGTCGCTGGAATCTCGGCGGCTGTAGCATGAGGACGTTCGTACCCTTACGCGTACGGCCTCCTCCTTTGCTAGCATCACATTTATAATATAAGTACGGCTTTTTTGAGTTTTCATAACAATCTACTGCATCAAAGAAACTAGACAACACAATATAAAGAAAGCTATAGTCAGCTACAATGAGGTACGAGATAAGCCATAGTGGGGTTATTTTAATGTGATTGGCGCGGCCACCATCCTACCATCCACCCATGCTGCCATCCACCATCCATGGGTACCGTCCCCCGTCTCGTCGCGTCACTGCATTATTAATGCATCCTTTAAACAAGACACACGGATGAAAAGTGTGTGTTGCAATTTACTTGTTGACTAAGTTAGTTAACAAAAGTAGGCAAAACTCTCTATTCGCCCCCCCCCCCCCCCTCATGCTTACGTAAACATTGGCATGCATTTTTTAATGTGTTCTGTAAAATAGACTGACTCTGTCTTCAAGGACATTGGATGTTTGTTGCATCCGTGTGATTTTTGAACATCGATATCGTGTCCTTGTGGGGGCGATCGGCGGCAGCGATCTCTCTCGCCGGGCCTTGGTTCAGGCCATGGTCCGTAGTGAGGAGGGATGGCAGGCGGTCGCCTCCTTCTGCGAAGCAGTAATGCTAGCAAAGGAGGAGGCCGACCGCATCAGGCAGAGGCAACGGGGCGCTCGCCCCAGCCGCCGCCGGGATTCCGATCCCGATTTCCGGCCACCGTAGGCGCAGGCTTGCGGACGGCCTACATTGGGTAGCACGCTGTCCGATCGTCCGGTAACCGACCGGACCGAGCCCAAGTCGTCGACGGCGCGTACTGTTCCCGCGCACCTCAAGGAGCTGTCAGCAAACCGTAGAGGCCCAGCCTGCTAGCTGCAGGCAGGCAGGGTCGAAGCCTGCTGAAGTCAAGGGCCGTTTTCTGAGAGGAAGGCTCAGCCCCGGCATGATAGGCAACGAAGGAACGGGGTAGGTTTTTAGTCAGTAAAAGTCTGACCCTATTTCTCGCTCCGCCCAAGGGCGGGATTTGTCATTGGATGATTTTAACTACAATAAAAAAAAACATCGGAATAGTCGTAGTTCTCTTAAAAAACTAGCAAAATATACAACAGACGTAATCACCATCCAGACCCCCCTGTCCCCCATGTCATTGAAAATAAGCAAAGCAAAGACCCCTAACCCCCCTGTAGTGCTTGCGTAATAGTTGATTGGCCCCTAACCATCCAAACAGAGCCCGACTCGTCAACGGCGCGTTGTGTTCCACGCACGCCTCTAAGAGATGTCAGCAAAACCGTAAAGCCCGAGTAGGGCCGAAGCCTACTGAGGCCATGAGTTTACTTTCGAAAGGGAAACACGTGGTCCTAGAACGCAAAAAGCAAAGAAGAAACATAGGTGAGGTCATTGACGTTCCTATATTCTACGAATCGCTATGCACTTACAATATTGTTGTCCACACTTTCGGCTCGTGTGTCTCAGAAGGCCGCGCTAGCTTCGCAACTAATTATTTCGCTGCATTTAGAAATTCCCTTTGCTTCGTCAAAGTTGGCGAAAATATTGAAATAACTCGTATTCAGGAGCTGCGTTGTTGTTTTATATTAAAATAATTTCTTTTGTCGTCTCATAGCGACGTTTTTCATTACACTTAACGCTGCAGACTTAAAACCAATAAAGTCTAGACGATCTGAAGTGTTCATATTAATTTCAGATATTAATTAATAAGAGGCTAAATGAAGGACTTGTAGATAGAACCTTTTGTGTTTCAAACAGGGAGGAGAAGAGCAGTGATGAGTATGTTTGTTTGTAAGATTGCGATAATCGTCGACCATATTGTCGTTTTTCATCTGGTAAGATAGTGTTTAAGTGCTATCAACAATAAGAAAAGTAAAAAACTAAAACCTGACTACAACAACCTTGTTTATTTCTCCATTCTACTTTTTCAGCGTCGTTTTTTTTTTGTCGTATTCGAGTTTTAGTTGTTTTTACTTTTTTTTTACCTCGACCATCACCATCAACGCATTTTCATTTATTTTAACAAACACTAATACGCGTAACACACAGTCATGTCACATGTCAAAAAGTAATCAGCCCTATAAAAATTCTTCGTGGGCCCAGTGCGGAATTGTTGGTTCTAGGACATGCCGGTTTCCTCACGATGTTTTCCTTCACCGTTTTGAGAGCAGTGGTGATGAAATAAATTACACGACGTAATACGCCTGGCTGGGTTTGAACCCGCGACCACGTAAGTCGGGGCCGTTACCAATCGGCCACTACAATAATAATAACAAATTATTAAAAGTGTGGGTCGAAATAGAAAGTAATTTATGAATCCGCGGAATCTACAGTAATGTCACATTCACATTATAAAAAGGGCCATAACAAAAAATTAAAAAGTAATAACTACGAAGTTAAGAGTTCTGAGTTAACACGTAGATGGATGAAGGGGAAGAGGGGGGCCAAAGAAGTGATGGATGGATTGTGTGAGGAGAGACATGAAAGAAAAGGATGTTAGAGATTGTGTGGCGGGTAACAGGACAGAGTGGAAGAAATAGAAAACGTGTTGCGACCCCAAGTAATATGGGATAAGGGCAGGGAGAAGAAGAAGACTGACGAAGTCAAGATGGAGGTTGGCTGATCTCCATTTGGGTAGTACAATAAATTTTATGTTTAACTATATTATTGTTTTGAAAATCGCTTCTAATTTTGAATCCTTCCACTAAAAACTAACCATTTAATTAAACCATGCAATTGGAACTTAGAACTGGCTTTGGTCAGCGCCAACATTCCACGCTTCGTCGACAATACTGATGCCTCACCCTTAATCGTGCCGTGGGGAAGCCGGGCCAAATAAGACAATAGAAATAATTATTAGTCTGATACCGGAGAATTCCGGGCTTTCACCGTGACAATGCGGTCCGCCTTCCCCATTGTTGTGTATGAAAATCTAATTGAAATGAAACGTATAATATAATCTACATAATATGAGTTCCTGTACACATTATCCGAAAATTGTATAGCTGGTCATTTTCAGGGAGAAGATTTTGTTGGGATTGAACGTTGTGAATTATGAAAAGTACTAGCTGCTCCCAGCGGCTTTGCCCCCGTGATTTCACAACCCGTCCGCATTAACATGGCACCTGGTTATAAATATGGCAAAAACAAAACTGTGTCTAAATACTTTGTATTGTTAAGTTTAAAGCATCAAATTATCTGACATAGAAATTATTTAGCACAATATAAATGTTAATTATCAAAAAACTAAAATACCTACTAAATCTTTCTATTTTTGCACTCGGTACTTTAAACATCATTCATTCGAGCTAGGTGTCATGTTAATGCGCACGGGTTATAGAAATTTTTCTCAAGGGAAATTTACCTTTATGTACTCCCGAAAAAAAAATTATCATCATCCTCATCATTTCAGCCTAAAGGCGTCCAAGTGTCGTCATAACGAACGGTCCTACACCTCTTGCATCCTTCGGCTGCCCGTGACCCTCACCAGATTATCAGTTAACTTTGTGGGAGGCCTTCCGACGCTGCGTCTTCTACTGCATCGTCGCCACTCTATAACCTTTCAGCCCCATTGATCATTTGTTCTGCGAGCAATGTTTTCTGCCTACTGCTACTTAAGTTTAGTGATTCTTCAGGCTAAGTCAGTAACCTTGGTTCTCCTGCGGATATCTTCATTACTGACGCGATCATGCAAGGAAACTCCGATGATTATTTAATCATTATAATTTATTTTTTAATTTAATTAATCAATCTAAATCTAATCAATCATTATTTTAATGCCTATGATTTATTTTTTGAGTTTTTTTTTTTATGGCATTGATAATTTTTCTTCAATATTATTTTTAATCTCTTTTTTTGTATGTAAAAATTTTAATTTTCAATGAGTAATTATAAAGCCGTTTTTCGTGCATGTGGTGTTAACCGTCGTTTAATTAATTGTTGCACTTACAAATGTTTCTCTAGTCATTAAGTCAGCATTGTATATTGTGTAAACAATTGCTGGTTAACCTAAATAAATAAAATCACAGTCAAAATTGCTCTTTGGGTAGCCTTTTGATGACGCCCATTCAAAAAAGTGAAAAGTAGTCTATGTGCTATCCCAGGATATACCTGTGTACCAATTTTTATCAGAATCCGTTCAGCAGGCTTAGCCAAGTTGATAATCTACAATCGTTAACGCTGCTAGAAAATAAATCAAATGTATGGGAATGACATAATATCAGCTAAATTCGTAGCTAAGTTCAGATCGTTCGCAATGACAGAATGAAATGTAATCATTTCTACAATGATCATCGCTACATCCTGTAGTTTTATGGTATAACTATAAATGATACTTAAGCTGAGGCGTTTCGATTGTAGAAAGAGATTCGACACGAAACGGTCGTAACTCAGCTAGGCCTACAGGCATTCAAGTGTGATATAATGTGATGTTTTTTTTTAATTGATATAATTTATTTATTTATGTATTTAATTTAAGCAGAACGGCCGAAGCCAATTACACTATTTAAACACGAAGAAATCAAAACAATAAAATATATAAAAAAAAAAACAAAAATTAAAAACAGACAATTCACAAGTCAGTTACTTAACAAATATTATACACAGTGAAACATTCACCACCCATTTTTTTTTTAATAAACTAGTGCTTGACTGCAATCCCACCTAATGGTAAGCAATGATGCAATCATTGATGGTGAGGCGCACTAGTTTATTAAGAGCCTATTCACATCTATAACCAGGCGGAAAGACCGCAGCAGGCAAACAGTTACAGTCCTTCAAAGTATGCGGTATAAACGACGAAGCAACGTAAAGGTGTATATACATTCGCCGTATGTACCTACGTACTGATGCAGTAAATAGGTAAACTAGTATTTTTTTGTCACAGCTAATCTAGAACAGTAACCGCACGTGTTTTAAAAATTAATTATGTGAAACCATAATTAATTTTTAAAACACGAGTGGTTACTGTATCGTGACTTCTTTGAGGAAAGGGTATTTTGTTACATCTTACCATATTACCTTTTTATAACGAATTTTTATTCTGATATACAAGCTTTTACCACGTAATTATCGTGGGTCTGAAATGTAATCAGTAAAAGTCTGAGTCTCGCGCCATTCTAGAGCGGGAGAAGTTCATTGATACACCAACCTCGAATAAAAAATAGCTTTATTACGAAGACATGATCTACTCATGAGCCAAATTCCATCCAAATATATTAAGCAGTCTTAACGTAAAAGAATGAAAAATGTAAAAAGGCGGAATTATCGAGGACGTACATCATATTCTGGTGGAGTGTGGGCTAGGCGAACGCCTCAGGAAAAATTTGTAAGGCACTTTAAATTTGTTAGATATCGATATCTGCAACAGAGTTCTAGAGAAACCTTCGTCAGACGAGGCAATAATTTTATATAAAATATATTATAATCATTTTAAATAAGTTAAAATCAATGAAGAATTTGATGGAGCGTCATAGACATTATAGTGACAAAGCAATAACACACATCAAAACTTTCGCCTTCATAATATTAATCTTTTAAAACTTATGCTATGCGTTTCGGTTTCTTTCGAATTTGGTGATATTTAATCACCAAATTCTAAGAAAAATTTGAAACTGACCATGTTACATTAGGACTTTTTAACAAAAAGAATTTTGACATGTCTAAATCCTCTTCTTACTTAGATTAAACATTAACTGAATTTGACACAATAGAAAGAGAATAGGTGTGCGGACACCGGTGTCCTCTTGGGGCTTGACAGAACTAAAACCTGCACTTTGAAAGCAATACGAAGCTTTCTCAAAGTTACTTCATCAAAAAACAATCAACCACGATCATTAATTGTGTAGAAGAGTCACCTCCAACAAAATACTTCAAATTCAGAAGATTCTCTAGCACAAAAACCGCTCGTACAATAAATTCCGCTTCCTCACCGCCAGCATTTCAGGTGTCCACCGCCGTCACTCTATAAACAGAACATAAACCTGTCCTACTTACAAGCTGATGTCAGCCACAGTAAAATATGAAACAGTATTGTAACTAGTTGCTAGGGGTACGACGTTGAGGCTGCAGGAACGTTTGAAAGATTTACCGTGTCCTTAAACCTCAAAGCACAAATGAAGGAAAATAGGTAGGTTTTAGTCAGTAAAAGTTTGACATACCCTCGCGCTCCTCCCTAGAAGTGGGATAAGTCAACAGTTGATTTATAGCACGCTGTCCAATCGTCCGGTAAACGACCGGACCGAGCCCAAGTCGTCGACGGCGCGTTCTGTTCCCGCGCGCCTCAAGGAGCTGTCATCACACCGAAGAGGCCTAGCATGCTAACTGCAGGCAGGCTGGGTCGAAGCCTACTGGGGTCATGAGTTAACTTCCGAAAGGAATACCCGACCCCGGCACGATAGGCTACGAAGGAACGGGGTAGGTTTTTAGTCAGTAAGAGTCTGACACTACTTCCCGCTCCGCCCAAGGGTGGGATTTGTCATTGGATGATTTTACCATAAAAAAAAACTGTTTATTTCTCATCAGATAAAAAGGGTTACGGAGTTGTTCGAAAAAGAAAGACATTTCAGAAAATGGACTAAAACACGTACAACGTAGTAATTAGCGGGTAGAGTATGACTGCTTTGGCTTTAAACTAGGTCATATAATTTTATACACAAAAACTATATAAACATTAATTTAGGAGAGAAAATGGTAGACAGGTAAAACAAATTAAGACTCTGTATCGAGCAGGTCACTAAAGAAAACAGCAATGTGAGTACTGAGATATGTATGGGCCTATATGAAAAATAAACAATTGAGAAGAAAAAATAAATTGCTACTCTGACAAGTATTCCACACATATATTTAGGATGAATGTTAAATCTCAGTTAGATTATAATTATAGCCTTTTGCAATCATTGCTTACTACTATTGCAGTGATACCATAATTTTGAAGAGGTCTACATAGATGCTAACTATGCATCAACGCATTCTGATTTTCAATACAATTGTCACTATACATTACCCACTATTTTACTGTTTAGGAATTAAGCTCGTTTAGCTGTGTAACTTTGAATGCTTGTATCAGTTGGCAATATGCATGCATTTTTTTAATTTACTAAATTATTTTTACAGCTTTCTCAAACAATTTTTTTTTTAATATCATCATGTCATCTAAAACAAAGGTATAAAGCTAATAAGAAAAAAAATTTCAACGTGGTCTTCGACGACAAAGTTCATCACGCCCATACGGCCGCCAATGAAAACGGCATTTTGATTTTTGGTCTCGTACAATTATTATTATTGTGTCTCATTCGTTTTTGTAACAATTTTTATTATATTGTTTTCGCTATTAATATTTTATTTTTGCATATTTATTGATAATCTGGTTTGATAACAATTTTTTTTTTCATGCATATTTCTATTCGTTTGTTCGTACTTGTTCTACTACTAAACAATTGTACTGTGGTTCAGCTCACCTGCTGCCACTAACTAATTTTATTAATTTTAATCACCACGTTTCGCGTGTCCACCTTCATTAACTCTCACCTTTTGATATATGGACGCCACTGAAATAACTTTCAATGGTAGTTTGATGAACTTTTATGAGGTTCTCAATTTTTTTTCGTTATTTTTTTCATGGTAATTATACGTGATACATTAAGTAGATGCTTGTACTATGATATGTTTGGTGGAGACTATTTTTTGTGATTAACGGGACATTATTTACCTTTTAATTACTAAAGATATTAATTACTAAGCTGCTTTACTAAAACATTTTAAGTTAAAAAGCTTAGCTATTGTCTTCATTGATACTTGATTATAATTGATGTTTAAGTTTATGTCAATTAAGTAACGAACCAAGAGGTTCATCGGCAATGATGATGATTATTGATGATTACTGTCAAGGCAAAGTTACAAAGATTGAGCATCGACACAGAGTTGCTAGTCTGTCGGTTTTCTTTAAATTGGATTTTGAGGAGTGCGTGTCGGAATTGCATAATTTAATTCCACCAAGCCCGTTCCATCACCGGACCGATTGACGTACGGCGGTACGCTCCTAGTACATGGTGGGCATTACACCCATATACATAAAACGTTTTGGGAAAACATTATTTGTACGTAGGTACAGCTAAGGAATGAAATTCCATGCCGGAGTGTACGTCCCCTGATAGATACAGTCTTGGATCTTTAAGTCAAGAGTAATTAAGTTACATCCATGTCTTTTCATTAGTAATATAATTTATTATTTGCATAGCTTTATATAATGTAAATGTGAGAACACTGTAGACTCCGCAGATTCTGATTCATAGAGTGACTGGTCTGTTGGTCTAGTGGTTAGTGGCCCTGACTGCAATGCCGGAGGTTCGATTCCCACCCAGGACAAATATTTGTGTGATGAGCACGATCATTTGTCCCGTGTCTGGGTGTTATTTATCTATAATATGAATGTATTTAGAAATATATAAGTATGTTTATCAGCTGTCTGGTACCCATAACACAAGCTCTGCTTAGCTTGGGACTAGACGACGTTGAGTGATAGTTGTGGAATATTATATTATATTGTAGATTACTATATTTATTGTACCTTTGGGAACAAAGTTCCGGTCAACGATGTTATCTCATATCTACGAATAGTATGAAAATATTGTAGAAACAATCATTTTTTTAAATGTACGAGCCAATAATGCTCATACAGCAAAATACGTTTTGCATAACTAACTTTACCGTAACCTACACCTCCGTCACACGGTAATGTGTGTGTAATAAATAAGTGCGGCTCAGATAACTAAACATAACTTTTTTTTTAATGACAAGTAAAATAAACATTTAACATGTTATTTAGTGGTTTGGTGTTAATCTGTTATAACTACAACGTCTACTGGAGGATCGTCAACGGCGAAATACTCCAAGAAGAGTAATCATTAAGTTTCTTGCCGGTTCTTCTCCTAGGAAACGAATAAATGGAACCGTGCGCTAGCTTCTAACGTTTTATATGTGCACATGTAGAGCATTTTGTATGTGCAAGGTAGAGCTACACTGCAATCACGTGTGCCATACATACTGGACTGGGCGCGTCGGTCTCCATACATTTTATATGGAAACTAGACTTGTAGGGCTACACCTGATCCACGCCACGTGACGTCACGTGACGCCACGCGACCTCGTTCTCCGTACAAATTGGGCGTATCAGACGTGTGCGTCGGTCTAATGTAGTTCTAGCTTTAGTCTTGACCTCAATCTAAACCTGATCGCAAGCGATTGATTAGGTCTACAGATCGAGTTGATTAGGTCTGCAGAGAACTCAGAAGATGTCAGTTAACTTGCTTTAAAGACAGACGGATCATAATAATAAAAGTAAATGTATTTTTAATGACTTTGTCTAAAAAGCAATTTGATTCGTAAGATACATTTTCAAGTTCTAGGCACGTAATCCTATGAATCTCATGAAGTAATTTTCTCCATACAAAACCGATTCAAACAACACGCCCCTTTTAAAGTATCATTAAAACTTGTATGAAACGATAAGGATTATTGTTAATGAGGGCTTTTATGACGTAATACTACCCCATATTATCGTCTAAAGCAAAAGGGACTTATCTGTACTTTTAAACAAAATTATGAAAATAAATTTTTCTTTATTTTATTTTTAATTATTTATATAAACCAAAATAATAAATGTTACAATAATATTTTCTTATCTAAGACATATATTTAGGGATAGATGTTTTGATACTCAAATTAGGATTTTATGTCCAAAATAAAATAATGAAAGCATTTTTTGAAATGGACAATTTACAGGCACTTTTGAATTGTTAAGTCAGTCGTAGATCCATATTATGGAGAAGAATGTGCAAGAAATCCCTCTGTGCCGTGAGATCAAGGCTACTATCATACATTTGTTTTTTGTGTTATTGTTATTATTACTATTCCGTTACATTTAGGTTATTCACTTATTTGGAATCAGGAAAATAAGGTATAAGTATTTTTTTAAATATATTTTTCGATAGTCAAGTTATGCAAAATAAAGGTTTGGCTTCAATGAACAAATGTTAAGCATTTCTGGTATTTTAAATTTATTTTCTCCGTTTCGTGTTTTGATGAGATACGCTTGTTTACTTATGGCGGCAGCATGGTTTATGACGTCACAGTTATGGTGTTTTTATGACCCACAATGGCTTGTTCGTTCAGATAAGTCTGGGTAGATTTATGGGACATGCGACGGTCGGTTTTAATATTTAATTTTGGCCTGATTAAAGTTCTCGGTAATTTAATTTTGTTTTCAATTTTTCAACGGGTATTTTCTTTTTCTTTGAATAAAGACTAGGAACTTGGAAGTGCCAAGTGGAAATTAAATTGCCAGGAATTTTATTAATATCAATTTGTTTCCTGGCGTTCACCTTTAGCTTACAGGTGCTATGAAGCTAGAAATACCCGGAAATATGATTTTAACGAAATGAAAAACTTGCTTTGGCATTAAAGAATAAAGTTTTATTATTATTGTAATATAACTTAAAGTTCAACTCTTCATTAATGTCATGTGGAAGAGACACCACAATTTTGCCACTAACACGTGCGATCTGTTATTTGTTATATGCTATAAAAAATAAATTAGCAATGAAAAATATTATTTTGACAGATTAGTGAATTGAAATGTAAAGTTGAATGAGTATGGATGCAGATGTGAAGCATGACGGAGTCAAAGAGACAAATATTTGTGGTGTGAAAGAGATAAGTTGTTTATGGTAAAGGCGTGAGAGAATGCAAGACAGAAACTGATGGAAGAAAAAAGACCTACAACATATATTTTATAATACTGTAAGGGGCGGAAAGTAATTAAGTACATTGTGCATTTAAGTATCGGGTCTATTTCTAGAAGCACCTATATTTTGTTATTTAAATGCGTGTTATTTAAATAAAAATTCAATCAGCCATTTTTTCCTATTAAATTCGGACACATTTATTGTGCATCGGTAAACAGTGGCATTCTCTGCTGGAGTTTGTGATTCCTGATAGCAACAACCTGGGACTCTAAGTCTAGAGTGAATTGTTTACTTCTAGGCAAACGTTCTCCATCGTCGGCCACATCGTCGCTTGCCATCAGGTGAAATAGAAGAGTTTGAAAATGGAACAAAAATGGCCGACTAAAAAACAAAAAACGACCAAAATTCTTTTACACAGTATCACGCACTAATCCGACCTAAAATTACTAAAAGCGATTAATAACGTTGTTTATCAAAACGCCAACACTTTTGATATTCTGATAACGAAAAACACGCGAACCAAACAAAAAGAAATAAAAGACACATTGTAGGATGAATTGTATTCGTTAGTTACCTTCATTATTATTCACCCTTTTAAAGCCTCCCAAGGCTTTTGGGTGTAAATCATAGTTACTTTTGGAATAACTATTCCTAATGAATAGTTAACGAAGGATAAATTGCGGTGTATTCTGAAAAGATAATCATAGTTATGTTTTCATTTTCATGCAAATATCAAGCGACTTGTTCACTATAAATTACAGCAGTACACTTACATATTATATGTGTACATAATAATCACATCGCATCACACTAAATCAAAAGTCTATCTCACCGCTACCGCCCAGTAGTCAGGTACCTAACACAATACACCTTGGCAAGACTGATATCAGATTTACTGTTTTTTTGGCTATCCGGATAAAGACTCTCAAAGATCTATAAATGATAGCCAGGACCAACGGCTTAACAAGTTTTTTGAAGCACCGATGAATTGCGGTCACCCATCCACAGACAAACCTCGAGAAGCATTGCCTAACCTCGTAGATTGATCCGTGCAGCTTCTTTAGACACAAACTTTTCTATAAGCTCCATTTGAAATTCATGACAAGATTGATAAAATTTATTATACTTATTATTACTATAATGCTGTAGCAACATTTATGCTCGTGAATAGAATATACAACACACACACACAACAGGCAGTTGCCCGGACTAGACACAGCACCTGACTGATCGGAAGATACTCCGTTTTCAACAGAGGTTTGCGGGACTTTACATCCTGTACCACAAACCTCTAAAATACAAATAAAAAGATGAGGTTCTAGAAAACAATACCATGTTTTTTTTGGCCTACCAGGATTTGATATTTACCAAACCGTTACCAAAATATAGGAATTTTCCTCTCTACCACTTACCTATAAGCTTTAGCCTCCAGCCAGACACGTGGTACATGTAACATGAATACGAAATCATACTCGTAACAATGAATATTACATATTTTTTATATAACGAAACAGAATCCTGATCAAAAGAAATTGATAGGAATTCCCTACTGATTTACCCCGTAGATGCTGAGGATAAATATTGTATTTTTTACCTTTAAACGCAGCGATAGCTATACTTCAAAAGAAATAAAATATAGGTTAGTTTCGCATTTCAAAATCAAAACAAATGAAAGGATAAGAAAACATTTGTTTGTTTTCAAAAATAACAGATTTGTAATCAAAATATCACTTCTAGCCGTTATCTGAGAGTATTTCTCATGTACAAGCTATTTTTCTTTCGGCCTCATTAATTTCATTACTTTCCAAACGGTTGAACAGCAAAAATGTTCGATGATTCGTTGAAGATATCCACAAGGCCACTAGGCCATTACTAGTACAAGGCCTTGATATAGAAGGAACATTTAAAGGCCACTGAATAGGACGATAAAATCTTTGCTCTGAATCAGAAAAAGTAAATGACATCGATATTTTCGCAGGTAAGGCTTTAAAAGAACCGACTGAGACTCACACAAATGCTTATGGAGTAAAAAACTCATTCCATGTAACTATCAGTCTCGTACAATCGCTAAAGATTATTGCCGGAATGTTAGAGATGATAGGCGCCATTTTCATCATCAAAGAAATCACGAACGTTTTCGCTATAACTAAGTATTTTTTGTCGATAAGTTATCTACAATTGCAAGCGCTGTTTTTATAGAACTACTGCTGCACTATCAGCGCTTTTTGTGTAGATTAGGTGCAGATCCGTCACTAGCTCAAGTAAAGTAAGAAAGATGGATGCAACCATTCGTCTTTCGTTAACACCATGGTCCGACTCGATTTAGGTCACGTAGGAACTGGCTATCTCTATATCTTACACTCCACATCTTATAATAACACTACTAATACGATAAAAAACACCTTTGGCAAAAATATTAATAAAAACTCCAACATCTTTATATTAATAAGCGAGCCGATAGCCGATAACGTACCCTTTTACGTTCGCTTTATCAATAACTTGCCACCAAAGGCCCTTTAATATAGCCAGGGTGTTCGGAAGTGGAGATATCCCGAATATTTTATTCAGTGAGGTAAAGAGGCTGACAAAGAAATGCGCGTTAGATAGCTGCCTAAATAAACTGGGAGGTACCATCGGTTTTCGGATAGTTGACATTCTTTTGTTATTACGAAGGCAGTTTGGTTTTGTGGTAGACGGTAAGTTGTAAGATATTGTAATGCTTTATTGCTTTGTAAAGTGTGTATAGTATGCGGCAAATAAGTTGAGCCATTTGGTTACACGCAGTCCTCCACTGCAATTGAGAACCGAAAATCGGATACTGCGCTTTCAAGGTTGATGTTCCAATTTGTGTGACGTGGATTATAACCGATTTTTGGTTCTCAATTGAAGTGGTGGGTTGCGCGTAACTATTGCAAATGGTTCAACTTATTTGCTGCGTACTATATGTTTTATATGCATAAAACCTATGCTTTACTGATGCATGACATTTCTCTATCACTCGTATATGATTGAAGAATGGCTGAACATTTGTTCTTCTCCAGTTCTAAGGTGCAGAGGCAAGCCGTACCAAACTTTTACTGAGTAAAACTCAAACGTAGCAATTGAAAAATAGTTGAATTTTGCGTTCTAGGACCATGGTTTCCCTTTTAGAAATTCCTTGTGGCTCTATAATTAAAATATTAAGTCCACTTTTATACCCATTAGGTTTCAATAAATTAGTAATCACATAATGTGGCAATAGTAGGAACAGATACGTAACTTTATTTCTAAGTTATTTCGGATTGTATGAAATTTACCTGGCACAAACCGTAAGCATTTATATAAGCTTGGATTTAAGACGACAGAAAAAGTGGGACACTTTCATAAATTGGATTTGATGATTCCTAAAAACCTCTGCTATTTCTGTACGTAACCTTATTATAAAATTTTCTTAGAGTATTTTTAGCTTTGCCTCGTACCGTATCAAAAGTTGCTACTCGTATTTTACTGGACCATCTCGAACTGATTGTAAAAATAATTAAAAAATAATAAATTCATTTTTTTTTTTCGGAAACCAGTCCGTACGCATAGATTATGAAATATACTTTATACAGGAACATGGACTTTGTAAATTAAAAAGTTGTTCAGAGCCTTTTGAGAAAAAATTATATTCCATTAGCGATAGGAATTGTCGAAATGAGATTGATTTTTACTACCGTAATATTGTAAGGTCAATCCTAAATATTTTATAATTTCAGTAATTATTATCGACGATAGATTTTTATGACGAATTGCCTCTAGAGGTCATTGCCATCTGGAGTATCAATTTATTTTGTTATGGATTACCTAAACTGAAACTAGATTGTTTCGGATAAGCTTTAACTACACGTGTGAGGTTGAAGTTTCAACCTAATATCACTGAGTGAGTGATAAGGTAATATTTTACTCTCGAAAGAATTTTTTAAATCAGTCCAGTGTTTTGAGATTATTCATTGCAACTAAAAATTTTAGTTTTTTTTTGCCTCTATATAATATGTATTAGTATAAATTTCTAATATAAATATCTCAAGACTCACATATATATATATCATTCTGTCTGTCTGTCGTTTTAACTAAATTTTTCGATTTCAACTTTGCTCGGGAAACAATGGTAATACTGATACGAATAGTCGGTTATTCAGTTCCGACCCGAGCCCCAGGCGCCGACATTATTTATTTAACACACTCAAAGGAATACTAGTTAGATAATTGTTCCTTCAAATCCCCATTGAAAATACAATAATCCTTCAAACAGGTTTAAATGGAAAATTAAAATAGTAAAGCGAGAGAAACAGCTAATTGATTTTAATATTTTATCAGTTTCATTTTTCCTTTTTTTATTTCTTTTTTCCGGATCATGTTTTGGAACTGAGTTGCTAAGGAAAGAAATAATTAATAGAATTTCTTTTTTGCCTTGAACTCGGGAATTAGGTTGTGATATCTTTATTATATGTATAAAAGTTAATAGCTGTTCCTTTGGCTAATTTTGGTCTTAAAATATTCGTGATGACATATTCCAGTGGTGGAAAAATACGAAAAAGTTCACAAAAAAAAACATATATATCCAAATACAACGCCATTGAAATCGCGAAAATGAACCTGCTAGTCAGTACATTTGTGTTCGCCTAACTGGTCAAAATGTACTGAACTTGGCAGATTTTTTTCGCGATTTCAGGTTTGGTCCCATAGTAAAAGTTGTTTGTTATCATGACTACAATCACGTGTTTAAGTATCGTTCACTAATTACCAGTCACCTTATATAGAGCCTATGTCACTCCGTGATAAAATAACATTCTACTGGTAACATAATTTTTAAAATCGGTCCAATAGTTTTGGAGTGTATTCATTAGGTACAAACACAAGTACAAGTCTTTTTTCTTTATAATAATAATAAATAATTATTATAGATTGAGAGCAGTGGTGGCCGACTGGTAACGTCCCCGACTTACGAGTTGTAGGCCGCGGATTCAAATCTAGCCAGGAAGGAAAACATCGTGAGTAAACCGGCATGTCCTAGAACCAAAAATTCGAAGATATGCGACATCCACCAATCTGCACTGGGACCGCGTGGTGGTTTACGGCCCATTCCCTCTCCTAGAGAGGAGGTCTGAGTCCCAGCAGTGGGAACATTATAAGACTGATGCAATGCAATTCAATTAAAACAAAGAGCTGTCTGTACCATTGACTTTGTTTCAAATCCAATTGACTCGACCTCATCGGTCTTCAATAATTTTGCCTTTAATTAAGCCATTTCGGGTCCCAAAAACCTAAAATCATTTCTAACTTTTGGAACCCTGTGGTTATTCCTATCCCAAACTTGAAGTTAACTAGTTTTATCTACTTAGATAGTAAGTTTCAAAGCCCGTAGTTAGTTACAACTCAGGTAACTAGAACTTGAATAAGCTGAACGGAGCTCCATTATTTTAACCGACTAATGTACCACTAATCTTTCTAACCAGATTCGTTAGAGTTGTAGATACGAGTATTTAGGACATAACTTGCGTGTCGAAAAGATTTGTAATTACATACTGTGTGTAATTTTTAATACTTAAAACTTTATGCACTAGTGCACACAGGCGGCCTTAATGCCATTGGCATTTTCTACCAGTCGACCGAGTCGACCTTAGGGTGGTGCAGAGACATAACATAATAAGTGCAACTTAATGGTAAACAAACAAAACAAATAGAAAACTAATTTAATAATAAATACATACTTATATAGGGTGACTGGTAATTAGTGAACGATACTTAAACACGTGATTGTAGTCATGATAACAAACAACTTTGACTATGGGACCAAACCTAAAATCGCCAAAAAATTCTGCCAAGTTCAGTACATTTTGACCAGTAAGGCGAACGAATGAATGTACTGAAATTGGCAGATAATTTTCACGATTATAGGTTTGGTCCCATAGTAAAAGTTGTTTGTTATCATGACTACAATCACGTGTTTGAGTATCGTCTACTAATTACCAGTCACCCTATTTAAATACCTAAAATTATTTTGAGCAACGAATCCACGAGATTTTCAACGGAAGCGCATTCCAAATAGAGATCGCCTGTACAAAGAAGGTGGAATGGATAAACCCAGAGCGACCTAAGGGCGTAGTAAACGATTATTATTCGTAGATCGGAGATTTTTACTATGGTCAGAGCAAAGAAATTTGATTGGAATTAAGTTTCTGGTGCCTATGTATTTACGAGCTTTCCGTGGCACAGGAGTCACTAATAGCCTTAAAAACTTATTTTGAACCCGTAACCTCGTTTATGTTATCGCTTGCAGTGGTTTTCTCATTTGATTATAATTTAGGTGTCTTCAAGACCAGAGTGAATAGGCTCTTGATAAACTAGTGTGATTCACCATCAACAATTTCACTACAGCTTGCTAGCAGGTGGAATCGCAGTCAAGCA
The DNA here is from genome assembly GCA_958295575.1 of Leucania comma. NCBI lineage: Eukaryota > Metazoa > Arthropoda > Insecta > Lepidoptera > Noctuidae > Leucania > Leucania comma. The sequence continues at coordinate 4,674,263 of OY282469.1, forward strand.
CTAGTTTATATCATTTATTTAAAAAACAAGTAATGAAATATGGCCACTGTACGGTTAATGATCCTCAGACTGATCGATGATGCCTTCAAGACAACAGAACAAATGATCGACTAAACTAAATTGTTATTTCCTCTGTAAGTGCCAGATGCAGTTTTGACAATAAAACGGTTCAATTGATCGATTATGTGATCATTTAATATACCTGTCACGGAATCTGAAAGCTTAAGGCCCGGTTCTACTCATTTTGTCCTTTTTTAAACCTATGGAAATCCACAAATATAAAAGAGAACACCATAAAAAAATATTTTATTAAAATTGACAATATGGCCAAGGGCTTGGCAAAAATGAAAACACGATATAAATTAGTTGGCTCGATAAAAAAAAATCGGGAATCTGACCCTAATTTACGATTTCAAACGTATTTACGTTACGGAACTATTTGAAAGTTACAAAAAAAAAAACAAAGCTTGTTATTTAAAAGTGCTTCGCAAGAACAAAAATCTTGAATAGTTGTTTTTTTTTTTTATTTAAAAATAAAACCGCTGTTTTTGGGCCGCGAAGACGACATAATCCCGAGCGAAGTTCATCCAAAAAAAAGAGTGACTATAACCGGCCCTTAACAAAAGGTAGTATAACGGCCCCTTCACGACTTTGGTCTTAGCGGCGAGCGGCGCGGCTAGTGGGGCGAATATCGGTAGTTGATTGGTCAAGCGCGCGCCGCAGTGGCCGCTATAAGCAACGTCGACCGCGCGCGCTTGAGTATTCGATTTTAAGCGTATGCACTCGGCACTTTCTATTATTATAATGCAAAATTATTGTTTCCGTCAAGCGATTATGTATTTGATCTTTGAGAAATAAATGATATATATAAACCGTAACTAATATAAACAGACTCGAAAATGTTTTATGTAAACTTTGTTTTAGTTCAATTTACAATACTGCTGACGCAATTGTTGTTTTACCGTCTTTTTAATAAAATATATTTAATTAGCAACATTACTTATCATGGTCAACAAGAAATTTAATATTATTAAAACTTGTGATTACTCTTTGCTAAGCTGAGATAAGCTGTATGATATGATAATAAACATCGCGTTATCATTTACATTCTATTCTAACTTATCTCACACATTTTAATAAATCAATCCTTTCTTATTCATAAGAATGTCACATACTAATTTTTAATATAAAACAGCAACTTATTTGTTGCTTAAAAATTATTCTGTCAACGCATGGATTCATACTAAATTAATATAAAAACTCAAAGCAATTCACCTATACGCTGTCATTCTTTACAACCAACTTTTTTACACTACGCATTTTGAGTAAAAAATTATAAATGATAAAAGAAAATACATGAGGGACGTCTTTTGAATGTTAATAAGGCGGTCCTTGAAGTTTATTTAATTATAAAATAATAGAGAAAGTCCGCTATTCACTGTGGACACTTCTCTCCAGTGTAATTTGCTTGCCTGAGTAGGACGTGGGACTTGGCGGAAGAACACTTGAATAGTTAATATACATATCTACATCTATTTAAACTTTGAACTATGTTTTGTCATATAAATAAGCCTTTCCTCAAGTCTTTTCAATGGAATGAATAGGAAAAGTGTATAATATTCTGAATACCCTCGAAAGGTTACGCGTCTGGCTCTCAAGTTGTAAGGGGAGACGATGTAACTAGTTATATAGGGTGACTGGTAATTAGAGAACGATACTTAAACACGTGATTGTAGTCATTATAACAAACAACTTTTACTATGGGACCAAACCTGAAAACGCGAAAAAAAACATCCTAGTTCAGTATATTTTGACCAGTTAGGCGAACATAAATGTACTGAACTTGGCTGACATTTTTCGCGATTTCAGGTTTGGTCCTATAGTAAAAGTTGTTTATTATCATGACTGCAATCACGTGTTTAAGTATCGTTCACTAATTACCAATCACCCTATATATGTTATTTATTTTGCTGTACTAACACGTAGGTATGTATATTGAATGTAAGAAAACCGGCCAAGTGCGAGTCGAACTCGCGCACAAAGGGTTTCGTACCGTCCGTAAACAACGGCAAAAAAATCACGTTTGTTGTAGGGGAGCCCCACTTAAATATTTTTGTTCTGTTTTTAGTATTTGTTGTTACAGCGGCAACAGAAATTTCATCAGTCTGTGAAAATTTTAACTGACTAGCTATCCCGGTTCTTGAGATATAGCCTGGTGACAGACGGACGGATAGCAGCGAAGTTATTAATAGGAACCCGTTTTCACCCTTTTACCCAAAGGGAAGAAACCCTAAAAAACTACTTAAGTTTTAAAGCTTGATCTAAAGTCATATAATACAAGGTAATGCTGTGAAAAGAACTTTATTTCACTTCATTTAAAATTAAAATAATAAAAAGAAAGAAAGAAAGAAAAACATTTATTTGAGACCCGCACAGGACAAAAAATATATATACAACAACAATACAAAAACTATAAATAGGTTTTACAACATAAAAAAAAAGAACACAAAAAAAAAATTGAAATTAAAAGACCTGTGCGATGTCAAAAAGGCCTCTATCTCAGCATATGCTGCGATATTACCTAAAAAAAGGTGAAATAACACTAATATTTTAATTTGAAATGAAGTGAAACAAAGTTCACTCTCTAGCAAAAGGGTGGAATGTTTGAGCCACTACTTTAATTAGGAAACATAATTTCCATTTAGTCTAGAAATGTTTACCGCTACGTAATTTTGGGACCAACACAATAAAACTTTACTAAAACAATAATCCGGGTCGACTAATATTTTTTCCAACTTCCAGTCCACCAGGGAACAATTCACCACCTAAATCTGGGTCCTAAAGTCATAAAAAACAGTTTAATACACAAACCGTCAAGTTGGCGATATAAACTAAGATTAATTCACTCAACTAGACTCATCTCGGTATGAACTATGTACTTACTAACTTCGTGACAAACTGCCGGACACAGTTTGACTGATACGAATGAGCACCCCTACTATGAAACAGATACTACAATGTTTCGTCACTCTATCGAGTTGGGAATACGTATACGAGTATGCCTCGACCTCGGCCAAAAGGCTCTTGTCAATTTTTTTTTTAACATGCAGCGATTAATTATGACTTTTCTATAATCTTCAAATGTCAAGGATTGACTATAGAGATTTATTTAAAATCTCTATCTAATTATATAAAAGAAAGTCGTGTTAGTTACACTATTTATAACTCAAAAACTTTTATGCCGTGAAATAAAAAAACCAATACCTGCTTATTTATTGGTATAAGGTAAAGTAGTGTAGAGTAGGGTAGAGTAGTCAGTTGACGGGAGCGAAGCCGCGCGCTAAAGCTAGTTCAGAAAATTTTAAAAATCGCTACAATGTTTCAACATCTTATAAATGTATTTGCTTTGTACATGTATTTTCCTTTGACGTTATGCACTTTGGACATTTTATTCCTTTGATGTTTTGCGCTTTATTGGCTCTGTACGTCGTAGAATATTTTTTTTGTAGTTGGTTAAATCATCCAATGACAAATCCCGCCCTTGGGCGGAGCGGGAAGTAGTGTCAGACTCTTACTGACTAAAAACCTACCTCGTTCCTTCGTTGCCTATCGTGCCGGGTATTCCTTTCGGAAGCTGACCCATGACCCCAGCAGGCTTCGACCCTGCCTGCCGTGGACACTTTACTTCTTTGACGTAATCCATGCTTTTTACATTTGCCTGCACCATTGCAGTTTTTTTATCTGTAAAAAACTGACTATTATCTTTTTCCTTTTGCCGCAATAATATTAAAAGTGGTCATTTTTATCTTTTCTTTCACATCAGTTATTTGGTAAGAGGATAATATTTATCAATTACCTTCCTACGTATTAGTCAGACTTTCCTCGACTAAATATCACACAGTACACATAAAGGTCAATTTATTTTCTCCACTAGTACGGGCCCACACACTGCCTAAGTTCATCCGTTCTATTTGACTAATTCTCCGACTCTGAATAAGTCCGACTACCCGTATTCAGGTAACTGTAATATTTTAACTGGTACCATTCTACATACGCTCTAAAGTACAGTTCAGAACAAAATTTAAACCCTTCATGCTTAGTAAAATTTAAGAACATCAAAAAAAAAAAAAAAGAACATCTTGCCAACATATTCTTCTGCGAAGCAGTAATACTATCAAAGGAGGCGGCGGCATGCGTTAGGCAACGGCCTCTAATATATCAATGGTTTTAGTTTTTTTTTTTTTAATTCTTAATGAGGGAGTTTTGTCACTATATTGACTATGTCACTCCAACATAGCCGAATTTTGAATTTTAACTTATATTAAAAGGTTATAATATATTTTGTATACAATTTGTCCTCGGTTTAGCTAGGACACTGTTTGCAAATACCGATTTCAAACAAATTTAGAGTGCTAAAAAATTTCTCTTAAGGCGTTCGCCCCGCTCACACTTCACCAGAAAATGATGTACGTCCTCGATTATTTCGCATTTTTCGCAGGAAAGTAAACTTCTTCGATAGAATGTGACCAATATCTTTTCTATTGAGAGTACAATTTTCTATCTAGGGAATCGTTAATGATTCGGGTTGGATGGTGTTGTACCAGATACCTTTCTCTCTTGAACTCATCATGATATTCTATCCACAATTTATGACAATGTTTTCTAACCAGACAAAAGTCATCTGAGAAAATTGAAACTACATTTAATGGTATACCCTCAACGCAGGCTCACATGTTTAAGTCAAAAAAAATGAGGGATTCTAGAGTAGAATCGCGAGAGTAGCGAGGGATTCTTTAGTCGAATCCTGAACGTAGCGAGGGATTCAAAGTACGTCGCCCGACCCTAAAAAATTATTTTTCCGAGTTTTTATTTCCGAGTGATACACTCTACTTTTCATCACCCAGTATGAGAAAATAAAAAGCGCCACATATTTTATTCTTTTTTGTATTTAGCCGGCGGCGCAATTATATGGGCCGTTGTACCAGCCAGTCTTTATTCAAACAATATTCGCATTCGATTTCTTTGGCGCTGAACACTAAGATGTTCCAAATTCAAAAATTGCGCGGCAAAGATAATTGCGGCTCACTTTTAAAGAGGATTAAAAAGTCATCACTGCCCGCTAAAAGTTTCTTATAGAAAACACTACATTTGGGTACATTTAAAGGCGATTCAAGTCGTCCTTTTCGAACAGGTGGGATGAAAAAAATAATAAAGATGTGATCATGTTTTCGATCTTGACTGTACCATTTCACATACGGTCCGAGGAACATGCAAAAGACTTTACGCTTGTGAGAGCAACTTCCTAACATTTACATAATCGTTTGATCCAAAGTTCTAGTTTCACGTCATATTTTTGTTTCTAGGCATTTGAGGCACAATTTAAGTGCAGGTTTAGGTTTAAGCTATTTTGTTGCATCTACCTACCGTGTACCTACCTCTCGTTGCTGAAATGAAAATTTAAACTACTAGGTTTTTTAAGAGGCTCTCGTTTGACCACTATCTCACTTGATGGTAAGCGATGATGTAGCCGACGATGGCACACGCTTGCCTAGAAGTAACCAATTCACTCTTGACTTAAAGACCCCTAGGTTATAGTATCAAGAAACACAAACTCCGGCAGGGAATTCCACTGCTTGGCTGTACGCTAAATTAATTTGTTCCCAAACCGCTTTGCACGTATGGGTGTCCACCATGTACCGATGGTGCAACGCCGTACATCTAGTCTTTGTTACTTGCAAAATTAAATATTTTAAGTAAATTACATCCAATGACGTCTCAATCAGCTATGCCACATTGTGTTACATGCTCCTACATGCTTTCTTAATTGAAAGTTTTATACTACCGCTCTGGGTAAAGAGGGAGAGAGTGTCAGATTTTCATTTGATAATTTTCTAAGTAAATCTATACTAATATTAAAAAGCTAAAGAGTTTGTTTCCGATTTGAAAAACTCTTTCTGTGTTAGATAGCCCATTTATCGAGGAAGAATATAAGCTACATAACATTACGCTACCACCTACGGGAGCAGAGCAGTAACTAAAGATGCGGGTGAAACCGCGGTGGTCAGCTACTAAAAAAATTAAATAACCACTCACACGCCAGGGGGTATTATTATTACGTAATTGCCCCCTTTTTAGAAAATCACATAAAAAAAAAACACAAAGATAAATAAAAAAATCTGGGTTTTTTGGAAAAATATATAATAATGTATTATGTAAGGTAATAATTATATTATGTAGGTATTTACTTATCAACATGAATCAGTATTTTGCTATACAAAAAATAATTTATCATATAAATAAGGAAAATATGATAAGAGACTGAAATCAAAGACAACACAAGCATCATAACAAAATAAAAACCTGTCACGACCTCTTACTTAATTCACGTTAACTTAATCTAAGATTAAGTGCCGAGTCAGGCGCTTAGACATTAAAATTTAAACAGTTGTTAATATAGTGAAGAATGTAATTAGTCTTTAAGCGATAACGTGACGTATTTTATTTAGTTATTACGCAGTCGTAACGTTACTTGATTGCCGGAAGGCGTATTATGTGCTTTTATAGCTTACGATACGATCACGACTGATGGCGACGACGATTACGACTTTTATTTATTATTATTTTTTATTTTTATTATTTATTTATTATTTATTTATTATTTATTTATTATTTATTTATTATTTATTTATTATTTATTTATTATTTATTTATTATTTATTTATTATTTATTTATTATTTATTTATTATTTATTTATTATTTATTTATTATTTATTTATTATTTATTTATTATTTATTTATTATTTATTTATTATTTATTTATTATTTATTTATTATTTATTTATTATTTATTTATTATTTATTTATTATTTATTTATTATTTATTTATTATTTATTTATTATTTATTTATTATTTATTTATTTAATCTTCATGTACAATAGTAGTACATAGGTGGATTTAATGCAATAAGGCATTCTCTACCAGTAAACCTTTGGGCTAAAAAGACAAAACTGTGCTAGTTGTGCACAATAAATAAATAACAGATATTTCAAATACATATAATATGGTATCATTAAAATTAGTTACTTATAATAATAAAATACGTATACAATATATGACTTGACTTACGTGTATGACGTTTGTATGTATTTCAGTTTTTTTTTTTGCAGCCATACTAGGCATCGACGATGTCCTTAAAAAATGTACACATGACAAAGGAAAATGTGACGATCACGCCTGTGTCATGACTAGGTAGGTATAATGACAGTCACCACGCGCTTTCAACACTGATAAATCTTATTAAAAAGTACTCTTTTTAGGGTTCCAGACTTCAAAAGGAAAGAACGGAACCCTTAAAGAATCATTTTGTTTTCCGTCTGTCTGTCAAGACCTTTTTATCTCGGGAACGCGTGGACGTATTGAAATAAAATTATAACCATATATTCAGGTCTGCGGTCCCTTGAAGCTGTAAAAAAAAAGTAAGTAAACGAAAACAAAAGATATGGCCATTTATGTCACATTAAAACGTATATTTCGGCAGTCTTAAGGAATCAAATTTATAGGGTACTTCCCATTGACCTAGAATCCTGACATTTGGCATAAAGTTAGGTCTAATAGTAATATATAATAATAAATTTGAAAACAGTCAATTTGTTGTTATTTCAGAAAACAAAACACTTTTTCGTCACCGAAAAATCTTCGAGGCTCAATTTGTGAATTGAACTATTTACATTGGTAAGTTTGAACGGAACCCTCATTGCGCGAACCCAATTCACATTTGCCCAGTTTTTTTATTTTAACTTGTCCCAATGTATATTATGTAAACAGTTTACTATGTTTCATCAATATTAGCATAAAATTACAAACACGAACAAAATGATATCGCAGCGCCTTTTTTAATTCATGTCCGACTTTTTCTGACTTAAACCACACCGGTATCCTTCAGTTGCCTTTTGTGTTTTAAGATCACGGATTGCTTTTCAGAAAAATCAGCATGCTTTTGTTTTGTTTTTTTTTTTTTGTTGTGGTGGTCAAAGGGTTAATCACACTTATTTAAAAAGTCGTCAACTATAAACGCCATTAACCCGTCGAATCATTCCGTTTTACGTTCCACGTTACAGCCAGCGCTTGAGCAGTAAAACGTTCACAACACGACTGTATCAAACGCCATGATTACGGGTAACTATGACCCGTTTGTGCTTTACCGCTGTACCTCTACCATGAGTTTTAAGCAATAGTATTCGTCGCTACTCGATATCGACGCCGTAAATATTTTGTATGGCAAATTTTGGTTCTGCAAGTGACCGCTAGAGGCGCTGCAAAATTTGCCATACAAAATATTTACGGCGTCGATATCGAGTAGCGACGAATACTATTGCTTAAAACTCATGGTAGAGGTACTGTTTGGGGCTAAAGATGTTATGGATCATATTAGCGATTATACGGTACGATGGAGTATAATACTAGTACTATCATATTTATTATAATCAAGTGTGAAAAGTGTTTTAGTTTGACCTAAAAGTGAAACATAATTATTAGGTAGGTAGGTACTTATTACCAAAGTAAAAAATAGTATAATACGCGGCAAATAAGTTGAACCATTTCCTTATAGTCACCCATTTTGATTAAGACCCGAAAATCGGTTATGTTCCTCGTAACACAAATTGAGCCATCATGGCGTAATAAAACTTAAGATTGTAACCAAATGACATTGTGCTGTTTTACGAGTCTGAAGCGGACGAATTCGAAGAGAAGAAGTGGGTACCAGCTTTTAATAAACAATATTTTTTTTTTTAATAATATCTAAGATTAAAAAAAATCCTAAAATACACGGAAATAATTTTTTAAATACCTACACTTACTCTAAGACCCGCTCTTAGCACACCGCTTTTAGACACGCAATACACTGTTTTCCGCACTAGTGCGGAAAAAAGCGCGTGTTCTCCACCGCCACAATTTTATTATAATAAATTTGTTTATTGTATCAAGCTGGGCGTGCGTCGACCCCCACGAGTTCGAAGTATATTGAAAATCGTAGTTTTATACACATGCAAATTTGTCACTGCAGCTCTCGGCTCCATAACACACTCGCCTACGGCTCGTGCGAATTCTGCCTCGGACGCAATGACAAAACTTTCTGCACTTGTATCAAAATCTTCTATATTTCACCGACTCGTAAAAGGTACGTCTCGGGTCGTTCAACCCAAAAAGTCGAATGTCCAGCGACAAAACTTGTACAAAAGTGATCATTTATGCGAAAATCAAAATGGGGTCGACCCGCTCGAGATAACTCTTCGGTAATAAAAGTTTAAACTTTCTCGAAAACTTGAAGAACTCCAGCCATCGTTGATAAAGATATTTTGTTAATCTTTACTGGCACGTTCCTGAAATTCAGGTGAACCTGAAAATTATTTCGTTTTAATGATGTTTAGTAGAGAACAAAGTCTTTGAATGGTGTTTGTGAAGGCGTTTCATAGAATTCCACAGCTTGGTATTTTTAAAAGTAGGTACTAAATGATTCTGGGAAAACGAATGGGGTCTAAACCTTTAATTTGCAACAACAGTTTTCGTTTATTCATTTTTTATTGTTGATAGATTCGCACTTGACCGCTATCTCACCTGATGGAAAGCGACAATGCGGTTGACGATTGAGCGCGCTAACCTAGAAGTAACCTATTCACTCTTGATTTAAAGATTTCGAGGTTGTAGCCATCAGGAAACACAGACTCCGACAGGGAATTTCACTACTTTTACAAAAACCATTTCTTTATGAACTTTTTTTTTAAGTTAAAAAATAAATAAATGATATTTTTTTTTAGCAAACTGGTTTTATAATCACTTTTATGCGTCAATTTGAACTAGATGAGGCCGGTATTGCCTAGTTAACTACCCTGAGAATTATAGTAGTACCAAAACAAACTGAGAGGTCAAGTCTTTTTAAAAATCCATACAGCAAGCATGTAATGAACAAAACGCATAATTAATGTCTTTTTTTGTAGGTGAGAAAATCATCCAATGACATGTCTCGCCCTTGGGCGGAGCGGGAGATATTGTAAGACTTTTACTGACTAGAAACTAACTCCTATTACTTCGTCGCCTTTCATACCGGGGCCGAATCTTCCTTTCGGAAGCAGGGGTCTTGGTTCTTACGGGTTGCTGACAACTCCTTGAGGCCCGTGTGAAAAAATACGCGCCGTCAACGACTTCGGCTTGGTCCGGACGGTTACTGGACAGCAAGCCCGCGCCTGCGGTGACGGCAATCGTGATTGGAATCCCGGCGGCGGCTGGGGCGTGAGGACCGGATAAGTATGAGTGGAACTGACTAGTTGGTGCAAGCATTTGTCAGTATTCGTGTAGCTGAACTCAGGACTACTGGGTAACTCAACGATTTGACGAATAATACCAAAGAAAACATTTTTACGTTGGCGAAAAAAAGAACTGCCAGACATACGTTAAAATCATTGAAAAGAAAAAAGCAATCCATACAGCTCTCATATTTACAATAATGAAAGAAAACATGAAGTAAAATTACGTAGGTACACATGCATAGAGATAGTTTTAATATTAATAAGTTTAAACCTAAGATAATATTACTTTTCTTGTTGTTTTATGTAAACACAACAACAATTGTAATTACAATCGATTACACATTATAAAAAGGTTTTAAAGTAAATCAAATTAAAACTAAAACACTGGTAACGCAGACAGTGAGACAGACAAACTAATTAGTGTGGAAACAGTGTCCAATATGCAGAGCCAATTATTCTCCTCATACGACCCGCGGTACGTGCTGGGTTATTCGCAAGACGATCACAGACAAAGCAATACTAAACTTTATTAAAAATACAAAATAACATCAATTTATTTGAAGACTAGTTGCTATACGTTGTTTCACTTGCATTTTAGAAAAGCTCCATCGTGATCATCATCATTTCATACAAAAGACAAAAGACAGTCTATATTCTACTTCTAGGCAATTACCCGGACCACACACAACCAGCAAGCGTACTCCATGGTCGACTATATTGTCGTTTTCATCACGTGAGATAATAGTCAAGCGTGAGCCTATCAACAATTTTTTTAATTTTTTTATTAGCCTATTATGTCCCACTGCTGGGCGAAGGCCTTTCTCTCCCTTTTCCACACACGTCTGTCCTCGGCCATTGTGGGCCAGTCCCTCCGGTAATTGTCCAGCTCATTTCTCCACCTTCACCAACAATTAAGTAAATAAAAAGCTAGTAGCTAGTAAATCAAGAAAATCAAGATAAAAACCCAGCCAAGTGTGAGTCGGACTCGGGCACGAAGGGTTCCATACCGTCGGAAGCAAAAAACAGCGAAAAATGACGTTAATTATACGGGAGCCCCACTGAAATATTTATTTTTCCTTTTTTTAGTATTTGTCGTTATGGCGGCAACAGAAATACACAATCTGTGAAAATTTTAACTGTCTAGCTATCGCGGTTCTTGAGATACAGCCTGATCACAGACAGACGGAAAGAAAGCGAAAGTCAGTAATAAGGCCCCAATTTTTACCCATTGGGTATGTAACCCTAAAAACGGACCCACATACTTGAAAACATCGTCAAATGTACTGGATTATTTGTAAGATAGTTAAGTCCGCAGATTACTACTTGACTAAAAACTAAAACAAACGAATAATGATTTAATTTTTTTAAAGATACGAGGACTACAGTAGATTTTTCAGTAAAAATCACATCCGAATTCTCTGCGATAGTGAAATTCTAGAAAGAGATTTTAATTAACAATTGTGAGAAATCTGGTGGACATTATGATTGTGGATATTTTTCTTTCTGGTGCAGCGTGTAACAAAAGCTTTAGATAAAGATAACAGTTTCTTACTTTTTAGAAGAAATTGTGGAAACTGTAAAAGTGTAGGTATTATACCTATTTAGTCATACACGCCATGCTTCTCAACCCTGACTCACGTAACAAGGTGCAAAACGCAAAAAACCACTAAAGTAGCATAGGTCTCGTTCCACCCAGAAAGCAATAAGTAATTTATTTATTCATCATCATCATCATTTGATGCATCAGATGTCTACTACTAGACGTAAGCTCCCGCAAATGTCACCACAATGAACGGTCCAATGCGTCTCGCATCCCACGGTCCAACTTGTGAGAGACCTTCCAGCACTTCGTCTTCCAGTACAGGGTTGCCACTCTAGAACCTTTCGGCTTGGCGATCTGTTCTGCGAGCAATATGTCCTGCCCATTGCCACAGGTTGACGATTTTTAGGCTATGTCTGCAACTTTGGTTCTGCTGCGGATATCTTCATTTCCGATACGATCACTTATTACACACACACATCGTTGATATTTGTTTATAATATATATTCTTATGATCATAATTATGTAGCTTACATTGTACAACTGCTGTGCAAGGGATCCCCTTCATTCACATTCACTTCTTGCCGATTCCTAATCTAAGCCTTAACACCATATCCTTCGTGGTCTGCCACGACCTCGTCTTGCGATTGCAGAGGACCAATTTTGTGCTTTACCCCACTACAGCTGGGTAACCTTTGAGCCACGTCAAAAATTTACAATTATTACCACCCAAAATAAGGGGGGCATCCCTTACTATTGAAAATGAAAAAAAACGCAGTAATGGTTTACCTACTGTCATGTTATTACCTACATTCTAGCAATTTGCTCAAAGGAAAAGTGTTAAAAGAAACATTAATGAACTTAAACCAGGTGAAAACTTTGCCAAAACTTTCATACATGACGACAACAGCAAAAACTTCAACAAAAAGAACATTATTTACTGTAACTGGCTTATGTTTCACTTAAGAATAAATAAAGTTTGGCAAGATATTGTAAGATATTAAAATTCTTGGAAATATTCAGGATTACCATCTTATTGGTAAACACAAAGTTCTAGAAAACTTTGATATATTTTTGTTTGATAATATCTTGAACATTATCTAACAACAGGAGTAAATAGTGCTCTTTTCAAAGGAAAGAAAGTATTCATTTTCTAAATTACTTCGTGGCCATTCTCAGGCCATTAAATATTTAAGGAATAAAAAGTAAGGACTTTCTGTGTCTCTGTTTGTATTTCCTTATTTTCTGAGAACAAAAAGGTTCCATTACAAAAAGCCAAAATCTAATCTCTTTGTCCTGTGCACTCATTGTTTTGAAATGGACTCATCACTATGAGAGGCAGGTAATATCATGAAACTTTTTGTATCGTGGTTTTCAAAATGTTATGTCTTTCTTTTTCAATATAATATATATATATATATTATAATTGATTAGTTTATTTTAATGGAGCTTGTGATCAATTATTACTTTTTGTAATTGGGAACAATAAAATTGTATAATGTAGAAGCACTTTTTTTTTCTAATTTGTGAATGTGAAGTACCATGGAGCATTTTTATTTTATTAGATAACAACTTGTTTGACGTTATGAGCATGGCAGTTGAGAGTTTGTCATGCTCACTCAAATGTTTCGCTGATGGTGGCACGTGTTATTGGGTCATTCGGTTCCCTTCAAAATGGTTGAGCTGAGTGGGGCTGAGGCACGCGTCATGCTCGTGAACGGGCGCCGTCAGTTGGGACTGGTCATCTCTTAGCTGCCAGTGGCTTAATTCAATTACTATTTTTTTATTAGTTTATTGTATTTTTTTCATTATTTGTGGTTTCATTGCGTTTTAATTTTTTTTTTTTTCTTCATTGTGCTCACATAATAGAAGCGACAATAAATTTGTAACCAAGATTATGTAACTCATAATATGATTTAAAAGAGTGTCCATGGAGTTTCTTGCACGTTCTTCTCCATAGAGATCTACGCTTTGGAACGTGCAATTTAGCTTCACTTTTTTTTTTGGACTGACCGACATTTTGACAATTCAAAAGTGCCTGTAATTGGTCTATTTGAAATAAACTATTCTGATTCTGATTCTGATTCTGAAACATTTTAAAAATCAAGACTCATGTCAGTACATAAGGTTTATCTAAGAATTTTTAGAAACCAAATTGGCTTATTACTATATTTTAGGCCCCTGGCCCACGGCGACTTTTGTAGCGATACTATCGCACGTAAGCGCGCGAAAGCATCGCTACTAACGCGCGTTAGTCGCATTTGCAACGTGCAGAAGAATGGATGCCAAAGCGATATAGCATCGCGACTGTATCGTTGCGAACGCGCTACAGCATCGCTACAAAAAGTTGCCGTGTGCGAGGGGCCTTAGTGCACAGGACCATTCATTGCGGTGGCATTTGGAAGAGGCCTATGTCCAACAGTGGACGTCCTTGGGCTGAAATAAAGATTACAATAATTATATTTATCTATCTACTTTTGACACAAATTATGCTTATGAGTTTATCAGAAACTTTTATGTGTGTAATCAATAAATAAGTTCTCCGGCTCTGGGTGAAGTGAGAAGTGTCAGACTTTTACTAACTAAACCCTATCCATGTTCTTTCAGGTGCCTTTTGTGTTTCATGACCGGTGACTCTTCGGATCAATCCCGCTGGCCTGGAATTTCCCACCAAAAAAACGCCCTAGCAGGCATCGGCTCTAGCCGTCTCCGTCAATTGTGTTCACATCTTTTTGAGGCGCGTGTGGAAAATAACGCGATGGCGAGCTACGTATTGCTCGCCGTTCGCCAGATTGTACCTACGGTGGCCGCGGGAATCGGCCTGCGACTCCCGACACCCAAGTCTCAGGCTTTTTTATATGAGAAATGATCTAACGACTTCTTCCGCTCTAGGGCGAAGCGGGAGGGCGTGTCAGACGTTAACTGACTAAAACCCACTCCTATGTTCCTTCGTTGCCTTGCACTACCTGAGGCCCTGCACTCGGGTTTTCCTTTCAAATACGAACCCATGGAGGATTCGACCCTGGTGGGCCCCAGTTTTGCTGGCATATCGTCACTACGTACCGTTGACGACTTACCAACGCACGGTGCGAGAGATGCTGCTGCCGAACACCCCCACGAGGACACGACGGTGCACTGCTAAAGCGAGGCATTATACCTCTACCGTATCCTTTGGGCGGTACACACAATGGTGACACCCGGGCGGTTTTTCCACACGAATCCAGTGCAGGAAATCCCCAAACTTACCTCAGGTTTCCTCCGGTGCAGGAAACCTGCGTCATGCGGAAGGTGTGGTCTTTCCATTCACTCCTTAAAGAGGGGAGTTACCGCCATAATTATGGCGTGCCCAAAGTCACAAGTTTAAAGTATAGTACAAACGGTGTTTACAAGAATTTATATTATGCAATTACGTTAAGCTCACATACCTTTAACATCATTAACATCGTTGACCCTATATTTACTGCACTTTAACCGCAAGTTAATTACTTCATATTCTAACCCCATCCAACTGCACTCTTGCTTACCTGAAACAAAAAGAAAAACACGTTAAAATTTTCACAAAGTAAGAAACTCGACATGCTGTCTACATATTTATTTTCATTTCCCTTCATTTCACATGCAACCACAGAACCATACAAAATGAAAATTCGCCACCCCTGAGAATTTCCTTGAAAACCGTATTCCGAATTAAGCTGGCGTGTTTACGTAGTGTGAGGATAAACTATCTAGGAGGCATCTCATAAATAGCTCGGCTCTACAGATCTTTAGTCCCAGTTAGCCTGCGAGACGGCAAAGCTCGTAATTTAGTCAAATACTCAAATATACTCAGCTAAGTATACTCACAGATACTTCAGTAAAACTGAGACGTTCTCGTATAAGTTGGATCCGCGTTTTGATACCAGAGTAATGAGCAAAGGGAGGATGCTGATTTGATTGAGGACGAATGAGGAGGCTCGAGTGTGGAATAATTCCGTTGATGAGTCCCTAAACTATTTGGAGTAACTAGATTGAAAATGAGAACATTCATTTTAATAAATCGTTGGGGATGTCTTAGGAATTGAATTAGATTGACAATTCTGAAGGCGCGCGTTTCGTTAATAAGTCTCTCTAATTGAAAGATTAAACCCAATTCCTAGTATAATGAATCCGTGTTGAGATGATAATAATAATAATATTTAACGATTTTCACACAACGCTATCTAGTTCCAAACTAAGCAGAGCTTGTGCTTGTAGTACTAGACAACCGATAAACTGACATATATTTCTAAATTACAAACAGACACAGAAAATATAATCGTGCTCATCACACAAAAAATTGCCTTGGATGGGAATCAAAACCAAGACCTCCAGCATAGCAGTCATGGCCACTAACCACTAGAACAACAGGCCAGCCAGTGATTTCCAGTCTGCTATAATTCCGAGTTTCGATGCCTTTACAATTTGCAATTTTAAGTCCACACTTCGCAGTATCCACCACATTGCATGTATTCTGTAAAAATTCCATCTGGATTCTAGACAAAGCTAATAAACTATTCCATTTACAATAGCAACAAAATCAGCTCTATCATGAAATATTCAGGCAACCAGCGTTGCAGCGCAAATTGTAAAAGCCAGAACCTCCAGAAAAATTCTAGGCCATTTTAATCCAAGTCGGAAAATTCAAGTGTTCCATTCAGAAGCAGTATAAATACCTAAACAGAGTAGAGCGTGCCCCGCGGTGACACTGAGATTAGCTCGGCGAGGACGGAGGACGGAGGGAGGAGGACCGCGGCCTCAGTAGCAAGGTCTCACAAATGAGGACTTGCTTTGTAATTGGAATGCACAACTGGAGTAAATTTGCGGGAAAATGGATTGGCCTTAAGTGGCTTTAAGTTGTGACGTTTGATATGAAATGTTTGTAGTTTGGATTTATTTTGGATTACCGTTGCAATTGAGTTGCGATCAGAACTTAGTTTTCTTAAGACACTTGTCTTTTTTTATGGTAGGTAAAATCATCCAATGATAGATCCCGCCCTTGGGCAGAGCGGGAAATAGTGTCAGACTCTTACTGATTAAAAACGTAACCCATTCCTTAGTTGCCTTTTGTGCCGGGGCCGGGCCTACCTTTCAGAAGCTGACCCATGAGCCAAGCAGGCTTCGACCCTGCCTGCCTGCAGCTAGCAGGCTGGGCCTCTACGGTTTACTGACATCTCCTTTAGGCGCGCGGGAACAGTACGTGCCATCGACGACTTGGGCTCGGTCCGGTCGGTTACCTGACGATCGAACAGCGTGCTAGACACTTGTCTTAACTAAAATGGAAAGCAATATACTAATTACATGAATTTTGTTTTTTACCCTTCCCTCCGGACCGCCAACAGGTGTAGACGTGTACCCAACCCGTATTTCTATAATTATTTAAGAAATAAATTTAAAATTCAACTCAGTTAATCACGTATAAAAATAGGAGTGCATAGACCAGAAGAGCTACAGTCTGACCTACGAGTTGCTACACTCATCGACCTCCTCGCTACTCCTGGTACCCTAGTACATCGAAGCTAATCGGCAAATTTAAAGGTACGAATCATTCATTTACCTGCCCACGCGCACAGCAACGCCCCTAGGAAGCGCAAAGCCCCACCTACCTGAGCGCCATTGGACCTTCAAGGACAGCCTAACCGTGTGGTGTGGACCACCTGCTGGGACGTTTGTTCGTGCACGACCTCCTTACTTTTATCTCCTCCTGGTGCAAAAGCCGATTTTACTCAATCAAAGGTGTGCATTTTGTTGTACTAAAAATAACTAGCCAGACGGAGAGACAGCATATAACTTCAAACCGGCTGTAACATATCTTCACTGATTTATCATCTCCTGGTACTCGGAATGGAGGAAATGAGTGGCAAATCACTTTCCGAGTCGAACATTTCTGATCAACATGAACAAACCACCCCTCCTAACTACTTATCTCGATGTTACAAGAGGTCGGTGGGAGATCTTTATAACTACGAATCTGACTTCCGCGCTTTGAAGGAGGAAGTCAAAGAACTAATGTCATCATTAATGGCACCACAACAAGAAGAGATTAAGAAGATCTACCACACTCTAATGGAAATCAAAACCACTAATAGCAACATAGAATCCTCCATGGCTTTTCTGGCCGCACAAAATATAGAATTAAAATCTAAAATTGAGCGTCTCGAAGAACAATCCAAAAATGATAGAAACTGCATCACAATTTTAGAGGACAAAATAGAGGACCTGCAAAGAGGTAGCAGAAAGGCGAATTTTGAGATCAAAAATGTCCCTAAAGTAGCTAAAGAATCCAAAGAAGACTTGATAAAAATGACGCTATGTTTATCCAAAGAAGTAGGCTGTATTGTTACAAAACCGGATATTAGTGACATATATCGTGTAAAAAACAAAAGAACTAGCACAAAAAATAGCCCTATTATAGTTGAGTTAAAGTCAACGATTCTCAAATCGAACCTCTTGAAGTCAGCTAAATCCTTTAATAGAAAACAAAATGGAAAATTATGTGCGAAACATCTCGGATTTAAGACAGATGAGAACACACCGATATACATCTCAGAACAATTAACTGCAAGAGGAGCTCGATTACACTTTCTTGCGCGTGACCTGGCAAAATCTAAGGATTATAAGTACTGCTGGACAGCCTACGGGAAAGTATATGTTAAGAAGAATGATGATTCTCCTACTATTGCTTTATACTGTGAGTCACAGGTACACAACCTCTTACAGCTTAAATGACTAGTTTTCATCTTACAGGCGACCACCCATTGTTACTTTATTTTCTTACTGTATTCCACCTATATTTTGTTAAATTTTCATCGAATTTTTAAACTCTCAAAATTATTTAGAATTAAGTTAAAAAATAAGTTTACTTTTGTTTACCATTTGCGCCTTAACATTCATTCTTCATCACTCAAACCTACATTCAATTCGGATACCAATTTCACACACTTTCAAAACACACATACCCCTACACACTCACAAACACGCACATCCACCCTCACCCACATACGAAAAAATAATACGAATATGATTATGATATTCTGCAACTATAAAACTTATTTAAATGGATAACACTCTACTCACTTTGAATGACATCGACAATTCCGAAATAGCTCAAGTGTTTGATTGTGACATTGCTGACATTACGAAGCATATAGCACCTAACTCTTCCGGCTTTGCCATTGTTTCGCAGAATATTAGATCTGTCTATTCTAATTTTGATGATCTTCAATTAAATTTACACAATCTTGGAATGGAGATTGATCTCGTAATCCTCACCGAATGTAGGTTGAACTCAAATAAACCAATACCTCAAATAACCAACTATAACTCGCACCAAACTACAAACCATCTGAATAGAGCTGATGGTGTAGTCGCCTATATTAAAAGCACTCACAAAAATAAAACAAAAGAAGTAAAGTTAGCTCATGCGTCTTGTCTCGAGATTCATGTTGCGCCTGACATAATAGTTGTGGCAATTTACCGATCCCCTTCAATTAACAACGCAGATCAATTTATTCAGTCTTTAAACAACCACCTCGCTACCGTTGCATCAAATAAAAACATAATAATCACCGGAGACATAAATATTAATCTGATATACAATGAAAATGAACAGTCATATGAACGTACAAACAGACTTAACTATCTCAATATGTTAGCAATGCATGGTCTACTCCCTGGCCACTCGCTTCCTACGAGAGACAAAACCTGTCTTGACCATTTTATAATAAAACTCAAACCCGGCAACCAAACTGCAACCATTGCAGTTATTCACACGACCGTTACTGACCATTTCATGACTTTCTTAAAAATCTCAGACCATACTAACCTAAAAAGATGCGTAAAAACAAAAACCGTTTTTGACTCAGAGAAGGGGCTTGAGCTCCTCAAAGCCAGTAACCTTTTAGACCTATTAAGACTAGATAACCCAAACACGCTTGCTTCTAAATTAATCGAAATACTGCAAAATTGTGTCACACTCGCTACAACTACTCTGAATATACCTTTGAAAAATAGAGTCCTAAAACCATGGATGACAAATGGCTTGCTGCGCTGTATTTTGAATAGAAATCGTATGCAAAAGAGACTTAGGCTTGAGCCATACAACGAAGTGCTAAAAATCACATACAAAAGGTACCGTAATTACTGTTGCACTGTTATTCGAAAACAAAAACGTAAATATGATAGAGACCAACTTTCTAAAGCGTATAGAAATCCTAAAAAGACATGGGCTATCATTAACAACATCACACAACGTAAACCTAAAAAAACAAGTAATTCGGAACTACTAGATATACTCACTACCCCACAAAACTCTGTTGACAAGGTTAATGACTACTTTTGTAACATAGGCAAACTTCTTGCTGGAAACATTACAACTTCTCAATCCGCAGTAGGACATCATATCAACCTTGACTCAATCTCGGCAAACAGTTCTTTGGCCACATCTTTTGTTCTTCTCGACACGGACCCTGACGAAGTTCTAGCCACTCTAATGAGCCTTAAATCGGATAGCGCTCCCGGCTGGGACAAAATACAAGTCAACTTTCTTAAGTCAGCGCACGAGCAAATTGTACCAATCATTACTCACTTAATTAATTTATGCTTTAAGCAGGGACTTTTCCCCGACGCTTTGAAAATAGCACTTATAACGCCTGTGTACAAGTCTGGGGATAAGTCGGACCCGTCTAACTACAGACCAATTTCGGTACTACCATCCATTTCAAAAATTCTTGAGAAACTTATTAACTCACGCCTAATTAAATTCTTATCTAAATATGAAATACTGTCGCCTTCTCAGTTTGGGTTTAGACAAGGAAAGTCAACTGAGGATGCAGTTCTGTCACTAACTTCTGCTTTGGTAGACGGTGTAGATGGTGGAGCTAAGTGTCTTGCTGTTTTTCTTGACCTCAAAAAGGCTTTTGACACAGTGTCAGTTCCTTTACTTTTACAGAGGCTCGAACGCATCGGCATAAGGGGACTTGCTCTTGAACTTTTTAAATCTTACCTCAAAAATCGCAAACAAAAGGTAAAAATTACGATGTTCACCAGTTCTGAATCAACGGTCACTTTCGGAGTCCCACAGGGCAGTGTCCTTGGGCCGACCTTATTCCTTATCTACATTAATAACCTCTGCAATATGAAGCTTGATGGCGGGCTCGTTTTCTCATATGCCGACGATACTGCTATTGTCTTCACTGCTAAGACCTGGGAAAATGTTTGTAGGTTGGCTGAGCAGGGCCTTGCAAAAATAGCAGCCTGGCTAAGCCATAGTCTCCTTACACTGAATGCCTCCAAATCCAACTACATCTGCTTTACTAAATATAATAACTCGCAACCGTCTCAGGATTTCCAAATAAAAATCCATAACTGTCCCAATACCCTGACCCCCGAGTGCTCTTGCTTAAAAATTGACAGGTTACAGCATACCAAATATTTAGGTGTTATGATTGACCAGCGCTTGTCCTGGCACGTGCACACCGAACTTATTATGAAAAGAGTTAGGAAGCTGATATGGACTTTTAAAACATTGCGACATGTGGCTTCAAAGCAACTTCTGAAGCAAGTATATATATCACTTGCCCAATCTATCCTCATGTACTGCCTATCTTGCTGGGGAGGGACAACAAAACAAAAATTTTTGGAACTTGAAAGGGCGCAGAGAACCTTACTTAAGGTCATGTTATTCAAACCGTACAGATATCCCACCCACAGCCTCTACCTATTGTCTGATCTTTTATCTGTAAGAAAGCTTTATTTGCTTCAACTTATACTAAAAAAGCACACATCCCTCCCATATGACCTCTCTAAGCCAAAAAACAGAAGAAACTACTTAGTTGCTCCAACTGTCAAGGTTAGATCTGCATTCGCAAGAAGGCAATACGCAAGACAGTCATCTGTTCTATACAACATGCTGAATAAAGAATTACATATATATTCTATGAAGCTCCGGGACTGTAAAAAAGTTGTAACCGATTGGCTTAAAACTAAAACCTACGACGATATTGAGTCTATAATATCTGTTCTGCAATAACTAAATCAGTTACATTTAGTTGGATGTGCGCAAGGTTGGTAAAGGAAGGATTGTTTAGCTTCAAACAAATAATAAACAGCAGAATATAATTTGAATAAGTAAACAAAGCATTGCTCACTATTACTCACATACCACACAACCTCACTAGTCACACTCACATACACACTCACACACACACTCACTCAATTACACATACCACATCTACAGGCGCGATCTGGACTTTCATTTGTAAAAATTTTATCCAACTTCAAAAAGAAGGATGTTTTTCAGTTTTTCAGTTGCCTTTTTATTGTTTTGCTTTATTGTTTTTAATTATTGCATGTTTACATTGTCTACTGTTTCAATTGCATAAAAATGACAAGTGGAAGAGCGGAGTCATCTAATACAAGCAATTCCTTGCTTAAAAGGTGATCTCCAATAATATGTATCAAAATGCCTAAAATTGTAATTGAAATAAACATTTTTTTTTTTTTTATTTTTTTTTTTTTTTTTTACTTTGACGGTCACAGTGGCCTCATCAGAAGGCTCAAAGTCGTTCAATGGGCAAGAGAACGAGCTGTAATCGGAGTTCCTTTGCGTGATTGAATCAGAAATGAAGACAACCGCAGGAGAATCAATTACCGACAGAACCTGTGTTATGTTTGGCGGTATAATACTCATAGAATAGATGGTCAATGAGCTGAAAGGCATACCACAGTGTCTCAAGACGAAAGCCTATGACCAGTGCGTGTTGCCAGTGATGACATATGGCTCTGAAACGTGGTCGCTTACAATGGGCCTCATAAGAAGACTCAAAGTCACTCAAAGGGCAATGATGAGTTTCCTTGCGTGATCGAATCAGAAATGAAGATATCCGCAAGAAAACCAGGGTTGCCGACATAGCGCGTAGAATTGCCAAACTTAAGTGGCAATGGGCTGGGCACATTGCATCGCAGAACAGATGGTCGTTGGGGCCGAAAGGTTCTGGAGTGGCGGCCGCGTACCGGAAGACGCAGCGTTGGAAGGCCTCCCACAAGGTGGACCGATGAGGCGATGACCTGGTCAGGGTCGCTGGAGTCCGATGGATGCGAGACGCACAGGACCGGCCATTGTGACGACACTTGGGGGAGGCCTATGTCCAACAGTGGACTTCTTTTGGCTGAAATGATGATGATGGATGATGAGCTGAAAGGTTCTCTGAGTGGTGACCGTGTACTAGAAGACGCATCGTTGGAAGACCCCCTGGGTGATTTTAATATCATACAGATTTCAAAAGGGACGCGTCCCGCGTGCGTATTGCACGCATTGCAATAAATACTTATATGAAAAAGACATTGGCGGAGGTTACGCATGCGAAGCAAATCTGCATGTGTGATGAAATGAGCATGGTATTAAAAAAACCAGGTGGATGTTGGTCTGAAGTGAGCCGTAATAGGGCCGTCTTTGTGGCGATACTTGGGGAAGGCCTATGTCCAGCAGTGGATGTCTTAGCTGAAATGATGATGATGATGATGATGATTCTTTTCGTACCTACTTTACATTTAACTAGATGTCTGCGATTGTTCATAAGTATAATATAAAATAATTATTGTTCATATTTACAATTTTAAGGTGACATAGGTATATATATTTTAATACGTTTTGAACATCGCCAGTTATAAAAGAGAAATATGTTTGGGTCTAGCACGTACTGTAGTGAAAAATGTATGAAAACTTATAAAATTGTACAAGCATAAAAGCTGTTGTATATTTCTAAGTAAAGTATCTCAAAGGCGCCATATTTTACCTGGCTTCTAGAATTTTCTGGGAAATTCAGAAAGAATCGCAGTTTCCTGGAGGAAGATAATAATTTTGGTGTATTTTTTAAACGACAGCACGGTTAGCGCAGTTTTTGAGTGATTGACTGTTACGCAGCGTATCGCGGGTTCGATTCCTGCACGGAACAAAATATTTTTATGGCCCACAGATAGGTATTTTGGGTCTGTGTGTCTTGTGTAAATGAGATTACGTGTTTCTAAACGCACCCTATGCACGATACAGTAATAATTGCTAGTACTCGTACTTACGGGGAAGCGTCATCAATAATTGTCATTTCAATAAATTTACCGAACAATTTTTTCATGTTATCTGATTTCAACAAAGTGGTAGACCACAATATCTTAAAATATGAACTAAAAGAAATATTGTTATGGTGTAAACAAAGAATCTACTCTTTCTACATAACAAGCGGTTGCCATGAAACGTTTTGTTCCTTTCTTTATTTACCTTATAAAATATCTTACCAGAAAATTCTCCTTTGAACGGTGAACAACAAAGCCTAAAGCTAATCAGGCCACGAAAGCCTTGAGGAGTTGTAATACCGATAAAAATATACTCCTTGGAGTAACAGGTGTAATATTCTGGTTCATCTTATGGCCGGGTACAGACTAAGCGAACGAAGGAACGAGCGCTCACGAGTGAGGAATACTAGCTGCGCGATTTTCGAAAGAATTACTGTGACTCTAAAACGCAAACGGCAACTAAAGAAACACTGGTTTAAATCAGAAAAAATCTGGCACTCTCTATCGCTCAGCTTAGAGCAGGAGAAGTTATTTGATGATATCCCATTAAAAAAAAAACCGGCGAGTCGGACTCGCACACTGACGGTTCCGTACAAAACCTACATAATTATGACAATAATTAAATTCCCGAATCGACTCTCGAAGATTGTTCTAAATCGCAAAAACATTATTTTTTTGGTCATGTAACTATAAATTTACCGTCCAAATCTTACCTATATTTACCCGACTGCGCCAGAAGAAGGGTTATGTTTTTCGAGAGTATGTATGTATGTATAATTGTTTGGCACGCTCTACAGCCTGAACGGCTCGATGGATTTTAGCTTGAGAGGTTTCGTTAGATTCGTATTTACTGTGAGAGTGACACTGGGTATATCAAAATAAAAAAAAAAACCAAAATGGCGGATTTTTGGCGCCAAATTCAAATGTTTGGCACGCTCTGCGGCCCGAACGGCTCGATGGATTTTAGTTTGCGAGGTGTCGTTAGTTTTGTAATTACTGTGAAAGTGATATCGTAATAAAATAAAACTAAAAAAATGAAAATAAAAAACGGTAATTTAAAAAACTAAAAAACCCGACTGCTTTTCTGAGCATTCATGAAAAAGCCCTAAAACAAGAAAGTCGTTGTACCCGATTGCACTTAACTATATAATATTTTAAATACAAGATAAATTGTAGCAGTCGGGAGCCATTCTAGAAATGGAGTGTTAGTTAATATACTCGTAGTTTTGTGCTCTCAATTCACTAAGCCTCCATTTCTAGAATGGCTCCCAACTGTAGCTCCAAACCGATTTTAAGACCTCTTATGTGTCACTTTTAGCAAAATCAATTTTTCGTTAACATTCTATACACATCAGAATTTTTGCATTCGATAGAGCTTCAAAATATCAAAAAGGTAGAGGTAAAAAAGTGGTTTTGTCAAAAGTGACACATAAGAGATCTTAAAGTCACAACGACGATTTGTGCTATGAGACTTTGCTTTAAGCCAAATTCCAGGGTTCTAGATCAACAGGAATTACCCTATGAATTTTGATTACCTTGAAAGTATCGAAATATTCTTTTTTTTTGTGACAAAAACATCCATATCTTTTTTTTCGTTAACTTAGAAGTTTGATTTTTTCACATCAAAAGATCGCAGACCTGAATACACAGTTTTAATATCAACTCGATACCTAAACGCGTTTCTGATAAAAGAGTTTTGACAGACAGACAGTCAGACGGACAAAATGTGATCCTTTTGAAGTACGGAACCCTAAAAAGAACTATAAATTCTCATTCTAAGACGCAATCAAACTAACAGTTAATCGTTAATCGTTTGTTATTAATTGACATTAATTGAGAGTCTGAGTCGAGTAGAGTTAAAGATGTTTACTCCAAAGAGACTTCAAATATAGGGCAGAATAATATTTTAGCCTATATCTGAAGCCTTTACGCATACTTTTCTTTTCTCACACTCCTTTTCGTTTGTTCCCTAGTGTTCGTCCGCATTAGCTTTTTTGGTCTCGACGTCTGCGTCCAGTGCGGTAAACAAGAAAAAGATGTGCGGTGTGTATCAGCGGCTTCTATTCGTTTACGCTCGTTTGCTTGGTCTGTACCTAGCATTACTGCAACGTAAAAGCTTATGCGAGCAGTGAACCACTATATAATTCAGGTGCTGAAACGAGCCTTATGTGAAGTGCTCAATAATAATTGATGTAGTAATTTAATTTCAATTTCAATCTCGCCATTGTGTCGGTCGATACTAATAATACATTGAGCTGTAGTTTGCAGTTAGGTGCTTTTTTGTTTTTAATTCTATAAGAAAGTTAGAGGTTTTTGCATTTATGTACACAGACAGTTTTAAATGGCTACTTATTAGTGAGTTGTATCAAGAAGAGCAATGGAAAGGGCTATGCTCGAAGTTTCCCTGTGATATCACATCAGGATTTAAGTTAGGCGCAGGAGAACCAAGGTTACATAGCCCGAAGAATCGCCAAACTTAAGCGGTAGTAGGCAGGATACTTTGCTCGCAGAACAGATGGTCGTTTGGGCTGAAAGATTCTGGAGTGATGACCAAGTACCGGAAGACCCAGCGTTGGAGGACCTCCGAGAGGGTGGACTGATGACGGGAATCCGATGGGACCGAGACACATACGTACTGTTTATAGTGGGGAAACTTAAGGGAAGGCCTATGTCCAACAGTGGACGTCTTTCGGCTGAAATAGAATAATAAAATATAATAATATTCCACAACTATCACACAACGCCGTCTAGTCACAAGCTAAGCAGAGCTTGTGTTATGGGTACTAGACAACTGATATATAGACTTATATATTTCTAAATACATACATATTATAGATAAATTACTCCCAGACACAGAACAAATGATCGTACTCATAACACAATCGTTTATCCTGGGTGGGAATCGAACCCACTACCTCCGGCATAGCAGTCAGGGCCACTAACTTCTAGACCAACAGACCAGTCGAAATGATGATTATAATATGAGAGTTTACACTCTGTTTCACATACCCCTAAATATTTATCAATAACCAAAATAATGTCCAAAAACAACGACAACAAGATGAATTTGTGATATAAGTGACGTTTTTTACAAAATGTAAAATTTAATGGTTATTGTTAATGTTGGAGAAGAAATTGGGGGTCCTTTGGCTAGCAGTGGAACGTATAGACTAAATAAAAAAATAAAAATGATTAATATTAAAATTAACTTAGAAAAAACTGTAACATAGCTCTTCAGTCAACGTAGGAGCAGGCTTACGGATGAGGAAAAACGGGTAGCCTATTGTCCACCCATCCGTTAAGGACCAGCGTTCCACACGCATCTCAAAGATATGTCAGGAAAACAACCCAGTAAGTCTTTTATAACTTTTGAAAGGGTGGTGACCCTAGGAAGGAAAGGGCAATTGAAGAATATAGATTTTTTTTAAAAAGATGTAACTAGTGCTTGCTCTTACCTCACAGTAAGTAGTGGTGCAATCGTTGATGGTTAAACGCAATAGTTTATTAAAAGCTTATTCACTTTAGCCTGGTAGACACCTAAATAATAAAAAGATGGGTTTAGTCGATAAAAGTCTGACACGCTGTCTCGTCTCACCTTTGAGCGAAAGAAGTCATTGTATGAAGTCTTAAATATTTCAGTAACACTATCACCTGAGTCTTAAGTGATTGTGTTTTGTTTCTTTTTAATTCCGTGAGAAAGACTTTGTTACATACGGGTACATAATGGGTGTTATCGACGAGCGTTCTTACTTACATCAAGCTGCAATTTTCGCAGAATTAAATTCAAATGAGGTTGGAAAGTACATTGTGTGTGATCTTGTTTTTGGTGCAGGGTACCGATACAAAAAAAAATACAGCATTAATAAGCTGATTCGTTTTTAGATAGCCAGTTTAGTAGATCGAACATGGAATGAAAAGCTAATTTAATGGTTATTTAATATTATGGATTATATAATTTTAGAAGTTGCAAAAATTTAAATTGATTTAAGTAGCTGTCGAAGATAAAATAGAAGGGGTTTTTACACGCACGTATATTTTCATTATTTTTAGCAGTCATAACTATATGGTCTGTGATCTCCATCACAGGCGTAATACACAGATGTAATGTTAAAAAAAAAAATTAATTCATAGTGACGATTTTTTTTTTAAATCTTGTAATGTTAGTTGTCCTTAAAACCGAACCCGAAACTTCCAGTACTTTTCACTATTTTTTTTTAGTTTCGTATTTAAGATTCACAACATAGACACAGAACACAGACTCCGACAGGGAATTCCACTTCTCAGCTGTACGTATAATGAATGTGTTCCCTGAACGTTTTGTGCGTATAGGTGGGATGTCCACCATATACTGGTCGCGTATCGCCGTACGCCTGGTGGTCCGATGGCGGAACGGCTAGGCGGAATTAGACAATACAATTCCGACGCACACGCCCCGAAATGCAACCGGTAGAAAACCGACAGGCTAGCAACTCAGCGTCAATGCTCAAGATTTTGAAGCCTCGACTCGACGAGTGCATCATTACCAATAATCCTCATAGTAATTTTTTAAGTGATATAAACTAGTGCTTGGCTGCGATCCCACCTGATGGTAAACCGTGATGTAATCTTTGATGATCCCTACCAAATGGTAGGGATCTTGTATCTAAATACACAATACAGAAATTCCTACCTAAAATAATAAGACAATACAGACCTATCCAATATCTTAATCCCAATAGTCAAGAGCAAAGCCAAGGTTAATTTGGGTTAATCTGTAATTACGAAACATTTACTTAGTCTGAACGTCCCGCCTTTAGCTTCCGATAGTTTTTTGTTTATCCTTACAATAAATCTATTTACCAGTAAGTGTGTGTTTTGCAGGAATTGGATTAGTGATCGATTACTTTATTAGTTACTAGCTACTCCCAGCGGCTTCGCTCGCGTTATAGCAAAAATTGTCCCAAAGGAACATATTCCCAAGATGAAAAGTATCCTACGTGCTATTCTAAGACATAGGCTACTCGAGTGCCAAATTTCATTTAAATCCGTTCAGCCGTTAGAATGACAAGCGACCAACCCCAGCTTGGTACGGGCGTTAAAAATATTTCAAATTCTCGGCATTTCTTCAATATTGGCCGACATAACTTGAAGAATCGCCAAGTTTTAGTGACGGACAGGGCACATTGCCCGAAAAACTATAACTATACAGATAGTGGTCAAACACAACTGAAATCAAACTAAATTGCTGAAAAAAGAAAGAAAGCCGAAACCCACTCTTGCTCTGGAGAAGCGAGGACTGACAGGTTTTTACTGACTAAAACTAACCAACACAGGTTAAGTTTAGTTGCGTTTTGGGTTTCAGGGTCACGATAGCACTTTCAAAAAATCTCACAGCCCAATGATAGGGTGTCTAGACTCAACAACCAAGAACTTTTATCTTTAGTTTGTTTGTGTTTCCGTCATATTATTGTTTGTTTTTAGGATTCCGTGCCTCAAAAGGAAAAACAGAAACCTTATAGGAACACTTTGTTGTCCATCTGTCTGTCAAGACCTTATGTCGAAAACACGCGAGATATCGAGTTGAAATTAAAACTATATACTCTACGGCGTCTGCGGTCCCTTGAAGCTGTAAAACGAAAAAAACAGATAAGGCCGTTTATGTCGCAAAAACGTATACGACACTCTCAAGAAAATCAAAATTCATAGGGTACTTCCTGTTGACCTAGAACCCTGAAATTTGGCGTCAAGCAAGGTCAAGGTTAAAGCATAAGTATAGGAATAAATCTGAAACTGAAAATTTACAGTTGTTACAAAAAAAAAAAAAAAATACTTTTTTCGATTTGAATGTCTTTTAGACACGATTCGCGAATTAATCTATTTACATAAGTTAGTTTGTACGGAACCCTCAGTGTGCTTGTCCGACTAGCTCTTGCCCAGTTTTTTTTCAGAAGAGTCTTTTACACATATAAGTTTGTTTGTAACAGGGCAATGTAACAGGGCAATGTAAAATGTAAGATGCAAAAATTTTCTATTCTCTGCGTGGAATGTTTGGCACATGCATCTGCACTGTACACCGCGTTCCAAGACAAATGCCTTTTGCCGGACACTGGCACACGTCTCAAATTTATGAGTTAAACGCGAGCTTCTTTACGACACTGGCGCTCCTTCACATTTTTACTGTTGAACTATATGTCTGTGCCGGTGCACTCTAGGGCTGTGTCATACGTCTTCGGGTTCTTGGATCAGGGATGCCACTTATTATAATATGTTGTAAGTGCTGAAGCAGCAGTAAAAAATTTCCTTCAACCTATTCTTCGACCTCAGACAGAGTAGAGCAGTTGTGGCCTAATTGTAACGGCCCCGACTTACGAGTTGTATGGCGCATTACTTTGTGTACCTAATTTATTTCATCATCACCGCTCATAAAATGGTGAAAGAAAACATCATAAGGAAACTGGCTTGTCTTAGAACCAAAAATTCGAAGACATGTGACATCCACCAACCCGCACTAAGCCCGCGTTTTAGATTACGGCCGATTCCCTCTCTTAAAGAGGAGGCCTGAGTCCCAGGAGTAGGAACATTATAAGGCTGATACTGTGCTATGCTATTCTCAGACCTACCAAATACAACATTATTTTTAGTATATGCGAAACCTGAATAGTTACTGATTCTGAAAAAAACTAGTTCAGAATCAGTAACTGAATCGATTCCAATATTTTTTAAACGTTGTTATATTTTTTTTCTAAAAATATTTAGAAAAAAGGTCACAATTTGTACACCACTAAACACAGCAAAGGTAACGCTACAAAAAGTAGAGGATTGGGCCCAGCATACTTCCTTGAGGTACCCCAGCTTTTATAGTTTTAAGTGTGGAATATGCATCATCTTGCATTATTCTAATTCTAAACCTAGTTACTTTTTTAATTTTTTTTGTCTCTCTTGTGCTCTTCTTTTTTCGAACACAACACTACTTATTTCTAAACCTAGTTGCTTTCTTCATGTTCTGAACATTCTATTGGTTAAATAAAAATATTAGATGCGTGTTTCGGGTTTCGCATATTATACTATGTTGTATAAACAAAGCAAATTACAACAACTAGTTTTGCCATCGACACGTTAAAAAAAAGAAGAACAAAGCAAGTTTATAAATAAATCGACCTAGCCGTTTCGTAGAAGTTCAATAACAAATACTGTTTTATGAAATTTTTATATAGGGTGACTAGTAATAGTGACCGATAATTAAACACGTGATTGTAGTCATGATAATAAATATCTTTTATTTTGGAACCAAACCTAAAATCGTGAAAGAAATCGCCAAGTTCAGTACATTTTGACCTGTTAGGCGAACATAAATGTACTGACCAGTAGATTTTTTTCGCGATTTCAGGTTTTCTCTCATAATAAAAGTTGTTTATTATCATGAGTACATTTACGTGTTTAAGTATCGGTCAACTATTACCAGTCACCCTATATATTAGATAATTTTATCACGAGCCTAGCTTTACAAACATTACCAACAATAGGAATCCCATCAAGATTCACAAGCGTAACGACTCTGATTACAGCTATTACAACAAAAACTCAACAAACAGGAGACAAAGCGATTTTAGCCCGACAATCATTAGAAAGCACACATGAATGATGGGCTTTCACGTGGGAAAGGCTAGGCCATTGTGGCCCAGCGTGGCCCAGGCTCGCGTCTGGAGGAGCGATCGTTATCCGCTCACAATGGACGATTAGGAGCGATACCTCGATGCTATCTGGACATGACCGTGTAAGCTCTTCACTAGTGGTTGGGTGTAAGTAATAAGAGGAGCGGTGAGCGGAGCGTGTAATACATGATTTATTGGAAAACGAGGTAGCTACCTGTACCTGCAACGACATTTTTACTTTGTCTTAAATTTTCTAAAGACAAAAAAATCTTACTTCTAAACATTTTTTTAATGATATAAACGAGTACAGTGTTAGAATTCATCAAATAAAATTTCCCGGTCTAGGTGGAGCAAGAAGTGTCAGATTTTTTATTGACTAAAACCCACCTATCTCCTTATATTGTGTATTATTTGGGTTCGGCGCAACATGATTTCTTTCTTCCATTGCGTCGTATCACCCGTCGTGCTAACACTAACTCTCTTTTCTTCATATCACTCCTTACACAATCCATCATTTCTTTGGCCACCTTCTACCCCTCCATTCATCAGGCGGGTCCATACAGAGCGAGGCACTTGCGGAGCGAAGCAGCTCGGTTAGTGTGGACGTGCCTCGGCCTTGGCCTAATAAAAAAAAACCGCGCTTCCCTCGGCCGAGGCCTATCCACTTCTGCGAAAGTCTGTCAAACTAATAAAGTCATTAAAAAAACTTAATGACATTTTAAAACTTGTACCAACCACCAATATAGTCCAAGAGGCTGCTTACAACTATTTACCGACATTGCCCTTGGCTCCAAGCGAAAAATCTTTCATTGTTCTCCAACAAATTACTCTCATAGAATAATATATATGGGACGTCCCGTCTGAAATATTGCATCGTCTGAGTTGAACGCGAGCCGAACTTGACCTGTGTTCCAATGAATAAAATATTACCATTTATTCATTATACCCTGAAGGTATAAACGTTCTAGATGAATAAATATTTAATTGGCTTTATATTCTCCGTTTTATGTAACGTTCGGGATAGTATTTATTCAGGCTTGCTGTGACCTTTATGGGATCGGGATTATTAATTTGAGAGGCGAATAATGAATTGAGAAGGATTATTTCAGCAGTGGTGGTCCGTTGGTATTATTCCTTGCTTACGAGTTTGTCCATCATCGATTTAACCCAGCCTGATGCTTCATAATCATCAATTTAACCAAAAGACGTCCAGAGCTGGATAGGCCTCCCCAAGCGTAGCCACAACGAACGGCCCTGTCCGTTTCGCATCCATCGGAGGGTTGCAGGAACCCTCAACAGTTTATCAGTCCATCTTATGGGGGGCCTTTCAACGCTGCGTCATCCGATGCGTGGTCGCCACACCAGAGCCTTTCGGCTTTATTGACCTTTTTTTTGGTAGCAATGTGCCCTACCCGCATTCACATTCTTCGGGCTAAGGTGGCAACCTTGGTTCTCCTGCAAGGCGGTTTACTTTGTGTAATTTTTTACATCACCACTACTCTCGAAACATCTTAACTGTTTCTGAATTAAGTATTTTGAATTAAGAATTATGAAATTTTGAGCTTGAAAACTTTAATCAGAAATCGAGGGTCCGAC
The DNA here is from genome assembly GCA_958295575.1 of Leucania comma. Taxonomy (NCBI): domain Eukaryota; kingdom Metazoa; phylum Arthropoda; class Insecta; order Lepidoptera; family Noctuidae; genus Leucania; species Leucania comma. Next base: position 4,707,420 of record OY282469.1, read on the forward strand.
ATTAAAGCTGACATCCTTACCATTGGGTTGCATGATGATTAAAAAACCGCCATATTCTAAAATCAAAAATTCGAAAACCTGTGACATCCACCAACCCGCACTGGACTGTAGAGGTGTGCCCCGCCTGGGCGGAGCATCGCCGTGTCCTCGTGGGGGCGATCGGCGGCAGCGATCTCTCTCGCCGGGCCTTGGTTCAGGCCATGGTCCGTAGTGAGGAGGGATGGCAGGCGGTCGCCTCCTTCTGCGAAGCAGTAATGCTAGCAAAGGAGGAGGCCGACCGCATCAGGCAGAGGCAACGGGGCGCTCGCCCCAGCCGCCGCCGGGATTCCGATCCCGATTTCCGGCCACCGTAGGCGCGGGCTTGCGGACGGCGTGCAATGGGTAGCACGCTGTCCGATCGTCCGGTAACCGACCGGACCGAGCCCAAGTCGTCGACGGCGCGTTCTGTTCCCGCGCGCCTCAAGGAGCTGTCAGCACACCGAAGAGGCCCAGCCTGCTAACTGCAGGCAGGCAGGGTCGAAGCCTACTGGGGTCATGGGTTAGTTCCGAAAGGAATGCTCGACCCCGGCACGATAGGCTACGAAGGAACGGGGTAGGTTTTTAGTCAGTAAGAGTCTGACACTACTTCCCGCTCCGCCCAAGGGCGGGATTTGTCATTGGATGATTTTACCTACCATAAAAAAAAAAAAAAAAAAAAACCCGCACTGGACCTGCGAGGTAGGATTTTAATTTCTGTCGACTAGAGAGGAGGCCTGAGCAACGAGAATAATAATTTAAGACTGATTATGCCTACAATATGTTTTAGAGAAAATAAATTCACAATTTATAAATGAGAGAAATCTTTTGAGCTGTAGTATTGAAACGATTTTGCGATCTAATTACGATTTCTTTAAGCTTTTATGGTCAGTTTCCGTTACAAATATTCACATATGGACGGATGCCAGACGAACAGGACCGGTCTTTGTGGCGACACTATGGAGGACATGTCAATAGTGGACGTCTGTCGACTAAAATGATGATGATGATTTGGGTATAGTCACAGAGAAAAGAAACGGTATAGTTTTATACATAGTATAAAAAAAAATTGTAAAAATTTATGTTTCTCGTAATCTTTTTTTTTTTTTTAGTAGAGCAAGAGAGTGTCAAGGAAAGAACTCACGAAGCAGTTTTTTTCCGCAGCCGCCACGGCAGAGGAAACGGCTATTTTATTTCAAAACTCACGAGGCGGTTGATTCGACCGCAAGCCGTCGGCCGGTAGGGCGAGGTCGCCACCAACCAACCGCAGAGCATGCGATCACAAACCGCCGAGGCGGCGGCGGGCGACCACAGCGCCAGTGAGCGGCAGCCGTGAACAACCGCGTACACCGCGGCCGCAAACCGCGTCGTGAAAAATTATTTAATTTTTTACATATATATTTGTATTCTACAGAAGCTGCGGGCCCGCTACCGTGGCGGCAGCGGGAGAAAACCGCTTCGTGAGTTCTCTCCCTTACCGCATTATTTCATAAAGCGATCTAAATTTAGTTCCAGGACTATTACTAAAATTAAACTATTACTAGGTTTAATTGGTATTAAGCCTAGTATTAGTCCCAAAACTACATTTTGATCGCATTTTGGAATAAGGCGGTTACCGAAGAAACACCAGCAGTATTCTTTTAGTTGCTCTTTGCTTTTATAAGCCTCGATGACTCTTGCGAGCACTCCGAACTCGTTATCCTTATTTTATGAAGAAAAATGTAGCATAGGTTTTTTATGGTAGGTAGAATCATCCACTTCTATGTGCTGATGGTGATCACCGGGGTGGTTTTAGTGAGGTAAAAATCCCACACTCCCCGGACTTATCCCCAAAGTCCGGGCGCCTTTTGAAGGTTTCCCCTCGACAAAAAAAAAAAAGGTAAAATCATCCAATGACATCTCCCGCCCTTGAGCGGAACGGGAGATAGTGTCAGACACTTACTGACTAAAAACCTAACCCCGTTCCTTCTTTGCCTTGGTTTCAGGGCCCTGGTATGCATTTTCACACTTTCCCAAGGCCCCAGAGCATAGTTGCTGCAATGCTATGCCTGATAAATTTATTTATTTAACTCAATTACTCTGCACCTGTTTATACCAATACAATACTTCTGCACGTGCTGCAAAAAATCTCGTAATAAATAAATCGTTTCAAAATAATTACGTACCTTTTAACATAACTCAGCATTAAATTAACATTTAATTAAAATCACATCATGAACACCTAACAAATTGGCTCTGCTCGGTCAAAAGCATACATTCAAAGAGGAATTTAATCAATTAAAAATAAGTACTATTCGTTCATTAATTACAGCCCAAACATGGTCATTATAGTGATTTAATGCTCAGTGTCTTGTGCAATAGAGGTTGACATCCTCAGAGTTTCTTTGCGTGATGGAATCGGGAATAATGTTTAACGCAAGAGAATCTAAGTTACCAACATTGCCCGAAAAATCAGCGACCTAAGGTGGTAATGGGCAAGGCATACAGCTCACAGAATAGATGGTTGATGGCGCCGAGAAGTTCTAGAGTGAAGACCGCGTACCGAAAGACGCAGTGATGGCGCGGCTTCTCGGAATGTGGACCGATGATCTGCCCCCTGGCCAAGTTACGACCGTTTCGTTTCGATTCTGTTTCGTCGAATCCCTCGAGTCGGTCACGCCTCCGATTTCTTTGTTCGGAACAACTGACTCAGCGTTGATATGACGTCACAACAAAATTGGAGGCGTGGCCAACTCAAGGCGTTCGATGCAAGTGAATCATAACGAAACGGTCTAAACTTGGTTAGGACTGCTAGAGATGGTCGCGGGAATTCGATGGTTGCATGACGTACAGGACCTGTCGTTATGGTGACACTGGAGGGAGGCGTATGTCCAGTGGACCTCTTTCGATTGATGTGTCTTGTGTATGAGAGTGTTTGACATGTTTTGAACGCATCCGCTATACAGGAGTAACTCCTTTGATGCAAAGGCTTATAAAATAAAAAAAAATATAATGATTTAGATTGAAGCATTAGGCGCACTCAACTGTGACAAGCATATTTAGTCCAAGGTAAGTATTTACCTATAAAAGTCAGACAAATTGATTTTAAATTATAGATAATGCGCTTTCGATATAAATGGATTGACCTGATAATTTTAATGTGAACTTTATTATAGAAAAATACTCGACTACTACGCTTATTGATAGTCGTTGAATGATAACTTGGAAAAAATGGTTCATGAAAATGTGAGGTTAATTAGTAGGTATTTTTTTACGGTGGGTAATCATCTAATGACTTCTCCACTCCTGTTCTACTCCTGTTCCTAATTTGCTTTCATTTTAGGGCCTCGGGGTTTTTTTTTATGGTAGGTAAAATCATCCAATGACAAATCCCGACTTTGGGTGGGGCGGGAGATAGTGTCAGACTCGTACTGACTAAAAACCTACCCTGCTCCTTTCCTTGCCTTTGTCCCAGGGCCCTTGGTAACATTTTCACATAACCTTTAGCCCCAGTAGGTTTCGGCCCTGCTGGGCCCCTACAGTTTGCTGACTAGTCCTTGAGGCGCGCGGGAACAGTGCGCGCCGTATACATCCCATGGCCCCAATAGGCTTTGACTCTACTGGGCATTATGCTGACATCTCTTTGAGACGCAAGTGGAACAGTACGCGCCGTCGACGGCTTGAGCTCAGTCCGGACGGTTGCCGGACGACTACCGGTCCGGGAGTATGTACTGCGATACTTTGACATATTTTTTTTTTGTATTTTAGATTCTCAAGTGGCAACCGAAATAATAAGTACATAAACACCGTTAAATTTTGGGGTTTTAATCCTGTGGAGGATAGATTCGGTACACGAAACGTTCGTTCGGTAGATTCGGTACACGAAACGTTCGGTACACGAAACACTATCGATTTATAAAGTTAAAATTAAAAAATAAAGTACGTTTTTTTCTAAAACTCGAATTAATTATTATACGCATTTATACGAAATTAATTTTTCTATTTAACCACAAGTTAACTTCTATGTGAAAGCTAAGACTTTTAAAACCTAACCTGTCCGTGTCGAAGTGCCCTACAATACCGAACGCTTCGCTCGCTCTTGAACTAATAATATTTAGTTAGCGTTATAAAAGACGAATTAGTTCATTAGAAGCTTTTTTCCCGAGGCTTATTTATCAAATAAGAGGTTTATTCACGTGGCCAATAAAGAAACGTGTGGTTGTGCCATTGATATATTACACATCTACAGTACCTGTACTCACTGATAGACAAGGACAGAGATAAGAGCCGGCGCTGTCGTGCGAGCAAAATAGCGTTAGCCGCTGAATGTGTGTGATCATAGCTACTGATATGAAATAGAGCAAATTGGCACAATTTCATAGGTCCACGCGCTAGAGGCGTCACCTATCTTTCGCTGTTTTGATTTAATGTAAGGGTTTTACTTATAATTTTTCTTAATCACTTTTACCTACTTATTATAAAAAAATCGAACTTCTAATATGACACCGTAGGGGCAGGCTTGCGAACGGCGTGCAATGGGTAGCACGCTGCCCGATCGTCCGGTAACCGACCGGACCGAGCCCAAGTCATCGACGGCGCGTTCTGTTCCCGCGCGCCTCAACGAGCTGTCAGCAAACCGTAGAGGGCCAGCCTGCTAGCTGCAGGCAGGCAGGTTCGAAGCCTGCTGGGGTCATGGGTCAGTTTCTGAAAAGAATAACCGGCCCCGGCACGATAGGCAACGAAGGAAAAGGGTAGGTTTTTAGTCAGTAAGAGTCTGGCTCTACTTCCCGCTCCGCCCAAGGGCGGGATTTGTCATTGGCTGATTTTACCTACCTTAAAAAAAAAAACATCTAATATGAGACCTGACTGAATATGAAACCAGACCTAAATCTTACAGTAAAGATAATTGAAGTAAATAAATCATCTGTAACATCAGCTGCGAATATCACCTCTCTTCAAACAACGTCGTACCTAAAGTAGAGGCAATAAATTTAACGTCTCGTATGAACCACCTGTACGCGGTATGACAAATGCCTGATACTGCCTGATACCTATATCTTACCATCTCTTATCGGTTAAAACCACCACTCGTTTCTACGCTAAAATGCAAGATTGGTCTTATACTTAGTAAGAATCCTATTCTTTATGATTGGAACTTCTAGAAGCGTTTAGGTATAATCCTGTTGAAGATCAGTTCTCTAAATTGGATAGGATTCAAAAGCAATCAGTTTGGCATTAGGCAAAATAGGCACCAAACTTGTCGGGAGGAAATTGAACTGAAATACTTTATTTTAATATTCGAGATTTAGTTCATGGAACAAAAGGAAAAGCAAGTATTACTTGCATGGGCTCTCGTAAAAAATGTAGATGTGTGGTTGTAACAATGTTTTTTAATGCAAGTGGGTCAACTTTTTCAATTTAGTTAAAATGGAATTTACGCCCGAGCCGAAGGTGAGGTATATTTCGTACATAAGTTTCGAACAAATTTTTTGTGAGAAAATTATACGGAAAACTAACATTTTTCGCCTAGATTTTCCACTTTGTTTTCACAATAAGTTAAAAACATCGAATGATATGCGTGGGTACTGATGATTGACGTCCTCTGCTTACTTAATACTTAAATACCGCCTCGGCAGCAATTTACACTTATATCATCATGTACTGTTGTATGTTGTTGTGTGCAACAAAGAAAAAAATAAAACCAAACCTGAAGATCACTTAGCAGTAAGAAAAAGGATTAATAGAAATCTCGATGAAACAAAACAAAATATTGTCACTCATCACGTAGCCGTAAGAAACTCCAAAATTACCATTTTTCTATCAAAAACAGAAAAAAATAACATTTTACCGATCCCCAAGTGGGGCCATATTCGACCTTTTCCTGATTTATTGTCAAGTTTTCCTGTTCCACAACTTTTATATGCGGCCTGCCTGGAAGTGCGGAATTTTTGACTTGCTTTATTGAGCGTGAAATCTTAGCATTGTGAGTTGTTCGACTATTATTGTTTTGTCTTTCGTCTTTTGAAATGTTTGAAGTTGTGGTTGTCATTTGTTTGTGTCTAACTTTTCATGGTTTCTAGTCTACATCTTCATCGAATGACAGTATTGCTGGTGTGTCAACGAGCGTTTTGACTGTTCTGTACTAAAATTTAGGCAATATTAGAGTTGATTCACCAACCGATATTTACAAGAAAATAATATTCCTAAACACATTACACTAATATTATAAATGTGAAATTTTGTATGTGCTTTTGTGTGTGTTGTTGTGTGCGTATATGTTTGTTTCAAGCAGATTCAGAAAAACTTAGAGCCTAAACAATAATCATGGTTGAAATTGGAAACATTAGTTGTGCTTACTTGTTTTAAAGTTAAGAGTGAATAGTAGTAGTGATTACTACTACTTCTAGACAAGCATGATCCATGGTCAATCACCAGGACTTGAACAGTTTGCCTGCTTCGGTCTTCCCGTACGATTATAATAAATATTGGTCTTCAAGGCTAGAGTGCCTCACCATCAACCTTTGCATCACTGTTTACCATCAGGTGGGATCGCAGTCAAGCACTGGTTTATATAAATTAAATTAAATCACCTATGTACATCCCCTGACCTTTTTATCGTTTTGTTAAAACTGTATGTACAATAAAGAATAAAGAATCGTCGGGAGCGTAGACTTATGCTTGACTACTATCAAAAATCTAAAAAAAAATGTGTCTTAACTGCACGTAGACCTAAAAAGGGTAGTCTATTGTATTTACGATGTAAAATTAGTAGCAAAAGAACATAGCACACAAAACTACACGATCTACTTACACCACAACTAACAATGTGGCTTCGCCTCACTCCCACAGAGAAGAAAAACATAACCGCACATAAAACGCCTTCGAACGAAACTTAACCGCAGTCAAGTACAGTACAATTAACAAGCAGTAACGCAACTTTTTCCGACGACAGATGTTTTCGAGTTTTAGCGACAATAAATCAACAAATTGCTCCATTGGTTTTTTGTTCGTTCAACGATATTTCATGACGCATATTTCGTTTATGACGCTCCTTTGATTAATATGTCTGCGATCAGTGGTAATTTGGTTGTTCTGTTGGAGGCTTTTGAGCCTATTTGGGCCTGTAAATAAAAAAAAAATACCAGAAAAACCAACACATTCTCGTGTCTACTAGAATGTGTTGGTGTTACATTTTAAGAGCGCCCCATCATCATTATCATCATCATTTTAGCCGAAAGAGGTCCGCTGGACAAAAGCTTCCCCCAAGAGTCGGTTTTACGCGTCAACAGCGGTCGGTTATATGCGTTTTGTATCCATCGGACTCCACCGATCTTGATCAGGTCTTCGGTCCACCCTGTGGAAGGCCTTCCAACGCTGCGTCTTCAGGTGCGTGGTCGCCACTCCAGAGCCTTTCGGCCCCAACGGCCGACTGTTTTGCGTGAAATGTACCTTGCCCATTGCCACTTAAGTTTGGCGATTCTACGTGCTATATCGGCAACCTTGGTTCTCTTGCGGATATCTTAATTTTTTGATTCGGTCACGCAAGGAAACTCTTAATCAGAGCACCTAATCTGAGATAAATTTCAGCTCTTACGTGATTACATTAATTATTCCTTCTTAGGGTTTTTTTATGGTAGGTAAAATCATCCAATAACAAATCCCGCCCTTGGGTGGAGCGGGAAGTATTGTCAGACTCTTACTGACTAAAAACTTACCTCGTTCCTTCGTTGCCTATAGTGCCGGGGCTGAGCCTTCCTCTCAGAAAACGGCCCTTGACCCCAGCAGGCTTCGACCCTGCCTGCCTGCAGTTAACAGGCTGAGCCTCTTCGGTATGCTGACAGCTCCTTGAGGCGCGCGGGAATGCCCTCTTAGGGTCGGATTTTAGCACTAGACGCCTATCTACTTACTGAAGATTCTTGATGTGACTTGGCTATGGGAAGCTAAAATTTGGACACAAAATATAGTGCAGTTCCCAGTGTCATACTTATGCATGCTATGATCGACCTGCTCCAGTTTCACACGGCTGTTACAAATTCGATATCTCCAACGCATAAAGTTCTAGAATTTCAAATATTTAATATCTGAAATTCTCAGCTTTTCTGTACTGTAAAGCTACGTCATAAAATTATTCTATGTATTAGTGAAAACTGCACGAAAATCTGTTAGTAGTTTTTGAGTGCTTTCTTGATCTTGATTTCTCAACAAACAATTAGCTTAAATAGTTTTACCAGTAATATAGTTTCTTACTATAGTATAAAATATAATTACTTAACACGTTGAACGCTTGGAAAATGGCTTGTTCTAATACAGATTTGCCCAACAACCTGTTCTCGCAAATATAGTGGGATGTGCCGCTCTGCAGTATCATACGTAGGTACGTACGTTTCAAGCCGATTGATCGACACTTTGCATGACCATAGGGCTGGCTCGTTCTTCGCTTAAAGAATTATCATCGCCATTCAACGTAGCAATGTTGCCAGTTTTCTGGGTACATTTCTGGATGACAGCAATGTGGAAGAGTACTTCGACGCCTGAGTGTACTGTGTTTTTGTATTATATTTACATAGTCAGGTTTTAGTATGAATAGTTTAGTTAATATTTAAGGTTATGTACTATCAAAGATACTTCTACATGATCACCGCTAAGTTCATTTTTGCTTGCACTTGAAACGAAAACTTTAGGTTTGGTTTGGCGCCATGTCACATGATTCGAGAGATTTTTTTAAAGGATCAGGCAAAAATTAACGCGATGGTACAAGTGTAGATATAATATTGACGAGTACTTGAATAAAAAATCAATAGCTATGCATAACATGCATTATATCACCATTACTTAACCTATTTCTGTAATTGACTTACCTAGAAAATCCGCATGCTTTAATCTCTCTTCCAAGGACTAATCTTATGAGCAGCATCAACTAAACATACTTATTGATGAATCCTATCCAGACATATACGTATTGATCTTCTTAGTATACAGTTATAAGTCCAAAGCACGCGTTATTATCTGTTTAATTAAGCTAATTATGCCGTATAGTCCCCTGAGATAACTGAACAATTACACAGGTAGACAGGTACCTACATACATTGTGATATTTGCATAAATTAACGACGCAGTTTCCCAAAGGAATATTGTAAACTTACACTGCAACAATCACTTGCGAAGACCATACCGTGACGTGTTAAAATGTGAAGCGTGCGAGCGAGACAGAGGAATGGAGATATACCGTTCTTTTTAGGGTTCCGTACCGTAAAAGGAAAAAACGTTACCCTTATAAGATCACTTTGTGGTCCGTCTGTCTGTCCGTCAAGACCCTGAACGCGTGGAGGTATCATGTTGAAATTAAAACCATATACTCAAATTTGTAGTCTCTAGCTGTGGAAAACGGAAAAAAAAGATACGGCCGTTTATATCGCAAAAACGTATGTTTCGACACTTTCAAAGGAATCAAGTTCGTTGACCTAAAATGCTGAAATTTGGCATGAAGCAAAAAATATAGAAAAAAATCTGAAAAGTGCAATTTTGTCGTTACGTCGCAAAAAAGACTTCGTAACTCAATTCAGGAATTGAACAGTTTTTCATAAGTAAGTTTTTACGGAACCCTCAGTGCACGAGTCCGTCTCGCACTTTCCCGGTTTTTTATTTTAACTTTTCAATTCTTACATGATAAATGATATTTATTTTGTAAATAGGTTTTTAAAAACACTTTTACACGTCAAAAATTTTTTTTGTCATTTTTGTCACTAGATGAGGCCGGTGTTTCCTATCTGACTACCCTGAGAAGAAACACCGAAACAAACTCACGTTACGTTTTTAAAACGTTTATACTGCGCACATCGAAGGACTAAAACAATTCGTAGTCTGCGGTTCGATTATGAATTAGGTGTCTTCAAGGCTAGAATGAATATGCCCTTAATAGACTAGTACGCCTCACCATCAACGATTGCATCACTGCTTACTATCAGGTGGGATCGCAGTGAAGCACTAGTTTATATCAATTAAAAAAACAGAGAGAGCTCGTGGCCTTGGCCACAAATGTAAGTGTATTTTTCTAAGCCCATGGTTCCAAAGACGTCCCGGTTTAGGATAAGAGGCTACTAGCGCTAACATAATATCGTGATAGACGAATACGTAAGTTTACTTTTGTGTGAATTGTGGCTCAAGGAAACCCGAATATCGACGTAACATTATGTAACCGTAATGTTAAAAAAAGGAACTATTGTCGTAAGGCTATCTGTTGTTCGTCTGTCACAGCTTTTGAAGCTCTGTCACAGATTTTGAAGGTTTTTTTTTTCAGTGTCTAAAGGTCATCCAATGACATTTCCCGCCCTTAGGCGGGGCGGAAGATAGTGTTAGACTATTACTGACTAAAAAATCCACCCCGTTCCTTCTTTGGCTTTATTTATTTATTTTATAATTTATGTACACACAAATACAGCAGAAGATACATTAAACAATAAAAATTGTACAAAGGTACTGCTTATTTCAGAAAGAAATTTCTTCCAGCAGACCTGCGAAAGGAGACATTGGAAGAAATGTAGAAAATAGTGTGTTGAAATAAGAGAAGAAGAGATTGTGAAAACTTAAGTCAAATTAATAAATACATATATAACTACATTAATAAATACATAAAATATTAGGCCTTCATACCAGGGCCGAGCCTTCCTTTCAGAACCCTGCCTGCGGACAGGCTAGGCCCCTACGGTGACCTATTTTGAGGGTTCTAATTTGCATTTCAACTCCATGCGTTATTGCTTCAAGAGATTTTTTTTTTTGGTGGTATAATATCTTCTAATGTGTCACCACAACGACAGTCTTGTGCGTCTCGCATCCATCGCATTCCCGCGACGCCTCCTTCCAACTTACAGTGGACGTCCTTCGGCTGAAATGATGATGACGATGATGATCTTTTAATGACTTCTCCCGCTCTCGAGGGTGGAGCGAGGAGGCATGGGAGACTTTTAATGACTACAACCACACCTATGTACATTTACTCGACCTTTGCATTCTAGAACCAAGAGTTACCTTTTCAGAAGTCCTCCTATGGCTCTTATAAGCATCGGCCCTTCTGGACTCCTGAAAATGCAAAATGGTAGAAAGGAACCATTGTGGCAAGACTTTGTCCGTTTGTTCGTCTGTCACAGCTACTTATTTTGAGGTTTTAATTTATATAGTTATAGTACTTCTGCCAGCAGCTTCGCCTACATGAAAGTAAAAAATAATAGGTATAACCTATGTCACTCTATGATAAAATAACATTATGACACTGGTGAAAGAATTTCCTAGGATTAGGCGAAAGTGAACCCCGGGGCCCTGGAGCGAAGGCGATGACGGAGCAGGGTAGGTTTTTAGGCAGTAACAGTCTGACACTAGCTCCCGTCCCGCCCAAGGGTGGGATTTGTCATTGAATGATTTCACCTACCATAAAAAAAAAATCTGGTGAAAGAATTTTAAAAGTCGTTCAGCAGTTTTAGAGTTTATTCATTGCCAAAATATAACAATGCAAAAATATTAATACTCAAAAAACGAAAAAAAAACCACAAATATGGGCAGTCGCTCCATGTAAAATTATGATATCCAGCAACCACCTTTTTTCACCTTTTTTTTTTTTTTTCCTTTATGTTGTAGCTGTTTATTGTCCCTTAATAAATAAAATAAAATAAAGAGATGTCAGCAAAACCGTAGGAGCCCAGCAGGGCCGATGCTTACTAGGGTCGTGGGAGGACTTTTGAAAGGAAACTCGTGGTCCTAGAACGCAAAAGGCAACTGAAGGAACATAGTTGTGGTTGTAGTAGCCCTAGAATGGGAGAAGTCATTAGATGATTTCCCATAAAAAAAAGGGATTAGGGACACAATGCCACATTCGCAAAACTTCACATTAGCAAAATGCCATTTTCGCAAAATGACTTTTCGCAAAATGCCATTTTCGCATAATGTTCAAGGCACAGTATCTTCTTTAATGTGTCGTTTTGAGAATTCGTAATTTTGATAATGCGGTATTTTGATGGTGTTGCATTTTGAGAAAAGACATTTTGCGAATGTGTCACTTTGCTGGTAGGCATTTTGCGCATGTGGCATTGTGCGCCCAATACAAATAAGAAAGCCATCAAAAAAGTCAAGCAGATTGGTTGATTTTATCTCTCTCTTAAAGCAATAACGCACAAAGTTTAAGTGCTAATCAGACCCGTATTTAACCATAGACCAATAAAAGCCAAGGCAATATATCGTCTATTACCTTTTTTTTTTTTTTTTTTTTTTTTTATTAGTGATAGGTTCGCGCTTGACCGCTATCTCACCTGATGGAAAGCGACGATACGGTCGACGATGGATCGCGCTTACCTAGAAGAAACCTATTCACTCTTGACTTAAAGATTCCCGGGTTGTAGCCATCAGGAAACACAGACTCTGGCAGGGAATTCCACTCCTTAGCTGTACGCATAATAAAAGTGTTCCCAAAACGCTTTGTGCGTATAGGTGGGATGTCCACCATGTACCGGTGGCGCAACGCCGTACGTCTGGTAGTCCGATGATGGAACGGGCTAGGCGGAATTAGGCTATGCAATTCCGACGCACACTCCCCGAAATGTAACCGGTAGAAAACCGACAGGCTAGCAACTCGGCGTCGATGCTCAAGACTTTGAAGCCTCGACTCGACGAGTGCATCATTGCCAATGATCCTCTTGGCTCGCCTCTCAATAGTCTCAAGCGCATCAAGCTGGTAACGGGCAGATCCGTCCCAAAGATGAGAGCAGTACTCCATACACGATCGCACTTGCGCTTGATAAAGTTTGAGCAGCTGATCCGGCGTGAAGTACCGTCTGACCTTTGCGAGGATTCCTAGCTTTTTTGCAGCCAGTTGAGCCAAGGCGAGTGACGTGAGTCAGAAGAAGAGAGCCTTCAACAGGGCTGCCAAGTCTTGCAAGAAGGTGATGCGGAGGTCTCGGTTCGACCACATTAGCCGCATCGGGAACAAACTCGCTTCATACCCTGCTGGTAGTAAAGCGTTTTGGTCCCTGGCTAAGTCGGTTGAATCGAACTTCTGCCGTCCCTCACTACCACCGCTGCTGAAGCCCGACGGGTCGCTGGCCCACACTGCTGAGGAGAAAGCGAATTTGTTTGCCTCTCTCTTCGCGGAATCTTCGCGTCTAGATCCTGGTGACGCGCGGCCCCCTGCTTATCCTGATGGTTGCGAGACGAGTATGTCGGATATTCGCATCCATCAGAAGGAAGTCCGTAGGGTGCTACGTAATCTTGACGTGAACAAGGCTAGTGGTCCTGACGGGATACCGGCAGTTGTGTTGAAAACGTGTGCGCCTGAACTGTCTCCAATCCTGACACGCCTATTTAGGCTCTCATTTGAGACCGGAAAAGTGCCGACTGCATGGAAGCAAGCTAATGTACAGCCCGTGCCCAAAAAGGGTAGTCGTGCTGACCCAGCAAACTATAGGCCAATCTCAGTAACGTCCATTCTCTGCAAGACAATGGAACGTGTACTCAACAGTAAGCTCCTGGCATACCTAGAAGCCAATGATATCCTAAGTGACCGACAATACGGATTTCGCCGAAATCGGTCAACTGGTGATCTTCTAGCGTATGCCATCCACACCTGGAGTGAGGCCATCGAGAGGCACGGGGAAGCGCTTGCCGTCTCCCTCGACATCTCGAAGGCTTTCGATAGGGTCTGGCACGAAAGCCTGATTAGTAAGCTTCCTTCTTTCGGTATACCTGCTGGATTGTGTGCTTGGATCGCAGACTTCCTGAGGGACCGGTCCATCCGAGTGGTCATCGATGGTTGCTCGTCTGGTCAAATGACCATTAATGCCGGGGTCCCTCAGGGGTCAGTGCTCTCGGCAACATTGTTCTTGCTGCATATAAACGATCTGCTTAAACCCGGTACCTTTGGGTATGCAGACGACAGCACTGTTGCTGAGAGTTACATATCTAGTGCACGAGCTAGTGGGTCCCAGATCCGGATTCTTCGAGAGGCTATGGTTGAGCGGTTGAGCTTGTCCTTGGAGGCTGTCTCGGAATGGGGCGATGCCAATTTGGTCAGGTTCAACGCTGCTAAAACCCAGGCGTGTCTATTTTCCGCTAAAAGGAGTCAATTCAGCCCTGCTCCAACTTTCCGGGGTGTAACCGTGCCAATATCCGACCATCTTGATCTTCTTGGTGTAACGTTAACATCTACTCTCAACTTTGGGCCATACATCCATCATAATACATCATCATACCTTTGAAGAAATAAATCCCAAAGCGCCAGGAATAACGTAATAAAGTCCTAACAATAGTCTACGAAGTTTATCGATAGCTCTTAACTCTTCAAGAGCGTTGAGTAGGTCAGATCAGGCAAGTACAGTCAGAGTGGTAAGTGTTATGTTAATAGATTTAGTCGAAGTCAATTCTATACTGCGTAATATTTGATAAACGGTGATATATAGGCTCATGTTGATTTAATTGGTAGAACTCCTGATGCCCAACTGTAGATGTGTGTGTGTGTGTGTGTGTGTATAGTATTGACTTGCTCGTCAACTCACGACTGTGAAACTCACGCGTGAGCGCGAGTGGCTACCTTATGATTTCACCTTTTTCTGGTTCCGTACCTCAAAAGGAAAAAATGGAGCCCTTATAGGATCGCTTTAGGAACCCATTGAGAGTGACAAATTATACGTTATTTGCGACATAAACAGCCGTATCTTTTTTTTCGTTAACTTTGGTTTCACAGCTTTAAGGGACCGTAGACTTGAGTATACGGTTTTAATTTCAGCTCGATACCTCTACGCGTCTCCGAGATCTTGACAGACAGACAGACTGAGGTACGGAACCCTAAAAAAACTTACAATTGGCAATCTTTTTTATTTGAGTTGAGAAATTATTATGTTTTGATAAATTATTTTCCCATTTTTCCGTTCTGTGTGGAGCGTGAGGAAGAATTACTTTCATTGTGTGTTCTAAAACTCAGCTGTGGTCCTACAGTTGCCCTTAGCATTACAGGGCTACCACAAAATTTTTCGAACAGTCCCGCGAACCGATATTACCAAGCTAAAACGAACCAAAATGATTATTAAATGAACATACTTATGCCCCCGACTGTACAAACAAAATCCGATCTGATACAAAGTAAAATAATTGGAAAAGTATGCGAATTGAAAGCTTTTGTTCTTAATACTTGTATAATACAAAAGTTAAGGCTAAGTCGTTTCTAAGTACGACGGAGTTCGTACGTAACGTACTGTACCTACATCCGAGCGAGTGTGTGTTTTGTATGTAAATGTCAAACTTTGAGTTGAAATAATGTTATTAGAAATTTTGTACGACGTGTAAGGGAATGAATTTATAACCATTTATGAGTAGATGGCATTTTTTTTACAATTGATTTTTCTTATGTAGATGGTATCCCCGCGGTATTTATTTTTATACGCGAATATACTTCCTAACCTACTTATTATATTTTGTGCGAATAAATACTGGGACATAATTATGTGTACAAAGAAACCAGATAATTCACTACCGTGCTAAATAGGTAAATAATTAGTAAGTTAGTTCCTTAGCTTATAAATTCACTCTGACCGCTACTAACACATGTATGTTTAATACCAGAAATAAAATAGGTATATAAAAAACGAGTTACTAATTTGTGACTAGTAGTGTTTAATTAGCTTAACATACCTTAAATATAAAGTTTATATGTTTGTTTGTCCGATTATAATTTGGATGTCTTCAAGGCTAGAGTGAATAGGCTCTTAATAAACTAGTGCGCCTCACCATCAACGATTGCATCACTGCTTACTAGCAGGTGGGATTGCAATCAAGCACTGGTTTATAACAAATAAAAAAAATATAAGATTCCCACCCAATCTGAAGATATCACAATATATTAGCTTATTTATCCGAAACTTTACTAAGCACACCAAAAAATCACTCGGGCGTTAAGTACATCTCCCCATCGCTGTCATCCAGAAATGTGCCCAGAAAACTGGCAGCGTTGCCAACTTGAATAGCAATGCTTATTCTTTAAGTAAAAAAACGAGCCAGTCCTTAGTTCACGCAAAATGTCGACGCATTGTTGTGAAATGCCAACAATTCGACCCCAAACGGCTCAAAACTGTAATTACCAATAAGGTTACGGGTATTTGTGCCATTTGATGGCCTCAGCACCCTTAGCGGCATTTAGCGATAATAGACTTACTCACATTTTCATACATATTCTTAGGATATACTAAGTCTGAAGAAACGGCTCTATATGCCTTGCGGCATTTTTTTAAATTGATATAAACTAGTGCTTGACTGCAAGCCCACTTGATGGTAAGTAGTGATGCAATCGATGATGGTGAGACGCACTAGTTTAATAAGAGCCTATTCACTCTAGCCTTGAAGACACCTAAATTATAATCGGACGGGAAGACCGCAGCAGGCAAACTATTACAATCCTTCGATGTACGCGGTATAAACGACGAGGCAAATATAAAAATGGTTAATTTAAATATCTTTGCTCTTGTTATTTTTATTTTTAATGCTCCTACCACTATTTTTCTCCAAATCGCAAAATTTGACTGGTACAAAATGCCTATAACACTAGCCGCCTCTGTACTTTTGTTTGGATAAAATTTTAAATAAATAAACAACGAAACAAGTGAATGCAAGCAATTCCCGGCTCCGGTATTCAACGTTTATTACGAAATTCATCAACGTAGCTCAAATTCTAGCGCTAAATACATTGTTACTGGGTATCTAGTTTTACAGGCAACCTGCTTCTATTAAATACCTGGAAAATTGTGAAGTATTTTCTTTATTTACATTCGAGAACAAAATTTGTTGAAGGTACTATGAAATATGTTGTTTTTACTTTGAATTAATTTACTAAGTTTATCAAGGTTGTGTATAAAGACTGTGAGCTGCGATAAGCTAAGTTGATTGATGTTATACAAATTTTCTTTTTAAAATATAAAAAAAAATATCTTTGCATCCAAAATTTTACGAGCTCCTCTTCGTCACTTTGTAGACATAAAAAATACATTTTATAGACCTTTTTTTTTAATTGATATACCTAAACTAATGTTTAATTATGGATCCCGATTTCCGACGATTACTTTTTGTAATATTGGCAGGCGCATTACTTTGTGTTATTTCTGTCATCACCACTGCTGTCAAAACGGTGAAGGAAAACATCGTGAGGAAACCGGTATGTCCTAGAACCAATAATTCGAAGACATGTGACATCCACCAATCCGCACTGGACCCGCGTGGTGGATTACGGTCCATTCCCCCTCCTAGAGAAGAGACAATTCTGGTAGAGACACAACAATATACTTCAAACGTACAATTACCTAGTTGACAAATAGTAAGATACCGTTCCTGTATTACGAAACCAACCTCCGCTTCTACAAAACTGTATTACCCAAGTTTTATTGGGAACACCTCGAAAAACGACGGAATTAACTCCCACGACGCCACGTGCAAAGGATTTAACCCAACATTTACTATTTTCTACTTATTCTAACCAAGTATTTGGTTTTCAAAGAAAAACTTCTATAATTATTCCCGTTTTAGTAAGATAAACGAAAGTTTAAGAAGATTTTAAGAGCTTTCTGTAAATGTATTGAGGTTTGAGAGATGGGGGGTTATGTTTGAATATCTTCGCTTTTGTCTTAATTTTATTCTCATTTGAAAAGCGCCTTGGTGAACTGATTTTAAACGATAACTTTTGAGATACTCTATTCTCCAATTGAATTATTATCAAAAGTAAGCTCAATAAAAAATAAATTCTAAATTTTTTTTCCACAACTATCACACAACGTCGTCTAATCCCAAGGTAAGTAGAGCTTGTGTTATGTTCTTATATAATTCTAAATACATATATATTATGGATACATTACACCCAGACACACAACAAATGATCGTACTCATCACACAAACATTTGTTCTGGGTGGGATTCGAACCCACGACCTCCGGCATAGCAGTTAGGGCCACTAATCCCTAGGCCAACAGTCCAGTCAAACATTTAAAAAAGAGGATATTTGAAAATTGAACCTTATTATTTAAGCATAATGTTTTAAAATTCAAAGACATTCTTTTTAGTTAGGTCTGTTTTTGATTAAGCGTGCGATAAATATTGTTCTTCTTTCTGTCTCAAATCGGTCTAAAGTTCTCTCTCTTTCAATATCTCGTGATTTCTAGAGATTGTCTCATCATTCTTCGCTGGATGTATCTGCACTAGGTTGTCCAAGACATTTTGATATTTTTTTTTTAATCTTTAAAGATTTTTTGGTTGCACAATAGGCGCCGTAGTTAAACTGTAGACTGCTGTGCTATATGTAACTGGTTTAATTCACGCACGGAATATTTAGCCCAGAGTTAGTTATAGATACAAAAGTAATCGCTACGCTTTTGGAGTTTTGTAACCAAAATCGCTGGTAGAATATCACATTGTTTCGGTTCTACGGTTATAGTTTTCAATCATCATCATCATCACCAGCTTTTTAATGTTCCCACTGCTGAGACACAAGCCTCCTCTCTAAGAGAGGGAATGGGCCGTAATCCACCACGTGGGCTCGTGCGGGTTGGTGAATGTCACATGTCTTCAAATTTTTGGTTCTAAGACATGCCGGTTTCCGGTTTCCTCACGATGTTTTCCTGTACCATTTTGAGAGCAGTGATGATGAAACAAATTACACAAAGTAATGCACCTGGCTGGGTTTGAACCCGTGAACTACAGACTCGTAAGTCAGGGCCGTTATCTCTCACAGAGCTGATGAAGTTATTTCATGATTTTCCAGTCTAAAAAAAATGTACGATTATATATTGCTGTACCTACCTATTACTACTCACGAAGGAGGGAAAAAACCTTATAAAATACATAAACCTTAACCGAGTCACTAAAACCACTGATGTTTATACATTTTCCACCAAAAAATCCTGTATTAAAATTAAAAAAAAACTTTCGCAATTAAACGCGGCTTACATACCATACCGCCTTTGGTAAAATAAAAATCGAATAAAATTCGTACAAACCGTCACGACAAACATACACGAGAAAAATACTCGTGTTACGGTACGAGTATAAGTAAAATAACCGTGTTAACGTAGTCGGACGTGTATTAAAATGGTTATTTGCCTGAGGAGCCAAAAACAATCTTTGCTGGTTGCGTAGGGATGTCGAAATGTGGTATTTGGATACCAGAATATTAAAATGAATTATTGATAATACCATATCAATCCTATAAAATAATTCCGAAATAAAGAAAATATGTTATTTCTTTTGACGATTTTCTACGTATAAATTCACCGATATTATTACGTAGATATTTTGTCCAGGTTACGATTTTAGGATCATATTGACATAGTAAGTGGACATAATAAATACCAAATAAAATGTCGCAGCAATACTAAATGAATTGGAATACAGGTAAAGGAATGATGTTATTATAAGTATAGTTATCTACAAAATAAGAACCGTATATTATGCGGCAAATAAGTTGAACCATTTGCTCTGATCTCACGCGACCCGTCACTTTGATTGGGACCCGAAAGTCGGTTACTGTGTAATCAAGGTCGACGGCCATAATGTTTCAACTAGTGTGACGAGGATTATGACCGATTTTCGGGTCTCAGTTGAGGTGGGCTGCGCGTAGCTGTGTGTGTATACCAATTTATTATTTACCAGTCTTGGTAGAAGCGTCGAGCTATCAAACTAGTCTTACCAATATCCTGAACCTTTGCTACATTTTGTTTATTTTCTTAACCAAACACAAAGCGAGGAGTACGATACCTTTCTAAAATTATAAAGACATTACCAACACATATCACATTAAAACATTCGGTACCACAATCGCACAACACTTAGTTGCAATTTGAAAATATTTTTAATTTAGCGCCAAGCCACGGAGTGCTCTCATTACAAACGAGTGCAAAACCTTTGAAGTCTGATGGCAGTATTATATATGTACTTTGATATACTTTCACCCCTCCAGTGTCGATGATTGTGTTGCGTTTCATGTCTGTGGTATGCGTAGATTGGTATCGGTATTGTCAGATATGTTGCGGTAACAACCCTATGTGTTTTTTTCGATGTGCCTTTTGACTGCCTGATATTAGGAAAGAGCAGAATTTTATTGTATTTTAATGAGTATATTTTGTCAATATTATTAACAGGGATCTTGGTTAGAGTGGCCATGTGGCTAACCCGAGATACATTTGCATACAACCGCTCTTACATGCTTATTACGCTATTACAGACCTTATTTTAGATATTTTGAAAACACAGATACTTATGTTGTGGATATTATCTAAGTTTCTTTTACTTTACCGTGATCCTAACTAAAACAAAAAAAAACTTGATGGTAAGTAGTGATGCAGTCATTAATGGTGAGGCGCACTAGTTTATTGTCGTTCCTAGTGAAATGAAAACACGTGTAAAACTAATCTAGTAAAGACCTCTGAAAATCTGCTATTTTGTGTGAACTTTGGCCCTTTATAATGGACTAATAAATTAAAAAATATAATATAGGTATAATTTTAAATATATATTATTGAGTTGGATGAAACAACTTGCTTCTAAAACATGCTTAAACTGTCGATAGACGGATAGAGAAAGCTCCTCTGAACAGCAAAATATGAAAGTAAGCCTAGAAAGTGATAACATTAGTAAACGAAAGGTTGGTAGATTTTAATCATCACTTCAGCTGAAAGACTTTTACTGGGCCTCCCAAAATGTCACCACAACGACTGGTCTTGTGCGCCAGACAGCCATCGGACTCGTGCGATCCTCACTAGGTCATTGGTCTACCTTGTGAGATGCCTTTTAACACTGCGTCTTCCAGTTCGCAGTCGTCACTCTAGAACCTTTCGGGCCCATCTACCGCCTGTTTTGTAGGCAATGTGCTATGCCCATTGCCAGTTAAGTTTGGCAATTCTTCGTACTAAGGTAGACGTAAGTCGAAACGAGGAAGAAGTTTTATTCATTTTCTTTAGAGTACCAACCTATTAGCAATCTCATCAAATAGGTTATACACGGCTAAATTTTGGTCATTTTAATTCCGCGGAGGGTTGATTCGGAACATTAAGTAAACGTCAGCTGAGCTAATTTCGTACATGCGTAAATTAATTGAGTTTGAAAAAAAACTTTATTTTTCAATTTTGTCTTTAAAAATCGATAGTGTTCCATGTACCGAATCGATCCACCACGGGATTAAAACGATCAAAATATAGCCGTGTATAACCTAGCCATACAATCATGCTAGTTAAATTTTATCAAGAACCTTGACAAAGAGGTGTAACAAAAAAGCTCTTATATTAAAAATATAAGACACGATCTTTTTTCAACCGACAATAGCCTGTTTCCTCAAAAAATAATGTAAATTTTTCTGTTCTCTTTTATTATAAGGTAAAAGTTTGCATGTTTAATTTGTTTGTGTATTTTGTATTTTTTTTTTATATTATGAGTTAATTTGTTTTATGAAAGGTGGTCTGAAATAAATTTATTATTAGATATTAAAACATATTCAAGGGATTTGAATGAAATAATATTATAGTCTCAAAACGGTAAAGGAAAACATCGTGAGGAAACCGGCATGTCCTAGAATCAAAAATTCGAAGACTTGTGACATCCACCAACTCGCACTGGGCCCGCGTGGTGGATTACGGCCCATTCCCTCTCCTAGAGAGGAGGCCTGAGTCCCAGCAGTGGAAACATTAAAAAAAGGCTGATGATAATGATGATGATGAATATAGTTTTAGGTTTTTCTTTTTATTTTGCGTGACATTTTTTATTTGTACTTAGACACACCAAATCTGCATGGTTCTCAAATGATTTGACCATTACATGTTTGCTGTATGAACTTTTAAAAGAGACTTTGACCCCTGAGTTTGTTTCGATGTTTCTTCTCAGGGTAATCAGCTAGGAAACACCGGCCTCATCTGGTTTAAACTGATGAAAAAATTTAGATGACGTGTAAGTGTTTTAAAAAAACCTATTTGCAAAATAAATATCATTTATCATTTATGACAGATTGTCAATAAATAAACCTTTAAACATCAATTTCCTGCAAAAAAATTCAACTCACAAAAACCTATGTGAAAAAGTTAGATAAACTAAATTAACGAACGAGGTTCCCAAACCTCCAAAGGTGTACACCACACTTCTAATTTGTCTTAAATTAAAAGTAGCCTTAACCTCAATCAGGAGGAAAGCCATTAGTTAGCTTTTTCTTGTCCCGACTTTGTTCCCTTGATTTATTGCTAGGTTCTACGTTGTCATTTCAAACTTTGCGACGAAATGGTTCTTTTAGAAATCACTCACAGGTCTGGGTTTCTGGCTCACTAATTACTTTTCAGTTTGGAATGTTTAGGCTGTGAAATTAGGGTTTGGTAGTTTCAGTATTATTTACGGTTTTAGAAAATTATATATGTCTTCAGAATCAGCTATTAAATCGATTTCAACCATTTTTTTTGTCCTGAAATAAATATAATCAATCATTGTTTTACGATTAAATTACCAATTTTGACAAATTCTTGACAAATTTTGATTGCATCACTAGTGTGTTTGTGTGTACACATACATATACCAATACTGATGTACTACCGTCCAGTGTTTAGCGCCAACACCCCACGCCAATAGTCAATATCATTTGCCTACTATTAGGACAACTAATTTCATACAAAACACTAAAAAGTAATAATAATGTGTGCGGGTGTTGTGTGTGTGTTAGTAGTAATATTATTGTGATTTTGTGTGTTGCCGAATAAATGTTCTATCTATCTACTACCCACGTACATTTAAGTAAAATTTCAGTGCTTAAATTATGATTATAACTTAATTTTATTATTAGGGTGTCTAAACGTGTGCATTATTCCAGTTTTTGTATGATTAGTATTGCTAAATATCAAATTCAATTTCAAATATTTTTATTTCATATAGGCCTACAGTTTATAAGTGCCCATACACTTATAAACTGTGATTTTAATTAATGATCTAAAAAATACCATACTTTACTCTTTGTTACAAGGATCGAAAACAATCACAGGTCGAATTCGACGAGAAAGGAAAAGAAAACGAGAAGTTCAAGAATTTTTTTTTAAGGAAAAAGAAATACTACACAAAGAGAGCTTTCAGTAATTTAAACCATCCAATTCTTTTTACAAGCCGATTATTATTATCGCTTCTTCAATTTTAAAAAGTCATATTTTTTTATTAATTTTTAACTGATTTCACTACCTACTTACTACATAGTTTATAACAAATTCGCTTCCCGCGGTCAGTCCCTATGTACTCGTATGCTTAGATCTTTAAAACTACGCAACGGATTTTGATGCGGTTTTTTTAATAGATAAACTGATTCAAGAGGAAGGTTTATATGTATAATACATGCATAATATATTTGATATCACCATTGCACCCGTGCTAAGCTGGGGCGGGTCGCTAGTGCTATATTTACTATGTATATCACCAAACTAAAATAACAGACACGCAAAGAACCGATCTCTACCTCATGATCCAACTCGCCTATTCCGTTTGTAGAAATTTTCCATAAAAGCTACTATTCCATTAAAAATGCATGGCTTTTCGTTTATATGTCATGGGGTACGGGAGGTTGAAGTATAGTAAGCCCAAGTTGTAGGTTCCAATAAAAGTTGCTCCTTCACGTAATCTAAGTATCCAAGCCTGCCGGGTGAGTAAACACAAGCGTGTTTGATTTAGCATTCGAGAAAGATACATAATTTTTGTCGCTTTTCTATACTTTTATCTATCTTTATACTATAATATTACGATAAGAAAATATTTTTTATTTTCGTTTGTAATGAATAAATTCAAAAATTATTTCACAAATAGAATGCTACTTTATTACTGAATGACAGAGGCACATTTTTTTTTCTTTTACGTGAGTAAAGTCGGTCACAGAATCTAGTCTAGTACCTATAAGATTTGTATTTTTATTAGCAAAGAATAACCTCAAAAGCTACTATACCGAACTTAAAAATTCTTTCATTCTTTTGCATATTTATTACGGAGTGACATACGCTGCGTGAAAGTAGGAAATATATAATATAATATAATTTCCTGCTTTATTGTTATATTCAATTTATTTTATTACATTATATTATATATATATATATATATATATATATATATATATATATATCCTACTTTCACGCGGGCAAAGCCGCTAGTACAAGTTAGTTTTCAATAGCGTTATTTTTTTAGTTTGTGGAAAATCTTTAGGAGTGATATATTTTATCTGGTTTAGCTATAAATGTGTCTAGGAGTTTTTGTCACAGTTGTAAATTATGGTTATGTAAATCTTATCGGCTTATTTAATAAGATTACGAAGAGATGTCCCAGTTTCGTTCGTGCCATTTTCAGAACATAATATAATATCTAATATACCGGGCCGTAATATCCCTAGCCTATATTCTTTTGTATTACAGACGGTTCAAGATACTTTATTTGTAAGTTTATCTTTGAATAATAGTAAATTAGCACTAGGGTTTCGTTCTGGCCACTATTTATCGGTAAAATTTGCTGTCTCAATGCGAAAAGCTACATCGCTTAGTGCGCGATTTTTGAGTTATGCAATAAAAATTAAGATGTTGCAACATTTGATGATGAAATGTGCTAAAAACAAAAATTAAGTTGAATTATGTGTAATGTTGTATTTATCCAAAATTATTTAGCATATTTTTAAGTAAATAAGAACTTAATGCATTATTTGTGGTAAGCCTCACACATGAATAAAATTTAGAAGTTTATGCAAAAATTCCTTTTCCTATTTCTTAGTGTATGTATAGTGATGTGTGTAAATAGAGCATAGGGTAAAAGTTAAGGAGTATACATTTCATGTCAGTAGTCATGTGGATAAAAAGCCCTTATCAAAAAACAATAAAAAAAAATGTTGAATTATCCAAGAAAAACTTAAAAATAAAATATATTGAATTTAAATTTGAAAATTATATATTGTCAACACATTGAAGCGTAGAGGAATAAACTTCATCATCATCTTCCTGCCCTTGTCCCGTTTTATTTGATGTCGGCGCAACACGAATTTTTCTTCCGTTCTGTCCTGTCCCTCGTCACGCTATCACTAACTCCGTTTTCTTTCATATAACTCCTCACACAATCCATCCATCTCTTCTAGAGAAATAAACTTCTCTTTCTTCTTCCTGCCCTTATTCCATATTACTTGGGGTTGGTGCAACACGTTTTTT
Source organism: Leucania comma (assembly GCA_958295575.1). Lineage (NCBI taxonomy): Eukaryota > Metazoa > Arthropoda > Insecta > Lepidoptera > Noctuidae > Leucania > Leucania comma. The sequence goes on from OY282469.1 coordinate 4,732,612, forward strand.
TCTTCCACTCTATCCTGTCACCCGTTACACTATCACTAACTCTCTTTTCTTATATGTCACTCCTCACACAATCCATCCATCTCTTCTTCGGCCTCCCTCTTCCTCTCCATCTATCTAAGTGTAAACTCAGAACTCTTTTAGTAACATAAGTTTCATCCTTCCTCTTCACATGACCATACCAAGACAAACGATTTCCTTCTAGAGGAATAAACTTATTGAATATTAATTCAAAAGTACATTAAAAATACCAATAACAATTAAAACGCAGCACACATCTAACAATTAATTTTCGAGCTACCAATAATCGTTACACTCAACCACACACAGCTCAATCCTTTGAGGAATTGCAGGAAACGTCTATATCGAATCGGAATCGATTACCTACTACCGGCATATCGATTCCAATTCCGATCAGGTGTCTCTCTCGGACGTTGTCACGTCAATCAGTGAGCGTGAATAGACGCCCTAATTAATTGATGCTTCATTCAATAGTATTTACATTAGTGATTCTATTAGATATTATTATGGACGTGGCTGAATGTTGGCTTGAAGTGAAATGGTCTGGAAGTGGTGTAACGTTTAATTAATTGTAGAAATTAAGGCAAAGTTTCTTTTGTTTTTGCTGGATTTGGTCTCAGAAGTAGAATGACCCATAGGGCAATCGTCTGAAAAAGCCTGGTTACTTTTGAAAAAGCCTGGCTTTGCACAAAAACCCACAAAAGTTAATCATCATCATTTCAGCCGAATGACGTCCACAATTGGATATAGGTTCACCACAATGATCTATCCAGTGCGATTCACATCCATGGGATTCCCGCGACTCTGTCCAGCCCCCCTAACCACATTAAAATCGTTTCATTTAGCGTGAACGCTTGGAGTTGGCCACACCCCCAATTCCTTTGTTCTGACATCATATTGACAAAGGAATCGGGCTCGTGGCCAACTCCAAGTGTTCACGCTAAAGTAAACGATTGTAACTTGGCTAGGGGGCCGGTCATCGGTCTACGTTATGGGAAGTTTTCCAATGCTCCATCTTCCGGTGCGCTATCGTCACTCCAGAATCTTTTAGCCTTATCAACCATCTATTCTACGTGCAATGTAATCTGCTTACTGCCACTTAATTTCAGCCATTCTTCGGGCTATATCGGCAACCTTGGTTCTCCTGCGGATACCTTAATTCTTGATGCTATCACGCAAGGAAACTCCGAACGTTTCCATTGCCTTCTGGATGCCTTTAAGCATCATTCGATACATTTAACAAATTCTTGTTTAAAAGCTTCAATGATATAGCAGTTTAGTTAAACGAAATTGACTGAACTAAGCTACTCTTATAACATGTAATTAAACTTTTTTAATTACTTCACGATCCTCAGCCGGATTATCTGTTTGATTACGGCTAACGAATTTGCCTCGCTGATTAGCCTTAAGGCTACGTTTTGGTGATTTTCTCCCAGTTAAGTTGAGATTTGAGAGTTTGGTTGAGGTTAAGCTAATTTTATGTAATGACTTTTCAGAAATTACTTCATTTTTCTAACCTTCATGTACGGAAGTGGTACATAGGTGGACCTAATGCAAGAAAGCATTCTCTACCAGTCAAACTTTGGGTTAAAAAAGATAACTATATGGTAGGTGTACACAATAAATAAATAATTAGATATTTCAAATAGAGTGAAGTAAGTATGCTAAAATTATAAACTAATAAATACTATGATGAATATAAAAACGGTACTTAAAATATAACTTATATTATGAGTTTAATACACCAAAACAACACGGAAAGTATTTCTATATCAGAACAAAAACACCAGCTTAAAGAATTTACATAAAACATATTACACAATTTTAACGCCATAATATATTATGAGTACCTATTTCAAACAATTCGTATGAAATACCAATAAATTTTCATACAAAGAAATCTTAAAGCTCATAAATTATCCGCAGTCAATACAAAACGGGTCTCAAGAGACCGTTATTGATGTCCAAACGATTATTACCAAAGGAAGCGCTCATACAGAAACTTACGGAACAATTTTTAAAAAATGACACATTACCATAAGCCTCCTTTATACTTTATTAACCTTCCAAAGTGTATAATTTGACAGTCACTTTCATAAATTTTAAAAGGCTTTACAAAGAAATCACGACAAAAGTTCGAGAAAGGTAGCCAAACGTCACTTGGACATATTATTAAGGGAAATTTACAACGACGATCCGACGGCGAAATTGTCTTCTCATGAAACCTTTAGAGTGGGTACATAGGGCTCGTGACGTTTTGTAGCGGGCACGTGGCGTAAGACATATTTACGTCTTTTGTGACTTTTTTTTTTAGGTGGGAAAATCATCTCCCGCCGTTGGGCGGAGCGGGAGGGTGTTTCTGACTTTTACTTACTGACTAAAACCCTACTCCTGTTTCTTCGTTGCCTTTCATGCCAGGACTGAGTCTTCCTTTCAGAAACAGCCCCTCGGCCACAAAAACGTCGTATTAATATAAAATATAATTACGTATTTAGCGTTAATCAAATTAAAAAAAGCTCCATCTTTAAAAATTGTAAGTGCAAGAATATTTTGGATTCCTTTAGCTAATGACTTAAGTCAATTTATCAGTTTGTCGTGCTTGAGATTCGCTCTGTCATCAATGTAATCAAGTATCAACACGACATTACTAACTTTAATATAGTCGTACGTTATGATATTCCAATAAATTATAATTACTATACCACTGATGTTTCAAAATTTCAATGCTATTCATTCCACGTGATTAATACAAGCATTTTGTGTGTCATCAAAGCAGTGGATGGATGCTAATTTTCGCAGTAAATGTCATTCCAATCACTGATTCGTTGGCGTAGTGCAGTGCATTATGAATGACGTGGTTGTAGTGTTATCAATAATTCATTATTTATAAGTTATTGTTATTTAATGGTTGGTATTTCTTGCATGATGTTCAATAGACATCTTGGTGCCTAGGCGAATTATAATTTAATCGGTAGCTGGAGAATATTAAGCCCCATTTCCTCTAGAGCAGTATAATCAGCTAATAATATTCCTGCTGCTGGGACATAAGTCTCGTCACCAGCAAAAGAAGTGGTCTTGTATTTTTTTTTTCGAGGTTTGAAAAAAAAAATTGTAGTTACGTTACGAAAAAAAAAAGCTTTTTTCGATTCGGAAAAGTTTGGGAATTAAACTATTTACATAAGTTAGTTTGAATGGAACCCTCAGTGTTCGAGTCCGACACGCACTTGCCCAGTTTTTTAAATGTTTTATTTTGTAAGATATATTTAAGAAATACTTAAAAAAGTGAAAAAAAAATAAACAAAAGAAATAAATGGAATAATAATAAATAATGTTTTGTAGACACCTCTTTTTATGAGAGCTTATTGTAAGCCGGGTTTTAAGGCATTCGTCGTTCCGTCTCAACAGAATCTTCCGTATGTTTTCAAAAACGAGAATTATGTAAAGCGACCTCTGCGGGCGACTTCATAAATCGACACTCTTGCCGTGATTATGAACGATTTACGACATTATAAGTGAGCCGCACTTTACGTGTTATAAATTGCAGTTTATGTCCAATAAATACGAATAAATCTAATACATTAGTCGACTATATGACCGGCAGATTATTTACTGGTTTTGAAATGCCAATGTTGTATTGTTCGTGACTTCTAGTGTCGTTTATATTTATCACTTCTTTTACAGTATCGTTTTTATTGAAGATTCTTATCTTAGCCCAGTATGTTGCATCACAAATAGAGCTAAAATAGAGCTAAATAGGTAGAAAAATAATTCCTAAATAAAACAGTTAGGTAGAAATCTTGAGTACACGAGTCCGACTTGCACTTGTTCAATTTTTTTTCTCTAATGACGATCATACTAGCATAATATTTTAGGTAAAATTAATTGAACAATGTAACAACGCATAAGCCTTATCATGTTCAATTCAAGACAATTCCATCAAAGAACTTACAATTCCTCCTCTGTCAATCCCTAAGGAGAAGAATCAAAGCGAGATAACGAACCTTCCACAACCACAAGACTACCTTTCATCAAATATTCTAATACACACAGGAAATCCTTAAAAAGTCGAAAGAAATTGACGTCACAATTGATTAAACTTTATTAATTTCGATGGAAAACCTTTGAGAGGAGGCGGGAATGTGGACTATTATGATATAGGCACGTAAGGGTGGGGGCACAATGGAGTTTGAAAATCTTCTTTCACGGTAAACATGGGGTGTCAGGAGTGACGAGACTTTGAGAAAAATATTGTGTGGCTAAAAGATTAAACTTGAGAGCCGACCTTTTTTAATCAAGAATGAAATTAAAACTCTTTGGTAATACTGGTAAAGTAACAAGGCTATGCGTTGAATTAAAAGATTATTGGTAATACAAAAAGTTTGAGTACAAAGAGATTGAATACAGATTTAAGGCAGACATTTCGGTCATGATCTCTTGGCATTCTTATTCCGAGAAACTGAAAGATTTCTTCAACTTTACGACGTACGGCGAATATCCGCCCTTACGTTGTTGATACTTCTACGGTCCGGACTATTAAAAGCATAATTATTCACTCAAGCCTTGAAAACACTCAAATTATACTCGAATGGGTAGACCGCAGCAGGCAAATTGAACCAGTCGTTCGATGTACGCGGTATTTCTTTTTTCCATCTAAACTAGTGCTTGACTGCGATCCCACCTGATGGTAAGTAGTGATATAATTCCATGTACAATCAAATCCAAATAGGCAAGCTTTACGACATGCTCATTACATAGGTTTTCAACCACCCAGTGCTGACTATAACCATAAAATCATTCCATTTAAAACTAGCGTAGTACACAATTCACAAAGACTTTACTGCCCACATTATCGGAGCGGTTTCGCATCTCACACCCACCTAGACTCATTATAGGAGCTCTTTTCAGATACTTTTCCATCGCTTATTGTTCAGCATAACGTCTTCAGAATAATGGAATATTATATAAGAGGTATCTAGTTAGTTCCGCGTCTTTGTCGAGAATATTATAGGTATGGCTAATGTTTCATGTTCGAGAGAAATGAGGGATAGTTTGTGATGTTCTTGTTTTGATGTTCAGGTGAGATCGTTGTTTTCTATAGTAGTGTCAGTTTTATAGAGTTTCCTTTACTGGAGTTTATCTATACAAAAGTTCGTTCGCATCAGCCTTATAATGTTCCCACTGCTGGGACTCAGGCCTCCTCTCTAGAAGAGGGAATGGGCCGTAATCCACCACGCAGGCCTAGTACGGGTTGGCTGATTATGTTTTTGGTTCTAGGACATGTCGGTTACCTCACGATGTTTTCCTGAACCGTTTTGAGAGCAGTGGTGATGAAATAAATTACACAAAGTAGTACGCCTGGCTCGGTTTGAACCCACGACCTACAACTCGTAAGTCAGGGCCGTTACCACTTGGCCACCACTACTCTCCAGTACTCTATACTAAAGTATTTAGTAGTATCTTGAAAATAATGACCAGTTTACGAATTGAGAGTTCAGTGTTAAACGTCTCGACGTCTCGAACACTGCTTTGATTCCAAGATTGGTTTTTATGCAAAAGTACAGTTGGTGCTGTTTTTGTTGGACTCAAACTCGAATTCTTAATTTAAAATAAGGGCCTGTGTACACCATGTTTTTTTAACGCACCGTTGACGCGCGTTTTAAGAACGTGCGTCGACGATGCTCTTTTATCCTGTCAAAGGTCTACACGTTGCGCCTGACTCGCGTGCGTATCGCGTCCATATCGCTACAAACGCGCGTTATTTTGTTTTTTTTTTATGTATTTATATAAGTACCTGTGTATTTATATAAGTACCTGTGTATTTATATTTATTAGGTATTGTATTAGTATTCTATTTGTTTTTTTTTTGTTTACCATTAAGTTGCACCTACTATGTTATGTCTCTGCATCACCCTAAGGTCGACTGGTAGAAAGTGCCTACGGCATTAAGTCTGCCTTTGTACACTAGTGCATAAAGCTTTCATAAATAAATAATAACATTAAATTGACATTTGAAATCTAAATAACAGTTCATCTTTCCTACGACTGTGATGCCAATGGGCACCTCTTAGACGAGTTATATGCCAATTGGCAGAGTTATCAACTGTTATTGGCACATAAAGAGACCAATTGCAGTCGGTTTTTCGAATAAACTGTTCAATTTGGCTCCAATTTTAATATTATGGATGAACTTCTGTTTTGAGTATGAATATGTTTCAATTATTATTAAATTTTCTTACGTTTAAAAGTAGTTAAACACACTTTGTTTTGTTAGAAAATTAATTTTACACCTTAGAAATTAGACACACAGAAATAATGTTATACGGATGAGTGATTATCAAGTTATAAACCAGCGAATAGAGGAAACCATTAATTTAACGTTACTATTGAAAATGGTCTCCTCTCTCTCTCTAGTTTGGTTTTCGACATAATTATTAAATTTGGAGTACTCTTAATTATAATGATTTCATATTTATCATAGTATTTATTAATGTATAAATTTAGCGTAAATATGTATTTTATAATTATAAGCAACTTATTCTAATGATTTTCCATTCTATTCGAAACATCTAATATTTATTTATTGTGCATACCAACCAGTGTAGTTCTTAATAAACCAAAAGTTGACTGGTAGAGAATGCCTTGTTGCATTAAGTCCGCCAGTGTACCACTTTTGTACTATCACGATTAGTAATAGGTCCTATGAAATAGCTGGTTTTGAAAACGGATTTTTTTGATGTATTATATTTTTGGATGAACTTTGAATTATAAGTTCAAATAAAGTTTATAATAAAGATACTTTATTCTTTTTTTTTTTAATTAGGCTTTTATTTTTGTGTTTTGTTTTTTCTGTAATATCGATGTATTAGTCTACCCCTCTTTTTAAAGTTCTTATAATCCATCCTAAGGTTGTCTGGTAGAAATCGCTGTCAGCGATAAGACCGCCTTTGTACCCATAGATTTAAGTTCCTGTAAATTGTTACTACATATTTTGGTGTACAATAAAGTTTATTCTATTCTATTAAGTAACACAATGGTACAATACGCGGCGTATAAGTTCAATGACAGCCATTTTAGTTCAATTTGCTTGCCGCGTACTATAACAGGTTTTCAGGTCTCAAGCGAAGCGGGGGACTGCGCGTAATCATAGCAAAGGGTTCAATTTGTTTGACGTGTACTATATTGTGTTTTGCAACACAAGTGTCCGCAGCTTCTGATAAAAATATAAATTTTCTATTCCGAGGTTTTGACTATTTGATCCTTAACTTGTTTCTTACCAAACCTATTACATAATATTTTACCAATCATCTGAAAAATCACCAAAATTAAGTTCATGTAAGTAAGCCCTGCCCATTGCCGGGCAGGGCATATTGCTCGCAGAACGGATGGCCATTGGAGCCGAAAGGTTCTGGAATGGCGACCACGAGCCGGAAGACGCAGCGTTGGAAAGCCTCTTACAAGGTGGACCGATGAACTGGTAAGGGTTGCGGGAATCTGATGGATGCGAGACGCACAGGACCGTTCATTGTAGCGACTCTTGGGCGAGGCCTATGTCCAACAGTGGACGTCGCTAAAATGTTGATGATGAATCATCTGAATTCCCTCTCCTAGAGAGGATGACTGAGTCCCAGTCGTGGGAACATTATAAGGCTGATGCAATGCTATACTGATCATCTGAACCACTGACGCAGTTTTTGTCAAAACAGGGCCTTTACCAAAAATAAGAATTCTCCAAAAAATATACGTTAAACATTCGGGATAAACCCATTTAAGTCTTCATTCCCAATTTTCCGATACGCAAATTGAGTGTGAAATTGGAACGTCTATACTCTGTCCAAGTCTGTCAAACATGGATATTAACGTGTCCAATTTAAAATAAAAACGTTATGTAAACGGTTTTAATCGTTCCATTTATCCTTCGACTGAATTACATTTTGTCTGTTCAGGAGGTTCCTTCTAGGCAAGCGTGCTCCATCGTCGGCCACATCATCGCTTACCATCAGGTAAGATAGTAGTCAAATACGAGGCTATCAATAAGAAAAATTAAATAACTAGACAAGCATTTATTTTTGAGGAGTTTAATCTTTAAATAACCTTTCCTGCACTAGGGTGGAATGAAAATGCGAGTCCACTGCTGGGACTCAGGCCTTCTCTCTATGAGACATTGGGCTGTAAATCACCACGCGGGCCCGGTACGGGTTGACGGATGTCACATGCCTTCGAATTTTAAGTTCTAGGATATGCCGGTTTCCTCACAATGTTTTCCTTCACCGTTTTGAGAGCAGTGATGATGAAATAAATTACACAAAGTAATGCACCTGGCGGGGTTTGAACCCGCGACCTACTAAAACCAATCTGTGTACTTTAGCAGCTCTTTGCGTTCTAGGTTGACTCTTTGAAATGTTCGGCCCTATTCCGCCCTTTTAGTTTTGCTCCTTGAGACGTGCGTTAAAGAAAACGCGCCGTAAATTTGGGTTTGATCAGGCGGCCGGACGGGGAGGTACCCATTGCTCGTCGACCACAACCTCACGTCCTTCGTCTATGGAGGCCAGAAATCGTTCTACGACTCTCGAGGCGTCTCTTTCAATGGTGGCTAGGGCTTGAACATATTCGTTCCCTCACGGTTGCGGCCGTCTCCTTCACCCGCATTACTGCTTCGCAGAAGAAATCGACCGCATCAATTCCTTCTCGCTCCGGACCACGGTCTGAACTAGAGCCAAACGCAAGAAGTTGGTGCCGCCTATCGTTTAGCTCTACAAAAGTGGGGTAGACTTCCACAGAGTGTGATTTAAAAAAAAATATAAATTAGTGCTTGACTGCGATCCCACTTGAATCTTAGTAGTGATGCAATTTGGGAAGAGCATCGCCGTGTCCTCGTGGGGGCGATCGGCGGCGATCTCTCGCGCCGGGGCTTGGTTCAAGCCATGCTCCGGAGCGAGGAGGAGTGGCAGGCGGTCGCCTCCTTCTGCGAAGCAGTAATGCTAGCAAAGGAGGAGGCCGACCGCATTAGGCAAAGGCGCACACGCCGCCGCCGCCGCCAGGATTCCGATCCCGATTTCCGGCCACCGTAGGCGCGGGCTCGCGGACGGTGGGCAATGGGTAGCTCGCTGTCCGTCCGTCCGGTAACAGACCGGTCCGAGCTCAGGTCGTCTACATCGCGCACTGTTCCCGCGCGCCTCAAGGAGTTGTCAGCAAACTGGAGGGGTCCAGCAGGGCCGAAGCCTACTGGGGCCAAAGGTTATGTGAGAATGTCACCACGAGCCCCGGGACAAAGGCAACGAATGGAAGGGTAGGTTTTAGTCAGTAAAAGTCTGACACTATTTCCCGCCCCACCCAAGGGCGGGATTTGTCATTGGATGATTTTACCTACGTTAAAAAAAAAAAACGTAGTGTTGCAATAGCACTAGTTTATTAGGAGTCTATTCACTCTAGTCTTCAAGACACCTAAATTATAATCAGACGGAAAGACTGCAGCAGGCAAGTTGTTCCAAACCCTCGATGTACGCGGTATAAACGACGAATCGAAACGCTTGATCCAGACCGTAGAGGTTTCAACAAAGTAAGAGTGGATACTCGCCGTTAGTCGGGTTATCCGATGGTGAAAATGGGATGGTGGAATCTAGTCATGCGATTTCCACGCACTCTCTCCGAAATGCATTTTACATACAGGAATGTATAAGTAACAACCCGAAAAAAAATTTAGACTTTCGTTATTGCTGATAGCATTTTACCTTACTTGGTAAAACTAGTTTCAAAAAATGTTTTACCGCTGACCTGTCGCGTGCAATTAGGTGTAAACATACGAGTATTACAAAAAACTTCGTTATTTTCGTCTACCTCATTTACAATCTCCAGACATGAATTTTAAGTGCATTAAATACTCGTATTATTGTACCTTGGTTCTAGGTGTTAAATATCGTTCTTAATTACCATGAAAGGTATAAAAACTTGACATCTCTTTACAGTCGAGGTTTGCGGTCACGAACTGTGTTACTAGCCATAAAATGAATGCATTTTATATGAAAACAAAACCTATAACTTTTGGTAAGGAGGTTTTATAGCTTATCTATAAGTTCAAATTAAATCAAGAGTTATTGTTCGCTTTTAAGAAGACTGGAAGATTGATCAGAGAATAAAACTACTTATATTTTGTGATTTTTAATAAGTTAGAGTAAATCAACAGCCACTACTGTCGGTTTACATAGACAATTCTCTACTTTCAATAAACAAAACCCCGCTATCATTAACCTCCTGGATTCCAGAAAAAAAAAAACGATATTATTTAAAATTTAGTTTTTCTGATATTTCAGGGGTCGGGAAATGTCAAAAAAAAATGATAAAATTATTATTTTTTTAAATAGATTTTACTTATGTCTTATATATACAAAAGTGATTCTGTATATGACACGAGTATTGCACAGACAAATTCCGAACTAATTTTCAATTCCATAAGTAATATAGGTATGACATTGGCATCCAGGAGGTTAAATGCTTAGCCTCCTAATTTATTAAATGAGTATACCTTACATTCAGGCTTATAACAAAAAGTAAAAAAAAGGTTCAAAATCGAAACAGCGACCACTTCACAAAATTCATAAATGGGACTAATTAATCCCTCCAACGTTAATCTACACAACTACACATGTAAATAAAATTGAATTGTCTGTTTGTAGTAAATTCAATATCTATAAAGAAAATTAAAAGAATAAAGTTCTGTTTATTTTTCGGTCTGTCTGTCTGTTTATCTATATCTCTATTTGTTTGCTAATCTCCAAACCGACTGAAACTATTTTGACAGAACTTTTTACTCACTGATAGATTCTTCTTCTTTCTGCCCTTATTCCATATTACTTGGGGTCGGCGCAATATGCTTTTTTCTTCCACTCTATCCTGTCACCCGTCACACTATCACTAACTTCCTTTTCTTTCATATCTCTCTTCACACAATCCATCCATCTCTTCTTCGATAGAATACTAGCGACCCGCCCCAGCTTTGCACGGGTGTAATGGTGATATTAAATATATTATGCATTTATTATACACATAAAAATCTTCCTCTTGAATAACTTTATCTATTTAACAAAACCGCATCAAAATCCGTTGCGTAGTTTTAAAGATCTAAGCATACATAGGGACAGACAGCAGGAAGTGACTTTGTTGTTAACTTTGTAGTGAAGGAGTAACTTAGGCTACATGGTTTTAAAAATTCAATTAGTAATCCCTATTGTTTTTTCTAATACCAAAGTACCTAGTCGATCAAACCAAACTAGTCACGGCAACAAAAATAATTGAAATTGTTCTAATTTAAGAGACATGGACGGAGTCGCGGACATGAGTTAGTTTATTCATAAATCTGCTAAACGTCAGCCCAAAGAGGATCCTTTCATCAATTGCCAAAAAAAAAAAACAAAATATCATTCAATTTGCGAGGCGGCGTAACCCAAAAAAAAATCCATCAAAACATTCGTCTCTAGCATTTCGTCAATCACTCGCAATGTTTTCATTCAATTTTTCCTGACACCCTGTTCAATGCATTGAAATTTCAACCTTATCACCCAAAAGCTAAAGTCTTATAATAACAATAACTTTGTTTTCCCATTTCGAGCAAGTTCGGTAACAGAATGGTTCCATGGTTCCGTTCGTCAGTTGAAGTGTCTGTTTTAACTGTTGTACTAGCGTTTACGTCACAAACAAACGATATCTCTCCTTTGTAAAGTTATCAAAGCGCTTTAAGGACTCATTTGTTACTTGTACATTCAGCGCTGAAGCGGCTGCAGTAATAAAGCAGGTCAAGTGTAGTGGGAAATTACGACGTAATGTAGGAGATGTAATTATGATATATTCTCACTGATAATGTACGTACGTGACTGTTTGGATGATGGATAATTATGATGACTGATGCATTCACAAATGTGCATTGTATCCTATGTGAAAATAAGGAATGATAAATAATATTTATTTTGCAGATATGTCTTAAAAATCGGTCAAATGGGAGACGAACTCGCTCAAGAAAGGTTTCGTGTTGTCCGTCGCAAAAAACAGCAAAAATAATCTTTCTTTCTTTCTTTGTTATTATAGCGACATCAGAAATACATCATCTGTGAAAGTTTCAAATATCAAGCTATCACAGTTCATGAGATACAACCTGAAAACAGACATACGGACACCGAAGTGATAGCAATAAGGTCCCATTTTTACTATTTGGCCATGGAACTCTAAAAACGCTTTTACTCGTCAATGTTTTCGTCAGTTTAAACTAGATGAGGCCGGTGTTTCCTAGCTGACTACCCTGAGAAGAAACACCGAAACAAACTCAAGGATCATAGTTTCTTTTAAAGTCCATACAGCAACATGTAATCGCCAATAAATATGAGAATCAGACAGATTAGGTCTTATCTTAGACAGTGGTATTACAGAAAATACATCACTTAAAGTAACCAATAAATAGTTATTACAAAAACCAGATAATGTACATACGATTAATATAAAGTTTATTTGAACTTATAATTCCAAGTCTAGCCAAAGAAATCACAGTTCAAAGTAACTTATTTTATAAAACGGCAATTTTATAAGTAAATGCCTACTAAAATACTCGTAAAAGTATGCATAAAGTTGAGAAAAACCAAGTATTTTAAAATATGCAGATAAGACCTAGTGAAAGAAAAAAAGAAAGAAAGAAAAACACATTTATTTGGCACAAAAAGCTAGGGTGGGTCGCTAGTATTTTAATAATAAGAGGCTAACATCGTAAAAATAACCATTATTTTGACAACACTCTTCTTTAACGTTAACTTAAATAAATTGATGTTGAGAACATTATGTACATCACCTAATTCTGTCATAGTGCTGTAGACAAACATGTTGTGAAGTTTACACAGGCAAAACACAAGAAGGTAGTACTAATACAATTTACGAAGAGTTACACATGTTCTGCAGCATAGTAACAGCATGATAATAAGGATAGAGGGAGGTCTTATTTTAACAGAACACGGCCAAATACCTGTATAAGAGTACGCCCCCACTTAGCCATTGCATAATTTCCCATAAATTTGCGACCATTTGACCAAGTAGTTGACATAAGTTCTATCAAAATTATTATTTGTACTCCTTATCACTCATTCACATACAATGACATTATAAATACTTTCCAACTTATAATCCACACAGCCCCATCATTCATTATTCACATACCGACTTCCCCATATGGTGTGATATCTACTAAATACCACACCATCACGATAGCAAAGAGGATTATTACAGAGCTAGCTATCTACGGCGTCAATCCCATGACAAGAGCTACTGGTTGGAATAACTAACCAGTTATTAGTACCTAAAATGACTGTTTGGTAACGGTTGATCAAAAGATGTCTGTAAATGGAAAGGGACTTAACTGTGTGGATTGAATTGAGGTTGATTTGGACTGTTGTTAGGAGGTACTGGCAGAATTGACGAACATACATGTGAGAGTAATGTGTCTGAGATAGTAGTTAAGTAGCCTCCTGAGACCCCTGGTAAAACAAATGCCGAATTCGCAAAATGGCCAATTCTCAAAATGTCAAATTCTCAGAATGTCCAATTCGCAAAATGCCTAATTCTCAGAATGACACATTCTCAAAATGGCTAATTCTCAAAATGGCACGTTTTGACCGTTCATTGTGGTGACACTTGGGGGAGGCCTTTGTCTAATAGTGAAATAATACTGATGATAACATCATGTGTTTCATAAAATGTCCGCGTTTTATGCATGTCATGTTACAAGATCTGCATAACTGAGCATAAAATTGATTAGATCAAACCAAATAATTACTAGAGAAATCACCCAGGGCGTAGCTACCGCCGTATCTGACGTATCAATGATACGGGGCCCTTGCGATACAGGCACCTCGACATAGGCAAAAATTCACAACATGTTATGCACAACCGTCTCTTAAGGTAAACCAACCATTTCTAAAAAAGCACCATTTTTTATACGGGGCCCTTGTAGGACTTTTGATACGTAGGCCTCTGTGGCGGCCATACTAGCTACGCCACTGAAATCACCCTACATAATATTAAACATGCCGTTATGAACCCGCGCGGGAAGACACGATGCTAATAGATTACACGTTTTTCTCTAGTTCCAACTAGTTACAGAATTTCTCTCGTTTGCAGGCATTTATGGTGTCATTTTCTTAGATCTAAATGTAATGAATTCTTGAATGCATTTTGTAAGTTGCTCGTCTTTCTGTTGTGACTGAGTGAAAATGCAAACAACGCGAAATATTGTTTGTTAATCGTTATTGCAAATAATATTCCTGACAAAAAAAAAAACTAACTGGGCAAGAGCGAGTTTGACTCGCACACTGAGTATTCCGTCCAAACTAAGTTATGTAAATAGTTAAATTCCCGAATCGAGCCTCGAAGATTTTTCCGAAAGGAAAAAAGTTTTTTTTTTGTGAGGTAACTACAAATTTTCAGTTTTCAGATTTATTTCTATATTTGTAATTTAACCTGTTGAATACTGTAATTAGAGATACAATAGAAAGAGAATAGGTGTGCGGACGCCGGCTTCCTCTCGGGGAATAATGAATTAAATATACTTTACGTCATGCCAAATTTCAGGTTTCAGGTCAACGGGAAGTGCCCTATGAATTTTGATTCCCTGGAGTGTTTCAAAATATATGCACTTTGGTTTTGCTGTAGTCGGGTAAAAAGTAATAAGTTTTATAATCAAAGCCAGATTTTTAAAACGATCTTTGCTTCATAAATTAGTAGAATAACTGGAAAAACACGTTTAAATACAAAATTTAAAACAATAAAAGTCGGAACACTAGAATATGAAGCAATAAGAAAAAACTATAAAAGGAGTCGGAAAACTTGTAAAAACGTTAAAAACTTTAGTAACTTTTACAAAGTTTAACAAAGGAGGGTCGATAGAAATCTTTTGTGAAAGTTTCTGAACTTTCTTGTAAACTGTTTTGCTTACAACCTTATAAGTCGATCTCTATGTAATTTGCAGAATATTTTTAGCTACCAAAAGTTAGTACGAAGACTTGAAAATATTTCTTAGTAAGTACCTATTTTCTTTTGAAATATTAACGTTAATTTAGTCAGGGTTTTTTTGTGGTAGGAAATCATTCGATGACTTCTCCCGCTCTAGGGTGAAGGTCGTATCAGATTTTTACTGACTAAAATCACACTTGTGTCCTACAGTTGCTTTTTGCGTTCTAGGACCACGAGTTTCCTTTGTAGGAAATCACTGTGGTCCTAGCAGGATAAATCAGAGTGGACTTCGTACCGTGGAGTCTAGTCTAGTAATCTTCGATTTAACAATTTTTACTTGAAGGTTAATTATGCTGTTGAAATGCTGTAAAAATCATCATTTTTATTCGCTGTTAATTTTTAAATTTAAGCGGCAGTGGGCAGAGCACATAGCTCACAGAATAGATGTTCGATGAAGTTGAAAGATTATGGAGAGGCGACCCCGCACCGAAAGACCGAAACTATCGGATATCCGAAAAAAAATATCGGTACCCAAAAAAAATATGATATTTTCGGATAAAGCCAAAGTTTAAATAACAGGTTTACATCTTGCTATTTGTATTTTACTTTTATATTATAAAAAATATTGATGATTGTTGTGATGGCCCAGTCTGTAAGTAAAGCGTGTGCTTTACCTACAGACTCTTCATTCAGCCTGTCATACATGTTGCAGAGGCTTCTAAATCGGACAAAGACCAATGTGAATTTTTCATACGTAGTTACGTACCTACTTTTCTAAGATTATATAGGACAACAGTGAAACCATGTGCCTCGGAAAGCACGTAAAAGCATTTGTTCCGGTTGTCATTCATAGATCTTTGATAGTCGGTACAGGCCAGAAAGTCTGACAATCAGCCTATCAAACTAGTACCTATCGTATTGCCCAGTACCTGGGTTGTCGAGATCTGATGTGGATGCAGACGCTCCTTGTAAACTACGGTATTCATCTGCATTCAGTTAAACTGAAAGCCGACCTTGAGGTCGGCTAGTTGGGAAAAAGCTACGAAGATAATGAATTTTAAAATTCTTATTTATCCATATCCGAAACTAGTAGATAATACGAAATAATTTCGTATCCGTTACGGTATCCGAAACCGCCATAATGCTTCTACCTATTTACGAAAGAACAACGGTGAGAAAATTGTTGATGAAATTCTTAGTGTCTACAGAAGTTACCATGATACAAGTATATACCAGCGATATAATTGACTATCATAACTAATGCCAGTAGCATAGCAAAAAAAAAATTGTCATAATTGGAAACTAGATTGACTAGATTTTTTACGATAGTAAATAATCATGGCTTAGGTTTTTTTTTGCCGGCTTGACTTTATAGCTTCGTGCTAAAAATATAATATGCCAGCAAAATTTTGTTCGAGAATCTGCCTCCAATCTACCCTGCTAGACACTACAAACCACCTCTTGCAAAACAACACAACTATAACCGAATAACCTGTCATACCTCGTTTATTTAGTCATCAGTAACGTGGCTATTAAATTTAACGCAACGGGTTCGTTTGAGCTAGACTACCCACTCCAGATCTTATCAATATTTCATACCGGGTACGTATACGTTGATTAAAACCGCTGGAAGGGAAGATTACCAACTCTACGCAACACCGTTTCGAATTTTCGATTAAAGTTTATCCTGATTTCGGTGACACTGTTTTTTGTAATCTTAGCTTTAGGAATTTATAGTGCGAAGTTTGAATTTCATTTAAATTACTCCTTTAAGTACGGGGCCTTAAAGCCCTGGGGTCAAAAGTGCAGTTGCACTCTACTAATGCTAAAGTGTATAAAATTTCTTTGTAAGAGAGGGTCACTGGGCCACAACTGGTTTATTTAATTCTTTAGGTTCTATGGTACTGAGTGATGATCCATTGATCCTGTTCTATAAAAAAATTCTAGACACTTTATTATCGGTAGAGTGCAACTGCACTTTTGAGCCCTGACTGTAAATTAAAACAATTTTTGTTTGCATTATAAAATTTTAACTACATTATTATAACATAATAAATACACCTCCTGAAAATTATATTCAGAAACGACTACTGAATTAATTCAGCTGTTTTTACAATAGGTAATTTTTAGCTGCTTTGATATTTTTTTTCTTCTTTGTCACTAATGTAGTGCGTCGATCCTCATATTATTTCGCTACAATTATGATTGCAAACTTCTTGAAAAACTCCAGTGCTTAAATGTTATTTGTGACTTAGTTTTAAATTGGGATGTATAAAGATGTGCATTATTCCAATTACATGTACTAATTAATGTTTATGTTGTGGCCAGATTATAGAAATTGACCACTTCATGATATGGCCAATTAAAATTGGCCAGATTGTTTAAACACTAACATTTGATGATATCTCAATCCTCGTTTGACCATACATATCTTTGATGTAGACTTTCTTTAGACCTTATATAACTGTAGATATCTATGTTAATAAAAGATCTAAATAAAGTAGGCCAAACGAGGATTGAAGTATCATCAAACTTCAACGTTTAAAACGATATGGCCAATTTTAGTTGGCCATATCATGAAGTATTCAATTTCTATGATCTGGCTACGACATATATAATTATAAATTTTGGTAAAGATTTAATCTTTACAGCGTTTCATTTTATCCAAACAGTGACTATTAGGAAGACCTATTTATTCTCCAACGTTGAGAGTATTTTTTGTATATTTTTACTGAACAAATCAAACCCCTTTTTTTTGCAAATAGTAAATAAACAAACAACTTGGATTTTAGGAAAACAAGATTCGGTATTCTGTTCCAATTTTCCTGCATTTTCATCTATTTTCCTGTATGAAAAACAGATCAACATGAAATACATAATATGCTACATTATGAAAAGCCATAAAAGCTTTGGCAAATAAATTGTTATGTATGTATTTTAATAAACAGACCTTCATCGATTTGTTTCGAAACTTTTACAATTAAAATTAGAACTCACCTGTTAACTGGCTGCGGCTGCGGGTATCCAACAATCCTCTTGTCCTTCCGTCTCCTACACTCACTCTCCACTCTCTCTCTCTTATCACTGTTATCACGAATCGTATGATACCTCGGTTGATAACTCTCGAGTTGCGTGTATAAGCGCGCGCGTGGCGCGGGCGACGGGCCTCGCTGCGACATAGTGTCCCCACGTCCGTTCTCAGTGGCAGACGGAGCCACACTGGTGTAGTTCGTATGTACCCGCTCAGCCACCCCTGGGCGACGGTTTTCCTCGACGAACGCCACTCGAGGCGGCTTTGGCTGCATCAAGTTGATCTTCTTTTTCTTCGCGGTGGATGTCACGTAGAAAAAGTAGCCGTTGCGATCCATTTTCGGAGCGGTTGCTTTTACCTGTGGAGTTTCGTACGAGATTAGTGATGTAATTGCTTTGCGTTAGTGGGGTAATTTAATGAATTAGTCTGGTTTTGATACAGATATCTACATGGGTACACTCTATTTTTATAATTATTATCTAGATATTTATACGTAGGTATATTGCAGATGAATATGAGTAATTTTTTTAACAAGGAAATTTGAAAAATAGGCCATAAAACGGTTTTAGAGTGTGATATATTGTTGTCTTGTTGTTAGTTTGTGCGTTTTTGTATTTATTTGATGATAGATTAACAATAAATTATTTACATTATTTTTTTATTTTTTTTCAATGGGAATTCAATGCTTTTTTGCTAGTTGCTGCCACCAGGTTACACACGCGTGCTAGCAAAAAAAAAAATAGGATAAGGAGTAGAGAATAGGATTATAAAAAATTACCTTATTAGCTACTCCAGGACATGGTCTACTCACATAGTAAGTTTCATCGAAATTCATCACGCCGTCCGAGCGTGACGAAGTTACAAACACACACACACACACATTTACAATACATTACCAAATCATCTCCAGATAAACAAAACAAAATACGATCGAAACTTCAAAAGTTTTAATAAAATTCCAATACCCCATTCAGCAGGAAACTGCTATTTCAGTCAGTTTAAATCGTTTGTAAATATTTTTTCAGCGAAACTCATCACGACTCGATAGTTTCGTTTGCATATCTCTGTTCCCGGTTCCGGTAGGCGTCAAAACAATAGGACTATTTATCGGACGGTTGGAAGGTGTAAAACGAATTCGCTTTTTGCGATCGCTCGCGGGTTTCGCTTCGATCGATTCGACTGACAGATTAATGGTGTATATGATGTTGACGTTGCTATTCTTATGACATATATTTCAGACGAAAGACATCCACTGCGGGACACAACAGCTGTTTCTATGCGTTTCGCATTGTGGAGGTATCGAGTCTGCGGTCCCCTGAAGTTGTGAAAAAATCAGACTTCTAAGTTAACGAAAAAAAAGATACGCTCGTTTATGTTATAAAAAACGTATATTTCGACACTCTCGAGAAATCAAAATTCATAGGGTACTTCCCCTTCTAGATTAGATTAGGCACGAAGCAAGGTCTTATAGCAAAAATATAGGAATAAATCTAGAAACTGTTAATTTGCAGTTACGTCGCAAAAAAAAGTTTTTCAATTCGGAAACATCTTCAAGGAGCAGTTAAAAAATTGGAATATTTACGTTAGTTCATATGAAACCCTCAGTATATAAAGAAATTAAATATTTCCAGGCTTGTGGACATTATTTTTCTAGATGATGTAGGTGATTGAAATGTAGCGATCATTTGTAAGAAAAGAATATTTGAGAAATACTTATCTGAGTATTTCTCAATTTTACAAGTACCTACATAAAGAACTTTCTCACACACTGTTTTTCTGGTATAGTACCTATGACACTACAGATTAAAGAATTTGATCACACGTACCACGTAAATGGGCGAGACAGTGCTCTCGACCGAATACTTGGCACGTATAAACATAGCGACGAGTGCTCGGCCGAACGGTCGCCTGAAGAAAGCGGCGAGACATTGTATTCTCAATAGAACTGAACTGACTGTGTCAATTTTAAAACATGTGTGAACAGCTACTCGCTTGCATCACTGTATCGGCCAAGAAACAATTTACTGTCTCGCCCTTATTTTCAGTAGGTGTGATCGAGGCATTATGATTTCTTATACCAACCCATATACTGTGTTGGCATGCTGGTAGACAGATAGAAAACGCAATCGTCTACGCTGATATTGTGAACAGTCTTTTCACGCAAATTCCAAGAGTTTTGAAAAGATATTGTTGATAAAGTTTGGCAAGACAGTCTTTTGTTATACTTTCTTGGCATTCAATACATGCCTACGCACTACAAACTGTTAGCTAGTCATAATATCACAACTTGAAAGTATATTTGTAAATTACTTCCTAATTTGGGACATGTAGGTTTATGTGAACCTTCCTCCTCTTTGTGTCGTTTATCCTCAATGCTGAATGTGGTCACCTCGACAAATAACTATTTTGTGGGCTATAATTCGCCATGTTGTCCTGTCTTCGGCTATTTGGATGGCATCGAAGACTCCAGTGTAAAACAGATTTGATCTGACTAACATACTGTACCTACTCCTGCTTCATGTCGATGGTATAGTAAAATAACATTTTGGAGTTGCGTACAATAAAATTTTCATTTTCTAAGTACGTAATAAAGACTATAAAAATTGTTATTTTTCTCGGTGAAGTGTATAACTACGGAAACTTGAGAGAAACATAAAAAGCAGAGAATGACGTCACACCACTTTTGACAAACAATAGGCATTAGGTTTACGATGAGCCCAGAAATAACAGAAGTGATCAAAACCTTAAAAAACTCTGTTTGATTTTCGGATATAGTGCGTACAACAAGATCCCGAAAACTGTCTCACGGCTCGTTGTGAATTAAATACCTAAAGCCTACATTATAATAAATCATTACTTGGTTATGAAGTAGGCTTATGATGTAGCTATCCACAGTAGTGTTATGTAGGCGGATAGTGGTGGTAGTGGTTGCGTGGTTCACTCTTCATTCACAGAATATGGTCTCTACATGAGATTCCTACTCTATCGCCATCCGAACCGCATACTAGATAAGATATATTACTAATAACCATTCCACAATAAGTTTGGAAAGAGTTAGAGAAATATGTAGTTATTGCAAACACGATAAGTTAAATAGTCAATGAGGCAAAAATGTGACAATCCCTTACCAGATGACACTGTATTAGAAGGCTCCACAAGATGGTCGCAGGAATTCGATAAATGCGAGACGAATAATACCGGCTTTTGGTTAAAATAATGTTAAAAAAAATCAAAAATAAAACATTTATTTCAGACAATAATAACACCATGCCTGTTATTATCAACAAAACTACATCACTACAGCCTGCAGCTACAAATAGTTCAACCAACTGGTTTTAAATGTTCGGTGCATATAAACAAACAAAAAGTTGAAATGCAATGAACCATCTTATAAAGTGCAATACGTGATAGTGCTGACCAACCTCAAGATAAGAATTGAAGTGTCGCCAACAATACCTGCAACATATAACATACAAACGAACGCGTAGTGGATAAATTCCTCGGAATCATTTGCACCCTGTCCATTGCCGGTTCGTATCACAAAGATCTTTGCATGGCCGTTGGTAGGAGTGCAATGAATCTGACACGCTTTTGCCGCCAATTCACCTTTGTAGGATGTAAGTTGAATAGCGATAGTAGACGGACATACGGTTCGTAAGGATGGCAAGTGTTGAGCAAAATTTGCATAACCTGTTCCCAACAAATCAGCGTTGGTTTTTAATCTTGTTGAAGCCCGTTTTATTATGCGACCACTTAATGTAGGTACCACTGGTGTATGGTAGACCTCCCACGTATACACAAAATATTATGGGAGTACATCTGTTGTTCGTACAGCTAAGGAGGGCTTGAGGGATGTCTTGGGGTAGGCCTAGGTCGAAAAGTGGATGTCTTTGGGTTGATGATGACGGCTAAGGAGTGGAATTCCCTACCGGAGTCTTTGTATTCTGACTTAAAAATCCTGAGCTAAAACCTCCTCCTCCTTAGTCATTCACTCTTGACCAAGTGGTCGTGGTTGACAATGTTGCATTTTCGTTGGAAGTGAGACTGCAGCGATGCGTCTCCACTTGTCACGGTTTACGGCGTCTCGGGAGCTCTGGAATATGGATCTTTGTGTTGCAGCTCTGATGAGGTCTGTCCAACGCGTAGGTGAGCGTCCGCGTGACCGCTTACCATCCACTTGTCCCTGGACAACGACTAGCTCCATGGAGCGTTCGTTGGGATCAACGCGACCGAATATTTGAACTAAAACTTAAGAATCTTTAAGTCAAAATTGAACAGGTTATTTCTAGACAAGCGTACTCCATCGTCGATCATATAATCATTTACCATTAGATGAGATAATTCTTGAGTATGTATAATTATATGTATATATTTAGTGTATTAAATTGCGTATATATTATATAATTTTATTGAATCTAAAATTCTTTTGTATGTTTTTTTAAAATTAATTTTTTTTCTTTATCCTTTCTTTTATTGCACCTGCCACCATTTTTTTCTCTGCATCACCCAAAGGTTGACTGGTAGAAAATGCCTAAAGCATTAATTCCGCCTCTGTACCTTTATGTGTTTAGGTCAAGCGTAACCTTATCAATAATGAAAAAAAAAAATCTTACAGAATGTAGTGATACTTCTTTTATACCGTTATCTAAAAAATTTTGTGAAGCCTTTAAATATGCGCTATATTTAACACAATTGAATATGAGGAAAAAACGAAAATATTTTACTTAGAAGAGGTATTTGTTGGTTTCTCAGAAACTTCCTCGATTAATTTCTTCACGTCATTTCAGTGATTATTTTGGTTTCGACGCAGGCTTTCAAAAGAAAATATTCTTCAAAAGGTTGAATAAAAATTTATTTTTGTATAGCATTTTCTTTCAACTTTCTATAGAATATTTACGGTACCTTTATAAACAACTACTTGTTGTCTATGTAAATCTAAAAAAGAAAACTTTATCTTTTATATCGATTAAATATAAAAAATGTCTGAAAAATGCGCGTTGTTATATTTTAATAACTCTTACGTTCTCTAAAGTATTTGATTATATGCAATATGCTTCAGGATATGTTGTAGGATATTTCTTCATACAGAAATAAATTACATAACCTATGTACTATACCCGTGTTTGCAAAATAATAAATGATTATGACACCGTATCAAATTTGTAAATTTAAATTACACTAGCTTAGCTGCTGCCCATGGTTTCACCCGCGTAAAAATAGGAAACACCTAAGGAAACATACTCTCGTGCTAAAAAGTATCATTATGTCTATTTGTGGTGCTATTCTTATATTATTTCAACGAACATCCAAATAGGATACATTGAATTAACAATCCAATGTAAAAAATCTAATGTATCCTATCTGGGTGTTCGTCGTTGAGGCAGCGCTGCGTTTTCTTAAAGAATAGCACCACTGGACATAGTCTAACCGTGTGTCAAACTTTCAAATCCGTTCAGGTATTTAAGCGTGAAGAGGGAACAAACATACATACACTCACAAACTTCCGCCTATATAATAGTAATGTAATCCTTTTTTAAGTTGTTTTGAAAATAGTTTATACTTAGTACTTATAAAAATAAATAAAATAAAAAGAATACCTCATCTAGTTACTTATAACATCTAGTTCCTGTTTTTTGAACTTAACTAACGCAAACAGTAACCACAACTCCACATCTCATACACTTTCCACTACACATTATCCAGCATAAATTCCACTGAATCGTCTACCTCCGCTCTCTACTCTCCACATCCATATGTCTCTATCTGTCACAGCTCACTGCGGAGATGTTATCGCGCCTTCGCCCGCGGCGTCTTTCTGAATGCTAACTGGACCCTGAATACTCGCACAGGACTATCTACGACATCTGTGCCCTATGCACAACGGATCTCCACTTTGATACCGGCCTGGTGGCCTGCAGGTATTTTTCTCTGCGATTTAGATTGCCGTCTGTCTGTATTTAGTGTTTAACAAAGCTTGGCGTTGTTTTAATTAGGATGGAGAGGCCAGTTGGGTTTGATTAGTTTTTGACAGTGTTTCTTTATGAACTTTTAGAAATGAAATTGGGTGTTTTAGTCTTTTGATAGTACAATTATGTATGTAAACTAAGTTAATCTTATATTGCGATCAATTCACTTTGTGGCTGTTAGTAACATTCATATATCCAACTATTTCCTCTACCTACATACTTAGCAAGTGAAAGTGACGTATTGGAATATGGAATGATGATTCGTTGACACACAAAAATACAATGGCTTTTTTTACTGATATTGTTCAAGTTGCATCCGCATTTAAAAATCGTGTTTAGTGTTTGTGCCCCTAAAATAATGAAAACGGGTACTGTGTAATCCCTCATTTCGTTCTAACCTATCTTTCCAAATGGCACGTCAGCAGCACCTTGCAACAAGTCAAATTTCAAATAAATCTTTCGCGTGAACTGCGAAAACATAAGTCTTTACCATTTTTGATATAAATGTTTATGTTGTGAAGTCATCATTCTGATCATTTTAAAATATATCAATGGCATCCGTTTTGATTATATACTATCTAAGTCGGAGTATCCAAGTTTCAGTCGACGACTTACTTTTAGAAATTCCAAACACAAAACAAGGAAAAATTTTAAAATCTCAAATTATATACATCTCTACACCAAATCATTGAGGCCACACAACAAATACTGGACTACAAATTGAGTTTAATTTAAACAACAGTGCTTGAGGGCTGCAAACACATTGCAATCGGAACACAAAAGTGTATTTACAAGAGCTCTGAGATTCCCACCAGAGACGGCGGCGGCTTGTGAAGAAGTACTGCATATAGTAGAATTGTATCGAAATCAAATAGCAATTGATGAAGAGTTTATATTCAATGTGGATGAAACAACTCCTTAAATAAACTGAGGGATAGGGATAATAGAAGAAGTATTGTAAAGTATAGCAAAGTAAAAAATGTAACAAAAGTGTAGTGACATCTATGTCGTCACAAAGGAGCTAGCCTAGATCGCGCAATTAAAGTTCTCCGCACGATTTGAATAGATACAACCGCCTGAAATCATTTATCAGGCACTTACCCACCAGATATAACACCATCTGGTCGGACGATCCTACAATGGTTCCGCTTTTTTCTTTAGAGGTACGGAGCCCTAAAAAAGGAAGGTAAGTGGTAAGTATTTAGCTAGATTTTAACTAAATTCATTTCACTTTTACCGTCACTTAATTATTTCCCACTTCAAGACAAGGGGTCACACTACCAAGACACAAGAGAGTCATAGAAAACGATAATAATTTTGCACAAACCAATTTGGAAAGAGACCAAATGAATGATGACGACAACACTGAACCGAATTTGAATCTCAAACAAAAACAAAATACTATCACACAAAAAAAAAACAATTAGTAAAAACCAAACAACATCCATTTATCAACGCCACAATATCTTCCATATTCAAAATGAAATCGCAAATAATTTCCCGAACTCCGAAGTAATCCTTCATTCGTCGGAAACGTGTCAATATTTGCCGCTAGCAACACTGCACAAACATTTCGAAGACGTAAGACAAAGAAGCTTTGCTTCGTAATTGGCATGCACTGCCTTTGATACAGATGCTGTGGGGTTTACAACTACATCCCTCAAAAGAGGTGCAAATAATACGCGAAATTAATGCTATGCTGTATTTGGTTTGATTGATTCTCAGAGTGAGATGCTTTATACAATCTTTTTTTTAGTATATGCGAAACCCGAAACAATTGTCTAGTATGCAAAAAATCCTTGTACAAAATTTCACAACTGCATCATGAAAAATAACAAAGTTATAAGCGTGTTATATTGCTTAGTTGTCCACACAAATGCATGGTCACCAGGCCATGTGGGCGACTGAGAGATTGTTTTACTCCGGCGACCTCCCATGACTTGTGTATGTGTAGTACTTAGTGTCGATGGTGTTTAACTTATGACCTTTCTTAAATATTTTTGGGAAAAGATCTGACGTGGAGAAAGATTTTAAACAAACTATATTCAGATTTTTATACTGTATAGTAGGGAAAAGCCAATAATTTCAAAGATTTGTAACATACAAAGCTGAATTGGGTCGCTTGTTTATTAAAAACTGGATCTAGCGGTACAGTTAACTATGTTTGTAAGGGTTTAATAACGCTATCTGTTTAGTAAGCAAGTAACATAAAAATCTACTTACGCAAAACTGATACTGCATCGTTACTGAGTCAGTAACTCATTAGCTCATGAGCCCTTCATCACTTAACCTCATAAGGGAGGAAAACGATTGAGAACAAGAGGCTCCATCCACAATAATCGCATTCAAGTGTTCGTGATCCATTAATTAGTGACAAGTGAATGCACTTCCTGTGTACACTGTGTTGGGGACATGGAGTAAAGAGTGAATGGAAGGCGAATGTTTATGCTTTAATTATTATTTATTTTGAGAGTAATAAGATATCATCTCATTGACACATGACACATAATGTGTTTTGTCATAGAATGACATGTATTTTTACCTCGACTGCAAAAAGGATGATTGAGACTGCAAGAATAAGTTAAAAATATATGCCAAATGCTACTAAAGGATTATGAAATACGGACTAAAACTCAACTTTCACTTAAGATTTCATAAATCATTTTGCAGAGAAAGCTACCAAAAAGAAAATCTGGCAGTTTGTAGATGTTTTTAATTTACTGTGAAAAAAATATAAAAAAAACCATATCTAATTTACGCTTTAAGAAGACTCTGTTACAGATATCTGAGACAAAAAACCCTTTTTTTTAACCATATGATAAAGTTACTGGAAGTTTTGCTGGGTTTCCAAAGAAAATCTCTCAATTGATCAATCGTCTCAGTTTATATTAGTTTATTGCTAGTTATAATCTTGTCCAAATTTTCTTCACAACACCTACTTTAATATCAAAGATACATACGGTAGTGTTCATTTAGTATTGTAATTAAAATTATTATCCTTTTAATATACGTGCATTTAATATACGTCATCAGTTCAATGGTAACCTCTTTTTCTGCTTTGCACTACTACAACCATTTAGTTTATAAATATGCATCGTCCATAATTCATAATATAAACACCATTCCATTGCTTATGCATTATAATTTTTCTACACGTACTGATATAGTTATGAGCACTCCATCACATTATAACTCCACGCCAGTGTATGTTAATGCATTTCTTGCGTGCGTTTCTGAGCGACTATGAGCGAAGAGCGACGGGTCTAATGCGTTGCGAGAGTGATTTGCAAGCAGTGTACCTGTACCTACTGTTGCGCTGCAGGTCTTTAAGGCTTGTTAATAAATGTGCTTAAATTGCACTGATAAGGCTGTTTGACTGCTTGTATGACGGCCGTAATGGATTTTCTGCTGTTGTTGATGGAAGAAAAGTAGTTAGTTCTTGCATCAATTTATTTATGTCAGCTGCATACAAACTGGCATAAGTAATCTAAAGGGAGCAGTTTTAGTATGTTAGAAATTTTCATAGTGTTATCAAAGACTAGTTTCTGCCAACTGATTTACTTGCGTGAATGTAGAAAAAGTAAATTTCATTGTATTCCATACAAGGAATAGGCTCCGGAATAATCAGAAAATTATAATTTTAGCGTTCATTCACGCGAGAATAATTCAGCAAACCTTTCCTGAAACGTCATAAATACAAACATTAGGTAGTCTTTATTTATTTATTTACTAGCTTTTGCTCGCGGCTTCGCTCTCGCTCTACCCTACTCCAACCTAATCTGCCCTACTCTACCCTACTATAGAGTATGCCAATAAATGTGCAGGTTTTGGATTTTTTATTTAATAGTCATGGATCTAAGCTACCTTCCCACCAATTTTCAGCCAAATCGGTTCAGCCTTTCTTGAGTTATAAATAGTGTAACTAACACGACATTATTTTATATATATATATATATTATATTATATATTTTAACTTCATGTACAGTAGTGGTACATAAGCGGACTTAATGCAACAAGGCATTCTCTACCAGTCAACCTTTGGGTTAAAAAAGAGAACACTGTGGTAGGTTTGCACAATAAATATATAACAGATATTTGAAATAGAATGCAGTACAAATTAAGTTCCTTATAATAATAAAATACGTATATATGCTAATATTTAATTATAAACTAATAAATACTATGACGAATATCAAATAATTATGGTTAAGAAAATTTAAAATATGATAATTATGACGAAGACTGAAACAAAGGTCGAGAGGACTTCAAATAGTAGTTCCGAACATAATTAGGACAACGTTAATATATAGCACATATAAGTTTCCGTGTTATAAAAATAGTATGTTACAAGCAGTCAACAATAAGTAATTCTTCCTTTCTTACCATTATACCAAATCACACAGGTGACAATTTGTACGAGTCTGTGTTTGTGTTTGTTACTATTTCATGCCAAACTTTTGAAATGATTTAAATGTAATTTGGACATAATCTTCCGACTCTCTCGGAATAGCATATAGAATATAGATTATTCCAGACTACTTCACGGACAGCGGGCAATGGCTAGCTCGCTGTCCATCCGCCTGGTAACAGACCGGTCCGAGCTCAAGTCGTCTACGGCGCGCACTGTTCCCGCGCGCCTCAAGGAGTTGTCAGCAAACTGTAAGGGCCTAGCAGGACCGAAGCCTACTGGGGTCAAGGGTTAGGTGAAAATGAACCCCGGGGCCCTGGATCGACGGCAATGAATGGAACAGGGGAGGTTTTTAGTCAGTAAAAGTCTGACTCTATTTCCCGATCCACCCAAGGGCGGGATTTGTCATTGTTAATTTTACCTACCATAAAAAAAGACTACTTCAAGCTCAAGCTCAAGCTTATATATTACCTTTTGTTTAGGTATATTTTATCCATTTATCGTATTTTAATTTTTGTTTATTTGAGCTATATTTTGCTAGTAGTACACCGCAGACTACCCCCTTTATAAAGTTCTTATAATCCATCCTAAGGTTGTCTGGTAGATATCGCTGTCAGCGATAAGACCGCCATTGTACCCTTAGATTTAAGTACCTGTATTACTACATATTTTGGTGTACAATAAAGTTTGTTCTATTCTATTCTATTCTACTTCTCCTTGAAATAGCTTTCTATTTTACGCGGGCGAAGCCGCTGGCAAAACTGCAGGCCTAGCTAAGTTACGGCCGTTTCATGTCGAGTCTCTTTCTACAATCGAAAAGCTTCAGCGTAAGTGTCATTTACTCTATAGAACTACAGAATGTAGCGATTCTCATTGTAGAAACGATTATATTTCATTCTGTCACTTTGTTCGACGTGAATTTGGCTACGAATGTGGTTGAAATTGTGTAATTTCCATACATTTATTATTTTTCTAGTAGTGTTAACGATTGTAGATTATCAGCTTGACTAAGCCTGCTGGTCTCTCTAAGGCCTATGTCGACCCGTATCGATGGCTGCAGTTACCTCTTTTTTTCTGTAGGTGGGAAAATCATCCAATAACTTATCCGCACCCTTGGGCGGGGCGGGAGATAGTATCAGACTTTTACTGACTAAAAACTCACTCATGTTCCTTCGTTGTTTTTCATACCGGGACCGAAGCTTCGTTTCAATAACCGATCTTTGGCCCCAGTAGGCTTCGATCCTGCTGAGCCCTCTACGGTATGCTGACAAATCTTGAAGCGCGCGTGTAAGGACAGGCGCTGTCGACGACTTGGGCTCGGTCCGGACGGTTGTAAGGCGACCTGCCCATTGCTCACCGTCCGCAAGCCCACTCCTACGTTGGAAGTTACCTCTGCCTTTAGCAACATTCCGCTCGTATGTATGAGCTCTTAAGATGCAAGTTGTAAATTCAGAAATGTCCGTCTAGCAAATGTTAGAACCTCGAGTTTTAGGAATTAGACGGATCCGTTGTAGACGTCACAACGAGTGAGGTCCCCTTGTTATGTGGTTTTAGACGGACTTCGTGCGGTTTTAGTCCGTTGAAGACGCCGCATAACCTCCCTTCTCCAGACGGAGGGATTTCATAAGTAAGTTTTATAGCTATAAGAACCTACCGATTTCTGTGTAGGTTAGGCTATTTTCAGCGTTTTAATCTTTCTTCTCTGGACTTTTGTAACAAGTTTCTTTTTTTTAGTCTACCCACTTATTTTTCCAAGTTGTGTTCCAATTATTTAAAAATAACTCAAAGATTTTCTTTTGATCGCCTTTTCCGTAAAATAAGCTGAAGACTTCCATTTTTATCTTTTTAATACGCCTACCACAGGAAAATTAGTAAAAGAGTTCTATTTTTATCTTTTACGAAATTACACTCGCCGTTAGTAAATGTTAACCAAGCTTCAATCGCAACCGATATGAGTTTTGAGGTTTCCACATTAAGTATGTTAAATAGTAGGTAAAAAAATATCACATTTGTGATGACAGTTTTGACATCAATGATGTCATACATTTTAGCAGAAAGACGTTCACTACTGGACATAGGCCTTCCCAAAGTGTCACCACAACGGACGGTCCTGTCCATCTCGCATCCATCGTATTCTTGTGACTCTCACCAGGACATCGGCCCACCTTGGGGGAGGCTTTCCTACGCTGTCTTCAGGTACGCGGTCGCTGCTCCAGAATCTTTCACCCCATCGTCCATCTGTTCCACATGCAATATTATCTTGCCCACTGCCACTTAAGTATGATGAATCTTCAGGATATGTTGGTAACCTTGGTTCCTCCTATGGATATACTCAATTCTGATTCGATCATGTATGGAGCCTTAGGGCCGTGCTGACGGTGTAGCCAGGTCATGCCGTCAAAAAAAATGTATATTTGATTGCATGACTAACAGCTTAGTGACGAGGTGAGGTACATCACGGAGCTGCATGCATTTTCTTGGCTGCGTAAACTGGCTGCACCCCCATGGCGTCCCACTAAAAGTAAATTTAAGGGCGCCTCCAAATTAGTCGCATAGTGCTTCGCGACGGTAGCGTGGCAGCAGCGCTGCCGCCACGTTGCTTTGCTATTTCATATAAATAAATGACACGCGGCCGCAGCACGTTTGTAGCAGGGCAGTCGCACGTTTTTATTTCTATGGAAAAACAAAAAAAACGCGGCGGCAGCGCTGCAAAGACGCTGCCGTCATGCGGCACTTTGCGGCTAATTTGACGGCGTCCTTAGAATATAACTTAAGCTTTTATGTCTCGAAAATATCGTATATATTTTCTCACGATAATTTCCTACTTTCAGACGAGCGGAAACTAGATTTTAATACAATCAAATTTCAACAATAGTTCTTTCCCTTTGACATTAACAGCTATCACAGAAATGGCCTACCATTATCTCAGATTTACAACAATACAAAAAATCCAACCCAGTCCAATTACAGAAGTCTGTATTTATCGCAGGCTTTGAAACGGGCCGTCCCGGATTATCAACGGATTATTCTCGTTAAATTCAACGGCCTTTGATGTTCACTTATTAGGAAAAAACAGCAGAAATGTAACAAGTTTGTTTTCTTACAACGCAATATTATCTAGACGGGGCGAGAGATATTCGAACAGGCTAAGGAAAATAAGACTTTTTGTTATGAATTTAATAACACATTCTTTTTAAAGTCTAATTTCGTACCTTTCCTACAAATTCTCATTCGAAATTCTGGATGAAAAAACTTCGCATTAGCAGCATTAGGTATTATTTTTTTGTTATTTGAAAATACTAATAGTTATACATTTATTTCTGCCTACAGATACAAGTAAGTGTTAAAAATTAATGTGTATTAAGTTCTATATCTATGTATTTTTGATTGCAATGCAACTCAATTTAAAAAAAATCTTTCACCAGTAGAACGTCACTGTATCATTTCCACGTGGGCGAAAACGTTGACAGGAGCTAGTATCACTTTAATAATAACGGTCCAAGTGATGAGAACCTCGTGAAAACTGAGGAAGAGAAACAAATCAAGTATCTCGATTTGCACAATCAGGATGTAGACATACGGAATGTGGACTTGACTGTCATTGTGCTGACTGACTTTCTGCCAACGAACTGATGGCTAAAATCCTCGACGATCGTCGAGGATTTTAGCTAAAGCTGTCTTTACACGATCGCAATGGCTTAATACAAAAGGCAGTAACCGAGGAGGTTTCTGCCGTTGGAACCATCTGGTAAAGTGGACTAATATATATTTTTTTTAGTTCCACTGTGAGGAAATTTAGAGGAGGCCTATGTAAAATGCTAGTGAATGAATACTGCAAAACCCAAGGTTAATTTTGATTAAATTTAAATACGTGACATAAAGGGAAAACGACCATATTTTTAATAATATTTTCACCTTCTTTTCTACAATATCAGATTATAATGTAGCATGATTATAAATTTTCTCTATTTATTTTAGCAGCCTAATATATTTGTGACTAGTAGGCGTAGTTGGCGTTCAAAGAGTAAACGCTTTAAATTCGACTTGAAAGAAACAATTCAGTCTTTCGATTAAACCATTCACTAGCGTGCCACTGAAATGGAGTTTTCTATTTCAACAGGTGGGATTTGAACTCACAATCTTTTAGACTTGTTGGCACGCTACTGTCCTGTAAGACTATCATGACCGACACGATACTATGAATTCCAATATTTATTTTATTTTGTTTGGGTTGGTTACAGCTAATAATATAAAATGTAACGACAGGGTCCACATTTAAAATGGGAGTATTGTTGAAAGTTATAGAAGTAATTAAGATAAGTACACGAAGTTAAGTTGGAAGATAATATTAAAGTACTTTGAGTTAAGCTCGCCTATGTACATGACCTCTAATTTCCATTTAAGCTGATATAGTGTACAATAAAAAATAAAGTTAAAGTTAAAAGTCAATAATGTAACGTAACTCCAAAACATTACTTTTAGAAATAATGATGTTTATGGATGCTAAGCTGCTTGTAAAGAAATCGATTGAGGATACTGTTAAGAACCAGGAGGACACCGGTGTCCGCACACCTACTGTCTTTCTATTTAGTCTCTAATTACGGTAATCAAAAGGTTAAATGCTGTTTCCTAAGACACTTGGAATTAACAAAGATTTATAAACCTGAATGATTTCAACAGGTACTGCTTTATTGCATGATTAAAAATTAAATACGGAAGAAATTCTTGTTTTAATTGTGAGATGAGTGTACAACTGCCGTCTTATATTATTTATTAGTTATATTTTAGTTAAATATATTTCATGAAAATATTTATCAAAAAAATCTTGTATAGATTTTAATAATCACGTATTTCCTGGAACAGTTTTGTGAAATATTCGAGTGAGAAATGGAAGTTACCGGAAGCCAACCGATTGCTCAAGCGCTCTCTTTTTTGCGCAGTCACTTTATCAAACATAATGTTGGACGTAACAACAAGCTTTGAAACCATCCTCACGTAGACGATAGATGGATCAGAAGAGGTTCTCTTAATTTTAATATAGGTTAAATTATTTTTTTTACTATTGATAAGCTCACTATGATCACTATCTCACCTGATGGAAACCGAAAGGCTGGCTACTCTACTCTCTTTTTTTTTTAATGGTAGATAAAATTATTCAATGACAGATCCCGCCCTTGGGCGGGGAGGGACATAGTGTCAGACTCTTACTAACTAAAAACCTACCCTGTTCCTTCATTGCCTTCGTTCCAGGGCCCGGGGTTCACTTTGGCACTACTCTTAGCCCCAGTAGGCTTCAACTCTGCTGGACCCCTACAGTTTGCTGACAACTCCTTGAAACGCGCGGGAACAGTGCGCGCCATCGACGACTTGGGCTTGGTCCCGACTGTCACCAGACGGACGGACACGGAGCTACCCATTGCCCGTAAAATACCAAAGACTTAGATAAAGGATAGGTACTTGGTAATACCTAAAGCCTCACTTACTAAAGTAAGGCTTTAGGCATTACAAAGTATCCTGATCTAAACCGAAATTGTCAAACATTCTAAATCCGTCGTACATCACACATGAAACAATCCAAAAGACTTGAAATTACCCAAAGTAAGTACGTTCGTAATACCATATAATGTATGCGGCTTATTCAATTCGTTGAAAGTAACTCAAGTCACTTAAGACAAGGGAAATTACGGGTAAGTGCCTCTAATGCGCCGAGTGACTTATTAACCAAGGCGGTTTGCGTTCATTTTCAATTTAAATTCATTTCAGAAGCTAGACGCGTTCGTAAGTGTTAGATGATGAAATTTTAGTTAGTGCACTAATGATAATAATATTAAAGAACGTGGAGCCCTGACCGCTTGGACCCTGTTCCCGATACCGGTGGGACACTTTTTTTAATTTTTTTTTTTTTTTTTTTGTAATTTAAAAAAAAAAATTAAAAATGTAATTTATATGTATATTCAATGAATAAAGAAAATAATAATAATAAAAATATATTTATTGAACCATCGTTACAAAATTTGCCTTAAATTAAAATTATCGTAACTTAATGTAGGTCTATAACTATTGACAAGCTTCAATGTGTAGTCTATACGATGGACCCAAACTTGGCCGAGCCTGTATCTTGGAGACCTTGGGGAATAGTAGAGCCTGTATCTTAGGGATCTTAGGGAATAGTATTCGTAGTTATAAAATTATAGTATTGTTAATAAGAAGGCTACATAGCAAGGATGTGTTCGTCAATCTGTAAGGCACCCACTTGAGACTGGAAAGAGCATCGCAGTGTCCTTGTGGGGGCGATCGACGGCGGCGATCTCTAGCGCCGGGGCTTGGTTCAAGCCATGTTCCGTAGCGAGGAGTGGCAGGCGGTCACCTCCTTCTGCGAAGCAGTAATGCTAGCAAAGGAGGAGGCCGACCGCATCAGGCAACGGCGCACACGAAGACGCGCACACTTGAGACAAAACGTCTCATAGACAAAATTGTCTAACACCAACTAAAACAGCACAGCAACAAGTCTGTCTAACGACTGTCAGCTTCCCTTTTGAATGTACGCGGGCGCGCCCATAAAAGACAAAACAGTCTAACGATGTATGTCGGCAGTGATGAAAATGCCGACATATCGATATTTATAAATATATCGATATATCTGAGAAAAGATTTTGATTTATCCATTCAATAGCTTCGGAGATCTAATGTAATGCGTTTAAATAGGTGTAAAATAATAAGTATTTACATAATTATAATATGACTGTGTATATATAAATTAGGTCAGGTATTTTTGTTTCCGTAGGGGCCCAGCAGGGTCGAAGCCTACTGGGTCCAGGGTCGGTTTCTAAAAGAAAAATTCGGCCCCAGTGTGACAGGCAACGATGGAACAGGAGTGGGTTTTTAGTCAGTAAACGTCTAACATTATCTCCCCCCTCACCCAAGGGCGCGGAGATGTCATTGGCTTATTCCCACCGAAACAAATAGGTATTTTTGTTTATTTTGTGTCCCTTTACCGTATCCTCTGAGCGGTTCATACAATGGTGAAAACTGGGCGTTTCTTCCGCCTAAATCCGAAGCAGGAACCTCCAGAACTTACCATGTTCAGTGAGGACTTGCGTCATGCGGAAGGTGAGGATGCCGTGACCCTTCTTCAGCCATGATTGTAGCGTGCCTTTATGGAACACAGGTGTGGTTTCTATTATTCTTAAACGGGAGTAGTCGTTGGATAATTTTTCGCCGCAAAAAAGGGGTAAATAGAAACAAAACGTTGATATAAAGATGTGTACTTTGTTACGATATTTTAAGTTTCAATAAAGTATCAATGTTATTAATACAGCATAGCATAGCATCAGTCTTACAATGTTTCCACTGCTAGACTCAGACCTCCTGTCTAGGAGAGGAAATGGACCATAGTCCACCATGCGGGCCCAGTACGGGTTGGTGGATATCACATGTCTTCGAATTTTGGTCCTAAGTCATTCGCGTTTCCTCACGATGTTTTCCATCACCGTTTTGAGAGCAGTGTTGATGAAATAAATTACACAAAGTAATACGCCTGACTGGGTTTGAATCCGCGACCTACATCTCGTAAGTCAAGCCATATTTTATATATCATAATTTTCAATACTCAAATACTAAAAACAATTTTTAAATATCGTAAAAAAGACTCCACAAAGTTTTGTTTCTATTCACCCCGCGTTTCAACTTACCCCGTTCGACGATACCTATAGTTTCCCCAATATTCTTAGTCTTCCAAGCACATCATGGGCATGCCTTCAATTAGTGCTGACGCATGCAGTGTAGAAACCGATCCTTTGCAAACGTTGCTACACAAGAGGACTGGTCCAGACTTGATTACTGCTCCCATTGTCTTCACCCTTGCGTTTAATCTTACGTTTTGGGCGTGACGTTGTTTCGGTCGAATTGTGGTGTACAATTTGGTGAGAGAGTTCAGAGAGTTGAAATAAATTTCACTCCTATTCTTTCCTTGCCTTTCATAACGGGGCTGAACCTTCCTTTTAGAAACAGACCCAAGCCCATATTATGGCCTTTTGACCATGCAACTACAGCTTCGACAGATGATCGTCGAAGATTTTAGCCATCAGTTTGTTGGCAGAAATGACAATCAGCACAATGAGGGTCGAATCCACATTCCACATGTCTACATCCTTTTTTTTGTAGGTGGAAAAATCATGTAAGTAATGACGTCTCCCGCCAAACTTTTACAGACTAAAAACCTACTCATGTTCCTTCTTTGTCTTTGTTCCAGGGACGCGGGGTTCACTTTCGCACAACCTGTGGCCTCAGCAGGCTTCGACCTTGCTGGGCCCCTACGGTTTGCGGACAACTCTTAAAGCGCGCGTGGTACTTTTCGAGCTGTCGAAAACTTGGGCTCGGTGCGGAAGGTTACTGGACGGTTGGACGTCGTACTCATTGCTCTCCATCCACAAGTCCGCGTCACGGTGGCCGGAAATCGGGATCGGAATCCCGACAGCAGCTGGAGTGTGAGCGCCGCTGCTTCGCGCGTGCGGCCTCTCCTTTTGCTAGAAAGCTTCTGTTTCGCAGAAGTAGGCGACCGCCTATCACTCGAATCTTTTCTATTGCTAAAAGTTTGTGGATTTTAATATTGGTATCTTCTTTATGAATATATAGAAGATTTTTGTATTTACTGTGTGTATAAATACGAAATTTTTACCAATAGACAAATTCATGAGGAAGTTTCATGTTTATAATACACTTCGCACGGGTGCAAATCG
Source organism: Leucania comma (assembly GCA_958295575.1). Classification (NCBI taxonomy): domain Eukaryota; kingdom Metazoa; phylum Arthropoda; class Insecta; order Lepidoptera; family Noctuidae; genus Leucania; species Leucania comma. The sequence continues at coordinate 4,769,752 of OY282469.1, forward strand.
ATAGTGTTTCATGTACCGAATCGATCCTCAATGGGATTAAAACGACCAAAATTTAACGGTGTATTATGCATGTTTTTATAAATATATATTTTCCTCTTGAATCACTCCATCTATTAAAAAAGCCGCATCAAAATCCGATGCATTGTTTTAAAGATCTAAACATACATAGGGACAGCAGGAAGCAACTTTGTTTTCCACTATGTAGTGATAGTGATGCTTATTTTAGTAGAGAAACGCTGAGAATTTGAAAGATATCTAACATACGTGCGAAACTGGGAAATAATACCATGATTGTACACTTCAAACTAAACCACAGCTAAATCTATAACAAAAATAATGTATGTAAATCTACAAATAACAGCTGTCCTACGAGTTCTCAAAAAAATACTTGAAGAAATCCTCAAGATCAATGCATCAACGTCATTCCTAACTGTTTATTACCGTGCCCTCACAAAGGCGGGGCAGTATTAATCTTCTATTGAGACAACCTGCGGATTGGGCCCTACGCCCCGTACGTACGGCACCCCATAGAGTTTGCATCCAGATTTTCTTGCTGGCCCCCTGCGCTTTGTGCGATTGTTTTCCTTGGTGTGGTTTACGGGCCTGACAAACTGAGAGCTTGTAGATTTATATTTTTGAGAGCAATAATAGAATAGAAAAAGAAGTTACAATCGTTTCGTTTTGTCTTAACGCTTAGAGTTGGCCACGCCCATAATTCATTTGTTCAAACAAAGGAGTTGGAGGCGTGGCCAACTCCAAGCGTTAATGCAAAACGAAACGATAGTAACTTGGCCAGGGGGCAGTGTTCCTTCAGTTGATCTTTTCAATTCTGGACTATATAACTTATCATAATACATTATATTTTAAAACGACTGTTAGAGGGCCTAAACCCAAAACTGCGATGCGCAGTCGCATCGCAAAAATCTGCGAGCTCGCATGACACATCGTAAGAAGTTGCAAATTTATTCGCATCACCCATTATACAGTCACTTCAAACGATACTTACGACACGCGATACCGCATCGCATGGCATCGCAGTTTTGTTAATGAGACAAAAAAAAATGGTAGACATGTTTTACGACTTTTCTTACAGTATGTCACAACAATGTAAGGAATCAGCCCTCCGTTGTCCCTTCAAAGTGCATTTTATAAGTGATTTCTTTTATTATGAGGCACGGACAAAAAACGATGGAAAAATCTATATCGACTGAAAAGTGGTGCTTTACGAGCCAAGTTTATGACGTCATGAAAAGGGGATTATTAAATTAGCTCTGTCCGCCATGCCTCGACTTGTCGTGGCAGCGGAATTTCGCCCCGGCGTTGCATCTCCATGCGCTTATCGTGCATGTGTGCAAGGACTGTTGCCTTCAGATCCCATGGCGGTTGGCCAGCAAGGAGGGTCGCCGCCTCGCGGGAAATCGTTCGGTACTCTCGCACCATGCGTATTGCCATGACCCTCTGGCACGCATTCAGCTGGGCCCTCGGTTGCTGTTGCAACGTCGGTGCCCACACCGGAGCCCCGTAAAGGGCCATGGACCGAACGATTCCCGCGTAGAGCTTCCGGCAGGAGGCGTCTGGTCCCCTGAGGTTGGGCAGGAGCCGCCCGAGAGCAGCCCCAGTCCGATTCAGTTTGGGAGTCAGACGTCGGAAGTGCTCCTTGAAGTTCCACCAGCTGTCGAGGATTTTTAAGGTGGTTCCTTCAGAAAAAACATTTCTTAAAATCTCGAAAAAGAACGTCTCACCATCAACGATTGCTTCACTGCTAACCATCAGGTTGGAACGCTGACTGCGTTCCCACCACTAGTTTAAAGCAATTTAAAAAAGTTTACGTGTCAGTTTCCGAAAAACGGGTTCAAATGAAATAATCCGTTTTTAGTTCAGCATCTTATAGATATACCATAAGGCACAGCCGGTATTTTTAATTCTGTCTTCTCTTCTGTTGACAAAACTGTTGTCATGTCTCTTTTTTAGTATTATAAATTTAGTACTTCACTGCGATCCCATCTGATGCTAAGCAGTGATGAATCGTTGATGGTGTGATTTTAAACAGTTCTGCGTCACACTAGGAATTTCTTATGTGTACGATATTTACAAATATTTACACTAACATATACAAATACTTCGTACAAACAAATCGAAACTATGATATGCAATGTAGCAGCGGAATGCTTTATCTTCAAATTATGTGTATTTTTATCCTTATATGTTGACGGTTTAATGACCTACGTGATGCCCTCTTTTGCAATAATTTCATTTTTCCCCATATTTTGACCGATTTTTTTACTGCCCACTGCTGGGTTAAAATCTCAATCAAGTCTTTCCACACACTTTTCTGCCGCGTTGTCTCAAACCAGTCCTCGTCGTTTCAAAAAAGAGGTGGAGAGATAACCTAGATGCATACATCTAGGTTATCTCTCCACCTCTTTCTAGGTGGGTTTCGACAGCATTTTCCAACATCACCTCTTTCTTGACCAGCCTCGATTGCATTTTGTACCTGTATGAACCCACTACGTAGAGCCTCTTGCCCAGTAGACACTGTGCATGCAGCTGATGTGAGCAACCTAATCCCTTTGAATATATATCAAACAATATTTCAGTTTAATAAAACCTAAAAATACCGTTTTTCTCAAGCCAACTTCCCACACAAAAATAGGAAATATTTTTCTACTGTATGCCGCAATTCTCCGTGAACTGGCTGCGAGTACTTTTATGACCGGGCCCGACTCCGCTCAATCCTCGTATTTACTTAACAGCTTTTTTATACGGAACCATGGCTCGATGCCTCGCGGCTCACATAATGGCAGACGTAACCTTGAGAAAGGCTTACGTTGGTGTCATTAGGCTGTTTGCAAAGGGAGAAAGGATCATGGGAAATTTTGAATGGGTAATGATGTGTGCTAGTTATGGGTATTTTCGGGTAATGATGGGTTTTTGTTGCTGATCAAATTTCAATACTAATGACCACGTCTCTTGAATTTTACTTGAAATAAAGAGTTGCGTTTTTTGCTAGTAGCTTCGCAAGCATGAAAGTAGCAATAAAATTATCTGTAGTGTGTAGTAGGTGCTATTTCAAAATATCTTCTACCTGAATGCCAAATTTCATTTAAATCGGGTAGGCGTTTGAACGAGAAGGAGTATAACACATACATACCTACGCCCAATATCCACACTTACGTTATTGAAACTTCTACAGCCCGGACTAAGCGTTTCGCATCGAAGGACTGGACCAATTTGCCTGCTGTGGTGTTCCCGTCCGTTTATAATTTAGGTGTCTTCAAGGCTAAAGTGAATAGGCTCTTAATAAACTAGGGCACCTCACCATCAACGGTTGCATCACTACTTACAATTAGGTGGAATCGCAGTCAAGCACTAATTTTTACCAACTAAGCAATTTTGCTTTATGACACGTGATGGTACAATTTGATGAAACAATTCTATTTTTAACTGTAATGTTATTTTCTTTGTTTACTGAGTAGGTATTTCTTTTAAGCAGTCCCCCTTATTTTGTCCATGACGTTGAAATCAATCAAATGTGTTCTTAGTTTTCTCAAATCATGCCACCACTCACTTAGATCATAAAGTTGTAACGGACCATCACAGCAGACATTTTCACATCTTTTGATTTACGACACCAGAAGTTGCAGTATCATCTTCCGACATATCATCGTCTCTTTCTTATACGGGAGGTTAGAAAGTGACAGCAGATAGATAATGAGATATTAGAGCGAGTGTTACAGCCGCTTTAAATCCCATTGTTTCAGAGATCTCGTGTAATTAATTAAATTTACCTACAACAAACAATTCTGTGAATGGGATTTGAAAGCTCATAATTCTGGTACTTGATGTTTGAACGAAGCTTGTTATTTTATAATGGCATGTATTCGAAATTAATTAGCAGTTCTGTTTCTCTATGTTGGAATGAATAATAACCTCATTCGGTAAATAGCTTATGGCGTGGTTTAGTGATTTATTCAATGAGATATATTACAATGAAAGTCACTGCATAAAGAGTGATTCTTTTAGCAAACATAATTGTTAGACAGTCAAAATTTAGAGGTTTTTTTAACAGGGAAATAATCTATCTAAAGGCGTGTCAGACTTTTACTGACTAAAACTCAATCCTGTTCCTTCTTTGCCTGCGTTCCAGGGTATGTCTTTCTAACATTAGTGAATAGCAAGCTACTCTTTGCTCGTCATCCGCAAGGGCACGCTTACGGTGGCCGGTGAACATTCTGCGATTCCCGACGCTCGGGGCGTCTGCTGTCGCGACGGCTTGGTATGACCACGTGCCTGCTGTAGGATGGTTTGAATGAGTCATGAAGGGCAACTGAAGAAACTCAGGTGGATTTTAGCCAGGTCGAAAATTTCTTTTCACTCCACCTTGGGCGGTAAAAATTATTTGATTATTTATTCACAATAGGTACATCACGTGATTGTATATAAGTATTTCGAAGTTCAGCAAACGTGGCCAGCCTATTTAACTTGGCTGATATTGATTTCAATTAGCCATTTCTGTAAGTTAAAACCTACACATGATGATTTTCTTCCATATCCTCTAAGAGACCAATACTACCAATATCAATAACACGCCAGACGTCATACAAAGTTATACGTCTATTTGTAAAAGTCCGCTGCATTTGTAGTAACGGCAACTAATTCCAAGCTCGTCAATCAATTAGGGAATAGTTTTTGTTCTACACAAGGTGTGGGGAGGCAGAGAGTACAATAAATGTTGCAGATGAGACAGGCTTCTTATATTCTTTATTGTACACAGACTATACAGTTTACAAAAAATAGGACAGGTGATGTACATAGGCGAGCTTAACCCACAATTGGGTTTTCTTACAGCAAACCTTGAAAAATTTATATAAAGAAATGTTAAAACTTGAGGATATTACATTATATGCAAAACAAAAACTTAAGAGATATATTACACTTAAAACTAAAAATAAACTACATAAATAAGTGCAAACACACAATACATAAATATACCATATGTTTAGGGTGATTAGGTTGACTTTTGGTTACACTGTGTCAAATGAATTTCGAAATAAAATACGTCCGTTGGTTATGAGGTTTATTGGTAACTAAACAAACAAAGGTCATGCATCTCTTTATAATAGGATATTGGCGTTAACATAGGCCGCCCACCAAAGGACTACAGATAGTCCTTTAAAAACTATAATGAACTTTAAAAAAAAATGAAATCGATAAATTATATGATTGACGTATGATACATGCAAAAATTAAACAATTATCTGATGCTGTGTCGATGGGAAGAGCACACAATTTTGTCACGCATCTCTTTGTTATTGTGTCACCACTCTTTACACTATATACCCTGGTTAAACCATCGGGGCCAGGGTGCTTGTCGGTGATGCGTCCCATGGACCATTTCCCCGGTGGGAGGTTATCTTGCTTGATCAGCACTATGTCTCCCTTCTTAAACTCTTCTTCGCGTTTTAACCATTTGGGTCTCTGCTGGAGTCTGGTGAGGTATTCCCTCTGCCATCTCGACCAGAAGTCACTCAACAATTTTTGGGTGTATTGCCAGCGTGTCAAGCTGCTAATTTTAGCGTCCTTTAGGTTTGGGTTCGGGACGGTGACTGGTGCTTCGGTTATTAAAAAATGACCAGGTGTCAGTGCTTGCATAGTGTCGTCGTCCATTGGGCATAATGGACGTGAGTTGAGGCATGCTTCTATTTCGCAGAGAACCGTCATCATCTCTTCGAATGTCAAATTCGTAGTAAGGACTCTCTTCATGTGATATTTTATTGATTTCACTCCGGCCTCCCACAATCCTCCGAAGTTAGGTGAATAAGCCGGTATAAAATGCCATTGGGTCCCGTCGTTTGCGAGTAACTCAGCGATTTTGCCATCAAATTGTAAACCAGCTTCTTTCCAGGCCTCATATAGTTGCTTATTAGCGCCAACGAAATTTCGTCCTTGATCGCTCCACAGATTTGTGCATTTTCCTCTGCGGGCGCAAAACCTTTTGAAGGCGCCTATGAACGCTGCTGTACTAAGGTCACCAACCAATTCCAAATGAAGGGCCTTGGTGGACATGCAAATAAATATTGCTATATAGGCCTTAGTAGTTCTGGCTCCTCTGCCCTTACTCATCAATAACTGGAATGGTCCCGCAAAGTCGACACCTGAGTTGAGGAATGCTCGTGCTGGTTTCACCCGTACGCTTGGTAAGTCGCCCATTACTTGTGTTCTCACTCTTGCGTTTAGCTTTGCGCATACTAAACAACGATGGATGTATTGTTTGACCAGCATTTTCACTCGCAGTATCCAATACTTGGATCTAAGGTAAGTAAGCATCAACTGTATACCTCCATGCAACGTCTTCGAGTGGGCTTCTGCTATTATAAGATGGGTAAGTTTGCCTTTTCGACCCAGAATTATTGGGTGCTTGCATTCATCAGTCAACTCCGCGTTCCTGAGCCGACCGCCCACCTTGAGGACTCCATTCTCGTCAAGGTAAGGATTTAATGATTTTAATTTGCTTGATTTTTTTACTCTTTTCTTTCTTTTTAAGCTTTCTATTTCTTCTTTAAATTCTTTCTCTTGTTCTAATTTTATACAGGTTTGCAAGGAGAGTTCGAGTTCTTCAGTGGTGATTGTACTATCTATGCTTTCTTTTAATTTATTTTGTTTCAGGAATCTTCGGCAGTAGGTGATAGTTCGCAGTAGTTCAGTCAGTGTGTCAAAGCCATCGAGTTGCGTAGATAATTTATTACTTTCTTCGTTGTCGTTTTTTGTTACTTTCAGAACTTGTAAGGTGTTTTTCTTTCTTTCTATGTCTGTTGGGGCTATGTTTAGTCTAGTGAACTGTATCTTCTGGTGTGATAACCCCTGTGGTCCGTTCCACCATAGCTCGCAATGTTTCAAATTGGCCACTAACATGCCTCTTGACGCAATATCAGCTGGATTATCGTTGGATTGGACGTGATGCCACTGACTAGGACTTACATTGGTTGTGATTTCGACAACGCGGTTTGCCACAAACGCCTTCCATCTGTTCGGATCTCCATTTAGCCAGGAGATGACAATAGAAGAGTCTGTCCAAGCATATATTTGTGTTGTTGGTATCCTCATTGCTTGCTTTATTTGCTTGAGTAGTTTGGATAACAACAAAGCTCCACACAGTTCTAGTCGAGGCAATGAAATGGTTTTCAAAGGAGCTACTCTCGTTCTTGCAGCAATGATTGTGCTTTTCACTGTGCCATCTGAGTTTGTGACTCGGCAGTAGGCCACAGCACCGTAAGCTTGCACAGAAGCATCGCAATATCCGTGGACTTCTATGGAATCTTTCCTTGAGCTCAATGTTCCCATCCATCTATTTATGTAGATTCCGTTTGCATTTTCAAGATCGGATCGTATTGTAGCCCATTTTTCAGCCAGTGTGGTGTTCAAAACTTCATCCCAATCAATTTTTTCCTGCCAGAGTTGTTGAATTAATATCTTTGCCATAACAAGGCAAGGGGCAATCCATCCAAGTGGATCGAATAACTTTTGAATGTCGGATAGAATGCTTCGCTTTGTGACTGCCTTGCCAGTAGCTGGTAAGTTCAGATTATACTCGAATTGGTCTTTACCCAAGTTCCATTGTATACCCAGGGCTTTAACAGTTCCATCAATCTTTAGTTCCAGATTTGCATTTGATGATCTTTCACTTGGTTTGATAGTCTCCATGAAATCACGGTTGTTTGAAGACCATTTTTTCAGTTCGAAGCCACCTAGACGCAGTAGTTTTTTGAGATCTTGACTAATTCGTATAGCTTGTTCCAGCTCATCGTGTCCTGACATTACATCATCGACGTAAAAGTCCTCACGCAATATCTTTGCTGCTTCGGGATATTTGTCCCCCTCATCATCTGCCAATTGCATAAGTGTCTTCACGGCGAGATAGGGTGCGGAAGCTGTTCCGAATGTCACAGTCAAAAGTCTGTAGTCTTTGATGTTTTCCGATGTATCATCTCTCCATAGAATTCTTTGATAATCGCTGTCTTCTTTATTTATCCAAATCATTCTATACCTCTTGTGAATGTCAGAAACATAACAAATAGCATGCATTCTCCATCTAATGATAATGCTTCTCAAGTCATCTTGTAATATTGGACCTAACAAGAGTTCATCGTTCAACGAAATTCCATTGGAGCCCTTGCACGAGGCGTCAAACACAACCCGAGTCTTCGTCGTTTCCTTGTCACTACGGATCACCGCATGGTGGGGTAAGTACACTGATTTATTGTTTATTTCATCCTTAGGTACCTCTTCTATATGTTTTAATTCTTTGTATTCATTGATCACCCTTGTGTATTCTTGCTTAAGTTCTTTATTTTGATTAAATCTTTTTTCCAGCTGAAGGAGTCTTCGCTTTGTTTTTTCTCTTGTGTTGCCTTCAACTGATTTTGGTTGTTCTATTTTTAATGGTAGTTTGACTATGTATTTTCCATGTTTATCTCGCTTGTGTGTCTTCTCGTATATGTTTTCACATAGTTGTTCAGTTAGGGTAGGTTTTCTTTTCGTGTCGGTGTCAACTTCCCATATTGTGGTCAGTAAATCTTCTATGTTAATTTCTTGCTTCATGGCCGTCAATGATTTTTCTCGTGCATTCAGCTTGATTGTTATTCCACCCATTAATATCCATCCCAGATAGGTGTTTTGGGCACATGGTGTGTCTGGTGGACCCTTAATGAGTCCTTGCTTGAGAATTGCTGCATATTCGTTTACGCCCAACAACAGATCAATGGGTCCTGATTCATAATAATTTGCATCTGCTAGTTGGAGGTTTGCTATATGCGGCCAATCAGTCCCCCTCATGGCGCTCATCGGTATGTTCGAAGCCAAGGGCTTGGACATCACGTAGGCTTTGATAGGTAAGTAGAATTGGTTTTCCCACCGTGACAATACTTGAAACTTGACCTCGTGCTTGACTCTCATCTTCATTGCTTCCATTCCGGAGACGATTAGATTTACTGGTTGTTTTTCTAGATTCAGGATCTGAGTTACCTTCTCGCTAATGAAACATGCTTGAGATCCTGAATCTATCAGTGCTCTTAAAACAGTAGTGTGTCCATGCTCACTCTTCAAAATTACTACTGCTGTAGCCAATAGTGATATCTTCTGCCCCGCGGTATAATGAGACGCAACCATTGTGTGAACCTTCTTTTCTTCTACATCTGCTTGGCTGGATGAAGTCAGTTGCTTAGTTTCTACGTTCTGTGCTGCTTCATCAATCTTCTTGGGTTGATGTAAAAGTGTGTGATGTCGTCTCTTACAAGTGCGGCAAGACATTGGCATACGGCACTTGAACACCGAATGTCCCGCCCCAAGGCAGTTGAAACATAATTTGTTTGCTTTGACATGTTCGCTTCTCTCATTAATTGTCATTTTATTGAATGTGCTGCAATGACACAGTGTGTGCGTTTCTTTACATAAGGCGCATGGTTTTTGTTGTTTATCATTATCTGTTGCTGTAACATGTAGAACACGCTCTTTGCTAAGTTTACTGGTGGTTGTCGGGGAAATCATTTCAAGCGTCCGGAATTTAGCTTCTAAAAACTCGCGCAATTCCTTCCATGTAGGCAGTTCTTGGGAGTTCACCGAGTAGGCAGTTTGTTCCCATTCTTTGTGTGACTCCGGGTCCAACTTCTGCACAACCAGAAATATAATTACTGGATCCCAGGAATCAGTAGGCACTCCCACATTTTCTAGACTATTCATAACTTCTGTGGTACAATCCAGGAGGGCCTTCAGGTGTACCGCCGTTTGACTGGTACATTTTTTCTGATAGAATAACCGCTTCATTAATGCGTTTACTATGATTCGCCTGTTATCGTATCGGTAATTAAGCGTTCCCCATGCTTGAACATAATTAGCACCCGTCACCTGAATGTGTTTCAGTAAAGATGCCGCTTCGCCTGTGATACTGGTCTTCAAATAATGTAGTTTTTCAACTTCACTTAGCGTCGGGCATTCATGAATTAATGATACATACAAGTCTTTAAATGTGGGCCATTCTTCGTAGTTACCGGAAAACGGAGGAAGTTGTATGTTAGGTAGCATCACTTTAGCTCGTGGTTTTCCATCACACGATGTATTGTCGCATGAAGGTTGGTCGCGGTCAATCGTCTTCGAAGTGCATGCATCCAACATTTCTCTAAGGTCTCCTAACATGCATAGGTACAAGTCTTCATGGAGAAGGAATTCTTCATTCACGTAGTACGGCAAATTTCCACGTTGTTCCCGAGTTGTATTTTTCAACAGGTCGTTGTGCGCCTTCTTAAAAGATACCCAGTAATCTTCAATCGTTTGAATACGAGTTCGTAAATATCCAGGCTTCAATAACCGTTCTTTTGGGCACTTTTTAAGGTTTATTTGGGTCTTTTTGAGTATTGACGCCAAATCTTCAAGTACAGATAACGCTTGATCTGCTTCAGAAGTCATTGTTTATATGTAAATCACAAGAATCTTCAAAACGTAGTTCAATGTCTAATCGAGAATAGTCTATTTTCTATGTTATTAATGTTCAAATGATACACCGATACACCTTGCACACACACTAATTGACCAATTCTAAGAAATTCGTGCAAAACAACACCAGGTGTTCCCTTATCGCGCTATGGAATGCGGTTCTTTTGTTCTCACGTCGGGCGCTCCGTCAATTCCCAATGAGGTTCGATCCGGCTCGTAATCGACCATATGTTTAGGGTGATTAGGTTGACTTTTGGTTACACTGTGTCAAATGAATTTCGAAATAAAATACGTCCGTTGGTTATGAGGTTTATTGGTAACTAAACAAACAAAGGTCATGCATCTCTTTATAATAGGATATTGGCGTTAACACCATATATATATAATTTGACTTGACTTTGGTTTTTGATTTCATGAGAAAATTTGAAGCGATTGAACATTTCTACCAAGCTTTTCCCGAGCGCCAAAAAAGGATCGCTTGCAGAACTGTTAGTCGAATGGATAATAATTGTTCGAAGAATGATGTCCTGTGTTATTTTTTATTTGTTATAAACTAGTGCTTGACTGCGATCCCACCTAATGGTAAGCAATGATACAATCGTTGATGGTGAGGCGCACTAGTTTATTAAGAGCCTATTCACCCTAGCCATGAAGACACCGAAATTATAATCGGATGGGAAGACCACAACAGGAAAATTGTTCCAGTCCTTCATGGGTGACTTTAAGTCTTCTGATGAGGTCCATTGTAAGTGACCACGTTTCGGAGCCATATGGCAACACGCACTGGTAATTATAGACTTTCGTCTTGAGACACTGTGGAATTAACTCTTTTTAACCTTTTAACCGCCTACGTGGGATATATCCGACCAATACTCTAGCGTTTATTTCGCCAGGGCCGCACACCCACGAACAAGTACTCCATCTCGTTAGCTCTTCTGTCGCCTATGGGGTTCGAAGAGCTAAACGAGATGTTAAGATCCAGTGGCGAACACACGACGCTGGCGAATAGGACATGAAAACACTCGTCGGACCAAACCGATGCAAGCGGTTAAAGGGTTAATAACATAATTTAATTAAAATTCATAGCCTAGCACACGAGAGTAATAAAAGTTTTTGTAGTAGGCAGATTATTAAGAAGCGTCCCGTCTCCATTTGTTATTGTTATTCTGAGTTATTACCAAGTTCTTAGAGTTTCTTCACGCACCCCTCATATTTGTTCTGCCTAATTTCTTTGGGTACTCGTATAAGAAAAATATTATTGTGTAACTCCGCTTAGACTCCAGAAATAAGCGTGATGTGTTCATGTAGGTACGTATTTTATACTTCTATGTATACATAAGGTCTAACTTTTTTGATAATTTTGGTTACTACAAAAATTCTGGTTACATAATATTTATTTTTTTTGGTTGGTTCCGATTGTAATTTTATTTTTGGTTAACAATATCTATATATTTTTCTCGTTTATACATTATATACATTTAATATGGAAACTACACTCTTACACTTGACGGTCGCGCAGAGACGTCCGGGGAGCCCGTCAAGTGTAATTCTAAAAGTGTAATGTAGTTCTTCAATTCTGCGCAATTTAATTCTTGCAATATTCATCCTCACGTAGACACTCGCATGAACTTTCATGTGCAGGACATGTAAAAAATTGTAGTGATATTCTCTTGCAAACCACCACAGATTTTAATCATCTTTTCTCTACAGGTAATGAAACCAAAAGAAAAGCTATTAAACCAATAGCACACTGTTTTGTCGTTGAAACATATGTAGTTGTAGTATACGTAATTTAGATTCTTTCCATGTAAGAATTCGTACTCCTATCAAAAATTTTCTTCTTTACATTTTATGACAAAACAAATAACAACTTTACACGGGATTCTACAGTAAAACACAACAAATAAATAGGTAATTGTGAAAAAAAAACAACAGCCTTACTTTTTTTTAAAGTTGAATTAATTTATTCATTTCGTACAAGCGTAAATTAATTCGACTTTAAAAAAAAGTACGTTATTTTTTAATTTTATCTTTACAAATCGATAGCTTTTCATGTACCGAATCGACCCATCACGGGATTAAAACGATCAAAATTTAATGGTGTATACAAAGCTATCATAATTCAAAGCTGCAGTTTCACAAAAAGGTAATTTCAATAAAACGTATATTGAATAGATTTATTTCATTTGGAAACATTATTTTATGTCCAAATTAATGAATATTTTTTTTTATTGTTATTTGATAAAAACAACACGAACTTGGCAATTTAGAAATAAGTTTAAATTTTTATCTTAATATTTCTCTCGACAATCGCTGATTCCGTCAGCTATCGAAATGGATCAAAATATTTTTTAAATAAACAAACAAACAGCTTCTAAAACCTTGAAAAAAACAATAAGTAAATCCCAAAAATCCAAGACATCATCACAAATCAACGTCACACACACACGGCGTAACTTATAATTGGGAAGGCAATCAACAAGACAAACGTTGATTAATTAAACATTGTCGCAAATTAAACATCCGACGAAGAATAAACTGGGGTAGGTACCCACCCTACGATGCGGGCAAAGCCAGATAGCGGAGCTATGCTGGCATATGACGGTATGACTGAAGAGCTTTGTCAAAGTTTCGTAGGGTCTCTGATAATACTTCGGGGGTAATTAGGCGTGAAGCGGATAAGCAAGGTTTTTTGACTGTGTACTTTTATAGTGATAAACGTGATAACAATGTAGGAATAGTCACTGCAACTGTGTGGGTTTTGTTAAAAGTTTTTGAGAGGTATAAATGTGAACAATAGCAGTTTGGTATACAATAGTTTTTAACAATAGATTTATGAAGGCACTTATGAAACATACTTATACTATGTAATTCCACGTGGGAGAAACCTTGAGGCAAAACCTGTAAAATGTTAGTTTGTTTATTCACAAAAATTAAAATCATAGCTATAACAGTGCCAGAGTTGTTGACGGCGCGGAAATATACACGTGTACCTCAAAGAGGTGTCAATGAAACCTTATGAGCCCAATAGCGCCATAGCCTATTGGGGCAAAGAAAGAACATAGATGTAAAAGTTTGACATGTCCACCCACTTTGCCTTAAAACAGGAGAAATCATTGGATGATTTCGCACACTAAAAAAAAGATTCACAGTAAGACGTGAAAATGTGACGTAACAAGCCTATAGGCAACGAAGGAACGGGGTAGGTTTTTAGTCAGTAAGAGTCTGACACTATTTCCCGTTCCGCTCAAGGGCGGAATTTGTCATTGGATGATTTTACCTACCATAAAAAAAGTCATAAGCCTATTGGACGCACCACATGGATCTGTACAGACCATCGACATATATGTAGGTACTACGCAGACAGACGAAGTCCAATAATTCATGAGAAACCGTTCTTAAATCAAATCCCCCGCCACATTTCAACAGAAGCTACTACACCCAAAGACAAAAAGCTTCGCATATATCAAAAATCTCTTCCCAAACTAAACTAACATTCCCATACTATAAGAGCAGGGGTCGCAAACGCGTCGACACATAATTTTTCAATTTGCCCAGTTAAAACGTTTTCGAGATTGATTAATAAATCTCCCTGTGTTGGGGGTGGATTATCGAGTTAGGTACGCACCCTCGGCCCCTTCCGAGAAAATGTGCATGATCTCAGATGTTTATCGTGTTTATATGTATAGGTATAACTGCTAAGCTGACGAGACAAATTAGGGAAACCGCGGGGTGTTAGTCGATTGTTAGTTTTTATTTGACAAGATTTGGACGATGCACAACTGTGTCGTGTGCATTTTTTTTTTTCAAATAAACCATTTACAGGTACTTTCGAACTGTCAAAATGTCGGCCAGTGAAAAATAGTGAAACTAAATTACACGTTTCAAAGCATAGATTTCAATCGAGAAGAACGTGCAAGAAATTCCTTTGATCATATTATCCTCTCGGCCACGGGGTAGCGTATATTATTACGTAATAGTGCGCTTTTTAGAAAATCACATAAAAAACATTTAAAAAAACTTTGTCTTTTTTTCCAGGAAAAACGAATATATCGTCATCTCTTCTCATTTCAGCCCAAAGACGTCCACTGTTCGACATAGGCCTCCCCCAAATGTCGCCACAACGAACGGTCCTATGCGTCTCACATCCATCGGATTACCGCAGCCTTTACGAGGTCATTGGTCCACCTTGTAGGCCTTCCAACGCTGCGTTTTCCAGTATGCGGTCGCCACTCCAGAACCTCTCGGTCTCAAAAGTCATATGTTCTGCGAGCAATGTGCCCATTGCCACTTTTTTACATTTACGTAACTCTTGGTTACATAATTTCTTATCGCTTCTATGTGACCACAATGTAGATAAATAATGAAAAAAAAAACAATGAAAAAAAATAAATCAAAATATGCCACTGGCAGCTAAGAGAAGACCAGTTTTAAATAACGGCGCCCATTCACGAGCATGACACTTCATCATTAACTTTGACGTGGTCTTATTTTCCAACTGATTAATCTGCTTCTAGTACGCAGTCGCTACTCCAGAACCATTCAGCCTTATCGAACGTCTGTTCTAGCAGAAATGTGCCACGGTTACTGCCACTTTAGTTTGGCGATTCTTCGGGCTATATCGTTAACCTATAGACTGTATAATCAATATTTTAACAAACGCAGAAGAGCGAAATTATTCAATTAAATATGTCACTATACAATTTATGAAGATCCCAATCATAGATTAAATCAAAATAGCGGAAGATAGCTGACTCGCCTCTAGCACTGAAATTGTGCCTCTGAGGCACGATTTCACATCGGTCGCGACGATCACACACATTTGGCGGCTAACGCTATTTCGCTCGCACGACAGTTCCGGCTCTTATCTCTATACTTGTCTATCAGTGACTATAGTTTTGCGGTGTGTGTGTTTCGAGTCCAGGTTTTCTGATTGCGATGTTAGTGCGTAACGTATTTTATTATAATATATCACTGTCGCGTCGCCATCATTACCCCCATCTCTTTCCCGATTACATCATCATCAGTTCCCTACTATAATGCTATTTCTCTCTCTTTCTTATTTCTTTTTTCCTCCCTACGAAGCCAAAATGTAATCTCATCTTCTTCTTTATCGAGCGTATGATTTCCTTCTAAGGTAGCAAGAACCTGTTCAAACCTGATAGTTAACAGCCCAGTTTCAATAGCCGAACATGTACTAATGACAACAAACGAGTTGGGCCGTCGGGGTTTCGAATTACGTTACCAACTCGTTATGTGCCAAATAAATTCCGGCTCTTTGAACACCCTACTATGGAACCACGGTACCACTTAGTCTTTTGAGGTATTTATTTTTAAGGAAGGTGAGGCAGTATTTGATGTATATTAAGTTCATTAGGCCTCTCACAGTTTGGACCGATGAGGTCCAAATTCAACGCCTAGTGTTTATTTACTCCTATAATAATAATAATAAGTTTATTGTCACAAAAAATATACATTGGTATACACTTTTTAACAAATTGGTAACTACGCTGCTAAAGTTTGTATACAGGTATTGTGAGCCCTGCCTCTCAAACTAGGATAACCTGTATTTTAAGAGACAGTGTTCAGCTGTGAGGTTACATGTAAAGTATTATACAACGGCAGACTGTGCCAACCTATTAATTATCAGGTTTACTATATAAAACATAATTATTATATTTAACAAAAGGGAAGAAAAACAGAACAGAAATAAAGTTAAGTATCTATATAATACTGAATGGGTGAATGGGTGTGGGAATGTATTTGTGAAATATGTGTGGTGAGTGGCGAGTGTAAGAGTGTAGTGAGTGTGAGGTGTTTTATGTACGTAAATAAATTGCATAGGCTAAAATAAATAAATGCAATACTAGGCTATGTATTTGAGAAGTGATTCGGTTTGAGCATAGTTTTGTTGAAGTAACCATTCCATTACCTTAGCTTTCAGTTCAAATTTATTGCAATCTAGTATATTTAGTTCTTTATGAGTTCTCTTGTATATTAGTGAACTCAAAGTAAAGTATTTATGTTTGGCAAAAGCGGTGTTGTGTCGTGTACTTGGAGGAATTGTGTCGTGGGTACGTTCACAAACTTATAAACCACATACACAAGAGCCTCAGAGTCGGAATAACAATAAAATATCAACGTTGAGTTGTATTAAAATTATTATGACCTGTTTTCGGATATAGATTTGTTTTCTTTGACAGCAAATTAATTTCGTATTGATCTACTTGTAGAGTATTCTAGTATATAGTATAAATAGTAATATGTGTAGGAATAAAATTAAAGTATATGTTTTACTAATTGTCGTTCAAAAATTTTTGTTTTTGTAACATGTGGATGACGTAGTTAGTATACCTAGATTATAAGCTCTTGTGAATCATTTATATACTGAGTTATTGTTGGTTTTCGCTACTAAATATATAAAATAAACTACCTGTAGGCCATGTAAATATTTTTAAGTGCATTAATCGAACCCGGGACAAGCAGCGGTGCAGATAATCACTCGGGTCATGTGGTCGAAAACCTAACCAAATATTTACCTCATAATCCTATAACCACTTCACGTTCCAACAACTATCGACAGATCTCAACAACTGTTTGACAATACGTAACATTAGCCCCCCGCCTTCCTCTATTTCCAACACTGCCACCTGGGTCGAATTTACACAAAAACTTAGTAGGGGACGAACGGGGAAAGCACGCCAGTGTAGGTTTAGGTGCAAGTACGCTTGTGGACACTGCACTTGTGTCGGACGCCCCCGGACAATATCGGACACCGGACATTTGTTCCGTCATATCGATATCAGATAACAATGGAGACAGATGGTCGTTAAGATTATTACGATTTTTGTTTGCTTTGCGGTTTGTTTGAGTGAAAGTGTGGTTGAAATTACATGTTGATCCGTGCTTTATCAAAGTTGATATGGGTGGATTTGATCGTGTTTGAGCGTCAGGCAAATGCTACGTAGTTTTTTGGCATTATGGTGCACTGGACCTATCTGGAGCAGCTGTGAGATTCACCAGCTATAAAGTTTTTTTTAGGGTCCCGTACCTCGAAAGGAAAAAGCGGTACCCTTATAGAATCACTATGTTGTCTGTCTGTCTGTCAAAACCGGTATCTTGGGAACATGTGGACGTATTGAGTTAAAATTAAAACTATAAAATCAAATCTACGGTCCTTTGAAGCTATGAAAAATCAAACTTCTAAGTTAACGAAAAAAAAGATTCGGACATTTATGTCGCAAAAAACGTAATATATTTCGAAAAACTCAAGGGAATCAAAATTCATAGGGTACTTGCCGTTGACCTAGAATCCTGAAAGGCATGAAACAAGGTCTCATAGTCCATATATAGGGAAAAATCTGAAAACTGTGTATTTACGTCAGAAAAAACCTTCCTTTGCGATTCTGAGACTCGATTCGGGAATTGAATTATTTTCATAGGTAGGTTTGTTCGGCACCCTCAGTACACGAGTCCGACTCGCACTTGCCCGGTTTTTTATTTATGTTTCTGTGTACTTGTTTCTCAATTTTGTGTGTTTGTGTGCTAATTATACGTGTTTAATTTTTTCTTTCCTTCTTTACATAATTTTTATTTTGTTTATATTATTTATACACATAAACTAACATTAATATATAATACATTATAAAGCACAAAGTAATTGCTTATTTCCATAAAAATTCTCGCAACACTACGAAAGAAAAAATTAAAAGAAATTTAGACCATAGTGTATAAAAACAATATAAGAGAAACTGTTTGTGAAGTTTGAAACGAACGTATCAAATATACAATTTAATAATTATTATTTTGAATATAATAAATACTTATATAATCACCTTCTTAATACTATAATATAAATACGTAGTATTCTTGTTAGGTAGAGATAAAAATGTCTGCTTCGGAATTAACTGAAATATCCAAATAAATCTCTGCGCAGTGAAACTCCTCCCTTTTGCTGTTACAATGCCACAAGTAGCTCTTTGATAAAATTCATTTCTAACAACAATCTTCTACAATATAGTGGAGATATAAACTTAATTTCATTAATGTGTAATAATAGCATGTTAATTCATCCTAAAAAAGAAAAAATATAATTATAGACCGTTAAATTTTGATCGTTTTAATCCCGTAGAGGGTCGATTTGGTACATGAAACACTATCGATTTGTAAAGATGAAATTAAAAAAATAAAGTATTTTTTTCTAAAATTCGAATTATTATACGCATGTACGCAATTAATTACTTGAAGTAAACTAGAGTAATGACCCGTAGGTAGTTTTCGGTCGTTGCGTACTAACGACCTACAGGTCATTGAACTCGCCCAGCTGACGTAAACTTAAAGAAATAAATTTTGTACATGAGTAAATTAAAAAAGTAATTTATTATTTAATTTTATCTTTACAAATTGATTGTGTTTCATGTACCGGATAGACCCTCCACGGGATTAAAACGATCAAAATTTAACGGTGTATAAATTATGGAATAGTCTTACAAAATGGATTTACAAAGTCACACAACACTTAAAAAAATAACACACACACACATCCACCCACTACCACTAGATTAATTTAATTTATATAGATTTACTATAAAAGTATATTATGTTTTGGTTGCTTTCATGACACTTATTGTTATGGACGAGCGAATCTTCAATATTTTTTTTATTTTTATTTTATTTTTTTCATAATACTTTTGTGCTTTACATTTATATGTGTGTACATAAATTATAAAATACATAAATTATTATATTAAATTATTATACTAAATAAATTATTATATTATTATACATGTACTCTGTCATAACTGTTATAATACGAGTACAAATAAAATGTATGATGATAATTGTAAAGGTTAAAAAGTTAAAATAATAAAGTGTAAAATATTCACGATAAAATATTAGGTACTAGGCGCGCAGAAACACCTGAGGTGTCGCTCATCACCAGGCAGGGGAGATTACCCTGACTGACCATCCCCTGGTGGATCAATGGAATATTAATTGCTTTTAAAGAGGCCGTGGATTATGCGAATAATTGGAGCTGGTGACGACGCGCGTCATCGTTTATTCATTGCTTTTAGCGCAATAATATTATGTAATTGAACTGCAAATGTAGCTTTGGTTTTTGTACTGGTTTAGATAGATTAATATTTTGAAATGTTTGGACTTTAAAATAATTACGTAAATGTTTAAAGAAGCATTTGTTGTTTGGTAGTTAAACCCCTAACACAAATGAATGCTATAAGAGTGTAAATATATTTGAAATAATATATATTTAAATTTAATATCATTATTATTACGATCATCATGATTATATTTATATTTTATAACAATATGATCTTGTAGTATAACATTATTTATTTTTTAATTGATTGATAGATAATAGTGATCTTATAATAAACACGTGTATGTATTTATTTTAGTATTTAGTGTTTACTTTTTTTCTGTAAACTATTTTTTCATTCCAGTTTGCTTGGAAAAGATCGCGTAGTGCGATGACACCGAAAATTGTGTGGTTTTTAGTTTAAATTTCTTATTGTATTTTATATTGAATTATCTTGATGTACAATGAAGTATATATATAAATTAAATAAATAATTATTTTAAGTATGTAACTTCCAACCGGTTTTTGAATTTACCACAGAAACAAACAAAATGTATATTTGTGTCTCCATTTTGATAGTCAACCTATCTTAACAATTCAAAATAATAAGTATGCACTCTATGTGGAAAAATGCCATGTATTGTTTTGTTTGACCGAAATGAAAGCCAATAAAAAATGGCATCTATTAAGCCAATTCCCCTTGCTAATGTAGCATAACCTAAAAACACACATTAACATTTTAGTGACAAATTCCCTAAAATTTCGTTGGACATTCATAAATGTTTGGTGATTTGGTGTAAATAAACAAAAAAATCACCCCAAACAGAGAAAATAGGGTTCCGCAAATGACGCTGGGTGTCAATTAATTTATCAATTAAATTGACCGCGTGTACGACGCGTCACGCTGTCACAGCGCTTCAGTTTTGTAAAAAAAAAGAACTGTCAAAATATTGTCATTGGCGATGTAATGAAAGGTCAACAGCGCATCAGACTGCTTTTTCAAGTGCAGTGGTATTTTTCATTTACTTTGTACTTTCGTTACTTGTTTTTTTAAAGAATACATATGTTTGAGCGTAAGTAAAACTATCCAAGATAAATAAATGTATTTATTTACTACTGTATCGACCAATGGTATTAGCTAATAACAAACCATTTATTTTTTATGTCAATAACCTGTCAAGCAGGCCACTCAGCAATCTTTGGTTGCTACCGCTCACCTCCTTCCGATGTTTTACGACAGTAGCCGAAGATTACCGAGTAGCCGAAGAGCCTGAACAATCATAATACTCGTAATAATAAAATACATTTTTGAATACATCCTATGCAAAAAAAAAAATTATTAAAAAAAATATATATCAATCATGTTTATTCCATAAAAATCATACTGATTTTTTATTTATCATTTATCAATCTCACTCTTTCATCTCCAAAATTAAAAGGCCTACAACAGCAGTGAAGTGAATTTTCCTTTACAATAAATTCAATGCAACGCAATTTTTATATGTAAAAAAAAGTTTTTCATAATTTAAAATCTGGATTCACAACAAGAGCATACAAAAATAATTTCATATCATTCGTAATTGACCGCGCCGACGTGACGCACCTGATGGCGTCACGCTTCACGCCGTCATTGACGTGAAAAGCTGACGTGTCGAACTGTTATGAAAATAATGTTTTTTTTGTATATAATTGTTTCTTTTTTGTAGGATCGGCGGGTTTGTTTTTTTTTCTGCTTGGTTAAAATAATGGATGTTGTATTTTGAGGAAATTTTTAAGTTAGTTATTTATTGCACATAAGTAATTTAACAATCATACTTATAAGTTTTAAAACTGTTCTCAATAATATAAATGAGATTTATGGAAGACTACAGGAGGCTTGATTGAGAAATGTATTGACAAGCAACATTTGATTTATTCTTAAACCTACATATAGTTACAATATAAAAAACGGCCAAATGCGAGTCGGATTCACGATGGCACGGAGGGTTCCGTACCATTGAGTAGGTAAACAACAGAACAACACTTAAAGTAATATAATACAATTAACGAGTATTTTGTGAATATTTCAAGTGCCTACATGTAGCCATTACTGGTATCAAGCAAAAAGGGCAAAAAATTTGCAATTTGTGAAAATATCAAATGTCTAGCTATCGTGGTTCTTGAGAGACAGCCTGGTGACAGACAGATGGATAGACAACGAAGTCTTAGTAATAGGGTACTGTTTTAACACTTTGGGTATGGAACCCTAAAAATGACCAGCAGATTGATACTATATCACTACACTAAAAGAAACTCAAAGGTATTTTAAAGTCTATACAGCAAACATGTGATTTATCAAATCATATGAAAATAATGGAAGGTTAGTGTCGAATGAACTTTTGAGGAAACCACACAGATTTGAGTGGAACTGCCCAGTCATTGCCAGCATTTGTCTGTATTCGAGTAGCTCAATTCTGAGGGCCTAGCCAAGTTTAGAATCCACAATCGTTAATGCTAGTACAAACTTCAAATGTATAGGAATGACGTCATCTCAAAGCTCAATCACGTCCTCAAAAGGCATCGGAGGCATTGCCGACTCGAGGCGATCGACGAAAAAGAATCGAACCAAAACTGTTGTAACCTGGCTACACCTGCAGAACTACTAAGGAACTCAATGACAACGTCTCCACCGCGTCTGTCAATCTGTATGAACGCGATAACTCAAAAAATCCTGAACGGATTTTCGTGTGGTTCTTCACTGGACTGCAAGTGCATCTTGGAAGTGCATCTTATATTAGAGAGAAGCTGAGAATATTAAGGGCCGGTTGTAGTCACTGAGTATTTTGTATGACTTCGTGGCCCCGAAGTCGACATAGTTCCGAGCGGCTTTATTATTATATAAAAGATAAAACAATAATATTCAAGAATTTGTTTTTGCGTAGCACTATAACAAGCTTTTTTTAACTTTTAAATATTTCCGTGACGTAATCTCGTAGATAAATACGTTTAAAATCGTAAATTAAGGTCAAATTTGCGATTTTTTTTAACAAGCTAACTAATTTATATAATGTTTTTTTATTTTTGCCAAGCGCTTGTTCATATAGTCAATTTTAATAAAAATAATATTTCATGGTCTTCCCTTCTATATTTGTGAATTTCCAGAAGTTTAAAAAAGTTCAACTTGAGTAAAACCTGGCCGTAAACAATTCTAACACCCTTACGAAACTTAGCCGCTGGTATTGACTATAGTAAACACAATAAAAACTCAATATTCACACATTATGAACTCCTACTCAACTTTACACAACACTATACGAGTGTACAATGTACCCAGGGTTACATTCCCCCCGGCCATGCTATAATCGCTTGCACCTGTCACGAGGCGAGTTCCACTCGTTACATCACTGTCCAGCTGTTCCCTGACGTGTGGATATAATAATAAATATGGTGCATTTTTTATTTAGAAAGTCCCTGGGTGTATGTAAAGTGAATTTGTTTGGGTATGGCGCTTACTATGGTTTTGTGTGTAAGTAGCGAGCGGCAGTCCCGACTTAGCTCGGTTTCAAAATTAATGTATAATGCGAATCAAATAAAATTAGAATCAATTGCCATGTTGTGACGTCACGTCATACTGTCAAATTGAAGAAAATGGGAAGGGTGAGCAAAACATGAAATATTTAAAATTTAATTTATTTACGAATCAAAAGTTTAATTAGAATCTTGTTCTTCAATTTTGCTTAACTCTGCGTCACTGTGTGAAATGTCAGAATAAGAATGGCAAAGCGAATTGTTCCTAACGAATTGAATAGAATTTTACGTTCTGTAAAGATTTATAGTTCACCATTTTCATCGTTTTGGTGATGTCTTATCGTTCTTAATAAAATGTCAATTAGTGCGTTATTTAGAAGATTATTTGGTCATTCCAAGTAAAACTAAACAAAGTATTTTTTTAATATTTGGTTCATTTATTCCTAATAGTAAATTCGGATAGTTGGCATAACTTTCATTAGCATCGATATATATGTACTACGCACCATTAGGTATAAGTATTAGAAAAATAATGTGTAGAAACAAAAAAGGCACAGTGTTTATTATTGGTATTTTTCAACCAGACACAAGTACAAAACTTCATCATCTTCCTGCCCTTTTTTTTCTTCCATTTTGTCCTGTCACCCGTCACATTATCACTAACTCCCATTTCCTTGATATCAATCCTCACACAAACCATCCAAATTTTCTTTTGCGTTCCTCTCCCTCTCCATTAATCCACCTGTATACTCATAACTCTTTTAGTAACATGCGTTTCATCCCTCCTCTTCACATGGCCATACCAAGTCAACAGTTCCCTTATAAAAACAATACTCCAAAACGCTGTTGGGAAAAATGCAACGCACAAAAAAAAAACTAACCAAAAACCGATCAAAATGCATCCCAACTGAAAAACCAGTCTACCCACCTGTCAAAGACTCGTTTCGCATTAATTGGCGTTTCCAAAATAACGCTTGAGACACGTTTTCAATTCGGTCATAATCCCCTCTGCACCCTTCAGGTCTGACGCATCACCATCGGATTGCGGCACCGCCCTTTCAGGCTTGTGAGAGCATCATTTGAGCTAACCTAATGGTGTTTACATGAGTATTTACACAGATTTTTTATGGTAAATAATGTGTTCATTAAAATCATTTTGTGTGTGACTTTATTGGTTAAAAGACAGATAGTTTTAGAATTAAGACCATCATACTTTTTTGTCTAGGCTAGACTGTTATGAACTAATAATTATTAAGTAAGTTTTTTCATAATAATATAGTAACCAACCCGCACTGGGCCCGCGTGGTGGATTACGGCCCAGTCCCTTCCCCAAAGAGGAGGCTTGAGTCCCAGCAGTGGGAACATTATAAGACTGATGCTTAAAAAAAAAGAAAAAAAAATGTTTCTTTTGCCCAAATAGACGCACAAAATATAACAAACTACCAGCCATGTGTGAGCCGGGCATTACTGTGTAGCACCATAGACAATAGGCAGAACACAGTTGCCTTGGTCTGAGTTGAAAGTTATTTCTTGTCTATGGCACCTGGAATTAATGAAATCATAAACATTTTCAAGAATTAAACAAGGTTCTAATCGCATTTTTGGTAGATATTTAATATTTAGAAGATAGTAATAGAAACAGTTTACTAAGAGAATAGGGGGAGGGGAATCATCAAATTAATCCTTTTCTACGTCTAGCGAGGAGTATCAGTCTTTTACGGATTAAAAAACAACCTGTGTTCTTTCAGCTGCCCTGTGTATTCCGGAGCCATGGTAGGTAATTCCTTCAAATACTTCTGCAGTCCTTACTAAGAGCGTGGGCTTAAAAAAACTCTCAAGTACATACGGTGAATACGATAGGTGTATTTATATAGGAAAACCTAGACAATCATCTCGATGAACGGTAAACTGAAATACAATACCACATGGAGCGCATTTGCGTAGACCAGACTATTTGCAATTTGCATTAGTCTTAAATGCTTGAAAAATAAAGGATCCTCTTAAGGACTTTTAATACTAACATTCCGAGTTAGTATTAAAAGTCCTAAGTAAAAAAAAGTAGTTAAGCTGGTTGACCAACAAGAGATATTTTTATTTTGTTTTTAAATAGAACGCCCGAAGTCAATTACACAATTTAATTTTACGCCTAATTTACTCTCGGTCATGCATCCTTCTCACAAAAATTCAAATATTCTGACAGTATCTTCTTCTAGTTATCCGCAAACATATCAAGATCTGTGCTTGAATTCAGTAAAGCGTTAATAGCGGCTAATATCCGAGGAATAAGCGACTTGGAGTGCACAATATTACGGCAAGTTGGAACAGCCAGTAAACGGTGTTTTCTGCCACGACAATAAGGGCTTGTTTACGAGAGAGACGCGGAGACGCGGCGCGTTGCGCGGTGCGTTGCGCGGCGCTTTGCGCGGCGCGTTGTGTGGTCGTCGTACGTTGCCATATGTTTGTGTTTGCGCGTGCGATGACGCGGTCCGCTGTTGCAATGTACCACGAACGACCAAATAGCCGTGCAACGCGTCGCGTCTCCGTAAACAAGCACTAATGTTCTGGGACGATCAGTTAGCAGGTTTCATTTGAGATAAGTTAATTTAGCTTAGTTCACATGAATGAAGTATTTTTCATACTTTTGCACAAACGACCTTATTTTTAGTATATGCAAAACCCAAAAACCAAAACACGGGTCTAGTATTGCGCAAATAATCTATGTACAAAATTACATAGCTGTATCATAAAAAATCACAAAGTTATAAGCTTGTTGTGTTACCTGGTCATTGACACAAACACATGGTCGCCGAGCCATTCGGGCGACTGAGGCGTTGTTTTACTCCCGCACCCAGTTGTGAGTCTAATGCCCGCAATGGCCTGCCGTGACCGTGTAGTACTTAATGTCGGCGTTGTCCAGATTGTGACCTTTTTAAAATATTTTTGATGATTCTGAACAAACTATATTCAGATATATTAAAAATAATTTGGTATAAAAGGCGAAGTTCTGACTCAGTAACCCCCAACCCAAAACCTGATATCCCGTAAATAAAATAAAATGAAAGGAAAATGTACGAGGATTTACCTAAGAGCCGTACATTGTACATTTGTCATTACTTAATAACCCCAACTAGTTTCCTACCCACTCATCATCATTACAAGCACTAAGCACCCTCACGAATAAATCCAAATAGAAACTTATTTCATTAAAGACCTATTAAAAGATAAAATAAAAATGCTTCAGGCTTCGGTAGACATCCCCTAAGGAGCTTCTTATAAAGTATACTTGTAAGGATCACTTACAACCCTTGATTATGTAAATAGAGTAATAAAGCATTAAGCAGGGTGTGTATACACCGTGATATGGCTGAACTTAAATATAGCTGTATGAAAATCAACGAACGGAAAATGGAGTTCGGAAGAGTGAAAAAAAGAAAAAAATATACAGGGTGACTGGTAATTAGTGACTGATACTTGAACACGTGATTGTAGTCATGCTATAAAACTACTTTTACTATGGGACCAAACATGAAATCGCGAAAAAAATCTGCTGTTCAGTACATTTATGTATTAACTGGTCAAAACCAATGTCTTGCTGCTGTTTTTTTTTTTGCGATTTCAGGTTTGATCCCATAGTACAAGTTGTTTGTTATCATGACTACAATCACGTGTTTAAGTATCGGTCACTAATTACCGGTCATCCTATAAAAGACACCTTACCACCTTACACCTTCACCTTAAAACTAAGAACCCAAACTTCGGCTTAGAATCGCTGAACACTTAGACAAGTATTAAAAAAAAAAAATTGTTGATAGTAATATTAGAAAGATGTGTTTGTAAGGTTGTTTATAGGACGTTATATCTGAAACTGCCGAACCGATTTTGAAAATTCTTTCACCTAGTATAGTATACCTGAAATATCCTTGAGAAATAAGTTATATTCATTTGGGTTAATTGTCTATTTCGTGGTATATGCTGAGCCAAAAACCTTCATGCAAACAGCCCATGGGTTAATTATTTGTCTTTGATGTCGACAGAGTTTCTGGTTGAAGCTAGTAGGTCACAATTACGTATCTAGTTTCGTAACTGTTTTTCCGTAAACTTAAAAAAATCATACACTCTTTAGGAAACGAATAACCTACCCAATATGTATGTAAACATATACTTATTTGTCAGGTGGGAGTTACATTTATTACATACCACGAACGTTTGGTCCCTAGGCTATCATAAGGACAACAACTTTAGGATCTATTTCTAAACGCTGTGCAGTTACTTCGCTATTATTTTACCAAGGTTAGAAGCCCCATCTCAAGACTTAACCTCGTTATAGTTAATAAAACAGTTCTGTAGTAGGTTTTATTATTTTTCCCTTTATTCGTTGTATAAACATAATAAACTACATTTCAATTAATATTAGTTTAAACAAAATCACAAAAACATTTAAAAAATAGTGTCCCACCGGTATCGGGAACAGAGTCCAAGCTACCGGCAGTCAGGGCTCCAGAGAAAGGAACCTCCTAACAATACGAACCGTGTCCAGGAATATTTATTACCGCTTCTTGAATCAAACCCTTGATCTAGTCGCCCATCGCGAGCCGCCTAAGGTGTTGGTCGAGGCTCTTGGCTATTCAGCCATCTCCTGACACGACTATCGCCTACAATGATCGCCGAGTCCACATCCCACATGTTGACAATGTCGCGAGCCAAGTCAATATACTTAATTTGTTTATCTTTCTTGACTTTCACGAGGTTTCATGTGGAACGGAAAACCTTGCTCGCCTGTCGCTTCGATCCACCACCACCATATCAGGCTTGTTGACTACAATAGACCTGTCAATGACACCTATTTTAACACCTAGTATTAAAATAACTCTTTCGACTGCCCTGTTTGTCATGGGGTTAGTGACCCTGACTGCTATGCCAGAGGTCGTGGATTCCGATACCCATTCAGGTCAAATATTTGTTTGATGAGCACGATCATTTGTTCTGTGTCTGGGTGTAATTTATCTATAATATGTATATATTTTAGAAATATATACGTATGTTTATCAGTTGTCTAGAACTCATAACACAAGCTCTGCTTAGCGACGGCGCTATGTGATAGTTGTGGAATATTATTATTATTATTGAAATAGTCTGACTACTGAAAGAAACCTACATTGTCAACCATACTTTGGACGTCCACCACACTAGTGTCTATTTGAAACTAACCATCTCTGACAGACAAACAGAAAGCTGCGATAATACCCACATCAATTATTTTTATCCTCCTTTTGAAGCAATGAGACATAAAAAATCATTAACACAGCATAATGAAAATTTACGAAATAATATAGGTTTTTAATGATGAAATACCGTCATTGCTGCCAAATGAGGCCGTTGGGAGGTGCCTGTCCACACATTGGTGGTTGGCAATAATCTCCGCAACTGTAATTATGTTTCGAAGCCAATTATCACGCTTTCGAGTATTTTTTTTTTACGATGACTTTTTTTATTTCGCGATATTATCGATGTAATTTATTGGACGGGGTTCGATTTCAGGGCTGTCAACTGCCGAGTTATAATTTTTTTCGATATCGGTTCTTTGCTAAGATTTGAGGAAACGTTGACCACCTAAGCCTTAGATTGTCAAGCCTTAAAGTTTAACAGTGTCGAGATTTGAGTTAATTGTACAAGTTGTGGGTAAAGATAATAATGAAATGGGTTATATTTTTTGATTGGATTAATTTTTTAACTTCAAAGACTGCATTATTTTTTAAACGACTTCGAAAAAAGGAGGAGGTTCTATGTTCGGCTGTATGTTTTTTTTTTTTTTTTTTATGTATGTTCACCGATTATCTCGGTCAATTATGGACCGATTTCGAAAATTTTTATTTTGATTGAAAGATTATACTTCCGAATTGGTCCCATAAAAATATCTTTTTGATCTGATGATAAACTTCGAAGATAAAGGAAGAAACTCTTCAAGAAATCATAGCAGAACTGTCGTTTGTATATGTTTGTTCGCCGATATCTCGGTCAATTGTGGACCGATTTTGAAAATTTTTATTTTGATTGAAAGATTATACTCTCGAGTTGGTCTTATAAAAATATTGTTTTGATCTGATGATGAACTACGAAGACATAGAACGGAATTCTTCAAAAAACCTTAGCAGAACTGTCGTAACAAGTAGAATTGCTTTGTTTATACATGTAGTTGGTGGCTGACTAAAGGAAAAAGGGGAAGGGTACATAGAACTGACCTGATGATGGAGACGGAAGGTAGTAAGAGGAACTTTGTAATAAATCAGTGTATCTTAGCCGTGTTTGGTATTATTAGAATTGTCATGATGATTTGATGTTGGAACCAAATGGCGGAAGGTACCTATCTATTTAAGTTTGGATGAGGGGTACTACTACTAAAAAGTGTGCAATAAAAAACTTTTTACAAAAAAATACAACCGACTTCAAAAACCACCAAAAAATGCAAAATAACTTTCAATTTCGGAAGTCGGTGTTAAATAGCGAAGAGACCAAACTATTATAGAAACACCGACTTCCGAAATTGAAAGTTATTTTGCATTTTTTGGTGGTTTTTGGTGGTTTTTGAAGTCGGTTGTATTTTTTTTGTAAAAAGTTTTTTCTTATATCGGAAGTGCATTTTTACGTACGGTCAGGGGTCAAAAGTGCACTTGCACTCTAACAATGCTAAACTGTCTAAAATTTCTTTGTAGTAGAAGTCCAGTGTTCTACAACTAGTTTATTCAATATTTTAGATTCTATGCTACAAACTAAATCGATAATGATCCATTGACCCTCTTTTAAAAAGAAAATTTACATACTTTAGTATCGGTAGAATGCAACTGCACTTTTGAGCCCTGACTGTACTTACTCAAAAAAATGAGGAATCATTCAGGTCATAAAATAAAGGCATTCGGTATTGCATAGTTTTCAAATTATAAATACAAATTAAATAATAACTCAATTGTCATTTATGTCACTTAGTCTTAAAATTAACACCATCTGTTCATACATTACAATTTCTAAGCGGCAATAAGTACCCACATAATTTTAATAAATTAATTTTTAATTTCCACATTTTAATAACTTTTTCAAAATGGCCGCCAACCCTAACATGCGGCGAAGCGTTATCATTCCCAATCAATCAAGTCATTACAAGCTCGTTGCGCATTTTCAATCAAATTATAATTTTGACCAATATTATCAATGAATCAACTTTATTTTGCGTAATGAGGTTCTCTTGCAGTAAAGATATATTATTTTATCTTTCGATTGATAGCAATTGATGAGTTCATATCGTTATTTACTGGTGAATGAATGGTTTGGTCTTTTGATCATTAAAATTTTAAATTAATTGAAATTAACATGTAAGTAATAAAGTCCCAACTATTACTATAAATACTTTAGCATTAAACAGTGTTTATTAGAAAGTTTGTCTCTCTTAATATTTCAAAAGTTATTTTTTTAGTCTGAAAGTAAATATTTTTTTTTTTTATGGTAGGTAAAATCATGCAATAACAAATCCCGCCCTTGGGCGGGGTGGAAAATAGTGTCAGACTCTTACTGACTAAAAACCTACCCCGTTCCTTCGTCGCCTATCCGGGGTCGAGCCTTTCTTTTAACTTTATTACCTAAGTTCCTTATTATTTCGATTTTATTTAGTGATTTCACTTCAGAGTTTCCGAAAAGGAAACCCGCGGTCCCAAAACGCAAGAGCAATTGAAGGATACAGGTGTGGTTTTAGTCAGTAAAAGTCTGATACGCTTCCTGCTCCTCCTTAAGAGCAGGAGAAGTCATGGGATGATTTCCTACCTCAAAAAAAAAACCCCACTATTCAAGAATAATTAAAACTTGGCGCAATATGTTTCTTTTTTAAGTGCGTGCGAGATTTTTTTAAAGAGCGACTTACGCACTGAAGGTTCCGTACAAACTTAATTACAAAAATAATTCAATACCAGAATTGAGTTACGAAGATTTTTTCGAAGATTAATCCCAAATAAAGTTTTTTTTTTATTACGTAACTACAAAGTTACAGTTACCAGATTTTTTCCTGTACTTGTACTACAAGGCTATGGTCTACGGAAATTACCCTACGCATTTTGATTCCATTGAGTGTGTCGAAGTATACGTTTTTTGAGATATAAACGGCCGTAACGATTTTTCCTTTAACTTAAAAGTTTGATTTTTTACAGCTTCAAGGGACCGCAGACCTGAGTATATGCACGCTTTCCCGATTTAAAGGGTCTTGACAGGCAGATAGACGGACTATAAAGTGATCCCATGAGGGTTCCTTTTGAGTTACGGAACCCTAAAAACTATTTCACACCGAAGAGGCACAGTCTGTTAACTGCAGGCAGGCAGGGTCGAAGCCTACTAGGGTCATGGGTTAACTTCCGAAAGGAATACCCGGCCCCGGCTCGATAGGCTACGAAGGAACGGGGTAGGTTTTTAGTCAGTAAGAGTCTGACACTACTTCCCGCTCCGCCCAAGGGCGGGATTTGTCATTGGATGATTTTACCTACAATTAAGAAATCCTAAAAACTGTTTTGTTTAAAAATCAATTTGCCGAAAATGCAATATCACACCAATAGCTTCAGTAATTTGTTTTACAAAGAGTACAAAGTTGTACATACGTAGTCGTACAAAGAGTGTAAAGGCAAAAAAAATATATTTACAAGTACGTATATTACAATCCCCTTAATGATGATCCTGTGTTGAATCGTAATATTTTAATCCCAGGCTGCTCAAGTACATAGGTAACGTATGAATGTAAAGTTTCCCATGGAAACTGCGTCATAATATACTTTAACGATTTTTTATCTTCTCTTGTGAACAAATGAAAGGCAAAGCACTGACTCATCAATGCCCAACATACTGAAATTTTTCACAAAGAAAAAGAAATGATTTTTTCAAAATTCCCCCTAAGAAGATGAAACGGAGATTCAAAGTTTATATGGAGGCACCTATTGTCACGCTGGTGTAGCCACTGGCAGAAGTAAGTATAAAAATATACAACAGTAATTGATCTTATTTTCTAATTATTATTAGAATTATTAATTTCTCATCTCATTGTTGTTCTATAAAACTGAAGTCTTTGCCACTGTTTCTTTTTACGTTAATTGTCAAAAATGTCGTATATTACGCATTAGGCCACCTAGAATCATCCCAGAAAAAAAGATACAAGACATGTTACTGTTACCTAGTATAAACATTTTTCATGTCCAGTAAAAAAAAAAAATATATATATATACATATATTCAATAATCCAAACACGACAAAAAGAACCTATAGTCGCGATTAGTCGCATAACGAATATCCCGCTCCATAACTAAGGGCGTCTGCAAGCGTGCGTAAATGTGGCGGGCATGTAATTCGCGCAGTTATTGCTTCCGCGAACGCACCTGAGACCCAATTAAGTATCGCTGCATATGTACCACATTCTTTGAGGATTTGTCCCGTCTGAGACGCACAGTGAATGGGCGTCATTATATTTAAATCTCTTTGTGGAAAATAGTTAACTGCTTTGTGAATGGGTTTCTAAAGGATTTGTTTGTGTCTTGTCAAATTGTACAATAGGCTATTTGACAGTATGAAAAATTATTATTATTAATAAAAAAAAATGTATATTTATTTAATGCCATCCGCATATACCTATTAGGTTCTAAGAGCGATTTTTAGCAATATATCTAAAAAAAATTATGAATTATTTATAAAAAAAATACGAAATAAACTTTATTTTATTTAACTTAGCGCCATCTGCTGAATCTATTTAAACGTCACAAGTCTGTAATTGCCTGGGCATTGACTGCTATTTCTTTGAATCACTATTTAAAAATTTTGTTTATTTACCGGCGTGTGACGTAAGCGAATATAATTTGATGCGTATTGTCAAATATGGCGTTATGGCGGTTTTTTTTTTAATAATACAACTTTCTAGGTTATTTTTTATATTAATATTTAAAATTGTTGAAATAAAACACTTTTTCTAGACTATAAACAATACTTAATAATATGAAATCGATTTCAAAAATTAGACACAGCCTATTTATTGTACATCATCATAATATTTTCCTAATTTGGACATAATTATTTAAAAAGGACTATCAATCAAATCTAGTCAATTTCTTTATACAAATAGTATTAGTTCGTAGTGAACTCGGCTATCCTATACAGGTAATTTTTCAATATACTTACCTACTCGAAAATCCGACTATCCCTACTGCTTTTAGGCACGTAATTTTAATAATTTCAAGGTTAGTCGCACTAGTGCGGAAAAATGCGCGAGCTCCCCGCCACAATTTATTGGATTTATTGTATCAGGCTGGGCCTCTGGAGTCTCAGGTCGACCCACATTTAATTATATACAAAAAATAAATAAAGTGGGTCTACCTGAGCGTATTGAAAATCGTCGTTTAGAACTCGTGGTTTGCTAATGCAGCACCTGGTATCATAACACCCAACTTCCATCAGAAGGAAGTCCGTAGGGTGCTACATAATCTTGACGTGAACAAGGCTAGTGGTCCCGACGGGATACCGGCAGTTGTGTTGAAAACGTGTGCGCCTGAACTGTCTCCAATCCTGACACGCCTATTTAGGCTCTCATTTGAGACCGGAAAAGTGCCGACTGCATGGAAGCAAGCTAATGTACAGCCCGTGCCCAAAAAGGGTAGTCGTGCTGACCCAGCTAACTATAGGACAATCTCAGTAACGTCCATTCTCTGCAAGACAATGGAACGTGTACTCAACAGTAAGCTCCTGGCATACCTAGAAGCCAATGATATCCTAAGTGACCGACAATACGGATATCGCCGAAATCGGTCAACTGGTGATCTTCTAGCGTATGCCATCCACACCTGGAGTGAGGCCATCGAGAGGCACGGGGAAGCGCTTGCCGTCTCCCTCGACATCTCGAAGGCTTTCGATAGGGTCTGGCACGAAAGCCTGATTAGTAAGTTTCCATCTTTCGGTATACCTGCTGGATTGTGTGCTTGGATCGCAGACTTCCTGAGGGACCGGTCCATCCGAGTGGTCAGCGATGGTTGCTCGTCTGGTCAAATAACCATTAATGCCGGGGTCTCTCAGGGGTCAGTGCCCTCGGCAACATTGTTCTTGCTGCATATAAACGATCTGCTTAAACCCGGTACCTTTGGGTATGCAGACGACAGCACTGTTGCTGAGAGTTACATATCTAGTGCACGAGCTAGTGGGTCCCAGATCCGGTCTCTTCGAGAGGCTAAGGTTGAGCGGTTGAGCTTGTCCTTGAAGGCTGTCTCGGAATGGGGCGATGCCAATTTGGTCAGGTTCAACGCTGCTAAAACCCAGGCGTGTCTATTTTCCGCTAAAAGGAGTCAATTCAGCCCTGCTCCAACTTTCCGGGGTGTAACCGTGCCGATATCCGACCATCTTGATCTACTTGGTGTAACGTTGACATCTACTCTCAACTTTGGGCCATACATCGAAGCAAAGGCTCAACTGGCTGCAAAAAAGCTAGGAATCCTCGCAAAGGTCAGACGGTACTTCACGCCGGATCAGCTGCTCAAACTTTATCAAGCGCAAGTGCGATCGTGTATGGAGTACTGCTCTCATCTTTGGGACGGATCTGCCCAATACCAGCTTGATGCGCTTGAGACTATTGAGAGGCGAGCCAAGCGGATCATTGGCAATGATGCACTCGTCGAGTCGAGGCTTCAAAGTCTTGAGCATCGACGCCGAGTTGCTAGCCTGTCGGTTTTCTACAGGTTACATTTCGGGGAGTGTGCGTCGGAATTGCATAGCCTAATTCCGCCTAGCCCGTTCCATCATCGGACTACCAGACGTACGGCGTTGCGCCACCGGTACATGGTGGACATCCCACCTATACGCACAAAGCGTTTTGGGAACACTTTTATTATGCGTACAGCTAAGGAGTGGAATTCCCTGCCGGAGTCTGTGTTTCCTGATGGCTACAACCCGGGAATCTTTAAGTCAAGAGTAAATAGGTTTCTTCTAGGTAAGCGCGATCCATCGTCGACCGTATCGTCGCTTTCTTCTTTCGAGGTGAGATAGCGGTCAAGCGCGGTACCTATCAATAATAAAAAAAAAACCCTCTCCTGTAGCTCGAACGAATTCCGCCTCGGTCGCATTGACCAACTTTCTCCTCTCGTGTATCAAACTGTACTATTTGCGATTCGACTGGTAGGTAGTTCTGGAGATTAGCAGTCTTCGGACAAAGAAAAAAATCTTTCACTTTATTGTGTCGTCGTTATTAACAAGAGCAAAACATTTTTTTTTTTTTTCGTAATTGAGATAAATAACATACGGAATCAGAAGAAAAAATCTGATTCCAAATCTGTCCTACTTAACTCAATTTCGGAAAAAATTTAGTCGTGCTCTTTTTAATAACGGCGGCAGTATTATACATCGACGAGTATTTTAATAAAAAATATACTCGTAGATTAAAATTACTACAGCTAAGCTATGACCCGTAGACGATATATGGCGGGTTTTTTTTTTGTAGGCAGTAAAATCATCCAATGACATCTCCTCGCCCTTGGGTGGGGCGGGAGATAGTATAAGACTTTTCCGAACTAAAAACTACTCCTGTTCCTTCGTTGCCTTCAATTCATACTGGGGCAGAATCTTCATTTTAGAAACCGACGCTCGGCCTTAGTAGGCTTCGACCCTGCTGGGCCCCTACGGTTTGCTGACAAACGGCGGTTTGAGGCGCGCGAGGAACCATACTCGCTGTCGACGACTTGAGCTCGGTCCGGATGGTCCGTTTGGACAACGAGCTAACCATTGCTC
The DNA here is from genome assembly GCA_958295575.1 of Leucania comma. Classification (NCBI taxonomy): domain Eukaryota; kingdom Metazoa; phylum Arthropoda; class Insecta; order Lepidoptera; family Noctuidae; genus Leucania; species Leucania comma. The sequence continues at coordinate 4,805,621 of OY282469.1, forward strand.
GCCGTTAGCAAGCCCGCGCCTACGTTGGCTGAAAATCGGAATCAGAATCCTGACAGCAGTTGGAGCGTGAGCGCCGTTGCCTCAAGCGTGTGGCCTCCTACAAATTTTGGAGATTATTTTATTCGATTTGAAATAAAATACTTCAGATAAATTCTATCATGGATAAAGTTTGGTTCCTAAAAATAAATCATACGAAGATATCTTTTCTAATCCTGTGAGTTTTGCGAGTGAATTTATTTATGTCAGCTTTCTTTAAATGTCAACGAGATCATTAAATACATTCTGGTCCTTTTGACTCTGTTCTATTTGTAGAGAGAAACCAAATTTCTGGAAAGGTCACATACCTTCGTGACAATGTTGCCAACCCTTGTTGACCATTTTACTTAAAGAGAAGGTGTAGTACCCATGGAATAGGGTAGTAAGTACTAACAAAAAATCGGCTAAGTGCAAGTTGGAATCGCTCATCGAGGGTGTGTGTTTGTTTTGTGCTATGACATCTAGCTAGAGAGCAGTGGTGGCCGAGTGGTAACGACCCCGGCTTACAAGTTGTAGGTCGCGGGTTCAAAACCAGCCAGGCGCATTACTTTGTGTAGTTTATTTCATCACCACTGCTCTCAAAACGGTGAAGGAAAACATCGTGAGAAAACCGGCATGTCCTAGATTTAAAAATTCAAAGATATGTGACATCCACCAAGCCGCACTGGGCCCACGTGGAGGTTTACAGCCCATTCCCTCTCCTAGATAAGAGACCTGTGTCCCAGCAGTGGGAACATTAAAAGGCTGATGATGATGAGATCTAGCTTCATAATGAATTTCAGGGTTCTATGTCAACGGGAAGCACCCTATTAATTTTGATTTCCTTGAGAGTGTCAAAATATACGTTTTTTGCGATATAAACGGCCGTAACGTTTTTTCCGTTAACTTAGAAGTTTGAATTCTCCACAGCTTCAAGTAACCGCAGACTTGAGTATATGGTTTTAATTTCAACTCGCTACATTCATGCTTTCCCGATATAAAGGGTTTTGACAGACAGACGGACAAAAAAGTGATCCTATCTTTTTATGGTTTATTATGGTAAGTAAAATCATCCAATGACAAATCCCGCCCTTGGGTGAAGCGGGAAATAGTGTCAGACTCTTACTGGCTAAAAACCTTCCCTATACCTTCGTTGCCTATCGTGCCGGGGCCGGACCTTTCTTTCGGATGGTGACCCAAGCAGGCTTCGACCCTGCCTGCCTCTATTTTTTTCCTTTTGAGGTTCGGAACCCTAAAAATCGACCAAATGCAAGTTGAACTCGCGCACGGTTTCGCACCGTCACGGTTGGAAACAGTCTTGGCAGGTAGCTTGACAATAGACAGGTCTTGAAACTATCGACATTATCTACTCTTGGCTGATGTTACTTCGTGCCAGAAGCGCATCTTTTAAGCCTTCACACCATTACTGACATAATTACAATCTACATCAAAGGATTATTACACAAAACTAACCCATAAATTGAACATACCATGAAAAACAGTTTCGCATATACCTACAGTAAAGTAATTCCTATCATATCGCGTGGCCAGACCGCTTCTGGCGCCTGAGAGAGCAAATTGGATGCGAAATCAAATAAAAAACATTCGCCGATCTACCCCACGAGGGGTAAATGTGGATGTTATGATGTATCCCCATGGTAACGGTGACTAGAAATGTTACTAGTTTGCTCGAATGTTTCCTTATTCATTATGTGGGTGGATTGGGTAGTGATAATAGGAAATGGAAAGTTACTGAAAGTGATAATGGAGTTTCTGTGAACGGTTTTCAGTTGTTAGGTTATTAAATATCAAGGTACTTTTTGTAAGGGTTATTTGTGTTTATTTTCATTATTATTCATCTCAAATACTCCTTCACTGTATATATTTTTATATATATGTATGTATGAATAGGTATATATTATAGTATATATGTATGTCTGTTTAGTTTTAGCTTTAGTTTTTTGACTTATTATAAAGTCTTGTCAAGAGCATTTGGGTTTACTAGCAAAGTACCGTTATTAAAGGAATGTTGTTTGTTCAGTAAAAGTTATAGAACAAAATATTATGACACATTGTCGAGTGAGCCTCACTGGCAGTTTGCAGGTTGAAATAGCTTAGTAAGCAACACAACGAAAATTCCACAATTCGATTTTTGAATCAGCTTATTTAATGACATTATGCTTAGCATATCTACAATCCATAGTTCACTCTATAGGGTGACTGATAATTAGTGAACGATACCTAAACACGTGATTGTATCCATGATAAATCGCGAAAAATATCTGCCAAGTTCAATACATTTATGTTCGAATAGTCAAAATGTACTAAAATTGACAGATTTTTTTCGCAATTTCAGGTTTGGTCCCATAGTAAAAGTTGTTTGTTATCATGAATACAATCACGTGTTTAGGCATCGTTCACTAATTACCAGTAACCCTAAATAAATATTGTTTTTTTCTATGACAGCAAAAAACTAATAATCTTTAAAAAATCAAGCGCTATTATCAAGCCCTAGCTCCAACCGGAGATGCCCCGGCCATCGGGATTTGGTTGGGCTTGTGGTTGTCGAGCAATGGGTAGCTCGCCATCCGAATTGGCACCTTTTTTACGGATTTACTATCTACCTTCTATCGTAGAACTTTTTATGTCGTAATATTATTTTACATAACAGCGGCTATTAGCTTCAAAAGAGTTACCGTGACCCATAGCATCAGGTTCTTATAATGTTCTCACTGCTGGGACTCAGGCCTCCTCTCTAAGAGAGGGAATGGGCTGTAATCCACCACGCGGGCCCAGTGCGGGTTGGTGGATGTCACATGTCTTTGAATTTTTGGTTCTAAGACGTGCCGTTTAAAGGGAAGTGGTGATGAAATAAATTACACAAAGTAATGCGCCTGGCTGGGTTTGAACCCACGACGTACAACTCGTAAGTCAGGGCGGTTACCACTCGGCCACCACTGCTCAAGAAATACTAGGGGTTCAGTCAATTAAATTACTCCTTCTCATTCAACCCGGACCGTGAGAAGTCATTTGATAATTTCCCACACAAAAAAAGATTTGTAATAGTGGCATTTAAAATATGTTATTCATTAGCGACCAAATAATAAGAACTACGAAAAATCATAAAATAAATTACACCTCATCACTCATAATCCAAAACATTATCCACGTCATGGTACCAGGGTTGCATAACACCCTCACGATCATTTCCTGGCGGTGACTTCGCGCTCAGCTGATTACTACGCGTCACTTGACAAGCGATCACTATCGAGTTTTTGTGGGCTTCATTCCCTATGCACTATCGCATAGATAGTCGGATTATTATTTTTAACTGAGTTCGTTATATTATAAAACAGTGGAATATAAGCGGATTATTGTATTTTTGGTGGCATCTGTTGCTAATGGGTTCCTTTAGTTAGCTGTATGGAATCTTAGCCTTTAATATGTTCTAAACTGGCTGTCTAGAAGTTATTTCTAAGGAAAATTATTATAATTATGAAGTTTTCTAATTCAGCTATTAGAACTTAAATAGATAATAATAATTCCCTGCTGGACTCTGGTTTCATGATAGCTATAAACTAATCAAGCGTGCTCCATCGTTGATCAAATCATCGCTGACCATCAAGTGAGATAATGGTCAAACGCAAGCCTATCAATAATTAAGAAAAAAAATATTTTTCAATCAATATTTATTTTTTAATCAGTAATTTAAAAGAAAATTATACACCGTTAAATTTTGATCGCTTTAATCCCGTGGAGGGTCGATCCGGTACATGAAACACTATCGATTTGTTAAAATAAAAAATAATAAAATAAAGTACTTATTATACACCATAATGCCCTGGAAGTTGGGTAGGCCTTTGGTGTGGGATGCAACTTGTGTCGACACCCTTGCGCCATCCCATCTTCTGAGTACGGCAGGCTGTGCTGGGGCGGCTGCTGCAGGTGCAGAAAACCTCAAACGGCGTAAATATAATAACCTTATCGGTAGTTACATGTTTGAGCCGTTTGGGGTTGAAACACTAGGGCCATGGGGTCCGAGCGCTCATCGAGTTGTTCGTGACATCAGCAAACAGCTAGTCGACTCTTCGCGTGACCAGAGGGCTGGGCTTTTCTTCGGTCAACGAATCAGCATTGCCATCCAACGTGGCAATGCTGCCAGCGTTCTGGGCACTTTTCCCGTTGATATCGATGTGGATGAATTTTTTGATGCCCAATAAGTTCTTTTTCTACCCGTTTGTACATATTATTAATTTTTAATTTGTATATATATCTATTAAGTTTTATATCGAACTAGAATCTAATATTTGAATGTATAAGTTACTTATACACCATTATATATTAGTGTATTATTAGTATTATTCACCGTTATATTTTGTGTAGTACGTACACAAAATATAACGGTGAATAATACTAATACTGAATAATACTGTTGTACGTTTTAACTGTTCCTTTCAAAATCGGTGGGTCATGTCTTGTATAGATGTGGCCAGTCATGGCTAATAAATGTAATAAATATTTGTGACTAGGTTCAAATTTCTATACGTCTTTGCCGTCCGAAATGACGGTTTTACTATCGATAAATAGATATAATTCAAACCCAAAAAGTAAGAGTCTGATACTATCTCCCGCTCCACCTAAGGGCGGGATTTGTGATTTTACCTACCAAAAAAAAAAACCCAAAAAATAAAATTCATTTATTTCAGATTTTGAATGTGCAAAGTAGTGCAAGAATTTTTAAACACCATTCCTGAGAAAACTCTTTTTTCAAATTGTAAAATTGTTTGAATCTTATTTTCTAACAATAAATCTGCCAGTTTTCTATTACAGTTTATTAGGATTTAACGGTCCAGAAATTGTTTGAAGTAGGTACTGAGTGAAATTCAGTCGTTAACGAGTTTAAGAGGCTTTCGACACGACCTAGACGTAATAAATGTGACCTGCATGTAGAGGCTTAATATCCTGGTCTGAAACGTAATTGGGTTTTAGTCAGTAAAAGTCTGAAACGCCCTCCCGCTCCGCACTAGAGCGAGAGAAGTCATTAGTTGATTATCTACCTAAAAAAAATCCATTCCTATGTTTAATCCTACAACTGAAAAGATTTATTTACGATCATTTTTGGAGTAAATATATTGGATGTCTAAAAAAACTATTTTTCTTCTTGGTGTTAAATTAACAAGCTCTTTTTAACGAGTGCCAGAGCCGTTAAGGACATTTGAATACTACTGTTATTTTGAAAAAATAATTTTGTTCATTGAAAATATGTAAACCTGATTTTTCAACATACCCTACCGATGCGAAAGCGAAAAACATCACAGTAGTAGAGCCGTGAGCATTACATTGGTATCTGTGATTTTTCGAAAAGTATGTCAGAAAGTTCCCAATGTGATCCTTTTTCAATGTATTGTTTTGATAATCTGAAACCATATTTGTACTATATTCCCTTTCTTCGGGTTCGTGGGTTAGATGTAAACTGTATAGTTTAAAAACTTAAAGTGTGTAAACTGTATAGATTGTCACAAGTTATGTAAGAAAACTTCTTCCTTTATTTTTTGATAAAATTAATTGGATACAATGAAAAACTAGACGTTATAAATAAAGACACAAACATAGACCAGGAAAACAACAGGAATATACTTGTCACGCCCAAACAAAGGAACCAGGAATTAATCACCGACGAAGAGGTCTCAAATTGTAGGCGACATCGATAGCTAGGTACCGTGTCCCCTCGATGCATGGGTGCTGAGTGGAAACCAAAACATCAGTACCAGATCAAAGCGACAATGTCGGAGGGTGAATTTGTCTAGGTGATTCTGTGCAAGATGCATTTGAGAATGGATGTGACTACACTGATTTTATGGGACAGCAGGACCCCATGAGATATAGAATAGAATAAAACAGAATGGAATAGAATGGATTAGAATGGATTAGAATGGATTAGAATGGATCAGAATGGATCAGAATGGATTAGAATGGAATAGAATGGACTAGATTAGAATAGAATGGAATGGAATAGAATAGAACTTTATTGTACACCAAAACAGTTACACAATCTATAAATTCATCTAAATCTATGGATACAATGGCGGTATTTGACGGTGGAGGTATTTGAGAAACAAGAAGTAAATTTTAAATGCATTTTAGAAAGAACAGGATCTTATAACGTACACTTTAGAAGCACACCTTTGTTAAAAGACGCAATGATTTCTTGAGTGATGAGTTAAAACCACTTTGAACAACTATGAGATAATTATGCTAACAGTGGAAAAATCCATGTGATAGGATGGAACATAAAAGCCAGTCGAAGGAACAAAAGTGGGTTTTATTAACAAAAATCTGGCACGTTTTTTACCCAGAGCAGAAAATGTTATCTAAAAATTCTTACCACTAAAAAAAAGGTCTTCAATTCCTAGCATAATTGCCCTCATATTGAATTCTACATTTTTATTGTCAGTAAAAACAATACTAAAAGTCTTGACCAACGTTTATCATCTAACAATCGTTGTATTTTCTCTAATGAGGGTTTTTAGGAAAATTCCCACCACTAGTTGGCGCCACTTAGCCGAAAAGCCACCTATATTAGAAAACGTCTTAATGACATAGACGTCAATTTAACTAATGTCATTAACATAAGCGTTTTGACAGGTGCTTGGACCTGACGACACAGTGCTGCCACCTAGCGAATGTCATTTTCGAAAACCCTCATTCCCGACTGTCACATCCAGTAACTCTCCATCTTCGTTATATCTATACTAATAAGTGCGGTGGGCGACACCACGTCATCATTACTGCACAAAGAGGGCTCAGCAACTTGCTGACACAACTGTGCCTATATCCAAATTATTTGACACCGGAATTTTGGTTGCATTATTTGGTCCTTTGATCCTAACAGGTGTAATGTATATTTATGTAGCATTAGTATGCAGCTTGTTTTTAGCAATAAGTGGTCCTGAATGGATTGTGTGAGAAATGGTATGAAAGAAAAGTTGATTAGCAATATCTTTTTATAGCTAAGGTGAAGCGAAATTCAAACTTTTACTGACTAAAATCTGTTCCAATGCAAATCAACGGTCCTACACCTTAATAAATGATAAGGGAAGATAGGTTACGCGCTAACTTCGTAATCAGAAAACCTAGACTTCAAACTCGCACATCTACACTACTTATAGTCACTGATAGACAAAGACCCGGCGGATTCATATAACAGCAATAATTTTATTAGTGTGCAATTTTATTTTCAGAAGCAAAGATTTTAGGACAATTAAATCACACTAATAATACACAGGAGAATGTTTCTATGTATGTATATGTGTGTCAGTTTGTTAATTCTTCACCCTCAAACGTCTAAACTGATTTGGACGAAATTAGACGCACGCGTCGAGCATGTCCTAGAATGTCCGGACAGAGCTCCGGCGGGATCTCATGGTGAAATGGCGAGAGCGACTGTCGCAACCTCGTGCTGGGCACGCCACGATCGAGGCGGTAAGGCCCCTCTTTGAGGCGTGGCTGGAAAGGCCCCACGGCGTCGTCACCTTCCGTTTGGCGCAGGTGCTGACCGAACACGGCAAGTTCGGTCCGTACCTGTACAAGATCCGTGCGGAGACGACGCCCGGGTGTCGCCACTGTGCGGACCGCCCGTTGGACACGGTGGAGCACACAGTCGAGGTGTGCCCCGCTTGGGAAGAGCATCGCCGTGTCCTCGTGGGGGCGATCGGCGGCGATCTCTCGCGCCGGGGCTTGGTTCAAGCCATGCTCCGGAGTGAGGAGGAGTGGCAGGCGGTCGCCTCCTTTTGCGAAGCAGTAATGCTAGTAAAGGAGGAGGCCGACCGCATTAGGCAAAGGCGCACACACCGCCGCCGCCGCCGGGTTTCCGACCCCAATTTCCGGCCACCGTAGGCGCGGGCTCGAGGACGGTGGGCAATGGGTAGCTCGCCGTCCGTCCGTCCGGTAACAGACCGGTCCGAGCTCAGGTCGTCTACGGCGCGCACCGTTCCCGCGCGCCTCAAGGAGTTGTCAGCAAACTGTAGGGGTCCAGCAGGGCCGAAGCCTACTGGGGCCCAAAGGTTATGTGAGACTGTCACCACGGGCCCCAGGATAAAGGCAAGGAATGGAAAGGTAGGTTTTTAGTCAGTAAAAGTCTGACACTGTTTCCCGCCCCACCCAAGGGCGGGATTCGTCATTGGATGATTTTACCTACGTTAAAAAAAAAAAAAAAAAAAAAATTATATGTCTATGATAGTTTATAGCTTTGGAGGATATAATTTCCACGTGGGCAATGCCTTTGGCAAAATCTAATTACCTACTGAAAAAAATGTATATTTTGTGGCCCGATAATAGATATTGATCACCTCATGATGGCCAAGTAAAACCGGCAAAAGGCAAAAACGTTTTAAACGTTAAAGTTTGATGATATTTCAATCTTCGTTTGGCCTACTTTCTTTAGACTTATTACCACAGAAATCCTACATCAATAATATTGCCAAACGAGGATTGACATATCATCAAATGTTAACGTTAAAATGATCTGGCCAGGTTTAGTTAGCCATATCATGAAGTGATCAATTTCTATAATCTGGCCACGGCATATCTATATTGATATCTAAAAAAACCATACGAAAATTCGTACTTCGAAGTCATCGCTTACAAAACATTTCGCAGGACTAACCTTTACTGTGCCTTTACATTATACAGCGGGAGTGCATGATAACAAACACTTCATTAGTCACCACCCTGCAGCATCAGCCGCCGACCGTTTGTATATCCACCCGGTTGTGTTTAGACGTTTGTCTGTCCGTTCGAGTGTTCCGGGTAATGTGCGGTATGATTTAGTACTGTTTGTGTAGCTGATGAAGCGTTGATTGAGTGTTTTCTTAGATGCATTAAATATTGTCCAAATATTTTATTTTATGTTTGTCCGGCCGTTAGAAAAATGTCAGAGGTATACGTCATTGACATAGTTTGCTTTTTGAAATGCATAGTTTCTACGTTGGAATTCTTAATATGATAACCGTTTTTTTATTTGCTTTCTTGGTTAGATACTAGGTGGATACTACAGAAAATAAAAAACATAAAGAAGCCAATAAATAATTAATAAAAAAAATAATAATAATAACGTACCTTTAATATAAAGTTTATTTAAACTTACAGTTCTGAGTCAATCCAAAGATTTATCAGTCGTAGGTAATTACCGTTTAAACCTATTATTTTTATGACAGAGAGGTCGACGACGATGGTGACATGACTGGGTACGAATTGAAAACCAGCATTGGGTATCTGACGCCCAGCAAATGCTGAGTTAACCCTCTCAATGTGGACACACCCGGCGCGTTCTGTACTTTTCTTCTCTTTTACTTCAAGATTCAAATAATTTTATTTCGAATTAAAGAAGTCAGTCTGTCAGGAAAAAATGATGCTAATTGCACATTCCGAAGCGTAGATCTCTATGGAGAAGAATGTGCAGGAAACTTCATGGACACTCTTTTCAATCTCTTTGTGTTTATAACCAATCTACTGTGTACATAATATGTTTCTTGCACGTTTGAAGGCCTCATACAAGGTAGACTGATGACCTCGTAAAGACTGCGGGAATCCGATGGATGCGAGACGCACAGGATCGTTCATTGTGGCGACAATTGGGGGAGGCCTATGTCCAACAGTGGACGTCTTTTGGCTGAAATGATGATGATTATATTCCTTAACAATTTTTTTTCTTTTCTAGTCTATTCTATTTTAGGTACATGACAGTGGGTATGTGCGGATATTTTCGTGTCAGAGTGACGGACTAAAAACTTGTGTTCCAGTTGCCTGTGGTGTTCTAGGACCATGACATTAAGTGGCAAATAAGATGAACCATCCGCTACGGCTACACGCAACCTATCTCGACTGATGTCCGAAAGTCGGATGTAATTCGTCACACAACGTCACACAAGTTGAACCATCATGGCTGTCGAACTTGAATGCATAGTAACCGATTTTTGGGTCCCAATCAGAGGAGGGGGCCACGCAATATCAGAGCAACTTGTTCAACTTATTTGCCGCGTACCTTTAACGATACTTTTTTTTCTAGTAAACCTAAGAACACGAAACACGTAATAAAAAGACTTGAATCAACTTGATTTCTTTTCATCAAGAATTTAAAACCATCTCGATCCACAAAATTAATAAGTACTACATGTTGTTTCTAGCTTCTAAAACACACACAATTTGAGTTTTCTCAACAGATGTGGAGTTCACACGAGTCCTAATTACAATTTTACAGTTCACACTGGGATATATTCTGAAACAATTACCCACCTACAGTAGAATCCAGAACTTTGTTAGTAACGATGCTGGTTATTATGCTTAGATTACCTTTTTTGAGGAGGGATATCATCCCATAACTTCCCCCAATCTTAGGTTTAACGATGTACTTTAGAGCCAAATTCACCAATAAACTAATCGCGATTCGTTCAAACAAAATGCAGTTAGAGCGACTAATCGAGATTATAGCTTCATTTTGCGTTTCACCGCAATGAATTGAACCTAGTTTACGCTAAACTCAGTTTCAATTCTTTTGTTGTCGCCCATGTTTACGACACGGATCTTTAAACTAGATCACGCTGGGCTCAGTTTAGTTGAACTAAGTTTTTATAATGAATGATGAAATCAGCCCTTAGTTGTTCTTTGAATTCTAAGGGCCGAAACAGACTGGCCTGTTGGTCTAGTGGTTAGAGGCCCTGACTGCTATGGCGGAGGTCGTGGGTTCGATTCCCACCCCGGACCAATGTTTGTGTGATAAGCATGATCATTTGTTCTATGTAGAAGAAATATATGTATAAGTATGTTTATCAGTTATTTAGTACTCATACCACAAGCTTTATTTAGTTTGGGACTAAATGGCATTGTGTGATAGCTGTAAAATATTAAATATATTATAATAATATATTAATAATATATTTTATCACTTAATTTGAAGACCACCACCACTTCTACTATCCAAACAGTATCTGCATACACCTACAAAACTACTGAAATCTCCCCAAATATCAATCCCAACACAATAGCAACACAAAGTATAGACTAGATACCCGACATTAAGCGTGAACAGCCAAACAGTTCAGGGGAAAGCAAACGAACAAGTACATGTGTACCTAGTCTTGGTAAATCGCAACATATGATTTGCAAACATGTCTCGTCCGCATGCAAATTCTGAGTTGATTCTGTATCATTTATGACAGAGCTGAGTGGAGAGGTACTAGTGTTAGTATGGAGAGTGTGACTTGCTTTCGAGTTGTTTAAATTAGAAAGCGAGTTCTTTTTTTTTTTTCATTTTATGGATGATCTCGTTTGACCAGTGTGTCACCCGGTAAGCGATGGTGAGGCCGATGATGGAGCACGATAGCCTAAAAGTAACCTATTTATTAATAGTTTTGCCAAGTTGTGTTAAAAACTTCTTATGTTTACACTCTTCGAAAAATCGTTTACCACGTATAGACTCGATTGAAGAAAATACTTTGAGACTCGCGAAGTATTTTATGAATCATAAAAAAAAATTGTGATATATTTTACAGTTTTGAGATATTTTTTTTAGTACTCCATTCGAAATAAGATGAAACATTTAAACAAACATTTTTTACGACCGATTTTGAATTTTATTGACAATATCAACTATTTACTGCAACCGCAGTAAACAGTTGCTGCTGATGTTGTTTTGTCGTTGTTATAGTGTGTTGTGTTGTTGTTGTTTTAGTAATAGTTTTGTTGTTTGTTGGCACTGTAAACACTTTTTTGTGCCTTAAAAAGCTTTGTTTAAATGTTTAACCTTATTTTGCATGGAGTATAGTGACTTACTTTTAAAGACAAACATTTTTTTTGGCTTTTTTTATCATCTTTTGCAATTTTTTTACTTGTTCTGTAGAAAACTACTTTATTACTTTATTTAGTATTTTTTTCTTTACTAATTTTACTCGCAAACCCATAGTATCCCTCTCATGTTACGAGGCTGCCCGCATCGTCGATGAGATTTTGCTGTATGTAAATAACATGCATCTGCTTATTTACTATTTTTTTTTACATCATTTTCATCTGTTTCGCGCTTTGCAACCATCTGTTTGCAGCTTTAAATCTAGTACGTGGTCGGTACAGGTAAACTTAAATTAAGTTATAGTAACTTGGTGACACAAAATAATGTTTTTTTTTGGTTTTCGTAGGTACGTAAGTTGTCAAAAACGGAATCCTTTCCGTAGCCCTTTTCTAAGACATTGATTTGTTTTTGAAATTAATATTACATACACAAGACGTCTGCTACCTCTTGAAGCAGTGAAAAAAATAAAACTTAAATTTAAAGAAAAAGCCGTTCATGCTCCATCTCCACGCTTATTTTGATCATCATCATCATCATCATCATCAGCCTTTTAATGTTCCCTCTGCAGGGACACAGGCTTCCTCTCAAGGAGGGAATGGGCCGTAATCCACAACGCGGCCCAATGCGGGTTGGTATTATGATACTCGCTTTGAAATCAAACCTAAAAGGTACTTCCCTTTGACCTAGAAACCTGAAAACTATAAATTTATAGTAACTTCAATTTTATTGATATAGTGTAAAGAGAAGATGCGTTACGCGCTAACATCGCAATCAGAAAACATGGACTCGAAAGTCACACATCTATGATCAGTGTCATCACAGTCACTGATAGACAAGGACAGAGATAAGAGCTGGTACTGTCGTGCGAGCGAAATCGCGGTAGCGGCAATTAAGCGACGGGCCTGATTTAAGCAGTCCACGCGCTAGAGGCGAGTCACACATCTTACGCTGTTTTGATTTAATCTAAAGTTACGTCACAAGAAAATTACTTTTTTACGATTCAGAAAAATCTATGAGATTCAATTCGGATACTGAACAGCTTACATGGGTAAGTTTGTGCGAACCATCGGTGCACGAATCCGATTCACACTTGAATGGTTTTTTTTTTCACGGTAGGTACCTATGTTTACACGCATTAAATACGTGATCATGTATACTTTGACGTCACTGGCGGCTGAGGTGGCGGGCTCGGAGTATGCGACGAGTGCACGGCAGACGGTGCGTCGGCGACCAGCGCGGCCCACAATCGACACTTCACTGGACCATTGCTTATTTCTGGTCATTATTCAAATATAGTGTATATATTTTAACTGCCCTGTTAGTCGCCTGCGCGAACGCCGCGAGTGTTCGCGGTGCGAATGTGGATAGGTTTTTCTTTATAGATAAATTACACTCAGACACAGCCAAATGATTGTGCTCATCACACAAACATTTATCCTGGGTGGGACTCAAACCCACGGCCTCCGGCATAGCAGTCAAGGCCACTAACCACAAGATCAACAGGATAGTCAATTGACTGCTGAGCTACGAGTCGCGGGTTTAACTTCCGCATGGATCAATTGTGCAGCTTACAGGTAGTTGTGCCGGGTTCGAGTGTCTTGAGTATGGAGTAATTTTTTTTTACTGTTGATAGAATCACACTTGACTACTATCTCACCTGGTGGAAAGCGACGATCCATTCCAGCGGTGCTATTCTCTAAGAAAACGCAGCGCTGCCGCAACGACGAACATTGTCAACCGAATGCCCCCATACATTGGATTGTTAATTCAATGTATCCTATTTGGATGTTCGTCGTTGCGGCAGCGCTGCGTTTTCTTATAGAATAGCACCACTGGTTGCTTGGAAGAAATTGCGGAAAGTGATAAGACTGCCCATTGAATGTGTTTTATTTTAAGTTTTTTTTATTATTTTCACTCTTAATTTGAAGATCTCGAAGAAGTTGTAGCTCTCAGGATACACAGACCCCGGCAGAAAATTGCACTCCTTAGCTATACGCACAATGAATGCGTTAACAAAACGTTTTGTGTGAATGGGTGGATATCCACCATATACCGGTGGTGAATAAAATTCTTACTGTAAAGCAACGATTTAAAAACAGTACTCTGTTCCTGAATCAACTAAATACATTGTAGCGACATCTATGTCGTCACAAAGGAACTAACCTGCATCGCGCAATTAAAGTTCTCCACGCGATTTGATAAAACCACCCGAAATCATTTATCGAGCAGTTGCCACTAGACATAACACCTGTCTAGTCGAAGGATCCTCCCTATCCAATGGAAGTATGTGGGACTTTACTCTCTGTTCCACATATCTCCAAACTTACATAAAGATTCCATAACTATAAACCCATTCACCGCGCTAAAATTGACCCCATTTGTAACTACGGCTCTTAAACAGCAGATACTTTGACTCAAAGATATTTTTTTCAAAATTCCCAAATTAGCGTGTAAAATTTTACAACTAAAATCTATTTTTGTTTGTGTATATGAGACGTATAACTTACTATTACCTTAGGGAGTTGTGTTGGTAACAGTTAGCAGCTAAATTGTTTTCTTGTCAGCTGCCAGATGGAAGCCATATTGTTTTGGACGTCAAATCAAGTTTACAATAGTTGGGGAGGGCCAGCTGACAAATGTAGGCGTATTCTGTTACATCGGAACTTAGGAAGTGTTAATGTTATGTTACTTGTGAATGCTGGAGATGAAAATAGAAAGCGATTGATTTAGTTTGTATTTTTAAAGTGGCCTCTTGCAGGTCATCCTATGAGGTTTTCGTCTCTTCAACTGGAGTTTCCTATGGCAGTCTTTATAAAGTAGCCAAAGGTAGTATAGTATAGTAGCTGGCCAGGACTGTGACCTTGCTTCCTGGCGAATTCTCAACGGCAAGTACCCTATGAATTTTATTTTCTTGAGAGTGTCAAAATATATGTTTCTTGCGACATAAACGGCAGTATCTTTCTTTTTCCGTTAACTTATGGAGAAGTTTGATTTTTTCGCAGCTTCAAGGGACCGCAGACCTCCATGCGTTCTTGAGATAAAGGGTCTTAACAGACAGACTGATGGGCAACAAAGTGATCCTATTAGAGTTTTTTTTTTATGGTAGGTAAAATCATCTAATGACAAATGCCGCCCTTGGGCGGAGCGGGAAGTAGTGTCAGACTCTTACTAACTAAAAACCTACCTTGTTCCTTCATTGCCTATCGTGCCGGGGCCGGGTATTCCTTTCGGAAGCTGACCCATGACCTCAGCAGGCTTCGACCCTGCCTGCCTGCAGCTAGCAGGCTGGGCCTCTGCGGTTTGCTGACAGCTCCTTGAGGCGCGCGGGAACAGAACGCGCCGCCGACGACTTGGGCTCGGTCCGGTCGGTTACCGGACGATCGGACAGCGTACTACCCATTGCACGCCGTCTGCAAGCCCGCGCCTACGGTAGCCGGAAAACGTGATTGGAATCCCGACGGCGGCTGGGGCGAGCACCCCGGTGCCTCTGCCTAATGTGGTCGGCCTCCTCCTTTGCTAGCATTACTGCTTCGCAGAAGGAGGCGACCGCCTGCCATCCCTCCTTACTCCGCACCATGGCCTGAACCAAGGCCCGGCCAGAGAGATCGCTGCCGCCGATCGCCCCCACGAGGACACGGCGATGCTCCGCCTAGGCAGGGCACATCTCTACAGTATGCTCTACCGTGTCTTCTGGGTGTTCCGCACAGTGGCGACACCCGGGCGAATCTTCCACACGGATCCGGAACAGGAAGTTAGCGAACTTGCCGTGTTCGGTAAGGACCTGCGTCGTGTGGAAGTTCAGAACGCCGTGAGGTCTTTCCAGCCACACCTCAAGGATGGGCCTTATCGCCTCGATTGTGGCGCGCCCCGAACGAGGTTGCGATAGTTAGATGACCGCCGGAGCTCTCACCGCCATGCCTCGACTTGTCGCGGCAGCGGAATTTCGCCCCGGCGTTGCATCTCCATACGCTTATCGTGCATGTGTGCAAGGACTGTTGCCTCCAGATCCCATGGCAGATCCTATAAGGGTTCGATTTTTTCTTTTGACGTGCGGAACCCTAAAAAAAAACATTAAACCGGTTACTTAAACGTGTTATTCATAAAGATGAAAGTAATAGATAACAAAGTGGTATTAATAAAAACAATTTTACACATAAATAAAGGTCATTATCGCACCAAGCACCTTGTCGTTCCAACGAATCCACCAGAATACAGCTTCGAACTTCGAACATAACAAATGATCGTTCCGCATCAATTTGTCTGGAAGTCGTTAAAATCGCGTTTCCTCTTATTAATTTCTGCTCCCCTAGTACTCCGGCACGCACAGACATACGCCACCGGCAAACCAGAAATACGTTGTTATAGTCAAATTTACGATATTGATAGATGTTCCTACCGCGGTGGGGATTGATAAAAAAAATGTCGTTGGTTGTCGTTTTGTCTGTGAGATAGAAGATAACGTAATTTCAACTTTATTCTGTAAGGAAAAAGGTTGAAATTTGATTGATGGTTGGTTGTCTGATTATGTACAAAATATAGTTGTAACTTTGTAAGCGGTAAATGCTTTGGAATTTCGACAGCTATTAATTTTCTTTTTTATTTTAGTTTCGCAAGATTTATTCATTTAACCAGTATCAACTATATTTAATAAAGTATCTATTTTGCTTTTATTTCAGTAATTTTGAGTAGTGACAAATTCTAATATTTTGTAGTAAATATGTTAATGTAATGCAAGCTTCGCTGAGGTAGTCAAAACTACAATAAAATTTTCAATTCCATTTTACCGAAATCGCGTCTATTTCTATAATTTAGATACTTAAAATACAAAACTACACCAGAATCACAATGTCCATTAGGATTCAATTTGTGAAGAAATTAAAACAGCAACTGAACTTCATTCCCGCCAAAAACTCCCAGCTGTTCATTTTTGTCCTACATTTTAAAAAAGGAATCCTTAAAGTTTCGAAAAACAAAAAAAAAATCATAGATAAACAAGAAGAAGCAACCATGTCGAACAAAAGACAATCGTGTTCCAATTTCCACTTCTAAATCCAAAATCATTTGACAGTTAGAATAGAATACCAATCAAAATTGAATACATCATTAGTTTTAACACAATATGGTGTGCTATCAGGACACGGCATGCAACCATCCGATTCAACAGTGTAATATTCAATATAAGTCGTCTTTGATATCATAATGGTACATCATACATCACACTTCAGGCCGATTCAAGGCTTATATTTCTTTCAAGTTTCTAACACCCTAAAACACCTTGTGTCGTTACTTGTTGCTTATTTAAAGTCACTTGCAAATCGTTCAAACGATTTGGTATCGAAGTCTCTCTCACTGATTGTTGTTTTTGCCTTAGCTTACTGATATGAGATGAGGATTTATTTGATGTGATAATTATTTGTAGTAGTCTTAAAGATTTTTAAGTCGAACTGGTAGGAATAATGTTAAAGACGGATTTCGGGATATCCGGCTCGAAGGACCAAAATAATGAAGCACTGCGTTTACTTTCGATAGAATACCATGTATTTGCGGCTTTATAACATGTTTCTATCTTAGAAATTAAATTTAATCTTAAAATAAAAACAAAGCTTTCTTAACATAAATATCTATCTAATACAATGACTTGTTTCTAATACAAGCATGATACAATTACAACTTTCTTAATATTTAACTTATCGATTCTCACTCCAAACTCGCCTAAGCGTATTATCTCGTCCAGACATCATCTAATTGTTTCCCATGGTACGAAGGAAGGATTTATTCCCCCAACACAAACTTCCGACACCATTTGAAATTCATTCTTCACAGAAACGTGTGATGTAATAAAAAATGAGGCAAGCGTGAAGCGATTCGATTGTGGGATTCTGTATATCGTAAAATACATATGCATTATAACTGTCAAACTATTTAAAGCCGTCATTAATTTTTAGTATCTACCCACTCAATTCGGATTCATTGTTGTGAATAAGCAGATGAAATATTGGTTCATTGGAACCGGTTGTAGTTCTTTTATATTATTTACTTGCTTCTGCATACGGCTTTGCCTATATTAAAGTAGAAGATTATCTGTGTGCCTTTCATCTAAATTCGTTCAACTGTTTAGACGTAAAGAGTAACAAAAATACAGAAAAACTTTTGCTTTCATAATATGAAAGCAAAAGTTTTTCTGTATACTGTATTCTGTAATACTCGTAATATTATTACGAGTATTAGTGTGATTTGACCACATTTATATTATTAAATTTATTTTTCTGAAGGGTGGCTTCATTTAAAAATATATGTAGCGTTAAGTACTATTGATAACATTTCTAAACTTAATCAAAAATAACACATAAATTATAATTCAAACTTAGCAATCAATATTTCAAAATTGTTTTTAAAATTTTAGTTTTTAAGTAAAATTTAAGTTAATGTTTAGGTTCAAATTAAAAAAAAAAAATATAACTCTTAATATTTTCTATACCAAAAGGAAGGTCCTTTTTAGTTCAAGCGTTCTCATCTGACATTTTTCCAGCTGCGCAACCCCAAAATAGCTTCACATATAAGGTAGTGGCTCTGTATGATAAATTATGCACCCCTCGATTTTGAGATTGCCAGCGCGATGCATTAACGTTACCCGTTTGATATATATTTTTTACGTCAAGGTAAATGTGAGTCAAATGACTATTATGGCTTAATAGACCACGGCGTAATATGGGCAGGTTGCAGGACATTTTTTCATTCTTTATTTTGTATGAAAGGCTTTAGTACGTCGTCTAGCTAGTGAAGGTGTTCCAGCTTCCTTGGACCATACCATGACGTGTTAAACTTGCGAGCTAGAAAGAAGCAGGTAGATATTGTCGAGACTTCGCTCTGGCAGGCTTCGGTTCCGGGATCGTTGTATGAAATAAAAACAACTCGGGGAGATCATAGAGATCTCCCTGAATTGTATATTGTTGACTTCATTATACTTCAACGACTACAAGCAGACTATTCTAGAACTGCCAACATCCTTCAAAACATCTATCAAGCCAGTCCGTTAACTAATAAGCAAGCACCTCATCTCCTTCGAACATCACAATATACATTCCATCCCTTTAACATTTCAGTTTATATCATCAAATGGATCGCGCTA
Source organism: Leucania comma (assembly GCA_958295575.1). Lineage (NCBI taxonomy): Eukaryota > Metazoa > Arthropoda > Insecta > Lepidoptera > Noctuidae > Leucania > Leucania comma. Next base: position 4,824,607 of record OY282469.1, read on the forward strand.
AAAGTTCGTGGTAGGGCCTTTGAACCTCTTTCAAGCACTCCTGGAGTATGTCAAAAGCTACCAGATTTACTGATCCATTAATCATGTTCAGTGAAATAAAGAATAGCTTCAACGCCCATAGATGCATAGCATAGCATAGAATAGCATCAGCCTTATGTTCCCACTGCTGGCACTCAGGCCTTCTCTCTAGGAGAGGGAATAGTTCGTAATCCATCACGCGGGCCCAGTGTAGATTGGTGGATGTAACATGTCTTCGAATTTTTGGCTCTAGGACTGCCGGTTTCCTCACGATGTTTTTCTTCATCATTTTGAGAGCAGTGGGTGATGAAATAAATTACACAAAGTAATGCGCCTGGCTGGGTTTGAACCCGCGATCTACAACATCGTAAGTCGGGGTCGTTATCACTCGGCCACCACTGCTCTCCATAGATGCAACTTCCCAAATAGATAACAGATGAAATTATATTTACTCTTTTCCAGAACTTGTTTGCCCAGGACAGGCCGTTGTGATGTCATGTTTGTTTTTGTTTAAAAGACAAGAGTTTGATTCTGAGTTAGTTCGGTGTTTCTTCTTAGGGTAGATAACTAAGAAACCCCGGCCTCATTTATTTTGAATTGACGAAAGAATTGACGTGTAAAAGTATTTTTAAAACCTATTACCAAACCATGGGTTGTGTGAAAGGGAACCTCGGGGCCCTGGAATGAAGGCAAAGAAGAAACTCCCGATCCGCCCAAGAACGGGAGATGTCATTGGATAATTTCCCATTAAAAAAAAAAAAAAACCTATTAACAAGAATAAATGGTACTATCCCGTAGTTTATATACAAAACTAGACCAATTTAACACCAGGAATCAATTAACGAATATCAGAAACAGCTTTTTGAACTTCATTCGAAAAAATCGCACAAAAATCTGCCAAGTCCTAGTTGCTACATAAAAATATGCCAAGAGACAACTGACATTAACATAAATACCGCTCGATCCAAAAAGAAATTAAAGTGTTTTAACATTTAACACTCGGTAATATCAAACTAATATTATAAGTTTGTTTGTACGAGTGTATTGGTTACTTCTTCACGATCGAACGGCTGAATGAATTTAATGAAAATTATACACGGTTAAGGCCGTGTTCTGAAATATCACATAATGTACTTTTTATCCTGTGATGTTCTGATATAGGACATATTATGACACTTTATAGCTTTTTTATTGATATAAATTATAAACTAGTGCTTGATTGCGATCGCACCTGATGGTGATGCAATCGTTGATGGTGAAGCGCACAAGTTTATTAAGAGCTTATTCACTCTAGCCTTGAAAATTTCTAAATTATAATCAGACAGGAAACAGCAGGCAAACTGTTCCAGTCCTTCGATATACGCAGTGTCAACAATGAGGCAAAACTCTTAGTCCAGACTGTAGAAGTATCAATAACGTAAGGGATATTTGCAGTACGCTAAGTTGTTGGATGGTAGAAATGAGATGGCGGAACCAAGTCATGCAGTACCCTCGCACACGCTCCAAAAATATCGAAACGCTGGCAACTCTACGCATGTGCTCAAGGCTTTGCAGTTCAAGAATATATTCTTGGGATAATTTTATCCCACTCTTACATTGTTAACACCTCTACAGTTTGGACTAAATGTTTCGCCTCTCCGTTTATAATTTAGGTGTCTTGAAGGTACAGTGAATAGGCTCTTAGGCATATTCCTGTTGCTGTTGATTTCTTTTTTATTGTTTTTATTTTTAATTATTTTATTTTATTTAAGTTTAAGTTTTAAAACTTGTATTGTGCTTCATTGCAAGCCAAATAAACGTGTTTTCTTTCTTTCTTTCTTTAATAAACTAGTGAGCCTCAGCATCAACGATTGCATCAATCCGTAGAATTGTGATCCCAAGCACTAATATACACCATTAAATTTTGATCGTTTTAATCTCGTGGAGGGTTAATTTTATCTTTATAAATCGATAGTGTTTCATGTACCGGATTAAACCTCCACAGGAATTATACGATCAAAATTTAACGGTGTATATTTTTTTTTAAATCTTCTATCACGCAAGCGAAACCACTGGCAGCAGTTAGTCAGACGTAAACCAATGACATTTCATGTAGATCTTATCGTCTTTTTACGATTGACGTAAAAAAGAAATGAACCAAAGGCATTATTGAGTAATTCCGCATTCCGTAGTGTCAGCTGCGACCGAGTTTAATTGTGATTAAGTCATCAATATTGTCAATTATTGCAAGTGCCTTTAAATTTTTAGATGATGGTTTATTGGTGATGTTTGTTGGATGAAATTTGAATCAAACTCAATCATCATCTTCCTGCCCTTATCCCGTTTTATTAGGGGTCGGCGCAACACGTTTTTTCTTCCATTCTCTCCTGTCACTCGTCACGCTATCACAAACTCCCTTTTCTTTCATATCACTCCTCACACAATCCATCCATCTCTTCATTGGCCTCCCTCTCCCCCTCCATCCATCCACATGTAAACTCATAACTCTTTTAGTAAAATGCGTTTCATCCCTCCTCTTCACATGACTATTGAATCAAACTCAATATAACATTCAATTTGGAAATTACAATACTCATAATTAAATAGCTGTTCGTAGTCTCGCTAAAACTCGAGAACAGCTGGACTGATTTGGCCAATGTTGGTGTTGTTATTCGTGATTCTCCAAAGAAGGTTTAAACGGAGAGAAAATATTGAAATATTTCACCAAAAAAAATCTGTTATCACAATATTCACAGACTATTAAGCCATGTGAAGTTTAACGGGTCAGCTAGTTTTAAGTTATCAGTGGTACCAGCGCTAAAATCGTGATAGAGAATCCTATCACACTTACATTATAAAAATTGGAAGCTTATACGTTTATATAAATGTGTGTAAGGGAGTGTGTGTACATAATTATGTTTATATTCCTTCATGTTCAAACAGCTGAACGGATTTCACACGTCTTTGTACACGGGTAGGTCTTGTCCTGGTATTGGTTATAGGATGCTTTTTTATCACGGAATAAAAAAATAAGTATATAAAATGCCTAACACGGGATTATGTTTCCTTGGGATAACTATCGACATTCACGCGGGCAAAGCTATTACTATATATTATAAGTGAATTAAATATTCTTATAGTTGTGTCTATTGTAGTATCGTTGCAAATGTATCTTCGTTCTTCCTCATTATGGAATGAAATTTTTCATATGATCTCCTCATGCGGGAAGATTCGTCAAATTTACTTTTAAAGATTAGTGCAAATTTAGAATAGGCTTTGAATTTGATAGGGAAAAAATAGTATTGTTTTTAATTCGTTTTAGACAGAGATTGTAAAACTGCCGTAGATATAATGTTTTCAATATATTATGCTACGGATTTACCTTCTTAAATATCAGAATCCAAAAGCCTATATATCTCGAGCTACAGCCTTCACAGTACTATTTTCGCAGTCATGGCGAAAAGTACAAAACATTTTCAAGTTCTTCATGCTTTGATCGTAATAGCGACTCCATCTTTATCCTACCTCTTTAACATTATTGTCCTCATAAGCTATTTCCAAAAACATTACCCAACCTTTATCTCAATCTCTATATGGCAGATCATCGTCTAAGATTATTATATTCCCTATCCCTTCCTTATAATGTGTGCGAACTCCGGCGCCAGGACCCTCTTCCCTCTGTCCCTTCAAGCTGAATCACGGCGGCTTAATAGAGTGTAAATTTATTTATCTGCCTACCCCGTGACTGTCTTTATTTGGCTCTAATGTTTTCATTTCATTATACTAATCGCCATTATCGTTTCGCGGTCGTTGGAATAACAATGATTTGGTTGAAGTGAAATGTATCGTTGTGGGGTGGTATTTGGTTTCAGATGCAGTCAATTGCAGGAAATTTGTGATTATTCTACATTGAAAGTGCCTTTTTAGCAGTAAAGACTATTTTCGTCTTGTGAATAGTCGAGTAGTTATCGTTGCGGTACTACATGCGGTAGAATTTACCTAATTGTCCAGTTTTATTTGTGATCCAGTAAATTGTCATGTGATTTTGTCCGATCATCAACTAATTAATGTTTCACCCACTGTGTAAATGGGGCTCAATCAGTATCCGTTACTGATCATATTTATGTAGTCAAAGAAAAAAAACGAAATCCCAAAATTGTCCACGAAAATTGGTCATTTGGTAAATTCATAATTGAATCAATCATTCATAACAACTACTACAAGAAAATACTAAGTGCAGTGTTTTTCCATTTTATTGACATTCTTTCATTCATAAACAATAACCTATACAATGTTTCCATATATTGAGTGAGATTTTGGGATATAAACAAACTCTCATAACTTTGCTGTATATGAATATATTTATTGAGACTTTACTTACATAATAACAAGACCTTTTCTAATAAGCTCTTTAAGTATTTGCACTAATTAAAAAATAGTGGTGTATATATATCGTATTTTTTATTTTTCGTATTATTTTGGCATTAAAAACTATTAATATCCATTTAAACAATCCCAAAGTAAAATATTTTACAAATTTCCCTTTCTTCCTAACCCCGTTTTGAATATTTCCGTTCAAAACCAAGCATTAACAACGGAACTACGTACAATTAAGCCACAAAAGAGTCGTTGTGATGTACCAGCGAACTTGGTTACGATACAATCAACGATTATTGCTGCAAGTTATTCAAACGTATCTTTTGAAGCTGCTGCCCTTACTATGAAACAAGTTGTTTATGTCAACCAGCTTTATCATTAGACTCAAGAAACTCTTGAGTTATTATTTGGTTTTACAAGAAATGAGGATACTTGTGAAGTTTGTGGAGGTTACAATTGGTTAAGTAAATGTACTTAATTTTCTGGCGGGTCAAAGAAAGGATCTGTTTTGATTTTAGATGTTTCTTAGTCTTTTGACTGCAAGAAAATGTGTTGAAGTTAGTTTTTAATTAATTTAATTTGTGTGGTATAAAATTCGTGTAAGTGTGATTTTTTTGGCCGCATCGTGTGATAGAGTGGTGATAATTTGGAAAGGTAATTGCTGACAAGAAAAGTAGATAGAAAAAGACCCAAAGGCAGTAGTCTGATAAGTTGGGCAGATTAAATCCGTTCTTTATTGAATGAAACCTTAGTTTGTGACGCCATTCACATAGCCAAAGATGCAAGAAGGAGCAAGATGTATAAAATTCGTGAAATTTTTAAGAGAAGACACTGCTAGCTATAAAACAGCTTACCCTTATTTGTTCCCAACTAGAACTAGAGACACGACCTCACTCTTTTCATACAATACCAAGTCTTATTTTCTATTTTTAGTCATAGAAAATACACTATGAGTACCACGGTTGAGTATGTTATACGATTACTAGTGCTGTGCTTTTCGTACTAATTATTTTTAAAATATAATATAAAGTGGTGCTTGACTGCAATTCCAGCTAATGCTAATCGGTGATGCAATCGTTGATGGTGAGGTGCACAAAATTTTGGAGAATTATTTCTTAAATTTTGGTCGATTTTTTAATTTTGGGATATCAGTTATTTTTATCAAATAAATACGTCGATATATTGTCAACATAGTCGTTGAAAAAATTTTCTATCTTTCGAATTCCCGTGGTACATAATGACAGGGCGTCCTCACAGATTATACATCAAATCCCTTCTGTTTCCGCCACGTCTACGTACAAAAGCGTCTTGATGAGCTAATGGAAGCTCGCGACCGCACAAATTGTTGGTAGACTTTTGTGCAGGACTGTACCATACTGTACGCAGAAAATACGTTTGATATGTCTAGCGTTACAGTGTGAGATATTAGTAGATATTATAATATGTAAGGGGATCGTATGAAAACGTACCTTGTAAGTACGTAATTAGATTTTGATTTGCTTAAATCAGTCAGTTTTTGGTAAATCATAAACAACAAAATATTGCTGTACAATGCGTTCTAAATAAGAATAGGATCGATTGCCATTTTGTACTGTCAAATCGAAGAAATATTTGGGCAAGCAAAACAAGAAATTTTAAAAATTTATTTTATTTCGAATCGTTTCGAATCGTTCTTCAATTTTGCTCATCGCAACACGGGCATCGGTTCTATTCTTATTTGAAACGCATTGTACAGTGTTCTTCTTCATACATGCTTGACCCCATAAGCAAACGTATTTTTTTTTTGGATGATGAAAATCATTGAATGATTTCACTCACTCTATAGTTTTTTTTTTTTTTTTTGGGTAGGTGAAATCACTCACTCTATAGTGAAAAATTGACACACCACTCACTCTATAGTGGTGTGTCAATTTTTTTCGAGCTGGCGGTTCGATTTTTTTATATTAACTAGTGCTTGACTGCGATCCCACCTGATGGTAAACAGTGATCCAATCGTTGATTGTGAGGCGTACTAGTTTATTAAGAGCCTATCCACTCTAGCCTTAAGGACACATTTCACTAAAAACAAAAAAAGTAATTTGTTGGTTTTCTACCAATTAAAGAACGGTAACGATGCAAAAAACATTAGTAGGATTACGTAAAAGAAAAATAAAATAAAAATAATTTCAATAAAGGTATGTTGGAGATTATCTATTGAAGACTGCGGTTAATAAGGTAAGATTTAAATATAATACGTAATGATAGCGGACAAAAATATTGTGTAAAAGCTATAAACATTTCAGATGGTATCCGGGTCTATTTTCCTTTGTTTGAAGCACAGCCATGTATGTGGGTAGGTAAATACCAAACTTTTGTTGGTCATTTTAAAGGACAGAGAATTTTCAAGCTTCAAATAAGCATATTTAATTTTTTTTAAACGCAATTCTGACTAAAAAATAGGAACAAGCGTCTGATTGGCTTTTGTACAACACACCTTGTTGCCTTAATACAGAAGATACCCAGAATTGAAACCACAATGTAATTAGAAAGCCCATCCTTACCTTTTACCTGTATAAACTTCAGTAAAATAAGACCAGATACCCTTTTCATTCCCAAATGGTCAGGAACAGTATAAAGGACAACAGTAACGGAATCCTTTGTTGCTTAAAATAAACTGTAATTACCGAGGTAATCACATTGCATCTTTATTGAACAGTAAGTAAACTTTGAACAATGGACGACCTTAGGCAATTTTGAAATTGTAACAGAATTTATTTCTTCATCTGCGGCTAAATTGGAAGGAAGGTGGAAGCCCAAGTTTCACCTGAATTCAACCGCAATGACATAATTTCTGTCAATTTTTCAAAGACCTTAGAAGGTCCTAACCATTTCATCATTTGACTATATCTTAGGATCTTAGGTCATAAATCGTTTTTACCTATTTTTTTTTTGGTTCTTGGTGTATACTAAGGACCAAAAAATTTATAAAAACGCAATAGGCTAAGAATTGCGATATTATTTTCAATGGAAGAAATGAAAAAGGCTATTGCACCATATACTTAAGACAGGGGGACAATAATATATAAGCTCGTTAGATTAGAGGAATTATCAGTTTGGCGATATCCTTAAAACTTGACCAGACGGTTGCTGGCAATCTAGCGTTCCAACCAAGATCACCTTGATTAGAGCTTGGTTTGTGTTATGTGTAAACCATGCGGCAAAACGTTCGCAAATCAGCCACTGCGGTTGGTAAAATCACTCGCCAACCAAGGCCGTTGAAGGACATGATTTGTCTTCTATGCGGATTGAAATTAGCAAGGTCGCCTTGTTTGGGACGTTGGACGTTGGTTTGCAACCATCTGGTCAACTCTTAAACAAGAGAGTTGTTTTAGAGTTATACTGACTTAACCCATAAATACAATATTATATTTTAAGCGAAATACATCGCGTCTCGCTTCCATCGGATTCCCCTGACCTTCACCCGGTCATTGGTCAACCTTGTGGGAGGCTGTCCAACGCAGTGTCTTCCGCTACTTGATGGCTTCTCATCATCGACCTTCAGTTCTGCGAGCAATATACCCAGCTCACTGCCACATAAGTTTGATGAATCTTCGGACTATGTTCGGTAACTTTGGTTCAACTGCGAATATCTTCATTTCTTTTCTGATCCCGCTTGAAAACTCCGATTATAGCCCTCTAAATCCGTAAAAACTGCATCAAAAAAATTACCTAAAAACCGTTATTTATAGAGTACTGATTTTCTGAATTTTCTTGCTGTCTTCAGTAAAATACAAAAGACGATTCCAGTAAGGATTGGCGCCTCACAGAGTTGGTACCACTGTGGGCAATGGACCTTAATTGTGACGATGTAACAATAGCCAGCCCTAATCGGTAAGGTCTGGAGCAGTTTAGGTTTGTGTGAAACTAATTTTATGCGCTAGAATGGCGCGAAAAAGTGTTTTTAAGTGTTTTTGAGCTAGTGTTGGCATGGAACGCTGTGTGTTAAATATACCTATACGAGTAAGAGTTGGTGTCGTGTTTGAAACAACTTTAATGTAATTGTCTGACTTCGAAATAAGAAGGTTTTCAATTCAAATGAATGCTTTTTGTTTCTTAGCATTGTTTCTGCCAAATGTTAACAATCGATTTTGGTGAATAACTACAATGGAATAGATTACTATTATCAACCTTTCGCACGCTTATTTGTCAAGAGAAATTCAAAAATTAGGTCTCTGAAAATTTAATCATAACTTCATAACCCATAGTGTTTTATGATTCAATCTTTAAATACCCATTTGTGAGTTATCTTTATGGTTTTTCATATGATGACCTATAAACGACACAAATCCACCGGAACGAGAGAGACGCGTTTGTGCAGTAGTAATGCTAGCAAAGGATTCGACCACAATAGTGAGGGTAGGTACGTCCCACGCCCCAGCTACTGCGGCAGAAGACACCCTGAGCGATCTCCGGCCACCGTAGGCGTGGGCTGGCGGACGACGAGTAATGGGTGGCTCGCCGTCCGCTTCTCCTATAAGGACCGAGCGCAAGTCCTCGAAGGCGCGTAGTGTTCCGCGCGTCCAAAAATAGATGTCAACAAACCGTAGGGGCCCAGTAGTGCCTGCTAGGGCCATGCGAAAAAGTATGAAAACGACCCTCGTGGCCTTAGAACACAAAGGGCAACTTAAAGAATTCGCTCTACCCTAGACCGGGGGAAGTCATTAGATGATTTCAAACCCTAAAAAAATCAGGTCACCAAAAATATAAAAACGCGACTTTATGAAATTGAGTTCTTTAAAAAATTTCAGCACAGCCCTACAAGTAAAGTTGGCGCCAACTGCCGTATCCGTGTTAATCGACCCTCCCAGCAGGTCAACTACCAACTTAGCTGCCTTTCTGTTAAGGGACTAAAGAGATACATGTTGGTAACTGTGGTACAATAGTCGTTTATGTGAACTTTAATTTGATTTTGTGGCGTGCAGTTTCTTTTACTATATGGCCGGTAGCATGATGCTACGAGTATAAGTCAGAGTCACAGTAAAAATTGGTGGCAAGAATGTTTTGCTGTCTTCAATTCAATTCAATTTATTGTAAATTACATATATTTTTCAGATCTTCAAAATGTTTACAAGTTCAATTATGGACAACAACAGCTATATATAACAAATAGATATAAAATCACAAAAAAAAAATGAAAAAAATATCATATAAATTGATAATACCAATCAAATAGAATAAAAATTCATTAAATATCAAAATAAATGTAAAAAAATCTTTGGTCATACATGACATAATTATGTATCACATCACGAGCTTCTACCATCAGCTTCCCCTCGTGTATATCGAAAATTAGCCCAAGAGAACATTCCCCCGGATTAAAAAATATTTTATCTCCTATTCAGAACATGGTCTTCCCAACTCAGTGTTCAGAACTAACAAACATACACATACAGAACCCTTAGGCACGAGTTTAACTCGCGCTTGACCGCTTTTTTACCTATCGCACTTGACCTGGGCCTCAAGTCTGCATGACAATAGTGTCAAAATGGTCTATCATTGATTTCATAATCGTGGATTTTGACATGGTTGGTAATCTACTAATATAGTGGTTTTTTTTTTTAAGGTAGGTAAAATCATCCAATGACAAATCCCGCCCTTGGGCGGAGCGGGAAATAGTGTCAGACTCTTACTGACTAAAAACCTACCCTGTTCCTTCCCTGCCTTGGTTCCAGGGCCCTGGTATGCATTTTCATACCTTGTGGTGTCATTGTGACTTTCTAATGATCAAACACTAACACTCCATTGAAAGAAATGGCATAAAATGGTAATCTCTCATAGGGATTTACGCTTTGGAATGTGCAATTAGCACCAATTTTCTTACTGAATGACTTCTTGACAATTCAAAAGTGTCTTTAATTCATTAATTCTCAAGAGGACACCGGTGTCCGCACACCTATTGTCTTTCTATTGTGTCTCTTATTACGAAATTCAAAAGGTGGTTTATTTGAGACTAGCGACCCGCGCCAGCTTCGCACGGGTGCAATGGTGATATTATAGTACATTATGATATACGTATTAAGACCCGAGCCGTGGCGAGGGTCATAAGAGAGCCAAGAACGGTAAACTTTCATTACTTATGTGTATTATACAACGTTTTTCAATACACTTGTGAAGAAAAATAATTTAGCTAACTAATATTACATCGGTAAAACTAGTAAAATTTTTCATAACATGGCGGTAAAAAAAAAATCTGTTTTCATAGGCACGCGCTAGGCTATGGCTATATGGTATTTTGATCATATTGCCTATTTGTTTGTTTTCTTGTGCCATTCGTAGTGATAGTAAAATATGGATGTAACATTTTATAATATTTTTGTTGTATTTGTTTTATTTAATTAATACAGCCCATAAACTTCATTTGAAAAAATCATGCCTAAAACCGCGCGCATCCTAAAATGACGACTATAGACCACAAACAATTTTTATTTTTTCGTATTCAAAATTGCACATTTTTAAAGATCTAAGCATACATAGGCACAAGACAGTGGGAAGCGACTTTGTTCTAGAAATAAATGCTTTGAATCTTTGACAAATGAGGCACTCTGTCTAAACAGTAAAGCCACTTGGGAAGACTATTTTATTAATGTAACTAACACTATCAATAAGTAGTATTATGAAACTCATACTGTTGTCTACAGCATGGGCAATAAATGGAAATATATTACGAGAACAGTGGCCACAAAACCACTATATTCTCATTCGTACATACTATAATGAACTAATACCATAAAACAAATATTCGCTGGTTTAACATATGGGACGCGGTGGAATACTTCTGAACGAAATTGCAGTATCTAATAAATTGTTTCATTACGTATGCTTATACAATCACACTGATATTACTGCATAGGCGAAAGTTAGTGACTGTGTGCGTGGTTTATTACTCCTTCACGTTTGAACTGCTGTACGTATTTGGATGAAATTTGTGCATTTATATAGACGAAATCACTGCTACAAAGCATTATGTGCCAATCAACTTGAAAAAAAAATCGGACTGTGCACTGAGGACAGTTTGTGACGTAACTACAAGTTTATTGTTTTCAGATTTTTTCCTATACTTATATTATGAGACCTTGCGAGAACGAGAAGTACCCTATGAATTTTAATTCCCTTGAGAGGATCGAAATATACGGTTTTTTTGCGATATAAACGGCCGATATATTTTTTTTCCGTTAACTTATAAGTTAATTTTTTTTTTAGTTTTAAGGGACCGCAAACCTGAGCATATGATTTTAGTTTCAACTCGATACCTCTACGCGTCCCCGAGATAAAGGGTCTTGACAGACATACGGATAACAAAATTATCCTCTAAGGGTACCGTTTTTTTCCTTTTGAGGTACGAAACCTTAAAAATTCAGAAAAAAAAAGGAGGACACCTCCTGTATTTCTTTTTTTCTCTTTCTTACTTTTTTCTTTTAGTTCTTAAACCTATCAGGAAATGGCAATGATCAGTGAGAATATAATAGAAAGCTAGAAAACGGCGTCGAAAATTGCCGTGTCAAGCACTTAAAGCTACATACATTGTACAAGATTATAGTACTAATAAGATAATCAAGGAACAAAAATAAATTACTATCCATGTGCTAAATTATCCATGACAAAAACTACTTTATTGCAAATGAAATCAATAAAGCCTAGTTAACAAGATAGAAAATTGAAATAGTTATTCTCGTTAAAGAGAAATTATATTAATTGAGAAAAACTTGTTTTGCAGCTATGATGCGAGTCTTGATAAAGGAAAATCGATAAATTAAGTGACCATTACTAAGAGAAGTTATTTGCAACAAGTCAGTTAGTTTCTAACGTTATACTGATGTTATCTGCAATATGCAATAGACGAATATCCATTCGGTTGCTATAAATAGTTTACGTAATTGGTCAATAAATTCTATTAACGCACGGAATCGGTGGGAGTCACGAGCAAGAGCGATTTAAAAAAAATGCGTGTCTTGAAAATCTGTTTGACTGTGAGTAATTAGGCCTACGAAATAAGGTCTAAATCCTAACAATATGAGTCTATCATAAACAAAACGTCTAAATACCCGTAACAAGACCACATCGCATATGACGATTCATAGAGAACCGAAGGAGAACCAGGGTTAACGACATAGTAAGAATCGCATAATTTAAGTGATAATAGGCAGGGAACATTACTCGCAGAACATATGGTCGATGGGGTTATAAGGTTCTGGAGTGGCGTCAGCGTACTGGAAGAAGCCCCCACAAAGTAGACCAATGATCTGGTGAGTGTCAAGAGAATATGATAGGTGAGAGACGCACAGGACCGGTCATTGTGTTAATACTCAGAGGAGGCATATGTTGAGGCTGATGATATGAAAAAAAAGTTGACTTGCCAGTGTCTACAATTTAGTGTATCTATTTTACATTTTTTCAGTTAGATTTTCATTTTCATTAAACGCCCCACAAAAATTATTTACTCTTGTATCTTGAGTGCATTCACAAACACACGAGACACCCATACGCAAATCTATCTGAATGGAGGCCACACAAATATTCATTCCATGCAGGAATGGAACTCGCGACACGCAGTGCATCAGCTAATTCCCCAACTAAATTAAAAAAATGCAGAAACTAGATTGCGGAGGTCAGAGTGCCTGGTGCAAATTTGTTTTACGTTAACGCGATGGACACATGACGTTCGGCGCTTCGATTGGCCGCTCCAATCTCTTAACCAATCAGAGAGCCAAACGCAGTAAACGTTTCAATCGCGTTTATGTAAAGACGTCTCGCTCTCAGAGCACTTATAGGTAGTCGTTTCATGGAAAACACGAATTCAGTCACATCCGCTCAGACTGCAAGCCGACTCCAGGCGGTCGCCTCCTTCTGCGAAGCAGTAATGCAGGCAACGGCGTGCCACAGCCGCCGCCGTAATTCCGATCCCAATTTCCGGCCACCGTAGGCGCAGGTTTGCGGACGGCAAGCAATGTGTAGCTCGCTGTCCGTACGTCTGGTTACGGACTGGACCAAGGCAAAGGATTCCTCCTTTGCCTTGGTTCGGGGCAGGTTTTTTGTCAGTAAGAGTCTGACACTACCACCTGCTCCGCCCAAGGGTGGGGGATGTCATTTGATGATTTTACCTACTTTATAAAAAAAAGCTAGTAGATAGGTTTTCATAGATATTGTATATAGATTAAAAAATCTATCAAAACGCACATTTGTTATGTCGCTATCGCCAAATCTTCTACCTTGTACCACTGTAATCTGCAAGGGTACATGCGTGGCGTATTATTATGTTATTATTTGTCTAGTACGCAATAACTTTGAGATAACTGTGTTTACTTTGCATAGCATTTAATCCTTTGATAACTTCGGTTAACGCAATTGGTATTGGCTAGAGATGTGGAAAAAGTGTCAAGATGTTTGCGGTCCGCAGTTTTCCGAAAAGGCCCCTTTTTAAAAGGCGATTTTTTATACGTGTTTTTCATAATCAAAATACTTTTGACCCCACCTCCTCCATTATTAAATGCGATTTCAATATTTTTGTTTCGATTTAATTAAGGTAGAACTATATTGGGCACACGTGAGCCACGTACGCCGATCTGGGTACTAACAGGGCTCTATGGCAGCTAGACTTAATCCGCCTTATTCCAAAACGCGATCTCAAATAGTTCCGGGACTATTACTAGGTTTATTCCCGATTAAACGCTATCTAAATGTAGTTTTCGGGATTATTACTAAATTTAATACCAATTAAAAGCGATCTAAATGTATTTTCGTGACTATTATTACTAGTAATAATAGTCACGAATTATTCCAAAACGCGATCTAAAATAGTCCCAGAACCATTTTAGATCGCGTTTTGGAATAAGGCGAGTAGAGTTTAGATCTACGCCACGTGACGCCGTGCGACGCGACTCTATGTACAAATCAGGCTTGGCTAACGTATGCGTCGGTAACGTAGACCTATATTATGATTATGGAGTTCCCGCTTGATACATACGTTGGATTTGTTTTATAAATTTGAAGCAGAACATCGTTTTTGGGTCAGTTACTTTATTTTATTAAAAAAAAAAAAAAAACAAACTCACCGCGTTCAGAGCTTCTATTTCATACGGGCTGAATTTGTAGGAAGCATCTGATCCAACCAATCGAGGTGTTGATCTGTAAAGAAAAAAAAACCAGTTAATTTGAATATTTAGGCGATGGAGATTCAATAACAATTGAAAAAAAAAGTTTAAAAATATCTAGCTAGAAAAAAAATTTTTTTGTTAATTGGTTAAGTAACAAAAAAAAATACACTAAATTAAATATAGGTAAACTCAAATTAAAAGTCATACAATTGATGGACTCCATCACGCAATCTCTTTCAGGTAACCCGGATGTGTTTTATGTGTAATGATTTATAATGAAATATACATAAAAGTTAATTTGAAGATTTAGGCGATGGAGATAAAAAAAAAATTGAACAAAAAAAAAGTTTTTTCTAGTTAATCATAAACTAGAAAAAAAGTTTTTTTTATTTTTTTATTGATTGGTTAAGTAACCAGTAAACTAAATTACATGTAGGAAAACTTAAATTTAAAATCGTAATGTTTTTATGTGTAATGACGTACAATGCAGTGTATAATAAATAAATGTAATATTTTTAAAGAAACTATTAACTGCCTTTAAAAATACAACATCTCTGAAATTAAATCAAATCAAAATATTTTATTTCACATAGGCCCACATTGGCACTTATAAAACGTCAGATGCTAGTGCTCTATCATTATATTACCATATTTATTGGTAAATTGTATCTTACTGCCTTATAGCGATTAATTCCACTCTTATCATCGTTCATCACTTCACCCTATAAAATATTCTCATAATAAAAATTCACCGCGACCTTTTTAAATTAGGTCAAACATTCTCTTCATCTGTACCTCAGCATCTGTTTAACTGAGATTGTCCGTCATCTCCACGAACCTACTCTCATTTATATTTCTCGTCATGCGAAACAATTATTCTGCCTTGGCGAGTCTTATCCACTTCAACGCGAATGTTCTGATTTCTTCATTTAAAAAGAAGAAAAAATATTCTCATAAATTTAAAAAGAAAAAAATCTTCTCTTGAGGATGACGGGAATTCAAACAGTCAAAGTTTATTATAGTATTAATATGGAGAAAGGCTGGTCAAGTTAACGGAGCCTCAAACAAATCGAAGAAAATCAAGTAGGTAAGGGCATAATACATTAACTTGGTTCACGATGTTGTCGACATGTTGGATCTAGACTTATTTAATTTATTCAATAACAATTTTTACATTGTGTGTGAATTATGTTGCGATGGTCGGCTGGTGTAACGAGGCTCGATAAGGTGCGCAATGAATACATCAGAGGCTCCTTTAAAGTTGCTCCCATAGGAGATAAGTTGTTGGAAAGACGTATGCGCTGCTTCAGTCATGTAATGAGAAGGGACGAGGAGTATCCAGTAAAGAAGGTCCAGGAGTATCCAGTAGCGATCCCAGAAAGGAGAAAAGGCAGAGGGCGCCCCTTAGCTACGTGGTGGACAACCGTATCCAAAGACCTGGAACGAGCTCAGCTAGACACAAAGACAACCCAGGATAGATTATTCTGGCGCCTAAAGACGAGGAGAGCCGACTCCAAACGAAGGGATAAGGCAAGGAAGAAGAAGAAGACATTGCGTGTGAATGATTTACAAAATAATAATAAGCTAAACAAAAAAGGTTAATAAAAATATAATTCGATAAAAAAAACCATGACAATATCAATAATAGTACATACAGTGTCAACTCAACAGGCACTCGTATAATGTCAAATATTCATAATAACGAATAATAATAATTTATGTAATGTAAAACACGATTCACAAAGTTGTTAAAATAAATGCAGAATCCAGCATGTTTTGCTTAGAATGTATGCGATATAAAATTTTACAATACAAAGAGAATGACTAAAGTCTCTTATCCAAAATTTTTATAGATAATACCATAGAACTTATTTTGAGTCAACAAATTATTCAGTTTAACCTTATGCAGTCTACAATTTAATGTTTCCATAATAGTTTAGTCTCTTTGTTATTAAACACCGACTTCCAAAATTATAATTATTTTGCAGTTTTTTGTATTTTTTTTTTTTTTTAAAAACTTATGTTCTTTTTGACATATTAAAAATAAAAATACTTGTAATGTGAAAATAGGTACTATATGAATATATGACAAATATAAATAGAACAAACAAAAGTTAATGCACTATTGCATTCCATCACTAGGCGACGACTACTTTTAATATACCACAAAACAGATTAACAGTTTGTTAGTGTGCAATGAGTCATTGGTATGATTCACGGCGGTTAACCAACCATTGTGTGTTCCAGAACAGTGGTCTTCTTATTGATTGTTATTATCTTTATTTAGCCTATATTTTCCCAATGCTGATAAAAGTCTCTCCATAATCCTTTCTGGTATCTTTTCTCGAATTACTTCAAACCAGCTCCCCTAGCCAAGTTACAATCATTTCGTCTAGCGTGAACGCTTGGAGTTGGCCACGCGCCCAATTCTTTTATTCTTAAGTCATCTCAAAAAAGGAATTGGGGGCGTGGCCAACTTCAAGCGTTCACGCTAAACGAACCGATTTTGGCTCGGGGGACAACTCTAGCGGGAGGCTTCTAGGTCATCTCATTACCTCTATGCAGATTGACCTCGGCGGCATTTTTTGCCATGAAAAGCCTAGAAAACGTCGTGTTGAGCTAAAGGCGCATACGATGGGGTGGTCTTAGAAGGCAACACACCAGGAAGAGTGGAACACAAGATATTGTGTTTATTTTCACAAAGACGAAATATCGTGTCTATGCTCACAAATACAAGATATCGTGTTTATGCTCATAAACACGAAATATCGTATTTATACTCGTGACATGATATTGCATACAATAATTTTCATAAACACACAACTGAATGCAACGACCGTAAAGTGAATGAAATCCAAAACCCTACCTGTAAATATCTCTACTTTTAACGAAGAAGAAAATGTAACAAAGCTGAAAAGGCAATATATTTTCACTGCATGAACTGCACACGTCTGAATACCACAATATGACGTCAGTTTCCTAGACTTCAAGATTCACTGGCAAGCGGTGCATAAACAGTTGGAGCACCAAATAAATCGTAAGGGGCTATAGTGGCTTTAATTATTAACATTCATAAATGTTGGTAAGTGAATTTATGAGTGTGTTGCGCTAGCTTTAAAGTGAGTTGGGCTCTTGTGTTAGCGTGAAGCGTGTGATGTGTATGAGTTTTCTTTGATAAGGAAAACTAAAATCACAAAGGGTCTGGACCCATAATAAATTGAATTAGTGGAGGGAGGCCCTTTTCAAGGAGTGGATCAAAATAGGGTTATAAATAAAATAAATAGCTCTGTTTAATATTTTAAATCAGCAGTCTAGTCTTGTAGTCTGTGTGATCGACTCCAATTTTTATATTTGAAAGTGAGAGCGAGCCAATCATTAAATAACTTCACCCACTTTAGGTTAAAGGATGATGGCTACAACCGAATCTTTAAGTCAAGAGTGAATAGGTTTCTTCTAGGTAAGCGCGATCCATCATCGACCGTATCGCCGCTTTCCATCAGGTGAGATAGCGGTCAAGCGCGAACCTATCAATAATAAATTTTAAAAAAAAGGAGAGGGAGTGTCAGACTTTTACTGAATTGCACTCAAGTGTTCCTTCAGTTGCCGTTTGCGTTCTAGGGATGTGGTGAAAGCTTTCAAACGATTGCAAGAGCTGCAAGCCTGACGGGCCTTGTCTATGCTTACATCTTATAGAAGCGCTTGTAAAACATAATACACTGGGTTCCCGAGCTTAGATTTTATAAAAAGACGATCTACCTATTGTTCGATGTTCATAAGCCTGCGGATACGGTAGCCGGGGGGCGGGGGGCGTGAGAAATGTCTGTCTGTCACGCTTTCCACTGCCTTCTTTGCTTGCATTATTATTTGTAGGCGAGTGTTTCCCTTACCTCCCGCTCTGTATCAACCTCCAATCTTCTCCATTAGGGAGCTGACCCATCACTACCATATATCTATAGTAAATCATTGTTAACCTGATGCCTCCCAAGCACATGGAACGTCTTGTAGCTTTTAAATAAAATATCTTATCGTCTTACCGTATGTACACTTTCCCGCTTATCGCTAGATGAGACGCCACACCCGGCTCAGGTAAGACAAATACGCTCATTTCCTGCGGAGAGCGCGCTCGAACGTCCGCGCCGACAAATTGTGCCCACATAACCTTATTCTGAAGACTTTGTGAACTATTTATTGCGATTCTTATCTAAAATACGAGTAATATAGGTAGAAAATTTATAAAAGACTCTTTACAGAAAAAAAGATTTTTCAAACAAAAAACACTTCTGTGTCTGAACGTACTTACTGCAGTTTTATTTTTGCATTGTTTATTTATTTTTAGAAAGCAACTTCTTTTAGGCTTTTAATTTTTGATCGGAGGAACTCGCGAAATAATGGAACATTTATTAATATTGACAAAGAACTGTATCTGCACGCATTAAAGCGACTAGAAACTGAAATGACCGATAAATAAATAATACAGCTTTTTGAAACTGCAAAATATGAGTACAACACTGAAATGTTTTGCATTAAATTATACAGATACGATACGAGAATGCAGCACCATCGTATTCCAGAATACGTCCTACGCAACCTCACACCGGTAACGGCAGAAAGTTTGCCGCCTCCTTTTATTTATGACGTTTATGCCGCAAGAAATTCAACTTTTTTGCCGTTCCCACCTCACTGACAGATCGCCAAGCGATTTGCTTTTATGTGGAAGGGATTTGCCGGAAATTGCCGAAGATTGGCGAACGTGAAATATTGTCGCGGATATTGTTGGTGCGTAAATTAATATTTTTAACAGTGGTAACAGAAAGCCTTTATAACTTTTTGTTATGGGCAGTGTTAATTGGCCACGTATCACATATCCCACGCATCGGGGGGGGGGGGGGGGGGGAGGGGTCGGACGTACATAAACAAGTCGAGATGTTAGTTAAATATCATATGGTATACCATACCATGGAGTTTCTTGCACGTACTTCTCCATAGAGATCTACGCCTAGGAACGTGCAATTTAGCTTCACTTTCTTTTTTTGATTGACCGTCATTTTGGGTTCATCATCCCTGGGGTTCCATGAGGAATTTGAAAATGAAACCTGGGGCTCTGGAACGAAGGCACAGAAGGAACAAGAGTGTGTTTTTAGTCAGTAAAAGTTTGACACTATCTCCCGCCCCGCCCGGCGTGGAAATGTTATTAGTTGATTTTCCCAAACAAAAAAAAAACCAATTGGGGTTATAGTTAAGGCTCGATTTACTATCCAAATATTCAAAAGGACTAAAATATTAAGTATTTTACATACTAACTAAATACTTTAATGTTTTCTAAACTATAAAAACTACGTATAAAAACAAATAAATTTTTTATTGAATATAAAATTTGTATTCATACTTCAAGACCTTCATTTAAGAGCGAGAACCTTTTCCAAGAAACGATTTCATATTCTAGTCTTTACTTCATACAATTTCCAACAAAGTTGAAAATTGAGAAAAACTTACTCCATCAACTGTTCTGTAAAGAAGTTTAATGGCTTTTAACATGAAAATAATCATACATAGTATAAAGGCAACATTTTGTTTTTATTGAATATAAAATTTGTATTCATACTTCAAGACCTTCATTTAAGAGCGAGAACCTTTTCCAAGAAACGATTTCATATTCTAGTCTTTACTTCATACAATTTCCAACAAAGTTGAAAATTGAGAAAAACTTACTCCATCAACTGTTCTGTAAAGAAGTTTAATGGCTTTTAACATGAAAATAATCATACATAGTATAAAGGCAACATTTTGTATTGTACGTATGTCTGTATGGGTGTATGTATGTTTGTGCTACTATACTCTATCGCGGTTAAACTTCTGAACGGATTTAAATGAGCTTTAGCACATCGGTACACAAATAGGCCGAAATAGAACATAATTATGACACTTTAAATCCTGGGATATGTTTTCTTCTATTATGCACGTGAAACTGCTGACAGAAGCTAGTTTTCATTTAAAATTCAACCATGATGGGATATCAATAGGATCACATATTTGTATGACAGTAAAATAAATTCATCAGAAAAGCAAGCTCATTATAGGTAAAACTATGATTTTACCGTTATGTAACGTTTGGACTTTAAAGCAGAATGACTTCAGAGTTGGTTACGGTGTTTGTTCTCAGGGTAAGTTAGGAAACCCATGCCACATCCACTTTAAATCAACGAAAAAAATTGTCCCTGTAAAACTATTATTTATAAGCAACTAGGTTTTGCCCACGGCTTCGCTTCCGATAAATGGCTACCTACCCTACCCTTCCTACGCTACACTCGGAGGACACGATGGAGCACAATGTAGAGGTGTGCCCCGCCTGGGCAGAGCGCCGCCGTGTCCTCGTGGGGGCGATCGACGTCAGCGTTTTCTCTCGCCTGCCCTTGGTTCAGGCCATGGTCCGGAGTGAGGAGGGATGGCAGGCGGTCGCCTCCTCCTGCGAAGCAGTAATGCTAGCAAAGGAGGAGGCCGACCGCATCAGGCAGAGGCAACGGGGCGCTCGCCCCAGCCGCCGCAATTCCGACCACAGTAGGCGCGGGCTTGCGGACGGCGTGCAATGGGTAGCACGCTGTCCCATCGTACGTTAACCGACCGGACCGAGCCCAAGTCGACGGCGCGTACTGTTCTCGCGCGCCTCAAGGAGCTGTCCGCAAACCGTAGAGGCCCAGCCTGCTAGGTGCAGGCAGGCAGGGTCGAAGCCTGCTTGGGTCATGGGTCAGCTTCTGAAAGGAAGGCCCGGCCCCGGTGCGAAAGGCAACTAAGGAACGGGGTAGGTTTTTAGTCAGTAAGAGTCTGACACTATTTACCGCTCCGCCCAAAAACCCTTCCTACGCTACCCTACAGTAACCTCGAATTTTAGCGAAACTAACGAACAGCAATTGATTTTTGAATATGAAGATTTGCAAAATAAACATTTATCATTAAGTACTCAAGCCCCAAGCGAACGCTGGCGTTTATAACACCTATTGTCTTTCTATTGTTTCTCTAATTACGGTATTCAAAACATTAAGTAATTTCAATAAAAATACAGATAGTTAATTTAGTACATCTCTGCTTTCACGACATAAGAGCAGGTTTGATACAATTGTCTGGAACAAGAAATCTATATTCCGTGTAACGTGTCGCCTGTGTCTAGATCTAAATCTAACCAAAAGTGAAAAGTGCCTGCAGGTAGGCGCCTAACTGCATTAGGCGCGACGAAAGAGCCGCTAGTTGAATTCTGATAGTCCGGCGTCGTCGTATACATTACTCTGGGTTCTAAACTCACTGGAATAAAGCATTTTACCTCGTCGTTTATACCGCGCACATTGAAGGAATAAAACAATTTGGTTGCTGTTGTCTTCCAGTCCGATTAAGATATAAGTGGGTATAAGGCTAGAGTGAATAGGCTCAAGATAAAGTGGTAGGCTTCACCATCAACGATTACATCACTGCTTACCATTAGGTGCGATTGCAGTCAAGCGCTATAGTTTATGTAATTTATATAAAAAAAAAACAGTTTGAAGCAATTAGAAAAAAAGCTTTCAGAATTAAAAGTATTGAACATATTTTTACTACTCGTATGTATGAGAATCACCGTCCACTAGAACGTAAAGCTAAAACATCAATAAATATATAAGTGTATAGTTTGTTTTTTTTTCTGTAAAGAAACATGACTAGTATTTTTATTTTTAAAGGGTCCATAGGTTTCAAACATGTAAACTCATATACGGAATAACTATCTGTAGAGCATACAAATATTTGTTACGTACTGGGATCGAACCTGCATCACGCAGTATAGCAGCCAATTACTAAACCCCAGAGCAACCGTACCGTCTAGTGAATGTATCATAAATATATAAAATACCTATTCATCTAGATTTTCTTTTGCTCCTTTAGATTTTTTATACGACTACTTTATGACTGTATGTTCGTACATCGCATTACAAGAAACCAACTGTTATGATAGTACTATTACGAGCTTTCACGCTATTCTAGAAGTCTCCATGAATTTTCTATTAAAACCCACCAATGCAATATTAAACGATGATGGCTTCTTTGCTTCCTACAGCTGCTATTATTCTCTTTTCTTCTCATTTTTTACATAGTTTATAAAATTCACATTTTTTTTTCCATGTTTTATTGACCACTGTTACCAGGAGTCCTCAATAGAAAAGAGGTTCCAAATCACTTTCTACGCATTTTCCCACAAAGCTCATCAATGTAAAGCGAATGAACAAATAGTAAGAGTACCAGGGCAGCATAACATTGAAGATGTCTACTGGCCCGCGGGCTGTCTACGCGTATTAACATTCTGACGATGTACGCCGAGATGAAATAATCTTCGCCAGTTCACTCGGGCTTACAGGAGTCTGATGGAAAATTATCATGTTATCATTTTGTTACCCGAATTCGAAGGTTTTATGATCATACGTATTTTATGTAGCTGCGAAAAAGAAACATTTGAAGGAAAAAAATTAAGTTAAAATAAAAAATAAAATTGGATTTTGGGAATTGCGGCAAACTGTTAACAAAAAATGCAGGTGATAAATACAATTATTTGATTACTTCTACTGTTATTACACAATAATTGTGTTTATTCGTAAACTAAAATTGTCCAGTGGTTTTGCTTACATCACCAATCCTTTAGGAAGTTTGCATTTATTGCGGCATAAAAGTAGTCAATGTAACCCATCTATATTTTTGGCTCTCTCTGAATTTAATTATTTTTGAATTCTTCTCAGAATACTTCCAGAAATAACCTCCATATGAACTAACACCTCTTTTAAAAGCTTTTATTAAATTGGTAATGTTTGTTATTTAGGGTAAATCATACAAATGAATTTCGAAACAAATGAATGGACTTGATGAGTATTCTGATACAAGCTTGTTTTGGAAAACATTTTTGATTGTGAACTAACTAAAATGTTAGTTAAAATGAAAGTTTAGCAATGATACGCCCGAGCGACCTTTGTAGTCGACCCCTACCCATATTATAATTCCAAACAAATTCTAACGTTGTAACTAAGGGCTTTACTTGTACGTATACCTTCTTATGACCTTTGAGGTACTAGGGTCATACTGTATTCATCGTTCGACATTTGAACATTGCAACACAACACGCTGTCGTCAACGAAAACAATGAACAGGCAAACCGTGATCGCGGTTACAACATTGATCCCATAACCCAACGGAACTAAAGAAGATAGTGATAATGAATTCTATAGTGAAGAAGGTAAAGTTGAAAATGGAGTGGAAAAGGTGTAGAAGACACGTAAAATTAGTGCAGCAAAATATTTTCAAAAGTAAATGGGCACACGTGTTGGTTAGGGTGACCATGTTTTTCTAGTAAGATGGATTATTTTATTAGTCTTTGTAACCCTTTGTAAGAAAAAACAAAAATGTAATACATCAATTTTGATATATTGGTTAAGTATACTTGGAGTGACGTATCATTTTTGGAAGTCAATAGTTTAAGTACACATCATTTATCAAGATGCACTTCAAAGTACAACTTTAATCCAACGTTTTCCGTAACTTTTTTATTATTGATGGGCTCTCTTATGACTATTATCTAACCTGATGGTAAGCGATGATATGGTCTACGATGGAGCACGCGTGCCTAGGAGCAACCAATTCACCCTTGACTTAAAGACTCCTTGGTTGTTGTCCAAACGCAGACGCAGGAAATTTCACTTTCAATTTCAGGAAGATATTTTAGTTTATTTCATCAAATCAAAAACCGATACCTACTTTGAATCAAACTTAAAGCTTTGCTTTTAATTGAATTGACGCCTGAGTGTATTTGGTGTTTTTGTATTATATTTGTACATAATTATGTCTAATTTACATTCTTAGTTTAGTTTTTGTGTACATAGGTTTTGAAAAAAAAAATGAATAAACCGTTTGCTTTATTTACTATTAATAAAGTTAATCATCATCATCATCAGACTTTTAATGTTCCCACTGCTGGAACACAGGCCTCCTCTCTAGGAGAGGGAATGAGCCGTAATCCACTACGCGAGCCCAGTGCGTCACATGTCTTCGAATTTTTTGGTTTGTTTTAAAAGTAAAGTTAATCAATTACTTAAAAAAAAACTAAAGCCACTAAAACTTATCCAAAGCTTTGTATTCCAAAACGCAAATTCCCATGAAGAACGAACAAAATTACTTAAATTATACGATTCTCAGACAATTGCCGTACAATAATGTAGCTTATAGAAAATTAAACGAAATTTAAGGAAAGTCTCCGTAACCAAACACGACGTAGTCGCAATCACAATCGCAGTATTTGTTCTGTCTCGCCGAAGCGTCACGACTAACATCCGACTAATAATCGCTTGCAACACCCTCGCGTGTATTGCTAGTATTTGTTTATGCTTTCCTGAGTTATACCGACAGATGAACGATGGAAACTACACGATGTATTTCACCAGATTTGTAATTAAGAATTGAGGAAATTATTACAGTACATTTTAGTATCCCATCATCATCCTTCTACACTTGTGTTGAATCAAACATTTGAATCAAGTTTTAAAAAACCGAACCCTTATAGGATCACTTTGTTTTCCATCTGTCTGTCGAGACCCTTTATTTCAGGGATGCGTGGAGGTATCGAGTTGAAAATTAAAAACATATATTTAGGTCTGCGGATTCAAGCTGTGAAAAAACCAAACTTCTAAGTAAACGACAAAAAGATATGGTCGTTTATGTCGCAAAAAACGTACATTTCGACAATCTCAAGGGAATCAAAATTTATAGAATACGTCCCGTTGACCTAGAACCCTGAAATTAGGCATGAAGCAAGGTTTTTTAGAACAAGTTTGAAAACTGTAAATTTGTAATTACGTCACAAAAAAACCTTTTTCGATTCGGAAAAATCTTCTAGACTCAATTTGGGTATTGAACTATGTACCTACATAAGTTAGTACGGAACCCTCGGTGTGCGAGTCCGACTCGCGCTTGCCCAGTTTTTTTATCATAAGAATTTTCGGTTGTTCGACTAAATTCGACAAAAATATGAGCATGCTCTAAATTCAAAACTGCGTTCGAAGTCACCAAAAATTAAGACTACCTTAAAGCCAGATGACGAACTCCACCTCTCCGTCACCTTTCAAGTTATTACATGCAAATTACATTTAGTAATCCCTTAATTGACGCGCGGTCTGGCGTTAAAACAAGCCCCGCAAATTAACACCCCCGGCGACAAAAATAACAATTTGAGATGAACATCTGTCAAAACATTGGCCCTGTTTGTAGCTACAGTCGAGAGTAATGAATTACTGCTGAATATTGAAGCAAATGTGAAAAGAGCAGCTGTGA
Source organism: Leucania comma (assembly GCA_958295575.1). NCBI lineage: Eukaryota > Metazoa > Arthropoda > Insecta > Lepidoptera > Noctuidae > Leucania > Leucania comma. Next base: position 4,850,439 of record OY282469.1, read on the forward strand.
CGGTTTTTGCTGATCGTAGTCCCGGACAGACAGATTCTTCTGACAGTGTCTGCAAAGACTTTTGTGTTTTGGATATAAAACTTACTAATATAAGAAAAGAAGGGCTTTGATTTTGATTTTTATTGAAGTAACACGTACAATCATTTTAACAAGTAAAAGATATCCGAGGCCCTAGTCTGCTATTTTCATCATTTGTCATTCCATCACGATTCCACTGTCATTTTGCTTTTTAATCGGTTAGTAGCCTCGTAATCGAATTGTGGAACGAGCTGTCTTGTTACGAATTAAAAATCTATGACTGAACAATGACGTCCTCATGATAGGTCACTGATCAAAAGAACTGTCAAAGTTTTAACAGATTACCGTATACGTTAGACATTTATTTGTCATTATGTACAAAATTGCCATTTTATGCAATTACTTTCAAGGGAGTGTAAGTGGTTGATCATTGGAAAGTCATAATGATGCCATTACATTAGTAAATTATCAAACTTGTCAAAATCAACAAATAAGAAATCAATGAAATTCATTCCATTCTAACATTATTGTAATAGCAGACTTGAAGCCCTGGTACCTTGGGATGTAATAAATGTAGTCAGAAAATAGCCGCACTCAAAAACGTTTCTGACAAACAGATCACATACCTATTAGAACAGGTAATATATACATATATAAATCGATGGTCAATCTCAAGAAGTAGTTACCTACTTCAGGTTATCTACGGTTTTTTTTTTTTTTTTTTTTTTAACGTAGGTAAAATCATCCAATGACGAATCCCGCCCTTGGTTGGGGCGGGAAACAGTGTCAGACTTTTACTGACTAAAAACCTACCTTTCCATTCCTTGCCTTTATCCTGGGGCCCGTGGTGACAGTCTCACATAACCTTTGGGCCCCAGTAGGCTTCGGCCAGGTTATCTATGGTGGTTATTGAATCTGAAACACCTTGCGATTATTGAAAGCATTGTAAAGGTAGACTAAATATTCCATCAGATATTCCTACAAGCCTTTAACTGTTCGCTGTAAAAGTCCTAAAGCAATTGCCGGCTGGTACTTAACAAAAAGTCAGTAGTTCATCATTACTCTTATCGAGCCAAAAACAGCCTTCATAAAATCTTCCGCCTAACATCCACTTGAGGTCCAAAGAACACTAACTTTGTTTGACCAACAACGCGTCAAATTAAAACTCATAAAGAACAAGAAGAAAAGGGTACAGATGACAAATAAATTGTACACATTATTGTTTCTTAAACATAATATGAAAAAATAGGGTCATTGTTTGCTTGCTGACGTTTATTATAAAACATGGCATGAGTCTAAACTGAATTAATTAAATTGACTAACGAAAAAATATTTGAACTATAAAAACATCTCACTAGATCGCATCCTAGTGAAATATAGTTTTAGTAAAATGGATAAAATGTTAGAACTATATTAAATATCTCACTAGATCGTGTCCTAGTGAAATAAAGTTCTAGTATAATGAATTAAATTGACTAACGAAAAAATATTAGAACTATAAAAATATCTCACTAGATCGTGTCCTAGTAAAATATAGTTCTAGTAAACTGAATTAAATTGACTAACGAAAAAATATTAGAACTATAAAAATATCTCACAAGATCGAGTCCTAGTGAAATATAGTTCTAATATTTTTTCTTTAGCATTATAGTCATACTGCATAATAAAATGTCGTAGGCTGTCCATCCAACCCTTCAAAGATATAATATTTTATTTTGTTGTCGTAGTGACATTATAATAAGTTTTCATCTTGAAAACAGATAAATATAGCCATAAAGATATATTATAATCATGATACTCCAAATAGATTATTAACGATATTATTATAAAATCTTGATAATGCATAATATGATAGACAATTTTTAATTTTCAATAACCAACAAACCATAAGCACGATCACGGGTATCCGAAAATTTTATAATCAGCCATTAAGCCTGACCTCTCCGATTTCAAATGTCCTCAGAAGTCTTACATTATCAAATATTAACTGTATCTATATCCGGAAAACATCATAAATGTATCGGTTTCCCATTAGCATCAACTTTGTAAGGGTTCCAGTTTATTTTTATAGTAACCCCATTGTGGTATGGATCACTTTCCAAAGGTCTTTTAGCCCCTCAAACCATCCCATGACAGTTCCGAGGGTTAAATACGTTTTTGGATGCGTTAACAAATCGTTTTGAAGGGTTCGGATGGATGGAAGAAGTGTTCATGTCTTATGGTAAATGTTTAGTGGGTCATTTGAGAGTCAATCCCGGTTATCATCGAAGATTTGGGTCGTTTCCTTTACAACTAGGTTATCACTGTAAGAAATAATAAGTATTTTGTTCATTGACATTATTCCATCATCATTTCTTTACTATCTAGGCAACTTGCAATTTCATTTCAATTTTTGTTCCGATTGAGTCAATATTATCTACTCTTTTTAAGTCAAGCATCTCACATTTTATATGATTATTTTCATGATATTTCGATTTTATTGGTTTTCATCATTCAAGCATCTTTAGTTTCATCACCACGATCAATCCAACCAAATAGAACTCCAGATGCGACAAATTCATATAAAAACTGTTATGAAGGTTTCACCCTTTAAGTTCAAGACCCCCATACATAACACGACTAAATCAGCAGAAAAAATGGTCGAGAAAGTGATTTCTCGCAACAGTTTCTTTGCAAGAATATGGCGAACCCATGACCCAAGCAATACGGCCCGAGACCGTTTTCCAGATATATTTTATATGTTATTACACATATTATGTCCTCCATCGTCTTACACAGACGGGTTTATCGTCTTAATATACTCCTTTATCGTGGCTAAAGTAATCGTTTTTTTCCCCGGAAGTGTGTATTCTTATTTTATTTTTATTATGATAAACGGTTTTATTACAAATTGTCGTCGCTTATTCCCAAGTTATTGTTCGAGGAAAGTGTGGAATTCTATTAGTCTTTCGGTCGTTTTTCTTTATATCTTGGTTATTTGGTCTAATATTGTAGGTTTACTTTACAGCAAACTATCAAAGACTATAATATTGTGTCTTCTAACATTAAATCTAATCAACACATTATTCCTTTACGTAGAGTGCATCCTAGAACATAATTATATTTACAAGAGCAATTATGGATACGAAGAAATGCCACTATCTATCTGTACAGGACCAAATAGAATCAAATTCTTTAGCGAGCACAATATTACATATTCCACTCTCAACTATGCTGATTCGATTGATCATGGAATATTGTACCATAGCGCCAACTCCCTTCACAGTATGATTAATAATCCATTCTCCACATACGGCGCCATAAAATAGCGTCTAATATAGACATTCACACATCTTGACGTGTACTCGGTCACCGTTGGGCGTTGAATTATAGGTACTCCTTTACACTACAAAACACCAACTTATCTGTACCATCCAATAAACTGGATCTAATACAATTCTCATCTTTATTAATAGGTGTTAAAGTTGTAGTGCATTTTTAGTGGGAGACTTTATAATTTGGGATCACTCCAACAGTTCTGCGGTTGAAACGTCTTTGAATAATTTATTGGTTAGATTTAATACTGGCTATTGTATTGCATTCGGTAGTACTTGGCGTGTTTCCATTGACTTAATGGTTATTGGCGATTTTAATGGCTAGTACCTTGTATGAATTGTGACTTCGTCTAGACCAACATTTTAGAGTACTGTTCCGTTCAGTGCTTTGTTTGAATCTGACCAATTATACAGTAGTTCCTGTGCAGTATTAATTATATTCAGAATTGATATTGGCTAAACTGTTACGTTGATTAAAATTAAATTCTAAATATTTTATTTATAGTGTTTTGTTAAAATCTCTGTAGAGAAGCGAAGCTATTAATCAAGTAAAGACAAATAAATAATTTATTGATTTTATCGCAAGATCTGCATTACGCAGGTCAAAACGCAATATCATTGTTTCTTGCTACTACTGACAATCGAGACAAACTGTTATGAAAATCTAGTCACCTATGCAGTAGGCATATTTTTATGTCAGCGCATATGATTTTATCTACATATTTCATTAACATTGAACAAAATTTCTGGTAGACTCAAAAATGTTTACCTATGTTTTCGCTGGTCTTTAATTCAAAATTTAGGCAGTATAATGTGCACCCACACAGCTCTCATGCCATCCGATCAGCAGATAGAGCGCGTATGATGGAGGACGTCACTGCTACACGCGCTCTCGATGAGCTCTTATCGCGACTGAATGAGGGTAGTTAACTGTGAGTGCATTAGTACTTATAAGAAAGTCTAGCCATCATCTAAGTAGTTAATTTACGTTCAGTCATTGGTTCATTTGAAGATCTTTGGCAATCGTTTCTAATAAATAGAAGCTAGAGAGTCTGACAAACTATCTTACTAAGTGGTATGTGCAGTGTTATTTGTGATTTTGGAGGTAAGAAAAACTGTCGCTTCATGTATGATACCTATATTAATATTGTATTGTTGATATTGTGATGTTTAAGGAGATCGCATGAGGTACTTGCGTATTAGTTAACGGATTGATAGATTCTAGAACCATGATGATGGCAGTTATAGAAAAGGTTTCAAAATTTGATAGGAAAAAAATAGTTTGTTGTTTCGGCAGTCTGCTTGTGGTCGTTGAAGTAAAATGAAGTGATCAATATATCGTTGTATCCTAGTCCTGAATTCGTTTTATTTCATACAACGATCCTACCGAGGCCTGCTAGAGCTAGGATTCGAAGATATAATTGTATACGGGTAAAATTGTGGGTGAATTGATTATTTTGAAGGCAATTTTAGCCTTTCTAGCGACACGCAACGCAACATCTCTCAGCCACTACACCAGTCGTGTGCCATTAATTCAGTAGTTTGTGCTTCGACTTTAGAATCGTTATTGCTTCTATCACATCCCTCCTCAGATATTATAAAACATAGTCCCCTAAAGTATCTAGATATCACAGAATCACATTCAGACCGCACATTTACGATAAACTTAAACAACTACATAACGGTTATCACCAATAGACAGAGTGGTTCATAAGGAACGTTTATATTTTTAATATGAATATTTTAGCAGAAAAATGTTGAGAATTCCAAAGAACTTGGGGCAGGTTACCATGTAGGTTGTACTAAGCAATAATTTTGAAGCATTTAATAAAAACCATCATGGTTATTTCAGCTGAAAGACATCCACCGCTGTTCAAAGGCCTCATAGCATCGCTACAATAACTGTTTCTGTGCGTCTTATCAGATTTCCGCGACCCTTACCAGTGGTGCTATTCTCTAAAAAATCGCAGCGCTGCCTCAACGACGAACACCCAAATAGGATACATTGGATTGTCAACCTAATGTACATTGGATTGTTAATTCAATGTATCCTATTTGGATGTTCGTCGTGTTGCGGCAGCAATGCGTTTTCTTAGAGAATAGCACCACATTGGACTTACCATAAAACGCCAAGCGTGCGAGCGAGAAAGAAGGATGAAGCTATACCTATATAGGGTGACTGGTAATTAGTGACCAATACTTAAACACGTGATTGTAGTCATGATAACAAACAACTTTTACTATGGTACCAAACCTGAAATCACGAAAAAAATCAGCCAAGTTCAGTACATTTTGACCAGTTAGGTGAACATAAATTTACTGACCAGCAGTTTTTTTTTTTTTCGAGATTTCAGGTACGGTCCCTGTAAAAGCTGTTTGTTATCATGACTACAATCACTTGTTTAAGTATCGTTCCCTAATTACCAGTCACCCTGTATACCTCCATCTTCATAATAGTTCAGTTCGTAGTAAGGCCTCAGATCGTATAGGTTTCGTCTTGTGGAAGGCCTTCCAACGCTGCTTTAATTGCATAAGCCAAATAAACAAACATAATTGCAACAATTTAAGATTAAGCTGGACAAATTGTTTCCATAAACATTTTGATTCTGTAAGTAAATAACAACTACCTACCACTGTACTATTCGTAATTTATATACCTATTTGCATTTTGCACCGCATAAAGTGCATTATTCACTGCAGCTAAGCATTCTGTAACGAATGAGTTTGTGACTGTACTTGGCAGCCAGTTTGTATCATGGTTTAAACTAAGGTTTAGATAATAGAGATGTTTTTTTTTTCTTCTGTGTTTCTAACTAGCCAGTTTCCACATTGTTCAATATAATGTCATGTAACTTGTTCAGAATGGCGCGAACTGTGTGAAGCTTTTAATTACTTGTTTGTTCATAATATTGTAGGTCTTTAAAAATAATAGAAATAATAGTAAAACCATATGCAATTAAATGATAGAAAATTTTTAAAATGTTTTAGAACCTAAGTCTAAGCCTGAACCAGCAGTGGGAATATTGTAAGGCTGGTTATCCTAAGCATAATTAATTTAGCATTTTTCTGTTATTACGTAAATAAATTAAAATTAATTCCTTACTATACAAATTATAATACTTAAGTTTTGTAGTATGTGTGAATGTTTGTTACTTCTTCGCGCTCAAACGGCGGAACAGATTTGAACAAAATTTTACCTATGGATAGATCCTGTCCTGGAATAGCACGTAGGATACTTTTTACCTCGGGAGTATGTTCTCTTGAGACAATTTGCTGCTATCAGGTGGGCGAAGCTGTTAGCAGCAGCTAGTCATTACATAGATATTATTAATCAACAACTTGCAATCTTTCACAATTCTAATGTTACCGATTTTATTTATTCTTTGGGTGTAAAGGGGCCATGCATCTTTTGTTTTATTTATTTTAACCCTCGACCAAAATAGTACACTATGATATAAGTGTACACACATGTAGGAGGTTACCGTCGAGGCGGTATTAAGAGAGCCAAAAACAGTAACCATTCATTACTCACGTGTATCATACGACGTTTTTTAATACACTTAAGAAGAAAATAATTTAGCTAACTTATATACATTTTTTTTTTTTTTTTTGTGGTAGGTAAAAATCATCCAATGACGAATCCCGCCCTTGGGTGGGGCGGGAAACAGTGTCAGACTTTTACTGACTAAAAAACCTACCTTTCCATTCCTTGCCTTTATCCTGGGGCCTTTGGTGACAGTCTCACATAACCTTTGGCCCCAGTAGGCTTCGGCCCTGCTGGACCCCTACAGTATGCTGACAACTCCTTGAGGCGCGCGGGAACGGTGCGCGCCGTAGACGACCTGAGCTCGGACCGGTCTGTTACCAGACGGACGGACAGCGAGCTACCCATTGCCCACCGTCCGCGAGCCCGCGCCTACGGTGGCCGGAAATTGGGATCGGAAACCCGGCGGCGGCGGCGGCGTGTCCGCCTTTGCCTAAGGCGGTCGGCCTCCTCCTTTACTAGCATTACTGCTTCGCAGAAGGAGGCGACCGCCTGCCACTCCTCCTCGCTCCGGAGCATGGCTTGAACCAGGCCCCGGCGCGAGAGATCGCCGCCGATCGCCCCCACGAGGACACGGCGCTGCTCTTCCCAAGCGGGGCACACCTCGACTGTGTGCTCCACCGTGTCCACCGGGCGGTCCGCACAGTGGCGACACCCGGGCGTCGTCTCCGCACGAATCTTGTACAGGTACGGACCGAACTTGCCGTGCTCGGTCAGAACTTATATACATTGGTAAAACTAGTAAAATTTTTCATAACATAGCGGTAAAAAAAAACTGTTTTCATAGGCACACGCCAGGCTATGGCTATAAATGGGCTTTTGATCACATTGCCTAGTCGTTTGTTTGAAAAGTTTTTACGCTAATGTCATTCGTAGTGATAATAAAATATGGATGTAACATTTTATATGTTTTTGTTGTAAGTATTTGATTTAATTTAATTAATACAGCCCATAAACTTCACTCGAAAAAATCACGACTAGGCTAAATCGATGCCGGCCATAGACCACAAACAATTTTTTTTTTGTATTAAAAAATTGTTTTGCGAACAAAGAGGTTGGGCAAAAAGGTTATAGCTACTTACAGCACTAGTGCGTAATAGTAAGCAAAATGTCACAGTTTGGTAATAGGTGCCCTTATATACCTAAGTTTAGTGCATTAGGAGCTACTTTCTGAGCAAGCGTATTGAAAAGATTTATTATAAGTTAGACTTTCATTTCTGCCTGAAGTATTTTAGCAAAAAGGTTGTACATTTTCTTAAAGCCACCAAAATGGGCAACAATTTATCGGCTAGATTGCCGCTTGCTTGTTACATTTAATTTACATGCTATCTGATAAGTATAAGAAAAAAAAAATGTATTTTGAATTTTATATCCCTCAGTGCTGCTATCTATGAACCAATACTTGGACCATCTGCCTAAAAGCTTGGAAACAAAGTTCCCAAATGGTACACTAGGGGGCGGGACGAAGTAGAGTAGCCGGGTTGTGTTAAAGCGCCATCTATGAGAGCTACCTTGTACTTTTTACTGTTACTAGTTGCAGTTTTATTCGGCAGATGGCGTTATAACCTCTCAAATATTTGAATTCGTAAGTATGTTTTTTGTTTATCAAGGGAAATGGAATAACGAGAAAAACAATATACATTATTTAATCTTAGTGGAATGAAACTATGAACTATTTTATCTTATACTAACTTGGTTAAAACGAACTAACGAACTAAATACTTTTAATTTGGTGCCCAAAAATATTCAAATATAAACTTTATAATTGAAAAAATAAATAAATAAGAAGACTAATTAGATCGGTACATTGTAAATATAAACGGCTCGTTTTCGGTTTATTGAAAGGGGAGAATAGGCCTACATGGCCCTACACAGCTTTTTTGATCAACATTTTTTAACGCGTTTATGTTTTTATTTATGTAATGTAATTCAATATTAAACAATGCAATTTAGTTGCCTGTTATAAAGTTTCAAAAATTCTAATCCACAGAAAATGTTAGTTCTCGACGTAATTTCAAATCCTGTCTCCGACTTCAAACGCATAAACGATGCAATTTATACGTTGTCTTATATCTTCACCCCAACGCGCTGGTACTTATCTTTGGGTTTTTATAGCTGCAGTAATCGACTCGGTTTAGTATGTGCACGCACGCGATATAAGAGATGTTTAGGTGTGTGCGTGATTGCACCCCACGATGCGTTGCATAGTAGCCTTTATGACGCCACAGGTAGATAGGGTTGGTGGAGAAGAGAAAGTGATTTCTTTAGCGTCTTATTTATCTCTTACATTGATATGAGTGTGTTTATCAAAAATAAAGCACGTGAGACAACTGAATAGAATAATTAACCGACTCTATGTATGGTTTTTTTATTGGTTAGATAATTGTATATCTTTCCTGTTCCAATGGAGTAAGCAGTATCAGATTTTTACTAATTAAAATCCACCTGGGTTTGTCCAATAGCCTTTTGCGTTCCCAAAGCCTCAGTAGTTTCGAACAAACTCACAGCGTCACTTGCAGAGTGCAGCATTTTATTTTTTATAGGTAGTATTAGCATAAGCGGTCGTTTTTTTTTTTGTTTTTGGTGTATCAGCAGTTACATGTTTAGCGCTTATGCTATTGGAAAAAAGTTCATATCCCACCACCATCGTCGAAGGCTGTCACGGTCCTTAGGTGTATATGTCACATAAACACCTAAGGACCGTGACTGCGTGCGTCAGCAAATGGTTTTACTTTAGCTGGTCCAAATTAAAATAAGTATATATTTCGCTAGGTAGGTATTTCAGAAAAATATACTCATTTTTATTAATTATGCTGTATTTTAAATGTACCTATTACCATACTATCATCGATACTATCCCCATGAAACTCTTCGCTTCAACCCTACATAGATGCACTTGTACGTAAAACCGAGTTGAGACACGTCCGCAGGCAATTAGGAATACATTCGCACCCTCGGTGTCGCGTCCCATTCTCTATTTGCGTCTCATTGTACTCAATAATCGCTGTGACCGCGGTGCAGTGTTACTAAATACTTTTTTTTTTACTTTTTCTGTGCTGTTGGGCTTGCTCTAGATTCAAGAGTATTTTCGTTCCCATTGTTTTGTAGCCTTTGTTGTGGTGTTGCAAATGTGTTTTTTTTGTTCTTCTGACTTGTATGATGATATCTTTTCGTGTATAAAATTGTATCAACACAGTACTTTGAATGTAACTTAATTAGTTTTGTGAATTATTTATTAGAAATTTAATACTTACGCCTTTTTTAACTGTGCTTAGTTCCAGTAAGTAATGTTTTCTTAAGATCTACAAAATTTATAACTATAGAAATTGTTTACTTACGTTTAATATATTCTGCAAGCTGTACCAATTATCATAATGATGTTTCAACTCAAAACACTACAAGAATAAACTTGAACTACCTCTTCGCGTATTTTATTCACACTTCTACATCATAAGACCAGTCGATCCACAAAAAGGAATAAACATACACCCATTGAATCAATGAACCATGATTCACAGTAACAATTGTTCGCAGTTTGCGTCCGGCATACACTTTGATCTCCCTCGTTCGAGTCCTGTGCGATATCGAGAGGAAACAGGTGCCGAAAGTTATGATCGCTTTTATTAGACACGCTTTGATTTAAGCAGGATTCAGCGATTGTAATAAAAAGAGTCAAGTTTAAGGTTCTTTTTGGAACTGATGCTTGATGCCGGATTTTTATGATTGTTGGCAAAAGGATGTTTGTCGTTTGTGGTCTCAATGTTATTCCAAGAAACAAATCCATTCCTATTGAAAATTCAGTATCTTCTGAAAATTCAGTAATTCAGTATCTTCTGTATTTAGTTTTTGATTAGAATTGGATTCTATTATCTGAACGATAATCACTTTACCACTATTTGTTAAGACATAAATACTTGAGTACAGAAGCAAAAGAGATAAAGTACTTACTGTCACAGAACTAATATCTATACAAATATTAAACTTAAGCTAGTAATTCCATCCCACCGGATGTTTTATACAAATATAAACATACATAATGCCAAGTTTAGGTACACCTGAAACGATCGTTCAATAAAGAAGTTACATGGGATTACTCATCACTAAATCGTGCTTAAAAAAATCTTCAACAAACAACTCTACGTCATCTTTTACACAGCAGCAACACACAAAAATAACATCAAGATAGCGAACCGATGAAACACTAATAGTTTTAAATCATCATAAAATCCTGAAAGAGTCTCAAACAAAACTATAAATAGCTCTAAAAGTCTGAATGAATCCGTATAAATGGAAGAGGGAAAAATAAAACGCCTTTCTTTAAACGTTAAGCTGCAAACGTCAGTGGAATTGCTTTAATTGGTGCTTTTTGCAAGTTAATTAGGTTAAGTCTAAACGATGCAAACCATTCATTGCAGTCTTTTGAATAAAGAAACTGAGTCAGTAGCTCACTGAGATACTCTCGAATCGCGAGACGCAAGTAAATAGTTTTAAACAAGACTTGCAATGGAACTAGATTAAACCAGTAATCTTGCTCTATCTTATCTCTGTTAAGTGGCTAATGATTTTTTTTTTTTTTTTTTTTTTTTTTTGTGGTAGGTAAAAATCATCCAATGACGAATCCCGCCCTTGGGTGGGGCGGGAAACAGTGTCAGACTTTTACTGACTAAAAAACCTACCTTTCCATTCCTTGCCTTTATCCTGGGGCCTTTGGTGACAGTCTCACATAACCTTTGGCCCCAGTAGGCTTCGGCCCTGCTGGACCCCTACAGTATGCTGACAACTCCTTGAGGCGCGCGGGAACGGTGCGCGCCGTAGACGACCTGAGCTCGGACCGGTCTGTTACCGGACGGACGGACAGCGAGCTACCCATTGCCCACCGTCCGCGAGCCCGCGCCTACGGTGGCCGGAAATTGGGATCGGAAACCCGGCGGCGGCGGCGGCGTGTCCGCCTTTGCCTAAGGCGGTAAGTGGCTAATGATATGTATTTAAGTTGTATTTACTGAGGCCATCTTATCTCTTTGGATTTGTTTGTGGTTGAGTTTTACTAGAACGTGAACTTACGAAAAGTAATTTAGGTACTACGAAATTACGATGGTAATTAAGAAAATGGAATCATCGATTGAAACAGAGCAATTATCACAGTGACCTCGTGATGACATAGCTGGACTTCGACTAAATTTTTGATAAAAAAACATTTTAAATGAGTTGTTCCAAATTTTCCTTACCTCCCCACTTTTTTTCGTAATTTGGAAATGAATGATCGTTTATTTGGAAATAAATCTAAATATATATGCATGTACATACCTACTCAAAATTTTTGTAATCAAATTACTATTTATGTAAGTATTTATACGAGTATATACCATATCGCTTGCAAAATCAGGAGCAATAAATTTCCAAAATACAAACAAGAACCACGATAATCACAAAACAAAAAACTAAAACGCAAACTCGATGCAGACTAATTTTATTTTAACAAGAGCACAATCGCACGTGTCCTGCGCACGCGCCGGTCTGTACCGTTACCGGAACCACATGGCGAGATCAAACGGAACACCGGACGCGACGCCAACGCCATATTGTCCTCATAATGTGCAGCCGTAGTTCACAAGTATCGTTATTTTGCACTAACATGTGGAAATTCAGAAGTATGGCTAATCTTGTGTAGTTAGGGCGCCGGCTTTTAGAAATCCTCATGAGTTAGAAAGCTCATGCAAATTTGATGATTCGAAAAAGTGGCAAAGCGTGAGAAGAAAAATGCACATTAATCGACCTACAAATAAACAAATGTCCTACTTACATACTGAATTATGTTTGATAAAAATATAGTTACATTTATGTTGAATCAAACCCGCGACCCTTGCGTCTCAACCGGCGCTCTAAACCACTGCGCTAATCGGGACGTTGGGTAATGAAAAACGCCCATCCCTAAAAGGCGATTACTGATCTGTTTCTTGATGTCTATTATCAGGGGTGCTCGGCACCCATTCTTTATTTCTCATGGGTGATCGAGGTCCCGAGCTCCCTCGGAGTCGGCACCCCTGAGTTAGTATACCTACAATATTTGTAACTGTGAGGATTTTCTCTTCTGATGGGACCGGACCACTAGACGTATGGTACAGCGACACCGGTACATGGTGGACATCCCGTACCTACAAAGCGCGTTTTGAGAGTGGAATTCTTTGCCGAAGTGTACACACTCCATCTGATTGTTAAAAGTTAAAAGTCTTTAATACGCGAGTGAAGGTTACTTTCAGGCAAGCGTGCCCCATCGTCGGCCACATTATCGGCTACCATCAGGTGAGATAGTGGTCGAACGAGAGCATATACAGAAAAACAAATGTACTACTTACTCTAATACATAATATACTCTTCCCTGTGTAAACAATGATTAATTATTTAAGGGTTTACTTTGAGTTTACTCACATCTTTCCCACAAATATTAAACAAAATTTTCCTGTTTTGTATGTTTAAGGTTTCTGAAAGTCTCGTGGCTGCTTTAGGCAACGTGACTGTGTGTTGGTTTTGTTGTGGTTTAACTTTTAAAATAAACTTAAGGGTTTGTTGGCTGTAAACGATAACTTATAGGTTTCAAACATATACGTTGTACTGGGTAAAAACTGTTAACTCATAAGAGTACTCGAAACATAAGTGACTAGCTTCTGCCAGCAGCTTCCCCGCATACAAGTCGGTTTACCCCCTTCCAAATTCCAAATCCGACCCCGAGTCCAGTTCCAATTCCGATTGTAAGACCGGTTCCGAGGCCAGTTCCGGTTCTGGTTCCGGTTCTGCTTCCGGTTCCGATTCCAGTTCAGCTTCCGGTTTCGGTTCCGATTGTAATATACAAACTAAATCAAAAAATTCCACTTGCGAATTCACTCCATCATTCGATAAATATTATTTATGTAATTACTTCTGTTACATCCCTATTTACTATGTTAGTTTAATTTACATTCTTTTTTCTAACCACATAATTCCTTGAAATGATAAAATTAGAGTCAATAGTATGTCTACAAGATGTTCACGAAATCACGATAAATAAAACATAAAATCTGTACATTTTAAAGTACCCTTGGAATTAGTACTGCTATTTCGACCCCATTTCCATCGTCAGGATGGCCGAGCGGTCTAAGGCGCTGCGTTCAGGTCGCAGTCCACTTCTGTGGGCGTGGGTTCGAATCCCACTTCTGACAAAAATCTCTTTTTGTGATTCCTGTCGCAATAAATTTTTATTATTATCATTTTGATAGTTATTGAAGTGCTTTCTAACAGAATAGAGTATTATTCTGGAATAACTTATCTTTAAAGAGCGTATGTATTTATTGTATTTTGTTATCTGTTGTGAGTGGTTTCTTTTTATTCGTGTTTCAATGGTGCTCTTGTGTAATATCGATACTAAAATAAAGTTTATCTCTTGATAAATAATTATGTTTATAGACTATTCAGATCACTGTGCAGGTTGATACGGAATAACCTCATTGTACTGATCAATTTATATTATCAATTAGACGTGTAATTTGTTTAGGCAATCTTTGTGTCTTCCCGCCCGATTATAATTTAGGTGTTTTCAAGGCAGTGAATAGGCTCAGTGCGCCTCACCATCAACGATTGCATCACTAATTATAAACTTAATTATATTATTAATTTAAAAATTATTAATCACTTAACCATCAGGTGGAATCCAGTCAAGCAAAAAACGGCAAAAAATCATGTTTGTTGTGTAAAAATAAATATTTAAGTGGGGCTCCCACATAATTTTTTTTTTTCTATTTTTAGTATTTGTCGTTATAGCGGCAACAGAAATACATCATCTGTGAAAATTTCAACTGTCTAGCTATCGCGATTTTTGAGATACAGCCTGGTGACAGACAGGCGGACAGACAGTCGGCCAGACAGCGAAGTCTTTGTAATAGGATCCCGTTTTTACCCTTTGAGTACGGAACCTTAAAAACTACATTCACCAACTGCTGAGCAAGCCCGCCTACTGGCTGTGTAGATGAATGGGAGTCGGGCCTCTGGCTACAAACTCTCCTCTATCATTCAACATCAACATAGATACTATGCTGAGTGACATCACCTTCTGGATCGCTACATGCCTGTGTCTGAGTGCTCTTAGAGATACTCCACGAGGTTGACAATGCGGTGAAGCTGTCAAACGCTTCTGACATCATGATGTCTTGTTACTTCTGCAACAGAATAGGACATAGCCTATCCTGCAGTAGAATCGTTGTTTCGATAGCATTGCACGCCAAAGCCTTATAGGAAATTATACACTTGTGCCGTTTGAAGTTAAAACACTACGGACATTTTTTTTTTTTTTTTTTGGTAGGTAAAATCATCCAATGACAAATCCCGCCCTTGGGTGGGGCGAGAAATAGTGTCAGACTTTTACTGACTAAAAACCTACCTTTCAGTTCCTTGCCTTTATCCCGGGGCCCGTGGTGACAGTCTCACATAACCTTTGGCCCCAAGTGCTCATGGAGTTGTTCGGAATATCAACTGCCATCGACTCTTCCCGTGACCAGAGTTCTGGCGTTTACTTTGGCCCACCAAATATGTACATATTATTGGTATAGGTAGGTTACCTATTATTAAATCATTTATTAATTATTATTTTTATGATAATTTTAGTTATATTCAGTTATTAATAAAAAAGTGAGTTGTTTTTATGAATAAATTTATTTGAGGGCCATAATTGAATTATCAAAAATTAACCGCTGGATGAAAATTTATTTAAAAAATGTAGAATGCCCATTGTTTCCAACGCTGCGATAATTTGAATATTGTAATTAATTTACCGTTGGCATATTAATTTTATGTTGAATGTGTTTCACAATTGTTCTATTACAATGTTTTTATGACTTGTTTACACTTTGATCACCGACATTCGTTCACGTTTTTTTTGGAAAATCTGGCGGTTTATATAAGTTTATATATTTGCTGGTTTAGCTACTGAGGAAATAATTATCTTACAATCACAAAAGCACGCACGACGGGGTGGCGGCAGACCGAGAAGGAGATGGCGGGACAAATTGGATGCCTTCCTTGGGAATTGACAAGAAGTGGCTCAAAGCTGAAAAACACTGAAAGAAATGGAGGAAAGCCTTTGCCGAGCTGTGGGACAGTATAGGTTAGATTAATGTATAACAATCACAGAAGAAATAAATAAAAAAACAACTTTTGTAAGTACAATTATATTTTATTAAAATTTAAGACTGTCTAGCGAGGCTAATGTCCTGTAGGGGCCCAGTAGGGTCGAAGCCTAATCTGGGGCTTTGGAGAGGTATGAAAATGCATACCAGCGCTCTGGAACCAAGGCAAAGGAGGAACGAAGTAGGTTTTTAGTCAGTAAGAGTCTGGCACTATCTCCCACTCCGCCCAAGGGTGGGGGATGTCATTGGATGATTTTACCTACACTAAAAAAAACACACACTAATGTCTGGCAACCAATGCCCATGATTACTTATACCACCCAAAAAAACGTAAAAAAATTGAGCTTTCTATATAAATGAGTTTAGGTTGCAATATTATACAACTTTGTTACCTGTTACCTGCCAAAGCCACATAATTGAAACTTCATAGTAGGGCATTGTACTTACCCGTGTTGCAAACGATCAGTTTTATAAAATTACAAATGAAAATCTAGCAGCCATATTTGTATAGTAAAAGGCAGTGGTTACACCAGGTGACATAGTGGTAACTGCCCCGACTTACAAGCTCTCAAAACAGTGAAGGAAAACATCGTAAGGACACCGTCGTGTTTAAGAACCAAAAATTCTAAGACATGTGACATTCCCGTACGGGGCTTGCGTGGTGGATTACGGCCCATTCTCTCTCCTAGAGAGGAGGCCTGAGTCCCAGCAGTAGGAACATTATGAGACTGATTATGTTTATGCTATAAGATATAGACAGTATTGAGCCTATGCATACGGCTCGAGACATAAATAGGCCGTATTGTCTAAAGAATGTCGCGTAATGACCGCTTCAATGGTTAATGCAAGGTAAAGTAAGAGCTGTAGATGGAACTGGATGTGGCTGTATTTGTAAAGGTTATTTTTAACCGACTACAAAAAAGGAAGAGATTCTCCATTAGTTGTGATTTATTATATGTTTATTGTCACGAAACTCCATAATGAAGCGATTTAAAAAATTGAATTTAAAAATACTAGCTTCTGCCAGCGGCTTTCCCCGCATAAAAATAGAAAACAAACAGCCTGTGGAACTCAGTCAAGATGTAGCTTTTCAAATGTGAAAGAATTTTTGAAATCAGTCCAGTAATTTTTGAATTAAATTATAACATACAAACAAACAAAAACCAAATCTTTCTTCTTTATAATATTAGTTTATACTAGCGGCTCCGGTGGGTGTAGTAATGCCCAGAAGCTGGCATATTGTCAGAAAAAAATATAAGAACCCGATGGTAGCGCCACGTACCAGGTCCAGTTGTATTTTCAACCATGTTCCCATTCAAATATACAGACAAAATTACTTTCAAATTGGCCTAGCCGTTTAGGAGGAGTTAGGTGACAAACATACGTGCAGACAGCTAACAGCAATCGACAACTCATCATATTAAAGAATAGAATAGAATAGAAATACTTTTATTCAAGACAGACACAGCACAACGGTTACAAAAGACATATCCTAAAAAAAGAAAAATCATAATATCCTATAAAAAGGACATATCCCAGCAGAAAACACTTCACATTTTATACTACACCAAAACCGCTTAAATTATAAGACAATATACACCACAATATCACATTCTTCAATAGAATAAAAACAGCTCATAAAATTCTCTAACATAATTCCACTTACATTTTTGTTAGTGGAACAATACCTTTTCAATTCACGAGCACGACTTTGATAAAACAAAGTTTTTTTGCCCAGATTAACCAACAAAACCGTCAAATCCAGTCACCCTACATCCGAGTCCGGGGCACGAGACCGCATGAGACTGCTGATGGCACTTGAATGCTGGCCTCAAGCCGACGTGCATTTTTTACGAGAAACCAACTAACAATGCCACGCTATGGCTACTTGAGCATCCTTAGCCTCTTGTACTACGCCTGAAGAGCTTGGATCTTTGCAGGCATTGAGAATTCGAGGACGAAAGTTAATGATGGTATCGGATACTGGACTTAGTTCTGGCTTGACTTTTTCTTCTTTTTTTGTGTAATTTGGCAAATGTTGATTGTTTGTGGTTTCTTGTGTGTGTGTGTGTGTTATTTTTCTGTTTTTGTATGGTTTCAAGAAAGTAAGGTTTAACAGTTAGTGTTGGAACTCTCTCTCTTTATCTGTGGACAGAAGGCGCAGACAAGAGTCAGGTCAAGAGGATCCCCTCTTGACCTGACTACTTATGTCAGAGTGAAGAGAGAGAGAAAAGAGATGGAGCGACGACATTGTAAAAATTGCTGTCGGCCCACTGAGCAGAATACTCGGAGATTTTTTTTTTACTCTTTTTTATTTATGGGATTTTCTTTACACTCACTTCTGTGACGATGTCAATCCCATCGCCAGTGCCATCGTACCTACTACTATTACACTTCAATCATAAAAACAAAAAAAATATTTTCTTAAATCTATGAAGGAATACCAAACTTTTGCTGCGCTACAATTAAGATTCGCATATTTAGAGATAAAACAATGTAGAAACGCTATCATTAGCTGTCCTTATAGAGATAATAATGGATTTATTGATGTTAGAAATCAAGTATTAAACATTCGTTAAGTGTACTCATAACTTAAATAAGGAACAAAAAACTGGGCAAGTATGACCGGACTTGCACATTGAGAATTTTTTTTTGACGTAACAACAATTTTTGGAAATTGATAAAAATGCATTCCCTATCCGTCATCAACCGAGGAATTCCAGTGTTCTGTAATGCAGATGTTTATGTGGTGTAGCGGTATAGCTTCCACACTTTTCATAGGATTGTATCCTTTGCTCTTTCAACTAAACTTAGCATTTTAATTAACACCACACCAGACCAAATGGAGCACTCATCATTTGCTATCCGCCAGTATTTCAGAATGACTTCATAAAGTTCAAAGAGCAAACGAGTTAGGGCAGAAAAAGTGCGACTATTTCATTGCGTGGTATGATGAAACGTGTGGAAATATGAATACCTTGTTTATGACGTTTATTTACGCTTTACGCGGGCGACAGTTATCGTTAATAGACTGACGGTAGCCGTTTCGTGTTGGCACAAGTTATAAGAGAGAGCGTTTGAGTCAAAATGTAATGAGTAATGGTTTTGAATTGTCAAATATCGTTTTACTGATTTAAAAAGTTCTGAATATATTGATGGTTTGCAGGAACTTCTCGTTTTTAGTTTTCAAAAGGAGAAATATAGGAGAGCAAATTTAAAGAAGAGGAGGAAGGCTTTTCCTCGGCCGTGAGGAAAATCCAATTTTTTATTGTGACTTAAAAGTATTTTAAGTTATATCCATTGTATAGTATTATTTCTGTACTACTATGGCGATCTTAAAACGGCATTTGGCATAAACGTTAATTATCAATGATAGGTAGCTTACTTTTCTTAATTAAATTAAATTGTGTATTTTTTTTTGTTAGCTTTTTTATTTCTACTTATGTGTGGAGTCTTTTAATTTAGTCGTGTAAAATAAAATCCATAAACTTAAAAATGAATCTCAATTTCTTTTGGTCATGTTCGCCGCATGGACCAATTTCGCAATTTTTTTTTTATATTTGGTATTGTCAGAAGGTTTTTATAAAAAAAAAAATTGGTAAAATTACTGCGCAGGAAATTAAAAAATTATACAAAAAAAAGGTATGGTTTAACGTTGGACATTTGACAGTTCACACGTAGACAGACACCAATACAAAACAGCTGTCTGTCAGGCCAGCTAGTAAAATTAATAATAAATTAATTTTGGTCAAATTCATGACACACCAACAATTCTCGTTTTCCTCTCTTCACTTGGACTAAAAGAGCTTCCAACACACGTGCATATGTTTGTGTGTAGCTGTCATCGAAAATGCACAGACTATACCGACTTCACAGCTCACGTGGCCATTAATTTTTTACCATACATTACCGCGGTCAGAGTTAAAATATTTATTTTTAAAGAGCCCCTAAAAGGGTTGCTCCATGAGTCTATGCACATCTGGTAAATAGGGTGGCCAGTATATTATGGCCCTTTGTGACAGCGCTGTTTGTAAATGGAATTCCAAAATAAACATCACTATTTTATAGTGGCTTGTTTTGCTGTAGGTCATGTCAAAATGGATGTTTTCCAGTTAATGATGGGGGTGTGAATCGACAGTTTTTAACTATTTTAATAGCTCATAGATTTTTTTCTAGAGATTTAATTAAATGGCATCTGTTTGTTTTTTTATATCGGATTTTGTTCCTTTTTTAAAACTGTATTTCGAATTAATAGTTATAGAGTTTGGCATCTTTTATATATAACTATTATTGAATTGGGGTAGTATTTTTAATTAAGACCAGATTCTAATCATTTTGAACTTTTTTAAACCTCTTGAAATCCACAAATATAGAAGAGAATACCATGAAAAAATATTTTATTAAAATTGACCAAGCGCTTGGCAAAAATGAAAACGTGATATAAATTAGTTGGCTCGATAAAAAAAATCGCGAATCTGACCCTAATTTACGATTTCGAACGTATTTATCTACGAGATTACGTTTCAGAAAATATTTGAAAGTTACAAAAAAAAAACTTGTTGAAATAAAACCGCTGTTTTGGGGCCGACGAAGTCGACATAGTCCCAAGCGAAGTATACAAAAAAACAGTGACTAGAATCGGCCCTTAACTTGAACGTAAACTTTCTAGTAAACGTTGGCCTACATCAATTACACTTACACACACACAGAAAACCTTGTTTTACGAGGCCTAGAAGATATTAGAATGAACTGAACAAGGCATTCGACTGGGAATTCTTATTAACCCAAAGTCCAAATAGCTGGAAGCCTTTGTCTAGCAGAAGTATCATCCAGGCTGACGGTAACGCAGAATTAAGACAAGAATTTTTCAGAAACTTTATAGACCTCAGGAACAATACACACATACAATAATAATAATATGTACATAATTTTTAAAATCGGTTCATTAGTTTCAGAGATTACATACAAACTTACCTTGTTATAATATTAGTTTAATAGACTACCTTCTGCCAGTGACTTCGCACGCGTTTTTTTTTTATGGTAGGAAAAATCATCAAATGACAAATCCCGCCCTGGGGTGGGGCGGGAGATAGTGTCGTCTCCGCACGAATCTTGTACAGGTACTTAGCGAATTTGCCGTGTTCAGTTAGCACCTGCACCAAGCGGAAGGTGACGACGCCATGAGGTCTTTCCAGCCACACCTCAAAGAGGGGCCTTACCGCCACGATCGTGGCGTGAAATTAAGTTTCTCCATACAAACTTTAGGCCCTATTTTATCACCCTATGGACTGAAGTTTAGGAAATCCTTTCTTAGTACTCACTGACGTAGTGCCGTCATAAAAGCAAAACTTTGTGCAAAATTTTTAGTCCCAGTAGTTTCGATTGTACGTTGATATGCCCGTCAGTTTCTCCTTTCATCTGTATATACTATGATTTTTTATTAGATGAAGTAAAGTGACAGCTATAACAATGGTTGTTTGATAGTTGGGCATTGTTATTTGACAGTTGGGCATTTTTGTTTGACATTTGGGCATTGTTATTTGACAGTTGGGCATTGTTATTTGACAGTTGGGCATTGTTATTTGACAGTTGGGCATTGTCCACTGCTGTCACTTCATCTAATAAAAAATCATAGCATAGATTACTATTTGCCAGCGGCTTAGCGGATGTCTACACCCTATAAGATACCTACCTGAAAAATTTTAAGTTTGTAGGTGTTTATAATTTCTGAGATTTCATGATTAATCTGTAAGTAGCAGTATTTGGCTTTTAAATGCACCGTTAAATTTTGGTCGTTTTAACCCCGTAGAGGGTCGATTCAGTACATAAAAGACTATCGATTTATAAAATTAAATTTAAAAATTAACTAAGTACTTTTTTTTTCTAAGGGCTGATTTCATCATTCAACATAAAAACTTAGTTCATCTAAACTGAGCTCAGCGTAATCTAGTTTAAAGACCCGTGTCGTAAACATGGGCGACAACAAAAGAATTGAAACTGAGTTTAGCGTAAACTAGGTTCAATTCATCGCGGTGAAACGCAAAATGAAGCTATAATCTCGATTAGTCGCTCAAACTGCGTTTTGTTTGCACGAATCGCGATTAGTTTATTGGTGAATTTGGTTCTAAGACTCGAATTAATATTTGCATGTACAAAATTATTTTTTTTAAGTAAACGATTCAATGACCTTGTAGGGAGTTGTCGGTCGTTACGTACTAACTACCTACAATTCATTGGCCTCAATCAGCTGACGTTTACTTAAAGAAATCAATTTCGTACATGCATAAATTAATTCGAGTTAAAAAAAAATATTCTTTACTTTTCATTTTAATCTTTACAAATCGATAGGGTTTCATGTACCGAGTCGACCCAAATTTAACAGTGTATATAAAAGCGAAATACCACTTACAGATTAATGAATGACAAAACTAAGGAGTTCTGTGCAAATTAGCAGAAATTTGAAAAAGTCAGAGAGACAACAGAAGGCGCATCTCAATTTCGCCTTCGTCTATATGGCTCAGCTAATTGAAACAGCTACAATTCACCCTAATGTGAGGTTCCCTTTTTTACTTTGGCTACAAGAAACGTAAGTACTAGTACATTGCTTGCTTCAACGAATTCTTCGGGAAGCTTATCGAGCAGTGTGCACTTATAAGACTGCAGTTAATAACTTTGTAGGATATTGTTACACGCTGCTTGTCTGTTTTGTAATATGTAGGCATGTCTGAGGGTGTGTACATCTATTGATCTATTTACATATTTCGTGTAATTTATTGATGAAAGGAGGTTTAAGAGTAGCAAGGTAACCACATGCCGGAAGACGCAGCAATGGAAGGCGAGATGCATAGGACCGTTTATTGTGATGACACTTGGGTGAGCCCTCTTCCAAGTGTCACCACAATGGACATATGTTAAGTGGACGTCTTTCTGCTGAAATAATGATGATGATGATGATGATGAATGCTAGCGTAAGGGAACGGAACTCCTTTCGCCCCTACCACTGCAACAAGAAACACGGGTGTCTCTTGTTGGACGACGTTGCGTACGGTGAGCAATGGACAGTTCACCGTCTGGCCATCCTTTAACCATCCGGAATGAGCCCAATTCATCGACAGAGCAAAGTGTTCAACGCGCGCCTGACAACCCGACGTACGGCGAATACGGTCCGCACTAAGCATTTTGCCTCGCCATTTATACCGCGTACATCGAAGGACTGGAACAATTTGCCTGCTGCGGTCTTCTCGTCAGATTTTTATTTAACTATCTTCAAGGCTCGAGTGAATAGGGTCTTAATAAACTAATGCGCCTCACCATCAACGATTGTATAACAGCTTACCATCAGCTAGGATTGTAGTGAAGCCCTAGTTTATAATGCCAATTAAAAAAAATGTATTTTTAGTTAGTCAAATCAAATACGCCCTTTCTCTCCACTTTATACTGGTGATAGTAATTGGCAGATATCCAAACTAAAAAAAAACCAATCAGTTTTTCTATCAACTTACCTATAAATTGAATATTTGCCTACACAACTGAAGAGTCTGAAAACTCTTCATAAACTGGAAACAGATAAAACCTTCTTATACTAAGTAGGTAGATAGTATGGTAATAGTGGCAACGGGTGTTACAAGGGACGTTCTATTCATATTCAGGTAACCCGTGTTACATTTTGTTGATATTCGGGATCTACGAAGGTTTATTTTAACCTCTTTTCTTTCCTGTCAGCTTACTGTCAAGGGCTGATTTACATTTACGTTTTTCCTACTAGCTTGATATTTGGAGCAAAGATGCTATGAAAGTAATTCTACATATCCGAGTTTTTGATAAGTTTTAGTCTTTAATATAATCAAAACAGCGAAAGTATGACTCGCCTTTAGCGCGTGGACCGCTGAAATCGGGATAGTTTGTCCTAATGTCACTCAGTCGCTATTGGCGAGTGGCATAAACGTATGTCGGGATGGGTGTTACGTAAAAATATTATAATTTGGTTTTAAGCGGGATAAAGTTTTATCAAAATGCCTTCGTGAAAATTTAAAATTTCTTATGATATTTCTAATTCCGCTTATGGTTTTGGTCGCCATTTTGCGAAGGAAGATAGATGGAGCTCATGTCATTAACATGTTGTAAAGATTCGGCGGCCAACACGATTTCACTCGCATGACAGCGCAAGCTCTTATCTCTGTTCTGGTCTATCAGTGAATATACGTTTGCGACTGTGCGACTGATCATAGACGTGTGAGTTTCAAGTCTAGGTTTTCTGATTGCAATGTTGGCACGTAACGTATTTTACCATAATATATCAGTGGTTTTAGTAGTGTTTCATTCGATGTTTCCGCATCCGTTGTTGCAGTTCTGATTCCAATTTCGAATTCAAATTTCGATAAACCAAATTTTAAAAAACTCCACTTTCAAATTCGCCATCCATGATAAAATCTCTCCCGTGGCTTGTCTTATTGAAACCATAGAATTTTTAATGGTCATAAAGAAATAAAGAAAGAAAATCGTTTATTCAACCTCACACATACAGTAAAATATTTTTTTTTTCTTATGGCAATTGAGCCGATTTCGACTATTCTGCCAGTGTCACGTTGGGAAAAATAAAAATATTATAGCCTATTTTTGAGATTAGGAAATCATACCATAATTTCTCTCGCTCTGACTAGAGTACAAAGTAGTGTCAAAGTTTTACTGAGTAAAACACTTTTTACATAAAAAAAACGACTTTTATTTTAAAAGTCGAAGTAAGAAATAAACAATACCGAGAAACACGGTATTATTTCTTATTTAACACCGACGACCCCATTAAGGAAAAAAAATGCAAATCGATCCATAAACGACGGAGTTCTGAGGTAACAAACATAAAAAAAATACAATCGAATTGAGAACCTCGTCCTTTTTTTTGAAGTCGGTTAAAAACACCTGCGTTTTTTCAGTAACCCTTTGCGTTCCAGGGCCGTAGCTGGCTCTATTGAACTATTCCATGATGCTAGTCTCGCTTTTTATTAGGTAAAGAATATTCATTATCAAATCAGCACCTCTTTTATTAACGTATTAACCAACAAACAAAATAATTTCACAATTTTACAATCTCAGTTTTTTTTTATGGTAGGTAAAATCATCCAATGACAGATCCCGCCCTTGGGCGGAGCGGGAAATAGTGTAGATTTTGTTTAATAAAAATATCTTGACCCGGTGTCGATTTTTAAAGAAACGATTTTGGTTTCAATTTAAAACTTTTTCACGCTATTGAATCGAAAATTATCGCGTGCAAATGGTAAAGGCTACTTTTATGCACCAAAACTGACCTTTCGTTTCGGAAATGTCAGTTTCGATGCATTCTGTCCACTTATCAAATATTATGAAATAGGTATTGGTATTGATGTTGTAATTGGCTTTAAATGTATTTAGACTATCGAAAGGCGGGCCTAAAACATACATACAATAATTAGTATAGTGTGGGGCAGTTTTGAAAAAAGCTTTTTTGATAGGATAGAAATGCAACTGAAGATATAATTATACCATTAAATTTTGATCGTTTTAATCCCGTGGAGTGTCGATTCGGTACATGCAACACTATCGAATTGTAAAGATAAAATTAAAAAATAAAGTACTTTTTTTAACTCGATTTAATTTACGCATGTACAAAATTGATTTCTTTAAGTAAACGTCAGCTGGGTGAGTTCAATGACCTGTAAGAATTTAGTACGCAACGACCGACAATTACCTACAAGGACCTAGAGTTAAGGAACTTAGAGTTTGCTTAAAGAAATTAATTTCATATCTGCGTATATTAATTCGAGTTTTAGAAAAAAAAGTACTTTATTTTTTTATTTTATCTTTACAAATCGATAGTGTTTCATACCGGATCGACCTGCCACGGGATTAAAACGATCAAAATTTAACGGTGGATATAGATGCAGATCAAACGATACGCTCATCAAAATTACAATTCCAAAAAATAAATAACCCATTTCTACAAGAGTTTAATATGCGTATAAAAATATAAACGAAATGCTTCTTTTTAAAGAAATTTCTTCCGAACGACCTGCGAAAGGGATATCAAAAATAAATATAGACAATTAAATGATGTGTATAAACAGGAGAATAAGAGTACAGTACAATCTTTAGTTAAGGTATCAAATGAACCTAAACATAATTATATAAATACACAAGAAAGTATATTCCAAAGAAGAAGCATACACCATCTGTCACAAAGCATTTCGGAATGTCATAGTGAAGAAGACAGCAGTTCATAGATCAAATAAACAGGGTCACACAGATGTGACTTGGCCTGTCTATTCAGCCTACGCGCTCTAAGAAGTGGGTTCACAGTTATATGATACTCCTGTCTTGAAGCGACACAAGCGTATCAGTTTCAGTACGTCACCGCGTTGTCAACCTAACTATTATAAATGACTCTCAACACCTCCCCTCTGTGGTAGTAATTGCTATGATTTTGTGGGACTTTGGCTATGCGGTTCTGCGGATTCCAGTGATTTACGATTGTTGCTGTTGACAGTTGTGTGTTTGTGACAACTCTAGTTTTGGCTAACAGCTGGATTTACTAAAACACTTCTTATATTTTCACGTTCAAGGTTAATCAAAGAGTGGGTGGTGTAAGTGATGTTTTAGTACTTTGGTTTAACTTCCTTTCAGTATCTAATGAGTATGCATGACATTGTTTAGTGTTGAGTGTAAAGAAAGTGTTTTTGCTTTTTCTTAGAACAACAATTGTAAGGCCAGTTTTAGTATTCGACCGACCGTCGGTCCTGAAGATACCGACCGTCAGTTTGTAACATTCAGTACTCTTCTGACCACCCAAACTGGCTGGACTGGTACAGTCACAAACACGTACACGAAATGGAGGAGCATCCGTATGGTCGGTTCACCGGTCGGTGCACGCATGTGGACGCGCTTGACCAACGCAGCGCGTAGCAATATACGCATGGGTACGGTCGCTCGAGCATTGTCACGACTTGTGAAAAATGTGTTCATAGAAATGACAAGCACGAAAGACGTAGGCACCGACTTATTGGTCGAACACTAAAACCAGCCTTAGGTGTCCATTTTTTTAGACTATACTGACATTATTGGTTCAGTTTTGTTTTATTAGGGTCTCTTATTACAATCTCTAGCACACTATTGGAAAAAAAAAAAACAGTCCCACGTTTTGTAGGTGATCGATGTTTGTAGTGTAATAATTAACATAAAACTTATAAACTCTTGATCGCTGATGAATCTAGTAAAGATAATTAACAATCTACCCAATTTATAATTATATAAAGACAGATTCTCCTAACATCATAAGACAATAAACACCAACAAAAGGCCCCAACATAAACAACAAAACAAATTTAATAACAAACACAATTATCAACAAACAAAATCAAACAAACGAACTTCCTTTTCATTATACAGCGTGGCGATTAGGTTATCACATTAATTGAAACCACGTACTCAGAATTAGGTATTTTATCATATACAGTTAAAATAATTTAATAATAAACAATATTATAGCCGTGGGATTTTCTTTTTCATTTTAATATTTCGCAACATCATGTATTGCATAAACTCAATCAGCTGGCCAATAAAAGTAGGTCAAAGACCCGTGGTTGGTGAAGATACCTATTTTACAACTTCAAACGTTGCCATTTGTATTACCGACAAGTACTAGACTATCATTTTACAAACTGTTTACGTTTGAATTGTTTATGTTTCTCGTAATAAGAAACGTAAACAATTCAAGACAAAAATGTCCTTACAGCTAATAGTTGAAGGCGTCTTTGTGCGGTAAATTAAAAGATTAAAAGAGACAAAGAAAAATATGCAACAATATTCTTACGGTTGACGACTTAAGGTATAAATTTCTAATACTCGAATTGCTACAGGGTACAGGAGTGCTTAAAGGCATAATACTATTTTCTTTGGTGCGTACGATGAATGAATCTAGTCTGCCACCAAAATACTTGAGGGATAGTTGACGAGTTAACTATCTGCGCGCGCGCCCTTCGTACCTACTTATTGTTTTTTTTTGTGGATATTGATTTGTGTTAGCTTTATTTTTGTAATAGGAATTAGATAGTTTAATAATACTGTTTGTATTATTAGTTGTACATTAGTGAAAGTGGTGTGTGACAGTGTAACCAGACGCTTAAACACCACTCGATTTTGTTTTATGGGGACATTTAAAGAATGAGGTTTATGCTACTGAAGTGACGACTGCGGATGATTTAAAAAATCAAATAATTCGTGCCTCAGACAATTTAAAAAATTTAGCCGCGAATGGTGACCTACTTAGAAAAGTTCGAAACAATATCGTAAGACGATATCGTTTGTGTGTACAGAAGCATGGTGGACATTTTGAAAATGTGAAAATTTTAAAGTTAAGTGGAGATTTTTAAAGTTAATTTGTAATGATTTCTTAAAACAACAACATAAAGTACCTATGTCGCACACTTACGCCACGCGCGCGTGCCTACACCCACAAGTAGGTATTCGTATCTCGCGTAGGTACGGCGCGTACGTACTCGCCGGCGCTGCGGCGTACACAGGTCAGTGAACTAATATTATAAAGGATGATTTATTTTTTACCAATTTTATACGCTATTTATTTTGTTTGAAAAATGCATTTTCTTAATTTTAGTAAAATTATTTATTTTACTATTTTAACGGACTGATAACCACTTGTAATACATGCTGCATAATTTAATGTGATAACCTAATCGCCACGCTGTATTAATGTAGATTAGATCCTCAAATTGCGAGGATTGTAATAAGGTCTCGATTTCCATGGAACAAGAGCCCAAAGTTCAGTTTATAAGGTCCCTCCCAATCTCCGGCCGGTCCTTGCTAAGTGTCATTACTGTATTTGAATGAGGAAAGATGGTTGAAGGATTCCTTTCAAAGGAACCTTTGTCAACGGTTATTTTCAATTTGAATTTTAAAATGGTGTTGAGCATTTTTGGAGAATTTTGGTAAGTAATTTTGACGTTACTTGTGCATGGCTGATTTGTGAACAAGGATCATGCTCGTATTTATATTTATGTCACAATTATGTTTGTGTTTAGTGGTGGCCCATTGGTAACTAACCCGACTTATGTACTCATAAGTCGGGTTACATTACTTAGGTGTATTAAATTGTATACCAAAACGGTATAAGAAAACATGGGAAACTATTCTAGAACAAAAACAAAATCGAAGACATGTGACATCTCTAGCTCGCACTGGGCCCCTGCGGTGTACTCCTTGAATAAAAAATTCTATTTCAAGATATGGATTATCTGTCAAGACAGTTTTCTTCCAGATCCATTCAGCCGCTTAAGCGGGAAGAAGAAACAAATGTAGATACCATACATAGAAATATTTACCATTATAATAATAAGTCTTTATCTATGAAATTCCCGTTTTTTTAGAAGGGTAGTTAAAAGAAAGTCGTAGGTATACGTCATTGATATTGCTTGTCCTTTGAAATGCATAGTTTCTACGTTGGAACTCTTATGCGTTCAATTTGTAGGAAATTTATCTAAGACCATAAATAATCAAACTTGTTCATACAAAAGTAGACTCTAAACATCGGTATTATGACCTATAGTGGACTGGGTGTGAGAGGACGCCGGCGTCCGCTTGGAGTTAGTCACGCGAGGACGCCGGCGTCCGCTTAGGTTTTTAACAGGTATGAAAAAACGATTTTTTTCTTTTTAGCTTTAATGGTTATAAGGACTGCGATTTTACAGAAAATATATAATTTCGAAAAAAAAAGAATAACGTACCTCTACAATAAAGTTTATTTGAACTTATAATTCCAAGTCAATCCAAAGATACAACACTTCGAATAACTCGTTTTATAAAACGGCAATTTCATAGGTAAAAGACCTATTATTAGTGTGGCGGTATCTTTTTTTTACCAATTTTGATACAGCCGTGAGGCACGAAACTGTATTTTTTTTATCCTTTTTTATGTTTCGTGTTTGTGCTTTATGCTATACCAAAAAATCCTTTATCTTTCTTTCTTTCCAAGCGCTGCCAGCACATCGATTCCACGCTCTGTGTATAAAACCAATGTTTTTACTGATGTGGTAACACTTTCCGAAGCCACATTGATGGGTAAGCAAAGTTTCAAATATTATCTTTATGATACGGTCTGATGAGTAACAAGTTAGGATGTGGAAAGATAAATAAACAAAACTTTATGTTGACCGTTAATTCCAACAGTCATTACAATGTTAGAGTTTATAATAATAAATACCTGAGAAGGCTTTAAATATATATATATATCTTCTTATATATAATAAAGAATAGCTGTTCGTTAGTCTCGCTAAAACTCGAGATTAGATGGACCTATTTGGCTAATTTTTGAAAAATTCGTGATAGTCCAGGGAAGGTTTAAACGGTGAGAAAAGACGGAAAATTTCACAAAAAAAATATTCAAATACAACGACATCTCTTATTAAAATGTCATTTTGAAATGAATTCTGCTGATTCTGGTAATAGCCGTAGATAGCGTTATCCTCATTAGGCGGTAGGTACGAAGTTTCGCTAAAACTCGAGATCGGCTGGACCTATTTGGCTAATTTTAGTTTTGAAATATTCGTGATAGTCCAGGGAAGGTTTAAACGGTGAGAAAATATGAAAAAAAAAACACGAAAAAATATCGACCATCAGGCGGTACGAAATTTGCCGGTCAGCTAAGTCAGCTAGAATAAATACCTATAGGCTTAGCTTAAGATGATAAGTTCTAAAATGTACATTTTGGGCACAGTTTTAGCCTAGTAACATACATTATACTTACCACGTTTTCTTATAATATAATGTTTTATTAATTTGTTAGCAGTACACCTCTTGAACTGCGGGAATGTTCAAAACATGTGTGTTAAAAGCAAAGAACAATAAATTGAATTAATACAAGTGGGTTACGCTCAGTAAAAATCTGACACGCTTTCCCGCTTCAAATTATTTGACGATATTCTACCCCGAAAAAAGTAAAAAATACCCATTTATTAAGGTTCCGTACCTCAAAAGGAAAAACGGAATCCTTATAGGATCACTTTGTTGTCCATCTGTCTGTCTGTCAAGACGCTTCATCTCGGGAACGCAAGGAGGTATCTTGTTGATATTAAAACCGTATACTCAAATCTGCGGTCCCTAGAAGCTATGAAAAAATCAAACTTCTAAGTTACCGAAAAAAAAAAATTACGGACATTTATGTTTTTTTTTTTTTTTTTTTTATGGTAGGTAAAATCATCCAATGACAAGTCCCGCCCTTGGGTGGAGCGGGAAGTAGTGTCAGACTCTTACTGACTAAAAACCTACCCCGTTCCTTCATGCCTATCATGCCGGGGCTGAGCCTTCCTCTCAGAAAACGGCCCTTAACCCCAGCAGGCTTCGACCCTGCCTGCCTGCAGCTAGCAGGCTGGGCCTCTACGGTTTGCTGACAGCTCCTTGAGGCGCGCGGGAACAGAACGCGCCGTCGACGACTTGGGCTCGATCCGGTATGTTACCGGACGATCGGACAGCGTGCTACCCATTGCACGCCGTCCGCAAGCCCGCGCCTACGGTGGCCGGAAATCGGGATCGGAATCCCGGCGGCGGCTGGGGCGAGCGCCCCGTTGCCTCTGCCTGATGCGGTCAGCCTCCTCCTTTGCTAGCATTACTGCTTCGCAGAAGGAGGCGACCGCCTGCCATCCCTCCTCACTCCGGACCATGGCCTGAACCAAGGCCCGGCGAGAGAGATCGCTGCCGCCGATTGCCCCCACGAGGACACGGCGATGCTCCGCCCAGGCGGGGCACACCTCTACAGTATGCTCCACCGTGTCCTCCGGGTGTTCCGCACAGTGGCGACACCCGGGACGGACATTTATGTTGCAAAAAACGTATATTTCGACACTCTCAAGGGAATCAAAATTCATAGGGTACTTCCCGTTGATCTAGAATCTTGAAATTTAAGATGAGGCAAGGTTTTGTAGCTCAAAAAACTAAAAAAAAAAATTGTAGTCATGTCAGAAAAAAAAATTGTACGATTCTGAGATATCTTCGAGACTTAATTCGGTATTAAAATTATTTTCATAAGTAGGGTTTTACGGAAGCCGCACGCCAGTGCGCGAGTTTTTTTATGTTTTTACATATTATATAATATTCTGGTACATATCGATGTCTGTAAAGAAATCGCCATTGTAGGTACTCATAGATTTCAGTTTGTGTATAAATTATATGTACTACCTACTGTACTATCTATTTAATGGTGCCTGAAATAACTGCCACAGAAATCGCTTACAATAAACCCTTTTAGCACATAATTATTTCAGACAACACCATTCTAAATTTCGTGTTCACACCCTCAGAGAATATACGATCAACATTTTACCTGGGCTGGTGAATAGTTTCTTTGGGGGGTGGCATAGGGGTGGGAATCCTGCGGCCGCCCCTCATCCCGCTGCCACTCATCTTGGCCTGCAAGGCTCGAAGCCCCAATTGTCCTTGGGCGGAACTGAAAAAAAAAAAAACATAATTCTTTAGAACACTCTAACGAATGAGACAAGGGGTTGGTAGTATTGAAATCCAGTCGCGTTTTAGATCTGTTTCTGTCCTTTATTATCAGGGTTTCCTTTGTGCTTCCTGAGTTTTATTTTGTCAATTAAATATGCTGTAATAAGGGAGGAAAGGGAGTTGAGATAGGCTTTGTGAGGATTTTCCTGACTGGCGACTCGGTTGTTGTAGATAGTATTGTCGTCTTGGATTTTAAGATTAGGAGCGGTTTTTGATGTCCGCAGTTTATATAAATACAATTATATTTGTCTGAGTGGGTCAATTGTATAGATACAATGAATTGTTTCTGATCTAAACTATACACCGTAAATTTTTTAATTTCGTTAAGTAAACGTCAGCTGAGCGAGTCCAGTGAACTGTAGGTAGTTAGTAAGCAACGACCGACAACTACCTACAAGGTTATTGACTCGTTTACTTAGAGAAATTAATTTCGTACATGCATATATTAATTCGAATTTTAGAAAAAAAAGTGCTTAATTTCTTTTTATTTTATCTTTACAAATCGATAGTGTTTCATGTACCGGATCGACCCTCAACGGGATTAAAACTGTAAAAATTTGAAAGTAGGTATATATCAGAAAGTAATATGTTGCTTTTAGGCATGTGTTTTTTTTTGGTGGAAAAATCATCCAATGACATCTCCGCGTCCTTGGGTGGGACGAAAGATAGTGTCAGACTTTTACTGGCTAAAACTCGCTCCTGTTCCTTAGTTGCCTTTCATACCAAGGCCAAATCTTCCTTTCAGAAACCGACCCTGACCCCAATAGGCTTGGAACCTGCTGAGCCCCTGTGGTTTGCTGACGTGAAACTATTCGTGCCGACGACGACTTGGGCTCGGTCCAGACGAATAACGGACGGTTGGACAGCGAGCTACCCATTGCTCGCCGTATGCAACCCCGCGCTTATAGGCATGCGTGCTTGGTCGTCAACCACATCATCGCTTACCATCAGGTGAGTTATTTCACCATTATTGGTCAAACCCGGGCTTATCTATATTTTTTAGGGTTTCATACCCTAATCTTGATTCAAGAATCATCATTTCGAGGTAGTTCCACAATTATTATTATTTCAATATCAACTAGAATTTAGACACTATTGTAAGCATCCATTGTAACTTAAGGCCAGGTTCTACTCATTTTGAACTTTTTTAAACTTCTGGAAATCCACCAATATAAAACTTATAAAAGAGAATACCATGAAAAAATACTTTATTAAAATTGACTATATGATTAAGCGCCGGACGAAAATCGGAACATGATCTAAATTAGTTGGCTCGATAAAAAAAAAATTGAGAATCTAACCCTAATTGACTATTGACTATTATTGACTATTTCAAACGTGTATTATCTACGAGATTACGTCACGGAAATATATGAAAGTTATGAAAAAAAGATTTTTCTTTTTTTAAAAACGTTTTGCAAAAAATATCTTGAATAGTTATAGTTTTTTTTTTATATAATAAAACCGCTGTTTCGGGGCCGCAAAGTCGATATAAACCCAGGCGGAGTTCATACAAAATACTCAGTGACTACAAACTGCCCTTAAATCTTTTGATACCGTTACCAAATTTCAGTCACGTACTAAAATAAGTACACGAAAGCAAAACGATCCTACATCAATACCTAATATTCATATCTTCTACTATCGCTCGTCTAATTGTTCAGTGCGAGATGAATACTGGTATACTGAAAAGGACTATTTTTGTAATACCTTAGCTCGTAACGCTAAGGTTCAAATTCCTCTAGCAGATTTGGGTGTGTATTTTTGCAATGTCCTAGGATGCATCAGTCAAAGCCGTTGGTACGTTACCGGCATTGTGAAGGCTCTCAAAGCCACCCATTGGAGTCGTCAGGTTTGTTCGTCGTAACAAGTACGGAACCTAGATTCTACTCTGATGATAGGCAGCGTTTTTGTTCTCTCTGGTTTAGTTTTTCTATAGGGTTTTGTGTTTTTTTTGACGATAGGAATGTAGTTTTTGTGTTTTTTTTATGTGTTCTTTTTGTTTGTCACAAAATATTGTTTGTAGGGACGAAGTAAATAAATAAAGAAGTTATTTTACTTCATAAAACATGATAAATGTAAGATTGCAAAATGTCCCGAGAAATGAAAATTATTTTATAAATAAGACACAAGAACAGTGGTGGCCGAGTGGTAACGGCCCTGACTTACGAATTGTAGGTCACGGGTTCAAACCCAGCCAGGCACATTACTTTGTGTAATTTATATCATCATCACTGCTCTCAAGACGGTAAAGAAAAACATCGTGAGGAAATCGGAATGACTCTTCAAATTGTTTCTAACCAAAAATTAGAAGACATGTGATATCCACCAACCTACACTGGGCCCGCGTGGTGGATTACGGCCCATTCCCTGTCCTAGAGAAGAGGCCTGAGTCCCAACAGTGGGAACATTATAAGGCTGATGCTATAAATAGGACACGTTTATGTTATAAACTAATGAATTTGGGCGTGATTTATCGCTTATTAAACATTTTTTTCATAATACATCGAGAAATTATAATGTCATTCAAGATTTATTATAATCATGCGGAGTCTACAAATCAAATTTATATAAAAATCACAAATTCCAATGTTTGTAATACTACCTCTGAAACGGTTTGACAAAAAATCATAAATTTGGGTCAAACCGTGTATATTTGGTGTAATGGACGCCGAGCTAAAAGTGCTAAAATAAGCAAAGACTGATAAGACAGTGAGTGTGTGTATATATAGTTTGTGTTTTTTAAGTGAATCTAACCAATTTCAAGTGAGAGACTTGCGTAAAACGCCTTTATTGTTAAGTGATAACGTAGAATAAGATTACGTAGTGATAAGGACTTGTGATTGGTGATAGTGACTTTTCTATGTTTTATAATTTTACAGGATAGATTAGCATATCCTAGGTGAGATTATATAAGGTTTGCTATGTAAGATATGGATATTTTATGTAAAAAGCATGTTTGAATTGTAAAGGCTCTCGTTAAGGTAAAGTTTCGTTATACTTAAGGTTAATGCATGGAAAATTCTACAAATTTTGTGCTAAATTCTGATTGGCTGGTTCTCTCGCGAGCATTCGAGAATGTTCCGTAGCTCCACCCCAGAGATGTATAAATTAGGCGCGGTTTAGTGCGAGAACGCAGTCGTCCTCCGAGAGCCTAAAGAAAAGGAAGAAATAAACTGAAGAAAGAAAAGAAGCCGTGTTTTATTCAAGACACACAAAATACAGTCCAAAACAGCCTGGTCCTTCGAGCGTCGGATAAGAACAGAAGAATCTGCGACAACATACCTGCGGAGACGACGTGTCAACAACGAGTCTGCGAACGAAGATCGAACCAACGTTTCAAGATTACGCCGAATTAGGGAAGAAAAATCAAGATCTACTAGTCTCGCTTAGAAGAGGGCTCCGTTGAAGTGGAAACGAAGAGTTCACCGGTTCCTACACGTGGAAGGGGCCCCGTTGAGGTGATATTCGTCGACCACTGGTCCTAGAAGAAGAGGGACATTTGAAGAAGGGTGGATCTAGATTTCAAGGGGCGGATCAAGAAAAGGATCGTTGGGTACGGGACTCGTCAGGGGCGGATCAAGAAACCCGCTACGTGTTGGAACAAGTTCACGTATTGGAACGAGTTCACACACGTTCTACGTTCAAGATGGTGGTCACCCGAAGTCAGGGAGATGCAGCGGATATGGAGGAACAAAGACGCGCCCAGCTACAGGAAGCAGCGCGTATAGAGAGGGAGCGACTACGAAGATTGTCAATGGAACCGCCGGCGTCACCTTTTCCAAAGGGAGCGGACGCTAGTACGGCAGGACCTTCTGGGGTCGCTACAAGAATTGAAGACCAACAAAGAGCAAGATCGCCTGCAAGATCAGCAAGGTCTATTCGATCGACCAACAGCGCCACGACACGACTACGAGTGGCGGAACTGGAAGCAGCAGAAAAGTTGGCCGCGATAAGAAGAAAGGAGTTAGAATTGGAAGCAGAATTGATCAAGAAGAGGCTAGCAGTAGAAGTGTCGGTCATCAACGATGAGGAAAGCGTGCATGAAGAGCAGTTTACGGAAGCCCTCCCACGGGAAGAACCCCTGCGTAAAGTGGACGACTGGCTGAGGAGGAACCCGCTCACTTCACGGGGGGAGGAGAGCTCCAGACGAGAAGAAACGAAGCAGCTCCGGTTCGACACAGCACGAGGAAGATCACCGACCCCTACTAGAACCAGGAACAGCATAGAACACCTGGCAGCTACCCTGGAAAAGATGGCAAGACCAAGACTGCGACACACAGACCTTCCGACTTTCTCCGGCGTGACCAACGAGTGGCTTCCATTCAAAGCATCATATCGGGACTCGACCCAGATGTACCAGATCTCGGCAGCAGAGAACATACAGAGATTAAGGAGCTGCCTGAAGGGAGAAGCTAGAGACGCAGTGGCCGCCCTACTACATACAGCAACTGACCCGAACGTCATAATGAAGACATTGGAGCAATGTTTCGGAAGACCAGAAGTGATCATCGATAAGGCAATGGAAGACCTGAAGAAACTTCCGAGACTGGGGGCCTCAGCGACGGAGATAAACAGCTTCGCAATCAAGCTGCAGAACATAATCTGTGTCCTCAAGACTATTGATAGAAGAGGATACCTGTACAACCCGATGCTAAGCAGAGAGGTACTGGAGAAGATGAGCCCGCACCTGAAAGCAAGATGGTGTGACTACGCGTACGACCATGAAGACACGACAGACCCAGAGATCGTCGTCATGTCCCAGTTTCTGATACGGGAAGCAGATAGGGCGTTGCGATATACATACGCCCCTGCATCGTGCGCCTCCAGTATGAAGAAAGAAGCGAAACCTGCTGTGACATTCAAGAAGAAAGCAACCGTGTACGCCACGTCTGAAGATACAGAAGAAAGAAGAGACTTGTGCCCGAAGTGCGACCAAGAACATTTGCTGACCGCCTGTCCCAAATACAAGGCGCTTTCGGTAGACCAGAGATGGAGTCTGGTCCGAGAAAAGGGTATATGCTTCAGGTGCGCCCAGAGAAGACATCGACGCATAGTGTGCAAGGCGAAGCCGTGCGGTGTTAATGACTGCCGCCGCCCACACCACTCCTCCTTGCACAATGATTCGAAGAAAGAAGCAAACAAACCCGAAGACGCGAAGACCGACGAGCCACCGAAGCAGGAAGCGGTACTGTCGGTGGCTACGAGACCTGCTCCAGGACCTAAGGCAGTGCTGCTGAAAATGTGCCCTGTCATCGTGTCGAGACCACGGGGGGAGGCGAAGACCTACGCGCTGCTAGACGAGGGAGCAACGATCACCCTCATCGACGAGGAACTGGCAGCCAGCATCGGGGCAAGAGGACCGTCACAACCGCTTCACTTGAACGGAGTAAACATGTCACAGCAAGAAATGGAAAGTCAGCTCGTGTCCATCGAAATCAAGGGGATTAAGGAGACGGATGGCCATCGGATCAAGGCAAGAACGATGAAAGATCTGAAGCTGCACCAGCAGGCCATTCCGGAAACCTTGCTGGACTTCGAGCACCTGAAGAACCTGGAACGGGATGAGGTGTGCTACGAGACTGCGCGCCCTGGACTCCTGATAGGAACCGACCATTGGGAATGTATCGTCTCCAGAGAGTTGCGAGTCGGCTGCCCGAACCAGCCAGCTGCTTCAAGGACTCAACTCGGATGGGTGGTGCATGGGACCGCACCTCGCGGCGCCATCTATCAAGAAGGAAACGTACTACACCTGTACGAGCCTGCCAGACCTACCAGTGCGGGCGACCAGGAGCTCCATAACCTAGTAGAAGCACACTTCAAGATCGAATCTCTCGGCGTCACAAAGAAGCCAAGAGTCAGCGAAGCGGACAAGCGAGCTACATCTATCGTCGAGCGAACAACGAGGAAGATCGACGGAGGCTACGAGGTAGGATTACCGTGGCGACGAGACGACACCTCCATGCCCCCTAGCTACAACCAAGCGCTTCGCCGACTGAGGAAGATCGAAGAGAAGATGGACTCGGATCCCGCTTTCGAGAGAAACTACTCCAGCCAGATAGAGAACCTGCTAGAGAAGGGGTATGCGACTCCGTGTGATGGCTCCGAAGATGGAAGTGCTGTCAGCTGGTACCTGCCACACTTCGCGGTACAGAACCCCAACAAACCGGGTAAATACCGTCTAGTGTTCGATGCGGCGGCTAGGAGCAACGGAGTATGCCTCAACGACGAGTTGCTGGAGGGTCCAGATCTGCTGTTGTCACTACAAGGGATCGTCTTCAGGTTCCGAGAAAAGACTATCGCGATCACAGCAGACATTCAAGAGATGTTCCTGAGGGTGAAGATAAGACCTCAAGATCAACCGGCTCAGCAATTCTTGTGGAGGGGAAAGGAGCGAGAGAAGCCCCCTCAGAAGTACAAGATGACCAGTATGATCTTCGGCGCCGCCAGCTCCCCGTATATGGCCCACCACGTCCGCAACCATAACGCAGAAGTGTACGGGCAGGAGTTTCCGCGCGCACTGGAGGCAATCAGGAACAGTCATTACATGGACGACTGGGTGGCGAGCTACGAAGACGTAGAAGAGGCACGGAAGGCGGTTCAAGAGACACGGACCGTACACGCTCACGCCGGGTTCACACTACGTGGATGGAGCGCCAGCGACAAGGCAGTGCTGAGCGACGTGCCCTCTGAGCTACATGCCACCACGCCCACGCAATTGGGAGGAGAGCAGCCGGAGAGCAAAATATTGGGGCTGTTCTGGAACGCGGAAAAGGATGAGCTCGGTTTCAACACGTCCATGAACCGGGTCCCGGAAGAAGTAAGATTGAGAATACGCGCGCCGACCAAGCGGGAGGCACTCAGCGCCGTGATGTCGATCTACGACCCGCTGGGACTGCTGAGCCATTACACAATCCGCTCCAAGATCATTCTACAGAGCTTGTGGCGCCTACAGATCGCCTGGGACGAGCAGATACCGGAAGAAGAGAACGAACTCTTCGCGTCCTGGCTTGCACACCTTCAGGAAATAGCTACGCTGAGATTGCCCCGCTGCTACGCCCTAGGAAAATACGAACGAATTGACCTCCACGTGTTGTGTGACGCCAGCGAGCAGGCCTACGCGACCACGGCCTACTGGCGCATTAAGAGGAGCGACGGGAGTATTGCGGTCGTGTTAGTGGCAGCGAAGGCAAAGGTAGCACCGAGGAAGACGCAGACCATACCTCGGCTGGAACTCCAGGCGGCAGTCATCGGGACAAGACTCGCCGACACGATCAAGAGAGAACATCGAGTGGAAGTTGGCCAAACAACATACTGGACCGACTCTTCGACGGTCGTGCACTGGATACAACACGACATGCGACGCTACACACCGTTCGTCGCCCATCGACTTGGGGAGATCGCCGAACTAACGCAGAGAGAGGAATGGCGATGGCTTCCTACTGACTTGAACGTGGCTGACGATGCCACACGCCTAACTGATGCGCCAATCAGCTCAGCGGATCGGTGGTTCCAGGGGCCAAGTTTTCTGTACTTACCAGAAGACCAGTGGCCCGGGAATTCAACAGGGGAAGAGAACGATGAAGAAGTCCTGCACGTGAGTGAGACATCAGGACGAGAGAGTTGGCTGCCAGACCCGGAACGTTTCTCGAAATATGAAACCCTGGTGAGGAGTGCAGCAAGGGTCTTGGCCTTCATCGACATCTGCCGACGACGAGCGACGCAGCTGGAACATCGACACATCGTACGCGCTGAGACCGAGCTGATCCGACGGGCGCAAGAAGAAAGTTTCCACGAAGAAATCGCACGGATGCAGTCTGCTCGCCCTATTCCAAGATCGAGCCGACTTTACCGGCTGGACCCGGTAATGGACGACGGAATCCTGCGCGTGAGAGGCCGGATCGAGGCTTCCTCCGCGCCCATCGAGACGAAACGGCCAGTCATCCTGGACGGCCGTCACCGCATCACGAAACTCCTGGTTATGCGGGAGCACTGTGCAGCGGGCCACGCTAACCGAGAGCGCGTGACCAACGACCTGCGCCAGCGTTATTGGATCATCCACCTGCGACCTACAGTGCGCGCAGTGGAAAAGCACTGCACCCTCTGCCGAAGGCGGCGAGCAGCGCCGCAAACGCCAGCCACGGGAGACCTGCCACACGCTCGCCTTGACCCGTTCCACCGCCCGTTCTCTAACTGCGGGGTGGACTACTTCGGACCGATGATGGTCAAGGTGGGACGTCGCCGTGAAAAGAGGTGGGGTGCACTGTTTACGTGCCTCACATCCCGCGCCGTGCACATCGAGCTCGTCGCGTCTCTCTCAACGGACTCAGCGATCATGGCACTAAGAAGAATGGCTGCACGCAGAGGGTGGCCACGACTTATGTATTCAGACAACGGGACGAACTTCCGCGGAGCAGATCAAGAGCTTCGTGCGGCTTACGAGGAGTGGCTCCCCGCCCTGAAGGACGAAGGACTACTACATCGGATGGAGTGGCGGTTCATACCACCCGGCGCGCCAAATCAAGGTGGCGCGTGGGAAAGGTTGGTGCGCTCCGTGAAGGCGGCCCTCGGCGCGACTCTGAAGGAGAAGGCGCCAGCTGAAGAAGTTCTACGAACGCTCCTGACCGAGGCGGAGTTCTCCATCAACGCGCGTCCACTAACCCACGTAAGCGTGGACCCGGCGGATCCTGAGGCCCTCACACCCAACCATTTCCTGTTGGGGTCCTCCCTCGGCCTGCCATCGACGGGACCCTGCGACGACGCCGATCGACGAGTGTGGCGAGCAAGTATGGCGCTCGCAGACCACTTTTGGAGGCGCTGGCTCCGGGAGTACCTCCCTACTTTGGTACCCCGAGGCGAGCCAAAGAACGACGCGCGTCCTCTACAAGTTGGTGATGTGGTCCTCGTAGTCGACTCCACACTGCCCAGAAATACATGGCCGATGGGACGAGTCGAACGCACGCATCCGGGACCAGACGGCGGCGTCAGGATCGTCGAAGTGCGCACCAGGACCGGCGTGTTCCGGCGGCCAGTCAGCAAGCTCGTCGTCGTGATGAGGAAGGAAGCTACGCAGGCTGCGCTGGGGGGAGAGATGTAATGGACGCCGAGCTAAAAGTGCTAAAATAAGCAAAGACTGATAAGACAGTGAGTGTGTGTATATATAGTTTGTGTTTTTTAAGTGAATCTAACCAATTTCAAGTGAGAGACTTGCGTAAAACGCCTTTATTGTTAAGTGATAACGTAGAATAAGATTACGTAGTGATAAGGACTTGTGATTGGTGATAGTGACTTTTCTATGTTTTATAATTTTACAGGATAGATTAGCATATCCTAGGTGAGATTATATAAGGTTTGCTATGTAAGATATGGATATTTTATGTAAAAAGCATGTTTGAATTGTAAAGGCTCTCGTTAAGGTAAAGTTTCGTTATACTTAAGGTTAATGCATGGAAAATTCTACAAATTTTGTGCTAAATTCTGATTGGCTGGTTCTCTCGCGAGCATTCGAGAATGTTCCGTAGCTCCACCCCAGAGATGTATAAATTAGGCGCGGTTTAGTGCGAGAACGCAGTCGTCCTCCGAGAGCCTAAAGAAAAGGAAGAAATAAACTGAAGAAAGAAAAGAAGCCGTGTTTTATTCAAGACACACAAAATACAGTCCAAAACATTTGGTAAGTCTAAGAATAGGTCGTGGGTAATTTTTATCTTCTTAACTCCACCCCCAGCTTTTTCTTTCGTAATTTATATGACAAAACAGCGTTTGCCATATCTACTATTGATATAAATAGGTAGAAGCAAGGATAGATTAAAAAACATATACATATTATTATTAAAAGAAATATAATAGGTCCTTTTTTCATTTACTGGAATTAAATAAAAGACTATTTCATTCCGTCACACTTTTTATTATTAAATAATTTATTTATTACAATCATTATAGTTTGCGCTAATATTTTAAACCAAATTCTGCAGACATTCCATTATTATATTATAATTTAATAATTACAATAAATAGAAAAACATAACAGTACTAAAATTAAACTAATCAAATATAAATACATTACAAAATTTATGTATACCTATATTTTTTTTTTATATTAGCTCGTAAATAACATAAATAGTTTAATTCATTTAAATGAATCTCAAAAACATTATAGAAAAACAAACGCACATTCGATTATATACCTTATCC
Source organism: Leucania comma (assembly GCA_958295575.1). Taxonomy (NCBI): domain Eukaryota; kingdom Metazoa; phylum Arthropoda; class Insecta; order Lepidoptera; family Noctuidae; genus Leucania; species Leucania comma. The sequence goes on from OY282469.1 coordinate 4,893,197, forward strand.
ACAAGTCTCTCAAAGAACAACTAATCAAAGCTCTCTGTAGCTCGTTGCGTTTCAATTTAAATGTACTACGACTAGCACATTGCCTCATCGAATCGGAAATGTCCACTGCTTAACACAGATATAATCACAAGCTGGAAGTTACAGACTGTTCGAGGCTGGAATGAACATAGTGGGAAAATGGATGACGTACGTAGACGACAGCAGCAACATGCATTACCTCCCTCTATTCTCTTACTTGCTTTGTGAGGGGGATAGTCGTCAAATAGCCGCTTGGAGAAAGAGAAAAGATATATTTAGATTTTTATATTTTTGTTTGTACCGAATAAACTCAAAAAGTACTTAATCGATTTAAAAAACTTTTCACCAGTAGTATGCTCCTTTATCGCTGAGTAACATAGATTATACTATAATTACACGGCTATTTTGATCGTCTTAATTCCGTGGAGGGTCGATCCGGTACATAAAACACTATCGATTTGTAAAGGTAAAATAAAAAAATAAGTACTTTTTTTCTGAAACTCGAATTAATATACGCATGTATGAAATTAATTTCTTTAAGTAAACATCAGCTTATCGAGTGCAATGACCAGTAGGTAGTTAGTACGCAATGACGACAACTACCTACAGGTCATTGGACTCGCTCAGCTGTCCGGATCCCGGATCGACCCTCCACGGGATTAAAACAATCAAAATTTAGCCATGTATATTATCTACTTTTATGTAGGTGAGGCCGCTGGTAGAAGTTAAGTAATATAATGAACTAGCGACCCGCTCCGGCTTCGTATGTGTGCAATACTGATACTAAATATACTACAGAATGTCTTTATATATAACGTTCACAGCTTTTTTTTTCAAAATTATCACACAACGTCGTCTAGTCCCAAGCTAAGCAGAGCTTGTGGTACTAGACAACTGATAAACATACTTATATCTGGGTAGATAAATTACACCCAGACACAGAACAAATGATCGTGCTCATCACTCAAACATTTGTCCTGGGTGGGAACCGAAACCACGACTGCATAGCAGTCAGGGCCACTAACCACTAGATCAACCAACCAGTCAAAATAAACATGTTTTCTTTTTAGGTTACTTCATAGGCACGTACCGTCCCTCTGCATTTTAAATCTGTAATATTTTTTCCAGCGTTTGTAATGTAAGCGAAAAAAGTGTGTTTATTTACAACAGAATATTAGAAACCTCCAAAATCATCAGTGTTTTTCTACCATACTACGTTTGTATTATACATATAAACCTTTCTCGAAAATTAATCTATCTATTAAAAAACCGCATCAAAATACGTTGGGTAGTTTTAAATATCTATGCATACATAGGGACAGACAACGGGAAGCGACTTTGTTTAATACTTCCATAGTATAAAACAAAGTTGCTTCCCGTAAAGTCTGTCTAAAAAGTAAAATGACTAGAGAATTTTTGAACGAAATAAAAAAATCTGTTGATGGCAACGCGTATTTTAGTTGCCATTCACTTGTCAAAAGCCGGTACGAAACAGTTTGATACTTTTATGTTATTTATTTTTCTTAGTTTGTAGTTTTATCATTAAAGAGACCGAAATATATTCTAAATGAAATGTTTTTGCAGTTTTTTTATTGTTAAAAAGTTCCCAAATAATATTAAATCATTTAAAAAAATACTTATATTCGATACATTTTATAAGTTTCAAAACAATGATCAAGACCTTTTGATCAATCTTCATTATTCAACCAGTGTTAACTACATCAGATTTCATTGTATCCTTATAATTACCCAAGTCGTTTGACTTCAAGGATGCTGTACTCTTTAATCACATTATTTTATCATAATCAATTTATTTAGTCTTTGTTTAACATTACAGTTTACACTCAAACAACTCAATGATGCATTAAACCAACATCGACATTTTGAATTAGCCTATCAATTTCCGAAATTGAATAAGCGCAGAGTAAACGGTGGAAATATTCTGCTAATGATGTTAGCAAGCCCCGGGCTTTTATGTTGCCAGAATTGCTGCTGAATTTGATAATATTTTCTGCTGAAAAACAACATTTTTTATAGCAAAAAGACTGTAAAGTTCACATCTTTAATGACTCCCATTCTAAGTTAGAGCGAGACGGCGTGTCAGACTTTTACTGACAAAAAACCCACATATGTTTCTTCAGTTGGCTTTTGAATTCTAGGCCCATGGGTTGCCTTTCCAGAAATCTCCAGTGGCTCTTAAATTTTCCATGACCACTTACCTGCACTTGTTAGATGTAGAAATGACACGTGGCTCTTGAAAAGTGGATTTTGTCTTTTTATTGATCAGTCTATTTTTTCATAATTGGTCATTTTTAGACTAAAGTAAAAAAAGGTCTATTAGTCAAAAAATAACCTTGCTTAACACCCCCCCCCCCCTCCCCCAAGATATAGTACTGATATCAATTAGTGATGCTATCGGGGTTCAATATAAAAAATAATGAAGAGGTAAATTGAAACGTCCGTATTTATAAAGAAGTTATTCCTGGTTGCTAAGTAATTTCTTATTAAGTCATTACTTGAGGTTAGAAATCTCAAATTTTTCTTAACTATAGAACACAAATTGTTACTATATAAAAGTAACTACTTAATAGTTACTTTTACTCAAGTAATTAATTTTACTTGTTTATTAAATAATAAATACGGGTGTTAAAATTTTATATACGAAAACCTGATATCAGGACAGATTTGCATTTCTTGCTTTGGAGATTATCTAGCATCTTGACGAGCCAGCTAGATAATACTTCCTTGGGTTCTAAAAACGTTTTCTCACTTGACTTATTCTTACTGGGAAGCAATGTGGATTTTCTCAGCGGCAACGATAACATTGCAGTTGAGAGTTAAGCCCAGTAATAGTAGGTAGTACGAGTACCTAATTGTTACAGATAAGGACTCTTGGGATTTCAGCTACATCCTAATTTTTATTTATATTAAAAATACCTTCTATGAAACAATCTTATCACTCAAACTCAAACGCATTTATTTCAAATAGACCACATACAGGCACTTTTGAATAGTCAAAATTTCGCTCAGTCAAAAAAAAATGTAAAGCTAAATTGCACGTTTCAAAGCGTAGATCTCTATGGAGAAGAACGTGCAATAAACTCCATGAACACTCTTTTTAAATCGTATTATGAGTTACATTCATCTTGCTTGCATATTTCTTGTCGCTTCTATAATATGAGCACAATGTACAAGAATAATGAAAAAAAAAAGAACGATATAAAAATAGAAGCAGATAAAAGATACCCAGTGTCAACTAAGGGCGCCCGTTCACGACCATGACAACCGTTTTGAAGGGAACAAAATGACCCATAGCACGTGCCACCATCAGCGAGACATTTGAGTGAGCATGACATATTATAATATAATTATCTTCTTTACTTCCTACTGAACGTTGACTAAATATGTGTGAAATTTTTAACGGCTTGCGGTCCTGGAACGCAAAGGTAACTGTAGGAACATATCGCTCCACCCCTGGCGGCAAGTCATTTAATAATTTTTTTCACCCTCAAAATATAAGGATTGTTTCCGTGATATAAATTGTTAAGTCTGACGCGGGCAATAATGCTGTTAAGAGCTAGAAAATATTCAATACTTTTTTATATCTTTTGTCAATTTTCATAGACAGCCCAAGTCACTTGTTACCTTTTACCTATTGTAAACATCTCTAAACCCTACACCTAGTTCGCAATAAAGAATTTTAATTTTTGCTGTTGTTCATAAAGCCTATCCTCGATGACAGCGATATTACCGCCATTGTTGATGACGACACGTTAGGCGCGTTGGTTGAGCGATTGACTGCTGCACTGCGTGTCGCGGGTTCGATCCCCGCACGGAAAATATATTTGTTTGACCTATAGATAAGTGTTTCGGATTTGTGAAGGCGCCCACGATACAGGAGTCAATCCTAGTGTGGGGCTAAGTTTAAAAAAAAGAAATTGTGACAATGGCGGTCTGTGTAAAAGTTTAGTAACTAATTTCACCTACGTAAATAGACCTAAGTAAAAATCATTTACGAGTATTTACAAAACTCCAAACATAAAACAAACCACGTCATTCTAACTTTAAAACCAGGGTACATTAAAACAAGAGAGTCTTGATTCAGTGCTCATTCAGCAAGTATGAAAAGATGAAAACGTAGCAGATGTTATCACTGCCATTCTGCCAGCTAAACGACAGTCTGGCTGACTGACCGAGTTCTTAACGGGGGTTTAAACCTACCTGGAAAGAAAATAAAAAGAACTGTGGAAAAATATTTCGTGAAGTATAACGTGATGTTTTCAGGGAATTTATAAAGAGTTCTGGCTCAAAAAGCAAAAATATACTTATGGAATTTCGGCAGCAGATGTCAATGTAACATTTTGAACTTCATATCAATAGTTATTATTGATAAAATCTCACTTTATCTGAATTCTGTGGCCTTTATCGTTACACCAATTTATAGCTTTCATGTGGTTTCATTCTTTTTGAGATACGGTATCTCAGACGTCGACAGAAAAACTTATGATACTAAATGTTACTTAGGTAATTACTCTTTCTCTCACTTTATGGCAAAGCGGAAGAATGTGCCAGACTTTTTGCCTAAAACCACACTTATGTTCCTTCAATTGCCTTTTGCGTTCCAGGACCTCAGGTTACCTTTCCAGAAGACCTAGTAGGCATTGGCCCTGCTGGGCCACTATGGTTTGTAGGTTTTTGGTGGTAGAAGTCAATAGATATTTCCCAGTTAAAAAAACCTGGCAAGTGTGAGTCTGGCTCGCACACCGAGGGCTCCGTACAACCTAACTTATGTAAATAATTCAATTCCCGAATCGAGTCCCCACGATTTTTCCGAAACGAAAAAGTATTTTTTTTTTGTGACGTAACCACTTTACCGTTTTCAGATCTATTCCTATACTCGTGCTATAATACCTTGCTTCGTGCCAAATTTCAGGGTTCTAGGTTAACGGGAAGTACCTTACGAATTTTGATTTCCTTGAGAGTGTTGAAATACACGTTTTTGCGACTTATACGGTCTTATTTTTTTTTTTTTTGTTTGCCTAGAAGTTTGTTTTTTTCACAACTTCAAGGGACTGCATACCTGAGTAATGATTTTTACAGATAAACGTAAACATGATAAACAGTCTTGACAGACAGACAGACGGACAATAAAGTGATCCTATAAGAGTTTCACTTTTTCCTTTTGAATTATGGAACCCTAAAAAAAAACTGAGTCTCACCTCAACACAGCATATTAAACTTCCCCATAGTGTTCATTAAAACTAAAGAGCTGTTAGCCCTTAGCTCATAATTATAACACTGTCGCTTTTAACAATTACTTTAATCACTGTTAAAATGACAGTGAGGTAAACGTGACTTCGCATCGCTGTGCCTAGTTCGCAGCTCAGACTTAATTAGATATTATCATTTAAATAATTACTGGGGTAGCTTAGCGAATTCGTAATAGAGATGGGACATGGCCTGAATTTAATTAGGCACCCATGTTGTTATCAAGGCATGAAGGTTAAATAACTGTATTAACTTATAAGGTTAGACTTTTACCGGAGGGACTGGCCCACAATGGCCGAGGACAGACGTGTGTGGAAAAGGGAGAGGGAGGCCTTCGCCCAGCAGTGGGACATAATAGGCTAAAACTAAACTAACTTTATTGAACCATTTTTTTTATTGTTTATTGTGTAACCAAGATATTTGACTGGTCTGTAGATCTAGTGGTTAATGACTCTGACTGCTGTGCCAGAGGTCGTGGGTTCGATTCCCACCCAGAACAAATGTTTGTGTGATGAGCGCAATCATTTGTTCTGTGTCTGGGTGTGATTTATCTATAATATGTATGTGTTTAGAAATATATAAGTATGTTTATCAGTTGACTAGTACTCATAATACAAGCTCTACTTAGCTTGGGACTAGACGGCGTTGTGTGATAGTTGTAAGGAATATTATATGGAATATTATTATAAACGTAATACATGACATGATAGAAAAGAATATCTATGGAGATTCTTGCACATTTTCAGATCTATACGATTAGCATCATTTTTCAGACAGACCGACTTCTTGGCCTTTTTCAAGTCCTTGTGAATAGTTTATTTGAAATAAAATGCTTTGAGTCTTTATTTGCACACACATAAATAAGAGACTAGGAGATGGAAAACGGGAAAACAGGTAAAAAGGTGATGCTTAGTTTTATAGCAATCTCTTCCAGCATACCTGCGAAAGGAGAGTGGAAGAAAATAGAGATTTTAGAATTGATAGGCTCACGTTTGACCACTACTTCACTTGATGGTAAGCGGCGATGGAGCATGCTTGCCTAGGAGTAACCTATTCACTCTTGACTTTTTTTTTTATGGTAGGTAAAATCATCCAATGACAAATCCCGCCCTTGGGTGGAGCGGGAAGTAGTGTCAGACTCTTACTGAATAAAACCTACCCCGTTCCTTCGTTGCCTATAGTGCCGGGGCTGAGCCTTCCTCTCAGAAAACGGCCCTTGACCCCAGCAGGCTTCGACCCTGCCTGCTTGCAGTTAGCAGGCTGGGCCTCTTCGGTGTGCTGACAGCTACTTGAGGCGCGCGGGAACAGAACGCGCCGTCGACGACTTGGGCTCAGTCCGGCCTCCTTACTACGGACCATGGCCTGAACCAAGGCCCGGCGAGAGAGATCGCTGCCACCGATCACCTCCACGAGGACACGGCGATGCTCCGCCCAGGCGGGGCACACCTCTACAGTGTGCTCCACCGTGTCCTCCGGGTGTTCCGCACAATGGCGACACCCGGGCGAATCCTCCGCTCGAATCTGGAACAGGTACTTAGCGAACTTTCCGTGTTCGGTAAGCACCTGCGTCGTGCGGAAGTTGAGAACGCCGTGAGGTCTCTCCAACCACGCCTCAAGGATGGGCCTTATCGCCCCAATTGTGGCGCGCCCCATTCACTCTTGACTTAAAGAACCCTAGGTTATAGATATCAGGAAACTCACTCCGGCAAGGAATTCCAGTCTTGTTGTTTGCAAGATGAATGTGTTCCTAAATCGTTTTGTGCGTATAAGTGGGATGTCCATCAAGTACCGGTAGACATATACATATTTTTAGCCTACTAATCATCATTATTTTTTTTATCATTTCAACCGAATGATTTCCTTTGCTGGACATAGGCCTTCTCTAAATGTCGCCACAATGACTGATGCTGGTCAGTGGTCCGGGTCTTTGGTCCACCTTGTGGGAGGCCTACCTACATTACGTCTTCCAATCACCACTTCAAAACCTTTCGGCTCTATCGACCATCTGTTCTACAAGTATGTAGCAGTAGCTAGTTAATATTGGCCATTCTTAGGGATGCTTTCACAGAAGAACCAAAGTTACTCTTGTCTCGACCAACTGCAGATGATGACAAGAAATTATGTCAGTTAGTAACAACCCTTCAATTGTGACTTCCACCTTTATAATTGTAAAGTGTATGTACATAATATCTTAATTATTTTAGTTTTTTTTTTATGGTAGGTAAAATCATCCAATTATTTTAGTTTAGGTTTAAGTGATAACATTATTAATAGTAGGCTTCGACCCTTCTGCAGGATCCCTACGGTTTGTTGAGAACTCCTTGAGGCGCGCGGCACCATTGCGCGCCGTCGACGACTTGGGATTGCCTTTTGGGTGACGAAAGAAAAGCAACATGTAACAGAGATATTTGTTATACATAAAATGATTGAAAAGAGTGTCCATGGAGTTTCTTGCACATTCTTCTCCATAGAGATCTACGCTTTGGAATGTGCAATTAGCATCATTTTTTTTCTGACAGACTGACACCTTGACCTTTCAAAAGTGCCTGTAAATGGTTTATTTGAAATAAATGCTTTTGAGTTTGAGTTTAAAGATAAGAATTGACAACATTAGAACCCAGGTGTTTAGTGAGTTATAGAACACATTCAAATATTCATTTATTCCCTCTTCAGTCCACTTACTGAGACTATATGTTAGTCTCAGTAAGTGGAATGGAAAGGTAGTAAAGTAATAATTTATTTCTTGTGTGTAAGATATAACCTCCCATTACGTGATTTCAAAATTTTTGACTATTGTATATTGGTCCTTTTTAACTTATAATTTAAAAAAACCAAACCTATAAATCAAAAGCTCACAAAACACAATTCACAATTTAAGTGTAAATAATAAAATAGAAATATAACAATATTCTTCATTATATATTTTTAAATAGCATTTCCTTTCACAATTACATATTATGTAATATATAAGTATGCTTATGAATATAGGTATGTTTAGTATTATTTGATTCGTATTATATTAAAATGATATAAAATATTATTTTACAAGTAGACAGATAAATAAAATGTCAAACGTCAGTAATATAATTTTTAATTTATAAATTGTATTATATACATAGCCATTACTTATTCCAATTTTCGAAACTCGGGTATTTTACACCCATTATAGTTATAGTAGTGCCTATTACAAATTCATTATAACCTTTAAGGATAGAAGCGCAAAACCGTAGGTTCACATTCAGACGTGTTAAATTCGCTTCCATCTTTTAAGATGCATTTGTAAATTGTGCAGTTATTATTACTGACTACTTCCACTCTTCCTCCAAATGGCAAGCAATTTCCGTCTCCTTCCTAAAAAAACATTACTTATATTAGTAGTGAATAGGCTCTCAATAAACTGTGTAAAAATGCGCCTCACCACCAACAATTGCATCACTGGTAAACATCAGGTGGGATCACAGTCAAGCACTACTTTATAACAATTAAAAAAAAAAAATAGACGAATGCAACAAAATTTTTACGATGAAAATTGCTTTGTTACTTCATTGGACTCTATTAAGAATAAAATAACGAGTAAATCCTTCTGTTGATGCCGTAAACAACGTATGGCATCATCATCATATCAGCTAAATAACGTCCACCGTTGGATACATGCCTCCTCTAAGTGTCAAATTGTAGCCACAACGACATCCATGGGATGACTGTGATCATCACCGGTTTATCTTATGGGAAACCTTTTAATAGGTGAATAAAAAATAAATAAAATTTAACCTGGTAAGTATAGTAAAAGTAATGAAATAACCAGACTTTATACGGATTTGATGTAGTCAAACAGTAATGTTTTCATTGCTTGAATGTCTACAGCATCTTTTCTCTAATGTAAGGGTGTGGGCTACTATGGTCAAATGCGATTTGAATTCAAATCCATGTTAATATTATTAAACGTAAAAGTAACTCTGTCTGTCTATTTTTCGCATTCTCAAATAAACTCCTAAACCAATTTTGACGGAAAATTCGAAGTTAGCTTGAACTCCAAAAAATTACATAGGCTACTTTTTATCTGGTTTCAACTTCGCCACCGATATTCGTCATGACAAGTCGTAGGCAAAAGCTAGTGTTATAAAACTAAAATATACATTATATGGTTTCATTTACCTTTTCGTTTAGCGGCGTAGCCATTATAAAAATGGTTCCAACGATGAAAAATATCAAGACCACTGATGCTCGTGCCATTTTAACTTGAAATTGTATTTTATTTAAAACAATAAAAAAAATCACGGTATAAAATAGTTGTCTTAGTGCTGAAGCTGTTCAAGTTATTAAAATTGTGTTTCCCATCACTTGTGATCCTGCTATAAATACCTTTACCAACGATTAATTATGACATCTATAGTTTAAAAAACATAGCCAAGTTGACGATAACAACCTAACACCATGGTCCTTTCTTTGATCAACAAGCAAAGAGAAGTGGAATATTTTATTTTGCTATATAAATAAACTATAAAATTCCTATTCAAAGGAATATTGCCCACTATATCGTATCTTACTTTACAGATAATTACATGTATAGAACATGATTTATTGTCTGGTCCGTGCAATTTTTTTTTTTCATCCTAGTGCTTGGCCGAAATCCCACCTCATGGTTTTTTTTTTGAGGTAAGAAGTGATGCAATCGTTGATGGTGAGGCTCACTAGTTTATTAAGAACCTATTCACTCTAGCTTTATAGACACCTAATTATAATCGGACGGGAAGACCGCAGCAGGTGGAACTGTTCCAGTCCTTCCATGTATGCGGGATAAATGACGAGGCAAAACGCTTAGTAGAAGTTTCAACAACTTAAGGTCGCCGGTTGTCCGATGGTAGAAATGAGATGGCGGAATCAAGTCATGCAATTCCCGCGCACACTCTCCAAAATGCATCCTGTAAAATACTGAAAGGCTGGCTACTCTACGCCTGTGCACAAGGCTTTGTAGATTGGACTTAACCAAATCTAGATCACCAATTAGTCTCTACACACGCTTTCGCCTGCGTCTTCGCGCACAATTGTGCGATAATTAATTTTGGGCTTTTGTATATGTTCTAATCAAGCAGAGACCATAACCACTGCTCTCAAAACGGTGAAGGAAAACATCGTGAGGAAACCGGCATGTCCTAGCTCATTCCCCTCCTAGAGAGGAGGCCTGAGTCCCAGCAGTGGGAACATTATAAGGCTGATGCTATGCTATGCTACGCAGAGAGATCTAGTACCGCGTTGCAGAATTTTGATTTTTAGTTCTTATGTGGCGTCGAACGTGCTCGGATCGTATGAAGCACGGAAAAAAAGCATATTACCACAGATATAGATAGACATAAATAACGCAAGCATCACGATCTGTATGAAAACCAAGCGTGCCATTTTTTGACTACCTATTATGACGTCACAAGTACTATTTAGTGAAGACGCCGCCGCGTACGGCGTCCCCCTCGCTCCAACCCCACTCCAACAGCACAATTAACCATTTTTATATTTTTAACTGCACTCGACTAGCGCTGTACTCCGATGCAGACTGAGCGCGCAAGTGACCACTTACGATTTTTGTACGTAAGCTAGGCACGCGAAGTAGTTGCTCTTGCGTTATCTAGGTATTTCTATATCTGTGCATATTACGGACTACTAGACCGTTTCGTCACCGACCAACACTGTAACGTGCCATGCTTCCACATTTCAATATAAAGAAAATTTTGTTGCCCGACATGATCCTAGCATGATGATGGGTAGACTCCTTATAAATCGACTAATGATATGTTAAACAATATAGAAAAAACATCTCATGATTAACAGCAAACTGTTACTACCGATCGATAGTAGTTATTTTTAGAATTCTTTAACATAATATACTGTAATTACTTGACTGGCCTGTTGGTTTAGTGGTCTGACTGCTATGCCGGAGGTCGTGGGTTTGATTCCCACCCAGGACAAATGTATGTATGTGTGATGAGCACGATCTGTGTCTGGGTATAATTTTTCTATATACTTAATAATAATAATAATAATTTATTAATTTCTCGCCACAACTTTACAAAATACAGAGTAATAGCAAATATACATGCTTTTATCAGTAAATATTGTGGGAGACTGGTGCCTAAACTAGGCTCAAAGTCTGTATTTCAGGACACCAGAAATAAACATACTTATATCTCATAAATATATCGATGGCCCCACCGAATAAACGTGCAAGAGCACTTACACGAATTTATTTTTTTTGCATTTTTCGTTTCTTTTGCCTATCTTGCACCTATTTAATTTTTTTTATGAATTTTAGACCCAAAACACGTGTATTATAATAGTTTATTTTTTTATTCTAGGGAAACAATTAATTTAAAAGTCATAGGAATAATAGTTTATGCTGTTATTACATGCTTTTTGAGTCGCCAAGTACACAAGAATAAACATGTTAAAACTTACAGACGTTTGAGAAGATTTCTAACTGTTTTCGAATTTGGGCAATGTCTTCTTACACGTTTATTCGTGTAGAAATGTATGCAAACTTTATTACTAATGTTTTATTACACAAAATGGAAGTATTATTACAAATAGATTAATAAAATTAAAGCTGAGCTGTACTCACAATGAATGTGTTCCCAAAACACTTTGTGCGTATAGGTGGGATGTCCAACATGTACCGGTGCACGACTTATGCGTGGAGATGCAACGCCGGGGCGAAACTCCGCTGCCGCGACAGGTTGCGGCATGGCAGACAGAGTTCCGGCAGGATCTCATGGTGAAATGGCGAGAGCGACTGTCGCAACCCCGCGCTGGGCACGCCACGATCGAGGCGGTAAGGCCCCTCTTTGAGGCGTGGCTGGAAAGGCCTCACAGCGTCGTCACCTTCCGTTTGGCATAGGTACTAACCGAACACGGCCAGTTTGGGACGTACCTGTACAAGATTCGTGCGAAGAGGACGCCCAGATTTCGCCACTGTGCGGACCGCCTGGAGGACACGGTGGAGCACACAGTTGAGGTGTGCCCCGCTTGGGAAGAGCATCGCCGTGTCCTCGTGGAGGCGATCGGCGGCGGTGATCTCTCACGCCGGTGCTTGGTTCAAGCTATGCTCCGGAGCGAGGAGGAGTGGCAGGCGGTCGTCTCCTTCTGCGAAGCAGTAATGCTAGCAAAGGAGGAGGCCGACCGCATCAGGCAACGGCGCACATGCCACCGCCGCCGCCAGGATACCGATCCCGATTTCCGGCCACCGAAGGCGCGCACTCGCGGACGGCGGGCAATGGGTAGCTCGCTGTCCGTCCGTTCGCTAACAGACCGGTCCGAGCTCAAGTCATTTACGGCGTGCACTGTTCCCGCGCGCTTCAAGGAGTTGTCAGCAAATTGTAGGGGCCCAGCAGGGCCGAAGCCTACTGGGGCCAAAGGTTATGTGAAAATGTCACCCGGGGCCCCACCCAAGGGCGGGATTTGTCATTGGTTGATTTTATCCACCACATAAAAAAAAACATGTACCGGTGGCGCAACGCCGTACGTCTGGTAGTCCGATGATGGAACGGGCTAGGCGGAATTAGGCTATGCAATTCTGTCGCACACTCTCCGAAATGTAACCCGTAGAAAACCGACAGGCTAGCAACTTGGCGTCGATGTTCAAGACTTTGAAGCCTCGGCTCGACGAGTGCATTATTGCCAATAATCCTCCTGGCTCAATAGTCTCAAGCGCATCAAGCTGCTATCGGGCAGATCCGTCCCAAAGATGAGAGCAGTACTCCATACACGATCGAACTTGCGCTTGATAAAGTTTGAGCAGCTGTTCCGGCGTGAAGTACTGTTTGACCTTTGTGAGGATTCCCAACTTTTTTGCAGCCAGTTGAGACTTTGCTTCGATGTATGGCCCAAAGTTGAGAGTAGATGTCAACGTTACACCAAGAAGATTAAGATGGTAGATTACCGGCACGGTTACACCCCGGAAGTTGAAACAGGGCTGAATTGATTTTAGCGGAAAATAGACACGCCCTGGGTCTTAGCAGCATTGAACCTGACCAAATTGGCATCGCCCCATTTAGAGACTGCCTCCAAGGACAAGTTCAAGCGCTCAACCATAGCCTCTCGAAGAGACTGGATCTGTGACCCACTAGCTTGTGCGTTGCATACCCAAAGGCACCGAGTTTAAGCAGATCGTTTATGTGCAGCAAGAACAATGTTGCCGAGAGTACTGACCTCTGAGGGACCTACAGAAGATGTTAAAAACCTCAACTAGCGTACACTAGCATGTTACCTATACCACTTCCTTTATTGAAGGATTTCATAAGTCTTTGTGATTCAGGAGCAATACCAAACCATTATCAAAGTTTTTATAAAAATCTACTACCATTAGAAAGAAAAGAAAGAAAGAAAAACTTTTTATTTGCTTTTTAGATAACTCCATCTCGGTCGCCAATGACAGTGAGGAGGATGACTAGTGTTTCTAATATTGCAATTTGATATTTTTTTTAATCAATAAGATTAGTACTTTGTGTTCACATGGATAAAAACCATGATTATATTTTTTATTCTATATAATATCTGTATTTTATTTAATTATTTATTTACCATGCATTAACAAAGATGTATTACATAAACGAAAACTGATCTTATTAACTCTGATATAAGTGTATTCGATCTTTCCAATCATATGATAGCAGAACAATGTACTGTAAACAAGCGTGTGAATAGTTATAGCTGGCTTCAAACACAAAAATGATTTACGGAGAATAATAGTGTATACCTTAAGTACATTTTATTCGTTGTGTATTATTACACGAATAAACGTGTAATGACATATTACTGTAACCTAGTCCTGCGTATTTCACAAGAGTAAAAACATTAAGTTGTTTTTCATGAATTTCTTGAAACTCGTTGATTTTTTTAAAGAAGTAAATATACAAATCTATAGTTTATTTTTTTACCTTTATTTCGATAATACATTATTTATATCTATTTACAATGAAATGAGCGTTATTGAAGTTTATACGTTTTTATTTTTTACTGAAAAGTGGTCACTTTTCTCTTACACGTTTATTCGGTGGGGCCATCGATATAAGTATGTTTATCAGTGGTCTAGTACTTATAAAACAAGCTCTGCTTAGCTTGGGACTAGACGGCGTTGTGTGATAATTGTGGCATATATTTATTTATTTATTTACTTGGAGTAAAAATTTAAATTTAGATTTAATGAAGTCTTCCTTTTTCACTGCTATAAAGGTAAATTTTCCAAAACTTATAAGACCCTTGATATAAGGGTATTTTTTATATCATGCGGATTTTATAACGCGTGCGGATATGCTCCGCATGCAGAAAATTTCAAAAGGCAAAGTAACGTGTCCCACTTGCGTATTGCACGCATTATAATAAATATATGAACTAGTGCTTGACTGCGATTGCGGAGGTTACGCATAGAGAAAATCCGCATGCGTGATGGAAATGGTCCCTTTTCAAACTGAACCCTGAATTGTTATGTGCGCACGAAACACCTACAGCGCAAGTATACGCCTACGATGGCCAGAAATCAAGATCGAAATCCGGGCCGCGTCTGGGGCGTGAGGGCAGTTGCCTCATGCGTGCGCCCGTCTCTTTTCCTAGCATTACTGCCTTTCAGAAGGAGGCGACCGTCTGCCACTTCTCCTCGCTTGGGACCATAGCCTGTACTAAGCCCCGGCGCGAGAGACACTCACATTAAGAGCCAAATTCACCAATAAACTAATCGCGATTTATTTATTTATTATTTCAGGCGGACTTAATGCCTTAAGGCATTTTCTACCAGTCAACCTTTGGGTGATGCAGAGACGAATTGTGGTAGGTGCAAAATTAAGCATTACATATTATTATCTTATATAAACAAACAAAACGCAGTTTGAGCGACTAATCGAGATTATAGCTTCTTTTTGCGTTTCACCGCGATGAATTGAACCTAGTTTACGCTAAACTCAGTTTCAATTCTTTTGTTGTCGCCCATGTTTACGACACGGGTCTTTAAACTAGATTACGCTGAGCTCAGTTTAGTTGAACTAAGTTTTTATATTGAATGATGAAATCAGCCCTTAGTATTCTATTTCCATATATTTATTTATAAACTCTTTAAATAACAAATATTTTTTTGCATACTTATTTCCTATTCCGAACACCGCAAACAGCCATTGCCTTAGAATTCATTAGTTCCTAATGAAGAGACCCGTGGTAGAAGGTGTCTATTTACGTCGCTAGTAAATTTAATAGATATTGAAATACAACGTATGCACGTCAATATGTCGTGACCGACGTGTCAAGTTGCGTTAATGATGAACTGCACCATAGAATAATAAATAATAGACAAGAAAGTTTCATTTTCGGTCAGATTTCTGTTTCGGTTTTGACTTAGCTAAGAGAGGCCAATGAACTATAGGTAGTTAGTACGCAACGACCGACAGCTACCTACAAGGTCATTGACTCGCTTACTTAAAGAAATTTGAAAAAAAAAGAAAATTTGCGCGGGTCAACCCCCACAAGTCGAAAGTGTATTGAAAAACGTCGTTCGATACGCGTGCACATAAATCGTTGCAGCCCTCGGCTCCATAACACACTGGCCTATCATACGGTTCGAGCAAATTCCGTCTCGGTCGCAATGACAAACTTTCTACACTTGTATCAAAATGTACTATTTTAAATTATCACCAGATTGTCTAGCGCGTTTAGTTAAGGAGCATAATAGTTATTAAAAAATGTGTGAAATATTTTTTTTAAAGTCGAAATCGTCTAATGACTCTCTAGGGTGGAGTTTTTTTAGATTTTTGTTAAATAAATACAGACCTATATTTCTTCAAATGAATTTTGCGTTACAAGTTTCACTTCTACACAGATTTCTTAATCTATGACCTATCCTATGCATGGTGCATGGCACATAATAAATGATGAGTGGGGGTGTCTACCATCGAGCACCCATCGATGGTATAGTTACACGATTAATTGTAGTGGAATATACTCGTAATTTGTCGATGATACAAAATACAGGAATCTAGGTTATAAAGGAACATAACTGATTGTTTTTTCTGCAGCCATGTATGATAAAACTGCGAAATTATGTGAAATGTTTTAAATAAATACATTGTTTTTTCTCAAATCGTTTCGAAATGATAAGGTAAAGGATTTGTAAAATTTTTGGCAACTTCTATTCAGTCCTTTTTTAGGTGAGAAAATCATTCAATCCCCATCTACGTGCCTCTTGGGCGGGGCGGGAGATAGTGTCAGACTTTTACTAACTAAAAACCCGCTTCTGTTCCTTCTTTGTCTTCGTTAGCTGTTGACTGTTAGAAGAGGCCCAAAAATATATACAGCCTTAAAAATATATTATATTTTTTAAATTACATAAAATCGGTTACATAAAATGGTCATAGGATTACATTTGTTGGAGATCCAAATAAATATATAGTATAAAATGAAAATTAAATTGTTTCTTTCTTTGATTTTTTTTTTTTGTATTATGTAATAATTGGTTAGGTTTGATAAAGATCAAGTTCTCAACCTGTTAAAGAAACAATATTCCTACTACAAATTATAGCATACTAAATGATGTAAACTTAAAAATAACTTCGGACATGAGACCACTACACTATCGTTTGTCTAAAACAATGTTAACTTAGTAGTAACCGACAAAGTTTTACAAGCGCACACGTTTTCTAGTTATCTTCAAGTTTTATCTTTCACATATAGGAATAACAAAGAATCTTCTAAGCCGTTCCTAGAATTAGGAAAACTCCACTAACTTAAACCATCAAGCTTTTGAGGTTAATGCACAAACACAATCACGGAAACAGTCTTGATCCACAAACCATTTACTGTTTGCAATTCGCGTTCGCATTTCAAAATCAATAAAACAACGAAAGCGATTTACAGTTAGGCGATCTAACATACAGGCGTATACGCCAACCTATAGAGTACCTACAGTCTCATCTGTTTCATATTATTGGTACTATTCATCTCCGCGCCGTCATTACCTTTGAATACCGAACTCATTACCCATCCTTTTTCCTCATTCCCGACACAAAAGAGAGGTTCGATTGCGAGGGAATTATATGCAATTTCATTGACTAGAAATGAGAATACCGCTCCCCGAGTCTAGTCCGTTAAACTGGAATATTGAAATTTTATAGATAAAGAGCCTTATCCTCGAGATTGATTAGGTCTTTTTCTCATATTAGAGCCTTTGTCTCGGTATTTTATGCTCTGATTTAATGCTTGGAGAATTGGTTTTTAAGTGGGTATATTGAAAATGTGTCTGCGAGGTATCGTGTTTCGAGATATTTTCTTATTTTCCGTTTTGGTATTGATAAAATTTTATGCGATATCGCCGTTGACTACTTACTTGTCAAAAGCGTTTCCTGCGATATTTTTAACGTAAAAAACCACTTTACACCGTTACGGAAAAGTCATCATTTTTTAAACATGTTTCGAAAATGGTTTAAAATCACTTCTGCCAGCGGCACCTAAAAGTAGAAAATTATTCCAAAGGAACTGTTTCTGGGATATTAAAGTATTAGTTATGGTCTATTCCAAGATTTATAATCTATTTTTATTTTATTTGGGTTGCTTACAATTAATAAATAAACAATATAACAGTAAGGTAGATCGCGATGAGCCATTTACAAGCCACCACATCGAATAAGGGAGTACTGTTCAAAATAATAATAACAGAAGTAATTGAGATAAGTAAGAAGTATACGAAGTCAAGGACAATAGTGCAATTACAAAATATTGCTTTTAGATATAACAGTATTTATGGATGCCAAGCTGCTTGTAAAGAAATCAATCAATGAGTTACGTTCTTTGACTAAATTGTTAAATGCTTTAGCTGCGCGAATCAGGCAAGAGTTACTATGATAGACTGTGTGTGTATGAGGAGCGTGAAGAAGATTTCTAATTCGATAGTGCCGGGAGGGGTACGTTCAGAGAAAGCTTTGACAATAATTCTGGGCAATCTATCATAGATCGTGCCATTTTGATTAAAAAACAAATAAGAATCATATATATTTCTGCGAATTACAAGAGGCAGCAAGTGGAATCGGGTGCATCTTTCATTGTAACTCATGTAAGGCATTTTGAACTTGTCTATTCGTGTATCAAATTTTAAAATTGACGAACATACACATAAACTGATTAGAGATAATGAAAATAAATGTACAGTCTCAATCAGTGGTACCGGTGACTGAAAAGTTGAAAGACAAGGGGACAAGGGCTATGTAAAGACAAGGGATGAAACACATGTTACTAACAGAGTTATGTGGATAGATGTAGAGAGAGAGGGAGACCAAAGAAAAGATGTATAAATTGTCTGAGGAGTGATATGAAAGAAAAGGAAGTTAGTGATTGTGTGAATGTGCTCCCAAACAAATAAAGAAGAATAAAAAAGAAAGAAAAAACATTTATTTGAAACTCGCACAAAAATAAAAGAAAACAAAATTAGAAATGACCTATAGAAATCTTGAATTGATTTCTATAAAATTTAAAGTGTTCAGTATTGTAGAGTATAGAGATCAACGCTTTATAATATTTAACCATAAAATAGACAGTCATTCAACTGGCTCTATTTTTTCTCACTGATAAAACGTAGATAATCTTTTTTGTTTGACCACTATCTCAACTATTTTAAATGATAATGATGATTAATATAATTTTTAGTATATGCGAAACCTGAAAATAGTTTGTTCAGAATCAGTAATTGAATCGATTCAAATATTTTTTACACTGTGTTATATTTTTTCTAAAAATATAATGAGGGTCACAAGTTGGACACCACCAACACTAAGTACAATACAGGTCACGGCAGGCCACTGCGGGCATTATTAACCAGCGCAAATCTGGGTGCTGGAACAAAACAACCCCTCAGTTGCTCTGATGGCCCGGCGACCATGTGTTTGTGTGAAGAACTAGGTAATATAAGCATGTTGTTTTTTTGTGATTTTAAATGATGAAATTTTGTAAGTAGATTCTTTACATAAAAATACTAGACATTTGTGTATTGGTTTTCACACAAATATTAAAAATAAGGTAGTAAATGTAAAATCATTATTTTAATTATGAGAAATTCATTCACAATTCGCTTAAGCTTTTAAATGAATGCATCCCACATTGTAATACATGAATACCGGCCAAGCTCAAATCGTCTCGCATGATTATATTCTGTTAAATCAATAATTCATACGCATAACCTATGCAGGTATGCAATGTTAATAAATTCATACTATACAATTCTGGGTGTGTGGTCATTACAAAGAATTTGCCGTACATTAGGCAAAGTGGAAACGGTTTTAACAGATACTTATGTTATTATCAACTTCCTGCCCAGTTTCCGTATTATATTAAGTTCTTTTATATTTACACGTTTTTTGTTTGTTTTTGAAATTTATTATAAATATTTACCAGGTTTAATATTTAGCATTTTTTATTTTATTATTTATATATTATCTTGTCCGTCTCTGTGTTCCGTGAGTGTGTCCGTGGCATCACCAGGCCCTATCAGAATACCAGCGCTGCGTTATTTTCCTTTTTTTTTTTGTTAAAATATCGCAACATATGCTGAGATAGGAGCCTTTTTTGGCCTCACACAGGTCTTTTAATTTTGTTTTCTTTTATTTTTGTGCGAGTTTCAAATAAATGATTTTTCTTTCTTTTTTCTTCTTCTTTATTTGTTTGGAAGCACATTCACGCAATCACTAACTTCCTTTTCTTTCATATCACTCCTCAGACTATTTATACATCTTTATGTATATAATTCTTTTGTACGTGTGTTTGTAACCTCTTTCTAAACAACTTAATCGATTTGGAATAAACTTTGTGTGTATATTTCAGTGGACCTGTGGATGGTTTGAAAACAGAATTAGATCCGGAAAGTAGTACTGAAATCGGGTACTTATTTTTTTTTCTTACTTATTGCCAGCTTTCAGATAGGACAACGTCTGTCAGGTCCGTTTGTAAAATAATAATAATATTTATTTGTTTCAATAGCTTCAAATTACACACATAACTGAAAATATAATACCTCTATATATATTTTAAACAGCAATGAGTCCCGTTGTTTTGCGATTTATCTCTTTTCTTAAAGCTTTACATTTTACTAGCTTCTGTCAATGGCTCTGATCGCGTGAAAATTTCCAATAAAAATTTCCAAAGGAAACATACCACACCTTGGTCAAAGAGTATTAGACTTAATTTCTTTTCCAGAACTCGGTTTACCCGTACGCCAAATTTCATTTAAATTGTTTTTTTTTTTCGGCGGGAAATTATCCAATGCCGCTCAAGGGTGTAGAGAACCCTTGAGCGGAGTGGGAGATAATGTCCGACTTTGACTGACTAAAAACCCACTCCGATTCCTTCGTTCCCTTAATCGGATGTATCGGGGCCGAGCCTTCCTTTCAGAACACGATTCTTGGCCCCAGTGGGCTTTGACCCTGCCGGGCAACTACGGTTTGCTGACAACTCCTTGAATTCAAATCGGATCAGACTTTTGGAAGTGAAGGAGTAACCAAAATACACTTATACAAATACCAACCCTCAAAATTCACCTTTAAAAATATTACTGTGATTTATTTGTGTTACGAAAGAGTGCCTTTCTATCTATTTAGTCGCATTAGCATCGATGACTTTGAATTCATAGCATTCAAGACCAGTCCTTTCGTTATTTAAAAATGGACTACCGTGTAGACTTTACACGCATGTACTATAAAACATAAAATTTCACTTTAAAGTACGCCACCCCCCTCACCCCTCCCCCCTTTACAACCATAAGTCACGCATGAATTCTTCGGAAATTTCGAAACGAGAGCTACTGAGTAGTAATGTTCTAAATTTTACTTAGCGTCCTAACTTCCTTCGAGAACAAGGCGTTATTTGTATGAACCTATTATAAGATGTGCCACTAAAATAATTAGTGAACGTAAACCACAGGAAACCGTACAAAGTTGCGTTTCAGTTTGCACATAAGATAAGATATGAAGAAATATCCGAGACTGAAACATAGACGAGAAGGTGGGAAAGTTTGGTTTTGAAGAGGCTGGTACAAAACAACTGCCTACATGAAAGTTGTGTGTGTTCCCACAGCTGGGACTCAAGCCTCTCTAGGAGAGTGCGGGTTGGCGAATGTCACATGTCTTCGAAGTTTTGGTTCTAGGACATATCGGTTTCCTCACGATGTTTTCCTTCATCGTTTTAAGAGCATTGGTGACGAAATAAATTACACCAAGTCATGCGCCTGGCTGAGTTTAAAACCGCGAACAAATATAACTCATAAGTCGAGGCCGTTACCACTCGTCCACCACTGCTCTACTGCTATAATGCTGAAGGTATTAAAATGGATAAATCAAATAAAAATGCCAGACAGTTACTTGTTCGCTTCAGGGCAAGGTTGTCTGTAAGAGATCGCTTTGACCGCCCATTGTGACACCCTATTAATTTTAAATTCTTTATATAATTTTATTTTTGGTGTACAATAAAGAATACATCTATCTATCTATCCATGTAATACAGAGAACGATGACCAGAGGTTTGGTTGACAACGTGGTTGAGCGACTGGTTTCTGCTGATGCTGCTGCGGTTCGATTCTCGCACGGAACAAATATTTGCATGGACCACAGATCGTTCCGGGTCTGGGTGTCTTGTGTATGAGAGTTACATTTTTGTTAACGCACCCACTATACAGGAGTAATTCCTAGTGGAAAAAAAAACAAAAAAAAAATCGAACATTCATCACTATTATGACCAGATTTTAGTCTTCAAATTATTCTTCCATTTTCGTTCGTCACAGTAAATTATTTATCAAAATAAAATTGCTATTTTACATAAGGTTTAAGGTTTACTTCAATGTCTAGATCCAATCAGTTTTTAATCCCGATTTTCGGCCACTGTAGGCAAGTGCTTGCGGACGGCGTGCAATGGGTAGCTCGCTATCCGACCGTCCGATAACCTTCCGGACCAAGCCCGAGTCATCGACGTCGCGCACTATTTCCGCGTGCCTCAAGGAGTCGTCAGAAAACTGTAGGGGCCGAGCAGGGTCGAAGCCTACTGGGGCCATGAATAACGTGAAAGTGCACACCAGGACCCTGGAACCAAGGCAAAGAAGTAACAGGATTGGTTTTTTAGTCAGTAAAAGTCTGACAATATCTCCCGCTCTGCCCAAGATCAGGATATATTATTGCATGATTTTTACCCACCAGAAAAAAAAAACCGATAACCTAAAACGAACGAACACTTTTTTTACCTAATCGCTTTTGTTTCTGCTATACCCCTGCTATCGATCAATCAATTAAAAACTCAGCCAGCCAGCCAATCATTCAATTTATTCTGTACCTATAAGCATAAAAACCCCAACACCCTCAGTGCTCTGAAAATTTTGACGCATTTAAGATTTTCAGACAGAATTGAAGCTTATGCTTCATTAGCTTCAATTCTGTCTCAGGCTCAGGCTTAATAACAAATTCATATCATGTGTGTACACAGTACATGAGTTCTCTTATTACACGTAGGTTTATTTATATTAAACAAATTTTTGCCAGCAACGTAAGTGTCTCTTTACAAAATTTGAACCCCGGTTTGATTCCCATAGGTCAATTTAAAAAAATCACCTCTAACTGCTCGTCTACGTCATAAATAGAAATCTTTTGCAAAATTTCACGCTTTTAGTCCCAATTGTACTTTCGGCAAAGGAGATGGGCGTCTTGTATCTACCGGATTCCCGCAACCTTTACCAGGTCATCGGTCCACCTTGTGGGTGGCCTTCCAACGCTACGTCTTCCGGTACGTGATCGCCATTCCAGAACCTTCCGGCCCCAACGGCCTTCCGTTCTGCAAGTAATGTGGCCTACCCATTGCCACTTAAGTTTGGCAATTCTTCGTGCTATGTCAGTAACCTTGGTGCTCCTGCGGATATCCTCATTCCTGATTCGATCACGCAAGTAAACTCCTAGCATAGCCCTTTCCATTGCCCTTTGGGTGACTTTAAGTTTGATGAGGCCCATTGCAAGCGACCACGTTTCGGAGCTATATGTCAATCAGATAGTTTCTCCTTTTATACCTATAGATGTACGAGCATGTAATATGTTAGTTCAATGTAACTATACCTGTACTTTTGTGCCCTTTTGTGGTCATCTAATGACTTTTCCTGCTCTAGTGTTGAGCGTAGGCTATGTCAGACTTTTACTGACTGGTATTTTATAACCTGTTCTTTCAATTGCCCGCATATATATTTTTATGTATTCGTACTTGTAATGTTGTCTCTCCACTGCCTTAACTTGACTGGCAGGAAATGCCTACGGTAAATCACACATAAGTAAGTTTATTATCATATCTCTTAGAGCAAATGAATGTATATGTATAAATTCGAACACAGCTAATTATGAATGATCAAGTAACTATTTGTCTTTAGTCAAATACGAGTAAATAAGTCTAGGTAATTTACTGTGTCTTATCTATTAATAATACTTACCTACTGAAACTGACGTCTTCTAACTGAAGAGAAAACAAATTTAAACAAGAATTAAATTGCATTAACTCATCACATTGTCACTAAGGGAGTGCCTTAGTAATTCTGTAGCCTATGTGTGAATAATTGTGTACCCTTCTCATGATTAAACCAAGCAGACACTGGCATCATTCCAAGAAATGCGTCAAAGAATGCCCTTACAAAGTAAATAGAAACACTTAAATCAAATGTCATTCATTGATTGACGGAACTGTTGGCATTTGAGGAATCTATGTCACTGTTAATTCATGGTGAATTGCTGGTAAGGCTTCTGTCTGCATGTAAGGAATTTTTGAAAGAGTTACTGTGACTCTAACAAACAGTTCCAGTTAGGTAGGTCTAACTTCGAGATAGAGATCAATTGTCGAATCCGTCTCGGCTCGGCGGTATTCGGGAAGCTTGCGCGGTGTCTTCTCGTCCAATTTACCACAGTGTCTCAAGACGAAAGTCTATGACCAGTGCGTGTTGCCAGTGATGACAAATAGCTCCGAATTGCGCGGTGTCTTCTCGTCCAATTTACCACAGTGTTTCAAGAGGAAAGTCTATGACCAGTGCGTGTTGCCACTGATGACAAATAGCTCCGAATTGCGCGGTGTCTTCTCGTCCAATTTACCACAGTGTCTCATGACGAAAGACTATGATCAGTGCGTGTTGCCAGTGATGCCGAAACGTGGTCGCTTACAACGGACCTCATAAGAAGACTTAGTCACCCAAAGGGAAAGGGCTATGCTCGGAGTTTGCTTCCGTGATCGAATCAAAAACAGGAACCGTTTTTGGTTAAAGGTATACGGTTACGCTACCTGTATTAAAATACCGATAGCGCTATTTTTTAGGTACGACTTTACCTTTATTTAACATTTACTCAACCGAAATAATTCCGGTACCGAAATTATTTCTCGTGCGAGTACTTATGATAAATGCGAAGTTGCCAGCTATAGCGACAAGTGTATTGCGATTGGCGCGACAAAAAAGCGCGGGAATAGGGGTTTCAAAGGATACCTAAATGTTAGAGGTTTAGGTACCGTTATTTTTCGGTAGTGAAAAATAACGGTACCGTTATTTTGAGGTATTGAAATAAAAAGATATGACGTCATACCGTTAACCATTATAACCGATATTTTTTCGGTATGCAGTCCCTGATCAGAAATGAAGATATACGCAAGAGAACGAAGGTTGCCGACATAGCGCGAAGAATCGCCAAACTTAAGCGGCAATGGGCAGGGCATATGGCACGCAGAATAGAAGGAGAACAAGAATTTACAAAAATTTACAAGAATTTACGAGAATTTACAATAATATACATTTTGATAAATAACAAAGTACCAAGCTGCATAATAAAAATAACTACCCATACAACAGGGTAGGTACGTACACCTCAAAGCAGTGAACCTCACTAATTGCGTTAACGGTTAAAGTCTTAACGATTACTACTATGGACTGTAGTGTCAAAGATCAAGACAGAGCAGGGTCTTTCAACGTGGCATTCGTCAGTTTATTACCTTACAGCTGAAAAGTAATTTGTTTCTAGCAATCAAGATTTTCACATAAAGCGAAAGTACCTACTTGCGGTCATGAGCCTGCCATTATTTGTGGCCATCGTTCTCTGAACTCTTACTTGGGTGTAAGGATGTGTAACATTTATGAAAATTGTGAATACGTATTACCAAGACTGAGGATTGAATTACGCTAGCCTTGAAAATTTTATTCCAAGCTTTCAAAATTGTAATTTGTCCAAGTGTGGGGCGATCGAGTTGAAATCGATTTCTTAATGGCCAAGGTATCAAGCTGATACTCTTTTACTACCTAATAAACTATGTTATGTTAAAAGACAGTAGATAGCAACACAAAGATTTCAAAATTCTAGCTTTATTAGTTTAGAAGGAATTCCTTCTAATTGAAAATGTACTAAGTTTTTAATGTCAGTGTATTCAATGAACGTGTTTAGATAATTTCGAGTAGACAATAAGGGAGAGAATTTACGAAGCGGTTTTTTTCCGCGGCCGCCGCGGCAGTGGAAACCGCTATTTTATTTAAAAACCGCCACGGCCACCGCCGCGATGGCTGCGATTTTGGACCGCAAGCCGTCGGCCGATAGGGCGCGGCAGCCGCGAACAACCGCTCACACCACGGGCGGCTGTAAACCGCGTCGTGAAAACTAATTTTATTTTTTACGTATATATTTGCATTCTACAGAAGCTGCGGGCCCGCTACCATGGCGGCAACGGGTCAAAACCGCTTCGCGATTTATCTCCCTAAGGCCACGCTCACTTTGGACACGAATTTCTATCGTACGTAAACTTATATTCGTGGTCGTAAAAATTGAGTGCGCACACTGATTACGTTTTTTCGCCGTTAAGTAACTAGTGATATCGCGTTCGTGAATCATGTTTGGTTAGAGAAAATTAAATCTTTCCATAGTCCATCAAAAAAAAAAAAATCTAGATGTATTTAATTTATCATTATCTCTTAGTTAGGCTGGACATGTCTGCCACATGCCAATCGAGCAGTGGACCTTTAAAATACAAAACTATTAGGTACCCTGAAATTGCACGACGGGGTTGCAGCATACCTAAAAGGACATAACGGTTACCGATGTTTTTTGTCACACTAGGAATTACTCCAGTATCATGGGTGCATTCACAAATATACACCGTAAAATTTTAGTCGTTTTAATCCCGAGGAGGGTCGATTCGGTACATGAAATACTATCGATTTATTTTGTAATTTTTTTTTTAAATATACTGTTTTAAAAAACTGGAATTAATATACGCATATATATGCATTTAATTTATTTATGTAAACGAGTCAATGACCTTGTAGGTTGTCAGTCGTTGCGTACTAACTACCTACAGTTAATTAGCCTCGCTCAGCTGACCATCGACGTTCACGTCGTCTTTAAGTAAACGGCGTTTTTAGTCAGTAAAAGTCTGACACTATCTCCCGTTCCGCCCAAGTGCGGGAGATGTCATTGGATGATTTTTCCAATTAAAAAAATATAACAAAGTCGAGGCCGTTACCATTGCTCCCAATCAATATAATGTAGTAATAATGCACCCTATTTGTAATATACAACAGTTAGTACATATTCATATTAATGCTAGCAAATAAATCCCCCTCTATTTGCTTAGGCACGTCAATAAGCCGTCCATTTTGTTCAGTGTTTGTTTAAAAATCAGCGTAAAGAGGAATTTCTATGTGTGTTCGCAAATACGTGTGTTTATTATACATTTTGTTTTCAGAACAATATTTGCGCGGAAAAATCTTTTGGGATGTTCAATTGTTTGTTTATTTTGGTGGTCCAATAAATTTCATATTCTGTGCCCAATATTAGGGTGTGAACTTCAGCTATATAAATTTTTGAAAGTAGAAATCTTTTCCGGGAAGGCTTCACGAATATTTTTTTACGTCAGTGTTAATATCGTGATATTGCTGAATGTTTTCCTCTAGTAAATTTTACTTTCCCACTGATTATACTTTCTACTAATCACGTTGAAAGTTTGTATGTTTGTTACTTTTTCACACACAAAATGTCTGAAATTCGGCATACACAAGTAGACTGTTGATGTTCTGAATTAGTGCATAAAAAAACGGTAATTTAAAAAACTAAAAATCCCGACTGCTTTTCTGAGCATTCATGAAAAAGCCCTAAAACAAGAAAGTCGTTGTACCCGATTGCACTTAACTATATAATATTTTAAATACTGGCAGTCGGGACTAATTGTAGAATTGAGAGCACATACCTATAATACATTGCAGATTACTCCAATCTATTGACTAGACGGCTGACTTTCTAGAATGGGTCCCGACTGCCAGTATTTAAAATATTATATAGTTAAGTGCAATCGGGTACAACAACTTTCTTGTTTTAGGGTTTTTTCATGAATGCTCAGAAAAGCAGTCGGGTTTTTTAGTTTTTAAAATTACCGTTTTTTAATTTTAGTTTTATTTTATTACGATATCACTTTCAAAGTAATTGCGAATCTAAAGACACGTCTCAAACTAAAATCCATCGAGCCGTTCTGGTCGCAGAGCGTGCCAAACAATTATACATACATACATACATACATACATACTCTCGAAAAACATAACCCTCCTTCTGGCGCAGTCGGGTAAATAGAATATAATTCTTTAGTTTTATATTTTACTTCCACGCGGGCGAAGCTGCTAGCATCAGTTTCAATACTGAACGGATTGATTCCATAAACAATAACCAATACACTATTTATTTTTCCTGTATTGTGAGTGACACACATAGAAAAACAGCTCACCCGGTACAACCAACTGTAAGCCATACAAATATTCATTTCATGTGAGAATCGAACCCGTAACATGCATTGCTGCAGCCAATCACGCAGCCGCTAGCTGTGCCGTCGTTTTGAATGAAACTAAAATAATACTTTTTGCGTACGTACGCAAAATACGCGCCTAGTCGTAGACTTGCGGACACTAGCCCGAAAAACAAACACTTTTTGCGACGTTTACCTGTTCCCGTGAAATAATTACTATTATTACTTATACTTATTATTACTATAATTATAATTACACAAAATAGCCACTGGAAAAAGCTAATTAGTCGATGTAGTTAATTTATTATATGTTTGTGGAAAGACTTTTTAAAATAGTATAAATAGGCTGATTAATCAAACACAAATAATATGCTCAATATAATAGCCATCGTTTGTAATAAAACAAAAACCCTCTAAGAGATAGCGCGCACGAGCAACTTCAGTCTTCGCAACTAATTTGTGTCCCCCATCAAGTCTACGGGATCATATGAAAGTGCAACGCATGTAGCGACGCAGCAGCTGGGAAACTTTTTGTCCGCAGGTTCAGTAACAGGCCGGCAACGCAACTGTCAGCCCGTCTATTGGAAGCTCTCCTCATCATCATTTCAGCCGAAAGATGTCCACTGTTGGACATAAACCTGCCCAAGGTTAGACACAACGGTCGTGTGTGACCCTAACCAGGTTGTCAGTCCACCTTGTGTGAGGCCTTCAAAAAATTGAAAGGTTTATGCAAAAAAGTCGCGTGCTGTCGGTCATGTGTGCATCTTCTAAATCTTTGCAAGGAAATAGTGGCAAAGAGAAAAAAATGTTGAGCAATTCATTTCCTCGTAAGACCCTAAAGTAAATTGAAGCGAATAATATTTAAGTTTTTTTTATATGATAGAAATTTTTATTTTATATGATAGGAATAGGTGGGATCGCTGTTATTACGATCCCACCTATTCGTATTCACTCTAGTCTAAGACACCCATATTGTAATGGAAGACCGCAGCAGGCAAATTGTTGACAGTTTTCTAGGTTTTCACATCCCAAAACAAAAATAAAACATTACGTAGCAAGAAAAACAACGTGTACACATTTCAGAGCATTACAAGAAAAATAAGTTTAAAAAAGTCTAAATATAATAAACGACTGTTTTTTACTTGTGTTTACACCAGCGGCATTTACAAAGTAACCTGTGGTTCATTGACTCAAATGTTATTCTTGCACCTTGATAAAGTCGGACTATATAAACACAGAGGGCGATCCGTTTGTTTACAATGCGCCGACGCACCGTCTTATGCCGATTGATCACAGTTGTAACCATAGAACTAGGAATCACCGCATTACATTCGATGCATTTGTGTTCGTACAATTTTTGCATACCTATGTTTTTTTTGTTTATGGTAGGTAAAATTATCCAATGACAAATCCCGCCCTTGGGTAAGAAAATTGAGTGAGTTTTTTGTTAGAAAGAGATAAAGCAATCGAGTTTGTGTTGTCAGCAGGTGTCCTTTTCTATAATTATTTCCTTTTTTTTTTAAATCGAGATATCATCAAATACCTCTTCCCACTCCAGGCTCCAGGAGGGAATATCAGACTTTTCTTAAAACCCACCTGTGTTTCTTCCGTTGCTCTTAGCATTCCAGAGTCGTGGTAACTGTTTTGAACAATACCGCTGTCATTTTGTAGGGGTCGATTAAATTTACAAATACGAAGAGAATTTTAAATTATAATTACCTCAGGTCATTAGTTCATCACTACCACATTTGATTTGTGAGGAAAGTATTGACAATACTATCTGTAACTCCAGCTGCCGCTTCTGCCATCTCCATACTCTGTGATTGAAATGCAATCGACTGACGTTAGATCTTTGTAACGAAAACTTTACCTTCAACTGAACGAATGACTGTATGGTTACATACAACCTTTGAATCTATACTAAGTTACAACATGTAGTTTCTATGTTTATTCCAACGCAGAATAGAAACGAAAGTGTAAATGTATCAGATAAATTCTTGATTGAGAAAAATGTTTGATCCATTTGGGTTATTTTCTCTTTTTAAACTAAATGATAATTCCTTTTGCTTCATTTAATTCATTTATATTTTAAGTACATAATTATTAGATATATATTTTTACCCGACTGCAGAAAGGGTTATTTTTGTTGATTGACTCCTTTATAAAATTTCACGGAAAATCACTCTTACAAACTCTCGATAAATCGTGAACGAAACATTTTGTCTATAATGATACGCATCAAAATTGTATAGTTGTCAATCTCTCCGTATCATGTAAAAAATTTTAAACTGACACGAATTGACGATCAATCAGTGCACTGCTCTGCGATATCTGCTTTTCATAATTATTTTATTTTTTTGCAAATTTTCCCTTTAGAAAAAAAATTCAAATCACAATTAATCAAAAAGTCTCTCAAAACATTTTATAATCTTACGGAGTAATTAACTGGTGACATACGTACTCATCATGGGTATACATTCGTGGACATACAAAAAGTTACTTTTATAGGATTATACGAATAATTTAAAATATTTAAATAATTATATGAACGACTGTGAACAGCATTGCAGATTACGTGCCAAGGAAGTTAAAGGTTTTATTAGTAACTTAGTAAGCATTAGTAACTACAACTAGGTCTTTAATGGCCATTTTAAGTGGATCCATAAACTGCGCTAGTTTCTTGTTAGAATTCCTACAGAAACTAATTTAAATCATCTTTATTAACATTACCGCAGGCTTTTAAAAATTGAAGACCTTAACATGATTTAGGATCCTATTCCCAGCAATGCTATTACGTTAGTACTTTTGCCTCAAGAAACTAATACCTTAAGAGCCTTATGACGAGTCCTGAACTCAATCTTTCTAAGTGAACTCAGGCATAGAGAAAAAACCTTTACGTGAAAAAATGAGGATCCCCATTTCTAACTATGTAACTCCTAGAAAACGCAGCGCGTATTTCTCCAGAGATGTCTTTTTTAGGAATTTTCTGCGTGAATTATTTTGAAAACAACTTGTCAGCCGACAAGCAAATATACACAGTCTGGTACCGAGGAAACACGTGACTATTTTTTATACCAATATGAGCCTTATTATCTCCTGTTAGGGTACAAAATTGGGACAGAATCGGGTTTGTTTTTAAATTTGAGTAGTCACGTTGCTGATGGCATTTATTTATAACACAACTATTTTTATTTGTAATATTCATATTCAGTACAAAAATCCTGACAGTAACGTAACCGAAAAATTTGCGAAGTAATAAAACCATTGCCAAAAATTCCAGGAATATTAAAACATTTTTCGAGCTGCTATGCATGACGTAGCATAAAATAAAATTTTCTATCAAATAGAACTCGATAAAACATTGGTCGCACAATGGCTATTTAAAATTGCATGCATGCGACAGACGAAATGCGGAGAACAGCAAATTTTTGAATTTAGTTCCAGCATGTAGGAAAATAGGTTTAAAATTTTTCATATCCAACATTATGTTGGATATGTGGAACATCGGGAAATGTGACGAAATAATATCTGGTTAAATTTTAGTGTTATTTGTCTTAATTTATCGACGATGAATTGAGGCTGTGAACTGGATTGGATTCAAATAAATGATATTGCCTCTATCAGAGTACAATTTATATTTCGCTTCAATAATACGATTTCAAAATAGAGACCGATATGTAACATTGTAATTTTGTATGGCTTAAAACTATGTATGAGTATGTTTCTATATCATTATTTTAGAACGAGTTAATTGATGATAATACCGCTGCTCTATTAGCAGAAAAGAACATTAAATTTTCTTTGCAACAATAAGCATATATACTTTGTCAAAATGAGTAAACCTTGCAAAAATTAAGTTAATGTAAGTACTTGTAGCCCACATATACAAAATTTTTCATCCGAATTGTTCATAAATCTCCCATACGTAGTCCATGCAAGAAAGGATCAGGCACTTTGAAGATTAAAACCCACAAATAACTATTATAGAGGAACAGAGCCGCGCTCCGGTTACTAATGAACATTCCTCTGGTCCAAATAAAAATGTACTCCGTACGAGAATCACGATGTATTTAAATATGTATGTTCTGAAATTCAGTAGGAGAGGAAAAACATAAAATACGACTGTTGGAGCAAATGTGGCCTAACGAGCGAATGTAGCTGTTACCTTGCATGGGAATGCTGGGGAACTTAATTCCTATGCTAGTGTGCAAGGGAGACGGCGATATTTATTTATGTAAGAAAATGTCGTCCTGTCCCTGTCACTCGTCTGCTTTTTGGCAAGTGTTGTGGAGCGTGGCACTGCGACTCGTTAACTAGGGCCTCGGGGAGCCGAATGGTAATACTAAGGCACCATACTCTGTTTCAATTTGTGGAAATTACAAATTAAAAAGTTTTTCCCATGTTCTGAATCCTGGTGGAATTTACAGCGGATATTCTTGCAGATTGTCATCAGCGATTCGAAATTTTAAAATCTCGGGTGTCTAAGTCCCGCTGATTTCAAATCTAATAAAGTTCAAATTAAATTCAATTAGTTCCTTTGTGAACAACAGAAACACGATTCAAATTTCGTCGTAATAAAAGAACTAATATTCAATAAACCTCTTGAGCCCTTCACAGTGTATACAGTAGAACTAATAAAAAATTCAAAGTTCGATTTGAACAACAATAAGTGGGATCCAATTAAAGTTTCATTGTTTGCTATGTGAGGGTAGGAAGAGTTTTTACCAAAAGCACCGGGCGGGTACTATGCACCCCACTTGATGATTGACGTGTTAACTCGGTCGCGTGCGTAAATTAGTTTTGGCTTACATGTCGGAAAAAAATCAAGTCCTTTTTTCGGAGTAGGCACATGTCGAATCGGGAAGAATACTTTTATTTTGTTTTTGTTAAACTTATAAGGGTATTATTTTAGGTAGAAAAAGGCTTAACTTTGAGAGAATATTTGATTATTCAGAATTTGAATTCTACGTGTGTGAACCAAATTTTCTATCCTGAAAACATGGTTCAAATAGCTACAATTAAATTAAAACTAGCTGCTGACAGCGGTTTCACCTGCGTGAGAATAGAAAATTGTCACAGGGAAACACTACTTTCACTACTCTCGGGGTATAAAACACCCCTAAAGACTATTTCAGGACATGGGCTACCCGTGTGATAAATCCACCATTCTGTATTTTGAGCGTGAAGAAGTATCAGACATATAGTACGCGGCAAAAAAATTGAATCTATTGCTATGATTACACGCAGCCCTCGCTTCGATTGAGACCCGAAAAATCTGTTATATTACACGACAAATAAGTTGAAATAAAATGGCCGTCGCTGCTATGATTTCGCGCGAGCCCGAGACCCGAAAATCTGTTACTATTATGGTTAGACCTATATGCCATGTATTGTACACACTTACAAACTTTGGCCTTTAAAATATTAGTGCGATATTTTCGAAGTCCACGAAGAATGAAATTCCGAAGTGCTGTACAGAAAAGTGTCTAGTTATCGAAGCTAGCCAGTAAGAGCCCGGCATTCGATGGAGTACTCTCAACGCCTCTCACAGCTTGTCAAGCGCCCAAATCTTTTTTGAGACGTGCAAGCTTTTAGGGCATTGTAAAATGTCTATATTTGTACTCAAGTTCTCAAGGTGTGAGCACTAGGGATGTCGAGTAGCTGCTATTGAAGTAGTTATGGGTACAACGTTAGTTGTAAGGGGTGCGCATTGAATCTATGACCCGAAAGAGGAGTAATTTTTGTAAAGGAAGTTTGCATTGTAATCAAGTTCTGTCAAAAATATTATTACTGATACTATACTTTCGCTACATGTTGTAAATTTTTTACAATTGTGTGTAAAAGCTTCGAGTCCCTGTCAGACATGGTCTGTTGCTGCATATCAGACTGCTCAGACATTTGGTCTCTCACCGGGTCGCCAAAATTTCGCCTTGAGGTTTGCCAACGAGCAATAGAGCGCAGCATTCTGGGTGAAATTCCAATTTTCTTATTTATTTGTGTTTTGTAGATCAGAGTAAAATTGTACGAGTATGTTGAATAAAATATGATTTATGAGTCTATTAAGTATTTATTTACGGAATTATAATAATTAAAATCAATAGTAAAACCTTCGCGGTTCATCTTATTCTATTAACTTCATTTTTTGTGAGATTTTTCGGATTATAATTCTGTAACTAAAAATACATCATGTTACGCCCGCGAATTGTATTTTAATCAACCAATCCCTACAACTTGATTCTAACCCGCAAAATGTGAAAAAACTTAAGTCAATTTGAATTTGGCTGGTCAGCTTTGAGCATATCCTTTAATATCTCACTAATTTATTTCAAGAACTAAAAAGAAACTTAAGCTGTTTCCAACCATTTTGTAATAAAATAAATTTATATTACAAAAATATAAATAGAAATGGATATTGACAAAATTAAACCTTTTATTTATTCCAAAGAAAGCTTCCGTTCCACTTTCATTATTCAGATTTCTGCCTCCGAACGGTTTCCCGATATTGTTATTCTTGCAAAAGTTTTAAGTAGCGCATTATTTTCCGTCTGCATTATTGGTTGAGATTTGATTTTTTCTTTATTCTACAAAATTTATGTGTTTCCAAAAAGACAAACAGGTCCTAGGCTTCCTAATAAATCAATTAAGGAAACTTCCAAAAAATGTTTTCTGAAAGAAAAACAAACAAAGTAATACTTTAATTATTAATTATTATTATTTTCCGTAATACCTATTCGTTAAGCTTCTTAGTAGTCCCGAGTTGAGCTACATCTGTGAGCTGTATGTGTGAGAGTTTGTAACTTTTTGGTGTACAATAAAGTTTTATTCTATTCTATTCAATACTGACCAATGCTTGCACTGACTGGACAGACTGGAAGACCGTCTTAGACACCAGTCTGCATGGTTCTCATTATGATTTGACAAGAACATTACTTGTTTGATGTATGAACTTTAAAAGAGATTTTGACGAGAAGAAACAGCGGAACAAACTTAGGTTGTTCCGCTGTTTCTTCTCAGGATAGTCAGCTAAGAAACACCGGCTTCATTTAGTTTAAATTGAGGAAAAACTTGATGTGTCACATAGTTTTTTTTTTTTTTTTTTTTTAACGTAGGTAAAATCATCCAATGACGAATCCCGCCCTTGGGTGGGGCGGGAAACAGTGTCAGACTTTTACTGACTAAAAACCTACCTTTCCATTCCTTGCCTTTATCCTGGGGCCTTTGGTGACAGTCTCACATAACCTTTGGCCCCAGTAGGCTTCGGCCCTGCTGGACCCCTACAGTTTGCTGACAACTCCTTGAGGCGCGCGGGAACGGTGCGCGCCGTAGACGACCTGAGCTCGGACCGGTCTGTTACCGGACGGACGGACAGCGAGCTACCCATTGCCCACCGTCCGCGAGCCCGCGCCTACGGTGGCCGGAAATTGGGATCGGAAACCCGGCGGCGGCGGCGGCGTGTGCGCCTTTGCCTAATGCGGTCGGCCTCCTCCTTTACTAGCATTACTGCTTCGCAAAAGGAGGCGACCGCCTGCCACTCCTCCTCGCTCCGGAGCATGGCTTGAACCAAGCCCCGGCGCGAGAGATCGCCGCCGATCGCCCCCACGAGGACACGGCGATGCTCTTCCCAAGCGGGGCACACCTCGACTGTGTGCTCCACCGTGTCCACCGGGCGGTCCGCACAGTGGCGACACCCGGGCGTCGTCTCCGCACGAATCTTGTACAGGTACGGACCGAACTTGCCGTGTTCGGTCAGCACCTGCGCCAAACGGAAGGTGACGACGCCGTGGGGTATGTGTCACATAGTGCTTAAAATAAAAACGCGCGCTCGCAGCGTAGCTGTAGCACGGCTGTAGCGCGGCTGCAGCGCGGCTGTAGCGCGGCTGCAGCGCGGCTGTAGCGCGGCAGTCGCGCGTTTTTATTTATATGCAATATAAAAAGAGCGCGCCAGCAGCGCTGTAGCCGTGCTGATGTCGCGCGGCACTTCACGGCTAATTTTTTATCATAAAATTTGTTTGTTATAATTTACGAGTTGGTAATTATTCTAAATAATAATGACGATGATTCTTATAGTTTTTTGGACGGATACCTGAGCGTTTTAAGGGCGCGTGCGTTTTACGGCCTATCGGCTAATTATTTGGTAAAAACAATCTAAGTAAAAAATACGCCAGGAAAAAATTACGAGACAAAACTAGTTCGCACACACCCAGAATCGGGTCCTCCGATCACAAGCTGTCGCCAACGAAAAATCCGAATGTAAACACTGCCTTACTATTGTTCTGACTTTTCAATAGTTCCATTGTGGACGCCGACACAGCATTGTGGGGTAGGCAGTAATGGTGCGTGCTGTTCGAAACTATTGTGAGCTGGCAATTTGTTCCTACCGCTATGTTTGAGGGGAAATGTCGCCAAGTTTCTTTACGTCTTTGCTACTTAATAGCTGGGTATTAATCGCATGAACGTTTTGTTATTTGCCGGAAAAAATAACTAGGCTTAGAGGTCGCTGCTGCTGAATATGAGGTCCTTGGTTCAATTTCCGGGTCGGGTAAAGCAAAGATGTTTCTGGACTTTTTTAGTAGTTAGCTAGCAACCCCGAGTCTAGTTTTGCACCCATTAAATGGCAATAGTTTGTCAAACTTTTAGTGACTGAGGCCACTCGTGTCTCTTCAATTTCCTTTACCGATTAAAGGTTACGGTAACTCTTCTGACAATCCTACCACCACCCTCAGACCGAGCCCAAGTCGTTTACGGCGCGCACTGTTCCCGTGTGCCTCAAGCCGTAAGGTTGTCAGCAAACCGTAAGGGCCCAGTAGGGTCGAGGCCTAGTCTGAGGCTCTGGGGAGGTATGGAAATGAATAAGGTAAGGCAGGGAAGGAAAAGGGCAGGTTTTTAGTCAGTAAGAGTCTGAAACTATTTCCCACTCCGCCCAAGGGCGGGATTTCTCATTGGATGATTTTACCTACCATAAAAAAAAACTACCACCATGTTTAATTTAAACAAAACAATAACATTTACTTTTAGTGCATCATCATCATCATCATCATCGTTTCAGCCGAAGAACGTCCAGTTTCGGACCTCCCTCAAGTTTTGCCACAACGAACGGTTCTGTGCGACTCGCACGCATCTACCGCATTCCTGCGACTCTCACCGGGTCATCAGACCACCT
Organism: Leucania comma; assembly: GCA_958295575.1. NCBI lineage: Eukaryota > Metazoa > Arthropoda > Insecta > Lepidoptera > Noctuidae > Leucania > Leucania comma. The sequence goes on from OY282469.1 coordinate 4,930,428, forward strand.
GGTTGCACGAGACTTATTGAATATGAAATCAGTCCCAATATCTACATGTATAAGGCAGAGTCGAAGCCTGCTTGGGTCGTGGATCAGCTTCCGAAAGGAATAAAGGGGTAAAAAAGGGTAGGTTTTTAGTCAGTAAGAGTCTGACACTACTTCCTTCTCCGCCCAAGGGCGGGATTTGTCATTGGATGATTTTACCTACCATAAAAAGTCACATATGGCACGGTTCCGTTTTTCTACCAACAAAACCGTTGGTACACATATATTTATGTTGAAGACTTTCCCAATGGAAGCGTAATTTTCAATTAAATACGCAATGCCTTCTTTTTTGGATCTTGTATTAAGCCATGGCTTGTTTGGCTGTTTCAAATGATAGGCTCATCTCAGCCTGCCTTTTCGAAGAAGGCAAAATTGATGTTATGTCATTAGAACTTTTAAGACGCAGAAAATAAGCTGTTGAAAACGTCGAGTCTTCAGATAGTCGTTGTAATCAAGTTACTCTTTCATGTAGTATCTGGCTGATTGCCAGATTTTGCTTCTGAGCTTACTCTACCCAATTTGTGGGAGCGCATAATTTATAATTATGTGCTTTGTAAGTTTCAAAGTAAAACGTACAAAGTGCACTTTTGTCTGCCATTTGGTTACCTTTTAATGTCTGCTTTGGAATAGGTATGATTTTGCTAAAGGTGGTACAAGGTAGCACCTGAAACTCGATATTTTTTATATCGAACCCGATTGGCTTGAAGATTTTCAAAGCCTTGAGCACAGGCGTAGGGAAGACCGCCTTCCGATATTTTACAGGTTGTATTTTGGAGAGTATGCGCGGGAATTGCATGACTTGATTCCATCATTTCATTTCTAACACGACGTACGGCGAATATCCACTTAGGTACGTTGTTGAAACCTCTACGGTCCAGGTTTAGCGTTTCACCTCGTTGTTTATACCGCGCATATCGAAGGACTAGAACAATTTGCCTGCTGCAGTCTTCCCGTCCGATTATTATTTAGGTATCTTCAAGGCTGTAGTGGCCAAGTGGTAACGGCCCCGACTTACGATTAGTAGGTTGCGGGTTCAAGCCCAGCCGGGCGCATTACTTTGTATAATTTATTTCATCACCACTGCTCTCAAAACGGTGAAGGAAAACATCGTGAGGAAACCGGCATGTCCTAGAACCAAAAATTAGAAGACATGTGACATCCACCAACCCGCACTGGGCCCGCGTGGTGGATTACGGCCCATTCCCTCGGGTCTTAGCACGTAGATCCACAACTACCAAACTTGTTCATACAAAAGTAGACTCTAAACATCGGAATTAAGGCCTATAGTGGCGTGGATGTGAGAGGACACCGGTGTCCTCTGAGCTAGGACAGATTAGAGAGGAGGCCTGTGTCCCAGCAGTGGGAACATTAAAAGGCTGATGATGATGATGATGATGAAGGCTGTAGTGAAAAGGCTCTTAATAAACTAGTACGCCTCGCCATCAACGATTGCATCTCTGCTTACCATCAGGTGGGATCACAATCATGCACTCGTTAATATCAATAAAAAAATCTAATGACTTTACCCGCTTTAGGGCCGAGCGTGATGGTGAATCAGTCATCTACTGACTAAAAGGACACATATGTTCCTTCAGTTGCCCTTTGGATCCCAGGACCAGGGATAATCATTTCAGAAGTCGACTCATGGTCGATCCGGCCTCGGTGTGAAGGGCTAAGAAGGAACGGGGTGGGTTTTTTTGGTTAGATAAAGTTTGACACTATTTCCCGCTCCGCCCAAGGGGGAGAGATGTTATTGGATGATTTTTACCCACTGGAAAAAAATATAAAAAAGAGGGCTTTGGTCCTGCTGAGCCCCTACGGTTTTGCTGAAATATCTTTGAGGCGCGTCTGGAACCCAATGCACCGTCGACGGCTCGGGCTCTGTACGGATGGTTGCCGGCCGGCCTTTGCACGTCACCCGCAACTCAAGCCTACGCATACAGAAGTTGATAATAATCGGGGTCTTGGTCGCGGCGGATGGGGCGTGAGGATGTCCGATCCCTCACACGTGTGGCCAGAGGCGGCTCGTGATATTTTTTTATGGGTGTTCACTAAAAATAAAAACGAAAAACTAGAACACACAAAAAAAAAAAAACTTTCATGTATTTTATTTGTATAAAAAATCCATTCGCCGGTCTTTTTGATGAGCGAAGACGTCTATAACTTTCTTGTGAAAATCAGAAATGGTATTAATTAACCGTTTCTCTATACTTATCATACACAATGCATTGAGACGGTCTTGCGCCATAGTATTGCGCGTAAACGTTTCAACACCCGTTTCCGTCCACGCAGATTCACCACCACCGCCGGCGCCAGCTCCAAACACTAGACACGGGAAACAAAACAATTTGTTGCTGTCTTCACATCCACACAACCAAGGTGTTTTGAAATATTGTTCAGATTTAAAAACACGTGTAAAGCTTTTAGTTTTCGAACTACATTTCTGAGTAAGTGCAATTTCTGGCCGTGGCGGCCCCTCAGCTTTCAGTTCGAGACGAATTTCGAGAGTCTTTTCACAATTTTTAATAAAAGTTACACTGTATCGTTCCATTTTATAACACAAATATCACGCACTAACTAATTTTTAATATATTTATAAGAAAAATTGCAAAATTATCGTAAAATAACTGACCGAACCGACCGACGACGCGCGTGTCGACATGTTTATTTACATAAGATCGGCAACAACGCATATTGTTGCACAGATTGCACTGTCACCAAAACAAAGCGGCAACCTAGCGCTTGAGCGGCGCTCCAGATTCGGCTAATTTTTCATACAAAATCTTCTGTTTCACGCGCTGCACTGTGTCGATATGTCTCTTTCGCACTTATTGAATAGAGCGCTAGTTCTTGTACTAAACTTTGTTTCAAAGGAGCGCAAACGCTAGCGCTCCACTCGTAACAACTTGACTCGCAAATATTATGATTATAGAACATTTAATTTTGTACTTCGTAGCTAATGAGTTCGTAGTAAACTGCTATTAAGAGTGTATGTATAGGCACGGTAGAAAATGTGTATAGTCTTAAATAAATGAAATTTATTATGTATCTATTATCATTTTTGTGGGAGTGCACTGCACCAGCGCTCTTTAGAACGAGCCGCCTCTGCGTGTGGCCATCTCCGTCGGTATCGGATAGTTTGGTAAAAAAAAAATTTTTGATGGTAATGTCATAATATATATGTTTACACAATTAAGTAATTAAAACTATTATCATAACTCTCTCTGGGGATCAATTTTAGTATAGTAGATACTTTGTTTACTGCTAGATTCTACCAGTTGCAGCGGTGCCGACGCGTAAAAGTAGAAATTTATTCCAAGAAATCTACTCCCGTCTTAAAAATCTTTAATTCTATTACAGAATCTAGTCTTCCTGATTACCTAATTTCATCAAAACTCGTTCAACCGTTTGTGTGTGACGAAGTATTTGTTACTCCGTCACACACCAACGGTTGAACGGCATACACACACACAAATACATATAAACAAACTTTACCTATTATAATATCAGTGCAATTAGTTTTTGGCATTTTTCTACTCTATTATCTCCTAAAACTGCTCCAACTCCTCCTCTTGTTCCTTATCTTGCATCCGAAACTTCCTAACCCACAATTTACATTCAAAGTTTTCATAAACTTTAGTTACAAAAGATACATTATAGTACTAAAACCGTCATACGGCGCCGGGTTCTAGCATCCTAAAACTACGTAAAGCAGGATTTACTGGGCAGCGTGAAATGAAATTTTAGTATCCTCCAAGAAACAAACATCCTGTATATTCCTGTCGTCGGTTGTAAAAATGATTCGTTCCAACTAGCGGAGATTCGCCACACCTAGGGTTTGTTAGTGCGGGTAATGGGCTGGTCCTATATTCGGACGACAGATTTGTAACTGTTGTTCTGGGTAGATTGTGTTTTTGTGGTTAGGGGAATAAAGCACAAACCGTTGTAGGTCAAACTGTTTTCTTTATTCTATAAAGACGCTTGGTCTATGTTTCCCATTTGATATTCATGGGTTCGTATAGTGCAGCCAAGATCACGACCTCTCGAATGACTTTATAGCCCAAAACTGGCTAGCACTACAAGAAACAAATAAATACTACATACGAATAGCAAATAAGTTTAGTATAGGTAATAGAAAATAGCATTTGAAGTCCTGTCACGGCTTTAGGATTGTTCAAAAGAGTTACCGAGGCATTCGAAAAAGACCACTGAATAAACATAGGTAGATTTTAGTTATTAAAAATCTTACATTCCTCATCTTTATTTCCCCTCCCGCTCTAGTTAGAACGAGAGGCTCCATCTAGAGTGTGAGAGCAGAAAAATACTTGATAATTTTTCATATAAAAAATAAAACATTCGAAGTAAAATAATCCCCCCCAAAAATTAAAAGGACGATGTCAAGGCTGATCTGCCTCTAATAAAAGAGTTCTAGAGTTTAACAAAGAATCGTTTTCCAAAATATTGTTTCTGGAACACCAAAAAATAGCATTTTTCCCCACTCTGTTTTTTTTTTTGTTTTTGTGCAGAACCCTAATGCTCTCAGTGCTGCGGGCATTAGCCAACTGACACAAAAAGAGAAATGAACCTAAAACGTCCGAGTTTTAAGAGACTTTTTTGCGAAAAAGCATAAGAGGATGTAAAAAGCTGCTAAAGAATTTATAAAGCTAGATTCATTAGACCACTGTATAAATTCGTAAAGCTTATAATAATATCTAGAATAATAAAATTACCTTACAACGAGGCAAGGCCGTTTTTTTAACGTGTTTATTCTTTTTTTTTTTACCTTTTTCTTTTTTAATTATATTTAAGGAAGAGTTAATTCGATTATATTTATGAAACACTAGTGGGAGAAAGGAAGGCCTGGCCCTGGCACGAAAGGAAGGCCCAGCCCCGGCACGTTAGGCAACGAAGGAACAGAGTAAGTTTTTTGTCAGTAAGAGTCTGACACTATTTCCCGCTCCGCCCAAGGGCGGGATTTGTCGTTAGATGATTTTACCTACCATAAAAACACTGACTTTTGAAATAGCTTAGAAGGCAGGACTTTTGTTTTTGCTTCAAATAATCGTATGTGTTAGTCACTAAACAATTTGATTGATTGAATGAAATAATAAAAAACTGTCTATTTACTACTTAAAACAAATATGGAAAACAATAAATATCTTCAGCAATAACAAAGTTAGTAAGCTTCTATTATGAACGAGAAGTTTGCCATGGTCTTTGAGGTCAAAAGCCATGACACGACCACCGTATAAAATGGCGTCTTGGTGGTCCCAGACCGGTAATAACACTTCTTTGAAATTGTTAATTTCGTTTGCTTTTTCACCAAAGATTCTGTTTTCACAATAAATTCTTTTTTCGTATATATTATTGACAAACAGTTAACAGTATTATTTTTTCATAACATAACATAGCATCAGCCTTTTAATGTTCTCACTACTGGGACTCAGGCCTCCTCTCGAGGAGAGGAAGTGGGCTGTAATCCACCCCGCAGTTCCAGTGCGGCTTGATTTTTTCATATATAAACCTATTCAAGTCATTTTCCTGTTTCATTCATTTATTACTAAATATCATTTAAGCAAAGGCCTTTCAACTAAAGAGTTAAAAGTCGTTATCAGGCTATGTTAGTAACTAAATGGCGAATTAAACATGCCAGCTGCGATATGCCTAAGGGAATTATTTCAGATAGATTAGTATGTCCTCAATAATAATCAATAATCATTAATTATTTGTTTAACATCTAATAGTTGCGTCTGATGAAAATAGATTTCTGTAGAAATAAGCATTACCTATGTACCTATTTTTCTGTTTCCTTCTTCTTTTCGTTCATCTTAATATGTGTGTACATGAAATGCTAAATAATAATAATAGATTTTCCTAACTAGTAAAGAAATACCATTAATAACATACTATAGTGACCCGCCCTGGCTTTGTCCTGGGGGCTTACTCTCGAGTTTAATTCCGATCGGTCGACATTGGAATTGTGACGTTAGATACTCTTGAATTCGATGCTAGGGCTAAATTGCGTGATCTTTTTGGAAAACTAAGTAAAATGGGGACTGGGCTTGGCGTGTGGTCACGCAATTTGAAACCAATTTGGCGCTAGCATCGAATTCAAGAGTACCTAACATCACAATTCCAATGTCGACCGATCGGAATTAAACTCGAGAGTAAGCCGCCTGGTGCAAATTGAACTCATTACCCTTCATCGTTTATTGTTCTTTCTATGAATGAAAGTATCAAAATCCTTTATGTGGTTTAGAAGAACCAAGGTTACCGACTAAGCCATAAGAAACTCAAAACTTAAATGGTAGTTGATAGGCACATTGCTCGCAGAACAGATGGTTGGTTAAATTGAAAGGTTCTGGATTGGCGACTGCATACCTTAAGATGCAGCGTTAGAAGGCCTCCCAGAAGGTGGCAGTATTAAGGTGAGGGTCACGGGAAGTTAATGCATTTGAGACGCATAGACGAGCGGTGGTGGTGGCGACACTTGGTATACATTTTTTTAATGTGGTAAATCATCCAATGACTTTTCCAGCTCTTTGGCGAAGCAGACATGTCAGACTTTTACTGACTTTCTTTGCGTTACGTTTCAGGACCCCGGATTTCCCTTTCGCAAGCTAACCCATGGAGGAGGTCTATGTTATGTGGACAACTTTCGACTGAAATGACAGATTAAAAAAAGACATATTTTATTATTTTGATTTTTTTATAAAGAAAATGTCACTATTTCAAAACTTAGCAGGCGTGTAGAAATTTAGAACTCTGAATGTTATTTTCGCGAGATGCAATGGCGTAGCTTGAAGCCACGTACTAAGCGTAGATTTAAAGTTCCAGTTTTCAGAAATGTGTGTCATATTTTCCGTTTACTGTTTTATTTGTTTTCCACTAGAAGACGGGGTGTTCGACAAATTGAATAACCAATGGTCTACACTACGCCCGAACCAAGTAGTGGAAGTGATGGGTGCTTTGCCCAAATCTGAAGATACTGGCTGACTGTAGAAAGATAATAATTTATGATTCTATTTTTTTTTTAACAAAAAATAATGGCACTACACTATGAGTGATTTTTGTGCCGTAGTTGCTTTTACGAACAAGTAAAATTACATACACAGTTCTGACAACTATCACGACAGATATCTGTAGATCTATATATTTATTCCGTGCAGAAATCTAAACCACGACACGCAGCGCAGTAGCCACTTGCTCAACTACTTCAATAATCTCACCGTCAAAGTTTAGGTGATTTTACATAGTTATACATCTTTCATTTATTATTACTATTACTAGCCCGTATTGTCCCACTGATGGACCAAAGCCTCCTTACGTTCCTTCCAATGATCATGTTTTTTAGCTTCCAATTCAAATCCAAGTCGTTTCGCTATATCCTTCATGGTCTCCTGCGGCCTTGTGAAAGTGTGTCAGGGCACCAATATCTTCTTCTTATTCATTACTGTCCCACTGCTGATCAAAGGCTTCCTCAAGTCCTCCTAGGCATTCTTCTCCAGCGCCGTCTCAAACCAGTGTTCATTGTAAGTCTTGAACATCTCGCCACCACTCTCTAGGCCGGCCTCAACAGCACTTTTCTTCTGCAGGAACGCTTGCCTATCTGTCTTTATGCATGTGACGACGAGCCTCGTTCAATTCCATTTGAGCCAAGCATTTTAGGCTATATCTTATCGTCATCATCTTAATCATCTTTTTACCCTTATCCCATATTATTTGGATACGGTGCAAGCGTTTTCTTCTTCCGTTCTGTCCTGTCACCCTTCAGCTATCACTAACTTCCTTTTCCTTGATATCACTCCTCACACAATCTATCCATCTTATCTTTGGCCTCACTTTCTTCCTCTGTTCATCTACATCTGTACTTATAACTCTTTTGATAACATACGTTTCATCCCTCTTCTATCGACCTATAAATTTAATTTAGTTTGTCATCTCAGAAACACATTCCGAAAATGACTCACACAATCTAGTGACTTGAACTGTAAAATTTCAAAGTAAACATGAAAAAAAAAACGTACATTTCACAAATTGAGCAGCCAGACGTAACTAATTGTTTAATTACTGCTCGCGTGACATATTCAATCTGCCGTAGCAAGTTTTGTGGATTTTAATTGGATATAGGCGCCAAATATTTTTTTACTGTTTCTCCTAATGAATCTAAGTTTAGTTTGAGCTGAGTCAGCTGTGAACAATGAACTTGAGATGATTCGTCAGTATTAAGCAGAACTGACCCATAATTATTGTGATACAAAGCTTGTGTTAAATAAATAAATAATTATCTCTTTATTTATTAAAGCACAAAATATATAAATTTCATTTAAAAAAATGAATATTTGAATTATAAATTATTATTGAATTTTTATGTTTTTTTTTAGTACGCGCCGTAAACGACTTGGGCTCGGACCGCTCTGTCGGACGGACGGACAGTGAGCTACCCATTGCCTGCCGTCCGCAAGCCCGCGCCTGCGGTGGCCGGAAATTGGGATCGGAATCCCGGTGGCGGCGGCGGCGTGTGCATCGTTTCCTTATGCGGTCGGCCTCCTCCTTTGCTAGCATTACTGCTTCGCAGAAGGAGGCGACCGCCTGCCACTCCTCCTCGCTCCGGAGCATGGCCTGTACCAAGGACCGGCGCGAGAGATCGCCGATTCGCCGCCACCGATGGCCCCTACGAGGACAGTTGAATTATTATGCGAAAATTTGTGTTTACTGCAGTCAATGCGTTGATGGGATGGGTGAACATCCATTACATACCAAGTTTCCCTCGTACCTCATAAAGGGCGTAAAACTGTGGTCTTCGTCTGTTGTATAAACATTTTTGACATCACCTTTCCTGCTGGAGTAACCAAATTTTTTATCTGATCTTTCTCCAAAGATCACTCACGTTACCTGATTACTAGGTTGTGAAGGTCTGGCAGCAAGTTTTTATATTTAAAATACTGGTGAGACTGAACGCCGATCCCAATAGAGTTAGGCTGAAGCTAATTACATAGATTAATTTCCTAATAACAAAATAGCAGACTGAAGTAAATGGGTCAAATATAGTCAGTGATAGATGCGGTACAAAAACTATAAAGGTTGTATAAACCTCGACACACAAGTTGAACCATCATGGCGGTCGACCTTGAATGCACAGTAAAAGATTTTCGGGTCTCAATCGAACTTATTTGCCACGTACCATAAGATATACAACATTATTTTTGTATATGCAAATCCTGAATATAGTTTTTTCAGAATCAGTAACTGAAACGATTGCAATCATTTTTACACCATGGTATATTTTTCCCAAATATACATATATATAAAAAAAAGATCATGATTTAGACACTTGTACTGACATCAAGTACAACATAGGTCACGGTAGGTCACAGCGGGCATTAGACGCCAGCGCCTAACTGGGTGCAAATGCAAAACTAATCCTCAGTCGCCCGATTGTCCCAATGGCCATGTATTTTTGCGACCAACCAGGTAACATAACAAGCTTATAACTTTTTATTTTTCATGATACAGTTATGAAATTTTGAACATAGATGGTTTACATAAAAATCTAATGTTGCATAATTTGAAACCTGTCACTAATAAGTATGAACTTATTACATACAACTCTTAGTTCCTCAAAAAAACCTTACTATTTACTAGGAACTCATAATCATCATGGTGATTTACATGGTTACTAATATACCTTTGTCACGCGTATTGCTACTAATGCTCAGATGCTATTGTGCTGATTTCGCAAATCACACAGTCCTATCATTGATCAAGAGGACGATAAAGTTGACGTGCAAGATAATCTCAAGTCAATGTCCTTAATTAATAGAAAGTAGCATCTACATACATAAATAGACTGCAGATTGTAAAAATATATCAACAGAACAGCCATTTAGATTTACTCGTACGAATAATTATCATTCATTTAGACTACTAAAATTACTTGCTTGTTTTGTTTCTTAACCTATTTTGTCCCACAGCTGGCTTGCGATAGTAGTAAAGAAGGCGGCCGCACGCGCGAAGGGACGGCCCTCACGCCCCAGCCGCTTGAATCTCGATCCCAATTTCCGGCCACCATAGGCGCGGGTTTGCGGAAGGCGAGCAATGGGTAGCTCGCCGTTTGGCCGTCGTGTAACAATCCGGACTGACCCCAAGTCGTCAACGGTGCGTATTTTTCTACGCGCGCCTCAAGGAGATGTCAGCAAACCGTAGGGGTCCAGCAGAGTCGAAGCCTACTGGGGCCATTGGTTATGTGAAAGTGAACCCCAGGGTCCTGGAACGAAAACAAAGAAGGAACCACAGTGGGTTTTTAGTCAGTAAAATTCTGACACTATCTTCCGCTCCACCCAAGGGTGCGAGATGTTATTAGATGATTTTCCCCCCTAAAAAAGGTGGTTAACGATTATTATTTAATACTTTTCGATGCATAGAAAAAATATCTATGTTTCAATGCTTTGCCTTTCCTGGGCAAGCCTATTCCGTTTTGAAGGTATAAAATTAATTATAATCATACTAAATCTATTAAATAAATATACCGACTCTATACTTCCTTTTCTTCTCTTCACTCTATACTTCTGAATTTTCTACGCTATGACACATAGTCAGCTATAATTATTATCTCATCAAGTTCGACTGGTCGCAATACTAGACGCGGCAGTTAGATGCAGTAGTCGACTGCCATCAAGTGCAGGCTGCGAAAATTATGCGTCATCTAGTGTAGATAGATCGGCGTTGTATATATGAAGAGAAGTATTATTGTTTTTATCACGAATATATTTTAAAATCATATGTGAGGTTTAGATGTCTTCTAGTCTAGTAATAACATTTATGATTCGGCTCGATCGAGCGATCAGTGGACGTCTTTCGTTTGAAATGATGTTGATGATAATAACAAATCAAGCATGACAAATGTCAAAAAAAGCATTGCATGTTGTAGAAGGTGTGGTATTGCTGGAGCAAGTGTATTTCAATTTTTATAATATAAAATCAAGAATTTGATACTCAACTTCTCTCTATAATGATTTATTTATGTTGTACAGTAAACAGTATATATATATATATATAGCTTGAACCGATCGAATTTTGGCATTCAAATTCATATATTCTTAACTCTTTTTCAGTTCCTAAACATATTTTTTTATTTTTTATTGTAGGTTAAATCATCCAGAGACAAATCGTGAGAGGGAAATAGTGTCACGACTCTTACTGACTAAAAACCTACCCTGCTCCATTCTTTGCCTTTGTTCCAGGGCCCCGGGTAACATTTTCACATAACCTTTGGCCCCAGTAGGCTTCGGCCCTGCTGGGCCCCTACAGTTTGCTGACAACTCCTTGAGGCGCGCGGGAACAGTGCGTACATAATTATTATTTTAGTGCAAACATATTATTATTTTTTTACCTTTTTTTATTACTGATAGGTTTACGCTCACCTGATGAAAACCGATGATGCGGTCGACGATGGAGCGCGCTTACCTAGAAGAAACCTATTCACTCTTTACTTAAAGATGCCCGGTTTGTAGCCATCATATTTATTGTAGGAGGTATTTTCTGTTCTTCACATGATGTCTGGGAACCGGGTCCTGGTTCAGGCCATGGTCCGGAGCGAGACAGAATAGGATGCGGTCGCAACCTTCTACAAAGCAGTAATGCTTGCGAAAGAGGCGACCGCAGTGAGGGAACGTACATCTTTACACCCCAGCCGTCGTGACACTAGACGCCTCTGTCGCAGTGCGAGCTCACCGTCCGCTCGTCTCCTAAGAATTCAGTCCAAGTCATCGAAAGTGCGCAGTGTTCCACGCACTCCTCCAAGAAATATCAGCAAACATCAAAGAGATCCAACGGGGCTGATGCCTGCTAAAAATATGAAAGGGATACTAGTGGTCCTAGAACGCAAAAGTCAATTGAAGGAACTTATGTAAGGTTAGAGGGCGTGTGCTCTCTCCTTCCACTCTTGAGCAAAAAATGCCCCACCTTTAAAAAAAAAACTTGATTTCTTAGAAAGGCTAAAATTGTAAGTAACATAGTAGAAGAGCAACATAGTGTTACGGGTATTTCGGAAATGAATGAAAATCAAAGAATACCAAACAGTTCGCCTTGTGCGGAAGTAATAAATCTACTGTGGAATATCGGTTACTACGGCACCGTGAGCAACTTTATAAATGCATGAACAATGTTATGTCGAACATTTTAAACAGTAGCATGAACTCGCTTTAATATTTCGGTAAATTGTAAATTCTCTTGAGAAAATTGCTTCATAGTTTTGTAGAAGCAATATTGCGATTTTTAACTTTGGCAGGTAACTTTTCTGTTTTATCTTGTGCTTTTACTTATCTTAGATAGTAATAATAGATATTTTTTCGAAATTCGGTATTTATTGGTTTTTTTGAAGTATTCTCTGTAATATCATATATAGATATCATCATCATATAGATGGCGCTGCCATGACGTAGTTAACATCGTCTCTGTGTTTATTTAGTCCTTAAAAATAGTAAACTTGTATTTAATGTGTTAAAAATTACAACACAAGGTGTCTAAGTGCCTCATCAACGCGTAACAGTGTTTTCAGACATAAGTTTACACTAATTATAATATAAACCAGCTACAACTGTTATTCTAAAAAAAAAATACATTGAAGTCTATTTTAAGTGCAAGTGAACAAAAACAATTTGTACTAACCAGTTTTATAATAAACCGTTCTAACTTATATGAAGACATATCAGTGAATTAAGTTTATTTGGTACAATTTATGTAAAGTGACTGTGATGATTCCGTTTTTTATTCAAAATTTCCATTTCAAAACTTTTTGACAAGAACTGTTAACAGTGACATCTAGCGGTATCTTGTGGTTTTTGGAAGTCAACTTTATAATGAGTCGATAAAGCAGTTCCTCTCACACTCTTGATATGGTACTATATTTCAACACAATACTTCATATACGTTGTGGTCGAGTGGTTTAGACTGCTATGTGAGAACCGACGATCGCGTCTTCGATCCTGACCTCTACTGAGTAACACTTTTTGTAGATTTTCTAACAACTTAAAATTATGGACTACGACTTGGAAGCGACGGAATTTATTAACACACAAAATAGACGTCAGAGGCATAGTTTAAATATCAATGAGAGTGAGTATGACTTAGCTGATATCTCATATCAAAGTCTACCTAATACCTCTACAAACAAAGAGGATATAGCTTTAACAGACAAAATAAAAAAATTGAGCCTTGAATTACAAATTGCAAATTCCGAAATTGACAATTTAAATATGGAGAACAGTAACTTGAAAGAAGAATTGGATAAATGTAAACTTAAAATAAATCTTTATAAGTCTGTAGGTGCAGGCGAGTTTAAGAACAATGGCAAAGCAACTGGTACGCCGATAAAGTTTTACTCACCTTACTACAGAGTACGGTATAAGTCCAGTTACATAAAAAAGGGCTTCCCGAGTACCTCCTTTAGAGAAGTAACTGCTAACCCTGTGACAAGTTATCCAAAATATCATAATATAAGCCTCAATAATCTGCCATTGGTTGCAAATAACAACCTGAGTTTCACTTTTGATCAGTCGATCACATTCCCGAAAAACGATAATCAGCTTTATCTGCATCGACAATCATCGCAGAATAGCCTGGTGGAAAGTCGTCGATCGTCACAGGCCAGCATCGAGGGTAGAAGTTGCATTGACATGGGCACTGTAGTTGATGTAGACCGTGAGAATAAATGTACACATATGATTCAAGGAAGTAAGACGTATGGTTCGAGTAATTATATGGCACCCATGTCCTATAATAAACACAGAGTTGTTATCTGCAGCGATCAAACAGGTTTTGGTTTGCGAAAGCTTCTACAATGTGCGCTCGGCGATTCCTTCGACGTGACGTCAATAATCAAACCAGACGCCCCCCTATCTGAAATTGTACGTACATGTATCGCCTATAAAGATCTTACAAAGTCTGATTATATCATAATAATGGGAGGCTCTCATGATGACAATCCACTGCATGTTCAGTCTTCTCTGTATTGGTTTTTAAGTCATATGCAACATACTAATGTAATAGTTGGTAAGATTTATAATAGTAGATATCTTAATGTAAATAAGTTGAATGATTTGTTTAGGTTAATATGTAATAACTTTAAAAACTCAGCATACTTGCCCTTAGATCTTTTTACTAACAACAGAACTCATATCACATATTGTAATAAACTTCTGGCTAGTAGGATATTACTTAAAGAAATACTTCGCCTAAAGTATAAATATGACTATTTAAATTACGTGACAATGTGTAAAGAAAAACAAAATGCATATATTTCTGACTGTAATTGTTTAAAACAGACACTATTGACTGATAAATCGGTTCAAACTGACCTTAATGTAAATAAAATTGACTTAAAGAATGTTACTACACAAACTGACCATATTGTAAATAAAACCGACGTAAAGAATATATGCACTCAAACTGATATTGAGAGTGATTGTAGAAACAATTTTTTTCGTGATTAACGAAATCAACAATGAACACTGCAGTTTCGATGAAAATGAATGTCTGTCAAATCTAAGCATCTTTCATCAAAACTTATGTGGCAAAAATAATAAAAAAGACGAATTCGAGCTCTATATCAAAAATTACTCCACTACTTTACATTACTTATGTATCAGTGAACATTTCCTTAATGAATCATTAGCCTCACTCGTATTTTTTTCTGACCATAAACTGGTTTCATATAACACAAGAATTAATAAAAAGAGAGGAGGTACTTTGATTCTGGCTCGAAAAGACATTGAATGTGAAGACTTGGCAGTGTGCAAAAAACTGTATAAAAGAGATGGCTTTGAAATCTGTGGCGTAAGGGATGTAAACACAGGAGTATATATTTTTTGTTGCTATCGAAGTCCATATGAGAATAACATTGACATTTTTATGAATGGGTTAGATAAATTACTTGAACACTTTTTTGATAAAATCTGTATAATATGTGGTGATTTTAATATTGATTTGTTTCTGGATAACAATAAGAAAAATGAATTTCTAAACTTACTACATTGTTATAATTTTAGAGCTATGGTTAATACGACAACTTATGTTCGTAATAACTCACACTCCTGTATTGACAATGTGTTAACAAATTTGAATGATGACTGTGTTCCAGAGTGCGTTGTAGACTTTAATGGAATTGGGGATGGGCACGCTGGTTTAGTATGCACCTCTGTCCATAAAAATGTCAATCCCAGGGCGTCCACTAATGAAGTTATTTACATATTCAGGCGCCTATTTAATGATAAAAATAAAATGGAATTTCGAACTCAATTAATGAGAAATAACTGGAAAGATTTGGGAATAAACAGCTTCTTGAATAAGTTCAATAATATATTCCATCAATGTTTTAAAAAAATAAGGAGAAAAGTAAAACTCAGGTACACCTCTGGCCTCAATTGGGTTACTAAGGGAATAAAAGTTGCAAGTCGAATGAAACGTGTTCTATGTGTGGGTAAAACAAACAGGAATGATGAGTCAATACAAAAATATAGGAAAAAGTACATAAAAATATACAGAAATGTTATTAACAAGGCTAAAAAGCTGACAGTTCAGGACAAATTAAATAAGGCTACGAACATTTCGAAGGATATATGGAAAATTGTAAACATGCACAGAAATAAAATTGCTGAAGAAAGACGTAATTTTGTCATCCATTCAGGAAATTCAATTGTTACTAATCCATATAATATTTCCGATACATTTGCTTCACAGTTTAATCTAAGTTCTAATTTATATCCCACTGACTTAAATACAGCTTTAGAATTTCTTAATAAATACACCAATAGAGTAGATAATGACATGAAAATGGATTCCGTCACACCTAAGGAAGTATATGACATTGTTAATAAAATGAAAGCCAAGAAATCGTGTGGTTATGATGATGTGCCGATAGCCATTATCAAGGAAAATATTGACTTATTGGCAGAACCGCTTAGTAATTTTTATAACAAGTGTTTTACCAAAAGCACTTTTCCTGATCAGCTTAAAATTGCTAAAATTACACCGGTACACAAAAAGGGTTCAAAAAAAGACTCTAGTAATTATAGACCTATATCGTTATTACCAAATGTATCTAAAATATTTGAGAAATTGATAAAAAATAGATTATTTAGACATTTTAATTTGAATAAAGTAATTAATGGACGACAATTTGGATATATGACTAATGTGGGAACTCTTGATGCTATTGACACTTTGGTAAATGACGTAGTTACAAAACTGAATGACAAAAAGAAGGTTGCTGGCATTTTTCTCGATCTCAGTTCCGCTTTTGACTTAGTCAATCATGACTTGTTATTGGCTAAGTTGGAGCACTACGGAGTGAGAGGATCTGTTCTTCAGCTAATAAAATCATATTTACACAATAGAAAAATGTTTGTGGAAATTAATTGTGAATATGATGAAAATTGTGGTAATAAGAAATTACGATGTAAAAAGGGTTACAAATCCAAACAAAATACAATAAAGTTAGGTGTACCACAAGGATCCATACTAGGTCCGCCATTTTTCATAATTTTTATAAATGACATAATTAACTACATTCTTAATCAAATACCTGACATTAAATTGACTATTTATGCGGACGATACGAATGCAATTGTGTCAGATTGTAACATAAGCCACCTTAACTGTATGGTTAATGATACATTAAAATTTTTTGATAACTGGTTTGCTGTAAATGGTCTGAAAATCAATGCCAATAAAACCAATATAATACTATTTCAGTCAACTGTAAAAACCACCGACAATGTTCATAGTACCTTAAATGGAGAAAAAATTGACACTGTGAAAGTAGTCAAATTTCTGGGTGTTTATATGGATAGCTTACTAAATTGGAAACACGAGCTGTCATCCTTGGTTAGCACTATTAGTTCGGCTTGTTATGTTTTGAGGAGTTTAAGAGACGTAATTGACTTAGAACAGCTAAAGAAAGTTTATTATGCCCTTGTGGAATCTAAATTACGATCTAGTATACTTTTCTGGGGAGGTAGCTACCAGTATAACATTGATAAAGCTTTTATTGCTCAAAAACGTGCCATCAGAACTATGGTACGAATACAACAAGAAGAATCGTGTCGAGACCATTTTATAAAATTAAATATTTTGACTGTACCTAGTTTATATGTAATTGTTTTGTTAATGAACCTAGCTAAAAATATTGACAAAGTGGAAACCCATGATGAAAGACTGAAAAGGGAAAAGACGAGAAGATTAGATCTATCGTCTAATATAACACCCCACCTCAAAGTAGTCAGTCATTGTTCTCAAATTAATGCAATAAAACTGTATAATAAATTGCCTACTTCATTAAAACAGGATTTGTATAGCAGAACTTTCAAAGCCAATCTTAAAGCATTCCTTTTAGATAAGTGCTTATACTCAGTCGGTGACCTCTAAAATGTATATTGAGCGGGTATTTGCAATTATAATAATTTTTGACATTGTTTTATGATTTAAATTATATTTATGAATCTTATATTATGATTAATTATTGTATTTGTAATATTTATGACAGTGTAATGTTTTTTTTTTTTTATGTTCAATTTAATTTAATCTAGTTTTAAGGATATAATTATCAATCTGTTCGACACAATATTATGTTGTTATGAATAAAGATACTACTACTACTACTATCGCAATACTCATCTCTTACTTAACTTAACGTAACTTTAATATAAAGTTTATTTGAACTTACAATTCCAAGTCCATTCAAAGATATAACACTTCAAAGCAACTAATTTTTTAAATTTCCTATCATTTCAATTAAATTTACAGTTTTATCATAAAGCTAATTTGACACTATATGACATTATAATATAATGATTTTACTATAGGTATAATGAGAAAACCTCTTGTTTTAGATAAAGTTCTTATAATCCATCCTAAGGTTGTCTGGTAGATATCACTGTCAACAGTAAGACTGTCATTGTACCCATAGATTTAAATGTCTGTAAAATTATTACGATTTTGGTCTACAATAAAGTTTATTTTATTCTATTCTATCAACAAATTCTTTACATTGCTATACTATATGTTAGGTAATCTACTGAGGTCAAAAGCACCAGCTCCCAAACAAAGCTAGACATAATCTTTTTTCAATTCCACATTCAAAATAGCTCGCCTAAATCCCAAAGCAAATTATAGTATAGAATTCCATTTAATACCCAGCTCTAAATTGTTTTAGATTAAGTAAGGGCGAGTGCACATGACGGACGGCGAGGCTCGCAGGGTTGGGGTGCATCGCTATTATTACACCGATCGACGGGTTCGACTTCGCACATCTGTACTGACGTTAATCTGTACATTTTGTATACTAGTGTTCCGCGTCTGTGTGCTATAAGCTTTATTTGTTGTGATGTTGCGTTTTGTTGGTGTGTTGAGTGTATAAACTGTAGTTGTGTTTATATTTCGACACTCAATTATTTTATCACTCGTTTAGATAAGTTCCTGTCAATCAATCTGTCTCTTATCTACTTATTTTTTTAGTTCTTAATTCATCGTTATCCCAGTATTTACCCGCTTTTTCATCATTTTCTTAGTCTTCCCCAACTCTTATTCCACATTCCATATTCATTCTTCAAATTTTGCCCTGACATATACAACAAGCTAATCAGACAGGTTTCAGTCACACATTATTGATTTTATATTCTTCTTAGGTATTAACGTTATAGAGTTGGAAAGATTAGACAACTTTGAGAGTACTCTAATTTATGTAGGAGAACCTAGATTACAATAGTAGTGGTTACCTCTATAGTGTTTCTTCTTCATATGGCTATCACTTACGAATAGCACGATAAATTATAAATTTCAATGCACTTATCCACTACATCTTTTCTTCGTTCATCGTAAAACATTGAATCAATATGCATGAAGCTTTGAGTCCTAAATTGTTTATATGTAGCTAGGGCACGTGGCGACTGGCGACCACAAAGGCGAGGGGAGATGCACTTCAATACCGCCAGATTATTACCGGACCAGGCAACTTGTAAAGATGTATCGTGGAATATCTATATTATTTTGTATATCTCATTCTGATTTTGGAATCGTCGTTATTGACCGACTTTTTTGGATAAGTTTTAATTTTATTTCAATCAAAAACTTTCTCACCTATATGGGCTTAGTGGTCAGAAATAAAAAAAAATGTATTGCATAATGCTACAACATTACTTTTTTTTTACTACAACTATATTATAGATTGTACTTGATTTTCTATGGGCGGGTTTCTGAATTGAGTATTTTGAGTTAAGAACGTCTCAAACCATACTTAAATGCCAAATTTTGACAGGTTTACAGGCAAAAGTAGAGTTTGAGTAATTCTCAACTTCAAATGCTCAAATCAGAAATCGGGGGTATGATCGTTAAATAGAGATGAAAATTTCAGGAACCAATCAAAATGCTTACCAGTAACTATTTGCCAATAGAAGAAATAATCTTCAAGTCTATAGTAGATTGGTGACTTATATGCAATATTTTCATGTACTTACCAAGTTCAGATGATGATTCATCTAAACTTTGAATAATTTTATTTCTGCTTTCTTGACATGGCTCATCACTTACCATATTTGAAGTCGTTAAATCAGACTTTTATAGTAACCAAATTAGTGTAGATGATCCTTCTTGCTTAAAACCATACGTATCTCGACCATGCGTATCTCGACCATTTTCCATAAAAATAACTGCGAATAATTACTACTAACATTGTACCACAAATTTTGTTTATGTTGCACTCTGTTGGGGTGCTGTGAAGGAGATGGGGTGCTCTCTACCCTTAAGTTATTAATGAAATGCTAACCTTGTGAAAGCAGTAACTAGATGCAGGAGGATCAATGAGAGATCTTTTCATTGACATTTTTCTGTTGGATTAAAAAAAAATGGCGCGTCAAAAATAATTGGGCACACCACAATCATGGCGGTAAGTCTTTGAGGCGAGGCTGAAAAGACCGCACGGCGTCCTCGCCTTCCGCATGACGTACGTACTAACCGAACATGGCAAGTTCGGGAAGTACCTGTATAAGATTCGTGCGGAGGTGACGCCTGGGTGTCACCATTGTGTGAACCGCCCGGAGGACAGAGCACACCTACACCTGGACACGGTCCACCGTGTCCAGGTGTAGGTGTGCCCTGCCTGGGCAGAGAATCGCCGTGTCTCTCGCGCCAGGCCTTGGTACAGGCCATGGTCCAGAGCGAGGAGAGGCAGGTGGTCGCCTACATCTGCGAAGCAGTGATGCTAGCAAAGGAGGAGGCCGACCGCATCAGGCAAAGGCAACGGCACTCACGCCCCAGCCCCAGCTGCGATCAGTAGCTCGCTGTCCGACCGTCCAGTAACCGACCGGACTGAGCCCAAGTCGTCGATAAACCGTCGTGAGCTGTCAGCAAACCGTAGAAGCCCAGCCTACTAGCAGGCAGGCAGGGCCGAAGCCTACTGGGTCAAGGGTCGGCTTCTGAAAAGAAGGCTCGGCCCCGGTATGATAGGCAAAATAGAATCGGGGTGGATTTTTTAGTTAGTAAGAGTCTGACACTACCTCTCGCTCTGCCCAAGGGCGGGGGATGTCATTGGATGATTTTCACAACCCTTAAAAAAAAGGTTTAAAAATAATAATTGAAAAAAAAAAGCTTAAAAAGTTTCATTCTGGTCATTTTTCCATCTTTCTGATGCTGTTAGTGGCATCAAATCAGTGAATGAACTCAATTGGTTTTTGGTTGCAAGTATTTTTTATTTTATTTTAGTAAGCTGCAGTTTTGAAATCATCTCATCGAGGCCTTTGTTTTGATTCCTTTCCCGTTCCGGATGATGACGTTTTTTTTTATTTTTTTCAGAATTTACTTAACCTATGCTTTTTCGGTTTAAAGACAGGGATCATAGATGAAGGAATAAAGCTGCTAGGTTAAATGAAATGCCTACCAAAAGCACTGGTTCGAGCTGGTTTGAAAAAATAATACCTAGTAAAAATTGATGGAAGCCTTTGCCGAGCAGTGGAAAAGTATAGATAAATTTAAAGATGCCTATTAAAACCTTATTTCTTAATATCTGTCCTGCCGTTTAGGCTTCAGGGCATATCAAAGAATAAGACAAACGATTTATAATCGTAACCATGATCAATGAGTGGTTCAGAGTTTTGGCAAGCAACGACAATAATTTCTTAATAAACCATAGCTCGCTTGCTACATTGTAAAATATCGATCTCTTCAAATTCTAATAAATAACATGCTATTGCCAAAGTGTCAATACTCGATATATTAACGCAGGACGCTAATATTGTTTATATTGCACTCTGCAAGGGAGAACATTAGACTAACATGGGGGACACACGGGGTGCTCTACCCGCTAAATTATTAGCGAAACAGCTGACCTTGTGAATTCATAGTATTGGCGTTTTTGTGTTATGTATCATTATCAAAAACTAATATAGTATAAAAGGAAAATGAGTGTTTTGTTAAGGTCTTTACATTCTATTGCTACACCACTAGGTACATATTTTTTTAAACTGTTTTTATTACTTACTAATGCTTCAGTTATCTGTGTTACATCTGAATATTTAAAACATATTTTTGATTTTTTACGAATTTATGAGATTTAAATTCTTGATACAGTTGCATTAAGAACATGTGGAACGACATACGTAATATAAAATTAAGCGTATTTATACAAAGTTATCTCAAAAATGGTACAAATATTATATTAAAAGAGATTTTTTGTTGGTACGTATATGTATAAGTACGTTTATTACTCCTTTATGCTCAAACGGCTAAACAATATCCTCGAATAAGGCTTAGGATACCTTATTATCTGATGATTTTCCTTTCGAAGGACTATCTTCTTTCACCCGGATAAACTCGCTGCTGGAAGCTTATCTTCATCATTTCAACCAGTCACCACAAAGACCATTCCTGACCACCTTGCATCTATCAGTTACCCACGACCCTCACCAGGTCTCTCACAGTCTACGTTGTAGGAAGACTTCTAACCCTACATGTTTCAGTTCGAGTAACTTTTCAGCCTAACCGACCTTCTATTCTGCGAGCAATGTGCCCTGTTCACTGTTACTTATGTTTCCTTGAGCTATATCGGTAACCTTGGTTCTCCTGCGGGTATCTTCATTTGTGATCCAATCATGCAAGGAAACACCAAGCATATTCTTCTGCGTTGCCTAATGATTACGACGACAATTAAGTACGTTTACTTGAGACAAACGGTCTAGTTGGGTAGGTTTAACTTCGAAAAAGAGTTTCATTGTCGAATCCAGCTCGGATGGGTAGAGTTCGGGAAGATGCACGGTTTCTTCTTGTCTGACTTACCACAGCGTCTCAAGACAAAAGGTTATGACGAGTGCGTGTTGTCAGTGATGACATAATTATGGCTTAGAAATATGGTCACAAGGACCTCAATGAATAGACTTAAAATCAGAAGTAGCAGAATAAATTGATTGTGTTACTACTTACCTGTAATTTCACCAATGAATTTATAGTTCAGTAATATATTCCGATAATTTTACTGCAGAAGTAAAATAATAATAACACCGGGTAATATACCCTCCAACTAATCAAATTATCTCCTATTTTAACGAAATTGCCATAATTTGCATCGTAAATTGCGATCGGGAATTGACAACTGACAAGATTGTAATCTATGTTAATGAGAAAGGTTCGAAGAATTCATTACCTTCAGGATCACAATTTTGGATAATATTCATTTACTTTTGCCGTTTCATGGTTTAATTTTTTTTTTCTTGTCATTCATTGAAATGAATGACATTTTTATCTTCATTTATTAACATTGTTGCATTAGTATCATTACTTTAAAAGTGATCTTTGTATTAATTGACAGACGTTGAATTATATTCTATTAAGTTACTCAGTTGTTTCATTTCAAGGTTAATAATTAACCTTATCGCCCTGATAAAATTGGAATTTTCTCTGATAAGAATGTCATTAGGGTTGCATTTGCTGCTTTTTGTTATCAAGTAAAGTTAACTTTGAAAGTTGCTTTTGTATAAACAGTTTTTTTAACATTAAACAAAGCTCATCCTGGAGAATCTAATAATATACAAAGTTATTATAGTAAATACTTACCTAAAACTTTACGTCCAACAAATAAAAAAGAACACAAAACATCACTCACATAACTAAAAAACAAAACAATATCAAAACAATTCGAATCCAACGATAGACAAAAATTCAAACTTCGATGTAAGTTCGTTACGCGCCAATCGATCACGAGGCGAGGGGACGCGCGCTCCCGTCGGACACCGCACGAACTCTGCCGGGATGACGGGAGGAACGTCAGGAACGCTCGGACTAGGAAAAGCGGGAAAAAAGTGCAGGAATTACGCCTTTGCTTTTTTCTTTTCTTTTTTTTTTAATTTCGATAGCGATGCCATTTTATGGAGATTAAAAAGTTGTTGTTGTCACTGGACTGTTGTGTACAGCCAGTACAGGCTATGAATAGGTATTAAAACCTTTTTCTATGTCGAGATAGTTCTTTATTTGAATAGTTGATGATTGAAAGATTGAATCAATCTCACATTTTACATCTTTAAAATAACCTGTGTAATTTTCAATTGTTATTGTGGTCTACATAGTTTGTTTTGTTATTAATTTCCAAAGGAAATTCGCGCCTTTTGACAAGAGCAATATAATTTCCGCATTATGATAGGGCAACTAATTACCAAAGAGATGTTAATTTATGTGAAGTGAGTTCCTAATAAAAGGTTTTCTTTTCTGTTGTTGATTTTGTTTATAATAATAAACGGCTTTTTTTTATCTTAACGGTAATAAATTATGTGTTATATAAAAAGAAGATAATAGGAAAGTAGTTAGATAGTGAAAACATTAACAACTTGGAAAAAGTTTATAATGTCCAAAACCTAAACTTATAGTTCGAACGCATGACACTGTCATCTTTCAAACGGAGTCGGAACTGGGTACCGTATCAGCTAAGTAAAGATGTAGCGTTTGTCAACTCGACCACTAGATGGCGCTGTTTTAAATTTTCTGCGTTATTTTACTATGGCTTGTGTTTAAACACCGCCCAAAAAAGTACCTATTTTACTACCAAAAAAATTCTAAACGGTTACCAAAATGGATAAATGGTCACCAAATTACGTTTCCTAAAATATTATGAAATAAATCCATTTTTTGTGTTATTGGCTGCCATAAAAATATATGGACGCCTTTAAAATACACTTTAGACTAAATATTATATATTGTCACTACTTAGATGTTACCAATTATGTTATACCATGAGTTCTAATTGGGTAATTTTTGCTAGGCTAAAAAAGCTAACGATCGCTAGAATATTTCTCAAATACCAATTAATATACTGGGGTTCTCAAACAAATGTCGCTTATTTATTGTTCTATGAAATTCACTAAATATATAGGGGTTCCCAAACAAAGGTCACTTGTCTAGGCTAGGCGTATGCTGAAAGGCAGGCGACGAAGGCCGCGAAGCACAGAGCATAATATTATATGCTTTAGGGCCCTTTTAATAAGGTCAATTGTTTTTTTTTGGAGTTGTTTATTTTATTTGGTGCCTAGGCTTAGAGTCTTAAAAATATTTTTGGTGACCATCTAAATTATACCCTTTTACTATTATTTACAGGCGTTTCACTAAGCTTTGGTTCTTTCTGAAAATCAGCATTGCAGTATTATTTTCGAAGCTGAATTGTGGCGTATTATGTCGCAATACCATTTATAATATTTTGGGTGGCAACACTCGATGTTTCCGTCGCCAGACTAAACATCGTATTTTTTTAAGTTATTTACACTGTTATACTAGTATTTTTACTGTTATTTGTACTGGCTGCATAAATAGCAGACAAAAACGGCCTAAGCTACCTAGCCTGCCTACAACAGTAATTGTATTGTTGTAAGCACTCTTAAAGCCAGTTATATACAATCATAAAAGCATCGCAATCAAATATTTATAACTATTTAAACATTTTATTGGACATCTTATAGTCACTGTAGATTATTTTATAGTCTATAAAAATACAACAACGATAGGACATCCTAACATTTGTAGTTTCTTGACCTGTATCTTTGTTCAATAGTCAGACCGATTCAGTTTCAATATTATTCAAAATTTTAGAGATATGCCCCATAAGTATCTGACAAGATTAATTAAATTAAGACTCCAATTTAGGATCTCAGGATCGACATTTTAAAGATCTAACACTAAGCACACCATAATCAGCCTCAAAATTATGTTTCCCATTACTGAGACTCAGGCCTTTTCTCTAGCAGTGGGAATGGGTCGTAATCTACCACGCAGGCCAGTGTGTGTTTATGGATGTGAAAAGTCTTCAAATTTTTATTCTAGGACGCACCGGTTTCCACACGACGTTTTTCTGAAATGAACTATGCAGTATGCAGTGATGATGAAATGAATTACACTATTTCAAATTAAGCTATCATTATCTATAATCCTTATCCCCTGTCCCTGTCTGTTGGCGGCGACGATCTCTCGCGCTGGGCGTTGGTACAGGCCATGGTCCGGAGCGAGGAGGAGTGGCAGGCGGTCGCCTCCTTCTGCGAAGCAGTAATGCTAGCAAAGGAGGAGGCCGACCGCATCAGTGCAATGGCGCACACGCCGCCACCGATTCCGATCCCGGTTTCTGGCCACCGCCACCGTAGGCGAGGGCTTGCGTACGGCGGGCAAAGGGTAGCACGCTGTCCGTCCTTGCGGTAACAGACCGGTCCGAGCTCAAGTCGTTTACGGCGCGCACTGTTCCCGCGCGCCTCAAGGAGTTGTCAGCAAACTGTAGGAGCCCAGTAGGGCCAAAGCCTACTGGGGCTAAGGGTTAGGTGAAAATGAACCCCGGGGCCCTGGATCAAAGGCAATGAATGGAACAGGGTAGGTTTTTATTCAGTAAGAGTCTGACACTATCTTCAGCCCTACCCAACGCCGGGATTTGTCATTTGATGATTTTACCTACCATAAAAAAAATCCCCTCTCCCCTGCATAATTTATTTAGGGTAGCAGCAGCATGTCTTCTACTTCTATAAAGTAAGTCATCCTTCTAAATAATTAAAATAGAAGCAGTTTTTTTGCCAGTGGATTTTTGTTATATTAAAAAAAAATAGTTTTCCTTATTTTCTTTCTTTACTTCTTCATCTTATCAATCATTATACGATTCATATACTTCTTCATCATGCGATCCATTTATTTGTGTATCGACCTTCCATCTTCAATTTTATCAAATCGAAAGCATATACCCGGCCTATCGTTTCTCGACCTGTCATCTTCATATGACATATCATGTCATTGTCAAGTGAGTACTATAAATATAAATCTGTCAGTTTGGTAGTGGGACACCCACGCTTCACACTGTGGTTTAGAGGGCAGGGCTATCTTAAACTATTGTGTAATAGTTACTCGAGTCATGCCTTTGGGGCAGACTGTAGTTATACGCTAATTGGCGGATACCGTTCTATAGCTATCGACGTTTATTATATTGGTACTTAACTTCTGTATTTTTTTTAATGACAAACTAGTGCCTGACTGCGATCTCATCTGATGTTAAGCAGTGATGCGATCTTTGATGGTAAAGCGTACTAGTTCATTATGAGCCTGTTCACTTCCACCTTGAAGACACTACTGAAGAAACAATTCAATTCTAGTATTATGTTCGTCACGCATTAGTGCAGAAGCATGTTTGATTTTAGATGTGACAGATAATTTGTAAATCGATTTAAGTTTACAACCAGTTTGGTTACAAGTATGTGTCGTTTTGATGATAGTAACAGGTAAGGAACAAACGAAAGATAATTTATTAGATACAAACTTTTGATTGCTATAGAAAGATAATACGCATCTTCTAAAGAATAAACAGAAGGAAAGAACATTTGATATCGAAAGTGAATTTCGTATTGTGCAGAACAAAGTAGGATTTATTGCTACCAAATTACTCTTTTCATTATTAAAAAAAAATAGAACTCGCGCCTATCGTCCTGACAGCCGTACTCAAATCTTTCTAATTATCTTTATTGGGTTCCTTGCCTTAGCAAGCAAAAACGGAAACCTTGTAGGATCACTTTGTTGATTGATCCTTTTTCGCACAGGTCTGCTACTCTTTGTAGACGTAAAAAGCTAACTATTAACGCAATCTATGTTTATAATCTCTAAAGTTTATACACTCGCAAGAAAATCAAAACCCTAAAACTTGGCAAGAAGCAAGGTCTCACAGCACAAGTAAAAAAACCGTCACAAAATAATTAGTTTTTGCAATTTGGAAAAATCTTCAAAACTCGGTTCGAAAATCGAATCTTGCCTACGTAAATAGTAAGTTTGTATGGAATCCTCAGTGCGTGATGTCAACTCTCACTTGACTATCTTTTTTATTTTAAAACTTGATATATTTTATTTATAATGTACCTACCATTAGTTCTAAGCCTTCTTTAAAAGGTACTATTGAAAGAGGCTTTACAGTACTTATGGTCTATTCATATATCGAACCTTCTTAAATTTGGTACCATTAATAGTCCCGAAGATATATAATTTCCAACTCCTAATAGTTACGGCAATATTTAGAGCATGACCAATGTTTCGAATGTTTGCTCTAGTTAATAGTTTGACATCGCTGCGGCTGTTGCAGAGTTCTGATGCAGAAGTGATATAAGAAAAGCTTTGTGAATCTTTTTATGTTCAAACTGCTGAAGATTAAAAAAGCTGTTGATTTATTTATGTAAATACAAACACTTAAAAGCGAAAAGAATAAAAACATGAAAGATATAGATGGAAGAGTACAAAAAGTGCTGCTTATTTGTAATATTTTTTTCCAAGCAGACCTGAAAAGTTGGTTGAAATATGTAGACACAGTGTATAAGTTAGAAAAGTTACAATAGATTATATAATCTAAATTAAATCAAAGTGTTTTGTGAGGGCTTTGGGCCGTTGGCTCGAGGAGGCATCGGGTAACTCCCAGTATAGGTCATTTTTGGTGCCAAGGTTAGTCATTGCTATTCATCGAGGCAATGCAGCGAGTGTTATGGTCACTCTGGCACGGGGAACAATCAGGAGCTGGTTATTTATTGAAGTTTGATTTTTATTTTTTATTTGTTTATTTGTAAAATGATAAAATTAATGGTTTTATTTAACCTACTTAATTATGTTAGGATTAATGCTGTATTGGTATAATTTCGTAAAAAAGCCTTAAAAGATAATTAAATCACATAATATATACATATTCAACTATGTCGTAATTTAGGATTAACTTACTATAAGTGTGAGGATAATAATGAAAATGACAGTGGTTTTCGTAATAGTGGTTTTAATGTATAATTATGAGTTAATATGGACACAGACAATAACATACTAGTAAGTACGGATAAAGATGAAAAAAAAAATCTGTGGCATTATATGGGGTTTCTTTTTTTGGGGTAGTTTCTACTCCTGTAACTGATAAGGAAATCGTAAAAGAAGACGTAACAGATAAGTGAGAGTACGTTTCATGAGGTGATTAACAGTTTTATGGATAAAGCACACGCGATATTGGCAAATTGAGAAAATACAAACAGTGCGATTACAAATAATTTTACTTTCTGCAGATAAAAGTGGACGACTGCCAAATGTTTTCACTTCGTAAAATCGCAGATAGGATGAAAATCTGCCAAATCTCTATTCAAGCTATAAAAATAAACATAAAACAACCAGTAAACAGTAAAGTAGTTACAATAAAAGTATTAATTTTACGGTCTTGCGCTTAACAAGGTGAATAAGAATTTCATATAAGATCATTATTAGTAAACTTATTTAAAGTGCAGTATTTGCTGAATCTATTCTATTTAACTGGATTTGGTAGATCAAGAGAATTGGAGGTCATTCCTGGTATAAAATTTGCTCTGATGAAAAGTTTCTAAAATGTCAAAATTGTTGCACGTTGCAAATTTTGCCAGGATGTTGATAAGATACATCTGCAATAGAAGCTTGAAGTCGCTAAGAATTAATTTGAATAGGTAATGATTGCATATCATGTTCATGGTCGTATTTTAAATTAGGCTTCTTGTTCTCAAAAGGATTTGCATGACCGGTATACTAATCCTTACATACTTTCATAATAAAATCAATTGCGCATGCATGTGAACCGGTTTCTTAGTTTACTGGACCTAAAGCATTGCTCGGCAGTTACTACGGCATACGTCTAGACACTGACCAAGGAGAACAATGCAGTGAGAGGGCCGTACGCTCTGCACAGTACGCCGATGCCGGCCGAACAGCCAAACTGTGCAAGTTCTATTTTGGTACGCGGTGTCGAGGACCGATACGCGCATGACCGGCAGCTATCTGTATTATTCTGTGAACTGGGTTCAGTCCGCACGCCGCACCACGGAGCGCGGCCGCGCGCGCCGCGAACAAACTACACAAATAATAACAAACGCGAACGCATCGTTTCGAACGTGTAAAAAAAAACCGCGAGTGATTCAACCAGTGATACGTTCCTTTTTTGAATTGTTTAAAATTTAAAAATACAAAATGCGACGAAACGTCAAAATCCTGTTCCTAATCGGAGCTGTGTGGATGTTTTTCCTATTTTACTACATGCAGCCAGATTCAGCACAATCTAAGGTACGTTTGTTGATTGTAATTTCTTTTGTCTGCATTTGGAATTTTGCCAGGTTCGTGACAGCGTTGTTTATCAATGATCAGCTGTTAGTTAGGTTAAGGATGGCTGCAACCTCCGGTGGGGTAGCACTGCGCATGCTCGGCCGCCTACGCGGCGTGATAACTGCAGCCTACGGGACTTAAATAAATCAACATTTGACACTATTCTGTGTAAGTGTGAATAAATGGGCTTCAAATATCATAAAAATTATCTTGAAATAGAATCATTTAAAAAATGCTAAGCAAAATTACGATGCATATTAGCGACTTAAAGCTAGTTACAAAATAACACTTAATTATTAATTCATTACTTAGAATATAATTGCAGAAACACAAAAAAAAAAAAACTGTGAAAATCAGACATCGTAATACAATTTCTAATTGACGACGGCGTAAATCCATATTTAATCTAGATGATGCAAATCGAGATAACTATTTGCGGCTAAGATAAATTGCACACTACGAAGATTCTAATTAACTGATGTGATACTGTATTATCAAAGTATTCATTACTCAGGACTGTAAACCGAAGCTAATTACAGGTTCCATCGGAAATGCAATCAGTCATACAGTTAATTTGATTGCTGCTATAAAATTTGCCAAAATAATAATAAGTTACATAATTACAACACTACTGCAAAAAATGACAAAGCGTTGTTTAAAGCAAATTCTATGTTTTTTAAGACAAACAAATCTTCAAATTTGGTTTGAAAATATATTACATATTTTTCTGAGAACTTGATTGTTACCGATGCTTATAAAAATATCTATGGAAACGATCGACAAACTTACATTTAACTTTGACCTTTTCGTTTTTTTTTTGTTAGTAGGTGTTACTAACCAACGTACGGCTAAAAAAAAAAAAAACAAGTAATTAATCAAATTTATGTAAAACACGGCTGTTTTTTTATTTCTAATAACTGTAATATTTTCTAAGTAAATAGATAAAGTGCTTTAGATTTTGCAATAAATTTCAAGGAGTACCTCGTCGTGTAGCTCTTCCTTTTCTATGCAGTTGGTAGTAACCGCTAAAGGTCATGACTCGGCATTAATAGCTTTATTATTCTTAGGAATAATATTATTAAGTAAACATTATTGATTTTACATATTTTTTGGCTTGCATAACTAATTTGCATAAAGAATCACACTAAAAATTCAGTTAAATTTAAAATTTGCATTATATTTTTTCTAGTGTTGCGGCTGCGTTTAAATGTAGAACATTTGAATTTCACTATCTTATTTTTTATAATTTTTGCAACAGTTATGCAAATGCAAAACAAAAATTTGTGAAATCATTTATGTATTTTATAAAACTGACACACAGCTATGAATATATAAGATTTATAAACGACACATAATTACTAATTAAGCACCAACTTCTTACGTACATGTAAATAAGCGTCTGTATTAGACTGTGTAAGACTCATTTAGAAACAATTTTAACTTTTTCGTCGTTATTGTAACCAAATGTTATTAAAATTCGACCAATCTATTTATAGCTTTAATATTACGAACTGGTTAACCTTCATTTGAAATATCTATATTATTTTCTTTATCACTGTAACTTAATAGAACGAGCGTTATTAGATTAATTCTTTTGACCGAATCAGAATTTCCTCATTTCGAAAATGTTGGTCTACTTAAGTGCTTGAAAATCATATTCTGTTTTCTAAAATTACTTGCACAGCTAAAGCATTCCTAGCTTACTAATAATAATTATTACTAATAATATTGTTATGCTCTCGTTTTTCGGCAATCACAATTTTTATTCTTGTCGACTCTTAAGTATATGGCAGTTTATTTCTACTATTGCAATATGTGTAACCTTCACCTTTGCAGTCACAAACTTCACAACTGAAAGGATTTGTATCTCAGAATTCATGTAAAGATTAATATATTGCAAAGCATTAGTCACTGTCAATGGGAAGATAATCAGTTAAGTAACGTAATTGCCAACTGTGGGAAACCCTGTGATGTGAGACTCGAAACTGTTACTCGAAGACATTTATAATAGTAGGGAGCTATTTTTGATATCGATAGGCTTGCTCTAGAGTACTCTATTCTAGAAGCAACCAATCGTTCAACGATTTTAGGCATACCGATCAGAATCTTAGATATTATGATAAAATAAATAAAATCTATTAAATTTCAAATAACTGTTTCATACAGTAAGAGTAATCAAGAAAATATGGACAATAATATAAAATTTAACTCGCTTAAAAATATAAATAGATATGTCGCGTTTAAATATAAATTTATCACAAACATGATAGAAAAGTAAAGTAACTAGCTTCATTGCATCGCTGTTTTTCTCGTAGTCTCCATTGTAGATTCTGTATATTTGGAGTTAGAGAACTTCGAAAAAATTTTGATAGCTTGTCAAAACTAACAATCTTGCTTATGCTACAAAATACTGTTTGACATATCTGTGCCTACAAACCATGCAAATTTAATGCCAAAAGCACAGATATGTCAAACAATAGCCAAAAGTCATTGTCAACCGTAACCAAAAACATTAAACCAAGCAACTTGCATTAAAGTCAACTAAATCAAAGGTCACGATTCTCGTTTCGGTTAAAATATTTTCGAAGGCTACTCAGGCTTTAAAACCGTTAAAAACTTCAACACTGATAACAATGTCATTCTATATTTACTGAGTATTTTTCGAAACAGTGACTGTGTTAGTAGCGCGATGGTATCATTTCTGATGCGATAAATTACATCATCGATCTTAATCTATGTCTGCCTTTCGATTCAGCTACTTAGCTCGAATATATAATAATAGTAGCAAGTGCAAAACATCCTATTTCGGTTTTCTTCTTTTTGATTACGTTCTGGATAATCTTGTGCCTAGAATGTCACTTCTTTTTTACAATCAACCAAAAAGTTGCTAGCAAGAAGATCTTACCTGCAACTTTAATACATCATAATGACCATTATAACACAACCATTCACATTGCTGAAAACTTTAATTTAATACCTGACCAAATCTAAAACTTTTTTGATTGACATAATTTCATTGTAATTTGCATGTTGCATGGTCAACTTTCATTTTTATTCCTAACATCATGGCTCACAATAGCATTGGACTTTGATGCATCAAATTGTTTCCTGCTCAGACCCTGACATAATCTAATGATACGGTATAAAGGTGAAAACGTCGTCAGCTTTCGTTGTGATATCTACCCGTTGATCGGGCTCAAATTATGGGTTGTTCGATTCGATAATACAACTCCTATTGACGTATATACTACGTCGATCAGTTGGTATCCATCTTGTTTTTCTAAACCTGTTTCAACGAACAGAAAGTGAGCTAGTGTATCTAAGTCTTCCATAGCAATCAATTTACTTTCAATTACATCTTGTTAGATAATTTCTGCTTGACCTTTATTGACTGTAATAGTTATATTTGCCTACTGTATCCAAATAACCTCTTTTATCTGAGAGTATTCGCGGTCAGGCTAATTCAAAGAAAACAATATAGTAGTTTTATTCATATCTGACTAATTTTCGTTATCAGTCATAATAATATGCTCTCAACAGCGTCGTGTCATAACAAAAATATGAATATTGACATTTTAAAATCCAATCTAAACACACGATTTTCTCGTGATTTCGATCTTTAAGATTGTTTTTTTAAGTAGAAAATCGTCTAATGACTTCTTCCACTTTAGAGTGGAATGAAAGCCACACTTATGTTCCTTCAGTTGGCTTTTGCGTTCAAGGACCATGGGTATCCTATAAATCTAATAAAAATTGGTTTAAATAAATAAAATTTAAGTTTATTTTGTTTCTGCAATAAATATTTATGATTTAATATAAAAATTAAATTCGACAAGAACATTTAATCTATATCTGGAATAAAAGTATCCACTTAGTGGCAGGAAGTTTAATTTTTTTTTTCTATAAGTGAAAGCATTTTTGTAATCGAATCATTTCTTACCTTATTAAATCTTAAAAATAAACAAAACAAGACAATGTCTTTTTCGTAATTTAGATTTCGACTATACATCTGTCGGGTTACTTTGTATGTACAAGCACATAAAAAGTGACGTAATCTTGTTATGTTAAGCCGTTAAGCCAATTACGCTAATGGATAAATATTTTGAATGAATAGTGTTAGTTTGGAATTTGTACTGGACGTAAAATGAGGCTTTAGCGACCTTTTACGGGCACCTAGATTTAAGAATAAACTTTTCAAATAATTTAATTAAAGGTATCAGCTGCATGCCATCGGCAAAATCTAAATTGATAACGATTGAAGACATTGTATTTTCATTCTATTCTATAAGCATAATATAATTTTCAGGTTAGATTAATGCAAAGCGGTCGTATAAGCCAGCTACGAGGGGCCAGTTCGTTTTTCTTTAATCTATAGCTTTATTTTTTAATATGATTATGTCATGCTTTTTTGTATCACTACCAAAATGATTTTAGTAGCAGCTAAATATCAAAGTTAGTTCACGATGAAACAGACAATAATATCTATCGACAAAAAAAACGTTACTTGTTAACTTTTCATTTTCGTTACGATTAATATCTGTATAAAATGAAAGTAACATTTCAGTGACTGCGATGTGGTAACAAACACTCGTTTATATAAATAACAACAATTAAGTGGAAGATGTAGGTAACTGGTACATATTATTTTATGTTTTATTTCACTGTGTTCGAGGCAATTAAGACTGTTTGTAGGTGAGAGTCAAATTTTTTTATGTAACTGCAAGACTTGCTATTTTTCTCGTCTACTACTAATTGTTTTCTAAAATATTTATGTAGCATTTCATAAC
This sequence comes from Leucania comma, assembly GCA_958295575.1. Lineage (NCBI taxonomy): Eukaryota > Metazoa > Arthropoda > Insecta > Lepidoptera > Noctuidae > Leucania > Leucania comma. The sequence continues at coordinate 4,964,882 of OY282469.1, forward strand.
TTTAGTCATTAACATCGTCTTCCCGCCCTTATTATATTACTTTTTTTCTTCCATTCTGTCTTGTCAGCAAACACGCTATCACTGAATCCTTTTGCTCTCATATCACTTCTCGCACAATTCATCCACCTTTTCTTTGGCCGCCCTCTTCCTATCTACCTATTCCTATATACACACATTCAGAACTCTTTTAGTAACATTTAATAACATAACTTTAGTCTGTAAACTTCTGATTTTAAGTACTCGAAAATTAACATTATAATATTTATTTATTAAAAAGTTATGTTCAAGTAAAAGATATTGAATAAAGCCGTACTTAATGCCAAAGTCATTTTCTATCAAGATCTTAGGATGAACAGATACGGGCATTATACGAGTATCATGTTATTGAAAAAAAGTAGTGTTACCCAAAAAAAAATATGACATTAACGTATCATACAAGTACAAATTGACAATGCTCAACTTATTTCTATCATCCATTCAACATTTAAACTAATTACATTTGTCAATTGCACAGTTGAATTCCTTCAAGCCCGTTTCTTCATTCGCTATCCAATGTTCGTGATGCACCATCAATACTTGCCTAGTGGACATTCCACCCATACTGTCCATGTGGCTGGAAAGGCCCCACGGCGTCGTCACCTTCCGTTTGGCGCAGGTGCTGACCGAACACGGCAAGTTCGGTCCGTACCTGTACAAGATTCGTGCGGAGACGACGCCCGGGTGTCGCCACTGTGCGGACCGCCCGGTGGACACGGTGGAGCACACAGTCGAGGTGTGCCCCGCTTGGGAAGAGCAGCGCCGTGTCCTCGTGGGGGCGATCGGCGGCGATCTCTCGCGCCGGGGCTTGGTTCAAGCCATGCTCCGGAGCGAGGAGGAGTGGCAGGCGGTCGCCTCCTTCTGCGAAGCAGTAATGCTAGTAAAGGAGGAGGCCGACCGCCTTAGGCAAAGGCGGACACGCCGCCGCCGCCGCCGGGTTTCCGATCCCAATTTCCGGCCACCGTAGGCGCGGGCTCGCGGACGGTGGGCAATGGGTAGCTCGCTGTCCGTCCGTCCGGTAACAGACCGGTCCGAGCTCAGGTCGTCTTCGGCGCGCACCGTTCCCGCGCGCCTCAAGGAGTTGTCAGCATACTGTAGGGGTCCAGCAGGGCCGAAGCCTACTGGGGCCAAAGGTTATGTGAGACTGTCACCAAAGGCCCCAGGATAAAGGCAAGGAATGGAAAGGTAGGTTTTTTAGTCAGTAAAAGTCTGACACTGTTTCCCGCCCCACCCAAGGGCGGGATTCGTCATTGGATGATTTTTACCTACCACAAAAAAAAAAAAAAAAAAAAAAAAACCCATACTGTCCATAAGCACAAAACATTTTAGGAACACATTTATTAGTGCATACAGCTAAAGATTACAATTTAAGGGCTTATAGACAAGCGTGTGTCTAAACAAGTGTTTTAATATCAACGACATCATCGTTAACCACCAGATAAGACAATGGCCATACGCGAGCCTAATAACAATAATAAAAACATTACAAGCCATTTATGAACACGCGGAAGCCCAGAATACTCGCACATAATCGTAAGTAGATGTACCTACATATGTATGTGTTACTTCCTAAACAACATTTTTTTCCACTTCCACCACTTCATTAAGTTGAATGATGTACTACTAGTGTCTCTAGTTGCAGAGGAACTGGTTTCACTTTAAGAATTTAATGATCGTTGATGGATATGCAATGCAATTTATACAAAGTTATTACATTGAGTGAAGATTCATATGAAATAAAACAGTCAATATTATTGTATAAAGGAAAGACAACCGCAAACAAAACATCTGATCTTGTTTTATGAATTGCATTTCTTGTTATAATTATATCCTTCTGCTGTATCACAAGGCTAATTCTCTTATTTACAAATCTTTCGAATTAAAGTCGCAATACCGTCTCAGTTCTAAACAATGTCAAAAACTTGTCAAAATGTAATGAAAGTAGAGGCGGCGGCCATTTATTGCAGTGCCAATGCAATCGCTCCATAAAATTACAAGAATTATCTTTCAAAATGAATTATATGATGGTAAATTATCAACCTAGTAAGACTTATTATAATTTAGGTGTCTTCGTGGTTAGAGTAAATAGGCTCTTAATAAACTAGTGCGCCTCACCATCAACGATTGCATCACTGCTTACCATCAGGTAAGATCGCAGTCAAGCACTAGTTTATATAAATTTTTAAAAAAACCTGCTAAGACTGTGCAGAAGCAGTTGGTTCCCAATAATTGTTATTTTTTTATTAACTATAAAATCAAAATATCTACATTACCAAAATATAGTTACGCTTGGAGTACCACAGATAACTCCCTTAGCTCATCACTTCATTAATAACTAACTATAATAATAACTACTAATAATGTTTTTATCAGTAAACTCTTTTACTCCTTTTAGTACTGTAATATTGCTTAAACGAACTGATTTTATCACTGCAATCTTATGACGGTTATGCGTCGATACTGTTTTCTAAACAAAAATTTAACTGTTTTGGTTCCAGAACAGTAAGAAGTACGATAAGTACTTCCTTCCGATTCCGATTTTCCCTTCCTTTGCACAAATTTTGTAGGTATGCACTTTAGAATACTTTACCGGAACGTCAACACTAAAACCTAAATTTCGTTTACTTACCTACTTACCCATCGTACATACTCAAAGGACTTCTCCAAAGCAAAGTGTACTTTCAAACTTAGGTACAAATGTATCAATATTTGTGTTAGGTATGGTTCTAACCGTTTCGAGAGTTCAATGGGATCCTTTCGAGCCCCCGACCTTTGGTTCGCAGTCAACAACACGTTACCGAGGATATATTCCTGTCGTATTGTAGTTTACTTATGAAGTTTGGTTCCAAAAAGGTTGTCTGGATTTGTCTAGGACCTTTTATTGGGGTTGATATGGATGTTCTTGTATTGTTTCAACGTTTCGTTTGTCGTATTTATATCACTATGCTAAAAAGTTTTAATTATGCCTGCAAATGTAACTTAAAATTGGAATGAACAATGATTATCCTTGTAGGTCAACAGTTAGTAGGTCATATATATTTGTGATCTGTATAAAAAGTTACAAACAGTTACAACGTACAAATAAAACTCGGTTACTTGTACGTTTTTTTATTTGACAATAAAACTTTTTCGAAATATTGTTTTGACTATCAGGACATTATACTAAAAAATAGGTGCATAAATAGTACTTTAAGTCTCAAATATAGTTTAGATCCAAACTTTATCTTTATTCGGGTCTTAAATCGTTATATTACCAAAAGCTATTCACACTCATTTCCCTAATTGGGCCTAAAGGGGATCTTAAGTTTGCACATTTGAAAGGTAATCCATCCGTTTTGACACCACTTGGCTTTTGTTTAATTGATCTAAAAGACGAATTAGTTAATTAAATGTGTGCTCTTAATTTGCAAGGTTAATTTAATTAGAACGTCTGTTTGTTATTAAAAAATAGCGTTATAACTGGTCTCAGGACTGTCCACCTACCAAAAATACTTTTAGAGACTTAAAATTTAAAATTGTTCGTAGTTTTCTTGAGGTTGAGGTTAAAATTCTCAACAAGATACTAAAAACTTTTTAAATCGATTCTAAAACTTACGTACTAGAACTGACTTGGAAAGTTTGTATTTTGCTCTTTGAAAATTACGAACTAAAAGCGCAGGGTGGAAAAGAGACCACATTATCGTATAGAAAGAGACGGGCGTAGTTGCTGACTACCCTAAGTTAAAGGAACCGTAGGGCGATCGGATCAATATGGCTGGCTAGGGGTGTACGAGTATTTGTGTAAGTTATAGCAGGAAAAATTGCAGTTCATTCACTTGGTGGGCATGAACATATTTTTACTGATGCAAAGTTAGGGAAAATAATAGCTTATCAAATTAATTTTATTCATCAAACCAGATTACCTATATTAAAATAATAACTATTATTTGGTGACGGTTTAGGCGTAAAATAGCTATAATAATATGAGAAAGCGATAAACATTTTTTTTTTTTACCGTGTACGTTTATGGTAATTATAAAATTTATAGTCGGAAAACCTGATAGAACCTACTTGATATTCATCTAACAAGGACTTTTCACTTGATCGGGAGCAATATCATACAGGTTTTTTACAACTGAAAGTAAAATCATACAAGTACTCGTAAGCGACAAAACAAGTGACATTAAAAAATATATTTATAGATGCGGCTACCTTGATCAAAGTGCAGGATTACTGGTATATATGTCCAATATATGAATAATTAATTTCGCATGATCGGTATTATATTAACGTTTCGTGCAATAATGGCGCGGCTACCAATCTATAGTAATTTCCCGTGGGTGCCATTCTAGGAGATTAAAGGATTGTGTCAGGGATAGGGGTTGTTGTAAACATCTATATTCTATTATAAGTTATCGCTACTATGATTTATTATGTTGCAGCTATAACTTATGCTGAAGAAGATACTCGTATGATCAGGGACTAAGACGAACTGGCGTTTAAAGAATTTCGATTGCATCTTATCTCCAGTTTACCTTATTTTGATTTGGCTGTTAAAAAATATATACCAAACAGATAATTCTAAAAATTATACTTTTAAGAATCCATATAGCTAAAATGGTACCAAGTTGTTATAAACAAATGGTGTTAGCTTAGTAACAGAATCCAGCGAAAGGGTGACACCCTTTAGGTATATGTATATGAAACCCAAAACAGGTAGTATACAATCTATATAATGAGTATATTTTGTACGAAGACCTTTTAACAAATGTTTTAGTCCTGGTTTGAAGGACAATCATTACCATATTGATCTAAAGTGTTAGATCATTTATTTCACAAATACACAATTATATACATTATATAAACTAATTAAAACTATATATACACTAAAACCTACTAACTAAAAAATGGCGTCATAAAACTCCTCCGCATCGCTGTCGACTGGAAGTGTGCCCAAAAGGCTGGCGGCATTGCCACGTTGTATGGCAATGCTTAATTTCTGACCGAGGTGATTGATCTAAATAATTTAAAATGATAATGGTTATTACGCTTAAAACCTACCTGTTTATAAGAATCTTTTACGTTTGGCATTTCCTTTTGAAATTTCCTTTTGAATTTTTAGGCCTATGATAAGTGCCTCTTTTATATAATTAAGTTAACGTAAACCACGTGATAAGTTTATACAAATTCTTAATTCTTTCCGTTAAAAAATTTGAATTCAGAATTCACTACTTGGTATTTAAATGAAGCTTATGATTAATAAATTAGAAATAAGACTAAATATATTGCTTCGTTTAGACAGGGTCAATAATGATTCTTAGTTATAACCCTTTTCGAAACATCTATTACAAATATTGAAAACTAATATAAATAAATGGATACTGGTACTAAGAATTGATTTTCTAAAGAATAGTACAATATTAACATACATATAGAGAAAAAACAAAAACATAATTATCTTAAATCTGCATCAATATAATATCGGGATCTTACTAGCCGTCTAAAGACTGTTTTTACAATATATGTACAAGCACTAGTTTATATATATTAAAAAGAAAAGATATGTGTACAGGAGTTTGCAAGTGAGTATTTAATTATGTCTATAGATGCTATGGTTTTTTTTTTAAACCAGTTCTTGGTTGATGGTGAATTACACTAGTTTATTAAGAGCCTATTCGCTCTAGTCTTGAAGACGCCTAAATTATAATCGGACGAGAAGACTACAGCAAGGAAATAGTTCCGTTTTGCGAATTCGTTACAATAATATAGCGTTAGATAGATTTTTGGTATCAATGTGGATATTGAAAAAAAATGTTTTGTTTTAATAAAAAAGTCGAATATGATAAAAAAGAAAGTACTTAAACATTAAATGTTCAAGTACGAACTTCTTAAATTGTATGAAGTTCGTACAACAAGGCCAAATAACTTGAGCTAGGCAACTTTTAAGGCTTGTAAAAGAAACGATTAAATATCAAGTTCAGAAGTTGTACAATCACTTAATTTAAGCGTGTCAGGGTTAAAATTTATATCCTGTTAATACAAATGGTAAATAACTTGATGTGGATGTTTAACTTCGGCCATTGTTTCTGGAATCATATTAAGATTATTGAGATTATTATCACAGGTAATTCTAAAATGGCCTGGAACCCATTCTAGACTTCCACTGAATGTTAATTCCAGTTATTACGTTCTAAATTCCTTAACAACAAGTAATAATTTTATTTACCTTTGTCTTATACACCCCTATTTTTTAATTAGTGCACAAAAAAGTGGGGCTCAATCAGTACCTCTTACTGATCATATTTATGTAGTCAAAAGTACAAAAAACGAAATTCCAAAATTGTTCACGAAAATTTGTCATTATTGGTAAATTCATAATTGAATCATTATTCATAATAATTACTACTAGAAAATACTAAGCGCAGTGTTTTTCCATTTTTATTGAAATTCTTTCATTCATAAACAATAACCTGTACAATGTTTCCAGAAATTGAGTGAGATTTTGGGATCTATACAAACACTCATAACTTTGCTGTTTATGAATATTATGCATTGAGACTTTACTTATATAATAACAAGACCTTTTCTAATAAGCCCTTTAAGTATTTGCCATAATTAAAAAATAGTGGAGTATGTGTGTGTTGGAATTACTATTTAAAAGAGATATATTACAGTATCGAAATATACACTATTATTGTGTAAGTATTACTATTCAAAGGAGATATGTAACACAGCAAACGTTATCATTTTATGCTTCTTTAAACTATCAGCAGTAGTACTGTTAAACTAATAGCAGATACTCTCTGAATCTCAGAAGCGTATAATTAAACTGTTTGCTTTACCTTTACGTAGAAATCTGATGGTCTACATGACATCTCACAAGACCAGAACAATGAAATCGTAAAAATAATATTGTCACTAACGCACGTGGTTGGTTAACGCATGTCACAGGAAATGAGGATATCAGGGATTTCACGAAATCATTCATCATTTCCCTGCGACATATGCATTTTTACATCAACTGTTTAACTGCTGCGGTCTTCCCGTCCGATTATAATTTGGCTGTCTTCAAGGCTAGAGTGAATAGGCTCTTAATAAACTAGTGCGCCTCACCATCTGTGATTGCATCACTGCTAACCATCAAATGGGATCGCAGTCAAGCGCTAGTTTATATTAATAAAAAAATCTTCATCGTTACCAAGGCAAAAACTTATATCTTACACAGCATAACGGCAGCCGCATTTAAAACCATGCCTCGGAGTTGTGCATCTTCCAGTTGACGCAGACACAGCGTTGGAAGGCCTCCTACAAGATGGACCGATGAGTTGATAAGAGTTGCAGGAATCCGATGGATGCAAGATGCTTAGGGCCGTTCATTGTGGCGACAATTGGGGATGGCCTGTATGCAACAGTGGACGTCTTTCCGCTAAAATGTTGATGATAATAATGATTGGAGTTCTGTTGTTTAAATAATTGGTCTTATCAATGATACAACTTTATTAAGACCGCAGATATTAAATGCATCTGCAAAAAATAAAATAGTATCGGATTTAAATTTGAAGTAGGCTCGCTTAAGTACATGAACTCTGTTATCAATGTGTTTTATAACTAGTTTTTGGTATACCTATGTAGCGATCGGGATAAAAGGCAAATGTAGCCGAGCGCTGTTCGTCGCTAGTCGCCAAAACACCGGAATGCCCGCTCGTGCAGCCTCGGGAATCTTCACGAGGTCCCGTCAATGATCCCGAGGCTTCACAGATTGAAGTGACGTTTTTATAGCCTAGCGCTCTCGTGACGAAGTACGTTTTCACCAAAAATAACTATCCTACACCTACAATAATGAATTTTGTGACATTACTGTTTATATTATTTTATCTAGATAAGCAACAGCTATACAAAAACTATGTTACATAGTGCTGTACAATATTCTATGTCTAATAACAGGTTTCCCTTTTTTACTGGGCTAATTACTATATAACATGTGAACGGACTAATAACAAAAAAACAGTACAAATGTACAGTTACTTCAAGTTAAATTTGGAATAAAAAGTAGTTATACAGTACCTATATTTACATAATATGTAGTAATAAACGACGTACGGCGTGTATCCAACCTTACATTGTTAAAACCTTTACGGTTTAAGTGTTTCGCCTCGTCGTTTATACCGCGTATATCGAAGGACTGGAACAATTTGCCTGCTGCGGTATTCCCGTCCGATTGTAATTTGGGTGTCTTCAAGGCTACAGTGAATAGGCTCTTAATAAACTAGCGCGCCTCATCATCAACGACTGCATCTCTGCCTACCATCAAGCGGGATCGCCGTCAAGAACTAGTTTATTACAAACTAGCTGTGCCCGCAACTTCGTTCGCGTGAACGACGAAACTTATCAATGAGTTTTTTGTGTAAAGTGCTATTTGTTTAGAACGTTATCTATCGAGCATACCGGTATTAATACTTCTGCCCCAGCGCAGGCCCTTTGTGACTAATTACAATAGAAATGGGTGACGTAACCTACGACAAACTTATTATTTGCGGTTGGTACAGTAATCGGTTCTAGGGATCGGACTGCGAAATTAAGTTTGTTTTTTGTTGTATATACTTTTTCGGAATAAAAAGTACCCAGTGTGGTGCCCAGGATATTAAACAATAATTATTCCAAGAGACAAAAAATTTTTTAATCACATTTTTGGATTCGGTTTCGGTCTAGTAACACCCCCATTCACACCTTCCATTTATTTATTTTTTATATTTTTAATGTACAGAATTTTTACTTCTACAGATTTATTATAAGTATAGATAATAAAAATATATATATATAAAAATAGATTGGACTATGGAAGATTTATTGTTAGTCATTTACCTTCGCTTATTAACAATTACTCTACAAAAAAACTGGCACAAACACAAAAAAAAAAAATGTTCTCGTAAACCAAAATCGTGATCTTACATCACCATAAGAGATTACAGGCTTACTAATCTAGGTCTATTTACATACAACGAGGTCAAACACCTGATAACAGTAGTGTCGAGTATTGATAGCGGAGATTCACATATCCAGTAGTTAGTGTAAACAATCACATTTTTTTGTTATCATCTCTTTGCTTTACTCACTGGTTGTTCAAGATTAATCTGTGCTGGACTCAGATTAAAAACTAATTTATTTTGTACCTTATTTTTTGTGAGCATATAGTAGGATTTCAATTATTTCCTCAATTATTTCTCGAATGATGCTTTGAATAAGGATAATTATTTAATAAATCACTTCCATATTTCTGTCCTTATCTTACTTTTTAAATAATTCATACATCTGTCTGTTATCCTCTTCCTTCAAATCATAGTCTTTTACATTTTTTAGGATCTCTTCATTTCTAATTTGATTTCGCAAGGGAATATTCTAGCTAATTCTTTCCATTCCCTTTCAGACTTTCACCGCCTTATTCTAAAACGCGATCTAAAATAGTTCTGGGACTATTACGAATACTCGTTTTAAATTTCATTGTTATCCTGAAAACTATATATAAATAGCGTTTAATCGGGATTAAACCTAGTAATACTCCCGGAACTATTTTAGATCGCGTTTTGGAATAAGGCGGTCAATGTTTAGATACAATGTACCGTACATTGCGAATATGTTTCTGAAATTAATTGATTCTTAAAACGTCTTGACTATTGAGCTGTAGGGTAAACTTAAATTCAAGTTTGCGGACGGCGAATATTGGATAGGTAGCTCACCGTCCGATCGTCCGGTAACCGTCTGGACCGAGTCCGAGTCATCGTCGTCTTCCACGCGCGCCTCAAGGAGATGTCGGCTAATCGTAGGGGCCCAGTAGAGGCGAAGCTTACTGGGGCCATGACTAATGTAAAAGTGATTTTAGGGGCCCTGAAACGATGGCAAAGAAGGAACAGGTGTGGGTTTTTAGTCAGTAAAAGTCTGAAACTATCTCCCGCTCCACCCAAGATGTCATTAGATGATATACCCCAACAAAAAAAAAAGTACTTATTTTTCGTTCTCAGATAAATAAACTGACCAAATAGGAGTTGTATCCACACACGAAGGGTTCCATACTAATCTGTAAAAATCGAACAAAAAACGCAAATAACATGTATCTTGTATGGAGAATTAAATGTAATTTTACTTGTTATTAAAGCGGCAATAGAAATACAAATTTTGTGAAAATTTCAACTCTCTACCTCTTACGGCTTATGAGATACAGCTCGTTGATGCGGGCAGCCAGTAAAACAGACAGACGAACAGACAGCGGAGTCTTACACGCGTATTTATAAACAAGTAAAACTAAATACTTGAGTAAAAGTAACTACTATTTGTATTCTATAGTTAAAGGCCGGTTCTAGTCACTGTTTTTTTTTGTATAAACTTCGCTCGGGATTATGTCGTCTTCGCGGCCCCAAAACAGCGGTTTTATTTTTATATAAAAAAAACAACAACTATTCAAGATTTTTGTTCTCGCGAAGCGCTTTTAAATAACAAGCTTTTTTTTGTAACTTTCAAATAGTTCCGTAACGTAATCTCGTAGATAAATACGTTTGAAATCGTAAATTAGGGTCAGATTCGCGATTTTTTTTATCGAGACAGCTAATTTATATCGTGTTTTCATTTTTGCCAAGCCCTTGGCCATATAGTCAATTTTAATAAAATAAATTTTCATGGTGTTGTCTTTTATATTTGTGGATTTCCATAGGTTTAAAAAAGGTAAAAATGAGTAGAACCGGGCCTTAAGAAAAAATTGAATTTTGAATGCAGATTTTAAACGTCAAGTAATGACTTAATAAGATTTTACTTAGTAACAAGTAAATACTTCTTTATAAATACGGGTGTTAATAACAGGGTTGACATCCTAAAAATACCAGATACAACAGCTCTGTTTTTGGACTGCGACAACTTAATTACTTTACTACTACACTCAACTTTTTATCGCTAAAAAAATTTGTGAGTGCATGCTTCGACCACTACAGGCCAAAAATATTTTTGGCAAATTGATATTCATGATGGCGTTAAAAGCTTTTGTGGTAGCTCTAGAAAGTGCACCAACATATAGTGCATTTATAGAGTATTAAATTTATTAAATTGAGATTTAAAGCACTTTTATAAAAAAATTGAATGAAATGGGTTATTCTGCGGTTTTTCTGTTCAATCATTTGTACTAAACTACAAATAATACAAAAAATATGTTTTTTTTTCTGAAAACAGCCTAGAAATTGGTAATGAAAGAGTGGTACGGCTTATATCTATCCGGCGAGTATATCTCGGGACAAAGGCAAGGAACGGAAAGGTAGGTTTTTATTCAGTAAAAGTCTGACACTATTTCCCGCCCCACCCAAGGGCGGGATTTGTCATTGGATGATTTTACCTACATTAAAAAAAAAGAACCCTTACGTTGTTGAAACCTCTACGGTCCGAACTAAGCGTTTCACATCGTCTTTTATACGGCGTAAGTCTTTACATTTTGCCTGCTGCGGTCTTCCCATCCGATTATAATTTGGGTGTCTTAAACGCTAGAGTGAATAGGCTCTTAATAAACAAGGGCGCCTCACTGTCAACGATTACATCACTGCTAACCATTAGGTGGGATGGCAGTCAAACTCTTGTTTATATCAAATTAAAAAAAAATTGGCGAGAACATCTTGATATCTTTTTTATTACTTTATACACGTATTTTAATGACTGTGACGTCACATTTCAGTGTGTGTTTCCTTTTTTCTGTTACTTGACAATTTCACCTTTAGCTAGATTTGATAGGTTTCTAACATATTTAATTTTGAATGGATTTAAAAAATTATGGTAAAAATTCTTTTTTGGATAATGACACTGGTCTTCTTGATGCAAATAATAAAAAAAATGTGTCCAATTTCCAATTTTTCACTCCATATAATATATGTACTGCTTTAGTATGATATTTGTTTTTGTTTCTACGTGTGTATATTTTTTTTTGCAAACATAATACATGTCCGGTTCACGGATTATTCCACTATACGTAAATAACATCGCTGTATAATATGCTTGAATGGTTTTTTTTTTTGTGATCGAATTGGTATTTCCGCAGATTACCACCTACAAAACACAAATTAAAAACTTGAACGTTAGCAAGCTTTTTGCAAATACTAACAAAATATCCTTTAACCTCAGCTTTTCTATTTAACGTAAACACAAGTGCGTAGTGGCCACCCCACTATTTACACCCTTGTGTTGATAAAATTCCCTCACCGTGGCACAAGTATTTTGAAATGCTGTGGCATGGGAGCGCCCTTCTTTTTCCTTGGTCGTAAAGTCGTTGATCCCAATGTGGGTGCTGTAATATCGTTTTAGAACTTTGTAGTCTATGAAGCTACGCGTCTGTTGTCAGCTGGCTTTAGTTTTCGCTTTCAACGTGAGTCAGTAACGCGTTAAACATTACTTATCTATGAAGAAGGCCTCGGGTTTAGTTGACTGACTAGACTACCGAGTAAAGCAAACATTTTTATTGATCTTACTCAACCTTCAACTATCAAGCAGCTTGCTAGGTAGGTGACAGCGAGTAAGCAGTTCACAATATTATATGTAAACTACACTAATGTTCAAAGAAATTACACCAAACTGGGATTTCAAAGCTATTTGTTGATCCTCCTCCTTGCTTCGTTTATCCTCAATGCTGAGGGTCGTGATCTCGACGAATAACCTTCTTGATTGATTGATATATACACAGTTAAATTTTGATCTTTTTAATCTCGTGTAGGGTTGATTTGGTACATGAAACACTATCGATTTCTAAAGAGAAAATTTAAAAATTAAAGTATTTTTTTTAAACTCGAATTAATTTACGCATGTACGAAATTAATTTCTTTAAGTAAACGTCATCTGACATTTAGGCAGTTAACCTGTTGAATACCGTAATTAGAGACACAATAGAAAGACAATAGGTGTGCGGACGCCGGCTTCCTCTCGGGGAATAATGAATAATACGCAATTACCGACTACCTACAAGGACATTGACTCGGTTACTTAAAGAAATTAATTTCGTCTATGCGTATATTTATTCGAGTTTTGTAAAAAATGTACTTTATTGTTGAAAATTTTGTCTTTACAAATCGATAGTGTTTCATGTACTTGATCGAGCCTCCATGGGATTGAAACGATCAAAATTTATGTATAATTATGATAGTACCTATATCATTAAATATATGTTATATTATTTCATAGATGACTGTTTTGTGTGTTCATTTTCGTATTATACTTACCAATTCTATTGTTTTCTACTTTCTTTTCGCAGGTATGCTGGAAGAAATTTCTATAGAAATATAATCATCACATTTGTACGTATTATATTGTTCTGCTTCTTGCCTTTTATATTATGTGTAAATTAATATGCTCTTGCGTTTATCGACTCTAATATTATAAAGCGGCAAAGTTTGTAATTTTGTTTGTAGGATTTAATCTCTGGAACTAATGATCCGGTTTTTTAAGTTTTTTCATCAGTATCAAGCGAAATTATTCTTGAGTGACATAGGTTGTATTTGAATGTAATTAGTATTATTATTTTTTACCCCAAAAATATCTCACGCGTGGCGTAGCAGGCATGGGTCAGCTAGTAATAATATTTATAAAAAATATATATATAGGGCGACTGGTAATTAGTGAACGATACTTAAACACGTGATTGTAGTCATGATAGCAAACAACTTTTACTATGGGACCAAACCTGAAATCGCGAAAAAAGTCAGCCAAGTTCAGTACATTTTGACCAGTTAGGCGAACACAAATGTACTGATCAGCAGATTTTTTTTCGCGATTTCCGGTTTGGTCCCATAGTAAAAGTTGTTTGTTATCATGACTACAATCACGTGTTTAAGTATCGTTCACTTATTACCAGTCATCCTATATATAAAAAAAAATAGTGGTAAAGACTGGCTCATTAGTTTATGAACAAATTTGAAAATGTAAGTCATTATTATAATATTTTTACATAAGTGATTAAGAGTCTCCTATTCATTTGCTGACAAAATTTTCTTCATCGTAGATAAATAATTTATTATGAATATCACAAATAGCTTAGTTTGCCACACTTAACAACCTAGCTTTCTTGGTAATTGGGTCGATATCGTTAATTAATTATTTGCCTGGCCTAGACATTTGCAAGAGGCTGTCGCAAGACGTAAATCTATAAATATAAAAACGAAATACCATATTCACTGGTTAATCACGAAATCTTAGAAACTATAATACCTACAAACTTAAAAATTGGTAGGTAGGTTCCTTATAGGGTGTAGACGTCCGCTAAGAATGGATTTTACGAAACTCAACCCCTAACGTGGGCTTGCGGCCGGCGCGCAATGGGTACAGACCGGACCGATCCTAATTCGTTTACGGCGCGCACTGTTCCCATGCGCCTCAAGGAGTTGTCAGCAAACTGTAGGGGGCCAGTAGGGTTGAGGCCTAGTCTGGGGCTCTGGGGAAGTACGAAAATGCATACCAGGGCCCTGGATCCAAGGCAGGGAAGGAACAGGGTAGGTTTTAAGTCAGTAAGAGTCTGACACTCGGGATTTGTCATTGTATGATTTTACCTACCATAAAAAAATCCCTTAAGGGGATAAACCGACTTTCGTGCGGGCGAAGCCGCTGGCAGAAGCTAGTTCATCATACTTTTGATTTGCGTTCAACCGGTAATGTGCTGATGAAGGTCGTACGTAGAATAAGCCTACGAAGCCCCACACAGTGACACAGCGGGGCTCCTATTTCTATCTGCATGGCTTAAAGGATACTAACCTGACGGTTGTAACAGACGCTTCGGTTGCTAATTTTGCTCGCTCACTCTAGGCTTACACATATACCTACTAAATGTATGTAACTACTATACAACTTTATTTTTAGTATCTACCTATACGCGACACCCGAATATAGTTTGTTTAGAATCAGTAACTGAATAGATTCCAATATTTTTTACACTATGTTATATTTTTTCCCAATAATTTTGGTTAGATACCACTGACACTAAGTACAAAACTGGTCACAGCAGGTCATAGCGGGCATTAGGTGCCAGCGCGCAGCTGAATGCGGGAGCAAAACAACCCCTCAGTCAGGTAGCCCGGTGACCGTGTGTTTATGTCGCCAACCAGGTACCATAACTGGCTTATAACTTTGTGATTTCTCATAATACAGTTTTGAAATTTGTACATTGATTCATGACATAAAAATACTAGACAGGTCTTTTAGGTTTCGCAAATACTAAAAATAAGGTTGTATATTGGTTTATGAATTTTTCCTTTTAAGCATTATGAGACCCCACTTCTCTACAGCTATGTTTACAAAAATTAAAAATAAATTTTTTATTTATTACTTTTTTTTAGTTAGCCTATACTTTCCCACTGCTGGGCAAAGGCCTCCTCCAATTCCTTCCAGGTATTTAATACATTTAGCAAAGTTTTTTTTTAATTATATGTTTCATTAAGATTACACTAATACATTTCTCTAGAGCGCGTATAGCGAGTTTTATTGTCAATTACTCAGTCAGCTCCTTCGAAACTAACTTGTCTAATCTTAAGTCTGTTTTCGTCACATGGTGAATCTACTGTATTCGTAGGAAAGTCTTAATTAAGTATATACTCGTATATACCAATGATTGTGTCCACTTCCTTGTCTAATCTAGTTATTCAAATCAGATTTGTCTAACTGTTTTTATTGGGGATACAATGTTGACTGGTCTATAGTATTCATTTATGTATATATATATATATAATGACACGCCAATGACTCATTAACTGGTTTACATTAGAAAAAAGAAAATTTGCAAAAGAAGAAAATGTTGTGATAAATATGTCACATATAGACCTGTAATAAATAACTATAATAAAATCAATATTTTTTTAAAAGAGTAAAACCATACACTTTCTTGCCGGTTCTTCTCCATAGAAAACGACCAATTGGAACCGTGCATTAGCTTCTGACGCATGCCTAAGTAGGCCAATGTGAAATGAAATAATTTGAACCGTATTTCAAATTTAACCGGAGACCGGCGTCCGCACACTTATTGTCTTTCTATTTTGTCTCTAATTACGGTATTAAATGGGTTAATCAAAATCTGGAAATCTATTAGCAATTAATTAAAAATGCAAAGACAT
The DNA here is from genome assembly GCA_958295575.1 of Leucania comma. Lineage (NCBI taxonomy): Eukaryota > Metazoa > Arthropoda > Insecta > Lepidoptera > Noctuidae > Leucania > Leucania comma. The sequence continues at coordinate 4,981,009 of OY282469.1, forward strand.
TCTTACGAGTAGGTATAAGCGTTCCTATAGTTACGCCCCACTGCTCCATTTCAAAAATCTAAGCTTGTATTTAAAGGCGAACTCCCGGTCAACTTTTTTACGAGCGATTCTGTTAAGGGACTATAAAAAACTTTCTTTCAACAGTCACGTCACGTTGTGAGGTAAGCATGGTTTCAACTTAATAGACCTATCACGATGAATCCTACATATTGTATCCGGTAGAATAAATCGTAGCTATAACACTTTAATACCGGGCTATTACGATTTATTATTCCCTGTATTAATATAAAACAACGACAAATATTATTCTGCAATATAATGCTTCGCGTTTATAGTATATTTTATACATAATTTGTTTGAAATGTTGTACAATAAGTGCAAGGGATGTTAAGCTTCTGAAAATACATAGGTAATTATTTACTACTTACAATATACCTACATATAAAACCAGACTATAAAAATACGGGTAAATGTACAAACTTAATTAGGTACATAAAATTTACAAAAAAATACACTGTACGTCAAAAATTAGATACATCTACTCGACAGGGGTCGATAAAAAAATTTCCGGACATTGCCGGAGTCTGTGTTTTCGGATCGCTACAACTTAAGGGTTTTTAAGTTACTTCTAGGAAAAGGTGCTTCATCATAGCTTACCACCAGATGAAGTAGTGTTCAAAACGTGAATCTATCAATATTAAAGCAGTGCCTAGAACGCTGACAGCATTACGACGTTGATTATAGAAAATAATAATAAAACATTGATTAGCAGGCTAATTATGACAAACTTCTCATAATTAGCCTGTTAATTATGAGAAGTTGCCGATCTGAGACAAACCTAGAACTTGATAGTAAACCAATCCACAACATAAGTCAATTAATATAACGTCATGACTGGCGAAAAGCCAAAATATTTTCTTTTCTTCACATATCCGAAAAGAAAATCCTTAGATCTATATCTCGGATATTTTATTTAAGTTTTGCCAAAAGACTTGGATAAACCTTTTTCTAGCAAAAAGGTTAAAAGGAATTTCCTTAAGTAAAACTTAAATAGCTTTTGCAAAATATGGGAGCAGAACTTTTGTTCATTTAATTTGGTATCAACACTCCAGTTTTTTTGTTATTGATAGATTCACGCTTGACTATCTCACCTCATGTAAGACGATGGTGTGATGAACAATAGAACACGCTTACCTGGAAGGACCCTATTTACTCTTTACTTAACGATCCCTAGGTTGTAGTTAACAGAAAACACAACCTCCGGCAGGGGATGCTAGAAAGACCTCACGGCGTTCTCAACTACCACACGACGCAGGTCCTTACCGAACACAGCAAGTTCGGTAAGTATCTGTTCCGGATTCGTGCGGAGAAGTCGCCCGGGTGTCGCTAGTGTGCAGAACATCCGTAGGACACGGTAGCACACTGTAGAGATATGCCCCGCCTGGGCAGAGCATCGCCATGTCCTCGTGGGGGCGATCGGCGGCAGCGATCTTTCTCACCGGGCCTTGGTTCAGGCCATGGTCCGGAGCGAGGAGGGCTGGTAGGCGGTCGTCTCCTTCTGCGAAGCAGTAATGCTATCGAAGGAGGAAGCCGACCGCATCAGACAAAGGCAACGAGGCTCACACCCCAGCAGCCGCCGGGTTTCCGATCCCGATTTCCGGCCACCGTAGGCGCGGATAGCTCGCTGTCCGATCCGGTAACCGACGTCGCGTACTGTTCCCACGCGCCTCAAGGAGTTGTCAGCAAACCATAGAGGCCCAGCCTGCTAGCTGCAGGCAGGCAGGGTCGGTTCTGAAAGCAAGGCTCGGACCCGGAATAATAGGCAGAGCCCCGAAATACTACCGATAGAAAACCGACAGGCAGGCAACTCGGCGTCAATGGTCAAGTATTTGAAGCTCTGATTTAACGAGTACATCTTTATCAATGATCCTCTTGAATCATTTCTCAATTGATTTAAGCGTATCAAGATGGTAAGTATCAACAAAAATATAAAATGATAGTTAGGTACAAAAATACTGACAATATTGGTCCTGTTAGAAATCCGCCATGTGAATCATTAAGCGATTTAAATTCTGTATTTTAGCCAAAAGTCAACAAATTCAAGTGGTTCAAGCAATCCACATTCAATCCGGATCTCTTAAACTCAATATTCCAAACACGGATAACAAAGCTAACATTTTTAATCCCGGTCACGAATGTTTTGTCGTAAATAGCCATTAATAAAAATGTCATTTTTGTTTTATCCTCTTTTGGGGATATCCTGTCTTGGAAGCCAATACAGAGCTTGGAAACACGAAACTGGCTATTTGTCAAAATCGTTAAAGCCAAGCTCGAAAGCATTTAATATCATTATTCTATAGGCGTTTTGTATGTGTCTTTGTAAGTTTGTTATTTCTTCAAATTCTAACGTCTGAACGGATTTGGTATAAATGCGGCATAGGGTAGATTATTTCGTGACATAGCACATGAGATATCTTTTTATCCTTGAAGTATGTTCCCTTAGGATAACTTTGTGTTATTAGTTCTGTTACTGCGCATTAAACGTCGATCGCCATTTTGATTCAACTTATATGCCACGTATTGTAAACGTTCTGCAGGCACTTTTGGATTGCACACAATTATGCCCAAGGCATAAAGTCCGTCCCTTGTGTTGCATGAAATTTTAATAAATAAATTATAGATCAGAATTTTCACAAGCCGTAATTTTATACTGTTCAAAAGAGTCACCGTGATCCTAGAACGCAAAGGGTAACTTAAGAAACAGAAGTGGGTTTTAGCACCACTTTTGTGGTTTTAGTCAGTAAAATTCTCACACTTCTTTTCGCTCCACCCAGAACGAGAGAAGTTTTTTTGATGAATACCCACCAAAAAATAAAAAAGTGTAAATCCAAAATGTAGCACTGGATGGCAATAATTGACACGCTCGATTTATATGACTAATGTTGACCATAGCGTCAATTCTCTTCTTGTAAACCAACTAAACTTATGAAAAACAATCGGTCTCTTTTACTAATCGTTAAAATTAGAAAGAAATAGTAATAATTTTAGTCCTGTCAAATTAATTTAATTCACTTTTTTGTATTCTTACCTAACTGGTAATCTACACGTTTTGAAATAACGTCTAAAATTGTATGGCAAACAATATTATGACTAATTTGACAGGAGTAAAATTCTTGCAATTTTTTACACGTTACCAGTGTAGCGATTGCTTAAAATAAGTTTTAGTCAGTACACAAACTACGTTACGCCTCGTATTACTTTGTGTAATTTATTTCATCACTACTGCTCTTAAAAACGGTGAAGGAACACATCGTGAGGAAATCAGCATGTCCTAGAAACAAAAATTCGAAGACATGTGACATCCACTAATCCGCACTGGGCCCGCGTGGTGGATTACGACCCATTCCCTCTCCTAGAGAGGAGGCCTGAGTCCCAGCAGTGGGAATATTATAAGGTTGATGCAATGCAATGTAGTACACAAAAGAATTGGCGCCGATACCGTTCTCCAGCAGTCGCCGGCGAAGCAGCTCTATGCTCTGTGGCAGCCAATCTCGTAAATTATTGTGTAACGTTGGTTTTATATAAAATTCTCTTTTTATGATCTTTTATGTTCTGTGGCGCGGTTGTGTGGATTGTTATGTCAGTTTTAGTATACACGTGGTTCTGTTTAAAGCGGTTGCTCTCATATTTGGCTTTTGAAGGCAATGAGAACTAATAGGGGTTTTGATGAGGTCAATTTTTGTAAGTTTGCATTTCTTTGTAATATTATGGATCTCCTTTGTTTTTTTTTTTTTTTTTTTTTAGGAAGGTAAAGTTAAATCTATTTTCAGGCATATAAAATACAAAAATGTTTACAAAACTGTGACCTATGCTTTTATAACTAAACTTTAAAAATTTCTAACCAATGTACCCCAAACCGGTTTCATTCGAAATATAATAATAGAAAGATGGTCAGACTATTTAAAAATGAAGTATAAAAATATGAAATTACCATTACTTTTAGCTTTTTTTTTACTTTTTTTTAGCGCCCAAAAGTAGCCCACGCCGGTCATCTTTCAGTTACTTTATATATTAACTGAATTTCTGCATCATAATAACGATAAAATGCAATCTTATTTCTAATCAGCGGTCGTTTACCTCTTTATCTGCTAATATAAAGCAGGCTGCAGTTGCTTGAAATGCCGAGTTAAAAAAAAAAAAAAAAAAAAAACAATCCACCACGCCTGTCGAGTTGTGGAGGCTAAATTAATTCAACCTTGTATTTCCATAGCTGCAGGCAAGCAGGGTCGAAGCCTACTGGGGTCATGGGTTAACTTCCGATAGGAATAACCGGCCCCGGCACGATAGGAACGGGGTAGGGTTTTTAGTCACTAAGAGTTTGACACTACTTCCCGCTCCGCCCAAGGGCGAGATTTGTCATTGGATGATTTTACCTACCATAAAAAAAAAACCAACAACATTAAAAACCAAAATGACCCAGTTTTTTTTGAAGTAGGTAATCATATATATGTCAGACTTTTACTGACTAAAACTACACCTATTTTCCTACAATTGCCTTTGTCTAGGACTACGGGTTTCCCTTTTAGAAGTCAACTCGTGGCTTAGGCTTTGTTAGGCCCCTACAGAATGATGTAATAAATATTTTGTTGATATTGTTATTAACCATAATGTAGTGTCCGTGATCTCACAGATGTTGCGTTGCTAATTAATGTCATTAAAGGGTGTCACATCTGAGACCAAATAGATCAATTGACCTAATTTCCTATCGTAGCATTATGTTAGCGATTTGTGCGTCAAAAACACAGAGCTTGCTATCAAAATTATGTGTCATTAAAATAATTGAATTAACTTTTGAACAAGTGTTCAGTACCTCACTTGCCTAGTTTTTTTAAATAATTAAAAGATTACTATCTTAAACATAAAATAATCATCAGTCATCTTGGTCCCGGTCCCGGCTTGCATATAGCAAAAGAACTCCCAGAGGCCCCGTTAGCCATAATTATTGAAAGGAATAGTGACAAAGAAAGAGAGGTTCAGAGGTTTTTTCCCACTGAAACTTTGCAGCTTTTTTACAAAATGCCGCGACTTTAATTACAGCAAAAATTAAAAAAAAAACAATCAATCTAACTCATAATAAATCTTATGCCTGCTAATACCTAATAATAATTACCTACTGCAGTCTTCCCGACCGATTATAATTTAGGAATTTTCAAGGCTAGAGTGAATAGGCTCTTAATAAACTAGTGCGCCTCACCATCAACGATTGCATCACTGCTTACTATCAGGTGGGATCGCAGTCAAAAATTAACAATAAAATCGTGATGTAAATATCTAACTGTTTGTCCAAATAAATAACAATAGTATATCTAAATTATACAGTTAGCTCATATTATTTGCAAATACGCCTTTCAACTTCTTTCGCTGTAAACTTAAAACGTCGCCTGAAATTATGAAAAAAATGCTGAACCTGTCAGACCGTGAACGTAGACGTCGTCGGCTGTGAAGTATGACGCCATTTTAATGAGATTCCCTTCTGTTATGAATGAAAAATGTACGATTGTATAAGTACGTTGCAAGTGGCATATACCGCAAATTAAATGGGGGAAGCAGAGTTCCGTTTGTAGATGGAAATGTGACGTTTATTGTGAAATTATGGTAATTTAAAAGGTTGTTTGTTGTTACTATAGTACGTATCTTTACGATTAACGTTGTTGTTATTTTATCAGTTCGAAGCTCCTTTTGTATAGGATAAGAATTAAGTCTTCTGATTTTAGTTTGTTTTTTAAGGTTCCGAACCCAGAGGCTTAAAACGAAACCCAGTTGATGTTATGACTTTGCTTTTCGCCTGTCTTTCACCAGATTCTATTTCATGAACCGTGATAGCTAGGCAGTTGAAATTTTCAAAGATGATGCATTTCTGTTGCTGCTATAACAACAAATAAAAACAGAATAAAATAAATATTTAAGTGAGGCTCCCATACAACAAACGTGATTTTATTGCCGTTTTTTGCTACGGACAGTATGGAGGAGCCGTTCGTGCGCGTGTCGGACTCGCATTTGACTGGTTTTGTTTTTGTTGTTGCTAGTCTGTTTGGTCCCATTCCTGGGCAAAAGCCTTTCTCCACTCTTTCCATCTTTCGCCAGGGGTTTGTCACAAGAAACCTCTTTTGCAAAATGAAACGAAATAATGATGACTATTGGATAAAAAATATTTTTTCTTATAATCGCAGAAAGTCGTTTTCTCAGAATGACTCCATCGCAAAAGATTACTTCCTTACAATGTCTCTTTCTCAAAACGTCACATTAGCGCCTAAGTTGGAATATTTAGCCAAGTTGAGAAAAGGTGTTCAATTTTTTTCAATTTCATATTATTGTTTGTAAGTTCTACAATTTATTCATTATACATACAGCGTTTTTGTGAAAGAGAGGATTTGCGATTAAGCTTTTACAAGACAAGTTTCACCTTCTAATTCTAGCGGAATCTGCACTCCATTTCCTTCATGGTCTATCGCGATCCCGCCTCACTGACTCACAGCAACAACTCTGAGTTATTTCATTTGGTTAGGAATTTAACATTTATATTCGTTTGGTTTACCTGAAAACTAAATGGAGGGAGATGTTTTGATATTTTTACCAAACCACGCAGCAGCATGTTTTATTTTCGGTGCGTCTTGTTTACACCTTTTCAATTAATTTTATTTTCGACACAATTTATTTCAACCGCTCTTAGTACCTACACATTTTTGCAGACACGTTATTTGAACATACGCATAAATTAAATGAATTCATCATTTACTTTATTTTAGGTGTATGTTTAAATTGAATTTTTAAATAGCGTGGGTAGTGTTTTATTACCAAATTAAATCGTGCAATCCTCTTACTCAAAAATTAATTTAACTTTACCATAGTCCTAAAATGCGAAGCAACATTACCATTACACAGGTAGCCCTTTCGTCCCTCAAAAAGAATAAAAAAGTAAACCACTTTACATGCAAATATGATGAGGCCGTATTTGACCGTATCTGACAACGGCCATTATCGCTCATACGGCTGCTTAAGCGCCCGTTACCAAGCCGATCCGTGGAGTGACATGTGTCATTAAGGGGGAAGCACCAAACTTGCAAAGATGATTATTTACGTTTTTTTTTCTGTATTTTACTCGTCCATGTCATCACACTAATATTATATGCGAAACTTTGTGTGTATGTGTATTTTTTTTTAATGTTATGGATAGGCTGGCGTTTGATCACTATCTTACTTGATAGTAATTGATGATGTGGCTCACAATGGAGTACGCTTGCCTAGAAGTAACCTATTCATTCTTGACTTAAAGACCCCTAGGTTGTAGCTGTCAGGAAATTCAGACTTCTGCAGGGAATTCCACTCCTTAGCTGTACGGATTATGAATATACTCCCAAAACGCTTTGTGCGCATGAGTGTGATCTCAACCATGTGCCGGTGACGCAACGCCGTACGTCTTGTGGTTCGATGATGGAACAGACTTGGCGGAATTAAATTATGCAATTCCGATGCATATTCAGATGCATATTCCCCGAAACATTCACACTCGGTGTGGGTATGTTTGTTACTTCTTCACGCTTAAAGGGCTGAATGGATTTCAATTAAACTTTGTGCTTTCTTAACTGTGTCATTAAAAATGACAAAGTTATAAGCTTGTAATGTTACCTGGTTACCCGCACAAATACATAGATCCCGGGCCATCCGGGTCATTGAGGGGTGGTTTTGCTCCCGCACCCAGCTGTGCGCTGGCGCCTAATGCCTGCTATAACCTGCCGTGACCTGTGTTGTTTTTGCTGTCGATGGTGTCCAGCTTGTGTCATTTTATAAATATTTTTGTGAAATTCCCCTCCCCCCCCCCCTTCCCCGAAAAATATTATAGAAACCTATGCCAATGGGCTGCACTTACCCAACAGTCTGATATTATAAAGACGATGACAAGTATTTAGCGCCGGTATTTATGCAAAACACTATTTACATAACTAACACGATATTGTTAACCTCTCACCTTTTAATCAGCATCCATTTTCCTTTATTATTTAGTTGTCACATTTGAGAAGAATATTTTAATCGGATGTTATGTTATGGGATTAAAAAGTCCCTAGGCATGTTTTGCTGACCTCAATAAATAGGAAAAAAAATAGTACAGTAAAGATGAGATATGCTATTACATCCTTTTTCATCATAGTTTTTCTTTTCGGGGTAGAATTAATACAAAATAGAGATGTCCATCCCGGTTTTTCCTCGCACACTTGTATCAGGGCCTGCAAGTGCTGTGTGACTTCTGCTACCCCGGACTGGTATTAGCCTGCTTACTCGCGAGGCTCGTCCTGTATTGAGCAGTACCTCCACAATACGCCTAAGAGAAGCACGCGATGAGAACTACGCTCCATCATCTCGGGTCCAAATTGATATGGCGACGGTCGACCCCTGGACCACCTTTATTTGGATTGGAAGTGAGTGTGGTCCACCTTTCCACAACACCCGTTGCGCCTGATACAAGGCGGGAGAGAACTCATAGTCTCCTTTTAGCTTGCAGATATAATATTCTGTCTGGACAACCAGCATGTCTATCCTTCTTCTTCTTTTTCTTAGCGTGTCAATGGCAAAGCTAATCTTTTTTTTTCAAGTCGAATTCCTTGCCTGGCCCAGTATTTGGCTATGGCTACGTGTACGTGAACAAGAAACAGAGACCAGGGCACATGACGGAGGATGGAAGGTGGGAGATGGTTTGATAGATGGGGATTCTCAGACGGTTTTGATCTTCAGTGTTTGCGACATCTCTTCGCAGAACATGTCTATCCTTGTTGGAAGGAGCTGGCGTTAAGTTGGTACTTAATGCCAGCTCCTTCTGCAAGTTGCTAAAACTTACCTCTCCCTCACTTATTAGATCTAATTCTAACCTTCAGACTTCTACGAACCAAACAATCTGCCCATTCTACAATTTATATAGATTTTGACTGGCCTGTTGGTCTAGTGGTTAGTGACCCTGACTGCTATGCTGGAGGTCGTGGGTTCGATTCCCACCCAGGACAAATGTTTGTGTGATGAGCACGATCATTTTTTCTGTGTCTGGGTGTTATTTATCTATAATATGTATGTATTTAGAAATATATAAGTATGTTTATCAGCTGTCTAGTACCTATAACACAAGCTCTGCTTAGCTTGGGACTAGACGGTGTTGTGTGATAGTTGTGGAAATATTATTATACAGATGTAATAGCTGTATACCGAATTTCATATTAGAGCCTTGTGATTCTTTAAAAGCCTGTTATTCTGTTGATGCTAATTAGTGAACACATCTACATTTTTTTTTGCTTTGTTTCTTTTATACATTTAGATAGCGTCAAGTTTAGAAAGCATTTAGTTTCAGATAGATTCTATGTCACTATGTTTTCCATAAAATGCGGTATTTGACAGCAAGCGTATCGTTTTAGACTTCTTGTCAAGCTTCTGAGGCAGTAAAATTTGTAGAACTTTTTTATCGAGATCGCACGTGTTTCAATGATTCTTCTCATTGTCCAATTATGGTAGACACTTGAGATATAAAAGTACACAAATTTTACATCATTATATCAATTAGAAATCAATTTATGAATTATTAAAACAACCACTGAATTAAAAACAAAATAATTTATTGCCTTAAGCTAAAAACCTTGCACCTCGGAAAGCATGTAAAGTTCTCCGCCTGATATCTCTTCAGTTATGTTGGATTGTCGTCCCATCGGAGTATGAGACCAAAGTTTTTCTCTTTTAGAAGTTATACGTCATTTTTTTTTTTACTTTTAACTAAGTAATATAGTTATTTTGATAGTTTTAAGTGAAAACCTATAGACAAATACGTGTCATTATCGCCACTATAATTTTTTATAAACACACTATTCTTTAATGATCTGCATAATGCAAAAACCTTTCGAAAATTTGAATTTTGAGAGCTACCCTGGGCTTAAGAGTAAAAATGAATGTAAAAAAGACAGCGGTCAATAACATAAAACACTCTTTTTGAATTGCTAGTTTAAATAAAATTAACCGTTAGTATGTTGTTTATTACCTAAAGTAATGCATAGTGCAACAGTTTTCCAATAAACTACTATTATATTTATTCCAAACTAAAACATTGTTGACCCACAATGGGGTCGATGACCGCTTATGTCATTGTGCAAAAAGTGCAGTAACCGTGATATATTTAAAAATTGAGTAGCGGTATAGTCAAAATGGACTGTAAAACGAGTAACTGGCAGCTATGAATCAAATCATGGTGTGATCGATGCGCTGATAAATAGCATAGCATAGCATCAGCGTTATAATGTTCTCACTGCTGGGACTTAGACCTCCTCTCTAGGAGAGGGAATGGGCCGTTATCCACCACACGGGCCCAGTACGGATTTTTGGTTCAAAGACATCTCACATCTCAAGATTTCTCACGATGTTTTCCTTCACCGTTTTGAGAGCAGTGGTGATGAAATAAATTACACAAAGTAATGCGCCTGGCTGGGCTTGAACTCGCGACCTACTCGTATTCGGGGTCGTTACCACTCGGCCACCACTGCTCTGTATGTATGTGGCTTTTAAATGAAAAATATATCCTTGCAATGATTTTGCATTACTTTTCCACACTGACCGGTTTCTCTATTATTAATTGTTCTTGTTAAAAGTAGGTATTTTATGATCTTACCAATATTTGTGCAAACGAAATAATTCTTTATAAGAAACCAATCAAACTTTGTAAAGAATTAGTTTTGTAAGCTTTGATTAACTTTGACGACAATCATAGAAACTGTTGGCCCATTGTAAAGTTGTTCTGTAGAAATCTGAAAACAAAGATAAATTCCTAATTTTTTCTATCAAGGCGGAATAAATTCTTCATCAAAGTCTGAAGTTTACCTCAAAGTAGTCCAGTTTCACTGTGAGTCCCAACACCATTAAAATATATCCTGACCATAAACGGATGTAGAGTAGAAGGGGCCAACCATAAATTACGTTACACGAATTGCATGGTTTTTCCATCGTTCTTATCGTTTGCGTTTGTAATGTACTTCCCCTGGTGTGACGTTGCCTTTTACACAACTTTACATCTAGAAATTAATAGCATAGCATAGCATAGCATCAGCCTTATAACGTTCCCACTGCTAGGACTCAGGCTTCCTCACTTTTTTATTTTATTTAGCCTATACTTTCCCACTGCTGGGCAAAGGCCTCCCCAATTCCTTCCAGGTATTTTTCTCTCGGGCCACCTTCCTCACTACGAGAAGTTAATGATTAAATAAAAACAGCACTTCCAAAATTAGTTTTATTTTCATTTCAAGTATTGTATTATAAAATCAACCTAAATAAAATGTTTAAAACAATTGATAATAATGCAATGATCAACATGATGAATAAGTTTAATAATTATAATATTACGTTTTAATGTTTAAGATTCCTCCTACCACAATGTAACATTTCATCGATCGATCTTCCCTCCCCCCTTTAAAAAGTGACGTAATCAATGAACGGCCCCAAATCCAAAGACTAAAAAAATGAAGAGCGAACCATAAAATAAAACCTTCACTTTGTAGTTTGAGCATTCCTTTCTAAACAAGTGTGGTCATCAAATACCTTATGTGAGACGCAATGCTCTTCCGATTTCGTTACTAGTCACGTAACACGCACTTTCTTCGCATACAACATGAAAAACAACGTTAAATTGAAATAGTAGTTACTTAAACTATATTCGGTGTTTAAGGTTCTATCGAAACGCAAAATGGTCATAAAAAATATATAAAACTAGCTTCAGTAAGCGGCTTCGCCCGCACGAAAGTAAGTTTCTCCATACAAACTTGCCATCCCCGTTTTCCCCCTTAGGGGTTTTTTTTTATGGTAGGTAAAATCATCCAATGACAAATCCCGCCCTTAGGCGGAGCGGGAAGTAGTGTCAGACTCTTACTGACTAAAAACCTACCCCGTTCTTTCGTTGCCTATCGTACCGGGGCCGGGTATTCCTTTCGGAAGTTAATCCATGACCCCAGTAGGCTTCGACCCTACCTGCCTGCAGCTAGCAGGCTGAGCCTCTTCGGTGTGCTGACAGCTCCTTGAGGCGCGTGGGAACAGAATGCGCCGTCGACGACTTAGGCTCGGTCCGGTCGGTTCCTGGACGATCGGACAGCGTGATACCCATTGCACGTCGTCCGCAAGCCCGCGCCTACGGTGGCCGGAAATCGGGATCGGAATCCCGGTGGCGGCTGGGGCGAGCGCCCCGTTGCCTCTGCCTGATACGGTCGGCCTCCTCCTTTGTTCCCCCTTAGGGGTGAAGTTTCGTAGAATCCGTTTTTAGCGGATGTCTACACCCAATAAGGAACCTACCTGCCAAATTTTCAATCTGTAGGTGTTATAATTTTGAGTAATCAGTGAGTGGTATTTAGCTTTTATATTTTTACACCCCGTGAAACTTGAACTTGTGGTTAATAAAGTTCTCTGCAAGTAAACCGACATTTAATTACGTTCGTAACAATATCTATAGATTAAGTTTAATATATGATTTAAATTTGAGACGAAATAAATAAAAACAAGTTATTTTCATTGAGAATTAGGTAAGTTGAATAAAATTCGTCAATTACCAAAATTATAGTGTAGGTAGTTTTAGTATACACCATAATAAAAAATAAAAAAATAACTGCCCTAACTCCATTTACAAAAACTACTCCATATGTATACAAAACAAACGGAACTCTAAACTATAAGCGATCGTGCCTTCAAAATTGGGTAGCCATTATAAAACATCGCACGTGAACCGTGGTGGACCAGGCTTGCACACACCGGACCGTACCTACTAACCTAATGTATTGTTTATAATCTGTGCCCGTTCTAGGAAAACCTCGTGAGACAATGTCGCGCGCTGTCACGTCATCGCATTGACATTTGTTTTTTTTTTTGTGGCAAAGGAAATTGCCTGATAAGAGTAGGTAATGCCGTTTTTTATTTAATTTGCGTGATGAAGAGTTTAATTTAAATAATTTATTCGGTTTTCACATATTTTTTAATAACATTTTTTTGAATCACAGTGTAAGTAAAAATGAGGAAAAAACCATATTTAACTTTAATACAAGTTAGTTAGGTATTTGATTTTCCTTGTACCTCTTTTATGAAGATAGTTATAATGCTAATTCAATGGTATTATGCTTTTATGCTGTCAACCAACCTTTTCACTTCAAACTATGAAATCAATGAAATGATTTAATAGTGTTGAATTTAGCTTCCTTTTTATTGGGCAACACGATATCCATTGGCAAGACTGAATGTCAGATTTTCTGGCTTCGGACGATCCGTAATGACTGTCAAAGGTCTACAAATGACAACCAGGTCCAATGACTGAACGTCCTTTCCGAGGCACGGAGAAATCACAATATGTTAGGTGGTGACGCATCAACTGACTGATCTTGACAAGCGTTGCTTAACCTTAGAAATGTCACTGACATTTCAATGTGCCTTCCTCTTAAATTTTATTTTTTTTAATGAAATTTTATTTAGTTTTAATGTAATTTAGCTTTTATTTTGTTAGTTTTACTGTAATTTAATTATTATTATTAACTTTTTTTATATACCTTCAAGAGACAAATTAACCACATTTTTTTTTTACATTCGTTCAATTACTTTTTTAATAATGTAAACCAACTGGTTTGTCGTGTGTATGGTTGGCGTCGTTGGTGTGTCAATCTATAAATGAATTAATAATTAAAATCGACCCATGCCCCTGTTATTTATTAATACCTGTAGCTGTTTTTAAACTACCAAATACTAATAACTAACACCCCATTGACTAGCAACTTAATTAACTCATTACATAAATTGGCATGCCACAATAAATCAAGCAGTTACTGTCACTAATTTAAGCAAGCGTTAGGAGTACAAATGCGACATTCGTATTTAGAATACTATGACCCCGCTGCCATATCTTATTATAAGAAGAACGCACGCAGAATTAATTATATGAACAAGCTCGGTGCGTAGAGTAATTTGACAGTTTATAATGACAGTTTATTAAGCCATAAACAAAGTTTTTGCTACCATAGATTATACTGATTGACTTTTTTGTTGTAAACAATCCCTGGGTCGTAACTTGTGCTTACTCGATGCATGTCTTTCTATAACGTTTAGTGCGTATGAGTGAAATGTTCAACATGCACCGGTGGCAAATCGCCACGAGCCAATGACCTTGTAGGTAGTTGTCGGTCGTTGCGTACTAACTACGTAAAGTTCATTAGCCTCGCTCAGCTGACGTTTACTTATAGAAATTAATTTCGTACATGCGTAAATTAATTCGAGTTTAAAAAAAAAGTACTTTGTTTTTTAATTTTATCTTTACAAATCGATAGTGTTTCATGTACCTAATCGAGTCTCTACAGGATTAAAACGATCAAAATTTGACGGTGTATATAAAGGATTTTATTAAATATTTTCTCAAATATAGTGAAGTAGCCTCATTAATTGATAAATAAATAAATAAATAATAAATAAGAGTGGGTTCCACTATGAGATCAATGGGGTTCCACGAATAAATTCAAATGTTTGCAAACAAGCGTCTCACTCTCAATTTTTAAAATGCTAATTTATTAATCAATATTATCTCATTTTACTGAGGCTATTGAGCTAATGTCCAAGGTTTATATATATAAAAAATCTCAGTAACTGAGGTATTACAATGCAAAAGAGTTCAGAACTGATTGTTATTATCAGTAGCAAAAGATTTTTAGTTTATTATTTTCAAAATCATGTTTGTAGGTATGAGTAGTTTATTTTGGAAATCATCTTTAAATAGCGCAAAAATAATCCCAGCAACTCTTAAAGGTAGACCAGACGGTTGTATCTTGGTCATAAATCGCAAAAAGAAAGATTTTTTCTAATTGGTCTAAAAATTAAACTAGTTAGAAATGTGACGTCACCACCGTAAGGTTACTTGCGTACAAAAGAGATAGCGAAATGGTCCCACAACACCCGCACTCTTCCTCAATTCAATATTTGAAAATCTATCTGACCCAAGACAAAACTTGAAAGTCCAAGTCTTAGACAAGTCTATTTAATTTCTAGCGTGTCCATTGTATAAAATTCAGTAGGTATAGAATATTTGAATAATTTTCTAATTTATATGGCTGCTACAATTCATGTATCAAGGCTCTCTTTGTAATTTCTTCATATTCCATTAGCAATAATTTATGCTATTCTAGTGTTTCAATGTTTACCAAATCGACTTTTTGATGTTCAATGGCGTCACCCAAAAAACATCTTAATTCAGATTTGTCATAAAAAACTCTATGCCATCACGTCAGACAATCTATATGAACTTTTTGTGGTCAAGAAAAAAACAGATTCACTAAAATCCGTAAATATATAATATCCCAAATATCATCTACACCAGGAAGGTACCGACTGCATCGCAGGCGGAGATGCCCTCATCAACCACCCACCTACCCACTGGTAGCGAATGGGAAAAATATATCTACCCCAGGAGGGTACCGGCATGCCGGAGAATCCCTCCCCGAGCAGAGCTCGGGCTGCCCCTCGTATTCTGGGGGGGGCAACCATCGCCTCGGGTCTTCGGACCTCGTACCGTCCTTCGAGGACGCAGTGAGCCAAGGTGGCTCACCTGCCCGCGTTGTAGAGTCCCTGGGACCCGTTCCCAGCACGTCTGCAGCGCCGGCAGGTTCTGACCGGGCCGGAAGGAGTTTCGGCCTTAGGGAGGTGAGCGGAGACACGGAGTCAGACTCTGATGCCGCGTCTTCGCTCACTTCGGAGAAGATGGAGGTGGAGGAACTCGCTCCCAAGAGGAATGAGTTCCTCCGTAAGCGCCCCAAGTCGGGGGGTGGCCCGGGGTCGTCCTCGGACGAAGCAACGGCCCGCAAAATCTCCTCCTCCGGGCGGGGAGCGGGCCGCAAGTTGGGAAGGGGGAGGGGGCTCGCTGCCCAGGACGCGGCCCTCCAGCGAACCCTGGAAATCACCAAAGAGGCGCGACACCCCGGGGCGACCATCGGCGAGGTTGGCCGGTCGGTGCCAGAGCCGTCTGACAGTGAGTCAGACGGCATGAAGGAGGCGCTCGCCAAATTTGGCGAGATCGTCACGGCCTCCCTAACGGCCGTGTCGAAAAAAAGAAAATCCGCCACGAAGGAGAAGGCCATCTCCCAGGAGGCCGTATCTATCACGGAGGGGCTGGTGATAGTGTTCGAGCCGCTCAAAAAGGCCTTTAATCGAAGGATTGAGCGGCTCGAGGCAGACCTAGCCTGTCGCCAGGGAGGTGGACCCGTGGTGGCCCCTAAAGAAAAGAAGTCCCAGTCCCTTCCCGGGCCGGAGAGCGAGATGCTGACCCTGCTGCGGCAGAAGCTGGGTGCTTTCCAGCAACAGCACCAGCAGCAGCAGCAGCGGTTTCAGGAGAGGGTGCAGCGTCAGCTCTCTGTCTTAGAGGGCATTGTGCTGCGCCCCCCACTCGCGGCTTCCGGTCCGAAGAGAGTGGCAACGTACGCTGCCGCAGCCGCAGCCACCGCTACTGCGCCCAAGGCGGGCCCGTCGGGGCAAGCCGGGCGCAAGGCCGTGGTGACGGAGCCAGCGAGACCGGCCCCGGCGGCCAAGCAGCAGCAGCGGCGGCAGGGGGGGACTGTTCCTCCCCCTAAGGGCAAGGCAAAGCCTGCCCCCGGCGCTTATCCTGCTCGATCCCCTGTCGGGGCAGTTACCAGGCCATCTCCCCTGCCCACAGGACCCTCGGACGACACCGATTGGACGGTGGTCGGTGCCAAGAGGAAGGCGGGCAAGGCGGCCAGGGCCACCAAAAAGCGTGAGCGGCGGCGACAACGCAAGAAGCGAGCCATGGCGGCTACTTCGCGCCCCGAATTCCGCAGCTGTAGTGATTACACTACAGCCAGATGCGGAAAAGAAGGGCGTGACGTACGACGCCGTCATGGAAAAGGCGAAGAAGGCGGTGATGGGCCACCTCGACAAATTCGGAGCCTCCGGGGGCTTCAGAATGAGGCGCACCGCAACCGGGGCTCGAATTGTGGAGGTCCCTGGGGCGGACAGTGGTCCTGCCGCGGACGCCCTGGCTGAAGAAATCAGGGCGTCCCTAAGCGTCGAGGAGGCCAGAGTGTCCAGGCCCACCAAGTGCATTGATATGTGCATCATGGGCCTGGACGACTCCGTCAGGGTGGACGAGGTGGTGGCCGCCATCGTTAGGACGGGGGGGTGCGCCGCAGACCAAGTGCGGGCAGGTGCCCTCCGTGCTGACAGCACGGGCATGCGAGCCATCACGGTGAGCTGCCCTGTGTCGGCGGCCAAGGCCATCACAGGCGAGGGCCGAAGGCTTTTGGTGGGCTGGGTTTCCGCCCAGGTCAAGCTGTTGGAGCCCAGACCTCTGCGGTGCTACCGCTGCCGCGTGGGACACCACGTGGGGGCGAGGTGGTAGAGATCACCTCCGGGAGGAAACAGTTCCTGAAGCGCTCCAAGTCAGGGGACAGCTAGCAGCTACTTCATCTGGTTAAAAGAAGATGCTATATTCATAAAAACTTCAAACACAATCAATGATGTCTACTTAAATTATTCTTTAGGAACAATTTCTCAACTTACTAGCTACTCTACTATTAAGACGAATGTCAGAGCGAGAATATTTTAAATTCATTCCGTATCTGTTATAACAGTCAATAAATGACATAGTTAGATATCTATGTCAACATGTGCTCAAACCTTGTTTGTGTTCATGTGATTTGAATAGAATCCTTAAAATATGTTGCTATTTTGTGAATGACACGTTTGACAACATACTTTGCAAAATACAACACCCAAATTATTTTCAAGGACCCTAGATTCCTACGACCTATGCTGGGAATAAATAGCGCAAAAATAATCCCAGCAACTATTGAAGGTAGACCAGACGGTTGCATTCTAGCTTTCCAAGGTCACCTGTGGCCTGGTTTATGTGTTTGGTTTGTGTTGTGGCTAAATGGACGTAAATAAGGCATCAACACTCACTGCGGTTGGGAAAACACGCCTCCCAACCAAGGGCGTCGAAGATCATGACCTTCAACGCCAATCCATGGATTATAACCGCTGTCTACACGGATTAAAACTAGCAAGATCACCTTGGTTGGGAACAGTCTGGTTCACCCTTTATTAATAAGACAATAAATATCTAATTGCTCATATAATAGTTGTAATAATAACGACGTCAATGTGTAAATGCTACGGCATGACTCATCAACGAAAGATTAATGTGGACCCGTCCTCGTTAGACGTTGCATCGTAAATTGACAGCTCAAGGAAGGAAATCGAGCCTACAACAGGATATAAGTTCTATTTTATTGACATAACAACATGACATCAGGTATTTATGGGTTTGGCGAGTGGTTTGTTTACCTGCAGAACACTCATATTTTCCCATGGTAGTTAGAAGCGAGCATATTGCTGTCAAAAAGTATAAATCTCCAATTGGTGAGACTTAGTTACACTTTGTCTTTACTCTTCATCCTCTCTTCTCCTTAGTTTTCCTCCCCATTCCTCAAGTCGTTACAGTGAATCTTTCACTGTTCGAGCGGTGCGCCTGTGGGATTCTCTTCAACATACATTACGTTATAGCCCCTTGTTGGAGGTTTTCAGGGGAAGAATTAGGGAGCATTTCCTGTCAACATGACCAATAAATATGTATGTATAGGTTTTATTTATTTATTGTGTAATGGTATGTTTATGTATAGTGTACTTAATCATATTTGTGTAGTTTATTTTAGTTTTAAGTATAATAAATACGAGTACAATTTATGTTCTAAGTAGGTAAAGTTCTGTTGGGCATGTAAGTTATCCTCATGTCTGAAATTTCACAATTTATATTGGCCGCTCCGACCGGGACTCCGACCGGAGCGGAACATAGTGTCAGACTTTTACTGACTAAAAACCTACCCCGTTCCTTCGTTGCCTATCGTGCCAGGGCCGGACCTTCCTTTCAGAAACTGACCCATTACCCAAGCAGGCTTCGACCCTGCCAGCCCGCAGCTAGTAGGCTGGGCCTCTACGGTTAGCAAATCAATGGTGTGATGATTCTACCAACTTCTTGCAAATGTGTTCACGTGCCTTCACAGGGAAACCGACTGGTCGTCATCCTGACGTTCAGAGGGAGCGCATTCCAAATAAATATCTCCTGGACAAAAAGGGAGCAGTGGACATCGCAGAAAACGATTATTTGAGAATCGAAGATTTTTATTGTGCGCAGAGCAAAGAAATTGAATTTCTCAAATTTTTCTAATTTCAAAATTTTAGTCTGAATACAGCGTTAAATTTTGGTTATTTTAATTCCGCGGATGGTCGATTCGGACATGAAACACTATCGATTTGTGAAGATAAAAATGAAAAACAAAGTACTTTTTTTTTCGAACTCGAATTAATTCAAGCATGTCCAAAATTAATTTCTTTCTTCGTACATGCGTATATTAATTGGAGTTTTAGAAAAAAAGTACTTTATTTTACGGTGTATAATCGTATTTATGTAAAATATTATTTCTCTACAAGAACTTTTCTGTCTAGTTGTAGTTTCCTCAACAACACATAGAGGTGCAACTTATTCGTTTTAAACTAACAAGACTTTAACAGGACTTTAGTATGTAGTTTGAAAGACACGTGTCCACGTTATGGTAGCGTGGAAGTTTTCGGTTTTGTTAGCGGTACAGTTGTTGGTTTTCAACTTCTTGAAACTGTTGGCAACGTCTGCCTTTCAACTCACCAACAACTCAGGAACTAGTTACAAAGTATGAGAATTGAAGAGCAAGTTTTATGCTCTGCAATTGCTAGCAAGGGTGAAGACGTATTTAATTAATATCGAAGTCAATTTATTTACAAATACATCGTCATCATAATGGATCACCATCATCATCATTTCAGTTCATTGTTGGACATAGGCCTTCCCTAAGTGTCTCCACAATGAACAGTCCTGTACATCTCGCATCCATCAGGGTCCTGCGACCCTCTCTAGGTCATCGTTCCATCTTGTGGAAGGTAAATAATTTTAATTTCCAAAAGAGACCAAACTATTGTAGAAACACAATTTACACAAAACTCATTTCTGGGTTTTTTTCCTTTGGATTCGGTTGTATTTTGTTTTAAAAAGTATTTTTAGGTCCATACTTATGTCAGCAGTATTTTAAGGCCTTTATAAGGTTCCAGCAAGAATGATGTAACTAGCAATTTCAACTATTCATTAGCAACCAGGAAGACATTTCATGTCCTCTTCACATTATTTCTTCGTCGCCGTTTAAGCGTGGGAAAATGCGGACTGTCTGCTGAGAACCAACATGTGACGGCCAAAAATAAGAGAGAACAAAAATACGCGAAGTGATATCTTTGTAACAATATATTTCGCAGATTTATGAGATGGAAATGACGAACCATAGTTCTTTGTTTGTTATGTTACGCTCCCATAAGGGTACCTTCGCATTAGCCGCAACGTGCTGCGCGACGGTAGCGCGTTTGCAGCGCTGCCGCCGCGGTGCTTTGTTATAAATTCCATATAAATAAAAACATGCGACTGCCGCGCTACAACCGAGCGGCAATTTGCGGCTAATTTGAAGGCGCTCTTATCAGTAATCCGTGCTGTTTTTGTATTAAAAACTTGTGAAGCTAACGATAGTCCTTAAAAAATCAGTTGTATGATAGGTTTTTCTTTTTTTTTTCGGTAGGTAAAATCATCCAATGACAAATCCCGCCCTTGGGTGGAGCGGGAAATAGTATCACAGCTTATTTGCTCCGAAACTATTTGACTAAATGAGTTGAAAATCCTCACATCAACATCTAAGATCCACACGAACGTGAAGAAATAAATACATAACGACGTAAATAATTAATTGAATCTAATTGACGTAAATAAATACATTGAGAATGCAAATCTTTTTAGTGCAACTCGAAAAATCAAACAATAAAGTTTTTAAAACTATACCGTCGGCTTATTGACGTATGTTGAGAGGTGTATAATATTGACCTTATCTCGTCAACTACTGAGTCTTAGATATTTTGTTCTTTTCGTACTACTACAGGAAAAATTATAAAAAAATATGGTTCGTTCGTTTGACTTAAATTTTACCGGTTTTTAGATTAGTATTTCCAGAGATTACGAATAAAAAATTAACAATCAATTTTGCTGCCGTTATAATATTAAGTTTAAATTCAGATGTCACAGTGACACAATAAGCAAGAATGAGATCTATTTATAGTTCCACAATATGGACAATTTGAAATTAGTCACAGTTACATGATGAACACTATGGTATTATATATATTTTGAGGAAATAACCTCAATTTTGTAATACAGTTTTATTGCAATTTGAAATGACGCAATCGCCAATATCTTATTAAACGAAAAACATATAAAGAGCCCTTCTAAAAATTGATTTTCAATTCAATTAATAAGGAAGAATGAGTGAGATCCTCTTGACATGATTTTTCGATCGTCTCAAAGAACAGAAAGGGCTTGTTTTTGCCTCGTAGCATAGTCAGCAAATAAGTAGACACTTAATTATTTTTAGGTTAAGTAAGGTAAAGGTTTGATATTTCAATTTTAGCAAGCATTCGGTTAATAAATGATATAGATATGTGTTTCGCATTTCAAATAAAACCAAATGAGGCCGGTGTTCCCCAGCTATCTCTGTCTCGATTTGTTTCCCGACAGAAGAAACACCGAAGTCAATACTTGCCCATATTTTTTTTACTTGGAAGTCCTCTGACGACTTCTCCCGCTCCAGAGTAGAGCCGGAGGGGGAGGGTCAGACGTTCACTGACTAAAACCATACCTATGTTCCTTCATCAGGGTCTTGAAATGAAGGTAAAGAAGGAATGAGGTGGGTTTTTTAGTCAGTAAAAGTCTGACACTATCTTCCGCTCCGCCCAAGGGCGGGAGACGTTATAGAATAATTTTTACCCCCCCCCAAAAAAACCTATGTTTCTTAAGTTGCCCTTTGCGTTCTAGTACCAGGAGTAACGTTTTCAGAAGTCTTATTAGGCATCGGCCATACTGGGGCCCTACGGTTATACTGACTTCTCTTTGAAACGCGCGTGGATCACTGCGCAAAGACTACAGTCTACTGTCCATGTGTGCGTAGTTTTATAGATACGTATTCGTCATTACACGCTTGATGTGCGCCTGCTCACAGCTTGCATACAAAACTATGAAACTGTCGACGAAGCGGCAACGATACGACCGGGCAACGTTACCGCTTCGTCGACCGTAGTCCTTAACCATGCGGTTGTAATTACATACATATATATAAAAGCGAAATACCACTCACTGATTAATCACGAAATGTTACGGATTTTACGAAACTCCACCACTAAGGGGATAAATCGGAAGTCTTTTTGTCGTTTTCGTCAATAGCAAGCAAACGGTTTACAAATAAATAGTAGCAGGTGAACAATTTTTTTTTGTAGTGGCTTGGCCATTGATATAATATTTTTTATTTTATTTTTATTATTGATTATAATTATTATAAGGTTAGAAGTTTGTATGGAGAAACCGACTTCACGCGGGCGAAGCCGCTGGTAGAAGCTAGCCTATATATATATAGGGTGACTGGTAATTAGTGAACAATACTTGAACACGTGATTGTATTCATTATAACAAACAACTTTTACTATAGGACTAAACCTGAAATCGTGAAAAAAAATCTACTGGTCAGTACATTTGTGTTCGCCTAACTGGTCAAAATGTACTAAACTTGGCTGATTTTTTTCGCGATTTCAGGTTTGGTCCCATAGTAAAAGTTGTTTGCTATCATGACTACAATCACATGTTTAAGTATCGTTCACTAATTACCAGTCACCCTATATAAGATAGTTTATAATAAATGAAATACCACTCACTGATTAATCACGAAATCTCAGAAACTCTACTTTAAAATTTGTCGGGTAGGTTCGTTATAAGGTGCAGATGTCTGCTAAGAACGGATTTAAGGAAACTCCACTCCTAAGGGAGTAAACTGACTTTCACGCAGGCAAAACTACTAGCAACAGCTATGATATACTCACGTATCATTCAAACTAAAGTAAACCATACAATCTGTCCAACTGCCTCTTAAGTCAAGAGTAAACTTAATCTTCTTTAAACTCCAATAAATAAGGAAGTTTTAGAAATGAAACAGAGCGTAGAAAATAAAAAGTAAAAGATGGATGTTATACAACATCACTTAGAATAAACAATAAATCCGACACGATCCGGTGAGATGCAACCGCTAGAACCAATCAAACTGTTTTGATACAATGAAGTCAGTTTGTCAGTTCATAATGACATGCTTGGTTGAGCAGAAGTTTTTAGTGTAATCGGATTTTTTTTTTCTTTTTTTGTTTGATAACTGCGTTAGTTTTTGATAAAGCGAAATAGGCGTGGAAATAAGAAATAAATGTTGCGAGTTGTAGATTTGTTTGTGTTTTCATGTTTTTGACACATATTTTGCATTCGTAGTACCCCTACCCACTGTATGGGTTCCCTATTCGACTGCGAAACTTGATGATTCGGTTTTTATTAAATAAAACACGATGTGTCAAAAAAGAGGTAGGGGCCGCCTGCCATTGACCTGGTGGTCAAATATAGAGAGGGACCTCAAGATTCCATTCAAGGCCCATTTGCCAAAATTGACAACCCAAGACCCTAAATATTGCGACCAGGTTCCGTGTCATTTAATAATAATAACTTTATTAAGGAAATTGATTCCTTTTATTTATACCTTATTTTGAATTATAGACGTTAATATGTATCTTGATGTAAATTTTAATATGAACTAGGAATTATATTATACTATCAGATGGTGGTAGATCGCAAATTAACTTACAATTCTGCAAAGTAATGAAATAATTATCTTTACCATTTTTCAGTTTCTTCGTAGGTATTGGATTTGGCCATCTACACCCACTTAAAAATCAGGTTATTCACCCTGTCTAAATAGAATTTCTATCATAGTAGAGAATTTATAATATAAAGGTATTATCAAACTTGTGAAGGGTGAAAGAAACGAGTTGGTTAGGTAATTTAAAAGCGAGCGAACAATCTTACTGACGATTTATTCCGAAAAATCGTTTTCCGATTTGAAATAACAAAAAAAGTACCGAAGCGAGGCCTCACAAAAAAATCGAATAGATTTAGAACGAAAAAAATTACCCGATAAGTGGTGTAGAATAACTATTCCATTCAATAACGATTTTAAAATTCGAACTCGTTGAATTCCGGAAAAAAAATGCATACAGTATCGGAATTCGGGACAAAAACGTTGGAAACGGACCTGTATCAGCACAATTTTGTCTGAAATAACACTG
This sequence comes from Leucania comma, assembly GCA_958295575.1. NCBI lineage: Eukaryota > Metazoa > Arthropoda > Insecta > Lepidoptera > Noctuidae > Leucania > Leucania comma. Next base: position 5,005,321 of record OY282469.1, read on the forward strand.
TTCTGTTCTATTTTGGCCGAAATAACGTTGTTTCAACAATTCGCTCCGTGTGCAGTTTTAATTAAAAGTGAATTTCCATCAACTTTATCCTCCGGGGGATTAGAGGATAGCTTGGTTAGTAGTGAGAGGGGTAAGTTTATTACAGATGTAATTATTTTAGAAAATTTTGAATGAATAAAGATAAGGTAAGTATGTCAGGTGCTGCCGGAATGTTTGGAGGAGTTATCGTGGACCTAGTACAGGCCATGGTCCGGAGAGTGAGGGAGAATATAATAAGTAATGCTAGCGAAGGAGGCGGCTGCACGCGTGAGGGATATCCTCCCACCCCAGCCACTACGTGAAAACTGAGGTCGGAGCCCGACCTCGATTTTCAGCTACCATAGACCCACGCCGTCATCCGCAAACCCACGCTTGCGGACAGTGAGCACTGGGTAGCTCGCCTTCCAGCCGTTCGGTAACTGTCTGGACCGAGCCCGAGTCGTCGACTGCACGTAGCGTTCATGCGCGCCTCAGAGATGTCACCAAACCGTAGGGACTAAGCGGGGTCAAGGCCTGCTGGGGCTAGGAGTTAATTTCTGAAAGGGCAACCTGTGGTCTTGGACCGCAAAGGGCAACTGAAGGTACAACCCACCTATGATCCTTCATTTTTCCTTTGTGTTCTAAGACCGCAGGTTTCCTTTTCAGATATCCCCATGGTCTTAGCGGGCATTAACGCAGCTGGGGCCCTCCGGTTTTGCTGATATCTCTTTGAGACGCGCATGGCACACTACGCGTCGTCAACGACTGTTCTCGGTTTTTACCGGGTAGTCCGGTAAAAACCGGGAACATCGCACGTCGTCCGCAAACCCATGACCTTTTCAACATCTACGTTCAGATCTTCGGAAACAAAATGATATGAAAATAAATTCAATATTGGCTTAACTTACAATGGCGTTGATGAACTTCTCCGAGAAAAACAGCTGTAATATTTATGAAACCCTCGTTGAAGCTGTAGGTCAGTAAAATTGACCTACAATAAACTTGTCAGCAACCTGCGTCAATAAACATTAACTGATGACACTTCCAAAACTATTATACAGGGACGTGACAAAAATCTATTTCAAATTCACTGGACAGCCTTTAGCACTTTGCTTCATATAAATAGTACACCGCGGAGTGGTTTCGATCTGTGAAAATTGGGTTAGCTCTTTTCCATATAATATTATGTATGTGGGTTGGAATATTTAAATTCATGTAAATTGCATTCGTCTCATTAAGTGGTTCAAAGCGAGGCTATGTTCGAGGTTTTTCTTTTTAAGGTGTGTAGGAGTTTGAAAAAGAAAAGTGCTAATGTCCAGAAATGATCGAACGTCTTTTTCGTAAAATATTTTGTCAATCACAATCTTTCTTTTCGAATAATTTCTGATATGATTTCTCTTGAAAGACGACAGACCACTGTTACACTCATAAGCTTCCCCCAATTGTGTCCACAAAGACTGGTCCTTTGTGTCTCGCCTATTCCTGTGCCCCTCATCAAGTCGTTAGTCAACCTTGAGTAAGAACTTCCAACGATACATCTTTCGGTATACGGTCGCCACTCCAAAACTACACATTGGACTTGGACAAAACTACTCTAAGGGCATGTTTATGGAGACGCGGTGCGCACCGGCACACCGGAATTGGGCAGTCGTCGTATATTGCCATAAGTTTGTGTTTGCTTGTGCGATGACGCGGCCTGCTGCTGCAATGTACGGCAAACGCCCAACGTGCCGCGTCTCCGTAAACAAGCATTACGTGTTTTTATACTCGCCCTTTGGACGACTTACTACTGTACCCAAATAATTCACTGAGATTACCATTGACTCTATGTGAATGCTATTAATCAATCACGTTTCAACGGTTGAACGAATTTGAATGTAATCCTGAGATATTCCTGCGTATCTTGAATTAGGTATAGGATTCTATACCGGTAGTACCTACGTTCTCTAGTGATATAATATAATCCGACTTCGAAGCGGAGAAACTGCTGGAATACTAATCTTTAATAAAAACCAAATAATCGTCATGGTTACGTACGTCTTACATATGGTACCCTAGCGGCCTCTGAATAAGACAACTCGTGGTAAATTCATATTATTAATACATTACTGCCGTAGTCTTCACGACAAAAATTCGACTAAAACTATAATCGGTATATTCTGTACTAACCATGACTTATTTCACAAATGTTAAAGAAGATATTAGTACAAACGCGAGATCTTCCATAGAAACCACGCAATTTATGCCACTAGCGTAACAGGATTACAATGACAAATTTTAATTTAGAATGAAAATGTCATAATATGAAACACAAACTTTGGTTGCGTTACAAAAGATGAATCTAAAAACGTTAATACTCTTCAAAATGATCATAACACTGGCAGGGTCGTTCGATTTATATCTGCTGTAGCATTGTAATCTAAACATTTCGTTCGACAAGTAAATCACAGAAACCCACTTTCATTTTAAGCCCCAGCCTTCCATTTTCACTTCAGTTGAAAGCGATCTATGGGGAAAGTGTGGTGAATAGTCATTGTCACCGTGGAATCAACTCCACCCCCCGTTGTGAACGGTTTCACAGCCATTAATCTCTTTATTATCACCGTAATTAGTTTTAAGCTATGAATATTGAATTCTATACGCATCAATTTCCTTCGTTTGGAAATCGATTGAGGGAAGATAGATGGGATTGCGTTCGATGGTTTCGAGTTTGGGTTCATTTGTGTTAAGTTCAAGGCTTACATTAGCTTAAAACGCAGCTTTGTTGATAATGTTATTCATCAAATCATTAGTTTTTTGTAAATGTTTACTAACGTTACTAATTATTGTACCGGGAATTCCGTTCTTTAATATTGGAGAGGTAAAGCGCTTACTTTGTACCGGCTACGGCAGTACCTAATGAAATCAAAATAATATTCAGCAAAATAGACTTATAATGTATATAGTGTGTAACGGTAATGGATGATCATATTATTCCAAATACGGTTTCTTCCTATAAAGATAAACACGCCTTAGATAATTTCAAAAAAAAAATTACCTACTAATTTTGGGAAGCAGTAAAAAAAATACGATCACACATTTCTGATAGTTACTAAAATAATACTGAAGCAAATAAAGTCCACAACGGTCTTAGTGAAGTTAAATATTTAATTGTAATAGAAACCCATAAAGAAGATCTAAATCTACATAGACGCGATGCACAAGCAATGAGAGGTCGAAGGAAGCATCGTACTGACATATTTCGTTCAATTGAATGTAACTACTTGTCCGGGATTGAAATCGGCACAGCAGTTATATGTGGTTATGAACTGACAATCTGGTTGGGGATATGAGCACTGGAACTAATATTTGTAAGGTCTACAGATGTTGATTTACTCCTAAATTTTTGGTAGCTAGTGTTACGTAAAAGATTTACATATTATAATAGATATTTAGAATCACTCTTATTCTGTACATATTTTATTTTAATTATTGTTAATAATAGGTTCGTATTTGAGCATTACACCACCTGCACGTAAGCGACAAGATAGACTAAGCACACTATAACTATAGCTTACTATTTTTTCTCAAGGAGTAAAAAATATACAGACACAATTTTAAATTTATACTGCAGGGGGAAAAGAACAACACCTATAGGTACTATGAGCAGATGGTGTTTAAAATCATAAATAGCAGATTTTGTATCATGGAAAACTAATAATTGTAAGATAAAATAATTTAATTAGAGCATGATCATACTATGTTTGTATCCCTTTACAGAGGTTATCAACAAAACGTGATTGATTAAGTTATATCAGGATAAATTCGTTCTTAAAATACTCGACCCTTTGTCCTCTACTAATATTATGTTGCTAAAGATTATGTGGGTGTAATCCTACTTTAGATAGGTCTGCAAATCGTTCCCTTTGTTATTTTTATTCCTTAGAAATACAATGATTTTCTAGGTAGGTAAAGGAAATGAAAGGTAAACAGTATGAGGACATATCGTGATACGGAAATGGATTTGAACTACGTTCGTAGGCGAAAGGTTGAACAGTAGTTAGAATAGTTAGCACAATATTGAATAATGGTTGTAAATTTTAGAGCAATGAATGTTCAGCACTTAGTCTTAAAAGACTCGAGAACATACCGATGACGTAAGAAGTATATCTCATAAAGATGGTTGGAAAAGTTAACGCTTAAAGAAATCTAGTGATCGGCGTTGGCCGTCAGTAGGATAATACGGAACGTGATATTATTATTTTTTTTCACCCATCTACTATATATGTTTTATGATTTAATATCAAAAAAACTGAAAACTTTCCTAGTTTTCAACACCATTGATGGACGGATGGACAGACACGGGAATATGACTTTTGGGGTGAGAAATTATTCAATAACTTTTCCAGTTTTTATATAGTCTTTACTGACTGGAGAACCCACTTATGATTTATCAATTATCCTTTGCGTTCCATTCCCGAAATGTCTCTATCGGACAATGCCGTATTCTAAAATCTGACCTTGACTTTATTTAAGGAAAGCTTTTCAAAACTAGACAGAATAATAATTTAGATCTTGAAGATATTATCCTAAATAGGTCGACTGCCATCAAACAAGGTAGAGTATTTACTTCTAATATGAAGGAAAATAGAATCGGTAATATCTCTAGACCCGAGACGTGTCAAAGTAATGATTCTAGAGATTACAGACCGTTGTTTATTTCATACAATGTATATAATTTACTATCCGTTTCAACATAATAACTTGCATTCAATAACTCGTGCAGCGGTTTGATTAGATAATTGCAATAACTTTTCAAATACATTTGAAAATAATATTCGCTGAATTGTGTAACAAAACCATGTTCTTATTTAAAATAAAAAAGTGCTAGCATATTTTTGTTTTCGCTATTTTTCTAGTGAACAGACCGCCTTTGGGGCCGAAAGGTTTTATATGGCGACCGTGTACCGTAAGACGTAGCGTTGCCCTAGCACGCAAACGGCAACTGTATGAACATGGGTGGACTTTAGTCAGTAAAAGTTTGACATTCCCTCTGGCTCTACTCCAAACGGAAGAAGTCATTGATGAAGTCTCACTTTAAAAAAAAAATTAAAGGCTGGCAATATGTATTAGAAACTTCAGATTAAGCGTCCTTTACCTTTTAAAGTTGATTCTAGGCAACAGTTATTTTATAATATTTTATTTTGTAAATTTCTTTTCTATTTAGCAGGCCTCAGTCTTCACGTTCGTTCATAATATTACGTGTAATATCGACAAACTTACTTTTAATGACTTGATTTCACTATCCGTTACTTTGTCTCGTATTGCTTATTTAATTGACAGCCTTACGATCTTGCAGTGTCTATGAAAAAAAATTGACAATCACGGTTATAATCTGACATACATGTATTGTGTTAGCGGTCCCATTATCTTTCCTGTATTTGTATACAGGAAAGATATGAAAGAAATCCACTACCTTTGTGCTAGTCTGCCATCTGTCATCCTATTTTTTGGCCTATAAGGCGAAGTTTAAGTCATGGTCAATATTGTAGAAATAAAAGTACTCGAAAGAACAAGATGCTCACATTCATCACCAAAAGGAAATAAAACAAATAAGCTGATATTTTTAAAGTAATTCTGTATATGAAGTAAATTGAAAATAAAATGGCCTGCTTTATCTAATATACAATTTGAAATTGTCTAGCTTACTTATCATTATCCATTTTAATCGATATTAAGAAAAAAGAGACGGTTCTCAATTTGATCTGTACATATGAAGTTTCTGTTTCCGGGTCAGTTGGAGTTGTGATTTTTGGATTGAGTTGAAATTGTAATAAAAAAAAAAAACATATTTAAGGCATGTTGTTTCTTTGGGTTTTGTTTTTTCAGTAATATTGTTATATTTACAACCAAAACCTTACAAATGTATACGTAAGACCTAATATTTTTGCAAGTGTTATGCAAACCAATTTCCTTGTTAACATGACTGTACGAATAATATGAATTTCATGCTTATTTAATTCAGGTAGCAAGCTACTTTGTTAAAGTAATGTTGCAACTTGTTGCATTCTGCATTTTGAAATTGTATATCTTTTATGTTAATATGATTGTGTTCTGTAGAAAATACCTATGTTTTCAGTGTTGTTGGAGTATTTTATTAACCTTTTTCTTTTCTTGCTTACAGGTACAGTTAAACATTTGCTACTGGTGATGTAAGAGTACTGAAAAATACCTGAAGATTGGTGCAAGTGAGTTAGATAAATTTTGTGAATCTTGTACTACAATAGGTACAAGCATTCACCAAATGACTGATGATGATGAATGATGATGAATGATAAGTACACTATAGTGCTTACAGAGTTTTATGGTCACAGCTCATTAGAGCCACCCGGAACCCTTACGACCGAGGCGATCCGGTGACGCTACGCAGTTGATGTAGTGAGCGCATGCCCATACAAGTCCATATAAAGAATACTAGCCACGTGAAGCGAGGCGGTGCAGAGTGGGATCCGGGTGGCTCTAATGAGCTGTGACCTTAAGTAAACTATAGTAGTTTACTTTCGGAGTTTAGGCCTACTGTGTAGACAGTTAACAAGACGACATACAAAAGAATGAATACATATATAATAAAAAAAAAAAACAAGTATTACAGATTTTACCGAAGAAACACGAGGAAAACACGTCTTATATAATTTAACACAAAAATATTTTACTTTAAACTCGACGTGTTATATTTTCAACGTAAACACAACTTCGGGTAAACTCGTCACGGAAAAATTAACTTTTTTGACCGAAGCTAACAACCTTGTGAATAATTTTATTTCTTTATCTTGAAACAACAATTATGTTATGTTTTTGTTTATGTTTGTGAATGCATTGGTATTTAAACAAATGTGACATCATTAGTTCGTTTATGGGTATTTTCCTAAGTTGTTTTGTGCATGATAAACCTAACTCAAAGAATACAATGTTGACACGGCTGCAGGATTATTCAAAAACATTACCGCGATCCTGGGACGCAAAGAGCAACAGAAGAAACACAAGGATTTTATTTATGGTAGGTAAAATCATCTAATGACATCTCCCGCCCTTCGGCGGAGCGGGAGATAGTCATAGTGTCAGACTCTTACTGACTAAAAATCTACCCCGTTCCTTCATTGCCTTGGTTTTAAGACTGTGGTAGGCATTTTTACACTTTCTCAAGGTCCCAGTTTGCTGATAACTCCTTGAGGCGCACGGGAATAGTGCACGCCGTTGACGACTTGGGCTCGGCTCGAACTGTTACCGGACAGGCGAACAGCGAGCTACCCATAGCTCGCCGTCCGCAAGCCCGCGCCTACGGTGGCCGGAAATCGGGATCGGAATCCGTGGCGGCGTGTGCGCCATTGCCTGGTGCGGTCGGCCTTCTCCTTTGCTAGCATTACTACTTCGCAGAAGGAGGTGACCGCCTACCACTCCTCCTCGCTCCAGACCATGGCCTACAGGACGTTTAGCGTGAACGCTTGGCGTTGGCCACGCTCCCAATTGTTTTGTTCTGACCACGTGACTGAGCGTTGAGATAACGTCAGAACAAAGGAATTGGGGGCGTGGCCAACTCCAAGCGTTCAAGCTAAACGAAACGATTGTAACTTGGCTGGGGGAGCAGGTGAACAAGAATTCCTTAAATTTTATTTTTGAATAAAATTAACACAAAACAGTATCCCACCGGAATCAAGAACAGGATCCAAACCTAAAAACAAATACCTGAAAAACCGAAATCCCATTAGCGATCAGGGCGTTCGAAACAGGTCCTAAAAACAATACTAACCGTGTCCAGAAGTACTGTTTTCTGAATCCAGCCTTTACTCTAACTATCTAATGAGAGCCTCCTGAATTGTTTGTTAGTCGAAACTAATGGTTACACATGATACACTTGCTTGATATAGTTGTACATTACTTCCAGATGACGACACTGAAAGTTAGACAACTTAGCCAGCTTATGATCTCGTTGTAGTAATCATATGACAACATTCTCTCCACCGACTTTTTTGACGCATTCAATTAAAACGCAATGCAGCACTAAACGCATGTTGCTATCTAATTGGCGAAAATGTCGCAAAGTCGTGTGAAAGAGGCCAATGCAACGTCAAGAAAAACATTAGATAATTCTATTGTTCCGTTGCGATATAGAGTTGGTATACTCAGGTTTTTTCTCTGTGACATTGGGTTAGAGAGACCAAACACTGATCTTGATACATTTTTTTTGATTGTAGACTTTTACTATGTTTTCTGTTTCACAATAGAACGGTGTTGAAAGATCAATGGGGATAATAATCTGGTGTACTATTCCCACACTTATTAAGACGTGTTTTCTATAGTTTTTGTTCTTAAAACTGAAGACAATATATTTTCATCGACCATATACCACTCTTTCTTTAACGAATAGTGAAAGCGATCAAATTTGTGACGTCACACTGCGCCAAAATATAATTATGCTATCAGCTGAATATGATAATTGATATTATTATATAAGCGATGAGGAAAACCCATAGCTCTGAAAAGATCATATTTTTGGCATTTTATCTACTTAATATTTTTTTAGATCCTACTTTATTTACCTTAAAAATTCTCAAAGACAGGCGCAACGGGACAATGTGACAACGCATTGTCAAAAACAAATTGTGTCGGTAGAGCAGCTTACCAATAATTTATTTCAAAATGCGTAATAACGTTGTTGTCCAATTGTCGCGGGGTGCTTGTATGCGAGACCCTTAATCCTGTACCTACCTATAATAGTTTTACACGAATTTTAAGACCTTGTTTGCCCGATTTAAGCGAAAGTTTGCAAACTATTTGTTTGGTGGCTGAAGGGTGTGAAATTGACCAGTCGTAGGAAAATATAGGTCACAGTGACTCGTCTTTTAAAAAGAAGGTTTGCCCAATACTTGGTAATCTTTGGAACAGCTTAACACGCACGATCTTTCAGAGCACAAACCCTGCAAAGGACTAGGCCGCACGCGTGAGACAACGGCCCTCATGCCCCAGCCGCCGCCGAGATTCCGATCCCGAATTCCGGCCACCGTAGACGCGGGCTTGCGGTCGGCGAGCAATGGGTAGCTAGCCGTCCGAACATCCGGTAACCGCCCGAACCGCGCCCAAGTCATCGACGACGGCGCGTAGTGTTCCAGAGCGCCTCAAGGAGTTGTCAGCAAACCGTAGGGCCCCAGCAGGGTCGAAGCCTACTGGGGCCAAGGATTGACTTCTGAAAGGAAGGTTTTGCCACAGTAGCCCCTAGTCATTAAAAGTCTGACACTATCTCCTGCCCTGCCCAAGGGCGCAGAAACTGATGTCATTGGATGATTTTGCCTCCGAAATAAAAACAGCACAAACACTAAACACACAATTTTCAAATTTTGTTCACGGACGCAACACTTCACATATCAGTCAACGACTCCATTGAATTTGGAATTGTGGAATTGTGGAATTTGCACGTAGAAACATCATTCCATATTCAAAAGACGCGGGTAACCCCTTCACTCGATAGGTATGTGTAAGAGAGGGACGGATAGATATATAGATAGATAGATGAATTCTTTATTGTACACTAAAAAATTAAAAATAACGCAATAGTTGTAGGTATACAAACATACTAACACCCATAAAAACAGCGTAACCATCATGTAATTCAAACATAGAACAACACAGGACTCCGGTGCTCCGGCCCGCCGGTGGCCTGTGTTGCTCTATGATTTCAAATATCCTCCTAATGCTAAATGAAATTTCCAGCCGAGAGAACTCTTAAAGTCGTGAGTATCACTACTTCTCCCAGTATTAAAGTGAACTTCTTACGAAAGTCACGTTTAACAGTTCCAGGAATCAAATATTTCCACTAAAACTCACACAGAATGTTTCAAGTTAAATTGATATTCCACCAACTGTTATTTACATAAGCCAACAGAGTGAGCAAAATAAAAGTGTAACTGAGATTTCGGGGCAATAAAAATAAAGGGAAACAGTTTCTTATAACTTCTAAGTTAGGGTAAACTTCGTCCTTCAGGGCTTAAGAAAAGTTAATTTTTGTAAGTGTTTGTTTACACCACTTTTGACGCTAAAGTAAAACACCTACAAGTTTATTATTGAATGTGTCGCCTTTTTTTTTTGGTGGTTTAAAATCATGCAGTGACATCCCCGCCCTTGGTCGGAGCGGGAGATAGTGCCGGATTTTTACTGACTAAAAAACTCAACTCGTCCCTTCATTGCTTTTCATACCAGGGCTGAGCCTTCTTTTCAAGAAACAGACTCTTAGCCCCAGTAGGCTTCGACCCTGCCAGCAGGCAGGTTGTGCCTCTACGGTTGTTGTTGCTGATAACTCCTGGAGGCGCGAGAACAGTACGCGCCGTCAATGACTTGGGCTCGGTCCGGTCGCTTACCGGACGATCACCCAGTACGACCCACCTACGGTGGTCGGAAATCGGGATCGGAATCCCGGCGGCAGCTGCGGCGTGAGCGCCGTTGCCTCATGCAGTCGGCCTCCTCCTGCTTTGCTAGCATTACTGCTTCACAGAAAGAGGCGCCACAAATGTGTCGGCTTCAATTTGGCATCGAAACTGCAATGAACAGCGAGTTTTTTTATATCTATTTTTTTATTAACTACCTAAAACTTTTATTGATATGTTAACAATAATCATTGACGGATTATGATGAAATATAGTTTCTAACATGCGTTTGTAAATTTCTAACAAAATTTACTTCTTATAATATCTGTTTTATTATTATTTTGTATTATTGCCATTATGTTGTATTACTTACGTTGTATAAATTATATTCTATTATAAATATTACTTCAAACAATTAAAACAATATTGCCCGACATTAATTAATCATAAAATAAAATTACAATAGTTTCGAGTGAACAATAAATCAATAACGATTAAGTTTCTCTTCCAATTTAACCAAACTCTCATATTTTAGTGGTACAATGTTAACAAAGTCGAAACTTGTTTAACAAACGACTAATTTTGATCGATTAGTGTGAAAATTGTGATGGCATTTAACGCATAAAATATTGCTTGATTGTTTATTACATTGTTTTAATGACAATATTTACGAACACATGTAAATTTAACATTGAAATTCTCTTACTTTTAATGTCAAGTTATTTTTATCATTTTTAAATAGTTATAGCTAATAATTAGCATTATAGTTATTTATTACTATACTGCATCTGTTTAGGTAATTAACAAAACGTAAACAATGTTGATATGACTTTTTATTAAAAAAAATCGTTTATAAGATATACAAAGATTATTTAAATTTAGGTAATTACCTAACCTCAGTTTAGGTAAATAACTAATTGTAAATTGGGTTTTAGATAAAAAAATAAACAAATTTTTAGGTAAAAGACGATTATTTACATTTAGTATCTAAATAAATTGAGTATAGATAATGCTAGTGAAAACCAAATTCGGTGGATGCGACGCAAATGACCGGTCGTTATGGCAATGCTTGGGCTGGATTATTATGGCGACGTTTTCGGGTTTGCTAATAACTATATCTTTAAGGCGTGCATGGAACACTACAAGCCGTCGACGACTCGGGCACGGACTGGGTGGTTACAGGACGACTGCACGACCAGCTCCCCATTGCTCGTCATCCGCAAGCCCGCCCCTACAGCAGCATGTTGTTGACGATGGAGCACGCTTGCCTAGAAGTAATTTATCCACTCCTGACTTAAGACCTATAGAGTGTAGCAATCGTAAGACTAGACTCTTCAACTTCTCAGAATTTAGGTAGATAAAATAACCGACGTAATTTTCCCATTGGTGATAAAAAATCATTAATTTTATTGTTTTTTAATCGTTGAATATGATGTAATGGCTATAAAATGTAAATACCTTTTGCTGAAATTACACAGTTAAGTAGCTAAATAACGCAAATTGAAAAAGAACCTCTTTATAATTTGTACATTTTGTGCCAAAGGTTGTCTGTAAAAAATCGCTTTTAGCGATAAGACCGCCCATTGTGACACCCTATTAATTTTATGTTCCTATTGTAATTTTATCTTTGGTGTACAATAAAGAATATATCTATCTATTTATCTATCTATCTTCTGTTTGACCAGCTCTTATTTTAATAAAACCGACCTCTGGACTTATACGTATACGTAACAGTAGTTTGCCATGATGTGGTTGACGATGGATTGTCAACCACATCATGGCAAACTACTGTTTTCCTTGATGGTTTGCCATCAAGGAAGATAGTAGTCAAGCTCTACTTTACTATTTTTTTTTTAATATCCGTATTGTCAAAATACGATTTTTTCTCTTCAGAATTTCAGCGTCTGTAGTTTTAATAATCACTTTTTTTTTTTCAAATATCTCTTATTCTCATATAAATGGTTGTTTTTGCTCTTTGCAGTCTGTTTTTTTTTTCGTTATAAATCAAATTTCAGATAGTAAAAGCATTGAAATGTGGTTACTCACAACGGTTTTACCAGAAGGCTTAAAGTCACTAATACCAACATAGGTTTTTTTTGTATGGTAGGTAAAATCATCCAATGACAAATCCCGCCTTTGGGCGGAGCGGGAAGTAGTGTCAGACTCTTACTGACTAAAAACCTACCCCGTTCAACATAGGTTGAAGAATCGCCCAACTTAAGTGGCAGTGGGTAGGTATGTCACATTGCTCACAGAAAATATTATATGCTCGATAGGACCGTACAGGTCGATGTGGCGATGAGGGCTATGTCCACCAGGTGACGACTTTATGCAGAAATGATGATAATTGTAAAGAAGTAAAATTACTATTTTGTTTGTTTTAAAACCGCTGTCAGAAACATTTGTCGTCTATTAGTGTTATATAAATAATAATGCTTATAATATAGTTTTAGTAAAAATTTCTTAAAAAATAAGGCAGGCAGGGTCGAAGCCTGTTGGGGCAATGGGTCAGCTTCCGAAAGGAATACCCGGCCCCGGCACGATAGGCAACGAAGGAACGGGGTAGGTTTTTAGTCAGTGAGATTCTGACACTACTTCCCGCTCCGCCCAAGGGCGGGATTTCTCATTGGATGATTTTAGCTACCATAAAAAAAAAACACATTGAAGCCACAATTTTATATAGATACACATCGTTTGAAGGGTGATTACAAAACTGTACAGGGGCACAACTAAGACATTTTAAAACCATCGTATTTCCGAAACGAGAGAGAGACGTAGTACTATTCCTTTCTCACAACAGAATCATGACAGACACTTCGTAGTAGCTTCACAGGGACAGTTCTGTAACAATAAAAGTACTATCACCACTTATAATTGTTAACCCAGTTACAGCCAAATATCTCGACACTGTGAACCCTCGAACCTCCGCTCAAACGTAAAGCCCACTCGAAGTATTGAGTTCAGACAAAAAAGGGCCGTTTCACCAAATTATTTGTATAAAACGTTGCGCAATTCTACGTAGGACGGCTTTTGTGTGGCCATTTGAGGGTTTTTAGGGGTCATTCGAGACCACGCGATTAGTTATTTCCATGGTCGAGAGATGTAGCAATCAGGAGTTTGGTAAACTCAATATTGCTCTTGAGCTATAGATAAAGGTGTCTTTCTATAAACAATGTAGATTTGATTATGATCATGTGTCATATAGAATATTTTTCAATTTCATTTTTTACTTTTTCTTACTCTTATTTAAAATCCTGAAGAACCTACCATTAAATTATTACCTTTTTATAAAGTCTTACCTCCATGATCGACATAAAATTTTCATAAAAGCTTCTTCGAAAAAGAGAGCTGATGAGCATAGAGCCAAACTCTACCTTTAAAAGGCTGAAAAGACGTGCTCCTCAAGACCTGATTGCATGAGGAGTTAGCACCAATTTTGGATATATCACTGGATACTGTGCCATTCACGCCCTATATTACAAATATTTAAAATCCAGCTCAATATCGAAGAGACAGATTGTAGGACAAAAGACAACAAATTTTATTTTTTTATTTTTTGGTAATATAGTTAGGGTACTTACATACTTATATACGAGTACTATACATACATTTCACTTTTACAAATACTGTCAAGTGACAATGAAATAATAATGATATTATGTTGATGTAATTAGATTCTGCTTTCAAGTGCCCTGACCACTAGTAGCTTAAACTCTACTCCCAATACTGGTGGGCTATCTGTTATAATATTTTTAAATGTTTTTATTTTTATATTTAAAAATGTAAGTTGTATGTAAATACAATAAGTAATCATTTTTATAAGAGGAATAATAGTACAAAAAATCTTTTCTTGCGTTTTATTTTAAACCATTAAAATGTAAATGTGAAAGCTTCAAGTATCAAAGGCGGGAACCCTGTTCAAATCAACAAATCACCTACCTGCGGACCCACAAGGTTATTTCTGATTTAAATTTACTTGATAGTTATTTCTAAATGTAATTTAATAAACAAAAGTAACACAGCAAATAATACTCAACAACTTTTGATTTTATTTTGAAAATAAAAAAGTTGATTCAACTGGATTTTTTAAGCTTAATAAATATAGTAAGTAATTGACATTCACTGATAAACAGATAATAAACAATATGATAAACAGCTAATTTGAAATCGTTGGAAGATTTCACGTGACCGAGGCCAAGCCTATCCTAGCCAGTACATCTAGAAACTTTCCTACGAAACTAGTTAGTATCCATAAGAACAGGTTTCTAACTATCTGATCAATATACTGGGTGAATTTTTGATATTATTTTTTGTTGCGATCCTTGACAACGAACCTTGTTTTTTTTTTAGGGAAATTTTCCCATTTTATTAGTTCTTTCGCTCCGCTTAGAGTGTGGAGTGTTTGGTTAGATTGTACAGAATCAGATGCGTGTTCTTTTTTGGGAATGCGAATAAATGTGCTGTGTTGTTTTATAGTCAGAAATCCTAAATCATATACCATTTATTAATTTGCAAACATGGGTAAAATATACAGCGATTTGTTTTTATACATTTGTATATAAAAAATACTTTACTATTTAGTAAAGTTCTCCAAATAAATAATGTAAAGTCAACATTTATGTTATTTTTTCAAAATTATAAGTACATTAAGAAAGGGATTAAGAAAGGGACATTAAGAAGAGATTTTCATAGATCTTTATTTGATAAGTTTTACAGAAATGTATGATTTGATTTCAATAGAAAAATACATAGCTATCCATAAGATAACTATCTATATTACAAAATAACTTGAGAAAACTGTGTTATAATGTAATCACTTAAAAGCGGTTTCATGATAAGTAATGAAAATGTATCTCAGGTTGGATGCTCTTAAGAACGAGAATAATAATTGGCCATCAGTTCATTCAAAATATATTTTCCCTGAAACGTCAAATTCTAAAGAAACTAAGCCAGGCTCGTCGAAGTACCCAGAAGTCTAAATTAATTCGAACTAAAATAATTGAGGCGTTCATTGCAAATTCAGTGATCCGGGTGAGTGTTATTTTGAGGTGAAGTAATAAGGAATAGATTTTTCTTGGAAATAGCCTTCGTTTTAAGGGATACAAAGCCTTTTTTGAGTTGGGAAATCGACCAATAATTCCTCCCGCTCTTTTTGAAGCTAGGTGAGGGGGAGGGAGGAGTTTTACCGTCAAAAATCATTAGTTGCCCATTGCGTTCCAGGCTTTTATTTTTAAGTGGGACACGGCATTAAGTCTGCCTTTGTACACTAGTGCATAAAGATTTTTAAAATAAATAAAATAAATCATTCAATGAGTTTTCCTGCTCTAAAGCGGAGCAGGAGAGCGTGTCAGACTTTTACTGACAAAAACCTACTAATGTTACTTCTTAGCCTTGCATCCTAGAACCCCGGGTTTTCTTTTGGCCAACTTAATGAAGTACACTGAGGTGGTGTGATCTTTGATTTATAAGCTTCCATTCTGGTTTCTTGCAACCCCTCGAAGCACGATTGTACATACGTTTGTACAATTTGAATGATCTTGAAAAATGTTTATTGTCGTACTGTGCACACGGGTGTACAAAATTCATTCACAAAGAAAAAGCCAGAAAATGTATTTTATTTTTTTTTAATGCGATTTTCTAAAAAGGAGCCAATTAAGTAATAATAATACACCCTGGTGTGCGAGGGGTTTTGTTTTCCTTTTAATTTTGTTGAAATAAAACGAGAAATAACACCTATATACTAGTTTAATTACTTGGTTTTATAAATTTACATCAGTGCATGTACGCAATAAAAAGAATGTGTACGGAAAACATAAACAAAGTAAGGGAACAGAGTTAGCAGAGTAAACGTAGTGACATTAGAGAAGTAATTTACTATTATATCAACAAATTTATTAATTTTTGTATTACGATTAGGAAATAAACAAAAGATTAAGTAAGTGCCTAAACCTTCAAGGAAACCAAAAAATATGTCTTTATCTAAATTCTGTATTACTGTTAAAGCTATTTAAAGAACAAAAGGTAACAGGCCGAAACGAATTAACGCCCTTAACACGACCTTCGTGAAGCCTCTGTAAGCTGTTTAACTTGCACATTTGTCACTGTCAGACCTTTAACAGGCTTTTCGATTATCATTTAATTAAAATAAGTATTTATTTTAATATGCAAAATGGTTAATACAATATACTTTAAATAAACACATTAAGTCTTTCAGGCAAAAAAATAAAATAATAGTATTTATATACGGTCAGGAAATTTTCATTGTTAAGTAATTTGACAAATACTTTTTTTTAAACGTTGCAAACGCTAGGAATAATAATTATTCTTGTAGCATGGGTGCGTTTGTAACAAACACATACAGAAGACATGGGCGTCCTCCCACTAGAACTATCTGTAAACCAAACAAATCGAGTCCCTGAGTAAACTATCGAATCTGAAAATTTACTTTTTTTTGTTTCTGTTTTTTTTTCAGGCAAAAAAATAAAATAATATGTACGTTCAGATGAATTTCATTGTCAAATAATTAATTTAATAAATATATTATCTATTTTTGACGTTGCGGGCACTAAGAATTATTCCTGTAGAGTTTACAAACACATATCAATAAACCAAACAAATCGATTGCCCCTACGTAAACTATCGAATCTGAAAATCTGCTTTTTTTGTTCCTGTTTTAAAACTAGCTAGCTTAATAAATATTATTTTTGTCTAATGATTCTTAAACTCAACCTTATATGAAACTAAACTAAATATATATGCAAATATATTCTTTAATGATAAGGTTATCCATAAATTTAACTTCAAATCGCACTCCTGTAAAGTATACTTTTCACTTCCGATAGTTTACCTAGGGACAGTCAAAATATATTTTTCATCAGGGAATCAAACCCGTGAACGTTAGGCGTGTACCGCCGTACGTGCTTGTCCATAAAATATGACAAGTAAAATTTTGTGTCATCCTGCACAACAATCAATTTCCCTGAGAGTACATTCAAAATTCGAGTCAGCAGTCGTTGATTCAACAAAGCTAAAATAATAAAAACAAGGTTCCATAAAATCAACGACTTCCAACGTATTTCAGTCTGACAACAATTAAAAAATAATATTTATTTTCTGAAAACAGAAAAGAAAACCCCATTTGCATAATTATTCCGTTTCCCGATACTTGTTGACCCAAATTCGTGGGGAATTATTATTCGACGGAACCACGCAGCAAGAGGTGAAGTTAATGACCTAAATAAACGGAACCAAGTTTTATGACAGTCTTTAAAATGTATTTGCTTAATATTTCAATGGTAGGGAGGGCAAATAGAAATTTAAATAGCGGGATTAGCAAGCTACGAGATTGTCGAACGACGTGATTGTCAAGTTGCGAGATTGTCAAACTGCGGCATTGTCAAGCTGCAATATTGTTAAGCTATGGGCTTGGCAAGCTACGGGATTGATAAGGTTCGGGACTGGCAAGCTGCGGCATTGTCGGAATGTGAGATTGGCAAGCTGTTGGATTGTTGGGAAATAGAATTATCAAGCTGCAGATTGAAAATCTGTGGGATTGACAATTTGCTGGAATGGCAAGCTACGGGATTGGCAAGCCGCGGGATTCTTGGGATATGGGATTGGCTAGCTGCTGGATTGTTGGGAAATGGAATTATCAAGCTGTGGGATAGACAAGCTGCGTCACTGGTAAGCTACAGGATTAGTACGATACGGGAATTTTGGACAGAGTTACAGGTTGGCTCTTGGCTTAGCCGTATGTATGAAATGCTAACTGGTAACTGAAAAAAATCTTTCGCTCCAACTAGAGCGGAACAGAAAATGAAAGAAATAAAAATATTTATTTAGGAAAAGCACTAATAACTAAACCTATCTTAAATCTTCTTGCTAAATTATGAAACACTGTCACGCAGTCTAATCTGCATGAACTCTGAAACAGATTACGCAATTTCATAATCTGACGGACCAATCGTAAAACTTCGGGATCCCGAATAAGTCCGAAACATTCCCGTAAGTACTCAATCACTTAAGTTTCCCGCTCAAAACTGTTTACTTAAACCCATACTCGGCCGCTATTGGGAAAAAGGACACAACTTATCAAAACCAAACAAAAGTTTAAAATTGTTTATGTGAGACTAGACTTTTCGCTCGTGCAATTCGACAATAGAAGCTCGTAAGGAGTTTTTGGTAGTGTTTCTTTGAGTGAAGTTCTGTAGCTGTTTTAATTATGGGATATTATGATGAATTTTGCATCTCAAGTGTCAGTGCAACTTGACAATAATATGTAGAATCACTAAAACAGGCGCGATCTCAGTAAAATTGAGCTGAGAATAATATTGTAGTGTTGACTACCTCAGCGAAGTTTGCCGAGAAGGTTAACTTGATATATTTGCTGCCAAATGCTACATATTAGAATATGTACATCCATATTTTAATGGTAAACAAATGAACTATTCGTACGAAGACATAGCTTAAAGGATCTTAGTCAAAAACATTAACAAAAAAAAAAGCTCATAGAATTAGTCTATGAGCTTTTTAATTATACAAAATAAATAAATGTAACTCTATAATCAAAAAAGCAAATAACTCTATTTTGCCTTAATAACTATATGCGCTCTTTTTTCTTTGGACGTCAGTACTGGCCAGTATGAAACTTGAATGAACGGCGTTCCGTTTTCAAGTATAGTATTGATTGATATAACATTTACGGTTTACGTTATAACGACAATGTGCGTGTATCGGTTACTAATTATAGTAATTACTAAACAAGCGGAGTTAAGTGAAGTGAATCGAGTCGGTGTTATATTATAATAACATAGGAACTTGTCAGTAGGTGAGTAGTGGCTTTCGTGTTAAGATGTAATAAATAATAAAATCGGTTTGTAATTTCATATATAATGGGTTATTCCTTTCAATTAAAATACTTATGATTTTTTTATAACGGACGAAACATAAATTTATTACAAATTAAAAAATAGTATTATTGTACTTTTCATATTTTGTCTGAACTAATTCACAGAAATCGATAAACTCTGAAAAGGATTCGCCGATTATTCAAATACAACTTAAAAAAAAAAATGTAAAAAGTATAAAATAAAAATAATCCAACCTGCCCTTAAAAAAGGTTTACAATGATAAATTCGAGAATAGCGCCCCCGCTGACCTACTGGCGTGTGGCGCGGCTTAACAACACCAAATTACATGAATATTTTACACGGCTCGCTCTGTAGGTACCCTCACACGTTCTCATATATGGATTTACTTATTTATTTATGTATGTATAAGTATGTGTATTACCAGCATAATGCGTGGTAATGTACAGTCGTGAAAAGAGATTAGTAGCCAGGCGAATAACTACCTATGTCCTATTTAAGAACGTGTAGGTAAATAATTAATTATTTATCTCTGACGAAGAGGATTTGTGTTTCATAAACAAAAAACTATACCCTTTTTTATTGTATCTTAAATAATTTAAACCTTTTTTTAGGTGGGAAAATCATCTAATGACATCTCCCGCCCTTGGGCGGAACAGGAGGGTATGTCAGACTTTTACTGGCTAAAAACCCACTTCTGTTCCCTGTTCACTTTCACAAAACCCGTGGATATAATTTGGAGCTGTAAATGGGAAAGACAAAATTAATTGTTTTTAGGGTTTCGCATCTGGGTCGGTATAACGGAACCTGACCTTCGGCAAGGATGATTTTGCTATCAGACCGTTCGTCTGTCAAGACCCTTTTTCTCGAGAATGTGTGGAGGTATAACGCTGAAATTAATATCAAATACTCAAGTCTGCAGTTCATTGAAGTAGTGAAAAAAAAACAAACTTGTAAGTCAATACAATCTACAGATAAACCCGTTTATGTTCCGGTTAGGCGCTTATTCTGAAACTCACAAGGAAATTAAAACCTATAAGGTACTCTTTATTGACTTAGAAATCTTAGGTATGAAACACGGTCTCATTATAGAAGTAAAAGAAAAGTCTGAAAACTGTATATTTATAGTTACGTCACACATGTGACACGGAAAAAAAATCGAGACTTGATTCGGGAACTATTTAATGCATAGATTAGTTTGTACGGAACTCGCACTTGACCGGTTTTTTTATTGTAGGTACCTTTTATCTTGTATTTAAATGTTGAAAAACCTTATGTTCACAATACAGAACAAAAAGTTCAGGAATATTTCCCAAAATATAATCGCTAGATGGAATGGCAACTGTAATATAATCACTGTTTTAGTGCTCAATCAAATGTTTGCTGTTGTGGTTTGTTCAGTAAAACAAACACGACCCAATCACAAAGGTTCACATGTGATTTGGTTGTAAATAATCATGTGATTATTATTGTCAGCCAATTGGACATAAATTATTAGAGTCACATTTGTAATAAGAATTGTGTTTATACAGCCCAGTCATTCTTTTTTTTTAAGGTTTACTCCACATAAAGAATTACTTTTGTATTGTTGGTGGATTTACAAACCAGTAAACTCACCTACAAGACAGCCATACCTAAAACAACTATCTGTAGGCCATACAAATCATATTTGCACATCTACAGCCCAATTAAAAAAATAATTTACAAATCATAATTCAAATACTTAAATGTTACATAAATGGATTTTGCCTACTGGGGCCTACGGGCCCCGGGATAAAGGCAAGGAACGGAAAGGTAGGTTTTTAGTCAGTAAAAGTCTGACACTATTTCCCGCCCCACCCAAGGGCGGGATTTGTCATTGGATGATTTTACCTACCCAAAAAAAAAAAAACATAAATGGATTTAGGAGGAGTTTTTTTTTTTAATCCTAATAGTAGGCAAATAACATGGGAATCGATGCACTACACTAGTTGAGCATTGGTATTACGTATATATACTCGTATCTACGAAAGCACAAACAAACATTCTATAGACGCTATAAAAAAAAATATAAAAATAGGCAATTTTTTAGGGTACCCTAAAAATTCTTCGTAACTTAATTCGGGAATCGAACTGTTTTCATAGGTAAGTTTGTACGGAACCCTCAGTGTTAAAAATGACTTTTTTTTTAATAGTTGAAACCAATTCAGTAGCCGATTCTGAACATAGTAAGTTTGTGCATTTATAATGTCACATATTGTTACTTAGATGTTTCAAGTTAGTCGTTCGTCACAATTCGTCACTCTTAGTCTACATGTGACCACTACCGGTCTTTGCTATCTACAAGCCATTGCTCCACTTTAATCCAGTGGACCTATTATAAATCCATCAAAGAAATAACTGGCTTCCATTTCCTACGTGTTGCCATAGAGAAATCGACCGTGAGATATCCAGTACTCACTGACAAGTAGGAATGTTTCACGCATGTACAGTTGCCGCACGAAAACATTAAGCACGTTTTGACAGGCCAATTTTGATTTAACCCGTGCGTGAGACTTATTATTTTTAATCTACGTGGTGCTACAATTCTTAATGAAACGTGAACTAGTAGGTAGGTAGTAGTTTAATAAAATAGAGTTACTGACGATTTGGACACAATACTTTCGAACACGGTGTCCGATTCGACACATTTTATTTTATTTTTTTCGTTGACGATTCGTACGCACACTGTGTGATGTACACAACAAATTAATAATAGATATTTAAAATATAATGAAGTATCATTAAGACTAAATACTTATAATAATAAAATACATACATAATAATACAATATGTATGTATACTTAAACTAATAAATATAACTAATAATAGCAAATCTTTTATAACTTAACTTTTTAACAAGTGATCAATGAAGTTCTCTTCTAATCATAAATATGTATTATTATACATATTTATGATTAAAATATGTATACCTACGTTTTATTTCTACTAAATTTATTAAACTTATTTATTAACAATAATTAAATAATAATAATAACTTTATTTCGGGTGGCATAGACCCCTAAAAACCATAAGATTTATATCGGTCTATAACGAATGTAGATAAATAATTACCTACATTTCACACATCAACCTTACACCAACAAGACAGTCCCCACTGATTTTGAAGGAGACAGTTAAAACCTGATGATAATATCATCGAAAAATTCATTGATTGGTTAACGTATTAGTGACGTGAGTATACAACATACAAAAATGGAAGCACATGCTGCCCTACCTTGTTTATTCGTTTAACTATTTTTTACCGCGGCGCTGCTCGGAAATCCGGTGCGTCGTGTGAAATATTATGTTGTTTACGTAATGTTTAGCTATCTTCTAAACAAACAACACGTATGTATAAATTAGATGAGCTTTTTTAAAATGTGATCTGATCTTATAATTTTATTATTATGATTATTTTATGCCTACTATATTTTGGTTTGTATAATCATGCCTAAAAATATTAGACCATGTATTTCATTGTGTTCGAGTACCTGTTTTTAAACGCATTGGACAGTTTCCTTTCTATAAAACTTCTAACATGTGTATTTTAGTAGGAATCATTCAAAGTTGCAGTCCATCAAGTTTTATTCAGTCTGCGTAGCTACCGCCGTATCTGCCGTATTAATTATACGGGGCCACCACGCTACAGGGGCGTAGGCAAAAATTCTAAACATGTTATCCACAACCGTTTCGTAAGGTTAACCAAGCGTTCGCAAAAAAGCCCCATTTTTTGACTAAATGTGAGACTAGTTATGCCACTGTATCAGACTTAAGACACTGAGTCAAAATCAAGTAAGCATTGAACTGTAACGTTGATAAATTAAGCTTAAACATGTTAAATTGGTAACACCATATTTTTGTACCTATAATCATGGCAAATAAACTATTTTATTTAATTTCAACGTGTAAAATATTTATTGGATTTTAAAGTAGTTACTAAAGAATAAAGCCATAGGTATTTTTATATGTTAAGACTACAAATTACTAACAACTGACTAAAATTTTTTAGTTCGTAGATTGTTGGCTTTTTTTTATGGTAGGTAAAATCATCCAATGATAAATCCCGCCCTTGGGCGGAGCGGAAAGTAGTGTCAGACTCTTACTGACTAAAAACCTACTGCTAAACGCTTTGGTGAATACTGTAAGTACTAAGTATAAGTATAGCAAGCAATTGATAAAATAAATAAATAAATATTAAATCGTCTGTAAACTTAAATTGTCATAATGTATCTAGTAACAATAGCCAACGAATATACGTAATTATTTAATTTAATAATAATTAACTTTTCCTGACTACAACGAGAAAATTGTAATATAAAAAGAAAATTGTCTACGCGCTATTCTTAGAAACTACTGAATCGATTGAAAACTTATATAAGTATTCAATAGCACATTTTTCCAGAAAGACTATAGGCTAAATAACTGCTCGCTAAAATCCACAGAAGCTGAGCAGTAACCATAAAAGCGGGAAAAATCACGAAGCACAGCTAGTTTTTCATAAAAAAAACATGCTTGAAAACCACATTAAGCAGAGACATGCTCGTATATTAAGACATTGACACCGTTTTCAGTTCCACTATTCGTCAGTAATAGCCTTCAAAATGTTGATGATAATGACCTAGACAAACACCGTTTACCTAAAATAGAACGTCACTTTTCAGCACACTATAGAAAGTGAACTCCAGCGGGCTCTAAACGGAGAAAGCAAGGACATTAGGACCACTTTCTGACGACGAAGAAGTATTACAACATTTACGCTAAATGCGTGCGTTACGTGATACAAATCGCTATTAGACCACAGAGTATAGTATCTACAGAAGATCAACTTTGTCAAATCAGTGAGAACAGGTGCACGCACACATTGGCGTACTTACAGATATCTTAAACAAATGACTGAGTGTACCTGTAGTTGCGACTGTTATTCGTACGTTCGTTCTTTTTTTTTGTGGCACTACACACGGAATCACTAAATGTCAATTAAAGAGACCATAATTACATAGTATCTATAAGTTTTTCTATTTATACGCTTACTCCTTCCAAATCACGTTGCAAATTTCGATGCGGTTTATATTAATACAAAGAATAATAAACGAAGATCGCTTTTGTGTACAATTCACACCCGTACAAAGCCGAGGCACGTCACTAGTTGCTAGTAATATTTGATTTATGGCAATCACCTAAAACTGTGGCGGTTATAAGCCTTACTTAGAATTGCCACGTACTATGAATTTCTACGAGAAAACAAAGACTATCACTGATATTCGAATATGCCGTTTCTAGCAGCTACCTATGCATCTCGGTACCTTATGGCCCATGAATTCGCTGTACCTACATAATGTGCGTGCATTTTTGTCCATTGTGCAGAGCTGGCCTTCTGTTTGTATTACTCTATGATTTGATGGAAACTTATCATGATACGTCTTCTCTGTTTGACATTTGGCAGACAACTGATATTTTTTAATAAGGAAATTATAGCTGACATAATGTTGTTTTCTTTTTTTTATTGCGTTCACGAAAGTTACCGTGGGAAAATTAAAATTAAATGATATAATGTCCGTTATTGTTTTCGTTGAGTAAGCCATTGTTACTTTGTTTGTGATGAAATGAAATATTTTCCTTTCCGTGGTATAATTTTTTTTAAGAGTTCTATGTATCTGCAGTGGGTTACTTAAACAGTATTTAATCTTTATAATTATCTCTCCTTCGTTTGTTCCGGAGTTTTTCTCAGGTTAGCCAGCTGAGAAACAAGGGTTTCATCTAGTTTAAATTGCCGAAAAAATTGACTTCCAGCAGCATTGCGGACATGATAGTAGAATATTATAGCTAAGGAACATACTCTCAGGATAAAAAAAACCCTGGTGGTATTACAGGCCATGGTCTTACCATGTGTCAAGTTTCATCGAAATCTGTTCAGCTGTTCGTATGTGAAGAAGTAACAAACATACTATGAGTGATTTGTGAAATAAATAGTTATCGTTTATCTTTTACATCTTCAATCGAAATACAAAATAAAGTCAGAAGAAGTGTTAATTAATTAATAATGTTAAAACAGTCCACGTCTGATCCTCAAAACCAAGTGGACCACCGAAAATAAATCATAAACCTAATCAAACAATTACAAAAGATAATCAAAACAATCGTACTAACAAATTATCAAAATGTTATTTAATTTGTCTATGGGGAGAACTAAAGAGGGTACCAGTCATAAACACGCAAAAGGTCGGACCTTTTGCCTTTTTCGTTTATGACATACATATTACAAACAAAATGACCGACAGATCGCAATCAAAAACTTATTACAGGAAATGAAGATTATTATATTAAATATTCAGATTTTTTTTCCACAACTATCACATAACATCGTCTAGTCCCAAGCTAAGCAGAGCTTGTGTTATGGGTACTAGACAACTGATAAACATACTTATATACTTCTAAATACATACATATTATGGATAAATTACACCCAGACACAGAATAAATGATCATTCTCATCACACAAACATTTGCCCTGGGTGGGAATCGAACCCACGACCTCCGGCATAGCAGTCAGGGCCACTAATTACTTAAACCAACCGGCCAGATTAATAAGAGCAGTGGCGGCCGAGTGGTAACGGCGCTGACTTACGAGTTGTAGGTCGCGGGTTTAAACCCAGCCAGGCGCATTACTTTGCAAAATTTATTTCATCACCACTGCACTCAAAATAGTGAAGGAAAACATCGTGAGGAAACCGGCATGTCCTAGAACCAAAATTTCGATGAAATGTGACATCCACCAATTCGCACTGGGCCCTCGTGGTGAATTACGGCCCATTCCCTCTCCTTGAGAGGAGGCCTAAGTCCCAGCAATGGGAACATTATAAGGCTGATGTTATGGTATGTTATGCTATTCAGAATTGTAACTGAACCGCAACTGCTTTGTATAAGATTATCTGAAAGACTTACCATTATCCTTGAATGCAAAGGGTTAATGAAGTTATATTGTGGTTTTTAGTCAGTAAACCCTCAGATACATTAGGGGACAAAATGTCCCCCGACATGATGCGCAACACGTGGGCCACGTAGGTACGCCGATCGGGATACGACGGTCTCCATACAATTTATTTGGCAACTAGACTTGTAGAGCTATATTAGATCCACGCCATCACGCGTTTTCGTATCGTGTATGTTTGTATAATTTTAATACAATTTTTAATGTAATTCTATGATTCTGTGTTGATTGAAATAAACAAAATAATTAATAACTCTTTTTAATTCACTATTCACCAAGAGGACGCCGGCGTCCGCACACCTATTGTCTTTCTATTGTGTCTCTAATTACGCGATTCAAAAGGGTCTCACGATGGATCTGTCTGGGTCCTACATAGCAAAAAAATTGGCAAAATTGGACAGAAGCCACAACGAAGTGCTAAAGCCATCATGATTACAGAATCATGATGGCTTTAGCACTTCGTTGTGGCTTCTGTCAACAGTACAGTCTGTCTGATAACAGTATAAGAACGGGATAGTGCTATTCGACATGTATAGTTCCGTCTCTTTCTTACGCCTGAATTATGATGGTTTTAAGACGTCCCCACCAATCGTCTCCCTCCGCTATCGAATTAAGAATTTGCGGTAAAATACATTATTCTTGTCCTCACACTGAGCTAGTGATCAATCACTATGAAGTAACGCCAAAGAGAGCAGTTAATAGAGATGTCCAGTTTATGTATTGCAAAGAATATTGCTGGTATCGTTGAGACAATATATGTCGGCTTCTGAAGTAACAATGAATGTTTCCACTGCCTGTTCATAAATGTTTTATTCAGAAGATAAAAATTACACTAATAATAAAGAGGTGTTTATTTGTATGTGAATGTTTATGATTGTTACTGCAATTGTTATTGCAATTCCCATCACTGAAACCGGTAAATCGTATTGGTGCAATGCGATTTCGTGCGGCTAAGCATCGATTCATGGAATTTGAGATGTGCCATGAGAATCAATTCGCAAGTTCTTGCGATGCGTCGTGCGAGCTCGTAGATTTTTACGATGCAACGTGGCATCGTAGTTTTGTTTAGGGCCTTTAGTAAAAAAACTAACACTAGTAATTATTTGATAAACTCCATCAGATATCAAAAGGGGCTTGTTTTAAGATTGGAACCTGGATTCCAGAAATTTTAATAACTATCCATATTTTTACCCGACTGCGCCAGAAGGAGGGTTATGTTTTTCGAGAGTATGTATGTATGTATAATTGTTTGGCACGCTCTGCAGCCTGAACGGCTCGATGGATTTTAGCTTGAGAGGTGTCGTTAGATTCGTATTTACTGTGAGAGTGACACTGGGTATATTAAAATAAAAAAAAACAAAATGTCGGATTTTTGGCGCCAAATTCAAATATTTGGCACGCTCTGTGGCCTGAACGGCTCGATGGATTTTAGTTTGCGAGGTGTCATTTAAAACTAAAAAAGTAAAAAATAAAAAATGGTAATTTAAAAAACTAAAAAACCCGACTGCTTTTCAGTAGATCTATGATGTAATGGGTCCCGACTGCTACAACGACTTTCTTGTTTTAGGGCCTTTTCATGAATACTCAGAAAAGCAGTCGGGTTTTTTAGTTTTTTAAATTACCATTTTTTTATTTTATTTGCTTTGTTCTCACGTGATACTAGAGACAAGACACATGTACCTAAACGAGATATTTGTAATACATAACGTGATTAAAAGGAGTGTCCAAGAAGTTTCTTACACATTCTTCTCAGACTTCTTGACGTTTCAAAAGTGCCTGTATATGGTTTAGTTGGAAATAAATGCTTTTGACTTTTTCTAACTTTTGAAGTTAAACTGAAGTGCAGATTTTGTTAAGATGCTACGAATTCCCTGTGTCCGAATTTCGAAGAAACTACTTACCTCAATTATCGTAAACATATTGGTGAATGAATGTTGTTATAATTGTTCATTCATGTTTTTAGATACGAGTCACGTGATGAACTCGAACATAGCACGTGATATTGAACTTTCATAATAATTGCTGTCTACTTTTTCTTGAGATTTCTTTTACATTCCACCGTTATCCCGATGACTAATCTAGCTAAGTTTAACAGGATTTGAATATAATTATCTATAGGTATTATCTCCAGGACAATCGTAATGAAATCTAAGTTTCACTGAAATTAGTTAATTAATTCAAATATTGCTTCTACAGAAAAGTCTTTCTAAGGCAATACACGAGCTCAGCAATAGTGTCGTTTAGTAAAAAAAATCTAAGTAAAATTCCAGAAAATATGGTTTACACACAATTTTTTTAGTCATTACTGTCCACTGCTCCTTGCCCAGCAGCATCTACAAGTTCTTCCAGTCATTTTTCTCCTGTGCTATCTGGAACTAGTCGTCGTGGTACGCGTCTAAAGCATCTCATTACCTTTCAAATTTGCCTGTTTCTGAATCGGCTTCGACGGCGCGCTTTCCATGCGCAAGAACCTACTTTGTCGAGACTCCAGCATTCATTGTGCATGCGACTGACGTGACTCGGCCCATCCCATTTGAGCCTGGAAGCCATTTACCACATCCATAGACTAGCTTTTCTCCTGCTTGGCTCCTTTAGCTACCCAAAGGAGCCAAACACGAGCAAAGCTCCAACCGAGTTCAAATTCGTGTGCCTGTGGCCGACTCTAGAGGAATCGAGTACGAGTAATACGACATGAACAATCAAATCTCTCTCAACGGTTATCTTTTAAGCGAGAGACGTGTAACAAACACGTTTCTCGCTTAAAGGACAACTGTTTAAAACGAAATAACAGATAAAACTACAAATAATAATATTCCACAACTAACACACAACGCCGTCTAGTCCCAAGCTAAGCAGATCTTGTGATAACACTAGCTCTGCTTAGCTTGGTACCAGACAGCTGATAAACATACTTAAATATTTCTAAATACATACATATAATAGATAAATAACACCCAGAAACAGAGCAAATGATCGTGCTCATCACACAAACATTTGTCCTGGGTGGGAATCGAACCCACAACCTCCGGCATAGCAGTCAGGGCAACTAACCACTAGACCAACAGGCCAGTAAAAATAAACTAATTAGTGAATTATTACCGCATACGACACAAAACCTCTCACTCCATTTTTTTCACACATTTACATAACCCACTCACAAATTGGTATAAAATCTATGTCAAACATGAATGGATGAACAAAACAAAGAACAATAAAACCTACGAAAGACAATGAGAGTGTCTAATGAAGATGTGACGTAACTTGTAAAAGTAGCCTCTAATAAAAGTACGGTCAGCTGCATGTATACATGTTCAATTTCACAAAGACGAGTTAGTTTTAGATCTTTTTTTTTAAATCGATATAAACTAGTGCTTGACTGCGATCCCATCTGATGGTAAGCAGTGATGCAACCGTTGATGATTTTTTTTTTTTTTTTTTTTTACGGTATGTAAAATCATCCAATGACAAATCCCGCCCTTGGGCGGAGCGGGAAATAGTGTCAGACTTTTACTGACTAAAAACCTACCCTGTTCCTTCCCTGCCTTGGTTCCAGGGCCCTGGTATGCATTTTCATACCTTCCCAGAGCCCCAGACTAGGCCTCGACCCTACTGGGCCCCTACGGAACCGTTGATGATGAAGCGCACTACTTTCTTAAGAGCCTATTCCTACGCCTTGTAGACACCTAAATTACATAATCGGACGAGAAGACCGCAGCAGGCGATCTGTTCTAGTCCTTTGATGTACGCGGTATAAACAACGAGGCCGTACGTTGGGTTGTCCGATGGGAGAACAAATATGGCTGTATCAAGTCATGCAATCCTGTAAAAAATCGAAAAGCTGGCTACTCTACGCCTGGCTTACTATCTGTTTACATGCGTTTGTGGCTGCGCGGCGTTCGGGAACCTGCGCGACATTTTTTCATCCAACATAGGTACCACAGCGTCTCAAGACAAAAGTCTATGACCAGTGTTTATTGCTTATGATGACATATGACTCTGAAACGTGGTCGCTCACTATGAGCCTTTTTACAAGATTTAAAGTCACCCAAAGGGCAATGAAAATGGTTGTGCTCGAAGTTTCCAAGCATGATCGTATAAGAGATGAAGATATGCGCAGGAGAACCACTATATCGACTGTACCTACGTTTGAAATTCCTGACCTACGCGCTTGAGCATCGCAAAGTAATTGGCTGCGCGTGAGTTGGAATTCCTTATGGTTTGATCAGATTTATTTGGTTTGATTGATAACCCTTTAAGTTTCTATTTTTAGAAAATTGTACAATTTAACTTTTAGAACATGGCATTAAGTGTAAAAACGTATCTAATAGAAATATTATGGTGACGTATTTTTGTTTTTATGTCACTCTCCAATTTACTATTTGCATTTTTTTTTAATTCATCGTCATCAGCCAAATGACGTCCACTGCTGGATCTATATCTAGAGGCCTATCCCTCCCCCAAGTGTCGCCACAATGAACGGACCTATGTGTTTCACATCTATCGCTTTCCTGCTACTTTTACCAGGTCATAAATCCAATTTGTGGGAGGCTTTCCAACGCTATGTTCTACGGTAAGCGGCATACCAACATAACCCGAAGAATCGCCAAACTTAAGCGGCAATGACCAGGGCACATTGTGCGCAGCCCCTTAGCCAAGTTACAATCGTAACGTTTAACGTTAACGCTTGGAGTTGGCCACGCCCCCAACTCCTTTGTACAAACGAATTGAGGACATGGCCAACTCAAAGCGTTAACGCAAAACGAAACAATTTTAACTTAGCTAGGGGGGCAGAACACATCTTACTCATCTTTTAAATTGGATTAAATAATTAATCAATGGAAATGAAATTTGAGTATTTAATCCCACTTAATTAAAAATCAGGTCGAGTAAAACAACATTATTGCACAATCAGATACGAAAAAAAAATCAGAATGAAAAATGAGACTATTATTACCGCTTTCAGCAAAACTAATTAATTCATCCAATCCAATCGATTTAAAAAGAAAATGAAATTGTAAGTATCGCCGATAGCGAATTAATTTAGGCTTAAGCAACTCAATTGCTCCATAAAAACGCGTAATTATGCATTTACATAAGCCAGTACAAAATCCGAAGAAGCGAGCGAAAAATTCTGATTGGACC
Source organism: Leucania comma (assembly GCA_958295575.1). Lineage (NCBI taxonomy): Eukaryota > Metazoa > Arthropoda > Insecta > Lepidoptera > Noctuidae > Leucania > Leucania comma. The sequence continues at coordinate 5,036,751 of OY282469.1, forward strand.
TAATGATTGCGTAATTGAGTGGTCGCTAACCGACCTGGAACTTACAAGCGAACTTAGCTGAATTTCACTTAAACTTGACCGAATTTCACTCAAACTTGACCGAATTTCACTCAAACTTGACCGAATTTCACTCAAATTTAGTTGTATTTCACTCAAACAACTCCATTTCAGTCAAATAAAACGTGTGTACTGTAAAGGAATTAATAAGTTAGGTACTCAAAGTTAGTTTTTTATTTAAATGTTTCTAAATTAAGAACTGTAAGTTTAACATTTTATTTCCTGGCTGCGCCAGAAAGAGAGCTATGTTTTTTGGAGTGTATATTATGTCTGTGTGTGAGTATTTTTCTTTGGCATGTCCTAGACTGGTTTAGAGTGTAAATGTGAAGTTGCTTTTTAGCTTGAGAGGTGTTGTTAAATTCGTCTTAGTTGTAAAATAAAAAATATTATAAAAATTTAAATGTCAGATTTTTTATACACCATTAAATTTTGATCGTTTTAATCCCGTGAAGGGTCGATCTAGTACATGAAACACTATCCATTTGTAAAGATAAAATTAAAAATGAAAGTACTTTTTTTCTAAAACTCGAATTAATATACGTATGTAAGAAATTAATTTCTTGTTGTTTCTTGTTTACTTAAAACAAATCAATGACCTTGTAGGTAGTTGTCGGTCATTGCGTACTAACTACCTACTGGTTATTGGCCTCGCTCAGCTGACGTTTAGTTAAAGAAATATTTAATATTTGAAGGAAACTTCAAGCTATAAAGATGACTATTTGCCTGCTTTATAAGTAACGAATTTGTTTGAAAACTGTTTTACGTTAACACTCTTTCAAAACACCTGCTATTATTTACCGACGTATAAACGTGTCCCTCCCTGTTTCCACATGAAATCCTCTCTAATGTGAGTCCAGTCGGAACCGGAGTGATGTAGGTTTCCGCCTCTTAATGGAAAATGTCACTTATTACTGTCAGGGTTAGTCAGCATGATTCCAATCCCAGGCGAAGGCCACGGCTTCCTGGAATTTCGATACAGAGTTAGTGTGGAAAAATGTCAATCAAACTTATTTGCCTTTTTTGTCAACTATGTTATTGTAGCTACTGTAGCTCAGAGAATTTCTAAAAGAGATACTTTGGTCCTAAAACATAAAGAGCACCTGAAGGAAACAGATGGATTTCAGGCAGTAAAAGTCTCACACACTCTTTCGCTCTAAACTAAAGCGTGAAAAGTACTTGGATTGTTTCCCACCTTCAAAAAATAGCATCCAGTCCACTCGTTTGCAGCTAAATTCGCATGGAGCGACTGCTGGTCCGACCTCCACTACTCAATGACAAAGGCTTATAGGCAATACACTTTAAGCAAAACTTGGCACGCCTTGACAAAGCTCGTGTGCAAAAAATATAATCATCGCACTAGACCATCATTTCACCTGATGATGAACAACGATGGAGCAAACCTCTCTAGAAATAACCTACTCACTCTTGACTCTCCCTTGAAGGCTCTAGACACCCTGCGGGTCCAGTATAATAATGGGTTCAGGGTGCTGTTGGGTCTGCCTAGATACTGCAGTGCATCGGGCATGTTTGCTTCAGCGAGTGTGGATGATTTCCACGCCGTTATGAGGAGGAAGGCTGCCTCGTTGCTAAGCAGATCTAGGGCGAGCTCCAATGGCATTCTTCGAACTTTAGCCGACAAGCATGCCAGTGATCAATCACTGGTTGCGATTGCTGGTGCGGCAATAGGTTGTTTTTTTTTAGTTGATAAGTTTTGTTTACTTACCATTGGACCCGTGTTGTCTTTGAAATAAAAATTATTATTATTAAAGACCCTCTTTGCGCGCACAATATTACTTCTAGTTGATCATTACAAGTACGTAAATTAGTGACTAAAACTGGTTGTTATGTATTTAAAGTTATATAACAAGCTAATAAGAAGTAGATAATTAAAATTAACTAAATTAGTTTCATGAGTCATTAGAAACTTTTTTTTGGTGTACGTAAGTATAGTCAGTTGTTTTTAAGTAGATTATTTAGCTTAGTAATTGAGAGTTTTTTTTTTTTCGTATAAACCAGTGCTCGACTACTTGATGGTAAGCAGTAATGCAATCATTGATGGTGAGGCGCACTAGGAGCCTATTCACTCTAGCCTTGAAAATACCTAAATAATAATCGGATGGGAAGACCGCAGCAGGCAAATTGTTCCAGTGCTTCGATATACGAGTGTTTGTGATTTATTATTAATTTGAAGAAATAAGTTGACCATTGCTACTACAGTCTATGACTTACATACTAAAATGTCATTTTATAGAACTTTTTTTATGGTAGGTAAAATCATCCAATGACAAATCCCACCCTTGGGCGGAGCGGGAAGTAGTGTCAGACTCTTACTGACTAAAGACCTACCCCGTTCCTTCGTTGCCTATCGTGCCGGGGCCGGACCTTCCTTTGGGAAGCTGACCCATGACCCAAGCAGGCGATCGATCCTGCCTGGCTCCAGCTAGCAGGCTGGGCCTCTACGGTTTGAACTGACAAATTTACAGTTGCCGCAGGTGTTGAACTATTGGATGCTACGCTGCGTGTCACGTGTACGATTCCCTCACTTAGGGGTGTTTTTAATATCATGCATCCGCATGCGTGATGAAATCCACACAATATTAAAAACCGCGGTTTATGGCTCGTAGATAAAGCTCACCGCAGCCGGTGTATCATTGCAATACGAATGACTAGCCTGGCTCGCGGCTCATCGTGTTTGCTTCATTTTCTACTCTGTTTCAAAACTGTTTTACTCGCGACGCCAACGAGCCGCTAGTAAAACCGACGTTCTTAATTCGTATTGGTTCGTACGTCGATCACCCACTTAAGGGTCCCATTTTTTTCGACTTAGCTAAGGAACTCTAAAATAAAACTAAACATCTCACAGAGATAATCCACGCGGCATCCCTACCAATCCATACCAAACAATACACACTTCCCAAGTCTTTACTTTTTACTTTCATCGAACATTTTATTGACTGAACCTCCTTTTTGTTACAGGTATGAATCACGAGAATAATGGAAAACCTTTTTGGAACGGAAAGCGACACTTGTCATCTTGGATGTAATCTGCAATCGAGCCTTCTCTCCCCATTTTGCGCCGTGACACAATTCAAAAGGAATTCTTTTGCCAACGTGTAAATTATACCGGCTATGAAGTGAAACGGTGGAGGTACACCTGTGCCTATGCGCATTGCGGTAAAAACATGGATTTTAACATTTTTTCACTGACCTCCTTTGGAACAAAATCGATTTCTGATACACACCCTAAAATGTAAGTGTATAAAACCCGTGTATAAAACAATAAAATGTATTTTAGGTGTATTAATATCTATGGCGTCACATAGGAAGTAAAAAATCCAAAATTCAACATCGCAGGGTTTTTTTATGGTAGGTAATATTATCCAACGACAAATCCCGCCCTTTGGCGGAGTGTGAGATAATGTCAGACTCGTACTGACTAAAAACCTACCCCGTTCCTTCGTTGCCTATCATACCGGGGCTGAGCCTTCTTTTCAGAAAGCGGCCCTTGACCCCAGTAGGCTTCGACTCTGCCTGCCTGCAGCTAGCACGCTGAGCCTCTACGGTTTGCTGACAGCTCCTTGAGGCGCTCGCGGGAACAGAACGCACCGTCGACGACTTGGGCTCGGTCCGGTCGGTTTCAGGACTGTCGGACAGTAAGCTAGCCATTGCTCACCGCACCTGCGGTGGCCAGAAATCGGGATCGGAATCCCGGCGGCGGGACCTGCGTCATTCGGTAGGTGAGAACGCGTAGAGGTCTTTCCAGCCACGCCTCAAAGAGGGGACTTACTGCAACATCACAGGGTTAGATTCTTCCTCACGATGACAACATATTTATAGTAATAAGGATCAGACACAACCCTACATTTAAATTAAAACAGCTGAAGATAGTTGACTCGCATCTAGCGCGTGGACTGCTGAAATCAGAACTTTATGGCCTGATTTCACTCAGTCGCAATCAGCGAGTGACATAACCGAGGGTATTATGCAAAAATATTTTTTTTTTCGATTTCGTTCGCACGACAGCGCTCGCTTTTATCTCTGTCCTTGTCTATCAGTGACTGTAGGTTTGCAACTGTAATGACACTGATCATAGATGTGTGAGTTTCGTATCCAGGTTTTTGTTTGTGATATTAGCGCGTAACGCATCTTCCCCTATGATATATCACAACACCCGTCTGGTCGGAGGATCCTCTCGTTTCAACTGAAGTTTGTGGGGATGTGTGCGGGAGCTTGGGGGACTCTTTTCAACACACCTCTAAACCGGTTTAGTTTATAAACAAATCTTGCTTATTTTTATAATGAGCACCTATTAGTAATAACGCAGTTTTATATACCTATAGTTACATAAAAAAACATATCTACTACTACAATAAAAAAAAACATCATAATAAAAAAATTACGCCATTAGAAACATCCGGTACTTAAGTGCGCCCACTATAAATTAATATCAGAACTAATCGCTTTACACCTTTAGCGGTATTTTTCTGAACAATAGAAATTATTAGATACTAGCCGTTGCCAGCGGCATTGTCCGCGTGAATATAGAAAATATATAGCCTATATTACTCAGTGATAAAGTAGTTTTCTACTGGTAAAAGAATTTTGAAAATCGGTCAAGTAGTTTTTGAGTTAAATCATAACATACAAACAAACAAAAAATCTAATCTTTCCTTTTTATAATATTCGTATAGATTCTCTGATTCAAAACTCGCACGGGCAGATCGCGTCGAATGCGTCGATTAGTTTATCGTTTGATCTAAAATGATTCCACAGATTTATATTTTTAAGAAAAAAAAACCTTGGCATATCCAGTGCTTTTTTTTTTAGTTGAGAATAACTTTTCCCACTCTAGGACGGAACAAGAGGTAATTTTAGATTTCTACTGGCTTAAATCACACCTATGTTCCTTCAGCTGCATTGTGTTCTAGAACCACGGATTTTCCTTTCAGAAGTCAACTTATAGCCCCAATAGGCTACGATCCTACTAGGCCCCTTACGGTTTTGCTAACTACTCGTTGAGGCGCGCGTGTAAGCTACTAAGCGCTGTCGACGACTCAGGCTCGGTAAGGACGGTTACCGAATGACCAGACGGCGAGTTACCCTTTGCTCGTCACCCACGGTGGTACGGTGGCTGAGGGCTCCACAACCCAGTTACTATGCAACATGATGCTCTTGGATAGACCCATGGTCATTATAAGGTTCGTAGGTCAATATTAAAATGGTCATCTCAATGAATCGGAGTCACATTATTGTGTTTCATCTCTCAATGAAAGCCTTTACTAATTAATACTCGCATCTGTTATATAAACTGTGTGCCACTTCCAGTAACTCTATAGCACTTACTTGTATCGAAGCGATGAGTGGATGCGCTAAAAAGTAAAATGGCCGGCGCTTAGCGTTATGTAACCGCTATGAGTTAATTTGGAGCGAATAATAAATTAGACTAAAACAAGATTGAGATAGCGAATGTATCTTGAGATTATTCTTTGGTATTTTAGTTTTAATTTGGACTAGCAATTCTAAAGTTTAATGGTTTGGTAGTAACGATTAAGATAAGGTAATACAACAGGGTTTTTGAGTTCAATCGAGTTCAAAACTTGTTGAAGCAATTGCAGAGTAATTATTGGGTATTGTAAAAATTTATGTGTTTAAACTTTATGTATAATATAGGTACATAGGCAGACTTAAGGGGTCCTTAATCAAAGTGAGCATGGCTTGAAAGCTTGATTTTTTATTAAATGTAATCCAACGCAATGTTTGATAAATAGACAACGCAAAAAAAATAAAGAGAAAGAACGCGTGAACGCTCTGTTGACTTTCAGTGATTCTGTTACTCATTCGAATATTTAAACAAACTAGTTCGAAGAAATAAGTTTTTTTTTTACTTATTTTTTTTTTTGTAAAATTTTCTTCTAACGATTAAATGTTAGAGGTTGTATTTTCATTACTTTTAATTTATGATTAGGTACATTATGAAGAGTCAAAGTTTTCGCAAAATAGCAGATTTTCAGAGGTCTTTAATGGATTAGTTTTATACAAATGTATGTTTTGATTTCAACAGAAACTTAAATATATCCACAAGATATCGGTGTTTCTAAAATATCTAGAGAAAAATGTATGATAATGTCACAATCACTTGAAATGTATCTTGCGTTGGACGCTCATAATGAAACAAAACATTCTCTAACTCTAACCTTTAAGTTAATAAACACTAGTATAACAGTATTTGGTGAGTGTGAAGAGCAGTGGTGGCCGAGTGGTAACGGCCCCGACTTACGACGACGGTAAGTCGCGGGTTCAAACACAGCCAGGCACATTATTTTGTGTAATTTACTTCATCTCCTCTCCAAACCGTGAAAAAAAAACATCGTAAGGAAACTGGCACGTCCTAAAACCAAAAATTCGAAGACATGTGACATCCAAAGACCTGCACAGGGTCCGCGTGGTGGATTATACCTCTTTTAAAGGGGAGGCCAATTTGCCAACGGCGGAAATTTGCTAAGCATTAGGTTTTTTTCATGGGTATATCAGTGAGTATTTGCACGCCCTGAAATACGGGCAACTATTCAATAAAAAAAAAAAAAAAACAACCATTGTAGATTATCTATTAGTATATGTTTTTTTTTTTTTTTTTAAATCTAAATTAGGGAGCTTGGTCATTATAATGACTATGACGCTCCATCAAAGCCAGACTTTGAATTTTAACTTATTAGTATATGTTCCTACAACAAAATTTATTCTATTCTATTCCGTATATGCAACAAACAAATTTCTCATTTCCTCTGAAAAAGCGTTGAAATAGCTTTTGCTAGTCGGCTACAGGGATCAACAAACGTAATTAGGGGCGGCCCAACTAGGTCGCGTAGCTACTTCACTCATTAGGAGTGCTCCCAAATAGTTCAAAGGTCCCTCTCATTTGTGTTGCAATAGAGGTTTTCCTTATTCTCTATAAAAAAGTAGGTATATGCGCTAAGGGTTTTTTTTATGGTAGGTAAAATCATCCAATGACAAATCCCGCCCTTTGGCGGAGCGAGAAGTAGTGTCAGACTCTTACTGACTAAAAACCTACCTCGTTCCTTCGTTGCCTATCGTGCCGGGGCCGGGTATTCCTTTCGGAAGCTGACCCATGACCCCAGCAGGCTTCGACCCTCCCTGCCTGCAGCTAGCAGGCTGGGCCTGTACGGTTTGCTGACAGCTCATTGAGGCGCGCGGGAACAGTACGCGCCGTCGACGACTTGGGCTCGGTCCGGTCGGTTACCGGACGATCGGACAGCGTGCTACCCATTGCACGCCGTCCGCAAGCCCGCGCCTACGGTGACCAGAAATCGGGATCGGAATCCCGGCTGCGATATGCGCTAAGGGAGAAAATTGTATGATGTTGATAAAATTATGTAGGCATCAGCATTGCCATTCAACGTGGCAATGCTGCCAGCGTTCTGGGCACTTTTCCACATCGATGCGGATGAATTTTTTGATGCCCTATGAGCTCTTTTTCTATCCGATTGTACATATTATTATTTTTGGTTTGTATATACATGTTAAGTCGTAATATTTGTTAGATGTATATATAATTATTTATAATGAACCCAAGGAGTTGTCAACAAACTGTAGGGGCCCAGCAGGGCCGAAGCCTACTAGGGCCAAAGGTTATGTGAAAATGTCACCCGGGGCCCTGGGACAAAGGCAATGAATGGAACAGGGTAGGTTTTTAGTCAGTAAGAGTCTGACACTATTTCCCGCCCCACCTAAGGGCGGGATTTGTCATTGGATGATTTTACCTACCATAAAAAAAAACCGTCTCTAGAGTATTATTCCGCAATAATATTGCTCTGCTCTAAATTTTCAAGAGAAGTTTTTCTAGACAAGAATTTTAAGTCAGGCTAGTGCAGTCACACCCACAGCAATAGTGAAGAAAGGTAACAATTCTAACATTATAAACTGCCTTTTGTCAAGGCCGAACAATGCGTCGCGAATGACTAGTAATATACGGGGCTCTCCCCCCACGTATATAACTAGTCAGGGGGGGTGTTCGAAGGTTAAATGAAGAATTCCACACTATAATATTATTATACAGGCGAAAGTTGGTTTGAGTACTCTGTGTTTGTACCTTCTTTTCGCTCGAACTGCTGAGTGAATTTCGATGAAACTTGGTACAAGGCTAAATCCAGGACATCCTGAAATAACACATACGATACTTTTTACTCCGGGAGTTAATTACCTTGGGATAATTTTCTACTAACGTGCGAAGAATCGCCAAACTAAATTGGCAATGGGCTGGGCACATTTCTCGCAGAACAAATGGCCGTTGGAGCCGAAAAGTTCAGGAGTGGCGGCCGCATACCGAAAGACGCAACGTTGAAAGGCCTCCTACAAATTGGACCGATAACCTGGTAAAGGCTGCGGGAATCCGATGGATGCGAGACGCACAGGACCGTTTATTGTTGCGACATTTGAGGGAGGCCTATGTCCAACAGTGGACGTCTTTGGGCTCAAATAATGATGATGATGTGCGGACGAAGCCACTGGCGGCAGTAAGTGTTTTATAATCAATCATTTTGCGTTCCAAGAACACGGTGACTCTTTAAAACAATCCCGCAACGTGGCAAATAAGTTGAACCCGTTGCTATGGACGGTTACGCACAGCTCTCCACCTCAATTGTAACCCGAAAATCTGTTACGACACAGTCAAGGTCGACAGCCATGATGGTTCAACTTTTGTATCGAGTATATACCTAGTCCTTCCACAAACAGCAATTGTTTCGTCGTAGAAGCCTAAAAGATGCACATAAAAAGATAATATCTAAGATAACTTGGAAGGTTTTATGTAGTAACATTACTAACAACGCAATAATGCATAAGAAATGTGTTGCAAGTCCATAGCTTTAAGTGATTTGTATGTGAAAGTTTACAAGTTGTAGCAAGAAAATTCTGAAATACTAGTGGCCAATGGTCGGCTTCTGAAAATTCGAATTTTCTGAAAAAGTAATACCAAAAGACCAAAAAAGGCCATACAAATATTTGTTCTCTTTTCGGGAATCGAACCGGAAATTAAATATGAAAGAAGCTTTTTAGGGTTCTTTGCCCAAAGGATAAAAACGGGACCCTTACACGGCACGATTCCGTCTCACACTTGGCTGGATTTTTTTATCATCGTAGACACCAAAGATGTCTTTTCCAAGTCTAAACACTGTGAATACAATTCCAAGATGAAACAAATTAATAATTTATTCGTTCGTAATAAAAAGGCCATTACATAACTAATATAATTACTCTTAAGTGAAGTGCTCCTCTTAAACACGCCAAGTTTGTATCATGCAATAATGAACTTTAGTTACATAGACATAAAGTTTAAATTTCTTTATACAGAATTCTTGTTGCTGGTTTGATACAAAAACCAGATGTAGTAATATTAAAAACGAGATGAGATCGTTAGATGAAACAGATTGTAATCATTAGGTATACGTAATGTGTTTTAGTGCTTACGTTTAGGATATACTCTAGTTTTAATAAAAAACATCCGTTATACACCGTTACATTTTGATCTTTTTAATCCCGTGGAGGGTCGATCTGGTACATGAAACACTATCGGTTTGTAAAGATACGATTAAAAAATAAAGTACTTTTTTTCTAAAACTTGAATTAATAAACGAGTTAATAACCTTGTAAGTAGGTAGTTGTCGATCGTTGCGTATTAACTACATACAGCTCATTGTTCTCGCTCAGCTGACGTTTACTTAAAGAAATTAATTTCATAAATGCATAAATTAATTCGAATTTTAGTAAAAATTACTTTATTTTTTAATGTTCTCTTTACAAATCCATAGTGTTTCATGTACCGAATCGACCCTCCACGGGATTAAAACGTTAAAAATTTAACGGTGTAGTTATTGATTACTTTTCCGTACTAGTGCGGAAAACAGTGGATTGTGTCTAAACACGATAGGGTTAAGTTTTCGAGTGAGTTTAATAAAGAAATTATAAAAATGCATTATCGCGTCACAGTTGTTTATGTGAATCTTTTATTGATTAAAAATATTGTAGAATAAACTTCTTTTCTTTTTCTTTCTTTTATAAATAAAAGAGGTAGGCATCCTACTAACGGTTGAAGATCACATGATATTGAATCATTTCCTAGACTGAATTCCTAAAAAATAATTTCTAGGTCGCTGCATAAAATCACAGTTTAACTTCCTTCCTACAAATAAAACAGCAAAAGATAAAAGAATATTTTCTACGTTATTTTAAACAATATTTTTTTAAACAACAAATATTAAAATCAAATTAGGTACTTAGTATTTTATTTTAGCTTACCACGCAATGTCTACTTAATTTTATATAAGAGAAAATTTCTGTATTATATAAAAGATTTCGTGTATTTGAATGCCAACTACATAGTACAGTAATAATGTAGCAACTACTGAACTATGTGTTAGTCTACTGCATACAAATTTATACTTAGTCTCGGAAAGTTACTTTACTGTTAAAATCATTTACCACTCATGCATGAAAATTGCAGTTTTTATTATAGATACCAGTTATCTGTATATTATTATTATGTGAGCAGTAGTGGCCGAGTGGTAACGGCCCCGACTTACGAGTTGTAGGTCGCGGGTTCAAACCCAGCCAGGCGCATCACTTTGTGTAATTTATTTCATCACCACTGCTCCCAAAACGGTGAAGGAAAACATCGTGAGGTAACCGGCATGTCCTAGAACCAATAATTCGAAGCTATGTGACATTCGCCAACCCGCAATGGGCCCGCGTGGTGGATTATGGCCCATACCCTCTCTTAGAGAGGGGGCCTGAGTCCCAGCAGTGGGAACATTAAAAAAGGCTGATGATGATGATGATGATGATGATGATCTATATATGTACGAATAAATTAGTTTCTGCCAGCGGGCTCGCCCACGTCACAGTAGAGTACCACGAAGTCATATTCCCACGATAAAAAGTATCCTATATACTACTCCAGGTCATCTCTGCGCCAAATTTCATCCAAATGCATTCTGCTGTTTGCGCGTAAAGAAGTAATAACCACACACACTCACAAACACAAAAGGAAACCCGTAGTTCTAGAACGCAAAAAAGTTTTGACACGCTTTCCCGCTCCACCCCAGAGCGGGAAAAGTCATTAAATAATTAAAATTAAAAAAAAACATCAAAAACTTTCGCCTTAACATACTATTCTATGATTTTTTATTAGATGAAGTAAAGTGACAGCTATAACAATGGTTGTTTGACAGTTGGGCTTTGTTATTTGACAGTTGGGCATTGTCCACTGCTGTCACTATACTTAATCTAATAAAAAATCATAGTATAATTGTTAAACTCCTGTATCCAAACTCCATTGCATAGCATGATAGCGGGCGAAAGCTAGTGTTTTTAGCCAGCAGCTTCGCGGGCGTAAAAGTCGGTTTCTCCATTCAATCTTACAACCCCCGTTTTACCCCTTAGGGATGGAGGTTCGTAAAATCCGTTCCTAGCGGATATCTACACCCTATAAGGAACCTGCCTGCCAAATTTTAGGTTTTTAAATGTTATAGTTTCTGAGATTTTGTGATTAATCAGTGAGCGGCATTTCGCTTTTACATATTTATATAGATCAGCTTCATCTATGAGAGAACATGGACCATAATCCTATTTCTAACAACTCAACTCAAACACACTCAAGGATTTTCAAACAATGAAAGTTTTGTCTTGCATCAGGAAATGAAAAAAAAATGCAAAGATGAATTATTCAAAAACACTCTTGACACGGTCAAAGCATTACGTATTCGATACTTCACTTGCATCTTTACCATTTCTTGCTCGTTACGTGACCCGAACTCCGAACATAAGAACATAAATCAAGGCTACTAGAGATTAGAGAACCTCGTTGCATGCGATCATGTGAGATGATCTACTTATTTATTTATTATTTAATCTTCATGTGCAGTAGTGGTACATAGGCTGACTTAATGCAACAAGGCATTCTCTACCAGTCAACCTTTGGTTTAAAAAAAATAACACGGTGGTAGGTGTGCGCAATAAATGAATAACAGGAATGTAGTGTCATTTTAATAAGTTGCTTATAATAATAAAATACATATATTATGCTAATATTATGAACTAATAAATACTATGATAATTACAAATTCATTATAATTACTTATTTAATTACTTATTTTAAATTCTATGTTTTTTTATTGTTAGTTACTTTATTATATTGTTCTCACAAGAAGCGACAAGATATACGTAAATAAGATATTTAAAAAAAAAGAACTAAAGTATTTATAATAATATATAACAAGATCTAAAAGTACTATAGAGTTTCTTGCACATTTTACTTCAAAGAGATCGACACATTAGTAAATTGTATAATTAGCTTTATACAATTAGCTTTCTTGACTAACTGACTACTTAAAAATTCAAAAGTGCTAGTTAATAGTATATTTGAAATAAATATTTTTTGTTAGATTTGACTTACACAAATACACATATAATTATTGCCAGGAAGTTGAAAATAATTTTGGGAATACATTAATTGTGCGTACAGCTAAAAGGCAACAGTCCCTACCGAATCTGGTTTCCTGGTAGCTACAACTTAGGGGTCTTTAAGTCAAGAGTGAATAGACTACTTCTAGGAAAACGTGCTCTAAAGTTGAACAAATCAGCGCTTTCCATTAGGTGAGATAGTCGTCAAGTGCTAAAAATAATAAAACTAAAATATATTTCAAACTAGTTCTACAACTAAACAAAATACCACTTGGCAAGCATGCTACAAAAAAAGTTTATTTCCAAAACAAACACAGTTCTAAAACTTCTGTTTATTAATTGGCACAAATTCATAGCTTTCTATGATAATAATATGCCTACGTCAGTCCATGACATCAATTTAACCATTTACGGAATAAAGCTGGCGCCAGTGAATAGTTCTACCAACTACGGCGAAATTCAACTGCCGTATTTGGGAAAGCAAGGTTTTAAAACCAACTACAACAATACACAAACATAATCCACCCATACGTCATACTAGACAAAACAATAGTCTAAACGGTCCATAAGACTTTACAGTCTCAATTCTCAAGCTATCTACATCACATCACGCCTCTAATTAAGTATTGCATTATCGAAACTAAGACTAAGATACGGTATTAAGTTCAATTTGGAGCGGCGCGGCGCCGTATAACGCAATCTCATTGTTGTGCAGACAATGCAAAATTTCGCCACATCACTATCTCAACTCTCAAGTGTATCGTAATTCACATCACTAGTCCCCAAGGCTTTATCTGTTGCTGCCAACAAGAAAAATATATGGGTGTAAAGTGGATAAAATGTGGAATGTATAATTAATTTTTAAAACTATTTGTAGAGTTTTAAATATAGAAGCTGACTGTTTCTGACAGTCTAGCGTGACTATCTTTGGATTATTACTAGCTAATGATGCAAACCAAATTTTTAAAAGACATTTATTTAGTTACTAGCTCCTGCCTGTGGCTTTGTCTACGTGATTGTCAGTTATAGCGGACGTCGAAGCAAGATAATAAACATCCTATATTATCCTTCGTTGGGATTCAAGCTTATTTCTTAACCATCAAAATCAAATAAAGCAGTTTATCAATAAAAGCATAACAGACAGAAAGACAGACAAAGTTACTTTCACATTTACAATGTTAGTACGGATGCTAAAGAGCTGAGAGTTATTGAATAAGCCGAATTCAATTTATGAATTCGGCTTGGGAACATCACAAGGAAATGCACAAAACATCACTCAAGCAACGTTTCATATCAATTTGATCTGAAATGTGGGTGCGTTATTAAATTCATGAGCGCCACCTCTCGATTCGATTTCAATGTCGATCCGATAACTCGGATATAGCTGGCTACAAAGGTAAGCCGTCTAGACGTCGGGTCCGCCGTAAATACGCCGAGGTAAACGTTATGGCAAATTCGATTCAAGCCAAAATGTAGCTTATTCGATTCTCGCCAAATGTGGACTCGAAAAGTGCTTTCAAATTGATTGTGCGCCAACCCGTTCCGATGCGATTTACACGTGAATGGTATTTTTGGACTAATGGATTCGTTTATGTGATTTCTGGCTTCGAAAAAGCTTTTACCCCTTTTTCTTTCTCTTGTTCTACTAACTCTTGCTTCATTTTAGCTTTAAGCGTAAAAATACAACGGCCCGTCGCAAAAAAAAACAAATACTCTTCCACACGCCTTTTTGAACTGAATTCGCCGATTGTGTACCTCTGGATCGTGTCGTGTTGTGTCGTATCGTTCGTTGTGTTACTTCTTTGGTGTAAAATAAAGTTTATTCTATTCCATTCAAACTACCTCTTTTTGGACAGGGTTGCTGAAACGTTTGAAAGAGTGACCTTGAAAATGATTTCGAATTTGTTCTAAAACTCACGCTGAATTTTGTAGAACAAAACAAACTGTGTATTCAAATAACGTCAAGAAATATTGTATTGTGTTCAGCAATGAAGACTTGGCTTTAACTTTACAACTCTAGAATAAAAAGGGGATCCGAAGGATAAAAACAGGCTTTAGTAAAAGCCTAAACTATGAAGCTCTGCCGACGAAACAGCGTTGTGCCGTCGTGTCGATGCCGCTTCGGCGACAGAGTTTCATAATTTTGTATGTAAACTGTGAGCAGGCGTACACTAAGCATATAATAATGAATACGCGTCCATAGACAGTAGGTGTTATACGCCATAGCTGTCGCTGTCACCCTATATCGCTAAGTCATTTAAAAAAACCTCTTTCTGGATCAATATTGAAAGGGCCATCCATCTCCAGGTACCCATTATATGGTCCTTCTTACTCATTTAACTGACTTTGACCACTTACTCCATAAGTTGGGTTGGTCACGTCACCACAACATTTAGGCACACCTATTATCCCTGCGGACAAAACTGCCTTCCCACTTTCATAATTACTAAACCCTCTGCATCCATTAGACCGTATCTTCATTGACGCAACGGTAGCTCTTCCACATTAATTTGTCTTACAACATCGCGTAATTGAGATACAGGTAAACTAACCGTGATTGTCCTCTATTTGTGATTACATGGCTACAATCTGCGTCATAGCATCAGTGAAATAATAAGCTGTTTTGGCCGTCATCATTCTGTAGAATGGCTGTGTGTATGAGCAAATCGAAAATTATTGACTGATTTGAAAACTTCTGGTGGAACACATAAAAGAGACGCTCTCAATTTATTCCTTTCTGATTGCCTAAAAAATTGATAATAAAAGTTTAATAATAAACGATTTCGAAGAATAAATCCAATTCGAAAAAGTTGAGGAAAATAACAACCTTTAATCAGTTTCATAATTTGAGCAGTGGTGGACTGGTGGCCCAATGGTATCTGACTTACAAGAAATAGGCCGCGGGTTCAAACCCAACTAGGCCAGACTTTGAGTAGCTACTTTATTGCATCACCACTGCTATCAAAACGGTAAAGGAAAACATCGTGAGGAAACCGACATGCTCTAGAATAAAACTTCGAAGACACGTGAGATCCACTCACCGCACTGGGCCCGCGTGGTTGATCCTAGAAAGGAGGCCGGAGTCCCAGCAGAAGGAATATTTTAAGGCTGATTATATATGTATGTGTTATCAGTTTCATTACACAATCAACAATTCATCTGATAAAGTCCTAACGCATGCAGTTAGTGATGTTATGCATACTAAGAAAGATAGAATAAAAATGTAGATATTAAAAAAAAATACGAACAGAACACTTTTTTTTAAGGGGTGAAAAATCATTCAATAACTTCTCCCGCTTTAAATGAGGCGAATAGTACATTTTCAATACAAGTGTAGAAAGTTTCTCATTACGACTGACGCGGAATTTGCACGAGCCGTAAGCGAGTATGTCATGGAGCCGAAGGTTTCAGTGACTTTGCATGTGTGTCAAACGACGTTTTTCAATACACCTACTACTCGTTGGGGTTGACCCGCGCCTCGTGGGGGTCTACACGCGTCCGGTCTGCTACGAAGAACAATTTTATTACAATATTAATTTTATTTACAATTGTGGCGGGGCGAGCACGCGCACTTTCCTGTGCTCGTGCGGAAAACAGTCAATTGCGTGCCTAAAAGCAGTGGGATAAAAGCTTCTTTTTGAGTATTGAAAAGGGATTATTAGACTTTTACTGCCAAACCTCATTCATGTCCATTCATTCAGCCTTTGCTTTGCAGAGCAGCAAAAACAGCTAGCAATGACAAAGCCTACAAAAATCCATATAAATCCGTCAACCCATTCTTTTATCTTCCAATCAGAGACATTCGAGAATTCATTGAATCTACGGAGCTTGAATAAGTCCAAGCGAACATTTAAATGGCTGCTGTCATTAAACGGATCAGTTTCGATGTAATTGACTTTCTGCTATCCGTCACTTTCACTAGCACCTGTTATTTGGATTTGCTCTCTAATTGTAGGAATGTGGTTCGTAGTTGAATGAGCATGTATCAGGCCCCTTAACTAGCGAGTTTGGAGTATTACGAAACCTATACCTGTTATGATACACTCTTAATTGTTATCTATTGCCAAAATATGGGCTCTACAATTTTGTAGGAATATTAAACTAATAAACGATTGCATTACACACTGCTTAGCATCAGGTAGGATCGCAGTCAAGCACTAGTTTATATCGTTAAAAAAGTACTAGAACTGTTATAAATAACTAATGACAAGTCACGTCAGCTGCATGCACAGTGATTGATAGACCAGTTTCGGCGCTCAATGGGTTCCTGCAGATGGCACTCGTTTACGAGGCCACGAGGACTGGTTCAAGACGGTAAGGGAGAAGAATTTCTGTAAATATGTGGGGAGGCTTTTGCCTAGTAGCATAGCCTTATAATATTCCCACTGCAGGGACTCAGGCCTCCTTTCTCTCCTGCAGGCCCAGTGCGGGTTGGTAGATGTGAAATGTCTTCGAAGTTTTGGTTCTAAGACAAGCTGATTTCCTCACGATATTTGAAATAAATTACACAAAGTAATGTGTCTGGCTGGGTTTAAACCTGCGACCTACAACTCGGTAAGTCGGGGACTATAATTACTAATGGTTATCGTTATGCATGTTTCTATTACAAAATGTAACACTATTCAATATTTCAGTCGCGCGCGCGCGGTCGTTCGATAATGACCTCGAACGTAGTGAAATGTAGCTCATGTAATATTGTAATAAATGAAGTGCTCGCATTTATGCATAATAAAATTTTTATCATGGATGAAATTTCCCTAATACGGATTTGTGATACAGCTTTTTCTCCAGAAGAAGTTTTAGCTGCTAAAAAGCTGCTATTTGAAGCGGTGCCGACCAAAAAAATGAAAACACGGAGACAGGCAGGTAAGACAAACAGAGATTTACAAGATATCGTAGAATTAATTAAGCACACCGAAGCCACTGATCCAGAGAGGCTTCCTACTTTTGTTGCAAAAGAATTACACCGTCTACCGCCTGTAACTTTCGATCATCTGGATGTAACTAGACTGTTAAAAGATATTTTATTGCTACAACAAGAAATAAAATATATAAAATCACAATATATCACGAGAGTTCAACTTGATGAATTTCAAACCGCCATGCGAACACAATCACTGAGTGAATTTGTTTTTGATCCGGTGGGTCGCAAGCGAGGTGCTCATTTATTGGAGGATTTTGAATATGCGAGTGGGCCTATGGGTTTAAGTCACATCACTATATCACCACCAATAAACCATGACAATTTTTGTGTTGATAAAATCGACCAATCTCAATCATCTTTTCGAACATCAGAAAAAGTTGCAAATAGTACACCGCCTACCCACATAAACACTATATTAACGGCTGATCGACCTTTAGAGGCCACTACTGCGGTTCCAATTAAAGTGAAACCTATTTGCGTAAACAATAGCTTTGAAGTGAACTTAGATAGGAGTATGGAGGCTCCGACCATGGTTTCAAACACAGAACCCGTTTCCTTATGCGCGCTAAGACAGCCCCCTACTAATGTAACTTCTCACTCCGTAAATACACCGATTAAACGTGCGAATAATATATCCAATACAACTGAGATCGGTTCGAGACCGTCTATGGCAGATGTGTTAAAAGCGAGTAGAGATTGTACGCAAAAAGTAGGGGACTCGGACGAATGGATAAAAGTGCAATATAAAAAGAAATTCAGGAATAGGTTTATTAGCAATACAGGGAAAGCAACTAACGAACACAATAATAAATTTAAGGCAGCACCAATACATAGAATACCACTATACATATCAAATGTCTGTAAACAGACGAAAGAAGAGGACATAATTGAGTACATTTGGAATAAAACAAAAGATAAAATAGTTTTAGAAAAAATTGTAATGAAAAAAGAAAAAGATTACAACTCATTTATATGTTATGTATCTAGGCATAAACTGAGGCTATTCTTAAATGACGATATCTGGCCCAGCGGTATATGTTTTAGGAGGTTTGTACAATTTCGAGACAAACCGATTAATAGTTATGATATAGCAAAGAAAGGACTAAACCCAACAAAATGAATAGTACAACCAATAAGTTTATTACTTTTAACTGTAAGTCAGTGAAACGCTCCATGGAGTGTGTAAGACATTTATGTGAGACCGCTGACATATTGGCACTGCAAGAAACTTGGCTTCTACCGCATGATCTGCCATTGCTGGGCACTATTCATAAGGATTTTGAATATACGGGGAAATCAGCTGTGGACACGTCGGCAGGTTTGCTCATTGGGCGACCTTATGGCGGAGTAGCATTGCTGTGGCGTAAGGGACTCTTCAAGTCAGTGTGTGTAGTGCAGTGTAGTAGTGTTCGAATCTCAGCTATAAAAGCTAGGTTAGAGGATCGTGCGATTTTAGCGTTTAGTATTTACATGCCAACAGACTCCACAGATAACCTTATTGAATTTACTGAGTGTTTGAGTGAAATAAGTGCCATTATTAAAGCTAGCGATGTTGAAGCTGTTTATATGTTGGGGGATTTTAATTCGCACCCGCGTCAACCTTTCTGGACTGAATTATATAAGTTCAGTTTGGATCTGAAGTGGGTTTGCGCTGATGTGGAAATGTTAGGTTTAAGGTCAGACAGCCACACGTATGTCAGTGATATGAATGGTAGTAGGCGTTGGTTGGACCACTGTTTTGTTACTCAGGCAGCCTGGCATTCGGTGGTAAGAGTTAGCATACAGCATGATGTTTTCTGGTCTGATCACCTTCCCCTTGTTGTAGAATGTAACTTGAATACGATCCCAGAAAAACTTGAAATATCACCGCCAGTGCAAGATAAAGTAAAATGGCATGAACGTGGAGATGATCAGATCAAGAGATATCATGAGATATGCAACTCGGAGTTTAAAAAGATGCATTTTCCAGAACTTTTTTCCAATTGTGCTGACAAAGTTTGTAGTAATGTGGAACATAGGCGTGGCTTGCAAATAATGTACCAGAAAATTGTAAATATCTTAACAAGGGCTGCCATACAGACCCAAGAGGGTGATCAGCGGCGAGGAGGACGGCGTATTATTGGCTGGAATAAGCATGTTCGAGCGGCTCACGTGGAGGCAAGGATTAGGTATGAGTCTTGGTTGTCTTATAATAAACCCAATTCCGGGAGAGTTTGGGAAGAAATGCGTGAGAGTCAAAAGATTTTTAAGGGCAAACTTAAATGGTGCCAAAACCACCAAAATCAAATTAAAATGGACATAATAACATCTCAAAGATCGTCCAAAAATTTTGGCAAGTTTTGGAAGTCGACATCCCTGCTTGATATTAAACCAGCTTTGCCGGTGACGGTGGCAGGCCGCAGTAAACCAGATGAAATAGCTGGCATTTTTCGGAGCCATTTTCGAGTTTCCTCGCCGTTGGGGCCTTCAAAATCGGTGGTCGATGCTGAGATATGTCATGATGGCCCTCTCATTCGTTTTTCGGCTAAGCAGGTTTCAACTGTAATACAAAAAATGACTAGAGGTAAGTCTCCAGGGCATGACAGTCTCAGCATAGAACACTTAAAGTATGCGGGTGTACACTGTCCGAGAGTGTTAGGTATGTTCTATTCTTTATGTTTAAGTCATTCTTATCTGCCCCCCGAGTTAATGCGTACATTAGTTGTTCCCATAATAAAGGATAGAACTGGCGACGTGTCTGATGTGAGTAATTACAGGCCTATATCGCTTGCTACTGTACTGGCTAAGGTATTGGACAGTCTGTTAGATACAACTCTCAACAAATGGTTGAATTTCCATGACGCTCAGTTCGGGTTCAGGCCTGGACTGTCTACTGAAAGCGCTATACTATGTCTTAAACAGACTGTCCAATATTATACTGACAGGCACACACCTGTGTACGCATGTTTCCTCGACCTATCCAAAGCTTTCGACCTAGTATCTTATGACATATTATGGAAGAAGCTCGAGGAAGCATGTGTGCCGACTGAAATTGTGCGTATGTTCCAATATTGGTATGGTAACCAGGTGAACTTAGTAAAGTGGGGTAATTCACTCTCTGATGCGTATGGGTTGGATTGTGGAGTGAGGCAGGGGGGGCTGACCTCACCCAAGCTTTTCAACCTGTACGTCAATGAGCTGATCATTGGACTCAGCAGTAAACGGACGGGTTGTTGGATTGACAACAACTGCGTAAACAACCTTAGTTATGCGGATGACATGGTGCTGCTGGGTCCAACGGCTGGCTCGATAAGAGAGCTTCTGAATTTCTGTGAGGGGTACGCTGCAAGCCACGGTCTTGTGTATAATTGTAAGAAAAGCCTTTTCATGGTCTTTAAAGCCCAAGGTAAGAAAGATATATATGATCCAATTATCACACTTAATGGCCAACCCCTGCAAAGAGTGAAACAAACAAAGTACCTGGGGCACTACGTGACTGAGGGCCTTGAAGATCATGAGGATATCGAACGCGAGCGAAGGGCTCTTGCTGTAAGAAGCAATATGCTGGTTCGCAGGTTTGCTTGTTGTAGTAAGGATGTAAAAATATCATTGTTTAAAGCTTACTGTCAGACCTTCTACACGAGCGGCCTGTGGATCAGTTATACGCGGAAAACGCTGGACGCCCTTCGAGTTCAGTATAATAACAGCTTCAGAATGCTATTGGGGCTGCCGCGGTTCTGTAGTGCATCTAGCATGTTTGCACAGGCGCGAACTCTCGACTTCCATGCAATGTTGAGAAAAAAGACGGCTTCGCTGCTAGAAAGAACGCGGTCAAGCTCCAATGGCATTCTGAGGATGTTATCAGATAAATTTGATGGTCCTATGATGAATCACTTCATGCAGGTGCTGGTTAGGCAGCAGGAGTGATTCATCTTATTTGTAGACCTTCTTTTTGCTTTTTATTTTATTTTCTTTCTAACATAGTTTTAAGTCTTTTTGTAACTAACCCGTGGACCTAAAGTTGTCTGAGTTAATAAATTATTATTATTATTAAATCATTAACATCAAAATTGTCATTAAGTCCAATATCAACCACTACCTTGCATTATTGTCTCTCGAATCAGTCTTTTGGATCTTTGATTGTGTCAGCGTTGGTAACTTACAACAATCCTTGGGCCGGTGACAATCATTAGATTCGTCGTCGGCGCGTTCTGTTCCCGCGCGCCTCAACGAGCTGTCAGCAAACCGTAGAGGCCCAGCCTGCTAGCTGCAGGCAGGCAGGGTGGAAGCCTGTTGGGGTCATGGGTTAGCTTCCGAAGGAATACCCGGCCCCGGCACGATAGGCAACGAAGGAACTGGGTAGGTTTTTAGTCAGTAAGAGTCTGACACTACCTGGCGGATTTGTCATTGGATGATTTTACCTACCATAAAAAAAAGATATCAAATCCTGTTAATTATTACTTTATATAAATATTCTGAACATTATTTCACAGTTGTATAAATCAGAGATTCGATTCCGATTCCAAAAGTTTGGAACTTCTGATTAATTTAGCATCTTCGATTCCAATTTTCAATCGGAACTTATATCGATCGTATAAATCAACCTCTCTCTTCCATGCCATCTGTCGATTACTCTTTTAGTTGATATTTTATATTTAGAATTTTCTGATTTCGCTCTTTTTCTGACACTTCTGCCTCCGTCTCCGATTTTGATTCCGATTCCGACATATAAAACTTAAAAACTCTACTTCCAAGTTCGATTCTTATATAGCCACTTCCTTTACATTTCTAGTATAAATATATAAGGTGACTTGTAATTAGTGAACGATACTTAAACACGTGATTGTAGTCATGATAACAAACCACTTTTACTATGGGACTACACCTGAAATTGCGAAAAAAATCTGCCAAGTTCTGTACATTTTGATTAGTTAGGCGAACATAAATGTACTGAACTTGGCAGAATTCTTTTGCGATTTCAGGTTTGGTCCCATAGCAAAAGTTGTATGTTATCATGACTACAATCACGTGTTTAAGTATCGTTCACTAATTACCATTCACCCTATATATACATATAAATATATATATTAGAAAGTAAGTAACATTATTTACTATGAAAATAAACCCAGCAAATGCCATAGTAAACCAAATCATATATGTCGGGGCAAGCTCAACTTCTGCACTAGCAGAAAATATAAATTTACGGGAAAGGAAGAGGAAAATCTATGCCCAAGTGTAAACAATATTTCATACAAGAAATTATCAAAAACTATTTACATTAACCCTTCGAGCGCCTTTTTCCTTATTCCAAATACAAGTCCTACACTCCACTATGAAAATAGCACCACATCTGATAACGCAACAGTACTAATCGATACAGTCAGGTTCGACGCTATATCTGCGGTGAATACCATCTGACTGCGTTTGACTGGTGCAGCCACACGCGAGTTTGACAAACGTTGTGGTTGTTACACTGTATAGATAAGTACAGAAGGTGCACTGAGAAAATGTCAGTTTTATC
The DNA here is from genome assembly GCA_958295575.1 of Leucania comma. Taxonomy (NCBI): domain Eukaryota; kingdom Metazoa; phylum Arthropoda; class Insecta; order Lepidoptera; family Noctuidae; genus Leucania; species Leucania comma. The sequence goes on from OY282469.1 coordinate 5,059,706, forward strand.
AGCCCCAAGTAACATGAGACAAAGGCAGGAAGATAAGGATAATGATGGTGATCAGAGAAAACGATCGTCAAAAAACTAAAATGTTGACTTTTTAATAATTATTTAATTAATAATCTAACATTCGAATTCAAGTTTAAAATATTTTATTTTACATAGGCTCATACATTATTCATTTCGTGTAGGCACTTATGAATGTCAGGAGCCACATGGTTCCAAGTGGTCGTTTATTATAAAGAAGAAAATAATGTTAAGAAAGTTTTTGCTCTAATAAAAAAAATGCAAAGCCTTTTTTTGATCGTGGCAAAATAAAATCAAATATTTTTTCCCACTCTGATTGGAACCAGACGAAATATCTTTTATTGACTAAAATCCACCACCACATCACCGTACAAACTAATTCTTTTTTTGCAAATCTGAAAATCCGAATCTACACTGGCGTTCAACAGAACAGCGATGAAACTCATCGAGTCCTAGAAGGATAATTTATCTATTTTGGTTCTGTCACAAAATTAATCTTTCTTTCTGTGAAATGGCAGAGGAGAAAACAGATACAATTTCCTTTTCCCTGTATACCCAGCATCAAGCATACAGCGCGCCGGTTTTCACTCGTTGTACGGAGTTGTTCTTCTTAGTAGTTATATCTATCTGTGTTGTGGCAATACTGCATGAGTGACCCCATTGTGTCTAAATTCGATGCCTGTCTGCCTGATATTCAGTTATTTGACGTGTGGTTTTGGTAGCGAAGGTACTCGTATATTAGTATCGAGAAAATGGAGACTGGAACACTAGATTCAGGAGACTAGGCATATAAGTTTATATTGAGCAATTTTTATCATGATCTATCTATGGAGGATACAGAATAAATCTGAAAGAGAAGAAATTATATTCCGAGCGAAAATAAACGACTGATTTAGTAATCATCAACGTTAATGATATTTATATTCCAAATAGATTTAAAAAAAAAGCGCTTTTACAGGTCAATTGTTATTCGTCACTTAAAACCAGATGATTTCTGAAAAGAAATACAAAAACAAACTCAGGGGTCAAAGTCTCTTTTAAAGTTCATACAGCAAACATTTGATGAACAAATCATATGAGAATCATGCTGATTGTGTTTGAAATGGTCTTATGAGGAAAATACCACTCTTTGAGTGAAACATAGGTCTAATCAGAATATGATCTGTATATAGAATTTTAGTTTGTAATCAAACAAAAAATCACTAGGTCGATTTAAAACATCATAGAATGCTACATTATCACTGACTGACAAAGGCTTTATAGGTATCTTCTACTTCCACGCGAGTGAAGCCGCCGACAGAAGCTAGTGATGATTAAACACAACAATAACTTCATTTAAATAAAAATTTCTTCTGGAATGAATTAAATGAAGCAAGCCTGAAACAACAATAACAACAGATTACAACAAAATTGTTTACCTACAAGGATAAAAATTATAAAACACGATTACAAATATAATTGAATATCTCAATATTACTTCCTAACAGGTAAACAACTTTGTAGAGAATTTTTATTTGTTTAACTTTATTTAATAGATTGCTTTGTAGCGATACGAGCTTGCATTATGTCACTTAATTTATTTGTTTAATTACAAATTAGGAAACCTAAACCGTTGTACAGAACAAACTTAATAAATAAACATGTAAAAGAAAAACCGCTTATATACCCCACTCAAGTGTCTTTGTATGTACTTACGTGTGTATTTACCTACAACTACAATATTCTTCGTAATTCAAAATCAGGGTTTAAGTGCCGAGCATCACACAATTTTAAAAATAAAAATACAAACTAAAAAATTAAAATTATAATCAGTGTGAGGCCAAAAAGGCGCCTAGCTCAGCATTATGCTGCATTATTGCGTGCATTTAATATAACAACTGAAACACTGAAAAAAAAAAGAATTTACAAATGAAAAAAGAAATATACCACTACACTTCCACTAAAACAATAAATCACGTCACAAAACAAATAATACAATCGTTTCTTTATCTTTCATCTGTCTTCTCGAAAAAAATTGAAACATTCACGACACACATCTATCCATCTTCCTGCAAATAAGTCAGTGTTAAATGGTGTTTCTGTTTTTTATATTTTGAATAAACGCAATTTCCTTTCTTCAGCGGTGCGATAGCTAGTGACACTGTCGTGATGAAGGATTAGTGGTGTTATTCAAAATAGGATACATTGAATTAACAATCCAATGTATAGGAACATTAGGTTGATAATCTAATGTATCCTATTTGGGTGTTCGTCGTTGCGGCAGCGCCGCGTTTTCTTAGAGAATAGCACCACAGGGGCTTTACCATGACATCCTAAATGTCAAGCGTGCGTACGAGAAAGAGATATGAAGTTGTACACCTTATATAACTCCATCCCTTTAGCAATTCAGTTTAGGTCGTCAAATAGATTGCGTGAAGAACTCGTGGTAGGGCCTCATCTACGAAAGGTCTCATCAAAAATTGTCTGTTCATGGCCTTAGGTGTTGTTATGTACCTTTTCATAACAGCATATAGCTGAGAAAGAAGAAAGAAAAAAAAAAGAAAAACGTTAATTTGTCACTCGCACAGGACAAAAAACTCCAACCCAATATTACCCCTTACATAATACTTCTACGGTCCGGACTAAGCGTTTCGCCTCCTTGTTTATACCGTAAACATCGAAGGACTGAAACAGTTTGCGGCGATCTTCCCATTCGATTATAATGTAGGTGTCTTCAAGGCTAGAGTAAATAGGTTCCTAATAAACTAGTGCGCCTCACCATCAACGATTGCATCACTGCTTACCATCAGATGAAATCGCAGTCAAGCACTAGTTTATACCAATTTTAAAAAAAAGGTTTATTACTTTGTATCTTGTCTATGGGCCATAGTTGACTGATAATCCTCTTTGCGTCATTCCATCTTCAATGCTGAGGGTCGTGACCTAAACGAATAACTTTTTTGTGGCTATATTTTGCCTTTATGTCCTATCCTCAGCGATGTGAATGGCCTCGGAGACTGATGTTTCCAGTGTAGCACGGATTTGGTCTGACCAACATATCGGACTCTTACCTCTGATCTCTGACTGATAATAAAGTATTACTAGTATTATTATAATAAGGAGTATGAGTGGAAGAAAAAAACGTGTTGTGCCGATCCTCAATAACACACGACAAGGGCAGGGCTTAATAAACTAGTGCGCCTCACCATCAATGATTGCATCACTGCTTACCTTCAGGTGGATTGCAGTCAAGCACTAGTTTATATATATATATAAAACAAGGGCAGGAAAATGAATAAGGAGTATTCTAGACATCCATTCCACTGTTTATAAACCATTCTACCGTGATGTGGTGACGGATAAAAAATGCATTATTAGCGCGTGATTACAATGGGAATCAATAATATTTGTATTGTTTACCATTTAACAAACAATGGGCCTTGTCAGTTTGCCATTCTATGTGAGCTGTCGACCCAGACAATTAGCAAATGGACGCAAACTTCTTGCTAGGCTATGAATAAATATGTTAATTTTTTATACTAAACTCTACGCTTGGAATGTTTATTGATGTTGTAATCAGGATGGAGACTGCAGAATTGGTAGAAAGAGTTACCGCAGCCCAGAAATGCAAAACAGAGGTCAGTTTTAGTCAGCAAAAGTGTTACACTCTTCGTGCGTGTGCCTCTCGCATGTTGATATCGCCACAGCATTTTGAGTACCATAGCTCATAGACACAATTTTTCTCTCATGCGGAAATAAGCACAGCGGACTAAGGCCTTGTTTACGGAGACGCGGCGCGTTGGGCATTCGTCGTACATTGCAGCAGCGGGCCGCGTCATCGCTCGCGCAAACACAGACATATGGCAATGTACGACGGGCTGCCCAACGTGCCACGCAACGCGCCACGTCTCCGTAATTGAGCACTAAGTCCTGCTTCAAATAGTTCATTAGTTTGTACGTTTTTTATAATGAATAGATCTCTGGTATGTGAATAAATAAATTGTTATTATCAATAGACGAATTTGTATTAAAAATAAACACTAGAACCGTGTTTCATTGTCGTGTTGTAACTGTATTTTGGAGGCTCTATCGGATTATTCAATTAATTTCTGTAAAACGATTTCAGGCTTTTGTTTTGTTTCACAGTATCTTGTATTCTATTAAATTAATCGATAAATTGCTTCGCTTTTAATACAATGGTAGTGTCTGAAATTGATAATTTTATTTCTATAACAAAATCTTTACCAGTGGTTTCCAATCTTTTTATAAGCTTTTATTTAGTCTCACCTGACCGATATTTGTCTGTGATCATCATCATCATCATTTCAGCTGAAAGACATCCACTGTTGGAGATAGGCCTCCCCCAAGTGCCGCCACAATGAACGGTCCTGTGCGTCTTGCATCCACCGGATTCCCGCAACCTTTACCAGGTCATCGGTCCACCTTGTAGGAGGCCTTCCAACGGTATGTCTTCTGGTACGTGGTCGCCATTCCAGAATCTTCCGGCCCCAACGGACATCCGTTCTGCGAGCAATGTGCCCTGCCCATTGCCACTTAAGTTAGGCAATTCTTCGTGCTATGTCGGTAACCACCACTTCCCGGTTACCGATTGAGCTGAAATTTTGTAAGTCGCGTGACAATGCAATATTATGATGACCTGATGATGGAGCTGGAAGGTGGCCATAGGAACTCGGTCGTAAACGACACGACCCCTTCAAGTTTGGGCTCGTTTAATTTGTATTGACGAGTATTTAGGTTCTAGATTGTAACCAGGGTCTCATGATGGAACTGGAAGATGGCCTTAGAAACTCAGTAATGAGTGTAATAAGACAACAACATGTTTGAACTTTTTGGATAGGCTTGATGAGTATTAATTATATACTTAAGTATATACTTACCGTGCTAATAAAACTTGCTGTGAAAAAAATATTTTCATTGAAAATTGTTTCGAACTGCGACCACTTTGGATTCTTTGTTGTCAGTAGGGACAAGAAATCTGTAAATAAATGTCATTATCTTCCTGCCCTTATTTTATATTAACCTTAAAAAGATGATATATCATAAATTCAAAACATTTCACATATTTATGTAATGTAATGTACATTATCATAGAAAACCCAATATATCTGATTAAACTTAAAATCAGGTCGCTTCAATTTAAACTAGAGTTGGAAAGTTTGAAACTTTATGTCTTTTGTGGACCATATTTTAGCTCTTACAGACCACAGATTGAGAACTACTGATCTTAACTGTTCACGAACTTACACAACATAAGGCACTTGATTACATTGCATCGGCAATGCATTCTAGATTATATCTATTAAATTGGTATTCTATCACGAACTGAAACCTGCTTTTACTGTACTGGGTTTTTTTTTGTATTTGTATTTCGAGCTGGTGTCCGCAACTCCACGACTAAAGCGCGTATTTTGCGTACGCGTGGGACAAATGTGTCATTCGATCCACCCCAGCTCCTCAAGGAAGGCCAGCAGCGCCTTGGTGTTACTGACCATTTCGCGGAGGTTACCTGGGTTTCCGAAGTATTTTGCCCTGTATCCAGCGACAACAGGGCAGCTTAGAAGCAGATGTGCTGCTGTCTTGTCCTCCTCCATGCAGGCTTTGCACTGTGGGCTGTCTGTAACCCCTATGACAGAGATACTGGTAACTCGACGTATTCCTTGCAGGATTAAAATGCAACTAATAAAGGCAGCGAATGTTCTACCGAAATTCAGTAGTTTTTGAGTTAGTAAGATTTCAATTTTTTTTTTATTCAAAATTCCGGATTGTATATTTGAAGCCAATTTGAAAACTATTAGATAATTACGCGACATTACTATTTTTTTATTTTTATTTTGTATATTTATTATATTAAAGCCGTGGTTTCAAATGATTTGATCTGGAATTTTTCATAAAAATCTAAATTAAATTACAGCTTAATTGGTATCGCAGGTCGTCATCAGGTGGGATCGCATTCAAGCACTAGTTTATATGAAATAAAAAAGAAAAAACCGATAGAACATTTGGTGGCTTTATTAGTTGTATTTAAACCCTACCATGATTTTCTGCAAGGAATAAGTCGAGTTATCAGTAACCCTGTATATTAATTCTTGAGTCTCGATTTCTACCTGGAACCCTTACATAACATCTTAAAATCATCATAATTCTGAAGTGAGACAGAGATGGAGCTATACAGGCCGTATAGCACTATCCCTTTCTCAAAACGGAAAGTAGGACTTTAAATAGTAGATTTTAATCTGTATCTGTTTGTTCGATCTTGGCTTGTGAAGAAACTCCGATGTTACTATGTTGATATTTCACAATTGCTTGGAAATAGGCCCCTGTTTACCTTTTGTTTCTTCGCTTATCATTGTTCAAAGTAGAACACTGGCCCTTTCAAGTATTATATATGAATGAAAATAATATCTGAAGTCTGCTGCATAGTCTCCCTCTATTATAAATTTTGACTGGCCTGTTGGTCTAGCAGTTAGTGGCCCTGACTGCTATGCCGGAGGTCGTGGTTTCGATTCCCACCCAGGACAAATGTTTGTGTGATAAGCACGATCATTTGTTCTGTGTCTGAGTGTAATTTATCTATAATATGTATGTATTTAGAAATATATAAGTATGTTTATCAGTTGTCTAGTACTCATAACACAAGCTCTGCTTAGCTTGGCACTAGACGGCAATGTGTGATAGTTGTGGAATAGTATATTATTTATACAAAAAAAAAAAAATTACTGAAAAAAGTAAAAAAATCTTCTTTCTATATTGGGCATTTTTTTTCCGTCAAATAACTTCCCCATTATTATTTTTTTATCATAAAGATAAGCATATAATATTTAAGTCTATGTTACGTTATGTTCAGTAATGGACATTTTTCGGCTGAAATGATGATGTGATGATGATAAGGCAATACTGGTGAAAACCAGTCAATTGAAAACGGAAAAACTAAACGTTAAATATCCGATTCACAATCTAGTACTACTTAATTCTACAGCTCTATCCATACTTATTCAATCAGTAGTTTATTGGGTTTCTACTGTCTGGTTCACGGCCTTCCAATGTATTAGGGGACGATCCTTTTATCGGGCACTATTCCTAATTCCAATTCTGGGTTAAAGCCAAGTTTTTTTTTCCGATAGAAAAACCTAATTACGATTTTGTCTGTCGTGAATGTTGAAACTAGAATCATAAAAGAGATCTGTTCGTCATTCTGAGGCTTACAAACCCAGAATTATTAAGGTTTTTTTTTCTTGAAAATGAGAAGGTCTATTTAGACAAATCTGTCTGTTTTAGATCTACTATAGAACACTGAATTATAAACAAGCTAGTTTAGAATATCTCTGATCGATGACATTGGTGCAATGAGGTGCCCGAAAAATGGCCAAACTTAAACGATGGTGCTGGGTACATTTCTCGCTGAACAAATTAATTAACATTAAAACCGAAAAATTCTGGAGTGGTGACCATGTATCGAAAGTTGCAGTATTGGAAGACGAGCCGATGATCTGATGAATTTCACGGGAATTCAACAGATGCAAGACGCCTAGGATCGGTTCTTGAGGAAGGCATATGTTCAACAGCGGATGTTTTTTTTTTTTCTATGAGTTTTATTGTTTATGTTTTTTCGAAGATTATAGTTTCTGCTTTCTTATATTAATGTCTAGTTAATCCAGCTCCTATTCTTATTCTATCTATCAATGTGGTAATTCTTTTTCTAATGTTCTCAAAGGCCGCTCATAAATTTTTTGTTTATTTTTCTGATATTCAACCAGGCTATTAGAATCATATCGTTGGGCTGCAGGGTTGTTTTTTTTTTTAATTTTATTTATATAAACTATTTCTTGACCTGCGTAGTATCTGCGATTCGAAAGAGAAAATGTTTCTATTTTTTTTTTTCTAAACTCGAATTAATTAGTTAAAGAAATTAATTTCGTACATGCGTAATGTACGAAATTAATTTCGTTAAGTAAACGTCGGCTGAGCCAGGTCAATGAACTGTAGCTGTAGTTTGTACGCAACGACCGATAACTACCTACAAAGTCATTGACTCGTTTACATAAAGAAATTAATTTCGTATAGGTATGTGTATATTAAATCGAGTTTTTGAAAAAGTACTTTATTTTTTTAATGTTTTCTTTACAAATCGATAGTATTTATATACCGAATCGACCCTTTGCGGGATTAAAACGACTAAAATTTAACGGTGTATGTAGTCTTTTTCTGTTTTTGTGTGTATATAATTAGTAAGATAAATCAATCTAGTCTAGAAATCTATTCAACCATCGATCTCAGTAAAATCTGCATGCGCTAGAGATGATCTCTCTGGTATCCAAAGCAAGCTAGATGGTAATCAGTACCGGTCGCACGGCTACAGATACCAGTTCACTAGGCTTTTACTTTTCTACTTAGAAATCGCGCACGCTTGAGATTTTACGTGCGATTGTTTTGTCGGCAAGTCGATTTGATGTAGGCATTCAAAAACCTCAACAGATCAAACGTGCTATGAAATGTCACAATAATGAACATCGGTGATTTTGTGTCACGAGAGAATTTTGATTGTCGATATTTCTAAAATTGTGGTTCAATTCAGAAATATTAGTCGTGCGTGACCAACGTCGTTTGCGAACATTGTATAAGATAGAAACAAAATAAAAAGATGTCAGTAGATTTTATTAGAAATCTACTTGTTTAAAAATGAGTCCAAAACTTCATTGGGACGGAAAAAAAATCAAAAATAAAACATTAAAATCTATGGTTAGGCAACGCTATTTAATTAAGTATAATTCTTATGAAAAAAAAACTATAGGAAAATGTTTGTTTATAAGACTAAAACAATAAAATTTAAGTTTGTAAAAAGTCGCCGCCATATTTATCTTGTGCTAAATCTTAAGCGTCTCGGTCACTCCTTAACTTACGTAGATCTAAACTCTGGTTACATAAACGCAATTAACCACTTGCGTGTTTCTTCTACTTTATATTTAATATTTATAACACACTTTTGACGCACGATAATTCCGCTAATGTTATGAAGATGAAAGTCAATTGGCTTATAATTTACAAAAAAAAAAAGAAAGTTGGCGCAATTAAGTGCCGTTTTTTTCTAAGTGGATACTTAGAAAAAATCGACAAAATGGACAAGAGAGCAGTAACTTTTTTTTGGAGTCTTTTAAATATGGTTTTTATCTGACATGCGTTATGCAAAATAGTTTGTATAAAATTTGACGTCAATCAAACGCAATGTTGCGTTTGATTGACGTCAAATTTTATACAAACTATTTACTATTTTAACATTCTACTACCAGATTACGTAAGAGCCAATATTTTTGCATTTATGATAGTTTTTACTATGGGTCAACTGTGCCGTTTTACCCCGTAGGATAGGAGCAATCCTGTCCTACGGGATAAAACAGCACAGTTGATGCAGAGATGAAGCAAAATTGATTGCAGCACTACCGTATCGCAATTTTGATTCCGGTGAGAAATAAATATTTATATATTATGTGTTTTGTATATGTCAGTTTAAATGTTTGTAAACTCACTCAAGATACAAGAGTTATTCCAACGGATAACAGATATTAAAAATAAATGATGTTATGTGTATGGAAGTGCTAGTGTACTATTGGACTTTGTATCGGTTAAAGAAGCAAGATTTTGTACTTGAACCAGTACTTCCAGATACAAACTGGCCGACTTAACCCGCGTAAAGAAGAAAATACACACAAACGTCGTGAAAATGGGAGTTTAGAACTATAACTTAGTTTAACATAAACAAAATTCAACTTATAGTGCTGAAACGTAAAATGAAGCTATAAACTAGATTAGATGCTTAAACTGAGTTTTTTTTTTAACAAATCGCGATTAGTTTCATTGGTGAATTCCGCCCTTAGTGATAAAGTAGCAATAAAATTGACAGGTGAAAAATCTGTCTTCTTTATAAGATTATTGTATTTCAATAAAACTGTATAAAGCTTAAAGGTGAAAGGGCTCTTTGATCTATTGAATTTCCTCTCGTCTATAGACGGCTTACTTATCATCGTCAACGATTTATAGTCTCAAAGACAAGCTCTGTTCCAATATATCTCTATATATATGTTTCGTCAATACCGCGGCGCAGAGCGCTGAACTAGATGGCCTTAACGAGATGTGGTTCCACCATAAATTGGATGCGTTTCCTACGAGACTTTCAACAATCCTTAGATGTAACTTACTCGGGTAGATTTATACCGAGAAATATAGAGTTTTCACATTCACATTCAGAGTGGTCAGATTGCAAGGAAAGACGGTGTCAACCTCGAAAGGCTCATTATGACGGGTAAAATAGATGGAAAAAGGTCTTGATGACGCAGCCCAATACGTTGGTCCGACCAGATCCGCACCGCTCTTGACTCCACGGTATATGGGGCCCTTTATACTGCCAGAGACAGGAATAGATGGTGGAACATAAAAAGAGCGAAAGTGATGAAGCAGAGTGGTCACGACCACAGCGGATGAAGTTTTATTTTGATAAATTTAGTTTCATTTTTTTTTTTATATAACTTACATTTAGAACCATGAAGGATTGTTAGTTTGATGCTGTCTTTGTAAACGTGCATTACTCATCATCGTCCCATTTAGCAAACATTATTCTACGACATACAGGATGATGGAATGCAACAGATGAAGTCATTAATGCTCCATTGGTGCATACACCAATACCTTTCAATGCAAGGTTATACAAATCAATATCAGGAAAAAAAACGTCAGTGCTAGCATGACGGTTGATTGGACAGAATTCGCGAAAACCCATGTTACTAGGGGTTGACGCACAAACCCTAGTAACATGGGTATTTCTGCCACTATAAGAAGGATGAGAGTTGTCAACTGAAGCAGCACCCCTGTAGAAGTTTGAAGCCTACTGGGGCCAAGGGTTTGCTTCCGAAAGGAAAGCCCGGCCTCAGATACCAGTATCTAAGGCCACGAAGGAACGGGGTGGGTTTTAAGTCAGTAAGAGTCTGACACTATATATATAAAATCATCCAATGACATCTCCCGCCCTTGTGCGGAGCGGGAGATGTCATTGGATGATTTTACCCACAACCAAAAAAAAAAGCCCCTGTAGAAGTTTGCCGCAATGACAAGCTTTCTCCATTTGTATCAAAACTGTACTATTTTCTTTAATGATTATCAACGCACACACTACTTAAACCATGAGAAGAATATTAGTCAATTAGCAATGCAGGATACACAAAAAACCGGACGCATTTAAAAATAAATTACGATGATTATTGCTAGTGATACTTTACCACCAATTAAATAGAGAAAGATTTATTATATCACACTTTAATACATCAAGTCCTCATTTGTCAACCACCCACGCTATATAAAAGCTAATCAAATGTATACCCATTTGCATATAAGGACAATGCACCAGACAAATCTGTACTAATACATCAATGTTGATAGCTGTGCCATTGTGATTTTAATTGATTGAGCAATAAAGTTTCATTTGTGTTGCACTAAATTGCGTGCAGTGTAGGGTTGTCATTTTAGATTTTGGCATTATTGAGCCATCTTTGCCGAGCGATTTTGAGCATTTCTTTTATATCGTAATCCAGTTTCCTACTGATTCGATCCTACTTCATTCGATCAACCGAATATGCATCTAGAAATCAGGATGCTACTAAAGAAAAGAGCCCAAGTCGTTTACGGCGCGCACTGTTCCCGTGCGCCTCAAGGAGTTAGAAGGTATGAAAATGCATACCAGGGCCCTGGACTCAAGGCAGGGAAGGAACAGGGTAGGTTTTTAGTCAGTAAGAGTCTGACACTATTTCCCGCTCCGCGCAAGGATTGGATAAAGATAAAGGTCTATTGTCCTTGTGTCCGACTTAGCTATCAAATCTTGAATTCGCTTCAAGATTATGCCGAAAACTGCTCAGAAGTCCAATTAAGTAAATAATTAAGGTCTTATAACTAGAATCTCATCACCTTCCATAACGACCATCTCCACAAATGTGGGTTCTCGATCGGTTTCGTTTTTCAGTGTTTGTGCGGCGTCTCTCCGTAGACCATCCCACCTTCCATCCTGCGTCACGTGTATCTTATTCACTTAGGGACCTAACATTGACCTGACAGCTTCAGTGGTTAGCATTGCCGTGGCTATACTAGGCGAAACGTGAAAACGCTAAGAAAAAGCAGATCTTCCCTTCAGCTGAAAAACATCCATTACTTGACCAAATAGCATCGACCGGTCCTGATTGCCCCAACCTTGACCATGTCACGATCCATTTTGCGGGAGGGCCAACGTTTTTTCTACCCAATTAGCTAAAATGTTTTATTGATCTCGCCACCCCTAACCAAGTTCGCTAAAGCTGGATCGTGACTAGCACCACTGAACAAGTCACTTTCCAAACACGTTTAGTAAATCCGAACCATTTCTAGAGAAACCGGCACCTTACAAGGAAATAGATATGGACGTGAAAATATCCTATAATATGCGTCCGTATGGACTAGAATGACAATTTAGCGAGCTTTACCAGTTTATTGATCTCGAGTTGCGCTGAATACTAAGTTTAAGATAGCTGTGTGACAAAAATATTTGATTCCTCGAACCTTTATAAGCAAAGCGGTCTATTTATGGCAAAAAATGAAAGTCAATTTGTGTATAGTTTACATAAAAAAGTCAAGAGTGTCAAGAAATACAACCACAAAAAAAGCGATGACAAAGTTCGAATTAAGTCACTATAAGAAGTACGAACTTTTTATTCTTTATTTTTTTTTTTTGAGGTCGGTTTTTTGATACTGTTAATTTTTTATTCCTACTTTTGTGAGTAATTTTAAATCGCTTCCTCTCGCCTTTTATTTTTAAATCTCACATGTCAATGTTAGAACATATTTTTTAACAAAATTTAGCAAGCAACATTCACTGTTTATTATACACCGTTAAATTTTGATCGTTTTAATCCCGCGGAGGATCAATTCGGTACATGACACACATCATCAATTTATGAAGATAAAATTAAAAAAGGTAGTTAGTAAGCAATGACCGACAACTACCCACAAAGTCATTGAATCGTTTACTCAAAGAAATTAATTTCGTACATGCGTGTCTATATTAATTCGAGTTTTGGAAAAAAAATAATATTTTTTTTAATTTTTTCTTTTCAAATCGATAGTATTTCATGTACCGAATCGACACTCCGCGGGATTAAAACGACTAAAATTTAATGATGTATGAAGGCGAAACACCACTCACTGATTAATCACAAAAACTCAGAAACTATAACACCTACAAACTTAAAATTTGGAAACTCCTTCCCTAAGGGGGTAAAACGGGAATTGGAAGTTTGTGTGGAGGAACCGAATTCCACGCGGACAAAGGCGCTGGCAGAAGCCAGTTTTTTTTTTATAATTTTGATACCCATCGTCATTCTGATCACTAAAATGAATCCAATGACACCTTTTAAGTTAAAACAAGTCGTTGAGGCTTTAAGCATGCCAAAGACATATACATACACACATAAACTCAAAAAACCTAATCCTCTTTCTGGCGCAGCAGGGTAAAAAGTAAAAGAGAGTGCAATTAAGCGTCGTTCTTTTTTTCAAATGTCAAAGTGAGCAGTAACTTTTTTATTTAAGTCCATTAAATATGTTTTCTATCTGATAAGTGATATGCATAAATGTTTACAAAAAAATTGACGTCAATTAAAAGTAAGATATACATCCTACTTTCAAATTACGTCACAGACAACAAAATGCCGTATTTATGACTATTTTTTACCGTGGGTTATCCAGGATATAAACATGGGTGTACCCTGGTTCTGGGCAAGGGAGGGGCGTATCGATGGGGGGTATTTTTTTATAAGACTTAGTCAAATAGATAAACGTAAGTTAAAGTAGGTACGAGTATATTTATATACAATCAAAGAATTAATATTATTTGCCTGCTGCGATCTTCCCATCCGATTATAATATAGGTGTCTTCAAGGCTAGAGTGAATATGCTCTTAATAATAGTGCGTCTCACCATTAGCGATTGCATCACTGCCTACCATCAGGTGGGATCTCAGTCAAGCACTAGTTAATATAAAAAAAAGAAAGAAATATTTTATACAATAGCTATTTTAAAACCCTGAAACAGCATATAAAACTCATTTAACAGCGGGCGCACCGCATGATTTTCAAAAATTGTCTGTCTGTCCTGTCTTCCCCTGGGTACGCCCATGGATATAAATGTAGCTATAATATAAAAATCCGGGTAAGTGCGAGTCGCGCACTGAGGATTCCGTACAAACTTACGTATGAAAACTATTTTTCCGATTCGCAAAATGTTTTTTTATTGTATTCTTGTTTTTTAAGTACCTACCCGATAAGTGTCACTTTTTTATGTTGTCATTAGTTCTTAATTCTTATTTTTTTTTTTTTTTTATCTATTTTTTTTTTGTATTAGATATTATGCTGTTCAATATTATGTGACATTTTTGTTATTTTTTATTTTATTTTATTGTTTGTCTCGGTGTAAGTGCTTAGTTTTGTATATTTTAGCCATGTTTTAGTGTGCGTTTTGTGTTGCAACGAAAAATTTTTTTATCTATCTATCTATCTTTTATTTTTGTGACTTAACTACAAATTTAAAATTTTCAGATTCCTCTGAGGGGTCGAAGTATACGTTTTTTGCGATATAAACGGCTGTATCTTTTTTTTAGTTAACTAGGCTTAGAAATTTAATTTCTCTACAGCTTTAAGGGACCGCAGACTTGCGTATATGTTTTAAATTTCGATTCGATACCTCTACGCGTTCACTAGATAAATGGTCTTGACAGACCCACACCAAGACAACAAAGTGATATTATAAGAGTTCAGTTTTTTTCCCGGAACCCTAAAAATCCTACAATATGCGTCCGTGTGGACTTGAATGTCAATAGCTAGCTTTGCCAGTATATAAATTGATCACAAGTTGCTCTGAATACTAAAAATATAGCTGTGTGATAAAAATATCAGACTCTTCAAAACTTTATGGGTAATGGCATCTATGACAAAATATAGCTAAGGAGTGGAATGCCGTGCTAGAGTCTATGTTTCCTGATAGCTACAACTGAGAAGTCCCTAAGTCAAGTGAATAGGTTACATCTAGGCAAGCGTGCCCCATCATCGGCTACGTCATCGCTTATCATCAGGTGGAATAATAGTCAAACTCAAGTATATAAAAAAAGTATAGCTAGATGCGCCTGAATACATTATTTTTTTACCTTTGTTTGACATGAAGTGACTGCCTATCAGACCGCCTACAACTCAGTTGGTAAAAACTGATGATCAGAATAAATTTCTGATGTCAAAGTGAACTGTAACGACTATAAAAGATCCGCGAATGACAATTAGGACCATTGCTGGCCACGGATCTCTCAAATCGCTGCTTATTTCACTAAATTCCTTGAAACACTTATTTTTTACATTCGTAAACTTGTTTTGTACGAAGCGTATCTTCTTCTTCCTGCCCTTGTCCCATATTACTTGGGGTCGGCGCAACACGTTTTTTTCTTCCACTATATCCTGTCAGCCGTCACACTATCACTAACTTCCTTTTCTTTCATATCACTCCTCACACAATCCATCCATCTCTTCTTCGGCCTCCCTCTTCCTCTCCATCCATCTACTTGTAAACTCAGAATTCTTTTAGTAAAATGTGTTTCATTCCTCCTCTTCACATGACCATACCAAGACAAACAATTTCCTTTCAACTTTTCAGTCACTGGCGCCACTTTCAAACTTCCTCTAATATACTCCTTTCTCACTTTATCCATTTTCGTCACACCACACATCCATCTCAACATTTGTACGAAGCGTACCCAACATAAATAAACTCGCTTTTTCCGTACAGCCAAATAAGCCATAGCTTAAGGTAGAAGCCATTGCGTAAAAGTTAATTAGAAATTACGCTTCCGCACGCTGTCTTAAAAATGACATATGCGCCAACGCTTCTAAGCCAGGAAATATGAACCCTACCATATGTGGCCTTGAACGTGTAGGCTAGTAGCTCTATGCCATATATTTCCCCAAGAATGTTGGGATTGGTTTCCCGTATAACAAGAATCGAGAATCTAAAAACATAAGTTTTTTTAAGAGAAAATCTTCCAATGTCTTTTCCTACTCTGGAGCGGTGCGAGAGGGTATCTCAAAGATTTATTGATTAATACTCAGATATTTTCTTCAGTTACCTTTTGCGTTCACGCGTGAGACATTACAGTGCCATCACTGAGCAATGCCTTCTTTCATTCTATTGTTCCTTCTTCCATTGTAAGGCAAATCTTAAGAATTAGCAGGATCACTTACATCCGTATTTATAAAGAATTAATTACTTGTTACTAAGTAAAATCTTATTATGTCATTACTAATCAAAATTTTTATCTAAGTGGTTACTTTTACTCAAGTAATTAGTTTTCATTTAAATGATTCTGCCATCAAATTCTTGGTCTGCCGCAACTCCGTTATGTGATTTTAGAGCACCAATATATAAAAGTGTAAATTTAAAAGTTATTACATCATTAGTCTCTAAAAGTTCCAACTGTATCAAATCGATTCGCTCTCAATAATAAAAATGCCTTTCACACAAAACTGTTCACGAAATACTTTTATCGCCAAATGACACTAACAGCCTGAAACACCCTATTGTATACTATGATGTAAAATATAACATCATAATGGCTGAAATGGCAACGCTTTGAGGGAAATATTATGATATTACTGACCAGGTAAATGAGGACACCCAACCACTTTGCTACAATCCATTAACCGTCCCTTGAGACCCTTAAGGGAAGTATACACCGTTGAATTTTGATCGTTTTAATCCCGTGGAGGGTCGATCCGGTACATAAAACACTATCGATTTGTAAAGATAAAATTAAAAATAACCTATTTTTTTTATAACTCGAATTAATATACGCATGTACGAAATTAATTTCTTTAAGTAAATTTTAATTTTCTCTTTACAAATCGATAGTGTTTCATGTACGGAATCGACCCCCCACGGGATTAAAACGATCAAAATTTAACGGTGTATAGATGGAACACTTACGTATGTACTATACTACACTAAACTAAGTGCCCCTTGGGTACTAATAAAATGTACAAAAAGAATAATAGGAATGTGTGGACAGAAATACGTTCATCATCATCATCATCATTTCAGCCAAAAGACGTCCACTGTTGGACATAGGCCTCCCAGGCGTCATCACAACGACCGATCCTGTGCGTCTCACATCCATCGGACTCCAGATATCCTGACCAGGTCATCGGTCCACCTTGTGGGAGGCCTTCCAACGCTGCGTCTTCCGGTATGCGGTCGCCACTCCAACCTTTCGGTCCAAACAGCCATCTGTTCTGCGTGCAATTTAAAGAAATACGTTAGTGCAATTTAAAGGTGGACGAAACACTGCCACATTTGTTTAGTGGTCAGCGGTCAGAAGCGTTATTGAAGAGCTGTAAACCAATTGGATTCTCAGTTTGATCAGAGAAAGGAATCCAAAATACAATGTTGCTTTAATTTGTACCTACCTAAAAAGTACTAAAAATAACGTGTTACAAAGATCAAAGGCCATCACCTGGCTTCGCACTATAAAAAACTTGCCAAGTCCGAGTCGGACTCACTCACTGAGGGCTCCGTACAAAACCTATGTAAATAGTTTAATTCCCGACTGGAGTCATAAAGATTTTTTCGAACTATGTTTTTTTTACGGAACATCAAATGTGTTTACAGATTTATTCTATATCTGTACTATAAAACCTTGCTTTATGCCGAATTTCAGGATTCTGAGTCAACGACAATGTGAATTTTGATTCCCTCGAGAGTGTTGAAATACACGTTTTTTACGACATAAACGACTGATCTTTCTTTACATTTACCAAGAAGTTTGCCTCCACACGTTCCCAAGATAAAAGGTCTTGACAGACAGACAACAAAGTGTAAGTGTATGTTTGTTACTTTTTCACTGACCGGATCAATTAAACTGTAAAGCATATCCTGGAATAGCAAAGAGCTTTTGGCTAGCTTTTAATCCTGGAATTATGTTCCCTTGGTATAATTTTCTTCCTTCACTCGGGTGAAGATACTGGCAGCCTCTAGTTGAAAAAAAAAATATCCAACATTACCCTTATCCATTATTTTTATCCTTACTTTTATCCTTACTTTTATCCTTACTTTTATCCTTACTTTTATCCTTACTTTTATACTTACTTTTATCCTTACTTTTATCCTTACTTTTATCCTTACTTTTATCCTTACTTTTATCCTTACTTTTATCCACTAATAAACTTCAAGTATAAAATAAAATCTAAAAGCAATCCAATTTAACGCCAAAATAGTCTCAACAACGTCGCAGTTGTTGAGGCAGGTCAGGGCCTTCCGAAGTACTCCGACTTAATTAAACAACGTAAACTAAAAGAAACACAAAATCCCTTACTTTGACGGCAACCAATTCAAATCAGGGGGAACTAGGAGTATCCTAGTACAAACCAAACAGTTGGATTAAAGAACTTTTTTAAGTAGGTATTTTTCCAGTCCTGTCATCCTAAACTAGTTTAAAATTCGATCATTATTTTCCACCTTTATTCTAATTAATAGATGTCGAAAAACACCTAGGTATTTTCGTTTTTAGCAAGGTTTTTTACCTTCTAAACAAAGCCTCATTTTAAGGTTGTCTGGTATATATCGCTTTCAGTGATAAGACCGCCATTGTATCTATAGATTTAAGTTTAAGGACCTACTGATTATGTAACTTTCTTGGTGTGCAATAAAGTTTTATTCTATTCTATTCTATCGTCATCATTTCAGCTAAAGACGCCCAATGTTGGACATAGGCTTCCCCTAAGCGTCGCCACAACGACCAGTCCATCTTGAATCCATCGGATTCTTTTGACCCGCACCAAGTCATTGATTTACCTTCCAACGCTTAGTCTTTAGATACGTGGTCGTCTAGAACCTTTCCCCCTTGTTCTGTAAGAAATTAAGCTTAAACATTAACCTTCCAAAGTGGTGGCAAAGTGGTAACGGTCCCGACTTACGAGTTGTAGGTCGCGGGTTCAAACCCAGCCAAGCACATTACTTTGTGTAATTTATTTCATCACCACTGCTCTCAAAAACGGTGAAATAAAACATCGTGAGGAAACCGGCATGTCCTAGAACCAAAAATTCGAAGACATGTGACATCCACCAATCCGTACCGGGCCCGCGTGGTGGATTACGGCCCATTCCCTCTCCTAGAGAGGAGGCCTGAGTCCCAGCAGTGGGAACATTAAAAGGCTGAAACAATGCAATGCAATCCACAAGGTGGACTGATGATATAGTGAAGGTCGTGGAAATCCGATGGATGCGAGATACACAAGACCGTTCGTTATGGCGACTCTTGGGGAGACCTATGTCCAACGGTGGACGTCTTTTGGCTGAAGTGATGAAGATCAACACCATACATACGTACTCTAAGGGTATTTTATAATTATGCAAGAAAACTAAAGATAAAAAACAAGTTCAGTAGGCATAAAGGCCTTGAAGTCTGGAAATTACAAATTAGTAATTTATGACCGTTACTACAACTCAACGTTGAAATATTTTTTTTTCAAGAAATATCGACGCTAAAGCAACAGTCTTTAGAATCAGAGAATTTATGCAGGAACGCTTAGCCGCACGCGATCACCACATTTAACCGATCTAATAATTCTGTATTATATGTTTATAGATTATCTGATTACCCAATGATAAACAGAAAATATTGTTTTTTTTAGTGAGATATTATCAAATACAACAACTTCAGCTAAATTTTAACTGTCTATAACCCACCATGTTTCTTTAGTTGTCCTTTGTGTTCCAGGGTTGCGGTGATTCTTTCCAATAATGCCATAGCCCTTTAATTTATCCCAGGCAGTCGACCCTGACCTCGATTTCCAGCCACCATGATCGTGGGCTTGCGGACGACGATCAACAGGTAGATCTCCGTCCGGCCGTCCGTTAGTCGTCCGGGCTGAGCCCGAGTCATCAACGGGCTGAAGCTTACTTTGGCCATGGTTTGACTTCTGAAAGGGAAACCAAAGAAAGAAAGAAGGAACATACATAGGTGCGGTTTTGGTCAGCAAAAGTCTGACGTTCCCACTCTGCCCTAGAGCGGTAGAAGGGATTGGATGATTTCCCACATTAAAAAGAGCCCAGAAATTTATCCAGCAGTTTTACAACAGTTCAACCGCTAAATACAAAACTCTGGAACGCACGCAAAATAAAAAATACTTCAGATCCCACCAACGAGCAATAGATCAACCCAAAGTGAGCTTAGAACTTCTGCAAGATAATAAGCCACTCCCATCCTTCTCACATTTCCTGAAATTAGCCTGTCAGGGTGAAAATATGGCGGAAATAACCTTGTACTTGATATGCAGCTAAAAATATCATACAGATAGGCTTTTTGCTATAAATAGAAGCGATAACCTCTCTGGGGGCAGGAGGGTGTATATTTTATGAGTCATCTCCGATTTAGGTGGGAACAGGGTTGGTTCTTTTAAACAGACTTCTGAAAATGGAAGAAGTTGTCAAATAGCTTTTGTTGGTTGCCTCAGATCTTCATCATCATCATTATTTCAGCCGTAAGACGTTCACCACTGCTGGACATAGGCCTACTCCAAGCATCGCCACAACGACCGTTCAAATCAGATCAGAACGGATCGATCAATCAGATCAGATCACACCAGATCTTCGTTATTTATTAATCAAATTAAACTTTTACAATTTTATAAAATTAAATTAGATGTATTCTTTATAAAATTACATAAAGAACTTAAAATTAATAGGTGGTCACAATGGGCGGTCTTATCGCTAAAAGTAATCTCTTACAGACAACCTTTGGATTGATTACACAGAGAAGGAGAAAAAGATACTCAGGTAATAAAATACTATAATTAATTAAATTAATTATAATAAAATATACTTACCTTTTAACTGTTATAGTAATCGACGTGCAAAATTCTTCACAAATACGAGCTTATAATAAAATATATTGACAAGAAAGTCAAAAGAAATAAAAGTTAAAACGGAGTTAGAAAATAAGACAGACAATACTGATAAGAAGAATAAAAACATATAAATACTTTTTTCTTAACAAAAACACTAGTTTTGCTCAACCCTGGACATTATATCACAACCACCATAGATATCTTTTAAACTAGGCGTCTCTTGCGACTTCGCCCACGACGGTTGAGGTTTCAATTTTCATGATAGGTTTGTGGGTGGCAAATTAACCTCTAAGTGGATATAAATAAATATCACGATGACGTCCGATTGCTGACGTAGATTCTGGTTTAGTACGTGAAGGCAATTAAGTTTGGTGGTCAAGTCCAGACTCACAAACAAATACTTATCTAAAACATGTACTTATACAGGTATCAATTACGATGTGTTTATTGCTATATACTCGTAAACTTGTAAAAGGCAGTCCTTAAAAAAAAAAAACAAATATTTTACCGTTGAAAAGTTACACTGTACCAAGGCAAAAATATTTGTTTATAAAGGTCTAAATTTGCCATTGCATAAAACAATTTTGACATAGTAACCAAACCAGAAAGAATAGATATAACATTATAATTTTTAAAAAACGTGACTTATCTAGATGATACTTTTTACGCATCTGCAGGGCCTTATAAAAGACACTTAAGCTAAACGAAAACCTACCTTCACTCCTGATTAAAGAAATAATTTATTGGTGCTGCTCCGGATTTTTTAATCAGTATTCCATTTAACCTCCTGTTTTATTTCAGCCGTTCGTTACATAAAAAGGCTACTTAATGGCATCCCGAAAATGTTCACACGTCACATAGCTATACTGTGAGGTTGCTGTAAGCCAGAACAAAGATGTAAAAGGAATGGAGTGCCTAAAATATTTTTGTCAAATTTTTCTGTTACTGTGGGAAAATCACGGCAGTTTTAAGCTGTCGATCAGCAATGCCAGTTGAAAACAATTGACTGTTCATCTTTTACTATAGCAGACTTTTTTGAGGTAGGAAATCATACAATGATTTCTCCCACTTCACACACAGGGCGGAATGAAAGGGCGTATGAGACTTCTGACTAACTAATCCACCTGCGTACTTCAGTTACCCTTTAAGTTCTAAGGGTATCTATTTCAAACTTTCCCTCCAAACTATGTTAGACCTGCCAATAGTTCACCGGTCGATATACATTGGCACAGTTGGGCGAGGAGTTTTCAATATTAGTAATTGCTCTGAATCATCATGATCAACAAATATGTACCTAGTGCTAACAATCAAACTGAAATGTATGCTTACAATCTAGCCTACTCTATTTCTTAAGTATGCAAAATTTTAAAAACTTCTGATAGCTTGAAATAAAAATATTCCACAACTAAGCTTCCCTCAGTCGTATTTTATACATCTACCAGTAGAGTAACCGCAAGAACAGCTCTCCATTTACCTTTCCTGGAAATTCCGTTGAACATAAATTAGTCTTGTAAGTTATCGTTCCATTTCTTCCTCCTCCATGACCTACAGTTCCGTGCACTTTGCAAATTCACAACATCCTCTCTCATGAAAATGTTGCCCGACAAACATATTAGCTTGGTAAACGAGTTTTAAATTACCTGTACGTATGTTGAACAACATTTATACAATTTTATGCTTGGCGGCCTTAATTGTACGAAGATTTTAGAGGAACCACGAATTAATGTAAAGTGAGTGCGAAAAGTGTGAAATTATCAGGTTGGGTTTGATATTAGCAAATCTATCATCATCATCATCATTTCAGCCCAAAGACGTCAACTAATTGACATAGGATTCCCACAAATGTCGCCACAATGAACGGTCCTGTGTGTCTCACATCCATCGGATTTCTGCAACCTTTACCAGAGTCATCGGTCCACCTTGTAGGAGGCCTTCCAACGCTGCGTCTTCCGCTACCCTTGCCGCCACTCCAGAACCTTTTGGCCCCAACGGCCGAAACAAATCTATACTGTAATAAAATAGTAAAAATAAAGAGCGAAATTTTATATTTTTCTTATTTTGTAGAATCAAATTCACAACTTTCGGCATAGCTGTCAGGTTAGTGGCCCTGACAGCTATGCCGAAAGTTGTGAATTTGACCACTAGATTAACAGGCCAATCAAATAAATTATCTACTACTAATTTGTTATTACTTTAAGAGCGTTTCGCACTTCGTCCGCCCCGAATTCGATCCGACAAAAATCCGCTCTTATCCCACCGCTTTTAAGCAAGCAATTGGCAGTTTTCTGCATTAGTGCAGAAAAGTGCACGTGTTGGCTCTGCCACAATTTTATTGTAATGAAATAGTTCTACGGCTACTACGGACTATACTTTCGCGAGTTCGGATCGGACGAAGTGCGAAACCGCTCTTATTGTCTAGGTCAAAAAAGCCAAACCATCTTTATTCTACGCATCTTAACCTCTCAATACTCATTCAATTATTCATTTAACATGTTCATTTAACATCAGGCGGAACCGTAACCACTTATATTTAAAGCTGTCGTACGCCATTACAAGGTCACTGCATTTGACTTCTGACATGTCAGAGGTACTTATGTCAGTGGTTCTCAACTGGACTATATATTTATTATTCACGCCACAATGTGTTTTAATTGCTATTAATTTTAATTTGTTTTTTTTTTTTTTGCTATTAGTTTTATTGACTGGCCTGTTGGTCTAGTGGATATTGGCCCTGACTGCTGTGCCGGAGTTCGTCGGTTTGAGTCCCGTCCTGGACAAACGTTTGTGTGATGAGCACAATCATTTGTTCTGTGTTTGGGTGTGATTTATCTATAATATGAATGTATTTAGAAATATATAAGTATGTTTATCAGTTGTTTAGTACCCATAAAACAAGCTCTGCTTAGCTTGGGACTAGACAACGTTGTCTAATAGTGTGTGTGATATTATTATTATTATAATTTAGTTAAATATGTGAAGCTTAGGATGGTTTATTGTATTGTAGTGTTTGAAACGTGATTTAGTTAGTATGTACTACGTACCAAATAAGCTTACACACATTATTTGTTATGAATCTCCCATGTTATGAGTTTGTCTGTATATATTTTTTCGATTAAGGTATGTAGAAGTTTCCTTGGTATTGTTTTTCAAGTAGTTGAGCTCCTTAGTAGTCCTGAGTTGAGCTTTTCAAATACTGACAAATGCTTGCACTGACTGGACAGGTTCACTCTGGTTCTTTCATCAAAATACAATTTCAAACAAATCTGCATGGTCATGTGATTTGACCAATTTATATTTACCGTATGGACTTTAAAAAAGACTTTGACCCTTGAGTTTGTTTCGGTGTTTCTTCTCAGGGTAGTCAGCTAGAAAACACCGGCCTCGAAGGAAAAAAAAAATTGACGTATAAAAGTGTTTTTAAAACCTACTTGCAAAATAAATATCATTTAGTATTCGGGTTCCAAATTAACTAAATGGAGTTAAATTCCAATAAAACTTACTGGAGATACTGCCAATCACATACCCAGTTACTGAGTAAAATGAAAATATCATTATTCCTCTAATACCATTTTCACATAGATATAGGTATTGTGCCATGCAAATAAGTTGAACAGACCCTCGCTGTGCCGCACTTCGATTGAGACCTAAAAATCTGTTAATACGCATTGAAAGTCAATAGCCATTTTAGTTCAACTCATTTAGCTAAATTAGCTATTTTAAAAATCACTGATCAACGAAACGCCTTTATGCTCTATTATTATCTGTATCATTGTGTTTTGTTTATGTTCGTGTAAATATATTAATAAATAAAACACTACGTAACATATTTCCATCTTTCGCATTTCTTTTAAAAACGTGAAAGAGACTTACTAGATTCAATTTCGATTGTGTTTGGATACCAACACATCGCAAAAAGTCTGATGACGTCATGATACAACAATTTCCTACAAAATCATTATAATAAATTACAGCACAGTCCGCACGTAGTCTAGCGCATCTCAGGAACTATTGTGTAAGGTGATTGATGTGGACTACGCTGCGGTTACGCAACGGCTCGCCGGCGTGGTCTGCACGGCAAATCACTCGGCGAGTCCGTGCTAACGACCGAAGATCGTGTAGAAATGTTTGATCATGAACTGATTACGTTAATTTATTTATTCTGGTGAAGATTTACTGTGTTTACGACATGTTGATTTACTGGTTTTCTTATTACATATGGGTTTACTAACTAGGTGACACTTCCTTTAAGTATTTTCACAATGTTAAAAAAAACTTGCACGGCCACATATGGACCAATCAAAGCCGAACCTTTTTTTTTATGGAAATCACAATAATTTAATTTCTGACTAGTATTTTTAGGGTTTCGTACCTTAAAACAAAATGACGGTACACTTATAGGATCACTTTGTTACCCGTCTGTCTATCTTTCGAGAGCCTTTATTTCAAGAGCGCGTGGAGATATTGAGTTTAAATTAAAAGCATATAGCCAAGTCTGCGGTCTCTTGTAGCTGTGAAAAAACTAAGTTAACGAAAAAAAAAGATACGGCCGTTTATGTCGCAAAAAAAACGTATATATCGACACTCTCAAGCCAATCAAAATTCATAGGGTACTTCCCGTTGACCTTATAAAGCAAAGTCTATAGCACAAATAGGAAAAAATATGAAAATTGTAAATATGCAGTTACGTCACCAAAAAAAAAAACTTTTGCGATTCAGAAAAATCTTCGAGAATCGATCCGAGAACTGAACTGTTTTCTTAGGTAGGTTTGTGCGGAACCCTCAGTGCACTTGCCCGGCTTTTCATCACAGCCAGTGTTCAGTGTGTGTTGTGTTTTTTTTTGTTCGGACCTGTCTTTATGGCGACACTTGGGGGACGCCTATGTCTAACAGTGGACGTCTTTAGGCTGTACTGATGTTGATAATAATGTTTATTTTTCATGGTACTGACCTATTGCACGTAGAAAAAGAATGACCTAAATTAAC
The DNA here is from genome assembly GCA_958295575.1 of Leucania comma. Classification (NCBI taxonomy): domain Eukaryota; kingdom Metazoa; phylum Arthropoda; class Insecta; order Lepidoptera; family Noctuidae; genus Leucania; species Leucania comma. The sequence continues at coordinate 5,085,652 of OY282469.1, forward strand.
ACTTATTAAGCAAACACTTTAATACCTTTTATATAGACAACACCGCCGAGGTGGACCTGGCAAGAACTAGCGAGATGACCTAAACGCCTACTGCAAGGTCAGACTCGAGGTGGGTCGAGAAAAGGGTACGTAGAAGAATTCGGGGGAGGGTTTTGCCCAGGAATTGGAAAGTAAAGGCTAAACAAACACTTTAATAATCAAGGCTAGGGTGAATAGTCTCTTAATAAACTAGTGCACCTCACCATCAACGATGACAACGATTGCATCACTGCTTACCATCAGGTAGGATTGCAGTCAAGCACTAGATCATCCGCAATATACATATTTTGAGAACCACTGCAATAACACACTAACTTCGCGGTCATAGTACTGAGTATGTACTCAGTACTATTTAGAAAGTGAAGACTATTAAAAATTATTTGCATATTAATCGCTCTATGATTGATCAGTACCAGCTAACCTCTAAACTAAGAATGCTTTGCGTGATTGTTATTTTTAACTATTAGGTAAGTTTCGTTTCTCTGTTTGTTTACGGTTAAGCACGACTGGTGATCGTGAGGTTCAAGACCTTAGAACCAAGTAATTAGAATTTTCTATCACCTATATAAATTGCAATAGTCGTATTTTTGATTATTTTTGGTAAAATTTCTCATTATCATCACCATTTTGTGGACGACTAATTTTGCCTAGGACCGACGGTCCAGTTAGGTAGGTCTAATTTCAAGAAAGAGGTCACTAATCGAATTCGACTCGGTTGGGCAGCGTTCGAGAAGCTGCGCGGTATTTCACGTTCAATATCCGACAGTGTCTCAATCTATAAGTCTATGACTAGTGCTTGTTGTCAGTGATGGCCTAATAAGAAGACCTAAAGTCACCCAAAGTCTTTCCGCTGAAATGATGATGAATGAGAATCATTATTTTAGTCAAAAGACGTCCACTGTTGGAAATAGGCTTCGTCACAACGTCCAGTTCTGTACATCTCGCATCAATTGGATTCGCGTAACTCTTACAGGGTAAACGGTCCAACTTGTGGGAAGCCTGCTAAACACTGCGTCTTCCTGTACGCGGTCGCCACTCCAGAGACCAATTTGATCATCTGTTCTGCAAACAATGTAGCATTGAATTTGCCACTGCCATTCACGTTGGTGTTTATTTGGGCTATATCGATAACCTTGATTCTCCTGCGGATAGAGAAATGTTGCTAATGAATTGGCAAAAGATGCTATCTCTTATTTTTGTGTCATTAAACTTAAACTCAAAACATTTGCATAATTAACTTCCCAAGAATTTAAACACGCTTGTAGAAGGTTTAGTAGAAATAAAAGCGACTCGTTGTCGGTCAGTTAGAATGGTGAGTTGGTTGGAGGGTCCAAAGAGTAGGTCGAAATCTTTGAAGAAAAACATGTAAATCCATACGATATAACATAAAACTTTGGCATAAATAGGATAGGTAAAAACTGGTCATTTATCAACAATAGAAATCATTTAAAAAAGATAATTAATCTAATACTTAAAAAGCAGTAGACCGATAGAAGACAAAATTTATAGCAAATAGATACATACAGGAAGTTCTGATAATTACCTAATGAAGCCAAAGTAAAAATGGCAATAAATAAAGCAAATAAAATGACCATAACTCCTGATTACAACTTTATTATACCAGAAATCTTGTAATACTTTTTAAGTGTACGAGTAAACTTTAAAGCAATGAATTCGCCTAATGATTTCCTTGCTATTCCTACTTCCGAATGCTATATTTTCTGCGATAAAATTTGATTCCAGATGTTTTTTTGCCAATTCTCGTGGGTCATGGTCATAGCTTTAATAGTATTAATTATCATCAATTAAGTATACGCGGAATTCCAAGAAAACAATTGGTGGTTTTTCTAGTTTGCAAATAGGCAACTTTAACGGAATAATAAGTAGAACTAAACGTTTAGTTTTATAAGTTTGCACCAATATATATAAAAGTTTCTAAAAACTAAGGCTTACTGTCTTTAATTATACGCTCGGTGTACGCCTGCTCACATCTTACAGACAAAACTATGAAATTCTGTCGACAAACCGGTAACTAAGTGCCATCGCGTAGTTGCAGCTTTGTCGCCAGAGTTCATTTACGAATACGTGGCTGTGAAGCTACGCGCCCGTGGACGGTAGACCTTACCCTTTTCCACCCTAGCTTATATATAAACTAAGGAATGGCCGGCTCTGGGATTGAGCAGCAGATAGTGTCCCTCTGACTGCTGAATCCCACAAATTATTATTACCTGCTCCCGCTGCAATTGCTCATCTATCAAACATACCAGAGCCCATGGTCAGTTCAGTCAGCATTTTAAAAGTTGAAGAAAAAGTAAATATAGAAAAAGTAAATATATATAAGCAAATATATTACAATAATTATTATTAATTAATTATTGTAATATATTTGCAATAAAAGACTCTGTAGTTGATCTTTACTGGTTTTTTTTCTGCTGGTTACTTAAAAAATAATTAATATTTTCTTTATTTATTAAAAATTAGAAAATGTAAACTAGTGATTGCTTGACTGCGATCCCACCTGATGTTAAGCAGCGATGCATTTTTGATGGTGAAGCGCACCAGTTTATTAAAAGCCACTCTAGCCTTGAATACACCTTATGACTTTAGATATCGTGCCAGAAATTTTGTTATATGTTGAAAGTTTGTAATGTTTTCTGCTCCATTCTATGAATACTTATAGCTAGCCCCCCTAGCCAACGTAACGTAACGTAACGTTCGTTTGTTCGAACAAAGAAGTTGGGGCGTGGCCAACTCCAAGCATTAACGCAAAACGAAACGATTTTAACTCGGCTATGGTGGCAAGAGGCCATATAAATAATCTACGCTTCTAGAAAATACTATCCATTTTGATACCCATCTCCTTAGCGATTATGTTACACTAGTAGCAATTTCTACAACAACACAGGCCACCAAGTTACAATTTCGTAACTCGAACATTAAATATCGTAACTAAAACGGTATTATGACCGTTTCCCTTTCATTCAAATGGTATCGCGATAACTAACATGACTGTTGCCTGTAGGCGTATAAGCCTGTTAGACCATAAAAATCCAATTACGAATAGTTTAGACACGTGATAGTGAAAGTATCCTTGTGACTGAACAATTTCTTCTCACTTAATGTGGGTATGTAGATGTTAAACGCACTTAGATTGAGATTTAGGGTGCTTCACTTACCGAGGTTGGTGAACAGGCTTAAACACGTTCAACAACAAGCGTTTTTCGACAGAAATTACTAAACATAAGCATAAACTCTTATCTCTTACATTAAAAATATTGTACCTACTACACATACATATATAAATATAAAAGTTGAAACTGACTGACTGACATATCAATGTACAGCCAAACCACTGGCACTGGCACTGGTGTCATTAACAGAAACTTTATTTTTTAATTTCTCTCTACTGACTAGGAGAGAGAAATTTTCGTAGCCGAGCACTAAAGAGAGTTTTCTAAAATTCACCCTTTTGGAGAGATGAAACGAAGGTCATTTTATACTTAACACTTTATTACCCATTTTTAATAATTTTACTTTTGATCATGTCTATATGTAGTAGTCGCCTCTTCGGCATATGCTTCCCCCAATACTTTCCAATGGTTCCTGTCGCTAGCCATAGTCATCCACCCTGGTCCAAATCTCTCCCGAAAAACGTCTTCCCACCTTTTACTTGGTTGGCCCCTAATTCTCGTTTTCTTCTCCTTGTTCCTTTTGACTGGCCTGTTGGTCCAGTGGTTAGTGGCCCTGATTGCTATGCCAGAAGTTGTGGGTTCGGTTCCCACCTAGGACAAATGTTTTTGTGATGAGCACAATAATTTGTTCTGTGTCTGGGTGTAATTTATCTGTAATATGTATGTATTTAGAAATTTATAAGTATGTTTATCAGTTGTCTAGTACTCATAACACCAGCTCTGCTTAGCTTGGGACTAGACGGCGTTATGTGATAGTTGTGTGCAATATATATATTTTTTTTTTTTGGCCCACCGATCATTCTCCAATCTGAAGATATGTAAGAGTTTATAAGTATAATTAATGTGTAATTGTTCGTGTAACTATCATATAATTACATAAATCGTCAGGATTATCGTTTTCCTCGCTATAGATTTAGTAAAACGCGAGTTTTCGATGCCAACCGGTTGTCACCGGTAACTTTGAAACGAACAGCTGACGTTTGTTTGATCTACGGATTTTCTTGGGGAGTATTATTTTCATTTTTATTTCATATTTTATAAAAGCACACTCGTCAAATTAAGTTCAAACACAATCTTACAAGTTTTATCTATTCATTTTAGTCACTTATCACTTGGCGTTGTGTCGAGATAATTTTGTTTACATTGTAGAAAACTAAACATAACATTAATTCATGATTAATTTAATCTTATCCCTATAATATTAAACTGATTAACAACGCTTGTGGTTTTGATTTTGCATTATTATGTTGGTCATTATATGATAAAAAGTTATTAAACCAGACTTTCACATTATAATCAACTTACCCACATTAACTTAAAGTAATTCATAAGGCAATAAAAAGCAAAAAAAAATCAATAATTATTAGCTTTTCAAGCCTGAACAGTAGTCTACCTCATTTCTTTGCTGAACTGCACTTTCTTGTTCTTTCCCCCATTCATTTCCAACTTTCTTTATTTTGTCATCTTTTGATTCTCACCGTTTCTTCTTTCTTTTTCTATTTACAGTAACTTATTCTGAAACCATGCCTGTGATGACCCGTAAGGCAACAGCTCAGGATATGGAGCTTAAATTGAAAAATGCCCTCCAAGAACTTCAAGAATCTAAACTGCATTGCCAACAAATATTGCAGGAGAACGAGGAGAGTGAGAGGGAAATAGAGAAAATAGTATTCCAAAATACAAGCCTTAAACGTGAGTTAGTAGAGCTTAGTCAGCAATATCAAGATGTTGTTGATGAACGCGACCAACTGCGAGTGATCACGGACGGGTTTACTACATGTAGTAACTTGTATGAGGAGGCTTTGGGTAAGGTTAGGGATCTAGAGGATGAGTTAGTTCATGCTAATTGTCACATTTTTAAATTGCAGAGGGAAAAGGAATGTACTCAGACCAAGAAAACTAACCGTTTATATGATGAGTTAGTAAATTCAAATTGCAAACCTCATTCCTTAGTAACAATAGATCTTACTGAAGATTCTTTAATAAAAAATAATTATAAACTTAGTCAAAATAAGATAAAAAAATATGCAAGACTGAATAAAATCATAAAAAAATGTAAAAACCACAAAAAACAACAAAAACACTATTCCAAAAATATTCAACTAAGAAAGGAACGTGTTAACCTAATTAATCAATTAAATAACTATCAGATTAAGTTAGAAGACAGTATAAATATTTATAAAATTGAGACTCAGCACTTACAGTCTGAAATACAGACTCTTAATAACTCGTTAAAGTCAATTTATAGCAAATACATATGTTCAGAAAATCAAATAAAAGAACATATTCTTGCTACGAATGAGTTAGTAGACAAAGTAGACTCGCTTACTCTTAGTATTAACAAATGTACTTGTCAGAGAGAATATAACCTGGCGGGCCTCCAACTTGTGGTAGCAGAGGATACATCCCAGGCAATCAGTGCTCAGGATTGTATTCCCAGCCAGGTTCCCCACTTTCAGCATGAATTAACTCAAGGGGTATGTTCAGTAAATTGTAGTTTTTCCTCTGATAACAGCGGGGATTGTCAATCAATTATGTTTTCTGATAGTATAGGAAGAGGTTTAGGGCAATTAGTTAGTGGGTGCCTCCCTTTCTCTTCACTAAATCTTTGTACACCTCAAGCTTCCTATCATAACATAATGTCATTAGTTAATGAACGAGAATATGATCCCAATGCCATTTTAACTGTATTTGTGGGTAATAGCTCAAATGTAAAGAAAGATGATATCACTAATAATGTCACAGAGTTATTGAAGATAAACTGTAAGAAGATTATTTTGTGTGCTTTTCCCTACTTTGAGCACTTGTCATATAGGCAAAATAAATACATTCATTTGCTAAATATGCATATGCAGTTTTTAGTTCATCATCATAGTGATAAGTTTTTATTTTTTGACATCAACAAGTTTGTTGATAAACTTTTGTCGACTAGGTATACTGTGTACCTACCTATTACTTTTAGACGTAAAATAGCACAGCTATTAGCTTTTATTATTAACACAGACATAGCTAGTATGTCGAAGTATCAATGTATTAGTCCCACAATTAGTAGTAGTACTAATGATAAGTCTGCTGGCTCCGATAGTTTAAACTGACTAAGAAGACAACAGAAGGTACCATTGGCAATTTAGCACAACTTTACAATAAAGTACCTTCTAGCATACAAACTAAAGGGGCTAAGCAGAAGTCATTTACTTTGTTCCTTCAGAACATTCAGGGTTTTTCTTCAAAACAATTAGAATTTGAATTATTTTTAGAAAAAACAATGTTTGATATTATTTGTATTACTGAGCATTGGTTAAAGGATTTTGAAATGTTAATTAATAATGATAATTATAATGTGGGCAGTTGTTTTAACAGAAAATCAATGTTACGTGGGGGTTCACTCATACTAATTAAAAAATGTATTAAATTGAAAACCCGTAAAGACATAGTTGCACTGTCCATTGAACATACCATTGAACTGTCTTGTGTTGAGCTGGATAGGCATGTCATAGTGTGCGTTTACAGGCCCCCTAATTATCAAAACTACTCTGTTTTTGAGTCAGTCATGGAAGATGTTATGGCAAAACTTGCAACTGGTAACAAACTAGTAGTTATCTGTGGAGACTTTAACATTAATATTTTAGAAAATAATTCAGATAGCAATAGATTTTTAAATCTTTTCAAATCATTTAATTTATCAAATGTGTTCATAGAACCAACTCGAACTACCACTACTTCTGCTACATGTATTGATAATGTTTTTTGTTGCTGTGACTATTTAGAAAAGGCCATTGTAGATTATCTGCCTTCTGATCATAGCGGCCTGTTGGTAACTTTTGAATCCATTATACCAATACAACAAGTGCAAATACAATCCAGACCAATAACATCCGGTAAACTGAATAAATTTAACAACACTTTAATTAACAAGTTAGGTGATTGGAACCTTGCAGTGAACAATGGTAATATTTTGTATAACGATTTTTTTTCAATAGTCCAAACCGAATTTAATAAGACTTTTGAGAAGAAAACTAAAAGTATCTGCCCTAAGTTTATATTTAGTGACTGGGCGACTAAAGGAATCAGGATAAGTAGGGAAAGACTTTTCGAGCTGTATGGCCTTAAGCCTATTATTAACACTGAAACTTTTAATAAGTATGTTGCTACCTATTCAAAAATGTTTAAAAATACTTGTAAGGCAGCTAAGGCCTTATATATTAGCAACAAGGTTAAAACAGCAGACAATAAAATAAAAACGGTTTGGAAAATCATAAATAACGAAACCAACAGGAACAAGAAACATAATAATGATTACATATTAGAGACTCATCATGGTCTTATTAGCGATAACAAAGTAGTTGCGGAAGAATTTGTAAATTTCTTTACCAGTGTACCAGTAAAAACTACTGAAGCCCTAAATTCATCACCATCTCATGCTTTTGGTTTATTACAGGCTAATGTTGCAGCCTGCCCCACTGAATTTAACTTTAAGCATATAAACCCCATAACAGTAATAAAAGCATTTAAACAAATCAAGGTTAAATTAACTGAAGATCTTTGGGGTATGTCTATCAAAGTTTGTACCTCAATTATTGAGACTATAGCGCCATACTTAGCTTTAATATTTAATTTGTGTATAGATCAAGGTGTCTTTCCGGATCTAATGAAATATAGTAAAGTTATACCACTTTTTAAATCCGGGGACAGTAAAGACTCTAATAATTATAGGCCAGTGTCCGTGTTGCCAGTTTTTAGCAAAATATTTGAAAAGGTGATGTTAGATCAAATGCTTAATCATTTTAACACAAATAACATCTTACACGATAAACAGTATGGTTTCACCAAAGGACGTTGTACAACTGACGCTGGTGTCTCCTTACTAAAACACATTTTTAATGCGTGGGAAGAGGCACAAGATGCTATAGGCATCTTCTGCGACCTGTCTAAGGCGTTTGATTGTGTAGTTCATGAAACATTACTCCTGAAACTTGAGCATTACGGACTAGGCAAAACAGCGTTAAACTTATTAAAATCTTATTTGAATGATAGACAGCAATTAGTTCAGATAAACGGTGTCAATTCGTCGGGGTTAAATGTTAAAATGGGAGTACCCCAAGGTTCGATTTTAGGTCCTTTTTTATTTTTAGTTTACATTAATGATTTACCCCATTTGTTGCAAAATAAACTTAATATGGTGTTGTTTGCCGACGACACTTCCTTGATTTTTAAGGTAAATAGAAGGACTAATAATCTTGACGACGAAAATAACGCCCTAATGCAGGTCCAAAACTGGTTCACTGCTAATAATCTAGTTTTAAATGGGAAGAAAACTAAATGCATAAGATTTTCCTTACCGAATGTCAAAAGTAGTGAATGTGACATAGTATTGAACAACGAGAAACTAGAATTCGTCGATAAAACGGTTTTCCTGGGGATAACGCTTGACTCAAGGCTACAGTGGGGTCCTCATTTAACATCTCTTGCAGGACGGCTTAGCTCAGCTGCATATGCTGTTAGAAAAATCCGCCAATTTACGGATGTTGATACCGCTAGACTAGTCTATTTTAGTTATTTTCATAGTATCATGTCATACGGTATCTTACTATGGGGACGGGCTGCAGACATCCACTCTATTTTTATATTACAGAAAAGAGCCATCAGAGCCATATACAATCTCCGCCGGTGCGATTCTCTAAGGGAACTGTTTAAAGATATTAACATCATGACGGTACCTTGTCAATATATCTATGAAAACATCATGTACGTTAGAAAGAATCTTCACCTTTTTAGTAAAAGAGGCGATAGGCATAATTATGTTACAAGGAATAGGGACCTTTTAGTTCAACCAGGTTTCAGACTGGCTAAAGTAGCGTCTTCTTTCATGGGGTACTGTTTAAAATGTTACAATAAAATACCTCCTCACATATTAGAACTCAATGAAACAAAATTTAAATCTTGTATTAAACGCACACTATGTACACGGGCATATTATAGCTTGGATGATTATATTCAAGATATGAATGCTTGGGTTGATGCTGGTCCAGCTCCACTACCAGCAGGGCGTACAAATTGATTAGTTTGGAAAATACTTTTTTATCTTTGTATTTAATATTAAATTATTATTGTATAATGTAGAAGCATTTATTTTCAAAGTTTGTAAATGTGAGTACCATGGAGCAATTTACGGTTTTTGGATATTGGACTTGTTTGACATAAATGAGCATGGTGGTTGAGAGTTTGACATGCTCACTCAAATGTCTCACTGATAGTGGCGCGTGTGTTGGATCATTCGGTTCCCTTCAAAATGGTTGAGCTGAGTGGTGCTGATATGCGCGTCATGTCCGTGAACGGGCGCTGTCAGTTGAGACTGGTCATCTCTTAGCTGCCAGTGGTTTATTTTAATATCTTTATTTAGAATTCCTTTTTTTGTCTTTACTTTATTTTATTGACATTGTTCTCACATAATAGTAGCGACAAGAAACATGTAACAGAGATATTTGTTATACATAAAATGATTGAAAAGAGTGTCCATGGAGTTTCTTGCACATTCTTCTCCATAGAGATCTACGCTTTGGAATGTGCAATTAGCATCATTTTTTTTCTGACAGACTGACACCTTGACCTTTCAAAAGTGCCTGTAAATGGTTTATTTGAAATAAATGCTTTTGAGTTTGAGTTTGAGTTTGAGTTATGGCAAAATAGCACATACGATATTTTTAATTCCGGGAGTATGTTTGTGATAATATTCTTCTTTCACTCGAGCCAAGCCATTAATATACCTATAGATATTGATATGAATAGATACCAGCAGTAGCTATTAGATAAATAAATATAAAAAGAATCTTTATTCAAACATGATTGAATAGCAGTGATGCAAAATTCATAAAAAAGAAGCTACCAATGGCATTCAAACTCATTCATATTTTGATTTATGGCCTGTTGTGATTAACGATGTAACATCGCTATACTGAAAGCATTTTTTTATTTATGTGAATTTCATGTTCAAGTACATAAGTAGATACATAGATGCACTTAATGCCACAACGCATTATACCATCTCTAAATAACTGTAAACAGATTCCTGTAGTACACGGCAAATAAGTTGAACCATTTGCTGTGGTTGCGCGCGGCCCACCACTTCGATTGGGATCCAAAAATCGGTTACTACGCATTCAAGGTCGACCGTCATGTTAGTTCAACTTGTGTGACGAGTATTTAATCGATTCTCCGGTCTAAATCGAGGCTGCGCGTAGTCATTGTGGATAGTTCAACTTACTTGCCGCGGACTATTCTGACATTATAGTGTCTAATGCGAGTAGGTTTTACTTTAACGCGGTTGACACGCTTATGACGTTAGGTGCATTAATTAACTCGTTCCAAGTTCCAAGTTCTGTATTTAAGATACAGGTCCATGAGGCTGTCCGCAAACTGTGTCTTTAAAAATTCTAAAAACCTAGCGCCTTTTAATGTAGGTGGTAATTCAATCAGTCTATCGTTGATTATGCCATTTTTAGTTGATATTTTAAGTTTTTTCTTCCTTTATTTTTCCATAAATGTTACTGTAACGCCAAGAAAGGCTTTTTGTACTTAGAGAGATGTGATATTTTTTGTACGTTCATATGGAAAATTTCAACAAAAACAACAAAATGGCTGCCATAAAGCAGGGAAGTGATTTGGACCCAAGCTTAGAGTGTAATTGTACTTTAAAATAGCTTATATTTAAGTGTTTAAAATATCGCTAGTCGATGTCCGGACACGCTGTATATATCGATATTTATTTTTTTATTTTGTTTTGATACTTAGTGTTATAATTTAAACATGCTCTTGTATATTGTGTGTTGCCTCGAATCAAAGACGTTTATACCGAATAAATATTATGTTTATCCACCTGGGCTAAAGTACTTCCTGACTGACATGTCAGATGGTAAGTGTCAATAAACACTAGATACCTATAAACGCCTTCAAAGTTTGACCTTCATTGTCATACAGGTATACGGAGACAGAAGATTCGCTTTTTATAGCCTATAAACTTTTATGATGTATATAGACATAAACACGGGTCGTTAGTGTATAGAGATTTTGCTACATAGTAGGCTCCTATTTGTTATCTATCTTTATGGATCGTTATTGACAAATTTGAAAGAAACAGAGGTTGTCGTATCAATGTACGGTCAGGGGTCAAAAGTGCAGTTGCACTCTAACAATGCTAAACTGTCTAAAATTTCTTTTTAGTAGACGTCTAGTGTTCTACAACTAGTTTATTCAATATTTTAGATTCTATGCTAAAAACTAAATGAGTAATGATCCATTGACCCACTTTTACAAAGAAATTTTACATACTTTATTATCTGTAGAGTGCAACTGCACTTTTGAGCCCTGACTGTACAAATCGTCATTCTAAGTAAACTATACACCGTTAAATTTTGATCGTTTTAATCCCGTGGAGAGTTGATCCGGTACATGACACACTATCGATTTGTAATAATAAAATAATAAATTAAAGTACTTTTTTCCAAAATTCGAATTAATATAAGTATGTGCAAAATTAATTTCTTAGAGTAAACGAGTTAATGAAAAGGTGTGGGCTTGCGGTCGTTCGGTGCCCGTCTGCACCGAGTCCAAGTAGTCGGCAAAACTGAGGCGATTGGTTTACTTTCAAAAGGGCATCCCTGGGTCTTGAAATGCTACGCAAAGAAGGTAGTGTGTTTTTAGTCAGTAAAAGTCTGACACGCACTTACTGTCTGCCCTAGTGCAAGAGAAGTCATTAGATGATAACCACCATAAAAAAAAAATTGATAAGACTATTACAACTTACATGTTTCAAAACATTAAAAATCTTTACTTCACTGTTAAAAACGCCCAGCCCTAACTGCCGGGCATGAAGGAGAGCTAGAGGCATGAAAATTTGCACTAGTATTAAATCCATTTAGGAGATTTTTACAAAGGGATGAAAAATAAATACGTCTTCCTTACTGAAATTAAAAAGGTTCCCCAAAAAACTCCCTAAGGTACCGCACCATTTCCAGCCTTAATTCATGGATTTGTTATCCTATCCCGTTATATTATGTTTCTGCACCACCCTAAGGTCGACTGGTAGAAAATGCCTATGGCATTAAGTCCGCCTTTGTACAGTTTTTTTACTTCTGCAAGAAGTTTTAAATAAATAAATTTATTAAAAAAAATTGACACTATTGATAGGCTCGTGTTTGACTACTATCTCACCTGATGACAAGCGATGATGTGGTCGACGATGGAGCGCACGCTTGCCTAGAAGTAACCTATTTACTCTTAAGAAATCCTTTTCGATAAAATGATTGTCTAAAACCTTTAATTTCAAGTTTGGCTTAAGCTAACGTACGTTGGTAAAATGGTATCGAATCTTAGTTAGATTTTTAATAAAATACTCCATATTAAAAAAAAACCGTGTTGCGCCGACCCCAAATAAAACGGGACGAGGGCAGGAAGGTGATGACTGGCCTGTTGGTCTAGTGGTTAGTGGCCCTGACTGCTATGCCGGAGGTCGTGGGTTCGATTCCCACCCAGGACAAATAATTGTGTGATGAGCACGATCATTTGTCCTGTGTCTGGGTGTTATTTATCTATAATATGTATATATTTAGAAATATATAAGTATGTCTATCAGCTGTCTGGTACCTATAACACAAGCTCTGCTTAGCTTGGGACTAGACAGTGTTGTGTGATAGTTGTGGAAATATTATATTATTATTATTATTATTATATTTTTGATCGACATACTGGACCACAGACATAGTAAATTGTTGGGGTGACACTTGGGGGTGGTCTCTGTCCAACAGGTCTAGAAATTCAAAATATTTTCTTTCACATAGGCTTACATGGGCACATATAAAACGTCAGAAGCTAGTGCAATGCCAACTGTTGGACAAAAGCCAAGCCAAGTCTTTCAGCTGATTTTTTAAAATTAATTATTTAGACTAGTTGACTGCGATCCGATCTGATGGTAAACAGTGATGCAATCTCTGTTGGTGAAGCGCACTGGTTTGTTAAGAGCCTATTCTTTCAAGCCTAGAAGACACCTAAATTATAATAGGACAGAAAGACTGCAGCAGGCAAATTGTTCCAGTCCTTCGATAAACCGTGACGATGGTGAATAATGGAGAAGATAATATATTTTCTAAATTAAACAAACAACCACTGTTTTAAATATAACCCACTTTAATCTACTTAACCTGTACATAAAACCTTGGATTATGACGAATTAACTTTCCTATTAAGCTAAAATTTAATGGAACGTGTCCCAGATCGCTTATAAAGCCCAACTTTGATAATTAGTTCGTTTATTTTCATTTTTCACGGCTTGAATCGTAGGGAAATAGAAAATTTACTCGTAAATCTGAATTTATACTTGAAGTGAGGTATTTCAGTAATGAAAAGCTTTCATTGGTTGATAAAGCATAAAGGTGGTAATAATAGCAACTAGGTATTCAAAATATAAACTTTTGCAGTGTCACTCACACCAATATTATAAAAGCGGCAATTTGTGTGTGTGTGTATACACTGATGAATTTTGATCGTTTTAATCCCGTAGAGGGTCGATACGGTACATGAAACACTATCGATTTTTAAAGATACAATTAAAAAATAAAGTAGGTACTTTCTTTTAACTCGATTTAATTAACGCATGTACGAAATTAATTTCTTCAGGTAAACGTCAGCTGGGCGAGTTCAATGACCTGTAGGTAGTTAGTACGCAACGACCGACAACTACCTACAAGATCATTGACTCGTTGACTTAAAGAAATTAATTTCGTACATCATACGTATATTAATTCGAGAATACTTTTTATCCTAAGAATATGTTCCCTTGCGAGAACAGGATAGAATGGAAGATAATTATGGGAGAAGGGCTGAGAGAGATGTCATGAACCCAAAAATTACTACTGAAGTTTGTCATGACGTGTAATCATGTAAAAAAAATACTTCATGTTAGTTGGAGTGGTCTTAATCATATAAATAATACCACTAAAGCTAGAGTTAAAAACTTTCCCTCTCCAAGTTCTTAAACAGATTTTGGCAACTTATAAAAATTAGATTGATAGCGAGTTTAGTGCCTTGAGGTACGTAGTGACATTCTTTAATTTAATTTTAACCGATTTCCAAAAAAGAAGGACGTTATTTTATTTTTTTAGGTTTACGACTACTATCTCACCTGATAGTAAGCAATGATTTCGTCGATGATAGAGTATGTTAACTTTGCTGACATATTACACTTTTGGACTGACGTTTTAACACGAATCTTTCTACTTGAACTTAAGTCACAACATAACTTATGCAAACGTAAACCCGCTTTAAAACTACGTACTTACTTACCAGTCTGTCATCAACAGCCTTCATTTATAACATGACTGTGTAAATCAAGAAATAAGATTGTAATTTATCGATCTAAAGAATAAATAGCTTATTTCTTCATGCCCATCTTACGACCAAAAGACCTCCAAAAATAATCACCCATGTTACATGAACTCTTGGCCATCAATTACTCCATTATAAACCTATAATTTGAATACCTGTCCAGCTTCATAGTGCGTGCACGCGCTTGGTCAATACTAATCCAATTACTTGGTGCGTGATAGTGAAAGCGATGGCTCGCCGCCGCGGTCAGGCCACGTCCTTGACAGCCGGCGCGCTGGTTGCGACACCGCATTACTGGGATCCGGTTATTTAGAGCCATAAAGCTGAGTACTGACGATGTTCGTGGGCAGTGCAATTGAATTGGCTATGCCTTTTAAGGTCTGGACGAGCTACAGTCATTCCATGTAGACCAGTTAAGGTTAATCGCCTCATAACATACCTATTTAATATTCCGTATCGATTAATGCACGATTCGATCAAAACATGATTGTACATCATTTAAAAAGAACGATCGTTACTGGTAAGTTCCGCTACCCTGATTGTAGCCAAATTAAATCATTACTGGTAGTTTGACTTGCCTGTTAGTCTAACGGCCAGTGGCCCTGACTTCTACGTCGAACTTCGTGGATTCGATTCCCACTTAGGACAAATTATTGTGTGACGAGTACGATCATTTGTTCTGTGTCTGGGTGTAATTTATCTAATTAATATGTATGTATTTAGAAATGCATAAGTATTTATCAGTTATCTAGTTCTCAAACTACAAGCTTTGCTTAGCGTTGTGTATTACATATTACGCGTCCAATAAAAACACTAGATCAGTCTTAACGGTCGAAGTTATCGAAGTAATCGACCTCGATCGACGCCGCAGTCTAGTTGTACCTTTATTGCGTGGTAGGATGAAGGTGATTTGAGAGCCGATTTGTGACTCTAAAATTGGGTTTTCCGTTTAAGGGACTTAAAAGTGATGTCACAAAGAGTCTCTGTTTATTCATGATCGCTCATTTGAATGATCAATGAAAGTGAAATCTGATTACGTACTTGTACAGAGTAATTAAGGAACTTAATTGGTTTTTTATTTGCATATATTTGGAATGGTTTTTCAATGTTATATAAATGTAACTGTTGTTTGGGTTTGTAGTAATTGAACCAGAATTAATCAAATAAAAGATTTCATATTTTAAATAGAAATTGGTAAGAAGTGGTCCAGAGTTGGGGACAATATCAAAAATGGGCATATCATGACATGTTTTGGGTAAAGGCCCAGCAATGAGACAGCACATGGTATAAGTAATAATATAATATTTTACCTTTATTTACAAGGAAGATTTTTTACTGATACCTCCTTGAGAATCAATTTGTCATTATATATGTTTAGATGAATTTTTATTAAGTCTCAGTGTTCTATACCTTTTATCTCGTTTACAAAGAAAACCCAATTCTATTTCCTAGTAGGATATTCAATCCAGTCAACATTCTTGTGAGTAATAGTTATTTTCCCTGACTAATTATATGAAGCCTCAGGGAGTGCGATGAAATATGAAGCCTCTTCTTCCTTAATTAAGTCTCGGAGGAGTCACAACTATGACAACACTTGGCATTTAATATACAACGAAGAAATGGCTGGACGAAGCTTCGTTTTGTCCAAAAGAACAGAGGTTTAATTAGTTGGCTATTTAATTATGATGGTGCAGTTGACCCAGAGGTTGTTTTTTTGGCTGTTGCTGTGTATCATGGGTTTGATTCCCGAACGAAACAAATTGATATAACCAGCAGATATTACGGATCTTTCTTATCTTAAATAAAAATAATTGCCTCTACACTAGGAATTACGCGTTCGAAGGCCTCCCATAAGGTGAACTAATGATCTGCCCCCCTAGCCAAGTTAAAATCGTTTCGTATAGCGTGAATGCTTGGAGTTGGCCACGCCCCCAATTCCTTTGTTCTGACGTCATCTCGATTATCGGAAAACATAGTCATCACTATTTGAAGTATATGCAAAATTAACAATCATGTCAGTTAGCCGTTGCATTTCCAAAGCAGCGTTCGTAATACCAAAAGCCATTCTAACAAACTACGCTGAGGAACTATAAAAGTGGATTTCTGACAACGAAATGAGGGCGTGGCCAACTCCAAGCGTTCACGCTAAACGAAACGATTGTAGGCTGGGGGGGCTGGTGAGGGTCGCAGGAATCGCTATATGTGGCCGCAATCTGAAAATTAAAATGATATTTGTATGTTTGGGAATCGTACCCACGCGATAAAGCCAATTAGTGACTAAATACAGATACCTAGTATGTATTACAACCAAAAAAAAATACAGTGCATAAATGTTTTAAAAAGTATACTATCTTTCTGAAATCCTACTGTAATATGGTTTTTTTTTCATTATTCCACCTTGTGGGAGGCCTTCCAATGCTGCGTCTTCCGGTAACAATTTCAGGTGGTTTATGTCCAGCTGTGGACGTTTTTTGGCTGGAACGATTATGACAATGATAATGAAAAAAAAAAATTGCCTGAAAATAAGAAGATTTTTGGAATGACGGCCACTGCCGTCATTCTTGAAATACCTACAAACACTTAAATCTCTTTAAGCAATGCAATGTTCTGCGAAACAAATTTTATGTTTTGGCATACTTACTCAACGTTTTATTGAATCCTTAATGGTTTATTAATGTTGCAATATCCTGAGGTTCTCACCGAAATTGAATCGTGTGATTCTTTTCGTTTCGAAAGAAGATAAAACCAAAAATGTTGTGTCACTCTTACAGGTGCCCAAGTCTGCTATTTTTATAAATTCGTCATTCCAACACAATTCCCTTGTAATTTTGCTAAAAGTTCGTAATCTACAAAATTCATAATGACCGATCATCGGTCCGTCAGTGGTCTTTTAGGTGTTAAAGTCAAAGTGACATTACTGCTTGCTCTTTATTTAGAGCTATTTAGAGCGGCCGCCGGCCGGCGGTTTTCAGTGTTTTATTTTTGTTATTGTATCAGTGTTTGGTTTTGTTATGTGTTTGTTACGATATAAGGCAGACATGTAGGTAAGTACGAGATTACCATTCTATGCCATTTCTCTCCATGGAGTGTCGGTGGTTGATCATTGGAAAGTCATATTGACGCCATTAGATTAGTAGATTACCAAACTTGTCAAAATCAACAATTATGAAATCAATGATAGACTATTTTGATACTTTTGTAATAGCAGACTTGAGGCCCAGTGAGTATTCTTAGATGATATCAGCAGTTTGTGAATGTGTAATCTTAATTCGAAAGAAAGGGTTACCGATTTTTTTTAAGGTAGGAAATCATCCAGTGACTTCTCCTGTTCTAGGCAAGAGCGAGAGGGTGTATCAAACTTTAACTGACTAAAACATAATCCTATTTTCCTTCTGTTGAACTCATGGCACCAGTAAGCTTCGGCCCTGTTGGGCTCCATCGGTTTTGTTGATATCTCCTTGACGCGGCGTACGAGGGTTACATTACATCATCTATAATATGTATGTATTTAGAAATATATAAGTATTTTTATCAGTTGTCTATTCATAACAAGCTCTGCTTAGCTTGGGACTAGACGGCGTTGTGTGAGAGTTGTGGAATATAAATAAAAAAAAACATATAGGTACCTTGTGTGATATACACCGTTAAATTTTGGTCGTTTTAATCCCGTGGAGGGTCGATTCGGTACATGGAACACTATCGATTTGTAAAAATAAAGTACTTTTTTTCTAAAAGTCGAGGTAATATACGCATGTACGAAATTTCTCATTTTTAAGTAAACGAGTCAATGACCTTGTAGGTAGTTGTCGGTCGTTGCGTACTAACTACCTACAGTTCACTCGTTTACATAAAGAAGTTCGTTCGTTTACATAAAGAAATTAATTTCATACAGTATGCGTAATAAATTCGAGTTTTAAAAGAAAAGTAATTTATTTTATAATATTCTCTTTACAAATCGATAGTGTTTCATGTACCTAATCGACCCTCCACGGGATTAAAACGACCAAAATTTAATGGTCTATATACCTTGACTTACATAATTTTGACTCAAGACCGTCTTTAGGCTGAAATGATGATGATGATGAGCATCATTAAATGCTCTTCATCGCAGAAACACTCACCAAGCTACCTTGAGCAAGCACAATGATAAATGCCAGTGCCTTCTCTATAAGCACTGCCTATTCCATATCAAAAATTAAAATATGCTAAGCATTTTCAATATCAATCTATAATGAGGCGTTACATAATCTAAATCGTGCATGGAATATAAAAATGGTTAAAGTACTATTTTATTGATTTTATAAACACATTACAACAAATGGGTGACTCATTATGATTACGTGTTACGGTTCCTGTATTTTTTTTAATACGCCTTGATAAGCTATCGCGCGGTTGTGTTTTAACATGTAATCATGCATAAAAGCTGTGCTGATTTTATGGCTGTATTATTTCCTCTTTGGGTATATTGGTCATTGATTTTGATACAAAATGACATTGCAAAATTATTTTTTCATGATCTTACACATTGTCTTCATTTCATCTTAAGGCCTGGTTGTAGTGACACTAAATCATCATTACCATCATCAGCCTTTTAATGAGCCCACTGCTGGGTCTCAGGCATCCTCTCTAGGAGAGGGAATGGACCGTAATCCACCAAGCGGGCCCAGTGCGGGTTGGTGGATGTCACAAGTCTTCGAATTTTTGGTTCTAGGAGGTTCATCTTTCGTTTCTTCACGATGTTTTCCTTCACCGTTTTGAGAGCAGTTGTGATGAAATAAAAATAACACAAAGTAATGCACCTGGCTGGGTTTGAACCCGCGACCTACAACTCGTAAGTCAGGGCTGTTACTACTCGACCACCATTGCTCTCAACACACTGAGTACTTTGTAGGAACTCCGCCCGGGACTATGTCGACTTCGCGGCCCCAAAACAGCGGTTTTATTTTACAAAAATCAATAACTATTTAAGATTGTTGTTTTTGCGAGGCGCTTTTAAATAACAAGCTTTATTTTTTCAAATATTTCTGTAACGTAATCTCGTAGATAAACTCGTTTGAAATCGTTAATTAGTGACAGATTCGCAATTTTTTTTTATAGAACCAACTGTTTTATATCATGTTTTCAGTTTTGCCCAGCGATTAGTTATATAGTCAATTTTAATAAAATATTTTTTCATGGTGGTCTCTTTTATATTTATGGACTTCCAGAGGCTTAAAAAAATTCATAACTAGTAGAACCTGGCCTTAATAATTAATAAAAAGCCGTGCTGATTTTATTGCTGTATTTTTTCCTGTATGGGTATACTGGTTATTAGTTTTGATACTAAATGACATTGTAAAATTATTTTTTCATGTTCTTACACACTGTTGTTTTCAATTCATCTTAATAGAATAAAAATAAATTTTTGAGCACTAAAAGATCTATACGGTTTTAGTTACTTAATAAACAACTTATTATCTAATGTACTTTTTGCATAAGAAATTTTACAATCGTAGAGTTAGCTATTCACTACATTTCTCAAGACTCTGTTAATATTTCTTTGTTGAATATTTATTTTGAAATAAGTGGTATAACACATATGTACCTTTGTAGTCATAGGCATAATGTCAAACCTTATTGTTTTTCTGTTTATACACAATGCACAATCATAAACATAAATCATAAATAAGCACTGGTAAAACTTAAAATTTGTTTGTTATTGTTTAAAAGCAGTACAACTTCATAGCTTTAATATTTGCGAAGTAGTAAATTGCTGCAAGGGAACATACTACCAAGATAAAAAGTACCTTATGTGCTCAGCGTTAACATCGCAATCAGAAAACCTGGACTCGAAACTCACACATCACACTACCTATAGTCACTGATAGACAAATACAGAGATAAGACGGCGCTGTCGTGCGAGCGAAATAGTGTTAGCCGCCGAATGTGTGTGATCGTCGCGACCAATGTGAGATCGTGACAATTGTCACAATTTCAGAGGTTTTTGGCTGTTTTGATTTAATCTAAGTAAGTATGTGCAATCCCAGGGGTTGCTCTGCCCTTGAACCAAGTTCCATCGAAATTCGTTCGGCCATTCAACCGTGAAGAAGTAAGAAACAAACAGTCACAATATTTCGCCTTTATAATTACATGAGTGTGAATTATTTCAATAAAATTAATTATTATTTGTACAAAGCTTTAGAATCAAAGTTCACTAAGTAAGTACTACTGATGGGCGATGAACTTGCAAGCATTATTATCAATCTTTGGCTATAGTCTATTGTTGATGACTTTGACTATTGTACTGTCATTGTAGTGCGGTCATTATGAGTTATGACTATATATTGGTAATATTGGAAATTGTTGTTAGTCATTTTATGACTCATAAACTTCTACAGACAGTGTTATTTTAATTTTTATTTATTTAGTCATTTATCACAGTTACTTTGCACTAACTTAAAACCAATATGAGTTTTTAAATATTTGTTTTTGATTTATTAAAAATGCATACCAAAGTATAGAGACGGACTTAATATCTTAGGCATTTTGTATCAGTCAAACTTTATAATTGTATTATAATTCTTTAAATGTAATTGGATCTTATTTTTATTACCATTTATTCTAAGCTTGAAATAAATGAATTTATTATTATTATTAACGCGCCTTCTAATGCTATGGAACTTTTGGAGGTAATTGGTATATGGCAAGATGCAAAAAATGTTTACCGTATTAATAAATATACATTTTTTTCATATTTATATGCTCCCGTTTGACCAATATAGATATTAAGCGATGATTTGGTCGATTGGGAAGCACGCTTACATAAAAGTAACCTATTTACTTAAGTTGTAGCTATCAGGAACATAAAAAAAAATTGTAGGTACTTACATTCCATTATCTAACCATGTTCACTGCCTGACATCTGACAAAATTACTTCAAATTCGGAAAAATAACTGGTTTCCGGAATTAAATCAAAATAAACCAATAATAAGCACGAAAATGATACTCATTTACCATTGAACGTTGAATGTAGGTTATTAACCTTAAGCACATAATATAATCTATTATTCAGTAGCACTGCAGTATAATCTACGCATTATTTATGTACGTTCAAGGAACTACTTTCTGCGAACAATAGCACTGTTTGCTGGAACTAAACTGCATACAAAAGAAAACAGCTTCAGGCATTTCCTTCCCTTAGTTTATTTCTTGAACATCCTGGATTAAAAACAAGACTAGATCGAGATTTTTTTTTTTTGTAGTTTAGAAAATCATTTAATGATATCTCCCGCACTCAGGCGGAGCGGGAGACAGTGTCAGACTTTTCCTGACTAAAACCCACTTCTTCGCCTTCGTTCCCGGGGTTCTCTTTCACACAAACCAAGGCCCCAGTAGGCTTCAACCCTGCAGGGCCCGTACGGTTTTGCTGGCACCGCCTTGAGGCGTGCGTGGAACACTAAACACCGTCGAAAACTCCTGTTCCTTCGTTGCCTTTCATACTGGGGCCGAATCTTTGTTTCAGACGCAGACCCTTGGCCTCAATAGGCTTTGACTCTGCTGGGCCCCTACGGTTAAGTCCAGATCGAGATTTAGAGCCTGAGTTTCTTAATAGCTAAATTCTAGGTCTTGGTCTTTAAGTCAAGAGTGAATAGGTTATTTATAAGTGTAAGAATTTTACGTAACTATTCGGCCAAAAATATTATTACTATATAACAACATAGAATGTGACTCGAGTTCTTCTTGGTCGTCTGTACCTGAGTATAGAATATAATAAATCAAAATAAATTACAGCGTTTTATGTTTAAAAAAGTGATATCAAAAAAATACTTTCATCGAAAACACTTTATTGACTGAACCTTCTTTTTGTTACAGGTATAAATCACGAGAATCATGGAAAACCTTTTTGGAATGGAAAGCGACACTTATCATCTTGGATGTAAGCTACTAACGAGCCTTCTCTCATATATTTTCTTCACTTAATCAATAAAATTGAAATAAAAACTTCATCAAGCTCAATGCTACAGACAGACACATCAAATTTATAATACCCCTCTTTTCGTGGGGTTTAACAAAATAGAAGAAATAGTATATTTTGATACAAGTGCAGAAAGTTTGTCATTGCGACCGAGGTGAAATTCGCACGAACCGTAGGCGAGTGTGTTATAGAGCCGAGGGCTGCAGTGACAAATTTGCACGTGTATCAAATGACGTTTTTCAATACACTTACGACTCGTGGGGGTTGACATGCGCCTCGTGGAGGTCGATGCACGCCTAGCCTGATACAATAAACAATTTTATTACAATAAAATTGAGACGGGGGTGAGCACGCGTACTTTTTTGCACAAGTGCAAAAACAGACCATTGCGTGCCTAAACGCAGTGGGATAAGAGCGAGTTTTCGAGGAAGTGTTTTGAAAAACATATTACTGTTTTCATTTCACTAATATATAACAGTAAAGAACCGGAAAACTTGCGGACAAAATAATTGCTCCACAATTAAAGAAATTTTTAATCACACATTCCGTACACTTCAGGCCACGTGAATGGTTAACGTTTCACTGTTTACCCAACAGCTCATGTGTGGTTCTTTAATAGGGCTGTCGAACATGTCGTAATTATATTTAAGTTTGGTAACACTAAATATCTTTTTAACAACCGGCCAGTCCAAATTCGTATAATTTAATCGTGCTATTACAACCATTTTAAAAGTGTTAGCTGATTGTTATTTATAAACATTTCCTCCAAATCTCGGTCAAACTTAGTTATAAACAGCTTAGTTATAGATAAAATTACTATGGTTTGTTTGCTTACTTAATTCTTGGCTAATATGGTAAAATAGATATTTAGATAGGTCAAAAGGTCAGTGAAGTGCCTTACTGCATGTACCTTACTGACTACACGCAGCAAGGTCACTTGGAAACGTAATAAATATTTATAAATCATTTGATATTTAATGTTTTAAAAACCCTTTTGGAACAAAAAAAAAACTCATGAATTTTTTAGTATTTGTTCTTATAGCAGCAAAAGAAATACATCATCTGTGAAATTTTCAACTATATAACTATCAAGGTTCATGAGATACAGTTGGTGACAGGCGGACAGACAAACAGGCAGATGGACGGACACGGAGTTTTCCCATTCGGGAAAAAAATAGAAAATCATTTTGAAATTAGGCGCTTATTTGACGTATTTACTTCTATTATGACTATTTGCGAGAGACAGTTAACATAACAGTACCAACTTAACGCCAAGTCTGTCTGCTCGAACCGCACCGGTCACGCCCTACGGTGCACGACATTACACACGCATTACAATCCAGTGTTACACTTGTACTTTCAATGCACCGCAGTGTACCGCTTCCTAACTACCGCTTGTTGTTGGAAAATACCGGGTTTTCTGTGAGAGTGACCCGCCTTCTTGATACGTAATTGTATTTAAATTGCACGGCAGTGTATGCGTTATTGTGGGTATTGCTAGTTGTAGCGTACGTTAGTTCATGGCAATGTTATTCCTAATGCATTTTGAAATGCAGATACATTTTGCGTGGGATATCTCTCGCTTCTGCATGATTACCTACTTAATGACTATGTTCTCTCCTTTATATATTTAACGGCGAGTGACTTTATTAAACAATGAAAATTGGTTAATTTGGAGAATCGTAATTGGTTTTGTTACTTTTTTTAATCATTGTTCATTATTTTGTTATTTTTAACGATTAGTCGATTTGATTTTGAGATATTGGTAATTTTAAATAAAAGCGGGTAACATTGAATGGAGTTGCGTCTGTCATGACGGGGAACGTTATATCAATTTTTCGTAGTGTAGTTGACAACCGTTGCATGTTTTGAGCACTAGTAAACCCATTGGCTCTAAATCGCTAATTATTGTTGTAATCGTCTATTATTTACGTAATTTAAGTGTCTGTATACTTAAAGTAGTGAACAGTCATCGCTACATTGTATTAATTTCAAAGTTTCCTGAAGTTCAACGCCCAATATGGATTACCGCGCTGACGAGGTCTCGAATCAGCAATCAGATGCAACAGCCCGGTCTCCCGATTTCCCGTTATATTCATAAAACGAGGTGTCGAAAATTCCGTATAAATAATTCTCTTGAAATATAAAAACTATCTGTTTCGTATAAGTAATGCACCCTAGAGAGGCGTGCATTATAGTTTCATGAACTAACTTGTTACACGAACGAAGCACTTGGAAAACTTGTAATATTTTCTATACTCATGTTTCATCCGAAAGCTTTTTTAAATGAAAATTTATAAGCTGCAATTTTGTATTCCGAACACAAGATTAAACTGTTGGGGCCATGGGTAGACTTCCAAAAGAAAAACCCGTGATCCTGGAACGCAAGCCAAAAAAAGAGAATAGGTGTGGTTTTATTCATTAAAAGTCTAGTACGAGGTCTCGCTTTGCCCTAGAGCGGAAGTTATTGGATGATTTCCCATCTTAAAAAAAAGACTAAACTGGTACATAATCATCATTATCATAACAGCCGAAAGATATCCACTGTTGAAGATAGGCATACTATAGACATTTATTAGCCAAAAAGAAATTGATGATTTACTCGAAAGTTGATCTAAAAAAAATAGCATTAAGTGAATATTAGGTAGCCAACAAGATTATCAATAAATATATCACTCACTAATGATCATATGAGTTATTAATGGTGTAAATTGTTTCACAGACGTTCTCACGTATCAGCACAAGTTATATAAAACAGTTTGTGAGGTGTTTGGGCATGAGTTACCGTGCAGTTGGTTCCTCTAGCGAGAAAGCGTCGATAAAACTCTGTGTATAAAGGTAGCTTTTACGATCTAGACTAGGGTCATTACAATTAACAGAACAGAATCAGACAAACTCTGAATAATCACAGTTTGTCTGATTCTGTACACCCTGTAGTGACATCTATGTCGTCACAGATGAACTAATCCTGCATCGTGCAAGTAAAATTCTCCGCGTGATTAGAACATATAGAACAGCCCAAAATCATCTATCGGGCAGTAGCCCACCAGACACGGTCTCCCTTCTCAACAGAGGTATGTGGGACTTTAATCTTTGTCCCGCATACCTCCAAAACCCTAATAAAAATAGTAATTATACGGATATAAAAGTTAACATATCTACAAGAATCCATGTTAATTTTAACACTACCAAAGCACTTTCACTGGTTACACGATTTGCTTGCTAATCCGCCGAACAGGTAGAAAGCTTGGTATAATAAACCAGCTTGTCTTATCTCTAGCTTGTATAGAAAACAGGACCCGGGGTAAAGTGTGCAAAATCTATCGCGTGTCCCTATAATTGGCCGGTAGTGTAAAATCGTACTTGGGACGTTCACGGTCGTTTATTATTTTAGTTTCTATGTTTAGAATTTGTTTACTTTGTTCTCACATAATAATAGCGACAAGAATAATGTAACCGAGATATTTGTAACATGATTAAAATTTGTACATTCTTCTACATAAAGATCTACGCTATAGAGTGTCCAATTAGTATTGTTTTTTGACTGACTGACTTCTTGACAATTCAAAAGTGCCTGTAAATGGTTCATTTGAAATAAATGCTTTGAAGAAGCCAAGAAAAATTAACCATATCAAGTCAAATTGATATGGTTAATATTTCTTACTTACGAGTACAATTGCTAGTCCCCTTAAAAAATATACGGTATACCTAATTAATATTGTGTTCACGCTTGAAATTAAGCCCTTCTCAATATATATTTTTTAAATTTGAAACATTCAATTGCAAACAAGGGCTTTAAATCGTTTGTTTTTTTTTCTGTGACATACGAAATACCACCATTATACTTTCTTATAGAAAAAGGATGCCCAATTTCTACAAGTGTTCAAAATATTTATCATATGCACACCCTTTTTGCCGCATTAATCAAAAACGCAGTAAGGAAGGATTTTTGGAAATTGAATTACTCATAGATTCGGATTTCTCGTAATGAGCTCTGACACTCTGATACTTATTCAATAAAAAAAAAAGAATAACTTACTGCACTTTTGATTAGCGTGGCAGTTTTATTGGCCGGTTGTGTATAGTTGTATTTACTGAATTGTGTGCAAAATCAACAACATTCCACTTACATTTAACAGATTAGTATATGAATAAAAACTAGGATTCTAATAGTTGTGAATGTTTTCTTGGGTATATAGCTGATATTGGTAGGTTTTAGTATAAATAGTTTGGTTAATATTTAAGGTTTTGTTCATGTGTAATAAATAAAGTAATGTAGGTATAGCTGATACTATATTCCAGTTGCTCGGTCACCACTCTAGAGCCTTTATCGACTATCTGTTCTGCGAGCAATGTGGCCTGCCCACTGTCACTTTAAATTTCCATATTACAACGGACTTCATAATTAAAATATAGTTAGCCAAATAGGTTTTTTTTAAGGTGGATAAAAATCATCCAATGACATCGGAGATAGTGCCAGACTATTACTGACTAAAAGAACCACCCGTTCCTACGTTGCCTTTCATACTAAGGCGAGCCTTACTATCAGAACCCTTGGCCCCAGTAGGCTTCAACCCTCCTGCAGGATCCCTACGGTTTGCTGACAACTCCTTGAGGCGCGCGGGAACAGTGCGCGCGGTCGTAGTCAAAAAGGTTGGTTGTCACATTCATTTTCCAGCATGACAACTTGGAAACGTCTAAAATGGATAATCGACGTACGAGCCAATACCACGGTTTTACCCGCGGCTCGTTAGTGCTGATCGACTAGAAGTAGAGTAGAAAATTAAGCAAACACGATGATTTGCTAGCCAGGCTCATCGTTTGTATTGCAATGATACACGCTGCGAGCTTTACCGACGAGTCATAAGACCGCGGTTTTACTCGCCCGTTGATCAGGGCCTTAAGATTACTTACATCAGCTCAAGTTGTATCAATCATATCGTTGAATAGGCGATAAAGTCCATTTTTTACGACATCCTCTCACACAAACCTGTACTTAACATTTCAATGATCATTTGCTAGATAACATGCCTTTCGGTAGTAATTCATCTATAAGTATGAACATCCTGAGGAAACGTGTCATTAGTTATACGCTTTCGTATGTGATGACGCACATTGCTGACTTTTAATATAACCAAATTGTAGGTGAATAGATTCTGAAATAACTTTCAATTTAAATTTTGTTGACTAATTCGTCTTTGGTCAAAAGTATTTGAAATTTCAAACTGATGGCATTACCGGATTCATTACGTATTGGCATATCGATACTTCCAACCTTAGATAAATCAAAACAGCAGAAGATAGGTGAAATCCGTTAAAATCAGGCCCCCGTCGCCTAATTTCGATAAAGAGATTTCACTCGCACGACAGCGCCGGCTCTTATCTCTGTCCTTGTATATCAGTGATTAGCTTTGCGACTGTGATAACACTGAAAGAAAAGAAAAGAAAGAAAGAAAATCTGTTTATTCACACGGAATGACGCAACTAAGAACTAGACAAACATAAAATTATATAGGAAAGATGTGTGGGTTTCGAGTCCAGGTTTTCTGATTGCGATGTTAGCGCGTAACGTAACTTCCAATGCATAAAGTCATATCATATTTTTTGAGTTGTATTATAAAAGTATAAATATTTTTGGTACATTATTACATCCAACGTCTGGTACTGTGATTTGAGCTATTTACTGATTACATTAGGTAAATATTTCGGCTAAAAGGATTTTCACCATACAAAAACGCTTCCCTTCGCTTTTTTTGTCTTATTATGCGGGGGGGGGGGGGGTGCCGATGGAGGATCGATTCGGTACATGAAACACTATCAACTTATAAAGAAATTAATTCCGTAAATGCTTATATTAAATCGAGTTTTAGAATAAAGTGCTTTATTTTTACCCGACTGCGCCAGAAGGAGGGTTATGTTTTTCGAGAGTATGTATGTATGTATGTATGTATATATGTATGTATGTATGTATAATTGTTTGGCACGCTCTGCAGCCTGAACGGCTCGATGGATTTTAGCTGGAGAGGTGTCGTTAGATTTGTAATTACTGTGAAAGTGATATCGTAAAAAAATAAAATTAAAAAAGTAAAAAATAAAAAATGGTAATTTAAACAGCAGTCGGGACCCATTCTAGAAAGTCTGCCGTCTAGTCAGTAGATCTATGATGTAATGGGTCCCGACTGCTACAACGACTTTCTTGTTTTAGGGCTTTTTCATGAAAACTCAGAAAAGCAGTCGGGTTTTTTAGTTTTTTTAAATTACCATTTTTTATTTAATTATTTCTTTATAAATCGATAGTGTTTCATGTAATGAAACGAGCCTCCACGGGATTAATACGACCAAAATTTAACGATGTATATCCAGTGGGATTTCTCGCCGTCTCATAAAAACTGCCACACTCTATTTATCCCTACTAGGAGCAAAATTTTCCAAAATACTCCCTTGATACTCACTGTCGTTGTTCACTTTTGCGCAATGTTTTAAGCTTTTAGAATTAACGGTTTACATAGTTTTTCAGTAAATTAATGTCATTAAGGACACGATGCAGCAATCAAAAGCACCCAGACATCAAATAAAACTAAACTTGCATAAAACAAAAGAAGTTCAAACAGAGGCTTATAAAACTTAATGACAAAGAAAATTAAGATGACTTTGATCCACAAAGTAAGCGAACCGTCCTAATATAAAACAAAAGACGCGAGCTGTCACATTCAAGTGTCAGAGAGACAGATGAAGTTCATTACTAGGACGCCGACGTCAAAGTGCTGTCAAAAGTGAAATAATTTTGGTTGCAACTCTAGCAATAAACTGTGCTGGTAAAAATAATTTGAGATTTAACGTTAGACTGGCTAAAGACATTGGTAGTATTTAGAATAATATTATCCGGGTTACAAATATTTTGTTGATTTAAACAGGTTTTTTAGACTTCTCCCGCTCTGGGTAGAAGTATCAGATTTATACTTACTAAAATCTATCTGAGTTTCTTCAGTAGGTATCCCTTTGCGTTGCTGGGCCATACTGACTCTTGTTATAGATTTTTTGTGTATTCAGTGGATATAATGTAAATAATATTTAGCAACACTGTAAGATAGATCCTCCCTCCGTATTCTGGAATAAATATTGAAAAAAATCCGCCGTATTATTTCACAAGGACAACAATAACTATCAAATAACTAAATAGAATAAACCATTAATTTTGCGAGGCTACAATTAACGACAACTCGTTTGAACAATATCGCAGTCCGAACCAACATTGCCCCTTAAGGCTGTCAGTATTATTGACGTGATCGTCAAATTCACTAACTGACAATCTCTAGGTTGGACGAGATCGTCAAATATAGTGACAGCAGTGAAAATTCTTTGAGGCATAAAACAATACGCTTACGACCCAATCTTGATCCATAACGACCGGTTAGTTGCTCAACACTCGCCGGCAACAAGCTCCTACGTTGTAATAATAATATTAAATAATTACGACAGCAAACAAACAAGTCAACCTTTCTAGCATGTCTTTCAATGTCATCTATAAAGTATAAAAAGAAAAAAATCGTAGTCGTTAATTAAACTGGTCTAGTGCGTGACACAGTCGTATAACAATGTTAGTTTATTTCAAGAACAGCTAAACCGGAACAAAATTCTTGGATAGTATTTACCAGTTTGAAAATTACGAAGTGTGTATTTTATGCATGTATGGTAAAATAGTATAGTTAGTGCCACAACTTACCATGCCAAACCTTACCATACCATACTTTACCATACTTACCATACTATACCATACTTACCATACTATACCACACATACCATACCATACTACAGGGCACATTGCTTGCAGAACAGATGGTCGATCGGGACTGGAGTGTCGACCGTGCACCGAAACACGCAGCGTTGGAAGGTCTTCCACAACGTGTTCCGATGACCTGGTGAGAGTCGCGGGAATCCGATGGATATAATGCTGATGCACAGGACCGTTCATTGTGGTGACATTTGGGGGAGCTCTATCTCCAATAGTGGACGTCTTTTGGCCAATGAAATAAGAGAGTATTTTGTCATACCTTGTACTCCGTTCTCGTGTACTCCATTGTGATCTGGTGATCACATCAACCATCGGAAACACATATCTGCAACCCACGCCCCTAAACAGGTACTATTTTTAACCCAAAGTTTGATTAGTATTGGCTCCTCCGGTAGGGTATTCCTAGTCCAGTTCAATTTATATCACGCTCTTTCAATACTTCGCTAGAGACTGACTCGCTCTTTGTTTAAGTAAATAGGTACTTAACTAGTCGTTAGTTCAAGTAAAGAGACCGTGACCAACACGAACGAACTGTTTTCTTTTTCACAAAATAGTGATGTCTACGGTGATGACTCGTTGAATACATATCGTAAATTTTTAGTGCTGTACTGATGGCTAGGTCCGGTTCTAAATAAAAAAAGGTTGACTAAAAGTTAAAAAATCAGTTTCAATATCCTAATTCAAAGGTGGAGACTTTGAACTATAGGAACTCAACTTTAAATTAAAAAATCAAAGGTTAATTCACTTCTGTTTTAATTTCAACTCGATATCTTTACGCGTTCTCGAGATAAAGGGTCTTGACAGACAGACAGATGGACAACAAAGTGCATCCTATAAGGGATCTACTTTTTTCTTTTGAGGTACGAACCCTAAAAAGGAGTTACTTGACTTCAGTTTTAGTTGCATTCTTACTTTCATAAAACCTTTGCCGGGCAGTAAAATTAATTAATGTTTGAGTTTTCAACATAATTTGCAAAATCTCACAATTATGAGAGAAAAATAAATATTGCTAAAGATTTAATGATCTAGCGTGTTCAACACGTATTAACAAATCAATTAATCATTATTAGTACGGTTCTGACAGATGAATTAGGCCCGAGGCGATAAATCAAATAAATTCTGAATTGTTTTTGAGTAAATCTTCGGACAACTAAACAACGATATTTCACATTGGTTAATGATGAACTCATTTTAAACTTTGCTACTGTAATTTGTCTGTTTTAGTTTGAAATTGTTTTAGTTGCTATAAGTATTTGTTTTGGTATTTGGTGGTGTGTTTCTGGAAAGGGCTATGCTCGGAGTTTCCTTGCGTGATCGCATCAGGAACGAGGATATCCGCAAGAAAACCAAGGTCACCGACATAGCCTGGAGAATCGCCAAACTAAAGTTGGTGGGGCAGTGGGCTGGGCACATTGCTCGGCAACGGAAAAGCCAGTGTTGGAAAGCCTCCCAAAAGGTGGACCGATAAACTGGCCAAAATCGCGGGAATGCGGTGGATTCGAGAGGCACAGGATCGATCGTTGTGGCAACACTTGAGGGAGGCCTATGTCCAACAGTGGGCGTCCTTCAGCTGAAATGATAATGATGGTGTATTTTTGATGGTAGTATTTGGTTTTGTGGGGGTCACAAGAATGTCATAGATAATATGATAAGATGATGATGAAACAAATTTAAAAAGACAATGTCATTTTATGCTGAACATCGTAATTATACTAACTTAGATTGTTCAATGACGATTGAAGCCGAGCTCCCCATAAACATACGTAATAGTGATATAGTTTTTGATGGCATAATTGGTGCTGTGATGGAATGATTGGCTGTTGAGCTGATGATGATGATGATGATAATTATATCAAGTTAACATGTTTCTGAACGCACCCACGATTCAAGAGTCTAATTCTTAGTTTGCAACATTTTATTCATCTAATACTAACAATAACTCTCAAAACAGTACGAAACCAACCCGCACCGTGTCCGCGTGGTGGATTACGGCCCATTCCCTCTCCTAAATTGGAGGCCTGAGTCCCAGCAGTGGGAACATTATAAGGCTGATGCTATGCTGTAATAAAAATAATATTATAAATCACTGTTTAAAATATTACCTACTACCTAGATAAACATGCCTAAGGAATCTAAAATGCTCGTTACTAACACTTTAAGTCAACTGCATAGGAAGTTACATAAACTATAGGAAAAGTTGTCAGGAATTCTATGTTTATAGGGTTCAGTAGTAATCATAACATCATGACCTTTTGAGTCGGTCTTACTCGTGTGTTTAGATTGACGTGGATTATTATGTGGGAGCGTAATTTATTGCGCACACAGAAAATAATAGACATGAAACACCGACTTCCGAAATTAGAGAACTTTTTTTGCATAATGTATATAACAACCCGGAATCATCTCTCGGACAGTTTCCCGGTTCTGACAAAGCATGTGTCTGGTCCTCCCCTTTTCAACGAGGGTATGTGGGGCTTTACACTCTATTCTTCATAACCCCCAAATAATTTTTTGTTTTTTTTTTTAATGAAGACTGTTGTACTCGTCTGTACCCAAATCGTCGATGGCGCGTACTGTTCCACACGCGCCTCAAGGAGATATCAGCAAACCGTAGGAGCCCAGTAGGGTCCAAACCTACTGGGGCCATGGGGAATGTGAAAGAGAAATCCGGGGCTCTAGAACGAAGGCAAAGAAGAAACTGGTGCGTGTTATTAGTGAGTAAAATCTGAAATAATCCCCCGCTCCACCCAGGGGCGGGAGATGTAATTGGATGATTTCCCCACTTAAAAAAAAACTGGTTTGTAAAACAGTTTTTTATTTTACACTTTTTTATTGTTTAAACCGCTAATTAAAAGTGTACCCATATTTGAAGATTTCCCTCGATATCTCCAAGAACCCATCGACTACTTGGGAAGTATACCCGTTTGCCTTTCCCTTCCGTAGTGTTATAACATTAGTGTTTATTATAAAGGTGGATGTGTGTTTGTCACTCCTTCACTCTTAAATGCCTAAACAGATTTAAGGCCAGGTTCTACTCATTTTGAACTTTTTTAAAGCTCTGGAAATCGACAGATTTTATTAAAATTGACTACATGACCAAGCGCTTGGCAAAAATGAAAATATGGTATAAATCTGTTGGCTCATTAAAAAAAAAATCGCTAATCTGACCCTAATTTACGATTTCAAACGTATTTATCTATGTGATCAGTTGATCACGTTACGGGAATATTTGAAAATTACGACAAAAAAAACAAAGTTCAAAACCGCTTTGTAAAAACAAAAATCTTGAATAGTTTTTTTTTTTTATAAAAATAAAGCCGCTGTTTTGGGGTCGCGAAATCGACATAGTCCCGAGCGGAATTTATTAAAAAAAAAAACAATGACTACAACCGGCCCTTAAATAGATAAGAGCATAAAATCAAGAAGCTAGCTGTGCATATTGCATAAATTAATCAAGTAGCTAATTCTTATAAGTCTGCAACAAGAATTTAGTATTGAGTTACAAATCAGATGATGACATTATACCTCGAACCAGTTATTTCATTAACATACATATGGCACAGTAAATGTGTGCTGGAAAGACAATTTGTCAAGGTTACGAGAAGCAGGTGGGCGGTAAAAACCAGAGGTTTCCAAGGTCAGACTTTGAATAGGTTATTGCCAAATATATCATTTT
The DNA here is from genome assembly GCA_958295575.1 of Leucania comma. Lineage (NCBI taxonomy): Eukaryota > Metazoa > Arthropoda > Insecta > Lepidoptera > Noctuidae > Leucania > Leucania comma. Next base: position 5,119,681 of record OY282469.1, read on the forward strand.
AGGGTTCCGTGCCCACACAATACGGGACCCTACTACTAAAACTATCCGTTCGTCTGTCACCAAGCTATATCTCATGAACAGTGATAGCTAGACTGTTGAAATTTTCATAGATAATGTTTTCCGACAAACTGTGAGCCAAAGTAGCACAAAGTTGGTGCCTTGAGACAGTGCGACGGGGTCGCCGCAGACCACGAAGGCGATGGCGTGATGAGCTAGACGGATCCCTACAGAACTGGCAAGAAGAAGCGCGGGCCCGCGAAAAATGGAAAGAGTGGAGAGAGGCCTTTGCCTAGGAGTGGGACAGAACAGGCTAACAAAAAAAAGTATTATTTCTGCTATAAGAAACAAAAACCAAAACCAGAATAAATTAAATATTTAAGTGGGGCTCCTTTACAACACATTTAATTTCTTTGCCGTTTTATGCTACGGACGGTTTTTTTTTTTTTTTTTTTTTTTTTTTTTAGTGGTAGGTAAAAATCATCCAATGACGAATCCCGCCCTTGGGTGGGGCGGGAAACAGTGTCAGACTTTTACTGACTAAAAAACCTACCTTTCCATTCCTTGCCTTTATCCTGGGGCCTTTGGTGACAGTCTCACATAACCTTTGGCCCCAGTAGGCTTCGGCCCTGCTGGACCCCTGCAGTTTGCTGACAACTCCTTGAGGCGCGCGGGAACGGTGCGCGCCGTAGACGACCTGAGCTCGGACCGGTCTGTTACCGGACGGACGGACAGCGAGCTACCCATTGCCCACCGTCCGCGAGCCCGCGCCTACGGTGGCCGGAAATTGGGATCGGAAACCCGGCGGCGGCGGCGGCGTGTCCGCCTTTGCCTAAGGCGGTCGGCCTCCTCCTTTACTAGCATTACTGCTTCGCAGAAGGAGGCGACCGCCTGCCACTCCTCCTCGCTCCGGAGCATGGCTTGAACCAAGCCCCGGCGCGAGAGATCGCCGCCGATCGCCCCCACGAGGACACGGCGCTGCTCTTCCCAAGCGGGGCACACCTCGACTGTGTGCTCCACCGTGTCCACCGGGCGGTCCGCACAATGGCGACACCCGGGCGTCGTCTCCGCACGAATCTTGTACAGGTACGGACCGAACTTGCCGTGCTCGGTCAGCACCTGCGCCAAACGGAAGGTGACGACGCCGTGGGGCCTTTCCAGCCACGCCTCAAAGAGGGGCCTTACCGCCTCGATCGTGGCGTGCCCAGCACGAGGTTGCGACAATCGCTCTCGCCATTTCACCATGAGATCCCGCCGGAGCTCTGTCCGCCATGCCGCGACTTGTCGCGGCAGCGGAGTTTCGCCCCGACGTTGCATCTCCACGCGTAGGTCATGCATGTGTGCAAGGACTGTTGCCTCCAAATCCTATGGTGGTAGGCCAGCAAGGAGGCTCGCCGCTTCGCAGGACACCGTACGGTATCCGCGGATCATCCGGATGGCCATGACCCTCTGGCAGGCGGTTAGCCGGGCCGCCACTCGCTTCCGTAGCGATGGCGCCCACACCGGCGCACCGTAAAGGGCCATGGACCGAACGATGCCTGCGTAGAGCCTCCGGCAGGAGGCGTCTGGACCCCCTAGGTTCGGCAGGAGCCGCTTGAGCGCAGCCCCAGTCGCATTCAACCTGGGAGCCAGACGTCGGAAGTGCTCCTTGAAGTTCCACCGGCTGTCGAGGACGAGTCCCAGGTACTTCATCGTCGACCCGACGCCGATGTGAACTCCTCCTACCGTTAATTGGGAGCCCGGAGGTGGCGCGCTCCGAGGGCCGTGAAAACACATGGCCTCGGACTTGTGCAATGCCACCTCGAGTCCCAACTGCTGTATCCTCTCCACGACTGTCGCAACCCCGCGCGTCGCTAGTTCGACCGCCGCCTGGTACGACCGTCCCCGCGCCAGGACCAGCGTGTCGTCTGCGTAACAGACCACGCTGACCCCGTCGGGGAGGTCGGCGCGCAGCACGTAGTCGTACCCGATGTTCCACAAGGGCGGCCCTAGTACCGATCCCTGCGGAACACCGCACGACATCTCTCGCCGTTTCAACTCCCCCTGATGACCGGGGTAGATGATGAACCTGTCCGACAGGTAGGCCTCGATCACCCGACAGAGGTAGTCGGGCACCCGGTGGTACCGGAGTGCCCTACCAATGCAACTCCAGGGCAGGGAGTTGAAGGCGTTGGCGATGTCCAGAGACACCGCCAAGACACACCTGCCCCGGGACACCGCATCCCCCGTCGTGAGGGCTCGCACGCGCATGATGGCGTCCACAGTGGAGCGCCTCCTGCGAAATCCGAACTGGCCGTCCGCAAGATCCGGCCCCTTCCGTGCCAGATGCACGACGAGGCGGTCTGCAATTACTCTTTCAAAGAGCTTGCCCACCTCGTCGAGCAGCACAATGGGCCGATACGCGGACGGAGAGTCCGCGGGGCGCCCCGGCTTCGCGATAAGGACCAGTTTCCCCGTCTTCCAGCGAAGCGGGAACTGGCCCCTCTCCATGCATGCGCTGAAGAGCCCTCTCAGTCGAGACCCGAGTTCCTCCATGGCCAGGACCCAGGCTTTTCCAGGCAAGCCATCGGGTCCTGGGGCGGTGTTCTTGGCACTCAGCCTTCGCACCGCCACTCTCATCTCCACCTCGGTCACCTCTGGAGCATTGTTGCCGTCGTTGCCGTCGTGGTCCGCATCGGACACCGCCGCTGGTGGCGGAGCCATAGGCGGGGGAGTATGCTCCCCTCGCGTAGGGAACAGAGCGCTCACCACACCCTCCACGAGCTGGGGCCGGAGACTCTGAGTCAGCGGGGGAGCCCATGGCCGGAGTTTCTCCATGACCATTTTGTATGGGCGTCCCCACGGATCGACGTTCAGAGACTCCAGCCACACGTTGCGGGCCTCGAGTTTGGCCCGCTTTATCTCCGCTCGGAGGGTGCGCTTTGCCGCCCTGTATCCCTCGTACAGCTCCGCCTCTATGGCCTCCGCACCCGGTGGACGGGTGCGGCGCCTGCGGTGTCTAGTATACCGGCGTCGCGCAGCATTGCACGCATCGCGCAGTGCCGCAATCTCTGGCGACCACCAGTGTACTTGGCGCCGGGCACGTCCTGGCCGGACTCGGGGCATGGCCGTGTCGCAGATTTGCGACATGGCCACCTGGAACCAGTCCGCCTCGACGTCGATGTCGACAGGCCTGTCCGGTGCTTGCACCCAGGCCTGTACTATCGCGGCTTCCTGGAGCAGGTCCCTGTCCAGCTGCCTCAGCGCCCAACGCGGACCACACGGGGTCTGTCGGACCGGCACGGTCGAGGTCTGGGCGGAGACGTCAAACCGGATGTACCGGTGGTCGGAGAACGTCTCCACCTCCTCTATAACGCGCCAGTCGACGACGCGCGGTGCCAGTGCAGGGCTGGCGAACGTAACGTCCACCACCGACTCGCCCTGCATCCGCACACACGTGGGGACAGAACCCCGGTTTTGTACGACTAGGCCCTGTCCTAGGGCCCATTCCTCCACCCTTCGACCTCGTTGGTTCGTGAACCGGGAACCCCAAGCCTCGTTCCAGGCGTTGAAGTCCCCGCAAACGACCACGGGGAGGCTGGAGTCAAACCCAGCAACGACGGCATCCAGCTCCAAAAGGGAGTTGTCTAGTTCGGCGAGAGATCTGTTCGGGGACAGGTAGACGCCTACCACCACTATGTCCCCGAACCGTGCTGCCACGCAACCCCGGCCTTTCTTGACGGCCTCGAGTGCCGGGGTACCGGCGGCGGCCGACGAAATGAGTGTCACCGAGCCGGTCAGGTCCTGAACCCAGTCGGCTCTGGGCAGGACAAAGTGCGGCTCGGAGACAACGGCGATATTGATCGACCACTGCGCCATGCTCTGGAGCAACAGATCCTGAGCGGGGGCGCAGTGGTTGATATTCGCCTGGAGGAGACGTAATGGAGCCGTTATTGGCAGTCCATTACAGTCTCCTCCCGGGCCCTCCGTGAGGGTCCTGCCGCGGTGATGCTACGGACGGTACGAACCCTTCGTGCGCGAGACCGACTCGCACTTGTCCGCTTTTTTTTTTCACTTTTTCTTAATGATTGTCGATATTTCTTTCTATCTTATTTTCTGTTTTTTAAACTGAGCCTAAACTAGGAATTACTCTTGTGTTGTAAGTGCGTTTACAAACATGTAAACTCATAAATACAATAGATATCCAGACTAGGAAATACCTGTAGAAGAAATTAATATATGACAATGCATTCTAAGTTATACTCTTTGATTGTTAGATAACTAGGAACACGGGCGTCGCCAGCCGATGATCAAGGGGGGGGGGGGGCTATTGGAAGTATAGAGAATAATGAAAAATGTTTTTTTTTAATAATAATCATAATATAACTCCTAATTGCTAGCCTTGTCTCTTCGATTTCATATAGGATGGGCATTATATTGTGGGAAACTGGTGCCTAAATTAGGTTCTGAAGCTGTAAAGCAAGCCTCTAGGGGGGGCCGTAGCACCCCTGCCCTCCCTTGGCGACGCCCTTGACTAGGAACAAGTTTTCGTAAACTTATTTCTTGAAAGGCAGCACACAATTATCATCAATATTTTGTTTAAGTTATGGTTTATATTTATTTAAGTTATAATTTTATATGTTATGTTTTATTTACCATCATCCGTGCATCACTGCGGGGTGCCAACTGAAAACCAGCGCTGGATGTCTGACGCCCAGAAATTTTTCAGTTGATAACCCTTTCGATTCGGGCACACTTAGTGCAACTGTATTGTATTTCCATACTATTTTCCTATATAGGGTGACTGGTAATGAATGAACGATACTTAAACACGTGATTTTAGTCATGATAACAAACAACTTTTACTATGGGACCAAACCAAAAATCTGCTGGTCAGTACATTTATGTTCGCTTAACTGGTCAAAATTTACTGAAATTGGCTGATCTTTTTCGCGATTTCAGGTTTGGTCCCATAGTAAAAGTTGTTTGTTATCATGACTACAATCACGTGTTTAAGTATCGTTCACTAATTACCAGTCACCCTATATAATTATTTTGTATTATTGCCCATTGTATTGCCTGCGTCGAATAAATTCTATTCTTTAAATCTCCTCAGGACTATCTAGCTAAACCCATATAAGGCATCCTTATCAAGGCTAAACGCAATTACTATTTAACGAAGCTTCTAAAAGATCTTTTAGTTAGGAATGCGCAAAGCGAGACGGGTGCTATGAATTAAATATTAGGTCGCCTACATCAGCGACGTTCTAGTATTACAAACTAGATGGGCCATTCAAAATGGATATAGTCTAAATTATACAAAATTTAAACGAATACAATAGAACTTTTGTACACCAAGACACTGACACAATTTATATAGGGTGACTGGTAATAAGTGTACGATACTTAAACACATGATTGTAGTCATGATAACAAACAACTTTTACTACAAAATCTGCTAGTCAGTACATTTATGTTCGCCTAACTGGTCAAAATGTACTGAACTTGCTAATTTTTTTTCGCGGTTTCAGGTTTGGTCCCATAGTAAAAGTTGTTTGTCACCATGACTACAATCACGTGTTTAAATATCAAACACTAATTACCAGTCACCCTATATAAAAACTTAAACATATGGATACAATGTCAAAAGAAATAATATGTGGAGCCAAATATTTTGGTTAATTTCTTTTTTTGTTTAAATTTAACTCTTCCCTACTCGACAATCGTCAACGTAAGCTTGTTTTAAAAGCTTGTTATTTCATTCAACGCAATATAACGCAATATTCGATAAATAGGCAACGCAAAAAAAGAGAAATAACGCCGGAAATCTCTTTTGGCATTCGGTAATCTGGCCACTCTCTTGAATATTTCAAAAAACTTGATCCAGGAAATACATTTATGTCTTTTTTTGAAACTTTTTTTTGGAAAAAAAAATCATCATAGAATCTTTATTTTTTTTTATTTATGAGTACATTATGAAGACTCAAAGAAAGAGCAGATTTTTAGAAATCTTTTCGTACATAAATTTAGGATTTGATCTGTATAAAAGCTTACATAATATCCACAATATAGCTGTGCTTCAAAAATATTCAGAGAAAAATATGTAATATCGTCATAATCACGTAAGAGCGGTTGTATGAAAATATATGTCAAGAAAGACGCTCTTTCTACTAAGCCCAAGCCTTAGTATCATTCGCATGTAATATTATTATAGTACTTATCGCAGTTACAAATGGAAATTTATTATTAGCCATAGACTATTGTAAAACATTTTATAGACTAAGAACAATATTTTGAGTACCGCTGTTGGAAACCATATAAAAAAAAAATTAAAAAATAAAACCGGGCAAGTGTGAGTCGCACTCGCGCACTGAGGGTTCCGTTCCGTACAAACTTGGTAAATTGCGGTTTACGATTTATGACGTATTAAAAAAAAAGTACCTACTAGATCTCGTTCAAACCAATTTTCAGTAGAAGTTTGCATAGTAATGTACATCTAATATATTTTTTAGTTTTATCATTCTCTTATTTTAGAAGTTACAGAGGGGGACACACATTTTATTACTTTCGAAGTGTCTCTCGCGCAAACTATTCAGTTTAGACAAATATGATTTTAGAAACCTCAATATAATTTTATGGGTTTGATAAAAAAAAAAAAACAACAATAACAGAATACATCTACTTACAAAGTTTCAAAAGTATAGTTCTTATAGTTTCGGAAAAAATTGGCTGTGACATACTGACGGACAGACAGACAGACAGATATCACGAATCCATAAGGGTTCCTTTTTTTGCCATTTGGCAACGGAACTCTAAAAATGAGTCCCTACTCTGAGAAGCTGTGACCTCAGTGTCCCGAACACGTCTTAAATGGTACAGACGAGGTTTTATTCATTTATTTTTTGATTGCTTACCTTAGCTTAACACAGGACAAATATTGATAAAAAATAAGTGTGAACCTTAGCAAAAGGTTCAACTTATTTGCCGCATACTATATACATACATACATCTTGTATACAGAAAACTCTTTGTGCGACAAAAGTCTAGCATAAAACTTTGTACCAACAGTAAAAGGAGAAAAGTAAACTAAGTACCACATTAATTATTACAAAGCAGCACATCCAGCATACTTACTAAACTCATAAATATCGTTGGCACGTACATCAACTAATTATGTAAAAGTGTTTGTTTTGTTCATGTTGTGGAATAAAGGGAGGAATTATTGTAATTATTAAGCTCTGTCTACACTGAACTGACATATGTAATTGAGAAGGTATTTCTTTTTGAGGTGTAACATCATCATCATTCATGATGATGAGGTTGATGATATCTCCCACCCTTGGGCGGAGCGGGCTTTAGTGTTAGGTTTTCACTGGTTAAAAAGCCCACCCCGTTCCTTCGTTGCCTTTCATACCAGGGCCGAGCCTTCCTTTCAGAAGCAGGCTTCGACCCTGCTGAGCCCCTACGGTTTGCTGACAAATCCTTGAGGCGCGCGTGGAACAGTATGCGCCGTCAATGACTTGGGCTCGGTCCAGACGGTTACCTGACGCTCGGACAGCGAGCTACCCATTGCTCGCCGTCCGCAAGCCCGCGCTTACGGTTTACCTCATACTCAAAAATTATTTTTCTCTTGTTACAGGAAGAAAACATAGCACTCCGATTAATAAAACAGCATTCAGACATCGAAGAGCCAGAAAGCAGTCCAGCATCCCCTGAAGAAGTGTTCAACACTGGCAACGCTGGTACTACAGGCCGGGCTTACTTCGATGAGGCGGGCTATGTGGCTGGAGGGTCTAAGGACTCAGATCCTTACGTGAGGAACCGGTTCAACCAGGCGGCTTCAGACAACCTGCCTAGTAACCGGCCGGTACCTGATACGAGGAACGCTATGTGAGTTTAACACATATTTTTACCCAACTACGATAAAGCCAAAGGAAGGTTATACGACTTTCTTTTGTATATAAGACTAGATAATAGCAATAGTTAAAACTTCTTTTACATAACACTATTCTTGGTTTCTATATAATTCAATTGTATAGTTGAGTTAATAAAATGTTTTACAACAATTATTGTTGAATGCAACAGATTTTTTACGTGATATAATAATAATAATATTCTTTATAGCGAGTAACAATGTGATTCATTCAGTGTTAGTAACAATAAAAACAAACTTATAACTATGTTAGTGACACAAATACAACTACAAAAAATAAAATAATTAATCATCGCTTCAGCAATCCAGCTGAGATAATGGAGCAACGATTAACAATGTAGCAGTCCAGCCTGTCAGCAATCATGCACATCTTTTACGCATTAGTGCATAAAAACAATCTACACGGATTTCCGCAAACATCCCTGATGCGCTACAGAAGCGATTTTTGCGTAAAACGATGGTTACGCAAAATTTAACGACGTTATGATTTTGATAGGCTATGTATGTAATAGGAAAAAACCAAAAATCGCGTTTTTTAATTTATGTTCACCTAACTGGTCAAAATGTACTTTTGTTTTTTCGTGATTTCAGGTTTGGTCACATAGTAAAAGTTGTTTGTTATCATGACTACAATCACGTGTTTAAGTATCGTTCACTAATTAGCAGTCACCCTATATATGTATGTATATGAGTATGTTCACATGTTCTCTCATAGTTCCTAATCTACTTATGAGAACTGGACATATTTATGAGGTATCGTTAGAACCGTCTTAATTGTCTGTTGAATATAGGCTACGTAACGTGTCACAAAACTTCATTTTGCGCCCTCTAGCGGACAAAAAGTAATGTGTTAAAAAAATATCTTCACAGACTGACAGACAAAAAACTGATCCAATAATGGTTCCGATTTTGCCGTTTGTATGGAACCCTAAAAAACTACTTTTAATCACATGAACAAAAAGGTCAACAAAGCACCTTTCACCAATAACAATTGACTGGCTATTATACGTAATTATAAATCAAAATCTGTATTATATAATTGTCAAAGTCACTTTTCTAATTATAAACCGAATGTCAATCCGTGACATTGACATTATGACAATACTGAATCAATAAAGATACCGTCGTGAACGTAAATGAAGATCTTAATTATTATGTTCTTATAATATATTGAAGCGACATCTATGACATCAAAATGGAACTAAAATTCAAAGTTCTGTATCGCAGTATTAAAGTTCTCCGCGTGATTAGAACATATACAACAGTTCAAAATCAACTATTGCGTGCCTGGCCTACACACAATCACCACCGGAGGATTCTTCTCTTCAAAAGACGTCTATGTGACTATATACCCAATAGTTGATTTCAATCTTAGAAATGATTAGTTTCTACTTCGGAACTCTTAATATTTAAAAACTTTTGTTTTTTTTTTTATCTATCTTGGTTATAAATACTGTGACATTACAGAAAATACAAAGCACAAAGAAACCAATAAATACCTAATTTAAAAAAAAAAGAATAACGCACCTTTAATTATACTCGTATAAAGTTTATTTGAACTTATAATTTCGAGTCAATCCAAAGATCACTTCAAAGCAAAGCGTTTATAAAAACACCAATTTCATAGGTAAAGCCTATTATTTTTCACCACTCTAGTAAGACTGATAGAGAAAGCACTAAGTCTACCTCTGTACTTTTGTGTTGCATAAAAATTAAATAAATAGTTGAAGGAAGTATGGGAATGATGCAGTCTAAGGGATCGTGTACACGATGCCGCCGCCGTACCACTACCGTACCGCCGCCGCACTGCCACCGCAAGTGCTACGTGTGTGCTCTTCGCAGCTAGCAATGTATTACTAACAACTTTATAGTGGAATGGTAAAATCAAGCGGCGCGGCCACGCACGGCACGGTGACGGCGCGATGACGGCGCGGTGACGGCGCGGTGACGGCGCGGCAGCGGCATCGTGTACACGAGCCCTAACAGTAATCTGATCAAAAATCTGTTAACAGAACTACCTGAAAGTACTTAAGAATGAGCTAGCAGAGAGAATTAAAAACGGTGAAAATAATATCACAATTAAATACTTAAAAGGAATGCCAAAAATTGTGACTGCCAATGATTCAAAAAACTAAATACTTCAATTAACATAGAAAATACAAATAATAACACAAAAATGCAGAATACTAATACCTACCAAGTACTGAATAACTACGAGGATGTACTGACAAGCAAATCAAGCATTAATTTTTTCTACGCGAACGTCCGAAGTATATGTAGCCCGGGTAAACTAGATGAACTTATTTGTATACTTCAGTCCTTTAAAAAATGTATACATATTATCCTATTGGCCGAAACATGGATAAAGTCAGACGATCAAGCTCAACAATTTCGAATAGAAAATTATACACACTACTACAACATCAGACCCAATGTCATCGGTGGGGGTGTATCAATATATGTGCATAACGATCTGAAGCATGAATTATCATTAGCATTGTATATCGGAGGAAACAACTATTTATGTATACACTTACCTAAATATTCACTTAACGTTGGAGTTGTATATAAGCCTGGCCATTCAAATTTCAATGATTTCCTAGTTTCATATGAGAACCATCTCCTACAGAAAAAGAGGACTATCATTTTTGGAGACACAAACATAGACCTGCTAAGCTCGGATAATACAACAAAACGGTATAATGCTATGTTACATGAATCTGGTTACAAAACCATCAACAAAGTAGATCCAGAATATGGCACACGGGAAACATCAACCACAAAAACTATAATAGATCATGTCTCAACGAACATAAAAAATAATCACTTTCATATGGCTATTATAGAATCATCTCTATCAGATCACAAAAATATCTATGTAGAACTTAAAAGGGCCATGCCTCCACACAAACAAAAAGTACAGTATGAAGCTGTAGACTACCAGAAATTGAACAAATTGATTGAGACGTCCAATCCTAATATTAACGCTCACGATTTCGATAGCTTGGAAGAGTACATTAAAGATAAAGTTGCTGAAGCTAAAACAAGAAAATATAAAATTATGAACCATCCACAAAATGAATGGGTTAACAAACAAATAATTACAGAAATAAATGAGAGAAACACATTATGGAGCAAAGTAAAACAAGACCCGAATAACAAACAACTAGAAGCGGAGTTTAAAACCAAAAGAAGTCAATTAGCGCGCAAAATAAAGAACACAAAGGAGACATATTTTTATGGAGAATTTACGAAATGTACTAGGAAGCCCAAGAAAATGTGGAAATTAATAAATACCCTTTCAAATAACAAAATTGTAACAAATGAGGCTCCCCCAAAACTTAAATTAGATAATGGAACCACAGTAACAGACCCCGTAGAGGTATGCGAAATTTTTAATAGTTTCTTCGCAAATATAGGTTCTCAATTGGCAAGTAAAATACCGTCTTCCTTTCACAATAAAAATTCATTCACTCTGCCAAACTCCAACCAACACACAGGGCTATATGAACTAACTCAATTCTCTCCATGTACTATTGAGGAGGTATCTCGGATTATAGACGATTTAGATTCCAATACGAGCACAGGAATCGATGGCATTAGCACCAAAGTTCTGAAATGTTTTAAGAATAATATCATTAAAAATTTAACAGATTGGCTAAACCAGCTTTTAGCAGACGGTATATTTCCAGAAAAATTGAAAATAGCTAAAGTCACTCCAATTTACAAAGCTGGCATAAAGCTAGATCCTGGAAATTATCGACCAGTGTCAGTTTTGCCAATACTATCCAAGATATTAGAAAAAATTATATATAGGAGGTTAGATGACTATCTTACAGAAATGAAGTTTCTATACGACCGACAATATGGATTTCGCCCTAAATCTAACACCCTTGGTGCAACTATTGATTTAGTGACGACCATAAAAGAAAAAATAGATCAAAAACAGGTTGCACTGGGAATATTTATTGATTTAAAAAAAGCCTTTGACACTGTCAGTCACCCCCTGCTATTACAGAAGTTGGAGAGTATTGGCATAACTGGTAATGCATATAAAATCCTTAAATCTTATTTGAGTGATCGCTACCAAGTTGTTAAAATTGGGCAATATCAGAGCAGCTTCAAGCCTTTGACATATGGTGTGCCCCAGGGTTCCATTTTAGGGCCCTTATTATTCTTGGTTTATGTAAATAACATACATCTAGCAGGTTTACAAGGTCATCTTACACTTTACGCAGACGATACATGCTTATTCTATTTTGGACACGATATCAATGAAATTATTAAAAATGCTCAAGATGATTTAAATATATTACATAGATGGTTTCAGTGTAACCTGTTAACAATTAACATCTCTAAAACCTCATATATAATTTTTAAAGCTAAGAATAAAAAAATACTGAACTACCCTAAACTATTTATAAACGGTGAAGCTTTGAAAATTAAGAATCAAGAAAAATATCTTGGACTGACTCTTGATAGTAATCTAACGTGGAATGCACACCTACTACGCATAAAAAACAAACTTTCATCTCTAGTGGGCTCTCTACATAAAATTGTTCGTTGTATACCAAAAAAAGTACGACTGCTCATATATAACGCCCTGGTGAAACCTCATTTATTGTATCTTATTGAAGTATGGGGAAACGCATCCAAAACAAATATAAAACCTATACAGATCCTACAAAATAAAATTATAAAAATCCTGTACAATTTTGACTTTTTAACGCCTTCGAAAACTATTTATAAAGATACCAAGCTGCTAAACATTAAACAACTTTTTACATATAACACATGCATACTTATTTTTAAAATAACTCATAACCTCATTCACTCAAACATTACGTTCAAAACAAAAGGACAAACGCGTAAATACTCGTCCCGTCGAGCTAGTCACCTTGTATTGTTTAGAACTAGAACAAATTACGGTAAAAATAATTTAACTTATGGGGGAGCAGAGTTATTTAATCAACTTCCAAAAAATGTAAAAGAAGCGACTTCATTAAATAGTTTTAAAAACAAATTAATTAACCATATTTACAATAACGATACACTCTATTAATATAATTTTATTATCTTACAACTTCTTTTTTTTTTTTTTCTCTCTTGAAATGCACTAGCATCTTTTAACTTGGGCAACCGCCTTATCCCAGGAATGCAGTGAATTCGCTTCTTCTAACTTGTCGACAACTAATGAATGTGTTTTTGATGTACCCACACTGGGATAATATTACTATGAACTATTTTATTTTAATATTCTCATATAAGTGACAATTGTGTTTTAATGGGAATAAAGATATTTAAACCGAAGGTAAAGGGCCCAATAACCGTGAAGTTATGAACTTCCCTGACTTTGCATGCGCGCCAGGCTAAAACTAGTGAACTTATATAAATAAATTTTATATGACTAGTTAGATAATTTAATATACTCTTAGTATGTTATACTTCTATTAAATTAGTGTAAATGTTAATTAACAATAAACCAAAAACAAACCAAAAAGGGCTAATTGTACCAGTACCCGGTAGAATTGTACTAGTTAACGGTAAATTGTCCCAGAATCCGGTAATTTTAACCGCGAATTTGAACTCTATTGCTTTACGTTAAAGTTCACTGAAATAAAATATTTTCAAATAAAAAGAGGTGAAAATAATTAGGGTCTGTATTTAAAAAAAAAAAATATGATTCGTTTTAATTTTTAATGTTTTTTTTTTAATGTATGTTGAACAAATTATAGGTTAACACTAGTAATAGTTTAGTTTCATCCTAAGTAACCTTTGGTATAAAAAAATATTACTAGCATAAATATATTTTAATTAGAAACAGTCGATTAAAAACAAACAAGTTTTTATTTTAGCCTCAATATTTTCTTAATCAGTCATTATAAATAGGTAAAACCAGGAACCTCTTTTTTAATTTATATAAACTAGTGCTTCACTGCGATCCCACCTGATGGTAAGCCGTGATGCAATCGTTGACAGTGAGGCGCACTTACTAGTGCGCCTCACTGTCAACGATTGCTTACTTCAAGGGAGTGAATAGGTTCTTAATATACTTATTAAGAACCTATTCACTCCCTTGAAGTCACCTAAATTATAATTGGACGGGAAAACCGCAGCAGGCAAACTGTTCCAGTCCCTCGATGTACGCGGTATAAACGATGAAGTAAAACGCTTAGTCCGGACTGTAGAAGTTTCAACAACGTAAAGGTTTTTTTTATGGTAGGTAAAATCATCCAATGACAAATCCCTCCTTTGGGCGGAGCGGGAAATAGTGACAGGCTCTTACTGATTAAAAACCTACCCCGTTCCTTCGTTGCCTATCGTGCCGGGGCCGGATATTCCTTTCGGAAGTTTACCCATGACCCCAGCAGGCTTCGACCCTGCCTGCCTGCAGCTAGCAGGCTGGGCCTCTATGGTTTGTTGACAGCTCCATGAGGCACGCGGGAACAGTACGCGCCGTTGACGACTTGGGCTCGGTCTGGTCGGTTACCAGACGATCGGACAGCATGCTACCCATTGCACGCCGTCCGCAAGCCCGCGCCTACAGTGGCCGGAAATCGGGATTGGAATCCCGGCAGCGGCTTTTGCCTAATGAGGTCGGTCTCCTCCTTTGCTAGCATTACTGCTTCGCAGAAGGAGGCGACCGCCTGCCATCCCTCCTCACTCCGAACCATGGCCTGAACCAAGGCCCGGCGAGAGAGATCGCTGCCGCTGATCGCCCCCACGAAGACACGGCGATGCTCTGCCCAGGCGGGGCACACCTCTACTGTGTACTCCACCGTGTCTTCCAGGTGTTCCGACAACGTGAGTAATATTTGCCGTACTTCGGGTTGTCCGATGGTAGAACGGAGATGGCAGTCAGATGTTAGATGATTCAGTCATGCAGTTCCCGCGCACACTCTCCAAAATGTTCATCCTGAAAAAAAAAGAACCGAAAAACACATTTTACACGATGCTTGAGCACAGGCGTAGAGAAGCCACTCTACGCCTGTGCTCAAGACTTTAAAGATTCAACTTAACCAAATCTGGATCACCAATTAGCCTCTTCGCACGCTTTTCCACCGAGTCCAAAGCCGCTAGGTGACATTTTGCAGCACTAGCCCATATGTGGCTGCAGCTTTGTGTAACTTTAGAAGCTGTCCCGGTGTGAAGTACCGTCGGACTTTTGCAAGAAAGTCGAATGTCCAAGCAGCTACCTTGCTAATGAGGTAATAAGTCTTTGAGGCGTGGCTGGGAAGACCTCACGGCTTCATCACTTTGCGCATGACGCAGGTACTAACCGCACATTGCAAGTTCGGGAAGTACCTGTACAAGATTCGTGGGGAGGTGACGCCTGGGTACCGCCACTGTGTGGACCGTCCCGAGGACACGGTGGAGCACACGGTAGTGGTGAGCCCCGCTTGGGAAGAGCATCACCGTGTCCTTGTGGAGGTGATCGGCGGCGGCGATCTCTCGCGTCGGGCCTTGGTACAGGCCATGCTCCGGACTTCCGGAGCGAGGAGGAGTGGCAAGCGGACGCCTCCTTCTGCGATGCAGTATTGCTAGCAAAAGAGGAGGCCCACCGCATCAGGTAACGGTGCTCACGCCGCACCCGCCGCCGTATTTCCGATCCTGATTTCCGGCCACCGTAGGCGCGGGCTTGCGGACGGCAGGCCCGCGGACGGTAACTCGCTGTCTGTCCGTTCGGTAACAGACTGGACCGAGTCCAAGTCGTTTACGGCGCGCACTGTTCCCGCGCGCCTGAAGGAGTTGTCAGCAAACGTAAGGGCCCAGTAGGGTCGATGATAAGGACGATCTATACCAGGGGCCTGGCACCAAGGCAAAGAAGGAACAGGGAGGTTTTTAGTCAGTAAGAGTCCGGCACACTGGCGGGATTTATCATTAGACGATTTTACCTACCATAAAAAAGTTACCTTGGCTTTGGACTCAATGAACCGCCCAAAGTTAAGGTCGGAGGAAATTTCGACTCCCAAGAGCTGAAGACAGTCGGTGCACCCCACATTGTGAATAGCAGGAGCCAAGGTGAACGGGCTCCTTTTGGCGGTTAACAGACACGCTTGTGTTTTGGCGGCGTTGAATCACACCAGATTGGCTTCGCCCCGCTTGGAGACTGCCTGAAGTAAGACATTCGTGCGCTCTCCCATAGCCTCTCTTTCAAGCACCTGGCAAGTATCTCTCTATAATTGTTCTATCATCTGTATACCTATAGATACCGGGTACCAGCATATCGTTGGTATGCAGCAGGAATAGAGTTGCAGAGAGAACAGAACCCTGAGGAACCCCAACTTGTCATGGGCTCTGTTGAGCATCCATTGACAAAAACTCGAAGAGACCATTTACTCAGAAAGTCGTTTACCAGTTAATCGGACCAGGGGAAATGCCATACGCTGGAAGTTTACTCAAAAGGCTAGCGTGCCAAACCCTGCCAAAGGTCTTAGAAACGTCTAAGGAAACGGCAATCGCTTCCCCATTCCTCTCGAGGGCCTCGCCCTACAAGTGGGTGCATACACTAGTAGGTCCCCAGTAGACCGACTGCGGTGAAACCTATAGTGTCGGTCAATGAGGAGATCGTTAACTTTCAGGTATGCCATGAGGCGCGAGTTCAATACACGCTCTTATCTTATCTTGCAGGGTATGAAGTTTACCGAAATCGGCCGACAGTTGGCAGGATCGGCACGACTGCCCTTTTTGGGCACGGGTTGCACGTTGGCCAGCTTCCAGTACTTGGGCACTAAATTGAAAACTTGGTTACTAAATGAAAGGCGATACAAGCGCGTCCATACAGGAGACAACTCGGGCGCTCAAGCCTTGAGAACTATTGCTGGTATGCCGTCTAGTCCACTAGCTTTATTCACGTCAAGACGACTCAGTGCTCTCAGACCTTCTTTGTTCCTTATGCAAACCTCAGGCATCGTGGTGTCGCAGAGAGGCAGAGTCGGTGGAGTAGTACCGCAAATGTCAAGACGAGAATTATGGGCGAAGAGAGATGCAAAGAGACCTGCTTTTTCTCTCGTGGTATGAGCCAGTGTTCCATCAGTTTTATCCAGTGGAGGCAGTGTGGGCCGACAGAAATTCGCTTCGACCGACTTGGCCAGGGACCAAAAAGCTCTGCTAATGGACGGCTGTGCAGAGACTTTGTACCAATATGGGTAATGCGGTCGAAGCCAACCTTCCTTAGTGCCTTTTTGTAGGACTTAGCAGCTCTCTTTTTTGAACTCAGTTGCGGAGCTTTGCGGTCACGGCAACCCAGGTAAGAAACGCCGAATGCTTACGGTCTTCAGCTTGAATGCAATCAGCGTTGAACTGGCGAGCTGAGCCTCCAATGACTACGTCACTATAAGGGATGAAATACTCCATAACTTGACGTATCACATTGGATATAGCATCCGCACAGCTCGACGGACTTTCAGAAGAGAAGCAGATCTGCTGCCAAAACAAACCAGACACCTAGTAACTACATTCTATCGAGTCAACGGAAAATAATATTTAACTCAAGGCAATAAGAACCGTGACGGATTTAAATGCAACTGTTAATGCATGTCCCAGTATCCGGCAGAAAATATTGAATATAAACTACAGTTTCAAAGGAAAATGAGACCTATTTCAAAGCAATAAGGATACAATAACGGGTTTTGGTGCAACGGGATGATAGTGTACCAGTATCCGGTAAAAAACATCCGAATTTACCGGGTACTAGGTCAAGTAGGGGTTTGTGAGTACCAATAGATGTAAAATGCAAAAACATTTACTTTTCGATGAGATTTACCTTAATTTATAGTCTAGATTGTTAAATAATATACACAATTTTTTATAAAGATTAACACTTTTACCTTAATTTTATCCGTCGAAGTATGGCTAGATGATCTCTGCGACCGGGTGCTCTCGTAGTTCACTGACAGAACTTTGAACTTATAGATAATTTTACTATAACGTATTTTTAAGTTGACACAGTTTTTAAGTCTTTAAACTTTTTGGTGAGTGTTGTTATTAATATTGTATAAAATAATACCAAGAATAAATTGCCATTTGCAAACTTTAATTTTATTTTGGTAGAAAGACGCAAAAAATAAAAAAACTGACTAGTTAACGGGTACTGGGACACTAACGGGAATACGTACTTCTACCTTATTACTTTTGTTTTTGAAGTTTTAAAAATCATCAATAACTCTCTAATCTCTTGCTTTGGGGTAGAAAGAGAGGCCGTTTCAGACTTTTACTGACTAAAACCCACTTGTGTCAGTCAGTTGCCTTTTAGGTTCTAAGACCATGGTCGTTCTTTTAAATGTAGCAGGCATCGGCCCTACTGGACCCTTTCATTTGTGTCTTTGAATACAATACCCTGTTAACACGGGCTTGCTCTTTACTGGACAGCCGAACGGCGAGCTACCCATTGCTCGTCATCCACAAGCCCGCGCGTTCTGTGCTCGGAAATCGTCATGTTGCTGCCGGTAAATACTAACAGATCCTCATCTTTTACTCCAAAAGCTTTTTATAAGTTATTTTAAAGTGGTCTAGTATTAACTAGATTTTATCGGATCAACCAAACAAATAGCCGACATCACAGTATCCTACATAAAGTTAAACCAGTTATCAGACATTTTTCAGGCTTCAAACGGCCTTTAATAACCGCCATAGCATTTGCATTCGAGCCGAGATACCCGGCTTAACGCGTTCTGAGAGGCAAAGAGGATGACCTCTTTGCTTGAGATATTGACCCAATAAATTCTCCTGCGAATAGATCGAGCTATATCCTGCTAGACGATAGCACTGTTTGTTGGCGACAGTTGTTTTTAGGATTCAGTACATTAAAAGAAAAAAACGGAACCCTCTTAAGATCACTTTGTTGTTCGTCTATCTGTATGTCTGTCAAGACCCTTTATCTCGGGAACTCGTAAAGGTGAGTTGAAATTAAAACCATATACTTAAGTCTGCGGTCCCTTGAAGCTCTGAAATAATCAAACTTCTAAGTTAACAAAAAAAAAAGATTCCGCCGTTTATGTTGTAAAAAACGTGTAATTCGACACTCTCAAGGGATTCAAAATTCATAGGGTACTTCCCGTTGACCTAGAACCCTCAAATTTAATATGAAGCAAGGACTTATAGCACCAGTCTAAGAAAAAATTAAAAACTGAAAATTTGTAGTTACGTTACGAAAAAAAATGCGAATCAGAAAAATGTTTCGGGAATTGAACTAATTGGTAGCACGCTGTCCGATCGTCGACGGCGCGTACTGTTCCCACTCAAGGAGCTGTCAGCAAACCGTAGAGGCCCAGCCTGCTAGCTGCAGGCCGGCAGGGTCGAAGCCTGCTTGGGTCATGGGTCATTCTGAAAGGAAGGCCCGGCCCCGGCACGATAGGCAACGAAGGAACGGGTAGGTTTTTAGTCAGTAAGAGTCTGACACTATTTCCCGCTCCGCCTAAGGGCGGGATTTTTCATTGGATGAATTTACCTACCATAAAAAAAAAACCCACAAATATATTATCATCTTGACTGACAGAATCACTTTTACCCAATACACGTCATAATCTCCACAGCAAACAGCCTAAAACAATATTAGCTGTTATTAACACAAATTCTTCACAGGCTTATGTTAAAGAAGTGCAGAGTCAACTGGTGGCCTCAATTTGACGCAACCTCACACACAAGATCGCATTTAGATACGTAATACGAGGTGACCTCCCTGGGACCTGGACGACCTCGCAGCCTCAAGGGGTCAATGTCTTTGAAGATGTTCCTATGGCAGATTCTGCAATGTTTTTAATGATAATTACTGGTTAAATATATTGGAGACAGATTCGGGTTAATCTTTCTTAAATGTGACGGTCATGATTAAGCAGATTTAACAATAATTGCGTTTTAATTACCTTGGTACATGGTCTATTTAGATGGAAAGGTCTATTTAGATGAAATTGATTAGGACTGTTTTGCCAACTTCTCTACATTATTCAAATTACAAAAATGATGCTCATCGACTTAATTTAGACGTGTTTATCTACAATTTAATTATTGGTTTTTACCCGTATTTATAAACAAGTAAAACTAATTACTTGAGTAAAAGTAACTACTTACTTAATATATAACAATTTGTATTCTATAGTTACGAAAAATTTACATTTTAAATGAAGATTTCTAATCTTAAATTAAGTTACTTAATAAGAAATTACTTAGCAACAAGTAATTACTTCTTTAAAAGGGTGGGTGTCAACATGGCTGTTAAGCCCCGCAGTACTGCTGGGACTCAGGCATCCTCTCTAAGGAGAGGTAATGTGCCGTTATCCACCACGTGGGCCCATTGCGGGTTGGTGGATGACACAAATGTCTTCAACGTGTTGGTTCTAGGATATGCCGGTTTCCTCACGATGTTTTCCTTCACCGTTTTGAGAGCAGTGGTGATGATATAAATTACAGAAAGTAATGCGCCTGGATGGGTTTGAAGTCGGGGCCGTTACCACTCGGCCACCACTGCTTTGATTTTTAAATTCATAAGAAATTAATTTAATGTTATTTGTTACAGGTGTCGACTAAAGAAATACGACGATGACTTGCCACAAACCAGTATCATCATCACATTCCACAACGAAGCCAGGTCTACATTACTGCGGACTATCGTCAGGTAAATTAGATACACTTTACTTTTTTTTTGCCCCACGCTAGGAACAACTCCTGTATCATGGTTGCGCTCACGAACATATAAACTCACATACATAGGTAAGACACCCAGACCCGGAACACCATATTCTGTAGACCATCCAGCCAACCATATTGGACCTTGAGCAACTTTCTTCAAAATCCTTTGGGCGCTTTTCAGCTCAATTCATGAACTTTTAAATTACTCGTATTTTAGACGTGGTTTAGCTAGAATGTAGTCTATAGACGTCAACAATTTGATATTGATCTCCTACAAATGTTAAAATGTACGATTTCTAATGATTGCAATAACTGATACGATAAAAAAATTGTATCAGAAATCAGAATCGTTTATTTCAAATTGGCCAATTACAGGCACTTTTAAATTGTCAAAAATTGCGGTCAGTCAAAAAAGTAAAGCTAAATTGCACGCTCTAAAGCGTATATCTCTATAGACAAGAACGTGCAAGAAACTCCATAGACACTCTTTATAAATCATATTACGAGTTACATAATTATGTATTTCTTGTCGCTTCTATTATGTGAGCACAATTTTGTTGTTACATTTCATATTGCGGTTGGGCGCCTTCCACCTTGAATTTTTCATTTGGTGTAAAATACATAAAAAGGGCGCCTTCAAATTAGCCGCAAACACGCAGCTAGCACGGCAGTCGCGCGTTTTTATTTATATGGAATTACAAAGCAACGCGGCAGCAACGCGGCAGCAATTCGGCAAAAAAAAATAACGCTTTTGTAGCCCTGCCAAATATATATTATTTGTTTTTAACTAGAAATTATGCAGCACTTTAATATAATTACTAAAAAGATTGACTCAACCACCTTGTTCACGACCTTTACAAAGCTACATGAATATACTTTGGTTTTCATGAATATACTTTGGTTGCAGTGTCCTCAACAGAAGTCCAGAACACCTCATCAAAGAAATTATTCTAGTCGACGACTACAGTGATAACCGTAAGTACTCATTACTTGTTAGGGTTCCGTACAACAGGAACCTATTATTCATTACCCTATAATCGTCTGTTCGTCCGTCTGCCAGCAGGCTAAGGGTGGGTTTCTGAATTGAGTATTTTGAGTTAAGAATGTCTCAAACCATACTTTAATGCCTTTGGTAGGTTTTCAGGGTAAAGTAGAGTTTGAGTAATACTTAACTTCAAATGCTTAAAACAGAAATCGGGGGTATATCTCTTACACCGTAAGAGGTAAAGAGTTGAAATTTTCGCAGAATCTGTAATTCTAGTGCCACTATAACAAGAAAATAATAAAATTAAAGGAGATATAGTACGCGGCAAATAAGTTGAGCTATTTGCTATGGTTACGTGCAGCCCCCATTTCGATTGAGAACCGAAAATCGGTTACTGTACATTCACAGTCGACCGTCATGATGGTTCAACTTGTGTGCCGAGGATTACGCATGCATACGAAACCCTTCGTATGTGTCTTTTAATCGCAATTGGCCAGTTTTGAAACAACATTTTCTTACTATAAAATCACACTAGTTATAAAGGCGTTTGGGAGTGTTTGTCTGTTATTTCTTCACGCTCGAACGAATTTAGGGTATACGGGTAGACTATAGTCGACCCATGTACGTAATCTCTGCAAATGTCCTTTTCATACAAGTATTTATTGTAATGGGTGCAATATGCACGCGGAATGCATTTTTTGCCTTTTAAAATTATCTGCATGTTGAGCAAATCCACATGCGTGATGAAATTCGCATGATATTAAAAACACCCTCAAATTGTATTATAAATAGCATTAATTGATTTATACCCATAATTTTTATGATTAAATAGTATGTTCTCCATTTGTAGCTTCACAAATCAAAATCATTCTGTGGGCCGGAACCCAATTTGAACATTTTTTAGAGTTAGGAAGCAGAAGCGTCAAATAAAACTCTTTTAAGTGTCACCGCATACGGGCCTCAAAAAAAGGCCTCCTCAAAAAAAAAAAGCCGCCATCGCCGCACACGGGCCACAAAAAGGAGCTAGAAGTGGCTCTTTTTTGTGGCGGTGCTTTTTTGAGGCCCGTGTGCGGGGAAACTTAAACTAATAAAAAAATCGAATAAGTGTAAATGAAGAGCGAATTCATTCCAAATAAGAAACGAAACAACAAGTGAAAGAAAAATCGACAGATGGCATTGATGGTGCAGAACCAATTAGAAGTTTCTATATTTCAGAATCGGATTCGAACCTCTGTAACATTCCTGCCCCCTTAGCCAAGTTACGATCGTTTCGTTAAGCGTGAACGCTTGGAATTGGCAACGCCCCCAATTCCTTTGTTCCGGCCAACAAGGGGGGCTGTTCTGTAGCAACAAATTGATCAAAAATATGTAATTACATATTCTTAAGTCTTTATCGACATAAACGCATACAAGGCCACCTAACGTTAATATAAACGCAACAATTTTGCTAAGTCCTCATCAAGTTATGTTAATTCTCTTGCAACTTTGTTTGTTATTAACATTTTCGCCATACTTTAATACTTCTTCGGCGGTCGGCAGTAAAAAGTTAAAGCGTTCTTCATTGTATGCTTGTAAATTTAAAGGAAGTTATGGTTGAATTTGGCTTGCAATGTTTTTATTAATATCGTTTGAAGATATTTTAATGGAGGTAGAAAGCCTTCTGATTTTTCTTTAAAATGTAGCAAATCTACATAATATACACCGTTAAATTTTGGTCGTTTTAATCCCGTAGACGGTCGATTCGGTACATGAAACACTATCGATTTGTAAAGATAAAATTAAAAATAAAGTATTTTTTTTCTTAAACTCGAGTTAATATACGCATTTACGAAATTAATTTATTTAAGTAAACGATTCAATGACCTTGTAGGTAGATGTCAGACGTTGCGTACTAACTACCTACAGTTCATTGGCCTCGAACAGCTGACGTTTACTTAAAGAAATCAATTTCGTATATGCGTAAATTAATTCGAGTTTAAAAAATCTTTACAAATCGATAGGGTTTCATGTACCGAATCGACCCTCCGTGGGATCAAAACGATCAAAATTTTACGGTGTATAAAAGGAGAAATTAGCTGACTGACATATCAACGCACAGTAGAAAATACTTGAACTAGAAGCGTAAAATTATGCACAAGGTTTTTTTTATGACGTAGGCAAGCACCAAGAAAGAATTTTCCAAAATTCAGCCCCTAAGGGAACGAAATGGGGGCCTAAAGTTTATTATGGATAGTCTTTCAATATATAGGTATGAAGTTGCTTAATGACTCTGAATAAAAATTTTGCATCTCATTCTATCTTGTACTATATGATAAATTATATTTATTTTGCAAATAGGCTGGTGTTTCCTAACTGACTACCCTGAGAAGAAACACCGAAACAAACTCAGTGGAATATCTCTTTTAAAGTTCATACAGCAAACATGTAATGATGAAACCATATAAGAACTATGTAGTTTGAAGTCTGAGATGGTATTTTGAATGTCCAGCCAGTGCAAGTATTTGTCAGTATTCGTGTAGCTCAACACAGGACTGCTAAGGAGCTCAAATTATCAACTTTATTACCTGAGGATGTATAGAAGCAACAATTAAATGAGGAATTTCATATTTCAGAGTTGTTGCCATAGTAAAAGATGTATTCTTATGAGTACGAACTTGCAACCCTGAAAGTACGAGTATTTCAATTAATTAAAACTCCCCTGTAACAACAGTTTTCAAACATTCCCATGCACGATATTACTGAAAATTTTAATTAAACTATCTTCCTATATTTCATGTTTATACTTGACATACATTCTACCAGTAATTTTGCACTGATTATATTTCACATAATACAGCAGGTCATAAGGTTGATTGAAGTTATGTAATCTACGTAATTACTTCACTTGAAACTGCACCGTCATCTCGCTAATCTCTAATATATTCTTCACTAAATAAAAGTTGGTAGGAATCATATTTCTTATAATAATTATTACACAAGATTATACTAACTTGAGAGTACAAAAAAATGTTTAAGTGAAAGGCATTGCACAGAATATGAATATGGATTAGTTGCCAAGTTCTTAGAGTACAAATATGTAGTTCAATTATAATGATCATAGAAAAATTCAACCGGTTGCATCGGTTTTGTCCGACAGTGTTTTCGTGTTCTATTCGGCAGGGTCGTATGTTTACCGCTAGGTACTCTATCTCGTTTAGCTCTTCAAACTCCAAAGGTAACAGAAGAGCTGACCAAATGAAGTATTTGGTCGTGGATGTGTGACCCTGGCGCCATAAACGTGAGTGTGTTTGTCGGGTATATCCGACGTAAGCGGTTACAAGGCTATTTAAAAGGTTACTTAAAAGTTTATACTCCAAAAATTTAAAAGTAAATTTTGAACAATGTTCAATTGTTGATTATTAATAAAATACCTCAAAGTGTATAGGTAAAAAACAGCCAAGTGTGAGTCGGACTCGCGCACGAAGGGTTTGGTACCATTGACTAGGCAAAAAACAGAGCAACAACAAAATAGGCAAAAATGGCGTTTTTTCTATGGGACCACCTTATTTTTTGTTTAGTATTTGTTGTAGAAATACATAATTTGTAAAAATTTCAACTGTCTAGCTATCGCGGTTATTGAGATACAGCCTAGACAGACAGACGGACAGACAGCGAAGTCTTAATAATAAGATCCCGTTTTTAATCTTTGGGGAGAGGAACCCTAAAAAGAGAATACGAATTTCGCACTTAATTTTTGCTCATTAAAAATAATATTGTAAAACCAAATACACTGCCAATGAACTCACTCTTACACAACATTCTCAGTAACAAAACAAGAAAATATCAAGCCAACCAACCCAAAATACTACACGACTCAGCATCTCAATATCAAACAACTTACTGACAGAGAAATGGGCCAAGAATATTGTCATACAAACATGCGAGCTCCAGTAAATGTGCCAACTTGGCTGGCGCACTGCCAGGCCCAAGAATGAAACGAAACTAAAATGCCACTCCCACAATATCAAAGAATTTACAGAAACAATGGCGAATTGTGACCACTGTCACAATAGAGAAGGTATGTAGGCACAGAAGGCCAACTCTATGCGATATGCGAAAACATACCAATCGACATTCCACGAAAAGCAAGTCCATCATAAAAATGAACCTGCCCAAGTCCCAGCAATGGTAACATTATACGACTGATGATATGCTGTGCTAAGTGCATCATACTCATTCACAGCATAGGATAGCATCAGCCTTAGAATGTTCCCACAGCTGGGACTCAGACCTCCTCACTAGGAGAGAGAATAGGCCGTAATCCACCACGCGGGCCCAGTGTGGGTTGGAGGATGTCACATATCTTCGAATTTTTGGTTCTAGGACATGCCGGTTTCCTCACGATGTTTTCCTCCACCGTTTTGAGAGGAGTGGTGATGATATAAATTACACAATGTAATGTGCCTGGCTGGGTTTGAACCCGCGATCTACAACTCGTAAGTCGGGGCCGTCACCACTCGGCCACCACTGCTCATTATCGTCACACTCATTTGGTGAATTGAAATATCCTATAGATGAGTAATGTCAAGTAACACTAAGTGGCACTTCATAGATTTAGGAAAGGTAATGAGTATTGACCGAAACCATGTCTGCAATTTTTTTTATGCAAGTGATCACATCATAGTTCAAGTATTTTTTGCATACATGTGCGTCAACTGATTCATACATTAAAGATTAGTAGACACCCAGAAGTATTCTGGGTCTCGAAGCTCTATTGCTAGTTGGAAAGGCAAAACTTTTGCAACTAGGTGAGCGCCGTTTAGGATAGGTAGGATACTCGTTGTATAGAGTCGACCTTCTGTATAATTGTATGCTCAAACTCAGCTCCCACAATATCATATAATTCACAGAAACAAAGGTAAATCATGACCGCACTGTTGTGAATTTTACACTGTGTGTATTTAATTGAACAAAACACTTGATTCTCGTAATTATTTGGAACAATAGTTTCGCTGGCAATTTATTTTCACTTCACATAATAAATTGTGAAATCCATGCAATTTAATTGGGCTAAAAGCTTTAGTGGTAGCGCCATTAATTAGCTGAGTATGATTATTAATTTTACTGTATGATTGTGTTTTAACATGAGGCTTTTACTGAGGTTTTTGCTAGGATGTCTCTAACGATGGGTCTACGCTAAAAAAACAGAGTATGAGCTGAGCACAAACCGAGCTGTTCTACTCGCGGTGACAAGTATAGACGTACAACGAACCTTTGAAGATTACTGTCTTTGAACGTGATGCGACACCCTTTGTTTTCGTCAAAAAACCGTCAATAGACGAAGCATAGTCGAGCACGAATCAAACGCTCGAAGCACGCTCTTATGAGGCTCGATGCTCGGATCATGCTCCGCTCGTCCTCGGCTCTTCTAGTGTAGACCAACATAGACATAGATTCTCATTCTCTCACTTTTTTCTTAACTAACCAATATTTTCCCACGGCTGGGTAAAGGCGCCTCAGAAAATCTTTTACGTTATTTCTAGAGAAACCATGTTTTTGTTTTGTATTCCAAAACCATTTTAATTTTCAAATTGTGCACTCTCAAGATTGTAACGGTATAGCACAATGGAAAATGAAAGTCAATTATTAACCACAATATTTAGTAGGGCTATTTTTGTTGATAAACAGCATGAGCACGTTTTGCGTAAATGAAGATACAAAATATCGTATTCCTAACAATGTTTTTAATATAATTTTTCCTCCAATCATTTTACATTCTCTCTTTGTGATACACTACCTTTGTCATGTTGTTTGATCCTTATAAGTATCCTGTGACACTTGACGATAGTGTATCTTTCTACTAGGTTTTTTTTTTATTGTAGGTAAAATCCTCCAATGACAAATCCCGCCCTTGGGCGGAGTGGGAAATAGTGGCAGACTCTTACTGACTAAAAACCTACCCCGTTCCTTCGTTGCCTATCGTACCGAAGCCGAGCCTTCGTCTCGGAAGCTGACCCATGACCCAAGCAGGCTTCGACCCTGCCTGCCAGCAGCTAGCACGCTGGGCCTCTATGATTTGCTGACAGATCCTTGAGACGCGCGGGAACAGTAATCTTTCTACTAGGTAAAGATTTTTTGAAATCGTATTGTTACTTCTCGAGATTACCTCCTACATCTTAACCTCGTTACATTATGTAGATAAGTATTAATAGTGTTTTGTTTTGAGGTTGAGGAATCATCGAATACTTACTTCTATTCTGAATGGGGTGAGAGTATCAAACTTTAACTGACTAAAACCCCTCACGTGGTCTTTTAATTGACCCTTTGCAATATAGGGCCGCGGTGACTCTTTCATAGAATCCCGCAAACCATAAAAAACGGTCATAAATATCTAAATGTTTCCTTTTCGTTTTTCAACATTGTTCACTAAGGGAAGATTCTAGAATGTTTTCTGCATGTTTCATGTCCATCTTTGTAAAAGTGTTTTTTTTTAAACTTATTTGCAAAGTAAATATCATTTATCAGCATTTTTCTTGTATTGTCCGACACTAATTCAGAAGTGTCGTAAAAAATACAAATATTAAATATTATAAAGTATTATTACTTATCCAATAAAGGCAATCAATATAAATAAAATAGATGTCAAGGGACTCAAGTGTAACGGAAGCATATTCCTCCTATACTCGAAAGACAGTTCTTTAGGGACGTATCATGTAGATTTACAGTCTTACTTTACACGCGGGGCTGGCGAGGTCGCGCGTAAGGCATTGCTACTTTAAATGTAAGTGTACAATAAATGGGCCACTTTACATAATAGACCGACTTTTATTACGAGATAAAACAAAATAAAAT
Organism: Leucania comma; assembly: GCA_958295575.1. Taxonomy (NCBI): domain Eukaryota; kingdom Metazoa; phylum Arthropoda; class Insecta; order Lepidoptera; family Noctuidae; genus Leucania; species Leucania comma. The sequence continues at coordinate 5,148,033 of OY282469.1, forward strand.
ACGAAGAGGCTAAATCAATCAAAGATTTGCAGATGTAATACCTACGGAATAAAATAAATGAGAATGATGTAACATTATATCAAATGTATGATATGAATGATGATTGTGCATCACTGAGAATGTTACTATAATTTTTGAATGCACTGGCTTTTTTCATATTCAAAAAAAAAAAACAGATTAATCAATCAATTTATTTGCATATACATTGCTACGCCAATCACAAAACAATTGCATACATATTGCCATCACACTTCACACAAACATAATAGGTGAAAGTTTGTATGTGTTTGATACTTTCAAGTAACACAAACACACACTTATAAACTTTGGATTTCAATGAAACTTGGTACACGGAAAGACACATAGTCTATTGGAATCCTGGAATTGATCATAGGATACTTTCTACTGCTAAGCTGCGCGGTATCTTCTCATCTAATATACCACAGTGTCTCAAGACGAAAGTCTATGACCAGCGCGTGTTGCCAGTAATGAATGACATATGGATCTGAAACGTGCTCGCTTACAATGGGCCTCAATAAGAGGCTTCAAGTCACCCAAAAGACTCGGACACCCTTGCCTGATCGAATCAGGAATGAAGATATCCGCAAGAGAACCAAGGTTGCCAATATAGAAGAATCGCCGAACTAAAGTGGCAATGGGCAGGACACATTACTCGTAGAACAGATAGCCGTTGGGGCTGAAGTGGACTGGAGTGGTGGCTGCTTAGTAGAAGATCCAGCAATGGAACGGCTCCCACAAGGTGGACCGATGAGCTGGTAAAGGTTGTGGAAATCCGATGGATGAGAGACGCACAGGACCGTTCATTGTGGCAACATTTGGGGGGAGGCTTAAATGATGAATGACGTTTCGGGGCTGAAATGATGATGATGATAGTTTTTACCCTGAGATTACCCTAAATTTCCATGAGATAATTTTCTGCTATCACACAGGCGAAGCTGCTGGCAACAGCAAGTGTTACATAACCCATAACCAAATACATGATGTAGAGAGTAACAATTCCTTTTTCTCTCTTACAGCCGACGATGGTGCAGCTCTTCGAGCCATTCGCAAGGTGAAGGTGATTCGCAACTCTCGACGCGAGGGTCTCATGAGGTCCAGGGTGAGGGGTGCTGATGCTGCAGTAGCTCCAGTGCTCACCTTCTTAGACTCCCATGTGGAGTGCAACGCGCACTGGCTGGAACCATTGCTGCAGAGGGTTAAAGAGGTATGTTGCTGTTTCAGATCTTCTTTATCGTGTCTATGATATGATAAAATTTTACGCCTCAAAATTTTTGTTAACTGCATTATTAACAGCGCATAGATCGCCTCAACTGCAGTTTCATTGGCCTCCCCCAAGTGTCACCATAATGAACAGTCCTGTGCGGCTCGCATCAAGCACAGATGGCCGGAATATAGATAAAACATTGTGTGTGATTCAGTGCCCTACACTTCCACAGCATCAGTAGTAGCAGCGCATAGGTCGTTTCAACTGCAGTTTTTTGAGCAGTTTGTAAAGAGCAGAAAAGTAAAGAAAACTTTATGTGCAGTGCAGTTCCGTAGACTTCCATAGTGTTTTAAGTGGTAGCGAATAGAAAGTTTAAGGGCAAGTTTACAAGTTTTGGGGCAGTTTGTTATAAAGAGCAGAAAAATAGATGAAACACCAGCCATACAATATTTAGCTTCATTTTTCACATTCACAACCTTTTTCAGATAAAATAATAATAATATAATAATATTTTTATTTACGTAAAGACGCTGATGCATATTCAATTGAAGCCCTGACTCCCGAGCTAGGTGATAATTGTGTTACAGGAGTCAATGTAAATCCAATATCAATTAATTATTATTGGATTAACTATCGGGTCACTGCAGATTCTTAAACTGCTTCTCTTCCAATTATTTTCAAGAGAAGCAAATATTTCTAGTCAACAGTGATATCATCGTCCCATTGTACTTGAAGTCGGTGCAACACGTTTTTTTCTTCCATTCTGTTCTGTCACTTTATCACTAACTCCCTTTTCTTTAATATCCTTGTCACACAATCTATCCAACTTTCCTTTAGACTCTCTCTCCCTCTCCATCCATCCCATGTATACTGATAACTCTTTTAGTAACATTCGTTTCATCTCTCCTCTTGACATGACCGTACCAAGACAAACGATTTCCTTTGAACTTTTCTGTCACTGGCGCGACTAGTTGATTAGTTGTCTAGTCGACGGTGATATATGACTCTTTGTTAATCAGCGGTTGTACTTGGTAAATCCTAAGAAAATTAAGTTAGACCTAAATAAAACAGGTTCTACATTTTTGTATTTTTATTATTTCGGGGTGTTGTCTGCAACTCCAGGACTGAAGAACGTGGTTTGCGTAAGGCTGTGACAAATGTGTCATTCAATCCACCCCAGCTCTTCAGGGAAGGCCAGCAGTGCCTTGGTGGTTACTGACCTTGTTATGGAAGTTACCTGAGTCTCCGAAGTACTTTTCCCTGTATCCAGTGACCACTGGGCAGCTTAGAAGCAGATGAACTGCTGTTTCATCCTCCTCCATGCCGACTCTGCAGAGTGGGCTGTCTGTAACTCCTAGAAAAACCTTTATAAATTATCGTCAGGTAATTTAAAGCTGACACAATCAAGAACATTATTTTATTATTTTCTTATACACATTTTGACTTTAACTGCAAAACTGGATCACCTAATGAACTTGAAAAAAAGCGATCTTCTACAATCTAAGAAATAATAGCTTAACAACTTCTAATTAAATATCAATATGGATGAAGTTTATTTTGACTTGCAAATAATTGCCAATGCTTCAGACATATTGATGACCTTAAGAAGCTATTTGACGATCGTAGTTTTTCTTTTTTTAACAAAATTGACTACTGTCGCACCATGGTATACGATGATAAAGTAACCTTGACTAATTGAATTCACTCTTGACTTAAAAACCCACACTCCGGAAATGTTATTTCATTTCTTTAAAGACCAATTAATAGATTACGTTATTTTTACAGATTTGCTTTTAAAATTACAAAAAGTTTTTATAAAGAACATTAAAAGAGGATGCATCATACTCATTAAAATTATACACACTGTGCACACTGATCATCTTGGTATTGTCAAAATATATGCCAATTGTAAATAAAGATTAATTGTAAAAACCTTGAAAAATCAACTGAAGTTACCTATAATCAAAATATTGAATCTAATAAAAATAAAAACGATTGCGATTTCACAAGCGGTGCAAATCAGAGAGCAAAGATATTTTTTTAGCTACAATCTATTTGATACCGTTTGCCACGATTTGTATACTTTTTTGAAGTGGTTAATGATGATTTCCTGCCTTGACTTATTCCCATGACCGGCTCGGGAGCAATCATTCATTAAACGTCTGATATTCGGGGAATGACAGACATTTAACTGACAAAAACATGTATTCTTTCAGTTGCCTATTGCTATCCAAAGCCTTGGTAACTCTTTCGAACTATCCTGCAACCTTGGCAGGCCTAATTCATACCACTAATACAACAAAATTAAACTGTGTTAATACCATACACTTGGACTCATGACATAATTATAAATTCTTACGTGGGATGACAAACGGAATTATTTCAAATGTCACAAATTACATTACTGTAGACTCTTTAGCCACTCTCAACATTCAAAATTGCCGATCGCTTTTACGTCACATTACGATCGCGAGTCGGATTGGGCTTGTAACGGAGCAAAATGTCAAGACATGTTGTAATTCCGTAATCCACTTTATGCAATGCGCATCCAAACGATATTGTAATTGTTCAAATTGCAATCTTTATTTAATACACTAGCAAGAAGTTATGTTCTGAGAACAAGAAATGTTTCAACAACATTCGTAAGTAATGTGAAAGTAACTTTGTCGGTTACGATTTCACGGTTAAACCGCTGAGCCAATTTTGAAGAAATATGGTAAAAAGGTAGCTTGAACCTTGATAGAAATATATTTTTAACATAGGAAAATATATTTTTAATGATTTTTTATATTAACATGCCTGAAAAATTGAGGGAGGCCTATATACAATCGTGGAACTGTGATAGTAAAAATGCTTTGACTAAAAAATACATTCGCTTTCAAAGTTTACAAAGGAAAATGTATATATTAAGTATATATTAAGTATCCTAATAGTCCTATAATAGTCATATGAATCTTAGAATATCTTAGAAGTACTAAAATTGAATTGATTGAAACTATTGCGTATTGAATAAAAGAATTTTTTCAAATGTTATGGATAGACTTGCCTATGACCACTATCTCACCTCATGGTAAGCGATGAAAATTATGGTAGACGATGGGCCACGCTTGCCTATTTGCCTCAAAATTTAAAAGGTACAAGGTTGTAGCTATCAGGAAACACAGACTCTGACAGGGAATTCCACAGCTTAACTGTACACATAACGACAATATTCCCAAAACGCTTTGCTAAGTATGGGACCTAGCCTGCCACCAACCCGCGTTGAACTCGCACCAGCATGTAGGCTCATTCCTTTCCTAGAAAGGTGGCCTGAGTCTCAAGTAGTGGGAACAATAAAAAGGCTGATTTTGTCATACTTAAGCTATATATTGTCAGACGTTATTTGATAATTTTCCACCACAAAACAAAACGGTAAAGCAACAAAGTAAATACTGAGACAGTCTAGTTATTTGTTAAAGACAATATACACAATGACACTCTGCAAACAGTTTTGCAAGTGCATATAAGTCATCATAGTCAATACATTCGTCACGCATTTGTTTCATGAAAACTCGTGCGCAGCTATTGACAAATTGTTATTGGAATTGGGTTTTAGATGCAATATGCAAGGTTAGCAGGAGTATAATGTATGCAGCCGTAGTGCATATCTTTTATGGTTTTTTAAATAAGAAATATTTTATTCTAAAATAATCAGGGATAAAAATAATATTAATAAAATAACTAATAATACTATTTTATCAACATTTAATCAGGATTTAATGTTACCTATTTTGATAAATTCCTAACTAATCGTGATGTTGTCCCTAGGATTTTTGTGTGTTCGTGCGTAGATATCAATTCTAATGCACTACCAGTTTAGTGCGTTAATGCCCATATTATTTGCCTACAATTAGGATAGAAATTTATTAAAAAAAAACTACAAAAATGATTTTTTGTATATTTGTTAGGTATGATATTTCACTCTCCTCCGCACGCCTATTAAAATAGTCAATATGAATCAATAACTAAGTATACTTAATTAACGTTCTATATACTGACTACTTAACCGCCCTACGCGTACCAGAAAAAAAAGAGGTAGAGGCCGCCCGCCATTGATTTACTGGTCAAATTTAAAAAGCGACGTCAAAAGAGCCCAGTTGTCAAAATTGACAACCCAAGATTGAGCCATTTGGCACAGAAAAGTGAGGAGCCCCGACCCTAACTAATGAGACCAGGGAAGGAAGAAGAAGAAGAGATACCGACTACTAAACATGTCAAAAATCGCTGTTTAAATTTTATTTTTGGAAAACATAAACGCATTTGACATTCACAAAAGAACGGCATAGTAATAACACATATTTCTAGATGATAAATATTCACAAAGTCACAGGTTTAAAATGTCTCGAACGGCATTCGACTAGTAATGTAATGTCAAGGCTTTGCCCAGACGTGACGGCATTTTGTGGATACGCTGCAGTCACCGGGAAAAATACGACGCCTTTTAGTTTGACTAGATTTAAAGCAAGAACGTGCTTAAAATTGAAGCGAGCGAAGATTCTAAAATATATTATGTTGAAGCTGTGGGAGATGAAATTTATAATTAGGTTGGGAGAAATTGTAGAGAGATAAATTGAATTTTGTGTTAAGCATGTGTTTTTTAAGATGGAAAATCATCCAATGACTTTTCCCGCTCTTGGGCGGAGCGTGAGGTCGTGTCAGAATTTAACTGACTAAACGCAGTTGCCTATTAGAATCGCATTGAAATCTCTTTCAATTTTGTTGTAATATTAATGATAATCGATTTTAAATTATAAATAACAAAAGTATTGTATGGGTGTGTAGCGACTCTAATTCAATTGTATTATAAGATCTAAGCTACCTGTGACAAACAATAAATTGATTTGATTTAAACAAGATGAGTGAAAGCAAATCTAATCATCATTCTATTCAAATCATCTTTATAAAGCATCTGCTTATTATAATATCAACAAATCATTTAACGAGGACCACCCAACAATGTGAATTTGATTGAAAGTTCAAATGTTATGAACTTATGATATTTAACAATACAATCACTTCATAGTAGACTAATCGTAATAATTTATTTCTACGCCGCCATTTCATTACTATTTATGTTACCGATAAGTTGTTCAATCTGCCACTAAATGACTTTTTAACTAGCTGAATACGTGTATGATGCTGTAATTACTATTAATTAGTCTCGTTTCTATAAAATTAAATGCAATCACACTATAAATAATATTATGAAAGCGAAAGTTTGTGAGTGTTATAACATGTATATATTTAGAAATATATATTATACGTGAGAGGATCCTATGTGGGTAGGCTTGTCAAGCAAACATAATTTTAAAGCTCTGTGTTTTAATATTTAAATAAAATAGTTATTTCATAGTTTTAATAATATACATGTGCTAAATTACTTCTAAACCCACCTTCGCTTCTTATTTTCCTATAACTTTATCTTTCTCACAACCACAACACTTCAATTTGTACATAAGAATGGACAGCAAACTTGTACACAGCATGGCGGAACTTGAGAAGCTATTTAGCTCCCGCATGACTGCATACGAAGACAAGCTGCAGAAAGCTACAGCTGGGACAGGTACCACTCATTCTGACCTTGCTTCTCTTTCAAAAGATTTTTCTGACTTCAAGTCTTTTGTTTGCCAATCGCTATCTCATTTCAAGACACAGATTGAATCGTTGTCACTGAGTTTGGACAGCCATGAAACTTCCATGAGAAGAAAAGTCCTGCTGTTTCATGGAATTCCTGAAAAGTCAGGTGAAAAGTTGAGTGACACTATACAGCAAATAATCTCAAAACAGCAAAAGATAGAGGACTTCAAACTTGAGTACCTAAATGTGTGTCACAGACTTGGAGCCCCCCAAGGTAAAACCAGACCAGTGTTGGTGCGTTTCGGCGTTATGGAGCATCGCCGGGTGGTCTGGGATGCTAAGACGACTCTCAAGGGGAGCGGGATCACTGTATCCGAGTTCCTGACCAAAACACGCCATCAAGTATTTATGGCCGCCCGCAAGCACTTTAACATCAACAGCTGCTGGTCTGCTGAAGGATCGATTATTGTTTTGACGCCCGACAAGTCTCGCCGAAAGATAACAACAATGGGTGAGCTTCATTCCCTCATCGCGCTATTTCCCACCGCCGCTGGTGCTGCTACTTCTACTGACCACGGGTCTGCTGCTTCAACCTCGTCTGCAGGTGGGGCTACATTGCCTATTACAGCAACCCCTAAAGGAAAAGTTCAGAGGAAAGCCCGCCGCTGAGTTTTCTGTGCTGAGCGACCGACAGGCCACGGTGTGCTTCATTATGCCCGTTTTGTTTTGTTGTGGTGGATACTGTCGGTAATACGTTGTTTTCACTTATGTATCTACCCAAGGTTTCCTCTTTTTTCTCAATTTGTAATTTATTTTATTTTATAACCGTCCGTCGGTAGATTGGTTTTGTATTTTTTTTTTTTTCTCTTTTTACATCTGACAGTTATTTGACATCTGTCAGATCATAATGTTTACGTTTCCTTTTTTTGTATAATGTTTGTGGCATGGCTATTTGGCTTTTGTGCCATGTTTACGTTTCCCTTAATATTGTAGCTGTTATTCTCGCTAGCTCACTTTTTATTTAGATAGTGCAAGTACGTACCCTTATTAGAATATTTATCAAGTTGTTAAAATCTCTTCCAACAGCGTAAAGGTGGTTTTATTAGTTTAGCATATTTGGTTATTATTTTTAAGTCTTTTATTTTTATTTTGTGTTAATATTATTTGTGTGGCGTGTTTATATATATTTATTATTTTATAGTATTTTTGCATACTATGCACGATGGTATCCCTGATGATGACTTCCTCTCCTGTTCTTCCTCTTCTAGTAGCTTCCATAGTGCTGCAAGTAGTAATTCCCCTCCTTTGAATCTCGGTGATCAGATTTCCTCTTTGTTTTCTCACTATCCCAACAACCTTAATATAGCTCACATCAATGCTCAGAGTGTTCCCCGCCACTACTCTGATCTTCTGGCATCCATTAACTGTGCACATTTAGATGCTTTGCTTATTTCAGAGTCATTTCTGAAACCATCTCTTCTATCAGTTCATTATTCCCTCCCTGGCTTTGTTCTCATTCGTAATGATAGAACGGAGAGGGGCGGTGGTGGTGTTGCTATGTATCTGCGTGCTGATATTCCTTATAAAATTATTAGTGCATCGCCATCTTCCTACTCGGGGTCAGCAGAGCATCTATTCTTAGAAATTTCCTTGCATCATGTGAAAATGCTCCTTGGAGTAATGTATAGTCCAAATCTTACTATCGATTACTTTGATTCTCTTGATACACTTCTTAACAATTTCTGTCCTACTTACGATCACGTGGTCTTGATGGGTGATTTTAACACATGCCTTCTTAAAAATGACTCTCGTACTCAAAAACTTCAATCTCTAGTAACTTCTTTTAACCTCAGTATTCTGCCTCTCTCTGCTACTCATCATTTTCCGAATTGCTCTCCATCTCTTTTGGATCTTATGATTGTTTCCAAACCTAACAATGTATCTGTTCACGGCCAGCTTACCGCTTGTTTTTCCTATCACGATCTCATATTCATGTCTTACAAGATTCGCCCTCCGAAGCGCAAACCACAATATTTTCATCTTCGCAACTACAAGGGCATAGACTTGGAGGCATTGTTGTGTGATGCTGTTGGCATTGACTGGACTGATGTTTACCATAGCTCCTCTGTTGATGATATGGTTAATGTTTTTAACAGTAAAATACTTAATCTTTATGATCAATACGCCCCTCTTCGTCGAGTTAAAGTTAGGTATGCTCCGGCTCCCTGGCTCACTCCCGCCATTAAGGATGCGATGGCAAGTAGAGATCGAGCCAAAAGAAGGTTGAAGCGCTGTCCTTCCGAGCGCAATCAGTGTTTGTTTAAGGAGCTGCGTAATCGCTGCAGTCGTATGTGTAGAGATGCAAAGAGGCGCTACTTCCATAATTCTCTTGACAACCGTAACTCCTCTGAAGTTTGGAAATTTCTGAAAACTGTCGGCATTGGTAAGTCACCGGTCGCCTCTGGCAAAGATATTGACGTGTGTGCTCTAAATAAGCATTTCTCTCTTCCTCCTGTTACTATGGATCCTCACGTCAAATCTGCGACATTACATAACTTGTCTAGTTTGCCATTGCCACAGTGTTCCACTTTCGAATTTCGTCCTGTAAGTGAAAGTGATGTCAAAAAATCTATTCAGGCCATCTCCTCTTCCGCTGTTGGTAATGATAACGTGTGCTCAAGAATGATTTGTCCTATTCTCCCCGCTATACTTCCCGTCTTGACCCACATTTTTAACTTTTCCCTGTTTTCTTGCGCTGTTCCCGACGCCTGGAAACAAGCTCATATCATTCCATTACCCAAAATTCCTAACCCGGCTTCACTGACCGATTTTAGACCTATTTCTATCCTTCCTTATCTCTCTAAAGTTCTTGAGCACATTGTCCATCATCAACTCTCTCTCTTTCTTTCTAGTAACGATCTTCTTAGCCCCTTTCAATCCGGTTTTCGGCCTGGTCACAGCACTGTCACAGCTCTTTTAAAAGTTACTGATGACATTCGCTGGGCTATGGACCACAAATCTCTCACGTTACTAGTTCTTCTTGATTTCAGCAGTGCCTTCAATTCTGTTGACTTCGATATCCTTCTTGGAATCCTTAAATCCCTTAACTTCTCCTCTTCCACTATTCGATGGTTTGATTCCTATCTTAACGGCCGCTCTCAGCGGGTACGCCTTGATGACTCTTCGTCGGATTGGTGCTGTCTTACTGCGGGTGTGCCTCAGGGTGGCGTTCTCTCTCCTCTTCTCTTCTCTATTTTCATTAACTCTGTTACAAGAGTAATTTCCTCTAACTTCCATCTCTATGCCGACGACTTGCAGCTTTACCATCACTTTCGTGGAGATGATGCAGAAGCCGCCGTGTCTGCCATGAACTGGGACCTGGAATTGATTGGGGAGTGGTCGCGTTCTTTTGGGTTGCAAATAAACCCTAAAAAGTCCCAGGCCTTGGTCATCGGCGGCAGGTATATGCGGAACAAGCTTGATGATACGTCGTTGTCCCCGCTCTGGTTGAATGGAGTTCAAATTGATTATGCTAAGACTGCTAAAAACCTAGGGGTGATCATGGACTCGTACTTATCGTGGACTGCCCATGTCGCTGAAGTCAGTCGCAAAGTACACTATACGTTCCACACGTTGAAATGCCTTCAGAGTTTTTTGCCCTTGAAAACCAAAATCTCCCTCGCCCAAACACTCATTCAGCCCATCATTGACTACGCTGACGCCTGTTATTTGGATGCCACCGAGGAGCTTTTAAATAAACTTGAGCGTTTGCAAAATATTTGTATTCGTTTTGTCTTCAATCTTAAAAAGTATGATCATGTCTCAGGCTCTCGCAAGATACTCAAGTGGCTCCCTATTCGACTTCGCAGGAACTCTCGAATATTGTGTTTGCTATTTAACATCCTTCACAATCCTAAAACGCCCTCCTATTTGCGGGAACGCTTTTCCTATTCACGTCCTTCTGATGCACCTTGCAGGTCGCATCTAAGGAATCTCCTTAAATCCCCTCCTCACTCCAGCAATTTCTATTCCTACTCCTTCACTGCGCATGCAGTACGATTGTGGAATTCTCTACCAGCTGACATTAGGGCCTGCCAAACTCTTGCAGTCTTTAAAAGTAGAGTAAAAGAACACTATCTTTCTCTTCCGTCATAGTTGCATATTAGTATGTATTATATAAGTATGTATTCTTGAGATATTTATTTTACTTTGTGTATGTTTATATTTATAATAGTGTGTTTTTATTTACATATTATAATTGTTTATTATCAATCATTGTGTGTGTACTAATTTTCCTTTTACTATTACACACGGTGTCTACTTCTCTTTTTTTTTTCAAACTATCCTTTCGCAAGTGTGCTGGAAGAGATTTCTTTAGAAATAAGCATCACCTCTGTACCTATTTATCTGTATTCTTCATTTTTTTTTTCCTTTTTTTATGTGTGTGTACAAAATTGTTAAATAAATAAAAAAATAAAAAAAAATACGTATGTTTATCAGTTATCTAGTACTCATAGCACAACTGCTTGGTTTCGAACTAGATGGCGTTTTGTGAAAGATGTGGAATATTCTACTACTAGCTGACGAAATTACCAGGCTTGCTCCTAACGGACCAAGCCCGAATTGTCCATGGCGCGGTAATTTCGTCATTTATTCGAATATTTTACAAGAGTTGTTCCATTACATAAGTGTTTTTTTTTTTAAAACCTTAATTACCCGTAATTACCGGACGACGACGAGCTACCCATTCCTCCCTCGTCGTCCGCAAGCCCACGCCTAAGGTCTGATACTCAACGACTGATAATCGGGGTCGAGGTCCCGGCGGCTGGGACGTGAGGATGTCCATTCCCTCATGTGTGCACTGCCTCCTTTGCTAGCATTACTGCTTCGCAGAAGAATGTAACCCCCGCCCGCTCCCCCTCGCTCTAGACCATGGCCTAAACTAGAGCCCGGCGCGAGAGGTCGCCAGCACCGACCGTCCCCACGAGGACACCGCAGTGTTCCGCCTAAGCGGTCATACTTCCACCGTGTGCTCTGCCGTATCCTCCGAGCGGTCCGCACAATAGTGATCTGGGCGTTTACTAGCGCATAAAGTTTAATATTTAATTTTTGACTATCACACGTAAATTATCGCAAAAACAAATTTTAATTTAATTAAAAAACGTACCGTCATATCTGTTTTATGTCGGCTCTAATAACATTTGGAATACCCTGTTAATAAAAGTTTTAATCTCAATAACGTCTGACCCATTTCCGACATTTCATTAGAAACTTGGAAATTCCCGGAAATTAAATTCTGCAAAATGCGTAAAACTAGTTTAATTTAAAAGCATAAAAGTAAATTAATAATGGCCGGTAGTGGAGTTATTACTATTTCACTTAAAGTAAATGAGTTTAGCATTTTAATTCGAACATGCTTCTGTAAAGTGATATTTAAGTAACCTACAGACCTAGCCTAGTTACGACCGTTTCGTTTCGAATCCCTTTCGTCGATCGTCTCTAGTCGGCAACGCCTCCGATTCCTTTGTTCACCACGTGACTGAGCGTTTAGATGACGTCATTCCCATACATTTGAAGTTTTCTACCGGCGTTTACAATTGTAGATTATCAACTTGGCTAAGTCCTGAAGTTTTAATTTTTGGTAGTGAGACAAAAGCACAAAAGACAAAAAACAAAAAAAAAAAAAAAAAAAAAAAGTAAAAAGTAGTGAAAACTGCTTTGGGCGTGCTTTGCACTTTTTTTTATACTTCTTGACTGTGATCTCACCAGATGGTAAGCAGTGATGCATCGTATTCACTATAGCCTTGAAAACACCTAAATTATAATCGGCCGGGAAGACCGCAGCGGGCAAATTGTTCCAGTCCACCGACAAGGCGAAACGCTTAGTGCGGTCCGTAGAGGTGTTAACAATGTAAAGTTGGACATGGAAATTCGCCGTATGTCGGGTTGTTCGATGGTAGAAAACTGATTGCGGAATCAAGGCATGTAATTCCTGCGCAGATGATAAATGATATTGATTTTGCAAATAGGTTTTTCAAAAACACATTTACACGTCCATTTTTTTTTTTCGTCAGTTCAAACTAGATGAGACCACACTCTCCAAAATGTATTCTGTGAAATACCGAAAGGCTTTACTTTATTTTGCGGGTATTGAAATAGAATGTATCGTCACGCTCTGATATCTAACGCTTAGTCGTAGGTCGGCCGACTCGAGCCGACATTACCCGAACGATTACGATGTGGTTTACTCGCCTTTTTTTGGAAGCAGCCATTAAAAAATAAAAGAAACATGATTTTTCATTAAAGTTTGCTAGTATTATAAGAAAATAAGGAAAACGTTAAGAAATTCTGTTATTTTCTCAAAACCCAATAAAAAATTCCATAATCTGGCATTTACCGTATTTACAATAAATTGGATCATTATGAAGAGAAAACTGAAAGTCGCTCATAAAATTGAATAATTTAATATTCATAAATAATTTTCGTTTGATAACGTCTAATTGCAAAAAATGAGATGCATTAATTATTATTTTTATTATATGGATATGCGTCTGCTAGGTCAAAGGTTACATTACACTTAAATAAAAATATTACAAAATGGAAACTATATTCTATCGATTTCACTTTAACATAACAATAGATTAGATATTGTTAATTGATCTATAATTTTCTATTACACTATTCACTATTATGAGAATCTTCACATAAACGACTTTCTAAACCAGTTAGTACGTTTTATTTTTTTCATAAATTTTACATATTTGTTACCTGATGATATATGCAGATGCAATCATACATGAAAAAGGGCACTAGTTGAAGACATCTAAATTATAATCGGACGGGAAGACCGCAGAAGGTAAATGGTCTAGTCTTTCGATGTACGCGGTATAAACGAGGAGGCAAAACGCGTAGTCCGGACAGTAAAGGTGCTAACAATGGTGCACACTCGCCGTACGTCGGTTATTTAATTTGAAACAATTTTATATCGAATTTCAACCAATTTTGCCTTTAAATCATAATCAACCTTATAACGATCCCACTGCTGGCACTCATGCCTCCTCTCTAGTAGAGGGAATGTGCCTTATCTATCATACGAGACAAGGGTGAGTTGTTGGATATGACGTCTCAAAAATTTTGGTACTAGGACAGCCCGGTTTCCTCGTGATGTTTTCCTTCATCATTTTGAGAGTGGAAGTGAGGAAACAAATTACACAAAGTAAAGCGCCTGGCTGGGTTAAAACCTAGAAAGTACTATTCAAAGTTGGGGCATTACCATTGCACATTACTGCTCTCACCATTGATCATCACTGCTCTCACCATTGAGCATTCGCCTCCTTCTGCGAAGCAGTAATGCTAGCAAAGGAGGAGGCCGACCGCATCAGATAACGGCGCACACGCCGCCGCCGCCGCCGGGATTTCGATCCCGATTTCCGGCCACGCTGTCCGTCCGTCCAGTAACAGACCGGTCCGATCCCAAGACGGTTACGGCACGCACTGTTCCCGCGCACCTCAAGGAGTTGTCAGCAAACTGTAAGGGCCCAGCAGGGCCGAAGCCTACTGGGGCCAAGGGTCAGGTGAAAATGAACCCTGGGGCTCTGGATCAAAGGCAATGAATGGAACAGGGTAGGTTTTTAGTCAGTAAGAGTCTTCAACTATCTCCCACCCCACCCAAGGGCAGGATTTGTCATTTGATGATTTTACCTACCATAAAAAAAACCATTGAGCATCACTGCTCACACCATTGAGCATTACTGCTCCGACCATTGGGCTCCCACTGCTCTCACCATTGGGCCACCATTATGAAATCAATAATCAGTTTAAGATCACAGTACCAGACGGTGGGTGTAACAAGAAATAATAACATTTTTTTTTATTTTTTTTATAATACAACGTGACAAAATATATATTACGACTTTATACGTAGGAGGTATCAATGTAGAGATACGCAGTTCGTAATCTACACAAATAAAATAACACCTCGTGCACCAAGTATTCGTCAAGTGTTGGTTTAAGTTAAGCTTTATCCGACCCGTCAATATTTTCATTGAGGCAGCTGTGTTAAGTATTAATAAACATGTCTGCTGCAAAGTCTGGATAAAAATAACGACCTTGAGGCATCTGACCTTTTTTAATTAGCTGTAAATTATTCCAAGGAGATCGTAACCGTGGAAGTAACCTTTCATGGAATGAACACTAATTTTATGACTAGCTTTTGCCCACTACTTCGCCAGCGTAAAAGTAAAAATAAATAAATTTATTCAGATAACAATGTTTACAAAAAAAATAAATAACAGGTTTCTCCGTTCAGATTTTAGACTGTCGTTTCATACTTTTAGAGCAGTGATTCTCAACCTCTTGTCTGCGGACCACTGGTGGTCTGTAACAGCTAAAATATAGTCCGCGAAAAGAATAAAATATATTAAACTTACCAACTAAAAAGTAACAGATCCCGTTCTTGAAATCCCGGGAACATATTCCCGGGATTTGAAGAATCCTTCGTCTTATTCTAAGATAATAGAACATTATTTTTAGTTTATGCGAAACCTGAATACACCACTATTTTTTAATTAGTGCAAATACTTAAAGGGCTTATTAGAAAAGGTCTTGTTATTAATTAAGTAAAGTCTCAATTAATAATATTCATAAACAACAAAGTTATGAGCGTTTGTTTATATCCCAAAATCTCACTCCATATATGAAAACATTGTACAGGTTATTGTTTATGAATGAAAGAATGTCAATAAAAATAGAAAAAAACTGCGCTTAGTATTTACTAGTAGTAGTTGTTATGAATGATGATTCAATTATGATTTTACCAATAATGACAAATTATCGTGGACAATTTTGAGATTTCGTTTTTTTTTACTTTTGACTACACAAATATGATCAGTAACGGGTACTGATTGAGCCCCATTTTTTTGTGCACTAATTAAAAAATAGGGGTGTATAGTTTGTTCAGAAACAGTAACTGAATCGATTCCAATAATTTTTACACCATGTTATACTTTTTCCTAAAATTGTTTAAAAAGAGGTTACAAGTTGGACACCACCGACACTAAGTACAACACAGGTCACGGTAGATTATAGCGGGCATTGGGTGCCAGCGCACTGCTGATGCGGGAGAAAAACAACCTTTCAGTCGCCGGAATGGCCCGGTGACAATGTATTTGTGCGGACAACCAGGTAACATAACAAGCAGGCAACTTTTTGATTTTTCATGATACAGTTATAAAATTGTGCACATAGGTTCTTTACATAAAAATACTAGACACGTGTTTTAGGTTTCGGGACTAATGTTTTATAGTCTACCCATGTCCCAAAATGTATTCAAATCCGTTCAACCGCCTGAATATGAAAGAGTTTACATACAAAGTTTCACCTATAAAATAATTATGCGATTACTAAATAACACATTCAAGCTTAAGTGCATTGAACTAAATCTTTTCTATAACGTATTTAGTAAAATCATTGCATGTTTAGAAATTGAAAAACAATGTTATCATTACCATTTTTCTGATATTTAGGAATTTATTTACTATAATAAGGTTATCCGTAAAATTCAAATGTTCTTCTAGATTTATGCTAGACGCAACAGTTACACATGCACATAGGTACTATCAAAGATACTTCCCCTGACCATCGCTAAGTTCATTTTTGCTTGCACTCGAAACGAAAACTCCAAAGAGTTTTGTTCGGCGCCATGCCGCAGGACTCAAGCGATTTTTTTTAAATGAGCAGGCAGAAATGACCGCGACGGTACTTTTGTCTTTTTAATATTACTGTTATTGCCATCATTCCCTAAAACACAGTTTAGGTGAACTTGAAGTAAACACAAAAATAACTCATGACCATTTTTACCCAACTTTGGCGAAAGCAAAAGGAAAGTTATGATTTTGTCCCGTATGTATGTTTTAACACTACGTTTATCTTGCATTTTCTCAACCATTATTAGTATCAATTGCAGTAACTTAAAGTTTATTAGCTGTGTTATATGATCAGTATTCTTCGATTCCTGGTTAGTAAATAATGCCAATTAATGCCATTAATTAATTTCGTAATGGTTGACTAATTACAGTAATAAAATGTACATGATTTATAAACCATTATTGTTAAGTTTCCTGTTAGTTAATGAAATAATTTATTGATTTTCAGAAGTCTTTACTGGTTTAGTTTTACACTTATTTATATTTTGATTTCTATAGAAGCTTAGATCATATCCACAAGTGTGTCCAAAATATCTGGAGAAAGATGTTGGATGCGCAAATAAGCTTGACGTTTTAATGGACTGTATGTTTGAAAAAGCGATCTAAGGTTTGTTAACAATATGCAGGTACTGTGCCTGGCGTTCATTAATGGGATAAATGTATTAGGAAGGAACACTGACCTTTTGACCTCGAAGGTTCCACGTGGCGCCGGCCGGCGATCCTCGACTTCGCACATTTAACCACTGCCAGGTCCTGTATTGCACTACACTGCACTATTGTTGAGTCTTTGAATGGTTGGATCACGAAATAGTCAATTTTCTTGTAATTTCGAGCGGGCGTTGTTAGCGGAGCGGTCACATTCACAATCGATGCACAAACGTCAATGTCATTTCATTTCTAGAGGTCGTGCGGGAATGGAAACGGAAGGGATAGGATTGCTAGGCCAAAAAAATAAATTACAAAAAACAAAGTCGCGGATCATAGCAAATTGGCGCAACCATTCCCCCCGGGTTTGAAGGGTTACCTTCAAAGAAAAGAAAAAAAAACAAAAGCGAAACTAAACCCTATTACTATATCTAAACTATCAATACTAGGTAGCGAAACAACTTATAACTAACTATGCCACTACTACTGATTAGGCAGAGGGCAGAGGCGAATAACCGGACACAGGTACGATCCAGTTGCGGTTTTAACCTTTACGACTCGCGTTATTCCGTTCGAACCCGGAAAAACTTCTTCCACTACACCAAGAGGCCAGTGCAGAGGAGGCGCACTCTCAGTCTTCAGTATCACCACAGTACCGACTGTGACTGGATCTGAAGGAGTGTTCCACTTTTGACGCGACATACAAACGAATAGGCAAATGTATGCCTTTGTGGAACGTATACCACGACCACGGGCAATAGTGACTTTAAACGGTCCAGCATAGACCGTCCCAGTATGTATGAAAGGTTTCACCGTCTGTACAACACGACAAGAACGATGGTCGGCCATTTCCGGCGCGTTGAAACGCGGGCGGAGCTTAAAGCAGGGCACACATCTGTGCACTCTAGCGCGTATCAAATTGCGAGCGGAAAGTATCCAGTACTTCTGTCGAAGAATGGACATTAATAAATCGGGACCAGCGTGACAATTCACCTTATGGTGATAATCCACCAACAAATCCAAAACGTGATCCTTGCGTGGTAGAACTACTGGATGCATTTGTTCAAACTCTAACTTAGCATTTCGCAGACGGCCACCGACACGAATGAGTCCGTCTTGCAAAAATGGTTTCAAATGTTGAAGTGCGTGACTACAAGGTTTATGTGATTCTAAACTACGAAATTCTATTGAAAAATAAAATTTCTGCAACTCTCGAAGTACAACTGATTCAGCTCTATCCAAATCAGCTGCGATTATAGAACCACGCGATGGTAATAATCTCAAAAATCTTAGGACGTAAACTACACAGCGTAATAGTCTCGACCAAGACGAGACTCGATTAGACAACAACAAAACAACTGACTCTTCACGCGGAACTGATACTACAAGCGTATTTTTCTTCTCCTCGGGTGGCTCTGAAACAGTAGCGGGGTTAAACGGAGCACTTGGCCACTCGTTAGGAGTGGTATGAAGCCAGGGAGGGCCACAAAACCAAAGCGGATGATTTAAAATTTGCGCAGGAAGCAAACCACGTGAGAGACAATCAGCTGGGTTTTCTGTTCCAGCGACATGGAATATATTTTCCGGTGACAATTCAGCTTGAATCTTAGCCACCCTATTTGCGACAAACGTGCCCCATCGATGGGGTGAAGAGTGGGCCCAACATAGAGCAACGGTTGAGTCTGAAAACGCTACAATTCTCTCTATATTAATGCGAGGACGACAAGTTTTGACTATAGATGTAATCAATTGAACCAACATAAGAATAGCGCAGAGTTCGAGACGAGCAAGAGAGACAACCTTACGAGGAGATACCTTTGATTTTGCGCTAATGAGGAAAACTGAAATGTTATCGCCATTTTGGACCTGAAAGTAAACCACTCCCCCGTAAGCCCTCTCACTGGCGTCTGCGAAACCTACCACATTAACAACAGTGTCTGGTACTATACCAACATGGCGAGGAATCTGTATCTGATCGAGCATTGGAAGCTCTTTCCTATAGCGAGCCCACAACTTAGCAACACTGTCAGGAGCGGTGTCGTCCCAATCACAGTTGGAAAGCCAAAGCTCTTTTATAAGCAGCTTTGCATACAAAACGACAGGAGCTACAAAACCCATTATATCCCATATCCGAGCTACACATGCTAGGATAACGCGTTTGGTACAAGTTGGCGGAGTCGAGCTAATTTTAACCCTAGATCACTAACCATTCGTATAATAGACGACGCGCACCTAGTGCTTTCGCCATTTCGCCAACTTCCCATTGCCCCCCGCCCCGCACTCTTTTAGTACCTTCCTGGATAGTGAAATTAGTCACCCGCAAGGACTCATCGCGGATGCACGATAATTACGTGGACATATATCGCGTGATCGTCGTCTCACAGACAAAAGGTTTGTAATGCTGTATAGTTTTTAGTAAAGTTGTACATACTTTTATGCTTCTGTTTATATTGTTAATTGTTGTAAAAGTTAATAACTTTTATTATTTACGAATTAATTATTTATATTATGGTTTTATGACGTGAACTCTATTTACTTATGATGTTTTTTTTAATATTTTATACCGAGTTTTACAATATTTTTGTGTATTTTCTTGCCTTAATTTTATTTACCTATTATTATATTTATAATTTTATTTATTATTTTCTATTTTAGATGGATTTGAGAAGAAGTAGAAGGCAAAATTGTGCAATGGTTAGCTGAATCGGACACCGAATCTTTACCCGACAATGAACCTTATTCATCCGATTCTGAGGAAGAGAATAATGTTGAGACGGAAGTACATGTCCCTTCTGAGGAAAGTGAGGAAGAAGCTTCAGACTCTTCGGGGGACGAATTGTTGGTTTCAACAACTGTAACAACACCGGTAACGAACCATTGGCTAGTTATTTTGTAAAAGAGATAGCTAAACCCATATACGGATCAAATCGGAATATCACAATGGACAACTGATTTACCTCAATTGCCCTGGCCACAGAATTGCTAAAACCGCCTTATAAGCTGACAGTCTGAAGGCTGGGTACATTGCGAAGCAATAAACGTGAGATCCCGAAAAAAATGCAGAACAACAAAAATAGACCAGTAGGCACTTCGATGTTCCGCTTTGACAGAGATATGACTTTAGTCTCATACAAACCAAAATCAAATAAAGTCGTATACCTTCTATCTACGACTCATGACCAACCTGCTATTAGCAACGGCTCCAAAAAACCGGAAATTATTGAATTTTACAATTCAACTAAAGGAGCAGTCGATACAATGGACCAGATGTGCTCAATTATGAGTACAAGCCGTAAAACCAACCGATAGCCGTTGTGCTTGTTTTACGGTATACTAAACATATCTATAATTAATGTTTGTGTCCTGCACGTATTACACGAAATCCGTAATAATAAAAAAACCTACGAAAAGAAGGGATTTTGCCTTAGCAATGGCAGAAGACCTTAGGGCACCTTGGCTTCGAGAGCGATATAACACTGTGACTTTGCAGCGTAATTTGAAGCAAATTATCGGCGAAATTCTAAAAATAGATGTTTCTGATGAACAGTCAAGTCAAGAGCAACCAAGAAACCGAAAAATTTGCAGTTATTGCTCAGCGAAAAAACGTCGCATGACCAAATAGTTTTGCAAGGGCTGCAAGAGGGCCATTTGTGGCGAACATACAGTATATATGTGTAATTCCTGTACTGATTAAGATATTTCATTATTTTTTATTATTATATGATATGTTAAAAGCTTAATTACTGTGAACTTTAATTTGATTAAAGAAAATTAAACAGATTTTAAAAAGTAATGTTTTTTTTTTCGTAGTTTCAGAGACGAAAGGTTAGTTACAGCGTTACTCGAAAATAAGGTTAGTGAGCTAGGGTTAAGACTGAACATATCAGTTGCGGGTGACCAACTTAAACCAAGGATCTTATGCGAATCACTATCATCGAATTCCTTTACCGAAGTCAACCGGTGTGACGGTGGAATCGACTCTAATGTAGCTTGCGAGTTGCTTGTCCATTTCACCAGATCAAATTGACCGGACTTCATGAGGCTGATTACTTGAGCAGCGGTCTCTATAGCCTCTGCTTCACTAGGTACACTGTACACAAAATCGTCCATGTACAATCCGGTTTCAATAGTGGCCCTTGCTTTCGGGTATGTATCACCCTCGTCAGCGGCCAACTGCTTGATAGTGCGAAGAGCGTGAAAGGGACTAGACTTAAGCCCAAAACAAACACGATTGAATTCGTAAACCTTCAAAGGTTCCTGCGGAGAAAATCTATACAAGAAGCGTTGGAATCTACGGTCACATTCTCTGATTCCAATACTAAGAAACATTTGCCGAATATCAGCAGAGAGCGCAATAGCAAACAAGCGAAAATTTACTATTATTTCAAATAAGTTACCCTGGAGGTTCTGACCACAACACAAGATATCGTTAAGCGATATGCCAGTACTAGTTTTAGCGCTACCATCCATAACCACACGCAGTTTAGTTGTAAGCTTGTCTTCTCTAACAACTCCATGGTGCGGGATGATGTAAAACGGGTAATCACGTGTCTCCTCAGTCTCGGCAGGCGCTGATGAGATATAACCTTTATCTAAATATTCGATCAGCACATCATCATAGGCTTGCTTCAACTTAGGAGACGCCTGCATCTTACGTTCCAAGCATAGAAAGCGTTTTTCTGCGGAGGCACGGGAGCCACCGAGCGAAAAAATATCACCCTTGAAAGGGAGCGCGACAACATAACGACCATCTTTATCACGAGTAGTCGTGCGGGTATAAATCTCCTCAGTGACCTGATCCTCAGGGCTGAGAATAGGCGGGACATTGACCTCTTCAATCTCCCAGAACTTGCGGATGGTAGACTCAAGCGGCGGCTCGACGGTGCAACAGTGCGACACAGTCGAGTAACTATCTAAACAAGCGGGTGCGGAACCAACTATAACAAACCCGAGAACTGTTTCCAGTGCGTGCGGAGCGGGGTACATCGGAAGACCTTGAATTTTACGTGATAACTGGAGATGCGGGAGAATCGAAGCACCGATCAATAGATCGATATCTCCAGGGAAAGCGTAATTTCCGTCGGCTAATTGCAAGTTCTTAAACTCCGTCAGCATGGACGTGTCAACCGGTACCATGGGCAACCGTTCCGTAATCTTATCTGCGACTAGCGAATCCATTTCAAACGAAATATTACGATTAAAACGTGAACTAAATATTATTTTAATGGAACCGTGAATGGTTGCCTTTAAACCTCCAAAACCTTTCACTTCTGAGCGGGATGACCAATTATTAAAACTAAAACCAAGGCGTTGACAACAATCCCGAGTAATAAAATTACTCTGGGAAGCGCCATCTAGTAGGGCTCGAACGGTGTGCGGTTTGCCAAAGGCATCTACAATGACAACTTGCGCGGTCGCAAGTAAAACGGTAGTGATTTGAGTACCAGCGGCGGAAAGCGAACACAATGTTACGTCGTTTGCACTTGCAGCAGGCCGCGCGTCACAAGCGTCGCGCGTCTGCGGCTGCGATGGCAGCTTACTACTCTCAAAATGTAAGAAGGTATGATGTCTAGCTAGACATTTACGACAGCTAACACCACTGTTACATGACGTAACCAGATGTTTGTCACTTAGACAATTAAAACACAAATTATTAGTGCGGACAAACTTGTAACGATCACTAGGCGATAATCTCTGAAATTCCGAACACTTGTACAGCTGTGTATGGCTACCCTTACACAGAGAACAGTCAGGTGTTGAGGCGGTATTAACTAGCGTATGTGCAGTCTTGACTGACTTCGATGACGCGTCTATACGGCGATCGGAACCTGTCCTATTCGTGACTTCATGACGTGCCGACGTGCGCTGCAATACCTTAATATGGTCGCGAATAAAAGATTCTAAATCTTCGAACTTAGGTATTTCGTTACCGCGCCGAGTCGTTTCAAACAGACGAACAGTTTCAGGATCTAATTTCTTTAAACCGATATACAAAAACAAAAAGTCACAGAGGTCATTGACCTTTAGGTTCTTTACTGCACGAACAGATGATGCGAAAATATTTAAAAACTTCTCTAAATTATGATCGTTACAAACGGAAAAACTTTTCAAATCGAATAATTGATCTAAATATGCGGTGGCTACTAATCGCTTATCTTCGTATTTTGTTTTTAAAGTGTTCAAAACTAAATTGTAATTTTCAGCGCTAAACGTAATTCCAGCACAGACAGCCTTTGCCTTACCGGTCAATTTTTCTACGAGATAATGCAATCTCTCGTGATCTGTCAGCGATGTGTTCCTATGTATTATATTTTCGAAACTATCTATAAATAAATTCCAATTTCGAATGTCACCATTAAATTCAGGTATTTGAATTGGCGGCAATCGTGGGCGTTCGCGAGGAGGGTTGGATAAACCACTCGCGGGGGGGGGAGTCTCTAAACTCCTAGCAATACGTTTGATACGACAATACAAGTCATCAAAGGACGACAATGCCTGATAACTCACACAGTAATCAGGATTTAACTCCAACTCTAAAATGTTTATATTCTTAATTGTAGATTTAAAATCCGCGCGCAAACTATCTAAAGTTTCCAACGAACACAAGAAAGCATCTCTAATCGTCAGATCCGAGATTTGCAAAGATTTATCACAAATTGATTGAACACGTGAAAACTGTGAGTCCCTTTCAGCGTATAAAAGCTTTAACTGAACCTTTAAATCAGTACTAACCTTGGTTCCCTTAAGAGACATCTTGTTTTGATATATTCACACTATACACTCAAACAAACACTTAACGAATTATTAAGTAAGCGATAATTATCAGATAACAATATGGTAATATTGTAAACAACAAAGTGAACGGCGAACGAACGGAATAACCTGAATCAATGAGTGAATATTACCCAATTTCTCGATTAAATCATTCACGTCGTTCATATGCGTATATAATCTATGGTTTATCCGTTTCCTACAAATATTCACTCAACAATGAACGGGTATTTTTGAAATGCGTCTACCTACATGCAATTTGTAGGACTTCCGAATGAATTTTGTCAAGAAAAAGAATGCGATCGATTTATATCTACGCTGATATTTACGTAGCTAACTATAATTATGCGGTGCGGTTGACGGCGTAGGTACCGTAATTATCAATGGCTCTTTAACTATACGAGCGAAATAACGTTTAGTTGCCTAAATGCCTAGATGCGGGTTTTCTACTATTATATCTAGGTAAACAGGCGCGTTGCGTTTATTCCCTATGGAACAAATACTATATTGCGAAATTACAAGAAAATGATTCACGATCCTGCTCGTAGGACCAAAAGTAATGGTTGCGCAAATAAGCTTGATGTTTTAATGGACTGTATGTTTGAAAAAGCGATCTAAGGTTTGTTAACAATATGCAGGTACTGTGCCTGGCGTTCATTAATGGGATAAATGTATTAGGAAGGAACACTGACCTTTTGACCTCGAAGGTTCCACGTGGCGCCGGCCGGCGATCCTCGACTTCGCACATTTAACCACTGCCAGGTCCTGTATTGCACTACACTGCACTATTGTTGAGTCTTTGAATGGTTGGATCACGAAATAGTCAATTTTCTTGTAATTTCGAGCGGGCGTTGTTAGCGGAGCGGTCACATTCACAATCGATGCACAAACGTCAATGTCATTTCATTTCTAGAGGTCGTGCGGGAATGGAAACGGAAGGGATAGGATTGCTAGGCCAAAAAAATAAATTACAAAAAACAAAGTCGCGGATCATAGCAAATTGGCGCAACCAGATGTGTAATAACATCATAATCACGATTGTAAGAAAATGTACCTCGGGTTGACCGCTCTTAAATAGTCATCGTAGTTTTTTGAAATCCTATTTTCCGCGCAAACTTTTTTTTATCATAATAATAATAGTTTATTTATAAAAACGTAGACTTAAGTTACAAAATATTTTGACAGGCTAATATAGATAAGCATATGTGGTGTAGTCATCTGTAGCCGAAACTAGGCAGAGCCTGTATTTCGACTATCAGAGCCAAACCCATATGAGTATTATACATTATATAATTGCATGTAATATTAAATTTTTATCTTATACCTAGAAAAAAAAAATTATAAATTTATAATATCTTTATTTTACTCCGATATTAGAAAAAGAAAAAAAATACAAAAAATATAAAAAAAAGCAGTTTGTGCAGTGTTTGCATGCCCTCTTATTTGTGTGAGATGAAGTGAATCTTCTCTTGAAAACAAACAAACAAACGACCAAAAAAGCCGTTCATGCGTAATGACATGACGAAGGGAAATAGGAGTCCCTATTTCCCTTTATATAATAGAAATTATATAATATGAAAAACAGCGGACAAGCACGCATTAATTCTATAATGAATACTGCATCTCACGTATATTAGGTAACGTTAAACCGAACATGACGATTAGAGTGTAATGAGGCTATTTCGTGTAACTCAGTGGCGCTATTCGAGCCGTTGGACATCTCAAGTGAATGTGAGCTACAGTCATGTCGTAACATAGAAGTGGTATTGCTAAAGCGGCGCCAATAATGGTTTAATATTGTCATCAATGATCGTGTTGGTCACTTTTTACTTATTTTTTTCACAGCTTGGCGGACTTACAGCTTATAAAAAAAATATAATAATAGAGAACATCTAGCCAATTACAAGTCCTCACGTGTAGTGGCAGAATTAAAATTGAGAAGTGAGCATAAACAGACTTTAACACAATGAACTTATTAAAAGTTTACAGTTACATACACAAAATCAAAATTCAATAGTTAAAAACATATTACAGAAAGATAATGAAGCATCTAGGTTACTTGTCATAACTATCATCATCATTCCAGCCAAAAGATGTCCACTGTTGGAGATAGGCTTCCCTAGTGTCGCCGCAACGAACGATTATGTGCGTCTCACATCCATCGGAATCCCGCGACTCACACCAGGGCTTCAATCCATTTTTTTTAGGGTTCCGTACCTCAGAACAAAAAAAAACGGGACCCTTATTATATAGGATCTTGTTGTTTATTTGTCTGTCTTTCTGTCAACTTTCTGTCATGTCATTTTATGTCGAGAACGCGAGATATCGAGTAAAACAATACACCGTTAAATTTTGGTCGTTTTAATCCGGCGGAGGGTCGATTCGGTACATGAAACACTATCGATTTTTAAAAATAAAATTAAAAAATAAAGTACTTTTTTTCTAAGTTTCGAGTCGCACTCGATCGTCACTCGATACGCATGTACGAAATTAATTTCTTTAAGTAAATGAGTCAATGACCTTGTAGGTATTTGTCGGTCATTACATACTAACTACCTACAGTTCATTGGCCTCGATCAGCTTCAAAAAAAGACAGACAGACGGACAACAAAGTAATCCTATAAGAATTCAGTTTTTTCCTTTTGAGGTACAGAACCCTAAAAACACTTGCTAGCATAAGTATGGTCTGTTAGATACTGCTACAAAATGATTTAGATGCAATACTATAAAATGGTCTGCAATCTTTTTTTAAAGTCAATCAAGTTTTTGTTCCGTTTTGCAATATAATCAGATTCGCATTTTTTTCGATAATGATTCTATTTTTTGTTTAAACAAACAAAAATTACCAAGATTGTGTTGATAGGCCATAATGTCTGACGAAAGAATGGTAACAAAGTTGATTTTAGTTACAAATAACAGTAAGGCCGTGTTTACGGAGATGCAGCGCGTCGCGCGGCGCGTTGGTCGTTTCGTCGTTCATTGCAGCAGCGGGCCGCGTCATCGCTCGCGCAACACATCAATATGGCAATGTACGACGGCCCGCCCGACGCGCCGCGCAACGCGCCGCGTCTCCGTAATTGAACAATAACAGTAACTGCGGTAGTAACCTGTTCTAGTAATGATAAAGTAATTATCATCATCATCATCTTTTGTGCCGAAAGATGTCCACTGTTGGACATAAGCCTCCCCCAAGTGTTGCCACAATGAACAATTGTCTCCGAATTGTGATGACTGTGGTGTGTTTGATGATGTTTTCCATATCTTGACGGAGTGTTTTCGGAATGAAAATACGAGGATCATTGTTTTTGGATGCTGTAAAACTTATTATATTGTCATTTGCAATACAATTCGCTTCTCCAATGTCCGATAAAGCTTAACTAAATTGTTTGAGATAGTTTTAAAGTAGATTGTAAGATTTTTCGTTTTCTGCGCGGGGCGATGTGGTCTTTTGATCAAAAAGAGTTGTTGACGATTATTGTTATTTTACAATTATGACATTGTTTATTTTTACAATTTGATATTGACAATTACTTTTATAAAATTCTTTTTTTTACAATTTACAAAGTTAACTCTGTAAAATTATATTTTTTTATATTTTTTTATTGTGAATTTGGGGACTATGTGGATTATTTTTTTCTTGTCTTTAATTTTAATTAATGTCGGACAGTCATGAGTATTTTTTGCGGCCTATCCAAATGTCCTTTCTTTGGTATTGTTCGTCAAGTTGTTGAGCTCCTTAGTAGTCCTGAGTTGAGCTTTACGAATACTGAAAAATGCTTGCACTGACTGGACAGATCCACTCAGAATTGTGTGGATCTTTCTTCAAAAGTCCATCTCAGACTCCAATCTGCATAGTTCTCATATATTTTGATCATTACATATTTACTGTATGGACTTTAAAAGAGACTATGACCCCTGAGTTTGTTTCGATGTTTCTTCTCAGGTTAGTCAGCTACTTAAAATTGACTAAAAAAGAAATTCATGTGTAAAAGTATTTTTAAAAACCTATTTGCAAAATAAATATCATTTATCAGATACTGTGGCAATAGAACACAATGATAACTGAAGGAGCACATGTGGGTTTTAGTCAGTAAAAGTTTGTCACTTCTCACTCCTGCCACAGCGAGCGGCAGAATGAATTTCATGATTTCCTACCAAAGAAAAATACATCAGACATTACTGAAACCTTTCTTTACAATAACATTTTTGTTAGATACAAATAAAATGATGATCACAATACTTTCCCCAAACCGTATCCGCATAAACACATATGCATCATTTATCACGGTTTTTAGAAACAAATGGCTACTGTAATAATTATTCACAGAATTCTATCGAAAAGTGTCAGTAATAAGATAAAATAAACATGGCCGTCGTTGCAAAATATGTAATGTTGGAAAGTAAGTCGCTTCACGTAATGTTACAGATACCGATGTAGTGAGTGTGTGGTCCAAATTATAAGCGAATAGAAGGTATTTGAAAATATCCAGATGTTTGGTTTGTCTGACTTGTGAAATATAACTGTGTAATAATTGTCTTAAACTGTCAAAACCCAAGAAGACACCGGTGTCCGCACACCTATTGTCTTTCTATTGTGTCTCTTATTACGGTATTCAAAAAGTATAACGAAGAGACTAAACTATTATACACCGTTAAATTTTGGTCGTTTTGATCCCGTGGAGGGTTGATTCGGTACATGAACCCGTCTGGCTGACCCGTCCCGGCTGCGTTTGAACCCGTGACCTACCACTCGTGAGTCGGAGCTGCTAAAAAGGTAATCAGGTTAAAATTGATCGCTAGAAGCATTTGGAAATGTCTAATGACACAATTTGCCGGCTCAAACGCGAGTGTATTTACAATTTTTTCTTTCGTTGTCAATAATATTTCCAATAACCAACAAATTATAGTAGATTGAGATGCGGTTTTACCAACAAGTGCTTTGAAAGAAATTTGTCATTCGGAAACTTTTGTCCTCATTTATTTTTTCAAACAAACCGTGACTGTGCAACATTGCGATATACTCGATGTGACATTTAATCACACTATTTATATTTTTAATTCAAGCTTTACTTCCGCGCACGCAATTACGACTTTTGAAAGCTACACTTAAGAACCGTACTCATCAGCAGCTCTAACTGGTGAGCATAAATAAAAAAAAAAACAATAAAAATGCAAAATACTTTTATTTCGAAAGTCGGTGTTTCTATAATATTTTTTCCCTTCGTTATTTAAGGTTGTATTTTTTTTGTAAAACAGTTTTTTTTTACCCGTCAGCATTACAGAGTACTAGTAACTACCATTCGGCGTCATCATCAGATCCGTTCGATATATCCCTTCCTCCTCTTCCATCAGTCAGCCATCGACTACACGTATAAACAAAGCAATTCTACGTGTTACGACAGTTCTGCTGTGATCCTATGAGGAGTTCCGTTTCATATCTTCGAAGTCTCTCATCATAACAATATTTCTATGGGACCAACTTTCAATCAAAAAAATAATTTTCAAAATCTGTCCACAATTGACCGAGAAATCGGTGAACATACATTAAAAAAAATACATACAAGACAATAGAAACTCCTTCTTTTTGAAGTCGGTTAAAAGCGGTAGCCTTCATTTCAAAATAGTTCCAAGGGAACATATTTTCGGGATAAAAAGTAGTCTATGTTATATATTACACAAATCCATTGATGACAAATAACCTCATTAACTGAAAACATTTTACCTTGTAAAGGATTTTATTGGTAAGAATTCTCAAGATTTGTAGTCTCCCAAGTTCAGACGCCCGGTCCGAACTAAATTTGTTAAATGGAACCAATTTTAATGATTTTTTAATATTTGGAGGTATGCAGAACAGAGAGTAAAGGTGTGTGAATAAGGGTGTTATGTCTGGTGGGCAACTGCCCAAAAGTTGATTTCGGGCTGTCCTATATGTTCAAATCGCGCAGAGAACTTTAATTGCGCGATGCAGGATAGTTCCTTTGTGACGCCATAGATGTCGCTACGTTAAGATAGACAGACATTGACTTTGAATCTTTTTAGCAAAGGTATAACAGAAACCCTAGCATATAAGAGCATTCATCATTAGACGAAAGACGTCCACTGCTGAACATAGGCCACCCCAAGTGTCCCCCAAGTGTCCAGAACCTTTCGGCCCCAACGACTATCGGTTTTGCGAGCAATGTGCCGTGGCCATTGCCACTTAAGTTTGGCGATTCTTCGTGCTATGTCGGCAACCTTTGTTCTCCTGCTTCTCTCATTTATGATACGACCATCGATCACGCAAGGAATCGAAGAGCATTACCACACAAGAAATGCTTCCTCATTTACGACATTATTGAACGTCATACACATTTATATAACCCGCTAACTCTTCCATCTTACACTGTCCCAATTGCTCAAGCGTGGTGAACGGAAGATAGTATAGCAGGTTGTGCAACAGATCATCGGGATCCCTTCACCCTCGCTCCCGGCTCAGTAGGCTACTCAGTGAGTAGGTGCTGCTTGCAGCGTCTGCGCAACTAAATGCATTAGTAACGCACCGACATTTTGATTTACTTGAATGAGTTATTTCGATTTCAGCGCAGGTGAGATATAAAAATATATGACTAAGTTCTATGTGAAATTATTGGTTCATTAGTCTGACTCAAGGATCGCGGGGATATCCACGGTCCTAGAACACAAAAGGCAACTGAAGGACGTAGGTTTGCTTTTGGGTACATATTTGAAAGTCGAAAATTAAAATGCCTACGGGTAAAATGTCAAAAATTTAAATACCGATTGTATCATAACGAAAATTTCTAACCTAACTTAACCTATTTCGCCCAGTTCAAAACGATGAATCATACAATCTGCTTAGGTATTATAATGTTCGATATTCAAATATGTATTGGTTTTATTTTTTAATGATATGAACCAATGTTTGACTGCGATCCTATCTGAGGGGAAGTAATGATGCAATCGTTGATGGCACACTAATTTATTAAGAGCCTGTGTACTCTAGCCTTGAACGCACCTAAATTGTAATGGGACGGAAAGATAGCAAGGTTTACTTAATAAAAGTCTGACAAGCCTTCTCGCTTCACCTTAGAGTAAGAGAAGTAATTAGATGATGTCTTACCTCAAAAAATCTAGTCTGGCACAGAAATAGTGTAGATCTTTTTTTAAGACACTAACAATGTTATCGATTTCATAATTAACGTTCATTATACGTTATTAAGTCCGGGTAAAATTTACAAGTCCGTGATAAGAAAAAAGACTGCATGTAGCGGAGATGAGAATGTTGAGATGAATGTGTGGTGTGACGAAAATGGATAAAGTGAGAAATTAGTGTATTAGAGGAAGTTTGAAAGTGGCGCCAGTGACTGAAAAGTTGAAAGGAAATCGTTTGTCTTTGTATGGTCATGTGTAGAGGAGGGATGAAACACATGTTATTAAAAGAGTTCTGAGTTTACAAAGTAGATGGATGGAGAGGAAGAGGGAGGCCGAAGAAGAGATGGATGGATTGTGTGAGGAGTGATATGAAAGAAAAGGAAGTTAGCGATAGTGTGACGGGTGACCGGATAGAGTGGAAAAAAACAACGTGTTGCGCCGACCCCAAGTAATATGGGACAAGGGCAGGAAGAAGAAGATACGTTATTAAGTCCTATTAAAACTCATAAATTCTTTCTAGTTAGATGATATCTTCAGTTAGTATTCGCCGTTTGATGTGATACCTACTCGCTCTCAAAGTCTCTTTTTGTGACTTAAGCGAGCCCTGAAGGATTCTAAAATTCACCCCATCATTGGATGCTCCAGAGCGAGGAGTGGCAGGCGGTCGCCTCCTTTTGCGAAGCAGTAATGCTAGCATAGGAGGAGGCCGACCGCATCAGGCAACGGCGCACACGCCACCGCCGCCACCGGGATTCCGAACCCGACTGCCGGCCACCGTAGGCGCGGGCTCGCGGACGGCGGGCAATGGGTAGCTCGCTGTCCGTCCGTCTGGTAACAGACCGGTCCGAGCTCAAGTCGTCTACGGCGCGCACTGTTCCCGCGCGCCTCAAGGAGTTGTCAGCAAACTGTAGGGGCCCAGCAGGGCCGAAGCCTACTGGGACCAAAGGTTATGTGAAAATGTCACCAATGGGACAAAGGCAATGACTGGAACAGGGTAGGTTTTTAGTCAGTAAGAGTCTGACACTATTTCTCGCCACACCCAAGGGCAGGATTTGTCATTGGATGATTTTACCTACCATAAAAAAAAACCTCATCAATGGATGAAACGGGTACTAAATGTGTATGAGGAGACCTATTTTTACGCGAGTGAAACCGCTAACATAAGATCGTCTTCGTATAAAAAGTTTATACTTAATACCTTTTACTGCCGTATTAAGTGTTGAAATAGACTATTTACTATATTCGCACTCAACCGACATACCGCTAATATTCAATCGCCACACTTACCACACATCACACGGATTAGCAACGAACATTCTCTTTAGCCAACTCCTTCATAAACGGACACTACCTAGAATGGTATCTTACGCCACGTTTACGGCCTACTCGTTAATATATTGCTATACCTTACAACTTCACTAATTCATTTTCATGTAACATCTTGTGAAATTACTGAGAAGATCGCGTTGAAGGAATTTGCTGAAGTTAAGCAATTAGTGCATTCTATTGTCATACTTGCTCATGAGTTGAGAATTTGTTTTACGCTTGTTGAAAATATGGATTCAAAATTAATATTTTTTGTTATAAAAATTATGTGACTGAGAAATAGAAGTACAACCTTACCCTTTTTATTTTCGTTATTTAAAAATCATCCAATGACAACTCCCACCCTTGGAAGGAGCGGGAGATAGTGTCAGACTTTTACTGACTAACAAACCCATCCTTTCCTTGGATTTTGGTTTTAGGTTTTTCCTGGTGTACACTTTCACATTACCCAAGGCCTCAGAGTAAGCTTCGACCCTGCTGGGCCCCTACAGTTTGCTGACAACTCCTTGAAGCGCGCAGGAGTACGCGCCGTCCACGATACCTTACCCTAAAGATATTATGATTAGTGGGTTTTCCACTCTACAATACTCTCGTTCGGTCCATGGCCCTTTACGGGGCGCCTGTGTGGGCGCCGACGCTGCGAAGGCGACCGGCGGCCCTGCTGAACGCCTGCCAGAGGGTCATGGCCATACGGATGATTCGGGGATACCGCACGGTATCCCGCGAAGCGGCGAGCCTCCTTGCTGGCCTGCCACCATGGGATCTGGAGGCAACAGTCCTTGCACGCATGCACGATCTGCGCGTGGAGATGCAACGCCGGGGCGAATCCCCGCTGCCGCGACAAGTCGCGGCTTGGCGGACAGAGTTCCGGCGAGATCTCATGGTGAAATGGCGAGAACGACTGTCGCAACCCTGTGCTGGGCACGCCACGATTGAGGCGGTAAGGCCCCTCTTTGAGGCGTGGCTGGAAAGGCCTCACGGCGTCATAACCTTCCGCATGGCGCAGGTACTAACCGAACATGGCAAGTTCGGGCCGTACCTGTACAAGATCCGTGCGGAGGTGACGCCCGGGTGTCGTCACTGTGCGGAACGCCCGGTGGACACGGTGGAGCACACGGTAGAGGTGTGCCCCGCTTGGGAAGAGCATCGCCGTGTCCTCGTGGGGGCAATCGGAGGCGATCTCTCGCGCCGGGGCTTGGTTCAAGCCATGCTCCGGAGCGAGGAGGAGTGGCAGGCGGTCGCCTCCTTCTGCGAAGCAGTAATGCTAGCAAAGGAGGAGGCTGACCGTATCAGGCAACGGCGCTCACGCCGCAGCCGCCGCCGTAACTCCGATCCAAATTTCCGGCCACCGTAGACGCGGGCTTGCGGACGGCGGGCAATGGGTAGCTCGCTGTCCGTTTGTCCGGTAACAGACCGGACCGAGCCCAAGTCGTTTACGGCGCGCACTGTTCCCGTGCGCCTCAAGGAGTTGTCAGCAAACCGTAGGGGCCCAGTAGGGTCGAGGCCTAGTCTGGGGCTCTGGGAAGGTATGAAAATGCATACCAGGGCCCTGGAACCAAGGCAGGGAAGGAACAGGGTAGGTTTTTAGTCAGTAAGAGTCTGACACTATTTCCCGCTCCGCCCAAGGGCGGGATTTGTCATTGGATGATTTTACCTACCGTAAAAAAAAAAAAAAAAAACTCTACAATACTCTCTATAATAAATTAGAACTGGCAATATAAACGTAATGTATTGCATAACCTCACTTTTAATAAATCTCTTATAACTCTTCTCTCTGAGTGATAAAATCTGCAGAATTTTCAGCTAATAGTTGAAAATATAAAAGCTACTATCTGACTACAATACTACTAGTGAGCAGTGGTGGTCAAGTGGTACCGCCCCTGACTTCAAACCTAGCTAGGCGCATTACTTTGTGTAATTTATTTCATCACCACTGCTCTCAAAACGGTGAAAGGAAACATCGTGAGGAAACCGGCATGTCCTAGAACCAAAAATTGGCCTGCATGGTGGATTACTGCCCATTCCCTCTCCTAGAGAGGAGGCCTGAATCCCAGCAGTGGGAACAGGCTGATGTAACTAACTGACACCACTTTCATTTCTATACAACCCAGGCCTAAGATTGTATGAAAGCGTTTTCTGATCACCACAAACACTTGCTAGTTTTTTGGGTGTGGTTTACCCAAGAGTTGAGATATCGAAGTGCTTTTAGTAGTTATAGACGATACGAAGATAGATTTCGTGTGTTCAATCTTTTTCTTGCAGTTCTGCTTTGTAAAAATTTGCATAAATGGGGAAACCAACGGCATAAAGTGCTTTTTGAGAGATTGGCATCATTTGATGTAGCAATGGTATGCGTGGTATGCGAAGACAGATTTACAACACTGCGATACGCATAGTTAACTCGTCAAAATCAGCCTATTGTTATTGTAAGTAGGTGTAGTTATTAGACTACATACATAGTTGTCATACATTATTATAATTACATACTTCTGCCTTCCTCAGCCACCGATTGTTAGGCATCATATAGACAGAAAACAATATTGTTTTCTTTCTTTTTTCTTAGGAAACCTTGAAATAACTTCTGTTATTCTGGATAGAGCGAGAAGGTGTATCAGATTTTTACTGAATAAAGCTCATCTGTGTTCTTTAAATGTCCTTTGCTAAGGCTACAGTGACTTTTTAGAACAATCCTGCAAGTTTTAGAGGTACACAGACCAGGTATAATATCCTTCAAACCTCTAGTGAAAAGAAGGATCCTTCGATCAGACTGGTGTTGTGTCAGATTTTAGTTTGATGTATACGTTCTAATCGCGTGGAGTACTTTGATATCAAACCTGCCTTACCTTAAAGCCTCAAACCTAATACTAAAGTGCAAGTATGAACTTTACCGGCATTTGAACTCCTTGCAGTCACCACAATACTGACAGAGATGCTGCTACAGAGGCTTTATTCTGTATACCTTAGGAATTTGACAAACGGTTTTTTAAGAGAAATATCTAGAGAATGTTCGATGTATTCAATGTTCTCCACAATCGCATACCGCTGACATAACAAACATTTGTCAGGTTTCCTTACATAATGACTTCAAGTGTACGTTACCTTGGCAGTACACTTGGCATTGAAATAAAAGAATAAAATACTCTCAGTTACATCATGACCCTTAACCGAGCTGCCGGCGGCGCCAATTGACCTAAGTTAAAAATTATAACGCAACCTTGCGAAGCTTTTTGTTGGTGAACAAAACTTAAACCGGGAACTTACCATGACGAGCGAGAAAGAATGATGGAACTATACAATTTATATAGCTCCATGCTTTTAATAGTTCATTTTAAGTCGTAAAACAAGGCTCCTTGCCCTCGCCGACTTTGTAACGATGCTGTCGCGCGATTCGTAAACGCGCGACAACATCGCTACTAACACGCGTTAGAAGCATTTACAACGTGCTATAGAAGAGATGCCAACGCGCTACTAACACGCTACAGCTTCGCGACTGTATCGATGCGAACGCGCTACAGCATCGCTAAAAAATTCGCCGTGGGCAAAGGGCCTAAGTGCTTGATTACGGAGACGCGGCGCGTTGGGCGGTCCGTCGTACATTGCCATATTTTTGTGTTTGCGCAAGCGATGATGCGGCGTGCTGCTGCAATGTACGACGAACGCACAACGCGCCGCGCAACGCGCCGCATCTCCATAAACACGGCCTAAGAGCTTGTGGTGGCTGTACAGGCGTTTATTTCAATGGTAACGCAGAAATGTTGAAGTGCTCAGTAGAGCCGATGCCTGATAGGGCCACGGGACTGGTCGAAAGAGTTACCAGGGCCCTGGAACGCAAAGGGACACAGGTGGATATTTTTTTTGATCGACGTCTGTCATGACTCCATAAATTTTCTAGTTTTGTAAACAGTAGTTTTTTTTTTCAGCTACCTGTGCAACGATGTTAGAAAAAGTTCATCCGCTACCTGGCTTTTACCCAACTAGCTAGATTGTTTTCTATTCTAGCCAGATACGGCTGAATACCTGTGTTACTACATGGAGCGACTGCCTATCAGACCTCCACAAAACAATTATTGGGTAACACGATGCTCCTCGGATAGTGGGTGCCTTAACCACCGGGTAATCACGACTTATACGAGTATGTTAGAAAAAGTGCAATGTACTTTATTGCAAATTTATCTGGCACCTACTATATACCTATATTGTACCCGACTTGGGAATCGAACAAAGAGCTGTAGCAATTACAACTACAACACTAGCGAGACAATCTATGGAAATGAGGCCAACGTACATGTGGGCGATGCGGCACTTTCCTGCGAATGAGTTGGACATACGGGCGAGTCGCGTGGCATCGCGTGGTGAGCATCTAATGTTGCTCTAAAATTCGTCTAGTTGCCATATAAAATGTAAGGAGACCGACGAGCCCGGATCGGCGTACGTGAAATGTCTAGTAGTCTTTACCAAAAGCGTCAATACTCTTTGTATTAACGCTCTTGGTAAAGACTCACACTCATATTAATTATACAGAAGAAATTATTTGTTACTAAGTAAAATAAAGGTAAAATCTTCAATCATTAAAAATTTAATTTTTTCTTAACTATAGAATAGAAATTGTTACTTTTACTCAAGTATTTAGTTTTACTTGTTTACAAATACAGGTGTTAAACATTTCTAAGAGTTTTGGCACATTACTTGTTTGAACGAAAATTTTGCGGTTTCACCCGAGTTTTGAAAGGATTGAAAGGTTTCCTTCTCAGGACTAGGCTATTTGTAAGTTCCAAGGCTTCTTTCTTGTTTATTGTTCGTATTGTATTTCTTTTCAAGCTTGTGTAAGACTTCGGCTTCATTTATTTTGTTTGCTAAATTAATCATTTTATAAAGACTTTTTTGCTTATGTGAAAAGGTAGAAGAAATCAATCCAATTAGGTACAAAAGAATATTGGAATACAAAAAATATATTTTTGTTACGTTAAAATACGCGGACAGAGTCATGCGATTTAACTATTCACACTAATATTACAATAACAAAAAATTGTATGAATGTGTATGTTAATCATTTGTTGTAAAGAAAAGGGACTTTCCTGTTTTGTCCAGCTTGCAGCTTCCTTCCTTCCTTCCTTCAGCTGTGGGATCCTATATAGGATCCCACAGCTATAAACTAAACTAAACTAAACTTCTTCATGCCGATTATAAAGATCAAAACAAAAAAGCGAAGACTGAAATGTCTAAACTGATTTTGATGAAACTTTATGGTAATGGAGCTCATTCTCGCACATCAATTAAAAGTATAAAATATTAAAGTACCAATCCCACACGTAAGAATCCTGTTGGCAGAAACAATTTTAAAATAAATTACTGACCTTTTAAAACATTTTTAAAGATTAATTAAAAAATACTATCGACAACAACCACTTCGCAGATTGGTTAACCTTAAAAGCTTTAGGTACAATATGTACATAACCTATGTGAATCATCTTCAGTCGAAAGTGAATGTTACAACTTAGCCTTAAACTATGATCAATCAATGGCCTGAAAGTGAACTGCTACAACCGCACGAACATTATATTGGTCAGGGTGATTATAAGATCTAGAATATTCCTATCTTACATCATGTCAGTCAGTGCTTGCTTTTACATTTGACTTCGATCACGTAGGCTGTTACTATATTTCTTACAGTTTCCAAAGTTAATGACTCATTTTTTGTTGATGTGGTAAATCATTAATGACTTCTCCCGCTCTAGGATGGAGTGAATGAGCGTGATTTTTACTGACTAAAACCCGTCTATGTCCCTTCATTTGACCTGTGGGTTCTAGAGCCAGAGTTATTCTTTCGAACGTTCCTCGTGAACCGTAGTTTTCAATATACTGATTGAATAGTTAGTCTATAGCATTAAATTATATCGATAGGGAAACATCCTGCTTTTGGGAATCTGTTCAACATTTATAAAATTTTTGGTGTACTCCGTAAATGATCCTCCCGACCGCATTTCATCAATGGTGGTCATTATATTAATAATTAGCCAGAAGTCGCTCAAGCGTGTTCACAAACACAGGTGTTCTATCTATTCCTTTAATCTCATAATCCGATGAGACGGCACAATCCAATACAACCGGGACAAGATCAGGACCAGGACCAACGGTTTTGCAAGCTTTCCGAGGAACGGGGATGAAACACCACCATTTCCGAACTCTTGGCGGTAACAGAATAATTTGTAATGGAAAAACTCTATAGTTCTTTTTGCCTGATTGGGAAATTGAAATCAGGAATTAAGGTTTTTTAATTATGGATAGGCTCGCGTATAACCACTCTCACCTTATGGTACACGATGATGGATGTTTTTAATATCGAGATTTTGAATATCCAGGCAATCGCCCAATGTTTTATTGTAAATGCCCTTTTAGTCTATATTTTGGACTGCTTAAAAAAAGCTGCTTACTGCTTTTTTGTGACATACGAAAATCTATTTCACATCAAGATTACATTAGTCTACTTAAATAATAACATTCAGTATCCAATCATTCCTAAGCATTTTTATTGATGCTAATATTTCACCAAGACAGCATGTTGAAAGAATCCTATTAGTAGGCGCTATATACAGCTAATAGATCCATAAATCGAACAGACTGGTAATAACGTAAATTCATTGCGGACAAATTCTGTTTCTTCACAAAACCACACTAGCACTAGGTACTCAAAATATGACAACACTTTTAGCAATCAATTTCGATTTGTGGTTAGATGTTGTATGTAACCGTAGTGGAATTTATTACTTTGAAATTGTAGTGACCTCTGACGGTTTAGATATAACCTGGGTGGCTTCGCATAGCTTTGAAAGCATGACTTTTGAGCGTCTTCGAATCCAAAATCAAGCAAAGAGTGCCTTTGGATTTAACTCTGTGGCTGGTTCGAGTTTGAAAATACCTTCGTGTTTCAGAAATCGCGCAAAGCCATTGTTACTGCTCCAGATCTTCTAACCCAGGTCGTGTCGAATTGTCGCTACCAGCGGTCTATAAGAATGAAGAAATAGTATTCTTGTGTCTGCGCATATGCTTAGCATATCTCCAGAGTTCCTAGCTAATCTCGTTAGAAATTGGCCACCGTGATTGAAATTTGGACGGGAAGGATTATTATTACTAATAGCTATGATGAAGTGAAGTTCGGCTAGTCATGCTAAAAAATCGTCAAGAAAAATGAAGCAGTCCTGATAGAATGATACCCTAGAAGATCAATTCCCCAAAAGATACGGGGAAGACGAAATAAAGCTCAAAGCAGGACCAAACTGGAGTAGAATTAAAACGGACAGAAAGCAATGGAAATCGTTAAAGGTGGCGTTTGCAAAGAGGATGAGAGAAAACTCAAAAAACATCTACAATTAGATGTTTTTTGAGTTTTATGAAAACTTCTTACATAAACAATAATTATATTTTTTGTTTAAGATCATCTTGAATAAACTTTATCTTGCACCAAAATATCAACAAAGCTTTTAAACAAACTTAAATCTAACAGCTCTAACAGCGTTATCTACCAAACAACCTTGTAGTTCATTGAGATTAATAAAT
Source organism: Leucania comma (assembly GCA_958295575.1). NCBI lineage: Eukaryota > Metazoa > Arthropoda > Insecta > Lepidoptera > Noctuidae > Leucania > Leucania comma. The sequence goes on from OY282469.1 coordinate 5,188,023, forward strand.
TACGACTGTCAACCCGAGACTGATCAGTATCACATTATAATTATAAAAATTAACTAACTTCCCTGTTGAAAGTATTCGGTCACCTTACGGTTTAAGTATATCCCAACTTTATTCGCATATGACTACAAGGTCATAAGTTATTACATAACCGTACACAACGCTTAGTTCTACTGATTCTACTTCCGCCTAATTCTTATCAAACAACGAATTAAATGATGATGACTCTAAAAAACGTTACAAATTCGAAGGCATATATATATCTATCTAACCTACTTTGTTTTAAAGCTGGGCAAAGGTTTCCCTCTACCTTTTTTACACAATTGCGTCTTTTGCTAACAAAAAAAGTCCATTCAATATGTTTTTGCTCTTACCCTGCCGTGTTTTGGGTACGTCATAATCGTGGCGTCAGCTACCTCTTCGAGGAGTGGCTGGAGAGGCGTCACAGCGTCTTTAACTTCCGCATGCAATAGATCCTTACCGAACATGGTAAGTTTAGGAGGTTACTGCACCAGATTCAGGTGGATGAAATGCTAAATGGATGAAAGGGTCACAACTCTGTGGAACGCTCGAAGGATACCGTGAAGGTGTGCCCTGCTTGGGCAGAGCATCGTAAACTACACTAGCTTCTGACTTTTTAAAAGTGCCCATGTAGACCTAAAAATATTTAGAATTTTGAATCTCTGTGCCCATTCTTTATAGGACATGCAAGAAGTGACAAACATCTCCAGCCCATTGCTACATCTAACTAGGCATAGTTTCTACAGCAAAATTAAGCACTTATCGGTAATATATCATAGCATTGCTGATTGTGCAAAATTGAAATTTGTATAATATATTTTGCACTTACGAAATAAAGTTACTTTGACCATTTCGTGCTTTATATTACCCACCATAATTTTCGATTTCCTGGTGTCACAGTTATGGCTAATTGCGTCAATAGGATTTAAATTATATTTTAACTTGTTATAACTATGCGCACATGACACTTGATGGTAATTACTAACTAAATGAGTAAAATCATTTTGACATTCAATGCCCTATACGAAATACCTTTGGCCTAAAGAAGCAATTTAAGTTCAGTCCTGACATGACCTTTACAAATATCATTATTTACTTTGTTTACTACACTCAATTACTTGAATACACTCAAGTATAAATGATTTGCACACTGTTATGACTTAACACGATTTTAATGACAATTTCGGAGTATGATTCTATTGGTTGCTTTTACTGTAAAAAAAGGTAAAAAAATTCGATTTTTATTTTCGAGCATATCTTTAAGTCTTTTTTCAAGTTCCAATTTCCGTTTCCGTTTCGATGTCGATAAGCTTTTTTGTGTGTGTACCATTACCAAATGAATTGATTCTTACTTGATCATCAAGCTCAACATCTGCCTACTCACAAAATCGTTTTACTTTCACAATGTGTAATACCTACCTAGATTTTTATGACTCCTTCCTTACTTTAACCAACTTAAAGACTTGACCTAAAGAACAGAGGATGAAATGCATTTTTTTTTCTATTTTTGTCTAAATCAATAATATCTTTTGCCTACAGGACCCGACCCGCGTAGTCTGCCCTGTTATAGACGTCATCAGCATGGACACATTCCAGTACATCGGCGCGTCGGCGGACCTGCGTGGCGGCTTCGATTGGAACCTGGTGTTCAAGGTAACCGCTCACTACCACTTGCCAACTGTCGCTAACTAGCTATAGAAGGTGAAGTGCCGGATACGTGCACAGATTTGGCTTTAGTTGAATATTTATTTGTTGGTCTGATGAAATCGCCAAATATTTTTGTCGTGTGGTCATTTTCTAGTTTATTCACCGGATCTTATGTATGGAAATCATGTCGCCAATATTTATCAACGATGTTGTTTGACAAAATCTCATCAGATGTTTAAATGAAATCAATCCTGATTTTAGAAATTAAACATTGTCCGAACTTATTATTTTGTTTATGAGTCTAAACCAAACAAGCATAGACTAGAGACCATGATTTTCTTGATATATTTGGTACCTACAATCTACCTTAGTACCCTTTTAGTATCATTGTAGTGTTATACAGGGAGTAACAAAAGTAGGTGGCCATATTGTAAGTACTGCTCCTGCCTATGAAAATGAGCAATTTTCTTCAAAAAGGTCATAATAAGTAAACAAAATATATTAATTTGTGATAATAACTTTCCATGAAAAGTAAAGTAATTGTTTGGGAACTCGATACGACTGTCTTAAAGAAAGATGTTAATATCCATGAGCAGGAATAGTGTCTAAAATACTAACACCTACATCTATTTTCTACTACACTCCTCAGAAGAATAAAGTCAAAATAATAAAATTATTTGTTTTAACTTATAGAGAATTTGAATTTGACCTTGAATTACAATTGAAGTTAAACACTTTCAGTTAATCACATTCCTTAGTCATCATTTTTATAAAACTATTTCCTTCACAATTTTCAGTGGGAGTACCTCGCCCACGCTGAGCGTAGCGCCCGCCTCAGCGACCCCACTCAGGTCATCAGGACTCCCATGATAGCTGGAGGACTGTTCAGCATGGATCGCAAGTATTTCACCAAGCTTGGTAAATACGACATGAAAATGGACGTCTGGGGAGGAGAGAATTTGGAAATATCGTTCAGGTAAGAAGAAATTTTTTGTTACTTATGTTATGCTGATAACCGAATGATTTTGACATAGCTCCAAGACACATCACAGCAGTAACAGGTTTTTCTAAAATTTTAGTGATAAAAATTGTACTAAATAATTTTTGGTTTCTGCTTGCCACGCCATTCACGTCACCGAATATTGGATCACATAGCAGAATATATTACACAGCAAAATTATTCGTCCCATTTACGACCCTCAGCTTTGAAAACAAACGACACAAGAAAGTTGATAATATCCTCCTCCTTGCGTCTTTTTCCTTGCTCCTATCAATAATAGTTGCTTAAATATAATATGACGATTTATGGACGGTTGTTGCATAATCTCTGAAATAAAATAATATAGCAGATGGATGAAAGAAACATTATAGCCTCAGTATTTCTAACCTAATCTTAATCTAAAACCTCATTATTCCAGGGTATGGCAATGTGGCGGTTCCCTAGAGATAGTCCCCTGCTCCCGCGTAGGCCATGTCTTCAGGAAACGTCACCCTTACACCTTCCCCGGAGGATCAGGAGCAGTGTTCGCGAGGAACACCAGGCGAGCTGCTGAAGTGTGGATGGATGATTACAAGGAACTGTACTATCGCTCCCAGCCGTTGGCTAAGCAAGTTGATTTTGGAGAGTAAGTTCTATTTATTCTTACTATTTATTTTAATCCATTTTAGAATAAAATTATCATTTTTGATCCTGAATAAAATAACAATAATAAAATTTAAAAAAAGGACCTTTCTTTCGACAGACTAAAAGCGATCAATGAAAAAGATATTTACGCTTCGCTGTACCAAATAAATGTAGAGCCAGAAAATGAATTTGGAACACTGATAGCATATAATAATTATGTTGCTTTCAGTGTTCCAATTATGCTTTGAGTGTTCTATATTCATCTTCTTGCTAAATAGAACACAATAATTAATGTGTTCTATTTACGTCATAATGTTGTCTAGAGTAGGCCAGTCTCTTCATTTCTGATCAAAACTGCTGGTGCTATCTGATCAACTGATTTTTTTTCAATTACGACTACTGGCTCCATTTTTACAAATACCTTTTCTTTCTTTCCCAGCATATCAGAACGTGTGAATCTTCGACAAAAGCTGCATTGCAAACCATTCCGTTGGTACTTGGAACACGTGTACCCTGAATTGCAAGTACCTGCTATGACTGAAGTATCGCACGTCATCAAGCAAGGTGTCAGGTGTCTGGATACCATGGGTCACCTTGTTGATGGCACTTTAGGTAAGATCCATCATTGGATGGACCCTTTAAAACTGTTTGTTTGCTTTTAAATTGCTTATTGTTATATGTGAAACCTTTAAGTTTACCAACATGGTAGTAGTGAAATTGCTTTGTGTTCAATGTATTAGTACGAACCAACGTAGAAACCAGTGACATCATCTGGAATTCAAAACAATAAATTATTCAAATTTGTGGAAAACTTGCTACTTGCTTGAATAAATTAATGGGTATTTATCGCATACTTTGGTGCGAAATCTAAGCGCTTAGTTTCACTCTTAAAGAGTATTTATTTAAATATTTGAAACGTTGGGATTATTCTTTCCAAACAATAACTATAAAAAAATATCAAACGAATAAAAACTGAATCAATTGCGGCATCTATAGGCCTCGTCTAACATCCTGGTCTGCACCTTTAGCACCCAGTCTATCCTAGCAACTTTCATAAGATCATCATTGATAATGTTATAGCTCCATGTTATTTTCTTTATGAGACTAAAACAAAACCTACTATTTTCCAGGAATGTACCCCTGCCACTACACAGGCGGCAACCAAGAATGGCGTTTCGACAACGGTCTTATCCGCCACCATCGCCTCTGCCTGTCCCTCTCATCTGAAGACCGAGTAACAGCAGTCCTGGCTGCCTGCGACCCAGCAGACGAGGCCCAGTTGTGGCGACGCCAGGGGCCCTTGATCAGACATGCCAAGCTCGATGCATGCCTTGATACAGAACGACCAGCCCTCTACTTGGAACAATGTAATGAAGAGAAGCCTAGCCAGCAATTCACTTTCTAAGGTGTCAGAAACATTGCTTGAGAATAAATAACAGCATATGAACTTCTCCGTCAGGAAGAGCGATGCTTTCAGATGAAACAAGTTAACGCGTTGAAAGAAATTTTATATTTCTTTTAAATTTAAAATTTCTAGTGTTACACTTGATATTAAAATGGGATATTAGAAGAATAATAATTTAATTCCGGTTCCAAATTCTAATTTTCCAAATAATACTCACTGACGTAAAAATTTGTAACCGGGAATAAATAAAAATTTGAACATCATCTGAAAAAATGTAATCAGAGGACTTCCTCTGATTAGTCTACTTAGACTAAAAGTCCTTTTAGGGAATTACGATAGTGATCTAAACATTATCAGGGATATAGTCACAAATAAGACTTATAACACTTCGCTTTACATCACGTATTAGCTTCGGTACTTATAATGTCAGTACCTTTAGAATTAAGGCACCATAATCTTCCTCTTACACGTAGAAGGTGCCAAATTAATTTACCTTTTGTAAATATTATTTTAAGGCTCACAATTTTAACATTCCATTTTGTTGTATCTTTTAGAGACACTTTATTTTTACTTTGAATGTAATATTATTTTGATTTTAATCTACTGTTTCTAAAACTATCTCAATTTTAGTATCTGTAATTTTTTTTTAATTTATTTAAGTTTATCGTGTATATTCATTAATATTATATTCAGTAATTAAAATTTAGTATAATGTAGTTACCATTACTATAGTTAATTCACTATAAGTGCCGGGAATGTGGAATGTGGATAATATTTGTAAAGAATAACTTTTAGGAATAACAGAATGAAATTGATTGGTGTTGGAATTTGCACCGTGTATTATAATTATTATAAAATGCTATCAAGAAATTCGAGAATAGCCTTAGTTAATGAAACTTATTTTTCTTTTACGATAATAAACTTCAGTGCTCAATAAAAAATTAGGTGATATAAAACAACAAAAAAACAGGCAACTTTTATCGAAATTACATTTAAAATGACTTTTTTGTATTCTTTATTAAAAAAAAAATCGCAATCTTTCATTATTTTAATTACTTTTAGTGTATAAGCAATCTCAAACAGTCGGGTGTTTTATTTAAATCATTATCATCATCTCATTATGAACATCACAATTATTATTTTAGTAAGAACATAATGTTCTCGCCTTACAGTACAAGCTATCACAGTGGTTAATTTAAGGTTTATTGTAAGTTTGATTATAATAATTCATTTAAGATGCTCAAACAATTATAAAAATCATACAAGTCGTCTATTACAAGTAATTCTTCCAAAATTTGCATTGTCATCAAATTAATTTTACTGTTGTTACAAGTCAAGGCCTAAAAATGATAACAATCTCGTATCTGTAAAGTAAGTTAATTGTTTAATAGTCGTTATGTTAAGTTAGATATTTTTTATTTACATTTGTTACTTTAATTTCTCGAAAAAGTATTAATTTATTGTAAATACTTGTGTACTTTTTGTATTTTTCTATCTGTTCTTTTATAGTTACTGAAAATCGATCGGTGTATAACCAACCAAAGTGTCAGGGATGAGTGAATGTTTTATCGAATGATTACCAACTGTACATAACAACTCATCAATAGATAAAATCAATAAAACTGCCATGATATTATATGTATTGGATGACTTCCACGAAAAATATTCCAATTACAATAATAATGTTATAATTATATATAGTGTGTGCTCAATATTAATCTGAAACTGAAATCATAAACGAATTTTATAGGAAAAGACAATATCATAGTTACTATAAAATTTAATGATCTATTATTACAAGTGAACTATAACATCATCTATATATACATATAAATAATTTATGGGAGATAAAACATTTTAATGAACACTAATAAAAAGCATAATAAATGTAAATGGCTTCTATTGTTCGAAAACAGTCATTTTGATCAGTAATTTGGAATCTCTATAGTTAAAAATACCTTTTTTCTTAATTTTCATTGTTATAGCTACTTGAATGTAACCTTTACTCGTATCTATGACCACATCGTGTTTTTTTTAAACGTTGTCTTCTATTTAACAGGAAATTTCCCTATTAATGAACAAATATTTCATGGCTACGTTTTAAAAATATTTTTAGAAATATGGGCAGCTTTCACTAGCTTATTTCAATGTAGAAAATTAATGTAACTATATAAATAGATAAATCGGATAAATTGCACGTTAACATGAAATCGCATCTATTACAAATACAAACATTCCTAAGTAATACTAATATAGTGCAAACACGTTTTATGTAAATAAGTAAATATTGTTAAAGCATACTTTGTACTTATGACAAAAATATGACTTATAAACCTTAGGATCAAAAATATTCAATTTACATAATATAATTATACTAAATCAAGTGCACGATAGCACCTAGAGCACAATAAGTAGGACGTTATACAAAAGCTCTAAACTTTATTGAAATTATTATTTTTGTTAAGTGGCAAATTGACTGCCCTAGTCAGACTTTGTTGAGACAATTTTTTGTTCACTAATAAACAAATGCGTGATTTTATTTTAGTGAGAAATCCATTTGATAAATAAAAATACGTTTAAAGAAAAATATGGTTTTATTTATACATTTCATGGCTGAATCCAAACCCACATTTAATCATAAAAAAACATAATTTACACCAACAGAGTGTTCGTATACCTGCTTAATTAAAATACAGATACTTAAGAAAATATTTGAAGTACCTACCTAATAAGTTTAATAATATAAATTAGTTACACCAACTTGTTAATAAGTATCAAACATAGAATTATAATGACACCAATTTCAGACCTTGATCCTGAACCTTAATCACAAATACATTATGGCGACAAATTAGATTTTGCGGACATTTAAATACACAGCAGATAAAAAAAAATCGTAGCTGTCTAACATACATCGTCTCACAAAGGCACTCCTAATTAGGAGTTTTCTATAACAGTAATAAGGTCACCGGTATTTAGGTCTTTCTCAATGAAAATCCTTGTATTTATTCAATGAACTTTTGAGAGTTTGTTCTCGACTCAAGGTTGCTCACTACACGTCATCGATAAATATTTTAAATGTGATGTTTCTAATGTTAGTGGAATAACTTAAGTTAAAAACAGTTAATTTATTCTTCTGAAAATTTATAAAAGCGTTGCTTTCTTGTTACTTCAAGTAAAGAAGATGTGTACAATCAGTCTTAAAAATATCCTCATCCTTGAAAACTAAAACCTATTAAATCACTCACAATAATCTGTAAAATTATTTATATTATTGTACTTCTAAAAGCTATAAACTATTTTAAAATAGAGTAAAAACCTACGAAAGATCTATCACACTGGGAATTCCTATAGTTCCTTTGGTTCAAATTACACATTTTTACTGTTTCCCTAATAATGGAGATTAGTTTTTTATATTCATAATATTCAATATATATTTCACATCTTAAAGCCAATAGTTTTTTAGAAATGCACAAGAAGAATTTCCCTTCTTTTGGCTTTGCCGTAGTCGGGTACATAGGAACCACTACAAATCTAGATCATGCTATCACAGTGGCTTAATCTTCACATTCTTTGAATGTAATGAGCGTCAAGCTCTTAAGAACATTATCAATATATTTGTAAGATAAAACTGATTAGTATGATACCAAAATATTCATACTACAAGACGAAAACAAATCGTACAAAATATTGTGAATGTACAAAATAGTTTTTGGAATAGGGCCCAAATAGCAAGGTAAAATTTAAAAAAATACTATGATGTAGGTACTACGAGTAAGAGCTCATCTTGGTTTTCACAAAGTTGCCGATAACCTTAATAGCTCTAAATGCGTAGTTGGGAGAGAGACGCTGTCGCAGAAGGTAGTAGCCAGTGAGGTTCATAGCAAGCAGGATAAAGATTAGCACGCCGAAGTCGACCCAGAACGAAACTCCGGACATGCCCATCAGTTTCACAAAGTATCTGAAATTAATAATAATGAAACATCAGTCTAGTTAGGTTAGTAGTAGCACAGAATTATTAATAGTACTAGTGTAGTAGTAACAGATAACAGAACAAGTATTTATTTTTTTTGTTTAAAAATAAAAAAATATATAGATACATAGCATTTAGTTGGTTTAATCTAGATTGTTTCTCTATTTTTTTAACATAATTATGTTTAAGTAGATACTTGATTAACTTCCAAATACTTACGCAACATTCTTATATTCACAATAGTCTACATGGTCCGGGCAAATAAGATCTTCTCTAGGAGGACCATATATTGCGGCAACCAAGCCTTCAATCCCGTAGCGTAGAAAAGAACAAGCTCTTGCTAGCCTCCATACTATGGGAAGAGGGTCGTCTCCACTACCGATACCGTAGACAGCTAGCAGCATTAGTGGAACACTCAAAGCTGGACCCATAAATACTGAATTCTGAAAATAAAAATATTTTCTCACTATTGCTTGAAAACATAATTTTCAAACCTTTTGTGATTGCGCAAGTTCACTCAAATGTTGCTCAGAAAGATGACAAATAATAAACCATCATTATTTAAAAAAAAAAATAGAATTTAGAAAAATAGAAGACCTGTGTGACTGCTAAGATACTTTAACAAAAACACGAAAAAAAATATTATATACATTTTGAACAGACTAAAAACAAGTCACAGATAAGAATTTGCTTCTAAAACATATTATCTTTATCTTCTTCATAAATAACAAAAATTAATAGGTGTTCGTTAGTCTGGCTAAAACTCGAGAACGGCTGGACCGATTTGGCTAATTTTGATCTTGAAATATTCGTGAAACTCCAGGGAAGGTTTACGGGTCAGCTAGTCATAAATAGAATGAAACGGTTTTAATAAAAATACTTACAACAACACTCAACATAGACGAAATAACAGTTCCCATAGATTCCGATATGAGAGCTATTAGAATACATGTAGAGCTAAACATGAATATCCTATCAAGCTCCATAGGTTGTGAAGTGATGGGATAGGTGATAACAAGGTAGATAAGGCTGAAGAAGACAGTGGCGGGGGTCCGCGAGATGACCAATGCAGCGTAGTAGGGCTTCAGACCGTACCATCGGTTGAAGTATTCTCTTTTCACAAGTTGCACTTCTGTTGGAACTGAAATAAGAATTAAATATGATTATTCAGTCAATTATAATTATTAATAATCGCTATCTCTAACGCAATCGATTTGTTCCTTTTATTATAAAAAAATAGAGTTTTTGGTTTGCTGTATTTTTTTTTCGTTACAGTTGCAATTTAGTAAAATTTTATTTGTTGTTTGTGTTTGGGTAACTTTCATCTAATTTGTTCGTGTCAGGGTGCCCTAAAATTTTGATTTCGCTTCGCTCGCTCGTGTAATAGTATTGCGGATTTCCCTTAGGCTATACTAGTTCATCTTAATCGGGTTTGGTCGGTGACATATATATACAGACCACCTGCATATTTCGCCACTGAATAAAAAATGCGTAAATATTATATTACAAAAAATAAAATTGCAAGAAACTTATTTTAGTTTTTAAATGCCAAACTATAAAACTTTATGTTGATGCCTAACTATACAAATTATGGTTAGTGGACGGACGGTGGAGGTCGTGGGTTCGATTCCCACCCAGGACAAATGTTTGTGTGATGAGCACGATCTATTGTTCTGTGTCTAGGTATAATTTTCATCAGTTCTCTAGTACCTATATAACACAAGCTCTGCTTAGCTTGGGACTAGACGGCGATGTGTGATAGTTGTGTAATATTATATTTTAAAAAAATATTGAGAGCTAGATCAATCAACAAATATTTAAAATAAATTAACTGCATAAAAGATACTTACAGGCAAGTAAAACAGGCATCATGGGAATGTATAGCATAGCAATGGTGCAAGCGTAGCAAAAACCAAAGTTGAATATAGTTTTGGAAGCGTCGTAACCGATACTGTTGAACAAACTGCCCACGATGAACCCAATGAATAAGTGCAAGCCGACCCGCAGCCAAAGATAACTCTGGAAAAAAATATTGCAAATATAATAGTTGTTACAAAAGTAAATTGTGTTTCTTACTTGAAGAAGAAGAGACTTGAAACGAAGAAGCAAGTAAAATAATAAGTAAGAAGAAAAGAGGAAGAAGTAATTACAAAACGAAGTAATTTGGAATAAAGGCAGAGAGATAATGAGGATAGTATTTTTTTTATTGCTGAACAAATATAAATACTTCTAGAATAAAATTAAATGATACTGGGTCTATTAGCATCATATCAGTTATTTATTCACATTATACGAAAATAAAGTTGGTTGGACAGCCCAGTATTCAGTTTTTATCACTTAAAATAATTTGCAATTCTTTACTAAATGCGTTATCATTTTTATAGTTTAGTCGGAAGATATTTTTGTCTTCTTTATAAATACTTCCTTTTAAACTTCGAACTTGACCATCAAATAATAATCACGATCGAACAGAAACAATATTTTGTCTTTAAAAGATTACCTTATTCCTAACAGTTTGTAACAGCATTCTCTTTAGTAGTACAGTAAATTGTTGGCAAGCGGTACATCCATGTTTATAGTTATGTTTCTCAATTCCACCAGCATTCAGCTGCTCTATCTCCATCTCTTCAAACGGTTCTCCTGCTTGGTTTTCTTCGACGGCGTAGGTTCTCCATCGTTGGTTCTTACCGTTTTCTATTGCTGATACCATTCTGTCTACATGAGATCCATATTCACCACTTGAAACTTCGATTACTGAAAACAAATTATTTTCAATATTAAATTGATTTATATTTTTAAATGTAGTCGTTTCCTTAATTCTGTCATTTAAAGAGACAAAGAAGCCAAGTTCAATAATAACTTATTGAACTTGGATTCTATGTCTTCAAATTGAATCAAAAATATTTTTTGTTATTGTGGTTGTGTTGTGATTATATTGTCTATTGCAAATAGGTTTTCCTTTAAGACATTTTTTATTTATAGTGGTGGTATCTAGATCTATCTGAGCTACTTGGCAACATGAATTATGCAGTGCTTACTTGTATGAAGGTCAAAAAGGTCATTGTAAGTAAAAATGGGTGTTTTTATGCTAACTTTGCCTCACACCAGGAATAACTCCTGTATCGTGGGCACGTTCCGATACACGTAAATTACGGCACCCACATCCGAAACAACTATATGGATTTCATGCAAATATTTGTTCCGTTGTGCGAGAATCGAAATCAAGACACGTAGTTCTGTCCAAATTTTAATTTCTTTAGTGAAAAACGTTACTTATTACGTAACTGTAGCACTAGAATCATGACCTTAACCAACGTGACATGTGGCATATATAATGCATCTAATTGACCAATTCTTTTCTATTCTGAGATCATTATGACAATAACACTCATATCATAGTGTAATTAATCTTTAACTTTTGTATGCAGTTCCTGTATGTTATTTCTGTAATCATTGTGTTTAATGATAGGTTCATAGCCATGATTCTCATAGTTGTAAGGCTAACTATTATTAAAGGCTCAATCGGCTGCAAACATAGACTTCTCGCAGGAACAGCTGCTCAAACTTTATCAAGCTTCTTTTTCTCATCTTTGGATTGGATCTGCCAGATATTAGCTTGATGCGTTTGCGTCTATTAAGAAGCGAGCCAAAAAGATCATTGGTGTACTCATCGAGTCGAAGCTTCTAAGTCTTCTAAGCTTTCTACCAGTTGCTTTTTTATTTCTTTTTTTACTACATGTAGCTCACGTTTGACCGCTATCTTACCTTCTTCTTCTTCTCGAATCGATGGTTTCCATTTCCCTCAGAATTTTTGGGCCCAGTACTGCTCGGCAAGCTAGCTCCATGCACGTTTGCCTAGAAGTTCTCTTACCAATTTACCTACGCATTTTGAGGAGTGTAAGTCGGAATTGCATAACTTTATTCCACCAAAACCGTTCTTACATCGGACCACCAGACGTACGGCGATGTGCCATTGGTGCATAGTGAGCATTCCATAATGATAATCATGTGTTCTCAAAAGATTTTGTATTTACTGTAAATTTTATAAAAAGGAACATATATATTATACTCACTAAAATCAGCCGGATTGTAAGTCTTAGGACAAGGCAGCTGCAACTCATTAAGGAAAGGCACGACGCCAGATGAGGTCCCCTGGTAAGCACAGCGACCACCAGCTACCACATAAACGTGATCAAACTCTGCAAAGAGTCTGGCTGATGGCGTGTGAAGGGAGCAGATAACGGTGCGACCACCACGAGCCACCCGCTTGAGGAGGGAAACGCATGTTGAGGATGCTACGTCGTCTAGACCTCTGAAAATTATAAAGACGTATATATAATACCTATTGGCAAATAAAAGTTGAAGAAGGCAACTAACAGAACAAATACTACGAGCTCTGGAGAAGTGAGTTACATATTGAGGAGGGTTACTAAAAATTCAGCCGTTTCTTTAGTAACCATTTGCGTTCCAGAACTGCGGCAATTCTTTCAAATAATCCCACAGCCCTATCAGGCATCGGCCTTACCATTGACCAAGGTCTGGTCTTTATCGGATGACGTGCCATCCAGTGCTCACTATCCGCAAGCTTGTGCCTACGAAGGCCAATAATGGCTCTGCGACTTCCGATATACAGAGCATTTTTCTCACGCTTTTTGCTGCCTCATTCACTTCGATTAGGTTCATGATTGTTTGGAAATTTAATGTTTACTTTAACTCACGTAGTAGGTTCATCCAAGAATATGACAGGAGGATTATTGAGCAGTTCTAAAGCGATCGATATTCTTTTTCTTTCGCCGCCTGATAGCCTTTCTGTTGCTGTGTTCCTTGCCTTCTGTAGCCTTAGCAGCTGAATGATTTCTTCTACCTGAAATAATAGAGCCAGTTTAAAAAAAAAACTTTCAAGCTTGTAGTTTCTGAATTAGAATTGTAAATAAAAGGTTTGCCTACTTGACATCATCATCACTTTGGCTGAAAGATATCTACTATTGCCCATAGGCCTCCCCCAAATATCGCCACAATGACAGGTCCTATATGTCCATTGGATTTAAAATACACCACCACTACCCCACGGTAGTCCACCTTGTGGGAACTCTACGTCTTCCGGTACGTGGTCGTCACTCCAGAATTTTTTGGCATCGACTATTTGTTCTGCAAGCCATGTAGCTCACCTACTGGCATTTAAGTTTGAGTTTGTTCTCCTGCGGACGTCTTCATTTCTAATGCGATCACGGAAGGAACCAAGCATAGCCCCTTCCCCGTGCCATTTGTTTCACTTTAAGCCTTCGATGTTCGCCTACTATCACGAGTGTTAGGTCATGGTTAGGTTAAGTTATTACTTGTATATTAGTTGTACCTTGTATTGTATTTTTAAGGTGGTTCAGGTAACAACTCAAGCAACTACAGTGTTAAAAATACTAATAAAGTCATGGCACTTTGACTCTGGGTTTATAACTTTGGACCAAATTTATTAACCAATAAGAACTCTATTTACTGAATTTCTATTGGTTAAAGCGCTTGAGTCAAAGTAATTCGACTTAAGGTACCTTTTTAAACCATTGGCTTCAAATTATTCTGTCAGTCATCATGAAAGTGTAAATAAATCACTTACAATAACCCCCTTCTTCTCCTTAGACATATTAGTTCCCAGCTTCAGATCAGCAGCGATGAGCATGGCCTCCTCCACTGTGATGTAAGGCTGCAACAGGTCTTCCTGCATGATGTACCGGGACAATTTCCTGAACTGGTGCAGGTCTCGTTGTTCGCCATTGGTGGAGATTACTCCTGTAGCCCCTGCTACCCTGGAAGTTGATGTTAAAATTTTGAAAACCATATCAACATATGCCAAGTAGCAAAGATGGATGCCAAAAATTCTCATTCTCATTTAAATAATAATTTGGGACAAAGGCGGCCCCCACCTATGCGTTACTTTGTGTAATTTTTTTTGTGTCTTGAAACGGTGAAGGAAAACATCGCGAGGAAACCCATTCCCTCTCCTATAGAGGAAGGCTGAGTGAACATTATAAGCCTAATCATGCTACTATGTTTCAGGATAGAATATCAAAAGCGAGATCGAAGAAGATGTCGATACATGCTTTGCCACTTGCCAGCATTCAGTTTTTATATGATATATTCGATGGAACTGGCTACAGCATGCTCTGTACATCTTTCAGCTCTGAACCCATTACATACGATAACATTAATTGCCAATAATAGTTTATTTTATTTTAAATAGGCAAGAATACGCAAATGGTGGTCAGTTTTAAGAAACCTGTAGGGTTGTACATATCGAAGACGATCCAACGTAAAATTCAAAAATTATACTGCGAAACGTAATAACGTGGTAAAAAGTATTCTCTTTCCTAAATAAATCCATGGTCTACTTGCCCTTATAATTGAAAACCAAATTTTTTTGTCGGTAGGAAAATTATCCAATGATATCTCCGCGCCCTTGGGCGGGTGGGAGGTAGTTTCTGACGTTTACTGACTCTAAACCCACTCCTGTTCCATCTTTGCCTTCGTTCCAGGGCCCTGATGTTCACTTTTACATTACTCTTGGCCCCAGTAGGCTTCAACCCTGCTGACAACTTCTTGAGTTGCATGTTGAACATTACGCGCCGTCGACGACTTGGGCTCGGCCCGGTCGGTTATCGGACGGTTACCAGACGGTCGGACAGCGAGCTACTGATAGCTCGCCGTCCGCAAGCCCGCGCCCACTGTTACCGGAAATCGGGAACGGAATCCCAACGGCTGCTGCTGGGGCGTGAGCGCTCTTGCCTGAAGCGGTCGGCCTCTTCCTTTACTAGCATTACTGCTTCGCAGAAGGAGGCGACTGCCTGCCCCTCCTCCTCGCTTCGGACCATGACCTGTACCAAGGCCCGGTGCGAGAGATCACCGCCGCCGATCGCCCCCATGAGCTAGAAGGATTTTGGTGAAAGCTAATCTTAATCGCATAAAAATCATTAACCTCTGTTTCTTCTTGGCCATGCAAGAAAAAATGCTTTTGACACCATTTCTCCTAAAGCGCGGTCATTTTTTATTGATATCTCCATTATAATTTGATCGGAGATTGATTTGTTTTACTGTTATACGAATTCATTCCACTCCTAAATATCACTCGTCATTGATTTTGTTGATTACAGTTATTTTTTTGGGTCATCAAAAATAACTGTAAGAGTAATCAAACGATTAAAATGAATAACTGCAGTGATTCCTTTGACCTAACGACCTTGAAGTGACAAAACATAGTTTAAGGTGGAATGTCGGTTTACTTCATTTAGGGCTGATCTTCATCATTCAATATAAAAACTTAGTTCAGCTAAACTGAGCTCAGCGTAATCTAGTTTAAAGACCCGTGTCGTAAACAAGAGCGACAACAAAAGAATTGAAATTGAGTTTAGCGTAAACTAGGTTCAATTCATAGCGGTGAAACGCAAAATGAAGCTATAATATCGATTAGACGCTCAAACTGCGTTTTGTTTTATATAATCGCGATTAGTTTATTGGTGAATTTGGCCCAGGGTTTTACAACAGCATTTAAATGCTAGCTTATGTTTGGGGTTCCGTACCTGATGATAAACAACGACAACAACGTTTTACGCATTACGTCCCACTGCTGGGATCGGGTCTCTCCTTGATAAGGAGGATATAGCCTGATACCACGCTAGCTAGATGGGTTGATACAGAGTTTTATTTCAAGTCTTCCTTCTCTTTCACTGAATGTGGTCATTAGTGAGAGTTTCCGTATTCGCCTCTTACAAAATCCTGGGTTGAAAAAGAGGATGATTAATAAATAGAAACCTATTACTGTAACTGTGCTGTCCGTCGGTCTGTTTATCAGGGGTTTGCAGCTACCATAATAGATATGATTTCGAAATTTTACAGTTTTTATTGCCACTATAAGAACAATAAAATGTTTAAATTTAGCAAAAATCAAGATCGCTCAATAGTACGGAATCCTTTGTATGCGATTCCCACTTGCAGTTGACTGATTCCTGTTACAAAATACCAGTTTCGTAGCTAAAGTTGAATACTGTTTTTGAACCTGTAGCAATATATATAGGTATCACCACATAGGGAACGATCCTACATTACGATAAAAGAGTTCTCCGCGCGATTAGAAAGCTCTCGCTTGAAAGACAAAAATTATTAAGCGACACTAAGTAACCTTTACAGAAGAGTGATTTGAAGTCAAAATTTTTAGAAATGTCGTCATTGTCGTTTAATAATGTTTGCATTTTCAAGCGTCGACATACCCAGTTCGAAATTAATTATTAGGCAGTTGCCCAGACCAGACGAGACATCTCCCTGATTAGAGGATCCTCCCTTTTCAACGGAGGTCTGTAGAAGTTTATACCCTATTCCGCCTATCTCTAAACTGTCTGTGGTGTTGTAGCTCCTAAACAGATGAATTGATTTTAATATTGTTATCGTTTGTTTGAAAGGTGACTTATTAAAATAGATCTTAGCTATGATTTAAAAAAAATTAGACATTTTAAAATCATAAGCTTTTTTGTTGATACTGGGATTTTAAGAGCTAATTTCACTCATTCAATCCATAAATTTCGGTATAAATTGTGGTAACAATTTTATGAGGAAAGTGAAGGGTTAAACTTAAAACTATTAGAAGTTTTAAGTTTAAAAAAAAATATTAAAAGAATTAAATAAAAATTTAATCCCCTAAAAAAAATTATTTACTAACTGTAATTGTTAAATCTAATTGTATTTATTATGCGGTTCCTTGATGACACGAGGATTCTTGGATCAAAATATTTAGGATTCCCCAGACCTAGGCCGATCCAAGGTCGACTGGTAGAAAATACCTAATGCAGTAAGTCCGCCTTTGTAGAGCATTTAATAAGCAAATATAAGCAATATATTTCTACTAATATTATAGAACATATTTATTATTTATCGGTTTAAAAAGTTTTTTGTGACGGAATTTTTTAAATACTCAAATCATGATTGGTTAAAAATTATATTTACGATAACGGTAAATCAGCAAAACTAAAATAAATCTTTGCTAAATGCAAATGTGATGACAATCAAACTAAAATCAAGGAATAAAATATTTATATTTTAAACGTTATACTTAATGTCCAAAATATTATAAGAATTTTAATTACGTGCAGTTTTTCAGATTAGCTTTAAATGCTATTTTTTTTTCTTAATTTTGTTTTTATTTTATTGCCTAATTAGGTAGCTAAAACTATTTAATGTGATGGGAATTTAACACAGGCATTGATCGTTTTTTTTTTTTGTTAAGAGTAAAATAAACCCATTAAAGTTATTAAAAAAAAAAATTTAGTCCATCCTTCAGGTTTTCTCTAATTGCAATAGCTATATGGATTGTGTGAAAGAAGAAGTAAGTCATAAAAGTCAAAACATGCAATCATAGCTTGACTGGTGACAGAAAACAATTGAAGGGGAATATAATATCATCTCTTAGCTGCCAGTGGTTTATTTTTAATATTATAATTAAATTTTTTTTTCTTCTTTTTATCTTGTTTACATTGTTCTCACATAATAGCAGCAACAAAAAACATGTAACCGAGATATTTGTAATACAAAACAAGTTTGAAAAGAGTGTCCATGGAGTTTCTTGCACATTCTTCTCCATAGAGATCTACGCTTTGGAATGTGCAATTAACATCATTTTTTCTGACAGTGACTTTTCAAAAGTGCCTGTAAATGGTTTATTTGAAATAAAATGCTTTGAATCTTTGAATCTTTGAATATAATATTTATACTAGGTTCTGAAAGCGATGGAACGAACGAGATGAAAGTAGGTGTCTCCATACCATCGACCTAGTACATATATATCAATGCTCCATACAAACTTTGGTCCCCCAGTTTCATCCTCTTTGATGGTGAATCTTTTTTGTAGTACTCGTGTTTGGCAGCAAATGTATCAAGTCAACCTTTTTGGTAAACTTCGCTGAAGAAATTAACATTACAATAAAATTCTCAGCTCCATTTTACCGAGATCGCGTTTGTTTCAAAGATTTCACATATTATCTAGTTGTGCAGACACTTGAGATACAAAACTTCACCAATTTCACATCACAATATCCACTAGGAATCAATTTGCCAATAATTAAAACAGCCACTGAATTTAACTCGAAAAAGTCCTAAATTACGTAGTACTCCATAAAATATAGGACAAGGGTAGGAAAACGGTGATAAAATGTCCATACAGAATCCACTCATATAGATTCGCCCATAAACATTAATATTCAGTCTATACAAAGGACATCGTCTAAACATATTGCTTTTATCGTCAGTCACTAGACTTAATTAGGCTATACAAATACACTAACAATTAAACCAGACCTCGGACATATAGTCACAAAGCCCTCTATTAATACTGTATAAGGTTAACGTTTAGTCGCTATGTCATTTTACGTAACAGCTGATAACATGAGGAAAAATTGTGCTGGAAAATATATGGAGCCTTCAGATTCTTAAATGTTGTGTGAAGGTTTATTAGCGTTGACGACGACCTCATCGGTGTAATGATACAGACAACGTCAAAAACTGGATACTGCTTTTTCTAAAGAATTTTAATGAAAGAGGGGAACCCAATTGATCCTTGCGTGATGGCTTCAGGAATGAAGGTATCCGTAGGAGAACCAAGGTCTCTAACATGTGGCAGTGGGCAGAACACATTGCTCGTAGAACAGATTGTTGATGTAGCTGATAGGTTCTGGACTGGTGACCGCGCACCGGAAGATGCAGCGTTGAAAGGCCTCTCACGAGGTAGACCCATGACCTGGTGAGTCTCAGGAATGTGACAGATGCGAGACGCACAGGACTGTTCGTAATAGCGACACTTGGGGTAAGCCTTTGTCCAACAATGGATGTCTTTTAGTCTGCCGAGTCATTGATGCAATTGATGCAGTGTTCTGTACCTATTTTCTTAAGAAACATACTGTTTGCAAATGGGTAAAATACAATCATTATTATAATTTCAGCCGAACGAAATCACAGCATTTTGTTCATTTAAAAAATTCCCAACAATAAGAATTACTCCTGTAACGTGGGTGCATTCACAAACATAAAAAACTCAAATTTATGCGCAGCATGACGTTAGTGCAATTTCCGCAAAAGGAAACATGTTCCCGCTTGGATCAAAGTATTTTTAAAACCTGCAAATATTTTGTTCTGGGTCTGGGTGTCTCGTGTACGTGTATGTGAGTTTATATTTTTGGCAACGCATCCACGACACTAGAATAAAAAAATAATACCTATAAAAAATTACTAACGTATAATCGGTCACGGGGCGTGTCTAAGCCGAGTGACAACGATGGGTCACTACTTTCTTAAAATGAATACACAATGTGTAAGACAACATTAAAAAAAAAGAACATATCTAATTTATCTACTATTATAGATAAACGCAGTTTTAACCAGTACAATATTTAATGACGACTCCAAACTATTCAAACATTATACCATTTATAACACCGTGAAAAGGGCGCGTAATTCTCTGTTCAACTGTCAAAGATGCTAGTGCAGGGCGATGGGACGCGTTGACGTAGGGATGTGCTCACTCATCAACTTTTTACTCTAACACTGATAAAGTATTAGCTACTTACAATTTTTTTTTTAATTATACAAACTAGTGCTTGACTGTGATCCCACCTGATGGTAAACAGTGATGCAATTGTTAATGGTAAAACGCACTAGTTCATTAACAGCCTATTCACTCTTGAAGACGCCTAAATTATAATCGGACGGGAAGACCACTGTATGCGATATAAATGACAAAGCGAAACACTTAGTCCGGACCGTAGACGTGTGAACAACGTACAGGGACGCCATACATCGGGTTGTCCGACATTAGAAAGATGATGGCGGAATCATGTCATGCAATCCCTATGACTATAATGATATAAATATTGTGGGTTTTGATAAAGTATTATTTTATTTTGTTTACGCAAAACAAATTGATAATGATTAACTTATAAATGCAAGCAATGGTTTTATAATGACAACCTATTGTTTTTATTACACGATTATTAAGAGTTTATTACATGATTATTTTATTACTCACGATAATTCTAGTAACCTGTTCATTTTTATAGCTTTAAAGCCTTTTTCCTCTATTAAACGATGCATATTTATAAGTCAATTTATCATTCTAATGTATGAAAAATATAAAACATAAAATATATATGAAAAATATATAGGTAATTAGTGAACGATACTTAAACACGTGATTGTAGTCATGATAACAAACAACTTTTACTATGGGACCAAACCTGAAATCGCGAAAAAAAATCTTTTGGTAACTGGTTAAAATGTACTGAATTTGGTTGATTTTTTTCGCGAGGTGTCAATGCGGGGGAGCCCCTCCTAAATGTTTTTTTTTATTTTTTTTGTTGTGTTTGTTGTTGTAGCGGCAATAGAAATACATGATTTGTGAAAATTGCAATGGTCTAGCTACCGCGATTCTTGAGATACAGCCTGGCGACCGACAGACAGACAGATGGACAGACAGCGAAGTCGTAGTAATAGGATCCTGTTTTTACCCTTTTTTATAATATTAGTTTAGACAGAATGTTGTACCTGTATCCAGCTAGTATATTCAGAAGCGTGCTCTTGCCCGCTCCCGAGGGACCCAGGATGGCTGTTAGCTGGCCCGAGCGAAAGTCACCATTGATGCTGCGCAGGATTATCTTCGAGCCTGAAAATAAAATTAGAATAAGATTCTTCTCTCAACCAGTTTCTTTTTCTGCTGCTGAAAACGCAAAAAACAAAAAAAAAAACAGTTATATATTATTCCTAACTAATGCCGTTTGTCGACTAATGCAGCATAAATCAACAATCTTTATTAACAGAAATAAATATTATTTTCCTTATTGTTATATTAATTAACTGTTTTATAATCTGGTACAAGATCAAAGATCGATCAATTTACGTTACACGTGAAGTAATAAAATTAAAAATTAAAAATGGCGGGTTGGCTGATAGTGCGACTACTGAATAAGTAATGTATGTGGCGCCATAAGGTATATTAATTTTTTGCTTCAAATATATTATATCATCATCTTCCTGCTCTTTTCCCATGTTATTTGGGGATCTGCCCTGTCACTCGTCATGCTATTACTAACTTCCTTCTCTTTGTTATCACTCTTCACACAATCCATCCATCTTTTCTTTGGCCTCCCTCTCCCTCTCCATCCATCCACATGTATACTCATAACCCTTTTAGTAACATGTGTATCATCCCTCCTCTTTACTTGACCATACCAAGACAAACGATTCCCCTACAACTTTTCTGTAACTGGTGCCACTTTCAAACTTCCTCTAATATAATATATTCCTCACTTTATCCTTTTTTGTCACCCCCCACACATCCCGGGAGCTCCTCCTGGAAGCTGCGATGGTACAGGCCTGGGTGCAAGCACCGGACAGGCCTGTCGACATCGACGTCGAGGCAGAGTGGTTCCTGGAGGGCATGTCGCAAATATGCGATGCGTCAATGCCCCGAGTCCGTCCAGGACGTGCCAAGCGCCAGGTGTACTGGTGGTCGCCGGAGATTGCGGCATTACGCAATGCGTGCAATCATGCGCGACGCCGGTACGCCAGGTACTGCAAGCGCCGCAACCGCCCGTCGGATGCGGAGGCTATAGAGGCGGAGCTATACGAGGGTTACAGGGTGGCGAAGCGCACCCTCCGAGCGGAGATTAAGCGGGCTAAACTGGAGGCCCGCAACATCTGGCTGGGGTCTCTGAATGCAGACCCGTGGGGACGCCCATACAAGATGGTACGGGAGAAACTCCGTCCATGGGCTCCCCCACTGACTCAGAGTCTCCGGCCCGAGCTCGTGGAGGGTGTCGTCAGCACTCTGTTCCCTACGCGGGGGGTACACTCCCCCCCGCCCATGGCTCCGCCACCTACGGCAGTACCTGACGTGGACCACAACGACGACGATGTTCCAGAGGTGACCGAGGTAGAGATGAGAGTGGCGGTACGAAGGCTAAGTGCCAAGAATACCGCCCCAGGACCTGACGGCCTGCCTGGGAGGGCCTGGGTCCTGGCCATGGAGGCTCTCGGGCCTCGATTGAGGGGGCTCTTTAGCGCATGTCTGGAGAGGGGCCAGTTCCCACTTCGCTGGAAGACGGGAAAACTGGTCCTCATTGCGAAGCCGGGGCGCCCTGCGGACTCTCCGTCCGCGTACCGGCCCATTGTGCTGCTCGACGAGGTGGGCAAGCTCTTTGAAAGAGTCATTGCAAACCGCCTCGTCGCGCGCCTCGCACGGGTGGGGCCGGACCTTTCGGACGAACAGTTTGGTTTTCGCAGGATGCGCTCTACGGTGGACGCCATCATGCGCGTGCGAGCCCTCACGACGGGGGATGCGGTTTCCCAGGGCAGGTGTGTCGTGGCAGTGTCCTTGGACATTGCCAACGCCTTTAATTCCCTGCCCTGGAGTAGCATTCGAACGGCACTCCGGTACCACCGGGTGCCCGACTACCTCTGTCGTGTGATCGAGGCCTACCTATCGAAGAGGTTTATCATCTACCCCGGTCACCAGGGAGAGTGGAAACGTCGAGAGATGTCGTGCGGTGTTCCGCAGGGATCGGTACTAGGACCACCCTTGTGGAACATCGGGTACGATTACGTGTTGCGCGGCGACTTCCCCGACGGGGTCAGCGTGGTCTGCTACGCGGACGACACGTTGGTCCTAGCGCGGGGAGAGTCGTACCGGACGGCGGTCGAACTAGCGACACGTGGGGTTGCGATAGTCGTTGATAGGATCCAGCAGTTGGGACTCGAGGTGGCATTGCACAAGTCCGAGGCCATGTGCTTTCACGGCCCTCGGGGCGCGCCACCACCGGGTTCCCAGCTAACGGTAGGAGGAGTTCACATCAGCGTCGGGTCGACGATGAAGTACCTGGGACTCGTCCTCGACAGCTGGTGGAACTTCAAGGAGCACTTTCGACGTCTGGCTCCCAAACTGAATAGGACTGGGGCTGCTCTCGGGTGGCTCCTGCCCAACCTCAGGGGACCAGACGCCTCCTGCCGGAAGCTCTACGCGGGAATCGTTCGGTCCATGGCCCTCTACGGGGCCCCGGTGTGGGCACCGACGTTGACACAGCAACCGAGGGCCCAGCTGAATGCGTGCCAGAGGGTCATGGCAATACGCATGGTGCGAGGGTACCGAACGATTTCCCGCGAGGCGGCGACCCTCCTTGCTGGCCAACCGCCATGGGATCTGGAGGCAACAGTCCTTGCACACATGCACGACAAGCGCATGGAGATGCAACGCCGGGGTGAAATTCCACTGCCACGACAAGTCGAGGCATGGCGGACAGAACTCCGGCGGGATCTCATGGCGAAATGGCGTCAGCGACTATCGCAACCTCGTTCGGGGCGCGCCACAATTGGGGCGATAAGGCCCATCCTTGAGGCGTGGTTGGAAAGACCTCACGGCGTTCTCAACTTCCGCACGACGCAGGTGCTTACCGAACACGGAAAGTTCGCTAAGTACCTGTTCCGGATTCGTGCGGAGGATTCGCCCGGGTGTCGCCATTGTGCGGAACACCCGGAGGACACGGTGGAGCACACTGTAGAGGTGTGCCCCGCCTGGGCGGAGCATCGCCGTGTCCTCGTGGAGGTGATCGGCGGCAGCGATCTCTCTCGCCGGGCCTTGGTTCAGGCCATGGTCCGTAGTGAGGAGGGATGGCAGGCGGTCGCCTCCTTCTGCGAAGCAGTAATGCTAGCAAAGGAGGAGGCCGACCGCATCAGGCAGAGGCAACGGGGCGCTCGCCCCAGCCGCCGCCGGGATTCCGATCCCGATTTCCGGCCACCGTAGGCGCGGGCTTGCGGACGGCGTGCAATGGGTAGCACGCTGTCCGATTGTCTGGTAACCGACCGGACCGAGCCCAAGTCGTCGACGGCGCGTTCTGTTCCCGCGCGCCTCAAGGAGCTGTCAGCACACCGAAGAGGCCCAGCCTACTAACTGCAAGCAGGCAGGGTCGAAGCCTGCTGGGGTCAAGGGCCGTTTTCTGAGAGGAAGGCTCAGCCCCGGCACTATAGGCAACGAAGGAACGGGGTAGGTTTTTAGTCAGTAAGAGTCTGACACTACTTCCCGCTCCACCCAAGGGCGGGATTTGTCATTGGATGATTTTACCTACCATAAAAAAAAAAAACCCCCCACACATCCATCTCAACATTCTCATCTCCGCTACATGCAATCTTTTTTCATCCTTCTTTTTCACAACTCAACATTCTACACAACATTTTACAAATATTTATAATACATTATTATATATAATATATTAGTAGCAAAAAATTAATCGGTCAAGATACATATTCATGATATATTCATATTATAGATGTATATATGTAATAGTCATGCAATTTTTTTTATATTACACGTGTTTTGAACACAATTTTCAAAAAATGCGGTTCACTGAAGGTAATCTGGATCATGACACGTGTATCGAGTCTTTTTTACTAGTATAATAAGCCACTTCTTCTATATCTCATATTTATAAAAATAGACACAAAATTACAGTGCCTGTATCTCTCAAAAAAAAAAAAAAAACACGCACTGTAATAAAAAAAAAACCAGTCAATTAAGTTCGTAACAAAAAACTTTATATCCAGCAGTCAATGGTTATTTTAAAAAAAATAACCTGTTTTAGTCTTTATTAATTACATATAATGAATAACTGAAAAAAAAACAATAAAACAAAAACTTTGCGTTTGACCTCATACGCAAAGTTTTTGTTTTATTATTTTTGCCACTTGTTGGTTTTGAAGGGTTTTTTTTTATGGTAGGTAAAATCATCCAATGACAAATCCCGCCCTTGGGCGGAGCGGGAAGTAGTGTCAGACTCTTACTGACTAAAAACCTACCCCGTTCCTTCGTTGCCTATAGTGCCGGGGCTGAGCCTTCCTCTCAGAAAACGGCCCTTGACCCCAGCAGGCTTCGACCCTGCCTGCCTGCAGTTAGCAGGCTGGGCCTCTTCGGTTTGCTGACAGCTCCTTTAGGCGCGCGGGAACAGAACGCGCCGTCGACGACTTGGTCTCGGTCCAGCCGGTTACCGGACAGCGTGCTACCCATTGCACGCCGTCCGCAAGCCCGCGCCTACGGTGGCCGGAAATCGGGATCGGAATCCCGGCGGCGGCTGGGGCGAGCGCCCCGTTGCCTCTGCCTGATGCGGTCGGCCTCCTCCTTTGCTAGCATTACTGCTTCGCAGAAGGAGGCGACCGCCTGCCATCCCTCCTCACTACGGACCATAGCCTGAACCAAGGCCCGGCGAGAGAGATCGCTGCCGCCGATCGCCCCCACGAGGACACTGCGATGCTAGCTACGCCCAGGCGGGGCACACCTCTACAGTGTGCTCCACCGTGTCCTCCGGGTGTTCCGCACAGTGGCGACACCCGGGCGAATCCTCCGCACGAATCCGGAACAGGTACTTAGCGAACTTTCCGTGTTCGGTAAGCACCTGCGTCGTGCAGAAGTTGAGAGCGCCGTAAGGTCTATATATTTAAAAAAAAATTCTTCATAAGTGCAGAACGATGCTTTTAATAAATTAAAAAAAAAATCTAAACATTTTTTTTAACACCAGTACAAAAATGATTTATTCCTGCATAACTTCTAAAAAACTAAATTGATTTACATGTTTGAGGTATCGTTAGAATCCTTGAAAAGATGTGGAAATACAATTTGTTGGGTATAAACACCCGCCCAATTACTTTTTAATGTTTTAATGCATGTGATTATCGAATAAAATTTGACGTGTAGATTCCAAAAATATAAATATGTAACAATATGAATCAAAATAGTCAAGTAAAAATAAAATATTCATGTTTGCCATTTTGTAACGTAATCCTAACTGATATTTATAATCAAAAATCAGTCAATGTGAGTTAAACATACACATGAAGAGTTTCCCATACATTGCGCAATTAACACTTAGAGCAAATAAGAATCAACTTATAATTTTAATTATAAAAAAAAAACATATTTTTCCATACACTGAAACTGTAATGTAAGTTTGTACGCAAAGTATTGAAAGATTTATCATATTGTTCCAAGACTTTTTACAAGAAGTTTCTAATAAGAAGAAGAAGAAAGGTAGGAAAAGAAGGAAGAAGGAAGGAGGAAGGTGGGAAGGTTTCTTAGAAAATTATGAGTAGCGAGCTATTTTCTGTTTGTTATTACTCGCTACTATACCTAATTGGTCGAGTTACTGTAGGGGTCCAGCAGGGCCGAAGCCTACTGGGGCCAAAGGTTATGTGAGACTGTCACCACGGGCCCCGGGATAAAGGCAAGGAACGGAAAGGTAGGCTTTTAGTCAGTAAAAGTCTGACACTATTTCCCGTCCCACCCAAGGGCGGGATTTGTCATTGGATGATTTTACCTACCCAACAAAAAAAAAAAAAAAAAATTGGTCGAGTTGGACATATTTGCAATGCCCATCAACAGGTTTCGGAACAGCCTCATTGAGACTATACAAGGCTTATAATGAAATTTTGTATTTAAAGGATAATAATTAATTGATTATTTGTTTTTTACTCTTTTTGGTCAAAATAACGTTCTAAAATGTATTCTGTGAATAACGGTGTGAGTTGCACATTTGTATGATGAAGTTATATGTATTGGTTAGATTAAGACTTAATGTGTAACTATTTATTATTCTTATATAAATAAATAAATAATTAGTATTTTCTGAAATAAAAGGGGGAGTAAAAGCCAATGCAAACCTTTGGCATGATTTATTTATTCTTTTCGCCAGAAATGAAACCTAAGTTATATGTTAGAGGACAATACGAGAAATCATAAGATATCATATAAATTGCAAGAATCATAAGATATCATATAAATTGCAGGGCTGATGCCTGCTTAGGAACTTCTGAAAGGGAAGGCAAGAGGCAACTTACAATCATAAGTGTGCTTTTAGTCAGTGAATTAAACTCTGCTGGAGGTCGGGGGTTCCATTCCCACACAGAAAAAATGTTTGTGATATGAGCACGATCATTTGTCTTGTCTGGGTGTAATTTATCTATAATATTATGTATGTATTTAGAAATATTTAGGTATGTTTATCATAACACAAGCTCTGCTTAGCTTGGGACTAGACGGCGTTATGTGATAGTTGTGGAATATTAAATAAATAAATAATTTAGTCAGTAAAAGTCTGATACGCCGTCTTACTCTGCTCTAGTTTTGGATAATTTACCAACTCAAAAAAAAACCTAACATTGTACTTAAACTTATAAAGAATATTAATCTAGCTTGACGTTAATCAGACCCACATCCGTAGTACCATAAGTTAATCTAAAGTTACGAAATCTCGAAATTCAAGGCTTAACTAGAGAGATTGTCGGTATCCGAGTTAAAATGGGGCCCAAGGATACGACACCGACGATCGTATTACTTGGCTCTATGTTATAGTATTGTACAACATGACTTATGGTGTCTTGCCTATAGTTTGCGGTATTGTTCAGCTAGACATTTCCCAGTACCAATGCCGGAGAGGAAGTTTTAATTTTAATTTATTGAATTTTGTTTAATTTATAAAATTGTCATTTAATTTATTTAATCCGTTTTTAATTTGATTTGAATTAATTGACTTTGTTTTATTTATTTATTTTAATTTTAATTTATTGACATAGTGTTAATTTATTTGATTTTAATTTATTTGATTAGGCTTTGATTTTGTTTATAATCTTAGAATATGTAATTGTTAAAAAAAAATATGTGTGAAAATGTAATTGTGTAAATGGGTATATTTGACCTGAATAAAAATTATTATTATTATAGCATTTTTAAACTTTTTTATTACTATAATAACTGTACTGTTTGGTGGCCAAGTAGTAACGGCCCCGACTTAGTAGTAGGTCGCGGGTACGAACCCAGCCAGGCGCATTACTTTATGACATTTATTTCATCACCACTGCTCTCAAAACGGTGAAGGAAAACATCGTGAGGAAACCGGCATGTCCTAGAACCAAACCTTCGAAGACATGTGACGTCCACCAAACCGCACTGGGCTCGCGTGGTGGATTAGATTACGGCCTATTCCCTCTCCTAGAGAGGAGGCCTGAGTCCCAGCAGTGGGAACATTATAAGGCTGATGCTATGCTATACTAACTGTATCCACGGTTTCCCCCGCGTGTTTGGATATATTATTGGTCATAGCATGTGATGTTATATAAACAGATAGACAACTTAACGCTAAAATAATTTTTGAAATTGAACCAATAGTTTGTCAGAGTAACATGTTCAACCAAACTCTTCAGTTTAACAATATTACAAGCTAGCGTCAATCATCATCATCATCATCTTTTCGGCCGAAATATGTCCACTGTTGGACATATGCCTCCCCCAAATGTTACCATAATTACCGGTCCTGAAATTTTCAACTAACCAAAATATTTTGTCAGGCTTATAAAAAATGTATAGTGACAAAAATAAATTAAACCTGTGTGCTTCATTCTAGTATTTAAAACTGTCAAGTACGTCGTGTGTGCATTCAAACAATAGTCTTTGTGGGGTCACGTCAGGTCAACTCGACAATTGTATATGATTAATTCTTTAAAACAACTCATTATATTTAAATATCTGCATATGTACCTAATTTATTTTTGGTAGATTTTTTCGTTATTGTCTGACAGTGGCTATATACATCTATATATAGCGTGTCCGGACATCGACTAGTGATATTTTAAACACTTCAATATAAGCTATTTTAAAGTACAATTACACTCTAAGCTTGGGTCCAAATCACTTCCCTGCTTTGTGGCAGCCATTTTATTTTGTTTTTTTTTTGTTGAAATTTTCCATATGAACGTACAAAAAATGTCATATCTCTCTAAGTTTATCATACTGAGATAAAAATAGGCTTATTTGAAAGGCAATAATATTGTCTATTGT
The DNA here is from genome assembly GCA_958295575.1 of Leucania comma. Lineage (NCBI taxonomy): Eukaryota > Metazoa > Arthropoda > Insecta > Lepidoptera > Noctuidae > Leucania > Leucania comma. The sequence goes on from OY282469.1 coordinate 5,217,583, forward strand.
TAGCATTACATAACAATGTGTTCCCAGTTCCATGACTTTTGAAAAAAAATGTGAAAGTCGAAAAAGTGTACAGAAATTTTGTCCGAGCTGTTCACACGCAAACTACTATTACTGATGCTCGGCCATGATGGATAAACGTCGTGCAGCTGCGGTGTATTGAAAATGTCAAACGTGTTCGAAAACTTTTTAACGACACTAGACACTTGGACACAACGTACGACACAGCGGTTGATGTGATATTAATTATCGTGTCGCAATAAATTTTTCAATTAGAGACAGTCGTGTTCATACAGAGACACTCGATGTATACACTGAGTGTGCCGTGTTTTTACCTTTAGTTTCTGTGTAATTTCTAATGTTTTTAGGGAGGTTAGGTAGGTAGGGTAGGGTATTTATGGTAGTGTAGGGTTTTTTTAACAGCAGTTGGGAGCAGTGGTGGCCGAGTGGTAACGGCCCCGACTTACGATTACGATACTTTGTGTAATTTATTTTACTTTGCTCTCAAAACGGTGAAGGAAAACATCGTGAGGAAACCGGCATGTCCTAGAACCAAAAATTCGAAGACATCTGGCATCCACCAACCCGCACTGGGCCCACGTGGTGGATTACGGCCCATTCCCTCTCTTAGAGAGGAGGCCTGTATCCCAGCACTGGGAACATTAAAAGGCTGATGATGATGATGATGAGGGTTTTTTTTATGGTAGGTAAAATCATCCAATTACAGATCCCACCCTTGGGTGGAGCGGGAAATAGTGTCAGACTCTTACTGACTAAAAACCTACCCTGTTCCATTCGTTATCTTCGTCCCAGGGCTCCGAGTGACATTTTCACATAACCTTTGGCCCCAGTAGGCTTCGGCCCTGCTGGGCCCCTACAGTTTGCTGACAACTCCTTGAGACATGGTAGGATAGGGTAAAACTGCTAGTATTAAATAAATACTAAAAAAAAACTACAGTGTGGTTAAACTGTAAATTTTAAAATTGTTTCTCGGAAAATTCGTACCGACTATTAACAAAAAAATACTAGACAATCTGTCTGTGTTTATTTTGAGCCATCACGTGAATGTCATTATTTTAATGACTCTCTGGTGCCTTCTATACTTAGTAAGAATAACATAGCTTAGCCTTATAATGTTCCCACTGCTGGGACTCAGGCCTCCTCTTTAGTAGAGGGCCGTAATCCACCACGTGGGCCCAGTGCGGGTTGGTGAATGTCACATGTCTTCGAATTTTTGGTTCTAAGACATGCCGGTTTCTTCACGATGTTTTCCTTCACCGTTTTGAGAGTAGTGGTGATGAAATAAATTACACAAAGTAATGCGCCTGGCTGGGTTTGAACCAGTGACTCGTAAGTCGGGGCCGTTACCACTCGGCCAACACTGCTCTCGACTCTAGTAAGTATGCACGACCTATATAATTATGATCCCCACCTGAAAGTTCTTTGGCTTGTTATGAGTAGTGTAAAATATCGTATTTTACAACTTCAAAGTCCAGTACACCCGAATAGTAAGCACTCAATAACGTAAAGTCTTGCTGACTAAATCTAGAACATCATTAGACCGACGCACACGTGTAACAAGCCTGATTTGTACGTAGAACGACGTCGCATGGCGTTTCGTGGCGTGGATCTAGCGTAGCTCTACAAGTCTAGTTTCCATATAAAATATACGGACACCGGCACGTCTAGATCGGCGTACGTGGCCCACGTATGCGCAATGTAGTTCTACCTTAATTCTTCCACACCGACGGATCACAGTCACAGAACTTAGGCCGTGTTTATGGAGAAGCGGCGCGTTGGGGGTTCGTCATACATTGCAGCAGCGGGCCGCGTCATCGCTCGCGCACACGCAAACATATATCAATCTACGACGGACTGCCAACGCGCCGCGTCTCCGTAAACAAGCACTCACACAACTCACAGAAGGATCTCCATAAAATATTGAGGTTAACACAAGTGACACACAAGTCCTTCGCTGACTTTCACCAAAAACCCTTAAAGACGTGCAAAGAATACTAAAAAAATAAACCGCTAATACATTCTATAAGCATCTCACATTTCCACACCAGTATGGAAGTAGATACCGACAAAGTATTGTGAGATCGAAAGAGATCGCATGCTGCCGTTGCCCATATTAACTCGCAAAGTGGTGAGATAATGATTACTTTTCATGGTTTATGTTTTTTTTTTTGGCGGGGAGTCATCCAATCTTTGTATGCCTTGTTGGTTTAGTGATTAGTGGCCCTGACTGCTATGCCGGAGGTCGTAAGTTCGATTCGCACCCAGAACAAATGGTGTGATGAGCACGGTCGTTTGTTCTGTGTCTGGGTGTCATCATCATCATCATCAGCCTTTTAATGTTCCCACTGCTGAGACTCAGGCCTCCTCTCTAAGAGAGGGAATAGTGCGTGTTGATGAATGTCACATGTCTTCGAATTTTTGGTTCTAGGACATGCCAGTTTCCTCACGATAATTTCCTTCACCGTTTTGAGAGCAGTGGTGATGAAATAAATTACACAAAGTAATGTGCCTGGCTGGGTTTGAACTCGCGACCTACAACTCATAAGTTGGGGCCGTTACCACTCGGCCACCACTGCTCCACTGTCTGGGTGTAATTTATCAATAATATGTATGTATTTAGAAATAATAAATAAATAATAATATGTATGTAATATGTGTGTAATATGTATAATAATATGTATGTGTTTATCAGTTGTCTAGCACGATGTGTCACAAACCGGTTTGACCAGAAAAACAATAATGCGACGAAGCCATTAGAAAAAAAAAAAAAAATTCCTTAAAAATCCTTTAACCTTGACACCTACAGAATTACTATTTAAATTAAATATATTCTAAGATATTTAAATAGTAATGTTCTTGTAAGAAAAAAAGACCTACCAAAATGCAGCAGATATCGAAAATTGAAAGTCATAAATAGATTACCTAAGTTACCTACACTTAGTAATAAAATATTCAATTAAGGTGTTGAGGTCGAATATATTAGCATGCGAGAGCAGTGGTGGCCGAGTGGTAACGGTCCCGACTAACGAGTTGTAGGTCGCGGGTTCAAACCAGCCAGGCGCATTTTGTGTAATTTATTTCATCACCACTGCTATCAAAACGGTGAAGGAAAACATCATGAGGAAACCGTCATGTCCTAGAACCGAAAATTCGAAGACATGTGACATTCACCAACCCGCACTGGGCCTGCGTGGTTGATTACGGCCCATTCCCTCTCTTAGAGAGGAGGCCTGTGTCCCAGCAGTGGGAACATTAAAAGGCTGATGATGATGATGATATTAGCATCAGGATTGGTCAAAAGAGCCACCATAAACCTAGAATGCAAAGGGCAATTGAAAGAACGCACGTGAGTTTTAGTCAGTATATATCTGACACTCCCTCTCGCTGTATAATAAAGTGATTTGAAATAAAAAGGAGTTAGTGATAGCGTGACGAGTGACAGGATTGAAGATAAAACGAGACTAGGTCAGGAAGATGGTGATGACTCCCTCTCGCTCTAACCAAAGGGGGAGAAGTTATTTCATAAATTACTCACAGCAAAAAAAAGTCAAATCTAAGAATCGATTGTATATTCAAATCAGCCGATCGCAGGACATTACTGGAAATTGGATTTAGCCTCTCTCTTGTGCACAAGATCAGGGGCGTCGACTCCGTGGGTGGATGGGGGGCGGCGCGAATATCCATGGGAAATAAACAGTGGGTGCTGACCACCTCTGAGAATGGACATCAAAAAACAGATCAGAAATCGCCTTTTAGGGATAGGCGTTTTTTCACTACCCAATGACGCGTTTAGCGCAGTAGTTTAGAGCTCCGGTTGAGACGCAAGGGTCGCGAGTTCGATTGCCGCACCAACCCAAATGTTTGTTGATGAAACAGACAAACTTGTTTCCTTTTTATAATATAATGGTTTCATTTTATATTTTTAACAAACATAAATTATTAATTAACTGCGCAGTATGTAAGTACATTTGTTTATTTGTCGGTAGATCACTGTGCATTTCTCTTCTCACACTTCACCAATTTTTTGAGTAATCTAATGAGCATGAGCGCCCATAAGGTTTTCTAAAAGCCAGCGCCCCTGAACAAGATCATCATGCCTAGCCTTTTTCTCAACTAGCTTAGGATTGACATCCAGTCTAAACTGATACGGCTAAATAACCGTGTTTTACATTGAGCTACTGCCTACCAGATCTCCACAACCCAGACAAGCAAGAGGATAATCCTTTCCGACTTTTTGGAGTCTAACTACCTGAGGCTGAAACATCTGACGAATATCTCCAAATGACAACTAGGACCAACGGCTTTTACGGTACTTTCCGAGATACGGGGTGTCAGTAATGTCTTAGACAAACTTAGAAAGGTACATGACATAAATTGAAATAAACCGCTAAATTTTGGTCTTTTTCATCCCGTGGAGGGTCAATCAGGTACATGAAACACTATCGATTTGTAAAGATAAAATTGAAAAATAAAGTACTTTGTTTTACTGTAATTAATTTACGCATGTACGAAATTAATTTCTTTGCCTTTAAGGTCAGCTAGGCGAGTTCAATGATCTGTAGGTAGTTAGTACGCAACGACCGACAACTACCTACAAGATCATTAACTCGTTTACTTAAAGAAATTAATATCCTAGAGATTATATTCGAGTTTTAGAAAAAAAAACTTTTATTTTTATTTTACCTTTACAAATCGATAGTGCTTCATGTACAAGATCGACCCTCCACGGGATTATAACGACCAAAAATTGACAGTGTATATTGACATAGACAAGGTGAACCGATGACCAGCGGTCGCTGGAGTCCGATGGATGCGGGACGCACAGGCCCGTTCAGGTGAAATGATGATTATGATATTCTTATTGATACTTTCCCGGTTTCGTACCCTCAAAGCCATGACGCCACTACTTCAATCAATAGGTATATTGTGCCAAATCTTTGTTAGTCCATACATAAATGTATAAGAAAAACCCACAATTGCATCCTAACAGCATCTTTTGCAACTGTACAGCTTTCGCAAACGAAGTGCAGACACAGTCTGTTGTTACGGCTTGCTGTTTCCATAGGTTTCCTTACCTATACAAAATAATGATGCCTTTCAAAATGTAGGTACCTGTATGTCGCCATCATATATTGCTTTGTTCTCATTCACTTGACACAAGCTGCTTAGCTATAAAATTGTTTTGAAACCACTAGGTATATTTTATATAGTTTTATCGATAACGATACAGTGTAGATACTTGTAGCTAAGTAAGTTAAGCAATGCTTGGTGAGATTGGTTTGTGGGCAGGTAAGCACCTTGACTTTACCATTTTTTTTTAAATTTAATTTTCCTCTATTAAACATTATAATTTTATTCAATTTGTTAGTAACATTTATTTATTTGTATTATCAATAAGCTATGTAATAATATATATAATGATTAGCGAGGTACAATGGGGTTGACCTATCCTTGTGGATAAAAACCCCAAAAACATAATAAAGATTAAAAAAAATATGTTTTATTTTTAATTAAATCAATTATATGTAACTTAATCAGTCATAATCATGCCAATGACTTTTTGTTGTATTTTCTTTGTATTGTATAGAGCATTGAATGACATTTGGTGTCTCACATTCATTGGATTCCCGCAACTTTTAAGGGCCTGCTTCTGAAAGGAAAGCTCGGCCTTGGTATGAAAGGCAACGAAGGAACGGGGTGAGATTTCTAGTCAGTAAAAGTCTGACACTATCTCCCGCTCCACCCAAGGGCGGGAGCTGTCATTGGATGATTTTTACCTATCGAAAAAAAAAAACAGGTCATCGGTCCACTTTGTAGGAGGCCTTCCAGCTGGCAGCTTCTTCAGGTACGCGGCCGCCTTTCGTCTTTCGACTTTGACGTCATATGACCTATGACAACAAAGTTGTACAATTTGTTGTTAATACAACGTCTATAATCACACTCAATAAAATATGGCATTATTAGCACGTCTCATAATGCCAAGCAGCCATAGTACATGTGCAAAACAAAGTCTACTACTCGAAAATATTGTGTCATAATTTGCGCATCTCAGGAGAATGTCCGTAAGGATTGAGGAGCCACATCAGATTTTAAAAATCTGATCTCACCATTATTTAGCAGCAATGTAGCTGATTTTGCAGCACGAATTCTAGATTTAGCAGCAAAATATATCACTAGTTATATTTAATGCAAAGTGGCTCCTCAATCTAAAAGTCTGAATTGAGGAGCCACCTGGAACTCGTTAAGTAATAGATGAATATTTTTGAAACTTTTGTATCATTTAGTAGCAATTTTGTGCATATTACCGTCTAAAAATATAGCTTTAAAATACAATACTTTTAGTATGGCTCCTCAATCTACACTCAAGAGGTGAATGATTATTAGATGTGAGTGTGTACAGTCATTGCTGCTAAATAATGGTGAGATCAGATTTTTTAAATCTGATGTGGCCTCTCAATCCTTACGGAAATTCAGGAGAGCGGCGCAGGGCCAAGCGTATTAATATTATAGAATATATTATTCAATAAAATTTCGCAGTTACTAACGGCCGCATGAGCACCAACACAAAATAACAACACTAAGAAAAATTCTAGTAACAAAAATTGCCAGACGATAGTCAGTCCTAATAATGGATCAAGAATAGTCATCATCATCATCCTTTTCTCAAAGTTGCGCGTTGCGTTTCAGACGCACCTCAAAAAGCATAACATATAGCATAATCAGCCTTTTAATGTTCCCACTGCCGGGACTCTAAGAGAGGGAATGAGCCGTAGTTACATGCATACGCCATCTTGACACCTCAAAAAGGAGTCAGCTTAATTGACGGGTCTCGGTCTCAAGGCATCAGGAGTCGTAAGGAACACCCGGCCACCGAAGTTGCGGACTCTCAGACGGCAAGTAATGGGTAGCTTGCCGTCCGATAATGACCAGGTTCGGATGCCTGCCAAGACCGTGGTATGGTTCGAAAAAAGTACATGAGATCCTGAATCGTAAAAGAACATGGGTTGCTTTCAGTCAGTAAAAATCAGAATTTCATTTCAACCAGAGCAAGAGTTCTGTGGCTGTCAGAAAATCTAGGAGGTGTTACAGCTCTGCTGCTGCTGCGTGTGCAAGGAGTTGGTAAGCAGGTGTATGTCGTCGTGGTCGTCGGCCAGCCCGCCCGTGCCCGCCGACAGCCCGAGGTAGCCGCCGCGGAGCAGCACACGTTCTTGGCTCGAAAACAGAGCTCGTAGTCGATTTATAATGATTTCCAAGGCAAAAAAAAATGGTATTTTGCTTTTAAACATCTCTACCAGCTGGCAGTTCTTGAAACTGTCCATAAATAGGCAGAACCCCATCTTCGCATGATACCTGATTAATCTTCATTTGAGAGTGGAAACCCTGACCAAAATTTAATCGGAAGGAAAAATGGAAAGCCTAATTCCCAAGGCAGTAATGGTGTTGCAAGTTTCAATAACTGAGTCAATATTATGACTGTTAGCAATAGGTAAAGAATGGTTATTCCCCGACCGGACCTATCCTAACACAAACAGAAATGTGCAATGTTTACTTATATATTACAACAAATCGTCAGTACTACTGACCTCGTTTAGGAAAACGGGCGTGAAGACATAAGTGGCTTCTATCGGATTTTCTCATCGGCTAACACGTGCGTCGGCGCATACCGTCTGCTCCCATTTAGGTTGCAGGACAGTCACGTGTTAAGATTTAGTGAAACGCAAATGTCGATAAACGAGGTTGGTTGAGTTAGTTAAAGAATAAACTTTGTAGGACAAAAAATACCTAATATCAAAAAGTAAACCAATCGAAACACAGCGAAAGAAAATCGTTGCCTCACACTAGGAATTACTCCTAGTATCCTGAAGGCAATTACAAGCATTTAAAGCTAAAGACAACATTTTGTTCACGTATGCTACGCATTATGAACTCTAGACTCTTGAATTCGCTTGAAAATAGACGACTTGTGTAGGAGGCATGTGACATTGCGTATGCCAAGCATGTTTCTAAGGATCTGTTTTCAAGCAAATTCAAGGGTCTAGATGTCATAATGCATAGTCTAAGCGATACGTGGGCTCAGTTTGTCTTCAGCTTAAAACTCACATACCTATGAAACCCAGACCCAGAACAACTGCATGTGGGCTATATAAATATTTATTTTGTCACGTGCGGAAATGGAAATAACTGAAGCAGCCAGTCGTTTAACTACATCTTAATAGTTTTCCCCAGAAACTTTTGCCTTTATAATATTAGTTTGATGAGGTGATACTTTATTTCTCTAAAAATTATTTGGTTTTTTTTATGGTCTTCACCTTGACCACTATTTGACAACGTGGTCGACAATGTTGTCGAATGGAAAACGGTTGTACAAAAATAACCTATTCTCTTTTGTCTTTGCAAGGAAGACCACAATATTTGACTAATATTATAAATTTTCCCCGTTATCGATATTATGCATTTTCTACGCGCCTCACTATTGGTCGGTCACGTGCAGCTTTCTAAAGATTGACCAATGTTCTCGCGGCAACAGTAATTATATACGCCGGTGCAACTGCACACTGTACTGCGCTTGCACACCGTATCTCTTTATAGAGATAGCCGGCTTGTGTTCACGTGCTTTGGTCTCAATTTAACGTTTTATTGCTGTTGATTTCTACATATCTTCATTTATTGGAACTTTATCATTCATAAGGTGATTCCATTGTCATAGCCCACAAGTTGTTCACTGTTCACTACCTTCATATTATTAATCAACTCACTAGCAAGTCATCCAGCTTTCCTATGGTCTCTATCCAAATACTCAAATTCAAATTTGTTGTTTATTCTTCGGACATAAGGTCCAACGATTATTATGTATAAAAATAAAAAAAAAACTATTGTTCATAATAAAAAATAAACTCGCTCAAAGAAAAAAAAACTAAAACCCGTCTACGACAAAAAACAAACGACGCTGAAAAGCCGTAGTCACACGTTATTAAAGGGTTTCGGTTGGTACCAACAACGTGTGACTGCGGCTGTTCTTTATGTTCTGTTCTTGTTTTTTCCAGTTACCTTGTTTATTTCAGCATCCTGAAAATCTTGTTTCATACTTTTTCAGCGTTGTTTGTTTTTTGTCGTAGTTGGATTTTAGTTTTTCTATTTTTTTTTTATTTAAACAATTTTGGTGTTAAAACATTTTTTTTTTAACAAGCTACTTTTAGTCCGCTAGAGGTTGTAACTTTAAATTTGAACAATATTTTTGAAATGTACAAGTGAAGCCCTTTCAAATGATACCAAACACGGCGTATTTATCTGATTTTTATTTTTAACACATTACTTTTTGTCCGCTAGTGGGTACCATATATCACATAGCCTATGTGCAGCGGACAATTAAGACGGTTCTAACGATATCTCATATATGTCGAGTTCCAATAAGTAGACTAGGAGCTATGAGGGAACAGATGAACATACTTACATACATACATACATACATAGCCTGTCAAAATCATAACCCTTCTTTGGCTTTGCCGTAGTCGGGTAATTATGAGAAAACTCGAAACTCATAAATAGCTCTGCATTGAGACATTCCGCCCGGTCCAGATAAGCAACAGAGAGAGAGACCCTCCCTAATTGATCATCAGACGAACTAAATGTCTCAATACAGGAGCAGGTATACACTTACTTTACACTTTTTAGGGTTCTCGAGACACAAAAAACAGAACACTCGTAAGAACATACGTGTGTATTACCGTGTCACAGCCAATTTGCTTTCAATCTACTGGACGGATTGAGTTGAATCTTCGAAACAAAAAAAATCTCTCTCTTCTTTTTTTATGCCTTTTTTTGTAAATTATTGTGCTTCTATTTTAGGCAAAATAAACATGTTTTCTTCCTTTCTTTCTTTTTTTTTTACTTATTTTTTATCAAAAAACCTACAAGAAGTTTATTTTTAAAAATAAACATGCAAAAAATCGCATTTGTTTCGACTCGCACTTAGCCGGAGTTTTCTTGTCACATCCGCATTCTTGCATAAACGTTAATAATCTACATATCTACAGAAAATAAAATTTAAAGACGTATACTTTCAAATTTTCTCTGAAACAGGACAAGTCAAACACTTTTCTAGATATCGAGAGATCAGAAATGTCATATTTTATTCACAAAGTTTTATTCATCTTGACTTTAAAATGTAAATAAGATATAAAAAATTAAAAACTCAATTCAGGAAAACGGTTTTCTTTAATGGCAGGGCTATTTTTTGTCAACGTCCATAAACTAAATTTAATATTTATGTCATTTTGGTACAAATATGACCCAACATTTAAAAAATAAATAAAACAAAAAATAACCAGTGTTTTCCTGCTGCATTTATATTATTATCTCTGAAATCTTAATCCATTATAGCCTAGCGGTGCCGTTTGGCAATTCGTGTGTTTTAATTTTTACACCCTAAACAGTGATGACAGTACGAAAGTGACTGATTTGCACTGGTATCAACAGTCTATGGGTGATTCCATAATTAAGTATTATTTTTAATCAATTACAAGCAAGTATTTGGTTTTGATATTTGCTTGAAGTTCAGTATTGGAAAAAATAGCGGAAAACGAGTTACGCTTTCAATTAAGTATCTCCAATTTCTACAATATGTGTTTTTTTAGCATATAGGGCCGATCAAGTATTACGTAAGCAGATTTTTCGCAAGTATTATCCCCCCCCCCCCTCGTCGTCAGCAAAAGTAAGCGAAAGTCTAACCCTCCCCCACATGCTTACGTAAACATTGTGATATGTGTCTGTCTACTCATTTTTATATGAATATGGAACATCGAGATTGTTCTCTTAAAAAAAATTACTGGTGACGTAATCACCATCCAGACCCCCTTATCCCCCATGTCATAAAATATAAAAGAAAAGACCACCCTCCTGTAGTGCTTACGTAATACTTGAATGGTCCCTATTTGATCATTCTATAATATTGTATTACCAATAAATTAAAAGTTTGGAATGAAATTTAGTTCAAGTTTCTTAAGATGACTAGTTGTGCCGTACAGCATCGCTAGACCGTTACATTTACTTTAATTTTCATACTCGTAATTTGAATTTATTCTTTTATTTTATGAAACCTTTGCAAATTTTTGCGTTTTGTGGTGTAAATCTTTAGGTTTAATTCCAGTGGATATTTAGGAATTTGTTTGTTTTTTACAGGGGTTGTACTCTTTATAAAGCTTTTTCTGTTCTTGAAGATGATGAGAACATTCATATCATATTCACAAATTACAACCGATATACGGGTTTCATTGATCAAGGACCAAATGTTTTATTAGTATGAACATAATGATATAGAATTGGATTTAGAGTACGAAATGGTTGTGGACCATTTTGAAATATCTAATTAATGGCCGTGACCGTCTGTCATGCTTGGGTTCTGTCGAAATATGCTGGAAATCCTATAGATGATCCAGCTGAACTTCCGAAGTCATTATTGCATATAATCCTTTCGAAAGTTTGATTATGCAGACATATCTGCTAAAATGTCGGTCGTTTACTACCACAGGCGGGCATTTAAATGAAGCTGGACGCATCTAAATGAAAAAGAAACAGGAAACAGAATTGCTGGCGTCGGTGTTTCGATGGGATCTGTCAATAACTAGTGCCGTATAAGACTGATATATGCAGAAAATGTGCCCTCGAATCTTGTAAAAGTAAAACGAGGGCTGAATGCCGAAAACTCAATCCTTTCTACATTTTTCGATTTCATACATAATTTTCTTGAGTAGGTACTGTGATGTCGGAGTAATGAGTTTGCATTACATTAAATGCAAACTCGTTATGAGTTATCATACTGTACCTCTACCATGAGTTTTAAGCAATATTATTCGTCGCTACTCGATATCGACGCCGTAAATATTTTGTATGGCAAATTTTGGTTCTGCAAGTGACCGCTAGAGGCGCTGCAAAATTGCGCGTGTAGATTTAGTGATCAGATTACGAAACTTCTTTAAGTAGGTAATAGTATAATATTACAGTTTCTAAGTAAATTTTTGTGCTTAAAAGTAGGATGTAAAATCATCTTAACGACTTCATCTGAATCACGAGAGTGAATCCGTGGGAAAAACTAGTAAGGAATAAACGCGATACAAAATTAGCGGATTTTTTTGTACGGATGACTAAAATAGATTTGCATAACAAAACTCTACACACACATTATTTTTTTAAGGTAGATACATTGATAAAGTTATTCAAATAATTGAGTAATTACAACCGCAAAAACAAGAATACGCGAGATTCTATTTTTAACCGACTGCAAAAGGAAGGAGGTTTGTTTTGATTGAAAGATTATTCAAGATCATACTCCTGAGATGGTCCCATAGAAATGTTGGTTTGATCTGATGATGAACTTCAGAAATTAAATTTAATTTGCCCTTTTGTGTATTTCTTTTTACATATGAAGTTGGTTTTATTTTTACCCGACTGCGCTATAAGGAGGGTTATGTTTTTCGAGAGTATATATATATGTATGTATGTATGTATAATTGTTTGATACGCTCTGCAGCCTGAACGGGTCGATGGATTTTAGCTTGAGAGGTGTCGTTAGAATCGTATTTACTGTGAAAGTGACACTGGGTATTTTGATATAAAAAAAAAACAAAATGGCGAATTTTTGGCGCCGAATTCAAATGTTTGGCACGCTCTGCGGCTTGAACGGCTCGATGGATTAATTTGCGAGGTTTCGTTAGATTCGTAATTACTGTGAAAATGATATCGTAAAAAAAAACAATAAATAAAAAACGGTAATTTAAAAAACTAAAAAACCCGACTGCTTTTCAGAGTAGAAAATGCCCTAAACAAGAAAGTCGTTGTACCCGATTGTACTTAACTATATAATATTTTAAATACAAGATAAATTGTAGCAGTCGGGACCCATTCTAGAAAGTTTACTAAGCCTTTATTTTTAGAATGGGTCCCGACTGCTATAATTTATCTTGTTAGACACAAGGTGACCCTTGTGTCTAAAAAAGTATTTGTTCATATTATTTTCAAAATAAAAAAACAACATACTTAAATTACTTTATATAAAAAATAACAGGTATACAAGATCACGGCGTTCTCAACGTCCGCACGACACAGGTGCTTACCGAACACGGAAAGTTCGCTAAATACCTGTTCCGGATTCGTGCGGAGGATTCGCCCGGGTGTCGCCACTGTGCGGAACATCCGGAGGATACGGTGGAGCACACTGTAGAGGTGTGCCCCGCCTGGGCGGAGCATCGCCGTGTCCTCGTGGGGGCGATCGGCGGCAGCGATCTCTCTTGCCGGGCCTTGGTTCAGGCCATGGTCCGTAGTGAGGAGGGATGGCAGGCGGTCGCCTCCTTCTGCGAAGCAGTAATGCTAGCAAAGGAGGAGGCCGACCGCATCAGGCAGAGGCAACGGGGCGCTCGCCCCAGCCGCCGCCGGGATTCCGATCCCGATTTCCGGCCACCGTAGGCGCGGGCTTGCGGATGGCGTGCAATGGGTAGCACGCTGTCCGATCGTCCGGTAACCGACCGGACCGAGCCCAAGTCGTCGACGGCGCGTTCTGTTCCCGCGCGCCTCAAGGAGCTGTCAGCACACCGAATTGCCCAGCCTGCTAACTGCAGGCAGGCAGGGTCGAAGCCTACTGGGGTCATGGGTTAGTTCCGAAAGGAATGCTCGGCCCCGGCACGATAGGCTACGAAGGAACGGGGTAGGTTTTTAGTCAGTAAGAGTCTGACACTACTTCCCGCTCCGCCCAAGGGCGGGATTTGTCATTGGATGATTTTACCTACCATAAAAAAAAACAGGTATACAAGAATAACAGACGTACAAAAATACAAGTATAAAAATAAATAATTATCAAGATTAATGGCTAAGGACAAATCTAAATTTGTCCATCGCATGTATTATTGTCACCTTTTTTTATCAATTAATCAAGCTAGCAAAACAAACAAAAACTGCAGAATTTATTTAAACCGAGTTTTTGTACATCAATGTACCACCACGCCCCCAATTCCTTGGTTCTGACCACGTGTCTGAGGGTTGAGATGACGTCAGAACAAAGGAATTGGGGGCGTAGCCAACTCCGAGCGTTCATACGTAATGAAACGATCGTAACGGAACGCGATAAGGCCGCTCATTGTATGTATTTTAGGTATAAGTTTTTCTTCCTTAACTTTCTGGTTGTAAATACAATATTTTTTATTTACTATAAAAAAATAAATAAATAAACATATTTTTTATGGCAGATAAAATCATCCAATACCATCTCCCGCCCTTGGGCGGAGCAGGAGATAGTGTCAGACTCTTACTGACTATAAACCTACCCCGTTCCTTCTTTGCCTTGGTTCCAGGGCCCAGTACCTCTACCATGACTTTTAAGCAATAGTATTCGTCGCTACTCGATATCGACGCCGTAAATATTTTGTATGGCAAATTTTGGTTCTGCAAGTGACCGCTAGAGGCGCTGCAAAATTTGCCATACAAAATATTTACGGCGTCGATATCGAGTAGCGACGAATACTATTGCTTAAAACTCATGGTAGAGGTACTGGTATGCATTTTCACACTTTCCCAAGGCCCCAGAGTAAGCTTCGACCCTGCTGGGCCTCTACAGTTTGCTGACAACTCCTTGAGGCGCGCAGGAACAGTGCACGCCGAAATAAATACGTCGGATTTTAATCCAGATTTTTCACCTGCTGATTATCTGAGTTGAATGCACTTTTACTTGTGCATTCAACGTCTTACAACCGCAGTATTATTATTAGTAAAACCACAAAGATACAACATCTCCGGATATCTTAATAAACTGCATAATACCTACTGCATATTTTATAACATATGTAATCCTTTGATTGTGATAATATTACTCACAGCTTGAGCGTTTGAGAAATATAAAATAACTTTTTTGTACCAATTATAATTTTTTTTCTCCAGTTGTTTTCGATAAAGGAACTGTCAAGTTTTTCGATAGAAAGCCATTTAAAAATTAATTATAAACATAATAGTTCAACATTCCTTAACGTTTATAGCGAGCAGTGGTGGCCCAGTGGTAACGGCCCCGACTTACGAGTTGTAGGTCGCGGGTTTAAACCCAGCCAGGCTTTCAAAACGGTCAAGGAAAACATCGTGAGGAAACCGGATGGTTGGAGGATGTTCTAAAACAGGAGTGGCAGGCGGTCGCCTCCTTCTGCAAAGCAGTAATGCTACGGCAGGCAACGGCGCTCACGCCCCAGGCCCCGGCCGCCGGGATTCCGATCCCGATTTTCGGCCACCGTAGGCGCGGGCTTGCGGCGAGCAATGGGTAGCTCGCCGTCCAACCGTCCAGTAACCGTCCGGACCGAGCCCAAGTCATCGACGATGCAAATAGTTCTACGCATGCCTCAAGGAGTTGTCAGCAAACCGTAGGGGCCCAGCAGGGTCGAAGCCTATTGGGGCCAGGATCGGTTTCTGAAAGGAAGATTCGGCCCCGGTAGGAAAGACAACGAAGGAACAGGAGTGGATTTTTAGTAAGTAAAAGTCTAACACTATCTCCCGCCCCGCCCAAGGGAGTGGAGATGTCATTGGATGATATTCCCGAAATCGGATGATTTCATCTAAAAAAGAGGCCCTAGAACCAAATTCGAAGACATGTGTCATCCACTTATCCGGGATAACAGCCCATTCCCTCTCTTAAAGAGGCGGCCAATTGGGCTTCCTTTCAGCATTGGGAACTACATTCTTCTGTTCTGTGATTGGGACCATTATAAAGGCTGATTATGCTTATATGCTTATGCAACGGTCATTTGATTAACGTAAGGTTCCGCCACAAATGTTTAAAAAAAAAAAACTTTAACGATTTCTTTTTTTCCCCATGCCCAATAAAATTTTGTAAATATTTAAATTATATAATTCCATAAAAATAAAAAAGATATCAAATTGATTAGGTATGAAATATAATTATACTTAAAGTGCTTGTCGTATCTGATATGCAAATAAAAACTAAATCTACAAAAAAATTAAGCATTGATATTTTTTTTACGTCACGTGTTGAGCTAGCTCGCAATTATCATCACTTTGGTCATTTATAAAAAATACCATAAAATCTCACGTGTGCAATCAAATACCAGTGATGGATAGATTAAAAAATAAACTTGGAATCTAAAATTAGTAACTAAAGTATTATTTAAAAAAAAAAGGATAATTTTCCTTAACACTCAAACACCAAACTAGTTTGAAACACGCAGTATGTAGTTTAGTGTTTTTTTTTTTAAGGAATATTCCACAACTTCCACACAACACTATATAGTCCCAAACTAAGCAGAGCTTGTGCTATGAGTGCTGGACAACTGATAACCTAAGTTTATTTTAATATCTATGATTAAAATTTGTTTTTTTTTTTTAATTACTTACATTGTTCTCACATAATACCAGCGACAAGAAACATGTAACCGAGATATTTGTGATACATAACAAGATTGAAAAGACTATCCATGAAGTTTCTTGCACATTCTTCTCCATAGAGATCTACTCTTTGAAATGTGCAATTAGCATATTTTTTTTCTTACAGACCGAATGCTTGATATCTCAAAAGTGCCTGTAAATGGTTTATTTTAAATAAAAAGCTTTGCACGTTTTGAATCTTCAGTTATTAGTTTTTCAATTTTATAAATCAACATTAAAAGTTTCAGTTCTTTCAGTTATTTCCCTAGCTTTTTCCCAACTACACATCACTGCTTACCATCGGGTAGGATAGCAGTTAAGCACTAGTTTATATCAAATTAAAAAAGCAAAATTAAAAAAATAACATGTCAACAAAATAACAGTATATACAGATGCGGCTGAATACCTGCGTTTAAAGCCGTCTACAGACTGCGATGAATGCGCCGCGAACGGCGCACAGCGAATGCCTCTGAAGTTTTCATTTCGAGTGCAAGCAAAAATGAACTTAGCTGTGGTCAGGCGGGGGAGTCTTCAATGGTACACGTTCCCGACCAAACCCGATTTTAGGATGAATCAAGTAATTTCACCTAAGCTATTCCTAGGTGATTGACCTATACCTGATTCTAGAACTGCGAGCTGGTTGATGAAACTTTAAAAAAGCTAAACCTATTGAATTTGGGCTCATTAGATTCGTCTTAACCAGTTCTATACATTTCATATTGATGTCAAGCACTGTCGGGGATTTTATTTTTTAATTTTTGTTTACATTATGTAAGAATAACAAATAAATGCCTTTTTTACCTGGCTGTCAAGGAAGGGTAATAAACAAATAATTTACAAAAACATTTTATAAAATATGTCTCAAGTTGTGATTGATGACAACAAAAAACTAACCTGCTTTTATGTTGCACACTTTGTTTTTTAACATAATTTGGGTACGATTATTTTTGTTGAATCGACCGTTGCCTTATTGTCAACAGCATATTAAAAGAATAAAACTGTTAAAATAAAATTGAGCACCCGAAGACCTAAAGTCAACGTCGATGACTTTGTTGAGGTAATGATTTTGAAACATTAATCACAAATCCTAAACGTGTAATATCCTATGATAACCAAACTAATATTATAAAGGCGAAAAATAAGTGTGTCTATTTGTTACTTCTTCATGCTCCGTCAAAGTCAAAGTCCGCTACTCTTTTACTGTATATATTTATATTATATATATATATATATATATATAATATAAATATATATATATATATATATATATATTTGTGTTGTATATATAGGGTGACTGGTAATTAGTGACCAAACCTGAAATCGGTAAATAAATCGCCAAGTTCTGTAAATTTTGACCAGTTAGGCGAACATAAATGTACTGTTCAGCGGATTTTTTTCGCGATTTCAGGTTTGGTCCCATAGTAAAAGTTGTTTGTTATCATGTTATCATGACTACAATCACGTGTTTAAGTATCGTTCACTAATTAGCAGTCACCCTATATATTATTAAATATGTGTGTATGTTTATTTTTAGCTTTATATATGATTTGTGTAATACTTGTTTTAAAAATAGTATATTCTTTTTTTTTTTTTTATGCACCTATCTTATTGTCTCTCAACCACAGGTTGACTGGCACACAATGCCTAAGGCATTAAATACGCATTTGTACCTTTGGTTGCATGAATATTAAATAAATAAATAAACCGATTAGGATGCAATTTGATAGATGGGGTATTACTATAATACTAGCTGCTGCCAGTGCCAAATGTCATTCAAATATATTTACCAGTTCGAGCGTGAAGACTTGTATCAAACACACAAAGTTTCGCTAATATAACCATTATTCTTATATTAAACTACAGTTTATACCTTTTTTCGGAAAACAGTATCAATATTGGTTATCAAAATAAACAGTAATTAGCATTACAAATCTATATATATTATATATATAGTTTGTTCAGAATCAGTAACTGAATCGGTTGGAATCCTTTATTCTTTATTGTACATACATACAGTTTCAACAAACAATAAAAGGTCAGTGGATGTACATAGGCGAGCTTAACCCATAATTGGGTTTTCTACCAGCAAACCGAATACATAAAAGAAAAAATGAGAAAGAACCATACATATATTTAATATATGTATATCGAATATTTTTTTTTTCCAAAAATATTTCAAAAAGTCACAAGTTAGACACCACCGACACTAAGTACAACACAGGTAACGCCAGGTCATAGCAGGCATAGGTCATAAGTGCCAGCATACAGCTGGTCCCGTCGCCCGGATTGCTGACCATGTGTTTGTGTGAACAATCAAGTAACATACAAAGCTTTATAATTTTGTGATTTTTCATGATACAGTTATGAAATTTAGTATATAGATTCTTTACCAAAAATACTAGACTCGTGTTTCGGGTTTCGCATGTACTAAAAATAAGGTTGTATATAAAGTACTCACTAATTAATCACGATATCTCAGAAACTATAACACCTATAAACTTAAAATTTGGCAGGTAGGTTTCTTATAAGATGAAGACATCCGGTAAGAACGGATTTTCCTAAATTCTATCTATAAGGAGGTAAAACGGGGGTTGGAAGTTTGTATAGAGAAACCGACTTTCACGCGAGTGAAGCTCTAGCAAGAGCTAGTATTGGTATAAAAAGGAATGGGAGCGTGGTGGGAAAATCTCGCTGTCTCTCTTTTCTACATACATAACGAAATAGCAGTAATTTATCACTATAATTATAAGTATACACAAGTATGTATGTGCATCTTTATTATTTATTTCTTTATTTATTTCTTTATTTATTGATTTATGTACACACAAACACTTAAATAGAAAATAACAAACACAGATAGAAGAGCACAAAGTTACTGCTTATTTCAAGTGAAATTTCTTCCAGCAGACCTGCGACAGGAGAGTTGGATGAGAGATGTAGACACAGTGTACAGAAAACAAATAAGTTAGCTAATTAAAAATATACTATATTATTCAAATTAAATCATATAATATATATGTGTAAATTATAACTTTATGAGATGGTAGAGAGGTAGTGTTCTTTGACTAGCTGTTTGAAGACAGATATATGTATTTTTAGCGCTACGTTCGTTCAATTACTTTTCAATAGAATTATATAAAGTACTAGAAGAAGTAGTTTTTATTATATAAAGTACCTTTATGATTCAAATGATTAAAAAAAATATGATAACGAGTCAATTACTTATAAAATATTCATGAAGTTTTGTTATTTCCTTATGTTAAGTTCGGTTAAGTAGAACGTTCCTAAAAATAACCCAATTAAGTACTTTTCCAGACCAAATAACCGAAGTCTTGACGTAGGCTAAATACGCATTGGAAGGTACAAAATAGGCTTTACAAGGTCGTTGACGTCCTGGCAAAGGACGGGGAAATACACTGAATGTGGAACAAGCCCACGTCAAATAGGTATGGCATTGACGTATTTCGGCTCAGAAGATAAAAAAAAAAAGAAAGAAACGTTTATTCGTACCTCACACATACAACAGAATTAAAATAGACAACAGAGAAATAACATTAAAATATGTGCCAGGCCAAAAAGGCGCCTAACTCAACATTTTTTTTTTTTTTTCGGTATGTAAAATCATCCAATGACAAATCCCGCCCTTGGGTGGAGCGGGAAGTAGTGTCAGACTCTTACTGACTAAAAACCTACCCCGTTCCATTCTTCGCCTTGGTCCCAGGGCCCCGGGTGCCATTTTCACATACCCTTTGACCCCAGTAGGCTTCGGCCCTGTTGGGCCCCTACAGTTTGCTGACAACTCCTTGAGGCGCGCGGGAACAGTGCGTGCCGTAAACGACTTGAGCTCGGACCGGTCTGTTACCGGACGGACGGACAGCGAGCTACCCATTGCCCGCCGTCCGCGAGCCCGCGCCTGCGGTGGCCGGAAATCGGGATCGGAATCCCGGTGGCGGCGGCGGCGTGTACGCCGTTGCCTGATGCGGTCGGCCTCCTCCTTTGCTAGCATTACTGCTTCGCAGAAGGAGGCGACCGCCTGCCACTCCTCCTCGCTCCGGAGCATGGCTTGAACCAAACCCCGGCGCGAGAGATCGCTGCCGCCGATCGCCCCCACAAGGACACGGCGATGCTCTTCCCAAGCGGTAAACTCAACATATGCTGCGATATTTATAAAGATAAAATTAAATAAAGATAAAGATAAATATCGCAGCGCTGGTATTCTGTTAGGGCCCGCAACGGTCACTCTCACAGAGGTAAAATAAAATAGATACCGAAACAAAATATAATAAAAACGTTAAAGGTTAGGGTGTCATGTAAATATTAAATAAATATTAGGATAGGCCCACTACTCAGATATATCTGCTTTCTTTGGTAATTTAAAAGCTAAGAGAAACTGTAAATTCTCACCATAGAAAACGAAGGATCCACACTACTTCCCGCTCTACCCAAGGGCGGGATTTGTCATTGGATGATTTTACCTACCATAAAAAAAAACCGACCAGATGGGTGTTGTATCTCGTCCGGGTACCTACCCGATATTTAATTGATTTCGGACTGCCTTATATGTTTTAATATCGCGAAAAACTGGTACTGCGATGCATGATTTTGTATTTAGTTCCTATGTCGTGAAATAGATGTCGCTACAGTAACTTATGCACGATTCTTGCTGGCGTAATTATGCGAGCGACGCCTTTTGTTATTATGGATACACTCACGTTTAACCACTATCTCACTATTCAATCTTGACTGAACCCCTACCCCTAGGTTGTAGCTAACAATAATTACAGACTCCAGCAGGGAATGCCACTCTAACTGTAAAACGTCACGGAAAAATGTTATTGTATAAATAACTAGCTTTTGCCCAACGGCTTCACTCCCGTCAACTGACTACTCTATTCTAGTCTACCCCACTCTGGCCTACTCGGCTCTACTCTGCCCTACTCTGCCCTACCCTACTCTACCCTACTCTACCCTACTCTACCCTACTCTACCCTACTCTACCCTACTCTACCCTACTCTACCCTACTCTACCCTACTCTACCCTACTCTACCCTACTCTACCCTACTCTACCCCACTCTACCCTACTCTACCATACTCTACCATACTCTAAAAAAACCCTACTACTCACCAGAAACGCCTACAAGGTCATTAACTCGTTTACATAGATAAATCAATTTCGTACATGCATATATTAATTCGAGTTTTACAAAAAAAGAACTTTATTTTTTATTTTATCTTTACAAATCGATAGTGTTTGATGTACCGGATCGACCCTCCACGGGATTAAAAAGACCAAAATTTACCGGTGTAGACATACTACACTTCAGACAACATTATTATAGGTAGTTAAAAGTGTATTTATCAACCGCTACACTTGCACACACTAAAACGGAAATCACCAGACCCAATTTATTGCATTGTAGATAAAAAATGTTGCATCTGTCCCCATATCGCTCTTGTAACCTACATTACTTATGCTATCTAATTTTTTATTGGGCAATAGTTGTGGAGTAGTATTATCATTATTATAAATAATAATTTCCTGCTGGTTTTAAATATTATATTGGTCGCACTGGGCCCGCGTGGTGGATTATGGCCCATTCCCTCTCCTAGAGAGGAGGCAGCAGTGGGAACATTAAAAGGCTGATAATGCTAATGCTACTCGTAATTAACATTAAACAACTTTATTTTTAGTATTTGCGAAACCTGAATATAGTTTGTTCAGAATCAGTTGAATCGATTCCAATAATATTTACACCACCGAAGTACAACACAGGTCATGGCAGGTCATAGCAGGCATTAGGTGCCAGCGCACAGGTGGGTGTGAGAGCACAGCAACCCCTCAAACGTCCGGATGGCCTGGTGATCATGTGTCTGTGTGAACAACCAGGTAACATAACAAGCTTATAACTTTGTGATTTTTCATGATACAGTTATGAATTTTTTTCGGCCACTGTTGGACATAGTCGTCGCCTTAAGTCGCTCTATAACGACCGGATCTGTGCGTCTCGTATTCATCGGATGCCCGCGCCCTCACTAGATGATCGGTTCACCTTGTGGGAAGCCTTCCAACACTGCGTCTTCTGCTAGGTGGCCGCCAGCCGTCGTCGCCTGTTGGTCGAGTTATACTATGGCAAAAGAACCATCAAGTATTTGATCCCTACACTTTTCATTAGTTACGATTGGCTAAGAAAGAACCATAAAAAGTGTAAGCAAACCCTGAAAAATAAACTGAAAACGGTTCTTCTTAAGGCTGTGGCACAGCCTTAAAAAAAAAATAGTTGGCTATTTTTTTTTTGTATTTATTGTATACCTACATTGCATTTTGAACCAATTGTCACAAACAAGCGCAAATCCTGCTGACAAACTCTAACGCAGTTTGGTAAGTTTATGAAATGTACAACATTGTTGGTCCAAATGAACAATTTTTTTTTTTGACCGGATGTCAGGGGTTCGATTCCAACCCAGGACAAATGTTTGTGTGATGACCACGATCATTTGTTCTGTGTCTGGGTGTAATTAATTAATTATTTTATCTATAATACGAGTATGTATGATTGTACGAGTATGTATTCAGAAATATATAAGTATATTTATCAATTGTCTAGTTATCATAGCACAAGCTCTGCTTTGTTTGGGACTAGATGGCGTTGTGTGACAGTTGTGGAATATTATTATTATTATTAATAATAATAATATTTTGTTTTGTATTGGAAATTAGTTTTGAGTTATTTAGCTTATTGGGGTCGATGCCCTTGTGTCATGGAGTCGGAGTGCACGTTTCCTTTTGACGACACTCCGTCACCAAAGCGGAGTGCTCTCTTTGCCTACAGAACGTGGCAACACTTCTAGTCTTCTTCTTCTTCTTCTTCTGGGAACATTTCCAGATGACGACAACGTGGAGGAGTACGTACGTCAATGCCTAAAATTTTGTTTAGTTTTTGTTTGTAATATGTGCGTAGTAAGGTTTAATGTAAAAATTAATTAACATATAAGTATTGTATGTACATGTAGGTCTGTATTTAAATACTATATGTAAATAAATTTTATATGTAATTAGGTAATAAATGTAAGCACCTATATTTTTTTTTTTTATGGTAGGTAAAATCATCCAATGACAAATCCCGCCCTTGGGCGGAGCGGGAAGTAGTGTCAGACTCTTACTGACTAAAAACCTACCCCGTTCCTTCGTAGCCTATCGTGCCGGGGCCGAGCATTCCTTTCGGAACTAACCCATGACCCCAGTAGGCTTCGACCCTGCCTGCCTGCAGTTAGCAGGCTGGGCTTCTTCGGTGTGCTGACAGCTCCTTGAGGCGCGCGGGAACAGAACGCGCCGTCGACGACTTGGGCTCGGTCCGGTCCGTTACCGGACGATCGGACAGCGTGCTACCCATTGCACGCCGTCCGCAAGCCCGCGCCTACGGTGGCCGGAAATCGGGATCGGAATCCCGGCGGCTGCTGGGGCGAACGCCCCGTTGCCTCTGCCTGATGCGGTCGGCCTCCTCCTTTGCTAGCATTTAATTTCTGGTTGGACCTTGAGTTTTTGAATAACTTACACAGTTCATTTTAATTTACAAAGCATTTAATTATAATTATCAGGAACGTAATACGTGCAAGTGCAAAGCTAGGCTCATGAGTCTGTTGTACTCTCGTGACTATTTAAGATCACCTTTTGAAATATTATTATAGAAAACCAACTTTCATTAACTCCTTCAGTTTCTTACATTTAACGTTACCTATATATATAGGTAACATGACATTTATATGTATATATATATATATATATATATATACATATAAATGTCTTAAAAGTTATCTGACCAGTTTAAGTTGGCCATATCATGGGTAATCAATTTCTATAATTTGGCTACGACATATAGACACCGTTAAATTTTAATCGTTTTAATCCCGTAGAGGGTCGATCCGGTATATGAGACACTATCGATTCGTAAAGATAACATAAAAAAATAAAGAACATAAATTAATAAACGCATTTACGAAATTAATTTCTTTAAGTAAACGAGTCAATGACCTTGTAGGTAGTTGTCGGTCGTTGCGTACTACCTACGTATAGGTCATTGAACCCGCCCAGCTGACGTTTACTTAAAGAAATTAATTTCGTACTGTATGCGTAAATTAATTTAAGTTTTAAAAAAAGTACTTTATTTTTTATCTTTACAAATCGATATTGTTTCATGTACCGGATCGATCCTCCACGGGATTAAAACGATCAAAATTTAACGGTGTGTATAAAGGTAACGTTAAATGTAAGAAACTGAAGGAGTTAATGAAATTGGCCTTATTAAAATACTGGTAGCCCAGTGGTAAAGGTTTATGAGCGGTAGGACGTGGGTTTACCGCCAGACACATTACTTTGAATAATTTCATCACGACTGCGCTCGAAACCGTGAACGAAAACATCGTGAGGAAACCGGCATGTCCTAGAACCAAAAATTCAAAGACATGTGACATCCACCAACCCGTACTGGGCTCGCGTGGTGAATTACGGCCCATTCCCTCTCCTAAAGAGGAGGCCTGAGTCCAAACTCTAGTAACGTTATAAGACTAATTACATGGAGTCATAGACACATAAATAATATGCGGAATTAAACAAGATAGTACTGTTTCGGAGTTAGCATGAACATATTCGCTGATCAAATTTGAAATAATGCAATTTTTTTTTATGGTAGGTAAAATCATCAAATGACAAATCCCGCCCTTGGGTGGGACGGGAGATAGTGTCAGACTCTTACTGACTAAAAACCTACCCTGTTCCTTGCCTTCGGTCCAGGTCCCCGGGGTTCATTTTCGCCTAACCCATTGCATTAAATAATGCATGGAAAAACTTGCCTTGACACAATTTGATCTCGCCACTTAAAACCCTAAATAATGACTGCAGTAGTCAAGTTCAAGCCTTTAGTCAAATTAATAATTTTAACTATGAAATCGGAAACTATTAATTAGCTTTTTTTTCAAACTCTTAAGAGCGCCGATGCACTCTTGACTTATTTAGCTTCTACCATCTAGATCTAATTAAGACTAAGCGTTTTAAGCCCACATTGTTTCTATGTAATTTTTTTAATAACCATTGCTCTGGTGAAGGAAAACATCGTGAGGAAACCGGCACATCTTAGAAGTAATTTTATTAAGTCTTGATTTAAAGACCCCTAGTTTATAGCGTTCAGGAAACACAGACTCCAGCAGGGATTTCCACTCTTTAGCTGTGTACACAATGAATATACTCCCAAAATGTTTTGTGCTTATGGGTGGGATGTCTACCATATACCGGTGGCAGATCGCCATGCTATTTGATGATTTCATACCTCAAATACAATACAATCTAACCACGTGACTCTCCTAGTTTTCTGAAGAGATCAAAACTATGTACAGTCAGGGCTCAAAAGTGCAGTTGCACTCTACCGACACTAAAGTATGTAAAATTTCTTTGTAAAAGAAATAATCGATTATAATAATAATCAATCGATCGAAATTTATAATTGATTTAGTTTGTAGCATAGAATCTAAAATATTGAATAAACTAGTTGCAGAACACTGGAATTCTACTACAAAGAAATTTTAGACAGTTTAGCATTGTTAGAGTGCAACTGCACTTTTGACCCCTGAGTGTACGTGTGTCTATGTATATGTATATGTATTATAGTACTTACTCTTTCCATTCTGCACAGTGTAGCTCAAGTCTTGGAAGGTAAGGTTGACGGGGGGCCGCTGCGGCAGGTGGGAGAGGTGAGCGCGCCCGAGAGCACGCGAGTTTACCTCTACTGTGGTCGTCATTGTGGATCACGCTGACATCCCAAGAGTTAGACCTGGGAATAAAAAGGAACATAACGTTAATGAAGTACGTACATAATATTGATTCCTATAAACCACCTTGTAGATACCTACGCTTACAATATTATAAAGGTGAAAGTTTGCAAATGTGTTTGTTTGTTACTTTTTTACGCTCGAATGGCTGAACGGAGTTCGATGAAATTTGGCGCGCGGGTAGACCATATTCTGGAATAGCACATAAATATGCTTTTTTGCGAGTATGTCCCTTGGAATAATTTTCTACTTTAACCAGTTGAATACCGTAATTAGAGACACAATAGAAAGACAATAGGTGTGCGGACGCGACGGCGTCCTCTCGGGGAATAATGAATTAACGCGGGTGAAGTCGCTAACTCACTTTGTGGTCTATCCGTCTATCTGTCAAAAGCCTTTATCTCGGGAATGCGTGCAGGTATCGAGTTGAAATTTACACTGAAGTCTGCGGTCCCTTGAAGCTGTGAAAAAATCCAACTTCTAAGTTATTGGAAAAATAGGTACGGACGTTTATATCGCAAAAAAAGTATATTTTAACACTCTTAAAGAAATCAAAATTCATCCCGTTGAACTAGAATTTTGAAATTTGGGAAAAAATCTGACCACTGTAAAATATAAATATATACGTCACAAAAAAAAATTGCAGTTCAGAAAAATCTTCGTACAATGCAAAGCATTAAGGGGTTAACTCAATTCGAAAATTGAACTGTTTTCCTTTGTAAGTTTGTATAGAACCCTCAGCACGCTAGTCCTGCTTTCTGAAGCACTGGGGTGTCAGTAATGTCCTAGATAAACTTAGAAAAGTACATATGAAAAATTCAAATTTGTGCTGGCCATGTTTCGAACCCGCAACTTCATGCATGAAACGCGGGTGCCTTAACCGCTGGTTCATCATGACACTCTTAGGCCGTTTTTACGGAGATGCGGCGCGTTGCGCGTTGCGTTGGGCGTTTCGTCGTACATTGCAACAGCGGGCCGCGTCATCGCTCGCGCAAACGCAAATATATGGCAATGTACGACGGACCGCCCGACGCGCCGCGCAACGCGCCGCATCTCCGTAATCGAACATTTATAAGTAACTCATGATTCGTAAATCGTATACTATTTACAGAATAATAATTTGGCATTTCAAGATACATTCAATAGGTTGAGACGAACTGAGATTGTTCTGTTAATAATTTTAATGAATAATATTCGTAAAGCCACATTTGTTTCGGCCGCGAATAATGTTTTAATGAACATAAAACCTGACAGTGATTTGCAAAATGCTAGAAACTTAAGATAATTTGAATTTTTTACCTACCTTAACAAACTAATGGAACTCCATAAAAATAAGATTAAGAAAACCGACACTAATTTCAAAATAAGAACATAGACAAATAAAAATTTCATAATCATTAAAAACCGTAATACCATAGAGAATTCACGGTCGCCCGTAGACCGACATTATCTATTGCTGCAACCAGCAACGAAAATGCTTAACTCAACAAAAAGATTGCCAGCAACCATTACGTAAGTAGACAAGACTCGACATTGACATAGAAACAGGTCAAGTTTGTCTGTCTGTACGTCTGATTTTATATAATAACTATTTTTCTTGCAAGTCATTGTGCAGTTTGCCAAGCTTTTTTTGTAATAAACGATAGTATTTCCGACATTATATTATTTATTTTTTTTGTCTTTCACAAAAAGTACTTAGGTATTGTGTTTTACAAATAAATGCTATGAACAGTAATAAATATGTACACACAAGTTTAAGCAGCCAATCCAATCCCAATCCTACCACCAATGACATGCCAATGACAATAATTTCCAATGACATCTCCCCTCTTGGACGGAGCGTGAGGGCGTGTCAGACTTTTATTGACTAAAAACCCATTCCTGTTCAGTCTTTGCCTTCGTTTCAGGGCCCCAGGGTTCACTTTCGCTCAACCCGTGAAGTTTTTGCAGCTGGAGCCGAACTAGGAGGAACCTGTATTTCGGCTGACAGCGCCAACCCCCTCGTGTTATATTTCATAATATGACTTAAATGCTTGCATTATACAATACGTTTAAATATAGTGTACTCTGATATAACTCTGTTATTATTCTGTAGGTATCTATAGAATTACTAATGTATCGTGTACGTTCGCTTAAATGTAAACTCACACACTAACATTTACTCCGAACGGGAATCAAACCCGCGGCACGCAGTGTAGCATGCTCAATCACTGCGCCTACAGTTTCGACAATATTTTATACTTTTCGTAATCGAAATACCTAATACAAGCTGCAATTATTATTCCAAGAATGTATTATTAACGAGTGATTGAAGGAGGTAGCCTAAACACATTTAAAAAAATACGTCGTAAATATTTGGCCATCTATTTCAAAATTTGATCAACGAAATTCCTTTCCTAAGAAACTTTATTGTGACACGTTTCTAACTGAATGTGGTAAGATGTCAGAATTACAAACCTCTGTCTCACTATATAATAGAAATAATAATAAAAGTAGGGGCCGAATCTATGACTCTTAAGTCTTTAATCGATAAGGATCATATAATATTTACCCACCTTTTTGGAAATTGGGGACTCATATTTAATAAATAACTTTATACACAATCGAAAATAGAAAGAAATTTTCAAATTCGTTCGATAGTAATCAAGTTAAAAACCTTTCAAATCTCATGGAAGAGGAAACTATCAAATAACAGTATAAACATGCACATATTGAAATGTAACGTCACTGCCATTAGGTTACGTGTGCTCAAATGACATAGCGAAATTCCCACCACGCCCTAACTCTGCTATTGTTACTTCATTTAATAACCAATTTAATAATAGAATTATTTTTCGTGTTATTTGTTATTTAGTAGGTATAAAATATTATACAGAAATAAGTACAGGCTAAGGTAAGTACACTGTATGTAATAAAAACGAGTTTAATAACACGAATTAGCCCGAAGAATTGTCAAACTTAAGTAGTAGTACGAAGGACAGTGGTGTTCGAAGTTACGGCCCCAGTTTATGAGTCGTATGTTGTGGAAACCCAGTCAGATTAATTTAGTTTTCATCACCACTGCTCTCAAAACAGTGCAAGTGAAGGAAAACATCGTGAGGAAATCGGTATGTCTTAGATACAAACATTCAAATATTCGAAGACATGTGACATCCATCAACCCGCATGTGGCTGGCGTTATGGATTACGGCTCATTCTCGCTCCTAGATTCAGATTCAGATTCTTCTATTTGCTCAAACATGAGTGTACATACAATTATTATGGTAAAGAATGCATGCAAGGTGTTACAATAAAATGGAGTTGTGCTAACATACGAGTATTTACCATATTGTCATCGTGTGCAAATATTAATATGTGTTTAGGCTAACATAGACATTGCTGACATGGACTAATTTACTTGACTATAAAATTACTATATTATATATTATACTAATTAATATATTATACTAGAAAAGAGGTCTTAGTGTCAGTAGGAACATAAATATACCATGGGCAGAGCACATTACCCATAGAATAGGTGGACAACGAGGGCGAAAGGTTTTGGAGTAGTGAGTGCCTACAGAAAGACATAGCGGAAAGACTTCCTATAAGATGAATGCGGAACGCAGAGGACTAGGCATTGGGGTGACGATTGGACCATGTTCAGCATAAGACGTTTTCGGCAGAAATGACGACTACGTAAGATCAAATTTGACTAACCGTAGGGGCCCAGCAGGGTCGAAGCCTACTGGGGCCAAGGGTCTGTTTGTGAAAGGAAGGCTCGGCCCTGGTATGAAATGCAACGAAGGAATGGGGTTGATTTTTAGCCAGTAAAAGTTTGACACTATCTCTCGCTTCGCCCAAGGGCTAGGAGATGTCATTGGATGATATTCTCCACCGAAAAAAAAAAGATCAACGATGACTCGACCAAATCTAAATTTAAGTTCCATGATACGAGTCATCTGGCCTTCTATCATAGCCATCAAGACGGGATGTACTAAGATGACGAATTACCTTATTAGGTAATGAAAATACAGGAAAACATCCGCATTCTAAACTCAGGGTTAAAACCTTGCATTGGATAAATTTATGTGTATATCAATATCAAATGATTAATCTGACATTTAACGATGGTGTAATAAATGGTATAGATAAAAAAAAAACGGAAGTTGATTATGCAACTGTATTAATTTTGTGTCGTAGAGGCTATGTTTCTGAATAGATTTTGAATTGAGTTGATAAGAAGAAAATATCATCAGTAATGGAATAATAGAGCAGTGGTGGCCGAGTGATAACGGCCTTGACTTATGAGTTGTAGGTCGCGAGTTCAAACCCAGCCAGGCGCATTACTTTGTGTAATTTATATCATCACCTCTGCTTTCAAAACGGTAAAGGAAAACATCGTGAGGAAACTTAACATTCTAGAACCAACAATTCGAAGACATGTGACATTCACCAACCGCCACTGGGCCCGCGTGATGGATTAATTCCCATTCCCTCTCCTGAGTCCCAGCAGTGGGAACATAATAAGGCTGATGCTATGCTATGCTAACGGTTACACATATGGACTGATTTTGATTAAATTTGGTAAGTTCTACAAGGTTTTTTTTTTTCAAAGTTAATTGTGGATGGTCCACATAATGTTGTGTTAGTTATAGGATCTGCTATATCTCACCATTGAGGCATACAAACTTCTTATAATTAATTCAGTATAACTACATCAAATTGTCATGCAATTCATTAACATTAAATTAGTAAAATCATCAACATCATTGCAGCCGAAAGACTGTTGGACATAAGCTTCCCCCAAATATCACTAAGATGAACGATGCTGTGCATCTCGCATCAATCGGATTCTCACGCAAGGTAGACCAATGACCCTCACCAGGTCATTGGTCTACCTTGCGTGAGGCCTCCCAACGCAGCGTCTTTCGGTACGGTTTAGCTACTCCAGAATTTTTCGGCCAAAACGACCATCTGTTCTGCAAGTAATGTGTTCCATGCGAAATCGCATAAGGAATGAAAATATCCGCGGAAAAATTAAAGTTACCGACATAGCCCCAAGAATCGCTAAACTGAAGTTGCAATGAGCAGGGCACATTGCTCACAAAATTAGTAAAGTATTTAAGTCAAGTTATTAATTAGTCATACATAAAACAAAATAGATTATAAAACAATTACACGGTGCTTCATAGTTTATAAGTATTAGTTTCTAATTTATGATTGCATACTCTTTAGTTTGCATTAATAAACTGGCTGATTCAGGGCCAAATTCACCAATAAACTAATCGCGATTATACAAAACAAAACGTAGTTTGAGCGCCTGATCGAGATTATAGCTTTATTTTGCGTTTCACCGCACAGTGTATTTTTTCGCCAAAAAATCGGACATGCCATTTTTTTTGGGAAATCTTTGTTTGTAATGTTTTATAAATTAATATATTGAACTTACATGCGCCTACTTCTCATTAAAGGTAAAAAAACACCTTATTTAATTTTTATAATAAAAATAGTAAATCACCCATAACTTTTGAAATATTTCACAAATCGTCTTCTTGATTTTTCTGATATACAATAATGTTAAAACTCATAATACTAATTGATTTTCATGTTTTTTAAATGTGTTTTCAGCGATTTATTTACAATTAACGATTTTTTTATTTTATTTTTTTACGGTCGTATTTCAAATTATTTGGATTTAATTTTTATACAGAATTATCAATAAAAAGGGTAAGAATCTTTGGGAAAAAAATCAGATCCAAATACTAAGGGATCTCAAACTTAGAGGCTTCTAAAGTTTTCTATGGTAATTATGGTTTTAGGGTTTTCAATTTTTCTATACATAATTTTTTGTACATATACATAACTTTTTATTCGTAAATAATACTTTAGTTGAAGGCTGGGGCAAGTGCATGGAGTCACTTTATATAGAAAAATATTTTTTGATGCAGTTAAATATTTTTAAGAGCCGAAAAAAAGGTATATTTTATTTATTATATATTATTTAATTTTTGGATCGAGCCAATTATTTAATACAATTTTCTCATACGTACTTAGGTAATAAAACTATCATTTTCACCATACTAATTCAGAATTTTTCGAACCTAATCTACATAAATATTAATGATATAAAGAGGTAAGGTTTGTAGGAAGTAATCTCTGCATCTAGTGAACCTATTCTGAAGATAGTTACATTAGTAGTTTACATTATTCCTGAATGCCATAAGCTTCTTTATCCTGAAAAAAATACGTTTAGCGCGATATGACTGAATCCGACGGGGGCAAAGTCGTGGATGGAAACCTAGTCAGTTATATATAACCTTTTAAATAAAATTTGATAATACTTATACCAATTTACTTACTTAGTGGTTTTCTGATGTACGTACCTAGCTACTATTACAATTCTTCGGACTGATTGGACGAAAGAATTTTTGTTACATTGTCGTTATCGTAATGTCCTTCAATCATTTCAAAATTTACGATGTATTCGACTGGCTTGTTGGTCTAGTGGTTAGTGCTCCTGACTGCTACACCGAAGCTCGTGGGTTCGATTCCCACCCAGGACAAATGTTTGTGTGATGAGCACGATCATTTGTTCTGTGTCTGGGTGTAAGTTATCTATAATATATATGTATTTAGAAATATGTAAGTATGTTTATCTGTTGTCTAGTACCCATAACACAAGCTCTGCTTAGCTTGGGATTATTATGTGGAATATTATTATTATTATTCTGTTACCACAAAATCGTCTTCAGCTGAGATTTCATACGGTTTCAGTAACTCCGCTACATTGAATGGTAAAGACAAGGTTTTTTCAACCTATTCTGTAGCCTAATGAAGGAAATTTCTGGGTCTGACGAATTCCACTGCTCTGTGAAACAAGTCCAATATTGTTTTTCGTGTTAGGATTTTTGGCTATGGGGTTTTTTGTTATCGCAACACCAGGACTTATTCCGCGCCTCATCGACTTGCTCTGATAATAAGCCCACTAGAAGAACTGAGCTATTATTAATATTTTGCCTGTGAATGAGAATCTTATGTATTGTGTTCTTATGATTCTGCCACGATCTTGCAGGTTTCCAAATTTATCAGCATCTGCAGGTAGATCACAAGATAAGGAAACTAGAATCGTGTGAAGATCGTGGAACAACCACTGACCAAGGCCTAATATTTCTGCAAACACTACACGATTTTGATCCGATAGAACTGTATTACCGTCATTTGTTGTTCCAGCATTGGGTCTCACAACATCAACCAACACTTTAAAATTTTCTCTCTCTCTCTCTCTCTCTCTCTCTCTTGTACACGTTTTTTGTTTCCTCAACAGTTTTCTTCACAGGAAGCTTGTAGTCCAAATGAAGTAAGAACTCTAACACGTGAATCCATGCATGCAATACATCTGCCGAGAATAAATGATGTCTAATTTGTTGAATTGCGTGAAGGTTGCTTTGTAAAATGGACAATTAAGTTGAAAAGAGGTCCCTGTTATTATATTTAGTACTTTTCTATCTATGCATGTTAACTTAATTTAACATGGCTGTGTTTTACCCTTATTTACTTCTTATTGCATGTAATGTAGTCAAATCCTTATTTTGGTCTTCTATTCACTTTTATTCGTTTAGTAGTGTGTCAAATATAAGAGTGTTTTGTTGTTAGGTGATTTTAATTTAAACTCAAGTAATGAAAACACTAAACATTATTTTGAATTTTTTGTGTCGTTTTGCGAATTTGCACAGATGAATAAAATACCTAACTGTAGTGAAAGACAATTGGACTTGGTGTTGTGTTCATTGTGCTTGTCTGATGGCGTGCGGGTGTGTGAGGCAGACGAACCCTTGGTGCCTGTGGACGCGTACCATCCGCCACTCACCATAGCTTTGCAACTCAACGTAAGTGGGATGCACGCTCCCATGTCGGCCGCCGAGGCCGAATCTCAGGACTGTCAGGTACCCATAAGCCAAGGCGAACCACAATGGAACTTTTATAAGGCCGACTATAGTTTATTATATTCCTCTCTAGCATCCACCGATTGGAGTCCGATTTACGACATTCAGCAACCGGATGAAGCTTTAGAGTGTTTTTACAATATTTTTAATAGCGTTTTAGTAAAATGCGTACCTAAAAAACGGCCTAAGCGTGCACATATGCGTAGGTACTGCTATCCAGAGTGGTATACTAAAGAAATAATTTCTGATATTCAGTTAAAGGTGGAACTGCACAAGAAATATAAATCGACTAGGGCACGCGATGATTATAATGTTTTCTCAAGGTGCAGGGCTAGAATTAAAAAAAGCATTGACCGGGAATACCAAAACCATCAGGATAGGGTGCAGAGCAACTTAGCAAATGATCCTAAGTCCTTCTGGAATTACGTTAGAAATAAAACGAGATCCAATACGCAAACTAAAATAATTAAAAACGGGTCAGTATTATTAAATTCAGAATGCGCAACGGAATTTGCAAAATATTTCTTGTCAGTGTACAATGAGGAACCAGCGCGGCTTGATGTGAGTGAAGCGGTGGAGGCCGGCGGCACGAGCAGCGCGCGCGTGCACTTCCGACAACTGACGCTCGCGCAGGTACAGACGGCACTGGCACGTCTCAAGCCCAAGCGCTCAGCAGGCCCGGACGGGATCCCTGCATTTATCATGCGAGATTGTAGATCGGTACTGGCGGAGCCACTTGCACATATTTTTAACAGGTGCCTGAATACTTCCACTTTCCCGGAAAGTTGGAAGGTCACCCGCGTGATTCCAATACCAAAAG
This sequence comes from Leucania comma, assembly GCA_958295575.1. NCBI lineage: Eukaryota > Metazoa > Arthropoda > Insecta > Lepidoptera > Noctuidae > Leucania > Leucania comma. The sequence goes on from OY282469.1 coordinate 5,252,573, forward strand.
GGGGTGACGGAACCGCAGTTGAGTCTTTTAGACCAGTAGCAATTCTGTCGACACCAGCGAAGGTATTTGAATCTGCATTTCAGCGTGATGTTCAGGGACAGGTGGCTTCGCAACTGTCAGACGCACAACATGGCTTTCGTCCTGCGCGTAGTACAACCAGCAACCTTTTGAACGCTATGACGTACCTAGTTCCTCATATCGACGCGGGGGTGCAGGTAGACACCGCCTACTTTGATTTTAAGAAGGCATTTGACCTAGTGGATAATGAAGTCTTATTGTCAAAGCTGGCGAAAGTTGGCTGCACTCCAAAATTGCTACAATTCTTTGCGAGCTACATGAGGGACAGGAAACAGTACGTGGAGTATGGTGGTTGTCGGTCTGAGCCTTATTTCACTAGGTCGGGTGTGAGTCAGGGCACAAATGTAGGGCCGTTACAATTTATTATTATGATCAATGATCTGCCTGAAGTGGTACATGATGCGAGGTGTCTGCTATTTGCGGACGATCTCAAGTTGCTTTTGGCCATCGAAAACGAGGAAGACTGTCACCGCCTTCAGCAGGACATTGACCGTGTAGCTGAGTGGAGTCGGAAAAACAAGCTGCAGTTCAACGTTTCGAAATATTCGATCCTGACATTCAGCCGTGCCAGATCGCCGCTTCACTACAGCTACAAACTGGACGATATGCCTCTAAAAAGAGATGAAGTAGTGCGAGACCTTGGCGTCCGTATGGATACACAACTGAGATTCCGGGAGCATATAGTTAGCGTTTGTAAAAAGGCATATAAGCGACTGGGATTCGTGCTTCGCAGAGCAGTAGGTTTCACCAACATTAGGGCTATTTCGGCATTGTACGACGCGCTAATTAGGAGCCAGTTGGAGAGTAATGCAGCTGTATGGGCTCCACATGAGGCGAAATACACTCTCATGCTGGAGCGCATACAAAATAAATATACACGATACCTCTACCTGAGACTGTATGGGGTACCCTCTCTATCCCTTGATGTATCCAACTTTGTTTGTTTTAGGCATGGTGGGATACAACAGGTTGGAAACGAGAAGGGATTTAGCATTGGTATCGTATATGTTAGGAGTGTTCCGGGGTAACACGAACAATCCGGGTGTGTTGCAGGAGATGTGTTTGTGCGTGCCCGATGGATACGTTCAACGTCGTAGACGGCCGGATTTGTTTGCACTGCCGCGCGGTCGCACCATGCTGGTGACCAACGTCCCATTCTCGAGGGCAATGCGCACATTAAACCAGGTGGCTAATAGAATTGATATTTTCTCATGTTCTCTGAGCGAGTTCGCAAAGGTTACATTACACTTTTTATGTTATAAAGAAAATATATGATATATGTGATATTTTGTATAAATAATTTTATTCTATAAATAATTAATTGCCTTATATTGTATGAATTTAATTGTGTATTATATTATTTATTTATTTTTTTATATTATTGACTAATTTATTTTTATTTAATTTTTTTTTTTTGGAAATGCTAAATTGGATTTAATGGACATGACATTATTTTGTAATTAATATTATTGACGACATTATCGCATTGAATTGATTTGTACTGATAGCTTTCTTTTCCTATTTTTTGGTAGTGTTATTAATTGGACTCATCTTATTGACATGCGATTATTACTGTAATTAATATTTTGATATTTTGACTACACTATCGCATTGGGTTGCTCTGTAATGATAGCTGTATGTATGAAAAAAAAAAAGTATTTAATCTTTTGTCTCTATTCGATATTGGATATGAAAAACCTTTGTGATTGTAGAGTCGGGTTTAACTAAAGTACACAAGTTTTTTTTGTTTTTATCCATACTAGGATGAATATAGAGGCAAACAAACTGTTTTCAGGCTCTTGATTATCCGAAAAATTCTGTTTATAAAATGATTGACTTGAACTACCATTAAACCTCCAACTTCACTTAAAATCTCAACCCATAGTATCAAGTCGTGATGTAACGAATAAATTCGTATTGGCAAGCAACATGCAAATGTTTATTCGCATGTTTCTTGCCAATACGAATTTAAATTTAATTAAAATATAATTATAATATAAATTAGTATTAGTATTTTCTTCGATGACTACAAGTAAATCTTGAACATTAGGAGCTGCGTCAGTATTGGAATCTGAAATTAATCAGGAGATTGACTTAAAATATTACATTTTGATTCAGAGTCAGAAAACATGACAGACTCGAAAAGTGACTCCTCTTGTAAAGTTCTAACGAAAAATTTATTTGAATAATTTTGTTAGTGATTCACTAACAAAATTATTCAAATAAATTTTTGCCACGTATTTTTCTTCTTTTCAAAAAAGATTAGATCATATTTACATATTTTGTAAAGTATTTAACATTTAGACCTGAATCTATATTGCTCCTTTGAATATTTTCTCATCAACAAGTTCGGTTGTGTTAAATCCTAAAACATTCAAGATAAGCTCTGTTCTATCTTTTAGAGACAAGTCAGTAGGGCAAATTTTTGATCCCATTCATTTTGAATTATCGATTAATATTTTATGTACATCGAGCCTGCCACGAGTAATTACATCTCCTTGTGTACTTGCGAATACTCCCGGAGGATGATGAGTACCGAATATGTCGTTATCCACAGCAACATCAACTGGTATCCATGGACCAATATGAGGATTGGCACCCTCACTTCCACCTTGCATTAAGTCAGCAGGTCGAAGGCCGGACAGACATACCTCAACAGGCCGGGTCAAGTCCTGTTGAGGCAAAGTGGCCCCATGGGTCTTTAATAATGAGGACTCATTCCCTGTTCCTTATATTACTTAAATAAACTTCATTAGATTTTAAACTGAACATTTAAAAACAAAAGTTTTAGGATAAATACATAAAGAACTCCAATTCTATTTTTTATGATTGTTGTTATTCTTCAATAAGCAAATAAGATCATTTATTCAGATACTATTATGAAATACGTTGAAAAACTGACATTTAAAAAATAACTTTAAATATTATGTTTATTAAATTTATGTGGTGACAACCCTATCCAAAAAAAATTGAATTACAATAATTCCGAGATCCCGCTTAGTTGGGATCCGTTGGTTTGTAGGATCATAAGCGTAAATAAAAAGAACATTTCAGTCCTAGTTACAAATCCAAATACGTAATAATATGGCGGTAAAAAAAAGAAAACGTAAATTTGCAAAATCAGTCATAACTCTGTCATCTTGAACAAATTATAACTGGATGTTTTTTGTTATCGGAGAGGTTTCAAGACACTATTCAATACCATCAATAAAATCTTAAAAAATTATCAAACTTTTGAGCTACGACTGTTTCTATGGTTTTTCTGGAAACCATAGAAATTTTTTTCAAGTACTAATTTTCATTCTTTTATATCAAATAGGCAAGTGGGAGTTCTCGTCTGGCATTTATAATCCCAAGACCTATGAAATAAGATAACAAAAACGGCATGTCCGATTTTTTGGGCAAAAAATATACTGTGCACCGCTATGAATTGAACCTAGTTTACGCTAAACTCAGTTTCAATTCTTTTGTTGTCGCCCATGTTTAGATTACGCTGAGCTCAGTTTAGTTGAACAAGTTTTTATATTGAATGATGACATCAGCCCTTAGTGTCTTGTCATTTAATTTTTTTTTTATAGAATATTAATATTTACCTAACATAATAATTAGCCTTGTAATGTTGCCACTGCTGGGACTCAAGCCGTGAAGCCGCCTCTCTAGGGGAGGGAATGGGCCATAATCCACGCTCTCGTGCGGATTGGTGGATGTCACATGTCTTAAAATATTTGGTTTTAGAACATTGTCCACAATGTTTTCTTTCACCGTTTTGAGAGCAGTATTGTTGAAATAAAAATACTGCTCTCGTGTAGTTTTTTTTTTAAGATTTTAATATCCCTCATATTTTTGAAAGTGTGGAATATTATTGAAAATACGAGGGAAAGATGTTTTGGTGCAAAAGCTTTGTTTTGCCGTTTTATTTTTTGCACCTGTACGAAGCCGGGTGAAGTCACTATTCACTGACAAGTGAAAAAAAGCTGTTCAGTACACATTTCAGCCTGAACGCATGCTTAACTCAACAAATTGTTGAGATCAGCTCATCCCATGTGAAAATCGGTTTCTCCATACAAACTTCCAACCCCCGTTTTATCCCCTTAGGGATGGAGTTTCTTAAAATTCTTTCATAGCGGATATCTATACCCTGTAGGGAAGCTACCTGTAAAATTTTAAGTTTCTAGGTGTTATAGTTTCTGAGATTTCGCGATGAATTAGTGAGAAATATTTTACTTACATGCATAGATTTTAGAGCGTAACTAACATTCAACCACCTCTTACATCCTATATTTCTCGAAATGTTACAAATCAGTGCCAATTGTCAAATATATTCTTGAAACCGCAAAATAAATGGATCATTTAAAAAAAAAAAAAAAACATTTTTATTACAAATACCTGCTTCTAAAAACCAGTTTTATTCGTCTATTGCCGTCAGCGTGCAGTTCCATTTGGATGGATTCCTTTCACTACTGCATTCACGTGTTTGGCCCGGCAACTTGTTATGTATACGAACCAACTGTTATGTTACCAGGTGCTTATACACTAGCAAAACGTGTTTGTTATGTTTATGTCTAGTTCTGGCATAACCAGCTCCGATTCAATAGTCAATGGACTATAGTTAACCTACTTTGTCAAACAATGCGCATTAAAATTCATGACCCATATTTAAAAAAAGTTTCGTTACAGTTTGAACATTCGAAAGAGATACCGTGGCTCTAAAATGCAATGGATAACTGGAGGCAAATAGTTGGGTTTTAGTCAGTAATCCGGGACTAATACTAGGTTTACGAGTAATACCAATTAAGGTGACACTAAGAGCCAACGACCTTGACCGAACAAAAGATGAGTTAGCGTCACTCCCCACGCATCAAGATTATCCGAAAAATAATAAATCCTTCATATTTCCACAATATAAATAAAACTGTATATCAATAGATTGTTTAAAGTATCTTTTAGTTTGTAAAAGTTTCATAAAAATACACCCAATGGTTTTTGCCTGACCTTCCTTTTTTGTCGGTTTTAGGCACAACTCTGAAAATAAATTACTCCTAGTTAACTTTAACTTTTCTTAGATTCCATAAAGATGATAACCAAAGAAGAGCAGCAGGTGATTAAGTTGATTCCACTTGATTTTATTAATACACTGAATTGAACTAGGCCATTGGAAACATTTGGGGGAGGCCTATGTTCAACAGTCTTTCGGCTGAAATGATAATGATGATGATTAGAAGCAAAGGAATGCTTACAGATAGACCTCAACGCAATTAGGAGCAGAGCTAGCCTTGGAGAAGGATATAAATTATATTTAGTCGTTTGAGCATGAAAAAGTAACAGATACACACTCACAAACCATCGCCTTAGGGTGTTTTTAATATCGTGTGGATTTCATCACGCATGCGGGATTGCCGCACGCGTAACCCTCGCAAATCTCATTTTTATAAAAGTATTTATTGTAATGCGTGGAATACGCACGCGGGATGCAGCGCGTGATATCGGGTCCCACGTGCGGAGCAATTCCACAAGCGTGATAAAATCGGCACGATATTAAAAACACCCTAAGGCGATGGTTTGAGAGTGTGTGTGTGTGTATGTCTGTTACTTTTACACAATTTGTCATCATGTCATTTGTATTTGTCACAATACTAACTGTGAACCCATTTAAAAAACAACACCCGTTTTTTATAAACAATATGGCATACTAATACAAGAACGTTATGAAGTAAGCAAAGCAAAGTTTGTAAATAATACGAACCCTGACGGTTCGTCATTTCACATAGTTCATTTTATTTTTTTCATTTTATAGTACACTAGCGACCCACCCCATCTTCGCACGGGTGCAATGGTGATATTAAATATATTATGTATGTATAATACATATAAACCTTTCTCTTGAATCACTGTATCTATTAAAAAAACACATTAAAATACGTTGCGTAGTTTTAAAGATCTAAGCCTGCATAGAGACAGACAGCGGGAAGCGACTTTGTTTTATACTATGTAGTAATTTTTCAATTTTTTGTAAGTAGTCATGAACAGGAATATTTCATGAGAAACGCAACTTAGTCATACTACTCTACATACTACTGGGATTTACTGTAAAAGATAGCGTCTATTGTTAGCAACAAAGATAGCGTTTTAAGTCAAAGTTAGTTCAGGTTTCAGGTTTGGTCCCATAGTAAAAGTTGTTGGTTGTCATGACTACAATCACGTGTTTAAGTATCGTTCGCTAATTACCAGTCACCCTATATATTATAAAATTCAAGAGTTTGTTTTTTAAACGTGCTTACAACTTATAGCAGTTACAGCGACTAAAAATTGTGACACTATATATTAAAGGAAGATTTGTAATAATTTTAAGTGTTAACAATTGTTGGTGAGCCTAGTAAATAAATAATAATATAATATTATATAATATTCCACAACTATCACACAACACCGTCCAGTCTCAAGCTAAGCAAAGCTTGTGTTATCAGTACTAGACAACTTATAAACATACTTATATATTTCTAAATACATACATATTATAGATAAATTACACCCAGACACAGAACAAATGATCATGCTCATCACACAAACATTTGTCCAGTCGGGGACACTAACCACTAGACCAACAGGCCAATAAAAGTTTTTCTATTCTATTCCATTCTTATACGGGTAGTCTGACACTGGCACACATACAAACACACATATAGACTTACTAAAAACCCACCCGCACAATCACAGGTTTCATAGATTTGTGAGATCGTTCGGCCACTAATTAAAACAGCTATGCGTAACGAATCCGTGTCTGTGTAGGTCACACAAGTAATATTTTGTACAAAACACTGCGACCATGAACGTTCTATAGTTCATCGTCCTAATTCTACAGCCATTGACTTTTTAAGTAAGTAAAAAAGATAAGTGTGGTGTAGTTATCAAATAAAACCTTATTGACAGTCGGAAAACTATATATAGTTTATTAGATTTTTTTCTACGAAGAGAATGCGTTTTGATGTTGCGCAGGTGCACATTTTTTACAAGCTTTTATTGACTAGCAGTGTATGTAACTATGTATGTTTGGGTCAAATCTCTTAAATCAATTTTGAAGCACATATGTCTTCAACCGATTGAGATTTTTTTTTATTTAAGTTTTTTTCCTTTCATTTTATTTGGATACCCTTACACAGTTATTATTACGATAGTCACAATGTTTCGCTCAAAGTATAGGTAATTTTAAAGAGAAATAAAAATTTTTATTCTTATAGATACTATTATTTTACACGAGTAGGATCTTTTTATTCTTCATATACTCGAGCAGAAATATGTTAAATATAATACTACTAGAAATAGAAATTAACGAATAAAAAATGGAAGGTGTTGGTAGAGGGCAAAAGAGTGCCTAGACCTACTAAATACTTTTTACTCAGAAAATGTTATAAAAATCGATCAAGCCCTTTCGGTGGAGTTCGATGACAAACACACTGACAGGAGTTTTTTATACCTATATTAGATTCGGAATGTGCATTTTCGAAATCTTACTTCATATCTTTTAGGACTCGCTTTTCAGAGTGCACCAGTAAGACACAGTCACATTTTAGGTATCTAGTAAACTAGTTCGCCTCACTATTCGTATCAACGATTGCATCACTGCTTACTATCAGGTGGGATCGCAGTCAAGCACAAGTTTATATCAATAAAAAAAATATAGGTATACGTCTGAGCCTACCTTATTTATTTATTTGATTCTTTGTGCACACATAAGTAACGAGACGAAATTTCTAACAGTCAACCTTTGGTTGATGCAGAGGAAAATAGTGGTAGATATAATTATCACTACATAGTATAAAACAAAGTCGCATCCCGCTGTCTGTCTCTATGTAGGCTTAGATCTTTAAAACTACGCAACGGATTTTGATGCGGTTTCTTTTAACAGATAGAGTGATTCAAGAGAAAGGTTTATATGTTTATTACATACATAAATATATTTAATTTATCATCTTTGCAACCGCGCAAAGTTGGGGCGGGTCGCTAGTAAGAGAATAAAATGTTAACTTCTTACGAAAATAGTTTAAATAGTCAAGTGCATTTTATAATGAAAGAACCTCGATGTTTAGTCGCCGTTTGGAGGTCAGATAGATCATAGTCTAAAGTCCAAGTTAGACTAGAATTAAGATATTCGGCCGGCAATTGTTTTTTTTAATTCTCTTGATAATTGTCATATACATATTACATGAACAACGGAAGAAACTTCTGAAGTCATCATGATTATTTCAGCCTTCCATTGTTAGACATAGGTTTTCCGCAAGTGTCGCCACTGCGATTGGCCTTGTGCGTCTCACATCTATCGGATTACCGCTACCTTCACGAACTTATCGGTCCGACTTGGGGAATTCTCTTCTCCTACGTACACCGCGTCACACTTCCAGCCGCTGCGATGGCTCCTTTTTAGGGTTCCGTAGCCAAATGGCAAAAAACGGGTTCCCCTTATGGAGTCGTTATGTCTATCTGTCTGTCTGTCCGTCCGTATGTCACAGCCACTTTTTCCGAAACTATAAGAACTATACTGTTGAAACTTGGTTAGTAGATGTATTCTATGAACCGCATTAAGATTTTTACACAAAAATAGAAAAAAAAACAATAAAATTTGAGGTTCCTCATACTTAGAACAGAAAATAAATAAAAAATTGTCATCTTACTTATACGTATCTATGGATAATACTTCAAAAATGATATTTAGGTTTTTAATATGTTTTTTTTTTTTCTAAACTGAATAGTTTGCGCGAGAGACACTCACACATTTTACACACGCTGTAATTTCAAAAATAAGAGAATGATAAAACTAAAAAAAAATTATGATGTACATTGCCATGCAAACTTCCACCGTCATAAATCGTAAACCGCAATTTACCAAGTTTGTACGAAACGAAACCCTCAGTGCGCGAATCCGACTCGCACTTGCCCGGTTTTTTTGTAATGTAGTTACAAAAAAACCGGGCCAGTGCATGCGTTTGGAACTCTCTCCCACATTCCCTTCATGACAGCCCATGTCTGGTGGTCTTCAAGAGGAAAATTAAAGAGTATTTCCTATCACAGCTGACATAATATTTGTATTTATTTGTTTTTACTAGTATGTACGTATATTAGACATTTATGTAGGTTTATATGTGTAGTTTATATTGTACACTTAATTCTACCCTTGATTGTTTTCTGTCTCTGTTACTTAATTTATTTCACATTATATTTTGAAATATTTGTTATTTATTTATTGTGCAAACGTACCACAGTGTTTTCTTTTTTAACCCAAAGATTGACTGGTAGAGAATGCCTTGTTGCATTAAGTCCGCCTATGTACCACTATTGTACATGAAGTTTAAATAAATAAATAAAAGGTTATCTGGGTGATTTTTTTTTAAACGTTGCTTTTTACTGTATCGTTCCTGTATCGTTTGTGGACCTACAAACATTTCAACTCACATACAATACATCCAGACCCGAAACCACTATCTGCAGGTCATACACATATTGGTTTCGTGCGGGAATCGAACCTAAGATACTCAGTCCAGCAGTGTTTTTTAACCAGGGTAACTTTTGTCCTAGGGTGTGGTGTTACGTGCGCACGGGCAACACGCAAACAGAAAATATTTATGTATATTATCGCACAAATTTATCAAAATCATTAAAGACCAATTTATTACTTTTACCGACCCGCCGATTCGATTGAATTGCGGTCTCATTCCAAGAAACCGACCCAACGATCAACGACTGTTTTATTGCAAAAGAAAGTTTAAAAGATTTCGCATATTTTTACTTTATTCACATGACTGTGTCTAAAAAATCTGTCATGTGTGAGTATTAAATTGTGATACGCCATGACAGATTTTTAAAGCTACGTGAAATATCGCAGTGAAAACTTAAGAGCGGGCTCGAGATACATTTTCATACAACCGCTCTTACGTGATTATGATGTTATTACACATCTTTCTCCAGATATTTTGTGTACACAGAAAACTCGTGGATATTGTATAGGCTTCTATAGAAATAAAAACAAAAAGTTGCGTAAAACTAATCCAGTAAAGACGTCTGAAAATCTGCTATTTTACATGAACTTTGGCCCTCCATAACGTACTCATATATCAAAAATATAAAAAAAAACATCTATAGAGTCCTTGCACATTTAATCGAAATTCTGAATGACGTCAATGTTTCTCAAAACACTTTTAAGGGTTTTATAAAAACACGTATTTCCTGGAATAAGTATTGTGAAATATTCGAGTAAGTAATGGAATTACCGAATGCCAACAGAGTTTTGAGGCGCTATATCTCTTTTTTCGCGTTGCCTCTCCATCAAACATCGTGTTGGATTGTGTTAGATGAAGCAACAAGCCGCCTCTTCCCCAGTCGCCTACCGTCAACGTCGAAAATGGTTTAAAAGCTTGCTGTTTCATCTAAAGCAATCCAACGCGATGTATTGAATTTAAAAAAAAAACCCCTATTCTAACAATAATATATAATATTAAATAATATTTCCACAGCTATCACACAACACCGTCTAGTCCCAAGCTAAGCAGAGCTTGTGTTATGGGTACCAGACAGCTGATAAACATACTTAAATATTTCTAAATACATACATAAGGTGGGTGGACCATGGAAGGCCATGCTCCTTCGAAGGCCAATTATTAAAATGTCGTAGTTATTGCCATGTGATGACAAATTCCTTCTACTTACACAAACACCCATCGAACTCAAAATCACAGACGCGGCGGCGAATCGCTCGCGCTACTATTTTGGCAGTACGGTCCCTCGCTTCATTGATTTCGGGAATCGACGACGTTAAAATAAGGTGGGTGTACCATGGAAGGCCACTCTAACAAATAAACAGTTATTATTCGATTATTTACTGGATAAATGAAACTAACAAATATTTAAGTGATACTTTGTTTCATTATGTAACATATTAACCACTTATTTTTATTGTAGATTTAATCGCTATTTATTAAACTTTACTGTTCAATGACTGATTTATTATGATGGCCTTCTAAGGAGCCTTGTTCCTAGCAAGGCCATTTGGAAGAGTTCAATGAAACTTAAGTTCAATTCATATTGATTAAATCTGCAATTTGAAAAAGTGATTTATATGTTACATAATGAAACAAAGTATTACTTAAATATTTTTTAGTTTCATTTAACCAGTAAATAAACGAATAATAACTGTTTATTTGTTAGAGTGGCCTTCCATGGTACACCCACCTTATTATAGATAAATAACACCCAGACACAGAACAAATGATCGTGCTCATCACACAAACATTTGTCCTGGGTGGGAATCGAACCCACGACCTCCAGCATAGCAGTCAGGGCCACTAACCACTAGACCAACAGGCCAGTCAATGTTCATGTGTCAGTCAAACAATGTTGACTTATGGCATTTAGCTTTACATGTGCATAATAGTAAAGCGATCAAAACACACTAGTGAAATAAAACTACTTTTTCAGCATACTGACCTTGAAAATGTATGCATTAATTAATTCTTCTTGTTTTTGCATGACGAGGTCAAAACTTACAAAATTCCTTGGGACATAATAAGCAAATTGTCTTATACGTTTAAATCTAAACAAGTCATGTCAATGTTAACTCACGAATATAGCAGGAAAAAATCTTATTTGTCTCATAATATTTGAAAACTATGACAAAAAATTGTTACATTTGATGATGCAATTTATTTTTCGGAATTGTATTCTGAAAAATAAACTGCGTCATCAAATATCACTATTTTTTGTCATACCTAGTGTTATTAGGTTCTGATAGCGTAGTAAAAAAAAACTAAAGTAACATACTGTAATAAGTCATACATAATAAGTGTTAAGTCAAGAGTGCATAGGTTACTTTTAGACAAGCGTGTTCCATCTTCAGCCACATCATCGCGTACCTTCAGGCGAGATAGTGGTCAAACTCGAGGCTATCAATAATACAAAAAAAATTCTCCCGAAATAAAAAACCCAAGTGCTATTCCAGAACATTGTCTACCTGTGTGTCTCACACAAATCCGTTCAAAGCATTTGATCTTAAAGGATTATAAAACCTTTTTTTATTTTTTTATTTACGGGACAAACCTTCAAAAGTCACTTCTGTAGAATAAAGCGCAATTTAGACGGTACGAGTTTCTCGCCTCGAACATACGAGAATCGTAAGAGCATAGAAAAAATGTCATCGTCTAAACACATACCTAGGTGGAGCGAGTTTCTCGTCTCGAACGTACGATAATCGTAAGAACAAAAAAGCATCTCTGTCTAAACATTCATACCTAGACGGTTCGAGTTTCTCGACTCGAATTTATTTCTTACCTGTGTCTAAACACTTTGATACGATAATGTCATGGCGATTATTGCTTACGATTATTGCGTACGATTTTCTCGAACAAAACGTTCGAGAAACTCGTACCGTCTAAATTACGCTTTAACCAGAGAGTGTAGCATTTGTACCTCAATAAACGCAATCCGGTGCTCACCATCAGCACATAGAAGGAGGCCCCGTGACCTCTTAAAAGACCACTCCGGAACTCCACCAGTACAAGAGTACAACGGCAGTTAGGGCATATTTCTGAGGAGAGAGTTACGCGCAGCCTCCCACTTCGATTGGGACCCATCGGTAATAATCCTCGTCACACAAGTTGAACCATCATAGCGGTCGACCTTGAATGCGCAGAAACCGATTTTCGGGTCACAACCGTAACCATAGCAAATGGTTCAAGTTATTTGCCGCGTACTATAAGAGGGTCTCCCGTAAGCTTTGCCGTGCATGACAGCACATTGATCATTGTGCCAGCATCCTTCCTGAGGTCAAGGAGTATCAAAAGCAAACAACACAAACCTTCACCTTTATAATCTTAACGTGATACTGCAAAGGAATTTGCTGCCATATAAGACTTGCGATATTCTTCAGTTTTATTGCATTATGTTAGGTTGGAACTAAGAACAATATGGCCGTGGGAGTCCTGAGAGATACGTAGAAAGTATTGCGTGAGGACAGTTTTCATAACAAACTACTACAATTTGTTATCTCTTAGTCAAACTATGTCATTACTGCAATATTTCCTAAAGACTTGCATCTTGCACAATTTTTGTAGGCAAGATTGCACGCTTAGATTTTGTCCAAGAAAAAACCTATCTAGTTGTCTGCAACACACCTGATTGAGATCATAATGAATTCAAAATCCCCAAGGGGCCGTCACAGTTTCTTCCCTGTCAACAGTCACTATAATATAATTTAGCAGTGAATTTCTCAAAACATATTGGTCGAATGATAGTTAACATTAACTTGTAAATAATTCTTATATATCTGCAATATATAATTTGTTTCAGTATATTGCCTTTTAATGGTTTGGGTGGCTTGATTTCCCCACTTTACTCAGGTCTCTATATTAATTCCCTCGCAGTGCTTGGGAGTTAATTATATAAATCCCTTTCCGGGTTCGGGATTTTTTTAGTTTTAATTCCAAACCCAATCTTCGTTTCGTTCAGAATTCAAAATGTCGCCCTGAATTATAGATACTACTTAATCCCCTAGTCATGTAATCTACTATATATTACGGGAGTTTGTTCCTTTGAGATAATTTATTTTATGCTTATCAGGAAACGCGGGCTAAACCAGATCAGAAGCTAGTATTTAGTAGTATGTGCCTACAGTCGGGTACGATTGTCATCAAAGTATTATTTATTATCTTGTGTCTATTCGCGTGTTCTTTGTTTTTTGCCGTATACCATACATTACGAGTTGTTACCGCGATGCAGTCTATAATTTCCGCGTTGAATATGTACTCACAAAAGTATAGCGTAACTACATAATTAACGGAATACATAATAAACGGATGTTTTTTATTTATACAGCTACTAAAACTCTAAAGACTATATTTTACAAGTTTTATTATATCATTTAAGTAAATTATGTAAATATTATTTATTTATAGCCAAAAAAGATTTGCAAGGTTTTTTATTTTTATTCATAAGTTATAAGTTTAACAATGGAACATTGTGTCGAAAATTAATACTTACAAAATAGAAATAAAAATAACAAATCAAAGAGAAAAAAAAAACATACAACAAAATCCTGATTTCAAACTAGAGTGGATATTATAAATTATCTCATACAATGCGCAACTCGATTAAATATAATTGCGATATCGATCACACAATGCGAAATAATTCCACCATTACCTTTCTGCCATCGGACAACCCGACTTACGACGATTATCCACCCTTACCTTGCTGAAACCTCTACGGTCCAGACTTAGAGTTTCGCCTCGTCTGTTTATACGAAGTACATTGAAGGACTGCGCCCCATCATCAACGAATGCATCACTGATTAGCATCAGGTTTTTTTTGGTATGGTAGGTAAAATCATCCAATGACAAATCCCGCCCTTGGGTAGGGTGCGAAATAGTGTCAGACTCTTACTGACTAAAAAAATCTACCCTGTTCCATTCATTGCCTTTGTCCCAGGGCCCCGGGTGACATTTTTACGTAACCTTTGGCCCCAGTAGGCTTCGGCCCTGCTGGGACCCTACAGTTTGCTGACAACTCCTTGAGGCGCGCGGGAACAGTGCGCGCCGTAAACTGCTTAGCATCAGGTGGGATCGCATTAAAGCACTAGTTAATATCGATTTAAAAAAAAAAACATTATTTACTTAAAACAGTAACAACACAGATTCACATTACGGACTACTTCTAAAGAGTCCTTGTAATAGTCGCAAAATTGGTCTAATTACTGTTGCAATTATTTTATTTCATTTAAGACCAATAAAAAGACTGCAGCCAATTAACAAAAAAACTAGAATTATCTAAAGTTCTTACAAATATTGGTTCTGGGTGGGAACCGTGCCGTCATGTAGGAAACTTGCATCATTTTATATAGAACCTACTTGCATTGTGACGCACAAGATAATGCTCATCTAATTTTATGTGTGTAATAGACTAATACACCAAATGCAATCTAACACTCTTATGCGAACAGTTTGTACATTAAAATTCTTAATAGACTCATCATAACATTTTCACTTCCTTTTTTATCATCTGTGATTAGAATAGGTAAGAGTATATTTACCTAAAGTTGAAGAAATAATTGGCAGAGAGTTAATAATACCTCCTTTTAAAACTCCGGAGTCATAAACGTGACGATATGATATTACAAATTATTTAAATATTTGAACAAAATTGTTTATTGATGAATCTCATTATTTATTTATTTATTGAAGCTTTAAGCACTAGTAAACACTGTACAAAGACGGACCTAATGATAGGCATTTTCTTCCAATCATCCTAAGGGTGATGCAGCAAGCAGCAACATAACACACTAGGTGCAACTTAATGGCAAAAAAACAAATAGAAAACTAATACATACAAATAACTAAAATATTTTTGAGAAACGAGTCCAACAAATCAAAGCTGTAGTGATTCTACCAACTTCTTGCGAATGTGTTCTCGTGCCATTACCTTAAAGGAGAACTGACTGGATGCCATCCTGGTGTTTAACGGGAAGGCATTCCAAAGAGAGGTCGCCTGTACAAAGAAGGAGGATTGGATAAATCCAGACCGAAGTGAGTGACACCGTAATAAACGTTTATTCGATTTTTTGATTATTATCTTCTTACGAGTTCCATACTAAAATTAAAGAGCTTTGTTTTAAATACAAAATTGTTTCTTCAAAGTTCTACTGATTGCTGCTACATTATAATTGTAATCAAAAAGGTCTCAAACGATGTACCAATATAACACATAGTACAGTTTGAGCCTTAAACTTAAAATATACAATTGGCGGCCTTATCGCATTTTTCGATCTCTGCCAGGCAACCTGGTATGGACAGAGTTTGCCTGGACATAAAATGGGGTTGAAACTAGGTAAACAATTAAAAAAGAACAATGTACTGTTTATCTTAGATCCACATCGATTAACACCTATTTTTTAGCAATTAACATGTAATTACAAAGTCTTACTCTTAGGAAATATCAATAATGATATCACGAATAATTATAAAACGATACTTAAACATTGCGTGTTTAAGTACTTACTAGTAACAATGTTATAAGATAGATAGGTAATTCTCTAAACTTGTTGGAATTCCATCCAACGCAACAAACTGTAATATTTGATTTTCTTTTATAAATATTTCTTCATTTATTTCTTTTGTAGGAGTTGTAATTTACTTTATTGTTCAATTTTACCGCTTAGTTGACATACCTACTCCTTCTTTATTCACCAGACTTTTACATAGAACTTATTATAAATTGCCAACATTTTCGTCGCTGTTGGTAGAATCAATCATATAAACAAAAATAGTCCCAATATGGAGCCTTGCGGGATCCGTAAAACTTATATTTATTATAGTAATCTTAGATTTAAATCTTTTGATTTAGTTTTATAACCTTAGAGGTTTCGTCGACCACAAGAAAATTAATGAAGAACATATAACCATCCTTGCTCCATTTTTGGTCGAGAGGTCAATCTAGTGTCCAAAAATGAAACAAGTTTAAGTAGATAAGGTATTAAATGTTTGGCTTTGAATAAAATCAGCAGTACTTGAAAAGAACATTTCGCATTGAATTATAAAATTAACTATAACAATAACGATAATATTTAAAACAGTTTCTAACAACAAAGTTAACCCACTTTTTAACGCATGTTTGCATTTTAAATAGTAACATCGATAATCTAAAAGTCAAGAGGTTAATTTAGTTTTGTATTTTGACCTTCATCATGCAAGTACTGCTGTAGTGATCAAAGTACACGTTGTAATTGAAATACCTGTTTGTATAGACAGCTACGATACACTGTCAGTTGATTCACATAAACCTGGGAACGTCAAACAGCAACTTCCTTAATATTATGACCTAGAGAATATTAGCGAACAAATAAACTAGCCAATTTCATAAAAATAAAATTTGCCGTGTCATCTCGATTAAGTAAATTTCATATTTAAGACCTGCATTGTGCAAGGTATTCTAAAAATAGTTACATTTAAAAGTTCATATTATACGACTGCTAACTTTGAAATTATTGAAGTAGAAACAATTTGACGCCATATTTATGTACAGGCAATAAATTATTTCCACTTCAATAATTATAAACAGAAAAGGAGACGAATTCACAGATTTCCTGATAAATAAAACTTGCCAGTAGGTACTCGGGAAATATGAGAATGTCACACAAAGCGTTAGACATAACATTAATATAGCCTAAGAAAAGCAAAACTGTCTAAATGATGGAGCAATACAATAATACTTTATTAATACTCGCTTCGCACGGGTATTCAAGAGATCATTGAATTTCTCTGCTTTTCTCTATTGTAATATGCATATATTATACACTTGAACCTTTCCCATGAACAAATAGTCTATAGGTAAAAAACACATTAGAATCCATTCAATAGGCATTTAAATTGATTTTATATATTTTTTAATTAACCTATTTTATGTCCTACTGCTGGAAAAGGCCTCCCTCTTTTTCTTCAATAACTCTCTGTCTAGGACGATCTCTGGTCATTTTTGCCCCTAAACATGATCAAGTCATCACACCACCTACGCCGTGGTCGACCTTGACATCATCGTCTTCCATCCACCGGATGCCTGAAGGATAATATGAATAATATAATACTTATAATAGAGCAGTAGGTCCCGGGATCAAACCCAGCCAGGGAAGCTTTACTTTGTGTAATTTATTTTATAATCATTACTCTCAAAACGGTGAAAGAAAACATCGTGAGGAAACCGGCATGTCCTAGAACCAAAAATTTGAAAACTTGACATCCAACAACCCGCTTTGGGGTTCGTGTGGTCGATTATGGCCCATTCCCTCACCTGAAGAGGAGGCCTGAGCCCAAGCAGTGAAAGGCTGCTTATGTTATGTTTATGTTAATACGTACAAAGGTAGGTTTTTCAACATCCTATTCGCAAAACAGTAATAAGTATGTCCTCTTTTTTTTGGAAATCTCCACATAATCACTAACCTGCAGCTTTCATGCACAGTTGCACCTAATGGTAGTGTGAATTATTCTGCGGTTAGAGTATTTGTTCAATGTTAGTAACTGCAAACTAGTGGCTGCATGTTGCAATCCATGACTTGCAGAATGCAACGCCTATTCTCTGCGATCGTAGTTTCAACTATTGCTAATCCTAATGGCATCTCAGCGTTTGTACTTGTAATACTTTACGATGTTAAATTTATTTAGTAAATGACATAATAGGGAAGAACTGTAAATATTTTGTTCACGAATAATATTCTTGTTTAGCCTATCAAAATGTTTAATAGAGGCATATACTGTTTTTTTTTTGTTACTACACTTGATCAAAAGTCTTTTAATTTTTCTTTACGAGTAAATAGAAAATTGATCAATAACTCAACTAATGTGTTTACTACATCATCAAATAGTTTGTTTCTTCAATCACATATTTATTTATTCGTTAAGTACAGCCATATCACAACATTACGCATATCAGGAATAATCTAAGTTACTAATGCACAATATGACAATGTGGCACATAGTTCACGGCATTAATATTGCCATCTTTAAAAATTAAATGTATTTTGTTTTTTAATAATTTCCATTTAAACACAATTATATACATAAGAAACTTTTATTGATCGAAGATATGAAGAGTAAAACATTACAATATAATAAATCCATTAAATTAAATAAATTATAAATATTACAAATAAATTCAATTCATATCAACTTAGAACATTGAAAATACTTTCGAAGTATCAAAAGTTTTTAAATTATTAAAAACTTTTGATACTTCGTTAAAATTATTCATCATTTGCGTTTAGCGATAAGAATATCATAATATTAACTAAATTTAAAAATATAATAAGAATATAGGTTAAGAACATCAATTAGTAGAATGACACAATTAATTATCTTCTGTTGCTCCAGTTTGGTTATGTTAAGTACTTCGCCAATTAAAGAAAAATCGTAACTTCTTCGATAAAATTTACTCTTGAACTTATTACTAACCGTTGAACCGGTGCCGTACAATATCAAGAGTGACGTATGTCGATAATGCCCAGACAACAGTTTTAAACGATTCATTTGTCGTACTAAATCTTTGTAAATGTTAAAGCGCCAGCGTGGCAATAGGCAAAATGCATGCAATGTTGTACTTGCTAAATTTAATACTGTTTAGGTCTTGTAAATAAATATGAAAAAATAAATTAAAATACCTTCATCAAAAACGAAGTTATAATTTTTCAAAGCTAAGAAAGAGAAGTGCGATATGGTTTTTACGGCAAAAGCCACGATATCCGTCCAGCCACCATAGAAAACGGCATCTTGGTGAAAGAAACAGATATATTTGTTGAAAATTGTTATACTAATTATACTACTACTGATAATTGTTTACTTTTCTACCAAATCTCAAATTATTTGCACTATTAGTATTCTGTTTTAATATATTTACTGATCATCATCATCATCAGCCTTTTAGTGTTCCACGGCTGGGACACAGGCCTCCTCTCTAAGAGAGGAAATGGGCCGTAATCCACCACGCGGGCCCAGTGTGGATTGGTGAATGTCACATGTCTTCTTGGTTCTAGGACTTTTCTCACGATGTTTTCCTTCACCGTTTTGAGAGCAGTGGTGATGAAATAAATTACATAAAGTAATGCGCCTGGCTAGGTTTGAACGCGCGACCTACAACTAGTAAGTCGGGGCCGTAACCACTCGGCCACCACTGCTGCTATTGATAAACTGGTTAAACAAAAAATATTTTACATGCATATTCTTTTTTTGTTTGTATTTAGATTAGAAAGATGAAATTACTTGCGAGTGCTTGTGCTCTTATGATTAAAAACATGTTAATGTTAAAATAACTCAATGTGTGGAGTGCTACATGCTATGCCGCAACTTATTGCGGCAACGGTGTTCGTCCCGGCGTTGCATCTCCATGCGTAAATTGTGCATGTGTGTACATTGCCTCCAGATCCCACAGTGACAGTCCAGCAAGGTGGCTCGCCGCTTCCTAGGAACCCGTGCGGTTTCCCCGCACCATCCGGATCGCCATGACCTCTCGCATGGGTTCAGCTTGGTCGCCGGTTACTTTCGCAACGACAGTGCCCATACCCGGCACCCCATAAAGAGCCATGGACTGAACGATACTTGCGTACAGCCTCCGGCAGGAGGCATCTGGATCGCCTAAGTTGAGCAGGAGCCACTTGAGACCAGCCCCAGCCCGATTCAGTTTGGGAGCCAAACGTCGGAAGTGCTCCTCGAAATTCCATCGACTGTCGAGGACGCGTCCCAGGGACTTCATCGTTGACCAGACGCCAATGTGAACTCCTCCTACCGTTATGTGGGAACGCTACCCTTTGCGTTCTAGGCTAACGAGTTTCTTTTTCAGAAGTTTTCCCATGGTCTTAGGCTCTGCTGAGCCTCTACAGGTTTGTTGACATCTCTTTGAGGCACGCGCGTAACACTACGCGCCATCGACGAGTTGGACATGATCCAGAGAGTTACCGGACGGCCGGCCTAAACCTCATCTTTGATTCTTCGAACAATCTTGAAGCCCTTAAGGAGGTGTCTGGATTGGTGATGATGATGAATTCCTAGGTCAAGAGCCATGGTAACTTGTGCAGCACTAGAAGTTTTACGATTACGTTCCACAATTGGATCCGTCGGGGAATGTGGACGACCTCCGCGTGTCGTCATGATCCATCTGGTTGCAATATAATATACAAGCAATATAAGCGTTATCTCTACGAATATGTGTCAAACTTGATAATTAGAGAAATGGCTCAGTATATTCTGGAATATAATGTATATTTTATTATTTGTTTGCTGATTCATTGTGGCAACTATTCCGTTCTATGCTAGTTTATTATCTTTAACTGTCATATATAATTTCATTGTAATAACATGGTATATGTAGTAATCATTTTAATTTTGTTGCTGTATCTAGCTTGTTTTTATGTCGTTCTAGCTGTTATACAATCTTGGGATTTTTCGAGTCTTTCCAGTAGTTTCTTTAACTACAATCGTATTTTAAGGCCAGGTTCTAGCCATTTTGAACTTTTTTACCCGACTGCGCCAGAAGGAGGGTTATGTTTTTCGAGAGTGTGTATGTATGTATGTCAGCCGTCTATTCAGTAGATTGGAGTAATCTGCAATGTAATATAAGTATGTGCTCTCAATTCACTAAGCCTCCATTTCTAGAATGGGTCCCGACTGCTTCAATTTATCTTGTATTTAAAATATTATATAGTTAAGTGCAATCGGGTACAACGACTTTCTTGTTTTAGGGCTTTTTCATGAATATTCAGAAAAGCAGTCGGGTTTTTTAGTTTTTTAAATTACCATTTTTAAAGCCTCTGGAAATCCAAAAATATAAAAGGAAACACCATGAAAAATTATTTTGTTAAAATTGACTGTTATGTCCAAGCGCTAGGCAAAAACCAAAACATGATATAAATTAGTTGACTTGATAAAAAAAAATCGCGAATTCAGCCGTAACTTACGATTTCAAACGTGTATGTCGATTTCAAGCCTGTTTTTTTAAAATCGCCTCACAAAAGCAAAAATATTGTATAGTTATTGATTTTTTTTATATTAATAAAACCGCTGTTTTGGGGCGCGAAGTCGACATAGACCCGAGCGGAGATCATACAAAATACTCAATGGCTACACGGCACCAAAGCTATTCCTCTTTCGGAACCAATAGGTATTTTTGGTATGTTGTTTCTAGATTCGGCACCAAGCTAACATACCAATTGGTGCGGAAAGAGGAATAGCTTTGGTTCCGAAACAATTGGTGCGAAAAAAAAATATACCGAAACAGGAATATTTCAAAAGTTTGTATGGAGATAGGTACATATTTCAAAGCTGAATCAAATAAATTTTATTGTACACGTACAACTTTATACAAACTTGCAGAAACAATTTATAAATAAAATATATCCTATTCAAACTTAGTACTCGATTACAGAAACGCGGCGCGTTGCGCAGCGTGTTAGGCGGTCCGTCGTACATTGCCAATTATGCTTGTGTTTGCGCGAGCGATGACGCGGCCCGCTGTTGCAATGTACGACGAACGAACAACGTGCCGCGTCTCGGTAAACAAGGCCTTAATGTTGTGATACAGATCAATCGCATGCCCATTTGACCTTCTTCATTTCCGTTATGAATATAAAATATTACTTTAAAGTAAATGTTTTACTAATCATGCGTCACACTTTTACTAGCCTTGCTAGCTGTACTATAATATGACTGAGAGTTGGTTTGTTCGTTGCCCAATAGGTTGGCACCGTGTCAAGTAAAGACGAAAGTGTTTAACGCAAGTTGATGCATCTAGAGAATTACATTACTGAATGGGCACAAGGAATTATGTTGAGTCGATTTACGCAGCTTGTATCCTCCTATCTCACACTTAAAGTTACGTTATGATAGGCAATATCCTTAGTTATTAACTTTAGTACAGGCATTTAATGATGGTTTTATAAATCAACCGTTTTGTATGTCTGTCTGTCAAGAACCTTTATCTCGGGAACGCATGTAAGTATCGATTTGAAATTAAAATTATATACTCCAGTCCAAGATCAAACTTCTAAGTTAATAAAAAAAATATATGGCCGTTTATGAAAAAACGTATATTTGGAAACTCTCAAGGGAATCAATTCATAGGGTAGACCTGTTGACCTAGAACCCTGAAATTTAGCATGGAGCAAGGTTTTATAGTACTAGTTTCGATAGTGTTCCATGTACCGAATCGACCCTCCACGGGATTATAACGACCAAAATTTAACGGTGTATGTAAATAGTTCAATTTCCTAATCGAGTCTCGAAATTTTTTCCGAACTGAAAAAAGTTTTTTTTTTTTGTTATGTAACTACAAATTCACAGATTTATTCGAGTTTAAAAAAAAGTACTTTATTTTCATTTTTATCTTTACAAATCGATAGGGTTTCATGTAACGAAAAGATCCTCTGCGGGATTAAAACGATCAAAATTTAACGGTGTATAAGTTAGTTTATACTTCCGTATAAACTAACTTATACACCGTTAAATTTTGATCGTTTCAGTGCGTGAACCCGAGTCACACTTGGCCAGTTTTTTTTTTATAATGGCATGTTTTATCGTTGTGTTACAGGATAAATTCCTGCACAGAACAAATAATTGTATGACATTTATTAAGCGGCAAATAAGTGGAATGATTTGCTATGGTCACGTGTAGTCCCCCACGTCGATTGAGACGAGAAAATCGGTTAAAATCCTCGTCACACAAGTTGAACTATCATGACGGTCGACCTTGATTGCGTAGTAACCGATTTTCGGGTTTCAATCTAAGTGGGATACTGCGCGTAAACACAGCAAAAGGTTTAACTTATTAGCCGCGTAAAATACAGATATTTGTTCTGGATCTGGATATCATCTGCATGTAAGTTTCAGTATTTGTAAAAACACCCACGATTCATGAGTAATTCGAAATACATTTTCATTCATGCTGTTCTGGTCTAAGGAGGTAAAGTTACTACTACACTCTTTGCATCGAGTTATTTGAAAATGTGTCGTTCGAAAATGTCTAATTATATTTCTTTATAAGGAGTTCAAACGGCGCAGGAAAACAGCGTGATGAAGGCGACATCACCTAGATCTAAAAATTCGAAGATATGTGACATTCACCAACCCACATTGGGCCAACGTGGTGAATTACGCCTCATTCCCTCTACTAAAGAAGAGGCCTGAGTTCCAGCAGGGGGAACATTAAAAGACTGATAATGCTAATGCTAATGAGGATCTCAAGTAAATTAAAAAAAAAACATGACAAGACCCATAGTACATACATAATTATGTGAGGCAAAGGTAACCTGTCAGTCATATTTTTTCCTTAAGGAAATAACAATTCGTTCTTACCGAAAATATAAATAGTTTACTTTATATTAATATGTAATTTTATTTCACAACTTTCATAGAATGCCATCTTGTCCTTGATAAACATATTACTTATATAGTTCTAAATACATACATAATATTATAGATAAATTACAGCCAGACATAGAACAAAATGATCATGCTCATCACCCAAACATTTCTCCTGGGTGGGAATCGAACCCACGACCTCCGGCAAAGCAGTCAGGGCCACTTACAACTAGACCAACAGGCTAGTCAATTATTATGTCTCTATTTTTTCCCTTAACTATTGAACAGGAACTATTACTTTTTCTGATATAATAGATCTGCAGTACTCTGTCTAATAATTCTTACTATTAGCAAAAGAATTTTCTGGATTACCATAGATTAACTTTTATATGTATATTCTTAATATAAATAAAATATAAAAAATATTTCACCTCCTATTAATAATGACAGCGTTCCTGCTGGAGCAGTGGGAAAGTTTGAAAGAGTTGGTCTTACAACGCTAAAGGCGAAAAAGAATGAACATGGTGGATTGTCCGTAAAAGTCTCGCTTCCTAGAGCGGGAAAGCTATTCGATGATACCTACCTCAAAATAAAATGTCTGTATAATGTAATTTCTAATTGATGGACTGTCAAATATTACCATATTAAATAACTAGGAGTTATTGTCTTTAGTATATATATATATATATATAGTTTTAATTAGTTAAGCGCTTTTATTTTTCTTGTTTTAGTACTTTATTTATTAATAAACGTATAATTTAAAAGTGAAAAAAATTGAAGGACAACTAAACTTCAAATCTATATAGTAAATATTACTGTATCAGTACATAATATATATAAGATATTATATCTTTATATTGTATATTTTAATTTTTGTTTTGTTTGTACTTTTCTTTTTTTCCTATTACTCTTACACACAGTGTCTTCATCTCTTTATTTTAAAACTCTCTTTTCGCAGGTATGCTGGAAGAAATTTCTGTAGAAATAAGAATTACCTATGTACCTAATTTTCTATTTCCTTCTTTTTTTCTTTTGTCTTAACATGTCTGTACAGTTAGGATTCAAAAGTGCAGTTGCACTCTACCGATATTAAAGTGTCTAGAATTTGTTATAGAAGAGGACCAATGGATCATCACTCAGTTCGTTTGCTTCATAGAAGGAACCTTAAGAATTAAATAACAAGTTGTGGCCCATTGGCCCTTTTTTACAAACAAATTTAATTCACTTAAGCATTGGTAGAGTGCAACTGCACTTTTGACCCCTGACCGTACATGAAATGTTAAATAAATAAAATAAATGATATAATATTCTGGCCGTATGTATAATCAACGGATAAAAATAGCTGGATTTGCCATTGAAAAGTCTCATTATGAATATTTATGATACCTACAAAAAACCGTCAATTTTATTATGTTGATGCTATTTTTATATATTTTTGTAAATTTTAATCAACAAGGATGTATTAAATGTGATATCTGATCTACTTATTATAAAAAATATAAAAAAATGTAGTTTTCACAGCAGAGCAAAACCAGGAGCCCTTTTCGTTTCACCTTTTGAATACCGTAATTAGAGACACAATAGAAAGACAATAGGTGTCAGACACCGGTGTCCTCTTGGGTTTTGACAGTTTAAAGACGTTCAGATTATACCGCCATTTCCTTGTTGCATTAAGTCCACCTATGTACTACTATTGTACATGAAGAATAAATAAATAAATAAATAGATTTCCGCCAGAGTGACCTCTGTTTTCTGAACTGTACATTTTTTTTCTTTCATTCTATGCGCCATAGGCGCTATAATGATTGTAATCACAAATAAAAGATCTATCACACGTAAAGATCAGACTATAAATAACTACGTAAACTTTCAAATAACTTGGATATAGAATGGCATATGTTTGACAACATTACTTCAGCGATACGCTTGCACAACCACTGTCGATCATTTGAATGCAACGTTTATGATTTACCGGCGCGTATTAGCTTTTTTGGCATTTTAAACTGAAATAGCTCGAATAGTTTTGTTATGTTTTATCCTTGAATGATGAGAAAGTAAAGCAAGTGATTGTGGAATGGAATGCATAGGTACAACACCAATTCAATTTTGGAATTCTGCAAGGTAACGCACTTGGACCAACTCTGTGCGTACTTAACATAAATGATGTCTTAAGTCTAAGATCAAAGAGCTTACAAAAGGAAGAAAAATTTGTTTGGGAAATTGAACTGGATACAGTGAAGTGAACTTATTCTTAAAACTCACTCCTCACCTATATTAATAGTCAATATAATTGCGTGCGTCATAACAAGAGCCAAAACACGATACTCCAGTTTCTTAACATTGTCACAAGAGCTTTGTAATGCTTTTATTTTTGTTTCCGTATGAAACATATTGTCAACGCCAAGTTGTGATAAAATTAAGGCTCAAACTTCAAAGATTTCGAGATTTCGACGATTCCAACAACACCACACAATAGGTCAAGCTGATTCTAAAAAAATAATCGATATTCCTGTAGGTGAAAGTACTCAGAACATAAACAACTTTTATTGATGGTAACAAATCTTAAATAGTAAAACTAAGCATTATTTAATGTTTTTTCCTATAATTGCAAAGTATAAATGTACATGAACTCCTTAAACATTATCATTGTAATTAAAGTTAGCCTAGATATCCAAGTAGAGTCAGAACAATAAATGCCTTGTATTTTCAGTTAAAATTTACTATGCACATTGTAAATGAGCAAGATGATTACAGACTACTTAATAAAACATAAACGATGCTCAACATTTTTGTGCAATAAATATGAGTACAAAGCAACAATCAGATAAGTCTATAGTTTGCGACGTAAGCAACAGGATGGGGTACCTCCGAACTTAGGTAAGTTCACACTCGATTACTCCTTTCATAATAAGAATATTTTATCAAATTAATTGGCGTTACACAACCTCCTGTTTCATTCACACAGGCTTAGCGAACTGTTCAAGTATACAAACCACTAGTTATACTTAAGCATGGGCCATACGGGTGTAATCTAGCGGCCAAACAGTGATCGCCTTGGTGGGAACTTGCGTAAACCATTTCAACCTTTGTGTTGATCGTCGGTTTGTCAGATCGTTGGATTACATCTGTTGCCTACTAGATTGAAACAAGCCAGGTAACCTCGGATACTGAAAATTGCATCCATGTGGCCCATGCTTTACATTTATATAATATACACCGTAAAATTTTAATGGTTGTTTTCCCGCGGCAGAACGACTTGCCATAAGAAGTACTTTCGAAGCATACAGTAAAAGTAAAAAAAATGTATTTACAAAAAAAAAACTGACTTCACTAAAAAAACACAAATAAAAGGATCAAAACAACTAAAATTTCGGAAGTCGATGTTTCTTGATATTGTCTGCTTCTTATTTAAAACCGACTTCCGAAATTAAAGTTATTTTGTTCCTTTTAGTGTGTTTTTAATGAAGTCGATTTTTTTTAAATATTTTTTTTTTTACTTTTTCTGTCAGCTTTGAAACTACTCCTTATGGCAAATCGTTCTTTTGCGGGAAAACAACCACTAAAATTGCACAGTATGAATTCTGGGGCTATTATATTCATCTAAGTCAGGGGCGTCGGCTTTTAGAAAACCTCATAGGAGCTCATGCTCATTTGATGAAAAAGTGGCCAAGTGCGAGAAGAGAAATGCACACTGATCTACCGACAAATAAATAAATGTCCTACTTACATGCTGCGTTCTTAATACTAATTATATTTGATAAATTATTAGATTTGTGTTGGTTACTGTCTATCAGTTAAGTGCGTGTCGGTTTATCATGATAACAGGTAACAGCCAACAAACAGTTACGCAATTTCCGACGTTCCTTGCACAGTTGCATCGCAACTAAACACCGATGGCGTCCGACCAATCGAAACATTTATGTTTTAAACATAGGCTTAGGTTTATAAATATTCATATATAATCAGCAGATTCTAAATGCCAAATCTTTGTAGAAAATTTTATATCCTCGTAATCACAAGGCTGAGTGCCAAAAATATCGCCCCAGGACCCGAAGGTGAAAATGAACCCCGGGGCCCTGGATCGAAGGTTTTTATTTTAGTCATTAATGAATGAAACAGGGTAAGTTTTTAGTCAGTAAGAGTCTGACACTATCTCCCGCCCCACCCAAGGGCGGGATTTGTCATTTGATGATTTTACCTACAATAAAAAAAAAAGAAAAAGGACTCGACGGCTTGCCTGGGAGAGCCTGGGGTCCCAGTCATGGAGACTCTCGGTTCAGTGAGGCCTGTGTCCAACGGAGGACGTATTTCGGCTTAAATGATGATGAAGATGATTGTGATGATGATGATGATTGTGATGATGATGATGAATTACTTTATGAGAAAATAAATATTATACTTTAGGTTACAAGCCGATTGGCGTTGTGGATTATATCTGAATATTATTATGACAAAAAACTATAATTTGAATTAAATGCTATTCAAATTATAGTTTTTTGTCATATTCCGCCGCCGCTTCGTTCCCGTCAACTGACAACCTACCCTATTTTTTCTTATTTTTTTAAATATAACAAACTTCCACGAGGTATTAGAAAACTTTTTTCTTGAAAGATGAATGTAATCGGTAAAGCGCCGTTCTTAAGTTATAACGTCACCAGGAGAAATAGCGGTTAAATTTCATAATTATAATATATAGATTAGAAACCAGTAACAGTGGGTAGTTGCAGAAAAAAATTAAACAACACACCGTACACGACAGCAGACAGCGTATGCGGATGCGCATCGACATAGCAGTGGATTAGTGTGCGTGAGTGATACAATTATTTTTACTAAGGCCTATGACTCAGCGTTTTTCAAACATCTATATTATTATTGTAATAGTAACTACTCCGAGCTAAGACTCCAAGTTTGTTTATCGTAAATTTGTGTAAAACTAATCCAAGAAAGACCTCTGAAAATCTGCTATTTTACGTGAACTTTGGCCTTCCATAATGTACTCGAAGAAAAGTATTTCTATTCTATTCTATTCTATACTCATATATTAAAAATATAAAAAAGTACATCTGTACAAGCCTTGCGCACTTAATTGAGATTCTGAATGACTATAATTTTTCTTTTAAAGGTTTTAAAAAAAAAGACACGTATTTCTTGGAACAAGTTTTGTGAAATATTCAAGTAAATCACGGAATTACCGAAAACCAACAGAGTTTTCAGGCATTATCTCTCTTTTTTCGCGTTGCCTCTTTGCATTGGATTGCGTTAAGTGAAGCAACACGCTTTTAAACCATGCTCGACGTTGACGATGCCTACCTACCTTAAGTTTTACCTTAAGTTCTTAAGTTTCAAGATTCTTTTAGCTATGTCGGTAACCTTGGTTATTCTGCGGATATCTTCATTCAGGAAGCTCAGATTAGGTGTTAAAATATTAATATTATCTATTGTTATCGTAAATGTCCTCATCATTTCAGCCGAAAGCCTCTGTTGGAGGCCAAAAAATATGTATAAATTTATTTAATATACAAATCTGTTTAAAAGTTTTTAAAGTAATCATATACACGCATATTCATATGTAGGTATATTCTTTAACATTTCCTCAATGCTGCAAGAATACTCATATAATAAATTAAGATATTCTCTAGTGACGTCAAGAGTTAAATAATCCTGTCTCGTGTAGACTTGTAAGGCCAAAAAAAAACTTGATTAATATTACTTATGCTTGTAAATTAACTAGGTATAGTTTAGACGATAATAAATCATTAAATCAGCATTTTAATGTTCTCACTGCTGAGACTCTGACCTCCTCTCTAGGAGAGGGAATGAGCCTGTAATCCACCACGCAGGTTTGTGTTGCGGGTTGCGGGTTTGTGGTTATCAGATATTATCCAATTGCCAATTCTAGGACATAACGGTTTCCTAACATTTTTTTTTTATTACGTGTAGGATCGCATTTGACCACTACATATCTCACTTGATGGTAAGCGATGATGTAGCCGACGATGGAGCACGCTCGCCAAGAAAATATCTATTCACTCTTGACTTATAGAGCTCTTATTTATAGCTAGCAGGAAACCCAGAGTCCGGCAGGGAATTTAGCTGTACGCATAATTAATGTGTTCCAAAAACGCTTTGTTTTGTGGGTGGGATGTCCACCATGTACCGGTGGCGCAACGCCGTACGTCTTGTGGTCCGATGATGGAACATTTTAGAATTGTTTAAAAAGTAGTGGTGATGAAATAAATCACATTAAGTAAAGTTCCGACCTGAGTTTGACTCAAGGACGACTTCGTAAGCAGGGGCTGATACCACTGGGCCACCAATGTTCAATAAAGTGACATACTATTAGCGATTATTGTTTTAACTTTATAATGTATATTGATACTGTTTTTTTCTTCCTCTTTCTCTCCTGTGACATTAATTTTGCAATGTTTTTTATATTATACTATAACATATAGCCGCCTCAATTTTACTAGTAATTGATTATTGTATACATTTTTAATGTATTGACAGGTTTATTTTATTTTTATATAGCTTCTTTTTACGAGTATAATGTGAATGTGAGAATACCGTAGACTCCGCGGATTCAAGGATTACAATTTTGATTGTGCTTTTTTGTTGTGTTCCTCTCATATCTATTAATATTGTAGTATGAAAATGAGTAACCATGGAGTTTCTTGCCAGTTCTCTCTATAGAAAACGACCAATTGGAACCGTGCGCTTGCTTCTGACGTTTTGTCAGTGCCCATGTAGGCCTATATAAAATAAACGATTTTGAGTTTAAGTTTTTGAGTTTTGATTTATAAAGGCACCACATATTAATACGAACATTTTACGACTGTTTAAGTTTAAACCAAATCGGACCCAAAAATATAGCGAAAAGGATATAGTACTAGTTTACGCAATTCTTTTTCTCTAAGCTTTAAAACATTTCATCTACTTTCAGTTGCAAGGCTTGAAGGCCTTATCGACGCCAATTTACCTAGTTAAGCAAGACAACCAAGGTTATCCACATAGCCCCAAGAATCGCCAACACGGTGCATTGCTTGCAAAATAGATGGCCATGGGGCCGAAAGGTTCTAAAATGGCGATTGTGTACCGGAAGACGCAGCGTCAGATGGCCTCCCACAAGGTGGACCGATCGCAATGACCTGGCGAGGGTTTTTAAAATCATGCAATGACAGAACCCGCCCCGGAGCGGAAAATAGTGTCTATAAATAGGGGCTGAGGCTTCCTCACAGAAAACGGCCCTTGACCCCAGCAGGCTTCGACCCTGCTTGCCTGCAGCTAGCAGGCTGGGTCTCTACGGTTCGCTCACAGCTCCTTGAGGCGCGCGGGAACAGTACGCGCCGTCGCCGACTTGGGGGTCGGTCCGGTCGGTTACCGGACGATCGGACAGCGTGCTACCCATTGCACGCCGTCCATAAGCCCGCGCCTACGGTGGCTGGAAATCGGGTTCTGAATCCTGGCGGCGGCTGGGGCGAGCGCCCCGTTGCCTTTGCCTGATGCGGTCAGCCTCCTCCTACCTGGCGTGGGTCCTGGGAATCTGATGTATTTGAGATATCCACAACCGGTCATTGTTGCGGCACTTAGGGGCGATCTATATCCAATAGTGCATGACTTTTTTCTGGAATGATGCCCTTTTGGAGGTAGGCAGAACGGAGAGTAAAGTCCTGTAGGCCTCCATTGAAAAGGGTGGCTCTTCCCATCAGGCGGGTGTTATGTCTTGTGGGCTACTGCTCGATAGCTAATTTCGGGTTGTTGTATGAGTTCAAATCGCGCGGAAAACTTTAGTTGCGCGATGCAGGATAGTTCCTTTTATGACGACATAGATGTCGCTACAACCTTAACCAAAATGGAAATGATTTATTCGTAACAACACGATTAATCATTATCATCAACCTGTTATAGGTACTCTGATTTGACCAAATTAATATGTTAATTTGTCTTCTGTGTCTCTTGATTCTCGTCTGACCTTGCTGAGAGCTGTCTACTAGCGACTATCAAGTCATATACATTGACTGGCCTGTTGGTCTAGTAGTTAGTGGCCTTGACTGCTATGCCGGAGGTCGTTGGTTCGATTCCCACCTAGGACAAATGTTCATGTGATGAGCACGATCATTTTGTATTATAGAAACCAATGTATGATAACGCTGTTGGCTGCAACATTACCACCTACTTAATGTATTATTTATATGTATTAGTTCTATATTGTAGCTGTTTGTTATCCCTCAATCAATAATATATATACAGCGTGTAACGAAAAGGTGGTATAGTAACTCTACACTAAGTTTCAGCTCAAAATAAATTACTCAAAGAATCGATACCAAATTCTTGGTATCACCGGATTCTAGAATTCAAATCATAACAAACGTGTCACGCCACTACGAGGTTTAATTAAAATCAAAGTCAATTGCTAATATTACGCAACGTTGTAATGTATTAATACTCACACGTATTTCTACATCACTTCATAGTCATTTCCATTTCTTTTTTATACTATTGTATTGTTCTTCGTTAGCTTTTACAAAGTTATATATATTATTATATATACCAACGAGAAGAAAGTTAAAACTCAAATATCAAAATTTAAGGCTGCGGAATCGTTTGAAAAAGTCACCGCGAACCTGAAAGTAAAACATAGGCAATAGAATTAACACGGGAAGTTTCAGTCAATAGTATACAAGGCAAAATTTTGATCGTTTTAATCCCGTGGAGGGTCGACCCGGTACATGAAACACTATCGTTTTGTATTGTATAAATTTAAAAATAAAAGTAATTTATTTATAAAATACGAAATTAATTTCTTTAAGTAAACATCAGCTAAGCGAATCGAATGACCTGTAGGTAAGTACGCAACGACCGACAACTGACTCATGTGACGAATTCCTATTCTCGATTTTTTTTTTAATCTAACAACAATTATTACGTCAAATTGAATTGTAGTATGAGAATTAATGACCAGTTGTTATAGAAGAATTAAATATAAATAACACACATTATATCAAGTTAATGATCGTTTGTCTATACCGCAAGTTAATTTAAAATAATTTTATTGAATCATTGTGTTGTTCATTTATAATTCCATTTCATTTAATCAAGTAACCTACACCCATGACTATTCCCATATAAAATAAGATGAAATAAATATTAAATAGCACCAAATCAAACAATATAGTGACATTAAATAAATTAAAACGTACCTAAATGAAAACTTTTTCTACATTGGCAAAGGCTTTCCACTAGTGGCCTATCTCACAATTTCTCAATTTGTCAGAAAATATTTTAAGCTATGCTATCTTAAAGAAATATCATGAATTGGAACACAGAACAAAGTATAGTAAGTAAGTAGGCATTAATTCCGCCTGTGATTGTGTTGAATGAAGTTTTAATAAATAAATGAACAAAATTATGTCGTGCAAAGATATGGACAAACAAATTAAAAGAACTATTTTTTTGTAAGAGGAACGCGGTAATACTTTTAATTATGCCCAAGATCAAAATTATCATAATCAGAACAATAAATGGCGCTCGAATTAAAATATTATAGAGCCTTGTTTTATATTAACATTTTGTTTATTTATATAAAGTCCTTGATATTATTAAAAACATATATGAATACGACAAATAATTCTACACGTTCCCAAGTTCATCGACCTTCACAATTCCGGAAGTACTATCAATAATGTTTGTCAACTGTGAAAAAATCTAACAGTTTAGTTTGAAGTGTACTTAAAGTATCCACTTAGGTGAACGGCCTCTATAATCTTTGGTTATTATACAGAGTTAATTCACAAGTAAATGTCTGAAACAAAAAACGATCACTGATTCCATACAATTTGGTTGGGTATGAAACACAATAACTTTTCTTTTCAATGTTCTAGACTTAGTCCTTATTACCTAAAAAAGATACTGAATTAATTTTTATGCTGAATTTTCTATTTTGTACGCTTTCTTTATAAGAAAATTAACTGAAAAGAAAAAAAGAAAACGTTTTTGCCCAAATAGACGATAAAATATGCACAACCTGTTGGACCATGTGTGAACCGGGTATTACTGTTGCTCCATAGACACTATACTCCGTCTTATAAGGTACTTAACTAAATATAACAATCTTGCTGTCTTTTTATTTAAAAAAAATCGTATGGAAGACGATTTAGGGCTGATTTCATCATTCAATATAAAAACTTAGTTCAACTAAACTGAGCTCAGCGTAATCTAGTTTAAAGATCCGTGTCGTAAACATGGGCGACCACAAAAGTATTGAAACTGAGTTTAGCGTAAACTAGGTTCAATTCATCGCTGTGAAACGCAAAATGAAGCTACAATCTCGATTAGGCGCTCAAACTGCGTTTTGTTTGAACGAATCGCGATTAGTTTATTGGTGAATTTGGCTCTTAAATTTAGACTTACCTAACATCGGTTGAGATAAATAGCTAATTGTACACATTTTTGGATTACATTTTTAGACAATTTTTATATAAAAGACATGTGAAGATTGTTTACATTTAGTTAAGTACCTAAACAGATGGAGTATAGATAGAACACAGTTGTCTTGGTCTAGGTTCAAATTTGTTTATTGGCTTTTGTTTATTGAAATGGTTATTTTTAACTTATGAAGAATAATAGAAGTCTAATGACTAGCCATATCTTGTCATGATCACACTATAAACACATCATAATGTCATTACACCACGAACAATTGAAAGTTTTTATAAATATGTATTTTTGTTACTTACTCCTTTACGCTCAAGCGGCTACACGGAATTGAATGAAACTTCAACAGTGTTATAGCATATTGATCAGAATAAAAAAACCTTTTTTTTTTCTTAGAGCAGTGGTGGTCGAGCTGTAACGGCCCCGATTTACGAGTTGTTGGTCGCGGGTTCAAAACCAGCCTGGTGCATTACTTTGTGTAATTTATTTCATCACCACTGCTCTCAAAACGGTGAAACAATACATCGTGAGAAAACCGGCATGTCCTAGAACCAAAAATTCGAAGACATGTGTGACATCCACCATCCCGCACTAGGCCCGCATGGTGGATTACAACCTATGCCCTGTTTTAGAGAGAAGGTCTGAGTCCCAGCAGTGGGAACATTATAAGGCTGATGCCATGCTATAATTTCATATTCATATTGAATGGAACTACTAATTCCACGTGGACGAAGCCGCTGTTAACGGCTAGTCTATACTAATATTATCAAGAAAAAACAAATTGTTATTAAAAATCTCAAAAACTTCAGAAAGGATTTTGAAAATTCTTTCACCAGTAAAACGCTACTTTTTCATTAAGCGGTTTGACAGATAAATTTTTCACTTTTATACGAGTAAAGCCGCTGGCAAATAACTAGTAATTCATATGAGTGCCACTAAATACTATTTATGGATACGTGGGATCGTGATAGTAGCGGTAAATTTATTTTTGTTTTCAATGAATGAATGAAAATAATGATACTATTTTACTTTGAAATAATTTAACAATGATAATTTTAATTGTTTATTTTAGGCAAAAACCTTGCTTTACATTAAATAAAAACAGTTTTTCTATCAAATATGCTTGACTTCCTTTATATAAACAAACAGTACAACATATTAAGTCATTTTGATTGTTTAAAATACGCACATATCATTTAATTTCAATAAATTAAATGATATGTGCGTATTTTTAAATTAAAAAATAAAATATTTAGATACAGTTAACAGGCAAAATCGATATATTTTTTAGGAAATAATATTTATTTATCCTAATATTATAAAGAGGAATGATTTGTATTTTTTATGCGTCTGTATTTTGGTTTATAATGAATAAACTCAAAAAATAATGAACTGATTTTAAAAATTCTTTCAACAAATAATGATACTTTATTACTGACTTTATTAGTAACATTACTTTCCGCGTCTGTCTATTTGTCCACTATTTCCACATAAACCGCTCAACGGATTTGATGCGGTTTTTTGTAATAGACAGATCGATAAATGAGAAAGGTTTACGTTTTGTTATTATAATTTGTATCCGTACGAAACAGAGGTAATTACTAGGAAAGTAAAAATATATCATGCTGAATAAATATCTATTCAATATCATAAGCTAACAATCAATAAATCAGCTGTTTAAAATTTCTACCTAATCAAAGTTATTTTTATATTAAATAATGTAATAATAATAAATGGTAATCGACATTTAATTTAACTTTATTATTATTATTATTGCCGAAATAGATCTATTTTACCAGGAGGTCATAAGCTATGTAAATAACTACGTAAGTATAGAAATGTATGCGTGTCGATTTCAAGGCGTTCTAAATTTTTGATGGTCAACCACTGAAATATTATTTTTGGAACCGGTATCGAAGAGCAATTTATTTTGGTATCGAAGATACCAAACTAAATTGCTCAGCCATATTAGTGATTATGTACTGTATATGAAATACATAAAATAAAATATGAAACTCATGATACTTTCACAGGATAATTTGATCCAATTTTGTGTCTACAAACTACAAAACCGTTTGCTTATCTACCCGTAATTTAAAATATTTATACTTACAGATGCATAAAATACAATTAACTAAAATACAACAACCAATCATTTAAATTACAAAGTACTGTTCCAGTTTTGTACACGAAACCATAATCCAACAGTGAAACATACCTTTAATCTTTCAATCGCTCGTTAATTGAAACTTCAATAGGAACAGTCAAAATTGCACACAAATACAAACGAACGACACAAAAAAATAACTATTGAAAACACTGCTTTGTGTTATTTATAATACAGTTCAGGATTTTTGTTTATTTTGTTTTTAACTCGCGTATTTATTTCGCCGCGTGCGTCGGCTAGCCGCAAGCATCGAGTCGGTACTAGTGAAGTTAGGACGACCAGCAAGGTAGCCCGGCACAGTTAGCAGCTTGAAGTGGTTTTGATGCACTAATATAAGCCGTTCAACCATGATTTGGAGACGGTAGTATTATCTGCACTTCCATGCTAGACAAGATGTTTCGGCCAACTTCCTTATTCAATTGACACACCTAATTTTCCAGTTTATTTTTGACATTGGCATAATAGTCGACATTCGATTTTTTTTTTTAATAATAATTGGTTGATTTTTTTAGAGTAGGTCACTGCTGGGCAATTTTGTTTCGTCTTTGACCATAATTATCATCGTTTTCCATCAATTGTGTTATTTAATAAAATTGCGAGAAAAATAATTAAAATTAAAATATTAAGTATCATAAAAATAGTTTAAAACCATAATTTATTTAAGAAATTTTAAAAAGAATGAACATAATTATTATTATTAACATTTTTGGTAAATAAATCAAATAAAGGAAATAATAAATTATTTCAACCATAAAAGCATAAAAATAAAGCAAACAAAAGATCAGGCTAAAACAATGAGTAGGTACTTACTTAAATTACTAAACACAAACAAACAAAAAATAGCAAATTGAACGCTGATATTAGTCGTTCTATTTCACCTAAAACGGATCGATGACATCATCATTTGCTATTTATAACGTAGGAAAGTTTCGTAGAACTGCATTAAATTTGTAAAAGGGTTTTACGATATTCCTACAACAGTTTATATTTTGCCGAGAATATGTTGTGAAAGTCGAAAACTAAAAACGAAAGTGCCTATTTTAAAGTTCCTGTTTCTTTATTTTAAAAACATGTTTTGAGTTTTAAAGATTGTGCATTATGCACAATCAGACTTGGTCCACTTCAGAGCAAAGATATTCTTTATTCATCTGCTAATTTCCACATAAAGATGGTTTAACTTGATTTTACCAATAAAATATCATTGGAATATAACTATATAGAGGATATGTAGTAATTTATGTTATTATATCGGGAATGAAACATTAGCGTTATGACATTATTTTTTTGGCACTAGCATTAATTAATTTTATTTATAAGTATTTTGCAAAAAAAAAAATTTAAAGTAGTTCAAGATCATAGTAACATTTTTTTTTTTTTGTAATAATGGGTCCAATACCGTAGTGGTCTTTAGGATATTCAATAAATAAATTAATTCCAATAGATAAATCCCAAAAAAAAAATGTTTTTATGTTCAAAATTATCTTGGGGAGTCTAATTTTTTTTCGGAAATGATTTTTTTTTTTTTGTATTGGCAGAAGCAGTATATTAAAATAATAATAACTACTCGTTGCCGTTACACTCTGTTCTTAAAGAAAAAAGAAAATGTACGTTTATATTAATGTTTCATACAGTCATGACATATTTCTACAGTCTACTGCATTCTTTCAAGGGTTTATTGATCGAATAAAGATGTCATTGAACTGAATTAATTACGTAGATAGCCAAATAAGTAAATCAATTTAAAACAATACTTTGTATTGTTATCAACAACAGTTATTTTTAATGTCGATGACTCCAGGAACTCTAATTAAAACATAATCAAAGTCAATTTACAATTTTATTTTAATTTATAAACTTATTAGACAGAAGAAAATATATTATATGAGTATATTCTGTATAATATAGTCTAGGTCACTCAGTGATAAAGTAGCACTATACTGGTGAAAGAATTCCGTAGGCGCGGGCTTGTGGACGGCGCGCGATAGCTAGCTCACCGTCTGGTTGTCCGGTAACCGTCCAGATTGAGCCCAAGTCGTCGGCAGCGCGTAGTGTTTCACTATCCCGGAGATGGCAGCAAAACCTTAGGGGCCCAGCAGAGTCGAAGCCTACTGGGGCCATGGGTTGAGCGGAAGAGAACCGTGGGACCCTGGAACGAAGGCAAAGCATTAACAATACTCCTGTTAGTTCTGCCAATAGCAGGTTTTAGTCAGTAAAAGTCCGCTCTCCCGCTCTGCCCAAGAGCGCGAGATGTCATGGGATGAATTCCCACCTGAGAGAAAAAATATCTGTTGAAATAATTATTTATTTAGTCTTTATGTACAATAGTGGTACATAGGCGGACTTAATGCAACAAGGAAATAAAAAAAAATAAAAAAAAAAATCTATAAATTATTAACAAAAATATTGTTTCTAAAAATTAAAATTGAAGTATAAAATTCTTTCTAATAAATATTAATAGCAAAAAAATATGAAATTAAAGATGAGGTGTAAACTACTCGGAAAAGACTTGATGATGAAGAATTTTAATGGGTGTTTCACCATCATCATCAGCATCATCATTATTTTGCCTAATTTATTTGGGCCTACGCGATAATATCTTATTAGCTTATGCCAGCGGCTTCGTCTACCTAGATAATTCTTATCCTCTTTTATAGTTTTTTTTTTTTTTTAAATATAATATCACACACACTCTCACACAACGTCGTTAAGTCCCAAGCTAAGCAGAGCTTGTGTTATGGGTACGAGACAACTGATAAACATACATGAATATTTCTAAATACATACATATTATAGATAAATTACACCCAGACACCGAACAAATGATCGTGCTCATCACACAAACATATGTCCTGGGTGTATAGTAGCTATATTAGTATAGAGTTTATTTATTTATTATATCCTTCAATGTACACCAATTACACACCAAAAAAGGAAACTAAAACTAAAACATATAGGTACATACAATGGGCGGCCTTATCGCGTTCCGCGATCTCTTCCAGGCGACCTGAAAGTTTCATCATTTCGTTTAGTCATCACTTAATTTAGTATCTTTAACGTAAAAGCAACAAATATCCATCCGTTAAAATATTTAATAGTGAATGATTTTGAAGATATTCCAGTATATCCAAAATTTATCTGGTAGATATCGCTGTCAGCGACAAGACCATGACAAATAACGTTGCCGCGGCAACGGCTCCAAGTGCTTTCTCAGGCACGGGGGTATCACGCTACCAACTTCTCAACTTCGAACTACTACAGTGTAATTTCTAATATAAAAACTCAATAGCACTTTTTGCTCAA
Organism: Leucania comma; assembly: GCA_958295575.1. Classification (NCBI taxonomy): domain Eukaryota; kingdom Metazoa; phylum Arthropoda; class Insecta; order Lepidoptera; family Noctuidae; genus Leucania; species Leucania comma. The sequence goes on from OY282469.1 coordinate 5,292,416, forward strand.
CCCGGAAATTGAAACCAGAACTCTACGCTAATGCGAAAGTGAACCCCGGGGCCCTCGAACTAAGGCAAAGAAGGAAGAGAAGTGGGTTTTTATTACTAAAAGTCTGACACACCCTCGTGCTCCGTCCAAGAGTGGGACCTCACGTTCAGCAATAACGCTTGCGACCACGAGTTCACCATGCATATAATTATATCACTACAACACTGGTATGAAAGGGCAGGGTCTTAAGTAGATAGTATAAAAAAAAACCCTGTAGCAAAGCCAGAACAGTACCTCTACCATGAGTTTTAAGCAATAGTATTCGTCGCTACTCGATATCGACGCCGTAAATATTTTGTATGGCAAATTTTGCAGCGCCTCTAGCGGTCACTTGCAGAACCAAAATTTGCCATACAAAATATTTACGGCGTCGATATCGAGTAGCGACGAATACTATTGCTTAAAACTCATGGTAGAGGTACTGGACGCTAGCGATAAATAAATCACTGTTGTTTATTTAGAACAGCCGTTTATTTAAAAGAATATTTTTTTCTGAGTCATCGCAAGACAGATGTCAAAGTGGTAACAGTTTTACTAACGTGTACAATGTCCAACAACCATATATGTAGATAAGAATTGATTGACACCTATGTTACGAGTCAAGACGGAGGTTACCTTTCATCAATATATAAAGAAACATCTATAGTAAAAGACCGTTATATGCGTCAAAAATTTTAAAATCTACGTATTTATAAATAATTAGGCCCAGCATTGGATATGATTTAAAATGATTTTGCTACACGATAATCGCGAAACTGTTCCAAAGTATTGAATTGAGTGTGTGTTGTTAGTATATGTTGATATCCCTATTTGAGCAGTGGTAGCCTAGTGCTAACGGTCTCGACTTATAAGTTGTAGATCGCGGGTTTAAATCCAGCCAGGCGCATTACTTTGTGTAATTAATTTCATCACGACTGCTCTCAAAACGGTGAAGGAAAACATCGTGAGGAAGCCGGTATATCCTAGAACCAAAAATTCGAAGACATGTAACATCCACCAACACGCAACATTATAAGGCTGGTTATGCTTGAGAGTGCTAGCCACATCACTCTCAAGGCTCATCATCATTATCATCGTCATTCCTGCCGAAAGTGTCGTCACAACAGCAGGTCCCACCTCTGTATCTCGCATCTCGCCAGGCCGTCGATCCACTTTATGAGAAGCCTTCCAATACTGCATATTCCGGTACGTGGTCACCACTCCAGAATCTTTTGGCCTTGCCTACTGCCAATTAAATTTAGTGTTTCTTCGGACTATCACGGTAAAGGTCTACATTGCGTACACGTGGGCCACGTACGCCGATCTGGGCGCTTCGGTCTTGTAGAGCTACATTAGATCCACGCCACTCGACGCCACGCAATTTCGTTCTACATACAAATCAGGCGTGGCCCACGTGTATGTCGGTCTAATGTAGTTCCCGCTTAACTTTGTTTCTCTTACGAAATTCCGAACATAGACCTCTCCAATGCTCTTTAGGCGACTTTAAGCCTTGTGATGAGGCCCATTGTGAGCGACAACGTTTCAGAGCTATATGTCATCACTGGCAACATGAACAGGTCAAGACTTTTGACTTTTGATGGTGATAATTAATTCAAATTGACGCGAAAATGACGGTCACGATGAGTTTGCAAATTTTTTAATTAGTTTTGTTTTAAAAGCGGCTTATTTTCTTCATCCTTTCTCATAATAATGAACTACACGCCCGGTATGCAAATTGCTATGATGTTTCATTTCGTCGAGACACGATTGAGAAATAAGAAACTGACTTTTGCATTCATAATATAAGCATAAGGCAGCAAATAGCAGTAGTGCTACTATTAAAAGCACTCAAGAGTCACAACACTTAAAAAAATATTTATTAAAACATTATGCACTATAGAAATACTGTACAAAGGCGGACTATGCCTTAGGCATTTTTTACCAGTCGACCTTACGGTGGTGCAGACACATAACATGACATATGCAACATAATGGAAGACAAACAAAAAGATAATAAAAATAAACTTAGAAATATACATGTATACGAATAAAGACTGGAACAATTTGTCTGCAGCGGTCTTCCCATCCGATTAAAATTTGGGTGTCTTCAAGGCTCGAATGAATAGGCTTTTAATAAACTAGTACGCCTCACCATGAAGGATTGCATCACTGCTTACCATCATGTGGGATTGCAAGCAAGCACTAGTTAATAATAAATAAAAAATATCTCATATTATACTAATTTCTTTGGTATAAAAAAGGATAAACAATATTTGGTGCAAAAACAAACTTCTAATCGAACATTTAGTCATCACGTTATCAGCTTCCACATCCGCAGCTCAGCTTGACGCACGCAATCATACACAAAAGACTAAACTAAACATTTACATTTATACAGTAATCATACTAAATGGCTGGGTCACTAATCGCGTGCCAAACTTCTACTTTTTTACCTAATAGCCCGTCATATCATTGTCTGTTTTTTAGTTACGTTTTTACCAAATTAATGAATGTATAGAATTCTGCAAGGCCTTGATTGGAATAGCTGTGTGGATACCATGCTTGCTGTGAAAACTATATCATCAAATTTTGGCCATCAGAATATCCAAAACCTGCTAAGAATGAAGAAATAGCATCAAATAACAAAGAAATTAGCCGATCTAATGACATAAATGCAACAAGTAAAACTAAGCGTTTTACGTTCTTACAGCTACTAATGCGTTCAGTTCTGAATTTCCACTCTTAACTGCCTGTCTAGTTGTGTAAGAAAAACTATAGTGACATCTATGGTGCCACATAATAAATGAAAAATAAATTATATCCTGCATTGCATCCAGCACCCGTTGTCCGGATCAAACATGACACCCGTCTGGTCGGGGATCCTCCTTTATCAATGGATGTTTGCGAGACTTACTCTTTTCTGCATGCTTCTAAAAAAAATATTCTCTATTAAACTTCTGTCTTATACACGCAACAGTGGCTACACTTTAGGTAACAATGGCAATAGTAAGTGGCCTCAAACAGGAACACGTCACTTACTACTCGACTCACTCTCTCCGATGTACCGCGAAATATGATTGTTATTGAACTGAGTTATGATCGTTTAAGTAGCTTATATGACCGCGTCTGAGTCACAAAATAATGGCGCTAATACTACACGCCTGAAGTGTGTCCAAATTCTAAGTTATACTGATTGATATCCAGTGTTTATAAACAAACACAGGATAATACATGTTTACTAATACATCGTCAAATTTTGGTCATAATATTGCTGTATTTATAATCACACTTTATAAATTTAACTTTATTCTAAGTCAATCCAAAGACATAACACTCCAAGGCAACTCGTTTTAAAGAACTGCAATTTCATAAGTAAAGACCTATTATCTTCTGTCTGCGGTACGCTTCCGTGAAAGTAAAAAATTGTTCCACGGCATCACATTCTCGTGTCAGAAAGTATCCAATAAGCTATTTCAGAACATGGCCTACCTGTGAGCCAAATTACATAAAAATCCGTTCACAAACAAATTTATAAACTTTCGCCCTTTTTATTATAAGCGAGATTGACAAAAATAATAAGTATTAACCATATTTCATGGTCTCTCATAAATAAATATTTATTGAGAATAAGGAAATGCATTATTTTTTATTATTAAGTTGTTTATTGACTCCAAATCTTTCCGTGGATGACAGTGATGTATCACAGGTAAATTCTAATATATGGTACCTAATATGCTTGACGTAAATTGATAGGATTCACCGGTGACGTCATTTAGACCTTGAAATAGTCCAGTGTGGTACAGACTTTCAAGAGAATAAGAGGTCAGCTTATGCTGGTTTCGTTAGCAGTGACATGTGTGGGTCTTTATCAAAATATAAAATGATGCTTTAATGCATGTGCACATCACGTTTTTTAAACGCGCTGTTGACGCGCGTTTGTAGCGATACAGACGCGAACTCACGTGAGTCAGACGCGGCCTGTAAATCTTTACACATCTGTATAAATTCAAACACACGTTATTAATAAATTGTTTATTTGTACTTTACAATTTAAATAAATTATTATACAGTTACAGATATCATGTTGTACATAATAGCAAATTTAAAATGCGAACTGGCAGCAGTCCTAAACTAGGCTAAAAGTCTGTGTTTTAGGAGCTAATGTTCCAACGTTTGATTCGATACAGCCACGCGTGTGTTGCGATACAGAGACGATGCAAACTCGCGTATGTATCGATACGATCGCGATGGCTTATTGCGTTTTTAAGGGGGGAAATCATTATTTTTGATGATTTTAAATCCAACATCACATCTAAAGGGCTAGTTCATATGTTTTGAAAAAAATATATATTAAACTAAACTATTTGCGTAATAATTTGATATGCGAATATTTGCATTTTTTTTTATAGAACTTGATGTGATTTATTTTCAAAGTAATGTCTAACACAGACTAAAAGCAAAGATCATGCAAAAACCATTAGTTGTATTTTTATAAAATTGTCACAAACTACAATATAATTTAATTACCAATCTTTTGATATACAGTTTTTTTTTATATTGTGTATTCGCGCAAGGTCGCTGGCAATCTCGTCAACAGTAGTAAGATGGCGTCAGTCGAGGCAGCTTTGATTGTATGCGCTTTGTTATTCACTTTTTTATAAAGGAAGAAGAAAATTTTCCCACGTTTGCGGTTACACGCGAGGGAAGTTTGCGTGTACATTATACAACAACGTGCGTGTGAATCGATACAAACGCGCCGGTGTCGCGCGTTTGAACCGATACAAACGCTATGCTAAAGCGCGCATAAATCGATACAAACAACAACTAACTGCTCTGTTAGATAATATCACGCCGTCGACGCACGTTCCTAAAACGCGCCCCGGCACGATAGGCTACGAAGGAACGGGGTTGGTTTTTAGTCAGTAAGAGTCTGACACTACTTCCCGCTCCGCCCAAGGGCGGGATTTGTCATTGGATGATTTTAACTACCATAAAAAAAAACACCTATTGTCTTTTTATTGTGTCTCTAATTACGATATTCAAAAGATTAAGTGTACTATCAATGCATGTATTTAAAATAAAGATATTGACTATAATAAACCATATATTACAATTATTATTTATTTCACATTCAATTTAACCTCCACCTCCGCCTCCGTTAACCTCCGCTTCCGCGGAAGCGAGACTCGTCATCTTAGCATCCGCCTCCGCCTCCGCTAAGATGGCCTCCGTTACAACCCTAATTACAATATACTATATTTATCTAGTTACAAATAAATAATACCCACAAGTTTGCAAAACAAAATTATCTTTGAGTCGACCTTGTTGCTCAAAATTGACCATAATACTACATTAGGCAACTCTTCTAAATATTTTTAGGGATCCGTAGATTTCAAATGTTGACTTTCGTGGCGAATGCGAATTTTGTAGAAAAAACAAAAGCTACAGAATACTCAGCCAATGTAAACACATCATAATCATCTTTGATAGGTTCAAATAATTTAGATTTTATAGATTTAGATTTTGTCATCTTTGGTCTTCATAGTCTAGCATCATTACAACCGAAAAAAAATCCTCGGCTGTATGCACGGTTTAATTTTGATCGTTTTAATCCCGTAGAGGGTCGATCTGGTACATGAAACACCATCGATTTGTTAAGATAAAATTAATAAATAAAGTACTTTTTTCTAAAACTCGAATTAACATACGCATGTACGAAATTAATTTCTTTATGTAAACAAGTTAATGAGCTTGTAGGTAGTTGTCGGTCGTTGCGTAAGAACTACCTACAGGTCATTGGCCTCGCTCAGCTGATGTTTACTTAAAGAAATTAATTTCGTATAATATGCGTAAATTAATTCGAGTTTAAAAAAAGTACTTTATTTTTTAATTTTCGATAGTGTTTCATGTACAGAATCGACCCTCCACGGGATTAAAATGATCAAATTTTAACGGTATATGTGACGTTCCATTTTACACAGTAAAACACCTATGAAACGCGATACTCTGCGCCATGTTGCAACTTTTAACTCAGCGAACACAATACGGAACCCAATAGCACGCATTCAAAATTACATGTTCTGTGACACTGACCCAGAATATTATTTCTAAACGAGATAACATTGTGTTGCAGATCATGTCAGGTACTTACCTGGCTACTGGTTATCTGTTAATTGCTTTTTAGATATAGCTTTTATTTTTTTATTTTAATATTAAAAATATAAAAACTTGAATACTAACTATAACTTTTATATTAATGAGTTAGAAATTTGGTTGTACGAATTTATTTATGTGAAATTTTAATATTAAAATACTTAAAAAAATATAAGTATTTTAAATACTATTTTTTTAAGTATTATTTTAAATACTTATATTTTTTTAAGTTTTGTAATACCAAACTTAAAAAATAAAGAATCAAAAATACTGGTATAAAAATAGTTATATTTTTTTAAGTATTCTAATATTAAAGTTTAATAAATATAGAATCAAAAATATTCGTGTTGAAAAAGTTCAAATTTTTTCGAGACCTATATTTTTTATTATTTTTTGTTAGTATTGATAAGTAAGGGGTTTTTCTAGTTTTTTAGTGTAAATGTAATTTATAAGTGGCCATGGGCAGGGCACATTGCTCGCATTCTGGAATGGCGACTGCGTACCGGAAGACGTAGCGTTGGCCCCCTTCAAGATAGATCGATGCTGGTAAGGGTTGTAGGAATCCGATGAATGCGAGACGTACAGGACCGTTCATTGTGGCGACACTTCGGGGAGGCCTATTTCCAACAGATAGATAGGAGGAAAAAGATGATGAAATGTAATTTAATTATAGTTACTCCGGTTATTACTTTTAAACCAACCCATTCGTACATACAGTTTGTTTTCCAATAGGTACATAAACTCATTGTAAACTCCATCAATTAAAGCTTTTATAATGACTTATAAAAAAAAAAATATTTTATTTTTCTCAGAAATTGTGATTGTGATTTCACTGTTACGCTAAACATATAACAAAGAAGTCATATTATATAGTTAACATACAACATTTTTAAATGCACATCGATTTATGCTTTTGGTAAACATTAAATATTTAGTAATAAAAATTGATATTTTTTTTATTATGTTTTCATAATTAAAGCTAATGGTCATTAGGTACCGAATGTTAATCTAATTTGTTATGTGTTCCGATTCTAATTATTAGTCAACAAATGGCTTTTATTGGACGTTATGTTTATAATATACACATCGTTAAATTTTGGTCGTTTTAATCTAATTTATATTATTATACGTCAATTAAGAATATGTGACGCCGATATTTCCTTGCTGACTACCGTGAGAAGAAACATCAAAATTAACACACAGGTCAAAGTCTCTTTTAAAGTCCATACAATAAATATGGTCATATAGTATGAGGACCATGCAGATTAGTCTGAGATGGCTTTACTGTCAATGATCGCATCACTACTTACCAACATTTGTCAGTATAGAATATGGGTATGCACCGACATGTGATTGCGGTAGACAAAGGACTTACTCCGTTATCCATGGGTAAAGAGATCGAAGACATACTTAGACTTACTGTAATAGTTTCTACTGCTGATCCTAACGAGGTTCGAAACGGTAGGGAGCTCTATGGGTGCTTTTATCGGGTTGTTTATGGGCCAGCAGCCCTAGCCAAGTTACGACCGTTTCGTTTCGATTCTCTTCCGTCTATCGTCTCGAGTCAGCAACGCCTCCGATTCCTTTGTTCTGACCACGTGTCTGAGCGGTGAGATGACGTCATTCCCAACCATTTGAAGTTTTCTACTAGCGTTAAAGATTGTAGATTATCAGCTTGGCTAAGCCCCGTGATGCAGATTTCTTAGCTTGGTAACGTTTTGGTGAAATCTTCAGGTAAACAGAAGGCTTTTTTAAGTTCTTTATTTTTTTGGAAAAAGAAATAAAGGTAAAGTTTTCAACTATGCAAATACGGACTAAGTTATCTTGACTAAACTACTCAAGATAAAAATAATAATGGACGACTCGGTTCACGCGTGTCTATTTGCACAAGCATTACCGAACTTGTCCTGAAATAGAAACTTTTAAATTCTGGAGTACTGTTCTTTACTTAATTGTTCAACCCAGTTCTCGAGAAAATGTTCATGCCACGTTGTACAGGAATTGGCCTATCATCACTAACAGGACTATTATTGCCAATAAGCCGATTGTATTTTTTTTTTTTTAACGTAGGTAAAATCATCCAATGACAAATCCCGCCCTTGGGTGGGGCGGGAAATAGTGTCAGACTTTTACTGACTAAAAACCTACCTTTCCGTTCCTTGCCTTTATCCCGGGGCCCGTGGTGACAGTCTCACATAACCTTTGAAGCCGATTGTATACACCGTTAAATTTTAGTCGTTTTAATCCAGCGGAGGGTCGATTCGGTACATGAAATACTATCGATTTGTAAAGAGAAAATTAAAAATAAAATACTATTTTTTAAACTCAAATTAATTTACATCCAGACATTTTGCTTGTTTTAAGGCCAGGTTCTACTCATTTTGAATTTTTGAAACCTCTGGAAATCCAGAAATATAAAAGAGAACACCATGAAAAAATATGTTATCAAAATTGGCTATAGGACCAAGCATCATAATCTACATGCCCTTATCCCGTTTTATTTGGGGTCGGCGCAACACGTTTTTTTTCCATTCTCTCCTGTTACTCGTCACGCTATCACTAACTCCCTTTTCTTTCATATCACTCCTCACACAATCCATCCATCTCTTCTTTAGCCTCTCTCTCCCTCTCCATCCATCCACATGTAAACTCATAACTCTTTTAGTAACATGCGTTTCATCCCTCCTCTTCACATGACCATACCAAGACAAACGATTTCCTTTCAACTTTTCAGTCACTGGCGCCACTTTCAAACTTCCCCTAATATACTCATTTCTCACTTTATCCATTCTCGTCACACCACACATCCATCTCAACATTCTCATCTCCGCTACGTGCAATCTTTTTTCTTCCGTCTTTTTCAAAGCCCAACATTCTAATCCATACAGTATGACAGGCCTTATCACGGACTTGTAGATTTTACTCTTCAACTTGAGGGGTATCCGTGGGTCACAAGTTGTTCCCGTGACCCGTCGCCATTTCATCCATCCTGCGTTGATCCGATGTGTTACGTCTCGATCTACCTCACCATCCCCTTGGATGAGCGACCCGAGGTACCGAAAGTCGGAGCAGATCGGTATAGGTGTTCCGGCGAGAGCTAAAGGCACTGGATTGGAGAGACCGCCGAAATCGCAGAACAAGTATTCCGTTTTCGTTCTACTTAATTTCAGGCCAACACTCTCCAGTCTGTGCAACCACACCTCCAATCTGTTCTGGACCTCTAGGCCACTTTCGGCAACTAGCACAATGTCATCGGCAAACAGCATACACCAGGGAGCCTCTTCCTGAATGTCCGACGTCAGAGCGTCCATTATCATCAAGAAGAGGTAAGGGCTGAGAGCCGTGAGACCCTTGATGTAAGCCGACAGCCACATTGAAGCTGAGACTGTTGCCCACTGTAGACCGGACTTGGGTACTGCATCGATTGTACATCGCTCGGATCAACTGCACATACTTCCCAGGCACACCTTTCTCCTTAAGGGCCCACCACAGAACCTCACGAGGTACCCGGTCGTATGCCTTTTCGAGGTCAACGAATACCATGTGCAAGTTCTTATGCGCACATCTATATTTCTCGCACAGCTGGCGTATGGCAAAAATAGCATCCGCTGTACCCCGACCGATAAAACCGAATTGGTTCTGTGAAATTTCACTCTCTTCTCTCAATCGTCTTTCAATAATTTTCTCCCACGCTTTCATAGTATGTGACATCAGCTTTATTCCTCTATAATTGTTGCACTCAAGCACATCACCTATAGGACCAAGCACCGGGCAAAAATCAAAACATGATATAAATTAGTTGGCTCAATAAAATAAAATCTCGAATCTGATCCTAACCTACAATTTCAAACATGACGATCTACGAGATTACGTTACGGAAATATTTGAAATTTACAAAAAGCTTGTTTTATGAAAGGGCCTCGCAAAAACAAAAATCTTGAATAGTTATTGTTTCTTTTTTATATAAAAATAAAACCGATGTTTCAGGGCCGCGAAGTCCACATAGACCCGGGCGAAGTTCATACAAAATACTCAGTGACTACAGCCGGCCTTTAATGTTTATTTATTTATGTACACACAAACACTTATACACAACAACATAACGCAGAATAAACAAGACAGAATAGCACAAAGCAGCACCTTTGTGCTATTCTATCTATATTTGCTCTTTTGTGAAAATTTTCTCATTAGTAAAAAGATTATTCCTATTTATTCCAATTGCGTATTCTTTGGTATTGTTCGTAGCTCGTTAGTAGTCCTGAGTTGAGCCCCTGAGAGAACCAAATGCTTGCACTGACTCGACAGGTCCACACAAATCTGTGCAAGTAGTTCTTTCCTTAAAAGACGATCTCAAACACAATCTGCATGGTTCTCATTATGATTTAACCATTACAATGTAAAGGTCTCTTTGAAAGTCTCTTTTAAAGTCCATACAGTAAAAAAAATACAAACAAAAAAAGTCACACAAACAAAAGTCTATACAGTAAATATGTCATAACTTACTGTTTGGACTTTAAAAGAGACTTTGACCCCTGAGTTTGATTTGGCGTTAAAACTGACAAAAAAAAATAAAATTATCTTTTATCTTAATATTATGTAACCGTTCTTATGTTTCCACTCACTGTTTTTTTTAATTGATAAATAAACTAGTGCTACTTAACTCTTTGATTTGAACCAGTCGTTATCGCCGGTGACCATCTTATCCAGTTTAAAATGACGTGTAAATTTTTATTTGTAACCTAACCTATTTGCAAAAGAAATATAATTTTTATCATAACGTGCATTAATGCTAGAAACAGTAGTCTTATTAAGTAAAATACTTATTAGCTCAAAACAAAGCACAGTGCGCGGTAACCATTCATGAACTAAATCGCATAAACAATAATTCAAAAATTAAAACTATGGTAGCCGAAAAACAGCCTGCCACATATATAAACCATGGTATCACAAAATTAGATTCGAAAGCTCTTTGACGAAAATGAAATTTAATCATCCTGTTGTAGTAGAACTCTTTGAACTTCTTAAAAGTCAAGCCAGTTTCACTTACACGAAGTGCGTTTTGTCGCATTCTATCTGAAAGTGGAAAGCCTTTGTAGAAGAATATAGCAAAAATAAACTTGAAGAAAGGTTTTTTAAAGCGATAGAGCTGCGATCGACCAAATTCATCGCAGGAAAACTTTATGTTATATCGATATTTTGAGCGTTGTACCAGCGTAAATAAATTTTCTGACTGTGCGACTTTTTTTAAAATTTCACTTGGTTGAAGGCAATCTCTATTTATTTTCTTTGATATATTCGTTTTAGTATGAAAAATATTAATATAGTCTAACGTTCTGGGTTCAACACATGGCTTAAGATTATGCCTAACTATATCTTCTTCATTAAACACTTGGTGCCCATTTATTGGTTTGCCAATCAAACTAAATAAGCTCGACTGGTAATGACTATTCATGAGATACGCGAACCACACCCATATTATAAAGATACATCTTACAGTACTATTCATTCGATGGCAAACCAGTACATTGCCACCATTATTCGGCAACAAACATTTTAACAATTCCAGCATAATATTTGTTTTGTCTTTAACACGGAGAATTATTATCATTATTACTGAATATATCAGATAAACTAATAATAGCATACACCACACTAATGGACAGAAAACCAAATACGCATTTTTCCACATCGCTACCGGTGGCGCTTTCTTCACAAAAAAATTTAATTCGTCGTTATAGTCCATGTACCCATGTAAATAGGTAAATGCTTCTGCTCTGCTCAACACAAGTACATTTCTTCCCAGAATTGCGTCAGTTTCATTATTTTGCAGCGTTGCCATAGGCCCTGTAGCTTTCATGTTAGAACTTATTGTAGTAAGTTTTTCGTAGCTTGTATTAAAATTAAAATTCACTTTGAAATGTTCTAGTTCTCCTATCACTTTAAATAAATATTGTTCAGCACCTAATGTCAATCGTTTGTCATCTGCACTATGAGGATGTACAGAGAAAGGAGGTTGATGCGGGACGGTAGCACGCACGGTGCAGTTCCGAAGACCTGTGACGTACTTGTTTGGGAAAAGATTTTTTGTAGTATTCGAGCATAAACCGTAACTGATGACGTTGTTGTAATAATTTCCACAGGCATAGTTATCGAAGGGGTTGTAGGTATAGAGGAGAGTATTGTCACCGCTGATCACCACCACGTTGACAACATGTCGCTTCAGTAGCTCATCAAAAATATTCTTTAGTTCGTCTTTATCCAGCAATCTGATCACAATGAGAAACTTGGAGGATGGGTTCCATGTTGGATCCTCGAGAAGATATTTAAAATATTCCGTGAATTCTGTTGTGTTATATGCATTTATGATATATCCTTGATGTGTAAAGTAGGATTGTGTAGTCGCCTGTCTAAATACCATTGTTGTGACGGTTGAGAAATGAATAGCTTTTAGTATCTCGTAATCGTAAGAATTCATGTCAACGTAAGTGAGCGTCTTTTCAACAGAAAAGTATCTTTCCACTATATTGGTTACACACACAATTAAGTTTGGTTTTGTCTGTTGATTGAAATATATAGCATTTTCACTGTAACTCTTGGCATAAAACAAAGAGAGCCACAAGTAAACACCCAACATTTTTGAATCCACATTGATCTGTGTTATTAGGTAGTCCTTGTTATAAAATGCCATTACAAATAGAGCTGTTAAATGGTTTATCGTAATGGCTCTAGAATATTATGTCTCATTACTAAGACTTCAATCTCTGTTCAACAAATGGTTTTTGATGTGACGATACGTTTTGTGTCGCTTGAATGATTAATTACTAAACGAGGTTGAAAATAGTTTTTTTTTTGTTCTGTTAGGTTACGAGATTTTTTTTATGGTAGGTAAAATCATCCAGTGACAAATCCCGCCCTTGGGTGGAGCGGGAAGTAGTGTCAGACTCTTACTGACTCAAAAGTTGATTTTTCGGATGTCAAGTCTAAGTGATGCAGTAAATTATTATGCACTATTTGAATTCACTGGCTATTTATATTTTATAGATGGCCAAATCCATAGTTAAGCTTGTACTTCTTTTTTTAAATAAATGGTGCAATACTACACTTAAAAAGTTAAAAATATCCAATATTTTTACAAAAAAAAAATGCAATTTAACTTTAAATTCCGAATTCCGTACCAAAAAAAAATGAAAAACAAAACCGGAATCAGCTACTTTTGCATTTTAGTATTATATTTTAGTTTTTAGTATTTTATTTTAGTTTTTTGTTATTTTAGTATTCAGTTTTTAAAGATGATTGTTTTTTTTTTGTTATATTTTATTGTAATTAACCTCCTCAAAAGGTCAAAAGGTTCCTGTGCTGTATTTTCCATATGAGGCATACTATAAATAGAAAACAGCAATACATTGCCCATCCATTATTAATTGTTACAGGATGACATGCAATTAAAAACAAACCTTATAAGCTCATACTAAAGGTTGCATTTTATACTTAATCGAAATGGGAACAAGACAGTGCATCGAACCATTGATGGTATGTCATTGCTGTACTTAGCACTTATAATCATAGGTTCTTAAGATTTATGCCCACGTCGCCATGTTACCTAGCCTATTGATAGAATACCATATTGAGTTTTTCAATGTTATAATTTTTATGACATAATTTTATGTAAACATAAGGCTGTTCATAAAATGAGCATATATAATGGTTGCATGCTTTTATGTCGGTCATTATCGGCACTTGAAAGACCATGCCATTTTTTATTTATTTTGTATGTATTTTGTATTAACATTCTTAATGAGTTTATTTTGATATTTGTATTTTATTTTATTTGTATATTAAATTTATTTGCCTTTTTTTTCATTTATGTTTCCACTTTTTTTAGAGAGGTGTGGGAGCCGAGTAATAACGACCCCGACTTACAAGTTGTAGGTCGCGGGTTTGAACCCAGCCAGGCGCATTACTTTATGAAATTGATTTCATCACCTTCTACTTCTTCCTGCCCTTATCCTATAATACTTGGGGTCGGCGCACCACTGCTCTTAAAACGGTGAAGGAAAACATCGTGAAGAAACCAGCATTTGTCCAAGGATCAAAAATTTGAAGTCATGTGACATTCACCAAACCGCACTGAGCCCGCGTGCTGAATTACAGCCCATCCCCTAAAATAAAAACAAAAAAAAAATCTGCAAAGAAGTGGCAGCAGGCTGGACACATTGCTCTCAGAACAGTGGTGCTATTCTCTAATAAAACGCAGCGCTGCCTCAACGACGAACACCCAGATAGGATACATTGGATTGTCAACCTAATGCACATTTACATTGGATTGTTAATTTAATGTATCCTATTTGGATGTTCGTCGTTGCGGCAGCGCAGCGTTTTCTTAGAGAATAGCACCACAGGAAGACGCAGCGTTAGAAGGCCTCCCACGAAGTAGACCGGTGTCCTGAAGAGGGTCCTGGGAATCAGATGATGCGAGACGCGCAGGATCAGTTGTAGCAAAACCTTCCGTTACGCAGTGGACATCTTTCTGTTGAAATGATAATGGTGCGATGGTGTGGACAGCTGGGTGCAGCAGCAAAACAACCCCTCAGTCGCCTGGATGGCCCGGTGACCATGTATTTGTGTGAATAACAACTTTGTGATTTTTCATGATACAGTTATGAAATGTTTTATATAAAAATACTAGACACGTGTTTCGGGTTTCTCATAATTATACTAAAAACAAGGTTTTATATTATACGAAATGTAATTTATAATAGAGAGTACATATTCTCACCATACAATTAATCATCCAAATTCTAGGTTCATTAAAGAACATTTTATGAAACCTGATTGGAATCAGACTAAAATCTATGTCTAGAAAATCATTTGGTTAATCGTAATAGATCTAGTTCTATTACGATTAACCAAATGATTTTCTCTTTTCAACAGACATTTTTCTTTATATAAATAGCCATAATAAAAACTCATTTATCTTTCTGACCTAGCTACCTAACGTTTTCTTAAAGCATAATTCGATCCAAAAATGTTGGTTGTGTACTTATTGCTCTGTTTGTATTATGTTAAGTGCTACAGTGAAAATGCCTTATCTGTTGAAAATAAGCAGAATAAGAGTTTGGTGATGTGCGTAACCAATATAGTAGATAAATATTTTTCTGATAAGAAGACCCTAACATACGTTGATATGGATTCTGACGCTTACGATATCCTGCAAGCAATTCATTTATCAATCATTACAACGGTCATATACAGACAGAAGACTACACAGTCTTTCTTTAGACACCAAGAATATCTCATAAATGCAAACAAAGCAACAAAATTCATAGAAAATTTCAAATATCTTCTCGAAGATCAAACGTGGAACCCATCCTCTCGGTTCATAATCGTGATCAGATCGCTGGATGAAGATGAACTGAAGAAGATTTTCGACGAGCTATTGAAGCGACATGTTGTTAACGTACTAGTAGTCAGCGGTATGGACAATACTCTCCTCTACACCTACAACCCTGTCGACAACTATGCCTGCGGAAAATATTACAACAACGTCATCAGTTACGGTTTATGCTCGAATACGACGAAAAATCTTTTCCCAAATAAGTACGTGACTGGGCTTCGGAACTGCACCTTGCTTGCTACCGTCCCACATCAACCACCTTACACTATACACCCTCAACTTGCAAAAGACAATCGAATTACATTAGGTGTAGAACAATATGTATTTAAAATACTAGGAGAACTAGATCATTTCAAAGTGGCCTTTAGTTTAAATCATACTAGTCATAATTATACTACGATAACCTCTGACATGAAAGTTATTGGGCCTATGGCTAAGCTGCCAAACAATGAAACTGATGTCATGTTTGGTGATATTATGATAGTATCAAGCCGAGGAAACGCATTTACATATTTACATGGGTACATGGATTATTGCGATGAGTTTCGTATTTTTGTGAGAAAAGCTTCATATGTAGCTAAGTGGAAAGATACTTATTTAGAATTCTATCCTTTGGTGTGGTGTTTGCTCTTGGTAGTTTATCTGTTATATTCAATAATTATTATTATACTTCTTAATGTTGAAGATAAAACTAATATGATGCTGAACCTTTTTAAACTTTTACTGTCCGCTGGCTGTAATATTCCCCATCAAATGAATGAAAATAAAAGGTGCATTTTTATGATATGGGTGTGGTTTGCGTCTCTAATGAACTGTTACTACCAGTCGAGCTTAGTCAGTTTCATTGGGAACCCAGTAAAAGAACACCAAGTAGCAGATGAAATAGACTTACATAGGTATAATTTCAAGTCTTGCAATATTCCTGGAATGCAAATGTTGATGCAGTTAGAAACGAATAAGTCTTCTACAATAAGTTATGATTGTTTAGATCCGTTAGATAATTTGATGAAAGTTGCTGATTCAAAAAAATTATTTACTGTTGTACCACAATCAATATACTTCTACAACCAAATAAAGTACTTCGACGAATTTGGTGATTCTGGCCTGTTTTACTTCAAAAAACCTTACGTCAAGTATGTTTTAGGAATGTTTTTCTATAAAGGATTTCCACTTACAGACAGAATGCGACAAAATGCGCTTCGTTTAAGAGAAAATGGTTTGGTTAATAAGAAGTTCGGTGACTTATACTACACCAGGCAGATAAAATTGAATTTTCACCAAAAGGAGTTTGAAACTAGGTTTGTAATACCGTGGTTTATATATGTAGCAGGCTGCATTTTGGCTACTATAGTTTTTATAATTGAATTACTGTTGAGTCTGTAAATATGCACTTACATTATTATCATATATTTTAAAAATTAGAGATTTACTATTTCAATGTCATGAATTTGGTATTAATATTGTCATAGCTTAGATTCCTGGTCATGTCGGTATTCTTGGTAGGTAATAAGTCAGCTGATTCATGCGCCAAAAATGCTGTTCTCACTGGTTCTCTTGCCCAATCTAAAATGTATTCCCATGATATTTGTACTACCCTTCCTCTAAATTTATTTAAATCTTGTTCCAAGGCATGGCAAATCTCTAATCCGTAAACGGTAAATTTTATGGAGATATTCAACGCGAGATTCTCCACAAACCGTGGTTTTTCAAATATCAATTGCAAAAAATTCACTACCTCAACTATATTATGTCGTTTACGTTTAAATCATTGTTGCTCTCCTTATTTCTTGGCCAAACTTAGGATTAAGGATAACTCTCTCTGTGAATGCGGTTTGGATGAAGGAAACGTGGACCATTTATTTTTCTCCTGTCCTAAATTGCGTTTCTCTTTTCATGAAATTATTCCTTCTCCTATCCCTCGTTCAACCTCGATCAAATGTCTTCTTCCTTTTGTGTTTACACGTTTTATATGCAAATTCATTGAATTTAACAAAATTAAATTGTAACTACTGTAAATACTTTTTTCCACTCTTTCTAGTTTCTGCCATGTATAAACCTTCTTACATAGTCATAATCTGTGGTCATAAGATTGACTGTCTATGACGGTCGGTTTGCGTTCCCCTCCTTATTTATTTATACTCTTTGGTCTGCGAAGATTTTTTTATTTTATTTTGTACTTTAATTTAAAAAGATATCTATATTTATTTTACGGTTAATTCTCGCTAAATACTCTATTCATTGAATTTAACAAAATTAAATTGTAACTACTGTAAATACTTTTTTCCACTCTTTCTAGTTTCTGCCATGTATAAACCTTCTTACATAGTCATAATCTGTGGTCATAAGATTGACTGTCTATGACGGTCGGTTTGCGTTCCCCTCCTTATTTATTTATACTCTTTGGTCTGCGAAGATTTTTTTATTTTATTTTGTACTTTAATTTAAAAAGATATCTATATTTATTTACGGTTAATTCTCGCTAAATACTCTCCAGCGTTTGATGGTATATTAACAGTTTGTACGTGTTATTGGCAAAATTGTGGTGTTTCTTCCACAAAGGCCATTAATCAAAAATTTTAGTTTTTTTTATGGTAGGTAAAATCATCCAATGACAAATCCCGCCCTTGGGCGGAGCGGGAAGTAGTGTCAGACTCTTACTGACTACAAACCTACCCCGTTCCTTCGTTACCTATCGTGCCGAGGAAGGGTATTCCTTTCGGAAGCTGACCCATGACCCCAGCAGGCTTCGACCCTGTCTGCCTGCAGCTAGCAGACTGGGCCTCTACGGTTTGCTGTCAGCTCCTTGAGGCGCGCGGGGACAGTACGCGCCGTCGACGACTTGGGCTCGGTCCGGTCGATCACCGGACGATCGTACAGCGTGCTACCCATTGCACGCCATCCGCAAGCCCGCGCCTACGGAGGCCGGAAATCGGGATCGGAATCCCGGCGGCGGCTGGAGCGAGCGCCCCGTTGCCTCTGCCTGATGCGGTCGGCCTCCTCTTTTGCTAGCATTACTGTTTCGCAGAAGGAGGCGACCGCCTGCCATCCCTCCAAAGAGTATAATAATAATATAGGGGAGAGCGGGGCTCTTTTCGCTGTCGGCCTCTGTGTGACCACCATCTAGTTCGGGGACTGTTTCACGGCTCGTTGTGAAGTGAATACCTAAAGCTTGCATCGTAATTAATGAGTTGAGTGATCTGAAATAGTTTGTTTAGTGCTCGTTACCCAGTCATCGCCCACAAAACAGGATCTCTGGAAAGGATTTATACTGTAATCGTCATCCTCACCCGATAACTAGATAAACCGATTGATTGTAATCATTACATACAAATATAATATTAAAAAAAATAATTAAAACCCGTCTACATAAAAAAAAATACACTAAAAAGTATAAGACAAGATTTTCAGGATGCTGAAATAAACAAGGTTACTAGATAAACAAGAACAAAACAGAAAGAATAACGAAGTCACACGTTATATAGGTACCAACCGGTTACAAAATAACGATTTTTCTTTTTGTTTTACGGTACGGCGAATATCCGCCCTTACGATATTGAAACTTCCACGGTCTGGACTAGGCGTTTTGCCTCGTCGTTTATACCGCGTACATCGAAGGACTGGAACCATTTTCCGTCCGATTATAATTTAGGTGTCTTCAAGGCTAGAGTAAATAGGCTCTTAATAAACGCCTCACCATCAACGAATGCATCACTGCTTACGATCAAGTAGGAATGCAGTCAAGCACTAATTTATACAATTTAAAAAAAAGAACCTATTTATAGCCTGAGCCTAGCCTAACCTATCTTGTTTTTGACCTTTTAACCGCCTACGTCGGAAATATCCGACAAATACTCTTGCATTTATTCCGCCAGGTTCACACATCCACGACCAAATACTCCATCTCGTCAGCTCGTCTGTCGTCTATGGGGATTGAAGAGCTAAACGAGATGGAGTACCCAGTCGCAAACACACGACCCTGGCGAATAGGACACGAAAACACTCGTCAGATCAATACAACGCAAGTGGTTAAAGAGTTTAAGCAATCACAGAGTTTCTTGCTGATTCTTTCTCCATAAAAAACGACCAATTGAAGCCGAGCACCAGCGTCTGACGTTAGAAAAAAAAATATATATATATATATATATATTGAATTTAACTAATTTATAACCTTCCTTGCTGACAACAAATCCAATATAATGTTGAATTTTTTATAATATTTGCCCTCCACTGGTTGTAATTTTGGGCACGCCATAATTATGGCGGTAAGTCCCATCTTTGAGGCGTGGCTGGAAAGATCTAAAGACCTCAAGAGCGTCCTCACCTTCCGCATGACACAGGTTCTCAACGGACATGGTAAGTTCGCGAGGTACCTGTACCAGATTCGTGCGGAAGTGACGCCCAGGTGTCGCCACTATGTGGAACGCCCGGAGGACACGGTGAAGCACACGGTCGAAGTCTGCCCCGCTTGGGCGGAGCACCGCCATGTCCTTGTGGGGGCGATCGGTGACGGCGATCTCTCGCGCCGGGCCTTGTTACAGGCCGTGGTCCTGAGCAAAGAGAAATGACAGACGGTCCCCTCCTTCTACGAAGCAGTAATGCTAGCAAACGAGGAGCAAGGAGGAGGTCGACCGCATTAAGCAGAGGCAACGGCGCTCACGCCCTAGCCGCCACCGGGATTCTGATCCCGATTTTCGGCCACCGTAGGCGCGGGCTTACGGACGTCGAGCAAAAAGTAGATCGCTTTCCGTCCGTCTGGTAACAGTCCAGACCGAGCCCAAGTTGTCGACGGCGCACACTGTTCCCACGCGCCTCAAGGAGTCGTCAGCAAATTGTATGGGCCCAGCAGGATCGAAGCCTAATGGGGCCATAGCTAATGTGAAAGTGCACACCAGGGCCCTTAAACCAAGGCAACGCAGGAACGGAGTGGGTTTTTTAGTCAGTAAAAGTCTGACACTATCTCCCGCTCCGCCCAAGGGTGGAAGTTGTCATTGGATGATGACCGAAAAAAAACAAACTGAAACTAATTTGAAATACTAAATTTAATGTAAGATGCACATTTTATGTAATATGAGTCTGTTTCATTAATTACACTATGCAACACCAAAAAAATCACCGATATTCCGGATGGTGATTTGTATTATGTATACCTTATAAACGATAGACTACACATTTATATTTAGATATCACATCCCAAAACCGAAATCTCACTTTTTTTACTTTGCGCAACACTTGTTCGAGCGATGTACGCTCGAACAAGTGTTGTGTTTGATTAGGTAGATCATTAATGTGTGCAAAGCAATATTACTCTTAAATCTACAAAATGTCGCATTTTTCTGTTAAGTTTCACTTAATTTGTTCAATTTGTGGTCAATTAATGCATAAAAGTGAAAAAAATAGTGCCATTTTCGCTTTAGTTTGAGAGTTTTACTTATTTTAAACTAAAATTGAAATTTAAAATCTAGCACTAATTGTGGGTTAATAGTATGTTGTTTAAAATGGTGTAAATATTTGACGAGTTGTCCTATAGGTAATATTTAAAAACCAGATACTTTTTGGTGGACTAATGCAGTGCTGTAAACCTAAAAATCATGTTGGCGTCTGCACTGTGAAACGTTTTTCAAAAACTCGAAACTCTCAGTAAAGTATGCTAATATGTCATCAGTGGCAATGAAGATAATTCTCCAGACACCTAAGTTGGATTGATAAAAAAAAATTGTAAAAGCACTCTCCAAAGACGGATGTGAATTTTTGTTTCTTAAACACTAAGTGGGGCAAAAACCAATGACAATTTCTTTGCTCCTGGCATATGAGCACTAATCAAAGATTCCACTTTATTATATAGCCTCCGTAGTACATATATATCGATGATAGCCTCAGTCCCATTGAAAAAATGCATGGTCAGTTTAATTTGTTGACATTACAAAAAAAATCCTTGGGAATCACAAGTTACGAGACTTCTATGAAAAACTTAACATGTTTTCAAATGTGTATCATAAGCGAAGATGCAAAATGTCTTTGAAAATCCATTTAAGTTCCCCCCCCCCCCGTTTAAGTTTCTTTCCGTATACATGGGTGTAATAAGTGATGAACACGGTGAAAGATTTCATCAAAAAATTACAGGGTATAAAAAGCGTTATCAAGGTAGATGGTTGCCAGCCATGCTTGTGGACTACCGTAGGATCCTTCAGAGGGACACTGCCACTAATGACTATAAGAGGAAAGCCAATCGTTCCAAAAAAAAAAGGTTTTCTTCATGTAGAATAACAATTTATGTTCCTACTTCATATAATTTTAAGTAAAATCACTAAATGCTTTTCTCTACTAAACTTGATGTGATGTAAAAAAAATATTTATATATTTCAATTAGGCCTAGGGTGGGGAATCGTAATTACGTACAATGAACCCAGTGAATTTTTATTTAGTTTTAAATAATGAAACTGATGTTTATTTTGGAGATGTTTTGTTAGTATCGAGTCGAGCAGATGCATTTACATATTTGCATGGCTACCTGGATTATTACGACGAGTTACGTTTTTATGTGAGAAAAGCGTCATATGTGGCGAAGTGGAAAAATGTTTATTTGGAATTCTGTCCAATAGTGTGGTGTCTGCTGGTGGTTGTTTATCTGATATTTGCAATAATAATGATCATACTCCTCCGCGTTAAAGACAAAACTAATATGATGCTGAAACTTTTAAAATATTTGCTGTCCACAGGCAGTAATATGCCCCATCAAATGAATAGTAATATAAGATGCATCTTTATAATATGGGTATGGTTTGCATCTCTAATGAACAGTCTTTACCAGTCGAGCTTATTCAGTTTAATCGATAAACCAATAAAAGAATACCAAGTGTCAGATGAAATCGATTTAGTTAAGTACAACCTCAAGTCTTGCATTACTCCTGCATTGCAAACATTTATACAATCTGAAACTAATAAGTCACCTGAAATAAATTCTAATTGTCTAAATCCTGTAGAAAGTTTGATGAATGTTGCTAATTCAGAAGATTTATTTACACTTGTGCCACAATCAGTATATTTATACAACTACAAAGACTATTTTGATAAATTTTCCCATTCCCCTCTATTCAGCTTCAAGAAACCTTTCGTCAAGTTTATTTTAGGAACATTTTTCTATAAAGGGTTTCCACTTACAGATAGAATGCAACAAAATGCGCTCCGTTTAAGAGAAAATGGTTTGATTGGTAAGAAATTTAGAGACGTATACTATACCAGACAAATTAAATTCAATTTTCACCAAAAGCGATTTGAATCTAGATTTGCAATACCGTGGTTTATATATGTGGCAGGTTGCTTTTTAGCTACTGTAGCTTTTATATATGAATTACTGATTACGCGATACAGTTTATAAATTTAATACATTAATATTAAGATGGTTTTTAGCATAAATGAAATTTTGATATGGCTGGTGAGAGAATATTTGCCGATGTCAAATATTTTTACAGTATTAGAAATATTTTAAAAATCTATTTTTTTTTTCTAGAGTACCGTAGAGCTTTTTGTTGGTTCTTCTCCATAGGATAAGATCAATTGGAACCGTGCACTAGCACCCGACGTTTTACAATTTCTAATTAAATTAATATATTTTGAGTTAAATTTAATCATTTTTCGTAATTGAATTGAGAAAATGCGGTTTGTTTGAAAATAGTTTAATTTACGAATGACGTGCAGTTGCTTGGATGATACAATACATAATTATATACATTTCTTACGAAAACAAATTTAAATGATTGTAATACCATGGTTTAATAATTCACATTTATGTCACATGTTTTGGCTACTACATTTTTTATTAATAAATTACTGTTATCCACAATTCAATTTATTATTAATGTTACTGAGATTATTCTTAGCTTATGTGTATTGTGTGCTTGACTCTATTTTCTTTAAATAAATATACTTTTATTAAAGCAAACGCAGCTATCAACGCCCCATCGAAAATCTTCAAGTATAGAATAGAATAAACTTTATTGTACACCGTCATCGTCATAATCGCCATCGTGGTTTGTCGTTTCAATGTGGTTCTTAGTTGTATTGTGTTGTATTACAGTAATATTAAAGTAATTAGAATTCTTTACGGTTCCAGAATTAATTTAGTTTCAGGTAGGTAAAACTTTTCACGCGTTTGTTCCTTGAGCATCGAATACTTTTACTTCAGTGTGACTAGTAGTACAAAAAAAGTAATAAAATGCATTAGTTACTATAGGGCAAACGAGAATGATGATCATGTCCTACTGATTCTTGATCCTTCAACAAGCATGTAACTTTTCTGCGAAATTTATACAAATAAAAGACGTCTATAATTTATCTTGTATTTTTTTTTTATATAATTTTATAACGTTGTGTGAATTTAGAAAGAAAAGATGTGAAGGAAAGAGGTAAATAATAAAATATGTTCCTTGTAAAGTTGTTTTCAATTTTAATTCATTGGAGGGAACTCTGGGTGGTCTGCAGGTACGTAGAAGCCCCGCGACAGCCTTCCAAGGCCGGCAGGCAGAGGTAGAACAGTAGCCACTGAAAGCCTCGCCTCTACCATCTGTAGAGGCGATGCCCTCAGAGGCTAAGAGTAGCCAAGCAGATATTGCTCGTCACCAGCAGGTGCAGGTTTCTCAGCCGGTGGCAGAACAGCAGTAGGCAGTAGAGGCGAGGTCCTCAGAGGCCAAGAGTAGCAAAGTAGATCCTGCTTCTCACCAGCAGGGGCAGCTTCCTCAGTGACAGACAGCAGTAGATAGTAACACAACACAAGAAAATTAAACAAATAGGATCCACAAGTTGCACGATAGATACAACACAACAACACACTACAAAGACACACACTAACACTAAGAGACACTGTACGTACACAGATAGACCTCTCTACGCGCTACCTAGCTTTCGAAACCACCACACAATTTTTCCGACAATTATTCTGGGAGATCTCTTTAAAAAATTTGAATTTCAAAAATGAAGTCTGAAGTAATAACCTGCGAGTATTATTGTACCACAAAAGAAATATTAAAAATAAAAATTATATAAGCATGAATTTATGTAAGAATTATGACAATTAATACTTAATCAAAACATATGATTTATTTTTATTAAATAATATTACGACAATAGCTATTATAAAATACTCTTTCATTTCCCTAACTAACATTCAGTGGGAAAGAAGCTTAGATAATGACAACATTATCTCACATAGAAAGTCATCAAACATGAAATACAGAAATGATGAGAAATTAAAATTATAAACTAACAGAAGACATTATTACAATAAAAAAGGCATTGTGAGTATTAAATAACACTACAATGTATTTAATAAGGTCAATTCGTGATTCCATATTAAAAATTTAAATTAAACGATACTTAAACACGTGATTGTAGTCATAATAACAAACAACTTTAACTATGGGGCCAAACCTGAAATCATAAAAAAAATCTGCTGATCAGTTCATTTATGTTCGCCTAACAGGTCAAAATGTACTGAACTTGGCTGATTTTTTTCGCGATTTCGGGTTTGGTCCCATAGTAAAAATTGTTTCTTGTCATGACTACAATCACTTGTTTAACTGTCGTTCACTAATTACCAGTCACCCTATATATTTTTTTCTTATATCATACAAACGTGTTTGTACAGACCACTTTAAATCCTAACAATTCGTTTTTATAGAAGTCTATTAGCGACTAAACTTTGTCGTCTCGTTTTCGACTTTACTCAAACTTAAGATATTTTAGAGGATCAGTAAGGTAAAAATAATAAATAAATGTTTTTATTTAAAACTGTGTGCACGTGTTCTTGTTTTTCGGTATATTAATCAATTACGATATATTTTGTAGTCAGATGGAAATATTTATTTTTTCACATTATTGGTAGTGCAAAAGTACTAATTTGTTATTTTAATGATAATAAAAAAAAATACAATAAGCATGTACTACTTTAATTCGTTTCATTTTACTATAATTAGTGTATGTGTAATATGAATATGAACATGAATATGAACACAAGCCAGGTCGAAACTCTCGGCACCTTACAAAATGCAGACGACAGCACTGTAATGTTGCGTATTCGTTGCTCACGCTAGTAAGTCAGAGATCCAAGATCGCCTCGTAGAAACCCGAGAGGCTATGGTAGAGCGCTTGAACTTGTTAATTTCTAGGGTGCTAAAACGAACGTTTGAGTTTGTTTTACCGCTAAATAGGAACCAATTCTACCCGGTTTCATGTTTTTGAAGTGTTACCGTGCCGATAACCGTCTATTTTGGACTTCTTGGGGGATAACTTTGTCATTTAGATGTACTCTCAGTTTTGGCTCATACAAAACTCCATAGTCTTGAGCATCGACCCGAGTTGCTGACAGTTTTCTATCTTTACATTTCGAGGCTTGCATTGGAATTGCACTATTTAATTCCACCAAGCACCTTCCACCATAAGATCACTAGACATACGGCTTGCGCCACTGGCGGATACCATGGAGAATATCCCATCCAATCCTACAAATCATTTTGGGGACATCTTTATTGCGCGTACAGTCAAGAAGTGAGAGTTCCTGCCAGAGTTTGTGTTTCCTGAAAGCTACAATCCAGGGATTGTTGCTTTCTTCAAACTTACTATATACTCCATCGTGGACCAAATCATCACTTACCATCAGGTGAGATAGTGGTAAAACGCGAGCCTAACAATAATAAAATAGTAAACCTCCTCTTATTAGTCGGTTAAAACATCCATTAAAGACATTTTTATGAACACTGATTGCTATCTGAGTAAAAATCCATTATAGACTAGATCCATTACGATAACCCATTAAATCACCCAACTGCCACCACCCACATCACGTACTGACACTATGAAAACATAATAATAAACCTATTTATTATATCTTCATTACCAAGCTACCCAACATTTCCTACAAGCATAAATCAAAGAGCAACTAAGAATGCTGGTCAATTACGTATTGTTTTCTTTATTATATGTAAAGTGTAACAGTGAAAATGCTTTGTATTTTGAAGAACAGCAGAATCAAGGATTAATTATGTGCATTACCAATATAGTAAATAAATACTTTTCTAATGCAAAGACGCTTACATACGTTGATATGAACTCGGATGATTACGAAATCCTGAAATCTATTCATTTATCAACCGTCACAACGCTGGTATTCAGACACATCACAACACAGTCCTTCTTTAGACACCAAGGATATCTCATAAACGCAAAGAATATAACGAAATTCACAGAATGCTTCAAATATCTTCTCGAAGATCCAACATGGAACCCATATTCTCGGTTTATAATCGTAATCAGGTCGCTGGATAAAGATGAACTGAAGAAAATTTTCGACGAGCTATTACAGCGACATGTTGTCAACGTACTAGTGGTCAGCGGTATTGACATTGCTCATCTCTACACTTACAACCCTTTCGCCAACTCTGCCTGTGGAAATTATTACAATAAAGTCATCAGTCATGGTTTGTGCTCGAACACGACAAGGGATCTTTTCCCAAATAAGTACGTGACTGGTCTACGAAACTGCACCTTGCGAGCTACTGTCCCACATCGACCACCATTTTCTATAAACCCTCGTCTGGCAGAAAACAAGCAAAGAACATTAGGTGTTGAACAATATATATTCAAAGTGCTAGGAGAATTAGAGCATTTCAAAGTGAATTTTGACTTCAATGTTACTAATAAAGTATTTACTACAATAACCCCTGATATGAAAATTACAGGGCCTATGGCAATGTTGCCAAATAATGAAACCGATGTCATGTTTGGTGATACTTTTTTAGTAACGAGCCGAGCAGATGCATTTACATATTTGCATGGATACCTGGATTATTACGACGAGTTACGGTTTTATGTAAGAAAAGCGTCATATGTAGCTACGTGGAAAAATGCTTATTTGGAATTCTATCCAATAGTATGGTGTCTTCTGGTAGTTGTCTATCTGATATATTCAGTAATAATGATCATACTCCTCCGCATTGAAGACAAAACTAATATGATGCTGAAACTATTAAAATATTTGTTATCCACTGGCAGCAATATGCCCCATCACATGAATAGTAATGTAAGATGTATATTTATAATATGGGTGTGGTTCGCATCTCTTATGAACAGTCATTATCAGTCGAGTTTAGTAAGTTTCATCGATAAACCAATAAAAGAATACCAAGTGTCTGATGAAATAGATTTAGTTAAGCACAACTTTAAGTCTTGCATTTCTCCTGGAATGCAAGCATTTATGCATTCAGATACAAATAAGTCTCCTGCAATAAATTCTAATTGTCTAATTCCCTTAGAAAATTTGATGAAAGTCGCTCAATCAGAAGATTTATTTACGCTTGTGCCACAATCAATATATTTATACAACCATAAAAAGTACTTTGACAAATTTAACACTCTATTTTACTTTAACAAACCTTACGTCAAGTTTATTATAGGAACATTTTTCTACAAAGGGTTTCCACTTACAGACACAATGCGACAAAATGCGCTTCGTTTAAGAGAAAACGGTTTGATAAGTAAAAAGTTCAGAGACTTATACTATACCAGGCCGGTAAAATTGAATTTTCATCAAAAGGAGTTCGGAACAAGATTTACAACACCATGGTTTATATATGTGACTGGATGCTTTTTGGCTACTATAATTTTTATTTTTGAATTACTGTTTTCCCGATTCAGTTTATAATTATATAAATTTACTGGTGTCATGCTGGTGACTTTAGTTATTAAGATGTTTTTTAGCGTAAAAGCAATAAATGTGATATGGCTGGATTTTCTTAAATTTTGCTTTAGTGCTTCAGAATGTAACTGTAATATGGACTAATAAATAATATGGTATATACAAACTGATAATAATAAGGATACGAACTCATTGAGCATTATAAAATTAGTCCGCATCGCTTTCCGTGAGAAAAGTGCTAATGAAAAAGGGCTAACATTGCACGAGTTGGAAATGAGATGATTTAGGAAACTGACTAAATGTACAAAGTGATGTAAGCATTTATGAATGTGAAATATTAAGGATGGCGACAAAATAACCAATATGAACCAATAAAATGAATAACCAATATTGGTTATTTCGTCGCATCATCAAATACATAACTAGTTGGTATCGCTATCAATGAGAGAAGTGCCCAGACGACCGGCAGCACTGCCACGATGAATGACAATGCTAATTCTTTGGCTGAAATAAAGGGCAAGTTCTTTGGCCAAAGGAAGAACTGTTTACTGCAGTTTGTGTCGAAAAACTCGATAAACAATCAGTCTTCTAAGTACTTATGTCATTGACGAATCATTGTCAAAGACGTATTGTTATGAGGCATCTTTTTACCGAAAGTCATTAAATATAGACTACCAATAGACAGGACATAACGAACGAAAATGTAATCCGATAGCTGTTACCTAGGAGTAGTAAGTCGCTCAGTCTAGTGTAGACGACTGGACCTAACTTCAGTTTATTTTCGTAAATATTTTTCGTATTTACTCTGTAATTAATTAGGATTCAATAATTTTAGAAAATAGTTCTAGAAAACAGCTTAAAACATATAAATTACATATTTAATTCGCAAGTTTGCTATTGAAAGCTAGCTGACACTGGATGACAGTTTTTCTAAGACATTTCTTCTGATGTTCGCTCAGTTGTATCTCTTTAATCTCTTTGTTTTTACCACTCCGTCAGCGTATATGATATTCACAAAACATCATAATACCAAAACATCGATCACTTTACCAATATTAACCAACATAAGATTTAGTATCACATGCTTGTCAGTTTAGTTTCAAAACCAAAAATATCTAGATATTTCAACTTCAATATTTTGGGCGACGACTGATCACGGCATATTTAAGCCGTATACCGTAATTAGAGATACAATAGAAAGACAATAGGTGTGCGAACACGGTGTCCGCTTGAGGCTTGAAAGTTAGGCTAGTTTAAAATATAAAAATTATGGTACAAGGTAGTGACCACAATAAAAGGTACATAGTTAAGGTACATAGCAAAGTATGAACAAATCAGTAGGTTTCCAAATTTCTTTGATCCACTTTTACCCAGCTAGTGCACAACAGCCAAATACCTGAACGATGAACACGCGGACAGCCAATTTAAAACCTTAGTGTGCATAAACATATTTAATTTTCTGATAAAAATAATCACACGTTGATATTAATTTTAACAGATAAGAAATCTTATAAGTAATTTATTTACTTACCGTTACAATGATACTATGACTTTTTTTGTGGAAAGTCCAAATGACTCTTCTCGTTCTGCGGGGACTAAGAGAGAATGTCAGACTTTTATTAACTAAATCAAAATGTGATCCTTTAGTTACCCTCTGCATTTCAAGGCCATGGTAACTGTTTTGGAGAATCCTGCAGCGCTAACAAGCATCTCTTTGACAACAAGTAGGTACAACAACAACCAATAAACGCAAAGAATGAATCCATAGGAGAAAGAAACTTTTGCCATAAATTGCTGGCAACAGTGCCGGATTAGCCTCATAGCAAGAGTAGCAAATGCTACAGGCTTCGCGCATCAGGGGGCCATAAAATTGAATCAACTCCGAATTATCCATAAAGAATAAAGACAATGTAAGCAACTGCCTGAGCTATAGTTTGTGTGGGATCGCAGTTAAGCAATAGTTTATATCAAATAAAAAAAAAATAGTAGACCCCTTGGTAGAATTTGCTACAGGCCCCGCACTTCCTTGATCTGGCTGGCATATATTTTTTTTCTTTTCGCCAAAAGTGAAACCTAGGCCAATTCTTAATTAAAGGACTGTATGAGAAATCAATAGCAAAAATAATTATGTCTACCAACTGTAACCGAATTAGTGACTAATTAGTAGGTTGCTATAGGTTTTTTATCAGGCGTTAGGTTATATTTTGGTTTCGGTATTAATGGTGTGTACGCATTAAATAGTGTCAATCACTATCGCAATACTAACGCGTATCTTTTCGGTTAGTTTATCACTTTTTTTTTATTTACTACCTTTACTGACGAAAGACTGCGAATGTGAAAAAATATAACAGAAATAACCGACTCAATCTATTTTACAACCTTTTTATTAATAGAAACCTCACAATATTACGTATTACACAAGCAATGCTTCTATACGTAATTTCGTTCGGTTATGGTTTAAGGTCCTGTTTTTTTTTCCTTTTGATTTATCGTATTGTGCTCTAACATACAAACTAGGTTTCATTTCTGGTGAAAAGAAAAAAAAACCGGCCAAGTGCGATTCGGACTAGCGCACGAGGGGTTCCGTACCATTAGGTAAATAATAGAACAACAACAAAATAGGCAAAACATGGCATTTTTTGTATAGGAGCCCCCTTAAATATTTATTTAATTTTGTTTCTAGTATTTTTTGTT
This sequence comes from Leucania comma, assembly GCA_958295575.1. Lineage (NCBI taxonomy): Eukaryota > Metazoa > Arthropoda > Insecta > Lepidoptera > Noctuidae > Leucania > Leucania comma. The sequence continues at coordinate 5,323,360 of OY282469.1, forward strand.
ATAGCCCCAACAGATTTACATAATTTGTGAAAATTTCAACTGTCTAGCTATCGTGGTTCTTGAGATACACTCTGGTGACAAACAGACGGACAGACAGCGAAGTCTTCCTAATAGGGTCCCATTTTTACCCTTTGGGTACGAAACACTAATAAGTAAAGCATGCCAATAATTTGCATTGGCTTTTAAGGAATATTTTAAATATTTATCTCTTTTTTACAAGATTTTTTGTCCTCTCGGTTCATCGTTATTAACTCACTAGATCGGTACTGGGTAGTTGGATTAAGGGCTTTATTCAGAAAGCAATACTCCTGGACCTGGCGTGCATTGTTAAGAGATTCTTTACTTAGGAGCCCTAATACTAGTAGCTAAAAATTTAAATAATAAAAATATTACCGGTATGAAAAACCCACTAATATAGAAAATTGGGTCCATATTTTTCATACCGGTAAAGATAATGATGTATTTATTGCGTAACGGAGTTCATTAAGTTCCTATTAATAAACATTACATTTTTAATTTCAACAGTCTACCCAAGTCTGATATGCAATATGTATGTAGTATGTTAGGAAATTAAAAACTTATAAATATTATTTTTTATCAAATACCTCATGCAGATTATAAAAGACATTTTCAATTTATTTTTCAACATTTATGTAAATTTCATTTGGAAACATGAATAAACATAATTCCAGGTGAGGCATATTTTTTTTTGTATTATTTAAAAAAGGAAATTATCATGTAAATAAAATAAATAAGATTAGTAATAATAATAAGCAGCGTTTTTTTTTTCCTCCACCACAAAATGCATAATTTTTAGTGAATAACAAAGAATCCAAACACTGGGATTTTTTTGTGTTCAATAGTTCTTGTGTCAATCTTCCGTCATATAGCAGTCATCAAGACCAAAACACGATGGGAGAAGTGATAATGTGTCACTCGTTCGGGCATCCTGACAAGCTCCGTGGCACCATATTAATTAATTGATTTTAAAGTTACTTTTTCAGTGTTCTGTTTTTGTTATGTATCAGTGTTTGGTTTTTGTTATGATATAAGTCAGACATTCATTTGTCATTATGTAGATAAGTACGAGATTACCATTCTATACCATATCTTTCAATGGAGTGTAAGTGGTTGATAATTGGAAAGTCATAATGACGCCATTAATATTAGTAGATTACCAAACTTGTCAAAATCAACAATTATGAAATCCATGATAGACCATTCTGACACTTTAGTAATAGTAGACTAGAAGCCCAGCTCAATCGGTTAGAGATTACAGTATTAACATATACACCGTTAAATTGTGGTCGTTTTAATCCCGTAGAGGATCGATTCGGTACATGAAACACTATCGATTTATAAAGATAACATTAAAAAATGAAGTACTTTTTTTTAATTCTAGAATTAATATACGCATGTTCAAAATTAATTTCTTTATGTAAACGAGTCAATGACCTTGTAGGAACTTGTGGGTTGTTGCATACTATCTACAGTTCATTGACCTCGATCAGCTGACGTTTACTTAAAGAAATCAATTTGGTACATGCGTACATTGATTCGAATTAAAAAAAAATACATTATTTTTCATTTTTATCTTTACAAATCGATAGTGTTTCATGTACCGAACCGACCCTCCGCGGGATTAAAACGACCAAAATTTAACGGTGTATTTGCCTAAATCAAACATACACAAATGTTAAATATAAGCTGGTAACTAGTAATTTGAAGACCTAACCTAACTTGGATTTCGAATATTAATAAAACTGGAATGTTTACAAGACTATATATAGTGACTTTGACTTGACTTGTAGTTGATGACAATGGCGCAATGTGATCACGTCGGACTCACAGGATGCTGCGGCTTTTGAAAAAGTTATTGTCAGAGATCCCCATAATCTCTCCATAACAAAATCTCCAAACTCTTAACCAGCTGCAGAGTCTCTGTTTAAATAAAACGTTAAAGTTTGCGATTTCTCTTTAATTTGGAACATGTGACATATGGAGATGTTTTTAATACCTTTAACTCCTTGAATGTAAAAAAGAATACAGATTTAAGGGGTAATTCTGTATTTGTAGACATTGTTAAGCTTTTATTTTTAATAATTGTATCAGTCATGGTGATTTTCCCGACCTAAAGAAGAATAATAAGATAATATCATTATTCAAAACGGGTTGTATATCCTATCCCATAATTTACAGACCAATTTCAGTGCTACTTTTAGTAAAATATTATAAAAGCTTATTTTAAAGAAATTACAGAGATTTTTTTAATAGAAAGATTTTTTGCATACCAAACGTTTTTGTTTTACAAGGGGCGTTCAACAACCGATACTGGTGTTGATCATTTAGGACATATTTATAATGCATGCGATGCCCTGAGCATATTTTGCGATTAATCTAAAGCTTTCGATAGCGTTCTCATTGAAAATTTAAACAAAAATTTTTGGGGGCCAAGTCACCCGCGTCCGTAAGAGAATACCCGAAGCAATCCCTACACGGTGTCCCCGGATGGTGCTAATCAGGTGACACTAACTGGTGGTTAGTTCCGGGATCCAGAACTCCTCTCTGGATATTCTTACGTCATATCTGAGTGAAAGGATTCAGAGAGTTAAAGTAAACGTAAAAAGACCTTTTGGGTCTGTAGTAAAAATAGGTGTCCCGCAGGGCTCAAATCTTGGCCCCTGTTTGGTTTCTCATTTATATAAACGATTTGCCATAACTCAAACAGGGTAATTATAATATAGTGTTATTTGCATACGACGCTTCACTTTTGTTTAGACGTAAACGTCAGCAGCTGTTTACTGACGATATAAATATCGCTCTTTCAAAAAATAAAAAATAAATAAAAACCAGTGTACGATTTAATGTAAATAACCTGCTTCTTAATGAAAAAAAAAACAAAGTGTATTAAAATTATCTCATGTTAGACAAGTAGAAAGTAGTGTTAACAAAAACTAAAGAGTTGAGTCATGAAGTACTATACTGTACTGTACTTCAGTGTTCTTGTATGACCAAGCTTCAATGGGGCCCACATTTAGACAAATTATCTAAAAAACTCAGCTCTGCAGCATACGCTGTTAGACAAGTTCGAAATTTAAACGAGCTGTGTTTAAATAGACAGCTCGTTTTGTTTACTTTTGTACGGATGTACGGATTTCTATTGTGAGAAATGCCCCCCAATATTTAGACAATTTGGTCTTCAGAATAAGGCTATTGTTTAATTTATAAATTAAGTCCCATATACTCCTTAGAGAAAAATGTAAAGATATTAATGACTGTACCTTCTCTAGTGACCCTCGACTAAGAACGTCAGTACAGCCTTCGTGTAGCTACTATATCTTGACATTATCATCACTTTATTATTATTATCTATAGTATATCTCAGAACTCTGAGGTCCTAGACCTTTGGAAGGCATTAGAGGAGTCGAAACCAACTCGCAGAGGTACTTTAGATACTTTTAATGAAACATGATGCCAACCGACGATTATCCCTGTACGCGCAATGCTAGTGCATCCAAGGACAACCCCCTGTTGGTGAAAACTATTGTGACGTTAAGGAAAACAAAGACAATAGGGCTATGGTTTTTGGAGTTTTAAGTGGACTGGTTACTAGGAACTATGTAAAAACTAAATTATAATTATAATTATTACTCCCTCGAGCTATCGAGCAGAAAGCCATACAGCCAGCACTCACGACTTAAAAGGGTATTCTGACTATCAGCATTCTTATCAGGACATACATGGTCATTACCCTCAGTCTCATCAGCGACCCTGGCTAAGTACACTGCATTTCTACCAGTCATATGAAGTAAAAAAATGCCATAAAGAACATCTCTTGGTCGGCGCTAGCAGTCGACCCACTTCATAGCACAGTACTGCTCCGACCCACAAGCGCCAACAGCACTACTCTAACCTCAGGAGGTTAGAGTAGTGCTGTTGGCGCGGTGCAGATGCTGCAGACTCCAGGGAGTCTGCAGCGTAGACTCCAGGGAGTCTGCAGCATCATTCAGACTTGCTGAAACATCATCACCTCGACTTACTGGGGCATAATCCGGACTCTCTGAGTCATCATCCCGACTTACAGGGGCATCATCCCGACTCGCTGGGGCATCACCGCAGACGGTTTCAACTCACCGAGATTCTATGTGGTTTCCGGTTCTGCCTCACTGTAACTAGCCTTCTACTGGCCTGCCACGCATCACGACGTAATAAAAACCATCGATCTCCGATCTCCGGAGGGGAGTGATGTAGCGACATCTATGGCGCCACAAAGGAACTAAAATCTAAAATTAAAGTTCTCCGCGTGATTAGCCCTAAATCGTTAGGCAGTTTCGTAGACTAGAAACAAAACCCGTCTTGTAGAAGTATCCTCTATTTTCAACGGAGTTTGGGATTTTACATCCTGTTTCGTATATCTCAAAATCAGGCCCTAGACCCTTTGAGTGTTTTTTGCTATTCCTCATAGTCCGAAGTCGTCATTATGGTAAAAACAACTACAAATTCGATCAATATACGAGTACATGCTGAAAATCTTGACGACGTAAACAACAATTTAAAAATGCCTGTAAACGGTTTATTTCAAACTAATAGTGTTGATTTCATTACATTTGTTCTTTTTTGTACGCAAACTGACATGACGATCTATCGTTGTATAAATGAAGTATAGACATATCTTCATTTTATAATTAATCATCGGAGTCAATGTCCATTACAGAACATTTTTATGTTCACTGATTAGAATCGAAGACAAATCTATAGCAAACTACTTCCATTACGAGTAACAATGTCGTTGCCTTAGTCACAATACAATTTACTTTAATTAACAAATCATAGTAAAAAACCAATTTCTCGTAATTACCAAGCCCAACGTTACCTTAAAGCATAATTTAATGTGCATTCAAAAATGTTGGTTGTGTACTTATTGCTCTCATTGTTATATGTTAATTGTGATACTAAAAATGCCTTGTCTATTGAAAAACCACAGAATCAAAACATGGTTGTTTGCATATGCAATATTGTGGGAAAATACTTTTCTGATGCAAAGACGCTTACTTACGTTGATATGAATACTGACAGTTACGAGATCCTGCAAGCAATTCATTTATCAACCGCCACAACGATCATTTTTAGACAGACGACTGCACAGTCTTTTTTTAGACATCAAGGATATATCATAATTGCAAAAAACGCAATAATATTTACAGAATGTTTAAAATATCTTCTTGAAGATCCAACATGGAACCCGTCCTCTCGGTTTGTAATCGTAATCAAATCGCTGTATGAAGATGATCTGAAGAGGATTTTTGACGAATTATTAAAGCGACATGTTGTTAACGTACTGGTGGTCAGCGGTGCTTTTGGCACTTATCTTTACACCTACAACCCTTTCGACAACTATGCCTGTGGAAAATATTACAATAACGTCATCAGTTACGGTTTATGCTCGAATAACTCAAAAATAAATCTTTTCCCAAACAAATATTTGACTGGTCTACGAAACTGTACCCTGCTTGCTACCGTTCCACATCGACCACCTTACTCTATACACCCTCATCTTGCAGATGATAAACGGAGGACATTGGGTGCTGAGCAATATTTATTTAAAGTTATAGGAGAATTAGAACATTTCGAAGTGAAATTTGGTTTCAATTTTACTAATGAAAAATTTTACAAAATAACCTCCAACATGAAAGTAATTGGACCAATGGCAAAACTTCAAAATAATGAAACCGATGTCATGTTTGGTAATATTTTCTTAGTAACAAGCCGAGCAGATGCATTCACATATTTGCATGGATACCTGGATTATTACGAAGAGTTACGTTTTTATGTGAAAAAAGCGTCATATGTGGCTAAGTGGAAAAATGCTTATTTGGAATTCTATCCAATAGTGTGGTGTCTGCTGGTAGTTGTCTATCTGATATATTCAATAATAATGATCATACTCCTCCGCGTTGAAGACAAAACTAATATGATGCTGAAACTGTTAAAATATTTGCTGTCCACAGGCAGTAATATGCCCCATCAAATGAATAGTAATGTAAGATGCATCTTTATAATATGGGTATGGTTTGCATCTCTAATGAACAGTCTTTACCAGTCGAGCTTATTCAGTTTAATCGATAAACCAATAAAAGAGTACCAAGTGTTTAATGAACCAGATATAGTTAAGCATAACCTTAAGTCATGTGTCGGGCCTGTAATGCAGGAATTTATTCATTCTGAAATTAATATATCCAAAACAATAAATAACGATTGTCTTGACTCGTTACAAATTTTGAAGAATGTTGCTCATTCAAAAGATTTATTTACGGTGATGCAACACTCATTTTATCGATATAACGAAAAGTTTTTCTGTGATAAATTTGGTCGCTCGCAGCTCCATTTTTTCAAAAACCCATACGTCAAATTTATTTTTGGCATATTTTTCTACAAAGGATTTCCACTTTCAGACAGAATGCGACAAAATGCGCTTCGTTTAAGAGAAAATGGTTTGGTTAGGAAGAAGTTCAGAGACTTATTCTATACCAGGCAGATAAAGTTGAATTTTCACCAAGAAGAGTTTGAATCTAGGTTTGTAATACCATGGTTTATATACGCGGCAGGCTGCTTCTTGGCTACTATGGTTTTCACTTTTGAATTATTTTTTTCACGATTCAGTTTATGAATTTAAACATTTAGTTTAGTTAGTAAGATTATTACTAGCATGAGTGTAATGCATTTGATATGTGTATTGTTCTCAAATTGTTGAATATATTTTTTAAACTTTTCATCAAAATTCGTTTTAAATTATGCATCCTCGCGATTAAAACTTTTATTTTATTTATTATGTAAATCAAAGAATAACACGAAGAAAGGATTTTAAGTAGTATTACAAATGTAATATCAATAATGTTCTCCACAGATAAAAACGTGAGACATATTGTATGACAAGCGCTGTATTTTGTTGTTTTTAATCAATTCGAAAAGTATGTATACTAAATTATAACGTGGTTCACAAAATTTATAGCTGGTTTATTATTAATCATATTGATTTTTTAACAAGTTGAATGACATTATTTTGAATTTCCTTTTAAGTACAGAAAACAGATCTAGATCGCTGAAATTTTTGTTAAATTTGCTCATATGGCGACGAAGAGGGGTACGCCAGCATTTGTTCGACTGATAGTAGTGGCGAATTCTGGTCGTGCGCGCACCTCACGTCTCTGGCATGTTCTGGGCACTATATAGCACAAGAACAAAACAAGAAAAGTCGTAGTCACACGTTATTAAAGTAGGTAGGTACCTATATAACGTGTGACTATGGCTTTTTTTTTGTTTTGTTCTCCAGAAACCTTGTTTATTTCAGTATCCCGAAAATCTTGTTTCATACTTTTTCAGCGTCGTTTTTTACGCTACATTGAATTTTGATAATAAAATTTTTGATAAGCACAGGTGAATCCTTTCAAATGATATCAAACACGGGATATTTATACTAACTTTTTTTTAACCCATGGCTTTTTGGCCGCTAGAGGGCGTCACTTTAAATTTCAACAATATTTTGAAAATGTACAAGTGAAGTACACCTTTCTAATGATACCAAACACGGCGTATTTATCTCATTTTTATTTTTCAATACAATACTTTTGTCCACTAGAGGTCGTCGAGTCTTGTGACAAGTCACGTAACCTATGTTTATTAGACGATTAAAACGGTTCTAACGATACCTCATATGTCAAGTTCCAAAATTGATCGACCTTCGGTAGGAGGCAGCGAATACTGGGCCAAAAATATACACGTGGAAGACTCAGGAAATGCGTACATGTGTGAATAATCCTTCACCATTGCGTTGGCACAAAGGCAGTAGAACGCGTCCCCAAAATCACATACCTCGGAAGCGTCGTAGCAGAAACTGGAGGTACTGAAGATGACGTCATTTCTCGAATTGCCAAGGCCCGTGGTACCTTCGCACAGCTGAGACCTGTTTGGCAATCGCGGAAATTGACCCGAAGGGATAAACTCAAAATCTTCGGGTCCAATGTCAAATCTGTGCTGCTTTACGGGTGCGAAAGCGCGGTCGACACATTGTAATAAAAGTACAATTTATGTATGTATATTGTGCTTAATTACAGTTATTATCAGCTTATATACCAACTGTTATACTTAAATGAATTCATTTGATCTATCTGTCTTCTGAATTTATGAGGCTATTAATAAAATAAATTATTTAGTTCATACTACTAGTGTCAATGATAAAAATTTAAAAGAAGCAGGGGTTGTCAGTACCTGGAACTTTTTTCATTATAATATATAACATTACTTTTTTCTATTTGTATGAATGTTAAATAATTATCTAGTTGCCTTATATTATATTGTGCACAAGTCATATGTTTTGTAAAGAGTAAACTTATTGATAAACAATTTAAAAAAAAAAAATGTTTGAAATAGTTATGATTATTTAAAAAAAACCATTTCATTTACCTTATTTTTAAGTACTTACCAAACAAAAATCAAATTTATCTAAGTAGGTAATGTCAAAATTTTATATTCATACCATTATTCATTAAAATTGATTGAATTTATCTCGAAAAATTTATGTGTACCTGCTTCTATGAACCTCTTTTGTCCAATGCAGAAGTGAATGGAGTATAAGTTTTCGATCTGAATTATAAGCTCGAATTTATTTTAAGCAGACCTGCCACGTCATTAGTTGTTAAACGAAGTACCGATATCAATGGTAATCTGTACATTATCACATAATCTAAATAAAACACCCATAAAAATCATATATTTTATGCACGCTGATAAGAATCTGAGTAAAAAACCACAACAAACTAGATCCATTACTATAAACCATTTTATTGCCGTAACTCTAACACACATAAAATATTAAATAAAAACTATTTATCTTCATTACCAGGCCACACAACGACTCCTAAAAGCATTTATCAAAGTGCATCCAAGAATGTTCGTCAATTATGTATTGCTTTTTTTGTTATATGCAAAGTGTAACAGTGAAAAGGCTCTATTTTTTGAAGAACAGCAGAATCACAACTTGAAGGCTTGCATAGTCAATATAGTATACGAATATTTTTATGAAGAAAAGGCGATTACATATGTTGATATGAACTCTGGCGACTACGAGATCCTAAAATCAATTCATTTTTCAACCATTACGACGGTGATATTCAGACAGATAACTATACAGTCCTTCTTTAGACACAAAGGTTATATCATAAACGCAAAAAACACAACAAAATTCGTAGATTGTTTCAAATCTCTTCTCGAAGATCCAACGTGGAACCCGTCCTCTCGGTTCATAATCGTGATCAGATCGCTGAATGAAGATGAACTGAAGAAGATTTTTGACGAGCTATTGAAGCGACATGTTGTTAACGTATTAGTAGTCACCGATAACGATGCCCACCTTTACACATACAACCCCTTCGACAACTATGCCTGTGGAAAATATTACCAGAATATCATCAGTTATGGTTTATGCTCGAATACGACAAGAAACCTTTTCCCAAAAAAATACGTGACGGGTCTACGGAACTGTACCTTGCGTGCAGCTGTCCCGCACCGACCACCTCATTCTTTACACCCTCATCTGGCAGAAGACGAGCGAAAAATATTAGGCGTTGAACAATACATATTTAAAATGTTAGGAAAACTAGAACATTTCAAAGTGAATTTTAACTTCAACGTTAGGAATAACGTATATACTACAATAACTCCTGACATGAAAGTTATGGGACCTATGGCAATGCTGTCAAATAATGAAGCCGATGTCATGTTTGGTAATATTGTATTAGTACCGAGTCGAGCAGAAGCATTTACATATTTGCATGGGTACCTAGACTATGACGAAGAGTTGCGTTTTTTTGTAAAGAAAGCGGCATATGTAGCTAAGTGGAAAAATGCTTATTTGGAATTTTATCCATTAGTGTGGTGTCTGTTATTGTTAGTTTATTTCGTATATTCTATTTTAATGATAAAACTCCTTCGCGTTAAAGATAAAACTAATATAATGCTGAAACTGTTACAGTATTTGCTGTCAAATGGTTGTAACATGACCTATCAAATGAATAGTAACGTAAGGTGCATCTTTATAATATGGGTGTGGTTCGCGGCACTAATGAACAATCATTACCAGTCGTGCTTAGTCAGTTTCATCAGGAACCCAGTAAAAGAACACCAAGTATCTGATGAAATAGATTTAGTCAAATATAACCTCAAGTCTTGCATTGTTCCTGGAATGGAGGTATTTATGCAATCTGAAACAAATAAGTCTCTTGCAATAAATTTCGACTGTCTAAATCCGTTAGACAGTTTAATGAAAGTCGCTCGTTCAGAAAATTTATTTACGCTTTTGCCGCAATCAGTATATTTATACAAGCAAAATTTGTTCTACGATGATTTTGGCTACAACTCTCTCTATTACTTCAACAAACCTTACGTCAAGTTTATTTTAGGAATATTTTTCTACAAAGGGTTTCCACTTACAGACAGAATGCGACAAAATGCGCTTCGTTTAAGAGAAAATGGTTTGATTGATAAGAAATTCAGAGACTTTTACTATATTAAGCAGATAAAATTTAATTTTCATCAAAAGAAATTTGAATCGAGATTTGTAATACCATGGTTTATATATGTGCCAGGCTGCCTTTTGGCTACTATAGTTTTTATTATTGAATTATTGTTTACGCGATCCAGCTCAAAATGTAATTTTTAGCATAGTTATTTGCATTATTTTTTTAGTTATTAAGATTGTTTTGAATTTGATGTGACTGTTTTTCATAAAATAAACTTCAGTGCTTCAGAATGTATCTATAATATTATACACTAATAACACTAGTCTTCAGTCAAAATGCCACAGAGTGGCTACTAGGGTTTTTATATTGTTAAATGTGTACCAAATATAGTTCCGTATTTGAAAATGTTGTATTGAATTATTGATCACGTGATTCTAAATAAAAATAAATAATTCTAAAGAAAATATTTTTTTTACAATAATCATGTGGATTATTCTTTAAGTTATTAATATTGTTTTAAATGTGATGTGGTTATTTTTCTAAACATAAACTTCTGCGCTTAGGAATATAGTCTCCAGTCAAAATGCAACAGAGTGAGAATGAAAAAGTCGTGGTACCTTATTATTGACATATAAAACCAAACAAATTCCATTTATAACTTGGTTAAAATACATCAGTGGAAAATATTTTTTTTACATTTATGGCTCATATTCCCCTGGATTATATGCTACATTGCCTAAAATTACCTAATTAAGTATATCTTAACTTTTTTAGCTATCCTGATTGAATTAAGATCAGAATTTAGAACGGCAACATAGTTAAAATTGTTACATGTACAGATCATTACTTTGAAAATGAACATAAAAAAATTAAGATAAAAACGATCAATTTAAACTTTTTATGTCATCAGTGCCATGTTAGAGTATTTTCATACAATACTTGAGAAATTTTAGAAAGATGCAGCTGAAAATCTAGGCGTGATTGACTTTTTCATCTATCAATTTGAACTATGGAGCTTTCAAATATAACTAAACACCTGCTGCCATATCTGTTGCATTTAAAAAAATATAGACTAATGTAATTAAAATGGGACATACAAACTAATAATAATTATTATTTACAAGACAGGCGAACAGAAGACAGAGGAGGAGAAGATACGAACTTATTGAGCATTATAAAATTAGGGATATTTTGATGATTAGGTACTCGTCATAGTGACTGTTTCGTCGTTATTTTAATTGAACACTACGCGAAAATACATAATGGCATCGAACGCAAGTATGCCTATTCGCTCGATCATCAAAATGTTGAAGAGTTAGCTACCCGCATATGAAACCAAAATCATTACCATAGTGAGTTTTGTAACTTAGTGTTAGATCCTATCATCAATACGAGAAAAAATTATCAGGTCACCATATCATCTACTTTTTAACTAACTTCTAAAAAGAAGAGGTCATAAGTTCAGCTGTATGTATTTTTTTTTATGTATGATCTCCGAGCAGAGCAGTGGTAGCCGTGTGGTAACTGCTCCGACTTACGAATTGTAGGTCGCGGGTTCAAACCCAGCCTGGCGCATTACTTTGTTAAATTTATTTTCACAACTGCTCTCAAAACTGTGAAAGAAAACATCGTGAGGAATCCGGCATGTCCTAGAACCAAAAATTCAGAAGACATGTGACATCCACCAATCCGCATGGTGGATTACGGCCCATTCCCTCTCCTAGACAGAAGGCCTGAGTCCCTGCAGTGGGAACATTTTAAGGCTAATACAAATACGATGCAATGCAATGCAATAATGATCTCCGATAAATGTTTGTTTGTATTGAATGATTATGCCCGAGTTGGTACTATAGAAATATCGTTATCATCTGATGATGAACTTCGAAGATATTGATCGGAACTCCTCAATGAATCATAGCAGAAATGTCGTAACAAGTGAAATTACTTTGATTATACGTGTAGCCGATGACTGACTGAAGGAAGAGGGGCAGCAGATATATCGAACTGATCTGATGATGAGGCCGAAAGGTAAACACAGCTGTTTAGTAAAAAGGAAAAATGCATATCAAATATTTATATATATATTCGGTCGTAATCACAATGACACGTTTAACAATATTTTATTAATAAAAATAACAAAAAAAAAACAAATTTTAAATCTGGAACACGACGCATATTTTCTTTTTTAATTATTTATCAATTGTTTAGACATAATTCTTAAAAATAAAGAACCTAGGTAAACAGTTTCAGATTAGATTTTTTAAGAGAAAGAAAACAACAATCACATATCATAACACAACATTAAATATATTCGTGATGGCGATGGTGGCGGTGACGTCTTGTGCTGGACCCTGGTTCAGGCCATAGTCCGGAGCGATAACACAGAAGGAGGCAACCGCCACCTATTTCCAAATAGGCGGTGATTGTTCCTTCTATAAATCAGCAGTAATGCTGGTGAAGCAGATGCCCGCACGCGTGATAGAACAGACGTCGTGAACGGCAAATTGTTAAGTTACACATTGTTCAATATGGGTTCACCCAGACTTAGTCAAGCCTTAGTTAAACTTAATAATCAACACAATCACTCCGTGATGCTGCCATTCTTTTGGGGACATTTTCAAATGACAGCGATCTGGAAGAGTACCTCGACGCCTGAGTATGTTTTGTTTTGTATTTTATATACAAAGTACGATTTTGTTAAGCGCAACAGCAAAGGTTTCAAGCGTCCATCAACCTATAGATACTGATATATGTACTCGTAAAGCGCTTGTTAGGACTTACGAGAGCGGGCGTATGTTAATTGACATGACAGGAATCAACCTGACGAATTCCTTCGATTCGTAGGTTTAAGTTAGTACTTTGAGAAATACGATGTTACAAATAAAAAACTTGTCATGTTAATTAATATTTTAATAAATTTAAAAAAGTACCGAAACATTTATTATTTGGTACAGACGCCAGCACATAAACCTACCTGAATCTGTCAAATTTCTCTAATAGATTTTCAACCTTATCACAATAGTGAAAGGTTAATGTTCGATTGGTAAAATTTGACAGATTGGGGTAGATTGACGTGCTGGCGTCTGTACATTTACAATATATAAATCATAAACTAGATGTAATACGAAAATTCTAAACAAATTTTTGTATTCAGAAACTCCCAATTTAGGAACAAAAATGTATCATTGCCTACCTGATTAAATAAAAAATAGTTTTTTTTTTGCGAAATATACTCGTCGTCGTCGTCGTCGTCGTTTTATTAAAATGTACTACGAGTATGAGTGCACGTGTTTACAATAAACCATTAATTACTATATTTTCCTCATCCAATTTCACCTCCGCCTCCGTTAACCTCCGCATCCGCGGAGGCGAAGCTCGTCGCCACGGCAACCGCCTCCACTAAGATAGCCTTGGTTACAACCCTAATCCATATTATAGTTACATTCTGGAGCACTAAAGTTTATTTTATGAAAAACAGCCACATCGCATTCAAAACAATCTTAATAACTAAAAGAATAATGCACATGACTATTCTAAAAAATACATTTTTGAGCTGAATCGCGTAAACAATAATTCAATAATAAAAACTATAGTAGCCAAAAGGCAGCCTGGCACATATATAAACCATGGTATTACAAATCTGGATTCAAATTTCTTTTGGTGAGAATTAAATTTTATCTGCTTAATATAGTAAAAATCTCTGAATTTCTTATCAACCAAACCATTTTCTCTTAAATGAAGCGCATTTTGTCGCATTCTGTCTGTAAGTGGAAACCCTTTGTAGAAAAATATTCCTAAAATAAACTTGACGTAAGGTTTGTTGAAGTAATAGAGAGAGTTGTAGCCAAAATCATCGTAGAACAAATTTTGCTTGTATAAATATACCGATTGCGGCAAAAGCGTAAATAAATTTTCTGAACGAGCGACTTTCATTAAACTGTCTAACGGATCTAGGCAATCGTAATTTATTGCACGAGACTTATTTGTTTCAGATTGCACAAATACCTGCATTCCAGGAGTAATGCAAGACTTGAGGTTATATTTAACTAAATCTATTTCATCAGATACTTGATGTCCTTTTATTGGGGTACCGAACAAACTGACTAAGCTAGACTGGTAGTGACTGTTCATTAGTGCCGCAAACCACACCCATATTATAAAGATGCACCTTACGTTACTATTCATTTGATAGGTCATGTTACTACCATTTGATAACAAATACTGTAACAATTTCAGCATAACATTAGTTTTATCTTCAACGCGAAGGAGGATTATCATTATAATAGAATATATGAAATAAACTAACAGTAGCAGACACCACACTAATGGATAGAATTCCAAATAAGCATTTTTCCACTTAGCTACATATGCCGCTTTCTTTACAAAAAAACGCAACTCTTCGTCATAGTCTAGGTACCCATGCAAATATGTGAATGCATTTGCTCGGCTCGATACTAACACAGTATTACCAAACATGACATCGGCTTCATTATTTGACAGCATTGCCATAGGTCCCATAACTTTCATGTCAGGAGTTATTGTAGTAAATATGTCATTCCTAAAATTGAAGTTAAAATTCACCTTGTAATGTTCTAGTTCTCCTAGCACTTTAAATATATATTGTTCAACGCCTAATGTTCTTCGTTCGTCTTCTGCCAGATGAGGGTGTAAAGAATGAGGTGGTCGGTGAGGGACAGCTGCACGCAAGGTACAGTTCCGTAGACCAGTCACGTACTTGTTTGGGAATAGGTTCCTTGTCGTATTCGAGCATAAACCATAACTGATGATATTCTTGTAATATTTTCCACAGGCATAGTTGTCGAAGGGGTTGTATGTGTAAAGGTGAGCGTCATAACCGGCGACTACTAGTACGTTAGCAACATGTCGCTTCAATAGCTCGTCAAAAATCTTCTTCAGTTCATCTTCATTCAGCGATCTGATCACGATTATGAACCGAGAGGACGGGTTCCACGTTGGATCTTCAAGAAGATATTTGAAACTGTTTACGAATTTTGTTGCGTTTTTTGCGTTTATGATATAGCCTTGGTGTCTAAAAAATGACTGTGTAGTCGTCTGTCTGAATATCATCGCCGTGACGGTTGGTAAATGAATTGACTTCAGGATCTCGTAATCTCCAGAGTTCATATCAACATATGTAATCGTCTTTTCCTCATAAAAATATTCATACACTATATTGACTATGCACTCCATCAAACTTTGATTCTGCTGTTCTTTAAAAAATAAAGATTTTTCACTGTTACACTTTGCATATAACAAAGAGAGCCACACATATTTGACCAACATTCTTGGATGAAGTTTGAAAAATACTATTAGGAGTCGTTGTATGGCTATTAAAATGAAGATAAATAGGCTTTTCGTAATTATTTTATATGGTGTGTTTAGGGTAATAAACTGGTTTATCATAATGGATCTAGTCTATTATGGTTTTTTTACTTATGAATAAAAAACTACTAATCAAATTGCTAATGTACCTGAAATATATTTAATGGGTGTTTTGATTCGGATCATGTGATAATTTGGAGATTACTGATACTTTCTCTAACAATTAATGAAGTACCAGGTCTGCATAAAATAAATTCAATCGTATATGATTCGGATCGCCCTCATTGAGCCAAGACTAGGTAGGACTTTAATAATTAATTTAATTATTTTTAAGTAACTCGTAAGTCGGTAAGGGGTCTGTAAATAGACCGTTACCCAAGAATTATTTATGTCTTACGAATATGATCATTATACAAGATATGAAAAGTCAACTGCGTTCTAGAACTTTAAGTAAAACTGGTGTCAAAAAATCCTTGTTATCTACTATTCTAAAATTTGACTCAGGTTGACAAGTTCGGATACAAATATGTCTGAAAGCGAAAATAATGAGAAAATAACATTCAACTTGCTAAATTTGCAAAAGCATTGGTAGTAGAGTAATATAAAAATCAATCTCGTATATTCTGCTGACGCAGCATGGTTATAGAAATCATAATTATAATGATATTTTTTTTAAATTTCAGGGTTAATAACAAAAAAGTTTTCAAATGCTTTTGGTTGAGTGTGTGAAGTGAGAGGGAGAGATAGAGGTAGGTAAGGAGTGAGTATATAGTGTTTTGGTGGACATTTCCTTGATTATGTTTCCTATTTTATGAAACAATTTGCGACTGTATTATTTATTTATTTAATTTATTCATCATCATCATTATCATTTCAGCCGAAAGTCCAACAGTGGATGTCTGTTGGACATAGGCCTCACCCAAGTATTGCCACAATAAACGGTCCTGTGTGTCTGGCATCATCGGATTCCCTCAACTCATACCAGGTCGTCGGTCCACCTGGTAGAAGGCCTTCCAACGCTACGTCTTTCTGTACGTGGTCGCCACTTCAGAATCTTTCAGCCCAAACGGCCATCCGATCTGCGAGCAATGTGCCCTGCCCATTGCCACTTACATTTGGCGATGGAGATTGCGGCATTACGCAATGCATGCAATCACGCGCGGCGCCGGTACGCCAGGTACTGCAAGCGCCGCAACCGCCCGTCGGATGCGGAGGCTATAGAGGCGGAGCTATACGAGGGTTACAGGGTGGCGAAGCGCACCCTCCGAGCGGAGATTAAGCGGGCCAAACTGGAGGCCCGCAACGTCTGGCTGGGGTCTCTGAATGCAGACCCGTGGGGACGCCCATACAAGATGGTGCGGGAGAAACTCCGCCCATGGGCTCCCCCGCTGACTCAGAGTCTCCGGCCCGAGCTCGTGGAGGGTGTAGTCGGCACTCTGTTCCCTACGCGGGGGGTACACTCCCCCCCGCCCATGGCTCCACCACCACCAGCAGTACCTGACGCGGACCACGACGACGACGATGTTCCAGAGGTGACCGAGGTAGAGATGAGAGTGGCGGTACGAAGGCTGAGTGCCAAAAATACCGCCCCAGGACCCGACGGCTTGCCTGGAAAAGCCTGGGTCCTGGCCATGGAGGCTCTCGGGCCTCGATTGAGGGGGCTCTTTAGCGCGTGCTTGGAGAGGGGCCAGTTCCCACTTCGCTGGAAGACGGGAAAACTGGTCCTCATAGCGAAGCCGGGGCGCCCTGCGGACTCTCCGTCCGCATACCGGCCCATTGTGCTGCTCGACGAGGTAGGCAAGCTCTTTGAAAGAGTCATTGCAAACCGCCTCGTCGCGCGCCTAGCACGGGTGGGGCCGGACCTTTCGGACGGACAGTTCGGCTTTCGCAGGATGCGCTCCACGGTGGACGCCATCATGCGCGTACGAGCCCTCACGACGGGGGATGCGGTGTCCCAGGGCAGGTGTGTCGTGGCAGTGTCCTTGGACATTGCCAACGCCTTTAATTCCCTGCCCTGGAGTAGCATTGGAACGGCACTCCGGTACCACCGGGTGCCCGACTACCTCTGTCGTGTGATCGAGGCCTACCTTTCGGAGAGGTATATTATCTACCCCGGTCACCAGGGAGAGTGGAAACGTCGAGAGATGTCGTGCGGTGTTCCGCAGGGATCGGTACTAGGACCACCCTTGTGGAACATCGGGTACGACTACGTGCTGCGCGGCGACTTCCCCGACGGGGTCAGCGTGGTCTGCTACGCGGACGACACGTTGATCCTAGCGCGGGGAGAGTCGTACCGGACGGCGGTCGAACTAGCGACACGCGGGGTTGCGATAGTCGTTGAAAGGATCCAGCAGTTGGGGCTCGAGGTGGCACTGCACAAGTCCGAGGCCATGTGCTTTCACGGCCCTCGGGGTGCGCCACCACCGGGATCCCAGCTAACGGTAGGAGGGGTTCACATCAGCGTCGGGTTGACGATGAAGTACCTGGGACTCGTCCTCGACAGCTGGTGGAACTTCAAGGAGCACTTCCGACGTCTGGCTCCCAAACTGAATCGGACTGGGGCTGCTCTCGAGCGGCTCCTGCCCAACCTCAGGGGACCAGACGCCTCCTGCCGGAAGCTCTACGCGGGAATCGTTCGGTCCATGGCCCTTTACGGGGCTCCGGTGTGGGCACCGACGTTGCAACAGCAACCGAGGGCCCAGATGAATGTGTGCCAGAGGGTCATGGCAATACGCATGGTGCGAGGGTACCGAACGATTTCCCGCGAGGCGGCGACCCTCCTTGCTGGCCAACCGCCATGGGATCTGGAGGCAACAGTCCTTGCACACATGCACGATAAGCGCATGGAGATGCAACGCCGGGGCGAAATTCTGCTGCCGCGACAAGTCGAGGCATGGCGGACAGAGCTCCGGCGGGATCTCATGGCGAAATGGCGTCAGCGACTATCGCAACCTCGTTCGGGGCGCGCCACAATTGGGGCGATAAGGCCCATCCTTGAGGCGTGGCTGGAAAGACCTCACGGCGCTCTCAACTTCCACACGACGCAGGTGCTTACCGAACACGGAAAGTTCGCTAAGTACCTGTTCCGGATTCGTGCGGAAGATTCGCCCGGGTGTCGCCACTGTGCTGAACACCCGGAGGACACGGTGGAGCACACTGTAGAGGTGTGCCCCGCCTGGGCGGAGCATCGCCGTGTCCTCGTGGGGGCGATCGGCGGCAGCGATCTCTCTCGCCGGGCCTTGGTTCAGGCCATGGTCCGTAGTGAGGAGGGATGGCAGGCGGTCGCCTCCTTCTGCGAAGCAGTAATGCTAGCAAAGGAGGAGGCCGACCGCATCA
Organism: Leucania comma; assembly: GCA_958295575.1. Taxonomy (NCBI): domain Eukaryota; kingdom Metazoa; phylum Arthropoda; class Insecta; order Lepidoptera; family Noctuidae; genus Leucania; species Leucania comma. The sequence goes on from OY282469.1 coordinate 5,342,553, forward strand.
GGCAGAGGCAACGGGGCGCTCGCCCCAGCCGCCGCCGGGATTCCGATCCCGATTTCCGGCCACCGTAGGCGCGGGCTTGCGGACGGCGTGCAATGGGTAGCACGCTGTCCGATCGTCCGGTAACCGACCGGACCGAGCCCAAGTCGTCGACGGCGCGTTCTGTTCCCGCGCGCCTCAAGGAGCTGTCAGCACACCGAAGAGACCCAGCCTGCTACTGCAGGCAGGCAGGGTCGAAGCCTGCTGGGGTCAAGGGCCGTTTTCTGAGAGGAAGGCTCAGCCCCGGCACTATAGGCAACGAAGGAACGGGGTAGGTTTTTAGTCAGTAAGAGTCTGACACTACTTCCCGCTCCACCCAAGGGCGGGATTTGTCATTGGATGATTTTACCTACCACAAAAAAAAAAAAAAAAAAACTTACATTTGGCGATTCTTCATGCTTTATTTTTTTATCTTTGGAAAACTTACAGTTAGGATACAGCTAATTGAAAAATATTGAAAAAAGGTCAATCACAAAACAAGAGACAGTAAAAAAGAAGTGAAGACGCTCGATACGCTATGCATTTGCTTTTAAGTTCAGTGACGCTGGCGAAGGAGATCTAGATCATCAACCCTTACAGACATTGCGTTATATGATTTGCTAGCTCTTATCATGTAAGAGTTTTGCCGGTAAGTACACCGCACTGACGGAATTCATAGAGGTCAATGATTCCTTAAAGTTAAGGATGAAACGTGTAGTCCAATTTTGCCAATCAGTACCGAGCAGTCGGCTGAACCATTTTTAGTATTATTTTATTGATACTGGACACGGAGAATTTTAACGATATTATGACTAATTATTATTAAATTAAATATTTATATAATAAAGTTCACATGCCATGCCACAGGCTAAATAGAATTTAAGGATAATTAAATGCAATATGAGAAACATCAATTGTAATTACTCTATTTAAATGTGAATAAAATGATTTGATTTGTTTTTAATATTTTTATTTTGACCATTAGCTATTTAAACAAAAATGTCAAGTCAGCAATTTTTCTCCGGTCAATTAATGGAATAATGTGAAACTTCCTGCAGCGACTATGATAAAAAGGTAAATAAGTTAATTGTATAAGTTAATTGTATAAGTTAATTGTATAAGTTTGAGTTTGAGTTTGAGTTTGAGTTTGAGTTTGAGTTTGTGTTTGATTTTGAGTTTGAGTTTGAGTTTGAGTTTGAGTTTGAGTTTGAGTTTGAGTTTGAGTTTGAGTTTGAGTTTGAGTTTGAGTTTGAGTTTGAGTTTGAGTTTGAGTTTGAGTTTGAGTTTGAGTTTGAGTTTGAGTTTGAGTGTGAGTTTGAGTTTGAGTTTGAGTTTGAGTTTGAGTTTTGAGTTTTAGTTTTGAGTTTTGAGTTTGAGTTTGAGTTTGAGTTTTGAGTTTTGAGTTTTGAGTTTTGAGTTTTGAGTTTGAGTTTGAGTTTGAGTTTGAGTTTGAGTTTGAGTTTGAGTTTGAGTTTGAGTTTGAGTTTGAGTTTGAGTTTGAGTTTGAGTTTGAGTTTGAGTTTTGAGTTTGAGTTTTGAGTTTGAGTTTGAGTTTTTAGTTTGAGTTTGAGTTTGAGTTTGAGTTTGAGTTTTTAGTTTGAGTTTGAGTTTGAGTTTGAGTTTGAGTTTTTAGTTTGAGTTTTGAGTTTGAGTTTGAGTTTGAGTTGAGTTTTGAGTTTTGAGTTTTGAGTTTCGATGCGATTGATGTAACAGTTGTAAATAAAGAGGGGTTAATACCGATATTTGTCAGTATTAGCTAATATGAATATATTCGTCTAGTAATATCGTATTTAAACTAATATTTGAGTATTAGTAATATATGATATCTGGATATGGGGAATACATAGATATCACTGCTGTATTTGTATTCAATAAACAGATATTACTTTTGAGATAGTATCTAGATACTATTTGATATTGCTATAGTAAAGAGTGAATATGATCCGCGGTAATCGAATGAGTCCCGAGTGATATTATATTCACAGAGTACTTTTTCATTATAATATTCGACCTGTGTTGAATGGTTCTTACATATTATGTGAATATGAAATATCAACACATCAGAGTTAGTCCGATTACTAATACATGAATCCATTGAATATCACTAATATCTTAGCGAATACTAATATATCAGTCACAACTCTAGTTGTAAATGGGTTCGGTTGTTAACACCGGTGAACAGTATTCGTGATGACAACGCACAAAAGCACAATAAAGAATTTTGAGTGTTTTAATGTTTTTAAAATCAGCTGATATTCTCAAAATAAAACCTAGTGCGTAAGCTTTTTTAATAATCATCGTCAATGTGGGATGTAGCCATTTATATACAGCATTATAAAAACGAAATAATAATAATAGTTTATTGAAAAACACACAAGTTTAAACAGAAATAAGTAGGTATACAGTTGAGAAGAGGACAAACCGAGAACACATTAGAAGTAGCCGTGGGCCCCAAACTTGACACAGCCTGTATCTTGGTGGCCCAAGAAAACGTATATAGGTTTAGCATGGTTATAGTCCCCAAGAAACACAAAAGATTTACATGTAAAAGAAGAGTGCATTCTTGGTCGATCCCATTTTAGCGATCTGTGTGAATAGTTAAGTTTACTGCAGCTTAAGCAAGTAGGTTTAGGTAGTAGGCAGGCTGCTCTCCAATCGGATATACTGGTTGGTATAGAGTAAATGGATATGATAACCATTTCACTAGATTATCGCGAATACCGCTGAAGGCAATTTTATATAAAAGTAACTCGTGACCCACCCTATCGAAACCTTTTTGGAGGTCTATATAGGGTGACTGGTAATTAATTAAAGAACGATACTTAAACACGTGGTTATAGTCATGATAACAAACAACTTTTACTATGGGACCAAACCTGAAATCGCGAAAAAAAACTGGCAAGTTCAGTACATTTTGACCAGTTAAGCGAACACAAATATTACCTTACTGGTTAAAATGTACTGAACTTCTTGATTTTTTTTGCGATTTCAGGGTTGGTCCCATAGGCAAAGTTGTTTGTTATATATATGTATACTGCATCAATTTCTTATATTTTCTATAAAGCGATTTCTTAAATCTAAAACAAATTCTTTAAGAGGCGATTCCCATACAAAATTATCATTTTCCAACAATTTTATAAGTATTACCCGTTTTTATTAAAATTTTAAAGCTGTTTTTGGGTTTCAGCGAGACCAACGAACAGTGACAGCTTTATAATGTTTTCTAACCGTATTTGTAACACTTTAGATCAGATTCTTGCTGTTTAATGAATCAGGTTATTTTAATTGTCAAATTAGGCAGAAAACAACTAACATGGTGGGATGTGGAACTAATAGTTGTTATAGTTTTATTAATTTTTTTTAATGATAAACTTTCATAATTATCTCTTATATTAAATATAAATTAATTCTCGTGGGAAATCGGGTCCGTGAAGTCGCTAGAGTCACCAAACTGCCCTGAGGATTGTATATCTTTTTTCTCTGGCCCTTTACTTTAAATATATTATGACAAAAATCTATTAATATACAAACCTAGAGTTCATTTACGGTAAGATAAAGAATTAATCATTTTAATTTAGACACATGGTAATCTGGTTTAACATAAGATATCGGTGTTTAAGAGATGTTGAGATGGTGATGTTTAAGATCTTTCATCAGCCTGTTTATATAGCCTGGCAACTGCTACGAAGTTGTCTGGCATCATGCTGAACTGAACCTATTTGGCGCAGCCGTGAGGCATATTCCTGTTGCTGTTGATTTCTTTTTTATTGTTTTTATTTTTAATTATTTTATTTTATTTAAGTTTAAGTTTTAAAACTTGTATTGTGCTTCATTGCAAGCCAAATAAACGTGTTTTCTTTCTTCCTTCTTTCTTTATTTATTGTATTTTCACAATAATGGGTTTAGGATGCTGATGGAGTTGCCGCGTTACTGCAGTGCATCGGAGATGTTTGCGAAGGCTAGCACCGATCGCTTTAGGGCAATAGTAAAAGAGTGGTCTCTCTGATGCTTCGTGTGCTGGGCAGCTCCAACGGACTTCTACACACCACAATGGAAAGGGTTCAATCTCTTGCTATAGGGCATTGGAATAAGGTACACAAGTGGTGTCCTTTTTAATATTAAATAAATCATTTGTCAGTTAAGAACAAGTAGGTATAAGTATAAACAGAGTTTTAAAATTAAACTAACAATTTTATATGGAATAATATTCTGAATTAAATTATTGTTATTGATTTTATAGGTAGTAGACAGCCCTTGATTTTAGATATATATATATATATGTTTCGTATTGGTTCTCTCATAACATATATTATATATGTAATGATATGTTTACTTATAAAACTAAACGACGCTTTTTGCAAATTTTTAAGATTAGCCAAAATAGTTCTTATAAAGTCCAGGCAGTAATTCAAAAAGAAAAGTAACAGTAGATAAAAAGCAGCCTAATACGTAAACAAACCATGGTATTACAAACCTAGATGCAAACTCCTTTTCGTGAAAATTTAATTTTATCACCCTTGTATAGTATAAGTCTTTGAGCTCCTTATCAATCAAACCATTTTCCCTTAAACGGATCGCATTTCGTCGCATTCTATCCGTAAGTGGAAAACCTTTGTAGAAAAATATTCCTAAAATAAACTTGACATAAGGTTTTTTAAAGTAAAAAAGAGTCGATTGACCAAATTCGTCGTAGAACATTTTTAAGTTGTATAAATACATTGATGGTTGCAGAAGCGTAAATAAATCTTCTGAATGAGCGACTTTCACCAAATTTTCTAACATATCTAGGCAATCATAATTTATCGCAAGAGACTTATTTGTTTCAGATTGCATATAATCCAACATTGCAGGAATAACGCAAGGTTTGAGGTCGTACGTAGCTAAATCTGCTTCAGTAGATACTTGATATTCTTTTATTGGCTTGCGAATCAAACTAACTAAGCTTGACTGGTAATAACTGTTCATTAGAAACGCAAACCACACCCATATTATAAAAATACACCTTACATTACTATTCATTTGATAGGGCATACTACTCCCACTTGACAACAAATATTTTAAAAGTTTCAACATCATATTAGTTTTATCTACTACACGGACGAGAATAATAAAAACTATTGAAAATATCAAATAAACTAACAACAGGAGATACCACACTAATGGATAGAAAACCAAATAGGCACTTTTCCACACATCTACACATGACGCTTTCCTCACAAAAAAAAATAATTCATCGTAATAATCCATGTATCCGTGCAAGTATGTAAATGCATCTGCTCGATTCGATACTAGAACAATATTACCAAGCATAACATCAGTTTCATTATTCGTAAGCATAGCCATAGGCCCCATAACTTTCGTTTTAGAGGTTATCTTAGTATAATTTGGACTAGTATGATTGAAAGTATAAACCACTTTAAAGTTTTCTAGTTCTCCTAGCAATTTGAAAACGTATTGTTCAGCTCCTAATTTTCTTCGCTCATCTGCAAGATGAGGATGTAGAGAGTATGGTGGTCGATGAGGGACTGTTGCAAAAAAGGTGCAGTTCCTTAGGCCAGTCACGTACTTGTTTGGGAAAAGATTCGCTGTCGTATTCGAGCACGAACCGTAACTGATGACGTTGTTGTAATATTTTCCACAAGCGTAGTTGTCGAACGGATTGTAGGTATAGAGAAGAGTGTCGTCAATACCGCTAACGACCAGCACGTTGACAACGTGTCGCATCAATAGCTCGTCAAAAATCTTCTTCAGATCATCTTTATTCAGCGATGTGATCACGACTATGAACCGACAGGACGGATTCCATGTTGGATCTTCGAGAAGATATTTAAAATAATCCATAAATTGCATTGCGTCCTTTGCGTTTATGAGATATCCTTGGTGTCTAAAGAAGGACTGCTTGGTCGTTTGTCTGAATATCACTGTTGTGACTGTTGATAAATGAATGACTTTCAGAATTTCGTACTCATCAGAATTCATATCCACGTACGTGACCGTCATTTCAACAGAAAAGTATTTTTCTATAATATTGGCTATGCACAACACCAGGTTTGGTTTCTGCTGTTCTTCCAAAAATAAAATATTATTTTCACCATAACACTTGACATATAGCAAAGAAAGTAACATATAAACCACTAACATATTTGGATGCACAACGAATAAATGCTTTTAGTTAACGAAGGGTAGCATGGTAAAGATGAATATGGTTTTTATGTTTTTAAAGTAAAATATCGTAATGGGTCTTTGTAATATTGTTATGGATTTTATGGATCTACTGAGATTACAATCAGGTTTCATTAAATGGTTTTTAATGGACATTTGACTAGGATGATTAATATCCAATCTTCTGTGCTATACTAAATTAAACGTCGTCGAAGGAAGTTCTAAGCTCAGACGGCTCTTGTCGTCAGACTCAGCTGGTGTAGACGGTGACGATGGCTTGGCGTTTAATTTGGTAGCCCTAGATGGCTTATCAAGTGTAGCTTGATTAGCGTTAAAAGGAAATTAGTTTCAGTTGGCGTGAGAATTAGAGTGTTCAAACATTTTCAACACAAAACTTTTTTTTTTATATAACATGTCGTTTATTTACGGCAACTATGACGTAACTCATAATCACTTTCTATTGGACTCTGGTTATTATGTTTTATGCTTTATATTTTTTTTTTCTGATTTATGTAAAATTTATTACTTTATGTCCCAACTTTATTACCTATTTACCTATTCGAAATTAGGGACTCTTTCGTATCCTGACAATTTTTCATGAAAATGTTGATGGTATATTAAGATTACCAAGATTGGTTTTGATTTTTAGTGATTTGATTTTTCATTGGTGACGAATATAATTAAGAATAATTTAGTCAGTAAAATAAAGTTGATTAAACATCACTTGTATTATTGTGGCCAAAAACCATAAATTGTTTGTTTTACACAAATAAAATCATTAATCATATATATATTTATTTTTATATGTATTTATTTTTTATAACTATGACCTTTGTTACGCTGATATTTTAACATATTTTGTTTTATACAATTCAACGGATTTTGATTTTTGTTTTTTTTTTTTTTAATTTGCTTGCCAATGGGATGGAACAATATGGAGGACCCTATTTAAAAATAAACACCTATGTACTATACCTATGTTTGCAAAATAAATGATTATGCTTATGAATCATTTAATATTTTATATCATTTATTTATTTGCAAAATATTAGAAATATCGGTAGTATTTATTTTACCATGGGTTCATCTCGTATATTTACGTCACACGCCCCAGTATTTATTTTACCATAATTTAACCTCGTGTGACACAATGCTCAAGGTCATTTCGTACAATATGCAACTTTTTATTGTTGTTTTGGTATCAAATCAAACCTGAAGCTAGTATATGCATACTTTATAATCTAATTACATATAGCTAATCGATAAACAATTTTAAAACAAATGTACAATATGTTGTGATTTGTATTCTAGATTTAAGAAAACTTTTATAATTTGATATTGTTTTCATTGTTTGTAAGAAAAAAATATATTAGATGTGTTGTGGTGACTGAATGACTATATTTATTAAGCATTTTCTTCTTTCTTTATGATATTTAATGTAATTTACTTTAACATAGCTTTAATGTTCATAAGTATAATTTATCAATATATGAACATTAAAGTTATGAGAACAATGGATTTTGTAGTGCATTGGTACTAACCCATTAAATATTCATATCTATATATATTTAATAAGTTTAACCGTCAAATATTATACCTCGAAATGAGCACAACACGCAAAAGATCCAAAATAAAATAGCAATAAGCCAGCAACCTAACTATAGTAACTAAACTATATACACAGACTCTGAACGTCATTGCATATCATAGGAGAGGTCCTCCAGTAGCGGACACTTTAGGATTTTTCACTATAATAAATACATCATCATCATCATCAGCCTTTTAATGTTCCCACTGCTGGGACTCAGGCCTCCTCTCTAGGAGAGGGAATGGGCCGTAATCCACCACGCGGGCCCAGTGCGGATTGGTGGATGTCACATGTCTTCGAATTTTTGGTTCTAGGACATGCCGGATTCCTCACGATGTTTTCCTTCACCGTTTTGAGAGCAGTGGTGATAAATTAAATTACACAAAGTAATGCGCCAGGCTGGGTTTGAACCCGCGACCTACAATTCGTAAGTCGGGGCCGTTACCACTCGGCCACAACTGGCCTCATAATAAATACAAATGATATTTATTCAACTATATTAATTGATTAAAGTATTCTTAATAATTATACACTATTATAAAAATTCTCAAGTCAAAATAGTGTCTCCGAATTTTGGACAAGTAAAGTAGGAACAAGAACTTGTTTAGTAGGTAACTTTACATATACCACAAATTATATACATAGTTACATATGATATCCTTTCTAGGCATTAGTATAAGGCTCTAGAGCCCATAAATGATAGCTCTAGCACTCTACTCAATTAAATAGAATTGATAAAAGTTCTTGCACACCAAAAAGTAACACGGCTTATAAACTTCGCCAATCTTTGCGAATTTAATTTCAGAAATACATTTTCTAAAGTTCTTTGTTAATCTTGTAGTTAGGAGCTGTTTTAGAAATTGCTGGGCAGTTTTATTTATTTTGAAATGTGGTCTGGAAAAAAAATTACATGATAAAATATTTATTTACAATACAATATATCCGCTTCTAAGAGACACTTGAGTTGTCCGATCTTAGGGGCTCCTAGGCCACAACGATTTTTTTTTTAAATTGAAAGCCATTGATTTTTTTAGTAAACTAGGTTATTCTATTGACAATACACTTTTGCAATATGCAAATATTGATTAGTTTATTGGAATGTTTTATTTATCAATTAATTACAAAATTACTGAAGAAATAAGGAGAATTGGTAGCCCAATAGGAGAAAAGCTAACAGCCCCGACAAACGAGCTGTACTTACGTCGGGGGTTGAAACCCAGGTAAGCACTTTGTAGAATCTATTTCATCATTACTGCTCTCAAAACGGTAAAGAAAAAAATTGTGAGGTAATCGACATGTCATCGGCCAACCTGCACTAGACCCGCTTGACGGATAGAATAGAATAGAAAAACCTGTATTCGTCACAGGCACAACACAACAGTTACAAACACAACGGCCCATTTTCTTCCCTAGAGAGGAAGCCTAAATCCCAGCAGTAGGAATATGTAATAAGCCCGATTATGCTATGCTATGTTACAAAGTTACTCAAAACAAAAGTTCTCGTTGAAAAGTTTCAAAGTGCTCTTTCAAAAGCAACTGACACTGACTCCAGTACAACACTATTCGTGCTGCACTTAGATCTCTCCTTATCTACATTTATCATACTAGTCATTTGTTCATAAAAATCACTGATTGGAATCTCAGTAAAAATCCATGACAAATTACAAAGACCCATTACGATTAATTCTTTGATTGTCTTATTTCTATCCACAGTTTACTTTATTTATGAAACCATAAAAACCATTTTCATTTTCATTTCACCAAGCTGGTCAACGTTACTTAAAAGTATTATTCGACATGAATCCTAAAATATCGATCTTTTGCGTGTTGTTCTCTTTGTTATATGTCAAGAGTGGCAGTAAAAATGCTTTATTTGTTGAAAAACAGCGGAATCAAAACTTGGTGCTATGTGTAACCAATATAGTGGAAACATACTTTTCTGCTGAGATGACACTCACATATGCTGATATGAATTCTGATGATTACGAAATCCTGAGAGTAATTCATTTATCAACAGTCTCGACGGTGATATTCAGACACACAACATCGCAGTCCTTCTTTAGACATAAAGGGTATATTATTAACGCAAAGAACGCAACGAAATTCACGGAATGTTTTAAATATCTTCTCGAAGATCCAACATGGAATCCGTCCTCTCGATTCATAATCGTAATCAGATCGCTGGATGAAGATGAACTGAAGAAGATTTTCGACGAGCTATTGAAGCGACACGTTGTCAACGTGCTAGTAGTCAGCGGTACCGACAACGTGCAACTCTACAGCTACAACCCTTTCGACAACTATGCTTGCGGAAAATATTACAACAACATCATCAGTTACGGTTTGTGCACGAATACTAGAAGAAATCTATTCCCAAACAAGTACGTGACTGGTCTACGGAACTGCACCTTGCGTGCTACCGTCCCGCATCAACCACCTTACTCTATACACCCTCATCTTGAAATCGACGAAAGAACATTAGGTGCTGAACAATATGTGTTAAAAGTGCTAGGAGAACTAGAATATTTTAAAGTGGCTTTTAATTATAATCATACTAGTAAAAATTATTCTAAGATAACCTCCGACATGAAAGTTATGGGGCCTATGGCTAAGCTCACAAATAATGAAACCGATGTTATGCTTGGTAACGTTTTATTAGTATCAAACCGAGCATATGCATTTACATATTTGCATGGGTACCTGGATTATGACGACGAGTTAATTTTTTTTGTGAGGAAAGCGTCTTATGTAGCTACGTGGAAAAATGCTTTTTTGGTTTTCTATTCATATGTGTGGTATCTTCTGTTGTTAGTTTATTTGATATTTTCAATAGTTATGATTATACTCCTCCGTGTTGTAGATAAAACTAATGTGTTGTTGAAAATGTTAAAACATTTGCTGTCCAATGGCTGTAATATGCCCTATCAAATGAATAGTAAAGTAAGGTGTATCTATATAATATGGGTGTGGTTCGCGTTTCTAATGAACAGTTATTACCAGTCAAGCTTAGTCAGTTTGATCAGCCACCCAATAAAAGAATATCAAGTATCTACTGAAGCAGATTTAGCTACGTACGACCTCAAACCTTGCGTTATTCCTGCAATGTTGGATTATATGCAATCTGAAACAAATAAGTCTCTTGAAATAAATTATGATTGCCTAGATATGTTAGAAAATTTGGTGAAAGTCGCTCATTCAGAAGATTTATATACGCTTCTGCAACCATCAATGTATTTATACAACTTAAAAATGTTCTACGACGAATTTGGTCAATCGACCCTTTTTTACTTCAACAAACCTTATGTCAAGTTAATTTTAGGAATATTTTTCTACAAAGGTTTTCCACTTACAGATAGAATGCGACGAAATGCAATCCGTTTAAGAGAAAATGGTTTGATTGATAAGAAACTCAAAGACTTATACTATACAAGTGAGATAAAATTAAATTTTCACGAAAAAAAAGTATAAATCAAGGTTTGAAATACCATGGTTGGTTTACATATCAGGCTGTTTTTTATCAACTGTTACTTTTCTTTTGGAATTACTGTCTATACGTTATAAAAACTATTTTGGTTAATCACAAATATAAGTAAGTAAGAAGTTAAAGATTGATTATTTTTATATACATAAGCATACTAAGGTTTTGTCCAATGGTACCATCCGTCCAAATTCAAGAGCTGTCGAAGTGGAAATAACGAACAAAGGGGCAAACAAAAAATTGCTCACAAACATTGAAAAACTCAAGTTGGACAAAACCATAAGAACCTAGATAAGTAATTGAATAACAGCACCTTCGTATCCCGACGTTGCTGTTGTGAAAACAATTGCGCCCCAATGAACCCTAGGTCTGTGTCGATAGAATTTTGTTGAATCATGCCTAGAGTTAGGGGTCAGAGCAAGAGAGATACAATCTACAGGGCAGTTTTGTGGCAAACTGTTAAGCACTAGCATCTAGCGATCTACCGGATAAATTTATTTTTCCTCATCTTCGATTTACCTTTATTGGTCGACCGTGATAAATACTAACGAGGAACTGAGCTCGCAACTTTGGTTTGCCTTTATAAGCTGAGTAAAGGAAAGAGAAAAAACATGCTAGAGAGAAGGATATTTATAACCCATTAAGAAGCTGGACATATAGCAATATCATCCACAATATCACTCAGTTTCGCACCAACGAAGTGGCTTTCATAGCGCGTACGAGGATAATCATTGGTTGGTGCCTCATTTCACAATAATGTCATGTAATTGGCTTCGAACCCTCATACGTTTTTCAAAAGTCCAGAACCTCAGGGTTCTAAGATATAAACTTATAAAAAAATATAATAAAGGTAAAAATTTGTATGTGTGTTTGTTACTTGTTCACACTCGAACAGCTTTCGATACAATTTGGTACACGGGTAAATTCTGTCCTAGAAAAGCACATAATACTTTTTATGACAATCTCCTACTTTTTCGCGAATAGTCTTTGATAGCAGCTAGTTAATAACGGGGACCAGCGCTCCCACCACTTCCTTGCTTTTATTGGCTGGCTTGAGTGGAGATTCAGAAGAGCAAACTTGCTCAGGCGAATAATGTATAATGTAGTAAGATGCTGGTTGGGATTTTGGCCGTACTTTTTTCCTCAGTTTTTTTTTAAATATAAACCAATGTTTGACTGCGATACCACCTGATGGTAAATAGTGATGCAATCGGTGGTAGTGAGGCGCACTAGTTTATTAAGAGCGTATTCACTCTAGCCTTGAAGACACCTTAATTATGATCGGACGGCAAGATCACAGCAGGAAAATTGTTCCAGGATTTTCCTGAAAGCTGTGATTTATACCTCTGCATTTATCACGCACCTCAAGATATAATACCCCTTTGTTGCTTCGTGCTAGCAACTATTTTTCAAGGCCTATTTAATATCATAAAACAACAACATTTAATATGTTAGTATGACAGTGTTAGCAACAAGGGCCGCACAAAGGACTTTGTAACGTCACAGACGAAGCCAAGCAACAGACTACAGTACGTTGAAGTGTGACAAACAAAGCCCCTAGTGCAGCCTATGTTCCTAACACGGGAATCAGATATTGTAGTAATCGATTGTTTTGACCCCGTCCCTATCCATCAATCTGTTAGCACTGTCAAACGGTACCTCTTAGATTTGATGGACTACCGGTAATTTGTAGTCGTAATAACACTTTCTGCTGACAAACCTCATCGTAATTAAAAATTATGTCCAAAAACTAACAATCAACGTCAAATATGAAGAGCATACCTACACATAAGCTTTGATTAATGATAAACGAAAGTTTATCTTTAAAAAAAGAATGATATGAATACGAATTCTCAGTTCCACATCTCGCAATGTTGGTCGTGTTCTGGTTAATCGGTTTTTTATTTAACAATGGTAACTGTTCCAAAATACCTATACCCGACTCACCGAACCATAAGAAACTGATAGAATGTGTAACAAATATAGTCAGAGAACATTATGCCGAAAAGAAATTTCTAACGTATCTTGGCAATAATCCTAATTACGAAATCCTCTTAAAAGCTATTAACACTGAAAATGGTGTATCTATATTATTATTTTCAAAAAAAAACAATAATGCTATTTATATCCAACCTGAAGTTTATCTGATATCTGGCGAAAACGCGTCTTTCATCGCTAAACATTTTCCTAATGTAACGAAAGAAGCTTCTTGGAATCCATTGGCGAAATTTTTGGTTATTGTCGAAGATCTTAAAGAAAGTGACCTAAAAATTGTCTTCGACACATTTCTAAAGTTACATGCAAGACATGTGGTGGTTGTGAACGCAACCGAAGAAGCTCACCTTTATAGTTACAACCCTTTTGATAACTACGGTTGCGGAAAACGCTATGATGACATCATTCGCTATGGAGATTGTTCAAAAGCATGGTTTTACGACCTGTATCCGAAAAAAATGGTCACCATGTTACGGAACTGCACATTTGATGTCATTATAACCGAGTGGCCTCCTTATACCATATTATCTCCCAACGACTCAGATTCGTCACACCCACTTCGATATGGAGCTGAGACCTATATATTCCAGTTAATTGGGAGAATGCAAGGATTTAAACTCAATATTATAAACGATTATAACGCTGTCATTGAATACCCCACAGTATCTACAAACATGGAAGCAGGTGGATCATTGAAAAAAATACAAGACAATGAAGCAGATGCTGCACTCGGAGGAATGTTACTGACACCGTCTCGTGCTCTGGCGTTCTCTTATGTATACGGGCATCTAGCATATACAGATGAAATACGATTTGTGGTCAAACGAGCTTCAGTGGTGCCAGCATGGAAGAATGTTTATCTGGAATTTGGATCAACTGTTTGGGCGCTATTACTACTGGCTCTTATGTTTTACTCGCTGCTAATAATAGTTCTACTTCGCACGGAGGATAAAAGCTTGGTTGTCTTGATTCTCTTGGGTAATCTTCTCCTTCACGGGCACAGCATTCAAAGTCGGTTCCCGGTGAAGTACATCCTTATATTTTGGGTGTGGTTTGCGTACTTGGTTAACACTTTCTATCAATCTGGACTGTTCAGTCTCACTACCAACCCAGTCCAAGAATATCAAATTTTAAAGGAAGAAGACATAACTCGGTTCAAACTTAAACCTTGCTTTAGTGCTGTAATGGAGAAATATTATTTGGAATCAGTAACATCAGATGATAGCTATAAAAGAATCGATGGCTGCCGCGGCATGATAGAAAGTATCAAAACGGTAGCTAATTCCAAAGATCTTTACACAATTTCTATGTATGGGCAATATAAGTACAATATGCAAGCCTTCATAGACAAGTATGGTCATTCCCAGGTTATATTACTACCGAAACCTTATTCTAAGGTCATATTCTCGATCTTCCTGTATAAGGGATTCCCAATGATTAACTATTTACTTCATAAAGCTCTCCGACTGAGGGAGTTTGGTTTGGTAGATAAAATTATGAGTGACGTGATCTATCTCAAACAAGTTAAGCATCATTTTCACGACAAAGAATTTCAGGCGCGTTTAACCATTCCGTGGCTAGTTTATGTTTTTGGATGTTTATTGGCTTTAGTGACATTTATCATAGAAGTCAATACGCCTAAATAGTATTGATTGTTAACCTTCTTAATTGTTTATGATGCAGACGGACTACTTGCTCTTATTAAATATCGATATTAATACCTAAAAATCGATACCTATGATTCTGAAATTATATAAATAATCTACACCTATGAAATTGTCGTTTTTTAATGGGTTGCATGGAAGTGTTGTCTATCGTATCTCGTATCTTTGGATGACTTTGAATTATAAGTTCAAATAAGAACTCATTAGAAGGTGTTATTATGACTACAAATTACCTGTGGTCTATCAAATCTAAGAGGTTGCATTTGACATTTAACTTTGAATCATAAGTTCTTATTTGAACTTATAATTCCAAAAAAGAAAAAAAAAGAAACTCTTCCAAAGATAAATAACTGATTTAAAAAAAAAAATCTTATATTAAATCATTACTTAGGTACTATAAATTAAAAGTAAATAAACTTCACATTAATAGTACGTTATTATTTTTAGAAATTAGATATTTAGTGGTTTCTTTGTGTTTTGTATTTTCTGTAATATCGCAGTACTTATTGTCTTCATTCATATGTTCATTATGAATAACTATATATACATCTAATCTAAAAAATATTAAAACTTAACATGGCTATATATAAACCAAAAATAATAATATGTACAAACGGGTAGAAAAAGAGCTGATAGGGCATCAAAAAATTCATCCGCATCGATGTCAATGGGAAAAGTGCCCAGAACGCTGGCAGCACGTTGGATGGCAATGCTGATTCGTTGACCGAAGAAAATCCCAGCCCTCTGGCCACGCGAAGAGTCAATCAACCGTTTGCTGATATCCTCTGATATCCTCCTGAGTCTGAACGACGCGATGAGCGCTCGGACCCCATGGCCCTAGAGTTTCAACCCCCAAACGGCTCAAACATACAACTTCCGATGCAGTTATAATATTTACGCCGTTTGAGGTTTTCTGCACTTGCAGCAGCCGCCCTAGCACAGCCTGCCGTACTCAGAAGATAGGATGGCGCAAGGGTGTCGACGCATGTTGCATCCCACACCAAAGTCCTACCCAACTTCCAAGGCATTATAGACATCCCGTCTGCCCTCTTCCCATCGTCACATGCCAAGTCATTGGGTTCTAAAACAGCTGGCACCCGGCGGTGACAAGAGCTCGTCAGATGATGTCATTAATGCTGGCATACCGTGCTATCCGACCAGCGCTTCTATTGCAGGGTAGTCTATAGTGTTCGAAGCGGACGACTGCTTCGCCGCACTGAAGTCGATGTGGAGCTCCACTAGGAGCACCCAGACGCAAGCATGTAGCGATCCGGAAAATACAAGATCGCAGTACTTATGTTGGGCACACCAAAATTATGGCGGTAAGTGCCCTCTTTGAGGAGTGGCTGGAAAGACCTGACGGCGTCCTCACCTTCCGCATGACGCAGGTTCTCACCGAACACGGTCAGTTCGAGAAGTTCCTGCACCGGATTCGTGCGGAAGCGATGCCCAGGTGTCACCAATGTGTGGACCGCCCGGAGAACACAGTGAAGCACACAGTAGAGGTGTGCACTTGGGCAAATCACCGCCGTGTCGTCGTGGGGGCGATCGACGGCAGCGATCTTTTGCACCGGGTCTTGGTACAGACTATGGTCCGAAGCGAAGAGGAGTGGCAGGCGGTCGCCTCCTTCTGCGAAGCAGTAATGCTAGCAAAGGAGGAGGCCGCACGCATGAGGCAACGGCGCTTACGCCCCAGCCGCCGCCAGGCTTCCGATCCCGATTTCCGGCCACCGTAGGCCCAGGCTTGCGAACGGCGAGCAATGGGTAGCTCACCGTCCGACCGTCCGGATCGAGCCCAAGTCGTCGACGCCGCGTAGTATTCCGGCGGAAGGTTTGGCCCCGGTATGAAAGGCAAAGAAGGAACAGGAGTAGGTTTTTAGTCAATAAAAGTCTGACACTATCTAAGGGCGCGGAGATGTCATTCGATGATTATCCCACCGAAAAAAAAAAGTACTTACAACCATTTTTGTTCCACACTGCCCTGCTCAGACCATCGGTAGCTACCCCAGTGCTGCTATATTTAAATCCTATTTGAGTTTGTGCAATTTTACATGTGCCATTACCCATGAGCCATGGTCCATGGGCCATGAGCGGATGAGCCACCCTAATCAGTTATTTAACTTTTTTTTGTGAAAGGAGTAGGTACCTATTACTCACGCATAATGTTTGTGTTTTATTGAAAACATTTTTAATGATGTGCGCTGTTATAATGATATGTATTATTTGTAAAATGGTGATACACCTAGCTAATTAGCACAGGAAACTCTTGATTGATGTAAATCTACAAAACCACGTAACCTTAGAAATAAATCAAAAGTAATGATGTTACGCCCAGGTTTCGTTTTGGTTTTACTGTGACACGAAAATTGATATTTGTAGAGCACCATAATTTAAAAATAATTTGGATCTAATTAGGACATGGAAATTCAGTATATTTAGTTTGTGTTTTTTTTTTTTAATGATAAAAACTAGTGCTTGACTGCAATCCCACCTGATGGTAAGCAGATGATTTCGCCATTACAACATAGGCACATGAAATAGTTATAATCCCGGTAGTTCCCGTGAAATAATTTCACGCAGAAATCTCCCGAACTTACCATTTCCAATGAAGACCTGCATCATGCAGGTGGTGAGGCCGCCGTTACACTTCTCCAGCCACTTCTCAAAAAGGGGACTTACCGTCATATTAAGTCGTGCTCAGCATTGGGTTGCAACAGTCGCTGTCGTCATACTGACATGAGATCCCGCTAGAACTCTGTCCACCATGCGTCACGGCAGCGAAGTTTCACACCGGTGTTACATCTCCATTATTCTTCATATGCAAATCATGCATGCGTCAAGTACTGTGCCCTCCAGATCTCATGGCGGCAGGCCGGCAAGGAGGCTCCCCTTCTGGGATAGGGCAAGATTAGTGCATTGCCTGACCTTGAACTAATGCATTGTATTGTGTTTTGTTGTATTTCATGTTTTATATTGTAGGTACTGTATTGCATTGTGTTGAACGCATGGCCGGCTCTAGATCGGCCAATGATTAGGATTAAAAAAGGCTTTTTTTTGGAAAAACATCGTGAACCGCCACTTTCATTGTTTTACCACTCAACATGTAGTGGTCTGGAAATGGAACACATTAAGTCACCACCACAAACCAATCTCTGAGTAATATGATCCTGACCTGATCCTTTGGTATGTCTGCTTATCAGACTTCCAAGAATTTAGCTACGTAACGAATATCAAAGATCTACAGATGACAGCTATGAGCAACTGTCAAATTATCTACTCTTACTATGAACGATGGTTTAATGATTTTAAAATAATATTTCATAGCGACCGAAGTCGCGACAAGAGCTAGTCTCCAAAATAAATATAGAGGTTTAATCAAACATCAACACATGCGTGTACTTTACCATGTACAAGGAAATATTAGAGCTGTTTGTTAATGACTTACTTTGGTCCTGCAACTATTTGTTTCCGGAATGTTACTAACTGAATTAACAAACTCATTAGGAGAAAGAACAATACTACTATTTGTATCAACATCGTCATTCATAGCAGTCTTAAACATTATAGGTGCTGAGTATAAAAGACGTAATAGAAATCCTGTATATTGCACCGATCATATTTAATGTGAATTTGATGATGTTCATGCCTTTCAATAAAATGAAAAAACACTAATCAAAATAATTCAACAATAAATCTTAAGGCTAAAAGCGAAGCACTCGACCACAGTAATAGTATCAAAATCATTTCAGAGCTTGTAACAGTAGTAATTAATAGGAAATAATTACTTTCGCTTCTACAGTACAAAATGCAAGTCGCGTATTATTTAATGTTCGTGTTCTACGTGACAGTACAATGCCAGATCACATTGCAACCATACCATCTCAAAAACGAACGACTCCAGCAGTGTGTCATCAGTATACTTAACCAATATTTCACAAAACAACAAGAATTCACATACGTCAACATGGATACCGACGATGAAGAGCTACTGAAAAAAATTTATTCAACGCAGAACTTTTCTTTGGTTACCAGAAACTCGACTCATCAGTCATTTTTACCTAATCAAGGATACTTGATAAATTCAAAGAATGTGACTACTTTCACGCAATATTTTAAATACCTGATGACGGACCCAACATGGAACCCATACGCGCGTTTTCTAATTATAGTCAAATGGCTGCAAAATGATATGCTTCGGGCGATCTTCGATGAGTTGTTAAGACTGCATGTCAACAATGCGTTAATCGTAAACGGCACCGACGACGCTCATCTCTTCACCTACAATCCTTTTGATAACTACGCTTGCGGCAAGTACTACAACGACGTCATTAGTCTCGGTCTGTGTTCACAAGCTACTCAAAATCTGTACCCAAACAAACTTGTCACCGGACTCAGGAACTGCACCTTCAAAGCATCACTAGCTCACCGGCCACCCTTCGCCATCGACCCATTAAAAGCCGAAGGTGAGAAAACCTTATTGGGCACAGAAGAATACATTTTGAAAGTTTTAAGCGAAAAGGAACAATTCACCGTTATTTCTAATTACAGTTATGACTCAGATACCTACTCTTCGGTGGCTCCTAACATGTCATTGAGCGGTTCCATGCTAATGCTTCGGAATAATGAATCGGATTTCGCATTTGGAGGTATGATGATTGTGGCAAAACGAGCTCAAGCCTTAACTTGGCTCTGCGGATATCACGATTACAATGACGAACTTCGGTTTTCAGTGAGAACAGCATCACTAATACCCATTTGGAAAACTGTGTACATAGAATTCGATATCACAGTGTGGTTATTGTTACTGCTATCGTTTGTCGTCTACTGTGCAATGGTTATCTTTCTTCTTCAAGCAAAGGATAAGGGCTCCGTGGCTTTGGAACTACTAGAAAACTTATTGACACACAGCCGTGAAATTCGCTGCTCAATGTCTGTCAAGTATATCCTCATAATATGGGTGTGGTTTGCGTACCTCATCAATACTTTCTACCAGTCGAGCCTAGTCAGCCTCACCACAGACCCGAGCATGGAATATCAAGTGCAAACGGAAGATGATATATGGGAATATAAATACAGACCTTGCTTTTGTGGTGCACTACGTAAGTATTTGTCAACTGAACAAAGGAGAGACTCGACAAAGATACCACATATAGTTACTGAGGATATAGAAGGATGCAGCAACCCTGTTGAAGCCTTAACTACTGTTAGTCAAACTAAAGATATGTATTCACTTATACCATATTACGTGTACCTATATAACAAGCGAAACTTTAATGACAAGTGGGGCAATTCTTTGATTTATTTTTTTGAGAAGCCATACGCGAAGTTTTTGTACGGAATTTATTTTTACAAAGGTTTTCCGATTACACCTCGGTTACAACTGAACGCTTTGAGGTTGAGAGAGAATGGGTTAGCAGAAAAGAGTCTGCACGACCAGTACTTCTCAAGAGCACTGAAACAAAGAATTTCTCACAAAGAATTCGAAGTTCGTTTTACTGTCCCTTGGTGTGTGTACGCTGGGGGGTGTACTATCTCTATTGTGTCGTTCTTAGCAGAATATTTGCTGGACTATGTCGTTAAAAAGCGACAATCTGAAAACTTAATTTAATTTCTATTTATTCTTATTTTATGTTTATATTGTTGCAAATTCAGGCACACTTGCCATGATTGTCATTCGACGCGATTGTTAAATAAATAATTGGGTATTTATTAAGCAAATTGGTTATAAATAACGCTTCTTCGGCAAATTTAACTAGATAAGGAAACTAACTTTGAGGTCAATCTCATAAATATGTAATGGTCAAAACAAACATAAATTAATATTTTAAATGATGTATTGTGTAATATTGTGGTGAGAAATAAAAATATATTAATATTTATTTTATGTGTTTGGATATCTCAGAACCCTGAGGTCCTGGGCCTTAGGAAGGCATACGAGGGGCCGAAGCCAGCTCACAGACGCCCCTTAGATAATTTTTGGGAAACGTAAACGTGGTACCAACTGACGATTATCCCTGTACGTGCTCTGCTAGTGCATAGCACCGCATAATCAGCCTTATAATGTTCCCACTACTGGGACTCAGGCCTGCTCTCTAGGAGAGGGAACGGCCCGTAATCCACCACGCAGGCCCAGTACAGATTGGTGGATGTCATATGTCTTCAAATTTTTGGTTCTAGGAAATTACGGTTATCTCACAATGTTTTCCTTCACCGTTTTGAGAGCATGAGAGGTGATGAAATAATTTTATTACACAAAGTAATGTACGTGACTAGGTTTGAACTCACAATTTAAAACTCATAAGTCGGTATCGTTACCACTAGGCCAACACTGCTCACCATGCCATGCGCACCCAAGGACAAATCCCGATTGGTTTGAAACAATTGCGACATATAGAAAATTATTTATTTACAGGTATTAAAATTCTTGAAAATTCTTGACATTTCTCTGCTATAATATGCATGTATTGTACACCTAAACTGTCCTTATGAATCACTCTATCTATAATAATAATACAACTTTATGTGTGTCCGAACGGATGAAATTTAGCATTGGGTGTTTAGGACACGTATAGGATCTATAGACGACGCAGATCCAGTCTGTCCGAGAGGCTATGGTTGAGCGCTTAAACTTCTCATTGGAATGTGGCATATCTTTTTATCCGCAAAAAGGAGCAGATTCAAGACAGAATTGGCCGTGCCAGTAACCGGCTATCTTGATCGTCTTGGTGTTATGTTAACCTCCACTCTCGATTTTGGACCACACATCGAGGCAAAGGCTCATCTGGCTGCATAAAAAGTTGGGAATGCTAGCAAAGGTGAGACAGTACTTCACGCCGGAACAGCTGCTCAAACTTTATCAAGCGCCTGTTCGATCGTGTATGGAGTACTGCTCTCATCTTTAAGACAGATCTGCCAGATACCAGCTTGATGCGCTTAAGTCAATTGAGAAGCGAGCCAAGAGGATCATTAATAATGATGCACTCGTCGAGTGGAAGCTCAAGCTTCGGCGTCGATGCTCAAGAGGATTGAGCATCGACGCCGAATTAATAGCCGGATTTCGTGTGTCGGATTTCCACTGATTCTGTTTTGAGGACAGTGCGTCGGAATTTTATAACCCACTTCCACCAAGCCCGTTCCATCATCGGACTACCAAACGTACGGCGATGCACCACAGGCACATTTTTTATTTTATTTTACGGTGGCTAAAATCATCCAATGACATCTCCCGCCCTTGGGTGGAACGGGAGATAGGGTCAGATTTTTACTTACTAAAAACACACCCAATTCCTTCTGAGCCTTCCAAAAATCAGTCTATGGCCCCAGTAGGCTTCGGCCCTGCTGGGCCTCTACGATTATGGAGTATGAGCACCATCGTGGCAGCAAAGCGGCGGACGCGGATTGCAACATCAACCACGTATACGGAGTGAACACTACTAATGATCGCAGCACCCGTTATTGGTTTGCTCGCTTCTGTTCTGGAAACTACCTTAGAAATTGACCCCGTGGTCAACCGAAAATTTTAGGCTAATTAAAGGTTATTGTGGAAGTTGATGTTTCTCAACCTACAGCTGAATTAGCAGCAGCTTTCGATGTTAGAATCAAAACAATATTGACCCATTTGCGTCGAATTGGTAAGGTAATAAAGCTTGACAAATGGGTACCCCACGAATTGAATGATCGCTAGCATGAAGCACGCATCGAGTCGAGCCTGGCACTGCTCAACAGGCACACAAATGAAGGCATATTGAATATTGTTACTTGCGACGAAACATGGATTCTGTTCAACAATCGCAAGCGCTCAGCAAGTTAGTTAGATCCTGGTTCAGCTCCTAAACAACGCCCTAAACGAAATCTGACCCTAAAAAAGTGATGGTCACAGTTTTTCTGTCTCATTCATCACATCTTCTTACCAAACGGGATGAGCATTACTGCAGATGTGTACTGTGAAAATCTGAAAACAATGATGGAGAAGCTCGCACATCTCCAACCAGCTTTAGTCAATCGTTCGGGTCCACTGTTCCTGCATTGGATGATTTTACCTACCCAAAAAAAAAAAAAAAAAATCCTTGCCCCTACAGACTTCAAATTATTCAGAATTTGGATAAATTCTTGGCGGAAAAACAAACAATAATTGAGAGGCAGTTGAAAATGCCTTTGAAGAATTTGTTACCTTCCGTCCAGCAGACTTTTTGAAAAAGGGCAACAATAAGCTACCACTACATTGGCAAAAATGCACTGATTGTATATGAAATTACTTTAATGAATAAAAAAAAAATATAGAGAAAAAGGAGCGTTATTTCATTAAAAACGCCAATTTCATAGGTAAAGACCTAATACATATTATCTACAAAGTTATGAAAACACAGTATAATAAAATAGTTAAGATGTCAGAAACTTATTTACTTCGCTCCCTGAATCGTATTATTATTTAGTAATAACAAAGCCATTAGGATACATACCTAATTAGATTACTGTTCATATCGACATCGTTATTTATAGCAGTATATACAGCATATTGGATACAAAAACCGCAGTAGAAATCTGGCTAAATTAGTTTATTTATTCCATGTCTATAGTTGTTATGTTTTTCTACAAAGTGAACAAAGACTCGTCAACCTACTTCATCGATAGAACTTAACTCCAATAACGATGCACGCGACCACAAAAATAGTTTCAAATCTATTTCGAAGCATGTAACTGCAAAAAAAACAAATATTCTAATCCAATATGAGACAAATGTGAGTTAACCACTTACGCTTTCAAGCTACAAAATGGAAGCTACGTGCTGTTTAATGTTCATGTTTTACGTAGTAGCGCAATGTCAGGTCACATTGCCACAATATCATCTAAAAAACGAGCGACTCCATCAGTGTGTCATAAGTATACTTAACAAATACTTCACTGAACAGCAAGAACTCACATATTTCAACATGGATATTGATGATGAAGACCTACTAAAAACAATTCATTCAACACAGAACTTTTCGCTGGTTATGAGAAGCACAACTCATCAGTCGTTTTTGCCGAATCAGGGGTACCTGATCTATTCAAAGAATGTGACTGCTTTCACGAAATATTTCGAGTATCTGATGACGGACCCAACATGGAACCCATACGCGCGTTTCTTGATAATTGTTGAGACGCTGCAAAATGATGAACTTCGGGTGATCTTCGATGAGTTGTTAAGACTGCATGTCAACAACGCGGTAATTATTAACGGCACCGAAGACGCTCATCTCTTCTCCTACAATCCTTTTGATAACTACGCTTGCGGCAAGTACTACAACGACGTCATTAGTCTCGGACTGTGCTCACAAACTAACCAAAATCTGTACCCAAATAAACTTGTCACCGGACTCAAGAATTGCACCTTCAAAGCATCACTGGCACATCGACCACCTTTCAGCCTCAATCCATTAAGAATGGACGATACTAAAACCATATTGGGCACAGAAGAATATATATTCAAAGTTTTAAGTGAAAAGGAACAATTCACGGTTATTTACAACTACAATTATAACGGTCATATTTTTTCTACAGTTAATCCTAATATGACAGTGAGCGGTCCCATGGTAATGCTTCGGAATAATGAGTCAGATATCATATTCGGAGGTATGATGATGG
Source organism: Leucania comma (assembly GCA_958295575.1). Classification (NCBI taxonomy): domain Eukaryota; kingdom Metazoa; phylum Arthropoda; class Insecta; order Lepidoptera; family Noctuidae; genus Leucania; species Leucania comma. Next base: position 5,367,079 of record OY282469.1, read on the forward strand.
TGACAACGAGAGCTGAAGCCTTCACTTGGCTCTGCGGTTATCATGATTACAACGACGAGATACGGTTTGTAGTAAAGAGAGCTTCGCTCGTTCTCATTTGGAAAACTGTGTACATAGAATTCGATGCCACAGTGTGGTTATTGTTACTGCTATCGTTTATTGTCTACTGTGCAATGATAATATTTCTCCTTCAAGCAAAGGATAAGGGCTCCGTGGCTTTGGAACTGCTAGATAACTTAGTCTTACACAGCCGTGACATTCGGTGCCCGATGTCTATCAAGTATATCCTCATAATATGGGTGTGGTTTGCGTACCTCATCAATACTTTCTACCAGTCCAGCTTAGTCAGCCTCACTACTAATCCAAGCAAAGAATATCAAGTGCAAACAGAAGACGATTTATTGGAGTATAATTACAGACCTTGCTTCAGTAGCTCACTACGGAAATTCCTGTCATCTGAACAAATGAAAGACTTGGGAAAGAAGCCTACAGTTTTGCCTTTGGACACGATAGAGGCAGAAGGATGCAACACAACTCTTCAAGCCCTAACCACTGTCAGCCAAACTACAGATATGTATTCACTTACACCATATTATGTGTATCTATATAACAAACCTAGGTTTCACGACAGGTGGGGCAATTCATTAGTTTATTATTTTAAGAAACCATTCGCGAAGTTTTTGTTCGGTTTTTACTTTTACAAAGGTTTTCCGATTACACCTCAGTTGCAACTGAACGCTTTGAGGTTAAGGGAGAACGGATTAGCAGACAAGAGTATGCAAGACCAATACTTTTCAAGAGCACTCAAACAAAGAATTTCTCACAAAAAATTCGAAGTTCGCTTTACCGTTCCCTGGTGTGTCTACGTTGTGGGGTGTGTTATTTCTACTGTGACTTTTTTAATTGAATTTTTGCCGAAACATCGTGTGAGGAACCATTAGTGTTTTAGTTTTCAGAGACACTACACATTGTTTGATACCAACTTGAATGTGCAATGTATTAGTGTAGTGGTGTAACAGTAACGGTCTCAGTAATTTAAGTAATTGTTCATGTCATTCTCGCTATCACTTACACAAACAGTAATGATAATAAGTAGTATTTTATAAAGGGCATTACTAAATATCCCGTACTAAAACCAACAAAAAGGATATTGTTGCCAGTCATTTTGTCATTTAATTCTTCACCTTAGTCTTAGCAAAACATTTTGTAATTAATGAACTTATTACAACTATGACAGTGTATCGACTCACCTTGTTTACTCCTATTCCACAATTGTTATAATAAGTAATGCTCGGTTTCCAAGCATTTGTGAATATGTCAATCACAGTAACAGTAATGATAAAGATATTACGTGTCAGCCATATCACACTCATAATTATAGCACCTTACAGCTCATTGGATATAATTACCGTCACATTTCCAACAAAACAACATTATTCATGGAACGAAGCCAACCCTTATGTTCAGGAGAACGATACTTATACTCAGATCTCAATATGCGAGCCTTGTACTTGCTTGTGTCAATCACCTTAGATTATGTCTTTATCGAAGCCATATTCTAAGGTGATTACGATTATTTTTCTTTACAAAGGATTCCCTTTAATAGACACATTATGCCATAAATCGATAAAACTGAGAGAGAACGGTTTGGTAGATAAAGTTATGCGGGACCTGAATTACTTAAAACAAATAAAACGTAGTTTCCACAAGCGATAATTTCTGGGCCGTTTGGCTATACCGTGGTTAATCTATTTTTTTGGGTGTACAGTTTCTATCATAACATTTATCATTGAAATTATATTAAAACGAAAACGACAACGTGATTAAGGGTCTCGTTTTCACTCCAAATCGAAATCTAATTTCAAGATGAACGATTAAAACGAATGTTCAAAAGTTAGTTCCTTATTTGATCAAGATTAAGAATATGCAAACTAGTCTTTAACACAGTTTTTAAAATGCACCCTGTGTCAAACATCGGCGTACATACGACTACCTTGAACGAATCACCGAACCTATTACCCAAATTAAAATACGAGATCCTATCATCACTAATCCGACAGAAATCGCAAACGCTTTTAACAACTTTTTTGTTGACCAAACACAAAACAATATGATGACAAAACCGGACACTTTAAATTTGACAAGTAATCCCAACTCAATCTTTATGCAAGCTGTATTGCCGCAAGATATCATGAGAGCGATACAATCTTTAAAAAATAAAAATAGCACTGGATATGATGGCATATCAACAAAAGTTGTAAAATTCGTATCGGGCGACATTGCCTCACATTTAAGTCATATACTTAATTTAAGTATCAGCACTGGTGTTTTTCCGGATAGTTTAAAAACAGTTATTGTTAAGCCACTTTAAAAAAAAAAACAATAAGGAAGAACTAGCAAATTACAGACCTATAGCTTTGATACCCATTTTCTCAAAAGTTATAGAAAAAGTAATATATAACTCGATTAATAAATTTCTATCTAAATATGATATTTTAAGCTCGGAACAAAAAGGTTTCAGAAAAAATAAAGGCATAAATTCTGCCGTTTACGATTTGTTAAATGTCATAATGCACAATGTTGATAAAAAAGTACCCATTTGCGCTATATTTACGGACATGACGCGAGCATTCGATTGTGTTGATCATGAAACTCTGTTACACAAGTTGATTGTCATAGGTATCAGAGGAAATGTACTCGATTTAATAAAATCATACCTTAATAATCGTAAGCAGCACACAGAAATAACTAGAATATGTTTAAAAGCTAAACGTGAAAAAAAAAACTTATTTGAAGCTAGAATTATTAAGCATGGTGTTCCCCAGGGCAGCGTGCTGGGCCCTTTATTATTTTTGCTATACATAAATGACTTGTCACGCCACATTGAACATCCTATGATCCTATTCGCTAACGATAGTACTGCTTTGATAAAATATATTGACAAAAAAACTTACGAAGAGGACATAAATAATACCTTGACTAATATTATACGTTGGCTTGACAAAAATAACTTATTAATTAATATACCAAAGACTAGTATTATGCACTTCCATCAACGTATTCCACCGGACGACTTAAACCTACATTATAGTGGACAGAAAGTTAACCAAGTATTAGTTGCTAAATTTTTAGGTTTAATGATAGATAGCCAACTAACATGGAAGCCACACGCAGAAGAAGTATGCAAAAAACTAAGTGCAGCTGCGTATGTACTCTTTTACCTGTTTAAGAAAGTTAAAATGGCCACAAGGTTAATTGCATAACACGGTTTGGTTGCGTCTGTTTTAAGATACGGCGGCATTTTTTGCGGAAATTGTAGTCTGAGAGAACAGGTGTTCAAGGCTCAAAAACGCTGTCTAAGGACAATGTGCAATTTAATAGTAACCGATAGCTGCGTACCTGTATTTAAGTCCCTAAAATTACTGACATTTCCATCATTATATATTTTCGAGATTGCTGTTTTTATAAAATCAAATATGCATCTATTTAATAAAATGTCCGAAAATAGTAATAGGCCAATTAGGAGGCAATATAAAGATAGGCTGCTTGTTAATTCTTTTGGCACTGCTTTACTAAAGAAAAGTGTTTTATGTATGGGTCCGACGATATATAACAAAATACCTGATGGGATAAAAAATGAGGCCCTTCCACTTTTCAAAAAAAAATTGACTGAATTATTAAGGACTAAATCTTATTACTCAATTAGCGAATTTTTTATTATTTGTTATTATTTGTTATTATTTTTATTTTTTGTGCTATTGATTATAATTCATTTTTATTTCATTTTGACATGATAAACTTAATATATTTAAAATGGAATATAGACAAAATGCATATTTCGTTTCATTTAATTTAATTCGATTTGATTCTATTAAATTCAAATTTAATTGTTTTAATCATAATTATGTACCTACCTACTAACATAAAAATACTAAGCGAATTGTTACTACTAACTCTATGGACTTTGTCTGAAATAAAAGGTAAATTATTATTAGATAATTATGAAAACCCTTGTGTGTTCTGTTAATAAATAAAGTACATTAATAATCATGTTTGTGCTTTATTTAACCCTTGTTGTGTCTTGTTGTCATACTGACCTGTCTAGCAAAATCATTCAAACCAGACTCCCCCAGCTTCGCAAGGGTACAATGATAATATTAATTATATTATACATGGATTATACATTTTAACCTTCCTCTTGAATCACTCTTTTTATTTAAAAAAAAAACGCACCAAAATCCGTTGCGTAGTTTTAAAGATATAAGCATAATTATATAGGAACAGACAGCGGGAAATGACTTTGCTTTATATTATGTAGTGACACGGCTAAATTTTGATTGTTTTAATCTTCTTACCTTTATAATAAACTTAATAAAATTCTTAATCCTTCTAAAAATAAACTTAATAAAATTCTTCCACTAACTAAACTTAAATGTAAAAAAACTGTTCCTACTTACTTGAAAACCCTTGACTATCAGGCAACAGAAAACCTGTTGCTCCCTCTCAGATAGACGTTAGAATTTTTAAAGTAAATAGTCATCCTGTCCGCTGCTTCTACGAATTTTTTCCCTTAAACGATGATCAACCATACTCGCTCCGCAGTCACTCTACAACTCTCACTTACCAACATTCACTTATCAACTTTCACTCAACAACAATCACTCACTAACACTCTTCAATTACTCACTCACAAACCGAGAAATCCACAACATAGGTGTAATTTTTATTTAATTTTATTTGTTTAATTATTTTCTCTTTTTATTTAGTATTTATAATTTAATGTGTAGTGTTTAAGTTCCCAGCACTTCCTCCTTTTTGATTAAATATTATTTCTTACTATAAAAGCAGGACATAGCAGGCTAATAGCTGCGAGAGGGCCCTTGTGACTTGTAATACAGGTTTCGTAGAGACCTATCACAGGCACCAGTCTCAAACATAGTTAATACCGTTGTTCGTGCTCCACTGTAAACCTAGCATTAAGTAACTTGTGAGAGAAAATAAACGATTATTATTATTAATCATGGGTCGACGAAGCCTGCACTTACCAGGGTCTATACGAGGCCAATAGCTGAGCTGTACAGGTTGCCAAACAATGATCAGAAAAAAATTAGTTTCGAGTATATCAACACGGAAATAAGAAGAAAAAGATCGTGTAAGAGTAGTTTACAGCCTTTAAGCTGATAAAACAGTTAGTCTGGATGCCAGTAATTCTGAATATAGAATTTCTCTGCTCCTAATGTGTTCAGAAGTATTTCGCGTACCTAAATGCATATTCATACCCAATTCTATTGTTATCTTTGCCGTCAATCACTGAATATATTTAGTTACCAGTATAATCGGGTGAAAAGATTATTCTACATGCAGAGTTGATTGATTCATCTACTAATTATTGGGTATTACTAACACTCAAGGTTGCCTGACTTAACTAAAGCTTTGTTAACGGGTTTACAATACAATGTAGCAAATGATGTACAATATTACAATAATGTTAATAACAGTATTATAGTAGGTAGCTACCTACTCGTTTTAGGTAGTCAGATAAGTTTATCTGAAATTTTTCGCCATGGATATTCAACTGAGGTTTAGCGGAGGGATCATTTAAAGGAATGCCTAATTAAGAACGAAACCTAACCTCCTAGATCCAGACCTTGATTTCCAGCCACCGTAGGCGTGGGCTTGTGGACGGCAAGCAATTGGTTACTCGCTGTCCGGCCATTTGGTAATCGTCCGGATCGAGCTCGAGTCGATGACGGCGCGTAGTACAACACTATATATTATAACGATTTTAAACTCTAGTCTATAGGTACTCCTATGTCAAACATTTTATCACCCTCATCACGTTATTACGCGCAATCTCCTGTATCCCTACAATAAAGGAATACTTAAATACTTATTAAATATAATAAAAACGTGTGAAAGGCGAGTGGCTGTCCAAAGTGGAGCAACTCTGAGGTTATTTACCTAAAGCGTTTTGAAATTGTGTATGTCTGTTTCTCACAACAAATCAATGTAATAGAGAAGAATATTAGAGCGAGTGAAGTCAGAAATATGTCCCAATATTGATGGTTCTGATTTATAGGTAAATTTATAGGTTGTGGATTCAAACCCAGAAATTAAAAGTATACTTCACTTATTATAAATTATTTCATCTGCCGTGTTATGACATTATTCCTGTCCTTTCCCGGTATTACACGTTTTTCTTCATCCATTCTATTCACAATTTATATCATCATAGTTTTGAGATATTTATTTTATTTATTTATTTATATATACTTTATTGTACACCAAGATAAAAATATTACACATTTTTGAGACTTAAATAAAAACATACAATGGGCGGCCTTATCGCTATCTGCGATCTCTTCCAGGCAACCTGGGATGGAAAGAGATTGCCTGGACATAAAATGGGGTTGCACTTGGTGCGTAACAAAAAAAAGTTAAACAAATGAGGGGAAAAAACAAAGTACATACTTAAAACTAGATAAATACATAAATACATACATAATAAAATATAGGCAAGAAATAAGTGACGACTACAATTGATACAAATAGAAACGAAATATAACTACAAGGACAAGTAATATTCCTTCACAAGCGTTTTGAAAATATGAAGTGATTGCGCGCGTTTAATTGATACAGGCAATGCATTCCACAGACGACATGCTTGAACAGTAAAGGATTTATCTAAAAACGTAGTGGAATGCATCGGCATTTTGAGTTTCAAATTTTCTGATGACCTAAGAGATTTCGTATGTGAGTCACAAAGTAATTCAAAACGGTTCTTGAGATAAAGAGGGGTGAAAGGGGAAAATAGCACATTATACAAGAGGGAAAGAATATGAGCATTCCGGCGAAGGCGAATTGGCAACCACTTGAGTTTAACACGGAACTCAGAAACATGATCATATTTGCGTAAACCAAATATGAACCTTATACAAAAATTTTGGAGACGCTCAAGTTTATCCAGTTGTACTTCAGTGAGGTCAAGATAGCTGGCATCAGCATAATCAAGGATGGGAAGAAGGAGAGATTGAGCAAGCGCAATTTTGGTAGCAGTCGGCAGAAAATTGCGCAATCTTCGCAAAGATGCAGCAGATGCAAATAGCTTGCGACTGACTTCCTGTAGCTGGGCAGTCCAAGTGAAATTTGTATCGATAAATATCCCCAAGTTCTTCACTTTCTCACTGATAGGAATAACGGAATTGTCAAAAGAAACTTGGGGAAGAGTCGTCTAATCGATCCTTGAGACCGTCCTAGAACTGCCCACCACAATAACCTGCGTTTTAATGGGATTCACCATAAGTCCGTACCTCTTGCTCCAGTCACATATACGAGCCAGATCACGGTTCAAGGTCATGATGGCCTCCGATAAATTTCCGAGAGGAGCTCGTGAATAAATTTGCAGATCATCAGCATAAAGGTGGTAGGAAGAAATTAATTCGTTGGAGATTGAGTTAATAAAAACTGCGAAAAGTAGAGGAGATAAAACGCCACCCTGTGGTACACCGGCAGAAGTACTACACCAAGAAGACATGGTCTCTCCGATGCAAATACGTTGCCGACGACCAAACAGATAACTACGAAACCAGCCAATTACCGATGGAGATATATTAAGAGAGCAAAGTATTCCAAGCAAAACATCGAAATCCACAGTATTGAACGCATTACTGAAATCTAATAAAGCCAAAACCGTTAGATTTCCCATTTCCATGGCTGATCTTATATCTTCCGTTATATTAAGAAGCGCTGTAGTAGTGCTATGACCAGAACGGAAGCCGGACTGGAAGGGGTTAAGAAGATTATTTTTGGAGAGGAAGGTACTTATTTGGTTGTGGATTAGACGTTCAAGGACTTTGGAGAGGAATGGTAAGACAGATATTGGACGGTATTCAGAGAAGGATGTGGGATTGGACTTTTTTGGCAATGGAATAATTTGAGCATCCTTCCATGAGCATGGAAAGACACCGCTGGATGCAGAAAAATTAAGAATGTGACAGATCACGGGAAGAATAAAATCTAGCACTGGGAGTAACATTTTTCGGCTGATGCAGTCGCTTCCTACGGCATTTGACGTTATCGATAATATGCTCTTCTTAACATCACATACGGAAAATTGACCAAAAACAAATGGAGAATAACTGGGAGTCGGAAGAGATGAAAGATGGTTTAATGTGTTTAATTTTATTGTCCTATCAAAATTGGACGAAGCTGAAAAATGATTGTTCATTGCATTAATGTTAATATCTTTAGGAATAGTATCTTGTTGTGCTTTACCGACCCCCAATGACCTTAGAAATTTCCAAACTTTGGATGCGTCCCCATTTTGGACAGAATCATGAATATAATGGCGATAAGAATTCCTACACACCTTATTGCAGTGATTACGAATAGACACATATCTGTCCCTGTTTGAATCACTAGGGCTACGCTTAAATTTAGCCTTAGCCGTGGCTTTTTTATTCATTAACGTTCTAATTTCGTCTGTCAGCCACGGTGCCGGCAAATGTTTCACCTTAACCGATCGAATAGGAGCGTGTCGATCATATAGCTCAATAAGTTTAGTTGTAAATAAATTTACTTGCTCATCCACTGAAGTCGAGGCTAATATGTTTGACCAGTCTATATTGCTAGCATCTTCACATAGACTGTCAATGTTCATGCCACCAAAATTGCGTTGCATCAGAATTTTGGCTTTAGCCTTAGGTGGGCGGATTTTATATGAAAGAAAAATCAGGTCATGATAAGAAAAGGCATCGGCTGAGCATTGACCATGCTTAGCGACGCGATCAGGAGACGAGACAAAAATTAAGTCAAGAAGTGAAGGTGTAGAGTTTGGAAAATGATGAGTGGCACTTAGTGGAAGAATGGAAAGATTACTAGAAGTTGAAATGTTAATCAAGGAAGAAGAACGATGGTCTTTCTTAAGAAGACATGTATTAAAATCACCCATGACTATGCTATGACTGTAAGAAGGGATCAGATTTTCTAGGAGTTTTTCGAAAGATGAAAAGAAATTTATACGTAAAGAGGGGCAGTAATAGACGCCAAGAAGTAATTTAGAATGGTTCAGTTCAACCTCAAGAAATAGATGTTCACCAGCATTTGATGGCGGTGGCTGCGCTGACACATTCACAATAGAGAAAGGAATGTTCGCACGGAGATAAATAGCAACACCACCACCACCACCAACAGTCCGATCATTTCTTACTAGCACGAAACCAGGAAGAGAGTAACTAGTAGAAGGGAGACAAGGTTTGAGCCATGACTCGGAAACAAGAATAGCATGAATGTTTTTACAGTCAAAACTAGCCAGCATATCATGGAAATGAGCCGGAATACTCTGGGCGTTAATGTGTATGACGTTGAAATTCTTAGGAACATCCGAGAACTGCGCAGTAAGACTGTCTGCAAGAGAAGGAATACTTACAAAACTGTCGTCGCTACTCGGTAATGAAATAAAACTGTTTTCATCACTACTTTCATCAGTAGACATAAATATATACCTAATAAAATAAATAAATTATATACACAATCCTAAAATAAACCTAACTAAAAACTATACTACTTTATTAACAATAACAAGTGACCTGCCGGTTGCGCTATCAAATTATTTTAGTCAATAAATTAAACTATAACTATAATGGAGTCCGGGTAACAAAGTAATGTTAAAAGTATAACTAAAATAAAGATAATATGCTAGTAGTCATCATTTCATCATTATTTCAGCCGAAAGACATCCACTGTTGGAGATAGGCCTCCACCAAGTGTCGCCACAAGCTAGCATCATTGTGGCGATGCTAGTAGTAAAAATTAATAAATAATAATAATACGCTTATAACTACACAGATATATATTTATCTATACTTCAATAATGAACACAGATGAGAGATGTTTTTGATTCCACCGCCCATAAAATTCATCTACAAAACAATGAAAGTATATCAGTATAATTAAACAAGCTATCACAAAATATCTTACTTTAGTACCAGAAACTGTGTTTTTATTTGGTAATGACGATGTCACTAGGATACATTATTAGTAAATAAGACACGTCATAATTCATATTGGATATACTCGTCAAAACCCCAGCAAAAATTCTAAAAGTTGCGGTAAAATAATTTAAAAACGAAGAATTATTCATTCCATCTCCTGTTGATAGTTACCAATAAACTGAACACAGACTCACCACTACTGGAAGACATTTGGAACACATTAGTTTGATGACATCAAATTAGTTCGACAATAAAACCTAACACCAACAGCGATGCACGCGACCACGGTAATATTTTTAATAGTTTATTTCAAAGCACGTAATTATAATAAAAATAATATCCTAATCAACATGATAATCAATAGAAGGTATTTGTGAAATATATGGTCACTTTGTTTTTCACGCTACAAAATGCAAGTCGCGTGCTATTTGGTGTTGGTGTTCTACGTGGTAGTCAAATCCCAGGTCACATTGCTACCAAACCGTCTCAAAAACGAGCGACGTCTCAAAAACGAGTGTGCCGTCAGTATACTCAACAAATACTTCACTGAACAGCAAGAACTCACATATTTCAACATGAATATCGATGATGAAGAACTACTAAAAATAATTCATTCAACACAGAACTTTTCGCTGGTTATGAGAAGCACAACTCATCAGTCGTTTTTGCCGAATCAGGGGTACCTGATCAATTCAAAGAATGTGACTGCTTTCACGAAATATTTCGAGTACCTGATGACGGACCCAACATGGAACCCATACGCGCGTTTCTTGATAATTGTTGAGACGCTGCAAAATGATGAACTTCGGGTGATCTTCGATGAGTTGTTAAGACTGCATGTCAACAATGCGTTGATCGTAAACGGCACCGATGAAGCTCAGCTCTTCACCTACAACTCATTTGATAACTACGCTTGCGGCAAGTACTACAACGACGTCATTAGTCTCGGGCCGTGTTCACAAACTACCCAAAACCTGTACCCAAATAAACTTGTCACCGGACTCAGGAACTGCACCTTCAAAGCATCAATAGCTCACCGGCCACCCTTCACCATCGACCCATTAAAAGCCGAAGATGAGAAAACCTTATTGGGCACAGAAGAATACATTTTGAAAGTTTTAAGCGAAAAGGAACAATTCACCGTTATATGTAACTACAGTTATAACCCTAAGGTTTATTCTTCGGTAGCTCCTAATATGACAGTGAGTGGTCCCATGGCAATGCTTCGGAATAATGAAACGGATGTTATATTTGGAGGTTTGATAATGGTGAGAACAAGAGCTCAAGCCTTAACTTGGCTCTGTGGTTATCATGATTACAACGATGAGTTACTGTTTACAGTAAAAAGAGCATCACTGGTCCCCATTTGGAAAACTGTGTACATAGAATTCGATGCCACAGTGTGGTTATTGTTACTGCTGTCGTTTATTGTCTACTGTGCAATGATGATCTTTCTACTTCAAGCAAAGGATAAGGGCTACGTGACCTTAGAACTGCTAGAAAACTTACTGTTACACAGCCGTGAAATTCGCTGCTCAATGTCTATCAAGTATATCCTCATAATATGGGTGTGGTTTGCGTACCTCATCAATACTTTCTACCAGTCGAGCCTAGTCAGCCTCACCACAGACCCGAGCATGGAATATCAAGTGCAAACGGAAGATGATATATGGGAATATAAATACAGACCTTGCTTTTGTGGTGCACTACGTAAGTACTTGTCAACTGAACAAAGGAGAGACTCGTCAAAAGTACCACATATAGTTACTGAGGATATAGAAGGATGCAGCAACCCTGTTGAAGCCTTAACTACTGTCAGTCAAACTAAAGATATGTATTCACTTATACCATATTACGACTACCTATATAACAAACGAAACTTTAATGACAAGTGGGGCAATCCTTTGATTTATTTTTTTGAGAAACCATACGCGAAGATTTTGAACGGAATTTATTTTTACAAAGGTTTTCCGATTACACCTCAGTTACAACTGAACGCTTTGAGGTTGAGGGAGAATGGGTTAGCAGAAAAGAGTCTGCACGACCAGTACTTCTCAAGAGCACTGAAACAAAGAATTTCTCACAAAGAATTCGAAGTACGTTTTACTGTCCCTTGGTGTGTGTACGCTGGGGGGTGTACTATCTCTATTGTGTCGTTCTTAGCAGAATATTTGCTGGACTATATCGTAAAAAAGCGACAATCTGAAAACTTAATTTAATTTCTATTTATTTTTCTTTTATGTTTATGTTTATGTTGTTGCAAATTCAGGCACACTTGCCATGATTGTCATTCGACGCGATTGTTAAATAAATAATTGGGTATTTATTAAGCAAATTGGTTATAAATAAAGCTTCTTCGGCAAATTTAACTAGATAAGGAAACTAACTTTGAGGTAACGGTCAAAACAAACATAAATTAATATTTTAAATGATGTAATGTGTAATATTGTCGTGAGAAATAAAAATATTTTAATATTTATTTTATGTGTTGTATATCTCAGAACCCTGAGGTCCTGGCCCTTAGGAAGGCATACGAGGGGCTGAAGCCAGCTCACAGACGCCCCTTAGACAATTTTTGTGAAACGTAAACGTGGTACCAACTGACGACTATCCCTGTACGTGCTCTGCTAGTGCATAGCACTGCACAATCAGCCTTATAATGTTCCCACTACTGGGACTCAGGCCTGCATTCTAGGAGAAAGAACTGGCCGTAATCCACCACGCAGGCCCAGTACAGATTGGTGGATGTCACATGTCTTCAAATTTTTGGTTCTAGGAAATTACGGTTATCTCACAATGTTTTCCTTCACCGTTTTGAGAGCATGAGAGGTGATGAAATAATTTTATTACACAAAGTAATGTACGTGACTAGGTTTGAACTCACAATTTAAAACTCATAAGTCGGTATCGTTACCACTGGGCCACCACTGCTCACCATGCTATGCTAGCGCACCCAAGGAGAAATCCGATTGGTTTGAAACAATTGCGACATATAGAAAATTATTTATTTACAGGTATTAAAATTCTTGAAAATTCTTGACATTTCTCTGCTATAATATGCATGTATTGTACACCTAAACTGTCCTTATGAATCACTCTATCTATAATAATAATAATACAACTTTATGTGTGTCCGAACGGATGAAATTTAGCATTGGGTGAAATTTAGGACACGTGTAGACGACGCAGATCCAGTCTGTCCGAGAGGCTATGGTTGAGCGCTTAAACTTCTCATTGGAATGTGGCGTATCTTTTTATCCGCAAAAAGGAGCAGATTCAAGACAGAATTGGCCGTGCCGGTAACCGGCTATCTTGATCGTCTTCGTGTTATGTTAACCTCCACTCTCAATTTTGGACCACACATCGAGGCAAAAGCTCATCTGGCTGCATAAAAAGTTGGGAATGTTAGAAAAGGAGACAGTACTTCACGCCGGAACAGCTGCTCAAACTTTATCAAGCACCTGTTCGATCGTGTATGGAGTACTGCTCTCATCTTTAAGACAGATCTGCCAGATACCAGCTTGATGCGCTTAAGTCAATTGAGAAGCGAGCCAAGAGGATCATTAGTAATGATGCACTCGTCGAGTGGAAGCTCAAGCTTCGGCGTCGATGCTCAAGAGGATTGAGCATCGACGCCGAATTAATAGCCGGATTTCGTGTGTCGGATTTCCACTGATTCTGTTTTGAGGACAGTGCGTCGGAATTGTATAACCCACTTCCACCAAGCCCGTTCCATCATCGGACTACCAAACGTACGGCGATGCACCACAGGCACATATTTTATTTTACGGTGGCTAAAATCATCCAATGACATCTCCCGCCCTTGGGTGGAACGGGAGATAGGGTCAGATTTTTACTTACTAAAAACACACCCAATTCCTTCTGAGCCTTCCAAAAATCAGTCTATGGCCCCAGTAGGCTTCGGCCCTGCTGGGCCTCTACGATTATGGAGTATGAGCACCATCGTGGCAGCAAAGCGGCGGAAGCGGATTGCAACATCAACCACGGAGTGAACACTACTAATGATCGCAGCACCCGTTATTGGTTTGCTCGCTTCTGTTCTGGAAACTACCTTAGAAATTGACCCCGTGGTCAACCGAAAATTTTAGGCTAATTAAAGGTTATTGTGGAAGTTGATGTTGCTCAACCTACAGCTGAATTAGCAGCAGCTTTCGATGTTAGAATCAAAACAATATTGACCCATTTGCGTCGAATTGGTAAGGTAAAAAAGCTTGACAAATGGGCACCCCACGAATTGAATGATCGCTAGCATGAAGCACACATCGAGTCGAGCCTGGCACTGCTCAACAGGCACACAAATGAAGGCTTAATGAATATTGTTACTTGCGACGAAACATGGATTCTGTTCAACAATCGCAAGCGCTCAGCAAGTTAGTTAGATCCTGGTTCAGCACCTAAACAATGACCTAAACGAAAACTGACCCTAAAAAAGTGATGGTCACGGTTTGTCTGTCTCATTCATCACAGCTTCTTACCAAACGGGATGAGCATTACTGCAGATGTGTACTGTGAAAATCTGAAAACAATGATGGAGAAGCTCGCACATCTCCAACCAGCTTTAGTCAATCGTTCGGGTCCACTGTTCCTGCGTGACAACGCGCGACCTTACTACACTGCAGCCAGTCTCCAAGTTACAAGAGCTGGGAAGTTCTCCGTCATCCACCATCCTTGCCCCTACAGACTTCAAATTATTCAGAATTTGGATAAATTCTTGGCGGAAAAACAAACAATAATTGAGAGGCAGTTGAAAATGCCTTTGAAGAATTTGTTACCTTCCGTCCAGCAGACTTTTTGAAAAAGGGCAACAATAAGCTACCACTACATTGGCAAAAATGCACTGATTGTATATGAAATTACTTTAATGAATAAAAATAAAAAATATAGAGAAAAAGGAGCGTTATTTCATTAAAAACGCCAATTTCATAGGTAAAGACCTAATACATATTATCTACAAAGTTATGAAAACACAGTATAATAAAATAGTTAAGATGTCAGAAACTTATTTACTTCGCTCCCTGAATCGTATTATTATTTAGTAATAACAAAGCCATTAGGATACATACCTAATTAGATTACTGTTCATATCGACATCGTTATTTATAGCAGTATATACAGCATATTGGATACAAAAACCGCAGTAGAAATCTGGCTAAATTAGTTTATTTATTCCATGTCTATAGTTGTTATGTTTTTCTACAAAGTGAACAAAGACTCGTCAACCTATTTCATTGATAGAACTTAACTCCAATAACGATGCACGCGACCACAAAAATAGTTTCAAATCTATTTCGAAGCATGTAACTGCAAAAAAAACAAATATTCTAATCCAATATGAGACAAATGTGAGTTAACCACTTACGCTTTCAAGCTACAAAATGGAAGCTACGTGCTGTTTAATGTTCATGTTTTACGTAGTAGCGCAATGTCAGGTCACATTGCCACAATATCATCTAAAAAACGAGCGACTCCATCAGTGTGTCATAAGTATACTTAACAAATACTTCACTGAACAGCAAGAACTCACATATTTCAACATGGATATCGATGATGAAGACCTACTAAAAATAATTCATTCAACACAGAACTTTTCGCTGGTTATGAGAAGCACAACTCATCAGTCGTTTTTGCCGAATCAGGGGTACCTGATCTATTCTAAGAATGTGACTGCTTTCACGAAATATTTCGAGTATCTGATGACGGACCCAACATGGAACCCATACGCGCGTTTCTTGATAATTGTTGAGACGCTGCAAAATGATGAACTTCGGGTGATCTTCGATGAGTTGTTAAGACTGCATGTCAACAACGCGGTAATTATTAACGGCACCGAAGACGCTCATCTCTTCTCTTACAATCCTTTTGATAACTACGCTTGCGGCAAGTACTACAACGACGTCATTAGTCTCGGACTGTGCTCACAAACTAACCAAAATCTATACCCAAATAAACTTGTCACCGGACTCAAGAATTGCACCTTCAAAGCATCACTGACACACCGACCACCTTTCAGCCTCAATCCATTAAGAATGGATGATAATAAAACCATATTGGGCACAGAAGAATATATATTCAAAGTTTTAAGCGAAAAGGAACAATTCACGGTTATTTACAACTACAATTATAACAGTCATATTTTTTCTACAGTTAATCCTAACATGACAGTGAGCGGTCCCATGGTAATGCTTCGGAATAATGAGTCAGATATCATATTCGGAGGTATGATGATGGTGACAACGAGAGCTGAAGCCTTCACTTGGCTCTGCGGTTATCATGATTACAACGACGAGATACGGTTTGTAGTGAAAAGAGCTTCGCTCGTTCCCATTTGGAAAACTGTGTATATGGAATTCGATGCCACAGTGTGGTTATTGTTACTGCTATCGTTTATTGTCTACTGTGCAATGATAATATTTCTCCTTCAAGAAAAGGATAAGGGCTCCGTGGTTTTGGAACTACTAGATAACTTAGTCTTACACAGCCGTGACATTCGCTGCCCGATGTCTATCAAATATATCCTCATAATATGGGTGTGGTTTGCGTACATCATCAATACTTTCTACCAGTCCAGTCTAGTCAGCCTCACTACTAATCCAAGCAAAGAATATCAAGTGCAAACAGAAGACGATTTATTGGAGTATAATTACAGACCTTGCTTCAGTGGCTCACTACGGAAATTCCTGTCAGCTGAACAAATGAAAGACTTGGGAAAGAAGCCTACAGTTTTGCCTTTGGACACCATAGAGGCAGAAGGATGCAACACAACTCTTCAAACCCTAGCCACTGTCAGCCAAACTACAGATATGTATTCACTTACACCATATTATGTGTATCTATATAACAAACATAGGTTTCACGACAGGTGGGGCAATTCATTAGTTTATTATTTTAAGAAACCATTCGCGAAGGATTTGTTCGGTTTTTACTTTTACAAAGGTTTTCCGATTACACCTCAGTTGCAACTAAACGCTTTGAGGTTAAGGGAGAACGGATTAGCAGACAAGAGTATGCAAGACCAATACTTTTCAAGAGCACTGAAACAAAGAATTTCTCACAAAAAATTCGAAGTTCGCTTTACCGTTCCCTGGTGTGTCTACGTTGTGGGGTGTGTTATTTCTACTGTGACTTTTTTAATTGAATTTTTGCCGAAACATCGTGTGAGGAACCATTAGTGTTTTAGTTTTCAGAGACACTACACATTGTTTGATACCAACTTGAATGTGCAATGTATTAGTGTAGTGGTGTAACAGTAACGGTCTCAGTAATTTAAGTAATTGTTCATGTCATTCTCGCTATCACTTACACAAACCGTAGTACCTATAATGAGTTTTATTTTATAAAGTGCATTATAAAATATCTCGTACTAATACCAACAAAAAGGATATTGTTGCCGGTCATTTTGTCATTTAATTCTTCACCTTAGCCTTAACAAAACATTTTGTAATTAACCCATTTACGGCCAAAT
This sequence comes from Leucania comma, assembly GCA_958295575.1. NCBI lineage: Eukaryota > Metazoa > Arthropoda > Insecta > Lepidoptera > Noctuidae > Leucania > Leucania comma. The sequence goes on from OY282469.1 coordinate 5,384,554, forward strand.
GAAAATGATCAATTTTAGAAAAGAAAATTCTTTATTTACACATAAAAATAAGAAAAAAAAAATTGAAAGGACATTTTTCAGGAATTACAGGCGTGTACCCAAATTGGCACAGTGGCCACAAATGAATGAAATTTGGTAAAATAAGATTTACTATGCAGAATGTTTCTTTGCACTTTTTACAACACTAGCGGCTTCTATTATGGCATATAACACGGCGTACCCGTTTCGGAAGCTTCTCAAGAACATGGTGGGTACCATGAACTCTCAATGTTTGATGAAGAAGTGGGAGCAGTTACTCTTTGTGAAGCTTGTTTTAGATAAATCATGCAATGTTTCATCGAAATTGGAACTGGTCCATAACGTCACTTCTTTTGAAGTTACATGCAAGTGCCACACGTTAGATATGGCCAATCATGTGGGTTGACAAAACCGAAAATCATTTTTTGCCATGAATACCAATCTTGTTCAATGATATTGACTGATCCACACCCTATATACCCTTGTTTATAGCTTTGGAACAAGTGGGGTATTTTCATACCCATCTCTTGTTTCCTTTCTGAACACCATCTCTACGCAGTTTCTACTGCTTCATAAGAATCATAATTGTCAACTATTGTAGGTACAGATACTGTTGTCTTTCCAGTGGACCAACAATACTTCTTTGTTTTTATCAATCCTGTAATCAAATTCAGCTCTTAGTTTTTTCATCATAACCTTCTCTTAGCATTTGGTAGTCAGCATTTGTGAAAATTTCATAGATGGTTCCTGTAGCACGATAACCTATTTGGCGCAAATCATTTATTAGGTCGCAGTTGGTAAAAAAGTTGTCAAAGAACATTGTATATTGTTTGTTCAGGTTCAAATCCTTTTTGCACCAATGGTTCATTATCGCTATCGTCCTCAGAATCCGAAAGAGCACTAACATTTTCAACAAACACCTCGATTCCTCCTGGACTGTCATTTGGCAAGCTAGTTATTATCTAGAGTCATTATCAAAACCCTCTTCTTTGCCGGTAACAACATTTGGTTCTGGTGGAATTATGGCCGAATCATATTCCAAACCATCGTCAGTATCTTCATGTATATTATTGAGGGTCTCCTCTAATCCACGGTATTGGTTACTGGCGCTATAACGTCGTTATAAGTTCATCTTGATAATCTGCGAATAGTATACTTGTAGCCATTGTACCAGAATTGGTACACCAATATTTTACATGTAATAATGACTTATGTATGTAGTTTTAAGAACCGAAAATCTCTTTATACACTTGATTATTTATTGTTTATAGAGATAACAAACTATTTGTATGGAAATCTACATTGCATATAATAATAAAAAATTCAAACAGGTACTTACCTCCACAAGTCCGTGGATTTCGATTTTTATTGAATTTTTTCAAAAAAGCCTTGCAATTATATGGAATAGATCATTATTATTTTTATTCAGGATACTTTTGACCATTCATTACATAAAAAATATATTGAATAACTTTAATATTTTGTTTACCTACCCTCATTAACTAACTGTACCCAAATTGGTACAGTGGTCAAGAATGGGTTAATGAACTTATTACAACTATAACAGTGTATCGATTCACCTTGTTTACTCCTATTCCACAATTGTTATAATAAGTAATGCTCGGTTTCCAAGCATTTATGAATATGTCAATTACAGTAACAGTAATGATTAAAATATTACATGTCAGCATATCACACTCATAATTATAACACTTTACATCTAATTGGATATAATTATCGTCACATTTCCAACAAAATAACATTATTCATGGAACGAAGCCAACCCCTATGTTCAGGAGAACGATACTTATACTCAGATCTCAATATGCGAGCCTTGTACTTGCTTGTGTCTCTAATATATAGCGGAAATTGTATTCAGATACCAATAGCCCACACAATATACAGTCAAAAACTTATCAAATGTGTCATAGATATAGTAGAAGAATATTTCACAGAATCAAAAGAAGTTACATACATCGGTAATAAATTTCGAGATGAGGAACTTCTCAAAGCTATTAATGATGCGAACATCATATCAGTGGTAACAAAACAAGCTGCCACTAAATCGCCCATCCTGCACCAAGCCTTCCTCATATCAGCAAATAACGCCACTTATTTCACAAGTCGTTTCTCATGTGAAACTAAGCAATCAACATGGAACCCAATGGCCCGCTTTTTGCTTCTGGTCAGAAATTTAAAAGAGAACGAGCTCAGGAACATCTTCGACACTTTTCTCAAACTGCACGTGAATAACGTTCTGGTGGTGAACGCTACCGATGACGCTCATCTGTACACTTACAACCCTTTCGATAACTACAACTGCGGTAAACGCTATGATACTATCACCAGCTTTGGAAAGTGCACAGAAGCATCTTCACTTAACCTGTATCCGAATAAGCTTGTCACTGGACTACAGAACTGCACATTTAATGTTCTGATTACTCAGTGGCCCCCGTATACAATGCTGACTACAAACGAATCACCTACTACACCACCATCGCTTCGTAATGGGGCAGAAGTATACCTATTAAATCTACTCGGGGAAATGCTAGGATTCGATATAAATCTTGTAAATGAATATGGCGACGCTGATGATTTTTCCACGGTATCACCCGACATGCAAGCAGTTGGAGTATTGAAAAAGATACAAGATAACGAAGTAGACATGCACATATCCGGCATGGTGCTGACTCCATCTCGTGCAGCGGCCTTTTCCTACGTATATGGCCACCTAGTCTACACAGAAGAGATACGGTTTGTAGTGAAACGAGCCAGAAACGTATTGCCATGGAAAAATACGTATCTAGAATTCGATTCTACTGTATGGGTGTTCTTGGCACTAATTTTCATTATTTACTCGATATTATTGATAATTCTTCTCCGTACAGAGGATAAAAGTTACATCGTGTTACTTCTATTGGACAATCTTGTTCTTCATGGGCGCACTGTCCAAAGTCGTTGGCCGGTGAAGTGTGTTCTAATATTATGGGTGGTGTTTGCTTATTTGGTGAATACTTTCTACCAGTCTAATCTTGTCAGTCTCACAACTCACCCTGCTCAAGAATATCAAATTTCAACAGAAGAAGATATATACAAATATCAGCTTAAACCATGCTTGAGTTCAATTATGGGAAGATATTATTCTGAATCTATACAATCAAGTAAAATATTTGACGATTCCGAATCCTGCCATCGTTTGATGGGAAGCGTTAAAACTGTGGCGGATTCCGAAAATCTGTACACGCTAATTTTGTATGGTATATATCAATATAATGAACATGATTTTTTTGATGAGTTTGGAAATCCTATGGTTATGTCTTTATCGAAGCCATATTCTAAGGTGATTACGACTATTTTTCTTTACAAAGGATTCCCTTTAATAGACACACTATGCCATAAATCGATACAATTGAGAGAGAACGGTTTGGTAGATAAAGTTATGCGGGATCTGAATTACTTAAAACAAATAAAACGTAGTTTCCACAAGCGAGAATTTCTGGGCCGTTTGGCTATACCGTGGTTAATTTATTTTTTTGGGTGTACAGTTTCTATCATAACATTTATCATTGAAATTATATTAAAACGAAAACGACGACATTGTTAAGGGACTCGTTTTCACTCCAAACCGAAATCTAATTTCAAGATGAACGATTAAAACGAATTTTCGAAAGTTAGTTCATTATTTGATCAAGATTAAGAATATGCAAACTAGTCTTTAATACAGTTTTCAAAATGCACCCTGTATCACACTCGACGCACATACGAATATCATGAATCCAGTAGGTACATAATTCTGGACCCTCCAGAAGGACTTTTTAATTTAAACTGTATAAAATCGTTTTGTAATCAAGCCCAATGATATTTTTAGTGAAAAATATGACTTACTTAATTTCTAAAGTTTAAAAGAAAAACGACAGCTGAAGTAAAAGCACTACAATTCATCTAAATAATTCCCACAGTATATACTCTAGTAGTAGTTAAAAATAATAATATGTACAAACGGGTAGAAAAAGAACTTATTGGGCATCAAAAAATTCATCCACATCGATATCAATGGGAAAAGTGCCCAGAACGCTGGCAGCATTGCCCCGTTGGATGGCAATGCTGATTCGTTGACCGAAGAAAAAAGCCCAGCCCTCTGGTCACGCGAAGAGTCGACCAGCTGTTTGCTGATGTCACGAACAACTCGATGAGCGCTCGGACCCCATGGCCCTAGTGTTTCAACCCCAAACGGCTCAAACATGTAACTACCGATAAGGTTATTGTATTTACGCCGTTTGAGGTTTTCTACACCTGCAGCAGCCGCCCCAGCACAGCCTGCCGTACTCAGAAGATGGGATGGCGCAAGGGTGTCGACACAAGTTGCATCCCACACCAGAGGCCTACCCAACTTCCAGGGCATTATGGTCATCCCATCTGGCCTCTTTCCATCGTCACGTGCCAAGCCGATAGGTTCTAAAACAGCTGGCACCCCGGCGATGACGAGAGCTCGGCGGATGATGTCATTAATGCTGGAATGCCGTGCTATCCGACCAGCGCTTCTACTGCAGGACAGGCCATGGTGTCCGAGGCGGTCGATTGCTTCACCGCATTGACATCGATGTGGAGCTCCACTAGGAGCACCCAAACGCAAGCATGTAGCGATCCGGAATGTGGTGTCACTCAGCATGGTACCTATGTTGGGTGACGGTAGAGCCTGTAGCCAGAGACCCGACTCCCATTCCCCCACAGCCAGTAGGCGGGCACGCTCAGCAGTATACTCACTTACTTAATTATTTTTTAATTCTGAAATCGTTAGTCTAATCAACCCCGATGACGTTTTTAATTTAAAAAGTAATTCATTATTTTTGTTTCGCAAAAAATTTTAGAATAACGATTTTATACAGTTGAAATTAAAGAAAGTAACAACATTCCACCACTTGATAATAGGTAATGGAATCGTGAACTGGATCTATGGTTTTTTTTTTTTTTTTTTTTTCGGTAGGTAAAATCATCCAATGACAAATCCCGCCCTTGGGTGGAGCGGGAAGTAGTGTCAGACTCTTACTGACTAAAAACCTACCCCGTTCCATTCTTCGCCTTGGTCCCAGGGCCCCGGGTGCCATTTTCACATACCCTTTGACCCCAGTAGGCTTCGGCCCTATCGGGCCCCTTCAGTTTGCTGACAACTCCTTGAGGCGCGCGGGAACAGTGCGCGCCGTAAACGACTTGAGCTCGGACCGGTCTGTTACCGGACGGACGGACAGCGAGCTACCCATTGCCCGCTGTCCGCGAGCCCGCGCCTACGGTGGCCGGAAATCGGGATCGGAAACCCGGCGGCGGCGGCGGCGTGTACGCCGTTGCCTGATGCGGTCGGCCTCCTCCTTTGCTAGCATCACTGCTTCGCAGAAGGAGGCGACCGCCTGCCACTCCTCCTCGCTCCGGAGCATGGCTTGAACCAAACCCCGGCGCGAGAGATCGCTGCCGCCGATCGCCCCCACAAGGACACGGCGATGCTCTTCCCAAGCGGGGCACACCTCGACTGTGTGCTCCACCGTGTCCTCCGGACGCTCCGCACAGTGGCGACATCCGGGCGTCGTCTCCGCACGAATCTTGTACAGGTACGGACCGAACTTGCCGTGTTCGGTCAGCACCTGCGCCAAACGGAAGGTGACGACGCCGTGGGGCCTTTCCAGCCACGCCTCAAAGAGGGGCCTTACCGCCTCGATCGTGGCGTGCCCAGCACGAGGTTGCGACAATCGTTCTCGCCATTTCACCATGAGATCCCGCCGGAACTCTGTCCGCCATGCCGCGATTTGTCGCGGCAGCGGAGTTTCGCCCCGACGTTGCATCTCCACGCGTAAGTCATGCATGTGTGCAAGGACTGTTGCCTCCAAATCCCATGGTGGTAGGCCAGCAAGGAGGCTCGCCGCTTCGCAGGACACCGTACGGTATCCCCGGATCATCCGAATGGCCATGACCCTCTGGCAGGCGTTCAGCCGGGCCGCCACTCGCTTTCGCAGCGTCGGCGCCCAGACCGGCGCCCCGTAAAGGGCCATGGACCGAACGATGCCTGCATAGAGCCTCCGGTAGGAGGCGTCTGGACCTCCCAGGTTCGGCAGGAGCCGCTTGAGAGCAGCCCCAGTCAGATTCAATCTGGGAGCCAAACGTCGGAAATGCTCTCCGAAGTGCCACCGGCTGTCGAGGACGAGTCCCAGGTACTTCATCGTCGACCCGACGCCGATGTGAACTCCTCCTACCGTTAATTGGGAGCCCGGAGGTGGCGCGCTCCGAGGGCCGTGAAAACACATGGCCTCGGACTTGTGTAGCGCCACCTCGAGTCCCAACTGCTGTATCCTCTCCACGACTGTCGCAACCCCGCGTGTCGCTAGTTCGACCGCCGCCTGGTACGACCGTCCCCGCGCCAGGACCAGCGTGTCGTCTGCGTAACAGACCACGCTGACCCTGTCGGGGAGGTCGGCGCGCAGCACGTAGTCGTACCCGATGTTCCACAAGGGCGGCCCTAGTACCGATCCCTGTGGAACACCGCACGACATCTCTCGCCGTTTCAACTCCCCCTGATGACCGGGGTAGATGATGAACCTGTCTGACAGGTAGGCCTCGATCACCCGACAGAGGTAGTCGGGCACCCGGTGGTACCGGAGTGCCCTACCAATGCAACTCCAGGGCAGGGAGTTGAAGGCGTTGGCGATGTCCAAAGACACCGCCAAGACACACCTGCCCCGGGATACCGCATCCCCCGTCGTGAGGGCTCGCACGCGCATGATGGCGTCCACAGTGGAGCGCCTCCTGCGAAATCCGAATTGGCCGTCCGCAAGATCCGGCCCCTTCCGTGCCAGGTGCGCGACGAGGCGGTCTGCAATTACTCTTTCAAAGAGCTTGCCCACCTCGTCGAGCAGCACAATGGGCCGGTACGCGGACGGCGAGTCCGCGGGGCGCCCCGGCTTCGCGATAAGGACCAGTTTCCCCGTCTTCCAGCGAAGCGGGAACTGGCCCCTCTCCATGCATGTGCTGAAGAGCCCTCTCAGTCGAGACCCGAGTTCCTCCATGGCCAGGACCCAGGCTTTCCCAGGCAAGCCATCGGGTCCTGGGGCGGTGTTTTTGGCACTCAGCCTTCGCACCGCCACTCTCATCTCCACCTCGGTCACCTCCGGAGCAATGACGCCGTCGTTGCCGTCGTGGTCCGCGTCAGACACCGCTGGTGGTGGCGGAGCCATAGGCGGGGGAGTATGCTCCCCTCGCGTAGGGAACAGGGTGGTCACCACACCCTCCACGAGCTGGGGCCGGAGACTCTGAGTCAGCGGGGGAGCCCATGGGCGGATTTTATCCATCACCATTTTGTATGGGCGTCCCCACGGATCGACGTTCAGAGACCCCAGCCACACGTTGCGGGCCTCGAGTTTGGCCCGCTTTATCTCCGCTCGGAGGGTGCGCTTTGCCACCCTGTATCCCTCATACAGCTCCGCCTCCATGGCCTCCGCACCCGGTGGACGGGTGCGGCGCCTGCGGTGTCTGGTATACCGGCGTCGCGCAGCAGTGCACGCATCGCGCAGAGCCGCAATCTCTGGCGACCACCAGTGTACCTGGCGCCGGGCACAACTGGATCTATGGTATTATTCGTTTGTGCTTCGATGTCTAACATTCGGTTTATATTATATCACCATTTGAGCACATTATTCTGTTATTATGTAAACATCTCACAATACTATTCGCTTATCAGGAGCAACATCGCACAGGTTGGCCTCTTAGTTAAGCTACACTTTCCGAGGTTAATAAACTAAGATGCCTCCGAAAGCATGTTAAACCGTTGTACCTGGCTGTTTATATAAAATTTTGGTAAGCAGCAGCATACGGTTAGATTGGAAGGTAATCCCAACATAATTGATAAGAGAGTGGAAACGGCAGGAGGTTTGAGTCGTGCGGTGTTCCGCAGGGATCTACACTAGGACCGCCCTTGTTGAACATCGAGTATGACTGCGTGCTACTCGGCGACCTCCCTGATGTCTGTTACGCTGTCGACAAGCTGGTCCTGGCGCAGGAAGAGTCGTAGGTACTAGGCGGCGGTCGATGTAGTAACACACGGGGTTGCGACAGTCGTGGAGAGATTCCACCAGTTGGGACTCGAAGTGGCACTACACAAGCCAGAAGGCTTTTGTTTTCATGTCCCTCGGAGTAGATATGTATATGTTGAGTAGATTAGCGCGTTCAAACAAACGAACTCTTCAATTTTATAGTATTTATGAATATATTTAAAATGGAATATAGACAAAATACATATTTCGTTTCATTAAATTTAATCGATTTGATTCTATTAAATTCAAATTTAATTGTTTTAATCATAATTATGTACCTACTTACTAACATAAAATACTAAGCGAATTGTTACTACTGGTTGCGCGAATTTGCTTGATGTTTTAATGGACTGTAGGTTTGAAAAGCGATCTTAGGTTTGTTAACAATATGCAGATACTGCGCCTGGCATGGAATAAATGTATTGGGAAGGAGCACTGACCTCTAGACTTCGTTGGTTGCACGTGGCACTTCGAAGATTGCACGTGGCACCGGCCGATCCTCGTCTTCGCACATTTAAATCACTGCCAGGTCCTGTATTGCACTAGCACAGCACTATTGTGGAGTCTCTGAATGATTGGATCACGAAAATAGTCAATTTTCTTGTAATTTCGAGCGGGCGTGTTAGCGGTGCGGTCACATTCACTCGATGCACAAACGTCAATGTCAAATCATTTCTTGAGGTCGTGCGGGGAAATAAACGGAAGGGATAGGATTGCTAGGCCAAAAAAATAAATTACAAAAAACAAAATCGCGGAACATAGCAAATTGGCGCAACCAACTACTAACTCAATTAGTCTGAAATAAAAGGTAAATTATTATTAGATAATTATGAAAACCCTTGTGTGTTATGTTCATAAATAAAGTACAGTAAGAATTATGTTTGTCCTTTATTTAACCCTTGTTGTGTCTTATTGTCATACTGACCTGTCCGGCAAAATAATTCAAACCAGAAACTACAACTTGACAATTCATACCACCCGACTCACGACCCGCCCCAGCTTTGCACGGATGCAATGGTTTTTTTTTTTTTTTTTTTGAAGGTAAAATCATCCAATGACAAATCCCGCCCTTGGGCGGAGCGGGAAGTAGTGTCAGACTCTTACTGACTAAAAACCTACCCCGTTCCTTCGTTGCCTATAGTGCCGGGGCTGAGCCTTCCTCTCAGAAAACGGCCCTTGACCCCAGCAGGCTTCGACCCTGCCTGCCTGCAGTTAGCAGGCTGGGCCTCTTCGGTTTGCTGACAGCTCCTTGAGGCGCGCGGGAACAGAACGCGCCGTCGACGACTTGGGCTCGGTCCGGCCGGTTACCGGACGATCGGACAGCGTGCTACCCATTGCACGCCGTCCGCAAGCCCGCGCCTACGGTGGCCGGAAATCGGGATCGGAATCCCGGCGGCGGCTGGGGCGACGGATGCAATGGTGATATTAATTATATTATGCATGGATTATACCTAAAGACCTTCCTCTTGAATCACTCTATTTATTAAAAAAAACGCATCAAAAATAATCAAAATCAGTTACGAAGTTTCAAAGATGTAAGCATACATAGGAACAGACAGCGGAAAGTGACTGTGTTTTATATTATGTAGTGACACGGCTAAATTTTGATCGTTTTAATCCTGTGGAGGGTCGATCCAGTACATGAAACACTATCGATGTGTAAAGATAAAATTAAAAAACATAACACTCCTTTTTTGGGGCAGTCGTGTAAAAATAAAATACTTTTTTTCTAAAACTCGAATTAATATACGCATGTACGAAATTAATTTCTTTAAGTAAACAAGAGCTGAGCGAGTACAATGACCTATAGGTAGTTGTCGGTCGTTGCTTACTAACTCTACCTACGGGTCATTGTACTCGCTCAGCTCTTGTTACCATCGACCGCCGCCTAGTACCTACGACTCTTCCTGCGCCAGGACCAGCTTGTCGACAGTGTAACAGACATCAGGGAGGTCGCCGAGTAGCACGCAGTTATACTCGATGTTCAACAAGGGCGGTCCTAGTGTCGATCCCTGCGGAACACCGCACGACTCAAACCTGCAATTTGTAAAGATAAAATTAAAAAACATACTCGTAACACTCCTTTTTTGGGGCAGTCGTGTAAAAATAAAATACTTTTTTTCTAAAACTCGAATTAATATACGCATGTACGAAATTAATTTCTTTAAGTAAACAAGAGCTGAGCGAGTACAATGACCTGTAGGTAGTTGTCGGTCGTTGCTTACTAACTCTACCTACGGGTCATTGCACTCGATCAGCTGATGTTTACTTAAAAGATTATAAGTATACCAAAACTAACACCATCTAGATGACAGTTATTTTTAATCTTAAAATATCAGCTGTCACACACAACAACAAGTGTCAGAACAATTGAAAACTGTATCCACACAATAAGAGTCCAACACTTTTCCACAAAGTATTATTTTCGAAGACAAAGCGCGCATAAACTTCGTGGAAATTAGTGTTTGAGCACGAAAATTATTAATTTCCTCTTCAAACCATCAAAATGATGAAACCACCCAGCTACACAGCAAATCGCAAACATGATCATAATGAAACAGGTCACACATGGGTGGGCAGCGCCACATACAAAGTTAACTGTAGGACGTACCTATGTGCCAATGCCGCGGCTGAGTGCTTAGATGCGTACTGTAGCTATAGCATAACATCCCGGATGTGAACACAGGCGTATCAGATTGAAGATAGCCGATAACAGATAGTTATTACCAAGTGCAGTTGAATGGTTAGACCGTTTGCATCTTGCAGTTACATACATTGTAAGAGTGACAGAGCCTTAAGGCCCTGTAACAAAGGGCTCTTAAGGAAATGAACGAACGGGATAGGTTTTTAGTCAGTAAGAGCCAAATTCACCAATAAACTAATCGCGATTCGTTCAAACAAAACGCAGTTTGAGCGACTAATCGAGATTATAGCTTCATTTTGCGTTTCACCGCGATGAATTGAACCTAGTTTACGCTAAACTTAGTTTCAATTCTTTTGTTGTCGCCCATGTTTACGACACGGGTCTTTAAACTAGATAACGCTGAGCTCAGTTTAGTTACTTAGTTTTTATATTGAATGATGAAATCAGCCCTTAGAGTCTGACACTATCTCTCACCCCGCCCAAAGGCGCGATTTGGATAATTTTACGTACAGCGCTGTTTAGAGCCAGGGTACCAAAACTAGAAGAAGGTTAGTACCCAGTGTTGGGGTTGTAATGCCCAACAGTGAGAACGATATGTTCCTGTTATGTTATGTTATGTAAATGAGTAGACCAACGTTTCCCTTGATGGATTTATTGCTACTTAATAAAATCACATAATTGTTCGACTTAAATGCTATGTTAAATGCACAGGTAAACAATATGTGCAATTATGAGTATGACGTACAAAGTTCAATGTACAGCGTAGCTCGTACACCCAGTCTGATATATGTTTTATATTCTTCTGTTCATGTATACTGCAATATGAGGGTACCTACTCAAGAATGAAGATAGATAATACAAAAGAATATTAAAGCGAGCGAAGTCAGAGAGGTGTCCTAGTGTTAATGGTTCTGACTTACAAATTTATAAATTGTGGATTCAAACCCAGAAATTAAAACTACACTTCACATAGGTATTAGAAATTATTTCATCTCCCGTGTTATGACATTGTTCCTGCCGTTTATATCATCACCGTTTTGAGATATATCCGGCATATGTAGTAAACTTTAATAAATAATAATAATAATAATGTTCTTATAACTAATTAACACAAATGAGAGATGTATTGGATTCCACACAGCTATAACAAATTTACTTAATTTTGGTACCAGAAACTATGTTTTTATTTGGTAATGACGATGTCACTAGGATACATTACTTGTAAATAGGACACGTCATAATTGATATTGGATATACTCTTAAAAACCCCAGCAAAAATTCTAGAAGTTGCGGCAAAATAATTTAAAAACTAAGAATTATACATTCCATCTCCCGTTGATTGTTACCAATAAACTGAACAAAGACTCACCACTATTGGAAAATATTTGGAACACATTAGTTTGATGACATCAAATTAATTCAACGATAGAACCTAACACCAACAGCGATGCACGCGACCACGGAAATATTTTCAATAGTTTATTTCAAAGCACGTAACTATAATAAAAATAATATCCTAATCAACATGATAATAATCAATAGAAAGCATTTGTGAAATTTATAGTCACTTTTTTTTCCACGCTACAAAATGCAAGTCGCGTGCTATTTGATGTTCGTGTTCTACGTGGTAGTCCAATGCCAGGTCACATTGCTACCAAACCGTCTCAAAAACGAGCGACTCCATCAGTGTGTCGTCAGTATACTCAACAAATACTTCACTGAACAGCAAGAACTTACATATTTCAACATGAATATCGATGATGAAGAACTACTAAAAACAATTCATTCAACACAGAACTTTTCGCTGGTTATGAGAAGCACAACTCATCAGTCGTTTTTGCCGAATCAGGGGTACCTGATCAATTCAAAGAATGTGACTGCTTTCACGAAATATTTCGAGTACCTGATGACGGACCCAACATGGAACCCATACGCGCGTTTCTTGATAATTGTTGAGGCGCTACAAAATAATGAACTTCGGGTGATCTTCGATGAGTTGTTAAGACTGCATGTCAACAACGCGGTAATCATTAACGGCACCGAAGACGCTCATCTCTTCACCTACAACTCATTTGATAACTACGCTTGCGGCAAGTACTACAACGACGTCATTAATCTCGGGCTGTGTTCACAAACTACCAAAAACCTGTACCCAAATAAATTTGTCACCGGACTCAGGAACTGCACCTTCAAAGCATCACTAGCTCACCGGCCACCCTTCACCATTGACCCATTAAAAGCCGAAGGTGAGAAAACCATATTGGGCACAGAAGAATACATTTTGAAAGCTTTAAGCGAAAAGGAACAATTCAACGTTATATGTAACTACAGTTATGACCCTGACGTTTATTCTTCGGTAGCTCCTAATATGACAGTGACTGGCCCCATGGTAATGCTTCGGAATAATGAAACGGATGTAATATTTGGAGGTTTGATAATGGTGACAACAAGAGCTCAAGCCTTAACTTGGCTCTGTGGTTATCATGATTACAACGATGAGTTACTGTTTACAGTAAAAAGAGCATCGCTCGTTCCCATTTGGAAAACTGTGTACATAGAATTCGATGCCACAGTGTGGTTATTGTTACTGCTATCGTTTATTGTCTACTGTGCAATGATGATCTTTCTCCTTCAAGCAAAGGATAAGGGCTACGTGGCCTTAGAACTACTAGAAAACTTACTGTTACACAGCCGTGAAATTCGCTGCCCAATGTCTATCAAGTATATCCTCATAATATGGGTGTGGTTTGCGTACCTCATCAATACTTTCTACCAGTCCAGCCTAGTCAGCCTCACTACAGATCCGAACATGGAATATCAAGTGCAAACGGAAGATGATTTATTGGAATATAAATACAGACCTTGCTTCAGTGATGCTCTACGTAAATACTTATCTGATCAAAGGGAAGACTTTTCTAAAAAGTCTACACCTTTAATCACCCTCGATGTAGAAGGATGCAGCACCACGCTTGAGGCCCTAACCACTGTTAGCCAAACTAAAAACATGTACACACTTACACCATATTATTTGTGTCTATATGAGCAACGTATGTTAAACGACAGGTGGGGCAATTCATTGACATATTATTTTAAGAAACCTTATACGAAATTTTTGTTCGGTTTTTATTTTTACAAAGGTTTTCCAATTACGCATCAGTTGCAACTGAACGCTTTGAGGTTAAGGGAGAACGGGTTAGCAGACAAGAGTCTCCACGACCATTACTTTTTAAGGTCACTGAAACAACGATTTTCTCAGAAAGAATTCGAAGTTCGGTTTACTGTCCCGTGGTGTGTGTACGTGGTGGGGTGTGCTATTTCTACTGTGACTTTCGGAATTGAATATTTTTCGAAACGTCGTGTGAAGTAGCGTAAGTCTTTTTCGTTTTCATAGTGTACCTCCTGCTAGTTTTTCAGTGTATCAGTTAAATGTGTGCATGCTCTGCACAGAGGACGGGGACTATATGTGGTGCCTATTGTGTGGTGTTTGTTTAGTAAGTAGTGTTCTCTGATAGTCCCCGTAACCGGGTGCGCGCCGATTAAATCAATTAAATTTAAATTAAATTATAATAATAATATATCTTTATTGGATCAGAAAAAACATTTATAAATTGTAATTTGCCTCTGCCCAGTCACAGTGAGGGCTTAATTAAGGTATGGTATGGCCTCCTTGGCCTGCCTGCAGTCTGGTGACCAAAGGGGACCGGCACGCTAGGTTTGGGCTGAACATCTCTGCATCGGATCTCCTCCTACCAAGTTCATCTACTGCGTCGTACCGCTGTGTCCTTTGATCTTTTGCAGCGTGTTGCGATTTGGTCCTAAGACCTGTTCTAGTGCAGGTAGCATTCTTGTATAGGTCTCGAGGTATTAAATATTGAAGGGCTGAGGCACCATTGGAGAGAAACCGAATGTGAGGGACTATGATTCTTCTAGCTTCTATATGGCATGGGCCCCCAAAATTATGGCAACACATTCCGCCCATTAGACGATGTCGAATTTTCCTAGCAATCTGCATATTTTGCCTATTAAGATTATTAGGGCTAACGCTGCGTTAAGCGAACGCGAACGCGGCGGTCCCCGCCGCATTCGGTAGCGAAATCCGGTGCCTATCTGTCTTCGATCCATCAGTGTAGACCATCAGCTCTCCCAGGCTTGAGTAGTCATACTCTTGCGTAGTTGTGTACCGTAGGCTTGATCGCACCTTGATTACTCCTTTTCCACAATTTTTATGATAATACTCGATTTCTAAGCATTTATGAATATGCTTTATACTAAATCACAGTACCTAGAAATGATAGAGATGTTACATATCAGTCATATCACACATTCACAGTATACGTCTCCATCGAAGCCTTATTCTAAGGATTTAGCTTTCGAAAGGTTTCCCACTGATAGACAAGTTATGCCACAAATCGATACAACTGAGAAAGAACGGAGTGGTAGAGAAGTTTATGCGTGACATAAATTACTTAAAACCAAACAAATAAAAACAAGGATTGCTCGAAGAACAGATAGTCGACCGGGCCGATAGGTTCTGGAGTAGCGATCACTTACCGGCAGACACGATGCTGGAAGGCCCCTCACAAGGTGGATCGATAACCTGGTGTCTTAGGAATCCAATGGATGTGAGACGCAATGACCAGTCGTTGTGGAGACGCATTGGGGAGGTCTTCAGCAGTGGACTGCTTAGATGATGATGAAACAAATAGGTAAAGCATAGTTTCCACCAGCGCGAATTTGTGAGCCGTTTGACTATTCTACGGATACATTTTTTTTAGGATGTACCCAGTAATTGGATTGTGGAGGTCTGATAGATAGGTCGTTCCATGCAAAATACTGATTTATGCATACGGTTCGACCGAAAGGTGACCTCAAAATAGTTGGCAATAAGGCTAAGTATATCGATTTTGTATTCATTAATTTATAGTATATTGTTACCCTTATTTGTTGAGTTCATAAGTAAAATAACAATGTATGAAGTCTGTTTATTATTTAGCCCTTAGAACGGGTTCACATTAGGTCGGAACGACAGTTTTATCGGACCGAAAAATGTGTCGGATCCATATTGGTATATGTCCTTGACGGTTGACCCGACAAAACTAACGGAGCTGACACTTTTACCGGACAGTGAACAGCAACACCCGACAGTTGGTCAACGGTAAAACTGTCGGTCCGACCTAATGTGTACCCGCTCTTAGGGCCAACGTTGCGTTACGCGGACGCCCGCGCGGTTCCATACAAAAGTTCTCCGTCACGGCTCTCCCATACTAGGCACGGGCTCCAGTTCCATGCTAGAGCAGGAGAATTCATTAGATGATTACTCACTTCAAACTAAAGGCTAATTTATCAAAAAGAAAGAAATCACTAAATCAAAAACAAAATTATATTTCATAAACCATTTATTTAAAAAATATATAGGTACAAAACTTCATACATTCTATAACCATTACATCTAACCGTATCATATCATAATTGGACCACAATATTTATCTAAATAATTACATCTCTAAGTACAATGAATATTACCATGATCCCTGAATGCGTAACGTAAAACTATTATTTACTATAATGGCAATAGTAATTTAGGATGCGGCTGATGTTCTAGACAACCAAGACAATTCGACAAATGGGTGGAATGATCGTCTTCACAGTAGGCAAGTACATACTGTGGAATCAGAAATCTTGACCCCAATTACTGATGTGCCATATTTTTTTATCAAACTACCCTCATATTGAGCTAGCATGATTTATCGAAATGCTGGCACATAAGTATTTTGATCTTTAATAACAGCAAGATAATGATTGAAATGGCTTATCAAGTCCCACTTAGGGCACAATATGTACATTGTAATTATTTGTCATCGACAGTACCTGCATTTCAATACGCTAAGTGAGAGTTGTTTTGACGTTAATGCGATCGAAACGTTTACCGCCTCTGGCTCTCTGATTGGTTGAGAGCTTAAGGTGGGCCAATCGGAGCGTTTATACTATTACAACCGATTTTGATTTTTATTCTGTTAGTGGCCATTACAAAGGGCGGCTGCAGTAAACTACTTCTTTGCTTTTAATGCCATCCTTATGGCTACGGAATAAAAGCCAAAATCGGTTGAACGGACAGAAAAAGTTTTTTTTTAAGTCTCATCTTGACGCGCATGGAGTATAGGCACTGTGAGCAGTAAGAGCCGTTTTTGTTGTTAAAATTACCATTTAAATCCATCAAATAATGACACAATTGTTTAACCAACTTGGTCGACCAGTATGATAGTAGACTTAAAAAAAAAGAATTTGTTTAGTTGAAAAATGTAGATAAAACAGTCAAGAAAATCGTGCAAACATTACGAAATTAGTCAGAAATATTTCTAAATACAGCAGTCTTTATAAATGTAAGTTAAGTATCTAAACTACCATTGCCATATGCGATAATTACGTCTATCTTTGATATTAATTTAACGGCAAGCCCGTAAGGCAAGAAATATGAATAATTTATGAGCAAATTAATTATAGAATTACTATATTTTCTTACGATTTAACTGCATCGGATAGTTTCAGATCTAACTATTGTAAAAAAAACTGTTTTAAATCACTTTTGCAGAATGGATATTGCATTAAGAAAATAAGGCCACCAAGTATTATAGTAAATCAGTTTTTATATAATATTATAATTATAATAAATGATTTTATATATAACTGCAGTAATGTCTATCATTTTGTGAACTTTTTCCTGTATATCACACACATCTTATCACATTTAGTAGCTTTCTTTAAAAAAAGGCAAATGATTTTTTAAATGAATTAATGATTGTAATAAAATTAGGTGTTTTCTCGATTTTTCAGTCCTTACGAAATGATTGTCATGAATATAAAAATTGAATGAATTTTTCAAGAGCTCACATGGACTTCTTCTTAAATATATTTTGAACAGTATAAAGGTTAGAGGAAGCGAGCACGAGCGACAATATAGTGCGCGGCAAATAAGTTGAACCATTGGCTATGATTAACCAACATGGCGACCTTGAATGCGAAGTAACCGATTTTCGGGTCTCAATCGAAGTGGGGGCTGCGCGAAACCCATAGCAAATGGTTCAACTTATTTGCCGCGTAGACACACCTTTATACAAACGTTGGTTGTTTATAAATAAAAAAAATCTACAGCTTGCAAGCATTATGGTCATAGGACATTTCTTCACAAGATTACACCTCTAATTGACACGGAATTGAAGGAACCATTTTTTCAAAACATATTCGAAATGTAGTCCCGTTTGAGTTTAAATATTATAGTATAGATAACATTTCTTTATCACAATAACTGCGTAAAATAACTAATTACAGTGATTATAACTTTGTCTTAAATATCTCTTTAATAAAAACATTATGAAAACAGCTGAGTTAGCGAGTTCTAAAAGGAATAATTAGTTTTGATACTTTCATTCCTAAACAAGGAATTATTAGAACCTTTGGCATAAATTCGATTTAGTAAAAACACCTATCGCTTTTAAAAATGCTAAAAAACTCAACCTGCGCCATAATAAGTCAAAAACCTGCCGACATTCCATTTGTGTTAATTTGACAAAGTGACAACCCTAACTTAAAATAGCTTGTCGTTTGGTTTACTACCCTAAATACAGATAACATAAGGTTGATTTTGCTTATCTGGTGGCTTTGAGCTTCCAGCGTAGGAAGAGGAACGCAGATATACGCAGCACCAAGAAGATGAGGCACAGGGCTGCGATGTCCAGGGTGAAGTCTGCATTCAACATGTCCAGCTCTTCCAAGGTGGTTTCTGGGTTCTTGAAGTGGCAGTAAGTCTGAAAATAGGAATAAGTTTTAATGAACTGAATAGCTTGCAGGAAAATAATAGCTGCCGATCGATCTTCAAGGAAAAGCAACACCTACCAAGGTCAACCCATGGATGGGTGACCATCTTGATATGAGAAATTTTCTGACAAAAAATTGTTTTTTTTTTGTTGTTATGAAAAATAGCATATTAATAAATTAATTAATCCAAGATTTTTTTTAAATAATATGGAACAGCGGAAAATCTCGCGTACTTTCTCTGAGAGAACACTAGATAAGCAAGATTTTTTGGATTCAATATAGGTGGTAATAAGAAAACACCTAAAATACGAGTATCAAGTTTTTTATATGGGGGCCCCACTGAAATATTTATTTTATTCTATTTCTGGGATTTGTTGTTATAGCGTCCACAGAAATACATCATCTGTGAAATTTTCAACTGTCAGTTCAGAGAGACGTAAAGCGGAAACTTAGCAATAGGGTCCCGTTTTTGCCTTATGGGTACGGAAAGAAAGAAAAAGAACAACAGTTTATTTACGCGAATTGACGCAAACTTAAAACTAAATAACAAACATAATCATTATAATATAAGGAAGATGTGCGTCATATCCGCGCAAAACGGCCGAACGCTCAGCATAAAGCTATATATAATACGGAACCCTAAAAATCAGACTATATTAGTATTACGCCTCGGAATACATTTTCATAAAGTAAGCATAAGGGTGTTTTTAATATCATGCGGGTTTCATTACGCATGCGGATTTGATCCGCATACTGAAAATTTCAAAAACCCAAAAAAAATTGAAATTTACAATAAATACTTGTATGAAAAGGACATTTGCGGAAGTTACGCATGCGGAACAGACCCGCATGCGTGATGAAATCCGCACGCTTAAAAATACCCTAAAACAAAAACTGTTCTTACCTGATGACACTTCAACTTGGGCCTGTCAAAGGAGTAGGTAGCGAGCGCAGTGCCCTCGAACCCATATCTGATGTACGACAGATACGTGATCCACCTCAGGTACACAGGGATAGCGTTGAACGACACGAAGAAGCCGCTGAACAGCAGGAACGGCACTGACATCACAGGAGCCAGGAACACACCGTTCTGTGGGAGCAAAGTTATTAATTTATAAGAGTGCAAGTGATGTAAAAAATCAGACACAAGTATCTAAAAACATAAAAGGTTCATTATGACTCTTCAAAACACTTTTTTTTTGCATTGCATTGCATCAGACTTATAATGTTCCCACTGCTGGGACTCAGGCTTCCTCCAAAACACCATAGTACGCGGCAAATAATTGAACTAAAATGTTCATTGAATATTGTGCATTGAAGGTCATGGTTCAACTTACGTGCCGCGAATTATACGTGACTAAGTTCATCATCGACGTCAAAAGCTGGACATAGGCCTTTCCCAAGTATCACCCTCACCAAGTCGGTCCACCTCATGGGACGTCTTCCAACGCTGCATCTTCCGTTACTAGATCACCACTCGAGAACCTTTTGGCACCATCGACGATGGATGGACGACACAGCGGTGCTCCGCCCAAGCGTTGCGGATTCGAAAGAGTTACTGTGGCCCTCAACACTGTGGGTTTTAGTCAGTTACTCCCTCATACCACTCAGGGCGAGAACTCCCTCATACAACACAGGATGATTTCACTTTTGAGAAAAAATAAACAAGAATGGGTTGCTTTATCGATTAAAAAGAGGATACAGTACCTGGACGTTCATAGCAGCTCCCACCACGAGCCCAACGCTCTGCGCCACGAAGGAGATGAGCAGGCACGACGACAGGAACATTGCGAAGCGGAACCACACGGGCGGCTGCGACGTCAGCAGGTATACTATCACCACGTAGATTACGCAGAATATCGCCTGGAAGCAAAAATAATACACTAAAAATAAAATAAAAAGGTGGGTATATACTAATACTAGCTTTCTGCCAGAGTCTTCGCCCGCACGAAAGTCGGTTACTCTATACAAATTTCTAACCTCCTTTTTACCACCCCAGGGGTTTTTTTTTTTTAACGTAGGTAAAATCATCCAATGACAAATCCCGCCCTTGGGTGGGGCGGGAAATAGTGTCAGACTTTTACTGACTAAAAACCTACCTTTCCATTCCTTGCCTTTATCCTGGGGCCCGTGGTGACAGTCTCACATAACCTTTGGGCCCCAGTAACCCCCCCAGGGGTAGAGTTTTGTAAAATCCGTTCTTAGCGTCTTCATCCTATAATAAGGAACCTACCTGCCAAATTTTAAGTTTGTTCGTGATTAATCAGTGAGTCGAGTCGAGAAACAGCTGATCGAGTGCAATGACCTGTAGGTAGTTAGTACGCATCGACCGACAACTACTTTACTTAAAGAAATTAATGTCATACATGCGTATATTAATTCTAGTTTTAGAAAAAAAGTAATTCTGAACAATTAAAATAGGCAAGTAAACCATATTTACCTGGAAAGGTATGTCAGATACGGTGATAGCCAAGTAGTAGGACCGTAGCGAGTACCACCTATTGAAATGTTCTTTTATCAGCACAGGCATCTCAAGGGGGACTGAAAACAACAAACATTAATTAATAAACCAATTACTTTCTTAAATTAAGTTAATGTAATGATTTTTATTAACAACTAACTATAATAGTTTTTTTGACTGGCTTAGACCAACTCTAGTGGTTAGTGAGCCTGACTGCTATACCCCAGAGGTCGCTGCTATCCCAGGACAAATGTTTGTATGATGAGCATGATCATTTGTTCTGTGTCTGGATGTAATTTATCTAATAATATGTATCTATTTAGAAATACATAAGATAACTGGTAATTAGTGACCGATACTTAAACACGTGATTGTAGTCATGATAACAAATAACTTTTACTGTGGGACCACACCTGAAATCGCGAAAAAAATCAGCAAGTTCTCATTTTAACCAGTTAGCGAACATAAATGATCGACATGGATTTTTTTCGCGATTTCAGGTTTTTTTCCATGGTAAAAGTTGTTTGTTATAATGACTACAATAACGTGTTTAAGTATCGGTCACTAATTACCAGTCACCCTATTTAAGTACGTTTATCAATTGTCTAGTACAGTCATAACATAAGCTTCATCATCATTTCAGCTGAAAGGCGTCCACTGCTGGACATAGTCTACCCTAAGTGTCGCCACAACGACCGGTAATGTGCCCAAAAGACTGGAGACTAACATTGCCATGCAGCGTTCACACTGCATGGCAATGACCTCTGTCCAAGGTAAAAGCCAGTCTTTGGATCAGTCGAATTGTTAACAAAGGTTACTTGATTAGATAGCTCTTTATAATTTTGTGAGCAATTTGTAAGCGAATTTGTGAGCAGTCGGACTGCAAGATCCGACAGATTCAATCCCAAACAGCTTGAAAAAAAAACTGCCAACAAGTTTTATTTTGTTGAAGACACGGTAGGCGCAGCACTGAGTATCGCGTCATTTTTTCATGGCCTACAGACATTTGTTCCGGGTCTAGGTGGCTTGTGTATATGACTTTCTGAGTACGACGCAGGAGTCATTCAAATGCAATAAAGCTTCACTTTTTTTATTTAGAAAGAAAGAAAGAAATAAAAACAGTTTATTCGCGTGAAATGACGCAAAACTTAAAACTACTTGACAAACACAAATACTATATATAAGGAAGATATCACATTCACGCAAAACGGCCGAACGCTCAGCATAAAGCTGTGGCCTCATGCTTAGAGCGATGAGCTCACAGCGCTGATTTTCAGCGAAGGCCGGTGGCGGTGTCGACATAAAGACGCCGAACGGTGCAGAATGTAAAAAGATTTGAATAAAATAAATAAATAAAAAAGGAAATAAAAAGTACGAATAAGTTTTAAATAAGATAATAACAAAAAATAAATAAAAAATAAGTTGACAGATACAATTATATATAGTTGCAACACCACGACGCGCGCTCAACACAATTTTTGTAAACTCGTCTTCGTACGTTCGTTTCTTTACTAAAATTTTGACAACTCGAAAGTGCCTGTTAATGTATTTGAAAATGTGTCTGCTATCTGAAAGAGTGGAGTTCATTTTTTTTTTATTCCTCGCTTGACTCGACACGTAGGGCGCCACCACCAGCACATTACGAATTTCTTAAATAAAACTACTGACTAGTTTGAAGCGCAAAACAACACAGAATAATCATTGATTGTTTTTAAGGTTCAAAATTGTACGCCACTTTGCAAGATTATAGGACACAGATTATGTATGTAGTTTTTGCACGCATTTTTTTAATAAAAGATAAAACTGGATCTGTCCACGTTGAAATCGACCTTCTCAGTGGTTTTTAACTTTTTTTTTTATTTAAAACACGAGGAAATGATTCGTACATTAATGCTAAAAAATATAAAACCAGTTTGGCTTTGCTTACAATCGTTTATCCTCAAACCTACATCACTCGATATTTTAAAGAAATTGCACGTAAAATGTTTTAGTGAATCCTCCACGGAAGGAAAGATTTGTTAGTTCTTGTTTTTCTTACACTGCGCAATAGAATTTCTTATCCTCAAAAAGTTTAAAGATATTGATCAAGGAAAAGTTCTTTTTATGTACAGCGATGGCATTTGTGCCATAAATTTTTACCTTTGCTTTGAACTATGGAATTACCAGTATCTTAGCTTAATGCTATGAAGACAATAACATAACTACATAGAATCCCCTTGGCAGCGAAAACACTGGACAAGGAACACTGTTAAGTTATAGGGAGCCTTCAAATTTCTGAAGAAAAAAGCTGTCGCCGCACTGCTTTGTTATTCCATATCCTTAAAAACGTGCGACTGCCGCGCCACAACCGCGCTGCGGCCGTGTGTTATTTGTTTATATGAAATAAAAAAGCCGCGCAGCGGCAGTACTGCAGCTGCGCTGCCGTCGTGCGGCCTTTGCGGCTAATTTGAAGGCGACCAAGTAGTCAGTAAGTCTGATGCGCTTTCACGTCCCAACCAGAGTGAGAGAAGTAATTTGACGATTATAATATGACATGATATTCCACAACTATCACACAACGCCGTCTAGTCTCAAGCTAAGCAGAGTTTGTGTTATGAGTACTAGACTAATGATAAACATTCTTATATATTTCTAAATGCATACATATTATAGATAAATTACACCCAGACACAAAACAAATGATCTTGCTCATCACACAAATATTTGTCCTGGGTGGGAATCGAACCCAAGATGTCCACCATAGAAGTCAGGGCCACTAATCACTGGATCATGATACCCGTTTGTGCATCGATGTTTGAGACATAGTGTGATTTTAGGTTTGGTCCCACAACAAAAGTTGTTTGTTATCATGACTAGAATCACGTGTTTAAGTATCGTTAACTAATTACCAGTCACCCTATTTATTTATGTTTAAATACTCACAACTAAGAATAGTGATGGTCATCGAGGTGTACATGAGGAACAACATGTTGAAGAACAGGAAGCCGAGGTTGGAGAGTACTTTGGAGCCGTCGTCACCGATATCGTAATAGAGAGCGCCGATCAGGAAGCCGACCAAGATGTGAGCGAAGAGACGGAGGTACATGAGAGTCTGTAAAGAAAGATAAATTTTAGTAAATATAAGATACTATTAGCTGGTCCGGTAGACTTTGTCCTGTCTGAAAGCTGGTTTTGGTAGTTGTTGTTGAGCAAAAATTTAGTGATCATTTGCTTTTGGGTTCAAGGCACAATTCAAAGTGCAGTTATGACTAAAATTAGTTGTACCATTGTAATTTTACGTTTTAATTTTTTGTTCAAGATTTGTTTTGTTTATTTGCTGATTGGTATACACTGTTAAATTTTGATTGTTTTAATCCCGTGGAGGGTCGATTTGTCAGATGAAACACTATTCGATTTGTAAAGATAAATTAAAAAATAAAGTACTTTTTTTAAACTCGAATTAATTTATGCATGTTCGAAATTAATCTCTTTAAGTAAACGTCAGCTGGGCGAGTTCAATGACCTGTAGGTAGTTAGTACGCAACGAGCGACTACTACTTTTAATCATTTAATTTCTTTAAGTAAACGATTCAATGACCTTGTTCATTGAATCGTTTACTTAAAGAAATTAATTTCGTACATATTAATTCGAGTTTTAGAAAAAAAGTACTTTTTTTATTTTATCTTAACAAATCGATAGTATTTCATGTACTGGATCGACCCTCCACGGGATTAAAACGATCAAAATTTAACGGTGTATATTTTAGGTAATAGATGTTTTTGGTCAAAGTTATTTGTCATTATATTTATCCCCATTTAACTTTAACTCGATCTGTCGTTTAAACGTAGTATTTACCTTTGTCTACTACATTAATTTGAAAGTAATTAAGTAATTTATTTTCAAAAGTAATAAAATTATCAAAAGTAATTTGGTAGTACATCATTCATCTGTGTCGACAAAAGAAATCAGCATGCTCTTAATAATACTTGTTCCAATAAACAGACTACACGCCTAGCTTCGGCTTGTAGTACTTTGAATTAAGACCAACGATGAGTAAGTGTAAAACATACAAATTGCTACAGTAATTAATGACACAGACTATTAAGGTAGAACTACATTGCGCACACGTAACGTGGGTCACGCACGCCGATCTGGTCGTGTCGGTCTCCATACATTTAATATGGAAACTAGACTTGTAGAGCTACATAGGATCCACGCCACGCGACGTCGTTCTACATCAGGCGTGTTATGCGTGTGCGTCGGACTAATGTAAGTTCTAGCTTTAAGGTAGAACTAAATTGCGCACACGTGAACCACGAACGCTGATCTGGGCGAGTCGGTCTCCATACATTTTATATAGCAACTAAACTTATAAAGCTACATTATATCCAAGCCAGGAGACGTCGTTCTACGTACAAAACAGGTGTGGTCCACACGTGCGTCGGACTAATGTAGTTCTAGCTTTAAGGAAGAACTACATTGCGTACACGTAGATCACGTACGCTGATCTGGGCGAGTCGGTCTCCATACATTTTATATGACAACTAGACTTGTAACAGCTACATTAGCGACGTCATTCTACGTACAAATCAGGCGTGGTCCACGTGTGCGTCAGTCTAATGTATTTCTAGCTTTAGTCGTCTATTTTTAACCTTCGAGTCGTCGACGGCGCGTTCTGTTCCCGCGCGCCTCAAGGAGCTGTCAGCACACCGAAGAGGCCCAGCCTGCTAACTGCAGGCAGGCATGATCAAAGCCTACTGGGGTCATGGGTTAACTTCCGAAAGGAATACCCGGCCCCGGCACGATAGGCTACGAAGGAACGGGGTAGGTTTTTAGTCAGTAAGAGTGTGACACTACTTCCCGCTCCGTCCAAGGGCGAGATTTGTCATTGGATAATTTTACCTACCATAAAAAAAAAACCTCATCAAAAACCCTACCACGACCACCACTTCCACTTAACGCGATCCATTTGAGGACCTAAACTAAATTGTTTAAAGGGATGGAGCTATATAGGGCTATCCCTCTTTCTCGGTCGCACGCTTGACTTTTAAACATGGTAAGGCCCCTGGATTAATAATATGTCCAAACCAATACTCAAATATTGATCAATCACTTAAAAAACTTCAAGATTTTATTTTGTTCAAAAATCATATAATTAATGTCGTATATACCCGTTACTTTTTCTATGATCAATACCAAGGTCATTGGCCCAAGAATGTATTTTTTCTGATTTCTAACAAGTTATTCTGAAGTGTTTAACCGCTTATAACAAAAAATACTAACGGTTCTAGACATTATATGTAAATTGGCATTAAATATTTAAATGTAGGTATGAGTCGCAACAATGGATGAAGAAATAACTCATTGTTGTGTAAAAACAAATGACACTAGTCATGTTTGTATTGCAATAAATAAGGTGCGAGTATCTTGCTATCAATCGATTACCAATTCAGACATTAGGCTGTTGCTGAACTACAAATACCCAATAACACTTTGCTCGATGCGGGAGTCGAGCTCTCAACTTTCTACTGTCATATCTTCTATCATTTAAAAAAGAGTTTTTCCTTTGACTGACTGACATTTCAACGCATAGCCGAAACTACTGGGACTAGGATTTGGACAAGGTTTTCTTTTATGAGAGAGAATTTTCCAAAATTTACCCCCTAAGGGGAAGAAAAGGGCCTAAGGAAATACGATCATGTCTCTCAATTCCGCAAGGATCTCAAGTGGCTCCCTATCCGTCTTCGTAGGAACACTCGGGTATTATGTCTCTTGTACAACATTCTATTTAACCCTGCTTATCCTGGCTACTTGCGTGATCGTTATACGTTCACTCGTCCTGCCGATGCCCCATGCAGATCCCACCTTAAATACCATCTCAATTTCCCATCCCATAATACCCATTTCTTTTCCAACTCCTTCTCATTTCATGCGGTACGACTGTGGAACTCACTTCCAGCTAAGATCCGTGACGCTAAAAATATATGTGTCTTCAAAAAGCTAGTCAAAGAACATTACCTCTCTACCATCTCGTAAATTTATTATATTTATTATAGATATATGTATTATTATAATTTAATTTATGTATAGTATCTATTTATGTGTACATTTATTTAGTGTTATTAATTTAATTTAGATAACAGTCTATTTTTGGATTTCCAAATTATTTATACACACTGCGTCTACATCTCATATCTCTCATCCAACTCTCCTGTCACAGGTCTGCTGGAAGAAATTTCGCTAGAAATAAGCAGTACCTTTGTACTCTTCTATCCGTATTTGTTTTTCTCGTTGTTAAGTGTTTGTGTATACATGAATAAATAAATAAAGGGGTCCAAAGTTTGTATGGAGAAAATAATGAAATGACTTCGCAGCAGCCAATAGGTCCACTGCGTTAACCGTTTCGTCCAGATATCCCTTTAGGGATGATCGATGTCCCTTTAGGGACATCCATCTAAGGGTACATTTTTGCCCTGAGTGCAGCGAGGGGAAACACAGAATTTTTAATTTCATGTATAATATGTTCTTTGCGAGGGTCAAGGAAACTCTTTCGAAAAATCCGCAGCTGTCCCACATTCTGATTCTCTGTTATAAATGAATGTGTAATGTTTTGACTATCAACAGAAAGAACATAATGACAACCGTAAAACATGAAATGAAGAACAGTGTTATTTTACAGCGTAACTGTGTCAAGTATCACAAAACATTGTGTCTGTAAAATTCTTGTGAGTAAGTTAAGTAAACTATCGCAATATGTTACTCTTTCATATGTATGAGCCAAACGCTGGAGTTCCCCAAGTGCCCAAACACCCTCAATGGAGGAATTGGGCTATCATCAAAAAGCAAAAATTTGACGCTTTTCAAATCGCGTCGTCTAGACATCCTCATAGTTGCTTATAACCGATCACATGAGAGCGCTTTAAAGCGCTTCACATGTTAACTAAGGCACGGCACCGCCACCGTGCAACGGCACGACGCCGCCACCGTGAGACGGCGTCGTGCTGCAGCACGGTGCCAAGTACGGGTACAGGTATAAGACAAAAACCATCGTTCAGTTTTTGTCTGGAACAGAATAATACGTTTTTCGCAGTCCATATCAAGACAAAAAACGATGGCGGTGCCGTAGACCCAGCCCTTAGCCTTAACGTATACCTCCGACACTGCAATCGACGTACCCAGGTACTGGACCCAAACTATGTAAGAAGTATACCATTGACTCTAAAAGAAATACCTAATGAGAAGAGATCTAAGAGATTGCTTTTAGCGTTAAGACCGCCCATTGTGACACCCTATTAATTTTAAATTCTTTATGTAATATTATTTTTGGTATACAATAAAGAATACATCTATCTATATAATACACTGAAATCTATTAATCACAAAGGCAAAAATATATTTTACCACATTGAACACTATGTGACGATGTATGTCAGCCGCAATCGACATGCATGACATTGAAGTTCGTCATTTGAGTCTACTTACCTATCAATGAAGACCCTGACCAAATGTCAAAGGTCTGTAACATAGCTAACGCGATGCATACTGTAATGCTATTTTAGTTCAGTTAAAATTCATGTTTTTATTTCACATGGGCACCTATAAAACGTCAGACGCTAGTGCACGGTTCAAATAGCTCGTTTGCAAAAAAACCGGCTCGAACGACTCTTTTATATGATTGGGTTTTACAATATTTCCATACAACAATATTGCAATATTACATACCGTATCACATATTGGGTGACTGGTAATTAATGAACGATACTTAAACACGTGATTGTAGTCATAATAACAAACAACTTTTACTATGAAATCGCGAAAAACATCAACCAAGTTCAGTACACCAGTTAGGCGAACAGAAATATACTGACTAGCAGATTTTTTTTAGCGATTTCAGGTTTGGTCCCATACCCATTCAGTAAAAGTTGTTTGTTGTTATGACTACAATCACGTGTTAAAGTATCGTTCACTAATTACCAGTCACCCTACATATTATCAGACTAGCGACCCGCCCCAGCTTCGCACAGATGCAATGGTGATATTAACTATATTATGCATGCATAAAAAAACACAACATACATAAAAACCATTTTTCTTGAATCCCTCTATCTATAAAAAAAACCGCATTAAAATTCGTTGCGTAGTTTTATAGATCTGGGCACACATAGGGACAGTCAGTGGGAAGCGACTTTGTTTTATACTATGTAGTTATGACAGTGTAGACCAGTCATAACACCCAAAAGCACCATAAAAAAGGGAAAGGGAGAAACCAGTTGACTCACAGTTTTATTTAAAAAATGACCGAGTCGTATTTAGTACAGTCTGGGTAGTGAAAAGGCGTAAATATGATCGATCTCTAGAAAGAGAACACACAAGTATGCATGCCAGAGACTACCTTAACCCTCTACTTTTTTTTTTATTTAAGAAAATTCTCATGGGTACCCTGCGTTAATGGAGTCTGATGTCGAATTTTTTTCAAACGCAATGTAAACATAATTGACAGGTCAAGCTGCGGCCGATGCCTACCAAGTCTGAGGGATTGCTTAAAAGAATCATCACGATACTGGAACGCAAAGAGCAGTAGAGAAGGAACACAATTGAATTGTGATCAGTAATATTCTGCGCCTTCATTTCGCTCCACCAAGTGCTCAATAAAAAGGTGCCGCCATATTTACGGCCAGATACTGTGTAATTTAATTAAGTTTGATACGCTAGTTTAGTTTTTAATACACTACTAGCTGCTGCCACCGCCTTCGCCCGCGAGGTAGTAGAAAACTGTTCCAAAGGAAGATTCTTCCGGGTATAAAAAGTATGCTGTGTGCTATTCCAGGACATGGTCGTCCCGTGTACCAAGTTTCATCGGAATCCGTTGAACCGTTCGAGCGTGACAAAGTAACAAACATACACCGACGCAAACTTTCGCCTTTATAATACTAGTGTTATATAGTGTGATGTAATGTGATGTAGTGTAATGTAATGTGATGTAGTGTGGTGTTATGTGATGTAGTGTGATATGAAGTGTGATTATAGTATTTAGTACACTTACCCAATCTCTTCTGCTGAACAACAGTGTCCGTTTCAGTACAACCCAGAACTGTGTGATCTCCGACGTGGCATACCGTCTGGGGGAGGCACTTTCTCCTAGCAACGCCACTTCCACATTATCCTGCTTCTCTGTGTCCATTTGAACCACCAGCGGATCACCTGAAGACAAGGGTTTGAAGGTTAGAATTAACAACGAAAGGCAATTTATTTATAAATCAGCACAATATATCCCGGGTCAATACCTGCTAGGGCCATAGCGATAAGTATGAAAGGAAGACCCATGACTTTAGAACACAAAAGGAAACCGAAGGAACACAGGTAAGTTAGTCCGCTCACGATCCATCCTAAAGCGGGAGTAGTCGTGAGATGATTTCCCACCTCAAAAAAGATCAGTATATCCCGAAAGGATGACAGCTTTATTTCGACAACGATTTTGAATGACTTAAGCCACTGAAACCAGGCAGTTTTCCTGGGTCCCAAGTCTGCTATTTTTCTATCTTTTAATCTTTCTGCGCTATTGCGAAAAACAGTAAATTGCGTGCATAAAAGCGGTAGGGGTAAAAACCATTTAACCCTTACATTGTATTAGTTTCGATAAAATTATATTTAAGCCCAATGGGGCATTGGCAGCAATGGGGAGCATACCTATATCGCTAACAGTCGGGCACAAATCTCCCGGGAATTGGTGCCAAGGTTTTAGATGTAAAATAATGGAATATGTGTCAGGGGGAAAAAACTGTATGAACTTTACGTTGATATATTGAGATCCGGATTGTTGAAAAAAATATCACGGCCCTGAAACGGAATTAAAACAACACTGACAGAGCGAGAGGGGCTGACCAAAAGTAAAACTTTTGGTACTCCCTATCCGTACACCCAGAGCGAAAGGTGTTATTTAATTATTATCAATTCAAAAAACAGGGGTCTAACTTATCAGTCGTGGCATGCAATTATAAAGAACCTACTTAATCATTATTTTAGATTTATATCATTATAATCATATATTTTGCAAACGAAACGTCAGCTACACTTTTTGAGCAATTACCTCAAGGTCAATATTCGACATAAATCGCAATTTAGAAGGTATTATAAAAGCTGTATTATTTTATAATAACATAATATATCTTCCACGTGAATTGAGTTTTAAAACACGTTATCGGAAATCTTAGCAAAAAAATTAGCAACGCTTTGAGCAAGAAATAGGAAATAAACGTTAAAAGACGTAATAAAATCTTTATTATAATTAATCATCCAAGTTGCTTGAAAGAAATCGCCAAGTGCGATAAGGCCGCCAATTGTATGTTTTTTTTTATTATTTCCTTTTGTAAAGTAATCTTGATGTGCAATAAAGTGTATATATCGTCGCTGCGACTTGAAGACCTCTTATGTGTAAGTTTTTGGCCAAACCACTTTAGAACCCTGCCTTTTAGACATTTTGAAGTTCTATGGAATGCAAAAACTCTCATGTGTAAGGATAAATTAATCGTCATCATCCTATACACATGAGAGTTTTTGCTTAAAAACTCTCATGTGTATAATTATTTTGGGGATAAAAAAAGTGGTGTCGCCAATAGTGACACATAAGAGGTCTTGAAAGTCGCAACGACGATATACCGTATATATATCGTTAAATTTTGGTCGTTTTAATCCCGTGGAGGGTCAATCCGGTACATGAAACACTATCGATTTGTAAAAATAAAATAAAAAAATTAAGTACTTTTTTTCTAACACTCGAATTATTATATGCATGTACGAAATTAATTTCTCTTAGTAAACGAGTCAATGACCTTATAGGTAGTTGTCGGTCGTTGCGTACTAACTACCTACTGGTCATTGAACTCGCCCAGCTGACGTATTCTTAAAAAAAATAATTTCGTACACGCGTAAATCAATTAGAGATTTTTAAAAAAGTACTTCGTTTTTTAAATTTTATCTTTACAAATCAATAGTGTTTCATGTACCAAATCGAACCTCCACGGGATTAAAACGATCAAAATTTTACGGTGTATAAACCGTTCTCTGTATTTAAATAACCAGACAAAGTTCAGCGAATTAAGGCTGATTTACATTGATACCACACGATGCGTTGCGGCGCCGCACCGCAAATATTTCGACGAATCGGCGGGCCGTACGAGCGGGTTAGCGTCACACGTGAGCCCGCTGATTCGTCGAAATATTTGCGGTGCGGCGCCGCAACGCATCGTGTGGTCTGGCCCTTAGGGCCTTATCTTTACTTTTTGGGTACGGAACCCTAAAAAAGATCAAACACATAATCGTTCTTTATGGTTTTGCAGCAGTCGGGTATAAAAGTTATAAAACTACGTCTAAATAGGAAATGGAAATTAAATCTAAATAACATGATAAAGATTTTATCATAATTAAACATCCTCCGTTTCTCGAATGACAAGATAAAGTTCAACGAATTAAATCTCAATTACTGGCAGCCATATTGCTGAACGCCATTAAATATAAAGAACAAGGAAATTTCAAAGAACCTTCGTTCACTTAAAGAGACATCGTAGGGTCAAGTGTCAAGGTACACGAGATCCATGATAACGTCACGTGGATACAGTATATAAAACAGTACACAGGCTTATTTATGTATAAACACGATCTAGACATTTATTAAAGGATAATAAAGTAAGAACAAAGTCCGTAAACCTCAGCAAAAAATAAATGAGCGAAAAAATAACAAACGCGTTAGAATTTTTACTTGACATTTTTTCTCGTCCTAATTAATTAATATTAATTACACAACGCCACCTAGTCCCAAGATTAGCAGAGCTCGTTTTATAAGTATTAGACAACTGATAAACATACTTATATATTTCTAAAAAAATACATATTATAGATAAATAACATCCCGCATAGCATAGTATCAGCCGTATAATTTTTCCACTGCTGGGACTCAGGCCTCCTTTCTAGCAAAGGAAATGGGCAGTAATCCACCACGTGGGCCCGGTGCGGGATGGTGGATGTTACATGTTTTCGATTTTTTGGTTCTAAGACCTGCCGGTCTCCTCACGATATTTTCCTTCACCATTTTGAAAGCAGACACGCAGACACAGAACAAATGATCGCGCTCATCATACAAACATTTGTTCTGGGTGGGAATCGAATCCACCGCCTCCGGCATAGCAGTCAGAGCCACTAACCACTAGACCAACAGGCCAGTCAACAATTGCAAATAATTTGTAATTTAATTATACAATTCCGACGCACACGTTCCAAAATGGAAATAGTTACAACCTAAAGAAAACCGACCAGCTAGAAACTCGGCGACGATACTCAAGACTTCGAAACTTTGACGCGACGAGTGCGTCATTGCTGATGATCCTCTTAAGTCGTTTCTCAATTGAGGCAAGCCAAATCATTGTCACACAAATTTTTTTAGTCACCGGCGGTGTAATTACAAGCTAACTTGTGTTTAGGTTGTTCAAAAATCCCTGTAACAGTGCCTTTTTTAGAACGCAATATCACATAAATATAATTACACATATTGTGACATAAATCCAACCAAAAAATCTACCTACATGACACACGCAATTATCTAACACCAAACAAAGGAAATTCGTCACGCATACATAAGCACATTTTTCGTAAATATTCCCCTGATAGCATTATACATAATTTAGCTTATAATAACAGTATTACATTACAAAAGTATACGTTAGACTGATGATAGTTAAAAGATGATTTCATATTATGAACCGGTTTTAAAGGTATGCTAAAATCATTAAATTAATTATTTTGTTGAGGCACGTGATTTAAGTCTTGCCTAAGACTTAAGTCACGTACGTCAAAAGAAACTTGTTTTATTACAAATAAAACGCAATATTAAAAAAAATGGGTGATTATTCTGTGTTTATTTTTGTACAGACGCCAGCACATCAACCTATCACAATCTGTCAAATTTCTTTAATAGATTTTCAACCTTATCATAATATTGGAAGGTTAATGTTCGATTGGTAAAATTAGACAGATTGGGGTAGATTGACGTGCTGGCGTCTGTACAATTTTTTATACTGAACAACAAAAAATACTAAATCGACGGTTGAAAGGCTAATTGATTTAAGCGACATTTAGTAAAACTTGCAGGAGGAATAAGTTTAGCGCCAAGTCAACTAATATTTGAATATACCCAATAAGCATAAGCAACATGATGGTGTTTCATCAGAGTGAAGTAATTTGATACAAATGTCCATTACAGGGCTTACAGGATTTTCATCCAAAATGATTCCTTACTAGATTATAGCAGATATTGATGCTCAAGTCATCATAATTCAGCAATATCAATAAGATCTTTTTGAGGTCGGTATGCCACTTTAAACAAATTTTAGAAAATGTATTGTATAATTAAAAAAAAAACAATTTGTAGAGGAATCATTCAAGATGTTGATCCAATGTTCAATGCAAAATGGTTCAAGCGACACGGTTCTTAATTGTTGTTGAATGCAAAGTGGGCCAAACAACATATACGTAGCTTATTGTTTTGGTTTAATGCAAAATAGGCCTAACGACAAAACCACAACCATGGCAAAAAAGCCAAATGCCTTAATCAACACACGTTTTAAAAGTTCGAAAAATCAAAGGCATAAGTCATCAAGTCCTCAAATTTGTCTAATTTCATGTCGTATAGATCAAAGAGCTTAGAAATGAGACCTGTTTTGCAGTGGGTGCTAAGCGCCAAAAAGTAATCAAAAAATTTGAAACCCGATTCAAACGATGTAGAAAAATTTGCTGATCCCGAATATGTATATAACTCAATATTGCAAAAAATGTCGCTTAGATCAATTAGCCTTTCAACCGTCGAAATATAATCCTTTTTTAATGAAAGCAGCATCTAAACTGGTTATTAAATGCAGAAGCAATTAGAATTTCAAATATTGGCTTGAGGATGAGTGGAGGCGTGGTGGAAATATCTCGCTATCTCATTTGTACACATGTATCCCAATAGCGATGACGTCACATTTCTGTATGTGCATCCTTTCTCTGTTATTTGACATTTTCCCCTTCCAACAGATTTGTTTGTTTCTCTAACATCAACATCATCACCATAACGACAGGCCTTCCAACGCTGCTCTCGGCCACAATGACCATTTATTCTGCGAGCAATGTGCTCTGCGCACTGTCACTCAAGTTAGGCGATTGACAGATGACCTGGTGAGGGTTACGGGAATCAAATGGATGCGAAACGTACAGGACCGGTCGTTGTGACGACGTTTAGAGAAGGCGTCATGTCCAACAGTGGCAGTCTTTCAGCCAAAATGATGATAATGAAGTTGGAGTCCTTGCGCCGATGACATTACGAGCCTAGACGTGAACATCTGATAAGCTCTTGGCTTTAAGATCAGGTGTACGTAAACAAGGCCAACGTTTCACCAATAAATATCAAGATATTTTCATTTAGTTACAAACTGACCTTTGACACATTGAGTCATTTTGCTGTATTCAAATACATCACCCATACATATATTCTATTCCTTATACCAGGATTGTTGCAGTTAACACTAGGAGCGAGGGTGTCCCAAATTTGACCCATTTCAATGTTCTTTAAGTATACTAAATCGGATTTTTTATGACTTTTTTTGAAATGTGATGATTATTGTTTACAAGACATTTTATAAAAAGCCATTAAAAATTGCGATTCTACGCGTAACAAAACATTAACACATCACAGGAAGAGGGTCAAATTTGGGACGCCTGTGCTGTTATCGTTAGTGATTTAAGTTTCAGTTTTTTTTTTTTTATTTGATATAAACTAGTGCTTGACTACTATCCCACCTGATGGTAAGCAGTGATGCAATCGTTGATGGTGAGTTTATAAATACAATATTATTTTCTAGGCTTAGGTACTAGGAAATCTAATTACACAGTTAATGAAAACTAATTATACAAACGTTAGTTTATCGGGGCTCAAAGTTCATGTTGTGTTTCGCGGTATATTATCGGTGTGCCGTGGATGTTGATTGTGTAACTTAGCAATACGGATGCGCATAGTTTAAACTTTGTTCTACCGTGCTTTGTTATTTCCCTCTTCTACCGGGTAGAAATATTTATCGTTTAGCCATTTACCATAAATATTATTATAATGTCGTACTATATTTTAGTAAATTAATATCTGTACATGTCAGATCTTAGAACTGGATGTGGTATACTCATTAAATGTAGACCAACTGAAGTGTGACGTCGTGAGCACTTCCAATCGACACCCGAAGCCGACCACACGTCATTCTCTAGTTGTGCCTACTTACTGATAATTTTGTTGTTTAATTTATAAATCCAAATCCCTAAATAGTGATTTAGTGAACACCACATTGGCGACGAGTTACTTCATGATGTGACTGGCCATTTCATGATATGGCCAACTAAAACTGGCCAGATAACATTTGACCATATCATTAATATAGGAATATGATAATTAAAGGTCTAAATAAAATAGGAAATTATGTAGGTTGACGGGGTTTCTCCGTTTGTAAAATGGCTACACAATAGCGATTGGCGAGGCTGGACCCACAAGTAAACGTAGCATTAAATGCTTTCGCGGGTCAGAGCTGGCCCGCGGCCCGTACTTTGTCCATCACTGACATAGACTATGCATTATTCTAAACATGATTAGCTCTGAGACACAAACAGGATGCATAGTTACCTCTGATCTCTGTTATCAACCAGATGCATACGCATATAACCTTTTATCATTTCATTACGAATGTTACTAAACACTTCTATGTACTAGCATGTATAGATTTAGAAAATAATATGACGTGAAAACGGGTTATCTTGTTGATAAGACAATTTTTTATAATGAGCAACAAATAGCAGCTAGATTATTGCAAGGTTATATTTTAAATATCTGTTGAAGGTCATAAATAATATTGAGGACGTCCATATTTGGGACAAACAATAAAAAGTAATTAGAAACGGTTTTCGTTATTCAAACTAATAACAATAATATTTTAAAGACAGTTTGTATGTATGTTTTTATTCCTTCACGTTCAACCGGCTGAACGAATTTGGACTAAATTAGGTACTCGAGTAAAACATTGCCTGGAATAAAACTTAGGATACTTTTTATCCCAGAAATATGTCGCTGACAAAAGCTAGCAATATTATGAATGCGAAAATAACAGTTTTTTTTTTGTTAGTTACATTTTTAATGAATAAAAATTAAATTAATTAAAAGCGCAGTAAGGAAGGACCCCAAATAATGGGACCAGGGAAGGAAGAAGAAGAAGAAGAAAAGCGCAGTAAGGAAGTTATTTTTAGGATTACATAACTCGATGCTCCCGGGCAAAAAGACGGTAATCGCAAAAATTGATTTTCGATTACCGGCTCCGTTGCCCGGAGAATAAGTCGGTAATTAAAAATATTGTGATTACCGACTTATTTCTCGGGGGCGTCGAACTATACACAGTTCATTACGAGGAATCTATAAGTAACTCAATTATTCAAAAATTCTTCCTTACTGCATTTTTAATTAGTGCGGCAAATATTTATCTAAACTGCAATTTTAATTTTGATAAATTTTAGTATACCAATACTTGGAAGCGAATTATAGATAAAACGTTAGAGAAGGACATAGGATACTTAATATCTCAAACCGCTGGCAATACCTGTTTTTGGTGTGTATTTTCCTTTTGAGGCAACGCCAAGTTTTATTTGTTCTTTTTTTTTATGTCTCATTGGATTCTGACAATCCAGTTATTCAGGACACAACAATATTTCCTCATCCTCATCCAACGTAAAAGGGCTAAACTAGTTTCCAAAATGACTACATTAATATCTATGATAATAATATCTAAAGATCAGTTTACATGCTATATAAAAAGCTGCATGTATGCAAATATGAATGAAAAGTGGCAAAACATGTTACTTACATAATGCAAAACCACAAAAAAAAAAAAAAACAATTACTATTTAACATTTCGTGAATATTTTTAAACGTTAGCAATCCGGTACTGTTTCAAATGTTCGGTACCAAGATTGAGCCTTCGATCACTTAATAAAATATTTTTAGAAGTGATTATAGACTGTCACCGATTAATAAAACTTACAATTTCACACAAAATTAAAAGCCTGTGTTATTACTAAAAATGTTTTCAAGGCAAAAGACGCTACAATAATCGGAAATATTGCAAATAAAGCAAAATATACGTCATCACAAGATTTCTGGTAAAACATGAAATAATCTCTGAAGATGGGCAAAATATGCAAATGTATATGCAGATATGCAAATACATATAATCCCGTCTCTAACCATCGCTACGCAAAATGATAATTATTATGTAAGAGCGAGTATGCAACCTAACACGCGGCATAATTATTTCATGCGTCTATCAATCGTATCCGGAAGTATTAAATATTTATAGCCTTAAGACGTCATAATCTATGTCAAGGCTGTGTATGTTATTAGCTTACGGAAGATACCCTTTTACCCGAGGATTTAATAATCAAGTTAACCTAAACCAAACTAATAATATGACGATATGCAACAGAGGGCCTTATTCGTTGAAGCAAGAGGGAGAGTCAAGTCAATTGCCCTTTGCGTTTCAGAGCCGGTTTTTTTAAACCATGAATTTATTTACGAGTGCACAAGCGCTAAAGTTCACAGAGCCTAACTTCAGAGTCGCCAAGATCTGTCGGCCGCACTGTAAGCAGTGTCGTGAGATCAAGCGCTGGACAAACCGCTTTACATGTTTTCCGAGGCATGGGGTTGTCATACCACCAACTTCCAAATTACGGGAAGCTACAGAGTAAATCCTTACAGCGCATTCACGACTTCGGTCTTAGCGGCGAGCGGCGCGGCGAGCCAGGTGAGGTCGATTGGTCGAGTAGGCGATTGGTCGAGCGCGCGCCACTATGGCCGCTATGAACCAACTTCGACCAATCGCCTATCGATACGGCCACGCTCGCCGCGCCGCTAACCGCTAAGACCGAAGTCGTGAATAGGCCCTTACGGAAAAACTCAATAGCACTTTCTGTTCGTACTGGGAATTAAATCCAGGACCTCACGCTTATGACCAGGATTCCAACGAGGCAGTAAAATAAGCAAGATTCCTGTGGTCATCAAACTGAAGACACGAGCAAAAGATAGTTTTTTATAGCATAGTTTTTCGTAAAATTAATAAAAAAAAGTTTTATTTGGCAAATCAATTTCGGGTTTTATTAACCAAGCAAAAAACAGTAATTCCAAGAAAGACTTTTTATAACGTTTCATTAAAATATCTGGTTGGTTTAGCAACTTAAGCTTGTTATATTTAAAAAAGTTGTTGATCATTTCATAGTGACGTTATCTCAATAAGCTTGTCGTCTATTCGTTAATAGAGCTATCTTCTAATAATAATAATAATCTGTGGTCATAAGATTGACTGTCTATGACGGTCGGTTATAATTATTTATTATACTCTTTGGTACCCCTCCTTATTTATTATACTCTTTGGTCTGCGAAGAATTTTTTATTTTATATTGTACTTTAATTTAAAAATATATCTTTATTTATTTTACGGGTAATTCTCGCTAAATACTCTCCAGCGTTTGATGGTATATTAACAGTTTGTACGTATTATTAGCAAAATTGTGGTGACTCTTCCACAAAGGCCATTAATCAAAAGTTGAAGTTACTAATAATAATATGAACATATACGACCAAGAAAATTGACAACTACCCCACGGAAACATACTCATCATCAAAATCATCATTTCCAACATTTTGGCCGAAAGAGTTCCACTTTTAAACATAGGCCTCCTCAAGTGTCGCCATAACGACCGATCCACCTTGTGGGAGGCCTTCCAATACTGCGTATTTCGGTTAGCAGTCGGCGATCCAGAACCTTTCGTCCCCATCGACTATCTGTTCTACTAACAATGTGCCCTGCCTCTTAAGTTTGGCGATTCGTTCGGGAACGTACAAGTTTTTTAAAAATATCCATTTCATCCGAATCTGTCTAACTTTATCCAAAAAAACAAATTGATAAAAAAAAACTAATTCATTCAAAATTAAGGGCCGGTTCTACTATTTGTGAACTTTTTTGAACCTGTGGGTCTACAAATATAAAAGAGAACACAATGTAAAATTATTTTATTGACCATATGACCAACCGCCGGGTAAAAATCAGATAAAGTAGTCGACTCTATAAAAGAAATCGCGAATCTGATCCTAAATTACGATTTTAAACGTGTACGAGATTACGTCACGGAAATATTTTAAAGGTACATAAAATAGTAAAGCTTGTTTTGCAAAAACAAAAATCTTAAATAGTCACTGTGTTTTTTTTTTAATAAAAATAAAAACGCTGTTACGGGGCCGCGTAGTCGATAGTCAGTTGTGACTGCAGCCGGCCCTTAAGTAAGTTTTCTACAATGGTTTCTACCTGTTTTCTTAAATGTTTTCTACCATTCGAATCTGAGTAAAGGAGAAACTGTCAAATAAACAGTAACAGGATACAAAATTGAAACGTGACGTCACAATTTTAAAGCTGTTTTTAGAAATAGTTTTATGTTTAGTGTTATTTGTTGTTCAGTATAAAATATTGTACAAAAATGGAAAATACCCAATTCTTATAAGTTTTTGTAGGAATTGGGTATTTTCTTCGTTTAAGCGGAAACGTGAAATAAATGTCAAATTCAAGAATTCAAATATTTTCTCGACTGTTAAATTAGGATACGCTAACATACGCTTGCTTATATACCTTCAACTTCTATTGTTATTACGCAGTTCCAGTCATTTTTTTAACTATAACTTTTTTATGTTATATTGTAATATTGTTCTTTATCTTTTCGAGACTCGAGATCTTTCCACTCAAATGGGACTAGGGTGACATGAGAAGTTGTAAAACCCAAAAAGATAACCGCCCAATGCAAGACAGGGCTGCGGTCGTCCGCTAAAATGTTAGCAAGACTACTTGGATATCTTCCTTCTTTTGTTTTTCTTAAGTAAATAATTAGCAATAAGTGGATAAAAACCGAAAAAGTATCCCACTTTTATGCATCAGTACAAGTTAGCAATAGCAGTAAGGGCCGAAACACATAACCACATTTCTAAAATCGGTATTGCCGCCCGCCGCTTTTTACCGTCACCGCAACGCAACTTTCAACGTTTATTGTAGTATCCTATAGGGATAACCAGTTTCTCGGGATTTTTGAGTGTGAATAGACGTTTCTCTGCCATGGATCGTAATAAACTTATGCTTATTTGTTTAAAGAAACAACAAAGATATTGGTCATATCCATTTAATAAAGCTGTGATATTCGCGCCGCGGTGCAAACTGAAAAATTCTGCGTTGCAGCGGGCGGTACTGCCGACTTGAGCGGCCTTAAGGCTGTCTCAAATTTTAAAAAGGTTCTGCTTACCTTTCGCAATTTCGCTGGCAGCATACTGCAAGATTCCGTTCTGTAGGTTTCCATTACCATTGGTATTGGTGTTGTTCTCGTCTCGGAACTTCTCCTGAACTTGTGAGAGGTCGTTCTTGTTCCATTCCTTGTTGAGCGACTCTTCCATTGCCTTCTTATTGTTGTAGTCTGGTACTTTGCTGTCGGGGAAAGGCTGGCCATTTCTGTGGAAGAATGATGAGGATGGTCATATGTTGATATCGGATTATATGCATTTGCATATAAATTTGTATATGCAATTGCATATACATTTGCATTTGCAATTGCATATACATATTAGTACATTTTCATTGATAGTGCTTATTTAAGTAGTTTAAATGAGTTAGGCTAATGTATTAAACGGAAACACAGGCCAGTGTATAAAAGTTTGGGTCTTGAAATAATGGCAGCAACCAAATTTTGCCTGACAAGGCTTCTGCAAAAACGGCGCCCTCATTCTTTCCAGTGACGACGACATAAATTTTTATATTGTCACAGGAATTACAACTAATTATTAAAATAAATAAAAGTATATTCAATTTTAATAATAATAATTAGCATTTTATAGTGCTTATTTCGTCCATTTTAGTGCATATTTGCATGCATATTTTGTCATTTTTTTAATGAATACTAGCTGACTCGGCAAATTTTGTTATATAAATCATCAAAGAAAAAACTGGGCAAGAGCGAGTCTGACTCGCACGCTGAGGGTTCCGTTCCCAAACTAACTAATGTAAATAGTTCAATTCCTAAATCGAGTCTCGGAAGATTTTTGCGAATCGAAAAAAGTGTTTATTTTTTCAGATTTATTCCTATCAAATACTTGTGCTATGGAGACCTTACTCCATGCCAAATCTCAGGATTCTAGGCCAACGGGAATTACCTATGAATTTTGTTTTCTTTGGCCGTGTTTACAGAGACGCGTTAGTGCTTTGCGCGGCGGGTTGGGCGTTCGTCGTACATTGCAGCAGCGGGCCGCGTCATCGCTCGCGCATACACAAACATAATTATGGTAATGTACGACGGACCGCCCTACGTGCCGCGCAACGCGCCGCGTCTCCGTAAACACGGCATTTGAGAGTGTCTAAATATACGTTTTTTACGACATAAACGGCCGTATCTTTTATTTTCATTAACATGGAAGTTTGATTTCTTCACAGTTGCAAGGAACCGCAGACCTGAATATATGATTTTAATTTCAACTAGATTCCTCCACGCGTTCCCGAGATAAACGGTCTTGACAGGCAGACAGACAAACGAACAAGAAAGTGATCCTATAAGGGTACCGTTTTTCTTTTGAAGTCCGGAACCCTAAAAATCGATTTCGAAGGAGTTCGATAGCAAACACTGTGAGGCAAGATATATTAGATAATCCGATGTCTACTTAATCATCAAAAATGTTTAATTTCGTAATGTTCAAACGAACACTGAAGGACCTCCACGCAGCTCCACTAGACAGTCTCCATGGCAACGGAAAAACCCCATGATTTAAATTGTCAGTAAACAATATGACTTAAATGTCATTTGATGATTCGAGGTGGTTTCAAGTTCGACGACACAACTTGGGTTAGTCCCAGATAGTATAACAAGATTTTTTTATTTTGGTATGGGGAAATCTTGAAATAACTTTTTTTTTGACCGAGTGGTTAGTGGCCCTGACTGCTATGTCGGAGGTCGTGGATTCCCCACCCAGGACAAATGTTTGTGTGATGAACACGATCATTTGTTCTGTCTTTTCTTAATATGAATGTATTTAGAAATATATATATATATATATAAGTATGTTTATCAGTTGTCTAACACTCATAACATAAGCTCTGCTTGTCACTCCCGCTCTTTTTTTTTAGATGGGAAATCATCCAATGACTTCTCCCGCTCTGGGCGGAGCGGGAAGGCTTGTCAGACTTTCACTGAACCCGCTCTAGGCGGTCGACTAAAACCCACAAGTGGTCGATGACTTTTTAACGAATTAGCCATTAAATAGGCTCAGACGAACTAACCGGATTATATAGTGGGTCCACTAAACAATCCTCTTAGTTCGTAGTTACCAGAGGTCCATGTGGTTCCCAGAGGTCCACGTGGTTCCCAGAGGTCCACGATTCTATAGTTCATCATTTTCCACCGAGTTCTTACATCAATTCCCAACGGGTCCACGAGATTTGTCTAAATACAGTGAGTAGAAACAATTTCTTGTTTTTTTTTAATCAGTTTATAAGACTTAGAAAAAAGAAATAGTTACTAACTACGATTATTTTGACTTATGATTAATAATTTTTAAATCTATTTTAGTTTAAGATTAAAATTATTTAATAATTGTTATGCAACTGTTGTTGTGTTTTTTCTTTTTATTATTATTCACTTCTTTGGAGACATGCATGTAGTACTCGTAAGTGTGAAAAGAATGTGTTTGATTAATATGTTAATTTTAACTTGACATAAACCATCTTTAACAAATCATATAAATCTTTAAACATAAAAGCGAAATACCACTGATTAATCACGAAATCTCAGAAACTATAACACCTACAAACTTCCGTTGGGATCCTGCAGGTAGGTCGAAGCCTACTGGGGCCAAGGGTCGGCTATTAAAAAGAAGGCTCGGCCCCAGTATGATGGCCCCAGGCAAAGAAGGAACGGGGTGGATTTTTAGTCAGTAAGATTCTGACACTATCTCCCACTCCGCCCAAGGGCGGGGGATGTCATTGGATGATTTTCACCCACAATAAAAAAACACCTACAAACTTAAAGTTTGGCAGGTAGGTTCCTGGCGTAGACGTCCACTAAGAACGGATTTTACGAATACCACCCCTAAGGGGGTAGGTTAGGCGACAATGAACCCCGGGGCCCTGGGAACGAAGGCAATGAAGGAGTAGGGTAGGTTTTTAATCAGTAAGAGTCTGACACT
This sequence comes from Leucania comma, assembly GCA_958295575.1. NCBI lineage: Eukaryota > Metazoa > Arthropoda > Insecta > Lepidoptera > Noctuidae > Leucania > Leucania comma. Next base: position 5,428,855 of record OY282469.1, read on the forward strand.
CTCTCCCGCTTCACCCAAGGGCGGGATTTGTCAAATTTTACCTACTCGTACCATAAAAAAATCCCCAACTGTAAAGGAAATCCTTTTTTTCGCTCCAAGCAGAGGTCTATTATACCCAATAGCATGGCAACCACGATTCACAACGGAAGTCCCAATTGGTCTGACTCCTTACCTGATATCATTCTTGCCGTTATCAATGGCCCGCACTAGCTTGCCAGTGTTGTCTCCGTACTCGCCGCACGATACTTCAATGATGAACGAAGCTGGGTTGTGGTACGAGGGACACTGCAAACTGAGGCTGCCCAGCCATTCAACTGTTGGGAAAAAAAAGACATTAAATTAATAATAAACGATAATATTTATTTTGCAAATAGGTTTTTTAAAAACACTTTTACACGTCAATTTTTTTCGTCAGTTTAAACTAGATGAGGCCGGTGTTTCCTAGCTCAGGCAGGAGTCAAAGTTCCTTTTAAAAGTCCACACAGCAAACATGTAATCGTCAAATCATATGAGAGCCATGCAGATTTGGAGGTGGTAAATCATTAATCAAAGTGTCGTGATAGCTTAGTGGTTAACATTTTAATAGCCTTTGTCGGATGATTAATATCTGACAAACTCTCCCGCATTTTTCATGCTAGGGTCGCACATCCACGACCAAATACTCCATCTCGTCAGATTTGTGTCACCTACGGGGGTTGCCGTAGAGGCCCAGCCTGCTAGCTATAGGCAGGCAGGGTCGAAGCCTGCTGGGGTCATGGGTCAGATTCCGAAAGGAATACCCGGCCCTGGCACGATAGGCAACGAAGGAACGAGGTAGGTTTCTAGTCAGTAAGAGTCTGACACTACTTCCCACTCCACCCAAGGGCGGGATTTGTCATTGGATGATTTTACCTACCATAAAAAAAAAACTATGGAGGTTGAAGAGCTAAACGAGATGTGAGTACCCAGTCGCAAATACACGAATATACGCCAGAACACTTTTCGGACAAATCCAACGCTTGCGGTTAAAGGGGGTAAGGTACCCGCTTCTCACGCATGAGGTTGCGGTTTTGCAATCGGACAAGTACCAATGTCGACGCCCCCAGGCAATAAGTTAGTAATTGTTTTTTTTTTTTCGATTACCGACTTAATGTTCAGGCAATAAAGTCGGTAATAGAAAAACATTTTTTTGAGAATACCGACGTATTGCCCGGAAGAGTCGATGTAAACTTTTCAATACATAGCCTTTTTAAGTTTATCTAGGATATTACTGACATCCCTACAAATTACTGATATGTACCAAGCTAGGAGAGCACGTTAACCCGATACCGGTTGTCATTCGTAAATCTTTGACATACGGTACAGATAGTCAGACGCCATCAAAGACACTAAGTATACATAAATCTCCTTGAACGCCATTACAATAGGAAAACGTCGACGAAAAATTCCACCACTGAGGGTTCAGAATCATGTACTGGATCCATGGTACCTACATGTTTGTACAGACGCCAGCACATCAACCTACCTGAATCTGTCAAAGGATATTGCCACGGGGCAGGTCCCTTTTGTGCTGTCGTGTGCCTGTTTGGAATAATAACCTAAAAATATTATTTATTTTTTTGTGTGCAAATTATTTTTTATACAATTTTTTTCACCTTGGGAATAAAATTAAAGTTAATTAATAGTTAAACATTACATCTACATCCGTTTGATAAGATACAAAAAAAAAAGTTGCCAGAAATCAAAAAATATTCAAAATGCGTATAATAATGGAGTAATCGATATCAAAACAAAACGATAACAATAAAAAAATACATTTTTTAATTATTACAACTAGTTTAGGTCTCTCAACATTTAAATGTAGGTCTCAACATTTGGCAACCTCAAATATAATGTTTTAGCATTATGTTTTAGTATTATAGTCTATGCGGTAATATCGATGGAACGATGACAACAATAGATTGTTTATTTTCATAATTAGTTTATATTGTTTATTAGATGTTCATAAAAGCGATTTACACAAACAAAAAAGCATTACGTATTTTGGAAACGCCGTATTAACAAAACAGTTTTAATCGATAAATTGATAAAAAAAAAAAACTGAAATCGATTTAGTAACGATTAAAAATAATCGATCTGGCAACATTTACTTCCGCTTGTCACAGCACTTTGGTTTTGAGATTCGTTACGTTCGTGATTGCTTTGTTTAAATACGTTGAGTTTTGAATTCCGTATTTGCATAGTTATTATTTACGATACGTGCTTTTTCTGCGACCACTGATTTGAGCTAATAAGTTCCTCGAGTACTTTATGTTTTGTGAGATAATTGTCTCTTGTTTGTGCTGTTCTTTGTGAGATATTTGACTCTTAAGTGCTATCTTTGTTGAGATTTGGACTCCCGAACAGTTTTTATCAGAACTATGTCTACCCCAGCCAGAAGTCGGGCACGCCGTCTGCCTTCCCAACGCTGTATTAACTGTTCGATTTTATTAGCACCTAATTTACGCCGGTATACAGTTGAGGAGTTGAACGAGCAAATGACAGTTCTTCTACGAACTTGGACAATGCCTACACCTGTAAGTTATCGTGTGCATACACAACAATATTTATTATAGACGATATAGCAAACTCAAAATATCATTTGATTAAACGAAGTGCACTGTATAATTATATATTCCTTTATGAGGATTTATTTTATGTATTTAAAAGTTTAAACAGTAATAAATGTAGAAGAGTAATGATTTTATAATCTGTTCCAGGTAACGTCGGATAATATCCTGTGTATTGAATGTTATTTGTTGTTGCAACAAATGATTTTATGTAATATAACTGGATCCCACGAGGATATGTCACCTGCATATGGTCACTTGAACATCTGTTATGGATGTGGTATCTCTATTGCAAGTCGGAGAACCCATAGAGTTGAGTTAGACTGCCCACAACGTAGCAAGATTTTAAGATGGACTCTAGCACACCTGGTCAGTATTTTTTTAATAACATTTCATATCATCACAACGTAATCCCCAATCATAAGTGTGATGATAATTAGGCACAGGTGTATCTAACAGTACAAATACATTTATTTAAGTCTCAAGTAATAGGGATGAGACTAGAGCCATTAACCAGGCACAAACCCAGTCTATCAGACTCCTGGCTGCTACTCAGGAATTCTCATTGGAAAAAACCCAGAAACCCAACCTGGGAAACAGACCTGAGACCTCATGCTCTGCAATTGTGCTTAACATTTTCTAAATATATTTAAGAAAAACTGCTGCACTGTTTCTTTCTGATTGATAGTATTTTTATTCATTTTCTTGCACAATAGCAATATAGGGTTTGGTGCGTATTCTGACATTCATTAATACTGACTATTTCATTTTAGGCTCCACATTTGCAAAGAGTGTGCATTCCTTGCTGGTTAGCGACTACTCGGGAAACAAGACGATTGAAGGTTCAAGAGCCAAACAGACCCGACAGTGTCATGGATGTAGCTTCGCCTTCATTGGAAGACACCGGGATACCTGAACCACCTCCAATGCCTGCTCCAACACCCCAACCACAACAAGCATTACGACTACAAACTAAAATTAGCTCACAAAAGTATAAACGAGTTGCTGCAGCTTCTCGTCACTGTATGTTTGTAGGCTGTGAAAATAATGAACGTCTTTTAGTGCCTATGACTATAAAGGAATTATTGTTATTGCAGTACAATATATATATATACCGTTAAATGCTAGGATCTGTCATCACCATTTACATAGTAATCAGTGGGATGAACTGACTGCTATTTTAAATGACTTTACTGGCTTTCAAGTCGATGACATATTTTCCATGCTGGAAAGGGCTTCAACAATGTAAGTGCTCCAGCTCCATCTTTGGATGAAATATTTTATGAAGAATAAATAGTTTATCCAAGTTTTATTTGTTTTATTTCCCTTGGTATGTACTATTACTAAAATCAGCAACGTTAATTATGAGTCATTACTAAAAAAATAATCCAGTGCTGAAGCTGTGAACTAATTACACATTTTTTGTTAGATTTAAACATTATAATTCTACACAATAGATGAGCACCTAAGTATCTACTTTTTACCAAACTGCTAAACAGCAGTACAATAGGATTATGTCTTTATTACTTTATGTAAGTATAAATATGCTTATAGTGTAAAAATATGCATAAACTAATGGATTTATGTCTCTATTACTTTATGCATAAAGTAATAGAGACATAATTCCATGCTCATGGTGATTCTATTGGTGAGTATAGTCTGTCAATTTTTAATTATAACCTAGATTTTTAAAACAGAAAAATAAGGATATCTCCTGAACCAGTGTGACAAAATGAAAAAAGGTTTCCGATTATGAAAATGCTATGTTTTTACTATTAGGTAAAACAAAAGTCTTCAGGGCACAAGCATTTTCCACTGGGACCCAACTTCCCTTACAAAACGGGCAATCTCCTTTCTTTAATAGATTTTCAACCTTATCACAATAATGGAAGGTTAATGTTCGATTGGTAAAATTTGACAGATTGGGGTAGATTGACGTGCTGGCGAGTGTACATCGACGTATAAGACACGGTGTACAAGAATACGTCTGTATAAGTATGTACTTTAACCTTTTCAAAAGCAAATTATTGTTTTAAAAACTTGAAAGAAGCAATAACAACTTACCGAGTCTTCCAGTACTGCCTTGGTAGACACACTGCCCATCAGCCAACGTATACAAATGATCGAACATCTCAAACAATCTCGCAGAAGGCTGGTGAATAGTACAGATGATGGTCCTGCCTCCCCTCGCCAAGGTCTTCAGCAGCGAGATACATTGGAAGCAAGAGGAACTGTCCAGACCAGAGGTGGGCTCGTCGAAGAACATGATAGGAGGATTGTTGACCAGTTCCAAGGCGATGGAGAGACGTTTCTTCTGGCCTCCAGAGAGATTCGATGTCATTGTCTTGTGGTGCTCCGATAGACCCAGGGTTTCGAGGATTTCGTGGATCTGGAAGAAAGTTGAGTGTTAGTGTGTGTCTAGTGAATATAACATCATGCTAACATCCCGAGATATAAGTGTTATAGTATATCCGCCTTTCAACAGTTATCTAACCTACTTAATGTTGTAAAGCTAAAGAGTTTGTTTGTTTGAACGCGATTATCTCAAGAACTATTGGTTGCGAACAAAGAGATTCGAGATACTATAGAGCGGACATCAGATGAAATGGTTTAGAAAAACTGTCATCCTATGTCAGCTAGCTTTCAATAATAAACATACGAATTAAATTTGTAATTATGTTTTTCTAGAACTATTCGCGAGAATTATTGAATTCTAATTAATTACAGAGTAAATACGAAAAATATTGCCGAAAATAAACTGAAGTTAGGTCCAGTCGTCTACACTAGACTGAGCGACTTACTACTCCTAGGTAATCACGATTTTGGTCGCTATGTCCTGTCTATTGGTAGTATAGTATAGGGTAACTGGTAATTAGTGAACAATACTTAAACACGTGATTGTAGTCATGATAACAAACAACTTTTACCATGGAACCAAACCAGAAATCGCGAAAAACAATCAGCCAAGTTCAGTATATTTTGACCAGTTAGGCGAACACAAATGTACTCACCAGCAGATTTTTTTTTGAGATTTCACGTTTGGTCCCATAATAAAAGTTGTTTATTATCATAACTACAATCACGGGTTTAAGTATCGTTCACAAATTACCAGTCACTCTATATGTTTAATGTCTTTGGTTGGGAAATAAAAAAAATCTCAGTGCTGGATAGCTCATTTATCGAGGAAGGCTATAAGCTATACAACATTACGCTACGATCTACGGGAGTGGATTAATAACCTCTAACGTCCATTTTTCAGCTTCATCAATAAATTAGTTCAATGGCACCATATCACATGTTACCCTAGGGGTAACTTATTTAGTCCTGCCTGAGAAGAAGTTTGGCGTCCGAGCGTAGCAAGTTCGCCAATATTCGAGGGACTAAGACACGGGTTAAACCGCGGAGGTCTGCTATCTTACAAGATTTATATTTGTAACATAGGAATAACCTATTACTATGGACCAGTTACATATCCAAACTCCCAGCTACTGCGGAGAATATTTAGAAGGAAGAACCGAAAAACAGCTTGCCCGACCCAAAATCGAATACAAGATCATATGCCCAATAGATAACGCTTGTAACCACTTAACCAACGAGACAGTCTCTAGTAAATATTTTGATGGTAATTTGGATCTTCCATATAAGGATAATAAAATTGTTCAGCTAACAAAAAATATTTAATAAGATAATATAGGTTCATTACACTATTTTTCTATTTTCGGCACGAATACAATCAACGCGTGTGAATGATGAAATAATTTTACCGGTATTATTTGTGACTACAAATTATACCGGAAATCCAAATAAAAAAAAACGTCAAAAAAATTCTGAGTGTACAAGTCCAGTTATTTGCCTGCTGCGGTCTTCCCGTCTGTTTATATTTCAGGTGTCTTCAAGACTAGAGTGAATAGGCTCTTAATAAACTAGTGCGCCTCACCATCAACTATTACATCACTGCTTACCATCAGGTGGGATCGCAGTCAAGCAGTTTATATCAATTAAAGAAAAAAAGTTACCAATATTAAAATTTTAAATATAAATTTTCCGTCACCGCTTTTTTCGCCGTAGCGACTCAATGGTAACAGCCCCTACTTTCGACTTATACGTCGCGGATTCAAACCCAGACAGATGCTTTAATTTGTATCATTTATTTCATCACCAATGCTCTCAGAACGGTGAAGAAAGACAAGTGAGGTGAGAAGCCGACATGTCCTAAAAAAAAAATTCGAAAAAATGTGGCATTCACCAACCCGCACCGGGCTCGCGTGCTAGATCATAGCCTATTTATTCACTTTCCTAAAATATGCCCATTTTCATAGCATCGCAAGTTGAGCTGATTTCAGAATGACCTTTGAAAATATCTTGAATACATTGAAGTTGCAGCGAAAACTAAACTTTATATCAAGGCATTAGAGTAAATTTTCCAATATCACATGCAGTGTACATACCACTTCTTCTTTATCAGCGGTTGTGGTAGCACTGGGCAGCTTTAGTGCCGTAGCCACAGCCATAGCCTCTTCCACGGTCAGGTTCCCATGGAGCTGGTTGTCCTGCATGATGTAGCAGGACAGTTTGCGGAACCCTGACAGGTTGCGCTCCATACCATTCACTGTAACACTGCCTTCCAGGCCTGAGGTTCTGTGAAAGAGAGGGGTTGGTTAAGTTTGATTTTTAATAGATTTAAGTGGTTAGGAGTATAAGACATACTGGTACTTATATTAAAAACGTGTATGTTTGTTACTCTTTAACGCAAAAACTACAAAATGGATTTCGATAAAACTTGGTACACCGGTAGACCATATCCTAGAATAGCACATAGGATACTTTTTATCCCGGGAATATGTTCCCTTGGGACAATTTGCTACTATAACTTGGACGAAGCCGCTGGCAATAGTTAGTCATAGCATCAAAATAAACGCACATCCTGTAGTATGTTCAGGGGCTTTATCATGACGTTTAACATTATAAAAAAACATAAAATTGAAAATATGGAAATATTCAGGAAAAAATAACCGATAACACAATATTCATAGACTATCAGGCGGTACGAAGTTCGCCGGATCGGCTAGTAGTTGATAACAAAGGATCGACTCTTCCTGAATACTCTAACACTCGTTATTAAAAACAAGTCAAACTAATTACCTACTTGAGTAAAAGTAACTACTTATGTAACAATTTGTATTCTATAGTTAAGAAAAAAATGAATTTTGAATGAAGATTTGTAACGTCAAGTAACACAATAAGATTTTACTTAGTAACAAGTTATTACTTCTTTTATAAATACGGGTGTTAGACGACCTTCGCGGATGTTTTGCTAATCAATCCTTTAAGAATACATACATTAAAGGTAGTTGGTATATGCATTTGCAACTATACTATGATTTTTTATTAGATGAAGTAAAGTGACAGCTATAACAATGGTTGTCTCGACAGTTGGGCATTGTTATTTGACAGATGGGCATTGTCCACTGCTGTCATTTTACTTCGTCTAATTAAAAATCATAGTATGCTGTATACAAAGACTCAAATTAACACGTCAAGGCAGCAACTGATCCTCGGTGTCACCTTTGTCATTCAAAAAAATAACAATTTTGTGTATTTTGGGCCATAAAGGCTTTTAAGTAAGGTGTTAAAGGTTTTAATTACTTAGGTGCGCCCATAATTTATTAATTAAAAACATGTAGGGTTCTCTCGAATAAAATAAAACTGTGCATAAGAAAACAACAAAATATAGCAAAACAAATTATCCGCATTGCTGTCGACTGATAATGTACAAAGTTCAAAGACAATGTGTACAGTGTTCTATGTGGCAACACAGCAAGTCCAATGACTGGCGGTGTTACCACATATTAAGGCATTGTTTCTTTTCTGGCTAAGGCAAAGCCAGCTAATGAATCACAAGGAAATGTAAAAAGTTTGTTTTGTAGATTTTAAATTTATTGTATCGGCCCAGGGTGCTAGCAGTTAGGGCCTGTGTAAACCACGTCTTATAAACGCGCCGTAGACGCGCGTTTGCGGCGATACCTTCGCGAGTCAGACGCAACCTGTAGACCTTCTATCGGATCAAAACGCGCGACAAAGGCGCCTTTAAAAAATATGGTCTGCACAGGCCCTACAATGCAACGTGTTGAAGAGTATTCAAAGTATTCAAAAGTGTATTCAAAGGATTTTGCCAATCGTTCTACACGGGCTATCTGTGGGTAAATTGTACGTGAAAGGCTGTAAACGCCCTGCGAGTCTAGTATAATAATGCGTTCAGTGTGCTGTTGGGGCTGACTGGATACTGCAGTGCATCAGGCATGTTCTCTATAGCGCGTGTAGCCAATTTCCACGCTATAATGAGGGAGAAATCTGCCTCGTTGCTTAGCAGATTTAAAACCAGGTCCAATGGAATTTTTCGAACCTAAGCCGATAAGGATGATGCGCTGGTTATCAATCACTGGTTGTGGTCGCTGGTACGACAACAGGTTAAGTTTTTATGTTTATTAAGTACCTATTACTGACTCTATAGTTATAATAATAGTATTATTAGTCCAGTGTTAAAGAATGTATCATAATACTAAACTTATGTTATACCTAAGTATTTATTGTAACTGGTAAAATTACTATCAAATTGATCCCCAAACTAGACAGCGCCTAGCTTGGGTAGTTGATAAGTTGTTACAAATAACTGGACCATTATTGTTAAAGTTGAATCATACTCAATATTATCAAAAATATCAGTATCAGCTGATAATCTAGTATATTGTACTGACTCATATTATACAACCGTAGTATTTTATCTTTAGTACTCTTGAGTCATCAATGCCAAACACCTTTCTTTTGTGTGAAAAATTAACAAAAATCTCTTTCGCACTGAGTGGAGTGACTGAAAGTGACTGGCCGCGTTTACGGACACGCGGCGCGTTTCGCGGCGCGTTGGGCGTTTCGCCGTACATTGCAGCAGCGGGGCGCGTCATCGCTCGCGCAAACACAAACATATTGCCATATGTATGACGGACCGACCGACACGCAACGCAACGCGCCGCGTATCCGTATTCGAGCACTTTTACTGACACGTTCGTTTTATGACCACGTTGAATCTTTCATATAATCCTGCAGCCCTGATAGGTATCGGCCTTAGGGCCAAATTCACCAAGAAACTAATCGTGATTATATAAACAAAACGCAGTTTAAGCTTCTAATCGAGATTATAGCTTCATTTTGCGTTTCACCGCTATGAATTAAACCTAGTTTAACCTAAACTCAGTTTAAATTCTTTTGTTGTCGCCCATGTTTACGACACGGGTCTTTAAACTAGATTACGCTGAGCTCAGTTTAGCTGAACTCAGTTTTTATATTGAATGGTGAAATCAGCCCTTAGTAATCTTGCCTGCGTACGTGGAACACAACGTACAGTTGACACGTCTAGTCCTTACCCGACGACGAGCTACCCATTGCTCACTATACGCTTTAATTTACACAAAGTAATGCCCGCCTGTCCAGGGGCGCCGGTTTTTAGAAAACCTCATGGGTGCTCATGCTCATTTGATGACTCGAAAAAGTGGCGAAATGTGAGAAGAGAAATGCACACTGATCGAACGATAAATAAATAAATGTCCTACTTACATACTGCGAACTTCATTACTAATTATGTTTGATAAAAGTATAATTAGATTTGTGTTGGTGCAGGAAATTGAACTCGCGACTCTTGCGTCTCAACCGGCATTCTAAACCACTGCACTAAACGGGTCGTTGGGTAATAACGATCTTTTTCTTGATGTCTATTCTCAGGGGTGCTCGGCACCTACTCTTTATTTATCATGGGTGCACGAACCCGAGCACCTACGGAGTCCACGCCCCTGCGCCTGGCTGAGTTTAACTCGTAAGGCGGAGCCGTGAACACTGCTCAAAAAGATTATTCTATAATAATTATATTAAACACTATGTGCTGCCATTGGTTACCCTGTCTGAAACTAGAAAATTAACCTAAGGGTACATACTTCCGCTATAAATAATACCTACTCCAGGATATAATCTACCCGCGTAATAAATTTCGTCCAAAGCCGTTCAGCCGTTCATGCCTGAAGAAGTAACAAACAAACACACACACAGTCACAAAACGCCTTTTATAATATTATTAAGATTCTAATTTGTTTTATCGTCATTATATATCCCATTCGACCCTGTGTATAACCCATTTTCTAGAGTAATTAAAATGGCTGCCTTATATTGATTGCCAGCAGATGACATTGACATCGTCACCCAACGACCTTATAGTTTATAGCCCATACCTACCAACGCGATACCAATAATTATCTAATCGATGAAACCAACGACACGATTAGCGCAGTGGTTGAGCGATTTACTGCTGTGCTGCGTGTCACGTGTTCGATTCCCGTACGAAACAAATACAGGGTGTAAGAAACAGGTCACCGCATACTTTAAGGGCTTGTTCAGTAGACGAAACTGTACTACCTTGCTCAAGATTTTGTTTCAGGAAAAGAAAAAAGAAATCGGCCTCCATAAAACTCCATACAAAACGACCATTTGGAACCGTACACTAAGTAACTTCTGACGTCTTATATGTGCCCATGTACAAATGTGTAATAGAAAACATTTTGAATTTCGAATTGACATCGGATTTTCGGTTCATTACTTATAATTTTACAAACCAGGATTTTGTTCGTTCCGCGTATTGAAACAAAGGCATTTGTCTCTGATGTTCCATATTCAAAAGTATGCACTAATGCCTTGATCACACGTACCGAGTAAAAAGGCGATACAGTAAAATGTTGCTCGGCCGAGACAGTGATGTAAGCGAGTTGAGCAAGGACTAAGGTTCTACGATAATAAAAAAAAACTTATATAGTTTTTTTTTTTTGTTGTTTTTTCAATTCTTGATAGACTTGCTTTTCACTATCTCAGCTGATGGTAAGAGATGAAGTGATCGATGCTAGAGCACGCTTACCTAGGCCTTTCACTCTTGACTGAAATACTACCACAGGTTGTTGTTTTAAGGAAAAGCCTAAACAAAAACTCTTATGATGGCTACGGATTAATTTCTGTATTACAATTGTGTTGGAGATTCCCTCGTCATGGGGTCGATAACTGATACGTACGAGTACCCTACGTAAAATACAGCTAATTTAATGGAATACGGGGCGATTCTATTTTAGTCACCGAAGAAAGCAACATCTCATAAAATTGAGTGCTGCTATGTTATACTACAAATTAATAATTTGTTAACTTCAACTAATATTGATTGACGATATTGTACTTGTGTGCTATCATAAAGGAAAAGTACACAGAGTGTTTACCCGTTTTGGCCGTTTTATTTGCATCGCCTTTGCCGCTAAGACAACTAGATACCTTTTTATGATGATCTTTGTCCAAAAATCACAAAACTATCTAACGTAAACAAGATTTGAACTCTAAAATGATTGTGATGATTATGTTTCACAAGTACAGTCAGCGTTGCTAGACGTCCCGATTTTAGCGAGACGTCACCTTTTTTTTTTTTTAGAAGCGCTTACTGTCCCACTCTTGGTCAAAGGCCGAGGAGGCCTTTGCCCAGGAGTAGGAGTCCTTCCAAACCCAACTTTTAAATCAAAATTAAATGTCCCGCGCGGGACAGGCTCAGTCCTTCTTTTTGGGGATAACTCAATAGTGTGCAGCGTGCTGAGGAAGCTCGGCCGGGTGGCACAGACAATGTGAACTGGCCGCCCGCCGTAGGGTAAATTTGATTTTAAAATACTTATCATATTTTTATTAAAATACATTTTCTATGGCTATTTTTGCTATCTATTGCCACGTACACGTAATTTAAAATTCAGACAAAAAAAAAATTAAAAACTTCTGATATACGTACTTTAACCATGTCCCGACTCTACTACTTTCGACGAAAGAATACCTCTTTTTGTACTAAAAAAGTTTCAAAATCCCGACTAAGCTTGGAAAAAATCTGATAACGCTGGGTGCAGTAGGTATCTGCAGATAATTACAAGCTCTGACTTATACAGTTTGTTAAACATGCTTGTTTACGGAGACTCGGCGCGTTGCGCGGTGCGTTGGGCGGTGCGTTGGGCGGTCGTCGAACATTGCCATATGTTTGTGTTTGCGCGAGCGATAACGCGGCTCGCTGCTGCAATGTACGACGAACGCCTAACGCACCGCGTCTCCGTAAACACGAACTAACACAATCCATTCTATCATTTTGAATGATTGCCATCAGACTACTTCCATGAATGCTACTTTCTTTGCAGCACTGCGTATCTGTGTCAATTGACTGGCCTTACTAAGAACTTTCATTAGAAGTCTAGTCGCTGGCCTCAAAATACATAAGTTTTATTAAGAGTTTTGGCGCGATTTTTTTTCGAGTATATTTCTTATTCGTGTATTGACATCTATGACGACACGTAGGAACTAAAATTTATAATCCTACATCGCAGAATTAGAAAAAAAACAAAGAAAAATATTTTTTACAAAAAAATACAACCGACATCAAAACCAAACTAACTTTAATTTCAGAAGTCGTTGTTTCTAGTTTTGTTTCGTTGTTTTTATGGACACCGGTTTCAATTCTTTATCAGATATTCAACAAATTAAAATTTAAATGGGACCACCAACTCTTTGAAACAAAAAAAGAATCGTCAAAATCGGTTCACACTTGGCAAAGATATTAAACAAGTTATAAAAAAAATCATGACTTGAGAACCTCCTCCTTTTTGGAAGTCGGTTAAAAATAATATATATATATATTTTTCCACACACACTTTTATAAGAACACGTCATGATACCAGTAACGTTGTAACAATAATCATAATGATATGTATTATATTCTATAAGTATAATGAATTTATAAATAAATAGGTACATTCACAAAGGTGACTGACCATTCATACAGTATCTTGCTTCCGTCGCATTCAAACCTTTTGTTGACGATAGCAGTTGAAAACGGATACTTAAGAAATGTGAAAATGTCAATAACGCATTTCATTATTAAATTGATTGTTAAACATCCCGTATAATCTGCCATGGAAAAATTTCATGAAGTTGTTGATATCTAGGTACCTACATATACACCGTCAAATTTTAGTCGTTTTAATCTAAATTCGGTACATGAAACACTATCGATTTGTAAAAATAAAATTAAAAATAAAGTACTATTATTTTTTAAACTCGAATTAATTTACGCATTTACTAAAATAATTTCTTTAAGTAAACGAGTCAATGACCTTGTAGGTAGTTGTCGGTCGTTGCGTACTAACTACCTAAATTTAATTGGCCTCGCTCAGTTGACGTTTACTTATAGAAATTAATTTCGTACGTGTACGAATTAAATCGAGTTTGAAATTTTTATCTTTACAAACCAATAGTGTTTCATGTACCGAATCAACCCTCCGCGGGATTAAAACGACCAAAATTTTACGGTGTATAAAAGCGAAATACCACTCAATGATTAATCACGAAATCTCAGAAACAATAACACAGCTACAAACTTAAAATTTGGCAGGTTCCTTATAGGGTGTAGACATCCGCTAAGGACGGATTTTACGAAAACCACCCCCTGCGGGATTTGTCATTGGATGATTTTACCTACGATAAAAAAAAAAAACTCTAAGGGGGTAAAACGGGAGTTGGAAGTTCGTATGGATAAACCGACTTTCACGCGGGCGGAGCCGCTGGCAGAAGCTGGTCTTATTATAGATAGATCAACACTAAGCCCGTTTTTACGGAGACGCGGCGCGTTGGGCGTTTCGTCGTACATTGCAGCAGCGGGCCGCGTCATCGCTCGCGTAAACACAAACATATATGGCAATGTACGACGGACCGCCCCACGCGACGCACAACGCGCCGCGTCTCCGTAATCGAGCACTAAGAATCACTGAAAAATTTTTTAGAATAACTAAGAAATTAATTGTTTATTTTAGTTTATACACGACAATTGCAGGTTCTTACTGGAGAGTGATGTCATTTGAGCTAATCGTCGCACCACAAATTACTCAAATGCACAAGAATTTCTAAGAGTCAAATTCACCAATAAACTAATCGCGATTCGTTCAAACAAAACGCAGTTTGAGCGCCTAATCGAGATTATAGCTTCATTTTGCGTTTCACCGCGATGACTTGAACCTAGTTTACGCTAAACTCAATTTGAATTATTTTGTTGTCGCCCATGTTTACGACACGGGTCTTTAAACTAGATTACGCTGAGCTCAGTTTAGTTGAACTAAGTTTTTATATTGAATGATGAAATCAGCCCTAGGTCACACAGGAACTCTCGTGCTGTTCCTACTTATTTTACGTACGTACAATTTGCTTATTTTTAAGGTTCCGTACCTAATAAGGAAAAAACGGAACCCTTATAGGATCACTTTGTTGTCCGTCTGTCTGTCTGTCAAGACGCTTTATCTCGGGAAAACAAAATTATTCTCGCAAGCGCAACTTTAAAGTTCCACAACTTTTGTTTTTGTTAAGACATTTTAGTGTTTTTTTTTTTTTGTATTGTTGTTTAATATTTATATTTAAACAAAAATGGACACTATAGCATCGCTATAGTGTGATATCGATCAGCAACATTATTTTGATTAAAAAAAGCGTTTCGAAGGTGGTCAAACTAGATCTGCTAAAATTACTTTAAAGTTAGTTAAGTCCTTGATATTTACTTAAAAAAAAAAAATCATATACGTTCAAAATCATTGCCTTGTGACGTCAATCGTAAGATAAATAGTCGGTCTTCATTAAAAAACTTGTTTTAATTGTAACGAAAAAACGGAAACTGGTATATCATGTATACCAGTTTCCTTACACTTCACTACTAGAGATTCAAAATCATAAATCATAAATCGTAATATCATACCGTTCAAGTATTACCTAAGCAGATTTTTGGCAAATATTAACCCCCTCCCCCCTCTTTAGCAAAAGTACGAAAAGCCTCACCCCCCCCCCACCACCCATGCTTACGTAAACATTTGTACTCGTAGTTTGGTTTTAATATTAGTTAATTTAATGAGCAAAAGGCTAAAAATAAGGAATAAACCTGAAAGAGAGGAAATAAAAAAACAACTTTTATTTTGGCATATTAATTAACCGTCATCACATCCATGACAAAGTCTTCAATGTCATTATCTGTTCCGTGATGTGTGTATGTACGCTCACTTTCGTGTGATTTTAAAATTCTCTTAAAATATTTATAAATATATGGATACTGCTGACGTAATCACTATCCAGAACCCCCAACCCCCTGTAGTGTTTACGTAATACTTAAATGGCCCCATATTTCTTTAAACCGTGGATTTGTCTCTACACTAATATTATAAGGCTAAAGAGATTTTTCTTTTGGTACGCAACGAGCTTAACGCGCTAACCTCCCTTGAACCTCTCCTAGTTAAAATTAAAAAAATCTTTTAGTGCTGGATAGCCTATTTATGGAGGAAGGCTATATTTTATATAACATCACCTAAAACATATAGGAGCGGAGCAGAAACCAAAGACGCAAGTGAAACCGTAGGGGACAGCTAGTTTTCGAAATAAAAAGCAAGTGAAGATTGAAACTGGTCAACGAAATAAATAAAACCTCTTTGCAATTTTAGTAATAATTTAAGCTAGAAAAATAAAATATAAAAAAAACTATATACATTCTATAAGAATTATAAGTCTAGACGATTCTGAAATAATTATATTAACAACTTCAAAATACAGTATAATTATACTATAACAGAATATATATTTTTACGGACTAAAATTATTATATTGATGATAGGTCTATCTTTTTATTTTAATTTATAACTGGCTGCCTGCTCATGATAATAGAATCTAGTTTTTTTTTTTACTTTTTAAACCAAATTATGCTTTGTTAATCAACGCACTAAGTTTGCGGTTTGTTTCTATTACTGTTAAAATTGTTACTTCTTCGAGGCTGAACGTTTAACAAGCAGTGCAGATAATACATATCTCTCTCTCCCTCTGTCTGTACTAGTGCGTAAAATGTTTGCAATAGTACAGAAACTGCGTAAATGGCCCTGCTCGGACGCTCGACCCACTTTACAGCGCTAGCTTTGATAACCAAGTCCGGTTTGATGATGAAAACAATATTTGCTTTACTCTATGAATTAGTAATACGTCTGACGAGCTGACATATATATTTAAAACAAAGGTCTCGTCTCCACTTTATAATTATAATATGCATTTGTCAAAAAAAAGTTAAAAGCGAAGATTTTTTTGGCAATGTCAAGACTATTTTAGGTTCGAACTAGGACGGCCAAATCACCCACATGCCACAAGAGAACTGTGCAAACATAATCACAGATTGGATCCAAAACTTTAGAAATGAGCGACGTGGTAGACCCATAAGGAGACGAAAAAAGGCTCACATTGCCCAAAATAAAAAAAAAAGTGGAAAGAAAAGAATGAGATCTTTACCCTGTAATGGAACACTACGGGTTTATAAATATTATTATCAGAAGAAAGAAAAACGAAGCGTGGCCGTCCTCAGCATACCTGGCGACGAATCCTGTTGGCAGAAATGATGCGCATAGGAATGACATGGAGCGAGGTTGAAGATTGAAGCTCAAGACTGGTCGTAATGTGGACGTCCCACTAGGGGATATAGGATCTTAAGTTATCTAATGATATCAGTCATATAAGATACTGTATCGACCATATTACTGCATCGATGGGGTAAAAAAAATATTGTCATGGAATTCACAGATTTTCCTTAAAGATAACAAAATTAATATTTAAATTATAGACTCATTAAGACTAACAGTCATTAAATTGGGTTCTCTATTGTGAGCTCTATAATGATGAAGAAATTAATTAACGATGTCAATTAAAATACAGTTAATCCGTTAGTTTATTTTATGCCTCGACATGCATAAGCACCGTTGGAATTAGTCTGCTGACGAAGTGACGACCAGTAGACATCGAAGTAGACCACTTTTTCGTCAATTTAAACTAGATAAGGGGGGCGACCACAAGCTCTTATAACAGTATTGTTTTAATCTTACTTATGTTTTTCGTACCATGTGGCCTTCAAAACAATCTTATTACAACATTAAAACAAGAATGTTTTCTTAGCGATTTTGTGACGTCACACGTTATAAACTTCATTCAATCCGTACTATAAGGCGATTTTTGACCGCTAGCAGTATTGTTTTTACGTCAAATTAGCAGGCTTAAAAAAGTTGCTCGAACGCAGCGGTTTTATTATTGTTTTCCAAATATATACTATTTAAAGTGTTTTTCGTGACATATAAAGTATTTAAAACTTATTTCGATGCCTAAATGTGTCGAGTTAATTGTTTTGAGTACATACGTGGGTTATTAATTTATTATTGTATTCTAGATGGGGAACACGTATAAAATTTTTTGAGTTTTTGGAAGCAGATAACACTGAATTCAATAGTGCACGAACAACAAGTTACGTATTTCACTGGAATACACTGTTTAACTTTACCTTGATTCCATGATGTCCATGTACAATAAGTTTCAATCATAGTTCATTATCCGCTACGAACACCAAAAACTTAAAAAAAAGCTAGATTACTCAAATTTTAAGCACTTGAAAACTATTTTAATTCAAAAATTAAACTTAGTTCGCACTACACTAAACAAAATATTAATAAACACTGATAAGAATTTTGTTAATGTAAACAAACGTTCCGAATTCCGAATGTTACGATTCACACTAACATGCAACTAAATGTCGACGTTGTCGCTCGCAGCTTTTTTGGTTTTTCTACTTTATCAATGTAAAATCTTGAAAGTTATTATGTCCTTTTTATGAAAGTTACATAGATCCTTTTAAAAATATATTTTAACAAGGCATCTTTTGAGTTAAATGTATTCTATTAGTTCACGATAAACTATAATGTAGCGATTCGAACAGCAAACATCTGAAAGAGACAACGCAATACAGATCAGTATAGCGCGTGTCTTTTCTGTTTTAGCAGGGAATAGACAAAATCTTTAGAATCGTTCATTCTTTCCCAGCCCTTAGCAGGAATACAATCATACTGAGCGATTAAGCTTATGGTACAAAATGAAGTAATATTACTTTAAGATTGAAACAAAACTCTCCTGCAATAAGATTGTTTTCTCAAAGTTTATGGTCGGCCCCGAGGTCGATGTTTCCTAGCTGACTACCTTGAGAAGAATATCAGAGGGTAGTCTTTTAAAGTTCATTCAGCAAATATATACTTAATGGTCAAATTATATGAGAACCGTGCAGATTAGTGTCTGAGATGGTCTTTTGAGGAAAGAAAACACAGAATATGATTTAAAAAGAATGTCCATGGAGTTCCTTGCACGTTCTTCTCCATAGAGATCTACGCTTTGGAACGTACAATTTAGCTTCACTTTTTTTTTTACTTATTGACATTTTGACTATTCAAAAGTGGTTGTAAATGGTCTATTTGAAATAAATGAGTTAGAGTGTGAGAACCTCACACATTTGAGTAGACC
The DNA here is from genome assembly GCA_958295575.1 of Leucania comma. Taxonomy (NCBI): domain Eukaryota; kingdom Metazoa; phylum Arthropoda; class Insecta; order Lepidoptera; family Noctuidae; genus Leucania; species Leucania comma. Next base: position 5,447,889 of record OY282469.1, read on the forward strand.
TGTCCAGTCAGTGGAAATATTCCTCAGTATTCGTGTAGCTCAACTCGGAAACTACAAAAGAAAAGATATTTGGGTAGGCCATAAAGTAGGTACCACGGCCAGACAAACGCCAAAATTAATTTTTAACATTCACATAAAAAAATTAATACTTTACAAGTAAATCCTCATGTTCAAGTTAATTTATCAGATGTCAAATTGCGAAATAAAAATATTCATCATTGTCAAAGCATCAAATATTTTTTCCCGTCAAGAGAAGTTGAGAATGATATAAACTTGCTTTTAAAATAAACCAGCGGATATCTTCATCACCTTGGACTTAGGACCCTGTGGTATCGTACAGTTAATCACACATCACTGGTTGGTTGCACCACGATAATCACCCTTCCACTGCTTTGAAACAGGGGCACGCAAATCAATGCAAAATGGCCACTGTTATACGTTCATCTGCATTTTTTTTTAGTAAATTACTAAAAAAGTAGAGACCGACTAAAGATTCGACTTCAGTTTCGACTATATTCGGCCAAAAGAAAAAAATCGGCTTTAGTTTAGTTTTCGGTTAAAATGTAGCCGAATAATCGGCTCGACCGAAACTAGCGTCTTTGAGCTGATGATTGTGATAGTTACCTAAAACTAGAAACTTGTTCGTCTATGATTCTATACGCCAATTTATTCGATTACTTAGTATTTATAAAAGGTATAACTATAAATTAAGCATAACTGTACCGAAATTTTATTTTTGACAATTTTTCTATTACCGCGTCAATTCCGGTTTCGGTTACGGCCGAAACTGGAAGAGGAGCCGAACATTCTGTTACGATTTCGTTTCCAGCTGCTAATCGTGGTTTGGCCGGTCACTACTAAAAATATTCGAGACCATGAAATAAAAATTCTGCCCTTTAAACACGGGTAAGAAGATTGCCGATATGCAGAAAATATTTTTAGCTTTGAAATAGTCACAATGAGACTTTTCTACCAATCAAAATGATTCAACATTTGACTTCGGCACTAAAACTATTTGTTTACCAGCCCTTTGACCAGTAGCAATACTGTGACTTTGAAGCAACATCAATGTGACTCACTAGATACAAAATTACCATCTTTTTATTTTATATACGACACCAGCAAAACGAGTCACAACCCGTTTTGTTTTCAAACGATGTAAGCAAAAATTGTATCTGTGATTATCAACAAAGCTTCAGAAGATTTTCTTGAATCACAAGAGCATGTCTGTTGGACAAAGCCGTTAAAACACTATCTTACTGCATGAAAAATCTGGTTGTATAGCAAAGATAAGCATTAAAGTGTCCTGATCTGCAGCATAAACTGCGCTTCAATGTTCCCTCGGTTAGACTTAATCAACCTATCTCCATTCCTTCTAGCTCTTCTAACTACAGGCGTAACTCATACAAGTAGTAAGGACTTTAATATTCATTGTAAAGAGTTCTCATTTGACCCATTTACCACCAAAACCTATTCTCATCCTGCACGTACTCGGCTGAATGCTAACTTTTTTAAAAGTGCCAATTGTACTTAACTGATTTTTTTCTAAGATCCTAAATTTTCTACTACTTTTTCCGTTTTGACCCGTGAGAACCTATAATTGGCTCAATGTTTTTTTTTATACAATTGTTTTCCATTTGCTTTTGTGCTGTTGATTCTCCTACAATTAAATAAATTATGAAAGGATTTTTGGAACTTCTTATATTTTGAATAGGAAATCACACCGGACACACGGCTCATTCAACAAAAACCAAATGATTTTCTACTAAAAAGAAAAGGTCATTAAAATTCGAATAAAAATTTAAAGTTTTTTGTTCAGACTGAAGATAATAATAGACAAATAAAGAAACCAGCCCTAAAATTTCTAAATGAATATAAATTCAAGTATCAAACTTATACCATAGCAGGTTATAGAATGACCTAGTTTTCTTATGCGTTTCGATTGCATAATGGCTGTCGTAAGTCGCCAACTATGCAAGAAACGATGACACTAGGAGATCAGAAATGCATATAATAAGTACATAAGGAATATTTAATACAAATGACGTGAGTTGAGAAGTTGTGTAACATATACATGAAGATTGTGATGAGTTTAAAATTGTGGCTTCTAGCACTGATGACGTTGAGCATGAGAGATCCAGGTCAGGTCAAACGCCTACTTCTAATAAAGACGTAGTACTGTGGTCATTTCATTCATCCCAATCTTACAAGTCATCTGTAGTCGCAGATTTAGAATCTAGACTTGCAGTTGACCTAGAAGCTTGTGAAAATTGCTAGTAGGAATAAACATGGGTGCAGCCTTTTTGTTCGCGTCGTCTTCTAGGTTAATTTTGAAAGCCTTGAGATAATTTTAAGCAAAACACTTTCAAACCATGAATTTCGCATTAAATTCTAGTAGGTTCTCGACGAAGTGAATTCAAATCTTAATTGCATGAGCATTCCGCTATTTTGTAATCAGATTCCACCGTAAAATGAGCATTGTAATCAATTCGAAACATCAACTATCTGCGTCAACCAATTTAACATAATATTTATGTAAATTCTTGTATTTACTACTTGTCATACTTTTTTTTTTTTTTTTTTTTTTTTATGGTACGTAAAATCATCCAATGACAAATCCCGCCCTTGGGCGGAGCGGGAAGTAGTGTCAGACTCTTACTGACTAAAAACCTACCCCGTTCCTTCGTAGCCTATAGTGCCGGGGTCGAGCACTCCTTTCGGAACTAACCCATGACCCCAGTAGGCTTCGACCCTGCCTGCCTGCAGTTAGCAGGCTGGGCCTCTTCGGTGTGCTGACAGCTCCTTGAGGCGCGCGGGAACAGAACGCGCCGTCGACGACTTGGGCTCGGTCCGGTCGGTTACCGGACGATCGGACAGCGTGCTACCCATTGCACGCCGTCCGCAAGCCCGCGCCTACGGTGGCCGGAAATCGGGATCGGAATCCCGGCGGCGGCTGGGGCGAGCGCCCCGTTGCCTCTGCCTGATGCGGTCGGCCTCCTCCTTCGCTAGCATTACTGCTTCGCAGAAGGAGGCGACCGCCTGCCATCCCTCCCCACTACGGACCATGGCCTGAACCAAGGCCCGGCGAGAGAGATCGCTGCCGCCGATCGCCCCCACGAGGACACGGCGATGCTCCGCCCAGGCGGGGCACACCTCTACAGTGTGCTCCACCGTGTCCTCCGGATGTTCCGCACAGTGGCGACACCCGGGCGAATCCTCCGCACGAATCCGGAACAGGTACTTAGCGAACTTTCCGTGTTCGGTAAGCACCTGCGTCGTGCGGAAGTTGAGAACGCCGTGAGGTCTTTCCAGCCACGCCCCAAGGATGGGCCTTATCGCCCCAATTGTGGCGCGCCCCGAACGAGGTTGCGATAGTCGTTGACGCCATTTCGCCATGAGATCCCGCCGGAGCTCTGTCCGCCATGCCTCGACTTGTCGTGGCAGCGGAATTTCGCCCCGGCGTTGCATCTCCATGCGCTTGTCGTGCATGTGTGCAAGGACTGTTGCCTCCAGATCCCACGGCGGTTGGCCAGCAAGGAGGGTCGCCGCCTCGCGGGAGATCGTTCGGTACCCTCGCACCATGCGTATTGCCATGACCCTCTGGCACGCATTCAGCTGGGTCCTCGGTTGCTGTTGCAACGTCGGTGCCCACACCGGAGCCCCGTAGAGAGCCATGAACCGAACGATTCCCGCGTAGAGCTTCCGGCAGGAGGCGTCTGGTCCCCTGAGGTTGGGCAGGAGCCGCCCGAGAGCAGCCCCAGTCCGATTCAGTTTGGGAGCCAGACGTCGGAAGTGCTCCCTGAAGTTCCACCAGCTGTCGAGGACGAGTCCCAGGTACTTCATCGTCGACCCGACGCTGATGTGAACCCCTCCTACCGTTAGCTGGGAACGAGGTGGTGGCGCACCCCGAGGGCCGTGGAAGCACATGGCCTCGGACTTGTGCAGTGCCACCTCGAGTCCCAACTGCTGGATCCTGTCAACGACCATCGCAACCCCGCGTGTCGCTAATTCGACCGCCGTCCGGTACGACTCTCCCCGCGCTAGGACCAACGTGTCGTCCGCGTAGCAGACCACGCTGACCCCGTCGGGGAAGTCGCCGCGCAGCACGTAGTCGTACCCGATGTTCCACAAGGGTGGTCCTAGTACCGATCCCTGCGGAACACCGCACGACATCTCTCGACGTTTCCACTCTCCCTGGTGACCGGGGTAGATGATATACCTCTCCGATAGGTAGGCCTCGATCGACAGAGGTAGTCGGGCACCCGGTGGTACCGGAGTGCCGTTCCAATGCAACTCCAGGGCAGGGAGTTGAAGGCGTTGGCAATGTCCAAGGACACTGCCACGACACACCTGCCCTGGGACACCGCATCCCCCGTCGTGAGGGCTCGCACGCGCATGATGGCGTCCACCGTGGAGCGCATCCTGCGAAAACCGAACTGTCCGTCCGACAGGTCCGGCCCCATCCTTGCAAGGCGCGCGACGAGGCGGTTTGCAATGACTCTTTCAAAGAGCTTGCCCACCTCGTCGAGCAGCACAATGGGCCGGTACGCGGACGGAGAGTCCGCAGGGCGCCCAGGCTTCGCTATGAGGACCAGTTTCCCCGTCTTCCAGCGAAGTGGGAACTGGCCCCTCTCCAGACATGCGCTAAAGAGCCCCCTCAATCGAGGCCCGAGAGCCTCCATAGCCAGGACCCAGGCCCTCCCAGGCAGGCCGTCAGGTCCTGGGGCGGTATTCTTGGCACTCAGCCTTCGTACCGCCACTCTCATCTCTACCTCGGTCACCTCTGGAACATCGTCGTCGTCGTCGTGGTCCGCGTCAGGTACTGCCGGTGTTGGCGGAGCCATAGACGGGGGGGAGTGTACCCCCCGCGTAGGGAACAGAGTGCTGACCACACCCTCCACGAGCTCGGGCCGGAGACTCTGAGTCAGTGGGGGAGCCCATGGACGGAGTTTCTCCCGTACCATCTTGTATGGGCGTCCCCACGGGTCTGCATTCAGAGACCCCAGCCAGACGTTGCGGGCCTCCATCTTGGACCGCTTAATCTCCGCTCGGAGGGTGCGCTTCGCTACCCTGTAACCCTCGTACAGCTCCGCCTCAACAGCCTCCGCATCCGGCGGGCGGTTGCGGCGCTTGCAGTACCTGGCGTACCGGCGTCGCGCGTGGTTGCACGCATTGCGCAATGCCGCAATCTCCGGCGACCACCAGTACACCTGGCGCTTGGCACGTCCTGGACGGACTCGGGGCATTGACGCGTCGCAGATTTGCGACATGCCCTCCCGGAACCACTCTGCCTCGACGTCAATGTCGACAGGCCTGTCCGGTGCTTGCACCCAGGCCTGTACCGTCGCGGCTTCCAGGAGGAGCTCCCGGTCCATCTGCCTCAGCGCCCATCGCGGACCACAAGGGCTCCGCTGGACCGGCGCGGTCGAGGTTTGGGCGGAGACGTCAAACCGGATGTACCGGTGGTCTGAGAACGTCTCCACCCCCTCCATAACACGCCAGTCGACGACACGTGGTGCCAGATCGGGGCTGGCGAACGACAGGTCCACCACTGATTCGCCCCGCATCCGCACACACGTGGAAACAGAGCCCCGGTTTAGGAGGGCCAGGCCGGACTCCTCAGCCCAGGCCTCTACCGACCGACCCCGCCCGTTCGTGTAGCGGGAACCCCAAGCCTCGTTCCAGGCATTGAAGTCCCCGCAAACGACCACGGGGAGGTCCCTAAACCCAACGACGACGTTTTTCAGCTCCATAAGGGAGATGTGGAAATCGCCGAGAGATCTGCTCGGGGACAGGTAGACGCCTACCACTGCAATGTCCCCGAACCGTGCTGCCACGCAACCTCGTCCCCTCGTGACGCGCTCGAGGGGCGGGGTACCGGCGGCGGTCGACCTAATAAGAGACACCGAGCCGTCTAGGTCCGAAACCCAGTCTGCACTGGGCAGGACAAAGTACGGCTCGGAGACTACGGCGACATTAATCGACCACTGCGCCATGCTCTGGAGCAACAGATCCTGAGCGGGGGCGCAGTGGTTGATGTTCGCCTGGAGGAGACGTAATGGAGCTGTTATTGACATTCCATTACGATCTCCTCCTGAGCCCTCTGTGAGGGTCCTGCCGCGGCGGCTGTGGCGGCGATAGCGGCGGCGGCTACGGACGCGGCTGCGGCGGTGAGGACGTCACCGGGGATGGGCCGAACCCTGTGCTTCACCTTCGTTGGAGGGTCGCAGGACCTGCAACCAGCCTGGTGGTCCGCCTTTTTGCCTGCCGCCGCACATGCGTAACAGTGCGGCGACTCACGGCACTCGGCGGCTTTGTGACCAGGCTGACCACATCGGAAGCAACGGTCGCTGCGATCCACCTCCGCGGCGCAAAAGGCCCCCGCGTGGTGTCCCACGCGGCAGCGGTAGCACCGCAGAGGTCTGGGCTCCAACAGTCTGACCTGGGCGGAGACCCAGCCCACCAGAAGCCTTCGGCCCTCCCCAGTGATGGTTTTGGCCGCCGACACGGGGCAGCTGACCGTCACGGCTCGCATGCCTGTGCCATCAGTGCGGATGGTGCCCGCCCGAACCTGGTCGGCTGTGCACCCTCCCGCACCAACAATGGCGGCCACCACCTCGTCGACCCCAACGGAGTCGTCCAAGCCCATGATGCGCATGTCGATGCACTTCGTGGGCCTGGACACTCGGGCCTCCTCCGCGTCCAGGGACTCCCTGAGCCTCTTGGCCAGGGCGTCTGCCGCTGGGCCACTGGACGCGCCAGGGACCTCCAGCATTTGGGCACCGGTCACGGTGCGCCGCATGCGGAAGCCCTCAGAGGCTCCGAGCTCCTTGAGATGGGGCAGCACCGCCCGCCTCGCCTTGTCCATGACGGACTTGTACGTCACGCCCCTTTTCTCCGCTTCAGGCTGTAGCGTAATCACTACAGCCTCGGATTTAGGGGCGCGAAGTCTAGCCGCCATGGCGCGCTTCTTGCGCTCCAGCCGCCTCACGCGCTTTCTGGCCGCCCTGGCCGCCTTGCCCGCCTTCTTCTTGGCGCCGACCACCGTCCACTCGGCGCCAGCCGAAGGTTCTTCGGGCGGTTGAGGCGGCCTGGTAACCGCCCCGGCAGGACGTCTTGCCGGTTTAGCGGTGGGAACAGCCGCCGCCTTGCCCTTCGGGGGAGGGACAGCCCCTCCCTGCCGCCGTTGCTGCTGCTTAGCCGCCATGGCCCCGCGCCCGGCTTGCCCAGATGGGCCCGCCTTGGGCGCAGCAGCCGTGGCCGCAGCTGCGGCGGCGTACGTCACCGCCCTCTTCAGTCCAGAGGCCGCGAGCGGGGGACGCAAAACTACGCCTTCCAGGACGGAGAGCTGCCGCTGGATCCGCTCCTGGAACCGCTGCAGTTGCTGCTGGTTCTGCTGCTGGGAAGCAGCCAGCTCCTGCCGCAGCAGGGTCAGCAGCTCGCTCTCCGGCCCGGGCAGGGACTGGGACTCGCCTTGGCGCTGCTTGCGTCCCCTTTCTGGGGCGACGGGTCCACCTCCCTGGCGATCGGCCAGGTCCGCCTCGAGCCGCTCAATCCTTCTGTTGAAGTCTTTCTCGAGCGGCTCGAAGACTACGGCAAGTGCCTCCGAAATGGAGACGGCCCCCTGGGAGATGGCCGTCTCCTTCGAGGCAAACTTCCGTTTTTTAGACACGGCCGTTAGAGTGGCCGTGACTATTTCGCCAAATTTGGCGAGCGCCTCCTTCATGCCGTCTGGCAAGTTGTCAGACGGCACAGGCGCCGAGCGACCGACTTGGCCGGTGGTCGCCCCGAGGGGTAGCGCCTCCCTGGCAATTTCCAGGGATCGCTGGGTGGCTAACTCCTGAACGGAGAGCCCCCTTCCCCTTCCCGACTTGCGGCCCGCCCCCCGCCCGGAGGAGGAGATTTTGCGGGCCGACGCTTCGTCCGAGGACGACCCCGGACAACACCCTGACTTTGGGCGCTTTAGGAAGAATTCGTTCCTCTTGGGAGCGAATTCTTCCTCAACCTCCATCCTCTCCGAGGTGAGCGAAGACGCGGCATCCGAGTCCGACGCCGAGTCTCCGCTCACCTCCCTAAGGCCGAAAGTCCTGCCGGCCTGTCCTGTACCTGCCGGCGCCGCGGACGTGCTGGGAACGGGTCCCAGGGACTCCGCAACGCGGGCAGGTGAGCCACCCTGGCTCAATGCGTCCTCAAGGGACGGTACGGGGTCCGGAGACCCGACGCGGTACTTGCCCCCCCCAGAATACGAGGGGCAGCCCGAGCTTTGCTCGGGGGGGGATTCTCCTCCTGCTGGGCAGGTGGTACCCCCCTGGGGTAGTAATTTTTTAGTATCCGCGTTCATTTTGTGCTGTTACTCAGCTTTGCCTTTTTTATGGGGTGGGGTCCCCATTAACACGTTCGCCATCCTGGTCATGTCTGATGAGCAGACACGTACCGGAGGCGAACCCACTTCTCCCAAATCGCCGCCCAAGTGCACCAACAGCTGGTTGTGCTGATACTCCCGGGCAGCGCACCCTCCGTGGCGGTCCAACTGGACTCCGCCTGGGTGTGTTCCTCTTGGTCTGGTCTCTCCCTTGAGGCCTTCCGGCATGAGTAGCTCTACCGGCTTAGCCCTCAAGATCACGGAGACACGCAAGCCCCACCACGACGACAACGTGGGAACACCGGCGGTGGGGTACTTGTCATACTTTGGGTATTTCCTGTGAACTAGTTTACATATTTGTTCAAAATCCTGCAGATATATATGCAATCTTTGCATATTTTCAATATCTTATTATCCAATATTTAAGGCTTACTAATTTCTGCTAGCAGTTTCGTTCGAGTGATAGAAGAGAATTGTTCCAAGGGAACATACTCTCGGTCATAAAAGAATTCTACGTCCTAAACATGGTCTAACTAAATGCCAAATTTCGTCCAAGCCAATCACCCGCTCAAGCTTGAAGGAGTAAAAAACAAACATCTCTTTATAATTTTAATGTGATACTTGTAAAACCGCTTGAAACCTGCACAAAGTGGCTTTTTGCAGTTAACACCTCTACTCACAAAACGAGTTTTGCTCAAAATAAAGACATGCAGTCGCACCGTGCCAGCTAAGTATCTAGAATGGGTACAATAGTGGCACAAAGACAATAGAATTCTTCACTTACTTGTATCCTGTGAGAATGTTGAGTAGTGTGGATTTTCCAGCACCAGAGGGTCCCATGATGGCCGTCAGCTCGCCTGACCGAAGTCGGCCCGAGACCGCCTTGAGAATTGTCTTCACATCTATGGAAAAGAAAATATCGTTTAGTCAATGGGTCAAATCTATACTTTAATATTATAAGGCTCAAGAGTTTGTTTCTTTGGTTGGTTGAATGCGAATAATCTCAGGAAAGCTACTGGTTCAAGTTGAAAAAATATTTTAATATTGGATCACCTATTTATTGGGGAAGGCTATAGGCACATCACGCTATGACTTACGGGAGTGGAATAGTAACCAAAAACGCGGGTGACACATGCATTTGTAGCATTAAATGTTAATCCAGGCTATTACTCTGGGCTGTTTCTTTTATGGAGCCTGAGTAGTCCAGGGCTAGTGGATTGTTCAAATTTCTGACACGCCCTCTCGCTCGACTCGGGAGCGAAGGAGTTATCTAATGTTTTCCAACCTAAAAAATTTATTACTCTGGTTTTGTAGACCCTTAAGGCATCCCTAGGACTATTGTCATCAATGCAGCAAATCGCTAATAAGGACTTAAATAACATTTTAGTTAAACAGGAAACTAGATGATGTTGTTATCTTTAGCCTTGCATTAATCTAATGTATATTATTTCTAACACCGATCAAAGCTAGATCGGATATATCCACGACCTCGACTAAGACGACCATATTTAGCATTAATTTTTGAATTTTATTCATGAGAATTGTCACCAGCCTCAATTTAAAAGACCAAGCAACCGGCAAGAGCCTTCAAAATTCAAATAATTACAGAGCATTAACATTTTAATAATAATAATATGCTGCGGCTTAGAGGTCGAGTTTTTATACGGTTCACAGACCCGCTTGTGCAAAAAATTGTGGTATTCGTATTTAATAAACATGTGAAAAGATGACGTTTTGAAAGGTCCAACTTTAATGTCGGAACTAGGGTTACCAACATGATTGTGTGATTGTTTGACAGTTAATGGAAGCCCTGAAGAGTAAACGGCTACAGAAAGAACAAACGGTCGAATACAGGAGGGTTTTAGTCAGTACAAGTCTGATATTACCTTTCGCTCTGTCCAAAGCAAGAGGTGTTATGAGATGATTTCGCCCTAAAATATAAATACAGTCGTGTCAACCCTTTAGGGTTGCTGACGTTTTTTAGGAGAAATAGCGCAACAGTACCTAGTCTTAGAAAATAACGAACCCTTATTTAACTTTTGGCGAAACCAAAATTTCATTATTATCTAAACAATTGTACACTACTAAAAAATACAATTATAATAATTCACGGTTTTGTTTTGCCATTAATTTGCAATATTGTGACCCTAATGACAAAACCTCCTTCAGTGATGCTAAAATGCAAGATTTTACTCAACTTAACTCGTTGAATGCGGGTGCGCAGATACACGCGAGACAACAGATTTTCAATTGTGTCTCTAATTACGGCATACGAAAGGTTCATTGGAGTCAGAATAAATAGAGCATTTTTGCGTAATCTATTGTTTTTGTAGATTACGCTTACGCAAAATAAAAGTACAATACCTATTCCATATTAAAGTACGGTTGACAACCCTAGTCGAAACTGAAAAACCGAATTGGCTTCTTCGTTGGATGCTTAATCCTAAATTGTTCGGGTTTTTGCGAAATTAGTTAAGCAAAAACGAACACTGTCACTACATCTAACCAAAATTACCACACGGATGGAGGTTGCAGTTACCAGAATGAACTATCCGACGAGGGATTCATACAATCTATTGTGTTAAAGGTTGATACGTAAGTAATAAACTCTAGCTAGACGATAAATATACTGTACGAAGAATGAGAAAGAGTTTCCGCGACGCTGGAACGCAAAACGCAACTGAAAAAGAAGAATTATAGGCAGTAAAAATCTATTAAGTCTTGTTCCACCCAAAGTTACAGGAGTTACACAAAATTTCCCTCCCAAAAAAAAAAGCGAAACTGTATGAAATTAAACCCCTTACTTAATAAAGTAATTAATAAACAAAATGTTTTAATAATAATAAAATCAAATGGCATTTCCCGTCAATTGTTATTTCGAGATACAATCCCAACATGGTTAACAAAGGAGTTAAAGTAACACCTAGAAAACCAGATCTGACAAATTGGCAACTTTCTCAATTCCAATGATTGTTAAAAGAGAAAATTGAAATAAAAAAGTGCGGTGACCACTTGATTATGTTTGTTCAAGTTCAAAGACCGTTGAATTTTCAATTAGTATTCATTACAAATGGAAGCCATAAAACACAAGACAATTCGATTGACGATGAATGTAATGAAATTGAAAACGATTTTTCACTCTCTTTTTAACAACTACTACTGTATTTGCAATTGCAAGGCATACAGCGGTTGCTATGTAAACACTTACTAACACCATTAGAGCAACCGGTTTTCCTACTTCGATGTCTCGAGTCTCTATTACATCTTGCGCAGCATAGAAATTGATATCTACCGTTTGCAGGTTCTCAGATCCGCTTGGAGATAATTACTCGTCATTCTTATTGTAGCATTATGAATATTAATATTTTCTGTGTTTTATTCAACATTTGCCATAGGAAAGTCCCCTATGGTCCTTAAAATCTTTCTAAAAATAACAATTTTATTACGATATGACCCATATTTAGCCTGTATTCCAATAACGATGAAAGATGGTCTGAATTCTTTGTTCGCAAAACCAGAATCAGATTAAAATAATATTGAAGATATACAAGATATCGTCTATATTATACTCGTACATATTAAGGCATATGTTATACTTCTTCTTACTATACTTACAGAACGCAATAGATATTTAAGACTATGTTAATAATAATATAATATAATTTTACTTTTTTGTGTACAATAAAGAATACATCTATCTATCTATCTATCTATCTAATCGGAAATATGAATATCCCAATCATATAGGTTCACACGCACACTCGCAATGAAAGAAGTCGTATCTGCTTTTCAAATAAAATGTACTACAAGATGCCTACGTGTAAACACTTGACTTCCTCCTTCCTATTTGCTATACAAACTGTTTACTTCAATTTGATTCTGTTCATCGCCACTTAACTTCAGATTTACATGTAACTTGAATTTTAATCGGCTATATCACTTGGATTTGCATACACCACATTAGTTAGTAGTCCTTTGTTCGTCACATAAAATATTACTCATGCTTTGCAAAGTCCACAACCCAGTATAGGCTTTAGATTGTACACTATCGATTGTATTGTTACATTCCTTGTTATTTTAACACGTAGGTACCTCATCTTGCAGTACTCGTGTAGTGTAAAAACACGAAGAAAATTATAACAAAACGTGCTTTTTTTTATAGTTTCTTTTATCCGCTTTTGTCTTCTGACGAATGAGGATAAAGGAGTTATATATTTAAAAAAATATAAAAGCACTCGTCTCTAAAATAATTGTTAGAATTGTTTTCCCGGTACAGTCGGATTTATGCTCTTGAAGCGGTCCGCCGGTTTTTATCTTTTTAGCTACAGACCAATTCTTTCTGTATAACCATTACGTACGTAGCTGAGAGACAGTTTCTTCAGATTTATTTTACATATTAGGAAGGATTGTAACCGCCGACTGTACATTATACATTGCTGTAGGTCCAAAGGCCAAGTACAAACTAATAACTCGTTACGCTTTATTCATTATCATCGCTTGCAAACCCATCCATTTTAATTACAACACAAGAAATTAATCCTTATACATGACTATTAATGCTTTTTGCCTAGTAAAGTGATCCTAGCTGTTTATTCATATTTTTATACTGACAATTGCTGTGTGATGCTAGTTTCACCAAAGACAATGACTTACTCATTAATTGTGTTTCTATTCTTTGTCCATCAACGTCGTTATTGTTAGTGTTTGCATCAAGTTTACAATTGTCATTAGCGATTATAAATTAAATGACTATATTATTATAGGTATAGCTGTTAACGATACCAAACTGGTTACGGATATAATAGTAATTTTACAACAGAGTATGGCTCAATATCCTAGGCCTGCTATCTTAGGCTCACGGTCGTAGATAGCCTGATAGCAATCTTAATAATATCTTGCGAGTTACGACCACTCAAGCTTGGCTCACATCACATATTTCTTATACTGCTTGCTTAAATATAATCCGCAAGAAAATATATGAATATTGAAAATAATGCATCAAAATCTAACAAGAAGTTTGGGTTTGGGACTATTGGACCAATAAACAGAAAAAATACTTCATGCTAATGTAAATACTAAAAAGTCTAGTATAAAAAAAGGTTTTATTATAAGATTGTTTTGCATATTTGAAACAGCCAAAGTGCTTGCAACTACAACAGCAATATATTGACCCTAAAAGTCTAAAGTTTACTTTCATTGCCTACATGTACGATATCACGATCCAGTCGTGCTGCAACAAGATTCAAAACAATTTTCCATTATGAAGAAACAGCGTCCTCAACCACATTTACCTCATTTATATAAATTACTTTAGATCTAATTAGACGGAGCCAGTAATGGCCAACGCGTTAGGAGACATCGAGGCCATATTAAAACATGTCAATTAGATAAGTTATCTACTCAGCTACATCAAGCCAGCTGATCTATTAATACTTAACGGAATAAAACTAATCATTAAAATAAACATGATAATGATATGGAAATTCAATTCCAATGGAAGAAAATGTAGACAAGTAAAATCTACAGAGTTGAAGATTTGTGAAACGTCATCGTCAGAAATAAATAAAAAGGTTTTAAAGTCCATGTAAACCGAAAACATTATGGTGCGATGCTATCTGAGGTCAATTCAACAATGACTGAATAAAACCACTAAAACTAAAGTGTCATACCTACTATACCCCATAGGTCTCAAATAACTTAGATAAAGTGACATTCCAAAATCAAAATCGATCATTAAAGAGTTCAAAATTGATGGGATTGACATCATCATCAATTGAGTTAAAAGATATTCACTGCTGGAAATAAGCTTCCCACAAGTATCGCCACAACCTGCCCTGTGCGTATCGCATCAATCGATTTCCTGTGACCCTCACTAAGTCATCGGTCTACCTTGAAGGTAACACTTCCTTTGAACCCATCGTTCTGCAATCAAAGTGCCCTTCCGACTGCCCCTTAAGTTTGGGCATGACATTTCAACCGGAATGTCACACGGACGGACGTGATTTTCAACCCGGTAGGTACCAATTTCTTCGTATGTAATGCGATTCCAACGAATGAGGAATATGTCATAAAGATTATGAAACCAATTAAACTATAGAAGGACACCGATATAAATTGAGAAAGGGTAAGATAATTATAAAGAAAGTATTTTTGCCATTTTCCTGTTATATTTTTTCCTCTTCCTCGTTCTTTTATATGTTGAACACAACAATTAAAATAAAATGTCATCCATTTCAGTGAATTATCATTGTTAAGCTACCTGTTTACCTCTCCTTTGTAAACATTGGGTCATTTACCTGCAATATGTACGAGTATTAACATTGAACATTTTACCGTATTTTAACATAATCTGTATGAATTTGAGTAAAAAAGTAGTAAGTACATAAACTTTACTCTTTTTCTACCTGAGTTGATTAATGAGTTCGATGGCAGAAAAATTCAGATTTATAATAAAGTCAATTAGGTACAGTCAGGGTCAAAACTGCAGTTGCACTTTACCAATGCTAGTGTCTATTTTTTTTTATTATTTACAGGCTCGCAACTCACCTGATAATAAGAGACGATGTGGTTGACAGTGGAGCATGCTTCTCTAGAAGTAACCTATTCACTTTTGACGTAAAGAATCCCGAGGTTGCAGCTATCAGGTAACGCAGACTCTGGCAGAGAATTCCATTTTGTGCGTATGGATGGGTTGTCCACCATGAGTGTGAGACATGGGCGTACATCATCAAACGGACTTAGTGCTCTAAAATTTCTTTATAGAAGAGAGTATTCTATGATTCACATAATTTGTAGCATAAAATCTAAAGTATTGAATAAGCTATTTGTGGACCATTGAACTTCTACTACAAAGAAAAAGGCACTTTGATAGAGGGGCAGGATGCAACTGCACTTTTGACCTCTGACTGCATAACAACTACCATTGACAGATGCACTCTGCATCCTTAAAATACTCCTAAACAATGCTATCATTAAGTTGTACCACATGATGAAGATATCAACAAAAAACAAAAGGAAATTAACTAGTGTTGTAACCTTACAGGGCTATATCAGTGAGCAATACAAAACTTACTTCAACGGCCTTGGTCTAGAAACGCATTTCATTTATCGCTGTAAACACGATCAAGCCTATGCTTGGTAGATATTGATCTTTAATAGTCGTAGACTTAGAAATGAAGACAAGAATGAAATAGTGCTACAATAATGAGGTACATATCGTGATGAAAGGTTCGAGTATGTGGATAAAGTTTTAACACAAGAGGAATACAGGAGCTAATCGCGACTAATAATACATAAAAGTATGTGATCCACTGCAGTAAACAGAATCAGAAAAATATATGTTATTCTTCACGATAATTGTAAAAGACACTGTAGACAGTGTGCTTAATTTAGTACGATAGATAAAAATCACAAATATGCTGCTAAATATTACTTTTATCGATTAAAAACCGACTTTACATGCATTCTGTTTATTTATTTATTTATTTATTATATCTTTTATTGTACACCTCATAATGTGGAAAGGATAAACATTTACAAAAACTGAATGTACAATGGTCGGTCTTATCGCAAAGGGCAATTTGTTACAGACAACCTTAGGATGGACTGAATGAAAGGAGATAGATTTGGGGCGGTGAGTGTACAAAAACGTGAATAATATTAATTATTTATTTATTTATTTATTTATTTATTTAAACTTCATGTACAGTAGTGTAATATTAATTACACAAAATAATAAAAATACATAGATACAATATCAATTAATATACAAATAAATATCAATTATAGCTAAAGAAAGGAGAATAAAGATACGATAAGAAAGGTTCTGTTAGAATAATTATAGTGTTACTGTTATAGTGTTTTAATTTTATAATCAAAGTAGATTTTTATAAATTTAAAATGCTTCATATTTTGCAAGCATTGCGTCGTTGTGCATCTCTTTCTTTTGTATGCAGTCCAAGAGTGACCGAGGTTTAGGTGTCGTAGTCCTCTTAAATTTTAATCAAATTATGCCATAAAAGTAATACAAGGTAATCGAATTATTATTCTTGTCGAACTAATCGTTTTTGTAATAAAGAAATCTGGTAATGAAAATTCCCAATGTAACATTAATAAATAATTAAATAGTGTAGTTATACACATGATTAATTACAAACCATTTTCAGATTTTATCGATTAACAAATTAAATGCGTAGCCTTATAATGTTCCCATTACTGGGACTCAGGTCTCGTCTCTAGGAGAGTAAATAGGCCGTAATCCACCACGAGGCCCAGTGCGGTTTGGTGGATGTAACATGTTTTCGATTTTTTGATTCTAGGACATAGCGGTTTCCTCACGACGTTTTCCTTCACCGTTTTGAAAGCAGTAGTGATGAAATAAATCACATGAATTAAAGTGCCTGACTGGGTTTGAACCCAAGGCGTAGGTACAACTCGTAATTCGGGAGCTTTATCATTAGACCACAGCAATTTATACACATATTCGCTTATATATTTCCTTGTTTATTTATTTTTTATTTAAGCAGTGACATAAAAATAACCACTTAGCCATTCAAGTCTGTCGTGGTTTTCCGCGTGAGTGAGGCATACCTAAAGTAAATTACATATCATGTATAATTATGTCGCAGCTTAACTCGCCATTCTTTTTAGGGTACCGTACCTATGGTGCTATTCTCTAAGAAAACGCAGCGCTGCCTCAACGACGAACACCCAAATAGGAAACATTGGATTGTCAACCTAATGTGCCTAATGTTCCGTCGACGGCGCGTTCTGTTCCCGCGCGCCTCAAGGAGCTGTCAGCACACCGAAGAGGCCCAGCCTGCTAACTGCAGGCAGGCAGGGTCGAAGCCTACTGGGGTCATGGGTTTATTTCCGAAAGGAATGCTCGGCCCCGGCACGATAGGCTACGAAGGAACGGGGTAGGTTTTTAGTCAGTAAGAGTCTGACACTACTTCCCGCTCCGCCCAAGGGCGGGATTTGTCATTGGATGATTTTACCTACCATAAAAAAAAAACCTAATGTGCCTATACATTGGATTGTTAATTCAATGTATCCTATTAGGATGTTCGTCGTTGCGGCAGCGCTGGTTTTCTTAGAGAATAGCACCACTGAAAAGAAAAAAACGGAACCTTTATAGGATTACTTTGTTGTCCGTCTGTCTGTCTGTTATGACTTTTTATCTCGGACTCGCGTGGAGGTAACAAGTTGAAATTAAAACCATATACTCAAGTCTGCGATCACTTGAAGCTGTGAAAAAAATTAACTTTTAGATTAACGACAAAAAAAGATACGGCCGTTAATGTAGCAAAAAAGTACATTTCGACATTCTCAAGGGGATCAAAATTCATAGAGTACTTCCCGTTGGCTTAGAACTGTCTTGAAGCACGAATAAAGCAATAAAATCTAAATTTGTAGTTACTTCAAAAAAAAACTTTTGAATCGGAAAAATCTTCGAGACTCCGGAATCCTTGGTGTGCGAGTCCAACTCGCATTTGCCAAGTTTTTTTTTTTTTATTTGACACAAACTAGTGCTTGACTGCGATTCCACCTGATGGCAAGCAGTGATGCAATCGTTGATGTTGCAGAGCGCAAAACAACAACTACCGACCTGAATGATATTCCGCCATTCAATCAAACAGCTAGGCAAATGACTTGGATCGAAACGTAGGTACTGCAACAGCAAATCGTAAAAAAATATTTTATTTTGCGATCAGACGCCAATGTGCTGACGTCTGTCAAAAGGTTTCGATATAATATAGGAGAACATACACTTCACACTTCTGTCTCCGCTTCCATTTCTGATTCTAACAAACCAAAAAAAAAAACCGCTTCCAGATTCATCATTAGGTCATTGATATAGGAAGATAGGTACGTTACGCGCTAACATCGCAAACAGAAAACCTGGACTCGAAACTTGCACATCTACTCTACCTGTAGTCACTGATAGACCAGGATAGAAATAAGAGCCAGCGCTATCGTGCGAGCGAAATAGCGTTAGCGTTACCATGATTTCTCACCTCAAAAAACTGAATAGTGAATTTATTTTTAATTGTAGCTCATAGGCTCGCATTTGACTGCTATCTTGCTTTGGTAAGCGATGATTTGGTCGACGATGAAGCTCGCTTACCAAGAAGTACCTAGCCTATTCAGTCTTGACTTAAAGATCCCTCGGTTATAGCTATCAGGAAAAAGACTCTGGCAGGGAATTCCACACCTTAGCTAGTTCGTTGCGACATTCACACTCTTTGTATAAATTTCAGAACCAGCAAATCGTTTGTTTTTGCAATTACCGATACGAGTAATATGTAAAGAAATAAAACATTAATGGAACTAATATTATTCCAATAAACAATAGTTGTTTAAGTACATATAAAGCAAAATATTGATAAAGGTTATACGCAAATGCTAATTGTAATTGGTTTGATATAAGTAACCCGAAGCTAAGATATCGTGAAACATAATATCCGAACATGAAAAACATAATAAGACACGAGAAAAACAAATAAACAGCAAAATATTATTTGTATTGAGATAATGGATACATAAATACAAAGTGTTATTGAATAAGAAGACACCAGAAGGTCTAGACTGGGTGTCAATGGCAGAGAAGAAACGTTTGAGGAAAAAGAGGCAATTACCTCACAGTGGGACATAATAGATTAATGAAATAAATAGCATTAGCATTATCAGCCTTTTAAGTGTCCCACTGTTGGTACTCAGGCCTCCTCTCTAGGAGAGGGAACGGGCCGTAATCCACCACGCGGGCCCAGTGCTGGTTGGTGAATGTCACATGTCTTCAAATTTTTTGTGGTTCGAGGACATGCCCATTCCTCACGATGTTTTCCTTCATCGTTTTGAGAGCACTGGTGATGAAGTAATGCCTGGCCGAGTTTGAACCTGCGAACTCACCTCACCTACAACTCGTAAGTCGGGGCCGTTATATTAGTATAAAATAAATAAATCATGCTAATATAATAAAAAGACGAAAGTTTGTAATTTTTGTGGGTGCATATCTGTTAATCCTTTACGCTCAAACAGTTAAACAGATTAAGATGGAATTTGGTACCTACGAGGATAGATTAAATCCAAGCTTAACACTTATGCTAACTATTATAAAGACGTCAATTTTTTTTCATGTTTTTATGTATGTTTATTAGATGAAGTAAAGTGACAGCAGTGGACAATGCCCAACTGTCAAATAACAATTCCCAACTGTCAAACAACCATTGTTATAGCTGTCACTTTACTTCATCTAATAAAAAATCATAGTATAGTTTTATTCTGTGTGTATTTGTTTTTGCCGGAGTCTTCCTCCGCGTGAAATTAGTACTAAGTAGGAAGTACTAATTTAAATTATAGCGTAACTATTCTGGTAGGTGCCAAATTTCATTCAAGTCCATTCAGGCAAGTCATCATAGTATAGGCAAGGTTTTAATCTTGATCAATCATTGCTTCATTACTGATCGCTAGCATGGAAATATCGTAAACACGTTATCTATGAAACTATGCAGGGATATATAAAAAAGATATACGTTTCTCAATATTCGTGCCTTCATTACAACGATAACAATTACCTTTTTATCAAAAGATTAAAGTATTAATGAAAATTATATCGTCCATTATGGACATTTGACTTTCAAAATGAGATACTTTTATCGATGAAGTCCCTAGAACCAAAGATAATGTTTAAGTAATCGGCAATATTCCTACATCACATTTACATAATGTAAGCAGTAAATCTGTCATGATAGGTGCTGAGATAGCTCAAAATATTAAAAATCTTGTAGAGAAAGGTCCCACTGAGGCTAGGAGAAAACCGAATACGGTACTACGTGAATCTGAAATTTACAATGTCATAGATAATTTAACAACGAATACATTGTAAACTATATGTATCAGAATTTACAACGGCATAGATGGTCTAACAGTAAAAGCGATCAATAATATTGATTTTGAAAATGTCAGATATCGGCAAATAAATCAATAGTTTGAAGAACAACAATGAACAAAGAATGATAAAAGAAACTAGTTGGCCAGCCAATTTTGGCTGAATGACCAATATTAAAGAAGATCAAGACAAAGATAAGACATGAGACAGATTACTTTTTGAAGATAAAACAATGTTAGATTGCAAATCCTGCAATGACTGTAGGATTGTTAGAAAAAAGTGTCGCGATGAATAGAATTAACACAGGTGGGTTTTAATCACTAAAATTATGACACTCCTTCGCAACATCTTACAATGCAGGCAGAGCTAGCAACAGAATTATTTATAGCTGATAAAATAAGAGATTATTATATCAATATAGATTTAGCAGATAGTCTTGCTGATTTTGATAAATTATAATTTTTTATGTTAATCGGTCGTAAATAACTTGGGATTAATTGTTATTTTCATCAGTGTTTCCGGGACTTGGAATCGTGTATGATCTCTTTACCTGATACTAGCTTCTACTTACGGCTTCGTCCGTGAAAGAAAGAATATATAACTTACGTCACTCGGTGAGAAAGTGGCATTCTACTGATGAAATAATTTTTTAAATCGGTGCAGTTGTTTTTCGAATTTATTAATTACAAACAAAAATATAAATGTCCAAATATCTTTTTTCTTAATAATATTAGTGTAGATTTCATTTGTTTTTTGCGACAAGTTTTTTTGGGGTTGATTGGAATTTTTTTATATTTCATTAGAAATTGGAATATTTATATAAAACTAACTTCTGCCACCGGTTTTGTCCGCGTGAATGTGGATGCGAAGTCGCAGCAAGATAAAAAGTAGCCTGTCCTTTCCTGAGGGTTCAAGCTTACTCTATACAGCAGTCCATCAAATTAGGTTCACTAGTTTAACCGTGAAAGCGTAACAGACAGTATGGATATGTCGTGGCTAGATCATAGAATTTCATGATATGGCCAACTAAAACTGGCCAGATCATTTTAACGTTACAGTTTGATGATATTTCAATCCTCGTCTGGCCTTCTTTCTTTAGACCATAAATTACCATAGAAATTCTACATCAATGAAATGGCCAAACGAGGATTGACATATCATCAAATGTTAACGTTTAAACGATCTGGCCAGTTTTAGTTGGTCATAATATTATGAAGTGATCAATTTTTCTTTTAAATATATAGATTTACTTCATATTTGAATGTCGGAACTTACAAATTTCATACAGTTTTCTATGCACGTCTTACATCCATTAATTTTTTTTATAGGTACACGTTTCTTCAC
Organism: Leucania comma; assembly: GCA_958295575.1. NCBI lineage: Eukaryota > Metazoa > Arthropoda > Insecta > Lepidoptera > Noctuidae > Leucania > Leucania comma. The sequence continues at coordinate 5,469,482 of OY282469.1, forward strand.
CAATAAAATTATTTTCACGTTTCAAGTAACGAATACTTACAATGAAAGACCTAAAAAGTTACGCTTTTATGAAATTTTGGATTATACTCACGAGTTTATCTAAATCCAGTACTTTACGTATTACGATAAATTGTTAACCTTAGGCCAGAGAATTAGTTATGTATGCCACTGTTATCAAAATATGGAAGTGAGTCAACTATCTGACATAAAATGTAGCAAACTGAATAATGCTGAAAAAATTATAACTCAATTGCAAAATCATCTAAATTTTTAAACAGTAGGCAGACGGGGAACTCCCACGTGCCACCAATTTTGAAAATACGACAACAGCCCGAATATACGATAACTTCATTATAAAATCAAAAACTCAGTTGGATCAGAACAAACAAGCCATATTTATTAAACACTCAAATAGACACGAATAATAACATTAACTACTGATCTTGGTATATAGAAGCAAGATCAGTAGCTGTTGTTATTATTCTTATAAATTATAAAAAATAAGAACATGAGAAATAATGAAAATGCCTCGTTGCTTACGTCCACCCGTGGTACATAGGCATCTGGTTAATGTGGTTATCGTAAGATTGGTGCCGTAAGTTACCTGACCCACTCCTTTAATAGTTTTTCAAAGGTGGGTTAAATAAATTAGAGCACCGAGTGTACTTGAGACTAAAACAAATGATAAATTTTCATAAGAAAATATGAGTGAGAGCTGGAACGAAATGAACCGTGGTAGGAAACACGCGAAATTTTTTACGAAACTTCGTTTTTCGGAGAAAGAGAGTAGACCCCCAGTGGTGGCTCAGACTTACGAATAGCCTAGTAGTAGCATTACAAACAAAGTAATAGAGTAAAAAAGATTACAAGACAAAAGTAATTCATTTTCGTATTAATTTATAATCCACTTCTATCAAAATGGTGAAGGGACACATCGTGAGGATAACGGCATGTCCTTGGACAAAATATTCGAAGACATGTGACATCCGTCAACCCGCACTGCGCCTGCGTGGTGGATTACGGCCCATTCCGACTCTGAAGCTTGAGATCCAGCAGTGGAAAGATTATAAGGTTGATTATGTATGTTATATTAATAGAATTCAAAACTACAATGTAACGTTACAAGTGGAATTGTACAGATTAAAGACATACGACCGGTCATTACCAATTACAACGGAAGAGGTAAATTGCTTGGTGGACGCCTACCTATACGTACCAATGAGCGTTTCCTTAGCCGTTTCATTAATAAATTACTAGTCGGCTAGCCTACTAGAGGACGGGACTACCGTATAAAGGAATAACAAGACACACATGTCGAATTTCCTGATGTATTTTTACAACATATCTAGGTTGACTTCATATTGATGAAGAAACTAGAAATGTTGGCCTATTCAAAATCTGATCTGGTTTTACTGTACATCCGATAGAACCAGAACAGTTTTTTTTTAATAGGCCAAGTTTTCTTAAATTAATTAAAGCTGACGATATGCCATAATGGTTATAGCAAACTGGGAGAGTTATCACAAGCTACGCAAAAATTTTGCGATAAAGTCATGATTCGCGAAAGTCTTAAGACATTTGCGTGTAAGCAATGAGGTTTCCATAAAAATTATGTACGAAATCATCAAACTCTCTAAACGTACTTTCACTTTACAAAAAAAATATACTTTTCAACTGAACCTAGTTACAAACGAACACCGTTAGATTTGCGGCCACAACTCTGTTTCCAATTCTGCATTCTTTCTGTGCCCACATCTTAACCTTTTATGAAGACAAGAATAATGATGAAAAAATCCGAAAAAAAAATGACTGTAGAATTCAAATACTACAGTAGCATACAACCTTAACAAGATTTTATCACGTGCTGAAAATAATAATGTGCATAATTATTACCAATGATGAAGCAAAAACATCTAAACGTTTGAATCAAGTTAAAGATGCTTTAACCTTGACTAACAAGAATAAAGATACCTGACCTGCAGTCTCAGACAGCAATTATAATAATTCTGCAACAGAACTTGCAATAATAATGGTTAAAATAAAAACATAATTAGGAGTTGCAGTAGGAACGATGGATTTGGCTCCTGTGCCAAAAACATTGCACTTTCAGAGCACGGATCTGTGAATATTATGCCAATGTTTCCTTAAAATACGCACGAAGTGAACGACCTAAGTGAGTGACGAGCTTTAATCTCAAACGAAACGTTGAACAAAAGTATCCCACAAGATAAAGAAATTCTTCATGTTAAATATTCTTAGTGACCGCGTGGAATCGTTCATGGAGCAATAGCCATTATCATAGCAGGAAACGAAGAAAACAAAGAAACGCTACAGAGGATCTCTTTAATATGCAACAAGTGATCAAGGCTTTTGAGGAAAGAACTAACAACAGTTCTTGATCGACAGATAAAAATACATGAATTGTGATATCTCAAAAAGTTTTCTTGAAAATTACATACACAAAAATATTTAGAGTTTATGTTTTTGTCGAGTTTACAAAAAAACTGTAAATAGCATTGACATTTGTATTTATGCAAGTTATACTCCGTTACGAGTCTCTAACTGAGTGCTACAAAAACAAGAGTGAAAATAGACTCCAGTAAAACTCCATAAATAATTGAGCCACGATTTGGAAACAGTAGCACAAATGCAAGCATAACATAAGTATAAATCTTCAGCCAATCACACATTTCTTCCGTAGTTTGAAGAACCAACTTTGAGATATGTAAAAAGGTGAGAAAAAATATGCCAAAGATGTACATTTTTGTGCAGTCTTTCGATTCTGACACTTCTAAAGTGAGAGAGTGAGTGTTCTATATCGATAAGTATCGGATCACCCCAATTCTCATCGTAATGAGGAAATAAAGATTCGAGAAGGGCCTCGCAACGCTGTTCGGGATTGACATCCAGCTGTAACTTGCTGTTTAAAGGATCTTGCGTTGCGTAGCTCGTTTTCATAAGAAGAGTAACAACTGATTGAGGATATCCCCTTGTCATTCCATCTGTACGTTAGGTTCTCCTTCCTCGTTCCTGTTACAAGCCTATACATATTCCTAAAGCAGCCTTCAATTTTTACCCTGCGTTATGGATGATGCGGCTGCGTGATAGGTTATCCTGAATTAACTCCGAGTTCAAAATATTATCTCTTCCGCTACGTACATTTGTTTATTATGTGCAGAAACTAGGCCAAGTTTATTATCATTCTTTGCCGTTTTTTTATCTCTATAACCTTTTTTATGAAAATTTGCCACTATTTTTGCAGAAATACTTGTTTTGTTTAGATTAAAAACTCCACAAGCAACGGCAAAATCTGGCAACGGATAATTTATTTATATGATATTCTGATATTAATAAGAAAAAAAACAACGAATAGAATATAATCTTGGAGTTTGAGGAAATATCATTAAGGTCAGCGTATATGGCGTCTCATTAACACGGACATAATCAATGATTTAGAAATCGTTGGAAACATTAATTATCTTTGTTATTTAAATAATTAAAGCCATTTATTTACGTACATTAAATCAACAGCGGCAATCAAACATTCTTTGCCATTGTTTCTAACATTGTTTTGTCAAACAATGTAAATAATGCAAGCGTACTTACTGCTTTTTCTTCCTTCTTGAACTTTGTAGGTAAGATCAGTGAACGCCAAGTCCACTGGCGGTCTCTTGGGCAGATGTGTGAGGGTCTTGTGCTGTGCCGGCGTGATGGTCACCTTCAGACTCCCTTTCCTGTCGAGGATAATGGGCTTAGTGTCCACTGGCCCCGCAAGGCACGATTCTTTGTCCACTTTCATTTTGAACAAAACACAATGGATTTTATTTAACTAAGAAACTCAGTTGGTCATTCGAACGTCACAAAGGATGATTGAATGCGTTTGAAGAGACGCGCGTTTCGCGCTGAGACCGCGCGCGCACTGAACGCTGCCGAGTGTACAACTGAGCGGCTCTCGTCAGGGGCGCTCGCTCCGTGACGTCGACTGATTAGCTACACCAGTTTTGAACTTTGGCTCGTAATGGCCATACATATATGGGCGAATGTTCGCAACTTATCTACTTGTATGTTACTTATGATGAAAGAGTGTGCTGTGGTCAGTGATATCTCTGTTTGTCTACCGAGGTGTGGCAATAAGCTTACTTAGCGTGAAATTGGGTACTACAGGGGCACTCCAAAATTATTGGTGTGTTTGGTGTTTTAATAAATCATAAGAAAGCTGGCCCAAAAGGAATCATTTAAAAAGTATCAAAATTTGTGGTGCTATGAAAAAACCTTGAGGAACCACTATCTCTTGGTAGAATGTTATGATATTGGGCCACTCAGTATACAAAAAAAAATTAACACACGTTTTGGTGCCTTGTGTCATCAACAGACTACCTACCTGTAATTAAGACATACAATTATATTTTTTATTTCTAAAACTGTTTTTTAGCATGTTTTAGTTTTTTATCTTGGCTATGGAGCTTGGCTATGCTTGTTTTTTTAAGACGATAAAAAAAGAATAATTCTCTCTGGCGTCCCCGTTCAAACTGAGTTACACTGTGAGCCTGCCTTGTCCTCATCTTTTCCATTATCCTATGTGTTTTGTTCATAGTATGTGTTCCATTAAAGGGACTGAAACTCCAACACAACCTCGTATGGACTACATACAACCTTCTCACATTTACAATCCTCAAACCTTATTAAACAGCGGAAAGAATAAATAAAAAAACAAAAGCAATAGAAGAAATATGAAAAGTATTAAAATATGATTGTTTCAAAGTATTAAATTTTTTGAAAATTACACTATGCTTGTGATAATGTACACTTGGTGGTGCATACGAAAAAAGATTGATGAGTTTATATTTCACTACATCAAATCTTGCTCAACATGCTGAAATGCCTTCACCACTAAAGTAACAAATAAAACCCTAAAATATTTTAAGATAAACATTAATAATGAAAATTCATTAACTGTTAAATAGTAAGTTTGCCAGAAGGTTGCCATAATTTATTGTACACCAAAATTAGATTAATTGTATAGGCTCTAAATAAATTAATGCAATTCACAACCAACAATTGCATCACTGTTTACCATCAGTCAGAATTACAGTCATGCACTAGTTGAAATTATTAAGTTCTATTTTAATACAGATACTGGCACAAATCTTGGGCACTCGGCAAAAGAGTGGGGATCATTTTGTGCATTGTTCACATCTGAGAGCCAATCACCAGGATACTGGATGATGTTTCACTTCTGCACAAGAGAAAGTAAAGCAAGTTAAAGTCCTCTCAACCTTAGCTTCAGTCTTCGTCATAATTATCATATTTTAAGTTTTCTTAATCGTAATAATTTTATATTTATCATAGTATTTATTAGTTTATAATATTACCTTATATAAGTATTTTATTATTATATGGTACTTAATTTATTTCACATTATATTTTGAAATATTTGTTATTTATTTATTGTGCAAACCTACCACAGTGTTTTCTTTTTTTAACCCAAAGGTTGACTGGTAGAGAATGCCTTGTTGCATTAAGTCTGCCTATGTACCACTACTGTAAGTTTAAATAAATAAATAAATAGAAAGTCAGCACTCAAGATCTGTCCCCATATCTATACAATGGTGGTCTTCTAACTGACAGCACTATCTAGCAGACAACATACACAACCCAAGATACAACAAAATATGATAGTCAGTATAAACTAAAGTCAAAAATGTATGGTAGACACTTAGTTTTATAATGGATCTACTATTATCATTCATTTTTACAGTTAAAAGTTAAGTTACTGCATATTCAAGCATTGGTTACATCAGAAAAAGTCAATTGGTACATCCTGTTTAGTATGTAATTTTGCTCAACAAATGGCCACATACAGATAATACTAGTATGCTTTGTCATTTATGGTTCATAACTTTCTACATCATTTCATAATGAAAGATGTAAGACAACATTTAACTTTCTCCTTGTTTTTGTACCCTCACAATAATTTTATTCAGGCTCATAAAGACCATCCTCTGAACCAAAATAAGTAAGATAAAGAACCTACTAATATATTCATTAGTTACATTTTACGATAAACACGGTGGATAATAGGTCAGATCGTAGTACATATTTATCGATGGGTCAAATACATACATAATAGGTATTTAGGTACGTTGCAGAGAACAAAGTTGCGACATACGCACTTCTTTCGCAAGTAAAACTTACCTCAGATTGTTGAGAATATACACATTATCCATCTTGAACACTTCATATGCCTACTAACTAATCTAAGATTGTTATTAATTCAAAGGGGTTTCTAACAAAAACAAAATCGAAAGGACAACAAAACAAAATTCTTGATGTTGTGTAAAGTAGGCACATGTAACTACGATACTTTCTCCCACTAAACGAGACAGCAAATTAATTTCATGTTAAGTAAGACAGAGAAAGATAGATAAGTAAAAGATAACATGACATTATTATTGACATTGACAAATGACAGCTGATGGAAAGTGAGTTGTTCGATATTACATCAAAATTATCAATCACTACGATCACAAAATTTATATTTTGTATTTTTGTGGACTATGGTTGATGTTTTAATTATTAAGAAAACCAAACAAAGCAATAAAGTTAGTATCCATGGTGGTAAACCCGCAATACACTGTTTATTGCATGTTTAGTGATAAAACTTATTCTATAGACAAACTTTAAAATATGTTGGCCTGGCGTAGCAATAGTAAAGGATCTAGACACCACTTGATATTCAGGCCAGTTTTGTCAACGTCGCGTAGTGTAATAAGAGTCAGACTATCTTACTCGGAAGTAAACTTTATGAAAGTCTGTGTAACTTGTGCAGAATAACAAGTGGTGTAATAGACGCATTAGTAGGTACTAATAATATACTTTGGTAGGCTTAAATGGGTCATAATCACAGATTACTATTATCCTAATGAGTCATCATCATAATCCGTAATGGTAACACAGAAAAAGGCCTCCTTTAACATCGATACTACTGAGGGGCCATTCAAGTATTACGTAAGCACTACAGGGGATGAGGGGTCTTTGCTTTACTTATTTTTGATGACATGGGGGACCCCCGTCCCCCATGTGGGTGGCACGGCATGGGGGACGGGGATGTAGATGATTACGTCAGTAGTGCATATTCTGGTCAGTGGGTAGCCTTAGGGGCGTTTTTTAGTTTTTTAAGAGAACGATGTCGATGTTTCAAAATCACAAGAAAGAGAGACGACACACATCATCAAGCAGCATGTACTCGTATATCTAATTTCATTAAATACATAGAGTCATAGATTCGAATGTCATGGACTGAGAACTCTTAATTTGAATTAATAATGTCAAAACTTTCAATTTACTTTGTTTTTTTTTTTGCCTTTATTTCAAGTATTCCTTTTTCTAGACTTACAGCTACTGCTCATAAATTAATAACCAAACTAACACATTGATAAATGCGTGTACCATTCCGTAAGCATGGGGAGAGGGTACAGATGTAAGGCCAGTTTTAAACCAATTCGTTTAAAACGAAAAAAATGGTTTAAAACCAATCAAACCAATCCGTTTAAAACGAAAAAAATGTTTTAAAACCTAAATAAACCATTTTTTCGATTTAAAACGGTTAATGTTGATGACTATGTTTTTCTTAATTATAACTAGAAATTCTTAATTTTAATGAGGTAGGGATATAATAACCGAGTATCTATAAACTGTGTAAAGATTTTTTTAATGTGTGGTATACCAATATTGAATTGATATACTTAGCGGGTTTTGTTTTAGTGATGAACTATTCAACCATAATGCGTAAAAACCTATTAGGTACTTACCTACCTAAGTTATAAAAATTCTATTGATAAGTCGATAACTATGTTGGTAAAGAATTATTATTTTCATTGTTTTCAGTCCATGTAAACAAACAATTTGATTTGGTTTAAAACTAACCGCAAACTCTCATACTCTCGCTGACGTCACCACACGTGAGTCGTGAATCACACACACACATCCACATTTAGTAGACGAGTTTTCAACCATTTAAAACGAATTATTTGGGGTTTAAAACTGGCAACATTTTGTTTAAAACGGTTTATAAATCGGTTGTTTTACATCTATAGAACCTCACCTTACCCCTCGGTAAGGTGAGAGCTTTGCTTACTTTTGCTGACGGGAGGGAGGGGGGCTTAATATTTGCAAAAAAATCTGCTTACGTAATACTTGAACGGCCCCTGACATTCGGCTTCTGTATATACTTTTAGATTACTCGTTTGCGAAAAAATGCATTGCAGTCAAGCACTAAGGCCCCTCACCCACGGTGATTTTATGTAACGATGCTGTTGCGCGTTTAGTAAGCGTGTGACAGCATCGCTACCAAAGAGAATATAAGCACTGACGTTTAATCACTACTAACGCGCGTTAATCGCATTTGCAACGCGCTATAGAAGAAATGCTAACTCGTTATTAACGCGCTACAGAGGATCGCGACTGTATCGATGCGAAAGCGCTACAGTATCGCTACAAAAAGTGGCAGTGAGTGGCCTATGGTGAAATAAGGCCTTTTTTATGGAACTTGGGTAGAATGACTGCAAGTCGAAAATATGCATCTTTACTGATAGGTAGCGTATGAATGCGACGGCTATCACTTGTGCTATCCTATAGCAATTATATCATTAAGCTGACATTGATAGGGAACGCAGAGCGTTGACGGTGAGAGCGAATATGTTGGTCAGAAGATTTGCGACCTGCTCGAAGCAGGTTAAGATTACGCTATTTAAAGCATACTGCCAAAACTTTTATTGCAGTAGCTTATGAACAACATATTCTCGAAAAACCCTCGACGCCTTGCGCGTCCAATACAACAACGCCTTTAGAATGTTGTTGCGGCTCCCACGATTTTGCAGCGCATCTGGTATGTTCATGGAGGCGCGTACAGACGGATTCGCAGCCATTTTGCGCAAGAGTGTGGCCTCTTTATTAAGCAGGGTTCGTGCGAGCGGCAATGGCATTCTGGCGGCTATTGCTGATAAATTTGACTGTCCTATACTAAAGCATCAAATTAGAATTCTGATGCAATAGTAGCTGAAATATGTTTATCAATTAATTGGGATGTGACATTTTTAATCTTTTAAATTTACTAACACCTAGATGATAAGTTTTCTACTAACCATTGGATCAATGATGTCTGAATAAATAAAATTATTATTATATTATTATTCCATTTATTCATTTTACAAACTTACTTATTACATTTTTAAATATTTTTAAAAAAACTTACAAACAAAAAAAAAAACATTTAAAAATATAAAAAATAGTGTCCCACCGGTATCGGGAACAGGGTCCAAGCTACCGGCGGTCAGGGCTCCAGAGAAAGGAACCTCCTAACAATACGAGCCGTGTCCAGGAGTACCGCTTTCTGAATCAAGCCCTTGATCCAGCCGCCTAACGAGAGCCTCCTAAGGTGTTGGTCGAGGCTCTTGGCTATTAAGCCATTACCCGACACGACTATCGGTACAATGATCGCCGAATCCACTTCCCACATGTCGACAACCTCGCGAGCCAAGTCAATATACTTGATTTGTTTATCTTTCTCAGCTTTCACGAGGTTCTCGTCATGCGGAACGGAAATGTCAACAATCATTGCACGCCTCTCGTTTCGGTCCACCACCACTATATCAGGCTTATTGGCTACAATAGTCCTGTCAGTGATGATGGACCGATCCCAGTACAACGTGATATGACCATTATCAAGAACATTATATTAAATATTATTATTATTATTATTAAAAAAAATATATATTTTTGACGAAGTAATTAAATTAAAAGGAATTTTAATTGACTCAACTGTAAACGTTTTGATATTTTGAACAACAAACCTAGCAAACTTTATTACTATTCAAATATTAATATTACATTACTTTACGAATTTCTACTAAAATTGTATTTAACATCCCATAATTGCAGTATAGGTCAAGCAAAGAATGTAAATAAAGTATAGTACGCGGAAAAAAGTTGAACCCGTTGCTATGATAACGCGCAGCCTCCTGCTTCGACTGAGACCTGAAAATCTGTTACTGTTTTGGTTCAATTTATATGCCACGTATTGTAATAACGTTGTGATTTTACTTGAAGCTCTACATATTAGCGTAACATATTTTAGGTGAGATAGTGGTCAAACGCGAGCCTATACATTAAAAAATTAATCATTTATTACATTAAAAGATAATAGTAAAAATAATAAACAAAGGGATTCTGAAAGGTAGATTTTGATGGAAAAGAAAGAACAAGAAAATCTAATTACTACTAAGTACACTAACTTTTTCTAAATATATATTTTAACAACAATTACTGAAAATTAACAAATTCTGTACCATCTTAGGACGAGATACTGTGGTGTTCACTAAATCACTAGTTAGGGATTTGGGTTTATAAATTAAACAACCAAATTATCAGTAAGTAGGCACAACTAGAGAATGACGTGTGGTCAGTCTCGCGTTTTGATCGACAATGCCACCGACGTCACACTTAAGTTGGTCTACATTTAATGTGTATACCACAGATACAGCGGTCAATAGTAATATAATAAAGAAATCGATATTTTATCTAACCTTTAAAGCCACATTGACACATTCTAAAATATCAATCGAGGAGGCCAGTAAAAGATGGATTACGTAAGTGTTTTTTCTGGCCCTAAAAATTAGGTTGATCGAATGATCGCGTGTATGAAATTTTAGGTATGAATCAATTTTTTAATCATGGGGACTACTTAGGGGCGTAGCTACCGCCGTATCTGCCGTATCAATTATACGGGGCCACCGCCCTACAGAGGCCCTAACGTAGGCAAAAACTCGCAACATGTTATCCATAACCGTCGTGTAGGGTAAACCAAGTATTTGTAAAAAGCAAATTTTTTTTTATACGGGGCCCCTGTATGAATTTTGATAAGGGGCCCCTGTGGGACTAGCTACGCCACTGGGACTACCCAATCTAAAGAAGCAACAATCATTGCACAAATAAGCAGCTGGAAATTGACAAATAGTGCTATTATAGAAACCAACTACTACAGAAACCAGCTACTTCCTATTGTGCAATCGGTATGACGCTGCAGGTTTGATCCAATCTGTAGTTCATCTATATACACCACAATAACGATCAATTTGATTGTCCAATTGATAGCGACACGTTCAGTTAAAGCCACGATAATGTTTTAACCGCTTCAAGCATTTTACTCGTGAAAATGGCACAAAAAAAAGGAAAGATTGTGTTGAATAATGCAAACAGTAGCTTTTATGAAAAGAAAACAGTTTACTCATAATTATATTATATTAAAAGAATTGATTATTACGTCAAAAGATAATTGTAATTATTTACAAATGAATGAAGAAACTTACATGAAACTTCTGACGTTAAAGTCATCCTATAATTCTCCTCCTATAATTGAGCAAAAATAAACAAATGAAATGATTTAATTAAACAAAAATCTTGAACTGAATTAACTGACGATCATCGACCGCCATACAAGGTCCAATCGATATTATAAAACTAAAAAAATCGTTATGCCGTCAAACTTGTCTATCATACATTGGGATGACAGACAGGTTTGACAGTGTCAATTCTAACTAATCCAGTCGGTAGCGACGTACCGTCATAAGCTTCCATTACACGGTCAATCATTGCCATCAATAACCATCATTCTCCGTCAATGAATGACGGAGAATGATTTTTGAATGACGGTGAGTACCATCGTTCAAATTTCATTCATGATATATTATGTCATGATTGATGACAATGATTGACGCTTGACCGTGTAAAGGGCGCCTATGGCCGGCAAAGTTATCCCGTTATTAAAGAATAACGGGATAGCTTTGCACTCTTGCACCACTACAAGAACACAGAGTACTTTGTTATGACCCGTGCATGCAGACCATTCAAAGCGTCAAACATTCCATCATAATTAACACTTAGAAAATTAACAAAAAAAATTGTAACTGTACAGACGCCAGCACATCAACCTACCTGAATCTGTCAAATTTCTTTAATAGATTTTCAACCTCATCACAATGGAGGAAGGTTAATGTTCGATTGGTAAAATTTGACAGATTGGGGTAGATTGACGTGCTGGACTGCTGGCGTCTGTAATTGATATTTTGGTACAGGGCTGCCAGATGTACGATTTAAATCGTACTCCTACGATTTTTTGGCATTTCTACTCATGTACGATCGCTAGACCAAGATCGTACGGAAAATTTACGATTTTTTTATATTTAACAAGTTTGGCAACATTTCATAACCAACAAATGTGCTCGACTGGTCGGAATGAGTTTCGGGGAATTCTCTAACAATCTAACACAAACCTAGATCTTTTATTTGAATATAGACTCTTTTAAAAGTCAGTTAAAAGCTGTATTTGCTTGCAACTTATTTTTTTCTTTCTTTTATATTTGTGACTTGTCAAAAGCTTGTTTTTCTCGACAGTCTCATCTCTTATCTTTGAATAAATTTTACCAAAACAAACTTAGAAACAGTTAATCAAATTAAACACTGCAGTGAACTTACTAGCCAAACAATACAGAAAACGAAAATTGCACCAAGTTTAAGCCAATAAAAACAAAGTTAAATACTCTGACCGCAGAAAATTTGTTTAAGAGTAAAAATTAAGAATAATTTTTTTTTATATTAAATGAATTTTAGTTATTTTTTACAAAAACTTTGTACTTCTTAGTTGTACGATCTTTTTAATTCAAAATAACCTTGGCATACGATTTTTTTGAAGTTGGCGTACGATCATAACTTTTATGGACCTGGCAGCCCTGTTTTGGTATAATGTCGGAACGTCGCGTCGTCGTCCCAAAATCATAAACTACCATTTGTTGATGTCACATTGTCATTGTGTTTGTGTCACTTTTGACTTTATTTTACGTAAATTTACGTCAAACAAAATTGAACAAAATAATGTGAATAGTTAATGCAATAAAAGATTGTATAATGAAACTGTGAAAAAATTAATTCAAATACAAAATGGAGAGCGTTACAGTAAGTACTATTAACACTTAGCCTTTGTTAATTATTACGTTGTAGCTGATTGTTCATTGTTCTTAAATTTTATTGTTTCAGAATTTTTCTGTTTCGCTTATCAAAGGTTTCATAGACAGCTTACGAGGTGTAACTGTGCTCTTATATTTAGATAAAGAAATTAATGAGCGTGCCCTAAGTCGTTCGCCTCAAACGGAATTTGAAAATACAAAAAGTAAACATAAGCAACAAAAAGTAAAACAGTAAGTCTATCAGTTTTTTTTATTAAAAAAAATAAAAAATAATAACACGTGGTTCTACCTGTAACATAGTGGCCGAGCCGAGCCATGTAACTGTGACTGAATACACTAAAACAAAATGTCTGAAAACCAAACTTTTAGACCAGTAACTATTTTATAACTTATTGTAAAGAAGTGTCTAAAAATAGATAAAATTAACCGTTTTTCTTTTGTTCTAGGGAATCAAAAGTACTTACAAGAGTGTTGCAATCATGCATTCTAAATGGCTTTATATTTTTGCTTAGTATATTAATTTTCGAGTATGCTCTATTGCCTGCGGTTAAGTACTTAGTTACCGTGGTGTTCGGACATAACCCTGGGACTGCACATAATGTGTGGGCGTGGATGCAACCATTCTTGTCTATGACGTTCCGGATGATATGGGTGCTCCCGTTGTTCTTATTGAGCAAACTAGTCAACAGCTTGTGGTTTCAAGTGAGTATATATTTCATTTAGTACCAATCTACCTTCCTGCCAATTTTCAGCCAAATTGGTTTAGCTGTTCTTGAGTTATCAATAGTGTAACTAACATGATTGTCTTTTATACATATAGATATGCAATAAATATACTATAAGAAATATTATCCATCAATATTTTTTATTAATATTTACACAATACTAAGATGACAAAAGAGTAGGTTGTATTATCCAGTCAAAATTTTTGTGAACCCCGAGTTCCTAAATTAGGTATGCAGACTTATATCTTAGGAGTCAGAGATAATATACATTACAATAATTTGGACTCCATAAAAATAACACATGGTCATTAGAATGCAAGTTGGTCACTACAGAGCTAAGTTTTCTGAATACACACTTGTTACTACTTAAAAAACCTTGTTTTTTAGACTAATTTAGAATAATGTTTGCCTAGCAACTCACATCATGACAACAGAAGATAAATTGCTACAATTTTACATTTTTCATTTTCATTACATTTTCTTTCAAGTAAATTTTTCTCACTTTATAATATTAAAAAAAAAGAACTTCTAATACTCTTTTTTCAATGCCATTAAACTTAGTAGACCATGTAGTAATCTTGTTGCTCATTACAATGAATGAGTACCTTAATTTACATTTCAAGGTTTTTATTATAGGTATGTGTAAATATTTCGTGGCTCTGCTCCATCACATTTTTAGTGAAACATTTAAGGTTCTTTCATATAATTTTACAATACAATGCTATTTTACAATATAATACAATTATACAATACAATACAGTTATTTTTTATTTTTATAAATTTATACATATTTTTTATACAAACTTTTACTTTACAATTTATACAAATTATGAAGCTTCTGAATTAGGTGGGCTTGTATGTTAGGAGTTAGTGCCATCCTAATTTTATCCACACACACACATCCGGATTTTATAAAATGTTTTAAAATAAAGTAATTAAAATTCTAATAATTTATCTAATTAACCTTTTAAATACCTTACGGTATTCTTTGGACTTCGTCAGTTCTATTATCATAATTATGTTCATAATTATCTTTACTTTTAGTTAAGGTAATTGAGTCAAGGAAAAATTAAATTAAGCCTTTACCAAAGTGACATTTAGCTCTGTCTTGGTTTATCCCTTCCTCTGTTAAGCTGCGTTTTAAACAATGCCTATATTCTAGCTCGTGCCCGCAAATACATCCAGTCAGATTCATAGAACTGCACAATCCTATAAGCCATAACCAGCCTTATCCCACTGCTGGGACTCAGACCTCCCCTCTAGGAGAGGGAATGGGCCGTAATCCACCACACTCGGGCCCGGTGCGGGTTGGTGGATGAGTCTTCGTCTCGCATGTCTTCGAATTTCTGGTTCTAGGACATGCCGGTTTCCTCACGAACGCGTACTATAAGGGTCTCCATCAAAGAATTATGCCAAGGTTTTGTTTGAACCAGGGACCGTTTTCGGTTAAGGTATACGGTTACGCTACCGGTATTAAAATACGGTACCGCTTCATTTTAAAGATAGACTGAAACCGATAAGAGTTAAGATTTGCGGTTACGCTAAAACCCGTATAAAATAACGATAGCGCTATTTTTTTAGGTACCGCTATACCTTTATTTAGCCGAAATAATTCCGGTACCGAAATTATTTCTCGTGCGAGTACCTACGATAAATGCGACGTTGCCAGCTATCGCGACAAGTGTATTGCGATTGGCACGACGAAAAAGCGCGGGAGTAGGGGTTTCAAAGGATACCTTAATGTTAGAGGTCTAGGTACCGAAAAAAATAATGGTACCGTTATTTTTCGGTAGTGAAAAATTTAGGTATCGTAATTTTTCGGTAGTGAAAAATAACGGTACCGCTATTTTCAGGTATTGAAATAAAAAAAGTATGACGTCATACCGTTAACCCTTATAACCGATATTTTTTCGGTATGCAGTCCCTGGTTTGAACTGGTGCCATAATAACAAAAGTTAGTTTCAGCTTAAAAATACCTATCCAATGAGTAACATTGGATCATTAGAAGGTAGGCCCAGGATTTGCATCCTCCAAGCTACACTAAATAGCTAATCGTTTGTTCTGTTTGTCAGGATATAGCAGACAGCGCATACCGCCACAGACGCGGTCGGCCACAGTTCATGTCGAGCGTGAGCAAAATCATCGCCGACTCTCTCTTCAGCTTGTTGGTACAAGCGCTATTTTTAGTACAGGTATGTATTGCCTTGTTATAATATAAGTTAACTAGTATTTGCCCGCGGCTTCGCTCCCGTCAACTGACTATTCTACTCTACTGTGTTTTTTTTTCTTTTATAAGATCCTTCTGATATTAACAAATAATACAAAAAAGAATTAGTGAAATCGGTCCTGTTGTTCACGCGTGATGGCGTGACCAAGGGAAATAGAGTTTAATTTATATACATAGTTATGTAGTGGAATTACTTTAAATAGTCTTATAAATTAGATACTTAAGAATCAAAGTCCAATTGATAAGTGTCCAATTTCACTGTATCGTTTTGACAGATTTCTTAGTTAACTTTGAACTTAACTACAATGAACAGTTTTACTAGGCGTCAAGAAAATAGTGAGTTATCAATGCTGATACAAAGTAAAGGCGTATTCATACTGGTGTAAAAATTAAAGTAAATTTGTTTATAACACAGTATTTTCAAATATTAAGTAATTATGTTAAAACTTAATCAGAATTGTCAGAATTTTCATTAAAGTCCAAAGGGAAAAAGTCAAAAAAAAAGTATCAAAAAATAACTAATCTTTTATTTTCAGAGTATGTTAGTAAGCATGCTACCAATAACGTACATAGGCGAGCTGCTCTGCCTCATACACATGTGCCTGCTGTACTCGCTGTACTCGTTCGAGTACAAGTGGTTCAACATGGGCTGGGAGCTGCACAAGCGCCTCACCTTCATCGAGACTAACTGGCCTTACTTCCTCGGCTTCGGCCTGCCGCTGGCTGTGTTGACGCAGATACCACAGTCTTATATTATTAGGTAAGTTTGAAAATTAGTATTAATAATAATAACTCTTTATTTCAGGCTAAGACTAAGGCCCATAGACACTATATGTCCATAAATGACAATCTAAAATATAATAAACTAATAGATAATAATAATATCCTACTTATTAACCTTTTAACTCTCACGATGAACATGGTCTTCATCTTTATGTACTCCACGAAATCCTCTATGTTCGTGGAGTCATACAGAGGTGAGACATACAAAAGACAAAGAAGGATAAAACCCGGCTTTTTATTTTGTGGCTTCTCGCAGATCAACCTATGAGGTTGTCGGCTGCTTAACCGGACTTGCCTGTGGCGGCCTCGATTCGAGAATCAAAGGCTCCAGCCAGGGCTTACTTAATTAACTTACAAACTAAGCGACCACGCTAAGGGCACCCCCTGTGGGGTACGGACCTCGGCTTAGGGCGACGCTGGGGGAGGGCAGCAAGGGACAAGCTGGATCGAGCAAAAGATAAATTATTATTTAGAGGGTTTTTAAACTACTGGCTCTAGCAAGGGACGGGGCGGACATTGACGGCGGCGCCGGCTTTCGGAATATTATACCCAGTGCCGGCTTTAGAGGGAGGCGGGGTGAAATCGGGCGCCGTGATTTACAAGGCGCCTAGTTAGATATGAAAGAGCGTCTTTATAATGTTAATTGTGTGATTAGGGTTTCCTTTTGTAACTAAGATAAGTAAATCACATGCAAACGCACTAACGAGAAAAATTATTGGGAAGTCCAAATATTAATCGTCGAGTCTATTAGATATAATTATGTCAAAGTAGAAGATAATGGTTTTGTATGTATTTAGCAGAACAATTAAGTTCACGATAATAATGTACTCGTAGCTTTAGCTAAACATTGTTATACTTACAATGTTTATTTTTACTTAGAACATTTTTACTTAGAACATTAGGCGAGATTGTACTCATTCTGAGCCTTTGGAAATCACGAATTTAAAACTACCTATGAAAAATAATTTTATTAAATTTGGGTTGAGTACCTACAAAACACTGTGACTACAACCGGCTCTTAAGATATGCACTAAAGTCAACTTAAATTTAAATTGATAAATCGAAATTCATTTAATGATCGGTAGTTTAACCGCGTCAAGGAATAAATTCAGAACTCAGTTTCAGCTGTGTTAACACAACTGTGTTAACAATTACAAAGAATAAGAAGCAGCCTTTGTTCGTAATTAAAGGTGTTACTGCAGGTTGTTGAGATGGAGTAATAGTAATAAAAGATTAAGATGATGAGGTTAACCAGGTGCCGCGATTGCGGGCCCGCAACTTCTGTCGAATGCGCGTTTACGCCCGCGGTGTGCGCGGTTGTTCGCAGTTCCCGTTGCCACCAGACGGGCCGTCTTACAACCGCATGTCTTGCGATAATCACCCACCAGATTCGCGGGCGAAAATCGCAACCGCGACGGCTGCGTAACCGCACAAAACTGCGGCCTCGTGAGTTTAGAAACAAAGCAGCGGTTTGCACAAAAATTCTTTTTTTTTTAATTTAGGCCGGAGGGCTTTATGAAAATTCTACTTGGAAGGTGTGGTTTCAGTCAGTAAAATTCTGACACGCCCTCTTGCTCCGCCCTAGAGCGAGAGAAGTTAATAGATGCTTTCTCACCTCGAAAAAAACCAGACGAGATAAAGTGATCACTTCTGACAGTTTTTTAATACCCCAAAAGGAAAAATGGAACCCTTATTATAGCACTTTGTTGTCTGTCTGTCTGTCTGTTAAGACCCTTTATTTTGGAAACGGGAAAAAGATACGGCCGTTTATATTGCAAAAACGTAAATATCGACACTTTCAAAAGAATCAAATTCATAGGGTACTTGCCGTTGACCTAGAATCCTAAAACTTGACATGAAGCAAGGTCTCATAAGAAGTATAGGAAAAAATCTCCTTCTTCTTCCTGCCCTTATCCCATATTACTTGGCGTCGGCGCAACACGTATTTTTCTTCTACTCTATCCTGTCACCCGTCACACTATCACTAACTTCCTTTTCTTTCATATAACTCCTCACACAATCCATCCATCTTTTCTTCGGCCTCCCTCGTAACATGTGTTTCATCCCTCCTCTTCACATGACCATACCAAGACAAACGATTTCCTTTCAACTTTTCAGTCACTGGCGTCACTTTCAAACTTCCTCTAATATATTCACTTCTCACTCTATCCATTTTCGTCTCACCACACATCCATCTCAACATTCTCATCTCCGCTACATGCAGTCTTTTTTCATCCATCTTTTTCAGAGCCCAACATTCTGATCCAAACTAAAAACTGTAAATTTGTATTTACGTCACAAAAAGAAACGCGATTTATGCGATTCGGAAAAATCTTCTATATGTACTTGGTTGCGCGAATTTGCTGTGTGGACTGTAGATTTAAAAAGCGATCTAAGGTTTGTTAACAATATGCAGGTACTGCGTCTAGCGTTTATTAATGGGATAAATGTATTAGAAGGAACACTGACCTTTAACCTCGAAAGTTCCACATGGCGCCGGCCGGCGAATCCCGAACTTCGTACTTTCAAGCACTGCCAGTTTCTGTATTGCACTACACTGTACTATTGTTGAGTTTTTGAATGGTTGGATCACGAAATAGCCAATTTTCTTGTAATTTCGAGCGGGCGTGTTAGCGGTGCGGTCACATTCACAATCGATGCACAAACGTCAAATGTCAAATCATTTCTCTCGAGGTCGTGCGGGAAGCGGATACGGTAGGGATAGGATTGCTAGGCCAAAAAAATAAATTACAAAAAACAAAGTCGCGGATCATAGCAAATTGGCGCAACCATTCCCCCCGGGTTTGAAGGGTTACCTTCAAAGAAAAGAAAAAAAACAAAAGCGAAACTAAACCCTATTACTAATCTAAACTATCAATACTAGGTAGCGAAACAACTTATAACTAACTATGCCACTACTACTGATTAGGCAGAGGGCAGAGGCGAATAACCGGACGCAGGTACGATCCAGTTGCGGTTTTAACTTTTACGACTCGCGTTATTCCGTTCGAACCCGGAAAAACTTCTTCCACTACACCAAGAGGCCAGTGCAGAGGAGGCGCACTCTCAGTCTTCAGTATCACCACAGTACCGACTGTGACTGGATCTGAAGGAGTGTTCCACTTTGGACGCGACTGCAGCGTATGCAGATAATCTGTCCTCCATCGCTTCCAAAAGGACTGAACTAAGCTATCTAGCAGAGCGTGACGCGGGTGAAGCTGCAGTTTGTCAGTCTCGACATCTAAAGCGGGCAAATATTTAAGAGGAATCGTCGTCAAGAAGTGAGCCGGCGTCAACGCTAGTGGCTCCGATGGATCACTAGACAAAGTCCGACACAACGGACGCGTATTCATCAACGCCTCTACCTGAGCGAGTACAGTGCTCAACTCCTCGTACGAGAGAATCTGTTCGCCTATGACCCGAAACAGGTGCGACTTAAGGCTTTTAATATTCGCCTCCCAATTGCCACCAAAATGACTAGCTGCTGGCGTATTAAAACACCAATCAATGCGATTCTCAGCTAAGACATGGGCGAATTCACTTTGGTAGTACTTGGAGCGTAAGAATGTATGTAATTCCGAAATATTGCGTCGCGCTCCAACATAATTTGTGCCGTTGTCAGAGTATAAGCGCTTAACGGGACCACGGCGAGATAAAAATCGTTTAAATGCAGACATAAAACCCTGCGTACTCAAATCACTGGTTAACTCTATGTGAACCGCACGAGTTGTCATACAAACGAATAGGCAAATGTATGCCTTTGTGGAACGTATACCACGACCACGGGCAATAGTGACTTTAAACGGTCCAGCATAGTCCGTCCCAGTATGTATGAAAGGTTTCACCGTCTGTACAACACGACAAGAACGATGGTCGGCCATTTCCGGCGCGTTGAAACGCGGGCGGAGCTTAAAGCAGGGCACACATCTGTGCACTCTAGCGCGTATCAAATTGCGAGCGGAAAGTATCCAGTACTTCTGTCGAAGAATGGACATTAATAAATCGGGACCAGCGTGACAATTCACCTTATGGTGATAGTCCACCAACAAATCCAAAACGTGATCCCTTCGTGGTAGAACTACTGGATGCATTTGTTCAAACTCTAACTTAGCATTTCGCAGACGGCCACCGACACGAATGAGTCCGTCTTGCAAAAATGGTTTCAAATGTTGAAGTGCGGGACTACAAGGTTTATGTGATTCTAAACTACGAAATTCTTTTGAAAAATAAAATTTCTGCAACTCTCGAAGTACAACTGATTCAGCTCTATCCAAATCAGCTGCGATTATAGAACCACGCGATGGTAATAATCTCAAAAATCTTAGGACGTAAACTACACAGCGTAATAGTCTCGACCAAGACGAGACTCGATTAGACAACAACAAAACAACTGACTCTTCACGCGGAACTGATACTACAAGCGTATGTTTCTTCTCCTCGGGTGGTTCTGAAACAGTAGCGGGGTTAAACGGAGCATTTGGCCACTCGTTAGGAGTGGTATGCAGCCAGGGAGGGCCACAAAACCAAAGCGGATGATTTAAAATTTGCGCGGGAAGCAAACCACGTGAGAGACAATCAGCTGGGTTTTCTGTTCCAGCGACATGGAATATATTTTCCGGTGACAATTCAGCTTGAATCCTAGCCACCCTATTTGCGACAAACGTGCCCCATCGATGGGGTGAAGAGTGGGCCCAACATAGAGCAACGGTTGAGTCTGAAAACGCTACAATTCTCTCTATATTAATGCGAGGACGACAAGGTTTGACTATAGATGTAATCAATTGAACCAACATAAGAATAGCGCAGAGTTCGAGACGAGCAAGAGAGACAACCTTACGAGGAGATACCTTTGATTTTGCGCTAATGAGGAAAACTGAAATGTTATCGCCATTTTGGACCTGAAAGTAAACCACTCCCCCGTAAGCCCTCTCACTGGCGTCTGCGAAACCTACCACATTAACAACAGTGTCTGGTACTATACCAACATGGCGAGGAATCTGTATCTGATCGAGCATTGGAAGCTCTTTCCTATAGCGAGCCCACAACTTGGCAACACTGTCAGGAGCGGTGTCGTCCCAATCACAGTTGGAAAGCCAAAGCTCTTTTATAAGCAGCTTTGCATATAAAACGACAGGAGCTACAAAACCCATTATATCCCATATCCGAGCTACACATGCTAGGATAACGCGTTTGGTACAAGTTGGCGGAGTCGAGCTAATTTTAAGACTGAACATATCAGTTGCGGGTGACCAACTTAAACCGAGGATCTTATGCGAATCACTATCATCGAATTCCTTTACCGAAGTCAACCGGTGTGACGGTGGAATCGACTCTAATGTAGCTTGCGAGTTGCTTGTCCATTTCACCAGATCAAATTGACCGGACTTCATGAGGCTGATTACTTGAGCAGCGGTCTCTATAGCCTCTGCTTCACTAGGTACACTGTACACAAAATCGTCCATGTACAATCCGGTTTCAATAGTGGCCCTTGCTTTCGGGTATGTATCACCCTCGTCAGCGGCCAACTGCTTGATAGTGCGAAGAGCGTGAAAGGGACTAGACTTAAGCCCAAAACAAACACGATTGAATTCGTAAACCTTCAAAGGTTCCTGCGGAGAAAATCTATACAAGAAGCGTTGGAATCTACGGTCACATTCTCTGATTCCAATACTAAGAAACATTTGCCGAATATCGGCAGAGAGCGCAATAGCAAACAAGCGAAAATTTACTATTATTTCAAATAAGTTACCCTGGAGGTTCTGACCACAATACAAGATATCGTTAAGCGATATGCCAGTACTAGTCTTAGCGCTACCATCCATAACCACACGCAGTTTAGTTGTAAGTTTGTCTTCTCTAACAACTCCATGGTGCGGGATGATGTAAAACGGGTAATCACGTGTCTCCTCAGTCTCGGCAGGCGCTGATGAGATATAACCTTTATCTAAATATTCGATCAGCACATCATCATAGGCTTGCTTCAACTTAGGAGACGCCTGCATCTTACGTTCCAAGCATAGAAAGCGTTTTTCTGCGGAGGCACGGGAGCCACCGAGCGAAAAAATATCACCCTTGAAAGGGAGCGCGACAACATAACGACCATCTTTATCACGAGTAGTCGTGCGGGTATAAATCTCCTCAGTGACCTGATCCTCAGGGCTGAGAATAGGTGGGACATTGACCTCTTCAATCTCCCAGAACTTGCGGATGGTAGACTCAAGCGGCGGCTCGACGGTGCAACAGTGCGACACAGTCGAGTAACTATTTAAATAAGCGGGTGCGGAGCCAACTATAACAAACCCGAGAACTGTTTCCAGTGCGTGCGGAGCGGGGTACATCGGAAGACCTTGAATTTTACGTGATAACTGGAGATGCGGGAGAATCGAAGCACCGATCAATAGATCGATATCTCCAGGGAAAGCGTAATTTCCGTCGGCTAACTGCAAGTTCTTAAACTCCGTCAGCATGGACGTGTCAACCGGTACCGTGGGCAACCGTTCCGTAATCTTATCTGCGACTAGCGAATCCATTTCAAACGAAATATTACGATTAAAACGTGAACTAAATATTATTTTAATGGAACCGTGAATGGTTGCCTTTAAACCTCCAAAACCTTTCACTTCTGAGCGGGATGACCAATTATTAAAACTAAAACCAAGGCGTTGACAACAATCCCGAGTAATAAAATTACTCTGGGAAGCGCCATCTAGTAGCGCTCGAACGGTGTGCGGTTTGCCAAAGGCATCTACAATGACAACTTGCGCGGTCGCAAGTAAAACGGTAGTGACTTGAGTACCAGCGGCGGAAAGCGAACACAATGTTACGTCGTTTGCACTTGCAGCAGGCCGCGCGTCACAAGCGTCGCGCGTCTGCGCAGGCTGCTGCTGCGATGGCAGCTTACTACTCTCAAAATGTAAGAAGGTATGATGTCTAGCTAGACATTTACGACAGCTACCACCACTGTTGCATGACGTAACCAGATGTTTGTCACTTAGACAATTAAAACACAAATTATTAGTGCGGACAAACTTGTAACGATCACTAGGCGATAATCTCTGAAATTCCGAACACTTGTACAGCTGTGTATGGCTACCCTTACACAGAGAACAGTCAGGTGTTGAGGCGGTATTAACTAGCGTATGTGCAGTCTTGACTGACTTCGATGACGCGTCTATACGGCGATCGGAACCTGTCCTATTCGTGGCTTCATGACGTGCCGACGTGCGCTGCAACACCTTAATATGGTCGCGAATAAAAGATTCTAAATCTTCGAACTTAGGTATTTCTTTACCGCGCTGAGTCGTTTCAAACAGACGAACAGTTTCAGGATCTAATTTCTTTAAACCGATATACAAAAACAAAAAGTCACAGAGGTCATTGACCTTTAGGTTCTTTACTGCACGAACAGATGATGCGAAAATATTTAAAAACTTCTCTAAATTATGATCGTTACAAACGGAAAAACTTTTCAAATCGAATAATTGATCTAAATATGCGGTGGCTACTAATCGCTTATCTTCGTATTTTGTTTTTAAAGTGTCCAAAACTAAAGTGTAATTTTCAGCGCTAAACGTAATTCCAGCACAGACAGCCTTTGCCTTACCGGTCAATTTTTCTACGAGATAATGCAATCTCTCGTGATCTGTCAGCGATGTGTTCCTATGTATTATATTTTCGAAACTATCTATAAATAAATTCCAATTTCGAATGTCACCATCAAATTCAGGTATTTGAATTGGCGGCAATCGTGGGCGTTCGCGAGGAGGGTTGGATAAACCACTCGCGGGGGGGGGAGTCTCTAGACTCCTAGCAATACGCTTGATACGACAATACAAGTCATCAAAGGACGACAATGCCTGATAACTCACACAGTAATCAGGATTTAACTCCAACTCTAAAATGTTTATATTATTAATTGTAGATTCAAAATCCGCGCGCAAACTATCTAAAGTTTCCAACGAACACAAGAAAGCATCTCTAATCGCCAGATCCGAGGTTTGCAAAGATTTATCACAAATTGATTGAACACGTGAAAACTGTGAGTCCCTTTTAGCGTATAAAAGCTTTAACTGAACCTTTAAATCAGTACTAACCTTGGTTCCCTTAAGAGACATCTTGTTTTGATATATTCACACTATACACTCAAACAAACACTTAACGAATTATTAAGTAAGCGATAATTAACAGATAACAATATGGTAATATTGTAAACAACAAAGTGAACGGCGAACGAACGGAATAACATATGCGTATATAATCTATGGTTTATCCGTTTCCTACAAATATTCACTCAACAATGAACGGGTATTTTTGAAATGCGTCTACCTACATGCAATTTGTAGGACTTCCGAATGAATTTTGTCAAGAAAAAGAATGCGATCGATTTATATCTACGCTGATATTTACGTAGCTAACTATAATTATGCGGTGCGGTTGACGGCGTAGGTACCGTAATTATCAATGGCTCTTTAACTATACGAGCGAAATAACGTATAGTTGCCTAAATGCCTAGATGCGGGTTTTCTACTATTATATCTAGGTAAACAGGCGCGTTGCGTTTATTCCCTATGGAACAAATACTATATTGCGAAATTACAAGAAAATGATTCACGATCCTGCTCGTATGGACCAAAAGTAATGGTTGCGCGAATTTGCTGTGTGGACTGTAGATTTAAAAAGCGATCTAAGGTTTGTTAACAATATGCAGGTACTGCGTCTAGCGTTTATTAATGGGATAAATGTATTAGAAGGAACACTGACCTTTAACCTCGAAAGTTCCACATGGCGCCGGCCGGCGAATCCCGAACTTCGTACTTTCAAGCACTGCCAGTTTCTGTATTGCACTACACTGTACTATTGTTGAGTTTTTGAATGGTTGGATCACGAAATAGCCAATTTTCTTGTAATTTCGAGCGGGCGTGTTAGCGGTGCGGTCACATTCACAATCGATGCACAAACGTCAAATGTCAAATCATTTCTCTCGAGGTCGTGCGGGAAGCGGATACGGTAGGGATAGGATTGCTAGGCCAAAAAAATAAATTACAAAAAACAAAGTCGCGGATCATAGCAAATTGGTGCAACCAGTACTCAATTCGGGAATTGAATTACTGTTTTCATAGGTGAGTTTGTATAGAACCCTCAGTGCGCGATTCCGACTCACACTTGCCCGATTTTTTTTATTATTATTTACTTATCCCGTCTCCAATAACTTTTCCAGATTATCCTCTCTTTCGCCTCTCGTTTTACACCCAAATAGGTCGTCTGAAGTCTAAAATTAAATGTACCTATTCCTTTATCGACTTCTTATCTTAACAGCTGTAAGTACTGGACTTTGATAGGCTACTTCATTGATTGTTATGATTAAATACTAGAGCTCACGCGCGAGCTACATACATAAGTAAGCCACCAGAATATTAATAATAATGTTCCACAACTTACACAACGCCTTCTGAAGGCCTTCTAAAGGTTGTCTGTAAAAAATCGCTTTTAGCGATACGCCCATTGTGACGCCCTAATAATTTTAAGTTCCTATTGTAATTTTATCTTTGATGTACAATAAAGAATATATCTATCTATCTAATCCTAAACTAAGCCGAAGTTGTGGTATGAGTTACTGACGAAATACCACTCACTGATTAATCACAAAATCTCAGAAACTATAACACCTACAAACTTACGGCGTGCACTGTTCCCGCGCACCTCAAGGAGTTGTCAGCAAACTGTAGGGCCCAGCAGGGCCGAAGCCTACTGGGGCCAAAGGTTATGTGACAATGTCACTAAGGGCCCTGGGACAAAGGCAATGAATGGAACAG
This sequence comes from Leucania comma, assembly GCA_958295575.1. NCBI lineage: Eukaryota > Metazoa > Arthropoda > Insecta > Lepidoptera > Noctuidae > Leucania > Leucania comma. Next base: position 5,496,048 of record OY282469.1, read on the forward strand.
GGTAGGTTTTTAGTCAGTAAGAGTCTGACACTATTTCCCGCCCCACCCAAGGGCGGGATTTGTCATTGGATGATTTTACCTACCATAAAAAAAAACCTACAAACTTAAAATTTGCTAAGAACGGATTTTACGAAACTCCACCACTACGGAGGTAAAACGGTGGTTGGATTTTTGTATGGAGAAACCGACTGTCACTGGTCGAAGACGCTGGCAGACACACTTACTTAGTACAGTAGAAATTAAAATTTAAATTATTCAAAAAATTTGCACGCCATGTATGTGGCAAACATGTCTGAACAATGTTTTTTTATTTCTTTGTCATCTTACATGCACTTTTTAATACTGTAAGTGTACACATGTTTAAGCAAATAAATATATCTTATCTTATCTTATCTCTTAATATTATAGATAAATTATGCCTAGACAGAACAAATGATCGTGCTCAGCACGCAAACATTTGAAAAAAAGAAGAAATGTTTTCTCTATTGGTTAGTGGCCAGTCAGAGCCAATCAGATTGTCGCAACTTAATTCCCCCTGGATTTGTCTATTTACTAGTACATAGCTAGTCCAAAGAATGTGTGATTTTATGTATTTTTGTTCGCACTCACGATACAAGTGTATCTTCCTGATTTCTAATGAGGCGCAACAGTTTTCTTAAAAAAAGGAAGGCAGTTTATTGATCACGATAGTTCATCGAAATATTTTTTAACTAATTGTTTTTCTTTTGTTTCAGTGGTTGCGTCTTCTCCATATTCTTCCCCGTATTTATATTGAGTGGTAATGAAGCTACCCCTGTTATAGGAAGGTAAGACTTTTATGACGTCACCTTATTTTTTTATTAGCATAGGCTTGCGTTTGACCACCATCTCACCTGATGGTATGTCGACGATGGAGCACGCTTACCTAGAAGTAACCTATTCACTGTAGACTTAAATACGCCCAGGTTGTAGCATTTATCGTGTAAAAGGCAGTACAAAAATATGTTACAAATTCGACAGTTTTACTCTAATATTTATTTCATCATCACTGCTCTCAAAATGGTGAAGGAAAACATTGTGAGGTAACTGGCATGTCCCAGAGCCAAAAATTCAAAAACATGTCACATCCATTAATCCACACTGGACCCGCGTGGTGGATTACATACAGCTCATTCCCTCTACTAGAGAGAAGGCCTGAGTCCCAGCAGTTGAAACATTACAAGGCTAGTTATATTCTAATGTGAAGGAAATATATTTTAAATCTATATCTGTTCAACTTAATCATTAAAATATTTCATATACTTGTTTTGTCATTGACATTCATACCGATTGTACTTTGGAGCACGACTCGATCAGGAACTAGATAATAGATAAAGATATTGTCGTTGTGTAATCTCTATAAAATTCTTAGGCAATAGACAGTTCTGATATTTTGAATCTTATCTTCGTTAAAATGTATAATAAGACCCTGACTTAGCGCTAGTGTAATTTTTTTTGTAGATTTCTTACATTTTTTTAAGTAAGTTTATTTATTTGTATATAAAAACAACAACACAGAACATAGTATAGAGAAACTCTAAAATAACAAATTCCCGAGCTCTAAACTAGGTTCGCAGTTCACTACATAGTCATACATATAAAACAAAGTCGCTTCCCGCTCTCTGTCCCTCCCTATGTATGCTTAGATCTTTAAAACTACGCAACGGATTTTGATGCGTTTTTTTTTTAATAGATAGAGTGATTCAAGAGGAAGTTTTATATGTATAATACATGCATAATTTATTTAATATTACCATTGCACCCGTGCGAAGCTGGGCGGGTCGCTAGTCTTTTTATAAAATACAACCGTGACATTATTAGTTAGTTAGTAATCTAGTTAACACAGCAAATGTAGAGAATGAGTAATTTTTCATGCAACCCTTTTCCTGACCATTTCAGTGTTTTAATATCGTGTGCATTTCATTACGCATGCGGAATTGCTCGAACGTATCCCGCGTGCGTATTCCACGCATTACAATAAATACTTGTATGAAAAGGACGTTTGCAAAAGGCTTGGCAAAGGGCTACGCATGCGAATGCACCATGTCCCGGAATGGCACGTAGGATACTTTTTATCTTGAAAGTATGCTTTCTTGGTGTACTTACTGTTTGAATATATATATAGGTCGCGCAATAATTAAAGATTGTTCGGCAAAAGTAGAAGGGGCATGCGATTTAAAGAATTCAGAGATTGTACACATGCGCCGATTGCCCCTACTTCTTTCATCGACCACCGCGCGACCTATACTTGTCTCGCCTTCTCAAGATCACGGGGTGAACCTAACTGCTGGTGACGTAACGAGCCAATGTGTTTACCCCCTGTGTCAGTGCGTCCACTACACTTGGGATAATTTACTACAATCAATTACTTACTCCTTCTATTTAAGTACTTAACTAAACGTAATATAAATATTGATATGTCTTTATATATTTTTTTAAATCATATAAAAGACATACAAAGATTATTTAAATTTTGTTAATTACCTAACATTGGTTTAGGTAAATAACTAATTGTAGATAAAAATTTTAGATAAAAGACATGTGAAGATTGTTTACATTTAGTTAAGTACCTACACAAATGGAGTGTTATAGGTCCTATATTTTACCATTGTTGAGCTCCTTAGCAGTCCTGAGTTGAGCTACACGAATACTGACAAATGTTTGCACTCACTGGACAAGTTCACTCAAATCGGTATGGTTCACAGATATAGATATACCTAGATAACGCAAGAGCAACTACTTCGCGTGCCTAGCTTATGTACAAAAATCGTAAGTGGTCACTTTCGCGCTCAGTCTGCATCGGAGTACAGCGCTAGTAGACGGCAGTTAAAAATATAAAAATGGTTAATTGTGCTGTTGGTGTGGGGGTGGAGCGAGGGGGACGCCGTACGCGGCGGCGTCTTCACTAAATAGTGCTTGACGTCATAATAGGTAGTCAAAAAATGGCACGCTTGGTTTTCATACAGATCGTGATGCTTACGTTATCTATGTCTGTCTATATCTGTGGTATGGTTCTTTCTTCAAAAGACCATCTCAGACAAATCTGCATAGTCCTCATGTGATTTGACCATTACAAATTTACTGTATGGACTTTAAAAGAGACTGTGACCCCTGAGTTTGTTTCGGTGTTTCTTCTTAGGGTAGTCAGCTAGGAAACACTGGCCTCATCTAGTTTAAACTCACGAAAAAAAATATTGACGTGTAAAAGTGTTTCTTAAAACCTATTTGCAAAATAAATATCATTTATTATTTACCAAATTCGTTTTTTGTCTGTTTCAGTGAATACCCTCTTCGTCTGTTCTCGCCTGTGGTCGCGATATCGAATGGTATGTTCCGATTCGTCCGACAAGGGGCCGAAGTCGTCACGCAACGGAATAGGTGACTGCCAACTAAGTCCTGATTACTATAGAGCATATAGGTGATAGAGTAGGCAGGGTTGTGCAAACTTAGTCTTGTGATAGTCATGATTTTTTTATTTTTGAATTAGGTATAAAATTCAACCTGAAATCTATGTAGGTATGTTTTTAAGAATTTTTTGGTATGCTTTCTGGATACAGAATTTTATTACGCTGGGCAGTGTTATTGGGCTTTTAAAATGGATTCTTAACTGATGGTGAATTGCACTAGTTTATTAAGAGCCTATTCACTTTAGCCTTGAAGACAAAAAATATATATATTTGCACGGGAATACCGCTGCAGGAAAATTGTTCCATTCCTTCAATGTACGACGAGGCGTAATGCTTAGCTCGGTTACTTAATATTTGTGCTAATTGAGTTATCCCCGATTATGCAATATGAGCAAAGAAAGTGGCTGAAACGGTGAGGGGAGAGAACATCCCCACGCCCACACTCCCGCCGCAGGAGACGGTTTTGGCGTCAGGAGTCGCAGGTCGATTTCCGGCCACCGTAAACACGGGATTGCGGACGGCGAGCAATGGGTAGCTCGTCGTCCTTTAAGGACCAAACCCGAGTCGATAGTACATTATGTTTCATGCGCTCCTCAAAAATATATCAGCAAAACTGAAAGGAACCAGCAGGGGTAAGAATGTTCCAAAGAGTTACCGTGACTCTGGAATGCAAGAGGCAACAGGAGAAACACAGGTTTAGTCAGAAAAAGTCTGACACTCTCTCGCTCCACCGAGAGCGGGAGAAGGTATTTGATGAAATCAAAAAACACCTCCGATATCCGAATTTCATCATCATAGGCCTGCCCAAGTGTTGCTACAAAGACTGGTCCTGGGTTTGAAAATGATTATGAGTAAATTATCAGTCTCTACTTTAGGCTGTCAAACGCTGCCATTAAAAAAATAGGATTGGAATTCTTCATGGATCAAAATTCTCAATTTAGAACCCGGTTCTTAGCGTACGAAATTCCTGTGGTAGCCAATAATTGGTGATTTATAGAAATAAATAGTTTGATGTTAATTAAATCTAAAGTTGTGAACTAGACTTTAGGTTGTGATTATATAAAAAGCCTTACAACACTGCCTTGTGAAAGCTGTAGTATTGAAAAACAGTTGTGTAGTATGATCATCACATTTATCTCACTCTTGTAACTTACTAGTCAGTTCGCCCCATACCTGTTTATGTATTTAGTTTTAAATCATTCCCAACAAAAAATCTCAACAGAGATAATGATATTAATATTTATCCACTAAGAAATTTATTGTTTTTACGACAATCAAAGGAGAGGTCAAAAATGGGCTATTATTCCGAAGAAATTTGAACACCAATGTGATATGCCTTATACAAAAGCTTATTTATTTCTATTATATTTACTACACTACTCGATATTTTTTTTTTCTTTAGGATACTTTTTTCCACTGCTGGGTAAAGGCCTCCCCCAACTTCTTCTGGGTATTTCTCTCCGATCATTATTAAATATAAATTTTTCAGACCTCCGTTTTTGTAAAAAGCTGAAATTTGAAAAAAAGCGGACGTCTGTAAAATGTTAAAATTCTCAAATAAAGTCAAGATAATTACGCTCTTTGAGCCTGTATTAAGTCACATCGCTGTTCAATTTCTCATTTATTTTTAGCCCAAGCTCCATACATTTATTGAAAGTCTCCTTTTAGTTGCAATTCACAAACGCACATTCGATTCAAGAACGACTTCTATATCGATTGATATAAGTTTCAAAATTCAATGATGAAATGCGCTCGTGAAATGCGACTGCTGTAGTAGTATATTTTTATAGGAATGTGACGAATTTTTAGTACATATCGTACAAAATTCTGCCTGCCAAAATGCAGTTAGTTATAAAACTAGTGAAAAATAAGCTGAAAGAATCTATCAAATAATATTTAGGGCTTGTTTCACCCGTCTGTAGTGGCAATGACATATTTTATTGTGATATTTGTTCTATATTTTGTGGAAAACGTCCAATATGTTGCGTATTTTATTTTTACATTGATGGTTTGCGCAAAATAATGAGTAATGTGTGTAAAATATGTTATAAGCTACTTATACTCCATTTGCAATATAATTACACATTTAAACAAATCTTTTTTATTATTCTTATTCTATGTTTCTGTCCGTTCAACCGATCTTGACTTCTATTCCGTAGGAATAAGGATGGCATTAAAAGCAAAATGTGGTTACAATACAAACATTTACTGTAGCAGCCATTTATCATGCCATCAACGCAATAAGAGTCAAAAATAAAAAAGTGTTCAAATATCTAATCTTATTGCGAATGGAGTATAGCTACATTAAAAATGATCTATTCTGTAAAAATTGAATGGTACAGTTGGCGCAGTGATTAAGCGATTGACTGCTACGCAAACGTGTCGCGAGTTCGATTCCCGACATTCTTCAGATGTTCCCGGAATTCTACAGATGTAGGTCTTACAAATATTTGTTCCGGGTTTGCATGTCTTGATTTGATGTGAAATAACATATTATTTTACATGTTTGTGAATGCATTCACGATACAGGAGTAAATTCGTAGTGCGGGGTTCCTAAAATCAGGTGAAATGCCTCTTCATCCGGTTTTTTTAGAGGTGGGAAATTATCAAGCAACTTTTCCCGCTCGGAGTGAAACGAGAGGAAGTGTACTTAAAATTACCTGAGGCCTTACCACGAGCTCTTAACACGAGCCATTTTACGAATCTAAACTGAACTGTTAAAGGTATGCAGGTGTAGGGGTAAGTCCCCTGTTCCTTTAGTGGCCATTTGCATTCCAGGGCCACAAAAATCTTTCGAGAAATCCCACGGCCCAAGTTTCAACGGTGATATATTTACAGAATAGACCGTTTCGTATTAACAGAATGGTGAAACAAAACCTAAATACAATCTTTTATCTAGGTTTTTAGGAATTAGGGCCGAAACTGCATAAAGCGGGCACCCGTGCGGTCCCAAACAAAAGTACTCCGTTGCGGTGACCCGCGCGGGGAGCGGGCTCCCCACGCCTGTTTTTTTACGTAATCATATAATAAGATCTATATCAACACGACTACATGCACACTGTTGTCGTTGAACTGGCGATACTGCGCGAGTCGCAAGGTACACACGCGCTTTGTCATACGGCGCCCGCTTTTCGCAGTTTCGTCCCTTACATTTGCACAACCCTGTAAGTGACTCAAAAAGGCAATTAGTGTTGCCCAAAATAATTATATTTATGTATATTGTGCTCATAAATGTTTGCGTTGCTCATGTTGTTATCGAAATGACGGGGAGGGAAGGATTTGAGTAACTGTCCAATAATTATAGTATACTGATATTTTTAATGCAGCTAATTCAATGTTAGCTACCATCATCTGAATCATTTCCCGCTTTATCATAGAAATGTTTTTTTTAGATTTGCAAACTTAATCTGCAGCCTTATGTCGCTCTTGAGTTTTTAGCGGGATTTTGGATTGGGCGTTTTAATTATTCGCAAATTAAGTCCTAGTGGATAATGTGTTGTGATGTAAAATTGGTATATTTTTGTACCTATCTTAAGTGTACACAACTGCCCCCCTAGCAAATTCCATTGTTCTGACACCATCTCAACGCTGTCACATGATCAGAACAAAGGTATTGGGGGCTTGGCCAATTCCAAGCGTTCGACGTTAACGAAACGATCGTAACTTCGCTGGCAGCTGGACAATATGTATCTAAGGCCACGAAGGAACGGGGTGGGTTTTTAGTCAGTAAGAGTCTGACACTATCTCCCGCTCCGCCCAAGGGCGGGAGATGTCATTGGATGATTTTACGAACCACCAAAAAAAAAAAATAAAAAAAAAAAAAAAAAGCTGGACAATATGTGGAATTATTAAAAGAATCACGATGATAAAATGGAGCTGACAATTTTTAGTGCAGTATTGGCTGCCTCTGCGGATTTTCTCCGTGACGGCTGACTCGATGCATTTGCTGTCAAATCAGCCTTATAATGTTCCCACTGACTCAGGCCTACTCTTTAAATGAGAGTTAAAAAATACATGGAAATAATAATTAATTATTTGTTATTATGAAGCACCTTGGCCCGTAGTATACCTGATAAATTAATTAGTATATAAAGTAATTACAAGGTATTGTTAGTAATTAAGACTATGATAGTAACATTAACCTTTTGAATACCGTAATTAGAAACACAATAGAAAGACAATAGGTGTGCGGACACCGGTGTCCTCTTGGGGCTTAACTGTGTGGCTCAGATGATGGTAGCTCCCTCTATTTTAATATTTCTTATGAAGTTAAAGTTTTAAGCGTTTTCAAATATTGGATAGTTACTCAAACGTTTAAGTTTTAAAATATATCAAATCAAATGGTGCCTGGAATTATTCACATTTTAACTTAAATACATAATATGAGTAATCGCTTCGTATAAGGTGTAATTATAGTATATATTATTGATATGATTACAATCATTCTCATTTAGAAATGTCTGAAATTGTGATTGTTTTTTACATGACATTATTTATTAAACGGACTGACTGATCTGTAGTTGTTTATTTTCAATCTCCTTGCTATTCAATAAGCATTTCTGTAATTTTGCTCCTGTTTGATAAGATTTACCTAAGGTATACGCTACTAAGTAATGCTACGGTAATGGAAATTATTATTGGGATAACAATTAAGGTAATGTTAAAAAAAAAACTTGAATGTTACTTAGCTAAGCATACTTTGACATCCAAACTGAACATGTCTGCAAAACTTCACGTAGATCGGTTAAAGGGTAACGTTTTTAAAATTCACTTGTGCAACATATGAAGCACTCGGTCGCTAGTCTAGCGTGAGTCTAGCTTGACTCAGCGGCGTGTAAGCTACGTCCGCAAGCTCGCGTCTACCGTGGCTGGTAGTTTACGTTACTGTTTCGCTGAAGGAGGCGACCGCCTGCCATTCCTCCTCGCTCTGGATCATAACTTGAAGCAGGGCCCGGTGCGAAAGGTCGCTGACGCAGATTAACTCTACGAGGGCACGGCGTTGCTCCGCCCAAGAGGTGCATCTTCACCGTATGCTCCACTGTATCCTCCTGGAGGTTCACACAATGGTGACTCTCGGGCGTGTCTTTCACCTGGATTCGATGCAGGAATCTCCAGAACTTACCATATTCCATGAGGCCTTACGTCATACGTCACTCAAAGAATGGACTTGCCGACAGTCGTCGCCATTTCACGATGAGATCTCGCCAGAACCCTGTCCGCTATGCTGCCACAGCCGAGATTCGCTCCAGCGTTGCACCTTCATGCGCAGATCGTGCATGCGTGTAAGGACTGTTACCTCCTATGGCGGCAATCCGGCAAGGAGGCTCGCCACTTCGCGGGAGATCTACGCTGCCATGGGGCCCTGTGAAGCACGGCTCTTCTATTTTGCTGGATCCGACATATACATAGCATACTGGTTATTAATAGGGGAGAATGAAGGGGCAGGATGATATTGGGTAAAGATAAATAATATAGACCTATTGAATCACATAAATATTTTATTTTAACATTTAAACTCATTCATTCGTCAACAAATTATCACAAGTTTATAAACTTACTAATTGAATTTTGTCTGGTTATAGTGCTGTATCAAATTACAATATTAACTGCATTCGTGTAATTTGTGCAGTTGCTAAAGAGCCACTGTTCTATATCTATTAGCTCAAACTACAGTTTATTTATTTGTTCATAATATGATATAGTATACTTAGAATGTAATTCACAAAATTGACTGATAATACCAACAAAATTGTCTATTGATTTATGTCTATATACACATCGTTTTTATTATACTATACAAATGATTATATTCCCTGTTTTCATATCATATAACGAAATAAAAATGGAATACTAATATTATAAAACCATTAAAGTATCACTTTTAATACACAGTATATAAGTTTACAAAATTATGGACATCAATTTCGAACCGATAGTTAATTCTTCTGTTAATATAAAACTTAAAGCGGCATTTCATCTCGCTCATTCTTATAAGTAACAAACGTAATTATAAAATGCATTGTAGCATTTTTTCTTTGTGTTAACTTGTACACAAATCTGATGCTTTTACTTTTGGTAGGTAACTAATATCTTAATCCCGTAAGGAATTAATTAAAGCGAGATAAAATATTCATAAAGTATATAAAAATGATAACATTATGGAATATGCATGATTTTTTTTTAGCTAAATTAAATCATTTTCAATTTAAATATGAAAGATTTTTTTTTAATATATACATTAACAACGAAATTATAAAGCTTCACATCTGCTAATAGGAAAGAGAAATTCGACGTGGCCTGGTCTTTGACGTCAAAGTTCATTGCGCCCAATGAAACAGATATATTTATTTAAAACTAGTTTACCCGGCAGACTTCGTACCGCCTAATACTCAGATGTTTTGTCATAATTTTTCCCAAATTTTCTCATCGTTTAAACCTTTTCTGGACTATCACGAATATTTCAACACAAAAATTTGCCAAATCGATCCAGCCGTTCTCGAATTTTAGTGGGACTTACGAACAGCTATTCAATTTTTATAAATAAGAAGAAGGTATATTGTTTTTGCTGTTAATGTTCTATTTTTGGATATTAATAATAGGTACTGTTTTTTTTTTTTAAATAAGGAAAGGTTTTATCATGCATATTCGTTATTATACGTGTAAAAAATCAGCATTTTTACAACTGAACATGTCCTAAACTTTTAAGAACCTGTTAGGAGATACTTAAAATTAAATTCAGGTACAAAACTATTTTGTATCATAATAATTTCAAGACAAATCATAATGATCATAATATTATGCGTACATCGCTACACATAGATATAAACTTAAATGTTTATTTTGAACTACTTAAAGTACATACTTAAAATCTAAGTATTTGAGATCTCTAACACATTTGCTAAACTTAGAGCCGGTTTCTCCCACGAAAGTTATCATAAAATTATTGTAACCCGCGTGTTGGCTACTATAATTGGTTGATTGGATTCTCAACAGCCAATCACATGACTTGGTTATAATTTGTGACGTGTCAATATAATTTCTAGAAACGGTGTATCAAAAAAGGACAATGCTAATGTCAAACTTTGTTGTTAACCTTTATTGTTGTTAATGTGTTAATTCCAATAATACGTGTGAAGCTGTCTTTTTTTTTAAATTACGGCTACGAGGGTATTTTGAAAAATTTACAATTTATAATTGGTTTACGAATATTGCTACAGATGGTTCTGTATTAAAATATGCGTCTTTCGGGAGGTCAAAGAGTGTGGCACTTGAATGTCAACCAGCTACATATTTTCGATTTTCTGGGGGGAGGGGCAGCAGTCATCCCCTGACCCCCTTGGCGACGCCCTAGCTTAAACTTATGCTTTTTTTTAAGATGATATTAAGTTGTTCGATATTTAAGTGCAAGATATTATTAACCTTCTAGTTTCTTAGCCGCACAATATATAAAAAAAAACTACAAGTATAAAATATAAAAAAGCGTTAAGTCACATTCAACGAAACATCAACATCACCACTCATCCTTATGATGAAATATATCCTTGGGATGAATATTAGGCTAAATAAACAAAATCTAAACATAATATAAAAGCTGTATGGGCAGTAACAATAAATTGGGAATGTTATGTGATTTTGCCCTGATTTTCTATAAGAGACAATCAACAAGCTTTTGTATAATAAGGTAATCAATCATATTCTTCTCTCTTTGCCTGTAACAGTAACACATAAAAAAATTGATCCCACAGCTGGGATACAAACTAGATCTCAGTGAGGAGTGGGCCTACACTGAGTGGTGGGTCAGACTGCAAAAGCTTCAAATGAAGTTCTTTTATAGTCAACATAAGAACTTCATTGGGCGTCCGTAGTGAACACGCCGGCGGCTGCTGGCCGCGGGCCGCGCGGGGATATCACGCCATAGCGCGCGCCCGCACCTCAAAATAGATAGGTACAGAAATCAATCTCATGTATGTACTTCACTTTTTATAACTACGCTCAGCGGTCTCTAGAAAAAGTACTCTGTGATCTAGCACTGGTTTAGCACGGTTTAGTCACGTACAAGATATCGTGTCCGTGAGCGTGTCTATGTGTGCGTTGCTCGAGCGCGAGACGTATGTAGATTGTCTTCTGTACTATCTCTCTTTTGTGCACGCACACACACCGCGCGGCCAGTCTGACCAAGCACTAAGCGACACAAGCACTAGTAGGTGACAGTCCATCAATGCGCGTCTCACTTATCATTGAACATTTAGTTCTCAAATAATGCCCTGTTTACTCCCGTTATGTTCTTTTTCTGTTTTAACAACTTGTGTTTTATAAAAATATATACCGCTTCCTTAAAACAAAAGAGGCACTGTACTGAACTTTGCTTTTAATTAGAAAGCAAAAGGTAACAGAAAGAATACAGGTTTTTTTTTTATGGTAGGTAAAATCATCCAATGACAAATCCCGCCCTTGGGCGGAGCGGGAAGTAGTGTCAGACTATTACTGACTAAAAACCTACCCCGTTCCTTCGTAGCCTATCGTGCCGGGGCCGAGCATTCCTTTCGGAAATAAACCCGTGACCCCAGTAGGCTTCGACCCTGCCTGCCTGCAGTTAGCAGGCTGGGTCTCTTCGGTGTGCTGACAGCTCCTTGAGGCGCGCGGGAACAGAACGCGCCGTCGACGACTTGGGCTCGGTCCGGCCGGTTACCGGACGATCGGACAGCGTGCTACCCATTGCACGCCGTCCGCAAGCCCGCGCCTACGGTGGCCGGAAATCGGGATCGGAATCCCGGCGGCGGCTGGGGCGAGCGCCCCGTTGCCTCTACCTGATGCGGTCGGCCTCCTCCTTTGCTAGCATTACTGCTTCGCAGAAGGGGGCGAAAGAATACAGGTGAGTTTTAGTCATTACAAATCTGACACTCTCATTAAAAAGAAAGCTCGCTCACTAAATATTCCTTGGTCATTGATTAGACGGGTCCACACAGAGCGAGCTGCTTCGCGCGGCAAATGCCTCGCGAGGCTGCTCGCTCTGTGTGGACCCGTCTAATCGCAACGTTTTTATCTAATAAATAACTGCATTGAAAACTTTGACATTATTCTGAAATCACCCTTATTTGGTGTATTGCTAATTGGTTTTAGGGTGCGATACAATACACTCTAATCAGCTAACGATACCTTGAAAACGCCTAGACATGTCAGTAATTGTAAACAAATGTACAAAATAAATCATAAAAATGTATGGATATAAAAGTAGGCAAAAAAAACATTGCCACACAAAATATATTTGCAAGTGTTTCAAAATCGGAGTCGATTAGTTGATCGTTCTTAATTTGCATTCATTTATGCTTAAATAATAAATAAAATAACTTCAGAAACGCTAGTAATGTTACGTGGAAGTGGAAGTAACATCTATGAAGCTTATATACCGCTTGCGGCCTGATATTCCTGCCTGGTATGTGGTCCAGGAAATATTTTATGTTTTTACCTAATATGGATAGGATCTTAATACTCTAAGTACTAGTATTTAAAGGAACTGAGGTTACTTTCCAAGTAAAAAAATAACCGTTTCTTTGAAAGAATAACTTGGAACAGTTTTTCCAATAGTTATATATTGCAAAAACAAAATAAATAAATGTACAAGTAATTATTTGTACCTTTTCAAATCTTATCCGGTTTATGGCCAGCTGTGAATACTTGTAAATACACGATTAAAAAAAAACAAACACTGGCTAATTTTTTTGTATTTTTCTAGACATTGGATTTTGAACACTATCGCGAAGAGTTTAGGCTCAAACACAAAACTGCAATACGACATCGCGTCATAACAATCTGCGAACTCGCACGATGCATCGCATGCACATTGAACACCAATGCTTTACCGCACAAAATCGCAGGATCCTGCAATGCGTCGTCATAACGAACCGCATCGCAGTTTTGTGTGGAAGCGTGTATCTATATCCCATTTCGTTAGTCAAGCCCCGTGTAATAGTGGCCGATCCTGAATTTAGAATTAATCCGGAACTCAAGTCAACTACTAACACTCCAAAAGAGCTCTTGCAAACATTATTCCTGTGACCACATACCATCCTTTTTACTTTTTAAAACGTCAGGTGTTTAAAGCAGGTGTACGAGTAGCATGCCCACCGCGGCGCCGGCCACCAGCCCCACGCTCAGCATCGTAGCGATCAGACCTGAAGCCTTCTCACGTTCGTGCAGTTCCACCACTCTGAAAGGATTAATGTTGGATTATAGAAGTTGGACAATTGAGCTATAGGTGTCTTTTATTCTACAGGACCGAAGCAGAATTGGATTATACAATGAGATTCAAAAAAGAATAGGAACGTCAATGAACTCTATCTGTCAAATAGTATAGAAGAAAAATAAAACAAAACGAAAAGTACAGTTCGCAAAAAAAAATATATATTTGTGTATCAATAACGGGTTTTTACTTTGTTTAACCGAGCCTTAGTTAAATCTAAGTGAGGAAAATTTAGGTAAATATATTATTTAAGTCATAATTAGCTAAAAAAAAAAACAATGTTCTTGCTATGATGTCACAACATAATAATAATTTATTTATTTGTATACTAGAGACCCGCTCCAGCTTCGCACAGGTGTAATAGTGATATTAAATATATTATGCATGTTTTAGACATATAAACATTCCTCATGAATCACTCTATCTACTAAAAAAACCGCATCAAAATCCGTTGCGTAGTTTTAAAGATCTAAGCATACTTAGGGACAGACAGCGGGAAGCGACTTAGTTTTATACTATGTAGTGATAGTGATTCAACACAGTCAGTAACTGTATACATGAGATAATATTAGCTGTACAAACTCTGATCAATAGAAATAAAATGAACATTTGACTCCTAAACTAAGTAAAATAAATAATTGACACATGGCGCTAAGTCGATCCTATTCTTATTGAACCGCATATTACAAATGGGAGTATTTTATTAATTCGCATTTGAATGAGACATGATATCGCGAATAAATACGAACTGCAGGATTGTTCGCTATAGTCATTGTAGCCCTAGAACTCTTTGAGAAGTAGCTGGAGAGGCGTGACAACGCCTTACCTTACGTATAAAGCACGTCCTCACAGGACATGGTAAGTTCGGGAGGTTTCTGCAATGAATTCAGGCGGAAGAAACGCACGAGTATCACAATTGTGTTAGATATTTGTAAAACCCACTTGTAGTAAAGGTAAACAAAACAAATGATAGTCTATGTAATTTATCCTTATTTTTTGCCCTTTTGTTCTGTACTACAGATTTTCTTCGAGTATTTTTTCCTTCCGTATTTTAAAGCATCAGCCTTATAATGTTCGCACTACTGGGACTCAGGCCTCCTCTCTAGGAGAGGAAATGGGCCGTAATCCACCACGCGGGCCCAGTGCGGGTTGGTGGATGTCACATCTTCAAAATTTTGGTTCTAGGACATGCCTGCATGCATGGTTGGTGCATTATAAGGCTGATGCAAGACAAGTGCAAGTCAGTATTTTAAAGGGTGTTTAATTAACTCGAGCAGCGATATACTTTATTTATACGTACCTACTGATATTATATTGTAAAGACTATCCATCCTAAACAATATACCGGAGAGGTACGATTGTTAAGTAACAAATTATGGGAAATTACATAATTTTCCTGTACAAAGCCGATTCGGACCGCTAGTTTAGTTTTATAAAAGAGCACAACATAAATCAAGATAATATATTAAAAAAAAAAGATAGGTAAGTCACTCGTACTTATAAATCAACTAATATCAGTAATTTTCAAAACCAGGTACCTATTGCAAATTCATCAATAATGTAGACTAGCATAGAAACGTGATAACCTCATTACATTACAAACGGACTGCACTGAACATTCTATCTAGCTGGGGTCACATAAAGAGTCAGCCATATGTATATTTTAGCGTTTGATTAATTTTATCTGATGTTAAATGTTTTGGGGGCGCGATAGTTATACGTATTTTTAAGGCTCCGTCCCAAAAGGTAAAAACCGGCCAGGTCCGTCAGACTCGCGCACGAAGGGTTCCGTACCAATGACTAGGTAAACAACAGAACAACAACAAAATAGGCAAAAAGTGGCGTTTTTCTTATGGGAGCCCCACTTAAATATTTATTTTATTTTTATTTTATTAAAGTAAAAATGCAACTGAGTATTTTGTGAATATTTTAAGTGCCTACCTGTTGCCGTTATTGATATTGAGCAAAAAAATCAAGTTTGTTGTATAGGAGCTCCCCTTAAAAAAATATTTTATTTTGTTTTTAGTATTTGTAGTATTTGGTTTAGTTTTTAGTATTTGTATTTTTGTTTTTAGTAGCGGCAACAGAAATACATAATTTGTGAAATAATTTCAACTGTCTAGCTATTGCGGTTCTTTGGGACGGAGTTATGTAAGCGAGTAATAGAGATGAGCGCTCAGCCGAGCACTCGGCACTATGTTCATACGTACCGAGTATTCAGCCGAGAGCACTTTCTCGCCCGTTTGCTCGATACGTGTGATCAAGGCATAAATAACAACTTACCTAGTAGCGTTAATCATCACGATATTAGTGAGGTAGCCGTTGGTGAACGCGAAGACGATCATGATAATGATGTACTCCCAATCGTAAGCGAACAGGACGGGGAGGTGTTTGCGCGGTTGCGCGTTGCACAGCATCAGCATCGGCACACCGATGATACGGAGGATGCTGGCTCCCGCTATTATCCATTGGTTGTTTGGCTGGAAGTAAGATTTCATTTAGTTTAAATTAGGATAGGTCCTTCCGACAGGAAGTCCCCACTCCGTAGCTGTATGCACAATGATTGGAATAACTTACGAGTATGTTGCTGATTTAAATTCTTGTAAAGTCAGGTGAAAAATAGTAAATAAGTACTATGCGTTCCAAATAAGAATAGGAAAGTCAATAAACTCGATCTGTCAAATGTTGATTGAAAAGTACGGTTTGCAAAGAAAACTTATTTGAGTATTATTAACGGGTTTTTTGCTTTGTATTACTGAGTCTTAGTTAAATTTAGGTGAAGTAAAAACGTTATTATTTAATCTAAATAAGCTACAATTATTTAAGTCATAATTAGTTTTAAAAAAAACTATATTCTTCCTTATTTTCATTGTTAGCAACTTAGGCTTTCCTATTCCATTAACCACTACTCAGACACTCCACACAGTAACGCTGAGATTAGCAAAATTGAATTCTGAGTAATATTTTTTGGTTCATGATTCGCAAATAAATATTATTTAGTAAGTTACAAAAACATTAAATATAGACTACCAATAGACAGCACATAGCGAACAAAACAGTGATAGGTGTCGATAGGTGTTACCTAAGAGTAGTAAGTCGCTCAGTGTAGTGTAGACGACTGGACATAACTTCAATTTATTTTCGTAAATATTTTTCGTATTTACTCTATAATTAATTAGAATTCAATAATTTTCGCAAATGGTTGTAGAAAATAGCGTAAAAATATATAAATTACAAATTTAATTCGCATTTTTACTACTAAAAGTTAGCTGACAATATAGGATGACAGTTTTTCTAAGACATTTCTTCTGATGTCCGCTCTATTGTATCTCTTTAACACTTCGATCCACAACTACCCAACTTGTTCATACAAAAGTAGACTCTAAACATCGGAATTAAGGCCTATAGTGGCGTGGATGTGAGAGGACACCGGTGTCCTCTGAGCTAGGACAGATTAATCTCTTTGGTTAGTTAGTTTAGCCCATTATGTCAAATTTTATTTTAAAAAAAATTTTTTTGCTCGCCCTACGTAATTTTTCGATTTGACAGCTATGACGTCACAACATGGCGTAAAAATCGATCCTATTCTTTTAAGAAACGCAGTATAGAGATATAAGGATGTAAGCTGATTGTAATTTATTATATTCGGTACTTACTCGTAATAGGAATCCAGCAACCAATCGTCCCGCATAATCTCCGCAATTGAAAATCAAATAATTCACAACGGGAACGAAAAATATGTCTGAAATGAACAAAGAAGCTATTGAATAAATCTATACACTATGGTAAAAGACAAATTAATTTGGAATAACAGTTTTTGGGGTGAACGGAACGATTCACGACGATTTTATAACGGAAATCTATTTATATAAAAGAAAGTCGTGTTAGTTGCACTATTTCTAATTCACGAATGGTTGAACCGATTTGGCTGAAAATTGGTGGGAAGGTAACTTAGAACCAGGAGAAGGACATAGGAATTTTTATCCCGTTAAATAAAAAAAAATAAAAAAAACCTGGTCTATTGGTATGGGGTAGAGTAGGATAGAGCAGGGTAGAGTAGGGTGGAGTAAGGTAGAGCGGGAGCAAAGCCGCGGGCAAAAGCTATGTAGTTATAGATAAATTACACCCAGACACAGAACAAATGATCGTGCTCACCACATAAACATTTGTCCTGGGCGGGAATCGAATCCACGACCTCCGCCACAGTAGTTAGGGCACTAACCACTAGACGAACAGGCCAGTCAAAAAACTTTGCTTCACACAAGGAATTACTTCTGTATAGTGGGTGAATTCACAAACATGTAAAGTCACATAAACAAGAAAAATTATACAACCTTATTTTTAGTATATGCGAAACTTGAAACACGGATCTAGTATTTTTATGCAAAGAATCTTTAGGTAGAAAATTTCATAACTGTAAATGTATCATGAAAAATCACAAAGTTATAAGCTTGTTATGTTACCTGGTTGTTCACACAAATACATGGTCAACGGGCCATCTGGGCTAATGGCTAGACATGAGGGGTTGTTTTTCTCCCGCAACCAACTGTGCGCTGGTATCTGATGCCCACTATGACCTGCCGTGACCTGTGTTGTATTTAGTCTCGGTGGTGTCCAACTTGTGACTTTTTTTAAATATTTTTGGGATAAAATATAACATGGTGTAAAAATTGGAATCGATTTAGTTACTGATACTGAACAAACTATATTCAGGTTTGGCATATACTAAAAATAATGTCGTATTTATGAATATACTCACTATTCCAATCAGTGCCCGCCGTATCAGGATGAGATTCTACCAACACCGTCACAGCAGGATAAACCGCCATACTGATCCCGAACACAGCGAATATACTGAAGGCATACACCCAAATCTTCTTGATGATAACGGTCATAAAAACTTCCCTATGTCTGTTAGCAGCTATGCCACCGCATCCTCGCAGGATATGATATGTGAAGAAGTCAATCTTGTACAACATAATATAGGATACTAGTGAAGTTATCACCATAATATCAGCTATTACAAAGTATATCAGCGCACTGTGCAGAGGTGATATTTTGAAAGCCAGTGATATGATTTGGGCTACAGCAGCTATGATTCCGCCTAAAGATTGGCCGCTTACGACCGCAGCCATGTATTCTTTGGAAAATCTGCTTGCGATGCCCACTAGGCCTCCGATGAAGACTGCGCTGGCAGCTGGAAGAAAAAATATGGTTTTAATTGACATGTAAAATGTACAGTTAAAGCAAATATGCCCAGCTGTGAAAGCCAAAGCCAGGAAAGTCTGCGGAATGTTTCGGAAGAGTTACCGTGGCTTTGGAACACAAAGGGCCATTGACAGAACACAGGTGGTTTTAAGGGCCGAAATACATAAACGCTTAACGTTGCGGCGCCGCGCCGCTAAAATTGGCAGTGACGCCCGCCGCTATTTAGCGCGTCGCGTCGCCGCAACGCTAGTTTTAGCGTTTATTTTCCTATCCTACAGGGATAACCAGTTTCTCGAGATTTTTGAGTGTGGATACACGTTTCTCTGCCTTGAATCGTTATAAATTTATGCCTATTTGTTATTAATAAGACATTACTCTATTTTAAATAAACGATAAAGAAAATACTGGCTATAAGTATTCATTTAATAAAGCTATGGTATTTGCAAAGCGGAATTTCGCGGTGTGGACCGCGACGCGAAAAAGAGCTTCGGGCGGCACCGCCGATTTCAGCGTTGCGGCGACGCAACGCGGTTATGTGTTTCTGCCCTAAGTCAGTAAAAGTCTAACACTTCCTGTCGCTCCGCTTAGAGCGGGAAGAGTTATTTGAAAAGGGAGTCCAGCTCAGCTAAATCTAGTTGAGCTGGACTCCCATTTGGTACAACATTAAGCTGCGCTAAGTACCCACCCCATAAGTTTAATGTTTTCTTTATTTTATTTTTTTCAAATTTTTGAAAATGTACATGACAATTACTGCAGATAATTGTTTGGTTATTTGTGGTCGTTTTTATTATTTATTTTATTCTTTGTATTGTGTAAATGCTTAGTTTTTCATAATTTAGTTATGCTTTGGTGTGTTTTGTATTTTTTTATCTAGTCCTTATTGTTCCCTTAGAATATATCAATAGTTACAATTACAGCGAATAAATATTTTATCAATTTGCTATCCATCATTTATCTTCCTCAAGAAAATAAGACCTAAATCTGCTATACGTATATTCAGGTTGATGGACAGACACCGTCATGCGATTGGTCTTAATAACATCGGGTTACGTGAGTCATACGAGACGGTCACCAAACCAGATTTAAAGCATATCCATAACCAGATTGGTGCCTCATTACAAGTTGGAGATTCATTTTTTCACTCATGCGCCAAAGCAAAATCGAGCAAAATCTAAGTTTATTATATTGTTCCTATGCAAAGTCAATGGTGTGACCTTACGTTTATTATAGCACACAGAAAATAATTTAAACCATCCACCACAGCTACTCGCAGCCCCTCGCTTCGACTGAGACTCAAAAATCGTTTTTAATCCTTGTTACACAAGTTGAACCATCATGGTGGTCGACCTTGAATGCGCAGGTACGATTTTCGGGTCCCAATCAAAGTGGGGGACGGCGCGCAACCACAGCAAATGATTCAACTTATTTTCCGCAAACTATAACCCCTTTATTCATATTATTTGAATATATTTGTAAGGTTGTACGTATACTTAGGTAAATATGACATATTGGGCTAAGAATTACCTATTGCCTTTATTCCAATGAATCTAGTGTTTAGTAATAGGTATATTATACTTATGTTTTCATTTTCTTTGTTAGCAATACAACAACTAATGCTATATACCTATTGACCGTGAAACTTAGACTAGGTCGAGTCTCCAAAGTCACGCAACATAAACGAGGTCTGCTGCGACAGTAAAACCTACAGCTCCCCTGTGAATTTAATTACTACGTGTGACTTTGAAAATCACCAGTTGTAACAGGAATGAGGATATCCGCAGGAGAACCAAGGTTGTCGACATAGCTCGGAGATCAGATGGTCAAAAGGGACCGAAAGGTTCTAGAATGACAACTGTGTAAGTTGCAGCGTTTGAAGCAGGCCTTCCACAGTCCTGGTGAGGATCGCGGGAATCTGATGCATGATGGGGAGGCCTATGCCCAATAGTGAACGTCTATCAGCTGAAATGACGATGATGCTCATGAGCAGTTTTTTAATAATATAACGAGATATAATCGCTTGTTTGTAAAAGGCACGTAAATTCGAGCAGTACAAACCCATTTCTGAAAACTTCTTCTGATAAAACCTACTCTGTCTGGATCCTGGGAAAATGCAAGGTTGCTGTGGTATCTATAAATCACAGGAGTGAAAAGACAGCAAATAGCTAATATTATAATAGCAAAAGTTTTTATATAATTATGTGTATATTTTTGTTACTCTTTCACGTTTAAACGTCTTAACGGAGTGGTATGAAAGAACTACGGCGAGGAAACCGTTGATGAAATTATTAAGTGTCTATATACATATGTCTCCATGATATATACCACCGAAATAACTTTCTAAGTTTTATCAAATCAAGCTGTCTAAGTTACGCTTAATAAATTACAAATAAAAAAACTTTTTTAAAAACAAGCTTTCAATTAAATGGGCTAAAAAGAAGAAAATAAACTTTTCCTTTATAACTTTTACTATCAATTTATAACGACATTACACAATTTATATGATACAAAAGCTTGTCGCGAGATTTTGAAAATATTGAAATCAATTGATAAAGTTATTTAACTTATTTAATTAATGAAGTTATTTAGCTATGTAGTGTGTAGGTATTTACACAGTTAAATCTCGCGACAAGCTTTTATATCACACAAATTGTGTAATGTCGTTATAAATTGATAGTAAAAGTTATAAAGGAAAAGTTTATTTTCTTCTTTTTAGCCCATTTAATTGAAAGCTTGTTTTTAAAAAAGTTTTTTTATTTGTAATTTATTTTTTACTTTTTAGTTATACCTTATTTTTATCGCATTTGTATTCTCAGCAAATACTCACATTTGCTACCCATATCATAGGAAAGCATAAGAAACTTAGTCTGCTATCTTTAGAAGTCAGCCAGGTTTTATTTTTATGTTGGGTAAAATCATCCAATGACATTCCCCGCCCTTCGGCTTGGTTTGGTCTGTTACCGGACGGACAGCGAGCTACCCATTGCCCACCGTTCGTAAGCCCGCGCCTACGGTGGCAGGAAATCGGGATCGGAATTACGGCGGCGGCTGCGGCGTAAGCGCTGTTGCCTGATGCGGTCGGCCTCCTCCTTGGCTAGCATTACTGCTTTGCAGAAGGAGGCGACCACGTGAGAAGTCTTCCAGGTTGGATTTATGAAACCAAAATGATGGTGGTGGATCGTAAGACTAACAATCAACCTACCTTACATGAAATAGCCAATTGCGAAGTTGTCCAGAGTTTATCTACCAGGGATCCACAATCACAAATCCTAGGAAATGCGGAGAAGATTCAAGCACCGTAAAACGATTGACGCTCTTGAAATGTGACGCTGGAGGCGTTTACTGAGGATAAAACAGACTGCTCAACGCACTAACGGTTCCATTCCTAAAGAGCTTTGCAACAAAACAAAAACTTTCGTCGATTGTGCAACAGCGAATTTTTAAGCTGTTTGGATATATCATACGCAATGAAAGCTCTTTGGAACGTTTAGTTGTACAGGAAAGAGTAGATGGCCTACGTTCTCGCGGCCAATCGCCTACCAGATGGACAGACCTCACTAAATCATCTTCAGAGTGTTCCCTCATTGAATGTACACGAAGTGCCATGAATAGAGAGAGATAGAGAAGTCTCGCAAAAGCCGCAACCAACCTACCAGACGATCCATGACCAGTAACACTTCACCAAGAGTAGGACTGAGAAAAAGGAGAATATTGGATTTAGAGTTATGTCACTTTATTTTTCAAGTTACTCTCTGCAAGCCCTTTCAATTGGTATTTTGTTGGAGTGTATTAAAACTAACTAGCTATTTACTTATGTAAATTTGTACGGAACCCTCCGTGCGCGAGTCCAAGTCGCTTATGACCGGTTAGAACTTATTTTATTCGATCCGAAACTCGATGGGATTGTGTCGTTTTATTGCGGAACTCCTATGGCCACCTTCCAGCTCCATCATCAGATCCCGACTGCCATATTGTTCAAAGTACTCGTCATTACAAATCTAACGAGACCAAAGACGAAGGGCTGTGTCGTTTAATTGCGGAGTTCTTGTAGCCACCTTCTAGCTCCATCATCAGACCCTGGTTACCATATAGGATCCAAGTACTCATCAATACAAATCAAAAGAGCCCGAACTCGATGGGATTGTGTCGATTTCTTACGAAGTTCCTATGGTTTTTTTTATAGTAGGTAAAATCACCCAATGACAAATCCCGCCCTTGGGTGGGGCGGGAAATAGTGTCAGACTCTTACTGACTAAAAATCTACCCTGTTCCATTCATTGCCTTCGTCCCAGGGCCCCGGGTGACATTTTCACATAACTTTTGGCCCCAGTAGGTTTCGGCCCTGCTGGGCCCCTAAAGTTTGCTGACAACTCCTTGAGGCGCGTGGGAACAGTGCACGCCGTAAACGACTTGCACCGTTACCGGACGGGCGGACAGCGAGCTACTCATTGCCCGCCGTCTACGAGCCCGCGCCTACTGTGGCCGGAAATCGGGATCGGAATCCAAGCGGTGGCGGCGGCGTGTGCGCCGTTGCCTAATGTGGTCGGCCTCCTCGTTTGCTAGCATTACTGCTTCGCAGAAGGAGGCGACCACCTGCCACTCCTCCTCGCTCCGGAGCATGGCCTGAACCAAGCCCCGGTGCGAGAGATCGCCGTTACCGATCGCCCCCACAAGTACACGGCGATGCTCTTCCCAAGCGGGGCACACCTCGACTGTGTGCTCCACCGTGTCTTTCCGGCGCTCCGCACAGTGGCGACACCCGGGCGTCGTCTCCGCACGAATCTTGTACAGGTACGGACCGAACTTGCCGTGTTCGGTTAGTAACTTAAGTTCCTATAGTAACCTTCCAGCTCCATCATCAGAACCTGGTTACCATATAGGATCCAAGCACTCGTCAATACAAATCGAACGAACTCAAATTCGATGGAGTTGTGTCGTTTAACTGCGGAGTTCCAATGACCACGATCCAACTCCATCATCATACCCTGGTTACAACATAAGATTCAAGTACTCGTCATTAAAAATCAAATGAGCCTAAAGTCGATGGGGTTATATCGTTTAATTGCGGAGTTCTTATGGCAACCTTCAAGCTCCATCATCAGACCCTGGTTACCGTATAAGATCCAAGTACTCATCAATAAAAATCAAATGAGCCCAAACTCGATGGGATTGTGTCGATTCCTTACGAAGTTCCTATGGTAACCTTCCAGCTCCATCATCAAAATCTGGTTACCATATAGGATCCAAGCACTCATCAATACAAATCAAACGAGCTCAAATTCGATGGGGTTGTGTCGTTTAACTGCGGAGTTCCTATGACCACCTTCCGACTCCATCATCAGACCCTGGCTACTATTCATGATCAAAGTACTCGTCATTACAAATCAAATGAGCCTAAAGTCGATGGGGTTATATCTTTTAATTGCGTAGTTCCTATGGCAACCTTTCAGCTCCATCATCAGACCCTGGTTACCATATAGGATCCAAGTACTCGTCAATACGAATCAAAGGAGCCCAAATTCGATGGTGTTGTATCGTTTAACTGCGGAGTTTCTATGACCACCTTCCGACTCCATCATCAGACCCTGGCTACCATTATACATGATCAAACTACTCGTCAATACTAATCAAACGAGCTCAAACTCGATGGGGTCGTATCGTTTAACTGCGGAATTCCTATGAACACCTTCCGGCTCCATCATCAGACCCTGGCTACCATATAGGATGAAAGTACTCGTCAATACAAACTAAACGAGCCCAAATTCGATGGGGTTATATCGTTTAACTGCGGAGTTCCTATAACCACCTTCCGGCTCCATCATCAGACCCTGGCTATCATACAGAATCAAAGTACTCGTCAATACTAATCAAGCGAGCCCAAACTCGATGGGGTTGTATTGTTTTATTGCTAAGTTCCTATGGCTACCTTCCAGCTCCATCATCAGATCAGCTCCATGTTATCATAATGTTGCATTGTCACCCGATTTACACATGCGTGTAAAATTTCAGCTCAATCGGTTGAAGATATCTGCTTCAAAATTGAGTCGCAAGATTTGAGCCGAACATACATAGTTACATACAGTGCAAGCTAATAGAAAGCTTGTAAAAATCGTTATAATTGGACACTGAATTGACCAAATTATTTACCTGGGCACGGTGTGTGTCCTGGGATAAGACAAAGAACCCGGGAGCAATGCTCCTTTGGGATAATTTTCGACTTTCACACAAGGAAAGAAGCTAGCAGATGCTAGGTGACTCATATAGCTCAGCTTCATTATAAAGTCGTTATAACAGTAATAATATTAGCCTGCTTACATAGTGATAATGGCAGTACGAAATTAAGACCGTAATAAAACAATATACATGGGGAAATACTATCTTTTCAATTTTGTCATCTTTATTTGAAGTGGCAAAAACAAGTCTACGAAAATGGATGAGTCACTATCAATTTATGTAATTCGAGTTGAAAACAACACTATTTAGTCTAGATCATTAAAAACGATTTGAGTAAAGTCATGGTAATTTTATTTTGTTTATTCCAATTTTATTATTAAAAAAATCTGAATAAATAAGACTGCAGTTTCTATCTAGTAAACTTCTGCCAACAGCTTCACCAATATCAAACTTTGATATTGGTGAACGGGAACGGGAATTGGGAACGACGCACGTACTCTCTGGATGAGAATTATCCTTTGTCCTACATCAACGTCCAATCTATCGTTGTTAGAAAATACGTCAAAATTGTTTCAGCGTAAGAATGTAGCAAACAGAGTTACTTTTGACTAGCAATATTAGTATGGATTACGGATTCATTAATAAAGTATCCACATGTAAGTATAGTAGGTATGCCAAGCGCATTCGGTGTACTTTGGGCACTTGCCCTCTCTATCAACCTTACTGACACTCATTACACACTCAACATACGGCTTGATATGATTACCTATAGCTCTTCCTGATAAGAGAATGATAGTTACTATAGAATTCAAATTCAAACGGCAGTGGGCAGAGTACATTGCTCGCAGAACAGGTAGTAGATTAGCTCGAAAGATTCTGAAGTAGTGACTGTAATCTGCATAACGGAAGCTGCCTCCCACAAGGTGGACCAATGACCCGGTAAGTGTTGCAAGAATACCATGGATGCGAAACGCGCAGGAAAGGTTATTGTGGCGGCTCTTGGGGGAGGCCTATATCTAGCAGTGGACGTCTTTCGGATGAAATGATGATCATGATAATGACTGAATTCAAGAAGTTCGAATTACTGAATAAAACGAAAAAAATGCAAAATAACTCTAATTTTGAAAACAGGAAGAAACAAAACCAGAAACATAGGCTTAGGAAATTACCATAGGGGTCCGCCCACTAGTACGGCCGATGCCTTCTGGGGCCAAGGGCAAAAGTATTAAAAAAAAACAGCATAGGCGTGGTTTTATTCAGTAGAAGTCTGACACGTACTCTCACTCCACTGTAGAACGGGAGAAGGGAAAATTCATTAGATGATTTTCAACCCTAAAGCGCAATTTAGACGGTACGAGTTTCTCGCCTCGAATATACGAGAATCGTAAGAGCATAGAAAAAATGTCATCGTCTAAACACATACCCAGGTGGTGCGAGTTTCTCGTCTCGAACGTACGATAATCGTAAGAACAAAAAAGCATCTCCGTCTAAACATTCATACCTAGACGGTTCGAGTTTCTCGACTCGAATTTATTTCTTACCTGTGTCTAAACACTTTGATACGATAATGTCATGGCGATTATTGCTTACGATTATTGCGTACGATTTTCTCGAACAAAACGTTCGAGAAACTCGTACCGTCTAAATTACGCTTAAAACAGAGACTTGCGAATTTAATTTTTTGTCTAAGTCTGTTTTACTTTTTGTTTGAAGTCTACGAAAAGAATTCAGGATGAGCCCATTCTTTTGAAGGATGTGGATATATATTTGGTTATCGGCAGCATTGCCAACTTCGTTGTTTATAAATATATGAAATTACAAAGAAAATAACATCAATAGGAGCTTGAAACGTGACCCAGATATTATTAAACAAACATTATCGATCGAATGCATCAGCGCTCGAGGTAGTTAGGTCAAATGCACATCTGTATAACTTTAATGAGCTATTTACTTTCTGATAAGTAATTAGGTTTTAGTATGCAATTATTTATCAAATGGTTCTTTTGCTTGATAAAATTGTATAAAATCAACTTTACATCTTTTTTTTAGGGCTTTATTTTAGGGCTTTTTCATGAATGCTCATTCTTTTATTTTAGGGCTTTTTCATGAATGCTCAGAAAAGCAGTCGGGTTTTTTAGTTTTTTTAAATTACCTTTACTTATTTTTTTAGTTTTATTTTATTACGATATCACTTTCAAAGTAATTACGAATCTAAAGACACCTCTCAAACTAAAATCCATCGAGCCGTTCAGGTCGCAGAGCGTGCCAAACATTTGTATTCGCCGTAAAAATCCGCCATTTTGTCTTTTTTTATTTTGATATACCCATTGTCACTCTCACACTAAATACGAATCTAACGAAACCTCTCAAGCTAAAATCCATCGAGCCGTTCAGGCTGCAGAGCGCGCCAAACAATTATACATACATACATACATACTCTCGAAAAACATAACCCTCCTTCTGGCGCAGTCGGGTAAAAAAATTACTCATCACACGATGACTTATTTTTTAATTATGTTTCATATCTGGCATTATTTTGCATGCATGTTATGAAAAGATTAGTCTTATCAAAGAGCATCTAATCAAATATTGGCTTAACATAAGCAAGTAAAGGTCGTTATAATTTCCGTTTTAGCTTTATTTCCTTTTCGACTTAGCATTTTTCTAGCCCTGCGAAGCCCGAAGGTCGGTGCACGAACCACTACTAACACTAACCGGTTGTTTTTATAAATTATAATGACATTAGTTCTTATTGTTTGTTGATTCTGAATAGAAGACATTTGCTTCGCTTTTCAAAGCATTTACAATACGCAGAATATAAGTTGAGCTAAAATGGCGATCGACCTTAAACGCACAGTAACAGATTTTCGGGTGTCAATCGAAGTGCGGCACAGCGGGGTGATGCGCGAACCATAGCAACTACGGCCATTTTAATTCAACTCATTTGCCGCGCACTATACCTAGAAAATTAGTCACATCTTTGGGTAGGTACCACTCTGCGGTCTATGTAAAATTACGTCTTTCACAATAAGGTAAACTTTGAACTGAGAGGGACAGTAAAGGGCGAGAGTAAAATGTTTCTCGGTCGAGACAGTGATGTTAAGCGCTCGGCCGAGCACTCGGCGCTATGTTTACGGGCGAGACAGCGCCCTCGACCGAATACTCGGTACGTGTGATCAAGGCATTAGGGGCCATTCAAGTATTACGTAAGTACTACAGAGAGGTGGGGGGTCTTTGCTTTGCTTATTTTTGATGACATGGCATTACTGTCTACATATACTCCATTCGCAATAAGATTAGACATTTAAACAAATCTTTTTTTACTGCCGTTCAACCGATTTTGACCTTTATTGCGTTAGCAACATGACAAACATTGGCTGTAGTAAATAGTTGGTATTGTAACCATATTTTTTTCTTTTAATGCCACCCTTATTGTTACGGAATAAAAACCAAAATCGGTTGAACTGAAAGTAAAAAAAAAGGTTTTTCTTGAATGTCTAATCATAACAGTCTATAATTATTATCCTCACAGTTAGACACAAACCTTTGACAGACGTCACGTGGCATGGATCTAAAGCAGCTCTACAAGTTTAGTTTCCATAAAAAATTTATGCCTGACGCGGCCAGATCGGCGTACGTGGTTAATGTGTGCGCAATGTAGTTCTACCTTAATTATTTCTTAAAACACATACTTACTTATAAAAAAAAATAGTTTTCCACTGGTGTCGGAAGCATCATTATTATTATTATAAAAAGTTACTGAGGTCCTAGAATTATTCTATAAGTAATATAAATAACATTGACTCACCCGTCATAATGACGACAGATACCATCGTGATGATAAAAAATGTGTTCTGCCATTCGTCAGTGTTCACCTGGACGAAGGAAGTCGTCACCAGAAAGCATATGGTCACTATTATCAGGGAGCCCTGCAGCCGTACCTTTAGTGGTATTCTGGAATTAAAAAATCATTTAAATATTTGGATGATATTTTGTTTTGAGGTGGGAAACCATCTCATGACTATAGGGTGGAGCGAAAGAGCGTGTCAGATTTTTACTGACTAAAATCACACCTAGCATAGCATAGGCCTTATAATGTTCCCACTGCTGGGACTCAGGCTTTCTCTCTGAGAGAGGGAATGGGCCATAATCCACCACGCTGGCCCATGTGGCACATGTGTGCTGGCACATGTCTTCGATTTTTTGGTTTTAGGACATGCTGATTTCCTCATGATGTTTTCCTTCACCGTTTTGAGAGCAGTGGTGACGAAATAAATAACACAAAGTAATGCGCCTAGATAGGTATGAACCCGCGGCCTACAACTCGTAAGTCGGGGCTGTTACCACCTGGAAACCACCCATCACAATTAAAAAAAAAACACACCTACAACTGAGCCCTTTGCGTTTTAGGGTAAGGGTAACCTTTTCAGAAGTTCACCAATGGCCCTAGTGGCATTTTTTCATTTGGCTTCTCTATAGAGATCTACACTTTGGAACATGCATGCACACTCGCATTTTAGAACGTGAACAAAAGAGTTCAACTGTCAATGTCAAGCAAGTTACATTTATGGCTGCTTAAACCAACCTACCCTGCTTGGAGTTAGAGATAGTTGGGTTATCTCTAAGGTAGCTACTCGAGTTATAAAAGAA
This sequence comes from Leucania comma, assembly GCA_958295575.1. Lineage (NCBI taxonomy): Eukaryota > Metazoa > Arthropoda > Insecta > Lepidoptera > Noctuidae > Leucania > Leucania comma. The sequence goes on from OY282469.1 coordinate 5,525,742, forward strand.
TAACACTGGGTTGCAATTTGAAGCATTTCTTAAAGGTTCTACAACTCTAGCCTACTCTGGTTACTGTGTGTCAAATGTCTTCCAAATCAAGTGTAAACGAGTAACAAACATACTCACACTTGCTCCATCCCTCTAACAGGTCATAAAGTGGATCGCATTTAAAGCTCATCATAGGGAGGGACTCTGATCTGATTATGAAAATTGTTTCTCTTCTTGATTACAGCTACATACAGATAAATAATAATAATAATTTTATTTGACAAGACAACAGTATGGTCCACTTTGTTAGTTAGCATAAAATTATTTAAAACTAGTGTTAGTAAAACAAAGAAAATATGTGTAGATATCTGAAACAAAATGTGCAACGAACAATATAGCAAGCAGTAAACTACCTAACCATTCTCTCCATATAATACCTCAGAATAGGGGAATATGGATTCTCAACCACTGTTTTCAGGATGCTATTGTCACTGACCCGGGTTCTGTGCATCAGTGATGCTACCTTCTTGAAAATTACTGCATGTAAGTCGTCAGTTCGATTTTCGGCAAACATTTCTGACGCACTACAGAAATGGGGTGGTTGAACATCATCCTAAAAACATTGTTGTACTGAATATCCAAGACATCCATTGATCTTTTGGTGTAGCTGATTCTCAGACCCTGACAAAACGCCTTGAACAGGGTAATCTTGACTTTGTCCGTACAATCAATAGAACCTAGTTAATTATACATATTAGTAAGATATTCTAAGCATACTTACAAGTGTCCATACAGTGAGTTCAGGATGAGGAACAATAAGTTAGGAATAGCAGTGGCCACATTGAGGTATGATGTGAATTCTGCCTGGAACGGTGTCTTGCGCACCATCATTGTGAGATTATTTGGTGTGACATCCCGGAACTTGTACATCCAATACTAAAAATTAAAAACACTAATTTGTACCTGCTATTTTATGGGTATAATGAGGGCAAGTTACTATTACTTTTTAAACCCCCCTTACACCACAACCTTACACAACCACATTATGGTTATAAGGGGGGTAACTTCAGAAATTGTGACTAACATGAATACATGGTGTGCTGACGACAAGTATAAAAAATATTAGAATACTCTTTTGGTCTTTTTTTTTAAGTGGAGAGTCATTGTGATGAGCGGAAGGGTTTGCCAGACTTTCACTGACTAAAACCTACTCCTATATTCCTTCTTTGCTATGTGTTCCAGGACCCCGGGGATCCCTTTCAGACTACCCGTGGCCCCAGAAGCCTTCGGCCCTGCTTGAATTAGTCATTGCTTGTTGAGTGATGGTGGACATGATTTTTTTTTTGCTTTACACAAAGTAGAATTAATTGAATATATTTAAAAAAAGTTTTGTCAAATAACATAGAATTCGACGAATCAGACTCGTTCATAGATAACGAGTAATTCCATGATTCTAAAAACAAAAAATTAAGTAGCCTGAAGGTCGTTTTCGGTCGGTCACAGTTTAGCAATACAATAAAAAAATACTCACATCATTGGCGGTGATCAAAAAATTCCAGGGCACTAAGGAAGTAATTCCGAAGAGATAGAAGAGTATGTAAACAATGCAATAGTTGTCGTGAGGCTGTTCGCCAGTGTCCAGGACCTTCGTCGAACATGAGTCAGTCACTAACTCCCTTTCTTCAGAATCGTCAATAACTTCCTCCTCATTCTCAATACTTTCTATAGCATCCGTATTAATAGACCCTGTCGCATCCATTGTTACCAAATCAGAGCAATATTACTTCACAAAAAAAAATCAAATACGCACGGACGTATTTAGTTTGTTTCTCTTCGAAGACGAATGTTATGACTGATTTTTAAACACTAAACTCTCACTTAATAAACATTTGTTTCAATTAAGGATTTTTAGTCACTTTCCACTTAAGCATAATGAGAAAAATAATATTATTTAATGCCTAGGTCGTACATTATTTGGTTCGATTCGATCGAATATTGAATAACAGCTGTCAATTTTATTCAAGCCGTCAAATTCAATGTGAACGAATCAAATAAATTCTATTCTCTAAGGAACGAACCACTCAGTACGACCATTAGCGGTGGACGTTTCAACAACGAACAGGTTTTAATGACCGTTTTTGGTTCTTCAACGGAACAACCGTTTTACAATCACACAACAACCGTTTTTTAACCGGGACCAAACTGTCATCGAACCAATTTCAATTCGATTTCAACCAATCTTAGAATTACTGTTTGCGAACTGTAATCTTACTTTTAAGAAAATAACATTGAGAATCCATTTATTCATCTATCACACTCGTCGCACTGTCGTTATCGATTCAAAAAAGTTCTGAGAGGGAAAGGTGTTAGCGTTATTCCATCCTGTGACTAAACAGTCTTCGTTGCACAAACCAGTTTTCGAATTACTTTATGGAAATCGTTAACTTACTACTAAGGAAATAAGGTTGAGAATGCATGAATTCAAATATCAAACTCGTCGCGTCATCATTTTAAAAATAGTTCTAGGAATGAAAAATGATCTTTATGTGCATAAAATACAGCACAAAGTTTATTGCCACCCTCAAACTGGTTGCGACAACGAACGTTTTCTGCAACTACTTCACTCAACGATAGTTTTAATTTTATAGCAGTCGCGACGTGGACCGTTTTTAACAACCGTTTCTATTGTTGGTAAAAAATTCGTCAACGACCCACCACTAACGACCACAGACTATAAATAGCGAATTATCGATTTTATTTATGAATGAGTTGAGAACGGTGATGACGGTGATAGAATGGGTCGCGTCTTTGTTATTCACAGTTCCAATTTGTAATATTATAACATAATGATTCATCAAACATTATTCATATTTATTGGATTGTATTTAACCAACGCCCAGGCAACGACCATACAACTATGTGAAGATAAATTATAAATTCGAGGACGCTGTAAAAAAACCCATGCAATTCAATTTCTCTATATTTTTAGGTGGATTATCGTACTAAAATTTTGACAAATATTAAAATGTTTTTGTTTAATGGCCTACGGGGAAGTCAGGTACAACAAGGTACACTAACCAAAATTTTTATTTATTTAGACTTAATGTACTTCCTTTGGCATTCTCTGCCTGTTAGGCAAGAGTACCGATTAGAGAACGTAATAGGTGCATTTTAGATCAAAGATTTTATTTTAGTTTCTTCTTTTTCAGCCCATCTCCAACTCTCCAACCAGTTGTCTATGGGTATCATAATGGCCCAAAGATTAAACAAACCTTGTGCCTGTCATACGCTTTATTTTTTCGGTGGGAAAATCATCCAATGACATCTCCGTGCCCTTGGGTGGGGCAGAAGATAGTGTCAGACTTTTACTGACTAAAAACACACTCCTGTTCCTTCTTTGCCTTTCATACCGGGGAACCTTCGTTTCAGAAATCGATTCTTAGCTCCATTAGACTTCGACCCTGCTGGACCCGTACGGTTCGCTGACAACTCCTTGAGATACATGCCGTCGACAATTTGGGCTGGGTTGCTGGCTCGGACTGTTACCGGACGGTCGGACGTCGAGCTACCCATTGCTCGCCATCCGCAAACCTACACCTATTTTGGCCAGAAATCGGGATCGGAATCCCGACGGCGGCTTGGGCGTGAGGGCCATTGCCTCACGCGTGCGGCCTCCTCCTTTGCTAGCAACTACAGCCCATTCACGACTTCGGACATAGCGGCGAGCGGCTGATCGGGCGCGCGCTGCTCGCCGCTAAGACGTAAGACGTGAACGAGCAGTAAGCGCGGGGCGGACAGCGGTAAGACCAAAAGTATGAAAATGTTTGTAACACGCCACGAGACGCCGGCGCTGCCAGCTTACCGATGCCCATCCCGCTCGCCACTAAGGGCCACCGATGCGTTATGCGAGCGCATACGCGATCCCATACAAAAGTGCGCTATACGGACTCGCTGCGCGGGTACCGGTCACGGGCAGCCGGGCCCCGAGTCCCTTTTGCTACGCGTAATAATACATTAAACTTCTCCATCGATACGACTACATGCACTGTGTTAAAATTGAATAGCGTCACTACGCAGGTAATAATCCGGTTTCCGTTACGGGAACAGCCGCACACGCCACACGCGCACGAGACACGTGGCGGGAGCCCGTGCGAGGGCCTCCGCGCTTGCGCCCGCTTAACGCAGCGTTGTCCCTAAGACCGAAGTCGTGAACGGGCCGTAAGGTATATGACCTAAAACTGGGAAGAAAAATAAAATAAAAATAGTTTTCCTATGAAAATACTGTGTCAAATTTTATTAATATTTCATCAGTTAAATCATAATCATATTTGTCATTATAAACTATAATTCTAAATTATGATTTACTATTATTCTTGTACAATTTACATTTAAAGCATGAACATTAGGTCATTATATTTATATACATGTAATCATGTAAATAACTTAGTTAAATACAAAAAAAGACAGTAAATAAGATTATTCAAAATACATGTTAAAATCTGCTTAAACACAGTATTTACTGATCTTAGCCGAAGATTTATTTACTACAAATTGGCGCGTCTATCCATAATATATTATCATAGTGTCAAATTAACGCAACAATTACAGTTGGTATAATAGTATAGAAAATACTTTTAAGTACGAGCTAAAGTAAGGACTAGTCTTGAAAGACAAGAAGTAAGAGTGATAAATACATTAGCTAGGTACTTTAATACGTGCCTACATATTACAGTACCTAGCTAATATACAGCGTTAAATTTTGATCGTTTTAATCCCGTGGAGGGTCGATTCGGTACATGATTTGTAAAGATAAAATTAAAAAATAAAGATTTTTTTTTTACGGTGTATATTTTTTGTCTACCTAGACAGACAGGATCGACGCGCTAATATGGAAAGAAAATCTTCCCGAAATATCTATAAAAAGATTGAACATAACATGAATAATATTACAGTTTTAAAATTATAAAATATAACTATTGTATATGGAAAGACTGTCTCCTAAAACTAATTTACAATTACATATCAATTGTCGAATAAACATTCATAAGACGTTAACACTTAAGGACGGACGTGCAAAAATACGTATCTAATATTGCATCATAACCATTAATTACAAATGAACCTCTCCGGCACCAGTGTACTAAATATAGTACACCTCATACCAGCTGAGCTAACTTAAATCTTATTTTTGCCTAATAAGGTTTAAATTAATTGGTATGAGGTGTACTATATTTAGTACACTGGTGCCGGAGAGGTTAAAGTATACGCCTTTTAGGTACTTACTCTTTTTTGTGATACATGCATATATTTCACTTAATAAAAACTTATTAATAAGGCATTCATTTGTCCGTAAGGCGCAGCATTAGAATTTAATTTGTTTACTTCATTATGAGATCGATCACCTCTGGTAATTTGCATAGTCATTGTGACTTAAAATACTTTATACATACAAATATTCACTAAAATTAACTACAGGGACAGAATATAAGATAAAGTTGGAATGTCAGAAGTTTATAAAGGCACTTTTTCTAGATAAAAACGCATGAAATTAAATGCAAGGAATATAAAATATCTCGATCAAGACATCATAACTCAGTCTTTTCATTGATTATCTACGTCTACAATAGGATAGTGTGATCAACTCCTTTTATTATACTATCTAAATAATAAGGCCACATTTAGTTGTGTACCATGTTAAGTAACACTATACAGTCGTTTATTTACGAGTTTCTTATGGCCTTTAGTACCAGAAGTGTAGCTAGTCTGTCTAAAAAGTCTAACGACTTGGAAATTTTTAAACGGAATAAAAAATCTGTTGTTGGCAAAACGAATTTTAGTTGTCATTCAAATGGATAACCAATTGGTGGGTATGAAATACTTTGATACTTTGTTATTTAACCTACTTTTGTATTAAGAATATATCATTAAAGAGAGCGAAATATATTCTAAATGAAAATCTTTTGCATTTTTTTTTTGTTAAAAAGATTCCTAATAATGTTAAATCATTAAAAAAATACTTATATAAGATGCGTTTTATAAGGTTTTATCAGTAAACAATGATCAAGACCTTTTAATCGACCTCGATTATTCAACCAGTGTTGACTACATCAGATTTCATTGATATTATTGATAGTACCCTAATAATTACGTAAGTCGTTTTACTTTTTAGACGGACTTTACCGTCTAATAGCAGTACCAATGTTCCCTGGCAACAGGGGTTTCGACGTGTGCAAAAATCCGACCAATGTTTGTGGCCAACTGCAAGCCCGTCCCGCTGTCTCAGGGCGCTAGTTCTGCACTCATAGGGCGTATATATATATATATATATAAAAAAAGAATAAAAACCCGCTATTTTTTTTACACCGAGCCCCTTTGGGTCCACGCCACTGTCTACCTACTACATAGCAGTTTCTAATGGTTGACTATGTGACCGACTTGCTTCAGACATTGGTATAGGACTGCATTCGGAGTCCTCAAAGTCGAAATTTGTTTCAAGTAACGCCTCGGACTTAGATCTATGGTGGAGTTCGTGTAGTGGTGAATCGTCGAACTCTCTCGAAAGGTCGTGTGGGCTGGAGTCGTAACTGGGTATGTTGTCGGATGCGGTTGTATCGTACGCACTAGAATATACTGGTGGGTGAGGTGGACTTGGTAAGTTGTCTTCGTAGTATTGCTGTTGATCTATAAACAAGAATAGTAAATATTAGGTATATTATATTCTCAACACAAAAAGCTTTTTAAAAAGAAGTCGCTTCCCAAATTAGTGCTTAATTACAGATAGGTAAGTAATTATACTGATTCGCAGATTCTAAATTTAAATTCTATTTAGTTAATTTTGAGTTAAGTACCATTGTAATTAGTTCTGATTACAAGGTACTTAACTCAAAATTCTCACTTTCTTTATTTTGAATTAAGGCTCCAGAATGGTTGTCAGTTGTACCTAATCTGCCTATAACAGAAGTAGTATAGCTCGCGGCACATAAGTTGAACACGTTGCTATGGTTACGCGCAGCCCCCCACCTCGATTGGGACCCGAAAATCGTTAACTGCGCATTCAAGGTCGCCATAATGGTTCAACTTATATTGACGTGATCGTAAGTAGATTTTGTTTAATTACCTGCTACATTATTCCTTTGCCCGAACGTTGTAGTAGGTACAGCTCCCGCTTGTGGCTGCTCGGGCATTTTAGACCTTAACTCCATCAGGAAAGACAATTTAGGTTGCGCGCCGTAGCTTCCTGCGGGAGCGCCGTACGGCCCGTATATCTTCCCTGCCCTCTCCAATTGTCTCTTCATAGTATCGCCATCATCAGAATGATCTCTCAACGGTAACGTATCTGATGTGAAGTACTGAGAATCGCTTTGTGGTGACATTGTATAATCATCCGGAGGCGATCTTAAGCCTTCGGCATGATGTAATATGGGTATTTCTTCCGTGGCAACTGTATTTATCGACGGTGCCCCACTGGCTGTACCAGAATTGTCTCTATAGCCTTCGTTTCTAAAAGCTAAGTTGTATGGTCTAGTATTATTTTGTGGCACGGAATATTCTGGAGTGATAGGTTTCTTGACGAACGTGGAGTGTTGGAGCGGCATCACATTCGGGTTTGGATTGTGAGCCTCGTAAATGTCGAAGCTCTGGTTGTCATCGAGAGAGGAATTGAACTGGCTCTTTTCCATGGATTCCATTGATGTTGTAGTTGCTAACATCTTCCTGTAGTCTGAGCCTTTCGTTAGTGTGTCGGTGGAGCGGGTACTACTCTGTAGACGACAAATTAAAAAGTATGAGAGACATATGTATAAATATAGAATAAAAATGAACCTCTATTTTTCTCTTGGTCACGCTATAACTTAAGGATGTTTTTAATATCGAGCGGATTTCATCACGTATGCAGAATTACTCCGCATGCAGAGTTGCTGCCCGATAACACGCCCGCATCTTGCGTGCGTATTCCACGCATTACAATAAATACTTGTATGAAAAGGAAATTAGCGAGGGAGCGATTGTTACGCATGCGGAGCAATCCCACATGCGTGATGAAATCCGCATGCGCCGTCAATGACTTGTAGGTAGTTAGTACGCAACGACCAACTACCTACAAGGTCATTGACTCGATTACTTAAAGAAATTTGTAAAGATAAAAATGAAAAATAAAGTACTTTTTTTTAAACTCGAATTAATTAACGCATGAACGAAATTGATTTCTCTAAGTAAACGTCAGCTGATCGAGGCCAATGAACTGTAGGTAGTTAGTACGCAACGACCAACTCATCATCAACAAGGTCATTGACTCGTTTACTTAAAGAAATTAATTTCGTACATGTGTATATTAATTCGAGTTTTAGAAAAAAAGTACTTTGCTTTTTTTTATTTTATCTTTACAAATCGATTGTGTTTTATATACCGGATCGACCCTCCCCGAGATTAAAACGATCAAAATTTTACGGTGTATATACAGGTCAATTTCTATCTATATCTTGTGACATCTTACCATTTGTGCCATCTTTCTTCTGTAAGGTGTATCTGGGAAGCCACCGTTGATGCTGCCTATAGACCGCACCGAGTGTAAAGATTGCCTGATTGAGTTGCGGCGCTCTAATCTTTGGACATGTCTGTGGTTTAAAAAAAAAATAGATAAGTGAAGATTACTTGGCCTTGGATAGTAGAGAAAAGAAGAAAACCTATTGCGTCATATACAGGGTGTAAGGAACAGGTCTCCGCGAACTCTAAGGGCTTGGTTAGTAGCCGAAACTGAACAACCATCAGTTTTTTTTTTTTTTTAAAACGAAATAAAATGGCCTCTCCATACAAAATTATAAACTAGATTGAAGAGTTTGTATGGAGAGGCCGATTTTTTATACCAGATTTTTTTTATTGGGTAAAAATCATCCAATGACATCCTCCGCCCTTGGGCGGAGCGGGAGATAGTGTCAGACTTTTGTTGACTAAAAACCCACCCGTTCCTTCTTGGTCCTTTATACCGGGGCCGGACATTCCTTTCAGAAATCAGTCCATGGCCCCAATAGGCTTCGGCTCTACTGGGGCTCTACGTATACAAGCGTACAAGCTTTAAGTTTGCGGGGACTTATCCGTTACAGCCTGTATTACTAGATCAGTTTGAGGACAAGGTATTTTAAAAACTTTCTCATTTTTAGAGCTGAAATGTGCCAACAAAGTCAATACTAATGAAAGAAACCAACCTGTGTTTAGACTTGGAATACCAGCAGACAAGCGCAGCAGCCACTAGCAACACGGCAGCAAGTAACACGCCGACAAACGCCACGGCAAGAGTATCCCCGCGCCACGACATCGGGTCGATCATTATCTTCGGATCTGAGAAAGACAAATATGTATTAGAAATCATTCAGAGTTGAGCAGTGGTGGCCCAGTGGGAACGGCCCTGACTTAAAAGCTCGTAGGTCTCGGGTTCAACCAACCCAACGAGGGGACTTTGTGTAATTTATTTCATCACCATAGCTCTTAAAACAGTGATGGAAAACATTGTGAGTAAGCCAGATGTCCTAGAAATAATTTAGAGACATGTGATATCCACCAATCTGCACTGAGTCTTTGTTGTAGATTACGGACCATTGCCTCTCCTAGAGAGGAGGCTGAGCCCCGACAGTAGGCACATTATAAGGCTGTCTATGCTATGCTATATCCAAAGTTAACAAAGAAGAAATTAAAGTCATAAATATTCCTGCCGTATATCATTATCCGAGTCCATCAAGGTTCTCCACAGAGACCATTCTTGCGCTGTTCGTATCCAACGGCTTCGTACGACTTTTCTCATTACGATACTACTGAGAAAGTATAATTTCTTCCAATATTAGTGCAAATATGGGTTCCAGATATCTTTTAGGGATCTTAGTAGCTAGAAAGTCATCTACTCCTACAAACGACTAAAATAAACATTTGTTTCATCAGTTGGCTTTTGCGTTTCAGGGCCACGAAAAACCGAAAAATTATAAAATAATATATTGGTTTAAACCTTAGATCCACGAAATATTAATAATATATCATTAGATACTATAATATCACACACACTATCAACAACAAACCGCACTGGGCCCGCGATCCACCAACCCGCATAGGGCCCGCGTGGTGGATTACGGCCCATTCCCTCTCCTAGAGAGAAGGCCTGTATCCCAGCAGTGGGAACATTAAAAGGCTGATGATTATGATGATCAACAACAACAACGAATGAATATGAACGTCAAAAATTAAAAAGCACTTACCAATTTCGCAAATGAAGGCATTCTTCTGATGGCAGTCAGTGATTTCGACGTTAGAGAAGGTAAACGATGTACACTGCGTAACATAGTCGATATGGTTGACCCATACCCTGTCCCCATACTGGAACCACTGGTTCTGTCTGTTGATGAACTCGTAAAGCGCCGCGTAGTTGCCCGTCACGTATGGCATCGATGCGTTGTCCGACTGGAGAGAAAAACCGAAAGGGTTTCTTAAAAAAAGTTGGGTAAAAAAATTGGGATCAAATAATGGGTGCGGGGAGTATTCATAAGACTTTTTGTAGAGTTGGGATAATTTTTTTGAGATCGCAAAAAAGGGTCGCTGGGTAAATCATTGTCGAATTAAGCCCATTTGTGTTAATTTGATTTATGATGTCTTAAATGTGTGAAACTATTGTCAAAATACGATATTGATCCTCGATGATACCATGATTTAGGATTTTGTATTCATTCAAGAAAATTTTGACAGAAAAAAAACAAACAAAAACGAGGTGAGGGAGGAATCCAAACAGAAATTTATATCTTCGACAATGTACTCGTAACTTCGTTAACAAGTTTTGGCTTTTCTGCGCTTACTGTTATGTCAATTCAACAAATAGTAGGCAGGCATAGTACGCGGCAAATAAGTTGAACCATGAGTTATGATTACGCGCAGCCCCCACTTTGATTGAGACCCGAAAATCTGTTATAATCCTCATCACATAAATTAAACCATCATAACGACCTTGAATGCGTAGTTACCGATTTTCGGGCTACTATACTTTAAGCGATTTGACTACTCACCAAACAAAACAGCCTCGCCTCCTCATACGTCATCGGTGCCCCGACATACATATAACAGGTTCCAGCCACCGCATCCCATCCTGGAGGACACTTCCCTCCTCCGAGGACCGTCAAGTTGTTCATGTAGAAGGGTCTATAGTCCACTTCCAGTAGCAAAGGGTTATCACTCTGGTCTCTAATACGTCCGGCCACGGCCAAGGTCTCGTTATAACTCCAGTAGTTATGCTTTGCGTCGATGCGTGTACGCCAAAGATCGAGGGAGCTAAAATTTTGAAAAAGAAGTTGTAGGATTCGAAATTCGAATATTTAAAAGTTGATAAAAACGTGCGCGGTGAATGATTTGTCAATAGGTGGTAACAGATAGAAGTGTCGGTGATCACTACAACAAATTACTTAGTTAATTATCAAGTGAAGTCATTTTGGTGTATAAGAAAACAAGTCGTTAGTAATGTTTTAATGATGCTATTAGTAACTACAATAAAATGCGTACCTACGGTACCACTGTAAGCCGTTAAGATCGTGTTAGATGGTGTCCAAATCGTTTGCCTAATAGAGGAGATGAAGGTGATGGATCATGACGGAAAAGAAAAAATAATCATAGATCGTAGAGAAGTTTTCCTGAATCAAAAGTATTAGTTGACGAATAAGCTAGTACTAGAAGAGATTTGCAGAGAAAAGTTAAAAAGCTGTAATGCAGAACAAGAACTAATGTTAAGTCTACATGATAAGTCATTATAGGTTGGTAATGGTGCTTGAGACAGTGAGACGGGTTCGTGGCAGACCGGCAGGGGGCGCGGGCTCGCAAAAGATGGAAGGAGTAGAGGGTGGCTTGATAAATAAAGGTTTTGAACTGATTTCGCTAGATCTGGAAGGGGTAGGCGCGTGCTTACAAAAGTTGGGAAGAGTGGAGGGGGCCTTTACCCGGGACTAGGACAGTATAGACTCGCAAAAAAATGATGTTTGATGAATTAAAATTATGACGACGTAGAGTTACCTCATGACAGTTGGATTATAGTCGTCACCAAAGCTATGGTCCGGGGATAGCCATGCAAAAAAAACATGCAAGATAAATATATTTTCTTATAAATATACCTAGCGTGTGGGGATAGTATGTAAATATAATGAACTTAGAAAATCCTTGATGTTTGGAACAAATTAAAAAAAATCGTCAATGTAATATCATTATCATTGAAACCAAATTTTTACTTGAAATATTATAAATACTTATGTTTCCAATTGCTAATCACAAAATTATTTTTTCTAAGGATATTTTCATGAAAAATATTAATAACAAATTTTAAAACACAGGAGGAACAGATTCATACCGAAAATTGGTATTTGGTCATAGTACTCACTTCGATCTATTGACTGTGATCATTTCGTAGTCATTATCGGGGTTGAAGAAGATGTTATCGACATAATTTTGTCCAGCTGTACCTGCTACTACTGTAGCTCGACCTTCACGGTCAGTAGCGTAGTTCCTGTAAGATAGAAAGATCATTAAAATCAAACTTATAGTGGGATATAGGACTGGCCTGTTTTCTCACGATGTTGTCCTTCACCGCTTTGAGAATAGTAGTGTTGAAATAAATTAAAAAAAGTCAAGCGATGTTTTTGAACCCGCGATGCAACTCTCAAATCGGGGCTGTTGCCACTAGGCCACCAACCAGAAAATAATAAAGACGCTAGCAGTTGATACGACAAATGTGACTAATATTTAAACAAATATAAAATAATACAAGATGAACTTACTTATAAAATCCATTATGCGAAGTGGTTTGATAATAAGACATCCTGACGTTATCAAAGCCTGAAACCTCAAGAATCCTCAGACCAGTGTTATCATGAACGTAGTTGTACGTAAAGTTGGAGACGACCTGGCGTAGAATGATGACGTCACTGAAAGGCACTCGGTTGCGTGTGAAGTAGTTACGGTATATCGTGACGTCTTGGAATGAAGATGATTTGCGCCCTAAAAAGTAATAAAAAAGGTGTGAAAACAAGAAGTGAACAAACTGAAAGGTACGGTTAATCTTGAAACTGAGGCCCTACCACGAGCTGCAGGTCTAAAAAGGCCACTTTTGTAGAATCATAATATGAATCATATTTTTTTATACGGCAATATTTATAAGGAATATGATTCAGATATGCAGTGAATTGAGTATGATTCGAATAATTTGTTCAACCATTTTACGAACATTAGAAGATTTGCTTATGATCTGCTAGGAATTCGGAATATGATTTGCTCTCGATGAATTGCTCATGTGACTTTTTTAGGCTCGCTGGTATCGCAATCCCTTTGGCAACCTTAACTGAGCTGTTAAAGGTAAAGAGTTATATACACCGTTAAATTTTAGTCGTTTTAATCCCGCGGAGGGTCGATTCAGTACATGAAATACTATGGAGTGTGTTCTCCATTCTTCTTTCTTGCTCGCACGCTTGACATTTTAACACTTCGTTGTAAGGCCCCAGTGCAGTGAGTGCGAGTTGTTCTTACGCGATCGAAACGTTTACCACGTTTGACTCTCTGATTGGTTAAGAGCTTGGAGCGGGCCAATCGGTGCGCCAAACGTCATAAACGCATCGATAGCGTTAGTGTAAAACAAACTTATACTAGGCACTCTGTTCATAACAATATTGATATTACCTTCAACTTTGAGACACGGAAGATCGTGGTTAGCAAAGAATAAGTTGTGATGGATCCATCCACGGAGCGAAGTAGCTACTCCTCGAGAGTCAGCCCTCACTGATAATCCTCCGACATTGTTTCGAACCAAGTTATTCTAAAAGAAATGAAGTTTGATATAAAAAAAAACCGTTCTAGTGTCGACTAGTCCGACTCGACTCGAGTTGTGGGATGCACGTCGAGTTACGACTTGCGTTCATCTGAACGCACACTTATCCGAACCGAACGCGCCAAACGAATCGAAACAATTACTTTTATGCTGAAGTCCTTCCAGATTCGGACGATTCGACGCAGTATGGTGTGCGAGGTTTCATAGGATTTCTTAAAAAGAATTCTAAAATTCTTTTCTTTCGATTTGTTCGGCGCGTCCGGTTCGGATTAGTGTTCTTCCAGCTTAATACCATTAACTATATAAATATGTAGTTCGATTTCCGAATCGCAAAAAAGTAATTATTGTGTGAACTACTTTACAGGTTTCAGACTTGATTATTTTTTAATGATATAAGTAAGTGCTTGACTGGGATCCCACCTGATTGTTAGCAGTGATGGGATCGTTGATGCGCACTAGTTTGTTAAGAACAATATTACCTATTCACCCTAACCTTGAAGACACTTAAATTAGAACCGGACGGGATGACCGCAGTAGGCAAATTGTTCCAGTCTTTCGTGCGGTATAAACAACGAGGCGAAACGCTTCATCCGGACCGTTTCCTTTATTTTTGACCTTGTTTCTTGCCAAATTTTAGGATACTAGGTCAACGAAGTACTTCCCATTCTCCTATAAGTTTTGATTTCCTTGCTAGTGTCAACATACGCGCCTAAATAGAGCATTAACGGTTTCATAGGTATTTAGATATTGTGTTAACTTAGACGTTTGATTTTTTTTTTATTAGTTCAAGCAGACCTAAGTATTTGATATTAATATCAATTTAATACATGCACGAGTTCCTTAGAAAACGGGTCTCAGAAGACGTACAGATGGACAACTAAAAAGTAACACAACTTATACACAAACTTTAATCTATGGGTACAATGGCAGTCTTATTGTTGACAGCGGTATCTAATAAACAACCTTAGGATGAATCGCCGCCGCTATTTTTGCCGGCAGAGGTACGGAACCGTAAAAAGATGATGTAAAATATAAAATTGCAATTTTGTTTTAGTGTACTCACTCTAAACACCAGCGTCTGCGTATTCTGAACGTCTATTCGAACAGCTGCAAGGCATGAAGTAAAGTTTCCGTACAATTTCATACAGTTGTTCTGAATTTCGTTCCTAGTGATAGCCACTAGTGGATTCACTTCCCCAACAGACAGATATGTAATAGCCCCATCTCTGTTCTTTGTAAATTCACTGCTCGATATATTATGTTGCACATCACGGTCTGTAAAAAAGTAAACTTGTTAGAAGGATTGATTCGTTCGTTGAAAGCCACATTTATTGTAAAATTGAACTTACTATAACCAATAGCTGATATCGGCAAAGTAACAATCTCAGCAATAAATCCGTGAACAGCGGACGCTCCGTTTGCAAACAGTGAAACGCTCAAACTAGCACCTTGTGTTTTGAAGAGTTTCTTCTCATCAGGAGACCCATTTTCCAAGTAACCAATCATAGGTGCCGTAATATTGTAAATATCACCATCATATAAAGTCAAAGAATCACGTTTGCCGTAGTTCTGAGTGTGATTAAAAAGATTGAACTGAAGCAATCTAAATCCAAACGGCTTTACTCTATACATACTTTTGAAAATCTTAACACAATTTACTGGATTATTGTCGTATTTATAGTACAGCAACACTCGCTCTTCGACAGTGATCATTTTGGTACTATCACAGATATCGATAAGTGAAAACAGGTGGTATGGAAGATTCAGATCCTTCAGCGGTGTAAAACTGGATATTTCAGATTCTCTACCTTCCCCATTCAACGATATGGCACTGATACCTTCCCCTAATATATCGTTCACAGAATTAAACATCATATTAATTGAATCGGTGGGCGATATTAGATTAATGCCGTGATGGGCGCATTTTGTTATATTGACATTCTGTATTCTAGGATTCTTTATTATACTTTGAACAGCAGGAGATTTCTCATTGTGCAGTATACCAGCGCCAATTATTTGTACGTGAACTAATTCACTTTCCGATTTCTTCATTGTTTCATGAGTGTGGTGGTCATGAATACGATGCTCGTATAAAGAATATTCAAATTCTGGATTAGCAAATCTTATGCCACCCCAATACTCCAGATTTTCTTCAAGATTTCTTGTACCACAATGAATGAATACAAAATCAGAGTCCCATCTACATTCATGTCTATGACCATAAAGTTGTCCGTTCAGTCTTATTGGGCAGTCTTCATAACGGTCTTCAGTTCCAACACACTGTAAGGGCTCTGGCCAAGACCAAATTCGGGATAAGGAACTACTATGGTATTCTATACGTCGATCATGGGCAAAAAATACGTTAATTGGATCAAAACCCAACTCCCTGCACACAACTTGAGCATTTCTTTCAGTGAAACGGTTATCACACATGGGCACCCATTGTAGAGTGGTCTTATTGTAATATTCGAGAAAACCTTCGTTTGTTTTTTCTGCCGTGTTATCAGTAATTGAACAATTTCTTCCAGTACACAGTCTTATTGAATTTGGTACAGTCAATGATTCTAATTGACGCCTATGCTTGTGGTGCGTCGACGAATATTGACTAACATCTCTCTTTTCTACTCTGTTAATTTCTACATTACTTCGAATTAGAGGTCGCATTACTATAGGTGCTTGACTGTGACCAATAGCTTGAAGGTTACCCATGACTAGTATGCCAACGTTGGGCGCGAATTCCAGTATAACACCGGGACTGATAGTTAAAACTGCATCTGGCATAACAGTTATGTCAGATTTCACTACATACGGAGCCATTCTAGATTCAATAGTGAAGTTTGATAACAAACGACCTCCCAGTTCGTTTGTGTCCACAATAATCTCTGGGCTAAATGAAGCAGACACACTAGAATCTACACTATCTTCAAGCAAGTAAGGTAGATACGTAGCAATAGCGTGGTTATTCCAATCATCAAAATCAAATATCTGATCCCGGATATCTTTTTCTACAGAGCTTCCCCACCAGTTTTCAGTAACATCTAAAAGATTGTTGATCTTTGCTGTTCTTATTCCAGCTAACAATGTGTAGTCCAAGATATTGTTTCCGAACAGGTTCCTACTAACTTTTACTTTCTGTACTCCTTTGAAACCTATAACGTATGTTGGTTCAACAGTTCGTATTAAAGCCCCTCGGCTCACTTGTGCTAGCATGTGTTTGTTGTTCTTCACATGGTTGTATATAAAAAGCGCATAAACCAAACCCATAATTTCACTTTGACTGTCCATATGGAATTTCACCATAAACTGACCACTATTCCTTTCAATAAAGTTACCATCAATCATCATTTTCTTTTCCATGCCTTGTATGGATATTAACCCAGTTTTACAATTGTTATCGGTGAAAATATTCTTTGTTATGTTGACTTCGGCGAAATGGCCATCTACGACTAATGCGAAATTTTGATTGTTACGCCAAGTGTTATTGTGCATGTAGACGGAATGTGTAAAATTCTCATTATACTGCCAAACGTATGGTAATCCAACGTCGAAGCCACCTTGTTTGTTTCTCTCTATTGTATTATCTTGGAGAACGTAATGATACAGATTGTTGGAGCTTCTCAAATCCCTAGCAAAATGAAATATTCCTTTACCATTATCTGTGATCAAACTGCTGTTAACCATTATGGTTATTTCTGTTATGTTACTTTCGTGTATATCCCAGAAGGGAGTATTGACGTATATAGCTTCCTCTTTATTATGTGCTATTTCACAGCCGAATATTTTAATACTTTCGTTAGCTTTCCGTAAAAAGTGGTCACCTAGCTCGTTCAAATATCGATTGTAGTACAAAGCCTTGATTCCTTTTGTGTTTCCTTTTATCTTTGTATTAACCACCTGCAGGGTTGGAACTGGGCCTCTTACTATTCTGTTTCTTAGGTTTTGCACCGGAGCTATGATCGTGCTTACAACCAACACAACTCCTCCTAAGGCATTCGTTCCACTCTCATAAGTTATCACAACGCCAAAACTGTTACTTGTGGTAGGAAACGTCGATAAGTCACGATCAAGACACCACTTCACACTGGCTTCATTTATATTTTGCGAATCGTATATGCAAATGTTTTCTGTAGAAAAGTTGTGTATAGGATTGAGAAGTTGAAGCCCAAGAACGTACCCTGGATTGCATTTGATATTGTATTTTTTTGATATGCTTTCTCCGCTGCGCTTTGTGAAAACTATGTGCCTTGTTTCGCCATTCACCAAACTTATATCTGTTTCATATTCGGGAATCATGATGGGGTGATAGTTAGATTCATCCATGTTAAATCCAGGATCTAAATTAAACCAACCGGCTATTTCTCTTTGTTGTGGTCCAGGAATATGTGGGTTGTGTGAAATGCCAGCTAAGTTATTGTTTTCTATAATGGATCCATATACTTTCAGACCAAGCTGTTTGAAACTAATACCACTTCCTCTATTATTGCTGAATTCTGAGTTTCGGACAGTGTTTACAGCATCGGCTCCGTATAAATCTGAATAAAGTATTCCCAAACCATCGTGGTAGTTGTTAGATATTTTGATACTTTCCAAGCTATGTCGAACGAAATCTATCTGTAGAGCTGGTTTGAAAACATTTGAGGAGTAGTCCAAAAGTCCAGCTTTTTCTATAGTGACGTATTGTAAATCGGCTCTTTCAGATATAACACTGAATCTAACCCCAGCCCAGCTTGTTTCGTAACATCTAATTCCAACATCATTTTCATGTGTGCAAGAATTCTCGAAGTGATCTTTGGTCTCTGCTTTACATTTCGTGATATCGTTGTCGAATTCTGAACATTCAACGTTGGATAAAAGAATATCTTCTGTTATCCCTGCTGCTGGTATTTCATTAGGTTCTAGGAACCAATCCTCCGGGTTCAAAGCAAGGCCAAGTTGATTACACACTAACGCCGCGTTGATAATGTTCCACTTGTAGTTACACACTGTTCCCCATCTGTCATCGATCCTCACTTGCAATCTACCTTCATGTTGTGTTCTACCACCTAGCAGTCTTATAGGCACAATGGGCTCAGTATATCCGGGTGTAGTAGGCTCAAAATCTGTTTCATAAACACTATCGTTGGTCATGACTACTTCTTCTTTTAAAGTAAATGTAATATCATTTGGTCGCTTCCCTCTCGCGTCCAGTTTTCCTGCAACCATTATTCCAATGGCCGGAGGGAATTTTAGTGTGACGCCAGATTGTAGAACTAATTTTCCTCCAGGACGAATATTGATATCCTTATCAACATCATACTCTCCTTGTCGAAGAATTTCTATTCCTTCAACTTCGCCACCAACTACGAAGGTACCGGGTACGTTAAATTGTGGCACATAAAGTGAATTATAATTAATTTGTGTTGCTCCAGGATTACTGCTATGCAGTAAATATGGCATGTAAACGATTTTGGCTAAGTTATACCTGTCTTTTCTATGGAATAGTCTGTTATAAACCTTTTCCTCTTCTCCAAAGCCAAGCCAGTTGTATGTACAGTTTAATATTTTACTTTGGTCTTCGACATGCGATCCAATTTCGTATTGAGCTTCTGGGTTGTTAATTATGTTTCTATAGACGTCGATGTTACTCGATGCTAATACAATAGCAGCGGCAACTCTACTTCTTGGAGTCAACCTCGATGATATGCCTTCTAGAGGTTCAAATGGCTCTCTTACTTTATTGTCTCGAAGAAAATTTCTAGAAAATAGTATATATTGCAAATCGCTGTATGGAGATAATCCAAGATTTACAACAAAAGGGCCTTTATTTCCAAAGAAATAATTATGTTGTATGTGGAATCGTGCTGGTAAAATTTCGAATTCTTCTAGATATTTTCCCTCTATTCGATTCAGTATAACGATTGCACCATAATTTCCATGTTCAAAATAATTATATTCAATCCTACCATTTATATTGAGAGCCGGTTGGATTTTTAGAGGTACTCTTTGGTTATCGTAAAATCTATTATGGCCTACTTGTAAATTGAGCAATCTGGTTGGATTATTAAATCTCCAGCACGTAGATATTTCTACGGTACTTTCAGAGCTAGTATTGAACCAGTTTCCAGTAATATTAACCCAGCTGTCACCACAAAAGTTTCCATGTAGTATACCGACATCCAGATTTTTAAATATTTCAGAATATTCAACAGCAGTAGTTTGATTTACTGGAATATATTCAGTTTCTTGAGTATTATTTATCCATACTGCTATACCGTATCCTTGATTAGAACTTAATATACTTCTTGATATGTTTCTGTTTCCTCCAGTTACGGTGATGTTGATTCCGTCACCTTGGTTGAAAGATATTCTACTTTCCGTTACATTCACATCTCCTGCTCCACTCGTGACTTGAAGACCAGCAACATGATTATTATTAGATATAGACGTGCGATGAATGTGAATTTGCGATCTTAAGTTTTCTATGACCACGCCTCTTCCATTGTTATCGGATATAATCGTGTCAGTTACATTTAAATCATACGTTTTGCTAATGCCTGATGTTAACCTCAAAAAGCCTGTAATATCTGTCCTAGTGTTGGCTCGGAATCTCACGTACATGCGGTTCCTAGTTGATGTAACACTTTGCGGTCGCGTTTGATTTTTTATGCTGAATGCCAATAAAAGTCTGTCTTCTGTCGTTAATCCATCATATATAAATATATCACCCGTATTGTTTTGATTGGTTAACAATTTAATGAAGCTCAAAGTTAAAACATGGTCTGGTCTAGTATAAAACTTTTGATGACAATCCCTCTCCATATTAGAGTATCTTGATTGTTCAATTGACATTTGAATAGGAAACGTCTGACTTGGTGTTGATGCTAATGTGCATAAATCAAAAATTTCGCTTCTGTCTAGCCTTTCATCGATGTTCATTTCGTGCACCACGTATTTGACCCCGTCGCCGCCATTGTCGTGTATCAAGCAATTCTCAATCTTGGCCATGCCATACGTAGAGTTCACATACACACCATATCCTCTATTGTTTTGTATCGTGCAATTGTTTATGACTATGGGAGCGTTAGGTGACGTCACATTTATCGCGTTAAAGGCAGAGTTTGATATTTCTATGTCTTCTAAGACAGGTGGGACTCCTATTACATCTAAGGCACTTGTTGCATTGTTGTCTCTACCTAGACCTGCATTTTTTATAGTAACGTGTATAAGTTTGGACATCGATGTAGGAACGTACAGAGTATTTGCAGCAGTAAGGATTCGTTCGAAGACTGCGTTTTCAAAGCGTAACCCTCTCCAATGCCTTCTTGCGTTTGCAAGATCACTGACGTCATGGTGAGGTGAGCATTGAATAGCGAGATCTGGATGATAGTCGCAGACACCTGAGCCGAGTTCTCTAGAGTTCCAGTCACATTGGAATAGATCGTATTCTGTTCCTTTGCATTTAGGCTCTTCGAATAATAGTCTAGCTCTTCTGCCGGGCTGGCGATCCATCCAATTGTAGAACGATCCTCCCATAAAGCCTAATTGCCGACACGCTGTCTCCATGTCGTTGACGGTCCAACTGAAAGTGAAGAATATAGCAGTATTAATGATACTTTAATGTACCAGTACATATGCCTGACTTGCCTGGCAGGCATTGTGGTTGCTTTCTTGAACCTATACTTACTTTCTTGAGTTGGTGCAAACAGATCTCCATTGTCCTCTGTGTAACAGCTGCACTCTCCCTACTAAGATAGATGGTCCGTCCACTAAACGGATATCTGGTATAGGTTTAGAAGGTCTATCAGGCTCTTCTGTACTCGTGAACGTTATTCCCTTTTGATGTTCACCCTGAAATTAAAACAAAAATGTACTTTGAGTTTTAATAATAATCTTGGATTATAATAAATTATCAGTAGCAAAAATAAAATCTAAGATAAACCTGAACTTTTAATCATATCATCTAGTTTTCTAGACATACTTTTTTATGGGGAAATCATCAAATTACTCTTCCAGCTCTGGGTGAAGAGTCAGCATAAGTCTGGCGTGAGAAAGTGCCAGACTTTTGCTGACTAAAATTCAAATGTGTTCCTTCCACAGTTTCAGGCTGTCGAACAATACCGAAGCTCTGACTGGAATTGGCCCTAACAGGCGCCGTCAATCTTTACTGTTTTCGACCCGGGTTTTGTCCTTATCTTCTCATCATCAACATTATTTCAGCCGAATCACAGTCCACTGTTGGACATAGGCCTTATCATTTCGATAGCTAGCTTAGCTATTTCAATGCTATTCGACTCATATTTTACGACATATTTTATAATAATGCTAGATTGAAAGCTACAAATACTAGCCTAACTTTATTATACTATGTAACTAGTATTTCGAACAGTAACACGACTGATCGCCTCTTCGAATTACGGTCACCTAGTAAATCAAAGACCGTGAAGTAAAACTATTTTATGGGAATGATGCTCAATCTGAAATTAATCATAGTTCTTATTACTTGAAGCTTTTGAACAACTACCCTACATTATCTATAGAAGATGTCATTGAAAAGGCATCTTATAAGTGAAAGGCAGGTGCAGATAATATGTGCAAATGATCGTATTGTATTGTTGTGTATTTCACAAGACATCGATTAGAGAGTTGGCCAAGCGCACAAGGGGTGAGCCAAGAAGAATAGGCGGATGCGTAAAACGCGTTTAGACTTTAGCAATATTATTTATTGTTCTTTACGAATACGTTTCTAAGGGCCATGGTAAATTCACCTATGCGTGACTATACTGTTGAAAGAACTGTTTTGAGTCCCTTTTTTTCAAAGCATCCTGTGTTTTTATCGTCATGTCGGTCAAATAGAGAAAAAGTCTGTTATCTCTGGCAAACGGATGGAAGCCAGCGATGCGTGGGCTATGATGATAAATTGTGTTTTCAGTAAAAGTCATGCTTTATCATTTATGTGCAAAAACTTATAAAGTAGGTACTTGGGTAGTCAAAGACATAAATGGAATTAGCTCGATTCTTCATTGTCAATATTAACTCTACGTCAGACAAATGAGTTATAATCATGAATTTTAGACTTCTATAACATCGTTTGGTTTACCCAATTCTTTTAAAATTAATGGTGCGTATCGACATTTAAGGTACTTAGGTAATTACGTAATTAATAATAATGTGACGATAAGTTCTTATCATTATTCCACAGTTGGAGGAACAATAAATTAATCAGAAGCAGGCTAGTTATACATAAAAATCATATTTACATAAACTGTCGAACAATGGTCATCGACACCAAAGCGGTCACATGACATCATACTCTGTGCGCGCACATCGGCGTACGGGCACGCACGATGCGCCCTTGCACTTCGTCGCTATGGCTTCCTGCCTTTTCACACCACCCCATTCATACAGTCACGATCTACTGCCCAACTGTTACCTAACCGTCGCTAAATTGGAATGTGCACGATGTAATTCCGATTAGGGGAACGACCGACAATAGAATGGCAATTATTGACATTAAATGTCGGTTTACAAAAACTCATATCCGCAAAATCCAGTGAGTTCATCTTATTTACAGTTCAATGAGTGAGGTAGCAAGTAGAAAGTTTTTGAGTGATATTTTCCTGTCCGATGAATGAGCAGGTATTTATGTTAAAGCACTTGTGAATAGTCTAGACGTTGTCGTTGGAGTAACACGTAGGCGTTTGTCTAGGTGTTTTGCAATATGCCTGAAGCTAAGTATCCATTTCACAACATCTAAAGCATTTATGTCAGCTACCTTGGCTAAGAAATGTTTCAGCAACCTTTTCAAACAAGTCCCACCAAAACCGTCGTATAAAAAACAAGCCTTATACTGTATGTAGCACGTGTACGACTTTTTTAGTATGAACTTGAAAGAAATTTACTAAACTAAGTACTGCATCGCGTGAGCAGAAACCGATACAGTACCCAAAAGGCTTTTTATGATTCTGTACACGTCACCCGGAATATTTTAAGGCAGGTCGCCAGACGTCCGTTAAATCGTTACGGCCGGGTAACTATAAGCCTCGACTCCACTAGTGATAAAAAACCCCCACATAAGATCAAATACCGGTAAAGAAACTAAAGGACGAGGCAAGGACACCGGTTTGAACTGTGAGTCAGCATTAAAGCACGGTAAGTATACGGTCTGCTTTATCGTTTCTTTTCTTTGTGGCCACGTTTTTATTGGGATCTCCCGAAGATATAGAAGCACATTATAGAAGTAAGTGTAGTCTTTGGTTACTAGTTTAGAAGCATGATTGGAACTAATCGGGACTCCCAAATAACCGAAGGTAACCGCGGATATATTTTTTGATACTTCCACTTCATTCTTAAAAAAAAATTATGCGCAAGTGCCAAATCCAAATGCTAGTTTTTACTAATTTTTAAATTTTTGCATTTTTTTTTAAAGATTGGCATTGTGAAATGATATCAGCCGATGTAGGTGGTGCATTTGGAAGCGTGTCCGGCCATTTTGAAAGGCGAGACCACCCGTTCGTGTTACCAAGGTCGATGTGGAATATTGTATATCATCGAATAAATGTATGGAGAGAATATTGAAAAAAATTTAACTGATCAATCAACCATCATGGCGCAAATGGATTTAAAACGGAAGAAGATACTAAGATACAAATGTTTTTTAATCAAGTTCAAGTTCACAATTTACTAACTATCCATAATAGAGGTCAAAGTCAGAAAAGTAATGCGAGAAGGTGGTTACGTCAGCATTTCTATTAGGTAATGACACATGAGATTGGAAGACAGACAATGATTGATGGATCGCTAATCTATTATGATTAGATATACTTACTATATTTTTTACTATTATTTCTCAAGATAATTGCGAAGGTATTGTCCGTTTTCGTTAGTAAATTTATCGATAAATAAAATTTAAGATTAGGTTGGGTATATTGTTATATAGGTACGCCTTTGCCCATTTCGGCTACGTTGACTAGTTTCTATCCTGATATCAGTGCAATTACCGGTTGCGATCAAGGGTACATTGCAGGGTTACACAGCCACTTATTTAAATAATCTAGTCAGTGGGTGCAGTACATCCATTTTGCGACTTAAACTAAACTTTTCAAGGGATTAGCCCCATCCCTTTTTTCGCTCGCACGACTGACATTCCAACACGTCATGATTAGTCCACTGTTCTTCTAGATAACTTACAGGTAACCTGTGTTTAAAAAAGACAGTAGATAATTTTAAGCAGCGAAAGCTCTAAAGAGCTGATTAATAGACTCCTTACAAGAAAACTTTCAGCAAACATATTTTTGACAACATAATCTATGGTTTATGGACGACATCGACATCTTTATAACCAATATAACAATATAGCAACTTTACACTGCCTTACAATTATCCAATAGGTGAAAATGTGTGTGTGAAATCTAGATTCTATATGTTTTAGATGATGATGAAGAGTTGTAGGAGTATGGGCCTATAGAGTTTCTTGGCGGTTCTTTCTTCTCCATAGGAAACGACCTTTGGCACCGTGTACTAGTTTCTGACATTCTCTAGTGCCTATGTAGGCCTGTGAAATAAAAGTTTTCGATTTTTGATTTTGGTTACCGCCAGTCCGCCATTAAAACGACAAATACAAATGTACATAAGTTGACATAACTGAAGTGTTTTTACGAACTATGCACAGCTATTATTGGACATTGAAAGCAAATTCCAAGCCTTCACAGCAGCGACTTCCTGTGTAGATCGCCGCATGGAATTACAAATGTGGGTTTGAGCCAGGTGAGGGGACTGTTTAACCAAAATTGTATTTTAATGGTAAAACAAAAGAAATATGTCTCAATAAAGACAATGTTATTATTAATAGGTTACGTGTGTAAGTAGACTACCACCACATACTCAATAGGATCCCCAAATCTCAGAAAAAAAGCCTTGGTATGTATCGATCTCAGGGTTGTGATATTTTGGACAGAATTAGATACCGTGGCCCTGGACAGCAAAGGGAACTGAAAGAACAAGGTGGGTTTTAGTCAGTAAAAGTCTGACAAACCCTCTCGGATCTTCTTAGACCTTTGATTGACAAAGAAATCCTACATCAATGATATGATCAAACGAGGATTGACATATCATCAAATGTTAACGTTTAAACGATCTGGCCAGTTTTAGTTGGCCATATTATGAAGTGATCAATTCTATAATATGCAATGGCTACGACACATCGATCTTGAAAAGTTATTTCAAAGCAGTAACAACTGAGTATTTAAGTAATAATTTAAAATATTTTATAAACCTTCTAAAGATAAAAATCATTAATTAAAAGTGCTTGTACACAAATTTACTCCAAGGGCTTGATCACTATGTTGCTGATTAAAGGAGAAATTCTCCTAAGTGCCTGGACTAGCGGTCCGTGCTTCCGCCGATTTCTCCGTGCACCATGCCAAGCCATGGATCGTGCTCGTTATCTGCCAAGTAATTTATACAACTGCTATTTATGGCTGTCTGGATTCCCATGGATCGGTCACGGTGGATGGTTGAAAAACGTACCTATCTACTATTAATAGAACTAAGTGCTTAATCAAAACATAGATAGACAAATTGGTTTCTTGGAGGTTGTAGCATAATTTGCCTGCATTTGCAAATGAATGAAGCTAGAGAATTTAAAGAGATGATGGATGATGCCAACAATGTAACTGTAAAAATACAGTTGTGAAGGATGCTGGTACTAAAGTTGGCTTTGTTTGTAAAGGCCGATGTATATCAGAATTTGTGGGACTAAATGTATATTTTTTAGAGTCAACCACAGGAAACTATAAAACAATGAATTAAATGTAAAATGAGCTGTCGTACTAGTTGTGAATTGAACGTGAACCGAACTAAATCATAGTAACTTGAAAACTATCATTGTATAAGTATGTTTATTTAATACATTAAAAAAGTCATCCATAAAGACTTATCGTCAATCTGTGGGAGCGAGCGTTTGATGTTATGAGGCATGCGATTAAAGCATACAAACTAGCTGGTACTGTATTTTGGTGAGAAGTAAATAATTCCGTGGGGATGTTCGTGTGACTTTGGCTCTGGAATCTATAGGGTAGCAGGAGCACATATGACTTTAAGTTATTAAAATCTAATACGCTCGCGCACTCTCAATCTACCCAGAGCAGAACAAGATGGAAAAAAGGGGCTGGACTGCTCCAGATTAGGGCTTCAAAATCGATTACCTACATTGAAAGTTTCATCAATACAGTTATGTTTGACCTCTGTTAAAACTAAAGTTCATTGTTCTCCAAACGCCAACCTGACAAATTGTAATAACATTGTCTGCAATGCTATGCGAATCATTTCGCAAGCATTATCACTGAAACAATGACTTGTGTTTCCATTTCCAGGAAGCTGATTCTAAACTGTGGCCTGTTTTCATTTTTGTGAGACAGGACGGGTTTGATTGGGCAAAGATAAATCTAGACCAGCCCATGTGACCAATACCGGACGGTTGGCCTCGAAAAACAAAAGCAGGTCTAGTCTACTAGTGTTGTTTACTGACATAACACATTCAATTGATGAAGCAAGAAAGTACAGTGCCTCTACCATGAGTTTTAAGCAATAGTATTCGTCGCTACTCGATATCGACGCCGTAAATATTTTGTATGGCAAATTTTGCAGCGCCTCTAGCGGTCACTTGCAGAACCAAAATTTGCCATACAAAATATTTACGGCGTCGATATCGAGTAGCGACGAATACTATTGCTTAAAACTCATGGTAGAGGTATAGGTAAGAGAGGACTTGATAGATTGAACGCGACACTACTAAGCCATGGAATTGATTGCTAGGTTTTTATTGGGTCTATCTACCTATTCTTTTTTTTTTGTGTGGGAAAACCATCAAATACCTAACTTTTTCCACTGTGGGTGGTGCCAGAGAGAGTGCCTAAACCGATATGACTTCAATTGTATCGTTGTTGTTAGGGTCGGTACATATTATATCTGACAGAAAATGCGTCGCGTATCATCTGTCGCGTTTAGATTTTAACTAATTAAAATCTAACCTGTTTTTTCGGTTATCCTTTGCGTTCCTCCTCAATGTGACTCCTTTGAACTCCAATATACTCCGGTAACCCTAGCAGGGTCCATCTACCTACCTACAACATCACTTTTGGCAAGTGGATTGACGAGTTACTAACCCAGCCACACCAGCGAGGCGTATAATATTTTTTTCAATACACTTGCTCAGAAAGTGGCTCTTATTGCACTACACTTAGGTATATAATGGCACCTGTTACCAAACTGTGATATTTTGAGTACCATTACGCACTAGTGCTGTAATGTAGCTATAACCTTTTTGTTCAACCTCTTTGTTTGCGAAACAAATTTTGAATACGAAAAATTAAAAATTGTTTGTGGTCTATGGCCATCATTTTAAGATGCGCGCGGTTTTTGGCGTGATTTTTTCGAGTGATGTTCATGGGCTGTAATAATTAATTAATTTTAATGAAATACTACAAAAAGATTATAAAATGTTACTTCTATATTCTATTGTCACTACGAATGACATTAACGTAAAAAGTTTTCACACAAGAAAAACGATGACTAGGCAATATGATTAAAAGACCATATAGCCATAGCCTAGCGCGCGCCTATGAAAACAGATTTATTTTTTTACCGCCATGTTATGAAAAAATTTACTAGTTTACTGTTGTAATATCAGTTAGCTAAATTAGTTTTCTTCACAAGTGTATTGGTTACCGTTCTTGGCTCTCTCTCCTACATTACACACTTATATCATAATGTACTATTAATATACATAGTCTACCTTCATAAGCTATTCAATGACCCCCACCATGTACGGCAAACAATCAAACATTAGGTACCTCTCAAAACTACTTCAAATAATATCTGTTCTGCCAGAATTAACTTTAAGCTTTTCTGAGTAATTAAATAAATGATTTTTGGAGGTAATATCTAGACTAATGAATATTAGTTTCATAAACTAAAATCGCAAATAGAAAAAAAATTCGTTCAAATCTGTTGGAAAGGGAAACTGTCAAGTATCAGCACAAGGAAGCACATACTGAAATGTGACGTCACCGCCATTACGTTACGTGTGTCCAAAAGAGATAGAGAAATGTTCACACACACCCCACTCTTCCTCATACCAATATTTGAAATGCTGTATTCAGACAAAGATTTACAAATACACCAATCAATGACAGCCTAAGTAATTATATTACCAGTGTTTATTACAATCAATAGAGAAACGCAAACCTTCCTCAGGTGAGCATTATAGAAGCCTCTTGTATAATGGCTCACGACATCACGATCCTGACTTGTTAAATGATCGTGCTTCGCTGCAAATATTTCCAGGTTGTTCACCTAACAAGCACTTCAACGCCTTCACTTAGAACTTTACAAAATGCTCGTTTAGGTAACTGTTCTTTTCGATTCTTAAGTGCTTGATATTTCATTTCATCATAGTCTTATTTCGAAGACATCAAAATCGTTGTTTTATTTCCTAGATCTTTGACTTCTAGCTGACGAAAGAAATTGCAGAAAAAAATATAAGAATCTAAAGGAAATGTCACTATAACAGCGGCTTTTACCAGTCACGAGCATTTTCCACAGATCAGTGTAAAGCGAGTCCATTTGTCACGCTTTTCACAATCGTAAACAGAGCGGGACGATGGTATCTCCCGTGCCAAATGTTAAACGACACTAAAACGCGTACTATCTTGTTATCCACAGTTTTCTACATAACTTCATCAGACAATATTGTTAGCAGTTAAGTTTTCGAATCATTTGCAGGGTTGCAACTCTTAGATCGTGGGGTCCGAGTGTTCAAATTGTATTTATAAAGACCTATTTTAACGCCTTGTTGACACTTCGCGTGACTCAAAGGGCTGGCTTTTAATTTGGACTGGGTATAAGCATTGCCATACACAGCGTGGCAATGCTGCCAGTCCTTTGGGAACATTACCAGTCAACAGCGATGCGGAGGGGTTTTTAGACGCCATATTTTGGATAGTAAACTCAAAAAATACTGGACCGATTTTTTAAATTCAAGAAGTCACCGGCAGAAGTTAGTATGGAGAAAGAAAAATGGAAAACTATAAAAAATGTCTGTCAAATTGCTTACTGCTTCAAGTATAATACTCGTACATCTTCTACCATGTGCCAATTTTGTTTCTGTAGTAGTGTTTTAATCAGTTTCATATCAATAAAACAAACAGTGGCGATAAATTACTTTTAGACGCTTAATCATTTTCGTTCCGGTGGGAGCGGCTTTGATAAACTACACTCGTAGTTTGTTACCGTTTCATAAATTCTTACCCTCACTTGTCACCTCTGTTACACGATTAAAAACATTGTCGACAGCTCTTATTGTGTCCAGCTGAGATTACACAATAGCCTTTGTCCTGAATGTTTATCCCTGGAGACTTATAATACAAGCACATACCGTACGCTATTCAAATCCCAAGGCATTTGTGTTATTTCTTCATTCTCCTTTGAACTCGAGTACTTACGTAGAAGTTATTCGGGTCACGAACTTTCTTATTAGTGGCATGTTTAACTAATGGATTCTATATGTAGAGTCAGTATTACTAGCCCTGCTATTGAGCAATGGTCTCCCTTAATTTCTTCCAACGACTACGGTTTTTGCTTCTCTTATCCAATTCTTAAGTCTGGTGTCTCACGATCTTCCGGGTGATCTGTCGCTGCGTCAGGGTCCTGTGTTTTACGGGCCCATATGTCATGCCCAGTCCCATTTAAATTGAACAAGTAGAAAAATAAGAAACAAAAAAAAAAAATACGGGTTGTTTTTTTTTTCAGAGATATTAATTGCATAATGACAAGATTAGCATTGATAGCAAAGACATTGATATTGCGATTATTTACCAGTTAAGTATAATAGTTTCTACCCAATGAATAAAATTTGTGACGGAAACCAATACAAAACTCAACACGTTACCATATAAGTCGATGATCTTCTTTTTACATCCAATTTCAAAGATACGGATATAAAAATAATGTTGTTGCTCCAAATTGACATAATTTGCAACTTAACTATCGATACGTGCAAGCGCATGAAGCCGTTAACAGATTTTTTTAATAAAACGCACCGCAGCGTGAACAAAGTTCTTGAATGAATGGAGGCATTTACGCAAACCACTGAGGCGACCAGCATCGTCGACGTAACCTCGAGCAAAATATACCGGTGCTAATAAACTACAGGAAATTGTGTAATCCATAGCAAATTATAAATATTAATTCGTTATTTCCATAATTGAGAAATTACGGAAACATGAATGGGCTAGAAAAAATGTCTAGCAGTGATTCATTTTTAAATGATGTATCTAATATCCATATTTATTAGAGCTTCAAGTACTTGCTACAAAAAACCTTTTCGCTCACGTTTTGTTTACATATTAGAAGGTAGTGTTAGTAAATAGATGCATTGCATTACCTACACAAGTACTCAACTAATTCATTGATCCATTTCGCGACTTTTATATAAATATTATGTGAATGTGTATTCGCTTTTGTTTTGAGTCATACAGAAATGTATGTACAGACACATACTAGTACTACACACACAGGGCGTGCGTATGAATGCACTCTGCGCCATGCATGCATCTTGCGCAAGGCTAGCCTACACAGGCATTCACTGAATTTAAATACCGGTTCGTGTCCTTTAAAAGTAATGACGTAATCACAGGTCGGCCTTAAGACATTTTTAGGAAATTAACAACATTTTTCAAATATTGGTCCATAAAGTACTGAGAGAAAAGAAACAGTTCCATCTCATACACCAATTGAACGCCAAAACATTTCACAATTGAATGAGTTTTTACACTAAACTTTCAAATCGTGCGAAACTGATTCGTTGCATAAAGTGAAAAAATTGTATCAGAGCAAATAACTTCACAATTACAAGCTCGTCAGTTTTGACATTTTTCACTCTCTTGAAATTGCAATTTTGAACGGAACGTTCTGTTCATCAAAAAATGATTGACTGAGCGGCCTGAAATACAGGTATATATGTATTATAATGCAAGCCTATAAATAAATTGTTTCATTGCTCTATGACGAGTTGTGATCTGGATCTGTCGCTCCGTCCAAAGCGGGAAACAGAGAAGATACTTGATACATTCTAACGCAAAAAAAATAGATTTACATTTTAGAAGCTCGAGATTTGTCCCTACATAAATAAGTCTTTATTTTGTTATGTTAAACCAATCTAACTGCAATATCTCTTCAACACTGCATTCAAGTTCGCGCCAGTCCTCAACTTGCCCACTGTTCCAAAGCGTAACTCCACTAAGAGGACAGTGAATACCACACATAGACAAACATACAATCATGGAATAAGTTGTCACTTAAACGCATAGGAAATCACGGCTAGACACCAATACCATGATACAAACCGTGAAGCGAGACGTAACTGCAGGCCCCGTAACGAGATCGCTGTGATATCGCGAGACATTGAACTCACACCCAACACTAAGGTTTCCAGGCCGTTTGTTATACCATCGCAGTATTTAGAGCAACTTTAATAACTCGGACGAAAACAGCGATCTCCATTATAGTGCATGCTGCGATTCTTATCGTAAATCTTGACTTGTTGGGTGGTTGTATGGTATTATTATAACGAAACCCGTTCAGAAAATTTGAGACTAACATTCTTGCTAGTATTGTTAGTTTAAAATTTTCTGTGCGAGTTTCGTAACAACAGGAGCTCGGGTCGAAATTCGAGCTTAAACAACGCTTCCTCGGCAAGCATTAGTCTATGGATAGGTGAGATGGATCACTATCCACTATATCTATATGGCAAGACTTCTCCGTGCCACGAAAAGCAGGTGAAACTGTTCGTCCCGGTTGTCATTTGAAGATCTTTGACAGTCACTACGGTAGTTACAAGCCATAAATGGCATTCATCTTTCTGAGTGGTATCAATCGTGTTACTCAGTTACTGGGTTGTGGAGGTCAGACAGTAGGCAGTCATTGTAAATTATTCTATATACAATTCCAGTATTCAGCTGCATTCGGTCAGACCGTAAGCTGATCCCAACATGGTTTTGAAAAGGCTATACAGAAAGAGATTCTAACTTTTATTTTTAAACTTTTATGTCTTCAAACGCAAAATCTAACCAAAAACTTGTTAAGAAGCATGTGGCAATAACGTTGGCAGAATTAGATGCTAACTATTGTTAAGAGTGTGGGAAACGTTTTTATTTTAGCCAAGAACAGAAAATATGCGCCTATAACAAAGCTAAATTAAATAACGTGTACGAAATTGGATGAGACGTGTAAAGCCAACCGACTTGATAGACATCTTACCAAAGTGGGCGAACGTCTTAGTAATTACAGACGGAATTTGCAAGGATTCATTGGTTTACAAGGTCTTACACATAAAGCGAAGGTTTATCTTCATAGAATACCGTTTAATTGCAACGTTACGACGTCTTTGATCTTCTTCACACGATTCATTTCTGCGGGTTTTTGTTGTTACAAGTTCTTCCGATTTCATAACTGTTTTGGGTATCTTTTTTTCTCTGTGATACTTACTGATCTTCAGGTCAATATTTTTGTTATTTATCGTCAAAGAACATTTCCGCTACTTTATAATATAGGTCTCTCTTCTTCTAGTATTCTTCATCTTCTATTTAATTTTCTTCTAAAACTTTTAAGCATCAAATAACTGTTTCTTGCTGACCTATATTAGAAAAACCTGCATCCTGCGATCTATAAACTATAATGAGTTTGGTATTTAACTGCCAAGGCACCATGGCTACTCAAGTATGACTGCCTCAAATTGCGTAATAGACCATACCAGTCCCGGCCGCAACCCAGTTTAGCTGCAAAATCAATGCCCTGCTAAGTACTGTTAGCTGAACGTGACCTCGAAAATATCCAAAACAAGATTATTGGGAGAAATTGTTACATACCCCAAACAAAAGACAGCTCTTCGCGTTTGATTTACTGCGTTATTTCCCAGTAATTTGTTGGATACGGTAGATTTGGGTGCAATGGCAGATAAATTATTTCCATTTGGAAAGATTTTTTAAAGTGCGTTACCTATATCCAGTTGGCTTTGGAGACATATTTTGTGAATGATGTCATCAAAATTTGATTTTGCTATCAGAAAAGCAAAAATACTATTAATAGAAATCTCGCTTGTCTCACACTGATAAAATTAATTGAGATATTCAGAGTTCGCAGAAAGGAAGGACATGATATCAAGTGTCATCATTATCAAAGAATGCAATGTACTTGAACGGTAGGTAGTTGATAAGAGTTATGAACAATACCATAACGGAAGTAGAGTGACACTAGGTTTTAATGTTTAATTTACGTGTTGATAGGAAATGTCTAAAACAAACATGGTGGTGACTTGGTGAGTCATCTAGGTCATTTACCCACAAGCAGATACGTGTTATGAAAGAGAGTGCAATTCGTTAAGATTTTTTAGTAAGAACCAAACTTTCACTGAAATTCTCTGAGAGGATAATTTGAAAAGGTATTTTCTGAAAACAATTTAGAAACAATAAGAGACAACTATCATTATGAGAAAGGAACCCATTAGAAAAGGAAAAGTTTTCAGTCATTAGAGACTGTAATCTCGATTGATTGATCGTTTTTCTTTATAATGTAAGTAGGCACCTGTGCGAAACCGAGAATGCAGATTATTGAGTGCAGTCCTCTAGTAGCAGGTAACTCAGAGCACAATTAACGGTATTTGAACTGCCACCTACAAGACAACAGGATGTGACTCATGTATACAATCGATGACGACCACTATTAAAAAGTATCGACCAACTGATTCAGAGAAAATATTCGCATACATGATTATCCACGGAAATTAGTTCTTCTAAACATAAATTGACGACCTTGTCACACCATGTTCAGTTCAAGCAAGTTTTTAATTCGTGTCAAGGAAGAGTTTTACCTGATTCATCACAAAGTTAAGTACACTATGCAGAAATTTCAATGTAATAAGTAGAAGTCTTGTATTGATTTGCTTGTAGTAACTGCAATCTTCGAGGTTATCAAAGGTCTACAAGGACCAAGAAGTAACGGGACAAATGCTTTATTGTGCATTCAATAAAGTATTGATTAATTAAATTTTGAAGAGACTGTTATACATATCGACGAACAAAGTGATTACTGTCAAGAGGTCTTTGATGTCCACAAGCTTTTTATACGTGGGAACAATGTCCAGAAAAATCTACGATAGCAAAAGTTTGCTGTTCATTTGCCGAATGAAACTGATTTGCTGTGATACAGTGTGAAATTTCAGAAAACCATTTCTCAGGGATTCTGAGAAAACATGACATGATAACTCTGCTTGTACAAAATTTCTTAAAGGCAGGTTTAAGAACGACGCGCGTCATTTCAATAATAAAAGCCACTTTACAGTTACCTAAATGAATCATAAGGGAATAGCAATCGAGAATGAATCACATATGAACTCAGGACACGTGATAAGAAAACTCATAAGCACTAGTTATGCAAACAATGAGTGGCAAAACACCACTTTAAACGAAACCAATAAGGGAGAGTTTAATTAGACCTGCAATGTATAAGTTCGAACCAAGTTTTGTTTCCAAAACAAAAACTGTTTCAAACAGGAGAATCAAGCTGTAATAATACAACATCTTTTACACTATAAATATGATCATCCTCATCTTAATGACATTCTTAGCGCCAGAACAGAACAAAGGACCCAAGTCCACAACAAGTAAAGGCTAGCGCCATTAAATGCAAATCTAATTCCCTATGATTCAGAGAAGGCGCCGCTATATACCTTCAAGGTTGCTGTAGTACGGTATAGAAACAAATAGGTTATGTTAGTTACTCAGCCGCGACCGTTGAGTGTCTAGTAACTGTAGTTGTGAACTTACGGATTAAAGTGTCCGATAAGAGGTCATTAGCAGACGCAAGGTGCAACTTGCACCTTTCCTGGCCTTTAGAAAGCGATTACGATACAAAATATATCTATCTTTAAACTTTACCCATAAGTACTATAGACATATAGATGTAACAACGCGGGAGTACCATTAATACTTAGTTTATCTTGTTTACAGATCTTGACACAATTTTGATATGAACAGTCCTAAACGCTAGTTTTCGGTAAGATAAGGAAACTGTTTCAGAAGGAAGAGTGTTATTGAAACCACGGATTTTCACTAGCTTGTTCTTAGTAATGAGCTAAGCGTCATCTTTTAAAAACCTGTCTCAGGTTTTGGCTTCATTGCAAAATCTTAACTCTGGCCAAAATTATCTGAAGAAGTGAAAGTGGTCATCGCAATTTCTGCATGTAACCAGCCATTATAATTCAAACTTGTGGTTATCAGTCGTAGTGTATTGCCGAAACAAATTCGTCTCTTCGGAACAAATCTGTAGAACATTCGACATATAGACAAAAGATTCTAGTTTATACAGATGTATGCCAGTCATTGTGATAATTTCCATAAAATATTCCTATTCAGAACACGGAGTCGATTTAGGACAAGGACTAGCTAGAGTAGCTAATGCATATACTACGTTCAATTGCATAGCTTTAAAATGTACAGAGCCCTTAACTTAGGAAACAATGAACAATTTACAGTTAAGTGCTTGCAATTAGTCTAATTGCCATCGTAATGCAGTGTATTAGATTAAGATGGCCTCATCTAATTATCCAACTTTAAGGGTAAAATGAATGTACTGATTGTGCATACTCGTTTATTTCATTATTCACGGCGTTCTTTTATACCTGACTTATAAACACAATGAACTATCGTGGGATACTTTTCTCCTATCAAATTGCATCTACCGTGGAAGCCCGGATTCCATTCTAGAGAATCAGACATGCGTAATTTAATCTTCCATGCCGTAATGTACGGTAAGGGTAATGTAACGTTGTATGAAATCAAATGTGAAGTGAAAACTAAAATTGCGCAGGAAATTGTAAATGTACCATAAAGATAAAGGCTTCTTGAGCCTTTATCTTTAGGAAATGCGTTGGTTTTCCAATTAGAATTTCATGTTAAAACTGGTTTGGTTGCGTTAATTTTTCACATTGTCTTTTTCATGCCTAATAACATTCGGCTCACTTGAATTCATGCTGCCATTTAACGAAATCTTTAATCGTATCCTGACGTTTTCTTTCAAAGTGCCTGTCACTGATTCGAGGATCTCTCAGCGGAACATTTATGATGCAATTTCTTTCGTAGCCTTTCTATTTTGAGCACAAATATTTTCAATAATTTATTTCATTTTTAGTACTGGCTAGAATTATTCTTTTACTTTTTCTTTCAATGAATTCCAGCTGCCCGAGGATCTTCCCTGCGATTCTTGCGGCTGCCACGATAACTATACCAAAGTATAGTAGGGTAACACAATCCTGTCCCAAACATTTAAAAAAATCTCCGGAACAAATCGTCGCTTCGGGATTATCTAAAGGAAGTTGTCTATCGTAAAACTTGCGGAGGGGCCACAGAAGTGATTTGTCCTAGCTGATTGAATTAGCGAAAGGATGTCGCCCCAATCCCGGGGTCGGTACGGGTCAGGTACAGCCGGCGTCTTTATAGCATCAGCTGCCTTCATTAACACGTGTTCCTCATCATCATTTGTTGCATGATTCATTCCTGCTTTGAATTGAAGTTTGTCGTAAGGGTTACATACGTTCACACAGAGAGGTATGTCACATTGGAATGTTTTCAAATTGTAACCGTGCCGCGGATCATTTAATATTTTTCATCTATTGTAGCCATTTGAAAAGTGCATGGGTCCACTACGTTTAATAAGGAACGAGCATGTTTTGCGAAAGAAAAAAACAGAAGGCGTTCGTTGCAGTTTCTCTTTTTATATTCGAAATATGCATGTGATTGTCGAAACTTGCACGCAATTGTAATGAGTCAATATTATTAACAGGTTCTGGACTAGACCAGTATGTATCTTGCGGAATATCAGTTTATTCTTATACTTTATAACATAAACTACTTGCAGCTTGCCCTTTTAGAGTAAGAGCAGGAACGCTACGAAGATCATTAAGGTTCACATTACAAGCTCATCGCTGTAAAGTGAACAGAGCTACTATAACGGAAAATGGCGAAACTTTTTGGACATTTTCTGATCATTTACCGGACTGATACATCATCGAGGAATTCCAAATACCTACTCTCTAGTTACATATTTGCTAAAAGATTGAGTTCAAGAGCTTGATGATAGAACATTATGATTTCGCAATGTTATAATGCATCAAATATTTGTTCGGCATACAAACAGGTGAGTAAATCAATATCAGTTGAATGGGTTCGATACGTAGTCCTTATCAGGGCACACAGGTACGTGCCGTTATCACAAACTTATCAACTGCTTGTTTATCAACGGATAGCGTGATCAGTTATTTTGTTATATTAAAAATGTTGGACCGAACTGAGCCTAAGGCCCAAGAAACAGGTTTTTTGTAAAGGGGTGGAAATTTTTAAGTTGGTAGACGATTAAAATTTTATTTTTTTGAAATGAAACAGCAGTGAGTTAATGTTGGATGAGATGCTTGTACTTAAATGTTTTATAGGTACTTTTTTATGAATGAATGGAAGAATGAGAAAATGGATAATGGACGTACATAACTGGTACGAATAATGAGATAGATACCCAAATGAGACCAATTGGACGCTATTACAATGAAATATTCATACAACTATGTAGGTACAAGCCGGCTCTAATCGGAATCTAATTCGAACTACAAATTACATCAAGAAAATAAATCATATTAGGTAAATATCTAAAAGTACTATAGGTACTACTAGGCTTAGAATTTATGAGAAAACCTGTATAACAGCAACAAACTAACAAGGCTTTGTAAAATAATTGCTTAGCACGCAAGGCGTCGAGTACGTACTACAACCAGTTACTAAGAACCATAATAGCTACCGTAGTGTCCAGATCACAGGAGAGCTTGAATTTACTTGACTACATTACCTATTATTTTAGAAAGGTCAGTTAATATTTGATATATCTATCTAAGACTGAAGGCTTTTTAACTTACCACTGCAACGAGTTTCCCGCGCACCGTGATGCCGATCATTGGCGCGAATCGCACCTCGACTCCTGGTTCTA
Organism: Leucania comma; assembly: GCA_958295575.1. Classification (NCBI taxonomy): domain Eukaryota; kingdom Metazoa; phylum Arthropoda; class Insecta; order Lepidoptera; family Noctuidae; genus Leucania; species Leucania comma. The sequence continues at coordinate 5,564,614 of OY282469.1, forward strand.
CCACCAGCTCCGCATCCCTTTCGATGAGCAGGTCATCGCGCAACATGTAGGGGCTACCATCAGGCCTCCATACCGTGCGACCGCCGGTCAGCACGCCGCCCGGCAATTCCGTCAGACCTAACGACTTGTTTAGAAGATAAGGGTCCGCCGTTCCTAGCGACTCTTGTCCTTTACACTCACAAATGCAACACAGAACCGTTATGACAAACACTAACACTGTCCTCCACTTATACTTCGTGTCGCTGAACTGACTGTGTCTCTTCTGCACACCCATATCTTTACAGCACTCCATTTTTCACTAACTGAACACAAAAATATTCATTTCACTTTTACTGCCGTTCCTCACCTGCTGCAACCTATTTCAACACCTATCCAAACATCGCACAGGTAACTCGACTTAATACGACAGAACACATTTTCGTAAATAAACATCAAAGTTTTAATTGAAACTTCATGTGATTTTGAAAATTAGAATCAAAACAATTCATAACGAAACAAAGGTGGGGCTGGTAAAAATAAAACAAGCAAAAATGCGCGCTACAGCGCGACCGTTGAACGAAGTCGTTTGGCCGGTTTCGTGTTGATTCCTCCTCCCTTCCCTCCTCGCATATCAGCCTCACTCACCTCACTCATTCTATCAAAAGCCTCCTCCCCACCACTGCGCAGTAGAGTTTGCGCAGACCCCGAATGACGTCACAAAGTCACAATTGCGCGCTATTGAGACTCTGTGCTGGGAGACGCCGTTGTCAGTAGTTCATTCATTCGTTCTTTCCTCGTTAAAGGTAAACTATTCAAGATAATCTCATTAAAAACTCTTAACACTTACAAAATGACAAATACACGAAGATCTTTATTTCATTTACCACTAATACATTGCTTTTATTTAATATTTGTGAACGATAATTTTATGGTTTATATAATTAAGTTGTAACACTGACTACTATGCTACCGTGGGAATAGTTCATTCTTATATTCCGTTGAGTTTCGCTAACGATCGTTCATTCACTCATAAATTTCGTCGACTCTTTTATGTCTTCATAATTTATATTTAAAATAGTTGGAATAAAGTTATAAATTAGGTAATTTTAGGTCTATTTTAATTCCTTATCATTTTTAAATCAACGTAACACGTAAGTTTTCAATAATAATCATGTATTGTACGTTATATTGTAATTGTTGGCGTGGCGTGGCAATGCTTGTGCAGTGTCGACATTTTGTTTTCTTCATTGTATTTATATATTTATTTCTGTGCGAAGTACGATCGCGTCCTAATTACTTATATGATAAATCATTTCCCTTTTACGATTGTGATCTATTTACAAATGATTGATTTGAAATTTCTTTATTTATAGATTTCAACACAATCATGAGTTCTGGTGGTACTCGCGTGTATGTCGGCGGATTAGTGGAAGGCATCAAGAAGGAAGACCTCGAAAGAGAATTCGATAAATACGGAAAACTAAACTCCGTTTGGGTGGCGCTCAACCCTCCGGGTTTTGCCTTCATAGAATTTGAGAACTTGCAGGAGGCTGAGGATGCGTGTAGCGCTATGAATGGATTCGAGATGTTAGGCGCGACCCTAAAAGTAGAGATCTCTAGGAAGCGAGACGGGCCCCGCAGAGGTGGCGGCTTCAGAGGAGGACGCGGTGGCAGCGGCAACTTCAGAGGCCGCGGCTTCGGAGGCCCACCCGGAGGTGGCAACAGATCCTTCGGCAACTCGTACGGCGGCGGCAGGCCCTACAATCGCAACAACCAACGCGATGAGTACGGCTCCGGCGGCGGCAACTTCAGATCTAGGTCGCCATTGTCTCGATATTAATTTAGTATTTAGTTTTATGTTAGGTGTTAGTGTTATCGTAATCTGAAGCCTTCTAAGTGTTAAATTCAATGTCTGGTAAAAACTGGGGGTTTGATATTAATACTAGGAGGTGTTCCATTGATGTCTCAAGGAATTAGAGGTAATAGCTTTTGATTTTATCTATCGTGTTATTCAGTGTGACTTTACTAAAATACTTCTGTCGTAATGAATTAGCATTTAAATGTATGTAACTCGTATCTGTTTGATTCAATAAATTTATGTGAAAACAACTCCCGTTGTTTGGTCACTTACTGATATCCATTACTGTTAATGTTGTATTGCAATTCATGTAGTACATGAATCTGCAAAACATTGAAAATGTGTATAACCTAAAATGTTACTGTTGCTTGTTCCACGGATAAGTCATCAATTGATCGTCATTGTAAGTTCAACTCTTTTCATCAAAACCCTTTTCTTCTAGCATGTTGATAAGGTTATAACCAAAGTTGTTTTTGTTACAGTTCCAGGGATGAATACTGATCTTGGGCATTTGATTTTTGAGAAGTTAATGCAAGAACAATCCTTCAGTGATTACTTAACATTCTGCCTAAGCACCCTAATTGCTAAGTTTCTTTAAAAAAAATATATGATTATATAATTCAATTTGATTTTTATTATGTCAATGACATCACAAAATTGTTCTTATTGCTAATTGTACATAAATAATTATGAAGGGCTGCTAAGACACGCCATAAGGAGCTCCATCTTATTCAAAAAGTTTTTGCCTTCCATTTTTTCTAATTTAATTTCTTTGAAGGCTCCTCCGAGATGCTCCCACTTTTTGTCTTGAACTAGTTCACTAGTAAAGAAGTCTTTTCTGGGAGATTGAGCTATAAAAACTTGAATTCCAACTGATGGCTCACATCTTATTGCAAGCATTCTGTCACCTAAAACAAAAAAAAAGTTAAAATTATAAACCAAACGGTGCAACAAGTTAAAAACTTAATAAATCAAGATAAACCTTGGAGTACACAAAACTAAAGTAGAAAAAAATACTTCATAAGCCTACCATTAGGAGATGCAAGAAGACATGAAGATGCATTTCCCAGCGGTTCAACAGGTCCTGAGCCCAGATGCGAGCTACTAGCCAGTAGCTGCCAACCCATGCACCGGCCTACAGCTTGCACTGCAGTCATCTGATGCTGATAAATCTGCCAGAACAATTTACTTATGTTTAGATTCCTAATCAATAATTTGTTGGACTGAACTCTAAGGCTATAACAGCAAAAGTGACTAATCTAAATCAGTAATAGTAGCATTTCACAATAATAATTAATATTAGAAGTTAGTCATTTTTTCAATCATTAATTTTTAGTTTACATGCCTGCTCATCCAATTAACACATAACCTAAAATTTACACATACCTACTAACAAATTTTATTGCGCCGTATGATTACGCTTCAATTATTTTATTTTCATATATACGTACATAGTACCTCTATCTCTATTAATCAAAGATAAGAGAATTGGTACTGGTTATATTTGTCTCACAATCAAAAAAAGAATGATGATGCTTAGCATCTTTTATTTTCTAACAAATTGAATATAAGCAAAATTACTATGATGATTGTAGAGGTTTTATTAGTGGTAGTATCATAGAGTTCATAGATTACCTGGCAGTATATGAGATCCCTTAATTCCTGCAGTTCATAAGACAAATGCCTCACTTTGCCATCTCGGCAAATGCACTTGAGAGTCTTCTCTCCAACATGTACTACTAAGGATGTTCTGCACACTGCATCATACCTGTTAGATGAGAGCACAATTTATAATTGATTCATGCTCATTACACGACTGCCCCAAAAAAAGGAGTGTTATTTTAATGATTGGTTGACAGCGTATGGACCTATCAACATTTTTCAATGATTGCTGCAATGAAAAATATGGTGATAAAATGGAATATTGTAGTACCTACTCTAGCATCATCATAGCTGTCCTTTGTCAAGAATTATTATGTGTCATGGGTCAAGAATTATTAAGTTCCTGCAAATATGGTTAATATATGGCTCAACGTAGATCCAATATGGGTTCAACATTCTGAGCGAATGGGTGATGTTTACCATCACTATTATAATTTAACTGCTGCGACATGGGTCTGTGTTAAAATAGGACAAACCAGTATGTATAGGAAATAGATTTGTTAAAAACATTGTATCATAATAATTATGTATTTATTTATCGTCAAATTAGTTAATTTAATGTAAATTAGATTGTTAACATGATCCATCATGATACTGGCAGAAAATAGGAAGAGGGAATCGGGAAAATTTAATCTGCTACGTAGGTAGCAAATTAAATTTATATAAATTCATGTAGGTAGAAGAGTAGGAGATGTAGGTACATAAATTCATGTAGGTAGAGAAGTAGGAGATGTAGGTACATGGTAGTATTTTCATATTTTTCCTGGTCCCAGCAGTACCTACTCACCAAGGATGACTTTAAAGTAAAAAATAAAATGGTGCCTTACCCATAAGCCATAATATTGATCTTCACACACGACTGAGTGGGACTGTTCAAAGCATTCCAGTGCGACACGATCAGAGGGTCTTTAACCTGTGTGGAAGGACATAATAGTGAATAGAATACGTTAGAAACGCCATTTGCAGAACATACCTACTATGCAAATCATGCATTAGAAGAAAAACTGTTAACAAGTATCTTGATTCTGATTTCAATTAATGGTTCTATGTGTATTGTATTAAAAATGAACATGTATAAAGTTTCATGATCATTTGAATGCTGTAGATTTTGATATGCAAAAATAAATAGAATGCTTGATAACATCCTATTAATATTATACAAGGGTATGTATGGATGTTTGTTACTCTTTTACGCAAAAACGATTGAATGGATTTCGATAAAACTTAGTACACGGGTAGACCATATCCTGGAATAGTACATAGGATACTTTTTATCCCGAAAGTATCACACTATCGAAACCGCTAGCTGGCAGTAATGACTAGTTGGAATACCCCCAGCATTTTGGGAAATTGATGCTTTGCAAGTTCTGATTAGTCAGAATATTCCAGAATCTCGTAACCCCAGTAAGGCTATTCAAGCTGTGGTCTATCAACCAGAAATCCAGAATAATACATTTTGCATTCCTTCCCAGAAAAGCTTTCAAAACATAATCTGCCAGCGTTGTCAGGTCAAAATTAAAAATTCTAGAAAATTCTATAGTCAGTATTACAAACCTCTTTAGCAATGGTATCAAGTACATATTCGCTTCGCCTCCTCATAAAGAAATGTTGTGCTTGCTGTATGATTTGTTCTAACAAAGATTGCTCTTTACTCATATCAAGTAATTCATAGCGATCAGCTGCCATTGGGCCTAAAACAGACGGAAATTTTAGAAGGAAATTATTTAACAGGAAAATATAATTACATATTTTGATAGCTAGTGTTTTGACTGTATTTCTTAAATTGTTGACGTTGTGGCTCAAATTTTGTATTTGAGCCACAACGTCAACAATTTATGCCATATTTATGAAAAAAAAAAACCGGCCAAGCGCGAGTTGGACTCGCGCACGAAGGGTTCCGTAACGTCCGTAGAAAAACTTGGTCAAAAAATCATGTTTGTTGTATGGGAGCCCTTTTAAATATTTATTTTATTCCGTTTTTTAGTATTTGTTGCTATAGCGGCAACAGAAATGCATCATTGACTATCATAGTTCATGAGGTACAGCCTGATGACAGACGAGCAGACAGTGAAGTTTTAGTAATAGGGTACCGTAATACTCTTTGGTGTACGGAACCCTTAAAAATAGGACACATTTGTTTTCTAAGGAATAAATTAAATTTTACCTGCCAAGCAGCGGCGTTTTGAAGGTCCAAGGGGTCCGGTAGCTGGGTGGGGGAAGGGATGATGAGTATTAGCATGATGTACAGCCCTGAGTAACTGATGTAACGAATGTTCTAGAACATGGTCGTGGTCTGACTTGCCAGTCGCACTTTCCGGCTAAAAAAAAAAAAGAAATCGTGAAAAAGATTGCACGTTTTGTGACCTCGTTGGTTGCATTAAAAAGTGTTTTGGTGACAAACCTTGACTCCTTCAGGGTTGGCGTTGTTATTGGTTTGTCCATTGTTGTGGCACAGTCCGATCAACAGTTGAATGCCTGGTAGGACCTAAAATAAAGATGACACTAATAGAATTTTTTTAATTCGACGGCACGGTTGGCGCAGTGGCTAAGCGATTGGCTGCGTTGCATGTCGCGGGTTCGATTCCCACACGGAACAAATATTTGTATGGCCTACAGATAGGTGTTCTAAGTCTGGGTGTCTTGTGTATGTGAGTTGACATGTTTGTGAATGCACCCATGATACAGGAGTTATTCCTAGTGTGGGGCAACATTTTCATTTCAATTAGAAACTAACTATTTCGCCGTCTATAGATGTTGTTGTTAAGTTAGCGACCTGCCACAGTTACGCACGGTGTTACAAATCTTTAAAATTCTCAGCTTTTCTTTACTATAATGTTCATATATTTATTTATATCTAGCCTATACTGTCCCACTGCTGGGCAAAGGCCTTCCTAAACGTATGGCCTTACAGTGTTCTCGGCTTTGAAACACTTCTTGCCAATTCCCAAGGAAGGCATCCAAATCGTCCCGCCATCTCCTTCTCGGTCTGCGGAATGGGGCAGACATGTCCAGCCCAGTCAATGTGTCGTGTTCGAATGCAATCCGTTCATTTAACACCTAGTATACTGCGCTTCATAGCACATTGGCAAACCTTAAGTTTAGACTTTTTGATGTTAGTCAAAAACCAAGTCTGTGCACCATAGGTCAGGATGGCGAGAATAAATATGTCCATTAATTTAAGCTTAAGTGACATAGGCAAGGTGCCTTGAAATAGCTCTTTCATGGACCAGTAGCTCATACAGGCATTTTCTGTTCAGCGTGTTATTTCCTTGTCTTGCCTTACCTGGTAGGAAACCATTTGGCCCAAGTAGAGATATTCCTGGACATATTGTATATTCTACCCGCCTCCGCCGTTCCTTATTTATTTATTTATTGGCCTATCAACAATTGTTATACTATACATTCAGAATATATGCGATTTTATATAAACCAAGTGTACAATATAAAACGATAGACACAGCATGCTAAAGAAACAAAAAAAATATAATAATGGTGCAGATACAACACTTAATATCTAGAGTTACGTAATTACAAATTTAGTGTAGGTCATTTTAAAGAAAAATATATTCATGTATATACACCTAAATTGTCCTCAAGAATCATGTTGTCTATTGAGGAAAATCGCATGAAAATCCGTTGAGTAGTTTTTGATTTTTTCGTGAACAGACAGACAGAAGATGGCGTGACTTTCTTTTATAATATTATACTAGCTTATACCAGCGTCTTCGCCTGGGTGAAAATATATAACCTTGATTGTGAAATACTTGTACTGACTGAGTGCTGGCTGAAGCGTTATAATGATTCTATCCCAATTATCGATAACTACTCTTATTATCAAACAAAAAAACACTTAAACCAGAATGATGGTGTGGTCCTTTATGTTAAAAATATAGAAAACTACACAGTCGAAGAACCTGACTTCTCAGATGCTAGTTGTCTAGTGCTAAAAATTGGCACTGATAAGGCAATAATATGTATTTATCGATCTCCGTCTTTTAGGGACATAAGTAACTTCCTCCAGTCCCTAAACTCTCTTTTAACAACCCTGATTACATATAAAAATATAGTTATAGTTGGTGACATTAACCTAGATATCGCATGTACTATAACCTCACACCAAACTTCGGACTATCTCGATCTCATAGCCTCCCATGGTCTGCTATCTGCTCACTCACTTCCCACTCGAGAGAGTACGTGTCTTGACCACATCATGCTTAAATCTAACTTGACTGCACTCACCATAGTATTACATGCATCCGTCACTGACCATAACCCTGTAATGCTGTGCCTTGATCTGAAACGATATGTTAATTCACGCTCGTGCAACATTCTAAAGACTAATTACGAAACTCTTGATACTGATATGAAGACTACTAATTTCCAAGCAGTTTATGTACTTACCGATGCTAATGAAGCTACAAAAAGTTTAGTTACCACACTAGCTAGACTCATAAGTACTCACACTTCTATAATCAGGATCCCAAATAATAAACGCTTACTCAAACCGTGGATGACCGTTGGCATGCTCCGCTGTATGCGTAATAAAGATGCAATGCACAAAAAACTCAAGCTATCTCCAAACAATGTTATATTAAGGGTTACTTATAAAAGATATAGGAACTTCTGCACAAAAATCACAAAGAAGCTAAGGAGAAGTTTTGACAAGAGAGAATTGAAAGAGGCTTCAAAAGACAATAAAAAGATTTGGAAGGTGATAAAGAGAGTAACTAATACAGACAAGCCAAACATACCCAATACTGATTTATTGGCTTATTCTACTTCACCTCAGCTCTCGGTGGACAAAGTAAACAAGTTCTTTTCCAACATCGGGAAGGAACTTGCTGATAACTTTTCTTGTCCACCTGGTAGTCATAAAATTCCACCAGACATTGCTTCCACATCTTCACCTTTACAATCATTCGTCATGTTAGACACCGACGAGATGGAGGTTGGAGAGGTACTAATGTCACTTAAGTCAGATTCTGCTATAGGCTGGGACAATATTTCAACAAAGTTTTTAAAACGCTATTCATTAATAATAGTCCCCTTGCTCACACATATTTTTAATATCTGTTTCCATACCGGCACTTTCCCCTTGTATTTTAAGAAAGCCATCATACACCCAATTCACAAAAGTGGGAGTAAAAAACTTGTAAATAATTATCGACCTATTGCAGTGCTACCGTCCATTTCTAAAGTTCTTGAACGCTTAATTAACAAAAGACTTGTGACTTACATGGAAGATAAAAAGTTGTTTTCTCCCAACCAATTCGGTTTTAGACGCAATAAATCTACCAGCAGTGCTGTGATTGACCTAATCGACTATGTTACTAAAGGTATTGACAGTAAAAAGAAAGTACTGTCAATTTTTTTGGACTTGAGAAAGGCTTTCGATACGGTTTCGATTTCTGACTTGATAATAAAGCTGGAGGAACTTGGGATTCGTGGCCAATCACTTAACATCTTTAGGGACTACCTTCAAAACCGAACTCAGAGTGTTAAAATACAAAATTATCTCAGTAGAGAGGAACCGGTGACATTCGGCGTTCCCCAAGGCAGTGTGCTTGGCCCCACCCTATTTCTAATTTACGTCAACCAACTATGTAATCTGAGTTTGGAAAGTGGAAGAATCGTGGCGTTTGCTGATGACACCGTCCTTACCTTTTCTGGCGACACTTGGGATGACACTTTCGATTCCGCACAAAAAGGACTAAATAGCGTTCTACATTGGCTCAAAAGACACATTCTCACAATAAATACTGACAAAACTAAAATTCTTACGTACAGCTTACGGAATTCCACTCAACCTCCAAATTCATACGCTTTAGTAGCGCATTCATGTTCACTATCTGGCACTGCAACATGTACATGTCCAGAATTAGAACGTTGTCGAACCATCAAATATCTCGGTGTGACTCTTGATGATTGCCTGAGTTTTGCACCTCATATAGAGTTACTGACGAAAAGAATCAGAAAGCTGATTTTTGTTTTTAGTACTCTTCGTCACATCGCAGAACCTCAAATTATTAGGTGTACATATTTTGCTCTCTGTCAGTCTCTCTTGACTTATTGTGTATGTGCTTGGGGTGGTGCACCCAAAACGATACTTTTGAAGTTAGAACGAGCTCAGAGAGCCGTCCTGAAAGTCAGTACCTTTAGGCCCATCCTCTTCCCAACTGAAGAACTGTATAGGAACTGTAAAGTTCTTACGATCAGACAATTATTTGTACTGCACATTCTACTATACCAGCATCAAAAAACCTCCTACGAAATAATCATCACAAGACGCAAAGACAAAGTATGCCAACCCTTCCGGTGTAATTACTCTTTTACAAGAAGATTTCTCTGTTTTCAAGGTCCCCATCTCTACAATAGTCTTAACAAAATTCTGGACTTTTACTCACTCCCTATATTATCATTTAAAAAGAAACTTAATGATTGGCTACAAACACTTAATTATAACAACACTGAAAGCTTATTATTGACTCAATACAGCTCTCGTTAAACCCCTTTCTTTCATCATTTTCTCATCGCTCGCTACCATTACTCACCAATATAGAACACACACATACATACATACATACATACATACATACATACATACATACATACATATACACACACACCCATCACACACCCCTTCACACACTACACGACTCCACTCATAATTATTTTTCGTTTTTAATTTATTTCCTTTTCTTAATAGTTTATTTGTCTGTTTACCTATATCACATAATTAATACAGTTGTCTAAATACAAAATGGCTTGTACATAAATGAAATTATAAACATCCAATAAAGGGTCGGGCCCAGCATCTTTAACACAAGTTGTCTTGGCAACTTAGCAAGGGTGCTGGTGTCACCACATTTTTTGTATATTTACCTTAAACTGTATGTACTACCATGTATTTAATGTAAAATGTAAAACTTGATGCAAATAAATTATTATTATTATTATTATTATTATAACAATGTGGTATTTTTTAATTCTTTTACCAGTAGAATGCTGATTTATCACTGAATGCCATAGCACTAAAATAGAAGTCTTTCCACTTTATAATATTCGTATCGTTTAAGTATCGTTCACTAATTACCAGTCACCCTATATACAACATTTCTTTTTTGCCCAAAATATTTAAAAAGGGCACAAGGTGGATACCAGCGACATTAAGTACAAAACAGCTCACGGCAGGTCATAGCGGGCATTGGACGCCAGCGCGCAGCTGGGTGCGGAAGCAAAACAACCCCTCAGTCGCCCGAGTGGCCCGGTTTCCATATATTTGTATGGATAACCAGGTAACATAACAAGCTTATAACTTTGTGATTTTTCATGATACAGTTATGAAATTTTGTACATAGATTCTTTACATAAAATACTAGACACGCGTTTTGGGTTTTTCATATATTTAAACTAAGTATATACGAATATTATAAAATGGAAAGATTTCTACATATTTTATTGTTATGGCGTTGTATGTTTTTTAAGGTGGGATATCATCCAATGATTTATTTTGCTAATTATACTTATTTTGCATTTCTCCTGCTCCTAGGGCGGAGCAGGAGAAGTGCAAAATAAATATAATTTATCCATCAAGTACACTTACAGTAGCCATGATCTGATTGCCCACAACCATATGCGGTATAGACGCGTCAAGTTGCACGGCCTCTGCAGCTAGTCGTGCGAACAACTCCTTACAGAACAGCACGTTCTGGGCGGCCTCCAGTTTCTGCTGCCAGTGCAGCTCCGCTCCATCGCCCGGCAGGGTTCCGGGGCAGTTGATGGCTGCCGAACTTAGCGTAGCTGTCACTACATCTTCTTGTTCTGAAATCAATCTGTGTGTGAAATTGTCTATCTCGAGTTCAAAAATCACTACACAATCTTCTACTACAAGAAAGGTATCACTCTGCTCGAAAAAGTTCAAAGAAGGATAACAACACTATACAAAATTAAATTTTGATTGTTTTAATCCCATGGAGGGTCGATCCGGTGCATGAAACACTATCGATTTGTAAAGATAAGATTAAAAAATAAAGTACTTTTTTTCAAAAACTCGAATTAATATATTCATGTACGAATTTTTTTTTTTTTAAGTAAACGAGTCAATGATCGTGTAGGTAGTTGGCAGTCGTTACGTACTAACTACCTACAGGTCATTGGCCTCGCTCAAGTGACGTTTACTTAAAGAAATTAAATTCGTATATATTTCAGTATTAAAACAATCAAAATAATATGGGGCTGATATGAACTTTAGAACTCCATGAGACAAAGACATGTGGCTTATTCTCGAGTTTAATTCCGATTGGTCGACATTGGAATTGTGACGTTAGGTACTCTTGAATTCGATGCTAGGGCTAAATTGCGTGACCTTTGTGGGAAACTAAGTAAAATAGAGATTGGGCTTGGCGTGTGGTCACGCAATTTTAAACCAATTTGGCGCTAGCATCGAATTCAAGAGTCCGTAACATCACAATTCCAATGTCAACAGATCGGAATTAAACTCGAGAGTACGCCCCCTATTATTAAGTACTGAGTATTTTTTACTACACAAAAGTTTACTATTAAAGTAAACTTTTGCCTTTCATAGCCCTTTTTGTTTAAGGTGGGCAGTCATCAAATGACTTCTTCCTCTCCAGGGTGGAGTAAAAGGGCATGTAAGAATTTTTACTGACTACTACCACCACCTGAGTTGAACACTGGTGGTGGTGGTGGTGGTAGTCAGTTGCCCTTTGCTAGTCCTATAGAACTCAAAAAGCGTCCAACATATTGTTTTAGCTAGCTCACCTTTTTGACACAGCACAGATATAAATGCCACGCCTTGCAGTTCAGGAGGAACAGTAACGCGCAATGCTGATGGCACAGGTCCTGCTGCACTCATTGCTTGAGCTATCTGTTCCTCTGGAGCTTTGGTCACCTGTGACAAAAAAAATGGTAGGTACAGTGTTCCATCACATAAAAAAGATATATAAAAAAGAAAGAAGAGAGATAAAAAAGAGGTTAAGATATATATCTGTTATTTATTTATTGTGCACACCTACCACTGTGTTGTCTTTTTAACCCAAAGGTTGACTGGTAGAGAATGCCTTGTTGCATTAAGCCCGCCTATGTACCACTATTGTACATGAAGAATAAATAAATAAATATCCAAAAAAAAATTCTGACAGTGTCTCCAAATCTGTATAGGACTAAGTGCGGAAACCAGGCTCCGATAGAATAATAATAATGGAAGAAACAAGTACAAACCTCAAACACCCCAGTCTGGCTAAACTTAGAGCCAGCAGTCCGGTAACTCAAGTCCCCAACGATGGTGTTGGAAACCTTCTTCAATCGCCAGTTCTGCCGCAGCCTCAACAGATCTATGTGGAAGTCTGGCATGCTGCGAGTCATTCTCATGGTCTCGCTGGCCCTGAGGCGCTCTACTCCTGCCAGCAGTACCGCTGCCGCTGCACCAAGAGCTTTCTTCCTTCCATAGACTTGTACCATAGGTCTATTTTCAACTTGTTCTGGTTGGACTGGGTCTAGAACCTGCAATGGAACAGTATATTTCAATTATTCAACTGACATAGACTTAGAATTGTAATGTGGGTGAAATTTGTCAACATGTATGTATTTAGGAGTATATGAGTTTGTTTACCAGTTGTCTAGTACTTATAGCATAAGCCCTGCTTAGTTCTTGGCTAGATTGCATTGTGTTAACTGTGGAATATTAATACACTCAGCGGCACAATTAACCGCCCACTCTATTTTTCTTGTTTATTGCAAAAGCAGTTATTTAATCAATAAATGTTATTTAATAATTGTTTTTCGGGATGTTTCTGTGATTCAAACAAATGTTTAATTTTGTTAAATTTCTTTTTAATTGTTAGATAACAAAAAATAATCAAATTTTCATTTTTTTCAGGAAAAATTGGAATTTAGAAATCAAAGAAAAAAACACTTAAAGTTAAAACGAATCTTTTTTTAGTAATGGGTGTTGCCCCCTCTGGCCCTGATGACTTCTTGCAGCCTGTTTGGGAGTCCGTCCATGATGTCCTGAATATCTGATTGGGGGATATTGTTCCACTCCTCAATCGCTGCCGTTTTGAGCTCCCTGATGGTAGTGGGGGGCGATGTTCGTGCCCGAATACGCCTTTTCAAGTTGTCCCAGACGTGTTCTATAGGGTTGAGGTCTGGGCTGCGAGCTGGCCACGGTAATGTTTCGATACCGACTTCTCTTAGGTATTGAGTAACAATGCGGGCGACATGGGTTCTAGCATTGTCATGCATGAGAAGGAAATCTTCTCCAATAAATGGAGCAAATGGTACCACATGTTCTTCCAGGACCTCTTCCACGTATCGGGCTGCAGTTAAACTGCCTCTTTCAATAATGACGAGGGCCGTGCGAGCCTCGTAAGAAATACCGCCCCAAACCATTATTGAGCCACCTTGGTAGCCAACAGTTTTAACAATGGCACAGGGAGCAAACCTCTCGTTTTGGCGTCGGTAAACACGCTGACGTCCATCTGGTCCTCTCAAAGCAATTCTGCTCTCGTCAGAGAACAAAACATTTTTCCACTGATCAACAGTCCATCTTGCATATTCACGTGCAAAGCGGAGCCTTGCTGTTTTGTGCTGTCGGAGAAGTTCAGGGACGCGGGCTGGTCGATATGCCCGCAGGTTTTGTTCCGCCAACCTTCTTCTCACTGTCCTTTCACTAACACTAACGTTTCTCACTTCAAAGAGTCGGTTACGGGCCTCAGTAGCTGTGCAGGAGCGATTTCTTAAAACATTAGTGACAATGAAACGGTCGTCCCGAGCTGAAGTGCAGCGATGCCGTCCTTGACCTGGTCGCCGGGTATACGACCCAGTCTCTCTGAAGCGTCTGATGGCGTCTCGTACAGTTGTACGAGGTACTCCCAGTGTACGAGCGATGCGACGTTGGCTGTACCCAGCGTCAGCTAAAGCCACAGCCCTAGCGGCTCCAACTGCATCTAACGGCATTTTTTTTCTTTAAATTAATGAGCACTTGTTTATGAACTCAATAACACTGTTTGAAATGTTCAGAAACGCGAAAAACAGTACAAAGAATCACGGAAATCCGATCTCTACCAAAGCTGTATTTCGACTAAATCACTGAATAGACGTCAAAACCAAATTTAAAAACAATAAAACAAGGGTAAAAGTATTTAATTTATTGTAAACATGCCCACTTAACAAATAACATTTAATACTGTAAGCATTCCATAACGTAAACAAACGGTATGCCACTTGAGAAGGGTGGGTTAATTGTGCCGCTGAGTGTATTATTGCATTTACATTTTAGTCTTTCAAAACTAAAAACATAAACACATACATGTACATATTTAGTACATTTAATTCATTATTCCCTGAGAGGACGCCGGCGTCCGCACACCTATTGTCTTTCTATTGTGTCTCCAATTACGGTATTCAACAGGTTAAATGATTCTTACCTATACAAAGTTTTGTTGTATTACCTTATGCCCTTCTTCTGAAGCAAGATGTGGAGAGAATAGTCTGGTAGTTTATTCCTTGCTATGTTCTTCTCTGCACATCTTGCCTCAGATACCAAATTTTGTTTTTTATCCTTGTTAGGTAATACTAACACTAGTTATAAGGTAGTTTAGTAATTAGATGGGCACTATTACTGTCTAAAGCCAAGAAATAAGTTAAATTAAATTGATTATCATTACTTCTACAGATTCAAGTGTCATACCATGTATCTCTTCTCCTTAGCAATGCTCAGTACATCAGCAAGTACACTGACTTCAGTGAGAGCATTCCTGAGTTTGTTACGGACTGAGTCCCATGGCCACAAGCTGGATTGATACCCTGGCTCCTTGTTCTCATCCTCAGACTTGGAATCCGAGCTACTTTCGCCTTCCTTCTTGATATTACAGAACTCATCTTCTGTCTTAGCAAAATCAATCTTCTGTGCTAGTCGAGCAAGGTTTTCTGACATAGACAGGGGTCTGCAAACAGAACCGTAAGATTATTCAAGGTACCTAATAGGAAAAAAATATTTTACTGCTTATGGACTCTAAGTAGCACAGGTGAACGTAAAAATACTAAGACTTACGCTTGATATATCTCCTGGCCATCGTAGGTAATCTCTTGGATTTGATTTTCTATTGGTGCCTCTATAGATATGTTTACAGAGTTTGCCATTTTTCTGCCTTCCTCTATTCTGATAAATCGTATACAATATTTACCATAACATTGTGATTTAAAGGTATTTTTGCTATAGTGATTTAGGTTTTTATGTATATATTCTTAGATATTTCTTTATGTACAATTGTTTCGATTTGTAGTAAATGTATTTCGCTTAATTTGTGTAGGAGTACAAACCACATTAATAATAATTTCTGAAATTCCTGAAAAATACTTTTCTGAACCGCCAGAAAATTTATTCACTATTTTGTCAATTCTCAATTTGACATAATGTCTTTTTTAGGTTTTATTGACTTAGCTACTGAGGCTTTTTACAGAAGTCTTATTTTTTTTAAACGTAGTAATGGCACTTTTGCACGAGGTGGCGAAGCGAATGCCGCTAGCAAGCACTCAAGCAGACATTTAAGACCACAGAAAACTATTAAAGGATCTATTACACCACTCGACATTCAAACTGGTTTTGTCGACGTTTTAATAAGGGTGAGACTGTCTTACTCGGAAGTAAACTTTAAGACAGTCTGTGTAACTTGTACGGAATATCTAGTGGTGTCCTTAAGAGTCTTTGCTGAACACTAACCTCTAATTATTTTACAAAGTGCGGAAAACCATCTATTACACCACTCGATATTCCGCACAAGTTACACAGACTGTCTTATAGTTTACTTCCGAGTAAGACAGTCTGACCCTTATTACACTACGCGACGTCGACAAAATCAGTCCGTTAGTCCGAATATCGAGTGGTGTAAAAAAACCTGAACCGTCATAAGATTTGAGGGCGCAACGTTTTTGTAATGACGAGAACACTGTTAAAGTGCAAGGATCTTGTAGAGTGTTACTGTATAGTACGCGGCGAATAGTTTTTTTTTTTTTTTTTTTAACGTAGGTAAAATCATCCAATGACAAATCCCGCCCTTGGGTGGGGCGGGAAATAGTGTCAGACTTTTACTGACTAAAAACCTACCTTTCCATTCCTTGCCTTTATCCTGGGGCCCGTGGTGACAGTCTCACATAACCTTTGGGCCCCAGTAGGCTTCGGCCCTGCTGGACCCCTACAGTTTGCTGACAACTCCTTGAGGCGCGCGGGAACGGTGCGCGCCGTAGACGACCTGAGCTCGGACCGGTCTGTTACCGGACGGACGGACAGCGAGCTACCCATTGCTCACCGTCCGCGAGCCCGCGCCTACGGTGGCCGGAAATTGGGATCGGAAACCCGGCGGCGGCGGCGGCGTGTGCGCCTTTGCCTAATGCGGTCGGCCTCCTCCTTTACTAGCATTACTGCTTCGCAAAAGGAGGCGACCTCCTGCCACTCCTCCTCGCTCCGGAGCATGGCTTGAACCAAGCCCCGGCGCGAGAGATCGCCGCCGATCGCCCCTACGAGGACACGGCGATGCTCTTCCCAAGCGGGACACACCTCGACTGTGTGCTCCACCGTGTCCACCGGGCGGTCCGCACAGTGGCGACACCCGGGCGTCGTCTCCGCACGAATCTTGTACAGGTACGGACCGAACTTGCCGTGTTCGGTCAGCACCTGCGCCAAACGGAAGGTGACGACGCCGTGGGGCCTTTCCAGCCACGCCTCAAAGAGGGGCCTTACCGCCTCGATCGTGGCGTGCCCAGCACGAGGTTGCGACAGTCGCTCTCGCCATTTCACAGGAACCGAAAATGGGTTATTGCGCCATGTATATTATAGTAGGATACCACGAAGAAAAGCAACGGGTTAAGCTAGTTAAACATATTATATTTTGAATAAATGTAATAAAAGTAGAATATTATTAAGAATACATGAAAATAGTAGTACTGTTGCTGATTACCGTTCATGCAGTATTGAGACCTAAGGCGAGGGTCTTAAAAGAGCCAAGGACGGTAGTCATCAATATCTTGACGTTTTTCAATACTCTTGGGAAGAAACATAATTTATTTTACAAATGCTTCAACAACAATCATTTTTGTAGGTGTGATTTTTTTGTGACATGGTAATTTGGTAAAAAATTCAATCTGTAATCATTCCATAACGAAAATTAATTTCTTGTGCGTCGTATCTAAATGGCGGCCATAAACTAGTTGGACTGTTTTAGTCAAAAACAAGGAATAAGGTTATTCATCTACAAAGAAAATTTATTTTTAACTTATAATTAAAAGTCTTCCCTTAATTTTTTAGTTGGTACCTCTTTTAGCGAGCGCAATGTAAATGTAGTAAACAATAACAAACGTGCTCGCCTTTCGCCTCGCCATACGTAAAAATAAGGCTTTTTTTTATTTTGCATGCAGCATTTTACTTTGTTTGGTTAATGAGTTTCGAATATCAATGGAAAAAAATACATATTGTATTGTTTGTTAAATACATGATCCAAGTTTGTAAAACAATTGAAAAATATTTATCCAAATGTTTTGCCTAAAGCAGTTCCGCGTTTAGTTCGTTTCATCATGAGGAATGTGGAATAATGTGGATCTCGACGCGCCCCAACCAATGGTTGTCATGCAATTTGTTATCGACCTTTTGTAGTTTTGTGCGACAAAGATATTGCGTTCACTGACACGAATTGGACTCGAAATTGAAGCCTTAGTATCAAAATATTGATTTACGCTAAAATTTTTACTTGTGATGCAAGTGATATCTAAACAAGTAAATAGTCAAACATGACGGATCGAGTCATTGCGGTAAGTGGAATAATCGTAGGCATTTTTATTGTTCATCAGATTCTCACTAAACACGGCAACTCGAACAGTTCTTGGCGCAATTCGTGTTTACCTCTACTCATTGCATTGTCGCTTCGCTGATGATGAGGCGAAAGATGTTCGAATTTCGGCGTGAGTTCACTAAAGCACGAGCATTTCTTGAACCATGTAATTACGCGTTGCTATAACATCATATGTTGGTATAAATATGTCCATTTGTGCCATATTTCTATATTTAATATGTTAGTTAAGGTTTGCACTAGCATACTTAAGAAGATTTTTCATGAACCCTAGATGATTAATAGGGTTTATACCTATTCTTTTGAATACCGTAATTAGAGACACAATAGAAAGACAATAGGTGTGCGAATGCCGACGGCGGCGTTCGCTTGGGGCTTGAGTAACTACACCATATTAGTTATCAGTGCATTTCAAAAGTTTACACACCACTATAGCAAAACTGAATTTTTGATCAGACTCATGAGCATCCAGAGCCAATCCCTATACTATTTAACAGTCTTTTTAAAGAGTAAAAACTCTTTGAATGAATTTCTTTTCTTTCTTTAACACTTTGTAAAACCCTAAAAAAAAACCTTAGTTTACTGAGCATTTTTATGAGAGCAAACAGACAAATTATTGTGTGTCCTTGGCATCAAAAGTGTTGTGTTGCATTCTGTATATGGACAACCCTAACTGGTTTCCTACTGTTACAAAATTACATGGTTATAAAATTATGTTTATTGATATTCAGTATTAATTTTTTCAGTCTCGTCCCAGTTTGGAGCAGGTGACAGCGATAGTGGACTTTATGGAGAAGCATCCTGCGCTAGCATTGGGTCAGTTGAGAGGACTTGAGGGCAGGGAAGAGAGCAAGAAGCTTTGGTTCACACTGACCCGGATTATTAATAATATCACTGGTCCCACTAGGCCTATGAAGTCTTGGATCAAAGTAAGTTGAATAAAATTTCAAATAATAATAATAATCTGACAATTTGGTATCTTGGACCCTATTCCCGATACAGGTGGGCTACTATTTTTTATATTTTTAAATATTTCAATAAAAAAATAAAAAAAAGATTTATTTAAATATTTAAAAATATAATTTGAATGTTTAATTATGTGAATGAATAAATATAATAATAATATTCCACAACTATCATGTAAAACCGTCTAGTCCCAAGCTATGCAGAGCTTGTCTTAGGAGTACTAGACAACTGATAAACATACTTATATATATCTAAATACATACATAGGTATTATAGATAAATTACGCAGGCACAGAACAAATGATCATGCTCATCACACAAACGTTTGTCCTGGATGGGAATCGAATCTTGTATAGCAGTCAGGGCCACTAACCACTAGCTGACTAGACCAAGAGGCCAGTCAATGTAAGATGTGATTAATAAAAATGAAAAGTCATTTATTTAAATGACATTGAGTAGCACTCTTTAAGTGTAAAATAATATTTAAAAAAAATCTTAAAAAAAGGTGTGCCATACAACTCTTCCTAGACACAGTCACTAATGTTTTAACTGGAAAGAAGAATTGATGCAATAATTACCCCAAGCTTTCTCCAAGAATGTATTGATTGCTAAGAATAGCGGTACTGGTAGTTCATGCCACAGTCATGATTTTAAATTTTGCCAAAGAGAGATTTTTCACTTAATAAAAATCAATAATAATTATAAAGATACAAGCCCTTTACCTACTTTTTTAGAAGCACTATTCTAGGACTGGTCCTACACTAGTAATAAAAAAATAAAAAAAAAGGTTTAAAAAAAGATTAAAAAAAAGGGTTAAAAAATTGTGTGTATATTATATGTTATGAATGGAACTTTCTTGTGGTGGCTTCGCTTTGAATGAGTCAGTAACCGCGAACACCCCCTATTCTTGTGCTATGCAGTTGTTTTCATTCCATAAAACATGTTTTATTTTTTTCCAGTATTGGGCTGACAAAAAGTCAACAGTGAGATCCAAAGTCCAAGGTGGTGGTGGTGACCCTAATAACTTGTGTTCCAACATCGAGAAGAAAATCTGGGACTTGTTTCTAGCTGGTGACAATGGCAGTAAGCATTATAAGTTTTATTTTGTAAGGATTGCATTCCCACTTGTTTCACCCAGAGTGGGAGAAGTTGTTTGATGATTTTTGTCCTAAAAGAAAGGATGTGGTTGCTGTAGGTTAGGTTAGTTAAAGCCCAGACGCGGAGCAGGAAGAATTTCGTACCTTGACCTATTATTACCTGTCTCTGTCACTCCCGCGTAAATATAATACGTCTCGCTCGCACTGATGCAATGGCCTCCGTAGTCAGGGATTGAAACCCTGTAAACTTTATACTGTTTTTTTAATGTGGTTTTTTTTTCGGTTAGCATTTAGTCACTACAAAAAATCCTTGACGAAATTCATAATTTTAAATAATGAATGGACACTGATAATTTTTATTTTATTATGATATTTCTACCGAATTCGTAATTTTAACTCAATTTTTAAATTGTTATAATATAAAATGTAAATAAATAATTTATTTATTTAATAACAATAATTTATTTAATAAATTAGTAATTTTTTTCTCCTTCAAATGTTTAATGTAAAACGCACTTAATATAAATATATTTGTGACCACTGTCAGTAGGCCCAAAGGTCATTGTACGAAATTCTTCCTGCTCCGCGACCGGGCTTTAGATTGAAATTTTATGAGTAACCTAGTGATTACTCTATTGAAATTAGATCCGGCTCGAAGGATCATGTAAAGGTTGTTTGCTGGGATATTAAATAATAGAATAGAAAATTCACTAAAAACTGTATTGTTAAAAATGCTAGAAATATATATATATATATATGTAGCAATACAGTTATGCTAAGTAATTGATGGAGCGAGGGAGTACGCGCGACGGCGCTTAAGGCGATCTGAACACATACTGATTTGCTTAATTAATAATTTTAATTGGCGTAGATGCGCCTAGTGATGATTTGGCTAACGCTGCAAATGAGATCGATCGAAACACTAAACGCTATCAACAAAAGACATTCACCTAACTGTTATGCAGGAGGAAGGCGTCTACCAGGGCCCTCATGCAATTGGCACCAACAGTGACATTTACGCGAAAGCAGAGCGAAGCAAAGAAAGTCCTCTGCATAAATTGAGACAAACCTGTCTCGACGTCAGTAGAGGAATGCTACATTTTTTTTTGGAATTTAATTCCTCTTGGCTGCCAAAAGCATTAAGGTTCGAGCGCAGTAGGTGGCTACGTTAACTTCGGCATCATCATCTGTGCCACTTATTAAATCCTCCAAGGTGCAGGTATATGGGCACTAGCGTGTGGCTCATGTTTTTCCCAAAGCTTGATTTTTGCCTTAGGTGGTAGGTTAAGAAAATAGTGATTCATCAGTAGGTTACTGCCAAGAGTTGGTAACTGCTAAGTTCTGGCGTATTCATACTAGTATAAATATCTGGCATAAATATTAATATTAATTAATTATTTTAAAATTTTATTAGAATTGCCAGAATTATTTGCTTTAATTTTTAAGAATAGTTGAGATATTAATTTTTAAACAAGGTTCCATATGGTCTGAAGAGCTTACTTCAACTGATCAATATTTTTTTTTGTATGGCCTCTCGCACGTCAACCCATGAGGTTGTCGACTGCATAACCGGTCTAGCCTGTTGGGCTTTAACAAAAATTTAAGCCTTTAGCCAGTGCTTACTAAAACTAAACTTAAAACTAAACGACTACACGCTAAGTGCACCCCTGCATTGAGGTTAGAGTAACTCTCGTTACGTCATCAGATTAGCCACTCTACCCTCGCATTTTTAAACGTAGTATTCAACTGTACTTGAAACACAATATAAGAAAAAAGACTCCTTATTTATTTGAATAACTGAAAAGAAAATTAAAAATACCTAATTTTCAAGGTTAATTTTTCCAGTGTCGGATAACTTAAGTACTTAATAATTATGTTATAAAAAGAATTCTATGGATACTTATCTATTATGAAATTTCCAACATCATTAGTTTCAACATCGAGGCTTAAAACTGTTCCTGACTCACTAATAATTTTCCCAAATACAATAATTGTCGTTTCACAGTGTATAGGACAAAACACACACATAGGCCACGCAAAAAATGTTTGACATGGCCGCTTACACCAACCTACCCTGCTCGGAGTTAGAGTTAGTTGTGTTAACTCCAGGGTAGCTACTCGAGTTATAAAAGAAAGGCCCTGTGTTACAACTCGAAGCATTTCTGAACGGTTGGAGTAGCGACTCTACCCTACTCTGGTTGTTTTGGTACCCTACGCTGGGATGTACGGTACGAACCTCAGCTTAGTGCGTCGCTGGGGGAAGGCAGCAAGGGACGGGCTGGATCGTAGAAGCAACTGGTCAATGTGATCACGGTTTTCTTATTTACTGTGACCGAATTGGGCAAGGGCCGCCCCGTGTCGACGGCTGCAGTTACGTCTTCCGTTTGCAACATGCCGCTCGTGTGTCTCGTACACTAAGCTGAGTCTTAACGATAAATCACTATTTGCTTAACACGAATACAAGTTCCAAACTCTAGTATTTACGAATGCATCATCTAGGTTTAGAAATAAAAAAATAAAAAATGTGTTTCCAAACTCTCTTCAGAACCTCGTGGTGTGAAGCAAGAATCTAAGTTCCTAGATGAGAGTCTCTACAACGAGGAGAGCATGGACCAGAACCACGTGGAGGCAGATCCAGTGTTGGCTTTCGAGGAGCCCGTGGCGGATGTTGAAGAAAGGCAGACGGTGTTAATGGAAAAAATGGTATGTTAATCTTATTTTTAAAACACGGGTAAGCTGAAGTAAGACAAACGCAAGGAGATAGGTGAGTGAAAATCGTCACTAATTGGACGCCTGACGAAGGACGTCGACGTTATGGTCGACCGCAGCAAGAGTGATGTGACGTTCTGATCTTGTTTAAGGAGAAAACTTAGCTAAACATCACCCAAGAAAGACAGTTTTAAAAGAAAAAGGGGATGCCTATAACCAGTAGGTTATTTATTTTAATAAAATTTTCCCTTTCACAGATAAGGTTGTGTTCCAGCAAAAAAAAATAAGCTAATCAGCTTATATTTTTTTTGCTTCTGATAAATGCCTGCAGTCCAACCAATGATCGATTTATTTGTATTTTGTCCGCAACTTCACGTCTAAAGCGCGTATTTTGAGTATGGATGGGACAAATGTGTCATTCGATCCACTCCAAATCCTCTAGGAAGTCCAGCAGCGCCTTGGTGTTGCTGACCATTTCGCCCTGTCCTGTACCCACTTTGCTCTATATCCAGCGATCACTGGGCAGCAGATGAGCCGTCGTTTTGACCAATGTCCGATGACGTGGTGAGGGACTTGTGGGACTGCGATGGACGCGGCGGATACTTAGGGATAGCCTATGTCCAACGGTGGAAGTCTTTTGGCTCAGATGCTGATGATGATTTTAATAAAAATACATTCTAATTGCAATCAAATTTTTAATTTGTATATATATCTATTAAGTTTTATATAGAACTAGATTTAATTATTATTAATATTGTAATTTAAAGGTATTATCATTAAATTTATTTCACATTGCAATCGTGAATATTTTGCTTTTGAGTCCCTCTAGTATTCTTCTTCCTTGTACGAGTACCTTGTTGTACCTGCTTAAAAATGTGGTTGACATCCATTAGATGCACTTGTTGCAGTGTAACTTAAGAGTGACTTAGATCTGACAGTAGACTATGTATATTTGTATATAAAACAACTGCATTTCAAAATGTTTTTGTGTTACAGTTTAAAGTGATGAGTGACCAAGCGGCGGCCATGACACAATTGGCGCACGCGTCGCACGTTAACGCCCAAGCGATGGAGAGGCTCGCTGATGCATCACAGATACAGGTGATTTCATAAATAATACTAACCAGGCTTCTCAGGGACTATGATTAAACTATAGCATTAATCCTAAACTCGAACATTGAGTATTGTTTTCCTAATCCAACTTGTCTCTTGTTTCACCTACCAGGCGCGAGCGATAGACCGGCTCGCAAACACATTCGAGACGATAAGCGCGGCCACTCACGACGTCCGCAACGCTATCGTCGACATCGACGCGACGATGAAGCGATACTATTCCACCTCGCCCACTTAGCACAGGTATCTGTGAACTACCGAAGAGCTTCGGTGTAGTTCGTGTTGATTTCAAATTGACATTTATATTGGTGGATCTGTTCGCCATGTTGGAAAAAAGTCTAGGTTACATTTTTTATCCGTCAGGCATCGTCTTGTTTAGTCTCTAAAGCAATTAAACTCAATATCTTTAGTGCTCGAAAACTAGCACCAATGCTATTAATATTAGGTCGATTAAAAGTACTTTTATTGGGTACTAAACAATCATATTTCATAAATTAAAAAATCCTATTTGACTTGAGCATTGTCGCCATAAGGGCAGTTGTTTTTGACCCAGGGAATAAAAATATTTAGCTGAACTAAAGATAAGCGAGTCTGGCACATAGCGAAGTGAAATGAACGTTTTACAATGATCATAATTGGGCGCATCCGCGAGGCGGCTAGAGGTGGATACAGACTGCGAGGCATGCGCCGCGAACGACGCACAACGAATGCCTTTGCTTGAAGTGTGCGTGTCGAAAAAATACACCATTATATCGCACCTTTAGAATTACAGAAACTTAATCCAATTTTTTATGTCGTTGTTTTTTGTATCGACGGCGAGGCCGACGTTGCCATATTTTGACTGCTGCTGTATGGGTTGGATCGGCCCGAGCTTGCGCTGTAGGTCCGAGCCAACGCACTTTCTTTTTCTCGGTCGAGGCGTGCGTGGACATCGTACGCGACGCACACCTCGAACGTGCCTGCGCAACTATGTCTCGCTATGATCGCGACGATGCTCGTACTGAGGCGCTTAGATCTTGAAGCGTTTGCCGACATATGTAAGGTCGCCCTCGCACTTGCGTCGCACATGCCTCGCCACGAATATGAAGGTACACATCTTGCGAGGCATTCGTTGTACGCATGCCGCGCAGGCTGTATCCACTTTAGCGTGCGTGAGCGCAAATATAGGCACTCAGTAAGCCGTATATCACTGCATTATCGGCCAAGTGTAGTTGAATTATTGAATGTATAAACAACGATTAAATCGTTCGAAAATTGTGATAGACAATGCTCGCAAGTTGGCTAATGTGTACGTAGCCTAAGATTGTTTTAGTGTTAGATATTATTTTTATACCCTATAATTAAAATAAAAGTCATAATACTGTACTGTTTTCAGATATAATATTTTAATTGACTTTAGCAAATACTGGCTGCGGTTATTACAACTTTCTTTGATCTCAAATTTGTCATAGAGATTGATGATGATCTATTAGGAAATCGATAGTGATCTGACGCGACATTATCAATTTAGTGGGATTTTTATTATTATTACTTATGGTAAATGTTTGACCACTATTGGTCGTTTTTACATTAGGTGATAACGAAAACGACACGATATCGGAGAACGCCCCCCCTAGCCAAGTTACAATCGTTTCGTTTAGCGTGACGTCATCTCAACGCTCAGTCCCGTAATCAGAACAAAGGAATTTGGGGCGTGGCCAACTCCAAGCGTTCACGCTTAACGAAACGAGCAGCTTGGCTAGTTGGGCTGGTAGTCATTTGCGATGTCCAGTTGACGTTAATCAAGAGCTTGTGTATGTTATGCCAGCGAGCAGTCTCGAGTACCTAGCCGTACCAGCAACTTTTATCTTTCTTAAGAAAATGAATGAAACTACCAGTCCGCCGACATCGTGTCGTTATCGTCTAATGTGAAATCGACTGTTGGCTGATCGCGTTTTGGGAAATTATAAATCACCCTAGCTTCAAAAACTCTACCAGTCCAGCTAATTTCTGGCGTTTTCAAGATGCCTTTTGCGTGATCTACTTAATAAATTTATTACTAGTCATAAGAACTTGTAATGTACACCGTAAAATTTTGGTCGTTTTAATCCCGTGGAGGATCGATTCGGTACATGAAACACTATCGATTTGTAAAGATAAAATTAAAAAAATAAAGTACTTTTTTTCTAAAACTCGAATGAGTCAATGATTTTGTAGGTAGCTGTCGGCTGTTGTGTACTAACTACCTACTGTTCATTGGCCACGCTCAGCTGACGTTTACTTAAAGAAATTAATTTCGTACATGCGTGAATTAATTCGAGTTTGAAAAATAAAAACTTTATTTTTCATTTTTATCTTTACAAATCGATAGTATTTCATGTACCGAATCGATCCTCCGCGGGATTAAAACGACTAAAATTTAACGGTGTATAATATTAAACTAAAATTGTTTTACAAAGAAAATGTTCTATTTAATCAACAAAAGCATTTGTAGAATATTGTTATAACAGGTACAGGATAAATATTATTAAATAGTTTATTTGTACACGTTGATTTATAAAATCTATTAATAGTTGCAATAAATGTAATAAGATGATTCCGTTTGTTCACTTACATTTTCGTCATGTTATGTCTCAATCATCAAATATAGTGGTAGTTTTCGTCGACATCTTTATTTTTTTTTAACTGTATGAAATCGTTATCCTAATCCAGTGATTTTCAATCAGTTGGTCGCGACCCCCAGATGGTTCACAAAATCTTGGTTAGGGGGTCGCGTTCACGAGTCAGGTAAAAGTGAAAAGTATAATAATCCAGTAATAAAACTGTTCTGTGTCTTACTTTTAAAGACATAGGGCTGATTTCATCATTCAATACAAAATCTTAGTTCAACTAAACTGAGTTCAGCTAATCTAGTTTAAAGAACCGTGTCGTAAACATGAGCGACAACAAAAGAATTGAAACTGAGTTTAGCGTAAACTAGGTTCAATTCATCGCGGTGAAACTCTAAATGAAGCTATAATCTCAATTAGGCGCTCAAACTGCAGCTGCGTTTTGTTTTATATAATCGCGATTAGTTTATTGATGAATTTGGCCCTAAAAGACTTTTTTGATGTGGAGGTCTAAATTCAAAAAGTCGTCACAAAAGCACAGTGCACCCGTCCGCTCACTGAAAAGTTATGGTCCTAGGGGGTGGGCGCTATTTGTACTTTTTTAAAAGGGGTCTCGTACTCAAAAAGATTGAAAAACACTATCCTAATGATTCATCAATCAATTACATTTTTAATCAAAAAGTAATTAACTTACTTTTTCACTAGTTAATAATTTTATTATCACAGAGTAAAAATAGGAGGATCGGTGTTGAGTTCAGATAACTCACATGTAAAAAGCGAATTCGGGGAAATTACGGGTTGATTAGAATGACATTTTTATACCTTTTGTTCACTGTTTTTTTATTTTGAAAAAAATAGCTACGAAATATTTCACCACTTGTGTTCAGAATCACTGGTTCCATCGTACGCGTTTGTGCGTCGATTTTGTATTGATGATTTGGTTCAAACCAGTTCAAACCTTGATCAGAGATTCAGTTGTTAGCCTTTAATAAATAGCGCGCCTTTTGTTTATTCAGTATGAAATAATTATATTAATTATACAACTATTTACATAATCCAATAATGGATTGATACTTAAACTTGTTGCAGGAGGGTGGATGGATATTATTTTAGTACCTAGATATTAATCGTTGCGTTTTAGCTGCTGAAGTATTAGTTTTAAAATAAGCGCAAATTAAATATTATTTTGTACGAGATTTTTTTTTATCACCATCTTTTTTTATGAAATAAATAGCAGCTGTTCCCTGCATTTAAAAGCCAATTTTGTTTTTTTTTTTTGTTTAAATCGATTGTATAAATAATTTTGAATAAAACGTTTGTTTAAATGATCTGGTAAATGGAAGGTGATACAAAATCTCGCTATATGTAAGATTCTGTAAATATTGTAAATATATAGATATACTGAAGGAAAATCCATGGAATAAAACAATTTATTAAACTTAATTAGTTTTATTTTACTACAATAAGTTTTATACTATAGTATTTTCTGGTAACTTTATGAAGAGTATCACAGAGAAAATTGAGTCTTATCACACTTTCAAATAAGTCACAATATCTCGCGAGTGATCTTCCACCTACTGAACTCTATAACATATTAATATCCTATGCTTACATTATGTTTAAAAACCTAAAAACACAGTGCTGGAAATCAATAAAGTCTACAAATATGGCTGCTGATTTCTTTGGCTATCCAATTCCATCGTACACTATCTAAATTATGTTATTTCTAAGATACTAAGGAATACTAGTACCTAGTACTTCTACATGGTATGTAGAACACCAGGCCTAGCTGAGTTACGACCTTTTCGTGTCCTGTCTCTTTCTACAATCGAAACGCCTCAGCGTAATTATCATTTATACCATAAAACTACAGGATGTAGCGATGATCAAAAGAATTACATTTCATTCTGACATTTTGAAAGATTTGAACTTGGCTATGAATTTTGTTGAATTATGTCATTTTCATAAATTTTATTAGTTTTCTATATTCTACTAGCGGTAACGATTGTAGATTATTAATTTGGCTAAGCCTACTGGGCATTAAGTCTCGCAAACCTCCGACGAAAAAGTAGGAACTTCCGACCAGACAGGTTTTGTGTCTAGTTCGGGCAACTGCCCAATAATTGATTATATGTTCTAATCGCGGGGAGATCTCCGATACTGCTAAGTAGAATTTAAAATTTTCGGTTCCTATTAGGCGAACAAGATGTCGCTACTAGTACACTGTTTTAAAATTCAAACCTACTTTTACATTTTCTACTCTATTAGGCACGAATAACATAGTTTCTTTCCATAATTTGGTTTAGAATTAAAATTATGATCTAGCAATAAATCTATCAAGGAGTCTACTCCTTCAAAAAGAAAGCTACAATGAAGTTCTTTTTATGTTGATAGGTTCTGGTCTTCACGGGCTGTTGATAAAGAATAAATCAATGTATTGACTAGATACTACTACCAAAAACGTTAGAAATATTTCAGTATTCGTGTCAGAAAAGGGTTCCTTCGCCTCCTCACTTGAGTTCCGTTGGGTTTCATACCTTCAGCACCTAGTCCAAAAGGATGCTCTGAGCTTGTTCGCAGGTAGAAGTTCCCAGTGGCCCTGTGGATACAAAAGCAGTATTGTTAAATGATAAAGTATATTTATTTTGAAAATTGGTTATAAATAACATTTTTCATATATATTTTTTTATAAATTTTAATGAGGCAGGTGTTTTATAAGCCTGCTGTTTCAACTTCTGCAGAATTTCATATACACCGTTAAATTTTTGTCGTTTTAATCTCATGGAGGGTCGATTCGATACATGAAACACTATCGATTTGTAAAGATAGAATTGAAAAATAAAGTTCTTTTTTATTAAACTCGAATTAATTTACGCATGTATGAAAATAATTTCTTTAAGTACACGTCAGCTGGGCTAGTTCAATGACCTGTAGGTAGTTAGTACGCAACGACCGACAACTACCTACAACGTCAATGACTCGTATACGTAGAAAAATTAATTTCGTACATGCGTATATTACCTTGACTTTTAGAAAAAAGCAGTAATTTAAAAAACTAAAAAACCCAACTGCTTTTCTGAGTATTCATGAAAAAGCCCTAAAACATGAAAGTCGTTTTACCCGATTGCACTTAACTATATAATATTTTAAATACAAGACAAATTTTAGCCGGGACCCATTCTAGAAATGGAGGCTTAGTGAATTGAGAGCACATACCTATATTACATTGCAGATTACTCCAATCTACTGACTAGACGCCTGACTTTCTAGAATGGGTCCCGACTGCTACAATATGGCTACAATTTATCTTGTATTTAAAATATTATATAGTTAAGTGCAATCGGGTACAACGACTTTCTTGTCTTAGGGCTTTTTCATGAATACTCAGAAAAGCAGTCGGGTTTTTTAGTTTTTTAAATTTTTAAATTACTGTTTTTTATTTTTATTTTTTTAGTTTTATTTTATTACGATATCACTTTCACAATAATTACGAATTTAACGACACCTCACAAACTAAAATCCATCGAGCTGTTACGGTCGCAGAGCGTCAAACATTTGAATTTAGCGCCAAAAATTCGCCATTTTGTTTTTTTTTTTATTTGGATATAGCCAGTGTCACTCTCACAGTAAATACGAATCTAACGACACCTCTCAAGCCAAAATCCATCGAGCCGTTCAGGCTGCAGAGCGTGCCAAACAATTATACATACATACATACATACTCTCGAAAAACATAACCCGCCTCCTGGCGTAGTCGGGTAAAAAATACTTATTTTTTAATTTTATCTTTACAAATCGATAGTGTTTCATGTACCGTATCGACCCACCACGGGATTAAAACGACCAAAATTTAACGGTGTATTTTTTTAAATTTTTCTTTATTGATAGGCTCGCGTTTGACTATTATGTCACCCGATGGAGAGCTACGATGTGGTCGATGATGGAGCACGATTTCCTAAAAGCAAACTCTTCACTTTTGACTTAGATTCCTATATTGTAGCTATTAACACTTCGATCCACAACTACCCAACTTGTTCATACAAAAGTAGACTCTAAACATCGGAATTAAGGCCTATAGTGGCGTGGATGTGAGAGGACACCGGTGTCCTCTGAGCTAGGACAGATTAAGAAACAAAGACTCGGTAGGGCATGACTGAATGTATAGTCAGGGCTCAAAAGTGCAGTTGCACTCTACCGATACTAAAGTATGTAAAATTTCGTTGTAAAAGAGGGTCAATGGATCATGATCGATTTAGTTTGTAGCAAATAATCTAGAATATCGAATAAACTAGTTGCAGAACACTTTAATTCTACTACAAAGAAATTTTAGACAGTTTAGCATTGTTAGAGTGCAACTGCACTTTTGACCCCTGACCGTACCCACGTATGAATGAAGAATTATATATTTGATTTGACCCTGTAGAGGCTAAAAGTTTTTCACCCGGAAATCAAACCGTGACGTTATATCAGTAAGATCTCCATTATTAGTTGAATTTGACCATCATCTTTGCTCACAATTGAATAGATTGAGGTCAGTTTTATTTACGGAAAAACCATTACAATAATTATCTTCATTGCTTCGAGTGCCGCAAAAAGTGTTCAAGTGCATAAAACATTAAATGATGGGTTTTTTGTCTTAAGTAAGTACTTTTGCTATTATTATGGTTTGTTAGTAATTCGCTAGACCTTGTTATTATAAATATGAGTACCTACTTATGTTTGTTTTTACTTAATAGAATGAGCAAGTCATTATTATCAATTGCTCGTTCATCTTGTTTGATTTTATTCGATAATATTTTGTACGGCACAGCAACATTTTTGCTTTTTAGTTTGAGCCAAAGAGCTCGTTACTACGAGTTTACCTTTCAGCCAATTTAGTCAGTCATTTCAGAGTCATACTTAATTAGCTCTTTTTTTGAGGTGGAAAGTCATCAAATGACTGCTCCCGTCTTTTTACGCCTTAAAAATTACCGGTGTCCTTCAGTTGCCCCTTGCGTTCCAGGGTGACGGTAACTCTTTCGACCGTTCTCGCAATGCTTCATTTGCCCTAGTGGTACCTACTTGTACTTGTGTTACTTATCTGTGTTAGTGGTGTACCTAGTACGTCAGGAGAAAATGATAGTAATTTTTTTATGCTGTGATGAAAACACTTCGCAGGTTTAGGAGGGGCCTAGGTAGGTATGCCCAACAGTGGACGTCTTTCGATTGATGATGATGAGAGAGGTCTTAGAGCATCATGTCATGCGAGATTGAAGGCGTTTCACGATTTTCTGAATGCTTTATAAATATGACCCTTTAAATAATTTTTATTTCATTTTAATTTAATTGAATTCTCTCAGATAAAAAGAAAGAAAGACGTTTATTAGTACCTCACACATACAGTGAAATAAAATAAAAAATAGAGAAAAACAACAAGTGTGCAAGGCCAAAAAGGCGCCTAACTCACTCATACTCAAACTCAAAATCAAACTCAAACTCAAAATCGTTTATTTTACATAGGCCTACATGGGCACTTATAAAACGTCAAAAGCTAACGCACGGTTCCAATTGGTCGTTTCCTATGGAGAAGAACCGGCAAGAAACTCCATGGTTACTCTTTTAAAAAAGTGATTGTCTACAATATTTTCATACTACAATATTAATAGATATGAGAGGACAATGTAGACCGGTCAGGTTTGTACCCAAAACTACTATAAACACTATTATGGCTTTAACACCAAATAGTATAGCATCATAAAAAAAGCAGGTATCCTTACCGTGTGCTAGTCAGGGGACCCATATAAATGCTCTGGTTGGTGTACCCTCCATGGGCGATCCACTCGTTAACATTCGACGCTCCCACTGCTACGAAAGCCGTCGGTGTCTTGAGAGCTTCCACGAAGTAGCGCCACGACCGATCGTGACTGCATAAGTCTGTGAATTGAAGAGTAGGTAGGCACTTAGTTTTAGGTATAGGAATATGTTTGGCTCGTAATATAAGTCAGATTGAAGGCCGTCCACTCGATTCAGTTATCATGGCAACGGAAAAATCTCCTAGATTAGGGTTGCCAACCCCAATTTAAAAAAACTAGGATTTGAAATTGTAAAAACTAGGAAAATATAAAACGGCACAATAATAGATAAAGTTAAAATTATCATATTTTCAGGGAAAAGTAATTTTAAATTTTGGCACGTTGCGCCTTTGTTTTTAAACAGTAGGGGTTTGGTTGGGCTCGGCGCTTCAGCAAATGTGTTCATATTTTGTTGGCTGGGGCATCTAATCTGTAGACTAGGGATGTACCTAATGACGAATCCGGAAGCGGAGTTTTTAAATTTGTTTTGTCAGAATCGGAAATGGAATCGGAGACAGAAGTGTCAAATGAAATACTAGTAAAACTAATCAAAAACTCTGATAAGTAAAAATGAAATACGATAACAACAAGTGAAAGAGTAGGATAATCGATATAAGGCACGGGGGTAAGAGGTTCTCCGCCGAAAATGTAAACTTGAGATATAGTATCGAATTTAAAATCGAAACCGAAATCGAAGGTGTAAAATCAATTGGAAGTTGTTATTTTTTTTATCTTTATCCGAAATTTCGGAATTGGAATCTAAATTCCGTAATATCTCTGCTCTAGCTTCAGGATCCATCACATAATTACAGACATTTTTTGAACGAGTTTTTATAAAAAAACTGCCGTATATTATATGCGTATGTGCATTAATAACCAGATAATTTGAATAAAATGCTCATGAAGATAACCAATAATCGTTTCAACGCTAGTTTTTCTAACATTTCTTGATTAGGCGCAAATTAGAATGGTATTAGGTCAATGAGTAATTAGACGATTGGATTGTATTGAATATGTATGACCCTCAAGTCGGTTCTCACAAATATTTCGATCAAGGACGTTGACAATTCGGGGCTATAGGGGCTTGAACCTAATTCATTGAATAGGTTTGTATAAATACAAATACTTAAGATAGTGAAGAGTACTTTTTTTAGACAGTTAGCGTTTTTTGATTACGCGAAGACCCGTTTAGCGCAGTGGTTTAGAGCGCCGGTTGAGACGCTAGGGTCGCGGGTTCAATTCCCTCACCAACACAAATTAATTATATTTTTATCAAACATAAAGTAATTAAGTACGCAGTAAATAAATAGGTCATTTATTTATTTGTTGGTAGATCAGTGTGCATTTCTCTTCTCACACTTCGCCACTTTTTCTAAAAGCCGACGCCCCTGGCGTTACCTCTTTGGTCGGACGGTCAGAGATAGAAATAGGTAGAGTATATTTTATTATTACAGAATTTCATCGATCGGTCAATCAGATCAAAATTGAAATTCGAAGACATGTGACATCCATCAACACGCACTGGGCCCGCGTGGCGGATTACGGCCCATTCCCTCTCCTAGAGAGGAGGCTTGAGTCCCAGCAGTGGGAACATTAAAAGGCTGATAATGCTATGCTATGCTATGATAGGTGTAATGAAATCTATGGCGACACATTCATCACTCAGTTCACCCTGATCAAGGCTTAAACGATGGCCTACATTTTTAATTAGATATTGGCTTACCGTGATATTTAACATCACATTAAGCAGATAACAATATCCAGTGTATTGCCTAAACCATTAGAAATGTGCCATGGTCTTTTAAAAAGGATTATCGACATCATATAGATAACTAAAACATGGCATTTTTCATGGTCCGTCTAAATTATAGTTTAGCAAGATAACGACATTGTCTTTTTGTTAAGTAAACAGCTATTTAGATAATGTTAACAATTTATACTATGTATTAGGTAAGTACCTAAAGGTATTTTTCATTACTCATACGCTGAAAGTAGGTCTAAAATTGCCTGAGGAGCGGGTTGAAAGTAATACTTTTCGTCCCTAGGGAGAATCACTTTCAACTGACAGCTGTCAAATTATAAAAAAATACTTGTTCTATCTTCCCATTTCTATTGATCTATGTATGTCTCAACTTTCTATACAGCCAGTCATTTGCAGCGCGATGTAAAATTGAAATAACTGGAAGATAAATACCTACATATTTTTTAAATGATTTAATTATAATTTACTTTCAATCATTTCTTTAAAACTAATATATATGAGAAATATTTACCATTTTTCACTGTTAAAAATAAAAATGAAGGCTGAATAGCCAGTTGACCACAAAAAAAAAAACAAAATAGGCGGGAAAATGGCGATCCGATCTTTAGTTTTTTCGATTTCTAGTTTTGTTTATACCTACTTTACTAAATCTCATAAGAGATTTTGTAATTACACTGTAAGTGCATCTGATTCACTTAAGAATTTAACACCTGATTCTGAGAAGAGGCAAAAACAGTAGTGGAAATCCTTTTACCGCTTAAATCAAAAGAAACATACTTAATATAATACAACAACCTTTGACGACGACTCAGGTTTTTATTTTTATTTTCCTTTTATTCGTAATGAAAAGCACAGTGTTTACCTCGGGTGAAAGGCTTATTTAGTCCCTCGAATATTAGCTACCTCGCTTCGCTCGGCCGCCAAATTTCTTCTCGGGACTAAATAAGTTACTTTCACCCCTAGGGTAACAATGTACTATTGATGGCTCTTGTTTCGAGTTAAAATAAACGACTAAAACGCTCCAAAGTTGACAATAAAATGAAAAACTTGACAAAACAGCTAACAAAAATTAAAAAAAAAATGTGTCGCGTCGGAGAGAAAAGCATGTCGGAAAATATTTATAAGCAACTTATTCTGTGACAATGTGCACGCAGATATCAAAATATATTGTGTTGCTGTGCCAAAACAGGGTCCACAATGATGCTCTAGGCCTGTTTGTACCAACTTACCAACATTGTAAAAGCAAATAAACAAATATGAATACTTTTTCAACTTGTATACAATTTTTATAGCTTAGGAAGCAAAAAGTGAAGCAACCTCGAAAATGTTAGCGCTCCGCCTCCGATGGGTTAGACTTACTTTTGATAGACAAGAAGTTACGAGGCGACTATATTAGCGTACTTGCATAACTTATAAAACTTACTCCGCCCCTGGCAGTCCGCCCCAGGCGATGGCCCGCTTAGTCTAATGAAAATATTCTACCGCTAAAATCCAAGCTTCCCTAACATGATTACACGTAACGAGTACAGTGACAAGACCGGTGATACTATGCCGGGAGAGTCCGTTCAGTTTGATGCAGTGACGGAAGATATACAGACGTCTTTTTGGTATACACTATGTAGGGTGTAAGGGACAGGGCTCCGCAAACTTGAAGGGCTTAGTCAGTAGATGAAACTGAATAACGTTCCACAAGGTATTTTTCAGGAAACAAAAAAAAAGCATCTCCATACAAAATTATAAACTTGATTGGACAGTTTGTATGGAGAGGCCGAATTTTTCACACTGAAAGTGCTCACCGCGTCGCTTTCGGCAGCTGCCATTTCAGAATGAATCAGCTTTAAGCTTTTGTACAAAGTAGAACTGAATACTTGAATAGATTAAGTAGTTGTAGTTTTTTTTTATTTGATATAAACTTGTGCTTGACTGCGACCCCACCTGATACTAAGCAGTGATGTAATCATTGATGGTGAGGCGCGTTAGTTTATTAAGAGCCTATTCACTCTAGCCTTGAAGACACCCAAATTATAATCGGATGGCAAGACCGCAGCAGGCAAATAGTTCCAGTCCTTCGATGTACGCGGTATAAACGACGAGGCGAAACGCTTAGTCCGGACCGTAGTGGTTTTAGCAACGTAAGGGTATATACTCGGAAGGGATAAGGCCCTAGCAAACAAACTGAACTGACTTGACTGTTGACTTTCGCGTTGCACTACTGACTCAAAGGCACTGTCCCTCGCCATTGCACTTGCTACGTGTAATCAACCCTTTACCTTCAGCACTGAATTGCTCAAACTTGCCGACGGGACAGCCTGTCTGGGTGCCGGCACCTCCATTGTAGTTGGGCCAGATGTCCACGGTACCAGTGGACACGTTGGAGCCATAGCCGCCGGGGTCTGTGTGGATGATGTCCACGAACTTGGCACACGTACGGTCGAGACCGCTTTGGATCGCGAATGGGCCATCGAAGAGAGCACGCGCAGGATCTAGGCCGGTGATTCTGGAACGAAGAAACTACGAATGCTTACCCGTTTCATCTGATAATTCAGAAGAAACAGTTTGATGGTATTATGTACTCTCTTAGTAACATATTTATTTTATTTATTTACACACTATTGTAGATATCCACAGGCATCTTTTAGGCTCGCTCGAGCCATCGTCGAACATTTTTATTGCTTACTATCAAGAGAAAGTGTTGGAAGGTCTCCCAGAAAGTGGACAGATGACCTGGTGAGGGTCGTGGGAATTAGGTGGATGCAAGACGCACAGGACCGGTTAACATAGCGACACTTGGGGGAGGCCTAAGTCCAACAATACAAAAGTAACAATGGACGTCTTTTGGCTGAAATTATGAATGATCAGGAGACATTGAAGTAATCAGGCGAAAAGCTAATTTGAACATCAATCTATTTCTTATTGATGAAATTAACTGACCAGGGTCCTAAAAATGACGTGTTAAAATATCATACGTGTAACCGAGAAAGAGCGATGGCGTTATTCAGCCTATCAGCCTATACACCGTTAAATTTTAGTCGTTTTAATCCTATGGAGGGTCGATTCGGTACATGAAACACTATCGCTTTGTGAAGAGAAAATTAAAAAATAAAGTACTTTTTTTAACAGTATATTATATTGTACAAAATTAATTTCTTTCAGTAAACGAGTCAATGACCTATGATAGGTAGTTGTCGGTCGTTTTATCTTTACAAATCGATAGTGTTTCATGTAGCTCCATCCCTTTAACAGTTCAGTTTAGGTCTTTAAGTGGATTGTGTTTAGACCTCATGGTAGGGTCTCTGAGGAGAATTGTAGGATTTTATGTACAAAAATACAATAGCTCAAATTGAAAAGCTTTTTAAAGTAGTCGATTTTCCTCCATTCAAAATATATAACACGAATAAGGAACTATGTATAAGAATAGTCCGATTAATTAGGTATGTATGCGTGTTACTTAGAGAATAAAGGACAATCACTATTGCCTATTATTCTATCGATGTCCTTATTGATATAATAGAGGTCAAAACATTTATTGAATACCAACGAACTACCTAAGCCATCAATGAATGATATTATCTATTGTAATTTGTTGATCTATTTTGAGAATGTTTAATTCAATTATAATAAGCAACTAGCGGTACACATCTCTTTTTCATGTGGGAAAATCCTCATGGACACTGTTCGTCTGGAAAGCCTTGTCGCTCATCATCCTCTCTTCTCCTTCGTTTTCCTGCCCACACTTCAAGTCGCTACAGTGGCTCTTTTACCGTTCGTGCAGTGCGCCTCTGGAATTCTCTTCCTCACACATTGAGGGCTAGCCCTTCGTTAGAGGTTTTCAGGCGAAGAATTAAGGAACATTTCCTATCAACATGACCCGTAAATATGTATGTATATGTTTTATTATTATTTATATATTTATATATATGTTTTACATATTATGTTTATGTATAGTATGCTGTACACATATCTATTTAGTATACTTTTAGTTTTAAGTTAGATAGAGTAATCATTTATGTAATTAAGTTTTGTTGTGCATTATTGTATATCCTCAAATGTAATGTTTATTTCTCATTTTCTTTTATGTATTCGGTTTGCTGGTAGAAAACCCAATTATGGGTTAAGCTCGCCTTTGTACATCCACTAACCTTTTATTGTTTTGTTGAAACTATGTATGTACAATAAAGAATAAAGAATAAAGAATAAAGAAGAACGAAGTGTGATGTTATTATGACAATGTTAACATCATGAGTTAGTCAACTCTGTCGCCATGATGAATTGACACACTCGAACGGTCCTTTTTAAACATTTTTATATTAAACTCATACATCACATCTCTGCCGATGATATCGCGATTTATGACAAGAGAACTAGTACCATCAGCAGGAATAAATAACCCCCCCCCTAACCAAGTTACAATCGCTTCGTTAACGTCGAACGCTTTGAGTTGGCTGCACCTCCAATTCCTTTGTTCTGACGTCATCACAACGCTCAGCCACGTGGTCAGAATAAAGGAATTGGGGGCGTGGCCAACTAGAAGCATTCGACGTTAACGAAACGATCGTAAATTGGCTAGGGGGGCTGTGCATCTTAATATGGAATCATGCTATACAATAATTGTGAAAGAATAAAATTCGGTTCAAAACAGCAGACAATGACCCAAACATTTTATTTATTATCATCGTCAGTTCAGCCGAAAGACATCTATTGCTGGACATAGGCCTCCCTCAAGTGTCACCACAACGAACGGTCCTGTGCGTCTCGCATCCATCGCACTCCTGCCACTCTCATCGGTCCACCTTTCAGATGGCTTTCCAACACTGCGTTTTCTAGTGCGCAGTCGCCGCTTTAGAAACTTTCGGCATCATGGGCCATCTGTTCTACGAGCAATGTGCTTTGCCCATTGCCACTTAAATTTGGCGATTCTTAGGGGTATCGATTTTGTTTAGTGGCCAAGGATTTAAATTTCTAATATTATGCTGGTACAATAAAGTTTATTCTATTCTACTAGAGCATCAACTTGGTATACTCACCTTGCCACAACATAGCCGTACTCCCTAGCCCGCTTACCAGCGTACCCGAGGAGATGGGCACCCAAAGAATGGCCCACCAGGTGTATGTCTTCCATCTTCACTCCAGCTTTAGTCAAGTCCATCAGCGCTTGGCCCAGCTCTTTGCCGACCTAAGCAGAGTAGATAAGATGACGCATTGAAATATTTTGGTGTGTCCTTTATTTAAGCTGGTAACGGGTCATTATTACCCTACTGCGCCAGAAGGAGGGTTATATTAATTATAGACCTTTACTAGCATTGCATAATCAACCTTATAATGTTCCCACTGTTGGTAGGTACTCAGACCTCCTCTTAAAGAAAGGGAATGGGCCGTAATCCACCACGCGGGCCAGTGCAGGTTGATGGAAGTAACATCGTTACCAAAGTCTTGTTCTACGACATGCCGGTTTTCACACAATACCTTCACCGTTCTGAGAAAAGTGGTGATGAAATTACACTAAGTTAAGGGCCTGCCTCGATTTGAACCCACGACGTACAATTCTTAAGTCCAGGCTGTTGCTACTGGGCCACCACTGCTTTTCCCGACACCTTTACTATACCTAATAATATGTATTACTAATTTTGGACTTTCCAGTCGTACCTATCTGAAAAGTCCTATGGTAGTTAGACCCAATGCCATAATTAATCTTTTATAAGCCCAGTGCAAGCTTCTATGAGCACAGTCATAGAAGTTCACAGTACAATAAAGTGCAATACAAACAAAAAGGACAAGATATAGAATTTTTGTGCCCCTCCAAAAAAGTGCCTCCTCCCTGCGCCCTGGGTATGGGTACCGCTGGCCCCACCCTAGTTTCGGCACTGATTACGCCTCTGGTAAAAATATTGACTCTGTTGAAATTCAGGGCATATTAGGCGATTGATTTTCAGGGCATAAAGAATACCTTGTAGGTATTCTGTTTGATTTAAAAGCCGGAAAGCAAACTCTAATCGTTTTTACTGTGGCTATATTCAGGTAGCTTCAGTAGTTGTATAATTTAATTAACATACAAAGAAAGTAAACAAAGATGTATTGAATACTAAGGAGTATAAACATCCTCACTATCAGCGATTGCATTCCATTGTTCAAGCTAAGTTCAATAACCTTTGAAAAGTGTGTCAACAATCAAGTGAAAAGGAAACTCATTAACATGTCTCCGTTTCTTTGTTGTCATTGTGAAGATAAATTCCATTAAACTTTTTAAATGAATTGCTTAGCTTAAGCATATTCGGTCAAATAGTAATCTCACTGGGACTCTGGCCTCCCTTCTAACAGATACCTAGATACCTGTTGTAGGGTTTTTAGTCGGTAAAAGTCTGACATTACTCCCGCCCCGCCCAAAGGCGCCTAGATGTCATTGGATGATTTTCCCACCGAACAAAAAATAGCTTTCAAAAGTTATACCTTTTTAGCACTAGGAACAGCTGACAGCGCATACCCCAAAGATATGCCAAGCATTCCCGGATCAGCCTCCTTCTCCCAGTCCAAGAGTATGACGTTCCTCTTCTTCTGAGCCAAGTAAGCGGTCAAAACAGCCGTGGTTGCTGGTCCTGCAATCTTGCCTCTGAAGCCGAAGGTGTAAATCAAGGTGGGAAGTTCCGTGTTGATGCATGAGGACAGAGCGAGCGGATTGGTCAATGGTGTCTCTAAGTAGTTGTTCAGGGATCTGGAAAAGATAAACTTTGTTACTAAGGTAACAGTAGCATAGCATAGCATCAGCCTTATAAAGGTCGTAGCACACGTATCAACTCGGAAAGGGATCGTCACCGTATCAACTTGAGCCGTTCAGTATTATTTGTATGAAACTCCCTAATGCAACGCACACTAATCGAAATCGTAACGTAATCGCCTCGCCTCGGGACAAGCTGCAGTTCCCGCGCTTATGGTTCTCCGTACCCTAGCTTACGGCTCTCCGTACCCTAGCTTACCTTAGCTTCAAAATGCTTCAACTAGTGCTGTCAACGAGCGGTCAGCGAGCCGTAAGCGCGGCGTCGCACGGTAGGCTGAAAATCGGCTTTCATAGACTTGGGAATTTCAATTTGGAAGTGCCGTTTTTTTTTTGCCGGATATTGTTTCTATTAGCTATTACTATATAGAAAAATGATACTTAAGCTAATTTTGAACAAAATTGAAACAATTATAATTTTTTTACGAAAAATTTGTATGAAGATAGTATGGAAAAAATCGAATATCTCTAAAACGGCAAGGAAAACCGTAATATCCTTACAGGTGCTTATAGGATTAATTATTCGTGATTTTTTGACATACTCCATAATATAACGGTTTTAGATGCTGATTTTTTTTTTAAATCGTCGAAATATAATTGTTTATTTTTATGTTAATTCTTTATTATGTACAGAGGGTCTGTACAATAAATAATGGTAATGTAAATCATAAATTTTTTTTTTAGTTTTATCATTCTCTTATTTTAGAAGTTAAAGAAAGGTACACATTTTACCACTTTGGAAGTGTCTCTCGCGCAAACTACGAGTATTCAGTTTAGAAAAAAATGATATTAGAAACCTCAATATCATTTTTGAAGACCTATCCATATACCCCACAAGTGTTTGTATGATGAAAATTTTTTTTGTTTTTCAGTTCTAAGTAAAACCCCCAAATTTTTTTTTTCTATTTTTGTGTTTTTGCCTTTTGCCTACGGAACCCTAAAAACGGAAAAAAAATTAAATGTCTTTATCAACTATGCAATTATAAAGCTTCAAAACTGCTAATAAGAAAGAGAAGTCCGACATGGTCGTTGACGTCAAAGGCCATGCCGTGCGGCCGCCACAGAAAACGATGCCTTGACTAGAGAAACAGATAAATTTGTTTGAAATTGTCATAATTTTATTTCACTTGCTTTTCTATCAATTTTGATATTATTTTCACAATTAGTTGGCAGTATTTTTGTATTTTTTTTAACGACTTTATTCGCGTTGAGGTTATTTATTTATTTATTTCAGAATAAATACAATTATTATCGTTAAATTACCATCGACACACAATTTAAACTAACTAAAACACAGCAAAAATAACAAAATATCCATACATTCTAGATCAATAACATATCTCCGAAGAAGGTATAAGTAAATACAACATTGACGAGTGAACGGTTCGGGCGTAACATCAGTGGCCGAGCTAGCTGCTTATCATTCATTCAGTAGTTAAGAAATCAATTTAGAGTGATACAGGTTGTTCCTTTATATTAAAACATCTATCTTCTATGGTTAGATAACAAATATTTTTTTCAATGAAGTAAGGTACGGTGAGTGCGATATTGAAGACGACGGTTATGCTGTTATGATCATAGATTTTTATTGTGGTTGACGAAATCAGCGTAGTTTTTTTCATACTTAGATCGGTTACCACTCCGGATGTTGCTGATATAATCTATTCAGTGTTTAACATAGAGCTTGCTCTTTATTGGTAAAAAATATTATCGTAGATACCTACATTTCTGTAGAAAGGAAATACAAACGCATTTCATACAATAAACCGGGCGGTTCTTTTGCAATCAGCGATTTCTAGTAGATATTCCGGATCCTCGGTAAGAACGTCAATTAACTAGAAGCGTGAACGATAGCACTGGCCCCAGTGGTCCAATGCATATTTGGCAATTCTAAAACATTTTATTATTTTTTAATATTAATATAATCGCATAATTAGCACTGTAAGTAAACAAATTGTAGTATGTATAGGAAGGGTACTGTCTCTTGAGATACAGGTTCACCACCTAGTTCAGGAGGCAGAGCATTTATGTAACAGTGACACTTGTTTTGCAAATAAATAAAGATTATTATTATTATTTGTAGTGGATATTAAGCAAAGGCATGCGTATCATGATAGTCCCCGCTAGGGCAGAGCAACATGTTGTAGCTGCAATAAAATATTCAAAATATTTTTTTTTAAATTGCTTTTTTTTAATGTATCATGTTCATTATAATGTATGTAATGTATCATGTTCATTATACAATGTGAGGGTTTTTTTAGGGTACGTAAAATCATCAAATGACAAATCCCGCTCTTGGGTGGGGCGGAAGATAGTGTCAGACTCTTACTGACTAAAAACCTACCCTGTTCTATTCCTTGCTTTCGATCTAGGGCCACAGGGTTCATTTTCACCTAACCCTTGGCCCCAGTAGGCTTCGGCCCTACTGGGCCCCTACAGTTTTCTGACAACTCCTTGAGGCGCGCGGGAACAGTGCGCGTCGTAAAGGACTTGGGCTCGAACCCAATCGTGTCGTTTATTATACAATGTGAGGGTGAAAATACAATAGTAAATGAAAACCCTGGTAATACCTATTTATATGATCATTCATATTAAAATTTCAGTGTAAAAGCTCATGTTTTTACACTGAAATTTTGAAAGAAATCACCTGTATTTTTTGTCGAGTTAATAAATTATTTATTAATATCAAACATAAAAGATTCATATTGTGCTGTTAGTAATACTTACAAAACGATGTTAGTATCATTCTCATTATAATAAATGTACTAAAAATAATTTAAAAACCTACAACTGTAACTGCCCGCTTCCCGCTGCGTCAGATCTGCAGCTGAGTATTCGAGTCCCGTGCCTCAGGGACGGGCAATCTGACTTATTCGCTATCACCTT
This sequence comes from Leucania comma, assembly GCA_958295575.1. Taxonomy (NCBI): domain Eukaryota; kingdom Metazoa; phylum Arthropoda; class Insecta; order Lepidoptera; family Noctuidae; genus Leucania; species Leucania comma. The sequence goes on from OY282469.1 coordinate 5,608,692, forward strand.
TAAAATACTGTTGGTGAACGAAATCCTTCGTATCCTTTTTCATGCTCTTTCGCATAACAGCTTGAAAGCTATTTGTATTTACTTCAGCAAACATGCTCGATGCGGCGCTAATTACCTAAAGGCGTTAGTCAGATGAGTATTAAGACGGCATGTATAGGTATGTTAGGCGGGAAGACGTGAGTAAATTTTTATATTCATGTAAAAGTAATTAAAAGAAAACTAAATGTACATATTTAAATGTTATCTAAGTAGGATGAGGCTATTGTCATCATAAAATCCAGATTCTAAATAGCTTCTGAGAAATTCCTAGAAAATCATCCAATAAAACCGATTTATACCCTATAGTATGGAGGAAGGAGCAAATGACCGGTATGTCAGATCAGTCCATTGCGACTTAAGTATGAGACAATGAACTCAAGTTTTTTGTTAATAGATTTTTTCCACGCAATGTCTCTAGCGGCCTTGGCTTAGACCTCAATCAAATAGGAAAAAGAAACGTTTTGGTCATCTAGACTTCTTGGAGGTTTATTGTTTACCTCTGACATTGAAATTCGATGTAAGAAAAATATCAATCACGTCAAATGATCTTGTTCGTATGCGAGTGTAGTTGTAGGTCGAGACTCAACATCTCTTTTACTTTTCCGGTCAGAGGGTCACCTTAGGGGTCCCTCGAGAAACGAATGTGTTTAAGATAGAGCGCACAAATAATGGAAACATTTTACAAACTACTTATATAATTTTTTTTTTCCACAATATCACGCAACGTCATCTTTTTTTGTTTAGGTAATTGATATAAACTAGTGCTAGACTGCGATCCCACCTGATGGTAAGCAGCGAAGTAGTCGTTGATGGTGAAGCGCGTTAGTTTATTAAGAGCCTCTTCTCACTAGCCTTGAAGACAACTAAATTATAATCGGATGAGAAGACCGTAGCTGGAAAAATGTTCCAGTCCCTTCGATGTAAGCCGCATAAACGACGAGGCGAAACGCTTAGTCCGGACCGTAGAAGTTTTAACACCGTAAGGGTGGGTATTCGTCGTACGTCGGGTTGTTTGATGGTAGAAAGGAGATGGCGAAAATGCATCCTGTAAAATACCGAAAGGCTGGCTACTCTAGTCCCAAACTATGCAGAGCTTGTGCTACGATTACTAGACAATTGATAAACATACTTATATATTTCTAAATACATACATAATATTATATAAATTACACTAATTACAGATAAATTACACTCAGACACAGAACAAATGATCGTGCTCGTCACACAAACATTGTCTTGGGCGAGAATCGAGTGCATGACTTCCGGCGTAGCAGTTAGGGCCTATAACTGCTAGATCAATAGGCCAGTTACTTTTATATTGGCGTTTGTTACTGGTAAGTATCCTAATTTTTTCGCTCTAGGTGGAGCGAGAGGAAGTGTCAGACTTTTACGTACTAAAACCCATCTGTGTACCTTTAGTCACTTTTAGGCCATGGAGATTCTTTCGAACACTGAAGCCCTGGCAGGCCTAGGCAGCTGATGAGGCGCGCATGTAACACAACGCGCCGTCGACCCGAGCTGGGCCTGATCCTTATCGGAAGGCGAGTTACCCCTTGCTGTCCACAAGTCCACGCCTAAGGGTGCTTTTAAATCGAGCAGATTTCATCACGCATGCGGAATTTCGTTGCCCGATATCATGCCCGGCATCCATTTCAATAAGTAAATACTTGTATGAAAAGGATATTTGCAGGGCCTACGCGTGCGGAGCAATCCCGTATGCGGGATGAAATCCGCACGATATTAAAAACACCCTAAGCAAGTTTTTTTTTTTAGGTAGTAGGGCAGTTCTGCTGCGGCCAGGATATGATGAATTGTTTTATTTTAGGTATTTAAAAGTGATTTATTTCATCGGTCTCATCTGTCACTAACATTATTAGTCATTAATGTACCTAATATGGAGTTTTAACATAATCTACCTTATTCCAAAACGCGATCTAAAATAGTTCCGGGACCATTACTAGGTTTAATTGGCTTTTTTCGGCAATGTATATCTATATCAACTAGACTAATATTCTGGCGAGCATTTCGCGAACTCGAATCTAGGTTTCTTTTTAAAAAAATTCATTTATCGAAAAAAAAAACATGTTTCTCTTTGAAAAACAAAAATTGGTCATAAAATCTAAATTCTGTATAGTTCGCTAGAGATCGCGGAGACGCGTCTTCCGATACCACGCACGCGAGTCTAGCACAAAAAATTGCCATTAAACCCGGTTTGGAAAAATTGGCAAAAAAATAGTTCTGGAACTAAATTTAGATTGGTTTTTGAATAAGCTAGAATAGGTTTGGCCAGTGGAATAACCACATAATATGAGAACGATTTATATGTTAAAGCTGAAGTATAAATTGTGTTGCAAATGTTTTATTTGGGTTTTCACGGTTAGTGCATTTAGCCAAATTTAGAAAGAATGTGGATTAATTAGATTCAGTCACATTGCACACAATTACAATGCGGATAACTAATAATATTCTAATTTATTTGCAGCACTTGTAATGAGTCTGCGTTTTGTGTTGAGGTAGTAGACTACCTCAACACAAAACGCACAATATCCACTGACTGAACTATACTCGAAAAACAAAAAAACCGATCAAGCACGAGTTGGATTCGCGCACGAAAGGTTCCGTAACGCCCGTAGCAAAAAACGGCGAGAAGTCACGTTTGTTATATGGGGGGCCCCACTTCAATATTTATTTTATTCTGCGACAATTTCCACTGTCTAACTATCGGTTCATCGGAGATACAGCCTGGTGACTGACGGACAGAGGAGTCATAGCAGTAGAGTCTGGTTTTTACCCTATAGGTATTTTTTTATGGTAGATAAAATCATCCAAAGACAAATCCCGCCTTTGGTATGGAAACCCTAAAAATAGTTACCGAATGCCGTCTGATGCACTTGGTAATCAGTGCCTGCCATCTATTGCAAAATGCAAAATAAAAATATATAATTATTTAGGTCAGTATTTCAAAGGTCTTGCATTTCAATTTAAACTGTTGAAAGAACCTGCATACACGTCTGTATATGCTTGAGGTTCTCAATGTCGGCGTCGGCAGTCTCCTAAAATTGGTTGCGTAATTACTACTAGGTACAAATACTAACTACATGGTATAAATACTAGGTACTATATAGTACTAGGTATGGTAGGTACTGTATTAAGTCTATGAAACTATAGGTATAAATACTAGGTACTACTAGGTATAGTAGGTACTGTATCGAGTCTATGAAACTGTTGAAACACCTGATATTACTCGTTTCCGGCACGCAATTAAAATTGTAAAGCAATGGCAATCTGTTTCTATTGGCGTGTACTAGACTCACACAGACCACATTTCAATTTTTTCCAGTGAATTTATTAGTTAAGTAGGGCTCTAAATTAATTGATTACGACTGTAAAGTTTAGGGTCTTGCCGTAATGTTTATTGGATAATAACATTTATGTGTTTATTATTCGGCCAAAAATCATACTAAAGTATAATTTATAAAAAAAAATGTATTAAATAATGCGTCAGGGGTATCAATTTAATATTCTCAATCGCAAGATTCACCCATAACCCACTTATAAAAAAACCCTTCACATAACATCACGCTTGTATTGTTTCTTCGAAGGGTTTTTTTTTAAGGTAGATAAAATCATCCAATGACTAATCCTGCCCTTGGGTGGGGCGGGAAATAGTGTCAGACTCTTACTGACTAAAAACCAACCCTGTTCCATTCAGCTCAGGCATTCGCCTCCTTTTGCGAAGCAGTAATGCTAGCAAAGGAGGAGGCCGACCGCATTAGGCAAAGGCGCACACGCCGCCGCCGCCGCCGGGATTCCGATCCCGATTTCCGGCCACCGTAGGCGCGGGCTCGCGGACGGTGGGCAATGGGTAGCTCGCTGTCCGTCCGTCCGGTAACAGACCGGTCCGAGTTTAAGTCGTCTACGGCGCGCACTGTTCCCGCGTGCCTCAAGGAGTTGTCAGCAAACTGTAGGGGTCCGAAGCCTACTGGGGCCAAAGGTTATGTGAGAATGTCACCACGGGCCCCGGGACAAAGGTAATGAATGGAAGGGTAGGTTTTTAGTCAGTAAGAGTCTGAAACTATTTCGCGCTCCACCCAAGGGCGGGATTTGTCATTGGATGATTTTACCTACCATAAAAAAAAAGGTAAGGGAACTGACTAACTACTATTTACGCATATCCGTGAAGTAACTGGCAAAAATTACACGCCAGACAGTGGATTTCAAACGTTAAGAAACAATAATGCGGCAAAAAGAGCAAGCGAGATGTATTCTTTCTTAAATTAATGCCCTGGAAAAAAGGTGTGTCCTTTGTTCTGTAATAAGTAACGCTCTCTTTTTTACGGTCCCATATCTCATTAGGAAAAAACGAACCCTTCTATTATAATTACGTTGTTGTCCGTCTGTCTGTTTGCCTGTCCCTTCTCGCAAACGCGTGGAGGTATCAGGTTGAAATTAAAACCATATACTCAAATCTGCGGTCCCTTGAAGCTGTGAAAAAATAAAATTTCTAATTTGACAAACGAAAAAGATACGGCGGCTTATGTCGTAAAAAACGTATATTTTGACACTCAAGGATATCACAATTCATAGGGTACTTCCCATTGACATAGAACCCTGAAATTTGGCATGAAGGAAGGTCTTTTAGCATATGAACAGGAATAAATCTGAAAACTGTAAATTTATAGTTACGTCACAAAATATAAATTTAATTCGGAAAAATCTTTACGACTCGATTTGGGAATTGAACTATTTGGATAAGTTACTTTGTACGGAACCCTTAGTGTTCGAGTCCGACTCGCACTTGCCCAGCATTTTTTAAATATTTATTAATGCATAGAAAAAATATTTAACGAAATATTATAATGTAATAATCATGTGTATTTTTAACTGTTACTATAAAAGAACAAATAAAAACAGATATTGATATTAGACTAAGATAGCGTGCCGGGCCGTGTGAGTCATCCGATCGCTACTCATGCGCATCGCGCATCGTTAGCAAAGCCGCACGCGCTTTGTGTCGGTGCGTTAGACACCGAGGCGCATCAAGGTCGCAGCTTGAACTTGAGCATATTATCTACTTGTGTTGAACTAGATTATGATTTTTCCTGCCAAAACAAACCCCCAATACAGAATTCTCAAATTCTACTCCATTCAAAAAGAGGAAGGTTGATAAGAGGTATTTTTCACCCAACACAATTGGCAATTTTTAAATGTGTTTTTATATATATATATTTTATTCGGTGACATTTTCATGATAAATAATATTATAGTAAGTCAAAGCAATTATTGCCTAAACAGAGTGTATCGCCTCTTTTCTACAGACGCCAGCACATCAACCTACCTCAATCTGTCAAATTTCTTTAATAGATTTTCAACCTTGTCACAATAAGGGAAGGTTAATGTTCGATTGGTAAAATTTGACAGATTGGGGTAGATTGACGTGCTGGCGTCTGTACATTTTTGTCGTTTTTTTAAATGTTTATATTTCTGAAACAAGCGCTCCATGAACTAAATTCATTTTGAATCCTAATGATACTACTTTTAATAAACTTTTATGTGAGAACTAATTTATTTTGGTTTACTGTACGCGTCTATCCTATACGGAAAAATATACATGTTCAGAATCGCGGTACTTGCGACGATACGTCAGAATTTATCTCAGACCTACTAAATATATACAGAAAAAAACATAAAATCGGTCGGGCCGTTTCGGAGGAGTTCGAGCTTACTTTTTCGCTTAAGAAATTCAGCTATAACACTATTTTCATATACACAACTACTTAACTAATGTAAACGTACTGAGAGGGAAAGTCACTGATATGTACACCGCTAAATTTTGGTCGTTTTAATCGCGTGGAGGGTCGATTCGGTAGGTACATGAAACACTATCGATTTGTAAAGAAAAAATTAAAGTATTAAAATCCTGTTTTTTCTAAAACTCGAGGTAATATACGCATGGACGAAATTAATTTCTTTAAGTAAACGTGTCAATGATCTTGTAGGGAGTTGTCGGTCGTTGCGTACTAACTAACTACAGTTCAATGGCTTCGCTCAGCTGGCGTTTACATAGAGAAATTAATTTTGTACATGCGTAAATTAATTCAAGTTTAAGAAAAAAAAGATTTTATAAAAATTAAAATTTTATTCTTTACAAATCGAGAGTGTTTCATGTACCGAATCAACCCTCCGCGGGATTAAAACGACCAAAATTTAACGGTGTATAAACTGTATAATGTACCTATCGTTAGATTTACCGTTCTTTATCATAGATACATTTTGTAATTTATTTAATTTCTATATCTTTTTAACTTATTGATTTAATATTTGATTTTTTTAAATATAATATTTTTTTTTTAATTTAAAATAATATTCTTCTTGTTTTGTTTTTACTTCGGTTTTATTTTGTATTTTTTGTCCTTTTATGGATCTATCCGGTTTGAAATAAAGGTCTTTATAGTTATTATTTGTTTTAATATTCTTAAAACATACGACATTGTTGTTGTTGTGTTGTTTGCAGGTTACGTATTTCGTATTTTTAAATATTCGAGTTCTTGTGTCATGGTAGTTAGCCAAAATAACAAGGTATAAAATCAAATGGCTATAAACTGAATGAACCTACAACTTGTCTTCCATAAATGCTGAAAGAACCCATTGTATTAGTCAAGGTTTATTATGAAAATGAGTTTAAAAATAAAGACACGAAATGTAGGTATGTAGATTACCTACTTATTATTTAAATGTGGTTTAAAATAGGAAATCAGAGGAGCTGTTTGTCTAGTATAATTTTAGATTCTACGTATTTTTGTTATTTATTATTGTTATTAGCATTTGCTAAAATATTATGAAGTCAAATGTGTGATACGAGTATGTTCGTCTAGTCCATTCTATTTATAGAGTGTAAAAATACTGGACAACGTACAAAAACAAAACCATTATAAATTTTTAACTAAATTAAAACCAGTAAGCAATAATAACAAAAACTTGTAGGCCGCCTGTTTAGCTCGAGTTGTATAATACACGTGACTAGCGACCCGCCCCAGGTTCACACGTCTGTAAAAACACATGCATGTATTATACATATAAACCTTCCTCTTGAATTACTCTATTTATTAAAAAAAACCGCATCAAAATCTGTTGCGTAGTTTTAAAGATCTAAGCATACATAGGGACAGACAGCGGGAAGCGACTTTGTTTTATACTATGTAGTGATATTGTACTCTCTTTTATTATTTTGTGTTGTTGCCATTCTACGGCCGTGTTTACGGAGACGCGGTGCGTTGGGCGTTTCGTCGTACATTGCTCGCGCAAACCTAAACATAAGGCAATGTACGACGGACCACCCGACGCGCCGCGTCTCCGTAATCGAACACTTAGAGTATATTATTGCCTACGTCGAATTAATTACATAAATTCTATTCTAACCTCCTTTTTTTGAAGTCGGATAAAAATTAAATTTACTTATAGCCAGTACGCCAGTACCCATTCAAATATAGATAGAGTTTTCCGGCAGAAGCAGTAGTTCAAATACTACTTTTACATATGCGCAATAAGCTCATAAAATTCACCGACAGTCTATAAAGTAATTATGGATTAAAATTAGCTACAAAGTAACCGCAAATTAGCTCAATTCACTTTTACATTGCAGCTATAAAAGCGGGTGTTAAATTAAATGAAACTTAGTGTCTATATTTCACAAGAGATTGAGACTATGTAAATATGGTAACACAGGGTAGAGAGGCTATACCTATCATATATATTTTTTGTCTATGTATGTATACACCGTTAAATTTTGGTCATTTTAATCCCGTGGAGGGTCGATTCGGTACATGAAATACTATCGATTTGTAAAGATAAAAATGAAAAATAAAGTATTAAAGTAAGGATTAAAACGACCAAAATTTAACGGTGTATAATATGTATCTATTTTAGTACACAACCTAATTTTTAGCATATGCGAAACCTGATGCACGTGTCTAATATTTTTATGTAAAGAATCTATTTACAAAATTTCATAACTGTATCATGAAAAATCACAAAGTTATAAGCTTGTCATTTTACCAGGTTGTTCACACAAACACATGGTCACGGGGCCATCCTGGCAACTGAGGGATTGTTTTGTTCCCGCACCCATCTGAGCGCTGGCTCATAATGCCCACAATGGTCTGCTGTGACCTGTGTTGTACTTAATGGTGTTCAACTTGTGATCTTCATTAAATATTTTTGGGAAAAAATATAACATGGCGTAAAATGATTGAAATCGATTCAGTTACCGATTCTGAACAAACTTTAATCAGGTTTCTACTGAAAATAATGTATAATTTTTATTTTATATTTGCACTAAGTGCAATGTACAACACTATTTTGTGTTTAGGCAATCTCTATCTACACCAGGTTGTCTGGAAGAAATCGCCGAGTGCGATAAGGCCGCCGGTTGTATGTTTTTTATTGTAAGGTTTCTCTTCATAAATATTTTAATCTTGGTGTACAATAAAGTGTATATAAATAACACCTATCAGAAAAAATTAATAGAGAAAAATATTTAAGAAAATTGATCAAACGCATTCCAAACGCAAACAATTCTTCCCGCTCTGGGTGAACCAAAAAGGGAATGTCACACTTTTACTGAGTAAAACCCACAATTTGTTTTTATTGTGGTAATCATCTAATGACTTCTCCCGCTCTAGGGCAGAGTGGGAGGGCGTGTCACAGTTTTTCTGATTAAAACCACACCTATGAGTTCTCAGTTGCCCATAGCGTCCCAGGGCCACGGGTAACCCTTTCAGAAGTCGACTTCTGGCCATACTAGGCTTTATTAGCCCAGTTAGCCCCTACGGTTTTGTTGACAACTCCTTAAGGCGCGCGTGGTTCTCTTGGCCTCGGTCGGGATAGTTACCAGACGGCCGGACGGTGAGCTACCATTACTAGTCGTCCGCAAGCTTACGCCTATGATGGCTGGTAAGCCACCATTGCGGCTCGGAGTTGGGGTCTCGGCAGCTGGGGCGTGAGTATATCCTTTCTCTGCAAGCATTACTGTTTCGCAGAAGGTGGCGACCGCTGTCCATTCCCCTCACTCCAGACCATGGCTTGTACCCAGGTTGCACCTACCACCAAGCGGGGCACACCTCCACCGTGTGCTCCGGGTAATCCACACAATGGTGACACCCGGGCGTTTTATCAGCTTGAATCAAGTGCAGGAACTTTTAGAACTTATCATGTCCGGTGAGGATCTGCGTTATGTGGAAGGTGAGGACGCCGTAACGCCTCTCCTGCCACTCCTTAAAAAGGGGACTTACCGCCATGATTATGGCGTGCCCGGACTAAAACCCACCTACGTCTTCCTGCCCTTGTCCCATGTGTTTTTGGGGTCGGTACAATCTTCCATTCTGTCCTGTCACTCGTCACGCTATCACTAACTTTTTTTCTTTTATATCGGTTAATAGGTATACTGACTATAATACTACCTAAGTAATTACATGAAATAGTGCATACCTATCTACCTACTGAATCTGAAAGGTTACTCAACTAATAACCACGTTGATATGATCCGAGTTGCAGAAATTATAGACAAGATTGGCAACTGTAGAGGCATGTTCCAACCGACCAGAACCCTGCTTATCATGCCTCTCGTCGAACAGACAACAGATATTATTTGAATAATGTCTTCTTTAGACGTTTCGTGGCGGCCATCATGTTTACATATTTTGTTGATGAGTTATTTCCTGTTCCAAAACCGGAAAGAAGTATGTTTATAAGTTGTCAAGTACTTAGGTATATCACAAGCTCTGCTTAGTTTGGGACTAGATCGCGTTGTGTGAAAGGTGTGAAAAAAAATGATAAGAAATGTCGAGTTCCTTTTCAATTTATTATATATATTGTTTAATGCTGGGTCCCAGTTACTGTTAGGATCCATACATACTAGATCTTAGGAAGTCTCAATTTAGCTGGGTTTTGCTACTGTAGATGTGTAGGTACTAGTATGTTGCCATCGCCTTAAAGGTGAAACCGTCACACCGATCTTGGGTAATTTCCACGGCAGCGAGTTTTAATTGCAGGTATTCTCTTTGAAAAAATATGCTTAGATGATGTAGGGTCTTGGTTATGATGGCCGAAAGGTTCAATACTCAATACTTTATTGCATTCCATATTATGTACATAGATGGTATAAAATATTGCAAGATCAAGGTTGTAAGTGACGTAGCGTTGTTAGGCCTCCCGTAAGGTGTACATGACCTGGAGGGGACGGGAATACGATGGATGCGAGACGCACAGGACTGTTCGTTGTGGCAGCACTTGGGGAAGATGATAATAATAATAATCTTTATTTCAAGGTTACAGAGTTCACAATGAGACTTATAGTTAGATATAGGTAACAGTTTCTACAGGTACTGGTACTGTCTCTCAAGCTAAGCGAATGCTTGTGTTTTGGGTGGCAGTGAAGTTCACTCGTTTAATGTGGCTCTATGATAAACTATTTACAATTTTGGTGCAAGCACGTGAACGCTGTCACTGGGCCTCAAGTCTGCTATTACAATAGTGTCAGAATGGTCTATTATTGATTTCATAATTGTTGATTTTGACAAGTTTCGTAATCGACTAATTCAATGGCGTCATTATGACATTCCAATGATCAATCACTGACTCTTTATTGAAAGAAATGGCATAGAATGGTAATCTTGTACTTACTTACATAATGACATAATGACAAATGTCTGCCTTATATCATAACAAAAACGTAACAAACACACAACACTGATACTTTCCCTCTTTGAGGCGTGGCTGGAAAGACCTCACGGCGTCCTAACCTTCCGCATGACCCAGATTCTCACCGGACACGGTAAGTTCGGGAGGTTCCTGTTCCGGATTCGTGTGGAACCGACGCCCGGGTGCCACCACTGCGTGGACTGCCCGGAGGACACGGTGGAGCACACGGTCGAAGTGTGCCCCGCTTGGGCAGAGCATCGCCGTGTTCTCGTGAGGGCGATCGGCAGCGGCGATCTCTCGCGCCAGGCCCTGGTACGGGCCATGATCCGGAGTGAGGAGGGATGGCAGGCGGTCGCCTCCTTCTGCGAAGCAGTAATGTTAGCAAAGGAGGAGGCCGCACGCGAGAGGCAACGGCCTTCACGGCCCAGCCGCCGCGGGGATTCCGATTCCGATCCTGATTTCCAGCCAACGTAGGCGCGGGCTTGCGGACGGCGAGCTATGGGTAGCTCGCTGTCCGACCGTCGGGTAACCATCCGGACCAAGCCCAGGTCGTCAACGGCGCGCACTGTTCCCGCGCGTCTCAAGGAGTTGTCAGCAAACTGTAGAGACCCAGCCTGCTAGCTGCAGGCAGGCCGGGTCGAAGCCTACTGGGGCCAAGGGTTTGCTTCCGAAAGGAAAGCCCGGCCCTGGTATCTAAGGCCACGAAGGAACGGGGTGGGTTTTTAGTCAGTAAGAGTCTGACACTATCTCCCGCTCCGCCCAAGGGCAGGAGATGTCATTGGATGATTTTACCCAACACCAAAAAAAAAAAAACACCGATACTTTAACAAAAACAAAACACTGAAAACACCGGCCGGCGGCCGCTCTAAATAAAAATAATAAGCAGTAATGTCACTTTGACTTTGAAAGCTAAAAGACAGAGTACGAACTTTTAGCAAAATGATAATGGAATCGTGTTGTAATGACCAATTTATAAAAATAGCAGACTTGGGCCCCTGGACAGTTGATAAAAATGGTTGCTAAAACATTTAGTTACTACATAAAGGGACCATGTATTTTGGGGTCGATATGTTGAAAAGTTGAGTGAGATGATGATGAAACCGGTCTTATAACATCTATTGTTCGACAGGGTCGAGGCTTGAGCTTATAAAACTATATTCGTATGTATCGTATTTTTTGTCTATCAACAAAATCAGAACACCTTGAACTAATCGGTAATTAAACTAGAAATACTTTTACTATGTTGTTAAACAGATTTGTCTCGTGACGAGGTCAACTGGTTAATCTATTTTTAGATAACGGTAATGCAATGAACTGTGATAGTTTTCATTCAATTAATTGCTACTGTTTGTTTACTGTCTGTGACTGGCCTGTTGGTCTAGTGGTTAGTCGGTTTTAGTGGCGGCCGGAGGTCGTGGTTTCTATTCCCACCCAGGAGAAATGTTTTGTGATGAGCACGATCATTTTTCTGTGACTGAGTGCAATTTATCTATAATATGTATTTATTTAGATATATATATAAGTATTTTTATCAGTTGTCTAATACTCATAGCACAAGCTCTGCATAGCTTGGAAATAGACGGCGTTGTGTGATTGTTGTGGAATATTATTATATTATATTATTAGTTTTCAGATTTATTCCTATATTTATGCTATGAGACCATGCTTCATGCCAAATTTCAGGGTTCTAGGTCAACGGAAAGTACGCTATGAATTTTGATTTCCTTGAGAGTGTCAAAATATACGTCTTTTGCGGCATAAACGGTCGTATCTTTTTTGTCATTAAGTTTGATTTTTTTACAGCATTACTTTTACATTTTATGGTTCATACCGCAGACTTGAGTATATGGTTATAATTATACTTATGGTTCATCTAAATCAAATCCGTAATTTTCGTAGTGTTTTTTTTTTACTATTCCTCGTAATTATTGCACTTTCGACCGTACAAGCTCAATTGAAACAATTCCGCAAATTATAACTTATTTCCTCAAACATAATCATAAACGCTAAAAAGCTATTCATGGCCGTTTTCAATGAAGTCTAAATAAAATTTACTGTTTTTTTTGCGTTCTAAACATACTAGTCTCAGACATAGAGTATACCATAATTTATTAAGTACACAATTAAGAAATCGCTGACGAACTTCAAATCATCATAATTCCGGTATAAAATAGAGACAGAGCAATACAAGATGAATATGACTATCAAATCAAGGGCGTCGCCAGTCGATGAAAAAAGGTTGCTATTGGAAGTATAGAGAATAATAAAAAAGTTTTTTTTTTTAATAATAATAAAAGTTTTTTCCTCCACAATATAACTCCTAATTGCTAGCCTTATATCTACGGTAACATATAGGATGGGCATTATATTGTGGGAGACTGGTGCCTAAACTAGGGTCTGAAGCTGTAAAGCAAGCCTCTATGGGGGGGCCGTAGACCCCCTGCCCCCCTTGGCGACGCCCATGTATCAAATTCTCACATTTAATTACAGGCCACTGCCTTGACGTGATATTTAGCAATAATGTAAAGTTATACGACTAATGGTGAGTTTTAAAAGTTAATTGAAGCAGCTTGATAATGAATTTGAAAATACTATTAGAATGTAAGTCAAGGTCCACTTAATATAAACATACTCTAAAAGTAGAGTAAAAGATCTCTGTCTGAAGATTTCCATTAATTAATACAACATTATATCTAGTATAATTATGCGAAACTTTAATAATTTATTGTTTGTTTAAAATCAGTAACTGAATCGTTTCCAATATTTTTTATACCACGCTTGATTTTTTGAAAGAAAAGAAAAAGAAAGAAAAACAGTTTATTTACCAGCGCACAGCTGGGTGTGGGAGCAAAACATCTCTTCAGTCACCTGGATGGCCCAGTGACCACGTATTTTGCGGACAACTATGTAACATAACAGGCTTTCACAACATAACATATCTTTATGATTTTTCATGACACAGTGATGAAAGTTTCGGATTTCGCATATACTAAAAGTAATGTTATACATTTATAGATATTACGACATATCTACTGTCTAGCCTTTTTACTTAAGGTCGTTGCCACCGCTCGCGCTCACGAGGTCACGGCGATGCACTGCCCAAGCGGAGCACACTTCTACCGTATGCTCCACCGTGTCTTCCGGGCGGTCCATACAATGATACAATGGCGACACCCGCCCAGGGGATTTACCGCCATAATTATGGCGTGCCGAGCAACGGTCGCTGTCACCATTCAACCATGAGATTCTGCTGGAACTCTGTCTTCTATGCGGCGACTAGTCGTGGCAGCGGAGTTTCGCCCCGGCTTTGCTTCGTTACGCGCAAATCGTGCATGCGTGCAAGGACTGTTGCCACCAGATTTCAAGGTGGCAGGCCAGCATGGAGGCTGTCCTTGTGCGAAGCAGTAATGCTAGCAAAGGAGGAGGCCGACCGCATCAGGCAATGGCGCACACGCCGCCGCCGCCGCCGGGATTCCAATCCTGATTTCCGGCCACCGTAGGCGCGGGCTTGCGGACGGCGGCAATGGGTAGCTCGCTGTCCTTCCTTCCGGTAATAGACCGGTCCGAGCCCAAGTCGTTTAAGGCGCGAACTGTTTCCGCGCGCCTCAAGGAGTTGTCAGCAAAGTGTAGGGACTTCGGTCCCACTAGGGCCGAAGCCTACTGGGGCCAAGGGTTAGGTGAAAATGAACCCCGGGGCCCTGGATCGAAGGAAATGAATGGAACAGGGTAGGTTTTTAGTCAGTAAGAGTCTGACATTATATCCCGCCCTTCCCAAGGGCGGGATTTGTCATTTGATAATTTTACCAACCATAAAAAAAAACCCAAGATACAGGAGTAGTTTTTTGAAAACAAAAAGAAATATAATATAGAATAGAATAGAATAGAAAGAATAGAAAAACTTTTATTCGAGACAGACACAGCACAACGGTTACAAACATGAAGTATATATAAAATCTATATACCTATGTCCAAGTTTGCATTATCCAGCTACCTACATGTGTTATAAATATATACCTATTGGTACGAACAGTATGGATATGCATAAATTGGTCATGCTTGTCACCAAACGATAGTGTTACGAAGTTGATTGTCATTCTGATTCGTATCTCCTTACATTACGCAGGTATTGCGTCGTTTAGACGTTACCATTGTCTTTAATTCTGTTTTGGATTTCCTGTCACGACCATTGTTATCTTACTGTGATGGTATGACCGAATTAGCCGCAAAGTTGCCCCGCGATGGCAGCGCGGTTGTAGAAAAAATGTTAATTATAAATAACTTATAAAAAATGTACATTCAAAAGTTAAACAAATAATAAAAAACCGAGCATGTGGGAGTCGGACTCGCGCACTGAGGGTTCCGCAAAACTTACCTATGGAAACAATTCAATTCCCCAATCGAGTTTTGAAGATATTTTGGGATCGCAAAAAGATTTTTGTTTTTTGTTTTTGTGTAGTTATAATAAGCTGAGCACCCGTACTGATAACTAGACATATTTTCGAACAGTCTGAATGAATTTAAACGATATATCCAAGCCAACAGTAATAAATTCTTGATAAATTTCATTAGACTCGTAAATTACCACATTTCAAATACTGCATTTTTCGATTTGACGACTAATATATGTATTATTCTTGCTTTCGCTCTGTGACCCCATTTAATGTATTTAATATTTTACAATTAAATTTAAATTTAATCCCATTTGTTCCATGTGTAATGAATGCTCTCTGACCTGGATTTATTTATTATTTGTTTTAATTTAATTTGTATAATTTAAATTCTTGTAATTTCTATTCAAAATCTCAATTTATTCTATATTTTTAATATTACTGACATTTCGATGTAATTCTCAGTTTAATTTATTACAATTCAATTTTTAATTAGTTTTAATGCAATTTAATTTATTATATAAGTGTCTACAACTTTCTTTTGACATAATTTATTGTCTATGTGCTGTGCATGTCTATAGGTGACGAATTCACCATGATTTTTTTTGTCATTTGTAAATTCCTTTTTTTTGTATTAATTAGTGAATGAATTGTTGGTGAGTCAATTAAAAAAAAATAAGAATAAAATTAACACATTCATATGGATTCTTATTCCTAAAGGTAAACAAATTAACTATTTATAAGAAGGATAATAGGAAATTAAGATTCATAAAGTTACTAATAATAAGAGTAGAATTCCTACTGGTAATGTGGTCAACTAATAACTTCTTTTCCACAGAACGTAATACTCGTACTCGTACTCGTACCACCTATTACTTAACATTAAATCATGTGATACATATTCTACTTTTTGTAACCGGTCATTAATTATTCCTACAATGTGTGTAATTGTTCTTGTTTGTCTAGTTTCGAACTCTTGTGACTTTACTAAACTTATATTTTAAAGAGGTTGAATTATATGGTTTTTTGCTTACGTGTAACAATAAGAACAATAGTGATAATTCTAAGTTGTTAATTACGAAAATTATTTTGCTCTAAAAGGGCGCAACGTGCGGCGTGACTGACTTTTGGGAAAAATGTTTTTTTGAAAAGAAGTATTTTTTTTTTATTAACTGTTTAGGCAAGTCCTTAAAACCTAATTAATAAAATGTTAGTATGTATAGTTAGCTGTTAATATGTAGACATAGATATACAGTCCACTGTCTAATTACTTGTCTGTGATCAGTTTTTTTTTTTTTTTTTTTGGTAGGTAAAATCATCCAATGACAAATCCCGCCCTTGGGCGGAGCGGGAAGTAGTGTCAGACTCTTACTGACTAAAAACCTACCCCGTTCCTTCGTTGCCTATAGTGCCGGGGCTGAGCCTTCCTCTCAGAAAACGGCCCTTGGCCCCAGCAGGCTTCGGCCCTGCCTGCCTGCAGCTAGCAGGCTGGGCCTCTACGGTTTGCTGACAGCTCCTTGAGGCGCGCGGGAACAGAACGCGCCGTCGACGACTTGGGCTCGGTCCGGTCGGTTACCGGACGATCGGACAGCGTGCTACCCATTGCACGCCGTCCGCAAGCCCGCGCCTACGGTGGCCGGAAATCGGGATCGGAATCCCGGCGGCGGCTGGGGCGAGCGCCCCGTTGCCTCTGCCTGATGCGGTCGGCCTCCTCCTTTGCTAGCATTACTGCTTCGCAGAAGGAGGCGACCGCCTGCCATCCCTCCTCGCTACGGACCATGGCCTGAACCAAGGCCCGGCGAGAGAGATCGCTGCCGCCGATCGCCCCCACGAGGACACGGCGATGCTCCGCCCAGGCGGGGCACACCTCAACAGTATGCTCCACCGTGTCCTCCGGGTGTTCCGCACAGTGACGACACCCGGGCGAATCTTCCGCACGAATCCGGAACAGGAACTTAGCGAACTTGAATCCGGAACAGGAACTTAGCGAACTTGAATCCGGAACAGGAACTTAGCGAACTTGTGTCTGTGATCAGTTGAAAATAAAGCTTCGCGATGAATGTACGTTACGTTTTTTGTTTTTGTACTAAATTTCCTCGCCGTTTGATGGCGAGATACGCCCGCTTTTTATGACATTGATCAAAACTGTTTACAAAAACAAACAATACATATTAGCTACATTCTAATATAATAATAATAATAATATTCCACAACTATCACACAACACCGTCTAGTCCCAAGCTAAGCAGAGCTTGTGTTATGGGTACCAGACAGCTGATAAACATACTTATATATTTCTAAATACATACATATTATAGATAAATAACACCCAGACACAGAACAAATGATCGTCCTCATCACAAAAATATTTGTCCTGGGTGGGAATCGAACCCACGACCTCCGGCATAGCGGTCAGGGTTACTAACCACTAGACCAACAGGCAAGTCAATATGTATGGTACGGCTGTGCCACTTTTTTCACGACTTGGTGGGGGCACTGCTCGTGCCCCCTAATTATGTCGAACAATTATTTTGATCGTCCTTTTGAGAAATGCATACTTAATAATAGAATGTCGCGAGGAATAATGTACCGCATCAATTAAAAAAAGAGTCACATATGTGGTACAATAGGAGGCATATAAGTTGAACTAAAATGTTTAATGCGCAGTTACAGATCTTCGGATCCCAACTGAATTGTGACACAGTGGGATGCTCCGCATAACCATAGCAACGACAGCATTTAATTCACTACTTTTACCACAGAATAAAAGTCACTACTTTTACCACAGAATAAGTAACAGTACAAGTATTCGCAGGCGAAGCCGCTGGCAGAAGCTAGTGTGAACAGAACTGATAACAAGGTGGTGATAAGAAGGTTAGGTATTATCACCATAAAGTTCAATGTCACCGTACATGCTTGCTCATCATAAACTTCAAGGTCCATGTGGGTAACAGTTAGATATTCTCTTATTCTTTGTTACTTTGTTTTTGGTTTAGTTTAATTTTATTTAAATCTTATACTGTACTTAGAATCTCCAGTGTATTTTGTACTTTTGCATGCCTTCTGGTTAAATATTGCTGATGCTGATCATATTTTTATGTCACTGTGTTTTGTTTATATTTGCAAAATATATATCTTTACCTGAGACGAGCTTAAAATTTTCAGGGATTTTTATGGTATGGAATTAATTTCCTTGACTACAACTATGTTAACTATAAACGCAGAGTATCAATTTTGGCCATTTTATTTTTGCTACATTAATATTGAGAGAACTGGTAACTGATAATAATATAGGTTCTTAATAAACTAGTGCGCCTCACCATCAACGATTGCTTCACTGCTTCACATCAGGTGGGATTGCAATCAAACACTAGTTTAAATTGATAAAAAATAAAACTGGACAAGTGGGAGTCGGACTCGAAGCCTGAGGGTTCCGTACAAACTGACTTATGTAAATAGTTCAATTCCCGAATTGGGTCTCGAAGATGTTTCCGAATCGAAAAAAGTGTATTTTTTGTGGCGTAACTACAAGTTTACCGTTTTCACATTTATTTCTATACTAGTACCTACTATAAGACCTTGCTTCATCATGAATTTTCATTCATGAATTTTGATTCCCTTGAGTGTTAAAATATCCGTTTTTTACGATATAAACGGCCGTATCTTTTTTTTTCGTTACCTTAGAGGTTTGATTTATTCACACCTTCAAGAGACCGCAAACTTGACTCGGTTTTAATTTCAATTCGATACCTTTACGCGTTCCCGAGATAAAAGGTTGTGGATAGACAGGTAAACAAAAAGACGGACAACAAAGTGATCCTATAAGAATTCCGGTTTTCCTTTTGAGGTACGGAACCCTAAAAACAATATTTCACAACACCCCTGCGTTACTATTCAGCCAATAGGAACGCAGGGGTGAATAGAAACAAAACTTTAAAGGGATTTGTTCACATTATTAAAAATTGTTTGCAGCACTTAAGTACCCACTGCATTTTTTTCTTGCATTGTAAGATTTTAACGCAGAAAATATGGAACCAATATTAGGAGAAATTAGTGAAAGTCCTAATCAACATTTTGTTTTTATTTCTAGGTTGGAATTGGACCAAAAACTCGGCGACCTCAAGGCTAGACCACCATCAGCTATAATTTATAATATCGTCAATGGTGTCCTGTGGTGCTATTCTCTAAGAAAACGCAGCGCTGCCTCAACGACGAACACCCAAATAGGACACATCGGATTGTTGATTCAATGTTGGATGTTCGTCGTTGAGGCAGCGCTGCGTTTTCTTTGAGAATAGCACTACTGGTATGACCGCTCTGTACATATTGAATGTCCAAGTCACATGAGGACACATAATAAAGCAGCACATTTGAGCTCACAGCCACCATGAGGAGCCAAGGAATGCGGTCACTGAGGCGACGCTTGGGGGAGGCCTATGTCCAACAGTGGACGTCTTTTGACTGAAATGATGATGGTGATTCACCCCTGCGTTTCTATTCACCCCTTTTGACGGTATCACTACATAGTATAAAACAAAGTCGCTTCCCGCTGTCTGTCCCTATGTGTGCTTAGATCTTTAAAACTACGCAACAGATTTTAATGCGGTTTTTTAAATAGATAAAATGATTCAAGAGGAAGGTTTATATGTATAATCCAAGCATAACATATTTAATAACACCATTGCACCTGTGCGAAGTTGGGGCGGGTCGCTAGTTATACATATTTTAGTATACTTTGCAATTTTACACATAATAAAACTAGAGTAGAAAGAACATAGGAACGGGTCGTTTCTAGTGTTGACCTAGGTACTATCAAAGACACTTCTGCCTGACCACCGCTAAGTTCATTTTTGCTTACACTCGAAAAGAAAATTTCAAAGGGTTTGGTTTGGCGCCGCGTCACAGGATACAAGCAAAAATTTTTTTTAGGAGTTAGGCAAAAATGTCCGCAATGGTACATTGTAATAAACTAAATTGTGTACTTACCCGTTGTAGCATCGTAAAAATGCTGCTTGTGATGAATCCAGCAAACCTGAAATTGACATATTTTCAAATAGGTAAAAGAAAAAACAATTGCAAGGAAAAATGTAAATTCGTACTGTTACGAAATTTACCCGTACTCGTACTTGTTTTTTTTTTTTTCTGGTTAGTTATCTCAGGACCCTGGAGTCCTGGACTTTTAAAACGCGTACAAGGGGCTGAAGCTAACTCGCCGAGTCCCCTCAGACACTATTCATGAAACTTGGTACCAACCAACCCTGTACGCGCTAAGCAAGTGCACTCCAGGGCAAACCCCTGGTTACTTACGCTAGGAAACTATTGCGTAACATGGAAAACATAGATATAGAGCCATAGTTTTAGGAAATTTAAATGGACTGATCGAAGAACTATGTAAACACTATATGCCTCTGCAGCAGGCATATTATTAATGTACATCGCTATTTTTCTTATTAAGATAATTTTCTTTGCATTAAATCTGATCATTTAAAATGAGTACGTCCTTTATTCACAATTTTACAAACCATAGTACTAACCTACAAATACTATTGGGCACACTACTGTTAAAAACAATAAATTCTTTACACTGCACATTTTTTCTTTTTTAAAAAAATCCTCATAGAGATTTATTTATTATCCGCTTATTCTTTTTTTTAAATTTCATGCTATGATTACACGGAACATTACGCCTGTATCTTGGTCCAGGACTTTTTTTTTATATAAACCTTTTTTCTTTTTAAACTTTTCCCGCCACTATTTACGTCAGTTAGCGCGCGTTTGATGTAAGAATGCGCGCGCCTCCGTCTAATATTACGTTAGAACTGATCGTAGAGCCGATAATACAATCGCTCATGAATTCGAACTCACAGTCGCGGAAGTGTACGTACTTGAGGTGCTGTTACTGTAAATTATTATCTTTTTTAGAGGACACAAGTGCCATTTCTAACTGAAATTTTGTGCTATTTAGGGTTCCGTACCTAAGTCGGCAAAAACGGAAACCTTATAGGATTACTTTGTTGTAATTTAAAGATAAGGCCGTTTGTGGTCCGTTTAGGCGCATATTTTGACATTCGCTAGGAAATCGAAGCCTATAGGGTACTTTCTATTAACACCTGAAATTTGGCATGAGGCATGGTCTCACGGCCTGCATAAGTAAAGGCAAAAAAATAAGTACTTAAGTACCCATTTTGAGTGTCGAGAATAGTACATTTTGATACAAGTGCACAAAATTTGTCATTGCGACCGAGGCGGAATTCTCACAAGCCATAAGCGATTCCGGCCACCGTAGGCGCGGGCTTGCGGACGGCGTGCAATGGGTAGCACGCTGTCCGATCGTCCGGTAACCGACCGGACCGAGCCCAAGTCGTCGACGGCGCGTTCTGTTCCCGCGCGCCTCAAGGAGCTGTCAGCACACCGAAGAGGCCCAGCCTGCTAACTGCAGGCAGGCAGGGTCGAAGCCTACTGGGGTCATGGGTTAGTTCCGAAAGGAATGCTCGGCCCCGGCACGATAGGCTACGTAGGAACGGGGTAGGTTTTTAGTCAGTAAGAGTCTGACACTACTTCCCGCTCCGCCCAAGGGCGGGATTTGTCATTGGATGATTTTACCTACCATAAAAAAAAAAAAGCCATAAGCGAGAGTGTTACAAATTTACACGCAAACGTGTATCAAACAAAGTTTTTCAATCCACTTACGACTCGGGGGGGTTGACGCTCGAACCGTAGGGGTCGACACGCGCCTGATACGATAAACCATTTTATTACAATAAAATTGAGGCGAGGGCGAGCTCGCGCAATTTTCCACACTAGTTTAGCGGAAAACAGTCAATTGCGTGCCTATGTAGTGGGACAAGAGCGGGTTTTGGAGCTACGAGTATTGAAAAAATATTTTGGCATTTGCAAATATGATCGCATTTCTACATTCTGTTCTCAATTTAAATGTGACAGAATATCCGTCATAGTAGTATTTTGAAAATTGGAATTAATAATGAATATCTAGGAAAACTGCGAGTGTTATGGGCACTTTTACACATCAGGGGCGGGTTATTTATTGACGTTTGACATCTTATTTATTTTATCTATTTTTCAATTTATTTAATTTTTAAAATGATTATTATAGTGAATAAAATATTTAAATAAATTAAAAAAAATTTGGAAACCAAATTGGAAATTTATTTATATTAATTGGGAAAATTATATTTATTTAGACATTGTTATGCAAATGTTAATTATAATTTATAGATGTTATTTTATGCATGCATTTATCTTATGAAATGTAAAATTTTATTCCAAAGTCATTCACTATGGAAATAAGGACGGAAGGACATAATAATAATAATTATGTAGCCATAATTATTATTATTATTTCCGTCATAAGGTCCCTTAGATCTTTCTGCTTGCATCTCATTAATACGAAAGAACCTTTTTTGTTTTTTTTTCACACATTCTGACATCTTCCCGCGCGCCTCAAGGAGTTGTCAGCAAACTGTAGGGGCCCAGCAGAGTCGAAGACTACTAGGGCCAAGGGTTAGGCGAAATTGAACCCCGGGGCTAGGGCCCCGGGGTTCAATTTCGAACCACCCCGTTCCTTCATTGCCTACGTATTAGGATACGTAGGCAATGAAGGAACGGGGTGGTTTTTTAGTCATTAACAGTCTGACACTATCTCTCGCCCCACCCAAGGGCGGGATTTGTCATTTGATGATTTTACCTACCATAAAATAAATAAAACTCATTAAAAAAAATCCCTTCTACCACATACCCTACTTAATTACCATAACTACCAATACATTCTTCCTTTTAAACCTTCCCTTTATGCTGGTGAATAAAACAAAAAAACTGGGCAAGTGTGAATCGGACTAGGACTGTGGGTTCCGTACAAACTAACCTATGTAAATAGTTCAATTCCCGAATCGAGTCTCAAGATTTTTCTGAATCACTTTTTTTTTGTGATGTAGCAACAAATTTACAGTTTTCAGATTTATTCCCATACTTGTGCTATAAGATGCCGAATTCGATTCTTCATGCCAAACAGGCTTCTAGGTCAATGGGAAGTACCCTATGAATTTTGATTCCCTTGTGTCAAAAAGTACGTTTTTTTTGTGGCATAAATGGCCGTAGCTTTTTTAGTCGTTAACTAACAAGTTTGATTTTTGCACGGCTTCAAGAAACCGCAGACTTGGGTGTATGATTTTAATTTCCACGCGTTCCTAAAATAAAAGGTCTTGACAGACAGAGAGACGGACAACAAAGTGATCTTATAAGGGTTCCATATTTTCCTTTTGGGTTACGGAATTCTAAAGCCGTTCTCGACTTTTAGCGAGACTAACGAACCTTAATTGATTTTTATACATATGTGTACTTTGATATAGATTAAGATTTAGATAGATAGATATATATTAATTTCTATATCAATAACTAGCTATTTGCTCCGCCTTCGCATAGGTTTTTTTTTTTTTTTTTTTTTTTTTTTTTTTTTTTTGTGGTAGGTAAAATCATCCAATGACGAATCCCGCCCTTGGGTGGGGCGGGAAACAGTGTCAGACTTTTACTGACTAAAAACCTACCTTTCCATTCCTTGCCTTTATCCTGGGGCCTTTGGTGACAGTCTCACATAACCTTTGGCCCCAGTAGGCTTCGGCCCTGCTGGACCCCTACAGTTTGCTGACAACTCCTTGAGGCGCGCGGGAACGGTGCGCGCCGTAGACGACCTGAGCTCGGACCGGTCTGTTACCGGACGGACGGACAGCGAGCTACCCATTGCCCACCGTCCGCGAGCCCGCGCCTACGGTGGCCGGAAATTGGGATCGGAAACCCGGCGGCGGCGGCGGCGTGTCCGCCTTTGCCTAAGGCGGTCGGCCTCCTCCTTTACTAGCATTACTGCTTCGCAGAAGGAGGCGACCGCCTGCCACTCCTCCTCGCTCCGGAGCATGGCTTGAACCAAGCCCCGGCGCGAGAGATCGCCGCCGATCGCCCCCACGAGGACACGGCGCTGCTCTTCCCAAGCGGGGCACACCTCGACTGTGTGCTCCACCGTGTCCACCGGGCGGTCCGCACAGTGGCGACACCCGGGCGTCGTCTCCGCACGAATCTTGTACAGGTACGGACCGAACTTGCCGTGTTCGGTCAGCACCTGCGCCAAACGGAAGGTGACGACGCCGTGGGGCCTTTCCAGCCACGCCTCAAAGAGGGGCCTTACCGCCTCGATCGTGGCGTGCCCAGCACGAGGTTGCGACAATCGCTCTCGCCATTTCACCATGAGATCCCGCCGGAGCTCTGTCCGCCATGCCGCGACTTGTCGCGGCAGCGGAGTTTCGCCCCGACGTTGCATCTCCACGCGTAAGTCATGCATGTGTGCAAGGACTGTTGCCTCCAAATCCCATGGTGGTAGGCCAGCAAGGAGGCTCGCCGCTTCACAGGACACCGTACGGTATCCGCGGATCATCTGGATGGCCATGACCCTCTGGCAGGCGGTTAGCCGGGCCGCCACTCGCTTCCGTAGCGATGGCGCCCACACCGGCGCACCGTAAAGGGCCATGGACCGAACGATGCCTGCGTAGAGCCTCCGGCAGGAGGCGTCTGGACCCCCTAGGTTCGGCAGGAGCCGCTTGAGCGCAGCCCCAGTCGCATTCAACCTGGGAGCCAGACGTCGGAAGTGCTCCTTGAAGTTCCACCGGCTGTCGAGGACGAGTCCCAGGTACTTCATCGTCGACCCGACGCCGATGTGAACTCCTCCTACCGTTAATTGGGAGCCCGGAGGTGGCGCGCTCCGAGGGCCGTGAAAACACATGGCCTCGGACTTGTGCAATGCCACCTCGAGTCCCAACTGCTGTATCCTCTCCACGACTGTCGCAACCCCGCGCGTCGCTAGTTCGACCGCCGCCTGGTACGACCGTCCCCGCGCCAGGACCAGCGTGTCGTCTGCGTAACAGACCACGCTGACCCCGTCGGGGAGGTCGGCGCGCAGCACGTAGTCGTACCCGATGTTCCACAAGGGCGGTCCTAGTACCGATCCCTGCGGAACACCGCACGACATCTCTCGCCGTTTCAACTCCCCCTGATGACCGGGGTAGATGATGAACCTGTCCGACAGGTAGGCCTCGATCACCCGACAGAGGTAGTCGGGCACCCGGTGGTACCGGAGTGCCCTACCAATGCAACTCCAGGGCAGGGAGTTGAAGGCGTTGGCGATGTCCAGAGACACCGCCAAGACACACCTGCCCCGGGACACCGCATCCCCCGTCGTGAGGGCTCGCACGCGCATGATGGCGTCCACAGTGGAGCGCCTCCTGCGAAATCCGAACTGGCCGTCCGCAAGATCCGGCCCCTTCCGTGCCAGATGCACGACGAGGCGGTCTGCAATTACTCTTTCAAAGAGCTTGCCCACCTCGTCGAGCAGCACAATGGGCCGATACGCGGACGGAGAGTCCGCGGGGCGCCCCGGCTTCGCGATAAGGACCAGTTTCCCCGTCTTCCAGCGAAGCGGGAACTGGCCCCTCTCCATGCATGCGCTGAAGAGCCCTCTCAATCGAGACCCGAGTTCCTCCATGGCCAGGACCCAGGCTTTTCCAGGCAAGCCATCGGGTCCTGGGGCGGTGTTCTTGGCACTCAGCCTTCGCACCGCCACTCTCATCTCCACCTCGGTCACCTCTGGAGCATTGTTGCCGTCGTTGCCGTCGTGGTCCGCATCGGACACCGCTGCTGGTGGCGGAGCCATAGGCGGGGGAGTATGCTCCCCTCGCGTAGGGAACAGAGCGCTCACCACACCCTCCACGAGCTGGGGCCGGAGACTCTGAGGCCTTCGCATAGGTGGATTTTCAATCAAATCTTGTACTGACAATTACGAACACAACAAAAAAATAATTTACCAAAAAATATCAGTATTCTAAATTGGTGCGTTTACATACATTCGATTTTTTTTAATGATATAAACTAGTGCTTGACTGCGATCTCACCTGGTAAGCAGTGATGCAGTCGTTGATCGTTAATCACACTAGTTTATTAAAAAAGTTGTGCAGACTGGCCGGCCCTGGAGATTTCCAGAGATACCTATATTATTATTTCCTTTATTTCTTGTATTACATATTTTTTACATTTTTAAATATTTTTAACATATAATATATAAAAAAAAAACATTTAAAAATATAAAAAATAGTGTCCCACCGGTATCGGGAACAGGGTCCAAGCTACCGGCGGTCAGGGCTCCAGAGAAAGGAACCTCCTAACAATACGAGCCGTGTCCAGGAGTACCGCTTTCTGAATCAAGCCCTTGATCCAGCCGCCTAACGAGAGCCTCCTAAGGTGTTGGTCGAGGCTCTTGGCTATTAAGCCATTACCCGACACGACTATCGGTACAATGATCGCCGAATCCACTTCCCACATGTCGACAACCTCGCGAGCGAAGTCAATATACTTGATTTGTTTATCTTTCTCGGCTTTCACGAGGTTCTCGTCATGCGGAACGGATATGTCAACAATCATTGCACGCCTCTCGTTTCGGTCCACCACCACTATATCAGGCTTATTGGCTACAATAGTCCTGTCAGTGATGATGGACCGATCCCAGTACAACGTGATATGACCATTATCAAGAACTGGGTCGGGCTCATACCTGTAGTACGGCACTTCCGATCCCACAAGAGAGTATTTCAAAGCAAGTTGGTGATGGATAATCTTGGCTACAAGGTTGTGCCTATGCAAATATTCGCCGTTAGCCAGACGAGAACAACCGGAGATAATGTGACGAATTGATTCTCCCGGACGGTGACACGCCCGACAGATGTCAACCGTGCCGTCCTTCACAATAAATCTCTATTAGTAATATTATTATTTCCTTTATTTCTTGTTTTACATATTTTTTACATTTTTAAATATTTTTAACATATAATATATAAAAAAAAAAACATTTAAAAATATAAAATATAGTGTCCCACCGGTATCGGGAACAGGGTCCAAGCTACCGGCGGTCAGGGCTCCAGAGAAAGGAACCTCCTAACAATACGAGCCGTGTCCAGGAGTACCGCTTTCTGAATCAAGCCCTTGATCCAGCCGCCTAACGAGAGCCTCCTAAGGTGTTGGTCGAGGCTCTTAGCTATTAAGCCATTACCCGACACGACTATCGGTACAATGATCGCCGAATCCACTTCCCACATGTCGACAACCTCGCGAGCCAAGTCAATATACTTGATTTGTTTATCTTTCTCGGCTTTCACGAGGTTCTCGTCATGCGGAACGGATATGTCAACAATCATTGCACGCCTCTCGTTTCGGTCCACCACCACTATATCAGGCTTATTGGCTACAATAGTCCTGTCAGTGATGATGGACCGATCCCAGTACAACGTGATATGACCATTATCAAGGACTGGGTCGGGCTCATACCTGTAGTACGGCACTTCCGATCCCACAAGAGAGTATTTCAAAGCAAGTTGCTGATGGATAATCTTGGCTACGAGGTTGTGCCTATGCAAATACTCGCCGTTAGCCAGACGAGAACAACCGGAGATAATGTGACGAATTGATTCTCCCGGACGGTGACATGCCCGACAGATGTCAACCGTGCCGTCCTTCACAATAAATCTCCGGTAGTTATTCGTCATGATAACTTCGTCCATAATTGCACAGATAAAACCTTCGGTTTCCCCAAAGAGGTCACCGAAACGCAGCCAAGCTACGGACGCCAATTGGTCTACATCGGGCCTGTGAAGGGCCCGGAAAAAGCGTCCGTGAAGTTCCTTGCTCTGCCATACTTCCCTGCGATCGTCAGTGTCAAGTACTACCGGTTTGCGCCAGTTCTCGTTAGCCAAGGAGAGCGGTGTGAGTCCCTTGTCCACTGCCACTACATCTCGATGCATACCCACGTCGGCAGCTAGGAAATATTCCCTGAGACTGCATACCTCGCGGTTGTGTAGGGTCTTAGCATTTAAAAAACCTCGACCGCCACACTTCCGCGGGATATACAGTCTCATCACCGACGATCGTGGGTGATGCATTCGGTATGCAGTCAGCAGTGTTCGGACCCGCCTATCCAGGGCGTCAAGTTCCGTTTGAGTCCATTTGAGTACGCCGAAAGAGTACATCAATACCGGCATGACCCAACCATTGAAGGCGCGCACCTTGTTTCCGCCTGAAAGAAGGCTATTGAAAACCTTCTTCAGGCGTCCAAAGAAACGCTCCTTCAACGATTGCTTCATGTCAGTGATATTGATGCCTAGAGCTTCCGACATACCCAAATACTTATAGGTTTCGGTTGAAGAGAGAGATCTCAGGTTTATGGATATTATTATTATTATTATAATCACGAAAGAGGGGTAGTGCTATTTGTCCTGTATACGTCAGCATTTCTCTCACCCCGGATTCATAATGGTTTTAAGACATTACAGTAAGGCCCCTGATCTCGCTGAGTGTTGTCGTATGCCATCACGTATCGCGAGTCCATCTCGCATTTGACAGGTTTTCATTCAAATAATCTTAAATTAAAAATTAAAAAAAAAACCCCAACAGTCCTTTTCATCAACATGAAATGTATAAAACTGGTCAAGACGAATCTAATGAGCCCAAACTCGATGGGTTATACTAGTAGGCATTCCAAAGTTTCATCAGCCATTTCCCAGTTCTAGCATCAGTTCTTTGTCATCATGAGAAATGTGCAGAACTGGTCAAGACGAATCTAATGAGTCCAAACTCAATGGGTTTACTAGTAGGCATTCTAAAGTTCCATCAGCCAGCTCCCAGTTCTAGCAACAGGTCCTTGTCATCATAAGAAATATGGTCAAGACGAATCTAATGAGCCCAAACTTGATGGGTTTACTATGTTAATAAGCAATTTAGGGTTCTTAACTTCGAGCTCTATCATCAGACTAGCTCAATGGCACAAGATTGTATACGAGTATTTCAAATATTAGGTCACACATACGTTTCAAATATATATATATAATAATATAATATCTACGAGTATCACAACTATCACATAACGCCAATATACGAGATACGTATTGGCCCATAAGAGGTCGCAGTTTAGCTAGAATGTGCTGCCGGCAATGCGTACGTTGTTACCGATTTAAGGGTGAAACAGTCAGTCCAATTATGAGTGATCTACCACAGCAGCGAATTCTAGCAGGTTTTCCATTTGAAAACATAGGTTTGGACTACGCAGGCTCAATTCAGTCAGCTGTTCGTCAAGGCCGTGGCTGTAAATTAGTTAAAGTTTACATAGCTATATTTGTTTGTTTTTCTACAAAATCAATTCATCTTGAACTAGTCGGTGATTTAACCAGCAATAATTTTATCATGGCGTTCATTTCGCGTAGAGGAAAGCCGAAAATTATCTACTCGGATAATGGTAGCTCATTTCGCGTAGAGGAAAGCCGAAAAATATCTACTCGGATAATGGTAGCTCATTTGTTAGTACATATAATGACCTCTCTAAATTTATTAAGTCCAACTGCAATTCGGTTGCCGAGGAGATGGCTAAAGAGGGAATCAACTTTCATTTTATACCGGCGTATTCTCCTCATTTTGTTGGCCTTGCGGAAGCTGGTGTCAAATCAACCAAACATCATTTAACTAGAGTGTTGGACCTTTGTAATCTTACTTACGAAGAGCTATATACCATGATGGTTCAGGTTGAAGCAATCTTGAACTCCAGACCACTGACACCGCTATCATCAAACCCCGAGGATCTGATGCCGCTCACACCCGGACACTTTTTGATTGGACGTCCCATGACATCACTGCCGTCACCTGATTATCAAGATTAATCCATCTACTCGTTAACTCGATTTCAACGCATTGAGCTTCTCCGATAGCATTTTTGGAGACGATGGAGCAAGGAATATATATCAGAGCTCCAACTGCGGACGAAATGGCGAGCATGTAAGGGCTCCCTCAAGCTGAATTCCTTAGTCATCCTCAAAGAAGACAACCTCACCCACTCAAGTGGAAAATGGGTCGGATTGTTGCTACATATCCAGGGACAGACGGCGTAGTTCGAGTTGCCGATGTCAAGACTTCTAGTGGTCTGTTACGCAGATCATTCAGCAAGATTTGTCCGTTGCCAGTGCATCTAGAGTCAGAAGATAGTGGTTGAAAGGCAGGCTTTCAACGCCCGGGATATGTTTCCGCAAGAACGCCTATTTAAAGGCGTATGGCAACGGTCGAGCTGTGACATTAAAGCGACTTTTTATTTATTTTTATTTTCTTCACGGTCTTACCCACATTATGATTTTATCAAATATACATTTTTACGTTCACTGGAGCAAGTCGTTTTTTTTCAATCTCCTCCCTAATATAATACCTGGATCGATCCGCAACATTATGTAGTTATTTAGTTAACTGTTATTATAGCAATTGTCTGTGAGCAAGTATTGTACTCCCAGTATTGTATTTCAATATTATTTATTTAATGTCAAAGTCAAATGTATTCATTTGTTACAGATGTAGAGGTTCAATGTTTTTGTCCACGGTGTTGTTTATAAAATATCAATCCACTATGCCTTTGCTAGGCATATAACTATTGTTTATCAAGCGTTGTGCAGTTTGGGTTATTGCTTTTTGCAGGCAAGATTCCAAACTTGCAGACGAGACTTTTTTAGGTTTTTTTTCAGTATTACTGAATGCCAACAGAGCATTTAAGCGTTATCTCTCTTTTTCATCTTGCGAGTTTGCGTTGCATGGAACAACAACCATTGAACCATGTTGACGTTGACGATAGTCTTATAATAAAGTATAGAGTAATAGAGTAGTCTAATAAGGTAAGCATGATGAAATAAAACATTATTTTGCGTATAAAAGTGTATTGACAAAAAAACAAAAAAGCATATACGTCATCTTACGATTATTGTCGTCGGTGGACCGGAGTAACCATGATCAACATAAAGAGTTAAGGACTTAAAGCCAACACTTGGTGTAAAGCCGTAGTGAACTCGTCAGTGTCACCAGACGAAGCTACGAGATTTTAAACTGTACATAACACAAATTTGCTGTAAATATTGCAAAGGTTTGTGTATATTCTCTTTCAAGGCCCACCACAACTCATGTCGACCCCATGTGCAAGTTCTTGTGTACATGTCTATATACATGAGGGCTACCGTTTTTGTTCTCAAGAGTTGGTGTCACTAGAAGGCAAGATCTATGGGAAAATCTTTCAAAAAACGATACGGGCAAGCAAAGTCAGAATTAAAATCGAAATTGCATGAAGTTTAATATAATCTTTCTTTTAAGTACAGCTATCTTGAAGCCGTAGTCGTTAGAACCGTGCCTTAATCTGCTGTAATCTGAGCCTTGGGGCTCCTTCAGGCCCTAAAGACCTCACGCAGCGTGATGTAGCGTAGGCGCTGGTGTAGCGTGAGTCACGCTACACCAGCGCCTCTTCCAGAAAATTCATTTTACTTCTGCGAGCATACCATTTCACTTATTTCCTGCGTTTATTAATTTTTGAAAATAAACTGTCCATTTTTATTTTACATTGTCATATTAGGATAAACATTTCATCTTATATACACATTATATCATAAGTATAGTTGCAAGTACTATAGCTGCGCCTCAGTTTCAAACTATTGCACTTATCATCGTACTTATATAAATTGTTATGTTCATATATATATATATATATATTATATATTATTTAAATCGTAAAGTCCTCTATATTTATTGCGCCGTTAGTCCAGCTATACCCAAGCCGTACGGAGGTTGGCCCGCTGTGCGTAAATAAAATTTTCCTCGTAAACTGTAAAAAAAAAGATAGAAATTGTTACGAAAAAAGAATTTCTGAAATGACCACATAGTCCAATACTTGGAGGTATTTACTTCGGACTTTCTTTTACTGCTGATGTAATTTAAAAAAAATCTAATATGTAGAAAGAAAAATACCTATTAAAATTGTGTTCTTGATTTTGAAAACAAAAAAATGAAGATTACAATCGTTCAATTCGTATCTCAGGACCTACATCAGTAGTTAGTACGCAACAACCGACAACTACTTATAGGTCATTGGACTCGCTCAGCTTTTGTTGCCTTAAAGAAATTAATTTCGTACATGCGTGTATTAATTCGAGTTTTAGAAGAAAAGTACTTTATTTTTTAATTTTATCTTTACAAACCGATAGTGTTTTATGTACCAGATTGACCCTCCACGGGATTAAAACGATCAAAATTTAGCCGTGTATATTTATGAGTATATTTTTGCGCAGCATTTTAAGGCTTCCCACAAGATGGACCTGGTGAGGGTTGCGGGAATCCGATCCGGGAAATGATGATTATTTTTAAAAGCTTTTTATTGAAATATTTAAATTATTGTAAATAGGTAAAATGTGCCCAATTTCACATAAACGAATAAACAAGAAATATTATAGCATAAGTTCTGCTTAATTTGGCACTAGATGGCGTTGTGTGAAATTTGTGGAATATTTCATACAACGCCATTATGCGAGTCCACACTGAGCGAGCAACTTTGCAACCCATTTGCTGCGCAAAGCAGCTCAGTTAGTGTGGACGTGCCTTGGCCGAGGTAGGCGCGGTTTTTTTTATTAGGTCTCGGCCGAGGTACGTTCACACTAACTGAGCTGCTTCGCGCTGCTCGCTCTGTGTGGAGCCACCTAGTGGTATTTATATAGCAACAATTTGTTTGCAACTGAGAGTTGAGATATTTATTCAATAGTTACTACATTGTGCGTATCTATTCGCCCATAACCAATAGCTTAGTAAATATAACTTCTTCCAATTTAGGCGTTCATTCAGATATATTTCAAGATATTTGGCGTAATTTTTTTGCGGAAGAGTCATTAGAATAGAAGAAACTTTTATTCGGGTCAGACACAGTGTTACGGTTATAAACACTACACACACTATCAGTAAATGTTTCAGTGCCCACGGCCTCAGTAGCTAGGAGGTCAGCAGAAAAAAAAGGCACAGAGTTGGGCCCAATACACTGCCTTGAGGTACTTCACCTTAGACAGAATAGGAACTCATCTCTTCACCTTGTTTTACAACAAAGATTCTGTCATTCGGATAAGACTAAAGTCTTATCCCATCTTATAAAAGAGGGTTGTAGAATTTTTTAGGCAGGTCCTTCTTTATTTTGAACAGTAGTTCGTCATGCCACACAGGATCAGATGCCTGCTTTAAACCTAAAAAGTCTGCAGTATTGTATTGTTTTGACTTAAGAGCTATGTTGATATGTTCCACTAATCTGTGCACTTGTTCCATGGTACCGTGCCTCAAAGACAAACTGGTAATCAGGTAACAGTTTCTTTGAAGACATATTCGGGTACAATCTACGCAAGATAAGTATCTCCATTATTTACAATGGTGTTGATGGCAGGCTAATAGGTCTATTATGACTGTGCCTAAATAGGATGCTCACTGACAACCATACATTTGCTAATTTCCGTTGTATACTTGGTTGTATACCGCAGTAATTCGGCCCATGATTACTTACGGTGCTGTGGTGTGGTGGCCTCGCACCAAGTTAGCCATAGCCGTAAACAAACTACAAGACATGCAATCCAACTGCATGAGGACCACAGCTGCGAAGAGCTGTGCCCTGCAGAGCTGCGGATCTTCACTGATGGATCCAAAACAGGTAATGGCACGGGTCTTCTCGGAGGATCTCAACATTGACATAGCCACACCATTGGGGGTTCATAACACTGTGTTCCAGGCTGAGTGCTTGGGCATTTCACTGGCAGCCTTAGCCGTAGCAACCAGGAAAGTTAAGGACCACTCTATACGCATACTTTCGGACAGCATGGCTGTACTGCAAGCGCTAAACAGCCACACAGTTAACTCTGGGCTGATTTATGAGTGTCACCAACGCCTCAACCAGGTTGGTAATGTTATGTCGGAGCAATGAGTTTGCATGAGATTATATGCAGACTCATGCACTCGTAAGTTATCATACTGGTTGAATAGTTGTTCGAAGGATGTTAGTATATTCTAGAATGTGTTGGAATATTTGTAAGAAAATAATATTTTATTGTTTTATAGTAAGTGCTGTGTATTCGTTCGAAGTGAAATGAAGTAATTTTTTAATATATCGTTGAGAAAAGTCTTAAGTAATTTTTCTATATATCATCGATCCCGGAAGTCGAGCCTGCAGCAGTAAGGGTTCGACAGTAAACACAACCAAGTAACTAAAGATGCTGCGGACGAACTCGCTAGAAGGGGATCCAGTATGGCGGCGATAGGGCCTGAGCCCATTGTGCCGCTCCCCTTTGGATACTTACGCAATCTGGTAAGGAAACGAACTAGAAAACTACACCACAAACTATGGGTTGACCATAGTGAGTGCAGGCAGGCTAAGGAGGCACTTCCCTCCATTGATAGCCGCCCTAC
This sequence comes from Leucania comma, assembly GCA_958295575.1. NCBI lineage: Eukaryota > Metazoa > Arthropoda > Insecta > Lepidoptera > Noctuidae > Leucania > Leucania comma. Next base: position 5,643,143 of record OY282469.1, read on the forward strand.
GACTGACTAAACTTCAGACTCAGTTACGGAAAGTGACGGCCGTTACAACTGGCCACGGGACCTTTAATAAGCACCTCTCTGTCATAGGTGTTACAGACAGCCCACTGTACAGAGCCTATTTGGAAGACGACGAGACTACAGCACATCTGCTTCTGAGCTATCCTGTTGTCGCTGGATACAGGGCAAACTACTTCGGAAACCCAGGTAACCTCCGCGAAATGGTCAATAACACCAAGGCGCTGCTGGCTTTCCTTGAGGAGCTGAGGTGGATCGAATGACATATTTGTCCCACCCGTACCCAAAATAAGCGCTTTAGTTGTTGAGTTGCGGATACAAGCCCGAAATACAATACAATACAATACTTTCCATTGAAGTGGAACTATACCGAGCAGAATGTCGTCAGTCAGGATAGAGAGAAACTGAATCTCTTAAAATAAATTTCTGAATATCTTATCTTATCTTGGCAGCTCTCTTAGAATATGCAGGCTATGAAATCGTATCTAGAAGCTTTACTTAGGCGCTACAGCCTTAATCGCTATTTCATTTTTTCCCTTGTGACCCTAAGAATGGGAGGATATAGTAAGTAAATTTACTGCAATATGCGACTTCATGAGTTTTATAAGAGTCCATAACTGGATTAGGTATAGAGACTTGTTTAAGATTCTAAGCGAATGTGTCAGCTTTATAGGCATCACTAGAGCCCATTCTGAGTTACTCTTACGAATATGAGGTTGGTTAGAAACAAGATATTTAAGTTTTTTAGTGCCTTTCCATTAATAATAATATGTTTCTGCTGCTGCGTTTAAGTTTACTAAGGATATTTAATATTTTTATTTTGTAAGAGGGACAAAACTAAAGTAGTTAAAGTTTTAAGTTTTGTTTGTAATAAGCAGAATTATCGCTTTGTACCGCTTTTCTGGAATCCTTCATTTTTCAGCTGGCAGTTCCCATCCCAAGATTTAGGATGTATACAGCAAAAGGAACTTGGTTCTACACCTATCTTAAGTCTCGATATACCTACAATAGATATGTTTTAAAACGTACGTCTGATTGGTCGTTTCTCCGATGCGAGCGATTACATTGGGAACGAAGTTAGCGCTTGCCCATTCGTATTCGCTGGAAGCCAGAGCGGCCAGCAGCTGAAGGTCACCTGTCCACGCGTCTATGTATAGTTCCAAGGCTCGGCGGTGGCTGCATGCATCTGAAAACAGTGATTTTATTATTATTATTTATTTATTTACCGCTGAGTAAAAAGGTCCATGGTGGGTTTACTCCAACCTTGAAGACTGCTAAATTATAATTCGACGGGAAGACTGCCGCAGGCAAAATGTTCCAATCCTTCAATACTTGCCGTACGTCGACTTGGGTTGTCCGACGGTAGAAAGGTGATGGCGGAATCAAGTCGTGCAAACTTTAGCATGAATACCTGCCCAGTTGGTTGATATTAAAGTAAGATTACAGGAAACGGCCATTAATCGTACCTTCAGGAGTCAAGGGTGGGTTGGCGACGAGGTTTACAGGGTCGCATCCTGGCTGGACCCCAGTTTTTTTATAGTCAATGAGGTTCGCAAAAAAATCTATATGGCCGGTGGGTGTTGCCATGCCGTATCTGCCAGTGTCTGTGTGGATGTTGTCAACGAAGGTTGCAGAGGTCTGATCGATGCGCGGATTTATTGAGACTTCTCCGTCATATGTTGGTTTCGCAGGCTCCAGACCCGTGGCCCTGGAAATTATAGGTAAGTCATCAAAACGCTTGAAACTGTAACAAAGGTCCCACGGAAATCTACTACTACATACCGGGACAAAAGTATTCTATGTTCAAGTATTTTCTTTTAATTTACAATATAATGATACTACAAAATGTGTACTTATAAACGCCTAATTCATCCGTAACGTTACAGCGGTTTGGGGTTGAAACACTAGGGGTGAATTCTCACTTTCACATTTATATAAGTAGCACTTTGCTCGAGATACCGCTGGCGAAAATATTTTTTTAAAAACTATAATACCCCGTAAACCGTCTTAATTGAAAAACAAATACTGACAACCTTTAGGTACGGACCAGACGGTTGCAAACCTAAATAAATATAATACGTTTGGGAAAACGCGCTGGGCAACCAAGGACGTTGAAGGTCATGGATCACAACTGCTGTCTACACGGATTGAAACTAGCAGGCTCACCCCTGTTGGGACGCTGGATTACAACCGTCTGGTCCAATTTTTATTATTTATTCCTGCTACTAATTGTGCTGAGTTTCAAGTATATTTACCAAAGGAATATTTTGAATACAAACTAAATTCCTCCTTTTCACCCCCTTAAAGTTTGGGTAAGTCCCCTCTATGAGGAGTGGCTTTAAAGACGTTACGGCGTCTTCACCTTCCGAAGGACGTAGGTCTCCACCGGAAAAGGTAAGTTCGAGAGGTTCCTACACCTGATTCGTGCGATGAAACGCCCGGGTGTCAACCACATAGAAGACTACGGGGCTCCAGTGTGGGCACCGACGTTGCAACAGCAACCGAGGGCCCAGCTGAATGCGTGCCAGAGGGTCATGGCAATACGCATGAAAAAAAAAAAAAAAAATGGTGCGAGGGTACCGAACGATTTCCCGCCAGGCGGCGACCCTCCTTGCTGGCCAACCGCCATGGGATCTGGAGGCAACAGTCCTTGCACACATGCACGATAAGCGCATGGAGATGCAACGCCGGGGCGAAATTCCGCTGCCGCGACAAGTCGCGGCATGGCGGACAGAGCTCCGGCGGGATCTTATGGCGAAATGGCGTCAGCGACTATCGCAACCTCGTTCGGGGCGCGCCACAATTGGGGCGATAAGGCCCATCCTTGAGGCGTGGCTGGAAAGACCTCACGGCGCTCTCAACTTCCGCACGACGCAGGTGCTTACCGAACACGGAAAGTTCGCTAAGTACCTGTTCCGGATTCGTGCGGAGGATTCGCCCGGGTGTCGCCACTGTGCGGAACACCCGGAGGACACGTTGGAGCACACTGTAGAGGTGTGCCCCGCCTGGGCGGAGCATCGCCGTGTCCTCGTGGGGGCGATCGGCGGCAGCGATCTCTCTCGCCGGGCCTTGGTTCAGGCCATGGTCCGTAGTGAGGAGGGATGGCAGGCGGTCGCCTCCTTCTGCGAAGCAGTAATGCTAGCAAAGGAGGAGGCCGACCGCATCAGGCAGAGGCAACGGGGCGCTCGCCCCAGCCGCCGCCGGGATTCCGATCCCGATTTCCGGCCACCGTAGGCGCGGGCTTGCGAACGGCGTGCAATGGGTAGCACGCTGTCCGATCGTCCGGTAACCGACCGGACCGAGCCCAAGTCGTCGACGGCGCGTTCTGTTCCCGCGCGCCTCAAGGAGCTGTCAGCACACCGAAGAGACCCAGCCTGCTAACTGCAGGCAGGCAGGGTCGAAGCCTGCTGGGGTCAAGGGCCGTTTTCTGAGAGGAAGGCTCAGCCCCGGCACTATAGGCAACGAAGGAACGGGGTAGGTTTTTAGTCAGTAAGAGTCTGACACTACTTTCCGCTCCACCCAAGGGCGGGATTTGTCATTGGATGATTTTACCTACCATAAAAAAAAAACCACATAGAAGACATGAGAGAGCATTCGGTGGAGGCGTGCCTCGCTTGGGTGGAGCACCACCGTGTCCTCGTGGGGGTGATCGGCAGCAACGACGTGCCCTGGTACAGGTCATCGTGTGTCTGGAACGAGAAGGAATGGTAGGCGGGCTTCTGCGAAGCAGTAATGCTAGCGAAGGTGTGAAGGAACGGACTTTGTCATGCCCCAGCCACCTTGACTCCGATCCTAACTTCCAGCCACTGTAGGCGTAGGCTTGCGGACGAAGAGCAATGGGTAGTTCACCGTCTGGTCGTCAGGTAACCATTCGTACTGAGCTCGAGTTTTCGAAGGCGCGTAATGTTGTACGCGCGCCTCAAAGAGGTGTCAGCAAAACCGTTTGGGCCCAGCAGGGCCGAAGCCTATTGGGGCTATGGGTTTTCCGAATGTGAGCCTGGGACCCTAGACAAAGAGGGAACATAGGAGTGGGTTTTAGTCAGTAAAAGTCTGACACGTCCTCCTGCTGCGCCCAAGAGCGGGATTATTAGATGATTTCCTCCTTTAAAAATCCCTTATAGGTTGAAGTTCCTCAACTCCCTTCTTTGTGCTCGCCCACGTCATAATAGAAAGCCTTGTGTAAAATGTCAGTTTTGGCTGCGCGCCAGTCAGTCAGATTCTCCTTTTATATATATATATATGATGGTAGTCCCACAGTGCTGTTACTGGTTAATGATTAGATCAGCCTCACCCCTTAAATTTTTTATGTTGAGCATCTACTGAACGACGGGATATATATTTCAGCTGCAATCTTATCAGTAATTAATTGTTTTAATCACAATTGCTGGTAATATTGCACGAGTGAAAGTTAACTGTGGGGCATACCGCGCAACGTGCTCCTTTGTCAACTCGAAGAATGTCCTGCCAGCATTGCCACACACATGTGCGCCTAGAGACAACCCAATCACGTGCAATAATTGTGGTTTCATTCCATTTTGCCATAAAATTTTCAACGCTTCTGCTAATTCTCTTTGAACCTGGAATGTGGAGATAGAAATTCTAAGTTAAAATTGGCCTTCAAATTAGCAGCAAAGTGCCGCGTGATGGCAGCGCGGCTGCAGCGCTGCCGCCGCGCTTCTTTGCGCGACGCTGCAGCCGCACTGCTGGATCACGCGGCACTTTGGGGCTAATTTGAAGGCGCCCTAATACCATCACATACATATAGTTTCCGAAATGGTCAAGATCAAAAGGAATCGATAGAAGATGCAAACATTAAAAATTAAATTCTTTTTTTACTAAACTAACGAAGCTACCTTATTGACCACGCATTGATGTGGTGACAGTTTGGCGTTGCATCATGCAGGTGCACTTTTCAACACAGCAATACAATAAGGCGATTATCACACTGTCACGCATCACGCTGCATGTTGCGTGTCAACGTACCTACTACTTGCGGAAATGTAGATCTGCATCATTTTGCGGGTTTTTATACAAAATACGCGCTTTAGTCATGGAGTTGCGGACACCAGCCCGAAATACAAAAAAAAAGAAAAATAAAATTATACATAAAATTCTTTATGTAGGCTTTTTCGTATATTTGTTTTGAAACCATAAATGTTACATATATATCTAAAATGTCAATTTTAGTCTCTTGGTTTTTTTTTTACAGAATACATACTATGCATTATTCAGTACAATGTTTTTATTATTTAGCGAAAACCCGATGTTTTACTATTTTGTTATTTTTGAGGAAACTGAAGCCTAGACTCCCTTTTTGGCATCTTTGCCCATCGTTCTTTATTATATTTTCTACAAATTCTTGCTTCGTACATATTTTCGGTGTTGCAAACTTGGGTGTAAACTACTCTCAAAGAACCTAACAACATTTAAAAAAATCGTAGATACATGCGCTATTGCGATGTTTGATGTCAACATCAGTACTATTCAGTACAATGTTTTATTATTTAGCGAAACCCGATATTTTACTAATTTTGTTATTTTTGAGGAAACTATGAAGCTATGGCATCAAATTTAAGCCAATTAAATTTCCTCCAAATTCTTGTCTCATACTTGTCTCTACGACGATTAATTTAGCCCGTACGTGTCTTTAAACATGACCCAACACAAAAATTTCACTTTTGAAAGAAAAATGCTTGCCTTTGACAAGCTGTATCTCTGCAATTAATGGACTTAGAATACTGAGGTTAAGCTCAAATTGTAGTAAATTTAATTACCATGCTTGAAAAATGCTTCCTTAAGGTAGCCTCTTTTTTCCCCAGTTTTTCAAGCACCATGGAGAAAGCACAGGGTTCTCAGGCTTGCAAACTTGGGAGTAAACTACTCTCAAGGGACCTAATAAAATATAAAAAACCGTAGATAAATGCGCCTTTGCGATGTTTGATATCGATATTGACTGGCCTATAGTAAGGTTGGTGGTCCCTGTAAATATCGTTGCATCCTGTTGCGTATCAATGTAAATTGAAACTAAAGAAATTATTTTCTGAACATAATTATTTAGTTACCTGGTAAGCCTTCGCAGCAACAAGAGGAAAATTCGCAAATGGGACCAAGCCATAGTTAGCTTCATCCGGATAATCTACTGCACAACAATTCAAGACAATCTTACTAAGGCATGCAGCAAGCATCTTGTCTGTGCCCTGTGTTGTCAGGCTACCCCTGTACCCGTGAGCGTACAGGACTGTTTTTTGGGTTACATTGAAGTATCCGCTTGTTATGACCTCTGCTGCATTTTGGTAGGTGACACTTTTGAAGTTATCTAAAGAGCTGAAATGTTAAAAGGTTCATTAAGTTTTGAAGTAAAGTGTGTTGAATAGACTCGCTTAAGAAGGGTCCATACCATTTGCTTCTTGAAAAAAAAAACGGTAATTTAAAAAACTAAAAAACCCGACTGCTTTTCTGAGCATTCATGAAAAAGGCCTAAAACAAGAACGTCGTTGTACCCGATTGCACTTAACTATATAATATTTTAAATACAAGATAAATTGTAGCAGTCGGGAGCCATTCTAGAAATGGAGGCTTAGTGAATTGAGAGCACACCTACGAGTATATTCACTAAGATGTATATATGAGGCCCAAGGATTTGACTTCCCTTTAACAAGTTTAGGGTTTGACACATAAGTATATAAATACGAATTCTGTATTTTACCTATTTTTGTCATTCGTGTTATTTGAAACCTGTTTGATAAATAAAGTTTAATAAGATTTAAGGAATTCCTTCTTATCCCACATGTATTTAATTTGTTAAGTAGGATATCATGATCTACATTGTCAAAAACTTTTGTCATGTCCAAATTAAATATAGCAGTCATTTGTTGCTTGCTGTCCGATCCAGTCATTACTTTCATAAGACAATTAAAAAGAGCAACACTTGTGGATCTTCCTTTACGAAAGCCAAATTGTTTAGTAGTAAATAAGTTATTGAACCCAAAGTAATTGTATAAATTGTTACATAATTTATAACGTTTTCGAAAAAAAGTTCTATCACTGGTATTAATGCAATCGATCCGTAGAAATGCACATCCTCTATATTTTTTCTTTTATATAATAGATATTAAATAGTTATTTTCAGTTTTGAAGAAAAAACTCCATGTTTCAAAACGTGGAGTTTTTCCTTCAAAACTTCGTATTATCGCTATCGGTGTCGACGTCACAAAAAATACACAGTCACAATAATATAGAATAGCAGAAAATTTTAAAGAGTGATAGTAAAGAAATACCTTACTTAAGTTCAAGGTGTTTATACAATGATAAACATAAAATTAACAACGGAAGTTAAAGTTAAATTATTATAAAAATCACTATGAAAGTAGAAAAATATTTAAAATAAATAAATAGAACTAAAGTTGCCATTGATATTATAAATAAATAAAAAAGAAATGGCAAGGTTAAATTTCTAGAATTTTTATATTATTTTTAGGAATTAGAAAGGAATTCGTCAATTAATTCGTTATTTAAAATTGAACAGGATGTTGTAATATTTAAAATAATTTAAAAGAAAGTTATCAAATAAAATCCTTATAAATTCAACAGGAATGTCTAGACATAGATTGATAATGTTTCTAATTACTGGAGCTATGTGACTAGATACTTGTTTAATTACTTTAGTACTTATGGTATCTTACTCTGTTGTTTAGTATTTTTATAATTTGTTTATTTTTCTTATTTGTGTTGTTTAGTATTTTTATAATTTGATCTATTAAACGTGGATTGGTTGGTTTCAAAAGGATGAATTTGAATTATTATTATAAGTTTATTAGGGTTTGTGTAACTGAACTTATGGAAGACTTTATTTCATCAATGAAGTAGTTGTTGATTGATTGTGCTATTTCCTTAGGCATTGTAAATAATTGATCTTTTACTTTTATTTGTTCAATATTTTCTTTTGGAGTTACTTTTTATAATAAGGTATCTATTATCTTCCATATTTACTGCAAAAACTCATTACCTGACAAATACGAAACTTTTCTCCGAAATACATTTTTATTCAAGGTAATTTTAACATTATTAGCCATTAGTTTTGGGAATGGCGAAAATCAGCTATTTATTTGTCTAATATGTAAAGTAATATGTGTCAAAATTTTAATGACGAGTCTCCTTTATCAGCATACTAGCTACTGTCGGCGACTTCGCCCACGTATAAGTAGAAAATTAAAGATAAAGCTACATTAGTACATTAGTAAAAGAATTTGCAGTAGTTTCAGAGATTACCGCCTACTCACTAACTCACAAATTTTACCTATATTTCGTACAGATATACTTACCCAACATAACACACCAATCGCCAAGCTTGCGTGATTTGAATGATGACTGAAAAGTTATAATGATACATCATTAAACTATTTTCTTATAAACAGTGGAAGATCGACGTAGGTGGCAAAGCTACAATCTAGCCTTATTAATTTTATTCCCTAATCAAAGTGCCGGTTTCGGAATTGTTATTTGGGTGTTATTAACTCTGAAATATAAAAAAGGCAGTTAACTGTGTTCAGCGTTTTAGGGTTGGTCCCATAGCGCGATCTTAACACCTAAATAACAATTCGGAAACCAGTACTTTGATTAGGGAATAAATTTAAGGCTAGGTTGTATTATATAACTTACCAAGTAAAGCAAGAGATATTTTCCAAAAGAATTGCGACATTTTAATAAATTTATTTAGGTAACTCGTTTGCGATGCTTCGAACTCAGTCTTTTGGAATCGAGTCTAAAAATTTTTGAACACTACTTTTATACCAAACAAATGTTCACAAAACACTTGTATGCTATTTACATACCGATATGCAAATGTTATAAATTAAAATGTGAGTATTTAGATAACTGCTATGATGTCTGTTATCTCAAGACCAATGATGATGTATGATTTTCCAATGTCATCTATTCTCAAATTCAGGTCGCAATAATGATCATCTCTGCGATAATCAGATAGATAAAAACTTGTCAAAATGCAAGGGAATTATAGGTGTTTTGGACAGTTTGCGACTTTCAAGAGTACCTTTAAATGGTTTACTTGAAATAAATGCTTTGAGTTTGAGTGGTGTTTTAAACATCGCAATTATATTAGGTGGGTTACGGCCCATTCACGACCTCGAGCGTCGAGGTCGAGGTCGTTCGAAGTCGAGCGCGCGCTGCTATGTGTGGCGTCGACCAATCGCCTAACGATACCGCCCCGCTCGCTGCTAACGCCGAAGTTGTGAATGGGCTGTTAGCTTCCGAAAGGGCGAGAATGATACATAGATATGGTTTTAGTCAGTAAAAGTCTGATTTATGCCAGCTCCGCCCTAGAGCGAAGCAAGTAATTGGATTATTATATGATTTCCCACTATAAAAAAATAAATAAAAAATAAAATAGGCGCTTTTTTATTCAAAATGAAAACTATTTTATTTCACATTGGCCTACATGCGAACACAGAAAATGTCAAAAGCCAGTGCACTAGTTTATTGATATAAACTAGTGCTTGACTGCGATCCCAACTGATAGCAAGAAGTGATGCATTCGTTGATGGTGAGGCACACTATTTTATTAAGAGCCTATTCACTACTGCTTTGAAGACACCTAAATTATAATCGGCCGGGAAGATTGCAGCAGGCAAATATTATCCAGCCCCGCGGTATAAACCACGAGGCAAAACGCTTAATCCTGACCTTTTCTTCTCTCTCTCGCTCTAGGGCGGAGCGGAAGATAGTGCCTGACTTTTACTGACTAAAAAACCTACCCTGAGGCCCGGCGCGAGAGATCGTCGCCGCTGATCGCCCCCACAAGGTCACGGCGGTGCTCTGCCCGAGCGGGGCACCCATCGACCGTGTGCTCCATCGTGTCCTCCAGGCGGTCCACACACTGGCGACACCCGGGCGTCACTTCCGCACGAATCCGGTACAGGTACCTCCCGAACTTACATGTCCGGTGCGAACCTGCGTCATGCGAAGGTGAGGACACCGTGAGGTCTTTCCAGCCCCGACTCAAAGATAGGACTTACCATCACAATGTTTTTTTTTATGATAGGTAAAATCATCCAATAACAAATCCCGCCCTTGGGCGGAGTGGGAAACAGTGTCAGACTATTACTGACTAAAAACCTACCCTGTTCCTTCCCTGCCTTGGTTCCAGGGCCCTGGTATGCATTTTCACACCTCTCCAGATCCCAAAAGCGATTTGTATATTATATATATACAAATCGCTTTTAAATACGAAATAAACTTTTTTTGTTTTACCTAGCGCCATGTTTTGGAAAACGGTGGCTATTGGCTGAATCTATTGAAATAAAACACTTTTTCTGGACTCTATAAACAATACTTAAGGCCAGTGGTTGCGCCAATTTGCTATGATCCGCGATTTTGTTTTTTTGTAATTTATTTTTTTGGCCTAGCAATCCTATCCCTTCCGTTTCCCTTCCCCGCACGACCTCAAGAAAAAGAAATGACATGACGTGTTTTGTGCATCGATTGTGAATGTGACCGCTCCGCTAACATCGCCCGCTCGAAATTACAAGAAAATTGACTATTTCGTGATCCAACCATTCAAAGACTCAACAATAGTGCAGTGTAGTGCAATACAGGACCTGGCAGTGATTGAATGTGCGAAGTCGGGGTTCGCCGGCCGGCGCCACGTGGAACCTTCGAGGTCAAAAGGTCAGTGTTCCTCCCTAATTCAATCCATCCATTCATTAATAAAGGCACAGTAGCTGCATATTGTTAACAAACCTTAGATCGCTTTTTCAAACATACAGTCCATTAAGCTTATTTGCGCAACCATTACTTTTGGTCCTACGAGCAGGATCGTGAATCATTTTCTTGTAATTTCGCAATATAGTATTTGTTCCATAGGGAATAAACGCAACGCGCCTGTTTACCTAGATACAATAGTAGAAAACCCGCATCTAGGCATTTAGGCAACTAAACGTTATTTCGCTCGTATAGTTAAAGAGCCATTGATAATTACGGTACCTACGCCGTCAACCGCACCGCATAATTATAGTTAGCTACGTAAATATCAGCGTAGATATAAATCGATCGCATTCTTTTTCTTGACAAAATTCATTCGGAAGTCCTACAAATTGCATGTAGGTAGACGCATTTCAAAAATACCCGTTCATTGTTGAGTGAATATTTGTAGGAAACGGATAAACCATAGATTATATACGCATATGAACGACGTGAATGATTTAATCGAGAAATTGGGTAATATTCACTCATTGATTCAGGTTATTCCGTTCGTTCGCCGTTCACTTTGTTGTTTACAATATTACCATATTGTAATCTGATAATTATCGCTTACTTAATAATTCGTTAAGTGTTTGTTTGAGTGTATAGTGTGAATATATCAAAACAAGATGTCTCTTAAGGTTGGCAGTAAGGTTAGTACTGATTTAAAGGTTCAGTTAAAGCTTTTATACGCTAAAAGGGACTCACAGTTTTCACGTGTTCAATCAATTTGTGATAAATCTTTGCAAATCTCGGATCTGGCGATTAGAGATGCTTTCTTGTGTTCGTTGGAAACTTTAGATAGTTTGCGCGCGGATTTTGAATCTACAATTAATAATATAAACATTTTAGAGTTGGAGTTAAATCCTGATTACTGTGTGAGTTATCAGGCATTGTCGTCCTTTGATGACTTGTATTGTCGTATCAAACGTATTGCTAGGAGTTTAGAGACTCCCCCCCCCGCGAGTGGTTTATCCAACCCTCCTCGCGAACGCCCACGATTGCCGCCAATTCAAATACCTGAATTTAATGGTGACATTCGAAATTGGAATTTATTTATAGATAGTTTCGAAAATATAATACATAGGAACGCATCGCTGACAGATCACGAGAGATTGCATTATCTCGTAGAAAAATTGACCGGTAAGGCAAAGGCTGTCTGTGCTGGAATTACGTTTAGCGCTGAAAATTACACTTTAGTTTTGAACACTTTAAAAACAAAATACGAAGATAAGCGATTAGTAGCCACCGCATATTTAGATCAATTATTCGATTTGAAAAGTTTTTCCGTTTGTAACGATCATAATTTAGAGAAGTTTTTAAATATTTTCGCATCATCTGTTCGTGCAGTAAAGAACCTAAAGGTCAATGACCTCTGTGACTTTTTGTTTTTGTATATCGGTTTAAAGAAATTAGATCCTGAAACTGTTCGTCTGTTTGAAACGACTCAGCGCGGTAACGAAATACCTAAGTTCGAAGATTTAGAATCTTTTATTCGCGACCATATTAAGGTATTGCAGCGCACGTCGGCACGTCATGAAGTCACGAATAGGACAGGTTCCGATCGCCGTATAGACGCGTCATCGAAGTCAGTCAAGACTACACATACGCTAGTTAATACCGCCTCAACACCTGACTGTTCTCTGTGTAAGGGTAGCCATACACAGCTGTACAAGTGTTCGGAATTTCAGAGATTATCGCCTAGTGATCGTTACAAGTTTGTCCGCACTAATAATTTGTGTTTTAATTGTCTAAGTGACAAACATCTGGTTACGTCATGTAACAGTGGTGTTAGCTGTCGTAAATGTCTAGCTAGACATCATACCTTCTTACATTTTGAGAGTAGTAAGCTGCCATCGCAGCCGCAGCCTGCGCAGACGCGCGACGCTTGTGACGCGCGGCCTGCTGCAAGTGCAAACGACGTAACATTGTGTTCGCTTTCCGCCGCTGGTACTCAAATCACTACCGTTTTACTTGCGACCGCGCAAGTTGTCATTGTAGATGCCTTTGGCAAACCGCACACCGTTCGAGCGCTACTAGATGGCGCTTCCCAGAGTAATTTTATTACTCGGGATTGTTGTCAACGCCTTGGTTTTAGTTTTAATAATTGGTCATCCCGCTCAGAAGTGAAAGGTTTTGGAGGTTTAAAGGCAACCATTCACGGTTCCATTAAAATAATATTTAGTTCACGTTTTAATCGTAATATTTCGTTTGAAATAGATTCGCTAGTCGCAGTTAAGATTACGGAACGGTTGCCCACGGTACCGGTTGACACGTCCATGCTGACGGAGTTTAAGAACTTGCAGTTAGCCGACGGAAATTACGCTTTCCCTGGAGATATCGATCTATTGATCGGTGCTTCGATTCTCCCGCATCTCCAGTTATCACGTAAAATTCAAGGTCTTCCGATGTACCCCGCTCCGCACGCACTGGAAACAGTTCTCGGGTTTGTTATAGTTGGTTCCGCACCCGCTTGTTTAGATAGTTACTCGACTGTGTCGCACTGTTGCACCGTCGAGCCGCCGCTTGAGTCTACCATCCGCAAGTTCTGGGAGATTGAAGAGGTCAATGTCCCGCCTATTCTCAGCCCTGAGGATCAGGTCACTGAGGAGATTTATACCCGCACGACTACTCGTGATAAAGATGGTCGTTATGTTGTCGCGCTCCCTTTCAAGGGTGATATTTTTTCGCTCGGTGGCTCCCGTGCCTCCGCAGAAAAACGCTTTCTATGCTTGGAACGTAAGATGCAGGCGTCTCCTAAGTTGAAGCAAGCCTATGATGATGTGCTGATCGAATATTTAGATAAAGGTTATATCTCATCAGCGCCTGCCGAGACTGAGGAGACACGTGATTACCCGTTTTACATCATCCCGCACCATGGAGTTGTTAGAGAAGACAAGCTTACAACTAAACTGCGTGTGGTTATGGATGGTAGCGCTAAAACTAGTACTGGCATATCGCTTAACGATATCTTGTGTTGTGGTCAGAACCTCCAGGGTAACTTATTTGAAATAATAGTAAATTTTCGCTTGTTTGCTATTGCGCTCTCTGCTGATATTCGGCAAATGTTTCTTAGTATTGGAATCAGAGAATGTGACCGTAGATTCCAACGCTTCTTGTATAGATTTTCTCCGCAGGAACCTTTGAAGGTTTACGAATTCAATCGTGTTTGTTTTGGGCTTAAGTCTAGTCCCTTTCACGCTCTTCGCACTATCAAGCAGTTGGCCGCTGACGAGGGTGATACATACCCGAAAGCAAGGGCCACTATTGAAACCGGATTGTACATGGACGATTTTGTGTACAGGTACCTAGTGAAGCAGAGGCTATAGAGACCGCTGCTCAAGTAATCAGCCTCATGAAGTCCGGTCAATTTGATCTGGTGAAATGGACAAGCAACTCGCAAGCTACATTAGAGTCGATTCCACCGTCACACCGGTTGACTTCGGTAAAGGAATTCGATGATAGTGATTCGCATAAGATCCTTGGTTTAAGTTGGTCACCCGCAACTGATATGTTCAGTCTTAAAATTAGCTCGACTCCGCCAACTTGTACCAAACGCGTTATCCTAGCATGTGTAGCTCGGATATGGGATATAATGGGCTTTGTAGCTCCTGTCGTTTTGTATGCAAAGCTGCTTATAAAAGAGCTTTGGCTTTCCAACTGTGATTGGGACGACACCGCTCCTGACAGTGTTGCTAAGTTGTGGGCTCGCTATAGGAAAGAGCTTCGAATGCTCGATCAGATACAGATTCCTCGCCATGTTGGTATAGTACCAGACACTGTTGTTAATGTGGTAGGTTTCGCAGACGCCAGTGAGAGGGCTTACGGGGGAGTGGTTTACTTTCAGGTCCAAAATGGCGATAACATTTCAGTTTTCCTCATTAGCGCAAAATCAAAGGTATCTCCTCGTAAGGTTGTCTCTCTTGCTCGTCTCGAACTCTGCGCTATTCTTATGTTGGTTCAATTGATTACATCTATAGTCAAAACTTGTCGTCCTCGCATTAATATAGAGAGAATTGTAGCGTTTTCAGACTCAACCGTTGCTCTATGTTGGGCCCACTCTTCACCCCATCGATGGGGCACGTTTGTCGCAAATAGGGTGGCTAAGATTCAAGCTGAATTGTCACCGGAAAATATATTCCATGTCGCTGGAACAGAAAACCCAGCTGATTGTCTCTCACGTGGTTTGCTTCCTGCGCAAATTTTAAATCATCCGCTTTGGTTTTGTGGCCCTCCCTGGCTTCATACCACTCCTAACGAGTGGCCAAGTGCTCCGTTTAACCCCGCTACTGTTTCAGAGCCACCCGAGGAGAAGAAACATACGCTTGTAGTATCAGTTCCGCGTGAAGAGTCAGTTGTTTTGTTGTTGTCTAATCGAGTCTCGTCTTGGTCGAGACTATTACGCTGTGTAGTTTACGTCCTAAGATTTTTGAGATTATTACCATCGCGTGGTTCTATAATCGCAGCTGATTTGGATAGAGCTGAATCAGTTGTACTTCGAGAGTTGCAGAAATTTTATTTTTCAATAGAATTTCGTAGTTTAGAATCACATAAACCTTGTAGTCACGCACTTCAACATTTGAAACCATTTTTGCAAGACGGACTCATTCGTGTCGGTGGCCGTCTGCGAAATGCTAAGTTAGAGTTTGAACAAATGCATCCAGTAGTTCTACCACGCAAGGATCACGTTTTGGATTTGTTGGTGGATTATCACCATAAGGTGAATTGTCACACTCTGCTGGATAGCTTAGTTCAGTCCTTTTGGAAGCGATGGAGGACAGATTATCTGCATACGCTGCAGTCGCGTCAAAAGTGGAACACTCCTTCAGATCCAGTCACAGTCGGTACTGTGGTGATACTGAAGACTGAGAGTGCACCTCCTCTGCACTGGCCTCTTGGTGTAGTGGAAGAAGTTTTTCCGGGTTCGAACGGAATAACGCGAGTCGTAAAGGTTAAAACCGCAACTGGATCGTACCTGCGTCCGGTTATTCGCCTCTGCCCTCTGCCTAATCAGCAGTAGTGGCATAGTTAGTTATAAGTTGTTTCGCTACCTAGTATTGATAGTCTAGATATAGTAATAGGGTTTAGTTTCGCTTTTGTTTTCTCCTTTTCTTTGAAGGTAACCCTTCAAACCCGGGGGGAATGGTTGCGCCAATTTGCTATGATCCGCGATTTTGTTTTTTTGTAATTTATTTTTTTGGCCTAGCAATCCTATCCCTTCCGTTTCCCTTCCCCGCACGACCTCAAGAAAAAGAAATGACATGACGTGTTTTGTGCATCGATTGTGAATGTGACCGCTCCGCTAACATCGCCCGCTCGAAATTACAAGAAAATTGACTATTTCGTGATCCAACCATTCAAAGACTCAACAATAGTGCAGTGTAGTGCAATACAGGACCTGGCAGTGATTTGAATGTGCGAAGTCGGGGTTCGCCGGCCGGCGCCACGTGGAACCTTCGAGGTCAAAAGGTCAGTGTTCCTCCCTAATACATCCGTCCCATCCAGGCACAGTACCTGCATATTGTTAACAAACCTTAGATCGCTTTTTAAACATACAGTCCATTAAGCTTATTTGCGCAACCAGCCAGGTTCCACTCATTTTGAACTTTTTAATCCTCTGGAAATCCACAGCTATAGAAGAGAAAACCATGAAAATTTATTTTATTAAAATTGACTATATGACCAAGCGGTTGGCAAAAATGAAAACATGACATAAATTAGTTGGCTTGATAAAAAAAAATCGCGTATCTGACCCTAATTTACGATTTCAAACGTATTTATCTACGAGATTACGTTATGGAAATATTTGAAAGTTACAAAAAAAAACTTTTTATTAAAAAGCGCTTCGCAAAAACAAAAATCTTGAAAAGTTATTGTTTTTTTTTTGTATAAAAATAAAACCGCTGTTTTGGGGCCGCGAAGTCGACATAGTCTAGAGCGAAGTTCAGACAAAAAAAAAAACAGTGACTAGAACCGATTTTTGAAATCGATTTCATAGTATTAAGGGCTTAATACTATGAAATCGATTTCAAAAATCAGTCGAAAATTGTGTTATCTTGAGATGAAATTTTTTGGTATAGAATTGCAGTGTAGAGGAAACCCTAAAACAGAAATTAAAGGCAAATAAAAACACAAGAATATAGAAATTGCACTGATTTTATTTTAAAACAATACAGTTACACAAATACACAACACGTTTATTTATAAAAATATTAGTAGTAATAAATTAGCCTTAATACTAAACAACACTAATCTGGAAAAATAACATCGCTGTCCTTATGTACTAAGTTTCTACAAATTTTACGTTCAATATGACTAGCTTATTTAAGGCGTTACTATTAAGACCATATTAAAACTAATTTTAACTGTACAATGGCTTATAAAATTCAGGGTCTACTGCAAGCCAGGCGAAAGTTCTTTTTTCACTGAGAATAATCAAGAGCGGAATATAGACATGTCTATAAATCACAAGGCACCTTTTTATGAATGTAGATAACGAAAGCTAACCAATTACGACTTTTTTTCAATACACTTACTCGAAAACCCGCACTTATCCCTATTGCCTTCAGGTATGCAATTTACTGTTTTCCGCACTAGTGCGGAAAAGTGCATTAGCTCGGCCCCACCACAGTATATTGAATGTATCGTATCAGATTGGGCGTTAAGCGACCCCTACGAGTCGCCAATCAACTCACGGTTATTTATTTCTTCGTTAGTGCATTGAAAAACGTCGTTGCATACACGTTAAAATTTCTTCGCATTTAGCCAGGATAAAATTTAGAAAGTATTTCGTTTTTGAAGCAGATTATAGTCACTTTGTTCTCCTTTAGAATGCGAATGTAACAAATTCTTATGTTTCTGCAGTATTTGGCAGCAAAAGTATCGAGCCAAACTTCTCGGCAAGCTGAGCTCAGGTAGTCAATTCTACAATAACTTTCTCAATTTCACCGAGACCGCAACTGTTTCAATGCTTTCAAATAATTGTATAGACATTTGAGATATAAAACTAAACCAAATTCGCATGACAATATCTACAAGGAATTAATTTTTGAATAATTAAAATAACTAAAATTCACTCGACAAAATCCTGCCAAAAATCCTGTAAAAAGACTGACAGAAGCAACAACCGGCGGACATGGCCTATGAGCAAATTCGCCAAGTGAATTAACCACTCTAAATATTGATGGTTGACTGCGGGTTTTCTATCGCAGCATTCATAACGTTCTCATCACCTCCTGTAAGGACCTTGGCTTCTTTCGGTTGTCGACGAACCACATTTCAATATATTTATAACTTTTCTTTGCTTCTCTGACTATTATTTTCCTCATGGTCTAATTAAAATGGTAATCCAAAAATAATTCTATACATTGACATGATATATAGTTTAGTCGCCCGTTTGCAATTAAACCCTTTATGACACATAGATTGCATACATGCTCGATAATACTGATACTTCTAACACATCTTCAATTTGTTCATCGTCAGCGATTTTTTTACGATGATTTCAGTTACAAAAAACTGTTTCAAAACTTAAAGATATATTTACAAAATGTTTCGTCAAAACCGAGTTACGACTTGACCAACAAGTCGGTCGTTCTCGTCCGACGTCGACTTGAAGACTTCCGTCTTGTATCTTACATTTGTACACTGATTCCAAAAAGCTTTACGGTTTTGCTCAAGGAGGAGCGGCTGATATATTGTTCGGAACTATTTCTGACACGTTGTCAGCCGAGTCCTCTTCGTTCTCCTTGTTGATCGGTTCATCTGGCTCGTCCCTCATGAGCGCGCGGTACTTCTTGGCGATGACCTCCCAGTCCACCACGTTCTCGATCTTCGTCGCGTTGCTGATGCTTAACTGGGAGCCAAGAGGACTGAGGTGCACCACGGAGAGACGCGTTGAATCTGGGAGTAGGAAATATATATTGATACAAATTCTAAAACAGAATATATACGTATACGTTAAAAATTCTGACCATTTCGTTTTCGAAATCGGTGATAGTGCTAAAAGTTTTGTCATAGAAGGGCTCATAGCTGGCAATGTACTTTTAATATCTGTTACCTATCATCATATCAGCTGAAAGACATTCACTGTTGGACATAGGAAATGCTTCCCTGCGCATGTCGCCACAACGCATCCATCCTATGCATCTCACATCAATCGGATTTTCACGACCCCAATCAGTCCACCTTGTAAAAGAACTACCAATGATGCATCTTGCAGGACGCGGTCGCCACTCCAGAAGCTTTCGACACCATCGACACTTTGTTCTGCGAGCAATGTGCCTTGGCCACTGCAACTTAAGTTTGGCAATTCTTCGGGATATGTCGGTAATTTTGGGTTCTTCTACGGATATCTTCATTCCTGATTCGATCACGTAAGGAAACTCCGAGTAGACTTTTTATTGCCCTTTGGGTTTTTTTTTATGGTAGGTAAAGCCATCAAATGATAAATCACACCCTTGGGTGGGGCGGGAGATAGTGTCAGAATCGTACTGACTAAAAACCTACCCTGTTCCATTCGTTGCCTTCGATCTAGGGCTGACAGGTGAGTTTAAGCCTTCTGCCCTATTCTGCCAATAAAGTCTATTCGGTTTCCTATGGATTTAAATAAATTGTGTAATACAGAAAATTTTATCTAAAACTCACCTTTCGGCACCACTTGTCCTCTCTTCACCTTGGACAGCCACTTAGCACCAGCCTTCGACCGCGCGCTCATCTGGTCCTGTCTCTGCAAACCGATCATATGCACCAAGCTTGGTCGCTTCTTTTTGCTTATGCGATCCTGGTGCGAAATAGATGGGTTAAAAATGGAGTGTAATGCTGTATACTCAGGCCAATATACCTTGTGGTTGATTGTGGGTGTGGTTGATGACTGTGTGGGTATCAAGTTAGTGTCTAGTCTACATGAATAAAATTCGGAAGTTTTGGATTCATGGCCGAATTAATCTACTAGGCGTCCAAATTCCGAATGGTGTTGGATTGATTTTGAAAGCAAAGACAATATGTCCACTGCAATGTGCACATATAATGCCAATTTCATTTAATTTTGAATGAATAAAAGTAGTTTTTCCGAAGTAAGCTTTTCTACTGTGGCTCTTTCCGGGTGTGACGATAAAAACTAAGTGATTTATAGAGGCTCAGTGTTTATAAATTTTATGCAGAATAAGTTTTTTTTCAAATTGAAAAAAACGTGGAAGTTTGACTTAGGCGTTTGTTTTTTATGCAAAAACAATTGGAACTTGTTTATGTTTTGAAAAAGTGGTCTGTCGTGTATTGTAATAATTTGAAGTGTAGCAGTGGAGTCATCTAAGACTAGGCTTAATTTAAATTATGATTATATAATAGGCTGCATTGTTTCTGGTGAACATTCCAAAATCTCGGGTCGTCCTTGGTATTACGTACCAAAAGTAGGTATCGGATCACTTTCGTGGGATCAGTCATTTTGTATGATGTTAGTTTTGTTGAAGAAGCAACTGACCTAAGCCTATTTCACCAATGTCCATAAAGTAAAGTATCGTCATCATCGTCGTCGTAATTTCAGGCAAAAGGTATTCACTGCTGGACAGAGGCATTCCCAAGAGTCACTACAAAGCCTGGTAGTGTGCTTCTCGCATGTGTCGAATTCCCGCGACCCTCATCATCCTCATCAAGTCATCGGTTCACCTTGTTTGAGGCCTTCCAACGCTGTGTTTGCAAGGTACGTGGTCGCTAATCCAGAATAACATCGACACCCTGCTCAATGTCACTTAAGTTTGGCGATTCTTCAGACTATTTCAGTAACATTGGTTTTGCGGATATCATTCCTGATTCAATGACGTAAGGAAACTAAGAGCATAGACCTCTCCATTGCCCTTTGGATGTCTTTTAGCCTTCTGATAAGGCCAGTTATAAGTGACCACGTTTCAGAACCTTTATCATCACTGCCTACACGCACTTTCCGTCATCAGGCATAATAGGGCCAGCTTTCTGAACGCCTGTGCGAGTACTACCAGATAAATTAACCGAAGATGAACCGGAGTTGGTGAAATAGGTTATCAAATTGATACTCAGCGCAATTGGCCTTTAATCCTTAACTGCTCTCGCAGACGAACTCAAAATTCATAAATTTTGTGCTGGTAAAAGTAACACAGTATTAAGTAAGTAATAAACAGTTGAAGTGTCCTCACCTTACACCTGTGGATTAGCCACATGAGCCACGTCGTCACCAGGTTGAGCGGCGATGGAGCGGTGCTCGTCCGGTGCATGTTGCGGATCAACTTAGATAGGCCATACTTCCATTCAATGTCAGATTGTGCCTGAAAAGTTTTGATTGTTGAAGCAGGCTATCTATGAGGGTTTTCAGGGAAATTCTCGCCACCATTTGGCGCCACTTAGCCGATAGGTCTTCTACTTTTGAAAATGTATCATGACGTTGACGACAATTTAACTAATGCCATTAGCATAAGCGTTTTGATAGGAGCCTTGACCTGAAGACTCAGTGCTGCCACCTGGTGGACGTCAGTTTTAGAAAATTTCGAGAGTGTCAAGAAAATATGAGAGAGGTTTAGAAAGGAATTGGTGATTGAATTTTGTATGTTGTTACAAGTAATTTTTATCAGTATACATGTCGTATTATCCACTTAAAGTTTTAATAATTATTTATTCCCGACAAAACGGGAAAATTTTAAATAAATATTTAACTTTTCCTCAGTTACTTAATTGTTGCAAATAATTTACAATTTCACGTTCTGTCTGGAATACATCGAGTTATCAATAAGCCTGTAATAGCTAGTCTGATTTACTATTTGATTTAATTGTCTAAAATCTAAGAATACATTAGTTGACATAATAAAGATGCTCACAGACATGCTCAATGTTTATAATACTTAAATAGTGTTTAAATAAACTCTCTTCGGGTTGCAGATTATGCTGTCTGTAGCCACTTTTACGGTCTCGATTATCATTTTAATTTTGTACGTATTTAGTAAAATAGTCAATAATGTTTGTCTTATTTTAGTAATTTAAATTCAACTTTAGTAGGTCGAAGCCTATTTAACTTGGATAAAACTGTAATGTGCTGCAATTGCCTGATAATTTTAATGACTAGCGTGTACATTCAAGTCTAAGTAATTTAGCTAAAGACATTTTAATCTAATATAATTAATTCATCAAGTCCACAACGTGAATCATTTATTTAAGCAGCTGTTTTATTATTGTTTAAGTTTCATTGTTTATAAGTGCCAATATGCACACAACGTACTACTTCATGGTTAAGTCTGTTCACGTGTTACCTGGATCCTCTGATACGTGTCTGACATCATAGCGATGAGCAGATTGATGAGTACGACCACTGACACCAGCATGTAGATGCCGAACACAATTTTAAACAGGTAATTGGTCCAGGCCGGCTGGATGTTACTATCGTTACGGTGCACCCGCGTCTGGTCCGTTGTCGTCTGCCCGAACACCGCGAAGAACAGCAACTCGAACGAATACAGTGGGTTCATAGTAACTGCGAACAAAAGATCAGAGTTCTGGGGACACGTAGTTACCTGGATACGTTGGTAAGTGTCCGACATCATCGCAATGAGGAGCGTAATGAGCACCACGACCGACATCAGTAAGTACGCCCCGAACACGAACTTGAATATGTTCTGCGTCCACAGCGGCCGCACGCTGGACACGTAGTTAAGGTCCGACAACGTTATCTGTCCGAAAAGTGCGAAGAACAGTTTCTCCAACGCCTCGACCGGTGACAACGTCGCTAGAAGACAACACTGAGCATGGACCACGGTCTGGTATCACGCAGCGCCACAGGCACCGGGGTAGGTTGATGCATGGCTAACAGCGCCTATACTTTGTTACAAGTACTTCGGTCACTTTTAACAGTTACCGTTTTAAAAATCTACGTTTGATCTATTCCTGCATCAATCTTCCCGCAATTCTAAAGATCTAACACGACTAGACACTTATTTGTGGGAGAGACAGATTGATACGTTTGTGTAAGTATTCTGTACATTGGTATAAAGAAGTGTAGATGTGTGTCTAACTTAAGTTTTGGATTTTAGTTTAGTGTTTTAAATAAAAATTTCGTGTAGTACGTGTAGGAATAATAGAGAATTGATAGCTAGATTTCCACTTATTATACCAGTGCATCAATCCACCCCGTCCCGACTACGGCTAGACATCGAGAGCGCAGGACAGACGCCACATTGACGACAAACAGCCAAACAAATCCGAAATACAAAATGGTACCTCGGAGTGGTGAAACAAACGCAGGACATAAGCCAGCCGCGGCATGCGCAAATCAAACTTGCTCCATCAAATGCGGTGAGGTCGGCCACTCATTCCACTAAAACTAGAATTGTGACGCGCAATGCATGTTCTGTGTCCACATCTGGAAACCACGACTCTCATAAAGCTGTGATGCGATGCAGAAAATGCATTGTGTACTTAATAGACATCAAGTTTTCTAACCACCAACCACTTACACGTGCCATAATATATGAAAATAAAACATTGAGATTATGGCGAGGCGAAGTGTACTTGTATATTACAGAAACCTAACATTCCACATTCTGAACGTGATGGTAACAGTTATCTAATGGAATGTATAAAACGCCAACGATGATAACATTCTCGATGTGCCAAACACTGAAGCTTGCAAGCGGATGCACATATTGTTTGTAACAAAAAATAACAAGTAAAACAAGCACATCGAGTTGTAATGCGATCATCGTAAGGAAAATGGCATTCATATGCACTTAAAATTAAACAGTACAGTCTTGTTCATGTGTAGTGGACTTACGTCCTGTTGGACCTTGTTTCCTTCTGTATGATTCCCCGTTTAGTGTATTTTGCCATTGTGTATCAATCGCTTGTCGTTTCAACCGTAGGGTCTCTATTACGACAAGTACAACATTTAATATTTAAATGAACAGACATGAACTACATACATGAATGGACGAATTCTATAGTAGATGTTATGCTAGGCAACATTGTAAGTAGGATGGATTCACACTCACCGTCGGAGAACAGTCTCTTCCTCGCTTGTCTTGCATACTTATTGTCTTCCGCCTTGTTAATATTCCTGAACGGCTGGTTTAATGCAACGATGTGCATCGAGAAGCCGAACACGAATATCGCCAATACAGCGAGGAACCTTCCGAGATCCTTCATAAGATCTCCGATGATAATAGCCCACGGACCGAACAGGTGGTGGAAGGATAAGAAATCTAATATTTGAACGCACGCTAATAGAAATGATAACGCAAAACATTGATTCCTACAATACATAAGCGTTGGCCAATACTTAGGTAATACGAATATCCAGCCGACGACGTGTGTAGCCACGCCGATCATGCCACATAACAATACTGCTATCTTGATCCACCCTAAACCAGATTTATCACTAGGGTTGGTGAGCTCGAAGAGTAGGAGACCGCTCAGACAAATGAGCAGCATCCACTCATACCACCGCGGAATTAAACTTTCCCTAAATATCGAATTATAAATAGGCGTTATCGCTACTAAGGCTAACAATATCATCAGGTAAATGTGTGAAGTTAAATACGACATGAACTTAATTATTGGAATCTTATTGTATCTATGACCTAATGGAAGAGAGAACACCACCCATACGGGCGGACATACTATGAACGCAAAAAAAAGGAACATAATTTTGATGCCGGTCCATTTGAGGCTCCCTCTCCAGAGTTCCTGTAAAGAAGCGAAGGAATGAACATCATCATATGTTTACAGAGTCAAGGGTCTGTAAAATAGCGAAGTTACCTATTTTTTACCTGAAGATATCTCTGGACCACTGTGTGGGCTATGACCTCCTTCTGCTCGTTCTCTATGAGCACGTCGAGGAACTCGATGTTCCTGTTGTCGGTGGCGGTGAGGATGTGTCCGGCGGACTCCGCCCCGGCCGCCAGCGCCAGCAGCTCGGTGGCCATCGCTTCACATTGTTTTCCTGCCGCTATAAGGTCTTTGGCACGCTCCTTTTCCTGTTACGGAAATCAATGTGCCATGAATATAAAGTAACTGATTCATCATAAAGCAATAACGAAGCGAGACATACCTTAGTGGATAGAATAATGTAAATATTGGACAGTTTAGCTGCGGTGTCCACGGGCGCCGGCGACACCAGCACGAACTCCTCGATAGGGATGTTGTTGTGGTTCTTAGAGCACACCATCAGGTTGTACACGAACCTCTTGTCGTCCATAAGGGACTGGGTGTCGTGTTCTTTATGCAGTAAGTATTCAAGGACATCGTTGTGGTTTTCCGAAGCGGCAAACCAAATTGGAGCACAATTTAGGTTAGTCTCGCTTTTCGGTGATGCTCCTGATTCACACAAAAGTTTGACCACGTTAAGATGTCCTGCTTTCGCTGCACAATGTAGAGGTGTCCAACCATTTTTATCAGTCGCGTTGATTTCAGCTCCTTGGCCGAGTAGAACTTCCACCATCTGGTAGTGACCATGTGTCGATGCTATGTGTAACCCAGTTTTCCCGTGTCTGTCGGTGCTTTGTAGTAACTCTGCTGATCTACTGAGGAGAAGTCCAACAATAGACATGTGCCCTCCGAAGCACGCGAGATGTAGTGGATTGAAGCCCTGTAAAGAGAGAAAGCAAGGTTGTAATTTGAGTCAAAAATTTGTATAAACATTTTGAAGACTTACATTTTCATTGCTCGCAGCGTCGACTTGTACTCCGGCAGAGTTGAGTAATAACCGTACGACATTTTCGTTACCATTGTAAGCAGCTAGATGTAGTGGAGTTAGTCCAGACTCTGCACCTAACTCCGGAACTAGTGATACCCCAGTGGGTGCTTCTGATTTTACTGTTCCTGGTACATGAGATAGGAGTTCCCGGACAGTTTCTGTAAAACAAATAATATAATTTAGATTATGTTCAAGCCTTTCCCTTGAAATATAAGATTTATCAGTTAAGTATATTTACCAGCTTGTCCATAATAAGCAGCTATATGAAGTGGCGTCAATCCTAACTTTTTACTTGATATCCTTAGTGTGTTAGTCGATCTCATTACATCTAATACATTAGTATGTCCGTATTGTGCTGCTAAATGCACTGCCGTAAGACCTGTCCTGTTTTCATCGGTACAAGATGCTCCTGCTCTTACTAGAACTCTTACTACGTCTGCATGACCACCTTCAGCAGCTAATTGAAGAGGCGTCGAATCATTCAACTTATTTCTAGCTGATATTACACCAGTCCTATCAAACTTCATCAGTTCTTCAATCACTTTCACTGAACCCTGAATAGCCGCTATATGAGCACAAGTATTTCCGTCCTTTGTAGTAGCCATTACTAAGTTTGGATGTGATTGTAGAAAAAGTTGGACTACTTCATTGTAGTTATTTTGTGCGGCAGCGTGAATAGGTTTTTGACCTAATTCGTCTGTCGCATCAATATTAGCTCCTAGTTCGAGTAAAAGCTTGCACACTTCGATTTGACCGCTTGCTGATGCTAAATGTAGAGGAGTCTGTTTTTTTAGTGTTAAGACATCTATCATAGCGTTGTGGTCTCTTATTAAAAATTTGACTAGGTGTGCATAGCCATTCATTGCTGCTAAGTGAAGAGCTGTTCTACCATTTCTCGCTTTGGAGTTTATGAAGGCTTTGTTTGTTAAGAGAGCGTCACAGACTTGTAGGAAGCCATGTTCTGCAGCGAGGTGAAGGGCTGACCTGCCTTCTGTGTCGAATACGTCCACTCTCGCGTGGTTTGACAGTAGCGTACTGACAAGTTCCATGTGTCCTCTATTACAAGCTATGAGTAAAGGCGTCCAGCCTATTGAGTTCTGTTTGTTGAGTGCTCTGCTCACGTCAGCAGGAGATATGTGCGCGATCATCTCAGTCATGACGTCATTGTTTCCGGCTATAGCACAAAAGTGGAATGCCGTTTCTAAATTATGTTTCGTTATTAACGTGACGTCGGCGCCGTTTTCTATGAGGCATTTGACGACTTGTCTGTCGGCTGTTGGTATCTTGACTTCTTCTTTGGTAATTTTGCAGGCGAAGTGGAGAGCACTCGCTCCATCCTCGTCAACCGCATCGATGTATGCGGTAGCGACATTTTCACCTTTATGGTCTTTGACGAACATTATTAGGTGTCGCACAACATCTGGTTTACAACTACGACACGCCATGTGTAAAGGTGTTTCTCCAGTCTATAAATAAATAAATAAAACGATTTATGGTCAATGTGTTACTCAAAATAGTAATTTCTTAATAATAATACTAGTAATAGTACAGACATTTGTATCAAAAATACTATTATTTTTTAATATATATCTGTTTATAATAGACTTTATTTTATTTTTGTATCATGTACACTGTACAGATATATATTAAAAAACGATGCATATATGGATTATATTATTTTTCGAAAAACATGTTTTGCTAGTAGTAACAAGCATGAGTAACAGTTTTAGATGACATTAACTAATAGAAGATGCCAAAGTATTTTTACCGACAGATGTGCATTATTTGATAAATACATATATTATAACGACAATAAACTGAAATTATCCTGGAATTACACCTTCAGGGACGCCAATTGCGCTATACCGAGTAGTATTGAATTTTTTTAATGATGGTAAGGGAATCAAAATTTAACTGGCAAAACGGAGTAATTATAACAAAATAAGCATTACATTTACGTTTAAAACCGAGAAGAATAAACACAACCTACGTACCTTAGTTTTCCTCAGTGGGTCTCCTCCATCTTCTAACAAAAGCACGAGTGTGGCGAGGTTGCCGTACTTGGCGGCCACGTGGACCGGGGTTTGTCCGTCTTCTGTCGCTTTGTTAGGACCTGCTCCTGACTTTAGCAACATGAGCGCGCATTTGTCGCCTGGTCAAAATAGTGTGCCAAATTGATATACATACATTTTAAACACTATTAGACATTGCATGGTTTCCAAGGTGCATCTTTATTCGGCAGTGCCTAATATATCTAATCTATAATACAAAAATGAATTGCTAAATGTGTTGCTAAGCGCAAATCTCGAGAACGGCTGGACCATCACTAATTCCTTTTTGTTGTGTTTGTTATTGTCAGGAGAAGGTTCTTAGGTAGGGTAGAGCAGGATAGAGTAGGGTAGGTTAGGTTATGGTAGAGTAGGGTATAGCGGGACCGAAGCCGCGGGCATAAGCTAGTATATTCATGAAAGTCGAGAGAATTTAATGTAATAGTGGATGTGACTAGACTTGGGCTAGAATCTCATTGCGACAGAAAGCTTCTCCTGACATTTTGTTTATGATAATACCTACACTGAATCATTGCTTTCCGCCATAACGTTTTTTTTTGTGTTGGTAAAAATAAAATATGAATTTATAAAACATTAACTATTATGTTTTTCTGAACAGAATATAGCGCTTCATCATCAAGCATTGCATCACTGCTTATCATCAGGTGGGATCGCAGTCAAGCACTACTTTACATCATTTGAAAAAGACACAGATTCTAGCAAAGATTAGACATCGTTAAATATCGCAATGTTCAGCTTACCATCAGGTATCCTGGCAGCAATATGTAATGCCGTTTCTCTTTGCCTGCCGCCTCTCACGTGGACATCAGCTCCATATCCCAGTAAGGTTTCTACGACAGCTGGTTTACAGGATTCAACAGCTATGTGTAATGCGGTGTAATTATCCTGAAGAGATCATAAAGAAAAATAAGCTTTTGTGGGGAGACACCATCAAATTGTTAATATTTATGTATAAAATATAGATCAGGCTTGTGATCCACATGATGGAAATTACAGTTACAATGCCCTTTTATGTAATATGGAAAAAGAGACAAAGTTGAAAAGACTCGATGCCTTGATTTCACGTAGCGAGCAAACGCTGATGCCGAGTGCTCAGCCGAGCGCTTATCGCTACAACTACGTAACATCACTGTCTCGGCCGAGCAACATTTTATTGTTTCGCCCTTTTACTTGGTACGTGTGATCAAGGCATACATCTAAGTTGTGGGTTTAGCTGTCCAAAGAGCAGAAGACATTATAAGTATCGAAACTAGTGGAGGCGTCTTAAAACTGTGTGTGTAAGTCAGTAGGATTATTCGGAATATTTTATTTACTCACGAAGTAGTTCTTGCCGAATAGATTGAGCATAATAAAGATTAATTTCAGTGGTGCTATTCTCTAAGAAAATGCAGCACTGCCTCAACGATGAACATCCAGATAGGATACATTGGATTGTCAACCTAATGTGCCCGATACATTGGATTGTTAATTCAATGTATCCTATTTGGATGTTCGTCGTTGCAGCAGCGCTGCGTTTTCTTAGAGAATAGCACCACAGAGCGAATTTCAGTCGCGGTGGCCAATCTCAGCGTAGACTAGACGATGGTAAGCCTACGCTTAGGTTGGGCGTGTTGATACGCGGGACATACATATATATAATATTTATAGAGTAGAAATGTATATGCATAAATACAGGTACGGTATTTATTCCTTCACTCTCATAGTTTAATGGACCGATAATTCGAGACGACCAGAGAGAGATCAGGAATAGGATTAATGTCTAAAAGGCCAGTCATTTCCAAACTCCAGGCTTCTGAAATACCCGATAAGATATTTTCCCATCCTGAGGATCGGATCTGCGATCGTAAACTCAGCAGTCACGAGGCAAACAAGGCTGTTATGAATCATGAAATTGAAGAAAACAATAAGACATACGTTTGTGGTAACGTCGACGCTCTCGCCTTTTTGTAGTAGTGTGTTGATGATCCCGACGTGGCCATACCGCGCCGCCGTGTGGATACTGCGGGCGCCGTCCTGCAAACATGTGATGATAGGAATTAGTTCGTGTGAGGCTAAAGTGGTTGGCAATACGCTTTCTAAATAAGCGCGCTTGGGCCCCTATCCTATTACCATTACCGTAAGAAACGTTTTTAATCTCTCAGCGTTTTCCACACGAAATTTCTAAGGTCATCTCATCGCTTACGAAAATACTATTCTATTTTGCAACTTTCTATCAAGCTATCAATCCTTTGCTATCAAGAATGCTGGTCTGTAGTATAAATACATAGATACATCATCAATTTCTCTCACAGTACTCCTGATATGCAATAAATTATACTGGGATATTATACTGAGATAATTGGCATTTTGTCACACAAATGATAGCCTCATTTCATGTCCAGGAAATTACTGTCCATTCAAGTTTGCCTGGAAGAGTTCGCAGAATGCGATAAGATATTATTTTAAGTTTTCTTTTGTATATTACAATTACAGGCCTCCTCTCTAGGAGAGGGAATGGGCCGTAATCCACCACGCGGACCCAGTGCGGGTTGGTAGATGTCATATGTCTTCGAATTTTTGGTTCTAGGACATGCCGGTTTCCTCACGATGTTTTCCTTCACCGTTTTGAGAGCAGTGGTGATAAATTAAATTACACAAAGTAATGCGCCTGGCTGGGTTCGAACCCGCGACCTACAACTCGTAAGTCGGGGCCGTTACCACTAGGCCACTACTGATTTCATATTCATAGCACGGTTAAACTCATATTCATAGTCGATTATATTCATAGTAGAAAAAGCTTGAATAGTATGTAGCAAATACGCCGTGAATACGCCATAAATCTAAAGTATACTGGAAATACGCCTCTAACGTATAGTTTTTAACGGTCAAGTCAAGGCATGCTTAGTTACGGTAACTTATTAGAATAACCCGCAGCCCTAATATGCATCTGCTCTAACTGGTCCTAGTAATCTTGCTGACATTTCGTTGAGGCGCGCGTGGAATATAAAGTATCGGCTATCCGGGCTTAATCCAAACCGAAAGGCAAGCTACCCGTTGCCCCTAACCTGCGTCATGGGAAGGTGAGGATGCCGTGAGGTCTTTACAGCCACTCCTCAAAGAGGGGACTTACCGCCATAATTATGACGTGCCAAGCACTGGGTTGCGATAGTCGCTGTCGCCATTTCGCGGGAGCTTTGTATCTTCACGCGTAAATCGTGCAAAGATTGTTGCCTCCAGATGCCATGGTGGCAGGCCAGCAAGGAAGCTCGCCGCTTCGCGGGAAACCTTGCGCATTTCCTATCTCACCATCCGTTAAGCCATGATTCTCTGACAAGCGTTCGGCTCGACCTTCGGTTTTTTTTTTTTTTTTTTTTTTGGTAGGTAAAATCATCCAATGACAATTACTGACTAAAAACCTACCTTTCCGTTCCTTGCCTTTGTCCCGGGGCCTGTGGTGACATTCTCACATAACCTTTGGCCCCAGTAGGCTTCGGCCCTGCTGGACCCCTACAGTTTGCTGACAACTCCTTGAGGCGCGCGGGAACAGTGCGCGCCGTAGATGACCTGAGCTCGGACCGGTCTGTTACCGGACGGACAGACAGCGAGCTACCCATTGCCCACCGTACGCGAGCCCGCGCCTACGGTGGCCGGAAATCGGGATCGGAAACCCGGCGGCGGCGGCGGCGTGTGCGCATTACTGCTTCGCAAAAGGAGGCGACCGCCTGCCACTCCTCCTTGCTCCGGAGCATGGCTTGAACCAAGCCCCGGCGCGAGAGATCGCCGCCGATCGCCCCCACGAGGACACGGCGATGCTCTTCCCAAGCGGGGCACACCTCGACTGTGTGCTCCACCGTGTCCACCGGGCGGTCCGCACAGTGGCGACACCCGGGCGTCGTCTCTGCACGAATCTTGTACAGGTAAAGACCGAACTTGCCGTGTTCGGTCAGCACCTGCGCCAAACGGAAGGTGACGACGCCGTGTGGTCGGCCTTCGTTTGCTTCCGCAGCGCAGGCGCCCACACCGGCGCCCCATAAAGGGTCATGAACCGAACAATGCCTGCGTAGAGCCTCCGGCAGGAGGCGTCTCGATCCCTTAGGTTCGGTAAGAGCCGCTTGAGGGCAGCCCCAGTTCGATTCAGTTTGGAATCCAGACGTCGGAAGTGCTCCTCGAAATTCCACCGTCTGTCGAGGACGAGTCCCAGATACTTCATCGACGACCTGACGCCGATGTAAACTTCTACCTTTATTTATGGGGTTGCCATGATGTTGTAGTGCATCAGGGATATTTGAGGCTGCGAATGTAGACTGTTTTTATATTACAATGTGCAAGCGTGCAGTATCATTGGTAGCACGAGTCATGGTTAGCCCCAACAGTGTTCTGAAGATGATAGCTGACCGAGTAGACTGTCCATACATGGTCACTGCTATAATTCACATGTGCCGTGTCATAATTTTAATTACTAACACTTTAATTTTAAGATTATTGTTACAAGACTATATGAGTTTCGCTCGAACTAAAGATTTATTTATTTATTTTATTTTCTTATGCTTACGGATGATAACTAAATATATTATGTTAAATCGTGTTTACCTATTTATTGCATATGCGTATTATAACATTTTTTGTTGTATGCTCGGGAAGGCAGCACATAGGGATTCGATATTTTAAAATTAATACCATGCATGTATATTTCTACTTTATACCTGTGAGTAACATAGCCATACCTGTGTGTGTTTATTTATTCATTTGCAAATTTAACTTTTGTTTCATTTTGCATAATAATTCCGACTGGTTAAATATTTTAGTGACAAGAACAAATGATGTATGAATAATATTGCACTGTTCTTTCAAGTAGAATGCAAATTAATATGCGGAAATTCCTTCATATTTTATGCGTTACATTTCTAGTTTTTATCACTGCGTACAAAGGTCGACCCTAGTTTCACTTCCGTCACGAGTAGGTACGATGTAGACTGACCTTTATACGCAACCCGCAGAGGAAATCCGGGCGTGTCACATTTAACTGTAGATAATGACGATATACTACGTAGATATATGTATTTTATTTCTAGCAAGGATGATTGTGATGTTTTAATGTTAACCTTATAGTTATGATAAGGAAAATTAAAAGACGTGTCAAGTGTGGAAAGGCTGATCATGTAATATCGCACCACACTTATATAAAGGCGACAGTTTGTGAGTGATGCCTTGATTACACTTACCGAGTAAAAGGGCGAGACAGTAAAATGTTACTCGGCCGAGACAGTGATGTAAGCGAGTTGTAGAGATAAGCACTCGGCTGAGCACTCGGCGCTATGTTTATACGTAACCAGTATTCAGTCGAGAGCCCTATCTCACTCGATTGCTCGGTACGTGTGATCAAGGCATTGGGATGTGTGTTGAATACCGTAATTAGACACACTATAAAGACAATAGGTGTGCGGACACCGGTGTCCTCTTGGTGCATAACAGTTTAATACGTATTCAAGCCCGAATGGTCGAATGGATTTTGATTAAACTTGGTACACGGGTAAATTAGGAGAAGTTGTTTGATAATTTTCCACCTCAAAAAAGGCGCAGTTAAGTTAGTTAAGAGCGTTACACCAGAGCGGCACTGCGCGTTGACACGATTCCACGTCCATTATACAATATTATTTTTAGTATATGCAAACCCCGAAACACAGGTCCACTATTTTTATGCAAAGAATTTATGTACAAAATTTTATAACTGTATCATGAAAGTTCACAAAGTTATAAGCTTGATAAGTTACCGGGTTGTCCACACAAGACACAAACACAAACACGTGGTCACCGGGCCATTCGGGCCACTGAGGGGTTGCTTTTGCTTCCACACCCAGCTGTACGCTGGTGGCTAATGCCCACTATGACCTGCCGTGACCTCTATTGTAGATACTTAGTCTGGGTGGTGTCCAACTTGTGTCTTTTTTCACATATTTTGGAGAAAAATTATAAGGTAGCGTAAAAAAATTGAAATCGATTCCGTTACTGATTCTTAACCAACTATACAGGGTGTATCTGAGATCGTACCACAAACGAATACCATAGATCTAGTACATGATTTTGGATCCCCCTGTGGTGAAATTTTTCATCGGCTTTTTCTCAATGTAAAAAAATATTTACGTTTTTTGGTTTAAAGGGTATAAAATCCTTATTTTAATATTTTTAGTGAAAAAAGGAATGAACTTCTAAATTTAAAAATGCTGTCCAGGTTGATTAGAATAACGATTTTATAAACCCTTATAACTTATTAATTAATTAATTCTTAATTTAAATAAAAACCTTTTTTTTACTGAAAATATCATCGAGGTTGCGTAGAATAACAGTTAAATACAATTTAAATTTAAAAAGCACAGAGTTTTATTCAAAAATAAAGAAAAAAACGATGCCAAATTCCACCACTGGGGGGTCCAGAATCATGTACTGGATCCATGGTATTCGTTTGTGGTACGATGTCAGATACACCCTGTATTCAGGATTCACATATACTAAAAATAATGTAATAAGTGAAATGTAGGATAGATATTTTAAGAGTTTTATAACCTCTACGATTACAATTTGTATATAAACCCACTCCTAACTTCAAAATAAGGCTAAGGTTGAACGACGTTCGTTCATATATTTAATTACAAATGCACTGCGATGAAATTAAACACGCAACGTCTTATTACAGTTTCGTGCGCAGGGACCAACTTCGGAACCCGTACAATGGAAGACGGTGTCACGGAAATAAGGGAAATTAGGTAATGTTTGATGTTGTTAATTACTTTATTGATGATTGTTATCTATTTTGTTTCCTTGTGAATTTTTATTACGCAGCAAGTTGAACCATTTGATATGGTTACGTTCAGTCCCCCACTTAGATTGAGACCCGAAAATCAGTTATAAGCCTCGTCACACAGTTGAACCATCATGACGGTTTTTTTTTTATGGTAGGTAAAATCATCCAATGACAAATCCCGCCCAAGGGCGGGATTTGTCATTGGATGATTTTACCGAGTGAGCGGGAAGTATTGTCAGACTCTTACTGACTAAAAACCTACCCCGTTTCTTTGTTGCCTATCGTGCCGAGGCCGGGTATTCCTTTCGGAAGCTGACCCATGACCCCGACCCTTCCCGTCTGCAGCTAGCAGGCTGGGTCCGGATTAATCGTTTTGCCTCGTCGTTTATGCCGCGTACATCTAAGGACTGGAACAGTTTGCCTGCTGTGGTCTTGCCGTCCGATTATAATTTAGGTATCTTCAACAGTGAATAGGCTGTTAAAAAACTAGTGCGCGGCACCATCAACGATTGCATCACTGCTTACCATCAGGTGGGATCGCAGTCAAGCAGTAGTTTATTTAAATAAAAAAAAGTGTATTGTTGGTAATCAATTCTGTCATCTGTAGACATCCTTCACTTGTAAAGCAGTTTCAATATTATCAATGCTTTTGCTGTCTTTCAATATTATTGTAATAAAATGTAATATTGAAATAATCCTTGAGTTCTATTATCATTATTCATGCAGCTACAATAGTATTCAGTGCTGCATGGAAACAAAGAAATGTGGAGGCCTCTTTTTTATGATGTGACATCATCAAATAAGGGTGTTTTATTGTCGTGCGGATTTCATCATGCATGCGGGATTGATCCGCATGCGTAGCCCCAGCAAATGTCCTTTTCATACAAGTATTTATGGTAATGTGTGGAATACGTACGCGGGATATGAGGCGTGATCATGGGCAGCATTGCCCGCATGCGGAGAAATTACGCATGCGTGATGAAATCCGCACGATATTAAAAACACACTTAGTTCTTTCACTCTGGTTGAAGCGAGGGGGAGTGTCAGACTTTTGCTGACTAAAATCAATCTGTATTGCTTGTAAGGTTTTGTACATGTGTAGTTATTATTTTTAAAATAAATTAGTACCCGTTTTAATTTCGATTTCAATGCTATTTTTCCGGCCATTTGTTAATTCAAAATTTGTTTATAATATCTTATATTCGTTATCTAACCAGTACATCAATATAAAATAGCATATATAGTACCCGGCAAATAAATCGAACCATTTGCGATGATTACGCGCAGCGCCCCACTTCGGTTGAGACCCGAAAATCGGTTACTGCGCATTCAAGCTCAACCATCATGATGGTTCAACTTGTGTGACGAGGATAACAACCGATTTTTACTACGTACTATAATGTGAAAATAATATGAAAATTAAAAGAAAAGCAAACGAGATATAACTATTCTAAAGTAATATATTTGTCTTTCTCCAAAGATGCCGTTTTCTATGGCGGCCGTACAGGCGTTATGAATTTTGCTGTCAAAATCCATATCGGATTTCTCTTTCTAATTAGCAGCTTTGATATTTTATACAAGCTATTTTAAAAACTAATTTTTAAAACATCTTTTTAAAATTATTTATTAGAGCAAAACATTATTTAATTAGCAAATAAAAAAATTGCATGCATATTCGCATGTTATTTATTCACATAATTTTGTATTCACGTAAAGTTATTGTTTTACTAATATAAAGTTATGTTCCTTTGTATAAAACCTGTTTAATAAGACAATATAGATATACAAATATTCTACCTAATGTGGTGAGTAATAATGTAATTATACTTAAGTATAATTACTCAGTATTTTATTCAGACTTTATACACAAAAAGTTCACGTTTACCTTCAACAAACAAAGTCGCTTCTCACGTTTTTGTATTT
The DNA here is from genome assembly GCA_958295575.1 of Leucania comma. Taxonomy (NCBI): domain Eukaryota; kingdom Metazoa; phylum Arthropoda; class Insecta; order Lepidoptera; family Noctuidae; genus Leucania; species Leucania comma. Next base: position 5,679,390 of record OY282469.1, read on the forward strand.
CCCCACTAATTCCTGAACCGGATTTTGATGCGGTTTTCAATAATAAAAGAAGAATGAATATACGAGGAAGGTTTATTTATACACAGCTAAATTTTGATCGTTTTAATTCCGTAGAGGGTCGATCCGGTACATGAAACACTATCGATTTGTAAAGATAAAATTAAAAAGCAGCGAATTCTTTCGTCGGACTTTAGTACACGCCATAGTCCGGAGCGAGGAGGAATGGGGGGCGGAGGCCATCTGCTGCGAAGCAGTAATGCTAGCGAAGGAGAGGGCAGCACGCGTGAGGGAATGGATATTCTCCTGATGGTGTGTCGGATTGTAAGATATTCTTGTCAAAAAGAGTTCTAGGCTCCAATAAGTCGATGGCTGCGCTCTAAAAGCCTCCAAAACCGCTTTGCAAACCATTTATCGAACCGTGTGTCAACTTTAAGTGTACCTTATTAGGCATATGCAGGTAGACTCCTTTCTTGAACAGCATCATCGCACAGTCAGCATGTCCGTTGAGCGATGCTATATGCATCAACGTGCTGCCATCCTTGGTCCTCTCAAAGATGGAGGCTTTGAACTTGTCTGCAAGCAGCTCGATGATCGCTGCGTGGCCATTCTCTGCTGCTAAATGCATTGGGGTTCGATCTGAAAGAGAGGTGGAGAACTGTGAATATAGACGGTGATTTATTAGAGCTTGGTGATGCTAGAACTCTCTTAGTGTCATATTACAGGCGATAAAGAAAATGTAGTAATTCTACTTGGAAAATTGATTTTGAAACGGGTTTTATGTTATTAGGATATAAAGGTTAAATGGCCCTTTCAAAAGTAACGAGGGCTTATATGTAAGACACTACAAGTAGTGATTACAAGCATAATTAGCCTTATAATTTTCCCATTGCTGGGATTCGGGCCTCCTCTATAGGCGAGGGACTGAGTCGTAAGCCAACACGCGGACCTAGTGAGGGTTGGTGGGTGTCCCTTGTCTTTCAAAGTTTGGTTCTAGGACATGGCGGTTTTCTCATGATGTTTCACTATTTAAAGTAAAGCGCCTGACTGAGTTTGAAACCGCGACATACAACTCGTAAGTCGTGTCCATTACCACTGCTCGAAGCTCGAATACTGCTGCGTGAAATGATTGCCTGATAAGATAGATAGAGTGCCTTGGTTAATTTATGATATAAGTAATTTATCATACGTTTTCATCGGACTTTCTATTGATATGAGGTACTGTGGTTAGTAGCCCAGATTTTGTTGAAATTGCCCACAAAAGACAAAAACTTCAGCACATCAAGTTATCGAGCTTGAGATAGAGTTATATTTAGCTGCCTAACTAAACATAATGAGAAAGAGATGAGATTGCTCCAAATATCTGCGCCAACTCACCTTCATTATCAGCAATCGCAGCATTAGCCCTAACTCCATAGAAGTACTTGACGAGGGGCTCATCTCCTTCTGCGGCGGCGATGTGCAGGGCGGTCTGGCCGGCCCCATTGACGGCGTCCACCGCGGCGCCGTAGTCCACCAGGATGCGTGCCATGTCTACGTCGCGCCGGCGAGCTGCCAGATGCAGGGCCGTGTCCCCCGCGGGGGTATTTGCCTGGGTGGCACACGGGTTGTTAAACTACTGGAATTAGTATCCGGGTCACTCAGTAATGGGGGGCGAAGCATGAATGTACGTGGCTGAAGCGATGGGCGATGGATGTGGGACGTTTCGTCGACAATACTCATAATAGGTTATATTTACTTCTAGAATGTTACTTAGTAATAAATAATAACGCTAGAATTAAGTACGCTACTCTTTGATACTAAAATTAGCTTTATTTCTACAAAGTGGAGCAGCGACGAAACGTTATGACAAGTGAAGTAATAACTGTAAAGGCGAATAGGAAAACTTTACAAATACGCACGAAAAAAATACTGAGCCATCAAATATTTACATAATCTACTCTGTTAAAGCCTCACGAAGTTAATTTGTTACAAAAAAGCTGTGAGGAAACTTTCACACAATGCAAATAAGAAGTCTTGAATAATTCATAAGATAATCTCGTGTGCAGTTGCATAAGTGCTACACTATGACGACGCTTCTGGTCGTGAGCGACGCGGAGACACATACCTTGAGTTGCTCGGCGGTCTGCGCGCTCAGCAGCTCACGCACCATGCTCTGGTTGCCGGCCTCCACTGCCAGCAACAGCGGGATCTTCCCCCTCTGGGAACACACCATGTCGCGAATTAGCTTTTTCCATTCTTTCTGCCTGGCGCGCTCCTTGTTGAGCTCTATGAAACTGATCTCAAGTTTCTGCAGGTCCTTCGCCTGCTGGTTGGCGGGCGGCGAGCGTGCGCGGCCGCGGCTGGCGCTGGCGGCGTCCCGGTCGGCCATGCCGGCTCAGCGCGGCACTGCATCCATGCGACGCGCGCCGCTACCCCGCGGTGCAACTGCACGAATCGCTTCCAAGCCGTGACACCACAGACAATAACAGCCGATTTATGTGCATCGCAGTCTTCGCAGGCGACTAGACAATAACGTATAATCGATCGTCTATCGTGCTTCTCACTGAATACCGATGCATTCGAAATTGCCACGATTTCCGATTTATTAAGTTTAGTCCGTCACGCTCAGAGCCAATGATACGTACTTGATCCTCCATGAGTACTAGGTACTAGCTACACGAACGAACGTCGGAGGCCATGGCGAGCTGCCTTCCTCTAGTCGTGACGAAGGACCGACTGAGACGGATTGTATTAAAATTAGTAATTTTGAATTTCAGCGCTGACGTTGTAACTAATATTCAGCGGGTGATTTGCATTGTAAATTCGCGCTGTGACGTTTACTCGGCGGCTAAAGCTCGACGGATAATTAGCTAGTTTCTATTCGTACGGGGTGGCTCGTTCCTACTGTCGGAATGTCCTTAGCACGTCAGACACGCGTCACGCGGAGCGCGGTGCGCGGCTCACCGTTTTGCTTGAATTTAGTCATAATTAGTGATTGTCAGATTGTTTTTATCAGTTGATGCGTGTTGCGTCAAACGATGACACGATAAGCCTGAAAGTGTTATTAGCTGGTAGGCATACAGTCGATTCAGCTCACAGTGTAGACGTAGAGTTTTGTTTACAGGTTGTGTTTTAGGGTGTTTTCGGGGGTAGTTCCTGAATCGTGCGGCTGGCGGTGCCAGGCGGCGCGCTGCACGCGAGCGCTGCGACGGCGTGCATCAGCGCCCGTTCACTACTCTTGTATTTACAAATCATAACTCTAATAACAGCGCTATAAAGCTTAAGATTTATTGTGCACAATTCGCATCGGTCGTTTAGTTTTACTATTTCCAATTTGCATACATTTATGTATTTGCCAGGTATACCTTCAGGCATCGACGGAGGTAGGTATCGGTCGGCGTACTAACGATAGACAGTAAATGACCTTTTTGCAAAGATGAATAAACTTTTGAATGCTATTTGTTTTTAACCGACTTCATTGCACAACCAAATAGTTATATAGTTATAGTTTTCGCTTTTTGTGTAAGCGTTTTCGCTTTTTGTGTAAGTCTTGGTAACAACGCGTGCTTTACGAAATAAATACATGATTAGCAACTTATGTACTTACTAGGAGCGTAGCTACCGCCTTATCAAAAACATGGGGCTCCCAAGTTACAGGGGTCCCCGACGTGTATACCACATTTGTGGCTTATTGCGACCCCGTCGCGCTGTGTCAGGGCACTAATATTGGGTCTAGCTGCGTCACTGGTGCTTACCCCATCAACTCTCAGTCTGATGTCCTTCCCAGCAGCTGTCAGCAGTGCTCTAAGTATGCTGGTGGCTGTGCCAGTCTGTCTGCTCGCCACCAAATGCACGGCGGTCTGTTGTCGACTCTGCAATCAACACGCTATGTAAAACAACAATTAATAAACCGAGGCAGCTCGGCCTGCGAGCAAAATGCAGTGTTTATGCGTTAATTTATAGTTATACAGGAACTCAAGTTAATTGCAGACCAAGTTATTTTTTCTTTTAAGTAGGAAGGCACTTTTTTTCGTGTATACCTGTGTGTATATAAAAAAAGTTTAAAATGTTTTGTGTTCTACGCACATACCATTTGTCCAGTTTATTATGGTGTTCAAAAGTGGAATCTAACAATATATGTATATTTAAGAAACTTAAATATTAATAAAGTATTTGTACAAAAAGCACAAAATTAACTCAGGCTTCGAAGTGCTCCTCCACATCGCTGTTATCTGGAAATGTAACAAGATAACTGCTGATTTTTTTTGTTGAAAGTGAAACCGACTGCTGATTCTTTGGGCAAAGTTTTAAAAGTGTAATAGAAGTTCAAATTGAACAGATAATACATATAATTGGTTTGCTAAAATCGCCAAGAATGAAATTAAAACATATTATATTCACAAGTTTAATAAATCATTTACATTTTCATTACTTTCATATATCGTTGAGTACTTCAGTGACTAGAGTTATGCAAATGGCGAACTACTTTTACGTGTACCTAACAGTAAATTATTTCTGTTTTAAGTAATTTATTAAATAAAACATACGCATAATCAACCTTCAACATTTTCTTGTTGAGTATGCATATGTTATAATTGCCACCGTAGGTAGATATTCCTTCAGTTAACTAATTTCTTAAAAAAACACAACCTAAGTGTATTTCAGTAAAATTTCAGTGCTTGAATTATGACTGTAACTTAATTTTCTAAATGAGGTGTATGCTTGGGTGGTGGTAGGTGGTGTGCTTGATTGAGTAATCTCACCCCTCCGGTGGCGAATGGGTCGACTCCTCTCTTGGACAGCAGCAGTTTGACGATATCCTCTCTCGAGTACATTGCTGATATGTGGAGCACATTGTAGTTGTCCTGGGAACAAAAAGAATATTATAACATTGCGTTTTAATATTATTAACTCACCACCAACATTATCACCATCAGCCTCACATGTTTCCACTGCTGGGACTGAGGCCTCCTTTCTAGGAGAGGGAATGGGCCGTAATCTTAGTGTTGGTAGATGTCACATGTCTTCAAATTCTTGGTTCTCGGACATGCTGGTTTCCTCACGATATTATTAACTAAATACAAAGTATTGGGAATATTTCGAAAGAGCTACTGTTGTCCTGGACCACAGAGGACAAATAATATTCCAAAATTTTCACACAAAGCCGTCTAGTTCCTAAAGCAGAGAGATTTTATGAGTACTAGACAACTGAAAAACATACTTATATATTTCTAAATATAATATAATTATATAAATTACACACAGACACAGAACAAATGACCGTGCTCATCATACAAACATTTGTCCTGGGTGAGAATGGAACATTAAACATTTTTAGTATAATACTGAGTCGGAGGTCGACTTAGTATTATACTAAAAATAATGTTGTATATAAAAGGAGAAACTGAATGACTAACTACTGGGATTAGGAGTGTGACATTTTGCAAAAGTTTTCCTTTTATGACATAGGTGAGCACTACGAGAGGTTATCCGAAGAAGCAGCTGAACGCGTGCCAGAGGGTCATGGCCATACGGATGGTGCGGGGATACCGCACGGTTTCCTGCGAAGCGGCGAGCTTCCTTGCTGGCCTGCCACCATGGGATCTGGAGGCAACAGTCCTTGCACACATACACGATAAGCGCGTGGAGATGCAACGCCGGGGCGAAAGTCCCCTGCCACGACAAGTCGAGGTATGGCGGAAAGAGTTCCGTCGGGATATCATGGTGAAATGGCGACTGCGACTGTCGCAACCCAGTGCTGGGCACGCCTTAATTATGGCGGTAAGGCCCCTCTTTGAGGCGTGGCTGGAAAGACATCACTGCGTCCTAACCTTCCGCATGACCCAGGTTCTCACCGGACACGGTAAGTTCGGAAGGTTCCTGTTCCGGATTCGTGTGGAACCGACGCCCGGGTGCCACCACTGCGTGGACTGCCCGGAGGACACGGTCGAAGTGTGCCCCGCTTGGGCAGAGCATCGCCGTGTTCTCGTGAGTGCGATCGGCATCGGCGATCTCTCGCGCCAGGCCCTGGTACGGGCCATGGTCCGAAGCGAGGAGGGATGGCAGGCGGTCGCCTCCTTCTGCGAAGCAGTAATGCTAGCAAAGGAGGAGGCCGCACGCGAGAGGCAATGGCCCACAAGGCCCAGCCGCCGCGGGGATTCCGATTCCGATCCTGATTTCCAGCCAACGTAGACGCGGGCTTGCGGACGGCAAACTATGGGTAGCTCGCTGTCCGACCGTCCGGTAAACATCCGGACCAAGCCCAGGTCGTCAACGGCGCGCACTGTTCCCGCGCGCCTCAAGGAGTTGTCAGCAAACCGTAGAGACCCAGCCTGCTAGCTGCAGGCAGGCAGGGTCGAAGCCTACTGGGGCCAAGGGTTTGCTTCCGAAAGGAAAGCCCGGCCCTAGTCTCTAAGGCCACGAAGGAACGGGGTGGGTTTTTAGTCAGTAAGAGTCTGACACTATCTCCTGCTCCGCCCAAGGGCGGGAGATGTCATTGGATGATTTTACCCACCACCAAAAAAAAAAAAGCATTAAGAGAGGATTTTACAAAATTTACCCTCTAAGTGGATGAAATAAGGGTTAAAAGTGGAGAAATCAACTTTTAAGCGGGCGAAGCCGCTGAAAGAAGCTAGTCTCATTTAAATTATCTTGGATTTACATAGCTTTATTTGTATAACAGCTAGCGCCACCAGCTGTCTAAATACTCCACAGTTGGTACCAGTACCGCCATCTATGTTGCAAATGAAGAACAAGTATCGTTTCTTAAGTTCGCACTTTCGCCGTTGTTGAAAATGAAACCAACATACGTATTCCACAGTTTCAGGTTTTGAAAGGAAAATAAAGTTAAGAAAATGAATTTATTTGGCACAACGCAAGGCACACACGTAAAAAACAGTACGTTACGTAAAAAAAGAAGCAAAAACGTTTCGTTTTTTATTTAAACCATGATTTTCATGGGGCCTTAGGCTGTGTTTACGGAGACGTGGCACGTTGGGCGTTTTTTCGTAAATTGCAGCAGCGGGCCGCGTCATCGCTCGCGCAAACACAAACATATGGCAATGTACGACGGACCGCCCAACGCGCCGCGTCTCCGTAATCGAATACTTATAGTGTTAAAATGTAAGGCGTCCAAGCGAGAAAGAGCGATGGAGCTCTACACCCTATCCCTTAAACATTTCAGTCTAGGTCATAATATGGCTCGCGTCAAGAGCTCGTTGTTGGTGACTGGCTGGCAGTGCATTCCATTTACTCTATACTCTTTTAATTTTACGACAAAATGTTTATTTGACTCTGTCATTAGCTTGTTTGTCTTTGTTACGTTTTTGGGTTGATGTCTGATTTGTTATACTTATTTAAATTTTACTATAAGACTATATTTTAATTGGCTCTTGCGTGTTTTTATCAATATAATTCATTAGTTATACAGTCCACTTCTTTCCATCGCTATCACTCGTGGTAAAGTCTCTGAAAATCGTACTTTGAAAAAAAAAAAAAACCTTGTTGTTACTTCTAAAAAATACAATCTACATTACTTTAGTGGGTTTGATTTAATAAGATTTTCATTTCTAACAAGAGACGGCCTGGTACGAATCTAGATTGACGACATTAGCCCCGAATAGCTTTTATTGGCAAAAAATGAAATAGAAACGTAGACGCCATAAAAATATGTTTTAAATCTTTCAGGGTTAGTTCCCTGGCGCCGGATTATTGCGACCATAAATACTGGGTTGTGGGGAAACCAAGCGGTTTTGTAAGAATTATTGCTTCATTTGCAAAAAGTTGTGAAAACTATGAATACACCGCAAGCATTTTTGCGGCGTAGCACATCTACGCGGCTACGGCGTAACATCGACTACGGAAACTGCTACGCGGCTACGAGTGATCTGTATTAGAGCCAAATTCACCAATAAACAAATCGCGATTCGTTCAAACAAAACGCAGTTTGAGCGACTAATCGAGATTATAGCTTCATTTTGCGTTGCACCGCGTTGAATTGAACCTAGTTTACGCTAAACTCAGTTTCAATTCTTTTGTTGTCGCCCATTTTTACGACACGGGTCTTTAAACTAGATTACGCTGAGCTCCGTTTAGTTGAACTAAGTTTTTATATTGAATGATGAAATCAGCCCTTAGCTGAGTACATTTTGATCTCGACTACGCGAAAAATACCAGTTATATTTACCTTAAATATGGTATTTTTTTGTGCTCATCAATCAGCGTAGTTGTATATTGCCATTTGTATAACAGATTTATTTTACCCTTTATTCTGTACTTTTTGGGAACTTAAAAGACCAGCAGTATTCTTTCATTGTCTGTAAGACATTATAAAGGAAGCTACTGTGCAAATTATCAGTTTTTAGCGGTCGTATTTTTATTTGTATGGATACAGAAGTTTCCGTGTCAAAAAAAAAACCGGTCAAGTGCGAGTCGGACTCGCGCACTGAGTGTTCCGTAAAAACTTATCTATGAATTAATTATATTACTTACAGTTAAATTTTTTCGAATCGCAAATTTTTTGTTGTGTCACCACAAATGTACAGTTCAGATTTTTTCCTATACTTGTGCTATAAGACCTTGCTTCATGCCAAATTTCAGGATTCAAGGCCAACGGGAAATACCCTATGAATTTTGTTTTTTTTGAGAGTGTCGAAATATAGGTTCTTTGCGATATAAACAGCTGTTTCTATAAATATACGTTTTTTTTGTGATATTAACAGCCGTATCTTTTTTTTTCGCCAACTAAAAAGTTTAATTTTTGCACAGCTTCAAGGGATCACAGAGCAGAGTATAAAAAATTGATCTGTTTTCATAGGTAAGTTTGTACGGAGCCCTCAGTGCGCGAGTCCGACTCACACTTGCCCAGTTTTTTTATTATAGGTAGATAGGCTCGCGTTTGACCACTATCAAAGTATGTTAAATTTGGCTTAAAAGTACATATGAAACTTCTTAATTCTTTATTGTAAGTACACCAAAATAACATAAAATACAGTGGATTACAATATTTATGTAAAAAGGCGAACTTAACTCAAAAATGAGTTTTCTTCCAGCAAACCATTGAGTGATAGAGAGAGTTTACATTAGAGGGTAAGATCCAGTGTACAATTTTTAAAATAAAAAAAAGAAAAACACAAAATATAGGTATTGAACAATATATAAACATACATAAATACTTATATACTTTATATATATTATCGTTATCATAGTATCAAACCTATGGCCTTCAGTCAAGCAGGCGAACTTTCCCAGCCGTGTGTCACCAAATTACTTTACATATATTAAGTAGGCACAATTTCCCTTACATTTTTACGCGTAGTAAATATGTCCATACATATGTATGTTCGTATGTTTGCCGATAGATCGCGTGCGCTCAAGTACAGGTCCTGCTAAGACATTAGCTTACTTAATCAATATGTATGCAAACTGGGGCTGTGTACTACGTACAGTGGTTTAATTATTGCTTACTTTTGTTCTGCACGCTTTTGTATAGCAGTTATGTTTTAAGGGTTTATTACAATTTCTATATACAACCTCTTTTTTAGTATATGCGAAACCTGAAACACGGGTCTAGTATTTTTATGTAAAGAATCTATGTACAAACATAACTGTATTATGAAAAATCACAAAGTTATAAGTCAATTGGTACCTTGTTGTCCACACAAACACATGGTCACCGGGCCCGTTTTTGTACCTGGTTAGCGACATAAATAAATGGTCACCGGGCCAGCCAGGCGACTGAGGGCTTGTCTTGCTCCCTCGCCCAGCTGTGCGCTGGCGTTTAATACCTGTTATGACCTACAGTGACCTGTTTTGTGTCGGTGGTGTCCAACTTGTTACCATTTTTAAATATTTTTGGGGAAAAATATAACATGGTGTAAAAATTATTGGAATTGATTCAGTTATTGATTCTGAACAAACTATATTCAGATTTCGCATACACGAGTACTAAAAATAAGGTTGTATATAAAAGTGACACAGACTGACTGACATATAAATGCACAGCAGAAACAACTGGGACTAGGAGCGTGAAATTCTGCACTAAGTTTTCTTTTATGACGTAGTAGGCGAGAACTAAGAGAGGATGTTCTAAAATTCTCTATAATTCGAAAACCTCTAAAAGGGTGAAACGAAGGCTCAAAGTTTGTATGTAGAAACTAATAAGGGTTTCTTGGAAATTCAACCTATAAGGGGGTGCTTCTGAAAGGAAGGCTCGGCCCGGGCACGATAGGCAACAAAGGAACGGGGTTTTTTTTATTGTAGGTAAAATCATCCAATGACAAATCCCGCTTTGCTGACAGCTCCTTGAGGCGCGCGGGAACAGTACGCGCCATCGACGACTTGGGCTCGGTCCGGTCGGTTACCGGACGATCGGACAGCGTGCTACCCATTGCACGCCGTCCTTAAGCCCGCGCCTACGGTGGCCGGAAATCGGGATCGGAATCTCGGCGGCGGCTGGTGCGAGCGCCCCGTTGCCTCTGCCAGATGCGGTCGGCCTCCTCCTTTGCTAGCATTACTGCTTCGCAAGTAAGTTGGACCCTGTTCCCGACACTGACTACTACTACTTACAATTTTTTTTTGTGTTAGATACATAAAATATTTAAAAGTTAAATTATGATGAATAAACGAGGTTGGTCACATCCGAAATTCGCAGATGAACTACATCGAATGTGAATAGGAATGGCAAGCAATAGTATTAGTTCATCTCACGCGCAACAGATGGCGTTGTTATGAAACTTAATCAAAAGGTTTAGAGATTTACAAAAAAGTCTAGCAAAGAAGCGATACAAATCAACTAAAACTAGTTTTGTCTTTTCGTAACTTAGCCCTTAAATGAAAATTGATATTTATTTTGCAAATGGAATTAAAAAATACTTTTACATGTCAAGATGAGACCATTGTTTCCTAGCCCACTGCCCTGAGAAGTAACACCGAAACAAACTCCAAGGTCAAAGTTTCTTTTAAAGCCCAGAAAGCAAATAAATGCTCAAATCATATGAGACCCATGCAGATTAATGTCTGAGATGGTTTTTTGAGGAAAGAACCAGACAGTTTTGAGTGGACCTGTCCAGTCAGTGCAATTAGTCAGTATTTGTATCGCTCCACTCAAAATCTCTAACAAGCTTAACAACTTGACAAAGAATACCAAGGAAAGAACATTTGGTTAGGCCGCAGAAAATACTGAAATTGCCATACATACGTTAAAATTAATGAACAAGAAAAACAGAACAATTTACATACATTCACAATTATAGTATTTTCTGCGGCCAAACCAAATGTTCTTTAAAATTCTGTAAAAATCTAATTGTAAAAAGTACTGTAGTACTCGTAAAATGAGTAGTCAAACTCTAGTAAACGGCAAAGTAAATATTTACATGAATAAAAAAAAAAAGTTGTCAAATAACAATTAACCAACAATGTTAAATTGTAAAAAAATAATCATCCCTAACTGGCCGAATTGAGCTGTTAGGGCAATCGGCCCTAACAGCTCAATTCGGCCAATTAGGGATGATTATTTTTTTACCATAACCATTTCCAAATTGGTGCAACATGTATTTCGTTTAACCAGATATTTGGATGCATTGGCTATCGTTAAAGTCCTGGGGCTCTGGGGAAGTATGAAAATGCATACCAGGGCCCCGGATCCAAGGCAGGGAAGGAACAGGGTAGGTTTTTAGTCAGTAAGAGTCTGACACTATTTCCCGCTCCGCCCAAGGGCGGGATTTGTCTTTGGATGATTTTACCTACCATAAAAAAAATCGTTAAAGTTAGTTAGTGCAACACACTCTAAGGTGACAAAAGAACTAGACCAATTAAAAAAAAGTTAGAACATTGACGTCAGAAGCCACGTGAGGAAATGAGAGAAAAGCGTGATGCGAGTAAATTGCGTAGTGTGTAGGCACGTGTAATTCGTGGGTCGCGTGCCGAGGTGGTACTATGTTTTATTGGTCACCTCGCGCCATTTGTTGCTCTAATGTCACGGCCCATTGACTCATGGACCATGGACCTGTTTTTTTTTTTTTTTTTTTATGGTAGGTAAAATCATCCAATGACAAATCCCGCCCTTGGGCGGAGCGGGAAGTAGTGTCAGACTCTTACTGACTAAAAACCTACCCCGTTCCTTCGTAGCCTATCGTGCCGGGGTCGAGCATTCCTTTCGGAACTAACCCATGACCCCAGTAGGCTTCGACCCTGCCTGCCTGCAGTTAGCAGGCTGGGCCTCTTCGGTGTGCTGACAGCTCCTTGAGGCGCGCGGGAACAGAACGCGCCGTCGACGACTTGGGCTCGGTCCGGTCGGTTACCGGACGATCGGACAGCGTGCTACCCATTGCACGCCGTCCGCAAGCCCGCGCCTACGGTGGCCGGAAATCGGGATCGGAATCCCGGCGGCGGCTGGGGCGAGCGCCCCGTTGCCTCTGCCTGATGCGGTCGGCCTCCTCCTTTGCTAGCATTACTGCTTCGCAGAAGGAGGCGACCGCCTGCCATCCCTCCTCACTACGGACCATGGCCTGAACCAAGGCCCGGCGAGAGAGATCGCTGCCGCCGATCGCCCCCACGAGGAGACCATGGACCTGTGGGGTTATTCTGTAAAAATCTAATTGTGAAAAGTAAGGTAGTAAAATGGGATGTCAATCTCTAGCAACAACGGTAAACGATTTTTTTTTGCTAATTGAAATTACACTTTTAGAAGTTAATAATTTTTTGTACTTGAGTAGTTTCTACTAAAGGCTTAAGAGGGGCCTTCTCCTCTTGTTTATCGTCAACGTCGAGCATGCTTCATCTAACATAATCCAATGCGATGTTTGAAGAAAGTGCAACGCGATAAAAGAGAGATAACGCCTGAAAACTACGTGATTAACTCGAACATTTCACAAAACTTTTTTCAGGACAGGTGTTTTTTTAAACCCTTAAAAGTTTTTGAGAAAAATAAGAAACCCTTAAAAGTTTTTGAGAAAAATTGCCGTCATTCAAAATCTCGATTAAATGAGCAAGGTATTTTTAATATACGAGTACATTATAGAGAGCCAAAGTATACGTAAAATAGCAGGTTTCCAGAAGTCTTTACTGGATTAGTTTTACACAAATTTATGTATTGATTTCTGTAGAAGCCTAGATAATAACTACAAGATATGTATCTCTTTATCCAAAATATCTGAAAAAAGGTGTGTAATAACATCATAATCACGTAAGAGCGGTTGTATGAAAACTGTACCTCGGTTTGGTCGCTCTTAAATAGGTTTCTTCATACAAACTTTGCACCAGTGAATTTTGGAAAATCCTGTCTTATTCTTTGTATAAATCATAAAAGGAACTTCTGTGCAAGATTGCAGCGTTCTAGGTCCAACGGTTGCCGCTGGACGTTGATGAGTTAGTGAGTCAGGATTTTGTCTTTTTAATATATTTGATGAGGCCCGTGTTTACAAGCTGACTACCCTGAGAAGAAACATGGAAACTAAATTAGAGGTCTCTGTTAAAACTCATAAAATCAGTGCTAGTATTCAAGCATTAGTCAGTTATCGTGCAGCTCACTCTAAGCTCAACAATCAATACAGTGACTGTAATAACTTTAGTTTATACGTTTATATATACAAAATAAACCAGTTGATGACAGTAAAAAAAAATGATTTCGTGTCACGATGTTTGTTATCGAATTTCTCCGAAACGGCTCAAGCGATTTTTATGTTTTTTTTTTTTGTGTATATTTCATATAAGTAAGTATGAGAATAGGTCGTAGGTTATTTTTATTCTCCTATCTTTACCCCCTATGTTTTCTTTGATAATTGATATGGCAAAACAAAGTTTAAGTAATACTTTTATTAAATGTTGTCATAAGCCTCCTGAAGCCAGCCTTTTTTTGTAACAATTTGATATCATTAAAAAACGCACTCACAAGTTTGTTTACATAAAGAACCTAGTGTAGCTTTATGTAAACAAACCTGTTTGTCATAGGCAGCATGCCTGTTTATGTTGCTATAATATTTTATTACCTTATTAAGTAGGACCGGTTTAAATTAAAAAAACGCGTTAGATAATTCTGTCACAAAAGTTTTCTTTCACGGTTAAGTGAACCCTTGAAAGAAAGGTGATATTGCCATCATTACCACCTGGAAGCAGTTTTATCAACTCATCACTGGGATCCGGGGTCATGGGCTTACTTCCTAAAGGGAAATGCGTGGTTCTAGAACTGTAAGACAAAGAAAGAGGTGTTATTTTAGTCCGTAAAAGTCGGATATCCCGCTCCACCTTAAAGCGAAAGAAGTAATTAAATAAATGATTTCCAACCTTGAATTAATGTGGCTGGAAAGGCCCCACGGCGTCGTCACCTTCCGTTTGGCGCAGGTGCTGACCGAACACGGCAAGTTCGGTCCGTACCTGTACAAGATTCGTGCGGAGACGACGCCCGGGTGTCGCCACTGTGCGGACCGCCCGGTGGACACGGTGGAGCACACAGTCGAGGTGTGCCCCGCTTGGGAAGAGCACCGCCGTGTCCTCGTGGGGGCGATCGGCGGCGATCTCTCGCGCCGGGGCTTGGTCCAAGCCATGCTCCGGAGCGAGGAGGAGTGGCAGGCGGTCGCCTCCTTTTGCGAAGCAGTAATGCTAGCAAAGGAGGAGGCCGACCGTATTAGGCAAAGGCGCACACACCGCCGCCGCCGCCGGGTTTCTGATCCCGATTTCCGGCCACCGTAGGCGCGGGCTCGCGGACGGTGGGCAATGGGTAGCTCGCTGTCCGACCGTCCGGTAACAGACCGGTCCGAGCTCAGGTTGTCTACGGCGCGCACTGTTCCCGCGCGCCTCAAGGAGTTGTCAGCAAACTGTAGGGGTCCAGCAGGGCCGAAGCCTACTGGGGCCAAAGGTTATGCGAGAGTGTCACCACGGGCCCCGGGACAAAGGCAAGGAACGGAAAGGTAGGTTTTTAGTCAGTAAAAGTCTGACACTATTTCCCGCCCCACCCAAGGGCGAGATTTGTCATTGGATGATTTTACCTACCAAAAAAAAAAACCTTGAATTAATGATTTCCAACCTTGAATTAATTCACAGGAATATGTTTAAAAAATTGTTCCTTCAGATAAAGAAATAACTTCAGTACGTAATGACTTATGGGCTACAATAATATAGGTAGCAGTTATTAGTCTGTGCCTAGTAAATCATATTTTGAGGTCAATCGAACAGTAAGAAAGTTAAAATTGAACCCCGAGTCCAAGAAGTAGGTAATTTTCTTTCGCTTATCGCAGTATGCAGCAATCAATGCGGAAAATAAACTCGATTTGTAAGTTTTCTAGCAAAGATATGAATCTAAAGAAAGGTAATCTAGCTCATTTTGTAGACTTAATTAAAAGATAAAAGTTATAGACCTTGTGCAAGTTTTAGGGATATAAATATGTACCTAGTTATTTTTTTGCAGTAGTTTAATGAATTGTATGCAATAATGCATGAAATGTAAAACCAGCAAAAGGTTGTCGTCCATCAGACTAAGTTACTACAAAACATTCATCAGGATTTTCCGCAATCTTAAAAGGAGAATCTTCTTTTAGTGTCCCTGCACATCTTCACTTCTACACTGATAACATAAAGAGGTAAAGTTTTTTTTTTGGTAATCTCTCAAAGCATTGGTCCGATAATTAATTCAAATTTTTTCACCGATAGAAATTTATTCCTGAGTGACTTAGGCTAAATTGTAAGGACGCAGATGAAGCCGTGGCGAAAAGTTAGTAAAATTCATTAACCTGTTAATCTGTGATAACAACACTATAAAAATGTTTGTACTTAAGGTACAAGCAGAAACGCCTAACCATAACTGTGTTGGTCCGAAGCGAGGAGGGATGGCAGGCGGTCGCCTTCTTCTGCGAAGCAGTAATGCTAGCAAAGGGGGTGGCCGCACGCGAGAGGCGACGGCCCTCACGGCTCTGCCGCCGCAGGGATTCCGATACTGATCCTGATTTCCAGCCAACGTAGGCGCGGGCTTGCGGACGGCGAGCGATGGGTAGCTCGCTGTCCGTCCGGGCTAAGGGTCTGCTTCTGAAAGGAAGGTTTGGCCCTGGTATCTAAGGCAGCGAAGGAACGGGGTGGGTTTTTAGTCAGTAAGAGTCTGATACTATCTCTCGCTCCACCCAAGGGCGGGAGATGTCATTGGATGATTATACCCACCATAAAAAAAATTATAACTGTGTTGAAATAAAATGTCAGCCGATTTTGGGAAGCTAACATATTTTAATAAGACCTAAAAAAGAACTCCTAAGGCAGCAGAAGATGCGACGGTACGATATTAAGTCCTATAGAAGAAGTTCTTTCTGTAGAACAATTTCAGCGGGCACCTTTATGTAAAAATATTAATATATGCATGCAAAAACATCGCAAAGCGTCACTAAATTCAGCGGACTACAGACATTTTCGACTCATATTCTGCTATTATTATACTGGCGAGTCTATAATGCATTTTCTTCTAAGTCGGTCTGCGCTTGAGTGCTGACCTATTACAGGTTATGAGCATAAATTGCCTGTGGAGGGTTTTATCAGGCCATCTGTGACGGTAGGCATGAAACACCAGCTATAAGTTAGCGGTATTAGTCGTGAGTCTACTGCAAGCTAGGGAGATTTATTTTGTAGGTTAGCTTGAAATTAAAAGTTACTTTATATGCATGAAAAATTCCGTGTTTTGGAAATAAGGCACATCTTGATATAGAAATACAAAATGATGCGATACTTTTCTTCTTTTTGAAGTTCCGTATCACAGTTGGCATAAATGAAAGCCTTATAGGATCACTTTGTTCTTGACGACTTCGACAGTTAATTATTTCAACAGTCTCAATTTCGAAAAAAAAAACAAGTTCGACTACTCATTGCTTTGATAGAACATATATTGGACTAGCTTTAGTCCAACATAACAAACTTCGACAACACACACCTTCGAAGAACACTACTTCGACAGAATCCCCTTCTTCGATATGCACTTGTTCGCCAGATATTTATTTCGACGGAACATACTTTCGACATAATAATACACTGGAAAGTGAGGGTCTACAGAATAAAAGCTGTTCATCTATCTCTTCCTCTTTCTGTCGAGATCCATTTTTGACTTTGCGCATTTGATTTGAGTTTACAAAGAGTATTTATTTTTTTGTTCGTACTGTGATCGTTTCTTTCGATCTAGTGGCCGTTAGCGCGACATCTGAGCATGGAACTACATTACCAAGTCGAACGATATTGAGTTTTCCATAAAGAATTTCTGAATGAGTTTCAGCAGTCTAGATTTGCTCCAACTTAATGTCGATATGTTTCATTTTCTTTTACATGGAACTAGTATAAACATGCGACGCGTCAGCAGGTGTATGCTAAACTGCCAAGGTTGCAGAATTATTCGAAATGGTTACAGTGGTTCTTGAATGCAAAAGGCAACTGAAGGAACAAAGGTGGGTATAGTCAGAAAAACTCTGACACTCTTGCTCCACCCAGAGTTCAGAGAGTAGCAATTTGATGATTTCTCGCAGAAAAAATAAAAAGTTGTAGCATCGGAATAGGTCAGTGTATCACACCTCTGATTATCTTTTGCATCGCATGATCGGATCGCATCATAAGCAAAAATGATTGAATAGGAAGACATTAGCATCTAGAGCAATGGGAGCCCAGTGATATCAGTCCGGACTTACAAAGTCGTGGGCTCAAACCCAGCCAGGCGTATTACTTTGTATCATTTATTTCATCACCACTGCTCTCAAAAGAGTAAAGAAATACATCATGCAGAAATCAGCATCTCCTAGAACCAAATATTCGAAAACGTGTGACATTCACCAACTCACACGGGGCCAGCGTAGTCGTTAACTGTCCATGGTCAGAATTCAAGCAGTGGGAACAATATAAGACTGATGTATGTTATTTAGGTACACGTTCATCGCAGACACCGTAATAATATTGTCGCTGTGAGTGGACGTAAGCCCTTTCGGCGACGGCTTGGCACGCCTTATAGGAAATTACCCCCTTCGTTCCAGTTTGCTTTGTTTCAAGACGCGAACTTACTTACATGCTGTTAATTATTATTGCACCCTATACCTTTCTCAACGGTGTAAAATGATTTAGATTTGAATAATTTTGAACAATAGGTTTTGAAATTAATTAAACTATGTATGGATAATTAAGGGGTGTATGACTATATCCATGTATCACTATGGAAAATTCTTTTGAAAATGTGGGTGCCACAATTAGTTTCAACTCACTGCCTAGTGTTAATATTGAAGACTTGGGACAAACTCCGGATAGTAGTTTAAACTAATTAATAGGACAACAGAAGGTACCAGTAGCACCATAATTATACCAACTACTAATAAGGTATCTTCTTGCTTTCAAAATGTTAAACAGCAAAAAGGGGTTCAGCGGCATGCCTTGAAATTATTTCATCAAAATATTCAGGGTATCTCTTCCAAATTATTAGAAATTGAAATGTTTTTAGAAAAAACAATGTTTGATGTAGTATGTTTTAGTGAACATTGGTTGAAGGATTACCAAATGCTACTTAGTTATGAAAATTATAATGTGGGAAGTTGTTTTAACCGTAAAGGTATGCTGCGTGGTGGGTCCCTGATATTAATAAAAAAATGCTTAAAATTTAAGCAACGTAAAGACATAGTTAGCTTGTCAACAGAACATTGCATTGAACTGTCCTGTGTAGAGCTGGATAAGCATGTTATAGTGTGCGTATACAGACCCCCGAACCCTCAAAACTTTAGTCTATTTGAATCAACCATGGAAGATATTTTAGCGAAACTTGCAGATAGTAACAAAACTGTAATTATTTGTGGAGATTTTAATATTAATATTTTGGACAATAATTCAACGAGCAGTAGATTTTTAAGCCTTTTTAAATCATTTAATTTGTTTAATATTTTTACTGAACCAACTAGAGTAACTCCAATCTCTGCAACTTGTATTGATAATGTTTTCTGCAATTGTGATTATTTAGATAAAGCTATAGTAAATTATCTTCCGTCTGATCATAGTGGACAAATGGTAACTTTTAAGTCTCAAGCAGCCTTGGAAAAAACTCAAGTTCAATTTAGGCCAATTACAATAGGCAAATTAACAAAATTTAATAATAACTTACAAAATAAGTTAAATATTCTGGGCCATAATATTGATGATGCTAATAAATTTTATGATAATTTCTTTTCTGTGGTATTGAATGAGTTTAATATAGCTTTTGAAAAGAAGTCGAAAAGTATTTTCCCTAAGTTTGTATTTAGTGACTGGGCGACTAAAGGTATTAGGATAAGTAGGGAAAGACTATATGAGCTATACGGCCTTAAGCCATTCTTCAACACTGAAAGCTTTAATAAATATGTTAATAGATATTCTAGACTTTGCAGAAAGATTTGCAAGGCAGCGAAGGCCCTGTATATTAGCAAAAAGATCAAATCGGCAGACAATAAAATAAAAACTGTGTGGAAAGTTATTAATAGTGAAACTGGTAGGAATAAAGTACACAACACGGATTTCTTACTGGAGACTTCACATGGTCCCATAAGTTCTAACATAGAAGTAGCCCAAGAGTTTGTTAATTATTTCACTGATATACCTCTTAGAACAACAGAAACTCTAGATTCCTCCCCTGAAGCCTCAATAGCTTTACTGAAGTCAAACTTGCCAGGCTGTCCGGTTGAATTTCAATTCAAACATATAAACCCTATGACGGTCATAAAGGCTTTTCGGCAAATTAAAATCAAATTAACTGAGGACCTGTGGGGAATGTCTGTTAAGGTATGCACATCCATAATTGAGACCATAGCACCATATTTAGCTTTAATATTTAATTTGTGTGTGGACCAAGGAGTCTTTCCGGATATAATGAAGTACAGTAAGGTTATACCACTTTTTAAATCCGGTGACCATAGTGACACTAATAATTACAGACCTGTATCGGTATTGCCAGTTTTTAGTAAGGTGTTTGAAAAAGTTATGCTTAATCAAATGCTTTACCATTTTAATAGCAATAAAATTTTTCACGATCAGCAGTATGGCTTTACCAAAGGACGTTGTACGACTGACGCTGGTGTCACTTTATTAAAACATATATTTGCAGCGTGGGAGGAAGCCCAAGATGCGACAGGGATTTTTTGTGACCTCTCAAAGGCTTTCGATTGTGTTAATCACGAGACCTTGCTTTTAAAACTACAACATTATGGGCTTGGTAAACTTGCACTCAGCTTGGTGAAATCATATTTAAATGACAGGCAACAGCAAGTTCAAATAAATGGTACAAATTCTCAGGGTTTGAAAGTCAAAATGGGTGTTCCACAAGGCTCAATATTGGGTCCTTTCCTCTTCTTAGTATATGTTAATGATCTACCGCACCTATTAAAAAAACAGCCGCACATTGTATTGTTTGCTGACGATACGTCGTTAATATTTAAGATCAATAGACGTTCCACAAACCTTGATGACGTAAACAACTCTCTACAGCAAGTCCACAACTGGTTCACTGTTAATAATTTAGTGTTAAATGGAAAAAAAACTAAGTGCATAAGATTTGCGTTACCTAATGTTAAAAGTAATAAATCCGACATAGTATTGAACAGGGAGAAACTTGAATTCGTCGAGAACACGGTTTTCCTGGGGATCACGCTTGACTCGAGGCTACAATGGGGTCCACATTTAGCATCTCTGGCAGGTCGGCTTAGTTCAGCAGCATATGCTGTTAGAAAAATCCGTCAATTTACAGATGTCGATACCGCGAGACTAGTCTATTTTAGTTACTTCCATAGCATAATGTCTTACGGTATTTTACTATGGGGACGGGCTGCAGATATTGAGTCTATTTTTATTCTGCAGAAAAGAGCTATCAGAGCCATATATAATCTTCGCAGGCGCGATTCTCTTAGGGAACTGTTTAAGGAAATAAACATCATGACGGTCCCTTGTCAATACATTTATGAAAACATTATGTATGTTCGGAAAAATATTCATCTTTTTACTAAGATAAGTGACAGGCACAATTTTAATACTAGGAATAGGAACCAATTAGATCAACCTCGATTCAGATTGGCTAAAGTACATAGTTCTTTTATGGGTTACTGTGTAAAGTTTTATAATAAAATCCCACTTGGAATTCAAAATCTAAATGAGTCGAAATTTAAAACATGCATTAAACGCACGCTATGTAGACAAGCATATTATAAATTGGAAGATTACATCGTTGATAAAAATGCTTGGCTAAATGCCGGTCCTGCTCCACAGCCACAGCCACATTTGCCTACAAATTAGTTTGGAAGAAATGCGGGGGCCCCTTTTTGTATTGTTGTTTTCGAAATGTTTTTTTTTTTTTTATATATACTATTTTTTCATTATTTTATTGATTTATTGTAATGGAGCTTGTGATCAATTACTTATTACTTTTTGTAATTGGAAACAATAAGATTGTATAATGTAGAAGCACTTTTTTTTTATTTTTATTTGTGAATGTGAAGTACCATGGAGCATTTTTTATTTTAATAGGTTACAACTTGTTTGACATTAAAAGCATGGCAGTTGAGAGTTTGTCATGCTCACTAAAATGTCTCGCTGATGGTGGCACGTGTTATTGGGTCATTCGGTTCCCTTCAAAATGGTTGAGCTGAGTGGGGCTGAGGCACGCGTCATGCTCGTGAACGGGCGCCGTCAGTAGGGACTGGTCATCTCTTAGCTGCCAGTAGCTCAATTCAATTTCTATTTTTTTAATTAGTTCATTTTATTTTTTTTATTACTTATCTGCATTGTGCTCACATAATAGAAGCGACAAGAAAAATGTAACCAAGATTTATGTAACTCATAATATGATTTTAAAAGAGTGTCCATGGAGTTTCTTGCACGTTCTTCTCCATAGAGATCTACGCTTTGGAACGTGCAATTTAGCTTCACTTTTTTTTGGACTGACCGACATTTTGACAATTCAAAAGTGCCTGTAATTGGTCTATTTGAAATAAACTATTCTGATTCTGATTCTGATTCTGGGTATACCTACATATTTAAGGCGCCCATTACACGATAGGTTTTGCTATCAGTTTTGCCACAGTCAAAATTTTGATTGACGAATAGACTACCGTGTAATGGGATGATTGACCTAGCGTAGTACTGATTGACGAAAACCATCATTCACCATCATTCATGATTGATGGCAATGATTGACGTTTGCATGACCGTGTAATGGGCGCCAAATAGAGTAAGATCGGTACCTACTATCACGAGTACTAGGTATAGGTGTATTTTCGGGTTCTCTATTTGTCTGCGAAACTTGATGACTGTTGCGAGAAACCCTACAGCAATTGCTCATTAGTTCGACAGTATGTCGGTTCAACACGCCTACTGTTCCGTGACATTTAATATTAATAACCTTATTTGTAGCAGCCCAGAGTTAGGAAGTTGATCTTGTGATACTAACGTGTCTTGGAAAGCATATAAAGCTGTTGGTCCGGCGCCTGATCACGCCCCGATCGTTTCGGGTTGCCCTCCCATGGGACTATGAAAGTAAAGGAATAGAGAATACATCTGTGTTTGCGCACATGTTTGAGCACTATAATAGCATAGCATAGCATCAGCCTTATAATGTTCCCACTGCTGGGACGCGGGCCCAGTGCGGATTGGTGGATGTCACATATCTTCGAATTTTTGGTTCTAGGATATGCCGGTTCCTTCAAAATGTTTTGCTTCACAGTTTTTAAGAGCAATGATGATGAAATAAATTACACAAAGTAATGCGCCTGGCTGGGTTTGAACACTCGTAAATCGGGGTCGTTAGCACTCGGCCACCACTGCTCTCGAGCACTATAATAGAGCTCTTGCTAATAAAATAGTAGGTATTATATCGTACGACTTTCAACAGTATTATTGTACCTATAAATTCCAAACATATTATAGACTTTTAATAGGATATTCTTCTGTTTACCTGTTAAATTAGGTTTGGGTAGGAACTGTGAATAAAGATTTTTGGTAGATAAGAATAATAAGTCAATCAAATAAATTTATGATACTCTCATATCTACAGTCAGAGAGATAGGGAGAACAATATTTAAAACAATCTCTAGCAGATAGTTTTGGTCATAATATTACGAGTATCTTTACGTTGTTGTAGTACCTTGTAAGCTTCAGATATTATAATTCTAAATCAAACAATTTATCTATTGCTTAAATAAAATATAACGACTCACATTATTTCTTGCGCCGACATCGGAGCCCAGTTCGATGAGCCGCTCCACGAAAGATGTTCGGTTGTCCTTCACGGCGTACATCAGCGGTGTCATGCCCGTCGTCTGAAATAAAACAGAGGGTTTATTTAGTTATGATACTTCATTTTATTTTTTGGTGGAATGTGGAACAGTGAGTAAAGTCCTGCAAGCCTCCGTTGGAAAGGGAGGATCCTCCGACCAGACGTGTGTTATGTCTGTTGGCCTAGTGCCCGATAGATGACTTCGGGCTGTTCTATATGTTCAAATCGCGCGGAGAACTTTACTTGCACGATTCAGGATTATTTCTTATGTGTCGTCATAGATGTCGCTACATCACTCCCTTCCAGAGATCAGAGATCGATGGCTTTTGGTGGTATGGGGAACAGAGAGTAAAGTCCCGCAAGCCTTTGTTGAAAAGGGAGGATCCTCCGACCAGACGGGTGTTATGTCTGGTGGGCTAGTGCCCGATAGATGATTTCGGGCTGTTCTATATGTTCAAATCGCGCGGAGATCTTTACTTGCGCGATGCAGGATTAGTTCTTATGTGACGTCATAGTTGTCGCTACATCAGTCCCCTCCAGATATCAGAGATCGATGGTTTATGGTGGTATGCGGAACAGAGAGTAAAGTCCCGCAAGCCTTCGTTAAAAGGGAGGATCCTCCGACCAGACGGGTGTTATGTCAGGTGGGCTAGTGCTCAATAGATGATTTCGAGCTGTTCTATATATTTAAATCGCGCGGAGAACTTTACATTCGCGATGCAGGATTAGTTCTTATGTGACGCCATGGATGTCGCTACAATCTCTTGTTGGCATGAGCTATGAATGTACTTGAGCTCCTGTTACGCGCAGTCAGAAAGTGGATTTCTCTAACACCATCTTGTGTTTCTTTTCATTTGTAACCCTTATTAGCTTAATACTAAAACACGTTCAAACTTAGTACGATCACACCCCAGCCCCCCTAGCTAAGTTACAATCGTTTCGTTTTGCGTTAACGCTTGGAGTTCGCCACGCCCCCAATTCTATTGTTCGAACAAAGGAGTTGGGGGCGTGGCTTACTACAAGCGTTGACGCAAAACGAAACGATTGTAACTTGGCTAGGGGGGCTGATGAGTTTACACACTCAAATAAAAAGTTTCTGTTTCCGATTATTTTTAAATGCATTTGTATATTTTTTATTCAGTGACATTAACGTGGTGAATAATATATTTAGTAAGATAAAGCAAGCCCAAA
Source organism: Leucania comma (assembly GCA_958295575.1). Classification (NCBI taxonomy): domain Eukaryota; kingdom Metazoa; phylum Arthropoda; class Insecta; order Lepidoptera; family Noctuidae; genus Leucania; species Leucania comma. The sequence continues at coordinate 5,703,784 of OY282469.1, forward strand.
CCGATAGTATTTCGCCTTTTTTGTAAATTTTTGACATTCAATAATTTTACCTAGAAAAAAGGGCTAAAAGGCATTCAATAATAATTTCATAAAAGTTGATAAAGACTCAAAATTAACATGTTTCATAGAGCGTTTTTTTTTTCAGAAATAATATAACTTTAATAAAAAAAAGACAAAAAATGTAAAAGTGTCACTCTTTCAGCCTTTTGACTTCATTAAAAGAACCTATATTTTAAAGATGAGCGTTGCTGAGTCGGGGTACCGAAAATGTGCAAGTTTATTTAGCTTTACCGAAGAGAAAATACCTAATAGTTTTATATGTACGTATGATATTAGTTTTAGGGTTGCGTAAGGAAAAAAGAAAAGACGTAACCCTTATACGATGACTTTGTTGTCCGTCTGTCTGTCTGTCAAGACCCTTTATCTCGGGAATGCGTAGAAGTATCGAGTTGAAATTTAAACCATATTATACTAAAGTTTGCGGTTTCTTGATGCTTGACTGCAATCCCATCTGATGGTAAGCAGTGATACAATCGTTGATAGTGAATTGCACTAGTTTCCTAAGAGCCTATTCACTCTTAGTCTTGAAGCACCTAAATTATAATAGGACGGGAAAGAGAGCTGCAGGCAAAATGTTCCAATCTTTCGATGTACGCGGCATAAACGAGAGGCGTAATGCTAAGTCCGGATCGTCGAGTTGTTAAAAACGCAAGAGTGGACACTCGCCGTACGTCGGGTTAAAATCATTAATAAAATATATTCTATCAGTTCGCTAAACCTTATTCCAGATTGTTTAGAGATGAACCGAGCTTTGAAATTCGTGGATTATCCTGGCACACTCTTAAAGGTGGAAGACGGTTGTAATCCAGCGTCCCAAGAGCGTTCCAACCAAGGTCACCTTTCTTTCTTTCTTTCATTTCTCAAATCAGTCACTGACGCCACCCAATCAAAGGCGTTGAAGTTCATGGTTTACAACGGTTGCGAAAACGTGCCTCCCAACCAAGGGCGTTGAAGGTCATGGTTTAAAACTGCTGTCTACATGGAATGAAACTAGCAAGGTCACTTTGGTTAAGAAATTGGTTTGTAACCGTTTGGCAACCCTTCTATGACATAGGTAGACATTACCTACAGTACAGAAAGTAGTTCTATGCTTTGGCTACACAACACGCAACGCTAGCCAACAAAGTGCCAAAATGCATTTTCATAGCAATTATGACTAACTAGCAACTACCGGTTGTTAAATGCAACAACTGCAAACAAGAAGCCAAAAGCAGACTGCATAAATTTACTGAACTAGGTAACCGCATACCGAATTAAATAAATAACAAAGGTGTCAGTATGTCAAATGCCCTTGAACTTTAAATAACCCATTCATTAAAAACAACGATAACACTAACATATTAAAATAAGTGTACATTTTAAAGTCGTTATAAATCACGATTACTGTGAAAAGACTTCAGGAATAATTGTCCGTTAAGGCCTTTTGAGAGTTAGCTTCGTGCCGATAAACAGTCAAGCCTTTGGGTGTGACCCAAGTCATAGAAGATTATACCGGTAAACTGTAACAAAGTGTTACAGTAATAGGAATTAAAATTATGCCTGGTTTGGTGTCGTATATCTTACGTACGGAAAAGTGTTCAAGAGATAAACTTTAGGCACCTGTTCTCCTTAGCGAGTGCTTGTGGCTTCATTAGTTTGTCCGACAAAATTTCGATTTGTTAGTTGTACTGTAAAAAAAAAGAATTACAGAAAATTTTTATAAACGTCTGACTCAAATGTGAAGAAAGTATTAGGCAAAAATATCTTCGCACAAAACATCGTGCGCCTTTTGTTTTTATTTTTTTTATTTTACAAAACAAATGGAACGTTTCGTTTCAAATTAAATAATTTCAATTATTATTGCCAGTCATATTATTAAACAGATGACATCTTTTGTCTGTGGCAATAAACATGAATAGTGCAACGCCATATAAAAGAAAAAAAAAAACAGATGACTCGTGACATTTTTTTTTTTTCGGTAATTTAGTAATCTGGCTACCGAGTGCTCTAAGTGAAATCTTTAGTTTTTGTTTTTATTCTTTCTTTATTCGAATCGGTGGTAAACTTCTTAAAAGCTTGGGTCCAGTTTTTTTTTTGCTGGGGAAAATCCTATGGCATCTCCTGCCCTTGGGCAAAGCGGGAGATAGTGGCAGACTTTTACTAAAAAACCCACCCCGTTCCTTCTTTGCCTTTCATAGGAGGACCGAGCCCAAAGTCGACCGCCATGATAGTTCAACTTGTGCGACGAGGATTATAACCGATTTTCGGGTCTTAGTCGAGATGGGGGGTTCAATTTATTTGTCGCGTACTATGGTAATAGTATAACATTTTTGACAATTACTCTCTCTCTTGTATGTTCCCATAGACACATATATTTTTTTTTATTAATAAGCAGTGATAGGAATAGGTAGTGCCTATTAGCCTAAACTTCGAAGAACAGAGACAAAAAACGGAGACTTCCTTAGGACTAAATTATTTCCGGAACATCTGTCTCGAAATTTCGAGACAACACTTAAATACATTTAAAAAAATGTGTTATTTGGAATAAGTAATTCGTCTATATTTATCTAAAGTTTGCGATTAGACATAACATTTATAATTTATAACTCCATAATAACAACTTATCCTATATCAGCCTATCCTATATTAGTATATATCCCTCTCCTAGAGAAGAGTCCCACTGCTGGGACTCTCCTGAGTCCCAGCAGAGAATGTTCCCACTGCTGGGACTCTCCTGAGTCCCAGCAGTGGGAACATTATAAGGCTGATGCAATGCAATGCAAGGCTATATCAGCCTAGTGACACACACTGCGTGTGTTTGTATTGTTGTTATCAGAGAGGTCTTCTTAAAATGTGCATACTATAGATGACTTCCGTATTTTTTTCACGCCTTTATCCCGGAGGAGTAGGCTGAGACCACAGACTATGTTATATCTAATACCTATGCAATTACTAATATTATAAATGTGATAGTTTGTATGGATGTCCATTACTTAATTCCACTGAAAATGCTGAATTTGGTATACAAAAACAGTAGTACACGCGGGAAAAGCCGCGGGCATTAACTGGTTAAAAAAAAAACGTAAGGGTCCTTTCACATCACCGATATTGTCTGGCGATTTTTAGGAGATTTCCATGCAAAAAAAAACCTCATTAATATTAAGATCATACCACTTTGTATACCTACATTCTGGCAAATAAATTAATTATTTATTTATTTTAAGTACCTTTTTTTAATGATAAATTCTTTTTACTATAGAGAATGCTAAAATGATAAAAAAATACCGTTTTATTATTTGAAAGCCTTTTTTTACACTTGAACTTTAGAAATCTCATTAAACGTAGCCGAGAGTGAGCTAGAAAGAAGATATTTACTTCGAAACGTGTACGGCTCCTTATAAAAACATTGTGATTCATTGTTTATTACGATCAACAAGTCATTTACAAAAAGTTCTCCAAAAAAAAATTCTGAAAATTTTATTGTTGTAACAACTGTGTATGTTATTTAATAAGATATATCTAGTCGCAAACTTTAGGTAAATATAGACGAATTACTTATTCCAAATAACATTTTTTTTAAATGTATTTAATTGTTGTCTCGAAATTCCGGGATAGATGTCTTGGAAAAAATTTAGTCCTAAGGAAGTCTCCGTTTCTTGTCTCTGTTCTTCGAAGTTTAGGCAAATAGGCACTACCTATTCCTATCACTGTTAATAAGTCTCTTCATTATTTTGTGTATTCGTTATTTGAAAACTTGAACGCCATTTTTACCCGTCTGCGCCAGAAGGAGGGTTATTTTGTAGATGGTTTGTGCATATTAGAAATAGTACATTTACATACAAGTGGAGATAAATGATATTTATTTTGCAAATAGGTTTTTAAAACATTTTTACACGTCAATTTCAAATTTCAAATCAGTTTAAACTAGATGAGGCCGCATTAACTTTGTTATTTCAACCGAGGCGAGGCTGTTATGGAGCCGAGTGCTGCCGTAACAAATTTCCACTTGTATCAAGCGACGTTTTTCAATACACTTATCAATAAATACTTTCTCTGAGAATTACGATACATTATTGTTCATTTTCTACTGAAGAAAATTTTCCAAAGTTTATTTATTTAATTTGCCATATATTTTAGTTTTGTTGTAGATGGCAGCAGAATATCAAAAATAAATACATTAAAAATAACAAATTCAAATATTTTTGAATTTAGAACACAGATAAATTTTAGGTTGTTTGGAATAACAAAATATTGTGTAATATATAAATGTTCATTTTTATGATGATTTGTTCATATACACAATTTTGATATTCACTATTATATTAAAACCTTAAAAATATTAAAAAAGTAAATAATCACTGTTGAACGTGACGAAATCAGAAAGTTTTTCTTTGACCTTTGTTAAGATAAATGAGAAAAAAGCACGTAGGTACACGTTAAGAGTTAGTTTTCGAGGAAGTATATTGAACAGATTTTTACGGATGTGATGATAGAAGATATTCTCGTACCGTTTATAACGATTATTTTTTATTCCGTTTATAACAGTCACGTATATAGGTGAGCTTAACTTAAAGCTGAGTTTTCTTCCGGCAAACCATTGAGTCAATGTTTGAGTTTTTTTTACACTATTTTATTATAGAGTGCTTATTAAATATGAAAGTAATTCGGTTCCACTTTGACGGGTAAACTACTAAACCAATTTTGATGAAATTTGGTACGCAATTACCTTGAATCCCTAGGACATAGGCTACTTTTCATCTGGCTTCAATTTTCACTTTACGTCCGCAATAACTGGCATTCATAGGGCGAAGTCGCGGACAGGAGCCATTAGTTTATTATATGTAGTGAAGGAAACTTCATTCCAACCGAGAGTGCCAAGATACTTCTCGTTTATTATTTCGTTTACCACAAAAAACATACTAGCACAATCAGCCATATAATATTCCTATTGCTGAGATTCAGGACTTTTCTCTAGGAGAGGGCATGTGCCGTAATCTACTACGCGGACCCAGTGCTCCGGAACTATGTAATGGTGGATGTGTGATGATAATAGTGGATGTCACTAGTCTTTGAATGTTTTTGTAGGTGAGAAAATCATCCAATGACATCAACGCGACTTGGGCGGGGCGGCAGATAGTGTGACTTTTACTGACTAAAAACCCACTCCTGTTCTTATGTTACCTTTCATACTGGGGCCGAACCTTCCTTTCAGAAACCGATCCTTGTATTCGACCCTGCTGGGTCTCTACGGTTTGCTGACAACTCCTAGAGACGCGCGTGGAACGATACGCGCCGTCGACGACTTGGGCTCGGTTCAGACGGTTACCGGACGGTCGGACGGCGAGCTACCCATTGTCTTCCAATGTTTGCTTGAAGAGATGTTTACAGGCGACCTACAACTCGTAAGTCGGGGCTGCTACCACTGGGCCGCCACTGCCCGCTTACCACCCTTTACTTAAAATCTTTCATAGCTGGATTGCCAGTCAAAGAGTAAAATTGAACCCTCCTAGGAGTGATTAGTGAGGTGCAAGCGTGACCGATATAATTACCTTAATGATCCGTTACAAAATTACTGTTGTACTGTGCAGAAATGGGTTTTGCACTGTGTTCCTCATTAATCTTTCCCTGTCACGTATGGGTTTGTTTATGATTGTTTTCCTGGTGACCTTGCCCATGGACTTTAGAAAAATGTAATGTGGTTGGTTCCTCAGAGCTTTAGAAAAATGTTATGTGGTTGGTTCGTCAGTGCTTTAGAAAAATGTTATGTGGTTGGTTCGTCAGTGCTTTAGAAAAATGTATGGTTGGTTCGTCAGTGCTTTAGAAAAATGCTATGTGGTTGGTTCGTCAGTGCTTTAGAAAATTGTTATGTGGTTGGTTCGTCAGTGCTTTAGAAAAATGTAATGTGGTTGGTTCGTCAGTGCTTTAGAAAATTGTTATGTGGTTGGTTCGTCAGTGCTTTAGAAAAATGTAATGTGGTTGGTTCGTCAGTGCTTTAGAAAATTGTTATGTGGTTGGTTCGTCAGTGCTTTAGAAAATTGTTATGTGGTTGGTTCGTCAGTGCTTTAGAAAAATGTAATGTGGTTGGTTCGTCAGTGCTTTAGAAAAATGCTATGTGGTTGGTTCGTCAGTGCTTTAGAAAAATGTTATGTGGTGGGTTCGTCAGTAGGTACTATAGAAAAATGTTATGTAGTTGGTTCGTCAGTACTTTAGTAAAATGTTTAAATTTATGTTATTACTCTATCAAAATATGTAATTCTGTCAAAATACTACGTTTCATTTGAAATATCTGTTGATTATTTATTGTGCACACCTATCACAGTGCTGTCTTTTTCAACTCAAAGATTGACTGGTAGAGAATGCCAATTGTATTAAGTCCGTCTATGTACCACTAATGTAGATAAAGAACTTCTATATTCTTTAAGTCTTCATACTTAAAAGTTTTTAGTAACACGAAAACACATAAGAGCTAATGTTAGAAACAAAAAAAATGAGACAAAACATAATAAAACATTGATTTTAGGCCAATCGGACATCAGAACGCATGTATGCCATTACACTGCGTGCATTCGTATCCAGCGCTCAAGTTTAGGAGAATCCCACTGATCCGTCATTACGTTCAAGATGCTTAGTAGAGTTAGGGTCAAGGTGCAACGTTTCTATAGATGCCATTTTATATTACTTATTACGTAAAACCTTATTTACCTACTATTATTATTATTACAAGTGCTTTGCGGGTAAACTTAAAGTATAAAATGTTTGCTGTTTTTTTCTTTTTTTTTCTTTTCGTAGCAGAGGTTTATTTGGCAAACCTGAACTTAAAAATGTACAATAGTGAAATCTATATAGAACTTTCCACTTGAAATAATGATGATGAATTTTCAACACTCACACCTGACTCTCATTTCTTTAGGATATCAATGTCTTCTCAGTCTGTATTTGCAATTTTTTTTGTTAATATTTTTTTATGTTTTCGTATGAATAGTTTTGTTTACCTTTAGAATATAGGTACACATTCTAATGGTTTTTTGGCAGGAAATATAATATATTAAGTAAACCTTCTCGAAAAACTTCGCCGAGGGTATTTTCAATTTTATTGCATTGTAGCCACAAATTCTAAAGTGGTCCAAATACATATAAATAAAACATTATTATAAAAAACAAAATAATATGTGGACAAAACATAAAAAAAAATTCAGGCATAGTGTTTATAATAAAGTACAGGCTGTTTGGCAGCACGCCCTTTTCAAAAATCGAACACGACTCGAAACAAAAAAGTCAAACCATTTTGCGAATGTTTTTGGCGGGATTTTTTCGAGTAAAGTTTAGTGTTAGTTTTAATTATTCGTAAATTGATTCCTAGTGAATGAGTGATATTGTGATGTTTTGAAATTGGTATAGTTTTATATTTCAAGTGTACTGCTGCACACCTGGACAATATGTGGAATAATTGAAACAGGAGGCATTTCGAAAAAGGGAGTCGAAAAGTTTATTGTAGGTACATAACAGTAAGTCCGATGGATCTTGGCTAGTCTGAAGTTAGGCTCTGTAATAGATAGCGATTGTGCACTCGTAAAAAAGTAAGCATATCGTTAACAGCAACTGTTATTGGCATTTATTGTTTTAAACCATTTATTTTTTTACGAGTGCACAAGCGAAGCCTAACTTCAGACTCGCCAAAATCCCTCGGCCGTATTGTAGGTAATATTGACTTCCTTAGCGAAGTTTGCCAGGACTGATTCGATGCATTTGCTGCCAAATAAAAAGGTACAAAAAACATTAGGATACGTTACATCCGTATTTCTCTCTCACTACAAAAGAAATTATCGTTAAAAATAAAAACTTATCACGCAAGAAAACAATGACAAGGGGCAATACGGTCAAAAGTAAATTTTCTTCGCGTGTCTAAAATGTATGTAAGTCCATAAAGCCTCAGTAGTTGCTCTGTTAAACACCCACGTGAATAAAATTGTACTATAACCGTGAACATAGTTCTTTGTTTTAGATAAACGCGCTTCAATGGTTTAAGGTTTCGTGCGGCATCTATTGCCGGTATAAGGAAATTAACGAAAAATACTACCGATACCCGATCGCAGATGGCGCTGAAAAGGTATGTTAGTTCTTGGATTTTACTCTTACTGCAAAAGTTGTTTTTTTTTTGTAGATGACTATTACTGCAATGTCTTAATGTCAATGTTTGTATTGGAACCGTAGTTTCTAAAACGTTGACATCTTGATTCGTGAAAAGAGTTCATAAAATGAATGGGGGGCTACGCGTAATTATAGCGAATGGTTCAACTTATTTGCCGTGTACTGTACGTTTGTAGTAAACTAGGTTATGTTAGTGACTTCGCCCGCATTAAGGTCTATCACACACATTAAGTTCTCTTACCTACATCGAATAACTTTTGACGCTTTGCGTGGACCGAGAGGTAGTAGCAGACTTTTACTGACTAAATCCCAGCTGTTTTTCTTCAGTTACCCTTTTCGTTTTAGAATCACCCCTGACTTTGTTTCGGTGTTTCTTCTCTGGGTAGTCAGTTAGGAAACGAGTAGTTTAATCTGACGATAAAAAAATTGTAAAAGTGTAAAAGTGTTTTTTAACACCTTTTTAGCCAATCTCGCCCGCCATAATTTATTGTATTTATCGTATATCGTTAAGTGACCTCCACGAGGCGGTCAACATCGTTTATTTATTTCTTCGTAAGTGTTGGAAAACGTCATTTGATACACGTAGAAATTTGTCACTGCAGCACTCGGCTCCTTAACTCCCTCGCCCGCGGCTCGGGTGCATTCCACCTCGGTCACAATGACAAACTCCACTTGAATCAAAATGTATTATACCTACTTTAAATAATTTTGCAGTAGCAAAAGCAAAATTGGTTTGTCGTTACTTAATGCTAAAACAAATGCTCGATAAATATTCGCGAAAATTGGGGTTACACTAAGGTGAAATAGTTTGTGTAAATTAGATTAAATTATAGTCATTTAGTTCAAGTAGGCACAACGTGGATTTATTTGCTGTCTGCGTCAAGCTTACCTTGCCTGCTTAAGTGGACTGCAATGCTTTTTGTTAGAGTATTTATTTTTTAGCGTGAATCATATTAATGTTACCTGTCTGAAGTAATTTAGTGATGTGTGGCGTGTTTTAATTTTTTTATTTATGTGTTTTTGCCATAGCTCTCATTATATTCACACCTGTTTATTTGTATGCTCTGCACTAAGTACACTAAGACCGTGAATTTCTCATTTTTTTGAGGTGGATAGTCATCATATGACTTCTCCTGTTCTAGAGAGGAGCGCGAGGGTGTGTCAGATTCTTTATTTAATTATTTTTTATTTAAAACCAATCTGGGTTCTTCAGTTGCTTTTTGCATTCTATTATATTCTATTGCGGGCATTAGGCGCAAGCACACAGCTTAGTTCGGAAGCGATATAGGGTCGTAACAGGTGATCCTGGGACGTAGATGGCAACTGAAGGAACATATGTGGGTATTAATAATAAGATGATTTCCCATTTTCCAAAAAAAGGTCGAACCTGTAGCGACATCTATGACGCCACATAAAAACTAAAAGAAACAAAATCCTGCATCACGCAATCAAAGTTTTTCGCGCGATTTGAATATAGTACGACAGTTCACATTCACCTATCAGGCAATAGCCCACCAGTCATAACACCTGTCTGATCGGAGGATCCTTCCATTTCAAAGAAGGTTTGCTTAGGACTTTACTCTCTGTTCCAGTTACCTCCATAACCGGAAAATAGTCACGAAAGGAATATAAATGATATTTGTACATCAATTTGATATTAAAAATGTTCTACTCGTCATACTTATCTGACTCAACCACAACTTAAAGTAACTGTTACTGTATACTTTTGACTAAGTATTTATTGCATAGGGTGTGTATAGTAACAGTTTATACTCCTATTACTTCCCGGTATTTGGCACACCTAGGTATATTTTGCATATACCAAGTATTATTTAAGGCGTGTTCCTCTAGTAATGGTGTGTGTAATTAAGGGCAGATTGTTAGAAAGCTATTTCAAACTTTTTCTTCTTTTATTTCGTGTAATTGAAGTGTTATGTTTGAATAACATTAATATGTTTTTTCTGGTATAACTTTAAACAGTTGCTAGCATTTCGAAATAACTTGTATAATCATAGTTTGACTAACTATAGAGAAAGTATATAATGTAGAAGTGTACTTAAACTAAGCGTAGAAACTTGGGCATAATTGGGTATTTGCCAAAGCTTATTTTTCTTTTGTACCATATTTTATACTAAATGACAAATGACATCAAAACAGAAATCTTTTTTTTTCATTTCAAATAAATCATTGCCCCACAATAAGATCCCTGTATCATGGGTGCGTTTATAAACTTGTAAACTCACATACACAAGACACACAGACCCGGAACACCTATTTATGGGCCATACCAATATTTGTTCCGAGCGGGAATCGAAACCGCAACCAGCAGCGCAGCAGTCAATCGCTCAATCACTGCGCTAACCGTCTGACGCTATCTCTCGCTCCGCCCAAGGGCGGGAGATATCATTAGATGATTTTCCCTACCAAAAGAAAAAAGTGTAAAAGTAACTTATATTACTACAAGTATTGAAATTACATTTACCGAGTGCATTTTGATCACCGCAATTTTACTCAAAGAAGTAACTCAAAAATTATCCATACCCCATTAGCAAAATAATAAATTTTCCTCGTGCCAGTAACCTATTTAAGCAAAAAAATTATAACCATAGATCAACTAATGTAGCAAAATGTTACTAAAAACATTAATCAGTAGCCATCTAATTTCCTGATGTCCTGAAATTCAGGTCGATTCGCTTTTCATAGGAACTTCCTGTAGTTGGCAATATCCGGTGTTTGAAGGCTTTTAGTCGATTAGTACTCATCGGGCTGAACTGCTGCCTCACTTCCGGTCGTTCGTTTGTGACCAGTTAGGGGTGCCTTCTAAACGGTGATGAAACCTTGTGCAATTGTGTGATATTATTTGACCACAGGAATTAGTCATAATGACTTTGAAGGGTTTTTTGACCGGAGTTAGTCAGAATGATGACTGTAAGGTTGCTTTGTCATAGTTATTATTCAGGGTCAATCGTCAAAGTAAATGGCAAAAGTTGAGTTTATACACCGTTAAATTTTACTCCTTTTAATCCCACGGAGGGTCAATTCAGTACATGAAATACTACCGATTTTTAAAGATAAAGTACTTTTTTTTCAAAAACTCGAATTAATATACGCTTATACGAAATTAATTTCTTTAAGTAAACGATTCTAATCTAATCTAACACTATCTAATCTAATCTAAAACGAGAAGCTAATCTGATATGTACCATCGTGGTCATTTCTGCCTGAATACTTTAGTTATGAACATAATTAAATCTTTTAATAACAAAATAAAATATTTATAAACTAACCATGTAAGTACACGTGTACAAGCTGAAACAAATACACTTAGGGTTTATTTTTACCCGACTGCGCCAGAAGGAGGGTTATGTTTTTCGAGAGTATGTATGTATGTATGTATATATGTATGTATGTATAATTGTTTGGCACGCTCTGCACCCTGAACGGCTCGATGGATTTTAGCTTGAGAGGTGTCGTTAGATTCGTATTTACTGTGAGAGTGACACTGGGTATATATAAAAAAAAAAAAAACAAAATGGCGGATTTTTAGCGCCAAATTCAAATGTTTGGCACTCCGCAACCTGAACGGCTCGATGGATTTTAGTTTGAGAGGTGTCTTTAGATTCGTAATTACTTTGAAAGTGATATCGTAGTAAAATAAAACTAAAAAAATTAAAATAAAAACGGTAATTTAAAAAACTAAAAAACCCGACTGCTTTTCTGAGTATACATGAAAAAGCCCTAAAACAAGAAAGTCGTTGTACCCGATTGCACTTATCTATATAATATTTTAAATACTGGCAGTTGGGACCCATTCTAGAAAGTCAGCCGTCTAGTCAATAGATTGGAGTAATCTGCAATGTAATATAGGTATGTGCTCTCAATTCTAGAATGGGTCCCGACTGCCAGTATTTAAAATATTATATAGATAAGTGCAATCGGGTACAACGACTTTCTTGTTTTAGGGCTTTTTCATGTATACTCAGAAAAGCAGTCGGGTTTTTTAGTTTTGTAAATTACCGTTTTTTTTTTATTTATTTTTTACGGTAGGTAAAATCATCCAATGACAAATCCCGCCCTTGGGCGGAGCGGGAAATAGTGTCAGACTCTTACTGACTAAAAACCTACCCTGTTCCTTCCCTGCCTTGGTTCCAGGGCCCTGGTATGCATTTTCATACCTTCCCAGAGCCCCAGACTAGGCCTCGACCCTACTGGGCCCCTACGAAATACACTTAGGGCTGATTTCACCATTCAATATAAAAACTGAGTTCAGTTAAACTGAGCTCAGCGTAATCTAGTTTAAAGACCCGTGTCGTAAACATGGGCGACAACAAAAGAATTGAAACTGAGTTTAGGTTAAACTAGGTTTAATTCATCGCGGTGAAACGCAAAATTAAGCTATAATCTCGATTAGGAGCTCAAACTGCGTTTTGTTTATATAATCGCGATTAGTTTCTTGGTGAATTTGGCCCTTAGGGTGGAATTCACCAATGAAACTAATCGCGATTCGTTCAAATAAAACTCAGTTTGAGCGTCTAATTGAGTTTATAGCTTCATTTTGCGTTTCACCACTATAAGTTTAATCTAGTTTACGCTAAACTCAGTTACAGTACTATGTGTACTACGCCAATTTTCAACGTTTAGGTCGCTTATATAGTCGATGTACTCCTCCACAACTCTGATTTCTGGGCACACAGAGAACGCACCCAGAAGACTGGCAGTTTTGCCAAGTTACATGGCAGTGCTAATTCTATGGATAAAGAATAGACCAGCTCTTTAGTCACGCTGTGTTGATGAATCAGTGACAAATATCTTTAAAAATATGACGTGTAAATTGTTTTACTGCTGTTACGCGCCACTCAAAATGTCGCCAGATTTTCAAATAAAGTTTTTCAAGGTCAACTTCTCGACGACAAATCAAACATATTACAGAAGGTGTACTCTTCCCTAACTACGAAATATTAAAAGAAAAGTCCGGCTTTAAAAAGCGAAAAACTGATTGAAAAATTACTTGAGAATTTGTGAGTTTCTATCCAATTTTAAGAATTGTTTTAATGATTATAGCTTGAAATGGATGAAAACTAATGTATCTAGCTAATTACATTTTTTTTTAAATATGAGGTTTAAACTGTCAAGCCCCATTTTAAATCAGCCTTTAGGGCAAAGTAAATTAAAAGAATCCCGTATTTTAACATTCATAAGTAGAATCTAGAAATCGTTTATTGTAAGGTACACAAACAAAAATATAATTTAACACAGGTTATCAAATACATAAGTTAGATAAAGTCAAGTACCTTAATACATTGGTGCTATTATCTAAGAAAATGCAGTGCTGCCTCAGCGACGAACACCCAAATAGGATACATTGGATTGTCAACCTAATGGACCTATACATTGGATTGTTAATTCAATTATCCTATTTGAATGTTCGTTGTTGCGACAGCGCTGCGTTTTCTTAGAGAATAGCACCACATGTCAAACAAATTCACCAAAGCCTTCCGTCAAAACTGATTATTCTGGCTTTTTTAAATCGGTGCAAAAATTAGAAAAATCAATATAGAATTTACCGTTTTACAATAATTGGATTGATAATTGCATAAGTTATAAAAAGCCATACATAATTTGAATAAAATGGGCAGCTTGCAAAATTTAAAACCACCCCCAAATAAACAGAGCACCCTAGTCACTGCTAACACTAATTACGTTCGGCGCGCGGATACCAAACGAAACCCTAGACAAATCGACCCATCACTTTGCCAGTCAGAAAGACATCAACGAAGTGTTACATCCGGGTTTTTGACGCTTCATTTGGAACTAGTTCAGTTAACGTTGAATGATATGAGTCCGGAAGTCTCTGATCTACCAACACGTAGCTCTGAGTTTATTCAGTCCTCCTTCTTTGTCCAGGCGATCTCTCTTTGGAATGCGTTCCCTGTGAAGATCAGGACGGCTTCCAGTCGTTTCAATTTTAAGGTCAAAGTACGTGAACACATTCGCAGGAAGTTAGTGTATTCATCACAGCGTTCATTTGTTGGATTCGTTTTTCATAATAACATTGTTAATTTGTTTGTATGTATCTAAGTGTATATTTATTATAGTATTTCTTATCAAGTTTCTGCACCTCCCTAAGGTTGACTGGTAGTAAATGCTTAAGGAATTAAGTTTGGCTTTTGTAGTGTTTCTTACTTGTGTATAAAGTTTTAATAAATAAATAAGTAATAAACAATAAAAATAATAATTAAACTAATTTAATAACTGGTTCTCTATTTTTAAGTTAAAATGGATAAATAAGAATACACACGTGCTCAAGAGTACATCAAAGTCTAGGCTTAAAAAAATATGAATAAGTAATTTATATATTATTTTTATATATAACATTATAAACCTGTAGAGTATGTTTGGTTGAATACGATAATCTCAGTAACTTCTTATTCGAATTAAAAAAATCTTGTAGTGTTGGATAGCTCATTCATTAACAAAGGGTAAGGCTACGATTAATATGAGCAGAAAAGTAATCAAACACGCGGCTAACACCGCGAGGGACAGTTAGTGTACCTACAATAAAAATGTAAGGTAAAAGCTTTAGTTGGTGTAATAACGTCAGCTCGCAAGCCCGCTGAAATTTAAAAATTATAGCGGTAGTAACTGGACGTCTCCCTAATCGCATAGGTAGAGGTAAGATGCCAGCCAGGTATTTTTCGCCGTAGTGTGTGTAGTATGTTCCTGAACGTACCTCGGGCGCAAGCGCCTCGTGGCTAGGTTGGTAGACGAAGATGGTTTTATAAGGTTGTCAGACATGTAACGTGGTACGATCATGGTGGATTGAATTGTGATTCGGACTCATTGGTGTCTTATGGTGATTTTGTTATAGTTTACCGTTTTCCATATAAAGTTTATACCAGTAACAAAGCCTCTTTTCTTCATAACTGACTCACCCCGACTACAATATTTTAAATTTTATTACAATTTGATTTCCCTTTCAGATCTATAAACCAAGCGTTATTAATTAGAAATGCAATTTTCGCAACGGTCATCCTCTAGCCCACACCTTAGTTAGGCAGTCGTTAGCTGCTATAAATGGCAATATAATCACCATAACCCCGGTCGAGGGTAGGTGTGGTTTTAGCTTAACTATAGGTCATAATCTAGACTAGCCTACATGCATTAGAACGGCGAATTTTTCAATTATGTGAAAGTTATGGAACTGACTAACTAAGTCAAGGTCTGCGCGAGGGCGGGCGAGACAGCTAGTGACGTCACTAGTATTGAAAGTTGTTGGAAAAATTGTTTAACGTTGATTGAAAAAATAGAATAAACTATATTGTTCACCATCGAAGCCAACTCTGGGGTTCTGGGGAGGTATGAAAGTGCATACCAAGGCCCTGGAACAAAGGCAAAGAAGGAACAGGGTAGGTTTTTAGTCAGTAAGAGTCAGACATTATCTCCCGCTCCGCCCAAGGGCGGGGGATGTCATTGGATGATTTTACCTACCATAATAAAAAATTGTACTCCAAAACAGTAACAATTTCACAAAAACTAAAATCTATGGGTATAAATGGCGGTCTTATCGCTAATTGCGATATCTATCAGACAATATAGGACTAAAAGAAACAAAAAAAATCCTGGCTCTAGAACGTGGTCGCATCACAATGGGCCTTATCAGAGGGCTTAGTCACTTAAAGGGTAATGGAAAGGTCTATGCTCGGAGGTATGAAGATAAAGATATCCGAAGGAGAACCAAAGACGTCGATATATCCTGAAGGATCACTAAATATCAGCTTGATTCCCTGGAGTCGAGCCAAGAAGATCATCGGTGATGATGCACTTATCGATTCAAAACTCCAAAGACTTGAGCATCGACGCCGAGCTGTAGACCTGTCGGTTTTCTACCATTTAATTTCGGGGAGTGTGCGTTGGAATTGCTCAATTTAATTCCGCCTAGTCCGTTCCATCATCAGACCACTAGACGTACAGCGTTGCGCCATCGGTACACGGTGTACATCCCACCCATACGAACCTCTTTGAGGCGTGGCTGGAAAGACCTCACGGCATCCTAACCTTCCGCATGACCCAGGTTCTCACCGGACACGGTAAGTTCGGGAGGTTCCTGTTCCGGATTCGTGCGGAACCGACGCCCGGGTGCCACCACTGCGTGGACTGCCCGGAGGACACGGTGGAGCACACGGTCGAAGTGTGCCCCGCTTGGGCAGAGCATCGCCGTGTTCTCGTGAGGGCGATCGGCAGCGGCGATCTCTCGCGCCAGGCCCTGGTACGGGCCATGGTCCGGAGCGAGGAGGGATGGCAGGCGGTCGCCTCCTTCTGCGAAGCAGTAATGCTAGCAAAGGAGGAGGCCGCACGCGAGAGGCAACGGCCCTCACGGCCCAGCCGCCGCGGGGGTTCCGATTCCGATCCTGATTTCCAGCCAACGTAGGTGCGGGCTTGCAGACGGCGAGCTATGGGTAGCTCGCTATCTGACCGTCCGGTAACCATCCGGACCAAGCCCAGGTCGTCAACGGCGCGCACTGTTCCCGCGCGCCTCAAAGAGTTGTCAGCAAACCGTAGAGACCCAGCCTGCTAACTGCAGACAGGCAGGGTCGAAGCCTACTGGGGCCAAGGGTTTGTTTTCGAAAGGAAAGCCCGGCCCTGGTATCTAAGGCCACGAAGGAACGGGGTGGGTTTTTAGTCAGTAAGAGTCTGACACTATCTCCCGCTCCGCCCAAGGGCGGGAGATGTCATTGGATGATTTTACCCATTACCAAAAAAAAAAAAAAACCTATACGAACCAAGTGTTTGGAAACACTTTCATTACTTATGCGTACAGCTAAGGAGTAGAATTCCTTGCTCAAAACTGTATTTCCTGACAGCTACAACCTACTAGAGATCTTTAAGTCAAGAGTGAATAGGTTACTTATATGCAAGCGTGCTCCATCGTCGGCCACATCATCGCTTACTATTAGGTGAGATAGTGGTCAAACGCGAGCCTGTCAATAATAAAAAATAGAACGCCAAACTTAAGTGCCAGTGGGCAGAGCACATTGCTTTCAGAACGGATGGTCGGTGAGGCTCAAATAGTTTAGAGTGTCGACCACGCCCTGGAAGACGCAGCATCGGAAGGTCTCAAGGTGGACCGATGACCTGGTCATTGGAACGCGATGGGTGCGAGACGCAAAGGACCATTCGTTGTGGTGACACTCGGGTAGGCTTATGTCCAACAGTGAACGTCTTTCAGATGAAATGATGATGATGATGAAACAAATATTTGTTTTTCGCGGGAATCGAACTCGGGACAAACAGCGGTGTAGCCGATCACTCAATGATTGCAGCAACCGTGCCGTAACTGTCTAAAACAAACCTATCAAACAAATTCAGTATATATCGTGGGTTTGAGGCCCACGAATAGATAGAGCAAACAGACATAATCCTTTTTGAAACAATGGCTGACAATCTACTATTAACGCACTGAAAAGTCAATGAACCAATAATAATATCAAATTGATATTGCCAGATCACGCGACTATAGGATAGTTGTCTGACTTTTCTTATTTATTTTGTAACGAAACTTTAGTAACCGCCTTCCTTGTGGATAGTCAATTTTGTAAGATAGAAATTCTCTGAATAAAAGCTACTGCTAGAGGTCTTCCACGTAAAGGCTAAAAATCATCTCAAGGGAACTAAATAAAACACGCGTTCTTAATTTTGATTAAAATCCGTTCAGTCGTTAAACTATGAAGAAGTAATAGAAAAAAAGAGTTACTTTTGCGTTTATAATATTGTAACATAGTTTATAAAATTGTAAAAGGATTAACTGTGGTTGACAGTGAGACAGAATACACCTGAAACGTAGACGAGGAAAGTTTGTTTCCTTTCAGGTACCTAATTTAATAATCCAATGACTTTTATGATCTCTACGCGCTATCGAAGACTCAGGCTCGATCCACGGGCGGTTAGTTACCGAACGGCCAGACGGCGAGCTACCCATTACTCGTCGTCCGAAAGCCGAGATAAAAAAGTTAATAATGATAAAAAAGCAGACCGCCAAAAACCACTAAAAATTTCGAAACAAGTCACTTTAACCTGTTGAATATCGTAATTAGAGACACAATAGAAAGACAATAGGTGTGCGGACGCCGGCGTCCTCTTCGGAAATAATGAATTAAGCAGCCTGATGCAGTTGATGGTTTCAAATCAGACTGCTTATAATAAAATGACTTGTACTTCAAACTTTTTAGTGATTCTTTCACGGTCGGGTTTTTTGACAATGTCATCTTTTTTTATTAAAACATTTCGACTTGTGGTTTCCACCTACGATTATGGATGATCGAGGCGGTAAGGCCCCTCTTTGAGGCGTGGCTGGAAAGGCCCCACTGCGTCGTCACCTTCCGTTTGGCGCAGGTGCTGACCGAACACGGCAAGTTCGGTCCGTACCTGTACAAAATCCGTGCGGAGACGACGCCCGGGTGTCGCCACTGTGCGGACCGCCCGGTGGACACGGTGGAGCACACAGTCGAGGTGTGCCCCGCTTGGGAAGAGCATCGCCGTGTCCTCGTGGGGGCGATCGGCGGCGATCTCTCGCGCCGGGGCATGGTTCAAGCCATGCTCCGGAGCGAGGAGGAGTGGCAGGCGGTCGCCTCCTTTTGCGAAGCAGTAATGCTAGCAAAGTAGGAGGCCGACCACATTAGGCAAAGGCGCACACGCCGCCGCCGCCGCCGGGTTTCTGATCCCGATTTCCGGCCACCGTAGGCGCGGGCTCGCGGACGGTGGGCAATGGGTAGCTCGCTGTCCGTCCGTCCGGTAACAGACCGGTCCGAGCTCAGGTCGTCTACGGCGCGCACTGTTCCCGCGCGCCTCAAGGAGTTGTCAGCAAACTGTAGGGGTCCAGCAGGGCCGAAGCCTACTGGGGCCAAAGGTTATGCGAGAGTGTCACCACGGGCCCCGGGACAAAGGCAAGGAACGGAAAGGTAGGTTTTTAGTCAGTAAAAGTCTGACACTATTTCCCGCCCCACCCAAGGGCGGTATTTGTCATTGGATGATTTTACCTATCAAAAAAAAAAAAAAAAAAGAACCTACGATTATGGAAATACAAACGTGTGACTTTATTTATGGTATGTATCATCTAACTTTAATGACCACGAACTTACAAAAAGTTTTTCCATTCGTATTAGTCATATTTGGCTAGACTGCAGCGTTATTTTTTCAGACGAACTTTCCACAATTACAGAAATCGCCAACTCATATATATAACATACAATTATTACGCATGACTTTCCCTATAATTATTTTCTTTGAAACGCGACCAACTTTTGATTTGATTGTTGCTTTTGTAAATTACACCAGGTCCTTGGCATGAAGACCTTGGGGTTTACAAAGTTAAAAAAAAAGAAAAAAAACTATGGAATAAACCTAATTTTCGACCAAAGAATTGTATTTGAGATGATATATCTCTTTGTAAATGAGAACAAAATTTAAAACAAAAGTAAACTAATCTAACCCCCGTATTTATAAACAAGTAAAAACTAATTACTTGAGAAAAATTAACTACTTAAGTAACAATTTGTATTTTATAGTTAAGAAAAATTGACATTTTGAATGAAAATTTCTAACCTCAAGTAATGACTCAAAATGAAATTACTGAGCAAAAAGTAATGACTTCTTTATAAAAACGGGTGTAAGTCCGATTTGAAGTGTATACAGAAATAGCAATATATTCCTTATATACACAGTATTCAAAATTTGGTTTCTGGGTATTCCCAAAATCAATATTGTTTTCAAACTAACAACATTGATTTTGATTTTAACTTTTCCTTTTTTTTTACTATTACATTTCATGGTTTTAATATTATGTAAGTTTAGTATCGAACATATTTTTGTGTTATAAATAAAATAAGGCTTGTACTTTTCTTAAAATTTAAATGACTTTTACCTATTTCTCTCCTGTTGCTGATTTGCTACAGATATTTTAAAATAAACAACACCTTTGTGCTCTTCTATCTGCATTTGTTTTTTTTTCGCTTCTTAGTGTATGTGTGAGCATAAACAAATAAAGCATAAATTTTATTTAACCAACCTTATAATGCTTCCCCATTGCTGGAACTCAAGCCGAGGAGGCTTGAGTTCCAGCAATGGGGAAGCATCTAGGAAGAAAGAGAATGGGTTGTAATCCACCACACATGCCCAGTGCGGATTGTTACATTTTATTTTATTTAAAACCGGTATCGTTTCACTACAGAAATAGTGCACTCTATTTTTTCTCATAAAATGTAAATCACTGTATGGCAAAGAAATTGTAATTGAAAACCTCGTATTTGGCATGTAATGGGGTTAATTCTTCGTATTCTTTCCATTCCATTCACCAATTTCCTTACTACAAACACAGTGCATTAATTTAATAATAGCGAGAGCCGTATTATTATAATGAGTTGTCCAAAAACACGGAATTTGAAACACATTCATTTAAATTTCGTAGGTGTAACTGAAGAGTAAGGAAAACGAGTTCAACAGAGTGCATTTGTGAACTGAGGTACTTTTTGCATGTGTGAAAATTTATGTAAATATACAAAATTTGTTACAGTTATTTCTTGTCTCTGGCGGTCCAGCCTTACAATATTTCCAGTGCCTATTCATGGTTTTATAAATACAGTGGTTCCCACACAGGATAACGGCGGTAGACCTTATTCATGAAAATTTTTTCCCATAGTTTTTGAAGATGTCTCATAGAGTGAGATGTTTTCATGCTTGCATCTCATATTCGTATTAAAATAGTTATATTGTAATGCTTTTAACTATCTATACTTTTTTAGTGGTATGTCAGGTATGTGGGACGGTGTAAAGGACCGTAAATGTCCGTTG
Source organism: Leucania comma (assembly GCA_958295575.1). NCBI lineage: Eukaryota > Metazoa > Arthropoda > Insecta > Lepidoptera > Noctuidae > Leucania > Leucania comma. The sequence goes on from OY282469.1 coordinate 5,724,814, forward strand.
AAAAGGGAGGATCCTCCATTCTGAAAGGTGTTATGTTTGTGGTGTTAGGGGTTAACTTTAATTGTGCGATGCAGAATTCCGAACTATTTAATTCCCATGTGGTATCATAGATGTCGCTACACTCTTCTTTGACTTGCATACCTTTTTTGACTAGCATACTTTATTTTTCATACTTTTTTGACTTGCATACTTTTTTTGCATACTTTTTCGACTTGCATTCTTTTTTTTCTTTGACTTGCATTTTTTTTCGGAAATCATCCAACAAAATTCTGTCACTCGCAGTATGAGTGTCCAATTTTTGTCAGTTGTTGTTTTTACTGTTGCCTTTTGCGTTTCACGGTCGCGGTAACACTTCCGAACAAGCCCCCAACCGGGTCTTCTATACCTACAATTCAATTCTAATTCAGTGCTAAATTACCTAGTTTATTAATGTCGATTTTGACTTGTTGATACTGTTGATAGATAGTGCCACCGACAGTTAGCTTAGTACGCCATAAGCCAATAAATCAAGAAAATAAATTTTGTCTAGGTTGAGGAGTTGGCAGTTTTCCATTACATTGGTTTACGTGAGACAAGACAAGGCTTCCGTTACATAAAGAAGAATTGTAGCTGTGCACAAGGTTGGTTTGCAAACAAAAAGTATGGCTGAATGACAAGAAATTATAAAACTGTGGAACTTTTAGAACGTATTTCGGATATTTCTGTCTTTTTAGGTCACGGTCGTGGTTGATTTTAACTGAACATAATAAAGTCTAAAGGTTTAGTATTTACTCTAACAAACGAATGAGCTGGATTAACTATTGTATTAAATACAGTTAAGTAAGTAGATATCCATTTCTATCAGTACTTTATGCTGAGCGTTCGGCCGTTTTGCATGGATGTGACGCATATCTTTCCTTAAAAATCATTATATATATTTGCTGTCTAGTTTTTAGTTGCGTCATTCCGTGTAAATAAACTGTTTTACTTTCTTTCATTTATTGTCGAAAAGGGAATACCGGGGTTCTGGGGCACAGGGCAAAGAAAAAATTTAGGAGTTGGTTTTGATTTCCCACCTAAAACAAACGTATACTTATTAAACAAGTAGCCGTCTCCTGCGGTTTCACTCGCATCTTTGGATACTGCTCCGCTCCTGTGGATCTCGCTGATCGTAGCGTGTTGTTATATAACCGGAATGGGCAACACTAAAAGAATTGCAGTATTTCCTGCCATTGACATGCTCATATTAACAATCTCTTCAGCTTTAAAATATTAGTACCTAAAGATTTCTGAAGGCATATGAAATGGAAAGAATGCATTCCCTGAAGGGAGATGCTCTTGCCCAGCAATGGGACAGAACAAGGTGATGTAATTATCTGTATTTTAATCACACTAATATTAAAAATGCAAAAGTTTCTATGCATAAACGCATATAGGAGTAAAAAAAATCATACAGATTTTTTTACTCGTATATGCTTAAATGACGAAAGAATTTAGATGAAATTCGTCGTTTGTACCGCTTACATCGAAGGATTGGAAAAATTTGACTACTGCGATGTCCCTTTCGATTATTGTCTTCAAAACTAGAATGGCTAGGCTCTTAATAAAATTAATGCGCTTCACTATCAACGATTGCATCACTGCTTACCACCAGGTAAGATCGCAGTCAAACACTTGTTTATATCATTAAAAACAAACACAAAACAAACACGGATACATCTTGTCCTGGAATAGCACTTACGGTACTTTTTATTTTTGGAGTATTTTCCCTTCGGATAATAAATTTTCACTTATAATACCACAAGAGCTTCAAAATTATCGGATATTTCCCGATAGGTTCGTTGCAAACAAATGAAGGAGTCAAGTTTTTCAGGTTAAAAAATCACGAGCGGCGCGAGTGATTTTTCCTGAAAAACTTGACGACTTTATTTGTTTGCAGGGAACCTTGAGGGAAATGCCAGATAATTTTGAAGCTCGTGTGGTATTCGGGGGATTATTTTTCCGTCCCAAATGTCGGCCAATAGAATTGCACCATTCGACGTCACGTGGTACAACGAGAAAATTTTCAAAAAATTATCAGTATAATACCATGTAGGTTGTACCACGTGACGTCGAATGGTGCAATTCTATTGGTCGATATTTGGGTCGGAAAAATAATCACCTGAATATACTTAAATTTAAACTCTTGAAATGAAATATATTGCGTATTTTTGCATTTGTTATGGTAAGACTGTCACCGTCCGAACCGGGCTCAAGTCTTCGACAGCGCTTATTGTCCCACGCGCGCCTCAAGGAGATGTCAGCAAATCGTAGGGGCCCATCGGGGTCGAAACCTACTGGGGCCATGGGCAATGTGAAAGTGAAGTTAGGAGCCCTAGAACGAAAGCAAACAAGAAACAGTAGTGGGTTTTTAGTCAGTAAAAGTCTGAAACTATTGCCCGTTCCGCCCAAGGGCGGGAGATGTCATTGGATGATTTTCCTATCTCAAAAAAAAAAAAAAAAATGGTAAGACTGTAACTAGATTAATGGCTATGATTAGGATGGTTAGCTGCTTAATTTAGTTTTTTTTTATGTATATTATAATTTACTCTACATTAAAATGTGAATATAAAAATTGCACAGTCAGCACGGTCTTGCTGGCTCTAATTAATCGTCGCAGGGAAGTGCTAAATATTCATTAGTTGCAAGCTACCGTGACCTCCACGGTACGCCGTAGGAACCGCCATAAAATACTCACGGGTAAAAATATGCACGTGTATAATAAATACAGGCTATCCGGAAAAATTGGATTGCGATTTTTCCGTAAACACGAATTGGACGCGAATACTTATTTCTTCGACTTGACTCAATTTCAACTTAACCTTCTCCGTCCATGAAGTTTCTAGCCCGTTCTTCTCTATAGAGATCTACGCTTTGGGATATAAATTTAGCATAATTTTTCTGACAGACAGATTTCTTGACAATTCGAAAGTGCCTGGAAATAAAGGTGGTTTATCTATGTATGTAAAAGGAGAAACTGACTGCCTGCCTTATGAATACAAAGCCGAAGCAACTGGGATTAGGAGTGTGAAATTTTGCACAAGGTTTTTTAGGTACATAGCGAGCACTAATAGAGGATTATTCGAAATGCACACCCTAAGGTGATGGAAGGGGTCCAAAGCTGGTATGGAGAAACATACTTTCACGCGAGTGAATCTGCTGGCAGGAGCTAGTTTGAAATAAATGCTTTGATTGATAGATTGACAGTTAAATAAATATAGTTTAAAATTATTATCCTCGACTCTTGAAGTTAAGAACTCACGAAGCAGTTTTCAACCGCGCCCGCCGCGGTAGAGGAAACTGCTGCTTTATTTCTAAACTCACGAGACCGCAGTTTTAGTGTGGTTACGCAGCAACGTCGCAGATGCGACTTTCGCCCGCGAACCTGGCGGGTGATTATCGCAAGACATGCGGTTACACGACGGCTCGAAGGTGCAACGGAAGCCGCAAACAACAGCGCACGTAAAACGCGTTGTGAAATGTGCTGACAAGGCCCAAGAGGGCACTGGTGTCCGCACACCTATTGTCTTTCTATTGTGTCTCTAATTGACTGGCCTGTTGGTCTAGTGGTTAGTAGCCCTGACTGCTATGCCGGAGGTCGTGGGTTCGATTCCCACCCAGGACAAATGTTTGTGTGATGAGCACGATCATTTGTTCTTCTGGTACCCATAACACAAGCTCTGCTTAGCTTGGGACTAGATGGTGTTGTGTGATAGTTGTGGAAAAAATTATATTAAATTATAAAAAAAAAATTACATTATTCTGCATTCTACAAAAGCTGCGGGACCGCAACCGCGGCGGCCGCGGGTGAAAAATGTTTCGTGAGTTTTTAGCCTAAATTTTTTGACATCAAGACTGAGTGGAGGAAGTTTCCTTTAAAAACCACTTAGGATATATTCTAGTCTTTTAATCGTATTTGTAATTCTGGTCTGTTAAGGAAATACGTTCCCAGAGTGTCCACATCATTTTTATCGTGAATCTACATCGGATAATAAAGTATCGAAGAAATTTAAGACTAAGCAACTTGAATTAAGTAGGTACGGCAATTTTATTGAGTCAGCCAACGTAAATAATTCATGATTCTAGTATAAAGGCTGCCATTAATGTGACGGTGGCATTCCAAGGGGTATATCAAAAAAAGTAAGTAGAGAAAGTTTTTTTGCGGTTTATAGGAAAATATTTTGATCTGTTTGTCACGTTTGAAAAATTTTAGTCGGTAGTAGTAATCAATGGAATGCGTAGAAGGAAAGTCTGACTTAGAAGACTTATGCATTCATTTAAATGGAACTCGCAATAGCATAACACATAGTAAGTTTGCATGACAATTTTCGATCTGAATCTTTCTTGATATCAGGATCAACTATGAGATACCCATTGCTCAGTCTCATGTCACGTTTCAGAATGAATTTGGTATGTTTCATTTTCTTAAGAGCCTAATACAAATGTTGATGTCACAACAACACACATGTGTTAAATTTACATAACATTTTTCCTTTGTGAGAAGAGTCTACACTGTGTTCAAGATTTGTGTGACAGAGCTCCAGGCTCACACCTTCAAAATTATAATTCTGATTGTACGTACTACAGACATGAAGGGAGTTGTGTGTGTTCAGAGAATACGAATGAAATGTAAATCATCTAGACTTCTACGTTCATTTTTATCGATCGATATTCTTTTGCACGATTTTGCAAAACAAATAAAATTCTGGTGAAGTTTAATGTTGACTTTCGACATGTATTCCGTGCAAAGTTTTTGAGAAAGCTGTAAAAATATCATAAAATTGTACTTTTAAATCAATAAACCATAAACTTGTCGTTTTCATTTCAAATGTGGAATGTAAAAATAAAAAGTACTACCTATTCACCGTATGTTTAGTACTCAATATTAAAAGCTTCTACCCGGAATACGAACGACTTAGCACCTACATATTTTAAATACGACATAAAATAACGGGAATTTCTAGTTTAGTAAAATTTTCCCAACAGGTAAATGTACTAACATTTGCGTAACATACTTCCCAATTAAAACAGTGCCGCAACCCGCATAGCCGAACAATCGAGGAACTTACCGCTACCGAAAAAATGTAGTAAAAAACACTCAAGAATTTCTGTGTTTTTATGAGTCTTCAACTTCCCTCATTCCACCAAACGGCATTCGTATAACAGTGGCCTTTAATATTAGACAGGTCAGCAGTAGCCAAGGATGTGGTGGACCCAAGGTCGAAAATCTCCCATCGATTACCAAGTAACGGGCTGGCAAGCACGCAAAACTCCTAGCTGTTACCCTTGACACAGAAATGGTCAGTTTGCGGCTTATATTGGATTTACACCTTAAATGTAGGCCGGGAGGTGAAAATATCGCTTTTAGGCGGAAATAGGGGTCGTTTGGTTCGCCTTAGCTTACGAATTACAAGTAGCTCCTCGACAGCTATTGAGACGATGAACGTCTTGGTATTTATGGAATTTTGGACACTAACATTACTCATTCTGGGCTTAATTTGTAATGTAATGGCAGGAAACTGGCAATTTTTTGGTGTTTTGGTACTCGGTTGTGGGTGAAATAGTTCGCATAACATTATATTATGTCCGCTAGCTACAAAGTATATTGTAAAGCTGCTGTAGGGAGAATTATCGTATATTACTGAATTTTTTCGAAAGAGCTACCAAGGCCCTGGAATACAACGGCGAATGAAAAAAACAGAGGTGGGTTTTAGTCAGTAACAGACTAATAATCCCTCTCATCCCACCTTAATCAGGAAGAGGAATATGATTTCTTCTCACCTCAAAAAAAGGGCAAATAAAGTAACGACTATATATGGTAATGCAATTATAGTAGATATCCAATCCTGTTACAGAGAATACGTCTGTCGTTTTCCACAAGATCAAGAAGAAAAAGACTCAAAGAGTAATAAAAACAGACAGACGGACAACAAAGTGATCCTATAAGCGATCCGTTTTTTCCTTTTGGCAATTAAGCGGAAATTTTTTGACTTCGCTTGCACAAAACCAGTAAAACATTTCAATTCGACTGCACATTTTTCTTTCGACTCATATGTACAAATCACCACGTTATCTTCGGTTTTAATAGAGTCCTGTAACGATTTTCCGTTGAATCCACCAGCAAGTGGCACGGGCCGCCGTCTGGCACACTTAGAACACGCCAAGCCACCACTCTATTAAGACTTAGCCTTTAATTGACCACCACTATTGCTCTAGCACGCGGCCATATCGTAAACGCGCTGCCAAAAATAGAATATCTTGTAATTTCCACACTTGAATGGTTTGTAACTAAACTATTTTACCTAGTTTTGTGGAAAGGAATTTTTACAAAGCAACATAAAGCACATTCCTTTTCCTGTTTTTCCTTAAATGGTGTAACACCATTGGTAGTTATGTTTGTTGAAATTTCTTAATGTTTCAACATGTTTCATCTTAATGTGTACCAGACAGTATAGAAAATTTATATCATGTCATGATCTAAATTTTCTATGCTGTCTGGTGCAAAACTCGTAATTACTGTTTGGTGAAACTTTAAATGCTGCTTTAAATACTCTTCTTATCAATGTGCGGTTTGATGTCTTAACATGTCCCCACAGATTTTTTCATGTTACTCTGCCCATCTATTTTACGGGATATGGTCGGGTCTGATCTTTAGCCAAAAATGTCAGTCCCGCCTTATGCTTCAGCACTATCAGCTTTATTATGAGACGAACAATTAGGTAATTTGTCTCTCACTAGTTGTTTGTCAATCCATTCTTAGGGTATTGAAATGGTTTCTTCCTTTCGGTTATAATTATTCAGTCGTATCAGAAATTCGGTATAAACTATACATAAGTTTATATTGCTTAAATATTTATTTGGTGGGGAGCTGTATGGTGGAGCATAATTTGTGATATAGATTTCTAATTCTCTGTGCGATTGTTCGAAAGAGTGATTGTTCGAAAGGTGACCCTGTAATGCAAATGGCAACTAAAGGGACACAGGTGGATGTTAGTCAGAAAAAGCTTGACATTCTTTCTCACACCACCCAGAGCCACAGAAATTGTTAGATGTTTTTTTACCAAAACGTCTTTGAACTGTAGATTTCATACTATATACTCGAGTGGAGATATTGGCGAGCACCTCTGAACTCACAGCAACGCAGATTGCAGTGGGCTAGATTCCGCCAAAATGAAGAAAACGACGAGGAAAACATTTCACGGAATTGTCTCTTTTTTGACGAGTCCAGAATTAGCACTCATCTAGACAACCGACGTCTTCGTGTCTGGAGAAGACGTGGGGACGCTGAAAGATAAAGAACTGCTACCGGAACCATTCAACAAGGCGGGTAATCAGTATCCTTTTGGAGCGGTATAATGATTGGTGCTAGAACGCCGTTGATCCCGTATCTTGGCTCGATGACTGCAGCTTTGTACCAAACTATTACTATTGATGGAATTGTCAGGTCATTTAGAATAAACCTTGGCCCTCGATTCGTAATGGTTGACGATAATGCACCCGCACATCGAGCTTAACGAATCAACGCTGCTCTGCATGAATACGACATTACCAGGTTAGACTGACCTGCCGGCTCGCCTGAGTTGAACCCGATAGAGCACGCGTGGGATGCTGACAAGCGAACTGTTTGGAACCGTCAGCCACCTCCCCATACAGTGCCAGAGATCAGGGAAACCGTTATTCAAGAACGGGACAGGTTACCGCAAGAAATGCTGGATAACTTCATTCTCAGCATGCCAAGAAGGATTGCCGCATGTGTTCGAGCCAGGGGAGGAGTTATCTTGTACTAAATAAAAACAATTTCATAATAAATGTTGTCAATATTTGTTAAACTTCTTTTTCTTTCAATTATTTATTAGTCGAATTTGAAATTCAATTTTTTTTAAATAAAATATAAAATAATAAATTATTTTTTTTATTTCAAAATGTGTATCTTTTTTTTTATAAAAAAGAAGTTTTGTAATCGACATTCCTTTAAAAAGTAAATTTTAAAAAATATTCAATATTTTGCTAGTGATCTCAAACTTTTTTTGATGTGTGTATGTAAATATTCAATGAAAATCATTGTAGCAACAAAGCCTATATATATTTTAATTAGTCAACAGATAAATTGAGTTCATTAGTTGATTTTATTATCCCAAGAATAGGGCAGACAGCCGTCGAAAATAAAGAAATAAAAAAATAATAATAATAAAATAAATATAAAATTATAATAAATAAAACATACTCACAAAGACCTTCAAACCCCCAAAAACATGCACTGTCTAGGAAGTCACTGTCATATAAAGTACAGCCAACCGAATATTGATTTATGCTCACAGACACAAGAATTCAAAATGGAAAGCGGACTATCTCACGCGAATAGCAAAACAAATCATATATGGCGATAGTTCTGATCGATCCGGCTGTAAGGCATCCCCTGTAGAGGCAGTAAAAACGTAGAAAGATGTCTCGTGGAGCGATAGACAGACACGCGATCCGTTGCCAAGATATCGAACAGACAGCGAGCCCTCCACAGGAACCAACAAACACAAAAATTTTACTTGAACCCTCCTGAACTTCGCTACACACGATTCTATTTATATTAACTTTGGAACACCATAATTTTTGAAAATTAGGACAGGAACCCCCTCGCTAATGTTGTATCAGGGAATTTTGTCGATATTTTACGTGATTTTATTCGTTACCAACAAGTGATGATAAATATCAGGAATCTTTGTTTGTTTACATAATAGGTAAGCTTCATTAATATCTTCATAGTATATAATATAGCATTGCCTTATAATGTTCCCACTGCTGGGGCTCAAGCCCCAGGATTTCGCTTTTAAAGAGAACTCAAGAGAGGGAATGGGCCGTAATCCACTACGCAGGCCTAGTGCGGTGTGGTGGATGTCATATCTTTGAATTTTTTAGTTCTAGGACGTGCTGGTTTCCTTGCGATGTTTTCTTTCACCGTTTTGAGAGCAATGGCGATAAAATAAACAAATAATAATCCTCAGAATTTTTTGTACTCGACTTTGAGTTACTAGGCTTAAAATTCTCTAGATTACCATTCTACTCACCCACCAACACGGACTTACCTCCCCACCCCTACGTTCCTCTCCTTCCTACGGTTTTTAACTTGACATCGCCGGTACACCAGCGGTGCGTTATTTTATTTATATGTTATATTGTATTATATTACTGTAGCTACTACTACTAATAATTAGGTGTACGGTATAGTAGTACCTATTTTAGTAGTATACTACACCGGACAAGCCACTAGATAGTCAAAATACAAATGTCAAAACGGGCCTTTTATTTTTTGAAAACTGAAAGTAGAAGTAGCATATTCTAGCTTTCTCGGAAAAGTTAATTGAGATAGTCAACACTACAATAAATTTCTCAGTTCTATTTTATTAAAATCGCGCGTTTTCCAATGATTGCACAGTCATATTTTTCAGTTAGGCAGACACTTCATTGTTACGATTCTATTTGCGAATAATTAAAACAGTAACTATATTTCACTCGTAAAATCCCGCCAAAAACCTGCGCATTATTTTTTTGTTTTTAAACGACATACTAAATGCTACAATAGGTGCATTTTTGACTTCGTCGTACAGAATCTAAAAGAAATCTTTAAAATCCCCTAAATTGTTCTAGACTTAACTTTTAACCATATTGGCAAGATTTTGTATTCAAACGAAATTCTTCTCCTTTTCATCTCCTTTAGTGGTTGATTTTCCAAAAATCCTTTCTTAGTGCTTATCTGCGTAATAAAAGGAAGCCTTGTACAATTTCATGTAATAGTCTTAGGCCGTGTTTACGGAGACGCAGTGCGTTTCGCGGCGCGTTGGGCGTTTCGTCGTACATTGCAGCATCGGGCCGCGTCATCGCTCGCGCAAACACAAAAATATGGCAATGTACGACGGACCGCCCGTCGCGCCGCGCAACGCGCCACATCTCCGTAATCAAGCGCTTAGTACTTTCGGCTGTGCGTTGATATGTCAGTTAGTTAGTTTCTCCTTTTATACTATACTAGCGAGCTTTGTTATAATATACAAACTCCACCTCAACACGGATGTTAGTAATCTATAAATTTCTCGGTATTTATTTACTAAAATTATGTGCATAATCACTCTGTCTATAGGTGAAAACCAAATAAAAATTATTCTAGTTTTTTAAATTTATCAAGTTCATATAGAGACAGTCCGACATTATTGTGTAATATGTAAGGATTTATGAAGGTATTTCCAAAAAGACAATCTCAGAACGAAAAGATATTTTTCAAAGAAAAGAACAAAAACTGCTTAGGTTTTTGAACCAGTGGCTATGGATGAGCATATAACGTGATCGAAAGCTATTCAATAAAAATTCAACCGTAATCGCAGGGATCTGCCATGTTTCAAATATACGAGCGGTTTCTGCGGTAGGGTTTGTTCTTACTTTTTGTATATAAGTAAGATTCTATATACTTCTTTATAGAATCTGTTGAAGCCTTGAAACGTTTTTATACTACGTTGAAAGAGAATGATTAAAGTAAAAGCATTATTTTTGAATTGAGAGGACACGGTGGAAAATACGGTCGAGGGGTGCACCGCTTAGGCAGCGCACCACCGTGTCCTCGTGGCCTCTAGCGTCAGGCCTGGCCAAGAGTCCGGAGCGAGGGGAAATGGGACGCGGTCTCATCCTTCTGCAAAACATTAATGCTAGCAAAGGAGGCGGCCGCAAGATTGAGAGAACGTGCATCCTCACGTCTTAGTCACCGCGACAGGTGTCGGTCCGAGCGTCGGAGAGTAATGTTCGCCCACCTTAGGGATGGGTTTGCGGAGGACGAACAATGGGTAGCTCGCTGTCCGCTCTTTCTATAAGGACCGAGCCTGAATCGTCGACGTTACTGCTTCGCAGAAGAAGGAGACCGCCTGCCATCCCGGCGAGACAGATCGCTGCCGCCGATTTGAGGTATATATTGGCTATCTGTATTTAGCTTAGTTATAAGACCTATGTCCACTAGTCCACTACTTACATGAAGAAGAATGAAGAAAGGAGGTATAGTAAGCGGCCAATAAGTTGAACCATTTGCTGTAGTTACACGCGGCTCCCCACTTCGTTGAGATCCGGAAATCGGTTAATTCAAGGTAGACCGTGATGGTTTACTGATTTTCGGGTCTCAATCGAAGTGGGCAAATGGTTCAACTTATTTGCCGCATACTATAGTGATGATACAAATCTAAGAAAGTTTCAGCACGTGATTTCATGGCATATACTGCTGCTGTTAGAACCAAACAACAAAGTATGTAACAGATTTCAGTATAAACTTAGTTAATGACGATCGTCAATTCATTTAGTGTCAACTTTTTATTGGAGTTTTTATGTTTCCGGAAAAACGAGGGTAATTTAAATTACCGCATAATGTAGGTATATTACTTTTTTAGCTAAAGGGAATATTAATGTGTGATTGAATATAATGAGGCCAGAAAACATATCAGCCGAAAGACGTCCACTGTTGGACATAGGCCTCCCCCAAGTGTCACCACAATGAACGGTCCTGTGCATCTTGCATCCATCGGATTCCCACAACTCTTGCCAGGTCATCGGTCTACCTTGCAGGAGGCCTTCCAACACTGCGTCTTCCGGTACATGGTCGCCATTCCAGAACCTTTCGGCCCCAACGGCCGAAAACGGATGGTTTGAATTAGCAGGGTAAAAAAGGAAACTCTAAATGCCAAAATTAAAGTCACTGACTATGTAACCTTTTCATAAGTAAATAAAGATTTTTTTCTGAATCATGTTTAATAGCACGGAACCAACATTTTCAATGTCTTTGTAACAGTTTACATGGAAATAATAATAAAACAGAATGCAAAATTGAATACAAAACAGCATAAAAGACATTAGCAATGAAATACAATGCTACAAATGAACAACACAAGCAACAACTAGCAGTAATCAGCAGATTCATGTCTATCAGGCGTTTTAAAGTATTATTATTTGTCAGCTTTATATACTAGTAGTACCTACTACCGGCAGTGTGGTAGTAGAAAAATATCCTAAGAGAACATATTCCCGAGATAAAAAGTATCCTATGTGCTATTCCAGAACATAGTCTACCCGTGTGCCAAATTTCATCCGAATCCCTTCAGCAGTTTCAGTGTGAAACTCAGAATGTTTTACGGAAAAAAGTTTTTTTGTATAAGGTACTGGTCACTTGTAATTATTTTGAAAACTTATATAAACGTAAATAGGCAAATTTGTTCGAATTTTGAATTTCCCTCCCCATTTTTTCGAGAACCAAATCAAATTATCGTGCCTCATTTAAAAATTGATCTGCATCGAGAACATTTTCTTGCGATGTTTTTCTACGATTTTTATTGTGGCCAAAAACCTGATGAGTCTTTTGATCGACTTCAAATGGCTTTTCTGGATGAAGGATCTTCAGAAGCAACCATCTAACGCTGGTATAGCAAGTTCAAGCGCGGTCGCCTTACTTTGGGGGATGACCAAAGGAGTGGTCGTCCTACGATGGCTGTCACGGAAGAAAGTGTGCTGGCAGTAAAAATTTAGCTCAAGAAAACAGGAGAATTACATACGAAGATATTCAGAATATACTGTTGATTGGTTCGGAAAGCGTTCATAAGATTCTACACGAGCACCTTCGAGTGAGAAAGATAGTTTGGCGCTGGGTACCGCACAATCTCACCGAAGTTCAGAAGCAGGCCCGTGTGGAGAGGTGTCGTGATATGATTCAAAAATTTGAAGCAGGCTCGTCTCGGCGCGTTTACGACTTTGTGTCAGGTGACGATTCCTAAATTTATTAATAAGAACCAAAACAAATCGTCAGTCGACAGTTTGGCTGTTTCAAAACGAACCAACGGCTACGAAAATGAAGCGATCGAGAAGCGCACGGAAAATTTTAATTGTTTTTTCACTATGACGGGGTATCTGACTTCAATTCCTTTATGAGACCAAAAGAGCATCAACGCCGAATAGTATACAACAAAATGCCTGCTAGAAGTTTTGTCTGCAATGAGCAACAAGCGACCGAACACCGGGCTCCGTGAGGTACTGCTTCACCATGACAACGCGCCCGCGCACTCAGCGCTCAAAACGAGGGATTTCCTGGACACCACATAGATCAGAGTCTTGGGACATCCTCCTTACAGTCCTAATCTGACACAGTATGACTTCTTTTTATTCCCTGAAATAAAAAACCGGTTTTCATCGCCGGAAAACGCGTTAGCAGCGTTCGAGAAGGCCGTGGAAGAGGTGTCTGCGGCGGACTGAAAAAATGATTCGAAAATTGGTTCAGATGCATGAAACTTTGTATAGAGGCTGGTGGCGAGTTTTTAGTTTTATCATATATCTTCGAAGTTCATCATCAGATCAAAACAATTGTTCTATAGGACCAATTCTTTCAATCAAAACAAAAATTTTCAAAATCGGTCCACAATTGACCGAGATAACGGTGAACATACAAAAAAAAATACATACAGTCGAACATAGGACCTCCTCCTTTTCGAAGACGGTTAAAAATAAGTACACTTGTTGTTTCATAAGTATCCAAAGAAAAAAAAACAAACCTATGACCACCACGGAAACCATAACTGAAAATTCTTATTTGAATATGAGTGCATTTTTTGCAAAATGAGCTGGATCCCCATCTGCAGCTAAATGCGAAAGAAAGCGGCAAATCCATTTTTTATTTCAAATTTGAATAGTAAAGTCTTCGGCTCAAAGACTACAAAAGCAACAATCAAATAAAAAGTTTATTGTGTTTCAAAGAGAATGATTCGTTCTTCTGGTAAACATCATACACATCTAATGTATGATGGTCCGCTTGGATTTTTGGACCATCCAGTTAACGAAATCGAATAGTACCTAATATTACCTTTAAGTTGGTTATGGCAGTAACCACCTGTAACTTAATAATTTTGAAGACGTCAGTGTTGAATCTTAAAGTCTGTATCAAAATCCTTTTTTTAGTATTTCTTTAGTCATGTTACACAAACATCCACGAAGAGAATGTGTGAATCTAATGCATTTTTCTTTCTTTCTTTCTTTCTAATGGAAGAATCAAGTCTCGAAGATTTTTAGAAGAAGACTCGAAAAAGGTTCTTTTTTTTTGCTGAGAATTCTGTTGGCATTCGCTAATTCTGTGATTTACTTGAATATTTCACAAAACTTTTTCCAGGAAATACGTGTTTGTATGTGTATGTTTTTTTTTAAACGCTAAAAGCTATTTTACGTAAAATAGCTGATTTTCAGAGGTCTTTACTGGTTTAGTTCTAAACAAATTTATGTTTTGATTTCTCTAGAAGCCTAGATAATATCCACAAAATATCTGTGTGTCCGAAATATCTGAAGAAAGATGTGCAATAACATCATAATTACTTAAGAGCGGTTGAATGATAATGTACCTCGGGTTGGCTGCTCTTAAGAACAATCTCGAGGCCGTACAGGGTGGATTTATGATTCGTGGCTGTAAGATAAGGAACAAAAAGATGTTCTCTTAAGAAACTGTGAAAGTCACATTCTTTCGCGTTTGTCAAGTTCTTTTTTATTTTTTTCATCAGCGACAAAGTAAATTTCTCCCTAAAAGTTTGGTACCTGAGTTCGATTTTATTAAAACTTATTAAAAAAAAAACAGCTTTCTATATCCAAGGGTTTGGGCTCAGCGTTGATGAGTCAGTAAGTGAGTCAAGACTTTACTTTTTATAATATACTAGCGATCCGCCCCAGCTTCGCACGGGTGCAATAGTGATATTAAATATATCATGTATTATACATATAAACCTTCCTCTTGAATCACTCTATCTATTGAACAAAACCAAATCAAAATCCGTTGCGTAGTTTTAAAGATCTTAGTGTACATAGGGACAGGCAACGGGAAGTGACTTTGTTTTATATTATGTAGAGTATCTACAGATAGGCTCACGTTTGACCACTATCTCACTTGATGCTAAGCAAATTGTGTACAGGCCTAGAAGTAATCTATTAATTCTTGACTTAACGACAATTAGGTTGCAGCTATCAAGAACACATACTCTTGTAGAGTCAACCTTGAACTGTATGCAAGATGAAAGTGGCTAGTGATCTAGGCTCTCTTAACTTTTTGAGTACCTGTTAAGCATAGTCGTCAACAAAGAGCGTCAATATTCAGATGCAGATACTTGTACAATCAATAATAATAAATAATTGTTGAATCAAATATCTCAAATAAGCATATGTGGTTGTCGATATGCGGAATGAGGACTCTACTTGCATTGTCAAACTAAAAACTTCGACGGCCATGATTCGAAGCTGTCGTGACCAGCTTGGACCATGCTCCCGAGATCAGCGACCTACTATTTTTAAGTATAGCATAGCATCAGCCCTATAATGTTCCCACTGCTGAGACTCAGGAGAGGGAATGGGCCGTAATCCACCACGCGGGCCCATTGCGGGTTGATATTTAAAAAAATAGTTTAAAAATATATATACCTATGAATAAAATACGGTAAAGAGAATGAAAAAATTACTAATAATTGTTGGATTCAGATTAATATAGGTACTGATTATTAACTGAACCAAGAAGGTTGAAGGTTTCGCTTCGAATAAGACCTTTGGCGACCACGCGGCCAACGAAATTATGAAGGACATCTGTAATAGGTGTACCTGGAATTAATTTGGACTTAAAACAAGGCCACTGTTATGTGTAATAAAATACGGTGTAGGGCAGGCTTCTTACTTTTATAGGGGTAAGCAGAACAAGCTGTAACAAGCATACATGTGCTTGATGATAAAATGCAATGTCTTGCAGAAGATATTGCAACTCGCATAGAAGAGAAGTAATTATTGCTTATAAGCCATAAGTGTAGAAAAACGAAGCCTTACATGAAATTATAAAACAAGGTCCTCCATCGCATCTGTCTGTCTATATGAACACGATAAATGCCAAAACTACTGAATAAATTTTCATGCGATTTTTACCAACAGAGTGATTCTTGAAGGTTTTTAAAATCCGTATAATAAATCCATGGTATAATAGCAAAAAGACACAATAATATAAATAACGACAATTTCAAAGAATTGTAACACCGGCACGAAGCTGGAATGGCTAGCAACCCATTCCAACTTCGCTACTAGTGTAATAAAACAAAAAAAAAAACTAGTTAAAAAAATTCAATTCGAACCAATCATTTCTGAGATTACCGTGTCTAATTAAACACACTCTTCAGCTTCATAGTAATATCTATAGATACATGTCCAGCTTAATTGTAATACCAATCAAAACGCATTATTAATAAACTGCCAACCAGCTACAACATAATTAGGAAAAGCATTTTATACGTTTTCTAAATTCTTCAAACGCAAAGGTGTCGAGAATTCCTTAGCGCATTGCACGATATTTGGACAGCGCTCAATCACCAAAACAAAAACCTCTAAAAAGAAAACAAATAAATAATGTAAAATAAATATGATAGATCTGTTTGTTTATCTAATATATAAAGTCTGTCTGAGTTGAAGGTTGTTTCTATTCCCCCCCAAAATCGTCTAACATCTATCACCTAACGACTTCAGCTCCAGTTAAGAATTAAAGTAACTGAACCTGCTTTGAATACTCAACAATCAGTCGGTAGATCTGTCACTCGAAGTACCGACCTACAAAGCGTCAACCAGAAACCATAGAAATCAATTACAACGTGATGCCTACTTTGTAGATATAAATCAAACCCAATTTTAATCCAACAAGAGCATAAATATCGCTCACAATGGATTTTGAACTGTGATTCAACTGAACATCACAATTTAATTCATAGCGGCATTAGGTGCCAAAAGCGTTTCATAACTAGACTTGACAGAAGGTGCATTTTATAAGCATAAAAAAGAACATTACCGGATCCAGGATGCCTGCCATGGGCACAGAGACTGCATCCTCGCCACCTGACGCCACCAGCTTCTCCAGGACCTTGAGGGTCTGTTCCACTGCTGGCCATTCTCCCTTCTGTGCCAGCGTGAGGATTCTAGCCGCCACCTCCCGGATGTTAATCGCAGCACTGGGAGGCTTGACCACGGTCTCAGCTCCATTGGGTTCCTTGACTTCCTTTTTATCACCGTTGACAGAAGAAGTCTCATCTTTGGCCTCGTCTGCGGCCTTAGCCGGCGTGTTCTTGTCTTCGTCCACATTTTTCTTTGGGGGGCCCTTGCCTCCCTTCTTGCCGCCGGCGGCCTGAGACATCGTCACATAACCGTATCACATTCACGAGGCACTGCACAGGGTATCGCGGACGGCCATGGCTCGAGCTCGCGTATGTTATTCGTTGGGCGGGCGGAGCATGACTGCGGCACGGTTGCGTACCGCGAGCCGATTTCTTGCATGATTGGAGTAAATAAAGGCGGCGGTGCGCCCGGCTGGATTTACAAACAAACTCCCGAGCGATGTCTCAGAGCGTCCCATGCATTGACCCATTTATTATTATTGTTTCAGGACCCCTGTTAGTAACTTGGTGACGATTTATAAAAAAAATCACCCCTTTTTACTATTTTCTTCGTCTCAATGTCAAATTCAAAGTTTGGTACGAATCAACAGCTCCTTCAATAGAAGGCAAGGCGCTATCTTTTTATTAAATGATGGCGCCTCTTACCTTTCAAAATGCAGCATTTCACATTGCTGAGAATAAATCTGAGACATACAGTCAAAAATGAAGTGAATCATCGTGTAATCTTTTATGTAGAAAGTATGTCGTGTAACAACATTTTGTTCATTTTATTACTTTTTACTTCATTTGTAATTTCGCTAATAGACTGATTTATTAATTTTTAATCTTTTAGCGAAACTCCAGTTCGATAGTCGGTGGAATTGTTCGGTTTGACATGATATGATACACTCGATATATTGAAAGGTGTTGCAATTTAGTAATGAAATTAAACAGCCAAGTCAGTGCCCGATGAGTTAACGGTTTTTTCAGCGTCAGCATTCCGTAAATACCAACTATATTTTTGTTATGAAACAATTACTTTTATTTTCTATGGAAATTCGAATTGATTTTGTTTAAGTAGTTGTACCCAGATTGTTAATTCGATTAGATTATCTATACATCATTTTTAAATATTTTCTTTTGGATTGATTGAAACTACTTGACATAAAAAAAAAACCCAGAAAATTAGGTTAATATCGGCATAATTACAAAATACATAATAGCAAAGGATTACCTAGATCTTTCACCTCGCGACCTTGTTAGAGAGAACAGGAAGGCGGAAAATACATTTGTAACGCATTTTCACCTACCAAGATCTGTATCGTGGCCTTAGGAGGTCGGGCAAATTTGCATGTTTCGTCACAGAGGGTTGCGGGGCGGCGGGGCGCGGGGCGGGGCGGCGTCGCGTGCGCCCCACGCGCCACTTCCGGTGCGGGGCGAGAGGGGGGCGAGCGGGGGCGAACGGGCCGGGGCGACTCGGCACTCGGCCTCGATTCAGCCACCGCCAAGATCAGATACCAAAAAGAATACAAAGACTTGACCGTGGTCTGTTATGTTACGTATATAATTTGTGTGTAGTTTATTAGCAGTGTCTTTATGTAAGTACATAATATAGAGTTCTATTACCCACGTTCTGGTTTAGGCTAACCAGCGGTATCTTATGCGGCTCAAGAAGTCTTACTTGGCATTTTTTATGGATGGAGTAAGTCATACCTAATTTGTTTTTAATGATATATTGTCTTTTGCTTGGCTTTGCCCAGACGGTAGAGTTGAAATGAAATGTTTCAATGTTGTATGTTACGGAATTTTTCGGAAGAGTAATCATCAAGTTAAAATCCTCCTCCTCCTCCACTTCCTCTCATTCTAACGGGAAATTTATTTGATGATTTTCCTCCAAAAAGAAAATACATAAGCAACCTATAATGACTGGCCTGTTGTTCTAGTAGTTAGTCACCCTGACTGCTATGCCGGAGGTCATGGGTTCGATTCCCACCCAGGACAAATGTTTCTGTGATGAGCACGATCATTTGTTCTGTGCCTTGTATGTATTTAGAAATATATAAGTATATTTGTCAGTGCTCTAGTACCCATAACGCAAGTTCTGTTTAGCTTTGGACTAGACGATATTGTGTGATAGTTGTGGAATATTATTATATTATTTATTATAATGTTCTACCTACTGGGATACCGTCTCAAATCCAACGCGCTGGGCCAATTTGCGGTGGTGGATGTCACATGTTTCCAATTTTTTTCTTTTAGGACATCCTTTTTTCCTTTTTGTTTACTGGTTTGAGAGCAGTGATATTGAAGTAATAATAGGTAGGTAGGTTAGTAAAGTGCTTGTCTGGATTCGAACTCACGACCGTTACCACTAGGCAAACACCGCTGACGTTACCGGGGACTGTGCAGAATAGTCGAAATAAACTGATTGGCTGATTTTTTATTAAGCTTCCGCAGCTGGAAAAATTAAGCAGTAGACAAGCAGGGTTTTTCCGCAGGCCATAGATAAGGACACATGGCCACTATGGCAAGGCGCGGTGATGACAGGTTGAGTTAGTTAGTGACAGAGTGGCGATTAAAGACTGGAAATAGTAGAGTAGTAGTTTGTCACTGCGACCGAGGAAAGATTCACCCGAGCCGAAGGCGAGGGTTTTATAGAGCCGTGTCCTGCAGTAAAAAATTTCCATGTGTATAAAACAACGAAAAAAAAAAATAAACAATAATAAATAAACGTTGGTTGACGCTCGACTCGTTGGGGTCGCTTATCGCCCGGTCTGGTACGATAAATACAATAAATTGCGGCGGGGGCGAGCTCGTGCACTTTTCTGCACTAATGCGGAAAACAGTAAATTGCGTGCCTAAAAGCTGAAGGGATAAGAGCGGGGTTTTCAGTAAGTGTATTGGAAAAGAAGTGTGGCACATTCGGTGATATTGTTGGCATCGCTGGTAGAACCTAGATAACGGTGAGCACAGTGTATAAGGTGGGCAGGGTGTAATGTTCTGCAAACCTCTATTAAAAGGGAGGATCTTGCGATTAAACGGCCGGTGTCTGGTCTATGCAACTGCCCGATAGTTCTTACCCAACTTTTGTATATGTTCTGATTGCGCGTAGAACTCTAATACCACGATGTAAGATTATGTGTTTATATTCCTATGTGGTGGTTTAGATTCTGCCATGCTAGTATCGTCTGGAGATCGGTGATCGATGGTAAGGTTGATAAGTTTTTATACAACTTTTAATGCAGCCATGTCCTAATTTTTGAATGAGGCAAACAGCTGTGTTATACTCCAGTGAGTTGGATCTAGTGCAGTGCGCATAAATAATAAAAAACGGTAATTTAAAAAACTAAAAAACCCGACTGCTTTTCTGAGCATTCATGAAAAAGCCCTAAAACAAGAAAGTCGTTGTACCCGATTGCACTTATCTATATAATATTTTAAATACTGGCAGTCGGGACCCATTCTAGAATTGAGAGCACATACCTATATTACATTGCAGATTACTCCAATCTATTGACTCGACGGCTGACTTTCTAGAATGGGTCCCGACTGCCAGTATTTAAAATATTATATAGATAAGTGCAATCGGGTACAACGACTTTCTTGTTTTAGGGCTTTTTCATGAATGCTCAGAAAAGCAGTCGGGTTTTTTAGTTTTTTAAATTACCGTTTTTTATTTTTTATTTTTTTAGTTTTATTTTATTACGATATCACTTTCAAAGTAATTACGAATCCAAAGACACCTCTCAAACTAAAATCCATCGAGCCGTTCGGGTCGCAGAGCGTGCCAAACATTTGAATTTGGCACTAAAAATCCGCCATTTTGTTTTTTTTTTTATTTTTATATACCCAGTGTCACTCTCACAGTAAATACGAATCTAACGACACCTCTCAAGCTAAAATCCATCGAGCCGTTCAGGCTGCAGAGCGTGCCAAACAATTATACATACATACATACATACATACTTACATACATACATACATACTCTCGAAAAACATAACCCTCCTTCTGGCGCAGTCGGGTAAAAATACACCAAGGAGTTGAATGTGTTGCAGCGTTCATGTGAACTGCTGGCGTCGCACGTCGACCAGTAGGTAATATTTAAGGACGCTCCATAAGACTGGTCATACCACAGATATGTCAAACAGTAGAGAAAAAATAAAAAAATGTTTTCAACACAATTTTTTATTTTTTATTTATAAACTAGTGCTTGATAGCGATCCCAAATTTATTCGAGTTCAGATGTCTCCAAACTACGACCACTTATTTCGCTGATACAAAATCAAAAACTATAAGAACGACACACAAGCTCATATTTCTCACGGACACAAAGGTATTGATACCACCAAAAATAAACTCGGTTCGGTCGGTTACCAGACGGTCGGACAGCGAGCTACCTATTGCTCGCCGTCAGCAAGCCCGCGCCTACGGTGGCTGGAAATCGTCATCGGAATCTCGGCGGCGGCTGGGTCGTGAGCGCCGTTGCCTTTGCCTGATGCGGTCGGCTTCCTCCCTTGCTAGCATTACTGCATCGGAGAAGGAGGCGACCGTCTGCCATCCCTCCTCGCATCGGACCATGGCCTGTACCAAGGCCGGCGCGAGAGTTCGCCGCCGATCGCCCCCACGAGGACACGGCGATGACCTGGTGTGTCTTGTTTCTGTGAAGTTGTTACTATTTTGGTGCACAATAAATTTTATTCTATTCTATGACTAAATAGTGACTAAGTCAACGGTCACCTGCATAGAGGTTACATGATCAACAGGGTGTCAAGTTCCGTATCCTTCATTGAAAAGGGAGGATCCTCTGATCTGGTGGGTGTTGTGTTTGGTGCCTACTGCTTGATAATAGTTTTTGGGAATGTTGTATTTATATTCTAATCGCATGGAGGACTTGGACACTATATTTAGGATTTTGTCTTTTAGTTCCCGTATCCACATGCTGATAGAGGTGTATGTGATCAGTCACAAGAAGAAAAAATACCCGTAATTAGCGGGTCGTAGATGATAATGAACTAGATTTTGTTCAGTAATTACGCTGACATGCTTACATAGTGGGTCATAAGTTGGTGTAGATAACTCTAGCGCTACTCAATGTTGGTGTTTCTAAACTGAGCAATCTATACAACCTTACTTTTAGTATAAGCGAAACCTGAAAAATGTGTAGTATATAGTAGTTTTATGTAAAGAATCTATATACGAGTATAAAATTTCAAAACCGTATCATGAAAAATCACAATTATGTTACCTGGTTGTCCGCACAAACACATAGTCACCAGGCCGTCCGGGCGACTGAGGGGTTGTTTTACTCTCGCAACCAGCTGTGCGCTGGCGCCTAATGCCAGTATAACTTGCCATGACCTGTATTATACTTAGTGTCGGTGGCGTCCAATTTGTGGCCTTCTTTTAAATGGTTTTGGAAAAAAATATAATATGGTGTAAAAATTATTGGAATCGATTCAGTTACTGATTCTGGACAAACTGTATTCAGGTTTCGCATATACTCGTACTTAAAATAATGTTGTATACACCGTTAAATTTTGATGGTTCTAGCCCCGTGGAGGGTCGATTCCCTACATGAAACCCTATCGATTTGTAAAGATAAAATTAAAAAATAAAGTACATTTTTTAAACTCGAATTAATTTACGCATGTACGAAATTAATTTCTTTAAGTAAACGTCAGCTGAGCGAGTTCAATGCTCTGTAGGTAGTTAATACGCAACAACTGACAGCTATCTACAAGGTCGTTGACTCGTTTACATAAGGAAATTAATTTCGTACATGCGTATATTAATTCGAGTTTTAGAAAAAATGTATTTTATTTTATTTTTACAAATTGATAGACCATTCCTCGGCATTAAAACGATCAAAATTTAACGGTGTTTAGTATTAGGCAGTAGGCTGCCACCCGAAACTCTACCTGCGCCAAATTAGTGCTTCCCTCTTTAATAAATTATGACCTACATATGTATTAATCCTAAATATAAGCTAGTACCAAATTTCATCCAGTTCCGTTCAGGTGTTTGAGTACGAATGAGTAACGAACGTACACACATATAAAATGGCGTCTTTATGATATAATGTGATAACTATCATGTATTATCAAATATTTAGGTATTATCATAATAAAAGATAAGTTGAGAATTAAATGATATATATTTATAATAGAATGCTGGTTTAAAAAACGGTAAATCAAGAAAGTAATATTGTATTAAAAATGCAAGGCCCCCAGTCGCCAAGATACAGGCACCGGCTAGTTTGAGGACCATTGTAATAATTTTGGTAAAATACAACTACCGTTATACAATTTTGTAGTTAAAAAAAATCTTGTAACAATGGTTGAATAAGAAGTAGCATTTAATGTTTAAATTCATGGCTAAAAACTATGAAATGATATACAAAACGTGTCGATCATTACCTACTCCTACATAAATCATCTTAAATTAAGCGGCAAATAAGATAACCCATTGGCTATAGTTACGCGCAGCCCAACACTTCGATTGAGACCGGAAACCATAACAAATGGTTCAACCTATTTGCCGCGTACTATAACTACATAATTATGTTGAGTTGTCTCAATAAGCTGCTATAGAATTCAAAACATACCTACGAGTACAAGAAGTTGAGAAACAAATTCCGCTCTTACGCAATCCGCACGCAAACGAGTAATACTGGTATCCATGGTGGTATCTGGTATCATAGAAACGGTTTATAGATATACTTAACTCGTTCAGTGTGGAACGAGGTCTAGTACCTCCACCTCGTATAGTACGCGGCAAATATGATCTAAAATCTGCTGGTCAGTACATTTGTGTTCGCCTAACTGGTCAAAATGTACTGAAATTGGCAATTTTTTTTCCTATTTCAGGTTTGGTCCCATACTAAAAGTTGTTTGTTATCATGACTAGAATCACGTGTTTAAGTATCGTTCACTAATTACCAGTCACCCTATATATACATAGTTAGGTTTAGTATAAATTAGTTAGTTCTTAGTTTAGTTTATTTTCCTGTTAGATGTCTTGTTTATAATAAAATCATTATGATTAGATTAGATACTTTATCAAAACAGAATGCAGTGGTGTACAATACGCGGCATATAAGTTGAACCAAAATAGTAACAGATTTTCAGGTCACAATCGAAGTGCGGCGCAGTAGAGAGTGGCTTGTAACTATATTGCGACGGCCATTTTAGTTCAACTTATTTGCCGCGTACCATAACAGATTTCGGGACTCAATCGAAGCGGGGGGCTGTGCGTATTCATAGCAACGGGTACAACTTATTTTCCGGTACTTTATTTAAGGGGTTACTCGTTACTCGCACTAAAGCAAAAAAAAAATTAAAGTTTCTTAAACTTTAAGGGTCTGATAAGCCCCTTACCGTCATATTGATAGTTCTCAAACGTTTTTGTTTGATAACTACATATCTAAAGGAACAAAAGGAGCTATCTACGTAAAAACGAAACGAAAAAATAAAGTAATTACATTTAAGTAAATTTTACAGGAGAAGGAAAAAACTAAAAAATCTTAACTTAAAACGTGAGGATCATAGGAATCCAATGCGAGACGTATAGGACCGGTGGTTCTCTTCTTTCTCCCGCTCTTGAGCGGGGCGGGAGGGCGCCGGGCGTGTCAAACTTTTACTGACTAAAATCAGCTCCAGTGCATTCTTTGCCTTCGTACTGCTCCGGGGTTCTCTTTCGCACATACCATGGTTCCAATAGGCTTCGACCCTGCTGGACCTATACTATTGTGCTGAAATCTTCTTGAGGGGCATGTGGAACATTACGCGTCGTAGACGGCTCGGCCTCGGTTCGGAAGGTTACAGGATGACCAGACGCAGCACAGCATTACATTCTACCTTGAAACAATATCAATCTATTGTGTCTCACTGCAGACCAAAGTACTTGCTTCCCTTCGATGTTTTACATTCCAAAAACAATAACATAATTTCAAAAATTATCTTGAATCCACTATCTCTGGACTGATAAGAATGTTTGTATGGTAATGTGTATGGTATGCGATTGTCAGCTAATCAGTAAGTCCGTGCGTTACCGTCGGAGAGGTCGTGTCTTGATAATGTGGACCAAGAGTGCGATACACGCTTCGAGCATCCGAAGTGCTGTCAATACGAGGTCTGTTTTTTTTGTAATGTTTTTATTTAAGGGCCTCTTTTATCATCGTCTGATTAGAGTTTTATGAAATAGATTTTAGCACAATTGAAATGAAATTTTGTATGGTACGAGTTTTAAAGCTAGATTTGACAGATATTTTGTACTCAGCACTGATTTATTATAATGTATACATATGAGCTGCCTTACAATTTATAATATATAAGAGTGCGTTGTACCTGATAAAAGTACGCATCAAGATTTTTCTTTTTTTTATTCATTATTTATTTCTGAATTAATACAGTTATAATCGTTAAAATACAGGTGATGCAAATTATAAACTCATTAGAGTTTTACCGTGCATCATAACCATCGACACACAATTTTGACTAGCTGAAACACAGCAAAAATAACAAAATATCCATACATTTTTGATCAATAAAATATCTCCGAATAGGTCTATGTAAATACAACATTGACGAGTGAAGAGTTCGGGCGTAACATCAGTGACCGAGCTAGCTTTTTATCATTCATAAAGTAGTTAAGAAATCTCTAAACATAGAGTGATACAGGTTGTTCCTTTATTTTAAAACATCTATCTGTGTGTGTCCCTCATCGCATAATCGATTTATAGGCACAGATGCATAAGATTTCTTTTTTTTGTTTCTGTTTTATTTAAGATATTCAGATTTTATAAGAAGTGTTGTTTTAACTTGTGTTTTATGTTTTTATGTGTAGTTATATTTATTAATCTTGTTGGTAGACTGTTTATAAGGTAGAGCATCTTATATTTTAGTGTTCTTTTGCCATGTAAGTTGTTATACTTAGGAAGTAAAAGCCTTGCGTTGATGAAACTACGGGTATTTATTTAATTATTCTTACGGGTTTTGATGTTTTATAATTTTCATTAAAGAATTTCTCATTCAGAAGTGTTAATTTAACTTTTCATGGATGGGTATAATTTTACAGACTTCAAACAGCTTGTGGTAATCATTTCTCAGTTTAATTTTAATGTTGTACGGAACAATAGCTTTTAATATACGTAGTTGTAGTGTGTATATTTTGTCAAGGTGGGTCTTATATGTCTATGTATTTAATGAAGCATACTCTATCTGAAAGCAACGTCGAGGCAGGCCTTAAAAGAGTTAGTAGTAATAATAATAATAATCTTTATTCCCATAAAAAGTGTTACAAATAGTTTTAAAGTCTTTGATTCCTGAGCTAGGTTCAAAGACCTGAATTACAGAAATCAGCGGCCTTTCTCATATTTTGGTGACAAACAATTATGTAAATAAAAAATAAATGCAGTGTGCAGATTTTCTGCCTAATCTGTTATATCCTAATATTTTAAGTCTTTTTTTTTCTTATTCTGTTATTCTGTTATTATCAAATGGTGAGTGGGAGGTTGGAGTTATGTGTGAATGACAGTATGTTTTGTGTATACGGTAATGTGTTAGGGTGTATGCGTGTATGTGAGAGCTGAGTGAGAGTGTGGGTTTAATAAATATTTCACAAAATATTGTTATAATATTAGTTCCGTTTGCTCATAATCTTGTCCTTGTAGCCAACTTTTAATAATAATTTTAACTTCACGGTTAGATAAAGGGTGTTTATTTTTTATTTTATTTATTCTATTGTATAACTGAACTGCTTTAAAGCCGTGTTGTCGTCTGGCACTGGCTGTTCGACATACAACGGTTGGGCAAACATTTTTTATGACACGCTGCTTGTTGTATTCTTCTGCGTTGTAAGGAGTGATTTTATGCTGTTGGATAATTAATTGATACATAATGTATAGAGCTGCCAAACTGTAAGGACCTGACACTTTTCATACAACTTCGTTGCGGGAAATTTGTATGGACTAAAAGTCATAACTTTTAAAATAGATCTTTAAAATAGAGTTAGTGCTATGATCTGTAGGTGTATCACGAGACTGGTCTGAGAGGGTGCGGGAGTACAATGTCTGAATGAACTTGGAGAAGGTCTTTGCCCAGCAGTACGAAAGTAAAAAAAAAAAAACTATTCGGCATAATGTATACAACCAACTTCCTAAATCAGTCCAAGCCAAATGAAAAGTACCTTTAAACGAATGAACCTTTAATAAGTAGGTATTCAAAGTCTTATTATTGTCTTTAAACAAAGTTTTTACGAACTTATCAGTCAATCTATATTTTTATTTAAGTAGGTAGGTGTTCGGGTCAATCACCGAACAATAATGACCCTGTCAGAATAATTGCGACACCGCGCTCAATGCATTTATTATTTTATGTATTACTTAAGTAAACACATTCAGTACGCTTTCGGATAGCATATCGGGCGCGACTCAATCTCATCTCATTCACCTCATTAGTTTTAATATTATTCCTTTGTATTAGTTTAATCAGTATTGTTGAAATATAACTATCTTTATAATCTTTAATCTTGGTTTATCTTAATCTCACCCCAAACAGTAGGTATCAGCAATAGACACGTAATGATTTTATAATCATAGTTATCAATATGTGTGCAATTGTATGTAATGCACGCTTTATAACGAAGTGACGATGTATTCGAATGTTAACATCACAGCTAATAAAAACATCAGCATGATTTATTCATTATTTATTTCAAGCTATAAAAGCATAAAAACAAATAAAAAAAACTTTAAAATAACCATAAATTATTAAAAAATAATTTTGAAATTTAATTAAAAATTCCATAAAATGGTAATATTTTAATTTAAATATTCAATTCAATTAAAATGTTATTATAAAAAATAGCTAAGATAAACAAACAACAGGATCTGCTCCTCGCATAGTTAGCTCAGTATCTGTGGACAGGACACTGACCTTAAGCCAAACTGAATATCGTTAAAAGTTAGTTTTATTTAACTTACAATTAAGCATCTTTGACTGCAGTAAGATCAGTCTTTAGTTGTTTTTATCAGATGAAGTGATTAGATGATTTCCCACCTCAATAAAATCGCCTATTTCTTGACCTTTTTTAATATTATGTTTTAAAAAAAAAGTTGTTTCACACTAGGGGTAACTACCCCTATACCGTGAATGCATACACAACCATGTTAACTCATGCACAAGAAAAAATTTTGAATGGTAATATGCTGATGACGCATTTTTTTGTGTTCATCCATCTGGATGTCCTCCACCATGGCGCTAGTGAAGGCGTCCACGGTTTTCTACAATTACTACCTTTGGATGAAATCCAGAGGACTGAGAGAACAATTTGTAGGTCATACAAATATTTGCTCTGTGCGGAAATCGGACTCAAGACATGGAGCGCAGCAGCTAAATGCTCTAACATTGCGCCAACCGTGCCGTCATAATTATCACTGAATTGCTAGCAAGACCATGTTCATCAGCTGCTCGTCTGTCTAGTATAAATTCCGAAGGAAAAAGGTAAATAGTATCGCTATAAATCGCTGAAGGTTCGATACTGAACCCGTCAATTTTTATTTTTCTATTTATTGTAAGGGGTTTTTACCCACATGGATACACCTAACCCTATCATAGCCTCTTAGTTCTAATTACGAGTACATTAACTTAAATAACTAATTTGAGTGCTTTCACTCAAATGATGTTTATCTCTCTAGATAAACCTCAATAAGATATACTAGCTAAATTACTTAGCCTATTTGCTAACTGTGATTTAGGACATCACAAAATTGTTTTTACTAACCCAACGTCTATAAAATTCCGTTTAAAATCTTTAATTAACGATTCTCTCTCATCTTTGTTTCTTACAAAGTTCATGAGTACGTGAAGTATATCTTTAATTTAATTGCATACTACACAATTGTATTGATGTAAAATTAAAATTTTGCTGGTGGTCCGGAGCGAATACTTTCAAACCTAACCTGTTATCTTTAGAAATCTCAAAATGATTCTGTCATATCGTATACAGACTAGAGGTAAGTATCTAAAAATTTTACAGTGTTACCTCTGACCCCTCCCTAACCCCCCCCCCCTCTCCTAACTGTCTATAAATTATTGCATTGATATGAATAGCTATTACTGACTTCATCACTGTATTAACATAAAGCGTTTTGTTTTATGTATATTTTTTATTATTCTTAAAACGCGAGTCGCGTTTTACCACTTTATAGTTTTGGTTTTTTTTTTTCTAAATTTCATGTTCAATTTCATCATTCTGAATGAGCCTTTGAGCATCCGCCCCTTTTTAGTATGAGAATCTATATATATATATAAAAGAAAGTCGTGTTAGTTACACTATTTATACACAGACATAGGATTATATAATTTTTGTCCCGTTTAATAATAAAAAAAAGTATGAAAACCTGCTCATTTACCGCTTACCTGGTAGAGTAGGGTAGAGTAGAGTAGGATAAAGTAGAGTAGGGTAGAGTAGAGTAGAGTAGGATAGAGTAGGGTAGAATAGAGTATAGTAGGGTAGACTAGGGTAGAATAGGGTAGAGTAGAGTGGAGCGGGAGCGAATCCGCGGGCAAAAGCTAGTTATTTATAAATGAAAAACGTGATGATTATTTAAGAATATAAAGACAATCGTCATATTGTATTTATATGTTTTATCGTATAAATACAATATGTATTCTGGGCATATCCCCAGAACACATGAAAAACATACGAAGAGATGTATGGATTGTGTGTCTCTTCTTCTTTTTAACTTCTTCTCTTAAGCTTTATTTATTAAACAAAAAATACAGAGGCGAACTTAATGCCTTAAGCATTTTCTACCAGTCAACTTTAGGGTGATGCTGAGTTAATTAGTAGTTGGTTCTATAAAAGTGAGAGAAAAGGCGAATACATAAATAGGTGAATTAATATACACAATTAATAAAAAATATTATAGCTACACTAATAAAGTCAAACAATTGATTCAAATCGACAGTTGGAAAACATTAACGCTGTGATGATACTACTGCCAACTTCTTACGAATTAGCTCGCGAACCGCTCATGATAAGCTATCATAGTACATCAGGGTTCGATTGCCTACAGACAGTAATACTTTCAGTCTTCTGGGTTGGCAAAAGGTAGAATCGAAAAAGGTAGAAATGTAGAGCCAAACGTAAACGCTTATGTTATTATAGAAAACCGTGCGGTTATAGTCAATTACAATTCTACAGAGCACACTTTTACTGGTCTCATAGCGGAGAACATCCAGAAGGATAAACGCAAAAAGTTTGCCACCAGCTTGTTTACCATTCAATACTCTTATTTATATAAATATTTATTATAGTAGTTCGGTACCTTGTGCCTCATATCTTTTATCATCAAAGAAAATTATGCAGATACAGCGTGATTATAATGTCAAGTAGCGTACCTTAATTTTTACGGAAAATAGCACAGTTCTTTTCAGTTTTATTATTCACAAAATACACTGTAACTTGTAAGCGACCTTATTTTAGCGGCATGGGGTTTAATTTAGTTTTTTGCCGACGTTTGATTTATTATATAATTAAAAAGTACAAGGCATAGTCCGGAAGTTATTGTGTAGATTATAATTATCCTTATATGTAGTGCAATCTGATGATAACACATGTAAAGAGTTAAAGCTAGAGCAGCCTATTGTTTATATAGTTGCTAGAGCAACTTTTTTGAAAGAAAGAAAGAAAGAAAAACAGTTCTGGAACAATCCTCTATTTCCCGAAAGGTTTAATTACACACTTTTCGTGTGCTCGTGAACGTTACGGAAAACCTGCGGTGAAAACGCTGTGCTGCCTCAACGACGAACACCTAAATAGGATACATTGGATTGTCAACCTAATGCATCTATTATACATTGGATTGTTAATTCAATGTATCCTATTTGGATGTTCGTCGTTGCGGCAGCGCTGCATTTTCTTAGAGAATAGCACCACTGGTTTCAGACTTGCTATTGCCATCATCGGTGCTCGAAACCAGTTGAGCTGCTTCTGGGTTTGTGACAAGAAAGCCCACTATGTGGCAATACTGGGGCTTGCGCTCTAAAGCTTTAAAATAAAAATACATTCTTTATAAATAAATAGTCAAATATATGTATTTCAGGATTTTTGATAATAATGACTGATAGAAATAAAATAAAACAGATTACATATTTATGACACAGACAACAGTAACACATAACGGCAATAAACATAAAGTACTTAAAAAAATAAGACGATTACAGTTTTCAAGCGAATGCTTTACGGTGATGTTGTCATGATATGATATGATATGATATGATATTTTATTTATGCAAATAAGTTCTCAAAAACACTTTTACACGTCAATTTTTTTTTTCGTCAATTTTAACTAGATGAGGCCGGTGTTTCCTAGCTGACTACCCTGAGAAGAAACACCGAAACAAACTCAGGGGTCAAAGTCTCTTTTAAAGTCCATACAGCAAACAAGTAATGGTCAAAACATATGAGAACCATGCAGATTAGTGTCTGGGATGGTCTTTTGAAGAAAGAACCACACAGTTCTGAGTGGACCTGTCCAGTCAGTGCAAGCATTTGTCAGTATTCGTAAAGCTCAACTCAGGACTACTAAGGAGCTCAACGACTTGACGAACAATACCAAAGAAAGGACATTTGGGTAGGCCGCAAAAAGTACTCATAACTGTCAGACATTAATTAAAATTAGAGAAAAACGAGAAAAAAAATCCACATAGTCCCCAAATTCACAATAATAAAATATCCAAAAATGTAATTTTACAGAGTTAATATTGCTAAAATAAAAAAATAAAAATTATAAAAGTAATTGTTAATGTCAAATTGTAAAAATAAACAATGTCATAATTGTATAAATAAGAATTAAAAAAAAAAATTAAATTAAAAAGTTAACAATGTCATAATTGTAAAATAACAATAATCGTCAAATTAAATAAACAAATAATAAAGAAGGGCAATTTAAAAAAAAAAAGTAAATGAAATAACAACAAATATAGTGAGTACTGGAGCAGGTCAATCCCAAGCCGTTTTGTCCTCGAGATACTCTTTTACAGTATAAAAAGCCTTCTGGCAAAGTTTCCGTTTTACAAGTTTTTTGAATTTATTAAGGCTAAGTTCCTGAATAGGACTGGGAATCTTATTATAAAAGTGTATACATTGGCATCTAAATGAGCCTCCTATTTTTCTGAGTCTAGTCGCAGGAACCACTAATTTGTGTTTGTTCCTAGTATTCACGTTGTGAATATCACTGTACTTTTTAAACAAATTTCTATTTTTGTGAACATACAAAATATTTTCATAGATATACTGAGATGGCACAGTCAAAATATTAATAGTTTTAAATTTATCTCTAAGGGAGCATCTGGGACTTAATTTTTAAATTGAACGAATAGCCCTTTTCTGTAAAACAAAAATCGTCTGAATATCAGCGGCATTTTCCCACAATAAAATACCGTACGACATTACGCTGTGGAAATAACTGAAATAAACTAAGCGGGCTGTCTCTAAATCAGTTAGATTTCGGATTTGTCTAACAGCATATGCTGCAGAACCAAGTTTTTTTGACAACTTATCAATGTGTGGGCCCCACTGAAGCTTAGCATCAAGAGTTAAGCCCAAGAACACTGTAGTACCTTCAGGACTCAATTCTTTACCTTTTATTAGCACACTAGTTTCCACTTGCCTAACATTAGGCATCGTAAACTTTACAAATTTAGTTTTTTTTTCATTAAGAAGTAAGTTATTAACATTAAACCAGTGTACTATTTTTGAAAGGGCAATATTTATATCGTCAGTAACCGGCTGCTGACATTTAAGTTTAAACAAAAGCGAAGTGTCGTCTGCAAACAACACTATATCATGGTTATCCTTTATAAGGTAAGGCAAATCATTTATATAAATAAGAAATAAAAATGGGCCAAGAATTGAACCTTGGGGTACACCCATTGACACTACAGACCCGGGTGATCTTATTCCGTTTACGTCAACTCTCTGAATCCTATCACTCAAATATGAAGTAAGAAGATCCAGGGAGGAGTTCCGGATTCCGTAACGGTGAAGTTTCCTGATTAATGTTTCATGGAGAACACAATCAAAGGCCTTGGACAAATCACAAAAAATGCCCAGGACATCGCATTTGTCTTCCCATGCATTATAAATATGTCCTAAAAGTTCAACACCGGCATCGGTTGTTGAACGACCCCTTGTAAAACCAAACTGTTTAGTGTGTAATAATTTATGTGTATTAAAAAATCTTTGTAACTGTTGTAAAATTAGTTTTTCAAATATTTTACTAAAGGTGGGAAGGAGTTCATGCCAAGAATGACCGATATTGCCTCATTATATATGTCACCGTAAAATATTAAATACCAATATATTACAAGCTATCTCATAAGATTATATACTGTCGAAAGATTGTGAAGCTTAACAAACAGCTCACAATTTAACGTCCATTGTCCATCACAAAAACTCAGAAATATCAGTCATTGTTAATCAAGTTGAATTTACTGTATAGGAACAAAGCTAACGCAATAGAACGCCCTACTTATAAGACCGACAAATCAGGGACAACCTTCGGACAGTTGACAATTTAACGCGCGATATATTGTAATTTAACAGTTGCACTTCGATATATTACAATCTACTGATAAATAATGCGTTAAATCGTGAGCTGTTTGTTAAGGTTCACAATCTTTTGATAGTTTGCAATCTCGCGAGATAGATTGTAATCTAACGGTATTTACAATTTTATTACAATCTACCGATAAATAATGCGTTAAATCGTGAGCTGTTTGTTAAGGTTCACAATCTTTTGATAGTTTGCAATCTCGCGAGATAGATTGTAATCTAACGGTATTTACAATTTTACGGTGACATATATAATTGAGAAATATAATGGGTATTGTTGCTGATATCATACCAGGCGGGCTAAAAAGGCCACTTTAGCCCACTTTGGCCACTTTATAGAGCAAATCATATTCCGAATTCCTAGCAGATCATAAGCAAATCTTCTAATGTTCGTAAAATGGTTGCACAAATTAGTCGAATCATACTCAATTCACTGCATATCAGAATCATATTTCTTGTAAATATTGCCGTATAAAAAAATATGATTCATATTATGATTCTACAAAAGTGGCCTTTTTAGTACTGCAGTTAGGTAACCAGAAGAAAGCATCTGATCTACAGG
Organism: Leucania comma; assembly: GCA_958295575.1. NCBI lineage: Eukaryota > Metazoa > Arthropoda > Insecta > Lepidoptera > Noctuidae > Leucania > Leucania comma. The sequence continues at coordinate 5,758,949 of OY282469.1, forward strand.
ACTGTACTACTGTACTGATATAGTTTATATCAGTCCGTAGAAAATGACGTAAAAGTAATAATTATGGTCTAATCAGATAAAACTTATCACACTAATATTATAAAGGTGTATGTTTGTTACTCCTTCACAGTCAATAGGCTGAATTATATCCTAGTTTATTAGGATAGCAGATTGACGTCCCCTGGACAATAAATCGGTAATCGCAAATAAATGTTTTCGATTTACCGACTTACTGTGCGGTAATAAAGTCGGTAATAGAAAAAAAGTTCTGTGTTTACCGATTTATTGCCCGGGGACGTCGATATGGCATCAAAAACACCAACATCAGCAACCCTACAATGCATTGAGCACTGAGGCGTAGAGTGGCCAGCCTTTTAGTTTTTACAGGATGCATTTTGGAGAGTGTGCGTGAAAATTGCATTACTTAATTACGCCATCTCGTTTCTACTATCGGACAACCCGACGTACGGCGAGTCCATCCTTAAGTTGTTGAAACTTCTACGGTCCAAATTAAGCGTATCGCCTTGTCGTTAATCCCACGTACATCGAAGGACTGGGACAATAGGCCTGCGGTGGTCTTCCCATCCGATTATAATTTAGGTCCCTGCAAGGGTGGAGTGAATAGGTTCTTAAAAAACTAGTACGCCTCATCATTAACTATTGCATCACTGCTTACCATCAGGTGGGATCGCAGTCTTAGTGCTTGACTGCTTGCTGCTTAGTGCTTTATATCAATTTTTAAAAAAATACACGGGCGTTACTTCGAGCGGTAGCTAGTAATTAAAATTAAAATATTTGATATCCGCACTCAGTAGTATTTATCGTTATCGTTTTTCAATGCCTATGTACGATATAAAAAGTAAATCGTTTATGTTTTTCTTTTAATATGGCACTTATCACTAATGTGTCTGCCTCACCAAAGGTTGAATGGTAAAAAAATGCTTAAGGTATTATGTCCGCCTATAAAGTGATAAAAAGTAAATATGTTTATTAACTAAATTAACCCTTATTTATTTATTTATTTTATCAATTGCATGCATATTGTTGTACCTTAAATTAATCAAAACCTACAGTCATCATGACAGAGTTCAATTTTCAAAAACTTCTAAATTATGGCATGTTACCCAAAAAATGCTTGGCTTTATTTTTTTTTTGGGTGGCAATATCTTACTGACTAAAACCCACCTGTGTGTTTCTTCAGTTGTCCTTTGCGTTCTAAGGCCGCAATGATTTATTGCTCAGCAAACAGATTTGACTCATAATATCATGTCAACAATCTTTTAATCCTCGATGGAAAAAGAGGATGAAAAAGAGGGATATGTGAAGAAATAAAATATTTTGAATTAAATTGAGTTGCTTCATTTAAAAACCAATTTTAATGCTGTTTTAAGGAAAAGATATTTTTGAAACTTGTAGATCAGGTATATTTTTTATTCGTGAAAGCTATAGCGTCATCTACGACGTCACATAGGAACTAAACTACGAATCATCTATCGGGATGTTGCCCACACTAGACATAACACCCGTCTTGTCGGAGGATCCTCCCTTTTCGATGTAGGTTTGCGGGACTTTCACATTGCGGTCCTCCGACTCATCGACGCTCATCTTATAATATTTATAGGTTCTTTTAGTGAAGTTAAAAGGCTGAAATAGTAATTTTAATACCTATACTTCGATTCTTTTATGTCTCTCCAACAACAGCACCGTAAAACGAAAAATCCTGGCCTATGATTTTAAACATCAAAATTATTCTAGATGGAGCCGTCAACTTCAGGCAGCAGCCGGTCAAAGCTACTTGCACAACCCGGGGTCCGAGCCCCTGGTATACGCCACGCTCGGTGACGTCATCGCCCAGACAGTCGACAAGTACCCCGGCAGGATCGCTGTCAGATCTCCTCATGAAAATATCACTATCACTTATGCTGAGTTATTAAAACAGGTCAGTATGAATCTTTTCGGACGGAATATAAAATAACAATTTAAGTGTTGACCACGATCACATATATATTTTAACTTTATGGTCATCCTACGAGTCGATGATGGCGCGTAATGTTACACGTGCGCCTCAAAGAGCTGTCAGCAAAACCGTAGAAGTCCAGCAGGACTGAAGCCTACTAGGGCCATGAGTTGACACCTGAAATCCGTGGGCATAGAACGCAAAAGGACCTGAAGTAACATAGGTTCGATTTTTCAGTAAAAGTTAGAGACGCCCTCTGGCTTCGCCTTAGAGCGGGAGAAGTCATTGGATGATATCCTAACGAAAATAATAACAGGTAGTTCGTCTACCTAAACGAACGAAATGTGAAATCGTCGGAGCTGTACGGACGACAGCTGGCTGAACGGTTCCCGGAGGACACGGAGGAGCTCACGATCGAGGTGTGCCCTGCCTGGGCAGAGCACGAGCTGTCCTCGTGGGGGTGATTAGTGGCGGCGATCTCTTGCGCCGGGCCCTGGTACAGGCCATGGTCCGGAGCGAGGAGGTATGGCTGGCAGTCGCCTCCTTCTGCGAAGCAGTGATACTAGCAAAGGAGAACGTCGCATGCGTGAGGCAACGGCCCTCACGCCCCAGCCGCCGTCGGGTTTTCGATCCCGATTTCCGGACTCCGTAGGTGCGGGCTTGCGGACGGCGAGCAATGGGTAGTTCGCCTTCCAGTCCAGATCGAGCACAAGTCGTCGACGGCGCACACTGTTCCCGCGCGCCTCAAGGAGTTGTCAGCAAATCGTAGAGGCCCAGCAAGACCGAAGCCTACGAGCGCTTGTAGACGTCCATTTTTTTTTAACGGACAACGGACCGTCTGTAAACGGATATCCTTAGGCACGTATAATTTTTTGCCGGATGGATGTTAGCTTGGAATGCTGTCTATATGAGCCTGTTTTAAACTGATTATTTATTTATTTATTATACACTTTATTGTTAGCACTTATAAGAAACACAACAAAGAAAAACCGGGCAAGTGCAAGTCGGACTCGCGCAATGAGGGTTCCGCTTCGTACAAACTTGGTAGATTGCGGTTTACGATTTATGAAGTATTTAAAAAAAAACTACTTACTAGATCTCGTTCGAACCAATTTTGGGTAGAAGTTTGCACGGTAATGTACATCATATACTTTTTTTAGTTTTATCATTCTCTTATGTTAGAAGTTTAGGGGGGGGGGGGGGGCGGGTGACACATTTTACCACTTTGGAAGTGTCTCTCGCACAAACTATTCAGTTTAGAAAAAAAAATGATATTGGAAACCTCAATATCATTTTTGAAGAATTATCCATAGATGGGGTATCTATGGATAATTCTTCAAAACCACGTATGGGATTGATGAAAAAAATTTGCAACTGCGCTGTGTGTCGTGGGTTCAATTCCAGCACATTTATGTGTCTGTAATAGGATTTACCTACTGATGTACCACAGGTTTTTTTCTCCTGTATCATAGGTGCGTTTTTATAATAAAAATGAAACTAAAATAAATGTTGTGGACACTGATGGTAGAGGCAAAATACGTTTTCGTAAAAAAATTGGGAGAGATCTTTGGTTAGCAGTGGATTCAAAACCAAAATTATTTTTATTTCATATAGGCCTACATGGGCACTTATAAAACGTCAGAAGCTAGTGCACGGTTCCATATTGGTAGTTTCCTATGGAGAAGAACCGGCAAGAAACTCCATGGTTACTCTTTTAAGAAAAATGAACTGTTATTGGGAGGGAAATATCAAGTATTTCAAATAGTAACTTTAATTCCACCATGCCATACACTTGAGTTGGTGTACCGTAAGGAGACATAATTCCTCATGATAATATCTAGTCCTTTTAAAAGGAATTTTAACAAGCATTTTGCTGTTTATAAATACTTTGTTGAATAATTCATGTTTATCTGCTAGAACGTGAAGATAATAAACAAACATTATGCATTTATGCATCTCACAATAGGTATATGAATATATACGTATACCTACCCGTATGTGGGTAGTACATATATAATATACGAGTATGTATTTAGGTACCTTAAAAAAATCCAATCCAACTTATAGTCAATGTATTTTATGTCGATTGAGCTCCTCAGTAGTCCTGCCCCCCTTGCCAAGCTACAATCGTTTCGTTTTGCGTTAACGCTTGGAGTTGGCCACGCCCCTAATTCGTTTGTTCGAACAAAGGATTTGGAGGCGTGGCTAACTTGAAGTGTTAACGCAAAACGAAACGATTGTTACTTGGCTAGGGGGGCTAAGTTTTCCTGAGCTTCACGAATGCTGATAAATGCTTGCACTGACTGGACAGGTCCACTCAAATCTGTGTGGTTCTATCCTCAAAAGACCACTACTACTATATGGATTTTAAAACTGTCTGTTTATTGTATGTAAACTGTTTGTTTACTGTGTGGATTTTAAAACAGACCCCCAGACAGGTCAAAACCCCCTGATATTGTTTCGGTATCTTGCAGCTACTCGTAGGATACACCGGCCTCGTCTAGTTTAAATTGACGAAAAAAATGTCATGTAAAAATGTTTTTAAAAACCTACTTGCAAAATAAATATTATTTATCATTTAAAAAGATCATGTATTCATTTCAGGCAGACTCTCTAGGCTGTGCCCTTCGCGCCCAGGGTCTTCAGAAGGGCGACACGGTGGGGATATGGTCACACAACAGCGCCGCGTGGATCGTTGCCGTAGTCGCCGCCGCTCGAGCGGGCCTCATATCTGTAAGTCTTGTTACAAAAAAAGTCGGAAGAATATGGTTGGTATATTTTTGTAAAAGTCACAAGTTATTACATTTTATGAAACTAAGTAAAAACAATCCGAATCAATCGTGAATTTAGTAATCCGGTATCCGGTATTACTAAAGCCGAAGAGAGTGAGTCCTGACTCACTCACAAATAGCTTACTCCACTACTTTAGCTTCTTTAAAGGCAAAGTCCTGACTTTGGATTTTACACAACATTAGTTTTAGTATATATGAAACCTGAAACACAAGTGTAGTATTTTTATGTAAAGAATCTATGTACAAAATTTCGTAGCTGTATCATGAAAAATCACAAAGTTATAAGCTTGTTATGTTACCTAGTTGTACGCAGAAATACATGATCACGCGGGCCGCCCGCTGTGATCTGCCGTGACCTGTGCTGTGAATCCATTCAGTTACTGATTCTGAATAAACTATAATCAGGTTTCGCTTATACTAAAAATAGTATTATATACGGTGTGAAAAAATAAGTCGGGCCCTGGAGGAAAACTACCTTAAATCCTAAAGTTTGCTCATTCCTTTATTTTTAAAAAGAAACAAAACTGCATTCAAAAATTTTCTAAAACTCACCTCGCCCGGGACTCGAACCAAATAAAATTAAATTCGCTAATTTATTATACTAATCGATAGGACTATTATTCAGGATAAAATTTCTCTCTCACGAAGGAACTTGCACTTGATAAAGTTCGAGGAGCTGTTCCGGCGTGAAGTAGGCACTGTCTCACCTTTGAAGATATAACTAAGAGCCAGAAACTAAAAAGCATTACTATACCAGCATCTCTTTGAACTTAATATTGAATTTGACATTTCAGGTCTTAATAAATCCAGTGTACGAGAAGAAAGAACTTAGTTTTTGCATAAAGAAGACTGGTCTAAAGAGCTTGCTGATAGGCAACAGATTACCTAAACGGGATTACTACGACATACTATCTCATATAATACCAGAACTGCAGAACAGCACGCCAGGATCTTGGAAGTCGAAAGAGTTTCCTAATTTGACCTCTATCATTACTACGGAAAAGGAGAAACTTGCGTGAGTATTCATTGAAAAAAAACCTTGTACAGTAAATCAGCAGTAATCAGCCCTAATACGAGTTCCGATTTGAAGTAGGTAGAAAGTGTATGTAGAGTATTTTAGTTAGAATTTTTTGAGAATTTTTGGTGCTTATTATTATGTAACTCAGTTAACTCTTCTTTTGATATAATCAGGCAACATCCTGGTTTTTATTAATAGATATAGAATTTAAGGTAATCTGAGAGCTTCTAAAGCTCCGTTAAACGAGTTTCCGCTGCCACGACAAGTCGAGGCATGGCGGACAGAGCTCCGGCGGGATCTTATGGCGAAATGGCGTCAGCGACTATCGCAACCTCGTTCGGGGTGCGCCACAATTGGGGCGATAAGGCCCATCCTTGAGGCGTGGCTGGAAAGACCTCACGGCGCTCTCAACTTCCGCACGACGCAGGTGCTTACCGAACACGGCAAGTTCGCTAAGTACCTGTTCCGGATTCGTGTGTAGGATTCGCCCGGGTGTCGCCACTATGCGGAATACCCGGAGGACACGGTGGAGCATATTGTAGAGGTGTGCCCCGCCTGGGCGGAGCATCGCCGTGTCTTCGTGGGGGCAATCGGCGGCAGCGATCTCTCTCGCCGGGCCTTGGTTCAGCCCATGGTCCGGAGTGAGGAGGGATGGCAGGCGGTCGCCTCCTTCTGCGAAGCAGTAATGCTAGCAAAGGAGGAGGCCGACCGCATCAGGCAGAGGCAACGGGGCGCTCGCCCCAGCCGCCGCCGGGATTCCGATCCCGATTTCCGGCCACCGTAGGCGCGGGCTTGCGGACGTCCGGTAACCGACCGGACCGAGCCCAAGTCGTCGACGGCGCGTTCTGTTCCCGCGCGCCTCAAGGAGCTGTCAGCACACCAAAGAGGCCCAGCCTGCTAACTGCAGGCAGGCAGGGTCGAAGCCTGCTGGGGTCAAGGGCCGTTTTCTGAGAGGAAGGCTCAGCCCCGGCACTATAGGCTACGAAGGAACGGGGTAGGTTTTTAGTCAGTAAGAGTCTGACACTACTTCCCGCTCCGCCCAAGGGCGGGATTTGTCATTGGATGATTTTACCTACCATAAAAAAAAACCGTTAAACGAGTTAAATACGAATACGGGTGAATAGAACCTCATGAAGACTATCGACGGTATCGCGTTAGGTCTTCGTTCAGACCATGGTCTGGAGTGAGAAAGGCTGGGATGCGGTCGCCTCCTTCTGCGAAGCAATAATGTTAGCGAAGGAGATGGCCACAGCCGTGAGGGTACCGATATCTTCACGTCTCAGCCGCCATAACAGAAGATGCCCCGGATGTCGAGAGTCCCAGGGCGACCCTCAGCTACCGTAAGCGTGGCCTTGCGGATGACGGGAATCGGTATCTTGTCTTCTGGCCGTCCAGTAAGAAACTTGAGCCATTTAGGATTCTTTGTATGAGAATTCTTACTTAATAGCACACTAACTGGAATTGTCATGTAATTGGTTCGCCTCGGGACAAGCTTGCTAACCGTGACGTGGCGCGTGGTTAAGCTTTGGTTACGTGCGTTGACAATTACTCTTTGACGGCGAGGCGAAAGGTGATACGGGGACGACCCTTTTCCGAGCTGTATATGTGCTATGACCCTTGTAGATCGAACCATGATTACTGCTTTTATGACTGATGTGTATACATCTATCTGTCTATCTATTTATCTATTAATTCTCTTCCCAACAGGGGCACTACTCCATACGACTCCCTTATAAGTGGATCAGGCAGCCAGATCTCCCGGTACGGTGGCGAGGTTACATCGAGCGAGGGATGTCTCATCCACTTCACTTCGGGTACCACTGGTGAGGTCCCAGAGGTACTTAATATGACAGTACCTTTGTTTACCGTTACCTTAATATACTCTTTATTGTATACCATAAAAAGTTCAGTAGGAGTTTAGATACAATGGGCAGATTTTTTTCGCTAAAAGCGATCTTGCGCAAGCAACCTTTGGTTGGATTTGATAGAAAAAGAGGAAAGATACGCAAGTAGTTCATGGTTAGTTTGATCTGTTTTCAAGTTTTATTAATTTTTTTTAGGGGTTAGTAATACTTCCTCATCAATATACTAATAGGCTGACAACCAGAGAGTAGAGTAATAAGATAAATGAAGATATTCCTTACAAAAATTTATATGGACAAGAACACAAAATCGATAATTTCATCAATCACTTATGTTATAATAATTATTAGTAAGAATGCAACTAATTCTATATGTTATATTTCTTTACACATAATAGCTGAACGAATTTCGATGAGAATGGTTACACGGGTAGATGTGTACCCATGTCCTCTCTCGCTGCGCCCAAGGGCGGGTGTGTCATTAGATGATTTTTCAATCTACTAAAAAACATAGGCTAGTTTCATTGGGACAATTTTCTACTTTCGAGCAGGTGAAACCGCTAAAAGCAGCTCGTTGTCTATAAAAATCCAGTTTTAAGAATGTATTCTGTTAAAAACCTCACTTGAAGAATTTAATTATAAAATGAAACTATGATTTAGTCTATCCTCCTAATATTTAATAACAAATATTTCAGGGGACCCTAAAGCAGCTTTAGACTCTCATCTCGGCGTCGTGAACAACACATACTTCATCGGCAAGAGGAACACATTACACGAGGGATATCACAGCATTTGTGTTCAGGTAACAAGGTGAAATACAATTTGCCGCTGTAAAGCTTGGGACCACTTTTTGTGATCTTAGATCAGAACCATGCTCCTAAAGATCACAGCTCATTAGAACCACCCGGAACCCAATTTGCACCGCCTCGCTTCCTGCATCTAATATTCTTTACATGAATTTGTTTGGGCATGCGCTCACTACATACACTCTGTAGCGTCACTGGATCGCCTCGGTCGCAAGTTGATGTAGTAAGCGCATACCCATATAAGTCCATATACACCGTTAAATTTTGTGGTCGTTTTAATCCCGTGGAGGGTCGATTCGGTACATGAAACCCTATCTATTTGTAAAGATAAAAATGAAAATTAAGTACTTTTTTTCTAAAACTCGAATTAATTTACGAATGTACGAAATTGTCTATTAAGAATACTAGTCGCAGGAGGCGAGGCGGTGCAAAGTGGGAGCCGGGTGGCTCTAATGAGCTATGACCTTAATACACTTACGACATCCAACTCAATCTATAAGCACAGCGTTAAATAATTTTCCACTAAAAATACTATCAACTAAAAACTAAGTATGCAAAATTATTATTAGTAAATGGTTCTACCTTTTGTGATACGCTTAAGGTAGAAAGCGCTTTTTGCATAATTAAAAAAAAAAATATTTGCCTATAATATTTGAAGAGTTCTCTCATTTCGTCTTGGATTCCATCGTCTGAACTAGATTTTGATAAATATTTATTTATTTATAACAGCTTTGACTTACAGTTTATATAAAACTCATTAAAACGAGAAACCATCATAGACGACATTTAGCCAATTACAAGTCTTCACGTATAGTGTCAAAATTAAAATTGAGAAGTGAAAATAAACAGACCTTAACACAATATGAACATTTCAAACAAAAAAAAAAAAAAAAAAGTATTTTCCACATCGGTTTTATAAAAAAAACATCGGTTTATATTTGTCAAAGTTTTAGGATAAAAAATGTAAAGTGAGAAAAAGAAACGCTGCAACCGAAATGGACTTTTCAAACAAAAAAATTAAAAGTATTAATATCGAGGTTTATAAATGTCATAGTTTTAGGATAAAACATGTAAAGTGAGAAAAAGAAAAGCTGCAACCGAAATGGACTTTTCAAACACTATATAGACTTTTCAAACAAAAAATAAAAAGTATTTTCCACATCGGTTTTATAAAAAAAAAAACATCGGTTTATAAATGTCAAAGTTTTAGGATAAAAAATGTAAAGTGAGAAAAAGAAAAGTTGCAACCGAAATGAGAATGCCTCTTTTTTTGGTTTAAAAATAAAATAAATATTAGAAATGAACTAAAAAAATGAAAAATTAAGCTTAGCCTTCGTTTCCACAACGTGTTTCTGATGATTCTTCTTTGTTTCCAGGTGCCGTTGTTCCACGCTCTTGGTTCCATCGTAACATTCCTGGGAGGCATCAGACACGGCAGCAGCTTGGTGTTGTCAGGGCCTGCCTACAATGTTGACGATAACATCAAAGCTTTGTTCGCTGAAAAGTGAGTTAGGAGCCGTTCAAGCTTTACTACATAAACAGAATAGTAAGCAGTTCTTACTACCTACCCCCCTCATATGCTTATCTCTATTACCCCTATATATTATTTCCTAATTACCTACAAAACATCGCATGAGATCGAGTAATCAATAACCAACTTATCTCAAATCCCTAAAAAAATCCTCCTTCCCGTCCCCCATGTCCTCAAATGTAACTAAAATTATTGAGCTAAGAATCATGTTCGTGAACGGGCATCGTCAGTTAGGTATACTTACTTACCTCTCAAATATCAAGGTGTATTGTAATAATTTACTTAATCATTACTTTGAACCATAACTGTTTATAGTACGCGGCAAATAAGTTGAACCATTTGCTTTGATTGAGACCCATAAATCAGTTATAATCCTCGTCAAATAAGTTGATCATCATGGCGGTCCACCTGTACGCAGTACGGAAGGCGACTTGACTCGATTTAGATTTTGTGTTGGGGGAAGCTCCTATCACCTATAAAGGGTGGCCCAGACGGTTGCAGTCCAGCAAGCGTGTCGAGCAAAAAGTGTGCGCATCTAACAGGGGTGGCCTTGCTACGTTCAATAAACAGCAGTTGTAATCCATGACCTTCAACGCCCTTTGTTGACAAGCGCGTTTTTCCAACCGCAGTGACTAATTTGTGAACGTGAGGACGTTTGTTACCTCACTGTGCAGTCTCCTCCTTCGCTTGCATTACTGCTTCGCAGAAGGCGGTGAACGACTGCCATTCCTCCTCGCTCCGGACCATAGCCTGAACCAGGGCCCGGAAAGCATGAAAACACATTCACAAGAAGTTGGTAGAACGATGGTTCTACCAACTTCTTGTGATGACACTCTTGATTTATTGTATTTGTTTTATCACAATATGATTCTTTATTTGTATGTATGTATCTAAGTATATACATATTTATTAGCGTTTCTGCCGGCTTTCTATTAATTTACACCTGGCTTGTTATGTCTCTGCACCACCTTAAGGTCGATTGGCAGAAAATGCCTAAGGTATTAAATTCGCCTTTGTATAATGTTTTATAAGTGCATAAAGTTTTAAACAAATAAATGAGACCGCAGCAGGCACATTCAGTTCTTCTTCGGATTAACTCTTTCACAAAGCTATGTCTTTATAGCATGATTTGCTGGTGTCGACTCAAAATGACTCCGTTACATGTATTTTCTAGATGCACAGTGATAACTGGAACACCCACGATGTTCGTGGATATGCTGGCGAAGGTCAAGACGATGGGCGAAGTCCCTTCCAATTTGAAGGTAGCGCTCGCCGCCGGCGCGCCGTGCAGCCCACAACTCATCAGGGACATGGAGAAGTATCTTAAGACGGAAGCTGTGAAGGTTGGTGTCAATGTTTTATTTCTATAACAAATCTAATCACTAATAATCTATCTACTAACTTCTGCTAGCTGCTTCGCCTGTGTTAATGTCAAAAATTATTTTAAGAGATCGTACTCTACTGATAAAGAGTATTCTATGTTTTCAGGACATGGTTTTCCCGAGAATAATGTTTTATTCATATCCTAAATGACGTGTACCAAACAAACAGCCAGACAAAGTTACTCTATATTTATAGATTTCATTAGTATTTTAGTTTGGATGCCATGATCACACCTGTGGAATAGAGAAAGCGGACTGTATTAGATAGCTGGTGTTGGTGGTTGTTCTGTATGAAACTCGGTTTGAGCTTACCCAATCTTGGAACAAAATAACAAACGACAAAGCCAAAGAACGTCTTACCTTTATCGCCTTTTCAGCCTTCCTCGAAGTACTCTGGATGAAGCAGCACTGTTGAAGCTGGTTACTGATCACACAACACGGTTATGCTCACTTTGTCCCTTGATTTATCGATTTATTGAGGAGCGCGCTCAAAAAAAAGTTACCGCACGGCGGCCCGATTTCAACAACATGAAAAACCGGGAGAGGGCGCTTGTGCTGTCATCTATGCAGCCCGCTATTGGCTGATTTCTGGCATATATGACGCTCTATGATCTTTGCGCCGTCAGCTGAACCAATCATGGGTTAGAATACAGAACAACACCTTTCTATTTTGGATTTGATGGTTATGGGTTATGGTGTCTGTTTGTACACTAGCACTTGTTTCTTAAATGTTATGGCAATCACCACAGAGCACAGGAATGTTTTTTTTTAATTGGCCTGTTAGTGTAGTGGTTAGTGGCCCTGACTGCTATGCCAGAGGTCGTGAGTTCGATTCCCACCCACTTTTCCATTATATAAAAAAGAGAAACTGACTGAAATATCAACGCACGGCCGAAACTACTGGGATTAAGAAAGCGTAATTTTGCACAAGGCTTCCTTCTATGGCATTGGTGAACACCAGAGTTTTAAGAAGTTCAACATTTAAGGGGATAAAAAGGTAGAATTTTATTCCGTGTGGCAATATGCTTGAAATTTAGCATAAATAGTAACTGTTATTAAATAATAAAGATTGATATATATGTTTTTTTCAGAAAAAGAACAATTTAAGATGTCTTGAAGATGATACGGAGGGTTCTTACTTCTTGGGTTAAAAAACTTTAAACTTGGCACAAATTCAAATCAAAATACATAATAAAGACTTTCATTACTAGCTTTTCATAACTACCCTCAAAAAGCCTGCTTTTATGAAATCATTCTCGAGAACGAAGTCGCTGGTATAGTACTAGTAATCTTATATGTCTACTTTTTCAGGCTCTATATGGAATGACGGAGACGACGGCGAGCATCTTCCAGAGCATCAGCGGTGACAGTACTGACGTGGTCGCGGAGACAGTGGGCTACATACAGGACCATGTAGAGACTAAGGTACCTTTCTATCTATTGTGATCTGGTGTCCGCACTTAGTCCTTAGTGGACCATTGTGCGTGGGCTATGACGACCTTTACTCCAACCAGCCTACCGCACTTTACAGGCAGATTATTCTCTTCAGTTTGCTCAGGGTATCTATGAGTGAATCCGGTGTTCCTAAGATTCTTGTTCTTATCTCACTGACGCTGTGCACTCGAGGAGCACATGCCCGACAGTTTCCTCTGTTTCCATGCATCCTCTGCAAAGAGGACTATCCGTAATGTTCACTGTGAAGAAATTGTTCCGTGAGCAGTGCCCGATGATGGTCCCGCCACCAGAAGCAGGCTGCCTCTATTCAGTCGTAGCAGGGTGCTGGATAAGTATGGCATGGTTTCTTGAGCCTGGGTCACCACCTTCCCACTTGGCCAACCAGTTTACCAAGGTATTAGGCACAATGGGTACAGGCCCGAAGACCCTCGCCTTGCCAGCTCATCAGCTGCGTCGTTGCCCAGTTAGCCGCTACGTCCTTTTATCCACTGCAGTGTCACAGTGTTATTGTTTAGCACTGTGACGCGTTCTAGTGCAGAGTGGCATTCGTGTATGAGTTTCGAGGTTGTTGAGTTTTTTTTCTAGTGATTGTCTAAGGTATTTTTATGTTCCTAGCTACTACCAGCGGCTACGGTCGCGTAGAGTCAGGATTATTTCCAAGGAGACATACATCTTTAGCAAGTGTATTTAGATGATGCGAGTGAGCGGTAATAAAAGAGCCACCCAGAAAGTACTCACGGATTGATCGCACTGTTCAAATACTTAAAACACAGAAGGAGAATGGACAGAAGAAACACACAATATACTGTCACAGCTGAGACCCTCAAACGGTGCAAATACAGTAACCTTATTGGTAATTACAGTTTTGAGCCGTTTGGGGTCGAAACGCTTGGATCATGGGGTCCGAGTGCGCGTACCGTTTTCAAGGAAATTTCACGTCGCTTGTTCGGCACTTTGCGTGACCAGAGGGCTGGCTCATTCTTTGCTCAAAGAATCAGCATTGCCATTCAACGTGGCAATGCTGCCAGTCTTCTGGTTACGTTTCCGGATGACAGCGATGTGGAGGAGTACTTTGACGCCTGAGTGTATTTGGTGTTTTTGTATTATATTTGTACTTGGTTAGGTAAAGTATTTTGCTGCCACAGCACAATAAAATAGTTCACGAAAACAATTAGGTGGCGTAACAACGTACTGACGAGTTGCAACTTTATTGTCATTTCTTGTTGGCTGATGCAGACTCAGCTCGTGACTTGGAGACCATTAATCAGTGGGCCAAGTCCTGTGGCTTCAGTCCCAGGCTATGATCATAGGTAGTCGATATTATCGCAATGCGCTTAACATTTTTACCTTGACGCCATTATCCCTAACGGCTCAACTATTGAGTACACTGGTACGGGAGAAACTCCGTCCATGGTACGGGAGAAACTCCGTCCATGGGCTCCCCCACTGACTCAGAGTCTCCGGCCCGAGCTCGTGGAGGGTGTGGTCAGCACTCTGTTCCCTACGCGGGGGGTACACTCCCCCCCGTCTATGGCTCCGCCAACACCGGCAGTACCTGACGCGGACCACGACGACGACGACGATGTTCCAGAGGTGACCGAGGTAGAGATGAGAGTGGCGGTACGAAGGCTGAGTGCCAAGAATACCGCCCCAGGACCTGACGGCCTGCCAGGGAGGGCCTGGGTCCTGGCTATGGAGGCTCTCGGGCCTCGATTGAGGGGGCTCTTTAGCGCATGTTTGGAGAGGGGCCAGTTCCCACTTCGCTGGAAGACGGGGAAACTGGTCCTCATAGCGAAGCCTGGGCGCCCTGCGGACTCTCCGTCCGCGTACCGGCCCATTGTGCTGCTCGACGAGGTGGGCAAGCTCTTTGAAAGAGTCATTGCAAACCGCCTCGTCGCGCGCCTTGCAAGGGTGGGGCCGGACCTGTCGGACGGACAGTTCGGTTTTCGCAGGATGCGCTCCACGGTGGACGCCATCATGCGCGTGCGAGCCCTCACGACGGGGGATGCGGTGTCCCAGGGCAGGTGTGTCGTGGCAGTGTCCTTGGACATTGCCAACGCCTTCAACTCCCTGCCCTGGAGTTGCATTGGAACGGCACTCCGGTACCACCGGGTGCCCGACTACCTCTGTCGTGTGATCGAGGCCTACCTATCGGAGAGGTATATCATCTACCCCGGTCACCAGGGAGAGTGGAAACGTCGAGAGATGTCGTGCGGTGTTCCGCAGGGATCGGTACTTGGACCACCCTTGTGGAACATCGGGTACGACTACGTGCTGCGCGGCGACTTCCCCGACGGGGTCAGCGTGGTCTGCTACGCGGACGACACGTTGGTCCTAGCGCGGGGAGAGTCGTACCGGACGGCGGTCGAATTAGCGACACGCGGGGTTGCGATGGTTGTTGACAGGATCCAGCAGTTGGGACTCGAGGTGGCACTGCACAAGTCCGAGGCCATGTGCTTCCACGGCCCTCGGGGTGCGCCACCACCGCGTTCCCAGCTAACGGTAGGAGGGGTTCACATCAGCGTCGGGTCGACGATGAAGTACCTGGGACTCGTCCTCGACAGCTGGTGGAACTTCAAGGAGCACTTCCGACGTCTGGCTCCCAAACTGAATCGGACTGGGGCTGCTCTCGGGCGGCTCCTGCCCAACCTCAGGGGACCAGACGCCTCCTGCCGGAAGCTCTACGCGGGAATCGTTCGGTCCATGGCTCTCTACGGGGCTCCGGTGTGGGCACCGACGTTGCAACAGCAACCGAGGACCCAGCTGAATGCGTGCCAGAGGGTCATGGCAATACGCATGGTGCGAGGGTACCGAACGATCTCCCGCGAGGCGGCGACCCTCCTTGCTGGCCAACCGCCGTGGGATCTGGAGGCAACAGTCCTTGCACACATGCACGACAAGCGCATGGAGATGCAACGCCGGGGCGAAATTCCGCTGCCACGACAAGTCGAGGCATGGCGGACAGAGCTCCGGCGGGATCTCATGGCGAAATGGCGTCAACGACTATCGCAACCTCGTTCGGGGCGCGCCACAATTGGGGCGATAAGGCCCATCCTTGAGGCGTGGCTGGAAAGACCTCACGGCGTTCTCAACTTCCGCACGACGCAGGTGCTTACCGAACACGGAAAGTTCGCTAAGTACCTGTTCCGGATTCGTGCGGAGGATTCGCCCGGGTGTCGCCACTGTGCGGAACATCCGGAGGACACGGTGGAGCACACTGTAGAGGTGTGCCCCGCCTGGGCGGAGCATCGCCGTGTCCTCGTGGGGGCGATCGGCGGCAGCGATCTCTCTCGCCGGGCCTTGGTTCAGGCCATGGTCCGTAGTGAGGAGGGATGGCAGGCGGTCGCCTCCTTCTGCGAAGCAGTAATGCTAGCAAAGGAGGAGGCCGACCGCATCAGGCAGAGGCAACGGGGCGCTCGCCCCAGCCGCCGCCGGGATTCCGATCCCGATTTCCGGCCACCGTAGGCGCGGGCTTGCGGGCGGCGTGCAATGGGTAGCACGCTGTCCGATCGTCCGGTAACCGACCGGACCGAGCCCAAGTCGTCGACGGCGCGTTCTGTTCCCGCGCGCCTCAAGGAGCTGTCAGCACACCGAAGAGGCCCAGCCTGCTAACTGCAGGCAGGCAGGGTCGAAGCCTACTGGGGTCATGGGTTAGTTCCGAAAGGAATGCTCGGCCCCGGCACGATAGGCTACGTAGGAACGGGGTAGGTTTTTAGTCAGTAAGAGTCTGACACTACTTCCCGCTCCGCCCAAGGGCGGGATTTGTCATTGGATGATTTTACCTACCATAAAAAAAAAAAAAAAACTATTGAGTACACTGCTAAGAATCTGGTGTCTAAATTGACAGTAATCTCTCTTGGCGAGCGCAAGTAAATGCAGGATATGCTATGACTGTAATAAATATTGATACTTGAGCGTAAAAGTAATTGATTTTATCGTTTCGTCAGGTTGTAGATGAGAATGGTGAAATGGTGCCATTTGGCAGTCCTGGTGAGCTGGTGGTTCGAGGCTACAACAACATGATCGGCTACTGGAACGATCCGGAGAAGACCAGGCAGACGCTCAGCGAAGACGGCTGGCTGAAGACCGGGTATGGTTTATTTCAGCATTACAATTATTTGCATTATTTTGGTTCAGCCGTGAGGCACACAACTATATTTTTTGTTTTTTTATTGTTTCATGATACCTAATTATTGTGTTTGTGCCTTTTACTGTACCAATTATATTCTTTTTCTTTTTTTCAAACTTTATGTGACAACGGTCAAAATGGTCCATGAGCTTTATTTTAGGTGTTATGCAAAGACTGAAACAGAACATATTTTTGAATTGATTTTTTTTTTGGTATGATGTTCCAAAAAGACGGCTATTTTATTTGTACTTTTTGGTTTCGAATTTCGTCTCCTGATAGCTACTGAAAATCCTTTCCTTCGCTGGAAATCTAACCTAGTACCTCATATGAGGCTAGCTTACTTATAAATGCACCTTGTTGACCTTAAAGCCTGTTTGCCTACTGTATGAATAGTCAAGGCAATGTCAATCCAGGCAAATTGATTTTGTGTTACCCCAGCAATAAATTTAACAAACGACATAATTCACTAAAAATTTGTAAAATTCAAATTCAAATTCAAAAGCATTTTTATTTCAAATAAACCATTCACATGCACTTTTGAAAAGTCAAGAAGTCGGTCTGTCAGAAAAAAATGATGCTTATTGCACATTTCAAACCGTAGATCTCTATGGAGAAGAATGTGCAAGAAACATAAATTTGTTCAAGAGTGAATAAGTTACTTCTAGGTAAGCGTGCTCCATCGCAGACCACATTACAGTTAAAGACAGGTTACATTAGGTAAAATAGAGGTCAAACGTCAGCCTATATACAATAAAAAAATTGGCAGCAGCAGTCGTACGTCTCGGGTTAAATGATATTTATTTGGCAAATAGGTTTTTTAGAAAAACTTTTACACGTCAATTTTTTTTTTGTCAGTTTAAACTAGATGAGGCCGGTGTTTCCTAGCTGACTACCCTGAGAAGAAACACCGAAACAAACTCAGGGGTCAAAGTCTCTTTTAAAGTCCATACAGCAAACATGTAATGGTCAAATAATATGAGAACCATGCAGATTAGTGTCCGAGATGGTCTTTTGAGGAAAGAACCATACAGATTTGAGTGGACGTCAGTGCAAGCATTTGTCAGTATTCGTATAGCTCTACTTAGGACTACTAAGAAGCTCAACGATCTGACAAACAATACCAATGAAAGGACATTTGGGTAGGCCGCAGAAATATTCAAATTGCCAGACATACGTCAAAATAACTGAAACGGAAAAAAAGAACAATGATCCACATAGTCCTCATAATCACAATTTTAAACGAAAAAATATAAAATAAAATGTAAAAAAATGTAATATTTAACAAAGTAAATATTTGTGCCAAAGATGAATTTAAAAACAAGTAAATTTATATCGTAAAATAAAAACAAATATTAATGTCAAATTGTAAAAAATAATTATTATCAATGTCAAATTGTAAACAGAATATAAAAAAAACACAACTGAAATATACATTGTAGAGCGTACTGGAACAGGTCAATCCCAGGCCTTTTTGTCCTCAACATAGTCCTTTATAATGTAAAAAGCCTTTTGCAAAAGTTTTCGCTTTACAAATGATTTAAATTTATTAAGGCTTAGTTCTTGAATATGACTAGGAAGTTTATTATTATAATGTATACATTGGCATCTGAATGAGTCCCCTATTTTTTTGAACCTGGTAGCAGGAACTACAAATTTATGTTTGTTCCTAGTATTAAAATCATGAATATCACTGTACTCCTTAAACATGTTTTTATTCCTATGACCAAACAAAATATTCTCGTAGATATACTGAGAGGGTACAGTCATTATATTAATGTTCTTAAATTTATCTCTGAGGGAATATCTGGGACTTAATTTATAAATAGAACGAATAGCCCTTTTCTGCAAAACAGAATTTGATGGTTGAAATCCAGACAGTTGCTTTAATTTGAGTAATTCATAATATTACTGTGAATGTAATTGGTGTCAGAATGGTAAAGAAAATCGTATCAGGAAACTATCTATCTATCTCCTAGAAACAAAACTTCAAAGACATGTGACCTGAATCAACCTGCAATGGGCCCGCGAGGTAGATTACGGCCCATTTCCTCATCCAGAGAGGAGGCTTGAGTCCCAGCTCAAGGCTGGTTATGCTTTTATTTACATTTTTAAATAGGTACATAGTAAAATATAGTTTAAAATATATAATTAGACTTTCAATTTTATTTTTAAAATGTCTAATACTTATTGGCTGGAATATTAATTTTCTTTTTGTGATTTTACTTTTTGTGAGAATATGTAAGTTAGTCAAGGTGATACAAAGGTTTCAGATTTCTGAATTGTCATATTATGAAATTTTAATATTTTGACTTCTTGAACTTTAAAGAGAAAAATACCTGACTGCATTTATTAACAACAATTATAGGGATAAGTTCACAATAAGTGAAGACGGATACGGGCGCATTGTGGGCAGACTGAAGGACATCATTGTGCGAGGGGGAGAGAACATCGCTCCGAAAGAGATAGAAGACTTGCTGATCACACACCCTGATATTGAGGATTGTCAAGTGAGTAAATTTAATTTAATACATAACTTGAATAAGATTGCAAAGGAGGTAAAATTGAATTGATAATGTGTAAGTGCTTATTTACGCAGACGCGGCGCGTTGCGCGGCGCGTTAGGCGTTCGTCGTACATTGCAACAGTGGGCTGCTTCAACGCACGCGCAAACACAAACTTGGCAATGTACGACGAGCGCCCAACGCGCCGCGCAACTTCATAAGTTATAGCTAAGAACCATCTCGATTAAATCAGCTTTTAAACAACAAAAAAAACTGCATTTAAATCGATCCATTCGTTTGGTCGCTACGATGCCACGGACAGACGCACAGACACACAGACACGTCAAACTTATAACACCCCTCTTTTCCGTCGGGGGTTGAAAGACAAATTAATTATTAAAAAATCTCTTTTTACAACAAGTTTTTAAATGCGTTAAAAAAGAAGAAAATAAACTTTTACTGTCAATTTATAACGTCATTATAAAATTTATATGATAAAAAACCTTGTCTTGACGCATACATCGAGGGACTAGAACAGTTTGCCTGCTATGGTCTTCCCGTCAGATTATAATTTAGGTGTCTTCAAGGCTAGAGAGAATAGGTTCTTAATAAACTAACGCGCCTTATCATCAACGATTGCTTCACTGCTTACTATCAGGTGGGATCGCAGGCAAGCACTATTTTATATTAATAAAAAAAAAAGATTACATAGCGTGATATTGTGGAAAAAAAACTATATAAGTAGTTTGTAAAATGTTTCCATTCATTGTGAGCTCTATCTTAAACACGTTCGTTTTTCGAGGGAGCCCTAAGATGACCCTCTGACCGGAAAAGTAAAAGAGATGTTGAGACTCGACCTACAACTACACTTGCATACGAACATGACCATTTGACGTGATTGATATTTTTCTTTCATCGAAATTCAATGTCAGAGGTAAACAATAAACCTCCAAGAAGTCTAGATGACCAAAACGTTTCTTTATCCTATTTGATTGAGGTCTAAGCCAAGGCCGCTACAGACATTGCGTGGGAAGAATCTATTAACCAAAAACTTGAGTTCATTGTCTCTTTGGTCGCAATGGACTGTTCTAACTGAATGATGATTGGGTCCTAGTTTTGGTCCCTGGGTTGGGAAATCAGGGTTTTATTCGGTTACTTCTCTAGGAGTTTCTCCGAAGCTATCTAGAGTCTGTACCTATTTGATGATGACCATAGCCTCATTCTGCTTAGATAACACATTTAAATTTAGTTTTCTTATCAATTTTCTAAGTATCTTTTACATTAATATAAAAAATTTACTCACGTCTTCCCGCCTGACCATTAATATATAGGGTGACTGGTAATTAGTGAATGATACTTAAACACTTGATTGTGGTCATGATAACAAACAACTTTTACTATGGACCAAACCTTAAATCACGAAAAAAAATCTGCTGGTCAGTACATTTGTGTTCGCCTAACTGGTCAAAATGTACTGAACTTGGCTGATTTTTTCAGATTTCTGGTTTGGTCCCATAGTAAAAGTTGTTTGTTATCATGACTACAATCACGTGTTTAAGTATCGTTCACTAATTACCAGTCACCCTATATATATCAATGCGCCTGACATAATATACATGCCGTCTTAATACTCATCTGACTAACGCCTTTAATTAACGCTGCATCGAGCATATTTGCTGAAGTAAATACAAATAGCTTTCAAACTGTTATGCGAAAGAGTAAGAAAAAGGATACGGAGGATTTCGTTCACCAACAGTATTTTAAATGTGATAGTGAATAAGCCAGATTGCCCGTCCGAGGCACGGGACTCGAATGCACAGCTGCAGATCTGATGCAGCGGGAAGCGGACACACTTACAGTTGTAGGTTTTTAAATTAGTTTTAGTTCATTTATTATAATGAGAATATTATGATACTAACAACGTTTTGTAAGTATTACTATCAACATAATATGAATCATTTGTGTTCGATATTAATAAATAATAATAACTCGACGAAATTTGCTGAACAGTTGATTTCTTTTCACAATTTTAGTGTTAAAAGTAAAAGTAATAAAAGTCATTCATATTATTAAGTAGGTATTACTAGGGTTTTCATTTATTCATTAACTATGGCATCTTTATCCTCCCCATTGTATATTGAACAATTAAATAATTCATTTAAAAAACTTTTTACAAAAAAATATAATCGGCTTAATTTCGGAAGTCGGTGTTAAACACAGACTTCCGAAATTAAACCGGTTGTATTATTTTGTATAAAGTTTTTTATTGTTTGTCTGAAAGCCATTTTATATCAAACAAGGTAGAAGTGTTCATGGCAGTATTTTTCATATTCAGATCGTAGTTAAGACAGTCAATACGGATAATCTACTTATTATGACCGCTAGTTCTGATACAGAAAGGTCTGTGTGTCAGCTATTAGGCTAATTAAGACTAGTTAAAGGACAGTGCGGACACTATCTTGAGACAAAAGAGTTCTGTCTAACATACACTGCATATTTGTTTCTATCTACAGACACATCTTTAGTGTCGCCACTTTTGATCAAATACTGCAAGAAGTCAGGGCCGATATCCCCGACATACGAACATAATTTTTTTAGGGGCTAAAAACCATAATATTTACCTTTTCTCTGGGTAGAGTGGGAGGGAGTGTCATACTTTTATTGAGTATTTTATCGAGTTGCATTCGCACATGTACTTACTACAATTTTAAAACAGGGTGAAAATTGGCCACAAAATAACATTTCTTTATGGAGAAATTAAAGGGGGTTCCCCTTTAATTTCTGGAAAGACCTCATGGCGTCCTAACCTTCCGCATGACCCAGGATTTTCACCGGACACGGCAAGTTCGGGAGGTTCCTGTTCCGGATTTGTGCGGAACCGACGCCCGGGTGTACCACCACTGTGTGGACTGCCCGGAGGACACGGTGGAGCACACGGTCGAAGTGTGCCCCGCTTGGGCAGACCATCGCTGTGTTCTCGTGAGGGCGATCGGCAGCGGTGATCTCTCGCGCCAGGCCCTGGTACGGGCTATGGTCCGAAGCGAGGAGGGATGACAGGCGGTCGCCTCCTTCTGCGAAGCAGTAATGCTAGCAAAGGAGGAGGCCGCACGCGAGAGGTAACGGCCCAGCCACCGCGGGGATTCCGATTCCGATCCTGATTTCCAGCCAACGTAGGCGCGGGCTTGCGGACGGTGAGCTATGGGTAGCTCGCTGTCCGACCGTCCGGTAACCATCCGGACCAAGCCCAGGTCGCCGACGGCGCGCATTGTTTTTCGCGCGCCTCAAGGAGTTGTCAGCAAAGCGTAGAGACCCAGCCTGCTAGCTGCAGGCAGGCAGGGTCGAAGCCTACTGCTGGGGCCAAGGGTTTGCTTCTGAATGGAAAGCTCGGCCCTGGTATCTCAGGCGACGAAGGAACAGGGTCGGTTTTTAGTCAGTAAGAATCTGACATTGTCTCCCGCTCCGCCCAAGGGCGGGAGATGTCATTGGATGATTTTACCCACCACCAAAAAAAAAACCCCTTTAATTTGTATATTTATTTTAATTATTATTTGTCGTTAAAGTAGCAATACAAATATAGTCTCTGAAAATTTCAACTCTAAATCTTTCGGTTTAAAGATAAAACCCGTTGAAATACGGACGGACGGACAGTGGAGGTTTAGTAATCTGGTTCCTTTGGTATCTTTCGGACACGAAACTCAAAACGGCTATTCATCAATACTAAATTTTAACACGCTCATCTCACAGAACTCCATACATATGATATCTGGCATGGTCGTCTTACATTCGTCCGCGAACACATCACAGCAAAGATTTGGTGCGACTGTTTAGTTGAAAGTGTGGTTTATAATGTCCATGAAGCGAATACTCTCGAGTCAGGCTATGCACAGCAGTAGCATATGAAACCATTACCTATGCAATTGGCGAGAGGTAATTAATAGTCACAGAAATCGAGATCATTACAAATTGTATGTTCTTACACAAAATCGTCACGAGTATAAACGAGACACAGGCATCTGATTAGTGATACATAAGAAGGTCATATTTAATTTTACCACAAAAATGCTAATCAGCCCCCATACCATGAAATCACAACTATGACAATTTGAAAATTGTCATAGTTGTGATATCGTCGACCGTAGGTTCAATTGAGGTAAGGGACAAAATACGATTTTTCAGGAGAGGCCGACAAAGTTTTTTTTTGGACTAAATCGCCCATAACTTTTTTGTTTATTAACCTTTTTCGGGTCTGATTTCACACATAATCTTGTATTTTAGTGCTCTATCTATACGTGTAACATTTATTTAAATAAGTTAGCTATTTAAGAAAATAGATGTCCCTTACAACAACGTATTTTGTTAGTAATGCCCCTTACTGACCAAGTATCTTGTAGTCCCGTCCCTTACATTAAATTGACCTCTACGTTGGATCCAATCTATTAATGAAAAAATAGTGTAAAGGACTAGTTGAAAAAATTTATGAAAAAAATACAGTGTAAAGAGATTTTTGACAGAACATGAAGTACACACTTTTGAGGTAAAGATATCTTAAATTTGGAAATCGTTACAAGAAATCATTTAAGGGTCATGAAAATGTATTAGAACCGTGTGTGTGTTATCTTGTATGTTGCTTACATGCAATGTTTGTACACTGTAATAGTCAATTTGTATTAGTTTGAATAAAACAATTTTTATTTCATTTAATAATTATGTTTATTATAATCAAATTATTAAAAGAAATGGCAACAATTTTACCAATACTTACTTTGAATTCTTATTCAAATAAAAGAGTAGCTGCAAATAATCATAATAGAGCCTCTAAGGCATTGTTCATCAAATTAAAATAAACAATTTTACTTCTACAGCTTAATCAGCCTTCAACATGAGATCAATGACATTATAATTATTAAAAAATATATTAATAAAATTGAGATCAATAAATGTTTCAGAATTATACGTTTTTTTTCATTAACATTATCTTTGTCGTCCGTTTGATTCAAATTGTCAATCACTTAAGCGCAATATGGTAGCTTCAAACAATCTTGATGAAATTAATCTACTGGGCATAGCATTCATGCACAATTTTTTTAAATCTTTGTATTATGCGAACGATGTTTGCAGCCTGGTGTTATACAAAAGTCTTAGTTCTATGCAATTATTATCCATTGTTATATCAGGCGAGTCTGCTAGTTGTGACGGGACACTAACAAATGTTTTACTCTTAACCTTACCCTTTCCCGTTCCTTTTCCTTTTCCCTTCCCACTTTTTGTTTTGCGTTCTGGATTACTCCCTATCTTTTTGGCTGCTAATTCTCCATTTATTTTGATGACATAAATTATCATATTTTGGGTCCCAGTCAATGAAGTCGTTGTGCTCCTTAACGGTTACGACGTAGGGACGAGGATTCTTTCTAGCACATTCCATGTAACTAGGCCTTTGCTTTCAACTCCAAGCAGTCAATTCACATTTCTCGTTCAATAACAGAGTTCATGCTGTCAACTGGCATGTAACTATGACCGGTCAATAAGACGTTAATCTGAATCGTTTTGATATTCATGGATATTGCCAAAAAATAATGCAATATTGCCAGCAAAATCGTAATAGGACAATCCTATTACGATTTTGTCCAGTGCATAAGCATCGCAATAAATAAAAATATAAACATGTTTAAAAAATATAGTGATATTCATAATTTTAATACTAGGAACAAACACAAATTTGTGATTCCTGCAACTAGGCTAATAATAAATAAAACAAATAATAAAGAAGAAAAGGGCAATTTAGAAAAATAAAAAAAAGTGAAATAACAACAAATATAGTGAATACTGGAGCAGGTCAACCCCAAGCCGTTTTGTCCTCGAGATACTCTTTTACAGTATAAAAAGCCTTCTGGCAAAGTTTCCGTTTTAAAGTTTTTTTAATTTATTAAGGCTAAGTTCCTGAATAGGACTGGGAATCTTATTATAAAAGTGTATACATTGGCATCTAAATGAGCCTCCTATTTTTCTGAGTCTAGTCACAGGAACCACTAATTTGTGTTTGTTCCTAGTATTCACGTTGTGAATATCACTGTACTTTTTAAACAAGTTTTTATTTTTGTGAACATACAAAATATTTTCATAGATATACTGAGATGGCACAGTCAAAATATTAATAGTTTTAAATTTAAGGGAGCACCTGGGACTTAATTTATAAATTGAACGAATAGCCCTTTTAAAAAAATAGGGGGCTCATTTAGATGCCACTGCATACACTTCTATAATAAACTTAGTCATATTCAACAACTAAGCCGTAATAAATACAAATCCTTTGTAAAACGAAAACTTTGCCAAAAGACTTTTTACACTGTAAAGGATTATATTGAGGACGAAAAGGCTTGGGATTGACTTGCTCCAGTATGTACTACAACTGTTGTTATTTTTCTTCCTTTGTTTTTATTTTCGATTGTGTTTTTTTATTATTATTTTTTTTTGTCAATTTGACAGTTATTTTTTTTTTTTACCATTTGACGTTGTAAATTAATTTTTATTTTACAATTGGACATTGTAAATTATTTTTATTTTACAATTGGACATATTTTTTTCCATTTATTTTTCTTTTAATTAATGTTTGACATTTTCTATTGATCCGTGAGGACTGAAAAGAAAACAAAAAAGCAATCAACATATTGCTTTTTTTTCTTTTTTTTTTCAGTAATTTTAATGTATGTATGTCTGGCAATTTGAGTATTTTCTGCGACCTATCCAAATAACCTGTCTTTGGTATTGTTTGTCAAGTTGTTGAGCTCCTTAGTAGTCCTGAGTTGAGCTTCACGAATACTGACAAATGCTTGCACTGACTGGACAGGTCCACTCAAATCTGTATGGTTCTCATGTGATTTGACCATTACAAATTTACTGTATGGTCTTAAAAAGAGACTGTGACCCCTGAGTTTGATTCGGTGTTTTTTCTTAGGGTAGTCAGCTAGGAAACACCGGCCTCATCTAGTTTAAACTGACGAAAAAAATGTTGACGTGTAAAACTGTTTTTTAAAACCAGTTTGAAAAATAAATATCATTTATCATTTAATACAGGATAACTTTTCTTATTCCTCTATCATCAACATCTTTCAGATACATGAAAAGGCAAGACTCTATCTCTTTCGACCCTCGTTTCCCGTCGCATTTACCCTAAACATAGCAAAACTCGTTTTGAGTAGTAATTTCTGTCTGCGTCGAAGAATGTCTAGTTTAAATGGTTTTGTATTCCATTTTTACTAAATTGTTTTTGTCAAAAACCGAGCACAATCCCGACCAAACGACAGGTAAACTCGCACTGATAGCGACTTTTTTGATGCCCGTGCGCTGCTTTCGCATTGGTATCATCCTCTCTTTCGCACACAGAAAGACGTTGTGAGATAGAAAAGGATGGTAATAGTGCAAGTACGTGCTATCTTTGTTATGAAGTTAGAAGTGTGTTTACACATAAAGGTAACGGATAAATATTCATTACTTCTCATGAGCAAATTGGTGTAACGGACATCGAACCTAAATATAATTCGCTTCAAATAGGTGTAACGTTGACACTGCTTAAAGTATGACAATGAAAATTGAAGTAAGGGACAACTATGTCAAAACTCGTGCAATCAATTTAAAGTATGGATGATATTATTTTTTTCAGATAACAAAGACATTAGTGTAAGGCCAGTTTTATTATTTTTTCTTCAAAAATAAACCATGTAATGGTTATTCGTTGACTGGGAAGACCCTTACCTTATTTGAAGTGGATTGGTGGCGATAATTACACCATTTCACGTTCCTATATAGCATAGTTTTTCAGATACATTGTTATTATGGGGCTGATTCGAAATTTGTATCCAAAAATCATTAGGGTATGGGACATTTTTCTCAAGCTAGAATTTTTTCATATACACCATTCGATAGAGCGAAAAATTCTGAACAAAACTGTATACTCAACTCATTTTGGGTATTTTGTCCCTTACCTCAATTGAACCTACGGTCGACGATATGTTAGTATTATTCTTTCTGAAGCTCCGTCTCTCTCTCTCACACACACTGGTATTATGATGATTATAAAATGTTATAGTAGAGTCCCAAAGATTATTATATTAGATTTAAAGAATGAAAAGAAAGAAAAGAAAGAAAAGAAAGAAAAGAAAGAAAAGAAAGAAAAGAAAGAAAAGAAAGAAAAGAAAGAAAAGAAAGAAAAGAAAGAAAAGAAAGAAAAGAAAGAAAAGAAAGAAAAGAAAGAAAAAAAGGAAAGAAAGAAAAGAAAGGAAAGAAAGAAAAGAAAGAAAAGAAAGAAAGAAAAGAAAAAAGGTATTTATTTTTTTATTTTGGGGAACAATCCACATTCAACAAGTAAAATGGTTTCATCCCGCGAAAGCATGAAGGTAATGGCCCTGATTGTGGGTATAATATAGAATTACATTTTTTTTAGTGTGCGTAAGCTCAGAATAATCATGCATCATAGCCAACCCGCCTTGGTGAGATGTAACAATTAAACAATTTTGTTATCTACAGTTGACTACGAGGTCAACTATCGATTGGTGTTTGTTTACTTTACTTATTATGATATTTTTGTCGTTAGGTAATTTAATTTGACATTATACAATGCTATGGCAGCGATTTTTTTTGTGAGTAAGAATCATCCAATGACTACTCTCGCCCTTGCGCGGAGCGGGAGATAGTCACATTTACCCAAGGCTCTAGAGTAGACTTCGACCCTTCTGGGCCCCTACAGTTTGCTGACAACTCCTTGAGGGGGCGGGACCAGTACGCGCTGTTGACGACTTGGGCTCAGTCCGGACAGTTACCTGACGGTTGGACAGCGAGCTACCCATTGCTCGCCGTCCGTAATCCCGCGCCTACGGTGGCCATGTGCGCCGTTGCCTGATGCGGTCGGCTTCTTCCTTTGCTAGCATTACAGCTTCGCAGAAGGAGGCGACTGCTTGCCACTCGTCCTCGCTCCGGACCATGACCTATACCAAGGCCCGGATGGCAGGGATAGAAGATCGATTGGTAGAAAATACCTCAGGCGTTACATAACTATACATATTGAGTATGCCTCTGTGTTTTTCTTTCTTTCTTTTGCGTAAATAAAATGTTTTTCTTTTTTGTTTTTCGAGTGAAGTTCAGTGGCTGTTTTATTTATTCTCAAATTGATTTCTATTGGACGTTGTTTTGCAAAATTGGTGTAGTTTTGTATCTCAAGTGTCTACGCAGCTGGACAATATGTGAAATCATTGAAGCAAGCGCGATTTCGGTATAATGGAGCGGAGATTTTCCGTAGTATTGACTACCGCAGCAAAGCTTGCCGAGAAGGCTGACATGATATATTTACTGCCGAATATTGCAGAAGCATTAGAATGGATCATATCCGCGGCCTAATGGAACACGTTACAGATATTAACTTAAAGTGACTGAAAACTTAATGCTTTCTAAACTTGAAACTGGCTAAATATACATAGTTAAATTCTGGTCGTTTAAATCCCGCGGAGGGTCGATTCAGTACTTACATGAAACCCTATCGATTTGTAAAGATAAAAATGAAAAATAAAGTACCTTTTTTTTAACTCGAATTAATTTACGCATGTACGAAATTAATTTCTTTAAGTAAACATTAGCTGATCGAAGTCAATGAACTGTAGGTAGTTAGTACGCAACGACCGAAAACTCCCTACAAGGTCACTGACTTGTTTACTTAAATAAATTAATTTTGTACATGCATATACTAATTCGAGTTTTAGAAAAAAAATACTTTTATTTTTAATTTTATCTTTACAAATCTAGTGTTTCATGTACCAAATCGACCAAAATTTAACGGCGTATAAAAAATACAGAAAAAAAATACTTGGCTACTAAACGGCAGCCTGTAAAATATAACCTTTTGTGAATTCAAAAGGTCCTGTACCCCACCATTGGTCCTGTAAAATAGGTCAAAAACACATGTAACGATTTAAAGCGTTTTTATTATCGTGCGGTTTTCGTCACGCATGTGGGTTTGATCCGCATGCATAACCTCTGCAAACGTCCT
Organism: Leucania comma; assembly: GCA_958295575.1. Lineage (NCBI taxonomy): Eukaryota > Metazoa > Arthropoda > Insecta > Lepidoptera > Noctuidae > Leucania > Leucania comma. The sequence goes on from OY282469.1 coordinate 5,788,415, forward strand.
TTTCATACAAGTATTTATTGTAATGCGTGCAATGTACACGCGGGACGCATTTTTAGCTTTTTGAAATTGTCTGCATGCAGAGCAAATCCGCATGATATTAAAACAACCTAATAAATAAACACTACATACTTTACTTGAATTTGAGTTAAGCAATCTTTTTTACCATCAGGTGGTTGGAGTACCCGATGAAAGATTGGGCGAAGAGTTGTGTGCAGTGTTACGAGTCTGTGACGGTGCCTCCGTGAGCTTGGATGAGGTCAGACGCCACTGCGATGGCCACATCGCCCGGTTCAAGATCCCCAGGGTTCTCAAGCTCATCGATGAGTTCCCCAAGACAGCATCCGGCAAGATACAGAAATATCGCATCAAAGAAATGATAGAGTCTGGAAAATTGTAGTCTAATGTAAATATACATTTTGTTTATTTTTGTAGTCTTGTTTTTTTTTTTCTATTTTTTCATTAAAGGCCATCAAATCTAAAAAATACCGTTTGACGTTTCACACTTTACAAGTCGAATTAACTTTGTATGGGCGTAGGGCGCACATTATTTCTATTACCTTTTCCTTAAAACAATTGAATTATGAAGTTATTTTTATTGTATCACAAGATTTACAGTTTTTGATAAACAAACATCTATTAAAATCATTCCAACGAATAATAATAACCCGTATGGCAACTAAGTAGTTAGTACCTACTACATAAATGTATATTTAACTTTGACTGGCCTCTTGATCTAGTGGTTAGTGGCCCTGACTGCTATGCCGGAGGTCCCACCCAGGACAAATGTATGTGTGATGAACAAAATTATTTGTTCTGTGTCTGGGTGTTATTTATCTATAATATGTATGTATTTAGAAATATATAAGTATGTATATCAGCTGTCTGGTACCCATAACACAAGCTCTTCTTAGCTTGGGACTAGACGGTGTTGTGTGATAGTTGTGGAATATATATATAAAAAAAAAACTTTTTTTCTTCAACTTCGTTTCAAAGTCACGTAATAAGGTCCTTCACCGTAGTCTTGCGACTCTTCAAATTTACTTATATAAGAACAATCGTTAAAAATACCCGAATATTCGAACTTAGTAATAACGAGCCGTTTTTAATTCAAGCATCTTTTTTTTTTTTTATGGTAGGTAAAATCATCCAATGACAAATCCCGCCCTTGGGCGGAGCGGGAAGTAGTGTCAGACTCTTACTGACTAAATACCTACCCCGTTCCTTCGTAGCCTATCGTGCCGGGGCCGAGCATTCCTTTCGGAAATAAACCCATGACCCCAGAATAAACCCATGACCCCAGATTCAAGCATCTTTTAGTATTTTGCCACCAAATGTCCGGCTGACATTCAATTGTCAACGAAAATGCATAACATGTGTAAGTATTGTTATTTCGAATAAATCTTTGTAGGTAAACTCGCTCGTAAGTCACCTTTGTTTAAACTACGAAACTCAAGATCAATAATTTATGTGCGTGTGAACTGAGCTGCCGAGGGACCACACTTGCATTTCACAATATAAAAATCACGGATTTAGTAAAAAATCTAAAATCAATTGTAACTATGTATTCTTTTGTAATCGCTGTGTGTTCTGAATAATGTTTTAGGGAATACTTAACGCATTAACTCCGTCTTTGTCTCATAAGCAAATCTTCCGGGATTGCTGCAATATTATTTATGTAGGTACTCACAAATACTTTAAAAAGAAAAGAACAAATACAGACAGAAGAGTACATGTGTGCGTGCATGAGTGTGTGTGTGATTGTCTGTTTATTGTTAACACCATTTCATAAAGCTAGTTGGAGCTGTAGGGCTATTCAAGGCCACCTTGAGCGTAGGCTTGGGGACGACGAACAATGGGTAGCTTTCCGTCCGGTCATCCAGTATAGATAACGAGGTCTGGCTGATGGTCTGTGAGGACTGAGGGACCGCACTTTAAGGGCTGTATTTTTTAATGTATGTATATGTTTACAAATACCCAGACTTATTTTTTAACTGTTTTAATATTTTTACTAAATTCTTAGATTTTTATTTTGTGAAATTCTATAGTGGTCCCTCAGTTTACACGCACATAATAAATGTCGTGTCTGCGTTGCGTTGTTGGATATTGAAGGCCGATTATTGTGATCGTTGAGTCGAACGGAAAACACCAATTATTGTAATTCTTGTGTATAAACAAATAGAGTTACACGTTTATTTCGGCTTTTTTTGACTCCAACCATGTTAAAATTAAACATTTATCTAAAAAAAATCATTGAATGATTTTATAAAAAATCTTGAGCATAAAATTAGTAACAATTAACGATAAAACAAAAGAACAAATTATAATATCCAACTGTTAACTGCGTAGTCATTTGAAGTAACTTGAAATTAAATATAACTAATATTTATTTTTATATTATTTTTTAGTTTAATTTGAGTACTATTATCTAAATTAAATAATATAAAGAAGAAGGATTTGATTTCTTCGATTTAATAAATACTCAATCAATTCGAGAGAGTGTTATTTAGTATTTGATTTTGTAATATCTTTACATTTATTGGTCAGTGGGTAGCCTTAGGGGATTTTATATAATCATTTTCGTAAAAATATTTTATACATATACAGTAAAACTTTATAAAATAACTTCGTTGTGTATCATGGACGCTACAGATAAGTCGCAGGTCTATCGATCCAGACTGATCTTTGTTCGTATGCCGAGGCTGTCTCTTAAATATGCTGCATGCATTGCTTGTTCCATTTCATTGCGTAGTAGAATTAGATCAAATTAAATTAAATTTGATTTTCAAAAGTATATAGTACGCGGCAAATAAGTTGAACCCGTTGCTATGATTACGCGAAACCCCCTTCGATTGAGACCAGAAAATCTGTTATCGTACGCGGCAAATAAGTTCAACTAAATGGCCGTCGTTGCTATGGTTACGCGCAGCTCCCCGCTGTGCCGGCCATCGATTGAGACACGAAGATTTGTTACTACGGGTTCAACTTATATGCCACGTTTTGTAACAGAAATAGCTTCAATTCTTCGTTATTACATAATATTTGTGGAAGAGAAACCACAATTTTGCCAACAACACGTGCGAACTATTTATAGACCATCCAATCCTGGACAATATTTTAGAGGGATAAAAATTACAATAAGAATAGAAGAATATTTTCGCGGCCGCATTACAAGAACCGAATACGTATAGCACGCATAGAATCACAGTGATATCTTTGTGTCATACCTAAAAGACAATCATAGATAAGGCAATGTGTACATTGTATACAAGTAAACATTTCATCAAAGAGATAGCAGAGTTCATCTCTTCAACAATGGTTTTTTTTTATTTTATTTTTTTTTATACAAAGGAATAGCAAACAGCTACAACATAAAGCTTAGGTACTACAGATACACAAAACATAGTATAAACAATATAGTAGCCCACAGCACTGTTCACAAATTAGCTGCGGAATACTTCAGTAAAATCACTAGGATAACAAAATTGTAAATTAACGTAACCCTCGGACATGTGTAAAAACAAACACAAAGAGAAGTAATAAAAGAAACTTAAAATAGCCTAGAGAGAGAGGAAAAAAAAAACAAAAATAAAAAAGAAAACAACAATTATGTTAGCTCCTTAAGAATGAGACTTTTGAACATACTTGGTGAGCATGCAAAAATATCAAATGCTCTGTTAATAGTGTGTGAAAAGTTTCGACAATTTGCTCTTTGGACTCATTATTGATACCACAAATGTCCTAATTTTTAAATCTGTTATCTATGTAGCTATTAACCTACCTCATTAAAATCTAAACTGGGTTTAATGAAGAGTTGAACTTTATAACTACACTACCATAAAAAAGTAAGGAAGCATATCTGATGTATAAAGTCCGTTAAAAATACAAAACGTGCGTTTTTTTCGCGGTAGTGCGCGGCCCCGTGAATGCGTTTATTCTACCGCACGGTAAAATAAACGCACCGCATTCCACTGCTAATCATAATACCTCTGCGCTACGGTATATCATCGAACACCATAGCGCAGAGGTATCATGATTAGGCTTGCGCGTAGTACGATGCTGGTTCAAATCTCAGCTTTTTTTTTTGTTATAGTTTTTAGTTGTCCAACATCTCTTTGGGGCGTGTATGAAACACTACTTGCCATAAAAAAAAAAGATTTTTATCAAACGGCTGGACAGCAAGTTACCCATAGCTCGCTATCCGCAAGCTCACATTTGCAGTGGCTGGAAATCATCCTATGATTCGATTCGTGATCGACACCCGGGCGACTCCTGCGGTGGCTAAGGCGTAATCATGTCATCTGCCTCATGGTTTCAGCCACTTTCTTTGTTCGAATAACTGTTTTACCGAAGGAGGTGGTTGCTTTCCATTCCCGATTGATGCCATATCAGGCCGCTTGCTGCCGCTAATCTCCCAAGTCTAGTGGGCAGATTTCCATCGTTTACTCCATTGTGTTCGACACCCGAGTATTTCTTTCCACTGGATCTGAAACAGGTACCTCCTGAAACAACTATTTCCGATGAAGAACTGTGTCAGGTGGAAAGAGTGACGCTGTGGTGCTCTTTTTAGCCTTTCCTCAAAGAGGGGATTTACTGCCGCGATTATGGCGTGCCAAAGTTACAGTAAACGTGGAATGCAAAGAGTAACTTTAGAAACACAAGAGGGTTGTAGTCAGTAAAATTGTCAGTAAACCTGTCACTACCACATGCTGTACCCAAAGTGGGGAAGATATTTCATGCAGATACTAAAAATTGTGGGTGTTGATCTCAGGATCAACTCTGTACAAACTCTTTATACATTTTGCATAGCATTTATTTAGTATTGCTAAAAATCACTACATGGTAATTTTGCTTTTAGTACCTCCTAATGAACAAATAATTTTAAAATTATACAGCGTGTTTTATCATAACATAAACCAGAACCTACATAAGCTGACGCCATTTCCTTAAGGTAGGTAGAACCGTATAACATCAATTGCTACCAGCTCTACATGTCTCTTTTTTATTGACGTTCATGAGTTTATTTTTGTAGTTTAGATTTTATCTCATTTACGTAACGTATAAATACATCTAGACTTAAGAAATACATTGCTTAAAACAGATTTACTGAAGGTAATTTTCGTTTTGGCCATCAACCGTTTCACGTAAAAATAAAAAAAAATACGTACAGCCGAACATAGAACCTCCTCTTTTTCGGAGTCGGTTAAAAAGCAAAATAAATGAATAAGATGGTTTTGGCGTGACTAACAAGCACAGAATTATTAGTTACGCTGACGCATTTTTACAAAACTGACGCGGACGAAGTCGTGGGCAACAACTAGTATAAAATAAAAATAAGAAGAAGGAAACAGAAAAAATAAAGTTAAAGCTTATTTCTAAATAAATATCTTCCTGCATACGCGAAAGTAGCAATGAAAACTTTAATAAAATTATATGCATTCATAATTGGAGATCAATATCACAATAATACATATTAAATAATATTATAATACATTCATGTACGATAACATTCTTAACATTTGACATTAGTAGTTACTGTCAATTGATGTCGATAAAGCGTTATTATTGTTTATACATAAATAATAATAATGGCCAGTGTAAACGCGGCCTAAGCGAGACTGATAAATGCAATGAAATTACTTATTTTCAATCAGTATTTTCACGGTCGTCGAGACAATACCATCTTAACGATGATTCTACTACTTTACTTCCTTTTGTTCTGCATTTTAGTGTTAGGTTTGCATTTGTATTTCCGATACAATTATGGAGGCAGGTTAATTCATAAAATTAAAGGACCCAAGACGATGTTTTTGTTCGGGAATATTTTTGACATATTTATCACTCCTGGTAAGTGATCTTTTTTTTCATTTTGTTATCTCTATTGGTGGTGGAAGTTAAGGCATTAAATGCATTTTCATTAACTTGATTATTGGCATAAATTAAATAGATGACAGTTTTAGCATCACTACATCAAAACAAAGTCGCTTCCCGCTGTCTGTCCATATGTACACTTAGATCTTTAAAACTACGCAACGGATTTTAATGCGGTTTTTTTTTCAATACATAGAGTGATTCAAGAGGAAGGTTTATATGTATAATACATGCATAATATATTTAATATCACCATAGCACCCGTGCGAAGCTGGGGCGGGTCGCTAGTGGTTTATACGATAAGAAATAAAAATACGTACCGTATCTGTTGTCCCAGTGATAAATAACATTTTTTTTTTTAAATCAATTATGTTATTTTAGATTCTAACAAAACACACACAGGACACAGAAGTAATTCTGAGTGGGTACAACGTTTTTAAAGAAAAGAAAGCTATTTTTTTCTCTTGCATAAATCATATGTGAATGAAAGAAAAGCATTACGTGTACATAAATATTTATTTGACACTGGCAGGTTAACGTGTAGTGCCATACGAGTATATTAATATGGCCCGACATAGGGACTAAAAAAATTATAATCTTGCATCGCGGTATTAGAGTTCTTCGCGATCCGTTTCCAGAATCAGACAAAAGATCCAGTCTGGTCAGAAGAACTTCCCTTTTCAACGGAGGTTGGCAGGACTTTGCACCCTATCCGCATATCTCTAAAATTACAATAAATAAATAACATTTGAAATAGAGTTAATAAAGTAAGTAGAGTAAATGATGGATGGATGTGTAATGAAGTTAGTGATAGCGTGACGGGTGATAGGGCAGGATGGAAGAAAAAAACGTGTTGCGCCGACACCAAATAAAATGGCAGAAAGATAATGATGTCATCATCATCATCATCTTCTTGTCATTGTTAAAGAAATTAATAAAGAAAGTAATACATCCTCATTTACAGTTGTCCAACGAGCTAAATCAAACTATCCAACTATTATTTAGCATCAGCCTTATAATGTTCCCACTGCTGGGACTCAGACCTCTCTAGGAGGAGATATCTATATATATCATCAACACAGATCACATAAAGAAACAATGATTGTCACCACCTATTGACATCTGCAATACTATTGTGACTGTCTGTTAAGTGACATAGCATAGCATATATGCATAGCATAGCATAGCATCAGCCTTATAATATTCCCACTGCTGTGACTTAGGCCTCCTCTCTAGGAGAGGGAATGGGCCGTAAACCACCACGCGGGCCCGGAGCGGGTTGGTGGATGTCACATGTTTTCTAATTTTTAGTTCTAGAAGATGCCGGTTTCCTCATGATGTTTTCCTTCACCGGTTTGAGAGAGCAGTGGTGATTAAATAAATTACACAAAGTAATGTGCTTGGCTGGGATTGAAACCGCGAGTAGGTCATGGCTTCAATCCCAGCCAAGCCCAGCCAGTCTTAAGTCGGGGCCGTTACCACTCGGCCACCACTGCTCTCAACTATTATTTATTCAATAACATTTTTAAAATATTCAGAAATATTTGTTAATTCTTAAATAACTCTATAGGTAATACATATCGCGCCGTTACCTACTAAAATTATTCAAAACGTTTATCTAATTAACTACTTGTTTAATATCATATAGTAACCTAACGTAACCTTCTGTGTCGTCGGCGGCGGCGACCTTAGTTCAGGCCCAGTTGTTATTCATAGAAGCAATTCCCCAGTTGCTTCTATGAATTAAAACTTAGTAATATCACCAAAGGATATGGCCGCAATCGTGAGAGAACGGACATGTTCACGGTCCAGTCGCTGCTGTATGAGACGTCCTTGGCGACGGTAATCACAGAGCTTTGTCCGGCCACCGTAGGCATGTGTTGCGAACGGCAAGCAACAAGTAGCTCGCTGTCCGGCCGTCAGATAAAAACCAAGCCCAAGTTGAGAGCGCGTAATGTTCCATGTCGCCTCAAAGAGATGTCAGAAAAACTGAAGTGGCCCAGCAGGGCCGATGTCTGCTAGGGCGGGAACGTTTCAAAGAATTACTGCGGCCCTAAAACGCAAAGGGCAAATGAAGTAACATTAGTGTGTGTTAATTAGTAAGAGACACGCCGTCTCGATTCACCCCAGAAGAAATTTAATGATGTCCTAGCTCAAAAAAAAAAGTGGTCGAGTGCGAGTCGGACTGGAGCACTGACGGTTCCATACAAACGTACCCTATGTAAATAGTTCAATTCCCGAATTGAGTTTTGAAGATTTTTCCGAATCGCAGAGTAAGTGTTTCTTTTTTCGTCGAAACAATTTAATGGTTTCAGATTTATTCCGATAGGTATCTGTGCTATAAGACCTTGCTTTAATGCCAAATTTCAAGATTCTGGGTCAACGGGAAGTACTCTATGAATTTTGATTCCTTGAGAGTGTCGAAATGTACGTTTTTGGCGACATAAACTATACTCAGTCTTTTATTTTCGTTAACTTCTAAGTGTGTCTTTTTCAAAGCTTCAAGGAATTGCGGACCAGAATAAATAGTTTTGGATAACAAAGTGATCCTATAAAGATCCTGTTTTTTTATTTTTTAGTACGGAACCCTAAAAAGGGTCATGGGGTACTTTGAACCGGGACCGCGGTCCTAACTTCTTAAATTTTCATCTTAAAAAAATTTTTTTTTTTCTCTTTTTTTAAAGTTGGGACCGTGATCCTAGTTCAAAGCTAGGCTCTTTGAGCTAGGATCCCAAAACAAAGTTAGGCTCACTTTGAACCACTAATTACTTTTATTGATTATTTTATTTATTATCATTTCTAGTGGATAAATTGTTATTATCAGAACTATAGGACCGTTTAGAGCTTTTTACGGGCACCCAATTGTATTGTCGATGACCAAAAAAAATTGATGTGTAAAAGTGTTTTTAAAACCTACTTGCAAAATAAATATCATTTAATGTCTGTACTTGTACATCACGCTGAACGAATGAACATCACTATCCCAATCAACATATTTTACAATTAAATTAGATGGCCGGCTCGCTTGACATAAATCTGATTAAACACGCAGGTGCTTAAATCCGAGAAATCATCGTTTTAGACAATCTCGTATCTAGGCGTTCTAGGCACATGAGTAAAAAACCCGTACGGAGACAAAGCTTCCTATGAACGTGCAATATTGTTACCTATTTTGGTAGGGTTGTCACAATAGGTGAAAATAAATGAAATAAAACATTTGTTAAATAGTTTTAGTATTTTTAGTATTCAGTATAAAAACACAAATATGTGTATATCTATCTACACCGTTAAATTTTGGTCGTTTTAATCCCGCGGAGGTTCGATTCGGTACATGAAATACTATCGATTTGTAAGGCCTGTGTCCCAGCAGTGGGAACATTAAAAGGCTGATGATGATGATGTAGTAAGCGTCAGCTGAGCGAGGCCAATGAACTGTAGGTAGTTAGTGCGCAACGACCGACAACTACCCAACTACCAACTATAAGGGACTCGTTTATTCAAAGAGATTAATTTCATATATGCGTATATTATTTCGAGTTTTTGAAAAAAAGTATTTTATTTTTTTCTTTACAAATCGATAGTATTTCATGTACCGAATCGACCCTCCGCAGGATTAAAACGACTAGAATTTAGCGGTACATACCTACTACGTTCATATTAACCTATTCATCTACAAATGTTTATTAAAACCTTGTAACAACAATAAAAAAGCTAAAACACACCCGTTCTTAATAAATACCTATTTATTTATCTATTGTACTTCTTAGGATAATTAAAGTATGATAATTTTTTATTTATCTATGATTGTTTATACACACAGTAATAGTACATTATGATACAAGTGTGTAATGTTGGTGATTACCGCTGAGGTTCGGCTCGGATCTTAAGGGAGCCAAAGACGGTAATCACCAATACTCACGTGTATCATACGACGCTTTTCGACACACTTGTGAAGAAAAATAACTGAAGACATTTTTATAATGTAAAATAATTAAACCGTAAAACTGAACTTTTTGTATTATGGCGGCAAAAAAATATATTGTGCACGAATTTTTTTTGTTAATATTTTTGACTTGGATACCAAATCCTTTAAGCCATGTCTTTGTATGAATAGATAGTTCATTAGTACCATTAGAATGCGGATGCAACACATTCAAAATTTTTTTTTCTGCGCGCTCTTCTAAAATGGCGACCATAGACTAGCAACTCTAGCTCTTGCTTTAAAAAGATAGTCCAATGAGGTTGCTTTCAAACAAAGAAAAACCAATAATTTATTGAATGATAGATTTATTTTTAAAACTTAAAATAGTTTATTTAAACACGAAATTGCGTGAAATAAATAAGACTTATTTAGGCTATTAAACGCAACTACCTAATGTTATTTTTTTATAGTAAAACTATTTTTGAGAACAAAGAGGTTTTAACTACATTACCGCACTAGTGCGTAATGGTAATCAAAATGTCACAGTTTGGTTATGAACCCCATTATATACCTAAGTGCAGTGCAATTACAGCTACTTTCTGAGCAAGTGTGTCGAAAAATAAATTACCACTATAATAAATTACAATAATATATCAAACAACGTGCGTCGCATAGACCCTGAGATCTTCCACTGACTGTGCCCGCGTTAACCGGTTTTTTCCAGTTTCGCCGCGTACACAACAAGCGGCCAGTGGTCTCGCACACATTCCCCGCGTGCTTGTAGTAGTGAAACCGATTCGCGCAGTTGTATGATATAACAATCATGTGTTCTAGGCGTAGGCCATGTAAGCTCTCGCCCACGGCTTTATACTCAAGAGGACCTCGCGCAAGCCCTCGCTTCTTTAAGACCAAGGGTTTTTTTTTTACAATAGATAGGCTTTCTTTTGACCACTTCTTCACCTGATGATAAGCAACGATGTGGTCGAACGCTGGGTTGCGACAGTGGCTGTCTCGTCGTCGTCGGCCTCGCTGATGCGCCTTCGCCCACGTCTGAACTAGTCCACGCTATGCCTCTGGTTTTAGATTAAGATTAGTATTTACGATTCAATACGATAAAAGTTACTGGTTAACTTGATTTTAAGTTTACCCGCAAGGATATGGACTTATCTTCTTTTTATTTCGTTTTAGGGTTCCGTACCTCAAAAGTAAAAAACGGAACTCTTGTACGATCACTTAGCTGACTGTCTATATGTCAATATCTTATATCTCGGGAACGGATGGAGGTATCTAGTTGAAATTAAAAACCGGGCAAGTTGAGTTTGAGTCGCGCACCGAGGGTTCCGTACAACCTTACTACTTTTTCGTAACGCAAAAAAGTTTTTTTTTATGACGTTACTACAAAACAGTTTTCAGATTTCTTCCCATATTTATGCTATTATAAGAACTTGCTTCATGCCAAATTTCAGGATTCTAGGTAAACGGGACGGCTTTTTTTTTGGCGGTGTGTAAAATCATCCAATGACATCTCCCGCCCTTGAGTGCAGCGGGAGATAGTGTCAGACTCTTACTGACTAAAAACCCACCCCGTTCCTTCGTTGCCTTAGATACCAGGGCCGGGCTTTCCTTTCAGAAGGAAACCCTTGGCCCCAGTAGGCTTCGACCCTGCCTGCCTGCGAATATTTGTGATACTACAAGATTTAAATGGTGAGAAAATATAGAAAAATCTAAGAAAAAAAGATCGACTATTAGGTAGTACGAAGTTTACTGGGTCAACTAGTGAATAATAATATCACAGAACCTATTTATCTCTATAAACCAAACTCATTATTATCATGTCTACTCAAACTTGACCTGATGGCCGACCATCACAGACATGTGGTCATTAGGTTGGTGGAATAGTACTTTAGTCTATTCCTTATCTCGCACTGAGACAGAGAGACATGTTGAGAAGTTTGAGTTCATTGATATCCACAATTTATTATTGCTATGAGAAACATCACGTGTACACGTCATGTTTCTATAAATTTTAGGTACGTGTCTTAATTAAACGCGTACTTCGATGGCACGGTTGTTTATATCTATGGTTGGCGCGGTATCTTGAGTTAGATTCCCGCTCGGAACAAATATTTGCATGGCCTACAGAGTGCCTAGTGTGAGTTTGTTTTACGTAAACGCGATCGACACGTTTATGACGTTCGGCGCACCGATTGGCCTACTTAAAGCTCTTAGCCAATCAGAGAGCCAAACGCGGTAAACGTTTCGATCGCGTTAACGTAAAAACAACTACTCGCACTCAGCACACAGATAGCTGTTTCGGGTCTGTGTGTCTCGTGTACGTAAGTTTACATGTTTGTGAACGCACCCACGATACACAAGTAATTAATAGTGTGGGGAAACGTTAGAAAAAGACTGAGAAAAATTAGATGTTAGTATTGCTTGCTGTTGGTAATATCACAATAGTTTCCAGACTTTTTTTAACCGGGGTTCAATTTAGTTCCTTTGTTTTAGCAGCGACCAGAAGTCATACTGCACAATATTGTGGCAACTAACTTGGCGGTGTCATTGCTCAACGTAATATCTACTCAGTATCCGGATATCAACATATACCACACCAATGTTTGCGTTTGATTATAAACGAGTGTAAAAAATGTTTTGGTGGTCAATTAAAATCAATTATAACAATTAGTATTGTTCTGCAATTTATGCATTAATCTTTAATGGTTTTTAATGCTTTTTGTGCTGTTATTTTAATTGTGTTTAGCTTTGGTTAATTTTAAGTGGTTGTTTTTTTATTAATGTTTACATAATCTCTAATGTTTAAATGTCATTATTTAACTATAATATAATAAATCTGATCAACTCTCTGCACATAAGGTTTTAACTGTGAAGGAGTAATACAATAAAATTCAATAAGCAAAGAACAAAATAAAAATTTATATTATAATTCAAAACTTGTAGCACACCTATTTTAAAAAAAAAAACACGAGAATTGTTATTGAAAACACAACATTTCTAATGTTACTATTTAGTAGGAAAGTCCAAAAAAGACCCCAGAATTATCCATGAACCCAGATTTAGAACCATTGAACTGGTAAGGGGTTTTTGAGATGGAAGTATGGTTGGTATGGTAAGTATATTACAGCAAGTTTGAAAACGGCGCCAGTGGCTGAAAAGTTGTTAGGGAACCGTTTATCTGACATAATTATGAAGATAAAACGAATTTGGTTAAAAGAGATATTAGTATATCTACATGTGGATGGACGATGGGGGAGAGGGTGGCCAAAGAAAAAATGGATAGGTTGTGTGAGGATATAAAAAAAATAGCTCAGTGATAGCGTGACGCATGGAAAAAAAAAGTCTTGCACCAACCGACTCTCTTTAACATAGGACAAGAGCAGAAAGAAGTTATAGTTTGCATTAACTGCGTAGAAAAAATAGAAAATGTTGAATCGCACAATATTAAAAAAAATATTTTATCTTTTTTTTTAGTACAAATGTTCAACTATCAAATAGTATGGCGCAAATCTTTTGGAAATTTATGGAAATTATGTGGTTTTAGCTTCCGAGCTGTGTATCTATACAAACCTGAGGATATTGAAGTAAGTATATATAACATGCATATTGTACAATAATCATACCTAACAGTTCTTAGTTGAAAATGGGAATTTGGCATTTGTATAGTCACCAGCTTTAATAGAATGTCGCTTTGTTAAGAAAGTTAGGTCTCTCAAATCTTTACTCCATTTATTATAAGCTTGTTGTATCTCTCTGCAGGGCATAGAATTCCTTTTCACTCTTCCTCGATCCCATGTCCTTCTTATTCTTCTTCTTCTATTTCTTTATCTGTCATCTAGCCAGTCTTTAAGCTAGGAATCTAACCCGTCACGCCATCTCTATCTAGGCCTACCGCATCACTGATTCCTGTTGTTTGGGATCCAGTTAGTAGCTGCGTTTACCCGTTTTTGATGCAACATGCGGCAGTTATGCCCTGTTCATTTGCAATAGTTTAACGGCTGAGTTGCCTACGTCTGCGATTTGTGCTTAAGACCAAATTTTCATTATGAGGATTTTATTATGGTGGGTAAAAATCATCCAATGATATCCCCGCCCTTGAGGGTTTTGATTTTGACTCCTATAGTACTTCGTCCCGTTGCTCACTGGCAGATCTCGAGTGAATGTTTTCTAAGTACATTTTAAATTCTGTTTTGTTTGTGTTTATTATATGAAACTAAACTTTAACAAAAATTTTTTCAGGTAGTATTGTCGTCAACACGGTATCTAGACAAAAGTTACCCTTACCCATTTCTGTATCCATGGCTTCATGAAGGTCTTTTAACCAGCGCAGGTAATATATTAACTAACTAGTTGCTGCCTGCGGTTTTGCTCATGTGAAAGTAGAAAATGTATGCCTGTCTCACTCAGTAATAAAGTAGCATTTTACTAGTGAAAGAATTTAAAAAATCGGTCAGGTAGTTTATTCATTTCAAACAAAAGTTTTCCCTTTATGTATATTACTCTGCTAATAATTTATTATTAGTACTAACGCTATTAGAAAAAATAAAAGTTGTCTAATTTAAACTGCAACAATGCATGAGTCTTTGTTCTACATGAAAAAATCTTCTGCATGAAGATTTGATGAAATAGTTAATGATAAACTTTATAATTTCAGGTGAAAAGTGGCAACATCGCCGTAAAATGCTGACTCCGGCGTTCCATTTTCTGATCTTGAAGAGATTCTTCGTGACTTTCTGTGAACACGCACAGAAACTGATGGACACTGTACAAAAAGAGGTCAATAAAGACGAATCTGATCTCTTCCCACTTATTAGCAAGGCTACTCTTGGCGTTATCTGTGGTAAGATCTTCAAAGATTTTGATGTGCTTAACGAGTTGAATTAACCCTAGCAAAGTAAAACGAAACTCTTATCTTATTACAGAAAACCTTGCATGTGTGTTTGAGACAAGTGCAAGGCTAAGATGGGTTGTTGTAACTAATCATCAAGGCCTTAATCATACATACAGATGGTTACGTAACATACAGTTTCGATAGGCATAATTTAGTTAAGGCCAAAAAATACATATTTTGGTTACAGAAACTGCAATGGGAACCACGACTCGAGATGACGGGGATTCATTAGCTAATAAATATTTTAAACCATTACACACATTGGCATGGACCATGTTATATAGAGTAACGAGGATTTGGTTCTACTCAGACGCCATATTTCAATTCAGTAGAGTTGCCAAGATACAAAAAGATGCATTAAATACTTTGGAGAAGTTCACTACACAAATAATACAGGACAGAAGAGAATATAGGGAAAATAATAATATTAGTACTGAATGCATTGATGATGTTGAAGATAATGTATATGGCAAGAAAGCTAAACTGGCCATGCTGGACCTGTTACTAGATGAAGAAAAAAAAGGAAACATTGATGAAAATGGAATCAAAGAGGAGGTCGATACTTTTATGTTTGAAGTAAGTGACGCTGTAACTGAATCGGGTGATCATATTTTAGATACTATTACTGCCCACGTCTATTTGCAATGAATTACTAGGAGATAGTATTGTTCATTTTTATGAACAACTATCTCCTAGTAATTCATAGTAAATTACCAAAAAAACTGGACATTCTGTACAAAGTTATCATCAACTGACTAAAATATGGGAGCATCATTTATATTATTCCAAAATTATTACTTACTTTCGCTTCTATGGACAGAAGCAGTTTTTAAAAATTAAATGTGACTACCCATTTCTATCATTGCCCGTACACGATGCGTTTTTTTTTAATATCCTATAACTCTAGGGTATTTAGTACTTCGAGGAACTTAGTGGCCTATGGCTGCTTTTTTAACTACTTAATAATTTTTTTTCATATAAAGCTTATGTAAATTACCCTTACATAAAATATGATAACTTCGCATTTTATTAGCTTTGAATTTGAAAGAATGGAAATTATTAACTCGTACTCATCAATGAATCTTAGATACATACTCGTACATCGTGACTAGTATCAGTTTAATCATGGAAACGCTAGGATGATGATGGGCTTAAAATAAATTTAGTAAAAAAAAACATGTACCAGTTGTTTCTTTGATATGGTCTCATAAACACCCTTATATATATCATCATCATCATCAGCCTTTTAATGTTCCCACTGCTGGGACACAGGTCTCCTCTCTAGGAAAGGGAATGGGCCGTAATCCACCACGCGGGCCCAGTGCGGATTGGCGGATGGCGAATTTTCGGTTCTAGGACATGCCGGTTTTCTTATGATGTTTTTCTTCACCGTTTTGAGAGCAGTCGTGATGAAATAAATTACACAAAGTAATGCGCCTGGCTGATTTTTAAACCGCGACCTATAACTCTTAAGTCGGAGCCGTTACCACTCGGCCACTACTGCTCTCTATATAGATAACGTTGATCAAAATTTGAAAGAATAAGTCAAAATTTATCAAAAAAAAAATGTAAATAAAAATATGTGTTAACATTCCAGGGTCACGACACCACTGCAACAGCAATTTGTTTTATGATAATGAGACTTGCCAATGAACCTGATGTACAGGTACTTACCCACATATAGTTATAACAAAAAAAAAAAACATTTACTCATAATTTCATACAGTTAAATCATCAAAAAGTCATCGTACGTTTTTTTGTGGAATACTTTTTTGAAAACCAAATATCGTTTATTAACAATCAAATGATTTATTTTGAACAATGAAAAAAATATATTTCTCTGACATTACGTATCATGAAAATCAACGCGTCTCATCTGGTTGTTCATTCTAGAACCAATTTTTCTTTATAACTTTGTTTTAATTATGGATTTTGATTTTATGTTTTCTATTTTATTATTAATAGTTTTCTATGATTTAAATTCTGTCGTATATTCTTTTCTTAATTTGTTAAAAAAATATTACTCCCTAGGGGGAAAACACTGGTATATTAATACAGTGCACATCTTGCTCAGGAGCTAAGGAATTTAAATGCTTTATAAAATTACTTCAATAAATCATATTATTAGTAGACATTATTTGTTTAAATTGTTTTTTCATTCCTGTGCGGTAACAAATCTAGATTTATAAAAATAAGTAAATTAGATTATATGAAAAGAGGACCTTAATATTAATGATAAAATTAACTCCAAAGCACCATAACATATGCATTTCAGGATAAAATAGCGGAAGAGATGAAGAGTATTTTCGGTGACAGTCAAAGACCACTTACCATCGAGGATTTGAATAAAATGAAGTACTTGGAGTGCTGTATCAAAGAGTCTCTTCGTTTGTACCCCAGTGTGCCTTTCATCTCTAGATTTATCAAGGAGGATGTCGAAATTGGTATGGTTTAACGGCTCTTTTGTTTAATAAATTAATTTAAGCGTTTTCGTCAATTAGAAGATTTTTTAATGACCAACATATAAACTCACATACACAGGACACCCAGATCTAAGAACTATCTGTCGGTCATACAAATATTTGTTCCGGGAATCCATTCCACGGCACGGAGCGCACCTCTTGCATCTGGCCCTGGTACAAGCCATGATCCGGAGTGAGGAGGAATGGCAGGCGGACGCCTCCTTCTGCGAAGCAGTAATGTTAACGGAGGAGGCGGCCGCACTCGTAATGTAATGGACCTACTTACGCCCCAGCCGCTGGAATCCTGACCCCAATTTTCAGCCACCGCAGGCGTGGGCTTGTGGACGGCGAGCATGGTTAACTCGTCGTCTGACTTTCCGGTAACGTCCGAGTGGAGGGCGCGTAGTGTTTTACGTGCGTCTCAAGGAGATATCGGCAAAACCGTAGGGGGGCCCAGCAGGGTCGAAATCTACTGGGGCCATGGGTTGTGCGAAAGACAAGCCCGGGGCTAGAACAAAGGCTAAGAAGGAACATATGTAGGAGTGAATTTTAGTCCGTAAAAGTCTGACATGCTCTTTCACTCCGCCTTCGAGCAGGAGAAGTCATTGAATGATTTCTGACCTAAAATAAAGTTAATACATGAGATCAGGACTAGACAACTAGACTTCACTAACCAAGTTTTTATGCTAGATATCGGATTCTTGTCTTTGATATTTGAAAACTTATTATAATCAAACTACAGAAACAAAAAAAAAATGACAAAGATCAAAATTTGGCACACTCTGAATCAAAAAAATAACGCTATTGTTTTTGCTCACAGGTGAACACACAGTGCCATACAATACGATGTGCAACTTCAATGTATTTGACATTCATCGTAACCCAGAAATCTTCCCCGATCCTGAGAAGTTCATCCCTGAGAGGTTTCTGACGGAGAACTGTATTTCCCGTCATCCATACGCTTACATTCCGTTTAGCGCTGGGCCCAGGAACTGTATCGGTCAGTAGTCTTTTTATGGTTCCGTACTTCAGTCGATTTTTGATTTTTTAACGAACTTGCTAACTTCTTAATGATGCATTTTAAAATTAATTCCTAATAGGTACTGTTTTTGTAAAATATAGTCTTGACGAAGACAAAGTAACTTTATAGTACTTTTGAATTTTAAACTATGTCTGATTTTTCTTTAGTCAGGCCAAATGCGAGTGTGCTATCAATTGTTTCCAAACCCCTACAATTTGTCAAAATCATAATTGCCATTCGAAATCACTTTATTTCCAATTTATCATTTTTCAGGTCAAAAGTTTGCTCTGATGGAACTGAAGACTATCATGTCCAGTCTCCTGAGAAGGTGCAAACTGGAGCCCGTCACCAAACCTGAGGATCTCATTTTCTCAACTGATGTTGTTTTGCGGACTACGCACCCTATCTACGTTCGTTTCCGCAATAGAATTAGCGCATCATGACTATGACTATGTCAAAATAACAACCAAACGTAGGCTAAACAACAATTGATTAAGAATATAATTATTAAGAACATGTTTGAGTTCTGTATACTTTAAACTATCATATACTGGCTCTGCCTCTGACTTGAATGTTCTAGCAATTGGGAGTCTTATGCTCACTCAAATGTGGTGGTGGTGTATGCTTAATCATACGGATCAATTAAAAAAGAATTGATCTGGATGGTTCCAGTGCATAAGTCATGTTCGTGAACGGGTGCTGTCAATTGGGACTGGTCATCTTTTAACTGCTACGTTTATTTTAATGATTTGTTGTTGAATGTTCTTTTTTATTCTTAACGCTTTGAAAATGCAAGTATCTCTACATTGTTCTCACGTATACCTAAGAATGTTTAATTCCTAAATAAATTGTGTACTCGTATCTAACAATATTTTTTATAAATCTTTATTAATTTAAAGGAGTGTCCGTAGAGTTTTTTGTACGTGCACATAGCTTTATCATTTGTTTTTTTGTTTGATTGACTTTGACGATTCAGAAAATAAATGATTTAATTGAAATAAATGTTTTGAGTTTGATTTTATAAGATATTTAGTTATTGGACAATATGCCAGTCAAAGGTCAGCCTGAGTAAAGGCGGTGGAAATATCTATAATGTAAGTAATGGTCATACAGATATATGTTAAATTATTGTTAAATATGCTGTCTATTAGACGAAATTTAATGCTTCAGTCAAAGTCAGCCGTCTAGTCAGTAGATTGGAGTAATCTACAATGTAATATAGGTATGTGCTCTCAATTCACTAAGCCTCCATTTCTAGAATGGGTCCCGACTGCCAGTATTTTAAATATTATATAGTTAAGTGCAATCGGGTACAACAACTTTCTTGTTTTAGGGCTTTTTCATGAATGCTCAGAAAAGCAGTCAGTTTTTTAGTTTTTTAAATTACTATTTTTTTATAAACTGCAAAAATAACAGCAGAAACAATCAATGTAGGTTTTTCCAGTGACCTTGAAATTAGATTCAAGATTTAAATGGATAGTTACTGCTGCAAAAAGGAAAAAGTAAATGATATTGAACATAATCTTAAATTACAATATTAATAGAATCAATTTTATTTGTTCTGCATTTTATAGGATATCTATTAATTATTGCTTTAGTGAAGATGGATCGCCATAGTATCCAACTATCCATGACAAAATTAGCAGTAAACATTTCATAGGAGGTAAAAAAACAGATGCGCAAGCAAGTCCGAGTTATGTTTCTACGATATTCCCTAAAATATATGGAAAGCAGAATGTTAGCATAATGGAAGAAGGAAATTAATTACATCAAAATTAACCTCGTCTGGGAAATCAAGGATATCAAGTCACCATTACCTCTGAAATAAATTTAAGGGAAACAATCTTTATTTGCAATAGTTTTATTTACATTGATAACTATTAAGCAGAAATTCAAGTAGATATAGCAACAGCATAGACTTGTTTTATAGGGTGTTAAGATCACCGATGATTGACGAATGATGTTGGTTCGTATCAAATAACTATTGTGTTTTTCGTACTTCGATATTTCTTACGTGATCTGCTAAAACCAATTTAATTCCTTTCAGCATATTTTGGGGCTGGAAACTTACTAAGTATTTTACACTCCCAAAACAGTTTTTATAATAAAAGTCCATTTTTACTTAAACTGTTTTTAATGCCTTTAAAAATACTATTTACTGTCTTTCTTTATATTTTATATTTAATTTATTTTAAAGAAAATTCGACTATTTGACATAAAGTTGCGTTTGCGCGATGGCGCTATTCTTTTATCAAACCCCCACCTGCCAAAAACCGGTACGAGAAGCTGAAGACGAAGCTGGTGCAAAAGCTCTCAACCTCCCAGGAGCGGAAGGTGAAACAGCTACTGATGCATGAGGACCTACTGTGCTCTAGGACTTCGTGCAACTGCTTGATCCTCTCCAAGACTGTCGCAACCCCGCGTGTCGCTAGTTCGACCGCCGCCTGGTACGACTATCCCTGCGTCAGGACCATCGTGTCGTCTGCGTAACAGACCCCGGTTACAGCGCAGTACGTAGTCGTACCCGATGTTCCACAAGGGCGGTCCTAGTACTGATCCCTGTGGGACACCGTACGATATCTCTTGCGGTTTTCATTTTCTCTGTTGACCGAGGTAGATTACTATCTGTGCTGTGTTGTGCTCAGATAAACAGAAATTATGAGTTTTGCCTGCAATATTTGGGATGTTACTAATTTAATTTTAACGATACGTATATATTATATTTAATCTGGTGGTTCTTCCAAGTCGCTTATCTGATCTCCAAGATAATAATGAATAAGTTTTAGGTACTTCTTTTTTTCTTTAACGACAAAATGTTCTGTTAGACATATTAGATTATTATTAAAATTTATACTGCCGTTATTAACGGCAGCATAATTACAGTAAGTCGGATTTTTGTCGAAAATGAGTTAGATATATACATTCGTGATCGCGAGAACGACATCTACATTTTGATCTCACCATTTCGTTTCAATCACATTTTAAACCAAATTTAATAATTACAAATTTGCAGTAAGTCGAGCATTTTTTTAACATTATAAAGCGTGATTACAGTTGGTACACTTATCTAAGTGTTTCCTATCAGAAAGCCTTTAGGAGATACTGCTTAGGGCCAAATTCACCACTAAAACTAATCGCGATTATTTAAAACAAAACACAACTTGATCGTCTAGTCGAGATTATAGGCTTTATTTTGCGTTTCACCGCTATGAATTGAATCTAGTTTACGCTAAACTCAGTTTCAGTTCTAAACACCCCTGTTTTCGACACGGATCTTTAAACAAGATCACGCTGAACTCAGTTTAGTTGAACTAAGTTTTTATAGTGAATGATAAAATCAGCTCTTAGTATAATTAAAATAATGAATTTATTTTGCTTTCCAATTGCTCAGTATTGTTTATAGCTGCAGAAGTTGTCTTTCATTTATGGTATCAATCATCATGATCTAATTACAAACAAAGGAGTTAGAGAAGATTTTCGCACCAACATTTTAACCGCGTTTTTCTCAAAAACATCTAGAGTATACTTACTGCAACTGTACTATTGACGGCAGAATAGTTAAATCTACTTAATTAAGTTTGTATACAACCCCAGCAATATTTTGATGCAGAACTGAACAGATTTTCTGATTAATGCATATACTCGTATCTTTGGAATTTATTTTATATCAACTACACTAACTTCGTAAGACTGATTTTGTATGCCTACCGGCAGGACATGGTTTGTAAAAAAAAATATTGAAAAAAACACCTATGTTCACAAAATGAATAAATGAATTTAAATTTTGAGTTTGATAAACTACTTCTACTAGGTTTTTTCTGATTGGCTTTTAAAAAAATATATGGTGTATGGTACGCGGTTGTTAGCTAGCCAGCTAGTCCGTGCGTTTCCTTCGGAGCGGTCGCGTGGTGATAATGTGGACCAAGAGAGCAATACACGCTTCGAGCATCCGAAGCGCTGTCAATACGAGGTCTGCTTTTTTAATGTATTTTTTTTTGGGCCTGTTTTATCATCCTATGATTAGAGTTATGTAACAGATTTTGGTACAATTGAAATGGAGTTTGTAAAACAAAAATGATGATAACAATAGTTCAATTAGTACGAGTATCTCTATGACGAGAATACAGACCTACTAGTTCGAATAGAAAACAAATATTTCGGTTTTAGATAGACCACAATGATACTTATTGAGGAAGGCTATGAGCTACAGAACATTACGCTACGACTAATAGGAATAAAGTAACCAGGGATGCGGGTGTAACTGTGGGGGACAGCATGTAATATAATTATGTTATGCTGTAGAATGTTTTTGTGTATAAAAAATAACTCTTCATATATCTTATTTATATAAAGGAAAGTCGTTTTAATTACACTATTTATTACTCAAGAACGGCTAAACCGATTTGGCTGAAAATTGGTGGGGAGGTAGCATAGAACTAGGAGAAGGACATATAATATTTTTTATCCCATGAAATAAAAAAAAAATCCAAGTCATGCTCATTTATGAGTAGGGTGTAAGGGTGTAAAGTAGGGTAAAGTAGGGTAGAGTATCCTACTCTACCCTTCTCCAAGAGTGGAAGTGAAGCCGCGGGCAAAAGCTAGTATATATAAAAAAAGTCGTATCACTTACACTATTTATAACTCAAGATTGGCAGAAGCGATTTTGTTGAGGATTGGTGGGACGATAGCTTAGAACCAGGAGATGGACATAGGATAATTTTTATCCCTTGAGCTAAAAAACCTGCTCATTAATTGGTATAGAGCAGCGAGCGGCAACCTTTTGATAGGCAAGGGCCACAAGGTAGCAAAATAAACTAAAAGGCGGGCCGCACATGTGACATAAACCCTAGATTCTACCTGATACCTACGTATAATTGATCATATCCCATAGAAAAAATGCAAATGTTTTTAAAATTGACACACAATTCAACTGAAAAATAACCACCGTAAAATAGAAATAAAAACTACTATCAAGTAACTGATTTTTAACAATTTTTTGTGTAATGTCAAAATAAATATCATTTGTCTACCAGGAAGTGCTTTGTAATCTCCATAATATTCTTTTTTCTGTCCCTCTCCACTAATTTCAGTTCTCCTCTTTCTGGGGTGTGCCACACCACACAATATGACTTCGCGCCCGAGCAGCCGAAAATCACGATCGGAATCCCGGGGGCAGACAGGGCGTGAGGGCCATTGCCTCACGCGTGCGGCCTCCTCCTTTACTAGCACTACTGCTGCGCAGAAAGGGGTGACCGCCTGCCACTCCTCCTCGGTTTTGAAAGATGGCCTGTACCAAGCCCCCACGAGGACACGGCGGTGTTCTGCCCAGGCGGGGCACACCTCTACTATGTACTCCACCGTATTTTCTGGGCGTTCCATACAATGGTGACACCCTAGCGTCACTTCCACACGATTCCGGTTTTTTTTTATGGTAGGTAAAATTATCCAATGACAAATCCTGCCCTTGGGCGGAGCGGGAAGTAGTGTCAGACTCTTACTGACTAAAAACCTCTCCCGTTCCTTAGTTGCCTATAATGCCGGGGCTCAGCCTTCCTCTCAGGAAACGGCCCTTGACCCCAGAAGATTCGACCCTGCCTGCCTGCAGCTAGCAGGCTGGGCCTCTACGGTTTGCTAACAGCTCCTTGAGGCGCGCGGGAACAGTACGCGCCGTCGACGACTTGGGCTCGGTCCGGTCGGTTACCGGACGATCGGACAGCGTGCTACCCTTTGCACGCCGTCCGCAAGCCCGCGCCTACGGTGGCCGGAAATCGGGATCGGAATCCCGGCGGCGGCTGGGGTGAGCGCCCCGTTGCCTCTGCCTGATGCGGTCGGCCTCCTCCTTTGCTAGCATTACTGCTTCGCAGAAGGATGCAACCGCCTGCCATCCCTCCTCACTCCGTACCATGGCCTGAACCAAGGCCCGGCGAGAGAGATCGCTGCTGCCGATAGCCCCACGAGGACACGGCGATGCTCCGCCCAGGCGGGGCACACCTCTACAGTATGCTCCACCGTGTCCTCCGGGTGTTCCGCACAGTGGCGACACCCGGGCGAATCTTCCGCACGAATCCGGAACAGGAACTTAGCAAACTTACGTGTTCGGTAAGGACCTGCGTCGTGCGGAAGTTGAGAACACCGTGAGGTCTTTCCAGCTACGCCTCAAGGATGGGCCTTATCGCCTCGATTGTGGCGCGCCCCGAACGAGGTTGCGATAGTCGCTGACGCCATTTCACCATGAGATCCCGCCGGAGCTCTGTCCGCCATGCCTTGACTTGTCGCGGCAGCAGAATTGCATCTCCATGCGCCGCCGACTCGCGGTGCAATTGTGTACACCGAAACCAAAAACTATGAATATTACTCCTGAATATTTTGTATATACCAACCCGCGTAGGGCTCGCGTGGTGGATTATGGCCCATTCCCTCTCCTAAAGATTAGGCCTTAGTCCCAACAGTGGGAACATTATAAGGCTGATGCTATGCTATGCTATGCTATTTTGTATATGAAAATAGTATTGGCGATTCTTCTTTGTTTCTCCAATGTGACAAAGCCTAGCCTTATATGTTTGTAAACATAGATTACAATATTTCTAGATGGAGCCGTCAACTTCAGGCAGCAGCCGGTCAAAGCTACTTGCACAACCCGGGGTCCGAGCCCCTGGTATACGCCACGCTCGGTGACGTCATCGCCCAGACAGTCGACAAGTACCCCGACAGGATCGCTGTCAGATCTCCTCATGAAAATATCACTATCACTTATGCTGAGTTATTGAAACAGGTCAGTGAAGTTTTCGGACGGAATATAAAATAAAAATTTTAGTGTGTTTGATCACGACATATATTTTTATTTTATGGTCATCCCACGAGGGTTTGCGGAAGACGAGCAATACGTAGCTCACAGTCCGGTAACCGTCCGGACTGAGCCCGAGTCGTCGATGGCGCGTAGTGTTCCACAAGCGCCACAAAGAGATGTCTGCAAAACCGAAACCGTGATAGCTAGACAGTTGAAATTTCCACAGATCATGAATTTCTGTTGCCGCTGTAATTACTAATTGGACTAATTAAACATGATGCAAAACTTACGGTTAAGAGGTAGATACGGTTGAGAGGTAGTTATTATAATTAGATTATTTTGAAACTCATTACGTTTATTACATAACCCTAAAATCATATCTACTCACACACTCTCCATACACATACATAATAAACAGACATGCTTATATTTTACATAATTTTATTATTCTTTCCGTATGGTGTCCAAGCGTAAATGATGACACCATCCCATCTCTTCCCGTGGATGTTGTAAGAGGCAACTAAGGGACACACCAGAGAATAGGCAGCAGCATTCGCTGTGCGGTGCAACAACCACACTGCAATCACCAACCCGCATGCCAAGCGTAGCGAATTACGGTTAAACCCCTTAATGAAAAGCACAACCAAAAAATGACCCCTAGTGCCCTAGTGCCTAGTGACAGCTGTACACGCCTATCACAAAACCCACAACGAATCTAGTAAACGACCCAAGAGCTAGATTAACCCTGCACCATACTAAAAATATCCTGGACTTCAGTCTGTACGATTAGGATGGCTCTGAAGCAACATACAAATAACGAGGCATCGGGTGACTACGGTATTACAACCGAACTCCTGAAGGTGGGTGGAAAACCTCTTTAGAGGTAGTTCGATTCCGTCATACTTGAGGGAAAAACGTCACAGGCATGGAGCAGAATTGTTGTAGTACTTTTCTGTGTAAAGGACGACAATGTCCTGCTTAATAATTACAGGCTCATCTCGCGAGATGAGTGGACTAAGTAAGTCTCAGGAGTGGACTAAGCATTAATTTCAACGGTGAGTACATCACTCACCTTTGGTTTGTCGACGATATAGAAGTCATGGTTGAGACTACGGAGGAGCTCAGTACAGAGCTTGATGACTTTAGTAGAGTTTCCGATAGAGTGGGTCTTTAAATGAACGTGATAAAATCAAAGTCATGGTAAATAACCATGTGACACCCACTCCAATTAAGATCGGAGACACTACGCTCGAAGTTTTTGACGATTACGTTTACCTGGGACAGACAATCCAGTTGGGTAGGTCTAACTTTGAGAAAGCGGTTAATCGTCGAATCCGACTCGGCAACATAACACAGTGTCTAAAGATGAAAGTCTATGACCACTGTGCGTTGCCAGTGATGACATAAAATATGGCACAGAAATATGGTCGCTTACAATGGGCCTCATCAGAAGGCTTACAGTCACCCGAAGGGCAATGGAAAGGGCTATGCTCGAAGTTCCTTGCGTGATCGCATCAGGAATGAAGATATCCACAGGAAAACCAAGGTCGCCGACATAGCCCGGAGATTCGCCAAACTGAAGTGGCAGTGGGCAAGGCACATTGCTTGTAGAAAGGATGGTTGATGGGGCCGAAAGGTTCTAAAGGGGCGACCGGGCGCCGGAAAACGTAGTGTTGGAAGGCTTCCCACAAGGTGGACCGATGACCTGGTGAGCGTCGTGGAAATGCGGTGGATGCGAGACGCATAGGACCGTTTGTTGTGGCGACACTTGGAGGAGGCCTATGTTCAACAGTGTACGTCCTTTGGCTGAAATGGTGATGATGGTGATACATGTTTTAAAGCCAAGAGTGGCACAGTAAGTATATTGACGGTTTTCCAATGACGTTTGTTTCAGCATAATTTGACAATTTGTTTTTAAAAGAAAATAACCATAAACAGACATAAAGAATAACATGTCATATAATCATTATTTAAGTGTTTAGTTCATACGTCACTAGCCAGTACATATGTAAATAAGTCATCGATGACTAAAATATAATATATCTACATAGGAAACATTAACTAAATTTACCTTACTATATACATTAACTAATACGGTATATTACAAATAACAAAAAAACCGGTCAAGAGCGAGTCGAACTCGCGCACTAAAGGTTTCGTACCATTTTCTACAAAAACCAGCAAAAAAAAATCTTTTGTTATGTGGGAACACCCCTAAACATTTCTTATAGTCTATTTCCTAGTTTTGTTGTTACAGCGGCAACAGAAATACGTAATCATCTGTGAAAATTTCAAATGTCTAGCTATCATGGTTCATGAGATAAAGCCTGGTGACAGATTGACAGACAGATGGACAGACTGTGGAATCTTAGTAATAGAGTCCCGTTTTAACCTTTGGGTACGGATCCCTAAAAAATAACAAATCTATAAATACTTAAGTAAAAAAAATTACATTAAGATATAAAAAAGACCTATGTGAGACCAAAAAGGCTCTTATCTCTTTTATTATGCTATATTTAAAACAAAATGTCAATTATGCAGCGCTGGTATTCTGATAGGGTCCGGTGATAGTGACTTTATTTTCGTTACCTATCCGGTATGATATCTACAATAGGCCATAGCTCAATTTTACATATAATGAGGTAATGTTGTCGGGCAGGCTATAGGAAGCAATATGCGTCATCCTTTATGTGTCGTAAGTACCTCCTCCTCTTTGTGTTGTATTTTTCAATGCTGAGGGTCATGACCATGCTTCATCACTTTCGCTCTTATGATGTTACTCTATCTATTCCTGTCTTCCGCGGGCTTGCGGACGGCGGGCAATGGGTAGCTCGCTGTCCGTTTGTCCGGTAACAGACCGGACCAAGCCCAAGTCGTTTACGGCGCGCACTGTTCCCGTGCGCCTCAAGGAGTTGTCAGCAAACCGTAGGGGCCCAGTAGGGTCGAGGCCTAGTCTGGGGCTCTGGGAAGGTATGAAAATGCATACCAGGGCCCTGGAACCAAGGCAGGGAAGGAACAGGGTAGGTTTTTAGTCAGTAAGAGTCTGACACTATTTTCCGCTCCGCCCAAGGGCGGGATTTGTCATTGGATGATTTTACCTACCGTAAAAAAAAAAAAAAAACTATTCCTGTCTTTGGCGGTGTGAAGGGTCCTATTTACCGTAGAGCCAAGGGCGGTGTGGATGTGGTCGGACCAACGCATTGAGCTGCATCCACGGGGCGTTTTCCATCTATCGAATATTGCAGAACCTTGCGAAGACACTCTGACGACAGTAGCAAGGAGATATTTAGCTCTCACAATATTGATACTCCTCCTTCTTCTTTTCCTCCCTGCCCTTATCCCATATTACTTGGGGTCGGCGCAACACGTTTTTTTCTTCCACACTATCCTTTCACCCATCACACTATCACTAACTTCTTATTCTTTCATATCACTTCTCACACAATCCATCCATCTCTTCTTTGGCCTCCCTCTTCCTCTACTTTGGTCCAAAATGCTGTCCAAGGGATACGGAGCATTTTTCTACAGCAACACATCTCAAAAGCGTCAATACGTTTGTGATCTGCAGCTTTCAGGTAGTAGGTATAAAGGATGACAATATCACTATCAATCTTCAATTTTTCATAAAAAATCTTGCCTTGTAGTATTTCACGTGATTCTGATCTCCTATTATAATAGTACCTATTGAAAAGACGTGTGTAGTACATACATATCGATGGAAAAGATTCACAACTTTTTGAGCCTTTATCGCCTATCCAGCTCGTATCTGAATTTCTACTACTACGTCTGTCTCCGCCTAAGCTTTGTCAACTATCGAGACAAAAATTGCCTGCGCTTATTAAGGTTATACTAGCTCTTCGCCAAATTTCATCCAACACCGTTTAACCATTTTTGTATGATTGATCCATAACTATACAGTTATCAAAAAATCCAAACAGACTTATTATGTTAGGAAGATTTGTTGAATGGAGTTTTGACGGTTTGTTTGGCGCAGTGCAGTGGTTGAACTACTACGCTATGTATCGTGGGTTCAATTCACGCATATTTAAATATGTTTGTGAACGCACCCATGATACAGGAGTAGGCAAATCCTAGCGCGGGGAAACTTAAAATAAGAATGAAATTAAATTTTTGTGAATTTTTGTGTGTTTTTGTTTTTGTTTGTTGGCTGGGAAAGGTAAAAAATAACATTTTCGTAAAAAAAAAAAATGGGAGAGATCTTTGTGTATTGGACTGTAAATGGGAAGGAAATCAATTATTTGAAATAGTAACTTTAATTCCACCATGCACACCACTTGAGTTAGTGTACCGTAAGAAAACATAATTGGCTCACTCATCATAATATCCAGTCCCTTTAAATGAAATTTATACTTGTAGCTGGGTGGTGAATGTGTCACAGGATTTTGTACATAACTGTGTTTAGTCGAGGTGACGAATGCTGATGTTTGAGCGGCGTTCCTTGCTTATCAATCCCTGTGATTAGGAAACATGTTGGTATGGAACTACTATGTATATAGAATGAAATAAAATTCATTGTTCATACTAATAATCTTTAAACAAACATTTTACTGTCTATATATATTTTGTTGAATATTTATGTACGAGTATAACTTGAAAATATTAAATAACCATATTCATCTATGTATCTTAAGGTATATAAGGTAGAGTATATAATATACTTATATAAGTATAGGTAGGTATATAAGATACTTATATAAATATGTACGTTTAAATGTACGCGGATAGTACGTAATATATGTATTAGGTAGGTGCTTATCAAAGTTTAGTTATAGTCAATGTATTTAGGTATGTTGACTTGGGCTTCACAAATACTGACAAATGCTTGCACTGACTGGACAGGTCCACTCAAATCTGTGTGGTTCTTTCCTCCTAAAGACCAACTCAGACTCTAACCTGCTTCTCATATTATGATTTGACCATTACATACTATATGGATTTTAAAAAAGACTGGCCCCTGAGTTTGTTTCGATGTTTCTCCTCAGGTTAGTCAGCTAGGAAACACCGACCTCGTCTAGTTTATTATCATTGAAGAAAAAATTTACGTGTAATTAAAAAAAAATCCTTATTTCAAAATAAATATTATTTAGTATGATCGTATATTTATTTCAGGCAGACTCTCTAGGCTGTGCCCTTCGCGCCCAGGGTCTTCAGAAGGGCGACACGGTGGGGATATGGTCACACAACAGCGCCGCGTGGATCGTTGCCGTAGTCGCCGCCGCTCGAGCGGGCCTCATATCTGTAAGTCTTAGTTACAAAAAATGTCTGAAGAATATTGTTGTTTTAAAAACTAGGATATTTTTACTGTTTCCCGAAGTTATTACAGTTTCTGAAACTGAGACTGAGTCGAGACTAGTACTAAAGCCAGAATAAAAGCTATTTGTTAGCTGGCTCCTATAAGAACAAAGCCTGACCACAAAAGGCAACTAAAGGACACAGATGCGCTTTAGTCGCTCTCTCGCCCACCCTAGAGCGAAAAAAGTCATTTGATGATTTCCCACCTCAAAAAATAAAATAATATAGGGTACACCTTGAACGGACTTCGAGTTCGTTCCCAAGAGTTGCCGCTGTTCTAGACCATGAAAAGCAACTGAATGAACACAGATAGGTTTTAGTCAGTAAATGTCTGAGACTCCCTCTCCCTCCGCCTAGATTGGGAGAAGTTTTTTAGGGGTATGCGGAACATACCTCCATTGAAAAGGGAGGATCCTCCGACCAAACGTTTGTTATGTCTGGTGAACTGCTGCCCGATAGATCACTTCGGGCTGTTCTCTATGTTCCAATGGCGCGGAGAATTTTACTTGCACGATGCAGGATTAGTTGATTTGTGACGACATAGATGTCGCTAAAAAAAATCCAATTATATGCTGTAGAATCTATTGTGCAGTCGCTAAGCGGTTAATATAGAAATGAGCATATGTCCACGATTTCGTTTGAGTGAATGTCGGTTATAGCAGACTCAATGTTAAAGGCGAAGACAGATAAAAAGTAGCCTGCCATGCCACCCTATGTCCTTTCTTGTGGTTAAAGCTTCTTTGCACCAAATTTCATCAAAAGTGGTTCAGTAATTTAAGCTTGACAGACAGACAGAGTTACTTTCTCATTTATCAATTACTAGCTTCTGCTAGTTGGTGGCTTCGCTTGCGTGAGAAAAGGTTTATCCACACAAACTTTGAACCCCATTGCATCCCTTTAGGGGGCGAATTTTAGAATATCCTTTCTCGTTCTTTGTGTACCTGGAACCGGGTGCAAAGTTTCAGCGTTATAGATTCTATAAATTTGAAACTTTGCACACAGGTTCCTCATAAGACTGGCTCTGGCTGACACTTATGACACTGGTTGGAATGAAGGCCGCCATGGCCCATGCACAATGGTCCTCCAAGGACTAAGTGCGGAAACCAGATCACAAAGATAAAGTAGAACGCCTTAAACAATGTCAATTTAATAAAAGGCACGAGAACATAACCGGTGCATGCTAGGACAAGTGACTGATGTTTTTGTTGACGTTTCATTCATCAGTCAAAGCTCCAAAGTAAAAGCGGACAAATTCAGATGGCCGTTTCTACTGCGATGTTTTTTTAAATCTTGTGTAGATGTCTTCATTTACGCGTCAGATTTTCTTCATAATTTTGAAATTTAAAATAATTTTAATACAGACTTGTAGATAGGATTGATATACGCTCATTTTTGTAATGTAGATGTCCGTTTCTCCTTTGCTGCCGAGATATAAGAGTGTAAGCTAGGCGTCGATAAATCTAGGCGTTAAGAGTATAAACGATAGAAAACCGACGTAATGTTCTTCTTAGCTCGTTTCTCAATAGTCTCTAGCGCATCAAGCTGTTATTTGGCAGATTCATCCCAAAGATGAGAGCAATACTCCATACATGATCGAACTCGATCGATTCAATGTAGGTTCACTAGCTCACTTGATACTAAGTAGCATTTTCGTTTTCGTTGGATATCCTTAACAATTAAAGAGATTGTTCTGTAAATTCTATCCGTTTAAATATTTATTAATAATAATATTAATGTTATACATGTTTGCCCGTGGGATGAGGACCTGGTGATCTATAATACAGGTTACCATCTATAACAGACACAAGTTCCACACATTCATTTGACTGAAAAAAGGTTCCTATATGTTAATTGAATTTATAGAATTATGTATAATTTATAATCATAAGGTCTTGTTTTGTGAGAAGAAATAAATAAAGATTATTATATTATTATTAACTTGCATTTGATAAAGGTTGAGGAAGTACGTACTTTCTTAACTTTGCTAAGATAACCAGCTTCACTTTGCACTTAATGTTGAATATGATATTTCAGGTTTTAATAAATCCACTGTACGAGAAGAACGAGCTTAGTTTCTGCATAAAGAAGACTGGCCTGAAGAGCCTGCTGATAGGCAACAGATTGCCTAAACGAAATTACTACAACACACTGTCTCAGATGATACCAGAACTGCAGAACAGCACGCCAGGATCGTGGAAGTCGAAAGAGTTTCCTGATTTGACCTCTATTATTACTACGGAAAAGGAGAAACTTGCGTGAGTGTGCATTAGAAAAAGCTTTTAGGTATAGTAAATCAGCCCTGATAAAAGTAGGGGAGACCAAAGTAGGCTGACACAATTTTTACATTACTGGCTATATTTACAAACTAAATATAGTCTTACATGGGAAACTTATATTTTTAGATAGCTAGTTCTATAACGTGTTTGATCTACTGCAATTAGTGAGTTTAAAAACTAAGCTCCTTCTGTGAAATATTTCGTAAAAACCAAACCATATCACAATGTTGCCGGGGTGAAGAAAACCCCGTGGAGGCTATCGGAGGTAACGATCTTTAGCGTCGGGTTTTCATTCAAACTATGCTCTGTAGTGAGAAAGAATGGGATGCGGTAGCCTCCTTCTGCGAAGCAATAATGTTGGTGATGGAGATGGCCACAACAGTGAGGGTATGGACATTCTCACGCCCCAGCCGCCACAGCTGAAGACGTCCCGGTTGTTGGGAGTCCCAGGGCGATGACAGGGAAAGAGTAGCTTGCCGTCAGGCCGTCCAGTAAGAAACTCGAGCCATTTAGTATTCTTTGTATAAAAATCACACTAATCAGAATCGGGACAAGCTAAATGAACCACGCTGGGACGCGTTTTTAACCTGCAGGGGTCCCCGCGCTGACAAATTGTTGTTCCCACGCGCCTCTCCATCGCCAAGCTTGCATTTCTTTATCCACCCCTCTCGCGGCTTGCCTGCTACTGTCTATCCAATATCTTTTTCTTCGTTTATATCTATTTTCTTTTTCCTCTTCGTCCAGTGTTATGGCTATAATAGCCATCTCGCGTATTGTGTACTGGGACATAACCGTGCATTACATCTCATTTTGTATTTAAACTGATCCGCCCCCCTAGCCAATATACAATCGTTTCGTTTTGCGTTAACGCTTGGAGTTGGCCACGCCCCTAATTCGTTTGTTCGAACAAAGAACAAACTACAGGCCTAGCCAAGTTACGACCGTTTCATGTCGAGTCTCTTTCTACAATCGAAACGCCTCAGCGTAAGTATAATTTATACCATAACACTACAGTTCCCACTTCAAACAACGAAATCCCATACTACGCAACTATCTCTTTCTTTCATATGAACTAACTCGTATTACTCCAACTCGTTCCGTTTCGCTCTAACACGCAGAAAATTGTACCAAAATAACTCGCTGCCTACCGGGTTATGATGAGTAAGATATATATCAGCGCGCAGGTGCAAGTGCGACAAAAAAATTCAATTATGATGTAATTGTAATGATTCCAAAATAAGAATGGATTTAGCTGCATAAAACTCACACTGATAAGAAATACACTTTATTTGGCAGGATTTTTTATAAGATAAAATTGCCATGGCGGCCGGCGGCGTGTGTGGCGCGAATTTTTCGTTATTTGATATTGTTTACTTACTTGTCATATTTTATTTGTTTTTAATGTTTTAGTGTGGTGACATAGTTTTAATATGCAGTTCAACATTTATTTTGTGTGTTGGGTCGCGGACGTCACGGATGGATAATATAATTAATAGATTAGATTGTTTGTAGATAGTGCAATGAAATTTCGTTTTCAAAATTAAGTTTTGAGAATTAAAATAAAAATGTGTAAATAGGCCGTGCCACCCCAAATATGACCATTATTTATAAACGAAGGAATGGATTTGGGTCTATTTTCTGCACCATTGAGCTGGTGGTTTTTGGTGAGTGAACTTTTAATAATTCGGCTTCCCTTCTGATAATATCCACGCTTCGCCACTGCTGTCTCTGATCCTTTAATCTGGCAATTCTCTTCCCAACAGGGGCACAACTCCATACGGCTCCCTTATAAGTGGATCAGGCAGCCAGATCTCCCGGTACGGCAGCGAGGTTACGTCGAGCGAGGGATGTCTCATCCACTTCACTTCGGGCACCACTGGTGAGGTCCCAGAGGTACTTAATATGACAGTACCATGGTCTGCCGTTACGCAATTAGATAGATAATATAATGTATTCTTTATTATAAAAAATACAGTTGGTAACTTAGGAGCTTAGATAGTGTCTTAGTCTTTTTCACTAAAAGCGATTTTTCGCAGCAAACCTTTGAATACATTTGATACATAAAAAAAAGATTGCGCCTTTACGCCACATTTGATACATAAGAAAACTAACCTTGAACCACTTGGTTCAAGGTTAGTTTAATCTGTTTTCAAGTTTTATTGATCTGTTTAGGGGCCATTTTTTTTAGATAGGACGTATTTCTATTCTACAATTTCAAAAATACAAATTTCACTTTTATAATTAAAATTATCAGAAAAACTGCAAACAATTCTATACGTATCATTATATTCTGAATCTTACTAATATCATAAAGACAAAAAGATTTTAAGTGTGTTTATTTTGTTCCGGATTCGTGCGGAGGATTCGCCCGGGTGTCGCCACTGTGCGGAACATCCGGAGGACACGGTGGAGCACACTGTAGAGGTGTGCCCCGCCTGGGCGGAGCATCGCCGTGTCCTCGTGGGGGCGATCGGCGGCAGCGATCTCTCTCGCCGGGCCTTGGTTCAGGCCATGGTCCGTAGTGAGGAGGGATGGCAGGCGGTCGCCTCCTTCTGCGAAGCAGTAATGCTAGCGAAGGAGGAGGCCGACCGCATCAGGCAGAGGCAACGGGGCGCTCGCCCCAGCCGCCGCCGGGATTCCGATCCCGATTTCCGGCCACCGTAGGCGCGGGCTTGCGGACGGCGTGCAATGGGTAGCACGCTGTCCGATCGTCCGGTAACCGACCGGACCGAGCCCAAGTCGTCGACGGCGCGTTCTGTTCCCGCGCGCCTCAAGGAGCTGTCAGCACACCGAAGAGGCCCAGCCTGCTAACTGCAGGCAGGCAGGGTCGAAGCCTACTGGGGTCATGGGTTAGTTCCGAAAGGAGTGCTCGACCCCGGCACTATAGGCTACGAAGGAACGGGGTAGGTTTTTAGTCAGTAAGAGTCTGACACTACTTCCCGCTCCGCCCAAGGGCGGGATTTGTCATTGGATGATTTTACCTACCATAAAAAAAAAAAAAAAAAAAGTGTGTTTATTTCTTCTTCACGCTCGAATGGCCGAACGGATTTTAATATTTGGGTAGACCATATCCTTCCACATAGACTAATTTCATTAAAACAATTTACTACTTTTATGCGGGCGAAGCCGCTGGCACCGCTGGCTCGCGTAAAGTATATATGAAAAAGTAACTATGAAAATATATACTATCGTCTTGAAATTTAATAACAAATATTTCAGGGGACCCGAAAGCAGCTTTAGACTCTCATCTAGGCGTCGTGAACAACACATACTTCATTGGCAAGAGGAACACATTACACGAGGGATATCACAGCATTTGTGTTCAGGTAACAAGGTGAAATACAATTTGCCGTTGTAAAGCATAGGACCACTTTTTAGGGCTTTGTACCTCAAAAGAAAAAAACGGAACCCTTATATCACATTATTTTCCTTCTGTCTGTCTGTCCATCAAGAACCTTTATATCGGGAACGCGTGGAGGTATTGAGTTGAAATTAAAACCATATGCTCAGATCTACGGTCCCTTAATACTGTGAGAAACTCAAACTTGTAAGTCAACGAAAACAAAGATACGGCCGTTTATGTCGCAAAAAACATACATACACACTCTCAAGGGAATCAAAATTCATAGGGTACTTTCCGTGGCATAAAGCAATCGGACCAGTGGTGCTATTCTCTAAGAAAACGCAGCGCTGTTCGACGTTGCCGCAACGTCGAACATACAAATAGGATACAATGAATTAACAATCCAATGTATAGCTCCATTAGGTTGACAATCCAATGTATCCTATTAGGGTGTTCGACGTTGCGGCAACGTCGAACAGCGCTGCGTTTTCTTAGAGAATAGCACCACAGTACTTTCAGAGACAAAAAAATACCTCTTTATAATATTAGCGTAGAAAATATTTCGACGCCCCCAGGCATTAAGTCGGTAATCGAAAAACATATTTTTGCGATTTTGAGGAGTTCACTCACTTCGTCATGAATCCCATCGTCTGAACTGTATTTTGATAAATATAGACCATTCAACAGTGCCGAATTTCTAAGTTAAAAAACATAAAATGAGATTTTTTTAATTTCAACCGAAATAAGAACGACATTTTTTCTAAGTTTTTTTTTTTATAAAATACATTTATATAGGACAAATGAACTAAATTAAATGGGGAATTAAGGTTTTTTTATAAGGTGAGAAATCATTCAATTACTTCTCCCTACGAACACTACGCGCCGTTGACGACTTGGGATCGGTCCGGACGGTTACCAGATAGTCGGACGGCGAGCTACCCATTGCTCGCCATCCGCAAGCCCGCTCCTACGGTGGCTGGAAATCAGGATCGGGATCCCGGCAGCTAGGGCGTGAGGGCCGTTCCCTCGCGCGTGTGGACGCCTCCTTTGCTAGCTTGTCAAAAGGAGGCGACCGCCTGAAAATTAAGTTAAGGTTGGCCTTCGTTTTCACGTGTATCTGATGTTCCTTCTTTGGTTCCAGGTGCCGTTATTCCACGCTCTTGGTTCCGTCGTAACATTCCTGGGAGGCATCAGGCACGGCAGCAGCTTGGTGTTGTCAGGGCCTGTCTACAATGTCGACGATAACATCAAAGCTTTGTTCGCTGAAAAGTGAGTTAGGAGTCGTTCAAGTCTGACTACTTATACAGAATAGTAAGCAAAACTCTTAGTCTCCCTCCTATGCTTACCCCTTCTTAGTTATTTTTAACCAAAAAAGAACATCTACAGTTAAGTGAATTCTCTCACTTTTCTTTTTTAAGTGGAAAAATCATCCAATGACATCTTGCGCCTTTGGGTGGATGCATTTTCGTTTGGGTGTACGTTGAAATGACGTAGATTGGGCTTCTATGGCTAACCTAGTCTCTGGGATGGCAGTCTGCAATCCCAGACAAAAATAAAATGTCTCGTGTATCTACATGCCTTTGCACCGGACGAAATGTCTTTTAAAAAAAATAGACACAGTAGTGCTTTACTGCGATCCCACCAGTAAGCACTGATGCAATGTGAAACGCACTAGTTTATTAAGAGCCTATTCACTATAGCCTTGAAGACAATTCAACTAGGGCCATGGGTTGTGCGAAAGTGTACACCGGGGCCCTGAAATATTCCGCTAAAAATGGAACAAGAGTGGGTTTTAGTTAGTAAAAGTCTGATACGTTCTCTCGCTCCATCCAAAAGTAGGAGAAGCCGTTGGATGATTTCTCACCTAAAAAAAAACTTGAAGACAGGTAAATTATAAGCAGACGGAAATACTCTACAGCAATTAAATTCAACTCTTTTTCGGATTAAACTTTTCACAAAGCTACGAGTATGTCTTTGTAGCACAGTTTGCTTGTGTTGACACAAAATGACTACGTTACATGTACGAGTATTTTTAGGGGTACAAACTAGGTTTTGCTAAAAAAAAGTTTTTATGTTTAGGGCTTTGGCCACTTGAAATTATTTTGAATACTTTAATTATTTAAAAGTAAAAATACTATTGTTCGAATTTTGAATTTCCCTCCACATTTTTTTTTTTTGAGAGCCAAATCACATTATCATAATCAGAGTCTTGGGGCACCCTCCTTACAGTCCTTTGGTGCTATTCTCTAAGAAAACGCAGCGCTGCCGCAACGTCGAACATACAAATAGGATACATTGAATTATCAATCCAATGTTTAGGTGCATTAGGTTGACAATCCAATGTATCCTATTTGGGTGTTCGACGTTGCGGCAGCGCTGCGTTTTCTTAGAGAATAGCACCACTGATCTGGCAACGTGTGACTTCTTTTTATTCCTTAAAATTGCTGAAAAGCTAGCAGCGTTCGAGAAGGCCATGAAA
The DNA here is from genome assembly GCA_958295575.1 of Leucania comma. Lineage (NCBI taxonomy): Eukaryota > Metazoa > Arthropoda > Insecta > Lepidoptera > Noctuidae > Leucania > Leucania comma. Next base: position 5,826,792 of record OY282469.1, read on the forward strand.
GAGGTGTCTACGGCGCAATGGAACTTTGTAGGCTGGTGGAGAGTTCTTTGAAAAGTTTTAATAAAATTATTTTATCCATAGAAGTTATTTTTTTAGTTTCTCTAAACTTTCTGAGTGTCCAAAGTATTTGAATATCGATCAACGGGTAAAATGTCAACGTTCAAAACATCGAAAACACTTTTCTAGATGTACAGTGATAACTGGAACACCCACGATGTTCGTGGATATGCTGGCGAAGGTCAAGACGATGGGCGACGTCCCTTCCAAGTTGAAGATAGCGCTCACCGCCAGCGCGCCGTGCAGCCCACAGCTCATCAGTAACATGGAGAAGTATCTTAAGACGGAAGCTGTGAAGGTTGGTATCAACATTTTACATAATGCATCTAGTAACTCAGGGATGGCAAGCCTTTATTGATGACGATGCCATTAATTATTATAATTAAAAAAAATAACCTAAAGTTCCACAATGACAGACTTTCTGCACTTGTATCAAAACTGTTGTTATTAATTTGGAGTAAGTGATAGACTCTGAGCTCGCGACTTCAAATCCATCCAGCCAGCCGCAGTAGATACTTTGTGTAATTTATTTCTTCACCACTGCTCTCAAAACGGTGAAGGAAAACATCGTGATGAAACCGGCATGTCCTAGAACCGAAAATTCGAAGACATGTGACCTCCTCGGGCCCGCGTGGTGGATCACGGCCTATTCCCTCTCCTAGAGAGGAGGCCTGAGTCACAGCAGTGGGTATATTATAAGGCTGATGCTATGCTAAGTGACAGACATTCACAATAGTATTGCAGATGTCAATGGGTGGTGACAATCATTGTTTCGTTATGTGATCTGTGTTGATGATATCTATCTATATTTACGTAGGTATATTATAAGATGAAACTGACTGACTAACAAATCAACGCAGAGCCGAAACTACTAGGACTGTGAAGGTGAAATTTTGCACAAGGCTTCCTTTCATGACGTTGGTGAACACTGGGGCTTTTGGAAATTCAACCTTTAAGGGGATGAAAAGGGGGAATTTCATTTATAAGCAAAATTTCATTCCGTGTGCCAATATACTTGAAAGTTAGCAGAAATATTAGCCTAAGTAAATAATAAAGATTTTTTTCAGAACTACCCCCAATAGAATAGGACGAGTCGCAGGCGGTCGCCTCCTTCTGCGAAGCAGTAATGCTAGTAAAGGAGGAGGCTGACCGCATCAGGCACCGGCGCAGCCGCCGCCGTAATTCCGATCCCTATTTCCGGCCACCGTAGGCGCGGGCTTGAGGTCCGTCCGTCCGGTAACAGACTGGACCGAGCCCAAGTCGTTTACGGTGCGCACTATTCTTGCACGCCTCAAGGAGTCGTCAGCAAACTGTAGGGACCCAGTAGGTTCGAAGCCTAATCTGGGACTTTGGGGAGGTATAAAAATGCATATCAGGGCCCTGGAACTAAGGCAAAGGAGGAACGGAGTAGGTTTTTACTCAGTAAGTCTGACACTATCTCCCGCTCCGCCCAAGGGCGGGGGATGTCATTGGATGATTTTAAAGACTTAAAAAAAAAAACCAATAGAATAATTTAAGGGGTTTAAAAGATGGTACGGAGGGTTCTTACTTTTGGGATTCACAAACTAGAAACTTGGCACAAATTCTAATCAAAATGCGATAGAGACTGTCATTATTCGTTTTTCTTGCGAATGAAGTCACTGGCAAAGCGCTAGTCATCTTATATAATATTATATCTTCTCTCTCAGGCTCTATACGGAATGACGGAGACGACGGCGAGCATCTTCCAGAGTATTAGTGGCGACAGTACTGACGTGGTCGCAGAGACAGTGGGCTACATACACGACCATGTAGAGACTAAGGTATCTATAACTCCCTAGATACTACCAGCAGGCGGAGTCAGAATTCTTTCCAAGGGGACATATATGTAGTAATGGCGATCGACAGCGCCGGCTCTTAACCCACTCTGAACCCGGCACTCGTGCGAGTAAAATCGCGTTAGCCGTCGAATGTTTTAGAATATAAATAACGTGAGCTCCATCTATCACGCTGCCACTCACTTCGCAAAATGACTACCAAAACAATAAGCTAAATTAGAAACTTCGTAAGAAATTTTAAGTTTTCATGTACTGGCGAGTGAAATGTGATTTCAAATGATTTGTTTTTTTTTTATTTGAATAATTTGTACATTGCATAAAAGCACACGAAGGCATGATCACCTTTATCCCACTTAAAACAAAAAAATAATATTTTTGCATAACACCCTCGTCATGTCACTCGCCGATTGCGACTGAGTGAACTTAGGATAAACTATCCTGATTTCAGCGGTCCACGCGCTAGAGGCGAGCCACCTGTCTTCCGCTGTTTTGATGATATCAATGGTTGATAATGACCTGGAGTTGATGTGAAAAGTCTGTTGTATTATTTCTCGTTGCTCCATTATGCACAAAAAAGTTCATAGACGCGTGTCTCCAACGGGTAGCACTCTAGCTCGCACTGGTTCGAGCGCGCTGAGATATCGTGTCCGTGAGTGGTGTCTATGTGTGCGTTGTTTGAGCGACTTTGTGTGTTGATTGTCTTCTGTATCTCTTTTTTGTGGTAGACGTGTGTTTGTATGAATTTGAATAGATTGAATATCGTAGGACACACTGAAAGCTTTTATAAAATAAAAAACCGACCAATTGCGAGTTAGACTCACACACAAAGGGTTCTGTACCGTCATCAGCAGCAGCGTTAGCAAATATTCTGTATATTCAGTATTCTGTTTTTAGTATTTGTTGTTACGATTTCTTGCCCGTGTTACTACCAATGTTACTACCAGTAGTAATACTGTTAATTTGGTTTCCTTTCTTACTACTGCAGTAGTAAGTTGTTAGCAGGGTGATTACAATTTGCCTTTGTTACTACCTCCACTAGCAAGTAAAACTCCTTTGTTAAATAGTGCACTTGGTACTCAGATAAAAGGAAAAGAAAAAGGTCAAGTCGGTTACATTTTTTTTTTTTTTGTAAACAGTTTTTTTAGTTATTGAAAAGATGTGACAACCACCCCATCCAGAAGCATATCTTAGGTTGAAGTGGTAAAACCGTATAAAGTGAAAAAAATACTTCCTGCTTTCTTGATTTTCCCATTAAAGTTTCAAGTTTTCTCGAAATACGAAGTTGCCAATGAAAAGAGCAACCAGCTATTTGTGTTTTCGTACTTTATTAAGAAGATACCAAATTTTTTGTTATACTTTCAATTTCAATGTTTGAAGCTAGTCGTTGTGACATTTTCCTTTAAAAATAAAGATTATTTTTGATGATATTTCCTGTTTCTTTTTCTTTTATCTGAGTACCAAGTGCACTATTTAACAAAGGAGTTTTACTTGCTAGTGGAGGTAGTAGCAAAGGAAAATTGTAATCACCCTTCTAACAACTTACTACTGCAGTAGTAAGAAAGGAAACCAAATTAACAGTATTACTACTGGTAGCAACATTGGTAGTAACACGGGCAAGAAACCAGCTCGCCTGAGTACATGACCTGTTCTATTTTTTTTTTAATTGACTGTAATCAATGTACACTAAAGAATATAAAAAAATATTATAAACATTGGATGTTTAGGAATAATCTATGCAATATTAGCTATTGGGTTATTAGGATTTGTTTTATAAGCTCATCATACAATTTGCTGTAGGAATAGATATTGAGAGCATGGTACCCCAGTGGTAACAGTTCCGACAAACGAGTTTTATGTGGCAGATTCAAACCTAGTCAGGCGCATTATTTTGTTTAATTTTTTCACCACCACTGCTCTCAAAAAGATGAAGGAAAACATCAGCCGGTATATCTTAGAACGAAAAATTTGAAGACGTGTGCCAGCAACACGCACTGAGCCCGTGTGCTAGATTACGGCCCATTCCAACTCCTAGAGACGAGGCCTAAGTCCCAGCAATGGGAACGTTATAAAGCCTTATCTCATCAGCCGATTATCCTATGATTATAAAAGATATTGATACACGTGCGTAAACATAATTAATTTTATCATTTTTCAGGTTGTAGATGAGAAGGGTGAAATGGTACCATTTGGCAGTCCTGGTGAGCTGGTGGTGCGAGGCTACAACAACATGATCGGCTACTGGAACGATCCGGAGAAGACCAGGCAGACGCTCAGCGAAGACGGCTGGCTGAAGACTGGGTATGGGTCTTTCTTCATTACCATCGTCATTTAGCTTTTTATATCTGACCAAACTGTGCGACAACGATCAGAATGCATATTAATGAGTTTTATTACAGCCCCTAATTACGAGTCTACACTTTGAACTCAAACCCAGTCAGGTGCTTTAATTTGTGCAATTCATAACATCACCAATACCTGTTGTCAAAACAGCACCTGGTGACGGAAAACTTCTTGAGGAAACCGGCGTATCCTAAAAAACAGAACATCAAAGACATGTGACATCTATCAACCCGCGCTGGGCCCGCGAAGTAGATTACGGCCCATTCTCTCGCCCAGAGAGGAGGCCAGAGTCCCAGCAGCTGCCTATGCTTTTATTTACATTTTTAAATATTTTTTTTTTAATATAGTGTAAAAATATATAATTTGACTTACAAAGTAATTTTTACAAAGTCTGTTTTTTTAGTGGCTTGAATACCTATTTTTTTTTATTTTTTTTTGGGAATTTACTTTTTGCGAGAATATAATTAAGTTAGTCAAAAATACAATGGGTTTTGAATTCTCACATTATGAAAATTTAATATTTTGACTTCTTGAACTTCAAATGAAAAAAAATACTTGTCTGCATTTTAACACTAATAACAATTATAGGGATAAGTTCACAATAAGTGAAGACGGATACGGGCGCATTGTGGGCAGACTGAAGGACATCATTGTGCGAGGAGGAGAGAACATCGCTCCGAAAGAGATAGAAGACTTGCTGATCACACACCCTGATATCGAGGATTGTCAAGTGAGATAAAAATTTAATACATATTTGATAGAGGAAGGCTCAGCCCCGGTATAATAGGCAACGAAGAAACGTGGTAAATTTTTATCCAGTAAGAGTCTGACACTATTTCCCGCTTCACCCAAGGGCGGGATCTGTCATTAAAAAAATAAATAACTGATTAAAATTACAAAGGAGGTAAAATTGAGATGCTATTGTGTAAGAGAATTTTTTCTATTTCATTCTACTTTTTTATTTTATACTTAATTGTATGTGCTTTTTTTTCCATTTTGAATGTAAAAAAAAAATTGTATTAATAATCTTTTTTTTATACAGTGTCATGATTTTAATATTTTGTTTAAAAAAAATCCTGTATGTAATGCTGTTGGTGTGCCAATAAATAAATAAAAAAAAAAAAAAGTGTAGGATAAATTCAACTTTATTATCCATACTCCATATTATCATTACAAAAAGCAATGATTTGTATTTTTTCTAAGAGCAAAGACTTGTATTTTTTTTATCATCTAAAAAGAAGTCATGTGTTTCATTCTTACCTCTATTTTAGCTAGGGTAACCATAAATTTGCTATTTGTGCAAGATAATTGTTATTTTTTAGCAATTTCATTCATGAGGTTTATAATGTCAGTGATTTAATTTAATATTTAACAATGTGAATTTTGTTGTGGTTTGAATATTAAGTTCAAAAATCTTAAATAGTATCTTTACAAAATAATAATTGCAGCATTTAAGCAGTTCACTGCCGGTATATGGCTAAATACTTGTATATATAAATCTGTTATTTTCTAATCATCACTAAAATAATCCTATTGTTCTCTTTTGTAAGCATATTAGGAACAGTTGATATATTGATTTATTTAATAGTTTTTGAACGTGCAAGTCTATGTAATTAACGTATTAATAACATCTTGGAACTTCTTTGAAACAGAATTGTCCCGAAGTACGAACTAGTCTATGGACACACTAGTAGAAAGAGATGATATACTCTTTTGTATCAAACTCTTCGGTACATTTTTGAGGTTGACGTAGTCAGTCCAGATAGTATATAAAATTCTAGGATTCACCTCTTGTGAATTCAAATTGTCTCATAGCCCGACATTGGCCCTGTAGAAAAAAGGGTCAAAGACACATGTAACAATTAATAAGTAAGTAGTACTTTACTTGAATTTGAGTTAAACAATATTTATTACCATCAGGTGGTTGGAGTACCCGATGAAAGATTGGGCGAAGAGTTGTGTGCAGTGCTACGAGTCCGTGAAGGTGCCTCCGTGAGCTTGGATGAGGTCAAACGCCACTGCGACGGTCATATCGCCCGGTTCAAAATCCCTAGGGTTCTCAAGGTCATCGATGAGTTCCCCAAGACAGCATCCGGCAAGATACAGAAAAACCGCATCAAAGAAATGATAGAGTCTGGAAAATTTTAGTCTTTGTGTAAAACATTTTTTTTTTTGTCTTGTTTTTTTTTCTATGTTGTTATTATGAAAAACCATTGATTTACACTTTTGTGTCAGACTCTTAAACTTCAGTGAGATGCTTTAAAGTTCCACAAAAAATAAATAAACTTTACTTATTTTTACATATCTGATTTTTAAATATGTTATTCAGGTAACTGTTCACAAAGTTATATAACATTAGTCAGACAAATTGTAGTGACCAAACTGATGTAACTAAAGTTGACGACGCGCTACTGATCCAGGCTTGATCATTATATCCCCGACTCCTTTACTTCATTTTCTCCTTTCTTTATTTCACTTTTATTACAATAAAATTGAGCACGTGTAGTTTTCCGCACTAGTGCGGAAAACAGTCCTTTGCGTGCCTAAAAGCGGTGAGCGGGTTTTCGAGTAAGTGTATTGGAAAAATCTTTGCAAGTTAGGTGGTTACAGCTAGAAAATAGTAAACGAGGATCATGTGTCATCAGTGTCATGTGAATTATCTTTTTCATTACTCATACGCTGAAAGTAGGTCTGAAGTAGCCTGAGGAGCGGATTGAAAGTAATACTTTTCATCCCTAGGGAGAATCACTTTCAACTGACAGCTGTCAAATTATTAAAAAAAAAACTAATTCTTTTTTAAGCATTTCTATTGATCTATGTCTCAACTTTCTATACAGCCAGTCAATTACAGCGCGATGTAAAATTGAAATTAAGAGATAAGTATACATTTATTTTTTATTACAGAATTACTTATAATTTACTCTCAATTAATTCTTTAATGCTTAACTAACATAGATATGAGAAATATTTACCATTTTTCACTGCTAAATATGAAAAATGATGGCTGAATAGCCGATTGACCACAGAAAAAAGAACAAAATGGCGGGAAAATTGTTAAAGAAAGAAAGAAAGAAAGAAAGAAAGAAAGAAAGAAAACACGTTTATTTGGCCTGCAATGAAGCACAATACAAGTTTTAAAACTTAAACATAAATAAAAAATAAAAATAAAAAATAAAAAATCAACAGCAACAAGAATATGCCTCACGGCTGCGCCAAATAGGTTCAGTTCAGCATGATGCCAGACAACTTCGTAGCAGTTGCCTGACGCTGGTTTTCAACTGAACCTTGGGTGCAATCACGGATGAGAATAAGAGTATAATGTGATTTAATAATATGATACATCAAATAAATACAAAAAACAAATAATTTTGAAGACGAATATGTGTGTTTTAGCTGTGTAGGTATGTAAATAAAGCAAATAACGCCATAGTCAATAAAAGTTTGAGTACGTTTAAATTTCCAATGATGACTAATAAAACCGGTCTCAAGCCACCGCCATCAATACAGTGCATAGTAGCATGTTACATAATTTACTATGCCATTAGCATCTGAGCGCGACAGACAGACGGTTGCACACCAGCGAGAAATGTGATATTGGAGCAAAAGAAATTTTATTCGGGTATTTGAAGAAAACAAATAATATTAATAAATAAATAGATAAAATGCAGATTATGCGTGTGTAATTCAACGTTAAGTTTGTAAAGTGAAACTTAGAAAGGTATTGACATAAGGTAAGTATTGCTTATCCATAGCATAAAACAAATAAGTGGATTCAATTACAAATTTGTATGATTTTTCATATTTCCAGGTGCGGGTCATAACGATTTATCCATACCGTCAAAAAGGATATTTCTTGTAATGAGGATTAATGAAAGGCAGGCGCAAAACATCTACCAGCCGCACGTAGGCCAGGCACATACGGTATGTAACTATAAACGTATTTGACTAAACAACTTCAAGGCAATTAAATAGTAACTGTTTATTATTTGAGTATAATGAAATTCCGCGATAACAAGAGAAAAAAAAAAGAAAAAAAAAAAAAAATAAAAAAAAAATAAAAGATAGAAGAATTCATTAGCGTGTCATTCATTTCCCACAGGTCTCCCAACTGCGAGTGAGTGTCGGTGACGCGTATGATACGTCTTCACCAATGAGTTGCGAACACAAGAAAACGAGGCAGCTGTTAGAGAAACCGGTGCCCAAGGAACCTCCATCACCCAAAATATTGTAGCTATGTATACACTCTTACAATATCGCAACATGACCCATGCACACACAAAACGACGATAATAATTGAAAAATTGGCTCACATATCATATTATAGAAACATTTATATTAGTCAGGTCCAGTTTTCGCTGCGCATCAATTAAATATTGCCGTAAACGTCTTCTAAAAGTACTTATGGTGTTTATTGCTCTAATGGGGGGTGGAATATTGTTCCATACCTTAGATGATGAGTAACGGAAAGTGCCTCTGAATGCCGCTGTACTATGGGGCTGTGATGAGAGTTGCTGTGAACATTGCCTTCTTCCGCATTCTCGTTTGCCAGTGATCCAACTCAACTTATTGTATAGGTACTCTGGTTTTTTTAATTTAATTACACCAAATAGCAGGCATGCCAAGTGTAGCTTGCGTCTCGATTTCATTTTGAGGGTAAAATGCTTATTAAGGTATGGTGTTACGTGACTTCTGGGAGGTATTTTATAACAAAAGCGAGCACACGCGTTTTGAACTCTTTGAATGAGCCGATCGGTACGAGCCAGTAGGCGTGGACCGTACACCGTATCTGCATAGTTCAATCTAGACAAAACAAGACTTTCCACAAGTTGTTCCCGAAGTGATTCTGATAGATAAGGCCTCATCTTGTATAGAATTTTCAGGCGATAAAAACAGTTTTTTACTGAGTCTGCGATATGCTTTTCAAACCGTAGTTCTTTGTCTAAAATAAGACCAAGGTTCCTTGCTTCATAGACTCTGTCTATCGGTTTGCCCATTAGTTGAAGCGAAAACATAGCGGGTAGTTTAGCTAGTTGCTGTTTAGAGCCAAGTACCAAGAATTTGGTTTTGTTTGGGTTTAGCGATAAACAATTATCTCCAGACCAGACAGCAATTCTGCTAAGATCGTCATTTAGGTCTTTAATGGCATTTTCATACTCGTCAGGATAAAAAGAAATATAAAGTTGGACATCATCAGCGTATATATGGTACTTGCACTTCTGGAGGCAATTGATGATATCCGCGCAATACAAGATAAAAAGTATTGGACCTAAGATAGACCCTTGCGGCACTCCTCTCTCTATGGCACTAAGTGCCGATTTTAGATTGGTCCCATCCCCCAAACGCAAATCTACAAATTGCTTTCTATCACCGAGGTAGCTCCGGAACCATTCCACAGCTCCAGGGTCGAAACCATAATATCTTAGCTTCGACAATAATAATGGTATATTAATTGCGTCAAATGCACGGGAAAAATCAAGCAGAACCAGACACGTACACATTCCCTTATCTTGGGCAGACAACACATTATCAGTAACATCCAGTAAAGCAGTAGCGGTACTTCGTTGCTTTCTGAAACCTGATTGTAAGTCTGGTAATATGCTGTTCTGCTCCAAAAAATGTGTTAATTGGTCACACACGACCCTCTCCAGCACCTTAGACAGACATGGTAAGATGCTAATAGGCCGGAGGTCTTTCAGATCAACGGGATTTGAATTCTTGGGTAAGGGCTTGACTGAGGCAATCTTCCACTCCTCGGGGAATTTTGAAGTCACTATTGAGCAATTTATCATGGCTGTAATAGCATTTAACGTGTGGGGTAGGGTCATGATAATCATGTCCAGGGTGATGTGATCATTTCCCTCGGCATTACTTTTAAGGTTAGAGATAATGCGAGAGATGTCAGCTTGCTCCACTGGAACGATTGAAAAAGTTTTCTCACCATGTTTGTGATTATTGTACTTGGTCAGCAATGACATGCTTGCCACTTTGTTACCAGGAACAGTCAAAAAGTTATCATTAATTTTATCAGGATCTGTGAAGTGCGACGGAAGGTCTTGTCTCGAATTTGTAGTTAGTAACGTGGTTTTCAGATTTTTCCAAAGTAATTTTGGATTTTTACTATGATTATTTATGTGGTGCTCGTAGTATGCCATTTTTTCTCTATATAGTGATCTTACCACTAAGGTTTTTAAATCTTTGTAGTATTCGCCTTTTGAACTCAATTTAGTTTTGCGGTAACTAGTAAGTGCGTCATCTCGTAAACGCATCATTAGCTTAATCGTATCAGTAATCCACGGATACGACTTTTCTTTTATTGTGGTAGTCTTCACTGGTGCATGAGCATCAAATAAGGATGTGATGAGATGGTTAAAGAAACTCACCATATCATTGACATTTTCTAACTTTATAATGTTTTCGAAACAGAAAAGTCGTAAATCCGTGTTAAAGCTGTCCAAACAAATGTTTTTGAGTGGCCTAAATTTAGCAACGTATGGTTTAAACTTACCCCGTTTCACATGAAACTCCCCAACTATGACAGAATGGCCGTTGATTGAACCAAAAGATTCAACTGACGTATGTCTTGCTACCAGGTCGGTACATAGTAAATCAATAAGAGTTTCACTGGTAGCTGTGAAGTGTGTTGGTGTTGTGATCAGTTGAGAAAGGCTGAGGCTATGCAAAAACTCATTAATTTTCCTTGTCTTCAATCCGTATGTGTCTAGCAAGTTAACATTAAAGTCACCGAGCAATATGAAGTTGTCACAATGTCCCAATGAACTTATAAAATCTGTTATGGCATCAATAAAAAGGACAAGATCCAGCCAGGGCGGACGGTACGCGGTACCGACAGCAATTTTTTTGCCGTTTATTGTCAGCGTAAGCCACATCTGTTCAACGGATTCGAACCTAGGATCGACCGTGGCAGAACAAATACGTACGTTTAGACCTTGCCGGATATAAAAGCCTGTACCCCCACCTCTACCCGAACGAACATTAGCCGGCCGCGGAGTGTGACGTAGTCGATAGCCCGGCACCACCGGCGCACGTCCGCCCTCCCCAGGCCGCAACCACGTCTCATTAATGGCCATAACATCGAAACAATGTCTGTCCAGTAAGCCAATCATGTCGTCATGACCCGTGCCCAACGATCCGGCATTTAGAAAACCAACCTTAAAAAACTTATCGCCTTTAGTCATCATTATAATAGTATATAGTAAAACTTGTATATTCAATAATTTCATAAAATAGTAGTATTAATTGTAGTCGTATTGTATATGTTAATGTATATGCATATGTATGTAGTCGTATGTCAATAGTGTAAAGTTTAGTTATAATAATTACGTGTATAATAATATCTGTAGTGTCAATAAACTCGTTTACGTGTACGTTGCAAACAAGTGCCGTGAGACATATATACCTACTACTAAGAAACAATATAAACAACTGCAATACAAGATAAACAACAATGTAACAGTTGAATTACAGAGACGTAATACTCGTATATCAAATCCTGCTTTATAAATCTGTTTGATAACCATTGAAATTAATAATATACAATATAATTGTTTGGCTTTAGCGTTTAACACAAAAACATCTTGGAAAGCAAAAAAAATAACTATAACAAAAACAAAAAAAAGACAACCCTTTCTTTGTGACCGCATAGTCGAGTAAAAAATTAAATTTTTAATGTCTGTTGCCACCGTCACCGCCAATTGGTGACGTCGTGAAAATGCGGTGCAGATCCGCCTCACAGCGAATATGATGAGTTGTGTCACCGGGCTTGCATCGGGCAAGAATACGGCCGCGCTTCGCCCACACATATTGCCAGCCCAAGCGACTGCCTGCCTCACGAGCGCACCGAAACAACTCTCTATTCACTTTCGTCAGGCGCTCGTTAACGTAAAAACGCTTCCCAGTACCAGGCAAACCGAGGTCAGCTGTAGTCATGCCGCGCCGTACCCGCGCCCCCTGTAGCAGCTCGTCCCGTAGATCTCGGCTTCTCACCGCTGGCCTCTGGGATGTTTGAAATTTGGAGGTCGTTGGCGAGTAGCTCCTGGTCCCGGTCGTTTAATTCGCTCCTTAATTGAGAGACTAGATCTTCCACCCCCGACGAAAGCGGCGCCTGGGGCTGAGCTTGTTTTTTCTCCATTATATCCACTCTTTCCTCCAAACGACTCATCCTCTCATTTGTGGCAACCAGAGATGATCTCAGTTCCGACAGATCATCGCGGAGAAGCTGGAATTCGTTCCTAATAGACCTTAAAAAGTCTTCCTTGAAAATGCTCAGCTCCGTCCTGAAGACGTCCAAGCCGAGATCTTGTACAGCTTCTATGGCAGAGCTATTTATAGGGCTAGTATGCACTAGCGCCACAGGGCTATCTTCGTGCGCAACAGGAGTACGCCCCCTTACCGGTGTGTCAGCCCGATTATCTCTAAGCACATTCTTTTTGCACTCAGGGCAGTGCCAAGTAGCAGCCACCGGTCCAGCATTTGGCAGTCCCACGCACGCCTTGTGATACCAGCACCTACATTTGGTGCAAATAGCGGCTTCCGTCGATGAGAGGAATTTGCCACAGCCACCGCACTTAGCCATGTCTAACTTGCTAACACTTAGCGCAATCGATTCCACTAATTAGTTCAACAACACGTCAACAGATGGCGCTGTGTTAAAGAAATACGTTTATGGCCGTTTTACGGTGTGCTATGGTGCAGACAGACACCATGTGATGAGTCACTGTATTGACGTAAGGTCGCGCACACACTGAGAGTTAGGTACAGTTTATATTATTGTTCGAATAAAAAATTGATTGTTTATTTTGAGTTAAGGGTACTCATATATTAAACTGGAGGTTGAGAAATTGTTTTTAGAGTTTTTTAATATTTTACACAGCACATATACACTCAATAACACTGTCTCTTGGAAGTTATACTTGTAAGATTAATTTCACAATAAAATTATTTGAATGTAACTGTAATGTTTTTAATTATTTGAGAGAAGTACACAGAGAGCTTATGGCTGACTGACATTATAATTTCTATGTTGTTGTTGTAGAAAGTTTATACTTTACTAAATCTCTGCTGTAAGAGATTTTGTAATTACACAATAATCAGATTCAGTTAAGGATTCAACGCCTGATTCTTAACAGAAGAGGTTAAAGCCGTGGTCGGAAACCTTTTACGGCCTAAATCAAAAGAAACATACCTAAAATCATACGACGACCTTTGACGACGACTCAGGTTTTTATTTTTGTTCCATTTTATTCGTAATGAAAAGCACAGTGTTTACCTCGGGTTAAAGACTTATTTAGTCCCTCGAATATTAGCGACCTCGCTACGCTCGGACGCCAAACTTCTTCTCGGGACTAAATAAGTTACTTTCGCCCCTAGGGTAACAATGTACTAATGTTATGCATTTTTACGGGGCTCCTGTGGGCATTTTGATACGCGGCCCCTGAGGGACTAGCTACGCCACTGACTGTTACATTTTAATTAATAGCCTCTAACCGTTTACTCCTCACCGTACTTCACAAGAACTCATAAGTCCTTGAGTTGTGAGAGTTCAATCTTGGAAACGAATGACGACTACCAATTCACGAACCACGTGCACACGGCATTGTTCAAAAGAGCTATAGTGGCCCTGTAATGCAAAGGATAACTGAAGGAGCAGCAGTAGTCAGTAAGTCTTAAACTCCCTTTCGCTCCACCTAAAGCAGGAGGAGACATTTGATGGTTTACAACTGAAAAAAAATCCGGGCAAGCACGAGTCGGACTCTCGCACTGATTGTTTCGTACACACTTACCAATGAAAACACTAATCAATTCAGTTTTTTTAGAAAAGTGTTTTTTTTTTTTTACGTAGCCTCAAAACAGTTTACAGATTCTTCCTATAATTGTGCTATGAGACCTTGCTACATGCCAAATTTCAGGATTCTAGGTCAACGGGAAATACCTTAAGAATTTTGATTCCTTTAATGAGTGTCGTAATATACGTTTTTTGCGTCATAAACAGCCGTATCTTTTTTTTCGTCAATTTCCCAGTTTCAAGGAACCGTAGATCTAAGTATATAGTTTTAAATTTTAACTCGATACCTCTACGTGTTCCTGAGGTAAAGAGTCCTGACAGACAGACAGACAGACGGACAACAATGACACGACACAATTAATTAAAAGCTTGTTTTAAAAAAATGTTTTTTTATTATTATTATCTAATATAGTGAAACCAAGTATCTTATATTATCCTACGGACAAACTGGATTGATTACGAAGTAAAATTACAAACTCTAAAGTGTATTTTACTCTCATTATGTCATTTGGTAGCAGCCCTTTAATTGTGATTTCCTTCTTTATTATCGTAAAGTGTATATACATAATATCTTAATTATTTTAGTTTAGGTATTAATAATGTTAAAGGATACGATGGGGTTGGCATATCTGGTCAGATAAAAACCCAAAAAAAAAAGAAAAAAAAATACTCTCATTGACATTAGGTTCATGTCGTTAATAACAAGCAAAAGGGAAAAAACGTTCCGAGCAAGACCACGAGGACGGGGGGTGTATCCCTTTCTTACCCCTATTTTTCACTAGGGTAACCATAAATTTACTATTTAAGTAAATTTTATTATTTTTGCCATTGCAGCATTTTAATATTAATTGATGCTGTAGATTTAGACTTATCGACGGCGAAGTACCAGTAACTTCTAACTGTCTGTGAAACCTGAAAAAATAGTTTAATTTACTAAGGGAGAGATCTCACGAAGCGGTTTTTTCCCGCGGCTGTCAACGCGCCCTATCGGCCCGGGGCTTGCGGTCGAAAATCGAATCTACCGTCTCGTGAGTTTTGAAATAAAATAGCCGTTTCTTCTGTGAAAACCGCTTCGTGAGTTCAGTGCCTAAGAAGTCAAAACTAATTAATTAATTTATTGAGAATAATAACAACTTCTGGTTTAATTATTTACTAGCAGTTTCCCGCAGTTTCAGTGGGGCCCCTGCAGTTTACTGACAATGACATCTCCCGCCCTTGGGCGGAGCGTGAGATAGTGTCAGACTATAACTATAATAACACCTTGAACTTCTTTAGAATTGCCCCAAAGTACGAACTAGTCTGTTGACACGCTAGTAGCAAGAGATAACATACCCTTTTGTATCGTACTCTTAGGATGAACGTTTTTGAGGTAGTCGTAATCAATCCAGTTAGTTCAAAAAAGTCCTTGAGTGCAACTCAAACCGTGGCAGTTGAGAGATGACAGCTAACGGTGCGTGTTCACATGCGAAGAGATTTAAAGAGATACTATATATTTTATGTCTTTGTTAACATGACTCATGCGCTAGCACCATTCAGATCAACCAATCTTCTCAATTAAGTTGTAGTTTTTTTTTATGTTTGTTGCCTCAGAACTCCGTCGTTTATGGATCGATTTGTATTTTTTTTTTATGTTTCAAAGGATATGCTTCCAGATTGGTTCCATTTTTTTCAAATACCAGTTCTGATGATGGGATCTATGAGGAATCAAGGGACCTCCTCAAATATCATAGGCAACCATATAGTGATTTTTGTATTTTCATCGAGAACTCTTAAGTTCGCAACAAAAATAACCAATACCAATAAGACTTCCAAGTGCCAGGGCACATTCAAGTCAGAGACAGAGCCAGTATATATGGTAGTTTAAAGTACACAGAACTCAAACGTAATATGCTCATTAATTAAATTCGTAATCAATTGTTGTTTAGCCTACGTTTGGTTGTTATTTTGACATAGTCATAGTCATGATGCGCTAATTCTATTGCGGAAACGGACGTAGAGAGGGCGCGTAGTCCGCAAAACCATATCAGCTGTGAAAATGAGATCCTCAGGTTTGGTGACGGGCTCCAGTTTGAACCTTCTCAGGAGACTGGACATGATAGTTTTAAGTTCCATCAGAGCAAACTTTTGACCTGAAAAATAATAAATTGGAAGTGAAAATGATTTCAAAAAGCAGTTATGATCTTGATATATTGTAGGGGTTTTGAAACAATTGATAGCACACTCTTGGCCTGACTAAAGAAAAACCAGACATAGTTCAAAATCCAAAAGTACTATAAAGTTACTTTGTCTTCGTCAAGACTATATTAAAAAAAAAACTGTTTTAGGAACTAATTTTAAAATGCATCATTAAGAAGTTAGCAAGTTCGTTAAAAAATCAAAAATTGACTGAAGTACGGAACCATAAAAAGACTACTGACCGATACAGTTCCTGGGCCCAGCGCTAAACGGAATGTAAGCGTATGGATGACGGGAAATACAGTTCTCCGGCAGAAACCTCTCAGGGATGAACTTCTCAGGATCGGGGAAGACTTCTGGGTTGCGATGAATGTCAAACAGATTTAAGTTGTAAATCGTATTGTATGGCACTGTGTGTTCACCTGTGAGCAACAAGATGACGTTATTTTTTGGCCAAATTTTGATCTTTGTTATTCTAGAACGTAACAAGTTTTCAAATATCAAAAACAAAACACCGATAGCATAAAAACTTGGCTTATGAAGTCTAGTTGCCTAATCTCGCATATTGACATTTTTTAGGTCGGTAATCATCCAATGACTTCTCCCGCTCGAGAGTGGAGTGAGAGGGCCTCCGTCAGACTTTTACGGAATAAAACTCACTTCATTCCTTCTTTGCCTTCGTTCTAGGGTCCCGGGAATGTCTTTCTCACAATCCATGGCCCCAGTAGGTATCGATCCTGCTGAACCCCTACAGTTTTGCTGACCTCTCCTTGAGTAGCGCGTAGAACACTACGCGCCCTCGACTCGGGCTCGGCCCCGTCGGTTACGTCTGGACGGTGCCGTCCGTAAGCCCACGTTTGCGGAGGCTGAAAACCGAGGTCAGGATCCCAGCGGCTGGGGTGTGAGTATTTCCATCACGAGTGCGACCGAATCCTTCGCTAGTTTAACTGTTTCGTATCCGGCTGTACTAGTGCCGGTGCAAATGGTGCGCTCCGTGCCGTGAAATCAATTCCCGGAGCAAATATTTGTATGATCGACAAATAGTTGTTAGATAAATGCATCCGTGATACAGGAGTCATTGTTATAGTGGCCAATTATTTATTTATTGATTTATATACCTACATACAAACACTAATGTTAATTAAAAAAACTTTATATTTTTAGAAACGCTTAAATTATTTTATTAAACAACAGAGTCATTAAAACATACCAATTTTGACGTCCTCCTTGATAAATCTAGAGATGTAAGGCACACTGGGATACAAACGAAGAGACTCTTTGATACAGCACTCCAAGTACTTCATTTTATTCAGATCCTCGATGGTAAGTGGTCTTTGACTGTCGCCGAAGATGCATTTCATCTCTTCCGCTATTTTATCCTGAAATGCATATGTTATGGTGCTTTGGAACTATTTTTATCATTTATATTAAAGACCTCCTTTCATAATCTAATTTACTTCTTTTTATAAATCTAGGTTTGTTATCGCACAGGAATGAAAAACCAATTTAAACAAATAATACTAATAAAATGATTTATTAAAGTAATTTTGTAAAGCATTTAAGTTCCTTGGCTCCTGAGCAAGTAATACACTGTGAACAAGTAATACACACACAAATACCAGTGTATTCTCCCCATAAAAAGACAATTCTTTGAAAAGAATATACGACAGGAATCATAGAAAAAAAATACAATATGTATATAAAAAATACAACTTCAATGTAAAAAAAAGCACAAAACAGTACAAAATAAAGTTTTTTGCACTTTTTTGCCAAAATTAAAGTCCATAAATCAGTGACAAAAATACTACAAAAATATTATTAAAACAAAATTAAAGCTAAGATAAAATTTAAAAAAAGTGGTTCTAGAATGAACAAACAGAACACGCGCGAATGAGACGCGTTCAGTTTCATAATAATGACAGAGAATCATTGTTCATTTTTTTTTGGTAATAAAGCATTTGATTGTTAATCGTTCTAACGAGTAAGATTTGGTTTTCAAAAAAATATTCAACAAAAAATTAAGACCAAATATTACCTGTATATCAGGTTCATTAGCAAGTCTCATTATCATAAAACAAATTGCTGTTGCAGTGGTGTCGTGACCCTGGAAAGCAAACACATATTTTTATTATTTTTTGTTTAATTTTACTTATTCATGTCTTTCAAGTTTTGAGTTTGTTACTTTGTTTATACCTCCGCAAACCGAAATTGAATTACGCACAAGCTGTCAGGGGTGAAAAAAATAAATTGAAAATGAACCAATGCAAACAAGTCAATCTGACATGCAACAACTTTACCAAATCTCCTTATTAACCTCACGTCTAATTTATGCCAAAATTTGACCCATTAAAAATAGTATGGAATGCAAATGGGCTGTCAAAACACATTTTTGAAATAAAAATGTTTCTCCAAACAAATGAAGTGTGTCTCTGACACCAAAAGGATATCTATAATATTCTTTCACAAAACACACACATCAAAATCATTCTTCAGCATACCAAATTACAAAATGTACCACACAATGCTCCCAGATGGTACGGCACATGGCGGATCGGCAGTACTGATCAAGGAAAAAATCAAACATCATGTTACTAACTCATACTGTTAGCGATGCTATACAAGCCACAAATGTAATATGTAAAGACTGGCATGGCGAAGTATTAAAATCAGATCTATACATACCACCAAAACATAACTTGAAAAGTGATTACGCCGATATCCAGACAATTTTCGTTTTGCAGAAAAAGGCTATTCGTTCGATTTATAAATTAAGTCTCAGATGCGTCAGAGAAAAATTTAAAGATATTAATATAATGACTGTACCTTCGCAGTATATTTTCGAGAATATTTGTATGCCCATAAAAATATAAACATGTTTAAAAAATATAGTGATATTCATAATTTTAATAACTTTGTAGTTCCTGTAATCAGATTTAAAAAAAATAGGGGGCTCATTTAAATGACAATGTATGTATAATAAACTTCCTAGATTCACATTCTGCTTTGTTTTACACCCTGGCCCATAGATTCATCGCAGGAGGCGATTATAACGCTTAACATGTTAATTGGGGATCAAGGATTACAACATCAAAGGGTCGTGAACTTAACAAAGCCATACAAGAAGGGAAACTAAGGGTAATCTCAACAGGAGAACCAACTTACTGGCCAACCGATCAGAAAAAGAAGCCAGATTTGGTCGACTTTCTCGTGAAGAAGGGAATAACACCGCGTTATTTTTAGTGCTACTCTTGCTTCGAGCTCTCTTCAGACCATTCACCTGTTATAGAAGAACTCAATCACAAGATACGTCTGGCCACACCACCCTGCCGATTGCACAGTAAACAAACTGACTGGAAATATTTCAGAGAACTTGTGAACAGTCATCTTAACGTAAACAGTATCTTTGGTACAGAAGACGCTATCACGGAGGCTGTGGAATACTTTTAATAACTGCATTTAACAATCTGCCTGGGAAGCTACCTCTGTTCAAAAAACCACCGATAAGGCCACCAGATATCCCAGTCCAATTCAAGATGCAGTTGCAAATAAGAGAAAAGCTAGAAAGATGTGGCAGCAGACAAGATATCCTGAAGATAAAAAGACCTACAACAAACTTACTAAAGTATTAAAAGAACTATTAAATATCCATGGGAATGAAGGCATTTCAAACTATCTTACAAACCTGGACGCAACTGCTGCGACAGACCATTCCCTTTGGAAAGCAGTCAAAAAGACCCACTCCCTTTCAAACTCCTCTGCGAAAAGAGAATGGTAACTGGGCAAAGAGTGACCTAGAGAAAGCAAACTTATTTGCAGATCACGTAAAAAATGTGTTTACGACAAATCCAGATACAAATTCTAAAACGACCTTAATTACAGAAAAATTAAGCCAAGCTTTTCAACTCGAACCGCCGATTAATAAAACGTCACAGAAGGATCTATTCGAGGTCATCAGACAACTGAAACAGAACAATGCTCCAGGATATGACCTAATAACTTCAAAGATACTTAGAGAACTGCCCCAAAAGGTGATCGTCTTTCTAAGTCATTTCATTAATGCTATTCTCAAAAAAAGTTTTATACCTCCACAATGGAAAGTAGCAGAGATCATCCTTATACTGAAACCAGAAAAAAGCCTTGAAGATGTTAAATCTTATCGTGAAATTAGCCTACTACCTGCTATATCCAAAGTTATCGAAATTATTTTCTTAAAAAGGCTTTTGCCTGAAATAGAAAAAGCAAAGCTTCTACCTGACCATCAGTTCGGGTTTAAAGCTGCTCATAGTACCACCGAACAAGTACTCAGGCTAGTAGAGAAAATCCAACACAGCTAGAAAATGTATTGTTCCGCAGATTTTCTGAATATTTCGCAAGCATTTGACCGCGTCTGGCACGAGGGACTACTGTACAAGGTCAGAAACGGTCTGCCCTTAAATTTCTACATACTCATAAAGTCATACCTCACCTAAAGACAATTCTACGTAAAACAAGGCGAAAATAAATCCGAACTACACCACATCAGAGCTGGAGTGCCCAAGGGGAGTATCATGGGACCAGTTCTCAACCTGATTTATACATCAGACTTACCAACACCAGACGGATCACTTATCGGCACATTTGTCGATGACACAGCCATTCTTTAATCAAATAATGATCCTAGCAGAGCCTCAGAAATGCTACAGAAAGGTCTCGATGACATATCAGACTGGCTGAGGGACTGGCGTATAAAAGCTAACGAAGCCAAGTCATTAAATATTACATTCAGCCTCAGACATGGCGAATGTCCCCCTGTAAATCTCAATGGTGTACAAATACCTCAGTCAGACCTTGGCCGCTACCTTGGCATTTATTGACTTAGATAAAAGGCTAACATGGAAGAAACACATATTTACAAAGAGAAATGCTCTTGGCTTACAATCAAGAAAATTTTTCTGGCTTCTGGGGCGGGGCTCCCAACTTACAATGGAAAATATAATATAATAATAATATAATATTCCACAACTATCACACAACGCCTTCTCATCCCAAGCAAAGCAGAGCTTGTGTTATGGGTACTAGACAACTGATAAACATACTTATATATTTCTAAATACAAACATATTATAGATAAATTACACCCAGACACAGAAAAAATCATCGTGCTCATAATAAACTACTTTTGTACAAGAGTATCCTTAAACCAATTTGGTCATATGGATTGTAACTATGGGGTACTGCCGCAAACTCTAATCTAGAAATACTGCAGATTTCAGTCCAGAACACTGCGTATGATTGTAAATGCGCCTTGGTACATTACCAATGATGAAGCCATACACAGAGACTTAAAAATATTGACCATTAAAACAAGAGATACTGGAATCACTTAAAAATACAAAAAGAGACTATCTCAACATCCCAACACCTTGACAAACGGACTTATGGAAAGCGGCCCCATCTTCCAAAGATTAAATAGAAAAGCACCCCAAGATCTCCTGTAGATAATAAAAAGTTGGATGTATCATTGGATACATACCACGCAAGCTACAATGTTACAATCATAACATCAAGCTAAATGTCAGGAAAAGACAGATCGCAGGAAATAAAAGGAAAAAAAAACTTTGTTTATACAGCATTAAATTTTGATTTTTTGACATGGGCTCATAAACACTCCTTTCTAAAAATTCAATGACCTGTAGGTAGTTGTTGGTAGTTACGTACTAATAACGTACAGGTCATTAGACTCGCTCAGCTGATCTTTACTCAAAGAAATTAATTTCGTACATGAGTATATTAATTCGATTTTTGGAAAGGAATGTTAATGAGCCCATGTCAAAGAATCAACTGGTATATACTGTATATGTTGTTTTTTTTTTGGTTTTGATAAATTAATTTTAAGCCCTCATAATCGTAGCGAGATGATTACCTACGAGTAAATAATTTCGATACATTCTTATTTAAAGGTAAGGAAATGCGAAGTTAATATATTTCAAGTAAGAGTAATTTACAAAAATAAATTTTAAAATTATAATAATGAAAAAAAAATTGAGTTAAGATAAGCCACTTCAAACTTCGACGTAAATACCATAAAGTTATGGGATATCAAAAGAAACCCATTATACACAGGCTTGGGCACGCCACGATCGAGGCGGTAAGGCCCCTCTTTGAGGCGTGGCTGGAAAGGCCCCACGGCGTCGTCACCTTCCGTTTGGCGCAGGTGCTGACCGAGCACGGCAAGTTCGGTCCGTACCTGTACAAGATTCGTGCGGAGACGACGCCCGGGTGTCGCCACTGTGCGGACCGCCCGGTGGACACGGTGGAGCACACAGTCGAGGTGTGCCCCGCTTGGGAAGAGCAGCGCCGTGTCCTCGTGGGGGCGATCGGCGGCGATCTCTCGCGCCGGGGCTTGGTTCAAGCCATGCTCCGGAGCGAGGAGGAGTGGCAGGCGGTCGCCTCCTTCTGCGAAGCAGTAATGCTAGTAAAGGAGGAGGCCGACCGCCTTAGGCAAAGGCGGACACGCCGCCGCCGCCGCCGGGTTTCCGATCCCAATTTTCGGCCACCGTAGGCGCGGGCTCGCGGACGGTGGGCAATGGGTAGCTCGCTGTCCGTCCGTCCGGTAACAGACCGGTCCGAGCTCAGGTCGTCTACGGCGCGCACCGTTCCCGCGCGCCTCAAGGAGTTGTCAGCATACTGTAGGGGTCCAGCAGGGCCGAAGCCTACTGGGGCCAAAGGTTATGTGAGACTGTCACCAAAGGCCCCAGGATAAAGGCAAGGAATGGAAAGGTAGGTTTTTTAGTCAGTAAAAGTCTGACACTGTTTCCCGCCCCGCCCAAGGGCGGGATTCGTCATTGGATGATTTTTACCTACCACAAAAAAAAAAAAAAAAAAAAAAAAAAATTATACACAGGCTGTAATAGAAATGGGTGGTTACATTTAATTTTTAAATACTGCTTCTGTCCATAGAAACGAAAGTAAGTAATTTGGGAATAATATAAATGATGCTCCCATATTTTAGTCAGTTGATGATAACTTTGTACAGAATGACCAGTTTTTTTAGACGTGGGCAGTAACAGTATCTAAAATATGATCACCCGATTCAGTTACAGCGTTACTTACTTCAAACATAAAAGTATCGACCTCCTCTTTGATTCCTTTTTCATCGATATTTCCTTTTTTTTCCTCATCTAGTAACAGGTCCAGCATGGCCACTTTAGCTTTCTTGCCATATACGTTATCTTCGACACCATCAATGCATTCTGTACAAATATTGTTATTATTCCTATATTCTCTTCTGTCCTGTATTATTTCTGTAGTGAACTTCTCCAAAGTATTTAATGCGTCTTTTTGAATCTTGGCAACTCTACTGAATTGAAATATGGCATCTGAGTAGAACCAAAACCTCGTTACTCTATGTAACATGGTCCATCCCAATGTGTGTAATGGTTTAAAATATTTATTAGCTAGTGAATCCCCGTCATCTCGAGTCGTGGTTCCCATTGCAGTTTCTGTAACCAAAATATATATTTTTTGGCCTTAATTAAATTATGCCTATCGAAACTGTATGTCACGTAACCATCTGTATGTGTGATTAAGGCCTTGATGATTAGTTACAACGACCCACCTTAGCCTTGCACTTGTCTCAGACACACCTGCAAGGTTTTCTGTTCTAAGATAAGAGTTTCGTTTTACTTTGCTAGGGTTAATTCAACTCGTTAAGCACATCAAAATCTTTGAAGATCTTACCACAGATAACGCCAAGAGTAGCCTTGCTTATAAGTGGGAAGAGATCAGATTCGTCTTTATTGACCTCTTTTTGTACAGTGTCCATCAGTTTCTGTGTGTGTTCACAGAAAGTCACGAAGAATCTCTTCAAGATCAGAAAATGGAACGCCGGAGTCAGCATTTTACGGCGATGTTGCCACTTTTCACCTGAAATTATAAAGGTTATAATTACTTTTTTTTTTAAAGTTTTTATCTTACGCACTTAACTATATAATATTTTTAATACAAGATAAATTGTAACTGTCGGGACCCATTCTCGAAATGGAGGCTTAGTGAATTGAGAGCACATACCTATATTACATTGCAGATTACTCCAATCTACTGACTAGACGGCTGACTTTCTAGAATGGGTCCCGACTATTACAATTTATCTTGTATTAAAAATATTTTGTAGTTAAGTGCAATCAGGTACAACGACTTTCTTGTTTAGGGCTTTTACGATTCAGAAAAGCAGTTGGGTATTTTAGTTTTTTAAATTACCGTTTTTTTATTTATTATTTTTTTAGTTTTATTTTATTACACTATCACTTTTACAGTGATTGCGAATCTAACGACACCTCGCAAACTAAAATCCATCGAGCCGTTCAGGCCGCAGAGCGCGCCCAACATTTGAATTCGGCGCCAAAAATCCGCCTTTTTGTTTTTTTTGATTTTGATATACCCAGTGTCACTCTCACAGTAAATACGAATCTAACGACACCTCTCAAGCTAAAATCCATCGAGCCGTTCAGGTTGTAGAGCGTGCCAAACAATTATACATACATACATACATACTCTCGAAAAACATAACCCTCCTTCTGGCGCAGTCGGGTAAAAAGTGACCAGCATTTGGCTCGATGCGCCTCTGGACACAGAAGTATATCGATAGCTTACTCGATAATGAGGAAAATCAATGAATGCTCTCGGAAAAATATTAACATAGTTTTGTAATGGATACCGAGGAGGCTGATCGGTTAGCGAAAATTGCCACTACAGTAGGCTCAAAAGTTTACATTTTACCGATTTATTCAGAAACATTGTCTAAATTTAATGAACACTGTAGTAAAGATTAGACGATTTATTTTAGCGAGAAATCGAAAACTAAAGGTATGTGAGCATGAGCCTCCTCGAGTGCCATGGTTTCATAATATTGCAATTTTTCGTCACCTATTAGTAACAACGTTTAGGCTTCGTTCTGGAGACATGCTGCTAACAGTATTTGCCGACCTCATGAAGAAGGTTAATTGCCCTAAATGTGACTTTTGTGACGAGGTAGAAGTTGTACAACATATTTTAGCTGAATATGTTAGGAATCAAGTAAAATTATAGATATACTTAAACTAAGCTGGTAGAAATTAGTTAATTAACGTATTACCTGTGCTGGTTAAAAGTCCTTCATGGAGCCACGGGTATAAAAATGCATAGGGGTAACTTTTGTCTAGATACCGTGTTGACGACCATACTATCTGAAAAGAAATGTTGAGTCGTGAATTATTTTTTTATACAGAAAATAAAACAGAATTTAAAATAAATATGTAGAAAACATTCACTCGAGGTTTGCCAGCGAGCAATGGGAAAAAGTACTATCAGAGTCAAAATCACAAACCTCTTACAGAACAATACACTTTGATCTTAAATAAATATCGCAGAAGTAGGCAACTGAGCCATCAAACTAAAATGCAACTGAATAGGCCATATCTGCTGCATGTAGCAACAGAATTGGGCAATGGTAGTAGTAATTGGGCTCTGTGTGGATCCGAAGCAACAGGAACCAATGATATGGTAGGCCTAGATAGAGATGGCGTGACGGGTTAGACTTTTACCTTCAAGACTGCGTAGTTGATAGATATAAAGAAGAAAAAGAAGAAGGTCAGAGAAACGTGGAAGAAGAAAGCCAGAGAAAAGTAGAAGAGAGGAAGGGACTAAAGATCGTGAGAGACTTATGTTTGTAAAAAAGGCGACATTCTATTAAAGATAGCGATTATACTATAATAATAAGCTTTTTGAAGTATCCCTGAACGCTCAATACCAATTTAATACACAGACGTAATAATATATATGCGTAATTATATACCAAATTAAAAACATCTATTAGATCTACAATAGAATTCCATGAATTGCTACTTAGCTGTCTTCCTCTCCTAATTTTGCTGTGCCCTTCATTGATCTTGACAATATTTTATACTATTTATGTACATAATATAGAATGCAATAGGGTAATTCTTTGAGGTGGAGAGGGTGTCTCTTCGTCTGGTCTATATTTTCTTTACAAGTTTGATATTTTAATTTGTATATTAGTTTTCCCCGATCACTAGAAAGTATCAAAGGTACTCATTTGCGCCCAGTAGCTTACGACACAAAATAGATAGGTACGAAAGCTAAGCTAGATAAATGAGACGTTCTCTCAGTTTCAAAGAATCACCCAATAAAGTGTTGAGTATTTAGTAATATACATGTTAGAAAATTATACTTACCTCAATATCCTCAGGTTTGTATAGAAACACAGCTCGGAAGCCAAAACCATTTACTTGCCATAGATTTCCAAAAGATTTGCGCCATGCTATTAGATAATAGAATCCTTGTACTAAAAAAAAGATAGATAGATAGATGTATTCTTTATTGTACACCAAAAATAAAATTACATAAAGATTAAGATAAAGATTGAGATTTAGATTAATTTTTTTTTTTTTAATATTGTACGACACAAAATTATCTATTTGTTCTAAGTAGTTAATGCAAACTCTATCTATTCTTTTCTTTCGGTTCTCGTCCCATTTTATAAAGGGTCGGTCGGTGCAAATCCTTCTTTTCCATTCTGTCCTATCATCCGTCACGCTATCGACTCTGAGCTGACTCACTTTTCGATGTTAGGCGAGATACCATCAAAAGTAAGCCTCTAATAGCCAATACATAATGGTGTTTAAACGTGACTACACTGTGCACGCACCTTTGCAACAGAGAAAGGATATATTAGCTATATTAGAGCACATGATCGCAATCCATAGTTGCGAAACCAGAATCAGAAACCAGTCACCGTAGCCGAAATTGGTTTGTAATGAATCGAATCATGTTAAGTCGCCCACCCCCGACGTCACAAAAGGTAGCTAAGCTAGTTTCGATAATATGTATACAAGTAGTTAATTGGATAAAAGTTTCGAATAATTTTAGTAGACCGATACCGACACGTTATGTGCTACAGTTATTGAAGAATTAACAAGGTTCTATGATTTTTTTTTTTAGTTAGCCTTATACTTTCCCACTGCTGGGCAAAAGCCTCCCATAATTCCTTCCTGGTATTTTTCTCTCGGGCCACCTCGAACCAGCCCTTGCGGTAGGCGTCCAGTTCGTCTCGCCACCTCTTCCCAGGTCGACCTCGGCGGCGTCGTCCATCTTCAGGTACCCATCTTGTGAAGACTCTTGCCCAACGATCAGTGTGCATACGGCTGATGTGACCCGCCCAATCCCACTTTAGCCTGACAGCCTTTTTTCCCACGTCTATGATACCCGTCTTTTAGCGCAGCGTGCTGTTACTCATTCTGTCGGCTCTTTTGACACCCAGAATGCTGCGCTCCATTGCTCGTTGGCAAACCCCAAGGCGAAACTTTTGCGACTCGGTGAGCGACCATGTCTGAGCACCGTACGTTAGGATGGGCAGGATACACATATCGATGAGTTTTTGCTTCAGGGATATCGGTAGATGTCCCTTCATAAGCATTTTCATGGGCCAGTAGCTTTTCCAGGCGTTTTCGATCCTGCGATCGATTTCCTTCTCCTGCCGGTTTTCGAATGAAACTAACTGGTCCAAGTAGATATACTCATCGACATAATTTATATCCTGTCCATATACCTCGACCCTACGTTTAGTGCTGTTGGTCATACATTCATCGCGAGCCCCACCCTGAGGTTTGCCGTGCTTAGGTCTTGAAGCATGGACTGTAGTTCCAGAGCAGAAGGGGCAAAAAGGACAATGTCATCGGCAAACCGAAGGTTTGACAGCCTCTTAATACCGATTCAATTCAATGCCCCTGGTGGTCCACGAGGCTGCCAGTGTTTTAAAGGTCTCCTCGAGAGTGCTCGTAAATAGTTTCGGTGAGTGAGCCACCCTATTTAAAACCTTTTTGTATTTTAAACGAAGGTCCTGTAAAATTTAATTTGATATCTGCGGTACTGTTATAGTAAATATTTTTTAAAAGGTCTATATATTGCTCTTCTAGCTCATGGTTTTCTAAAGATTTAAATAATTTGGAGTGTTTGATACTATCGAATGCCTTCGTATAATCTACGAAGGCTAAGTATAAAGGTTTATTAAATTCTGAGTATTTTTCTAAAATTTGGTTTAAAGTCTGTAGGTGGTCGGTAGTTGAAAAGCTCGGTCGAAATCCGGCTTGTTCTGGAGGCTGATGTTTATCCAGTTTCCCGTCTATACGATTGTGTACCACTTTAATAAAGGTCTTATATATGTGAGATGTTAGACGGTAATTGCCGATGTCACTTTTGTCGCCTTTTTTATGCAAAAGGACTATATTGGAATGACACATAATTTTAGGTAGTTTTACTGATTTCAATATGGTGTTAAACAGGTTAGTAAGGTGAGGCAGTAAAATATTTGAGCCAATTATAAGCGCTTCCGTAGTAATATCATCTTCTCCCGGACTTCTGTTGTAGCGCATAGTGCTGAGTGCTTTGTGCACTTCACAACCGCTGATTGGGGGAATGGAACCTGAAGAGTTGTATTCGATGTTGTTATCAGAAGGTGAATGGTCCGAGTATAAAGATTTATAAAATTTTGTGGCAATTTCCATTATTTTTTCTCTATTGTAATGTTTTTTACCGTCGTTGTCTACCAAACTGTTAATCCAAGACTTTCCTTTTGTGACTCCTTGTTTCAGAACTCTTAGTGATGTATGGCTTTCTAATACTGTTTTAACCAAATGAGTATTTAAGTTTCTCAGATCTCTCCTAATACTCCTTTTAACTTCTTTATCTATTTTTCTGTATTCTGCTGTTCCTATTTTTTCATTTGTTGGTTTTTCTATCAAATCAATACTATAAGCTGTTAATTTATTTCTATTTCTGGGTTTATTTTTTATGGACTTACAAGACTTTATTATTCCGGTAACTAAAGCATTATATTGTTCTTCTGCGTCTGTTTCTTTGACTTCTTTAAAATAATTTGATAATTCTTGGTTGTAGTGTTCGGAGTTATTAATAAGTGTTTCTTTTGAAAGCCTTTTGACTTGTTTCGTAAACGTTTTTAGCTCGATGGATATTAAAATTTACTTTTAGTTTTGCACGAATTGGTCTATGGTCTGAGCTATATTTAAATCTGTTGATAACGCTAATGTTTTTATAATATATATCTGTCCGATGATGAAACGTAGTCCATTTCATTGCGAGTGGAGCCATCAGGTGACACCCAGGTCCATCGTCACTGCGGTTTCTTTGAGAAGAAGCTATTGGCTATGTGCATGTTTTGTCCAACGGCAAACTGGGTGAGTCGAGCACCTCGCTCATTGCGGTTTCCTAATCCAAAAGAACCAACCGTATCCCAACTATCCAGTATCTGTTTTCGTCCCACTTTTGCATTTAAATCGCCAATGACCATGTTCTAAGTGCCTCTGTTTTCGTCGCATGCTTATTGACAAGATTGTAAAAATCTTCTACGTCTTCATCGGAATGCGCGGATGTTGGTGCGTACTTGAACGACAGTTAGCGTTTTGTTAGATGTTAGTTGGAACTTGAGGACAGCTACACGTTCCAAATAACCTAAAAACTCATAGATATTGTCTTTGCACTTTTTTGCCACCATGAAGCCGACCCCGTGTTGTCCACTGGTTTTACCAAAGTGAAAAAATACTCCATTGTCTCTTTCTTCTGTATGCTCACCCTCTCTCCTGACTTCAGAAAGACCTAATATATCCCAGCTGATGTCCTTTAGTGCATTCTCTAGCTCAATAAATCGTTCGTCTTTCATTAGTGTCCGGACGTTGTAGGTGAGAATATATAGTGTATCGGAATTCACGTAATATGCCGAGGTCGTTTGACAGTTCATCGATTTTGCCCGGAGATTCTTAGCTCCCCAGACCCCAGGGTTGCGCCCGCGCCCGCCCATCCAGCACAACCGCTGGAGTCGCCGGGTACTAGGGGCCTGTCTCTTATCCTTCTATCCATTGGGAGGGTTTAGACCATAACCTGCACTGTTCTTTGAATATTTTAATAATAATATTGAATTGATAATAGTTGGAAGTTTGATTTAGCTCGTTGGACAGTCCGTAAATGAGGTGGTCTTAATTTCTTTATTAACTCATCATCATCGTCCTGCCTTTGTCCTGCGTTATTTGGGGTCGGCGCAATACGTTTTCTTCTTCCATTCCATTTGTTACCCGTCACGCTATCACTAACTTTTTTTTTTCATATCACTCTTCACACAATCCATCCATCATTAACTCTACATACTTTATTATCTCTATTTAAAATATTATTTAGGTATTTATCGTGCATTTACAGATGTGCGAATAGGATTTAAGGTCCTGCCCATCTCCGTTGAAAAGGGAGGTTCCTCTGACCAGACGGATGTTTTGTCTGGTTCTGGCAAATGCCCGATAGTTGATTACGGGCTGTTGTATAGGTTTTGATCGCGAAAAACTCTAATAACGTGATGCAAAATTTTGAATTGTTTAGTTCGACTATATGGGGACATGTATTATTATATCGAAACATGCGAACCTACCACAAGGTCTAATGAATATCTATGTACACGTTATACGTTTAATTTATTCTTATATGATTTATGCAAGAAAGAAGAAATAATTATAATTTTTTCTAAAACGTTCCCACACATAATTCGGTATTGTGTGGATTTTTTGTTGGGATCCAAAATAACAGTTATTTATCACTGGCACAACAAATATGGTTTTTTTTTATGGTAGGTAAAATCATCCAATGACAAATCCCGCCCTTTGGTGGGGCAGGAAATAGTGTCAGACTCTTACTGACTAAATACCTACCCTGTTCCATTCATTGCCTTTGTCCCAGGGCCCCCGGGTAACATTTTCACATAACCTTTGGCCCCAGTAGGCTTCGGCCCTGCTGGGCCCCTACAGTTTGATGACAACTCCTTGAGGCGCGCCGGAACAGTGCGCGCCGTAGACGACTTGAGCTCGGACCGGTCTGTTACCGGACGGACGGACAGCGAGCTACCCGTTGCCCGCCGTCCGCGAGCCCGCGCCTACGGTGGCCGGAAATCGGGATCGGAATCCCGGCGGCGGCGGCGTGTAAGCCGTTGCCTGATTCGGTCGGCCTCCTTTTTTGCTACCATTACTGCTTCGCAGAAGGAGGCGACCGCCTGCCACTCCTCCTCGCTCCGGAGCATGGCTTGAACCAAGCCCCGGCGCGACAACAGATATGGTACGTATTTGATTTTCTTATCATATAAATAATGCTAAAACCGTCGACTATTAAATTTATGCCACTATTAATCAAATTAATGAAAATCCATTTGTTATTGCCATAATTTTCACCACCAGAAAAGAATAAAATTTAAAAAAAAAAACACTTACCAGGAGTGAGAAATATGTCAAATATATTCCCGAACAAAAACATCGTCTTGGGTCCTTTAATTTTATTAATTAACCTGCCTCCATAATTGTATCGGAAATACAAATGTGTACATAAAACTAAAATGCAGAATAAAAAGAAATACAGTAGTAGAATCATCGTTAAGATGGTATTGTCTCGACGACCGTGAAAATACTGATTGAAAATAATGAATAGCTTTGCATTTATCAGTCTCGCTTAGGCGATTATAACTACATTAGTATCAAAAATAATAACACTTTATCAACAGAGAGTTGCCAGTAACTAATAAATATCCAAGTTAAGAATATTATAGTACATGAATGTATTATAATATTAATTAATACTAGCGGCCCGTCCCGGCTTCGCACGGGTGGACATGTTTTTTTTTAATATTTTTACCTTTCATTTATATTTTTTGTTGTTTCATTTCTATATTTTTTTTAAACGCAGTAGCACTCCCGCACCGCTGCAATGCCTGGCTAGCTACGATAAGGCGGCGCAGCGGCGCCTTTTCAGTATCTATGACTTTTTAAATTCGTAATATCTATTGAATGGAATAGCCGATTTGAACAATTCAAAAAGTAATCTTCATGAATTGAAACAGTCTTAAAAACAATATGATTTATTTGGATAAGGATTTAAACAGAAGTATAAATAACATGGTCTAATTTTGGTCGGTATTTCTATCAACTTTTAAAATGTAAAAAGTGGTTATTGTGACATAACGATAATAGTTGGACATATAGTATCGCAAAGTTTTTTGTAGCAATTGATATGTTCTTTATTATTTATTTTATTTATTTATTATTATTTATTTATTTATAGTTAATTAAAACGGTACATGCCCACTTACATTAATTAACATAGAATTGTGAAAAACATAACAAATAATAATAATACATAATATTGGTAATTGCATGGAATTTTAGATTATGAATTGATTTTTATATTCTATTAAAATTGTTTCAATAATACATCATTTAAAATTAATAATACAACATTGAACACAATGATACACATTAACATGGAACAGTGGACACCCTTGCATACTGTCTCTCACAGAACACCAGACAAGCACGAATTATTTTATTCCATTCGTCCGCAAACACATCACACTCAGGGTCGGCATTCAGGAGGGCGTTAAGCATCTTTAGAGTGCGACATACTGGGGATTCGGCTCTAGCGACAGTTCTAGATGGCTGTGGCGCAAATAAATTGTGACGGCGGCTCTGACGGTGTGCAATGTATTTATCGGGTACAAATAGCCGACAGAAGAGATCGTGGAGCTCAGGACAGTCAATGCGTCCGCTCAGGATTTTACAAGCCACTAAGAGCTGATCGAAGCCTCTTCTCACCTCTAACGAATTAAAACCCAGCACACCCAAAAGGAAATTGGTAGGGTACATGTAGGGAAAGAAAGTGTACAATCTTTAATATTGTAGAACATACTTTTGCCCTATCATGAATAGTTTCCGCAGCGCATGCGATGAAAGCTGTTTTATGGCATTTTTTTACACCTTGGGTTAAGTTACTACAGTTTTAGTAAGGATCCCTAATCTTTTCTAGCAATAAATATAGCCTATGTTACTCAGGGTGAATGTAGCTTTCTAATGGTGAAAGAATTTTAAATTGGCACAGCAGTTTTTGAGTTTATTCATTACAAACATACACACAAAAATACAAATCTTTCCTCTTATATAATATAATTATATACTCGTATTATTTTTATGGTTTCTTTTTCTAGTGTTTCTCAGGTTAGCACGTGGTATTTTTTTAGAATCTCACGGGTGTGAACCAAGGTGGGATTCTAGTACTTTAATATTTAACAATACTTTGAACTGGATTTAAATTGTTATCTAAGTCCAGTTGTAAAAAAATTCTAACTATACGGCAAGTGTTCAAAATATGTATATGTGTATGTGTATTTTTTCTGTGATAGTTTTTTGTATGTTATTAGCGTTTGGAACTGCTAGGTATATCAATTATGTATGCATGTTTGTTTTCTTAACAAGTGTTATATCGGGTCTGTTGTTATATATAGTGTGATCTGTAATTATAGTGCGGTCGTAATATATTTTATAAAATTGATTTTCTAACACCGCTCTCGGTGTATATTTATAATATGGTGTGTATGGGTCCTGTATGAGTTAAAGTTTTGTTGCGAGTTTTTGGTGTATGATGTTAACGAGTTGGTTATGTCGGTAAGTATCATCATTCTGTGTCAATGTCATACAAGCACCTGTGATATGTTGTTGTTTCAGGTTTGCTGAGACATTTTCTGCATAAATCATTCCTTACTGTACTATCTTTTATTATAAATTTTCTATAATTTTTGGTATTAATGACCTGGTCCTGAATGGCCAACATAAAACCTTCTGTTTCAGGGAACAGCCCACTTAGTTCTAAGACATTTGCCATTTTTAAGCCATTTGTTGGAAGCTTCTTTGTCTATATGTGATTGTTGTAAATCATTGGGATGTCTCCCATGTGGCTCTTTTTGCCTCCATTTATCTATGTATCTCTTCTAGATGTTGCGTTTTATCTACTGTCTCAATATTCTGCCCTGGTAATCGAAAGGGCAGTAAGTCGAAGGTGGTAATTTTTTTTTTATTATCGATTTGGAATCTACGTCAAACGAGCTTTCTTCCTATCTAGGTTTTATATTTTTACGTAATTAGAAATGCATTTTCTTATTTGATAAAGAGCAGTAATAACGGTACAATAAATCTAGTTACTACATAAAAGAGCAGTATTTCATTGACATACTACCTTTTTTCTTTGTATTAACAAATTCCTTAACAAAACAGCAGTAAATCTTTGACATACTGCTCTTTTCGTTTGTTTGAACCAATATACTAAATGAATTTACTAGTAAGATGTACAGTATGGAGCTGTACTGCACTATTAAGATATTAATTATAATGAATGTCTTCTAAATATACAAATATAAATACAGAACCTTCCCTTACTGCTTATATAACATGGCATAAGATAAAATAATAATATACTTCATAATGACAAAAGATTATTAAAAATATTAGAAAAAGATGTATCTGATCAAAAAGATAAGAGGCGTAAACACGACAACAGACAAAAAATAAACACAGAAAATTTAGAAAACCGCATCCTGCTGTAAAACCCAGTCATATTACACGATCAAAGAGAACATGCTCCAAGAAGAAGGTATTTGTCGAGTGATGTGACTCTTAAGATTATCTAAGAGGATTACAAAGCGAAGTATCCAGACCATAAAATTTCATACGAATTTGTAAGAAATTTTGTTACAAAGTGAATGAATATTTCATTTACAACTCTTTCTAACGAAGAATGTGAAATTTGTACAGGGTATAAAATGCATATAGCAGAAACTAAGTACAGTGAAGAAGAAATATGCGCAGATTGTGTAAATTGCACTGATTACCTGAAACATAAGGATAGATACATGAAGAGCAGAGAAGAATATCAAAATGATCAAAAAAACAGGAAAGTAATGAAGAACTAAAATTCACTTATTTTTCAGCTAATCTTCAAAAGGTAGTTATGCTTCCAAGTATAGATATGTTTAAAATTGTCTTGTTTACCCCTCGGATTATATGCTTCAACGAGAACTTTGTGCCTTTAAGCAAATTTATAGCCACACAGAAACCCGTTGCTGTTTTGTGGAATGAAGTGAAATCGTGACGAAAACAAGAAGATATTGTCTGCTTTTCGTGCTTTTCTTTTGGAACGACGCGATGACAAGAATATTGTTATATGGACAGATAACTGTTCTTTGCAGAACAAAAATTGGGCGCTTATGACATTTTTAGTCCAAATAATAAATTCTTATTGGAATTGAAGAATTAACCGAAATATTCGAATTAATAAAAGAACATTTGAAAATATAATATCAAAAAAGTTTATTACTCTGTTAATGAATATAAATTGCAGATTATAATTAAATTCATTATGTTATCTTTGTATCTTAATGTTGTCTTACGTCTCACTATTTTTACTATTTATGACCTCTATAAAAGTGACTTTTTTGTCAAATATAATTGCCTATTAATTTTATAAAATTATTGACTACTACTTTATTTTTAGTATGTATATTTAAAACCTGAATATAGTTTGTTCAGAATTAGTAGTTCAATCGATTTCAATAATTTTTACACCATGTTATATTTTTACCAAAATATTTAAAGAAGGTCACAAATTGAAAACCACCGATACTAAGTACAATACAGGTCATGGCAGTTCATAGCACGTACAGCTGGGTGCGG
This sequence comes from Leucania comma, assembly GCA_958295575.1. Lineage (NCBI taxonomy): Eukaryota > Metazoa > Arthropoda > Insecta > Lepidoptera > Noctuidae > Leucania > Leucania comma. The sequence goes on from OY282469.1 coordinate 5,862,560, forward strand.
GAGCAAACCAAACTTCATAGATGTAATTTACTACATAAAATACAACACGTGAACATGTTCTCCCCGCAATTTGAGGATATACAACAGTCCGAAATCATCGGGCAGTTGCCCACACTAAACATAACACACATCTAGTCGGAGAATCCTCCTTTTTCAACGGATTGTGAACGCACGACTTAAAAATACTGTTCCGCAATTACTAAAACATGCATATATGTATATAACGGATTTAATTTAAAGTGGTAAAAATCAAAAATATTTCTGGATAATTACGAGTATATCAGTTAAAAAGTTATTGATTAGTCCAATAATATGTAGTGACCAATAATATGATGACACAAGCTTTTGATTATGTTGACCTTAATATCTTAAGAAATAAACTTGACGTCTACGGTATGTGAGGTAATATTCTTGACTTATTAACACTTATCTATCAGAAAGAAAACAACTTACCATTATTGCGAATTTAAATTTTAAAACTAAAGAAGAAGTAACATACGTGTCTTAAGAACGCAGAGTATATTATGGTGTGCCACAGGGCAGTTTATTAGGTTCTCTACTGTTCTTAATTTATATTAATGACCTACCCAAAGCTATAGACTTTCCAATATCACTCTTTGCTGATGATAATACGTTAACAATACCATGCAATAAACCTGAATTATATGAAGCCGAGGTCAATAGCGCGGTAAATTCCATTATTTCTTGGCTTAATAAGAATATTTTAACAATTAATCTTGACAAAACACAAATAATACATTTTGGCCGTAAAAAACCTAGTTTGAAAATGAATGTCCAATATCAAAATAACCAAATTCACGATTTAGATAGTGCAAAATTTCTAGGCTTAATAATTGACAGACAACTTAATTGGAAGAATCACATTAAAGCGCTATGTAAGAAATGCTTTATATAAAATTGCCCCTACTGTTACCATAGATGCACTACTTACAGCGTATCATGGCCTGATACGGTATTATATTCTGGGGCAACTCTACAAATAGAGAAATTGCTTTTAAAGCGCAAAAGCAGTCCATCAGAGCATTATTCAAACTTCAAGTTAAGGACAGCTGTGAACCATTAAAAAAAAAGGAAATTCTGACACTACTGTCTTTGTAGTTTTATAAAGTTGCTTTATTTGTCAAATTAAACTCACATCTGTTTCCAGACTTATCCGATACCGTGAAACGTAACAGGCGGAATAAAATGTTACAAGAACGAAAAACTAAAACAGCTCTAATAAGAAAAAGTGTATTCTGTATACCCCACAAGTGTTTAACAAAATCCCAAACTCAATTAAAGACTTAAATTTAAATAGGTTTAAAAATAATTATATTTATTTCATTTAATTAGGATATTAAAACTATGAAAGAATAATATAATATTAATTAAAATACAAAAGAACAAAAAAATTCCTTCATTACTAAAAATATCCTTGACATTATTTACTCAAAGCTTTTATGATATTTTCAACATAATTTATGAGCCGGAAGCTCTACGCGGGAATCGTTCGGTCCATGGCCCTTTACGGGGCTCCGGTGTGGGCACCGACGTTGCAACAGCAACCGAGGGCCCAGCTGAATGCGTGCCAGAGGGTCATGGCAATACGCATGGTGCGAGGGTACCGAACGATTTCCCGCGAGGCGGCGACCCTCCTTGCTGGCCAACCGCCATGGGATCTGGAGGCAACAGTCCTTGCACACATGCACGATAAGCGCATGGAGATGCAACGCCGGGGCGAAATTCCGCTGCCACGACAAGTCGAGGCATGGCGGACAGAGCTCCGGCGGGATCTCATGGCGAAATGGCGTCAGCGACTATCGCAACCTCGTTCGGGGCGCGCCACAATTGGGGCGATAAGGCCCATCCTTGAGGCGTGGCTGGAAAGACCTCACGGCGCTCTCAACTTCCGCACGACGCAGGTGCTTACCGAACACGGAAAGTTCGCTAAGTACCTGTTCCGGATTCGTGCGGAGGATTCGCCCGGGTGTCGCCACTGTGCGGAACACCCGGAGGATACGGTGGAGCACACTGTAGAGGTGTGCCCCGCCTGGGCGGAGCATCGCCGTGTCCTCGTGGGGGCGATCGGCGGCAGCGATCTCTCTCGCCGGGCCTTGTTTCAGGCCATGGTCCGTAGTGAGGAGGGATGGCAGGCGGTCGCCTCCTTCTGCGAAGCAGTAATGCTAGCAAAGGAGGAGGCCGACCGCATCAGGCAGAGGCAACGGGGCGCTCGCCTCAGCCGCCGCCGGGATTCCGATCCCGATTTCCGGCCACCGTAGGCGCGGGCTTGCGGACGGCGTGCAATGGATAGCACGCTGTCCGATCGTCCGGGTCGGTGGACCGAGCCCAAGTCGTCGACGGCGCGTTCTGTTCCCGCGCGCCTCAAGGAGCTGTCAGCACACCGAAGAGGCCCAGCCTGCTAACTGCAGGCAGGCAGGGTTGAAGCCTGCTGGGGTCAAGGGCCGTTTTCTGAGAGGAAGGCTCAGCCCCGGCACTATAGGCAACGAAGGAACGGGGTAGGTTTTTAGTCAGTAAGAGTCTGACACTACTTCCCGCTCCGCCCAAGGGCGGGATTTGTCATTAGATGATTTTACCTACCATAAAAAAAAAATAAAAAAAAAAACATAATTTATGAATTTCAACAATCACATGCTTTGGGTTATGGGTCAGTCTCTGAAAGAAAGGCCCGCCCCCGGCACGATAGGCAACAAAAGAACGGGGTAGGTTTTCAGTCAGTAAGAGTCTGACACTATTTCCCGCTCCGCTCAAGGGCGGGATACGTCATTGGATGATTTTACCTACAAAAAAAAAAACTACAGCACTTATTTTTTATGATATTATTAAATAAATCAGTCACCAGGACTAAATTCTTATGAGAGCAGAAGAAACGCAATTATACCTACATAACCGGGTAGCTTTCCGAACGCTGCTCAGCCGAAACGGATTCGACAACAGATCTTTCTCGAAATTAGACCTACCCAACTGAACCACCTGTCCTGGGTAAACGTACTCGTCCACAACTTCGAGTGTAGTCTTCGATCTTACTAGCAGTGGGCTACATGGATGTTTACCATGACTGTATAGCGACATCTATGTCGTCACAAATGAACTAATCCTTCATCGCGCAAGTAACATTCTCCGCGCGATTTGAACATATAGAACAGCCCAAAATCATATATCCTATCATATACTCCTGTCTGGTCGGAGGATCCACCCTTTTCAACGGAAGTAGTGAACCCTTTGAATACCGTAATTAGAGACACAATAGAAAGACAATAAGTGTACGGACACCGGTGTCCGCTTGGGACAAGCTATTGAACTGAGCTTCTTCGAAGTCTTAGACATGACAAAGATATCAAGGTAAGAGAACTAAGATTACCGATATAGCCCGAAAAATCGCCAAACTTAAGTTGCAGTGAACAGGGAACAAGGAGAAAAGGATGTTATGAGACATTGCTTCATCCCGAATTTCAAAGTCAACGTGAAGTACCCTATATATTTTAATTTTCTTGAGAGTTTCGAAACACTTTTTGCGGCCGTTTTTTTTCGTTAACTTAAAAATAATAATAAAACATTTATTTCGGACGAAGTCCATATAATTTATTCTGTTAGTAACAATTATCTTAAAACTAATTTTAGTAGGAATTAACAACACAATACACAAATATAATATGTATATTAATCAATAATAATATTAATCTTCTAAGAGTCTACTGAAATATTATAATTTATTTCACAAAAAAAAAAAAAAAAAAAATTATATACATTATATAAAACACCAATTAAAACTATACTCGTATATACACTTAAACCTAAAAGTGGCGTCATAAAACTCGTCCGCATCGCTGTCGACTGGAAGTGTGCCCAAAAGGCTGGCGGCATTGTCACGTTGAATGGCAATGCTTAATCTGTCCTAGCTCGAGAGGACACCGGTGTCCTCTCACATTCACGCCACTATAGGCCATAATTCTACTTTTGTATGAACAAGTTTGGTAGTAGTGGATCTACATATATCTCTACCGAGGTAAAAGCCAGCCCTTGGGTCACGCGAAGTGTCAACTAAACGTTTAGAGAGATCTTTAAAAAGCGCATGGTACTTAGAAATATGATTTTTTCACAGCTACAAGCCTCAGACCTAAATTATATATGGTTTTAATTTCAACTCGATACCTTCACGCGTTCTCGAGATAAAGGGTCGTGACAGACAGACAGATGGACAACAAAGTGATCCTATAAGGGTTCCGCTTTTACCTTTTGAGGTACGGAACCTTTAAAAAACTTACTTAGTTTTTTTTAGGGTAGGTAAAATCATCCAATGACAAATCCCGCCCTTGGGCGGAGCGGGAAGTAGTGTCAGACTCTTACTGACTAAAAACCTACCCCGTTCCTTTGTTCCTTTCGGAAGTTAACCCATGAACCCAGTAGGCTTCGACCCTGCCTGCCTGCAGTTAGCAGGCTGGGCCTCTTCGGTGTGCTGACAGCTCCTTGAGGCGCGCGGGAACAGAACGCGCCGTCGACGACTATGGCTCTGTCCGGTCGGTTACCGGACGATCGGACAGCGTGCTACCCATTGCACGCCGTCCGCAAGCCCGCGCCTACGGTGGCCGGAAATCGGGATCGGAATCCCGGCGGCGGCTGGGGCGAGCGCCCCGTTGCCTCTGCCTGATGCGGTCGGCCTCCTCCTTTGCTAGCATTACTGCTTCCCAGAAGGAGGCGACCGCCTGCCATCCCTCCTCACTCCGGACCATGGCCTGAACCAAGGTCCGGCGAGAGAGATTGCTGCCACCGATTGCCCCCACGAGGACACGGCGATTCTCCGCCCAGGCGGGGCACACCTCTACAGTATGCTCCACCGTGTCCTCCGGGTGTTCCGCACAGTGGCGACACCCGGGCGAATCCTCCGCATGAATCCGGAACAGGTAATTAGTGAACTTTCCGTGTTCGGTAAGCACCTGCGTCATGCGGAAGTTGAGAACGCCGTGAGGTCTTTCCAGCAGGTAAAGAGTGTGCTGATCGTGATAAACTATAATAGATAATCGTGAAAAAACTTTTTTTGTGCCCGAAGCCGAGAAAAGCTGATTATTTATTAACTCAGGGATCATAAATAATCAGTTTTTCTCAGACACGACGCGACGCAGACCTGAAATTTATTGTGCCTTGTTAATGGGTATAGTTTTTAGAGTGCCTAAAAAAATGTGTATACGAGTTTCCAGCAATTTTTATTACTAGACAATCGATCATTTAGCTTGTAATAAAAAACAAAACGGATTTGATGCGGTTTTTTTTTTAATAGAGTGATTCAAGAGGAAGGTGTTTATTACATGCATAATATACACCGTTAAAATTTAGTCGTTTTAATTCCGCGGAGAGTCAATTCGGTACATGAAACACTATCGATTTGTGAAGAGAAAAAAAAAACAATAAAGCTCATTTTTTGAAAAACTCGAATTAATACACGTATATATGAAATTAATTTCTTTAAGTAAACGAGTCAATGACCTTGTAGGGAGTGGTCGGTCATTGCGTACTAACTACCTACAGTTCATTGGCCTCGTAAATTAATTCGAGTTTTAAAAAAAGTTCTTTATTTTTTAATTTTCGCTTCACAAATGAATAGTGTTTCATGTACCGAATCGACCCTCCGAACGATTAAAACGACTAAAATTTAATGGTGTATATTACGCATGTTTTATACATATAAACCTTCCTCTTGAATCACTCTATCTATTTTAAAAAAAAACCGCATCAAAATCCGTTTTGTTTTTTATTACAAGCGGTCTATCATTTGATAGACCGTCCGCGGGATTAAAACGACTAAAATTTTACCGTGTATTAAAAATCACCATTGCAGCCGTGTGAAGCTGGAGCGGGTCGCTAGTAGATAATAAAGCATAATCAGTTTTTTGCTTATATTGGGACTCAGGCCAAGCTGGTTTCCTCACGAGGTTTTCTTTCATCGTTTTGAGAGCAAGCGTATAAAATAAATTACTTATAGTAAAGCGCCTGCTTGAGTTTAATCCCATGACGCACAACTCGCAAGTTGGGTCCGTTCCACGGGTTCATCACTCTAATTGCTTAAAATCGCTGAATGCTATTAGGTTAATTACTTCGTAACAAATCGACGTTCAACAAAATTTTGTTTTCACACTCGTGTATACCTGCGCAACCTTAAGCAAACGCCAAACTCTTGATCCATAAACAATTTATTTAACAACTATAATTACAAAATAGAAAAAAAAGAAAAAAGACTACAAAAATAAACAATATGTCTTTACATTAGACTACAATTTTCCAGAGTCAATCATTTCTTTGATGCGGTATTTCTGTATCTTGCCAGATGCTGTCTTGGGGAACTTATCGATAAACTTGAGTACCTTTGGGATCTTGAACCGGGCGACGTGTCCGTCGCAGTGCCGTCTGACCTCATCCAAGGTCACGGAGCCACCTTCTCGAACTCTTATCACTGCACACAACTCTTCACCCAACCTGTCATCAGGTACTCCAACAACCTAATGAAAAAATAAGATTGTTTAATTAAAATAAAGTAATAACTATTCATTCTAAAAATTCGAAGACATGTTTTTTTTTCTTTTATGGTAGGTAAAATCATTCAATGACAAATCCCGCCCTTGGGCGGAGCGGGAAATAGTGTCAGACTCTTACTGACTAAAAACCTAGCCCGTTCCTTTGTTGCCTATCGTGCCGGGGCCGGGCCTTCCTTTCAGAAACTGACCCATGACCCAAGCAGGATTTGACATCTACCAATTCGCAATTGGCTCGCGTGGTGGATTACGACCCATTCCCCCTCCGGAATGGGGTCCTAGCAATGGGAAAATTATAAAGCTAAATAATACCTATTTATTAATCATTACAAGTGTACTTCTGGACAGGATCAGGTATAATATGATCAGGGTTATTCTCTGAATATCCCGATCTCTGAGGCCCTCGAGGACCCCGAGTACGATAAATGTGATTAAACATGATCATTTCAATTCAGGTTATATCTTCCAGCTGCCTTTCAGTACCTATTTAGTTATAATAATAAAACCCTTTATTCACTGACCCTAGCACAATTTTGATTTATATTACGTAGTGTACTAGCGACCCGCCCAAGCTTCGCACGGGTGCAATAGTGATATTAAATATATTATGCATGTATTATACATATAAACCTTTCACTTGAATCACTCTATCTATTTAAAGAAGCAGCACCAAAATCCGTTGCGTAGTTTTAAAAATCTAAGCATACATAGGGACAGACCATCCTTCCACTTATCTCTGTCACTAGCTATCCTTCTCCATCCTTTCGGCAGATCATCCTCCCACCTTTTAATTTGACGTGCTTTATGCCTTTTCCCATTTCTAGGGTACCATTTCATTACGTCCTTCGTCCATATTTTTTCCACTGTCCGTTCTCATTATGTGACCAGCCCAGTTTCACTTAAGATAGATAGATAGATATACTTTAACGTACACCATAAATACAAAACTAAAATAAACTTAAATAAAAATAAAACTAATTAAACTACTTAAGTTTTCTCATTTTCTGTAAGACATCTCTCACCTTAGTTCTTTTCCTTATCTTTGGAATTGTCCACCGTTCACGTAAACCTGTGTTAAACTTGCTTCGTTCCATGCTGCGTTGACAAACTAAGAGGCTTTGGCCAAGTTTGACATCCATAAGTAAGACATGAGACACATGTATTACATAATTTTCTCTTGATAGACTTTGGTATCGTCTCGTTTTTAACCGACTTCAAAAAAAGGAGATTCTATGTTCGGCTGTTTGTATTTTTTTATGTATGTTCACCGATTTCTTGGTCAGTTGTGGACCGATTCTGATTATTTTTATTGAAAGGTCCGGGCTTCCGAGTTGGTTCAAAAGAAATATTGTTATGATCTGATCATGTACTTCGAAGATATGAAACGGAACTCCTCATAGGTTAACAGAAGAGCTGTCGTAACAAGTAAAATTACTTTGTTTATACGAGTAGTCGATGACCGACTGGAAAAAGAGGGGATATAGGTACCCCTATATTGAACTGATCTGATGATGAAGCAAGGTAAATCTGAACTCTGTAATAAATCAGTCTAAATTGACCGTGTTTGGGATTATTAGAATTGTCATGAAATGCACTCTGACTATAAGGTACCATCGAGCTAATCTGATGATAGAAGATAGGCACGAAAACTCCGTAATATAAGAATGTATCCTAGCCGTGGGTTGGCTTATTGGAATTGTCATGCAATGTTATGATGATTAAATTCTATCCTTACTATAGAACTTGCAAACTATTTACTAAACAAAGTGATCCTTCAATGGCTCCGTTTTTTATTTTGAGGTACGAAACCCTAAAACCTGAACAATGAGTTTGCAGGCAGGCAGGGTCGAAGCCTACTGGGGTCTGGGGGGTTAACTTCCGAAAGGAATGCCCGGCCCCGGCACGATAGGCTACGAAGGAACGGGGTAGGTTTTTAGTCAGTAAGAATCTGACACTACTTCCTGCTCCGCCCAAGGGCGGGATTTGTCATTGGATGATTTTACCTACCATAAAAAAAAACAATGGGTTTGCTTAGATAGTACCAATTATTCCGTCTTATGTTAGATATAACTCTTTTTGTTTCAAGACAGTGTGCGCACTGTCCATTTCCGTCATTATCTGCTGTCTGTATCTGTTTTCTCTGCTGTAAAACCTTTTTATCGGAATATCAAAAACCCTATCATATACTCTTAACGCGATCCATTTGACAACCTGAACTGAACTGTTAAAAGGATAAAGCCACCACCGTTAAAATTTGGTCGTTTTTATCCCGCGGTGGGTCGATTCGGTACATGAAACACTATCGATTTGTAAAGAGAAAATTAAAAAATAAAGTACTTCTGTTTTAAACTCTTAATTGATTTACGCACGTAATGTTCTTTTTTAAGTTGACATCAGCTGGACGAGGCCAATGAACTGTAGATAGTTAGTACGCAAATATCGACAACTACCTACAAGGTCATTGACTCGTTTACTTAAAGAAATTAATTTCGTATTTCGTAAGGCCTGTATTAGTGATCAAAATAAATAAAGCTCCGGCTTTTCTTCAACATAAATGCGGTGCAAGAACCTTCCGAACTTACCATGTCCGGTGAGAACCTATGTCATGCGAAAGGAAAGAACGCCGTGACCTCTTTACTCCTCAAAGAAGGGACTTACTGCCATAATTATGGCGTGCCCAATACTTTTACACACTAGCAACTCAATTTTACCTCCATTTTAATCTTAATCAGTTATGTATTAAATTGTTTTCTTACTTGACAATCCTCGATATCAGGGTGTGTGATCAGCAAGTCTTCTATCTCTTTCGGAGCGATGTTCTCTCCCCCTCGCACAATGATGTCCTTCAGTCTGCCCACAATGCGCCCGTATCCATCTTCACTTAATGTAAACTTATCCCTATAATTTTTATTAATGTTAAAATGCAGTTAAGTAAGTATATATCTCATTTGAAATTCAAGAAGTCAAAATATTAAAATTTCAAAATTTGTGAATTCAGAAATCTGAAACCACTGTATTTTAGACTAACTTCTCGCATAAAATAAAGTCACGGAAAGAAAATAAATATTCTAGCCACTAAAAAAACCAGACATGTAAAAATAAAATTGAAAGTTAATTATATATTTTTTACACTATATTTTAATAATTACATTCATATATAAAAATGTAAATATTATGCATAAAGCATTATCACGCTTCCGCTGGGACTCAGGCCTTCTCATTAGGAGAGGGAACGGGCCGTAATCTACCTCGCGAGCCCAGCGCGGAGGCATGTGAAGTTTGGTGTCTAGGACAGGCCGATTTCCTCACGTTGTTTTCTTTCACAGTTTAGTCACTAGGCAGTGGTGATGTTATAAATGACACAATTTGAAGCACCTGTCGCGTACGTGCTCCTCGAGTGCACAGCCGTTAACGAAATAAGCACACGAACCTTAGGAGCACCGTATTCACTTATAGACGCCCTAAGCAGGCTGAAAAATCTGCTTTTGAAGTGAGGTGGGATGGTTGGAGTGAAGGCCATCATGGCCCACGCAAAATGGTCCAACAAGGACTAAGTGCGAAAACCAGACCACAATAGATAGAAAGCGCCTGTCTGGGCTTGAACTCAAAACGTAGACTCGTAAGTAGGGCCCGTAATAAAACTCATTGACATATGCACTCTGACCGTTGTCGCACAAAGTTTGGTCAGATATAAAAAAGCTTTATGAAGATGGTAACGATGAAAGACCCATACCCAGTCTTCAGCCAGCCGTCTTCGCTGAGCGTCTGCCTGGTCTTCTCTGGGTCGTTGCAGTAGCCGATCATGTTGTTGTAGCCTCGCACCACCAGCTCACCGGGACTGCCAAATGGTACCATTTCACCATTTTCATCTACAACCTGAAGAAATGATAAAATGCATTAAGTATTTTTACGATCGAGTATCAATATCTATTTATAATAGTAGAATAATTAATCAGCCTTATAATGTTCCCACTACTGGAATTCAGGCCTTGTCTCTAGGAGTGGGAATGAACTGTAATCCAGCCCATGGGCTCAGTGCGGGTTGGTGAAGTCTCATGTCTTCGAATTTTTGGTTCTAAGACATGCCAGTTTCCTCACTATATTTTCTTTCACCGTTTTGAGAGCAATGGTGATGAAATAAATTACACGAAATAATGCGCCTGGCTGGATCTGAACCCGTAGCCTACAACTTGTAAGCCGGAACGGTTAACACTGGCCCATCACTGTTCTCAATATCTATTCCTATAGTAAATGGTTTGATGAGCTCATACAATGAATCAAAATAACCCATTAGCTAATATTGCATAGATTATTCCTAAACATCCAAATGTTTCTTCTTTTCCTCTTTCCTGTGAAATAATATGATAAATTATTCCAACTCCTAGTAAAATCACCGTAGGCGCGGGCTTGCGGACGGCGTGCAATGGGTAGCACGCTGTCCGATCGTCCGGTAACCGACCGGACCGAGCCCAAGTCGTCGACGGCGCGTTCTGTTCCCGCGCGCCTCAAGGAGCTGTCAGCAAACCGTAGAGGCCCAGCCTGCTAGCTGCAGGCAGGCAGGGTCGAAGCCTGCCGGGGCCAAGGGCCGTTTTCTGAGAGGAAGGCTCAGCCCCGGCACTATAGGCAACGAAGGAACGGGGTAGGTTTTTAGTCAGTAAGAGTCTGACACTACTTCCCGCTCCGCCCAAGGGCGGGATTTGTCATTGGATGATTTTACCTACCAAAAAAAAAAAAAAAAAAAACTCCTAGTAAAATGTAAACTTCTGAATGACAAAAAAATTAAAGTAAATGTTTGTTCAATGTCACGTGTGCACATTGACTCAGCACTCGGCCTGGCTCACGAACGGTCAAGTTAGAAGAATGTTTTGTTTGCATCCTACACGCTTAAGATACAAAGAATTTTATTCAATAGTATATGTTAAGAAAAAGTACTATTATAAGCAGAATATTATAAGTAAATCAGATTTGAATTTTATATTTTTGTCTCATTACCCCTCACTGTGGCCAAGACACCTTTAGCAACCTTTAAACAGTCTCGTGAGTCTGCGGGACTGGTAATGAGTGTACCCTTCCCAAACATGGTATTCATGTCTGCCATCCGTCTGTAACCTTTGATCGCATGGTGCAGTGGCCAGAAAGACATCACAGCATACTCAGCATAATCTTCCGCATGGCACAGGTTCTCACCGGACAACGGACTGGTGCTGCAAAATTCCATCTAGCAGCTTTGGACTCGGTGAAAGATGTGCGAAGAGGCTAATCAGTGATCCAGATTTGGTTAAGTCCAATCTTCAAACCCTTGAGCACAGGCGTAGGTAACCAGTCCATTCCGTAGTTTATATACCGCGTACATCGAAAAACTGGACCTACAGTAAATGGATGATGGATGCCACGCCATTCTAGGCCATCTCATGACTAAAACACGGTCACTGCCTGAATGCATCGAAAAAAAAAAGGAATTGGCGATGACAATCCATGCGTTGTATCGCAGATGCCTTTTATCGAGAATAAAAAACAAACAATTTGCCTGCTGCGGTCTTCCTGCCGATTATAGTTTAAGTGTCTTCAAGGCTAGAGTTAGGCTCTTAATAAATTAGTGTGCCTCACCATCAACGATTGCATTACTGTTTACCATTAGATAGGATCACAGTCAAGCACTACTTTATATCAATAAAAAAGAACAATCGACCTAACCAACCAAAAAACTACCTCACAAACCTAGTAACAAATCAATCTTACTTAATTCATAAAATGTTTTCTCAAACCTTTCTATTTCTTGGCTTGCTATTTGTATTGGAAAGTATAAAGAGACAAGAAGAGTAAAGATTACTAGATATAGCTATTTTCTTATTTTAACCATTTATATATATATTATTTATAAATTTAATATTCCACAACTATCACACAACGCCGTCTAGTCCCAAGCTAAGTAGAGCTTGTGTTATGAGTACTAGACGACTGATAAAGATACTTATATATTTTTAAATACAAACATACATATTACAGATAAGTGGCACCCAGACACAGAAGAAATGATCGTGCTCATCACACAAACATTAATTGTCCTGGGTGGGAAGCGAACCCACGACCTACGGCATAACAGTCAATGTCACTAACTAGACCAACAGGCCAGTCAAAAAATGATATCGTTTTGGGAATTATTCCGGTCCAATGTCAAAAGCGTATTGCTATGATGACTTTCCACATCTCACACCCACATGAGTAGGTAACCATAGGACCAAAATGGACCCCGGGGCCCTGGAACGAAGGCAAAAAGGGAAAAGGAGTGAGTTTTAGTCAGTAAAAGTCTGACATGCCCCCTAAGAGCGGGAGAAGTCATTGGACGATAGCATAGCATAGCATCAGCCTTATAACGCTCCCACTGCTACTGGGACTAAAACAGAAACCTACACGAGTGAAAAACGTGTCAGGTCACAAAGGACACCTCGAATCAACTCCAGGTCCTTATCAAGGGATGTTTTCACCGTATTCTCAGTGTTAATAGCCCGAGAAAATCTTCAATATAAATCTGTGGGAACGTTGCGGTGAAACTCTAATCAACGAACAGATCAAACGCCGCATGTGGAACTGGTTCGACCACAATACATGTTTCCAAGGGGCTCTGAGCTACTTACGCTTTCCTAAGATTTCAGTCTACGTGGTCACCCTAAGCAAACCTGGCGATGAACGGTCATCACAAAGGCGAAGAACATAGGGAAAACCTACAAGCCTAGCCAAGTTACGACCGTTTTGTTTCGATTATCTTTCGTCGGCAACGCCTTCGATTCCTTTGTTCTGACCACGTGACTGAGCGTTAAAATGACGTCATTCCTATACATTTGAAGTTTTCTACTAGCGTTAATGATTGTAGACTATCAAATTTCAATTTTCACTTTACTGTATTATTCAGGTTTTTCAACATATATTTAGTTTTAAATAATAAAAACACAAATACACTTACATATACACTTCCCATAATTAACTATAGCCTAAAATTGTATAATCATATATGGTTGCGCCAATTTGCTATGTTCCGCGATTTTGTTTTTGTAATTTATTTTTTTGGCCTAGCAATCCTATCCCTTCCGTTTTCCTTCACCCGCACGACCGCAAGAAATGATTTGACATTGACGTGTGTGCATCGATTGTGAATGTGACCGCACCGCTAACCGCGCCCGCTCGAAATTACAAGAAAATTGACTATTTTCGTGATCCAACCATTCAAACTCAACAATAGTGCAGTGTAGTGCAAACAGGACCTGGCAGTGGTTAAATGTGCGAAGTCGAGGATCGCCGGCCGGTGCCACGTGCAACCTTCGAAGTCTAAAGGTCAGTGCTCCTTCCCAATACATTTATCCCATTAATGAACGCCAAGCACAGTATCTGCATATTGTTAACAAACCTTAGTTCGCTTTTTTAAACCTACAGTCCACAGCAAATTCGCGCAACCATTACTTTTGGTCCTTCGAGCCGGATCGTGAATCATTTTCTTGTAATTTCGCAATATAGTATTTGTTCCATAGGGAATAAACGCAACGCGCCTATTTACCTAGATATAATAGTAGAAAACCCGCATCTAGGCATTTAGGCAACTATACGTTATTTCGCTCGTATAGTTAAAGAGTCATTGATAATTACGGTACCTACGCCGTCAACCGCACCGCATAATTATAGTTAGCTACGTAAATATCAGCGTAGATATAAATCGATCGCATTCTTTTTCTTGCCAAAATTCATTCGGAAGTCCTACAAATTGCATGTAGGTAGACGCATTTCAAAAATACCCGTTCATTGTTGAGTGAATAATTGTAGGAAACGGATAAACCATAGATTATATAGACAGGTTATTCCGTTCGTTCGCCGTTCGCTTTGTTGTTTACAATACTACCATATTGTTATCTGATAATTATCGCTTACTTAATAATTCGTTAAGTGTTTGTTTGAGTGTATAGTGTGAATATATCAAAACAAGATGTCTCTTAAGGGAACCAAGGTTAGTACTGATTTAAAGGTTCAGTTAAAGCTTTTATACGCTGAAAGGGACTCACAGTTTTCACGTGTTCAATCAATTTGTGATAAATCTTTGCAAACCTCGGATCTGGCGATTAGAGATGCTTTCTTGTGTTCGTTGGAAACTTTAGATAGTTTGCGCGCGGATTTTAAATCTACAATTAAGGATATAAACATTTTAGAGTTGGAGTTAAATCCTGATTACTGTGTGAGTTATCAGGCATTGTCGTCCTTTGATGACTTGTATTGTCGTATCAAACGTATTGCTAGGAGTTTAGAGACTCCCCCCCCCGCGAGTGGTTTATCCAACCCTCCTCGCGAACGCCCACGATTGCCGCCAATTCAAATACCTGAATTTGATGGTGACACTCGAAATTGGAATTTATTTATAGATAGTTTCGAAAATATAATACATAGGAACACATCGCTGACAGATCACGAGAGATTGCATTATCTCGTAGAAAAATTGACCGGTAAGGCAAAGGCTGTCTGTGCTGGAATTACGTTTAGCGCTGAAAATTACACTTTAGTTTTGGACACTTTAAAAACAAAATACGAAGATAAGCGATTAGTAGCCACCGCATATTTAGATCAATTATTCGATTTGAAAAGTTTTTCCGTTTGTAACGATCATAATTTAGAGAAGTTTTTAAATATTTTCGCATCATCTGTTCGTGCAGTAAAGAACCTAAAGGTCAATGACCTCTGTGACTTTTTGTTTTTGTATATCGGTTTAAAGAAATTAGATCCTGAAACTGTTCGTCTGTTTGAAACGACTCAGCGCGGTAAAGAAATACCTAAGTTCGAAGATTTAGAATCTTTTATTCGCGACCATATTAAGGTATTGCAGCGCACGTCGGCACGTCATGAAGTCACGAATAGGACAGGTTCCGATCGCCGTATAGACGCGTCATCGAAGTCAGTCAAGACTGCACATACGCTAGTTAATACCGCCTCAACACCTGACTGTTCTCTGTGTAAGGGTAGCCATACACAGCTGTACAAGTGTTCGGAATTTCAGAGATTATCGCCTAGTGATCGTTACAAGTTTGTCCGCACTAATAATTTGTGTTTTAATTGTCTAAGTGACAAACATCTGGTTACGTCATGTAAAAGTGGTGTTAGCTGTCGTAAATGTCCAGCTAGACATCATACCTTCTTACATTTTGAGAGTAGTAAGCTGCCATCGCAGCAGCAGCCTGCGCAGACGCGCGACGCTTGTGACGCGCGGCCTGCTGCAAGTGCAAACGACGTAACATTGTGTTCGCTTTCCGCCGCTGGTACTCAAGTCACTACCGTTTTACTTGCGACCGCGCAAGTTGTCATTGTAGATGCCTTTGGCAAACCGCACACCGTTCGAGCGCTACTAGATGGCGCTTCCCAGAGTAATTTTATTACTCGGGATTGTTGTCAACGCCTTGGTTTTAGTTTTAATAATTGGTCATCCCGCTCAGAAGTGAAAGGTTTTGGAGGTTTAAAGGCAACCATTCACGGTTCCATTAAAATAATATTTAGTTCACGTTTTAATCGTAATATTTCGTTTGAAATGGATTCGCTAGTCGCAGATAAGATTACGGAACGGTTGCCCACGGTACCGGTTGACACGTCCATGCTGACGGAGTTTAAGAACTTGCAGTTAGCCGACGGAAATTACGCTTTCCCTGGAGATATCGATCTATTGATCGGTGCTTCGATTCTCCCGCATCTCCAGTTATCACGTAAAATTCAGGGTCTTCCGATGTACCCCGCTCCGCACGCACTGGAAACAGTTCTAGGGTTTGTTATAGTTGGTTCCGCACCCGCTTGTTCAGTTAGTTACTCGACTGTGTCGCACTGTTGCACCGTCGAGCCGCCGCTTGAGTCTACCATCCGCAAGTTCTGGGAGATTGAAGAGGTCAATGTCCCGCCTATTCTCAGCCCTGAGGATCAGGTCACTGAGGAGATTTATACCCGCACGACTACTCGTGATAAAGATGGTCGTTATGTTGTCGCGCTCCCTTTCAAGGGTGATATTTTTTCGCTCGGTGGCTCCCGTGCCTCCGCAGAAAAACGCTTTCTATGCTTGGAACGTAAGATTCAAGCTGAATTGTCTCCGGAAAATATGTTCCATGTCGCTGGAACAGAAAACCCAGCTGATTGTCTCTCACGTGGTTTGCTTCCTGCGCAGATTTTAAATCATCCGCTTTGGTTTTGTGGCCCTCCCTGGCTTCATACCACTCCTAACGAGTGGCCAAGTGCTCCGTTTAACCCCGCTACTGTTTCAGAGCCACCCGAGGAGAAGAAACATACGCTTGTAGTATCAGTTCCGCGTGAAGAGTCAGTTGTTTTGTTGTTGTCTAATCGAGTCTCGTCTTGGTCGAGACTATTACGCTGTGTAGTTTACGTCCTAAGATTTTTGAGATTATTACCATCGCGTGGTTCTATAATCGCAGCTGATTTGGATAGAGCTGAATCAGTTGTACTTCGAGAGTTGCAGAAATTTTATTTTTCAATAGAATTTCGTAGTTTAGAATCACATAAACCTTGTAGTCCCGCACTTCAACATTTGAAACCATTTTTGCAAGACGGACTCATTCGTGTCGGTGGCCGTCTGCGAAATGCTAAGTTAGAGTTTGAACAAATGCATCCAGTAGTTCTACCACGGAAGGATCACGTTTTGGATTTGTTGGTGGATTATCACCATAAGGTGAATTGTCACGCTGGTCCCGATTTATTAATGTCCATTCTTCGACAGAAGTACTGGATACTTTCCGCTCGCAATTTGATGCGCGCTGGAGTGCACAGATGTGTGCCCTGCTTTAAGCTCCGCCCGCGTTTCAACGCGCCGGAAATGGCCGACCATCGTTCTTGTCGTGTTGTACAGACGGTGAAACCTTTCATACATACTGGGACGGACTATGCTGGACCGTTTAAAGTCACTATTGCCCGTGGTCGTGGTATACGTTCCACAAAGGCATACATTTGCCTATTCGTTTGTATGTCGCGTCAAAAGTGGAACACTCCTTCAGATCCAGTCACACGACTGTGACAATAGGCCAGTGCAGAGGAGGCGCACTCTCAGTCTTCAGTATCACCACACACACACACACACACACACACACAGTACGTCGGTACTGTGGTGATACTGAAGACTGAGAGTGCGCCTCCTCTGCACTGGCCTCTTGGTGTAGTGGAAGAAGTTTTTCCGGGTTCGAACGGAATAACGCGAGTCGTAAAGGTTAAAACCGCAACTGGATCGTACCTGCGTCCGGTTATTCGCCTCTGCCCTCTGCCTAATCAGCAGTAGTGGCATAGTTAGTTATAAGTTGTTTCGCTACCTAGTATTGATAGTCTAGATATAGTAATAGGGTTTAGTTTCGCTTTTGTTTTCTCCTTTTCTTTGAAGGTAACCCTTCAAACCCGGGGGGAATGGTTGCGCCAATTTGCTATGATCCGCGATTTTGTTTTTTGTAATTTATTTTTTTGGCCTAGCAATCCTTTCCCTTCCGTTTCCCTTCCCCGCACGACCTCAAGAAAAGAATGACGTTACGTGTCTTGTGCATCGATTGTGAATGTGACCGCTCCGCTAACATCGCCCGCTCGAAATTACAAGAAAATTGACTATTTCGTGATCCAACCATTCAAAGACTCAACAATAGTGCAGTGTAGTGCAATACAGGACCTGGCAGTGATTGAAAGTGCTAAGTCGGGGTTCGCCGGCCGGCGCCACGTGGAACCTTCGAGGTCAAAAGGTCAGTGTTCCTCCCTAATACATCCGTCCCATCCAGGCACAGTACCTGCATATTGTTAACAAACCTTAGATCGCTTTTTAAACATACAGTCCACACCAAGCTTATTCGCGCAACCATTACTTTTTGGTAATGGTTGCGCAAATAAGCTGTGGACTGAGCGGAGCGGTCACATTCACAATCGATGCACAAACACGTAATGTCATGTCATTTCTTGAGGTCGTGCGGGGGAAGGGAAACGGAAGGGATAGGATTGCTAGGCCAAAAAAATAAATTACAAAAACAAAATCGCGGATCATAGCAAATTGGCGCAACCATTCCCCCCGGGTTTGAAGGGTTACCTTCAAAGAAAGTGTTAATACCAAAAGGTAATACCAAAAGTAATGGTTGCGCAAATAAGCTGTGGACTGTATGTTTGAAAAAGCGATCTAAGGTTTGTTAACAATATGCAGGTACTGCGCCTGGCATGGGATGGATGTATTAGGGAGGAACACTGACCTTTTGACCTCGAAGGTTCCACGTGGCGCCGGCCGGCGAACCCCGACTTCGTACTTTCTAAGATTCTTATTTCTTTTAAATATATTTTTGTTTTATCCTTATTGAATATAAAACACATTAGATACTAAAATTCAAAATTACAAGTACTAAGTACAACAATGAAGTAAAAATTACGTCCGTACAAGTTTACTTCGTGCACTTCCCGCGTGCAGTACCGGCCACACAATGGCTGCCATTGTGGTATTCGGTAGTAAAATATTTATCGCTATAAAATGTGTTTGTTTAATAACTTAATGGTAACAAAATTAATGTAAGGTTACTTACCGATGATACGATTTCCCATGTTCCTTTTTAACCTTTGTATCATATTTTTTGCAGCCTTTTACCACACAACTAGGCATTTTTATGACAAGCAAATATTCGTTCACTCCCGCACACGGGCCACTGTCAACTGAGACGCGTTGGCCCTAAACTGTAATTTTAGGGCCAGCGCGCTAGTGCCATTCAATCGCGCGGTTGGCCTGGTCCTTACGCTAGTAATATATATGTCAATGACTGTACCTAATCGTACTGTTAACATCAGACTGATCACGCAATACTGCTTGTACTGGAGCGCTGATCGATGGGTGACATGTCGATCCACCTGTCAATATTCTATAAACCTTGAAACTGAAATATCTGAAACGCGTTTTCGTAAAATCGTAGTTGTATGGGATGACATGTTATTGTTTGTCAGCGTTCACTTATAATATATGAAACTGTGTGTATCAATGCATTAAAATTTGATAATGTACTGTTCTTCAAGATACAGGATTGTTTCCTAGTTTGAAGGACTGTGATCTTATTTATGTGAAATGGCCACTCTCATTTTTAGTGTTTCTAGACTGATGTTAATGTTAAAATGGCTTTAATTTTCTTTGCACAATAAATATTTTACTTACTTACTTACTAACTTGACTAAGCCCTCAGAAATGAAATAAAAAGAATTTTCTTTCTTCTATAAAAAACCAACACTCCACTCTAACATTTACTCCTATATCGTGGATACTTTGACAAACATATAAACTCACATGAACAAGACACCCAGACCCGAACAACCATCTGTAGGCTATAGCAATATTTGTTCCGAGTGGGAATCGAACCCGCGACACGCAGCGCAGCAGCCAATCGCTCAAACACTGCGCCAAACCTTCTGTCAAAAATTGGACTTACGAGAAAAAAACAAAATTTCATTCCAGATAGTATTATTGTACGCGGCAAATAAATTGAACTAAAATGGCCGTCGTTTCTATGGTTAGGTTATGCGCATCCATACGGTTAGGTGTGCCGCACTTCGATTAAGACCCAAAAATCCGTTACTGCGCATTGAAGGTCGAATGCCATTTTAGTTCAACTTATGCCACGTATAATATGTCCGAGAAGAATTCTGACTTTACACGGCCTGCTGGTAGTATCTAGGGACATAAAGATACCTTAGTCTCGACATGGTCGTGTATGTAGCCCACCGTCTCTGCCACCATGTCTGTGCTGTCGCCGCTGATGCTCTGGAAGACGCTCACTGTCTCTGATGTTCCGAATAGAGCCTGAGAAAGAAGACATATTGATGACTAGCATTTGTCAGCGACTTCGTTTGCGAGTATGATATCGTAAAAACTAACAAATACCCTTTATACCGAATTTTAAGGGCAGTTATGAAAAAAAAATATAACAAATATTATTCACTTTGATAGTATTTATTATTCATTTTGATTAGAATTTGTACCAAAGATCTCTAAAACTCCTTAAATTATTCTACTGGGGGTAGTTCTGAAAAAAAAATTCAGTCTTTATTATTTACATATGTTATTATTGTACCAACTTTCAAGTACATATTATTTATTTATTTATTATTATTAATTACAACGGTCTTACAACCAATTACAGTATTATATTGGTACACGGAATGGGCTTATAAAAATAAAATTTTCCCTTTTCATTTAAGGTGAAATGTTGAATTTCCAAAAACCCCAGTGCTCACCAACGTCATGAAAGGAAGCCTTGAGTAAAATTTCACCTTCATACGAGTAGTCCTAGTAGTTTCGGAGCACTTTTCCTTCTTTCAGCTGCTGAGTGTAGATATGTCAGTTAGAGCGTGGACACATGTCAACGGCACGTCACCGCCACCGTAGTATATTACAAAGTACTCTGTGGCCACCGTGTAACTACACGACTGCCACCGTGAGACAGCGTCGTGCCGCGTCACGTTGCCGAGAGACGTCACGGCACCGTGTCGCAGCACGGTGCCGAGTTCGGTGCACCGCGGGCACAAGACAACAACTATCTTTCAGTTTTTGGTCTGAAGCAGAATAATATGTCTTTCGTGGTCCATACGGTGGCGGTACCGTGCCGTAGACATATGTCTACGCCCTGAGGGCTGTTTATATATAACACAAACCACATAACGGAACAATAATTGCTACCACCTATTGACATCTGTAATACTACTATCATCACCGGGGTCTTCCCATTCCAAGATATGGCGGAACGATCCCAACCATGTCGTGTTTGGTGGTTGCCATGAAATTCAAGTACAGTTACAGTGCTGGTGTACAGACCATCGATATATATGTACTACGCACGTACAGACAGACACCGCTCATAATTCATACCGTCAAATCCAGAATAGAGAAATGTGATCATGGCATCCATACTTCCATACTAATAAAATCTATAAATACAGAAGCAACTTTGTCTGTTTGTTTACTTTTTACGTCGGGTATGAATGAAACTTTCTTCACGGGAAGATCATGTTCTGGATTAGAACATGAAATATACTTCATCCGTAGAGTTCGATCTCTTGAAATAATTTTCGATATTACCATACTGTGCATTAGTGGCACGTGGCAATGAAAGGGCACACCAATATAAAATTATTAAGCATCTAGATAATTCGCAACTACAGAAATCACACTGACTTTGACTTACAAAAAAAAAAACAGAGTGAATAAGCTCTTAATAAAGTGCGCCTCACCATCAACGATTGCATCACTGCTTACTATCAGGTGGGATCGCAGTCAACTGTGATCCCACCTGATGGTAATATATGGCACTAGTTTATATCAAAAATTAAAAAAAATCATAGCACTTTTGACATTACGACTGCCTTACGAGCTCTGAGGTGCAAAAAAAATAGAAGAGAATAGTGTCGTATTGTTTTTTTTTTTATGAATCACCAAAAAAAAATTATTTGGTGTCACGCTTTGGTTTTTTTTTTATAATACTCTTTGTTAATGGCACAGTCGTCAATAAAGGTTCGCCATCCCTGAATTAGTAGATGCATTACATAAAATGTTGGATACTAACCTTCATTGCCTTCGTCTTAAGATACTTCTCCATGTCCCTGATGAGTTGTGGGCTGCACGGCGCGCCACTGACGAGCGCTATCTTCAACTTGGAAGGGACTTCGCCCATCGTCTTGACCTTCGCCAGCATATCCACGAACATCGTGGGTGTTCCAGTTATCACTGTGCATCTAGAAAATACATGTTACAGAGTCATTTTGAGTCAACACAAGCTGTGCTACAAAGACATACTTGTAGCTTTGTGAAAAGTTTAATTCAAAGTAGAACACTCAGTTCTTGCTTGCTGTAGAGTCTTGCCATCTGCTTATAATTTAAGTGTCTTCAAGGTTTTCTCTTAGGTGGAAAATTATCCAATGGCTTCTCCCGCTCTTGGGCGAAGCGTGAGAGTATGTCAGACTTTTACTGACTAAAACTCACTCCTGTTTCACGTTTGGCTCTATTTCAGGGCCCCGGGGTACACTTTCGCACAACTCATGGCCTCAGTAGAGGTGTCTTCAAGGCTAGAGTGAATTAGGTTCTTAATAAACTAGTGCGTTTCACCATAAACTACTGCATCACTGCTTGCTTTCAGGTGGGATCGCAGTCAATCACAAGTTTATATCGTTAAAAAAAAATCGCTACCATACCTACTTTTTTTTTTCGTGCAATGGCCTGTAGAAACAGGAGACGTTTTATTTTTATCTTTAGAGTGGCAAACAAAGTGCAAAAGGTTCACTTGGACATGATGGTTAACTTGAAAAGACTTCGGTAAATGTAAGCAGTGGTGGCCGGGTGGTAACGGCCCCAACTTACAAGTTGTGAAGTGAGTAAAGTGAGTGCAAACCCAGCCAGGCGCATTACTTTATGTAATTTATTTCATCACCACTGCTCTCAAAACGGTGAAGGAAAACATCGCGAGGAAACCGGCATGTCCTAGAACATAAGCATAACAAGTGACATCCACTAATCCGCACTGAGCCCACGTAGTGGATTACGGACCATTCCCTCTCTTAGAGAGGAGGCTTTTTTGCATTGCATTAATAATGCAAAAAAAAGGGGCAAGCATAGGAGGGAGTTAAGAGCTTAGCTTAATATTCTGTTTATGTAGTAAAAGTTGAACGGCTCGTAACTCACTTTTCAGCGAACAAAGCTTTGATGTTATCGTCGACATTGTAGGCAGGCCCTGACAACACCAAGCTGCTGCCGTGCCTGATGCCTCCCAGGAATGTTACGACGGAACCAAGAGCGTGGAACAACGGTAACTGGAACCAAAGAAGGAACATCAGAAACACGTGAAAACGAAGGCCAACCGTAACTTAATTTTCAAGAGTTCGCCTCCTCCTGTGAAGCAGTAATGCTAGCACAGGAGGCGGCAGTACGTGCGAAGAAATGGCCATCACGCCCTAGCCACCGGGATCGTGATCCCGATTTCCAGGCATTTGTCATAATTATTTAAAAGTATTAAAAAAAAAAAACAAAAAAAAGAGGCGTTCTCATTACGGTTGAAATTTAAATAAGGTCTATATTTATCAAAATACAGTTCACACGATGGAATACATGACGAAGTGAGCGATCTCCTCAAATATGAGCTTCACTCATACACCTCATATATTATAAATTATCTTTTGTAAAGGTATATTTTCTATTCTATTTTTTAAAAGCTGGCAAATAGAGCCGATGTCGACTATTCTGCCAATGTCAAAAGTAAATTGGATAAGCAAGTATGTGAATCATTAACACAAACAATTAATATGCTAGAAACGAAGTAACTATGGAGGTGTAAGTCTTCGATTGATACAATTGGACTTCATGTGTTAGTACTGGACTGAAACAAACACAAAATAAAGATACATAAATATTAAATTTGTTAGAACATTAATTATATACACGTAACCACAATTACATAGAATTCAGGGCTCATAATTTGATGTTATTGTGACGGATGAACTTCATCAGCGCCACAAGTAGTTCTGGAGAAGAATATGTAAGGAGGGCGGGGACATTAATCGGGAGAGGAATTTTGAATTTTGGGAGACGGCTATAAAGATCTAAAGGAGGGACGTTGTTTGTGCATTCAAAAAATATGTGATCCAATGTACCTTCTTCTAGGCCACACTCGCATATAGAAGAGTCGCGAACTCGGATTTTTTCCAAGAAGACAGGAGTGCAGCAGAACCCTAAGCGAATTCTGCAAAGGACGGAAATGACTGGTTTGGACATTTTTTTGAAAGGGTAGAACCAAGGTTTAGATTTAATGGTTGGCTGTACTGCGTAGTAGAATTTACCTTTCTTCCTACCAGAGGCATTCCACCGCTCCTGCCAAGCACATTGAAGACTTGCTTTTGGCAGGTTCAGTAAGTCGTACCCCTGATAAGAATAATGAGAAAGGTCAGCTGTGGTTGACGAACAAGCGTCTTTTGCCAAGGTATCAGCATATTCGTTACCCTTGATGCCACAGTGGCTAGGTATCCAAACTAGCTGAACTTCTTTTTGATTATTAAAAGACGAAAAGAGAGACTTTTTAATTTTTAAAATTAGTGAGCTGTGCAATTTACTTTTAAAGGGGTTCTGGACCAAAGCTTGTAGGCAGCTAAGGGAGTCTGTGAAAATTACGGCTTTGTCGATGTTATGGTGTGACTCTATGAAAAGACAAGCTTCTAATAAAGCCACACATTCGCCCGTGAACACAGAGGACTCCTTGGGGCATTTAAATTGTAGGATAATCCTGGAATTTTGGTAGTAAGTTGCAGCTCCAGTGAAACTGGAGTCAGTGAATTTCGAAGCGTCAGTGAAAAATTTTTGATAACCATTCCATCGCTCGCCCACCACCGCGTTGAAGGCCGAATCCGCCGAAGGAGAATTTTTGGAAATGCCGATGTTGTAGAAAATTTTTGGGGTGAAACATAAAACTTCATATTCAAAATTAAAAAGGGGTAGTTTGGGATATTGGACGATCGGACATTCGAAGTTTTGAGTAATACGAAAATATTTTAATATTAAGGGGATTTCTTTATTATTCCAGTAGTTTGAAGATCTGTATAAGTTATTTAGTGCGTTCAGTTTTGAAATAAGGGGATGGGAGGATCTACATATTATCCGAGACACAAAACGGGAGGCTAAATATTGCCGCCTTAGGGCTAGAGGTGGTTCAGCGCACTCGACCTGCAACGCGTTAACGGGGGAGGACTTCATACACCCAGAGATGATCCGAAGGCAGTTAGACTGAATCCTATCTAGTCCGGCCAAAGCACCTTTATTGCATGGTATTAAATGAAATGTACCGTAATCTAATATGCTGCGTACTAAGGCGTTATATATAAGTTTCATGGTGTAGGGGTGGGCACCCCACCACACACCCGCAAGGACTTTTAAAATGGCAATAACGCGTTCGCATTTTTGGATTAAGAAATTTATGTGGTACTTACCTGTTAATTTTGAATCCAAAAAAACGCCTAAAAATTTTGCTTTGTTTGTCAGCGGAATGGGTTTTCCGGAAATAGTTATTGTAATGGGAGGGATAGTTCTTTTGCGAGAAAAGACTACTGCGGAGCTTTTCGGTGGAGATAATGATAAGCCGTGGTTCAACAGCCAGTGATTCAAAGAGTCCAGAGAGAAGCATAGGGATGATGCAGCGTCAACGATGGAGGAATCTGACACGTACAGGACTAAGTCATCGGCATACTGGAGGATGTGGCAGTTATTGTTGAGACAGGAGCCAATTTCGGCTGTATAGAGATTGTACAGAATAGGGCTGAGGACGAAGCCCTGTGGGAGTCCTCTCCAAGTAAGCCTTTCATCAAAGTCCTCTCCCTGGACCCTCAAAGTCAAAGAGCGACAATACAATAGTCCACATATGCATTCGATCATCTTTGCCGGGATGCTCAGCTGGTGCAGTTTCTGCCTGAGGACGGGAAGAAGAACGTTATCGTATGCGGAGGAGATATCTAAAAAGCCTGCGACGACGGACTCGTTTTTAGAAAATGCCAGACGGATATCTGTCACTAAAACTCCAACACTATCCATTGTGCCAAGCCCTTTTCTAAAACCGAATTGGTAGTTCGGCAGTAAGTCTCTGGATTCCACTATCCACTCGAGTCGGTTCTTAATAAGATGCTCCATTAATTTAGCTAAGACTGAGGACAAAGCTATAGGTCTAAGGCCGTTCGGATCATCTACATGTTTGCCCGGTTTCAACAAAGGGATAATAATTTGTAGTTTCCACTGATCTGGAACCCAACCATTATCATAACAGAAATTAATAATATTGAGGAAATATGATTTAGCTTTATCCCCGGAATGTTTTATAAACGAGTATATTACACCATCGGCACCAGGTGCCGAGTCACGGACATGGCAGAGTACCATGTTCAACTCCTTCAAAGTAAATGGCGCATCAAAGGGATCGTTGGATACAGTATTTAAGGGAACACTATGATATTCAGATGCAAGTGGAACATACGGAGGGGCTATTTTGTCAAAAAATAATTCAGCTGTTTCCCTAGTAATTGGCGATGATATTGAAGGTGAGCAACCACATCTAAATCTTTTGATGTTCTTCCATACTAATGAGATTGGAGTGGAGGGGGACAAGGATGTACAGAACTTCACCCAACCTGCACGTTTTTTCCTGCGGAGAAGACGTTTAGATCGGGCATATGCTTGTAGATACGCCAGCAGATTTTGGGTGGTCATCTCCCTATTGTAACGTCTTTCAGACTCGTTTCTCAACCTAACTGCTGAGGTGCATTCTTGGTCCCACCATGGAGGTGACGGGATTTTGTTTCGGGCACTGTTTTTTAATGGGAAACAAGAATCTGCACTAGAAGTAACTGCTTCAACGAAACCTTTATAACAGCTCTTGGCATGGCGGTGATCAGAAGGATCGGATAAACTTGAATTTAAATTTGGAAGAGTATCAATTTTCTGCTCCAGTAATGAAGCGAACTTTGTCCAATCTGGATTGGACAAGTTGTACTTCAAAAGTGGAGGGGAAGCTTTTTCTAAATAAGTTCTATTAATCAAAGAAATGACAATGGGGTAATGGTCACTACCATGCGACAAGGTTGTACATTCCCAATGAGTCGAAGCAGCTAACTCAGCAGAGCAAAATGTTAGGTCAACACAACTTTTCTGCTGACCAGGGGGAGACCTGCGTGTTGGGCAACCATTGTTTAATATACAAAGGTCCAAATCATCCAGTATCTCTATCAGAGCCGAACCAAACGCATCGCAACGCTCAGACCCCCATCTATAATGATGACAGTTAAAGTCACCCATGACCAGAATAGGACCTTGAATGTTTGAAAGAATATTTCTTAAAACAACTAAAAAATTTTGTTGAGGATGGGCAATATATACTGATAATACTGTGATACCTTCCATCTTTCCAGCTACAATACTCATATCGCCAGTAAGTGAAGGCAAAGATAAGGGCAAAAGTGGAACCCGATTGTTAACAAAGAGAGCCGATCCTCCATATCCGTCGGATCTGTCACATCGGAGGACATTGTAATGTGGTATACGGAAGCTAAGGCTTGGGGTGAGCCAAGTCTCAGCTATGGAGCAAGCTAGAGGTTTATATTTGTTGAGAAGGAATATGAGGTCGTGCTTTTTATGCCACACGCTCCTCACATTCCACTGTAGAAATGTTTGGCTGGACGCCATTTCTAATTGGTAAAAGGATTTTTATTAGTTGATCGGCAACGTTGGACGGTAATTGGGGATTAGAAGAAGATGAGATAAGGGTAGGTAAGAGTTTGATAAGGAGTTCAACAATGGAAATATTATTGCTAGGTGATGCATTGTTCAGGTTGAGGGCGCAGCCATTTGGCTGTGTGGATTGGGGAGAGCTTACTAAATTGTTGTGGATACTTTTGTTGTATGATGGGGAAAGTGGGGCATGGGTTTTGGGATTGAGTGTGACTGTTTTGCGGTATGACTGAGTAGTTTTGGCAGCATTGGCATAATTCTGGGAAGGAACTGGAACTATTTTGCTAGCCTCCACATAAGAAATTGACTTCTCAGCCATAATGGTCTTGATGGCCTTCTGTCTACCATGCTCGGGACATGACCTGCTATTGGCGAAGTGATTGCCCGAGCAGAGCACACAAAAAGCCTCGCCCTCAGCAATGTTGCAACCATCACCGGGGTGATCGTGGCCACATTTACTGCAGCGTGGTTTGGACCTACATAGGTTGGCCACATGTCCGAATCTACAGCACTTACGGCACTGTATTGTAGGGTAAATGTACTGTACAACTGGAAGAGATGTATAGCAGCAGTATACTCTTGGTGGTAGAACTTGGCCATCGAAAGTGATGACACAAGTTTCTGTTGGTTTCCATTCAATAGCACCGTCATTGTATATTTTCCTACTAATGCGTCTAACTTTTAATATTTGGCCACATCCAGAAGGCACAGATAAAAAGGATAAGGCTTCTTCCTCTGAGATATCAGTGGGAACACCAGAAATAACACCCATCCGAGTAATGTTGAATGTAGGGATGGATGCTGAGTAGCCATGTTTCGGTAAAATGTTATTAGCTAGAAACGCATTTGCGTCCTGAGGAGAAATAAACTCTACTGAGACACGGTTTCGGCCAACTTTATTCACACCGTCTCGGCGAACATTTGAAATTTTGTTAAATAATAGAAACTTTCCAAAGTTCACGGGGTGTAGCGTGGCGCCTGCGTTTGGCGCAGCTTCCAGTCGAGAAACATGCACGATGTACGGACCTTTATCCACAGCAGAGTATTTCACGCGACCTATCTGACTCTTAGGCTGTTTGCTTGGTGGGGTAGGAATGGGAGTCTCTTCGACATTTGGGCGTTTACGAGTACTCTGGGATACTTCCATATCTGTAATGCTACAGACAACGTCGGCAAATTGTGACAGTGGGTTTTGGGAAAAAACATTTGAGGAGGATTGGATGTCAGGGGGGTCAGGATCGGGAGGTTTGTTCCTATCCATCTTGGATAAGACTGGTAAGATATAGACAATCACAAAGCAAACCTGTTAACGAACACAAAGACAGCACAAAATAGGTCACGAAAGTCACAACAATCACTCGGAAACACTCAAATCTAAAAAACTCTCAAAACACACGTGCTAACCAAGGAACCCGTGGCGAGAATCGAAAGGTATATTTTATCCATTTGTCGTATTTTTATTTTTGTTATATTTGCTAGTGGTACACCGCATACTACCCCTCTTTTTAAAGTTCTTATAATCCATCCTAAGGTTGTCTGGTAGATGTCGCTGTCAGCGCTAAGACCGCCATTGTACCCATAGATTTAAGTTGCTGTGAAATGTTACTACATATTTTGGTGTACAATAAAGTTTATTCTATTCTATAAAGAGATATTTCTTTGTAGGAGGTAATCTCTGAAAGTACTGGTCCGATTGCTAAAATTTTTTCACCGATAGAATATTGCTTTATTCCTAAGTAACATAGGCTATATTTATGTATAGTACGCGGCAAATAAGTTGAACCATTTGCTATGATTACGCGCAGCCCGCCACTTCGATGGAGACGTGTTCCGTGTTTTGTTTTTTAGGGATGAAACCCAAAAAAGTTATCCAAATTGTACTCGTATTTTAGTTACCTGAATACAAATGCTGTGATGTCCCTCGTGTAATGTGTTCCTCTTGCCGACGAAGTATGCGTTGTTTACGATGCCGAGATGAGAGTTTACAGCTGCTTTGGGGTCCCCTGAAATATTGTTTTATTAAATTATCAAGAGGATAGCATAAACGATAGCATGAACGCAGGGCGTTGTCTGTTCGCTGTAACATGTTGGCTCGCAGATTCGCACGGTGTACTGAACAAGTGAAGGTCACTCTATTTAAAGCTTTCTGCCAGACCTTTTACACATGCAGTTTGTGGGCCAAATACACGCGGAGGACATTTTTTTTTTTTTTTTTATTTGGTTTATTAAAAATTTGCTTACATTGTTACATTAAAAAAATTCTGCCAAACTGTAAAACAGTTTGTCGGCAGTTGTTCTCGTTTCACAATTAAACAAATTTTGTTAAGACGTATTCAATAAACTTAAGCTAAGCTAACAAAATAAAATAATGGAACACATAGGTACGAAATCAAACAATCCCACATTCCATAACCATGGACATTCATCCCTGTTCATGAATGCAGAATGCGGGGCTTGCTTGTTAAGCAATCCACATGGCTACGGACACAGTGACAGATAGTGTTTTTTCAGAATTTTTTTAAGTTGGTATTTGAATTTAGCACATGATATCAAGTTTGGGGGTAGCTCGTTCATAAACATCGGTGTTACATATTTTCTCGTTCGTTTACCAAAATAGTTAGTTACTTTAGGAACAGTAAGTATATTTTGTTTTGATAGACGAGTTGGGTACATACGCTTACGTTCCTCTTTGTATTCTTCGTTATTAAATTGTTCAGATAATATGGTTAACTTAATTTTTTTATGAACCGGGAGTGTTCTACAAATTTTAAACAAATAGTCATAGTTTTTATTTACGCTTTCTTTAGTTTTTTTGTCCACAAGTAGTTTTAGTAATCTAATCTGCAAGGTTTTAATTCTATTTAAGTGTGTAGGGAACGCAAGACCATATCCACCCAGACCGTAATCAATAACTGAGTCCGCCAGTGCATAATACAGCGTATACAGCACTTTTCTGCTGACAACAAATTTTAGATTTTTTAGTTTACCCAATATGGAGCGCAATTTATTACAAACATTGTTAACATGCAGATCCCATGTAAATGTGTTATCTATGACTAATCCTAGGTACTTATACGAGGTAACTGTTTCTAAGCACATGCATTGACAGTGTTGCTTGTTGTTATGAAGACACTCGTACGTATGACCTTTCACTTCTACTAACAGATTGTTTTTACTTTTTTGATATGGCGAGTGAATCAGCATGCACTTAGTTTTGCTTATATTTATTATTAGGCCATTATCATGAGCCCACTGAACAATACTGTCAAAGTCATTTTGCATTGCCTGCTGTATTACATTGGTATCCTTATGACTATAAACTAAGCAAGTATCATCAGCATACATAAATGCTTTACATTTTTTTAATACATTAGACATGCTATTGACATGCATTATGTATCCTAGTGGCCCATATACTGAACCGGTTGGAACACCGAATTTGATGTCCCCCGGTACACTCTCGACTCCATTTACACGTACGTTGAGTGTTCGGTTTTCTAGGTACTTGCCAAACCATGCATTCATGGGGCCCCTTATGCCGCATTCCATCATGGTCTGCAGCAAGCCGTCGTGGTCCAGAGTATCAAATGCTTTTTTGAAGTCTATATAAATAACCATAACTATCTTTTTCTCATCAAGACGATTATTGACTTCATCTGTGAATTTCTCTAGTGCAGTAGCAGTACTTCTATTTGGCCTAAATCCGTGTTGAATATCATTTAAAATACTATTATTTTCTAAGAAAGTAGTGAGCTGTTTGACAATAATTTTTTCGACTATTTTGTTTACTGTATTTAGAATTGCTATAGGTCTATAGTTGCCATAATCCTGATGGGATCCCTGTTTATATATTGGCCTAACAATTGATTTTTTAAGTTCTTTCGGATACTGACATTTTTTAACACTAATGTTAATAAAATGTGCGATTACTGAACTAATTTGCTCTTTAATTTGTTTAAGATCCGTAACTCTAATACCATCTGACCCCGGCGACTTGCTGCAGTTCAATGTATCTATAACACGTTTTACATCTTTTGGTAGCACTTTTTGGAACCTAAAACTTATATTACAATCGTTTACATAGTTCCTTCTGTCTAAAAAATTGTGCTGACACTTATGTTTAATAATATCGACCTCGTTTGTAAAAGTTACACAGAAATTGTTACAGATATTTTGCAATGATTCACTTTGAAGTAGATGTTTCTCTATTATAGCATCTACTCCCATTTTAGACCTGCCAAGCCAGTTGTTTACATTATTCCAAATCTTTCTCATGTCTCCTTTACAGTTTATTATAATTTCTCGCCTGCTTTTATTTTTGGCCATATTTATAAGTTTTTGTGTTTTATTTCTGCACCTAGTGTATTGTAGCCTTTTATTATTATTTTTGGGATCGCTTTTCCACTGTTTAAATAGATTGTCTTTATTTTCTATAAGCACACGTAATTTGTCAGTAACCCACGGTTGTTTTTTACGCTTAGGGCACATAAAGTTATCTAATTTAGAACTGTAATAAATATCACCAAAAATTGCGGACATTTTTACATATAATTCGTTTGGTTCTTGTATCTGTAACATCGATGACCAATCTATGTTGTTAAGTTTATCTCTAATAGCTTTGTTGTCGTACCTTGTTTTATAAACACACGTTTTATCTATTGTTTTATCAATAACAGCTGAGATTCCCGTTAGATAGTGGTCGGCTACCTGACTAGTAAGTGTGTATGCGTGTACGTCGCTGGCCCCACTACTACTCACATTTCGCATGAAGACGTGGTCGATGCATGACGCCACTCGCCTCTGTCCGACAACTGCCTCCCGTGTTATATCTTGAATGCCACAGTGAAGCCCTAAGTTTGATAGCATATTTAAATATAAGTTTGCCGACGAGTCCAGTTCATTTTCTAACAAGTTAATGTTGCAATCACCTAATAGTATAATGTTGGTCTTGATTGGTAACTTTTGAATAAGATGTTTAACTTCTTTAGTAAAAGTGCGTTTGTTTGTGTGCGGCGGCCTGTAGATCACCAATAGATAAGTGTTATAAAGATTTTTAACTAGTTGACCGTGTATTGACTCAAATGTCGAGTTGTTACAAAATTGCTGTGGATTAAAATGAAGACTATTTTTCACATACACAAGTATGCCTCCTCCTCGCTTTTTTTCCCTGGTTTGCGAATATATATTATAGCCATCAATTGCGTACATAGCTACTTCATCCTGTCTAATATTAACCTCTGTGAGACATATTACATCTAGCTTATTCAAAACATTTTGTAGGAGTACCGTCAAGTGATTAAAATGTTTTCTAATAGAACAGATATTAATATGAATAATTTGTATTTTAGTTTCGCCAGTTATTACGTAGTTAGTCCATTCTTTAATGTCTGTGAATCTGATATATTCAATATCTTGTAGTTGTGGTTGCAAATCGAAATCTACCGCCATGATTTGATTTAATATATAAAAAAATGCGATAAGTATTAGTTTAATTTTTAATTCACGTATATTTCAATATCACTTTCATTGCGAATATGGTATATCTTTTTTTCATTATCATTCTTTTTTATAAGTATTTTGGCATCTTGGATCCATATATATTTATAGGTTTCTTTGAGTTTGGTTTTGGTTGCCCAAAATAGTTGTCTGTTTTGCCTAGTTATATGCTCATTTATAAAAATACGTGATGTGTCATTGTTGTGATATAACATATGATTTGTGAGTGGTGATTTCCGATTTTTAAGCCATTCCGCTCTCGCTGCTTTCGTACGCATCGTCACAATTACAGGCCGGACCTCTTTCTTTTCGGATCCTACCCTCCAGGCGTTTTCAATTTCGTTTTTATCTAGTTTCAAGATTTCTGCACATTTTTTTATTACATCAACGGTCTTTTCTCCTTCCTGCATCTTTAAGTTCATTATTTCAATATTTTTAGCCAATTCCTTCTGCTCTAAGTAGCCAATACGTTCTTCCAACGCCTTGTTACACTTATCCAAATTGATGTTTCGCTGTATTAGATCCTTGTATCGATTTTCCATTGCCTTGTTTTTTTCCATGGTTTCTTTTTTAAATGTTTCCATTTCATCATGCTTGGTGCTCAGAAATTGTAGTGTTTTCTCGAACTCGACGTTGTATTTTTTTAGGTCTCCTATTTCAGACTTAATAGTTGATACTTCCTTTTGTAGCAGCAAAAATCTTGAATCTTGATCCTCCTTCATCGAGTTCAAGAGAGAACTCATGGCTGTAACCTCCTTTTGCACTGCTGTGAGTGTGATATGCAGGCTTCTAGGAGAACAGCTTGCTGTTTTCTGTCGTTTAGATTCTCGGGAAACAGAAGAATCGCTGTCTGAATCCTCATTAGGTTTCGTCTTGCCTTGTCGGCTCCCTACCCAGTTCAGTTTAGGCTTTTGTTTCCCTTTTATATCTAAGACTAACCTGTCAGAGGAGAGAGGTTCCTCTACTTCCACCGATTTAGGGGGAGTTCGTTGCACTTTCGGCATTATTGTTCTTTAATATAACTATCAATCCAACGAGAATACTCCAAATCAATTACACACTTAGCTCGATATTTATTAAAATACACAGACGACACGTCCGCTCATATGCACCGTTAACGAGAACTGAGAGATACGACGCCCTGCGTGTGCAATATAATAACGCGTTCAGGGTGTTGATGGGGCTGCCGCGGTACTGCAGCGCAAGTGGTATGTTCGCAGAGGCGCGCGTGGACGGCTTTCACACCATCATACGCAAGCGAAGTGCGTACTTATTAGCGCGGGTGCGCGGCGGCCCCAGCGCCATCCTGAATGCGTGCGCTGCCCGATGGGACTCACTACTGATGGAGCATTGGATAGGCCTACACGCGAAAGCCTGACATATATGTTATATCATTGTTATTAACTTATCATGCTTTTACTAACATTAGGCTAAGAAAACTGTTACTAACAAAATATGGAAGCAAATTCTGAAATAAATTATTATTATTATTTCCTTTTATTCTTTGTATATACATATAAATTACATTTTTAAATATTTTTTTATAGAAGGTAATACAAAAAAAAAAACATTTAAAAATATAAAAAATAGTAGCCCACCGGCATCGGGAACAGGGTCCAAGCTACCGGTGGTCAGGGCTCCTGGGAGAGAAACCTCCGGACAATACGCGCCGTGTCCAAGAGTACTGCCTTCTGAATCAGACCCTTGATCCAACTGCCTAACGAGAGCCTCCGCAGGTGTTGGTCGAGGCTCTTGGCTATTAAGCCATTGGCCGTCACGACTATCGGCACAATGACTGCTGTGTCCACTTCCCACATGTCGACAACCTCGCGAGCCAAGTCAAGATATTTAGTTATTTTATCCTTCTCAGCTTTCACGAGGTTCTCGTCATGAGGGACCGCTATATCAATAATCATTGTGCGACGCTCTAGTCGATCTATGACCACTATATCAGGCTTATTGGCAACAATAGTCCTGTCAGTGATTATAGATCGATCCCAATACAATGAGATATTGCCATTGTCGAGAACTGGGTCGGGCACATACCTATAGTACGGTACTTCTGTTTCCACAAGATTGTATTTAAGAGCAAGTTGCTGGTGGATAATCCTGGCTACTAGGTTGTGCCTATGCAAATAGTCTCCGTTAGCTAGATGAGAACATCCAGAAATAATGTGTCGGATTGATTCCCCGGGCCGGTGGCATGCCCGACAGATGTCAACCGTACCGTCCTTCACAATATATTTCCGGTAGTTGTTCGTCATCATAACTTCGTCCATTATCGCACAGACAAAACCTTCGGTTTCCCCGAAGAGGTCACCAAAACGGAGCCAAGATACGGACGCTAATAGGTCTACAGAGGGCCCATGTAAGGCCCGGTAAAAGCGTCCGTGAAGCTCCTTGCTCTGCCATACTTCCCTGCGGTCATTAGTGTCCAGTATTATAGGTTTGCGCCAGTTCTCGTTAGCCAAGGAGAGCGGAGTGAGGCCCTTGTCCACCGCTACCACATCTCGGTGCATGCCCACGTCGGTTTCCAGGAAGTATTCCCTGAGACTGCACACCTCGCGGTTGTGTAGGGTCTTAGCATTTAAGAAGCCGCGACCCCCGCACTTCCGCGGGATGTACAGTCTCATCACCGAAGACCGTGGGTGATGCATCCAATTTGCGGTAAGCAGTGTGCGGACCCTCCTATCCAAGGCGTCAAGTTCTGTCTGAGTCCATTTGAGTATGCCGAAAGAGTACATCAACACCGGCATGACCCAACCGTTGAAAGCGCGCACCTTGTTCCCGCCTGATAAAAGACTATTCAGTACTTTATTCAGGCGGCCGAAGAAGCGCTCCTTCAACGACCGTTTCACGTCATCAGCATTGATGCCTAACGCTTCCGACATACCCAAATACTTGTAAGTTTCAGTTGAGCAGAGGGATCTAAGGTGTATGGAATCCGTAAGTTGAATTCCCACGGATTCCATAATCTCTCCTCGCTTTACATGCATGACTGCACATTTGTCCACACCAAATTCCATCCTGATGGCACTACTAAAGGTTTCAGTTACCTTTAGTAG
Source organism: Leucania comma (assembly GCA_958295575.1). Lineage (NCBI taxonomy): Eukaryota > Metazoa > Arthropoda > Insecta > Lepidoptera > Noctuidae > Leucania > Leucania comma. The sequence continues at coordinate 5,898,928 of OY282469.1, forward strand.
CTCCATCAGTTGCAAGTCGTTGGGGGCAAAGAGTTTCAGATCATCCATGTAAAGAAGGTGAGATATGACCTGACCACCTCTTTTCAACCGGAAGCCTAAGCCAGTATCCTCCAGCAGTGTGCTGAGAGGGTTCAAGGCTAGGCAAAACCACAGAGGACTCAGACTGTCACCCTGGAATATGCCACGCTCAATCCTTATCGGTTCACTGTTCTCCCGAATCTGTCGACATCCCGGATAGCGAAGGACTGTTCTCCACTGCCCCATACACGACATCAAGAAGGTGCGCAGAGTTGTATCAACTTTGTACAGTTCTAGCACCCTCATGAGCCATGTATGAGGAACAGAGTCATAGGCCTTCTTGTAATCTATCCAACATGCCGACAAATTCTTTCGAGAACGTCGAACCTGTTGGCTTATGGCCATATCGATGAGGAGCAGCTCCTTAGTACCGCGGGACCCGTTCCTACATCCATTCTGAGAGGCTGACATGATAGAATTTGTCTCAATATGACTATTGATTTTAGCTCTCAGAATGGATGTAAGAACTTTATAGACCGTCGGCAAACACGTGATCGGTCTATAATTTTTAGGATCCGCAGTACTACCTGATTTGTGGAGCAGGTGGGTTATTCCTGTTGTTAGGAAGGGGGGTAGCGACCCTGACTCTAAGGCAGACTGGAACTGAGATGCCAAGCGAGCATGCGACTTTTGGAACCATTTTATCCAGAAATTGTGCAGCCCATCCGGCCCAGGAGATTTCCAGTTAGGCAACGGACGGACTGCACGGGCTACATCTTGGGGGCTGATGGTAATTGCCCCCATTTCTGGTAAAAGATCACATGTGCGCTCGACCTCTCGGATCCAATCACCCTCGATGTGACTGACAGGCGCCGACCAGATGCTGCGCCAAAATGTACACATGGCGTTATCATCCGGCAGGCGTGTATCAGTCACACCTTCGTCCGGTCGCTCCCAAGCCCTGTAAACCCACCTTTCATTACTTTGGAATGTCCGATTCTGAGTGTACCGCTCCACTCGGCGCTTATACCGACGAATACGGCTTGCCCATGCATAGATCTTCTGCTTCAGGAAGTCGATACGCTCTGTGACGCAGGGCAGCTAATCTCGAGGACTAATATCAGTTCCCGAGAATGCCCGCCTCACAAAGCGCATCACTCTAGGGCGAGTATTGCCCTCCCTGAAGCAGATAAGCTTGCCAATGAGTGCTCTAGCCTCACCGATACGGCGCTCAATCCTGCACTGCCAGGCCGGCACGGTTGGTCGTGTAGCTCTGTCAAAATTAGGAAATTTACAGTGAGCTACGCGACATGCCGCTACAGCCCCACAGTACAAGATTGAGTGGGTATCAGTGAGGTCTTCGCTGCTATCAAAACAATTTGATAGCTCCGAATCTAAAGCACACACCAGCGCCCTATTTCTCTTGTGCATGGGCAAACGAGGTAGTCGAGGTCTAAGCCCCGGCGGAGTGGAGCGGTACTCCCGAAAAGCGTCCTCCAAAGCGCTCCTCAATCGTTCATTGCACTGGGTACTCACAGATATAGCCGCGTCATCATCGGCGTCACCAACGTGGTCGGGTCGCGGTGAAGCACTGGGTTGAAGTTGCTCCGCGACCGGTGGTGTAGCAGGTGAAACACGGCTACTCTGCGATTCCAGGCGCAGTCTATCAAGCACAGCATCATCCAACATACGGCTACGCTGGATGACCCGTACCTGATCCGACAGTCGTTGGGCTGTGACGTTGACAGCTGGCTCAAGCACCTGAAACAGAGAGAGCATCCGACCACGGTACGCAGTCAGGTTAGTTCCCCCCTCTGCAGCCCCAAAGTATGAGCGTATTATTATTATTATTATTATAAATCATAGTTTCATTTTCAAATATTCTTTTAGCGCGATTTTTAACAGAACACACTAAAACAATAAAAAATTGGATTTTTATAGACGAGTAAAAGCTTCCAGCGGCTTCGCCTACGTAATAGTAGAAAATTCTTTCAATGAAATTTGCCGATACACTATCTATTACGCCGTCATATGCAAGTGAAGTGCGTCTTTATTAGCGCGGGCGAGCAGTGGCCCCAGCGCCATCCTGCCCCCCTAGCCAAGTTACAATCGTTTCGTTTAGCGTGAACACTTGGAGTTGGCCCCAATTCCTCCGATCTGACGCCATCTCAACAAAGGAAAGGTACTGTCATACTAAGTACTTCTGGAAACTCACCAGTGGTGCCCGAAGTGAAGTGTATGAGACATCCCTCGCTCGACGTAACCTCGCTGCCGTACCGGGAGATCTGGCTGCCTGATCCACTTATAAGGGAGTCGTATGAAGTTGTGCCCCTATTGGGAAAAGAATTGCCAGATCAAAGGTACAGAGACACACGTAAGTCATAAAAGCAGTAGTCACAGGTCGCTTCCCAAGGTTTAAGGTATGTACGCATATCAACTCACACATATCAACTCGGAAAGGGATCGTACCCATATCGCATTTCGCCTCGCCATCAAACAGGCGTCAACCTAACGTAAACACGTAACTGAAACGGGCCAGCAACTCCGGTACGTTGACTCGGTTACAGCTAGGAGACGCTGCGTTGACAGCTCGCCCACCGCTGGTTGACCTGGTTGGCACCAGCAGGCTTAGCCAAGTTGATAATCTACAATCGTTAACGCTAGTAGAAAACTAAATAAATGTATGGGAATGACATCATCTTAGCAAAATTCGTAGCCAAGTTCACATGTTTGGGGGTAATGAAACAGAGAGTAAAGTCCCACATACCTCCGTTGAAAAGGGAGGATCCTCCGACCAGACAGGTGTTATATCTGGTGGGCTAATGCCCGATAGATGATTTCGGGTTTGTTCTATATGTTCCAATTGCACGGAGAATCTTACTTGCGCGATGCAGGATAAGTTCTTATGTGACGACATAGATGTCGCTACACATCGTTCAAAAGGACCGAATGAAATGTAATTGTTTCTACAATATTCATCACAATATCCTGTAATTTTATGGTTTAGATGATACTTACGCTGAAGCGTTTGTATTGTAGAAAGAGACTCGACACAAAACGGTCGTAACTTGGCTATGCTGCAGATCAGTTAAAATACGAAATGAGGTGTAGCGCACGGTTATGTCCCAGTACACAATACGCGAGATGGCTTTTATAGCTATAGCACTGGACGAAGAGGAAAAAGAAATAGAAATAAATGGAGAAAAAGATATTGAGTACACAGTAGCAGGTAAACCGCGAGAGAGGTGGGTAAAGAAATGCAAGCTCGTTCCGGGGTGTAACCATGCCGATATCCGACCATCTTGATCTTCTTGGTGTAACGTTGACATCTACTCTCAACTTTGGGCCATACATCGAAGCAAAGGCTCAATTGGCTGCAAAAAAGCTAGGAATCCTCGCAAAGGTCAGACGGTACTTTACGCCGGATCAGCTGCTCAAACTTTATCAAGCGCAAGTGCGATCGTGTATGGAGTACTGCTCTCATCTTTGGGACGGATCTGCCCGATACCAGCTTGATGCGCTTGAGACTATTGAGAGGCGAGCCAAGAGGATCATTGGCAATGATGCACTCGTCGAGTCGAGGCTTCAAAGTCTTGAGCATCGACGCCGAGTTGCTAGCCTGTCGGTTTTCTACAGGTTACATTTCGGGGAGTGTGCGTCGGAATTGCATAGCCTAATTCCGCCTAGCCCGTTCCATCATCGGACGACCAGACGTACGACGTTGCGCCACCGGTACATGGTGGACATCCCACCTATACGCAGAAAGCGTTTTGGGAACACTTTTATTATGCGTACAGCTAAGGAGTGGAATTCCCTGCCGGAGTCTGTGTTTCCTGATGGCTACAACCCGGGAATCTTTAAGTCAAGAGTGAATAGGTTTCTTCTAGGTAAGCGCGATCCATCGTCGACCGTATCGTCGCTTTCCATCAGGTGAGATAGCGGTCAAGCGCGAACCTATAACTAATAAAAAAAAAAAAAAAAAAAAGCTCGGCGATGGAAAGGTGTAAGTATGGGGACGACAAGCCGTCAGCGCGGGGACCGCTGCTGGTTAAGCATACGCCCCACCGCGATTTAGTGTGCTTTTCACTAGGAAATTTCATACAAAGAATATTAAACGGCTCGAGTTTCTTACTGGACGGCCAGACGGCAAGCTACCCTTTCCCCGTCACCGCCCCAACAACGAGGACGTCTTCTGCTGTGGCGGCTGGGGCGTGATGATGTCCATACCCTCAGAGCTGTGGCCATCTCCATCGCCAACATTATTGCTTCGCAGAAGGAGGCGACCGCATCCTATTCTTTCTTACTTCAGACCATGGTCTGAACGAAGATCCGAAGCTAAAGTTCGTTACCTCCAATAGCCTCCTCGAGGTCCTGTTCACCCGTCATTCGTATTTACCTCTTTTGACGGTACTTTAGAAGCTCTCAGACTACCTTAAATTATATGTATAATAATAAAAACCAGGATGTTGCTAGCTATATCAAAAGAACAGTTAACTGCGGTACACAATAATTGGCCAAAAAAAAAATATTAAAAAAAAAACGGTAATTTAAAAAAATTAAAAAACCCGGCTGCTTTTCTGAGCATTCATGAAAAAGCCCTAAAACAAGAAAGTCGTTGTACCCGATTGCACTAATCTATATTATATTTTAAATACTGGCAGTCGGGACCCATTCTAGAATATTGAGAGCACATACCTATATTACATTGCAGATTACTCCAATCTATTGACTAAACGGCTGACTTTCTAGAATGGATCCCGACTGCCAGTATTTAAAATATTATATAGATAAGTGCAATCGGGTAGAATGACTTTCTTGTTTTAGGGCTTTTTCATGAATGCTCAGAAAAGCAGTCGGGTTTTTTAGTTTTTTAAATTACCGTTTCTTATTTTTTATTCTTTTAGTTTTATTTTATTACGATATTACTTTCAAAGTAATTACAAATCTAAAGACACCTCTCAAACTAAAATCCATCGAGCCGTTCAGGTCGCAGAGCGTGCCAAACATTTGAATTCGGCGCTAAAAATCCGCCATTTTGTTTTTTTTATTATTTTGATACACTCTCACAGTAAATACGAATCTAACGACACCTCTCAAGCTAAAATCCATCGAGCCGTTCAGGCTGCAGAGCGTGCCAAACAATTATACATACATACATACTCTCGAAAAACATAACCCTCCTTCTGGCGCAGTCGGGTAAAAAGAACTAACTTAGCACTCTACATGCACTTCCAAATCACTTCAAAGCGAACTACTCGTATCAGGGCTGATATACTGTATCTACAAGCTTTTTCTAACGCACACTCACGCAAGTTTCTCCTTTCCAGTAGTAATAATAGAGGTCAAATCAGGAAACTCTTTCGACTTCCACGATCCTGGCGTATTGTTCTGCAGTTCTGGTATCATCTGAGACAGCATGTCGTAGTAATCTCGTTTAGGCAATCTGTTGCCTATCAGCAGGCTCTTCAAGCCAGTCTTCTGTATACAGAAACTAAGCTCGTTCTTCTCGTACATTGGATTTATTAAAACCTGAAATATCATATTCAATATTAAGTGCAAAGAGAAGCTAGTTTGCTAATGGTTTTTTATTTCTAGCTCTTAACTATATCTTAGCAAAGTTGAGACAGTACTTCATACTGTAACAGCTGCTCAACCTTTACCAAATGCAAGTTCGGTCGTGTATGGACTACTGCTCTCATCTTTGGGAAGAATCTGCCAATTACCAGCTTGGTGCGCTGGAGACTATTGAGAGTTGCCAGCTTATTGATTGTCTATCGTTTACATAAATTTCGGGGAGTGTGCATTAGAATAGCCATACTTAATTGGCGTTGTATTTTTTTTTTTTTGTGTTGGCAAATTATCAATCTTCTCTCACTCTAGGTTGAACGAGAAATTTACTGACTAAAACCCATCTGTGCCTTTCAGGTGCGCTTTGCTGTCCAGAACCGCGGTAACTCTTTGCAACGAACTCGAAGCCTGTGCAAGGTGTACCCTTTTTCATTTATTTTTGAAGTGGGAAATCATCAAACCGCTCGAGGGTGGAGCGAGAAAGCGAAAACGCACTTGCGTCTTTCAGTTTCCCTTTGTACTAAGGCTGTGTTCTTACAGGACGGCGTGCTAACAAAATTCTCGCCGTTAAGTTAATCTTAAGTTATAGGATTATGATTGTTTCTTCAGAAACTGTAGGTAATAACTTTTGTAAATACTAAAAATATCCTGCTTTTTGAACCAACAATATTTTTTGTAACTAAGACTTACTGATATGAGGCCCGCTCTAGCGGCGGCGATTACGGCAACGATCCACGCGGCGCTGTTGTGTGACCATATCCCCACCGTGTTGCCCTTCTGAAGTCCCTGGGCGCGAAGGGCACAGCCTAGAGAGTCTGCCTGAAATAAATACATTATCATATTAAATGATATTAATTTAACAAGTAGGTTTTTAAAAACAATTTTACAAGTCAATTTTATCTTCAATTTAAACTAGACGAGGCCGGTGTTTCTTAGCTGACTACTAAGAAACACCGTCTAGTCTTTTTTAAAGTCCATACAGTAAACATGTACCTAATGGTCAAATGATAATATGAGAACCATGCAGGTTAGAGTCTGAGATGGTCTTTTGAAGAAAGAGTCATACAGATTTGAGTGGACCTGTCCAGTCAGTGCAAGTATTTGTCAGTATTCGTGAAACTCAACTCAACATAAAATACATTGACTATAACCAGTGCCGGATCAGCCACGTGGCAAGAGTAACAAATGCTACGGGCCCCACACATTTTGGTGGGTCCCGCTTTGACGTACAAAAATTAGTCACAATACTTGTACCACATGAAATATAACACAAGAGAATAGGCTAATGCCCTGCGGCCTGTTTAAAAATAATAATTTAAAGATGTTTTTTTATTTTGTTCTCAATTACAAAGATTTAGGGGCCCCTTGGCAAAATTTGCTTCAGGTCTCTTAATCGGGCACTGACTATAATTAAAATTTGATAGGCACCTACCTACATACATATATTACGTACTATCTACTTAAATTTAAACGTACATATTCATCTATGTATCTTTTAAACCTAAATAAGACACATACCTGAATATGTTTGTTTATTATCTTCACGTTCTAGCGGGTATACATAAATAATTCAACAAAATATTTGTAGACAGTAAACTGCTTCTTTAAATTTCTTTTAAAGGTACTGGTACTGATATATTATGATGAGGGAGCCAATTGTATGTACCCTTACGGTACACCAACTTAAGTGTATGACTTTATGGAATTAATGTTACTATTTCAAATATTTGAAATTGTTTCCACTAACAGCCCACTGTTAACTAAGGATCTCTCCTAATTTTTTACCCGACTGCACCAAAAGGAGGGTTATGTTTTTCGAGAGTATGTATGTATGTATAATTGTTTGGCACGCTCTACAACCTGAATGGCTCGATGGATTTTAGTTCGCGAGGTGTCGTTAGATTCGCAATTACTGTGAAAGTGATATCGTAATAAAATAAAACTAAAAAAATAAAAAAACGGTAATTTAAAAAACAAAAAATCCCAACTGCTTTTCTGAGTCGTAAAAGCCCTAAACAAGAAAATCGTTGTACTTGATTGCACTTAACTATATAATATTTTTAATACAAGATAAATTGTAACAGTCGGGACCCATTCTAGAAAGTCAGACGTCTAGTCAGTAGATTGGAGTAATCTGCAATGTAATATAGGTATGTGTGTGTGTAAAATTACTCATATTACGTGTTTAAATAGTAAATAGAATTTACTATTTAAACACGTATTTTTTTACTAACTTTGGTTTGACAAAAACAAATATGTTACAGAAAAAAATTATTACCACTAATTTTTGAGATGTAAAATAATAGATGACTGGTTTCATTTTAAGGAAATTATAAATATTACTTACGTAATGTAAAATTAAAATTGTGTTTTTTTTTAATACATTTAAAATCAAAACGGTTAGAGAACCAAGAAGAAGAAGAAGAAGAGAAAGAAGAGAAGAAGAAGAAAATATACTTTTTAACCGTTTAGTTGGTTCTACAAAAAACCTCTTGATGGCTCATGAGTTCACTGTTTCTTGGCTTTCCTTTCTTAACAGAAATAGATTGATGGAACCTTTTTCCTGCTTGTCTCTGACAGCACCTCAGTTAGGTATGGGCGTGCCACAATTGAGGCGATAAGGCCTTGAGGCGTGGCTGGAAAGACCTCACGGCGTTCTTAACTTCCGCACGACGCAGGTCCTTACCGAACACGGCAAGTTCGCTAAGTTCCTGTTCCGGATTCGTGCGGAGGATTCGCCCGGGTGTCGCCACTGTACGGAACACCCGGAGGACACGGTGGAGCATACTGTTGAGGTGTGCCCCGCCTAGGCGGAGCATCGTCGTGTCCTCGTGGGGGCGATCGGCGGTAGCGATCTCTCTCGCCGGGCCTTGGCTCAGGTCATGGTCCGGAATAAGGAGAGATGGCAGGCGGTCGCCTCCTTCTGCGAAGCACTAATGCTAGCTAAGGAGGAGGTCAACCGCATCAGGCAGAGGCAACGGAGCGCTCGCCCCAGCCGCCGCCGGGATTCTGATCCCGATTTCTGGCCACCGCAGGCGCGGGCTTGCGGCCGGCGTGCAATGGGTAGCACGCTGTCTGATCGTCCGCTAACCGACCGGACCAAGTCGTCGACGGTTTAAATTTTTTATCGTCACCCGAAAATAAAAGCTTTATTTTAAACCTTATTCTATACATTGCCTAGGTATTGTGGAATACCGGATTATATAGATTGCCGGCAACACATACATAAATACAGTTACTATTTTTCGAATATTCCAGTTCTTTGTGTTAATGAGAAGAAGAAAGAGAAGAGTGAGAAGTGAGTGAGAGTGAGTAGAAGTAAGAGTATACTCTTGGTGATCCAATTTATTTTGACATTGGCAGAATAGTTGACACCGACTCTATTTGCCAATAATAAAAAATAGAATACACATAAGTCACACACACACACACCTTGGAATGTTTTCACTAGTCAACAACAGAAAAGTATTCAAAATAATTTTAACTAATTTCTACTTATCTACGCATGCTAAGTACAAGTTGATAAGTAAAAGCCATTTATTAGTTTAAGTTTTTGCCCTTCATTGAACTTGATAATGTTGGCATATATGTATTTACTTATTTGGCATTGAATGTTAAAAATATTTCGTTTTTGTATTCTGTTCTTTATTGCGTAAAACCACACCTATATTTCTTCTGTAGCCCTTAGTAAATGATAAATGATAAATTATATTTATTTTGTAAGTAGGTTTTTAAAAACACTTTTACACGTCAAAAAATTTTTTTGTCATTTTTATCACTAGATGAGGCCGTGTTCTAGGACCATGAGTTTCAATATCAGAAGTCAACCCCTGACCCCTCCGCGGGCTTGTGGACGGCGAGCAATGGGTAGCTCGCAGTGAGACCGTCCGGTAATCATCCGGACCAAGCCCAGGTCGTTGACGGCGCGTACTGTCCCCGCGCGCCTCAAGTCAGACCCAGCAGTCGAACCCTACTGGGGCCAAGGGTCTGTTTCTGAAAGGAAGGCTCGGCCCTGGTATGAAAGGCAACGAAGAAATGAAGTGAGTTTTTAGTCAGTAAGAGTCTGACACTATCTCTCGCTTGGCCCAAGGGTGGGAGATGTTATTGGATGATTTTACCCACCACAAAAAACCCCTGGCTCCTCCGGGTCCCTGCGGTTTTGTTGTCCTCTCTTTGTAGCGCTCGTGGGACACTAGGCGCCGTCGACGATTCGGGCGAAGTCCGGATGATTTATGGCAAGCCTTCGTAGGATAACCATAAAATAAACCCATTTACGCATGTACGAAATTAATTTCTTCAAGTAAACGTCAGCTGAGCGAGGCCAAAGAACTGTAGGTAGTTCGTACGCAACGACCAACAACTACCTACAAGGTCATTGACTTATTTACTTAAAGAAATTAATTTCGTACATGCGTATATCAACTCGAGTTTTAGAAAAAAATTGCTTTATTTTTTAATTTCATCTTTACAAATCGATAGTGTTTCATGTACTGAATCGATCCTCCGCGGGATTAAAACGACCAAAATTTAACGGTGTATATTATGCATGTATTATACATATGCGTTATCGTGGTCAAACACGTTTAAATTGTTATGTTATGTTCCGTCCGAAAAGTTTCATACTGACCTGTTTCAATAACTCAGCATAAGTGAGAGTGATATTTTCATGAGGAGATCTGACAGCGATCCTGCCGGGGTACTTGTCAACTGTCTGGGCGATGACGTCACCGAGCGTGGCGTATACCAGGGGCTCGGACCCCGGGTTGTGCAAGTAGCTTTGACCGGCTGCTGCCTGAAGTTGACGGCTCCATCTAGAAAAAAATTGACTCTATGTTTAAAATCATAAAAGGACAGCCTTTCTCATTTTAGGATGCTAGGTTAAGTTAGGGTTGTGCAAATAGCTTTGACTGGTTGCTGCCTCAAGTTGACGGCTCCATCTAGAAATATTTTGAGTCTATATTTAGTTATTTTATTTGTTATGGAGAAAAATATAAGAATTGCCGATACTATTTTCTTATACAAAACACTTCCGGGTAGTTTGATCTCCTGCTAGACTCCCTCGTGCTCTCGTACTAGGCACAAGCTCTATCGTCCAGTGTGTATGTTACCGGCAATCTGTATAATTCTGTATTTTATACAATGCCTAGGCAATGTATAGAATACCTGGAAACGTGCAAGTAATGTATGAAATATTATTTATTTTATACTTTACCTAGGTATTTCATACAATGCCGAATGCGCAACCGGTAATGCATGTAAAAGACGAAAGCATTGAAGAAGCAAGAAGCAAATAACATTATGTTACTAAAAGCCAGAAAAGTTTTTAATTTAACGTTAATTTTATTATGACGTATAAGTACCTACTCCATTTCTGTTCGCGGAGTTTAAGTAAGGCTCCTATAGCCGAATGGTTGTAAAAAATAACCACGAAAGCAAGGGCAAGAGAGAGCTGAGCCCCGCCCTTGGCTTCTAACCTAACCTGTTCTTGTCGGGATACCCTAAAATTACGACAATTCCCATTGCATTGATAAATATAGACCAAATTCTAATAACTTTTCACATTGTCAGTGGACCAGCAGGTACTTTTTACAATCCCTAGGAATTGTATACATTACCTAGATAAAGTATGTAATGGAATAATATTCATAATATTTCATACATCGCCTGGACGCCCCAGGTATTCTATACATTGCTTACGTATTGTATGAAATACCTGAGTTATACAGATTGCCGGTAACATATACAATTGCTGGTTGACCAATAATTAAAATCCGTATATAAAAGGTCTTTCAACAAGGACGGGTCGATGTTGAAATGAAATAAAACAAGCTGTATGTGAGATATTAAAGATTTTTTTTTTATTTGAAAGGCCCATTTATGCCATTATTTATAAAAAATGTCATTGGTCCGTACGTCAACGATGAGTGCTACAGATCAATGATTAACATTTTTTTTTGCCTGAATTGAAAGATATGGACGTGGACAACATGTGGTTCTAACAAGATGGCGCTACGTGCCACACAGTAAGCGACACAATGGACATTCTGCATGAACGGTTCGAGGGTAGGGTTATCTCTCGCAGAGGTGACGTAATTATTGGCCACCAAGATCGTGCAATTTGACCCCGCTAGACTTTTTCTTGTGGGGTTTTCTCAAGTCGCAGGTCTATGCCAATAATCAACGGATGGCCTAAAAGTCAACATAACACAGGCCATCGCTCAGATTCAGCCGGATCTATGCAGTAGAGTAATTGAGAATTGGACCTCTTGGATCCGTGCCGCCGTTCGAAGCCACGGTGGACATTTAAACGATGTCATATATCATAAATAATGGCAAAATGGGCCTTTCAAATAAAAAAGTATTTTACAGCTTGTTTTATTAAATTCAACATCGACCCGTCCTTTTTGAAAGACCCTTTATATTGTACCAGATAGAGGATTTTATTTTAACTGTCCTACTTTTGGGCAAAGAACTGCTCGAAGTTCTTCCGGACATTCTTCTCTCGCGCCATCTTAAACCAGTCCTCGTGATACGCGTCCAGATCATCCCACCATCTCTTTCTAGGCCTGCCTCGACGTTGGTATACGAGTACGTTGTTGACGGTATAACGTAATCATACATCATCAAATTATAAAACAGCTCATAATACGCAGTAGTACATCATCAAATTGTAAAACAGCTCATAAAAAACGATCCGAGTGCAAAAATCTGTCAAATCTAGCTTTAAATACCATACAAAATTCCATTTCAATTGTACCAAAATCTGTTACATAACTCTAATCAGAAGATGATAAAGCAGGCTAAAATATTACATTACACCAAAACAGACCCCGTATTGACAGCACTTCTGATCCTCGAAGCGTGTATCGCACTCTTGGTCCACATTGTCACGACACGACCGGTCCGACGGAAACGCACGAACTAACTGAGAGAGAGGGCGCTAGTGGCCCACGGACATCGACTCCGTATTCGAAAAATGTGAATAAATAGTAATTGTGCGTTAATTAATTATTTATGTATCTAATTGTGTATAAAGGCGATAGCAATAATTTAGCGGTACATAACGTACCGTCATCAGTAAGGTTTTCTAGTAGAGAGTTCAAGGCGTAGAATTAAAATAATAATCCACTTCACACTTTTATTTCACAGTACATATTAGTAGGCCATTACAGACCTCAGTATTATATCGTAATTCAAGAGAACCAGTCATTTCGTTGTTGTGTCCGCACCATTCGACAGATAGCCCAAGATTGACATTCGTAAAGGTCTCTCTCGGACCATGGCCTGTACCAGGGCCCGGCGCGAGAGATCGCCGCTGCCGATCGCCCTCACGAAGATACGGCGATGCTCTGCCCAAGCCTCGACCGTGTGCTCCACTGTGTTATCCGGGCGGTCCAAACAGTGGTGACCGGGCATCGGTTCCACACGATTCCGGAACAGGAACTTCCCGAACTTGCCATGTTCGGTGAGAATCTGCGTCATGCCGAATGTGAGGACGCCGTGAGGTCTTTCTAGCCACGCCTCAAAGAAGGGACTTGCCTTCAAAAAGGGGACTTACCGATTATTATGCCTTCAGATCTTAAATTTGGTCCGCTCATCATTATGCTTTCAGATCTTAAGTCTGGATCGCTCATTATTATGCCTTTAGATCTAAAATCTGGTCCGCAAATCATTAAGCCTTCAGAATAACATTCTGGACCGCTCATTGTTATGCCTTCAGGTGTCAAATCTGGACGCAATCTAAGGCCGTGTTTACGGAGACGCGGCGCGTTGGGCAGCGAGTTGGGCGTTTGTCGTACATTGCAGTAGCGGGCCGCGTCACCGCTCGTGTGAACACAAAAATATCGCAATGTACGACGGACCGCCCAACACGCCACACAACGTGCCGCGTCTCAGTAATCGAGCACTAAAGGTAAGGTCGTTTATGATCCGTCTAGGCGCATATTTTAATATCAACTAGACAATTTAAACCTATAGGATACTTTCAGTTGACTTAGCATAAGTAGGTATAAAAAAATGTCTGAAGACTGTAAATACGTTGTTACGTCACTAAAAAAATTCTTATCTGGTCGCAGTTGAACTACTTACTTATGTAAATTTGTACGGAACCCTCCTTGCGCAAGTCCAAAGCGCTTATGACCGGTGAGAACTTTTTTTATTCAATCCGAAACGCGATGGCATTGTGTCGTTTTATTGCGGAATTCCAATGAACAACTTCCAGCTACATCATCAGTCCCTGGCTACGATATAGGATCAAAATACTCGTCAATATAAATCCGACGAGCCCAAACTCGATGAGATTGTGTCGTTTTCTTTTGAAGTTCCAATGGCCACCTTCCAGTTCCATCATCAGACCTTGGTGATTATATGGGATCAATGGTTGTCAATTAAACTAGTGGTTGATTACGATCCCAACTGATAGTAGGCAGTGATGCAATCCGCCGGAAAAAGCGTACGTGAAGTTCTTTGCTCTGCCATACTCCCCTGCGATCGTTAGTGTCTAGCACTACCGATTTTTGCCAGTTCTCGTTAGCCAGGGAGAGCGGGGTGAGTCCCTTGTCCACTGCCATAACATCTCGATCTCGCCGTGAGGTCTTTCCAGCCACACGAGAACAGGGTGGTGTATCCCTTTCTTACCTCTATTTTTCACTAGGGTAACCATAAATTTACCATTTAAGTAAATTTTTATTAGTTTTTGCTATTGCAGCATTTTAATATCAATTGATGCTGTAGATTTAGACTTATCGACGGCGAAGTACCAGTAACTTCTAACTGTCTGTGAAACCTGAAAAAATTGTTTAATTTACTAAGGGAGAGAACTCACGAAGCGGTTTTATCCCGCGGCCGTCACCGTGCCCTATCGGCCCGGGGCTTGCGGTTGAAAATCGCAGCCGTCGCGGCGACGGTAGCGGCGAATCTACCATCTCGTGAATTTTGAAATAAAATAGCCGTTTCTTATGTAAGAACCGCTTCGTGAGTTCAGTGCCTAAGAAGCCGAAAGTAATTCATTAATTTATTGAGAATATAACTTCTAGTTTAATTATTTACTAGCAGTTCCCCGCAGTTTCAGTGGCCCTGGTGGGGCCGTGCGGTTTGCTGACAATGACATCTCCCGCCCTTGGGTGGAGCGTGGGATAGTATCAGACTTTTACTGACTAAAAACCCACTCCTATTCCTTCTTTGCCTTCATTCCGGGTTTCACTTTCATATTACCCATAGACTTACCGCCAATTTGTGTGACGAGGATTAGAACCGATATTCGGATCTTGGTCAAAGTGGGGGGCGGCCCGTAACTATATCAAACGGTTCAACTTATTTGCCATATAGGTACTATAATAACACCTTGAACTACTTTTGAATTGCCCCGTACGAACTAGTCTGTGGACACGCTAGTAGAGAGAGATAACATACCCTTTTGTATCGTACTCTTAGGATGAACGTTTTTGAGGTAGTCGTAATCAATCCAGTTAGTTCAAAAAAGTCCTTGAGTGCAACTCAAACCGTGGCAGTTGAGAGATGACAGCTAACGGCGCGTGTTAACATGCGAAAAGATTTAAAGAGATACTATATATTTATTATTTATTTATTTATTATATGCTTTATTGTACACCATAACATGAACAAAAACAAGGAACTAAAACTAAAACACACATATACAATGGGCGGCCTTATCGCACTCTGCGATCTCTTCCAGGCAACCTGGGATGGACAGTAATTGCCTGGACAAGAAATGGGGCTGTCATTGGTGTGACAATAACAGTGATATACATATTTATATTACAATAGATACATAGATATATACATATATTTTATAATAAATACATACATATTGAACAATACATAAATTTACATGACGACTAACAACAATATAACAATTATATATATTATATATGAACCACCAATTGTAAGAAGGGAATAAATCCAAAAAACAAGAATGGAGATAATTAAAAAAAACTTTATAAATTTTTTACTTTCGACATAAAGGTTCATGTGATATCAATGATATTGAAGAAAATATAAATTCTGATTTATTTACTAATAGATCTGGTAGAAATATATAATATTATTGTATATATGTAAATGTAAATATCATGGATTTATTCCCTTCTTCCAATTTGTCATTTACTATGCACAAAATAATTTAAAATAATACACATTATAATGACAAAACCTCTATTATTCATCTACTTCTTCACTTTCGGATCTTGTAGTTGTCCAGGTCAGAATAACATCGTAAAAATCTTTGAATTCGTTAGGAATATATTTGATTACTTTTTTGTATGTCGTTCATTTTTTTCTCTTTATGGGTATTTTAGTAACATAACATAACGGGTTTCCCGTATTTTCGGGTTTGTAGAAGGTTTTTGGAGCAAAAATGTAGCTTTAACGAAACCATCGATAAATTCGGAACATGTCAAGTAACCTTTATGACTTGCACTGTACTCAAAGCTTCTATATTGCGAAATCTTGAATGTTGTTGCCTTGTCTAATGACTTACAGCTTTTCTTGAAACATCGCTGCCATGAGTTTTTAAAATCAAGTATGTCTTTAGATGTAACGGGTTTAACTAAAAAAACCCTGACTTTTGCTGCCGAAATAAGATGATTATATTCATTTGGAACGTAAATTCTGTCCTTTCTCCTAATGAGTCTTTTAGCGGTCCCGAAATTTCTGTCATACTGTAAAAACGAATGGCCACGCACAGGAAAGTAATGATATATTTTTTCAAAACGATTCGTTGCAACAAGAGTGAGAAAGAATCTTACGAGGGTGTTGTTTCACTATAATTTAACAAACACTATTTCTATAGTCGTACAGTTGATAGTTGGAAGAAGGGAATAAAGGAAGGATTTGTTTCCTTCTTCCAACTAAGTATTTTTACGGCCGCATGAATCTATACGAAGCGAATGGTTTTTGTTCCTTACTTCGAACTCACAAATTAACCCTACGTCTAAAGAATGTAAAAGTGTAGAAAACTGAATATGTCAAAATATGGCGTTTATTCCCTTCTTCCAATTGGTGGTTCATATTATTATATAGCAATTTTATATCTTTGTTAACATGACTCATGCGCTAGCACGATTCAGATCAACCCTTTTTTAACCGACTTCAAAAGAAAGGAGGCGGTTCTCAATTAAGTTGTAGTTTTGTTTTTATGTTTGTTACCTTAGAACTCCGTCGTTTATGGATCGACTTGCAATTTTTTTTGTTTTTATCTTTGAAAGGATATGCTGTTCTGATGATGGAATCTATGAGGAATCGAGGGACCTCCTCAAATTTCATAGGCAACCATAATATTGATTTTGGTATTCTCATCGAGAATGTCATCAGCATAGTAACATTTAATGAAAAGGAACTGATGAAGAAAACCAGAAATGGTTAATTCGGTGTTAAATAAAAAAACAAACAATACCGAGAAACATCGATTTCCTAAATTAGAATGATTTCGACCCTTTTAGTGTTTTTTTTTTTAGTAAATAATAAATAAATAAAATAAAATACATTTATTTCAGATTAAAATGAAGTCTATATAATGTTACTAAAAAAGGTCTTAAAATCTATGTAAGTGATTTTAGTAACAATTGTCTTAAAAGCTATATTAGTATTGTCGCATTTCGTGGTACCATTCAAATAACTTCAATAAAATAACAACAATGTCAATAATAGCAATGTCATAAATAAAATAAAATAAGGCAAAACACAAACAGAAACAAAAATGCGTCATCTTACATGTAGTTGGACAAGCCTCCCCATCACTGCAGACTCAGGCCTTTTTGATATCATCTTCAGGATTCCGTTGGCGCTCCCCCGAATCCTATGCACCAGAGATGCTACTTTTTTACGCACTATGGCATAAAAGTCGTCGACTCTTGCGTCAGCAAACATCCCCGAAGCACTGCAGAAACGCGGGAGCCCCACCAGAACCCTAAAGGCGTTGTTATATTGAATGCACAGAGCGTTGTAGGTCCATTGCATGAAGTTGGTTCATAGAGCACTGGTGTAAAAGATTTGGCAGTAGGCCCTGAACAGTGTCAATTTTACGTCTACTGTACACCTTGCAAATCTATGAACCAACATATTAGCACGCGCCGACAACGCCCTTCGCTCGCGCTCAATATCTGTGTCGTCAGTTAGGGTCTCAGTTACTATGTGTCCCAGGTACTTAATTGAGCGACTCGTTCTAGAGGCACTCCGTTCAGGCCGGGAGGTACATTCTCAGGTGACTTATTCCTGCCTCTTATTACCATGAATTCACTTTTCTTCTCGTTATACTTCAGACCATGCGCTACAGCGTAAGACTCACAGATATCGAGCAATTTTCTTAACCCACTAAGCGACGGACTCAGTAAAACCATATCATCAGCGTAACTGATGTTGTTCATGCATACGTCATCTATATGACAGCCAACATGGCTGTTACTGAGCCCCTCAATCAGCTGATTTATATAGAAGTTAAACAGTCTTGGAGAGGAAAGGCCACCCTGCCTGACACCACATTTAAGTGAATACTCGTCCGAAAGCACATCCCACTTTACGCGATTTTCTGATTGTTGTACCAAAAAGATAAAATGTTCATACGTTCAGTGGGAACCCCACCTCCCCAAGTTTGCTCCAAAGCCTGTCGTAATTCACAAGGTCGAAGGCCCTCGACAAGTCCAGGAAACAAGCATAGACAAGAGTTGTTCGGTTTACATAGTAGTTGACAGTATGCTTTAGTGTTAAAAAAGCACAGTCGGTAGATAGGTTTTCACGGAAACCAATCTGCGCATCGTGAAGTCGAATATGCTTGCTAAGTTGCGCATCAACTAGACTGTCAAAGACCTTCGCAGTCACAGTCGCTAATGATATTAGTGAAGTCGGTTATTTATTTTTTTTGTAAAAAGGTTTTTTTAAATGGATCCGTATGATCTAGCATACACCACCCCTATATTTCAGTGAGCTTAGACCTCCCAACTGCCAGGGCATATTCAAGTCAGAGACAGAGCCAGTATATATGGTAATTTAAGGTACACAGAACTCAAACGTAATATGCTCATTAATTATATTCGTAATCAATTGTTGTTTAACCTACGTTTGGTTGTTATTTTGACATAGTCATAGTCATGATGCGCTAATTCTATTGCGGAAACGAACGTAGATAGGGTGCGTAGTCCGCAAAACCATATCAGCTGTGAAAATGAGATCCTCAGGTTTGGTGACGGGCTCCATTTTGAACCTTCTCAGGAGACTGGACATGATAGTTTTAAGTTCCATCAGAGCAAACTTTTGACCTGAAAAATAATAAATTGGAAGTGAAAATGATTTCGAAAAGTAGTTATGATCTTGACAAATTGTAGGGGTTTGGAAACAATAGAAAGCACACTCGCATTTGGCCTGACTAAAGAAAAACCAGACAGAGTTCAAAATCCAAAAGTACTATAAAAACAGTATTAGGAATTAATTTTAAAATGCATCATTAAGAGCCATTTCACGTTTTCGCGCGTAAATCTAAGATTTTAGTCGCCTAATTTACCATATTACGTAATACTCCGGCATTGTTGAATATATGTAAAAAATAGACCAGTCTTTAATGTTGACACTTCATGTAACACATTTTCAAAAACTAATTTGTTGACTTTGTGGTAATTAATCTCCCACAAGTACTCTTCTAAAAAATCAACGCAGAGTCAATTTCAGACTCTTATATCTACTATTAATATTTATAAATTTGACCGAAAAAAATACACAAAGCATCAGACATATAATTTTGTCAACCAACCATGTACCAGAATTTCGATGATTAATAACATTAATTAGTAAAAAAATAAAATATTAAGTCAATTTTTACGTTCTATGTCGCTGTTTTATCGCGATTTTTGGTTTGAATAAAACGTAATTACACTTAAAAAACTATGTAAATATAAACAATGTTCATAGATTAAACTAATTCCAACATTTCAGTAAAATCCGTTCATATATTTAGACATAATATCGTTTTTAAAATCACTCTAAATTAGAATATAATACGAAGCCTAAGCAGGCAGCGATTAGTACGGCTCGAACGCCCGCCGACGCAGGACCTGTGCCGTTTTTTCCCGCGTCCCGATTATCGAGCACGCGTATCGTGAACGCATTATTATACTACGACTACAACATTTTGATTCTATTCGAATTTTTTTTTTTTCATAAGGAAAGATTTTCGTTAATTTATTAAACAAAGTATTATTATAGTAGTTTGTAGAATTTGTTGAATAATCATGTTTTTGTTTTATTAGTTTTTGCAATGGGGCGGAAGGGTTCTGTTTACCATTGTGTCAAAAAAAGAAAAAATAGAAATATTGCAGCCTTAAAGAAAGCAAAAGAAGCGAGGTAGACATTCTTTTGATTTGTAATTCGTATACGCAGTTATTGATTACCTAACTACACATTGACATGGATTTTAATACTGTAATTACAATTTTAAGAATTTGTACCCACATAATAAAACACTAAAATAATCATTTTATTGAGTAAAAATATGATTTCTTTGTAGATATGGAAAGTATGGAAATTTGTTTTTTTTTGTATTTTTTCTAGAATGAGAAATCGTACGAATCGGGTAGAGGAGGATAGTGCATTTAGCCGAGAAGTACTGCCGGGTACAAGTAAAAAGCCAGATTTAATAACAGTAATTGTATGTTTTAGTTACAATTATATGTTGAAAATAGAAGTTTATTTAGTAGCAGGATTTTTTTTTTATTTTTAGGTGAGAAATCACCCAATGACTTCTCTTCTCTCTTGGGCGGAGCGGGAGGGCGTGTCAGACTTTTACTGACTAAAACCTATTCCTATGTTCCTTTTTGCCTTCATTCCCGGGCCTCGAGGTTCTCTTTCACTCAACTTATGACCCCAGTAGACTTCGACCCTGCTAGGCCCCTACGGTTTTGCTGACATCTTCGATGACTTGGGCTCGGTCCGGATGTTACCGTATGGCCGAACGGCGAGCTACTCATTGCTCGTCGTCCGCAAGCCCACGCCTACTTGTGTGTGTAATATACCACGCTGACACCGCCAGGGAGGTCGTCGCATTCAGTAGTACGTAGTATATAATATTTCTTTAATTTTATAGAATAAAGAATCTGTTGTATTAGGGCCTGGACTTGATGAACCAATGGAACTTTCAGACTGAATGGTAAATATGTTTTGTATACTGCATATTACCAGAAATTATAGACCCTAGAAAAGCAAGATCAATGCCTTTGCGACAAGTATTTATTTAAAATATGTTTTTTTTTTGGTAGGTAAAATCATTCAACGACAAATCCCGCCCTTGAGTGGGGCGGGAAATAGTGTCAGACTCTTACTGACTAAAAACCTACCCTTCCATTCATTGCCTTTGTCCCGGGACCCGTGGTGACATTCTCACATAACCTTTGGCCCCAGTATCCCGGGGCCCGTGGTGACATTCTCACACAACTTTTGGCCCCAGTAATTTAACATATGATAGTATTATAACTAGAGAATAATTTGGTCACTGCTAATAATCTAGTTCAAAATTTCTTGAAGGACGGTTTAGCTCAGCAGTTTTATATGATATTAAAAAAAACCGCCAATTTACGGATGTTGATACTACATACTAGACTTGTCTATTTTAGTTATTTTCATAGTATCATGTCATACGGTATCTTACTATGGGCTGTAGATATCTACTCAATTTTTATACTACAGATAAGAGCCATCAGAGCCATTGCTCCGCAGGTGCAATTCTCTAATGGAACTGTTTAAGCCTTTGATTTGTTGTCCTAATCCTGTGACGGTGCCTGGTCAATATATCTATGAAAACATCATGAAACTCAATGAAACCAAATTGAATTAATAATTAAATTTAACAATATTTTAAACTTGTGTTTAAAAGTTGGAGGATTATATTCAAGATAAAATGCTTGGCTCCATGCTGGTCAACCTTCACTACCACTACGGCATACAAATTGATTACTTTTGGAAATATATTTGTTAATTCGAAAACTATTGTATAATGTAGAAGCATTTTTTTAAAGTTAAATGTGAGTGCCATGGAGCAATTTATGGTTTTAGGTTACTACTGGACTTGTTTGATATAAATGAGCATGGCGGTAAAGAGTTTGTCATCCTCAATCAAATGTCTCACTGACAGTGGCGCGTGTTGGATTATTTGTATCCGTGAACGTACGCTGTCAGTTAAGACTGGTCATTTCTCCTGTCAGTGGCTTATTTTAATATCTATAAATTATTTTAAAATTGTTTTTATTTTTATTTTATTTACATTGTTCTCACATGATAGCAGCGACAAGAAACATGTAACCGAGATATTTGTAATACATAACATGATTGCAAAAAGTGTCATCATTTTTTCTGACTGACATACTTCTTGCAATTTTAAAAGTGCCTGTAAATGGTTTATTTAAAATAAAACACTTTGAATCTCTGGGTTGTTTCCCTGTCCATTTCTATTATATATTTTAGAAATACTTACATAACATTTTTTTTTATTAGTTCAGACAGCATTAATATCATAATCAATTAGTATTAATAGTGTTCATATTTAGTTTATGCAGCATGTTTATAATAAATAATTAAACTGTTCTTTTTGCCTACTCTGTAGGATACAGATCTCAAATTGTAACATTAACTGTACAATTGTTTGTACTAACAAAAAACAACATGAAATAAATATGTAAATAATTAATAGACTGAATAAATAAAATCACTTATTTATAAATCTAACCAAAGTGCATTACGATTATAACGGCTCAAGATTGTTTAGTCCGTCTCATCACTAGTGCTACACTGGTCGCGTTGTGTATGTGTGGATAGCTACGCACACATAAACAAAGCTGCCGTCTTTTACCTAAACTCGAGCGATCAAATTTTGTGAAATGGCTCTTAAGAAGTTAGCAAGTTCGTTAAAAAATCAAAAATTGACTGAAGTACGGAACCATAAAAATACTACTGACCGATACAGTTCCTGGGCCCAGCGCTAAACGGAATGTAAGCGTATGGATGGCGGGAAATACAGTTCTCCGGCAGAAACCTCTCAGGGATGAACTTCTCAGGATCGGGGAAGATTTCTCGGTTGCGATGAATGTCAAACAGATTTAAGTTGCAAATCGTATTGTATGGCACTGTTTGTTCACCTGTGAACAACAAGATAACGTTATTTTTCGGCCAAATTTTGATCTTTGTTATTCTAGAATATAACAAGTTTTCAAATATCAAAAAACAGGAATCCGATAGCATAAAAACTTGGCTAATGAAGTCTAGTTGCCTAATCTCGCATATTGACATTTTTAAGATCGGTAATCATCCAATGACTTCTCCCGCTAGAGAGTGGATTGAAAGGGCAGTGTTTCAGACTTTCACGGAATAAAACCCACTCTATTCCTTCTTTGCCTTCGTTCTAGGGTCCCGGGAATGTCTTTCTCACAATCCATGGCCCCAATAGGTATCGACCCTGCTGAACCCCTACAGTTTTGCTGACATCTCCTTAAGGAGCGCGTAGTAACACTACGCGCCGTCGACTCGGGCTCGGCCCGGACAGTTACGTCTGGATGGTGCCGTCCATAAGCCCACGCTTGCGGAGGCTGAAAACCGAGGTCAGGATCCCAGCGGCTGGGGTGTGAGTATTTCCATCACGAGTGCGACTGAATCCTTCGCTAGTTTAACTGTTTCGCAGAAGAAGGCGACCGCCTGCCTTTTCTCCTCGCTCCGGATCCGAACGTACTAGGGCCCGGTGCAAAAGGTGCGCTCAGTGCCGTGGAGTCAATTCCCGGAACAAATATTTGTATGATCGACAAATAGTTGTTAAATAAATGCATCCGTGATACAGAAGTCATTGTTAGAGTGGCCAATTATTTATTTATTTATGTACACACAAACACTAATGTTCATTAAAAAAACTTTATATTTTAGAAACGCTTAAATTAATTTATGAAACAATAGAGCCGTTAAAACATACCAAACTTGACGTCCTCCTTGATAAATCTAGAGATGAAAGGCACACTGGGGTACAAACGAAGAGACTCTTTGATACAGCACTCCAAATATTTCATTTTATTCAGGTCCTCGATGGTAAGTGGTCTTTGACTGTCGCCGAAGATGCATTTCATCTCTTCCGCTATTTTATCCTGAAATGCACATGTTATGGTGCTTTGGAGTTATTCTTATCATTAATATTAAGTACCTCCTTCCCATTGATATATATGTACTACGCACTAGATGAGGCGTGCCGTACAGTGACTTTACTTCACTTAATTGACCTGCAGGCCGAACACTTTTACATTGATGGCATTAGTGCAGTTTTGACGTTCATGCAGTGTCAGCGCGACGCTTATAAATACAAATTTAAGTGAACTTGGACATATATAATAATTTTGTAGTCAAGTAAGTAAAACCATTGGTTGTTCAAGCAATGTAATAGCTTCTACTATCGTAATAGTACGTTAGAGAAGATATTATTTTATTTAAACTCTTCCCCATTTTACAATCATAGACTAAAACATGCAGATGTTCCCTCCCACAAAAAGCTGAATTAGGTTTTTACCTACAGCTAGTTTACCAAATACAGACTTCGCACGGTCTTTTATACTGTTTGAAATTTTTAAATATTTTATTTAACGCTCTTTCTTTTTTTGTATAATTAATAACAATGTTTTTTTTTTAAATAAATTACGACGAAATGTCAGCAAATCATGAGGTATCAGTTTTCATCGGTAAGTTTTGTTGTTAAGCATGCTGTCATTCGTTAGCACTTAGGTAATTTACGTACCATATTACGTGCAGGTTAATATTAAATTTGAATTAGGTTCAGTTGAATTTGTAGTCTTATTAGTGATTACTGATTTATTTATTTGTTTTACTGTTATTGAGATCTCGTTTTTACATACACTATAATTACATTTTGAAATAGAATATTATTGTAATGAAGTATTGTAGGCAAGAAACTGTGTCACTTCTGCGGTATAAAAATCTATATAGATGACATGTCATCACACTAAGTTAAACGAAACGCGTAAGTACTAGGAAATGCATGGCGCTTTAGACCTTTTGGTCGCGAAAAAGTATCCTCTATAAGCTGTCTTAGCGCTGTAAGTTTTAAAAGTTTTGTTAGACGACATAATGGCAATCTAGCGCTGCAGCGATTTATTGTTTGAACTTTTCAGTATTTTGACAAATAGTTTATATGAACGTGCTTGTCTATCGCAAGAATATAGGTGCTCCTTCCATAATTTAATTTACTTCTTTTTATAAATCTAGATTTGTTATCGTGCAGGAATGAAAAACTAATTTAAACAAATAATACTAATAAAATGATTTATTAAAGCAATTTTGTAAAGGATTTAAGTTCTTTGGCTCCTGAGCAAGTAATACACTGTGAACAAGTAATACACACACATACCAGTGTATTCTCCCCATAAAAACACAATTCTTTGAAAAGAATATACGACAGAATTTAAATCATAGAAAAAAAAGTACAATAAACTTCAATGTAAAAAAAAGCACAAAACAGTGTAAAATAAAGTTTTTTGCACTTTTTTGTCAAAATCAAAATCCATAAATCAGTGACAAAAATGATTATCAAAAACAAAATTAAAGCTAAGATAAAATTTTGAAAAAATTGGTTCTAGATTGAACAAACAGAACACGCGTGAATGAGACGCGTTAAGTTTCATAATAATGACAGAGAAACATTGTTGATTTTTTTTGGTTATAAATAAAGCATTCGATTGTTAATCGCTCTAACGAGTAAGATTTGGTTTTCAAAAAAATATTCAGCAAGAAAATTAAGACCAAATATTATATGTAGGTTACCTGTATATCAGGTTCATTAGCAAGTCTCATTATCATAAAACAAATTGCTGTTGCTGTGGTGTCGTGACCCTGGAAAGCAAACACATATTTTTATTATTTTTTGTTTAATTTTAACTTATTCATGTCTTTCAAGTTGTGAGTTACTTTGTTTATACCTCCGCAAACCGAACTTGAATTATGCACAAGCTGTTAGAGGTGAAAACAACGTGCAAAAAATTTAAAATTGCAAACACGTCAATCTGACATGCAACAACTGCTAGAGATGTGTAAACAAATCATACTACAAAGTACCACTCTAACAAATCTCCTTATTATCCTCACGTCTAATTTATGCCAAAATTCGACCCATTAAAAATAGTAGTATGGAATGCAAATGGGCTGTCAAAACACATTTTAGAAATAAAAATGTTTATCCAAACAAATACAGAAGATGTACGCGAAATATTTTTTTTATCTTAAATAAAACCAAGGGCAATGGTCCTACAGTTTTGGTGCAATAATAAAAATGCTCAAGGGGTCAAGCTCTAACCGATTACCATATTTTTTTTTCTTGGCTGGCACTTTTGCATTTGGACCAAAATAAATGATCTCCTTTGTGGTTTTTGTAACCAGGCTTAAAAAAATAGGGGGATCATTTAAATGCCAATGTATACACTTCTATAATAAACTGCCTAGATTCACATTCTGCTTTGTTTATCACCCTGGGCCATAGATTCATCGCAGGAGGCGATTATAACGCTAAACATGTTAACTGGGGATCAAGGATCATAACGTCAAAGGGTCGTGAACTTAACAAAACCATACAAGAAGGGAAAGTAACGGTAATCGCAACAGGAGAACCAACTTACTGGCCAACCGATCAGAAAAAGGAGCCACATTTGGTCGACTTTCTCGTGACGAAGGGAATAACACCGCATTATTTTAAGTGCTACTCCTGCTTCGAGCTCTCTTCAGACCATTCACCTGTTATAGAAGAACTCAATCACAAGATATGTCTGGCCACACCACCCTGCCGATTGCACAATAAACAAACTGACTGGAAATATTTCAGAGAACTTGTGAACAGTCATCTTAACGTAAACAGTATCTTTGGTACAGAAAACGCTATCACGGAGGCTGTGGAATACTTTTAATAACTGCATTTAACAATCTGCCTGGGAAGCTACCTCTGTTCAAAAAACCACCGATAAGCCCACCAGATATCCCAGTCCAATTCAAGATGCAGTTGCAAATAAGAGAAAAGCTAGAAAGATGTGGCAGCAGACAAGATATCCTGAAGATAAAAAGACCTACAATAAACTTACTAAAGTATTAAAATAACTATTAAATATCCATGGGAATGAAGGCATTTCAAACTATCTTACAAACCTGGACGCATCTGCTGCAACAGACCATTCCCTTTGGAAAGCAGTTAAAAAGATCCACTCCCTTTCAAACTCCTCTGCGAAAAGAGAATGGTAACTGGGCAAAGAGTGACCTAGAGAAAGCAAACTTATTTGCAGATCACGTAAAAAATGTGTTTACGACAAATCCAGATACAAATTCTAAACCGACCTTAATTACAGAAAAATTAAGCCAAGCTTTTCAACTCGAACTGCCGATTAATAAAACGTTACAGAAGGATCTATTCGAGGTCATCAGACAACTGAAACAGAACAATGCTCCAGGATATGACCTAATAACTTCAAAGATACTTAGAGAACTGCCCCAAAAGGTGATCGTCTTTCTAAGTCATCTCTTTAATGCTATTCTCAGAAAAAGTTTTATACCTCCACAATGGAAAGTAGCAGAGATCATCCTTATACTGAAACCAGAAAAAAGCCTTGAAGATGTTAAATCTTATCGTGAAATTAGCCTACTACCTGCTATATCCAAAGTTTTCGAAATTATTTTCTTAAAAAGGCTTTTGCCTGAAATAGAAAAAGCAAAGCTTCTACCTGACCATCAGTTCGGGTTTAGAGCTGCTCATAGTACCACCGAACAAGTACTCAGGCTAGTAGAGAAAATCCAACACAGCTAGAAAATGTATTGTTTCGCAGATTTTCTGAATATTTCACAAGCATTTGACCGCGTCTGGCACGAGGGACTGCTGTACAAGGTCAGAAACGGTCTGCCCTTAAATTTCTACATACTCATAAAGTCCTACCTCACCTAAAGACAATTCTACGTAAAACAAGGCGAAAATAAATCCGAACTACACCACATCAGAGCTGGAGTGCCCAAGGGGAGTATCATGGGACCAGTTCTCAATCTGATTTATACATCAGACTTACCAACACCAGACGGATCACTTATCGGCACATTTGTCGATGACACAGCCATTCTTTCATCAAATAATGATCTTAGCAGAGCCTCAAAATGCTACAGAAAGGTCTCGATGACATATCAGACTGGCTGAGGGACTGGCGTATAAAAGCTAACGAAGCCAAGTCATTAAATATTACATTCAGCCTCAGACATGGCGAATGTCCCCCTGGAAAACTCAATGGTGTACAAATACCTCAGTCAGACCTTGGCCGCTACCTTGGCATTTATTGACTTAGATAAAAGGCTAACATGGAAGAAACACATATTTACAAAGAGAAATGCTCTTGGCTTACAATCAAAAAAAATTTTCTGGCTTCTGGGGCGGGGCTCCCAACTTACAATGGAAAATATAATATAATAATAATATAATATTCCACAACTATCACACAACGCCTTATCATCCCAAGCAAAGCAGAGCTTGTGTTATGGGTACTAGACAACTGATAAACATACTTATATATTTCTAAATACAAACATATTATAGATAAATCACACCCAGACACAGAAAAAATTATCGTGCTCATAATAAACTACTTTTGTACAAGAGTATCCTTAAACCAATTTGGTCTTAAGGATTGTAACTATGGGGTACTGCCGCAAACTCTAATCTAGAAATACTGCAAAGATTTCAGTCCAAAACACTGCGTATGATTGTAAATGCGCCTTGGTACATTACCAATGAAGCCATACACAGAGACATAAAAATATTGAACATTAAAACAAGAGATACTGGAATCACTTAAAAATACAAAAAGAGACTATCTCAACATCCCAACACCTTGACAAACGAACTTATGGAAAGCGGCCCCATCTTCCAAAGATAAAATAGAAAAGCACCCCAAGATCTCCTTGGGCACGCCACGATTGAGGCGGTAAGGCCCCTCTTTGAGGCGTGGCAGGAAAGGCCTCACGGCGTCGTAACCTTCCGCATGGCGCAGGTACTAACCGAACATGGCAAGTTCGGGCCGTACCTGTACAAGATCCGTGCGGAGGTGACGCCCGGGTGTCGTCACTGTGCGGAACGCCCGGTGGACACGGTGGTGCACACGGTAGAGGTGTGCCCCGCTTGGGAAGAGCATCGCCGTGTCCTCGTGGGGGCGATCGGCGGCGATCTCTCGCGCCGGGGCTTGGTTCAAGCCATGCTCCGGAGCGAGGAGGAGTGGCAGGCGGTCGCCTCCTTCTGCGAAGCAGTAATGCTAGCAAAGGAGGAGGCTGACCGTATCAGGCAACGGCGCTCACGCCGCAACCGCCGCCGTAATTCCGATCCAAATTTCCGGCCACCGTAGGCGCGGGCTTGCGGACGGCGGGCAATGGGTAGCTCGCTGTCCGTTTGTCCGGTAACAGACCGGACCGAGCCCAGCAAACCGTAGGGGGGTTGTCAGCAAACCGTAGGTGCCCAGTAGGGTCGGGGCCTAGTCTGGGGCTCTGGGAAGGTGTGAAAATGCATACCAGGGTCCTGGAACCAAGGCAGGGAAGGAACAGGGTAGGTTTTTAGTCAGTAAGAGTCTGACACTATTTCCCGCTCCGCCCAAGGGCGGGATTTGTCATTGGATGATTTTACCTAACGTAAAAAAAAAAAAAAAAAGAAAGAAAGATCTGTAGATAATAAAAAGTTGGATGTATCACTGGATACATACCACGCAAGCTATAATGTTACATTCATAACATCCAGCTAAATGTCAGGAAAAGACAGATCGCAGGAAATAAAAGGTAAAAAAAACTTTGTTTATACACCATTAAATTTTGATTTTTTGACATGGGCTCATAAACACTCCTTTCTAAAAATTCAATGACCTGTAGGTAGTTGTCGGTCGTTGCGTACTAATTACCTACAGGTCATTGGACTCGCTCAGCTGATCTTTACTCAAATAAATTAATTTCGTACATGAGTATATTAATTCGATTTTTGGAAAGGAGTGTTAATGAGCACATGTCAAAGAATCAACTGGTATATAGTGCATATGTTGTTTTTTTTTTGGTTTTGATAAATTTATTTTAAGCCCTCGTAATCGTAGCGAGATGATTACCTACGAGTAAATAATTTTGATACATTCTTATTCAAAGGCAAGGAAATGCGAAGTTATCATATTTTAATAACAGTAATTTACAAAACTAAATTTTGAAATTATAATAATGAAAAAAAAATGAGTTAAGATAAGCCACTTGAAACTTCGACGTAAATACCATAAAGTTATGGGATATCAAAAGAAACACATTATACACAGGCTGTAATAGAAATGGGTGGTTACATTTATTTAAATACTGCTTTTGTCCATTAAAACGAAACAATTTTTCAAGAAAGTAGGCAATGATTTCGGAATAAAAATTTGATCTTCGCATATTTTGGTATTTTTTTTAATTTAATATTTTGTAAGGATTGTCCAATTTTTTAGGTAATATGCTATTCATTACTAGGAGATGTTTTTCATTTCTGTGGGCAGTAATAGTTTCTAAAATATGATCACCCGATTCAGTTACAGCGTTACTTACTTCAAACACAAAAGTATCGACCTCCTCTGTGATTCCTTTTTCATCGATATTTCCTTTTTTTTCTTCATCTAGTAACAAGTCCAGCATGGCCAGCTTAGCTTTCTTGCCATATACATTATCTTCAACATCGTCTATGCATTCAGTACTGATATTATTATTTTTCCTATATTCTCTTCTGTCCTGTATTATTTGATTAGTGAACTTTTTTAAAGTGTTTAATAAGTCTTTTTGAATCTTGGCAGCTCTACTGAATTGAAATGTGGCGTTTGGGTAGAACCAAATCCTCATTACTCTATGTAACAAGGTTGATGACAATGTATGTAATGGTTTAAAATATTTATTAGCTAATGAATCCCCGTCGTCTCGAGCCGGGGCTCCCATTGCAGTTTCTGTAACCAAGATGTATATTTTTTGGCCTTATTTAAATTATGCCTATCGAAACTGTATGTCACGTAACCATCTGTATGTATGATTAAGGCCTTGATGATTAGTTACAACGACCCACCTTAGCCTTGCACTTGTCTCAGACACACATGCAAGGTTTTCTGTAATAAGATAAGAGTTTCGTTTTACTTTGCTAGGGTTAATTCAACTCGTTAAGCACATCAAAATCTTTGAAGATCTTACCACAGATAACGCCAAGAGTAGCCTTGCTTATAAGTGGGAAGAGATCAGATTCGTCTTTATTGACCTCTTTTTGTACAGTGTCCATCAGTTTCTGTGTGTGTTCACAGAAAGTCGTAAAGAATCTCTTCAAGATCAGAAAATGGAAAGCCGGAGTCAGCATTTTACGGCGATGTTGCCACTTTTCACCTAAAATTATAAGGGTTATCATTACTTTTTTTTGAAAAGTTTTTATACAGTAGATTAAAAACTTCTTGCACAGATGCAGTTTTAATAAGAAAACTTTTTTAAACGTGTATGTGCCGATTAATCTAAACAAATGTTATAGAGAGAAGATATTTGTTTGGAACTAGAAGAAATAAATGCTACATATCATAGCTGGTTTAAACTATTTACAGATGGGTCAAAAATTACCCAATTAGGTGCGGCCTATTATGACCCCGAGAACAAACATGGGGAATGTTTTAAAATCATTTCCAATGTGTCAATCAGGATGGCTAAATTATTTGCCATATTTCAGGCAATTTTTATGTTAGTACCTTGCAGCCACAGCGTGTTGTTATATTTTCAGACAATAAAGTGACCAGCATTTGGCTCGATGTGCCTCTGGACACAGAAGTGTATCGATAGCCTACTCAATAATGAGAAAAATCAATGAATGCTCTCGGAAAAATATTAACTTAGTTTTGCAATGGCTACCGAAGAGGCTGATCGGTTAGCAAAAATTGCCACTACAGTAGGCTCAGAAGTTTACATTTTACCGATTTATCCAGAAACATTGTATAAATTTAATGAACACTGTAGTGAAGATTGGACGGTTTATTTTAGCGAGAAATCAAAACTAAAGGTATCTGGTACAAAATAATCCAACATGAGCCTCCTCGAGTGCCATGGTTTTATAATATTGCAATTATTCGTCACCTATTAGTAACAACGTTTAGGCTTAGTTCTGGACACATGCTGCTAACAGTATTTTCCGACCTCATGAAGAAGGTTAATAGCCCTAAATGTGACTTTTATGACGATAGAAGTTGTACAACATATTTTAGCTGAATGTGTTAGGAATAAAGTAAAATTATAGATATACTTAAACTAAACAAATTTAATGTACGTATCTTCCAAAGTCTGCTAGCAAAGCCTTTGTCAGATGAAGCCAAGATGATTTATAACCTAGTTTTAATTCAGTCATTTTAATACTGTTTACCTGTGTACCTATGTATGTACTTAAAATTTAAGATTAAGATGTGAAATGTAACTTACCGTAAGTACTAATGGGACTGGCATGAACAAATGTTCAAAAGTTCCTAAATCAATAAAGAATTAAAAAAGAATAAACTACTACTGAACCGATTTTAAGAATTCTATCAGCAGTAGGAAGCTACTTTATTATTGAGTGACATACGCATACATTTCCAAGATTTGCTCGAGCAAAGCCGCTGGTAGAAATTAGTTAATTAACGTATTACCTGTGCTGGTTAAAAGTCCTTCATGGAGCCACGGGTATAAAAATGTATAAGGGTAACTTTTGTCTAGATACCGTGTTGACGACCATACTATCTGAAAAGAAATGTTGAGTCGTGAAATATTTTTTTATACAGAAAATAAAACAGAATTTAAAATAAATATGTAGAAAACATTCACTCGAGGTTTGCCAGCGAGCAATGGGAAAAAATACTATAAGAGTCAAAATCACAAACCTCTTACAGAACAATACATTTTGATCTTAAATAAATATCGCAGAAGTAGGCAACTGAGCCATCAAACTAAAATGCAACTGAATAGGCCATATTTGCTGCATGTAGCAACAGAATTGGGCAATGGTAGTCTCTGTGTGGATCCGAAGCAACAGGAACCAGTGATATGGTAGGCCTAGACAGAGATGGCGTGACGGGTTAGACTTTTACCTTAAAGACTGCGTAGTTGATAGATATAAAGAAGAAAAAGAAGAAGGTCAGAGAAACGTGGAAGAAGAAAGCCAGAGAAAAGTAGAAGAGAGGAAGGGAGGCATATGCCTTGCTATAAGACAGGCTTATAACAAATGGAGTAAAGATCGTGAGAGACTTATGTCTGTAAAAAAGGCTACATTCTATTAAAGATTTTATTATACTATAATAATAAGCTTTTTGAAGTATCCCTGAACGCTAAATACCAATTGATAAAGTGCCTGCAATAATTTACCTATACTTATACACAGACGTAATAATATACATGCGTAATTATATACCAAATTAAAAACATCTATTAGATTTACAATAGAATTCCATGAATTGCTACTTAGCTGTCTTCCTCTCCTAATTTTGCTGTGCCCGTCATTGATCTTGACAATATTTTATACTATCTATTTACATAATATGGCATGCATTAGGGTAATTATTTGAGGCGGAGAGGGTGTCCCTTCGTCTGGTCTATATTTTCTTTACAAGTTTGATATTTTTATTTGTATATTAGTTTTCCCTGATCACTAGAAAGTATCAAAGGTACTCATTTGCGCCCAGTAGCTTACGACACAAAATAGGTACGAAAGCTAGGCTAGATAAATGAGACGTTATCTCGGTTTCAAAGAATCACCCAATAAAGTGTTGAGTATTTAGTAATATACTCGTACATGTTAGAAAATTATACTTACCTCAATATCCTCAGGGTTGTATAAAAACACAGCTCGGAGGCCACAACC
Organism: Leucania comma; assembly: GCA_958295575.1. Lineage (NCBI taxonomy): Eukaryota > Metazoa > Arthropoda > Insecta > Lepidoptera > Noctuidae > Leucania > Leucania comma. Next base: position 5,932,415 of record OY282469.1, read on the forward strand.
ATTTAATTTCCATAGATTTCCAAAAGATTTGCGCCATGCTATTAGATAATAGAATGCTTGTACTAAAAAAAAGATAGAAAGATAGATGTATTATTTATTGTACACCAAAAATAAAATTACATAAAGATTAAAATAAAGATTGAGATTTAGATTGAGATTAAGTATTTTTTTTTTTAAATTGTACGACACAAAATTATCTATTTGTTCTATGTAGTTAATGAAAACTCTAACTATTCTTCTTCTTTCGGTTCTCGTCCCATTTTATAAAGGGTCGGTCGGTGCAAATCCTTCTTTTCCATTCTGTCCTATCATCCGTCACGCTATCGCTGACTCACTTTTCTTTTATATTGCTCCTTACACCACCTATCCGTTCTTTCCCTTCCTTATTGTCCATCCACATTGCCCGTACCAAGACAAACGGTTTCCTTTCAACTTTTCAGTAACTGGCACCGTTTTCGAACTTCATCTAATATAATTTTATTTCTAATTTCATCCATTGTCGTCACTCTTCACTTATCCAGCTTAACATCCTCCTACCAATTCATTGATCTTCAATGTGTGGTTCATGGATAATTCTGGGGTCTAAAAACATCAAACTTTCCCGCTGAAAAGTAACGTTGATGCGAATAGATTTTAAGCTTCTATTAGACACATTGGGTTTTCAATAGCAATTCTCTTCATTTTTTATTTAATCACTCAACTGCGAACCGAACGCTGAACAGGTGTGCTACAAGTTTTGAATGTGAGCTGTATTTTTTTTGTTCTCTGCTCAGAATAGTTTATTTCAAATAGACCAATTACAGGTACTTTTGAATTGTCAAAATGTCGGTCAGTCCAGAAAAGTGAAGCTAAATAGCACGTTCTAAAGCGTAGATCTCTATGGAGAAGAACGTGCAAGAAACTCCATGGACACTCTTTTAAATCATATTATGAGTTACATAAATCTTGGTTACAAATTTCTTGTCGCTACTATTATGTGAGCACAATAAAGAAAAAAAAATTAGAATGCAAATAATGAAAAAATACAATAAACTAATAAAAAAATAGAAATTTAAGTAAGCCACTAGCAGCTAAGAGATGATCAGTCCCAACTGACGGCGCCCGTTCACGAGCATGACGCGTGTCTCAGCCCCCCTCAGCTCAAACATTTTTAAGGGAACCGAATGACCCAATAACACGTGCCACCATCAGCGAAACATTTGAGTAAGCATGACAAACTCTCAACTATGGCAGTTGAGAGTTTGTCATGCTTACTCAAATGTTTCGCTCATATGCTCGTAACGTCAAACAAGTTGTAACCGAATAAAATAAAAGTGCTCCATATGGTACTTCTCATTCACAAATTAGAAAAAAAAGTGCTTCTACATTATACAATGTTATTAATAATAATAATAATTGTTTTTATTAATGGCAACTAGGCCCAAAATTGTTAGTAACAGAATTCTTAAAAACTATGTTAGTAACCAAAACATTTGACACACAGAAAAATAAATAAATTAGGGTGTTTTCACCAGCACCGCCATGGCGTGAGACAACCACTGACACCTTCAGGATGCTGTTCGAACTGGACCGCGCCATAGTCAGTATCGAATAGGTCTTTTTTCGAATTATCGCATAAAAGTCATCGGTATGCGCAGCTACAAACATACCCGACGCACTACAATAACGCGGTAATCCCAACAACATCCTGAAATAGTTATTATACTGTACACGCAGGGCGTCTAGCGATCTTTTGGTATGCCTAACCCACAGGCCGCTCGTGTAGAAGGATTGGCAATACGATTTAAACAGTGTAATTTTTACTTCCTTACTACAACGCGCGAACCTGTGTATCAACATATTAGCCCGGACCCCCAACGCCCTGCCTGCACTCAAGATCTATATCTACTTCGTCTCTGAGGTCCCCGGTAAGAAAGTGTCCCTCTACAAATTGGTAACCCGTTAAGGGTTATAACCGGATTGGATGACATCTTCCTCCCGGGGGCCTCAAAAACCAGGTAAACACTCTTCTTAACATTGTACACGAAGCCATGGCTAGTGATATTGCTCACACACACGTAACATCGCCCTGACCGAGCCGGCTGTTGGGCCCAGCAGGTCCATGTCATCTGCATAACTTATGTTATTGACACATACATTGTCTACCCAGCATCCGACACGCATACTGCTAAGCCCAGCAATTAACCCATATACGTACAAGTTGAAGAGCTTAGGTGAGGTCAACCCACCTTGTCTTACTCCACACTCCAACCTGTACGCCTCGGACAGAGTATCACTCCAACGAACACAATTCAGCTGGTTATTGTACCAAAATTGAAAAACCTTTAAAAGCTCGTTTGAAAGTCCTGCTTCCTTCAGCTTCCTCCATAGGATATCATAGGCAACAAGGTCGGAAGCCCTGGAAAGGTTAAGGAAGCAGGCATATCTGTCCGTGTAATATTGGACAGTTTGCTTGAGGCTCAGAATTGCGCTCTCGGTAGAAAGTTTGGGCCGGCCAAATCCGAACTGTGCGTCGTGTAGTTGCAATATATTACTAAGTTCTTTATCAAGCAAACTGTCCAATATTTTTGCTATTACGGTTGCAAGCGATATAGGTCTATAGTTGGATGGGTCGCAGATATCCCCAGTTTTGTTCTTTACTATGGGAACAACCACTGTTTTCATCATATCTGATGACCTATCATCAGATGAATGACTAATGCAGTGCGTAAAAAATATTGCCAGTAATCTAGGCAAGTGTACTCCTGCATATTTCAGGTGCTCAATACTGAGACTGTCATGTCCCGGTGACTTGCCTCAACACATTTTATTTATGACGCTAACGACTTGCTGAGCAGAGAAACAAGAAAGAGACTTACCAGAACAAGCCTCAGCATCGATGGTCCCAGAGGTGATGACACTACAAATAGATCCTTGAACATACTGGCGACATCCTCCGAAGCATCACAACCCCCAACACTCACAGCGAGACTCGGCTTAAGATTGAGCCTATTAATAGACTTCCAAAACTGTGCAAAATTTTTAGAAGACCTGTGAGAGGCTAAAATGTCCATTTTAATTTGCTCCTGATTTTTTTTGGCACCACTTAAGCCTACTTCGAAAGACTTTTTGGCTCTCGCGCATTTTCTCCCATACTGGACCGAACTCAGGTTTGGAATGTTGCACCCATAACTGATGACTCATCCGGCACTCCCTGTGGGCCGTGTGCACATGTTCATTCCATCCAATCACACGACTCTTCATTCGAGTCACTTTGTGCTCACAAGTCTGAATAGCCGACTCCGACAACACATTCGTAATTTCATTATACAGCTTGTCTAGCGCTATTCTATGCTCAGGGATACTACACATTTTATCAGCACATGTTACAAATAGCTCCGGAAAATCAATTTGTTTGAGTTTACTATTACACAGGTCATGATATCTGCTGATCTGACTGTCACTTCGCTCCCGCCAAATCACCTTGTTAGGGCCTAGTTTAGATGTCTGCTTTAACTTTGGCATAACGGTATTAAAGTCACAAACAATAGTCATTGGTAAGTGATCCGACCAGAAGATACCATAATCTATGCTTACACTACTAACAGACTGCCAAGCTGCCGACGTAACGATACATCGATCAAGCCAGCGTCGGCTTCCATTGATGTCACTAACATATGTATAGTTGTCGGAGTTATGACGTAACTTTTAAGGAGTGGAATTCCCTGCCGGAGTCTGTGTTTCCTGATGGCTACAACCCGGGAATCTTTAAGTCAAGAGTGAATAGGTTTCTTCTAGGTAAGCGCGATCCATCGTCGACCGTATCGTCACTTTCCATCAGGTGAGATAGCGGTCAAGCGCGAACCTATCAATAATAAAAAAAAAAAAAAAAAAAAATCCGCACATACCCACTGGTGATCTAAATAAAAATCACATAACTCCTTCCAAAAAGGTTGATTAGGATGTGCGTTAAAATCACCCAACATATAAACGGCTTCTACCTCACAATTTGACATAAACAATCCGTGAATTCCGTCATATTTTCAAAACTATATGTCGGCATATACACACTGAAAACTAAAATAGATCTATCACACATAGTCACTTTTAAAGCCGTAAATCTCGCACTTTCACACTGCACTAGAGAAACCGACTGAAAAATATCCTTCCGCCATAATATGGCGACACCACCATACGGACGCCCACGCAGGATTTTCGCGGATGTGTCGACCGCTGACTTGGCCGTGTACTCAAACTTATCGTCAATAGTACCTAGTACCAGTATATCATGAGGCAGCAACCACATTTCCTGAAGCGCCACGATATCGGCACTTTCGCAAATACTTCTGACACTTTCCATGAAGCGCTTAACAGATTTACAGTTAAACGTCACCAACTTAAATAATGGTTTTACATTATTCTCGGTGTCCATCATAAAATATTATTTTTATTTTTCATATTATTATCAAATTTTTCGTTCGCCTTAGTTTTTTCTTGAAAAACAACAAAGCACCTGAAACAAATACCTTCCGGCCATAACTGATCATTCAGGCACATTTGTAGCTTATTTCTAGGGACACATAACTTATATGAATTATAGTATTTTTCCCTTTCTGCACAAATCTTTTCTAAGGTAACCTTTTCATGAGTTTTATTCCAAATATAATCAATGATATCTGATTCTTGCGTTTGTTTACAAACGTTCGATATATAATTAGGCAAAACAATCTCTGCTGCTTTAAAATTAGAGCTCACATTAGTTTTATCCGTACCCGTGCTGGTTTCAAACTTATTATTCACACGTTTCTTTCTATCCATTTGTTATCAGGACTCACCTTAAGAAAATCCGCCATTATCGGCTTTGTAACAAACTGGTTTTTTGAGCGCGCACACACACAGGTGTACAGTCAGCGTCCGAAACCGCAGCGCAGGCCTCCTCGTACACGACATCCTTATTACTGCTAGACACAGACGCATTCTTTTCCTTCGAAACCGCAGTGCCGGCCTCCACGCGCAACATCGACGGAGATGGCAACTTAACATTATGTTTGGACGGAGATTGATGATATTATGAACCATTATGGAGGGTGGGGTTGACGTGAAAACTAACCGATTTCTTGCTATTGTCATTACACTTTTCGTATTTTTGTATTGTTCCCAATTACAAAAAGTAATAATTTTGTGATCAATTAAAATAAACTAATCAATTATAATATATATATTGAAAAATAAAAACAAAACATTTCTAAAACAACAATACAAAAAGGGTCCCAGCATCTCCTCCATATTAAAAAGTAATAAAATAATTACTTCACTCCTTAAAACTTCAAAGGACCGTAGACCTGAGTATAGGTTTTAATTTCAACTCGATACCTCTCCACGCTTTCCCGAGATAAAGGTTCTTGACAGACAGACAGACGGACGACAAAGTGATCTTATAAGTGTTTTTATTTTATGGTAGGTAAAATCATCCAATGACAAATCCCGCCCTAGGGTGGAGCAGGAAGTAGTGTCAGACTCTTACTGATTAAAAACCTACCCTGTTCCTTCCCTGCCTTGGATCCAGGGTATGCATTTTCATACCTCCCCAAAGCCCCAGACTAGGCCTCGACCCTTCTGGGCCCCTACGGTTTGCTGACAACTCCTCGAGGCGCACGGAAACAGTGCGCGCTGTAAACGCCTTGGACTCGGTCCGGTCTCGGACAAACGGACAGCGAGCTACCCATTGCCCGCCGACCGCAAGCCCACGCCTTCGGTGGCCGGAAATTTGGATCGGAATCCCAGCGGCGGCGGCTGCGGCGTGAGCGCCGTTGCCTGATGCGGTCGTTGCTAGCATTGAAAAGCCTACAAAAAAGTGTTCCGCGTCTAGGTGTCTTGTGTATGTGAGTTTACATGCTTATGAATGCACCTACGATACAGGAGCTTTCCTAGTGTGGGGCAATGTTAAAAAAAGGAATAAGAATTGCAGAGATTATAACAGCAGCACAACAGCAGCACATAACAGCAGCACAACATAATCAACAACACAACAACAGCAACACAACCTAATCAGCAATACAACAACAGCAACACAATCACAACAACACACAATACAACACAAACAGCAACAGCAACAGCATCACAATTGGTTATTAATTGAAGTAGCAATTTGCATCCCCAATATTGGTTTGAGGAAGAATAGGGATCTAGTGAGAATATCTGAAACGTAACCATAAGACGGTGACGTCACATTTCAGTACGAGCAGCCTTATATTGTTATTTGACAGTTCCCCTTTCACCAGATTTGAGAGGTTTCTAACTTGAATAATATTGAACGATTTTGAAAATTTCTTTCCATTTTCAATTTTGAATGGTTAAGTTTTTATACACATAATAAAAAAAAATCGAATCAATTACCCAATTGGCTGGGTTAGTAATATTTTTTAAAATCATATGGGGAAAGAGTATTGCGTATGTTTTCGAGAATGCGCGTTGTTCGGAACGTCTAAATTCAGAGTTGCTAACATATTTTGACCATAAATAGATAATGTACCTTGTGAGGACGCTTGTACACAATAAGGAATTTCCCCCTGACAATAAAATTTTTCGTGTCTTCGCCAGACAAGATAAATAAACATAAAGGCGTGTAAATTAAGAGATTGTTTTCGGCCAGTCGCGCGTAGGGTATGATGCACTAACGTCTATACATTTGAAGACCAACGTAAGGCAAATCTCGATGTTAGGCGAGGTACCATCAAAAGTAAGCCTCTAACATCCAATACACAATGGTGTTTAAACGTGACTACACTGTGCACGCACCTTTGCAACAGAGAAAGGATATATTAGCTATATTATAGCACATGATCGCAATCCATAGTTGCGAAACCAGAATCAGAACCAGTCACCGTGGCTGAAATTGGTTTGTATCGAATCATGTTAAGTGGCCCACCGCTGATGTCACAAAAGGTAGATAAGCTAGTTTCGATAGTATGTATAAGTCGCAGTCATCTGGTTAAATTAGCCATCCAATTGGACGCCTAGGCCGTTCGTTAAACGCCGGCATCCAATCAAATGGCTGAAGAACAACTAGCCATGTCGTTGACCGCAACGTTTAACCAGATGGCTGAAAGTTGTGTAGTCATTTAGTTTAGTAGGGTGACCATGAGTTTATAAATTATATAAAACGACTTTTTAGTAATAGTATTATTAAATCAATAAATAGGTTTTGATGAGAATTAAAAAGAAAATAAAACTACAAAAATGAATAACAGTACATAAAAGAGTAACAGTAAATGAGTAACAGTATTCAGTAAACTATAAAATCAGCAATCCATGGTTTTTTTTGAGACCTTAAGGCAATAACACCAGATCATTATATAATACTTCATCTTTACAACATCGCGAAATAAAGTACATAACATGCATATTATTTAATAAACAAAAGTAAACTAACCTTTTTCGTTTATTTTCGTTTATTCGTTTGTCGATGTAGTTGTTCGTATTCAGTCAATTTCGACTCAAATTTTTCGCAAAAACTTGCAGACGACGTACTATTATTTGGTACTTCCATGTTTATAGCCTATTTTGACAATAAAGTGTAATATTGTAATGTAATATAAAATGTGTAATATAAAATCAATGTAACTTATGCTGCACAGAAAAACGAGATAATCGAACTATAACATTCACTGTGTTCGCTGCTAACGTCATATTTGTTTTAACGATTACTAGCGCTGCAGTGGAGAAAGGTGAAACTAAATTTGGATCATTTAGCTGAGTCTTGATCAGTCATTTCGAAAGGGCTAACTTTCAATACGCCAAGCTGTTAAACGTTGAGTGATTTTAGTTCAAACAACTATCGGCCTAGGCATCAAATTGGATGGCTAATTTAACCAGATGGCTGCGACATATACAAGTCGTTAATTACATAAATGTTTCGAATAATTTTAGTAGACCGGTACGGACACGTTATGTGCTGTAGTTTTATTGAAGAATTAACATTTTCTCTGAATAATTTAATAATAATATTGAATTGATAAAATAGTTGGAAGTTTGATTTAGCTCGTTGGACATTCCGTAAATGAGGTGGTCTTAATTTCTTTATTAACTCATCATCATCGTCCTGCCTTTGTCCCACGTTATTTGGGGTCGGCGCAATTCGTTTTCTTCTTCCATTCCATTTGTTACCCGTCACGCTATCACTAACTTTTTTTTTTCATATCACTCTTCACACGATCCATCCATCATTAACTCTATTTACTTTATTATCTCTGTTTAAAATATTGTTTAGGTATTTATCGTGCATTTAGAGATATGCGAACAGGATTTAAAGTCCTGCCCATCTCCGTTGAAAAGGCAAGTTCCTCTGACCAGACGGATGTTTTGTCTGGTTCTGGCAAATGCCCGATAGTTGATTACGGGCTGTTGTATACGTTTTGATCGCGAAAAACTCTAATAACGTGATGCAAGATTTTGAATTTTTTAGTTCGACTATATTATTATGTCGAAACATGCGAACCTACCACAGGGTCTAATGAATATCTATGTACGGGTGCGTCTCATATCATATAAACTTATTTGGTATATTTTCATTTCAATAACTTTCACAAGATATAGTAAACGTGAAATATACCAATAGTTGATATAATTTCTTTACATATAACATTTAAATATTTATTTAATCCAAAATCACACCAAAATTCTGTAAAATGTTGTTTTACACAAACGTCACTAATATTTAGAAGGTTACTTGGTAGTTTTCAATATTAAATTAAAATAGTGTAATAAAAAGTCAATATGTTGTATTACAAATAGTTAGTGACAGAAACGAATCGCTGCAAAACCGACTTCACATAGTCTTGTCTGCCCTACCCCTAGAGTGTAATTTAAATCCGCGTAGGCGCGGAGGGGTAGGGCGGCGAAGCCGGCCAGCAAGCCGAAGCTGCTGTGGTGGGCGTTAAAACCATCTGCGACGATAGGCTCGCGTGGGGCCGCCCAAACCCTGCAGCGCCGGAGTCGAGAAACAATGCTTGCTGCTTGTTGCATGCCTGCTTCCATGCTGCATTCCTGCTTGCATGTTGCATGCCCGCTGGCATGCTGCATGCTTGCTTGCACGCTGCATGCTTGATGCATGTTTCATGCCAACTTCTATACTGTATGCCTGCTTGCATGCTGCATGCCTGCTGCATGTTGCATGCCTGCAAGAATGCTGCATGCCTGATTGCTTACAGCATGCCTTCTTGCATGCTGCATGACTGCTTTAGCTAACTATTTTTTGATTTTCGTTTATTTAATTGAAATTCATTAGGTCTATCGTTTAAAATACGAGTATATCTTGATACCATAATGATGATTAACACCCTGATTTCGGCTAAGATGTTAGAAGGCTAAGGTGGGAGCGGAGCGGAAGTGTTTTTATCATATTAGACTAAATAGGTGTTATATCTTTTGAGTTTTATATCTAACGATTTTATATTCAATGAATTTTATGTTAATAAAAATTCGTTATATTAAAATTATATCAACCGTTTGTTATATATATTAACCGTTATATATATATATATATATATCGACGGTCCCTACGTATATAAAGACATGTCGAAAATGGCATTTTTTTTTTATTGTATCATTGGCTTTAGATTATCTATGCGCACATACAGACATGAGATTTTTTTTTAAATTTTGTTTATTTACTTTGTTTTACAAATCGTATAAGAGAACAAGTATTATAAATACAACGAATAAGTGTCGTAGATGCGGACATCTGTACATATCTTTTTGTACGGTGTTTTAAAAGGCGCGCCGCTCAGTGCTAACGCGGTCTTGTCAGACATGTCCGCTTATACTATGACTTAGTAATTGCGACAATTTTTTTCACAAATAACAATAATAAATTGTAGGCTTCTTTCAAATATGATTTCCTAAATAATTGTTACAAAGAAAATAACTTCTTATTGTTATGAAATTATGTCCTACATGTCTGTTTTTACGCGTAACTCTTAATATTTTTTATGGACTTGTTATTATTACTATAATAACAATAAACATTTTTTTTACTTACAATAAACTTTTTTTTAAAGAAGAAAGGAGATCATTTATTTTGGTCCAAATTCAAAAGTGCCGGCCAAGAAAAAAAAATATAGCAATCTGTTAGAGCTTGACCCCTTGAGCATTTTTTATTACTGCACCAAAACTGTAGGACCGTTGCCCTGGGTTTTATTTAAGTTTTAAAAAATCATTTTTCGTAGATTTTTGGTAACATGAATTGTAAAAACAAAGAGTTAGAGCTTGAATAAAAAGTTCCAGGTAGCTGCCGTTTACCATCACACAATGTGGTGACTTCCCCTCCTCTAGCCATTGAACGCTCGCCCCACCTCGAATATCTTATCTGTTACTTTAGTAGGTACCTGAAACAACGCGTATGATATTGTATCACTCATGGATGGGAAGACCAAAATCTACCATATCGAATCAGTTAGATTCTATCCCCGATATCTTGAGTCTCAGTCGCTGACACGACAGCAGCGTTCGATTCACGTATGGATCACGAACGATCCGTCCTGAATGATTTTTTAGGGGCGATCACAGTGACTGATGACCATCGCTTGAAACTCCTGGGTGATGTATGTGGTCTGAAAACCGAAAGGAATGCAGCTCCCGGCGAAGTAAACAAAACTCAAGCAACAGAGCAGCGTGCCGCGCGCTGGGATAAAATGTGAGCTAGAACCCGCTCACCTCGCCTTCTAGCACCTTCAGAGGAAGTAAAGGCTTCTATGTCTGTTCTTATTCGCCCCGATAAGAGTATCGCTTTCGATAACTGTGACAAAGCGAAATGCTGTATTTTCTACAGTTACAATAACAGCCTACAGTTTCATTGTTTCTCTAGCCCTCAACCAATAGACAAAACTCACCTTGATATGAGAGACGCTAAAGTTGAACGTAGAGCTTCCCTAGCACTCATCGAAGATCCTAATGATCCTTTGTCTCTCTTTATATCAGAGGAGGTGGGGAATATCATCAAAAAGCTTTAGCCCCGGAAAGACCTCGGCTCTGACGGTGTCATCAACAAGGTGTTTAAACTCTTCCCATCCCAACTCATAATACTTGTGAGCGTCGTCTTCAATGGTGCATTAAGGAATAACATGTTCCCCCAAGCGTGGAAAAAGGTCACTAATATCGGTATTCCTAAACTATGCCAGTCCAAGTCAAGTTTGCCCCTCCAGTTACCTTTTCATCAGTCCATTCAATGTCCTCGATAAAATCTACGAGAGGCTTATTTACAGGCAGTGCAGATATTATGCTGAAGTTAAGAGTGTTATTCCCAACGGTAGTTTGGTTTACGAATCGAACAAGTCCAGCGAATCGTTGAACACCAATGCGCTGGTTTCCATCAGAACGCGATGATGGACGTCTAGTTTTTTGACTCAACGAAAGCTTTTGACAAAGTGTAACATAATGGTTTATCATATAATCTATATCAACTCGGTGTGCCAGATTGTCTAGTACTCATCTTGCGAAACTTTTTATTGAATCGTACCTTCCACTATAGCTATTGAGCAAGCGGGATTTGTCAAGGGTAGAGGAACAAGAGAGCAGATATTAATTCTTCGACAAATAATCGAAAAGTCTAGAGAGTTTAACATCCCACTCTATATCTGCTTCGTCGACTTCCGCAAGGCCTTCGATACCGTGAAATGGCATATTCTATGGGACGTGCTAATTCAAATGGGAGTACCGCTCCACCTAGTTAGTCTCACACGCCGACTTTATGAGGACGGAACTGCGACTGTTCGTATAGACGACGTTGACTCAAAAAGCTTTTACACCCACGCTGGCGTTCGACAGGGTTGTATATTGTCTCCACTCCTGTTCAACATTTATACAGAGTATATAATGAGAAATGTGTTGGAACAGTGGGACAAAGGGATCTCAGTGGGAGGTAGAAAGGTGTCTAACTTGAGATATGCCGATGACACTACCCTTCTAGCACAATCGAAGGAAGATATGGAACACCTGCTGACACTTCTAGAGACAACAAGCCTCTCCTTCGGTCTTTCGCTCAACAGAGACAAAACCAAGATGATGATAGTGGATCGAGCTGTACTGAATCATCCTGATATCACTGTGATTGCCTACTGTGAAGTTGTTCAATCGTATGTATATCTTGGTTCCACCGTCACGAACACTGGAGGATGTGAAGATGAGATTCGAAGGAGATGTGCTATCACACGATCTGCTGTTGACAGGCTGAAAAGGATCTGGAGCAACCGTAACATCACTAAAGCCACGAAAGTCCGCCTCATGAGAAGCTTGGTCTTCCCAATATTTCTTTATGGCGCAGAAACGTGGACGGTTCGCCTCAAAGACCGACGCAAAATCGATGCACTCGAGATGTGGTACTGGCGGCGACTGCTGCGGATCCCTTGGACAGCGCGGAGGACTAACGTCTCGATCCTGGAGCAGTTAAAAATCAAACAGAGATTCATAAAATCATAAAATCTCCATCATCCAGCATTTCATGATCAGCTTTCCAAGCGTTTTCTTAACACTACTATTAGACACCGTAACCCCACCTTCTGATATTGACCGTCCACTCATTTTTGAAATTCGCCGTCATATGCTTTTTTTTTATTATGATTTTTGGTTTAGAAAATATTACCGTGGTTCTAAAAGATAACTATATGGGTACTTGTTATGACTTTTTTAAACAATTAAAGCATTGAGCATTACATATACCGGTATTTTTATTCTTCGAAAATCTCAACAAATACAATTTTTTTTTAATTTTTTATTTTTAAATATCGCAATAAAGACACAGCTACAGACTGGCTATTTTTTTTTTGTTGCTTTTTTTTAAAGTATTGTCATATAATAGGATATTTCATTTTTTGAGAGCAATTTTCTTTGAAAACCAATCATTTTTTAACTTAAATAATACCGAGGCTAATGCTCCCACAGCATTCTTGCGATAATAAAAAATGTTCGTAAGAACAAGTTCTAACAGAATATTGTATTTTTTTTCTTTGGCCGGCACTTTTAAATTTGGACCAAAAATGTATGGACCGTGGGTGATGTCCTTTGTGTTCCTTGGTATAAAAGATTATAGTTTGATTTTTTTAGACTCATGTCGTGTTTATACCGAAAATATTAAATTTTAATGGATCTTGAGGAAGTTTCTAACGACGAAAATCAATCAGATCAATATTATCGCAAATTTATTTAAATTATATAATAGACACCTATTTGTGAAAATGAAAGACCCACAAGTACCTGAAAATGATAATGAAGAATCTTTGATTACAACACCTATGCCAAGTCCATGCAGGACCTTTGGGGACACCGTAAGTGAGTTTAACTATTTGAGTGAGAGTAGCGCTATTCTTTAAGATAAAGCCCGTTAGGTTCCAGTGAAATTGCCACGTTGGATGGCAATGCTAATTCGTTGACCGAAGTAAAGCCCAGAGCAGTTTTCTGATACCACGCACAACTCGATGAGCGTTCGGACCCCATGGTCCTAGTGTTTCAACCCCAAACGGCTCAAACATATAACTTCCGATATATATTATAATTACACCTTTTGAGGTTTTCTGCACTTGCAGCACCCGCCCCAGCGCGACCCGCCATACTCAGAAGATGAGATGGTGCAAGGGTGTCGACACATGTTGCATCCCACACCAAAGGCCTACCAAACGCTTCTTCTGCAAGATAGGCCATGGTGTCCGAGGCGGTCGACTGCTTCAGCGCATTGACACCGATGTGGAGCTCCGCTAGGAGCAGCCAGTCGCATTCTGTACCAACCTGCAGAGCGGCTCATTCCACTGTTTCTGGGAAAATGGATTCTTGGGCAACGTCTTATCCGGTCAAGCCATTTTCCAGGCGTTCACGGCATCGGCTAAGCACGGCAACTCACAGCTAACCAGTGATGGAGTCAAAATTCTATTGGTCAACTGTTGAGTACTGTGGACTGAAGATAGGAACGCCAGTAGGCTTACACTAGAAATTTTGCGGATACCGAGCCCACCAAAACAAATAGGTGGCTTGTAGCCATACTCGATCTTCCAGGGTCACATTTAATATGTAAGTTAGAGTATACCAAATGGTTTGAACAATTTTGTCCAAGGGATGTGGCTACTTTCATAAAGGGGAAGAGCGGAGAAAATACATGAAAGTTGGTGTAAAACAACAATACCGTGTGAGGGTAAAAGCCGAATGTAGGTTAATTTTGGAAAGTCTTACCGAAATTAGAAACGTTCAATTTTGTCGTCAACGAATAAAGAAAAACTGTCTTCCAAAATTGGAGAAACTAGGAGGTGCAGTGCTGTGATTTTTTATGTTTAGTTCCTACTTCAGTGTGACTATACCTATTATTTAGATGCTAAGAAGATTTTTTTTTAATAATAAATAATGTTGAATTTATAAACCTTGTTTAATTAATAAAACACAAGCCTGATCATTTTATTTAAAGACATGTCTTTGTTCACATTACAAGAACTATAGTCCTACCCCGAAAGATTATAACCACGTATAAAGTGATATGTCTTCATTGAAGTACTTTTTATATATATGGGTGACGATTTCAGGATGTTTAACGTATTGATTTTAAAACAGTAACATAATCCTACATTTTCATAAAAAATTTTATTTAAAATCTATATCAGACACTGTTTTTTTGTTTCCTGCGTATAAAAAGGTATCATAGACATGACTGACACATTCCTATTTTATTATCGGCGTAGAAACGGTCATCTATCAGTTTTTCCAAGAAAACGTAAAAAAATTAAATATGTGTAAATAGCATTATAAAGCTTATAAAACTGTTAAAATATTGTAGAAAGAAAATATTTATTATTGGTCATAGAATTATTTCTAGGACGTGTTGAACACAAATTTCGCTCTCCTGTAAACCTCGGTTTTTGACTTGTCCTTTTGTACGTAGGGACCGTCGATATAACCGTATATTCAACCGTTTATTATATTTATTATAACCGTTTATATAAAATTATAGATTCAGTTGTTATATCTTGTGAATATTAGAGATTTTGTAATTATATCATGTATTACTTACCCATCTATGTACACGTTATACTTTTAATTTATTCTCATATGATTTATGCAAGAAAGAAGAAATAGTTATTATTTTTCGAAAACGTTGTTTCCACATATAATTACTTCTGTATTGTGTGGATTTTTGTTGGGACCCAAAAGACCATGAATTGATAAAAAAAAATTGTTATTTATCGCTGGCACAACAGATAAGGTTACGTATTTGATTTTCTTATCATATAAATAATGCTAAAACCGTCGACTATTAAATTTATGCCACTATTAATCAAATTAATGAAAATCCATTTTTTATTGCCATAATTTTCACCACCAAAAAAGAAATAAAAATTAAAAAAGTCACTTACCAGGAGTGAGAATTATGTCAAAAATATTCCCGAACAAAAACATCGTCTTGGGTCCTTTAATTTTATTAATTAACCTGCCTCCATAATTGTATCGGAAATACAAATGTGTACATAAAACTAAAATGCAGAATAAAAAGAAATACAGTAGTAGAATCATCGTTAAGATGGTATTGTCTCGACGACCGTGAAAATACTGATTGAAAATAATTAATAGCTTTGCATTTATCGGTCTCGCCTAGGCTGCGCTTACATTGGCGATATTATTATTACATAAGTATAAACAATAATAACACTTTATCAACAGAGAGTTGCCAGTAACTACTAAATATCCAAGTTAAGAATATTATCGTACATGAATGTATTATAATAATATTTAATATTTTTTATTTTGATATTGATTTACGTACCTATATTATAATTTTATTAAGGTATATCTTTAACATATTTCAAAGGTATCTGTTATTATTTCGTACTTATTTTTTCCTTCTTACAGACGAAGTATAAATCTCTTATTTTTCCAATTCTCCTTCCGTAAATACCTGGAAGATATTTCGTAAGAAATAAACTTTACGTTTGTACCTACTTTCCGTTTCCTTGTTCTTATTTTTATTTTATATGTGTACAAAAATTTTTAAATAAATAAATAAGAACTGCCAAACTGTTGAAATTAGTACATTTATTCCTTGACTCACTTATACTTCAACTATAATACCTTTTATGATAGTGTGTATATTATATATCGTCTCCGTCTGTGAACTATATTGCAAGTGGACGTGTGTCGTAATTCTCTGCAATTTATTTTGAAATTTATTGGATTTTTGCCGTCTGATTACCGGTGCCTCTCTTACTATCTTGTGGAGGGACCCATATGCTGCCGACGCCATATTCAATTTTGTATTGCGCCGTCGCCTTCTAGTAGCGGTGAGTCAATACCACTAAACATTCCACAGAAAACAATGAAAAAGTACATTTCGTTGGGACCGAGGTTTGAACCCGCGACGCTTGTCGCCCGTGTCGGGGCCGCTTGCCACTGGACTAACGTAAGTGAAGGCTACGCGTTGAAATAGGCGACCAGTTTTGAAGACGATATTTTGTGCTTACTAGCGAGGAAAGATTATCTTATAAAGATGCTGTGAATAGGTTTAGATTATTATCATTACGCTCCATACGCTTATTGATCCAAGGAATGGTGCTCCATGGACTTGTACATAATAACTCTGACTACTTTGATTTACATAATTAGTAAAATATATTTTAATGTAGCCAGATCGGTAATGTCGAACCCTTGGTACCCGGCGCCTCCACCAAACTGTCGAACCCTTGCTGCTGCGGGCTCGACTTCGAGATCGATGATTATATAAAAACGACTTTAGACTTTTACTCAATGACATATTACAAATTAGTTCATTACACTTCAAATAATTGCGCAGCATTCTCTCTAAAACCATAAATATTCTTTTCTTATAAATATTCAAATACTTTCTAGAATACTAACATCCTTCGATATACTAACGAACCAGTATGATATCTCATAAGCATGGGTTTGCATATAAAGTCATGCAAACTCATTACTTCATCGTTACAGTAACGAGACAAAAGGTGTGCACTTATCCGCTACACTGTTCGCTACAACGCCAACGCCTAGTTGCCGGAAAAAGAGCGCCGCTCCAGAAAATTACTCAAGTTTATAATTATAATTTTAATGATATCGATGTATTTGCCCTGCCAATAATTAAATTTTATTAATGCGTATTGATCAATTTTGTAAGAAAAACCAGCCAAATCGTAAAATTCGATTGCTATCGAATTAAAAAAAAAATTATCATTCAATCAAAGAATTCAATTAATACTTTCATTATTTTTTAAGAAAAACCCAGCCAAATTATACATAGCAATTTTTTTTTTGCCTTGACCTTATCGTAGATGCGTGAGGTTATATACGATAAAGTCGTGGCAAAAAAGATAATAGTTGCAACAAAAAAACAAAACAGATATATCGTGCACTGAAGTTTTATAAACCACACGCATTAGTGAGAAGACGTAGAGACAGTTAACAGGCTTATACACATCCATAATGATTCTGCAGCTGTTATTAATACTTTGTTTAGTGTTCACCTTTTTGATTTATTTATATTTCGCCTATTTTCGATATAACCGAGCTGGGCGACTGATGAACAAAATCCCAGGACCTCCAAGAGCGCCTCTATTTGGGCACTTATTTATCTTACATACAACTTCGGGTATGTACCTACTGTTTTTTTTTTTAAATGTAACTATCTCCTGCTGTGACTACTAGTGTTTAGGGTTCCATACCTCAAAAGGAAAAATCGGAACCCTCATGGGATCACTTTGTTGTCCGTCTGTCTGTCTGTCAAGACCCTTTATCACAGGAACGCGTGGAGGTATCGAGTTGAATTTAAAACCATATACTCAGTCTGCGGCCCCTTAAATTTGTGAAAGAATCAAACTTCTAAGTTAATGATAAAGAAAGATACATCCGTTTATGTCGTAAAAAAAGTGCATTTCACCACCCAAAGAAATCAAAAAATTCATAGCGTACTTCCAGTTAACCTAGAATCCTAAAATTTGGTATGAAGCAAGGTCATCACAAATATAGGAAAAATCTGAAAACTGTAAGAGCCAATGCAAACTCTTGGCATAATTTACTTTTTTTTTCGCCAGAAATGAAACCTAGATTATACGTTCGAGGACAATACGAGAAATCAATAGCAAAAAATAACAGGTCCATAAACCGCAACCAAACGAAGAAACGTTTAAAGCGTTGCTAGTATAATACATATTTATAATATTTTTTAAGTTTCTATTGATAAGATTATTTCCGAAAATATTAAAATTATCAAAAAAAAAATTATTAAGCCCCTATTTATTTTAAAATATCTATCCAACAATTTATTACACGTTAGGGTTGAAATGAAATAAAAATCACTCCCCATTTTACGTGTAGGGTGTACCCTAATAAAATATTTTTTTCCACTTTTTATTTTGCCACTTTGGCGGCGTAACTGATAAATGTACATATTGGTACCAAATTTCAACTTTCTAGTGCTAACGGTCACTGAAATTATCGACGGTCGGCCAGACAGACATAGCGAAACTATAAGGGTTCTTAGTTGACTACGGAACCCTAAAAATGAATGTCACACGAATTGAAAAGATACGCGTTAGTCTAAGTAATAATATAGTATAAGGATGGGTGGTAGGTAATTTTAATATAAATAGTAATAAGTTACGTAATAGTACGTATTACGTAATAAACTCTGGAAATATTTTTATCAAATTGGAAGTTACAGGAACCGAGCCGTTGGGCGTTAGCAATGATTTTATTTCATCTATACATGTTGCTAAAACAACGAGCAATGGGCTGGGTACATTGCACGCAGAACAGATGGCCGTTGGGGCCGAAAGGTTCTTGAGTGGCGGCCGCGTACCGGAAGACGCAGCGTTGGAAGGCCTCCCACAAGGTGGACCGATAACCTGGTCAGGGTCGCTGGAGTCCAATGGATGCGAGACGCACAGGACCGTCCATTGTGGCGAAACTTGGGGGAGGCCTATGTCCAACAGTGGACGTCTTTTGGCTCAAATGATGATGATACGTGTTGCATCGACCCCAACTGACATTTGCGAATTTTCATGTTTCACCAGTGAATTATGGTTAAATAATCATGATTGAAAACAAAATTTAATTATTTTGAGTGAAATAATACAATATATAATCATCATGATTAAATTGACATTACATACAATTATTGTCAGGCCTATTGGTCTAGTGGTTTGTCTGCTATGCCGGAGGTCGTGGGTTCGATACCCACCCAGGACAAAAGTTTGTGTGATGAGCACGAATATTTGTTCTGTGTCTGGGTGTAATAATATGTGACGGAAACGGAAGCTTAAATACGAATGAATTTACGAGCTAAGTGACACATATCACTTTGACAGAATCCGGGCTGACATTTGCACGATCCGAACAGGGGGGCTAAAAAGGCCACTTTAGCAGATCTGCATTCGGATAATAATATGAATCATGTCAAAAATCGCAAAATGGTCACGAATTGGCAGTTCATATTGTTATAAGTAAACAATATTCATATTAGGTATGATTCTGCAATGCAATTCATCTATTTGACAGTTTTTTTTGACAGACGGGTCTAAATGACAGCACATTCGTAAAATTTTACGAATATTAGCAGAATTGCTAAAAGATCGTAAGTATGACAGGAATTCAGGAAATGAATTGCTAAATGTGACCTTTTTAGGCCCGCAGATATAGTTCCAATAAATTGTAACTATTGTAAATACTTTTTTTCCACCCTTTCGAGTTTCTGTCATAATATGTATATACAGACATAATATGTAGTCATATGATTGACTGTCTGTGATGGACGGTTTGCGTCCCCCCTTATTTACTACTTTCTCTTTGGTCTACGGAGAAATAATTTTATTTTGTACTTTAATTTAAAAAGATATTAATATTTATTTTACTGTTAATTCTTGCTAAATACTCTTCAGCGTTTGATGGTATATTAACAGTTTGTACGTGTTATTGGCAAAATTGTGGTGACTCTTCCACAAAGCCCAATAATCAAAAGTTGAAGTTCTTATAGTTCCGACCGCAGAGGAGCAGAGGGTCTTTGGTCTGTCGGCCACTGTGTGAACAACCCGGGTGTCGCCACTGTGCGGAGCGCCCGGAGGACACGGTGAAGTACACAGTCGAGGTGTGCCCCGCTTGGGAAGAGCATCGCCGTGTCCTTGTGCGGGCGATCGGCGGCGGCGATCTCTCGCGCCAGGGCTTGGTTCAGGCCATGCTCCGGAGCGAGGAGGACTGGCAGGCGGTCGCCTCCTTCTGCGAAGCAGTAATGCTAGCAAAGGAGGAGGCCGACCGTATCAGGCAACGGCGCACGAGCCGCCGCCGTCGCTGGAATTCCGATCCCGATTTCCGGCCACCGTAGGCGCGGGCTCGCGAACGGCGGGCAATGGGTAGCTCGCTGTCCATCCGTCCGGTAATAAACCGGTCTGAGCTCAAGTCGTTTACGGCGCGCACTGTTCCCGCGCGCCTCAAGGAGTTGTCAGCAAACTGTAGGGGCCCAGCAGGGCCGAAGCCTACTGGGGCCAAAGGTTATATGAAAATGTCACCCGGGGCCCTGGGACGAAGGCAATGAATGGGACAGGGTAGGTTTTTAGTAAGTAAGAGTCTGACACTATTTCCGGCCCCACCCAAGAGCGGGATCTGTCATTGGATGATTTTACCTACGATAAAAAAAAAACTGTGTGAACAACATCTAGTTCGGGGACTGTCTCACTGCTCGTTGTGACATGAATAAGTACCTAAAGCTTCCATCATAATGAATCAGTTGTATGATCTGGAAAAGTTCTAACTGGAGAACTAAGCTCTGCTTAGTTTGGGACTAGATGGCGTTGTGTGATAGTTGTGGAATGTTAATGTAATGTAATGTTAATCAACATAATACTATTATATTATACGTCCCGCACTGGGCCCGCGTGGCGGTTTACGGCCCTTTCCCTCTCCTAGAGAAGAGGCCTGAGTCCCAGCAGTGGGAACATTAGAAGGCCGATGCTTTGATATTATACGTCGGAAGGTTAAACGTAAACACTGAAATAAAAAAAAACTAGCTAAGTGCGAGTCGGAATCGCGCGCGAAGGATACCGTACAGTTTGTAGCGAAAAAATAGCTATAGACTATTTTTTCGCTACAAACTGTACGGTATCCTTCGCGCGCGATTCCGACTCGCACTTAGCTAGTTTTTTTTTATTTCAGTGTTTACGTTTAACCTTCCGACGTATAATATCAAAGCATCGGCCTTCTAATGTTCCCACTGCTGGGACTCAGGCCTCTTCTCTAGGAGACCACTTCAATATAATAAAATAAATATTGAAGAGGTCAATATTTGTTTTATTCTGTTTTTAGTATTTGTTGTTATAGAGGCAACAGAAATAATGCCTAGCTATCACGGTTTATGAGATACAGACTGGTGACAGACAGACAGACAGACAAACGGACTTTGTAATAGGGTATTTATAAAGAAGTAATTACTTGTTCCCGCGATGCGTCTCCACTTTTCCCGGTTAACGGCGTCTCGGGAACACTGGACTATGGAAGTCTGTGTTGCAGCTCTGATGAGGTCTGTCCAACGCGTAGGTGAGCGCCCGCGTGACCGCTTCCCTTCCACTTGTCCCTGGACAACGAGTCCTCACTCGCCAACGAAAACGCAACATCGTCAACCACGACCACTCTGTCAAGAGTGAACGACTAAGGAGGAGGAGGAATTACTTGTTGCTAAAGTTTCCCCCAAGTAACGGCACAACGAACGGTTACGCCATTTCTTAAGAAAATTCTGAATGAAGATTTCTAACCTCAAGTAATGACTTAGGTAATAGGAAGTTACGTAGCAAGAAGCAATTACTTCTCTAAAAATACCTACTCATAATAATGGTTTGGAACCGCAATTAACCCAATTATATTCATCTGTTACCACTGGTGGATCGACGTAGAATTGCAGACTGTCTATTCTTGCTGAAAATCCTCAATAACAATATTGATAGCCCTGACCTTTTGTCCAAATTTTATTTTAACGTGCCAAACAAAACATTTCGTTTTAATCCACCCTTACGTGTTCCTCACACGTCTTCAAATTACAGGCGGAACAGTTATATTGTGCGTGCAAGCAGTAATTTCAATGACTTGTGTAGGGAGTATGATTTGGATCCATTCACAATTAGTGTGAACTCGGCCAGAAGGTGCTTGAGCCTCAAATTTTTCAAGTGTGTAGCATTAGATTTAATTCATTAAGGTTAATAGATAATGTAATTGATTGCAAAAAGAATTTATGCTGTATCTTTCTTAAATGTGAAGCTTTCTTGTTTTTGTTTTTGTGCTCACAACATTGTTATATATTATAATACCTATACGTGAGGACTTGTAATTGGCTTCCTAATGTTTATGGTTTCTTTTTGTCTGTTTTTATTAGCTGTAAGTCCTCCATGCACTAAATAAATAAATAAATAAATATAAACAAAATCTAGAAGTGTCTTGTGTTCCTTGTCCGCTTCAAATAGAATTCCATACGGCATGACTAACAACAGCAATCAAAGTAATATCGCAACATTATAATACTCGTAATACTTAAATTGCAACAGAATGGCTATTAGATTTTTTATATTAATTAATGGATACTAAATGTGTTTTTGCACATAAAAACATAAAAAAACTACATAATTATAAATAACGTTGTTAATATTAATCAGCGGGCTATTGTTTTACGTTTTTGCTTCGTATTTGCCTGAATTACAATTTCCTAAACTAAATGACTAAATATTAATTATCTTCTTTATATTTATGTATCGTCTGTATAAGTATAATGTATGTACATAAATTGTTAAATAAATTAGCATTATATTATCTTATCCATTTTATATATCCTGTGTGAATCAACATTGCAATCATCAGAGATCACAGCTGCAATTTAAAATAGTACATTTTAATACAAGTGCATTGACACACGTGCAAATTTATCACTACAGCCCTCGGCACCGTAACACACTCGCCTACGGCTCGTGCAAAATCCGCCTCGGTCGCAGCGACAAACTTTCTGCACTTGTATCTAAATATACGACTACTATATTACAATCAAATTGTGGCGAAGGTGAGCATACTCACTTTTCCAAACTAGTGCGGAAAATAGTCCAATGTCCGGATGGCCCCGTACAATTTTCACTTTTTTTTAAACATTCTTAATTTCCTCAAGTTTCTTTTTTTTTATTTATAGTTACAGTGGTAATATACGTACTACTATTTACTGGGCTTTTATTTTATACTATTATTACCCAGTGTTCACTGGGCTTTTAAAACGGGTAATCATCGCGTGGAGAAACAACGCTAGGGTGAAACTTCAATTCACTTCACATGTGGACAGAGTTCCGGCGGGATCTCATGGTGGAATACGACGACATGGCGACAGCGACTATCGCCACCCAGTGCTGGGCACGCCATAATTATGACGGTAAGTCCCTTCTTTGAAAAGTGGTTGGAAAGACCTCATGGCGTCCTCACCTTCCTCATGACGCAGATCCTCACCGGTCATGGTCAGTTCGGGAGGTTCCTGCACCGGACTCATGCGGAATAAACGCCCGGGTTCCACCACTGTGTGGACCGCCCGGAGGACACTATAGAGCATACGGTAGAGGTGTGCCCCGCTTGAGCAGAGCACCACTGTGTTCTCGTAAGGACGATCGGTGGCAACGATCTCTCGCGCCGGACGACAAGCAATGGGTAGCTTGCCCTCCGACTGTCCGGTGACCATCCGGACCAAGCCCAAGTCGCCGATGGAGCGTAGTATTCCAAGCGCGCCTCAAGGAGATGTGAGCAAACAGTAAGGGCCCAGCAGAGTCGAAGCCTACTGGGCTATACGTTAAGTGAATATGAACAATTGAACACCCGGAGCCCTGGGGCAAGCAAGGCAAAGAAGGAGAGACGTCGTTGGATGATTTCCCACCTAAAATAAAACAGAACAGCACTGTAATTCCATTGAGCCTTGGCCCCTACAATTTTGTTGACATAATTGTTCTGCACTCTGGGGTGGGCAGTGTCTAACAGACTCTTACTGAATATAACCAGTCCGGTGTTCTCACACTGGCTTCGGCAGCTGCAGGAGCGGCGTGATTTCCACTTCCGTGACATAGTGTTAGCCACCAGGGATCTCGTCCTGTATTGGAGAATAACTTCCTTATACGTTTAAGAGAAGCGCGTGAGAAACAGTAAGTGGCGCCACCATACAAAATTTTATTAACCTAATGTAACGCAAAATTAAAAAAAAAAACATTGAAGTTGATCTAAGCTAACATGGGTATTTATAAAACGTCAGAACCCAGTGCATGGTTCCAATTGATTGTTTCCTATGGAGCATAACATTAACATAACGAATCGTTAAAGCCCCAAGCGGACACCGGTGTCCACACTCCTATTGTCTTTATATTGTGTCTCTAATTGCGGTATTCAAAGGGTCAGATATAATAGTCCCTATAATTAATATGGTTAAGTTTGCTCTGAAAAACTGAGCCAGAACATAGTTATAATTTTTATTTTGTCTTTAAACTAACTCTAATTTTATTTAATAGATTTTGTTTGCCTAGACCTTGTCGTATTCGCACTAGCGAAAAAACTCTATAAATAAAGATTTAAAAAAAGAACCGGTCAGAACTGGTAACTGCTTTAAAAAAGTGGGCAAGTGTGAGTCGGTCTCACACGCTGAAGGTTTCGTACAAACTAGCTAATTCCCCATATCAAGCCTCGAAGACTTTTCTGTATAAAATTGAATGAAAGGTAAATTACGGTTTACGATTTATGACGTATTTAAAAAAAAACTACTGACTAGATCTCAAACCAATGTTCAAACCAATTTTCGGTGGAAGTTTGCATCATATATTTTTTTTAGTTTTATCATTCCCTTATTTTAGAAGTTACAGGAGGGGGCACATTCTACCACTTTGAAAGTGTCAGCTCAAAGTATGGAAAACCCCATTTTTTTTTGTTTTTTGTTCTATTTTTGTGTGAAAATCTTAATTCGATTCACAGAATACATCTACTTACCAAGTTACAACATTATAGTTCTTATAGTTTCGGAAAAAAGTGGCTGTGACATAGCGACAGACAGACAGACAGACATGACGAATCCATAAGGGTTCCGTTTTTTGCCATTTGGCTACAGAACCCTAAAAAAGATTAATTGTAAGATATTTCCATATATGAATTAAGCACGAGAACTAGTTTAACTAGTTAAAGATGTTAGATTATGAGCCTGTAAAAGAAATATAATAGATATTAATCATGGGTTATTGTCTATGTAATTGCCATTCTGCTAAACTGGCTATTTCAAGTTTCTATTTTTAAAATATTAAATTGTAGGTTTTCCGTCATCATGGATACGTTAAAAACTCGAGTGATTATGGAGTATGAGTAGCATCCTGGCAGCAAAGCGGCAGAAGCGGCATGCAACATCAGCAACGTATACAGTGCGAACACTACTAATGCTCGCACCACCCGTTATTGCTTTGTTCGCTTCCGTTCTAGAAATTTCGACCTAAGAAATGAATCGTGTGGTCGACCGAAAACTTTAGTCGACAATGACTAATCAAAGGCGACTATGAAAGCTAATGATTCTCAATTCAGAAATCAGAAATCAGAAGCGTTTATTTCAAATAGACCAATTACAGGCACTTTTGAATTGTCAAAATGTCGGTCAGTCCAAAAAAAGTGAAGCTAAATTGCACGTTCCAAAGAGTAGATCTCTATGGAGAAGAACGTGCAAGAAACTCCATGGACACTATTTTAAATCATATTGTTACTTACATAATTCTTGGTTACATATTTCATGTCGCTTCTATTATGTGAGCACAATGTAGATAAATAATAAAAGAAAATACTAAATGCAAAAATTTAATCAGAAATTGAAATAAGCCACTGGCAGCTAAGAGATGACCAGTCTCAACTGACGGCGCCCGTTCACGAGCATGACGCGTGCACCAGCCCCACTCAGCTTAACCATAATGAAGGGAACTGAATGATTGGGTCATTCAGTAGTACACGTGCCACTATGAGCGAGACATTTGAGTGAGCATTACAAACTCTCAACTGCCATGCTCGTAAATTCAAATATGTTTGTAACCAATTAAAAATAAAAATGCTCCATGGCACATTCACAAAATTTAAAAAAAGTGCTTCTACATTATACAATGCTATTGGTTCCAAATACAATAAGTAATCAATTGTCAAAAGCTTCATTAAAATAAACAAATTAAAAAAACCATTTCGAAAATAACAATACAAAAAGGGTCATCTCATCTTGTATATTTATATATTTAAAAAACTAATTAGGCAAAAATGGAGATACACGTGGAGCCGAACAGGCATTTAACCAAGCATTTTTATCTAGGATATAATCTTTCAATTTATAATATGCTTGTCTATATAGTGTGCGTTTAATGCATGTTTTAAATTTTGAATCATTGAGATTGAGAATCTCAAGTGGTATTTTATTATAAAATTTTACACAGTACCCCATAAAAGAACTATATACTTTAGCCAATCTGAATCGTGGTTGATCTAATTTGTCCCTATTTTTAGTATTAAATTTGTGCCTGTCACTTATTTTAGTAAAAAGATGAATATTTTTCGAACATACAAAATATTTTCATAGATGTATTGACAAGGAACCGTCATAATGTTTATTTCTTTAAATAGTTCCCTAAGAGAATCGCGTCTGTGAAGTTTATGGCTCTGATGGCTCTCTTCTGCAGAATAAAAATAGACTCTATGTCTGCAACCCTTCCCCATAGCAAAATACCGTAAGACATGATACTATGAAAGTAACTAAAATAGACTACCCTCGCAGTATCTATATCAGTAAATTGACGGATTTTTCTAACAGCTTATGCTGCTGAACTAAGCCGACCTGCCAGAGATGTTAAATGAGGTCCCCATTGTAGTCTCGAGTCTAGCGTGATTCCCAAGAAAACTGTGTTCTCGACGAATTCGAACCGACCCGCCACGGGATTAAAACGATCAAAATTTAACAGTTTATTTATCTAGCTAGTCCTAACTAATAACAAAAAACCAGCCAGCTAGCTAACAAGAAAAATAACTCTTGCGATTCATATATGATCATTTTAAGATGTCATGCTAGGGGTTTAGAACCGATCGATTGATGTACAATCGATCACCCCCTACTACATAGGACAAGCTTGTCGTTCTCTTCTGTGCCAGTCATCGAAAATACAGCCCTGAATTGTTTTTTTTTTATTATTACAGAAAGTCTTTTTGAACATATGCGATTATGGCGCAAAATCTACGGCCGTCTGTGGAAACTGGACGGTGGACACATTCGAGCGGTAAATATATATCATCCTGAGGATGTGGAGGTATGTAACTTCAGAACTGTGCCCTATATACCCAGCTGACTAGACAGACGTCGGTCTATCACAAACATTATAATTATCTTAAAAAGATAAAGTGTAAAATCTACGGGTAAATAAAAGTAGTGTATAGTAATGATTTACCACAACAATATTCACAAAACCACAATATTTCAATATTTATAAATCTGAGATATTTTGAAATTAAAGAAGAATATAATAAAGGAATATTATAAGGTACCATCGAATTGATGTGATGATGAACCGAAAGGTAAAAAGCAGGCACGGGAGCTCTGTAATAAAACGACGTACCCCAGCCCTACTTGGGTTTATTAGAATTGTCTTGAAATTGGTTGCTCCATCGTCGATCGCATCGTCGCTTTCCATCAGGTGAGATAACGGTCAAGCGCGAACCTATCAATAATAAAAAAAAGATGCTCTCTGACTATAATATGTGGATATCCAACTTATCCGATCTGGATTGTAAGAATTATGCAACGTAGTAAATCTGGCCATAAGTGGTTTTAATGATAAAATTCTATACACTATTTAAGTTTGGCTGAGGGGTACTACAACAAAAAAGTGTAAAATAAAAAACTTTATACAAAAAAAAATACAACCGGCCGCTGCCGCTCACTGCGGCAAAGTCGTGAATGCGCCGTAACAACAATATTATTTTATTTTTGTTTTATTGTTCTCTGCTGTATTTGTGTGTACATAAATAATAAAATAAATAAATAAATAAATAATATATTTTATTAAAATAAATTGAGTCGCTTAATAATTTGTTTTTTTTTTTACCTTTGAGTACATATTCTAATTTCTTTGTCCGCTATCTTTCAGTTGTTACTTTCTACTAGTACTTACAATCACAAAGGCCTGCCGTACAAATTTTTACAAGACTGGCTCGGTGAAGGATTACTAGTAAGCAATGGTAAATATAACTCTATCAGAATACATTATAGTTCCCAAAAAAATATTTGCATGAAAGGGGTATACCAAACGTCATTTCGAATTGGGTACTTGCTTTTCTAATATCAATACTCACATTTATTCACAAATGGCTAAGATATGCTAAGACAATCAATTCATTTCTCACAAGCAACATAGGCTTTCATATTAACTTGTCATAGTCGTGGGTATATGGTAAAGTTAAAAACCCACAACAAAGTTTTCTATCCTCCGTCAGAATAGCGTATTTTATACACTATTCTTAGATCTTGTGTGTGACTACGTTGAAGACAAGTTTGTTTAGCAATGAATATTTTCGCCTACGTGGCTTTCTTGATAGCTCATTAAATGCTTTATCGTGTAAATCTCATCGTCTCTTAAACCAAATATAGACTGCTGTAACATAACATGCAATATAAGACGCACTGAAAAAAATTGTCTTCCACATTGTCATGCAATGTAACAGAATTCCCATAATGTAGAATCTTTGCGCGCGCAAGCGGTGTAGTCTGCAAGATCGTGCCTATGGAGGACGAAATTCCAATGCCCGGGGCGTATTTTTGCGCGGCGGCTAAGACATGAGGATATCCGCTCCCCTTACAGTTGCGATGATCTCCATCGCTCATACGGCATCTCAAAAGGAGGTAAGAACATTGCCTGACCAGGGTAGGGTGCAAGAAACCACCACAACCGATCGCCTCCATGAGAACACGGTGGTGATCTGCCCAAGCATGGCGCCCCACCATCGTATACTCCAACGTGGCCCTGTGCGTTCCGCACAAAGGTGTTACACGGGTGTTTCTTCCATCTGAATCCGAAACAGGAATCTCCCGAACTGGCCATGTTCAGTGAGAACCTGCTCAGGCGGATGGTGAGGACGCCGTGTTGCCGCTCCAGCCAATCCTCAAAGTGGGGACTAACTGCCATGATCATGGCTTACTTTGACTTGACATAAGTTCCTGTGTTCCCTAAATGGGGCAGAGGGCACAGTGCGCCGCGTTTTATTTCGCTCCAGGGAAGACCCAATGTTCTTCGCCTTTGCGATGACCATTCGTCGCTAGGTCTGCTTAGGGCGACCACGTTTTTGCTTTCCTTGGGGATTCCAGTCTAGGGTTTGCCTTGGTATATCCCTTCGGAGCGCGTGACCGATCCAGTTCCATTTGCGGCGTTTGATTTGTTGGTCGATCGAAGTTTCACCGCAGCGTCTCCACAGATCTATATTGAAGATTTTCTCGGGCCAGTAAATACCAAGAATATGGCGAAGACAGCGGTTGATTATGACCTGGAGTTTATGCGAGATGTCTTTTGTGACCTTCCACGTCCCACACCCATACACCAATACGGTTTTGTCAAAGCCATGATCATGGCGTGCCCATTATGATAATAGGTTGTGAATGTACAGTATGTACATCTCCCTCCATCTTCTCTCTCTTTGCCTGGCTGTTGGTCTAGTGATTAGTAGCTGTGACTGCTATGCCGGAAGTCGTAGGTTCGAATCCCACCTAGGACAAATATTTGAGTGATAAGCACAAACACTGTTCTGAGACTAGGTGTAATTCATCTATAATATGTATGTATTTTAAAATATATAAGTATGTTTATCAAGTATCTAGTACTCTTATCACAATCTCCGCTTAGCTTGGGACTAAACAGCGTTGTGTGTTAGTTGTGAAATATTATTATGATGTTGTTATCTCTGCCTAACCCAACGGGGCAATTTTCCTTTTTTTGGCAGGTGATACATGGCATCAACGACGCAAAATGTTGACACCAGCATTCCAATTCAGAAGTCTAAACAACTACTTGAGTATTTTCTGTGAACACAGCCAGAGTTTACTGCTGACCATAGAGAACGAACTTGATAAAGAATATATCGATATAGTACAATTGATATCCAAAGCATCACTACTGATTATATGCGGTAAGATCATATTTTTTTGTTTTTTAATTACTATTTAAGAGAGCCTTTTCCCACGCGTCAATCGTTAAAGTAAGCATGGTTTAAAAGCTTATTGTTTCATCCAATTTAATCTGAATAGTAACCTAGATGATATCCACAATATACATGCGTTTCCAAAACATCTTGAGAAAGATGTGCAATGACGTCATAATCATGTAAAAGCGTTATATGAAAACGTACCACAGAAAGGGCACTCTTAAGGCGAACTTCACCAAACTAACTGTACATACAAACAGCATATTATTATTTTAAACTGGTACCTAGAAAAACAGGTCATTAATAGTACCTTGATAATCTTTCTCTTTAATAATGTCCACAACATTAATGATACTGAACGCGATTCAGATGTGATGATCCCGTTCAGTTTTGGTGGTGAAGTTAGCTTATAGTTCAGACATCAAAGAAAACTTTAGTTTTGGTGACAAAAGAAGAATGTATTATAAAAAAAACATATTTGTATTTTCAGAAACCGCATTGGGTGCTAAAGTCCAAGAAGTACCTTCAATCAACAGTTATTTACAATCCATTCACAAATTGGGTGAATGTTTTGTAAACAGATTGATCAAGCCTGAGTATATAGTCGATAGTATTTATAGGCTGTCGTACACTGCAAGACAAGAAAAATCTTTGTTAACAGATGTACACAATTTCACAAAAGATATCATACAAAGGAGAAGGAGAAACAGAAACGAGAATAATGCCATTGACTTTCAAGAAAATAATTTGAATGAGGTCAAACCCACTATGCTTGATATACTGCTAGATGAAGAAGCTAAGGGGACGATAGATGATAAAGGAATTAGGAATGAAGTTGATACTTTTCTGTTTGAGGTCAGTAGCTAATAAATAGTTAGACGTATTTATTAAAACCACGGTATACAAAATCGTCTCACCCCGGGCATCAACTCATTATTAGTAATATTCCTGTCCATGATGCGCGCTGAGCACTAGTTTGGACTAGCCTAGGCGTAGTCAGAATTGTTACTGGCACTCAATCTATACATATATGTGTAGCCAAATTCGTTAATAGACCGACGATAGATGGTGGTGTCTACTGACACCGGTCGTTTATTTGGAAAGCGTACAAATATTTTTCTGGCAATAACTGCCGTTTCTGGCAATAACTACCACAGCGTCTCTGTATTTTGAGCTTGAAGCATTAGATTGCAGAAGGTATGGTTATACACAAGTAAGCCTTTAGCAAAAGTTCTCGGGATAAAATGTATCTCAATGCACTGTTTTTTTCTTCTTGTTTCCTGCGATCTGTCTGTTTCCTGTTTTGACTTAGATATTATGAATGTGACGTGATATGTATCCAGTGATACGTTCAACTTTTTACTATCTGCAAGAGGTCTTGAGATGATTTTCTATTTAAACCCTGGAAGACATTGCTGATTACCATGAGTTCTAGTATCAGGGTTTTGGGGATATTGAAATAGTCTCTTTTTGTATTTTTTATTGGATTCCAGTATCTCTTGGGTTACAGTCAATAGTTTTATGGTCTCTGTGGTGTAAATCTATGGGATTGTATACGGAGACGCGGCGCGTTGCGCGGCGTATTGGACGTTCATCGTATATATTATTACAGCAGTGGGCCGCGTCATCGCACACGCGAGCACAAACATATATGGCATCGTACGACGACAGCCCAATGCGCCGCGGAACGCGCCGCGTCTCCGTATACAAGCCCTTAAGATTTGATGCTATGACTTACAACTTTTTTTTAATATATATTTTATCTAGTAAGTTTTTTTAACATTAATATTAAATAAGGATATGAATAATGAATATCGATATTTTGAATCATTAGATATTTTTATAACTCGGCATTTCAATGTTAGACATCTTTTATTTTTTGATTTTTGAACGTCAACGTTTACTGTAGGTATTTTAATTTTCTACATTCTAATATGTACCCAATTAAAGATTAAGAAGGTGCTTCTCTCTATCTAAAACTTAATAAGTTAGCAATCATTTGCTCTTGCAGGGCCACGACACCACAGCAACAGCACTCACATTTATATTGATGAGGATTGCGAACGAACCAGAAATACAGGTAATCTTAAATCATACTCACCACGATTTCAATTCGCGATCATTAATATTATAATTAAGTAATAGAGTCCCTTTAATTCCTGGATTTCAGGACTCTATATGTGAAGAGCTACAAAGTACTTATATTTGGAGACTCCCAGAGATCACCCACTTTAGAAGATTTGACGAAGATGAAGTACTTGGAATGCTGTATCAAGGAATCACTGCGGCTATATCCCAGTGTGCCCTTTCTTTCAAGATTTATCATAAAAGAAATTGTTCTAGGTAACAGATATATTTTATAAAATTTGCTATTTATAACTAACATTAAAACCTGCCTATATTTTTTCAGTTACGCTTTGTGTTCTAGGATCACAATTAAGTTTCCTTTTCAGTGAACTTAGTGGTCATTGTCCCTGGTCCCCCTTTCGATTTTGCTGACATTATTTGAGGTGCATGTGGAACTCGACACCGACTCCTTGTTCCTTACCAGGTGGCTGGATAGCAAGCTACCCATTGTCCATCATCCGCGTCGTCCTACAGTGGCCAAAGATCGCTCTGTGACTGCCGACTTCGCAGCATAGTGCGCTTGGTAAACGCACGCTTCTGCAGCGATATAAAGCTAATACGATATTCTGACTTCCACAGCTGGCTGTACGATCCCAAAGAACACGATGGTCCACGTTCATGCATTCGACATCCATCGTGACCCTGAGGTGTACCCTGAGCCTGAGAAGTTCCGACCAGAGAGGTTCCTCCCGCAGAACACAGTTGGACGCAACCCTTACAGCTACATACCCTTTAGTGCAGGACCCAGGAACTGCATTGGTCAGTATTAAAGTTATCTAATGTATGCGGTTTTTGTAATTTTATCAATATTATGCCATTGGATAAACTGCTGAGTGCTGGCATACATATATAATATTATTTTTAGTATAATTATGCGAAACCTGAGTACAATTTGCTCAGAATCAGTAACTGAATGAATTCCAATAATTTTTACAGGATGTTACATTTTTTTTTCTAAAATTATTTAAAAAACAGATACAGTTATGAAATTTTGTACATGGATTCTTTACATAAAAATACTACACATATGTTTCGAGTTTCGAGTTTCGCATATACTAAAAACAATGTTGTATAACAATAGGCATACATACGTCAGTTGACAGCCATCATCCCGCCGTAAACTACCTACCAGCATGTCCTAGAAACCAAAATTCGAAGATATGTGACATCCACCAACCCGCTCTAGGCCTGCGTGGTGAATTACGGCCCATTCCCTCTCCTAAGGAGAAAGCCTGAGTCCCAGCAGTGGGGACATTATAAGGCTGATGCATTCTTTAGTTATAATAATATATTCCACAACTTTCACACACCGCCATCTAGTCCCATACTAAGCAGCTTGTGCTATGAGTACTAGACAATTGATAAACATTCTACATGTATTGGTTTTGATATCCCATATGTCAAGCTTTATATTCTATAAGGAAAAATAATACAAAAAGTTCTAGAATATGTGGTCAAAAAACGCATAGTTTCAAAGAATATCATCAATCATAATTAATTTGAGTAAAAAAAATGCACCTTTATGACAAATCTTTACTTTTGCGACCTCA
The DNA here is from genome assembly GCA_958295575.1 of Leucania comma. Lineage (NCBI taxonomy): Eukaryota > Metazoa > Arthropoda > Insecta > Lepidoptera > Noctuidae > Leucania > Leucania comma. The sequence continues at coordinate 5,966,287 of OY282469.1, forward strand.
TCGCCATCGATAAAACAATTTACAAAAAACAAATGAGATTACATATTTACGCTATCATATTTCACGTAAGACTGTTTTTGCATTAATAATCGTGAATTTATCGAATTATTTTGAATAGAAAATGGAAACAAAAAAAATAATTGACAAATAATAATTCATAAGCTAAGTGATTCTTTGATATGGTCTCATTCATACGCTAGAGTTATGGGATATCAAAAAAAAACACGTTGTATATTTACATACAATTTATAAATCCAGACACAACAAATGATCGTGCTCATCGCACAAACGTGTGTTTTGGGTGGGAATCGAAAACATATTCTCCAGCATAGCAGTCAGGGCCATTAACCGTTAGACCAACAGGCCAGTTAAAATAATAATAAACCTCTTCTTTTTCATCCATGTTTTATCGACTACGCTATCACACTTCAACAACGTCTCCCCAGCAACGACACCGCCCTCCTATTTGCTGGCGGGATTGTTGATGTCGTTATCCACCATGTGGATTAGCAACTATTAAAAACTTTGTTATTATACAAGACGCCAGATAAACTTGGAATAAAGTACACTGAGCTTTTCCTAATATCTCTGCGTAGGTACTTGAAAAATAAACGATGTACTGTTTTTCATTACTAGAAAATGTAAACGATTGCGATACACGTCGATTCAAAACAGTGTTATGTCTTTTTTCCGTTTTTATACTAGAGACTAAGAACCTTAGAAGTCAAACTGACTTTATCTAAATCGCTTTATTACTAAATTTGCCTAATAATTAGATGCTTGACTTTTAAACTCGAATTTCAGGACAAAAGTACGCCATGATGAAAATGAAAACCCTGATGTCACAAATATTGCGGAAGTACCGGCTCGAACCCATCACCAGGCCAGAAGACTTAGTGTTTATCTTAGACATGGTACTTCGCACAAACCATCCCATATACGTACGGTTCCGACCAAGGGAACACTTACCATAAATTAAAAAATGAAGTAAGCAAGTTTTGGCAGTTGGTTGTATCCTTGAATCGAGTTTAAATATAAGTCAAATAAAAATAATTATGTAAATAATATTAGTTTTCTACTTAATGCTCTGAAATCAAAGAAACGACATTTCCTGTTTATCATTCACATCAAAAGTTTGTATGAACCGGTATGAACAAATTTACTTTTAATCGAGCGAAGCCACAGGCAAAGTTATGACCTATAGGATTGTGAGATAAAGACGATTGCAAAAATTTATAATTAAAAAATTTGGTTACGATGGAGCGACAAGGTCAATATTCTGACAAAGCTCCCTAATAAAGATTAAAAAAAAGTATTCATATAAAAAGTAACTGTAGAAGTAATTAAGACCGTGCAAGAACCTGCCCCCCCTAGCCAAGTTACAATCGTTTCGTTTTGCGTGATCGCTTGCAGTTGGCCACGCGCCCAATTTCTTTGTTCGAATAAAGGAGTTGGGGCGTGGCCAACTACAAGCGTTCACGCAAAACGAAACGATTGTAACTTGGCTAGGGGGGCTGTATCCTGGTAGCCAGAACCAACCACCAGAACATTTCGCATTGTGAATGAAGTTCATGAGCAACTGGATATTTTCTCGTGCACTTTGAGTGAATTCGCAAAAGTTTTATTAAATATAGTTAGTTATGTGTAAGATAATGTAAGTATTATTATGTTTAAGTTTTAGTTTTTAAAAGATTACAAATATATTTAAATATATTTTAGATTTTATCGTAAATTTGTGTTTAGGTTTAAGTATGATAATTGTTAGCTGCACTGTCGCATTAAGGTCTTAAGGCCTGTAAAGATGGTTGTAAAGAGTTAAATAAATAAATAAATAAAATATTTTATTAATAGCAACGAGCGTCCTGTGTTTTATTTAGTTTTAACCAAACAATAGCAAACAAATGTTTCCCCGGTTTATTTGACATTGGTATCACCACTGTGTGGAGCGCCTGAAGAACATGGTGGAGCAAAGGGTAGAGGCTCAAGGAGATGTCAGCAAACCGTAGGGGTCCAACAGGGTCGAAGCCTACTGGGGCCATGGGTTCGCTTCTGAAAGGAAACCCCGTCCCTGGTACGAAAGACAAAGAAAGAACAGGAGTGGGTTTTTAGTCAATAAAAGTCAGACGCTATCTCCCACGCCACCCAATTGCGGGAGATATCATTGGATGATTTTCCCACCTAAAAGGACCAAGGACGGTATTCAATACGAACATGTATCAAACGATGTTTTTTAACTTAGTGAAGAAATAGTACATTTTGATACAAGTGGGGAAAGTTTGTCATTGTAGCCGAGGCGAAATTTACCCGAACCGTACAGGCGAGGGTGTTATAGAGCCGAATGCTGCAGTGAAAAATTTCCACGTGTATCAAACGACGTTTTTCAATACACTTACGAAGAATTACGATGAAAAATCTACCAATAAATCTATCATAGATCGGAAACTTACGACGCATATTTGTTAATTTTGTACTGATAAGTTACCTTACAATTTAGTTTTGATTTGATGGCAGCGGGCTATCGCAAGTATTTTTTACCCCAATCACATAATCTGGCGGCGTAGCATCTAAAGGGTTCTCTTCAAATCTTCTTTTTCACATGTATCACAAATGAATAAGTTAGTTGTACTTTTTTTAATTAGGTGTACTTTTTTCCTCGCATAACCTTTGCAGATTGAAAGAGAAGCATAGGTATCAAACCGTATACATTCTAATATTAAAAATTAAAATATTTTTGAATTTAGAACTCAGATAATAAAATTTGTTAATTTCATGTCTATTTATTATATTCTGTTCAAAAACACAATTTAAATTTTCATTAAATATAAAATCCTTAAAAATATCTGCCTCTATGCTTTAAAAAAAAACATCATTGACCGTGATAATATAATTTATCAAAACAAGAGCATTTAAAAAAAAAAAAATTAAAAAAATAATAAAAAAAATCAAAAAATCAAAAAAGGCACGCGGGATATAAATATGACATATTGAACCTAATCGTAGTGCGATATGAGGCAGATTTCGAGTGAAAAATAATTTAATAAAGTTAATTCATCAAACTTACTTCACAACTAGTTGCACTACAAGTTAAAGTATTTTTTAATTTTCTCGTTACAAATCAAAAGTATTTCATGTTCCGAATCGACCCTCCGCAAGATTAAAACGACTAAAATTTAACGGTGTATATAGGTTGCATAACTAGGAAGGAAAAAAAAATGTAAATCAACGAATTATTTATGAAACAGGTATAAGTTAAAATTGTGTATTTCGAACAGGAAATAGGCGAGCAAAACACTAAATTATAATTTTAAACGCAATAGCCTATGTTTTTTAACTTTTTTTTCGTATTAAAATTATTTTTGAGGATAAAGAGGTTTAACAGAAAACCGGGCAAGTGCGAGTTGGACTCGTGCACTGAGGGTTCCGTACAAACATACCTATGAAAATAATTCAATTCCCGAATCGAATCTCTGAAATTCCTTTTTCTTCTGTCCTGAAGGTCCTTTTGGTAAATACAGAATTTGCCGTTTTATTATAGACTCTCGCACACATAATATTTGATGAATTATTAAGTTGAAATATTTACTTACATGCCTATTAGGGATTTATTAAAGAAAATAATCACGGTTTATGCATAAGGTTTATGTTTATGAAATTAGGTAAATATTTTTTTTTAATTTCAGTTGATTGAATGAAAGGTAAATTGCGGTTTACGATTTATGACGTATTAGAAGAAAAACTACTTACTAGATGTCGTTGAAACCAATTTTCAGTGGAACTTTGCATAGTAATGTACATCATATATTTTTTTTTTAGTTTTACAGAGGAGGGGGGACACATTTTAGTAAATTGGAAAAAAAAAACCTAAGTTCACGGGGACATAATACAGAATAGTCCTGCAGTTATATAGGGTAACTTTTAATTAGTGAACGATACTTAAACATGTGATTGAAATCATGATAACAAACAACTTTTACTATGGGACCAAACGTAAAATCGCGAAAAAAATCTGCCAAGTTCAGTATATAATATGTATTCGTCTAACTGGTCAAAATGTACTGAACTTGGCAACTTTGGTCCCATGGTAAAAGTCATTGGTATCATGACTATAATCACTTGTCCGAGTATCGTTCACTAATTACCAGTTACCATATATTAAGTTTCAATTAGCACTGACACAGTCGATGTGTCGAGTCGTATCGTAGTTGAAAAACACGATGTGACGCGACGCATCGACTCCGTGCGGTCACGTGGCGACGCTCGCAAATGAGCACTCGGACCCGACGGCCCTAGTGTTTGAACTCCTAACGGCTAAAACATTATAACTCACTATAATGTTATTATATTTACGACATTGTGGTTTTCTGAACCTACAGTAGCTTTTTCTTTTTTTTTTTTTTAATGATAGGTAAAATCATCCAATGACAAGTCCCGCCCTTGGGTGGAGCGGGAAGTAGTGTCAGACTCTTACTGACTAAAAACCTACATCGTTCCTTCATGCCTATCATGCCGGGGCTGAGCCTTCCTTTCAGAAAACGGCCCTTAACCCCAGCAGGCTTCGACCCTGCCTGCCTGCAGCTAGCAGGCTGGGCCTCTACGGTTTGCTGACAGCTCCTTGAGGCGCGCGGGAACAGAACGCGCCGTCGACGACTTGGGCTCGATCCGGTATGTTACCGGACGATCGGACAGCGTGCTACCCATTGCACGCCGTCCGCAAGCCCGCGCCTACGGTGGCCGGAAATCGGGATCGGAATCCCGGCGGCGGCTGGGGCGAGCGCCCCGTTTCCTTTGCCTGATGCGGTCGGCCTCCTCCTTTGCTAGCATTACTGCTTCGCAAAAGGAGGCGACCGCCTGCCATCCCTCCTCACTCCGGACCATGGCCTGAACCAAGGCCCGGCGAGAGAGATCGCTGCCGCCGATTGCCCCCACGAGGACACGGCGATGCTCCGCCCAGGCGGGGCACACCTCTACAGTATGCTCCACCGTGTCCTCCGGGTGTTCCGCACAGTGGCGATACCCGGGCGAATCCTCCGCACGAATCCGGAACAGGAACTTGGCAAACTTTCCGTGTTCCGTTAGGACCTGCGTCGTGCGGAAGTTAAGAGTGCCGTGAGGTCTTTCCAGCCACGCCTCAAGGATGGGCCTTATCGCCTCGATTGTGGCGCGCCCCGAACGAGGTTGCGATAGTCGCTGACGCCATTTCGCCATGAGATCCCGCCGGAGCTCTGTCCGCCATGCCTCGACTTGTCGTGGCAGTGGAATTTCGCCCCGGCGTTGCATCTCCATGCGCTTGTCGTGCATGTGTGCAAGGACTGTTGCCTCCAGATCCCATGGCGGTTGGCCAGCAAGGAGGGTCGCCGCCTCGCGGGAAATTGTTCGATACCCTCGCACCATGCGTATTGCCATGACCCTCTGGCACGCATTCAGCTGGGCCTTCGGCTGCTCTTGCAGCGACGGCGCCCACACCGGAGCCCCGTAGAGGGCCATGGACCGAACGATTCCGGCAGGAGGCGTCAGGTCCCCTGAGGTTGGGCAGGAGCCGCCCGAGAGCAGCCCCAGTCCGGTTCAGTTTGGGAGCCAGACGTCGGAAGTGCTCCTTGAAGTTCCACCAGCTGTCGAGGACGAGTCCCAGGTACTTCATCCCGACCGACGCTGATGTGAACTCCTCCTACCGTTAGCTGGGAACCCGGTGGTGGCGCACCCCTAGGGCCATGAAAGCACATGGCCTCGGATTTCTGCAATGCCACTTCGAGTCCCAACTGCTGGATCCTATCAACGACTATCGCAACCCCGCGTGTCGCTAGTTCGACCGCCGTCCGGTACGACTCTCCCCGTGCTAGGACCAACGTGTCGTCCGCGTAGCAGACCACGCTGACCCCGTCGGGGAAGTCGCCGCGCAGCACGTAGTCGTACCCGATGTTCCACAAGGGTGGTCCCAGTACCGATCCCTGCGGAACACCGCACGACATCTCTCGACGTTTCCACTCTCCCTGGTGACCGGGGTAAATGATATACCTCTCCGACAGGTAGGCCTCGATTACACGACAGAGGTAGTCGGGCACCCGGTGGTACATACCGGAGTGCCGTTCCAATGCTACTCCAGGGCAGGGAATTAAAGGCGTTGGCAATGTCCAAGGACACTGCCACGACACACTTGCCCTGGGATACCGCATCCCCCGTCGTGAGGGCTCGCACGCGCATGATGGCGTCCACCGTGGAGCGCATTCTGCGAAAGCCGAACTGTCCGTCCGAAAGGTCCGGCCCCACTCGTGCAAGGCGCGCGACGAGGCGGTTTGCAATTACTCTTTCAAAGAGCTTGCCCACCTCGTCGAGCAGCACAATGGGCCGGTACGCGGACGGAGAGTCCGCAGGGCGCCCCGGCTTCGCTATGAGGACCAGTTTTCCCGTCTTCCAGTGAAGTGGGAACTGGCCTCTCTCCAAACATGCGCTGAAGAGCCCCCTCAATCGAGGCCCGAGAGCCTCCATGGCCAGGACCCAGGCCCTCCCAGGCAAGCCGTCGGGTCCTGGGGCGGTATTCTTGGCACTTAGCCTTTGTACCGCCACTCTCATCTCTACCTCGGTCACCTCTGGAACGTCGTCGTCGTGGTCCACGTCAGGTACTGCCGGTGTTGGCGGAGCCATGGGCGGGGGGGAGTGTACCTCCCGCGTAGGGAACAGAGTGCTGACCACACCCTCCACGAGCTCGGGCCGGAGACTCTGAGTCAGCGGGGGAGCCCATGGACGGAGTTTCTCCCGAACCATCTTGTATGGGCGTCCCCACGGGTCTGCATTCAGAGACCCCAGCCAGACGTTGCGGGCCTCCAGCTTGGCCCGCTTCATCTCCGCTCGGAGGGTGCGCTTCGCCAGCCTGTAACCCTCATACAGCTCCGCCTCTATAGCCTCCGCATCCGGCTGGCGGTTGCGGCGCTTGCAGTACCTGGCGTACCGGCGTCGCGCGTGATTGCACGCATTGCGCAATGCCGCAATCTCCGGCGACCACCAGTACACCTGGCGCTTGGCACGTCCTGGACGGACTCGGGGCATTGACGCGTCGCAGATTTGCGACATGCCCTCCCGGAACCACTCTGCCTCGACGTCGATATCGACAGGCCTGTCCGGTGCTTGCACCCAGGCCTGTACCGTCGCGGCTTCCAGGAGGAACTCCCGGTCCATCTGCCTCAGCGCCCACCGCGAACCACAAGGGCTCTGCCGGACCGGCGTGGTCGAGGTTTGGGCGGAGACGTCAAACCGGATGTACCGGTGGTCTGAGAACGTCTCCACCCCCTCCATAGCGCGCCAAACCTACAGTAGCTGCCGCCCTAACACAATCCGCCGTACTTAGAAGATGAGATGGCGCAAGGGTGTAACCAATAGCCTGGCCAACTTCCTAGCCATTATGGTCATTTCGTCTGGACTCTTCCCATCGTCACGACTTATTTTAATCGTGGAAGACATCTGACTTCAGGGTTATTTTTACTCAATCTTATTAAGGAACTCCAATTACTTCAGAACACTCTAAGTCAATCATTATAAAATTGCAATAAAAAATATCTATGATTTTTGACATTTGCGCCATCGAGCGAGGCGCAGACTTTAATAATAAAATAAGGTCAACGACTAAAATTTGCAAGCAAAATTATATAATTTTGGTATACACGGAAGTCCGTGTATAACAAAATCATTCCGGAATTATTGAAATCATATTTGTTCGAGTAAACACCAAGAATGGCTATTGGTCCCCTGATTACATCACAAGCTCCGATTTGCCCCAGAGATTTCATTCATACTGAACGTATCCTCTTCATTGTGTTCACTAATGACATAGTCAACTACATGCCAATAATCCTTGTTTGTTGATGATTTTAAGATATATCGTCAAATAAAAACACTAGACGACTGATATTTTTGTCTATTTCGGGCCCTATACCTAGATGATTTTGAGCTGTTGTAATGATCAAATCGCGCGGATAACTCTAATTTTGCGATGCAGGATTTAGAAGTTTTTAATTTAAAACAATGTTCTACGAAGATATCCACACACACACACACCATAATTCTTACGAACACATACAAAATCGTACCACCATGCATAACACACCACACCACGTCCGCATGAGTAACCATTGTTTTATTTTTATTATTATTGTTGCTATTATTTTATTTTTTTGTTGTAATTCCATTATCATTTTTTCCTACATAAGTGTCTTATTTTAAGTTTTTTATTTTTAAAATGTCAATTAGCATTGTTTGTAAACAAATAGTAAATATGTAAGAGAAGGGTACTGTCTCCTAAGATACAGGTTCACCACCTAGTTCAGGAGGCAGAGCATCTATGTAACAGTGACACTTGTTTGCAAATAAATGATCATTATTATTCATTTTATCATATTCATTTATTATTATTATTAATTCGTATTATTATAATAGCTGTCGCTACATACTAAAGCTAGGTTTCATTACAAGTCACAATAGAATATGCCTATTTCGACAGCCGTCGTCAAAATAATCTTTTAATAAACCTAATTATCTTGATTAAACTTTATATTTATGTTGTTGTATTATTGTTGAATGTGTGTATGAGACAGTATAAAAATAAGGTCAAAGTTTTATTTATGATACTGTCTAGCTACTTATAAAAAAAAACTTGTTGTGTTCTTGTTGTTCTGTTTACTAACATAGTTGTAAGTTTTTGTGTTACTAATCTGTTTTTGTATTGGTTTACTAACATAGTTTTTATAAGTTATTATGATACTAACAAGTTGTTATGGATATATCTGAAATAAAGAGATGATTATTATTATTATTATTTCCTTTATTCATTATATAAACTTATTAATTACATTTTTAAATATTTTTTAAAAAACTTACAAAAAATAAAAAACATTTAAAAATATAAAAAATAGTGTCCCACCGGTATCGGGAACAGGGTCCAAGCTACCGGCGGTCAGGGCTCCAGAGAAAGGAACCTCCTAACAATACGAGCCGTGTCCAGGAGTACCGCTTTCTGAATCAAGCCCTTGATCCAGCCGCCTAACGAGAGCCTCCTAAGGTGTTGGTCGAGGCTCTTGGCTATTAAGCCATTACCCGACACGACTATCGGTACAATGATCGCCGAATCCACTTCCCACATGTCGACAACCTCGCGAGCCAAGTCAATATACTTGATTTGTTTATCTTTCTCAGCTTTCACGAGGTTCTCGTCATGCGGAACGGATATGTCAACAATCATTGCACGCCTCTCGTTTCGGTCCACCACCACTATATCAGGCTTATTATTATTATTAATAAGAAGACTAAAAACTGAATATTTAATCGAAGTAAATTAAGCAATTTTATACATAATGATTACGCAGTTTTTATTAATACTATGCTTAGTGATTGTTATAGTTGGTGCTTATTTTCGGTATAGCTGAGCTGGGAGACTGATGCACAAAATCCCTGGACCTCCAAGACTACCACTAATTGAACATGTGGTTACCATGTATAAAAGTCCGGGTAAATATCTAGTAAATACTAAAGTGACTGAAAGTGTAATAAATAAATCAAATGATCTGGCAGGCTTTCTCTAATGGCATGGTTATGTATTCAGTTTACACAACTCCTTTATCCTGTGGTTATTTTCATTTGAATAATTATTTATTTCAAAATATTTCACGAAAAATTAAAAAGATAAAATACTGGCAGACTTCGGTTTATAAGTCAAGATATCCCATTTAGACGGACTGAGTTTATAGTCTTGAAGATACGGTTATTGAAAGAAAATAAAAAAGTTTCATCGTCTAAACGTTCACACTTCGCGCTCTTTCTCTCTGGCGACAAAATTTCTCCGCAACGGTATATTGATTGTGTCCGTGTACACAGAATTTCAAAGTGCAATTATCGTATTTCGAGGTTTAATTAAGTCTGCTCTTTTAAGACAAGTATTAGTTAAACGAAAATGGAAAATTGGTAATTATTTAATGGATAAAAAAAATGGATAGCATTGGCAAAACAATTACGGAGTATCTAACACGTAGGACTTTGAATTATAATATTGGATGATGAAAAGACATTAAAAAATATGTTCCAGATAAAAAACCCAAGTAATCACAAAATCTAAGTAATTAAGTAATTACTAATGTTTCCGGGCTGGCTGCATCGATAGCACGCTGCAGCTATCGCTGCGCCATCTACCAGCTAATCAAGCCACCTGGTGCACTTACAGCAATCCATTTAGAGATAAATATTCTTTAATAAGTCTCAATAGCGCCATCTATCAATTCTTTGAGACACTAGTAGTGCAGTAAAATTTATGTTAGTTATTTATAAGCCCTAATTATTCTTGCAATAATTGATTACCTTGGAAATATTACTGTTAATCACATCTGATTATAATGTTTTAGTTTACATATCAACAGCTGTATTAATGCAATTAATTGTAATAAGTTTGTCAATTTGTTTGACTTATTCAAATATTTCGTGCTATGAAAGAAAGGGGATAGTATTTTGACTTCCAGGTGATTGTGTTTGTAGATGCATTGAGCGACGTTTGTAGAATGGCTGGATTTTCTTATACCGTGAATTTGTGTAAAACTGTGTGAAATATATGAAACCTGAATGATATCACTTCGTTTGATTTCCCAAACTCCTATCACACTAAACTCGAATGACATGTCTCGCACTCAAAACGATTTAAACCGATTTGTATGATAATCATAAGAACTTTAAAATCTGACAGATTAGATCATATTTATACAAGTCGAGATTCTCGCAAGCAGGAATCTTCTTTTGATATGTAAACAATAAACATTATCGCTTGGCTATATGTGACTTGCAAATCTCGTATGACATAATCGTAGGTAAGAAACCAGTTCTTGCCTGTACGTTAACTGATAATCTTATGGCGATTATTGTTTGCGATAGTAGCGTAGAATTTTTCGAACTGAAACGTGCGAGAAACTCTCTTCGTCTAAATGGGCCTTAAAGGTCACAGCACAAGCCAAGGTGGACAGCACATTAAAGCTACCCGGAACTGGGTCTACATTTGTGTATAATAATGTCTAATTTTACAATATCGTCAAGTATCGTCTTCGTGTGAATCATTCGCGGGCAGCGCACGGCCCACGACCTACGCGTTGGCAATGCGTGGTCCACCCGCCGTCTGCACGTGCAGGGTTAACCTACCCATGCAGGTCCATAAAAAGAATACTAGCTGCAGAAGGCGAGGCAGTGCGGAGTGGGTGCCGGGTGGCTCTAATGAGCTGTGTGTGTGACCTTTAGTCTCTTCAAACAATTTGCTGGCTACCTACAGTTGTTAGTTCGATCACTGTATCGAAAATCTATGTACCTACTAGTAGGTGCAGCGATGATAAGTTCACGATATATAATATGAATTACTGAAACTATTATTTAATTTATTACAAATAATTTAAAAACCTATTGTTCATTTATTAGTTAAAAAAATAGAACTTATTTTTTAATTTGTTTTAGACAATGATTTATAAAATAAATTAAATAAAAAATATTTATTGATATTTATTTTTTTATAAGAAGGCCTCTTCTAAAAGAGTTCTATTCGTCTCTGTCCTACGCAAAAAAAGTCAATTTGTTGCCCGCTGTCTTTGCTAATCCTCATGCCGACTTGTGCACTGTGCAGTCTTCATAATCTTCATATGCATCTCGAGGTAAGAGATTGTTATTGTACATTACCGTAATCAAAGCAAAAATATTTTTTTATTTTTTTGAAAACTTTATGCACTAATATACAGTGTGCAAAGGCGGACTTAATGCCTTAGGCATTTTCTGCCAGTCGACCTTAGGGTGGTGCAGAGACATAACATGGCAGGTGCAGCTTAAAAGAAGACAGACAGAAAGGACAAAAGAACATTAATAAATATATACATACAAATAAAGAATAATATTGTGAAGAAACGAATACAACAAATCAAGAGTGTATTTATTTTTATTTTTTATGGTAGTTAAAAACATCCAATGACAAATCCCAAGGGAAGTACTGTCAGACTCTTACTGACCAAGAACCTACCCCATTCCTTCGTTGCCTATCGTGCCGGGGCCGGGTATTCCTTTCGGAAGCTGACCCACGACCCAAGCAGGCTTCGACCCTGCCTGCCTGCAGCTAGCAGGCTGGGCCTCTACGGTTTGCTGACAGCTCCTTGAAGCGCGCGGGAACAGAACACGCCGTCGACGACTTGGACTCGGTCCGGTCGGTTACCGGACGATCGGACAGCGTGCTACCCATTGCACGCCGACAAAACAAGAGTGTGATGATTCTACCAACTTCTTGCGCATATGATCTCGTGCTTTTACTTTAAAGGATAACCGACTGGTTGCCGTCCTGATATTCAGAGGGAGCGCATTCCAAAGGAAGATCGCCTGGACAAAGAAAGAGGAATGTAACGCGACAGACTGAAACATTTTTTTTTTTATAAACTAGTGCTTGATTCCAATTTTTTCTGATGGTAAGCAGTTATGCAATCGTTGATAGTAAGGCGCACTATTTTTTTTTTATATATAGTATTTATTTAAAATATTTTTATCATTTCTTTTTGCAGAAGAAATTTTTGCACATTTGAGAATATGGCACAAAATCTACGGTCGTCTTTGGAGACAGGACGGAGTTCACATCCGTGCGATACATTTATATCAACCTGAGGGCGTAGAGGTATAATAATTATTAATAATAAGTAATTAGGCCCTATGTCAAGTAATACTATATAACGTAATGCTGACAAAGTGATAATACGACATTATTTCGACACTCGCAGTACTAGTCCATTGGAATATTATTAATCTACTCTAAAAATCCTAAAATTGAAATATAAAAAAAAAATCAAACAAACTAAATAGCATAAAATCGAAAACAAAATAAATCACCATTTATAAAAATCGGTACACTAACCTTTGACAACAGTGACGTAATCTATTGGCGCTATTATTATGAATGATCAATAAAAATATCGTATTCTGACTTCCACAGCTGGCTATACGATCCCAAAGAATAGTTTCCTCGACATCCATGTGTTCGACATCCATCGTGACCCTGAGGTGTACACTGAGCCTGAGAAGTTCCGACCAGAGCGGTTCCTCCCGCAGAACACAGTTGGACGCAACCCTTTAGCTACATACCCTTTAGTGCTGGTCCGAGATACTGCATTGGTTAGTATCAAAATTAAGTAATGTATGCGGTTTTTGTAGTTTTATCATTATTATGTTTTTGGATTAACTGCTAAGTACTTATCATGAGGGAGCAGTGGTAGCCCAGTGATAACAACCCGACTAATGCCTTGATCACACGTTCCGAGCAATCGGGCGAGAAAGTTCTCTAGACCGAATACTCGGTACGTATAAACATAGCACCGAGTACTCGGCCGAGCGCTTATATCTACAACTCGCTTATAACACTGGTTAGTCACCCTAACTGCTATGCCGAAGGTCGTGGGTTCGATTCCCACCCAGGACATACGTTTGTATGATGAGCAATCATTTTGTTCTGTGTCTAAGTGTAATTTATATATGTATGTATTTAGAAATATATAAGTATGTTTATCAGTTGTCTAGTACCCATTAAAAAAAACTCGACTAAAAAAAAACATTGTCTCACCCTTTTACTTAGTACGTGTGATCAAGACATTCGAACCCAGCCAGACTGTGTTCAAACACACAACAATACTACTTTGTGTAATCTCCACAGCTCTGAAAACAGTGAAGGAAATCCTCGCAAAAAGCCGAAATGTGCTAAGTATAACCAAAAATTCGAAGACATAATTATGGCATCTACCAATTTGCATTGGGCCCGTGTGGTAGATTACGGCCCATTCCCTCTTCTAGAGAAGAGGGCTGAGTCCCAGTACTGGGAACATTATAAGGCTACTGATTATGAAATACTATTTATCATGGGTCTGTGATGTCTCACTGCTAGGCAATGGCTCCGTTCCATTCTTCCACATTTTTCTGCCCCTGGTTACATCTGTTCATTCCATAAATAGGAGTCCGAACCGCGGCCTTCCGACATCTATTTTAGTTAAGTGGCTGAGTTGTCTAAGTCTGCGATTTGTGTTTTAGGACGATGTTTTTTTTATTGTTGATTGGCTCAAGCTCGATGTGTGGTCGACGATGGAGCACGTTTGCCTAAAAGTGACCTATTCACTCTTGACTATCAAGAAACACGGACTCCGGCAGGGAACTCCACTCCTTAGCTGTACCCACAATGATTGTGTTCCCAAAACGTTTTATGCGTATGGGTGGGATGTCCATCATATACTAGGTGGAGCATAGCCGTACGCCTGGTGGTCTATGCAACTCCGACACACACTCCACGAAAAGCAAACAGTAGAAAACCGACAGGCGTCGGTGTCGATGCTCAAGATTTCGAAGCTTTGACTCGACGAGTGCATCAATACCAATGATCATCTTAGTTGTCATATAGGCATTATTCCTCAAGCGACTGTTATTTTAACACCGAAAGTACTTCGTTTCGTAACTCACTCGCAGACCCCGAGTAAAGACTTTTTGCGATTCGCAAATAACGTTTGCACTAGGTCCGTGGTGAGCCCGTTGAAAAATAGGAACTATCGCCGACAGAGCTTGCACATTCTAAGAATTTTATAATCATTGATATGCAGATTTTACTTTTTTTTAATGATCCACCAACTACAGTATATTCAGCCAATATCGTTTCCTCTACAGGAATACTGGCCTCTTATTTTTTGTTGGAAGTGTTGTTAAGTTGTCGTTATCTACCACGCGGACTAGCAACTATTTAGAGACTTTGTTGTAAGATCGCATCGCTGCTTACTATCCAACTAGTCCATGCTCCGGAGTGAGGAGAAGTAGCAGGCGATCGCCTCCTTCTGCGAAGCAGTAATGCTAGCAAAGGAGGTGGCCGAACGCATCAGGCAACGGCGCACACGCCGCCGCCGCCGCCGGGATTCCGATCCCAATTTTCGGCCACCGTAGGCGCGGGCTCGCGGACGGCGGGCAATGGGTAGCTCGCTGTCCGTCTGTCCAGTAACAGACCGGTCCGAGCTCAAGTTGTCTACGGCGCGCACTGTTCCCGCGCGCCTCAAGGAGTTGTCAGCAAAATGTAGGGGCCCAGCATGGCCGAAGCCTACTGGGGCCAAGGTTATGTGAAAATGTTACCGGGGCCCTGGGACAAACGCAATGAATGGGACAGGGTAGGTTTTTAGTCAGTAAGAGTCTGACCTTATTTCCCGCCCCACCCAAGGGCGGGATCTGTCATTGGATGATTTTACCTACAATAAAAAAAACCCCCAAGGGGATAAAATAGGGTATGAAATTTTGTATGAAACTTTGTCAATTTTAAACCGATCGGGCTGAGACTTTGCATGCATATAGCTACTATGACGTAGGCATCCCCTTAGAAAAGATTTTGATAAATTCTACCCACAAGGGGATAAAATAGGAGATGAAAGTTTGTATGAAACTTTGTCAATTTTAAACCTATCTAAAAATGATTATTAATTATTTGGATTTTAATAACTAAGTCTCAGGGGCAAAATCTCAAATTTACGGGCATTGACTTGAGAGAACATTGCTTCTTTCATGGACAGTTTTATGTTAATTGCTCACGAGTAAGTTCACCCAATAGCTTGATAGTTTTAGCGCCTAATGAAAGATTAGTTAAGAATATTGTGTTCAAAGAAGTTTTGTAGAAATTATTTTTTTACACACGCTAAACAATAGTAAAGCCGTTAAAAATATACCTAATTAATAATAATACTTAACGCGAGCGAACCCGCGGGCAAAAACTTTTACTTATAATTGTACGAGTATGTTGGCATCTACCGTCACACTTGAATATAGTCGCATAATGTTTAAATCAAAAGAATCTCAAGACTTTATTTAGCGGCTATTTTTATAATCTACCTATATTAATTATACCTATAAAAAACACACACTGGATCCTACCCTCTATTGGATCTCTCTCTATCACAGCTCTCTATCAATATTGAGTGACAGAGAGGCGAGAGGCGGGACGAAGGAACTCAAACTTGAGTTTCAGATCTCATAAGTACAGTCACGAGTAATAAGACTAATGCTTTGTCACATTTTCTTTTGTTTTCAATTACATAAAAAACCCAAACAGGTAAATCTAAATATTTTATTTTTACTCAACATAGTTGGTTGTAATTAAAATAAAGGGAGGCTCACCAGACGTGTTTTTGCTAGATTTTAATATGTGCGAAACTCTTCGTGTGCGCAATTGGCCATTTTTTTTTTTACTTTTAGCCTATACTTCTCCACTACTGGGCCAAGGCTTGCCCTTAATTTTTACAGGTATTCTTTTCTCGAGCCTCTTAGAAACACACCTTGCCATAGGCATCAAAGGAAGCTCTCAATGACGTGTTAAAATGTCAATCGTGCGAGCAAGATAGTTATATAGAGCTATACACCTTATTCAGCTCCATTATTTTAGTGGTTTTGTTTAAGGGCCGGTTGTAGTCACTGAATATTTTGTATGAACTCCGCTCGGGACTTTGTCAGCTTCGCGGCCCCAAAACAGCGGTTTCATTTTTATTAAAAAAAAAAAACAATAACTATTCAAGATTTCTGTTTCTGCGAAACTCTTTTAAATAACAAGTTTTTTTTTGTAACTTTCATATATTTCCGTAACGTAATCTCGTAGATAAACACGTTTGAAATCGTAAATTAGGGTCAAATACGCGATAATTTTTTATCGAGCCAACTAATTTATATACTTTTTTTCATTTTTGCCTAGCGCTTGTTCATAGTCAATTTTAATAAAATATTTTTTTATGGTTTTCTCTTCTATATTTTTGGATTTCCAGATGTTTAAAAAAGTTCAAAATGAGTAGAACCAATGAATCGCGTTTAGACCTTATTGTACGGCCTCAGGTCGTCTCGCTACCTTTTCCTTAGTCGGCCTCAGCGGCGTCATCCGTCGTCAAGCACGCTTACCCTGAATAAATTCAGTATCATTACCATCACTTCAACCAAAAGACGTCCACTGCTGGACATAGACCTCCCCCAAGCGTCGCCACAACGACCGGTCCTGTCTCGTATCCATCGGTTTCCCACGACCCTCACCAGGTCATCGGTCCATCTTGTGGGAGGCCTTCGTTACGTCTTCCAGTACGTGGTCGCCACTCTAGAACCTTTCATCCCCAAAGACCATCTGTTCTGCATGCAATGTCCCCTGCCCACTGCCACTTAAGTTTGGCGATTCCTCGAGCTATGTCGGCAACCTGGGTTCTCCTGCAGATATCTTAATTTCTGATGTGATCACGCAAGGAAACTC
Source organism: Leucania comma (assembly GCA_958295575.1). Classification (NCBI taxonomy): domain Eukaryota; kingdom Metazoa; phylum Arthropoda; class Insecta; order Lepidoptera; family Noctuidae; genus Leucania; species Leucania comma. The sequence goes on from OY282469.1 coordinate 5,983,562, forward strand.
CGAGCATAGACCTTTCCATTGCCCTTTGGTTGACTTTGAGTCTTCTGATGAGGCCTTTTGTAAGTGACCGCGTTTTGAAGCCATACGTCATCACTGGCTACACGCACTGGTCATGAGACACTAATTCAGTATCAGTACAAAATAATTATGGTGATGACGAATTCAAATACATCAATTTTTTTTATAACTATAGTTTCAATTTATTTCATAGTTTAGTTTTTTTTTTGTAAACGTCATAATGACTTTCACTCTCCAGACAAAGAAAAATGCGATATACACGACATACAACTTACACATATTACATCTAATTGTCGTTTCGTTGTTTGAGATTCATAATTTGGTAACTGTTTATTCAACTTGATAATATGATGTTGACTTTCTACGTTGAGAATGTGTACTTGTTTCAGATTTTTCGCTTCGTAGATTTCGTTTTCTCAGTTTTCCTTCCCAGAGCTTCTGCAAATATAGATATGAATCTATAACATAACTACGTATTAGATAAAGCTGAAAATTTAATCTAGATGTGAATTACCCGTCATAAAAGATTATTGGTCAGTCACGACCACGTAAGGTAAAATTACGAAATTGTCGCATTAAAGGAGATCAAGAGATTTCGCTAACAAGTTCAACAATAGTATTTAGGAAAATATTTTTAACGTTCGAAGTTACTATTTGTAGTAGTTGTTATTTGTAGTATCAAAACATCTTAATTTTATCAACATGTCTTACTTCTAAAATGTTTGACAGTTTTGTTACTATTTTGGTGTACAATAAAGTCTATTTTACTCATTATTTCGGTGATATGTATAGACCTCCCCTAAGAATTATTATTAGTAGTTAGTACCACAAGGATTAATTCCATACCTCCACCAGGTGATTGTTTGAAACCGAGATTCATTCATCTGGCCTATATTTTTCGTACCTATCTACATATTTTGTGTCGTAAGCCACTGGGTGCAAATGAGTGCCTCTTATATATAATGAGAAAGAAAAAATAGTAAAAAAAAAAATATGACCAGAGGAATGAGTCAGAACTAATTCATCTGGCCAATTTATTTTTTCCTCGGTTTCAAAGAGTCACCCCACCAGGTTCCACTTATTGATCCACTCATGTAGGCTACTCGTATACCTATATTCGTAGTCGTATCATTAATTTTGTTAACATACCTTAAATGATTTCCTGAACTTAGTGGACATGGCGCTGAACAGCAATGGGTTCAACACCGTGGGTAGCCAGCTGTTAAACATCGCAAACTTGTGCACCGTTGACCACCACTGGAACCACAAATTCATTGTCAATAAAGTGTATATCTCTATATCTTTATACACCGTTAAATTTTGGTCGTTTTAATCCCATGGAGGGTAAAAAAATGAAGTACTTTTTTTTCAAAAACTCGAATTAATATACGCATGTACAAAATTAATTTCTTTAAGTAAACGAGTCAATGACCTTGTAGGTAGTTGTCGGTCGTTGCGTACTATCTAGCTACAGGTCATTGGACTCGTCCAGCTGACATTTACCTAAAGAAATTAATTTCGTACTTGCGTGAATAAATTCGAGTTTAAAAAAAAGTACTTTATTTTTTAATTTTATCTTTACTACTCTATAGTGTTTCATCTACCGAATCGACCCTCCATGGGATTATGTACGTGTGTTTGTCACATAACTCTCATAAATTAGGAAGAGTTAGGTGGTTGATTGATTTAGGTGAAATTTCGTGTGTACATTAGAATGGGTCCCTAAAAGGTTTGAAATTCAATTGGACCCTGTAGATGGTTTTTTTTTTATGGTAGTTAAAATCATCCAATGACAAATCCCGTTCTTGGACGTACGGAAATTAGTGTCAGACTCTTACTGCCTAAAAACCTGCCCAGTTCCTTCGTTGCCTATCATACCGGGGCTGAGCCTTCCTCTCAAAAAACGGCCCTTGACCCCAGCAGGCTTCGACCCTGTAGATGGTGCTATAATTAGGTGTTTATTTAATTTTATGACAAAAAGCCAGCTTTTGAGCAGGTCTTCTGGCAGGACTACTAGCACTCAGATAATAAAGTTAAAGAATTTTATTGTTGGTTTAAACGCGCTGATCTCTGGAAGCACCAGGGATAACTAGATTCATGAGTAATAGTATAGGCGTATAACGTCATGCTACGGTCCACTAAAACAGAGCAGTAACCACAGATATTGGTGAAACCGGGACAGGTCGTTTTCTATAATTTTAAATAAATTTCTATCTCCTAATTTGCATAAATTGAAATACGCTGGGGGATACCCAATGAAATTTAGGTAACATATCTGACATTTCTGTGTACACAACCACGATGCTAGAGAATTTAGATTGTCAGTGACGTCCTAATGAATGTACACAATGTGTTAAAAAAAAAAGATATAATAGTTGAACATACACGGTGAAGATGAGCAAATTTTTCATAGTCGACTGCAAACATCAAAGTTCTCAGCAGGAAGAATGGAAGCCAACAAATCACGAATGACACCGTCAGGGCCACTGGGTATCAAAACAAAATATTTCATTAATGATTTAACAATTTAAACACTATTGTCTTAGTTACACTGAATAAAACAACTTACCTATTAGTTTATTGACTTTCTTTCGTTTATACCCACTATTGAATACTGAGCCTTTAAACTTATACATTTCATTATTATCGTTAACCCTAAATGCTATCATAGTGTACACGAAAGTCATAATACCCAACGGAACGATGAAGGTGAGCACTGCACTTACTCCACTCACAATTCTTCCAAACCAAGATGGCAGGGAAAAACAAATCAAAGTGTTTCCAGTGTCGAATATTTCTAACATCCAAAATTCTGGCAACGTTTCAATGATTGCCACCGTCCAAATTATGCCAATAATCTTGCCCACTCTTCGCCACACCGGCGTGCCTTGCAGCATCATTGGATAGCACACTGCGATGTATCTTTCTATCGAAAGAGCCGTCATCACCATGATGCTGTTGTTCCAGAGAATACTTATAAATAAAAAATGGATGCATAGAACGAAGTTGCATGAAAACACTCCGTAGTTAAATTGAAACAGATCGTTACTTTGAGTCAGGAGTTGATAAATAATTAGCAATATAGGGAAGGTGACGAGCAGGTCCGATACAGCCAAGTTGAAGAGGTAACAGTTGGTGGCGGTGTGCATGCTCTTGTCGTAGTAGATGACGATACAAGTGAGCGTGTTGCCGACAAGGCTGGCCACGAAGATGATGAACAAAGCTACGGAGAATATGACTTGAGAACTGTACGGCACTTCAGTGAGAGCCAATTCCACGTAGCGGTGCCAATCTTCTGTGATGTTTACTTCTGATTGATTCATTGTTTTGGATTTTGTTAGAACTCGTCGATTTTTTAAACACAGTATTTTAGTTTTCACGTCACTCACGAGTTTGATGAAACTTTGCGTAAATTCACAAGTTTCACGCAAGGTATTACGTACACGACTGAGCTAATGCTGCCGGTACTGGTCAATGTTTATCTAATACTGTATATTAGTTATCAACGAAGTAGTGTGTTCAGTAAAGTACATAAACGATTAACTGGATTAATTCTTGGGCCTGATGCATGGGCGTGGGTTGTAAAGTAAATTATTTAATCTATGGGTGAAAGGACCAGTGAATGTATAATAAAAGCACCCATTTACCGAAAATATACTAGGCCGCAAAAATTACAGTTCACAAAAAGAAATTGCGTTATCTTCGAAAGTTATGTACCAAGGTAGGTACATAAGCGCTAGCGCATATAAATATCTCACCAAAAATATAAGTTTGAAAGTGGGAGCCAAGTTTAATGTTATGATATGGTGTGGCTGTCGATTTCACCGACAAAAGAATTAAGATCTAAATGGATGCAAAGTTCTGTAGATCATCCGGGAATTAATTTATTAAAACTAAAAACATCAAAATTTAGCCCGGTTATTTTTTTTTTACCAACAAAACAAATATATAGAAGACTATTACATTATAAAAACAATATTATACTTATAAAAAAAAAAAAAAAAAAAATAGGTTGGCTGGTAGAGAATGCCTTGTTGCATTAAGTCCGCCTATGTACCACTACTGTACATGAAGTCTAAATAAATAAATAATAAATAAATAACATAAAGGTGTTATGCTGTTTAGCCAAAAAAAAGTAGTGTACAGAACTTGGCACCCATTTAGATCACAAATCTTTTGTCGGTGAAGTCGACAACCACACCATATTATAAATTTGAACTTGGCTCTCATTTTCACATTTATGTTTTTGGTGTGAAGTCATTACTTTTTGCTAATTAATTTTTTGTGGTCATCTATATAAAAACCACATTTTACTATGCTAGTAATTCCACTTCCAATTTTGCAAGGCGCTAAGTTTTACCTGTTAAAATAGATTGATTAAAAAACAAATAATCGTAATTTATATTTTTTTTTTCTGTTGTATTTTTCTTTGTACATACAATTTATTTCAACTTTTTAGCAACAATTTTCTAGATCATCTGCAAGTGGGTAAGTATTTTGATCTATAAGTCAGTTAGAAAAATGACGATTTTCAGACCACATTCTTGTAATGAAATTCATGGTACGTGCTCATAGAGGAAATACTAAAACGATAAAAAAAGTTGTTATTTTTGTAATCAACTGTTTTTTTTTTTTATGTAAGAAGCTTTTTTAGTACTTATCAATCACCTGCAACATAATAGAGTTTTAGGAACTCATCTTGCGTAACTATTTAAGAAACTATTACACTTTTTATTCGCGACCCAGATTTTTTGTGATCCAGTGTATTATTGAGATCTAATAAGCCAAGTAGGGTGTTTATAGCAGCCTTTACCCTCATGATACATTAAGCAAATTACTCGATAGTATATCTCAATTACTTTGGGTAGCGTACCTACCTACTTACTTTATTTTTAAGGACACTGTTTATATTTACATAATAGCACCTTTAGTACTATTTATCTAATTAATACAGTAGGTAGTTTCTGCACGCCTGGATGTCACCATTATAAGCGTGGATCGCCAGGACACGGTGTAAGGATCATAAGGTGTTACGTTTAGGTGAAGCACTGCCTCTTACCTCCGGCTGTAAAGCAGGCCATGGTATGGAGCGAGAGGGAACAGGAAGTAGTCGCCTCCTTCTACGAAGCTTCTATGAAGCAAAGCAAAGGTGAGACGGTATTTCACGCCAGAACCTTTTCAGCTCAACCTTTATAAAGCGCAAGTTCAATCGTGTATGGAGTTCTGCTCTCATCTTTAGGATGGATCTGCCAAATACCAGCTCGATGCACTAGAATCGATTGAGAAGCGAGCTAAGATCATTGATAATGATGCACTTGTTGAGTCGAAACTAAAAAGCCTTGGGCATCGACGCCAAGTTGCTCGCCTGTCGGTTTTCTATCGTTTTCATTTCGGGGAGTGTGCATTGGAATTGCACAATTTAATTCCGGCAAGTCCGTTGCATCATCGGACCACTAGGCGTTATCGGTACATGGTGGACATCTTACCCATGTGTACAAAGCATTTTCGGAACACATTTATTGTGCGTACAGCTAAAGAGTGGAATTCCCTGCCGGACTGTGTTTCCTGATAACTACAACTTAGGGGTCTTTAAGTCAAGAGTGAATAGGTTACTTCTAGGCAATCAGTCTCCATCGTCGGCCACATCATCGCTTACCATCAGGTGAGATAGTGGTCAAATGCGAGCCTATGAATAATAAAAAAAAGCGGGCGGAAATACGGAACCCCAAAAAAAAAAGTCTTTGCACACATGAGTAGCAGACTCAACATTCTAAAGCATTAATCATTTATAGAAACACAAAACACTCATAAACTTAAGAAAGCACTTTCATTCTTCGTTTCCGATGAATAATAAATCATAATTGAAATAATATGGTTACGTATACGACGCACGATCAACAACAAAAGTGGTTAAATACTAATATTATTCATGAAACATATTATTCGTATCACAGTTGTTTCAGCACTTGGAACAGAGAGATATAAATAATAATTTTAACGAGTAACAACTATCGTTTGCATTCTGAGAAAACCTATTTTCGCAACATTGCTTATACTAAGACGCAATGTTTGGAGGGCATCGTAGTGAATGAAATACACATATATCATCGCTGGGCACATCTAGGACGTTAGTGTTTACTTTAAAAAAGAATGTTTATCTTGTGTTTTTTTAGCGTTCCGTAACCATTGTTACCAAACGCTGCCGCTATGTTTAAGTAACTTGATTGAATTTATTAGCATAGCATAGCATAGCATCAGCCTTACAAAGTTCCCACTGCTTAGACTCAGGCCTCCTCTTTAGGAGAGAGAATGGACCGTAATCCACCACGCAGGCCCAGTGCGGTTTGGTGAATGTCACATGTCTTCGAATTTTTGATTCTAAGACATGCCATGCCATTCCTCACGATGTTTTTCTTCATCGTTTTGAGAGCAGTGGTGATGAAATAAATTACGCAACGTAATGTGCCTAGCTGGGTTTGAACCTGGGACCTACAACTCGTAAGTAGGGGGCCGTTACCACTCGGCCACCCCTGCTCTCAATTACACCACTGCTCTGAAATTATTAAGCACTCAAATGATCACGTGACTCGTCTTTTTTAACCGATTTCAAAAAAGGAGGTTTCTCAATTCGACCGTATAGGCGTATATATGCTTTTTTATGTTTGTTAGCGAATAACTCAGTTGTTTATTCGCCGATTTGCAATTTTTTTTTTCCTTTAAGGGTATGTTTCCAAATTGGTTTCATTTTTTTCAAAATCCAGTTCTGATGATGGGTTCTATGAGGAATCGAGGGAACTCCTCAAATATTATAGGAAATTATATAGTGATTTTGGTATTTTTATCGAGGACCTAAGCATTTACAGTCAAAAAGTAACATTTGATGAAGTGGAACTGATGGAGAAGACCAGAAACGAATCTGCTCGCACAGATATCACAATGAAGATAGTTAAGCGACTATGACAATACAAATAAATATACGGTTCTGAATACATAGTTAGGTTGAAAATGGTATCATCACAGTGACCTGATGATGATGATGGAGCCAGAAGATAGACACCGGAACTCCGTAATTAATCAATGTATCCTAGCCGTGTTTAGGCTTGTTAGAATCGTCATGAGATGCACTTTGGCTATAAGGTACTATCAAACTGATCTGATGATGGAGCCGGAAGGTGGAAGGTAGACACGAGAACTTCATAATAAAACAATGTATCCTAGCAGTGTTTGGGTTTATTGGTATTATCATGAGAAATAGGCACTCTGATTATAAGTACATCGCAACAGAAAAGCGTGAAATAAAAAACATTTTACAAAAAAATAATAATAATAGTATAGTCCTTGACTACGATCAAATGAAGTGAAAGTACATTAGTTTATTTACCATAGTCTTGAAGACACCCAACTTATAATCAGACGGAAAGACAAGTTGTATCAGTCCTTCGATGTAAGCGGTAAGTATAAACGATGTTTAACTTTTATTTAATTAATTTCTTTGCCCGTATGTCATCATTGTCAAACTTCTGCAGAATATGAGCCTCTCAATTAAGAAATATATAGGGTGACTGGTAATTAGTGAACAATACTCAAACACGTGATTGTAGTCATGATATATTTCGCGATTTCAGGTTTGGTCCCATAGTAAAAATTGTTTGTTATCATGACTACAATCACGTGTTTAAGTATCGTTCACTAATTACCAGTCACCCTATATAGTAAGGAATAAAGTAAAATCAAACGGCCAAATTATTTCCACTTATTTATTAAAAATGTAAAAATATTCCATACACCACATTCATAAATTTATCCATATTCACGATAACTTCACTTGTAACTTAAAATATAAAGAACTTACTAAATAATATAAATCAAACAGTCTTTAGAGCTCTTGAACAATAGAAAAATTTAGGATTTTTTACAAACTCAGTTCATGTTTAAATTTATTTCTCTATATCCAAATTACGTTCTAAAATTTTGATATTTACAAATTTAAGTATTCTTTATATGTCATTTATTCTTTATATGTTTTTTTTTTCAAACGTCGTAATAAAAAATATTATTTTAAAACGTGCACCGTCCAGACGCAAGTTATCAGAATTGATTTGTTCTTTTCGATTTTGCACTGAGATAGACGCTGATATTTTCAGGTAGCATTTACATTAGGTATTTCATTAACTTCCAGTAGGCTTTCAACTTTGCTGGCTGGTTAATTAATTTAATCTATCTTGAATTGCATATTATTATTATCTTGATATACAATTATAAACAATTGGGATATTTCATTCTCGAATAAATGCTATTAATTTATTTAAAACACTCATGTGAGTGTGTGTTCACTGCTTCCAAAAACGGTGAAGGAAAACATCGTGAAAAAACCGGCATGTCCTAGAACCAAAAATTCGAAGACATGTGACATCCACCAATCCGTACTGGGTCCGCGTGGTGGATTACGGCTCATTCCCTCTCCTTGAGAGGAGGCCTGAGCCCCAGCAGTGGGAACATTATAAAGCTGATGTAATGCAATGCAATTCATGTGAATGGTACAACAGTTTTAAAGATGCATCAAGCTTATTTCCACATAAACTAAGCATCGAAGACCAATATGGCCTCTGACCGTAGTCCCACCTTATTTTTCCATCAAGAAAAATTAAAACATTTAACGACAAATCGACATTAAAATATTTAAGCAATGTAGTCTAAACTTCTTTAAACTTATTGTAAAATCTTATTCCTCCAATTAAGAACAAATTTCGTTAGCCATTGGTTGGTAAGAACCAGCCGTGTAAGCACTTGGGGGCTGGCGATGGAGTGTGGAACGTGGCGCGCGCCAGTTCACACATGGTCTTAGCGTCTAGGACCAGCATGGCCACTGTCTGTGTCATGTCTCCGCCCCACACTAACGCGCTGAGGAGAATGCCATCATCTTCCTCCTAGAAAAGAAGCATAGTGTAATTAAAGGTTTGTACAATATTCTGATAACTGTGATGTCGAAAAAGATCGTATGAGAAGCGATCCCAGTTAATAGCAAAGGTCTACGCACACCGGGATGGCATGGCAAAGGATTAAATTTTTGTAGAGTTTTAAGTGATTTTTTCTGAAGCAGAAAATATAAAGTATTAAAAAACTTAACTTATTACAAATGCTTACAAAATAAAAACGTATCATGCTAACGTGTGTTGCCTCACCTTAGCGTCAGGCCTTGGTACGAATATTGGCTCGCTGGGGTAACAGTTCAGATTGCACCAAGTCTTTGTTTCTCCAGTTCTGGTGTCCACCTTAATGACCTGAAAAATGGAATATCAGACTTAATATCTAAATATTACTTGTCAAGCTTTTATCTTTTGCTGCGTTTAAATTAGTATAAAACATTTACCCACGGACCAAAAAAAACCCATTACCAATTGAGGTGAAATTTTACGTATATGTTTAGTTTGCTAGTTGCGTAACGTCATTCTAAATCCAAAATGGCGAAACACCCAAGATGGCGGACTAGTATTTTTAATGCACTAATAATATGAGTATCAAATGAGAGGACTTGCTGAGAATAGGTACTTGAAAAATAAAGGGACGTCACTTTAAATCTAACATGGCAGACTTCTAAAGATGGGGGACTAAGTTTTTATGCTTTTTTTTATTTATAATAGGTATGGGTATCAAAAAAAAATATTTCTAGAAAGTAAAAAAATAAATAAAAAAGATAAAATAAACTTTTCCTTTAAAACTGTTACGTCATTATTATATTACCGTTATAGCACATTTTAATGAAAAGTAAATAACTTTTAGTCAATAAGTTATGTCACTTTTAATTTTTATACGACAATAAAAATTAGTTATTATATCTGTAGTATATACCTACATATATTATACAAACATAGTTGCCTTATCCCTGATATATTTCTGACTGCTTCTATTACGTAACGAAAAGAGTAAATGTCGCCTTGGATAGCTTATGAAGTAGGTATAACCCAAAGCAGAATACAAGTTAGCTGGGCTGAAATTTACAAAATTAATGTAAAAAGAATATCATACCGTTCCAGGATTCTCAGCATCCACATCTGAACTAATGGCGTAGAAGTATCTGTAGGGTTTACCTGAAATAGAATAAGCCCATATATAATCAACGTATGCCATTGCACCACCGGTACATGGGGGAAATCTCGGTTCGAAGCCTACTGGCATCAAGGGCCGCTTTCTGAAAAGAAGACTCGGTCCCGGTATGATAAACAACGAAGGAACGGGGTAGGTTTCTTCGTTGTTTAGAATTTGTCATTGGATGATTTTACCTACCATAAAAAACCTATTTTTCTTTAGGTGGCAAATCATTCAATGACTTCTCCCGCTCTGGCCGGAACGGGAGGGCATGTCAGACTTTTACTGACTAAATCCCACTCCTGTTCCTTCTTTGCCTTCATTTCAGGGCCCTTTGGTTCACTTTCACAGAACCCATGGCCCCCATTGTACGTACAGCTAAAGAGTGGAATTACTACCTGCTGGAATCTATTTCCTGTTTCTGTTTACTTCACTACTGACTTAGTGCTTGTTTACGGAGACGCGGCGCGTTGGGCGTTCGTCGTATATTTACATTGCATGCAGCAGCGGGCCGCGTCATCGCACGCGCAAACACAAACATATGGCAATGTACGATGACCGCTCAATGTGCCGCGCAACACGCCACTTCTCCATCAACAAGCCCTTAGAGATATTTAAATCAAGAGTGAATAGGTTGCTTTTAGGCAAGCCTGCTCCATCGTCGGCCATATCATTGCTTACCATCAGGTGAGATAGTGGTCAAACGCGAGCCTGTGCATAATAAAATAACTGGGCAAGTGCGAGTCGGACTCGCAAACCAAGGGTTCCGTACAAACGAACTTATTTATGTAAATAATTCAATTCCCGAATCGAGTCTGGGAAGATTTTTCCGAATCGCAAAAAAAAGCTGTTTTTGGTGACGTAACTACAAATATACAGTTTTCAGATTTTTTCTTATAATTGTGCCATAAGACCTTGCTCCCTGCCAAATTTCAGGATTCTAGGTCAACGGGAAGTACCCTATGAATTTTGATTCCCTTGAGTGTTGAAATATATTTTTTTTTGCGATATAAACGGCCGTTTCTATTTTTTCATTAATATAGAAGCTTGATTTCACTGCTTCAAGGGACCGCAGACCTGAGTACGTGATCTTAGTTTCAACTCGATACCTCCACGCGTTCCCGAGATAAAGGGTCTTGACAGACAGACAGACATACGGACAACAAAGTCATTCTGTAAGGGTTCCGCTTTATCCTTTTGAGGTACGGAAACCTAAAAAAAAGAATTACTGAAAGATTCTTGATAGGAAATTCACTGATCAGAGGCCTTTAGCCCACGAACTCTCAAGGTGATCCATTTGACGGCCTAGACTGAACTGCTAAAGAGATGTCAAAATGTCAAAAGTGGTATGGAGCTATACACCCTATACACCACTATTTTTTAATTAGTGCAAATACTTAAAGGGCTTATTAGAAAAGGTCTTGTTATTATTTAAGTAAAGTCTCAATAAATAATATTCATAAACAGCAAAGTTATGTTTATATCCCAAAATCTCACTCAATTTATGAAAACATTGTAAAGGTAATGAAAGAATGTCAATAAAAATGGGAAAACACTGCGCTTAGTATTTTCTAGTAGTAGTTGTTATGAATGATGATTCAATTATGAATTTGCCAATATTGACAAATTTTCATGGACAATTTTGGGATTTCGTTTTTTGTACTTTTGACTACACAGATATGATCAGTAACGGATACTGATTGAGCTCCATCTTTTTGTGCACTAATTAAAAAATAGGGGTGTATATCTCCATCCCAATTTTGACATATTAAAACGTCGTGGTGAGGCCCAGGACCGAGTTATTTAATAGAATTTACTAAAAAAAAAAACAATCATTAACGTACCATTGTGAAGATCATAGTGTATCCTGGGAGTTTCACAGCCGATATCCGCGATTGTCCACGACTCCATTTTGGATAAGTTTTGAGCTTTCAGGGACACTTCCAGTCTCTTGGGCCGCGCACGGAACCACTGCGCGTAGTCGGCATTACTTTGCATTGACTGGAAGTAGAGCAATATGAGATCAAAAAACAGAAATTAACTATACACCGTTAAATTTTGACTGTTTTAATCCCAGTGAGAGTCGATTCAGTAAATGAAGTACTATCGATTTGTAAAGAGAAAATTAAAAAATAAAGTGCTTTTTTTTAAACTCGAATCATTTTACGCATGTACGAAATTTAATTTCTTTAAGTAAGCCTTTCATGAAAGGCAACGAAGGAACGGGTGAGCCCTGGGGCCGAGCCCTCCTTTCAGATGCAGACCATCGCACTAATCCGGTGTAGGTTCTTCCCAAACTTGCCATGTTTGGTGAGGACCTGCGTCATACTGAAGGCCACGCCTCAAAGAGGGGACTTACCGCCATAATTGTGGCGTTCCCAGCACTCAAAATTTAAGTTTATACCTAGGATATGCAGTAGGACTACGGGGATGGTTTTGACGTGATTTCTTCCTGTGAAATTCAGAAGAAAGAAAGAAAAACAGTTTATTTACATGGAATGACGGAAAAGGAGGGAGGAGGGAGTAGTAGGTGTTTGAATTATTCACAAATTGATTCCTAGTGAATATTGTGATATAAAATTGGTGTAGTTGGTATCTCAAGCGTCTCCGTAACTAGACAATCTGTGGAATAATATGAAACAGGCGCGATAGTAAAATGACAATGAGAATTTTAGTATAGTGTTGACTACATTAGTCGAGAAAGTTAACTTGTTACATTTACTGCCAAATAGATACTACAAAAATATTAGAATGTGTATATCCATATTTTATGGTTAACTATTCATACGAAGACATGGCTTAAAAGACTTAGTATCCAAGTTAAAAAGATTATTAAAAAAGGGCTGCAGGAACGTCAGAATTTTTAAAACTCATTATGCGTATGAGTTTTTGAACCCAAAAATATACATCTAATGATTATATCCAACAAGATAAATTAGCACTTCTGCGGTAATTGCTGACACCTAGGTGTGAATGAGGAGCCGAAGAATTGGTGGATTATTTTCAGGCCATGGTACGGTAAATCCGAGTTTTCACTTGGAGACCTATCACCCAACATTCGCGTGGCGATTTTGCGGGGCAAAGTCGCTCGACACTAGCCTTGTTCACAATACCCAGTCGTGAACAAAGTGTCGTCCGGGGTACGTGCACTCAGTGCTGTAAATAGGGCGTTGGCACCGGTGAACCGACTAAGAGCGCAGTGCCTGGAGGGGCGCAAAAATTTTATAATATCTAGTTATTTTTGTTTGTATTGCACTATTTTCGCACCGGGCGAATAAAAGACTAATTACGGCACTGGGTCACTCGTACTCACTTTTCAAAGCTTGTCGGGCAAAGCGTCACTCGTCCTCACTATTCAAAGCTTTTCGGGCAAATGTCGAAGGACACGGTGGTCGCGCGTGTCGTCTTGTGGCAAGTCCCGTACACGTCGTAAGTAACAATCACACGGGACAGGGAAACGTGTAGAGCAACAGCGTCTCATGACAAATTTATCCTAGCGAATACATATGATCGGAATAAATAACCATATAATATTCCATGGTCTCCCTATATATAGACCATCTACCCTTGTGTCCTTTTTCAAATTTTCTCTTTTCATTTCATAGTAAACTCATTTAGTTTCAATACCAATAAAAATCTACACACCCAGCCTCAGTATTTCTGGTAACGGTAAAGAATAGCATTCCAAATGACTTATTTCTATAGCACGCACATATAGTTTGGGCGTCTTGTGGACACAAACATCTACCACCAGCCTGCCGTCTCTGTCCACCTGTATGAAGTGTCTAGAGAAATGTGTTCTGCAGTGACTCACCTCCATAGCATGCACATACATGGCATCGATAACTTTGGCATTCTTATAGGCACAAAGGTCTACTACCAGTCTGCCATTTTGTTCGAAGGCGTTGATGATGTGTAAGTAGAATAGAGGGTCTGTGCGGAACCGCTTCACTTCGCGGCCAGTAGAACGGCTCAGCAGCACTATGTGCGTCTGTGAATGAACGTTTCTTTGTTATTTAAATGTTTTATCCCTTAATTATAATGTAGCGACATCTATGTCGCCAAATAGGAACTAAACCTCAGAATTCTGTATCTTAGCATCAAAATTTTCCTTGCGATTAGAATATATACAACAGCCCAAAATCAACTATCAGACAATTGCCATAGCACTCATCTGGTTGCAGGATCCTTAATATAGTTACAGGTTTTTAAAATATAGTAGAATGATAAAAGGGAACATAATTTCAGTAAAAAGTAGATAACCACTTTGCTGCACATCTAGGTGTATATCGACCATGCCGTCGTTTTTAAGACCATACTTTAATTTTATAACTTTTCAATCGTTGAAATAGGAAACTAGAATACGAATTTCAAAACAAAGTAACGCATTAGAGAAACATAACTTGGCCGACCTGGTCCTTTGAATCCCAAAAAAAAAGTAAAAATAGAAATGGAATATCCAAACAAAAAATTGTTCGGTGTATTTTCAAAATAGACGTCTAAGATATAAGAAATACCTCATAGCCGGGGTTCCACTGCAGGCTGGAGCACAGCTTATCATTCTTGATGAGGCCGCGCATTAGTCCCGTCACTGATACCGAGAGTGGCTGTTCCACTATTACGAAGTAGTTCTCTGTTATACCTGAAATATAATAGTAGATTATGTGACTAGGGGTAACAGAAACGTCTTTAAGTCACGGGCGGTTTGTTGGATTCCAAACAGAACGAAAGTTGCTAGGTTTTAATCCCGAACGCAGCAAGGGGTTTATATAATTAAGCCAGAAACAACACCCGTCTGTTCTAAGGATTCTCCCTTTTCAATGGAAGTTTACGAAATTTTACACCCTGGTCTGCATACGTCTATAACTTCGCCTCTTAGGTATTGACTATATGCTAGGTCTAGATGTTGGTCAAGTTACTAAAAGACATTGGACCTGTATTACTTACCGAAAGTGTGCATGTAAGAAGGATTAAGTGTCCATCGAGGCTTCATTGAAGCCACAATACGTGCGCTTTTGAACATGTCACCTGAAAAACGAATACAAATGTTAAATATTACGTTTTTTTTATTTCACTGAATAAATAATATAATCTTTTGCAGAATTCTTATGGCTAAGCGGTAACGGCCTCGACTTACGCGTTGTACATCGAGGATTCAAACCCAGCCAGGCACATTACTTTATGTAATTAATTTCATCACTATTGCTTTCAAACCGGTGAAGGATAACCGGCATATCCTTAATTCAAAGACATGTGACATCCAACTACCCGCACCGGACCCGCGTGGTAGATTGCGGCCCATTCCCTCTCTTAGACAGAAGGCCTGATTCTTAGCAGTGAGAATATTTTAAGGCTGATTATGCCAAACCTTGTCAGCTGAAAGCTTTAAGCTCTAAAGATGATTGATATATAATTACCTTTCTCCGTGAATGGGAATTTAGCGACGACATGTTGTATTCTACCCTTCACGACAGACATACCGACGTTGTAGACATCTCCTGAAAATATAAAGTTAATCATTTATTACGTGTTCATGACTCTCTGGAGTCACTATTTTTTAATATAATTCAAATATACTCGTACATATCCTTATAGTATATTTAATTGTTTTTGTGTTTGTCTATATAATAGTAGATTATGTGTTTAGCTTTATCCAAAGCAGTGTCTATAAGTTGTGAGCGGTATGTTGAATTAGAAACGAAACGAGGGTTGCTAAGTTTTAATCCCGAACGCCAGCGAGGGAATTATATAATTTACTACCGAGTATTGCGAGGGAGTTTATATAGTAACTTGAGTGAAGTGAGGAATTCAAGCTGCCCAAGACAAAGACAGATTCATACCGATGTTGGATACTCTACTTTTTACACCATTTGTGAGACAATTAAAAGATACTTTACTAAAAAAAATTATATATTAGAGAAACTGTATTATTTACAAGTTAATCTTAACCATCACTTTTTTTTTAAAGGCTTGTCACTCAGTATAGAGACTCATCAGTAACCACATTTTTTATTTTTTTTTTTGTTATCGTCCAGTTTGATGTACATTAAAATTTGAATTCACTTAATCTGTTTTTTTTTTTTTCAAAATAATGTTTTAGAGGTTCCAAATTCAAATCTCATAATTCCCTAGGGATCGCTCATACTACATTATCTCTCTAGGGACAGAATGACTAGCTTTAAGTGATGAGTGTACGACATATAAAAGGGCATTATTGCGTAGGTGGTGTAAAAATAAATATAAATGGCTAAGTGTGTTACTAAGCGCAAACTCAGACAATAATTACACCAATTTGAGGGGAGAAATGGCACGGAAAACCTCAAAAAGCACGATTTTGTCTGTTCAGATTGGTCAATTTTCCTCACCATTGGGCATGACGTGCGGGTGCGAGGTGTGGTTGACCAGCGCCAAGCAGGTCGTCATGTTCTTCCTCTCCAGTGTGTCCAGTGTCACCGTGTCCACCCTGGAGAACACAGACATTTTGTTACCAACTCGTTTGACTTAGTACAATATTAAATTCTAAATACTAAGCTCGTCTTCTTCTTCAATAATTTCTCTTATCAGTCAGTATCATTATTATACAAAGAGATTTAAAGAGATATTATAGAGCGGACATCGGAAGAAATGTCTTAGAAAAACTGTCATCCTATATCATCTAGCTTTCAATAGTAAACATGCGAATTAAATTTGTAATTTACATGTTTTTACGTAATTTTTTCTAGAACTATTTGCAAAAATTATGGAATTCTAATTAATTACAGAGTAAATACGAAAAATATTTACGAAGTCAGGTCCAGTCGCCCACACTAGACTGAGCGACTTACTACCTAGGTAACAAGTAACAGATCACGATTTTGTTCGCCATGTCCTGTCTATTGGTAGTATATAATTTAATTTCTTTGTTATTATATAAAAAGGAAAGGGGCTAGTAGTGATGTTGACAAACTTGGAGCAACTTTTACCTACCAGGGTTTTGGGATTATTTGAAATAGTTAATAATTGTTCAGGCAGGGGCCATAATCTTAACATGGTTCCTGGTAACCAGTCCACCTAAAAAACCATAGAATTATCTTTGTTGTGCACATGTCGAAATAGTGTTTTCATCAGCCGGACTTAGGAGCACTAGCATAGCGCATACAGGGATAATCGTCGGTTGGTACCACGTTCAATTAAGTTTCTAAAGGGCCTCTGTGAGTTGTTTTTGGTTCCTCGTACGCCTTCCAAAGGTTCAGTACCTCAGGGTTCTGAGATATATTATGATACATAATTTGTTACAATAGAATACGATACATCTTTACACAACTTGATTATAAGCTATTCAAAATAAGTCGTGATAATGGAAGAACTACATTTGTGCATAATTTAGGGTCTAAGTTTTGCCGAGCTAGGCTTGAGCTGCGGTCTTAGAATGCAAAGGACAATTAAAAGAAACGCAGATGTTAAAAAAAAATGGAACAAAACTGATTTTTGCACACTAAGCACATTAGCTCCATAATTAACAATTTTATCTTAGCTGATTATTATTTTACTACCCCTGTATATTTTTTTATTTTGAATCGACACACGTTTTTCTCTATTTTACTACTAATAGTTACTCATCAAACACTGAGCATTTCGATCACAGTAATTTCATACATGTGTATCTATTCGTAAATCTATTTTCTCTAATAAAATAAGTAAATATTCTGAAATTTGCGAAAATATTTTTTAGCCAGCTTCAAAAATTCCTTTCATCTTTGCCTTCTTACCTGTGAATGATTGGCCCTTCTGTGAAAGCGTACACTTCATCTCCGAACGGATACAAGGATATCATTGCGTTATCCGACATGTGTTCTGCTGGGTTGAAAAATGCTGCCACCCTGAAAATATTTATAGGTCTTAAGGTTTTTTTTTATGGTAGGTAAAATCATCCAATGACAAATGCACCATACACTCATACAGCAATGGTTGAGGTATCGGCAATCACACGTATGTACTAAAGTCGTCTGGATGCTGTTAACCATACCATAAATTATTATAAACATAACCCACGTTATTCCAAATCGGGTGGATTTTGAGGCAATAATTTGACGAAATTTGATAAGATGGAATATCCGATATTGGCTAATAACACCATTTCCTTGACTTAATAATAGTATAATTACTGATATGTGTATATTATATCTACTGCTACTATTTATAATTTTTTTAAATGTTTTTTTTTAATTATATGTTTTGATAATATTTATATATAAATAAATGGAATATAATTATATATAACAGAAGTGTATGTGTATCTACATAAATAAATAATAATAAATAAGCAACCACAATACGTACAATTTGAATGCTCACCAAAAAATTTTTTTATCCCATAAACTAAGTTTTAAGTAAAATAATAACTTCATAAAATAAATCCACTAAACCGTTCCAAAAATCAACGTTTTGAAATTCTAGACCCACATATCTATACTTTCATCAGATAATTGTACGTTTTGTATTTAAATTGTTTTTGATTATCAAAATAAATACAAATGGTCACCAAATACGTCATAGAGTCAGTGAAGCAAACTCGGAATTATAGCACCCCGATACTTTAAACCACGCAGAAAGAAAAAGGAGACCTCCTCATAGGGAGCATTTCTACAATACTTCATGAAACACAACTTGGTGAGCATTTATCTATTGTGACAAGTATTTTGAATTTATGTTATGAAATAGGTGCATTCCTGGTAGTTGTTTAAAAACCTGTCAATTAATACTGAGCTGCATTAAAACAAGAAGTTCATTGTTTCTGCTCTCCTCATCTTACGTCATAACTCTTGAAACCGGGTTATTTTTCGCGGCAAATAAGTTGAACCCGTTGCTATGGGTTACCCGCAGCCTCCCACCTCAATTGAGACCCGAAAATCAGTTACTGCAGATTTAAGATCGATCGCCATTTTGGTTGAACTTATACACCACTATTTTTTAATTATGACAAATACTTAAAGGGCTTATTAGAAAAGGTCTTTTTATTATTTAAGTAAAGTCTCGATGCATAATATTCATAAACAGCAAAGTTATGAGCGTTTGTATAGATCCCAAAATCTCACTCAATTTCTGGAAACATTGTACAGGTTATTGTTTATGAATGAAATAATATCAATAAAAATGGAAAAACACTGCGCTTAGTATTTTCTAGTAGTAATTGTTATGAATAATGATTCAATTATGAATTTACCAATAATGACAAATTTTCGTGGACAATTTTTGAATTTCGTTTTTTGTACTTTTGACTACATAAATATGATCAGTAACGGGTACTGATTGAGCCCCATTTTTTTGTGCACTAATTAAATAATAGGGGTGTATTTCACGTATTGAATTTACCTGTCAAATATCGAGTGGCACGGGTCCGGCGCGGATTTGGTACCGAATTCAGAGACGACGATGCGGTTGGCAGCGCGGTTCTTCTTCAGGGTGTTCGTCCTGAGGAACCGGCACTGGTACGTCACGTGACCGTCGTCCATCGCGAACCTGGAAGTGTGTTTACAAGAAACTGGTCAATGGATTCTTATTAGCCTTGTATAGTCATGAAAATGTACATATAGTTAAGAACCATTAAATCACTGTAGATAAATGTTTATACCGATAAATACAATCTTTTAATCATAATATTTTCTATCTTATTTGCTTATCAAATAAAAAGAAATTGCTGAATTTTTTTAATCGCTCTGTTTCAGTAGTCTGTATTAAAATAATTTTCACCAATTTTTCTAAGTGTATGATGGCCCCAGAATCTAAAACAATTTACTTGTAATACGACTCATCGTGCGTCATTTAAATACAGAAAATTGCGTTTTAATTTGTTTATATATGTGTAATATGTTTGTATAAATGTGATTTGTTTTCTGTATTGTAATTTGTTTATGTATGTGCAATTTGTTGTGTATTGTGATTGTAAATATTTATTTGTTTTATGGACTCGAAAAATGTTTTATGAAATAAATTATTATTATATTATTATTACTATATTAACTAAATTCATTGCTACATAAGTCCATCTGTCAACTTGCAAATAAGATAATTATTTCTAATTCAACGTTTCCAAATTCCACATGAGTAATAATAATTCTCTCCACCGAATTTTGGTGACGATGGCCAACCACAACGGGGATTAGCCAAGTCATCATCATTGTCATCATTTCAGCCCAAAGACATCCACTGTTGAACATAGGCCTCCCTAAATGTCGCCACAACGAACGGTCCTGTACGTCTCGCATCCATCGGATTCCCGCAGCCTTTACCAGGTCATCGGTGTACCTTGTAGAAGTGCCACATTTGCCAAGTATGCAGGACATTATAGAGCTCATTTTACTGGTATAGTCCGATGCGACGGCAATCTGACATAACAGAGAAGAAACTAGGTGCAGGACTAACGGCTTTGGGGGTAATACGGTAAAACACTACAGAGTTCCAAACTCTGAGCTACTACTGAGAAATGCCCAAAGGAAAAGCCCATTAATACATTGCCCGACCGAGGTATACGTTTTTTGCGACATAAACGGCTGTATCTTTTTTTTCATTAACTCAGAAGTTTGATTTCAAGGGAGTTCAAGGGACCGCAAACCTGAGTATAGGTATGGTTTAAATTTCAACTTGATACCTCCATGCGTTCCCGAGATAAGTCTTGACAGACAGACAGATGGACAACAAAGTGATGCTATAAGGGTTCCGTCTTTTGAGATACGGAACCCAAAAAGCGACCATTTTTTTAAGACTAAAAATTTAAAATCAATCAATTAAACACTATCACATACCTATTGTTTTACATTTCTTTGATATTGCAAAAAATCTCTTGATAAAAGAATTATTAATATATTTTTTTGGACATTGCACTCATATTATTTTAATTCCGACAAGAATGCTTGAAATGCGAAGATTTATCTGTATAAGCCAATTAAGGTTATGTTATGATTCTGATTATACCTTTTTTAAGCTTGAATCGTCACGTTTATCAGTCTTTAAAAAACGAGGATATTAGACTCTACCATATAGATACTACTTTTTAAATATTTCTACGTTCGTATCACTACATAGTATAAAACAATGTCACTTCCCACAGTCTGTCCCTATGTATGCTTAGATCTTTAACACTACGCAATGGATTTTGATGCGGTTTTTTTTTAATAGATAGAGTGATTCAAGTGGAAGGTTTATATGTATAATACATGCCTAATATATTTAATATCACCATTGCACCCGTGCGAAACTGGGGCAGGTCGCTAATTTTATATACTATGAACTTATTATAACATATTGGTTTGTGGCCCTGACTGCTATGCCGGAGGTCGTGGGTTCGATTCCCACCCAGGACAAATGTTTGTGTGATGAGCACGATCATTTCTTCTGTATGTGTATAAGTATGTTTATCATTTGTCTAGTACTCATAACACAAGCTCTGCTTAGCTTAGGACTAGACGGCGTTGTGTGATAGTTGTGGAATATTATTATTATTATATTACTTATAACCCCTATATGTGCTGATGGTGAACACAGGGGTGCTTTTTGTGAGATACAATTTCCACACCTTGATCTTTTCCCCGAAATTCCAGGGACCTTATGAAGGTTTTTCTTCAGATAGCAAAAAAAGAACCTAAATAATGTGTAAGTATAGTCATAGTACTAACCTGTGCAAAAGCGCAGAACTGTCGAAAAGATGATCGAAACGCATGTCCCCGACCTTGAGGGAGCCGGGCCCGTTGCGTAGCAACGTGCCGCGAAGCCATGTCGGAAACTCACCTAGGGAAACAACCAACAATAATATTTAATATAGCTCCATAATGGTTATAGTCGATTTTTAACAAATACCTGATCAAATGATAAATCCCGCCTTTGGGTGGGGCGGGAAAGTGTCAGAGTCTTACTGACTAAAAACCTACCCAGTTCCATTAATTGCCTTCGATCCAAGGCCCTGGGGTTCATTTTCACCTAACCTTTGGCCCCAAAAAAATACCTGATGATCTCGATAAAATGACATCCCTATGGTTGTAAGGAATTGATCACATCACCCAATATTCGAAATGCGAAGGTAATTTATTTTTTAAATAGCTTTAGGCATGCCACATGTAACACTTCTGTGCCCACGATTTTCGTAAAAGAGTTTTAAAGAAGAGAAATAGGAGAAAAAAAATCATGGAAAAAAAGGAAAAGGGAAAAATGAAAGAAGAATTTTAAAAAAGTTGTAAAGGTTTTTTTATAAAAAAGTTCAGAATCTAAGTAAACACTTAGAAATATTCTGAACTTCTTTATAAATACTTTTCCTGCGCTCCTTCTCTTAAACATTCATTTTTTTTTTGGGGATGGTAAATTATCACATCCACATCATCCTCCCACTCTGAGTGGAGGGACTGGGAGTTTCCGACTTTCACTAACTAAATCCTAACCATGTACCTACAGTTACCCTTTCCGACTCAGGGCCGCAGTGACTACTGTCGCGCAGCTCGGGCTTAAACATATCCCATATAAAATCCAATAGTTAGGTGAAAAAATAATTTGGGCTTTTTGGCAAACTCTATTAGTGATGAAATGTGATTTTTTCTATAAGTATGATATACTATGTCTTCTATAAAAGGTGTCTAGAAAACCACTCAAACGAGGTGCATAATATGTGCATGCATTGTAGTGGCGACCGCAAAACATTGTTGTGGGTTTGCAAACATGGATCGGATTACACACAAGAGCGAGCTCACAGTGACTGTGTCAAGGAAATTAGCGCTGCTTGGGGATCGATTACTTTATCGCGAAGGAATCAATTGAATGGAGCAATAAAAAAATGCATTTGTAACAAGAAGATTCCAAGAAAATTTCATAAACAAAAGTGTGTAGAGTCACGAGCAATGAAATATAAACATTGTCACATTTTCTATCTTAACTTCTGCTATTCAACCTTCTGCTATTTGTTGCTTATTATTTTTGTAATAAGCAACAAATAGTTCTAAATTAACCGTTTGAATGTTACTTAAATGTGCTAGCTAGATCAAAAATGGCAAATTCTCATCTACGAATTTTTTTTTGCAAACCAGACATTCGCAATAACTACAAATAAAGACAATTACTATAAACTAACGTGCAGTCAGAGAATCTATTAATACATGGAAATAATTACTTTATTAATTTAGCGGACAATAGAGTTGCGTAATAGTAGCTCAGACTTTTGAAGATACAATACATGTACAAAAAAGAACATTTGCAACTATTAGGTATATAAAATTAACCTAAGTGTGAATAGTACAAGGACCACTTCAAAATAACTAAGAAAAATAGTAGTATGATTGGTCAAGAGGCGTTGTTTATGTGCATTATTTAATTTTTTATCTAAATATTTTGCCTTCTTAAATCCATGGTTGGATTTTCCATTGTATTTTTTAATGAAAAAAAGGAAACTTTTTGCATCATTCGAAGGGAAAAATATCCGAAGATTCAAAAACGATATTGATCATGGGGATGACCCGAACTTTTCATGTTTCATAAGAGGCCAATAACAGGATTTTACATGTTGCGAAATACTATTCAGAGAAATTTTAATCTGATTCCATCGGTACGAAAAGAAAGAGATATTTTATTTATTTATCTTCACATTGGAACGCCTCACAGCAATTATACTAATGGAGCAGAATTAGTCCAGAATCTGCTACTTCCTAACGTCATGCGTGCGGTGGTTTTAAGTGAAAACCTGTGCTGTTTTAACTATCCGCAAATTGATTCCTAGTGGATATTGCAATGGAAATTTGATGTAGTTTTTCATCTCAGATGTCTATACAACTGAACAATATGAGCAATCATTGAAATAGGTGCGATCTCGGTAAAATGGAGCTGAAAATGTTATTGTAGTATTGACTACCTCAGCGAAACTTGCTGAGAAGGCTGACTCAAGACATTTATTGTAAAATACTGCCAAAAATCTGAATGTATTACATCCGCATTCATATGGAAAGTGAACGTTTACTGTATCAAAAATTAAATACTTTCTAAATATGACATTGTCTAAGTTAACAGACCGTGCGAAGCTAAAAAAAAATGTTTTATCTTTAACAAATGACAATCGTTTGATTAATAGGATTTGCATAATCTTGTTCTAATCGTTTTTTTTTTTTTCTAATCTTTTTATGTCTAAAGACCTCCTTATTTCTTTATCAAATAATAATATCTAAGAGTCTACGTTAAACCAAATTGACACACTGTGTCTGTCCTCTGTCTAGATTTATATTAGGTACAATAATTACATAAAAAATGGAGTATAATAATAAAGCTTGTGATTTGCTTGCCTGAAGGCGTAATATGGTTGGACTGTGCCTTATATTTAATAACTCTATGTAATTACCCATATTAGCAACGAAATGATTATGATTTATTTATCAACAAACACTTAAATGAACATCCTACATCAAATTCTCAGTTAATATTTTACTATGAGTTTTCCTAGTTTCACAAACACTTAAATGAATTTCTGACTAGTTTAAAATCGATATAGAATGCCATTCCCCAGCTAGACGGTTAGAGCGACGACCTTGAAAACACGGCCGGACAAAATGAGTTATATGAATCGGGTATCATGGAATAGGGAGGGGTCTGCAATATGCCGAGTTAATTTATGGGCTATTAAATTTCTGTACATACCTGTCATTTCCCCCTCTAGGGGTTCGTCGACTTCCTCCTCACAGGATCGAAGCCATACAGTAGCATCACAGTTAGGATACAACTTTTCTTCTGTGGCTGCCATATTAGCTAGAACTACACACTTCAGTTATATCATGCGGCCAAACTATATAGGTGACCAAGAAACGCACGTCATTTGTTTTAATTCCACCGGTTGAGTAGTTAATTAGTTAAGGTTCATGAGGAGAGTGAATTTCACTCAAATATTATAAGACTTCTTTTCATAAGCAGAAAATATGTGCGTAAACACTTTCAGAGAAAATCTTTTTTTTTAAGGTTTAATTGAAAGTCTTAAGGATTTTTTAAATTGAATTACCCAGTTTGTTGATAAACACTTTCGGTTTTATTAAAACCAAATTTTGATAATGTTTACAATAAAAAAAAAAACAATTTTGAGTTAAACTCGCCATGTACATCAGTTGTCCATTTTTTTATTATTTGTAAGAATACAAAAAAAGGAAACTTTTTGCTTCATTCGATATTTTGAACCACTTTTTATTTATTAATATAATTGAAATCTATTTTCAAGCTGCCCAGATATAAATAAATATAAAAAAAAAAAACA
Source organism: Leucania comma (assembly GCA_958295575.1). Lineage (NCBI taxonomy): Eukaryota > Metazoa > Arthropoda > Insecta > Lepidoptera > Noctuidae > Leucania > Leucania comma. The sequence continues at coordinate 6,008,910 of OY282469.1, forward strand.
AATAATATCCAAAAAAAAGCGAGATAAAAATTTTCTTCTAAAATTTAGTGTTTACCACTTTATTCGCAAGATGAAAAATCAGAATAAAATATAGAGGGGTGCAGAGAGAAAATTTAGAAAAGTGCAGTCATTAAAAATCTTTTACTTACTTCATTAAAATTCAACCGGTTTCGTTAACGAAATGCTAAATACCTATTCGTTTAACACAATGATTGCGTGATGAAAATTCTGTTGGTAGAAATAATTAAAACTGTCTTGGCTGCCCAAGATACACAAAAAGGATTTATATTCCAAAAATAATTATCATTTGAGACCAAAGATACGCGATCTTTTGGCCGGCAACCAACAGTTCAATAAATTTTCGCACCACAACAACCACGACCTTGAACGAACATGCCCGAATGATATCGTACTTACTTCGACTGCACGAAAATACTAAAGAACAGCACTAGTTCGAATTTCAAATATTTTTGAGTACAGACAAGAATGTTTGTTTTTTTTTTTCGACGCGGGTTGTCTCGGCGGCCGCAGTGATCAGACTGTAGGGGTTGGCTTCAACTCCCGTAGTGCGTGAGCGACCTTCACCGTCAGTGCGCGATTCGATGTCTACGACTCGTAAAGCAACTGTGCATTAAAATTACACCTACACCCGGATTTATATTCACAATTGCTGAAATTGAGATTATGACGATCCTGTTGGTTGCCGCGGTTATGCTTGTACGATTTTTTATTTCAAAATTTTTCATACCAGTACGTGTTCGTTATCCCATCTTTCACAACCTTTTTTCTCAATTATTTCAGTAGTAATATGTATTCCATTAGAAACAATACATTTTTTGTTGGTATTATTTGAAAACATTTCGCTGCAATTAAAAACTTATTACTAATTTTACAATCATTATCATCATCTCTTCAGTCGAAGGAGGTCCACTGTATGTCCAACATAAGCCTCCCCCAAGTGTCGCCACAATGAACGGTCCTGTGCGTCTCGCATCCATTGCATTCTCGTGACTCTCACCAGGTTATCGGTTCACCTTATGGGAGGTTTTACAATAATTATACGAGTATTAAACGCACTCACGCTTCCTATATTTTCCTTTTCCAGCCCAGGCTGTGGTACTTCTTCAAATTCCATTTCACTCATCCATAAAGTAACAAAAAATCTTCTCATTTTGTAAAAAATATCAGCAACATAATTTTCTTTCAAGAGTTTTTTTTAAAAAAAAAACCCTCTTCAACTATACTCCATCTGTTAAGGTAGTTAACTAAACGTAAACAATCTTGGTATGTCCTTTTATGAAAAAAAAATCCCATAGACATACAAAGATTTTTTAAATTTAGTTAATTACCTAACATTGGTTTAGGTCCGTAGACGACCAGCCTGCTAGCTGCAAGCAGGCAGGGTCGAAGCCTGCTGGGGTCAAAGGCCGTTTTCTGAGAGGAAGGCTCAGCCCCGGTATGATAGGCAACGAAGGAACGGAGTAGGTTTTTTGTCAGTAAGAGTCTGACAATACTTCCCGCTCCGCCCAAAGGCGGGATTTGTCATTGGATGATTTTACCAACCATAAAAAAAAACGGTTTAGGTAAATAGCTAATTGTAGATATTTTTAGATTTTTTTTAGATAAAAGACATGTAAAGAGTATACCTACTTTTTTGTATTTCATTTTTGTTTGAATTTTCTGGCACAGACTCAACTCAAAGCATATTTTTGGATTTATAAGTGATACAAAATAAAACATGTTTACTCCAAAAGATATTTACTCGAACGCACAATCAGAAACACAGGCATTGTTATCTATAGATATTTTTTAAGCCGCTTCATGAGTAAGTTCATCAGTTTATTGTATTAATTAGATTTAAAAAGTTATCACGTGTGTGTCAACTGGTACCTACATTATATTTTGGAATTTATCATAGGTACTTTTTGCGTTTGCAATATTATTGTTTGTACTCGATACCTACGCACAAAAGCAAAAAGTGCATTTTCTCAGAAGAGCCGTTTTTTTTTTGTAATAAAATTCAGAGGGTGCCGTATTATTGTAATGTTCGGATTACTGGATTATAGAGAAAAAATCATAAGAATTCTTTAAGACTCTGCGTTAATCATATAATATGGATCAGCAATTTATATTTATATACAAGTACTTTACTTTTTGGATAACATTTTGATCCATCGGTTTAAGTAAAGGTGTGCAGTTTGGCGGTAGGAAGTTGAATATTCCCATCACTTGATTTAAGTTCTTGTTCATTTGGCTGGCCTGGGCCTCAAGTCTGCTATTACAATAGTGTCAGAATCGTCTATCGTTGATTTCATCATGGTTGATTTTGACAAGTTTGATAATCTACTAATATAATAGCGAATTGAAAGAAATGGTAATCTCGTACATAATGACAAATGAATTTCTGACTTTATGGGGTAATCTGCTAAATATTTGTCAGTTCCTTTGATAAGTGACGTACCATTAGATTTGTCTGAATACGACAAAGTTATTCTACCACCATTCGTTTACCAGACGAATAACCGACCAATGATCGACCATTATGATTTAGCAGATTAAGAACTTTTACCAAAATAACAATGGGATTGTGTTGGAATGTCGAACTAACAAAAATTGCAGATTCAGGCCCTTGGAGAATTGTCACTTGACAATGTTCCAGGCCAGCCAGATGAACAAGAACTTAAACCACGTCACGTACTTACGTGCACGTGATAAGTTTAGAGGTTAGACTTCTAGACGATGACGCAGCGACTGGAGCGCATAGGCATAGAGGAGCGAGGGAAGCCTGGGCGTAGGGTGCCGGATTATTGGACATGTCGGTCTACTGAAGTGCCGGATTAGTGTGATTATACTGTAATAATTGTTTATTACGCCAACGTAACGCAAAGTAGGCCACGTTGGCCTATGTCCAATAGTGGACGACCTTTGGCTGAAATAATGATGATGAGGAGTTCAGATAGTCGCTCCATGTAAAACTGCTGCATTCGGAGTAGAAGAAGCCGAGCCCGACTTCATTGGGAAAAATTTAGACAAATGGACTCAATGAGATTTTCAGTAAAACCAATAAAAACTTCTGTAGATATGTAGCTTTGTACTTTCATACATAAAAAAAAATAGGGTCATCCGGGGCATCCTGAGAATACATCCATCATACTGGCTCTGGTTCAGCTAGAATCCGGAGTGAGAGGGAATGGGAGGTGGTCGCCTCCTGCGAATCTGTATTGCTAGCGATGGAGATGACTGCACGCATGAGGGAACAGACATCAACCCCACTATCAACCACGGAAAGCGTGGGTTTGCGGATGACGAGCATTGGGTAGGTCGCCGTCCGTTCTTCTTGTCGATTGTACATACATACGTCTGTACAACTTGAATGACCTTGAAAAATTCTTAATTGTCGTTTTTTACACACGTTTTTACGAAATTTATTTGGCCGAAAATCTTGGTTTCTATAGGTTTGTTTTTCCTGGAAAAATACAGAAAAAGTTTTTTTTTTGGTGATTTATTTATTTATTTTAATAAAGGGGGTGGGCATTGCCCCCTCAATGACCCCTCAATGACCCCTGGCGTACCAGGGTTTAAGGACCGAGCCTGAGTCTTCGACGGTGTGTAGTGTTGCGCCACATGCGCCACAAATAGATGTCAACAAACCATAGAAGCCCAGTAGGGCCAATGCCCGCTAGGACTGATGCCCGCTAGGGCCTATGCTCGCTAGGGCTGATGCCCACTAGAGCTGATGCCCACTAGGGCCGATAACCGCTAGGGCCATGAGGAATTCCTGAAAAGAAAACCCGTGGTCCTAGAACGCAAGGGGGATCCCTAAAGAACATAAGTATTAGGTGTGGCTTAAATAAGTAAAAGTCTGAGCCGCCCTCTCGCCCTACCCTTGAGCAATTGAGCCCTTCAATTGATGATTGCAAACACGGAGAGAGTTTCTTGCAAGTTTCAGTTCAATAAATCGTAAGCTACTATATCTAAATATTAATAATCCATGAGATTATATTATCATATCAAAATGTTTACATACAGACAAGAAATAATGCAAACTAAAAAAGGAATGGCACGCGGTCGCCTCCTTCTGTGAAGCAGTAATGCTAGCGAAGGAGGCAGCAGCAAGCGTGAGAGAACGGCCCTCACGCCCCAGCTGCCGGGATCCTGATCCCAATTTTCAGCCACCGTAGGCATGGCTTACGGACGGCAAACAATCCGCTAGCCGGCCGACCGTCCGGTAATCGTCCGGATCGAGCTTGAGTCGTTGACGGCGCGTATGTATGTTCCACGCGCGCCTCATAGAGATGACAGCAAACCGTAGGGGCTCACAGGATCGAAACCTAATAAGAGCCTAGAACAAAGGCAAAGAAGGAATAGGAGTGGGTTTTAGTCAGTAAAAGTCTGATCCGCCCTCCCGCACCGTCCAAAAGCGAGTGAAGTCATTTGATAATATCCCACGTTAAAAAAAAAGTCTAGCTACAAAACTCATCGATAAGAACTAAAAATAGATAAAACAATAGAGCGGGTTGAATGTTAATTTATAAACCTAGGTTATAAATTATCGATTAGATATTAATTCGAATAATTATCCTATCTAACTCTCGTGTTTACGACAGCTTTATTACAAAATTATCTTATATGATACAAAACTAGTTCAAGAGAAATAGGTTAAAATGGGTTACTTTTAGATGAACTGTATCATCAACTTTGATTTCATATAATATAAGGAAACACACAAAAATGTAATTAAGTAAACCATATTTATGTACAGTACAATGTACTCACAATTTTCACTAATTTAAAAAACAAAAGGCACACATGTTTCACAAGTTTAACAACTGTCCACTAAAATTGTCAAAAACAGCTGTAAATAGAAAATGTTAAGGATTTTTTTAATTCCATAAATATAAAAGAAAAGCGACCCGCCCCAGCTTCCCACGGGTGCAATGGTGATATTAAATATATGATGCATGTACTATAGTTATAAACACTCCTCTTGAAAGACTCTATCTATTAAAAAAATCGCATCAAAATCCATTGCGCTCCGTTTTAAAGATCTAAGCATACATAGGGACAGACAGCGGGAAGCGACTTTGTTTTATACTATGTAGTGATGAGGCCGCACGCGTTAGGCAACGGCCTTCAGGCCCCAGCCACCGCATGGATTCCGATCCTGATTTCCGGCCACCGTAGGCGCGGGATTGCAGACGTCGAGCAATGGGTAGCTCCACCATCAACCATCCAGTAACCAACCGGACCGAGCCCAAGTCGTCGACGGCGCGTATCGTTCCACGCGCGCCTCAAGGAGATGACAGCAAACCGTAGGGGCCCAGCAGGGTCGAAGCCTACTGGGGCTATGGGTAATATGAAAATGAAAACCGGGGCCCTGAAACGAAGGCAAAGAATGAACAGGAGTAGGTTTTTAGTCAGTAAGAGTCTGACAATATCTCCTGCCCCGCCCAAAGGCGCGGAGGTGTCACTGGATGATTTTCCCACCGGAAAAAAAGACATATAAAAGATACCTACAGTTAGCTCAATAACAGAAAACATAAAAGGTAACCATGAAAAAAACAATTCTCAAGAGAGTAAACAATGTTAATGATACTTTATTGTTGACTTGAATCATCAGAGAATTATTAATTTCTTACAAAATCACCTGGGACGTCTTAAAAATATCTAACAATCAAGCACGTACTTTTTATGATTAAACACTTTGCGTGCTCAGGATTATCTATATCTTCTGTATACATTGTTAAATTTTAGACGTTTTAATCCCGCGGAGGGTCGATTAGGTACATAAAACACTATCGATTTGTGAAAAGAAAATAAAAAATAAAGTACATTTTTTTTTAAACTCGTATTAATGTACGCATGTACGAAATTAATTTCTTCAACTAAACGTCAGCTGACCGAGGCCAATGAACTGTAGGTAGTTAGTACGCAACGACCGACAACTACCTACAAGGTCATTGACTCGTTTACGTAAAGAAATTAATTTCGTACATGCGTAATCAACTCGAGTTTTAGAAAAAAAGTACTTTATTTTTTAACTAGCTGTGCCCGCAACTTCGTTCGCGTCCACGACGATACTTATCAATGAGTTTTTTGTGTAAAGTGCTATTTGTGTAGAACGTTATCTATCGAGCATACTTACCGGTATTAATACTTCTGTCTCGGCGCGGGCCTTTTGTGGCTAATTACAATAGAAACGGGTGACGTAACCTGCGACAAACTTATTATTTGCGGTTGGTACAGTAATCGGGCTTAGGTATCGAACCGCAAAATTAAGTTTGTTTTTATTGTATATACTTTTCCGGGATAAAAAGTACCCAGTGTGATGCCCAGGATATTAAAGAATAATTATACCAAGTTTCATCGTAATCAAACCGGTAGTTTTTGCGTGATGCCTGAACAAACAGACAGACAGACAAAAAAATTTTTAATCACATTTTTGGGTTTGGTGTCGGTATAGTAACAATGCCATTTATTTTTTTGATACTCAATACTCAATACTCAATATTTTATTGCAATCCATAAGTATACATAGATGGTATTAAAAAAAAAAATGTTATAGACCATTATGGACCCTGTCGGGCACAGCAAAAATTAGGAGAGAGGAAGAGGGTTAAGTAGCAATTCATGAAATTCACTAGTACTGTAGATCTAATTGGTCGCGTTTAATTGGGTTTATTATAGTATGCATATTCATCGTTATAATATGTCTATGTATAAATAAAATATGTTCGAGATTTTGTGTCGTCATTACTATAAAATTATTAAAATTAAATTGTTAATTATGTCAACAATTTTTAATTTTTGTCGTCATTATTATTAAATTATGTTCCTATTTAAATTAAATTACATATGCAAATTATTATTATGTCTGTGTAAAAAAGTGAATTATGTCAAGTAAATTCTGTTAGGTATTTTGAATTTATATATTTGTTGTCAATATTGTGAAATTATGTATTTAATTATTAGTACGTCTTGGTTTAAAAAAAAAAAAAAAGGCAAATTAAGTCAATTTTTTTTTTCGTCATTATTATATATTTATGTTTCTATTTAAATTAAATTATTTAAGAATTAAATTATATAATATGCAAATTAATATTACTGTCTGTGTATATGTCTAGATAAATTATGTCAGGTAGTTTTATTTATTTTATTTGTCAATATTGTTAAATTATGTATTTATCTAGATAAATTATTTCAGGTAGTTTTATTTATTTTATTTGTCAATATTGTTAAATTATGTATTTATTTAGATGAAATTAATATTATTATATGTCCGAGTTTAAGCAAATATAAATCAAATCAAGTATTTTTATTTGTTTTTTATAGTCAATATTATAAAATTATATTATTATTTAAGTAATTAAATTATATATGCATAATTATTAATATTAATTTTATGTCTGTGGATAGGTTAATATTTAGTCAATATTTTTAAATTAAATTATATTATTATTTATATGTCTTGAGAGATGAAATAATACCTTTGAATTAAATACATTGCAAAGTTGAGAGTGTACTTATGACTTTATAAGTCTATCATTTAGATATTCGTTTACCGAGTAATAGCATTTACTTATTAAGAATTGCCTAAGTTTTTTTAAAAATACATTAATTTTCTCTACTTTTTTTATTTCTGCGGGTAGTTTATTATATATTTTTATAGACATAACATAGGGGCCTGTAGAATGCATTTTCAATCGGGAACTTGGTAAGTTGAGCCTTGATCGGTGTCTGAGTAGATAGCGTGTCTGAAGGTCTTCACGTTTTGAGTAAAATTCTTGGTGTTTCCGTACAAATTTGCACGTTTCTAAAATGTATATACACGGAAGTGTTAAAATATTATGTTTTTGAAAGAAAGGTTTGCAGCTGTCTGTTTGCTCAGTGTTTACTAGAATCCTAACCAATTTCTTTTGCAGGGTAAAAAGTGTTTGTGCATCTGTGCTGTTTCCCCAAAGGGTGACACCATAGCTAAGCCATGCGTTGGCGTAGGCATAGTAGGTAGTAAGAGCTGTTTGGAAATTGGTGGTCTTTTTTATTTCACGAAGAGCGTAAGAGAATTTAGAAATTTTTGAGTGAATTTTTTGTATATGCGATTTCCAATTTATATGTGTGTCTATAACTAGTCCGAGTAAGGTAAATTCATTAACGGTTTCTAGTTTTGTGTCGTTGAAAGTAAAATCTAAAGTCAAAGGCGCTTTTTGGTAAGGGTGGAAAGTTATTATTTTCGTTTTAGAGTAGTTTATCTCGAGGTTGTGTTCGTTCATCCAGTTGCATGTTTTAGTGAGTATGGAATTTAGAGCTTTCTCTATATTTTCTTGGTTTTGGGTTGAAACTAGGATGGAAATATCGTCCGCGAATAAGACACAGGGGTCTTCTATTGTTTTAGGTAGGTCATTGATGTAAATTAAAAATAATAAACATCCTATGACGCTTCCTTGAGGAATTGATGCGTTAATTACCTTTTTATCTGATCGAATTTTTTCAATTTGGTTATTTTGGTGGTTAAAGTATTCTATTTCAACTATTTGTTCCCTGTTTTTTAGGTAAGATTTTAGCCATTCGTGAGCCTTCCCGCGTATACCTATTCCGTATAATTTGTTGAGTAATATATATTAAATTTCACCTTGTCATAGGCTTTGGTCATATCAAGTAATATCCCTATTGCGTATTTTTTATTATTAATAATATTAAGGGCCTCTTGGATATATTTATATACTGCTAAGGTGGTAGAGCGGTTTTTTCGAAAACCGTTCTGACTTTCATTAAAAATATTATACTTTTCGCAAAACTTATAAATACGGTCACACATGGCTTTTTCAAAGATTTTTGAGGCGGACGGTAGAAGAGCAATCGGACGGTAATTGTTTGGGTCTGTTTTCGTATTTTTTTTGTGAATAGGTTTTATAACAGATTTTTTCAAAAGATCAGGGAAGACACCTTCATCAAATGACTGGTTCAGTAGCAGATAAAACGGTAAGGTAAGTTCATCTGCACATTCCCTTAAGAGCATTGGTGGTATTTCGTCGATCCCGTGACTACTTTTGTTTTTTAAGTTTTTAATTATTTTGTTTACTTCCCATGCATCTATTGGGCTAAGAAACATCGTGTTCTCAGTGGGGTTTAGTACAGAGGTACTTCCCGGTTTCTTACTAGATGAATTGGCACTGCTATCCCCAATGGACGCAAAGTAATTATTAAAAATGTTGGCTACTTGCTTAGGTTCTGATATAAGATTGTCTTCGTTTTGCAATTTAATGTTATTATACGTCTTTTTTTGTTTTTTGTTTGTTCTCTCATTTATGATACTCCACATAGTTTTAACCTTATTGTTAGATTTTTTTAATTTGTTTACATATTGAACCCTTTTTGAAGCAGTTACTAATTTTTTTAATATTTTTTCGTAGTTTTTATAATAATTCGTAATGATTGGATTTTTCATTTTAAGAGTGAGTATTTTAAGAAGTCTTTTGTTTTTACAGGATACCTTGATGCCTGTTGTTAACCAGTATTTTTTGAATTTAGTTTTTAGTTTGACTTTACGTATTGGTATACAAAGGTTAAGAATATTTGTTAATGTGTAGTGAAATGCTTTATAATTATCATTTAAGTTTTGGTTTTCAGGTAGGATATTTTTCCAATTGAGTTCATTTAGTTTAGACTTAAACTTTGAGATGTTTGTGTTGTTAAATATTCTTTTTTTTACATACCAAGTAGTTGGTGTAGCTAACTGTGGTGTTGGTGATTTGACGTGTATAGTTGTTCCGCTATGGTCTGAAAAGCCAAGTTCTTCTACAGTTGTATATATTTTATTTGTGTTAGTATTTGTAAATATCAAGTCCAAACATGTAGATGTAGTTTGTGTTATTCGTGTGGGTGTTTTTATGTGTTGTGTAAGTTTATATTCTAGCATTAGATCTAGGAATTTACTAGTTTTAAGATTTTTGTCTAAGATATTTATATTAAAGTCTCCACCTATAATAATATTTAATTTAGAATACTTATTATTTATATAATTTAAGATACATTTTAACTGGCTAATAAATACTTCTTCCTCTCTTCTATTCCAATACATTGTTACTAATAATATGTTTTCTTTAGGTAACTCGATTGCACATACTTCTAAGACATATTCTATGGACATGTTCGTTATATCGTTTCTCTCTTTGAAGTCGACATTGTCTTGCAGGAGAATACAGACGCCGCCTCCGCCTCGCGTGCTGCGGCAGTATGACGCTGCTGTTTTGTATCCACAAAATTCTATCGTGCTTAGTTTTTCTTCTGACAACCAAGTCTCTGATAAACATATTGCACTATAAATTGGGTTGTCTACTATGAAGGCCTCAAGTATGTGTTGTTTGTTATAGAGACTTTGGATATTTTGAAATAGAATTTTAAATAGTTGGTCTGTATTTTCGAAAGGAGTTATTGTCAGTGTCAGCTTGTCTGTCGATTGGATCTCGGTGGTAAGTGTCGCGGGGAGTTTTCGAATTATAATTTTTCTCATGTGCTGTGTAGCTTGGTCGATTTTTGTGTGTTACGTCCCTTAATACAGTAGCTTTCCCTTCTACATACAACTGATTATTTCTTATAACTGCATAAAGACCTTTTTTTCTTGCATTTATCATTTCCTCTCGCAACTGTAGCCTTTCCTTACGGGAATTTGCATCCAAAAATTCAGATACAGACAATTGTGTTCCCTGAAAATAGTGGCTATTGTTGATAATATATTTAGCCATTCTTTTACTAATCAATTCTATTACAAGTGGTCGGCTATTGGTGTTATTTCTGCCTAATCTATAAATATTTTCAATGTAACCCATCAGATCCACTTGTAGGATATTGAGAAACATTTCGATGATTCGGTTATGCAGATCATGTTCAGACTCTTTGTAGTACTCTGTGAGGCCGTAGATGACTATCTTCTTGGAATTGCTCTCTGTACATTGTATTACGGGAGATGTGGATGTTGATTTTATTTCAGAAATTTCTTGTTTTAATTTTTCATTTTCTTTTGTTAAGTTTTCTATCTTAGTATTAATTCTTTCAATATCCTGAATTCGTTGTTCATTTTGTTTTGATAAATTACTGGTTTTTTGTTCAAAATCTTCTGCGAGTTTCTTAATAGCTTTATTTATTTCAGTTTGTATAGTGTTTCGTAGGTCGGTTATTATTGATTGGTTATTTTCTTTTAGACGCATCATAATGATCTCGCTTAGGTTTTGTAGTGACAGTTCAGGGTTTATGTTGGTGTCTGAGGCGGTTTTTTCTTCCGGGCACATTGTATCACCTAAAAAGCTCAGATTCTCAAAAGTGGTCGAATTGTTGTTAGGGCCGGTTTTCCTCCGAATTGTTACATTATTTTCTTCGTTAGGTGTAGTGATATTTGCAATGTACAGAATTTTTACTTCTACAGATTTATTATAAGTATAGATTTTATCTTTACAAATCGATAGTGTTTCATGTACCGAATCGACCCTCTGCGGGATTAATACGACCAAAATTTAACGGTGTATATAAACTAGCTTCTACCAGCGGCGCCGCACACGTGACAGTCGGTTTCTCCATACAAACTTCCAACCCCCGTTTTACCCCCTTAGGTGTGGAGTTTCCTAAAATCCGTTCTTAGTGGAAGTCTACACCCTATAAGGAACCTACCTGCCAAATTTTAAGTTTGTAGGTGTTAAAGTTACTGAGAATTCGTGATTAATCAGTGAGTGGCATTTCGCTTTTACATATATACTAACTTTAGCCGGCGGCTAGGCCCGCGTGAATATACTTCAAAGTTAGCACAAATAGTAACCTAAGAAAATAATAAAGGTGTTTTTAGAACTACCCGCAATAGAGCATTTTAGGGTTTTAAAGATTGTATGAAAAAATCTTATTTCTTGCGTTAAAACTTGAAACTTAGTACAAATTCTAATCAAAATGAATAATAAAAAACATCATTATTAGTTTTTTAAAACCACTCTCAAAATATTGTTGTTTGGGTGCTGGTTTAAGTATATAAATTATCTGTATATCACGTGCTTCGAAACCTATATCTACAAAGCGCAGATAAAATTCATTAATCATTTAAGAAATCTTATTAATTTAAGCTCCTCCAACATGTCTGCTTGTTATGAACATATCCCTATCATGCTGAGAACTTTGGCTTCAGCATAATAGTATCATCCAATTAATACTCGTAATTATAATATTTAAGCCCCATCGCCGTATCTCTTCGCCGACTTCGTGATGGGGCTTGCGCGCTCTTATAAACCCTAGGTGTGCACTGGTAGAGCTTGTTTTGCCGTAACATGAAAAGGGCTAGACTAAGAGACATACAATCTGCAGGGCAGTTTTGTGGTGTACTGATGGGCATTAGCGACCCCCAGACCCGATCTCCCGGGAGAAATCTTGTTTATCATATGTGGCATGCCTTTATTGGTCGGCCGTAGTGAACACTGACGAGGAACAGAGCTCCCACCTCTCTCTTGCCTATTGGCTGGCTTGAGTGGAGATTCGCAAGAGCAAACGTGATCGGGAGAAGGATATAATTATCCAGTAAGGTGCTGGTAGGGATCTTGACCGTACTTCCGGGATATTCCTAATAGCCGTGGTATACCTCTCCACTCCTCAAGCACCACAGGATATGTTACCCTCTTATTGCTACGATAGTTCGTGCTAGCGGCCCATTTTTAGGGGCCCATTTATTGAGTGTGCAAGTAACCCCCTGCCTTTTTATCGCTGGCTATTTATAACATTGTTCAGGCAGGGACTATAGTCTTAACATAGTTGTTGGTAACCAGTCCACTTAAGACTCCCAAAACCATTGCCCTATTGTCTTTGTTTTCCATATGTTGCAATAGTTTTTAACCTACCGGGAATTGTCCTTGGGTGCATTAGAATAGCGCGTACAAGGATAACCGTCGGTTGGTATCACGTTCCATTAAAAGTGTCTAAAGGGCCTCTGCGAGTTGGTTTCGGTTCCTCGTATGCCTTCAAAAGGTCCAGGACCTCAGGGTCCTGAGAAAAATAAATTCATAACAATAATATATTATTTGTTTCTCTAAACTAATAACTATTTTTTTTTCAACCCTCTAATGTGATCTCTCTCTATCACTCAACGTGTTTTCCTGGTGACTGTCGCCAAATAAATATTTTTTCTTTCTTTCTTTTTTCATCTCTTTATGAAACCTCTTTAAATCTAATATTGAACTCAATGCAAACTATAACCGACGGATCAAAACTACCCTTCACAAATTTAGAATTTATCGGGAAAAGTCCATACTCAAGACTAGCTTATCAGAAAGTTTAAAATCCAGACCAAATGACTTAACGTTCTCGAAACAGTTAAAATCTCTGTTAATAAAAAAAGGCTACTAAGTATACTGTAGAGGAAATTAAAACTGTCAAATTGTAAATCTATCGAACGTCAATATGAATATGTAACAAAATAAATTACTAATACTACATTTCCTATTTAACTAAAATTAATTAATTGATAATTATTTTATTTTATTCAAAACTAGATGTAATTCATTATTGACTAATGTTTAGTAAAATTTAATAAATTTTAATAATAATATTAATTAGAGTCGATATAATACAATGTAATTTAATCAATTTTTATGTAGGGTGCATGTCCTAATAACCAGTGTTTTACATGTTAGCAAATAAATAATATAATAAACACACATGCCTACAGTCTCGAATATTTCTTATCCGACCACTCCATTTTTCCGAACGTGGTGCGTGCTACACGACACGTACGCACTAAAAGTGCATTTCCTCTATTCGCCCTGTTTTACTGTATGCAAATAAATGATCTTTGTACCCACTCCAACTCATAAATCCCATAATCAGGCCTTCCGACGCTGCGCCTTCAGGTTCGCGGGGCTTTCAGCCCCGGACACTTTGCTCGCAGAACATAGGGTCACCTATGTTCTGCGAGCAAAGTGCCCTGCCCACTACCACTCTAGTTTGGCGATTCTTCAGGCTACGTCATTTTAGAACTCTAGATAATATATAATATATTCCACAACTATCACACAACGCCGTCTAGTCCCAAGCTAAGCAGAGCTTGTGCTATGAGTACTTGACAACTGATAAACATACTTATATATTTCTAAATAAATACATATTATAGATAAATTACACCCAGACACAGAAGAAATGATCGTGCTCATCACACAAACATTTTTCCTGTGTGGGAATCGAACCCACGACCTCCGGCATAGCAGTCAGGGTCACTAATCACTAGACCAACAGGCCAGTCAATAAAAGAAAACTGGTATTATTCATACTTCTAAATATGTACGTTTAGTTAAGTTGAAATCGATAAACGGTGATAAACTATATATAATTTAAATAATTAATCTTATCATGTAATCATGTAATTAGTACAAATTATACCTCGATTGTCACTGTAATTACACAGATAATTGATAAGACAGCATAAGAACAGATAATATAATTGGACTTACGCCTACTTTATTCTCTTCTTTTTACCCGACTGCGCCAGAAGGAGGTTGTATGTTTTTCGAGAGTATGTATGTATGTATATATGTATAATTGTTTGGCACGCTCTGCAGCCTGAACGGCTCGATGGGTTTTAGCTTGAGAGGTGTCGTTAGATTTTTATTTACTGTGAGAGTGACACTGGGTATATCAAAATAAAAAAAAAACAAAATGGCGGATTTTTAGCGCCGAATTCAAATGTTTAGCACGCTCTGCGACCTGAACGGCTCGATGGATTTCAGTTTGAGAGGTGTCTTTAGATTCGTAATTACTTTGAAAGTGATATCGTAATAAAATAAAACTAAAAAAATAAAAAACGGTAATTTAAAAAACTAAAAAACCCGACTGCTTTTCTGAGCATTCATGAAAAAGCCCTAAAACAAGAAAGTCGTTGTACCCGATTGCACTTATCTATATAATATTTTAAATACTGGCAGTCGGGACCCATTCTAGAAAGTCAGCCGTCTAGTCAATAGATTGGAGTAATCTGCAATGTAATATAGGTATATGCTCTCCATTCTAGAATGGGTCCCGACTACCAATATTTAAAATATTATATAGATAAGCGCAATCGGGTACAACGACTAGGGAATCTAGGGAGTCCTGTCCCCCATTACGCATTTCTGAGATTTAGTATCTATGTTGTCGAAGTTTTCTGTACATTATTTTACTGTCAAACAATGATGAATTAATATTCAATATTTTGGCTGGCCTGTTGGTCTAGTAGTTAATGACCCTAACTGCTATGCTGGATGTCATGGTTTCGATTCCCACCCAGGACTATTTTTTGTGATGAGGTCGATCATTTCTTTGATGTATTTAGAAATATCTAAGTACGTTTATCAGTTGTCTAGTACACATAACACAAGCTCTACTTAGCTTGGGACTTAACGGCGTTGTTTGATAGTTGTGGAATAGTATTATATTATCATTATATAATCAGGAACCAACTTTGATAATTAGTAACGATAGTAAAATCGAAAAAGATGTTAGTCATAGAACTACAACTGCGTGGGTGAAATAAGACAACTCACAGGCGTCATGTGTGATAGGAATTGTATTGTGTTGTATTGTAATTAGGGCTGGTGTCCGCAACCCCACGAGTAAAGCGCATATTTTGCGTACGGGTGGAACAAATGTGTCTTACGATCCACCCCAGCTCCTCAAGGAAGGCCAGCAACTCCTTAATGTTACTGACCATTTCGCGGAGGTTACTTGGGTTTCCGAAGTATTTTGCTCTGTATACAGCGACAACTGGGCAACTTGGGGCTGATTTCATTATTCAATATAAAAACTTAGTTCAACTAAACTAAGCTCAGCGTAATCTAGTTTAAAGACCCGTGTCGTAAACATAGGCGACAACAAAAGAATTGAAACTGAGTTTAGCGTAAACTAGGTTCAATTCATCGCGGTGAAACGCAAAATGAAGCTATAATCTCGATTAGTCGCTCAAACTGCGTTTTGTTTTAACGAATCGCGATTAGTTTATTGGTGAATTTGGCTCTCAGAAGCAGATGTGTGATAGGAAAATGCCAGTTAAATTTAAGGAACACAAGACAGCAATTAAAGCTTCTGTCCTGTATGGACTTGAATGCAGGGCAACCAACAAGCAGCACTTAAATAAACTGCACACAACCGAAATGCACATGCTTCGCAGGACTGGTCAGCGGGAGTCACACTACTAGAGAAAATCCGTAATGGGAACATAAGGGGCAGTTTTAAACTTGCTCCGATCGATAATGTCAAAGAGAAGACGCCCAGACGATCATATGGTGAAGCTTGGCCTTGAAATGCCTACGACGAAGCGCGTGCGTGGAAGACAACTCGCCAGTTGGCTGACACGGTCCATAGAGATCTTAAAGAAGGTCATCTCAACACGAACGCATTGGAAAATGAAGACAAGGACGGCCGGCCCCAAATAAATGGGATAAGGTCTAGCCAGAAGAAGAGCATGCTTTTTAGAAAATCACATTATGAATTTTTAAAAAAAAAAAAGAAAATATAGAAACTAAAATTTTCGGCCGAATGAATTTCGTACACCCGTGTGTAAGACATTGACGTTTTTTTAAGTCATTCAAGTTGTACAAACTTATGTACAATCGACGTCCGAGGGGATCTAAACCCAAATATTGTCTTCGTTAAGTAAAATGCATGAACAAACTGACAGACTCCCAAACGATTCCTGATAGTAGAGTCAAAGGTTTATTTCAATCTTAAGTTTATAAATATGAAAATATTACATATCTCTGTTATTAGTATGCAACAAAAACAAGAGCAATCAATTGTATTTACTTAAGACTTATCTTTTTTCGATGCCAAATAAGTACGTGTACACCTAAAATTATCATTATCAACAAAATTGTTTGTATAAAATATTTTTTATAAGTTTTAGGACCATAGTCTACAAGTCTACTTTTAATACACTGGCAATGTTTCTAAGAAACTGCAGTATGTATAAACTACTTTTACAATGAAACCGATACTTCAATCAAGAAAAAGAAATCCGTTTTTCCTTGCATTTGATCGATGTTTCCGAACATAAATGTACTAAACATACAACACATATTTTTGTACTTTAGAGTTCATAGATTTTTTATTGTTGATAGGCTCGCGATTGAACACTATCTTACCTGATGGTAAGCGATGATGTGGTCTACGGTGGAGCACGCTTGCCTAGAAGTAACCTATTCATTCTTGACTTAAAGACCCCTGGGTTGTTGTTGAAACTTACGGTCCGGACTAAGCGTTTCTCCTCGTCGTTTATATCACGTATATTGAAGGACTGGAACAATTTCCCTGCTGAGGTTTTCTCGTCCGATTAAAATTTAGGTGTCTTCAAGGCTAGAGTGAATAGGCTCTTAATAAACTAGTGCGCCTCACTATCAACGATTGCATCACTGCTTATCATCAGGTGGGATCGCAGTCAAGCACTAGTTTATATCAATAAAACAAAGTTTACAAATCACCCTGTATAAATTCCTAAATCGATTGTAAACGTCCTCAAATCCCTTTTAAGTACATTCATATGACTTCTGTATTTACATTTTATTGTAAAAAATAACTACAATTTTCAACTTCAGCGGTTATAATAATTTTGTAAAGTACAAGTAGAGGTGCAGCATGACCGCAGTCACTTTGAGTTTTTTTTTAAATTATTATGAACTAACTCATCCGTGCCCACTTCACTAAGCATCTAACATTTTTGACGAGAAATACTCCATAGAGTTTCTTGCACGTTCCTCTCTCTATAGAACTACGCTTTGCACATCCCTCTCTATAGATACTCGTACCTACGCTTTGGAATATTATGCAATTGGTTTCTTTTCTAACTGGCCGACTTCTTCACAATTTAAAATTACCTATAAATGTTTTATCTATATATATGTCGTGGCCAGATCATAGAAATTGATCACACAGACCGATTTAAAATTCTCGTTTGGCCTACTTTCTTTGGCCAAACGAGGATTGACATATCAACGTTCTGGCCAATTTTAGTTGCCCAAATCATGAAGTGATCAATTTGTTTTGTTATGTTAATATGGAGAAACCTACTTTCACGTGAGCGAAGCCGCAAACAGAAGCTAGTTTTAAATAAATGCTTAGATTTTTATCACGTAACTTTTCATATTGTTTCTTTCGAGAACTATTTTTTTTTAGGTGGGAAAATTATCCAGTGACATCTCACGCCCTTGGCCGGAGCGTGAGGATGTGTCAGACTTTTACCTTCTAAAAACCCACTCCTTTCAAAAGCAGACCCTTGGCCTCAGTAGAACCCTCAGGGTCGAACCCTGCTAGGCTCCTACGGTTTGCTGATATCTCCTTGAGGCGCGCGTAGAACAATACCTACGTGCCTTCGACGAATTGGGCTCGGTCTGAACGGAAACAAACTAGTTGAGATACACGACTACTAACAATTGCTTGCACTGACTAGACAGGTGCGCTCAGAACTGTGTGGTTCTTTCTTCAAAAGACTATCTCAAACTCCAATCAGCATGGTCCTCATATGATTTAACCATGGACTTTAAAAGAGACTTTGTTTCGGAGTTTCTTCTTAAAACCCTGAAAAAAAAACCCCTGAGTTTGTTTCGGTGTTTCTTCTTAGGGTAGTCAGCTAAGAAACACCGGCCTCATCTAGTTTAAATCGACGAAAAAATTGCCGTATAAAAGTGCTTTTAAAAACCTATTTGCAATATAAATATCATTTATAAAACACGGTATAAGTACGGGATGAAAGCCGGCGCGAGCGAATCGATCCTGACTGTGACATTGAAACCCGAGCGCGCGTCGGGGCACTGTATCTACCAACCTTGGGCACGGCGCAAGTGCAAGCGGTAGCGATTTGTTGTTCATGGTTCAATTAATTCATTTGTCGTGGAAAACGAACTCTGGTTACTAAGTCTTTATGTTGTTTTTACTGTAGTACTAAGTAGTAAGTGAGTAGGGTGACGCCGTGACGTCACTTATTATGGCGTCAAGTGGTCAGAGTCGGGATTAGAGGGATGAACCCCAAGAGCGCAAGGCAGTAAGGTCTGCGTGAGCTCGGATGTAACACTTCTCTGATACGAAACTGTCGGTTGCCCATACATTCCTTATTACTTAACATTTCTACCTGTGTTTTTCTACTTAGAACACTAGTTCTGAACTGTGACAAGTGACATTATAATTAATTGAAAATCAAGTGCATAGTTATTTGAAATCCGTTCGGTATTAAACCTAGTACCACTGAACCAAGACGATGACGGCTCTATCGCTCAACCATTCCTGGCGCCGTCACATTCAATCCTGTGTCTGGGTGTACTCTTCTATATCTATACTAGCTGACCCGGCAAACTTTGTTCTGCCTTAGAGGCAATAAATGAGCAGATTTTAGATTTTATTCAGTTCATTTTTTTGTTAGGGTAATACATTTACTTAAAAAAATCAAGTATTTTAATGGTTCTTTATTGGCCATGCATCAACCGATGAACTTCAAAATTCAAATCGTGTCTGTCTCCTTGTTCTAAGCTTAAAGAAATTAATTTCGTACATGCGTATTTTAATTCGAGTTTTTAAAAAAGTACTATATTTTTTTATTTTCTCTTTACAAATCGATAGTGTTTCATGTACCGGATCGACCCTCCACGGGATTAAAACGATCAAAATTAAACAGTGTATATAATTTGGTCACTGGCGTAGCTACAGAAGGGCTGGCGGGCAGCGGCCCGGGGCAATTGCATTATATATATATTTTTTTTAATTGATGTAAAGCATATCCCACCTGATGGTACGTAGTGATGCAATCGTTGATGGTGGTGCGCACTAGTTTATTAGGAGCCTATTCTTTCTAGTAGAGGGTTAATGGTTTATGACTGTGTTTTTGGAGCATAGAATCTAAAGTATTGATTTAATGAGTTGGGGACCATTGAACTTCTGCACCAAAAAAAATATTGAAAATTTTGCTTTGGAACTGCAACTGTACTTTTGACTCCTGACTGCACAATAAGTTTTCAAACTAATTACTTCAATTTTTTTTTCACTTTAAGTTTAATCAGTTCTTGACTTTATCCATTAGAAACAAAAAGACAAATATTTTCTCTTTATAATATTAATATGGATAAAAATAAGTTCACCGATATATTTTAAAGGTAAAAATCCAAATCTGTACCTCAGAGGCATACGACATTATGTGCCAAAAACCGTATTTTACAGGAGAGGCAAAAATGCGCGCAGTAAAACTTTGAAAGCAATTTTGACATAGTTGCTTTAAAGATATTGGAACAAGCTCAATTGTATTTTTTATTATTATTAGGTTGAAATAATATGTACTACACATAATTACAATAAAATTAATTCTTATCTGATTTTGATTTTTCATTTGAGGTCAAATACCCGATACAAGTTTGTGGATTTAATGTCATATACGATTGGATATTTTTCTTTCTAGGTGACATAGGACTTAATGTCATATACCATTATGTAGAACAGGTTCTTACGATTTTAATGGTGCAAAAAAACCTATTTTGAAAAAAATGGAGTTACTATTGTTTACCTCTGAGGTACAGAAATATAATTAGTTATAAGTTTAAAAACACTAGTTCAATCGTAGAATGTCTACGAATCGCAGATGTCTTGTATCGAATCACATAACGATGCCGACGACGCTAGGCCATTTGTAATAACCCGTAGCTGACGTAGCAGGTAGTCTACGAATTTTCGTAGCGTAGTCTACAAATCTTCGTAGCGTAGTCTACGAATCTTCGTAGCTTAGTCTACGAATCTTCGTAGCGAGGTACGGACCTACTCAGCCTTTCTTTATTTTACGTTTTAGGCTTTTTATTAGCCTATTTTGTAAAATTTTATCCACTATCATAATGAGCCTCCAACTACGAGTACATACCTAAGTAATTCAAATAATGTAGATACTCATCTACCATCAAAAATTTAAGTCCGTTTATGTACATTTGTATTTCGGAATTTAATATGTTTATCAATCACACCTTAATAGCTGACCGGGTTTTAATGAAAATTGACAAACATGTAGACTATGACCTGGATTAGAATACTTTTTATCACTGTAGTACGTTATCTCGATTTTGTCAAGCACTTTTTATGAGGGCGAAGCCAAAGCATGAGCTAGTTCTAAAGTGCCTAGTGATATCACTTGGACCACTCCAGTATCACGTATAAGGATAATCCCCCAGAGAGGGGGAGGCCTCGCCTCCCGACCTCACCCGAGGCAAGGTTACGTTTCAAGTTCAGCTGTACTTCCTATTCGGGAAACAACGCCATTTTTTATCATCCGGGTTTCATTGTTTGTACTTTTAATTAGACGTCTAATTTTATTATGCGAGTATTACAAGTTGGAGAACTTAGTAAAGGATTTTTTTTTTGTATTTTTTTTTTTGATGTTCTTTTTTTTATATTTCATAAAATTCATCAAATAACTTGTTCTGTTCTGTGTGGAGCAAGAGAAACTGCCAGACTTAAACCCCTCACGCCCCCCCTTTACATTCTAGGACCACGAATGTTCTTTTCATAAACCTTTTTGGCCTTGCAGAATGAAAGTTTCTGACGCAGCCGTGAGATCCACACAATTTTATTGTATTGTTTATGATTGTTACTAGGGTGGCAACAAAACCCTATTAATAAGTCTTTGCTGTCCGTTGGTCCGTCTGTCAGCGGGCTGTATCTCATAAACAGTAACAGGTAGAGAGTCGAAATTTGTATTTACATAATTTATATTTCCATTGCTATTATAAATAACTAGCTTCCGTCAGCGGCTTCGCCCGCGTGGTAGTCGATTTCTCCATACAAACTTCCAACACCCCCTGATGACCCCCCATGAAGCTCCACCCCCTTAGGGGTTTTTTTTTTTTTTTTTTACGGTAGGTAAAATCATCCAATGACAAATCCCGCCCTTGGGCGGAGCGGGAAATAGTGTCAGACTTTTACTGACTAAAATCCTACCCTGTTCCTTCCCTGCCTTGATTCCAGGGCCCTGGTATGCATTTTCATACCTTCCCAGAGCCCCAGACTAGGCCTCGACCCTACTGGGCCCCTACGGTTTGCTGACAACTCCTTGAGGCGCACGGGAACAGTGCGCGCCGTAAACGACTTGGGCTCGGTCCGGTCTGTTACCGGACAAACGGACAGCGAGCTACCCATTGCCCGCCGTCCGCAAGCCCGCGTCTACGGTGGCCGGAAATTTGGATCGGAGTTACGGCGGCGGCTGCGGCGTGAGCGCCGTTGCCTGATACGGTCAGCCTCCTCCTTTGCTAGCATTACTGCTTCGCAGAAGGAGGCGACCGCCTGCCACTCCTCCTCGCTCCGGAGCATGGCTTGAACCAAGCCCCGGCGCGAGAGATCGCCTCCGATTGCCCCCACGAGGACACGGCGATGCTCTTCCCAAGCGGGGCACACCTCTACCGTGTGCTCCACCGTGTCCACCGGGCGTTCCGCACAGTGACGACACCCGGGCGTCACCTCCGCACGGATCTTGTACAGGTACGGCCCGAACTTGCCATGTTCGGTTAGTACCTGCGCCATGCGAAAGGTTATGACGCCGTGAGGCCTTTCCAGCCACGCCTCAAAGAGGGGCCTTACCGCCTCAATCGTGGCGTGCCCAGCACAGGGTTGCGACAGTCGTTCTCGCCATTTCACCATGAGATCTCGCCGGAACTCTGTCCGCCAAGCCGCGACTTGTCGCGGCAGCGGGGATTCGCCCCGGCGTTGCATCTCCACGCGCAGATCGTGCATGCGTGCAAGGACTGTTGCCTCCAGATCCCATGGTGGCAGGCCAGCAAGGAGGCTCGCCGCTTCGCGGGATACCGTGCGGTATCCCCGAATCATCCGTATGGCCATGACCCTCTGGCAGGCGTTCAGCAGGGCCGCCGGTCGCCTTCGCAGCGTCGGCGCCCACACAGGCGCCCCGTAAAGGGCCATGGACCGAACGATGCCAGCGTAGAGCCTCCGGCAGGAGGCGTCTGGACCCCCCAGGTTCGGCAGGAGCCGCTTGAGTGCAGCCGAAGTCCGATTAAGTTGGGGAGCCAAACGTCGGAAGTGCGCCTCGAAGTTCCACCGGCTGTCGAGGACGAGTCCCAGGTACTTCATCGTCGACCCGACGCCGATGTGAACTCCTCCTACCGTTAATTGGGAACCCGGTGGTGGCGCGTACCGAGGGCCGTGAAAGCACATGGCCTCGGACTTGTGCAATGCCACCTCGAGTCCCAACTGCTGGATCCTCTCCACGACTGTCGCAACCCCGCGCGTCGCTAGTTCGACCGCCGCCTGGTACGACCGTCCCCGCGCCAGGACCAGCGTGTCGTCCGCGTAGCAGACCACGCTGACCCCGTCGGGGAGGTCGGCGCGCAGCACGTAGTCGTACCCGATGTTCCACAAGGGCGGCCCTAGTACCGATCCCTGTGGGACACCGCACGACATCTCTCGCCGATTCCATTCTCCCTGATGACCGGGGTAGATAATGTACCTGCTCGACAGGTAGGCCTCGATCACACGACAGAGGTAGTCGGGCACCCGGTGGTACCGGAGTGCGCTCCTAATGCTACTCCAGGGCAGGGAGTTGAAGGCGTTGGCGATATCCAAAGACACCGCCAAGACACACCTGCCCCGGGACACTGCATTCCCCGTCGTGAGGGCTCGCACGCGCATGATGGCGTCCACCGTTGAGCGCATCCTGCGGAAGCCGAACTGGTCATCCGACAGGTTCGGCCCGACCCGTGCTAGGTGCGCGACGAGGCGGTTTGCAACTACTCTTTCAAAGAGCTTGCCCACCTCGTCGAGCAGCACAATGGGCCGATACGCGGACGGAGAGTCCGCAGGTCGCCCTGGCTTCGCGATTAGGACCAGTTTCCCCGTCTTCCAACGAAGCGGGAACTGGCCCCTCTCCATACATGCGCTAAGGAGCCCTCTGAGTCGAGGCCCGAGAGCCTCCATGGCCAGGACCCAGGCTTTTCCAGGCAAGCCGTCGGGTCCCGGGGCGGTATTTTTGGCATTCAGCCTTTGTACCGCCACTCTCATCTCTACCTCGGTCACCTCTGGACCCCCTTAGGGGTGGAGTTTCATGAAATCCGATCTTCTTGTTCCACAGATGTCTGCACCTTATAATAAACCTACCTGCCAAATTTTAAGTTTGTAGGTGTTATACTTTCTTAGATTTCGTGATTGATGTTTCGCTTTTATACATATAGAAGATAAAACTTAAATAAAGTTGTAGGGTCTCCATAAAAGATACCTGTTCTTTTTTTTGTTTTTTACTGGATTTTAATATTTTAGTGCGGAGCGTTTCGTGTGCAAGTCCAACTTGCACTTGGCCAATTTTTTTTATTTTTTATTTTACCTGGTGACTGTCACCAAATATTTATTTCTATATATTATACTTTCTTTCTATTTATGCTTCTGGTTAACTTTTGTTTGGAAGACAATGTCGTTTGCCAAACAGTTTAGAAAATGATGTAGAATCACTTTATAATACTGATGATTTTTGTTTAGATTTAAGATATAAAATACAAGTAGCTTTAAGAGATGCAAGAAACAATTTGGTAGCTTGTAAAGAAAAAAGAAAAGACAAATATGATAAATCATGTAATCCTGTATTTTATAAGAAAAATGATCTTATTTTAGTTAAGAATGAATGTGCTCGTAAATTAGACTGCGTTTTTGATGGACCTTTTGAAGTGTTGGAAGATCTAGGCGTTAATGTAAAGATAATTAAAAATGGTAAAGTAGATGTAATACATAAGGACAGGACAAAAAAAAATAGTATGTAAAAGAGGAAAGGGAAATGGAGCTATACATCTTTCTAATCTATCTCCTTTCACTCAATCCGTCCAAAGGTTGTCTGCAAAAAATTGTCCTGTGAGTTATGACCGCCCATTGTACCCTTATTTATAATAATGATTGTCCTATATTTTTGTTTATGCGGTGTACAATAAAGAATATACAATAATAGTCGACAGGACTATTATTGCCAATAAACCTGATATAGTGGTGATAGATCGACTAGAGCGTCGCAGAATCATTGTTGATATAGCGGTCCCTCATGACGAGAACCTCATGAAAGCTGAGAAGGACAAACAAAGTATCTTGACTTGGCTCGCGAGGTTGTCGACATGTGTGAAGTGGACACAGCAGTCATTGTGCCGTATGACGGCCAATGTCTTAATAGCCAAGAGCCTCGACCAAAATCTGAGGAGGCTCTCGTTAGGCACTTGGATCAAGCCTGATTCAGAAGGCAGTACTCCTCGATACGGCTCGCATTGTGAGGAGGTTCCTGTCTCTGGAGTCCTAACCACCGGTAGCTTGGACCGTGCTCCCGACACCGGACTACTGTTTTTATATATTTTTAAATGTTTTTCATATTTGTTTTAGCAAATATTTAAAAATGTTAAAAATATGTACAAAAAATAAATAAAGGAAGAATAAAAAACGGTAATTTAAAAAACTAAAAAACCCGACTGCTTTTCTGAGCATTCATGAAAAAGCCCTAAAACAAGAAAATCTGGCAGTCGGGACCCATTCTAGAATTGAGAGCACACACCTATATTACATTGCAGATTACTCCAATCTATTGACTAGACGGCTGACTTTCTAGAATGGGTCCCGACTGCCAGATTTTCTTGTTTTAGGGCTTTTTCATGAATGCTCAGAAAAGCAGTCGGGTTTTTTAGTTTTTTAAATTACTGTTTTTTATTTTTTATTTTTTTATTTTATTACGATATCACTTTCAAAGTAATTACGAATCTAAAGACACCTCTCAAACTAAAATCCATCGAGCCGTTCAGGTCGCAGAGCGTGCCAAACATTTGATTTTGGCGCTAAAAATCCGCCATTTTGTTTTTTTTTTATTTTGATATACCCAGTGTCACTCTCACAGTAAATACAAATCTAACGACACCTCTCAAGCTAAAATCCATCGAGCCGTTCAGGCTGCAGAGCGTGCCAAACAATTATACATACATACATACATACATACTTACATACATACATACATACATACATACATACTCTCGAAAAACATAACCCTCCTTCTGGCGCAGTCGGGTAAAAAAACATGTTGCGCCGACCCCAAGTAATATGGAACAAGGGCAGGAAGAAGAAGAAGAAGAGAGCTTCATCTCTTTAACAGTTCGGTTTAGTCCATCAAATAGATCGCGTCAAGAGCTCGTTTTGCGGCCTCTGACCTCACTAGGTCAGTGACGAATTGACAATCGATTAAATCTCCCCTCTCTTAGCGGAAATGTGGGCGTTGATCCGTTTTGGCTGATTAAATCCGTTTATGTTAGCAATCTGCTATCTTAAACTACCTTGAAATGGATTGCACACATTTTACGCACGAATGTTTTGTTTTAGGTTCCTTATTATAAAAAAAAAAAACGTTACCCCCCACACTAGGAATTACTCCTGTATCGTGGGTTTTTTTTTATGATAGGCAAAATCATCAAATGACAAATCCCGCCCTTGGGTGGGGCGGGAGATAGTGTCAGATTCTTACTGACTAAAAACCTACCCTGCTCCTTTCATTGCCTCCGTTCCAGGGCCCCGGGGTTCATTTTTACATAACCCTTGGCCCCAGTAGGCTTCGGCCCTACTGGGCCCCTACAGTTTGCTGACAACTCCTTGAGGCACGCAGTAACAGTTCGGACCGTAAACGACTTGGGCTCGGACAGGTCTGTTACCGGACAGACGGACGGCGAGCTACCTATTTTCCGCCGTCCGCAAGCCCGCGCCTACGGTGGCCGGAAATCGGGATCGGAATCCCGGTGGCGGCGGCGGCGGCGTGTGCGCCATTGCCTGATGCGGTCAGCCTCCTCCTTTGCTAGCATTACTGCTTCGCAGAAGTAGGCAACCGCCTGCCACTCCTCCTCACTCCGGAGCATGGCCTGTACCAAGGCCCGGCGCAAGAAATCGCCGCCTCCGATCGCCCTCTCAAGGACACGGCGATCCTGTATCATGGGAGCATTCACAAACATGTAAACTCACATTCACAAGACACCCAGACTCGGAATACCTAATTGTAGCCCAAATAAATATTTGTATTTGTGCTGGTATCGAACCCGCGACGCGCTGCGCAGCAGCCGATCGCTCAAAAACCACTACGCCAACCGTGCCGTAATTGTTAAGAAAATGGCTAATCGCTTACAGACTGCGAAAACTCATAAACACAATTATTTTTTTAATAAACTTACTCGAAAACCCGCTCTTATCCCACCGCTTATATACACGCAATGGACTGTTTTCTGCACTAGTGCGGAAAAATATAAGGCTGACGCTAAGCTATGCTAAAGTCGTAAATCTGAAAACAGTAAGTTTGTTGTAATTTTTTTTCTAACTCGGAAACAATTTTCGAGACTTCCTTCGAGAGTTGAACTATTTATATATGTGAGTTTATACGGAAGCCTCAGTGAGCGTGTCCAACTCACACTTGAACAGTTTTTGCCATTCGGCAATTGATCCCGTGACATACAGTGCAATAGGTACTCCCTCATCCACTGCACCAATCCTACCGTCAAATATAGAATTCTTCATTGAAGAGAGAGATACGGGATCTCTATAATTTATGTTATAATTAAATTTTCCATAGTACTAGTAGTAGATACTTTTTTTTTATTGGCTATAAACTAGTGCTTGATTGACTTATCACTGTATGTATAACAATGCCAACTTAGTGCTATCTGCGCTTAAAAGTGCATCGATCTCTTATCATTAGAACTTATAGTACATTGGCATAGATATACAAATCTCTGATAAGACTCGGAGCTTAACTGATAAAGTCAAGTTTCTAGAAAGGTCAACGAAACTTTACGGTGTCTGTATCATCTAATGAACTTTTGACTTACAATTTGCAAAGACGTAGACAATACTTGCGCAAACTTTATGTTTCCCTATCATCGACTATGGTGTCGTGTGTCTTTGACCTGAACCTGGTCTTGCTGGAAAAGCCTACTAGACTCCTCAACAACTGCATTCGGTTCATATTTAACCTGAGGAAATATGATCATGCGCTACGATGGCTCCTTTTCTGTAACTGCAGTGCGTCTCTGGAACTCTCTGCCTCACTCTCTTCGCGACAGCCCTTCTCTGGATGTCTTCAAGAGGAAACTTAAAGAGCACTTCCTTTCATTTTTGACATAATATTAGTGTATCTAGTATGTATTAATATGTATTAGTATGTATAATATAATTATACCTATATTAGACTTAGTTATTTAGAATGATATTGTGCACTGGATCCTACCCTCGAATATGTTTTCTCTCTATAACTCAAAGGTTTGCTGGGAGAAAATTCATTGCTGAGTTAAGCTCGCCTTTGTACATGAACTGTTTGTATCCCTATATGCTATGTTATATTTTTTTTGTGTACAATTAAGAATTAAGAATCATGCGTTGAACTTCAGATCTGAGCTCAAGGGGTTTTTTTTTTATGGTAGGTAAAATCATCCAACGACAAATCCCGCCCTTGGGTGGAGCGGGAAGTAGTGTCAGACTCTTACTGACTAAAAACCTACCCCGTTCCATTCTTCGCCTTGGTCCCAGGGCCCCGGGTGCCATTTTCACATACCCTTTGACCCCAGTAGGCTTCGGCCCTGTTGGGCCCTTACAGTTTGCTGACAACTCCTTGAGGCGCGCGGGAACAGTGCGCGCCGTAAACGACTTGAGCTCGGACCGGTCTGTTACCGGACGGACGGACAGCGAGCTACCCATTGCCCACCGTCCGCGAGCCCGCGCCTACGGTGGCCGGAAATCGGGATCGGAAACCCGGCGGCGGCGGCGGCGTGTACGCCGTTGCCTGATGCGGTCGGCCTCCTCCTTTGCTAACATTACTGCTTCGCAGAAGGAGGCGACCGCCTGCCACTCCTCCTCGCTCCGGAGCATGGCTTGAACCAAACCACGGCGCGAGAGATCGCCGCCGCCGATCGCCCCCACAAGGACACGGCGATGCTCTTCCCAAGCGGGGCACACCTCGACTGTGTGCT
Source organism: Leucania comma (assembly GCA_958295575.1). Lineage (NCBI taxonomy): Eukaryota > Metazoa > Arthropoda > Insecta > Lepidoptera > Noctuidae > Leucania > Leucania comma. Next base: position 6,037,886 of record OY282469.1, read on the forward strand.
CCACCGTATCCTCCGGACGCTCCGCACAGTGGCGACAACCGGGCGTCGTCTCCGCACGAATCTTGTACAGTTACGGACCGAACTTGCCGTGTTCGGTTAGTACCTGCGCCAAACGGAAGGTGACGACGCCGTGGGGCCTTTCCAGCCACGCCTCAAAGAGGGGCCTTACCGCCTCGATCGTGGCGTGCCCAGAGCTCAAGAGGTTGCCTTTTCATTAGAGAAGAATTTTGCGCGCTTTAACTACACTTTTTCCTCTGCTCAACCCTCCAACGCCATGAAGGCGTATCTTATAACTTACTTTCAACATCTATGTTCCTCACACGCAAGGAATCCGTGTTCTTGTAATAATATCCTACTGCTCTGGCTTTGTCCTTCTCATAGTCTGATTTTGTTCATTCAGGCTGACTTCTTGACAATTCAAAAGTGCCTTTGAAATTAATGCTTTGATTTGACTTTAACTTATCGCAATATTTAATAACTGGAAAGGACTTCTCCACAGCCTTACCGCTTTTTGGGCAATTTTATTAATTCATAAACAAACAATTCAGCTATGTAGTCCCTCCTTAATGAGAACATTCGAAATCCAAGTGTTGTTATTTTTCAGTATATCTGCACTCATTGGATTATAAAATGCTAAAACACTGATACAAAAAATATCATATCAAAAACATTCCAAAATTAAAGATATCGATGATTTCTGATCAGAGATAAGAAAATTGGTCAGGTAATTGGTCTGCACCCGTCAGGTATAGCTATTTTTTTTTTAATTTACCACACACAGGAATAACTGATCTGCGACACTTATCTTTAGGCTATATAAATATTTGTCCTGTACAGGAATTGAACCTGCGACACGCAGCGTAACGGACGATCGCTCAATCACTGCCCCAACCGTGTCGTTATTGTTTATTACTTCAAGAAGATTCTTGACTACTTTCATTTAATACAATTATTAAAAGAAAGTAGTTTGCGAGCGACTTCATAAAAATGAAAACATCGCGAACGAGGTTGTTAAAGGTGACGAAGGTTTTATACCCCTTAAACCGGGGCTTTTCAGGGTAGTCCGTACAATCTTTCAAGCACCTAAATTGTTCTATTGAAGGTAGTTTTAAATTACTATTTGTGCTGTCAAGTATATTAGCACACGGAATGTGATTTTGGAAACAAATGAAATTCCCCATTTTCACCTCCTTTAAGCATAATTTAGACTGTACGAGTTTCTCGAACGTTTTGTTCGAGAAAATCGTACGCAATAATCGTATAATCGCCAGAACATTATCGTATCAAAGTGTATCATACCTGTCTACACAGAGGTAAGAAACAAATTCTCCCCTAAGATTATGTCATACGAGACTCGTAAGCAATAATCGCAAGGCGATAATGTCCTGCGTCTGCTTAGACAGCAAAATTATAATATTATAGAATAAAATAGATTCTTGCTTACGAGAATCTCGACTTGTCTATACACGATCTCGTATGACATTTTTTGTTGCTCCTACGAGTATCTTAAAATCGGAGCGAGAGGTAAGTCATACTTCTCGCTCGTTCACTCTGGCGAAAATCGTATGTTCGAGACGAGAAATTCGCACCGTCTAGGTATGTGTTTAGATGAAGAGACTTTGTCTATATTGTTACTATTATCGTACGTTCGAGGCTAGAAACTCGTATCGTCTATTTTACGCTTTAAGGTTGAATTTCCAAAAACCTCTTTTCAGTGCTCGCCTACGTCATAGTCTTGTACAAAATTTCACGTTTTAGTTTCGGCTACGGCATTGATGTGTCAGTGAGTTTCTTCCAGTTTAATTCTTTATTGTACTTAACACTTATAAGTGGATAATAGAAAGCTAACTCTAAGTTGAGTTTTTTATTCCAGTAAACCAATGCGTAATAAAGAGAGAATAATAAAAGGTAGAATCCAGTGAAGTAATACATAAATATACCTTCATACATAAAATATACACACATACTCCTCCTTTTATACATAGGTAATATTTTTGAGCTATACTTTGAGATGTTGAACGCAACTAAACCCATAAATTACGAATACTTACTAAAAACTACTGCTATAAAAAGAAAACCTGAAATTGCGAAAATTGCGAGATGATGCCTCCTTGTCGTATTAAACTAACATCCCATAATGTAATAGATATCCTTTTCAATAAACTTGCTCAGAAAGTGGCTCTTATTGCACTACACTTAGGTACATAATGGCACCTGTTACCAAACTGTGACATTTTGGTTACCATTACGCACTAGTGCTGTAATGTAGCTATAACCTTTTTGTTCAACCTCTTTATTCGCAAAACAAATTTTGAATTCGAAAAAATAAAAATTGTTTGTGGTCTATGGTCGTCATTTTAAGATGCGCACGGTTTTAGGCATGATTTTTTTGAGTGAAGTTTATGGGCTGTATTAATTAAATTAAATCAAAAACAACAAAAACATTATAAAATGTTACATCCATATTCTATTATCACTGCGAATGACATTAACGTAAAAACTTTTGACACAAGAAAACAAAAGACTAGGCAATATGATCAAAAGACCATATAGCCATAGCCTAGCGCGTGCCTATGAAAACAGATTTATTTTTTTACCACCATGTTATGAAAAATTTTACTAGTTTTACCGATGTTATATGAGTTAGCTAAATTATTTTTCTTCACAAGTATATTGAAAAACGTCGTAATGACACGTAATGAAATACACATAAGTAATGAATGGTTACCGTGGCTCTCTTAAGACCCTCGCCACGGCTCTGGTCATACTACCGCCTCGACGGTAACCTCCTATTACCATTACGCACTAGTGCTGTCACTAGTGCTGGTCAGGGTCGCTGGAGTCCTATGGATGCAAGACGCACAGGACCGGCCATTGTGGCGACGCTTGGGGGAGGCCTATGTCCAACAGTGGACGTCTTTTGGCTGAAATGATGATGATGATTAGTGCTGTAATATAGCTATAACCTTTTTGTTCAACCTCCTTGTTCGCAAAACAAATTTTGAATACGAAAAAAAATCACATTAGGTTATTTCGTTCAATACTTAGTATAAATTAGTGTCTTACTTATTTTATTAAATTCGAGCCATTTTAACTTGTTAAAACGATGTATTTAATAAAAAAATAATAAAAAAAAACATTTATTAAATAAATTGTTCGATCAAATAAAAATTGTTTTTGCTTTGTGTTCTATGGCCGCCATTTTAAGATACGCGCGTTTTTAGCGTGGTTTTTTCGAGTGAAGTTGGCTGTATTAATTAAATTAAATCAAATACTACAAAAACATTAGAAAATTTTACATCCGTATTCTATTGTCATTACGAAGGACATTATCGCAAAAAAAATTCACGAAAAAAAAAAAAAAAAACTACGACAAGGCAATATAATCAAAAGACTATATAACCATAGCCTTCACCTATGGGTAAATTAAAAACAAAAATTAGATGCGTGCATATGAAAACAGATTTAATTTTTTACCGCCACGATATGAAAAATTTTACTTTACTAGTTTTACTGTTTTAATAATAGTAACAACACAGCTAACTTGTACAAAAAGTCAAATCACCTATCTTTATTTAAGAATGATTTTTTTTTATAAATGAGGATCATGTTTGGCCATTAGGCTCATGTTTGCTCCATAACGGGCATAATAGACGTGGGCAAAAAGGCTGCCAGGCTTAAATGGGATTGGGCGGATCACATCAGCCGCATACATGGGGTCCCTGGGCAGGCATCACCACGCAGTGGATTCCTGCAGAAGGAAAGCGCCGTCGAGGCCGGCCTAGAAAGAGGTGGCGGGATGATCTGGACGCATACCGCGAGGACTTGTGTGAGGTGGCGTGGGATAAGAAGATCTGGAAAGAATTGGGAGACACCTTTGTCCAGAAGTGGGACAGTATAGGCTAAAAAAAAGTTCATCTTTGACCACTATCTCATTTGTTGGTAAATGATACTTATTTTGCAAATAGGTTTTAAAAAAAAAAGCTTTTATACATCTATTTAAATAAGATGAGGCCGGTGTTTCCTAGCTGACTAGGTAAGTGATGAATGTGGCCAACGTTAGAGCACCTAACTAACCTAACCTAACCTTTGCCTAGATGTAACCTATTAGTTTTTTAGGATTCCATAACCACTGTCCGTCTATCTGTTACCAGGCCGCATCTCATGAACTGTGGCAATTGAAATTTTCACAGATGATGTATTTTATATGCCGCTATAACAAATAGACTAAAAACAGAATAAAATAAATATTTATATGCGGTTCCCATACAACAAAACAACACCGGGACAAGTGAAACTAAAAAGAAGATTATATTATAGTGTCTAGCCTTGTATAAGTAATGGTACAGAATTCTTCGAGTGCGAGTCCGACTCACACTTAGCTGGTTTTATTCTGTTGCTTTCTGTAGATAACCTGTTTTATTGTAATTTTGAACAGCAGAGCCTACTGCTCTGCCCTTACTCTTTCATTGCAAAAACTTGATATTTTTTTTTAGTTTTATATCTTATTTATAACAATCTAACGGATCGGAATACCGTTGCTAGTGAATACTTATTCAGAGTCGTTTCTTCGATTGCCGTTAGATGAAAAATTGTGAGATATTATAATAAAGTGACCCATACGAAGATTTTAATAATGCTATGTCGTTATTTTAAGCAATAGCAAAAAGAAGCAGTGCCACAAAAACCAGTCTCTTCTGCAAACTACGCTAAAATATCCCTACAAACCACGCTCGTAACACATCCAGTTTGCATCTAATTCCATGAAGAAGCCGTACGAAATTGCCGACAATCACGTGAAGCGAAAACGTTTGAGGTGGACGCATCTGAACACTCGTGCTGGAAAACTTGTGCGAACAGCGTTTCATTACACGTGAGCAGGGGCGTAGATACGTGAACAACGACCCAGGAGCAAAAAAATCTAGGGCCCCTTTTTTACGTGGGAAATCATCAAATAACTTCTTCTGTTTTGAATGGAGCGGGAGGAGTGTCAGACTTTTACTGAGTAAACGAGTTGTTACGATTAAAATAGTGTTGCAACCTATTTCATTTACATTTCGAAGGTGGGAAAATTTTTCGCTAGTTGAATAAGAGGTTTGGTAATCAGGTTTCGGGGGACCCCGTGCTTGGGGGCCCCAGGGCGCTGCCCCGCTCAGTCCTTTGGCAGATACGCCAATCCACGTGAGTTGATAACGTGGGTGTGTGATTCTAAATAGAACCATGTTGTTAGCAACGTGAGGGAAACACATGCTTACTTAGGTTTTAAGTATTAGTGTCAAGTATGTCGGGGATTTGTCGGCAACTCGTGTATCTCACGAGTCTTAGAAAAATTATTATAGAACTTAATATGTAGATTGGTTTGACAATGTAAATACATAGCAATACTTTGTGTTTTTTTTCTTATCAACACTAATAAATAAATGCAAAATATTGCATCTATATCTGTGTGTGTGTACAGGCACAAACGGCTGAACAGATTTTTTATTATTTTTGTCTGACGCAGCCGTCATACACACGATGTTGTATTTAAGTGTTAAGCAGGGTAGTTTGTAAATTTGTAATTTCATTGTGTGTACATTTTGTGCCAAATAAATGTGTTTTCTTTCTTTCTTTCTTTTAATTGTATTATTGATAGGCTCTCATTTGACCACTATCTCATGACTTGATGGTAAGCGATGATGCGTACAATGGAGCACGCTTACCTATAAGTAACCTATTCACTCTTGGCTTAAGATTTGAATGAAAATTGGCATACGGGTAAACCAAGTTCTGGAATCTTAGGATACCTACTTTTTATCTTAGGAGTATTTTCTCCATTCAAATGGAGATGGATGTGTGGTGTGACGAGAATGGATAAAGTGAGAAATGAGTATATTAGAGGAAGTTTGAAAGTGGCGCCAGTGACTGAAAAGTTGAAAGGAAACCGTTTGTCTTGGTATGGTCATGTGAAGAGGAGGGATGAAACACATGTTACTAAAAGAGTTCTGAGTTTACAAGTAGATGGATGGAGAGGAAGAGGGAGGCCGAAGAAGAGATGGATGGATTGTGTGAGGAGTGATATGAAAGAAAAGGAAGTTAGTGATAGTGTGACGGCTGACAGGATAGAGTGGAAGAAAAAAACGTGTTGCGCCGACCCCAAGTAATATGGTACAAGGGCAGGAAGAAGAAGAAGAAGATTTTCTCCATTCAAGTGGGCGAAGCTGCTGATAGAAGCCAGTAATAAATGTAATATTATTTACGGTTGAAAAGGTGGAGAACCATTAGAGAAACCGGCGCAACGTACAATCTAGCATCAAATAGATCGCAGTCAAGCACTAGTTTATATCATCATCATTTCAGCCGAAAGACATCCACTGTTGGAGATAGGCCTCCCCCCAGGGGCGCCACAATGAACGGTCCTGTGCATGGACGATTGATCTCTTTCTCGAAGTTAGACCATCCGTCCTAGGTAAACATAGTCGTCTACAACTTCAAGTGTAGAGTTTTCGATCTTGATAGGAGTGGGTGCTATATGGCTGGTAGTTTATATCATTATAAAAAAAAAAACAATGGGTCGAAAAACAACATGGTACCCACGATTCAGCACAGAGTCCGTCGTGGTGGACTACGGCTTACTCCCTCTCACGCGTGCGCTATTTGGCTCAAAAACTATGATTTTCAAATCTGTTTATTTGTACAAACATGTGATTTACTAATAGCTGGCTATATTCTTGTCTAAATTGTTAGTCAGGATTTTATTTCAAATTAATAGCATACTTGTTTACTATTTTCACGTGTGTATATAAAAACATAACATTTATATTTTTTAGTTTGCTTTCAGAGACCATTTCGAAGCTTGAGAACCTCTAAAATACTAACTGAATTAATAAATAAAAAATGAAAGCCAGTAGCTAATATCCTTAACAAAATAGTTATCGAGAGTCAGCTAAATGAAAGATTCGATTTAGTTTAGTATTACAATTAAAAACAATGTCAAATTGTTAAGAAATTATGTGATTTTCCAAAGTTCAAAGACAGGGCTTTTAACCAACTTCAAAAAGGAGGTTATATTTTCGGCTGTAGGTATTTATTTCTTTTGTTTTATTTATGTTCATTGATTTCTGGGTCAATTTTAGGCCGATTTTGAAAATTATTTATTTAATTGAAACGTTGGTTCAAAAAAAAAAAGGTCTCATAAAATATTGTTATGATCTGACAATGAACTACAAAGATATGGAACGGAACTCCTCATAGGATCACAGCAGAAAAGTCGTAACAAGTAAAATTACTTTGTTTGTACGTGTAGTCGATGAATGACTGAAGGAAGAAAAGGGGGATATATCGAACTGATCGTAGACACCGGATTTCTTTAGTAAATCAATGTAACCTAACAGTGAACCTAACCGCGTTTGTGATGATTAGAATTATCATGAGATAAATTCTGGCTATAAGGTACCATCGAGCAAAAATTGATGATGGAAGATAGGCACGAAAACTCTGTAATAAAAAAAAATATCCTAGCCGTGGCTTGGCTTATGGGGATTGCTATGTGGCTGGAAAGACCTTACGGCGTCCTAACCTTTCGCACACGCAGGTTCTCATCGAGCATGGTCAGCTCGGGTAGTTCCTGCACCGGGATCGTACTAAAGTGACGCCCGGGTGTCCCACTGCGTGGACCGCCTGAAGGACACGGTGGAGCACACGGTAGATGTGTGCCCAAGCGGGGCACACCTATATCGTGAGCTCCACTGGCAGAGCACCGCAGTGTCCTCGTGAAGGCGATCGGTAGCAACGATATCTCGCGCCGGGCCTTAGTACAGGCCATGCTCCGAAGCGATGAGGAGTGGCAGGCGGGTCCTCCTGCGATGCAGTAATGCTAGCAAAGAAGGAGGCCGCACGTGAGAGGTAACGGCCCTCACGCACCAGTCGCCCTGGCTCCGATCCTGATTTCTGGCCACCGTAAGCGCGAGCTTGCGGACAGTGAGCAATGGGTAGCTCGCCGCCCGAGCGTCTGGTAACTGTCCGGACCGGGCCCAAGTCCTCAACGGCGCGTATTGTTCTACGCGCGCTTCAAGGAGATGACATGACATATGTTCAGTAAATTGTAGGTTTTCCTCTGATAACAGCGGGGATTATCAATCAATTATGTTTTCTGATAGTATAGGAAGAGGTTTAGGGCAATTAGTTAGTGGGTGCCTCCCTTTCTCTTCACTGAATCTTTGTACACCTCAAGCTTCCTATCATAACATAATGTCATTAGTTAATGAACGAGAATATGATCCCAATGCCATTTTAACTGTATTTGTGGGTAATAGCTCAAATGTAAAGAAAGATGATATCACAAATAATGTCACAGAGTTATTGAAGATAAACTGTAAGAAGATTATTTTGTGTGCTTTTCCCTACTTTGAGCACTTGTCATATAGGCAAAATAAGTACATTCATTTGCTAAATATGCATATGCAGTTTTTAGTTCATCATCATAGTGATAAGTTTTTATTTTTTGACATCAACAAGTTTGTTGATAAACTTTTGTCGACTAGGTATACTGTGTACCTACCTATTACTTTTAGACGCAAAATAGCACAGCTATTAGCTTTTATTATTAACACAGACATAGCTAGTATGTCGAAGTATCAATGTATTAGTCCCACAATTAGTAGTAGTACTAATGATAAGTCTGCTGGCTCCGATAGTTTAAACTGACTAAGAAGACAACAGAAGGTACCATTGGCAATTTAGCACAACTTTACAATAAAGTACCTTCTAGCATACAAACTAAAGGGGCTAAGCAGAAGTCATTTACTTTGTTCCTTCAGAACATTCAGGGTTTTTCTTCAAAACAATTAGAAATTGAATTATTTTTAGAAAAAACAATGTTTGATATTATTTGTATTACTGAGCATTGGTTAAAGGATTTTGAAATGTTAATTAGTAATGATAATTATAATGTGGGCAGTTGTTTTAACAGAAAATCAATGTTACGTGGGGGTTCACTCATACTAATTAAAAAATGTATTAAATTTAAAACCCGTAAAGACATAGCTGCACTGTCCATTGAACATACCATTGAACTGTCTTGTGTTGAGCTGGATAGGCATGTCATAGTGTGCGTTTACAGGCCCCCTAATTATCAAAACTACTCTGTTTTTGAGTCAGTCATGGAAGATGTTATGGCAAAACTTGCAACTGGTAACAAACTAGTAGTTATCTGTGGAGATTTTAACATTAATATTTTAGAAAATAATTCAGATAGCAATAGATTTTTAAATCTTTTCAAATCATTTAATTTATCAAATGTGTTCATAGAACCAACTCGAACTACCACTACTTCTGCTACATGTATTGATAATGTTTTTTGTTGCTGTGACTATTTAGAAAAGGCCATTGTAGATTATCTGCCTTCTGATCATAGCGGCCTGTTGGTAACTTTTGAATCCATTATACCAATACAACAAGTGCAAATACAATCCAGACCAATAACATCCGGTAAACTGAATAAATTTAACAACACTTTAATTAACAAGTTAGGTGATTGGAACCTTGCAGTGAACAATGGTAATATTTTGTATAACGATTTTTTTTCAATAGTCCAAACCGAATTTAATAAGACTTTTGAGAAGAAAACTAAAAGTATCTGCCCTAAGTTTAGATTTAGTGACTGGGCGACTAAAGGAATCAGGATAAGTAGGGAAAGACTTTTCGAGCTGTATGGCCTTAAGCCTATTATTAAAACTGAGACTTTTAATAAGTATGTTGCTACCTATTCAAAAATGTTTAAAAATACTTGTAAGGCAGCTAAGGCCTTATATATTAGCAACAAGGTTAAAACAGCAGATAATAAAATAAAAACGGTTTGGAAAATCATAAATAATGAAACCAACAGGAACAAAATACATAATAATGATTACATATTAGAGACTCATCATGGTCTTATTAGCGATAGCAAAGTAGTTGCGGAAGAATTTGTAAATTTCTTTACCAGTGTACCAATAAAAACTACTGAAGCCCTAAATTCATCACCATCTCATGCTTTTGGTTTATTACAGGCTAATGTTGCAGCCTGCCCCACTGAATTTAACTTTAAGCATATAAACCCCATAACAGTAATAAAAGCATTTAAACAAATCAAGGTTAAATTAACTGAAGATCTTTGGGGTATGTCTATCAAAGTTTGTACCTCAATTATTGAGACTATAGCGCCATACTTAGCTTTAATATTTAATTTGTGTATAGATCAAGGTGTCTTTCCGGATCTAATGAAATATAGTAAAGTTATACCACTTTTTAAATCCGGGGACAGTAAAGACTCTAATAATTATAGGCCAGTGTCCGTGTTGCCAGTTTTTAGCAAAATATTTGAAAAGGTGATGTTAGATCAAATGCTTAATCATTTTAACACAAATAACATCTTACACGATAAACAGTATGGTTTCACCAAAGGACGTTGTACAACTGACGCTGGTGTCTCCTTACTAAAACACATTTTTAATGCGTGGGAAGAGGCACAAGATGCTATAGGCATCTTCTGCGACCTGTCTAAGGCGTTTGATTGTGTAGTTCATGAAACATTACTCCTGAAACTTGAGCATTACGGACTAGGCAAAACAGCGTTAAACTTATTAAAATCTTATTTGAATGATAGACAGCAATTAGTTCAGATAAACGGTGTCAATTCGTCGGGGTTAAATGTTAAAATGGGAGTACCCCAAGGTTCGATTTTAGGTCCTTTTTTATTTTTAGTTTACATTAACGATTTACCCCATTTGTTGCAAAATAAACTTAATATGGTGTTGTTTGCCGACGACACTTCTTTGATTTTTAAGGTAAATAGAAGGACTAATAATCTTGACGACGAAAATAACGCCCTACTGCAGGTCCAAAACTGGTTCACTGCTAATAATCTAGTTTTAAATGGGAAGAAAACTAAATGCATAAGATTTTCCTTACCGAATGTCAAAAGTAGTGAATGTGACATAGTATTGAACAACGAAAAACTAGAATTCGTCGATAAAACGGTTTTCCTGGGGATAACGCTTGACTCAAGGCTACAGTGGGGTCCTCATTTAACATCTCTTGCAGGACGGCTTAGCTCAGCTGCATATGCTGTTAGAAAAATCCGCCAATTTACGGATGTTGATACCGCTAGACTAGTCTATTTTAGTTATTTTCATAGTATCATGTCATACGGTATCTTACTATGGGGACGGGCTGCAGACATCCACTCTATTTTTATATTACAGAAAAGAGCCATCAGAGCCATATACAATCTCCGCCGGTGCGATTCTCTAAGGGAACTGTTTAAAGATATTAACATCATGACGGTACCTTGTCAATATATCTATGAAAACATCATGTACGTTAGAAAGAATCTTCACCTTTTTAGTAAAAGAGGCGATAGGCATAATTATGTTACAAGGAATAGGGACCTTTTAGTTCAACCAGGTTTCAGACTGGCTAAAGTAGCGTCTTCTTTCATGGGGTACTGTTTAGAATGTTACAATAAAATACCTCCTCACATATTAGAACTCAATGAAACAAAATTTAAATCTTGTATTAAACGCACACTATGTACACGGGCATATTATAGCCTGGATGATTATATTCAAGATAAAAATGCTTGGGTTAATGCTGGTCCAGCTCCACTACCAGCAGGGCGTACAAATTGATTGGAAAATACTTTTTTATCTTTTTATTTAATATTAAATTATTATTGTATAATGTAGAAGCATTTATTTTCAAAGTTTGTAAATGTGAGTACCATGGAGCAATTTACGGTTTTTGGATATTGGACTTGTTTGACATAAATGAGCATGGTGGTTGAGAGTTTGTCATGCTCACTCAAATGTCTCACTGATGGTGGCGCGTGTGTTGGATCATTCGGTTCCCTTCAAAATGGTTGAGCTGAGTGGTGCTGATATGCGCGTCATGTCCGTGAACGGGCGCTGTCAGTTGAGACTGGTCATCTCTTAGCTGCCAGTGGTTTATTTTAATATCTTTATTTAGAATGCCTTTTTTTTGTCTTTACTTTATTTTATTGACATTGTTCTCACATAATAGCAGCGACAAGAAACATGTAACAGAGATATTTGTTATACATAAAATGATTGAAAAGAGTGTCCATGGAGTTTCTTGCACATTCTTCTCCATAGAGATCTACGCTTTGGAATGTGCAATTAGCATCATTTTTTTTTCTGACAGACTGACACCTTGACCTTTCAAAAGTGCCTGTAAATGGTTTATTTGAAATAAATGCTTTTGAGTTTTGAGTTTGAGTTTGACAACAAACCGTAGGGGACTAGCAAGGTCAAAGCCTACTGGGAGTCTGACACTATCTCCCGCTTCACTCAACGGCGGGAGATGTCATTAGATGATTGACCCACCTAAAAAAAAATTGGGATTGCTCTGCAATGTTATATTTTTACTTTTTTAGTTAAGTATACTTTTTAATTGTAGTACCACACTAAAAAGTGTAAAATAAAAATCTTTTTGCAAAAAAATAAATACAACCGACTTCCATGTAAAAAACCGGGTAAGTGCAAATCGGACTCGCGCACTGAGGGTTCCATACAAGAAAACAGTTCAATTCTCAAAATCAAGTAAATAAGTATTTTTTTCTTACATTGAAATGGGTTGTATTTTGTTTTACGTTTTATTTTTATTTTTATGGATTCCTTCTAAGTACGTGAAATGAAAAAGGAATAAGTACACATTTTCACAAACGTTTTATTAATATACGATTTTTTTATTCTTTTGTATTTAAAAATAATTTCAGCTATGAGAATAAATATCTTAATGTAAAAGTACAGTATAGTATCCAAGATTTGCCGGAAAAACTTAAGATTTACCAAGTCTTACTAATACAAGTCCGAATTAATGAACCTTTGAATAGCTAACCAAGGAACATAATGTGTAAGTAGGTGTTTATTTTATTTCTGTAACAGTAAAATGAACGAACAATCCAGAAACGTAATACCTACTTTGGTAATTACTTTTTTCAGGTATATTTAAAGGGCAAATCCTACCTTTTTACCATTTACCAAGTGAGTGATGTAAAGTTCAAAGTTAGCGATTATGTCATAAAAGTTCATACTTTTACCAGTGAGGTTTGGTCTTAGGTGTTACTGGCAAATATTGAGATTTACATTTGATCAAGCTTTTAAACGAACAATTATTATTATCATCGGTAAAAAGCATAAAAATGAAAAATTGTGAATAATGTATTTCAGCACCATCTAAATACAAAAAAAAACTATCAAAGCAATCCAGACATTATGATGCAATGTTTTGAAATCCAACTTCGTTGGTTCCAGCATCTAAGTAAACCATATTTTGATTGCACTTGACTGTCATAAAATGTCATTAAATAGGAAGGAAAGAACGCAACCATGGCGACGGCCTATTATTTGGTTCACGGGTACCGCTATGGCCATCCAATCTGAAATACTAAAATCCCAATTCTGGCTTTCCGAAGCGCATTAACAGGTTCTGATTGGTATTTGTCACGCTCACAATGGCATGCCAGATTCTTGCAGACTTTTGACCAAGTTAAAGGCGGGTATATTTTAGTTAATTTCGTTACATAAATGTGTTATCATCCCCGAGACCTGTGACGGACTAAGTTTGTAGATGGACCGGGGTTAGAAAACAAACTGGAAGAGTCCCCACTCTTCCATTTTGTTTTCTCCTCATTTTGTGTCCCCATTTTAATTGGGCAATTAGAAAATACAGGTGCAGCAGCGAACGAAATGCGCTCAAAAACTCACACTGATAAAGTTACACACTACAGCATGTAAGATGCAAAAACAGGCGACGAGAGCTCAAATATTTTATCACCCTATTTCTTTGGAAAAGTAAGGTTTATTTTGACCATTCACACCGAAATAGAAGATAAGTACGAATCTACTTTTGAAGATTCAAAAGAGCGTAGGATACAAAAGCGAGCGAAGCGAGCTCGAATATTTTATAGTACCCTAGGATAAAGGCCAATATTTATAATCTTACGTAGTAAGGGAGCTCGAATATTTTAGCACCCTGCCTTTACATTTTTCATAAGTAGCAGCTGTATTCTGCATGTTAGCTGGTTACTTAAACATATTGCGATTTTCCAATTGTCGAGGATAGCCCAAGACCGGCACGGGGCGGGTCACTCTTACAACGCCCCTAACGGACTAAAGTCCTGAGACAGAGCAGACAAGTCCCATGTGTTATTACGCCGTACTCGATTAACCGCCACAGTGCATAGTCAACTGTAAGAACATGCTGACAACAAGCCTTTGACAGCACACATACAGCACATTAGACTTAGTTACTACTTGGACTTCGTTACAAGTGACACCATTTTGTCTTTCCTTATAATTTATCCCTAGACCTTAGCACTCCGTTCGCAAGGCTGGCACACTCTACAGTGCCTGAAGCACCATGGGGAGAAGTTGCCAGGTTGCATGTAGTATTCTTCACCGAGAGCGACGCACTTGCCCAGGTTCATCATGTCTTCCAAATCACATCTAGGAACAAAAAAGAATGTGTTCATCATATTATCAATAAGTATACTCCAGATTTTAAGGTAGTTAAACGATAAATCAACCAATCTTGATATGTCTTTTTATTTATTTTTTAAATCGTATAACGTAAGAGTGACCCGCCCCGTGCCGGTCTTGGGCTATCCTCGACAATTGGAAAATCGTACAAAGATTAAATTAAGTTAATTACCTAATATCGGTTTAGGTAAAAGCTAATTGCAAACATTTTTTGTCAATTTTTAGATAAAAGACATGTGAAGATTGTTTTCATTTAGTTAAGTACATAAACAGATGGAGTATAGGTACCTACATAATGAAACAATAGGTAAATTAGTCTGAAGAATACAGGATTACTAGTAACTATCTATATCTAACTTTCTTGCAGAAGGACTTCTTCTTCTTGCTCTTATCCCATATTACTTGGGGTCGGCGCAACAAGTTTTTTTCTTCCACTCTATCCTGTCACCCGTCACTCCGTCTTTTCCCTTTTCTTTCATATCACTCTTCACACAATCCATCCATCTCTTCTTTGGCCTCTCTCTTCCTCTCCATTCATCTAAGTGTAAACGCTGAACTCTTTTAGTAACATGCGTTTCATACCTCCTCTTCACATGACCATTCTTGCAGAAGGACATATTAGGATTAAAATGCAACAAATTAAGCCATTTGGTGGCTTAATTTGTTGCACAGTATTTCATGTACCGAATCGACCCTCCGCGGGATTAAAACGACCAAAATTTAACGGTGTATAGGTTTAAAGAAATTTATTTATTATCATAAAAGACTACAGTCAGACTAAGTACATGAAAAACATGATACGAAAACAGTGCTTATTGCTAGCATTTTCGTCATTCATATTTTTTTCCTTTATAATTAGCCATATTGACGTCATAATCTTTGTTTTTCAGAACAGTCAGAATGACGCGGAAAGACGGAACATGCGTCGTATGGCTACCACACGTCACATAATATTTTTTTCAATGCACTTGCTCAGAAAGTGGCTCTTATTGCACTACACTTAGGTACATAATGGCACCTGTTACCAAACTGTGACATTTTGATTACCATTACGCACTAGTGCTGTAATCTTGTTATAACCTTTTTGTTTAACCTCTTTGTTCGCAAATCAAATTTTGAACACGAGAAAAATTCATATTAGGATAATGCGTTCGTTCAATAGTAGGTATAAATTAGTGTCTTACTTATTTTATGCAATTTCGGCCATTTTAACTTGTAAAAACGGTTTATTTCATAATAAAACATTTAATGTATAAATCGTTCGTTCAAATAAAAAAAAAATCTTTGTGGTTTATGGTCGCAATTTTAAGCGCCATTTTACGCCATTTTAAGATACGCGCGTTTTTTGGTGTGATTTTTTTGAGTGAATAAATTAAGTAAAATCAAATACTAAAAAACATTAGGAAATTTTACACCCGTTTTCGAATTGCCCAAGAAAATCTTTTCACGCAAGCAAACAAACAACGACTAGGCAATTTGATCAAAAGCCTATTATCAAAAGAATTTTTTTCCCAGTTTTGCTGTTGTAATAATAGTTAGCTAAATTATTTTTCTTCACAAGTGTATTGAAAAACGTCGTATGATAATGTATGGTTATCATTCTTGGCTCTCTTAAGACCCTCGCCACGGCTCGGGTCATAATGCCGCCTCGATGGTAACCATGTACATTACACACTTGTATCATAATGTAATATTAAGAGAACTATCTTATTCTAAATAGCAATAGAAAACTAGATTTGACTAGTCAGGCAGTAGCGTAAGCTTAGGTCTAGACTCAAGACCTATACTTAATAGTCTTGTTTCGTCTAGACTCTTAGAGGGACCAGATTTATGGCGCTGCAAATGCAAGCCGCCTCTAAGCATTTTTACTAAGTTATTGTTATTATCAGAAAATTGCAGATAATATAACTCTTTTAACTTTGTTTCCGTCGAATTTGTCATCATCTTTGCAACCAGAATATGTCTGTTCTGGATAAAGGCCTCCCCCAAGTGTCGCCATAACGACAAATCCTGTGATTCTCGCAACCGTCAGATTTACGCAACCCCCACCTGGTCATCAGTCTACCTTATCGGAAGCCTTCCAACACTGGCGTCTTCGGATACGCGGTTGCAAAACGTTTTGGCCCCATCAACCATCTGCCCCCCTAGCCAAGTTACGACCGTTTCGTTTCGATTCTCTTGCATCGAACGCCTCGAGTCGGCCACGTCTCCGTTTTGTTGAGACCACGTGACTGCGCGTTGAGTTGACATCATAACAAAGGAATTGGAGGCGTAGCCAACTGCGCTGTTCTGCGAACAATGTGCGTTGCTTACTGCCTCTTTCATTTGGCGATTCTTCGTGCTATGTCAGCAACCTTGGTTCTCCTGCGGATATCTTCATTTCTGATTCGCTCTCGCATGGAAAGTTCGAGCATAGCACTCTCCATTTCGCTTTGGGTGACTTTATTCATTTAAAAACGACAATTTAAAAGGTTTTTGAAAGTATGAGTTTTTTTTATGGTAGGTAAAATCATCCAATGACAAATCCCGCCCTTGGGTGGGGCGGGAAATAGTGGAAGTATGAGTGGATTTTAATTTTAAGTTTCCTTTGTAACTAAAACGGTTATGGTAGCTCCCTGCTATTACCCAATCTCAAGACTGCCCTCTGTATAATATAGGTTTAAATTGTAACATAACCTAAGCTAGAGGCAGGGTGCTAAAATTTTTGAGCTCAATTTCCTCACTCTTGCGTATCTTTACAAATCGATAGTGTTTCATGTCGACCCTCTACTGGATTAAAACGATTAATATTTAACGGTGTATATTCAGGTTTCACATATACTAAAAATAATAATGTACCTATATAAAAAAAAAAATTGCTATTTGTTATTCTCACCAAAACTCGAGAACTGCTGGACCGATTTGGCCAATTTTGGTCTTGTAATATTCGTGATACTCCAGAAAAGGTTTAAAAAATGGAAAAACTCACGAAAAATAAAAATTACTACTAGGCCGTGTTTACGGAGACGCGGCGCGTTGCCTGGCGCGTTGGGCGTTCGTAGCAGCAGGCCGCGTCATCGCTAGAGATGGGTTTCTACCCGGTAAATACCGGGTAAATACCCAATCTACCCAAATGCAGGGTTTTTACCCGGGTAAATACCCAAATGGTGGGTATTTACTTTTTACACTTTAAAGACACTCTCGCAACGAAAACGTCATCGCTATCAAGGGTTTATAGTAAGGCCTAGGTCTTAAAGTATTATAGTACGAACAATAGCAAGTCCGCTTACGCAAGTTGCCAAATTTCTTAAAAAAAATATAACATTTTGTACAGAATTCAATATCAATTCAAGATATTTACAATCATACACACAAATTACAATTCTACGACATCATCATCATCATTTCAGCCCAAAGACGTCCACTGTTAGACATAGGCCTCCCCCAAATGTCATCACAATGAACGGCCCTGTGCGTCTCGCATCCATCGGAATTCCGCAATCTTTCTTAGGTCATAAGTCCACCTTGTCTTAAGGCCTTCCAGCGCTGCGTCTTCCGGTACGCAAGCAATGTGCCCTGCCCATTGCCACATTAAGTCGGCGATTCTTTGTGCTATGTCGGCAACCTTGGTTCTCCTGCAGATATCTTCATTTCTGATTCGATCACGCAAGGAAAACGAACCCCGAGCATAGCTCTTTCCATTGCCCTTTGGGTGACTTTAAAGTTTCTGATGAGGCCCATTATAAGCGACCATGTTTCAGAGCCTTATGAATCATCACCAGCAAAACGCACTGGTCTTAGAATATTGTCTTGAGACACTCTTATGTTAGATTAGAAGATGCCGCACAGCTTTTCAAACGCCACCCAGCCGAGTCGGATTTGACGGTTGACTTCATACGATTATACGACAAATGATAAATAATTATATGATATATGAAAACGACAAGTACACCCTAATGAAACATTGTACAAAAGCGGACCTAATGCCTAAAGGAAAATACCAAATACTAAATGTTTTAAGTAGCATAGGATAGCATCAGCCGTATACTGTTCTCACCGCCCGAGTCCCACTCAGGCCTCCAGAAGAGGGAATGGACTGTAATCCACCATGAGGGCCCAATGCGGGTTGGTGGATGTCACATGTCTTCGAGTTCGAATGTTTGGTTTTAAGACATGCCGGTTTCCTCACAAAGTGTTTTTTTCACCATTGTGAGAGTAGGGGTTGTAAGTCGGGGCTGTTACCACTTGGTCACCACTGCAATCTAGAAAGTACCAAGTGCCTGACTATGCCAAGACACTGCAAAGTAAAATAAATAAATAAAGTGCGAAATGACGAGGTGTGTCAAGTGACAAATGATTTGTGGCGGTGAGTGGAGGTGAGCACCAACACTTTTCCGTTCTAGTACAACAAACAGTAAATTGCGGGGCGGTGTCTTTGAGTAGGTATGTTCAAAAAAAATTTTTTCGATGTTTATAACAATTGGAGGTATAATAAATTACAAATAAAAAAACCTTTTTAAAAACAAGCTTTCAATTAAATGGGCTAAAAAGAAGAAAATAAACTTTTCCTTTATAACTTTTACTATCAATTTATAACGGCATTACACAATTTATATGATACAAAAGCTTGTCGCGAGATTTTGAAAATATTAAAATCAATAGATGCAGTTATTTAACTTATTTAATTAATGAAGTTATTTAGCTTTGTATTTACACAGTTAAATCTCGCGACAAGCTTTTATATCATATAAATTGTGTAATGTCGTTATAAATTGATAGTAAAAGTTATAAAGGAAAAGTTTATTTTCTTCTTTTTAGCCCATTTAATTGAAAGCTTGTTTTTAAAAAGGTTTTTTTATTTGTTATTTATTTTTTACTTTTTAGTTATACCTTATTTCAATCACATTTGTATTCTCAGCAAATCCTTAAATTTGGTACCCATATCATAGGAAAGCATAAGAAGCTTAGTCTGCTATCTTTAGAAGTCTGCCAGGTTTTTTTTTATGTTGTGTAAAATCATCCAATGACATCCCCCGCCCTTCGGCTTAGTTCGGTCTGTCAAAATGATGGTGGTGGATCGTAAGACTAACAATCAACCTAACTTACATGAAATAGCCAATTGCGAAGTTGTCCAGAGTTTATCTACCTGGGATCCACAAATCCTAGGAAATGCGGAGAAGATTCAAGCACCGTAAACCGATTGACGCTCTTGAAATGTGACGCTGGAGGCGTTTACTGAGGATAAAACAGACTGCTCAACGCACTAACGGTTCCATTCCTAAAGAGCTTTGCATCAAAACAAAAACTTTTGTCGATTGTGCGACAGCGATTTTTTAAGCTGTTTGGATATATCATACGCAATGAAAGCTCTTTGGAACGTTTAGTGGTACAGGAAAGAGTAGATGGCCTACGTTTTCGCGGCCAATCGCCTACCAGATGGACAGACCTCACTAAATCATCTTCAGAGTGTTCCCTCATTGAATGTACACGAAGTGCCATGAATAGAGAGAGATAGAGAAGTCTCGCAAAAGCCGCAACCAACCTACCAGAAGACCACTACAACTCCACCAAGAGTATGACTGAGAAAAAGGAGAATATTGGATTTAGAGTTATGTCACTTTATTTTTCAAGTTACTCTCTGCAAGCCCTTTCAATTGGTATTTTGTAGGAGTGTATTAAAACTAACTAGCTATTTACTTATGTAAATATGTACGGAACCCTCCGTGCGCGAGTCCAAGTCGCTTATGACCGGTTAGAACTTATTTTATTCGATCCGAAACTCGATGGGATTGTGTCGTTTTATTGCGCAACTCCTATGGCCACCTTTCAGCTCCATCATCAGATCCCGACTGCCATATTGATCAAAGTACTCGTCATTACAAATCTAACGAGACCAAAGATGAGAGGGCTGTGTCATTTAATTGCGGAGTTCTTGTAACCACCTTCTAGCTCCATCATCAGACCCTGGTTACCATTATACATGATCAAACTACTCGTCAATACTAATCAAACGAGCTCAAACTCGATGGGGTCGTATCGTTTAACTGCGGAGTTCCTATGAACACCTTCCGGCTCCATCATCAGACCCTGGCTACCATATAGGATGAAAGTACTCGTCAATACAAATCAAACGAACTCAAATTCGATGGGGTTGTGTCGTTTAACTGCGGAGTTCCAATGACCACGATCCAACTCCATCATCATACCCTGGTTACAATATAAGATTCAAGTACTCGTCATTAAAAATCAAATGAGCCTAAAGTCGATGGGGTTATATCGTTTAATTGCGGAGTTCTTATGGCAACCTTCCAGCTCCATCATCAGAACCTGGTTACCATATAAGATCCAAGTACTCATCAATAAAAATCAAATGAGCCCAAACTCGATGGGATTGTGTCGATTCCTTACGAAGTTCCTATGGTTTTTTTTTTTTTTTTTTTTTTTATATTGCTTTAATCTTCTAGCTCCATCATCAAAATCTGGTTACCATATAGGATCCAAGCACTCGTCAATACAAATCAAACGAGCCCAAATTCGATGGGGTTGTGTCGTTTAATTGCGGAGTTCCTATGACCACCTTCCGACTCCATCATCAGACCCTGGCTACCATTCATGATCAAAGTACTCGTCATTACAAATCAAATGAGCCTAAAGTCGATGGGGTTATATCTTTTAATTGCGTAGTTCCTATGGCAACCTTTCAGCTCCATCATCAGACCGTGGTTACCATATAGGATCCAAGTACCCGTCAATACGAATCAAAGGAGCCCAAATTCGATGGGGTTGTATCGTTTAACTGCGGAGTTCCTATGACCACCTTCCGGCTCCATCATCAGACCCTGGCTATCATACAGAATCAAAGTACTCGTCAATAGTAATCAAGCGAGCCCAAACTCGATGGGGTTGTATTGTTTTATTGCTAAGTTCCTATGGCTACCTTCCAGCTCCATCATCAGATCAGCTCCATGTTATCATAATTTTGCATTGTCACCCGATTTACACATGCATGTAAAATTTCAGCTCAATCGGTTGAAGATATCTTCCTCAAAATTGAGTCGCAAGATTTGAGCCGAACATACATAGTTACATACAGTGCAAGCTAATAGAAAGCTTGTAAAAAGTAACAAACGAACAAACAAAGTAACAAACGAACAAACTAAGCAACAATTTTCAGTAAAAAAACACCATGCATTTTTTATTGATTGAGTTAAAGTCATAAAATTATTTATATGTATGTTTTATATAAAAAAATGAACAATGATATAAGTATTTTCTTAATTATAGTATTCAGGCAGCAATTTTGTATAAAAACAGATGTTGCTTGTTGACCAAAAATGTGGTAGATTTTTGTCGTGTTTTTCATCAAATCTCGCATACTTTATTAGGTAACCCACTACCAAAGCAACAAATATTCTGGTTTTAGTATTCCGAGTTTGACGACAAAAATCCCTTTTAATAGTTCCAAAGAAAAAGTCGAACTAATAGTTGAAAAAATAATTCGAGATAATTTGAATCCATCACTACTTAGCTCAAATTTCAAATGTAGCAGTAATGTACTACTATCTACTAGCAATTGCGACACACTTTATCCTACTCGTAAACTGAAATTTCGTTATCAAAAATAGTCGAGAACCCGATCGCAGTGGGTTAAATTGTATTTTTAAACCATCCAGGAAGCCGCCTGAAATACAAACACAAAATTTCATCCAAATCTATCGAACCGTCTAAAAGGAGTTAAGTGACAAAAAAGCAAAGCATTAAGTCCGTCATTGTACTTTGTGTTGAATGAAGATTAAATAAATAAAGATTTGTTTAAAAAACAAACGTATAAATAGTTCGAGTTGCAATAGAACTTTAGCGTTATCATAATTATATCATATAGTTGGACACACCACAGTCGCGGCGGCAATGCGTCCTTGAAGAGTAGCCTTGCCATCACTCGGGCACGGACCCGAACCATCGACAGTGTGTAGTGTTTCGCTCGCGCCTCAAAGGGATGTCAGCAAAACCTTAGAAACCCAGTAGGGCCGATACCCACTAGGGCCGGGGTAATTTTTAAAAGAGGTACCGTGATCCTAAAATGACTAGCAACTGACCCTTCAGTTGCTAGTATTCTAGGATCACGGGCCCTCACAGGTGGGTTTTAATCAGTAAAAGTCTGACACACCCTCTCGCTCCACCCTAGAACTGGAGAATCCATATGATGATTTCCTCCCTCAAAAATTGTTCCAAAATTTAATCAATCAATCAAACAGCGAGTGTTGTTACCCAAAAAAAAATTCATAAAATTTTGGTGGTTCTTCAAATCACATTGGAACTTTAAAAATATTAATAATAGGTTTTTGGCACAAAAACCAATGCATACAATTCAAACAGGTAAAAATATGTATAAAAGTGGCTGTGGTCTTAAAAACTATCCAGTACGAAATGTTAATTATCTCTTTAACAAAAACTGAATATCATAATTTGTAATTATGATATTCAGTTTTTTATTCGGTGGCAATAAAAAGTTCTATACGTCGGAATTAAATTCTATACTCTGTAAATCATAATTTTATGAGTTTATTCAGACCAATGTTCAAATTTTATACCTATGTCATAAAACAAAAATGCAATGCTTTTATAGGTACTGCACCAAGACAAGTGACATTTAAACAACAATTTATGTAAAAAAAATATTACAGCATTTTCGGTCGTATTGTAGTCCTATCAAACTATTTAAGAGAGTACACGCTGACCTCGACCTCGTACTTCTAAAATATCATCCACACCAACGCGATTGACCTCCATGGCCGAAATCCGGCCAGGAGGGGAGGACTCATTTTTGATGATGACTCCAGTATCTTAGCAAACCATCATATTTTAATTGCACTCTTAGAAACAAGCTGAAGACTTGGTTTCGTGGTCCTTAGCTCCTAGCGCTCTGCTCAGAAGGCTGGCACACTTTACAGTCATTGTAGCACCACCAAGCGGGGTAGTACTTGCAAGGGGGCGGGAGGTATTCGTCACCGAGAGCGAAGCACTTGCCCAGGTTCAACATGTCTTCCATGTCACATCTAGTAACAAAATAATTTTGTGTTATCTTGGTTTAAACAGAGTCACAGACACTGAGACGCCTGTGGTTGTCTTCAGCATTATCGTCCTGGTGCGAAAGTCAGCCTAGGTTCCCGTTCTTGTTTACTTTTCGTACATTCACCAATTATGCGATACAAGGAATTTCTTGGTTTTTCACTTAGATTTTTTTTAGAATGCAGAAAAGCTACAAATTTTAGCACATCGCATCGCTAGAAAATCTCTTTTACTCCGGAAATACATATATTTGCTTTTGAAGTACAGAAATAAGAAGTAGGTTTTTGTCAAGTTTTACAAAAATATATTTAAAACTAAAGGTAGAACTAACCACGCTGATCTGGGCGCGTCCGTCTCCAAACATTTTATATGGAAACTATACTCTTAGAACTACACTTGATCCACGCCAAGGGCGTCCCGTGTCGTGGATCAAGTAAAAATGTATGGAGGTGGACGCGCCCAGATCGGCGTGTGTGGCGGACGTCCGCGCAGTGTAGTTCTTCCTTAAGAGCGAACGAAGCGAGCTCGAATATTTTAGCACTCTGTCTCAAATGAGACATAACCATTCTTTTGTCCATTATTAGATACAGATGAAGTACCCTCGAGTGAGCGAAGCGAGCTAGAAAACTTTGATATACGTCACGGTCAGGTTAGGTTTCTAAGTAAGTATATCATAATATTGTGAGGGCTTTTTCTGACTTTTGGTGTATTTTATTTGAAACACCAGGCATCATTTGCACAATGTCTGAGCACTCATATATCGGCAGCAACAACAACGATTAATTGTCAAATAAATACTTCTCATTAAAATCTGACCTATTTTCACACTAAGTGTGCGACTGTGCTCACAAGGACTACAGGGTTTGACAGAGTTATTGTAGACTACTACAATAACCCTGTAGGTAGGATTTTTGCTTTATGGTGGGAAGTCATCCAATGACTTCTCCCACTCTGATAAGTACTTAACAGTCAAGTTTTGTGGCTGTCGGCTTATGCTCTCTGAACTCTACTCCACCCGCAACCGGTTTTATTAGTATACAAAGAGCGCAATTTAAAATATTCTCTCTTCCTTCTGCGAAGAAGTAATGCTTGCACTTCCTCACCCTTCTGCCACTGGCACCCCGACCTCTATTTCCAACCACCGTAAGCAACGAGCTATGGGTAGCTCACCGTTCGACAAGAGCCATAGTCGTCGACGGCGCGCAATATTCCCCGCGTGCCCATCCATCAAAAAGATATCAGCGAAACAGTATGGCCCCAACAAGGTCGAAGCCTACTGGGGCTATGGGTAGTCCGAAAGGGAAGTCGGAGTCCTGGAAAGCTAGGCAAAGAAGGACAATAGGTGTGGTTTTAGTCAGTAAAAGTCAGATACTACCGCTCCGCCCTACAGCGAGATAAGTCATTAGATAATTAGGGTACCTTAAGAAAAATCAAATCCTCGAAATGCCAAAAACCGTAGGGTCATAAGTATTACGAGTAGATTAAAAATATCATAGCATTTTGCGCTTTTACAATACTCACTTGCTCTGCTCTAACAGTTGCTTCTCCGCGTAACTCAGGCACGGGATCTCGTACTCCACGACGCCTCCCTTGCCAACCTTCACTGGCGTGGCGCAGTACTGCATGCCGTAGCACTTCTTCGGGTTCCCTTGCTCCACCAGCGCACTGTCGATGAACGCCGTCGTCTCGAAATGACCTGAACACCAGTTAGTTATTGATATAGTAGCTAAACCTACAAACATTATTCTGCCTTATTTATAAATACATAGTTTAGTCGAAAGACATCTTCTACTGGACATATAATATAGGCCTCCTTTAAGTGTCATCACTTTCACGTGACGGCGGCGGCGACCGCCACTGCTGGCCGTGCCTGCTGCCAAAACCAACCTGCTGGCAAAAACACCCCTCATCCGAAATGAAGTGCACGAGAGGATTGACATATTTTCGTGCAATATGAGTGAATTCGCAAGAGTTTTGTTGAATTTTGTTAGTTATAGAAAATATTTTGAAGATTTCCATTTTTTATGGTAGCTGTTGACAGTAAGAAACTATTTTGAAGATTTCCATTTCTTATGGTAGCTTAATATTTATAAATGTGAAAAATTGATCACATTGGTTTAATAAATGATGATTATTTAATATTTTTGAGAAATAAAATTCCGAAAATACGTGACAACGAACGCTAATCACGTGTGACGTAATAACTTGCAACACAAAACAAACTTGACTCTCGTGGTCGTATTATTATCGTATTTTAATTTGTTTTGCTTTAAATCTAACTTAATTTAACGTAATTTCGAAAAGTTCATACTAGAAAAGAGTTTAGTACAATGGAAGCAGGTTTTATAAAAGCGAATAGCAATAATTTGCCCAAGATCGATGTTGTTATGTTGGGTGCATTTTTCGCAACTAACACCAATTTTTGCTCTGCAGAATTCCAAAATATAAAACTTCAGTGTAAGTATACAACAGTACATCAATAATGATAAAACGAACTAGCCTATATGATAACCGTTCAGCAGAAGTATCTAATACCGATCAGATAATTTTATATTATTTTTAGGTTATGTTTATTTTCATTTAACACAATATTTCTTTTTCAGATCATCTCGTGCGTCGTTAAAAAGTCTTAGTTTAGATTAAAATAGAAGTTTTTTGTTACAATAAGGATTCTAACCTAATAAAAATCTAGTCTCAGTATCGGGAACAGTATTTTTTAGTTATAACGTTAACATATTTAAAGAACTTAATTTATAACATAAAAGTTGAAACTTATATCGAAATGATCCTCACAAAAATAAATTATTTACGTCCCGAGTCTTGCAAGTTAAAACCCACTTTTTACGCATTTGTTCCTTTCGAGGCACATATACAAATAGTTTCTTTGGTTGATTGTTGAACTTTCACACAGATACCTCAGTGTTTATAAAACTTGTGATCCATTATATTACATAATTTGTAAAAACTTGTTAACCACTCAACCGAACAGCTGTTTGTTTAGCAACTTATGACGTAACACGAGACGCCATGACAGTTTAACGCGTATTGTTGGAGTAATGTCAAATAGTCCATAAAATATTTAAATAAAATATGTTACAGTTTGTATTTATTAAATTACGCCATAAGACACACTATGAGTTAGTTTTTCAAAATTAGTCAAATACCCTATTGTGTAGGATTTGATTATTTGTGTATTAGTCTGACTTCAGATGATGATTTTAGTAGAGTTTAGTATTGTGTTCTATTTTTTAAGTTTAGATTTTTAAGTATTAGCCGTAAGTTGATGTCTCAATTTATTTGTTGTGTTTGTAAACCACTGTTGTATTGGGGTATCCTGTAAAAATATTGTGTGAGTTTAAATAAATAAATAAATAAATTTTAGAAATGTGAGTCGACGGCGCGCTTTTATCCTATTATAGGTCTACAGGCTGCGTCTGACTCGCGTACGTATCGCGTCTGTATAGCGACAAACGCGCGTCAACGACGCGTTTAAAAGACGTGGTGTGCTCAAGCCCTAAGTGGCAGTGGGTACGGCACATTGCTCGCAGAACCGATGGTCGATGGGGCCGGTTAAAGGTTCTGGAGTGGCGACCGCTCACCGGAGGACGCAGCGTTAGAAGGCCTCCTGCAAGGTGGACCGATGACCTGGTGAGAGTCACGGGAATTCGTTGGATGTGAGGTGCACAAGCATACCGCGCATCATTATAGGATCACTTTGTCGTCCGTTTGTCTGTCTGTCTGCCACTCAAGACCCTATATCTAGGAAACGCGCGGAAATATCGAGAATTGAAATTTAAACCTTATAGTCATGTCTGGAGTCCCTTGAAGCTGTGAAAAAATCAAACTTGTACGTTAACGAAAAAAAAAGATACGGCCGTTTATATCGCAAAAAACGTATATTTCGACACTGTAAAGGGAGTCAAAATTCACAGGGTGCTTCCCATTGACCTAGAATCTTGAAAGGCACGAAGCAAGGTCTAATAGCACAAATATAGGATAAATCTAAAAACTGTATATTTGTAGTTACGTCACAAAAAAAAACCTTTTTTTTGATTGGGAAAAATCTTCGTAACTCAATTCGGGAATTAATATAAGGTGGAATAGGAATAGGTAAATTTGCACGGAACCCTCAGTGTGCAAGTCCTACTCCCACTTGCCCACTTTTTTTCTTTAGTTATCAGCTTGTTTGTTTTTTTCAAATGGTTTTGACGTTCCATATTCAAATCACGTAGAGAACGGCAACACTACATTAGATCCTATTAGATGTAATATAGTGTTGCCGATATATATTTTAAATATAGATTAAATATATTAGATACTTTCTTTAAGTGAGGGTTGTATGACATATAACAGTTGATATTAAAAAGCTACCTTTCATCAGGTTGATTACAAATCTTGCCGTAGAGAACCCGATAGAGAGGTGTCCTTGCTCGTTATTGCTCTTGACCCTGCAGATGAGCTCATCTGCTTCGCGCACGAGGCGTGTCAGGCAGTCACACTAGACAAGGAAAAAAGAAGGAAAGAAAATAAATTAAAAATAAAGAAATGTAAGAAAGGAAAGAAGGGAAATAAGGGGAAGAAAAGGAAAAAAAGCAAAGAAAGGAAAGAAAGAATGAAAGAAAACACGTTTATTTAGCACACAGACACACAATGAAGACACAGTACATAGAAACATAAATAAAAAAACTACAACATTGTGTGTCATCGGCTACGCTAAATAAGTCTAGTTCAACATAATGCATCCATTACAAACAAAAATACAAATCTTTTCTCTTTATAATATAATTATTAAGTATATATTTATTTGCGCTTACGATCTTTAACTTACGACTGACTGTTCCAGACCTGCGCAACACCTATTGGATGGACAGGCGGAGAATACGGGGACCCTGGTGCAGCGGCCGCAGCCACATACAACAGGGATGTGGCACTTCGAGGGGTCACTGCCAACCTTGTCGTGGAACAGCTGGTTGGCGCGCATGGCATTAATTGAGTTCACGCCCAAAACTCGCCGCTTGTCGTATACTTTCGCCAGTTTTAGGGTCTGCGATTTCAAAGAGGTTTTATACTACATAGATACTACGATTGTGTCACTGCTACCTTCAGGTGGGATTGCAGTCAACCTCTAGACTATACTAATTTTAAAAAAAAATCTGTGAAACTCGGTTAAGTGGGACCTAGATAAGTAAGAAACCTCTATAGCTGGAACTCAAGCTAAGGGCCCGACACTTCAGCACTGAATACCTTTGTTAGTGAGACAAAGCTAACCTCTTTAACTGGGATCCGCTCTTTTGACTTTATCGTCATATTTACCTCTATAATTAAGGCAGCGAACTCATGCTGAGGGCCTGACCTTCAGCACTGAATACCTCTGTTAGTGAGACAAAGCAAATCTCTTTCGGAGGGATTCGTTCTTTCGACTTTATATTATTACCTGTTTTGCTGAGACCTTTTTTTAAAGAATCATCATCATCAACATCATTTCAGCCAAAAGACGTCCACTGTTGGACATAGGCCTCCCCCAAGCGTCTCCAAAGAAAGAATATTTTAAATAATACTTTTTCTAAATTGTTTTCTTTGAATTATATAAGCATTGACTTCCGACTCATTATTTTATTTAATAATTGCATCTCTATAACTGAAATAACCTTTAATCTCACCTCTTTTAATCGAATCCTGTATAAATGATCCAGTTATTTATTTATACCTGGATATCAGAGACACTGGGTAAGTGGAACCTTTCCATGTGAAACAAATTTGCAGATCCCTAAGTCCTAAGTTGCAGGTCTTTACGATCAGCGGTTGATTCGTCAGTCAGTTATACAGGACAAAGATTTTTTTTAACTATAGATCATCTTGGTTTCCAATAAAGTATATAAAAATAAATAAATGACCACTAACATGAAGGCATAACGCAAAGTTGCAGTCGACCGGCGGTGTCTGGACCGCTACGATGGCTTGGGGACAGAACTGGGCGATGGCTATCGTCGCAGTGCGCACTTGCTGCATGTTCTGGAAGAAGAGGTCGCGGTCCAACGTGAAGCAGTGCGGCGGCGGGAGGTACGCACCGCCGCAGATCAGCACCACGTCTGCTTCCTGTGCGACACAAAAACATATAACCCTCGACGCACAAGTTCAACCATCATGGCGGTCGACCTTGAATACGTCGTAACCGATATTCGGGTTTCAATCGAAGTGGGGGCGCGTAACCATCTCAACGGGTTCAACTTAGTTGCCGCGTACTTACTATAATTCACCACAGATTACCCCTTTTAACGCCACTGATTTTTATAAAAAAATACTCACCGTATACTTATATACGAGTACTTGTATACTCAAATAAACGAAATTAATGCGTCACATGTATTAGACTTTGTTAGTGAAAGGGTTTAACCCTTTCAATACCAAAGTCTAAGCAGCAAGATGAGCCGACGACATTGTTTCCATCCAAGCACGAAGATTATAATATACATACCAAATAAATATGTATGTGTGTTCAAAAAGTAAGGTGACTTTTCAAATTTGGCGGGAAACGTACTTTCGATTATCGATTTTTTTATTTTGTTATGTTGGTACACTCTTCCCGAACATCTGTACCAAGTTTCAAGTGTATAGCATTTTTTGTTTGGTTGGGAGAGGCGTAAAGGTTATAAGTGTTTTGCGTGCTCGGCGATTTCTTGCTATCGAAAAATATGGATCAAAGGATTTGCATCAAATTTTGTGTAAAAAATAAAATAAAGTGCTCCGAAACACTTAAAATGTTGACAGTGGCATACGGTGAAACTGTTCTGAGTAAAAAAATGTTTACAAGTGGTACAAACTCTTCCAAGATGGCCGGGAAGATGCCAATGACGAGCCTCGCTCTGGACGCCCAAGCACGTCAACAACTGATGAAAACGTTCAAGCAGTGAAGAAAATTGTTCTGGAAAATCGTCGAATCACTATCAGAGAAGTTGCTGAGGATGTTGGTATATCGCTTGGCTCGTGCCATGAATTTTTTTCTAACGTTTTGGGCATGAGACGTGTGTCAGCGAAGTTTGTTCCGAAATTGCTAAATTTTGACCAAAAGAACCGTCGCATGAGCATCGCTCAAGAACTGTTGAATGACGTCAACGACGACCCAGATTTACTCAAAAGGGTCATAACTAGTGACGAATCATGGGTATATGGTTATGATATCGAAACCAAAGTCCAATCGTCCCAATGGAAGAGCCCAGATGAGCCAAGACCGAAAAAAGCACGCCAAGTTCGATCAAATGTCAAAGTTTTGCTCACTGTTTTCTTCGATTACCACGGCGTGGTGCATCAGGAGTTCTTACCATATGGACGTACGGTCAATAAACAGTATTATCTTGAAGTTATGCGCCGTTTGCGAGAAGCAATACGAAGAAAACGTCCAGAATTGTGGAAAAACAATTCATGGCTTTTGCATCACGATAATGCCCCTGCTCAATCATCTTTGCTTGTGAGAGATTTTTTGGCCAAAAACAACACCACAATCATGCCTCAGCCACCATATTCACCGGATTTGGCCCCATGTGACTTTTTCTTGTTCCCAAAACTAAAGAGACCTATGAAAGGACGGAGATTTGCAACGATTGAAGAGATAAAGACTGCATCGCTGGAAGAGCTCAAGGCTATACCGAAAAGTGCTTATGAGAAGTGCTTTGACGATTGGAAAAACCGTTGGCATAAGTGTATTGTATCTGAGGGGGATTACTTTGAAGGGGACAACATAAATATTGATAAATAAATAAATATTTTTTCTTAAAAATACAAAGTCACCTTACTTTTTGAACACACGACGTATAATACCTACGAGTATAATCTATTCGGTTTTGTAAAATGAGAATTTTCTTACATGCAAAGCGTCCTTGAGGAACCTGCGTCCCTGGAAAGCTACAACTCGACAGCTGGTGTCAATATGCGATATGTCATGGGCTGCCCCGAGGACTCCCGACTCCGGGTATTCGTCGTACATGGCCAGAAACTTGATAACTTTCTGCTGCTTCAGGAACAAGCAGGCTATACGGCCGACATCGCTCCCAGCGCCTATCACGGTCACCTAAAGAGTCAGGTTATTTGTAATCTATTATAATGCGGGACAGAGTGCCAATGCAAACTAAGATGTGAGATTTGTTGGGCATCTTTCTAGGCCTTGTACGTGGTAAAAAAGTCTATTTCGTCTCAGAATTTGTACACAGTTAATGGCAATAGGCTCTTCTATCGACATAGCTTTTGCCCGCGACATCTTTCGCATGAATGTCGGTGATTGCGGACGCGAATTCTAAGTCAGATAGAAAGTAGCCTATATCCTTCCTTGGTGTTCAACCTTACTCTATACCAAGTTTCATCAAAATTGGTTCAGTAGTTCAACCGTGTAAGTGTAACCCAAGCAGCACAAAAGGCTGTATAAGGGCTGTATATAGGTTCAGGTTTACACCCTAAGCTGTTGTCGCGAATGCGAAGTCGTATATTTTTTGTTAATGTTTTTTAGCACTTTAAGCCATGTATGAATAGTTCATTAGTTCGACACTTGGACCTGAGGGTCGGAGCTAGCAGTATATCGGTGAGCGATCTTGTTATTTCCCAGTGCATGTGTATTTATTCAGATTGACCAAATATTCATTGTACCTATATTGTTTTCCAATGTTTATTTATTTATTTATTTATTTATTTATCTATTAACATATACACTTGCTTTAACAGGCGTACCCAATGTAACAAATGTAGTCGCAATATAGCCGCACTCAGAGACGCCACCGACAGACTGAACAGATCATTGTTTGTAGCGCCTTGGAGGACCAGCACAGAATACATAGATGACAACACACTCAGTGTCACCCTTTCGAATTCCGCCAATGTGCAAGAAAAAATATCTAACCGCAGAGAGATCGTATTCAGTATTTCTACTGCCCGAGTCACGGGTGCAAACTTTAACAAATTAGTGCGGGCTACCGGAACTTTAAACAGCCTTTCCCTCGGCCCTGAGCGCAGCCTACTGTTTGGAACGAGCAATCTCAACGATTCTAATATTTGTGGATTATTAAGCATACCCCGTAAAACCAAAAACACGTACTTAGCAAGAGCGAGATTGCGCCTTACCTCCAGCTTATAGTAACCGACCATCCCTATAACAAAGAGGGTTGGATACATAAGTGGATAGAAAGGATAGACGCCAAATTGCCTCATGTATAAGTACCGAGTAAATTTGTTCTGCATCTTTTCCACCATCGTAGAATATTTACTTTCATAAGGATTCCAGATGATAGCACTCGTTTCCAGGTTACTTCGTACCAGTGCGTTATATAACGACTTCACAGCTGCCATATTAGTGAATTCACGGGTTTCACGCATGACAAATCCTAGATTCTTGAAGGCTTTTTTACATACCTGCACGACATGGTCTCGAAATGTCAGGTCCTCCGAGAAAAGAACCCCAAGATCTCGCACTGACCCTACTCGCGGTATTACGTGCCCGTCCATGCTATATTCGTGACGTCGGGGTATCACGGATCGCGTAAAGGACATTATGTTACATTTTGCCACATTGAAGAGCAGTTTATTCTCCTTACTCCACGCTACCACCCGATCAATGTTGCGCTGTAGCTCTTCGCAGTGTGATTCGTCCGTTATCTGCATGAACAGTTTCAGATCATCCGCAAATAGTAAGCACCCTGCGTTTTTAATGATTTCTGGCAGATCATTAATCATTATTATAAATTCTAAGGGTCCTAAATTTGTTCCCTGACTTACCCCCGTAAGAGTGCAATATGGGTCTGAAGTGTAGCCACCGTATTCTACCATTTGTTTGCGGCCACTCAAGTAGCTCGAGAAGAACTTTAAAAGAGCTGGGGTGAAACCAACTCTTGCAAATTTATTCAAAAGCGTGTCATTATCCACACTATCAAATGCCTTCCTGAAATCAAAGTAGGCGACGTCCAGTTGGGCACCCGGCTCAGAGTCCAGCACCGTAGTGGCTTGGTTCATAAAACACATTAAATTTGAATTAGTGTGTGTATTGTTCTAACAGCGATCAGATTCAGAAATGATACTAAATCAGACCAGTTCTCAGTTGTGAGGCTCGGGGTGGCTGTAAAGGGAGGTTGGAGGCCACTTTAGGGGGTAAAACCCCCGATATCATTGCGATGATAAATTCAGTAACGGTTATTCAGTAAAAATCAGTTTACGTAATACAGCGGTCGATAGATTACAATGTTATCGTACCTAGGCTAATCAAGACACGGGTATTTTAGGTTCAGATATTCGTCATTGAAGCGTAATTGACGACAGCTGTATAGTAAGCTGTATATAGGCTGTATAAGCCTATATACAGCCCTTGTAACTCCAAAAAGGGCCCACATATACAGCCTATATACAGCGTTAAGTGTAAGTGGAGAATAAAAGCTGTATATTGGCTGCGTGTTGGCTGTATATCGGCTGTATAAAGGCGTTTTTGTACACTCTAAGCTGTATATCGGTGTACAATTACACTTTAACTCTACAGATACTCAATTATAACTATCATATACAGCAAAAAGCTGTGGTGTAATTGTTGTAAGAATACGAAAGAATCCAAATTTAAAGATTATTTTTTATAATATTTTACTAATGGCGACTACGCCATATACATTTAATTTTAAATATAATATGTTAAATTGGACTTGTTGACCTTAGTAATATGGTGAATTTATAGTGCCGATTTAATTTCATTGTAAAAGTGTGTATATTTTCGGTGAAAATATTAACGCGCCAGCGAAATAATCAATTTTAACATCAAGGAAAATAGTAAATACGGTAAGTAATGTTATTATTTTTTTAGGTTAAGTTATAAAAATATGTTGAAATAATAGGTATAAATGCAAATCAACCGTAATTCAAGCTGATAATCATGATATGACTTTAGGCTTTTGCCAAATAAGCCTTTTATTATGTTTATAAAATCATTATACATTGGAAAATGGCGACAGCTTGCATAATAGAGTATTTTTACGACCTAGGCTGTATAATAGAGTATTTTTACGACTTAGGCTGTATAATAGAGTATTTTTACGACTTAGGCTGTATAATAGAGTATTTTTACTCCATAATCTGTGTAATTGTTCATAACAAGTACGTACATTTCTAACCATCTTTAGAGATACGTATAAGGAATAAAAAATCCTCAGCTACCTACGACTAAATCTCATATGTCCGAATACAATTTAACAATTTATATACTTATTGTGAAGTAGTGAGTAAGATTTGTAACCGATCTTTCATCTATTTTTCAGAAAAAGTACAATAAGGGTCTAATATCAAGGTCACGAAAATCAGAATGCGATCTAAAATTACTAAGCGAGTGATTAGACGTCGGACGCATTGGTGAAGGATGACAGTTCTAACCCTCCAGATCATCGTGGGATTACATCAAAATGCTGCGTATAAAGGCTATTATTATCATCATTGAAGAAGCAGATTGTGATCAGTATTAAATAACTGTTAAAAGTTTTCATAACAGGTTAAAATTTTGGTTATTTTTGACCTAGGACGCACCGTTTTCGAGATAATTGAATTTCTTTTTTTAAATCATAGGGCCCATAGAACGGACACGGTGCGAGTAAGTTTTTACGGAATCCTTGGTGCGCGAGTTCAACTCGCACTTGACCGGTCTTTTCCTCCATATTGATGTTCACAAAAACACAATCAGAGTGATTCCATTAGTAATACAGCCTAACGCTGTACTATAGCGTTCATTTACTCTTATAGCTGTATATCACCCTTGTAGGCAGTAGTTATAACACCACAATAGTTATAAGAGTGTACAATTACACCAAACGAATAAGAGGTATAATGGAGTTCGTTTACACCAATATACAGCAATAAGTATCATTTTACACTAATATAACACTTAGACCTGTATAAAGGAAGTGGTGACGTGCAATATACAGCCTATATACAGCTTTAAGTGTAAAACGCAGCCTTAAGTGTCAAAAAACTCTTAAAGCTGTTTAATTGAGTAAAAATACTCTGATATATAACCATAAGCGTACGCGGATACCTTTATGCAGCCTAAAGCTGTGTTTTACACCCTTGTACAGCCCTTATACAGCTCTAAGCTGTATATCGGCTGCTTTATTGATGTTTGATACGCTTGCGTGCTGCTTGGGAACCTACGTAAATTAGCCCGACTAGGAAAACAGGCATGATGTTAGCTCTAAACTTCGAACTGACTGCGCAATCATTCATATTTATGAATCAAATGGCGTATTGAGTAGTTTTTCGAGTAGGCGCGTTAATTCGGAACGCCAACTTCAGAATGACGAACATATTTTGACCGTACTACAAAGTGGTCTACTTAGTCCTTTTTTAGGGTAAAAAAAATATCAAATAACTTCTCCATTCTGGGTGGAGTGAGATGCAGTATCAGACTTATACTGACTAAAACTCACCTAAGTGCCTGTAGTTGCCCTTTGCATTTAAGGGTAGCGGTAACTCTTTTGGACGATTATTTAAAAGAGTTAACCAGAAGACAGAGCAGCTGGCTGCGAGATTGAGCAGCCCAGGTGTTTTAATCTTCTGAAGATCTACTAGTAGGTCCAGGATTAGAATTGGCTACTTCCACTTTAGCTAACGATAAATTAGCCTAGATACCTACTGCATCGCGGTTAAAGTTCAAGATATATTATTATTTACTTTGAATTTAATATCGATTACAAAACCACATTTTCGTAACCACTAACTAACCATTAGTATACCAACGTGACTATAGTATACCAACGTAGCTATTACATATCAACTACAGACCTTTTGTAGTGGAGGAACTGGAGGTGGTACCGGTACGAATCTCTCGCAGTCTTTCTCAATCTGTGCCAGGGTATCATTCAACTCGAAGTTCTTATAACCTCGAGTCAATTGTTTCTTTAGGCTTGGAAGTTTCGGCTGCCTCTGATTTGTCTTCCACAAAGGCTTCAAAAGCCTTTGAAAATTACAAAAGGATGGACGGAACATAGTCACTAAGGATTTTGCGAATGAAATCTTTGTTACGTGAAAAATATGGCTACGGTGCCTTCCTATTCGCAAAGCCCCCTAAATTGTACATTCACTTATCTTGGTTTCATTTGAACATTGGATTTAGGTCTATTTTTACATTGCCTGTTTTACTGACATATTTTTGTTAACTGACATTTTATAGCGAAACCGGAAATCTCAAAGACCAAAGACGGCTATTTTCCCATTTTTTGAAAAAGTTTACTTTATTTTTTTTTTATGGTAAGCCTGAACTGTGAATAAGAAAGGCTTTTTATAGTTCTATATCTTTTTGTTCAGCAATTTCACTTACATCTTTTAAGGGAGAGAACTCACAGAGCGGTTTTCTGCCGCTACCGCCACGGTAGCGGGCCCGCAGCTTCTGTAGAATGCAAATATATACTTAAAAAATTTAATCAGTTTTCACGATGCAGTTTACGGCCACGGTGTGAGCGGTTGTTCGTAGCTGCCGCTGACCGGCGCAGCGGGAGCCCACCGCTTCCTCGGCGGTTTGCCGCACGCTCTGCGGTCGGTTGGCGGCGACCGCGCCCTATTTGCGATTGAAAATCGCAACCGTCGCGGCGGTGGCGGCGGCGGCGGCGGCGACGGCGAAACCACCACCTTGAGATTTGAAATAAAATAGCCGTAAAACCGCTTAGTGAGTTCTCTCCCTTAAACTGCAATTTGATGCCCGTAAATATTGCAAGCCCACCATCACTGCTTTTACCTGTACAAGATTCGTGCGGAGACGACGCCCGGGTGTCGCCACTGTGCGGACACGGTGGAGCACACAGTCGAGGTGTGCCCCGCTTGGGAAGAGCATCGCCGTGTCCTCGTGGGGGCGATCGGCGGCAATCTCTCGCGCCGGGGCTTGGTTCAAGCCATGCTCCGGAGCGAGGAGGAGTGGCAGGCGGTCGCCTCCTTTTGCGAAGCAGTAATGCTAGCAAAGGAGGAGGCCGACCGCATTAGACAAAGGCGCACACGCCGCCGCCGCCGCCGGGATTTCGATCCCGATTTCCGGCCACCGTAGGAGCGGGCTCGCGGACGGTGGGCAATGGGTAGCTCGCTGTCCGTCCGTCCGGTAACAGACCGGTCCGAGCTCAGGTCGTCTACGGCGCGCACTGTTCCCGCGCGCCTCAAGGAGTTATCAGCAAACTGTAGGGGTCCAGCAGGGCCGAAGCCTACTGGGGCCAAAGGTTATGTGAGAATGTCACCACGGGCCCCGGGACAAAGGCAATGAATGGAAGGGTAGGTTTTTAGTCAGTAAAAGTCTGACACTATTTCCCGCCCCGCCCAAGGGTGGGATTTGTTATTGGATGATTTTACCTACGATAAAAAAACAAACCATCACTGCTTTCATGAAAAATGAGAAGCCCCGGATCTTGATTTTTTCGAGGCGGCGCAAAAACTGAAAAATGCTGCCCTCACCCCCACCCGCCTATATCCTTTATTCATCATCACCTTTTCAGCCATTAGACTCGCACTGATGGGTACGCCACAATCGCGGCTGTCTCTACCTAAATCCTGAACTCTCCTCTTTTAGGAGTGGCTGGAGAACAGCGTCCTCACTGGACATAGCAAGTTCGGGATGTTTTTGTTCCGGATTCAGGCGGAAATTTCCGGGTGTCGCCAATTCGCGAACCACCCCAGGCAAATGATAGAGCATGCAGTGGAGGTGTGCCCACGGCGGACCACCACATGGAACGGGTTCCATGTGGAGGCATTCAACGATAGTGACGTTTCGCACCGGGCCCTAGTTCAGGCCATGGTCCGAGAGGGAATGGCATCCAGTCGCCTTCTTCTGCGAAGTCGTAACGCTAGGGAAGAATGAGAAAGCCGCAATCGTGAGGGACAGACATCTTCACGCCCCAGTCACTGCCACAGGAAACGCCCCGGGTGTCGGTCGATGTCGGGAGTCGGGAGCGATTCCCGGCCACCGTAAGCTGTAACGGCGTCCCCGCCTTCCGCATGACGTAGGTCCTCACCGGACTTGATATTTTGGGAGGTTCCTGCACCGGATTAGTCCGGAAAAAACGCCTGGAGGTCGCCATTATGTGGAGCGTCCGGAGTACACGGTGGGACAGAAGCTAGAAAATTAGTTTTAAATAAATTATGGTATACTCTCTATAGTTAAGTATACCTAGAAAAAAAAGTTTTACTCCAAAACGAGTAAAAAACGTGTGGACCGCAAAAGACAATTTGAAAGCTTGCATCGAACCGGCTCGATGGAATTAAATAAAAGTAATTTCCTTTGCACCTACTCGAAGCGAGCCGTCGAGCTTGACTCGGCCGCACGGGTATATCCTGTATGTACCTTTAACCAATCTTTTACCCAGTACCTCCTTTAGTCCTTGCACACATGCACGACAAGCGCATGGAGATGCAACGCCGGGGCGAAATTCCGCTGCCACGACAAGTCGAGTCATGGCGGACAGAGCTCCGGCGGGATCTCATGGCGAAATGGCGTCAGCGACTATCGCAACCTCGTTCGGGGCGCGCCACAATTGGGGCGATAAGGCCCATCCTTGGGGCGTGGTTGGAAAGACCTCACGGCGTTCTCAACTTCCGCACGACGCAGATGCTTACCGAACACGGAAAGTTCGCTAAGTACCTGTTCCGGATTCGTGCGGAGGATTCGCCCGGGTGTCGCCACTGTGCGGAACATCCGGAGGACACGGTGGAGCACACTGTAGAGGTGTGCCCCGCCTGGGCGGAGCATCGCCGTGTCCTCGTGGGGGCTATCGGCGGCAGCGATCTCTCTCGCCGGGCCTTGGTTCAGGCCATGGTCCGTAGTGAGGAGGGATGGCAGGCGGTCGCCTCCTTCTGCGAAGCAGTAATGCTAGCAAAGGAGGAGGCTGACCGCATCAGGCAGAGGCAACGGGGCGCTCGCCCCAGCCGCCGCCGGGATTCCGATCCCGATTTCCGGCCACCGTAGGCGCGGGCTTGCGGACGGCGTGCAATGGGTAGCACGCTGTCCGATCGTCCGGTAACCGACCGGACCGAGCCCAAGTCGTCGACAGCGCGTTCTGTTCCCGCGCGCCTCAAGGAGCTGTCAGCACACCGAAGAGGCCCAGCCTGCT
Organism: Leucania comma; assembly: GCA_958295575.1. Taxonomy (NCBI): domain Eukaryota; kingdom Metazoa; phylum Arthropoda; class Insecta; order Lepidoptera; family Noctuidae; genus Leucania; species Leucania comma. The sequence goes on from OY282469.1 coordinate 6,077,541, forward strand.
AACTGCAGGCAGGCAGGGTCGAAGCCTACTGGGGTCATGGGTTTATTTCCGAAAGGAATGCTCGGCCCCGGCACGATAGGCTACGAAGGAACGGGGTAGGTTTTTAGTCAGTAAGAGTCTGACACTACTTCCCGCTCCGCCCAAGGGCGGGATTTGTCATTGGATGATTTTACCTACCATAAAAAAAAAACCCAGTACCTCCTTTTACGTTTCTTTTCATTTCTTTAATACTTTTACAATTTAAAGAATTGCGACGTTAGCTAAATGTGGTCATCACATCTCCTTTGTTGAACAGACATCTTTTGGCTCGAACAGTTCGGTGAATATTGAACGCCACGCGGCACGCGATACATGAATAATGAATGTGACATATTTGCTCAATCAAATAAAACCGTATATGAGTGACTTTTTTATTATTATTGATAGACTCGAGTTTGACTACGTACTATCTCACCATCCCATGATGGTAAGCGGTGATATGGTCGACGATGGAGCACAAATTAAAGAACACATAGAACAGACATCAATTTAATAGATATAAGTTTCACCTATATATTATGTTTAACATTCATATTGATTATTATTATATTGTCTACCCATATACAGGCATACTTGTTTATGTATAGATACAACATGAAGGAATTAAAAATGACTAGAACTATAGAGAGTGAAAGCCGCCAGACAACTTTACGTATCAACAGTATTGTAGGTAAGTACGTGGCTAGGAGTGGCTCATCGGTCGAGATGTGTATTTATGGCTTAGAGTAACCTCTAACCCCACAAGCACAAAAAACATGGTATTTTGAACCTACTGCGTAAGAACACAACGCTCGAAATCGTCATCCGAACACTTTCTTTTTTTATTTTGCCCCACACTAGGAATAACTCCTGTATAGTGGGTACGTTCACAAACATAAACTCACATACACAAGACACCCAGACCCGGAACAATTATCTGTAGCCATACAAATATATGTCCCGTCCGAGAATCAAACCCACGACACGCGACACAGCAGTCAATTTCTAAACCATTGCGCCAGCCCCGCCGTCTCTTATGAACCTATGGCGCTCGGCTGACATTTCGAGCGTTGTCTCTTATGAAGGTAAGCCGTTCATGCGACATTTGAGGTTGAAGGTGGTTTTTGTAATAAATTGTAACAAAACTATGATAATAAAGTTACAATCCACAGAAATATAACATGAAAGCATGGCTGCCACAGTAAAAATGAGCTTTCGAATTCTTAGTTCACTTAATAGTCAACGCTCACGTATGTTTGGCTCGTGAAACTAGTCTGTTACGAAGTGTCTCAGACAAATCGTTTGTATGTTACATCAGTTCTTACCCATTTACTTGAATTTGATAACACGCGGTTCTTATAATAATGTATTACTTAGTTGCAAACAGCTGACAACGTTCCAAATAAAATCTATAATAAATAACGAATATGGGACTTTAGACCTGTGTTCAACAGCGTGATTTAACGATTTCTATACACAAAACTGTCACAGTAATCATATCACACTAATTTGATACCATCGCAAAAATTTCGGGTCAAAACCACATCGTATCACACAGGCCTTAAATAATTTAATTTTAATATATAATTATCTGGCACACAATATACAAAAAATAAAAACTAACTGCTAACAGATCTTTGCTAATATTTCAATGAGTGCGACTAAAATATACAAAAATATTAAAACAACCAACAAAAATTAACATCAAAAACATCCTTTTAAACATTCCTCTTAAATATACAAATTATTCGCACAAAATATCACCTAAGTTTACTTAAAAAATGCCCGCGACACTTCAGTCGGTATATTAAAATTAAACAATTTGAGAAAACATTGTGTCGTTAAATTAAACCGTACAATTTAAACACAAATTATATTATAATTAATCAACTGTCTTAAATATTTCGAATAGCAGTACAATACTTTGTATCTCATCTTTAAATTATAATAAGACGAGGCTCCAGTAACAATTTAAAATCATTCTGAACCTCTACAATGAATGCTAATTAAAATTATATTAAACTTAATTTTAAAATCACATTGTTGTCACACAAAAGCATCGTGTTTTATCCTGTTTTATATTGTTTTAAAATTAAACAGCATAGCTACCGATCTACTGATAACATTAGTCGTAACTTGAAATAGATAACAGCAAGTGGTATTGTTCACGAATCGGCTAAATCTCTTATAGTTTACACTTCAACATAAACAACTTTAGTGTATGGTGACTCAATTTATAACTTAAATAAATAAACTCGTAAATATGTTAAAATTATTTAGCATGCTTTTAGTTAAATAAATATTAGCTGTTTGAGCCGAAAATAAATGTCGATCCGACCTTTTGTTTGATTCCAATCAAGCAATAGTATTATATAATTATTTTTCACTTGCCAACTTTTCATATCGCATTAAAAATTGTGAGACAGATACAAAATAATCGAAACCGAGTTGCACAAAGATCTTTAAACACTTACGCATACGCAATTTTGCGAGTTTGGTCGAAAATAAAATATACAATAGCAGTTTTAAACTGAAATGCAAAAAAATAGATGTGAGTTAAAAAAGGCCCACTTACACTAGGTCGAAAATACCACGCAGTTTCTAATAAAAACATGTAGTCTGTCAAACGATTGAGTTCACATCCACAGGCGATTAAATGCGGCATCAAATGATACGATCGGTGAATGCCCAAGCCGTTATCGCGAGCAACCTAATGTAAACGAGCCATCACAAGTAAAAAAAAAAATACTAAAAAAATATTTTTGTAATGCCATATTGACCGATCGATAACTTTGTTAACCTAGCAGCGGCAGACGGCTCTCTAGGGAAGTGAGACAGGGTTCTAACAGTCACCCACTGCAGCTCCGACTGTCGAACATTTACAGCTACCTCTCATAATATTCACAACCCGTCGCTAGCGACGCTTATTAAGTAGATCATAAGAAATGTGCCGATCACCTGATTCTACTCCGCTTGATAATGTTTATGCTCACAGTACTCAGAAGCCAGAAAACCAAATACCTACCTTTTTTACAATAATTTTTGTAATAGAAGATTTTAGAGTTTGAATGAGCCAGGAGGCGCAGTCAGTAAAAATCTTGGTACCATGGCGGAGCTCGCTCCGTTTTTAACCAAACGCAAAAAAGAAAACAACAGTTTTTTTTTGACAGTACAGTCATGACGGATCTGACATGATTATATATGCAAAATAATATTAAAAAGTTAAATTAATCAATAATTATTTAGATATTGGACAAAATCTACAAATTAATTGCGTTGCAAGGGGGTTTGTTTGTCGGCATCAACCACCCCCACTCCAAATTTAAAAACCGACCATAACATACCACCTCTTTTGCAACTTTCACGGGTGATGCCATGGTTGTTCAAAACATTTCAAGCGGAGTCATAGTACATACCTATTCTTAGTAACTAGGTAGATAGGTAAGTATATACATTTAAGAATGGCATGACTCATAACGCGATTAAAGAGACTTCACATAATCTAGACTTTATAATAGATATAATTAAAATTTGTAAACATGTAGGAAACAACATCAAAAATATAGATTCTAAAATTGGTTTGAAAAATACAGGTTAGTCTGACATCTGCATAACAATATGGAAGAACAAGCCGAAAGAAAATACAGTCATAATATTGAGTCTTGTTAAATTGCGTCGAATAAATAGCAGATACGCAGCAACTGTGAATACTATGTAAACTTTTCTAAAAATCGACAATGTATAACATCGAAAACCTATACAGAAGCCGTAAGCAGGAAGGATCAATGAGAGTAGATTCAGTAGAAACTATGAGCAAACAAGTTTAATAGTGTAACTTATATCATGTCGAGACAATTGAAAAGTTAAAATGCATCGAGAATCTAGTCACGTGTTAGACGTGGAGTAACGTAGGGCAAGGAGCGCTTACGCTACACGGCAGCGACACCAGCTCAACGTTAGAGCTCCAACAACACCTATGTAAATTACACTGAAAGTCTTCGTATATTCCTTTGCAACTTAGCTTACGATCTTACTTCACTCGTTTTTATTATGATAATAGAATAGTCTAGAAATATAAATAGTAGAATATACATAATCAGATAACTCTTTCAAAAATAAATAATCAATATAAAATGTAACAAGTATACGAGTTTCACTTAGGGACTATTATAGTTTAAACTAACACCCACCTAACAGGATATAGTACGATGACAACACTCCGTCATACATCACGCTATCGAAGCTGCAGTCGGATTCAATTAAACACTACGAGATAACTCTTAACATCTAGTTGGCAGAATCACTCGAACTTTTAATAATGTATTAATATTATAATGTAGCCAAACACGGAGACCACAGCGATAGAATACACAAATAAATATTTTAAGCAGAGTTGATAATATAATTTAGAGTAAAATATATCAATATATCCTTAAATAGCCAATAAATATAGTTTTATAAAAATATTGGGGCAATTTTGGGGCAGTCATTGTACCCGAGTTTAGAGAGTTCAGAGACTTCACGAAGGTAATACAAGACAAATCGAAAAATACATGAACCATTGAGAATAATCTTTGAAGTCCAAAACTGAAGAGAAGCTTAGGCCTTCTTGTGAAATCAAAGACATTAAACGTGCAAAACTGCTGTGGTTCTAATACAGAACAGACGTGACCTACTTCTTACGACAATAATATAATTACACAAGGCAAGAACAAGTCGTGTTTCACTTCAAACATCCGTATATCTACTCGTTACACTGATATTAGTCTATCTACTATTTAATTCAATCATTTGTATTAACGAACGGAGATAACAATGCCAAAAACGGGTCATTAGAAGAGATATATTTATTAAAATTTAGTTGTGGACGTCGGGAGAACGTTAAAATCGAGCTGATAAATTCAAATATCCGCCGAAACCTCAATCATCCGTCAGACTGTAGCGGCGCCCACTGCGCACGGGGCCCAGAGACACAGTGTCCCCACTACGAACAAGAAAGGCCACTTACTAAAGCCGCGTCAGTGCCCACTCACACACATACATATTCTGATATTCCCACACCTAGAACGACTATACCCATTACTGCGGACTAGATGTGTGCTAAGATCGTCCCTAAACTATCCGTAATGTGCCTACTGCCAAGACCTAAAACAAATAGATTTTGTATTTACCACTGATTCTAAACTACTGATTCAAATTACAAAGTGTAGAATTTCACATTTGTGCTTTTTTAACGTACCAGTTTATTCATAGAGGGCGATTTGATACCTCTTTTTAAGCTCATCAGGTCGTGTCAATCTAAACTTGTACTATTCCGAGCTACCGCGCACTCAGCCATCCATCTCAGTACTACCGGGGAAGTGCCTAAACATTACGAACCTAATCATCACAAGTTTCCGATGGAAATTTTACTAAACCCATTATAATTAGTATTATTAAATCTAAACACATTGATATTACCTCACACTCGTCTATATTAGATTTATCAACTATTGTGTCAAGTACATACATCATAGCAAAGACAGATCGATAAATATAGTCAAGAGACAGCAAGAGGTTCCCTGTTTCCATGTTTTACTTTCTTTTTAAATTAGAACTATTTGTGACGTCTTTCCGAGAACTAGAGATAAAACACGATTTTGATCAGTTTTTAGAGTAATGTATTATAACTCAGTGCTTTTGCAGTTATCCTAATCCATGCAAGATAATAACATGTCACAAATAATCTTAACTGTATCTAAAGTTTTATTTTAACGATAATAAATGTATTATAAAGTAGATTTAAAAGTTAATAAATACGTGGGACCAAAAAATCATTATTTCATGGCACTTATACGATAGCTAGGTACTTTTGTACAGGAAAATATTACGATAAATACAATAAAAATAATGGCCACTCTCTTATCTCGCTGACTAATGGCGAGTAAATATATATTGAGAGCATCATGCCAAAGACGCGATTTTATATGTAAGTTCACCGTTGAAATAAAGATTAAAAACCAATCAGGCATAAGATGAACTAATTATCGAAGTAGATGTGAAAGTATGGCCAGTTCTTGATTGAAGTCACAGAAATCCGCCCATGGCAAGATGCATTTTAAAAATGTATACATTAGAACAGACAAGGCAAGTAATAGGTCAAGACTTGAAATCTTACAATCGAATAACCGTTTAAAATCGACTAAGACTCCAGTACGCCATATTGCCGTAGCTTTAAATCTAAACGAATTTACCTAAATTTTGGCAACTACCACTTAAACGGTACGGAGAGTGCATAAGTCAGTATTTTAGCGACAACCGAGTCATAAGTTAATATTGCACTATTTAGTTACATGAAGTGCTCATTTTGGATACTTTCCGGTTATCCTATAATAAATTATGAGGCAAATTTTGACCAAGAATTACTGTGAACTTTTCAAAGAAAATGTATCCAAATGAACACTTGACTTAAATCTATGTAAAGTAGTGAATATCATTTATTATTATTTATTGCAAGTTTCGTTCAGAAGAGACGGATGTAAATACTATTTTAGCCTATATTATTGCTGATATTCATTGATCAATTCGACTCGCAAAAATAAAATTCACTATGAACGACTACAGGGAAAACCAAAATGAATGAAAAACATGGCTATGATACTCTTTCCTATCTATTTTTAAACAAAACGAAATTGTGATGAATGAAATTCTTACCTTCTAGCGTACGTGGTGAAATTCAGTAACATTAAGTACTTTGAGCCTATGAGAAAGCACCATTGAAGTATACTCACTCTATATTAAACAAAACCCGTATTATAGTTATACACTGTCCCTCTAAAAAAGCTACGTGAATCATTAAATGTTGGAAGTAATTCTATAGAAGTACATTCAGGGCTCAAAAGTGCAGTTGCTCTCTACCGACACTAAAGTATGTAAAATTTCTTTGTAAAAGAGGGTCAATGGATCATTACACATTTAGTTTGTAGCATAGAATCTAAAATATTGAATAAACTAGTTGCAGAACACTGGAATTCTACTACAAAGAAATTTTAGACAGTTTAGCATTGTTAGAGTGCAACTGCACTTTGGACCCCGGACTGAACATTTATTTATCGAAAAAAAAGTATAGAAATCATCAACGAAACACGCTATTTGAACTGTGTTCTACAAGGTTTCCTATGTACTTTGAACGTGTTGTTATTAAATATTTATTGCCTTAATTATACGATTTGAAGTAAGTAAGATGTGTGAAACATTCGCTCGTCGCTAACATCTACTGGAGGCGCTTGACTAAGGCTGCGATTATTCTAAGACCTCACACAAGCCTCTGATAATACTATTGGCAGTGAATCGTAACTTAAATATCTTAGATGGTGTTGCTATTGGCACATACTCTTTACAATTATCGGAATGAAAGTGACGTGATTGAAAAACATTTATTAAATATTTCTGGAACTTAAGTGTTTTAAAGGGGATCTTCCCCTCTAGCCAAGTTACGATCGTTTCGTTAAGCTAGAACGCTTCGAGTTGGCCACGCCCCAATTCCTTTCAGCTCCGTCACGTGGTCAGAACAAAGGAATTGGGGGTGTCAAGCGTTCACGCTTAACGAAACGATAACTTGGCTAGGGGGGCTTGTATCAAAACTCACAGATTCTATTTGGTTTTCGTAATATCGACTATTGCTACGTAGATTGGAGACGCTTATAGCTACTGTTACACTATTCTCTAATCTAAGGTTGTATTGTCTATCAGTAGTAGTGTTTGAAGCTGTCTTTCGTGACTGTCTAACTATATTTGGAATTTCCCCACTAGATCGGATAATCAGTGCAATGGCCCATTATCACTAATACCTAAACATTATTGGCGTTTAATGACTAAGCGAAAAATGGAATGTTAACCTACAACCTACTGTTACTGACATCTGTTAGTACGATTAAACGATGCAAAGAAAACATTATATATTATATTATAAGATACTCATAATTACTACACAGATGCTATAAAACCCACGTTAATATATTAATATGTTGTGACAATCAGTAAAACGCACGTGAAGTATTATGTTCGTACCTAATTTGTAACGAATGCATTACACAAATTTAATTTCAATTCCAATAAATCAACCGTCAAGTATTTTGAATATTACAAATAAATAAATTTAAACTTTTCGCTCGAAACGCGTTCACTAACCAGAAAACATTGGAATAACCATCATAAGAATCAATTTCATAATAATTTATTTTTACAATATAATATGGAATTAATATAATTAATAGCTACATCTACAAACATGTATGTATACAAAGGAAGATCTATTAGTGAGATTGTACGAATGAATTAGGTACGAGATAAATTACCCACTGAAAAACCAGCATGTTGTGCATTAGATATGTATAAAGTTAAACACGGCATGCGGCGAGCGGCCGCGTGACGTCACAGTACGAACGGCTCGCACGTCCCGCTGACTAGGACGTCGAACAAGCGTTAATCATGCAAAATCGCTATCGACTAATTCAATTAAATGCAGTAATACAAAGATTCGCAAGACACACTTATTATGATAAAAATAGGTACAATACGAGGACAATCTTAACGTTAAACGAGAAATATTCGCGGTAGCTAAGAAAGGCGAGCCGCCGAGAACTCGCGCGGGACAACTAAAACTATGAGATTGCAAACGTAGAGAACAATACTGTCGAGACTCACGGTCCGGAGACGACACGAGCGCCGGCCGTACGGTTTGCTCCTTAGGCGATAATATCACAGATTTCTAAATGAAAATGAACTCCGACGAGAGAGGCGGCCGAGAGGCCGATAGTGGGCGAGGGCGGCCGAGCGCGGCCGAGCGCAGCCGAGCGCAGCCGAGCGCAGCCGAGCGCAGCCGAGCGACGACACACAGCGACGCGCCCGCGCTCTAGCCCTCGGGCGCGCCGCCGCACATGCGCTCCAGCTCCACCAGTTCCTGCAACGTGGACAAACACTTGATTAATTTTTTTTTTACCTCCATGTAACAGGGAATCCTAATGTGTTGTAACATAATATGTTGTAACATAATATTAGTCTACAAATTTTAATTTTTTAAATGCACCGGGTTCCATAGATGTTTTGTTATATTTGAAAACTCCTTAGTTCGAATTTTAGAGTAGTAAAATACCAACGTCTAGATTTTCAGTTGTCTCTCATCTTGTCATCATCATCATCAGCCTTTTAATGTTCCCACTGCTGGGACACAGGCCTTCTCTCTAATAGAGGGAAGCATCATAAGGGTTTTTTTTTTTTTTTTTTTTTTGGTAGGTAAAATCATCCAATGACAAATCCCGCCCTTGGGCGGAGCGGGAAGTAGTGTCAGACTCTTACTGACTAAAAACCTACCCCGTTCCTTCGTTGCCTATAGTGCCGGGGCTGAGCCTTCCTCTCAGAAAACGGCCCTTGGCCCCAGCAGGCTTCGGCCCTGCCTGCCTGCAGCTAGCAGGCTGGGCCTCTACGGTTTGCTGACAGCTCCTTGAGGCGCGCGGGAACAGAACGCGCCGTCGACGACTTGGGCTCGGTCCGGTCGGTTACCGGACGATCGGACAACGTGCTACCCATTGCACGCCGTCCGCAAGCCCGCGCCTACGGTGGCCGGAAATCGGGATCGGAATCCCGGCGGCGGCTGGGGCGAGCGCCCCGTTGCCTCTGCCTGATGCGGTCGGCCTCCTCCTTTGCTAGCATTACTGCTTCGCAGAAGGAGGCGACCGCCTGCCATCCCTCCTCGCTACGGACCATGGCCTGAACCAAGGCCCGGCGAGAGAGATCGCTGCCGCCGATCGCCCCCACGAGGACACGGCGATGCTCCGCCCAGGCAGGGCACACCTCAACAGTATGCTCCACCGTGTCCTCCGGGTGTTCCGCACAGTGACGACACCCGGGCGAATCCTCCGCACGAATCCGGAACAGGAACTTAGCGAACTTGCCGTGTTCGGTAAGAACCTGCGTCGTGCGGAAGTTTAGAACGCCGTGAGGTCTTTCCAGCCACTCCTCAAGGATGGGCCTTATCGCCTCGATTGTGGCGCGCCCCGAACGAGGTTGCGATAGTCACTGACGCCATTTCGCCATGAGATCCCGCCGAAGCTCTGTCCGCCAAGCCTCGACTTGTCGCGGCAGCGGAATTTCGCCCCGGCGTTGCATCTCCATGCGCTTGTCGTGCATGTGTGCAAGGACTGTTGCCTCCAGATCCCACGGCGGTTGGCCAGCAAGGAGGGTCGCCGCCTCGCGGGAGATCGTTCGGTACCCTCGCACCATGCGTATTGCCATGACCCTCTGGCACGCATTCAGCTGGGCCCTCGGTTGCTGTGTCAACGTCGGTGCCCACACCGGAGCCCCGTAGAGGGCCATGGACCGAACGATTCCCGCGTAGAGCTTCCGGCAGGAGGCGTCTGGTCCCCTGAGGTTGGGCAGGAGCCGCCCGAGAGCAGCCCCAGTCCGATTCAGTTTGGGAGCCAGACGTCGGAAGTGCTCCTTGAAGTTCCACCAGCTGTCGAGGACGAGTCCCAGGTACTTCATCGAGCATCATAAGGGTTGCATCTTGTAGTTTCTCGAAAATCATAAATAAAATACCCTTACGAGGGCGCCGAAAATACCGCCCCAGCACTAGACGGCTTACTTGGGAAAGCCCGAGTCTTCGTCATGAAGGCTCTCGGGACTCAACTAAGAGAGCTCTTTAGTGCAATTGCATGAGGACGGTTCCTCATTTTTTTTTCCGAATATTGTACCTTTACGAACATCTTTAGTCTATACCCATACAATTTTTTTTTTGTATTTTTGTTTGTAATAAATAAACTCAAAAACCGTTGTTATACGAATTATTTGATTTTTTAGTCAATTTCCCCGAAGGAGTCGCCCAAACGTAGCCACGGCACGGACGCCGGAAAATCTACATATCCTTGACTTTCCATACCTCTTTGCGGTCATTAGTAGTAAACATTTTAGGTTCACGCTAGTTTTCTTTAGCCTCCGACAACGGGCTGGTCCCTTGTCTACTGCGACCACAACTCTGTGCATACACACATCGGTTTTCAGACACACTTCCGTAGAATGAAAAAGCTCATCACCGATGATCATGAGTGATGCGTCTGGTCTGCGATTACCAGTATACGAACACCTATCCAAGGCGTCAATCATGATCTGAGTCCATTTAAGTATGCCGTAAGAGTACATAAAAGAGCTAATCGTTGAACATGCGCACCTTATTACTACCCGACAAAAGTCTATCTAATACCTATTAGCTTATACCTATTTAGGCGACCAAGAAGAAGTGCCCCTTCATGTCAGTAACGTATTGACGTCACGCAATCGCTGAAGGTAAGTCGGAACGTTAGGGATCTCAGGTATCTGGAATCCAAGTTGAATTCCCTCAGATTCCGTAATCTCGCTTTACATCCTGATGATGCTACTAAAAGTTTCAGTTACCTTCAGTGGATCCATTTGTTTCTAGTAGCACCTGTAATATTCTCGATGTAGTGAGTCCAAAGCACATACCCTACCCTACATAACGAGGTCCAAGCTCGTTCAGAGACAATCTATATTATATAATCGCTTAGTGCATCCTCCAGTGCGTCAATCTTCGCACTGGCTACTTACTGTGACAGCCATATCATCTCCCTTATCACCAACATGATGGGATCGCGGTGGGATTGCGTCAGTAACTGACGGTGCCGCTCTCTGTATCGGAGTCGAGACGAAATATTATGGTTGCGTTTGATGACGCACACTTGATCCTATAATGGTTCAACCGAGACGTCACCGATCGTTTCTAGATCCTGGAACAGAGATAGCATACGGACACGTACGCAGTGAGGATAGTTCTCGCATCTTTAGGCCCGTAGTCATCTTATTCATGAACTGTTCGCATCTCATGCGCTGCACCCTAGCGCCGACAGCGTGAGCCCAGCTCGGAGCTCATTATTATTATGATTATAAAGATTGATGGAAATAGTTACCTGATCCCGGTGCTTGAGCAGCAGCTGCAGCAGGCGGTCGTGCGCGCGCGCCAGCTGCTCGCGCCGCGTCGCGTACTTCTGCTCCAGCCGACAGCACTCCGCCACGCCGCGCTCCACAGACTGCACAAATGCCAGATTTCATTACAAGCCTACCACCTATTGACCTTTTAGACGTCATTATAACATAGATTTACATTACAAAACAAAAAATTAAATTCCTCTCCGTATTTAATTGCTCCGTAAATAATTAGAAAAGAGAAAATGAATTTGTGAGCTGGTGTGGGGGATACGTCGATGCATTTATATTCGGCGTTCAAAAGGTTAACTTTACCATAATATAAACATCAGACATTTAAAAATTCAAATAAAAAGTCGATTGTAATTAAAAGAGATATTTTCAATAGTAATACAAAATATTTAAACCTCAAAAATTCATGTTCTACACCAAATATTAATGGACTTTTTACAATTATTTAAGGACTTGGTAGGTTAGGTGAGAAAGGGAGGGTGGGATTTAGTATGCGAGCGAATCTATCGCCATCTCCTTCAAAGTTATTTTTTTAAAAGGACCCAGAAGAGTCTAGTGAACAATTAGTATTTTTGATGGATCAAAAGCATATTTTGCAAAAAAAAAAGAATATATTGAGGCACAGTGGACTCTATCTGTGAACAACGTAACTAATTTACGATATGATCAGCCATGCTTGACCACATCATGAAATAATCAAGTGTTTAGTTGAAATAGCACCATTTCATAAAGTGATCAGTTCTTACACCCGTATTTATTAACTGCAGGCAGGCAGGGTCGAAGCCTGCTGGGGTCAAGGGCCGTTTTCTGAGAGGAAGGCTCAGCCCCGGCACTATAGGCACCGAAGGAACGGGGTAGGTTTTTAGTCAGTAAGAGTCTGACACTACTTCCCGCTCCGCCCAAGGGCGGGATTTGTCATTGGATGATTTTACCTACCATAAAAAAAAAAACACCCGTATTTATAAAGAAGTAACTACTTGTTGCTAAGTAATTTCTTATGAAGCCATTACTTGAGGTTAGAAATCTTCATTCGTAATAATTAATTTATTTCTTAAATATAGAACACAAATTGTTAGTTATTTTTACTCAAGATTAGAATTAGTTTTACTTGTTTATAAATACGTGTGTTAGATCTGGCCCCAACATGTATATTACCTGCGAATGTATCTCTCGCTTTATTCTATTGATTTCGTCTTTATCTCGGTTGGTCTTCTTAGCTAACGCTTTCACGTCTTCCTTCCGCGAGTTCGCCAACCTGTTAAGGATTTCCTTCTTCTCCGTTTCTAGCGAATCCTGAAACAAATCTAACTTTAATATATAACAATTAATTGTAAGAAATAAAATTAGTACAATAAATAATTACTTTGTAGCATATGTATCTGAATAAACACACAGAACAATAGGATGCAAGTGAAATAATAAAACCTTTGAATGATTAACATTATCTTTAATGTGTCAAACTTATAAAAATGGATAATTAACACAATTATCTAACAATTTGATATATGTATTCTTCAAACTTTAAAAAAAGGATTAAGAAATACCAAACTGACACTGAAGACTTGTAAGGTGAATTAACCTAAAACAAAACTCATTCATAATCTGCCAGATTTGTCTAAACTTGATGTTCTCAATCGTCAATATGAAGGATTTTTTAATATGTACTGTAATCAATTTAATTCTTCTTTTATACCTAAGACTATTTCTGTTAATAGTATCGTATCCTTCGAGAATGGGCTACCACCGGTATTCATAAAAGTAGAACTCGACTTTACGAATTGTATGACGTAAGGATTCGTGTTAACACTGCAGAATTTAGTTTATATGTTAGAAATAAAGGGTCTTTCAAATAGGGCGGGTCGATGTTGACAGTTTGTGGCGGCCATGTTGTTTTGGAGGCATCTGTCAAAAGCATTTTTTTTCTTCAGTTACTGAAGCCAAATCACCATGGCAAGTTACACGATTGAGCAGCACGTCCAAATGATAAAACTTTATTATCAAAATGAGTGTTTGTTAGTGCAAACGTTGCGCGCATTACGTCCATTTTACGGCAGACGCGGTGGCCCTTCAAAGTCGACTCTCCAACATTTGGTGACCAATTCCGAGCCAACACCCTTACGTCAAAGGAACGCCAGATCGGCCGAGAACATCGCTGCTGTCCATGAGAGTGTGAAGGAGACTCCGAGGCAGTCGATTTCTCACCGTGCACAAGAACTCGGCCTTTTGCAGACTTTAACTTGGCGAATTTTGCGTCTTGGGCCTACACCCGTACAAGATCCAACTGACCCAGGAGCACATAGACAACGCCATTTTTTCGCTGACTGGGCTTCAGAACGTTTGGAAGAGGGCCCCGATTTTAGCCAAAAATCGTCTTTAGCGACGAGGCGCATTTTTGGATGAATGGTTTTGTTAATAAGCAAAATTGCCGTATATGGAACGACCACAACCCACATGAGTTTCACGAGGTGGTAATGCATCCACAAAAAGTTACTGTTTGGTGCGGATTTTGGTCCGGCGGCGTCATTGGTCCGTAATTCTTCGAAAACGATGATGAATGGCATCGCGCCATTACTGTAAACGGCGAGCGCTACAGATCAATGACTAACAATTTTTTTTAGCCTGAATTGAACGAAATGGACGTGGACAACATGTGGTTCCAACAAGACGGCGCTACGTGCCACACAGCAAGCGACACAATGGACATTCTGCATGAACGGTTCGAGGGCAGGGTTATCTCTCGCAGAGGTGACGTGAATTGGCCACCAAGATCGTGCGATTTGACTAGACTAGACGGCTAGACTATTTCTTGTGGGGTTTTCTCAAGTCGCAGGTCTATGCCAATAATCCGCAATCAACCGATGCCCTAAAAGTCAACATAACGCAGGCCATCGCTCAGATTCAGCCGGATCTATGCAGTAGAGTAATTGAAAATTGGACCTCTCGGATCCGTGCCACCGTTCGAACCCACGGTGGACATTTAAACGATGTCATATTTCATAAACAATGGCATAAATGGGCCTTTCAAATAAAAAAAAAAAATTCTTTAATATCTCACATACAGCTTGTTTTATTTAATTTCAACATCGACCCGTCCTTGTTGAAAGACCCTATATAATAATAAAAATAGCTGGGCCCTGCTGGACGCAAATAGCCCAGGATAGAGATAAATGGAATTCTTTAGAGGAGGCCTTCACCTTCACCTGAGGGGTTCTTGCACATACAATAGAATTCATTTTTTATTTTTTCAACAACATAGTATTAATATTAACTATATCTTTTTCTATTATTCCTACTTTTGTAATACAAAAAATAAAAGGCTTTTTTATTTTTTATTTATTTAATATAATTAAAATGACTTGGAATATTATAAATAGTGAAACTGAAAGATCTATAAAACCATCAAGTGACTATAAATTATATATTTATAGTCACTTGATGGTCTTCCACAATTTTACAATTAGACATTGATATTTGTTTTTATTAACAAAATACAATATGAATTTATTTATTTTTTAAATTCAATTTTGACATATATATTTAGGTACTTTAAATATTAATTTTTTCTACACTTTATATATTATTTATCGTCTATAATTGTAAATATGAGGACTATGTGGATTATCTCATGATCATATGTTTTTCTTTTCAGTTATTTTGACGTATATCTGGCAATTTGAATATTTCTGCGGCCTACCCTATTTTTTTTTTCTTAGTATTGATCGTCAAATCGTTGAACTCCTTTGTAGTACTGTCACTTACTTTGGTTTTGATATCATTAGGTATTTTGTTGTATATTTTTATTAAACTTACGTAGGGACTCGAACTGTGTAGTTTTAACTTTGATGGAGGTATTACAAGCGTGTTTTCAAATTGTGAACGTGGTGCGTGTCGTCGAGGTTGGTCTGTTATTTTTTTATAGAAATTAGGGTTCTGCCTTACAAATTTACAGTTTTCTAGAATATACATCGAAGATAATGTAAGAGTTACTAGTTTACGGAAATGCGGTCTACAAGTTTCATCATCATTAATATTTACAATTATTCGAAGACATTTTTTTTGTAGGGTAAACAAGTCGTTGCTATCTTCACTGTTTCCCCAGAGAATGATCCCATACGAGAGCCATGCGTATGCTTATGCATAGTAAGCAGAAAATGCAGTTTTAAGATCTGTTGATTTTTTAAACTCACGTAAAGCATATGTAGCGACATCTATGTAGTCACAAATGAATTAATCCTGCATCGCGCAAGTAAGATTCGCGGCGCGATTGGAACATATAGAACAAACCCGAAATCATCTATCGGGCAGTAGCCCACCAGATATAACACCTGTCTGGTCGGAGGATCCTCCCTTTTCACTGGAGGTATGTGGGACTTTTCTCTCTGTTCCACTACCCCCAAACATAAATAAAAATAGATAGTTTAGATTTAATTTTCAGTATATCTGCTTTCCAAGTCAGACATTCAAATATGTCCAAATCAAGACCTAGCAAGGCAAACGTATCAACGCATTTTTATACTATCAAACGCAAAATTAACTACTAAGGGATTTTTTTGGCGATGTCTAAATTGCATTATTTTGGTTTTTGTGAAGTTAAGTTCTTAATTATGATCTTTCATCCAACTTTGTATATTTTCCATAATATTATTTAAATTTGCATTTAATTGTTGAGAGTCAATACAGGAAGTAATTACAGAAAAATCATTGGCAAACAATACGCACGAATCTGTCATAATTTTAGGGAGGTCGTTGATATAAATAAAAAATAGCAGACAACCAACCACACTCCCTTGTGGAATAGAATGTCCAATGCCCATAGCCAAAGCCCATTTGAACGTATTCTTTTCAATTCTCCAGTAATTTCATCCAAATGTTCAATTTCTACGAATTGTTCTCTATTTTTTAGGTAAGATGCGAACCATTTATGTGCTATTCCTCTAATGCCGATTCCGTATAGTTTATCAAGTAATATTTTATACTGCACTTTGTCATATGCCTTGGCCTTTTTATATTTTTTTCTTTTCATATCCCCTAATGTCAGGTAATTACTGTGGAATCAAAGAGACTTTGCCTTATACTTATTGAGTGTATCATACACAGCACTTTGTGCTTTTAATCGTAAACCAGTCGGCAATTCTCTCAAAAGTGGTCGAATTTGTCTCCAAAAACAGTTTAATTCATTTTCAATCGTTTTAGGAGTACGCTGTTTTGGCCTAGAACAGGTGGTTTTCTGTGTCCTTTCTTTCTTCTTTTTCTGCACTACTTTTGAGGAACTGTTCTTTGATCTATCTTTCTGTCCCCTTTCCTCCCGAAATTGTTGTGGGATCCCTTCATTATTATTTTTAGAACCAATAGTTACATTCATGTGCACAGGCGACTGATACTGTCCGCTAGTACTTGGCTGAGATACTGCACCAGATGACTGATACTGTCCGCTAGTACATGGCTGAGATACTGCACCAGATGACTGATACTGTCCGCTAGTACATGGCTGAGATACTGCACCAGATGACTGATACTGTCCGCTAGTACATGGCTGAGATACTGCACCAGATGACTGATACTGTCCGCTAGTACTTGACTGAGATGCTGCACCAGATGACTGATGATGTCCGCTAGTACTTGGCTGGGATACTGCACCTGCTTTTGTAGCTTCTGGACGATTTCCTGAGTCTAGAAATGTTTTCATGAGCTCGTAGAGTTCCGCATTGGGATAATGTTGCTTATTTTCTTTCTTTTTATAATTGTAGTAACATTTTTTTAACCTTTTCCATTCCTCAGAACAGCGAAAACCTGTAACATGAGATTTTTAATTATTT
Source organism: Leucania comma (assembly GCA_958295575.1). Classification (NCBI taxonomy): domain Eukaryota; kingdom Metazoa; phylum Arthropoda; class Insecta; order Lepidoptera; family Noctuidae; genus Leucania; species Leucania comma. Next base: position 6,095,360 of record OY282469.1, read on the forward strand.
TATTTTTTATAAAAAATTATAATATTAGGACGTAAAATTTCAAATGTTACGTGGCGTTTTAATTATTGCAACATTCAAAACCGTATAAAATGAAGTTTCAATAAAAAAAAAAATTAAATCCAAAACCTTTCGATACAGTATATTTTGCATTACATGCATTTTATCAAACTACGTGTCAATGTTTTTGTCCTCGATGTAGTAATGAATGATATACATTGAATGCGATTCACAATAAAACGATTTATGCTAATACTACAAAGATTTTTATATAGAATGAACAAATTAAAAAACTACACGATCGATTTTTAAGATAGCCATATAATTATTATCTACTAGCTTCTGCCAGCGGCTTCATTCGCGTGAATTTTGGTTATTGCGGACGCGAAGACAGACCGAGTTACTTTCACATTTATAATATTAAAAGTATGAATTTTCTCGTGGGCGGCTACAGGAAGTAATTGTAAAATAATATTTATATCATTTATTTCTGTTACTGTTGTTTTCAACAATACTCCCTTATTATAGTGGAGGCTTGTAAATGGCTCATCGCTATCTACCTTATGTTTATATTTTTAACCAACTTCGAAAAGGAAAAGGTTCTATGTTCGGCAGTACGTATTTTTTTTTATGTATGTTCACCGATGTCTCGGTCAATTGTGGACAGATTTCGAATTTTTTTGTTTTGATTGAAAGATTATGCTCCTGTATTGGTCCCATAGCAATATTTTTTGATCTGATGATGAATTTCAAAGACATAGAACGGAATTCTTAAAAAAATCATGGGTCCCGACTGATACAATTTATCTTGTATTTAAAATATTATAGGTACAACGACTTTCTTGTTTTAGGGCTTTTTCATGAATACTCAGAAAAGCAGTCGGGTTTTTTAGTTTTTTAAATTACCGTTTTTTTATTTTATTTTGACATACCCAGTATCACTTTCACAGTAAATACGAATCTAACAACACCTCTCAAGCTAAAATCCATCGAGCCGTTCAGGCTGCAGAGCGTGCCAAACAATTATATATTTACCTACGTTAAAAATAAAAACAATTATATATATATATTATATACATACATACATACATACTCTCGAAAAACATAACCCTCCTTCTGGCGCAGTCGGGTAAAAATAGTAAAATTGATCAATATTTTGAACTCTATAATGAAAAATACTGATTCTACTTACCACTTTCATCCAATTTTTTGCCAATGTTTTTCCATATTTCTACTCGCTTGCTATTGTTTTTATAGTTCGGGCTTTTCGGATCATACAAGTCAGGTTGTGTAGAAACTAAGCTTATCAAATGGTGCTTGGTGCCGAAGTCAAATTCGTTCCACAAGAATAAATCTACCATGATGGACTTCTTCCACGTTACAAAAGCACTTTACAAATAAACCCGTCAGAACAGAAAAAAACAAAAACTCTGTACGCAGCGCAAATGGCTTAGCAAGAATACACTTGAGCGAAGTTTGAATCACCGACTGATATAACGTAGCAATTGAGTAGAATAATGACGCAACAATATACATAGATAACGACTGCATTACTTGTGCATACAAATTAATTATTATTATATGCAACAACATCCGTAACTTCGTGTTACTGAGTACAATTTAATAACCATTTTATTTTCATATAATTTTTCCTGGTGTCTACTGTTTCAATTTATTTTTCTTCGAGTGCATGGGAAGGAGGAGTTGGGATACTCCGAGGGCTCTTTTTCATATCTGACATAATACTTAGGCAAACACACATAATTATTCATTTAAAGTTAATCACCAACTAAGGGATAACTGTGCGATTTATTTTCTAGGTCACAGAAGATTCAAAGATAATTTTAACGTCAAATTGATACACAAGTCACACGTGTTCTACTTGAGTGCCAATATGCCAATCATTTCCTGGTCAGGACATGCATCAAAAATTATTATACACCATTAAATTTTGATCGTTTTAATTCCGTGAAGGGTCGATCCGGTTCATGAAACACTTATAGATTTATAAAGTACTTTTTTCTAAAACTGGAATTAACATGCGTATGTACGAAATTAATGTCTTTAATTAAACGAGTCAAGCCCCTTGGTTGCGCCAATTTGCTATGATCCGCGACTTTGTTTTTTGTAATTTATTTTTTTGGCCTAGCAATCCTATCCCTTCCGTTTTCCTTCACCCGCACGACCGCAAGAAATGATTTGACATTGACGTGTGTGCATCGATTGTGAATGTGACCGCACCGCTAAAACCGCCCGCTCGAAATTACAAGAAAATTGACTATTTCGTGATCCAACCATTCAAAACTCAACAATAGTGCAGTGTAGTGCAAACAGGACCTGGCAGTGGTTAAATGTGCGAAGTCGAGGATCGCCGGCCGGTGCCACGTGCAACCTTCGAAGTCTAAAGGTCAGTGTTCCTTCCCAATACATTTATCCCATTAATGAACGCCAAGCACAGTATCTGCATATTGTTAACAAACCTTAGATCGCTTTTTAAACCTACAGTCCACATCAAGCAAATTCGCGCAACCATTACTTTTGGTCCTACGAGCAGGATCGTGAATCATTTTCTTGTAATTTCGCAATATAGTATTTGTTCCATAGGGAATAAACGCAACGCGCCTGTTTACCTAGATATAATAGTAGAAAACCCGCATCTAGGCATTTAGGCAACTAATCGTTATTTCGCTCGTATAATTAAAGAGCCATTGATAATTACGGTACCTACGCCGTCAACCGCACCGCATAATTATAGTTAGCTACGTAAATATCAGCGTAGATATAAATCGATCGCATTCTTTTTCTTGACAAAATTCATTCGGAAGTCCTACAAATTGCATGTAGGTAGACGCATTTCAAAAATACCCGTTCATTGTTGAGTGAATATTTGTAGGAAACGGATAAACCATAGATTATATACGCATATGAACGACGCCGTTCACTTTGTTGTTTACAATATTACCATATTGTTATCTGATAATTATCGCTTACTTAATAATTCGTTAAGTGTTTGTTTGAGTGTATAGTGTGAATATATCAAAACAAGATGTCTCTTAAGGGAACCAAGGTTAGTACTGATTCAAAGGTTCAGTTAAAGCTTTTATACGCTAAAAGGGACTCACAGTTTTCACGTGTTCAATCAATTTGTGATAAATCTTTGCAAATCTCGGATCTGGCGATTAGAGATGCTTTCTTGTGTTCGTTGGAAACTTTAGATAGTTTGCGCGCGGATTTTGAATCTACAATTAATAATATAAACATTTTAGAGTTGGAGTTAAATCCTGATTACTGTGTGAGTTATCAGGCATTGTCGTCCTTTGATGACTTGTATTGTCGTATCAAACGTATTGCTAGGAGTTTAGAGACTCCCCCCCCCGCGAGTGGTTTATCCAACCCTCCTCGCGAACGCCCACGATTGCCGCCAATTCAAATACCTGAATTTAATGGTGACATTCGAAATTGGAATTTATTTATAGATAGTTTCGAAAATATAATACATAGGAACACATCGCTGACAGATCACGAGAGATTGCATTATCTCGTAGAAAAATTGACCGGTAAGGCAAAGGCTGTCTGTGCTGGAATTACGTTTAGCGCTGAAAATTACAATTTAGTTTTGAACACTTTAAAAACAAAATACGAAGATAAGCGATTAGTCGCCACCGCATATTTAGATCAATTATTCGATTTGAAAAGTTTTTCCGTTTGTAACGATCATAATTTAGAGAAGTTTTTAAATATTTTCGCATCATCTGTTCGTGCAGTAAAGAACCTAAAGGTCAATGACCTCTGTGACTTTTTGTTTTTGTATATCGGTTTAAAGAAATTAGATCCTGAAACTGTTCGTCTGTTTGAAACGACTCAGCGCGGTAAAGAAATACCTAAGTTCGAAGATTTAGAATCTTTTATTCGCGACCATATTAAGGTATTGCAGCGCACGTCGGCACGTCATGAAGTCACGAATAGGACAGGTTCCGATCGCCGTATAGACGCGTCATCGAAGTCAGTCAAGACTGCACATACGCTAGTTAATACCGCCTCAACACCTGACTGTTCTCTGTGTAAGGGTAGCCATACACAGCTGTACAAGTGTTCGGAATTTCAGAGATTATCGCCTAGTGATCGTTACAAGTTTGTCCGCACTAATAATTTGTGTTTTAATTGTCTAAGTGACAAACATCTGGTTACGTCATGTAACAGTGGTGTTAGCTGTCGTAAATGTCTAGCTAGACATCATACCTTCTTACATTTTGAGAGTAGTAAGCTGCCATCGCAGCAGCAGCCTGCGCAGACGCGCGACGCTTGTGACGCGCGGCCTGCTGCAAGTGCAAACGACGTAACATTGTGTTCGCTTTCCGCCGCTGGTACTCAAATCACTACCGTTTTACTTGCGACCGCGCAAGTTGTCATTGTAGATGCCTTTGGCAAACCGCACACCGTTCGAGCGCTACTAGATGGCGCTTCCCAGAGTAATTTTATTACTCGGGATTGTTGTCAACGCCTTGGTTTTAGTTTTAATAATTGGTCATCCCGCTCAGAAGTGAAAGGTTTTGGAGGTTTAAAGGCAACCATTCACGGTTCCATTAAAATAATATTTAGTTCACGTTTTAATCGTAATATTTCGTTTGAAATGGATTCGCTAGTCGCAGATAAGATTACGGAACGGTTGCCCACGGTACCGGTTGACACGTCCATGCTGACGGAGTTTAAGAACTTGCAGTTAGCCGACGGAAATTACGCTTTCCCTGGAGATATCGATCTATTGATCGGTGCTTCGATTCTCCCGCATCTCCAGTTATCACGTAAAATTCAAGGTCTTCCGATGTACCCCGCTCCGCACGCACTGGAAACAGTTCTCGGGTTTGTTATAGTTGGTTCCGCACCCGCTTATTTAAATAGTTACTCGACTGTGTCGCACTGTTGCACCGTCGAGCCGCCGCTTGAGTCTACCATTCGCAAGTTCTGGGAGATTGAAGAGGTCAATGTCCCGCCTATTCTCAGCCCTGAGGATCAGGTCACTGAGGAGATTTATACCCGCACGACTACTCGTGATAAAGATGGTCGTTATGTTGTCGCGCTCCCTTTCAAGGGTGATATTTTTTCGCTCGGTGGCTCCCGTGCCTCCGCAGAAAAACGCTTTCTATGCTTGGAACGTAAGATGCAGGCATCTCCTAAGTTGAAGCAAGCCTATGATGATGTGCTGATCGAATATTTAGATAAAGGTTATATCTCATCAGCGCCTGCCGAGACTGAGGAGACACGTGATTACCCGTTTTACATCATCCCGCACCATGGAGTTGTTAGAGAAGACAAACTTACAACTAAACTGCGTGTGGTTATGGATGGTAGCGCTAAGACTAGTACTGGCATATCGCTTAACGATATCTTGTATTGTGGTCAGAACCTCCAGGGTAACTTATTTGAAATAATAGTAAATTTTCGCTTGTTTGCTATTGCGCTCTCTGCCGATATTCGGCAAATGTTTCTTAGTATTGGAATCAGAGAATGTGACCGTAGATTCCAACGCTTCTTGTATAGATTTTCTCCGCAGGAACCTTTGAAGGTTTACGAATTCAATCGTGTTTGTTTTGGGCTTAAGTCTAGTCCCTTTCACGCTCTTCGCACTATCAAGCAGTTGGCCGCTGACGAGGGTGATACATACCCGAAAGCAAGGGCCACTATTGAAACCGGATTGTACATGGACGATTTTGTGTACAGTGTACCTATTGAAGCAGAGGCTATAGAGACCGCTGCTCAAGTAATCAGCCTCATGAAGTCCGGTCAATTTGATCTGGTGAAATGGACAAGCAACTCGCAAGCTACATTAGAGTCGATTCCACCGTCACACCGGTTGACTTCGGTAAAGGAATTCGATGATAGTGATTCGCATAAGATCCTTGGTTTAAGTTGGTCACCCGCAACTGATATGTTCAGTCTTAAAATTAGCTCGACTCCGCCAACTTGTACCAAACGCGTTATCCTAGCATGTGTAGCTCGGATATGGGATATAATGGGTTTTGTAGCTCCTGTCGTTTTGTATGCAAAGCTGCTTATAAAAGAGCTTTGGCTTTCCAACTGTGATTGGGACGACACCGCTCCTGACAGTGTTGCTAAGTTGTGGGCTCGCTATAGGAAAGAGCTTCCAATGCTCGATCAGATACAGATTCCTCGCCATGTTGGTATAGTACCAGACACTGTTGTTAATGTGGTAGGTTTCGCAGACGCCAGTGAGAGGGCTTACGGGGGAGTGGTTTACTTTCAGGTCCAAAATGGCGATAACATTTCAGTTTTCCTCATTAGCGCAAAATCAAAGGTATCTCCTCGTAAGGTTGTCTCTCTTGCTCGTCTCGAACTCTGCGCTATTCTTATGTTGGTTCAATTGATTACATCTGTAGTCAAAACTTGTCGTCCTCGCATTAATATAGAGAGAATTGTAGCGTTTTCAGACTCAACCGTTGCTCTATGTTGGGCCCACTCTTCACCCCATCGATGGGGCACGTTTGTCGCAAATAGGGTGGCTAAGATTCAAGCTGAATTGTCACCGGAAAATATATTCCATGTCGCTGGAACAGAAAACCCAGCTGATTGTCTCTCACGTGGTTTGCTTCCTGCGCAAATTTTAAATCATCCGCTTTGGTTTTGTGGCCCTCCCTGGCTGCATACCACTCCTAACGAGTGGCCAAATGCTCCGTTTAACCCCGCTACTGTTTCAGAGCCACCCGAGGAGAAGAAACATACGCTTGTAGTATCAGTTCCGCGTGAAGAGTCAGTTGTTTTGTTGTTGTCTAATCGAGTCTCGTCTTGGTCGAGACTATTACGCTGTGTAGTTTACGTCCTAAGATTTTTGAGATTATTACCATCGCGTGGTTCTATAATCGCAGCTGATTTAGATAGAGCTGAATCAGTTGTACTTCGAGAGTTGCAGATATTTTATTTTTCAATAGAATTTCGTAGTTTAGAATCACGTAAACCTTGTAGTCGCGCACTTCAACATTTGAAACCATTTTTGCAAGACGGACTCATTCGTGTCGGTGGCCGTCTGCGAAATGCTAAGTTAGAGTTTGAACAAATGCATCCAGTAGTTCTACCACGCAGGGATCACGTTTTGGATTTGTTGGTGGACTATCACCATAAGGTGAATTGTCACGCTGGTCCCGATTTATTAATGTCCATTCTTCGACAGAAGTACTGGATACTTTCCGCTCGCAATTTGATACGCGCTAGAGTGCACAGATGTGTGCCCTGCTTTAAGCTCCGCCCGCGTTTCAACGCGCCGGAAATGGCCGACCATCGTTCTTGTCGTGTTGTACAGACGGTGAAACCTTTCATACATACTGGGACGGACTATGCTGGACCGTTTAAAGTCACTATTGCCCGTGGTCGTGGTATACGTTCCACAAAGGCATACATTTGCCTATTCGTTTGTATGACAACTCGTGCAGTTCACATAGAGTTAACCAGTGATTTGAGTACGCAGGGTTTTATGTCTGCATTTAAACGATTTTTATCTCGCCGTGGTCCCGTTAAGCGCTTATACTCTGACAACGGCACAAATTATGTTGGAGCGCGACGCAATATTTCGGAATTACATACATTCTTACGCTCCAAGTACTACCAAAGTGAATTCGCCCATGTCTTAGCTGAGAATCGCATTGATTGGTGTTTTAATACGCCAGCGGCTAGTCATTTTGGTGGCAATTGGGAGGCGAATATTAAAAGCCTTAAGTCGCACCTGTTTCGGGTCATAGGCGAACAGATTCTCTCGTACGAGGAGTTGAGCACCGTACTCGCTCAGGTAGAGGCGTTGATGAATACGCGTCCGTTGTGTCGGACTTTGTCTAGTGATCCATCGGAGCCACTAGCGTTGACGCCGGCTCACTTCTTGACGACGACTCCTCTTAAATATTTGCCCGCTTTAGATGTCGAGACTGACAAACTGCAGCTTCACCCGCGTCACGCTCTGCTAGATAGCTTAGTTCAGTCCTTTTGGAAGCGATGGAGGACAGATTATCTGCATACGCTGCAGTCGCGTCAAAAGTGGAACACTCCTTCAGATCCAGTCACAGTCGGTACTGTGGTGATACTGAAGACTGAGAGTGCGCCTCCTCTGCACTGGCCTCTTGGTGTAGTGGAAGAAGTTTTTCCGGGTTCGAACGGAATAACGCGAGTCGTAAAGGTTAAAACCGCAACTGGATCGTACCTGCGTCCGGTTATTCGCCTCTGCCCTCTGCCTAATCAGTAGTAGTGGCATAGTTAGTTATAAGTTGTTTCGCTACCTAGTATTGATAGTTTAGATTAGTAATAGGGTTTAGTTTCGCTTTTGTTTTTTTTCTTTTCTTTGAAGGTAACCCTTCAAACCCGGGGGGAATGGTTGCGCCAATTTGCTATGATCCGCGACTTTGTTTTTTGTAATTTATTTTTTTGGCCTAGCAATCCTATCCCTTCCGTTTTCCTTCACCCGCACGACCGCAAGAAATGATTTGACATTGACGTGTGTGCATCGATTGTGAATGTGACCGCACCGCTAAAACCGCCCGCTCGAAATTACAAGAAAATTGACTATTTCGTGATCCAACCATTCAAAACTCAACAATAGTGCAGTGTAGTGCAAACAGGACCTGGCAGTGGTTAAATGTGCGAAGTCGAGGATCGCCGGCCGGTGCCACGTGCAACCTTCGAAGTCTAAAGGTCAGTGTTCCTTCCCAATACATTTATCCCATTAATGAACGCCAAGCACAGTATCTGCATATTGTTAACAAACCTTAGATCGCTTTTTAAACCTACAGTCCACATCAAGCAAATTCGCGCAACCACCCCTTGTAAGTAGTTGTCGGTCGTTGCGTACTAACTACTTACAGGTCATTGAACTCGCCCAGCTGACGTTTACTTAAAGAAATTAATTTCGTACATGCGAAAATAATTTGAGTAAAAGAAAAGTACTTTATTTTTTAATTTTATCTTTACAAATCGATATTGTTTCATGCACCGACCCTCCACGGGATTAAAACGATCAAAATTTGACGGTGTATTAAATTAATATTTTGCTAACAATTGAAAAATCTATCCAAACTAATTATGAACTTAATGTCTCGCAATGAACCAGGAAATGACTGATACATTTAAAGAAACCTTTTACATTTTTCACATCAACCTTTTTTTGGTATCTATTAGCGTTGTTTCTTGTATATATTTTGCATGAACTTGTCCCCAACGTTAGGCGCATCCGAGCAACGAATGACCCGGAGCATCAGATGAACGCCCTCTCCGAAAGTCCGATTCCTGACTCCAAGTGAAACATGTACTAGGAAAAATTGACAGAACTTTTGCAATAAATCAAAGTACTATTGCAACAATTGCCAATGCTTCTGTATTAAATAGCGCGTACCGAATTGTGTACACTAGAACGCCGAAATGCAATAAGGATTTTCTTGATATTGATTTATTTAAACTTTATAAATGTACAGCAGTGATACATAAGCGGACTTTATGCAATAAGGCACTTTCTACCAATCACAGCCTTTTGGGTTAAATAAGACAACAAGCGACTTCTGAGGGTGCAATATCCATGACGGGACACTATGCCCGAACAGTTTTTTTTTTAATTATCTATAGCAAGCCTATAGATAATTAAAAAAAAAACTTCTTTTTAATTATCAGTTTGACCACTATTTCACCTGTTGGTAAGCAATGATGTGCTCGACGATGAAGGACATTTGCTTAGAAGTAACATATCCACTTTTGACTTAAATACCCCTAGGTTGTAGTTACAAGGAAATACAGACCACTCCTAATGCACGCATCATGAATGTGTTCCCAAAATGCTTTGTACTTATGTGTGGGATGTCCACCGTTAACGGTGGCGCAACGCCGTTCGTTTAATGGTCCGATGTTGGAACGGACTTGAAGGAATAAAATTCGGCAATTCCAATGCAGTTTCCGAAATGTAAAGGATAGAAAACGTGTTGGCTAGCAGGTGCAGGTGTCAGAATGTGTAGTGCTACATACCGAGAGCGCCTTCATCTGGTGGTGCTGGTCGCTGCGCACGTGCTTCTCCAGCGCCGCGTACACGGCGTGGTGGCACTTCAGGCGCAGCTCCCGCTCCAGCGCCAGGAACTCCGCCGCCTCGTCCGAGCTCACGTGCGCCTCGCTACTCCTGCGAACCCGCACGACAAGATATCAATAACTTGCAAGCCATGAGGCACTGCCAGAATAATGCTGCCGTGTCTTCCTACATATAAATATATCGAAATGCTTTCAAACAAATAAGAGAACATTAAATTCTATCATTACAACGTTTTGTACAGTTAGATCAGCAAAAAAATATTGGATTTATCCCTTTTGTCCCGTAAACTAAAAATAAAGACTTAGAGCTTTTCTAGGAGCGAGAAGCGAGGTGGGGAGGGGCGGAGGGGGTCGCGGTGTAGCGGCGCAGCATTTTGTCGCCGCTGGACGCGAGTGGCCCCAGCACAAGTGCACTTGGGAGCGAGAAGCGAGGTGGGGAGGGGCGGAGGGGGTCGCGGTGTAGCGGCGCAGCATTTTGTCGCCGCTGGACGCGAGTGGCCCCAGCACAAGTGCACTTGGGAGCGAGAAGCGAGGTGGGGAGGGGCGGAGGGGGTCGCGGTGTAGCGGCGCAGCATTTTGTCGCCGCTGGACGCGAGTGGCCCCAGCACAAGTGCACTTGGGAGCGAGAAGCGAGGTGGGGAGGGGCGGAGGGGGTCGCGGTGTAGCGGCGCAGCATTTTGTCGCCGCTGGACGCGAGTGGCCCCAGCACAAGTGCACTTGGGAGCGAGAAGCGAGGTGGGGAGGGGCGGAGGGGGTCGCGGTGTAGCGGCGCAGCATTTTGTCGCCGCTGGACGCGAGTGGCCCCAGCACAAGTGCACTTGGGAGCGAGAAGCGAGGTGGGGAGGGGCGGAGGGGGTCGCGGTGTAGCGGCGCAGCATTTTGTCGCCGCTGGACGCGAGTGGCCCCAGCACAAGTGCACTTGGGAGCGAGAAGCGAGGTGGGGAGGGGCGGAGGGGGTCGCGGTGTAGCGGCGCAGCATTTTGTCGCCGCTGGACGCGAGTGGCCCCAGCACAAGTGCACTTGGGAGCGAGAAGCGAGGTGGGGAGGGGCGGAGGGGGGTCGCGGTGTAGCGGCGCAGCATTTTGTCGCCGCTGGACGCGAGTGGCCCCAGCACAAGTGCACTTGGGAGCGAGAAGCGAGGTGGGGAGGGGCGGAGGGGGTCGCGGTGTAGCGGCGCAGCATTTTGTCGCCGCTGGACGCGAGTGGCCCCAGCACAAGTGCACTTGGGAGCGAGAAGCGAGGTGGGGAGGGGCGGAGGGGGTCGCGGTGTAGCGGCGCAGCATTTTGTCGCCGCTGGACGCGAGTGGCCCCAGCACAAGTGCACTTGGGAGCGAGAAGCGAGGTGGGGAGGGGCGGAGGGGGTCGCGGTGTAGCGGCGCAGCATTTTGTCGCCGCTGGACGCGAGTGGCCCCAGCACAAGTGCACTTGGGAGCGAGAAGCGAGGTGGGGAGGGGCGGAGGGGGTCGCGGTGTAGCGGCGCAGCATTTTGTCGCCGCTGGACGCGAGTGGCCCCAGCACAAGTGCACTTGGGAGCGAGAAGCGAGGTGGGGAGGGGCGGAGGGGGGTCGCGGTGTAGCGGCGCAGCATTTTGTCGCCGCTGGACGCGAGTGGCCCCAGCACAAGTGCACTTGGGAGCGAAAAGCGAGGTGGGGAGGGGCGGAGGGGGTCGTGGTGTAGCGGCGCAGCATTTTGTCGCCGCTGGACGCGAGTGGCCCCAGCACAAGTGCACTTGGGAGCGAAAAGCGAGGTGGGGAGGGGCGGAGGGGGTCGTGGTGTAGCGGCGCAGCATTTTGTCGCCGCTGGACGCGTGTGCCCCAGCACAAGTGCACTTGGGAGCGAGAAGCGAGGTGGGGAGGGGCGGAGGGGGCCGCAGTGCAGTAGCGCAGCATTTTGTCGTGTGAAATCAAAAGACAACATCTCCACGGGCAAGTCCTTTTTGGTGTTAGGTTTATGAGAGGGAAAACCCAATACAAAACTTACATATTTTTCGAGGACAGTCTTTTCACGAGTTTATTGCTAACGTAGAACTTGGAAGTGGGTGGCTTCTTCTCCTTGTCGAACTTGCGCCGCAACGCGTCTAGTTTCCGCGCGAGCTCTGCCTGCTTTTCACGAACCACCTTCATGGATAGAAGAGTCTCAAGTGTTTCTGCTAAAGACTCATCTGATGTTCCGTTCGTTTTAACGTCCGCTTCTAAAAACCATAAGGTACAAACTTAACATAAGTGACATAAGGTATACATTTCATTAACAGAATTCGATTAATCTCTCAAATTTACATTCCGCGGTTTTTTCGAACTCTTTCAATGAAATGTGTATTATTTAGTATATTAAATAATATTCTATATTGTTTAAGCTCTTTATTCGCGGGGTATAAGTTTCATATATACATATACATATATATACAGAAATCGTGATTAAGGAATAGTAATTTATATGAGACGACTAGCTGACCCGACAAACTTCGTACCGCCTAATAGTCTACTAATATTGTGAAAACGGTTTTTTTTTTTGTGAATGTTTCCATATTTTCTCACCGATTAAACTTTTCCTGGAGTATCACGAATATTTCAAAGCCAAAATTGGCCAAATCGGTGCAGCCGTTCTCGGGTTTTAGCGAGACTAACGAACAGCAATTAATTTTTATATAGAAGAAGATTGTAGGAGATACGCTCCTAAGTGAAAAAATATAAAACAAATATTTACACGGCTAAATTTTGATCGAGTGCAATGACCTGTAGGTAGTAAGTACGCAACGACCAACAGCTACCTACAGGTTTTTGGACTTTTTTTATTGGACTCGCTCAGCTGTTGTTTACTTTATAAAAACAATTTCGTACATGCGTATATTAATTCGAGTTTTAGAAAAAAATTAGTTTATTTTTTAATTTTATCTTTACAAATCGATAGTCGTCGGCCTAATTTGTTAACCTGCTGAATCCATTTTGACATAGTTTACAGGACTAAGAAAGAACTGAATAAAATTTCTATTAATTTAACAATCAAAATTTTGAAGATCACGTTGGTTTCTATAATTATTCTTGATATTTTAACAATATAATTAGTAGCAAAACTTAAACACATTTTATAAAAATCATAAAAACAATTATTTAGCAGTTTTTCGAGGTGAAGTTTCAATTTACTCGAGGACTTGGCAGTTTTTACTTAAATTTAGTAAGGTGATTAATTAATTATGCAATGAAACGAATTCAGTTAGTAATCTATCATCGATAGTCAGAAAACTGTGCTATCATCTGCTTACCCAAAGATACCGAGTATCAGCAAACCGTTTATTTGCAGCAGGAAGAGAGTTGCAGAAAGAACAGACCCCTGAAGAATTCTGGCATTAGTCGTTGATGAGCATCCGTCAACAACAACAAGTAGAGACTGTTCACTCAGGAAGTCTTTTACCCCGTTAATCAGACCAGGGGAAATGCCGTACGCTGGAAAACTACTTAATAGGCTAGTGTGCCATACCCTGTCGACAGCCTTCGAGACGTCTAAGAAAACGGCAATCGCTTCCCCATTCTTCTCGAGGTCCTCGCCCCACAAGTAGGTATCCTGTAGACCGATTGCGGGGAAACCCGTACTGTCGGTCACTGTTGAGATCATTACTTTCCAGGTATGCCATAAGGCGCGGGTTCAATACACGCTCCATAATCTTACATAGTATGGAGGTTATTTAAGTCGGCCGACATTTAGCCGGATCGACACGTCTGCTCTTTTTGAGCACGGGTTGCGCGTTGAAAAGCTTCCAGGACTTGGGCACTATACCAGTCCTAAATGAGAGGTGATACAAGCGCGTCAATATAGAAGACAACCTGGGCGCACAAAGCTTGAGAACTATCGCTGGTATACCATCTGGCCCACTAGCTTTATTCACGTCTAGACGACACAGTGCCCTCAGAATTTATTTTTTCCTTATGCGAACCTCGAGAATTGAGGTTTTACAGTGAGGCACAGTCAGTGGAGTAGCATTGCTACTGTCAAGACGAGAATCATGGGCGAAAAGAGATGCAAAGAGACCTGCATTCTCTCTCGCCTTATGAGCCAATGTTCCATCAGCTTTTACTAGCATAGGCAAGATAGACCAACAGAAGTTCGCCTCGACCGACTTGGCAAGGGACCAAAATGCTGTCCTACTGGACGGCTGTGCAGAGAGCTTTGTTCCAATATAGATAATGCGGTCGAAGCGAGTCTTGACATCATGGTTGAAAGCTCTCTCCTTTGAGTTCAGATCCGGAGATTTGTGGTCACAAGCGTCAAACCAGGCGTGAAACGCTGAATGCTTACGATCTTCAGCTTGAACGCTAATGCAGATTGGCATTGAACCATAGGTGAGCTGAGCCACCGATGGATACATCGCTATAAGGGATGTAACACTCCATAGCTTGATGTATCACACCGGATACAGCATCCGCACAGCTCGAAGGATTTCCAGAAGAGAAACAGACCTGCTGCATGTATAAGACACAAAGAAGTGCCGCATCTCATCCCAATCTACTGACTTGTAATGCCACATTCATCGTTCACCGCGTGAGTCACAGTCGGATTGACGATACAGATTCAGATCACTGTTTGGTGAAATACCAAACAGTGATCTGAAGTTCCAAGTGGTGAGGAAATTATTATCGATTCATGTACCCATACATTTAAGTTCCTGTGAATTGTTACTATTTTGGTGTACAGTAAAGTTTATTCTATTCTATCTGGATCGGTGGTCAACAGTAGGTCCAGACAATTGACAAACAATTGACTCTGAATAAAAAATCTGTAACAGTTTGTTTGTCTGTAATAATCGTGTCGCAAACGGCACGTGGATGTGGGAGCTTTGTCAGTACAAAACTGAAATTCCAACAGGATTCAGCAGGTTTACGTTGCGGAGATTGACTGGTGGTCAGAAAGCAGTTTTTCGGGCAAGCCATATCTCTAAATTTTTAGCTAATATTACTGTTATTCTTCTAAACTACGGTAAATATTAGATTGAACTTTACGACTGGTAAAAAAGTCAATTTTGCCCAAAAATAGATTTAGCAGGTTAACGAATTAGACCGACGTAGTGTTTCATGTACCGGATCGACCCTCCATCAAATTTAGCCGTGTATAAAAAAAAAATGGTGCTGAACATTATTGTAGTATGGACTACCACAGCGAATCTTGCTAAGAAGGCCAAATTGTGGTACATTTGCTGCTAAATAAGTACAGCAAAAACATTTGGACGTGTTACATCGGCGTTTCCCTTCAACTTTTCTGTAACTGGCGCCACTTTCAAACTTCCTCCAATATACTTATTCCTCACTTTATCCTTTTTTTGGTCACACCACACATCCATCTCAACATTCTCATCTCCGCTACGTGTAATCTTTTTTCATCCTTCTTTTTCACAGCCCAAAATTCTCGTCCATACAGTACGACAGGTCTTATCACGGACTTGTAGATTTTACCCTTCAACTTGAGGGGCATCCGTGCGTCACAAGTAGTTCCATTGTCGCCATTTCATCCATCCTAAGTTGATCCGATGTGTTACGCCTCGGTCTACCTCACCATCTCTTTGAATAAGCGACCCGAGATACCGGAAGTCGGAGCAAATCAATATGGGCGTTCTAGCGAGAGCTAAGGGCACAGGACAGGAGAGACCGCCGAAATAGCAAAACTTGGTTTTCGTTTTGCTCAATTTTAGGCCATTACTCTCCAGTCTGTGCCACCACACCTCCAATCTGCTCTGGACCTCTAGGCCACTTTCGGCAACCTAAACAATATCGTCGGCAAACGGCATGCACCAGGGGGCTTCTTCCTCGATATCCGACGTCAGAGCGTCCATTATCATCAGAAAGAGGTAAGGGCTGAGAGCCGACCCCTGATGTAAGCCGACAGCCACATTGAAGCTGACATTGTTGCCCACTGTAGACTGGACTTGGGTACTGCAATGACTGTACATCGCCGGGATCAACTGCACATACTTCCCAGGCATACCTTTCTCTTTAAAGGCCCACCACAGAACCTCACGAGTTACCCGGTCATATGCCTTCTCAAGTTCAATGAACACCATGTGCAAGTTTTTATGTTCATCTCTGTATTTCTCGCACAGCTGGCATAAAGCAAACATGGCATCCGTTGTACCCCGACCCAGCATAAACCGAATTGGTTCTGTGAAATTTCACTCTCTTCTCTCAGCCTTCTTTTCAATAACTTTCTCCCAGACTTTCATAGTATGTGACATTAGCTTTATTCCTCTATGATTATTGCAAACAAGCACATCGCCCTTGTTTTTAAAGATGGGCACCAAGGAACTGTTGCACCATTCATCAGGTATGACTTCTCGCAAAATTTATTGAAGAAAAAAGCTAACCACGTCCATCCACTCGCAATAACTTCCACCACACTTCAACTGCTGGAACAATGTCCTAACCATTCTTCATACCATTTAGTGCTATTCTGACTTTATCCATACTAACCATTCTCACTAACCCTACATTCACTGGTTTACTCTCTAAAATCCCACTCCAATTATTCTCCTCATTCATCAGTCTTTCAAAATAGTCCTTCCACCTCTCCTTGATTTTTTGATCTTCTGATAGAATTATTCCAGCTTCATCCCTTTCACATCTTATCTTACAAACATCTCTCGCGTTCCTCTCTCTTGTTCTAGCAAGCCGGTAAAGATCTTTTTGGCCCGCCGGACTGTCTGATGTATCATATAGTTTGTCCTGCGCTTTTGCTGTTGCTATTGCCACGGCTTTTTTTGGCTTTTTTCTTTAATGCATCGTATTCACTCTTTCGTACATATTTTAAGCTAGCGTTTTCCGGATCTATACAATTTCAACACATTCTGTATATCTATCGACCACCATGTGTCCCTATCTATCTTTCGCATGCAGCGAAAGATAGATAGGGACCTATTGCACTCGGTCATCTCATTCCAGCTTTCATTGATACTACGTTCGTTCATGTCTCCCATCTCTATCATTCTGTCCACCACTCGCTGTCTGAATTTCGTCGCACAGTCACTCTTCTCTACCATATGTCATTTTATTTTAGGGGGGGGGGGGGACACTGTTTGCTCTTTTTGTTTTGTGTCTTGACATCTACCACCATTACCAGGAGTCTGTGAGACTAGGTCTTCTCCTAGCAGCACTTTACAGTCTGCAAAAAATGCAAGTAAAAGCATTCTTACCATTAATATTGGGAGGTAGCGGTGAAGGTATGCTGCAGCTGCTCTCGGTCTCTATAAATTTCTTCGTTTCCTTAATCGATTCCTTCGACGGACTGCCATCAGGATGGTCGTCTACTTTCATCTGAAAATAAATTAAATCATTTATAAGTGACTTCCGACAGGTTTTAAGGTATTTCAATAGTTATTTTTACACAAACATTATTTTAGTGATGAGCTGAATGCATTCTCCGCGATCTAGGGCGCTTGTATACATTATTCGTTACCCTTTGAATACCGTAATTAGAGACACAATAGAAAGACATACGAGAGAGCTCTGATGATGGAAATATGGTTGAAAACAAGATGGTGTTTACGGAATGAAGTATATGACGTCAAACAACTGTTTGAAGCAAAACCAAAATTCGAGATGCCAGTGTTTTCGAGGCGCGTGTGGGGCGCGAGGGCAGCGCGTCGCTGGGAACATCGGTGTCTTCTGTCAGCTTGGCTAGCTGGTGCTCTCGCTTGTCGAGCTCGCTCTGTATGTAATGTGCGTGTACGTACCGGGTGTGCGACTGAGCGGCGTGCGTCGTCCCTTGCTGGCGCGTCGGCGGCGCGTGTGGGGCGCGAGGGCAGCGCGTCGCTGGGAACATCGGTGTCTTCTGTCAGCTTGGCTAGCTGGTGCTCTCGCTTGTCGAGCTCGCTCTGTATGTAATGTGCGTGTACGTACCGGGTGTGCGACTGAGCGGCGTGCGTCGTCCCTTGCTGGCGCGTCGGCGGCGCGTGTGGGGCGCGAGGGCAGCGCGTCGCTGGGAACATCGGTGTCTTCTGTCAGCTTGGCTAGCTGGTGCTCTCGCTTGTCGAGCTCGCTCTGATACTTGATCGGGTTCGCCAACGCCTCCGCTAGTTCCGACAGCCGGTCTGGTACGTAATCCTAGAGACCAAAAAAATATTATTAGCTTAGCGATAAGATATGAGATAAAAACGCAAAAGCTGTGTAAAACGACATAAAACATTCATTGTATTTGGACAGTGGGAGACGACTGAGATGGTCTTTTGAACAAAGTACAGTTTGAGTGGACTTCTCCAGACAGTGCAATCACGTGACAGTGTAGTATCGTGTAGCTTACCTTGACCACGACGAGTAGCAACAGGCTGGCGGGTAGTGGTAGACCAAGCTCCGTACGCAGGTTCACGGAGCGGTAGCCGGGACAAAGACCCAGGACTGGAAGCACGCGATGTCCTAACAAACGACCACTCTCTTCGTGTGCCGCTATGCGCAGCATGGCCAGTTCTGGCAGTACTACCTGCGAGAAATATACCACCACTTTATACAAAGTACCGTCTAAAACACGCTTCTTAAAGACGAGAGGTGAATACATAAATCTAGAAGAGGTGGATGGTGTTCTGTGTACTCATCATCCCCCCGGGTTCCACCCGAGTACCGTAACGGGTGTTGAGATTTCGTGAGAGGGACCATGGGGCAATGAGGTTTCGTTTGAGGACTAATGGAATGGAATTTAAACTGGAATAGCAACGCTTCTTGTCGCCAATTTTCGCCAAGTGTAAAAAGTGGTATCAAAAGGAAGAAAAATGTATATTTAATAGTTTATCCAACAATTCTTGTTTGACGTAAGCATGGGAGTTGAGAGTTTGTCATGCTCACTCAATTGTCTCACTGATGGTGACGCGTGTATTGGATCATTCGGTTCCCTTCAAAATGGTTGAGATGAGTGGTGCTGATATACGCGTCATGTTCGTGAACGGGCGCTGTCAGTTGTGACTGGTCATCTCTTAGCTGCCAGTGGTTTATTTTTAATATTATAATTAGATATTTATTTTTCTCTTTTTCTTGTTTACATTGTTCTCACATAATAGCAGCAAAATAACATGTAACTGGGATATTTGTAATACAAAACAAGTGTGAAAAGAGTGTCCATGGTGTTTCTTGCACATTCTTCTCCATAGAGATCTACGCTTTGGAATGTGCAATTAGCATCATTTTTTCTGACAGACCGACTTCTTGACTTTTCAAAAGTGCTTGTAAATGGTTTATTTGAAATAAAATGCTTTGAATCTTTGAATCTTGAATCTTTGATTCAAAAGCACAACATTCCTGAAATTCAAACATTCTACTCATCCCATACGGTAAAAAACAATTGTTCTTCTATTTAATTTTAAACACCATAAACATACATTCTTGTTTGAGTACCTAAAGACGGCATCAAAGTAAATGAATAAGCTAAAATCAAGTCATTGAGAAAATAGCCTTGTCGATTATGAGTGACTTATCCTTAATCGAATGATAAACGCTTCAAGCCTAAGATTTTATTTGCGTATAAACTTTTCAATGGAAAACATACGCTATCCGTTGTTTCTCGCCTTGCGTTTAAAAGGTTTTCTATTGTAGTAAGAAATGTGGAACAGCTGGCCCAATTAAGGTTAATGGTCAGTCTCAATAAAGGTCCGAGCCGAATGCCTCCAACGAATCTAAGTCAACAAGGCTTCGCACAACCACACCGAAACAATCGACCGTGCCGAATAAATTGTCCTTTTATCTGTCGCACTACAAAAAAAAACACAAAAAAAAACATACTAAAACAAAAAAACACACAAAATAATGTGAATTGTGATGGATCTTGACGAGGTTTTAATTGTCAGTGCTTTATTAATGGAAGATGAAGAAAGGGGAACAAGAATATGGGTTCATAACATTAACTTAAAAAGGCTTTGGTGCATTCGAATTCGTCTAAGATTTCTGTAGTCCCTCCAGAATCAGCCGATTTGACGCGTTTAAGTGTACGGGCTTTCATAGTTGTGTCAGACTTTTACTGACTAAAAACCCACTTCTTTTCCTTCGACGAATTCGATCCTTGGCCCCAGTAGGCTTTTACCCTGCTGGACCTCTACACCAACAATGATACATATTTCCGGTTAAATTGGTTTAACAATCTAATTGTCGTATTTAATATTGTTTTGCAAATAAAGAATAAGATTTTTAAGCTTTGGCAAGTTTTTAGCTATTTATGAGCGTTTTTTTTTTTGCCTATATCATACTGCAAGTCACGCAAAAATATTGAATACTTGTAAAAGCGTTCTACAGCACGCTGTAACTGTGACCAAGCTCCATGCTGGGGCTATGTGTGGCTATGTGTGTGTAAGCAAGACAGGAATGAGAGCATAATATTATGTAAGGTGCGGTGTTGATGGTAAATGAAACCAACGAATGCCAAAGTAATACTGCTCTATATTTAATAAGATGGTGCATATAAATGGTTACAAAAGGTGCATAGATTATGATAATATAGATCTTAAACTAGGTACTTAATACAACCCTCACATCACCGCACTAATAGAAAAAAAAAAAAAAAACATTATTATGGTTTTTTTTTTTTTTGTTACTAACATTATGATTATTATACATAGTATGGTTTTGTTCGATTTTTATGAACAATATCCTTTTTTCCAAATTGATTAATTATTTCTACGTTTGGTGGTATATCTTTTACAACTTTAAAAGGGCCTGAATATAAGTTATCAAGTTTCTTACAAGTTGTATCATTTCTAATTAAGATTAAATCATTTTCTTTGTAGTTTACAGGATTAACATTTTTATCATATACTATTTTCCTGTTTGACTTACTTTTTAATAGATTTTCTCTTGCCTCTTTTTGTGAAAGTTGCAATCGGTATTTTAATTCATGAGGATAGCTGTCGTAATTATATAATGGATCTAAATCTGTCGTAAGATTGCTAGGAAGAGAACATTTCTTACCAAAAACTAACTCGTATGGGGTGAATCCTGTTTCTGTATGTACGCCTGTATTATAGGAAAAACACCAAAAAGGAATCCACTTACTCCACATCTCTGGATGGTTCTCTGTCTGGATACGCAGAAAAGCATTTAAATGCTTATGGGTGTTTTCCAATGCTCCTATAGATTGGTGGTGATACGCTGTAGAATTAAGTTGTTTTATATTTAATAATTTACATACCTGTTGAAATATTTCTGAAAGAAACTCCTTTCCTCTGTCTGTCGCTATTTCTTTCGGCACACCGTATCTGAGAATAAAGTTGTTGACAAAAACTCTTGCAACTTCTTCTGATTTTTTAGAAATTAAGGGATAGCCTTCTACATACTTAGTTTTTTTTTTTTTTTTTTTTGGGTAGGTAAAATCATCCAATGACGAATCCCGCCCTTGGGTGGGGCGGGAAACAGTGTCAGACTTTTACTGACTAAAAACCTACCTTTCCATTCCTTGCCTTTATCCTGGGGCCTTTGGTGACAGTCTCACATAACCTTTGGCCCCAGTAGGCTTCGGCCCTGCTGGACCCCTACAGTTTGCTGACAACTCCTTGAGGCGCGCGGGAACGGTGCGCGCCGTAGACGACCTGAGCTCGGACCGGTCTGTTACCGGACGGACGGACAGCGAGCTACCCATTGCCCACCGTCCGCGAGCCCGCGCCTACGGTGGCCGGAAATTGGGATCGGAAACCCGGCGGCGGCGGCGGCGTGTCCGCCTTTGCCTAAGGCGGTCGGCCTCCTCCTTTACTAGCATTACTGCTTCGCAGAAGGAGGCGACCGCCTGCCACTCCTCCTCGCTCCGGAGCATGGCTTGAACCAAGCCCCGGCGCGAGAGATCGCCGCCGATCGCCCCCACGAGGACACGGCGCTGCTCTTCCCAAGCGGGGCACACCTCGACTGTGTGCTCCACCGTGTCCACCGGGCGGTCCGCACAGTGGCGACACCCGGGCGTCGTCTCCGCACGAATCTTGTACAGGTACGGACCGAACTTGCCGTGTTCGGTCAGCACCTGCGCCAAACGGAAGGTGACGACGCCGTGGGGCCTTTCCAGCCACGCCTCAAAGAGGGGCCTTACCGCCTCGATCGTGGCGTGCCCAGCACGAGGTTGCGACAGTCGCTCTCGCCATTTCACCATGAGATCCCGCCGGAGCTCTGTCCGCCATGCCGCGACTTGTCGCGGCAGCGGAGTTTCGCCCCGACGTTGCATCTCCACGCGTAAATCATGCATGTGTGCAAGGACTGTTGCCTCCAAATCCCACGGTGGTAGGCCAGCAAGGAGGCTCGCCGCTTCGCAGGACACCGTACGGTATCCGCGGATCATCCGGATGGCCATGACCCTCTGGCAGGCGGTTAGCCGGGCCGCCACTCGCTTACGTAGCGATGGCGCCCACACCGGCGCACCGTAAAGGGCCATGGACCGAACGATGCCTGCGTAGAGCCTCCGGCAGGAGGCGTCTGGACCCCCTAGGTTCGGCAGGAGCCGCTTGAGCGCAGCCCCAGTCGCATTCAACCTGGGAGCCAGACGTCGGAAGTGCTCCTTGAAGTTCCACCGGCTGTCGAGGACGAGTCCCAGGTACTTCATCGTCGACCCGACGCCGATGTGAACTCCTCCTACCGTTAATTGGGAGCCCGGAGGTGGCGCGCTCCGAGGGCCGTGAAAACACATGGCCTCGGACTTGTGCAATGCCACCTCGAGTCCCAACTGCTGTATCCTCTCCAGGACTGTCGCAACCCCGCGCGTCGCTAGTTCGACCGCCGCCTGGTACGACCGTCCCCGCGCCAGGACCAGCGTGTCGTCTGCGTAACAGACCACGCTGACCCCGTCGGGGAGGTCGGCGCGCAGCACGTAGTCGTACCCGATGTTCCACAAGGGCGGCCCTAGTACCGATCCCTGCGGAACACCGCACGACATCTCTCGCCGTTTCAACTCCCCCTGATGACCGGGGTAGATGATGAACCTGTCCGACAGGTAGGCCTCGATCACCCGACAGAGGTAGTCGGGCACCCGGTGGTACCGGAGTGCCCTACCAATGCAACTCCAGGGCAGGGAGTTGAAGGCGTTGGCGATGTCCAGAGACACCGCCAAGACACACCTGCCCCGGGACACCGCATCCCCCGTCGTTCTACATACTTAGTGAGTTCACATTGTAATGTTAGAACATATGTAAAATTTTCCTTGTCTGTTTCAAGTGGACCAACTAAATCTAAAAATACTTTTTCAAATGCAGTATTAGCTGTACTAGTAATCACCATAGGTTCCTTCTTTGGTATTGAATATTTTTGCCTCTGACATTTGTCACATCGCTTTACAAATTCCCGAACATCAGTATCAATAGCAGGCCAATAATAATATTTCTTTATGTTATTGGACATTCGTCTCATACCAGCATGGCCACTACTGGGTAAGAGATGAAAGTCATTTAAAATTATTTTTTTATCATCCTTATTTTCTATCCTTTTTACATCATTTAAAATACATATGCGTGGTCCGGACCTCGTTTTATTATTTTTTATTGACGTTAATAACTTTTTTATAAAGATTTCGTTATCCTTGTTTTTTAATATATATATTTCTTTTAATTTTAATTTATTGCAAAATTCATCTAACTCTCTCACAAACTCGTCTCGCGTCATTTGCGATTGAGAACTTAGGAATTTCACGTAAATTGTACATTTACTTTCTACATAACACAATATTTTATTTTCTTTAGAAATAACCCCCATTTTCTTTAAGATTCCTAATTCCTTAGCATCAATAAATTTTAACTCGACTGATTCTTTTGGTTTGATATGAGTGTTTACGACTTTTGGTTGATCAGGCCTCAAGTCTGAAACATCCATATCCACCGTTGAGAATGGTTTATTTATTTTTCTCGCTTGTGCTCTTGTCATAACGTTCACTAAACTTTCATGCATTTCTTTCAAATCTTTTAAAGTAATTCTAGACAGTGCATCTGCAGCTGCATTGTTAGAACCTTTTATGTATTGTACTTCAAAGTTATATTCCTCTAAAGTCATTCTAAATTTCATTAATCTACTTGATGGGTCTTTCATGTTGAACAAATATACTAAGGGCTTATGGTCCGTTAATATTAAAAATGGTCGACCATACAAATATGGACGAAAGTATTTCACAGCCCATACAATTGCAAGTAACTCTTTTTCTATGACTGGATAGTTCTTTTCGGCTTTATTTAAACTCCTGCTAGCGTAAGCTACTGGTCTTCCATTATTATTTGACAAAATGGCTCCTATCGCATTATTTGACGCGTCAGTTTGAACTATAAAACAATTTTGTTCTGAAAAGTCTGGATACTGTAACACTGGTGGACGTATTAAACTTTGTTTTAATGTTTCGAATGCCTGTTGACATGCCTCACTCCACTCGAATGGTACACCTTTTTTAGTTAATGTATTTAATGGATGAGCAATTTCAGCAAATTTTGGTATAAATTTTCTGTAATAATTAGTGAATGCTACGAACCTTTTTACATCTTCTGTGCTTGCTGGACATGGGTAATTTTGAACTACAGTTATTTTTGCTGGGTCTGGCAATATACCATCACTTGAAATAACGTGTCCTAAGTACAAAATCTGTTTTCTAAGAAAATCACACTTAGTGGGATTTAATTTTAAGTTGACGGTCCGTAATCTTTCAAAAATATCTTGTAAATTTTTATTATGACTGTCTAAGTTTCGACCAAACACAATTAAATCATCTAAATAAATCAAACATTTTTCATAATTAAGACCAGCCATTGCTATTGTGATCATTCTCGAAAATGAACTGGGACTGGTTTTCAATCCCATAGGCATACGTGTCATCTGGTACTGTCCCGAATGAAAAGCTGTGTATTTTCTGCTATTTTCCTCTAATTTAACGTTATAATAGCCTTGGTGCAAATCTAGATGTGTAAAATAGATGCTACCCGATAGTGATTCTAAAATTTCTGTGATATCCGGTAATGGATATTTATCGTCCTCTATACAATTATTAAGTTTTCGATAATCGACTACTAGTCGCCATTTATTTTCTCCAGTTGAATTCGATTTTTTCGGTACTAATAATATTGGACTGGACCAGTCGCTTTTACTGGGCTCTATAATACCTTCCTCTAGCATTTTATCAATCTGACGTTTTATTTCACTTTTATGTGAATATGGTAAACGGTATTGTTTTGAAAATACTGGGGTCGTGTTTGGCTTTACGGATATAGTATGACTGTATACGTTTGTTGTATTTAGTTTGTCTTTGGGGAGGTAAAATATATCTGAATATTTTGCGCAAATATTTTCTATGGTTTTTTGTTCTTCATTATTTAAATGTTGTAATTTTAATTGTGAAAATAAGGTTTTTACCCTATCTGCGTTATTTTGCGTTTTTCCATAATTACAGATGTCATATTCCTTAAGTTTTTTAATGTCGGGTTTTATTTCCGTTAGTGAAACGTCTTCTTCTTTAACGTTTAATATTTTAATTGGTATTAATCCATGTTTAGGAGTACCTATAGAGCTCGCTAAAAACACGCCAGGTGTTAATTCTTTTGAACATACTACACAATCCTCATTAAAGTTTGTTTGTATGAAGTGTATTGATTCACTTCTAGCGGGTATATTTATAGTATCGGTATATTTATTCACTAGTGGATAACAAACAGTTGTCCTATCAGTAGATAAGGTTAAAGTATTTTTACTGAAATTTAACTCAGCCTTATATTTATTTAAAAAATCACGACCTAAAATTCCACTTCCCTTTATGGGTAAGTTATGAAATACATAGAACTTCTGACTTATTGTTTCTCCATTTAAATTTAATTGTAAATATAAGTATCCTATTGCTTGAACTCTGCCACCTAAACCGTTTATGGCTACGTGCTCGTTATGGATTGGAATGCCGCATTCAAGAGCATGTTTATATGTGCACGCTGACACCGATGCACCAGAATCTACTAGAAAATAATGTTTTTTAATATGACGGTTATTTAATGACGAAGACAAAGAAATATAACAATTACTATCACTCGCTAAAATACATTTATCATTGTTAGTCACGAAAAAACTGGTTGGATGTTAACCCTGTGTCTGTGTCCGAATTGTTAAGAACATTGACCTCACGAGCTTTAGGTATCCCTTGATTTCTAGTATTAGAATGATGAAAGTTACCTCTTTGCCATCTGTGACTGCCAGTTCCTCCTCGAGCCGGCTGTCCTCGTGAAGTAGAGCGGTATCGTTGCTGCTGCCCGCGCGCTTGACCTCTGTATGCGTAATAGTTTCTACCTCCACCACGTTGGCTTCTATAATTATTTGATCGGCTTCTGTTATTATAGAAATTATTATAGGGCCGCTTATACATACCCATAATTTCTCCTTGAAGTGTTGTTGACGAGGCCTCTTCGTCTTGAGCTGCTTGGATAGCGTCCTTCAATGAGCTGTAATTTCTTGCCGAAATAATCGTACTTAGTCTCCGATTTCGCAAACCATCGGCAAATTGTTTGATCGCTATGTTTTCATTAATCGGTTTTAATATATTATAATTGTTTTCGTTGTCGTTGGCTTGCGTAATCGTTAGATCCACAAATAATTCCGTTATTTCTTTACCGTAGTCGGCAATTGTTAACTCATTTTGTTTCATTCTTAATAACTTATTTTGTATAGCCGTTGCAGCTTTCTTGGACAATAGCACTTTTTTCATGTCCTCAATTAAGTCATTAACAGTATCATAATTTGTATTTAACTTTATTTTAGCGTCTTGTGAAAGTCTACTTTTTAACACGAAATTAATTAAATTTTGTTTACAAGCGCTTTCTTTCAGTAGAGAGTTATAATATTCAATGTTATCAATTAACTGTTTTATACTAGTTTCCTCATTCGTCATAATTGGTAAGAGTGTTAAAGCAGTTTTCAAATCAAATGAATTCATGTTTGACGACGTCTCTAATCTATCACTTTCACACAACAATAAAATATCCTCACGTAAATCTATAAATTGACTACAATAATTTTCTATTAATATAATATCTTGGGCACTATAATGTTTTTTCTTAACATTTTCTTTAAAATCAATCAACCAAGTTTCATACTGGTCATAAATTGCATCTACCTCATTTAATTTATATTGTAATACTCTTTCTGTTCTTCTTTTTGGTCCTAACTTTATTAAGTAAACTCTTATCTTTTTTAGATCATTATATAATTTTAATATAGTATTCATACCTTATTACCACCATACCGTAGAGGGATTATTATTCTTGTAATAAATCATTAAACATTAGTATAAGTATTAAACACCGCACGCAATTAACACCAAAGTCCAAAGTTCAATGAGCGCTTAGTCCTTATTTGGTAAGAGATGAACGTATTGGAATGTGAACACGATTAATTGGTATAGGTACATATGTATAATTTTCACGGTTTTTTTATTTTTTTATTTTTAAACACTTGAAACGCACTTTTTTATAAGATTTTATTTTTTACTCACTCTTCACATATATATTTTTTTTATTATCACTTTTTTTACACTATTTCTTCATCGTTTGCTTTTGAAGTTGGTTCCGTGGTCCCCAACCGCATGCGTCGACGGAAAAGAGATCTTCTCATAGTCGTCCTATTTATCTCGTTGGTGATCCATTTTTTATGGCACCGTTTATACTGCCGATACATGAAGCTCAATACGCCGAGTAGAAGTATAAGCAGGACGCAGGTCAGAATTATGTTCGATGTGGACATATGGAAACGAAGCTCGTCTATTGTAGCCTGGTTACTGCCAGCCGCGTTTTGGACGATCACGGTCTCTTCCTTAGACTGCTGTTTGCCCATTTTCGTGGTTGATTAGAACACTTGGGCTGACGTCTAGTCCGTGGGCACTATGAATCACTATTCGTCTCATTTTCACTAAAATTCAGTCCAAGTCACACCTAACGTCTCAAGTTCGCGTAGCGCGTGTGGATCGCTTTGGCAGGGTCGCCATGTAAGGTGCGCTGTTGATGGTAAATGAAACCAACGAATGCCAAAGTAATACTGCTCTATATTTAATAAGATGGTGCATATAAATGGTTACAAAAGGTGCATAGATTATGATAATATAGATCTTAAACTAGGTACTTAATACAACCCTCACAATTAAGAGGCGTATTACAAAAAAACACGAAATAGCAGGTTTCCTACGTTGAAATTTTAGGTTTTATGTTCGTTGTATGAAATAACGATTTCTTGGTTAAAATAGTTCGTTTTCTCTACTACGATCTCCTCAGAACCGATTTTAGATAACTAATTTAATTATGTAGTAATAAGCTTTCTCCCGATGCATGTTTCGGCAAAAATTCACGGAGACATCATTTCAGGGCTCTAATTTTGAGATTCTACTAAATATCAGCCAAAAACAAAAATACAATTAGCTCTCAAATATCCTATACTTCAATTATAACAGGTTATATTTTCGTTATATGCTTTTTATGTAAAGAAAAAAAAAATCTACGTAATTCAATTATCTAGCGAAAAGGCTTCAAAACAAGCCCCAATATCTCCAAAGTTCTACATTATTTAGACTTAAAATTTATACCAAAATAATCATCAACATTTGCTTAAACATTAGTATTATTTTTATTTTTTTAAACAGCTACTGTTATTTTTTAATTAAATAAATAAAAATACTATATATTTCACTGCGCCGGCCATCTGCGATTAGTACCGCGCGAGCGCTTGTCGAGGTAGGACCTATGTCAGTTTGTTTCCCGCACGCCTTCGTTCCGATACTACCGTCGTGTGTGCCGACTGTCACATAGATACTACCGCATTGCTATTGTGCGTGTGAACTACGAACGCAGTTTTTGATCTTTGTAAATATTTATTTTCGAACGGTATATTTCGATGAATATAAAGTTCACTCTTTGTTAATATACCAGATACTAAACTTATTATAGTTGAAGTTATCGACTCTAGAAAAGCTCAATGAATGCCTTTGCGGAAAATGTTTTTCTGATGCAAAAATGTAATGTTTGACTGTACCAAATAATAAAATAAATATTACATTTGGTGGTTTCATTTACTGGACTAGATTTCAACCATACTACTATATACTAAGGTTAGAGTGAACAGGCACTAAATAAACTATTTCATCAATGATTGCATCATTGCATAACATCAGGTGGGATCGCAGTCAAGCACTAGTTTGTATCACTTAAAAACTACTGGTATACAACTATACTATGAACAGTAGATATTATAATCGACTACTGCATAACAATTAAAATATTTAAATGAACACGCTTCAACAGTAAAGTTCATAAATAATAAAAAATGTAACAAATTGATTAATTAAATAAAATTAAAATAACTCGTCAAAAATTTCAACCTCTATCTGAAATATTTAATTTCGAAAGATCAAGATCGTTTTGTCGTCGTATTCGCAATATCGTACGAGCGTGACTGCAAGAAGCATGAATGAAAATATCGCTCACGTAGTTCGCCGCCCGCTCGATGCGTAAAATACCTAAATTTGCGTAAAGCCGAAATGTGAAAGGGCTCTTAAAATAAAAAGAGGAAACATATTTTTGTTTGTAATAAACAAGCTCAAAAATGAATTGACTGATTTTGAAAATTCTCTCACCTTAAGAATGCACATTTATCAATGAGTGTCATAGGCATAATGTATTTACACGCGAACAAAGCCGTTGGTAGAAGCAAGTCAGTTATATCACAATTATGGTTCACTCGTATCAATCAAGTTGATTAACGATGGTGACTAGCTGTATGGCGCGCGGCGTCTATGATCTAAATCATAGATTTTTAAAGACTTTAAAGTCACATTTATTAAAACATAATCGACCCTAAGTAATATGGGATAAGGTCAGGAAGAAGAAGAACAAGAAGAAAAAGAAAAATTAATACTAGCATATGTAAAAAATAAGAAAAATGTATGATGAAAGTTCAGTACGTTTTTAATCGAATAAAAACTGAACTTGCAAAACAAACGATCAGCTGATATCAGTATAACACACAGCTTACTAAACCGCAACACGTATTATTAGATTTATTATCCCTATTCAACATTAGTGAGAAGATTTCAAACAATTGTTAATTGCACTCAGTGGTTAAGTCAATCAGCGGCGCTTTAGTAGTAGGAAACTAAATGAATGGCGCCGGCACACGGCGAAGTGACGTTTGTAAACAATCCGTCACCCAGTGACACGGCCCATATGGCGAGAGTCAAAGAGATGCGAGGTATACCGACATAATGTGCTTCGAAATACTACTACTACTTCTTCAATAGTTCTCTTTGGATCTCTATTCGTCCTTATACCTTTGTAATAAAGTTGAAAAATGCTTAACTGGCATCTGTTGTTTACATACAGATGCGAAGCCGTCGGTGAAAACGCAAGCACACATAGACAAGCTTTACGTACAGCGAGTGTAACTCGCATTCTGTCTTGTTTGATATCGCGCTGTATTGAGTCCACATTCTGCACCTATTTATTTTTTGTCTATACGTCATTACTACAGGAAAATTTTAAAACTTATTGATATTATTTATATTCCGTTTTCTTTCAGTTGGGTTTTTTAAAATAGAATTTTCGTTTAGTAAAATAGAATAATAATAATAGTATGAAACTTCCTTATTATACAGCAACTCTAATTGAGATTTTATCAAAAGCACACAAAATAATATTTAAACATATTAAACAAGTAGCCTATCGGGAACAGGATCCAAGCTACCCTAATCAGGGCTGAGAGATAGAAATCGCCTAACAATTCACGCCGTGTCCTGGATTACTGCTTTCTGGATCAAGCCGTTGATCCAACTGCCCCCTGAGATGTTAGTCGAGGCTCTATGCTATTAGATTATTAGCCGTCACAAATATCGGCACAATGATCGCTGTATCCACTTCCCACATATCGACAACATAGCGATCCAAGTAAAGATACTTAGTTTGTTTATCTTTCTCAACTTTCACGAGGTTCTCTTCATGAGGGGCAGCTGGGTCAGTAATCATTGTGCGACGCCCTAGTCTAGTCGATCTGTTACCACTATATCAGGCTTATCGGCTACAATAAATCTAAATACAATGAGATATTTGACACTGTCGACTCCAAGCAAGTTGCTGGTGGATAATCCTGGCTACAAGGTTGTGTCTATACAAATAGTCTCCGCCATTAGGTAGACGAGAATACCTAGAAATAATGGGTCGGAATGATTTCCATGGTCGATGGCGTGTCCGACAGATGTCAACAAAAAAAGATTTTTTTATTGAACAGAAGTGGACCACATCTGAGCAACAGGTTTCCCCCTTTTCATCCATCACTCTCATCGTACTGCCCAATAGTCTATGAATATTGTGATAACGGATTGTTTTTTTTTTTCCTGAGTTTTTCTATTATTTCTCACCGTTTAAACCTTCCCTGGAGTATCACGAATAATTCAAGAGCAAAATTGGCCAAATCGGTCTACCGTTCTCGAGTTTTAACGAGACTAACGAACAGATATTCATTTATATATATAAGAAGAAGAAGACTAGCACTTTGCCGTTGGCGAGAATGTTTTCATAAAAACTTTATTGAAACCATATTTTGAGGGTAGTTCTGATTTCAATTTGTATCAAGTATCAAGTATCAAGATAATCTACATCTACATTCCCAGTAATACTAAATTGATTAGTTAGGTACAATTACATACATAATTGCAAATATTACTTTGCGCTCGTCAGAAACCGTCAAGGCGAATGACGTATGCATAACATCGTCATTTCAGTTAAGTACTTACGTTCAGTTTGACACGTAATTAACTTGCTGACAACAGGAAAAACTTTTCATCATTAGACGACTGACATTTATAAAGGTGTGTTTACTGTTTCGTTTGGAATCCATCTACATAGCTATTACAATACCGATAAAAGAAAAGCGATTACGAAAATGTGAAATATGAAGAAAACAAGTTATACAAACAGGATGAATGGAGCGCGCGAGTTTCTTTCGCGTTTTCCCTTTTGACCTCATAATCAAATTTGTTTAATTACGCGAGTATAACTATGAATATGGTAAGAAAAAACACTTGATATTTTAAGTAACAGTTTCAATTCCAAATCGTAGTTATGGTTTGACGGTCTAACTGCTAATCAACTGGCCAAAAGCCTTCTCTAAATCCCTCTACACAATCTTGACTTCTTCTCGTACAATATTCATCTCAAAATCTCTTTCTGGGCCGTCTTTGAGAGCGAACAAACACACATACGGACACAAGCACATACCTTTTTAAAAACAAACGGTTCTTCTCCATACACGGGATTTATTCCATTGTTAGGCGCAACTCTAGTGCGGAACTTCTTGCGCACGGTGTCGGCGGGCAGGCCGAACATGTCCACCTCGACGTACGTGCCGCACCGCTTGTCCGTCAGCAGCTGGCCCGACAGCACGGTCACTGACAATGTACCGGCTATGATGCCATCCACTGTGCTCTCCGCGAACGGATCTAGGCGGCGGTCCTAGAATAGAAAAAGAAAGATGTTATGTTTTTGTGTTTATGAAGTTGTTGAATGAGTAACTATTCTGGTGATGTATACAGTGCCAGATCTGCCACTTATAGTACGCGGCAAATAAGTTGAACTATTTGTTATGATTACGCGCAGTCCCCCACTTCGATTAAGTCCCGAAAATCGGTTATAATCGAACTTGAAAGCGCAGTAACCGATTATCGGGTCTCAGGCAAATGTTTCATCTTATTTGCCACGTACTATAGCAAGAGTAGCAAATGCTACGGACACTGTGCTTTGGGACGAGCCACTCTTGAACCCTCCAAAACAAGTCTAGATTCCTATGCCATATGAAATCTAACCATTTCCTGATTTTCCATGAAAACAATGAAGACCTAAAACTTATCGCAGACTTGCAGACTGCGAGCCGTGGGTAGTTCGCCGCCCTGTCATCCGGTAAGGACCAAGCCCCCAGTTCGACGGCACGTAGTCACACGCGCTTTAAAGATATGTCAGGAAAATAGTAATGGCTAGTGTTAGGTTTGACGATTTTTATTGGGATTATTTTTGAGGTGCTTTTGGGAACAATACTGTTTGGTCTACACTGTCCTTACATAATATCTATTAATACTTTAATATGGAAATATTGTACGATAAACCATTTTTTAAAAGAGTAACCATGGAGTTTCTTGCCGGTTCTTCTCCATAGGAAATGACCAATTTGGAACCGTCTACTAGCTTCTGACTTTTTATAAGTGTGTTATAGCAGCACTTGCAAAGCAAGCGGACCCATCGCTACTTAAGGGTACCGGGGCCTGATAAGTTAAAGATGGCCAATTTTGGCGACTTTGCTACAGGTGCCACGCTGGTTTATTCTGAGACTGTATAAGTCTGTCTAAAAATTCAAACGACTTGAGAATTTTTTAACGAAATAAAAAATCTGTTGCTGGCAACACGAATTTTAATTGTCACTCAAATGGCCGGTACGAGACAGTTTGATACTATTATATTATTTATCCTACTTTTGTAATAAAGAATACCATTAAAGAGATTGAAATATATTCTAAATGAAAATCTTTTGCATTTTTTTATTGTTAAAAAGTTCCCAAATAATACTAAATCATTTAAAAAAATACGTTTATACGATACGTTTTATTTTATTCCATCAGTAAACAATGATGAAGACCGTTTAATCAACCTTGACTATTCAACCAGTGTTGACTACATCAGAGTCGTTTGACTTTTTAGACAGACTACATCATTATGTGTACACATACATCAGACAATTCAAAATAAAAAATTGTAGAAGACGTCATCGATTCCATACGTCACGACCGCGTCTCAGTCAGTCTCGTATCGTTACCATTACTAATTTATACCTTTATATGTTATGCAATATATATTTTTTAATATATTTGTTTTTTATTAAGCGAAAAAAAATTACAAACTCGAATGAAATTAATGCAGATAGAGTAATCGTTTGTTTTTATTCGGGTGTGTAAAACAAGAGAGAGAAAATAAATTTAATTAATTTTACTGTTTCTTATTATTAAAAATATATGGGTAACTCCCTAATAAAGTAAATGGTGTGGTGCCCTCGACGAATGACGAATACGGGAAAAACTACCTAAATGTAAACAACAACAACTGCATAAATTCTATGGAAACTAAAACTTCCGTTTGTTTTGACAGCGTATTGAATCATAATGGCTACCATCATAGAGGAAAGTTATATTCTTAAGTTCATGTAATTATATATATATATTTTCTGATATTTTTGATTCTACTGATATCTAGGATTCTATAGAAATCAAAACATAAATTTGTGTAAAACTAATCTAGTGAAGACCTCTGAAAATCTGATATTTTACGTGAGCGTTGGCTCTGCATAATGGACTCGTAATTAAAAATAATAAAAAAGTACTTCTACAGAAGCTTTGCACATTTAATCAAGATTCTACAATGATGACAATTTTATTCAAAAATATTAAGGGTTTAAAAAAAGACACGTATTTCCTGGAACAATTTTTGTGAAATATTCGAGTAAATCACGAAATTACCGAATACCAACAGAGTTTTCAGGCGTTTCACTCTTTTTTTGCGTTGCCTTTTCATCAACCATCGCGTTTAATTACTTTAGATGAAGCAATAAGCTTTTAAACCATGCTCGACGTTGACGATAGGCGAGTGGCGATGGGCCGCTACAAATATGAAAGCTACGAGCCCGACTGCAGCCATGTCCTCGCTAGATGGCGCTGTACCGAACATTTTTAGTTTATTTTGCTGTTAGTATATGCAGGCATTATTATGTCAAGGAAATTAATATCATTATGGAAAAGAATATTCGCTGAAGTTATAATACGCGGCATATGATTTGAAAAAAAAAAAAAAAAAAAACCGGATCTTCTGGTCTCACTCGAAGCGGCGTCGGACACATGCAAGGAAAGTCGGTGGCAACCTCGAATGGCTCATTGTGACCGGTAAAATAGATGGAAAAAGGCCTTGACTCACACCAGACAGGAATAGATGGAGAAACATCATAAGAGCGAAAGTGATGTAGCAGGGTGGTCAAGACTTATTCCCAAATCTTCTGTTAATATAAGTAAAAAGTTATGCAATATTATTGACATTTCATCCTATTTATAATGTAGATTATATTGTACCTAAATTAATAATTTTATATCTTAGGGCGCCTTCAAATAAGTCGCAAAGTGCCGAGCGACGGTAGCGCGGCTGCAGCGCAGCCGCCGCGCTGATTTGTTTTTTCTTCTATATAAATAACGCTTGGCCGCAGCGCGACTGTAGCGCAGCACTTTATGGCTACTTTGAAGGCGCCCTTAAGTCAAGATTAACCACCAGTATAAAGTCCAATATTGTCATTTCACATCTTCTAACTAATCCGTTATTATTTTATGTGTGTTTCACTGCAGGACTAAAACGTCTCTTAGAGTTCTCACCCTTTAGCTAGTTCTCTGTCTTTAGCAACATCTGTCCAATCTTTTAGGTAATAGTCTAACTCGTCAACCATTCCTGGAGTGCTTACCACGAGCTCTTACAGCAATCCATTTATCGACCTAAACGGAACTGTTAAAGGGATGGAGTATATGAGATGTATAGCTCCATCACTCTCTCTCGCTCGAACGACTGATATTCTAACACGTCATGGTAAGGCTCCTGGAACCTGTCAAGATTCAGATCTTGACAGGTAAAAACAACTCGCACTAGGCACTCAGGCCTAGTGTGAGTTTGTTTCACGTTAACGCGATCGACCCGTTTATGACGTTCAGCGCTCCGATTGGCCCACTCCAAGTTCTTGACCAATCAGGGAACCAAACGCGATTAACGTTTCGATCGTGTTTACGTAAAAACAACCTGCACTCAGTGCACTGTAAAAAAAAACTTACCTTTCTCCGCATAAACTCTGGCTTGAGTAAATATCCACATCGCCGATTATACTCGTAAGTCCCCAAGTTCAGCTGCATGGCCAAGTCTAACGTCTGATAATTCAAAGCGACTAGTTGGCAGCCGGCGTTCCAGAAAACCTGTCGAACATATGGAGTATCAGTATAACAAGAATATTGATACTCGGAATCAACTAAAAATAGATCATTTCCTAGTATAATAATAATCATTAGAGCTACTAGTAAGTGGTCGACAAATTAATCGAGATAAAAGGTTGATACACTTATTTAATTACTTGTGCTTTAATACAGTGTTATGGTCTAGTTAGTTAGTTAGTTAGTAGACGATATATTCGCGTTGAACCAAAGATTGTGAAGAGAGAAGTAATTATTGAAAACCTAAAATATTTATGTTTAAATCACATACACTAAGGTCTTTTTTACATAACAAGGGTAGGATGACAGCAGGACGAAAATATGCATCTATAAGATGAAAGAAAGGATTGTATGAATCCGACAGCTGTCACTAACACCATCCTATAGCAATTCTATTGTACAACATTTTAATAACAGCTACATTTAAAAGTTTCACAAGGAATCGGTTGTTCTAATATCATGTCTAATTTTGTTAACAAAGCTTCTCAATAAAGTATGTTTCTTTAATTATTACCTGTGGCATAAAGTTGGAGGAGTCGAACCTGGTCCCCGCGGGGTACACGCGCGACAGCTGATGCTTGTTGTAGTTCACGAACTCGATGGGACGCTCCTTCAGCAGCGTGGTGGCTTGCTTCTCGTCGAATGACGACATCTCGTAGAAGCGGTTCTTCTCTACACATCACACTCAGTTCAAGTCGCAGAACTTACAGTAATGGGACAGGACAGAACAAGATGAAAGATGACAGAGATTTATGTAGACAAACCAGTGTTTGGGCCTCAGTAGTTGCGCTTGTACACTGCACAATTTTGAAAAAAGAAGCATGAAACAAAAAATGCAAAAAAAAAACAAAAATAATACTAACTGTCAGCATTCTCGAAGGAGCTGAAGTGTACAGGTTGCACGTAGTTGACTATGGCAGAGATTTCTGCGGCCGCGTGCGTCCTCGGTCGCCCTCCCCGACCTACACTTATAGCATTAAGAAGAAGCTGCTCACTCTCGGGCGTAAGGGGGAAGCGCGCCTCGTCCTGCTTCCCCTAACGTCAACCTAGCAGATACACAGACGGGACAACTCTAACCGTGGGAACTTTCGGCTCAGCAGCTAAAGTTACAAAAAAATGGGAGCTTTTTGAGGGGGCCTAAGGTCAGCTAAGCTACTTCAGAGTGTTGTATAACTCACTCTCGGAGTTCTCAAAGGAGCTGAAGTGTACAGGCTGCACGTAGTTGACGAGTGCGGATATCTCGGCGCCCGCATGCGTCTCCCGCGCGTCCTCGCCGACCGCGCTGTCCACTCCGCCGGCCTCCTCTTCTCCTGACGAGCTTTCCGAGTCCGAAGATTCGGATGAACCTTGGCGTGTTAACTGGTGACAAATAATTAATCATTTATAATACATGGCCATTACTGTTGTACAGCGAGTCTGGTGCCCGTGTTTCACTGTGTTAAAAAATAAGACTAAATTAAAACAGACAGATAAAAACCTGATGCAGAATGTTTAAACTATCATAAATACAAGTTATCCTTTTTAAACTGTTTGGAAGTCATGGCACATTATAAATATTTAAACAAAATAAAAAGAAATAAACACTAGAATATTTCAGCTTCAAAATAAATAATATCGTCAGATAGATTTTGGGACGGCTGTCAAGCTAGTAGGCGCGAGTGAGTTTAAAAGATGTACTATGCGTTCCAAATAAGAATAGGAAAGCCAATAACCTCGATCTGTCAAATGTTGAGTGAAAAGTACAGTTCGCAAAAAAAACTTATTTGCGTTTCAATAAAGGCTTTTTTTTCGCTTTTTATTACGTAGTCTTAGTTAAGTCTAGGTGAAGTAGAAACGTTATTGTTTATTATAAATTAGCTAAATATATTGTTTTAAGTCATAATTAGTTAATAATAAAAACTATTTTCTTTCTTAATTTCATTGTTGGAACAATTCAACTTCTTTTTCCATTTGCCACTAATAACATACTTCACACAATGACGCAGAGATGAGTAAAATTGAAGAACTGAATTCTGATAAAACTATTTTTGTTCAAGATTCGTAAATAAATTAAATTTTTTAAATTGCTTTTTTTGCTCGCCGTACCCAATTTCTTCAATTTGACAGTTCGACGTGACGTCACAACATGGCAATCGATCCTATTCTCATTTGGACCGCATTGTACAGTACGTCCAAAATATACGTATCTTGACCGCTCTGAACTTCGAACAATTGGCTGCGCAGTGATACTTTTTAGGAATCATAAATAACTAGCTTTTGCCCGCGGCTTCGCTCCCGCTCTACCCTACTCTACCCAAATCTACCCTACTCTACCCTACCCTACTCTACCCTACTCTACCCTACTCTACCCTACTCTACCCTACTCTACCCTACTCTACCCTACTCTACCCTACTCTACCCTACTCTACCCTACTCTACCCTACTCTACCCTACTCTACCCTACTCTACCCTACTCTACCCTACTCTACCCTACTCTACCCTACTCTACCCTACTCTACCCTACTCTACCCTACTCTACCCTACTCTACCCTACTCTACCCTACTCTACCCTACTCTACCCTACTCTACCCTACTCTACCCTACTCTACCCTACTCTACCCTACTCTACCCTACTCTACTCTACCCTACTCTACCCTACTCTACCCTACTCTACCCTACTCTACCCTACTCTACCCTACTCTACCCTACTCTACCCTACTCTATTTTTCTCGCCGTAAAAACCATCCTTGAACTTCAACGAACATTTTAAAAAAAGATTTGGCCAAATTGGTCCAGGCGTTGTTGAGTTATGCGCTTACCAACACATTTTGCGATTCATTTTTATATTATAGATGTGAATGTGTATTGGACCGCCAACTTCAGAGAGACCAACTTATATTTTGACCGTACTATAAAAGTAATTTAATAGGAATAGTTTCTATATCTGCTGGCAAATGAGATTTTTATTGTATCAGATCCTCATTTTAGGTATTCAGTATGCAGATCTATTCGTTCTGCGTATTTTACGTCAAAGTACAAAAGAATGTGCACAGGATAGGTGATAATTTTAGTTTTCTAACGTTCTCTAACGACATTGAGAAATTGCATCACCGCTTACTATCAGGTGGGATTGCAGTCAAGCACTAGTTTATATCAATTTAAAAAAAAAAACCACATTAATCTACTACATAGGTTAGGAACGAAAATGTTTTATTACTACCTCTACCATAAATAAAAAAATTAACGAGATCAATAAATCGTTATGAAAAAACTACTAAATACTGCACGTACCATTCTAATCTCGAAGTACGCAAACGATTTTCACGTTCATATTATGTTTGATCCGCAGCCAAAATCTGGTTTTCGTTGAATAAATAGCGCGATCTTTTTATGTTGATAAACGTTTAATGAGTTGGAAATAAAAAAAGATGTGTGACACTAACACGTTAAACAGTAGGAAAATGCAACTATACTATCACTGCTTACCATCAGGTTTTTTTTTATGGTAGGTAAAATCATCCAATGACAAATCCCGCCCTTGGGCGGGGCGGGAAATAGTGTCAGACTCTTACTGACTAAAAACCTACCCTTCCATTCGTTGCCTTTGTCCCAGGGCCCGTGGTGACATTTTCACATAACCTTTGGCCCCAGTAGGCTTCGGCCCTGCTCGGCCCCGTTTGCCGACAACTCCTTGACGCGCGCGGGAACAGTGCGCGCCGTAGACGACTTGAGCTCGGACCGGTCTGTTACCGGACGGACGGACAGCGAGCTACCCATTGCCCACCGTCCGCGAGCCCGCGCCTACGGTGGCCGGAAATCGGGATCGGAATCCCCGCGGCGGCGGCGGCGGCGTGTGCGCCTTTGCCTAATGCGGTCGGCCTCCTCCTTTGCTAGCATTACTGCTTCGCAAAAGGCGGCGACCGCCTGCCACTCCTCCTCGCTCCGGAGCATGGCTTGAACCAAATCGCCCCCACGAGGACACGGCGATGCTCTTCCCAAGCGGGGCACACCTCGGCTGTGTGCTCTACCGTGTCCTCCGGGCGTGCTTACCATCAGGTGGGATTGCAGTCAAGCACTAGTTTATAGATACTGCGGTATCTTCTCGTCCAACATGTGGTATGTTTCTCAAGACGAAAATCTATAACCAGTGCGTGTTGCCAGTGATGGCATATGGCTCTGAAACGTGGTCGCTCACTATAGGCCTCATTAGAAGGCTTAAAGTCACCCAAAGGGCAAAGGAAAGGGCTATGCTCGGAGTTTCCTTTCGTGATCGAATCAGAAATGAAGATATCCGCAGGAGAACCAAGGTTGCCGACAAAGCACGAAGAATTGCCAAACTTAAGTGACAGTGGGCAGGGAATTTATATATATAGATATAAATTTATTTCATCACCACTGCTCTCAAAAACGGTAAAGGAAAACATCGTGAGGAAACAGGCATGTGTTAGAACCAAAAAATTCGAAGACATGTGACATCCACCAATCCGCACTGGGCTCGCGTGGTTTACGACTCATTCCCTAGAGAGGAGGCCTGAGTCCCAGCAGTGGGACCATTATAAGACTGATTCAATGCAATGCAATGCAATGCAATAATCATGTTAAGGAGCACAGATAGGTCACCGTGCTTGATAGATGCACTGTCGCTCGAGCCCATTCTCCTATCGCAAACTATTCGGCACCAAATTTAAATATAATGTGTTCGTGGAAAATTTAAGAAAACCATGTAGGTCTGTATGTATGAATATTGTCTTGAGCGTTGGAACAGTAATGTAGTGGGATCATTTATCTTTGTCGTGGGGGGCCGTTCAAGTATTACGTAAGCAGATTTTTTGCAAATATTAACCCCACCTTCCCTCTCGTCAGCAAAAGTAAGCAAAACTCTCATCCTCTTCCCCATGCTTACGTAAACATTGGTACCTATATGCATTTTTCAATGTACTCTGGTTTTTTTATTAGTTAAAATGAGCAAAATTACAAGTCTAAAAATAAGGAATAGGCTTGAAATAGAGAAACTAAAAAAAAACGACTTATTTTGGTTTATTTATTTAAATTATCAGTCATCAACCCATGACACACGAATACATGACTTTAAGTTTTCAATAACATTGAATATTTGCTGCTCAGTTACCGCTGACGTTATCACCATCCAGACCGCCCCCATCCCCCATGTATCAAAAATAAGCAAAGCAAAGCTCCCCCCCATCCCCTGTAGTGCTTACGTAATACTTGAATGGCCCCTGGGGCCTTACCATAAAATGTTAGGTGTGCGAATGAGAAAGAGAGATGGAGCTATACACCTTATGTAGCTCCATCTCCTTAACAGTTCAGGTTAGGCCGTCAAAAATCGGCAGGCTGTAGTAGATATGTTAAAGATAAAATTAATGAATAGGACTGTTCTTATACTGAAAATTGAATGGTTCCCATTGCATCTCCAACCAAAGCAAGTCAAAAGTTTTTTCTTACATAGAATGTACTGCTCACCGTAGCGGCAGTAACATCTCCGTTGCCCTGCGGTACTTCTGGCCGAGGCTCGCTCTCCTCAGAAGCAATGGAGTCGTCTTTCTTGTGATGATGATGGTGCTTCTTCTTATTCTTTATTATGATCTTGTTACGCAACAAAGATGGCGGCGGCAGCTCCCCTCCTTAGTGACAGAAACAAATAGCACATTAGTTCATGGAATATACAAATATAAATATCACAATGAGACTACAAATACAGCAGTCATAAAACTTCTAGGGTATTATTTTTTTCGTTTTAATCCCGCGGAGAGTCGATTCGGTACATGTAATACTATCGATTTGTAAAGAAAAAATTAAAAAATATTAAAAAAAAAAACTCGACTTAATATACGCATTAGTTTCTTTAAGTAAACGAGTCAATGACCTTCTAGGTAGTTGTCGGTCGTTGCGTACTTACTACCTACAGTTCATTGACCTCGCTCAGCTGACGTTTACTTAAAGAAATTAATTTCGCACATGCGTAAATTAATTCGAGTTTAAAAAAAGTTCTTTATTTTTCATTTTTATCTTTACAAATTGATAGGGTTTCATGTACCGAATCGATCCTCCACGGGATTAAAACGACGAAAATTTAACGGTGTATAAATATCGCAATGAGACTACAAATGGCAGTCATAAAACTTTTAGGGTATTATTTTTTATATAAATACATATTTAAAGAAGTAGATCAGTAGCGCATTACTTTTGTTTTTAAACGCTACGCTCTTGACATATATTGGTGTTAAAATCACAGATGCAAATCCTCGTTCAAACAAATAAAGTTAAAAGGTCAAAAAACTACAGTCGGTGATAATAATAAAAAAAAAGCTCATCTACCGGACACATTAATCGACCAATGATTTATATCTTTTCACACCCAACTCTAAAATCGACGACGAAAATACGCATATCTGTCGAGTATCGTTTTAAATAGTACGACTATTACTCGCTTAGCAGTCCGACCTAATAAAACGTGAGCATGCCTTAAAAGTCAAGGACCGATTAAAACAACATACACGGTGGACGTTTGAACCTATACACGCGTGAAGTGAAAACATACTGTCCCATCGTGTTTACATGTCATAACGGCACACGCTTGGTCGTACGCCAACGTAAATACTGCAGGTTCCCGTGTACCAACTTCAAAGTATCGAACCCTGATCGTCTTGCGTCAATGGGCTCGAATAGATTATCTCAATATTTATGATAATAATTATAATATTAATAAGCCACCGAAATAGCGCTGACAATTAAGCCATTGCGTCACCGATACGCTAGATAAAAGTTCCAATATGTTTCAGAATTAATCTGTACTCAACCCTGCGACAAGAACCTGTCGACTGATACGTTTTACGTCATTTCCTTTCATAAAATCAAATGAAAATCATCTGGCCTTCATGAGCATTCAATAAAGTTTGATGCACTCCTGTTTGAATGGGTTGGTTGAAAGATTAATAGGCGCTGAACGCAAACAATTTGTCTGATCTTAAACAGCATCTTTAGTATCGGAGATAAACAGTAATCGTTTACCTTCTGACCTACCTCACCTGCCCGGTTTCTTGTTCATAGTACTTTTACAATATTCGAGTTATTTTACTATAGACAAATCTTGAGTACTTTATGCGGCCTTTAAATGACCTTTCTTTGGTATTGTTCGTCGAGTCGTGAGCTCGTTAGTAGTCCTAAGTTGAGCTACATGAACACTAACAAATGCTTGCACTAACTGGACAAATCCACTCAAATCTGTGTGACTCTTCCCTCTAAATACCATCTCAGAAACTTATGTGCATGGTTCTCATAATATTCGCCGTTAAAGTTTAGTCGTTTTAATCCCGCAGAGTGTCGATTCGGCACATTAAGTACTATCGATTTGTAAAGAAAAAATTAAAAAATAAAGTACTTTTTTTCAAAAACTCGAATTAATATACGCATGTACGAAATTAATTTCTTTCGTTTCCTTCACTGTTTTGAGAGCACCAAATTACACAAATTAATACGCCTGGCTGGGTTTGAACATGTGACCTGTTACCACCATTGCTAGTCATTTAAAGCTAGAGCTAAGACTAGAGTTAGACAAACGATCAACAAGGATAAAAACAAAAGCTTGTATTTTGCGCTGTTTATGTTTTTGTTGCATTTTTTTTTTTAGATAGAAAATCATCAAATAACTACTTTTTATTGACTAAAACCCACCTGTGTTTCTTCAGTTGCCTTTTGCGTTCCAGGGCCGCGGTAACTCTTTTGAACAATCTCGCAGCCCTGGCATGTTTTTCTGTGGCCTTAGGTCCTTTTTCACAATGGAAATGTGCAATGAAGTAATGTATTAATATTATTCTCATTAAAAACTTACCCGGCTCCAATTGATGGGAATCAAGCGGTTTATCAAGTAGCATGTCTCCAAATATTTCTCTACAATAGTTGGCGATCTTTGCTTGCTGCCGGGGATTGCAATGATTCTCAAAGCTCAGGATAACAGGGTAATCAGAAGTCTTGAAGGCACTCTCTGCTATCGCTTCCAGTACCTCCTTGGCACTTATCTCGGGGACGAAAGTGTACCCGTGCACGATGACGGGCTCGTCCGTGCGGCCGTTCCAGAAATCTAGCTCTACGCATCTGTATGGAATAGAGACAGATAAGGTATAATTTATTCATTTATATTTTGTCTATTTCTACTGTTACAAAGTTTACAAGTACATTTTCATATAATTATTGTCGACACACGAATATATCTCTTAAGCACAAGTATTTTGTGTTTAAATTTCAATA
This sequence comes from Leucania comma, assembly GCA_958295575.1. Taxonomy (NCBI): domain Eukaryota; kingdom Metazoa; phylum Arthropoda; class Insecta; order Lepidoptera; family Noctuidae; genus Leucania; species Leucania comma. The sequence continues at coordinate 6,139,634 of OY282469.1, forward strand.
TAAAAAGATAATACACCGCCCGATAAAAGTCGCAAAATTTTCCTAAGTCGTATTCCAAAAAAAGATGTTTCAGTTTAGTTAGGAAACTAATAAAAACAAGAGCGCTTCAAACTTTTCAATCGCGGCATACAGACAGCGTAAACGAAACCGTTTTACTAGAACATCTGATATTTATTTATTGCTCGCCTCTTTAAAAATAAATCGCTTACTCATTTAAGTGCAAAGCCATTATGTCATAAAATTTCAAATTCCTATATACAATTTATTTAGTATGTACACTGAGATGACTGAAAGGAATTCACGTGCAAAAAAGTCGTAAAGTGCTAACTGGCACCTTTATATTGACTTTGAAGGTTAAAGTTAAAAAGAAGTTAAAATTGACAGAGTTTTTGTTATAGACGGTCAATGATGAAAAAAATAAGAAATATATAAACGTATTTTCTATAAAGGATGTATAAAACCAAACAAATTCTTAAACAATATAATATTGTTATAAAGCATAGAAGCCTCTCTTTAATTTACGTCTCCACTTACTACAAATGATTACTACTGAATAGGTAAATATGGAAGGTATATTAAATCTAGTCAAGCGAAAATTAGGCCCGCATGGAGCGCGCAATAAAACATGTTTTCCAAATATTTACATTTATTTTTATACGCTAACATGATAATTAAGGTCGATTCACACCGATAATATCGATAACTGAACGCTTGATACCGCACTAATTGGTTTTATTATTAAAAACGCATTTGAAACATTAAGTATAGATTTTTATAAACAAATTAATATCGATAGCGCCGTAATTAGTTTGAGCAAGTTCGGGCGGTAAGCGGCAGCTAATATATATTATACAAGCGTACCATTCAATCAAGTTTGCATGCAATTACTTTTTTTTTTCAGTAACTGGTTTTAGATTCTAAGAGGTAGGTAAGTGCCGCACGTTCTATAGAATGCTCCAGATTCGGCGATGGGATTTCCTAGTTTTAAACGCCTATTGTGTTTGTAGTAGATTGTTCAATAAAACTTTTTCAAGAACGTAGAAAATGCGGATATTTTTGTTAACTCGTACAAATAACTGGAACTGAAAGTGGGAAAGAATGTGTAACCTGTATTATTTTTAATGATATAACATGGTAAAAGGGTTCTTGAGCTAACCTTTGATGAGACATAACATTCATTCGTTTTTTTTTTTTTCTTTTCAAAAGGTCATAGTACAATGCGTGGTTGTTCAACAATAGTTGAGTCTCGAATTGTCAATAGATCAAGTCGACTCAAGGTCACCGGTTTGAGTCATCGCAGAAAGTGGAACCTCTCTCCACACCTCCACACAAGGTCAAGTCTGAAGGCTTATTACATGTTCTTGAACTAGACATGAATGCTATCACTAACCACATTCGTCACGCCTATAATTCCGGTTTCCTATACATGCTATTTCGGCTGTTAAATAATTAAGTAGCTGACCATTTTTTTTACTGTCCAAAATCACAAATAGAAAGATTTTTCAAATCGTTTAAAAATAAGTAAGTTAGAAACCTTTCGAATTTGGTAGCAGGGGAAACTATCAAGTAACAGAATAAGGATGCACATAGTGAAATGTGACGTCACCGACATTAGGTTGCGGGTGTACAAAAGGGATAGCGAGATGTTGTTGACACTTCATTTAGTGTCAAATATTAACCAGCTATTTATAAAATTTTGAAGTACACAGGTAACCACGGTTTGAAGGTATAATTTTCAAAGGCGGTGAGCTGAAATCTTTAAAGGATTAGCCCGCGATCGCGGAAAAGTGAAAAAAGGAAGTAATTTAAAATGAGTTTATAATAGGTAAGTGTCGACTTTACTATTTTGTATTTTAAGTGACCATTTGTATCAAAAAGGTTCTAAAAAGTATGAATTGCAAAGGAATTTGAAACTAGTTACGTGTTTGAGTTGGTTGTTAAAAAAAAAAATGATATTTTATCTTCTATTCTAAATTCAAATATAGTTAAACTGACCTGCATCCAGCCAGCAAACTCTGCCGATATATCTCGACGCTAGACTTCCCGGTAATCTGGTGTCCAGTGAGGTAGGTATTATGCGAACTATTTATGAAGTAGTGCGCTAAAGGCTGCTCCATATCGTCGCAGAGGTCCATCTTACTCGGCGCCACTATCGGGTTATCTTCTGACATGATGAATCTGTAATAAAAGAGACATTTAACCTCGGTTTCGAAACTAAGAATTTGATATTGTTTTGCGCTAAAGTCACGCAGTCATTTTACAAAACGTCTATCATCTGGTTTCTGAATTGAGAATTTGAGGTTATTGAAATGTGTAAGTAACTTTAATTCTAAAGTTTGACAGATTCCTATTTTGTCAAGTTCTCAATAGAGATAGCAGTTGTTAGACGAAGTACCTGAGTGATTTTATGGCAAACATTTGTAGGGCCTAGAGATTGAATGAATTGGTTCCATATTTACGGAAACACTATTTTCTATAGAAAATATAACCATTTAAAAGCAATCAAACGATAACACTAACATAAAAGCGGTGAAAGCTTACGTAAAATAAATAACAAATAAATAATATTCCACACCACTGTCACACAACGCCGTCTAGTCCCAAGCTAAGCAGAGCTTGTGTTACGAGTACTACACAACTGATGAACATACTTATAAATACAAAAATAAATACATAATATTAAAGATAAATTACATCCAGACACAGAAAAAATGATTGTGCTCATCACACAAACATTTGTCCTGGGTGGGAATTGAACCCACGACATCTGGCATAGCAGTCAGGGCCACAAACCACTAGACCAACAGGCCTGTCAATAAAGCTGTAACCAATTTACGCAAAATATTTTTGATGACCAAATTACACTTGTGACAAGATTACTATAACACAATACAACGCTCTAATAGATTAATGTTTTTATTACATTTCAGCGTTTAAATAATAAAGTTTATAACACAAATTAACCATCGTAAAAAATAATATTTAAAACACAAGTTAAAAGAGTACATTTTTATTATATTACTGTCTGGTAGAGAGTTTATAAAACACTCCTTTTTATTATAAACCTCCATAGTAATAAAAATAACAAATCTATTCAGTTTTTTAAACGTTTTATGTTGTAGAGTGATTCATGGTTACATGCTTCGAATATTATGTAATCAAAAACTCGTTATTTGAAGGTATCAGAGTTTATTTCCGCGAACCACGGTCCGACCCGAAAAAAAAGCAGTACACACAATACATCATTGCATGTATGATTTTAAATTTAATTGTGTGTCTAATATATGGACTATGTCTGAACTAAATAAATTAATAATATTTTTTTTTTTTTGGAATATTTAAAAATGTATAAAATATATGTGTAAATAAATGGAATAATAATATAACATATTTTATTTTACAAGATCTGTTTTTGACGAGACTTCTTCGAAAGGTCAGTGTCTGTTTTAATTATTCGCAAATTGATTCCTAGTGGATATTGTGATGTAAAATTCGTGTAGTTTTGTCTCTCTCTCGAGGTCTGCGGAACTGGACAATATGTGGAATCATTGAAACAGGTGCGATCCTGGTAAAATGGAACTGAGAATTTTATTGTAGTGTTTACTATGTCAGCGAAGCCTACCGAGAAGGTTGACTTGATACATTCGCTGCCAAATGTTATAAGAATTTTTACATCTATACTGTAATAGTAAACCAATTAACTATTCATACGAAGACATTGCTAAAAGGCCTTAGTACCCAAAAAAAGACTAAAGAAAATTTGTGTAGCATACAAACCTCAAAAATCCATCAAAGGTAAGCTGCGATCTTTGCTGATGGTACTTGTTGTGTTCATAGGTCTTGATAAGGTCCTTGGCCCGCTGCAGATCGGCGTAGGGATGCAAGATCTCGTTGAGTCGGGGGTCCCTCTGCACCTCGTTGAGAAAGTCGACCAGCTGATTTGCTGATAGATGCGGTTTCCCATCGGTACTGTAAACATATGTTTTCGTTATCACTGCTAACCTTGACCGACAAATGTCATCCGCTATTGTACAAATTTCCTGTTGGTTTTGCCCTTACAAAGAACTATAGGCACGTGTTTTATGTGACACGTAAACGTTGAATTCCATTCATTTTTTAAGCGTTTTAGAACTGTTGACGAACCTATAAAACTATAAAAAAAAGGACTTAAGTACCTACGAGCTACGTTAAGCTTGTGACACACATTTCTTTGGTTTTTATTTATCTAACCAAATGCTGAAGCGTTCGTTGTGACACTGTACACTTGGGGGAGGCCTAAGCCAAACAATGGACGTCTTTCGGTTGAAATGATGATGATTATGATGAATCTGTATCGTTCATAAGTTGCTATGGCATTATCTGACAAAATCACATTTTGAGTTATGCACAAAAACACAGCTTTGTAATAAAAAGAAATCAAGGGAACTTAACAGTGTTTTTATTTATTTACCTCCTAATCTATGGACAGTAGAAAAATACTGTTTAGACATATCGGTAGAGAATTTTGGGCTGATCACCGTGGCATCAAAAAACGAAGACTTGTCAATTCTTTTTTTTTATTTGATATAAACTAGTGCTTTACTGCGATCCAACCTGATAGTAAGCAGTGATGCAATTGTTGATGGTGAGAAGTGCGCTATCTTATTAAGAGCCTATTTACTCCAGCCTTGAAGACACCTAAATTATGATCGGACGAAAAGACCGCAGCAGGCAAATTGTCCCAGTCTTTCGATGTACGCAATGTTAACTTAACACTTACTCTTAACAGCACTTAAACTTAAGGATAGCAACCAAATGGTTTAAAAACCACAAACAAGAAATATATTTATCTATATGCAATTTCTTTATTAGGTAAATTAAATAGTTTTTAGCTCTAGTAAACAAATATGAAATAATTTTTGTACTTATTAACAACGAAGTTATAAAACTTCAAAGCTGGTAATAAGAGGAGTCCGACATGAAATTTGACGTCAATGTCCATCATGTTCGTACAGCCACTATAAAAAACGATAAATATATGTATATATTTGCTTATCTCGTTTGCTTTTCTAACAATTTTGATATTGTTTTTATGGTTAGTATTCTATACTTGTTGATTAACGGGTTAGATAACAAATATTTTTCTCATGTATATTCTCTATTACACTAAACCCATTAAATTCAATTTGCCTGCAGCGGTCTTCCCGTCCGATTATAATTTAGGTGTTTACAAGACCAGAGTGAATAGGCTCTTAACAAACCAGTGCGGTTCACCATCAACGATTGCATCACTGCTTACCATCAGGTAGGATCGCAAGTTTATATCAATTTAAAACAAATCCTTGCTGTAATAAAAACTTGTTACTTAAATCCTAGTACAAGCCCTGCTTACTAAAGGGCAACATCTTGATGTAATAAGAACTGGATTGACGACATTTGCTACCTACCCTCAGGAAATACAGGTTTCTGCAATTATCAGAGTAGCGACCGTAATCCCTCATCTTACAAGAAACGAATAGGGTGACATTTGCTTAGCCGGTGACTAAACGTAATATTGCGAAATGAGAATCGCGGAAGCCTCCAACAAGAGAAATATATCAGGAGACTTACCGTGACGTGTTAAAATGTCAAGCGTACGTGCGAGAAAGAGCGATCCATAAACAGTTCACTTCAGGTCGTCAATTAGGTCAAAAAAAGGATCGCGTTTAGAGCTGAAGATGCCGTTCTTTTTTTCAAAATTATAAGTTCAAATAAAATTTATATTTAAATACCTTTTTCAAAATCTGTTTTTCGTTTTATAGGGTTCCGTAACCAAAGGGTAAAAACGGAATACCAGGCACTATGAACCGTGATACATAGACAGTTGAAATTCTTAAAGATGATACATTTCTGTTGGCACTATAACAACAAATCCTAAAAACAGAATAAAATAAATATTAAGTGGGACTCCCATATAACAAACGCGAACCGTTTTTTAATATTATAATACGGAATTCTTCGTGTGCGGGTCCAACTCGCACTTGGCCAGTTTTTTATAAGAGCTTTATATTTTCTTTAATATCTCTACTTATCATCAGTTTAACAAAACTAGTTGTTTTTTTTTTTTTGGAACATTAGTCCTAACGTGTAAATTATGCATTTTAAACGGTAGGCAATATTATTATCGTATACATACATGCTTAGAACTGCTAATGAACGAGCTGTGTATTTTGCTTGAATTCGTTTGGGAACTTTACCACACAAAATACCCATCTTCGGGCGGTTACAACAGAAAATTTCCAAAACGAAAGCTATCACACACTAACCACAGTTCGCTCGTTAGTAGGTATAACAAAGTCATTGAAAATGTGTGCCAATTATAACGCATTGTTTCGATACGTACATTGGGACGCATTATAAAAACCCAAGAACGAAGGAACGAGGTAGGTTTTTAGTCAGTAAGAGTCTGACACTATTTCCCGCTCCGCCCAAGGGCGAGATTTGTCATTGGATGAATTTACCTACCATAAAAAAAACCCCCAGTCTTGCGTTTTTTTAATATTTCCATCAATAATGAAGAAAAAGCAAAACCGTAAGAAATTATAAAGCATTCTAACTAGCTGTCCCGGCAAACGTTCTACCATTCCAAATTAATCAAAGAAAACATGGGGAACTGAGAGGAGGAGTAAAAATAGCTTAAGACATATTCTCAAACCTACCAAATGTATATATATATATATATATATATAAACGAAATACTACTCACTGATTAATAAAAAATCTCAGAAACTATAACACCTACAACCTAAAAATTCGGCAGGTAGGTTCCTTATAGTGTGTAGACATCCACTAAAAACATCTGGATTTTACGAAACTCCACCCCTAAGGGAGTAAAACGGGGGTTAGAAGTTTGTATGACGTACTTTCAAGCGAGCAAAGCCGCTGGCAGAAGCTAGTATAAACAAAAATGTTCATAAAAATCGGTCAAGCCGTTTCGGAGAAATTCGATAACAAACACTGTGACACGAGGTTTTTATATTATACTAGCTTTTGCCCGAGGCTTCGCTCCCGCTCTATTCTACTCTACCCTACCCTACTCTTCCCTACTCTAACCTACTCTACCCTACTCCACCCTACTCTACTCTATACCAATAAATGAGCAGGTATTGGATTTTTTTAGACGGGATCAAAAAATATCCTATATCCTTCACCTGGTTTTATGCTATCATCTCGCCAATTTTCAGCCAAATCAGTTCAGCCGTTCTTAAGTTATAAATAGTGTAACTAACACGACTTTCTTTTGTATACGTAGATTTTAAGATTTTAACTTCATTCCAAGTCAATCCAAAGTTATCATGGCAAAAATGACCCATTTCAAAACACGGCAATTTAATAGGTTAAAATGTAATTTAATGATATTATTTCTTAGCATACGATCTCATAAATAATTCAATCGCATACATCGTAAACCAGGCGATAACCTGAATTTCTTCTTTTCGTCTTCGGACCTTCGAAGATAATATAGATTTTTGTGTGTGATAATATTGACATTATCTATCTGGCTTTACTTATTATCATTGTGGTATAACAATCTTTATTATATAACAAAAGAAAACTCCGATACCGCATCGTATTTTATTTTATTATTGTTTTCTTAAGGTCCTGGACCTTTGAAAGTTTTTCTTTACACGTTTTTTTTTCCTTTTTCCTTTTCTTTACACAATTTATATGATATAAATGCTTATCGTGAGATTTACCTGCTTAGATAAACAAGTAAAATATATAACTTGGTCTGATTGAAATATCTCGAAATTTTTAAACTATGTGAGAAAATAAATGCTCTTCAATCTTGCGATAAGCTTTTACGTAATACTACCTGTCCTAGCTCGAGAGGACACCGGTCTCCTCTCACATCCACTCCACTATAGGCCATAATTCCGATGTTTAGAGTCTACTTTTGTATGAACAAGTTTGGTAGTAGTGGTACTCAATGTAGATTCTGCGAGCGGCTTCGTCCGCGTGAATGTTGGTTATTGCGAAGTCGGAATCGAATAAAAAATAGCCCATGTCCATCCTTGTAGTTCAAGCTTCCTCCGTTAAAAAAATTCAACAAAAATCGATTCAGTACTTTAACCGTGAGCACTCACGGTTAAACTACTGAAACAGACAGAGAGACAGACAGAGTTATTTTCACATTTATAATAACTTAACAGTGGTTCGCCCGCGTGAAGTAAATTTCTCCATACAAACTGCCAACCCCCGTTTTACCCCCTTAGGGGTGGAGTATGGTAAAATCCGTTCTTAGCGGATGTCTACACCCTATAAAGAACCAACCTTCCAAATTTTAAGTTTGTAGGTGTTAATAGTTTCTGAGGTTTCGTGATTAATCAGTGAGTGTTATTTAGCTTTTATATAGGGTGGTGAAACACGTGATTGTAGTCATGATAACAAACAACTTTTACTATGGGACCAAACCAGAAATCGCGAAAAAAATCAGCCAAGTTTGACCACTTAGGCGAACACGAAAGTACTGACCAGCAGATTTTTTTTTCATGACTACTATCACGTGTTTAAGTATCGTTCACTAATTACCAGTCACCCTATATAAATAGAAGTTATAAAAAAAGTTTTAAAGGAACAGTTTATATTTCTTTTTAGCGCATGTAATTAAAAGCTTGTTTAAAAAAAAAAAACTTTTAATTTTATTATTACTAAATCTCGACAAACCACAAAAAAAAATAACACATAAAATGATTCAGTTAGTCACGTACTTAGTGAGATAGGTCACAGACACGCAGTGCTAGGTTCAATTGTGATTTATGTCCGAGTCAAATGGTTGATGAGGTTAACGCGGCCGGGAACCGAACAATTAGAACTAATTGTAGCCGCCAACCCGCGACCTTTTTAAACGCCACTCACAGGACCTGATTCGCTCTATTTATAGTACACCTGCTCTATATTATATTTACATGAGCAACGCTAATCTGGGAGGTGGAAAAAAATGGCATTATCTACTTTAAATAATCTGTTGGGACGTAAATGTCGACCGGGAAGAGTTATTATTGTACAAGCGAATGGCAGGGCGTTGGGTTGGCGAAATGGCAACTGACACTAGTATGCTGTTTTATTTAAAGATTCCCCGTCCCTTTAATGCTTATTTTGTTTTTTTTTTTTTGGTGGGAATTCATCCAATGACTTCGCGCTCAGGCTTTACTTACTAGTTGCTGTGTTCTTTTTTTACCTTCGTCCAACCCATGGCGGATGGCCCCACTAGGCTTCTTTTTTTGGGTGGGATATCAACATAGAATTCCTCCTGCTGTGGATGGGGCAAGGGATGGTAGACTTTTACTGACTAAACCACTCATGTTCCTCCTCCAATTCCCCTATGCTTTTTTCTAGGGACGGATTTGCTGGGTATTTTGAAAGAGTTACCGCAACTCTTTCAAAATACCCAGCAAATCCGTTTTTTTTTTCTATATCCGTCCCTGAAATTCAAAGGGCATTGATGCATACAGGTAGGTTTTAGTCAATAAATGTCTGACAAAAGTCAAATAGCCAAGTCTTTTGGAGAAATCATTTCATGATTTCCCATTTCAAAAAAAGGGCAATAAATATTATAAACGAAACTTCAAATGAATAATCAGTGCGATTTTGAAGTGTTTGCGGAATTTTGCTATGGCAAAACAAGTACTAACCAATAATACTGAAACATCACGAATTACACACAATACAGTACCACAAAATATTATGTATCAAGTTATAAGACGTTAGCCTTTTTTGAGGTGGGAAATTATCAAATAAATTCTCCTGCTGTGGGCTGGGGCGAGAGGGATTGTGACCCCTTTACTAATTGAAACCAACCTATCTTCAGTTACACGGTGGAGCTCACGGTAGAGGTGTGCCCCGCTTGGGAAGAGCGAGGAGGAGTAGCAGGCGGTCGCCTCCTTCTGCGAAGCAGTAATGCTAGCAAAGGAGTAGGGCGACCGCATCAGGCAACGGCGCTCACGCCGCAGCCGCCGCCGAAATTCCGATCCAAATTTCCGGCCACCGTAGGCGCGAGTTTGCGGACGGCGGGCAATGGGTAGCTCGCTGTCTGTTTGTCCGGTAACAGACCGGACCGAGCCCAAGGCGTTTACGGCGCGCACTGTTCCCGTACGCCTTAAGGAGTTGTCAGCAAACCGTAGGGGCCCAGTAGGGTCGAGACCGAGTCTGGGGCTCTGGGGAGGTATGAAAATGCATACCAGGGCCGCGGATTCAAGGCAGGGAAGGAACAGGGTAGGTTTTTATTCAGTAAGAGTCTGACACTATTTCCCGCTCCACCCAAGGCCGGGATTTGTCATTGGATGATTTCACCTACCATAAAAAAAAACTTATGTATGTTCAGTTGCCCTTTACGTCCCAGAGGCCCTCCACGAGCTCTTAACACAATCCATTCAACCACCTAAACTAAACTGTTTAGTTTGTTAAACTTTTTATTATGTTTCTTTCATTAACTTGTTTAACTTTTAATTGTAAACTCTATTTTATTAAAACATTCTAAAAATCCTGATATTTCATGAGATTTGCAAAATCCAGCCGCAGCCCTGATAAAAGTCCAAAAATCCTGAAACCTCAGGACAAATCCTGAGATATGGTAACCCTACCCGAAGTAATCTTTGAAGCTAACAAGCGATTCACATAACATACACAGTTAATTTCGCAAATATCAGTCGGCTGAAAGCTGAAAATATGGGATCGAAGCCAAAAGGGATTTTCGAGAAATCATGACAAGAGTAAAGGAATCGGCCACCGGTTAGCTACTCGTATTGATCTAAAGCATTGATTCCCAAACTGTGGTCTGCAAATCAAAATATTATAATAATATTCCACAACATCACACAACGTCGCGTCGTCTAGTCCCAAGCTAAGCAGAGCTTGTGTTATGGGTACTAGACAACTGTTAAATATACTTATATTATATTTCTAAATACATATTATAGATAAATTACACCCAGACACAGAACAAATGATCGCGCTCATCACACAAACATTTGTCCTGGGTGGGAATCGAACCCACGACCTCCGGCATAGCAATCAGGGCCACTAACTACTAGACTAACAGGCCAGCTAATGTGATGCACAAAACCAACACTAACAATTTCAATTTTTTTTTAGGTTTTCAAGGTTCCGTACAAGACTTGGCAAAAACGGAATCCTTATAGGATCACTTTTATATCCTTCTCTCCATCTGTCAAGAACGACTTTCTCAAGAATGCGTAGAGGTATTAAGGGCCGGTTCTAGTCACTGTTTTTTTTTTGTATGAACTTTGCTCGGGATTATGTCGTCTTCGCGGCCCAAAAACAGCGGTTTTATTTTTATATAAAAAAAAAAAACAACAACTGTTCAAAATTTCTTGTTCTTGCGAAGCACTTTTAAATAACAAGCTTTATTTTTTTTTGTATTTTTCAAATAGTTCCGTAACGTAATCTCGGAGATAAATACGTTTGAAATCGTAAATTAGGGTCAGATACGCGATTTTTTTTTATCGAGCGAACTCATTTTTATCATGTTTTCATTTTTGCCAAGCCCTTGGTCATATAGTCAATTTTAATAAAATAAATTTTCATGGTGTTCTCTTTTATATTTCTGGATTTCCATAGGTTTAAAAAAGGTCAAAATGAGTAGATCCAGGCCTTAAGGCGGCCTTTCCCGACTCGCCTACCGTCAACGTCGACCATGGTTTCAAAGGTTGTTGCTTCATCTAACTAACTAAAGCAATCCAACGCGATATCTTATGATGGTTCGGCAACGCGAAAAAAGAGAGACAACGTCTTCTTCTTCTTTTCGAGTCGATGACAAACTCGCTATACTGTTGGGGCCCAGTAGGAGGCTACTTTAACTGCAGCATCGGTGGCACTCATTAAATCTTCCATAGTGTAGGTGTATGGGCACTTAAGGCACTCCAACATGTGGCTCATGTTTTGAACAGGAGCACCGCACTCACATTAAATTTCCAACGGGTTTTTTAAACCCAAATGGGGAAAGTCGCCAAGTTGTATTTACAGCGGCAGTTGTATTTAGATAATGCCAGAAAACTCTGGCATTCGGTAATTCCGTGATTCACTCGAATATTTCACAAAGCTTGTTCCAGGAAATACGTGTTTTTTTTTTAACTCTTAAAAGTTTTTGGAAAAATTGTCATCACTTAAAATCTCGATTAAATATATCTTCTATAGCAGTAATTTTTATATTTTGAAAAAAATCGTTTAAATTTAGATTTTAAGTTTAAATTTAAGATTAACACATTCATGTATTCTTATTGACTGCAGTACCTCTACCATGAGTTTTAAGCAATAGTATTCGTCGCTACTCGATATCGACGCCGTAAATATTTTGTATGGCAAATTTTGGTTCTGCATGTGACCGCTAGAGGCGCTGCAAAATTTGCCATACAAAATATTTACGGCGTCGATATCGAGTAGCGACGAATACTATTGCTTAAAACTCATGGTAGAGGTACAGGTCCCTGTTCACAACTAAGAAATCAAAGTGTTTCCCGGTCAATAAATGTTGGAAACTACTGATGTGAAAGGTCATGAGTTAGTCTTGTGGGGTCGTAGGTATTGCACCTACTCCTACGCTACACGGGAATCTAACCCGTATAGCTATGTTGCTAAGAAGCAAATTAGCGGAATGCGGAGCAAAGTTTGTGATTAAGTTCTCGAAACATTTAGCTGAATAGACCGCTCTATTCAAGGGTGGGCAGAAATTTTTAATTGAGTTGATTGAACTAATGCATGGTAGCGGCCATTATTATAACAACGCACGCCGTTCATAAAGTGTTGTTGTTTTGTGTTCAAGTAGGGAGCTTAATCGTGCGGACGTTCTAGAGCTTTATATTGATGGCCTTAAAACGTTTTGCTGTACGCACGATAAGCAGCGCCAGATGAATTAGTAATTTATTTATTTGGACCACCCTAGTGGTACGGATAAGCACCGTATATCTATACACCATAAAATTGAGATCGTTTTAATCCCGTGTAGGATCGATTCGGTACAAAAAAACACTATCGATTTGTAAAAATAAAATAAAAAAAAATAAAGTACTTTTTTTTAAACTCGTATGATTTTCGTATACACGAAATTTTTTTTTATGTAAACGTCAGCTAGGCGAGTTCAATGACCTGTAGGTAGTTAGTACGCAACAACCGAAAACTACCTACAAGGTCTTTGACTAGTTTACTTACAGATATTAATTTCGTACATGCGTGCCTATACTTAGTACTTTAATTTTTTATTTTAAGAGGCGTATTACAAAAAAACACGAATTTGCAAGTTTTCTACGTTGAAATTTTAGGTTTTATGTTCGTTGTATGAAATAACATTTTTTTGGTTAATATAGTTCGTTTTCTCTACTACAATTACCTCAGAACTGATTTTAGATTAATTATTTAATTATTTAGTAATAAGATTTCCCCCTATACATGTTTCGGTAAATATTCACGGAAACATCATTTCTGAGCTCTAATTTTGAGATTCTACTAAATATCAGCCAAAAACAAAAATATTATTAGCTCTCAGATATCCTATACTTCAATCATAATAGGTTATATTTTCGTTATATGCCTTTTATGTAAAGAAAAAAAAAAACTACGTAATTCAATTATCTACCGAAAAGGCTTCAAAACAAGCCCCAATATCTCCAAAGTTCTACATTATTTAGACTTCAAATTTATACCAAAATAATCATCAACATTTGCTTAAACTATAGTATTATTTTTATTTTTTAAAGCGCTAAAATTATTTTTTAATAAAATAAATAAAAACACTTTATATTTCACTGCGCCGGTCATCTGCGAGTAGTATCGCGCGAGCGCTTGTCGAGGTCGGACCTATGTCAGTTTCTTTCCCGCGCGCCTTCGTTCCGATACTACCGTGACTACCGTCGTGTGCGCCGACTGTCGCATAGACGCTGCTGCATTGCTATTGTGTGCGTGTGAACTACGAACGCAGTTTTTGATCTTTGTAAATATTTATTTTCGAACGGTATAATATACCGTTATATTGAAGTTATAATAAAGTCTGAACTTTAAACTAATTGAAATAATATTTCAATTAGTATAAAGTTCACATTTTACTAGTATACCAGATAGCGAACTTATTAAAGTTAGACTAGTTAAAGTCATGACTGGTTCTACCAAATTCAAGGACAGCTTTATATATCCAATAAAAATGTCTGCATACTTGCCATATGGACTGGACCAGACTTTCCTGTAAAAGCTATAACAATCTGCAAAGACGACGAATTTTGGTCGTTAAAAATGTTACCCAAATTAAAAGCTTTTTATGAAAAATGTGTACTGCCAGAAGTTATCGACTCAAGAAAAGCTCGATCTATGCCTTTGCGGGAAATATTTTTCTGATGTAAAAATATGATGTCTGACTGTACCAAATAATAAAATAAATAATACATTTTGTTGTTTCATTTATTCTATAAGATTTCAACCATACTACCATAAAATTAAGGCTAGAGTGAATATACACTTAATAAACTAGTTATCAACGACTGCATCACTGCTTACCATCAGGTTGGATCAGTCAAGCACTAATTTATATGAATTAAAAAAAATATATATACAACTATATAAATCTATTTTTTGCTATGAATAGTATATATTACAATCGATTGTTTATCGAATACTGCAGAATATTTAAAAAAATTGTTTGAACAAATTTAAATTAAAACGATATTTAAAAAAAATATCCATCTTCTAACCTCTTTCTGAATACTTCAATTACGAAAGATCAAGATCGTTTAGCCGCCGTATACACAATATCATAGTGCGACTGTGCGAGCGAGACTGCTAGAAGCATGAATGAAAATATCGCTCACGTAGTTCGCCGCCCGCTCGATGCATAAAATACCTAAATTTGCGTAATGCCGAAATGTGAAAGGGCTCTTAACCCGATAGTGTTTCATGTACCGGATTGACCCTCTACGGGAATAAAATGATCAAAATTTAACGGTGTATATTTGTCTTTAAGTAAATCGCGTCAGTGCCCTCATTTTCAGCTAAATTCTAATTTAAAATTCGTATTCTGTATTTGTGCTACGTTATCATGTCGAAACCGCAAAACTGATTGCGATGATACGAAATTGGCTGTTAAAGTTCGTATGGATGATTCTGAAACTACACTATCGAAGTTGCAGTATACCACAGCTGGGAAACGATCTGCCCTGGAAGAGTTGTTGGGCTTTGTTCGCGTGATAGTGGAAAATTATCCTAGGGAACACAGTCCTGGGACAAAAAGTTTCTTATGTGCTATTCCATGACATGGTCTACCCGTTCAGCCATCCGAGCGTGAAGTAACAAACATACACACATACCCACACTCACCATCTTTCGTTTGTGTAATATTAGTGTGACCGTAATTGATAATGCTAGAACTACACTGCGCACACGTGTGCCACACACGCCGTTCTGGGCGCGTCGGTCTCCATACATTTTATATGGAAACTAGACTTGTAGAGCTACACTTGATCCACGCCACGCGACGTCGTGCTACGTACAAGTCAGGCGCGTTACACGTGTGCGTCGCCGTCGATCTAATGTAGTTCTAGCTATAAATTTTTAAGGGGAAGTGGGTCAGCTAGATTTGAGTAAAGTAATAATTACCAATCAGGTACACTGAAGAAATAAAATGTGGACATCGTAAGTGGCACGATCAGGAATATAATTAAGAAATGGTAGTGCTCTTCCGAACACATCAACAATACGATTAGCATGCAAATGGAACATTTACATAATAGACCAGGTAATAAGTACTAATCAGAGACACGCTGATAAATTCTAAGTAACACCACGACTTCAGGAGTCGTTAGGAACTAAATTATAGTATCATTAAACCTCTGATTATCTACTAACAGATTTTAGAACAACGAATAATGTTTCCCTTTATTTTCCTCAAGTTGTGGAAATATCCACGAGTCGATTGGGATTTTACACTATCACTAAATGCACCGTCGCCGCGACGAACGGGGTGAATAGAAACACCGGGGGGGTAAATAGGACCAAAATTATGGTTAGGATTTTTACTTCGGCATATATTTATTATAATTTTAGTGATTTGTAACAAAGCATCGATTTTAAAATTGATACTATTTTGGTCTACAATAGTTTTTATTCTGTTATGTTTTAGGAGTACTTAAACGCTGGACAAAATAACGTGAAAATAATCTTCAAATTTTTGTTTCTATTTACCCTTACTTTCCTATTCACGCCGTTCGACTGTACTTACGAAATCCACACGATGCGGTTGTATCTAAATGTTTCTAATTTTCCTTACTTCAATAATATGGTACCTAGTAAACGCCAAGTGCTGACTGAATGTTCGTTAGTGCGCTTTTGATACAAGAACCGCTTTTCTGCTGTTAGGTTGCGAATGTTGCGATCTCAGTGATTTTTGTTTTTGTAACATAAATTTTGTCGCTCGGCAGCTGTAAGCTTCGTAAAGAATCTACTAATAAATATTATAATAATTACACATGCTTTTTAAGAGGCCAATGGTTTTTATTAAATAGTTCACAAATTAAAAGCGTTTATCTATATATTTTCTTTTCAAGCGGAGAAAGAAAAAAGTTTTTTTTTTTTCTTGTAAAATGTTATGATATGTTCTTACGAGGATTTCACCGCCGAGCGACAATATCTGGGAAAGATATTATTGTTCACGTTCTTCTATACGAATGTACCCAACATTAAGACAGAAGGTAAGCCGAAAAGTATGCAATACTTCTTCAAAAAAATCTTATTATGTCAAACCTTCTTTTAGTTGAAACTCTAAACGAGTGCAGACTAAAGAAGCAGAATAAAGAATGACTTACAGATTATTAAATATCTTCTGGACCTCGGTCCTCTGCGTGAGGTTTTTGTAGAAGGCGAAGAAGTCTTCGAACTGGAATTTGGTCTGACTGATGGTGTCATTCTTGCCGGTGGGCAGGCCCGACTCACTGAGCGCCTTCTCTACTCGTTTCTTGTCTTCTTTGTTCTGTGCTAGCAGCTTCACGATGCTAAATCAAACAAACACATATTAGTATCTAAATTAACATTGGATTAACGTTTTGGCGATTCCCTACCACGAGATTTAAACGCGATCCAATTGGCGACCTCAACTATACTGTAAGGGTGCTTGTCCACCAGAGATGGCAAACTTGCGAATGTGCTATACTGTATGGGTGCTTGTCCACCAGAGATGTGTTTATGGTACGTTGCTATGGATGCGTTGCGTTTGCACACAGGTGGAAACAAAGATTCAACAAAGATATGTTTTTTATATTGAAGGATGCGTGGTTGGATGGTCGCGAGTGGTGTAGCTATGTGCAGAGCAGAATACCTCCCTTACTATCGATACATCGGATGGCTCGAGCTGCGCATCTGCCTCGCGCAGCTTTGCGGCGGCGCATCTTCATAGCACATGTTACTCGCACCGCTACATAGCTTAGTAACAGTGGAAACAATCACATAGTTTCACTGCTTAGCTATTACATCCTCGCAGCATAGCTGCATAGTAGGCTTGGGTAAAAAATATAGATATATCAAAATATCGATATTATTAAAAAAAAAAACGATATTTATCGTCGATATTTTAAATCTCGATATATCGATAATATAATCGATATTTTTTTAATGAGTTCCCGTCCAATTTTAGTTCTCGATTAGAAAGAAAAATGAATAATCCAGAAAATAAGAGCAGATTGACAAGGAAGCACATAAAACAGAGAGTGCGATATACGACAATTATTTGTTTGACTAAACTCTTGATGATTGTATTGTAATATTTTGAATAAATAACACTACATTACTACCAATTCGTATTTAATTTTCGATAGCACAGCATAGCATCAGCCTTATAATGCATTTTTGTTTTAATTTTTTGCTTACGTCGGATTTCTCCGACGAGTGTTTTCGTGTCCTATTCGCTAGGGTCGTGTGTTTGCGACTGGTTACTCCATTTGGTTTAGCTCTTCAATCCCCATAGTTAACAGAACTGACGATATGGAGTATTAGGTCGTGGATGTACGACCCTGGTGGAATAAACGCGAAACTGTTTGTCGGATATATCCGACAGATATATGTATATATATCTAACGACAGATATATGTATGATATATGTATATATATCAGTCGTAGTAAAGTTATATATACGTAGACAATTAAAAATTGTATACGCAACGTATTGAAGATTAGGCTGATTAAAAAAAAAAACATGTTTTATGATCACGGTGAAAATGTCAAATGTAGTCAAGTCATCTCAACAAAATGGGTGGATTTCTCCTAAACACGTTCCGACTACAAATGACAGTTGGCCCTTGACATGAAAAAAAACTTTGTTCGTCTACAGGCCATTAGTGAACTTACGAGTCGTCATCGCATTACGTAAGAAACTTGAAAAAAGAAGTTTAAAAAATATTGTCGACTAGCTTCTACGAGCGGCTTCATCTACGTGAAACTCGCTTCAAAACATTTTATCTATATCAATAAAAGGAGAAACTGACTGACTAGTCATTAAAGGTCTGACACTATCTCCCGCTCCACCCAAGGGCGGGAAATGTCATTGGATGATTTTTCCCATCGACAAAAAAAAGCATTGAAGTACAACTGTCAAAAAAAACTATTTTATTTGTGGTCCCAAAGAACTACAAAAAAAATATAGGTGGAAGTTGGGGCCGCGGTCCCAGTCCAAAGAGCCCCACGACGTATACAGGAAAAGTTTTTAACCAGTGCGCAAATTTTGACATAATAAACTTGAATATATTTTAATAAACACGTATTTTTTATTTTGATATGTTTCAATAGTAAAAAATTAAGTTAACGCTTACGAGACTTGTTTACTCAGAAATTTATTTTATGGACGTCGCTTGCCAGTCCGTCGACTGGTCGCCCGATTCACGCCGCGCGTCGACCGCTCGCCTGACGCGCCAGCTGGTATCAGAAGTACTCACGCGCGCTCGCTCTATGCGACGGTACCTACTAACGCGGTGCGATTATTGACCCCAGTTTAGCGATACAATTTTTTAAGTTTAGACTGTGTAAAGTTATTTGTAAACGTAATTCCAATTTATCCTTCATACTTTCATGGGCTTAGGACCATCAAAATGCAGAAAATAAATCATAATAAATAAGTAAGAAAGTAGGTAATACGTTTTAATCCATTCAAAATAAAACGTTTAGGTATGATAGGTATTTAGACATGGTACAATTTAGATTGAAACAATTGCATTTTGGCGTATTTAAAAAATTGTGGTGTGATTTAAAAGGCTCGACGTGGTGCTGGGTCTGGGTCATGGAGTTGTTGTACCGGCTGAAAGTGGTATGGATGGAGTCCGGCTGTATTTAGCAGCTTCCATACTGCGCTTTGGCTAACACCAAAACGTCGTTCTGCGTCGTAGGTACTGGCTCTTGGATTGCGTTCAAAAAAATCGGCTTCGACTGCCAGTCGAGGTCTGCCAGACCCTTGTGCGTGGCTCGGTGTTCTGAACTGGCCGTGATCAAGCAGCCTTTGGTTAGCTGCTAAAATTGTCCTCTCATTAGGGACCGTAGGATTGAGGATCCCTTGGGCTCGCATACGAGGTACGCTCTCCCTTTCGTATCTTCTTCGTGCTGCTCGTAAATTTTCATTGCTTAACAAATACACTCGCACCATTTCATAATACTCGCGGTGAGTAAAATGAGACATTGTCACTACGCTAGTCTAGTACGCGGCACGCGCAGGGACGGCGAAGGGCGCGAACGTCCGACCTCCGCTTCCGTAAGTGACGTACTGCATGTGCAATTGTGCATGCGTTTTGTTTATCAAACGCCGGCGCCGCATGCCCCCGCACCCCCGTCTCGTGCGCTGAGCGTGGTCCAGCGGCCGGCGGCCTTCGCGTTTTCATTCATGCTCATTCATAGTATTACTATTAAATTATATCCATGTCTTGCTTATTTCAAATTGGGACAAAGTGGAAAAATGAGAAAAAAAAAGTCATAAACTAAAAATGGAAATGTGTTCTATTGCTTACACTGAGACACCAAAAAAAATTTACGCAGTGGTTAAAAAATTTTCCTGTATAAAGGCATAACGAATATAATTACTATCAATAAATGTATTATCTAGCTAGTTGAACATTATGTTTTCAGAATAAGGCGCAAAATATCCTGTGGAATATTTAAACAAATTGCAAGTTAGAATACCTATAATGAGCTGTGCATGCAGCTATTGTTTAGTGTGAAAACATCAGCTGGAATTATCATCGTTTATTAATTCCCAAGGAAACAACCCATCAACGGCATCGTCTCATAACAATCTATATGTGTCGTGGCCAGATCATAGAGATTGATCACTTCATAATATGGCCAACTAAAATTGGCCAGATCATTAAAACGCTAACATTTGATGATATGTCAATCCTCGTTTGACCATATCATTGATGTAGGATTACAGTGATAATAAATCTAAAGAAAGTAAGTCAAACGAGGTTTGAAATATCATCAAACTTTAACGTTTCAAACTATCTGGCCAGTTTTACTTGGCCATATCATGAAGTGATCAATTTCTATGATCTGGCCTCGACATACAAAGGAGAAACTGACTGACTGATATCAACGCAGAACCGAAACTATTTGTACCAGGAACGTGAAATTTAGCACAAGACTTCCTTTTATGACGTAGGGAGAGGGATTAAACCAAAAGTTTGTATGGAGAAACAAGCAGTGGTGGCCGAATGGTAACGCGGCCGCGGGTTCAAACCCAGCCAGACGCCTTACTTTGTGTAATTTATTTCATCACCACTGCTCTCAAAACGGTAAAGGAAACACCGTGAGAAACCGGCATGTCCTAGAACCAAAAAATCGAAAACCTGTGACATCCACCAAAACGCACTGAGTCCGCGTGGTGGCACGCACTGATTACGGCCCATTCCCTCTCTTAGAGAGGAGGCCTGAGTCCCAGCAGTGGGAACATTATAAGGCTTGCTATGCTATGAAGAAACCTACTAAGACACGGATGAACTGCTAATAGGAGCTAGTAACTAATATACCAAAGGCCCATACAATACATAAATTCTAATACTATAACCTACCGGGCCTTGGTTCAGGCCGGAGCGAGGAGGGATGAAATGGCAAGTTAACAATAAACGAATGCGAACCACGATATTAAAATCATCGAAAAAATCAAAAAAGTTTTTACAAGTTTCAAGGTAAACTGCCCTAACAGAATTTTAAAATTATAATTCGTGTTAAATTATCATAACAGGCAAAGACTGACTTGGAACTATTTATCTTTAATATATTACCAGCAGAACTGACGATTCGACGTTATTTAACTAAAATATTCACACAAGAATGTGCTGCTGAGTTGTGTAACACAACTCAGTAAAGTACGGCGAGCAGTTAAAAGGCTACAGGTAAACTCGTCGGTAAGACGTAAATAAACAATACTTGTTCAATATTATGTAATGACGAGCAACAGGGAGACGACAACCTTCATGCGTTTGTTATGCATGAACGGTGAACATCTTACACTTTGGGGTTCCGCAATGACAGCATTCAAACGGAAAATTGGAAAACTCTTGTATACTAAAATAACGTATTTGCTAGATATTTACTAGTTTAAAACAAGATACAAACAAATATAATTCCGCACACTTAATATTTTAATTTATTTGTATCAAACAGTTACTTAATCCAAAACCAAAAGCAGTTTTTTTTTATCCATTAAATATACTAATTAAGAAACTTTTCAAATCTCGGTGAATGGGAAACTGTCAAGTAACAAAACAAGGATGCACACACTAAAAAGTGACGTCACCGCCATTAGGTTACGTGTGTATAAAAGAGATAGCGGGATATTCCCACCACGATCCCACTCTTCCCCATACCAATATTTGAAATGCTACTAATTTGCTTCAAAAAAACAGTTTTCGTCAAATCTCACCCAGTCCCCGTGACCAGCTCCGCCCAAGGGCGGGATTTTTCACTGGATGATTTTACCTACCATAAAAAAAAATTAAAAAAAAAACCCAGTCCTAGTGAAACGAGAAACGAAGAAAACGCGCACAAATATTTTCCTTAACTCCGGGATAGAAGCCGGACGTAAACATCGTAAACTGAAGTTAAGATCTGTGAAACACGTACCTAACTGAGTTTTGGGTAAATATATTAACATCCGATAAGTTTGTCACCGAGTGTCAGCCGTAGATTGACGAAGGTTTGTACTCTACACAGTCCAATGAACCTCGCGTGTTGTGAGATGACAATGACAGATAGCGCTACTATCACTAACACTAACGTCACCTGACAACCAGAAACAAGGAAATCGAACTCAAACAAAAGAGAGACGGGAACACAAAAACTGAACGGTGCTTGAAAAAGTTTTTGTACGGAACCCAACAAAAAAAAAAACACTGAACAATCTCAACATTGAAGTTTACGCGAAGCAAATATTAATCATATTCATTGCTAAGTCCATTTGCTTCAGTAATGATTTACAACACTGCATTTTAAGAAGCGATTATTTAATAGTAACGGTTGCGATTTATAGCAAGTCTTGAGCACGACATAAATAAATTAAAACAGCTGTTTATCTTCGAGCAGCTCGTAAAAGTCATAGGGTTAGTATATTGCTAACTGTTCTGCTAGGTCTATTAGTGCAACATCGTTATCATTAAATTATTTTCGCTGTAGCGTCAAGAGCGTCTCTTGGAATGAGGTCAACAAATACTAAACGCCCTATTTTATATCTCAGTCTCATTAAACTTTCTATTGTTCTTTAATCCTTTAATACTTTACTCAGAAAGTTCTAATGGTATTTATTGACCCGTTACAACCCATCAAATGCTGGAGAAAGATAAAAGATTCCATAGCAAGTTGTAAAATAAAACAGTTCTTATCATTGAACGTTAAAAAACTATAAATATGTAAGACTAGCTGACCCGGCGAACTTCGTACTGCCTTAAAGTCAATGAATGTTGTGATACCTTTTAGCTGAATTGTCAAAGGATAATACAATACAATCTACTGGCGTAACCAGAACCAGCATAATTCATATTAAAACAACAATTTAATTAGAAATGGTATTGTATTCGGACTTCGTTTTTTTTTTTTTCGTGATTTTTTTTCTATTTTTCGCCGTTTAAACCGTCCCTGGACAATCACGAATATTTCAAGTCCAAAGATTCAAAGATCCATAAGCATTTATTTCAAATAAAGCATTTACAGGCACTTTTGAGGTCAAGGAGTCAGTCTGTCAGAAAAACATGATGCTAATTGCACATTCTAAAGCGTAAATCTCTATGGAGAAGAATGTGCAAGAAACTCCATGGACACTCTTTTCAAATAATTTTATGTATAACAAATATCCCGGTTACATGTTTCTTGTCGCTGCTATTATGTGAGAAAGTTAGCCAAATCAGTCCTGCTATTCATTTTTATATGAATAGATATTTTTTAAGTGGGAAATCATCCAATGACTTCTCCTGTAGGCGGAGCGAGAGGGCATGTCAGACTTTTACTGAATAAAACCCACTCCTGTTACTTGTTTGCCTTCGTGTCAGGGCCCCGGGGGTTCACATTATATGTGTATGTGATAAACTGATAAGGTAGAAAAGCGTGGAAACTTACTTTTTGACGAGAATTTTCCCGGACTTGTCAGCTTTGAGGGCGATCTTGGTGTGTAACTTCTCGAGGAACTTGATGGTTGGGTTATTGAGCTGGTTGAGGTTATAAGCCAGCGCAAACAAACCCTCGGTCCAAAGCTGCCAACAATAATATAATATAATAATATTTCACAACTTGACACAACGCCATCTACACTCAAACTAAGCAGAGCTTGTGCTGTGAGTACTAGACAACTGGTAATCATATTTATATATTTCTAAATACATACATATCATGGAAAAATTACACCCAGATATAGACCAAAATAATGGTCATGAATTCACGATCATCACACAAACATTTCGACTGTCCCTAGGTAAACTATCGAATCTGGAAAATAGATTTTTTTTTTTTTTTGTTTGTTTCTGCTTTCAGCTTAATAAAAATTAGCTAGCTTAGTAAAAAATATTTTTGTCTAAGGATTCTTAAAATAAGTCATCAATGTCAAATTTGTCCATGAAATAAACTTCAAATCGCTCTCCTGTAAAGTTTTTCACTTCCGATAGTTTACGGACAGTCGATTTGTTATGGATGGGAATCGAACCCACGACCTCCGGTTTAACAGTCAGGGCCACTAACCAGTAGAACAACAAGCCAGTCAAATTACTCCATTAACCGTATCCAGACGAGGAAAATCAAAGAAAGCATAAACCTAACTCCCGACTTAAAAGTCGACTGAAACTTTAATCTTGGAAGGAATCGGTAATTAATTACTCAAGACATCAGTATCACCGTAAATAACTCCAGTCTTTATCGTCAGATAAAGAAACCATTACCATGAATTCAAGAACATTAGATGTGTACATTACGGAATAAAATATCATCTATTGGTAAAGGAGAAGGTTACATCTGCTTGGGAAGCTACATTAAGTAAGTAGTCATAAATTTAAAAGCGGTTATGTGTCGCGAAGGTACCGCATGAGACGCCTCTCCTGATAAAATGTTAAGTAACTATGACAGCAAATAAACATGAGATCAAAATCGATGGAGTCACCTAAGTGCTTTCGAAGTAGGGGACAAATTTCAACCATTACTTTGTCAAAACATTCAACAAGTCTTATTTACACAGAGGGTAGACAATCGAACAACTGTATAATGTTAGACAGTACTTAGTCTAGTATCAAAGTTTCCTGGTAGAAGATAATGATTACATTAATTGATCATTACAATTAATACAGTAAAAGCTCTCATCTAGTTAACATTGACGAAAAAAATAATTGACGTGTAAAAGTGTTTTTAAAAACCTATTTACAAAATAAATATCATTTATTCACGGGGTTTACATTACGTAAATATGCTGCGAATACAGAAACCGTGAATGGTAATTTATATGGGATACAAAGGGTTCTTTTTGCGATTTCAGATTTAGTCCCATAGTAAAAGTTGTTTGTTATCATGACTGCAATCACGTGTTTAAGTATCGTTCACTAATCACCAGTCACCCTATATAATTATGACATGCAGCCTTAGTGATTTAATATCATATCTTCATCAGAGTTAACTCCAATCATTTATTCTTATCCTAAGATAGTACAAAACAAAGTCCCCCACTGAGTCAATCAGTATGTCTGTTTGCGATAAACTCAAAAACTACTAAACGGATGCTCACCAATAGACAGAGTGATTAATGAAAAAGATTTAGGTTTATAATGAATACAGGTTTATATTGTAAAGACTAAAACCGAAAATTTCAAAGATTTCTAACGCCGTTTTAATTTAGGCTCTTAATAAACTAGTGCGCCTGAAGGATTGGAACAATTTGCCTGTTGCGGTCTTCCCGTCCGATTATAATTTGGGTGTCTTCAAGGCTCGAGTGAATAGCCTGTTAATAAACTAGTGTGCCTCACCATCAGCGATTGCATCACTGCTTACCCTCAGGTGTGATCACAGTCAAGCACTAGTTTATATCAAAGAAAAAAAATAAAAAAAAAACCCGGGAAAAACTAAGGCGGATCGCTAGTTTATCTCAAAAAATAAGTACAACCCAGTATCCTATTAATTAGCAGTTCAAAAGCTCACACATTAACGGATTAACTCAATATAGCAGACATCACAATGGCTTTACATTTTAAAGCAGGCACAATGGTTGTCAAAATAAAATGAGATATAAATAAGAGCAGCGTTCGCGCTTATTATTATAATATGTATTCGTCAGCCTTGACCCCGGCGGGCTGTAGCCATATCGTGGCATCAGATATCATCGCGTAGTAATATAGATATTCTTGTCATCTTCAGTCATTTAACAACTATTTACACCCGTATTTATAAAGAAGTAATTACTTGTTACTAAGTAAAATCTTATTAAGTCATTACTTGACGTTTGAAATCTTCTTAATTCTTTATTGTACACCTAATAAACAACATATATAACACAGTGATTACAAAATTTATATACAAAGGCGAGCTCAAAATTCAAATTTTTCTTAACTATAGAATAGAAATTATTACTTAAGAAGTTATTTTTACTCGAGTATGTAGTTTTACTTGTTTATAAATACGAGTGTAAGACTTCAAATTATAATTTGGGTGTCTTCGAGACATGTTTCCACTGTCTCCTTCGTACCATCGGACAACCCGATGTACGGCGAACATACACCCTTACGTTGTTAAAACTTTTACGGTCCGGACTAAGCGTTTCGCCTCGTCGTTTGTACCGCATACATCGAAGGAAAACAACTATTTGCCCGCTGCGGTATTCCCGTCCGATTATAATTTAGGTATCTTCAAGGCTAGATTAAACAGGTTCGTAATAAACTAGTGCGCTTCACCATCAACGATTGCATCACTGCTTACCATCAGGTGGGATCGCAGTACAACTTCTACGTTTAAAAAAAAAAATACAACTCTTCATTAATGTAATTAATGTCATTCGTAAAAGAGACACCACAATTTTGCCAATAACATGTGCGAACTATTAATAGACCATCAAACGATTGAGAGTATTTAGCGAGAGCGAATAAAAAAAATAAAAATAGAAGAATTTCTTCGCAGGCACAGACTCTACGGTATGACTATACGAAAGTAACTGGTAAGAGTGAAACTAAGAAAAAAACTGGGCAAGTGCGAGTCGGACTCGCGCACTGAGGGTTCCGTACAAACTTAAATGTAAATAGCTCAATTCCCGAATAGAGTCTCGAAGAATTTTCCGAGTCGCAAAAAAAATGCCGAATTGAGTTTCGAAGATTTTCCAAGTCGAAAATTTTTCCGTTTTCCGAGTGACGTAAAAATAAATTTACTGTTTTCAGATTTATTCCTATTTCTGTGCTATAAGACCTTACTTTATGCCAAATTTCAGGATTCTGTATCAACGGGACTATGTCTCTGTGACTCTGTTCTGTGTCCCTATGAATTTTGATTCCTTGAGTGTCACAATTTACGCTTTTTGCGACATAAATGGCAATACCTTTTTTTTTCGTTAACCTAGAAGTTGAGATTTTTTTTCACGTTTTTAAGAACCTAAATACATGGTTTTAATTTCAAACCGATATGTCCACGCGTTCCCGAGATAAAGGGTCTTGACAGACAGCTAGACGGAAAACAAAGTGATCTTATAAGGGTTCCGTTTTTTCCTTTTGAGATACGGAACCCTAAAAAAGAATCAGGACAGTTACAACAACGCATTTTATTAACTTCACATAATTTACACAGTTTAAATATAAAACGAGTGACCACAAAAGAAAGAAGACATTTACCAATTGAGGAAGAACGATTTCTTAAAAAAATATAACCGCAATATGGGACATAGGTGAACACCCTATCACTACTACAGACAACTGGGCCCATTTTTCACTGACACCACATAATATGCTGTCAAGAAGACATCACTTTTTCCACATTTCGTGAATAACAAAACGTATAATATGATGGGCCATGATTGTGTGTTCGACCTCGTTTTACTAAAATAAAACATTTCAGTTTAATCATTGTCGGTATTATGATTGGAGCGAAAAGAAAGAGGTGAAGCCGCGCTAGCTACGAGACTTTGTATAATTACTTTTTTTTAAAGTGGGAAATCATCCCGCTTTACGGTGGAGCAGGAGGGCATGTCAGACTTTGACTGTCTAAAACAACATTTGTGTCCTACAATTGCCCTAAGCGTTCTTGGACGACTAGTTTCCTCTTTAGAAATCACCGCGGCCTCAGCGAGCATAGGCACTGCTGCAGGCCAAGCCAATTTACGACTGTTTCGTTTCGATTTCTCGCGTCGAACGCCTCGAGTAGGCCACGCCTCCAATTCCTTCGTTCTTACCTCATCTCAACGCTCAGTCACGTGGTCAGAGCCCAGGGAATCGGAGGCGTGGCCGACTCAAGGCGTTCGACGCAAGAGAATCAAAACGAAACAGTCGTTACGGTTTGCTGTCATCTACGCCCAGGAACTTCCCGAACTTACAGAGTCCGATGAGGACCGCGGCCCGAGTTACGTTATTTATTTATTTTATTTAGAGCTTGTTGTATCCCACTGCAGGCCCTAGGCCATCGTTCCTTTCTTCCACTCTTCCCTGCCCCTAAGTCGTTAACTTACGTTATTACAATAAATGTTCACGACGCTTAACTTTAATACTTAATACATACAATACGCGACATAGAAGTTGAATCATGGCGATCGACCTTGAATGCGCAGTAACAAATTTTCGAGTCTCAATCGAAACGAGGGACTGCGCATAACCATAGCAATGAGTTCAACTTATTTACCGCTTACTATACAAGGAATTTGAACATGGACGGATATATTAGGTATAATCCAGCTTCGCAGAAATGTTAAATGTCTTTGAAATTCTCGACTTTTCTCTACTATAATATGTATGTATTATAGTATAAAGCTTCCTCATATATCACTTTATCAATTGGTGAAAACCGCATGAAAATCCGTTAAGTAGTTTCTGAGTTTATCGCAAACAGACAGGCCACAGGACTGTACTTAGTTTTATAATATCATTCGATATAAAAAAATAATTATGTATAAATAATATGAAATACAAATAAAATAAGACTTAAACAAAATCAAATATAAATTAGTGTAATAGTGTAACTTCTAGTGTAGTTACTAAGAGGCAATTGAACATCTTAAACTGCTATTTATACGGTTTTCAAAACTGATTAACCGAGGTATTTATTATAAGTATCAGTTACAGTGTAGTTACATAATTTACTTGCAGAGACTAAACTACTAGCGCAGTCTATGTTTATTACTGAATACCAACATTAGCATGGCATTTCCTGAAACGTACAAGATTGTAACAAACTTTTAAATAGTATTTTCGTCGTACCTGACGACACGTGTTGCGTTTTTTTTTTTTCACTCGATCTCTTTTCAGCATCTCAACTATACTTGTAAAAATAATTGCAATCCACAGTCACCAATTTGAAATATCGTCTTCAAAGTTTTGTAGTTTAAGTTAAGTTTACAGCGACGATTTGTACATAAAATTCCATGTGAATGTGTGAGTTCCAATGGAATTTGAACTTTGTCGTTTTTGACATAGAGTTTATTGTTCCATAATATTATATAAGTTTTTTTTTTATTGATATAAACCAGTGTTTGACTGCAATCCGACCTGATGTTAAGCAGTGATGCAATCGTTGATGGTGAGGCGCACTAGTTTATTAAGAGTCTAATCACTCTAGCCTTGAAGACACCTAAATTATAATCGGACGGGAAGACCGCAGCAGGCAAACTATTCCAGTCCCTCGATGTACGCGGCATAAACGACAAGGCAAATCGCTTAGTACGGGCCGTAGAAGTTTCAACAAAGTAATTGTGGATATTCGCCGGGCTGAAGACGTCTACTGCTGGATGTAGGACACTACGTCCGATCCCAGTCCGATCAGAACACGTAAAAGTATGGCTACAGACCATACTTTTGTAGCCGTAGAACTAATTCATTACAATAAAATTGTGGCGTGAGCGAACACTCGCACTTTATTGCACTAGTGCGGAAAACTGCAAATTGCGTGCCCAAAAGCGGTAGGATAAGAGCAGGTTTTTGACGGATTGAATTCGGATTGAACGTCGTGCGAAACAGCTCTTACAAAACATCCAAAAGGCTGATTTCTGCAATCCACTAGATAGTCATTCCAACTTGTGTAAAACAGACCCGTTTACTACTGTTTATCTCTAAACTTCTTAAAGTCCAGTCTTCAGTCATCTTAAATAATTTTCCGATCAGTAGTTCTTGGATCCTTAAGTTACAATTGGCCCTGATAATTGAAAAACATAGGATTCGTAGCTTCACATCGCATCGTAGCTTTTCGGACAAAACTTGCTCTCATTTCACTTGCGTACATGCAAAAATGGCCCACTATATCTTCAATCATTATAATTTAGTACAAAGAAGAAAAGTAAATTAAATCCTTCTTCGTATTTTTGACCTTCAAACAAAAATATGGCCTTATCTGTTTATGGACTACGCTGTTACCATCTGAGTTCGCATTGAAACAAAAAGGCTGTAGACTTAATTTTGTAATGCAAGAGTATTGTTATTCTACGTGTGACTTGATAGAATCTCGAACACGTGAAGCTTGTAAATTGGACCGAAGCCGCTCTCAATCCATTTAATCCGAACAAAAAGGTTGCTCACAGTCACAGATGAAACTGTCCGTAGCTTTCCGCAACTAATGAAATTGAATTCAATCACGGAATTGGTGCAAACTGTAAAGTATGCCAATATGCGAGTGCATCCACAAGTATGCCAATATGCGAGTGCATCCACAAGTGACATACAGTGTGGAGGAGTATAAAGCAACAGAGGAAAGTTTTCAGCCGGCACCGGTTACCTCCGCCTACGATATGGATTCGGTCCGCTTCGCTGGGCACAGCTATCAGACAACGTGAAATCCGCACTATTGTGTAGACACCTTTACGAGCAACTCGTCTACGTGCACCTATTTGTTATTCCAGCGGCGTAGCTCCATGTTGTGTTAACACCACTCATCACGACTTTCCATCATATTGCGTTAACGAAATTCGTTTCTGCTTTAAATACATTGGTAAAAACTCTGTCTATATTGTTTTGTGAGTTAGTTACGCTTAGGAATGGCGATAAAAAGTCGAACGATTTCACAGAGGCTATAATCATAACACAACGTGAGAAACATACCCGACTCAAACCAATTTACTGATTGACGTGTTAATAGCCCAGCCGCCACCCCCTAGTGGTGGGTTTTAATGTATTTGCTATATTAGTTAGCTATCTGCTCACCTGTGCAATTTCCTTTCTAGTGCAGCAGAAATTGATGAACGTAACATTTACGAAGTCGGCGCCATGACACACGGTGACAGTTTTATCCTCTAGAGATCCTTGAGACCCAATCAGCACAACATTACGTATTTTGGGATCCTGCAAAGAAAGTTAGTTTTAAGTCAATACAGAAGATTCGTGTTCAAAAGGGAATCTCGGGTAGAAGGACGCATGTAACATTAACATAAAGTACAAGAACAGTACTTTCGCTAAGTATACTGCAAGCTAAGAACTTGTTACAGTCAGTGATAAATATAAAATTAGTAAGTATCGATTGAATTTTATTAGCGGGCGAATAATGGCGCTGAACAAGAGAACGATTTATTGATTTTAACCCGGCTGAACACGATGGATCGCTAAGCCCAGCTTATTACAGATGTATTCGCACTTTTCCTCACCAGTTGCCACCATATCGTCAAATCAAACCTCGCGTGATCAAACTCCACAATAGCGGTAATTTGAGTTGAACAGTGGCACCGGCCGACCTCGAACAACAAAAATTAACAGATAAATCTAACGATTCTACGTACAACTTGTCAGTAACAAAATATACGAAAAAATCTTAAGGAAAAAACATGTATTAGAGTTGCATTGTTGAAATAACAATAACATAATCCGTAGTCTTTATGCTTGCTGTGATATATAATCGTAAGTTTGCACGTAAAACATATTTTTTCATTCCCACGTTTCGTTCATTTAGTATTTATTTTTGTTCATGGGGCTTGCGGCTATGGTAGCTACATGCCCCGAAGCATTTACTGTGTTTACGCTCATTATCAGATGGAGTGAGAGAGGCTTTATCAATATAAAGGTACCGAACAGGTTGCTCTGAAGTTTGAAACTGTAAAGTTTAATTAAAATCTGTCGAAGCTACAACAACCAGGGGGGACTAGACAAAAAGTCATTATATTATTAAATGGAGACATGATTCTAGATTTGAAATCTCTTTGGAACAGAATTGCACGCCATTGTAATTGTAATGTTGAACATTTACAGAGTGGATAGACGTCTCTCTGTCATGGATCGTAATAAACTTATTTCTTATTTGTTAAAGACATTATTTTATACGATATAACGACAAACAAGATACTGGATATATCCATTTAATAAGGCTATGGAATTCGCGCTG
This sequence comes from Leucania comma, assembly GCA_958295575.1. Taxonomy (NCBI): domain Eukaryota; kingdom Metazoa; phylum Arthropoda; class Insecta; order Lepidoptera; family Noctuidae; genus Leucania; species Leucania comma. The sequence continues at coordinate 6,171,632 of OY282469.1, forward strand.
CGGTGCACACCGCAAAATTCTACGTAGCGGCGGGCGGCACTGTCGATTTTCGCGACGCGGTGCCGCAACGCAATTATGTGGTTCGGCCCTATGTGTGAATGAGTATAAATAGTACCTCTAACTAAACTACACATCAATTAGCCCTGATAAAAATAAAGCCAGAACACAGATTTTTAAAACATACTCAACGTATTTCAAGATAATTATTTAAATTCAATGGCAATTAAAATTAGAAAGGGAGCTTTACTGTCCATATCTTTGGAAATTCTATGTTCTGGCCGTAATAGTGAGCGTCCCATCGGTCCCCGCCGCGCCGTAGACGTCAATTAAAATGACGTGACAGTAACGGTATAGCGTACCCGAGGAAGTAGGTCACCAGTTAGGATCGGGGGATTTTAAATTTTGTAATGTTTATGCGCTGATTATCTGACAGCTTGAGGCATTCGACGAAATGAGATGCTCCTTGTTCCGTACAGACCGAGGCAAAGCGGCGGAAATCGTCAAATATACAGCTTTGTACGTATACAAATATGTTGACAAGTTGCGATTCGGTAAAATAAACATCTCGAACCATGATAGAAGCAGAGTCAGATCATAAAATATCTCACTATTCTTTGTAACCATAACAACATTGGAGAACATTGTAAGCTTAAAGCCAGTTCAGCAGTTCTAAAAATCGATAGCTAAAGTCCCATTTGGAAATCTGAAAGATTCTAGTTCAAATGCGCCATCATTTATTTCTGCAAGCTCGCGCCATTAGCGCACAGCCAGTAGCCAGGACTCTTGAATTATAAATTCCGCACTTTCAATAGTGTCACGATTTATACTGCACTTCTCTCTGATGCTCTCGCTCTGAATACTTTCATGAACGGTTTTATATACATAGCTTATCCAAGAATTTTAGTATTGTGTGATGGGAATGTGTGTCAAGTATTGGCGGGGTTGTGGCGATCTAAGCAGAAACTTACACAGGTCCCCCTGTCTAAGGACGCTAAACGGTTTTGTCGAGATGATAATCAAGAGTGCTCAGAAAATTTCATCCTCTTCCTCCAGAAATTCTATGAAATTTACGATATAGCGGAGGAAGCGCGATGACGAATATGACAATAATGATAAACAAGCGAGTTACTCATACGGTGACGTCTGTAATCGACTTTTTACAGACAAAATAAAAGGAAGTTGGTTAAAAAAATAGCTCTTGATCTGGGACGCGAATCACAGTTTATACTTTATGCCTGGCGTGGGAACAACGGAAACTCATAATCATACAATAAACCACAACTAGTAGGTATGTCGACGTGATGTATGTGTTAAATTAAACCTACGCGAATAAAGACAACAGTCATTATTTTATTATGGCTACTACTGAAGATCTCACGCTCTTGAATGAACGAGTACCTAATAGCTTTCGCATTTCAGGTGCCTGTCTACTTGAGTCGTTCTTGACTGAATTAATAACATTGCCCCTTTCCATTCGGTGACGTAAAGCATCCATTATACTTCCACTAGTTTGATTGCAATATCCACTAACACACACATATACTAAGTTATAACTAAAATTATGTTATAACAGCTATCAATCAACCTCATCATAGATTACGTCAAGCCGTCAACGAATTTTAATTAGAACGTTTACTATTATCTCGTTATACAACAAGAAAATGAAGATTTACTCTGGAATTTTATTAATCAGATCGTACAAGAATTTTGCATTTATCTTCAAAACATACATTGCCCGGTGTGAATTCAGATATAGAACAACAAACTCTTGAGATGAAATAAAAATCAAAGGTGTTTTGTGTTAATATTTGGACAAGGACAAATAGTGCACTCAATCTCATTTGTGTTTTTCACACATCAATCATAAGAACATTCCAAAACAAAGTGTAATCCCGTTTGATTGTAATAAAAGAAGTCTTTGTCTGATTCCTAGTATCGCATCCACAATTAACTTTATTGAAATGTGCTCATATTTTCAGAAATTCACGAGAAAATTGACGGCTCTTAAAAAAATGCAGGAAGAAGCTCGGAATCGAAAATATAAACGAGCGATGAGATTTGCGTTAAATTTATACACAGCATACGTTTGATATTTCAACTGTCCTAAATAATAGGTAAAATGTATAAATACAAAGCGATAGAACTGGTCCCGTCGGTGTCGAAGCTATAATTTATAACATAGATTTTTCTAAAATTAGTGCATGACACGGAATCGATAACGATCGGTCAGCTGGCGGTGGCGGTAATGTTGGCGCACCGGCCTGGGCATATAACAATGTGCTGAAAACTGGTTAACATATCGTTCATTATGTGTCAATAAGTTCCACATACGTACATGTCAACGCGAATTACATACACAAGCAAAAACGTTATCTGACAATCATAAAAAAAAGGCTAGACAAAAACAATATGAGACTAGTTTCCAAAGTCAAAATTATTAATGGAACAGTATAGGTTAATCTCTACCACCGAAACTCATGATATACCGAGATGAATATAGAACATGCGGGGATTAACTCGTACGTGGTGAGCGTACTACGACACCGCACGTCCGACCAAGACAGCTTAGGGATATAACCTGCTATATTCCAATACCAACATCAGTCTACATACATCTTCAAGAATCATATTCAATATTACGATTTATAATTGGTCTTTCCGGCCAATTTCAAGCGTGGTAGGTCAAAAAACAACAAATTACCGAAACCATCAGGGTTCACAGCACCTCGGTTCGTACATGTATCTTATTATAAGCTAGACGAGGTAAGGTCACTGTCAGAATTATCAGACGTGTCTCTAGTTGAAAGCTATCTAAAGAAAACAAGGATTTGCCAATGTTGCCCTGAAGGAACTTCATTAACACGTCTTTTGCTCTCTCAAATTAGGAGTGGGTTGTTACTTTTCAATAACTCCATAAACATGGATATATTATTTAGATGTTAATTATCACGAAAAAGCAAAATAAACAGAGAAATATAAAAAAATAGCTTGTCCCAAAACGTCGTCCGCTTGAATGACGGTTATTTCGGAAGAAATCGGAATCGGGAGTCAAATAAAAAAAAGTAGACTATGTGCTTTCTTGTGGTAGCTTAGGGGTTCAAGTTTACAATGTACGAAATTTCATCAAATTCACAGACAGACAGTTACATTTACTTTTTATTATATTATAATTCTAGTGGTCCCGACAGAGATCCTGGCCTAAAGCTGGCTTTTCGTCAGAACGAAAATTTGAAAATTCGATTGTAACGCCACCTAACGGGGCTAACTTTCAAACCATCCAAGGACGTACTCACACTTAAATACACACCAAATTTGATCCAATTCGGTCAAACCGTTTAGGAGGACTTAAGTGACAAACGCAAGTACAGAAAATTTATGCATAGTAAAGATGGATGGTAGCTCGATTAGCACATACAGTTAGTATTTGCCTACGAACGATGAGAAGATTACAAAGCAAAAAGAACATTAAAATGACGACATAATTTATTTCTACCGCATAATGCATGCGTAATGTGCTATGCATGTGAGTCCGGGATAAAAATGGGTCATCCCACTTCATTCAACGAATGTCAAAGACGACTTCGAAATTCAAACATGCTAATTTTGTAATGTCGAGAATGTAAATGACCAGTCTTTACCATTGTCATGTACCCACACGCGTGAGAGTATTCAATTTAAAATGATCCTGAATAGTGGAACTTACAAACTGATCTTCATTTAGGAACACAAACCCGCCGAAGTCTGTGTTTCCTGGGAGCTACAACCTAGGGGAAGTAGGAGTATTTAAGCCACAAGTGCAAAGTTTAGCTAAGCGTGCTGTTTCGTTAAATACATCTACGTTTACGATCAGGTGAGATAGTGGTCAAACGAGTCAAGACAAGAAAGAGGGTTTCTGCCACATCATCGATTCTTTCTATCAAAATATTTTAATACCTATGGCACCGCAAACTAATTTTTGCCCACTACTTCGTTTGCGACAATGTCGCTTATAGCGGACGCAAAGTTGAAGTCGGTTCAAGCTTACTCCGTACCAAATTTCATCAAAATCTGTTTAGTAGTTTAATAGTGAAAACGTAACAGATAGAAAGATTTTCACATTTATAATATTAGTCCAAAAACAACAACAACAATATCCTGGTATAGGACATACGATACTCGATCTGGACTAAGTTCCCTTGGAGTATTTTTCTACAAACAGGGGAAGCTCCCAAATATGATGATAATGTCGGAGAAAATTCCTGATGGAATCTAGTTCAAAATAAACGGAAAACGTCGCATAAAATTTAAATCTTTTGAAAACGTTAGCATAAAACGACAAACTTACGTTGTCGTAAAGCTGTTTGTCATCCGGACATCACGAACTTACCCATTAAAACGTCAACGTCAACCTGGTACGAAAGCTTGCAGCATTGGAATACTTCCAAGATATTTGAGACTTACGACTAAGTATCAAGTAAAGGCCGACGGATATATACATATACATATAGGTGGTGACAACCGCGGGCTTGCTAACGACGAGAAATGGGTAGTCATACGACCGTCCGGTAACGACCGAGTCCAAGTGATTGACCAAGCAGGGCCGTTGCCCGCTGCAGTCACAGAGAATTTCTAAAAGGGAAATCCTAGAGAGCAAAGAACAACAGCCAAGGGACAAAGGTGTGGTTTTAATCAGTAAAAGTCTGGCACGTCTTCCCGCTCTATATTAGAACTGATGGAAGTCATTGGATGATCGCCACAAACAAAAAAATGGCGGTGACTACAGAGCAAGTACTCTGAGAGGCTTCAATAGCTGCTGCAACAAACAATCAATCTGCTGAGTCTTTTCCAGAAGCCGATCTAATCACAACATGATTGCATGTTGAGGTCAGGTCGGCTTCCAGTCAAACCGGATCCAGCGAAGTACCAATATTTTACATGGCTGCCTATGTGACTGCCACAACCCAGTAATGGGACACCGCGATACCCTCGGCAAGACTGGTTTCAGATTTCCTGTCTTCTGATTATCCGTAACGGCTGCCAATCCACAAGACAGCACAAACCAACGGTTTAATATGCTTCCGAGGCACGGATGAATCTTTATATCTATGTTAAGATCGTCACCCATCCACGGAACGACCTCAGTAATCGTTGCTTAACTTTCAAGATCGATTTGTGTAGCTGTTATTATTTTCGCCACAAGCTCCTCCTAGAGTTACTGCTAGAGATTGGAAAAACAGTCCCTATGCATCAAGAGTGACAGTAAGTGTCGCCTTTTGCTACAGAACTTGACGGCCTCTTACAATAATTCTAGACGGCTTTTTTTTTCGAGATGGTATATCATCAAATGACTTCTGCTCTAGGATGGAACGAGACCTGTGACACGTGTCAGACATTTACTGACAAAACCCTTCTGTGTCCTTCAATTAGTTTCCTTTTGCGTTCTAGGGCCACGTCAAGTTATGGATGGCTATGGCAACCGAAAATTGCACACATTGCGTCGGAAATAGTCGGAATCAAGATTATAAGTGCCAGTGCGCCGATTCCTTATTCTGCGACGGCAACCGTATAGGTAAAATATCGGTCTATGCCACTTCAGCAGTGTTTGATTTGGGCCACCTTATTCAATGTTGATATCGGCAATGTCCACAGCACACACCCCCAGTGCCGTAACTGCTATGTAGTTAACGTGAGGGTGTGTCACGTTTGTTTCCAATAAACCATTACCTTTCCTCCTATTGCATCTATGAGGGTATCTTAGGTCTTTCAAGTTTTTTAAAGTGTTCGCGATCCATTTGACGTCCTTATCCAAACTGAACGGTAAAAGGGATGGAGCTATATAGGGTGTATTTCTCTTTCTCGCTCACACGCCTGACATTTTATTTGAACGTCAAGATAAGGCCCCAGATCAATTTCAAAATAAATTCAAATGGTGGTTTTAAATATTGATTCTAACACAGTTAAGGGTTTTCCTGAGAAAAGCTAAGCGGTATTAATTACCTTGTTATAGATTACGACATAATACCTATATTATGTCAATCCTAAGTCCTGAGTCACACTTTCACCGGCGTCATCATGGTAGAAACCATGTACTAGACTAGTAGGCGGGTTTCTGAATTGAGTATTTTGACTTAAGTACGTTTCAAACCTTACCTTAATGCCAAATTTTGACCGGTTTTCAGGCTACTCAACTTCAAATGCTTAATGTTAGGTTTCTGAATTGAATATTTTGAGTTAAGAACGTCTCGAAACCAAATTTTAATAAGTTTTCAGGCTAGACTTTGAAAAATACTCAAATTCGAATGCTTAAATAAAACAATCTGGGGCTTATCAAAAAACGAGGACTACAGTTTGTTTTTAGTTAGTTTACCATTTCCTCGTAAATTAAGGATAATTAATTGGCGAATTCCATAATAATCTCTGTGTCTACTATTATGTATTTTTGGTGGGGAAAATCATACAATGACATATCCCGGCTTTGGGCGGAGCGGGAGATAGAGTCGGACTTTTACTGACTAAAAAACCCACCCCATCCTTTCTTTGCTATTCATCCCAGGGCCGAGCCTTCCTTTCAGAAACAGGCACTTGGCCCCAGTAGGCTTTGACCCTGCTGGGCCCCTACGGTTTTCTGACAACTCCTTGAGGCGCGCGTAAAGTTTGCGCCGTCAACAACTTGGGATTACGTACTTGAAACCGAACAACAATTTCCAACGATAGAATTCCGAAACAAACATGACTTTACCGCACATAATACTGTGTACATAACCAATTAACAACTAGCACATATACACCTGATTCTGTACATGTTAATAACCATTAATTAAGTTTGAAAAATGGCTTATAAACCACATAAGCTATTACACATAATGTGATAGGACCACAGCGCCAACGCTACTCTGTAATTAATTACTAACGATAAGCGAATGATATTAATGTTCTAATTTTGTCGAAAGTTTTTTTTGTGTGTAAATACAACTACAACCCTGTTTTAAATATAACGAGCGAAATGATAGCTGAATCATTAGAGTTTAAGTTTTTTTTTATTATATTTATACTAGTGCTTGACTGCGTTCCCACCTGATGGTAAGCAATGATGCAAAACCAACGAGGCGAAACGCTTAGTCCCGGACCATAGGTTTGTCATCAACAAGGAAACATAGTAGAAATTGCTGTCTACTATTACTCGGTAAACGGCTGTTAGTCACTACGTTTGGCAAGGAGACTAGTGACGTGCCAATATTATTCCCGCATCATTTAACGCTGCCCGACACCAAATGAGGAGATCCATCTGGCAAGTTAGGCGATTGGTCTACTACATTTATCAGGGGCCATTTTTTTTAGGTGTGAAGTCATCAAATAGCCTCTCCCGCTCTTGGTAGACCGAGAACGAGTGTCATACAGCCTTTTGCATTCCAGGGTCACGAATGGTAAGGCTACTTTTCCCACTGGCGTTTTACGAGCGTCAGCGCTTTTCCCACGTCTGCTCAGCGACAACGTTGCGCAATCGCGACGTTACCGTGACAAGATTCTAGTAGCAAGCGTTACATCCGTTGAACGCAAAGTTATCGTCGCATACATGCTGCGATTTGACGTGTAAGAAGAAACTTAACGTCGTGCCTGCGCAACGTTGCCGCTTTACCACTTTCAACGCTTGTAAAACGCTAGTGGGATAGCACCCTAAAGGTAGAACTACACTGCTAACACGTGTGCCACACACGCCGATCTGAGCGCGTCGGTCTCCATACATTTTATATGGAAACTAGTCTGGTAGAGGTACACTTCATCCGCGCCACGCGACGTCGTTCTACGCACAAATCAGGCGTGTTAGACGTGTACGTGGGTCTAATGTAGTTTTAGCTTAACTGTTTCGAACAATCTGCTTATTTTTCTTTTTAATGCAAACAAATTGGTTTGCAGCAGCCTAGCCACCTCTCGCGCATATAGAGCTGCATTAGTCAGGGTCCAAAACTCGTGCATTTAAGTTGACATTTGATAAAGCTAAAGGTTTCAAAGTACCTTCATATACTAAAGTTGACAGCAGCCCGGGTTGATACTCGTATATGCCAGCGATATTAAGCAAAGGTCACATAGCCATAACAAAGTTCTCACCGAGCAGAACTAATACCGGTCTTTTGATATAGAATCTTGCTCCTCCTTTATTTTTCAGTAGGAAATCATGAAAAGACTTCTAGCGTATAAGTCTATAGCGTTAAAATTTAACTGGTTTAAAGCAACCCGTGTTACCTCAAGCCCTTTGCGTACCAGATCCACGGTAACTTAAAAAAGCGCATGAAACACGACGCTCTTTCGACCAGGGCCTAGGTCTTATCGGCCGACAAGCTACCCATTGCTTGCCGCCTGTGTCTACGAGGACCGGGAATCGCCCCGATGCCCGATGCCCGATGCCCGATCGCGCCGATGGCGTCTTCTGAGCATCTAGGGCTTGAGGACGTTCTCTCTCTGTCGTTTTTTACCACCTTATTCGCTCACAATACTACTTCGCAGAAGGAGGTGACTATTTAGGGTGTTTTTAATATCGTGCGCATGCGGGATTGCTCCGCACGCGTAGCCCCCGCAAATGTCCTTTCCAATAAGTATTTATTCTAATGCGTGGAATACGCACACGGGATGCGGGGCGTGATATCGGGCAGCAGCCCCACATGCGAAGCAATTCCGCATGCGTGATGAAATCCGCACGATATTAAAAATACCCTGAACCTGATACCACTTCATTATTCCAATCAAATAAAGCTTTGGTAGTCTGTCATTAGTCAACTGACACTTGTACAGAAGGGTAGTTATTTGTTGAAGGAATCGTCGTCGGGCAACGTTAGTCTTAGTTAAATTACAAGTTACCGCGCCCTATAATTTTATGTCCCGTCACGGCTCCACATCACAAGCCACGCCGCAACATATACACGATATTGACACTTTATGGTTTCATAACATGAAACGTCTTAATGAATAACCTGCCTGACAATATTTATGTCAACAGCTTAACCGATGACCACTTTATTAATTAATTAAGTAATGTATTACATTGTGTGCAAATAGCCCTTGAGGATGGACTTATTTAGAAACACTTCCTTCTTCAAATAATGTTGGTATTTCAAGCTTAGTTTTTCCCGTGCATTGATAAAGGTTGGTTTTTAATTTTTTATTCTGTTCATCTGAATTGGGTAAAATACATACGAGCTACAGAACAAAGCCATTTCCAATATACGCTAGGAGTCACCCACAGACTGCGTAGAGTCCAAGTCCTGAGGCAGGCAGGTAAATACGGCTATTTTGATCGCCTAAATTACCTACGTCAAAGTTGACACTGCCCAGACCAGGCTATACTAAAAAAAAGATTACTTTGCGGACTACGGCATAAAACGGACGTTGATGACGACGTTAAATCTTTACCAACGATACCATTATACACAGCTACGTCAACTGCGTACTTTTAGAACTTTTAAAAATGTGTACTTTCAGGAAGTCCAACAAGTTTTATTACAAATGCTGAAAGTATGTGAAGAAGCTAGCCATTTCACCAAATAGAGAGTCGCGTGTCGGGTGATACTTATTTTTAGCGGTGATCAATACCGGAATTATTTAAAAATTCATTACGTTCTACCTTTCGCAGCGTTTGGAGCTCGTAGCAGAAAAATGGCACAGAACATGCAGTGTTATTTTTTAATTTTGGACGAAATAAGCATAACTTAACTTGATTATAATTACGACATTTGACAAAGTTTCAAGTCTACAATTATTTTTGTTAATTGCTAGACGGCCGCGGGCAATTTCCACTTTATCGTATTTAAATCGTACTGAAGTAGAACTCGAAATCCGAGTACTTGTGAGCAATGCCAAGTTTGTGGACCACTGCAAACGACGCAAGATATCGAAGCAAGTCCGCCGAAAACGGTCTACGTTTCAAGAATAAATATAAAAAGGGTAGTTTTCTATTGCAGTTTATTGAGTAACAATATCGATTAGCCAAATAAGGTCATCAATATTGCTTAAGAGGAGATTCGATCCTCAGAAACGAATAGCTCAAGAAGCAGCATCCGACTATTTGTCTTTATTAGAAGATGCGGCATGAAAGCAGCGAACGAAACACCTACTAAATTGGAAGTTCAAAAATTCAGGGTGCGCCTGGCGTACATCCAGCACATTGATCCAGGTTAAAAAGAAAAAATTATTCTGTTCTGCCTCCTTCATCTTCTTTGTCCTGAGGTTTTTCGGCAATGTGCCAGGATCCGATTTGCTTGATAGAGCTTAGTAAAGAGCACGTCACGAATAATAAGCTAGGTAATTTATTTCTACGTTTCGAGAGCCAAGACTTCTGTTTGAAGAAGCTGCACAGCAGTATATCGTTTTGACCTATTAACGAAAACTAGCGGTTGTTTTGAACTTCTGAAGTCTGGAAAAACGAATGGTAAAAATGGCGTACTCGAAACTTTTTGGCTGTATATTTTCATCGTTCAACTGATTGAATGATATTAGGCTACACGCGCACAGATGCGGCCTCTGTTACGAACCCAGAGCTTGTTTCAACCTTCGTCTGCAAACATGCAAATAAAAAATAACAGACCACTTGTTGGACACTTTCTAGTTTCTGAGAAGCCAGAGGCTGCGATAAGAACCTCATAGCGTATATTCAAGAATAACTGCTAATAATAATAATAATTCATTTATTTAAAAGACAACTTTTGGTCCACATTATAATGTTAGTATAACTTATTTCTATGTTAGATCAAAAAATTCAATTTTATTACACTCATTATACAGTATTACATAATTATTAAATTCAACTAAACGAAGCTAAACGAAGCCCTGGCAAACCTTTTGTTTTTTGAGGTGGGAAATCATCAATTAATCTCTCTCGCTCTGTGTAGAACGCGACGAGAGATAAAGTCAAAATCCACCATATTTTCAGTTGCCCTTTTCGTCCAGGGCCATGGTATCTCTTTTCAACAATTCCGCAGAGGCTTGCAGTCCTGACCTTCTGAACGAAAACGTCCTGAACTTCAGTGAATGAAAATATCGATAGGACAGAAAAAGGACTCTCATTGCCAAAAACTTTACGACCTTCTTGCATTTCTTTCTCTATGACGACGATGTGACCAAAGCAATGACGTAGTCAAAGGTGTGCTCACAAGCACCTTACCACTTTTGATTTGAAGACGACACTAAACTTTATTTTTTTATTCCGATTAAGAGACTGAACTTTGTTCTTGGCCGAAATGACGAGCATGCGCTTTGTTCCACACAAAGGTCGAACGCCAGTCGATCGCCCGCAGAATGGATCAATCGATGTTATCAGCAGTTGCTACAACACCAATCGATTGCTAATGCTGCTGATCAAAGACTGATTATTTGGTAACTTAAGAGTTCTACCATGAGTGGAAATCGAAGAAACCGTGAGCAAAAGCTCACTTGAGTTGCGAATTCATCAAGGAACTCCTCCCACTCTGAATGGCGCGCGATTTGCTCGCATTACTTCTTGGCAGAAGGTGGCTGCTTCCCATTATCTCTCGCTTGGCTAGAAGTGGCCACCAATCTCCCCTACAAGGACACGCCGGTGTTCCGCCCAAGGCAGAACTCCACCGTAACCTCCAGGCGATCCGCAAAATGGTAAGACGTAGACCTTACAAACTGAATTAACTGATTCTGATAAGGTGTTTCACTATTCAACAGGACGCATAATAAACGCATTGCCGAAACGCCTTCACGTGTGCGTGACACGACTCGACACGCAAAGTACCTACCTACATGTCTTCAACATAGATACATTTGTATACAAACCTACTTTAGTTTCTATTATAGCCACAAGTGGTTCAAAAGGTGATGGAGGCATGTGTATGTAATAATAAGTTGTTATAGTGTTATTGTAGAACAAAGAAGTATTCCATTCAATTATTATATACTTTTAATGAAAACACAGTGTTTTTGCATATTGTAAAATTTTTTTTCTATGACATTTGTGGAATCAGAATGACATTAAATAATGACTACATTGTAGATATTATTAGGTAATAAATATTGTTATTGAAGATTTTATGTTTTTGAGGAACCATTGCTGTTTTTCACAGTAGTTTGATTACTACATTGAATTGCAGGATTTTCTTAATAGAAAAAACATAGATGGATGTTAAATGTTAACCTCACAGGAATGGCATCCCAGATTTACAGGAGGATTATAGAGTAAATTAGACCTACCTTTGGAACCTTAGCATGTCCTCCAGTACGGACATCCCTGATGGTGGCAATGTCCAGCATCTCCACTTCCATGTTCTGGTCGGTCCAGTACAGGAAGAACCCCTTGGGGTCCACCCGCAGGGTGACCGGCAGACCCGTGCCTGAGTCCTGTGCAGACAAGTACATAATTATTAGACTAGAAAAAAATGGTTACAACCTCTTCCAAAATCTCTGTTTACTTTGTTAAACTTTAAGCAATTTTGGTGCATTGATAAGAGTGCATTGTACATTGTTTTGTTTGCAATCAGGTTATCACAATAAACACTACAGAATTAAAATTGAACCTAACAACAATCTAATATTAGATCATTATCAAAGATTTAAGTGAACTGACATGGTAATTAAACTGATAAGAGAATGTCAATTGTTAATTTTCCACTAACAATCTATCAATTTTCTATCAATCCATCATTTTCATCTTATTATGTTTTCTAAATTAAGTTATTATTAATTTGAAGAATCTAAAAATATTGAGCAAAAGAGTAAAAAAAAAAACAAATACAATCTATATTATAAAAAAGACTATTTGTTGTCGAGATAAGCATAAAACCACACTACAAAATAAATATATAGCAATATTGATACAAACATGCACAAAAAATCGTATTAGATTCTACTAAGAAACTTTTGCATTAAAAAGTAATAATTTTGAAGAGGAACATAATTATCGACACGTAAGGCGGCAATCTAGTGTAAAACTTAATGCAGGTACCACAAAAGCAACAGTTTTCAAAATAAAATAAAAATAGCAAAAAAATACCTCATCCCACTTGATGAACTTCTCTCCCTCCTGTAAAGCCTTCGGCACTTCAATCGGCTTCAAACTGACTCTAGCAGATCTCGTAGTTGAAGTCATCATGAATAATAAACACAATTATGCGGAAATAATATCACTATTGTAGATGAAAACCGTCATCTTCCTCTCTGTGCACAGATCTATCTGAGAAATCTATGAATGGCACGCTCAACAGACGAACACCGAGTGGATGCAGACAAACTACAACTTGATATTAAATCAATAATGACTAACATATTAGAACATTATCCGCGATAAATAACACCTGCCTAATTACTAACAAACAATAATTTTTCCCACATACTATATCTCGACGAGACCACCAAAATTCCAGAATGTCAAAATGTACTAAGAGCCATAGTGATGTAACCAGTTTAATATCGATATGTTACGGGAGGAAAGGGTTCTGATAAAAAAAAATTAAAATAAAAATTAGATTTAAAAAATAGCAAATAAAAATAATATCGAAGGAAAAAAAAGAGAAAAATGAACTAAATTTAAAATTTATGCATAATTGGCAGTATGATTACTAAAATCCATTACTTCGTATTTTAATCGAAATAAGATAATTATGGAACTGAGGCATAATAGAAATTCTATTGCAAAATTAAATGATTGCACGTGGTTTATTTAATTTGTCAATTCAGTCACACAGACATCTTTGACCAGGGTCTTAATAATTTGTACCTTAATTTACTTTTACACTATTATTTTTCTAATTCAAAACATTGAAACCTATAAAATTATTTATCGATATTCAGTTGTACATCACTAGCAGCCGTGTGGCTCAGTGTGGCTCGAAAAAACTAAATGTTGCCATAAAAAGTACTTAGTGATGCACAATTTTAATCGCCTAAATAAATATCAAAAACTTTATTTTACTATCAGTGCTTTCCACCACAGCTTTCCACTACTAAATTAAATCAGATCAACATTCAAATTTGCAGTAACACATCGTGACCGCATTTATGCCGCAGTCATAAAAATCTTTGAAAAACCGTAACTTGCAAACGATTTTTAGTTGTCCGTCTGTCAGTCTGTCAAGACCATTTATCACGGAAATGCGTGGAGGTATCGAGTTAAAATTATAAACATATACTCAAGTCCGGGTTCCCTTCCAGCCGTGAAAAAATCAAACTTTTGTGTTAATTTTGCGCAAGGAAACGTATATTTTGACCCTCTCAAAGGAATCAAAATTCATAGGGAAGTACCCTATGAATTTTGATTCCCTTGACCTAGAACCTAGACCCTTCCGTTGACTTAGAAACCTAAAATATGGCACAAGGTCCAAGTCTAAAAAATAATCAATAAAAAAAAACTTTTTCACTTCGGAAAAATCTTCGAGATTTTTCTTTTCTTTTCTTCGGTGTGCAAGTCAGTCCAACTCGCACTTGCCCAGTTTTTTTTTTTACGATTACCATTTCTGAAAGATAAATCATAATAGTCTCCATTCAATACCCAAATGGACATAAATATGATGCCTAAGAAAGAAACTAACTATCTGAAATAGAGTCTGTGAATGGCCTGTGCGTACCGTTGCGTCACCAAATACTTGACAAAGTGATCACCCGAGAAAACGCGACCCGAACATGTCAAATTGACAAATGAACGCACATTTTGAATTTGTCATAAAAATAAATAAGATGAACTCGTATTTACGCGATTAGAGTCTGTCTAACGAAAGCGCGACCTGGAGTTTTTTTTTAAATTAAATTGTCAACATAATTTTACCGTCAAAAGCACGTCAAAGTCTGTGATTGAAATTGTCAGTATTTTGCAACAAAGATAATTTTTTAAAAATAATTGCTTTATTATGGGTAAAACCATAAAAAGTTATGTAGGAAAGCTGCGAAATACTATGATCAGTAAATTTAAAGAAAAACAAGAAGAGAAAGTAGTGGTTTTCGAAAAAACAACAATTTTTATATACGATCTCGTGTTTTCAAGTTAGTATGACATTATAATCTTGATCATTTTTGACTGACTATTAGATATATTTTACGATATGATGATAATTTTTCATATGTTTATAGATCATCTTGAAGATATTCAAGGACTGCGCGAAATAAATAAAAAAATAATGAATCGTTAAGGAATTGAGTGAAAAAATCCTTTACACTTAAAACTAAGCTCTAAGAAGAAATATCTTCACTACAGTGCTTTATACGTTCAATACGTTCAAAAGCGGTCGAATTGATGTGATGAAAGGTTTGACTCAGTCTGGTAGGCCATCAACGTCTTCAACTGCAGCTAACATCGTAAAAGCGAAGAAAACAGTGACTGAAAATCCTCTTTAGAATTAAAAGAGATAGCAGCTGAACTTTCTGTGTCTCAATTGACCCGTATAATTTGAAACAATTACATCCGTAAGAAACATGTCGCCGCCCCAGAAGACCTAAATTTTCTTTAAAAACTTAATCGCATATGAGCCGGGCTGAGGACGATTCGATTCCAGCCTTGAAAGAGCACACTTTGAGAATGATAAAATTCAACATTTTGTGTATTATTGACCTTTTCCCGTGACTTTCTTGAAAGAATAGTAAAATATCAATAAATAAATCTTTACTCGTTTTTGTATTGTATTGGTTATAATAGCTATCCAGTATTGTTCTACTGCTGTGCAAAAGCCATCCACTCTTTCTAATGGTCTCAGTTCCTTACTCACATTCCATTTCTTAAGAAAGACATCCAGGTCGGTTGGCAAACCTTGAGTTTAGATTTTTGGATGTTAGTCAAAGACCAAGTCTGTATACACTATAGGTCAAATGAGTAGAATATACGTGTCCATAAGCTTACGCTTCAGTGATATGGGCAAAGTGCCCTTAAATAGTTCCTTCATGGACCAGTAACTTTTTCAGGTATGTTCTGTTCAACCCGCTATTTCTTTGTCTTATCTTGCCCAGAAAGAGACTACTTGGCCCAAGTAGATAATAATATATTCTGGAACGTATTGTATATTCTGTTCGCCTACGTGTACGTTCCTTATAGAGCTGTTGGTTATGATTTTGGTACCTTCAATATGTTTATATTTAGTCCAACCAGCATTTGCTCTAGTCCTGTGGCTGTAAGAGAGAACAGCACAATATTATCAGAGAAACGCAAATTAGTTAACTTCGCTTCGCCGATGACAATGTCCTTCTCTTCCCATTCAACTGCTAATGTATGAAAGAATTGGTGAATAACTTTGGGGACAACGGGACGCCCTGTTTGACTCCCCTAAGAGTTTTAAACATAGGATCTAATCTCTCGTAACTTGCTGGAAGTATGTGTGGATTCTATTTTTGTTTTTTAAGGGAATTGAATATTGCTGAGTGTGTGACGCTGTTAAAAGCGTATTGGTTGAGTATATATATTTCTAAACATTTTGTGTTCTTCAAATTAGGAATATAGTTCGTCGCGAATACAAAAATACTCAAGTATCAAAATTTTTTTCTCCTAGTATGACAGTAATACCATATTCAATATTTTTTAATTTGACCTCCTTTTCTCAGGTCGCGCTTTCGTTAGACAGACTCTATCTTTGTATTTGGATGATACATGTGTTTTTTATTCAACGACATCACAATCTTTAAGTTAAAATATAAGAATTTCGAAAATCAAATTGAACCGAAATCAACGCAAAGACAGCTTTTCTAAAATGGGGAAGCCAATAATTATGTCCCTGTTGTCGAAAAGGTGAGAAAAAGATTTTTGGACTCAATTTTTTTTTTTTACAATTTGTTACACGCTAAGTTAGAAAAACAGGTACAACACTAATCAAAACTTAAATACTATCAAAAAATGACGTTTGTCATTTACGTATTGACACTTACTTTATTTGACAGTTTCCGAAATTTCGATGTTCCCGCGGACAAGCGAAGTGGGGATACGATTGTTTCAATAATTAATTAATTAGTGTTAAGTAAGTGATGAAAATATGCTTGATAGAGAAATTAATTCATACAAAAAATAGGTGACGTTTAAATTAAATAATTGCTATTCATTTCAGCTCGATCAATTAAACGATGTCGGAATCAGAAACTACTGAAGTTGTTGATCAAGAAGCAAAACAAGAACATAGCCCTAGAAAACGAATACGGCATCGCAAGAAACAAGTATACGACAATATCCTTAAACAAATGGAGTTCTACTTTAGTGATGCTAACTTAACTAAGGATAGGTTTTTGGGAGATCTCGTAAAGAAAGACCCTTATGTGCCTCTAGAAATATTCCTGAAATTCAATAAAGTTCGTGCCTTAACGCAAGATGTTACCGATATAGCGAAAGCTATGAAGAACTCCACTCTCTTGGATTTATCAGAGGACAAATTAAAGGTATAGTTATGTTCATTCATTGTAAACAGTTTGTACAACAGTAAGAGCTTATACAAAGCTTATCAATGTCAAGGTTTCGTCTAATAGGATGAGTTCATGAGTAGCATTTGAACCACTTCCCACTCCTTCCAGGCTCACATGTAATAATGCAGCTAGAGTTGTGACTGATATATTAGCACGTCGATCCACAACTACCCAACTTGTTCATACAAAAGTAGACTCTAAACATCGGAATTAAGGCCTATAGTGGCGTGGATGTGAGAGGACACCGGTGTCCTCTGAGCTAGGACAGATATTCATTAAGATATTACTGATATTCAATGGATTTATGTATTAGTAATCAGACTAACTCTGATATGCTAATATTTCATAGTCACATAATATCTAAGGACCGTTCAACACAGGGCGAATAATATTATGAAAAAGTACTCAGTGAATATAATATCACTTGGGATTCATTCGATTACCGCGGATCATATTCACTCACTACTATGACAACAAATATACTAATGAAATGTTGTATCATTCATAAGCAACAGTATTAACATTAATTATCTACTTAGCAATATCAAAAACCTAAATACTATCTCAAAAATGATATCTGTCTATTGAATACAAATACAGCAGTGATATCTATGTATTCCATCATATTCAGATATCACTAATACTCAAATATTAGTTTAAATATCATGATGTTACTTGATGAATATATTCGTATTAGCTAATACTGACAAATATCGGTATTAACCCATCTATAAATGCAGCTTAAAAGTAAATGAGAATCAAAACTATACTAAGATTTTTTATTAGATGAAGTAAAGTGACAGCAGTGGACAATGCCCAACTGTCTAATAACAATGCCCAACTGTCAAACAACCATTGTTATAGCTGTCACTTTACTTCATCTAATAAAAAATCATAGTATACACTAGAATTGCTATAGGATGGTGATGTGACAGCTGTCAGATTCATACAATATAGCAAGCTATCCTTTTCTCTCACGTCAAAGATACATATTTTCGTCCTGGTATCATCCTACCCATGCTATGTAGAAAAGCTAGTGATACAAAAGGCATAATTATTTTACTTAATCAACATTTTACTAAATAACAGTATTCTTTTTTAGGTAAAAAGAAAGACTGCAGTTCTACCATATGATGCAGACTCCAGAACAGTGTATGTTGAGTCAATACCTGTGACAGCCAGTAGAGAGTGGCTGGAGCGAGTGTTCTCGGACTATGGCCATGTTGCTTACATATCACTGCCGAAGTTTAAAAACTCGCAGAAAATAAAGGTGAACTGATATTAATGATTTATTATTTTTTGAAAACAGATGAAAGCTAATGTTAGATCGACAAGACTAATTCTAATGTAGAATACGTCATGTGGCAAGAATCAAGTTCTACAAGTCTAGTTTCCTTAAAAAATTATGGAGACCAACACACCCAGATCGGCGTGTGTGCCATATGTGTGCGCAGAGTAGTTCTACCTTAATTAGTTCTATAATCCATTCAAAATAAAATTATAAATTTATACAAACCTATTTTTTATATATATTTCCACCAATTTTGACTTTTATTGCATTGGTGGCATGACAAATGGTGGCTGCAGTAATCAGTTGGTATTGTAACCACTCTTTTGCTTTTATTGCCATCCTTATGCCTATGGAATAGAATCCAAAATCGGTTGAATGGACAGTAAAAGAAGTTTTTTTAAATGTCCAATCATATTTTTTGTCCATACAGTTTGTTTTAACTTAAGTTTTCAAGTCTTCTCTAGTGCATAAATTCTATAAAAAAAAATTACTTGATCAGCAAATACTGTCTTTTCAACATCAACATTTATCAAAATTACAGGGCTTTGCATTCATAGAGTTCAACAGGCCCGAGGATGCCCAAAAATGCATAAATACATTTACTAAAATGGGTTGCAAGCTTCCGACTTGCATGCCTCCTGAAGACCTATCTTCTATAAAGATGTTCTCGGTAGATGAACCATCAAATGACATGCCTGAGAAAAAGGTAGAAGAAGAATATGAGCCTCCAACTAAGAGGAAGAAAAAGAAGGACAAAAAAACTCCAATGAAGAGTGAAGTCGGGAAGCTGGAGTTGAAGTTGGGGATTGAGTCGGAAAGTGAGAAGAGAATGGATACTCCTACTGTAAGTATTACTTGAGGCCTCTTAAAAGATATCACATAAATAGTGAAGTACTACATTCATATTGCCCTAAATTAAACATATTTAGATTCAGAAACATAGCATCGACTACTCTAGATGTGGTGACAGTGCATCATTGCGGCTCTTTTCTTTCAGTATGTCAGTACCTATTTTTCCGAAATTAAGTGATCTTCCAGTGGCTGAATCTGTTTTGATGAGGTTAAAAAACCAGGGGCTTACTCTCGAGTTTAATTCCGATCGCTAAATTGGTTTAAAATTACGTGACCACACGCCAAGCCCAATCCCCATTTTACTTAGTTTCCCAAAAAGGTCACGCAATTTGGCCCTAGCATCGAATTCAAGAGTACCTAACGTCACAATACCAATGTCGACTAATCGGAATTAAACTCGAGAGTAAGCCCCCCGCTCTGGGCGGAGAATTTCAGACTTTTGCTATAACCCATCCATCAGATTTTTGGTTATTTTTCGGCATGACTTCTATATCATGCACATACACAAGACACAGAGAACAGGAACACCTATCTGTAGACTATACAAATATTTGTTCCGTGCGGGATTCGAATCCACTACCCGCAGCGCAGCAGCCTATCGGTCAACCGTTGCGCCAACCGTGCCGTCAATGTTCGTTGATGTCCTAATTGGTGTTTATTGGCATTCAGTGTGTAAAGGTCTTAGGCCTCTGCCTCGAATCTTGCGGGCAGTGGGCCGGCGGCAGCGGCGGCGTGGGCACTCACCACTTGACTGGAGTGCACCGCTCGTTATCCGCTCCCGCGCCGCTGTATTCGAGGGCCAGTCCATTTGATTTTATGCATAAGATCCTGCCGCTCCTGCGCCGCCGCCGCCGCCGCGCCGCAGCCCGCAAGATTCGAGGCAGACGCCTTAAAGGCTGGGACGCTGAGTACATCAAAGTATTCCATTAGTATTTTATAAGTCTTATTGAACCTATCCCTTAGTCTGAGTTGTTCCAGTGTGATCTTTGAAGCACTCGTCATAGAATAGATTGCGTATGGTGTGGAGTTTAACTTGCTTTTAATTGATCTTTGTTCACCAGAGTGATGGTTTTAAAAATGTGGGTGGCACCGCGTAATAGAAGGCGCAACATTGTATGGTCTCCGCTAAGGTGTACCGATGACCTGATGAGGGTCACGGGGTTCCGATAGATGTGAGACACAAAAGACCGTTTGATGTGGCGAAGAATTGATCCAGTCCACCAGTGGATATCTTTCAGCTGAAATGATGATGAGATTACAATAGCATATTCTAAGACAAGTCTTCTGTAGGCTTTTGTAAAACTTAACCTAGCAACTAGGGTGGTGCCAGCGGTGTACCTGTTTGTTTTGTACTTTTTTCTTGGGGTGCAGTTATAGAAGTTCGCACCAAGCGTATAGAAAAGCAAGTTATGTGTGATTTGGAGTTTGATACTACCTAATTACTTTTTCAGGAGGAGAATAAAAGCATAACAAGTGTGTCAACACCTACAGAAGTGAGTACAAAAATAACAGTTGCGTTTATTTGCTTAATTTAATAAAATAAATGACAACGGTTTTTCCTGAACGGTTAGGCAGCGAGGTTAAAATATTCCAAACAAAGCGCGTAGCTTTTAGGGTTCGGTACCCAAAGGGTACTAATGAGACCCTATTGCTAAGACTGCTATATGTCTATCTGTCACCAGGCGTATACAACTTTATTTTTAGTATATGCGGAACCAGAATATAGTTTGTTCAGAATCAGTAACTGAATCGATTCCAAAAAATTTTACACTATGTAATATTTTTTCCCAAAAATATTAAAAAAAGATCACAAGTTGGACACCACCGGTACTAAGTACAAAACAGGTCACGGCAGGCCATTGCGGGCATTAGGAACCAGCGCACAGTTGGGTGCGGAAGTAAAACAAACCCTCAGACACCCGGATGGTCCGGTGACCATGTGTTTGTGTGAACAGCCAGGTAACAACAAGCTTATAACTTTGTGCTTTTTCATGATACTGTTATGAAATTTTGTACATGGATTCTTTACGTAAAAATAGTAGACACGTGTTTCGGGTTTCGCATATACTAAAAATAAGGTCGTATATGTATGACATGAATCGTCATGGCTCAGCATTTGAAATTTTCACAGATTATGTATTTCTGTAGCCGCTATAATGACAATTACTAAAAACAGAATAAATTAAAGCTCCATAAAACAAACGTGATATTTTATCGTTTTTTGCTACGGAACCCTTCATGCGTGAGTCCGGCTCGCACTTAGCTAATTTTTTTTTTAAGTGTTTGGGCAGATGCTACTAAATGCTATGATTTCTACTGTTATATTGTTCTTTCAGGAAAATAAACTATTAGACCTTGAATCCAAAGATGAGATGACCAGTCACGATGAAGGCAAAGACACTGGCGACACATCAAGGAAAAAGAAGGCTCGAAAACGTACTGCAAAGGAACGCAGCAAGGCTAAAAATAACCTTAGTAAAAACGAGGCTCCAAGAGGTGCACTGTGGGGACTACAAGTGTTGTCCAAGTCAGAATGGAAAGCTCTGAGGAATAAGTACTTGAACCTTCAAAGAAAGTATATGAAAGAGATGAAAGCTAATCTACATAATAATAAACATCAGTACTCGAGTATTCCTGCGCCCGCCGCGCCCTCTGTTGAAGTACCAGGTATACTTTAACCCAATACATCAATAGTCTTAACAAATAGTTGTCCTTTTAGCAGTTACTTTTGGCAAAATCTTTTTAGGGGTACACTCAATGAACCATATTTATACAAAACGGAACCCTTATAGGACCACTTTGTTGTCCGTCTGTCTGTCAAGACCCTTTACCTCGGTCGGACGAGTCAAGATATCAAGTTAAAATTAAAACCTTATACTCAAATCTGCGATCCCTTGAATCTGTGAAAAAATTAAACTTTTAAATTGACGGTAAAGAAGGATATAGTCGTTTATGTCGCAAAAGACGTATATTTTGACACTTTCAAGGGAATCAAAATTCATAGGGACCTCCTTCCTGTAGACCTAAAACCCTAAAATTTGGAATGAAGCAAAGTCCTATAGTACAAGTATAGGAATAAATCTAAAAACTGTAACTTTGTTGTTACGTCACAGAAAAAAAAACGTTTTTGGATTTGGAAAAACCGTCGAGACTTGATTCAGGAATTGAACTATGTATTTACGTAAGTTAGTTTGGACTGAACCCTCAGTGCGCGAGTCCGACAGTCCGAGTCGGCAGTTTTTTTTAATCACAATGATATAAACCTTCATGTTAGTACTAAGGGCCGGGACACATAAACACGATACGACGTCGTGTCGTACCACGATACGGCGTCGCGTCGTGGGAATCTACGACGAGCATCGTAAAAAACTACGTCGCGACATCGTAACGTGCCACGATACACGGCACGACGCCGTCGATACAATGCAGGGTGAATTGTCGCAGTTAATTTCGAGAAATGGACCGCACTAGACGCGTCCTGCTCCTGCTGTTGTTTTTAAATTTTTATTCTTATATTCTTCTGATGTTTTGTCCCATAGTACGGGACGCTGCTCGACTAGCGTTATTAAATGATCGACCTCAATATTGTTAGTGTCCATCATCTTTGAATTTTGAATAACAACTGTGGCACTGACACAGGAACGCATCGTGAGTTTCTACGACGCGACGTCGTGCCGTGTATCGTGACACTTTACGATGTCACGACGTATTTTTTTACGATGCTCGTCGACTAGATTCCCACAACGCGACGTAGCATCGTTAAACGACGCTGCATCGTGGTACGACACGACGTCGTATCGTGTTTATGTGTCCCGGCTCTAATTTATTTTGGTACATTGTGCACGTCTCTCACACGCAACGATGCGACGAGCCTTTCGACCCCAATAACCACCTGTTCTGCAAGCAATTTACAAGTCAAGCATTTATTTCAACTGATTGCAGGTTCGTCTTCCGGGCAAGCAGACGCGCCTAAAGGAATAGCCTCTATAGAAAAAGTACCGGGATTATTCGTAAAAGAAATTTTGCTTGAGCCATGCTTAGACGTGAGGCTAACAAAAAGGACGGTAAGCGAAAAATTCAATATATTATACTGCTGCACTAATTAAAAAAGCGCCAAGGAAAAAGTAAGCGGAAATTGAATTACTCATAGATTCAGATTCTTAATGAGCTCTGTATAGTTATTTAATCCTAAAATAAAAACCTCCACCAAACCTCCTTACTGCACTTTTGTTTAGCGTGGCAGTAGAGCACTCGATCGTGTAAATATAAATAGAGCTGTTGATTCTGATTACCGTGACTGATTTTTGACGACCATTTTTGTATTCATAATTTTTGATTTTTTTTTTCGGACTGGAGGCCGCAACTCTACGTCCAAAGCGCGTATTTTGCTTGCGGGTGGGACAAATGTGTAATTTGATCCACCCCAACTCCTTAGAGAAGGCTAGTAGTGCCTTGGACTTACTGACCATTTGACGGAGGGTACCTGAGTTGTCTCGTGTCGTCTTTTTCCAGGCAGGCTCTACAGAGTGGGCATTGCTTATACTTATTGACTAAAGGCTGAAATTATTGCACTATTGGCTTTTGTATGCCGCTTCTGAATCGAGCGTGTAAAATTGATCTAAGATCCGATAGAAGAAGTACCTTCCCTCATCGGTTATTTGATTAGGATAAATATTATATGCTAGATGATGCTTTTATTGATACATTGCGAGTAGGTTGCCTATCTAAATCTGGTGCCAAAGATGTGAAACAATTAAATTAGTTAATAATTTTTTTTCATCAACTACCCTGATTGGTTATTTAAGAAAGACGAGCATCAGCTGAAAGAATGCGCTCTGAGGAACTCAAAAAGTATAAGTTGCCTAATTTTCCTTGGGGCAAACATAGGAGTTGCCTCGTTTGAAGAGGTAGATAAATGGTGGTAATATACTCTCATCTGTTATTTAATCGAATTATATATCAAATGAAAGGTAATTTTATTCCTAATCCAACCGTATTAGGTTGCCTTCCCAAAAATGGTGTGAATGAATAGTTGCCTACATTTAAGATTTAAAATTTTCTGGGCTAGTTCTGGTATTTAAAATATATTTCCTCATCTGTAATTAAATGATAATAAGATTATACGCCAGATAAAGCATATATCGATATATCGCGAGTAGATTGCTTAGCTAAATCACATACCAATGATGTTAAACAATAAAATTTGTTATTAATTATTTTTTATCTACTTCCCTGACTTGTCGTTTAAGAAAGTCGTGTATCAGCTGAAAGTATGTGCTCTAAAGAACTGGAAAAATATAAGTTGCCTACTTTTCCTCGGTGCAACTATGAGGGTTGTCTCGTATAAACAGGTAAATAAAGGTTAACATGATACTCTCATCTGTTATTTCATTGAATCGAGTATCAAATGAAAGGCTATTTTATTCCTAACCCAGCCCTATTAAGTTGCCTTATCAAAAATGGTGTGAATTCATGGTTGCCTAGATTTAATATGTAAAATTTTCTGGGCTAGTTCTGGTGATAGAAATACATACCCTCATCTGTAATTAAATGACAGTAAAATTATATGCTGGATAATATATATATACATCGCGAATAGATTGCTTAGCTAAATCAGATGCCAATGATGTTAAACAGTAAAATCTGTTATTATTATTTTTTTATCAATTTCCCTGAGTTGGTATTTAAAAAAGTAGAGCATCAGCTGAAAGAATGTGCCCTAAAGAACTGGAAAAATATAAGTTGCCTACTTTTCCTCGGTACAACTATGGGGGTTGCCTCGTATAAATAGGTAAATAAAGGTTCACATGATACTCTCATCTGTTATTTCATTAAATCGTGTATCAAATGAAAGGCTAGTTTATTCCTCATCCAGCCCTATTAAGTTGCCTCACCAAAAATAGTGTAAACTCATGGTTACATAGATTTAATATATAAAATTTCTGGGCTACTTCTGGTCATAGAAATTTATTCACTCATCTGTAATTAAATGACAGTAAAGATTATATGCTAGATATTATATATATAGATCGCGAGTAGATTACTTAGCTAAATAAAATGCCAATGATGTCAAACAGTAAAATCTGTTATTATTATTTTTTTATCAATTTCCCTGAGTTGGTATTTAAGAAAGTAGAGCATCAACTGAAAGAATGTGCCCTAAAGAACTGGAAAAATTTAAGTTGCCTACTTTTCCTCGGTGCAACTATGGGGGTTGCCTCGTATAAACAGGTAAATAAAGGTTCACATGATACTCTCATCTGTTATTTCATTGAATCGTGTCTCAAATGAAAGGCTATTTTATTCTTAATCCAGCCCTATTAAGTTGCCTCACAAAAAATGGTGTAAACTCATGGTTACTTAGATTTAATATGTAAAATTTTCTGCGCATGCATTAACTGTGACAAGTGTGATGCATCTTTCATTTGATAGACAAAGATGCATCTAGTTTATTTTTAATGTGTAAATTATATTAATGATTATATTTTTTTTATCCAAAAATTAATGATGAATTAATTGACGTACCAAACTGGAGGCAAGGATATCATGAAGCCGAGTGCTGCAGTGACAAATTTCTACGCGTATTAAACGAAATAAATTAAAAGAACGAGAAGTATTTTTATCATTAAAATATTAAATTATTGAAAAATTATTTATATATTAATTTGTTGGTAAAGTCAATTTATTGTATTAATAATTATAATAATTTTTAATAATCTGTTCACAAATAGAATTTAAGTTTTTATTAAATTTTACGAGCTTTAAAACATGGACCTCTTTGCTGTAAAAAAGAAATAATCACCACGACAGTGGTATTTGATTAATTTAGCTGGCCAAAATTCTAATTTCTAAAACTCAAAATGTCATTACTTTTAAACTAGGGCTCTAGTTTAAAAGTAATGATTTACTATTAAAGGTAGATTATGTTTATCTGTATTCCAACAGTGAATGAATATTTTTGGACCAGGGCCCTCTCAGGTGTCCTCAGAACATCTTGCCCAGATCAATGCTTTAGAAGCGCATAGAGGACAAACATACAAACATTGTTTTTTATTTATAGAGATTCATAATGATATTTTATTAAAAAATACTATAATGTTGCTTTTTTTTCTATTACCAGTATTTAATCCACGTTTGCATGATCAACAAAAAAATCCTTTTAAAAAACGTACATTTTGAACGAAAAAAACATTTCGTAATTATGTAGAGTGGCTGACAAATTAATTCTAGGGTAAAAATCGATATTATTACATACACATTTAAAATGAACACGATGCATGTTTGTCTATCAAATGAAAGATGCATCACTCCTCTGTCAGTCAATGCACGTGCAGAAAATTTTACATTGAAAATCTAGGCAATCATGAATTCGCACCGGTTTTGGTAAGGCAACCTAATACGGTTTGATTAAGAATAAAATAACCTTTACTTGATATAAAATTTGATTAAATGACAGATAAGGGTACACTTTGAACATTTACTGGATTCACACCATTTTTGGTGAGGCAACTTAATAGGGCTGGATTGAGAATAAAATAGCCTTTCATTTGAGACACGATTCAATGAAATAACAGATGAGAGTATCATGTGAACCTTTATTTACCTTTTTATACAAGGCAACCCCCATAGTTGCACCGAGGAAAAGTAGGCAACTTATATTTTTCCAGTTCTTTAAGCTGATGCTTTACTTTTTTAAATACCAACTCAGGGAAATTGATAAAAAAAAAAAAATAACAGATTTTACTGTTTAACATCATTGGCATTTTATTTGGCTAAATAATCTAATCGCGATGTATATACCTATATATATATTATCTAGCATATAATCTTTACTGTCATTTAGTTACAGATGAGGGAATATATTTCTATGACCAGAACTAGCCCAGTAAATTTAATATATTAAATCTATGTAACCATGAGTTTACACCATTTTTGGTGAGGGAACTAAATAGGGCTTGATTAGGAATAAAATAGCCTATCATTTGATACACGATTCAATGAAATAACAGATGAGAGTATCATGTGAACCTTTATTTACCTGTTTATACGAGGCAACCCCCACAGTTGCACCGAGAAAAAGTAGGCAACTTATATTTTTCCAGTTCTTTAGGGCACATTCTTTCAGTTGATGCTCTACTTTCTTAAATACCATCTCAGGGAAATTGATAAAAAAATAATAATAACAGATTTTACTGTTTAACATCATTGGTATGTGATTTAGCTAAGTAATCTACTCGCGATCTATATATATATATTATCTAGCATATAATCTTTACTGTCATTTAACTACAGATGAGGGAATATATTTCTATGACCAGAAGTAGCCCAGAAAATTTTATATATTAAATCTATGTAACTATAAGTTTACACCATTTTTGGTGAGGCAACTTAATAGGGCTGGGTTAGGAATAAAATAGCCTTTCATTTGATACTCGATTCAATGAAATAACAGATGAGAGTATCATGTTAACCTTTATTTACCTGTTTATACGAGACAACCCTCATAGTTGCACCGAGGAAAAGTAGGCAACTTATATTTTTCCAGTTCTTTAGAGCACATACTTGCAGCTGATACACGACTTTCTTAAACGACAAGTCAGGGAAGTAGATAAAAAATAACTAATAACAAATTTTATTGTTTAACATCATTGGTATGTGATTTAGCTAAGCAATCTACTAGCGATATATCGATATATGCTTTATCTGGCGTATAATCTTATTATCATTTAATTACAGATGAGGAAATATATTTTAAATACCAGAACTAGCCCAGAAAATTTTAAATCTTAAATGTAGGCAACTATTCATTCACACCGTTTTTGGGAAGGCAACCTAATACGGTTGGATTAGGAACATTGATATATATGTACTACGCACTAGATGAGGCGTGCCGTACAGTCACTTTACTTCACTTAATTGACCTGCAGGCCGAACACTTTTACATTGATGGCATTAGTGCAGTTTTGACGTTCATGCAGTGTCACAGCGACGCTTATAAATACAAATCTAAATGAACTTGGACATATATAATAATTTTATAGTCAAGTAAGTAAAACCATCGGTTGTTCAAGCAATGTAATAGCTTCTACTATCGTAATAGTACGTTAGAGAAGATATTATTTTATTTAAACTCTTCCCCATTTTACAATCATAGACTAAAACATGCAGATGGTCCCTCCCACAAAAAGCTGAATTAGGTTTTTACCTACAGCTAGTTTACCAAATACAGACTTCGCACGGTCTTTTATACTGTTTGAAATTTTTAAATATTTTATTTAATGCTCTTTCTTTTTTTTAAATAAATTACGACGAAATGTCAGCAAATCATGAGGTATCAGTTAGCACTTAGGATTACCTACCTGCACGTAATATGGTACGTAAATTATTACGTACCATATTACGTGCAGGTTAATATTAAATTTGAATTAGGTTCAGTTGAACTTGTAGTCTTATTAGTGATTACTGATTTATTTATTTGTTTTACTGTTATTGACATCTCGTTTTTACATACACTATAATTACATTTTGAAATAGAGTATTATTGTAATGAAGTATTGTAGGCAAGAAACTGTGTCACTTCTGCGGTATAAAAATCTATATAGATGACATGTCATTGCACTAAGTTGAACGAAACGCGTAAGTACTAGGAAATGCATGGCGCTTTAGACTTTTTGGTCGCGAAAAAATATCCTCTATAAGCTGTCTTAGCGCTGTAAGTTTTAAAAGTTTTGTTAGACGATATAATGGCAATCTAGCGCTGCAGCGATTTTTTGTTTGAACTTTTCAGTATTTTGACAAATAGTTTATATGAACGTGCTTGTCTATCGCAAGAATATAGGTCGATGATTAGGAACGAAAATGAAAGGTAATTTTATTACCTTTCATTTGATATATAATTCGATTAAATAACAGATGAGTGTATATTACCACCATTTATCTACCTCTTCAAACGAGGCAACTCCTATGTTTGCCCCAAGGAAAATTAGGCAACTTATACTTTTTGAGTTCCTCAACAACCTACTCGCAATGTATCAATAAAAGCATCATCTAGCATATAATATTTATCCTAATCAAATAACCGATGAGGGAAGGTGCTTCTTCTATTGGATCTCGTACTAAATCTAATAAATGCGTTTTAGATGAGGAATTAATATTGGTGTCGTCTAGTGTTATTGACACCGGGCATCACTTTTGGGGCAAATGTGAACATTAAAATAGTTTTTGTTTAAATGTATTTTTTTTATTCAAAACTGTAATAGTTTAGTCTCATCTCCCAACCTATGGAATTTAAAATTTAGAAAAAATCTATCGTTATTTTTACTTGACTTCAAAAACCGACCTAGTTTCGTTTTTTTTTACTTATATGGAATTTCATGTTACAGATCAGAAGCAATATCCACGCTTTACATGTTGATGTAAAGGAGGGACAGTCTGAAGCAATTATTAGATTCGATACTCCGAAATCAGCAGAAGAGGTAAATACGATCTTACTTAATAATATAAATCTAATAGACCGGGCCCTGGAAGGAGTTAAGTAGTCAAAATATGAGAACCGCATTCTGTGAATAGTTCTGGACTCAAAAAAGCATGCAGATTTCGATTCTGAGATGTTAGACAAACACTTTGATTTAATTTAATTGATTGATAGTTTTAATAAGAATATAAAATTATTATTAAAGATATTATAAGTAGACAACTAAAAAAAAAGAAAAAATATGTTTCATAAGTATGTTAAAGTTTTGAACTGTAGGTTGTTTAGTCAGCATTTATCTATATACATATGTTTGTGCTGAAGCTCATAATAAATTTAAAGCATCCGATGTACAAATTATACTTTAAAAAAATTTAAGCTGAACCGATATTTTGAGAAATACCGAAGTTCATCGGTAGTTTCAGAACACCAAATCTTTTGGTTTCTAATTTACCTAAAATTAAACGGATTTGAAAAAATCTTTTTTAAGTGATTTTTACAAAGTTAAAGTTTGATACAAATTATAATAAAAAAAAGTGAGTCAATTACCCTATTCTTTTATACATTTTGTTATTTTTTTATATAGGTACCTATTTTTTTTTGTTGGAGGACCTCAACATATAAATAAAACTAATTTTAGTAATCGGGTGAGATTACTTCCTTTACTTAGGTTTATCTTTTACGAACACAATAAGTGCTTCGTGAGATTCGTGTTTACCTTTTAAGTTATTTTTATATAATAAAACCCTCTGACCCTGTCTTGCTGAACTTATTTTACAGTATGGGTCAGGGTACTCTCAATAAAAATTGAACTAAGTATAAATGTCTGATTCCAGTACTGCGCGGCCGCTGGAGCTCACGCCCATATCCTGTCGGGCGCGGAGGAGCAGGAGCAGTGGGCGCGCGCGTGCAGCGCGCTGGCGCACCGGCGCGCGCGCGGCCGCTGCCGCCTGCTGGCGCTGCACGCGCCGCCCGCCCCAGGCGCGCGGGCACCCGCCTCGCCGCAACCCACTCACACGCACATACGATTCGAAGATGAATAACGTTCCGTTCTGCGGCGTACCTATTCATTTGATTATAAGCGTCTGCGACTTCGCCCGCGTGAAATAAAATATTAAATTCCAATATCACTAAATTAAAGTAGCATGTTACTGATAAAAGAATTTTCAAAACCGATCCTATAGGTAGTTTTTGAGTTTATTCATTAGCAACAAAAATATAATTATTTCCTTTTTATTATATTAGTAATTATAGATTGTGTTGCATGCTCATGCTATAAGTTTTGAAGATTTATCAGGATTCCAAGACTAAATAAAGCACGGTTCACATGACCGTGGAGGTATTGTGGCGTGGGATACACTAATCAAACGATTCTTTTCAAGACTAACGCATGTCATAACGATTTCTGTAACCAATCAACTGCGTTCTAAGGCCCAGCAAAATAATTTGAGCCCAGCTATACGCCTCCATAATCGTTTTGTAAAATAAAGGTATATAAACACGCATCACCATCACTAATTTTTATACCGTTGCATCGCGCAGATATCAATCAATGGTCAGTCATATCAACAATTCACTAATAACCGACTGGTAACTTCGTTCTAACAGAGTTCCAGTTCGCTTTCCATCAGGTGATATAGCGGTCAAGCGCGAACCTATCAATAATAAAAAAAACCCTTTACTGAAATTAGAACGCGTACATTATCGTGTCGTCGAATAAAGTGTTGATTTAATAAAATGGTGATTACCCAAGTGTTCTTTGAATGTTAAGTAGTTACGTTTCTTAATAAAATAATTAATAAGGTTATTACTTGTTTTATTTACCATGTTGTTTCAAGATAAGGAAGGTTACTAAGCTTCCTAATGAAGCTTTCATCTTTAAATCAAGTAATTTATTCAAATTGGAAAGAGCACTTTTCAAGTCATCCCTTACCCGGCTGCGCTAGGAAGGATTTTTGCAAATTTACTATCAAACTAGCTGTTACCCGCGACTTCGTTCGCGAGGAGTTTCAGAACATTTCTGCTTTTTTAAGTCAATTTCAATCGTGTACCAAAATTTTTTCAATAGCTTGCAGTTTTAGTTCTCGAGTTTAAAATCTCGTTGTCGCGGCAAAATGAAAAGAAGTTTTAGTACGCGGCAAATAAGTTAAATTAAAATGGCCGTCGTTTCTATGGCTATGCGCAGCCCCCTCTTCGATTGAGACCAGAAAATCTGTTACTGCACATGGATGTTCGATCGCCATTCTGATTCAACTTATATGTCGTGTTTTGTTTTCCTATTAAAATCAACTATGCGTGACTGAAATCCCCGAAATCGGTCCAGCAGTTTCGGAGATACTTTATTAATTTAATTTAAAATCAAAGGCATTTTGTAAAACATATTATTTTGATATTACAATTAGATCATTTTATTTATGTGTAAAATTGAAACCACTAAAATGTTATAAAAGAAAATTTATTACATCAAATAAATGCCAACATCAAGTTCAGTCTTAAAAATAAGTTTGCTTATCTTAATAATACAGGAGGCACTGGCACTTTAGTTTCTTTTTATTATCAAAAATTAATTTATATATCGTCTTATAAGCTAACACAGAAAATACAACATATAAAACTTACGTATTGCTAATAGACCTGTATGATACAACCTGATTCTGTTTACCTTAGCATACTACGTTTATCAATGAGCTGCCAGTATTAGGAAAGAAGCAAAAACTTGTTAAACCACTTCAACACACCAACATAAACACTTTGTTATTGTTTGATCTAAATGAGGCCATTACAATAAAGTATTAACATAATCTTGATTAAGATTAGATAAGTACCCAGTATTTAACAAATTATTTATCTATGATATCATTGATGTAGACCAAAATCATTTGTACATTTTCTGTAGCAGTTTAATTTATCATGGAACATCAATTTGTCAATAATACTATTATATCATCATAAAATTATAAAATGATTCTTATAACGAAGCACATAAAGAGCACCAAATATTAAGTAAAATTACTAACTGTATCATTTTGAACAATATTAAAGCTAAGTACTTGATCAAGGAAACTGGAACATATAAAACTGTTAGCAAATAAAATTCATCACAATAAAAATAAACACATTAACAATTAAAATTGTAATATATACACAGAGGTAGATTTATTAAATGGACTTATATATTACGAAGCTTCCATGTGTCTGTGCACAGTGACAGGAGCTATTATGCTGTTCTTGCCACAGGGCAGGACAGTTACATTTAAATCATTAGCTTTTAATCTTGGTTTTATCTTTGCTGGCAGAGGACAACTCACATCAGACTTGGTGTCATCAGATAACACTATCGGTTCATTCACTGAGAACCCAGTAGCCTCTGAGTCTTCATGGGGAGTCATAGTTGAGTACCCATGATCAGAGCCACCAGCTGTGTGAGGTCTCCTATATCCTGTCACAACCCTGTACGGTGATATAGGAGCTTCTATCTCCATAGCTGGCAACAACTTATCTTGTCCAGACTGGTCATGCATATCATCAGACTGCAAATGACTCATTTGAACATCTGCATCATGCCAGGTTTCTGCTGGACCATCTACATACAAATTATGGCAACTGGCTGTAGTAACATTCTGCCTGTAGCAGTATATGGCAACAGCTATGACTAAACTAGCGGTGACAATACACCCTGCAATTGGCCCAATAGCTGAGTAGTTACTAAAGGCGTCCCTATTGATATGACCAAGAGTACCCTCCCCATAGGGCGTAACAGCGCCTAACACGCCATTGAAACACGTCGATTGAGAAGTACAAAACGGTGCCGAGAGTGGGGTCCTACCATCAGCGTCTATTTGACACCATTCACAACCAACAACTCCTAAACAGGAGGAGTGAGACAGATAGGTTTCACACTGGAAATCAAAACACGATTTTAAATTCTCCGCAAAGTTGTGAAAGTAATGAGACTTGTGGTTGTTGTTCTCTAGCATCATGCCACAAAGAGGGATCTCAAGATTGAAGTGTGATACATTTGAGTTGGGACACTCGTAAAGTTCTGAGCTACATTCACATGGGCACTCACACTCGGTTTGTTCCATACGATTGCAATTTAGACAAAGACGGTCAACCATACTGCAGGGGCAGAATGCACCAACACTGCATGATGCATTGACTAGACCTATGAAAGCATTGGTGCCTGGAATGGCAGCAATGTAATAGTGAACACAATGATCTCCTGACACTACATTAGAGAGCACATTAGGTAGAGAAGTATTAAATTCGTAAAATCGCTGTATGGTTTTATCATAAAAATTATTACACAGTCTTTTTGTAACAAAACCCTTATGATTCAACATGTCAATTGCAATCATGGATTCCTTATGAGTGATATGCTGTTGTTCAATTGGGCCAGAACTATTTGGATCCATAAGACCAGGGTGTGACACAAGATAGCCTTTATTATTCATGATAAAACATTTGACATAAGACATGGCACAGAGAGGCATACTATCTATGAGAAGTTTGTACAAAAAGCCCATAGTAACATCCATTGACACAACCATAGTAGGATAGAAGGAACTTTTTACTGCATATGATATGGACACAACATAACCAGCTCCACCAACATCTAAATTAGGAGGCGTAAGAATAATTTTGTCAGCATTCTCTAAAGCATATGTGTACCATGGCCTCCTCACTGGCTCATAATCATACTCTAACACAGTACCTGGGAACATCACTAGGACTCCACTTTCTGTCACTGCATACCTCCTGACTATGTATTTTGAATAAGGCCCATGCAAATGTTGTCTTTTATAATATGATAAAATAGAGTTCAAAAAACCAACATCTTGCTGAATTTCATTCTTAAGACCAGGATTGGAAAGCAGGCCATGAGCAACACTTTTTAAATAAGCTAAATAGTTCTGCATGTATGTTACAGCCTCCTGACCATCGCCCATATCATATAAATAAGTAAATGGAGATTGGAAACTAGATGGACTTAAGTACACAGTACCCTGATCTATAGTGGCTATTTGTTTGAAATGTCTACACATTTTTCCCATTTTAGGAGGGAACAAATCCAACCTGTGAAACAAAATCTCCTTGTTACTTCTAGTGAAAAAAATGTTTGTTTTGTTAAATGCAGCAGGTTCAGATATTTCAGATACAATACAAATTATATACAAGTTTCCTATCCATTTCCAAGAGTAAATAATTGATTTAGTAGAGTTATGTTCAGACATAGTCAAATTGCCAGAGTTATTAGTTAACATTTCTTCCTTTACAGTTGCAATGAATGTGTATGTTTCCACACTTTCCAGTTTTGTAAATTTAATCTTATCTGAAGCAGATTCCGGCCTTGGGAAAAATGTGTGCATTAGCACTGTACCTGAAAAATCCATCACAAAAGCTCTTTTTCTTTCATTTGTACCCTTGAAATACACAATGTCTTCTGCAAGATCTGACCAATACAGGTCTAGTCCGAGCACACCGCTTGTTGTTGGAAGCACTAATGATATCATGAAGTCTCTTTCTGTTGCCTCCCAGACTGGACCTTCAATTTTAATCCTTTTACTGCCATAATGTCCAGGAAGCAGTGATATAAATGCTGAAGCAACTTGTCCAACAACTCCACTGTCATTTATGTGCAGTCTCATAACAGAATGATTGTTTGTATGTGTGTGCCACTTGTCAATGTGCAATATTCCCAAAGAACTGTTCTTATCTGCTTGATTCTCATAAATTAATCCGATAGCAAACTTTAAGCTTTCATCTTTATTTGAAGAATATGGAAATATTTTGAGCCATGTTTCATTTTTCAGAACCTTTGTGTCTGTTAGGAAAATGAATAGCTTTTGATTTGGTAAATCCCTCTGGAGTAGCAATTTCTTGAGCTCTTTATTAATAGCTAGAGGAGAAACATTTGTGGGGGCAACATCTAAAGATGTTAAGTATTCTTTAAGCAGTAGTTTATTGTTCTCTGTGGCATTTCCCAGGTCAGACATCCCATCTGTGCTGCAAGTATCTTCAAATTTAAGAAATTCTGTCATATTTGTCATTTTCAGAGCTATCATGTCTGAGTCTTGCAGGGCAAATACAGTCTCTTTAGCTACATGCACAGCATGCTGTAATGAATCTTCTTTCATATTATTATCAATTATAAACACCACCAATTTTGGTTCAGGATGCACAATTTTATGATAGAGGTACCTCAAATTAGAGTGGGGCATTGTTGCACAATCCCTATCAGTAGCATAGTCCATGTGAGATAGAAAATACTGTCTCTTAACTTTTAAATCCTTAAAGCGACCCAGCATATTATTTTTGGGATCCTGTGAAGGCAGGCTGTCGTATACATTGGAACTTTTTATAAACACAGACTTACGAATAGAATTGAATGGGCAAGGATGTGTGAAGGACGGAGTACTGTTGTCGCTTATAACGTTGTTCATATCGCGAAGTATGTTTGTAGCTGATGATAGCTTATAGCTCAGTTTGTCAGCAATACTGGTCAACACATCATTGTCAGAGGTTTGGTATCGGCTCACTTTATAAGCGGTCCGGATTTCGAAGCGTGCCGTATACTCGCTGCCCAATTCTTTGACCACAATTTCACTAAATTTACTTGCTAACGTATCTGATAGCTTGCGAACACATAGTTTATAATCACCACGACTGTTAGTTCTAGTACAGTTATCGCTTTGAGCGAAGATCACACAGACGCCGCAACTCGTCGTAATCATAAATAACAACGATAAAACCTTCATCTTGTCGGCATTATCTTTGATCCGCGCACACTTTAATTGTCATCACGGTAGCATATTTCTGAAGTAAGACGTCCTTTGTGTTATTTGCGTTGAAATTTTCACATGGTTTTCTTTGATAGACTGCATCGATAGTTTTTGAAACAAATGTTTATTTTGAAAAAAAACAAGTAACACAATATTCACTGTACAACCCAAGGTGAAACTGGCGAATGACATTTACAAAATAAACATGGCGGGCGGCAAAACGTTCCGTTTTACTCTGTGCTATGTTGTGAGTGTTTATATTTTTATATTTTGTACGAAATAAATATTAGGATTAAAATAATACTAGAGTCTGTCTAACGAAAGCGCGACTTGGAGTTTTTTTTTTAAATTAAATTGGCAACATAATGTTTCCGTCAAAAGCACGTCAAAGATTGTCAGTATTTTGTAACAAAGATTGATTTTAAAAATATAATTACTTATCATGGATAAAACAATAAAAAGTTATGTAGGAAAGCTGTGAAATACTATGATCAGTAAGTTTAAAGAAAAACAAGAAGAGAAAGTAGTTGTTTTTGATCTCGGGTTTTTAAGTTAGTATGACATTATTATCTTGATCATTGTTGACTGACTATTAGATATATTTTACGATATGATAATATTTTTTCTTATGTTTATAGATAATCTTGAAGATATTCAAGGACTGCGCGAAATAAATAAAAAAAACATTGAATCGTTAAGGAATTTGGGAGAAAAAACCTTTACACTTAAAACTAAGCTTTAAGAAGAAATATTTTCACTACCGCACTTTATACGTTCAAAAGCGGTCGAATTGATGTGATGAAATAGCATACTTTGAGGATGATAAAATTCAACATTTTGTGTTATTCACCTTTCCCGTGACTTTCTTGATATAATAGTAATATACCAATAAATAAATCTTTACTCGTTTTTGTATTGTATTGGTTATTATAGCTATCCAGTATTGTTCTACTGCTGTGCAAAAGCCATCCACTCTTTCTAATGGTCTCAGTCCCTTACTCACAAGACATCCAGGTCGGTTGGCAAACCTTGAGTTTAGACTTTTGGATGTTAGTCAAAGACCAAGTCTGTATACACCATAGGTCAAATGAGGAGATTACACATGTCCATAAAGCGTGCCCATATGGGCAAAGTGCCCTTAAATAGTTCCTTGATGGACCAGTAACTTTTTCAGGTATTTTCTGTTCGACACGTTATTTCTTTGTCTTATCTGGCCCAGAAAGACACTACTTGGCCCAAGTAGACAATAATATATTTTAAGACGTATTGTATATTCTGTCCGCCTACGTGTACGTTCCTTTGGAGCTGCTGGTTATGATTTTGGTCTTCAACATTTTTATATGTAGAGCAACCAGCATTTGCTCTAGTCCTGTGGCTGTAGGAGAGAACAGGACAATATCATCAGAGAAACGCAAATTACTTAACTTAGCTTCGCTGATGACAATGCGCTTCTCTTCCCATTCGACTGCGAATGTCTGAAAGAAGTGGAGAATATCTTTGGGGACAACGGGACGCCCTGTTTGACTCATTCTGTTTGAAACATAGGATCTAATCTCTCTAACTTGCTGGAAGAAGTATGTGTGGATTCTATTTTTTGTTTTGTAAGGGAATTGAATATTTCTGAGTGTGTGATGCTGTTAAAAGCGTATTGGTTGAGTATATTTATTTCTAAACATTTTGTGTTCCTCATATTAGGAATATAGTTCGTCAAAAAGAATTATACGATTGTCGCAAATACAAAAAAATACTCAAGTATCAAAATTTTTTTCTCCTAGTATGACAGTAATACCATATTCAATATTTTTTGATTTGACCTCATTTTCTCAGGTCGCGCTTTCGTTAGACAGACTCTATTAATAAATTCAATAAAATTTTACTTTTTTTATTATTTCTAAATTTTAAAATTAGTTCTTTTCAAAATCCTCCCACACTTTATTTCTATAAAATAAAAACTGAGATGCCATTTTGCCGTTATAAGTAAAAAGTCTATTCTATTCTATTCTATTTTTGTTAATGGCAAATGAGCCGATGTCGACTATTCTGCCAATGTCGGAAGTAAATTGGAGAAGCAAGTAATGTATAAAAAAAAATAAAAAATAATAAAAGGGCTTGTGACTTTTTTTTTTTTTTTTGTGGTAGTTAAAATCATCCAATGACGAATCCCGCCCTTGGGTGGGGCGGGAAACAGTGTCAGACTTTTACTGACTAAAAACCTACCTTTCCATTCCTCGCCTTTGTCCCGGGGCCCGTGGTGACACTCTCGCATAACCTTTGGCCCCAGTAGGCTTCGGCCCTGCTGGACCCCTACAGTTTGCTGACAACTCCTTGAGGCGCGCGGGAACGGTGCGCGCCGTAGACGACCTGAGCTCGGACCGGTCTGTTACCGGACGGACGGACAGCGAGCTACCCATTGCCCACCGTCCGCGAGCCCGCGCCTACGGTGGCCGGAAATTGGGATCGGAAACCCGGCGGCGGCGGCGGCGTGTCCGCCTTTGCCTAAGGCGGTCGGCCTCCTCCTTTACTAGCATTACTGCTTCGCAGAAGGAGGCGACCGTCTGCCACTCCTCCTCGCTCCGGAGCATGGCTTGAACCAAGCCCCGGCGCGAGAGATCGCCGCCGATCGCCCCCACGAGGGCAAAGGGCTTGTGACTGGAGATTTAAAATCCTTCTAGTGGTACAGTTGCACTTAAGTAAAAAGTCATGTAGGTACTAAAT
Organism: Leucania comma; assembly: GCA_958295575.1. NCBI lineage: Eukaryota > Metazoa > Arthropoda > Insecta > Lepidoptera > Noctuidae > Leucania > Leucania comma. The sequence goes on from OY282469.1 coordinate 6,211,098, forward strand.
AAGATACAAACAATACCGAGAAACACCGACTTCCGAAATTAAAATTATTTTAATCCGTTTAGTGTTTTTTTTTAATGAAGTCGGTAATTTTTTTTTTGTAAAAAGTTTTTTTTTCACATTTTTAGTTGCAATACGCTAAATAGGCACTCTGGTTATTGTAGTTTTTTTTTTTTATGGTAGGTAAAATCATCCAATGACAAGTCCCGCCCTTGGGTGGAGCGGGAAGTAGTGTCAGACTCTTACTGACTAAAAACCTACCCCGTTCCTTCGTAGCCTATCGTGCCGGGGTCGAGCATTCCTTTCGGAACTAACCCATGACCCCAGTAGGCTTCGACCCTGCCTGCCTGCAGTTAGCAGGCTGGGCCTCTTCGGTGTGCTGACAGCTCCTTGAGGCGCGCGGGAACAGAACGCGCCGTCGATGACTTGGGCTCGGTCCGGTCGGTTACCGGACGATCGGACAGCGTGCTACCCATTGCACGCCGTCCGCAAGCCCGCGCCTACGGTGGCCGGAAATCGGGATCGGAATCCCGGCGGCGGCTGGGGCGAGCGCCCCGTTGCCTCTGCCTGATGCGGTCGGCCTCCTCCTTTGCTAGCATTACTGCTTCGCAGAAGGAGGCGACCGCCTGCCATCCCTCCTCACTACGGACCATGGCCTGAACCAAGGCCCGGCGAGAGAGATCGCTGCCGCCGATCGCCCCCACGAGGACACGGCGATGCTCCGCCCAGGCGGGGCACACCTCTACAGTGTGCTCCACCGTGTCCTCCGGATGTTCCACACAGTGGCGACACCCGGGCGAATCCTCCGCACGAATCCGGAACAGGTACTTAGCGAACTTTCCGTGTTCGGTAAGCACCTGCGTCGTGCGGAAGTTGAGAACGCCGTGAGGTCTTTCCAGCCGCCGTGAGGTCTTTCCAGCAAGCTCCAAAGGGTAACGCTTAAAAGCTCCTAAGTATATCACCATACAGGGTTGTTACAGGAGATAGGAAACTTCCCACAGCTGGTGGCTCTGATCATGGGTACTCAACTATGACTCCCCATGAAGATTCAGAGGCCAGTTCTCAGTGAATATACCAATAGTGTTATCTGTACCTCTACCATGAGTTTTAAGCAATAGTATTCGTCGCTACTCGATATCGACGCCGTAAATATTTTGTATGGCAAATTTTGCAGCGCCTCTAGCGGTCACTTGCAGAACCAAAATTTGCCATACAAAATATTTACAGCGTCGATATCGAGTAGCGACGAATACTATTGCTTAAAACTCATGGTAGAGGTACTGATGACACCAAGTCTGATGTGAGTTGTCCTCTGCCAGCAAAGATAAAACCAAGATTAAAAGCTAATGATTTAAATATAACTGTCCTGCCCTGTGGCAAGAACAGCATAATAGCTCCTGTCACTGTGCACAGACACATGGAAGCTTCATAATACTTAAGTCCATTTATTGAACAAACGTAAAAAGGACGAGAGTTAATATATTAAGTAATTAAAATACAATTCCTGAGATTACTACTGAAACAAAAACAACCAACAGTCGGGACAACGGAAAAACCGAGAATCATTTGATTTCCCGCTTCCATTTTAATGAGAAAAATTCCGGAAACTCGACACTCGAAAACCCGCACTTGTCTCTACTGCTTTTAGGCACGTATGTATTTAACTGTTTTCTTCTTTAGCGCGGAAAAGTGCGTGTGATGATGAGTTCGAGCCCGCAATAATTGATTGTATCGATCGTATCAGGCTGGGGGCTAAGCGACCCCCAAGAGTGGTGACTCGACCGGCACCGGCGGCCGGCGTTGACCGGCGGGTCAACCCCTGTTTATTTCATTTGTTCGTAAGTTTATTGAAATACGTCGTTCGATACACGTGTCGTTGTGGAACTCGCTATCATAACACTCTCGCCTGCGGCTCGGGTGAGTTCCACGTCGGTTGTAAAGATAAAGTTTATCCTCTTGTACCAAAATGAACAGCTATTTTAGGTCAGCTTTTCCTAGTTCTGGATCCTAGTGCTGAATTGCTGATAGAGCGTACAAGATGAGGCTGGAACAGTTGCAGGGTCCTAGGGTACTTCAGTCGGCAAAAATGGAACCCTTACAGAATCAGATTGTTGTTCATCAGTCCGTTTATAACCCCTTTTCTCAGGAACACGTTGAGGTACTAAATCAAAGACACTTCCGTCTGACCGCCGTTAAGTTCATTTTTGCTTGCACTCGAAACGAAAACTTCAAAGTTTTGGTTTGGCGCCGCGCCGCAGTATTGAAGCGAATTTTTTTTTTAAGTGAAGATGACCGCTATTGTACCTATTAGGCTGTAATGAATATCCTTGGAGCAGTGAATAATTTTGTACGGAACCCTTGGTGCGTGAATCCGATTAGCACTTGAGCGTTTTTACAAGCTTTATATTAGTTTTACCGATATTTGTGATCAAATCTTGCAAATGAAATTTGATCCACTTCCCGGTTACCGATTGAACTGAAACTTTGCATACATATGTAAATCGCGTGACAATGCAATATTATGATGACATGGAGCTGATCTGATTATGGAGCTAGAAGGTAGCCATAGGAACCATAGGCTCCTGCGTCCTGCCCAACTTAGGGGGTCCAGACACCTCTTGCTGGAAGCTCTATCCAGATATAGCATATCAGAGAGTCATGGCCATACGGATGGTGCGGGAATACCGCACGGTTTCCCACGAAGCGGCGAGTCTCCTTTCTGGCCTGCCACCAATCGGTCTAGAGGGAACAGTCTTTGCACGCTTGCGCGATAAAAGAACTTGCTGAGAATACGACTGCGATTTAAAAAAGGTATTAAAGGTAAGGTACTAAAAAGTAAAAAAAAAAAAAAAAAAATTAAAAAAGATTTTTAATTTTTCAAAATCCCGCGACAAGCTTTTTAACATATAAATTGTGTAACGACGTTATAAGTTGATAGTAAAAGTTTTAAAGGAAAAGTTTATTTTCTTCTATTTAGCGCATTTAATTTAAAGCTTGTTTTTAAAAAAGCTTTTTAAATTTTTATTTATTCTTCTATGATGATCAAATCATCGATCGATCAAGAAGGTAGGAACTTATTTGTCAGTAGCAGTTCTCTGAATTTATAACCGGCTATGTTAAGGGCATGAACGGAGGAGTCAGTAACACGCGGGACCCAATATAATAACAGAAAAAAATATAACAGTTAAACCATACTATTTTACATTTAGGAAATAAATAAAGTTAAATTAAATCACAAATGTAACTACATAAATATTTCCAAGCAATGGCGAAAAGCACAACCGGTGCGAACGAATTACTTCCCTAATCGTAGATTTTTAGCAAGTTGTTGGGTATTGTTTTCTAACGCACCTCAAGGCCTTCCTGGGTGTAAACCCAAAGGCCTCGGCCTTGGTGTCAGAATGACCTGAATTCTTATCAAATGGATTGATATAAAGACTTTAAATGCTATACAGAACGATAGAGCAATAAAAAGTAATAGGGCTATATAGATTCCCTTTTCGACTTATTATTAAACGCATAGGTTGTTGAGAATTTCAAATAATTGGATCGGTATTTAGGTGACAATAAGTAGGTAAACCAAATAAACCATTCTGGCACCCCAGGCATTTTGTTTGAGGTGCCCTACTAAATGATTTTATTACCTAATCACATTTTCGCTATACTTGATCTACATTTCATAATATATTACATAATTAGGTAACTGAACCTTGTAAATCTTTTTTTTACGTGGGAAATCTTCAAATGACTTCTCCCGATCTAGGTGGAGTTAGAGGGACTGTCAGATTTCTACTGAATAAGTCCCAGAGTTCCTTTAATTTCTCAATACGAGCTAAAAAAATTCTTTCGAATATTCCGCAGCCCTAGCAAGTTTTGTAATTGTACCCTCCAATTTTTGCAAGACATGCACATGCGTCGTGCAAGTAAGTTATTCACAGGCCACAGCAAAAGTTTTCTCCACGTTCACAACTTTTCAGTTTCAGTAATAGGCAGGTTAAAACAATTTATTATTATTTATCGCCTGTAAACTCAGAGGAAACGTAAGTTTTGCTGACTTAAGTATTATTCCATGCAAATTAGTATATGCTAATAATCGAGTATTATTGAGTCGCAAGTAAGTGCGCGTATACGTGAATGTGTACGTGTGCCGTAGCCGCTTACACGTAGCTATGTGTTTCCATCGATTGGTCAGGGGCGGCGTGGCTTACCGTCCGACCATTAACCCAGTTGTGTGGCGCGACGCGGCCCGGCCGGGCACGCGAGCCCTCGCCGTCAGTCCACCATCATGCAACTGCCCGAGACACTGCCGCCGCCTCTGGCTCCGCTGTGGGACCGCGTGCAGCGGGCGCGAGCCCTGCCACCCGACCTCGACGTCGAGCTTCTATACGTCGCCATACGGGATCGCCTCACACATCCTGAGTGGGAAGTTCGTCTCCACGCGCTACGTGTCCTTGCAGATCTTTTGCCGCTCTCCGGGAATGCGCTATCGTTTCCGTTTGATCAAGTCGTCGATAATTTAGGACACAACTCTCCCAACGTCCGAAAAGCTGCGCTAGATGCACTTAAAGTCTTCTGCACGCATTGCGAAGATGTTGAATGTGCAGCGCGAGCAATTTTAGATAAATGTTCCTACCACAACATAAGGCCTCATTCTGCGAATATTGACACAAAAGTGAACGTTATCACAGGCCTCATATTATCGATACCTTCTGTGATGGGTATATTGAAGAGAAGACACTCACATCTAGATATGTTACCAATATTTCAAGTTCTAGGCGAGAAGCTCTACGACCCGGTGCATAGAGACGTCGCACAGAGATCTCTACTGAAACTAAGAAGAGCTTGTGGACCACGGGATTATATGATATATCTTTCTAGATTAGACCCCAAGGTCCAGGAAAGATTTCGACTTATGTGTGAAACTTATGATGAAGATTCAATGGATGTTTATTACGCTCCGAGAAAAACTGCCTATAGACATAATAACAATCAACCACTAGTAAAAATTAATCATGTTTTTAATAATAACCATACGGGCCCTATTCGGGTGTCGACTGATTCATCTTCAGAAGATTCTTTTGGGCCTATACCTTTTTATAATAATAATTTTGCAAAAGTTATCATTGAAACAGAAATTAAATTTGATTCTGATACAGCGATCACAATGACCGTTTTAGAAGAGAATGAGACTGAATCGGATAAGAATACTGGAAGTGAGGACGATTACGATAGCTCAGACAGGAACATGTTAAAATATAGTGATGGTGACTCCGAGGACACGGATGTTGTTGTTAAAAGAGTGCGTTTTGGTGGTGAGAGTGTTAAAATTAGGACCCCTGACAGCGATAATTTATTAACAAGCGAAGATGACAACAACATTCATGAACAGAAGAAAAGAAAGGACAATTACAAAGAAATAGTGGCACCTGTTACTCCTGGAATAGTCAGTAGGATGAATGAAATAAAACGCGAGGCTTTAGAAAGAGAGTCACAACTTAAACAAGGAAAAAAGAGCGGTATACCTCTGCCTGTTATCCACAATAAAGTGCAACAGAAATCAACATATGTAGCTAAATACAATGGTGTCAAAGTCAAATCTAAGTCTTTGAGCGAGTTGTATGATTACTTTAAATCGAAAAATGACGAAGAGGAAAGTAAACTGCCAGAAATGTCAGGGTTGGCGCTATCATTGGCAGAAGTGCGGTCTCCGGAAAAATCTGGGCGGAGTTCGCGCAGTCCTGTAGAGCCTCATAAGGAGGTGGAAGTTTTGCATAACTTGCAGCGAAGCCCATCTGTGTCACCACGTCGTCATCAAACAAGGGTAGAGTTGGAACGCGATGGGTAAGTCCCGATCTATCTAGACGAGAAGTTCATTATTAAAGTATTGGGTCTTAGTGTTTCGTTGTCTTATTGCTCAATGTCTTGTTGCTCAGATTCGTGTTAAGTCTCCTGGCGTCGTCGCCGCCGAAGGAGACCGACATCTTAACTCCGCGCACTCCAACTCCATTGCGTGCTCACTATGACTGGGAAGAATTGGGAATAGTCCCGCAGCATGTGTCTGATCAGCTGCATAACACGGTAGAGCGTCATTGTTTTTAAAGTCTCCATATTAGAATAGACACAGTATAGTAGTTACTGCTATTTAGACTGTACCAGTTATGACATTAATCGATAATGATGTTGTTAGTCGGTACCTTTTGTCTAGTATCTAAATGGATCTAGCCTACAATGTATTTTATAAAGTCCAAAATTGAGTATTTTCATTATTAACAATTTCTTATTAGCAGACAAGGTTACAACCATTCGCAAAGTGCTTTTTAAAACACTCTTATGTATGTTCAGCATTTTAAAAGTTTATAATCTTATTTTAAGCAGGTCAAAATGGCAAGCTATTGGACCAAGAGTGCTTATGAGCCACGTGGAAGTTTTTATCTTCACTCCTGCTATTTTATTTAGGGACAAAATGTTTGAGCAAAGTATTTTTCCTATGACACCGTGATTGTCCAGTGACTATTCCTCCCTGGCTTCTGCCAGCGGTTTTGCCCGCGTGGAAGTAGAAACTAAATAGCCTGTCACTCCGTGATAAAATACCATTCTAATAATGGATGGATTTTAAAATTGGTCCAGTAGTTTTTTTTGTTCATTCATCACAAACAAAAATTTAAAAAATCTTTTGTTTATTTATTATATTACTACCTATAGAAGATAGGCAAACGCTGAACATTACGGTAATCAGATAATCATTCAAAGTCACCTTGGTCAATGATGCCATGTTATGCTTATAAATAATAGTATAGGGTGGCCTGTTTACATGGTGTAAAATCAATTTTGTACCCGTTTGACAGCTCCTTGGATTTATTAGGTGATTCATACAATTTTACTTCAATAGGAGAACTGGATAGCAGCTGTGCGAGCGGCGGACCAGCTCCACAGCACGTTACTGGAAGCCAGCAGCGTGAGAAAGGTGGAGCCGGCCGCCCTCTCCCTCGTGCACCACATGTGGGCGCTCAGCGATGAGGTAGATATCACTTTAAGATTTAGGTAGTTCTAAGCATTGTAGTGCATGTATCTACCTACCCAACGTTTAACGCGTACGAAGATGTTCTATTAGCATTATATCTTTATGTCTTTTATCGCACTTACATAATATGTATCATGCATGTATCATGATATGTAATCAATTCATAATCTAAAATTCCATGCAATTACCAATATTATGTATTATTATTATTTGTTATGTTTTTCACAATTCTCTGTTAATTAATGTAAGTGGGCATGTACCGTTTTAATTAACTATAAATAAATAAATAAAGAAATAAAATAAATGTATAAAGATCACATTTAGAGTGCGGGTAGACCATATTCCGAATTAGCACAATAGGATAGGCTTCTTATTCCAATACGAAAAAATATTCTTTTTGCTCCTGTACCTAAACTGTTTTTGTCTAGGACGCTGAATCTAAAATTCAATCGTTTCTCAAGTTCTTATCGAGCTTCATTGTCTTGGCACTTTTCTGATGAGCGCCACTGTTGATTCTGACCTTCAGATATTCCAATTGTTGCGTAATGTGCCTGGCTTCTCCCTTTGCATTATCTTTCATGTTCCAAGGGCCATTCTCTGAACTTGGCCGGAACTTCTGCAGCCAAGGTTGTAGCCATTAATGTGACCATTCTCGATCTCGGTAGCGTGTACGTAGGAAGGTTATTTCAACGACTGCAGTTAACGTTTATACCAAATCAGAAATATTTTTTGGTTAGCTGAGTAGACAGTTCTGTAAAATAAAATACAGTTAAAGTCACTTGCAAACCCGCTTGCCCGCATTAGCATTTGGCACTGCGTGTAAACCGCCTTCCTTTATGATGTATCGCTCACACGATAAACTAAAACAAATAGTTATGATAATTCATACGCAAACACGGGGGAAAATTAAGGGGAGTACCTACTAACCTAACGAACTCAAAATTCCAATTTAAAGAAAAAAAAAACCAGCCAAGTACGAGTCGAACCCTAAAAAAAGTTAATTCGTTTGGAAAGACGATGGTCAATTGCTTTATTTATATTTTTTACCTCTGTGAAAAAAGCGTTGCCATCCCAGAGACAAGCTCCTTATAAAACTTTTACGTAGAGCTTGTCAAACGTAATTGTTAATTGAGCCTGAATAATTGAAAAGTTCGAATCTACTTTTAGAAAGGTTGATAACTTATGACTTTGGGAAGGCAAAGAACCAAAACTAGGCAATGAACTTCAAAAGTCTACGTAGAGTAATTACCTTCGTAGACTTTTGGAAGTTCACTCCCCTCTTGCTTGTATGACAACAGCCAGTGATATCTAGGAAGCTATTGTTAGAATTACAGCGTTTAAGTTAACGACCCGTCTGCCACTATTATTGTCGCAGTTAAAATATTTATCTAATGGGGACGAACCCTATTCGCGTTGCGTGTCAAAGTGGCTGATAAAAATACTTACCTGTATCGCGTATTATATGCAGCCAGTCATTTAGAATTTCACAAATAAGTAGGTATTATAGCCAAGGATCTTAAATATCCTAAGTATTATAGCAGACGATACTTGTCTGTTCAAATAAGACCTATAATTTTTGTGTGCTGTTAGCAGAAGCTGAATTTTTAATCAGAACTTAATCGAAAGCAAACTCGTGTATGGCAAAGACAATTATGAAATTGCATTTCTGCAAAAATAAATAAAACTCGACTACCGCCTCCTTAATGTAAATTTTTTTCCTTATATCAAAATTCTGCACTTAGTTATAAAAAAAAACTTGAAATTGATTATTGAAATTTAAAAAACTTTCTTCCTTTCTTACATCTATTGGGAACACCACAGTCGGGTTTATTTCATTGGGTGGGGGTGGCATTCAATTAATTTCAGAACATGAATTGGTTCATGTAGTGTGATAATAGATTCTGCAACAAAGAGATAAAACAGTGTCTTACTAATACCACGGACATATTGAATCCCGACTGCGTTGAAGAATTCCAGAGTTAGCTACCCAGCGGAGCAAGGGACTTTAGAGATTACTTCATGACATGAGTGAAGCGAGGGAGTTAATAGGTAGGTAGGTACTATAATCCTGAATGAAGTGCGGGAATAAAGCTAATCGAAGGCAAAGAAACATTTATTGCTGAGGAGTAGACTCTACTTTTCACATACTTCCAAATAATTGAAAACATGCCTTGAGGTTACTCTTTGTCACCCGGAGCTGTGCTGGGCTGTTCCCGCCTCATATGGTTTTCATATAAATGTTTAGTTGTGCTTCCTTTATTAAATCACATTATTATACTTTACGTTAGGTTTGCATTTTGCATCACTTAATTACAATAACACTAGATGGGAAATCATCCAATGATTTCTCATGTTTTGGGGCGGGCGTGAGATCGTGGCAGACTTTTACTGGCTAAAACCCACTCCTCACACTCCTTTTTTCTTTCTTTGCCTTACGTTCCAGGACCCCGGGGGGTTCTCTTTCGGACAACCTATATTCCCAACTAGCTAGGGGTCGGCTTCTAATCTAACTGGATGCGTTTGAATATCCGTATCATATGGAGCGATCTGCCTATCAGTACCTCTACCATGAGTTTTAAGCAATAGTATTCGTCGCTACTCGATATCGACGCCGTAAATATTTTGTATGGCAAATTTGCAGGGCCTCTAGCGGTCACTTGCAGAACCAAAATTTGCCATACAAAATATTTACGGCGTCGATATCGAGTAGCGACGAATACTATTGCTTAAAACTCATGGTAGAGGTACAGACCTCAAAAATCCAGTTACTTGGCGACATGATACTGCTTGGAAAGATGGTCAGACTCTCACGCCCGTATTTATAAACAAGAAAAACTAATTACTTGAGTAAAAGTAACTACTTAAGTAATAATTTGTAGATTTAGTAATGACTTAATAAGATTTTACTTAGTAACAAGTAAGTACTTCTTTATAAATTCGGGTGTTAGTCGTCTAACTCCCTGTTAGGACTGTCAAAGATCTACGAATGACAACCAGGATCCAACGGCTTTACGAACTTTCCGAGGCACGGGGTTACTAGAGTAATATCCTGGATAAACATGAAATATTCATACCAATTGAAAAAATCGCAAAAGAACACATTGGTACTAGCTGGATTTTGAACTCGCAACCTCATGCATGAGAGGTCGGTGCCTTAACCAATGGGTTATTATGACACACTGTGAAAACTTTTTTATCTGTGGTACAGGTAGCAGCTGCAAGAGCCCCGGCAGAGGGCGCCGTGTGTGCGCTGGTGCGGGGTGCAAGTAGCGACTGCGCACGGCAACTTCTTCCCGCGCTGATCTCGCGCATGGCACGGGAACCTCTCCCTGCAGCCTTGCCACACGCCTTGCTGCAACGACTCGCACTGCATCACATCGTTGATCTCATTTTTGATCCGAGTATGATTGGCGTAAGTAGAGCACAGTTGATATTGGGCATTAAAACACCTTTTTCAAGGGATAGCCTAAAGACGTGTTTCATAATAATCTTCTGATGGTTAAACTACTTTTTTACACATGCCAAAGGCGTTCACTCCGTACTCCAAGCCCAGATTACTTATGTATAATATAATGGAAGGACACTATATAGGGTGACTGGTAATTAGTGAACGATACTTAAACATGTCATGATAACAAACAACTTTTAGTATGGGACCAAACCTGAAATCGCGAAAAAAACATCTGTTGGTCAGTACATGTGTTCGCCTAACTAGTCAAAATGTACTGAACTTGTAACCAGTCATCCTATATTTAGAACTCGATGTATTCGAATCATGTCTTCTTCAAAGGCTAATAACAGTAGGCGGCAAATAATTTGTCTAGAGATTTTTATGGTTGGGGTAGTTCCAGAATGTCAAAATGGATGGTTTTATGGGTAGGTACAGCTTCCCCCACCACAAAATCTCGAGTCAAGTTATTTGCTGCCTGAACTACACTGCGAGAACGTGCGTCCATCTCCATACATTTTATATGGAAACATAGAACTACATTTGACGGACGCCCCGGGTCATCCGGGGACATCCGTCAAGTGTAGTTCTATGAGTTCGAGTTCGGTTTAGGTTAATGTGATCGACATGTTTATGACCAATCAGATCTCTTGACCAATCAGAGAACAAAACGCGATAACGTCTCGATTATGGACTATTCCATCTCCTAGAGAGGAGGCCTGAGTCCCAACGGTGGGAACATTATAAGGCTTATGCTATACTGACTGAGGCGTCTAAACGCGTGGTATTTCTCGTCCCCTTTAAATTTTCACAAGCGTGCTCTTTCGCGCACGATTACTGTTTCATGCACAAAAGAGTGTCTATGTAGAGCCCGCTCATCTCTCTTCTCTTTTGTGCCAGGTGGGTGGAGATAAGGACGTGATACAAAGCGCTCAGCTGCGCGCCACGCTGTGCCTGGCGAGGGCGGCAGGCCCGGCCGCGGTGATAGCAGCTGTGCGGAGGAGGCTGGCGGGTACAGCTAGGGCCGACGTGTTTTGTAACAAGGTGAGTAGTACAAAATACCACAGCATCTCAAGAGTAAAGTGTGAGCGTGTTGCTGGTGATGATATAATTATGGCACGGAAACGTGGTCGCTTACAATGGGTCTCATCAGAAAACTTAAAGTCATCCAAAGGGAAGGGAGCTGCTCAGAGTTTCTTTGCGTGATCGCATCAGGAATGAAGATATCCGCAGGAGAACCAAGGTTACCGATATAACCTGAAGAATCGCCTAACTTAAGTGGCAGTGGGCAGGGCACATTGCCCGTAGAACGGAAGGTCGATGGGGCCGAAAGATTCCACAACGCAGTGTTGGCATGGCCAACAAGGTGGACCGATGACCTGGTAAAAGTTGCGGATGCGATAGATGCGAGACGGACAGGGCCGTTCGTTGTGGCGACGCAAGGGGCGGCCTATGTCTAGCAATGGACGTCGGAGGGAGTTCGGCTGAAATGATGATGATGATGAGTGGTACAGATATTACGATGTCCCAGACTACCGGGCAGCCTACCATCGCAAATTGCTTTGAAATATAATAAATAATTAGTACTCAATGGGTATTAAATAGTACATAATCCACCAAAAAAATGAAAAAACTACCTCAGCAGTTTTGGAAAAAAAATAGAAAATATCGACTTTGTAGGTAGGGCGGCACGGTAGTCACATTATCACAGTCCGTAAGATTACTTTGAACGTTGGCAAAGGGGGATGACGCAACATAACTACTCAATAAAAAAAAAAGAATGTCAACTGAAGAATGCGTACATTGCGTACTAATAGTTAGTCACATCACCGTCCGCAAGACCACATTGAACGATGACCAATAAGAATGACGAAACAATGCTAAGTACCTATAGGATTTAAAAAAAGCCCTGCGTATTATTTAGTAGGTACCTTTATGTATGACTCATTTATTGAAAAATTGATAACTGAAACATTTATAGTTACTGAGAAATCAAAGGTGAGTAGGTAATTGGGCGTGTTTGGTCTGCAGGACCACGATTATATTGGATGACGATTCCGAACATGCCATTAGTAGAAAGTTAAATTTTCGTTTCACGATTCCCTATAAAAAAAAACTGAGATTTTTTAGCTCATCCAAAAATGAGTCCCTATATTCTTATAGAAGATCAATCCTGAAGATCAAATAGCTTTCATTAGGTATCTCCGCGTTTAAATTATAAAGTTACGAACGACTGCAGCACACTGCGCTGTATGCGTCGAGGGCCGCGGGTCGAGGGCTACAATTTTGCCGACAGATGTGGTTATTGACCACATATCACTAGTGCACACGGTCGAAGCGTGCCCCGCTTGGGCAGAGCATCGCCGTGTTCTCGTGAGGGCGATCGGCAGCGGCGATCTCTCGCGCCAGGCCCTGGTACAGGTCATGGTCCGAAGCGAGGAGGGATGGCAGGCGGTCGCCTCCTTCTGCGAAGCAGTAATGCTAGCAAAAGAGGAGGCCGTACGCGAGAGGCAACGGCCCTCACGCCCTAGCCGCCGCGGGAATTCCGATTCCGATCCTGACTTCCAGCCAACGTAAGCGCGGGCTTGCGGACGGCGAGTTATGGGTAGCCCGCTGTCCAACCGTCCGGTAACTATCCGGACCAAGCCCAGGTCGTCGACGGCGCACGCTGCTCCCGCGCTACTCAAGGAGTTGTCAGCAAACCATAGAGACCCACCCTGCTAGCTGCAGGCAGGCAGGGTCGAAGCCTACTGGGGCCAAGGGTCTGCTTCTGAAAGGAAGGCTCGGCCCCAGTATCTAAGGCAACGAAGGAATGGGGTGGGTTTTTAGTCAGTAAGAGTCTGACACTATCTCCCGCTCCGCCCAAGGGCGGGAGATGTCATTGGATGATTTTACACACCACCAAAAAAAAAACCACATAACGTACTTGAAAGTATATACGGGTATTTCTCAATCTGTAGATATATAAAAAGCAGAAGAAAAAATAGAAAGTTCAAAAAGTGACTCATCAACGGCCAATCCAAACCCTTTGACCTAGAACGCTGTAATTTTGCAGAGTGGTTCGTTTTGGTTTACAAAGAATAAGAAAAGATTTTCTAAAATTCATTCCCTAAAGGGATGAAACGGGGTCCAAAGTTTTTATAGACAAATCTACTATTACGCGGCTGAAGTCGCTGGTAGAAGATAGTATTACACAATTACAGAATTTCTTGGCAACACTTACCAATATACTATCTTATAATACCCAGCATTCAACAGTTTTCTTTCTTGCAGTTGAGAGAAAGGCTGAGTCGACCCATAGAGAACATCAAGCCTTGTCACATCACCAGGTTAGTACTTCAATATTTTACCTCCAGCAGTGTTATTCACTAAGAAAACAGCCTTGAGCGCCTCAATCAGCGTTGATCCAGCGACGAAATCTAAATAGGTACATTCAAATCACATACAAATCCAACGTTGCGCTCAAGGCTGTTTTCTAGAAAATAGCACTGCAGAAGTGCTACCACGAATCACAGGAATCTCTTAACACGATCCATTTGACAGCCTGAACTGAAATGTTAAAGGGATGGAGCGATATAGGATGTATAGCTCCATCCTTTTTTGTCGCTCGAACGACTGACATTTTAACACGTCGTGGCTCCTGAGAACAGACACAGGCTACAGTCATGTGATATATGTGTATTCCTTTGATGCAGGGGCTCGCAGTTACCAGTTCCAGTAAGACGTCGCGCCAGGTCTACTCCTCCGCCCGCTGGGCCGCCGCCACCTAGAAGACTGAGACCTCTGCCGGACTCCGCACCCCTGCCTGGTAAGACTCTAAAGAAATTAGGAAAGGTTACCATAGGAAGGACTGTCTTCCTATGGTAACCTTCCCTAATTTCTTTCTTTTCTTCTTTTCATAGCTTACTGTAGTTTTATTACTTGTCCATTCTTAATGTGTGGATGTCAATGTAGATTGTATCCATGAATTGTGCCTAACAAAAGCAAGAACTACATTGCGCTGACGTCCGCTACACACGCCGATCTGGGCGCGTCCGTCTCCATCACAGAAATCTGTGGTCTCCATACCTACTTTTTATATGAAAACTTAGAACTACATTGATCCACGCCCTAGGCATCCTGGGGCGTGGATCAAGTGTAGTTCTGGGATTGTAGTTTACTTAAAAAAACTTTTTACAAAAAAATACAACCGACTTCAAAAAAACACCAAAAAGTGCAAAATAACTTTAATTTTTTTTTATTGATATAAACTAGTGCTTGACTGCAATCCCACCTGATGTTAAGCAGTGATGCAATCGTTGATTCACTCTAGCCTTGAAGACACCTAAATTATAATCGGACGGGAAGACCGCAGCAGGCAAACTGTTCCAGTCTCTCGATGTACGCGGTAGTTATTTTGCACTTTTTGGTGTTTTTTTGAAGTCAGTTGTATTTTTTTTTGTAAAAAGTTTTTTATTTCATACTTTTTAGTTGTAGTACCCCTCAGCCAAACTTAAATAGATAGGTACCTTCTGCCATTCCGTTCCATCATCAAATCAAATAATACCAAAAACGGCTAGGATACACTGATTTATTACAAAGTTCCGTCTCTAACCTACCTTCCGACTTCATCATCAGATCAGTTCTATGTATCCCCTCCCCTTTTTTCTTTAGTCAGCCACCGACTACATGTATCAACAAAGCAATTTTACTTGTTACGACAGTTCTGCTATGGTTTTTTGAAGAGTTCCGTTCTATATCTTCGTAGTTCATTATCAGATCCAAACAATATTTCTATGGGACCAACTTGGGAAATTGAAACAAAACAAAAAATTTCAAAATCGGTCCACAATTGAGCGAGATACCGGTGACCATACAACAAACGACAGTTCTGCTATGATTTTTCGAAGAGTTTTATTGTATATCTTCGAAGTTCATCATCAGATCAAAAACAAACTTTTATGGGACCTATTCGGAAGTATAATCTTTCAATTGAAACAAAAAAATTTGAAGTCGGTCCATAATTGATCGAGATATCGGTGAACATACTTAGAAAAAAAAGTACATGCAGTCGAACATAGAACCTCCTCCTTTTCAAAGTCAGTTAAAAAGTGTCAGGGGGACGTTCACGCAGTGTAGTTCTATCTTAAAATTTGGAACAACTTTGCCTTATGTGTTAAAAAAAATGAGTACCTATATATTTCAATAGTTTTAAAAAAAATCGACTTTTTAGATACGCACGGTAGACACATCACCGTCCCCAAGACCACTTTGAATGATGACCAAGCCAAGAGGCATGACGAAACTATGTAAAACTTTAAGAAGATATAAATATCATGGAAGGTTACCTACGAAGATAGTCCTTCAAGGCTTCTTGTAGTTTCAATGTTGTGTCCTTCTTAGTGTGTGGATGGCAATGATTGTGCTCAACTAAAACTTTGTAACATCTTGGCCAGTCACAAGAATAAAATCGTGGGGCATGATGTAAATTATTCCAGCACTTTCAATACTTTGATCAGTCAGTAAGATGTGATTTATTGCTGGGCAGTTTATAGGGCGTTATTGTAATTTCTAGTGAATTTGTGTATTTTGTAGAAACAAGGAAGCGTTCAAGGGCGAGTGGGCGGTGTGTTGGGGGTTGTCTTACGTAATTTTGCCTTTCAAAAAGTTCTGATTCTCAGTCATTCATTCCTTCATTTTCTTTTCTACTATGGTCAATTTGTTCTTCCCACAGGTGTGTCGCAGCCAGGCAGGGACTACATTCCATTCCAGCGGCTATCGCCGATTCCTCTGAGCGACAGGTCAGTTCTGTTTTATACTTACCAGAATATTTCAGGTGAAGACCGAACTCGGCCGTATGTTCTTTTGTGTTACTATCGGATATGCTACCAGGGACGAAAGTGCTAGCGATTACAAATGGGGATAATATAGAGTTCAACGCATATATTATGTCGTGGCCAGATCATAGAAATTGATCACTTCATGATACAGCCAACTAAAATTGGCCAGATCAAACGTTAATATTTGATAATATTTTAATCCTCGTTTGGCCATATTCTTTATGTAGGATTTCTATGTTAATAAAAGTTCTATAGAAAGTAGGCCAAACGAGGATTGAAATATCATCAAACTTAAACCTTTAAAACGTTCTGGCCAGTTTTACTTGGCCCTATCATGAAGTGATCAATTTTTATGATCTGGCCACGACACAAACATATGCCCAATTATCACCACATGGATTTGTTCACAAAGCTGATCTCCTATCCTATGTAGACAGAATAGGTACTGGCACACAGACTACACCTTATATACGATTGGGCTGCCTTGGATCATGATAGTCCATTTTGAATTCTGGGTTATTGTACCTCCATATCATCTCTTGACCGAAATACTTAAGTGACATGAGATTTTAATTTTTGCTAACCGACTTATACGGTAACTCTACCCTAGATGCTAGAAAATTAATGATTTCCCATCACAAAAAAAACTTATTAGAGAACTTACTCACTTTTTAGTTTTAGCTCTGAAATACTAGATACAACTCAGAAATGAAAAAAATAACTTTTACAAAAAATACCTATAGCTTCAAAAACTAACAAAAAAATGCAAAATCACTTTAATTTTGGAAGTTGGTGTCAAAAAATGACAAAACAAAATCAGAAACACCAAAGGTTTTGTAAAACAAAACTTATGTTGAAAAACCATTTCGATTCTATAATTTCTTTTGTCTGACCGATGACGATTCCCCACTGAAACTTGTCGACTAGAACTATGTTTACTTTCAACATTATTTATTCAGAATCTAAACAGAATTACTGAATTGGGTTCTAGAGCTTTCTTTAATTCGCGCAAATGGCGATCGAAACTTTTTTTCGCGTTAATCGCGTTAACATCATGACATTGACCCCACTTCTTCTAACTTGGCTTCATCATGATTGAGTCAAAATTTGGACCCCTGTTTCGTCCCCTAAAGGGGGTAAATTTTTGAAAGTCCTCTTAATGCTCGTCTACGTCATAAAGGCAACCTTGTGCGAAATTTAATGTTCCTAAACCCAGTAATTTCTATTCGTTAAATTGATAATTTCATATGTCAGCCAGTCAATTTCTTCTTTTATATAAATAAAATAAGAAAGCATCAATTTTCCCTATACATAAATTACTGCTAGTCAATAATAAATTCAAGAAACAAAACTTTTCTACCGTATATGTCAAGTGCTAGGCCTAAACGCTTTGACCTTCGGATTGTGGGAGCGAACGCACCTGACAGACAGGCAGCCCTTGCGTTGTACATAGTTTATATCGTAAGCTGAACTTGACGAAATGATAGCTTTATTGAATACCAAATGATGGTTGTAGGTATTGGTTAAGGGCGGGATTGTTTGAAAGAATCACCGAGGAACGCAAAAGGTTGGAAGGAAATAAATGTCAGTAAAAGCCTAACACTCCCTCTTGGTCCCCACAGAGCGGGAGAAGTTATTTGATGATTTCCCACCTCAAAAAAGATAGGTAGATATGTAGATAATACCAAGGCCTTCTGTTTATACATAATTAATAGAGCCTGCGAAAATTTGGACGCAGGAGTCAGCAAAATCTGAAATTTCCATTACACAGATGCCCTATTTCCCGCCCCACCCATGGGCGGGATTTGTCATTGGATGATTTTACCTACGTTAAAAAAAAAAAAAAACCTGCACGCTTCTGGAAATGGTTCAGATCCTATAAATACGGTATGAAGCGTATGGAATAGCATAGCATCAGCCTTATAATATTCCCACTGCTGGGACTCAGGCCTCCTCTCTAGGCGAGTGAATGGGCCGTAATCCACAACGCAGGCACAGTGCGGATTGGTGAATGTCACATGTTTTCGGATTTTTGTTTCTAGGACATATCGGTTTCCTTCACGGTTTTGAGAGCAGTGGTGAAATAATAAATTGCACAAAGTAATGCGCCTGGCTGGGTTTGAACCCACGACCTAAAACTCGTAAGTCAGAGCCATTACCACTCGGTCACCACTGCTCTCGTAATGTAATGTATGGAGCGCATCAGCCTGGAAATGGGCCTCAAGAATAACCACCGCAAAACCAAGGTGATAGTGGTTGAAGGTCACGAGTACTCTTGGACTTGAATTGGTTGATGACTTCATCAATTTAGCAAACACAGGTTCTTGTGAAAAAGAAATGTGGAGGTGCATAAGAATTTTTAAAAGTACATTAGTCGCAGTTGCAAGGCGTATTCACGCAAAACCAAAACTGAATTGGTCAAATAGCTAGTCTTCTCTATATTCAGCTACAGAGCTGAGGAGCAGGACTTTGAAAAAGGCTAACCGCGACCGCATTGATACCTTCGAGATGTGGCGTTGGAGAAAAATGCTTGGACGTTCAAATGGACTTGCAAATTCCCTGGACTGCTTTCTGCATAAAGATTTATCCTTACGCCAACTAAATTTCAAGAATGACCACACTTGTATGCACAAACTGCTAGAGTTTTTTAGCCACATAACCATGAAAAATGGTCAAAACCTTGAACAGCTTATCGTAACTGACATGGTTTACACGACCAAGAGGCCGCTGACTAAAAAGATAGGCAGGTGATGTCGCCAAACTACCATCGACCCCAAAGACCGACACAGATGGCGAGACACCATCAGTAAGAGGCTGATCCAACGGGAATTTCACGATTCTCAGTAATGAGGAATACGACACGACGAGAAAGGGTTATTACTAGGTTTCTCTATATTTTTAAACTGTTAATTTCTAAGCTTTTAATAAAATCTGAGAGAATCTTTAAAAAAGAGGAAGGAGTTTTCGGAATACATACTTCATTTGCATCTTGGCATTTCAGTGCTTTGAAGGCGTATCGTCGTACTTTCGGATTAGTTATGAACTTGAAGTGGGTGAATCAGAGCGCCGGACGTCATAAATGTTCGCAGCTGTTCTAATTCCATAAATTCATAAAATCTTATTCATTAATCTTACGTCGACAGCCCTATCAAATCCCATGAAAATGAGTAAGCCTTGAACAGAAGTGATTGGGGTCTAATCTTTCAATAGAATCACGGGGTTAATTCGTGCTCCAATTTAGATTTTTATATCACTGGTTTGGCTACCAGCTGACCGCTACTGCGCGATATTATCTATGTAAATCTACCCGCCGATTACCAGCGCCAATTACACAGTGAAGTCACTCACCCCTATTTCAGTCTGACTAACAATCGATAACATAATGGGGCAAAACACTCGTAATGTCGTATTTGTAACACTTTCGAGAAAACAAGTCGTTCGACCTCGAAGAAAATGTCAACCGTCAAACAATTTAACTTGTGATATATGTAGTAAAATTCAAGAACAAAGTAATTCTCGTAAAGTTTGGGGTGTGAATAGTGTTGTCGCGTGGCAACGGGCGGCATGCATGACGCGGCGGCGACGCAATGATGTGGCACGCAGTTCGCACCTAGATCGCAGATTTGAAGGCTTTCGCAAGTGTTTCACTTGTTGCGAAAATATTTTCAAACATAATATGTACTTACAAACTTGGAAAGCACCCTATAGAAATTATTATAATACTAGCTGCTGCCAGCGGCTTCGCACGCGTGAAAGTAGAACATTGTCCCAAGGGAACATAATCCCGTGATAAAAAAGTATCTTATGTGAAGACATGGTCTACCCGTGTACAATATTTCGTCTAAATTCTTGATATAAAGAAAGAAGTAAGACAAACTTTTTTTGGTATAATAATAAGCATGATGAGCAATTTTTAGCGTGCAGACCTACCAATGGTTTCTGGCCAAATTACGCTCCCTCTAACCAAATAATTCAGGACAATAGTTCCAAATAACACTAACTGGCGTCAAATTCCACTTAACATCGTAATGAGGCTTTCAATTGATCGAATCGAGCAAATTGAATACCTAACCATATAGAGCCGCTTAATATTTAATTCCTAAAGGCTAGCTAGGGGCGCTAATCAACCGTGATGGACTAGGGTATAAACTATAGGCTCGAAGTGTAACTTGACGTTGAATACCACTCCCCTGCCCTCAGTACCCAAGGGTTGTAATAGCGTGCCACCACTAACCTACATTTTGTAAGTTAAATTATTGGCCCACTTTCATTCAGAGCGTTTATGAACCACTGACGAGACGACCCATTTTCCTTATCGTAAGATCGTTCCACTTTCGTGTTCAGCAAACACCACGTAACAGTCCTTTAACGTCTATTAATAATTCAGAAAATTATGGACCAGTTACACCTCCATAGATGTTCGCCTTCATAAATGTGATATTACCAAAGTGTATGTGTCCACCTGTACTTTTCTGAAATGATCTGAAAGAACTAAATAATTGTTAGGTAGTTCAGAGTCCTGTTGAACCCAAAGTTGAGCCTTACTCATACTAGTATCATAAACTACATGAATCTATGACTAATGACTCTTTTACCGTCCGGCGACCACTACAATTCCGTGAAGGTGGCTAATCTGCATAATATGCAGGTAGAGTGAGTTCATCAACATAGAGCCAATTGATTGCGGCGATGGGTGTATACTTCACGTTACCTACACTACACATGGTGTCGGCGGCACCGCGTCAGTCGCGGAGGCGCCGCGGCGGCAGGCGCGCGCCATGCTGCGCTGCTGCTGCCCCCGCGCGCCCGTGCGCCCCGCGCGCCCCGCGCCGCCCGCGCTCGCGCTCGACCTCGTGGCCGACCTGCCGTCGCACACGAGGTACCACCCACCCCCACAGCCGCTGCGACCCCCATGTAAACAACAACAGTTTCCGTGACGCTATTGTATTTATTTTTGTTCACAGAGACTCGAGCGCGCTCACCAGCTATGAGGAAGGAGAAAACAACAAAAAGGCATCCGCTTCTAAGGAGTCTGATCAGAGAGTGTTAATAGATTCTACAACCGAAGTCCACACCGCACCAGACCAGGTTCAGGATATAGTGCCATCTCCACCACGTTCACCTTCCATTCATGTCGAGGACTATTCCGAAAGATCTAACCCGTCACCGGTCAGTGGACGATCACAGTTACTAGTCCAACCCCCGACACCTCAACCACCAGGGAGCGCGGGGGCCTCCACCGGGCACGAATCTCTGGAATCCCGAGCGAGTACCGTCGTCGAAGTGTCACCGGTGCGTGCAACCGTGAGCGCGCGTCCCTCACCCACGCCACCCAGAAGCAGCGCTCCATCCCCTGCGCGGAGCGGCGTGTCCACGCCGGAGCCCGCCAGCAACGTGTACGACGAGCGGCCGCGCCCCACCGAGCGAGACGTGCGTACTGCACTCGCCGAGTGTATCGTGCCCGCGCGACACGAGGATTGGGAGGTCATCGTCAGCGGACTCGTGGAGATTGAGAGGCTCGCAGCGGACCCGACGGCTCGCGCTCCTGCCGTCAGCTGGCGTGCGGCGACGCGCTCGGTCGCTACGCATGTTCGGTCGCTGAGGTCACGCGTCGCACGCGCCGCGTGCTGTACGCTAGGTGCGCTCTTTGAGCATCGTGGCCGCGCGCTCGACCCTGAGGTTGAGGAAGCAGTCAGCGCGTTGTTGGAGCGCTGTGCAGACGTCAACCGGTTCCTCCGCGCAGACGCTGCCAATGCGTTAGTGAAGGTGGCGTGCGGCAGCAGCGAGGTGCGTGCGGTGGTGGCGCTGTCGCGGCGCGGGGCTGCGCACCGCGCGGGCCCGGTGCGCGCGGCTGCGGCGGCGGCGCTGGCGCGGCTGGTGCGGCACGGCGGCGCGGCGCGCGCGCTGGCGCTGCCGGCGGACGCGCGCGGCTCGCTGCTGCGCGCGGCCGGCGAGCTGCTGGCGGACGCGAGCGCGGACACGCGCATGCACGCGCGCACGCTGTGCCTGGCGCTCGGGGAGGATGCGCGTTTCAATCAGATGCTTAAGGAAGCGATGCCACCTTCACGCTATCGCGCCATTGAAAAGTATGTCGACAAGTTGCGCTACCGATAGGAACCGGTCAGAGTTAGCTTCTAGCTCCCAAAATACAGAGTTCCTCCCAAAAGTCGTAACCTGATGGAAGACGGTTACTTGTACGTGAAATTGTGAAACGATGACTGAAACATGCGAAAGGTATTTTTGTAGTAAAATTAATTTAATATACTGTACGACGATGTGTTAGATGAAGTTGATTGTTATCCTCCAATGGAGCGAACTTTATTATATGACAATTAATTTATAAACTTTTATTAGGAAATAAATATTCTGGTCTAAGTGATGTTTTATTTGACAATTTGAATTTGGTATAATCCTGATTTTTTATTAGCTGTACTAAGTTGAGAAGTGGACAGTGCCCAGCTGTCGATGAACAATGCACCGTGTCATTAAACCATTTTTATAGCTATCATTTTGGCTAATAATTAGTATAGATAGTTTTAATCACCAAAGGGGTTAAGGTCTATTTTGACCCTAGTAAAATGCCCAATCTATAGATATAATGAATCCTAAGTCTGGTAGATATCGCTTTTAGTGATAAGAACGCCTTGTACCCAAAGATTTAAGTTTAAGTACTGATTGTGTAACTTCCTTGGTGTACAATAAAGTTATATTCTATTCTTGTTTACGAAGACGCGGCGCGTTGGTCGTTCGTCGTACATTGCAGCAGCAGGCCGCGTCATCACACGCGCAATGCCAAATACAACCATATGGCAATGTACGACGACCGTCTAACGCGACGCGCCGCGTCTCCGTAAACAAGCCCTAAGATTTGCCGCAAACCCTGTGATAAAAGTCTTAGGCCGTGTTTACGTATGCGTTGTATGGGAGTGTTTACGGACACGCGTTTTTATGCGCGTTTGCTTGAAATATATAATAATATGGCGTCGCCCGCCGCGTGCGCCGCCGCGGGCACCGCCTATATTTCAATTTATTCAATATAAGCATGCGGCGATTCTGCCAGTCTCGTTTGGAAGTCGAACAACGAAGACGTGACTTGCCGACAGCCATGGAGGATGACATAATCGACATTTTTTTAGAAGACAATTTTGTTTTAAAAAGTGTTTTATTTAATATAAGACGTGGCCCAGTGTTTACAGCAACCGAACATCAGAAGTTTAGGGAATATGCGACGCTTTATAGGACAATAAGAGAAAAAGGCTATGACGTATTTCATAGCTATACACGAATGTCTACTACAACTTTTGATTATATATTAAACAAAATACAACATCGTATCGCTACTTGTAATAGTAATATATGTCCCGAAGAAAAGTTACTACTAAGGCAGAATCGCCACATGTTATATTGAAATATAGGCGGTGTCCGCGGCGGAGAACGCGGCGTCGCCCGCTGCGTCGCCTGCCGCGTCGCCCGCCGCGTCGACCGCTGCGTGCACCGCCGCGAGCTCCGCCTATATTTCAATACAAACAAGCGGCGATTCTGCCAGTCTCAATGTGATTTGCCGACAGCCATGGAGGATGACATAATCAACGATATTTTCTTAGAAGATAATTCTGTTTTAAAAAGTGAGTCTCCGTAAACATTATCGAACATTGCCATATGTTTGTTTGCGCGTGCTATGGCGCGGCCCGCTGCACTCGCCGCATCTCTGTAAACAGTAAAAACGCACGACGCGCCGCCCGACGCACCGTGTGTACGTAAACGGGCACTTAACGGTTGTATGATAGTCAAACAGTAGAATTGCTAATGGCCTCATGCTGGATCATTGAGGTGGAATTAATAATTATGTTTTTCTATCCAGCGGGGCGGGGGAAATTTCTCCTCTTCTGTCAAAGATCCCTACCGAGTAGACTCTAAGAAACCGCATGGAGAGTTACTCTCGATTCGAGTAGAGTATTTTTATGCATTCCAAGCGTAATAGAACCCAGGGCCCCGCTAGATGGACGACGCGATTAATTGTAATTTCTATCGAAATAGCTGAGGTACCTACCCAGTAAAGTCGTGAGGTAAATTGAACAAACAAGGCAATGCCTTTAGTTTTTTCGGTCTATCTCAAATGGCCCCGCTGGAAAGAAACACATGGAATTAAATTAATCCAAAAGTATTATAATGCCTACTATGGAACACTTCTTACTTGTGTCAAATAAATCCTGTATCTATCATTATTATAAAGAGCCATAGGTATGCTAATATTCAACACTAGATTCTGCCAGCGGCTCCGCCTGCAAAACTGACGATATGAAAATAATTTATAGCACTCAGGGATATTGTAGCCACAAATAAGTGATGGGCGCGCCATCGCCATAATTATGGTGGTAGGTCGAGGGGACTTTGAGGAGTGTTGGAAAGACGTTATGGCATCATCACCGGACTGACATGGTAAGTTCGGGAGGTTCCTGCACCGGATCCGAGCGGAAGAAACGTCGCCCTGAGGACACGGTGGAGCATACGGTGGAGGTGTGCCCCATTTGGGCGGAGCACTGCCGCATCCTCGTAGAGGCGATCAGCGTAAAGGACCTCTGGGTCAGGCCCTGGTCCGGAGCGATGAGGAATGGGAGGCGACCGTCTGCTGGAGGAAGTGGCCGCACGTGTGAGGGAATCGGATCATCGGAGTTTTATCAGTAAGGTTTTGGTGAATCTTTTGATTTACGGGTTACTCCTGACTATCGTTTGGGTTTTTACAGTAACACAGCACATTCGATGGTTACGAAAACTTATGGTTTTCTAGAAAAAGAAAGAGTCGAAGTTAAAATACTCTAATTTCGTTTCCATAGAGAAAAAAACATCCGTCTGACACCTCAATCTCAAGTGACAGTTAACTTCAAAAACTTATCATTCAGACAACAAAATCTCAAAGAAAAACCAAAAAAAATGCTATAAAACCATGAATTCTGACGGAGAGCAAAATATCAACATTTAGCCACTATGCCCAAGATCTGATTGGCTATGTCGATTTTAATAAGACATAATTTATCGAACGCGTCCTTGTTCAAGCTAGTGTCTTTCTTGTTCTGGAACTGGCTATACTTCATGACAGTTGAGCACGCCAAGGAACGGGGCCCGGAATGGTGCTCTCGGGTGGTTACGGTACTGCACGGTACCGTGGCAGTACTCGTCGGCTACACACAATGCCATTTGCCTTTGTCGGCATATCATTTGTCCAGTTAGTTTTTCTTTTTTTTTTATCTAAGTACTATGTGGGTAAGATAGGCACTACAATTTGGATACTAGCTACGATTAGTGTTATAAATGCAGGGAAAACCGTACTGCTAGTTATTTGGAGTAGGTACATCACAGTACCAACAAAAACTTGGGACTAAGTAACATAATATATATTATCTAAATAATAATTTTCCTAAAATTTGTTTTAGGGAAGATAATGCCAACCCAGTACATGCTAATGATTTGGTCTTGGGGTTACTTCGCCTTCGACCTGCTGTGGTGTTTGATGTACTGGTCCGAAAGTCGCGTGGTACTATTCCATCACTTGGCCGCCCTCTTGTCTATAAGTAGATACATGCACAAAGAACACACAGGATGCACGTTTGCATGTACGCTGGTTCTCATGGAAATGACCAATCCCCTACTGCAAGCACGATGGTTAGTTTTTTCAGCTGTTCTATTTAAATGTACCTTGCTTGCTATAAACATTGCTGCGACGAAGTGCCGCATGGTCAGGCACACAGCACCCACCCGGAGGTAACTATCACTATATCTTTTTACCAGTTGAGGGTGAGGGCTAGCACAATGCCATTGAGATGTGATAGATACTATGACTGATTCACTGATCTCATTGGCCAAGTGCTGCAGCTGAGCGTAAAGACCTTTGGGTTCAATTCCCGGATCGGGAAATGTAGGTGTCAAAATATTCTACTGGGGCCAGGAAATGTGAAAGTGTGACCCGGGGCCCTGGAACGAAGGCAAAGAAGGAACAGGAGTGGATTTTTAGTCAGTAAAAGTTTGACACTATCTCCCGTCCCGCCCAAGGACGAGGAGATGACTTTAAAAAAAATGTCTAAATATTGTTATATTCTAGTTGGGTCTATAGATAACAGAGGTTCGAATCATATTCTAGAGACGCATCTGAGCTCTGAGCTGGTTCAAAAGGCTTAATTTGACGCAACTTCAAGTTGCGTCAAATTTTTCGCACACGCATGCAAAACTTAGCCGTGCCTTCCTAAATGACTGGACAGTAAACATTAAACATGGAGCACACGAATTATTTTTTACTCACTTCTGTGTCTGGGTGTTATTTATCTATAATATGTATGTATTTAGAAATATATTTAAAATGTTTATCAGCTGTCTGGTACCCATAACACAAGCTCTGCTTAGCTTGGGACTAGACGGTGTTGTGTGATAGTTGTGGAAATATTATTATTATTGTCATTTATTCATTTTATATATATACAAATTACATTTTTAAATGTTTTATTATTATTATTATTAATAGACGACACGGTTGGCGCAGTGGTTGAGCGATTGGCTTCTGCGCAGCATGTCGAGAGTTCGATTCTCGCACGAAAAAAATGTTGGCTTATAGATAGGTTTTACGGGTCTGCGCGTCTTATCATGAGAGTTTACATGTAAGAACGCATCCACGACACAGGAATTATTCCTAATGTGGGGCGACCTTTTTATTATTATTTATAAAAACTACACCAGCGTGGCGACGAGGCTGGGATATGGCTCATCCCTTATTACTTTATTTAGAGTGACTTTATAGTCCGCGCATAAGCGTATACTGCCATTTGGCTTGACAATAGGTACCACATGTTAGCGATACCTACATTTGATAAATAATTTTAAGTCTATATTATTATTGTTGATTTTGACAGATATTCGAAGGTAGATGGAAAGCGACGGCTGTCATTGTGAATTGGAACGTTAGACCTAACAGTCTGTTGCGACAATTTTGTTAAACTAGATATATAGTACTATCACGTAATTAAAAGATTTCAGGAAATTGAAGCCTTTGTATAATTTGGTCTGACACCGCTCACAGTCAGAAGTGGTAAGAACTAAAAGTGTTGGAGAAAATTCTCAGCTACCTCTCGATACTAACGTAAACCACATTTTACTCCACTATGGTAAAAAAAAATCAACAATAAAAATTATGCGTTGTACGTGTTAATTTGTTTATTTATGGACAATCATAGTCTCCACCATCAAATATAGTTCTGCATAATGCCTTCCAGTGATTTGTCGAATTATACTCCGCCTTTAGAACCAAGTAGACGTAGTAGAATATCGCGAAATTCTGAACGTATACAGGAGCCTAGGAAGAGGAAACGTTCTGGAACTAGACCAAATCACAGACAACGAAGACGCAATACATACCGTAGTAGATCTCGTCGTCGAACGATATCTTACTCGTCATCACCATTGTCGAACCGGCGGCGTCATAGGAGTAGTAGTACAAATTCGGAAAGTAGTTATTCCGATTATCATTCACGGCATAGACGCAAGACCAAGCCTTCCCGACGCTATAAGCGTCATAGTCGTAAATCTCTTCCGTTGAGTAATGGAAGTGATGACACCAGCATCACTGGTTCTGAACATAATAACCGACATAAGCGAAGACGGGATTCATCCGATCGGTCCGATGATTCGTCATCCATAAAACGAAGACGATCTCGTTCTTACGGAAAACAAAGACAATCCCGTGGCCGTCAAGAGAATCATTTTCTAAAAAGGTTTTCTAGAATGATTAAAGGAAGCGGTTTTGAAGGATCACATAATGTGATCTCAGAATTCGATCCCGATGCCCATTCACAGACGGCAATAGACTGGATTCGTAAGGTGAACGAGACGGCAAAAATATATGGATGGACAGAGAAGCAAATTATCTATTACGCTATACCAAAGCTATCTGGTCATGCAAAGAAATGGTACCAAGGTAGAACCACCATTGATTTAAGCTGGAAGCAATGGCAAAGAAAAATTTTAAAAACGTTCCCAGACGATCGAAACTACTCCGATCGTCTAATGGAAATGCTCAACAGAAGAAGTAGGAGAGAAGAATCACTGGAAGAGTATTTCCATGAGAAGGCTAGATTAGTAAAAATGTGCGGCATTAAGGGGAGAAATGCCGTTGATTGCATAATTAGTGGTATTTTTGATAATGGGATAAGACTAAATGCCCAAGGAGCTAGTTTTATAAGAACATCGGGTTTGCTTAAATATTTACGCCGAATATCAAAGCGAGGAAATCCAGTCTCAAAAAGAGACACTTTGTTACCTAAACAGGAAACGCAACAAATAAAGAATTCGGACACTAATCGTAACAATATTATTAATAAATCAACTACCCGGTCAAGGTTTAGGTCTTTTCAATGTTATAATTGCGGTGATACTGGGCATACAGCGCGTAATTGCAGCAAACCATTAAAAAGGTGTGATAAGTGTTCACGGCTAGGACACATGATTCACAATTGTGAGCTACTAGGCTCTCGACCAAGAATTGAGCAAACACAAGAAAACACAAATAATATACCTGTCCAAAACGTTCTACAAATAACATCAAACGAAAAATCGAATAGTAAGTATTTTAAGACAATTACTGTTAATAACATATCCGCTTCAGCATTTGTAGACTTTGGAAGTCAATGCACATTAATTCGAGAATCGGTTTTTAAAGATCTGAACGTAGTTCCAGATAATGTGAAACTTCCTGTTATTAGTGGATTTGGTTTTGGAAGCGTCGTACCAATTGCTAGGATAAACGTCACCGTTATCATAGATACGGTTCAAGCAGATATAGAAGCATTCATTGTCCCGGATCATTTACTTAAGACAGACGTACTTATTGGCCAGTCTTTAACAGAGTTGCCGACGGTTACCGTTCATAAGACTAGCACTAAACTAATTCTGTATTGTGATAATTCCGACATAGAGAAAATGGATATTTATAACACTAACGACATTTCAATTCGAGGGTTGCAAGATATAGAGGTACATACACAAAATAAGTTTTCAGGGCCATTATTTATCCCAGGCAGTGCATGCATGAAACCTGGTAATGAATATATTTTATTGCAAGGTATCTATCAATTTCATAATGGGAATAGTCGATTCATAGTCATAAATTTGTCTCAAAATTCTATCTCTCTCAGCAAATCAAAATTATTATCGCGAGCAATAAAACTAACCAATCATGGACAATTTATATCAAGGCGCGAAACCTTGGATGTTAATTCTATTCATATTAATACCCAGCTGCCTGACACTTTTGATAAACACAAGTCCATGAAGAAACCTATTACTCTAAATATGTTAAATATTGGCCCTAAAGTAACTAATGCTCAAAAGAACCAGTTGTTAGACCTCCTGAATAAGTTTAGGGACTGTTTTGCATTTAATATGCAAGAGCTTGGATTGACTCACATAACTGAAATGACACTCCGTCTCAGCGATAACACACCTGTGATGTATAGGCCTTATAGACTCCCATTTAGTGAGCGCGCAAAGGTACGGGAAATGATCGGTGACATGCTGGCTAATAATATTATTAGAGAATCACAATCAGCTTACGCCAGCCCTATAGTGTTAGTGCGCAAAAAGAACGATGAATACAGACTCTGCGTAGATTATAGGGCATTGAATAAAAAGACAGTAAAAGACAGCTATCCGATGCCTGTCATTGACGACCAACTCGATCGTCTTAGTGGGAAATCATACTTCACAAGTTTAGATCTGGCATCTGGTTATCATCAGATCCCAGTGGCTGAGGAGTCACGTCACGTAACAGCTTTCGTTACTCCTGACGGCCACTACGAATATATGAGGATGCCATTTGGTCTGGTGAATGCCCCAGCAGTATTCCAAAGTATGATAAACAAAGCATTGGGAGCACAAAGGTTTGAACTAGCTATTCCTTATTTAGATGATCTACTTTCTACAGGTAGCTCATTTGACGAGGCATTCGGCAAGCTTGAGGCTATCTTGAGCCTTTTACGTAATGCCAGACTGACCCTTAATTTGGAAAAATGTTTCTTTTTCCAATCTGAAATCAACTATCTTGGGTATGAGATTTCTGAAGCAGGTCTTAAACCTGGCAGTACGAAAATAAAGGCAGTATCTGAATTCCCAAAACCGTCAAATGCACATCAAGTCCGTCAGTTCATTGGCTTAGCCAGTTACTTTCGGCGTTTTGTCTTCAATTTCGCTTCCATTGTAAAACCTTTGACGCAACTGACCAAAGCCGACGTTCCCTGGCATTGGGGTGACGAACAAGATAGTGCATTTGAAGAAATAAAATCGAGATTGGTAGTGAGACCTGTACTGGCCTTGTACAATCCAGATTATGTCACTGAGGTTCATTGCGATGCCAGTAAACTAGGAATCGGGGGCATCTTGCTTCAGAGACTTAATGATGATTACCCTTTTAGACCAGTTGCTTACTTCAGTCGTCAAACAACGCCAGAGGAATCATTTTGGCACTCTTATGAACTGGAAACAATAGCAGTAGTTCATACGTTGAAGAAATTCAGAGTTTACTTGATCGGTCTAGAATTTAAGGTTATAACAGACTGCAATGCCTTACGCACCACCTTGGTAAAGAGAGATTTAATACCTAAAATTGCAAGGTGGTGGCTAATGCTGCAAGAATATAACTTTACTATCGAGTATCGATCAGGTCATAATATGAAACATGTCGACGCTTTGAGCCGGAATCCAATCTCACAAGCAAATATCGCAGAGGAGTTAGAAGTCTTTAATATATCGGCTCACGATTGGCTTCACACTGTACAAATGACAGATCCGCGGATAAAGCATATCAAAACTATTTTAGAAACCAACGAGGAGGATATTAAAGATATTTCTAATAATTACGTATTACGCGATGGTAAAATATATAGGCGTGTAGGATCCAAATTGAAATGGGTGGTACCTAACTCAGCGCGATGGAGAATTTGTCAGCTTAATCATGATGAAGCGGGACATTTTTCAATTGATAAAACAGTTGACAAGATTGGAGCCGACTATTGGTTTCCGAAAATGAAACGCTTCGTCAAAAAGTACGTAAATGCCTGCATTAATTGTGCTTATAATAAAGAATTGTCGGGGAAAAAGTCGGGGTACTTAAATCCAATTCCCAAGGTAAACGCAATATTTCACACCATACATATGGATCATTTGGGCCCATTTATAAAAAGTAAAAAAGGAAATTCTTATATCCTCGGAGTCATTGATGGGTTCAGCAAATTCATTTTTGTTAGAGCTGTAAAGAATAGGTCCAAGACGACAATTAAAACACTCGAAGATATTTTTGCAACATTTGGATGTCCAAAAATAATTATTTCAGACCAAGGCACAAGCTTTACGTCTGGTGAATTTAAAACATTTGTGACGTCGATTGGAGCCAAACATGTTTTAAATGCTGTGGCAACGCCACGAGCAAATGGGCAGATTGAACGCTACAATCGAACAATATTAAATTCGCTGGCCGCTATGAATCATGGTTTAGATGAGAGGGAATGGGACACAAATGTTGCAAAATTACAATGGAGTCTCAATAATACCACCAATAAAAGCACCGGAAAATCGCCAGCTGAAGTGGTTTTTGGACAAAGAACTACATGTCAGGCGGAAGGAATTCTTAAAGGAGCTCTAGAAACAAATGTACAGATTTCAGATACTGACAGAGATGAAATGAGAAAATCTGTGGAAGAAAAAATTATAGAAGGACAGAAAAAGATGAAAGAACATTTTGACAAAACGAGGGCTCCAACTAAAACGTTTCGAGAGGGTGATCTTGTCATGATTCCAAATAATAATCCAGACAAAGGCAAGAGCAAAAAGTTAGCCGCTAAGTTTAAAGGTCCGTTTAAAGTCACAGCAGTACTAGAGAAAGACCGTTATGAAGTATCTAGCATTAAGGGTCTTCCTCAAAGGCAATACAAAAATATTTTCCCAGCTGACCAATTAAAACCGTGGATCAACTTGAGTTTATCGCCTATAGTTAGCGATCAAAGTGACAATAGTGATTCCGATTCACAGGACGAATAGTTCAAAATAAGTTGTTGTTATATAAATGTATGTATGTACTGATATATAGCTATATTTATAAAGATACCGTAGTGGAGTTATAGTGATAGTGGCCGGTAGCCCTTAACCCAACTTCCATGTCATTTGCAGCATAGATTAGTGTCGACACCGGAGAGTCGGCAGTGTCCGGTTAATCAATACTGAGAGACTGATGAGAGAGCGCTGATGAGGACAAGGCGCTAACAGACCGTGGCTCTCGGGTGGCTAAACGGCTGATGATTGAATTGTGTTTGGCAGATTGCAAGCTAATGGCTCTCGGGTGGCCTTATAATTCAGATGATCCAAGGAGACGAGCAGACCGTGGCTTTCGGATGGCCAAACGGGAGCTTCGTACCAATTTGAAACTATTTGATTCTGTTGTTACCTGTTGACGGGCTGTCGGACAATCCGTACGGGAATTTAAAAACTCATCGTGAGTGATAAATGAGTGTAGACCATACCTACGGAATGAATTACTGTTTTCTATTAAGTTGATAACTGAGATAAATATTTACTAGATATTAAGTGAAAAGATGTAAATCAGACTTTATTATTATCAAACTTTAGTATTTATTAACTGAGTAGTACTTACTGGATGTATTTTTTTTTTCTTTTCTGCTTCTTTGCTTTTTTTTTTTGTTGGTATGAGGCCATACCCTGTATTAAAGAATGGCCGAGATTAATTTAGAAATGGGGACATTCCTATTGCAGAA
Organism: Leucania comma; assembly: GCA_958295575.1. Classification (NCBI taxonomy): domain Eukaryota; kingdom Metazoa; phylum Arthropoda; class Insecta; order Lepidoptera; family Noctuidae; genus Leucania; species Leucania comma. Next base: position 6,244,185 of record OY282469.1, read on the forward strand.
TGGCCGTCTGTTAGCGATACCTACATTTGATAAATAATTTTAAGTCTATATTATTATTGTTGATTTTGACAGATATTCGAAGGTAGATGGAAAGCGACGGCTGTCATTGTGAATTGGAACGTTAGACCTAACAGTCTGTTGCGACAATTTTGTTAAACTAGATATATAGTACTATCACGTAATTAAAAGATTTCAGGAAATTGAAGCCTTTGTATAATTTGGTCTGACACCGCTCACACACAGGTGATGTCGTCATACCCTACTCAGAGCTATCGACCTTAACTGACGAATAATCATCATCATTAAACCAAGGCCCACACGTGAAAGCAATTGAAGCTAAAACCAAACATTAAAGCTTCTATTAGCCGACTGTATTTATCATCGCACTAGGTCTTTTCAGCGAGTGCGATGATGAATACAGTTATGTTATTTGGGCTTGACAACATACAGTATCTCAATCATCAAACCAAGGCCCACACGTGAAAGCAATTCAAGCGAACACCAAATACCTACTGCGTTGTAAAATTCCACTGTCCTTCGAATTTTTATTGTCATTAACCTATTTCTACCTAATAATAGGGCCAACGGAAACGCCATTTGTTAATTACCATAACTAGATAGTCCTTGAACTTATGTATCTACCTACCTATCCTGCTATCATGAGCTCTAATAAGTAAATAAAAAATTACTTTCAAGTAGACTGTATGTAGGTAACCTTCTCTAATACTTACCTATTATGGATAAAAAAAATAAATAAAAATGTATAGACTAACAGTAAAGGTAGAACTATAATGAACCGCCGACGACGCACACTTTGTAACACGCCTGATTTGTACGTAGAACGACGTCGTATGGCGTGTATCAAGTGTAGCTCTACAAGCCTAAATTTCCATATAAAATGTATGAAGACCGACGCCCCCAGATCGGCGTGAACGGCACACGTGGTAGCAGTGTAGTTCTACCTTCATTTCATCCAGTATTCCTCCGATCTCTACTCTTCTTGACATTGACTTGTTCAGTGACAGCTTATCTGAATTGAGAAAGGCATTGTTTGTGGTTGATTAATTTATGTTCAGCTCCCAACAAGTCAACTTGCAACTAGTCATTATATTAATTTATGATTTTAATTCTAATTTTAATTTATCGTTAATGACATTTTAATTTAATAATTTTAAATAATTCAAACTAGATATTCTATATTTGTCAATTATTATATTTCCAATATCATAACTAATTTAATTCAGTTTGTATCCAATATTAATTTAATTTACAAAATTATAATTTATATGTATTGTCAAATTGTATAAGTTGTGTACACCTCTAATTGACATATTAGCACAGAATCGAACATTTTTATAAGTACCCACATGCAGGGGCGTAGCTACCGCCGTATCTGCCGTATCAATTATACGGGGGCCCCACGCTACAGGGGCCCCGACGTAGGCAAAAATTCCCAAAATGTTATCCACAACCGTCTCGTAGGGTAAACCAAGCATTTGTAAATAAAACACCATAATTTTTTATAAGGGGCCCCTGTAGGACTTTTGATACGAGGCCCCTGTGGGACTAGCTACGCCAGTGCCCACATGAAAAATATATTGTTGGTATGTTGTTGGTGTTCCTAATAAATAAATAAATCTCTACCGTATCCACCGAAGCCGTGTGGAGACGAAATGTGTAAATAACGTGACTTAGGTAACGTAACATGTGTAATAATGTAAATATTAGCTATAATTTTTCCTAAAAGTAATAAAATAAATAACGAAATACTTAATACGTCTTGGCTTCGGTGCACAGCGATCTGTGCCATAGTTATGCAGGGCCCCATAAATAGTCTATATATCCGTAAGGGTCAGTTTACACCGAAACGTGAGGCTTCGCGAAGAGCGACTCAATAAACTTCTATATTTACTACGCGAAAAGACTTTAGGTATGTTCATATGCCTCAGATATGCTCGTAAGACATTATGCCTCGCGGCGATACGCTGCATGGTGCAACGTATCGCCGTATTCGTAGTTCTCACTGTGAAATGTGGTATCTTTTCGTGTAATTACATTAAGTTGTATGTATAATTGGTCTCGGTGTGAACTGACCCATAGACGTTTATAGCCCACTAAACGAACTGATTTTACATACCTAGGTACAGACGTACCTAGGTATGTAAAATCAGTTCGTTTGCCAGCACGTCAATCTACCCCAATCTGTCAAATTTTACCAATCGAACATTAACCTTCCATTATTGTGATAAGGTTCAAAATCTATTCAAGAAAATTTACCGATTGAGATAGGTTGATATGCTGGCGTCTGTATCTATCACTATTACAAATGGAATGCCATTGTAATACACCGGTTACTAAGTAGTTAAAATACTTAAATTGTTATCTGCAGGTTTCTCAAAAAAATGGGATACGGGAGTACATTGCTGTACAGCATGGTCGAGATCATGTATCTGGTACTGTTTCTCTTTCTACGAGGAGTAGTGGGCACCGTCGCAATATACTGGATCTTCACAACTAATTTCTTTGATTTGGAAGAAAAAATCATGTCAGCCGCTCTCTATGTTGTGTCAATGATTTTCATTTATGATATAGCTGGCTATATACGTTACAAATACAAGCGCGAAATCGTAAGTTGGTTTTGTTGTAACGTAAGGGTGTGGCCACATCTGGCGACTGCGCCCCTAGCGACCCACTCCCGTACTCTGTCGGATGCGCCCCTAACGAGCCGCTCCCATACTCTGTCGGATACTTGCATTGTAAGTTCGCGCGCCGTTCCTGCGCCACGGATACGCGCTGCTAGCGACCCGCCCGTCCGCTGCTCGCGCCCTGTACACGTGCAGTTAAACCAGTTAATGCAAGAGTTTGGAGCGTCTCACTAGCGCAACTCTTGCAAGGCTTGCACAGTATGCACGCGCGTAGCTGGCGAGTTTGCGTTCACACTCTGTCTGCGGGTGGGAGAAAGTATGTGCAGCGCGCGCGAGGTAGAAACGGTGCGCAAACTGGAAATGTAGGTACGCACTCGCAGCACGCAGATCGCGAGCGGGTCGCTGGCGGTGCATTCGCCAGATGTGGACACACGCTTAAGTTCTGTGAGGTTTTGATTCTGCATTGTCTGTAATGGAATAGTCACTTTTACCTAATCTAGCCAGTCATGAAATGACGATGAATTTCTTTTTGTGGCAAATTGTTAATTCTTTCATTATATCATACTTTTTATTACAGACTGACATCAGGAGGGAATTCTTCTATGTAACCGATCTTAAAACTAATAATGAAAGGATTGCTGAAAGACTTCGTGAAGAGGCTGCTGCAATGAGTTGGTTTCCTCAAGATACACAGCCTTTTTACAGAAGAATTTGTTAAAATTTTGTTCGTCATTTATGCCCATTTACGTCTCATGCGTAAATAAATGAGGGCTGATTTTGGTATATGTAACAATGTATATCATAAATGAAGGTACGAGTTTTCATAGGAATTCAGTAACTTGACACTTAAGCTAGCGAGGGCTTCATTACAAAGGGGTGTAAATGCGAAATTGCCATTTGTCGTTTTTAAAGAATACGTAATATAAAACAAGCTGTAAACCATAGTTAAATATGTAAATACATGAAATAATCTCGGAAAAATATGTCTTTAACTACCGTTAACAACTGGTTTTGTACTATCTATTTATTACCTTTGAAAAGGAAAAATGGCTTTTTCGCATGTACGCCGTTTTGTTATGAAGCCCTCGATATATTATTATTATAAGAATGAATGGTTACAAAAATACTTAAATTTGTTTATTCTATTTCAAATAATTATTTTGTACCTTATAAACAACAAAGGTTTACTTAAAATTTAAACTTTATAAAATGGAGAGCGAAATTATATTAAATTAACATAATATAATTTCACTCTCCTTCCTTAAAAATCTCTCTTCTCCCTTCTTTAAAATTTGTTGTTTAAATTATGATATAGATGAATATATTACATTTTATACTCAAGGTACAAAATATATTTTAAAAAAGCACTTTGTAACATTCATTCAATTTCAGTTCAGTCAGTTTTTTGTATTCTAGTACTACTAGTTCTTGCAATGTCATTGTTACTGAATACAGGCTTAGTTGAACCTTCGTTCTTGCACAGCGTTAGTGAATATGGGCAATGTGGTTAAATCATAACCTCCCTTCAAAGCCAATCTTGTAAAAACATGTAATTATAAATATTACTATTTAATTAAATGTAAACCAAACCAAAAAAAGCAAATCAAGCTTTAATTTTATCTTTATTGATAAAATAAAAAAACAGCTATTTGTTTTTGAATTAAGTTTTTGGTTACAATGGCAAATACATTTAATTAGTTTTAATATAGCACTTCACTATTGTCATTATTCTAAGAAACATTTTATATTAAAAAAAAAACAAATCCAAAAAATATAATATTGAAAGAAACAAGTCTTTCTTTGGTGTATCCCTACTCACTTTACTGATAAGGAATATATAAATAAATGTACATAATAGAAATATGGAAGCACTTCTATAGTAATAGAATCTTGTTCATAACTAATAATTTAATATTCATTAAATCTTTCACACACAAATAATGTGTAGCATCCATATATTTTTGTATGTAAACAATGTTTTTCCACAATATGCAAGCTCTACCTGTGGTAGTTTGACTTCTTATGGTTTCTTCTGTTTCTCCAATTGCCTGAATGTTTATTCCTATTATCTTTGTTTATATTATAGTTGTCATTATGTGCTTCCCTAGGTCTGAAGTCATCTCTATGTGCCTTGTCTTTATTCCTGTAGGGGTGATGCCGATGGGACCAGTTACCCTGTAAACTAGCCATAACCAATCTGTCAGTAGGATCAAGTGGCGGGCGACTCATACCGCCAGACTTGAAGTCATCTTCTTTCAAATGTTCCGTCATGTCAACAAACTGTTTAGCGATGTTTGTTTGTTGAGGGAACTCTATAGGTGGCTCCAGTCCGTAACATCTGATTGGTGGCGGCAAAGTTACCATTCGGCCACGGCTCTGCAGTGATAATGTTCTATGAAATAAGGAGGTACCTCGAAATAAGTTTATCGCGTAAGGCACTGAAACTTCGTGACAGTATGTAATGAAAGCAAAGTTCTTTTGGCGTCCATCTCGATCTCTCGGGATCCTAACTTTCTCCAAAGGTCCCGCCTGCAAATACGATAGAATAAGGTTAGCATTGATTGAGCAATCTAGAATGTGTATATAATATGACAACGAAATAGAATATAACAAACCTGCAAGAATAGTTCATAAAGTATTTCCTCGTCAACTTGTTCAGGTAAATTACCGCACCATAATGTTTTATTATCGTCTTCCGCCATAATGTTTTATCTTAATTTGTTAGCTAATAACCGAAGTTTTTGGGATTCCAAGTAATATTTTAACTTATTACACGCATCTAAAGCTTTACGTCCAAGTCAAAGACAAAACTTTTAGTATTAGGTGTGGGCGTTATTTCACGTCACCGTTTACAATAACTGGTTACGAGACATGTAACCGAGTAACTAGTTTCGAGCATAAACGAAACGTAGTGATTTTCGTAACACTTGATTTTGTAAGTTACAAAGCCAATGCGGTGACTGAGTGTCGAATGAAACTGAAAAGGAAGAAACGAAACGTTACGAGTGTATCTGTACTATACGTGCGCGATAACTCATTACATCGTGAATTCGTGACCTCTCACTTGCACCTATTTGATTCAGATGTGTGCATGTGAGAGATAGCAATCTACCGAATTCGTAACTTAACGTAGGTAGTACCTACTAGCCGTTGGCGCGCTGGCCAGCGCCCGGCCGAAAGTACCCGAGTGGAAACTCGAGTAAATCCGAACCTCTCTTACCGAACACTCTTATCAAGTACCGACAATGAAAAGAAGAAAGTCGACCTTATTTTTTCAGTGATAGAGATTAATATAGTTTGATACTCATTTTGAATGATTGTAACGGCTGGGATCGAGAGCGCGAACGAATTCAAATTGAAATTTACTATTTGTTTGTTTCATTGATAAATAGTACTAACTTCCGTGAAGATTTTTGTAATATTAAAAGTTACTAAAATATTAAGGTATCTAGTAGGTATAGTTCGTGTAAATAATAGTATAGTTTGTGTTGATATAGTTTAAATAGTGTTTTTCGTATAGGTTTAAATTAAAACTGTAAATAAATAACTCTAAACTCGCCATGTCTCGATATAATTCTAGCGTACTTTGGGAGTTTTTCGAAAAAGTGACGGGCAGTGACAAAAAAGCTAAGTGCAACAAATGTGGTGATATTTATAGCTATAAGAGTTCAAATAAACAACAATTATTATTATTATTATTAAAAACTTATTCGTTCCAAAAACTTAGTTTGTGTTGTGTAGTAATCCGTTCTATCGTTTCGTAAATAACTGTCATACTTCGTCAAAATCACCATGTTGAATCCCTGGACAGTATTTGAAAAATAACTAGTTACATAAATAACGTGTTTTCAAAACAGGTGACGCCTCCTGCGTCACCTGTTACGTTACGTTTCGTGAAAATCGTGTAACGACCCACAATTAGTATATTAGTATATTACACAGTACTCTGTGGACAAAACAAAAATGATGTCAAAATTGCCAAAATGTCAAAATTGACAACGATTCAGTAATATTGCTGTTATAATAAAAAAAAAAAAATATTGTAACGTATCATTACTAAACTCAGGTAGTCGATTTTTTCTAAGAGACAACACCCGTCTCGTCGGAGGAGCCTCCCTGTACAAAGGAGGTTAGTGGGACTTTACTCTCTGTTCCGAATACCTCCAAAAGTACCTAGTATTTTTTAGAAAGAAAAGGGTTACACGAATTAAAAAAGCACGACTTTGTAGTTCTTTCACTGTCTTAACAAGTGGCGTCCGGTGTCTCAAGACCCAGCACCCGTGTGCAAAATCCCAGCTCGGTCGGCCGAGTCAACTCAAACCACTGACTCAACTCGTTCCGCCGAGTCGTTCTACAATCGAAATACTTGAGTCAGAATCAACTGGACTGAAGATCAACGCACACATATTCGAGCTGAACACATCGAACGAAATGAAAAAAGCACACCAAACCGCTTCGAATCATCCCAATCTGAAAGAACTCCAGAAATCCTAGACGAATTTGGGTGTACTAAAACACTGCTTCTTATAATTAATGTTATGAACCCTCAATCTTGTCCACTTTGATGTATTCACTTCTTTCATCTTCCATTAATAAATCACTGACAATAAAAACCTGTTGTCAAGATCCATCACAATACACTTGTAATTTCATTGTGACAGGCGTAAAGGAAATAGAAACGAAATTCTTCGGCGCGGTCAATTCATACTGTGCAGTGTGTGCTCAGGGGCGTAGCTAGAAATGGGTGAATTGTTCACCAATGGCCTTGCACCCAAAGAGGCCTCGCGCAAACCCTCGCTTCGTTATTTTTTTTTATAATAAATAGGCTCTTTTGACCACTTTTTTACCTGATAGTATGCGACGATGTGGTTGAACGCTGGATTATGACGGTGACCATCTCGTTTTCGAGTTTATGAATGAATAAGGCCTCACTGACACACCTTCGATTATTTATAAACTAGTCTACGCTACGCCTCTGTGTGCGTTCGCCTTTGGACGAATTTAATTTAACCTTTTTGGTTAGTAAGACTACCAAGTAGTACTGGATCGTTTCGGATTTTACGTAAAACGAAACCAGTTTTTTTGTAAATAAAAACCAGTTCTAAGAAACGGTTACAAAAGTCTAGTTCACGATACGCGGCATATAAGTTGAACCATAATGGCGATTGACCTTGAATAAAAAAATAACAGATTTTCGGGTCACAATTGAAGTTTTTCCCCCCATCTGCGCGTAACCATAGCAACGATGGCCATTTCGGTTGTACTTATTTGCATATTAATACACCTTTCCTAATTCAGGTTCCGATATTTAGGGCCCAAATAATTTTGGTTTATGAATGTCAAAAAAATGGAAAAACACTGCGCTTAGTATTTTCTAGTAGTATTTGTTATGAATGATGATTAAATTATGAATTTACCAATAATGACAAATTTTCGTGGACAATTTTGGGATTTCATTTTTTGTACTTTTGACTACACAAATATGATCAGTAACGGGTACTAATTCAGCCCCATTTTTTTGTGCACTAATTAAAAAATAGTGGTGTATAAGTAAGTATGTTTAGACGGGTCTAGACGGGGCGTTGCGAGATTGTTGCGGAATATTATTTGGTATTCCGTTTATTTATTATCATAGAATTATGAAATAGGTAAACATATTATGTTTACCTATTAATCTAATAATTCTTTGTTTCACCTTGATATGTAACAGTTTTTCTTTTTTGTCACTAATAAATAAAATAAATAGTTTGAATCACTTTTGTTTCAAAGATAAGGCATGTTCTTTTATAATAGGTACCAACATATTTTATTTTTGTCATTTTGTTTTGCGTGCATCCACACCATCGAAGAAAACACATGCGCTCGCGTCAGTAGGCGAGCGGTGACTGAGAGTCCAAAATGCGATTACACCTTTCCTAGATAGGATTCAGGACGCCGGAATCCACTTTTTTCCTAAATCGGAGCCTAAGTGGGATTCTTCCTACCTAAATGCAATTATACTTCCCTGAATTTAGGCGTGCCTAAATATCGGAACCTGAAATAGGAAAGGTGTAATAGCCCCATTACTGAACCACTATCGAGTGTGAATCGAATTACCGACCGTGTCAACTCAGTTTGAAGAAAAATGTTGTTTGATTCGAGTAGTTCGAGTAAATAACTCGACTCGCTCATCACTAAAATTTACTAAATCAAAAATCATAGTGCTTCGTTCTCTTTGTCAAAAAGTGGTCATAAACACAGCTTTGTAATTTTATAATCTAATGTCAAATAGTGTCAAAAATCATCAAATCAAAAAACGTACAAGTGCTTAAATTCTTATTAACTGATATTTCTTATTCCTTTTATTACGTTTGTTAGAATAATAATCCCGAAATGTGTGGATCTGTATGTATTAAGAGTGCTAGTTATTAGTGGCGTACATTATATTTCTGGTTACTACGTAAACGTTTTGGACTGCTTTAAGGTTAAACTCCGAGCGGCAACATGGAAGATTCTTCTAAGTACCAGCAGATGCAGGATGAAATGTCAAGGTTAGCAATGCTATTTATGATACCATGGAATCTGCTCCACTAGCCGGTCTTGCGTTTGCCAAAGCACACCTACATAATTGGGCCCTTAGGTAAATATAAAAGTATACACCAGGGCCGTGGTACCAAGGCATTGAAGGAACGGGGTGGGTTTTTATCAGTAAGAGTCTGATACTATCTCTAGCTCGGGTGGGAAACGTCGTTAGATGATTTTATACACAAAAAAAAAAAAACAAAACACCTACATAATACTAAATGTCGATGTTTATGTTTAAAAAAATTGTTCAGAAAAGCATATTCTAGTGCCTTGATTATAATATACAGTGAATATTACATTAACAGGGTTTAGCAACAATGCTTACTGTATCTAGGTATATAAAACTAGTGGTGCCTCTTTAAATACCACAAATTTTTTTTAGCAGAGATACTTCTCTTGTTTCAACATAAGCTTGCAAAATACTTTTATGTTAAGTCTACTTTTAACCTCAATGCTAGCAACATTCTACGGAGCAGCTACTCAGTATTTTGTTTTGGGTCTACACTAGGGCTGTCCAACTCCGAACCCAATTGGCCAGTCCCTGCATTGGAGTTTATCCACCTTTAATGTTTAACAGCTGTGGTTAGTCTTGTAAAATGAACAGTTTAGTATTTAATGAATAAATTCTCAATTTTATTCTTCACTAGCCATCCACCCACATTTTTATGGGTGTTTTTTTTTTACATTTTTATGGGTGTTAGAAATGTTTGAAAGGCTTTGCTTTTCTCTTCTGCAGTTTTACCTTGTACCCCTAAACCTTCTGCATTAATTCATTATTTCCCAAGAGGATGCCGGCGTCCGCACACCTATTGTCTTTCCATTGTGTCTCTAATTACGGTATTCAACAGGTTAATCATTGTCTCAGTCTAATAATGACTGTTAATTACTTTTGTTTTATTATTAAGTTTATCCTGTTCATCACTAACAGAGATGAAAAACTTTCATTTTATAAATGTTACATTGAATAACTAGTTACAAATTAGACAGAGAAAATGAATAAATATCTTCAAAAATTGCATAATAGACACTAAAATTAAAAAAAAAAAATGTTTAATTATAATTAAAGATGGGTTGATACCAATATTTGTCAGTATTAGCTAATATGAATATATTCGTCTAGTAATATCGTAATATTTACACTAATATTTGAGTATTAGCGATATGTGATATCTGATATGATGGAATACTGCTGTATTTGTATTCAATAAATAGATATTACTTTTGAGATAGAATCTAGTTATATTTGATATTGCTAAGTAGATAATTAATGTTATTGCCTATTAACATTTATTTTCATTAGTACATTTGTTGCCATAGTAGTGAGTGAATATGATCCGCAGTACTCGAATGAATCCCGAGTGATATTATATTCACAGAGTACTTTTCCATTATATTACTCGACCTGTGTTGAATGGTCTTTACATATTATGTGAATATGAAATATAAGCATATCAGAGCTAGTCGGATTACAAATACATGAATCCATTGGATATCACTAATATCTTAGCGAATACTAATATATCATTCACAACTCTAATTATAATAGGAAAGTATTACCTTGACAACGTAGTTACAATGGTCTGTCATCAGGCTGACTTATAGAATACTAGCTTCTGCCAGTGGTTTCATCTGTGTGAATGTTGGTTATTTTGGATGCGAAGTTGAAAATGGAAAAAATGAACTCTATGTCCATCCTTTGATGCTTTAGCTTCCTCCATACCAAATTTCAGCAAAACAGGATTGGTAGTTTAACTATGAAAGCGTAACAGGCAGACAGACATTAAGTATAGCCACTTTCACCATAAGTTGTGTAGCCTTGATCTAAACTAATATTTTAATGCGGTAAAGATGGAATTTTGGATTCAAGGTGACCAGAAAAAAATAAAAAAGTTGATCAAAATTATTTCTCTGAAGAAACTTTTTTTAATATGCTTGGGTTTTATTTAAGTTATTTTTTTATTTTGATATACTCAATACTCAATACTCAATACTTTATTGCATTCCATATTATGTACATAGATGGTATAATCTAGTGCTTGAATTCAATACCACCTGATGGTAAGCAGTGATGCAATCGTTAATGGTGAGGCACACTAGTTTATTAAGAACCCATTCACTCTTAGCCTTGAAGTTATGCCACAGATAAAAAACAACAGAAATAAAATAGTAACAAAATATATTCAAATTGCCAGGTTTGAGGCTGAGATCTCAGGTGGAGATGGCGGAGTCAACGTGGTATCACGTGCCGTGATAGGGGCAGCCACTTTCGGCGCTGTACAGCAACAGTTGGAGCGCGCCGCTGCGCCCATGATGCCTGCCTTCGACATGTCCATGATGTACCCCACAGTACCACCTCCTCCACCGCCCCCGTCCATCATGGTGCCCTCACAGGTAATTATGTGTTTTAATATAATAAATTAATTATACATACAGGCTGAAATATAATATTGCCTCAAATATGTTGGGTATTTGGTAACTTATTTCAATATTTCCCAAGAGGACTCCGGCGTCCGCACACATATTGTCTTTCTATTATGTCTCTAATTACGGTATTCAACAGGTTAAAATTTGATTTAATTTAAGATCAGTAGATATACAAATTATTTTATGTCCTGAGACCCTACCATGAGCTCTTAATATGATCTGTTTAATGACCTAAACTGAACTGTCAATGGTATGGAGTTATATAGGATGACTGGTAATTAGTGACCGATACTTAAACACGTGATTGTAGTCATGATACCAAACTGAACTTTGACCAGTTAGGCGAACATAAATGTGACCAACAGATTTTTTCGCGATTTCAGGTTTGGTCCCATAGTAAAAGTTGTTTGTTATCATGACTACCATTACGTGCTTTTTTTTTTTTTTTTTGGTGGTGGGTAAAATCATCCAATGACATCTCCCGCCCTTGGGCGGAGCGGGAGATAGTGTCAGACTCTTACTGACTAAAAACTCACCCCGTTCCTTCGTGGCCTTAGATACCAGGGCCGGGCTTTCCTTTCGGAAGCAAACCCTTGGCCCCAGTAGGCTTCGACCCTGCCTGCCTGCAGCTAGCAGGCTGGGTCTCTACGGTTTGTTGACAACTCCTTGAGGCGCGCGGGAACAGTGCGCGCCGCTGACGACCTGGGCTTGGTCCGGATGTTTACCGGACGGTCGGACAGCGAGCTACCCATAGCTCGCCGTCCGCAAGCCCGCGCCTACGTTGGCTGGAAATCAGGATCGGAATCGGAATCCCCGCGGCGGCTGGGCCTTGTGGGCCGTTGCCTCTCGCGTGCGGCCTCCTCCTTTGCTAGCATTACCATTGCGTGTTTAAGTATCGTTTACTAATTATTACCAGTCACCCTATATAGGGTGTATACAGCTATCCTCTTTTCTCGTTTGCTTGCTCGACGTTTTAACATGTTTTGAAAAGCTATTTATTTTACTGTCATTATAAGTCTTAAAGACAGAAATTAATGTAGTTGTTATATCATAAATACTTTTACATAATTTTGAAGCACTTCATCTGAAATCTTCCTTTACAGTTGGATATTGAAGCTGAACCCTGGTTACCTGTTTAGTCGACGATATTTATACTATAATCGTAGGATCTGAGACGAGAGCCCTGCCGTACCTTTGTAATGTAGCCAAAACAGCCAACAATGTAGCCTTTGTAATGTGCCACCTCGGACACCATTTTAATTAAACTGTAGGCGCGAAACATTTACATTCAAAATATATTTAACACTGCTTCTAGAAACTAGCTGACCCAGAAAACTTCGCTCCGCCAATATTCTAATGAATATTGTAATAAGGGTTGAATTGAAAAAGTGATTTTTTCCCAATTTTTCTCGCCGTTTAAACCTTACCTGGAGTATCACGAATATTTCAAGAACAAAATTAGCCAAATCGATCCAGCCATTCTCGAGTTTATGCGAGAATAACGAACAGCTACTCGTTTTTATATGTAACAAAATGTTCATCTTCTCTTTTCTCATATAATATAAGATAAGAGAAGAAGTTCCAATTATAAGCCAATCGTTTACATCGGTGGAATTGAGCAGAACTGAGGATTACTTGGTAGATCACTTGCTGTAAAGGTGGGTTTACGATAGAGGAACCGATCACGAGCCGAGCTAAAATTCGTGTAGTGTAGACAGACGCTAGAGGAGCCGAGTACGAGCGACACTACACGAATTTGAGCTTGGCTCGTCCTCGGTTCCTCTATCGTAGACCCACCTTAATGGTGACGTATACAGCTCTCTCCTCCAGCACTGTCTCAGCTATAAAAACACATTGCGTCCCTGACAGGTTCGCATGCGGCCCGGTGTTGCGGACGGCGGGTTTCCGCCTGCCCTAACGTTCCTCCGGCCCGGCCTGCCGGGACCACAGCTGATCCCACCTCCACCGCCCAAGCCGCAGCCTGTGGTGCTCTCTGCTGCTCCCAAGCTTTATAAACAGCCCAAAGAGGAAGATGAGAAAAAGGAGAAAGAAAGTCGTAAACGGGTAAGACAGATATAATTTTTTTTAAATCCATACTAATAATATACGTAATATTTTTTTACTTATACACTATTTTATTATTGCTATCCAAATGATATTCAGAAATAGTTTTGATATTTGTTTAAAACAGGCTTGCGTGGTAGATGTCCAATGATAAGTTCGCTTTATTTCAGACTTTTGTAGGATTTCATTACATATACCGCTTGAATTTCTTATCACCATCCAATTTTATTTTTTTTCATTTTTGGGTGTCGTTCAGACATTCCATTTTTAAATAAAAAAACTTGACAAAAAAAAAATAACCAACTTTACTGACGAAAGTCGGTTTAAAAAAAAAACTAAAAGGATCAAAATAACTTTAATTTTGGAAGTTGTTGTTTCTCGGTATTGTTTGTTTCTTATTTAACACCGACTACCGAAATTAAAGTTATTTTGATCTTTTTAGTGTTTATTAATTTGGAAGGTGGTAAAAAAATCAGGTGGTAAAAAGACATCATATGGTTTTCAATATGACTTCATAGAGTAGCAGTTTATTTGTCTATAATATAATTTTATGTATATATAAGTGAAAGTGAAAACAGCGTGAGGAAACCGGCATGTCCTAGAACCAAAAACTGGGCCCGCTTGGTGGATTACGGCCCATTCCCTCTCCTAGTGAGTAGGTCTGAGTCCCAGCAGTGGGAACATTATTAGGCTCCATGCTATGCTATGTGAAAGTAACGTTTGTCTGTTATGCTTTCACCGTTTAACTAGAACCGATTTTAATGAAATTTGATACGTAGTAAGCTTGAACCTTGAAAAAGGACGTAGCCTATATTTCATCAGGCTTCGACTTTAGTCCTCAATAACCGACTTTTACACGAGCGAGTTCCCTGGCAGAAGTTATAGTATGTTGGTAATTTATAATAAGTTTGTGTTAAACTGAGCTTGACTTATAACCACAGTTGTTAAAATTCCAAGGCCGTGTTTAAGGAGACGCGGCGCGTTGGGCATTCGTCGTACATTGCAGCAGCGGTCCGCGTCATCGCTCGCGCAAACACAAACATATGGCAATGTACGACGGACCGCCCAACGCGCCGCGTCTCCGTAATCGAGCACTAAGGTTTAAATATAACAAGTAACTTTCATTGTAGACTGAGTTACTCAGTAAAGGCCTGCACATTTTCTTTCTTAAACTTTCTGTTTCGACGTTTCCAGAAGCGCACGCCCCCTCCGCCGCCGCCGCGGCCGGAGCCGGTGGTGGAGGCGCCGCCCGTGGCGCCGCCGCCGCCCGCCATCAGCGTGCCCGACACCGTCGCCAAGCCAAAGAAGGAGAAGAAGAACAGGAAGGTATGTTCTGTAGTTTTTAACTCCATTTAACTGAAGTTAGCTCACTATGCGCGCACAGAACAGTACAAATTTTCGTTTACGTTATCAGAATACAGCAAGCACACAAGGTGTCCTGTACTTGAAATCCAGTTTTAAGTGTTAATTTTAGTAATGGAATATTATTATATTTTAAATAGCATGTAGGCTTTTTATAAAGGTTTACCGTAGTCCTGGAATAAAAATGGTTACTGGATGAAACACAGGTGGGTTTTTGTCAGTAAAAGTCTGACTCGCCCTCTGGCTCCACTTTAGATCGGGAGAAGACATTTGATGGCTTCCAATTTTTTTTTTTTTTTTTTTTTTTTTTTTTTTTTTTTTTTTTTTTTGATCTTGCAATCATTCATTCCAGACTATAAGCAGATGTGATGAGTGCTTTTTGTCGTTTAGGGTGCTGCTCTCATTAGAGCCAGCCCTTTACTCTTCATTAGTTGGATCGCAGACCCTCTAATAGTCGAAAATATCACGCCGCTTTTTAAGCCGACGTTTGGTCTCGGGAATAGTGAGTTGCCCTGCCAGCTGATTTGGATGCTTCGACAGTCTTAGTTTATAGTTCGCTCCATGAGTGTCTATTTCTTGTTTAACCATAGGCATGTTTAGAATTTCATGGACCTCTGTTGTTTTTATAAACCATGGTGCATTCGAGATGTGTTTCAGTATGTAGTTTTGAACTCTCTGTATAACCATTATGTTAGAGGCGCTGGCAGAGCCCCACAACTGGATGCCATATGTCCAAATAGGTTTCAAGATTGTTTTATATATGAGCAGCTTGTTATCCAGTGATAGTTTTGAGTTACGTCCCAGTAGCCAGTATAGACCCTTGTATTTTAAGTTAATTTCATCTCGTTTTGTTTGGACATGTTTCCTCCATGTAAGTCGACGGTCCAGGTGCATGCCCAGGTACCTGACTGTGTGTTGATGTGGAAGTTGGATGCCATTTAAACTGACTGGAGAACAATTTTCTTTCCGGAGAGTGAATGTTATATGCACTGACTTTGATGCGCTAACTGCAATCCTCCATTTGGCCAACCACTTTTCAATTTCATTGAGACTGTTTTGCAAGACGCGAGAAGCTCTAATTGGACACTTGTTCGATGTGAGTAAGGCTGTGTCATCAGCAAAGGTTGCAACTGTAACTCCTGGACTTAGTGGTAAATCATATGTGTACAAAGTATATAACACAGGTCCCAGCACTGATCCCTGAGGTACTCCTGCCAATATTTCATAAAAGTTGGAGGTACAATCGTTCTCGGTTACTTGGAAAATTCTATCTGACAAGTAGGATTCCAGGATGCCGTAGAATGTATGTGGTAATATGGATTTTATTTTGAACAGAAGACCTTTGTGCCATACTCTATCGAAGGCCTGTTGAATATCTAGAAAAACTGACGAACAGTATTCTTTTTTTTCTAGTGACGTTCTAATTACTCTGCACACTCTATGCACTTGTTCAACAGTCGCGTGTTCTTCCCTAAACCCAAATTGATGTTCCGGAATTACTGATTTTTCTTTGATGACTTTTATCATTCTGTTAAGCAGTGACCTTTCAAGCAACTTTGACATTATGGGCAGGAGGCTTATTGGCCTGTATGATGTGATTTCGTGAATAGGTTACCCAGGTTTGTGAATCATTATAATATTCGAAACTTTCCATAGGTCTGGGAAATAACCAACTCGCAATATTGCATTAAATACCATTGTTAGGTATACTGCTACTTTTTGGGGCGATTCTTCAAGAACCTTTTTGTCAATAAGGTCATATCCCGGAGCTTTATTGTTTTTAAGGGACTTAAGGTTTCTGTATATTTCTTTTGGCGTCACTAATTTGAGGGGAATGTCAAGTTGAAAATCTTGGTTCAAAGTCAGGTCAATGTCCGTTTCGTCCGCATTCAGTGCTATGTTTGGAGTAAACACTTGACTGAGATGCTTTGCGAAGGCTTCAGCTTTGTCAGGAGTGCTTCTAATCCACTGGCCATCATGTGCACGTAGAGGCGGTTTTTGATGTAATGGTCTATCAAGGTTTCTACAAGCTTTCTATAGTGAGTAGTTGGTTGCTTTTGTGGCTGACAAACCTTCCAGGTAGACATCTAGGGCAGTGTCATTAGCGTCCTTGATAAGAGTTTTCAATTCCCTAATAGCTTTGTTTAGTTCCCTTTTGTCATTTGGGTGCCTACTGGTGTGCCATACTCGGCGTAGCCTCCTTTTTTCGAGTATCTTTTGTCGTATGGACTCAGAGTATGTTTTACTCTGAGGGAGACGATCGCTGGCTTCAGGCGTGGACATCCAACAACTTTCTTGGATGACTGATGTTAGTTTATGTACGGCGTTGTCAATGTCTGACTCGGTTTTAAGGTTTACTTTCATTTCCAATTTCTCATGAACCAATTCCCGGAAAGAGTTCCAGTCGGTGCGCTTGTTGTAGAGTTTTGTTTTCTGCTCCATGTTCAAAACAGTACTACCGATGGTAAGGATTACCGGAACGTGGTTGCTATTACAGTCCAAGCTAGTTTTTATTTCATGAGAAAGCCTCGATAGACCCTTTACAACGAAGAAATCTATGACGTCAGGAAGGCGGTTTGGATCAGTCGGCCAGTTAGTCGGTTCATTAGTTGAGATGGTAGTCAGATTGTTCTTGTCTACAGATTTCTTGAGCTCTCTACCTCTCGTGCTGGTAAGTCTAGAAGCCCAGTGTAAATGTTTAGCATTCCAATCTCCGCCTACTATAAAACGTAGTCCAAGTGTATTGAATAGCTCATCATATTGCTCTTCTTTTATATTGTGCTTTGGAGGGCAGTATATAGCAGACACATTAAATGATCCATTTCGATCATTGACTGCAACAGTTGCTGCTTGTATATGTGGTTTTTAAACTGCGGTTGCTCGTTGTGTTTAATATTTGACTTTATAATTAGGGCTGCTCCCGCATGTGCTGTGCCGTCTGGATGGTTTGTGGTGTAAATATTATAATTACGAATATGAATACTGCTGTTGTCAGTCAAATGAGATTCAGACACTAGTAAGATATCTATGTTGTGTGAATGTAAAAAGACTTCGACTTCTTCCACATTAGGAGATAACCCGTCTAGGTTCCACGCTGCTATTTTTAGGGAAGCCATTAAGATATTTTTGCTACCAGAGTTGTTATGAGGTTGATTAAGGTGCTCATTTGTTGTAAGATTAGATCAAACTTTTCAGCTTGTTTGAGAAGCATTTTTTCTACTTTATTTGGTGTAGTTGTATCCACAATCTCGGTGTTTTGATTAGTTCTCAGTATGTCGGCGTAGCTTACTCTCTTTTTGGTATTCGGGTTCGTTTTTCCTTCATTACTGGCTAGTTGAGGTGGTTTTGTTGGTAGCTGGCTACCATTACCATTGTTGGGTGCAAGATTGCGATCTATTAGTAGCTGCTGGTTATCTCTGTTACTAATATTTGTTGTTGTTGCTCTATTCCTTATGTGTGCTTGCTTATTCGATTTCCTCGCTAATATTTCCTTATACACTTCACAGCCCTTGTAGTTTGCTGGATGTGCACCAAAGCACAGAGCGCATTTAGCTGGAGTATTCCGATCGGTCTTTGGACAATCTGCTGTTCTGTGTCCTTGGGCACATTTCACGCAGCGGTAAGGTCGCATGCAATAGTTTTTGGAGTGACCATATTGCTGACATTTTTGGCATTGAACGATTGAGTTTCGTTTTCGTGGCTCCTCCATGGTGATTAATTGATGATGGATGTATTTGATGGTCTTTATCGCTTCGTTGTAAGGGCTTTGTTGTAGGGTTGCAAAAAAAGTTGAGGTTGGTTTCTTTTCCGGTCCGTACTTCGCATTTATTATCTCTCCGACAACTACGTTTCCGGTTTCTTCTAGGGTTTCTTTTATAATACTAATAGGTGTTGAGTGATGGAGATTTTTAATAACAACTCTATGAGGTTTATTGTCCTTTCTGTTGAATGTGTGTCCAATAAGACCTTTGTCTCGAATAACTTTAATAATAGATTGGTAGACTTCTACGTTAGTGCAATTAATTCGAAGTTGGTTTTGATTTATTATTTTATATTTGAAGTCGGTTTTGCTGGCTACACTTTCAAGGAGTTCAGTAAGCTTGGGGAGTTCTTCGATCCCATAAAGAATTATTGGAGGAGGTTTAGTGACCTTTACAGGAGGTTCCTTTTCGTTATTTTCTTCCGGGTCAACAGGAAGAGAGTTGAATTGATTTTTGGTCACAATTCTCTCTGGAGAAGGCGAGGTAATCTTTCTTCTTTTGGAACTGCGTAGCAATGGTACTCTCTGCCACGTGGGGGGATTAGGGTTATCGGCTTCAGTATCCATATAGCTCGAGAGAGTAGTCTGGCTTTGATTGTTTGCATCTGTTGCAGAGCTCAGCGATGCACTTCTAGGCCTGACCAGGAATAGACCAGGATGGATAACTTGCTGTATTAGCTTCTTATTACTTTCTTTAAGACCAGTAGCATTCACTGGTAAGGGGGCCTGGGTACCCACCCTCTTACAGTCTTCGGTAACCAATTTCTCACTTGCAGGCCCGGGTACCTGCAAGCGCCGGGTGCTAGCCGGTTCGCAAGGCAAAACATTCTCATAATTAGTGCTCATTTCATAACGATAGTTGGGAGAATAGTTAGCAGCGCTTTCCCAGGGCACTACTGTCACTCTTTTGGAGGTTATTTAGATCCTCCGGGCCCGTGGTAGCCCAGTATTCGGGTTATTTACCGCCGCCCGTTACTCGGCGTTGGGGTCGCCCCAGTTACTCGTTTGGCACCACCCAGGGGGCACGTGTAGGGTGGGTCTAGGAAAGATGGTAAATCCTACGGACGCGAGTAACATCACCCCCCATGGCTTCCAATTAAAAAAAGAAATGAAGAGCAGTGGTGGCCGAATGGTAAGTACGAGAACCAGGGTTGCTGACATAGCACGTAGAATCGCCAAACTTAAAGTGGCAATGGGCAGGGCACATTGCACGCAGAACAGATGGCCGTTGGGCCCGAAAGGTTCTGGAGTGGCGGCCGCGCCTGGTCAAGGTCGCTGGAGTCCGATGGATGCGAGACGCACAGGACCGGCCATTGTGGCGACGCTTGGGGGAGGGCCATGTCCAATAGTGGACGTCTTTTGGCTGAAATGATGATGGTGACATAATTATATTTGCTGTAGCGTAAAAAGTCAAGATTTATTGTATGGTTGGTTGAGCGATCGACTGATGCACTGGGTATGGTGAAGCGTGTTCGATTCACGCACAAATATCACGTACAGGTAGTTGTTCCGCGTCAACCAGGATAGGACACCCAGTGTCATATTCATGTGACTTTACTTGTGAGTGATCGCATCCGCGCTACAGGAATAATCGCTAGTGTGGAGCAATGTACTGCAAAAAATTATAATAATAAATTATCCTTTCTCAGGTGGTCAGGACAGCCGGAGGTCAAGTATGGGAAGATGTGACATTACTGGACTGGCCGGACGATGACTTCCGCATGTTCTGCGGAGATCTCGGAAATGACGTCACAGATGAGTTGCTTGTGAGTTTACACTTTGTTAAAGTCTATCAACCAGGGCTATGAGGTTGTGATGTATTCGAATAATTTCTGTTATGCAGAATGGGAACATTATGAGGTATATGTAATGCAGTTTAATTTATTGTCGTACTATCGGCGCCACGGTGTATGAACTTTATTTCAGACCATTTCATCTTAAAGATACAGATCCATATTTATTTTAGTACTTTAGAAGGCGTACGAGGAGCCGAAACCAACTCGCAGAAGCACTTTAGATACTTTGAATGGAAAGTTAAACCAACCGACAGTTATGCTTAACCCCTGGTTGATTAAAAACTATTGCATTATATGGAAAAAAAGAGAGTTTAAGTGGACTGGTTACCAAGAACTATGTTAAGACTATGGCTCCTGCCTGAACAATGTTATTATTACCCATCGATAAAAAGGCAGGGGGTGACTTGCACACTTAATAAGTGGACCCCAAAAACGGCCGCTAGCAAAAAGTGACGTGGCAACATATCCTGAGGTGCTTAAGGAGTGGAGGGGTATACCACGGCTATCAGGAAAATCCTGTAGAAAAAGGAAGTACTGTCAGATCCGTACCAGCACATTACTGGATTATACATCCGTCTCCCGAGCATGTTTGCTCTTGTATACTTTATTGCACACCTTAATTGAACATAGAACCAACAGTTGTAAAAATAAGTGTACAATAGGCGGTCGCACAAGGCAATTATATTATGCTATGTTGTTGTTTGTTTGTGGTTTACTATGTTAGTAAACCACAAACAAACAATCAAACATTTTTTTGATACACATCCACTATTACTTTTGGGATGTTATTGGATCTTGCTTGTACATGATGACAATGAGGTCGTCCTCTTTCTCATGATGGAATTAAAGCTATATAAGTCTAAAACATGCCCGATACACTGCGGTATCTCAGTAGCCCCTACAACATCCTATGAACATTATTACATTAATGCATTATATTTTGATGTGCTTAGTTTTTTTTTTTATCTTATTCTTTTAGACGCGAACCTTCAGTAAATACACCTCGTTCCAAAGAGCCAAAGTGATAAGAGACAAGCGGACGAATAAGAGCAAAGGGTTTGGTTTCGTCAGTTTCAAGGACCCTGGAGACTTCATCAAGGCTATGAAGGAGATGGATGGTAAGATATTTATTTAAAACATACAACTTTGATCCTTTTTTACTCTACCATAGCAGGCACTCTATTTTTTGTCCTTGAGAAAAGGTTAATGTAATTATGAATGTCTATGTCGTGGCCAGATCATATCAGATCACTTCATAATATGACTGGCCGTAACATGAAATAATAGAGCGTTTAGCTGTTCATAAGGTTCTACATAAATATATCATGAAATGCTACCATGTCATGAAATGGTCGGTCATATAATAAAGTGATCAGTTCTAAGATCTGACCACGACATTTAGATTGCCAGTCAAACGGAGAAATATTAACCAAAAATAATGCTATGTGAAAGAAGTGCGGAAATTTTTTCAATGGGTCAATATTTCTCCATTATTCGCTCCGCTTCTGTGAACAGGTAGCCTTATAGCAAGCTGACTTGGCAAACATTCTGTCATATAAACGATCAAAAACCGGAACGTAAGTATAAATCGCAAACTTAAATAATAAAACCGCGATGATAAAATGTGGGGTGGGGGTAGGGCGGTAAAAACATACTTTACGACCTTATTTTTATAACAACCAAAATACCAGACTAAATCATTAAGTCGGTCTAGTCGTTTTAGAGAAGTGTGACTACAAATACGAGAAGATAATCCTCCCGACCGAATTTTGATGGCCAATCTCAACTGACTTTGGCCAAGTATGCAGGAGATATTATAATTCCCAAACTGAGCGCAAACACAGGTGCTCTCTCTGTTCCTATACTCTCATATTCCCAAACTAAGCAGAGCTTGTAGTATAAGTACTAGACAACTGATAAACATACTACGAGTATATTTAAATACATACATATTATAGATAAATTTAGACCCAGGCACAGAACAAATCGAAATTGAATCCGACATCCACGGGGAAAATCAGGCGAGGCGACATGTGCGCACCGAGGCATGGAGATGTAATACATTTCTCAATTGCAGGTCGCTACGTCGGCAGCAGACCAATCAAGCTAAGAAAAAGTACGTGGCGCACGCGCAGTCTCGACGTCGTACGAAAGAAGGAGAAAGAGAAGGCAGCTCTTCTGTCTCTTCTCATGTCCGGCAACAAGAGCTGACAACAATACTAACTTTATAACGCATCTGTGGTCTTAGGGTTGCCAATTTATAAACGAACATTAAAATGCGCGGACTCTCAAACAGTGTGCTTATTATTTGTGGGTTAATAGTGTTTTTACGTGTGAATTATGATTCTCGACCATGTCATAGCCTGCTGTATAACTAAAAAAAACTCACAAAAAAACGGTGCCTGTTTAAGACCATACGATAGAAGTGAATACTTTATCAAGGCGATGTGTGGTAAGTCAGTCGTGTAATCGTTCGTGTAAGGTCGGCCGACTCGAGCCGATCTTACTCGAACGAGCGTTACATAGCCGAGCGTGACGGTCTAGTCTCATTCAGTAAACACAAAATAAAGTGCTCAGCGCGCTTAAAGTTTCTATTTTGAAAATAACGACGTGTCACAAAGTAAACGTAGAAAAGGCGTTTGACTATCGTGCGACAATGTTCGTTCCAGAAACTGAGTTTAAGACTTTAGTGTTAGGCATGATTTTACGCAATTTTTGCCTGTCCACATTACCACGGAGCGCCTTCGTAACGTCCGTCAGTCGTTCAGGAGTTGCGTCATCAAAAATTTCTCCGATCAGTCTTCAACCCAGGGGTTTTAAGAGGTTGCCTTATTGTGTAGTTACATGACGCGTTCGTGCCAAAGTTAAGCGCTAGGGATGGCGATTCTTAATAAAAAAGATCGATTTTTGAATTGATTCGAATCAATGTTTAAATAATCGATTCAGTAATAAAGTGAGATTTAAAATACATCCTTAGTTGATGGTTTGATACTGAGTCCTATAAAGCACGGTGCAGATGATCTTACAGTGCACATTTGTGTTTCATGATAGGTGAGTAATCGAGTGAACAACATTTACATAACAATTGGTTTGAAGAAAATAGGTGTTCTTTACTTTTTAAATAGGAAATAATATGGTTGCATTCCGTAGGAAAGATCAACTCTTTCCTACGGAATGCAACCATATTATTCTCATATTAACCATATTATTCTTATCTCGATTTTTAGTGTTTGAGATCGATTCATGAATCGATGCATTGTTTATCAATCGATTTAAAAAATATCGATTTCTTGGCCTATAAAATCGATTTTTCGATTAATCGATCACAGATCGCCATAACCTTAACAGGCGCCGCACGCTTTCACGTTATTGAAATTGCATCAGGTCTGTGTTTTTTTTTGTGGTGGGGAAATTATTTGTATAAGCTTGTGCGAGCTCTTGTGTAGAACGAAAGAGCGTGTCAGACTATTACTGACTGAAATCTACATGTGTCCTTCAGTTGCCCTTTGCGCTCTAGGGGCATGGTCAACCTTCCAAACGCTGCCGCAGTCATAACAGGGGCCAGGCCCTAAGTTGCGAAAAATCGTGTCGAGTTTTATGACAATAAACAATACTAATAAACAGCGACAAAGCTCAAGAACACATCTAAAATTTTTAAAGAATTGTTTTTTTTTTTTTGTTTCATTTTACGAGAGTGCTTGGGGTTGAGTGCTTTCGACGCTTGAAAGGCAAAAACTTACTAAGCGACATTGAGAAAACTTAACCGGATATTAAATAGGCTAATTAATTTTCATAGCTATTATTGACAATAGCTGTAACTTTTTTATATAATTACAGTAGACCCTCGGTAATCCGCCTTGTGTTTAATCCGGCACCCCCTGTAATCTAACATGGTCTCTATTATTTATTATTGAATATTTTTTTGATAATTTTAATATAACATATTGAATTTTATCATTGGATCTGTATTTGTCAGAATACAAGGTACTCTTTTGCAAAAAAATTCTGGACTATAGACTATCTGTTTTAGGCAGTACTCTATAATCCGACAAATTTGACAGTCCGACACTGCTCTGCAAAATGTAGGATTACCGGGAGTCCACTGTATGTGTATGTAGCACAAAAAAAACCCAATTATTTTGTAATTAAAAAAATAATAATAATCACTCTCCTCTAAAGTTTGCTCAATGTCGCTTAGTAATTTTTGCCTTTCAAGCGTCGATTTGATTGTTTGTACGTAGAAATGCCTTGAGCAGCAATGGTTTATGATAAAGAACAGCAATAATTATTGTTGGTAGTTAATATTGTCAAGCCTTTAAATAATATGTTGTAACCAATGATACTCGCTTGTATGTATGTAAAATAGTTACATAGTTGCTCGCTTGTATGTAAAAAAATAAAATAGTTGTCGATTGATTTCTCAATAAGCATTTAAAATGAACTGTTTGTGAAATATATTTATTCCCATTCTTTTAAAATATTAAATGTGAGAAGTGCAAAATGCATTCGTATTGTTTTACAAATTTATCTGTTCTTTATGGCAAGGTGGTCACTTTTAAATTCATTTTCGTTTTGCAAGACTGGGGGCTTACTCTCGTGTTTAATTCCGATCGGTCGACATTGTAATTGTGACCTTAGGTAATCTTGAATTCGATGCTAGGGCCAAATTGCGTGACCTTTTTGGGAAACTAAGTAAAATGGGGATTGGGCTTGGAAATTTTAGTGTGCTCACGCAATTTTAAACCAATTTGGCGCTAGCATCGAATTCAAGAGTACGAAACGTCACAATCCCAATGTCGACCGATCAGAATTCTCTTCTGAAACTCGAGAGTAAACCCCAGGTCATATTTTCATGAGTTTGAGCGATAATTTTCCTAGAAAAGAGAGAGTTGGGAGGTATAGTATGAAATTAGGTATAGCACCATCCTTTTAATTCTCGCGCCGGGGCTTGGTTCAAGCCATGCTCCGGAGCGAGGAGGAGTGGCAGGCGGTCGCCTCCTTCTGCGAAGCAGTAATGCTAGTAAAGGAGGAGGCCGACCGCCTTAGGCAAAGGCGGACACGCCGCCGCCGCCGGGTTTCCGATCCCAATTTCCGGCCACCGTAGGCGCGGGCTCGCGGACGGTGGGCAATGGGTAGCTCGCTGTCCGTCCGTCCGGTAACAGACCGGTCCGAGCTCAGGTCGTCTACGGCGCGCACCGTTCCCGCGCGCCTCAAGGAGTTGTCAGCAAACTGTAGGGGTCCAGCAGGGCCGAAGCCTACTGGGGCCAAAGGTTATGCGAGAGTGTCACCACGGGCCCCGGGACAAAGGCGAGGAATGGAAAGGTAGGTTTTTAGTCAGTAAAAGTCTGACACTGTTTCCCGCCCCACCCAAGGGCGGGATTCGTCATTGGATGATTTTACCTACCACAAAAAAAAAAAAAAAACCATCCTTTTAATGGAAATTTAACTGTGATGGCTTTTAAACTCATACATGCTAGGCCATAGTTTTTAGGTGCGAAATCATCAAATTACTTCTCCTGCCCTAGGGCAGGCCTTACCTAGATAAAGGGGGACGTGGCAGACTCTTACTGACTGAAAACTACCTTTGTACTTTTAGTTGCCCTTTACGTTCTAGGGCCACGGTAACTCTCTTGAACAATCTCGCAGCCCTGCGTTTAAAAATAACCAGAGTAGGGTAGAGTCGCTACTCCAACCCTTCAATTTGCATCCCAGGGTCGTTCTTTTATAACTCGGGTGGCTACCCTAGAGTTAATTAACTCAAACTCCGAGCAGGATAGGTTAGTGTAAGCGGCTATATAGGGTGACTGGTAATTAGTGAACGATACTTAAACACGTGATTGTAGTCATGATAACAAGCAACTTTTACTATGGGACCAAACCTGAAACCGCGAAAAAATATCTGCTGGTCAGTACATTTGTGTCCGCCTAACTGGTCAAAATGTATTGAACTTGGCTGATATTTTTCACGATTTCAGGTTGGGTCCCATAGTAAAAGTTGTTTGGTATCATGACTACAATCACGTGTTTAAGTATTGTTCACTAATTACCAGTCACCTTATATATTATATGCTTGACATTGACAGCTGAACTCGACGTTCGCGTTCAAAAATGCGACTGTAGAGAGTATCTACTTTGATGACGTCATTAGAGTCAACTCTAACACCAAATTTGTACGCAGGCCAGCCAGTACTATGGCCACTAAACAGATAAGTTGTACAGTTGACCCTCGGTAATCCGGCCTCTCTAATTTGTCACCCCTCATAATCCGACACACCTATTGATTGACATCAATACGGTTATTTATACTTCTACAAGTGAGTAGCAATTGCATGCGTATTTCTACAATTATGTAGTACAAAGGTATGGAATTGATATTGCCGTTTTTGTAAGTATGAATGCAATTTAACGGATTATAAAGTACTCCTGTTCAAAAAAGTTCTGGACTTCAAGGGGATGGTGGCAGTACTTCATAGTCTGAAAAATTTAATAATCCGACACCGCCTTGCAAAATTTTTGTCGGATTACCGAAGATCAACTGTATCTATCTACTATTAGCTAAGTACAATACGCGGCATATAGGTTGAACCAAAATGGCGACCGCTCGTCAATGCTCTGTAACAGATTTTCAGGTCTCAATGGAAGCGGAGGCTGCGCGTAACCATAGCAACGACGGTCATTTTGGTTCAACTTATTTGACGCATACTGTAAGCGCTGTGTTAAAATTGTACATGGTTATCAATGAGTAAACCCACGGATGTGATTTAGTCTCTATAGTAATTGTATTAAATAGAATTTATTATATTAGTTGTTTTTGTTCCTTGGCTCCCTTATAATTAGGTACCTATGGTAGGCGCCAGATTTATTTCTACTTTATATACACCGAATGTCAAACATAAAGCGAAAAAAAAAAATATAAAGCGAAATTCGACATATTCGCTTTATTCGGTGTATTCGGCAAAATTTGAGGTATTCGTATTCGGCCGAATAAATTGGTTTCAATGCCGAAAGTATTCGGTTTAATTTTTTGACTTTGAGACGTGCAACAACCTCTCAAATCCCTCATCTTCTAAAATTGAAATAGCTTGTATCGATGGCAGCCATTTCAGCAATGTTCCCATGATTTTTTTTGCTTTCGGGTCTGTAATATCCCACTTTGTAAGAACTGAATCCTGCAATGTTTGTTGCACAGTCCAAACCGATGATGACCCGGCAATGGATTCACTCTGTTCGCGCAAAATTTAGTGTATTTAACTGGTTTGCGCGGCAAAACTATGGAACAGGGAACCGAATTATCCGGCAGTATATTCGGTTCAGTAAGAACTTAACCGAATATTATTTAAATCACTTTTCGGCGCATCTCTAATTTGTACTAATATTTTAAATGTTATAGTACCTCTGTCAGTTACGCTTTCACTGTAAAACTGCTGAACCGATATTGATGAGGTATGGAGTACTGTACTACATTCAGGCGGACGAAGTCACGGACAAAAGTTAGTTTTGCTATAAAATACATTGATTGACCCTTCTACGATTTTATTGACATTCTTAATTTCATTGTTTGTTCTTTTTAACTTTTAACACAGAGAAATTAGTAAAAGGTCAATGTATTTATGGTTTATCTGGCGCTTACTTTATTCCCAACCATTGCTACTCCTGTAGATGTTGTGTATTACTCTTAGGCCAAGAAGGCCGTGGCCCGGGGCGGGATAAGCTGCCGAATCATCTTAAGACATAGGTACTAAAGACGACGAGACTGGCGAGAAATCCCAACAACTCGCCGGTTATCGGCCATTGCCGGGCGTCATCGGACGATGAATCTTTGTGTTTACAAGTTTTTGATTCAAACGTCAGCGTTCGGCCGTCGTCGGCCGAGCAGACTTCGGCCGATGATGGATTATGTGAACCGTCAGCGCCTGCTTCTTAAATGTTGGTTAATCGCCGATAAATATATTGATATTTGATAAGGTTGTATCAAAATGTCTTCCGTGTTTTGTAAACACGGCATTGGTACATAATTGGGCCTGGATCCCCAAATCTTAAATACTGCACTGGGTAAAGGTATGCTAGAGAAATAAAAGATATTCCTATCTAAGTAATAATTTATTCAATATTACTAAATGGTAAGATTTTCTTTGGCTAAACTTCTCCAATCTATACACATTTACACTTAATAAAATTACCTATACATATATATGTAACTTGATAAACATATGAGATGTATTGATTTTCATTACGTAATACTTTTTTTCTTGTATTTCATTGGTAGATTTGCACTTTCTAGAACATTCTTATTTTTCTCAATAAATAAATACAACTTGTAGCATGTTAATATCAAAAATATAGCAAGACTACTTAATGCAGAATTTATTTGTACAAAGGTTTAAAGCTGATATTTTTAGACTAAGAATATTAGGTACACAATGTTCTCGCTCCACCACCAACCAACATATTCCCCACACGTCCTAACGAACTAATCGGCGTGTGTTTTAACAAAATACTCTTCATAGCTTTGTCCAGAATGAAAGCGTGGTGACTGCAGGCGGGTGCGGGTCTCAGTAGAGACAGGTTTCAGAAGTATTTTCAGTTAAGAAATTCTTATACCCTACTTGAATGTCAAATGTTGACATATTCAGGCTAGAGTTTGAGAAATAATCAACTTCAAATGCTTATATCAGAACTCAGGGGTTTTTTTTTTTTTTTTTTTTTTTTTTTTTTAACGCGGCGTCCTACTTGGGCAATTCAACAAGATTATGGTTGTGAAACGATCCGATGCGGACCACGCGAATTGAATGCGACGCGGCGGCTATCTCGTAAGTTTGCAATATACACGGCTTCGCTTCCTTCATCACAGTTCCACACCAACGTGCGATTAGTCATGAAGGCCACCGCAATAGGGTCAATATTGTTTGCTGCATTCGCGCCGAATCACATCACGTTTGCCGTCGCGTTGAATTGTCTACAGTGGGTGGACAGTTGTTGTAGCGAGCAGGAGCAGTAGGAAAGGTTAGACATCGCACTAAGACACGGGCAGTGTTGACCACTTCAGTATAATCCAAAAAACACAAGTTGAACCATCATGGCGGTCGACCTCGAATGCGCAGTAACCGATTTTCGGGTCTCATAGAATTGGGGGGCTGCGCGTAACCACCGCAACATGTTCAACTTATTTGCCGCGTACTGTATAGGCATCCAACGGTTTCATGTTTGATACTACCCGCCTCAGCACCCGCGCAAGCTCTTCACCCTGATCTCTCATAAAAGCTAGTCTACAGTATAAAATTCTGTCGTATTACGCCTCGAGCGTGGGCCGCGAAGCCGCACCGGGCGTGGCCTCTTGCGCGGCGGGTCGGCTGTGGCCGCGGCGGCGTAAAGCTCGTCCAGACAACAGCGGTGGTCGCCTTCCTTCAGCCCCGACGTGTACGGGCAAAACGGCGTCGAGAAGTCTTCTAGGCAGTACGCGCCTGATGCACTGGGGATCAGAATAACGGCACATTAAATTTTTGTTTAGGGGTAAAGTCTACGATTTACGCCTGCGACCGCGGCACCTTGACGGAGGCGGCAGTAGGAGACAGCACTAACCTCATGGGCGCGGGTTGTCCTATTGGCACGGGCAGCGCGGACGCCCGCGACGCCGGCACCTTGACGGAGGTGGCAGTAGGAGACAGCACTAACCTCATGGGCGCGGGTTGTCCTATCGGCACGGGCAGCGCGGACGCCCACGACGGAGGCGGCAGTAGGAGACAGCACTAACCTCATGGGCGCGGGTTGTCCTATCGGCACGGGCAGCGCGGACGCCCGCGACGGCGGCACCTTGACGGAGGCGGCAGTAGGAGACAGCACTAACCTCATGGGCGCGGGTTGTCCTATCGGCACGGGCAGCGCGGACGCCCGCGACGGCGGCACCTTGACGGAGGCGGCAGTAGGAGACAGCACTAACCTCATGGGCGCGGGTTGTCCTATCGGCACGGGCAGCGCGGACGCCCACGACGGCGGCACCTTGACGGAGGCGACAGTAGGAGACAGCACTAACCTCATGGGCGCGGGTTGTCCTATCGGCACGGGCAGCGCGGACGCCCGCGACGGTGGCACCTTGACGGAGCAGCGGCGGCCGCAGGGCGCGGCCGAGCGCGCACGGAACAAGCTCTCCGCCTGGTAGCAGATCGACCAGATGTGGCTGCATAGCGCCTCGTCTGCACCGAAACGACAAATGGAGGATTTAGGTACATTTGATGACAATCAGTATCAGTTTGGTAAACAGTAATGAACACAAAATCACCCTTGTTTGTTTAAAGCCAGGTGTCCACTATGGTGTACCATGTGTACCTGTGCTCCACGCATTTGTAACCGCTCTGATAGACGGTACGCGCATCTCTATAAGATACACGGATGATCCATGGTCCCTTTGCGAACATTTTTCATCCGAATCCATTTATCGTATTTTGTTCGCATCCACGAACAGACTAAGCTGGCCTTTGTATTGGTTTTCCCAAAAACCGCCACCCCGCACTGACCGCGGAGCAAGTATCGTTGCACGCTCCAGGAGCGTGAACGTATTCACTGTGTGAAGCAGTTGCAAGAGAACGGAGCGCAAGAGGTTCGCGAGCATAATGGATGCCCGCTTTAGGTAGAACAGGACGAACAAAACAAGCAGGAATGTTACTGTACTATTTTAAAGAGATTATTTTATGCTCTATGGTTTTCACTGTGGAAAAAGGTGGGTACTCTAATAGAAAAAAAAAAATTATACATCAAATTCGCAATTCCTTTTTTTTTGTCGAGAAACCTTGATGAATGGTTGTGATCGTTCGTCCAGCTATTGATAAGGCGAAGGTCGCTTGTGTTACTCACTCGGTGTGTCCTCACAGTACGGCTGGCTCCTTCCTCCATTCAAGCAGAAGTCGGCATGACCCAGTCGGGCCGCCTCCCCGTAGCGGCCCGCGTTGGTGTGCAGCACGTGCACTGCGCGCGCGTCGCCCGGGTCCAGGCGCAGGGCGGGCGCTGAACGGATCAAGGGACGCGCTGGGTCTAAACCTGAAATATTATTGTTTGATGTAGAGCAAATTTAATAGGCACAAAAAGATGAATAGGTACCATAAAGTAAGGTTATTAGAAACATACTTAGGTATAGTTTCTCATGTTCCTACTGGTTAATAAGCTTGTGCCAAAGTTATAACCATGGGCCAAATTTACCCACTTTACGCGATACTTAAAATGGTTTTAATCGATCTACGGCGTAGCCAAAAGCAGGGGTATCATTTTGACACACATGGACGATGTAGGTATGTATGTTCACCTGCACCCTCATAATTACTAAACAACTACTTTTTATAATTTGACGAATGATATCTTGATTGTTTGCTGGTATAGTAACATTATACTAAATTCAATAGATATTTCGTCTTTAGAGCTGTAGGCGTAGCATGATCTAGTTTAGAAAATGATGGCGCATCAGCGAGGCATTTTTTTTTTCATAAATTCGAAAACAAGACAGTCACTGTTGCAAACAGGCAACAACAAAAGGTGAAAAAATTGGTCAAAAGAGAGCCTATCTATTATATCGTTCTTATAGAAGCAAAGGGCTTGCACGAGGCCGAGACCGTGGGTGAGGTACTACATCGCTCACACCTAGCTATTACACTGTTTACCTACACCACAAGTCATGAATAAAAAACAATGACCACTCACCCTAGTAAGCTGTGGATGAAATTCTTAGGTAACTCAAACATGGTGCAGAATATGCTACAGTTTTATAGAGGAGAAGACCTAAAGTTGGTGTCAGAAAACGGGAGTAACATTTGGATCCATGGATTTGGGCGTTAAAGGTTGAAGTTATTTCTGCAAAAAAGGAATCTATTGGAATGCAGTTTGTTCATGCCTATTACCTACTGATTTTTGGTCCAAACAAGAAAACTCCTTGGGTAGTGGCTGGGTGAATTTAATTATACATACATACTTACCAATAATCCTATTCATCCTGAACGTGAGAAAGTTAGCAATAATCCCACACAGATGTGCTCCCAGCGAGTGGCCCACACAGGTGAGGTTGTCGGTCCTCAAGCCGGCTCGTCTCAAGGCGCCCAAGGCGTCGGCCACGCAGCGCGCGACGGGGCGCAGGTTGTGCACGGCCGCCACGTAGCAGGGCGGCTGGCACAGCGCGCCCCAGTCCAGCATGAACACGTTGTAGCCACCGCGCCGGAGGTACGCTGGAACAATATTCAAAATCAAATCAAATCAATCTTTATTTGTATTTATATTGATTGATAAATGCCTGTCCTGAGGCCCTAGGCCTATACACGATCTTAAAGTTCCACTCAAACGATCCTTTTTACCACCTAAACTGAACTGTTAAGAGGATGGAGCTATCTATGTGGTCACATATAAACTATCCTGCAGATCAAATTCAACTATCGGGTAGTTGCCCAGACGCGCGGACCTGGAATGCAAAGGGCGACTGCAGCGGCACAGGTGAATTTTAGTCAGTAAAAGTCTGACACCTCTTCTCGGTTCACCAAGAGCCGGAGAAGTTATTTCCAACTCAAAAAAATACTAAAAGTTCAAGACTACATGTCACTGCAGTCATGATTTCAACATAGGTACTTAACGACAGTTTTCCCTCATAACGCAATGCATAGTGCAGTGATACAATTTCCACAACTGTCACCACTGATATAGAGTTCAATGACCTGCTACCTACTGCAACATACATACATACATAGAGAAAGCCGTGGGAGCGACTCCGCGCATTGTAATGAAACGCGTGCGCAACTCACGGTTCCTGCCGAAGTGATGAAGTACTTTAGTCTATGGACATGATTATACTGCACCGCCACTACTTACACTTTCACCTTAGTTAGCACGATCCAGGGGAAGCTGCAATAAAAGATGCAGTTTGCTTACAAATCACCGTATTTTCTTTGCTATTGCGTAAGAGACAAATAGGTAAGTAATTCCTAGAAATCAACCAAGTATAAACTTTTATTAAGGGACCAAACCTGAAATCACGAAGTATAAGTAGATTTTATTTTATTAATACTGTAATAAGGAAATATTGTACGACAAACCATTTTTTTAAAAGGGTAACCATAAATTTTCTTGCCGGTTCTTCTCCATAGGAAACGACCAATTTGGAACGGTGGCCTATGTGAATTAAAAACTAATTTGATTTGATGACACCTATGTCGCCAGCGCCACACAGGATCTGAAAATTCAAAATCCTGTATGCACGTGGTTTCAGGGTCGCCGAACACGGGACACAAAAAAAGTCGCCACACACTTCTTTTTGAGCGGCGTTATTTTGTGGCCCGTGTGCGGCGGTGGCGGCGCTTTTTTGAGGCGACGTTTTTTTGTGGTTGCGCTTTTTTGAGGCCCGTATGTGTCGCCGAATACGGGCTCGAATAGCATATATAGGGTTTTTCCTGCTTCATGGTTTTTTCCCTTCTGACAATTTATTGCTTTCATGCGGGCGAAGCCGATTGCAGCATTTCATACCTCATAATTACTTTATGAGATGTAGTTGTAATTCCAATATTTATGAGACCTTTTGAGATAAGGTTTACGGTTTTTACCTTTAGATCGTTTCAGAAAGAAAGGTATCATCGCTTAGAAATTCCAAAATGTTTTATCTTCACAAGCAGGGAAAATCTACCTTGAATAGGTGGTGACTGCTATTTCCCAAAAACTGCGTTTGTTATCCATGTGAATATGTTATGCCTCCGATTAAAACCGTATGGCTTTTGTGGAAGTACATTAAAATTAGCAGTCACACTACAAACTGATATGCCAATGAAAAATTCACTGCGCATACCATCGTACCATAATGCGTGGATCGAAATTGCTGTTTCCATAATAATTATCCTACTAATTTTATAAACGCGTGTTACATACGGATCCCTAAAGAATATCGCCGACCCAGCAATCCATTCGATTGACGCCGGACACATGAAAACTGCATCGTCGCCAATTGCGCAAGCCACGAGCCGCCGACGCAGCAAAACTTCATATTAGCAATAAGTTATTTTTAATTAATTTGTGGTCATTCCATATTCTAGCATCGAATAGGTTTCACCAATATTAATTGTAATTTCTATATTTAAAATAAATTAGTTTAGAATCATTTTGGTTTTTTTTCGAACCTCCGCCTGCAGTCTACGTAATTCGCGAAAGTTTGTATGTATGGATGTTTGTTATTCTTTCACGCAAAAACTACTGAATTGATTTCGATAAAACTTGGTACACGAGTAGACCATATCCTGAAATAGTACCTACATTGGATACTTTTTATCCTGAGAGTTTGTCCCTTGGAACAATTTTCTATTACGCGGGCGAAGCCGCTGGCAGTATCTTGTAATTTTTATGTATTTACTTACATCTTTTTTTCCAGTATGGGTCTCCTATTATTATTTTGTTTGACAGTTTTCCCTTCTACCAGTTTTGAAAGGTTTCTAACTAATTAATTTTAATTATTTTTATGTGCGTTTACCTACCATAAAAACCAAAATGTTTTTATGGTAGGTAAAATCATCACATGACAATTTATTTATTTATTTACCTTCGTTCCAGGGCCCCGGGGTTCATTTTAGCCTAACCCTTGGCCCCAGTAGACTTCGGCCCTACTGGGCCCCTATAGTTTGCTGACGACTCCTTGAGGTACGCGGAAACAGTACGCGCCGTAAACTACTTGGGCTCGGACCGGTCTGTTACCGGACGGACGGACAGCGAGCTACGCCCGCCGTCCGGAAGCCCGCGCCTATGGTTTTTTTTTTTTTTTTTTTGTGGTAGGTAAAATCATCCAATGACGAATCCCGCCCTTGGGTGGGGCGGGAAACAGTGTCAGACTTTTACTGACTAAAAACCTACCTTTCCATTCCTCGCCTTTGTCCCGGGGCCCGTGGTGACACTCTCGCATAACCTTTGGCCCCAGTAGGCTTCGGCCCTGCTGGACCCCTACAGTTTGCTGACAACTCCTTGAGGCGCGCGGGAACGGTGCGCGCCGTAGACGACCTGAGCTCGGACCGGTCTGTTACCGGACGGACGGACAGCGAGCTACCCATTGCCCACCGTAGCTACCCATTGCCCACCGTCCGCGCCTATGGTGGCCGGAAATCGGGATCGGAATCCCGGCGGCGGCGGTGGCGTGTGCGGTGCTGGTTTTCAGTTGGCACCCTGCAGTGACGCACGGACGAAGAACACACGACGACACACACACACGCACGATCACGACACATCGATCGTCGATATACGATGATATGAAGTAGATATTACTTTTTTTATTGATATAAACTAATAGTGTTTGACTGCGATCCCACCTGAAGGTAAGCAGTGATGCCATCGTTGATGACGAAGCGCACAGTTTACTCTAGTTTAGAAGACACCTAAATTATAATCGGACGGGAAGATGGCAGCAGGCAAATTGTCCCAGTCCTTCGATGTATGCGGTATTAAGGACGAGGCCAAACGCTTACCGTAAAGGACGGTTTTAGCAATGTAAGCATTCGCCGTACGTCGGATGGTCCATTGATTCTATAGGTATAAGAAGCGTCTTGCTTACCATCTCTGAGAACGACGATTGGCAAGGTGTCGTCTCCTCCAGCGTACCCGTGTATCAACAGAACAGTTTCGTGAGCCGGGTCCCAGCCGCTCTGACGCAGCCAGTCTTGACTGCTGAGATCCACCTACAAATAAAAAGCATTTTGTTTTATGAAGACGTTTCTTGCCAGTTTTTCTCCATAGGAAACGACCAATTGGAACCGTGCACTAGCTTCTGACGTATTATAAGTGACTGGACTGGCCTGTTGGTCTGTTAGTGTCCCTGACTGCTGTGCCGGAGGTCGTGGGTTTCTCATTTCCACCCTAGGCAAATGTTTGTCTGATGAGCACGGTCATTTAATTTTGTTCTGTGTCTGAGAGTAATTTATCTATAATTAGCTTCTGGCAGCCACTTTGCCTGCGTGAAAGT
The DNA here is from genome assembly GCA_958295575.1 of Leucania comma. Lineage (NCBI taxonomy): Eukaryota > Metazoa > Arthropoda > Insecta > Lepidoptera > Noctuidae > Leucania > Leucania comma. The sequence continues at coordinate 6,280,755 of OY282469.1, forward strand.
AGATTTGGCCATACTAACTTTGGATCCCCTTACGGGGTAAATTTTAGAAAATAGTCTCTTACTGGTCGCCTACCTCTTAAATAAAAAAAAACCTTGTGCAAGATTTTACGCTCCTTTAGCCCCAGTAGTTTCGGCTGGAGTGAACTGAACAATAAGTGGAATAATAAAAATGGAGCTGAGAATTTTATTGTAGTGTTGATTACCGCAGCGAAGTTTGCCTATAAGGTTGACTTTATACATTTGCTGCCAAATACTATATATGTATAAGATTATTATATAGACTATAGAAAAGAAGATATAGAATTTGTACATCCATTTGCTAATGGTAACCAATTTATCTATTTGTACGAAGACATGGCGTAAAGGACTTAGAATTCAAGCCATAAAATATTAACAAAAAAAGTGACATCAATGGAATGCAATTGTTTTGATGAAGCAGTCCAAAAATTAATGTTTATCATTATAGAACACAGAGCTCGCAGAGTTCTACGATTCAAGATCTCTAACCATCTTTAACCAAATATCAAATGTAGATTTCTAACCCAATATTGTTGAATAGTTATTGTAAATTCAGTGTCACTGCCATGAATGGGTGGTATGTGAGCACAATAAGTTATGAGCCCCGCGAAGGAGAACCGAGTCCCCTTAAGGAGTTGAGGACGACTAGCGGTATTTTGGACGCATTCTTGCATTCAGCCGCATTGTGTACATCGTAATGAGAAAAGTGAAACTTAGTTTGGCTGTGTAGTCTGTCTGTTTAGTCACCGGTTCGATCCTGAGTAAACACTGAATGGAAACGACCCCGTTATTTGCAAATTTGGATTTGAAAACTATCTATACTTAATAGATAGTATTATAAATTGAAGATTTTGTTTGGTTTAACGCGCTAATGTGTTTTGCACGTATCGGTGGGATGTCCACCATGTACCGGTTGCGCAACGCCGTACGTCTAGCGATCCGGTGTGGAACGGGTTAGACAGAATCAAATAGTGCAAATTTAATCCACACTCCGAAATGTAAATGATAGAAAACCGATAGGTTTTTTTTTATGGTAGGTAAAATCATCTAATGACAAATCCCGCCATTGGGCGGAACGGGAAGTAGACTCTTACTGACTAAAAACCTACCCCGTTCCTTCATAGCCTATCGTGCCGGGGCCAGGTATTCCTTTCGGAAGCTGACCCATGACCCCAGCAGGCTTCGACCCTGCCAACGCCATGACCCTCCACCCAGCTCTTTATCTTTTATTAGTTTATTTATTTATATAGTCTCTAGTTGACCTTGAATAATAGTTTTAAAACAAAACATGCTATTGTTAAATCCGAACACCAAATTATGTATGCGGAAAATCGATGTAAAATTACGCAAAAAAAATCTTACATGACTATTGAAGCTTACTCAATGGGTGATACAACTAAACAGAAGTGCGAACGTGGTCACAGCTGATGAAACACGAAGGTGAGCGACTTTCGTTCATTGAACATGATTTAAATTAAATATTACAAGATAGCGTCGTTTTTGTTTGTTATTAACTTGTAAATATTTTAACTACTGGCACGTGTGCCATAGGGTCGCCATCCTTGCCCCATACTATTGCCCTTTAACAATTCAGTTTAGGTCTTAAAATGGATCGCGTTAAGATCACTGCGAGGCATGAACACTATAGTCAACAATCATCATCATCATCAGCCTTTTAATGTTCCCACTGCTGGGACACAGGCCTCCTCTCTAAGAGAGGGAATGGGCCGTAATACACTACGCGGGCCCAGTGCGGGTTGGTGTATAGTCAACAATAGAATACGTATGCGTATTTTCATCATTTTTAATTTTTCACGTATAACGACTAGAAAGGCGAGTTTCTTTTTTTAAGTGGGATATCATCAAAACTCCTCCCGCTGTACGAAAAGGGCAACTTAAGAATACTTACATACTTTTTTTAGATGGGAAAATAATTCAATAACGTCTCTCGCTCTTGGACGGAGCGGAAGATAGTGTCAGACTTTTATTTACTAAAAAACCACCCCTGTTCCTTTTTTGCTTTCGTTCCAAGGCCCTGGGGTTTACTTTCACATTACCCATGGTGAAGAACACATATTATGGGGTTTAATCAGTAAGCGGAGCAAGAGAAAAAATAAAGAAGATTCCCATAACAAAAAAAAAAAAACAAAAACAGAATAAACAGCAATTTTGAGTAGTTTTTTGGTTATAAATTGTAATTTTATGTACCCAAGTACAAAAAGCATTCAAACAAAACGTTACAAAAGCAAGTAAAGGCACTTAGTGGGCATGTTATAGTATGAGAGTTCCAAACACAAGGAATTGTATGTACCTATGGTGTTTTTAGTAAGATATACATATCCATAAAACGTGGGAACTTCGGTCTTGTAAGCACAATACATTAGATAAGATTAGGATTTAGGTAAACATGACACTACAATGCTGATGTTTGTTACAAAAAATTGAGGCTGCATATTCATAAGTCATTATGCAATGAATGGTGGGCCTTGGCAATAGCCATAGGTTTTGCGATGTTGATACTTCACCTCACACAATCGGTCTGTGGTAACACGACGGGAACTCAAGCCAGAACGAGATACAGATATCTTGTGGATTTAGGTTTCTATAGAAAACAAAACATAATTTTATGTGAAACTATCCAGTAAAGGCCTCTGAAAATCAGCTATTTTGCGTGAAGTTTGGCCCTTCATAGTGTACTCATAAATAAAAAATGCTTGATATATTCCCAAAACATTTTTAAGGTTCTTAAAAAAACACTTACTTTAATCATTTGAATACCGTAATTATAGACACAATAGAAAGATAATACGTGTGCGAACGCCAGCGTTCGCTTGGGACTTGGGTACCTAAGCTCTTTATGAAGTAAATAAAGTTCTATAATGTATCGCATTTTGACCTATGGCACATAAACTAGGTCTAATAAAATTAAAAAAGTCCAAACTCATGGTTTCCCAACGTGCTATGGAGCGAGGAAACTTTGTAGGTATACCGCTCCCCAAAACACAGCTCGTTAACGTGGCTCAGAAGGCTGCCCAGCATAAGTGGGACTAGTCTGGACATGTCTGCTGCATGCCAATCGAGCGACACAAAACTGAGTGCCCTGAAATCAAGAGATGGAGTCGCGGTTGACCGAGATGGCGATATGTCTGATGTCTTCCTTCGAAATTGGTAGAAATCCAGGCCAGGCCCAGATCCGCAAACTACGGAGAATCGGAGAAATGCGTTAGTCCAGCATTGGGACAATACAGGTTAGATTTTGTAATAATATGGCATGATGCTAATAATTATGGCTATTTTAAAAACTGCGTTTCTGTGTCAGCCGCCCTTTACCGTAGGGCTAGGCCAGCCCAGCAGGGCCGATACCCGATTGAGCCATGAGAAATTTCTGAAAAGAAATTCTGTGGTCTTACGACGTAAAAGGGCAACTAAAGAAAACAGGACTGTTTTAGTCAGGAAAAATCTGATATCTCGCTACACCCAAGTGCAGAAGCCGTTGGATAAATGATAATTATTTATTTTGCAAGTAGGTTTTTAAAAACAATTTTACACGTAATTTTTATTTTCGTCAGTTTAAACTAGATGAGGCCGGTGTTTCCTAGCTGACTACCCTGAGAATCATCAGACATCCTGACATCATGGTGGTTGATGACAGCCCCCATCAAAAATAAGCTAATTTAGCTAATGAAGCTTTTTATTTTTATATGCTAATTTTAATTTTTTTCAAAGGCCTGACCTTTGAGCATCTAAATTGAATCAAAATGAATATTTCCCGTTCTTGTAGTAAAAAACGCCAACTGGGTCAATACTCACAACATTCTTTACGGGATCCGCTTCAGTATATAGGTGCAGGTTCACGTCAGCATCAGGACAGGCTTCCTTGTCTCGTCTCCACACGCAGTCCTCAAAGGTAGCGTTACCGTAGGCATCGGTGTGAAGTAACAGAGCCTCCTTGATGGGATGCCGCTGGGAGAATACACCTGTGGTAGGAGAGAGAAGATGTTAGGAGTTGATGCAGAAGTAGGGCTCGTTTGGGACAAGTTGTAAAGGCTATGAGTATGATGATAGGTCAAGCGTGGATCCAGCCCTCAAAAAAGGTTTTGGTCACCGGTGACAGCCATCGGAAAATCGGTTAAGTGCGAGTCGGAGTATGAACTCGCTTATGATCAGTAGATGTAGTCCTAAAAAGCGATGTTTTCAAAATGAATGACACCCTGACCATGGGTTTGTACATAGTTTTACGTGGGCAAAACTGCGGCGAACATATTAAATTACCTAACATACCCACTGCTGGGACTCAGCCCTTCTCCCTAATAGAGGCAATAGGCAGTAATTTCCCACACGAGCCCAGTGAGGGTTTGTGGATGTCACATGTCTTCGAATTTTTGATTCTAGGTCATGCCGGTTTCCTCACGTTGTCCTACATAGTTTTTAGAGCAGTGGTTATGAAATAAATAACACAAAGTATTGCGCCTGGCTGGATTTGAACCCGTGACCTAACTCGTAAGTCGGGGTCGTAACCACTGGACCACAACTGCTCTAAAATTAATAATAAACTACTGTTAAATTAATAAACCTTTGTTCGCTTAAAAAAAGTAGCATCATTAGCATTAATGTGAAGAAGTGATAAAATGATGGTAAAATGTCAGTTGTGCGAGCGAGATATAGGGATAGAACTGTAGCAATATATCTGTAACTGTAGAATGTGTGTATAGCTCCATCCCTTTAACAATTTAGTTTAGGTCGTCAATTGATTCGCGCTAAGAAATTGGGTGCCCTCAGGAAGGATCGAATATAGATCAAAGAATTTATTGTGGCTGGTGTGGATAAAAACACCAGTACAGCTTAGCACATGGGCGCCGACTCCATGGGTGCTCGGGGTTCGAACACCAAGATTTACATTGATCTAGATCATAATAATAAATAGCAAGACATTTTGCCATCATATGATCATGATGTAATAAATCCTAATCTTACCCACATTTTTTTTATGAATATTACGTAAAATAGATGCATGATATAATTAATAGTGTGTAAATAACTCACTATTATGGCTATAATCGCCAGTTTATGCAACAATTCCGTGAAAGAGAAGGCACGGTTCTCTACCATATAATGACACAGGAACGTAGAGTCAACGAAAGGGAACGGATTAGCTAAATGTCACTTGAAATTACACCAGAAATCATCACTTAGGCTGGCTATTTGTGACATCGATGGATTTTATTGAGATAGCAAAACATCCAATGACTATTCGAGCGGTTTCGCACTATGTCCGATCCGAACCCGTGAAATTATGGTTCATAGTAGCCCTGGAACTATTTCATTACAATAAAATTGTGGCGGGGGCGAGCACGCGCGATTTTCTGCACTAGTGCGGAAAACTGTTAATTCTGTGCTCTCGCTCTCGCTCTTCCCGCTATAGAGTCAAGCGAGAGGGAGTGGCAGATTTTTACTGATTAATACCACACCTGTCTTTGAGTTAACCGAAAGGAATACCCGGCCCCGGCACGATAGGCAACGAAGGAACGGGGTAGGTTTTTAGTCAGTAAGAGTCTGACACTACTTCCCGCTCCGCCCAAGGGCGGGATTTGTCATTGGATGATTTTACCTACCATAAAAAACCTGTCTTTTTTTTTTGAGTCACCCGTTCCATTCTAGTATCACGGGTTACAGAATTTTTCCGTGATCGTTGGATATAGTGGAAACATTTTGTATTTTGTTTTAAATTGCAGACGTGCAAGTCGCATTTAGGCGAAAAAAGGTCGTTGCTCAGCTTATACCGTGACGCCGGATAAATCCAACAATCTACGGAGCTGATTTTCAGTAACTACCATTCTAGGGAGGGAGGCTTAATTTCTTTTTAATATCTTTATTTTTATTGAATTTGAAAATGCAAGAATTAACAATTCAGTTTAGGTCATGATCAAATGGAACGCGTTAAGAGGTCACGTTAGGGCCTCAGTGCAGCAAATAGAGAATATGACCGAGTTTCTATCAATAATTTCATCTTTCGCACATTTTCCTTGAGGTTTAAAATTAATGCTGTCAAAAGCTTGCACTGACAGGACAGCTACACTCTAATCTGTGTGGTTCTTTCTTCAAAAGACCATCAGTACCTCTACCATGAGTTTTAAGCAATAGTATTCGTCGCTACTCGATATCGACGCCGGCCGTAAATATTTTGTATGGCAAATTTTGCAGCGCCTCTATCGGTCACTTGCAGAACCAAAATTTGCCATACAAAATATTTACGGCGTCGATATCGAGTAACGACGAATACTATTGCTTAAAACTCATGGTAGAGGTACTGAGACACTAATCTGCATGGTTCATAACTATCACACAATGCCGTCTAGTCCCAAGCTAAGCAGATTTTGTGTTATGAGTACTAGACAACTGATAAACATACTACATATTATAGATAAATTGTACCCAGACACAGATCAAATCGTGCTCATCACACAAACATTAGTTCTGGTTGGGAATCGAACCCACGACCTCCGGTACAGCAGTCAGCCTAGGGCCATACTAACCACTAGACCAACAGGTCAGTCAAAATTTGACCATTACGTACGTCATGTTTACTGTATGGACTTTAAAAGAGACTGACCCCGGAGATGTAATTAGATGATTTTACCAACCACCAAAAAAAAAAACCCCTGAGTTTGTTTCGGTGTTTCTTCTCAGGGTAGTCAGCTAGGAAACACCGACCTCATCTAGTTTAAACTGACGAAAAAAAAATTGATGTGCCCTAGCGAGCATCGGCCTTAGTGGACTCACAATACTTTCATTGCTGTGGTCTTCGTCTACCTCTATAACCATTTATATTGATACTCACAATCCATAATTCTATACTGCTGTAATACTTCCTTTGGTCGATTCGAGTCGGAGAAGAATGTAAGGTATTTTGCCCAAACCAGGCAGGCTAAGTGAGAATTGAACATCAAACAAACCCCTTTTACTTATCTATTGGAACTACAATAAAACACTACAATCACAATTACTTCTAGGTTGGTACTAGGAAAAAGCTGTATAAAAAATATTCTTTGATTCTCGTTTACTAAGAAAATTGCCGAAATCTCAATGATTTCCAAACATTTATAAATCGCTGCTAACAAAGTAGGCCAACATAATATAAATAAAAAATACCGAATAAAGTGTTTTGCAAGCCGTCCACATGTTAAACGTACCTTGTACGAGGAGTATGGTCGCAACGCAAACGACTTGCGCGGGCGCACGGACACGCGCCATCCTTGCCGGGCACTATACGAGTTACTGGCGCTCAGTGGCAGTGGGGGCACTGCCTACCCCCGTACGGCAGCACACTTTGCATATACTTGCCAAATGACATGCATTGAATACCGATGAGCAAGTGAAATGGGTGAACTTGACTTGTGGTCTACTGAATGTCATGGAGTAAGTAATAATAACAATATTCCACAACTATCACACAACACTGTCTAGTCCCACGATAAGCAGAGCTTGTGTTATGAACACTAGACAACTGATAAACATGCATATTTCTAAAACATAGATATTATAGATAAAGTCAGTTAAAGTACACCCAGAAATAGAACAAATGATCGTAATCATCATACAAACATTTGTCCTGATGGAAATCGAACCCACGACCTCCGGCATAGCAGTCAGGGCCACTAACCACTAGACCAATAGGCCAGTCGAAACCAGGCCAGTCCAGCAGAAATGCGAAGTAGAATTGCCACATTAACTTATTGGTCAACCTTCTTTCTGCCAGCGACTTCCCCGTGTGAAGAAGGTTTTGTCCACATCTACCGCGCTGATTAAATGTGCAGAAAGAAGGCTATTAGTAGTTTTTTTAGGATTAAAAAACTGTACAGAATTCATTACGAGGAATCCGAAATTATTTATTTATTTATTTAACATTTTATGTACACACAAATATTAAAATAAAAGAAAAGAAGAAGGAAACAGAAAAATAGGTACAAAAGTAATGCTTATTTCTACAGAAATTTCTTCCAGCATACCTGCGAAAGGAGAGTTGGAAAATAAAGAGATGAAGACACTGTGTGTAAGAGTAATAGGAAAAAAAGAATGTACAAACAAAACAGAAATTAAAATATACAATAAAAAGATATACCTAATATCATAAATATATACATACATATAATAGAATAACTATAGCAATAATACATAATGATTAACAATATATAATAATACATACATATAATAAGCAACTATTACGAAATAGAGAGATAGTGTTCTTTCACTCCTTTTTTGAAAACTGCTAGAGTTATGAATTATGAGTAACTCAATTTTCCAAAAATCCAACCTTACTGCAACCTTTTTAGTTAATGCGGCCGATATAAACTTTGGATCCCCGCGTTTCATCTCATAAGGGTGTAAAAGGAAAATCTTGGATCCCCCCCGCGTTTCATCTCATAAGGGTGTAAAAGGAAAATCTTTTCTTGTTCTTTGTAAACAATAAAAACAGGGCAATTGCGAGTCAGACTCGCACACTGAGGGTTCCGTACAAACTTAATACCTATAAAAACAGTTAAATTCCAGAATCAAGTTACGAAGATTTTCCGAACCGCAATTTATTTTTTGTGACGTAACTACAAAACAGTTTTCATATTTTTTCCTACACTTGTGCTATTTGACCTTGCTTCATGCCAAATTTCAGGATTCTAGGTCAACGAGAAGTACCTACCCTATAAATTTTGAGAGAGTCGAATAAACGGCCGTATCTTTTTTTTCCGTTAACTAAGGGCCAATTTCACCAATAAACTAATCGCGATTATGTGAAACAAAATTCAGGGCCAAATTCACCAATAAACTAATCGCGATTATATAAAACAAAACGCAGTTTGAGCGACTAATCGAGATTATAGCTTCATTTTGCGTTTCACCGCGATGAATTGAACCTAGTTTACGCTAAACCCAGTTTCAATTCTTTTGTTGTCGCCCATGTTTACGACACGGGTCTTTAAACTAGATTACGCTGAGCTCAGTTTAGTTGTACTAAGTTTTTATATTGAATGATGAAATCAGCCCTCAGTTTGAGCGCCTAACCGAGATTATAGCTTCATTTTGCGTTTCACCGCGATGAATTAAACCTAGTTTACGCTAAACTCAGTTTCAATTCTTTTGTTGTCGCACATGTTTACGACACGAGTCTTTAAACTAGATTACGCTGAGCTCAGTTTAGTTGAATTAAGTTTTTATATTGAATAATGAAATCAGCCCTTAGATGTGTGGAGGAACTCCTCATATCTTCATCCCTTCGGCAGAACATCTGCCACCGGGACACGATCTGCAGTGGCCAATCTGGAAATCTATGAACCGACTGCGGCCTCAGGTCGGCCGCTGCAGAGGTAATCTAGTCAAATGGGGTTTCCTTGACCCTTCGCAAATACAGTGCCAGTGTGGAGCCCCTTCGCAAATACAGTGCCAGTGTGGAGCCCCTTCACAAGATATGCGTCACCTCCTTTCCTGCCCAGCGTGCACTACCACCTGCACTTTAAATTACCTGTACGAGACCAACGACAGAGCTATCCAGGTGGCTAAATATTGGACGGACAAAGTCTGAGTCAAATTGTAACGAAAAGATGAAGAACAGCTTCAAGGGACCTTGGCCTCAAGTCTGCTATTACAATAGTGTCAGAATCGTCTATCATTGATTTCATCATGGTTGATTTTGACAAGTTTGGAAATTTACTAATATAATGGCGTCACTATGACTTTCTAACAGTCAATCACTGACACACCATTGAAAGAAATGGTAAACTCGTACATAATGACAAATTAATTTCTGACGTATGGGGCTATCTGTTAAAATTTTGTCAGTTCCTTTGATGAGTGACTTACCATTAGATTTGTCTGAATACGACAAAGTCATTCTACTTCCAGTCGTTTACGAGACTAATAACCGACCAATGATTGACCATTATGATTTATCAGATTAAGAACTTTTAACAAAATGTCAATGGGATTGTGTTGGAATGTTGAATTTACAAAAATAGCAGACTTGGGCCCCAGTTCTTTAGTAAAATTAGTTCAAATTGACGAATTTTTTTAATGAAATGGCTCGACTGTGTTTCTTACAGCTACGACAATCGCGTATCTATTTAATTCGGCTAGAGTGCTAGACGAAGCATTCGATGCTAAATCCCTGTACTTGCAGCGTGCAGACGCATGCGTATTTGGTTTTAATTTCAACTCGATACCTTTACGCGTTTCCGAGATAAAGGGTCTTGATAGACAGACAGAAAGACAGCAAAGTGAACCGACTGCCTAAAAGACTGCCGATTTTTTCTCTGTGCAAAAATTCAGGTTTCGGGGTTCAAAGGCAGGGCTTTAATGAGTACCTATACATGTCATATAAGGCAATTCCGCCTATTATGAATTATTGTTCCTAATATAGTAGTACCTAATATAAGAATGACATAATTATATTGTTCCTAATATGGTGGAAAAACACAGGTGGGGTTTTATTTGGTAAGAGATTAAAATGACCATTTTTGCTCCCCCAACTTTAGGATTTCAACGAATTTTAGAGTATTCTTCAAAGCAAGAAAAAAGCACCACGAGGTATTCAGACTTTACTGGAAGACAAGGTTTTTTTTTTATCTTTATTTAAAGAGCTTTTTCGCTGATGCGAATATGACACTCTGTAGGTAAACATAATCATAAAATAAAATATATAACTAGGTCCTCGGGCGGTTTTTCAGAGCAAACAAGACAAGGTTGAAATACCTATAGGTATATTTTTGAATTTTCAACTAATGTGACGCCTAACAATATCTTCTTCTAGTTTTACTGTTAGGCACATTGCTATTTGATTGCGTCAGGGACCGAACATGGTAGAGAGTAGAGTCGTACGAGTATGATAACAATCGATCAAAAGTGAAATGGAAGTCATGGGATCATAGATAGGGACGTTGCTTCACTTGTTTTGAATGGTCCACGATCCCCCCTGTCCGTTAAATAAAGTATAAGAGTATTTCTCAAAATAAATGTACGTAACGAAATGGTAGTAACGAAATATTGTTACGAAATAGTCCTTAGATGTAACTAAATAGTAACCATAAGGCTGGTTACACATTGGCGAAATATTGTGAATGCTCTTCATTTATTCAATACGAAATATTTGTAAGTATGTACCCAAATACTTAAGGGGTTAGAAATAAAATAAGGGAGTAATCATTCATACTATTTTAATCAAATTATTTTTTTTTCCCAATCTTCAGAATTTCCACTCGCTTTTTCATCCGATTGCAGGCCTGTCTTAAATTTTTATTTCGTCGTTTTAATTGAGTATTTTCTTCAGTAAGCTTTTGTAGTCTCTCCTTTAGGATATTTGTATTATTTTTAGCATTTTTTCTTACTTCCAATGTGTTGTTTTGTTTTGTCGTAGAGTAGGCCTTTTTTTTTCTTTCAGCTCTTATAGCATTGGCTTGTCTCCACTTTGCTCGTAGCTCTTGTTTTTCTTCTTCTGTAAGAATTTCTTTTTTCTTTTTGATATTTTCTTTAACTTTTTCCAAATGTTTGACACGGATTTCCTCATATTTATTTGGTTTATCCTTTTTGAGTCGTTCTCTGTAAGCTTTTTGCCTTTCGGCATTGGTTTTTGGCGGCATTCCTTAAAAAACAAAAGAAGTAATGCAGTTGTATATAAGCAGTTGTAAGTAATAACCAATTTGATAAGTCAAACCAACAAGTATAGTGGGCATCTCTACAGAAGTGTCATTAGCAAGAGTTAAGTATTTGTAACAATCGGTATAATTCTATTCTCAAGCGAATTGAAACAAAGCCGCGAGGTTTTTTAACCGACGAAAAGGAGGAAGTTCTCAATAGAACTTCATGTAAGTAATATCAGGGGTAAAAAGTTGTTAAATCACGTAAAAACGTAATTTAAATTATTTCATTATTTTTTGCTGGTGGCACTTCTATATAGCAGATAATATCCAATCCTTTAGTTATTGACGCTCTATATATTTTTTTTTCATAAATTAAGTAGTGAATATTACTATGCTTAGTCAGGTTATAACAGTATACACTCAGCTTTATGTTGTACTTTTTCGTTACGTAACGAAATTCGTAAAAAACGTTACGAAATATTAGACAAATTGAGGTCAGAAAAAATATATTTATTGATAAAAGCTGTTACAGCAAATATAAAAGCTTATTAAATATTCGTACAACACGTATTACAAAAAATGGGTAAATGAAGACTTACCGTTCTATGAAAAATCGCTGATTTTACTTCCTGTCTCGAAAAAGTAACCCCACAAAACACACACGTTCTCACTGATTTTCACGATAGATGTAATGGCGGAGACGTCAAACCAATAGCCAATCAGAGTGAAGCTAGTGTTGTCCGTGTAAAAAAATTACGGAATCGTTCAGAAATCATGGGAAAGTAGAAATAAATCGTAACTAAAGAGTAATAACTAAATAGTAAATGAGAGCGACTCATTTTGTTTTTTTGCTTTAAATTGCCAATTCACTATGACACCCCATAGAAAATCAATTTGATACAGAAACTGCGATTACTGTAGAACGATGATACAAAGAAATTTACAATAATTTAGTTACGTATCGCATTTTATGAAACAAAAACACATGAAAAAGGTAGAGTGGCAAACAGGTTTTTGTATGAAAGGTAAAAAAAAGCTATTTTTAAAATATCGAAATATTTGATAATAAGTATGATTATACCTATAATTCTTCGTTATCTTAAAGATTAATATTCATCCTACAAAATTGAGTGTGTGTTTTTTTTGTGTGATGATTTATAAATATAAAACTTTTGAACTGTTTCAAAGCACACTTTTTTTTTCAAAGATGTACATGTATTTTGAGAAATACTCATAAATATTCCTAATTTTTACTCTAATCGCGACTCTGGAAAGCAAAAACGCAACTGAGGAAATATCGGTCCGTTTTAGATAGTAAAAGTATGACACTCCCTCAGGCTGCAACCAGAGTAGTAAAAATTATTAGATGCTTTTCTACCTAAAAAAGAAATCCACATTTAATCTTATACTTATGTATTTTAAATGTGAATACCTGATAATTTAAAATAACAGAAATTACTCGTAAAAGCTAAAAGCTAAGCTAAGCTCAATAATTTCTATAGATATCTACCGTATCTTCGGCGAAAGTCGTAAAACTTGAGTCAAATGATTTATTTCAAGGTTGACATATTTTTGTTGTTGTTTATAGTGTAAAATGGTGTGAAGTGGGGTCGATGATATCTTCAATGTCATCAGTAGTGGACAAATTACCTACCTTCATTTGATTAGACGCTGTTTGACTTTACGAGGATTTAGATATTGAAACTTACTACACTATGTAATAACATTCCGAGTACGTATCTGTAAGTACGCGTTCGATTTCCCCACCTACCTAAGTACGAGTATTTTGTTTTACAAGCAGAGGCATTGAAAGTTCTCTTCCGCTACTACACCATTGTTATCAAACAGAGGTACGCGATTCAATCAAAAGCATGAATACCTAGCGAGTGATCTGCGCCGTGTTGTGTTGACGCGCAGATGCTGTGCGGGTGTCACAGTGTGGAGTCGCTGTGTCTGTGTGCGTGCACGCAGGTGAGATGGCGCGCCAGAGAGGGACGCCGCGCGCAAGCCTCCGCGCAGGTAGCGCGGCGCGCCAGTTCAAGACATGCGCCCCGCGCGCCCGCGTCGTACCGTCCACATACGGACACGCATAACCTGCTTTTTCAAAACAACATCACATAAACGTGCCAAACAAGCGTTTATCTCATCAAACTCTGACTAAAAACAGTTCATAGTGCTCCCAAGCAGTGTCTAACAAGTGCCTTTAGTGAACACAAAGAACCACGGTTGAGTTAATTGCGCGAATGCCACGCTCTACAGCCTACGCAGCCGGCGGCGTTCCCCACCTCTGTTCATTCAAGGACCAATCATTGAACTCATGCCGTCTCGTCTTTCGCATCTACGTGATCTGCAAGATTTGGAAATGAACTCCAAAACAAAGCGATGTACTGACTGAGCTGGTAACCAGAAACGGTTCCATCGACAATGTCAATCAACCAGAACGCAGGCCAATTTAATAAACAGAAGCAACAACTAGGTAAACAGGGCCCGGAACCGGTCAACTTTCCACCGCGTTATCATCCGCCTCCTCTAGCCGCGAGCGGGCCCAAACTGACCACTATCGACCCGGCCGCCAAGGAGTACAAACCACCATACGCAGGCAAATCTATCGATCCTAGTAAGTCACAGTACCCAGGTGCGCATGGTGCGGTTCCGAGTTCTTACAGTGGAGGATCTATTCATTTTTTGAAATATCCTCAAGGTTATCCCCAGGGATACCCTCAACCATCAGGAGTACTACAACGTATGCCACGGCCGTCTGAGGTGGTGACGAAAGCTGTTGTGCACGAACCGGTAGAGCCAACTGCACGAGCGAGAAGTGCAGACGACATTCAGCGAGCCCAGCGTAATATTGAAGAAGAACAGATTCATAGAAGATCTGCGGACATGCTCAAGTTTACTAAACGTGTGGAACCCGAGGGACCTCGAGGATCGACTGATCAGAAAGGCCAGATTCAAGCACTCTTAGCCCAGATAAAAGCACTGAAAGAAGCAAATCGACGACTAAGCGACGACAACCAGGAACTGCGAGATTTGTGTTGTTTCTTAGATGATGATCGACAGAAGGGCAGAAAACTAGCTCGAGAATGGCAACGATTTGGAAGATACACAGCATCTGTCATGCGACAGGAAGTATCTGCATACCAGAATAAATTGAGGCAGTTAGATGATAAACAACAAGAATTAATTCGTGATAATTTAGAGTTGAAGGAATTGTGCTTGTACTTAGACGAAGAACGTGAGAGGAGTACGTGTAGTAATTGTGGCCGAGCAGCAGGAAGGGAGCGAGACGATGGTGACGGCAGCAGTAGCGGGACAAATGCAGAGGAAGGAATGCGGACTGCACCTGCGATACCAATCACTCATCCACAGCTTGCAGAACGAACAGTACAATACGTTAAAGATTTAGAACAAAAAGTTCGGCGATTAGAGGCAGAGAAAGGACTTGGAAATGGTGGAAATGAACGCCCTGAAGCGGTAGTACGTGCTTTACAGGTTTTGGAAGTGAGAGAACGCGTGGAACGTGAGCGGAGAAGACCAGCTCCAGACCTAGATTCTGGAGAGCAGGCTCTAGTGCGAGAAATGTGCAACGTGGTGTGGGGCAAGCTAGAGGATGCGCCACCGCAAGCCCCGCCACGCTAACACAACAAAAACAATAAACAGTTAAAGTTTCCTAGTTTAGTGTCAAAGTGGGTTCGATCGAAGGAGGTGAACGAGTAAATAAAAAGTTGTTAAAAATAAACGCAGATGGAATCCGACTTGATTGAGGTCATCGGTCCGCTGTCTCGTGACCTAAACAGCAGAACTGTGTCGACCTTATAAATTATAAAAGAAACTTGAATTTAGTTAGCGTTAAGGCCCTTAAAGAGTGTGATGTATAACTTGCCACGACAAAACAATGTAGCAGGAAACCGAAAAGTACAAAATTACTTTATGAGTTGTAATAGGTTTTTAGATTTAGGGACTTTTGAATTATTTCCCTCTTGCTTTCTTATATTGTTATTAATAATGATTAATTTTATAGAAAATATTTGAGAAATTGGTTAATTATGAGGCTATACATTAAATATTATTGTCTGTGATTTTCCTGTGAGCTGGTATAATGCTAAAAGATTTCTTATTGATGCTTAGGTCCATAGAATTGAAGGCTTAGCCATTTATCTTATTGTATACTTTAAAACTTCATTTAAGACAATTTTATCAATCTTATTATGGTACTTTGTTTGCTTGTGCCCTGAAGCTGAACTTGTAACGATTGCCTAGAGTCTAGTCAGCCATTGATTCACACGGTTTTATGTTCTACATGCTTAACCCAGCTCACTTAACTCGTTCTATTTGCATAGCTTGCTTCAATTTTGATATAATGTGTTATTAATTTATTCAGACATGGGTGTGTGAGAAATAAAGCTATTTCTGTTTATTTTTATTATTTAAATTCCTGACTGAGTTTACGTACCTACTTCAAACACAAGATCTATTTACTGTTATTTCGCAACTGGTCGTTATTTTGTTTTTCGACGATGATGACATCACATATTATTATCACGTTTCGAATGTCAATTATATCTGACAATAGTATTTTGAAATTGTATCTGTAATCAAATCAAATATAAAAAACATTGCTAGCTATTAATGAAGAGTTGAAGTTGAAAATATTGCAATGATAGAAGAAAAAGGTGAACGTGGAGAGGATGTTGATACCATCGGGGTAACTGAATGTATCTTCTTAAATAGCTTTAACATTCTTCACAGGGAACATTATTTGATTATATACCTGTCTATAATCAAAGGGAACATTATTGGCAAAATTAACAAAACCGAACATTGATTTGCACCGTTCAAGTAGATTTAATTATACCTGTTGTTTAGAAAACTGAAGTAGTTTATCTATAGAAATAATAGTCCACAAGCCTGTGGTTTCGCTTGGTACTTGATACTTACAGGTACTCCGTACACGCTTCTGCAATCATTTACATTTTCAAATTATTCTAGTTTTTTTATTATTATCATCTACCGTTTCATAACTATGTGCCGGTGGGCTTTTGGTCGTATTAGCAACGTCTCTAAGTTTTACAAGCTTTTTATAACTTGCAATGTTTGTTTAGGTCAAATCTTGGAATTTAATTTTAAAACAGTTGCCCTTATTAATACTAGGTAGTAGTCTTGATCGAGCTAAAATTTTGCAGACGTCTTTCTAAATCCTAATCTCAGTGGCGTCATTCTAAATCCTATGGCTCCTGAAGACGGACTAGTTACTTTTTTATACACCCTATGGTATGGGTATCAATTAAAAGGTTTTGTTGAGAAGAATTACTATATTACAGAATTGTGAAAAATGGTTTTAAAAAAAAGCTTTAAATTTACATAAACTCACCTTTGCCTATTGGGATAGGCAGAAAATATAGAATTGTCGGCTGCTATAATCCTCACACTACATCTAGTTTTAATTATGTTTTTTCAACAAATCCTGATCTTCCGATACCTAATGAACTGTATTTCCTAGATCTACGTAGGAAAAAGGAACCCTCAAGGTGACAGGCATGGTGAGGGCTGGGCAGTCCTTCCAAATGGAGACTACTACACAGGCTGCTATTGCCGCGGACAGAGGAACGGGAGAGGCTTGTACGTGTTTAAGAATGGAGCGCGGTATGAAGGTATGGAAACCAGAAACCTATGGGAAGTGTATACAACTTTGGTAGATGCGTAGGAGGGTACAAATAGAACGGGTACCATAGGTATTTTAAATATTATTTGTCTGGTTTTTTTTAAACTTTTCTTTCGTAAAATATAAAGGTGTGTGTGCTAAAACAATTCCGCAGGCTGCATTGCGTGAACTAGGATGCATATTTTATTTCCTGCTTCTAGGCGAATGGCGACGAGCCATGAAATATGGAGTCGGCCGCATGTTATACCCAGATGGCTCTCACTACGAAGGAGACTGGAGACACGACCTCAAGCAAGGTTTCGGAGCTTACTACTACCCTAACGGCGACATATATGAGGGGGCCTGGTTCAAAGGCAAACGACACGGCCTAGGGACGTACTTCTTCGCTGAGTATCAAATCAAATTCATGGGGACTTGGGTAGAGGGGACGATCCAAGGTCCCGGACAAATTATCTATCCCCGTTACCGTTATCATGGATCCTGGTTGAAAGGCAAGCCGAAGGGCCCAGGGTGTTTCGTCTTTGACACCAATTGTATGCAACATGGGTTCTATCTGCTTATCAAAGACCCGACTTTAGAGGAATTTGGTGAGGGGGAGGAGGAGAAAGAGGAAAAAGAAGTAAAGGAGGAGAGATTGGAGGAAGAGTCAATTGACTTTGATGAGACAGCAGGTAAGAATAGATAGCGGTAGGTAACTTCTTTATCAAATAGAAGAGTTGAAAGAATCCTCAACGGTATCAGCACGTCACAATGCTGTCAATACGTTTGAATTTGTAAACCACACTTCACAGCTACTAAGACCACACCCACATTAGGCGTGTGCGTTCCTCGAGCGTATGAGCGACGCAAGCCCGGATTCACATAGCGTAGGAAAACGCTGCGTGAGCGCCACGGCGAGCAACGCACGCGAGCTGTGTTCGCGTCACTTACACGCTCCAAGAACGCGCTCGTCCAAAAAGAGGGGTGGGGGGGGGGGGTGGTCTAAAGTGGACAGATAGTGATAATAATTATTGAGTGCGTTATAAACTTAGAATTTAGATCTTAATGCCACTGCCGTTTTGATAGCAGTTGGTAGGTACTTAAAATAATATTTATGCAAATTTAATGCAAGCAAGTTTTTACCAGACTAATTTAATTTTTGATAGAGGTTATCGTCCGCATGAGACCTCGAACTGACATCATTTCAGAGTTTAGACAAACGGGATTTAATAAGATGTGTCTGTAATGCATGATTTAAACAGCATATTTGTAAAAAAATCTAAGGACACGATTAGTTTAAGCCGGTACTGATGAATTGATGATTAGTTTAAATATTGATTAGCAGTTTCTTAATTAAAATGTTCTGTAGAGAACTTTCGAATTTTTGTTCAAACAAAAAGAGAGAAGAGGCACTCAATAGATAGTTACATTGTATCTCATAATTGACTAACGGTAGTCTAAGTCCCATTATACAAAATCTGAAATTTTGATATTTTCCTACATTAAAATGGGAGGATCCTCCAGTCAGATTATGATTTATTTGGCAGGCTATAAGCCTATTTAAATTGGGTTAGTGGTAAACGTTGCTTGTGCCTTGTACACGATTCTGTGACATCTATTGTCGCCATCTGGAACTTGTAGTAGCTCACTGATTACATAGTTCTAATGTAGCTGTATAGATGTCGCCACTAACTACAAGTACTACTACAAAAAATCTATTAAATGAAACCTTTCTGACACCTTTATTGTCGTCATTAAAAAAAAAAGAAAATCAACACCCGCCTATAATCCCGGAAGGGTCAGATGTTCACGTACTAATAGTTACCCACATATCGCAAAACCAAGAGTAGTTAACGCGCCTGGCCACGAAATTTACTTTGCATTTAGCAGGTCAGTGTCGAAGTTGTATGTTGATTAAAAAATGATTTGCGACCGTAACACGTACCTACCTATTTATGGAATAATAATCATTAACATCCTCACTCAGTTCAGCTCACCCTATTGAAAGATTTTTTTATGTAATAGCCATTCAATAAACACCCACTGATCTGGAAAATGCAAAACTTAACATTTGAATTTTGTGCTGCACCCTGCTTTGCATGGGCTTGCGGACAACAATGGGTAGGTCGCCGTTCGGAAGTCTGGTAACCAACCGGACCGCTTCAAAGAGATGTCAGTAAAACTGTATGGGTCCAGCATAGCAGGGCTATTGGGGCCATGAATTTTTTTTCACACACACTATCACACAACGTCGTCTAGTCTCAAGCTAAGCAGAGCTTGTTATGGGTACTAGACAACTGATAAACATACTTATATATTTCTAAATACATACATATCTATATATATAAAAGAAAGTCGGGTTAGTTACACTATTTATAACTCAAGAACGGCCGAACCGATTTGGCTGAAAATTGGTGGGAAGATAGCTTTGAACCAGGAGAAGGATATAAATGAAGAAAAAGAAGGAATTTTTATCCCATTAAATAATAAAAAAAAACCTGCTCCTTTATTGGTATAAGGTAGAGTAATGTAGAGTAGGGTAAATTAGGGTAGAGTAGAATTAGGGTAGATTAGGTTAGAGTAAGGTAGAGTTGGATAGAGTAGGGTAGAGTAGTCAGTTGACGGGAGCGAAGCCGCGGGCAAAAGCTATAGATAAATTACACCCAGATACAGAACAAATGATCGTGCTTATCACACAAACATTTGTCCTGGGTGGGAATCGAACCCACGACCTGCGGCATAGCAGTCAGAGCCACTAACCACTAGACCAATAGGCCAGTCAAATCAAAAACTCAAATGTCTTTGATTTGACTTGAAATTCATGTCAAATTGATTTACAAAAGGGAGACCCAAGGCAAAGAAGGAACATAGGTGTGGTTTTAGTCAGTCAGTAGTCTGATACGCCCTCCCACTCCTAGAGTGGGAGAAGTCATTGGATGATTTCCTACTTTAAAAAACAAACCCTAGCACTTTTTTACCTTCACCAACTGATCAATCCTATATATTCTGCTGTTATTGCTTTTTTTAGGAGGGAAATCACATAATTACTTCTATCGCTCTTGGGGGGAGTAGGAGGGCGGTTCAGACTTTCGCGAACCCATATTGGTCCCAGTAGGCTTTGACCCTGACACTTCTTGAGGCACGCGTGGAATACTACCGCCTCGATCCCAACGGCTGGAGCGTGAGGGCCGTTCCCTCGCGCGTGCGGCCTATTTTACACATTAGCTGCTAAATGTCCTTAACTCACAGGCAAGATATCAACATGGCGAGCACGCAACGTCACAGCTTACGTCGCAGAGTTCTTGCCCGAGGAGCCAGTCCCTCTACCAGTCTGTGACTCCGTGCCCTCTTTGACGGATGAGAGCTGCATCATCACCGACGACTTGCAGTTCGAACTGCCTTCAGTCGAGCTTGAAGAGGAAGGGGGTGATGATAATGACTCCTGGCTGTTACATAGACAACAGTTCCTTGAGGAAGCCGAGAAAGCTTGAATTATTATTATGTAGTTTTTATATTGCTTCTATGATTAATGTTTCCATTGTGTTATAATTATGAAGTTAATATATATTTTCAATAGTGTAAGTGGTTTTTGGTTGATTAAATTGATTTAAATGTTAATAAACATTATTTTTTAGTTTGGAAAAATATTGCAAAATTTGACAGTAGCTTCACCATTTTCTCCAGTTCCTTAAATGTGTACATATACACATTCAAACAAATTGTAACACACAAATCAAAATCATTAAAAAAATTGCACATAATAAAATTACAAATTACATAAATCAATAAAAAAATATAATTAAGTATACATAATTATTCAAAAAGTTAATCTGTAGTTTCTTCTTACCCCTCCTGAAGGATTAAAAAAACTTTTCCCTGTTAAATAAAAACAAGTTGATACCTCCAACTCAATTTTTTTTTTCAAGTTAACTAGAATAATTAAAATAAATAATATTATTTCTTACTACATCCATTGCAAGCGTCTGCTACTTTGAGCTGAACTGATTATCAATCACATGATTCAAATACATTGGTTTAAAGGATTTTCAAAAATTACTTACATAATTACCAATTACAAAAATGCTTTTCCTGAAAAATTACGTTTTTCTTACTACCTTAAGCTTGGGAGGTGTTGAAATTTTCCATGTTTGATATATAATAAAAATAACAATGTTTAGTCTTAGATTATTTATTTTAAATAGCAAAACAAAATTACTTCTACATTACTCCAACTTATGTTGTTGAGAACTTACCAAGAACTTAATGATTATCATTTAGATATTTTAAAGTTCAATTATGTACACTGTTGTATCATAAGACTATTTTATTGTAATAACATGCATAAAGTTATAATCTAGACTCATTATATTCTTCTGTTGTCTATGTGAACAATAATTCGCTCTATGGTTTAGAATTGGAAATGGTTCCAAACTACTATTAAAACACGAAATGTGTACATAGCTAGCGGCCATGGTAACTTGAGCAAGTAATTGACTAGCAAAAATGCTATTAAGTATTGAGTTACTTAGTTTTTACATTTTCACCGAGATCTCTTTGCTGAGGAGCAAAACTGATCATAACAACTAATATTGTTGAAACAATAGTTTGGATTCCTAATACTAGCTATTTCTAATTGTAAGAAAATTATAATCTGCCATATTTCAATAAACGCAAAAGTCTTTTGTCACAATGTTAAAAAACGTAAATTGTAACCTACGTGTATATGCATATTATTACTGTACCACATGTTTGTGCTGTACATTTTACAACTGTGGTAGTATTAGGGTTGAGGGTTAGGTGGAGGGTTATTGTTGGCAGAAGTGTTGCTCTCGAAGGTACTCTTGTTCTTCAGTAAGTATGCAGCTAAGTAGTTGATCGGGTCTGGGGGCCTCTCCTTTGCCAGGGCAGAGAGACCTTGCAACAGTATTGGCACTACTGTCTGGTCAAGATACTGACGAGTAGGAAGCGCATTCAGGTCAATCCTGGATTTTCGATTGGCGTTCGACTCATTTTCCTTTTCCATTGATATTATTTTCTGAAAATGCGGTCTGTGTTAGAAATATTGTGTTTTGCTAATAAGTTCCTTAGTGATGAATCGGTTTCGTAAGTTATAAAGTAATGTATCGTTATGGTTACTTAATTAAAAACAATAGTAGTATTTTAGTCGGTTCAATCGTACTAACCCTTACGGATTCAGGTATCTTGGACGGAGGTTGCTCTTCCTTGGAGGTTTGTAATGAAGTCTCTGACATCGGTTGACACTATCAAATTATCATCCAATTTGCCTAATTTGATTTAAATAATATACATTAGTAGAAATAAAAATTATTGAATTGAAATGTTTATTTTCAGAATGAATGAAATGTCAAACTTTTTTGAGTTTGACAAACTGTCAAACATTTTAGCCCTCGTTCCGAATTGCGTCAAAAAAGATTATAGCGCGGGGTTGATTGATACAATTTTAGCACATATATTTTTTTAAGTTTTATGTCCGTGTGACTGATTATTACTGATCACATAAATAATTTACTACATACATCAAAAATTGTCTAAATGTATTTTTATTATTATATCATTTGCATTGAATATTATCTATGATTCTATACACCTCAAATCTATCTCCTTTTGTTTCAGTCCATCTTGGTTGTCTTTAAGAGATTGCCCTGTACGATAAGACTGCCCATTGTACATGTACACTTAGTTTTCCACACTCCTGTCCACATTATGAGGAGTACAATTAAGCATATATAAGAAATAAATAAATGAAGAAATAAGTAAACCTAATTACGCTGTGAGAGGAGCCTTATTATGTGGCAACACTATTGAGCGGGTGGCAACACTGCAACGCGGGCTGGCAACCTAATTAAGACTTGGCTGATCATGATTGTGAAGACTATTAAAATAAAGTAAACAATAAAAAGGGGTGTTTAATTATATAGAAAACATCCTACATGGCGCTGAGGACTGAGGACAACTGTAAAAATCGACGCTGAACAAAATAAAAAGAGGTGAGAGATGGAGCAACTACAACCGCCGCCGCCATTAACTTTTGTCGGATCAAAATCGAAAAAAAGAAGTTTTGAGAATTGGAAACAAAGGTTTGACCTATATTTTCTCGCCAGTGGAGCAGATACACGTCTAAAGGAGGAACAAAAAAAAGCTCTACTATTACACTGCATCGGCGAAGAGGGTCTGATAATTTATAATAGCTTCGAGGACAAGGCGAGCATATCATACAATGAGGTACTCATACGTCTGGAGAAACACTGTAGTCCACCCACAAATGAAACCTATAACAGGTACCTGTTCTTCTCAAGAAAACAGAAGACAGACGAACAATATGAAGAATATCAAACAGCATTAAAATCTCTCAGTTTGGATTGTAATTTTGGAAACCTGAAGGATAGTCTGATAAAAGATCAAATAGTTCTTGGAATCAACGATGGTAACATTAGAGAAAAATTACTAAGAATACCGGATTTGACACTTGACAAGTGCATGAGTATATGTAAAGCCGCACAAGTGGCTCAAAGTCAAATAAAAACAATGAACTGTAATAATGAACGGTCAAATGAAGTAGGTGCAGTAAACAAAGGAACATGCAGGCGTTCATCAGCAAGTAACCAAGAGCCAAGAGCCAGGGGTCGTAGTAGAACTCCGGGTCAAGCAAGGTGTGGTGCGAGAGGAACATCCAGGGGCAGACAATCAGATTATCAAGAAAGGTCAGGTGAGCACTTCAAAAAAGAGGCCAGTACATCAAGACCATGTGGAAAATGCAATAAGTTTCATGGTTATGCTAAATGCCCAGCATATGGTAAAAAATGTGTAAAATGTAATAAATTTAATCATTTTTCTTCGTGTTGTACTTATAAATGTTCAGTAGTCAACAGTGAAAATGTAGAACAGTTTAGAATAGATACAGTCTATGCAGTAAACTCCGTAGACAAGGAGTGGTATTTAAATATCCAAGTAAATAATAAATATATAAAATTCAAAATTGATACAGGTTCTCAAGTGGATATCATAAATAGAAATACAATGAATCAATTAAAATTGCAATTAAATACATGTAGAAATATAAGATTGACAAACTTAGACGGATCTGAAATAAAAATCCTTGGAACTTGTGAAGCAAAATTAAGATACAACAACAGTGACTGTATATGTAAACTCTTTGTAGTGAATTTTGAAACACCCAGTATTTTAAGTTATTCAACTGCAGTAAAGCTTGATATTATTAATACGGTGAGTTCGGTAAATAAAAGTGACATTGTATCAGAATATAGTGAATTATTCACTGGATTAGGTGAGTTAAAATATGAATATGATATTAAATTGAAAGAAAATTGTGAACCTATTGTAGAAAGACCTAGAAAAATTCCATTTAAATTACAAAACCAAATTAAAAGTGAATTAGATAAATTAGTGAGGTTAGGTGTCATTACAAAAGTAAATGAGCCTACTGAATGGGTTAATTCTATGGTGGTAACAAAAAAGAACAATGGTTCTATCAGACTTTGTTTAGATCCACAGAATTTAAACAAATGTATAATCAGAGAAAGGTATAAAATGAGTACTTTTGAGGAATTAGTCGCTAGAATGCCTAATGCTAAGTATTTTTCGGTGCTAGACGCCTCTAAAGGATTTTACATGATAAAAATATCAGAAAAAAGTCAATTATATACAACATTTAACGCTGGTGAATTTGGTAGGTATTGTTATAAAAGATTACCTTTTGGTTTAAACTCAGCACCTGAAGTTTTTAGTAAATGTTTTCATGACATATTTTGTGACATTGAGGGGGTCGAACAATATGTTGACGAATTGTTAATATGGGGAGAATCTAAAGAATCCCATGATAAGAGATTAAAACAAGTTTTGAATAGGGCTAAACAAGCAGGAGTAAAATTCAACAAAGATAAGTGTCAGTTTGGGGTAACTGAGGTCAAATATGTAGGCCATATATTGAGTAGCACAGGTATTAGACCTGATACAGAAAAAATCAGAGCTATTGTTAATATGAAAGAGCCCACAAGTAAAAAAGAATTACAAACATTTTTAGGAATCATAACTTATGTATCTAAATTTATACCTAACTTATCAGATATTACAAATTCATTGAGAGATTTAGTAAAAAAAAATTCTGTATTTGTTTGGGGTGAAAAACAAAAGGAAGATTTCAATAAATTGAAACAAATCTTAACTACAGAACCGGTTTTAATATTTTTTGAGATGAATAGCCCTATTACATTGTCCGTTGACAGTAGTAGTACGGGGTTAGGAGCAGTTTTACTACAACATAACAAACCAGTAGCTTATGCATCGAAAGCACTAACTGATTCGCAGAAATCATGGGCACAAATTGAGAAGGAATTATTAGCAATTGTGTATGCATGTGAAAAGTTCTATCAATACATATATGGCAAACAAATTACAGTAGAAACTGATCATAAACCACTTGAACAGATATTCAAAAAATCAATGAATGAAACTCCGTTAAGATTGCAAAAATTAAGAATGCGCATACAAGGTTATGACTTAGAGATTAAATATAAACCTGGTAAGGAACTCTTAGTGGCTGATGCATTATCTAGGGCATTTGTACAAGATAACATATGTAATCAGGATATTGATGAAAAGATAGAAATGCATGTCTGTATGATAATAGAAAGTTTAAACATTAGTGAACAAAAATTAAAAATATTTCAGGAAGAAACGGCTAAAGATGAAAACTTGATATTGCTTATTAATTATATTCAAAATGATTGGCCTAAATACTCAGATATACCATTTCAATTAAAGTTTTATCATTCTATTAAAGAAAGCTTATACATAGCTAATGGTTTAATATTTAAAGATTCAGCTTTGTTAGTACCAAAATCATTACGGTCTGACATGTTAAAGCAAATTCATTACAATCATATGGGTTTTGAAAAGTGTAAAAACAGAATAAAAGGATTGTTATATTGGCCGCATATGTATAAAGAAATAGAAGATATGATTAAAAATTGTGACATCTGTTTACAGTATCAAAAAAGTCATAGTTATGAACCATTAAAATTAAGAGAAGTTCCTGATAAACCATGGAGTACAATAGGAGCTGATATGTTTTTCTTTAATAATAAAATATATTTATTAATAGTAGATTATCTTACTAAGTATATAGAGTTAAGTGAATTAAAAAATCAATCAGCTGAGGAGCATATAAAAGCTTTACAAATATCATTCTCTAGATGGGGAATACCTGAATTATTATACACAGATGATGGAGCTCAATACAGAAGTTCTGTATTTGTAGATTTCTGTCAGCAATTTGGATTTAAACATAAGACATCAACACCTTATTATGCTAGGTCTAATGGGATGGTTGAGCGTCACATTCAAACAGTTAAAAAGATGTTAAAAAAATGTTTATTAGAAAATAAGAATATAGATTTGGCTATGTTAGAATACAGGAATATGCCTATTGATAATGAGTTAAAGTCGCCAAATGAGATGATGATTGGTAGACAAGTAGCTTCGTTGTTACCTGTGAATAGACATGGTTATGAAACAAAGTTTATGAACATAAAAAACTATGTACAAAAGAAAAATGTAAGTTATAAAATGTATCATGATAAGAAATTCAAGGGTAAAGGAATGACATTCTATAATGGACAGAATGTTTATATTAGAGATAGAAATAGGAATAAGTTAATCCCAGGTAAAATTGTAAAAGAAGGGGATAAAGATAGATCCTATGTAGTATTATTGGAAAATGGGCAGAAAGTTCTGAGAAACAGATATAATATATTTAAAGGTTCAAAATACAGAAAATTTAATGTAAAAAATACATATGATTATGATGATGAGGATCTAGAATGTATAATACAAAATAATACTTTAAATGAAAGATGTAAGGATAATGTAACGAATGTTAACGTAAATGATGATTGTGTTGACAATTTAGCTTTTAGAGATATAGACTATAATAATGGTAGCGAAGATAATATACTTGACATTGTGGAAAATAATGATGATAATCTAAATTTCGAATATGTTAATTGTGATGTGGATAACCAAAGAGAATATAAGCACTACGTTTAAGAGACGGGACTCCCATAGAAAAAAATGGCTCAACACGAAACGTCAAAACGTGTACTAAGATTCAATACCAACTTTGACATAGATGACCATAATCATGACGTAACGGGCTGCCAACATAACGGCCGATATAGTGGTGTATCTAGGTGCTCATGGTAATTTTTTATCGAAAGTATTTAAAAAAAAAAAATATAGGTCCATTTATTGGATCTGAATTAAGGTCTATTTACGCCAACTTTATCCATCAGTTTAACTAAGAATAAGTGGAATATTCCATATCAAAAAACAAAACCCAAGGTTTCATTAATTGATATGGAATATTCCACTTACCAGCGAATTTACGTTGACGCAAATGAGGTTGGGTTTCAAAGGAGGGGTGAAGGTGTGGTTAACGCTAAAGGAAACACCATTTTACGGATTTTAATAATAACAGTTTATTTTATTTTTCTTTATGGTTAAACAAATACAGAAACTATAACCTATTTGCCTATTCTCTATAATGCATAAACCTTAAAAGTATCATTATCTTACTTTATTATTTCTGATTCTGATCTTTATTAGATCTGTAATTGTAAATATAACAAAGTTTACATGAATGATGCTCTAATTAAGAATCTTACCTTTGCGTTTAAGAGTCGAATCAGTATCAGTTTTGCCAATGTGTAGAAGAAATCCAATCATCTCCCTAAGGTTCTGCAGTAAGTCCCACAGAAGGAATTGCAGATTTTTTTAGTTGTGTCTTCGTAAAATCCTTGGCAGAAAATGTTTGCTACAAACGTGTTTAATTGGTGGAGCTAAAAAGCTCCACCAATACGTACGAACGTCCAATCCAATGTTTACATCTAGAAGAAAAAAATGTATTGCATTACTTATTAGCATTTCATATTGAGATACCTGAAATATTTATTGTTCGAATAGCATGATCGTTCTATTTGAATTATACTAAATAAAGTTTAAATTATAAGAGTATCGATAGTCGATTAAACATGCCCAGCAGTAGTGATAGATCATTTTTAAAATTGAAGAATTTCATTTTTTATCACGAACTTGTAAATTTTAATAATGAATATTTAAAACTATCGATATAGTCGATAAAAATTCCACTACACAGCACTGTTAATAGGTTATTTTATAGATTTTCGACTGATTTTTATTAAAATTGATTTGTAAATCACCAAATCCTTTTCTGTAACTGAAAATGAACGTTTATTTACGCTTACCTCTCTTAATGTAATGGATATTTAGCCATGAACATTGGCTTTTGACCGTCCGACCGGCTGGCTCGTAAACCACATATTTCACAGATTTTATAGTGCATATCAACAGATTGCTTCACATGGGTACACGTAAACGTCCTTTTATTAGGAATTTTCGCTTAAAATTCACGAAACACATATTAAAAACAAAAATTAAACTTTGTTTACAATTCACCTCTTGAGAAGTAAAAGATAAATATGGCGGATGGATGGCTGCGACAGAGTCGAATAGATGTTAGAGCGAGACAGCGATAGCCGCCATTTTGGCCGCCATTAAAATTAGTACGCGTTTCATACATTTTGGACGGATCGTTTTTTTCTTAGGGAGTTGCGCCAGACTGTGGATAACTTTGTAGATTGTTCTGAAGAACAAACTGATCTTGGAGCTAATAATGACAGAGTAAATAGTAAAACCAAAAAGACTGTTACATTTAATTTTGACAATAGTGTTGTAGAAAATAGAATAACTAGAAGTGGTCGAATTGTTAAGAAACCAAATTATTTGCATGAATATTGTAATGATTAATTATTTGTAAGAAAAGAGAAGGGATGTGAGAGGAGCCTTATTATGTGGCAACACTATTGAGCGGGTGGCAACACTGCAACGCGGGCTGGCAACCTAATTAAGACTTGGCTGATCATGATTGTGAAGACTATTAAAATAAAGTAAACAATAAAAAGGGGTGTTTAATTATATAGAAAACATCCTACATACGCCTAAGCAGTCGTATGGCGATGCGCTACCGGTACATGGTTCTGGGGCTCTGAGGAGGTATGCAAATGCATACCAGGGCCCTGCAACCAAGGCAAAGGAGGAGCGGGGCAGGTTTTTAGTCAGTAAGAGTCGGACACTATCTCCCGCTCCGCCTACCTACCTAAAAAACACCGTTACATGGTAAACATCCCACATAAACGCACAAAACGTTTTCAACGTAAATAAAAGAAATCTATTTCCTTAATAAAGTTATTAATATTGAATGTCGCGGAACAGGACCTGAGCGTTTTGAACCGACATAACTATCGAAATAATCAGCAATCGCTTTGGTTTTGTCGTAACAGGATTTTTCGCAAAACCGTAAAAACGTTACATCGCACCAATAAAGCATCGATGGAATAAAACATCGTACAACTGAATTATCGACACACCGTGTTCGATATAATAAAAATCGAATCAACAAGTTTTGCAGTCAAATGGGGAACCCGTGTGGGTAGGCCTATAAAATGTGACGAAGTTTGAACAATCATCAGCATCGATGTATTGAAGCGCGTTTTCTTTTGTTTATTCGTAGAGCGATAGAACTAACTTTGTCGATTTATGTTGTACCTTAAGCTTTGGTGAAAGTTTTGTTGAGAGCAGTGGTGGCCGAGTCGTAACGGCCCCGACTTACGAGTTGTAGGTCGCGCAGTCGCGCGTCGGTCACCTCTGCTCTCAAAAACGGTGAAGGAAAACATCGTGAGGAAACCGGCATATCCTAGAACTAAAAATTCAAAGACACGTGACATCCTCCAATCCGCACTGGGCCCGCGTGGTGGATTACGGCCCATTCCCTCCTAGAGCGGAGGCTTGAGTCCCAGCAGTGGGAACATTATAAGGCTGATGCTATGCTATGCTATGCTAAAGCTTTGGGCCTATTGAAGGAGTAGCGGTTTCAAGAAGTTTAGTACTTTTATACACTCAAAAGGTTTATAAGTTTTAAAATGTTTTGTATATTTTATTGAAAGTATTCCAAAGGCAATTGTCCAAATAATTTAACTTCGATTAGACACTCAACTCGAACATCAATAATAGTTTGCATAGGCAGAGTTGACGGAGCTATTTCTGTATGCAGAGTTGAAAGTGTCGAGGTGGCATTGTCTTCTTTTTTATTTTATTAGCCGGTTTTTTTTTTATGGTAGGTAAAATCATCCAATGACGGATCCCGCCCTTAGTTCCGGGGCCCTGGTATACATTTTCATACCTTAACAGAACCCCAGACTTGTTAACCGGTGATCTACCCCGCTTCGAAGGTGTGCAAATTATGTTGGAGCTATTTTTTAAAAATGAAGCTGAAAGAAGCACCGTAGCACCTCAGAGCCATTATATGTAATTCTTTTTTATTTTTTTTATTGGATATAAGCTAGTGCTTGACTGACATCTTACCTGATGGTAAGCAGTGATACAATCGTTGATGATGAGGCGCACTAGTTTATTAAGAGCCTATTCACTCTAGCCTGATTCTCGCAAATTCAAAGCAAATACGACTATACACGTAAATAGTAGGCGTCATTTGTTTACGTAATTTTTTCGGTAATTACTCGTCGCGTTATATTTTTATGAGATATGTTTGACTGGTAACTATTAGATTATCATAAAATATCTATTACATTAATTATATACTTTCTTCCAGTCCATCCAAAGGTTGTCTGGTAGAAATTGCCCTGTGCAATAAGATTCTGCACTTATTTTTTTATAAATGTTTGTCCTATTATAAGTTAAGGTGTGCAATAAAGAAATAAATAAATATTTTATCAGTATTTATTAATTATTCTTAAGGACTGCCTCATTTTTTTATTATTAGAATTTTATTTTTGTTTCTTGGAGTTAGGTACAGTGATTTTCATGAAAGGTGCTGGTAGGTACATTCCTTTCATAGAAAATAAATTAATTCCTGCAAAAATACACCTGTCATTCTAACCCATACATCATCATCATCAGCCTTTTTAATGTTCCCACTGCTGGGACACAGGCCTCCTCTCTAAGAGAGGGAATGGGCCGTAATCCACCACGCGGGCCCAGTGCGGGTTGCGGAGACATAGTTTCGCTTGGGTCGGGCTAACCCATACTGTCTTTCTTATTTAGAATATTTGGTTTCTATAATAAGTTTACTACTTGATGGACATAGTTATCTAAATGAGAGGTAAATAACAACAACAGTTTATTTACAAGAGTTTTAATATAACTTAATAAATACAATGAAATTGTTCAATCAACATTGTTAGAGAAAAAAACTCGTGAACCACACGTTACATCGATGCTGGGATTGCCATTACAAATAAAATTAATTTGAGAGAATTTTCTGCCTCTGAGCTATATATTCTTTTTCACTATACGAGTACAATGGCTAGCTATATCGAATCAGCTTAAAGTAGCCCACAGCTGGACATTGGCTTCTTCCAAGAAATCTAAAAAGCCTAGTTCTCTTTTATTGCTATGGCAACCCAGACTTGTAGTTGAACCCTTATCAGTCCTTGGTTCAATTACTATGACACTCGTTGACACACGTTGTCCACTATTCGATTACAGATTCAATCAAGTTAAACACAATACTTGACTTTGTACAATCGTCAACGCGCTCGCTTAGGTACACATTTTTCCAAACACACGCAATTTTTATGACGTAAACTTTTATTTCATGGGTTTTGTGTAGGTAGGTACTTATGAGACACAGTTTCGCTTGGGTCTCTTAACCTTGGTTTTTGGGTTAAAGTTTGGCGTTAGCGTAAACATTATAGAGTGTTTTAGCTTCAGCAATACAGTCAGCGTTTCAAGAGAGAACACATCAGTCGTTCCCATAGCAATCATCTTGACGGGGCGTAACTTTTATACACCAAAAATCGCCCTTACTGCAAAGATGTAAAGGAGCTTTCAATGCAAAATTATTACCACTGGTATATGCGGTTGATTGTACGATCAAGAAGCTGTATGCGACTGATGTCGTTATCACAAGAGCGTTCCTCAAAACGAAAATGCGATGACCATTTCATATAAATAGTTCTACGGCTAATATATCCGTGAAACAACGACCCAATTTCTTTTAAGACGCTTGTGAACTGCTGACGGATGTGGGAAGTCAAGTGTTTGACACTGGTGGAGTGGCTATGTCCGAAGGTAGTGCGGCGGCGGTGGAGGCGGCGGTGCGGGGCGCAGGCGCGGGCCTCGTTCTAGCTGCCGTCGCCAAGAAGCCATGGCTTCGCTCAGCGTCCAAAGTTCAGACAGGAGAGATAGGTCCAGCTGCCTTAGACTCGCCTGGAAAAATAGAAATGAAGTGTTAGTTATGTTATCTTGAGCAAAGAGTGTTCCGTCAGTCAATTGTCAGAATGAGGATGTTCAGGAAAATTCACACTACACACACACACCTCTACTGTGTGCTCTACCGTGTCCGCCGGGCTTTCTACGCAGTGGTGACACCCGGGCGTTTCTTTCGCACGAATCCGGTGCTAGAATCTCCCGAACTAACCATGTCCGGTGAGGACCTGCGTCATGCGGAAGGTAAGGACGTCGTGAGGTTTGCAAGAAACGGAAAACTAATTCGATATTGAAAATCAGACATAGCACAATTTCACACTACTCAAACACAACACGTTTCAACTAAATTAATGAAAGTAAAAGGAAGTGAAGTCAAACAGGAAAAGCAATTACGCCGAAAAACATAAATATAGGAATTCAAGTATCAACAGTTAACTTGGTTTCTCGAGCGTACCGAGAGTCGGTCAGAGAAAGTAAAGAAATTATCAGGACCCTAGTTTACATACGAATGATACAAATTAAATATAGCTAAAAATTTAGTTCGTAATGGCAGCTGAATTTCAACATTGTAAACAAGAACTAACTGTACCGCGTTCAATTTAGCCGTTTATTACCATGACCTGATAAACAGGTATGTTATTTAAATATACTCTAGAATCCAGTTAATGTAAACATTAGTTAATTATCGAATCGCTGAGCCTACTGCCTACACTGTAACACGTGGGCCGATTTATTTATCAATCGACATCGTCATCATCACCATTTCAACAAAAAGACGTCAACTATTGGACAAAAGATTTGAGGGAGGGCTACTCCCTCAAATCTTCCGGTAAGTGGTTGAAATTCCTGAACCTTTCGGCCCTATCGACTTGTTCTGCGACTTTGAGATTTTTCGGACTGTCTTATTTATTTGTTGTAAACATGTTGATTTTAACTTTTGGAACTAATTCTGTTCGAATAAAGCTGATAACAGTTCCAAGGTTGGGTGATTAAGTCAATTCTGTAAGGTGTGTAGAGAATGAAGCTACAATTCAAATAAATATTGTAAGCTATAACAATTTCCATGACAAATTAACGACAACAGTGCTTGAAGCGACCTTCCGCGAGCGTTCTGGTCGATTGCGTTAGATAGGAATGCAGCACGATCACGACTGTATGTGGGACGCAGAAATAACCGAACAACTTATTGATATTAGCTACACAACGCCGACACATTCGCGACGCACGCGGATCTGGACGACAGGCGACAGGTCTATCTAGATCCAAACTAGGTGAATAAGCAACAGATGTAACCGTAATATCTTATAAAAATCAATCTCATAAAAAATATTTAGTTCGCTAGAAACAGTTTCTGCTTAGCCGTTAGAATCCTCAATACTGCTAAATCGTCAAAGCTTTTAAAATTTATAGTTTTGCTGACACAATTTCTGTGTTGCCAAGTTTCATTGAAGGTATATTAAAAGAAATTGTCATCAAAATTATCATGTCAATAAAATTGATCTTGTTGTAGCTGGTTAAAAGGTAAATGCACTTATCTAACTGAAGTTAAGCAAGGAAGTACCTTACAAGATATAATTAATATAAGTGTTATTAAAATAACGTAATAAAATTGAACACGTCTCACATAATACAAAGACGTTACAGTTATTATTCAATGGACAATTAAGTCACAAATCAAAGCGAAACATTCAAGGAGGTTAGAGAAAGAAATGCAATGATTCATTGCATGAAATTCAATGCTGCACGAGAGAAAATTAACGTAGCTTGCATTCCCGTAGATAATGTTTCAGAAAAGAGGGAAAGTGCCTGTCGAGTCTACGCTTCGCTGGAGACGCAGTCATCGAGGCTGTCCCGGCAGGCTAATTAGCATGCACTCGCCAGCTCCAATCATACACAAACAAGATGATAGGCATGAAGAGAAACTTCATTGCTACTTAATTTAACAACAAGAATTTATCACAAGCTTTTTTCCTTCATAAGATATAATTCAATAAATTCCGCGATGACGTGATTGAGTTATAAAACAGCAACAAATTCAGTCGTGCATAAGACACTTTTACACAACGACAGATTTACAGACGTTGGAATAAATTGATATTTGTCCTCAACAAGTGTATGAATGCTTGGAACCAATTTCAACCACTTTGTATTCAGATTGTAAAGTGCTCGACAAGTGGCACAATGGAATGTAATTTGTTATAGAAAATAAATCTCAGTACAGAAACAAAAATCCGAAAATTATTAGGTCGCGGAAAATATTTCAGTGATGTTAGTGTATATGCCAGTCGTGTGGATAAAGAAAAACACGTTCTTCTGAAAGAAATTACAAATGTGCGCGTTGTGGAGACATGTAGTTGAAACGTACTGTAAACATTTGTATCTGCCAGCTTCGCCAAATGGTTTTCATGTTAATGGATCAAATAAACAGAATGAAGGTTAAATAATTATGCCAGCTCAAAGAAAATAAATGAATTTATGTGATAGATGAATAGCGTTTGTAAATTATGACTTCCAAGCAATAAAAAAGTTGAAACAAAGCTCTTCTTAACATTTTAGAAAATGTTCGTGACAAATCATAGTTAAAAATGTAATCATTCTACAGATATAATGGAATATCGTGATGGCCCTTCGAAATGGATCGTAATAACATAACGGCCAAGGGGTGGCGAATGGTAAACTAATTGAATTAGCCTTCCCGCACCCCTTCACACGGCCGGTCATTGAAAATGCTTTCAAAATAAGAAAACAAAATTTCATAAATGGCTTCAGGGCAGTTAAAAGAAAACAACTTTGTTGCGCTCAAAATATTGTTGAAATCTCTCATAAAATTTTCAACACCCAATTGATACTTTAAAGAAATTCTTTTCTAAATAAGTTTCATCAAAGGGCTAGTGTGGAGCACCTAGAGAACCGTAAATGAAGCTTAATAGTTTCTAGGAAGGAAAGCAAGCGGTTACATTAACAATTGTGGCGTTGTTGTTACAACAACTAGTTCAAAGGAAACTCCTATTTGTGCAGCACTGCGTCCGGTCTATTGTGTACCAATGCGTCTATAGTTGGACTTTATTTATTTGAGGTGCTGAACTGTTCCGAGTCTCTTACGTCAGTTGTAAAATAGCTTGCAAGGTTCTTATAATTAGCGGATTGTTATCTCTGCAACGTTTTCATGATTTTCATCACAATCGTTTGTATCAATAACCTCTTTCTCATCTTCATTCATTTAAATCAGATTCAAATACAAATTACAAAAACAAATTCAAATAAATCAATAGTAGATAATTACTCGAGGCATGAAATTATATTGCTGATCACTAAAACTGCAGAATCTTAGATGATATAGCCAAAGGATTACGCATTGAAAGTGATTGCAATAAAATACTTAACTACATACAATAATTGTTCATTTAGTATTTCCAATAAGCATTGAAACTGAGTGTAAGTGAAATTATCCCACGCAGATCTCGTCGAGATCAAGTGTAACCTAATAGCCGACACAAGTTCCGGTAGTGTCCAGCAGTCAAGCATCAGTTTCATTCACGCAAACTTTCTTCACAACGTGTTATTTGATCAGTACTGAGCAAATCCTGCGGTTTTATAGGCAATAAAGCATGAAGTAATTTAATTAAACTGCTATAAATATCGACCAGAGGAAATAACAGGTATATTAAAAACATTTGCTTGTGCACCAGTCCAATGATACCAGATGAGCCTTAATTGGCTTGGTTTCAATTTCCACATGTACACACACATTCGACATTAATATTTCATACGAAACAAGAATAGCACAGAAATGGGAGCCTGCATGAGAACATGATGGAAATGAATGTAATGTGCGACGAAGATTTTTTTCAAACAGTTTGTATCACATTTTTGCTACGGTGAGATTATAATCAGGTGTAATAAATACACTACTAAAAAGCCCATAAGCCGAACATGATAGGGCATAAATTGAAGAATGCCGTTACACGGTTCCTATTTCTCTATGGTTGTGATTCGGGAGCCGGCGCCGGCGCCACCGTAGCACCCACGTGTCTCCCATATAATTTACATTCAATACCAGGCAAGATGTCTACATGATAATACTTTGGACCGGAAGAAAGTATTATCATACGTGACTCCCGTTATGGTGTGGGCTGAGCTTGTTTTCTTGTCATATAAGCTCTATCAAACGTCCAAAACGTAAAATTGTATGACAGTTTCATTTCGAAAATCAGATAGTAACTGGTTTTGCAGTCCATTTGGAGTGAAATTATTATGTAATTTTTTAATATTAAGTACATATATTAATACTTTCACGATTTATAATAGATATTTTAATGATTATGATCTAATCCTGGGTGGTGATATAAACAACAGAATAGAAAGTTTGATCAATTTTCTGTGTGATGCTTGGTGTTTGAATGATGTAGAGTGCGTTACTGTAATGCATTACGAATGGGTCAAAGCATTGCGATGTTCTCAGCATCAGTGGGTTTTGTCAACTTGCCAGCGCGTACCTGTTCAATGTTCATGTATGTTTAAGTATTGAGTACAGTTAGCGCAAGAGGGCGTTAGAAAAATGTGTGGCCTCGTGATACAGGTCCACCCACGGCCATCCAATCCAGTCCTCGTGTTTTTCTCCATGTTTGTACACTTGCCCGATCATTGAACGTCAACTTTTCAATGATCTTACGACACTTAAGACGATTCTCGATAGTATTTTACACAAATAGTCCGTCAGTACCAATGTATCCAAAATATAGAGCACTAGGTCTTGTTGTTCCGTAACATAGATGAATGATTTTTACCTTCCAAACTAGCTCGCCTTAAAGTTATGTGGATTTTTAAGTCCGTGTGTTGAAGGCGCGCATACGCACGTTTTTTTGCAAAGGATATACTGGATCCGGTTTCGAAGTTATATTATTAACAGTGTAGAGAATTAGGCGGTGAATAACATAAAACTCTTGCAGTCGGAATTCAAAATCTCAAATGTACTTTTGGCACACGTGTTAGAGATTTGTGTGCTAAAAAAATTACACAAAAGGATTTGATGAAAAAGTAAGTTCAGTTGTGCAGCTGTATAGTAGATTCCAAAGCTTCCGTCGGTGATACGCTATAAGGTTCAATTTCCTTCACAGGCTCCTTATTCTTATGCCTCGGATCGCCCCGAGCGTCAGGCGCAGGTTGTGCGCGTGCCGTCACAATTAACAACGTGTCCGCAGCTGCATCTACATTTTTTACTGCACTCTGATCATCTCCAAATAGTAGTTTAGCTTATGACCAGTATTATAACTTGTACGTCTTGCGAAGTGTGTTCTTGACCGTGCATGACGTCATGTACCGTCGTCCCCTACACAATGGGTAGCAGGCAGCACAAGCCCCATTTTTGCAATGCAGTCTGACCAGTTTGGGCGACCACGACTTAACTGACAGGTGTGTTCTTTGTAGGACATTTTGAGGACTTCAAGGTGTTCTGTGATGAATGATTTCAATCGTTCTTTATTTACTGGGTGCGGTGCAAAAGCCCTGTCTCCCTACAAGGCCGTCAACAGGTTGATCTGGCCGATATAGCGGAAGTATACGGACCGTTAATATAATGGTGGCCTATCAATAAAGGTGCGCCTTACGGTTTATCCATTATACTAGAAATGCCAACATTCTTATTTGGACTTACACAACAGTCGTGCAAACAAACTAGATTCTTAAAGCTGCCTGTTAGAGCAGAAACTTAGTTGAAAGTAAAGATAATGATGTGAAGTGAGTTTTTTCTTGTTTGATAAGCTAAATGAGTCAACAATTAAGATAGATATCGTCCATGGCGTGCATTTATATGGAAGTTTTGTGTTGATAAAAATAATGTCACATTCACTTGCTGCAGTTACATCTACTTGTGTTTTTACATGCAATTACATTGTGAAATATTGTAGATACGCTGGTGAAACATGATATTTACCCAATTTACGTCATGAAACAACTATTACTTTCAGCCAATTTACTTCTTTCTTGGATAAACGTAAGTTGTTACGTTTATCAAAAAAAGACGTAAATTGGCTGTATGATGCAGCCTCACTGACGCATTAAAATACCTGTTCATGAACGTAACTTTATTACTAAAACGTGTGTTTTGCGGCATAACCCTCAAGAAAACGATAAGCCGAATTTAAATTTTGTGGTGCTGATCGGGTACCATCAATTAAGA
Organism: Leucania comma; assembly: GCA_958295575.1. Lineage (NCBI taxonomy): Eukaryota > Metazoa > Arthropoda > Insecta > Lepidoptera > Noctuidae > Leucania > Leucania comma. Next base: position 6,319,561 of record OY282469.1, read on the forward strand.
CTGGTCATCTCTTAACTGCCAGTTTCTATTCTATTTTTGAATATATTTTTTCTTAAAGATTTTTGTTTATCATAACATCATATAAAAGAGTTTACGAGGAGATTCTTGCGTGTACTTCTGCATAAAGGTCTACGATTTGGAATGTAGTAACTTATGTATGTAATGTGTGTTTTTGAAACGCTTTATAATTTGGCCTAAATGTTAACGTATTGTACCTATGACAATTTGATATAATTATTGCATTGCATATACTATGCATTGCATATACTATGCATCGAATTAACAATAAGAATTTGGTATGCCACAATGGTGGGACATAGCAGAACCTGTAACATAACAACTTACAAACCCATGATTCACAATAAACGATTTGAATTTGCAATTGGCTTCATTTTTATGACTAACCGAATTTTTGACAAATCAAAAGTGTCATGTGTGTAAATGGTTTAAGTATTTGAGATATTTATGCTTAGTTTTTTGTGTAATAGCGGCTACATAAAAATATTTGTCTACGTAGCTAAGGCAAATATTTCTATACACCAGCGCAAGGTATCAATGACAAACAATAGTAGTTTGACTAGTCAGGTGCCGTTTGGAGTAGAACAGATAGTATCGCGAAGGTCAGACCTGCGAATGTTGCGAACAATAAAATGGAATAGATTTACTAACTTATTTAATTATCTACTTGCAATGCAATTACTGTTTAATATAAAATGGAATTTATTTGTACGCCGATAACAAAAGATACCAATGCTATCGGACATCCACTTGAGTTGATTGGATTTGTAATAATTACGTGTCAAACGAATTCTACTATACTATGATTTTTTATTAGATGAAATAAAGTGACAGCTATAACAATGGTTGTTTGACAGTTGGGCATTGTTATTTGACAGTAGAGCATTGTCCACTGCTGTCACTTTACTTCATCTAATAAAAAATCATAGTATAAATCTTATGTATCGCTAACGACAAATATCTTGAATATTTATACATTTGTAGGAAAAAGCCTGTATCGGCAATCGGAAGGTTAAATGAAATTCGCTAGGTCATAAATGTAACCATTAATCAGTGAAAGATGACAGATTGAGCAATGGTCTTAGAATAAATCGTTGGCAAAAGAACACTGAAAGAAGACTAGAAACAGTATTATTATATATTTCCCATTTTACAAATTTCCTAAAAGTATGAGGAGCGTCAAGCTTAGAACGAGTGGTTTGATTTATAATAAATACAGGCAAGCTCATTGGTTGCGCCAATTTGCTATGTTCCGCGATTTTGTTTTTTGTAATTTATTTTTTTGGCCTAGCAATCCTATCCCTTCCGTTTATTTCCCCGCACGACCTCAAGAAATGATTTGACATTGACGTGTGTGCATCGATTGTGAATGTGACCGCACCGCTAACCGCGCCCGCTCGAAATTACAAGAAAATTGACTACTTCGTGATCCAACCATTCAAAACTCAACAACAGTGCAGTGTAGTGCAAAACAGGACCTGGCAGTGATTTAAATGTGCGAAGTCGAAAATCGCCGGCCGGTGCCACGTGCAACCTTCGAAGTCTAAAGGTCAGTGTTCCTTCCCAATACATTTATCCCATTAATAAACGCTAGACGCAGTACCTGCATATTGTTAACAAACCTTAGATCGCTTTTTAAACCTACAGTCCACATCAGAAAATTCGCGCAACCATTACTTTTGGTCCTACGAGCAGGATCGTGAATCATTTTCTTGTAATTTCGCAATATAGTATTTGTTCCATAGGGAATAAACGCAACGCGCCTGTTTACCTAGATATAATAGTAGGAAACCCGCATCTAGGCATTTAGGCAACTATACGTTATTTCGCTCGTATAGTTAAAGAGTCATTGATAATTACGGTACCTACGCCGTCAACCGCACCGCATAATTATAGTTAGTTACGTAAATATCATCGTAGATATAAATCGATCGCATTCTTTTTCTTGACAAAATTCATTCGACCATCCTACAAATTGCATGTAGGTAGACGCATTTCAAAAATACCCGTTCATTGTTGAGTGAATATTTGTAGGAAACGGATAAACCATAGATTATATAGACAGGTTATTCCGTTCGTTCGCCGTTCGCTTTGTTGTTTACAATACTACCATATTGTTATCTGATAATTATCGCTTATTTAATAATTCGTTAAGTGTTTGTTTGAGTGTATAGTGTGAATATATCAAAACAAGATGTCTCTTAAGGGAACCAAGGTTAGTACTGATTTAAAGGTTCAGTTAAAGCTTTTATACGCTGAAAGGGACTCACAGTTTTCACGTGTTCAATCAATTTGTGATAAATCTTTGCAAATCTCGGATCTGATGATTAGAGATGCTTTCTTGTGTTCGTTGGAAACTTTAGATAGTTTGCGCGCGGATTTTAAATCTACAATTAAGGATATAAACATTTTAGAGTTGGAGTTAAATCCTGATTACTGTGTGAGTTATCAGGCATTGTCGTCCTTTGATGACTTGTATTGTCGTATCAAACGTATTGCTAGGAGTTTAGAGACTCCCCCCCCCGCGAGTGGTTTATCCAACCCTCCTCGCGAACGCCCACGATTGCCGCCAATTCAAATACCTGAATTTGATGGTGACATTCGAAATTGGAATTTATTTATAGATAGTTTCGAAAATATAATACATAGGAACACATCGCTGACAGATCACGAGAGATTGCATTATCTCGTAGAAAAATTGACCGGTAAGGCAAAGGCTGTCTGTGCTGGAATTACGTTTAGCGCTGAAAATTACACTTTAGTTTTGGACACTTTAAAAACAAAATACGAAGATAAGCGATTAGTAGCCACCGCATATTTAGATCAATTATTCGATTTGAAAAGTTTTTCCGTTTGTAACGATCATAATTTAGAGAAGTTTTTAAATATTTTCGCATCATCTGTTCGTGCAGTAAAGAACCTAAAGGTCAATGACCTCTGTGACTTTTTGTTTTTGTATATCGGTTTAAAGAAATTAGATCCTGAAACTGTTCGTCTGTTTGAAACGACTCAGCGCGGTAAAGAAATACCTAAGTTCGAAGATTTAGAATCTTTTATTCGCGACCATATTAAGGTATTGCAGCGCACGTCGGCACGTCATGAAGTCACGAATAGGACAGGTTCCGATCGCCGTATAGACGCGTCATCGAAGTCAGTCAAGACTGCACATACGCTAGTTAATACCGCCTCAACACCTGACTGTTCTCTGTGTAAGGGTAGCCATACACAGCTGTACAAGTGTTCGGAATTTCAGAGATTATCGCCTAGGGATCGTTACAAGTTTGTCCGCACTAATAATTTGTGTTTTAATTGTCTAAGTGACAAACATCTGGTTACGTCATGTAAAAGTGGTGTTAGCTGTCGTAAATGTCTAGCTAGACATCATACCTTCTTACATTTTGAGAGTAGTAAGCTGCCATCGCAGCAGCAGCCTGCGCAGACGCGCGACGCTTGTGACGCGCGGCCTGCTGCAAGTGCAAACGACGTAACATTGTGTTCGCTTTCCGCCGCTGGTACTCAAATCACTACCGTTTTACTTGCGACCGCGCAAGTTGTCATTGTAGATGCCTTTGGCAAACCGCACACCGTTCGAGCGCTACTAGATGGCGCTTCCCAGAGTAATTTTATTACTCGGGATTGTTGTCAACGCCTTGGTTTTAGTTTTAATAATTGGTCATCCCGCTCAGAAGTGAAAGGTTTTGGAGGTTTAAAGGCAACCATTCACGGTTTCATTAAAATAATATTTAGTTCACGTTTTAATCGTAATATTTCGTTTGAAATGGATTCGCTAGTCGCAGATAAGATTACGGAACGGTTGCCCACGGTACCGGTTGACACGTCCATGCTGACGGAGTTTAAGAACTTGCAGTTAGCCGACGGAAATTACGCTTTCCCTGGAGATATCGATCTATTGATCGGTGCTTCGATTCTCCCGCATCTCCAGTTATCACGTAAAATTCAAGGTCTTCCGATGTACCCCGCTCCGCACGCACTGGAAACAGTTCTCGGGTTTGTTATAGTTGGTTCCGCACCCGCTTGTTTAAATAGTTACTCGACTGTGTCGCACTGTTGCACCGTCGAGCCGCCGCTTGAGTCTACCATCCGCAAGTTCTGGGAGATTGAAGAGGTCAATGTCCCGCCTATTCTCAGCCCTGAGGATCAGGTCACTGAGGAGATTTATACCCGCACGACTACTCGTGATAAAGATGGTCGTTATGTTGTCGCGCTCCCTTTCAAGGGTGATATTTTTTCGCTCGGTGGCTCCCGTGCCTCCGCAGAAAAACGCTTTCTATGCTTGGAACGTAAGATTCAAGCTGAATTGTCTCCAGAAAATATGTTCCATGTCGCTGGAACAGAAAACCCAGCTGATTGTCTCTCACGTGGTTTGCTTCCTGCGCAAATTTTAAATCATCCGCTTTGGTTTTGTGGCCCTCCCTGGCTTCATACCACTCCTAACGAGTGGCCAAATGCTCCGTTTAACCCCGCTACTGTTTCAGAGCCACCCGAGGAGAAGAAACATACGCTTGTAGTATCAGTTCCGCGTGAAGAGTCAGTTGTTTTGTTGTTGTCTAATCGAGTCTCGTCTTGGTCGAGACTATTACGCTGTGTAGTTTACGTCCTAAGATTTTTGAGATTATTACCATCGCGTGGTTCTATAATCGCAGCTGATTTGGATAGAGCTGAATCAGTTGTACTTCGAGAGTTGCAGAAATTTTATTTTTCAATAGAATTTCGTAGTTTAGAATCACATAAACCTTGTAGTCCCGCACTTCAACATTTGAAACCATTTTTGCAAGACGGACTCATTCGTGTCGGTGGCCGTCTGCGAAATGCTGAGTTAGAGTTTGAACAAATGCATCCAGTAGTTCTACCACGCAGGGATCACGTTTTGGATTTGTTGGTGGACTATCACCATAAGGTGAATTGTCACGCTGGTCCCGATTTATTAATGTCCATTCTTCGACAGAAGTACTGGATACTTTCCGCTCGCAATTTGATACGCGCTAGAGTGCACAGATGTGTGCCCTGCTTTAAGCTCCGCCCGCGTTTCAACGCGCCGGAAATGGCCGACCATCGTTCTTGTCGTGTTGTACAGACGGTGAAACCTTTCATACATACTGGGACGGACTATGCTGGACCGTTTAAAGTCACTATTGCCCGTGGTCGTGGTATACGTTCCACAAAGGCATACATTTGCCTATTCGTTTGTATGACAACTCGTGCGGTTCACATAGAGTTAACCAGTGATTTGAGTACGCAGGGTTTTATGTCTGCATTTAAACGATTTTTATCTCGCCGTGGTCCCGTTAAGCGCTTATACTCTGACAACGGCACAAATTATGTTGGAGCGCGACGCAATATTTCGGAATTACATACATTCTTACGCTCCAAGTACTACCAAAGTGAATTCGCCCATGTCTTAGCTGAGAATCGCATTGATTGGTGTTTTAATACGCCAGCGGCTAGTCATTTTGGTGGCAATTGGGAGGCGAATATTAAAAGCCTTAAGTCGCACCTGTTTCGGGTCATAGGCGAACAGATTCTCTCGTACGAGGAGTTGAGCACCGTACTCGCTCAGGTAGAGGCGTTGATGAATACGCGTCCGTTGTGTCGGACTTTGTCTAGTGATCCATCGGAGCCACTAGCGTTGACGCCGGCTCACTTCTTGACGACGACTCCTCTTAAATATTTGCCCGCTTTAGATGTCGAGACTGACAAACTGCAGCTCCACCCGCGTCACGCTCTGCTAGATAGCTTAGTTCAGTCCTTTTGGAAGCGATGGAGGACAGATTATCTGCATACGCTGCAGTCGCGTCAAAAGTGGAACACTCCTTCAGATCCAGTCACAGTCGGTACTGTGGTGATACTGAAGACTGAGAGTGCGCCTCCTCTGCACTGGCCTCTTGGTGTAGTGGAAGAAGTTTTTCCGGGTTCGAACGGAATAACGCGAGTCGTAAAGGTTAAAACCGCAACTGGATCGTACCTGCGTCCGGTTATTCGCCTCTGCCCTCTGCCTAATCAGTAGTAGTGGCATAGTTAGTTATAAGTTGTTTCGCTACCTAGTATTGATAGTTTAGATTAGTAATAGGGTTTAGTTTCGCTTTTTGTTTTTTTCTTTTCTTTGAAGGTAACCCTTCAAACCCGGGGGGAATGGTTGCGCCAATTTGCTATGTTCCGCGATTTTGTTTTTTGTAATTTATTTTTTTGGCCTAGCAATCCTATCCCTTCCGTTTATTTCCCCGCACGACCTCAAGAAATGATTTGACATTGACGTGTGTGCATCGATTGTGAATGTGACCGCACCGCTAACCGCGCCCGCTCGAAATTACAAGAAAATTGACTACTTCGTGATCCAACCATTCAAAACTCAACAACAGTGCAGTGTAGTGCAAAACAGGACCTGGCAGTGATTTAAATGTGCGAAGTCGAAAATCGCCGGCCGGTGCCACGTGCAACCTTCGAAGTCTAAAGGTCAGTGTTCCTTCCCAATACATTTATCCCATTAATAAACGCTAGACGCAGTACCTGCATATTGTTAACAAACCTTAGATCGCTTTTTAAACCTACAGTCCACATCAGAAAATTCGCGCAACCACTCATGAAGCCGCGGAAAATCTTAACACCGCGATTCAGCGGATGGTCAAAAATATACAAAACCATATATCGAATTGATGCGAACTAAAATGCATAAAACAAAATTAATGTCAGTTCGACTTTTGAATCTTAACAGCCATGATTTGCGGGAAGTCGAGATGGGAAGTTTTCATGGGCATGACAAATAGATTCATGGGTGCAGAGATGGGACTAATGAACTAAAGATGACGTTCCCACTGTATTTAGCAGCAATTGTGAACACTAAATAACAAGCTATCCATAATTGCAGAATCACATAGCAGGCGGGCTGCTATTAGTAAACAAACATGGCCTCATGTGAATCATCACTATACTTGATATTCCTCGCTAAACGTGAGCTTCTGTACAGATAGCGGAATGTGCACATAGCTCGATAAAAAAAACTGTTAGACATACACAGGTTTTGCATAACAGTAGTATGTATTTCATCAACGTAGTAGGCTTTATTGGCAGTTAAACAGGTGCAGTTGAATCAGTATTTTTGGCAAGCCTTATAGTCGAATGAGCCAAGGGCGCGACCTGAAAGTTGCACGAAACGGTAATGAACTGTCGAACTATATCAACTACCAACTATCACTAGGTATAACAACTGCAACTGTCATGCGATCAACTAACTAGTTATTGTGTTCGATAACCATATCAAAGAGCTGCATCGCAAAACAAAGCTGATTTGATGCAAACAGAACTAAACAAACCTTCAAAGGACGACGTATCTCACAGATAATGCGCGTGGGCAGTGTATAAAGCACACATTATCCCATCACTCACGTATCTTTGTTATTGAAGTAAATCACTGAACATTTAGCTCTGGTTCGCGTTCATCAATGATTCAATCTGGAATATGAATCAGGTGGCTATTTCAGTAACAGTTCGGTAGTCACATAATCGTGCCTACCTGGGTTAGTGACTCAATGGAATCTATCCATTTTTAATAAACGTCATTTACCTAACCAACCAGACATAACGTTTTTGTTAGGTTTTTATGAGACAACGCCAACGCTTTCTTTTTGCTATCTCCAGTAGAAGCCTATAGCCCGCCCAAACGTTGTATTTTTGGAGCTGTTTGAGTTATTTATCGTCAATAAATGGAGAAAACCAAAAGCCCACCGGCATGTAAGTGGAAAAACTTAGATAAACATTTATGTTCGACAGCCATCGCGTAGGTTCGTGTAAAAACATAAGCTACCCACGCCAATGTTATAGGAAATCAGACCCAAAAACGTAGAGTCATTGGCCGCGCAAAGGTGTGTGTTTACACAGCCCATCGATCAATCCGTGGGGTGACTACATGTAGTGTTCAATTTATAAGTGCAGTTGGATCAAAGCATTGGAATATCGCTCATCCCTAATGTCAGACTATGCATATTTGCTACCATGTTGATTTTAGATAAACATTATCGTGTTAACGGAGTTCGTTTAAAGTCATATGAATCAGGCAAGTTCTTTTGTTTGTTACGTTTAGGAGCAGAGTGCATGGGACATCCGTGCACCCGAAGTAAATAGAAAAACAAAGCATTGTGTCGCTATTACGGAATATAAAGAGCCACACTGTCTAGCGAAGACAATGACACGGCATGGACGGTGGACGCAGGCGGCAGGATAGAGGAGTATTGAATAGAACGTGTCAGACACGCCGGAGCCAGCGACGTCGTACAATAGCTTAGCGTGACAGAATTATTTAATTACATACTAACCGAAAAATATAAAAGTTATTATTTTAGCACCAAAAGTTACCCAATACAATTATTAAAAGCAATTTCGCTGTTGCAACATGTATGGTATTTTTTTTTCAAAGACAGCATTCATATTTTTTTCTGTCAAAAGCTGCTTGATGGATGTATGGCAAGGCGTAGCGTTGGGGGACAATAACTTTTTAGAAATTTCGGTGTCACGTGCTCGTTAGCTTTTGGCCGCATCATATGAAAGCCGCTTATGTGTGGTGTACAAGAGCGGCATAAATAAACAATCCTGACAATTTAGCATTCCGTGCATGCTTGCCTGAGATTTGGTCGGCCATCCGCTGTTGTGAGCCGACCTTAGCTAAGTGGCACAAGGCGTGCCGACGCATCACGGAGATTCACTACACTATGATTATACTTAATCAAATATCATGAGAAAGTAACTATTGAAAAATAATTAACCATTTCTAACGTTTACGGAGAAAATCAGCAAAGATCACTTTGATATAATAGATGCTTACGAAATTGCCTTGACGGTAATAGCGAAGCGATTAGCATTTAGGACAAACACCGTGAACTTTAGCGGAGGTCGGAACGAAATGGGGAATTGGAAATTATTAAAATGAAAACCTGCTGAACATAACAAAGAATATTGAATAATAAATGAGACAATAACCATGTAACTAACCATTGTCTTTATATGACATTTGGAAACTTGAAAAGAAATGGAAAACGTCTTGTGAAGATCTATTGGCTCTTGCATTCACAAAGGAAAATGAAAGTGAAATGTGCGTACGGCTAACATAATCAGGCATAATTAATGCGATCCTAATGATCAATTAAGGAGCGGCATGGCTTGCGCGGACGCCGCAGTGTCGGTCGTTGGCAGCGCGAATTTAGAAGCGGGAAAGGTCGACAATGACTCACGTTATGATTCGTATATGCCACTCGGACACCGCGGCGTATATGCAGCCGCCGATAGTTAAAATAAAGGTAACTAACAACATATTACATAAGCAACTCAATGTTATTTGCGGTTGAAATTAATGATAATGATTTCTGAAGTTTTTGGCTGACATAAGTGACGACATTGGAAGTAAATGGATAAGACGGTATATACATATACGCGTTACACCTGGTTACGGTAGTAGACGAGATTTGGATGTAAAATGCCCAATACCGGGAAAATGATGTGCAATGAAGGACACGTTTATCAGGGATTGATGAGGAGGGTGAGGAGTTGCAATTTTTAGAACTAGTAATATCGACCCTGAAAGGCATTAAAAGTCTGAGACTACCATTACAAAATATATGCCCACCTAAAATAAAAGGGCAACACATAAACTGAAACTCAGGAGGAAGAAGACAGATATACATATTACTTTTTTCTATCTCAATGTCTTCAGTAGAGTACTACTTCCTTCTTTTTCCGGGGGAAACCATCCAATGACTTCTTTCTCATTTTTTACTGACTAAAACCACACATCTGTCCATCGCTTGCCCCTTGCGTTCTAGGACCAGGGTTTCCTTTTCGAATATTCCCCGTAGTAGTTACTAGAGTACGACTGTGAAATAAAACTAAGTGCTGGGTTGGTTATCTTTCCGCAGAAGTTGTAAAAAGCATGTAAAACTGGGTATTGTGGGGCTCGTTAACGATGTGTTACTACTACTTGTGCGCCACAGTCGTCGTTAAAACCTTTTGCTTTAGATTTTCCATTTAGTGTTATGTTTTAGGCGGCGCCAAATTCTTGGTATTGGACTCACGATATTGCTACACTATAAATTTGACGAGCAACCGAAACTAATACACAACATGCTGCATGAATGCATTATGTAACTGCACGTACTTAAAAAAAAAATCCAAAACTACTGATGATAGAGATCGAAGACAATAAAGGGATCATAATTAGCAGATTAATAATAACTTAAATATTTATAAACGAAAATGATCGTACAAAAAAGGCAAAACACTCTCTGTTTGGCCAATAATTACTTTGACTTACTATATTATTGATTACGTATATGTCGATGAATAAAAAAAATATATAACTTAGTCGGAAACGGAAACTATTTTATAAAGGTGTGATGGCGGAAAAATGCCTCGTATCAGCCCTCCTCCTTTATTCCTACGAAATTACTCTTTTACAAAAACAATCTAATTAATTTAAACCTCGATTGTTTATTTTACAATGTGTCATTAGTACTTACCTACAATCAAAACCCTCTAACGAGGTACCGATGAAAGAGAATCTTTATATAGCAAGGACACATCAAAAATGCCAAAATCACTCTCAAAAAAGTTTAGCAACAAAAAGCCCAGTGATTTGTAAATTTTTCAATCTGAATGTGTAATCGATTGACCCGTAATATCGTAACACTCCTATATTGCCGAGGAAATGGAATTGAACGGCAGCAGATTTGTTTTGATAACATTTCGCGGAGATTATCCTAAAGCCGCGGCCGGCAAAGCAAAAGACCGGGTAAGCTTTCGCAACTTCGCAAGCTTATACCACACAAATAAATCAATGTTTGACAAGGCTGGATCATATAATATAGGCTCGACGAATTCGCAAATGACTCATAGAATTCGTTGAAGCGGTTGCCATCGTCGATATAGATCACATTATGTCTCTATTTTATTATGTTGTATTTTGGGCAATAAACCTTGAAGAAGAAGAACGAAACGAAGGAAGGCTGCCCTGAAGTTCATATTCGAGGGTCACCAGTTTAAGAAGCTTGTAGAACAGGGACAGCAACTTCCCACATATCTCCGTTGCAAAGGGAGGATCCACCAACCAGACAGGTATGTATGGTTCAGCAAGTGTCTGTTAGTGGATTTCGGGCTAATACCGTGATGCAAGATACTTTTAGTAACTCTAATAGCGAGGTTCTGTTTTTTTTTTCTGTAGGTATGGCGTCGTAAATGTAGCTACAAAATTACCCAGGATGAAAAGATACACCCGAACACACATCTCTATCATCCATATCAATACATGCCTTCCTGGGATCGTGATCAAGTCACAAACATCAAAAACCCCAAATCTTTCGCATTCATAATAATATTGGTGAGATTTACAGCCAGGAAATGTATTTCCTCACTTAAAGTTTCCGGCCTATTCGTTCCTAATACCTCAAAGTACAATCAAGTTCTATAAAATCTTTATAATATGGTTAAAAACGGAGAACGTGTCGCGGTTTAGATGAACGAACGAAATACGATCCCCGCGAACGAGTTTGTGGTGCCTTGTTGGTTCTGAACAATGCATCATAAAATTCATTGCGAATGTTATATACTTTCAATATCCATTTCATTATACAACCTTATTTTTAGTATATGCGAAACCCGAAATACGGGTCTAGTATTTATAAGCAAAAATTATATGTACAAACATAACTGTATCATGAAAAATCACAAAGTTATAAGCCTGATTGATCACACAGACACATGGTCACCGGACCATCCGGGCAACTGCGGGGTTGTTTTGCTCCCGCATCCAGCTGTACGCTATGATCTGCATCAGCGTGCAGCGTGACCTGTGTAGTACTAATTGAAGGTGGTGTCCAACTTGTGACCTTTTTAATATAACATGGTGTAAAAATTATTTAAATCGATTCACTTTTCAGTTACTGATTCTGAACAAACTATATTCAGGTTTTGCACTAAAAATAATGTATTCTGACTTAAAAATCGCAATAAAGTAGGTTAGAACAACAAATACTCGTAATTATACTAATATTAAAACAAAAGTTGTTACTTTTCTTGGTAAGGGGCGAAACCAAGGCTTGTATTTCAATGACAAGACAATAGACACTCCTATGGGTTTCTCAAATTAAAAATGATTGATCAATGACCCAAGGAAGGTTTCCCGTGATAATACTGAAGCAAAAACTGTTAGAAAAAGTGGTGTTTTGTGTCGTACAGCCATATAAACGCTGGCTGAGTCACAGCGCCTAAGGCCTCGAGGTCTTTAGTCGCGCTCCGGTGAGCTCTATGACGGAATAGAAACAATAGCCTTCTCACGGAGCACATTATATTTCACCATCTAACAGAAATCTTTACGTTGGATAATACAGTAAATATTATTTCCTGTATAATTGATATTCTGGTGCTCTGGTCGCTTAAAGCTAAGCTTGTGAAAACTGGACTTAGCTCTCTAAACGTAGTACATCTAAAGGAAGCATTAAACTTTTTTTTATTGATATAAACTAGTGCTTGACTGCAATCCCACATGATGGTAAGCAGTGAAGCAATCGCTGATGGTGAGGCGCACTAGTTTTGAGTCTATTCACACTAGCCTTGAAGACACCTAAATTATAATTGGACTGGAAGACCGCAGCAGGCAAACTGTTACAGTCCTTCAATGTACGAGGTACAAACCACAAGGCAAAACGGTTAGTCCGTACCATAGAAGTTGCAAAAACATAAGGGTGAATATTCGCCGTACCAAGAAATGAGATGGCGGAATCAAGTCATGCAATTCCCGCGCACACTTCAAAAAGCTCTCGAAAAAGTATCATGAAATGCACTTACTTGTGTAAGTGTGTTTTCAAAAGTTTCATAGTCTAGCATCATCCTTAACAATGTAATGGCTCATTGTTCGAGCTATTGCATTATGCGAAGAATCAAGTAGGAACCGTTTATAATATAACATCTCATGGCCGTTATTCGGAACAGCAGAGGTAAACAAATTCGCTCGTTCTACATTATATTGGTAACGGATATGCTCGTATATTCGAATGCAGTAATTGCGTTTCCTTGGGCAGCATATTGATCATGTGTGTTGCAGCGGGGAACATGCACTGCATATTGAAAATTAGCAAACGATGACGTAGCTTCAATTATTGAATGAATTCATTCAGCACCTTTGATTTACCGATTGAGAGAAGCAAGTTGGCTTTATATTATTTATCTTATTTTATCTGCAATAACACCTGATGTTAAGCAGTGATGCAATCGTTGATGGTGAGGCACACTAGTTTATTAAGAGCCTATTCACTCTAGCTTTGAAGACATCTAAATTATAATCGGACGGGAAAACCGCAGCAGGCAAACTATTCCAGTCCCTCGATGTACCATCTTTGAACGTAATGACTACGGGTATAACCGAATCAAGTGCTAATTTCTGACAATCAAGTCTTTTTGTACAAGTCCACAGATACTTCCTGAGCTTCAGAGGCATTTCTCCAATAGTTTCGTCGTGGGAATCAACGGCAAGTACGTTTAGTCTTCTCGACCCGGTTTCGTTCACGTACTCCGCCACTTGAGCGACTGTTTGAATGGCAAGTGAACGAATTTTGTGCGCACCGTCAACCGCTGACATAAAACTTTACTTTCTCGTGACCTGGCTGTGTTCGAATTGTTTCGTGAAGGTAATGTTGCTTTTCAAAAGACCTAAATTGCTATTGTCATAATACATGAGATTGCTGTTGTATTTAGCGATTATACAAAAGTTGCAGGTGAGAAATAAATTGTAAAGAATAATGTATTTTCAAGAAATTAACTAACTTTGATAGAAGCAGGATAAGTAATGAATGCTGAATGGCTTTATTGAACAACCTTTGCTTAATGTTTCTACATTCCTTATTAGATAAATTTGAAATTCTTCACCGCTACGTTGAGGGTGTGTAATCAATAGGAGTGAGTACAGCTATCAGTATTGTATGTGTATATTTGATTGTGTCTGAGGGAGTCGTGAGTCACGCCACGACTCCACGAGCCCCGGCCACCCCGTATGAAAGAGACCACATGAATGGATCATTAGGGAAGCCTGCCTAAACGCCTCCTACTACGACGTTGATGTATTACGATTCACGTTACAAAATATTCATACAATCTAGAGCAGGAAATGAAAAAGCAACACGTTTCCATGCACCATTGAGTACTCCATGATTTTGCAATTACGCTTTATGTAAAACCCATGATGTACCGTTACAAATGGACCCACGATCCATCGTTAATTTTGATTTAACGTTGAATTTACACGAAACTGCATAATTTGACGAAGATTAGATAATTATCAAGCAATAATTGCCATCGCAGTTAAGTAATGTAAAAAAATCGACACGACGACACTTAAAGCAAACATTTGTATTTTTAGGGTTCCGTACATCAAAAATAAAAAACGGAACCCTTATAGGACCACTTTGTTGTCTGTCTAACAAGACCTCTATCTCGGGAACGCGTGGAGGTATCGAGTTGAAATAATTATATTATAATCATGTCTGCAGTCCCTTGAAGCTGTGAAAAAATCAAAGTTTTAAGTTAACGAAAAAAAAAAGATAAAAAACGTATATTTCGACGCTCTTAGATAATCAAAATTTGCATTAAGCAAGGTCTAATATCACAACTTCACAAGTATAGGAATAAATCTGAAAAATCGATTCCGAAAAATCTTCCGAAACTCGATTTGGGAATTGAACTATTTACATAAATTAGTTTGTACGAAACCCTCAGTGTGCGAGTGCGATTCGCGCTTGCCCAGTTATTTTTTATTAAGCTCCCGCTTGACCACTATCTCACCTGATGGTAAACGATGATGTGGCGAAGGATGGAGAATGCTTGTTTAGAAGTAATTTCACTTAAAAACCCTCAGGTTGTAGCTATCAGGAAACAAGACTTCGGCAGGGAAATCCATTTCTTATCTGTACGCCCAATGAAAGTGTTGCCAAAACGTTTTGTGCATAATGTTCGCCATATACCGCTTGGTGCTTCGTCGTACGCCTGCCTCTCTAGCCAAGTTACAATCGTTTCGTTTTGCGTTAACGCTTGGAGTTGGCCACGCCCCCAATTCGTTTGTTCGAACAATGAAATTGGGGGCGTGGCCAACTCCAAGCGTTAACGCAAAACGAAACGATTGTAACTTGGCTAGAGGGACTGGTCGTCCAATGATGGAACGGGTTTGGCAAAATATAATATCGGTCAGTAGTTTGAATGCGTTTTCCAAAATAACTGAAGAAAGCGTGACAGTACAACGTACAACAGAGGACAGTAAAAGTGTTGCTAAACGAACTGACCGACACGTGATTGACTGTTTATTAAACAGAGAAAATGAACGGATAATGTTAGTAAAACATTTCGCGACCTGTCACGCGTTACTTAGCACCTTTTATCTTTGCGAGATCAAGATTCGCCAGACGATTAAACTAATATCACTTTAGGTCATCTATATCATAGGTATTTATCACGGAATGAAACTGGTAAACTGTCCAATATGAAATCCATATACCTACCTGTTTTTTTTTTGGAAAATATTCCATTAAATTATCTGATTTGGCATGGAAAAACAAAATCTTTGTTCTACCAAAATTAATTTGGTAGTTTCAACTTGTGATTTGTTATTCTGAACATTCTCACCAAAATATTAGTGACTAATTATTTTGGGACCAAGGTCAACCACTTCAAATATCTCGGCTTGTAATAACTTCAAATAAATTATAAGTAGTTATGAAAAATATGTCTGTCCTTCATCTGACTCGAGCAAGAATTCAATAGTAAACACAGAAACACACTGGTTAAGTATCATTGTTACTTAATAATACAACTGTCTAATGTTCTTACATTTCAACATTGTTATTTTTATGTTCACGCGTTGGTAGTGTAATTAAATGTAATGAGTTGATTATAATTACTTTACCAACACAACATCTGACAAAATTAAATCTGTTTACAGTCTTACTTCAGCTGGTTTATTTTCAATAGCGATTTATCCAATAAATATGTGCAAATAACCATTAAAATCTAATAAAATATTTAAAGATAACCGAGTGTTGTAATTTTTTTAACCAGTTGTCTGTTTGATTAAAATAAACTTGGGAAGTAACGAAAACGTTATCAGTTTCTGACAGTGCATAATGCTTTATACCATTTAATTTCCGAGGTCTTAACAGCCTATTGTTAGATTTAACGGAACATTACCGCAACGGAACACCAAATTCTATTGTATCTTAAATCATTATTACTATTTCACTAATCAACAATGGACCTAGTGAGAACCCTGTGGAATTCCTTGAGTTCCATGGCAAAGCGAAAAATTGAGGAATATGCAAAGACTAGTGTACCAATAGGGTCTTTACATAACCGTTAAAAAATGGTAGAAAACAGAACGAAACAGAATAGCAAGCGTGGCTCTTCGGATTGGCGACACATTATGCAAGAAATCATAAGTATCACAGTCAAGTGATCTCGGGCATATCATTAGCCCACATCGATGATGTCGTGAAACAGTAATTCTAAGATCATATTTTTTATGTTAATCATGCCATTAATAGACTTTGGTAATCTGGAACAGCGGTCAGAGATGCAACACACGCTATTTTGTAAGCGAACAATGAATGGACAATTAATATCTACAACCATAATAAACATTCCCTGAACTGCTTGCTACGAAATACAAAACACTTCGCCACAGAGAATATTTTCAGCCTTTTCGTCAGAGTAATTCACAAAGAAACATTAATATTACAGCATTCCACTGACCGAAAGAAGATTAATCCAAATGTAGGTGAAATTGTGTACGAATATGACATGTGAAAGTAGTCGGGAGCGTGCGTGCGCGTGCGTCCGGCGACGGCCATGATGCGCGACCGCCACGCGCCATCGCTCGCGGACAGATGCACCAAAGTGATTCAATCAGCTGGCTTTATCATAACACCAAGAACTTCAGACTCCAAAACAATAGCAATCAACAAGCAAGTTCTCAATGCTAATACGGCACTCAGTAATATTGAGTTAGCATATATTATTCCGGAGTGATGACTACCTGGTAATCCGCTGGATCTGGAGAGCAAAGAATTAGTCGTCGTGGCGACACATGGAAGATTACGTGTAGCAGAGAATTTTAAACGGATGAATGATGCTGAGCTTAGTTAACATAGACATTTGTATGCGGGCTAACCGGAATGCTGCATATTGAAAGTAATTATTTGCATTAAATTTAGAAAAGTAATAAACATAAATCATTTCATAATTATTTGGCATGTGCAAAATGAAAGTGACTGTAATGGGCCACACGATTTTTTTTTTTTATAAAATTGATATTCGAATTCGACTAGTCAACGCTCGTAAACGTCAGTGATATACTTTATTTATACGAGAGCAATCATGCCAAATTGCTATTAAAATTAATGTTTCTATTTTTCGAAAGACTGGATTTCTCTTTTTATCATTTACACCAGCCAAGATAGATTCAATTGACAGAGGACGTAGATATAATTCGTTATTGAATGTATATCGTTTCCGAGTCATTTGGAGTTGCGATTAAGATATAATTTGCATCCGTTTTAATCATCGTAGAATTAATAATTACGTCAACTTTCTCAAAAGTAGAAGTGAGCGAGAGAGCTAGCCGATTCTGAGAAAAGCCAACAGGACTGTTAAGATAAGAAAACATACTGAGAGCAAACAAGAATAAGGTCCATTACGACACGTGCGCACAGCGGAGGATCGCTAATGGAACAGATAAACACGTGCACTGACTGCATCGAGCCCATGGCACAGGTGCGAACGATGCATGTGCAATTTAGCGACTTACGGTGTGTGGCGCAACTAAAACAAGCCCCCATTAACCAAGTGTAACAAAACTAGTAGCTCGATAATCCACGTACTGAATAACACTGTTTGATATTGTTGACGAAATAACAGAAAAAATAGCCTACTTTTGAAAACCAATCGCCCAAATCAATTGTACGTATTTACACGTTCAAAGAAATGGTTCCAAAAGATCACTTGAAAGTGAAACAGTTTACGATTATGAAGCCATTATAGATACGAATAGCAAATACTTTGAAATGATTTATTTTAACAGAAGTCACAACTGTAAATTTTTCGTCAGAAATTACGAAATAGACAGGCATCAAATTAAATAACAACACTACTTCAGCGTTGACTATCGCACGAGATTTATTTTAAGCACCTCTCAGAATCCTGAAATAAATAAAACCGTGTAACAATAACACAGATAGTTTCTGTATTAGTTCTAAATTAGCTGTGTGTGGCGTGGACTGTTGAATCCAATTACGTATGTTATTAGTTTAGTCAGCGAGTCAGCGATAGTCGGTAGACCCGGCAAGTAATTGATGAGTTGTTAAGTTGTCAGTAATCCAATCGTGGCGCATTATGTCAGTGCTGTCGTGGGGTCGACGGACTTCCATTCAACTGCCCCGTGGCCAATGGTTGACATAAATTTTTATGATGCAGTCTATAATGTAATGCTCCCATTAGCCAATTTAGTTCAATTTGTGGTTATAGTTGAGATTGTTTTGATTTTCAATGCAGCATTTCGTTTTGTTTATGATATTGTAGGCAAACAGGATAATGTTTAGAGTGTTTAGAACAATCTGAAGTAACAATAAAGTAAAAAAAAACTGAAACCTAATTACAGAAAAAACAATGTCAGTAGATATTCATAAATACCATAAAATATTGTAACAATTCTTTGGGTCGCTTGGTATATAATTATTATTTTGTACTACATTTATTATATTTTTATAAAAAAATGCTGTTATTAATGAATCTTTTCAGTAGTTTAATTTAACCGCTACCGTGGAACATACATAGACTATTAAAATCATAACCCTTTTGGCGAAGTCATGTAAAATTGAGGTTATTATGAGGATTAAAACTGTGAAGACTATTAAAACAACGGTAGATGTCAAATTGTCATAAGAGATCGCCGACAAAAAATGTTGGATGAAAGAGCTTGCACGAGTAAACGAGCTGTGTCGTCTATATTAAACATAGGTTCAGTTTGTTTTGCTTAATGCCCCGTTGACTCCGTTATTTATAGATGATATACTACATTTCGGTGCTGTCCGAAATGTCTCCATGCGTCTACTAAAGTCGTAGATAATCTGATAGCCTAATAAACTAGGCGAGTGACATTTTATCACATCTTTCTCCTGCGTCATTGGGGTTTATTACGCCTCGTATCCACGAGGGGTTAAATGTTCTTTGCAGAGTAAATTTTCCATTATATCCGAACCTCAAACATCCCAAAGCAATTTCTCGAGACTGGCTAGTGATAATTGTTATAGGACGAGTGGGTTGAACGTTGAGATTATTCCGGCTTTTAGGCAAAACATGTGCTAAAGGTAAACTGGTATTATACAATGTGCTACTAAACAACACTTATTTGGGTCCAGTGATAGCGCACGTCCTACGCGTCACTAAGTAGAAACTTGTACCCTGGCGTCTAATCTCTGTAATGGACGGAAACTTTTAAGAACAATGTTACACTAAGTACACCTATTAAAAACCTGGCCAAGTACTTTCAGCAGGATTAGTCCCTTGTTTCCGTGCCGGTAATATTCGTAGAGCTAAATAACGTTGATTTTCAAAGTTTAATTAAAACGTTTCTAAATTAAATGTAGCACCTAATTTTAATGCTATCTCACAAAGTCACAGTAACTTACGGGGAATTCCTGATAGAAATACTGTGGTCCTAGAACGATTTTCAGTTAAAATTTACCTGTGTTCTTCAGTTGCTATTTGGAAACTGAATGGCATAGGTGGGTTTTAGTCAGTAAAAATCGGATACGCCCTCTTGCTCTGCTCTAAAGCAGGAGAATTCATTGGATGATTTCTCACCTCAAAAAAATCTACAAATAACTTATGCCAGGAATAAAATCAAAACATGTTCCAAGTCATATAATACTAGGACTACAGCCGTTCTTAAATGCCTTGTCGTTTGACATCCTATTCTAAAATATCTTATTCAATTTCTCATTACCGTTGTCAACGGAGCACAGCCGCTGCGCTGTCCATTACTCGATCTGATCGAACTTTTCGTCTAATCCGGTTACAGCATCTGACGTAAGCCGCCCCCGGGTGTCGCTCGTGCTAAAAATACCGGCACGTGCTCCCTCCAGGCACGACATACTCTCGATATACGATGGCTCCTACCATATCACACATGCTGACATGACATACTATAGGCAGAACTCCAAAACCTTGTTCAAATTGTGCGTTTGATCTTTTTGAGTTACTATGTAAATGTGATCAAAGCCATTTTCTAACAAGGAAATTTGGACTCTGTTTTGAAGTTGTAAACAAATTATTTGGCAACAAATATTATTTAATCATATATCGCTTTTATTACAATTTTGTTTTCCTTCCGTTGAAGGAAAACAAAATTGTAATACTGCGATGCGATATCATTTAATAACAAGGAAAACTAAGTTTCGATTTTATATAAAGTTGGATTAAACTCCATCTAAAACATTATTCCTGAGTATATTTACAGATATGATAATTATGATTAAAAATGGTTGACATACAAAGCAGTTTACAAGATGAAACGTCTACATGCAGGATTACCATGCATGGATTTAGAATGACGTCAAATAAAACACGATAAACGTAGAAAACTGAAACGAAATGAAGACAGTGAAGGCTTTTGACTTGTCGAAAGAAATGGTGACGACAACACTAACGATCATAAACCCGTGTCATTTACGCGAGTTATTCTCGTAGTAGGGGTTCAACATCCTGGCGCTGTGGTTGCCAACGCGGATGCGCAGCCACAGACAATGCGGGTAGAGGGTTAAGGAGACATCAATCGTCACCCGCGCATTCTTCAGGCGTTTCGAGGGGCACTCGAACACAGGCTACGATTAAATTACATTGACATTATTAGTTAAACGATTTATTGGCACTTTTAGTTTATAAACGTCGTGGCTTCACTGCCCTAATTTATGTAGCGCTGAAAGACGGATGCTCTCCAAATGCACACAATTAGAAAAAACCTTAACTGAGAACTTCTAATTTTACACAATTAACAATAAATGAAAATGAGCTAGCAAGCTATAAATTTACGAGCAATTATATACTATGTTATTAGTTGTAAGTTGTAAAGTAAAAGCACATCAAACGGTTTATGGGTGTGTTAAAACAATTGCGTGGGAAGACGTCGTCGTACAAAGACATAGAAAGTCGTTGTCTCTTTCGGATGTCCAGATAACAAGCTTTCATAATATGTCTAAAATAGGCAACGTGAAGATGTCTCTGGTTGTATCTATAAAATCTTACATTAGTGTTTGATCACGTCTTTCATAAAAATCGCATGGAATTACTAATTTATCAACGCCTGCAAAATCCATACAGGCTTCCCCACTGACGCATATTTCACTATTTTACAGTTAAAACCTTGTAATGTTTAGGAAAACACTAAAGGAAAACGGCAGCCATCACGAAATGTCACAATGACTTCGTCACGTTTTGAACCGTCCAATACAATGAGGTGCTCCCTATTATCATTTATGAACTGATCACGCTTGCTCAAGCAGGAACAAAATGAATGAACGGTGAACAGCGGTCAACTATTCCATTATGAACTTGGACCTTTAGACGATAAAGAGTTAAGTTTTTAGTAGCGCTAGCTTTAGTTAGTTCTATGTCTGGCAGACGAGCGTCATCGTCATCACCATTTAATTCCACCTTTCACATGTCCATAAAAAAGTTGTTAACATTTGACCATTCCGATTCGTTTCCCAGCCATGCAAACTTTTTGCTGGTAATTTTATCAAGCGATCGCTTTTATACAAGGATATGGCATAACTCCTGACAGCCAGCTCTACAAGTTAAAGAATCGCAACGTGATTTAGAAACCGGTTCAACTTAATATCAAGTTTCTGTGCCGCGTAAGGTACAAGTTAATGGCGCTTCTAAGATTTATTGATTTGAACGTGCGATATTTAGGTGACTTGTCTTTGGCTTTGATAATTCTTTGCTAGTTGCTATTACCGAGTGTCTACTGGCTATATCAAAGTTTGATCCTGTAAAATATAACTTATAACATAAATTGTCTACTCAAGTGTCTGCAAGCATTAGGCATAAGTTAATGGCACTTCTATGATTTATTGATTTGACCGTGCGATATTTAGGTGAGTTCTGTCTTTGGCTCAATAATTCTTTATTTGTTATTATTGCCAAGAGTCTTCTGAGTCTATGCCCAGAAGACTGATTGTACTAAGGTCTGATGTAGAAAAATGTATCTAACGACATTAATCTTTGCTTACACACGACGTCTGCAGCTGCTGTTAAACCAACTGTATGCAATGTCAACAGAATCGGCACATCATGTCAGGTGTATTTATTCAATCTAACGAATTTGCTAAAAGCGATATTAGACTTTATTTACTAACAGAACTACGCAGGATAATAAACAATCGCCTACGCAAAGAAACTAAAAAAAAAACTGTTGAATATACACATACAATGACAGACGGTTACCACGTGCTTCTCACCTACGCGAATGTTAACGAAGATTCATATAAATGCAAACGAAACGATTACGACATTCACGTAACTTAAATTGAAGCTTATACGGTGTTAAACCGGATCTATCACATAGATGCAGTTACATTTAAACAGAAGATATGTCTATAATAAAATATTCATTAGATTCAATATGTTACGTTTTCGTCTGGTTATGTCAATCATTTAGAATGAAGACGATCAATTTAGCGTCTTTATACATCAATTTGTAGTTAATTTGATTGGCAATTCAGTTTATGAGAGAATGTTCAAAGATTGGGAGAGCAGATAGAAAATCGGTCAAGTATAGGGTAGTTGGGTCATGCCGATGCAGCAGAACTTGAGTAGCTCCGGTGAAAAATCTGCAATGTTGATGGCTAAATGTATGCTTGTTGGGTGCCAAGATTAAAACTGCATAGTACATGAACAACAGATTGTTAACCAAAAGCTTGACGAACAATCTCAAATAATACTACTGTATCAAAAAAGAATTTAGCGACAAGAAAAGCGCCTACGTGGATGGAGATACTTGGATAGATCGTGACTTGATCGTAAATGGTATGTCGTTCAACTACCTCGGTGATATCACCCTTCGGCTTAGTCCTACAAGTATAATTAGCTAAGGGGAATACGATTACAAGGTGCAACATAATTATATGTATTACATTTTCTTTGCTATTTGCACCTGGTCCTTAGTCTAGGGTGGGAGATAAGGTTTACATTTTCCGAGGTTACTAAAGTCATTCAATGTGGAACGTATCAAATGTTTCTTTAAGTTTCAAATTAGTTGGAATACTAATATATAACATCTTAAAATGAAGTAGACATTAATGAATCACCCAAAAAGAAACTTGATTATACGAGAAGAATTAGAACAATTCAAGATGCTCCCAACAAAATAAGGATTACTTAGAAGATAACCTAGCTTAATTCTGTTATAAAGAAAACGTGACGGGAAACCTCAAGTCCTGGCATTTTCCGATACTTTTATTGGAGAAAGTTATATCTTAGCCTTTTTAGAAAGTTATTTTACCTTTCGTTTTATTGGCAATTTGTATGGTATAAACAATAATAACATTACGTCGTAAATGTGAGGTGTGGGATGGAAATGATTATGATTACGAGTTCTTCAAGGTTGTCGGGTGATAATTGCCATTAGAGTGGTATTATACACCGGCTACAACTGCTACAAGACTCTATTACACGTCTAATATTAAGTCTACTTTGTGAAATATTAACATAGAACTATTTCATACCGCAAAATATCGCAATGTTTTAGTTTCATTATTTTTTGTTGATTTTTACAAGAATGAAACGTAGATAATTATCGCGATAACTCCGTAATTTCCTGCCTAACATTTCTGAATTTTTCCCTAATTTATTCCATATATTTCCGTATACAAATTTCCATATTTGGAGTGTGTCCAAATAATATCTAACAATACTCATGAACAAGGTACGTTGATCAATACGATTCAGATGAAACCATCCTAAGGACTTTACGTAAGACAGACGTGACATGAAGAAGGAATCGACCGACGACGATTAGGAAGACCTATAAGGGCGCAACAAACAATACCACGGCGTCATTCAACTGAACGCCTGTGCTACATCACAATAAAACAGGTCTCTGTGAGACCTTTCTCATTGTCAAGCTTATAGAGTCTATGAAGCTCCATATAATCGAGTATATACGTGACAGTAAGACTATATGTTATGAGTTTTTGCGTCATGCACCGAGCGCTATGCAATGCGTTAATGATACGCCATTATCTGTGACTACTATACCACGTGTTTCTTGGTTTTATTAACGGTTTTCTGTAAAGATTTTGGCTTTGTAAGCAAACAAAAGTCAGTTTAAATTGTGCGATTTTCCTAGGTGACACGAGTGGGGTTTCACATTGTTTATTAAGTGTAACAGGTATGGCATTTCCGTTTGATGACTAGCTCGGGAAGATATCTTTGGATATATCTATAGAGCTTAGTAGAAGACCAAAATCAAACAAAAATGAGCTTGGAAATGAAGATGACACACATTTATGTGGTCTTCGACGTTGTGATGATGTGAGTAGCTTCAAAGATTTTCATAATCAAATAGTAATAACAAACCACTTATATTATCAACTTAATAACGGTCAGCTGGATCGCATTACATGGAATCAATTGTTTTTATTATGTACACGTAGCGAAGATAAGCCTTTATACTATCTAAATCGACACATTAGTTGTATCTCTAGCCCACTTGGATATGAATTTCATGGTTCGTTTGATTATTGAGTAATAAAAAATGTCGATAGGTGTCCTGATTTTCAATTTCCTATATTGCCAAACACGTTCGTGAGACTAAGTAAAGGCATGCACGTCTCTCCGTACATAGCGTTCTGCGTACGGGCGATAAGCCCAAATGTATGAACAACATCTGTTTTTTAAACTGCGCTCGTGTCTGCTGTACATTATTTATTCCATGTTGCCATGTTTGTATTAAACACTGGGTAGCCAGTCTATTTTTGGTGGCATTACTTCTAGTTTCTATAAAATTGCTGTCATTATGACTGTAGATCGGGTCTTGATACAAAAACTTTCGTGTTTCCGGTATGATCGAAACCACTATCCTTATTTAGCGATGGAATTTGCAAACATTTTTCCTTTCATCATACTCAATCGTTCGACTACCATAAAAGGCAATTTTAAAACGCATAATTCCTGGTGTGTTGTTCATTTTATTTTAAACAACAGGCCAGGAATTGTGGAACATCACCCGTTTCCCGTATACATATAAACTTTATTGCATATTAACCTGCGGATTACGAAACAGTAAAAACGGGTATGGTATTAAGAAAAAGGGTTCCTAAAGCTATTTGAATTATAACTTTAAGCGTCGTGATTAATAATGAAATCATAAAACCCAACAATATTTGACTGGCCTATTGGTCTAGTGGTTAGTGGCCCTGACTGCTATGCCGGAGGTCGTGGGTTCGATTCCCACCCAGGACAAATATTTGTGTGATGAGTACGATCATTTGTTCTGTGTCTGGGTGTAATTTATCTAAAATAAATATATATATATTTAGAAATATATAAGTATGTTTATCAGTTGTCTAGTACCCATAACACAAGCTCTGCTTAGCTTGGGATTAGACGGCGTTGTGTGATAATTGTGGACCAACCAAGGACTAAATGATAAGAGAAATAAATACTTAAACTTACCATTTCTTTCTTGAGATAAGCAAGTTGTGAGTCGAGATCTGTAGGTGGTTTGTCTGATGGTGGTGAGGGTGTGTCCTGCAGGTCAGGCTCGCCCTCAGCGAAGCCGCTGAGGCTCTTCGGGAGAGGCGGCAGACCTTGCAGGGACATGGTGCTGATAGCTCGGAACTGCTTGCGAAGTCTGTCCACAAAACTTGTACTTAATTGGAGGAGCTTTTGTTTTTTAGAGTTCGTAGAGATATTGCAATCAAGCTACCGTAATACGAGGATATTTAAAATCAAATTAAATTATAAAGAAAAAATATATAATACACACACCGGCACAATTAGGGGAACACAAAAAAAAAGGTTAATTTTTTTGTAACTCGTGGGTAATTTGTCAAGTGGTTTATTTTTTTAAGGTATTACTCTTGTATAACATAACATTTTGCCACATCTTGACACCTTTCAATAATCTAACAGAAATTATACCCTCTTAAGTGATATTTTAACAGTCAGCGCTTTTAAGTGTTTTTGATAAGAATTTTGTTTGTGCAGTCAATAGTGGCCCTAGCTTATTTTGTTGTTGTTCTTTGAAGAGTTAACATTGTATTGCATACAAAATGAGTGATTTGCCAGCAACTGAAGTCGCCAGAGCTGTGACAATGATCGAAGAAGGTCACTCATACCGTTCAGTGAGTCGAACCTTAGGTGTATCAGTATCTGTGATCCACCGTAATGTGAAACGATACAGACAGACAGGATCTTACGTGCGGAGGCGAGGACAAGGCAGAAATCGTGCAACCAGTGCCGTAGATGATCGTTTTATAAGGGTGCAAACGTTGAGAAACCGTCGTCAAACAGCTGTCCAGACCCGAAATCTCTTGGAAGAAGTGCGTAACGTGCGTGTAAGTGAACGAACAGTAAGAAGAAGGTTAAACGAAGTTGGTTTAAAGTCATACGTACCAGCTAAAGCGCCTAAACTTGAGGTAAGTCATCGAGTTGCAAGATTAGCGTTCGCTCGTCAGCACCAAAATTGGTCCGATGAATGGGGTCGTGTTTTATTCTCTGACGAAAGCCGATTTTGTGTAAATTTCATCGACGGGAGGGAGAGGATGTGGAGGTATCGAGGAGAAAGGTACCATCAAGCCAATTTTACCGAAACGGTGTCATATGGTGGAGGGTCCGTTATGGTGTGGGGTGGCATAACTTTAACAGCCCGCACCGCTTTGGTCATCATTGATGGCGGTTCTCTGACTGCACACAGGTACATAACCGAAATCTTGGAACCCCATGTAATGCCTTTTGCCCCGTTTATAGGCCCAGATTTTGTTTTTATGCACGATAACGCTCGGCCTCACACTGCTCGTGTGGTTCGCGATTACCTAACTGAAATCGGAATTACTCAAATGGACTGGCCAGCACGATCCCCAGACATGAACCCGATAGAGCATGTCTGGGACATGATTGGACGGAAAGTACGGGACAGAATTCCACCTCCTAGGAATGTTGAGGAGTTAAAATTGGCCCTGATTGAAGAGTGGGTCAATTTGCCCCAGGAAATGATTGAAAGTGTCATTAGAAGCATGGGTAGACGTATTCAAGCCCTAATTAGAGCCCGCGGAGGCAATACAAGATATTAATTTTGTGATTTAATAACCTTTTCAAAGTAGATTTTTAATTTTTAAAATGGTTCAAAAAATGCAAAAATGTCTCAATTTTTTTATTTTTTGTAATTATCTATAAATAAACAATGTTTAACCCTAGTTTATGTTGTGTCATGTTTATATTGAATAACCACGCCCAAATTAAGCTGAAAATATACATATATAGCTAATAATAAAAAAATAAACAGTCTTTTTTTTGTGTTCCCCTAATTGTGCCGGTGTGTGTATAAAGAATAAAAATCAATTTATAAAGATATGACAAGTGCAGGAGAGTGGTGACTATGAGCAAAATATTTTTTTAATGATATAAACTAGTGCTTAACTGCGATCCCACCTGACGGTAAGCAGTGATGCAATTGATGCAGTGGTGCATTTCACTAGTTTATTAGAGCCTTTTCAGTCTAGCTTTGAAGATACCTAAATTATAACCGAACGGTAAAGTTTTAAGGACACATTGGAAGAGTTAAGCATCAGATGGATATTGATTTTTTTACAGTCACCTTGGAAGAGTACTTCAAATTATGGTATGTTTGTACCTATGAGTCATCATTAGTTCACAGTTAATTCGATCTATTATTAATTAAACCACAGTCATTATTCAAAAGCAAATTACCACCATTGTAAATAACTAAAGACGTCAATTATTTTCAGGTTTTTAACGACCTAGAAATTGTGCGCAGTATTGACGAGTCTATCAACGTTCAGCGTTCATAACCGGGTTTAATCAAGTTGTATGACCTTTTAACACAAAACCCAACATATCCGAACCACGGAAGAGAATTACAATGTAATGATTTATTCATACGATAAGAAATATTAAGTTACTTTGTTAATTCTTGAGAACCCACCTGGACTTTAGGTCATCATCGAGTATGTATGCATAGGCCTGATCATCGTCCGTGTTCCCGCTGGTCACTGAAGACATGGCGTAGTTCTGTTCTTCTGAGTCCTCAACCTCAGAATCACACTGTCCATTTGTTTCTGCGTACTCAGGCGGGTCCAAAATTTCCGGCACGTTTGATTGCGATCGCATTGTCTGCAGTTCATATATCAACATCTCGTGGTTGTTCATGTCCTTCATCAATTCCATCTCCGGAGTGTCGTTGCCATTAGTCATGTTCCCAGAATCTTTCCCTTTATCTATCACAGTGTGTGCTTCATCTTTTTCCTTATTATTGTTTCTACTAGCTATGATCTCTGAAATTAACATTTCTGTGACTCTTGATGTTTTTCTTTCCAGCGAGTTGTTATTTTTATTTACATTATCGTCCACTTTTGGACTTCCGGGCTCAGTTTGTTTAACTGGTGGGGTACTGACTTGTTTCGATGGACTATTCCGTAACCTGTCATCAAATTCTTGAACTTCTTCAACAGACGCGTATGGCGCTTCTGAAACTGGGCTTTGTGGGGGCTTTGCATCAATAGGGGAAGAATACGGGCTTATTTCCGGTGAGATCTTTGTTTTATTGCTATTTACAGGGCTTTTATTTACAGGCAAGGGCTTCATTGGCTTTAACTTAGGTTTTGGAGATAACGGTGGCGGAGGGGCTTTTCGTAAAGGTAGAGTCTTCTCTGCAAAACTGGAAGACTTTGATACTTTGCATTTAGAATCTTGATCTAACTTGTTCGATGTTGACAGTGATCTTACTAATATTTGTCTGCACGTTTTGACTGCTTTAGAGTTGAGCGATTCATTTGACTTCTTATTCGATGTCGGAGTTGGAATAGAACTACTGTCGCTAGAGCTTCTTCTGGAATTTTGACCGCTAGACTTTCTTTCATCAGACGAAGAGCTTCGATCACTGATCACATCTCTGATGAAGGACTTGACCCTTGCTAATCCGTTTTGTTTAGGTGACACTGTTGATTCACTGACAGTGTTAGCTCGATCCAAAGTTTTAGATTTTGGTGTGTAGTTTTTTTCCTGTTTGGAGAAGGCACGCGATTTGGTAAAGCTAGCCTTCGAGTCCGCCACGGCCTTCCTCGTTTTAGCCAGTGCCTCCGCCACCACGCTCTGGTTGGGCCGCGGAGGCACTGGAGGGGGTCCTTTGATCTTGTTGTTCTTCATCGGTTGTGTGTTGGTCTGTACCATCAGCATGCTTGAACGAAGCGTCACTCGAACAATACTATAATATGCGTACTATAGTAGAAGGAGCGCGTTAACACCAGCACGTAAGTCACACACTCGAGAGCGCTCAGTACGCAGGAGACACGTCCGTCCCCGCGAGCGCGCGGCACTCACTGTCGGCCTGCGACCACCGGCGTGTCGAGCCGGCTCACCGCCACGCCACACGTCGCTCCGACGCTGACTCGAACACGCGCACAAAACTTCGTAATAATTACCACCCGACTTGAAAATGACTTTGTTCGTGGCTTTGCCATAGCTGTTGCGTGTTGTGTAGTTAGTGCTGTAGGTACCATACGCCTAACAATGAGTTGACCCACACTTTTAATAATGTAAAAGTGATTGTTTACTATGAGAATGAATGCAACAGTGGCTACCGGTCCGCGGCGCACACGACATGGCTATTGTTGGCGATGTCGAAAGCACTCTCTGACCTATTGTTTCACGCCAATCAAAATGTTACACTACAGTTGTTGTTTATAAGTATTTGGGTTGGAAGAGCTGTTTGTCATTTGTTAACATAAAAATCTTATACCCATAAATTGCAACATAACAACCTGTATATTATTAACACATTAGGAACTATATTTTGTATTTTTTTTTACTTTTATGCTTACATCCTTAGAGATTTGTAATAATGATTAATGAATAAAAGCAACCCTGAAACTTATGATTTGAATCTAATTGAAACAATGTGTAAAAAATTAGTGTTCTTTCAAGGTTTTCTAAAACAACTAAAAATTTACAGTGTGATTTCATTATTACTACATTATTTAATTAATGAATTATATAAAAAAAAAACAGAACCGATTACATAACTAAATCAAAAGTTAAATACATATATTCTTGTGTTTATAGTGCAGAATTGCAAATTAACCAATACAATTCATTCTCAAAAATCTATTATTTTAGAAATCTGGTTCTTACATAAGCTTTATATAATAATATTAGTATTTTGTAAAAATAAGATAAAATTATTCAAAGATGACACATAAAAGCTGTCATAAAAATGCTAATTAATGAATACAATGCTTAGTTAATAAGATTTTAAAACATAGTTTCAAACTGAAAATATAATTGCAAATTCCAAATTTTTTTGTTTCACATTGGCCTACATGGGCACTTATAAAAAGTCAGAAGCTAAAAGTATATGGTTCCAATTGGTAATTTTCTATGGAGAAGATCTGGGAAGAACCTTCATTTAGCTTACCTTTACTATTGTGTAAGTTACATAGTAGAATGTATGCTATTGTAACGGTATTAAAAAAAAAAACAAGTTAAATAAAAAATAAAAATACCTGATTACATTAAAAAATCCCAGTTTACATATAAAAGTAATATTGACCATAATGCCCAAGTAACACCATAATGAAATAAAACTTACCAACAGAATTTTCTTTTTTGTTTTAAGTCATAACAGAACTGCAGAGTAAAGATTTAATTTTATGCTAAAAACTGCAAAAGCCTTTAATGGCATATTTATATGGCTAGTGATTTGACAATAAATAGTAATATAAAGAATTTTAACATTGGAAGACACACTTGAACTAATCTAATCTCCCACAAGTCGGTAGAAATTGATGCAGAAAAAATTTGGGAGGAACAGAAAAAAATATTTTTCAATACATAAGTACTATTATAAAAGAAGCATTGTGAGTAACATACAGTCATAACATTTTTTTTTAAATTGGTGTCACTATCAATTAATTTAAAGATAGATGGTATTGTGTAAAGAGGTCATATCTGTAACTCTAGATCTGTGTCTGTTTTAAATATTTATGGTTCAGGTGTTGTGGGTACAACACTCTTTGAGTTGCAGAAATTGAAAATGTAACCAGGTTTAAGTTACTGGTCTGTGGGTTGTCTTAGGGATTCTCTAAGGGGCAGTCTATAAATATAATTATGATAATTTGAGTGTGTAATCCACAAAAAAACCAACACAGGCATTGTTTCTATAATGTGAAATACCATGTCAATACATGAATCTTATCAGAAAATCTGATCTGAAGCTCAGTTTGTTAATTCTTTTTCTTAAAACAATGTTATCTTCATAAGATCATGTGCTACTCGTAATGAGATGTGCTACTTACGTTTGTCAATCTACTTGTTGTTGAACTTCCAGTCTTGCCTGCACATGGGGCACTGCTGCTGGGGTTGCGAGTGCAGCCACTTGACGATGCAGTGGATGTGGAAGCAGTGGGAGCAGGCGCCCCACACGAGGGGGCAGTCGTCACCAGGGAGCTTGCAGTCTGGACAGCAGCTGTCGAAGGGCATGCGGCAAATTCCGCAGTTATCGTCGTTGGCTACCCACCGCCAAGTCGCGACGCCCGTCCAACCTACACAAAACGATGTTTACGTAAAAATAGGACACGATTAATCATCTAAATAGAAATGAAGGTTGATTTTGACAGGTTATGTTATGTTAGACTTACTTTTAACGGTTACTTTCATATCATGAAACCTGCATTCCGATGCTAAACTGAACTACAAGAAAGAACTTATTATTTAGAAGGTAAACTGAAGCTAAAATGAACGCCTACTTTTACGATAATTTGAACGCTTTTTATCAACAAATGTACAAACAAATCATGAAATCAACAACAATCGATATATTTGACAGTTTGACACACTGACACAATTTTTTTTTAAATGTTATTTTTTGGATACGAATTCTTTTGAGATATTTTTTATTAAAATAAGGTTTTAACATTTTTTAATGTTTTTGCAGTTTTTGGCAGTAGTCATTGTATTGAATCAAGCTTCGCTGTGATAATCAATACTGCAAATAAAATTCACAACTCGATTTTACCGCATTCGGACTTGTTTCGATGATTTTACAAATT
The DNA here is from genome assembly GCA_958295575.1 of Leucania comma. NCBI lineage: Eukaryota > Metazoa > Arthropoda > Insecta > Lepidoptera > Noctuidae > Leucania > Leucania comma. The sequence continues at coordinate 6,351,960 of OY282469.1, forward strand.
GTCCAATTAATAGATATCATGTCTTCGTATGAATAATTAATTTGATTACAATATGGGTGTACACATTCTAGTGTAGTTTAGTACAAAATCAAGTCAAATTCTCGATAAACTTCGCCGTGGAAGCCGTGGTAGTTAATTTCCATTTTACCAAGATTGCACTTGTTTCAATGATTCCATATATTGGCTAAACTGTACTATACTGGACAGCGAGTTTTGAGCTCATAATTTTTTATTGAAAAGGTTTATGTCTAAAAAGTAAGTATGCAAAGTTTCAATGTTAGGAAATAGAGTCTGTCTAACGAAAGCGCGACTTGGAGTTTTTTTTTTAAATTAAATTGGCAACATAATGTATCCGTCAAAAGCACGTCAAAGATTGTCAGTATTTTGTAACAAAGATTGATTTTAAAAATATAATTACTTATCATGGATAAAACAATAAAAAGTTATGTAGGAAAGCTGTGAAATACTATGATCAGTAAGTTTAAAGAAAAACAAGAAGAGAAAGTAGTTGTTTTTGATCTCGGGTTTTTAAGTTAGTATGACATTATAATCTTGATCATTGTTGACTGACTATTAGATATATTTTACGATATGATAATAATTTTCCTTATGTTTATAGATAATCTTGAAGATATTCAAGGACTGCGCGAAATAAATAAAAAAACATTGAATCGTTAAGGAGTTTGGAGAAAAAACCTTTTCACTTAAAACTAAGCTTTAAGAAGAAATATCTTCACTACCGCACTTTATACGTTCAAAAGCGGTCGAATTGATGTGATGAAATAGCATACTTTGAGGATGATAAAATTCAACATTTTGTGTTATTCACCTTTCCCGTGACTTTCTTGATATAATAGTAATATACCAATAAATAAATCTTTACTCGTTTTTGTATTGTATTGGTTATTATAGCTATCCAGTATTGTTCTACTGCTGTGCAAAAGCCATCCACTCTTTCTAATGGTCTCAGTCCCTTACTCACAAAACATCCAGGTCGGTTGGCAAACATTGAGTTTAGACTTTTGGATGTTAGTCAAAGACCAAGTCTGTATACACCATAGGTCAAATGAGGAGATTACACATGTCCATAAGCTTACGCTTTAGTGATATCACTAAAGCGTGCCCATATGGGCAAAGTGCCCTTAAATAGTTCCTTGATGGACCAGTAACTTTTTCAGGTATTTTCTGTTCGACACGTTATTTCTTTGTCTTATCTGGCCCAGAAAGACACTACTTGGCCCAAGTAGACAATAATATATTTTAAGACGTATTGTATATTCTGTCCGCCTACGTGTACGTTCCTTTGGAGCTGCTGGTTATGATAGAATAGAATAGAATAGAATAGAATATAACTTTATTGTACACCAAGAAACAACAACAACACACAACACACACATTTTTATATGTAGAGCAACCAGCATTTGCTCTAGTCCTGTGGCTGTAGGAGAGAACAGGACAATATCATCAGAGAAACGCAAATTACTTAACTTAGCTTCGCTGATGACAATGCCCTTCTCTTCCCATTCGACTGCGAATGTCTGAAAGAAGTGGAGAATATCTTTGGGGACAACGGGACGCCCTGTTTGACTCATTCTGTTTGAAACATTGGATCTAATCTCTCTAACTTGCTGGAAGAAGTATGTGTGGATTCTATTTTTTGTTTTGTAAGGGAATTGAATATTTCTGAGTGTGTGATGCTGTTAAAAGCGTATTGGTTGAGTATATTTATTTCTAAACATTTTGTGTTCCTCATATTAGGAATATAGTTCGTCAAAAAGAATTATATGATTGTCGCAAATACAAAAAAATACTCAAGTATCAAAATTTTTTTCTCCTAGTATGACAGTAATACCATATTCAAAATTTTTTGATTAGACCTCATTTTCTCAGGTCGCGCTTTCGTTAGACAGACTCTATATAGTTTTTGAAAAAAATAATAATTAAAATCGATAATTTTTCGTATTATTTGACGCCATTTTCATGGGTTTTGTTCACTTTTTATTTTATTTGTAGTTTCTATGATAATGAATTTATTAGTGTTTAATTTACCAACCTCTTATTAAATAGTTTTTAGTAAGAAATAATAAAAATGAGATGAGACAATTTGTTTGCGTACCAAATAATTAGGGCATCCCGACTCGGATAGATTTAGGTTAGAAGGGGATGGCAGGGTCTAGTGAGCGAGCGCAGCGAGCGAACAGACCCTGCCATCACCTTCGTGGTTATTTTTTTTTTAAACCTCCCAAAAAACTGTTTAGTACTCAAGACAATTTGTTTGCATACCGAATATAGGGCACCCCGACTCGGATAGATTTAGGTTAGAAGGGGATGGCAGGGTCTAGTGAGCGAGCGCAGCGAGCGAACAGACCCTGCCATCACCTTCGTGGTTATTTTTTTTTAAACCACCCAGAAAACTATATTTTATTACTCAAATATTTAGTGGAAGAGCGCTCCCGGACAATTTTTTTTTTTTTTTTCATTTTTAAATACCTGAAAGTATACATTTGCTACGGTGGGGGGATGGGCCGAGGGGTAGAGGGTGACACCCTCCTCTAAAATCCCCCAGTTAGACCCAAAAATGCATAAAATTTACGATTTTTTGATTCCTAACCTCAAAATTTTCAATCTTGAATATCTCCAAAAGTATGCGTTTCCTAGATTCAAGAAGGGGTTTGGGGGGGATGAGGCCACCCCCCCTCCCCCCCTGCCCAAAAAAACCCCTTATTTCGCTGTCCAGTATAGTACAGTTTTACCCATATATTTTCAGTCTCTTTGGTTCAGTTGCGCAGACACTTGATACAAAGCTAGACCAATTTTTAATCACAATAGCTTCTAAAATTACGAATAATTAAAAAGCCACTGAAGTTAATTCGAAAAACTCCGTCCTTTGTAGATTTGTTCGGATATCCTTTTCAAGGAAATTTCACATGGCTTCATCAACACATTGTGTGACTAGAGGGCTAGCTCATTCTCAGCCCAAAGAATCAGCATTGTCATTCAACGTGGCAATGCTGCCAGTCTTTTGGGTACGTTTCCGGATGACAGCGATGTGGAGGAGTACTTCGACGCCTGAATGTATTTGGTGTTTTTGTATTATATTTGTACATAGTTAGGTCTAGTATACATTCTTAGTTTGGTTTTTATGTACTTAAGTTTAGTATAAATACTTCGTTAAGTTTCTTTTGTTTCTGTAATATTTTTTCGGATATTAATTTTATTTTATAGTAATTTTATTTACAGATTCTATCGCTAATCTCCATTGTACTGGTGAAATCATTAACTGTACTTGTATGTACGTGTGTAGTTATATTCTATTTCTTGTTTCCAAATGTCACAGACTTAGTATTTCCAAAGATTTACGAGGTAAATAATCTAAGGTTTTACTAATATAAATCTATGGTATTATCTAAACATTTTTAGGCAGTGGCAAGACCAAGGAGAAATGTCATTAAAATAAATCTTATTGAGTGTTTGATGTGTTGGAGTTTATTTATTTTATCCATATTTTATTGTGTTAAAATAGTGTGAGCTTAAAATCGAAGATGACCTCGTTTGACACAAAATATGATGTAAGTTTATTTTCTTTTAATGGTAATGTAAATCAAGAAAAAACACATATTTTACCCACATACAAAATTCCGATAGTTCCACCCAAAATAATCGTTATTTGGTCACAAAACAACAATTATAATGATATTTAATCGGTCGGTGAGATTAGCCTCATAGTCACGAAATCGAATATGACGATTATTGCTTATTTTGTTACCAAAAATTTGAGTTTCTATGAGTCATAGTATTTCACTGTTATCATCCTATTCTAGCAGGATCTGCATTGATAGCAGTGTTAAGACTACAGTAATTTTATCGTTTTAACTTATGCGTGATATACTTTGAACCAAAACTCATTTAATTAATCATTGGTTATGATTTTAGGTTGTGTTACACTCATTAGTTCCATACTATCCCTAATGATGTCATTAATGTTGTTGTATAGATGTACCCTGCAGGGGATGTGGGGGTGGTCGAAGGAGAGATGAACATACCTTCACAAGGTGTGCCCACCGGCAACAGTATGGAGTTCAACACACTTGATGAGCCCATCAAAGAAACTTTTGTAAGTATCAAAATAAATATCTCATCCATCATAAGAATTTATTCTTAGTTTAGAAATTATTTCTTTGTAAAAAACATCAAAAACCATGTTTTCTTATTGGATTTTAGGCATAGTGGAAAGAAAGTCAGGTCTTATCATTTCTTAGTTAAAGTACATGTAATGTTGCCAGTTCTACATTTGGCCCTAGAGTACAAAATAGTATTATAATAGCGGACATGTCTGACATGCCCTCCTGCTCCACCCTGTCCCGCTGTGAGAAGTCATTGGATGATTTCCCACTTCAAAACATGAAGCCACTTCAACACACAGCTCGGCAATTTCAGCCTTTAAAAACACAGACAAGAAAAACAATACTTAAAAGATTTATTAGCTTTTAAGTCTGTCATGGAGGCATGACCAACTAACTAAAATCTCTTGTACTTTTGACCGTTTGCGTAGAATTGGCCTGATGAGTATTTCTGTATCCTATTCGCCAGGATCGTGTGATTGTGACTTGTTATTCCATCTAGTGTAACTCTTTAATGCCCATAGGGGACAGAGGAGTTAAAAGATCAAATGTTTGTTTGTGGATGTTCAACCCTGGCGGGATAAATGTGAGAGTGTTTGCCAGATATATCCGACATAGGCATATCATATATACATGGCATATCTACTTACATTAACAAATCCAATAGAGGATAAAGTTTATATAATGATCATGTGTGATAAATTGAGGTTCATCAACTTTTTAACTATTTGAAATGATCCTTGGTGTCAAGAATATACAGTAAATTCTATTTTGCATTGTTATTATTGAATCATGATTGCTTTGTACTGGAGTGTTGCTACAATTTGTTGCTAAGATGCAGTTCCATTTCTTGTGCCAAGTGGTTATTTTAAACAAAAAAAGTATTTTCTAAATCAGTTCAGGTGTGCATGATTATTAAAAGAAAAATAAATTCCGACGAATTGAATACATCTATCTTTCTGAAGTCGGTTAAAAATGATGTTGTTAAATTTCATTCCTTTAGGCTTTTTTTTAAATTGATTATATCTAGTGCCTAACTGCAATCCCACCTGATGGTAAGCAGTGATGCAAACGTCCCACGATGGTGGAGGAAGCGCAGTAGTTTATTATAAGCTTAATCACTCTAGTGTTTAAGACACCTAAACTATAATTGGTGAGGAACACCACAGCAGGCAAAATATGAGGAGCACACTGTAGAGGTGTGCCCCGCCTGGGCGGAGCATCGCCGTGTCCTCGTGGGGGCGATCGGCGGCAGCGATCTCTCTCGCCGGGCCTTGGTTCAGGCCATGGTCCGTAGTGAGGAGGGATGGCAGGCGGTCGCCTCCTTCTGTGAAGCAGTAATGCTAGCAAAGGAGGAGGCCGACCGCATCAGACAGAGGCAACGGGGCGCTCGCCCCAGCCGCCGCCGGGATTCCGATCCCGATTTCCGGCCACCGTAGGCGCGGGCTTGCGGACGGCGTGCAATGGGTAGCACGCTGTCCGATCGTCCGGTAACCGGCCGGACCGAGCCCAAGTCGTCGACGGCGCGTTCTGTTCCCGCGCGCCTCAAGGAGCTGTCAGCAAACCGAAGAGGCCCAGCCTGCTAACTGCAGGCAGGCAGGGTCGAAGCCTGCTGGGGCCAAGGGCCGTTTTCTGAGAGGAAGGCTCAGCCCCGGCACTATAGGCAACGAAGGAACGGGGTAGGTTTTTAGTCAGTACGAGTCTGACACTATTTCCCGCTCCGCCCAAGGGCGGGATCTGTCATTGGATGATTTTACCTACCATAAAAAAAAAAAAAAAAAAAAAAAAAAAAAAAAACAGCAGGCAAATTATTCTAGCCTATCGATGTATGGGGTATAAACGACGAGGCTAAACGCTTAGTCCTGGCCATAAGTTAGCCCAGACCCTTAGGGCCGAAACTGCGTTAAGTGGTCGCCCGCGCGGTCCTATACAAAAGTGCACCGTCGCGGCTCACCGCGCTCACAACGGGCGCGGGGCGCGGTTACCCCGTTAACCGCGTCCTGCGCTGCTTTCGCTTCGACACGACTACATGCACACCATAAAAGGGTGATTTTTTTTTAAACCGAGAGGATGTCTCATTCATCTGACCTAGTTTTCGTACCTAACCTTAATTCTGTGCCACTGGGCGCAAATGAGCGCCTTTGATACATTTAGTGATCGGGGAAAACTAATGTTCAAATAAAAATATCAAATTTTAAAGTAAGAACTAGGCCAGATGAACGATTTCAAAGAATCACCCTAAAGTTGTATTACCGATACTGCGCAGGTAATAATCAGGTTTCCGTGACGGGGACCCTCGCACACGGCACACGCGTTTTATCGCGTGACGGTTGTCCGTCGCGGGCGCCCGGTTAACGCAGCCCTTAGCTTTACTAGAAAAATCTACCAAAAGGCCTTATTTATGACTTTACTAGAGATTTAATTGTTTATTTATTAGAAAAATAGATAAAATATTTTTAGCTGGTGATTTTTTTAGTGTAGTTATTTATCTAACATTAACGTTTATTATTTGTTATTTTAGCTTCGAGATCTGAGAGCAGTGGGAAATAAATTTTACCATGTACTAATTCCTAGAGAGAAGACTAGTTTATTAAAAGAATGTGAGTTTCTGTAATTATTTTTACCTAATAGTACCTAATAATTAATAGTTGTAATAGTTAATAGTCTTTTATTTTGTTCTATATTTATAGTTATATCTACAAATAGCCATTTTTTTCACTGGCTAGGTTTGTTTTTTTTTTTATCTAGCCCTTACAGTCCCACTGCTGGGCAAAGGTTTCCCCTAAGCCTTCCGGACTTAGACTTAGACTACGCGTCCAGATCATCCCGCCACCTCTTTCTAGGCCGGCCTCGACGGTGCTTTCATTCTGCAAGACCCACTGCGTGGCGACGCTTACATTGCCCAGAGGTCTCTCTGCAAACGGATGACGTGACCCGCCCAATCCTATTAGAGTCTGGCAGTCTTATTTTTGCCCACGTCTATTATGCCCGTTATGGAGCGCAGTGTGTCATTCTGTATTCGGTCCGTTCTTTTTACACTCAGAATACTGCACTCCATAACTCTCTGGCTCTATGGTGTCATAAAAAACTTTAAAACAATCTTGTATATAATTGAAAGTGTAATTGGTTTTTAATGCTTAGATTGTTATCGTCGATAAAAACTCTTATCAAAAGTAAATAATGAGTTTGCCCATGTAACAAGCCATACTTTATTTATCCCTTTAGTTGATAAGTTTTACTAACCATTGGACGATTATGATTCATCTATGCCATCAAGGTTATTGAAGTACTTATTTGTTTTCTCTTTCATCTCAAAATTGGGAATTTGCATGCAATTTTTATTATTTACTAAATTAAAAACCTTTAATTCTAGTAAACAAATATAAAAAAAAAATATCTTCATCAACAGCGAAGTTATAAAGCTTCAAAGCTGATATTGATATGGTCTTTGACGTCAAAGACCATGACACCCTTACCGCCCGTTCACGACCTTGCCGCTGTGAACAGCAGCTAAGAGTGACAGCGGCGAGCGGTAAGTCTTGTATCAAAATATTTGAAGCACGCCACGAGATGCCGCTTAAAGCGGCGTGCGCTTGCCTACCGATACCGCCCCGTACGCCGCGCCGCTTGCCGCCCGCCTGCCGCTAAGAACGAAGTCGTGAACGGGCTGTTACGGCCGCCATACAACACTGAGTCTTGGTGAAAGAGACACAAGATATTGTTATATCTTGTTTCCTTTCCTATCAATTTTAATATTGTTTTTAAAATTAATAAGTATTCTATCTAACTATTGATAAACAGGATAGTCAACTAATATATTATGAAGGCATATTCTCTATTTCTCCAAAAAACTAACAACTTCAATTATTGAAAGGAATCTTCTCGTAGTAATGTCGCCTTTTCTTGGTGCCATAACTTGGCACAATTACATGGAAGTATATAAATATATATATATTAATAAGTAGATTATTTTCGAGAGCGGTCGTGTGTCATAAAAATACTGTGTTTCTTACATGGTGTACGCGTAAAAGCCAATGTTCAAATGGCCCTATTTATAAACTTACCAATGCTTCCAGGGGATCTATGGGGGCCCCTGCTGCTCTGTACCCTGATGGCCACGATCCTACAGGGCACAGAAGTAGCTGACAACACTAACGATGGAGGCCCAGAGTTCGCCGAAGTATTTGTACTAGTCTGGATAGGGGCTGCAGTGGTTACAATTAACTCCAAACTGCTTGGTGGGAACATGTGAGTTTTTTTTTTACTCTGGCCATCAATAGAAATGAAGAACTTTTACCTTGTGCTTCGAAGAGGTAGTCATACTTCAAAGTATTTGTTCCGTGCGCTTTTAGACGTCCGTCTTTTTCAACGGACAACGGACCTTAGTCCAGTTTAAAACCGCACCGCACTCCAAGCTAACATCCATCCGATCCAAAAATATACGTGTACAAGGATATTATTGACGGTCCGTTATACGTTGAAAAAAAAAACGGACGTCTACAAGCGCTCTCAGGGAGGCCAAAGAAAGTATGGATGGACTGTGTGAGGATATCAAAGAAAGGGTTTCATTTTGTTTTTTTTTTATTGTTCTTGATAAGCTCGCGTTTGACCACTATCTCACCTGATGGTGAGCAATGATGTGGCCGATTCATTAATAGTGTGACCGTTGACAGAAGGCGGTTGCGCTGATACCAAGTAACCTGGGATAAAAGCAGGATGATGATGATAATCAACATTTATTATTATTTAAACCGCACAAAAATGCTATTTCAATACTTACATTAACATTAACAACTTGCAAAGCCACAAGTTGTGTAAACATGTTGTTAATTACCTTTGATGACCTATTGAATTCAATGTCGAAGGTAAAATTAGTAACAAAAGATACTTATTAGTAATACGATAGAGTTCAAAATTCTACGTAAAAAATACTTTATTCTCATTTATGTATGATGCATTTTCCATTACTCGCGAAAGGTACACAGGAATTTAATACTTATCTCCTTCTTTTACAGTTCATTTTTCCAGTCAGTGTGCGTGCTAGGATACTGCATGTTCCCCATCGCGCTATCTTTGGTGCTTTGTCGAGTGATACTCTTCAGCACGCAGACTACCTTCCTCTTCTTCCTCAGGCTGGTGTTATCTATGGTTGGCTTCATCTGGGCCACTTTTGGTAAGTTAACTTTAGATTTTTATGGTTTGGGTCGTGAACTAGGTAAGGTCAACGGCCTCCAATCAATGACCCACATGCAAGGTCGACTAATAATACGTGTTTGGTTTTGGTTGCGCTGCGGTAAACCACGAATAAATTGGATATTATTTATTTATTTATGTACGAATAAACACAACAAGCAAAAATAACAAATATAGATAGAACAGTGCAAGGGGCCCTCAAGCTCTCGGGGGCTATCAAAACCAGATCAATCTTCTTATAATTTAAGATTTTTATGTATAGTGAAAAAGGCGTTTAGGTGCCCCCAATTTGTTTTGCCCCTGGGCCTTTGGTCACAAAGCTACACCACTGACCTTTCAACCCGCGCCTCGCGCCCGCTACCCCAGTTTCGCCCGCAAAAATCAAACGACACTCACGCACGCGTTTGGGACGCGTCTCGATTCCATATTGCTCCGTATTTTAATTTTATGCTAAACAATTTCCCTACACTCCTTTATTCAGTGTACTTAAACGCGTTATCGGTGCAATTAATAAGTTCACAACAGAAAACATATGTCCCGAAGGGTAGTTTACAAGTTCATTAGTAACAGTCACATTTCGCAGTCATTTGGTACTGAGGTTGTAATATCTCAAAAAGGACGTCTAGAATAGGTCGCAAAAATCCTGGTAAAGTAAACCTGAATGGTAGGACACAATTATTGTTTTATTATACTTCATTGTTATCTGGGCTATATCCCAATATATTTCTAACGGATTGAGGGCAAGGTTAATTGTTTGATGTTTGAATATATAGCTGATTAAATACGCAAGGTAATAAAAAAGTTTGATGCAGGGTATAAAACGCCATGCTGATACTTGATTACGTCTGATATTTTTATTGAATACTACATATTTTTTCTTGTTAACCTTCACTTTAATTTTCCCCATGAAAAATATAGTAAGTTTATTACAGTATTTGATGTTTGCCGCTATTCTACATGTTGGTAAGCGATGTACTTACCTAGGAGTAACCTATTCATTCCTGACTTAAAACCTTTTTTTAGGGCAACGTTATTAAGAGGAGAACTCTTAAGAAACACCTCATACAGTTTATAAAAATTTATAAAAATACAAAAAAAAAAATTAAGAATCGAAATAGATGTGCCAAGTTTCACCGCGAGATATTTGCGAACCTATCCTAAATTTGGAGAAAAAAAAATTGTTCATGTCTCTCAAAACAGCTAAATCGAGTTTTTCTATTTGCAAGAATTTTAAACATTTTTTTTTATTTTACTCGAAGTTATGGGCTAGGTTTGCAAATATTTCGTAGTAAAACTGTTTCCTATGTAGGTTCTTCATTTTTTTTTCTGTAATTCAATGCGGTGTATTTTTAGAAATAAATTTTGAACATTAACATTGAAAACTGTTAGTGCCTTTTTGGTGTTTCTTAAGGACTCTCCCCTTAAACAAAAAAAAAACCTTCTGAATTCCTTGTTGTCTTTGCGTTCCAAGGCCACGTTGACACTTTCGAACCAATCCCTCAGCCCTAGCAGGCCACAGCCCTAACTAACCACTTATATTTTTGATGTTTCAGCCGCGACAAAGTTCCTCGGAGACAGTCAACCTGAAGGCAAGAAGGCCCTTGCTGTGTACCCTATCTGCCTGTTCTACTTCATTCTCTCATGGCTGGTCGTGTCGCACAGTAACGTCTAAGAATTTATGTGATATACAAACTCTTTAGTGTTATTATTGTGAATAAATTTTTAATTAAGTGGATCACTCTTGACTGTAACTGAATGTATTTATTCATCGGATAATAAATTACGGAATTACGTCATCGATGTTAACATGTTTGGTTCTTTTGGATACACTTACGCATATATGTTATGGTATATGGCACAATGTAAACATTCCAATTTTAGAAAAGTTGACTTGAGTCACATCTTGATAAGATTGTAGATGAACGTTTTTGTATATATTATCAATTAAAAAACATATTTTCCGTCTCATGAAATTTTTATTCGAATCCTTAAAAACATCAATATGTATATAAAAATACTAGGATGACACAAATTCGAGACATTTCAGTGCGTGTTTTGCCACTACAGCATACTGGCGTGTACACCATCTAGACTAGTACAATATTATGAACACTGTATCACATTATTTACAAGATCTCCAAGATTTTCAATTTAGTTGCTAACATTTTAGAGTTTTGATACGACTAAATTATAAATTATCTTTTATATTTAAAGTAAGATTTTAATCGATAACCCTTTGACCGCCGCAGTCATAGATACATCACAAAGTAAATAGTGTCCACCACGCCACCGTCATGACTACATGACAGATTACAGGATGAAATCTTGGTGACGAAAGCATGCTTTTAGTTTTATGACGGTCAAAAAGTTATGGTGCATGAATAAACGTACTTTTTGTGACACGTATACTACATACTTTATGTTTGTCCACTAATTTAAACCCGTGTGAAACGGGGGTGCATCACTAGTACAACAATGAGACACATCAATAGGTACATCATAATAAAATGCTCAATGTTTCACTATTAAATAGTCAAACTTGGACAAATGCATTGATCGATTGGTTCTTGTGCACTAATCTCATTAAGTTTTACTTACGTGTGTTTAAATATAAACATAAGATTGTCTTACAAAGTACATGTTTCTTCGAAGCTTACAAACAAATTATCACTAATCTATCACATAAATAAATTGGTTACACTAAATGGCATGCAACGTTACGCTACGCGAAATGAGTGGATCTAAACAAGGCGACAAGTAATATATGAGGGCGCCATTACATGAAATTCCAATAACATACTAACATCCAATCATTTCCAAATAATGTCAAGTCCTCAAGAGTATAATTTAGAAAAAATAATTTATAAATACTATTCAGTCAATTTTACTAAATTATGTTTGTAGAGTATAACTCTGTACAAGCTCAATTTGATAGTTATGAATTTTGGAAATTTCAGAAAAGTGCGACGTATTTATGTCCTAAAGTTTTTGTTGCAGGAACAATTGTTTCTAAATAGTTAAATTCTAACTCTATTTTTTTTTGTAATGTATAATGATCTAAAAGTGCGATTAATATATTCACTTCATATACATCGAGATATTTTTATGAACATATTGAATACACATCTGAAATATATTTGGCAAGGTACAGGACTTAGGAATCATTTCATGAAACTCAAAACTATGAAATTGTAGTCAATTAAATAAAAGTATTATTAAATGGATTAATTAAGCCTCAGCTTTGCTTTAAAACTTAATAGAAAATATTGAAATATATAATCATTGAATGATGAGAAATTAACAACTACCTATGGAATTAAATAACACGACACTTAAGTATTACACTGATAGGAAACGACGTCGATGTACTGACGAACTAGATGTGGTATTTGTCACAACGATAAACTTGGCATCGGCAAAAACACAGATAAGTGCTGTAGTTGGGGCCTGTCTTCCGGGCCGTGGTCAAATCGGAACCAATGTCGCTATCTTGTATTTTTTTTTTCAAATACAATTTCCACAGACAATTTTACAAAGATCTAAACCTTGTAGCGCTATACTATCCTTGTACTGCTCTCAAAACGGTGAAGGAAAACATCGTGAGGAAACGGCATGTCCTAGAACCAAAAATTTGAGAGACATGTGACATTCACCAATCCGCACTGAGCCCACGTGGTGGATTACGCCCCATTCCCCCTCCTGGAGAAGGAGGCCTGAGTCCCAACAGTGGGAACATTAAAAGGCTGATAATGCTATACTATCAATTTTCAACGGTGTTAAAACAACGTTCGATTTACATTACTGCTTCTAGCACGTCAGTACACAGATGTAGTAAGATAGGAGTTCAGTTTAACTAGACTCGGATCCGCTGGAGTTTTGGTCGGGCGTACGGGGAGGAGTGGGTCTCGGGGACGTCTTCGCCGGCATCTGGTAGGACATGTGCATCTGCATGCTTTCTCTCGCCTTCCTGGCGTTCTTGTAGGTGAGCGAGTTGGCGCGCGGCTTGCGGCGCGAGAAGTGCCGCTCCACCCACTTGAGCATGGCCAGCACCGAGTCCGTGGACGACAGCCGCCGCTCCGCCGACGTCTTGGTGATGTTCGACGACGCGATGCGGAATGTAGCTGCCATACCTTTCAGGGCCTAGAAGGGAAGTTCATAAAATAAGAGAAATAGAGAACACTTTTTCTCTAGTGGGTAGGACAGATTTATTTGTTACTTTTTTTACGCTCGAACGTCTGAACGGATTCGTATGAAATGATACAAGGGTAGACTATGCTGGAGAACAGTATATAGAATATTTTTTATCCCAAGAGTAATATTCCCTTGGGGTAATATAATTTCACGCTAGCGAAGCCTCTGACAAAAGCTATATAGTATTATTATAATTTCTTCATCTGTTTTCAGTCTGAATAATATTTGGAACATACTATGAAAAGTTGTTGTTTTGTTGACGGTACTTACCAACATGGCGTCTTCATCCGTGACGTCATCACCCGCGTAGATAATCCTTATCCTTTCACTCCAATCCAATCCGAACGCCGTTCTCAAGATGTAAATGGATGCACGACCTGTAAATAAAGATACCATCAGATTTAGTTAACATAAGTAACGTTTGATTGTTGTTGCCATTGCTGGAACTCGCGCTTGGACCTAATTCCTCAAATAGCCACCACATAAAAAAAAAAACTATTACATACCTTTGTCCCACTCAACAGGAGGGCGGGCTTCTAACGCACAATGAGCCGGCGCGGGAGTGAACCCGGATGCAGTGATGAGCTTCCTCGCTTGTTCTGCGAGGGCTGCACGCTTGGCTACCGGTGTCTCCCGGTAGTGGAAGGTTAGGAGGGCTCCCTTGTTCTCCACCCACGCACCGTCCTTACAAACCTGGAGGATGATGAAGAGGATTGAGTAAAAGTAAGTAGTAGATATTTGTGAGCCTTACTAAACCAGCTTCTAAAGAGCTGTTTAAGCTCAAATGCTATTGAAGGAGATGACAGTAGCTAGACTGCAGGAATTGGAGTTTGTTTAAGTCTTCTATTGGAGTTTGTTTATTTCCTGATAGCTTTGTAGCTATCAGGAAATGAACAAACTCCAAAACCCACGACCCTAGGTTCCTAGGGATCCTAAGAGCCTTAAAAGACTTTTCGGGCAAACGTGCTTCATCGTCGACCACACACACACACCACAACATTGACACATCGCTGATCATCAACTGAGATAGTGGTCAAACGCGAGCTTAACAATAGATAACAATAAAAAAAATGCAGTTTTATTTTCGGTTCTTACTATCCTTTACAGTACTGGTATACTAGCTGTGCCATTTATCGATTTGGGATTTTTTCCCAACACGATATAAAATCTCACTACCTTTTTACACTTTTACTCCTTCATTGATAGGATCAAAGATCTTCTCACCTGTTCCTGTAAAGCCTTGAGCAGTTTGACGACGGTCTCTTGCAGTTCCATGGGCATGGGATGAACGAACTTGCTGCCGTCAGGGTGCAGGATCTCCAAACCGTGGTTACCCGCGTACGTGATGCCTTCTATGCCCACCTGGAGAAAGAACAAGCATTTGTTTTCATCATGAAGGTAAGTATACTTATATCATTATTTCATTAGTAGCTTTTCAATAACTGTAGGTATTTGGGTCGGCTGGATAGCCACATACGGCTAATTATTATCAATACATGAAATGAGTCCTTATTTGACCTTTACTAGCCAGCGAGGACCAGTGGTGGCCTTGTATTAATGGGTCCTACTTATGAGTTGTACTTCGCGGGTCCAAATATTGTCCATAATCAGTCTTTTTAATGTTCCTACAGCTGGAACACAGGCCACTGCTCTAAGAGAGAGATGAGCCGTAATCCACCACGCGGGACCAGTGCGTGTTGGTGAATGTCACATGTCTTCGAATTTTTGGTTCTAGGACATGCCGGTTTCTTCACGATGGTTTCCTTCACAACAGAAGGAGCACATGGGGTATGTGGATTTTTGTCAGTTAAAAATTGACAAGTTTTGGAAGGACTTGGGGAAGGCCTTTGCCCAGCAGTGGGACAGTAAGAGCTACAAAAAGAAAATTGACACTGTCTCGCTCTGATTAAACCAGAGTGGGAGAAGTCATTTAACGAGAAACGGCCAGTGGACTACTTCAAGGTTTTATTGCAATTGTAGTGGCATCTATGTCGCCAAATAAGAACTAAAAATACAAAATTCTGCATCGCAATATCGGAGTTCTCTGTGAGATAAGAACATATTACAGTCCGAAATCAAATTTCGGACGATTGTCCGGACCAGATACAACACCCGACTGGTCGAAGGATCCTTCTTTTTCAACAGAATTTTGCGGGGCTTTAAACCCTGATTGACATATCTCTAAACAAATATTTACCAACATAATAACCTGTCTAAAGTAGGTAGCAATTTTTTACAACTTGCATATTTGCATAGACGTATTGCATGTTTTAAATAAGATTACATTAGCAAACACAGATGAAAAACCATACAAATATTACGTAATAGCCACACAAATGACACACAACGGGTTCATAACCCGGTTGTAATAAACATTATCAAGGGTGCTAGGTATGTGTACGACGAATAATGTAAATATTTTTGTTTTAACTCTGATATTGCCAGTCAAAGTTCACCTCGATACCGAAGACCTTGTTATTTATTTGCAAAGCCACCCGATAGTTTCAATGAACGTTCTCCTAGGCCACAGCTGATACTGCAATAGCAGATGCGTTCTGATTAAATGCTGCAATTATTTGATCCCTCTCTTCCCTCTCTGCCCTCTTCGGTCTTAAATTTCTTTGACCTCTGTTTAATTATATCGTAATAGGCAAAGTCCGGACTCATTGATTCATCAATGACGCTCAACCTAAACCCTTGAACCTAGAACGCTGAAATTTTACACAAAGGTTCATTTTATGATGTATTCAAAGTATTAAACAGGATGGTCCAAAATTAATACTCTAAAGGGATGAAAAGGGGTTCCAAAAATTGGATGGAGAAAACTGCTTTCACGCGGGTAAAACCGCCCGCAGAAGTTAGTCATCATCTTTCTTCCGGCAACAAAATGAATGATGATGATGATTTAATGACTGACTAGTGGCCCCGCCCGCGTCTCCGCCTGCGTGAAATTAGTGGGTACATCTCACATTAATAAATTACAAGCTTTTATTTAACTTGCAATGTGTGCATGTAAATATAATTGTCCGGGTGGAATCTTGAAACTTAATTTTGAAGCATATGTCTTTATCGTACTTAGCTGTAATGTTGTGCACACGTTTAGTTTTGATGACAATGCATGGTTAACTGTCTGACGTCACTCTAAATCCAACATGGCGGAACACCCAAGATAGCGGACTAGTTATTTTTAATGCCCTCCTACAATATGGGTATCTAATGAAAGGGCTTGCTGACATAATTAGTTAGTTGATAGTAAAAGTTTTAAAAGAAAAGTTTATTTGGTTCTTTTGAGCGCATTCAATCGTTTTTTTTAAGTTTTTTAATTTTAATTTATACCGTATGTGTTAATCTAAAATATATGCTATCCTGCTACCAAATTTCATCTAAATAGTCCAGTCATTTAAGTATGAAGGAGTAATAACCATACTGAAAAAAAAAATTGCCTTTACAATATTAGAGACTTCTGAGGCTTCCATTTCGATTATCATAGGTGGTATAACGGTTGGTCATGTAAAGAGGAGGGATGAAACGCATGTTACTAAAAGAGTTATGAATATACAAGTGGATGGGTGGAGAGGGAGAGAGAAGCCAAAAAATGAAAGAAAAGATGGATGGATTGTGTGAAGAGTGATATGAAAGAAAAGGAAGTTAGTAATAGCGTGATGGGTGACAGGCCACAATGGAAAGGAAGAACGTGTTGCGGCGACCACAAATAACTCGGGATAAGGGCAGGAAGATGATGATGTGGTGTCGTAAGCATGATAAAACCTGACTTCTAAGAGTGGCTGTCAACGTTGACTAGTTATCGGTAAATTTACGAACAAAGGCGGCCGTCTTCAGATCAAAAGTTACATAAATACTAATTTAAATTATCGTTTCATTCGTTAATGTTTTCTACAGAGATCCGATATGCACATGTTTTAAGAATTTTGATAACCTTTATTAAAATTCTCGTCACTCAAGTAATTTTTCACAGTATTCGAGAGCTCATCTTTTAAAGACCTAAATTAAGAGCAACTCGAAATATTTTAGGTTTTTATGCAATCCAGATACATTCATTAGGTTATATTAAATATGTATTAAATGAGGATAAACCCAATATCATATTTCGACGATGAGCCCGTTTGTATTTGGGCTCAACGTTACTAAATCGCTTTATCAAACGAGAAACACACATACAATGCGGCGTACTTTATTCCAGCGGAATTGTAATCTGGCTAATTCGGTGGGCCAACTTGTAAATCAGCGTGTTATACGATACCGTATCTACACCTACAAGAAGCCTTTTGTGTATTATAAGTCTCAAAATCTAAGCTTACCATATTCTTAACATTGTCCACATTTCTGCCGGAGATGATGGCTATGTACACGTCCGACATGTTGGACAGCCTCTGCAGCGTGTGCTTGGTCTCAAGAGGAAGGGTGGCCAGGTCAGGGTGAGGCGCGATGGGTGCTAGGGTACCGTCGTAGTCGAGAAGAAGCGCCAGCTTCTGCGTATAGCCGATGTACCTAGGCAAAAAACGTGAAGTTTTAAAGAGGAATCGTTTAGTTGGTTACTCATTTCTGCCCGTTTTCCACCTAAGCAGAGAGGTTTGGACATTAGAGTAAGACTGTCATGGCTGTTTACGTTTACAATATTTTTACATTGGCTCATTCAGCTTCAAAGGATACAGTATCTGTTTTAGCAGAAACCAGATGTAACTTCTTTATTGGTTAGGTGATTTTCATACGGCACTGCGCATCGCCGCAGGAAGTGGTGGCTGTAAAGCAGATTTTGTCCGCTTAATCGCGTGGTCGAGCGGTGTACGTGTGTTAGTCATCAGCGGGTTAATTAGAGGCCAATGCGACATGAGATCCGCTTCATCGCCTACCGCAGCGGTGCGGGGTACCTTGTGTTAATCATTACATTCGTAGATATCTGTGGTTAGTCTCAACCTTTTTAGCAAATGTAATATTTTAGTTTGTAAGAAAAAGTGGATAACTTTTCATAGTCTTGTTGAAAATTAAATATTTAACTCACTTTGATAGATATTCATCGAAGTCATCAATAGTGACTGGCTGCATGGAAGTAGCTCCAATATCGTCTGCTTCCTCTTCCAGCGAGTCCATAGCTTTCAGGAAGGCCTTCATCCAGCTGTCGACGTCATTGAGCTGCTCGCGTCTTCTCAAGTGGTTCATACGGACTATGCGCTCGTCCTCTGGCATTATCAGGGCCCTGGAATGAAAATTTAGCACATTTTAAATACAATTTTTGATAGACTCTCAGTGTTTTGCTCTTTGGACCAGTCCAAAGACCGTATACCAGTAATTAAACGTGATTTAACGGTCGAGATTCTGTTTTTACGATTCGTTCGGCAATTCTGGTGTCATTGACTACGATAACCATTGACCGAGGAGAAATAAACGTTTAATAACAACTTAATAATCGTCATATATCACACATCGCGACGCAATTGTAGTTTTGATTGACGTCATATAGTTCTCAACGATAACATTTGCTGTAGGTACAGACTTGCTAGGAGTAACTGAGGTTCATTGTATCTACCCTCAATAGGCCACGTTATTCTATTTAATAACAATATGCAGATATCACTAGTCACGTGGCGATTATGACATTGGAATAACTAAGTTATATTCACCTGTGAATAACTTCAGCAGCATCGTCCAATTCATATGGATTGCAGATAAGAGCCTCGTGCATCATTTCTCCAGCTCCAGCGAAGGGTGACACGATTAGTACTCCTGGTGGTGTGTTGATCTGGCAAGCGACGAACTCCTTAGCGACTAGGTTCATGCCATCTCGCAGTGGTGTGACCAAAGCCACTGCTGCATCACGGTAGAAAGCTGCTAGCTCGTCCTGACCAACGCATCCATAAATATATCTGAAAATATTTCATTTCATGATCATTATGGTATAAAACCTGGATCTCGATGGACCTTCCCTTTTTTTTTTGCTTGTTTTGGTTGACCTTACTTTACCTTATTTTTAAAATAGACAGAAAAGATGCGGATGTTTTGCAGGTTAACGAAAGTCTTCTATCGAAATAGTTCGCAGCTAATTACCTCTTACTAAATGTGAACAAAACTAAATGTCTAAAGTTTTTATTACTAAATGTCCCACAAATTGGCCTCAATATAATCCTTGACGGCAAAAAACTTGACGTTATTGCAGAAACTGTATTTTTAGGTATAAATATAGATTCAAAATTGCAATGGGGCCCTCACATTAGAACTCTCTCAGGTAAATTAAGGTCCGGTTCTACTCATTTTGACCTTTTTTAAACCTATGGAAATCCACAAATATAAAAGAGAACACCATAAAAAAATATTTTATTAAAATTGACTATATGGCCAAGGGCTTGGCAAAAATGAAAACACGATATAAATTAGTTGGCTCGATAAAAAAAAATCGCGAATCTGACTCTAATTTAAGATTTCAAACGTTTTTATCTACGAGATTACGTTACGGAACTATTTGAAAGTTACAAAAAAAATAAAATAAAGCTTGTTATTTAAAAGCGCTTCCCAAGAACAAAAATCTTGAATAGTTGTTGTTTTTTTTATATAAAAATAAAACCGCTGTTTTTGGGCCGCGAAGACAACATAATCCCGAGCGAAGTTCATACAAAAAAAACAGTGACTAGAACCGGCCCTTAAGCTCAGCTGCATATGCAGTAAGAAAAATAAGGCAATTGACAGATGTAGCCACAGATAGGTTGTTTTTTTTTTATTTACAGGTAAGTTAGTTTATTATGCCTATTTCCACAGTATTATGTCTTATGGCATTTTGTTATGGGGATCTGCAGCTGATGTAGAATCAATTTTCATTTTGCAAAAGAGAGCGATTCGGGCTATTTACGAAATGGGTCCTCGCGAATCTCTTAGAAATATATTCTAAGAAATCGATATACTGACTCTGCATACACTTTATATCTTAGAAAGTATTAAGTATGTTCGTAAAAACTTAGGACTTTTTAAAATTAGAAGCGATTTACATAATATTAATACGCGTAATAAACATCTACATGTTGTTTCTGCATTGTGTGTGTCTATATGTGTCAAATAAAATATTTTTCTTTCTATGAAATTGTAGTATCCAAATGTAGGTTAGCTAAGACAAGCAAGTCTTTTCTTATTGATAGCGTACGTTTCTATAATAAGTTGCCTAAGTCTGTTACCGAACTTAGTGAGGGAAAGTTCAAGACCCATATTAAGCGTGTCCTTGTCAAGAAGGCGTATTACAAGGTTAAAGACTACGTCGAAGACACGCTGGTTTGGCAATGACTACTTTTGCACATGTGGCTTGCCTGGCAGCTCTTTAATTGCATTATTGTATACTTGCTTATTGACTGCTTCATCATTGTTTTAACTTCATAATGTATATTGATACTTTTTTTCCTCTTACTCTCCTGTGGCATTATTTATGCAATGTTTTTTATATTGTTTAAAATATGGGCGACCAATTTTACTAGTAATTTATTATTGTATAGGTATATCTTTAATTTATTGACTATTTCATTTTTATTTTTGTATAGCTTCTATTTATAATGTGAATGTGAGAACACCGTAGACTCCGCAGATTCAAGGATTACAATTTTTATTGTGCTTTTGGGTACAAAGCTGACCGGTCTACATTGTCCTCCCATGTCTATTAATTTTGTAGTATGAAAATATTGTAGAAACAATCATTTTTTTAAAAGAATAACCATGGAGTTTCTTGCCGCTTCTTCTCTATAGGAAACGACCAATAAATTGGAACCGTGCGCTAGCTTCTTTCTACGTTTTATAAGTGCCCATGTAGGCCTATGTAAAATAAACGATTTTGAGTTGAGTTGAGTTGAGACCTAACTTTCTACAAAGTGTAAGGTAGTAAGTTATCTTCAGAAGCTTACCTAATAGGTGACCAGTTGGGCGTCGTAAATCTTCCATTTATCCTTCCAACCAGTTGGTCCATCTCCTCCTTCAAGTCTTGGTACTCCTTGACGTCCGTTCTGGAGGGCACTGAGATCTGCAGAAGCATCACTTTCTCTATGTGTTCTGGGTATTTTTCCAGTAACCTCTCGAAGGCTTTTAGTCTATGTACTAATCCTTTGGTATAATCCAGTCTGTCGACTCCTAATATTACTTGTTGGTTGGCGTTACATAGCACTGGTTTAGCGTTTTGAGCTAGCTGCACAAATCTGTCGAAGGGTACTCCGATCGGTAATGGTCGGACACATATGGTGCGGCCTCCCAATTCAACTAGAAGATTCTTTCTATCCACACGGCAACCTAAGTTTCTTTGGCAACAATCGATGAAGTTCAGGCAGTAGTCTGTTATATGGAATCCGACCATGTCACAACCTGTGAAGATAGAGAAACCCCCGATATAATTACTACGATCATTCCAATAACTGAAGTTCTTAAAACTTAAACGCAGATTAGAACTTACCGAGAATGCCCTGCAATACTTCATCCGACCAGGGGAACAGTCTGAAGATGTCCCATGGCGGGAATGGAATGTGCAAGAAGAATGCCAGCTTGCATTTTATATCGTCTTCTTCAGCTCGCTGAAAGAGAAAGGCATATGATTGAATAATGAACTCCTTTTTGTTTGAAGTACGAGCTATTTTGAGGAAATGTTTTCTGATTGAAACGAACCTGTCTGATCCAGTTAGCAGCTAACATGAGATGGTAATCATGGACCCACACAATTGGCGGAGAGTTTCCATTCTTCCCCTTCTGTTGTTTGAGCAGATGCAAGGCATGCACTGTCTTCTCTGCGAATTCCTCGTTGCACTTGATGTACGCCCTCCAGTGGTCTGCGATGAAGGTGGCTCTGTCAGGCATGGAGTGGAACAGAGGCCAGAAGGTACCGTTGCAGCATCCATTGTAATAACTGTCGAAGAGTTTTGGTTCCGCGTAGATGGGGACTATCTGGAATGAGAGAAATGGGGTTTCTTATAAGATATGTTCAATGTTTTTTCTTTGGGTCTTGAGGTAGTCCGGTATTATTTGTGAGGCTATCAAGAATATATGAATAGGAGTATTATGTATCGTATTGCGTATTGTATTGTATTACGTATCTACTTTATAATGCATAATTTTGTTTATGCGTTTTTATGTTTACGAGTATAATATTGTTTTAATGTCCTAAGCCTTTTATAATGTAGGTATGTACATACTCGTATTTACTATTTACCTAACTCAATACAATTTATAAATAGTCGGCTTAGTAGATATCTGCGGTCACATTCATCTGTTATCAGATAACTCACTATTATCATATGTTTGATTGGAAAATAACGAAGAGCCTGTTCTTCCTGAAAATTTCCTTTGATAGTGGAAAATAGTTATAACCTGATACAAGGAGGTATTAGTACACGGTAACGTCACTCGTAAAGTATAATGCTAATTGCTATAATTATGTGAGTATATGGGTAGAGTGGTTTTAAAGCAGAAATAATTAAAAGTAATTGTGTGGATAAATAACAATTAGTAACCATTGATATTCGTCGTACTAGCGAGCAGTGGTGGCTGTGAGAAGGTGGTACTTAATGGCCCCGATTTACGAGGCTTTACTTTGTGTAATTTATTCCCACGCTACTGCTCTCAAAACGGTGAAGGAACTAAGAATTTGAAGATATGTGAAGTCCACCTACCCGCACTGGGCCTGCGTGGTGGATTACGGCAGAGAGCAGGCCTCATTCCCAGCAGTGGGGACATTATAAAGCTGATTATTCTATATGCCAACCGTTGCTACTACTTGTAATGTTTATATCTAAGCAATAGTGTTAACACACGCTCCAATTTGGTACGGTGATTTCGGTCCGTCGTACCAAGGTCGTGTTCCGTCCATACCAAGGTCGAGCGAGACTCACGTGTAATTAGTTAATTAACACACGCTCGACTTTGGTATGACGGACCAAATTTATTTACAGTTATGCTCGACGTTGGTACGGATAGATCAAACCTGTCGTACCAAATTCGAGCTTGGGAAAACACTATAAAGTAAGGAGGCAAACTTGATTACGTCAGTGGATACACTGGCGAGTAAATTGGCAAATTATTTGCACAGTGCAACACAGTACACACACAGTGGAACATGTTGGTCACGCGTGGCGCAAGGTCGAGTCTGTATGTGTCACTTGTGTTGACCAATCAATTTTATAATGCTTCACAAATATTTTGTGATGAAAGGTGAATTAGTGGACGGCGGGTTGAAATATGTTGAGGTGAATGTACTCGTACCAGGATAGCCAGTTTTTATGCAATTTTCAATTCAGTATCGTATAGGAAGGTAAAAGAAAATATGTATTTGTTGTAGTGACTTGTATGTATTTACACAATTATACTAATTAAATTCATTAACATGACTCTTCTCACTCTCTTAACGTAATGAAGAGCTATAGCGTGCCATTTTAATAAAACGTTACTTAATCCTTGTGTTGTTAGAGCAGTGTTTTTCAATCTGTAGGTCGCGACCCCGAGGTGGGTCACAAAGTCTTGCTTAGGGGGTTGCGGTCACGTGTCAGGTAAAAGTCAAAAGTGACTGTTACTGATCCTACACTACAAAAGGCGTAACCATTCAATAATAAAGCTGTGCCTGTTTATGCTTCAAAACTTATTCTGATTTTGTTCTATTTCTTACACGGAAAATTCTGTGCGATTTGAAACATTCGACTTAGATGTGATCTTATATATGTCTAAATTAAAAAAGCGGTCTGAGTCTGAGCTTAGTGCGCCAGTCCGCTTTCTGCTATGTTTCGGTCTTTATAGGGGGTCGCCACTAATTGTCTATTTAAAAAAAAGCGGTCACATTTTCAAAAAGTTTGAAAAACACTGAGTATAGTTAGTGAGTGGTATAGTTGTGTAGATACACACATGCCGTTTTCACAAATATTTTTTTTTTTACTGAGCTTCAAAATTACACGTTTAACTTTCGAACATTTCGGGCTAACCTGGCGCGAAGCCATCCATTTAGGTGTCAAAGCGGAACAAGGAGAAAAATCTCCAAACAAGGTCACGTTTCGGTTTGACAGGCTTGTGGACGACGAGTAATGGCTAGATCGTCATCAGGTCGTCTGGGAAGGACCTAGCACAAGTAGTCTTCAAGCTGTTGAATTCAAAGCGCGCATCAGTGATGTCAGCAAAACCAGTAAGGGTCAGTAAGGTCCCAGTAAGGTCAATGCCCGTTAAAGCCACGTGTGTTTCTGAAATGAATACCGTGCTCTTGGAACGCACTGGGGAACTGAAGGAGGGCGGAAAGAGACTGAGGAGGGGCTGGGTTTTAGTAAGTAAAAATCTGACACGCGTTCTCGCTGCACAGCAGTTTTTGTTTGAGATGAGCCACCTACCTAAGGTGGTTATTCAACCAAGAACAAGGAGAGATCTCCAAAAAAGGAGGCGAAGTTATAAGGTATAAGTTGGTACCTACTCATCTCAAACAGAAACTTGACCTCGTTTACCTACTTATTTAGGCCAGGAACATTTTTTCTTAATGTAAATAGCCAGTCGTAACTTTAGGAGAATATAGCATACATTTGAATTTTTATGATGCATAAAGATTTAATGGGAGCTCCCTCATCGTTGTTTACAGCATTGTATCTATGTATAAATAATTCAGAACAATTCAAGGTTGATATAGAATTGTCACATAGCCGGAATTTTCTTTTTTTTTTGTTACCATCAGGAAACCGCTTAGAATCTCTTGAAATTGGTAGGTAACCTTTTTGCTGTATTTTTTTCTGGTCTTTTATTTGTATAGTAGGACCATTTTCCTCGATTTTAAAGCGTATCTCCGGCAATTTACTGTACATGTTCAATTTGCTCAAACGATTGGTATGCACACTTAGACATGCGTTTGAACGATTCCGACATACACAATGGTCAATCATGTTTCTACACATTTTGATAGTTGCTGACATTTATAGTAGTTGATGAGACCCAAAAAGTATCTAATAGGTATTTCCGTGGATATCGAATAGTAAGATATCTATTCAATCTACTAATCGGATATCATCTTAAGACTTCCCGATCTAAGGAGCTGCGGGAAGACGTGTAAAATTTTTAATGACTAAAAAACAACTGCATCCTCCAGGTGTCCTATGCCCACTAGGACCATGGCTTCTTTTTCAGAAATTGCCTATGGCCAGAGCAAGCATTAGCCCTGCTGGGCCCAGCAGTTTACTGACATCTCTTTGAGGCACGCGTGGAACATTACGGGCCTTTAACTACTTGGGTTCGGTCCGGGTGAGCTACACATTGCAGGTCGTCTGCTAACCCGCGTCTACCGTGTCTAGTAGTCAGGGTTAGGGTCACGGTGGCTGGGGTGTGAGGATGCCCTTTTTTTCATGTGTGGGGCCGTCTCTTTCGCTAGTATTACTGCTTCGCAAGATGACTGCCTCTCAATCTTTCTCGTTTCGGACTATGGTCTGAACCAGACCCCGCGCGAGAGGTTGCTGCTGCCGATCGCCACCACGAGGACACGGCGGTGCTCCGCCTAAGCGGGCATCATACCGCGTCCTCTGGGTGGTCCGCAAAATGGTTACACTCGGGCGTTTCTTCCGCTTGAATCGGGTGGAAGAACCTCCCGACGTTACCATGTCCGGTGAAGACATGCGTCGTGCAGAAGTTGAGGACGTCACGGCGTCCTCAACTTCTGCCTCTTCAGCCACTCCTCAAAGAGGGGAGGGAACTTAACGCTGTGATTAAGGCGATGCAGAATGCGTGTGAAACTCGTAATGCCACAGTAGTGTGGTTTTGTATTGTCAATAACGTACCTTCTCAGAGAGCAAGCCAGCTGTGGGGGTCTTGTCGTTGGGGTTTGATTCGGGGATCTTCTCGTTGGGGTCGTCTAGGTGAATGCCTGGCCATCCTACCCAGATGCCACCTCCTCGGATCACCACCGGCGCGACAGCTGTGACCAGACCACCGGCGCTGTGGACAAATAAGAAATTAAATGAAGTAATGTCTAACAAGTAATTTTCAGGGGTTTTCAAGAATAAGCTAGTCTATTTAAAGAACCAACTCAAATGAAAACTGAAATGATAAAGAACAACTCTTAACAACCACAGAAAGTAGTGTGTACTGCTGGAGGTAGTTTTCGTATGATTTTGGCTACGGAAACAACATATTACAGTTTACTGAATAATGTAGTTATAATGTATGATCAGTTATTGCACAGTCGTAGTTTTACATTCGATGACATTAAAGTGAATGGGCTGCTGATAAGTGTCGGGTTTGCATCTATTCGATCAAATTCCTGATCACACCAACCTCTGCGAGACAGCGACTGCCTTTTTTTTTTGATTACATAAACTAGTGCTTGACTGCGATTCCACCTGATGGAAAACAGTGATGCATACCATGATGGTGAATCGCAATAGTTTATTAAGACCACACTCACTCTAGCCTTGAAGCCACCTAAATTATAATAATCGGACGGCAAGATCTTCCAGTCAAAAAATTGTTCCTGTCCCTCGAAGTACGCGGTATAAACGACGAGATGAAACGCTTAGTCCGGAACGTAGTGGTGTTAACAAGCTCGCTGTACGTATACTGATTAGAGTTTATGATCAATGTAGAACAGTTATAGAATAATGTAGAACGTTCTCGCACAGCCGTAGTTTTACATTCGATGACATTAAAGAAAAAGGGCTGGTCATAAGTGTTGAGTTTACATCTATGATCTAAATGTAAATCAGAAGTAGAATGTGTTCTGCAGCTAGTGCTCTGATCATACCTACATCTACGAGGTAAGGCCTGTTTTACAAGAATTAATAGAACCGGCCAACCCTGAACATTCTCGCGGAAACCAGTGGCCCCTACAGCTAGCTGCACAAACGAATTCAATCAACTGTATCTCCGGCAATTTATATGTGCGTCGTGAGACTCTTCATTTCACAAAGAGGTAAAGGTTGTGAGTTTGTTTGAAATATTTTTTTAAACTAGGTACTGAACCGATTTTGAAAACTCTTTCATCAGTAGAAAGCTACACTACTCCTGAGTGTCATAGTGGCTATATTTCGATGCTTCCCACGCATACATTCTTATCATATTTTTCGGTTATACCAGTAAATTTGTAAAAAAATACAATAAACATTTATATTATTATTATATTCAGCGTCTTGATTACTTAACTATTGTAAAAACATCGGTTAAAAATGTTTCACAACGTACATATGTAATACAATTAAGTATTAACAATTACAAAAATAATTCTCCTGAAAAATTCACTTTATGCCTTATGACCTTATATGCGTAGGAAGCATCGATTAGATTGTGAAAAAAATAATGTTTTTACGCTAAAATGTTTGTCACCCAACAAAGTAGCACGTGTCAGCTAGTTTTATCAATAGAAAAAAGCTTCTTTATTGATTTTAATATTTAATGTGGATAAAAAAACAATGCCATTTTTCTATCATACAGTAAATATTGTTTCACTTACAGGCTGTTGGCCGTCGAGATTAGAACAGATAGCCACATGTATGTACCTATATTACAAAGTAGGTACTCTGTGCCACATGTTATTATGCCTCGTTATCTAGCTTAATTTACTCTTGAACTAACCCCAATAATAAAAGTATCACTATTTCATTGTTACGTAAGCGGTTCGTATTTAATGAATGTGATTTAGGTACCTAACATATTTTAAACAATAATGCTGATAAGTGATCTGTAGTGAAGCCACAATGACTATTAGATTTCTCGTATTGAATCATTCTAATTAAAATCGTGTTAGACAGCGTAGACTGTTGTTTTTTTTTTATTTCTGTACAAATTCGTTGGTAAATCGATAGGGTCAATGTTTGATGGTTCTGAATTCATTTCTTCAAGAAGTCCTAGATCATCTTCTGGTTCTTGCTGAATATTGCAGACATTTAGATAGGTATATTTTTGCTTATCAAAAACAGTTACCAAGAAAGCGTATTACAAGATAAAAGACTACGTTGAAGAATCGCTTCTTTGGCAATGACTACTTCTGTACATGTGGCTTACCTGGCAGCTGATTAAATCGAGTCTATTAAAGTAAATTATCGTATAAACGTCTGTTATCTACTCTATCATTGCTTTCATTTAATTATTATACATTATGTGTTTTCTTTTTTGATTTTTTTTTTTATTATTTAAACCACACAGTAACCTTAATTTCATTATTTATTTATTTATTTAAAACTTTATGCACATAACACTGAACAAAGGCGGACTTAATGCCTTAGGCATTTTTTACCAGTCGACCTTAGGGTGGTGCAGAAACTTAACATGGTAGGTGCAACTAATAAATAGACAAACAGAAAATAAACAAAATATACAATAATTAATACATACTTAAATACATACACACATACAAAATATAAGCAATGTTATTGTGAAAAACAAATTCAACCGATCAGTGTTGTGATTATTCTACCAACCTCTTACGAATGAACTCACGTGCCTTCACCTTCAAGGAAAATCGACTTGTCGCCATCCTGACATTCAGAGGGAGCGCATTCCAAAATGATATCGCCTGAACAAAAAAAGAGGAGTGGATTTTTTTTTTTTTTTTTTTTTTTTTTTACGGTAGGTAAAATCATCCAATGACAAATCCCGCCCTTGGGCGGAGCGGGAAATAGTGTCAGACTTTTACTGACTAAAAACCTACCCTGTTCCTTCCCTGCCTTGGTTCCAGGGCCCTGGTATGCATTTTCATACCTTCCCAGAGCCCCAGACTAGGCCTCGACCCTACTGGGCCCCTACGGTTTGCTGACAACTCCTTGAGGCGCACGGGAACAGTGCGCGCCGTAAACGACTTGGGCTCGGTCCGGTCTGTTACCGGACAAACGGACAGCGAGCTACCCATTGCCCGCCGTCCGCAAGCCCGCGTCTACGGTGGCCGGAAATTTGGATCGGAGTTACGGCGGCGGCTGCGGCGTGAGCGCCGTTGCCTGATACGGTCAGCCTCCTCCTTTGCTAGCATTACTGCTTCGCAGAAGGAGGCGACCGCCTGCCACTCCTCCTCGCTCCGGAGCAGGAGTGGATAAGCCCAGAGCGGTGTGAGGGACATCGTAGAAGACGATTACTTCTAGACCGAAGATTTTTATTGTACTCCGAGCAAAGAAATTGAATTTCAGACATCAGATAAGAAGGAGAAGAAGGCTTGTCTAGAAAAGAGAACAGGGTAGTCAAGGCCCTTAGCGCTTTGCGCTGACGAATAGGTAACCATTTTAAAGGTGAACGATGCTCGGATACATGATTGTACTTACGGAGGTTGAACACGAATCGAATGCAGTTATTCAGAAGACGGTCAAGTTTATTGAGGAGATCTGCATTCAGGTCATAGTAGCACACATCAGCATAGTCAATAATGGGAAAGATTAGGGACTGCACAAGCATTGCTTTTATGTGAGCTGGAAGTAGATTTTTCAAACGATAGAGAGACCGTAACGTTCCAGTGACTTTTTGACTAACATTAGTGATCTACTTCCGCCAATCCAGACAAGCATCGACATACAGACCAAGATCCTTGACCTCAGAGCTAAACGGAATCACCGTGTTGTTGAAGATTACAGGTGGTACGGCTAGTCCATCCAGCTTTCTCAGACTATGGGGGCTCCCAACTATAATAGCCTGACACTTATTAGGATTAACCGCCACCCCGAATTTATCCTAGCAAAGGAGGAGGCCGACCGCATTAGGCAAAGGCGCACACGACGCCGCCGCTGCCGGGATTCCGATCCCGATTTCCGGCCACCGTAGGCGCGGGCTCGCGGACAGGGGGCAATGGGTAGCTCGCTGTCCGTCCGTCCGGTAACAGACCAGTCCGAGCTCAAGCCGTCTACGGCGCACACTGTTCCCGCGCGCCTCAAGGAGTTGTCAGCAAACTGTAGGGGTCCAAGAATCTAGAAAGCAGGGCCGAAGCCTACTGGGGCCACAGGTTATGTGAGAATGTCACCACGGGCCCCGGGACAAAGGCAATGAATGGAAGGGTAGGTTTTTAGTCAGTAAGAGTCAGACATTATTTCCCGCCCCACCCAAGGGCGGGATTTGTCAGTGGATGATTTTACCTACCAAAAAAAAAAAACCCCGAATCTATCAGACCAGTTTTTAATTACTTGTAAATTCCAATTTAGCTCTAATTTATTAATTGTAAACATCTTTTTTATTAAATTTATTTTTGTATAGCTTCTGATTATAATGTGTCCCAAATCCTTATCTTTCCTTATCCTTACTTTTCACGCAACGTGACACCAACCGATGATTATCCATAGACTACGCGCTATGCAAATGCAATGACAACCCCCGTTTGGTGGGCAAATAGTGCGACTTCTGGAAAAAACGATATAGGGCTATGTTTTTCGGAGGTGTAAGTGGACTGGTAACTAAGAACAATGTCAAGATTTTTTATTTTTTATTAGTTATAGGTTCGCGCTTGACCGCTATCTCACCTGATGGAAAGCGACGATACGGTCGACGATGGATCGCGCTTACCTAGAAGAAACCTATTCACTCTTGACTTAAAGATTCCCGGGTTGTAGCCATCAGGAAACACATAGATTTATTGCATTTTTTTTTTAAACACATAGATTATGGCCGCTATCTGAACAATGTTATAAATATAATACCGAAAGTAAAGGCAGGAGGTGACTTGCACACTCAATGAATGGGTGTCAAAAACGGCCGCTAGCACGAAGTGACGTAGCAACAAGAGGGCAACATATCCTGAGGTGCTTGAGGAGTGGACTACGGCTATCAAGACAATCCCGGAAGTACGGTCAAGATCCCTACCAGCACCTTACTGGATTACACATCCTTCTCCCGAGTATTTTATCTATTGCAAATCTTCACTCAAGCCAGTTATGGCATTTCATACTATAACTTAGTATGAAGTTCTATAACAACCAAAGGGCATATTTGAATTATTAGTAATAGGCCGTGTTAACGTAGACGCGGCGCGTTGTGCGTTTCGTTGTACATTGCAGTAGCGGGCCGCGTCATCGCTCCCGCAAACATAAACATATGGCAATGTACGACGGACCGCCCGACGCGCCGCGCAACGCACCGCGTCTCCGTAATCGAGCACTTATTGATTAATAATGCTTTAACCGTAACTTTGTAGGAAAGGATTAATATCATACCAATATTGCGTGTGTTTTTGCAATCAAAATAAAAGTCATTGGTCAATTTATTGCAGTAATGATAAGCAAACAATGGGAGGTCTTGTTTATTTGTAAAACAAATTTAATAAACGATCGCTTTGCCAAAACATATTATCGTTAAATAAAACAATATTTATAACCAAGACTATGTTATTAAATAAGTACGCGACAATCATAGCAGGCAATGTCAGTGTTGGCGTAAAGGTAACTAGATTTAAAATTAAACATTAACGAATAAAAAGTTGATCAAAGGATAATTAATCGTAATAGAATTTTTTGTGATTATGATTATTTATCGTAATCATGTATTCGAAAAATATACTGCTGAAGTTTAAACAAAAAAAAATGCTTATTTTTATTGGAAAATGAGAAAATCTCAGCTATTACAACTGCTGACAGGTCATTTTATTTTTCGAAATTAAATTAGCGTGAGCTAGATAGCTGGGTTGCTCGCCTACTGGCTGTGGGTGAATGAGAGTCGGGGCTCTGGCTACAGGCTCTACCGTCACCTAACATAGGTACTATGCTGAGTGACACCACTTTCCGGATCGCTACATGCTTGCGTCTGGGTGGTCCTAGTGGAGCTCCACATCGATATCAGTGCGGCGAAGCAGTCGAACGACTCGGACACCATAGCCTATCCTGAAGCAGAAGCGCTGGTCGGATAGCACGGCATGCCAACATTAATGACATCATCCGACGAGCTCTTGTCACCGCCGGGGTGCCAGCTGTTTTAGAACCCAATGGCTTGGCACGTGACGATGGGAAGAGGTCAGACGGGATGTCTATAATGCCTTGGAAGTTGGGTAGGCTTTTGGTGTGGGATGCAACATGCGTCGACACCCTTGCGTCATCCCATCTTCTGAGTACGGCAGGCTGTGCTGGGGCGGCTGCTACAGGTGCCGAAAACCTCAAACGGCGTAAATATAATAACCTCATCGGAAGTTATATGTTTTGAGCCGTTTGGGGTTGAAACGCTAGGGCCATGGGGTCCGAGCACTCATCGAGTCGTTCGGGATATCAGCAACCGGTTGGTTGACTCTTCGCGTGACCAGAGGGCTGGGATTTTCTTCGGTCAACGAATCAGCATTGCCATCCAACATGGCAATGCTGCTAGCGTTCTGGGCACTTTTCCCATTGACATCGATGCGGATGAATTTTTCCTATGAGCTCTTTTTCTACCCGTTTGTACATATTATTATTTTTGGTTTGTATATATACATGTTAAGTTGTAATATTTGTTAGATTAAATAATACATAAACATACCTACGTAACTTATCAAATTAATTCGAAATTAAATTAGATTTCATGATTACTCTTTTCTCAAATAAATCGTTCAATAGTTTTGTACGACTTTCCTAAATTGAACATACTTCATTTATAACAAATCTTAACAGATTGATTTATGAATATTTTTAAAAATCTCGATTACAATTATTAACATATTAATCATGATTTATTCAATCACGAGAAAATAGAATCTGATTAAAATTTATTAATCATATTAAGTAGGTAATCGATTAGAAAAACAATGTATCAAACACTGAGCTATATATAGTATATGTTGACGAGATATTTCAAACATTTTCAATTTTCCAATGCGACGTCGTCGTTCGAATCTAAGTTATTACGACGGCATGCAACCGTGGCCTCATTCTAGAAATATTTAAAACAGATGCCAGGTTTTTTTACCATTTTCGGATGATTAAAGGTCTAAAGAATAAGAAATTGAAATACTAGTTTATATAAGTTTTCAGAATTGAGTGTTACTCCCGTATTTATAAAGAAGTATTTACTTGTTACAAAGTAAAATCTTATTAAGTCTTTACTTGACGTTTGAAATCTGCATTCAAATTAATTTTTTTCTTAACTATAGAATACAAATACTCGTAGTAGTTACTTTTACTCAAGTATTTAGTTTTATTTGTTTATAAATAATAATATATACAAATATATTTATCTGGAAAAAGTTTGGACGTCATTACTTTGAATAATAAGAAAATTTGAATATTTTCAGAACTGTAGGTATACACTCTGGTAAAAAGATGAATTATTTAAAACTAAACTTAGTAAAATAAGTTAACCATTTTTTTTACAATGTATCTAGTTGACACTTTACGTGACCCAAGAGCTGGTTATTAACTCGACCAGAGATTGAGTATAAGAAAATAGCAAAATTGCAGATAACTTTTCACTTTTTACCCGTCGAAATACGCGCTTCACGAAAACCAGTATTCTCTTCTTCGACTTTTGTGGCTAATTATGATTCGTATAATCAGTCGATCTGACAATATAACAGTCAAACACAAGCTTATCAAAAAATATAAAAAAATATTTCTTAATAACCATTAGACCGTGAAGAAGTTATAAACATACACAAACTTTCGCGTTTATATTACTGTGATAGCAATGAATCGCGATATTATTGTATAGGCTTCATGATTTCGCATCGAAAGGTTATCACCCATCCATATGTCTTAGTTTATATTTAACTTCGACTTGCAAGACGATCGTGATTGTTGCTATCTCAAGACCTAATTAAATTATCTATTTCAATTATTATTAAATTAATATCTTAATTAATATGCGTACAATAAGTAGGGATGTTTCTTGTAGGGTTGTTTATTTGGAATCAAAATTATTGTGCAAGTTTCGCTTGATAAATGATAAATTATATTTATTTTGCAAAAAGGTTTTTTAAAAACACTTTTACACGTCAATTTTTTCGTCAGTTTAAGCTAGATGAGGCCGTTTGTAAATTACTATGCATTTGTGTGTATGGATGGAGAGGGAGAGGGAGGCCAAAGAAGAGATGGATGGATTGTGTGAGGAGTGATATGAAAGAAAAGGGAGTTAGTGGTAGCGTAACGAGTGATAGGACAGAATGGTAGAAAAAAACGTGTTGCGCCGACCCCAAATAAAACGGGACAAGGGCAGGAAGATTATGATGATGTTTTGTGTGTGTTTTGTTTAAATGTAATTTATTGATTTTTATTTATTATGGGCTTATAAATCTTAGGGTCTCAAATAAAGGGTATTATTATTAATATAAACCTGAACCTTTCTCAATAATCACTCTATTTAATGGCAAAACTGCATGAATTTTCATCCAATACATTCCAGGTAACACAAAACACTCAAGATAAATTAATGTTGGTGTTTGATAACTCCTGTTTAAATTTATTGATTGGGTCATTTAATAAAATATAGATATTGTGTAATTAAACCATTTTAGTGTTTTATTATTCATTTATATATATATATATATAGTTCCCCTACACGAGGAATTCGCTCCTGTATCGTGGGTGTGTTCACAAAAATGTACTCACAGACCCGAAACATCTTATTGTATGTCACACAAATACTTTTTCCCGTACGGCAATCGAATTTGCGATACACGTATATACAAGTCACTGGCAAAGTACTAGTTATAAATAAGACATGAGAACTCTTCATAAACTAGTTTTCGCGCCGATATTTCCATTTTTTTGACCACTTGTAAATGTAGCGATAAAACCTAATCCAAACCGTACCAAAAACAAAAAAAAACCAATATACGCAAACATTATCATCATCCATAATAATGAATATTTTATTAAAATTTGCTTGAATGCAACATTTAATCAATTAGTGAATTAATTTATTGATTAAACAATTCATTTTCCTTATTGATTTAAGCACGTGCATATAACTTGTAAGCAGCGTAGTAGGTATCTACTTAACCTAAATATTTTAATCAGTTCGAACAAACTTAAGTAAATGGGAGCGAATTTACGTTATCATTATGTTCAATATTTAGATGAACCTATATAACTACAAGGCCCGAATGTTATCAATGTTTTTTTAAATATTTTGCATCATGTTATAAACTAGTTTTTTTTTTTTATATTCTGTTTGACAACATGAATCAAAGCGATTCAAAGTTTTGTAGCAGCATTGTCAACGTCACGATGAATCAATTAACGGTGCAGTGCTATACAGGTCGACCTTCAGACAACAGATACATTCAAGTCCAAGGCCTTAGGTACTGTAGTATTTAACAAGCACACCATGTATTGTGCACAATGTCATATAGCCCATATATGACAACACGGTCAACTACAATACCCCACAAAAGATTCAACGCGTCACTAAATCACAATAATGAATAATCCTCTTTAAACTAGTCGTGTAATGTGTATGTTGTGGTAATCCGCCGGCAACAGCTGACTAAATCTTATTCTGTATATAAAGGTCGGTTTAAGTCCATATATGAGATCACGCAGTGCTATACAAAATTCCTAACGGTATCCACAAGTACGGGTTTTATGCAGTTTTATTTAACACCAGCCATGAAATTTTAATGCATTCAACGTGGAAACTTCCCGAAATGTACCGATGTATTCCGCGCACTATACCGTGTCTCGGCTTTTCTCGAAACCGAAAGCCATTAGCATTTTAATTGATGGTAAACACAACATCAATATTTCGAGTAACATGTAAGGACTATTTTATGCTGTAGTAAACCACGGTTTATTTATAGGAATTATACACAAAACATCTGTTTTCAGAGCACAATGATTACTGCAACACTAAAATTCCATAATAGCTGTAAATGTTATTTCTGAATGTAATCGCAACTGAAAAAAAAAATCACAGGTATTTTTCGTGTTGAATATTGAAATGGTCACAGTACCTGGCTTTCCTCTCAAGTTCGCCGGTTTTTTCATTTCTCTTGAGAATAAAAGGCAGCCTGTTCGACACAACGATCATGCTTCCTTTGCTGTTGCACGCCGAGCGACTGACACTGCCACTGTTGTTCGTTCCACTCATGTTTTAGCTTTCTTTACGAACGTTCCTATTCACGACCAATCACAGCGGCGACTGCACGCATGCGCGTCCCAAACGGAGGGATTTTTGAAAGAGAATATTTATTTAGCACTGTGTTTATATTGTTTTTGTCACTGCAAATTACTTGGATGTTTGAAGGAATTCTCGCGTTGTACTGAATCTCTATATTGACATCATGGCCGGAGATCCAAGGCGTACTGTTTCTTTTGTGTGCGTCGGGTGCCTTTATAGACTATTGAGTCTCGTTGCGTCGCAGAAGGGCGAAGTTCTCGTGCGTCTGTGAGCCGCCGGTCGAGGCGGCGGAGGTCTGCGGCCTAGCAGGGGTTATCATTACTGACCCCTCACCAAGAATTGTCTTGCATCTTATCCGGCTGAAATGCGAATTCGGTGTTTTGAAATGATTTAATGAAGAACCAGACTTCACTGTTGTGTTTGAATTTTGATAATCTTGTGAGTATCATTTGATTCAGGTTTGTTTAAATATTTTTCTTGGCTGTCAGATACTTAGAAATAATTATGCTATTAGTGTTTTTATGAAGGTTTAGTCTGATAGTAATTGTTTGATGACACCGTTCAGTAATAATAAATAGCCAATAGACTATAAGACTCGGAAAATGGAAACTGCCGAGGTTTTTCCTGCCATAGCCACGACGATATCTGGAATTGCATCTTCAAAGAAAGATCGAAACTGTCAGCCCTCATGAGGGACCAATGGTCAGTACCTACCTTTGTATCAGCTCCGGCCTTTTATATTTAAAGGAAAGACAAATGGCCCCATCAATCTGCGCTATATTGTAAATTAATATAAATTAAATAATGATAACATATTGAATGAAGATCGCAAAGAGGCGCGTAGGTTCATGAACAGGCTGCTGTTAACGATCAAAGTTATTGTCACAAAAACCTTGGAGCGGCTATTTACACTGGGAACAGGATAATTGTATATTATTACGAGCCTGTTGTGTCCCACTGCGGGGCAAAGGCCTCCCTTCCATTCTTCAACTTATCTCTGCCTTTAGCTACATCTGGTCAATCCTTCAGTAGTAGTCTAACTCGTCACTCCACCTCTTTCTGGGCCTACTTTCGTCACCGGTTCCTGTTGTTTGAGTTCTTGTTTTTGGCTGCTTTCGCCAAATTTTGTTGCGATATGTGGCCGATATGGCCTGCCCTGTTCGATTTTATTTTGGTGGTTGAGTAGCCTACATCTGCGATTTATATAAACAAAATAATTTTCCCACTGTTTTGTTGAAATAGTGTAAAAATTGTACCTACATTTATTGCAAAACATTTTGACTGTATAAAACTGTGCTTATAGTTAAAGCTGTTAATGATTGTAGTCAAAAGTTTTCATCATCTACCTGCCCTAGTCCCGTTTTATTTGGAGTCTGCGCAACACGTTTTTTTCTTTCGTTTTGTCCTATCATAAGTCACGTTATCACTTTTCTTTCATATCACTCTTGACATAATCCATCCATCGTTTCTTTGGCCTGTTTTAGTAAAATCGTCTTCAATTGTTAAAAAGGAATCATATTTTTGTATGGCCATTACAAAAACAGGATTCCTTTTTAACAATTATAGTCAGGAGTACCTAGTAATCAATTAATTTATTTGTCTTTACCTTTCTTTATTCTACTCATTGATAATGAATTATAGGCTTAGTTCAGACTTCAGATTTAACCACAAATTAGAATTGTTTTGCTAAGTTATTTGTTCACTTGGCGCAGTGGTTAAACGAGTGATTGCTATGCTGAATGTGACGGGTTCGATTCCACACTGAACAAATATTTGTATGGCCTACAGATTAAATAGCTTTTACATGTTTGTGATACGATACCGGAGTAATTTCTAGTGTGGGGCAACGATTTTTTTAAATAGAATAGTTAGTATGTAACTGGCTTATGAATTCGACTTCGTCCATGTGATTGTCGATTTATTGCAGATGCGAAGTCGAAATCCAAATGGAATAAAATGTAGCCTATATTCTATCTTGGGCTTCAAGCTTACTCCCTGTACCAAATTTCATCAAAATCGGTTCAGTACTTTAACCGTGAAAGTGTAGAATCAGACAGAGTTACTTTCT
Organism: Leucania comma; assembly: GCA_958295575.1. Lineage (NCBI taxonomy): Eukaryota > Metazoa > Arthropoda > Insecta > Lepidoptera > Noctuidae > Leucania > Leucania comma. The sequence goes on from OY282469.1 coordinate 6,390,495, forward strand.
CATTTATACTCGTAATATTAAGTGTGGACTATGTAGATAAAAAATAATAATAAATAAGCATTACAAAAAGACTATTTTTTTTAATTCTTGTTGAATTTTTTTTGCGTAGATACCTGTACCTAGGTACTTAAATATTAATGTCCTCTAATTCTGTCACTGACTTTATCCAGAACTGCAGCGTATTTAATTTGTTGAACATCAATTATTTGTGTAATCTATTTGGCAATACGCCCGTATTATGGCTAGCTTCTGAGACCTACATATCTACAGACAAATCCAGTAAAATTTCAGTTTAATGCTACTGGGAATAGTTTTTCCGCGATTCCGAGTCATGGCGTGACCGTGTGAAACATCTGATGCGCGCGTGGAGCGCACGAGACTGACGCGTGCCATGGCGACTCCTGCGCATGGCTGAGGAGGCGCTCAGTGAATGACTCCTCGCCTCCGAAGTGACTTGTGTCTATGGTATGCTCACAGCATGCTACTATCGTGACGTAATGGTGCATGTGCTTCTTTTTATTTCTAAATTATTGGTAGGCAGAAGGTCTCGTGGATTTTTCTTGCATTTGTTATTGCTCCTGACCATATTTTCGGTTTTCTATGGTATGCTTACAGCTTGATGGTTGGTACAGTACCGTTGTGACTTTGACACATCTATACTTTTATAATATTACTAGCTTTTACCAGTGACTTGGCCCTCGTAAAAGTAAGTACGTTTCTCCACACAAAAATCTCCCCATTACAAAAATCTCCCTCTTTAGGGAGTGTTTGGAAAATCTTCTCTTAGTGCTTCTAGTCTAGGTCAAAAAAGGAAACCTTGTTCAAATTTTATCCTCCTAATCCCAGTAGTTTCGGTTTTGCGTTGATATATCAGTCAGTCAGTTCGGTTGCTTGTGTGGACGCGCTAATCTCAGGAACTACTGGTTCGAATTTCAAAATTCTTTTAGTGTTGAATAGCCCATTTTTGAGGAAGCCTCTATAATTCATAAGATCAGGCTACTACCCACGGGACCAGAGCAGTAACTAAAGACGCGGTTGAGGGGACAGCTAGTGTGTCTATATTTTATACATGTTGGGTAACCAAAGACGCGGTTAGAATTGCGGGGGACAGCTAGTGTGTTTATATTTGACGCTGGTTTTTTTTTTTTAAATCAATATAAACTAGTGCTTGACTGCAATTCCATCTGATAGTAAGTAGTGATGCAATCATTGATGGTGAGGCGCATTAGTTTAATAATAGTTTATTTTTTATTGGCATTCAAATGATTACGTGAACTTTTCATGAGTTTGTTACAGCTGTTGATTGGTCGATTGAAATTCTCCTTTCGTTTCTTTAATTCGCCTTAAGAGGACTACAACACCTAAAGCGTGGTTACTCTCGGACTGCATACAAAAGAAACAGAAGCGCAATGATGCTCTGCTTGCAAATATGAATACGTTTTAGCGATTTACTAAAAAACTACAGATTTGATTATAAAATTAAAACACTATAATAGTGAAATGTTAATGTTATGTTGCTAAATCCTTTACTGTCCAGGCTGCTCGTCTGTGGAATGCATTGCCAGATGCTGTAAAACGTGCTCAATCGTTGCTTACATTCAAGAAACTTGTTAAAGAGTGATCTTTAACAAGTTTCTTGAATGTAAGCACCTTATGACCGTACCTGTCTTCTTTTTTTTCCATTTCTTTTTATTGTATATATTTTTGTATGCATGTATTTATGTATCTATTATATAGCATATGTATGTATCTGTGTTTCTATTATTGTATATTTTGTAATAAGTGTTGCTGCTTATTGTGACAGCCCCATATCATGTCCCGAAAATTACTTTCCATTCCTGGTTGCCTGTAAGAGATCGCGGAATGCGATAAGGCCGCCCATTGTATGTGCTTTAATAAAATGGTTTTCCTTTGTTTATTTTAATATGTATATACAATAAAGTATATAATAAATAAATAAATGTTGGTTGTAAAATAATCTGACAAACAATGAGAGTGATTGCATGTATTTCAATCTAGTTTTGAATCGATAAAAGAAATTTTGAGAGGTATCTTCCTCATTTTTTGTGTCGTACTATTGGTATTATGTTTTGAACACACTATCTAGCATTTATATTTGATAATAATATATATTTTTCTGATTCTAATTACTGCAGTGGGTCATATACTTTTGTGCATTAAAATACTCACAAATAGCCCCGGTAGTCCTCTTAAGGAAATGTGATTTTAATTTCATGACTTTTTATTAGGTTTCATTAGGCATTACTTTCAAACTTAGTTTCATTACATTCAAACTTTGTTTTTCATGGATTATTAAAATTAAATCATTTCCCTTAAGGCTTAGCTTAGGGATTCATTAAGTCCCCAAAGGATGTTCTTTTCGAACGATAAGCAAGTGTAGGATTAAAGACACTTAAAAGATCCCATTATGATTCACATTAATACGTTTTGTAATCATCACTAATGACTATGCGGTTACATCAATCGCGGGTGAAGCAATTAAATCCTGAGTTATCCAGTAAATTACTTGTTATATAATAGTGTCATAGTACCTTAGTTCTTGTGTTTATGTTTGCGGGAAGCCTATGGATATTTTTCGATTGTATTCTGTTAATGATGTTCAAACTTTTCGACTAGTTGCGAATATTCGGCAAAGAGCGGTGACTATTTGGCTTCTTTCTGTGTATGTATTTCTAAGTAAAATGTGTATAGGAGGAATTTAAGATCACAGAACTTAACTGAGGTATCAGGGTCCGATGTCAGTATCTTATGTGGTTATTATATATTACATTTTTGCTGTTTCTTCTTTTCCCATCTCGAAAAATTATCATTTGGCACTTACGGAAAGTATTCTCCAAATGGTCAAACAAATCCATACACGGGACTTTTTTGCCATGATCAATATGTATACAATAACATTTTATTATGAGCCTGTTGTGTTCCAATGCAGGGCAAAGGCCTCCGCTGTACTACCACGTCGCCGTTGTCAAGCCGTGTGCTGCTGTGCTTGTCTTCGCCAAATGTTGCAAAATGCAGCAGACCTACTACATGTACAATAACAGTGTTGTCTTTATTTTTTAAAACAAAAATACCGCTCTGGCCAATTTAAAGAAAAAATCAAGAAACAATACGAAATAAACAAAACATGTTCTTTTACTCTCGCGAGCTGTGGTTTCGACTTGTGCGCGAATCAGCTGTTAAAAATTGCCGAATAATACCGAAACCTGAAAGTCGAAAGCCGAGTAGTCGACCTCGTTATAATCGACTAATCGGCTAGTTAGCAGAAGTCGTACATCTCTAGTAGGTATTTATTTATTTTTACCTATATAAGTAGGCCGCCATAAAGTAGTGTCATGTAAATCACAACATGGAAATTTTATTCCATTGTAGTTAGTCATGAAGTGCAGCCATTGACTGCATGATTGGAATCGAAGTGACGCTGACGCCAATATAAATCAGACATAGGATATTAACATATAGTAGCTATCGATACGTCAACTAACTGACGAATGGTTGTGGAGACGAAAGGTTCTGAAGACGAAAGGTTTTAGAGTGGCGACCACGTACCCGAAGATGCTGCGTTGGAAGGCGTCCCATAAGGTGGACAGAAATCGTGGTGAGGGTCGCGGGAATTCGATGGATGCGAGAGGTAAAGGATCGGTACTTATGGCGATACCTGGGGGAGGCCTTTGTCTAAAAGTTAACGTCTTGCAGTTGAAATGATGATGATGATGATGACGTCAACTAACAGGACCACACATATACGCGAACAATACAGTGCTACAAAATAAAAAAACATGGGGGTATACAGAAAAAAAAAATGTTATTATGTATCAGTAGTGGAAAATGTACCTACTGTTTGTCGTAATTATTAATATTGTGTTAACAATACAAGATCGTTATCAACAAATGTAAATAGTCACAGTACAATACCAATATACATACTTGTATTTACCAGGTATGCTATAGAGTTCCGTGATAGTAAACGAAACTTGTATATCAGATATCCGAAATAAAAAAACCGGGCAAGTGCGAGTCGGACTCGCGCACTGGCGGTTCCGTACAAACTTTTCTATGAAAACAGTTTAATTTTTTTGAATAGCAAAAAAAAATGTGACATAACTACAAATTTACAGTTTTCAGATTTTTTTACTATATTTGTGCTATGAGATCTTGCTTCATGCCAAATTTTAGGATTCTAGATTATCGAAATGAACGTTTTTTGCGATGTAAATTGCAGTATCTTTTTTCCGTTAACTTAGAAGTTTATTTTTGCACAGCTTCAAGGGCCTATGGTAAGCAGTGATGCAATCGTTGATGGTGAAGCGCATTAGTTTATTATTTTAATCATAATAAACTAGCTTGCAGGCCAAATGAATGATAATCTAGACTAGATATCACAAGTCTAATCTTGCCATTTGTATTCTAATATCAGCAACTAAAACTATCCGACACTAGGTAGCGGATAATCCGAAATAATTTAATATCCGTAACCTTCGATGAAAAATGTAACCGATACCTATTACACGTATAAAAAAAAAAAAAATTTAAAATGCATAACATCCTAATATTTACCAATATTCAATATTCCTACATTTCCATAATTATCTTTTTGAATGAAATATTCCAAAACTATCAAGGTTATCAGAATGTAAACATTCTGTTCATGATATCACCAGTGCATTAAAAAAAAAACCGGATGACCAATCATGTCGGTCAGTTTATAAACTCTTATATAACATTCATATAACCTCTGGTAACATAACTAGTAAACAAACACATCATGCATTTATTTCTTGACTGTTTACCGATGGTATAACGTGAAACTGTTTAACGTTAATTTTCTTCTTCTTCCTGCCCGTATCCCATATTACTTGGTGTCGGCGCAACACGTTTTTTTCTCTCACTCTGTCCTGTCACCCGTCACACTATCACTAACACCCTTTTCTTTCATATCACCCCTAACACATCCATCCATGTCTTCTTCGGCCTCTCTCTTCCTCTCCATCCATCTACGTGTAACTGTTTTATGTTAATAATGCAGTAAATACGTTTATGACGTTTGGCGCACCGTTTGGCCCATTTTAAACACTTAACCAATGAGAGAGCCATACGTGGTAAATGTTTAAAAAGAACTCACATTCAGCGCACAGAAGTGTACCTACACCTAACCTAACACCATCATAAAAGAAAGTCAAAAAAGTCCTCATCGATCTGACACCTGAAAAAAAATTGCATAGCATAGTGCAGCAATCAGCCTTTATAATTTACCCTCTGCTGGGAATCAGGCCTCCTCTCCAGAAGAAGGAATGGGCCATAATTCACCACGCAGGCCCAGTGCGGGTTGTTGAATGTCACATGTCTACGAATTTTTGGTTCTAGGACATGCCGGTTTGCACACGAATGTTTCCTTTACCTTTTTGAGAGCAGTGGTGATGAAATAAATTACATAAAGTAATGCGATTGGCTGGGTTAAAAAAAAAAAGAAATTCGGGGTCAAAGGTCACAAAAACTCAGTTCGATGAGGATTTTTTAGGTGTCATTTATGATGATGCTTTGAATAATTTTCAGCTGGTTACAAATTATTGTAACCTTACCCCTTTTTTAGTTCTAGTTTTACTGGACGGTTTTACTGATAGTAAAACCGTAGACATCCAGCAGGGCGATGCTACTAGGGCCATACCTAGGTTACCCGTAGTCTTAGAAAATAAAGGGCATAGGTGTGGTTTTGGTCAGTAAAAGTCTGACTTGCCCTCCTGCTTCACACTAGAGCGGGTGAAATTATTAGATGATTTCCCACCTCAAAAATACTAAACATCCAGCAGTAGTATATTATTGGGCATTCTATACCACTATCGGCAAGTGCTCGGGCGAGTGCGCCTCGCTGCCGATAGTGGTATAGAACGCCCAATAATGAACGATCGACTCGACTGTGTAGTATATTACTGTACTCGCCTGAAGATTATATGAGTTGTACCACTGGCCGCCAGTAGCTAGGCGAGTTCTCCGTGCTGCGGACGATGGGATGGATCATATTGGCATGCGTTTCGTTTTTAGAAACTACTTGATGATTTTGATATGCGCTTCATATGGTGGAAACGACTTGTTGGGTTTTGTAATGCGCTTCAGCATGGAAACGACTTGATGAATTTGGTACTTATTTCAGTATTAGAATCGATTGGTATCATTCTACTCATACAAAGATCGTGCGAGTTATACGACTGGCTGCCAGTAGCTAGGCGAGTTTGCTTCGCTTCGGACAGTAGTGACAAATATCGACATGATCAATGATTAAAATTTAACTTATTCATTTTGACATGCGTTTCGTGGTTAGAAACGACTTGTTGGTTTTTAGAATGCGCTTCAAAGGTGGAAACGACTAGTGATTTGGTCATGCATTTCAGTATTAGAAACGACTTGTTGGTTTTTGTAATGCGTTTCGTGGGTCGAAACGACTTGGTGTTTGTGAAATGCGCTTCAATATTAGAAACGACTTGTTGGTTTTTGTAATGCGTTTCGTGGGTCGAAACGACTTGGTGTTTGTGAAATGCGCTTCAATATTAGAAACGACTTGTTGGTTTTTGTAATGCGTTTCGTGGGGTCGAAACGACTTGGTGTTTGTGAAATGCGCTTCAATATTAGAAACGACTTGTTGGTTTTTGTAATGCGTTTCGTGGGTCGAAACGACTTGGTCTTTGTGAAATGCGTTTCAATATTAGAAACGACTTGTTAACGCACTGCTTTCTGGATCTGAATAATAAACAAGGTACAAATTATATATTAGGTTTATTTTTCGTAAAACATTGGTTTTTCTCGGAAAATTGTATCTACCGAACGCACGAACTCTTGTAGTTTCTGCCACTGAGATGAATTCGCGTCGGTCTGGAACTTGAGTCGCACAAGCGCCTTCTTCCACAGCTCCTGGGAGTCGGTGTGGCGCGCGTCGTCAGCCTTGTACACCTTGCAGTCGACGTAGTACTCTCCGTTAATGCTCGCTGCTCGCCGCTCGCAGCCTTTGGCGACTCGGTTAACGAAGAATGATGATAGACATGTACTCGATGAATCGTCTTTTGGCACGGTGTCAGTCCCGTAGTTGTTACTGATACCGAATACATCATTATCTGTATTGGTTTTTTTACTGAAACAACGACGAAAGTTTTATTAGTTTATCATACACTTACAGGGTACATTTAACGTTTAGATACACGCAGAAAAAAAAAAAAAAAAAAAAAAAATACACACTTAGTTTTTAATTGGTATGGTGAACTAAATTATTGAATAGTTTGTTTACCTCTTACGAATTAAATTCGTTGATGATGGGTGCGACTTGCGTTTCCTATTATCTGCAGACAGCTTGCGGCTGGGAGTCGTTCTCTGGTCTGGGATCGGAGCTTGTTGAAGGTACTCGCACTCAGAGTCAGACCTGAAATAAAGATAAAACAAAATAATAATCAAACACAAATCAAATTATTACAATCACCTACAATGGGTCAGATCTCTAAGCTATGACCTGATCGGAAATATTTTATACTTACATTTTCCACTTATGTCCGTTTGATATACCAGGCTGATGATAGCAGGCGTAGTGACTGTTGGCAGCAGGCAGCGGTTAGATATCAACATTGATAGGATAACTCAGCAAGATCGCAGAGCACTTCTTGAAGATTACTTCCACACTTGTAGACTTCAGTTGGTTTGTACCGAGTACTTCGAAAACATGTAGCTTATAAATCGGAAAACGAACGATAATTCGCTATATTAAAAATGACTGCAACTGTTCATTATAATGTTGCGTAAAACAACATTTTTCCTTAGACGTATTATACTTGTTCAAAAAGTGAACACTAAGGTTCTTTTAGCTAGCACCGAATGACAAGACAGCGAAACGGCTTAGGGCTGCCAAAACGTTTACCAGTAGATAGAATAGCAACAACGGTATTAAGGAATATTCTAGCAAGTAATTTAATTATTTAGCAATCTAGAGACAATCATAAGATTAGTATTTATCATGTTATATATCCAAGTTTTACTTGTGATACTTTTATGCTTGAGTAAAGTAAGTACAGGAAATAAGTTGACTTGTAACAGTAACAAATTTTAAATGAATTTTCTCTTCGGTTAGAAACCTATAGGTTTCTGACCTGGTATTCGACATTTTATTCTACTTGTATTTTGTGATAGTGTTCCTATGTAGTTTCTGATACTTATCCATACTTTAATATGTATGCGTGCCAACCTTGACTAAAACAGCTTACTGTTGCGAATGCAACTAAGCTGACGAAAAGAAAGAAACAAGGTTACACGTGTAATGTTTTACGCAATAACAATTATTTCAATCAAATATTTTATAAATTTACTAATTAATGGAGTATTCGTTATTGACTAGGTAATCAGTAACGAATACTCCGTTAATTAGTAATGTCGAAAAATAATTTGACATTATATCAAAGCTACGACGCGTGACGGGGTGTAAATCGTTTAATCATTTAAAAAATATATAGATTTACAGCGAATGTCGAAATAACTAGTTTTATAATCTCGCGAAGCTGTACCTGACGTTTAATATTGCGATCTGAAAACACACACACGTACATAAAATTGGAACATTTATGTACAACATTAAATAATTTTCAAAAAAGGTAATTATTGAATACGTTTCGTATTTTTATTTAAAATTGTGTTATTTTTTACTAAAAATAGGCACTAACCGATCTTTCTTTTTTTCAGAAATACGTTGATACCTAATCAGATGCTCTGCCTGAAGAATAAGTGATCATCAAACCAATAGGCGTATGCAGACTTGCTCCAGATTAAAAAAATCAATAAAGTAATGCAAAAAGGTAATTAAAGAATATGTTTCGTATTTTTGTTTAAAATGTTGTTATTTTTACTAAAAATAGGTACTAACGGATCTTTATTTTTTTCAGAAATACCTTGATACCTAATCAGATGCAATGCTTGAAGAACAATTAGTGATCATCAAACCAAAAGGCGTATGCAGACTTGCTCCAGATTCAAAAATTTAATAATTCTGTCACACTACACTAACTTCGATTGTTTATTAGTCGTTATACGTGGGTAAGATCGTTTCGAGTTTAAATGGGATAATAGTTAATATCAAATAGTATAATAATGCCCCACTGTTTGGTTTGCAATTTATTTGTAGATAATCGTCGATGGTCTGGTCATTTACGTAGTAATATTCATAAAAGTAATGGTGCGACCACTGTTTTTGACAATGTCGCAATTATTAATTCTGCGTTTAAAAAACGAATCGTTAGTTACAAGATCATCGCAACTGGCGAACAAATAAATAATTTTCCTGAAATTTTTCTTAATAATATTAGTGAACAAGTTAAAACTCTAATAAACCGATCATTATTGAAACATACAGCTCTGAAAATAAATTTTGAACTTTTTTCTTTTTTTCTTATGTTTAAAAATGATCAAAAGGAAATGAAATCGTTCGCCACAAAAAACATTATTATTAATTTTAATTACGATTTTGATTCAATTTATAAAGCAACGGTTGATTTACTGTTAAAGAAAATTGAAGAGTTTCAGGAGAGAGATAGTGGTTGGTCATTTTTGAGCAATTCCCATGTAGAATTAAATATTAATAAATATCAGCCTCTCGGTGGATCTAAATTTATAATTTTACCAAAATGTATAAAAAATAAAAAAGCTTGTTTGAATATTCGTAACAATGATGAGTTTTGCTTTTTATGGTGCGTAGTGGCAGCTCTGTACCCCGCTAACAAACATCCCGACAGAGTTTCATCTTATCCCTACTTCCGGGATGTTTTGAATGTTGATGGTTTAACATTTCCGATAACATTTTCGGATATAGCTGTATTTGAGAAAAATAATCCGTTTTTGAATATTTACGTGTATGGTTTAAAAAATAATAAGACTATCGTTGGACCTTTGTATTCAACATCTAATCAAAAATATAAGAGCATCCATCTATTGTTTTTAGAAAATAATACTAATACTCATTATTGTCTTATCAATGATTTATCTCGTCTAGTCAGAAATCAGATAACTAAACATCATGGTAAACTGTACTTCTGCGAAACGTGCTTATTGTTTTTTCCGACACGCATCCAAATTGAATCACACCTGTGTGGAGGAATTGCTACGGTATTACCAGAAAAAGGAACATTTTTAAAATTCAAAAATTATGATAGAAAACAAAACATTCCTTTCGTCATATATGCTGATTTCGAAACGATACTCGAACCGATTTCCGGCGATGATTTCAACACCGCTAAAACGTCATACTCACATCGACACATTCCGGCCGCATTCGCGTATAATGTAGTGTCATCATTTAACGATAGGGTTGGCGGCTATAGAAGTTATCGTGGAAAAGATTGTGTTTCAAAATTTATACATTTACTGACTGAAGATGCTAAAGCAATACACAGAATTCTAACTAAAAGCGAGCCTATGATATTCACAGAAATAGATGCTCTAGATTTCAAACGCGCTGTTAAGTGCTACCTTTGTGATAATTTACTGTTGACAGATAGAGTAAGGGATCACTGTCATATTACAGGCCGGTACCGAGGTGCAGCACACCGACACTGCAACCTACAAAATAAAGTACCAAAATTCATCCCAATATTTTTTCATAACCTGTCCGGGTACGATTGTCATTTATTTATTAAAAAGTTAGGTGAAATTCCAGGACAAATTAAAATAATACCCAAGACTAAGGAAAAATATATATCGTTTACAAAGTTTATTCCTCTTGCTGATAATGAGTTTATACAAATAAGGTTTTTAGATTCCTTCAACTTTCTAGGAACTAGTTTAGACAAACTTGCTAAAACTTTGCAAGTTGACGATTTTGTTAACCTTAAATCAATTTTTCCCGATGAAGCGCAATTTAGTTTGCTGATTCGTAAAGGTGTGTACCCGTATGACTATATGAAAGACTGGAAATGTTACGAACAAAAGTCATTACCATCTAAATATTATTTCCATAATTATTTGACTAACGAAGGTATTAGCGATGAAGATTATAATCATGCTCAGAATGTTTGGGCTGTTTTCAATATTTCTGACCTAGGCGAGTATACAGATCTATACTTAAAAACAGATGTGCTTTTGTTGACAGACATATTTCAAAATTTTCGGAAAACATGTAAACAATATTACAAACTCGATCCTGCCTTTTACATAACTGCACCCAGTTTATCTTTCGATGCAATGTTACTAAAAACAGGTGTTCAGTTAGAACTGATTTCGGATTTAGCTATCGTCAGAATGATTCAAAGCGGTATACGAGGGGGCTTGTGCATGTGTTCCCATCGGTATGCAAAAGCAAATCACAAATACATGCCAGAACATGATGCATCACAGCCTCAGAGTTTTATAGTATATCTAGACTGTAATAACCTATACGGCTTTAGCATGTGTCAGTATTTACCGTATTCTAGTTTTAGATTTCTTGATGAAAACGAATTAACTAATTTTCGGGTAGAAAATATCGAGAATAACTCTGAGTGGGGCTTTATATTAGAAGTCGATCTTTTTTATCCTGAACATTTACACAAACACCACAATGATTTACCATTTTGCCCTGAGAAATGTATACCTCCAGGAGGTAAAACGAAGAAATTAGTTGCAAATTTGCATAATAAATACAACTACGTAATACATTATGTTCATTTAAAAAAGTGTTTAGAACATGGTTTAATATTACGTAAAGTTCATAAAGCTATTACTTTTAGACAAAGTTCTTATTTAAAACAGTACATAGAATTAAACACTCGATTAAGACAAAAGGCAAAAAGTTCTTTTGAACAAGACTTTTTTAAGTTGTTAAACAATAGTGTTTTTGGCAAAACATTAGAAAATACTGAAAATAGAGTAACCGTTCATTTAGTTAATCAATGGTGCGATCAATCTAATCGAACTAAGAAATTTATATCCTCCGAGAGACTTGTAGCCAATCCCTACTTCCATAGCGCTTCTATTCTAACTGAAAACTTAGTTGCAATACAAATGAAACCTGACCAAATTATTTTAGATAAACCTATTTATATTGGGTTCACTGTATTAGAACTTTCTAAGACACATATGTATGACTTTCATTATAATATTGTAAAACCTTTTTATGAAGATCGAGTGCAGTTGTGTTACACAGATACCGATTCGTTTGTTTATAAAATATTCACGTTTGACTTTTATCAGGACTTGAAGTATAATTTTTTGCAATATTTCGACACCAGTAACTATAATGATAAAAATGATTTTGACATACCAATTATAAACAAAAAAGTTCCAGGTTTGTTCAAAGACGAAATGGGAGGAAAATATATCTCAGATTTTGTTGGTTTGAGATCGAAGCTTTACTCAATAAAAACAGTCGATAAAGTCATTAAAAAAGCAAAAGGAGTAAAATCAAGTGTAATAAGAGACTTAACTATAACAGATTATGAAAATATTTTATTAAATGGTGGAATTATTCGTAGAAAAAATATTATGTTTAAATCTATAAAGCACGAAATATTTACTAAGAGTGTCAACAAAATAGCCTTATCTCGAAATGATGATAAACGCTCAATATCTGTAGATGGAATATCAACGCGAGCCTGGGGTCACTCACTTATTTTAAAGAGCGAAAATGTATTTCAAGATTAAGCTAATTAGTAATAGAGTTCGAATTTGATTTATGTAACCAGTGTAATATAATCTTAATATTAGTTCTTAAAAATATACCTAGGTAACTGTTTAATGTATGATAAATAATAATTCTTAGTTGTAAAAACCTAAGTTAATATGAATATATAAATAAAATGTGATTTATTATGACTACTTGTTTAATTTATGTTTTGAAACATCATCTTCCTTTTTTGTAGTTGGTTAAATAAAATGAAACCTGACTAAGATTCAATTTGCAAACATGAAGTGCATGTCGAAACTTGAATCGTTCATTTTTCAGATGTAAAATGAATTTTGTACGTATTACAATAAGACTGATTATACAAATTTCGAAGAGCCATGTTTGCGTCAATTCAATCATAACGCTGATCATACAATACGTAATAGTGCATTACCCTCATAAATGCTAAGTTAACACTTTAATCTCAATTAGGAATTGTTTCGATAGTATTTTTTTCTTTTTTTGACCATTTGCGAAATAAAACTCGTCTTTAGTACTTGTACTAAGCAGCGCTGTGCTTACCTCGAACATGTCATCGGTAAGTTTCTCAATTTATTTTTATATTGTTTAGTAACTAGTGGATCTGCTATGAATGTTGTAACCCGCTGACAGTTCGTTTATGCATCGCTATATCAACGTCTACGTTTTAGTTTAAACTTAATGAATGTCTATTTTTATTCCAGAATACAGAATCAGAAATTATGTTTAGCCAGTATGCTCAAAATCCTTATGAAGTATTCTCCGAAACGCTTCACAACGAACCCGAGTACAGCAAAAAAGTGATGAAAGAAAAGAAATCAAAACAACGTTGCAGGGACAAGTCGAAGAAGCACAATTCAACTAAATCTTTTGTAATGAGTCGACTACAGCGACGAGGCATCAAACTAATTAAAATATCAGTCATAGATTTAAGCAATAACAATCCGCAAACCAGTGACAGTGACAGTGACAGTGAGAACGTCATTATAAGTGCGCAATACATTGTTAAAGACGCTATCGACAATGTTATGGACGAAACTGAATCTCTAGTTAAAAAAATTTCTAAATCTTTAATAGATAGTGATTTTTAGTACTTATCTGTTTGCGTATTAAGTTGATTAGGCAAATATTTAGTCCTTATAAATTTGTTTTATTTAATTTTAAAGTACTCGTAGATTATTTTATATAAAGAAGTGTTGGGTGTTTATCAAAATAAAAGAAGTTTTACAATACAAATGGTTTTTTATTTAAGAAAACAATAACCTAAGTAGGTACACATTTATAACTCTAACCACTTTCTTATACATAACACATTTTTAAGAGCACAATGCTTTAAATGTTTTACACAATTTAAATTAGTTCTTCCTTCACAGTATTTTTTATGTAAAATAAAGAAATTAGGACATCCTTCAGTACCAAGGTCTGATACTTTACAGTTCTCACAAAGTTCCTTAACCCACTTAACTTTCTCCAAACCATTAACAACGATTTCCTTATTTTCTAGATAGGGAACGATTATACGACGAAATTCTTTATAGTCGATATACCCTTCGTTCCAATAAATACCTCTGTTTCTTTCTAGCCACTTAACTTGCCGTTTTTCGTCACTTGTTAAGTATTTAAACAAATATGGTGGTTTTATTAAAAATGTTTGGGTATAATCACGGGTAGCAAAAGCTAACTCTTTTATTATAAAATTATTGTACAGGTCTTTAAACCCTTGAACATCTAATATGACAGTATTCGGATTCATGATATTTTCCTGACTGTATTACTTAAAGGTTTATATTCAATAATACAGTCGTTCAATATAAGACAATACGCTGAAGTCTGATCTGGTATTTCCGAATCACTCTCAATTTCCACTCTTACGTCTACAACAGGACCTGACTTTATATTATCAGCTTGTCTAGAGCAATCGATGACAAATAGTGGCGCCAAATCTTTAAATTGTTTTTCACTTAGTAAAGGCTCCGGTCGACGCCCATAATAAGACTGCTGAAATCTGACGTATTGCTCGTATAATAAAGCGATTCTGTTATTTGCGAAACTCACATTTAGGTTTTCATATGGAAAGTAAGTAGAATTAAGGTACACTTTTACATCACGAACGTGACAATGATCGAACTGAGACATATCAGAACTGCTATTGTTTTTTCTATTTGTCTGTAGTCCCATAATAATGTATCTTGGTTTCTCTATTTGCGAGGATGTTTTGATTGACCAGGTATGTTTAGTAGTTTTAGGTAAAGCCGGATATTCGTACAGATCCCAATTTCTGAATATCATCTGGAGTGGTCGATCTTTTTCTAATAGTTTCAGCAAACTTATTTTTTCTTTGTCAGACACTTTAACGTGCGGTACGCGCCAAATGATTTTATTTATCTGAACGTCTTCTACAATTTCACCGGTGTTAAGTTTTACAGCATTCAAGTTAGTGTTGCTTCGTAGCAATATCAGTTCGTGCCTACAATTGATCACGACTTTCTTGAAATCCTCTGCGAAACCGATGATGTTACAGAGTGGTATAGAAGCAGAAAAATTACCACCATTAATGTTTTTTGTACCATCAATATTCCAGCCCCATGAATTAGATGTCTTTGATTCGTTCTCATTCATTGATATCAACGATTTCATGGTGGTAGTTACGCCAGCATTTTTTATTCTATCAATTTCTACTCCATTCAGCTCGTACCTTATATCTTGAAACAAGTAGAGTAGAGCATTATTCGTGAAATGAACACTAGTGACTTTATCTTTCATATCCTTTTTGCTTACGATAATGGTTCCTTCTAAATACAAGGTACTCGCTGATGGAAGAATGTACAAGTCCTGTTGGTTAATAGGTATACGAATTTCGTCATTTCTATTAAAACTAGTTACATAGGGCTTGTAAGAATGAAATTCAATTCCTTCAACCGTATTATCAGAAGTCGGAGCGGATAAAACGTCTAAGATATTCATTTTAGCAAACCAATCACTTTGAGAAATGCTTTGTTGTCTTTAGTTAATTTTATTTTCTTACAGCGAGCTCTTATTTGGGTGGATGCTTGAGGGGGACTGATATTTTGAATTTGTTGATGCGCATATTTATTGTAGTCAATCATTTTTTGCTTCTCAGGTGCAAATACAGTTGCACTTCTTCACCCCGTAAATTTATTAAGCGGTTATTTATATCAATCAATCGGATATGTATGCAGCTTATGTTGTTTTGGTTGACTGGAAAGTATATTGCGTTTTTTGGAATTTCTATAATTCTATAACCAGGAGGTACGTTAAGTGCAAATTCGTGAATTATGTGACTCGGTTTTCCGTTTGTGTACGAGCCGCTTACAATATCACATTCGATCCTGATCACTGTCGTAGGTAAAATGTTGACTGGAAACTGTGACACGTGCCATTTATTTGGTTCCAAGATCTGCTTATCAAAACCTAATAAATTTCTGATAGTATTCTCTTTATTAAAATTTATGTTTTTTGTACAGAATACAGTAGTTTTTAACGTATTGTTATTGCACTGCAGTTTGATTGATGCATCTTTAATTTTAGATTTTAAGTAATCATTAATATCTTGCAATTCGTAGGTGCCTTCTGGTATTTCAATAACTTTGTTAGAGTCATAATAAAACTTATTATTCGTTTTGTCGATGTTTGGAATAGAATTAAATGTTGAGAAATGCAATAAGGCACACTCATACTGTTCATTTAGTTGCAATGTGTTAGGATAGTACGTAGATAAAGTTGACGAGTTTCCAGTTATTGACAATGTGAATGACATCTTGCAAATGATTGAAATAAAAGAAAATTATAATTTTTATACGTTTTTATTCCAAAAAGTCCTTAGATATTCTAAACATAAGTGCCCACAGTTTTCTGTGTTAAATTTCTGATATCTAGTATAGTTATAAAAAACATTACATTTCTTAAAATATCGCATTAGTTCCAATGGAGGTTTCAAATCCCCAAAGCTATCAAAATATTCACAATAGTGGTTAATTTTAACATAAGCTACCCAATGTGTCCCAACATTCTTATAATTATCCAAGTTAACGACACCGCATTCAATCCGTTTTGGCACCCTAGGTAATTGATCCTTCATGTAAACTCCTCGAAAGTAGGGGATGTCACGTGCATACTTTTGTATATCTACATTAGTTAGAGGACGATTAGGTAGCTTATTTCTTAGTTTTTTGAACATTTTATAAATAAACCTTTACCATTTTTATGTGACTTAATGTATAAACCCTTGCCTAACTTTAAAGACTCCATAGCCTTATTGTGTCTTACTGTTTCTTGCAAATTTTGCTGACTAGCTTTGTAATCGTTAACAGTTTTTGCAATACCCGCCGCACCACCAGCTAAAGTACCTAAAGCCGATAAACCAGCAAAAATTGGAATCAAAGGTAGAATTCCTCCAGTTTTTGGTAACGGTATCACTCGCGGTATTCGAATCTTTGAGATTTTTGGAAATATTTTTTTTGCCGCTGCGTAAGCAACGTTGATTAATGTTTTGCTATCCTTTGGATTCAGTTTCTTGATCGTTGATTTTATTTTTGACACGAAGTTCTTAAACGTTTTAACGCCGGCACCAGATTTCAATTTGGCTTTCATAACTTTGCTTACTATCCATGAACTCAGTTTTTCTCCTTTTCCAGCATCTTTGGACTTAAGTCTTTGTTTAGCCATATTTAATAGTTGTAAATCGGCTTTGTGGCGATTGGTTAAGTCTGTATGGTTTGCATAAGCAATGTCGTGATGCATACAAGCTTCGTCTAGCTTATTTACACCTCGATCACCTCGTTGTAATCGTTTCTGGAGTTTGGTTCCTGGTCCGCAATAATTGTAACCAGGCAAATGAAGTTCAAACGGTAAATTATTAATTAATGTATTAACTAGTTCACCTCCTTGCATTGTCCGAATTGTAATGATGAAAATAGTGCAAAAATAATGTTTATATTAATATTATTTTATCCTACGATTGCAGTTTTGTCAATCCAACTGTTTTCTTCATTGTTTAGACCCAACCATTTTACGAAAATTTTTGATCCTTTTCTTTTTAAAACTCTTTCTATCAAATAAACACCAGGAAAGTTGGATTTTTGAAGTTCTTGCTCGTAAAAAGTTCCCAATATAGCTTGCTTTCGCTGATCTTCTAAATGATATGTAACAGGTATGGTAAAATTAATCTTTTTTATGGTAAATATTTCAGTTGACCAATTAGGTGTATAACCTTTCTCAAACTGGTGTTTGTATTTACTGATCCGAACAAAATCACCCACTTTGAACTTAGGTTTTCTACAAATAGAGGAATGTTTAAATGATTTTCTTATATTTTCTGCTATAATGGACATATTAGCTTTATTCACTTCGATTGGCTTAACTCTAATTGTTCGATGTTTTGTATTGTTATATGTCTTTAATATATCTTGTAACGGTAAATCTAACCATTTATAGTTTCCGTTCAGACTAAAATATTTATATAATTTATTTTTAATAGTTTTAATTAGTCGCTCAACAATAGAAGCTTTTTTGGTAGAAAATGATGAGTAATGGTTAATATTGTATGACTTCATAAGCATCTGAAATGAGTTGTTATAAAACTCTGTTCCCATATCTGTTTGTAAATTATCAGGTTTGCGTTTGCTATTAATTAATATTTTTTTGAATGCATGAGTAACATCAAGTTTATTTTTTGTTTTTAATGGCTCCGTCCAAGCATACTTTGAGAAGCAGTCAATCACTACTAAAATGTAATTGTAACCTTTATTATATTTCTTTAGGTTTTGCATGTCCATCAGATCAGCTTGCCATAAGTCATCGACTCCCTTTAGAATGACAGGACGCCTAAGAAAATTTCTTCGTGCTGCTTTGTGTATTTCATTTACAATTTGCTGCTTTGCCATTACGAAGGTTTTTGAAGTAATTTATCTACCTCTGCCTTAGTATAAAACTTATCTTGCAAATGAGTTAAAATCTCAGGTATCTTTGCTTTTAAAGTAGCCTGAACTGTACCCTTAGCGTCTTTCATGATTTGAGAACGCAATAAACCAATCATATTATTAAATTCTTTTAACATGTTAGCATTTAAATGATCCACATAATCCTTGTTCACAGCATCGTCTGATTCTACCGGATACCGAATTCCTCTCAGTCTTGATGTTTTTAAATCAAAATCTCCGTTTTCTAATTTTAACAATGCATTCTCATTAAACTCAAATAACTCCGAAAAACGCATTCTTTTGTGAATGTAGTGTCCGAATTTGTCTACGTTCATGTCTAGGTGTATTGTATCGAGAAGCTGGTAATAAAATAAACACATTTTAAAATATTTATTTATTTATAACTTTACTTTCACGCAATTCTTCAATGATAGATATAATTTCATTATCTAATCCTGTGTTACCAGCATCTCGAGATGCAATCAATAATTTTAATCTATCCACCAGTTCATTGGGATCGTCCCAATATACAAAATCTACGTTTTTCTTCCACATTTTTGTTAAGGGTAGTCCTTTTCCCTGCGATTGGTGCTCTTGAATTGTACTTCGTAGTTGGAATAGAGGCTTAATAATTTGCAAATATTTTTGTCCTTTATTACTTTTTATTGGTTTACCAGGCTCATAGTCTCGTCGATGTGCATTTGTGTCTAGTAGCATCGACTTATAATGTTTCATATCACTCTCTGTAACCAAGCTTAAATCTACGTTCTTTTTCAACAGCAACTGTTTTAAACCAGGCGTATTTCGGTATTTGCGTCCAGCCACGATGATATACTCATCGCTGATCGTTATACGAGCAGAACCTAACATCAATTTGCCGCCTTCTACTCTAACACCAAACGGAATATCTGACAGTGCTTCTGAGGACACTGACCAGGACGACGTATCACATCCCTGCTTGTTTTCAACTAATGATTTATACGAAGAGTCACTTTCGATATCAGATTCAAAATTGTCTTCATTGTTTCCTTTACTAATTGGAACTTCTTTATGTAAAGTTTTATCGATAAATGGAACTTCGGTTTCTTCATTTTCTATATTATGCAGGAGAGGAGCCTGCTTACTGACATTAGCAATTAGGTTGAGTGGTTCTGTTACCGGCTTGAAAACTGATTCCAGCACTTGCTGATTGTTAATCTCAACATCTCTCATCTTTCGTACTTTCTTCTTAACAGCTTCTGCAGCCTCAACTATTTGTCTTTTCAGTGATTTTTCCATAATAACAAAAAAAGTTCGTGATTGATTATGCGTTGTCTGAAGAAGAATAATAATATAGCGAGGGTACAGGTCTTAAATATTAATATTTTTAATCAAAGACAACAAAAGTGTCAAATTTATTTCTGTAACATCCTTTATTTTTGGAGCAATCCTTATTAATTACTACATAATTGAAGGGTTCACTCCATATTTTTGAACACATTTCACGAAATTCAATCCATGACATATCAGTGTTGACATGTTCTTCATAAATATGTCGTAAATTAATTTCATCTTGTTTAAAAAGTATGATTAAGTTCGCATTGTCTCTTACTAACTGCTTAGGGATTTTACTGTATGTTTGGTTTAGATAAAAACAATCAATGCATTTGTGTCTTCCCATCGCAAAATAATCACGCATGTTACTTTGATTTTCACAAGCAACATCATCAAAAATAATCACGGAGTTGGGTTTTGCGTCCTGAACGCTTAGTACCTCCTCATTTCCCTGATATTTCTGGAGGGAAATACCAGGCACCCGTTGCAAAACTCTTTCTAAAAAAATGTACTTGGGTTGGTGCAGAGTTTTTGAATAAACATAAACATTTTCAAATCTTAATCCGTTTTCGTGTATAAGAAGACCAATTAATAAATTGGTTTTTCCGCAGTTGGACGGACCGCAAATGATACATCGTACTGTGTTAGGCAATAATTCTCCATGACGAAAACTAGTCTTACAAATATCATCGCAGACTGTATTAACATGCAGCGATTGCGGTTGTTTTACAAATTTCATGATTACTGTCGGAAATGAACCGATTGAAAATGAGTGAATGTATATAGAACGTTAACATTTATAAACTTACCTCTTTTGGGTTCCTGGTCATTGATCGAGTCGATTGTTCATTATTGAGCATTCTGTACCACCCTTCAGAGCGATAGCGAGCTCGCAAGATCATTGGTCGTGTACAGTAATGCACTAGAGAGTAAGTAAACGGAGAATCGAGTTGATGGTTGATTTTTCATCGTGCTCCTAAACGAGGCATACTAGCCAGCCGTACGGAAGATAGTGTTAAGAAGCAGGTAACTAGTTATTGGTCGAGTTAATCGTTCCTAATACACGGTCCATCAAACTGTCTCGTTCGAGTGGAGAGTCGAGTCGATTGTCGATTATTGGGCATTCTATACCACTATCGGCAGCGAGGCGCACTCGCCCGAGCACTTGCCGATAGTGGAATAGAATGCCCAATAATATACTACTTCCAGCGCATTTGGATGTCTAGTATTTTTGAGATGTGAGCTGTAAGTCATAAAAATATTTATTCTTTGGTATTCGAACCCATTAATACGGAGCGCAGCAGTCAACCGCGTGCCAACCGTGCGCTCCTGGTACAGAATCAGACTATAAACAGTTAGGTATCTACTGATAAAATCTAAATGGAAAAACCCGGTGACTACTGTATTCTAAATTTTCCATCGAAGGGTTTTTTTTTTTTTTTTTTTTTTTTTTTTTTTTTTTTTTTTTTTTTTTTTTTTTTTTTTTTTTTTTTTTTTTTTTTTTTTTTTCATCGAAGGGTTACCATAATACTTTGTTTTGGCTGTCATTATGAATGAGTCAGTAAGGCGAGTTTATGAATGAGTGACTTACACGTACTTACACTAGCGTGTTTATTTGTGGTGTGACGTCAGAGCCACGCAGAGTCGTAGCATGGACTAATTTAGACATGGGTGAATGTGCATAAGCGAGGCCTTTTCTTTCATAAATTCGAGAGACAGCAACTGTTGCAACCCAGTGTTCAACCACCAACTTCGTTACTTAGGTACCGTCAGGTGAAATAGTTGTCAAACGCGAACTTATTTTTTTTTGTTGATAGATCTGCGCTTGACCGCTATCTCACCTGATGGAAAGTGACTATGCGGTTGACGATGGAGCGTGCTTACCTAAAAGTAACCTATTGTCTCCAGACTTAAAGATTTCCGGGTTATAGCCAACAGGAATCATAGACTCCAGCAGGGAATTCCACTCATTAGCTGCACGCACAATGAATGTGTATCAATTTTAAAAAAAAAACCTCTAAAAAGACGTCTTTTGCGTGAGACTCCTTAAATTATGGTGTGCGGCCATGGTCGAGGGCCGCAACCTCTATGCCTAGCTACGCTATAGAGCCATGTGCGTGTGTTTGTTTGTCACCAATCTCCATTTATTTTACCTACAGAAGGTGCGCTGTGAATTAGATACACAGCCTTGGAATAAATGAAGGTGTTCGATGCTTGTGTTTACTAACGTATGTTTCTATAAAAGTAATTGGTATACAAGTGATTGTTCCACTGGTCTGAGCTGAAGATTATTCGCCTTTTTGCTGCTTTGAAACGATAATTCAGTATTTTTATGATTCCGAAATTCATTTGGCACAAAAATTATCACTTTGTTGTCTGTCTGTCAAGAGTCAAGACCCTTTTTCTAGAGAACGCGTAAAAAGCTGAAATTGGGATATTATCCCTTTATAGTCCAGTCAAATTAGCCCAAAAAATAGGGGTCAAAGATCGACAGACGGACAACAAAGTGATCCTATAAGGGTTCTGTTTTTCCTTTTCAGTTACGGAACCCTAAAAACGCGCTAAGTACACTACCTCAAAGGTGGCGTCAAAACGTGTGCATATTATGACGATTACCTCTTTCAACTTTTTTAATTCATTATACTCGTATCTCTTAGGAAAAGAAGTGTTTAGACATTTTTGTCTGATCTGATCTACAATTTTTGTCTAGGCTATTTTATGATAAAACTTACCGTTTTGCTGACAATCGTGAAAAACTCGTTTTTGTGATCTTTGACCGCGAGTATTTTTTTTTCCAGGTGTCAATTTCGGATCGATGAGGAGATGAGGACTTTTTAGATTTAATTTATGATGGTTTTTGTATCCAGCCCTACCAGTTTTCAGCTGGGTACGAATCTTTGTGACTTCGGATGTCTAAATTGACCGGAATAGTACTATATGCCTAATCTATATTGGTTAATTCATTATTCTTTTGAGTTAGGTACGTAATTGGATTCGACCAAAGTTCAAATTAAAAGTACTTAATTGACGAAATATTCGTCTCATTGATGTTTTTAGATAGTTCTAATTGTTGGTCATATTAGTAGGTAGGTAATGAAAAAACAACAGCAGATATTTTAAAAAGGTTACATTAAATAATTAAGATTAAAACCGATAATTATCTTAATATTTACAATTAAACATACTTATTTAATTTGATATAGCTTATATTAAATTCGATACAGAAGAAACCAACAAAATGAAAAAATTAAAAATGAAGTCATCAAAGAAGCCTAAGTAAAGGAGTAAGGAGTAGTAAAGGAGGCCTAAGTCCCAGCAGTGGGAACATTAAAAGGCTAATTAAGCCTTTTAATGTTCCCACTGCTGGGACTTAGGCCTCCTTTCTAGAAGAGATATACCACTCAGATCCGGTGCTGGTTGGTGGATGTCACATACCTTCGAATTTTTAGTTCTGGGTTTCCTCACGATGTCTTCCTTCACCGTTTTGAGAACAGTGATGGTAAATAGAGTGCACGGTTCTTTACAGCAGATATAACAGTTCCTGATAATAACTTCGAGCTTGATGTGTACAACGACAGCGCGCTTGAGTTATTTTTTGCAATGTACCCACCTATTAAATAGTATTAGATTTTAAGCGTATGCACTCGGCACTTTCTATTATTATAATTCAACAACATTGTTTCTTGTCAAGCGATTATATATTTAATCTTTGAGAATTAAATTATATACACCACTATTTTTAAACATGGCAAATACTTAAAGGGCTTATTAGAAAAGGTCTTGTTATTATTTACGTAAAGTCTCAATGAATAATATTCATAAACAGAAAAGTTATGAGCGTTTGTTTATATTCCAAAATCACACTCAATTTATGGAAACATTGTACAGGTTATTGTTTATGAATGAAAGAATGTCAATAAAAATGGAAAAACACTGCGCTTAGTATTTTCTAGTAGTATTTGTTACGAATGATGATTAAATTATGAATTTACCAATAATGACAAATTTTCGTGGACAATTTTGGGATTTCGTTTTTTGTATTTTTGACTACACAAATATGATCAGTAACGGGTACTGATTGAGCCCCATTTTTTTGTGCACTAATTAAAAAATAGGGGTGTATATAAACAAAAATAAATAACACGATCTCGTAAGCCGGTTGATCGGTCGGTTTTTTTTTAGAAAAATAAGAATCATCTAATGACATATCCCGCCCTTGGGTGGTCGAGAGATAGTGTCAGACTTTTACTGACTTAAAACCTTTCCTTCTTTGCTTTTCATAAGTACCAGGGTCGGGTTTTCCTTCCAGAAGCGAACCCATGGCCCCAGTAGGCTTCGATCCTGCTGGGCCCATACAGATTGCTGACATGTCCTTGAGGCATGCGTGGAACAATACGCGTCGTCGGCTTGGCTCGGTCCGGACGGTTACCGGACGGTTGGACTGCGAGCTACCCATTGCTCGCCGTCCGCAAGCCCGCGCTTACGGTGGCCGGAAATCTCGATTGGGATTCCGGTAGCGGCTGGGGCGTGAGGACCGTTGTTTCCCGAGTGCGGCCTCCTCCTTTGCTAGTATTACTGCTTCACAGAAGGAGGCGCCCGCCTGCCACGCCTCCTTGCTTCGGACCACGGCCTGTACCAAGCTCCACCGCGAGAGATCGCTGCCACCGATCACCCCCACGAGTATACGGCGGTGCTCCGCTCAAGCGGGGCACACCTCTACCGTCTGCTCCACCGTGTCCTCCAGACGGCCCACACAAGGTGACACCCGGGCGTTGCTTCAGTTCAGTTTAATTTTACGTCTAGACTGACGCGAAAAACCGACCGTTAATATCCAGGTTTATCATCTTGTAACCTATACGTGCTTATTATCAATGGCGGTATCATCAAAGGTAACAACGATGTCACTCGGCAAATTGGTGCGGGATCATATGCAGGTAGCGGTGACCCACTTGCAGTCGCGACCGGCGAGTCTAGTGCATCGTGTTAACGAGTCAACTCACGCGGTGCACACGTGCCAGCTTCTAGTAACAAGGACCGTATGTGACGTGTTATGTCTAGTTTATACGTGGGCCCAGTCTCGGCCAGTCGCCATCCTTAGCCATTGTTTACACGTGGAAACCCAGTATAAACAATGGCGATTGGCATTAAAAATGGCAGGTGTGCAAGCGAGAAAGAGGGGATGGAGCTATGCACCCATATATGTATATGAATTTTAATATATTTGTGTGGCATTTAATTACCGAGAGCCGAGAGCGGTGGTGGCCGAGTAGTAACGGCCCCGAATTAAGAGTTGTAGGTCGCGGGTTCAAACCTGGCCAGGTGCATTACTTTGTGTAATTTATTTCATCACCACTGCTCTTAAAACGGTGAAGGAAAACATCATGAGGAAACTAGCATGTCCTAGAACCAAAAATTCGAAGACATGTGACATTCACTAACCCGCACTGGGCCCGCGTGACGGATTACGGCCCATTCCCTCTCTTAGAGAAGAGGCCTGTGTCATCATTAAAAGGCTGATGATGATGATTTAATTACTTTCAAAATTTAGAGAGAGATCAAAACATTTACGCCAACTACAACAATAATGACTTTTCTCTGTATTTTTTTTGTTAAAATTATTTAACATTTGATGCTATGATTTACAGATTTATCAGCTATTTAATTAATAAATATACAATTTGGCGAAATATTCCTTTAGTTTTTAATAGAACACATCTGGCTCGTTCTACTAAACTGGTCCGGGCGAATATACCCATGCACATTTTAAAAAGTTGACATTTGGCCCGTAGGCCAGTTTTTGCTAGGGCGAGATGTCCCATAACCCTATAGATCTGAATAGATCTATAACGACCAAAACGGCACTGCTAAAGGAATCTTTAGCAGTGCCGTTTTGGTCGTAACATGAATCGTGTGGTTCGTGGTAGGGCCTCAAGTTTGTTTCTACCTACAGCTGTTTAATTTCAAGGATTAATTATAATCAATCTCAATCAATTTTCAATCTTCGGAAAAACTGCCTTTTGATTTTAAATACAAATTATGCTTTCTATTTTACCTTTTTTTTTTGGTGTCGTGGTCGTGGGTTCAATTCACACCCATGCCAAATGTTTGTGTGATGAGCATGATCATTTATTCTGTGTCTGGGTGTAATCTAGACTATGTATATGTATGTTTATCAATTGTCTAGTCCTCAAAGCATAAGCTCTATTTGGTTTGGGACTAGATGTCTTTGTGTGAATGTGAATAAGTTGTGGAATATTGTTATAATATGTATTTATTAATATTATCCCAAAGGGTATTCGTATAGGTATGCGCCTGGCTGAGTTCCAACCCAGCCCAAAGTAATGCGCCCTTACTTTGTGTAATTTATTTCATCACCACTGCTCTCAAAACGGTGAAGGAAAACATCGTGAGGAAACCGGCATGTCCTAGAACCAAAAATTGGAAGACATGTGACATCCACCAACCCGCACTGGGGCCGCGTGGTGGATTGCGGCTCATTCCCTCTCCTAGAGGGAAGGTCTGTGTCCCAGCAGTGTGAACGTTAAAAGGCTGATGATGATGATGATGATTAATATTAATTTCAGCATTTATTTTAACCTTGATCGTCTAATGGAAACGGAAGCAACGTTTTGTCGTAATTGAAAAGCATTTCATAATTTCTACGTTGTTATTATGGTGTTTTCCATAGATTGTTATTCTGAAAGGTTTTCCTGCTAACTGCAATAATCGGAAACATTTAACGTTGTAATACTACCTACAATACTATTCACGGTATTTACTTATTGATGTACTTTGATATGGCTTTTTTTAATGTTATGTTTTTTATAGCTGTAGCAGAAGTATTTATGAAGTATATTTCCACGATTTTCTTACGTAGATTAAGACGGTACATATATACAAATTAATTGGACATCATCAGAAGGCTTAAAGATACTTAAAGGGCCATGGAAAGGGCTATGCTTGAAGTTTCCTTCTCTGTAATAAATCCGCAGACGAACTAAGGTCACCGACATAGCTCGAAGAATAGCCAAACTTAAGTGGTGGTGGGCAGGGCACATTGTTAGCAGTACAGATGGTTGGTGGGGTCGAAAGGTTCTAGAGTGGCGACCACGTACCGGAGGACGCAGCGTTGGAAGGCTTGGCCACAGGATGAACCGATCTGGTGAGGGTTGCGGGAATCCGATGGAATCGAGAGGCAAACCTATGTGCAACTGTGGACGTCTTCCGGCTAAAATGATGATGATAAATGATACCAAGATTTTTTATACACCGTTAAATTTTTATCGTTTTAATCCCGTAGAGGGTCGATTCGGTACATGAAACACTATCGATTTGTAAAGATAAAGTTAAAAAATAAAGTACTTTTTTCTAAAACCCGAATTAATATACGCAAGTGCGCAAATTTATTTTTATTCAGTAGAAATAAAAAATGTGTCAATTAAAATTTTACTGGATTCAGAACAGAGATCGAAATAGGCAGAGTGGTAAAGAGAGAGGTAAAGTAACATAGAGTTTTAAAAATATTTATTTACTTACTATGTTACTTCCACGAACTTTAAGTAAATATATTCTACCTATACCGACCTCTGATTATAGAGTAATCATAGTTTCCCAACATTATCGGAAATAAGCAACATTGAACTATATAATTTTGTAATATTTTAATAACCGTCGCATGATTTGTTTGTGATCATAATGTTTACATGTTTACTTAAAACTGTTTATCGTGAGATAGTAGGTAGGTAGGAATTCATGGAGATGTAATTTTCGATAGGTATATATAATATAACTTGATTTTATTTCATTTTTAACTGACATCAGAAATGGAGGAGGTTGTCAATTTGGTTTTTTAAAGGTACTTTGTCATTTACGAATCGATTCAAAAAAATCTATATTTGGATTTAAATTATAAAACACAAAACCAGAAACCAACTTCAAAAATTAAAGAGTTTTTGCATTTTTTTTTTATTGAATTTGGTTTAAACAAAACAAGAGTGTTTTTAATATCGTGCGGATTTTATCACGCACGCGGATTTGCTCCGCATGCATAACCACCGCAAATGCCCTTTTCATACAAGTATTTATTGTAATGCGTGTAATACGCATGTGGGATGCGCATAAAAAAATAAATAAAAAATAAATGGCCTCTTAGGGTTGCTGTATTGTTTGAATTGTTCGTCGGCGGTAAGCCCGCGCCTATGGTGACCGGGAATCTCCCTACGACTAGGGTTACCAGATGAAAAAATCCGGAGAAAAGGTCTGATTTTCATCGAAAAACTCTGAGATTTTTTACAGTTTCAGAATTTTCCTCAATCGTACTCAACAATTTAAAAAAAAAAAAACGTAATAATATCATTCTTAAACACTGCGGATCTCGGTCACGCTTTGTACATAAAAAGCGAGGGGTCGCGGGGAGGCGCCTCCTTTTTCCAAGGGTATTTTTTAAAAAGTTTTTTACCAATTTGTTTAACTTCTAATTGTAGGCTGAATTTCATTGAAAATCCTGAGATTCCATGTGATTTGCAAAATCCAGCCGCAATCCCGAGAAAAGTAAAAAAATCCTGAAATCTCAGAACGAGTCCTGAGTTATGGTAACCCTACCTACGACTCCTAACACCCGCCTAAGGCGCTATCTCACCCATAGATTTTTAAACTGAAATGAATAAAATAGTTCTATTGAAATGAGGTCATGATGATGCAATGATGGCTTTCTATTTCACGTTTAGAATTTTCCAAGTTTTCTCATTACGTTAAGTGCTGTGTATATCTATGGAGGTTAATCTACTAAACACGTCAGCAAATTCCTATTACTTCTGCTTTACAATGTCAATCATCCATCCATCGTCAGCATCTTTTCTTAATGTAGGTAATACATGAAAAAAAAACTTAATTAGTTTCCGTTTCAATATTATTAGTCTTTCAATATGCCTGTAGCGACATCTATGTCGTTACAAATGAACTAATCCTGCATCGCGCAATTACATTCTCCGCGCGATTCGAACATATAGAACAGCCCAAAATCATCTGTCGGGCAAAAGTCCACCAGATATAACACATGTCTGGTCGGAGGATCCTTCCTTTTCAAAGGAGGTATGTAGGACTTTACTCTCTGTCTCAAATACCTCTAAATGCCTATGAGGTTTTTTTTCATGAAATATTTCAGGTCCGTTATAGCGATTGTGTTATACTAGCTTCTACCAATGAATTTGCTCGCCTGAAAGTAGGTTTCTGTATACAAACTTTGGAAACCCTTTTAACTTTTAAGGGGGTGAAGTACCCCCTTAAAAGTTAAATTTCTAAAAAATCCTTTTTTGTGTTTGCTTACGTCATAAAAGGAAGCCATGTGCAAAATTTCATGTTCTTAGACCAGTAGACCCAGTATTTTCGGTCAGTGATTTAGTTTCTTTAATAATTGACAAATTTTTTAAGTTATAGTTTTGTACAAAATTGTGTTTGAAATAGTCTCGACTTTTCGACTTTCTATAATTTTCTCGAAAATTACGAGACCTCTTTGAGTCTCGGTTTTGTATCCTGGGATTCAGAAATGCAAAAAAACTGTAAGTCTGTAAAAACTATTCTGTGGACGGCGTTGTGTGATAGTTGTGGAATATTATTATTATTTCCTTCATTTCACTTATAAACTTATTAATTTTATTTTCAAATATTTCTTAAAAAGACATTAATAAAAAAATATATTATTATTATTTTATCCTCTTTATTCCGCTTACAACCAACTTACCAATTACATTTATAAATATTTCTTTAAAAAATAGAACAATAAAAAAAATACATTTAAAAAAAAAAAAAAAAGATAGTAGCTCACCGGTATCGGAAACATGGTCGATGCTACCAGCGGCCAGGGCTCCAGAGAAAGGAACCTACCTAACTCTACCTTATTATTATTATTATTATAATCATTCATATACAAAGAATAAGAAAATGGATATTTTGAAAGTCAACTTCTAAGGATATCAAAGAAGTCACTGGTAGAACTAGAAGCTAGCCTCTCTATAAAATCTTGGTGAAGTTCACTTATCAAGTTTTACCGGCAGATCAACATTTCCAATGTTAAGCTTGGCGATTTTATCTGTGGTTGGATTACTGCTAATCAAGAGTCATTACGAAGTAATAATACAAGTATCATGGGCAAATCTACGATTGTTTTTTTTTTGTATGACTGTAAGAAAAAGCCGCAACAGGAAAATTTGTTTGCGTCGTCATTGCGTGTCTTGGAATCAGTCTTATTACATACAACACCATTAGATTATAACCAATTTTACTAGAGTTTAAACACTGGATAATTTTTGAATATATCATTTCAAATTGCTTTGGTTCCGGCCAGCCCGTTCTATCTTCGGACTACCAGACGAACGGCGATGTTCCTCTAATATATGGTGGACATTCCACCAATAAGCACCAAACCGTATTTGAGAACACATTCATTGTGCGTGCAACTGAGGAGTCGAAATCTTCCCGATAGCTACAACCTAGGGGTGTTTAAGACAAGAGTGAATAGCCTAGGTCGCTTGTAGGAAAGCTTCGGTCCATTCTCGGCCTCATCATAGCTTACTATCAGGTGAAGTAGCTATCATGCGCGAGCCTATCTATAATAACAAAAAAAAATTACAACGATGGGGTAAACATTGTATGATTTCTACGGCTCTAGGGTGGAGCGAGAGGGCATGTCAGACTTTTACTTACAAAAACACACCTGTGTCCTTCAGTTGCCTTTTGTGTTCTACAACGATGGTTTCCCTTTCAGAAATTCTACGTGGCCCTAGCGGACATCGGCTCTGCTGGGCCCCTATATACGGTTTTGCTGACATCTCTATAAACTACGCGCCGTCGATGACTCGGGCTCTGATGTCCTCACTGGCCGGCTAGACGGCGACCTCTCTGCACCGCGGTGCTCCATCCAAGCGGGCACGTGCACCTCCATCGTATGTTTCACCGTGTCCTCTGGGCGGTTCGAACAATGGTTACACCGAGTTTCTTCTGCCTGAATCAGTTGCAAGAACCTCCCGAACTTGCCATATCCGGTGAGGACCTTATACGGAAGATGAGAGCGCTGTGGCACCTCTCCAGATCAAAGAGAGGACTTACCGCCGTGATTGTAGCGTGCCCAAATATTGGTATGGTATCACTTGATTATCAATAATCGCTCTTACGGCTACGACCTAAAGCCGATGTCAATGTCAGATTATTGCGGTTGATTGTTCTCACAGCTATTTGTGTGTACTATATAAAATAAATTAAAATCAGGTGCTGTTTATTTTTACCGCCTCTTTAACACTTGCTAATTATTTAGTAATCTGTTATGACTTTAACTTTGAAGCTGACATTGTATCGCACATAAGATTTGTAATTATTTTCCTCGTTAAAGATCTATAGAAATAATAAAGTAACTTTAAACATTTTGCGGTCTTTGTAGACACTGAACGGACAATGTTTACAAAACATTTGTCCTAATTGGTATTTAACCTACCGTACCTTTGCACTTAAAAGTAAATGATTAACTTCTATATTAACTTTTATAAGTGCATTAAAGTAATATACGGCGAACAACAAGCCAGAATTTTCCAATTTACGCTGGCCTTGCATTGTACGAAGAGTCTATACAGTCCGAGACTAGGTTATACTGGCGTTGTAGCTTAGTAAGCCACTTACTATTATTACGAGAACATTCAAGAACGTCGGTATGGTTCATTAAGATAACATTAACTATATATCATATAAAAGGCAAAGTGATTATCGATACCATCGTCGTGTGCTCTAGCTGTGCATATGTGCGTATTGATTGCACATTAGGACCGTGGCTGTAAAGAGAGCTCTTTGTTAATCGAGTCTAGAAGCTTAGGAACATGATAAAATTTCTAGAAATTCATTATTCGAATAATTGGATTAATCATCCGTATATACATATGAAAGACAAAGTCCTGACTCACTCACTAACTGATCAACGCCCAGCCCAAACTCTTAGACCTAGAACGCTCAAATTTTGCACAAAGGTTCCTTTTGAGGTCTATAAATACTAAGAAAGGATATTTCAAAATTCACCCACTAAAGAGACGAAAAGAGGGTGCAGAGTTTGTGTCGAAACCTTCTTTCACGTGGGCAAAGCCACTGGCGGAAGCTAGTCCAAAAAACCTCAAGAATAAGTATTTAAACCACAAACAATGCTATGTTTACATAGCATCGCAAAGAAAAATAAAGGATACCTAATACCGTAATTAGAGACACAATAGTAAGACAATAGGTGTGCGGACACCGGTGTCCGCTTGGGGCTTGACAGTTTAAGGTGGACGGCGAGCAATAGATAGCTTACCATCCGATAAGAGTCAGGGCCAGATCGGAGGTACACAGGCACAATTGACAGGGTCCGCTAGTGACGGTGTTTGCTAGTGCTGCCGCATTGTTTGAAAGCGCCATCGCGGCTCTGAAACGCAAACGGTATTTGAAGAGTCGGAGGAGGTTTTTAGTCAGTAAAAGTCTTACACTCTTGCTCCTGTCAGAGCGGGAGAAGTTATATGATAGTTTCCTACCATCCCCAAAGAAAAGCTCCTTTATAGTTGCAGGCAAATACCCACATTACCGTGGCTGGGCATTTGTCCGTCTGCCAGTATAGAATGTTCTGCCCACAGAACAGAAGAATGTAGTTCTGTTTTGTGGTTCTGCCTTTCACATTGGCAAAAGTTTGTGAGTGTGTGTTTGATATATGTTTGTTACTTGTTTTTGCTTGAACGCTTGAACAGATTAAGAAGAAGCTTGGCAAACCGGTAGACCATATTTTGGAAAAGCATATAGAATAGCACGTCCTTTTTAATTGACTTCAAATAAGGAGGAGGTTTTTCAATGCGGCCGTACATATCATTATTATTTTTTGTTTTTTTTTTTATGTTTTGTTTGCGGATAACTCGGTCGTTTATGGACCGATTTGTAATTTTTTACCCCTCAAAGGGCATGCTTCCAGATTGGTCCCATTTTTTTTTCAAAATCCAGTTCTGATGATGGGATCTATGAAGAATCGAGGGAACTCCTTAAATATCATAGGCAACCATTTGGTGATTTTGGTATTTTTTCGAAGACTTAACTTTTTAACTCTAAATAGTTAAAAAGTAACATTTGTTTAAGTGGAACCGATGAAGAAGACCAGAAATGACCAACGGAACTTTATACTCACATAGATATCACAATGAAGATAGTTAAGCGACTATGACATTACAGATAAATTTTGAATAGTTATGTTGAAAATGATATCGTCAAAGTGACCTGATGATGATGGAGCCGGAAGATAGGCACCGTAACTCCATAATGAATCAATGTAGCCTAGCCGTGTTTGGGCTTGTTAGAATTGCCAAGAGATGCACTTTAGCTATAAGGTAGTATCAAACTGATCTGACGATGGAGCCGGAAGGTGGAAGGTAGACACGAGAACTTCATAATAAAACAATGTATCTTAGCAGTTTTTGGGTTTATTGGGATTATAATGAGAAATAGATACTCTGGTTATAAGCGCATCAAAATATTTTTTTTACAAAAATAAAAAAATAATCTACCGTGTACGTGTTAAATAAGAAATAACCAATTCCGACTTCCAAAATTAAAATTATTTTGATTATTTTAGTAGGTTTTTTTTTCTAGTGAAGTCGGTTTTTTATTTTTTTGTAAAACTGTTTTTTTTTATCTTGGGAGTATTTTCTCTTCGGATAATTTTTTGTTATCACGCAGGCGAAGCCGCTGGCAACAGCTAGATAAATAATAATTATGGCTAGAATGCAGTTACCACGCGATCTCGCGGCATCGTTTGCGCGCATGCGTAGTTATATATTGTTATAAACAATAAGTCTAAGTCACGTGCTGGCGCAACCTCGGGCGAGAGGGTATGTTATCAGCACAAGTGCGATACATACATAAACAGTGCAATGAAATAAAAAAAATCGTATTTATAGTATTGTTTACGGACGGTGGTTGTCAGGATAAAACTGGGCGTTACCGTGGGGAAAAATAGCTTGAAATCAAGAACAATGATAACACATATTCTTTAAAATAAGCAATAAGTTATTTAATTTTGGAAGTCGGTATCAAAAAATTTAAAAAGAAGCCCAGCGATATCCGAAATTAAAATTATTTTGCATTTATTTATTTATTTTTGAAGTCAGTTCTATTTTTTATCAGAATAAAAAAATTACTATTCGCCGAGTTCCAGTAGGTTAAATAATAAAAAGTTCGACTTAATAGAAAAATTATTTATTTACGATAAACATGGCACATACCTTAAAAATAAAACAATAAGATGTGCGTCACATCTGCGCAAAAAGGCCAGCGCTCAGCAAAATGCTGGAGCTCGTGTGCATTACAGAGCCACAGCGCTGAATTTCAGCGCCAGCCGTCGTTGACGGTGAGATGCTGACTTAATGGTAAGTCGACACATTAAAAATACGAATCCCAATGGTTAAAGTACCGGTTAATTATAATACCGAAATAAAAATGCGTTGTAAAACTAAATGCATAGATCTTTCTTATTGTTATTTTTTATTTCGATTGATAAACCAAAAGCCTAGGAGATCAGCCATTTGGCGGCTGTTCCTAGGGCACGCTCGCATCGCTTCACCTTTGCATATTAATAGTCACAGTTCTAACCTAACCCAAATCATTCACCAACAATACAGAGGATCCTGGCGCTCAGCGACCGCTTATTATACTAATAGAATCAGAATCCTAATTTTAGCAGTTTATTTTAAGTATTGAAAATCGGAATTTGGTTTTTCGGTCCATCGTGCTACGGTATGGTTTTTCAATTCTTCAAACTAATGAAAATCGTAATTTTTACATTGCGATGCTTAACTTTTATGAATTGCAGACTTTTGTAAATCGGAACATTAAAAATCGGAATAGAACATCTCGGGAGTATTTTTGGTGTTCCCAGAGATTATTTCCATCACACAAACAATTTTGCCAGGTTAAAGTATTAGTTTAGACGAACTCTCGTAATTATTTATATGATGCTACGGTTTCTCTAGATGTCCAGGACATGACTCAACGCGCCTACACAGCTACCACTATATGACAGTGTTACTGCTACGATCGAGTGCCGTAGCAGAAGCTTTGGTGCTGCTACGCCATCTCTACGCGTCCGTAACAGCTACCCGTCCGCAACCGCAACGCGTCTCTACGCGCCTACGCAGCTGTCACTACGCCATTACTACGTTCGTGCATCGTAGCAGAAGCTTCGATGCTGCTACGAATTACTATACTGCTGCTACGCGCCTGCTACGCACTCGCTACGCGCCTGCTACGCGCCTGCTCCGTGCCTGCTACGGTTGCTACGCTTATATTTTGGATAAGTTCGACTCAAGAATCAAAGAAGACATTCCAAAATAGCGTAGTTATTTTAAAACAATGGGATTTATTTTTTTATGTATTTATTTATCTCGGGCCCCTGGCTTTTTCGAAGACAGTACGAGGTGTGGGTATGTGTGTAAGTTAAGTATTTATAGATTATGTAATTTTTACTTTTAAGTTGTTTGTCGTGTTCGAGTCCTGATTAAATGTTTTTCTTCTTCTTCTCAAAATTTTTCATAAATGTGGTACCAACCGACGATCATTCCTGTAGTCGCTAACCAGGTGCACCCAAGCATAACTGATGCGCAGCACCCCCAGTTGGGAAACTATCGGAATCTGTTTATTATGGTGTGTTTATTGCATATTGAATTCTTAGAACGTACAAAGAAAAAAACGCGCGACCGCAGCGCGGATGTAGCGCAGCAGTCGCGCTGCCGTCGCGTATTTTATTTATATGCAATAACAAAGCAGCACAGCACTTTAGTAAAAAAAAACCAATTTCATTCGATATGAAGTAAATCTATTACGTAAAGCTCACGCTGTGTTATTGTTTAGATATTGTCGTTAATGAATGACCGGGTCCCGTTGCGGGTCGTGCCGCAGTCACGTTGCGGGTCAATTCAAAGGCTTCACGTGTTTGAAAGGGACTCGAGCAAAACTAAACATTCCCCGACGCGTTCTATTAAACGTAAATATTTTTAACGTAGTATTAATAACATAGCTACTCGTTAATACGATATGATACCTATATATGTGGGTATAGTATATTATATTTGTATGTTTATTTTATCTATATTATATTTATACCCTTGTTTTTTTTATGATATTTTTTTTTATACATCTGCCATGTTTTCCTTGCACTAACCTTTGTTTGGGCATTAAGTCTGCCTTTGTACCTCTGTGTTGTTTGTATTTTAATAAATAAGTTATGAATTTCTAAGATAAAAAAAAACATAGTATAAAACAAAGTCGTTACCCGCTGTCTGTCCCTATGTATGCTTAAATCTTTAAAACTACGCAACGGATTTTGATGCGTAGTTTTAAAGATTAGATTAGGTAGTTTTTTTAATAGATCGAGTGATTTAAGAGGAAGGTTTATGTGTATAATACATGCATAATATATTTAATATCATCATTGCACCCTTGCGAAGCTGGGGCGGGTCATTAGTTGACTATAAATATTTTTTGCGTATTATCTAATATTCAACATGACTTGTTGAAACCTTGTTTGCCCGATATAAAATATTGCGAATGGAAGAGGTTTTTTTTTTTTTTTTTTTTATGGTAGGTTAAATCATCCAATGACAAATCCCGCCCTTGGGCGGAGCGGGAAGTAGTGTCAGAC
Organism: Leucania comma; assembly: GCA_958295575.1. Classification (NCBI taxonomy): domain Eukaryota; kingdom Metazoa; phylum Arthropoda; class Insecta; order Lepidoptera; family Noctuidae; genus Leucania; species Leucania comma. The sequence goes on from OY282469.1 coordinate 6,427,090, forward strand.
TTTTACTGACTAAAAACCTACCCCGTTCCTTCGTTGCCTATAGTGCCGGGGCTGAGCCTTCCTCTCAGAAAACGGCCCTTGACCCCAGCAGGCTTCAACCCTGCCTGCCTGCAGTTAGCAGGCTGGGCCTCTTCGGTTTGCTGACAGCTCCTTGAGGCGCGCGGGAACAGAACGCGCCGTCGACGACTTGGGCTCGGTCCGGCCGGTTACCGGACGATCGGACAGCGTGCTACCCATTGCACGCCGTCCGCAAGCCCGCGCCTACGGTGGCCGGAAATCGGGATCGGAATCCCGGCGGCGGCTGGGGCGAGCGCCCCGTTGCCTCTGCCTGATGCGGTCGGCCTCCTCCTTTGCTAGCATTACTGCTTCGCAGAAGGAGGCGACCGCCTGCCATCCCTCCTCACTACGGACCATGGCCTGAACCAAGGCCCGGCGAGAGAGATCGCTGCCGCCGATTGCCCCCACGAGGACACGGCGATGCTCCGCCCAGGCGGGGCACACCTCTACAGTATGCTCCACCGTGTCCTCCGGGTGTTCCGCACAGTGGCGACACCCGGGCGAATCCTCCGCACGAATCCGGAACAGGAACTTGGCAAAATTTCCGTGTTCCGTTAGGACCTGCGTCGTGCGGAAGTTAAGACTGCCGTGAGGTCTTTCCAGCCACGCCTCAAGGATGGGCCTTATCGCCTCGATTGTGGCGCGCCCCGAACGAGGTTGCGATAGTCGCTGACGCCATTTCGCCATGAGATCCCGCCGGAGCTCTGTCCGCCATGCCTCGACTTGTCGTGGCAGCGGAATTTCGCCCCGGCGTTGCACCTCCATGCGCTTGTCGTGCATGTGTGCAAGGACTGTTGCCTCCAGATCCCATGGCGGTTGGCCAGCAAGGAGGGTCGCCGCCTCGCGGGAAATCGTTCGGTACCCTCGCACCATGCGTATTGCCATGACCCTCTGGCACGCATTCAGCTGGGCCCTCGGTTGCTGTTGCAACGTCGGTGCCCACACCGGAGCCCCGTAGAGGGCCATGGACCGAACGATTCCCGCGTAGAGCTTCCGGCAGGAGGCGTCTGGTCCCCTGAGGTTGGGCAGGAGCCGCCCGAGAGCAGCCCCAGTCCGGTTCAGTTTGGGAGCCAGACGTCGGAAGTGCTCCTTGAAGTTCCACCAGCTGTCGAGGACGAGTCCCAGGTACTTCATCGTCGACCCGACGCTGATGTGAACTCCTCCTACCGTTAGCTGGGAACCCGGTGGTGGCGCACTCCGAGGGCCGTGAAAGCACATGGCCTCGGATTTGTGCAATGCCACCTCGAGTCCCAACTGCTGGATCCTATCAACGACTATCGCAACCCCGCGTGTCGCTAGTTCAACCGCCGTCCGGTACGACTCTCCCCGCGCCAGGACCAACGTGTCGTCCGCGTAGCAGACCACGCTGACCCCGTCGGGGAAGTCGCCGCGCAGCACGTAGTCGTACCCGATGTTCCACAAGGGTGGTCCCAGTACCGATCCCTGCGGAACACCGCACGACATCTCTCGACGTTTCCACTCTCCCTGGTGACCGGGGTAAATGATATACCTCTCTGACAGGTAGGCCTCGATTACACGACAGAGGTAGTCGGGCACCCGGTGGTACCGGAGTGCCGTTCCAATGCAACTCCAGGGCAGGGAGTTGAAGGCGTTGGCAATGTCCAAAGACACTGCCACGACACACCTGCCCTGGGATACCGCATCCCCCGTCGTGAGGGCTCGCACGCGCATGATGGCGTCCACCGTGGAGCGCATCCTGCGAAATCCGAACTGTCCGTCCGAAAGGTCCGGCCCCACCCGTGCAAGGCGCGCGACGAGGCGGTTTGCAATGATTCTTTCGAAGAGCTTGCCCACCTCGTCGAGCAGCACAATGGGCCGGTACGCGGACGGAGAGTCCGCAGGGCGCCCAGGCTTCGCTATGAGGACCAGTTTTCCCGTCTTCCAGCGAAGTGGGAACTGGCCCCTCTCCAAACATGCGCTGAAGAGCCCCCTCAATCGAGGCCCGAGAGCCTCCATGGCCAGGACCCAGGCCCTCCCAGGCAAGCCGTCGGGTCCTGGGGCGGTATTCTTGGCACTCAGCCTTTGTACCGCCACTCTCATCTCTACCTCGGTCACCTCTGGAACATCGTCGTCTTCGTGGTCCGCGTCAGGTACTGCCGGTGTTGGCGGAGCCATGGGCGGGGGGGAGTGTACCCCCCGCGTGGGGAACAGAGTGCTGACCACACCCTCCACGAGCTCGGGCCGGAGACTCTGAGTCAGTGGGGGAGCCCAGGGACGGAGTTTCTCCCGCACCATCTTGTATGGGCGTCCCCACGGGTCTGCATTCAGAGACCCCAGCCAGACGTTGCGGGCCTCCAGCTTGGCCCGCTTCATCTCCGCTCGGAGGGTGCGCTTCGCCAGCCTGTAACCCTCGTACAGCTCCGCCTCTATAGCCTCCGCATCCGGCGGGCGGTTGCGGCGCTTGCAGTACCTGGCGTACCGGCGTCGTGCGTGATTGCACGCATTGCGCAATGCCGCAATCTCCGGCGACCACCAGTACACCTGGCGCTTGGCACGTCCTGGACGGACTCGGGGCATTGACGCGTCGCAAATTTGCGACATGCCCTCCCGGAACCACTCTGCCTCGACGTCAATGTCGACAGGCCTGTCCGGTGCGCGAATGGAAGAGGTGTTTATTTCTGGCGACATTTTATTGATCGAAGCTTTCGCTGCTACAACGTGTTAGAGTTGCTAGGTACTATTAGCGAAGGGATGAAGGGATGAATATTTTTCTTTATTCTATCTTTTTTCTTTTCTTTCACTTAAAATTTGACTTGTGTCTTCTTCTACGGCATTATATGCCATTTTTAAAAGATTTTACACTGAAATAAGCATTAAGCATTGAGTCCACAGCCAAGGTAGCTGCTAAGAATCTCGGTGTTCTTGCAAAGGTCCAGCGGAACTTCACGCCGGGACAGCTTTTAATGTTATACAAAGCACAGGTCCGATCGTGTGTGGAGTACTGCAGCCACATATGGGCTGGTGCCTCACCATCAACGATTGCATCACTGCTTACCATCAGGTGGAATCACAGTCAAGTTATAGTTTAAATCAAATTAAAAAAAATATATTTTTTTCTGAGATGCGATATTTATTTATTAGAACTTTATACACTAGTAAGAAACACTGCACAAAGAAGACCATTTGCTACCAGTTGACCATAGAGCCTTCTCCCACCTAGGTGGAGCGAGAGGAAGTGTCAGACTTCTATTGACTAAAACCCACCTATGCCTATCCTTCAGTTGCCCTTTGTGTTCCAGGGTCACGTTTAATCTTTAATAATCCTGTAGGTATCACCCACACGTAGCTTATCCTCCACCCCTCCTTTTCTACTACACACATTTTATGTATAGGTACAATTATTGATTTTCCTCGTACTCTATGAGTTGAGATTTAAGTTATTTTTACATCGCCATACAATGCGCCTGCCTATACTAAGGTTAGCATAGTATAGCATCAGCCTTATAATGTGTCCACTGCTGGGACTCAGGTGGACTCAGGCCTTCTCTCTAGGAGAGGGAATGGGCCGAAATCCACCACGCGGGCCCAGTGCGGGTTGGTAGATGTCACATGTCTTCAAATTTTTGGTTCTAGGACATGCCGGAGTAGTATATTATTGGGCATTCTATACCACTATCGGCAAGTGCTCGGGCGAGTGCGCCTCGCTGCCGATAGTGGTATAGAATACCCAATAATGAACGATCGACTCGACTGTGTAGTATATTACTGTACTCGCCTGAAGATTATATGAGTTGTACCACTGGCCGCCAGTAGCTAGGCGAGTTCTCCGTGCTGCGGACGATGGTATGGATCATATTGGCATGCGTTTCGTTTTTTAGATTCTTGATGATTTTGATATGCGCTTCATATGGTGGAAACGACTTGTTGGGTTTTGTAATGCGCTTCAGCATGGAAACGACTTGATGAATTTGGTACTTATTTCAGTATTAGAATCGATTGGTATCATTCTACTCATACAAAGATCGTGCGAGTTATACGACTGCCTGCCAGTAGCTAGGCGAGTTTGCTTCGCTTCGGACAGTAGTGACAAATATCGACATGATCAATGATTAAAATTTAACTTATTCATTTTGACATGCGTTTCGTGGTTAGAAACGACTTGTTGGTTTTTAGAATGCGCTTCAAAGGTGGAAACGAATAGTGATTTGGTCATGCATTTCAGTATTAGAAACGACTTGTTGGTTTTTGTAATGCATTTCGTGGGTCGAAACGACTTGGTGTTTGTGAAATGCGCTTCAATATTAGAAACGACTGGTTGGTTTTTGTAATGCGTTTCGTGGGTCGAAACGACTTGGTGTTTGTGAAATGCGCTTCAATATTAGAAACGACTTGTTGGTTTTTGTAATGCGTTTCGTGGGTCGAAACGACTTGGTGTTTGTGAAATGCGCTTCAATATTAGAAACGACTTGTTGGTTTTTGTAATGCGTTTCGTGGGTCGAAACGACTTGGTCTTTGTGAAATGCGTTTCAATATTAGAAACGACTTGTTAACGCACTGCTTTCTGGATCTGCATAATAAACAAGGTACAAATTATATATTAGGTTTATTTTTCGTAAAACATTGGTTTTTCTCGGAAAATTGTATCTACCGAACGCACGAACTCTTGTAGTTTCTGCCACTGAGATGAATTCGCGTCGGTCTGGAACTTGAGTCGCACAAGCGCCTTCTTCCACAGCTCCTGGGAGTCGGTGTGGCGCGCGTCGTCAGCCTTGTACACCTTGCAGTCGACGTAGTACTCTCCGTTGATGCTCGCTGCTCGCCGCTCGCAGCCTTTGGCGACTCGGTTAACGAAGAATGATGATAGACATGTACTCGATGAATCGTCTTTTGGCACGGTGTCAGTCCCGTAGTTGTTACTGATACCGAATACATCATTATCTGTATTGGTTTTTTTACTGAAACAACAACGAAAGTTTTATTAGTTTATCATACACTTACAGGGTACATTTAACGTTTAGATATAAGCAGAAAAAAAAAATACACACTTTTAATTGGTATGGTGAACTAAATTATTGAATAGTTTGTTTACCTCTTACGAATTAAATTCGTTGATGATGGATGCGACTTGCGTTTCCTATTATCTGCAGACAGCTTGCGGCTGGGAGTCGTTCTCTGGTCTGGGATCGGAGCTTGTTGAAGGTACTCGCACTCAGAGTCAGACCTGAAATAAAGATAAAATAATAATCAAACACAAATCAAATTATTACAATCACCTACAATGGGTCAGATCTCTAAGCTATGACCTGATCGGAAATATTTTATACTTACATTTTCCACTTATGTCCGTTTGATATACCAGGCTGATGATAGCAGGCGTAGTGACTGTTGGCAGCAGGCAGCGGTTAGATATCAACATTGATAGGATAACTCAGCAAGATCGCAGAGCACTTCTTGAAGATTACTTCCACACTTGTAGACTTCAGTTGGTTTGTACCGAGTACTTCGAAAACATGTAGCTTATAAATCGGAAAACGAACGATAATTCGCTATATTAAAAATGACTGCAACTGTTCATTATAATGTTGCGTAAAACAACATTTTTCCTTAGACGTATTATACTTGTTCAAAAAGTGAACACTAAGGTTCTTTTAGCTAGCACCGAATGACAAGACAGCGAAACGACTTAGGGCTGGCAAAACGTTAACCAGTAGATAGAATAGCAACAACGGTATTAAGGAATATTCTAGCAAGTAATTTAATTATTTAGCAATCTAGAGACAATCATAAGATTAGTATTTATCATGTTATATATCCAAGTTTTACTTGTTATACTTTTATGCTTGAGTAAAGTAAGTACAGGAAATAAGTTGACTTGTAACAGTAACAAATTTTAAATGAACTTTCTCTTCGGTTAGAAACCTATAGGTTTCTAACCTGGTATTCGACATTTTATTTATTTTGTGATAGTGTTCCTATATAGTTTCTGATACTTATCCATACTTTAATATGTATGCGTGCCAACCTTGACTAAAACAGCTTACTGTTGCGAATGCCATTAAGCTGACGAAAAGAAAGAAACAAGGTTACACGTGTAATGTTTTACGCAATAACAATTATTTCAATCAAATATTTTATAAATTTACTAATTAATGGAGTATTCGTTATTGACTAGGTAATCAGTAACGAATACTCCGTTAATTAGTAATGTCGAAAAATAATTTGACATTATCTCAAAGCTACGACGCGTGACGGGGTGTAAATCGTTTAATCATTTAAAAAATATATAGATTTACAGCGAATGTCAAAATAACTAGTTTTATAATCTCGCGAAGCTGTACTTGACGTTTAATATTGCGATCTGAAAACACCCACACGTACATAAAATTGGAACATTTATGTACAACATTAAATAATTTTCAAAAAAGGTAATTATCGAATACGTTTCGTATTTTTATTTAAAATTGTGTTATTTTTTACTAAAAATAGGCACTAACCGATCTTTCTTTTTTTCAGAAATACGTTGATACCTAATCAGATGCAGTGCCTGATGAATAAGTGATCATCAAACCAATAGGCGTATGCAGACTTGCTCCAGATTAAAAAAATCAATAAAGTAATGCAAAAAGGTAATTAAAGAATATGTTTCGTATTTTTGTTTAAAATGTTGTTATTTTTTACTAAAAATAGGTACTAACCGATCTTTCTTTTTTTTCAGAAATACCTTGATACCTAATCAGATGCACTGCTTGAAGAACAATTAGTGATCATCAAATCAAAAGGCGTATGCAGACTTGCTCCAGATTCAAAAATTCAATAATTTTGTCACACTACACTAACTTCGATTGTTTATTAGTCGTTATACGTGGGTAAGATCGTTTCGAGTTTAAATTGGATAATAGTTAATATCAAATAGTAAAATAATGCCCCACTGTTTGGTTTGCAATTTATTTGTAGATAATCGTCGATGGTCTGGTCATTTACGTAGTAATATTCATAAAAGTAATGGTGCGACCACTGTTTTTGACAATGTCGCAATTATTAATTCTGCGTTTAAAAAACGAATCGTTAGTTACAAGATCATCGCAACTGGCGAACAAAAAAATAATTTTCCTGAAATGTTTCTTAATAATATTAGTGAACAAGTTAAAACTCTTATAAACCGATCATTATTGAAACATACAGCTCTGAAAATAAATTTTGAACTTTTTTCTTTTTTTCTTATGTTTAAAAATGATCAAAAGGAAATGAAATCGTTCGCCACAAAAAACATTATTATTAATTTTAATTACGATTTTGATTCAATTTATAAAGCAACGGTTGATTTACTGTTAAAGAAAATTGAAGAGTTTCAGGAGAGAGATAGTGGTTGGTCATTTTTGAGCAATTCCCATGTAGAATTAAATATTAATAAATATCAGCCTCTCGGTGGATCTAAATTTATAACTTTACCAAAATGTATAAAAAATAAAAAAGCTTGTTTGAATATTCGTAACAATGATGAGTTTTGCTTTTTATGGTGCGTAGTGGCAGCTCTGTACCCCGCTAACAAACATCCCGATAGAGTTTCATCTTATCCCTACTTCCGGGATGTTTTGAATGTTGATGGTTTAACATTTCCGATAACATTTTCGGATATAGCTGTATTTGAGAAAAATAATCCGTTTTTGAATATTTACGTGTATGGTTTAAAAAATAATAAGACTATCGTTGGACCTTTGTATTCAACATCTAATCAAAAATATAAGAGCATCCATCTATTGTTTTTAGAAAATAATACTAATACTCATTATTGTCTTATCAATGATTTATCTCGTCTAGCCAGAAATCAGATAACTAAACATCATGGTAAACTGTACTTCTGCGAAACGTGCTTATTGTTTTTTCCGACACGCATCCAAATTGAATCACACCTGTGTGGAGGAATTGCTACGGTATTACCAGAAAAAGGAACATTTTTAAAATTCAAAAATTATGATAGAAAACAAAACATTCCTTTCGTCATATATGCTGATTTCGAAACGATACTCGAACCGATTTCCGGCGATGATTTCAACACCGCTAAAACGTCATACTCACATCGACACATTCCGGCCGCATTCGCGTATAATGTAGTGTCATCATTTAACGATAGGGTTGGCGGCTATAGAAGTTATCGTGGAAAAGATTGTGTTTCAAAATTTATACATTTACTGACTGAAGATGCTAAAGCAATACACAGAATTCTAACTAAAAGCGAGCCTATGATATTCACAGAAATAGATGCTCTAGATTTCAAACGCGCTGTTAAGTGCTACCTTTGTGAAAATTTACTGTTGACAGATAGAGTAAGAGATCACTGTCATATTACAGGCCGGTACCGAGGTGCAGCACACCGACACTGCAACCTACAACATAAAGTACCACAATTCATCCCAATATTTTTTCATAACCTGTCCGGGTACGATTGTCATTTATTTATTAAAAAGTTAGGTGAAATTCCAGGACAAATTAAAATAATACCCAAGACTAAGGAAAAATATATATCGTTTACAAAGTTTATTCCTATTGCTAATAATGAGTTTATACAAATAAGGTTTTTAGATTCCTTCAACTTTCTAGGAACTAGTTTAGACAAACTTGCTAAAACTTTGCAAGTTGACGATTTTGTTAATCTTAAATCAATTTTTCCCGATGAAGCGCAATTTAGTTTGCTGATTCGTAAAGGTGTGTACCCGTATGACTATATGAAAGACTGGAAATGTTACGAACAAAAGTCATTACCATCTAAATATTATTTCCATAATTATTTGACTAACGAAGGTATTAGCGATGAAGATTATAATCATGCTCAGAATGTTTGGGCTATTTTCAATATTTCTGACCTAGGCGAGTATACAGATCTATACTTAAAAACAGATGTGCTTTTGTTGACAGACATATTTCAAAATTTTCGGAAAACATGTAAACAATATTACAAACTCGATCCTGCCTTTTACATAACTGCACCCAGTTTATCTTTCGATGCAATGTTACTAAAAACAGGTGTTCAGTTAGAACTGATTTCGGATTTAGCTATCGTCAGAATGATTCAAAGCGGTATACGAGGGGGCTTGTGCATGTGTTCCCATCGGTATGCAAAAGCAAATCACAAATACATGCCAGAACATGATGCATCACAGCCTCAGAGTTTCATAGTATATCTAGACTGTAATAACCTATACGGCTTTAGCATGTGTCAGTATTTACCGTATTCTAGTTTTAGATTTCTTGATGAAAACGAATTAACTAATTTTCGTGTAGAAAATATCGAGAATAACTCTGAGTGGGGCTTTATATTAGAAGTCGATCTTTTTTATCCTGAACATTTACACAAACACCACAATGATTTACCATTTTGCCCTGAGAAATGTATACCTCCAGGAGGTAAAACGAAGAAACTAGTTGCAAATTTGCATAACAAATACAACTACGTAATACATTACGTTCATTTAAAAAAGTGTTTAGAACATGGTTTAATATTACGTAAAGTTCATAAAGCTATTACTTTTAGACAAAGTTCTTATTTAAAACAGTACATAGAATTAAACACTCAATTAAGACAAAAGGCAAAAAGTTCTTTTGAACAAGACTTTTTTAAGTTGTTAAACAATAGTGTTTTTGGCAAAACATTAGAAAATACTGAAAATAGAGTAACCGTTCATTTAGTTAATCAATGGTGCGATCAATCTAATCGAACTAAGAAATTTATATCCTCCGAGAGACTTGTAGCCAATCCCTACTTCCATAGCGCTTCTATTCTAACTGAAAACTTAGTTGCAATACAAATGAAACCTGACCAAATTATTTTAGATAAACCTATTTATATTGGGTTCACTGTATTAGAACTTTCTAAGACACATATGTATGACTTTCATTATAATATTGTAAAACCTTTTTATGAAGATCGAGTGCAGTTGTGTTACACAGATACCGATTCGTTTGTTTATAAAATATTCACGTTTGACTTTTATCAGGACTTGAAGTATAATTTTTTGCAATATTTCGACACCAGTAACTATAATGATAAAAATGATTTTGACATACCAATTATAAACAAAAAAGTTCCAGGTTTGTTCAAAGACGAAATGGGAGGAAAATATATCTCAGATTTTGTTGGTTTGAGATCGAAGCTTTACTCAATAAAAACAGTCGATAAAGTCATTAAAAAAGCAAAAGGAGTAAAATCAAGTGTAATAAGAGACTTAACTATAACAGATTATGAAAATATTTTATTAAATGGTGGAATTATTCGTAGAAAAAATATTATGTTTAAATCTATAAAGCACGAAATATTTACTAAGAGTGTCAACAAAATTGCCTTATCTCGAAATGACGATAAACGCTCAATATCTGTAGATGGAATATCAACGCGAGCCTGGGGTCACTCACTTATTTTAAAGAGCGAAAATGTATTTCAAGATTAAGCTAATTAGTAATAGAGTTCGAATTTGATTTATGTAACCAGTGTAATATAATCTTAATATAGTTCTTAAAAATATACCTAGGTAACTGTTTAATGTATGATAAATAATAATTCTTAGTTGTAAAAACCTAAGTTAATATGAATATATAAATAAAATGTGATTTATTATGACTACTTGTTTAATTTATGTTTTGAAACATCATCTTCCTTTTTTGTAGTTGGTTAAATAAAATGAAACCTGACTAAGATTCAATTTGCAAACATGAAGTGCATGTCGAAACTTGAATCGTTCATTTTTCAGATGTAAAATGAATTTTGTACGTATTACAATAAGACTGATTATACAAATTTCGAAGAGCCATGTTTGCGTCAATTCAATCATAACGCTGATCATACAATACGTAACAGTGCATTACCCTCATAAATGCATAGTTAACACTTTAATCTCAATTAGGAATTGTTTCGATAGTATTTTTTTCTTTTTTTGACCATTTGCGAAATAAAACTCGTCTTTAGTACTTGTACTAAGCAGCGCTGTGCTTACCTCGAACATGTCATCGGTAAGTTTCTCAATTTATTTTTATATTTTTTAGTAACTAGTGGATCTGCTATGAATGTTGTAACCCGCTGACAGTTCGTTTATGCATCGCTATATCAACGTCTATGTTTTAGTTTAAACTTAATGAATGTCTATTTTTATTTCAGAATACAGAATCAGAAATTATGTTTAGCCAGTATGCTCAAAATCCTTATGAAGTATTCTCCGAAACGCTTCACAACGAACCCGAGTACAGCAAAAAAGTGATGAAAGAAAAGAAATCAAAACAACGTTGCAGGGACAAGTCGAAGAAGCACAATTCAACTAAATCTTTTGTAATGAGTCGACTACAGCGACGAGGCATCAAACTAATTAAAATATCAGTCATAGATTTAAGCAATAACAATCCGCAAACCAGTGACAGTGACAGTGACAGTGAGAACGTCATTATAAGTGCGCAATACATTGTTAAAGACGCTATCGACAATGTTATGGACGAAACTGAATCTCTAGTTAAAAAAATTTCTAAATCTTTAATAGATAGTGATTTTTAGTACTTATCTGTTTGCGTATGAAGTTGATTAGGCAAATATTTAGTCCTTATAAATTTGTTTTATTTAATTTTAAAGTACTCGTAGATTATTTTATATAAAGAAGTGTTGGGTGTTTATCAAAATAAAAGAAGTTTTACAATACAAATGGTTTTTTATTTAAGAAAACAATAACCTAAGTAGGTACACATTTATAACTCTAACCACTTTCTTATACATAACACATTTTTAAGAGCACAATGCTTTAAATGTTTTACACAATTTAAATTAGTTCTTCCTTCACAGTATTTTTTATGTAAAATAAAGAAATTAGGACATCCTTCAGTACCAAGGTCTGATACTTTACAGTTCTCACAAAGTTCCTTAACCCACTTAACTTTCTCCAAACCATTAACAACGATTTCCTTATTTTCTAGATAGGGAACGATTATACGACGAAATTCTTTATAGTCGATATACCCTTCGTTCCAATAAATACCTCTGTTTCTTTCTAGCCACTTAACTTGCCGTTTTTCGTCACTTGTTAAGTATTTAAACAAATATGGTGGTTTTATTAAAAATGTTTGGGTATAATCACGGGTAGCAAAAGCTAACTCTTTTATTATAAAATTATTGTACAGGTCTTTAAACCCTTGAACATCTAATATGACAGTATTCGGATTCATGATATTTTCCTGACTGTATTACTTAAAGGTTTATATTCAATAATACAGTCGTTCAATATAAGACAATACGCTGAAGTCTGATCTGGTATTTCCGAATCACTCTCAATTTCCACTCTTACGTCTACAACAGGGCCTGACTTTATATTATCAGCTTGTCTAGAGCAATCGATGACAAATAGTGGCGCCAAATCTTTAAATTGTTTTTCACTTAGTAAAGGCTCCGGTCGACGCCCATAATAAGACTGCTGAAATCTGACGTATTGCTCGTATAATAAAGCGATTCTGTTATTTGCGAAACTCACATTTAGGTTTTCATATGGAAAGTAAGTAGAATTAAGGTACACTTTTACATCACGAACGTGACAATGATCGAACTGAGACATATCAGAACTGCTATTGTTTTTTCTATTTGTCTGTAGTCCCATAATAATGTATCTTGGTTTCTCTATTTGCGAGGATGTTTTGATTGACCAGGTATGTTTAGTAGTTTTAGGTAAAGCCGGATATTCGTACAGATCCCAATTTCTGAATATCATCTGGAGTGGTCGATCTTTTTCTAATAGTTTCAGCAAACTTATTTTTTCTTTGTCAGACACTTTAACGTGCGGTACGCGCCAAATGATTTTATTTATCTGAACGTCTTCTACAATTTCACCGGTGTTAAGTTTTACAGCATTCAGGTTAGTGTTGCTTCGTAACAATATCAGTTCGTGCCTACAATTGATCACGACTTTCTTGAAATCCTCTGCGAAACCGATGATGTTACAGAGTGGTATAGAAGCAGAAAAATTACCACCATTAATGTTTTTTGTACCATCAATATTCCAGCCCCATGAATTAGATGTCTTTGATTCGTTCTCATTCATTGATATCAACGATTTCATGGTGGTAGTTACGCCAGCATTTTTTATTCTATCAATTTCTACTCCATTCAGCTCGTACCTTATATCTTGAAACAAGTAGAGTAGAGCATTATTCGTGAAATGAACACTAGTGACTTTATCTTTCATATCCTTTTTGCTTACGATAATGGTTCCTTCTAAATACAAGGTACTCGCTGATGGAAGAATGTACAAGTCCTGTTGGTTAATAGGTATACGAATTTCGTCATTTCTATTAAAACTAGTTACATAGGGCTTGTAAGAATGAAATTCAATTCCTTCAACCGTATTATCAGAAGTCGGAGCGGATAAAACGTCTAAGATATTCATTTTAGCAAACCAATCACTTTGAGAAATGCTTTGTTGTCTTTAGTTAATTTTATTTTCTTACAGCGAGCTCTTATTTGGGTGGATGCTTGAGGGGGACTGATATTTTGAATTTGTTGATGCGCATATTTATTGTAGTCAATCATTTTTTGCTTCTCAGATGCAAATACAGTTGCACTTCTTCACCCCGTAAATTTATTAAGCGGTTATTTATATCAATCAATCGGATATGTATGCAGCTTATGTTGTTTTGGTTGACTGGAAAGTATATTGCGTTTTTTGGAATTTCTATAATTCTATAACCAGGAGGTACGTTAAGTGCGAATTCGTGAATTATGTGACTCGGTTTTCCGTTTGTGTACGAGCCGCTTACAATATCACATTCGATCCTGATCACTGTCGTAGGTAAAATGTTGACTGGAAACTGTGACACGTGCCATTTATTTGGTTCCAAGATCTGCTTATCAAAACCTAATAAATTTCTGATAGTATTCTCTTTATTAAAATTTATGTTTTTTGTACAGAATACAGTAGTTTTTAACGTATTGTTATTGCACTGCAGTTTGATTGATGCATCTTTAATTTTAGATTTTAAGTAATCATTAATATCTTGCAATTCGTAGGTGCCTTCTGGTATTTCAATAACTTTGTTAGAGTCATAATAAAACTTATTATTCGTTTTGTCGATGTTTGGAATAGAATTAAATGTTGAGAAATGCAATAAGGCACACTCATACTGTTCATTTAGTTGCAATGTGTTAGGATAGTACGTAGATAAAGTTGACGAGTTTCCAGTTATTGACAATGTGAATGACATCTTGCAAATGATTGAAATAAAAGAAAATTATAATTTTTATACGTTTTTATTCCAAAAAGTCCTTAGATATTCTAAACATAAGTGCCCACAGTTTTCTGTGTTAAATTTCTGATATCTAGTATAGTTATAAAAAACATTACATTTCTTAAAATATCGCATTAGTTCCAATGGAGGTTTCAAATCCCCAAAGCTATCAAAATATTCACAATAGTGGTTAATTTTAACATAAGCTACCCAATGTGTCCCAACATTCTTATAATTATCCAAGTTAACGACACCGCATTCAATCCGTTTTGGCACCCTTGGTAATTGATCCTTCATGTAAACTCCTCGAAAGTAGGGGATGTCACGTGCATACTTTTGTATATCTACATTAGTTAGAGGACGATTAGGTAGCTTATTTCTTAGTTTTTTGAACATTTTATAAATAAACCTTTACCATTTTTATGTGACTTAATGTATAAACCCTTGCCTAACTTTAAAGACTCCATAGCCTTATTGTGTCTTACTGTTTCTTGCAAATTTTGCTGACTAGCTTTGTAATCGTTAACAGTTTTTGCAATACCCGCCGCACCACCAGCTAAAGTACCTAAAGCCGATAAACCAGCAAAAATTGGAATCAAAGGTAGAATTCCTCCAGTTTTTGGTAACGGTATCACTCGCGGTATTCGAATCTTTGAGATTTTTGGAAATATTTTTTTTGCCGCTGCGTAAGCAACGTTGATTAATGTTTTGCTATCCTTTGGATTCAGTTTCTTGATCGTTGATTTTATTTTTGACACGAAGTTCTTAAACGTTTTAACGCCGGCACCAGATTTCAATTTGGCTTTCATAACTTTGCTTACTATCCATGAACTCAGTTTTTCTCCTTTTCCAGCATCTTTGGACTTAAGTCTTTGTTTAGCCATATTTAATAGTTGTAAATCGGCTTTGTGGCGATTGGTTAAGTCTGTATGGTTTGCATAAGCAATGTCGTGATGCATACAAGCTTCGTCTAGCTTATTTACACCTCGATCACCTCGTTGTAATCGTTTCTGGAGTTTGGTTCCTGGTCCGCAATAATTGTAACCAGGCAAATGAAGTTCAAACGGTAAATTATTAATTAATGTATTAACTAGTTCACCTCCTTGCATTGTCCGAATTGTAATGATGAAAATAGTGCAAAAATAATGTTTATATTAATATTATTTTATCCTACGATTGCAGTTTTGTCAATCCAACTGTTTTCTTCATTGTTTAGACCCAACCATTTTACGAAAATTTTTGATCCTTTTCTTTTTAAAACTCTTTCTATCAAATAAACACCAGGAAAGTTGGATTTTTGAAGTTCTTGCTCGTAAAAAGTTCCCAATATAGCTTGCTTTCGCTGATCTTCTAAATGATATGTAACAGGTATGGTAAAATTAATCTTTTTTATGGTAAATATTTCAGTTGACCAATTAGGTGTATAACCTTTCTCAAACTGGTGTTTGTATTTACTGATCCGAACAAAATCACCCACTTTGAACTTAGGTTTTCTACAAATAGAGGAATGTTTGAATGATTTTCTTATATTTTCTGCTATAATGGACATATTAGCTTTATTCACTTCGATTGGCTTAACTCTAATTGTTCGATGTTTTGTATTGTTATATGTCTTTAATATATCTTGTAACGGTAAATCTAACCATTTATAGTTTCCGTTCAGACTAAAATATTTATATAATTTATTTTTAATAGTTTTAATTAGTCGCTCAACAATAGAAGCTTTTTTGGTAGAAAATGATGAGTAATGGTTAATATTGTATGACTTCATAAGCATCTGAAATGAGTTGTTATAAAACTCTGTTCCCATATCTGTTTGTAAATTATCAGGTTTGCGTTTGCTATTAATTAATATTTTTTTGAATGCATGAGTAACATCAAGTTTATTTTTTGTTTTTAATGGCTCCGTCCAAGCATACTTTGAGAAGCAGTCAATCACTACTAAAATGTAATTGTAACCTTTATTATATTTCTTTAGGTTTTGCATGTCCATCAGATCAGCTTGCCATAAGTCATCGACTCCCTTTAGAATGACAGGACGCCTAAGAAAATTTCTTCGTGCTGCTTTGTGTATTTCATTTACAATTTGCGGCTTTGCCATTACGAAGGTTTTTGAAGTAATTTATCTACCTCTGCCTTAGTATAAAACTTATCTTGCAAATGAGTTAAAATCTCAGGTATCTTTGCTTTTAAAGTAGCCTGAACTGTACCCTTAGCGTCTTTCATGATTTGAGAACGCAATAAACCAATCATATTATTAAATTCTTTTAACATGTTAGCATTTAAATGATCCACATAATCCTTGTTCACAGCATCGTCTGATTCTACCGGATACCGAATTCCTCTCAGTCTTGATGTTTTTAAATCAAAATCTCCGTTTTCTAATTTTAACAATGCATTCTCATTAAACTCAAATAACTCCGAAAAACGCATTCTTTTGTGAATGTAGTGTCCGAATTTGTCTACGTTCATGTCTAGGTGTATTGTATCGAGAAGCTGTTAATAAAATAAACACATTTTAAAATATTTATTTATTTATAACTTTACTTTCACGCAATTCTTCAATGATAGATATAATTTCATTATCTAATCCTGTGTTACCAGCATCTCGAGATGCAATCAATAATTTTAATCTATCCACCAGTTCATTGGGATCGTCCCAATATACAAAATCTACGTTTTTCTTCCACATTTTTGTTAAGGGTAGTCCTTTTCCCTGCGATTGGTGCTCTTGAATTGTACTTCGTAGTTGGAATAGAGGCTTAATAATTTGCAAATATTTTTGTCCTTTATTACTTTTTATTGGTTTACCAGGCTCATAGTCTCGTCGATGTGCATTTGTGTCTAGTAGCATCGACTTATAATGTTTCATATCACTCTCTGTAACCAAGCTTAAATCTACGTTCTTTTTCAACAGCAACTGTTTTAAACCAGGCGTATTTCGGTATTTGCGTCCAGCCACGATGATATACTCATCGCTGATCGTTATACGAGCAGAACCTAACATCAATTTGCCGCCTTCTACTCTAACACCAAACGGAATATCTGACAGTGCTTCTGAGGACACTGACCAGGACGACGTATCACATCCCTGCTTGTTTTCAACTAATGATTTATACGAAGAGTCACTTTCGATATCAGATTCAAAATCGTCTTCATTGTTTCCTTTACTAATTGGAACTTCTTTTTGTAAAGTTTTATCGATAAATGGAACTTCGGTTTCTTCATTTTCTATATTATGCAGGAGAGGAGCCTGCTTACTGACATTAGCAATTAGGTTGAGTGGTTCTGTTACCGGCTTGAAAACTGATTCCAGCACTTGCTGATTGTTAATCTCAACATCTCTCATCTTTCGTACTTTCTTCTTAACAGCTTCTGCAGCCTCAACTATTTGTCTTTTCAGTGATTTTTCCATAATAACAAAAAAAGTTCGTGATTGATTATGCGTTGTCTGAAGAAGAATAATAATATCGCGAGGGTACAGGTCTTAAATATTAATATTTTTAATCAAAGACAACAAAAGTGTCAAATTTATTTCTGTAACATCCTTTATTTTTGGAGCAATCCTTATTAATTACTACATAATTGAAGGGTTCACTCCATATTTTTGAACACATTTCACGAAATTCAATCCATGACATATCAGTGTTGACATGTTCTTCATAAATATGTCGTAAATTAATTTCATCTTGTTTAAAAAGTATGATTAAGTTCGCATTGTCTCTTACTAACTGCTTAGGGATTTTACTGTATGTTTGGTTTAGATAAAAACAATCAATGCATTTGTGTCTTCCCATCGCAAAATAATCACGCATGTTACTTTGATTTTCACAAGCAACATCATCAAAAATAATCACGGAGTTGGGTTTTGCGTCCTGAACGCTTAGTACCTCCTCATTTCCCTGATATTTCTGGAGGGAAATACCAGGCACCCGTTGCAAAACTCTTTCTAAAAAAATGTACTTGGGTTGGTGCAGAGTTTTTGAATAAACATAAACATTTTCAAATCTTAATCCGTTTTCGTGTATAAGAAGACCAATTAATAAATTGGTTTTTCCGCAGTTGGACGGACCGCAAATGATACATCGTACTGTGTTAGGCAATAATTCTCCATGACGAAAACTAGTCTTACAAATATCATCGCAGACTGTATTAACATGCAGCGATTGCGGTTGTTTTACAAATTTCATGATTACTGTCGGATATGAACCGATTGAAAATGAGTGAATGTATATAGAACGTTAACATTTATAAACTTACCTCTTTTGGGTTCCTGGTCATTGATCGAGTCGATTGTTCATTATTGAGCATTCTGTACCACCCTTCAGAGCGATAGCGAGCGCGCAAGATCATTGGTCGTGTACAGTAATGCACTAGAGAGTAAGTAAACGGAGAATCGAGTTGATGGTTGATTTTTCATCGTGCTCCTAAACGCGGCATACTAGCCAGCCGTACGGAAGATAGTGGTAAGAAGCAGGTAACTAGTTATTGGTCGAGTTAATCGTTCCTAATACACGGTCCATCAAACTGTCTCGTTCGAGTGGAGAGTCGAGTCGATTGTCGATTATTGGGCATTCTATACCACTATCGGCAGCGAGGCGCACTCGCCCGAGCACTTGCCGATAGTGGAATAGAATGCCCAATAATATACTACTTGCCGGTTTCCTCACGACGTTTGCCTTCACCGTTTTGAGAGCAGTGGTTATGAAATAAATTACACAAAGTAATGCGCCTAGGTGGGTTTGAACCCGGGACCTACAACTCGTAAGTCGGGGCCGTTACCACTCGGCCACCACTGCTCACTGCTATACTAAGGTAATTTTTTTAGCATAAATAATGAATGCAGCAGTTTTCTAGCATATAAATTGTGTTATTTACCTTACTGACGATTTAATTGGTTTTAATTATTTTATTATTTCCTTTGTTCTAAGAGATTTTATACTAATAAGGACTATTTATAAGACATATCAATAGAATCTGTAATTTGTAAGTTACATTGACTTCGCTGATTGTGAATAAATTCTCACGCCATATTATAGCAGGATATGCAGAAACTTTATTGTAACTCCTCGTGGATACGTATTACAATACCGAAATTTAAAAGCTCGAATTTTAAAATAAATATGGAAAAAATCCCGAAAAATTTAACCCCGAATGATTGTTTGCTCGAAAGTTTTAAATCCCGAAAGTTCATTTGCCCGAAAGCTTAAAATCCCAAAGATTCATATCCCAAAGTTTAAAATCTCGAAGATCCATATCCCGAAGTTCAAAATCCCAAAATAACATCAAAAAAGGTTCGTAACATAATAGGTGTGTATAAAAAAAATTTGATCGGTTTTATTCTGAGAAATGACGAATCATACCTATAATTTCCCGTAAAAATGTTTTCACCATTGTCTAATTTTCTAGTCGCAGGCAGATTGTATATTAGGCAGATTGTATGTTTCATTTTAAACTGGGTGAAATAGGTTTGGTTAGGTAATAACTCTGAACAACCTCGCTTGTATACTTACTTACGCAATGTAACAGCGAAGCAACCACCGCGTCAACTATTCTGTGCCGTTTGGAAATTCAAGAAGGGAAGCTTTCAAAGTTTAGCATAGTAGTTCCTGTATCAGTAATTTAGATTAGGTACGAGTGGAGAAGGCATGGTCAACATTTAAGAGCGCCGTGATACTATTCACACATCTTTTCTCTAGACATTTTGGAAAAAAGTGTGAAATAAAAAAGTTTTTATAAAACTATTATTTCGCGTCTCATTATCAAACATTGCGTTGGATAACACAAAAATTAGCTTTTAAACCATGCTCACGTGGATGCTAGATTGCGTGTTCTGGTCCTCTTAAGGCGTTTAATCTCAAGCAGTCCTATAAAACAGTGACTTTCTAAATTCGTAAGACCAATACTTTTGGTTCTTTTTTATTTTTTTATTATTGATAGGTTCGCGCTTGACCGCTATCTCACCTGATGGAAAGCGACGATACGGTCGACGATGGATCGCGCTTACCTAGAAGAAACCTATTCACTCTTGACTTAAAGATTCCCGGGTTGTAGCCATCAGGAAACACAGACTCCGGCAGGGAATTCCACTCCTTAGCTATACGCATAATAAAAGTGTTCCCAAAACGCTTTGTGCGTATAGGTGGGATGTCCACCATGTACCGGTGGCGCAACGCCGTACGTCTGGTAGTCCGATGATGGAACGGGCTAGGCGGAATTATTATTTTTTTCATAACATGATATTTTTTCGCTTGTTTTCCCTACTTTCAAACGGCTTTGATCTTTAGAAATATGATTACACAAAAAAAAACAACTGGTTAAGTGTTTTTCAGAATGTACATAGCATATGTAAATCAATCAATATTTCGTAATATAAATAAATTTAAAGGTCAGCGGGGCCCGGGCGAAGCTGGCCGCTAGTTGGCAGTAGGAATACCACTTGCATTTAATTGCCAAATGTTCAAAGGACTATATACCCTTAGGCGATTCAGTGGTAGGCAGTAGATACATAATTATGTTTATTTTAAGAAACCTGCAATTAGACTCGTGCATAACAGATAATACCTGATTAGACCGAGCAGACAAACAGACGCTAAGGTACTTACGTAATTATTATGTATGTTATTATAATTATGTGTGTAAACCTAATATTCCACGATATAGACCTTATCTTTTTTATTTTTTCTTTGTCGGTGAAACATATTTTTTATTGCCCTAAATTCCCATTCCCTCTCTTAGAGAGGAGGCCGGAGTCCCAGCAGTGGGAACATTATAAGGCTGATGCTATGCTATGTAGTATATATGTATGTATGTATTGCCTTATATAACATTTTACAATAATAGTGGGACCCTGACTCCTGCGCTAGGCTTAGTGCTTGTGTTAAATCAGGAGCTAGGCTAAGAGAGGAGGAGGTCTTCTACCAATATGGCATAAAAACTTAAAAGACAAAGTTACGAAATAGAAATGAATATAAAAAATATGTAAATGTGATGTTGATGTAAATTTGATAGAAACATCATTAAGTATAGTAGAGAGAAATAGAAGAAATTGGAGGAGGCCTTTACACTAACAATGGGTTTCAATAAAAATAAATTAATGGAAAAATAATTATTACGATTAATAAGCTACAATTAACATTAGATACCTATTTCTAATGTCCTACTAACACTAAACTATGAATAAATGTAAAGTTTTATAGCAAAAAAAAAAAAATGCTTTGTTATTATTTTATTATATGTACCTACTTACATTTTTAGTTTGTACGTTTCCTCTGTACAATGCCTTGGATGTCCTCCGTAATGTTGTACTTCTATATAAGCATACATATACTTATTAATAAAACTTTAAGTATCAATTTAGATGGAAAAATGAAGAAATTTGGAAACCGATATAATTATAATAATTGTTTTGTCTCCTGAAGGTGAACTCTACCCGGCTATCATTTCATGGTAGGATGCAAAGCAGCGTCCACTGTCGTGATCATGCTATGAGGCGATAAATGAGATAACCGTGTATCTCCGTATTGCATGTTTATCAGTGTGTATGGGTTACGTGTGTGGTTTACACGTAATCCATGCCTGACCCCGGCTTATGAGTTGCATGACTTGTTCTCCAAACCAAGCTGGTACTTTACTTTATATAGTATAGTCTTATTTCAACATCACTGTTCTCAAAACGGTGAAGGAAAACGATGTCTTAGAATAAAAAAAATCGCCTACAGGCAACATCGGTTCCCGCTCAGGCTCCCGGAAAGTATTGTGAAAGCTCCCACTTGAACTGCTTTAAACATCGGATGGACAGATTTTTACACAAATTGCGAGGACACGCAAATAAAATACACATCTCGACACAATAGAAACCAAATAAACATACCTCAATCCCGACTCAAAATGCACTCAACCAGCTCTTTAGTAATGTCCGCTAAAATTTATAACAAACTGCCGAATGGTATTAGAGAAGTAAAGAAAACAAATATATTTATTAATAAATTAAAACAATTTTTGGAATCTAAGGCATACTACTCGGTAAATGAATTTTTAGAAGATAAATCGATTGCAAAATGAATTGTTCTCTGTCTTATTCCCCAAAGATTCTACTAAGATATTTATTAAATATACTTAATATAATTTAGCATGAAATATAGAATTTTGACTACAATATGAATTCCCATATAAATCATAACATAATTTAATAATAATGTCGATAAAAAATAAGAATTCCTGACATAATTCACTTTTACGTAGACATAATAACAATAATATACAAATTCATAAATTAATTTCAATAATAACATAATTCAATAATAACGATGAAAAAAATAAATTATAATCTGACATAAATTACCAGTACTTATACTTTGACATAATAAAATAATAATATGCATACACAATTTAATTTAAATATATATACATAATTTAATAATAATGAACGTAATCTAACATAATTTACCAATACTTATATTATTATGTATTATTATTATGAGCCTGTAGTGTCCCACTGCAGGGCAAAGGCCTCCCTTCCATTCTTCCGGCCAATCCTTTAGAAAGGAGTCCAAATCGTCACGCCATCTCCTTCTGGGCCAATACTTATAATTTGACATAATAAAATAATGACATTTATTCACAATATACTTTAAATATCTAAAATTGAAATGTCTGACATAATTTACTTGTACATAGACATGATAATAATATACGTATATAAATTAATTTAAATAATAAGATAATTTAATAAAAATGGCGACAAAAAATAATAAATATAATATTGGACATAATTTACTAATACTTTGACATAAAATAATGACACGTATTCACAATTTAATTTAAATCTATATATATATAATTCAATAATAATGATGACAAAAATAAATTAAAATATCTGACCTAATTTACCAATACATCATACTTATACATCTATTAGATTCTACGCACAATAATTAATTGTATGAATTGTTACTTAGCCTTCATCCTCTCTCTTAACTTTGCTGTGCCCGACAGGGTCCATATTGATCTTGCAATATTTCATACCATCTATGTATATAATATGAAATGCAATAAAGTATTGAGTATTGAGTATTGACAGACTAAATATCTCCAAAGTATAAGAAACACACGCATCAGCTAATGGCTGCTAGTGTGTCTTACCAAATAATAATATAATAATAATACTCTGTTGGCATTCCACGTTTCCCTGATTTACTCGAATATTTTACAAAGCTTGTTCCAGGAAATATGGGTTTTTTTATGGTATGTAAAATCATTCAATGACAAATCCCGCCCTTGGGCGGAGCGGGAAGTAGTGTCAGACTCTTACTGACTAAAAATGGGTTGTTGAAAAACCCTTAAAAAGTTATTGAGAAATATTGTCGTCAATTAATTCAAGGCCTCTATAGAAGTGCTTCTTTATATTTTTAATATATTATGAGTACATTATAAAGAGGTCAAAGTTCATGTAAAATAGCAGATTTTCAGAGGTCTTTAATGGATTAGTTTTATTTATGTCTTGATTTCTATAGAAGCTTAGATTTATTATCCACAAGATATCTGTGTATCTAAAATATCTGAAGAAAAATGTGTAATAACATCATATTATAATCACGTAAGGTACTTCGGGTCGAACGCTCTTAAACCTTCATCATGAATCACTCTGTCTATTAGTGAAAGCCGCATGAAAATCTGTTCAATAGAATCATTTGAATACCGTAATTATTATTATTATTTTTTATAAACTAGCACTTTTTTTTTTCCGACACAGCTTTTAACAACTAGCACTTGACTGCAATCCTACCTGATGGTAAGCAGTGATGCAATCGTTGATGGTAAAGCGCACTAGTTTATTAAGAGCCTATTCACTCTGGCCTTGAAGACGTGAACGCGGACGCGAATTAGAGACACAATAGAAAAAGACAATAGGTGTGCGGACGCCGGTGTTCGCTTGGGGCTTGAGTAATTACTGTAATATCTATTAAACTAATTTGCTAGCAGTACACCTCTTCTGTCAGAACAGAAGTAGTTGTGTGTTGTGTTGTGTTGTGTTGTGTGTGTGTTGGCTGGCCTGTTGGTCTAGTAGTTAGTGACCCAGACTGCTATGCCGGAGGTCGTGGGTTCAATTCCCACCCAGGATAAATGTTTGTGTGATGAGCACGATCATTGGTTCTGTGTCTGGGTGTAATTTATCTATAATATGTATGTATTTAGAAATATCTAAGTATGTTTATCAGTTGTCTAGTACCCATAACACAAGCTCTGCTTAGCTTGGGACTAGACGGCATTGTGTGATAGTTGTGGAATATTATATTATATTCTTCTTCTTCTTCTTCCTGCCCTTGTCCCATATTACTTGGGGTCGGCGCAACACGTTTTTTTCTTCCACTCTATCCTATCAGCCGTCACACTATCACTAACTTCCTTTTCTTTCATATCACTCCTCACACAATCCATCCATCTCTTCTTCGGCCTCCCTCTTCCTCTCCATCCATCTACTTGTAAACTCAGAACTCTTTTAGTAACATGTGTTTCATCCCTCCTCTTCACATGACCATACCAAGACAAACGACTTCCTTTCAACTTTTCAGTCACTGGCGCCACTTTCAAACTTCCTCTAATATACTCATTTCTCACTTTATCCATTCTCGTCACACCACACATCCATCTCAACATTCTCATCTCCGCTACATGCAGTCTTTTTTCATCCATCTTTTTCACAGCCCAACATTCTGATCCATACAATATGACAGGTCTTATCACGGACTTGTAAATTTTACCCTTCAACTTGAGTGGCATCCGTGGGTCACAAGTTGTTCCCGTGACCTGTCGCCATTTCATCCATCCGGCGTTGATCCGATGTGTTACGTCTCGGTCTACCTCACCATCTCCTTGAACGAGCGACCCAAGGTACCGAAAGTCGGAGCAGATTGGTATGGGCGTTCCGGCGAGAGCTAAGGGCACAGGACCGGAAAGACCGCCGAAATCGCAGAACAAGTACTCCGTTTTGGTTCTACTTAATTTCAGGCCAACACTCTCCAGTCTGTGCCACCACACCTCCAATCTATTCTGGACCTCTAGGCCACTCTCGGCAATTATATTATATATTATATTTATACCTAGTGGTAACGGTCCCGATTTACGAGTTACGGAGTGGGCGCATTACTTTGTATAAGTTATTTCATCACCACTGCACTTAAAACGGCGAAGGAAAACACCGTGAGGAAAGCGGCATGTCCAAGAATAAAAAAAAAAAACAAGACATGAAGACACGCGCTATCTTCCAACCCACACTGGGCTTTCGAGGTGGATTACGGCGTAGCTACTCCCTTTTCATTTTAAGTTCTTACATTTATTTATTTATTTATTATATGCTTTATTGTACACCATTACATAAACAAAAATAAGGAACTAAAACTAAAACACACATATACAATGAGCGGCCTTATCACATTCTGCGATCTCTTTCAGGCAACCTGGAATGGACAGTAATTGTCTGGACAAGAAATGGGGCTGTCATTAGTGTGACAATACCAGTAACATACATATTTATATTACAATAGATATATAGATATATACATATGTTATATAATATATACATACATATTGATAACAATACAGCCACCCTTTTTAAAGCTTTAAGCCATAATAAGTTTCAGTAAAGTTTTGTTAATATTTCGGTACACTAGGTACAATCAGGGGTCAAAAGTGCAATTGCACTCGACCAATGCTAAACTATTGAACATTTCTTTGTAGTTGAATTTCAAGGGTCCACGACTAGTTTATTCAATACTTTAGATTGTATGCTACAAATCAAATCAGTTATTAACCACTGTCCCTCTTCTACAAAGAAATTTTAGACACTAGCATTTTGATAGAGTGCAACTGCACTTTTGACCCTTGACTGTACTATGTACTATTAAATATCCGTACGGGGTCTGTGTGCTAGATTACGGCCCATTCCCTCTTAAAATAGAGAAGGTCTAAATCCAAGTAGAGGGAATTATAATTAAGGCTGATTATGTATATTACATAGTATAATATAAACAGTAGGTATACCCGGCTGATTTATTATTTGTCACTTAGAAGTTTCGATAAAGTTAGGTTCTATATAACGTCGCATTTGGGAGACTATCATGCAGTCAACCAATCAATTGCAATCGCTTTGTTTAATTCCGGGTATTGTACTTTTTTATGTAGGAAATCATCAAATGTGACACGTGGGCCACGTGCGCCGATCTGGGCGAGTCAGTCTCCTTCTTCTTCTTCCTGCCCTTATCCCATATTACTTTGGGTCGGCGCAACACGTTTTTTTCTTCCACTCTGCCCTGTCACCCGTCACACTATTACTAACTCTCTTCATATCACTCCTCACACAATTCATCCATTTCTTCTTTGGCCTCCCTCTTCCTCTTCATTTATCTACGTGTAAACTCAGAACACTTTTAGTAAAATTTGTTTCATCCCTCATTTTTACATGATCATACGAGGACAAATGACTTCCTTTCAAATTTTCAGTCACTGGCGCAACTTTCAAACTTCCTCTAATCTACTTACTAATCTCTCACTTTATCCATTCTCGTCACACCACACATCCATCTCAACATTCTCATCTCCGCTGCATGCAATCAGTGCGTCAGTCTCTTAGAAAACAACCTTGAGTGCAGCGCTGACCCAGCAACGAAATCCAAATAGGTAGGTACATTCAAATCACATACAAATCCAATGTACATATTTAGATTTCGTCGCTGGGCCAGCGCTGCGCTCAAGGCTGTTTTCTTAGAGAAAAGAACCCATGGAAGAACATGTTTTAATAAAGCCATTTTAAGATCAAGTGCGGAACTTCTGTCAACAGGACGAGAATGCTGATAGATTTCACTTGGAGAAACCTTATCACCATTCTGTCCAGTTTATCACCTTATTGCTCGTGCATAGTGCCCTACGAGAGATTATCCAGTCCTTGATACTTCTAATTATAAATTACGATAATGATTGACGTTGGTATCACGAGCACAAACATCGGTAGATGCATGATACGCGGCCATTAATATGAGATATTAACCTATTATAAACAACCGTATCAAGTGGTAATGAAGCCTTGATGAACCTTTGGTAATGACGGATTAGGACAAGTTCAGTTTCACGCACGCTCATTAAAATACGTATGTGTAGATGTGCCATTACTGGGCATTAGTATGTTTTTAAGGTTACGTACTTTACCTCAGTTTCATTGACCTTTCCGAAGCCGCGATAAGCCGCGGCATAGCGGACAGAGTTCCTGCGGGCTCTCATGGAGAAATAGCAACAGCGATTGTCGCAACCCGAGTGTCGCAATCCCTCTTTGAGGAGTGGCTGGAAAGACCTCACGGCGTCCTCACCTTCCGCATGACGCAGGTTCTCACCGAACACGGTCAGTTCGGGAAGCTCCTGCACCGGATTCGTGCGGTAGTGACAACCGGGTGTCACCTCTGTGTGAACCGTCCGGAGGATACGGTGGAGCAAACAGTAGATGTGTGCCCCATTTGGGCACATCACCACCGTGTCCTCGTGGGGGCGATCGGCGGCAGCAATCTCTCGCGCCGAGCTTTGGCCATGTTATAAAGCGAGGAGGAGTGGCAAGCGGACGCCTCCTTCTGCGAAGCAGTAATACTGGCAATGGAGGAGGCCGCACGCGTGAGGCAACTGCGCTCTCGCCCCAGCCGCCGCCGGGATTCTGATTCCGATTTCTGGCCATCGCAGGCGCGGGCTTGCGGACGGCGAGCAACGGGCAGCAAAAAAGTACCATTGACCTTAGTACGAGTATCTTAAAATTCGGCAAGAAGCTATACCGTATACATAACAAAAAACAAAACTGTTTTGTAGTTACACACAAAAATTATTCCTTTTTTGAACCGTCGAGTACGACTTGCAGTTGACTAATATCTCATTTGATGGCAAGCGATGATGAGACTGACGTTGGATCACGCTTCTCTAGAAGTACCTAGCCTACTCACTCTTCCCAGGTAGTATTTATCAGGAAATACAGACACCGGCAGGGAATTCCTCCCTCTTCCTTGCGTCATATTCCCCAAGCTGAGAGTTGTGACCTCCCTGCTTCATCACTTTCACTCGCACGACACTTTTCTATCTGTTTCTGTCTCTGGCGGTTTGAAGGGCATTGAATACCGTGGAGTCAAGTGCAGTTCGGATCTGGTCGGACCAACGTATTGGGCTACGTCCATGAGGCCTTTTCCCATCCACTTTACCGGTCACGATAAGCCTTTCGAAGTTGCCACCGCCCTTCCTTGCAATGTAACCGAAGTATTGTATAATTTTGCGGAGAGAGTCGGACGATAACTGTGAATTCCACTCCTTAGTAATTGTATGCAAAATGAAAGTGTTCCTAAAACTTTCATGCGTATGAGTGAAATATTCTTTGTCCACCACATCCGTATGTCTAGTGGTTCGATGAGGGAACGGGCCAATAGTCAATTTCCATCCCAATTCCCATCCCAGTCCCAATTCTTTTCTTCACTATAAATAGTTAACTTTATGAATATTTTATTACGCCATTAAATATAATTCGTCCGGAAGCGTTTATTTTCATTTTAATGATTTACGTACAATTTTTAATTGTCAAGGAGTTGTTCAGAAAGATGAAACTATTTACACATTCTAAAGCGTAGAAATATAATTATGTACATTTAAAAAAAAGGAAATATACTCGTATAATCGACTTTGTTATTTAACACTTCCGTAATTAAACTTATTTTACATATTTTAGTAAAAAAAAACCGAATCGCAAAAAAAGTTTTTTTTTTGGTGACGTAACAACAAAATTACAGTTTTCATATTTTTTCCCTATATTTGTGCTATGAGACCTTGCTTCATGCCAATTTTCAGGATTCTAGTTTAACCGGTAGCATGATTCCTTATGAAGTTTGTTCCCCTCGAGACTCGAGAGTGTCAAAATACATACCCGTACGGTTTAGGACATAACCGTAGCATTTTTTTTTTTCGTTTAAGTTTGAATATTTTCTCAGCTTCAAGGGACCGCAGACCTGAGTATACGGTTTTAATTTCAACTCAATACCCCCACGCGTTCCTCAGATAAAGGGTCTTGACAGACTGACAACAAAGTGATCCAATAAGGATTCCGTTTTTCCTTTTGAGTACGAAACCCTAAAAAGATTCCGACGTATAGTGAACCTCCTCGTTTTTTGAAGTCGGTTAAAATCGGTAGGCAAGGTACCATCGCGGTCATTTCTACCTAATCACTTAAAAAAAATTCGGGCCAAATCCTTTGTAGTTTTTGTTTCGAATGCAAGCAAAAATGAACTTAGTGATGGTCAGGCAGAAGTGTCTTTTATAGTACATTAATGTTGCTGTTTAAAAACTCAGCACCTGACTGGGAAACAATCAGAAACAATTAACACTAAAGTATTAAAATATGTACTTACAATCGTATCTTGACCTTGTTTTGAAATGATTACCAAGTAATGTAAAGTAATCTGCTCACAACAGAATAACTTACAGGGTAAGTGGAGGGCAAGTTATGTCATGGGTACCTACTGCGTTCAGACTAGATGACGACGGGCTTGCAAATGGTGAGTAATGGCTAGCTCGACGTCCAATAAGGACCAGCCGCCTAGGAGGCCGTGGAACGCAAAGGTCAATTGAAGAAACACAGGTGGGTTTCGCTCCACACATAGTAGGACTAGTAGGAGGAGTATAGATTACCTACAGTACCTAAGGCCGAAGTAACTCGTCGAGTCTGAAGTTAGGCTCTGCGAACTTTAGCGTTTGTGCGCTCGTAAAAAAAATAAATGGTTTAAAAAATATACGAATAACAGTAAAATTGATAACAGCAATTTTTTTTTATCTTAATTAGGGAGCTTTGTCACTAAATTGACTATGTCGCTCCATTGTAGTAAAATTTTGAATTTTAACGTATATTATTATATAAAATTCTTGCCTCGTTTGACGAAGGCTTAGCTAATATAGTGTTGCAAATACTGATTTCAAATAAGTGCTAAACCAAATAAAAACTGTTATTGGCAGTTTTTAATTATGTCGGCCGTACTGTACCTACTAAAAAAAAGTGTAAATGACGAAACAATGTTTTCATTCCGAAAACCAACAACAACATACTATCAATAATTTAAAGTAATTAATCACAATAATTAGTCTCATTCTTATCTGCTTAGAAAAAAATATTTTACCCTCCGCGTAGCCTCTGTTTCATCTCGTAAACTTAACCTAATTGTTTTATTAAGTTAATTAATTAAAAAATAACTCATGATTCATTTCAAGGTTTGAACGCAGCATTATGTGGAGCAACTAGAATCAACTAGGATTAAACGGTCGATAACGGGTGATAACGGGTTCTAAACAGGGGATAACCCGTTTTTTTCGATGTAAACCGGATCAGTTATCGGCGACGCGTGGCAGACTTGTGGAAATAACGTCACGTTAAATATTGTGGTTTAGTAATTACTTAATAATAAATTAATAGGAATCACTTATGTAAGTTGATTCATTGATTGGGTGTTGGCGCGTGTTATATTGCACGTTGAAACTTTGTCTTTTTAACCCCCGACGGAAAAGAGGGGTGTTATAAGTTTGACCTGTCTGTCTGTCTGTCTGTGTGTCTCTCTGTGTGTCTGTCCGTGGCATCGTAGGGCCCAAACAAGTGGACCGATTTTAATGCAGTTTTTTTGTTTGAAAGTTGGCTTAATCGAGATGGTTTTTAGCTACAATTTATGAAGATCCGTGCAGGTGTTCAAGGTCATCAGCTCGTTTGTTTTTAAACACTTAAAGGGTGTTTTACTTTATTTTAAACATATGTGTGACCTAATATTTGAAATACTCGTGTACAATCTGGTGCCATTGAGCTGGTCTGATGATGGAGCTCTAAGGTAAGAACCCTGGATTGCTTATTAACATAGTAAACCTCTGGGCTTACTATGTTAATAAGCATGAAGTTTGGGCTCATTAGATTCGCCTTAACTAGTGCCATGATGACAAGGACCTGATGCTGGAACTGGGAGCTGGCTGATGGAACTTTGGAATACCTACTAGTAAACCAATCGAGTTTGGGCTCATTAGAATCGTCTTGACCTGATACATTTCATATTGATGACAAGGACTGTCGGAGGATTTTTAAAATTTTAAATTTTGTAATTATGTTTGATTTTATTGGATGACGTGAATGAATAATGTACTACATCATACACTACAAGCATTTTACTTATGTTTATTTATTTTTTTATCTAGCCCCAAGTGGACACCGGTGTCTGCACACCTATTGTCTTTCTGTTGTGTCTCTAATTACGGTATTCAAAGGGTTAAAGGAGAATACCCACTGAAAACCTGAAGTTGACAAAAATGACTATTAATTCTAAGTTCTATATTCATTTTTTTTTTTTTTTTTCAAAGAAAATAGAAATAGCTAATAACGATTGGTGTTTGGTTTCTGAACTTAATGTTCTGTGTACTATCAAGTTGGTGTTAAAATTCACCCCTATTTTTTAATTAGTGCACAAAAAAAATGGGGCTCAATCAGTACCCGTTACTGATCATATTTGTGTAGTCAAAAGTACAAAAAACGAAATCCCAAAATTGTCGCCGAAATTTTGACATTATTGGTAAATTCATAATTGAATCATCATTCATAACAACTACTAGTAGAAAATACTAAGCGCAGTGTTTTTCCATTTTTATTGACATTTTTTCATTCATACATAAACAATAACCTGTACAATGTTTCCATAAATTGAGTGAGATTTTGGGATATAAACAAACGCTCATAACTTTGCTGTTTATGAATATTATGCATTGAGACTTTACTTAAATAATCACAAGACCTTTTCTAATAAGCCCTTTAAGTATTTGCCATAATTAAAAAATAGTGGTGTATAACCATTATTACGATAATCAACATTAAATCCATCTATGTTTCTTAGACAGCGAAACTAAAATCGTAAAAATAAAAAATGTTAAAAAAAATAATAAAAAGTCGTCATTATTTTTTTAATAATTCGACTTATCAATAAAGTAGATTTAATTAAAATAAATAAGTTGGCTGTATAATTCACATGTACTTTGTCAGACTGAAAATTTGACTTTATCACATTTAATTTTCTGTCATTTATCTATTTGATTAATTGCGTTTGCGACTTGAATTACTTATAACTTTTTACGTATTTTGAGGTTTTTCTCTGAAATGTTACCATTTTCTGTTCGATTGTATCCACCTAAACGATGGTACGGCTTTTTATTCACGAACTTAAATCTGATTTAAAAAAATATAGTATTTTGGTAATTATAGAAACTGTAATGGGTTTCCTAATATCTAAAGTACTTACCTACAATGTGACATAATATAATAATAATATTTTCACAACTATAACACAACACCGTCTAGTCCCAAGCTAAGCAGAGCTTGTGTTATGGGTACCAGACCGTTGATAAACATACTTATATCTTTCTAAATACATATATATTATAGATAAATGACATCCAAACACAGAACAAATGATTGTGCTTTGTGCTCATCACACAAACATTTGTCCTGGGTGGGAATCGAACTCACGACCTCCGGCATAGCAGTCAGGGCCACTAACTACTAGACCAACAGGCCAGTCAAAATAATGTATCATCATTGTTAATTTCAGGCATTTTTTGTATTACGCGATGAGCATTCTGCTTTCCTTTTTGTTCAGTAATCCCGCAAGATTTCTTTAATAATATTAAAATGTCTTCTTTAGTCTTTTGTTTAGAGTTCCATATTAACCATCGGTTTAAAATTGGGTGAGAGAGTTTTTTTTTATGAGAAGTCATCAAATAAATTCTCCCGCTCTGAATGGAGAGGGAGTGTCCAGCTTTTACTGACTAAAATCCATCGGTGTTAGAGCTACCCACATGTTTTAGATTAAATGGATCATCATCATCATCAGCCTTTTTAAAGTTCCCACTGCTGGGACACAGGCCTCCTCTCTAAGAGAGGGAATGGGCCGTAATCCACCACGCGGGCCCAGTGCGGCTTGGTGAATGCCACATGTCTTCGAATTTTTGGTTCTAGGACATGCCGGTTTCCTCACGATGTTTTCCTTCACCGTTTTTGAGAGCAGTGGTGATGAAATAAATTACACAAAGAAATGCGCCTGGCTGGGTTTGAACCCGTGACCTACAACTCGTAAGTCGGGGCCGTTACCTCTCGGCCACCACTGCTCTAATTGATTAAATGGATGTAAAACACTAAACAGCTGTCTTCTTTGTTTAATTTTTTTTTCGTTATTACTTACGTCACAGAAATTGTTCAGGGTACCTGTGTTTAATTATAAAAAGGAAGATTTGTAATGAATAAAACTCAAAAACTATTAGACCAATTTTAATAATTTTTTCACCAGTAGAATACTACTCTATCACTGAGTAATTAATAAACCAAAAATGTATAAATAAATATCAACCCTGACTTCCTTATTTATTATTAATGAGAGCGAAGAGACGAAATAAAGAGGTTAATGGCCTCAGAGTCGCGGTTGAAATAAATGTTATCAGAATGTTAGGTAAACTATTAAATAGGTAACCGACCTATTTAAATAACCTTGTTACTTATTATTTCTTATTATTATTTGATGACATTGAAGATATCCTACTATAGATAGAATACTGTACTAAAATTTTTGCTCAAAACAATAATAGATTAGGTACTTTAATTTGACTTTCATTTAATAGAGAAATATCAAACAATTATTGCATAAGGTTTAGTGAATTTTGTACACAACAACATTAAAAACTATCGACTGGATCATTTAATTTTGTAAGATAGGGACGGAGAACCTTTATTAGAGATTGAGAAAGTAAGACTAGTTTTATGATTTTTTTAGCGTCCCACTGCTGGGCAAAGGCCTCGTTCTTCTCCTTGCAAACCTCGCGGTTTTAAACGATCTCTGTTCAAGTCTGAACAGGGTCACAGGGAAAACTTGAACTGAAATCACCCAAGATAAATATGGAGCTAAGCAGAGCTTGTGTTATGGGTACTAGACAACTGATAAACATACTTATATATTTCTAAACACATACATAATTTATAGAAACATTACACCCAGACACAGAACAAATGATCGTGTTCATTATATAAACATTTGTCATCTCATCGCCGCGAAATAATCTTTGAATAAGATTTAATGGGCACATAAAAAAATAAATAAAAGAAATAAAAACCCAACTGCGTAAAAAAATAACTTTAAATCAAAACTGAAAAAACAAAAAACAAGATCACTCCAGTAGCGTAGAAACCACGGACATATTGACTGCAACAGTCGGGACCCATATTAGAGGGAATGATTTCAGTCTACATTATTTTAATTGGTCCCGTCCGATTGTTAAAGTAAAAAGTATTAAAGTCACCTATCGACTACCCAGGATTTTTTCACAAGGACAACGCGTTGCTCTGTAATATGGAAATATTTTAAAAATTTAAAAGAGTAACCATGGAGTTTCTTGCCAGTTCTTCTCCATAGGAAACGACCGATTTGGAACCGTGCACTAGCTTCTGAAGTTTTATAAGTGCCCATGTAGGCCTATGTAAAATAAAAAAAATATTTTGTTTTGATTTGATCTGCCCAAGCGGGGCACACCTCTACCGTATCCTCCGGGTGGTCCACACATGGTAAAACCCAGGCGTCACTTTCTCACGAATCTGGTGGAAACCTAAGAATACTTGGGTTATCAAAACGAATCTAACAATATATTAATTACATAAATCCGTTCACCGGTTTGGAAGATATGAGGGAATAAAGAATATTACATACATACAAGATCAATAAAACATAACCCTTCTTGCAGTCAGGTACAAAATTATCTAGATGTTCGACTCGAAATTTGTATACGGCTGTGTTTATAGTACTTTTTTTATTTAATATAACTAGGGGGCTGAGAGGGTGTATGTTTTTTTTTTGTACGTGTAATGGTGTACAATAAAGTAGGTATATAATAAATAAATAAAGGGTGCACCTGGCACTCTTTGATCCGATACCTCAATGGGTTATACGTGCTTTCCGAGATAAAGTGTAAAGTAAATTTCAGGCGACCCTAACTGGCATCGGCCCTCCTTGGCTCCTACAGTTTGCTGATAACACTTTGAGGCGCGCGCAGAACAATTCGGCCCGACGCGACGCCGACATTGCTCGTGCGGACGATGTGCAAGCCCGCGCCTTTGGTGGCTGACAGTCGAGGTAGGGGTCGTAGCAGCTGGGGTGGCCGTCTCCATTGCTAGCATTACGGCTTTGCAGAAGGAGGTGACCACCTCCCATTCTGGACCATGGCCTGGACTAGGGCACCAACCGTATTCTCCGGGCAGTTATTTGTTGTGCCGTGTCTGTCCCAAATACAAGTATTTCCCTTCTAATCTGGCTTAACGTGTTGGGGGAGGGCCGGCGTCATACGGAAGGTGATGATGCCGTGACGTCTCTCCGGCCACTCCACAAAGAAGTAGATGGGGCTTACCGTTATAACTATGATGTGCTCACACCTAGGGTGCACATTCGATGCGGTCATCTAGGCTACTGTACCCTTAGGTTCACCACCCCTGTTGTAGGGCAACTAACCAAGATAGAACATTGCTTATTAAAATAGCGTAGGCGTTTAAACTCTCACAAATAGCCTTTGAAATTATCACTTGATATTTAGGTAAGGTTTACCTACTTTAATGTCAAGCCGACATCATTTTATAGATCTTTTATTAGCATTAATACTCTTTGTCTAATTATAAATCTGCAATTTTACATTAATTTAAATTAAATCCTATTTTTACCACAGTAATTGCATCAGATACAACTGCGCCTAGCTGATATGTTATACCAAAAACGCATTGCCGCACAATAAATGAATAACTTTGAAGTGAAAAACGTGTGTATTGTAGTTGAAGTTATTTTTATTTACTAATTAGCTGTCTCGGCAAACTTCGTGCCACCTAATAGTCTATGAATATTGAGATAACGGATATTTTTTCGTATATTTTTTTCATATTTTTTCACCGTTTACACGTTCCCTTGAGTATCACAAATATTTCAAGACCAAAATTAGCCAAATCGGTCCAGCGTCCTCAAGTTTTAGCGAGACTAACGAACAGCCCCCCTAGCCAAGTTACAATCGTTTCGTTTTGCATCAACGCTTGTAGTAAGCCCCCCCCCAACTCCTTTGTTCGAACACTCAAATTGGGGGCGTGGCCAACGCCAAGCGTTAACGCAAAAAGAAACCATTGTAACTTGGCTAGGGGGGCTGCTATTCATTTTTATATATAAGAGAAGAAAAATATAGGTAGATAGATATGTATCTAGTTAACAAAAATTTAAGTAGGTGAAAACCAAGTCACAGCAGGCAGGCAATATAAAGCAAAATACAGGTATATAGGCCTGTATTTCTCGTAGTTGGCAGATTCCTGTGGTCTTCACCGTAGTTTATTTGCATACCAGGTGGAAGGCAGTTCAACAATGCGTCTTCCGCTACGCAGTCACTATTCTTGGAACCCTGAAAAATGGGCAATAGCCGCAGAGAAGTCCAAAACAAGTCTTCATAATATCGGTAATTGCTAAGTTCAATGTTTTTTTATCTTGTAAAGTACTCGCAGGCACCCAGGTCAATGCATGCAGGTAAATCATGAGATAGAAACTTGTTTTTAATGTCGTCTGCCTTAATATTGGAATCGGTCATGGCTGATGTCATTTTTTGTCTTTTTCCTCAAACAGAACAGGGATCAAAAGTCGAGCTTTTATTTATTTACTGTCAACTATATTGTTTGTCCCACAAAAAGTATAAAACATGCTTTTATAGCCAAATTTTATGCTACTACTTTATAATAGACTGAATACGAAAGCAAGCATTTATTCCCTAAATTACGTAAATTGTAATAAAACTATCAAGGAAGCTCTAAAAAAATTGTCCTATGAAGAGACAGAGAAGTAATTAGATGTATATAATAAATGGTTTGTACTATTTATTTTGATTAGTTAGCTAAGTTAGTAAAGTAAGATTTTATTAGCAAGTAAGACTTTTTTATACTATTTACACTTTTTTTCTTACCTATTAGAGAAAAATGTACTCACTGAATGACTGTATAATTTAAATATTTTTGACTGACTACCATATCCTACCCTACCTAACTTACCTCTCCTACCCTACCCACCCTGCGCACTGTTCCCGTGCGCCTCAAGGAGTTGTCAGCAAACCGTAGGGGTCCAGTAGGGTCGAGGCCTAGTCTGAGGCTCTGGGAAGGTATGAAAATGCATACCAGGGCCCTGGAACCAAGGCAGGGAAGGAACAGGGTAGGTTTTTAGTCAGTAAGAGTCTGACACTATTTCCCGCTACGCCCGAAGGCGGGATTTGTCATTGGATGATTTTACGTACCATAAAAAAAAACCCACCCTACTTACCCTAACCTTGATGATGCTTAAATCATAAACGGACCGGAAAGCCACAGTAGAAAATTGTGCCCGAGGCCCCCGGTGTATGCGGTATAAAAAACGAGGCTAAACGCTCGGTCCAGACCGTAGAGGTGTCAGCAATGTAAAGCTGGAATATATTGTAGTTACCATTCATGTATTTTCATACTTTTAACTTTTAAACTACATACTGATTATGATTTGACAAATGCTATTGCTAATTCTACATGTGATGTGAATGATGTCACAATCCCGTGGAGGGTCGATCTTGTACATGAAACACTATCGATTTGTAAAGATAAAATTAAAAAAATAAAGTACTTTTTTTCTAAAACTGGAATTAATATACGTGGTTGCGCCAATTTGCTATGATCCGCGACTTTGTTTTTTGTAATTTGTTTTTTTTGGCCTAGCAATCCTATACCATCCGTTTCCCTTCCACCCGCACGACCTCTAGAAATGATTTGACATTGACGTGTGTGCATCGATTGTGAATGTGACCGCACCGCTAACATCGCCCGCCCGAAATTACAAGAAAATTGACTGTTTCGTGATCCAACCATTCAAAACTCAACAATAGTGCAGTGTAGTGCAAACAGGACCTGGCAGTGGTTAAATGTGCGAAGTCGAGGATCGCCGGCCGGCGCCACGTGCAACCTTCGAAGTCTAAAGGTCAGTGTTCCTTCCTAACTACATTTATCCCATTAATGAACGCCAAGCACAGTATCTGCATATTGTTAACAAACCTTAGATCGCTTTTCAAACCTACAGTCCACATCAAGCAAATTCGCGCAACCATTATTTTTGGTCCTACGAGCAGGATCGTGAATCATTTTCTTGTAATTTCGCAATATAGTATTTGTTCCATAGGGAATAAACGCAACGCGCCTGTTTACCTAGATATAATAGTAGAAAACCCGCATCTAGGCATTTAGGCAACTATACGTTATTTCGCTCGTATAGTTAAAGAGTCATTGATAATTACGGTACCTACGCCGTCAACCGCACCGCATAATTATAGTTAGCTACGTAAATATCAGCGTAGATATAAATCGATCGCATTCTTTTTCTTGACAAAATTCATTCGACCACCCTACAAATAGCATGTAGGTAGACGCATTTCAAAAATACCCGTTCATTGTTGAGTGAATATTTGTAGGAAACGGATAAACCATAGATTATATAGACAGGTTATTCCGTTCGTTCGCCGTTCGCTTTGTTGTTTACAATACTACCATATTGTTATCTGATAATTATCGCTTACTTAATAATTCGTTAAGTGTTTGTTTGAGTGTATAGTGTGAATATATCAAGACAAGATGTCTCTTAAGGGAACCAAGGTTAGTACTGATTTAAAGGTTCAGTTAAAGCTTTTATACGCTGAAAGGGACTCACAGTTTTCACGTGTTCAATCAATTTGTGATAAATCTTTGCAAACCTCGGATCTGGCGATTAGAGATGCTTTCTTGTGTTCGTTGGAAACTTTAGATAGTTTGCGCGCGGATTTTAAATCTACAATTAAGGATATAAACATTTTAGAGTTGGAGTTAAATCCTGATTACTGTGTGAGTTATCAGGCATTGTCGTCCTTTGATGACTTGTATTGTCGTATCAAACGTATTGCTAGGAGTTTAGAGACTCCCCCCCCCGCGAGTGGTTTATCCAACCCTCCTCGCGAACGCCCACGATTGCCGCCAATTCAAATACCTGAATTTGATGGTGACATTCGAAATTGGAATTTATTTATAGATAGTTTCGAAAATATAATACATAGGAACACATCGCTGACAGATCACGAGAGATTGCATTATCTCGTAGAAAAATTGACCGGTAAGGCAAAGGCTGTCTGTGCTGGAATTACGTTTAGCGCTGAAAATTACAATTTAGTTTTGAACACTTTAAAAACAAAATACGAAGATAAGCGATTAGTAGCCACCGCATATTTAGATCAATTATTCGATTTGAAAAGTTTTTCCGTTTGTAACGATCATAATTTAGAGAAGTTTTTAAATATTTTCGCATCATCTGTTCGTGCAGTAAAGAACCTAAAGGTCAATGACCTCTGTGACTTTTTGTTTTTGTATATCGGTTTAAAGAAATTAG
Source organism: Leucania comma (assembly GCA_958295575.1). Lineage (NCBI taxonomy): Eukaryota > Metazoa > Arthropoda > Insecta > Lepidoptera > Noctuidae > Leucania > Leucania comma. The sequence goes on from OY282469.1 coordinate 6,466,863, forward strand.
ATCCTGAAACTGTTCGTCTGTTTGAAACGACTCAGCGCGGTAAAGAAATACCTAAGTTCGAAGATTTAGAATCTTTTATTCGCGACCATATTAAGGTATTGCAGCGCACGTCGGCACGTCATGAAGTCACGAATAGGACAGGTTCCGATCGCCGTATAGACGCGTCATCGAAGTCAGTCAAGACTGCACATACGCTAGTTAATACCGCCTCAACACCTGACTGTTCTCTGTGTAAGGGTAGCCATACACAGCTGTACAAGTGTTCGGGATTTCAGAAATTATCGCCTAGTGATCGTTACAAGTTTGTCCGCACTAATAATTTGTGTTTTAATTGTCTAAGTGACAAACATCTGGTTACGTCATGTAACAGTGGTGTTAGCTGTCGTAAATGTCTAGCTAGACATCATACCTTCTTACATTTTGAGAGTAGTAAGCTGCCATCGCAGCAGCAGCCTGCGCAGACGCGCGACGCTTGTGACGCGCGGCCTGCTGCAAGTGCAAACGACGTAACATTGTGTTCGCTTTCCGCCGCTGGTACTCAAATCACTACCGTTTTACTTGCGACCGCGCAAGTTGTCATTGTAGATGCCTTTGGCAAACCGCACACCGTTCGAGCGCTACTAGATGGCGCTTCCCAGAGTAAAAATAATATTTAGTTCACGTTTTAATCGTAATATTTCGTTTGAAATGGATTCGCTAGTCGCAGATAAGATTACGGAACGGTTGCCCACGGTACCGGTTGACACGTCCATGCTGACGGAGTTTAAGAACTTGCAGTTAGCCGACGGAAATTACGCTTTCCCTGGAGATATCGATCTATTGATCGGTGCTTCGATTCTCCCGCATCTCCAGTTATCACGTAAAATTCAAGGTCTTCCGATGTACCCCGCTCCGCACGCACTGGAAACAGTTCTCGGGTTTGTTATAGTTGGTTCCGCACCCGCTTATTTAAATAGTTACTCGACTGTGTCGCACTGTTGCACCGTCGAGCCGCCGCTTGAGTCTACCATCCGCAAGTTCTGGGAGATTGAAGAGGTCAATGTCCCGCCTATTCTCAGCCCTGAGGATCAGGTCACTGAGGAGATTTATACCCGCACGACTACTCGTGATAAAGATGGTCGTTATGTTGTCGCGCTCCCTTTCAAGGGTGATATTTTTCGCTCGGTGGCTCCCGTGCCTCCGCAGAAAAACGCTTTCTATGTCGCTGGAACAGAAAACCCAGCTGATTGTCTCTCACGTGGTTTGCTTCCTGCGCAAATTTTAAATCATCCGCTTTGGTTTTGTGGCCCTCCCTGGCTTCATACCACTCCTAACGAGTGGCCAAGTGTTCCGTCTAACCCCGCTACTGTTTCAGAGCCACCCGAGGAGAAGAAACATACGCTTGTAGTATCAGTTCCGCGTGAAGAGTCAGTTGTTTTGTTGTTGTCTAATCGAGTCTCGTCTTGGTCGAGACTATTACGCTGTGTAGTTTACGTCCTAAGATTTTTGAGATTATTACCATCGCGTGGTTCTATAATCGCAGCTGATTTGGATAGAGCTGAATCAGTTGTACTTCGAGAGTTGCAGAAATTTTATTTTTCAATAGAATTTCGTAGTTTAGAATCACATAAACCTTGTAGTCCCGCACTTCAACATTTGAAACCATTTTTGCAAGACGGACTCATTCGTGTCGGTGGCCGTCTGCGAAATGCTAAGTTAGAGTTTGAACAAATGCATCCAGTAGTTCTACCACGCAGGGATCACGTTTTGGATTTGTTGGTGGACTATCACCATAAGGTGAATTGTCACGCTGGTCCCGATTTATTAATGTCCATTCTTCGACAGAAGTACTGGATACTTTCCGCTCGCAATTTGATACGCGCTAGAGTGCACAGATGTGTGCCCTGCTTTAAGCTCCGCCCGCGTTTCAACGCGCCGGAAATGGCCGACCATCGTTCTTGTCGTGTTGTACAGACGGTGAAACCTTTCATACATACTGGGACGGACTATGCTGGACCGTTTAAAGTCACTATTGCCCGTGGTCGTGGTATACGTTCCACAAAGGCATACATTTGCCTATTCGTTTGTATGACAACTCGTGCGGTTCACATAGAGTTAACCAGTGATTTGAGTACGCAGGGTTTTATGTCTGCATTTAAACGATTTTTATCTCGCCGTGGTCCCGTTAAGCGCTTATACTCTGACAACGGCACAAATTATGTTGGAGCGCGACGCAATATTTCGGAATTACATACATTCTTACGCTCCAAGTACTACCAAAGTGAATTCGCCCATGTCTTAGCTGAGAATCGCATTGATTGGTGTTTTAATACGCCAGCAGCTAGTCATTTTGGTGGCAATTGGGAGGCGAATATTAAAAGCCTTAAGTCGCACCTGTTTCGGGTCATAGGCGAACAGATTCTCTCGTACGAGGAGTTGAGCACTGTACTCGCTCAGGTAGAGGCGTTGATGAATACGCGTCCGTTGTGTCGGACTTTGTCTAGTGATCCATCGGAGCCACTAGCGTTGACGCCGGCTCACTTCTTGACGACGACTCCTCTTAAATATTTGCCCGCTTTAGATGTCGAGACTGACAAACTGCAGCTCCACCCGCGTCACGCTCTGCTAGATAGCTTAGTTCAGTCCTTTTGGAAGCGATGGAGGACAGATTATCTGCATACGCTGCAGTCGCGTCAAAAGTGGACCACTCCTTCAGATCCAGTCACAGTCGGTACTGTGGTGATACTGAAGACTGAGAGTGCGCCTCCTCTGCACTGGCCTCTTGGTGTAGTGGAAGAAGTTTTTCCGGGTTCGAACGGAATAACGCGAGTCGTAAAGGTTAAAACCGCAACTGGATCGTACCTGCGTCCGGTTATTCGCCTCTGCCCTCTGCCTAATCAGTAGTAGTGGCATAGTTAGTTATAAGTTGTTTCGCTACCTAGTATTGATAGTTTAGATTAGTAATAGGGTTTAGTTTCGCTTTTGTTTTTTCTCTTTTCTTTGAAGGTAACCCTTCAAACCTGGGGGGAATGGTTGCGCCAATTTGCTATGATCCGCGACTTTGTTTTTTGTAATTTGTTTTTTTTGGCCTAGCAATCCTATACCATCCGTTTCCCTTCCACCCGCACGACCTCTAGAAATGATTTGACATTGACGTGTGTGCATCGATTGTGAATGTGACCGCACCGCTAACATCGCCCGCCCGAAATTACAAGAAAATTGACTGTTTCGTGATCCAACCATTCAAAACTCAACAATAGTGCAGTGTAGTGCAAACAGGACCTGGCAGTGGTTAAATGTGCGAAGTCGAGGATCGCCGGCCGGCGCCACGTGCAACCTTCGAAGTCTAAAGGTCAGTGTTCCTTCCTAACTACATTTATCCCATTAATGAACGCCAAGCACAGTATCTGCATATTGTTAACAAACCTTAGATCGCTTTTCAAACCTACAGTCCACATCAAGCAAATTCGCGCAACCAATACGCATGTACGAAATTCATTTCTTTAAGTAAACGAGTCAAAGACCTTGTAGATAGTTGTCGGTCGTTGCTTATTAACTACTTACAAGTCACTGAACTCGCCCAGCTGACGTATGGTAAGTTTGTAATCTAATTACAAGATCCTTGAGGAATTAGAAAGATTAAGTAAAATATTAAGTAGTCTTATCCTTTAGTATTACTCATAAAACTGCTCCATTGGTTTCGTAGTCACAAGCGCGACTGCTGACTGTAGTAGGGTCCTGAGTCGGGCAGTGTTATTAGATTTTTCCATTAGGATTTTTATTTTGCACAATTTTGCAATTGTCTTGACATGCGTTATATTAACGCAAGTATGTAATTTTATGTACCATCAAAGACACTTTCGCCTGACCACCGCTGAGTTCATTTTTGCTTGCACTCGAAACGAAAATACAAGGGATTGGTTTGGCGCCACGCCGCAGTATTCAAGCGATTTTTTTTTAACTGATCAGGCAGAAATACGATATTTACCTACCCATAGATATAAGAAAGGACTGTTTTTTATATTTCTATGTACCTACCAAATGTTTTGAAATACTTACGGACATTTACTGTTCCCGTAATTATCGCTGACGGTTGTCATTTTGTCTAGAACCCAAGGAGCCTTAATATTTAGCACACGCATAATCAGCCTTATAATGTTCCCCCAAGTGGGACTCGTACGTGCCTCCTTCTCAGAGACGGATTAATACTCGTAGATGTCACATATCTTCGACCTTTTAGTTCAGGACTTGTCGCCGTTTCCTCACGATGTTTTCAGCGAGAGAGAGAGAGCAGTGGCTATGAAACAAAATTTTCAAAGCAAAACGAGGTATAGTCCTCGACACACAAGTTGAACCTTCATGGCATTACATATATATCAATGCTTCATGGCGGTCAACTTTGAATGTGCAGTAACCGATTTTCGGGTCTATATCGAGTTGGAGGGCTGCAAGTAACCATAGCAAGGGTTCAACTTATTTGCTGCGTACTATACTTGTTTTTGATCCTGCAACGTACTACTTGTAAGTCTAGTTACTACCGGATTACCACTGCTCAAGGAGCCTTTACACCAAGGAAAATAACAAAAACAAAACGCATTACCAAAATTAAAAATTTTATTGTTACAAAAAACATATTTACAAAATTATCACCATATAATTCTTAGTTTTATCTATCTACATATAATAGTTCAGTACAGCCTATAAGTTTATAGATCAACTCCTAGTTACAAATAAATACCTAATTGAGCAACTAACATAGGCAAGTATACTACTATAATAAACACCAAGGCTCGCGACTGTCGCGGTCATAAAATGTGCGAGCGGGACGGAGAATATCAGAGTGCCTAGTGCGAGTGGTTTTAAGTAAGCGCGATCACTTGTGCATGACGTTCGGCGCTCTAATTGGCTCGCTCCAAGATCTTGACCAATTAGAGAGCCAAACGCAGTAAACGTTTCGATCAAAATGAAAAAATGTGACGGAGAAGTATTTTATTCACTCTGTCACGCAATTGAAAAAAAGCAAAAATTATCCAACTCATTTTTTTTTAATTTTAATTGTAAATATAACATTAAATTTAATAATTTTTCAAGGGTATCAACGAGTGTCAATATAAAGAGAAGAACTTCCCACTTATCTAATTACTATCTCTGTCTGTGACTCATGATATCCCGTTCCCACGATTCACGACCGCAGCTGCCAGAGTATCGGCGTATATCATAACACAAACATTTGTGTACATTAAGTGTCCTAACTAGTAGGTACAATATCATGTCATACAACAATTTAAAATTATTCACTAAATTACCCTATTTTACTAAAGAAGGCTGATTGGCAAACGTTTTGATTACAAGCATGTTTTAATTAGCTTTCTTAAGTTAGTGTTTAACGTAAAAACTAAGAGCCCGAGCGGCCATTGCATCCGAGTATAGTTAAGCACTTTTGTTAGTTTAGGAGTTTTTTGACGAATTGGGTACTTGCCAATTTTTATTTTTGAACTCAACAAAAAATAACACTCAAAATAAATTACTACTAATTTATTACTGAAAACCGCATTAAAATTGGTTATGAAATGAAGTAGAAATATGAACTTTAAATATTAGGTATAAGAAGAGGGAGAGTGTGATGGAGACACCTCGCTATCTCTTTTGTACGCACGTCGATGACGTCACATTTTAGTTTGTGCATCCTTATTCTGTTACTTGACAGTTTCCCCTTCTACCAAATTTGAAAGGTTTCTAACTTAATTTTGAACAGATTTGAATAATTCTTTCTATTTACGATTTGGGACCATGTTACTTTTTGGTTTGTATAATAAACAATGGTTAGCCAATTACCAAATTTAGTGGAATTTGAGGCATTAATTTCACTAAGTTCAATACAGTGGATTGTCCGATTTTTTGCGGATACCATTTTATTGATTTAATAATGCTCCAATTATCCTAAAAACAAACTAAACATATTGACTACAGCGCCATCCTGCGACAAAATGGCTACTCTCAGGCTCGCAGCTTTCATCTTCAGAGATGACTAAAATTTACGTTTTAATGAATCTTTGCAATTAAATGTTATTTCAACATACCGCTAGAGAAGCCAAGCATGGGTGGAGCAAGAGCCGTGCTCAAATTCGTGTAGTGTGGATGGACTGTAGAGGAGCCGAGCTCTAGCGACACTACACGAAGTTGAGTTCGGCTCGTACTCGACACCTCTAGAATCGGACCACACTACACGAATTTGATCTCGGCTTGTGCCCGGATCCTCAAATGTAGACCCATCTTTATGCCACGTTTTGAGCGTGACTTTCTATTTACGTCATAACTTGCTCTTAGTAAAAATACACCCCACAATATTAAATTTTGTAGTGAAAGATTTAACAGTTACAGAAATTGAGAAGTTACAAACCTATCAAGAACTTTACGAAATAAAATACAGATTTTGTAAGAAATAAAATAAGTATACAAGGTATCAAAAAACTGAAGTGAAATCAAACAAAGTATTTTGGAAACTTATCACAGTTTTGTTACCTTTGGACCCTTAAAATAAATTTTAATCTAATTTAAATGAAACTTTCGTGAGTGAAAAAAGTATAATTCAGAAAATAAATGCTTCCTAGCTTAGATATTCAAAATTATATAGCTTTGATTTTTATTAGGCATTAAATTCTAAAAATGTGTTCTCTAGCAATTATTGCAAGAGGCATTGCATGCAGGCTTATTTTTTTATTTTGTACTTTTAACATTTTTAGACATAATTATGATGATATTTTCTATTTTCTGAAAATTATAAACGTATTACTTCCACAATGCAAATGATTCCGCGTAGCAAGTTGCTACGAAGCTACGAATCGTAGACAAAAGCGTAGCAGAGCTATCTACAGGGGTCCTGACTTTGGTTTTGTACATTTAACCGTCCACTAAAAGCTCAAAATATCACTACAGCCCCTACTGTGCGTGATTACCGCTATGTTTACCTTATTGCGTCTAAAGGAGGTAATAAGAAGTAATGTTTTCCACAATTCAGTTAATCTTTTTTTTTCCACTTCCAATAAAGAAAGATCTTTTTAGTATACTTCGATTTAAAAAAAAAAAAACAAAAAATCTTCTATACTTTTTTAACTTTCATAGCAATAGCAAACGCATTTCTTTTTTAAAGACGATGATAATATAAACGGTCAGAACACCCTTTATTCTTGCAATATTAGTTTTAGTATATGCAAAACCCGAAACATGAGTCTAGTATTTTTATATAAAAAACCTTCGTACAAAATTTCATAACTGTATCATGAAAAATCACAAAGTTATAAGCTTGTTATGTTACCCGGTTGTCCGCACAAACACATGGTCACCAGGCCATCCGGGCGACTGAAAGGTTGTTTTGCTCCAGCACTCAGAAGATTATTGGAACAAACTATATTCAGGTTTCGCATATACTACAAATAAATTTGTATAGATGACACATGAATGACTTATATTCCTAACTCTCAGTGAACTCCATACCATCACTTCATCACGTTTACCGCACGGCATCCAGCTTCCACTTGAGCAGGAAGAAGGCCGTGATCCTGAGGGTCACCACGAAGATGGACAGCGCCATCACGTCGAACCAGAACTCGTCGGGAGACATCGCGACTTCGTTCAGGAATGTGCGGGGATGCCTGGTGACAAGATGAAGAATATTAGCTGGTGATTATAACATGTTTTACGATTTTGCCGTATTTTACTCATAGTTGGAATTATGTCGGTAGAAGGGTAAAGGTAGAACTACACTGCGCACACGTGGCCCACGTACGCCGATCTGGGCGCGTCGGTCTCCATACATTTTATATGGCAACTAGACTTGTAGAACTACTTTAGATCAACGCCACACGACACCACGCGCCGTAAATCTTTGTTGAAATTAGTTCAACTACTAATAATAATAATCGTCTTTTTCAGGCATTAAGCCCATAGTATCAAATAGTATTACTCTTACATCATATTATAATAAACCGATTAAAATAAATGCATTGGAATTATAAATCAATCAATAGTAAAAACTAACAATACTAACATAATTTTTTAAGTGCTATTGTTACTAACACACCAATACTAACAATACTATGGACAAATGTAGTCTGAAAATAAACTTATTATTATTATAATAAACTAAATTAAAATTATTGATAAATTATTGAGTAACAAACAAAATTAAGATAAGATAATAAAAAAAATAAAATTCATAATTGACAACGTCTCAGCTGGTACACACCCTGGAACACTTCAGACACAACCTTATTACCACATCGCGTCAGTCGAGACAGGAAAGATGCCTTGAGTCTTCTCAAGAGCCCATGAAAATCAGTAACTCTGTTCTCAGCGAACATGCACAATACAATACAAATAAAAACATGTTATGGTAAAATGCTTTGGTAAATGCAATATTTAAAGTTTATTATCTATCTTGGTCCAGTTTTCTTATACTTCCAAAAAATGTCGTCATTATTAAAAACAAGATACAGCTTTTGACTGGTTTAAAATAGGAGAAAAAACCGACTTAAGGTGGGCCTTCCTCCCTTACATATCGGTAACGTCGAGCATGGCTTGTTGCTTCATCTATCGCAATGCAACGCGATGTTTGATGAAAAGGCAACGAGAAAAAAGAGAGATAACGCCTGAAAACCTCTATTGGCATTCGGTTATTCCGTGATTTACTCCAATAATTCACAAAACTTGTTCCAGGAAATACGTGTTTTTTTTTAAACTCTTAAAAGTTTTTGAGAAAAATTGTGGTCATTTAGAATATCAATTAAATGTGCAAGGCTTCTATAGATGTACATTTTTATATTTTTAAAGTATGAGTACATTTTGGAAGGCCAAAGTCTAAGTAAAATAGCAGATATTCAGAGGTCTTTCCTGGAGTAGTTTTACACAAATTTATGTTTCGGTTTCTATAGAAGCTTAGATAATATCCACAAGATATCTATGTATCTATAAAATCTGGAAAAAGTTGTGTTGTAACGTCATAATCACGTAAGAGCGGTTATATGAAAATGTACGTCGGGTTGTCCGGCCTTAACACGTTGGTGGACAGGACTATCTCACTGAATGCGGCGACTATGACACTACTTATTTTCATACATTGCCCACGGCCGTAGTGTCACAATGCATTGTAAAAAATATATATATGCTAGCATTATTCTAGGCATAAACGTCGTAAGGCGGTTAAAAGGCGAAAACACGTTGCAAAACGCACGATCACCGCAGCGACGCACTACTCGACTGATTGTATGTAACTACGACGCCCACGAACGTAGTGTGCGTAGGAAGGAGGCCATAAAAAACTTGAACTGGTACTTTCTTTGACGAATTTTTGAGAATTGTAAATAATAATAATAATAATAATTTTTATTTGCTCAGTTAGTAGGTACATGATAAAGATATTCAGAAAAATTGTACAATGATCCATTACTAACTACCTTAAATTAGGCATGCAAAAACAGTTTTCTCGTTAACAAATATCTGATTACAGTTATTACATTTATTACTGTTTTGATATAAATTCAAGTCTTTAATAGTTACGAAATCGATATATTATGTCAAAGCTATTACAAATTGATCGCGTTAATAATTAAAAAAATAAATAATAATAATAATAATAATATGTCAATATAATAAAACTGATGTCATTAAAATTACAAAAATAATGTCAAAAATTAAAATTCTATAATTGATGTCATTAATCATTCCAAAATATTATGTCAAAACAAAAATAATACCAATTAAAAAATATGTCAAGGGAATAAAAAAATAACATAAATTAATTAATTAATACTCACAATTATGTCAAAATAATAATAAAACCAATTAATGCCATCAAAAATTATAAAATAGTGTGTCAAACAAATAAATTTTCATCATTTAGAAATTCGCAAATTGAATAATAACATCTTGTAATTAATAAGGCTGACAATTTCTTCTTGAAAAGTGTAATGGTTTCTTTTTTTATATCATCGGGAATTTTATTAAAAATTGTCGGGCCCATACACAAAACACTTTTTCTCAATAAGGCAGTATTATGACCACCAACACGTAGCATGTATTTGTACTGTGTTCTTATGGGCCCCTTTTTGCTTTCGGATACTGTGTTGAAAAGGTGCATATTTGTTTTCACAAAAACCGCAATTTCAAATATGTAGAGGGATGGAAAAGTAAGTACTTTTAGGGACTTAAATATAGGAACACAACTATCTATTGTTTTCAGGTTACACATTGCCCGAATGCATCGTTTTTGAGCTTTGAACACCTGTTCCCTGAGGCTACAATTTCCCCAAAAAATTATCCCAAATCTTAAAATTGATGCTACCAGGCCATGGTATGCGACCAGTCTTGTGGCCATATTCACTTTTTTAGAAAGATTAAAAAGCACGTACGCAGCTGAACTTAGTTTTTTACAAACTTCTTCTGCTTGTGGCTTCCAGGTTAGCTGACTGTCTATCATTATTCCTAGAAATTTTGCCACCAGTACTTGGTCAACTTTTTGTCCACTATAGTGTAAATTTAGTGATTGTGGTAACGTACGTTGATAAAATTGCATAACATTCGTCTTTGGTATATTAATAATTAAATTGTTTTGGTCAAGCCAATGTATAATGTCAACTAAAGTATTATTTATGTCCTGTTCATATGTTTTAATGTCATTACATTTAATCAAGGCAGTGCTATCGTCAGCAAATAATACCATTGGATGGTCAATGCAGCGGGGCAGGTCATTAATATAAAGCAGAAATAATAAAGGACCCAGCACGCTGCCCTGTGGTACGCCATATCTAATAATTCTTACCTCAGACAAATATTTCTTTTCGCGCCTGGTTTTTAAACATATTTTAGTTATTTCTGTGTATTGTTTACGGTTAGAGAGATAAGATTTTAGAAGATTAAGTACATTTCCTCTGATGCCTATAGTATTTAACTTGCTGATAAGCGTTTCATGATCAACACAATCAAAAGCCCTAGTCATATCTGTAAAAATTGAGCAAATTGGTATTTTTTTGTCCATATTCCTAATTATAACATTTATTAAATCATAAACGGCTGAATTTATACCTCTATTCTTTCTGAATCCTTTTTGTTCCCTACTTAGGATATTATGTTTTGTTAAGAATTTATCTATAGAGCCATAAATAATTTTTTCCATAACTTTAGAAAAAATAGGAATCAAAGCAATGGGCCTATAGTTAGTTAGATCTTCTTTTTCGTTTTTTTTTCAGAAGAGGCTTGACTATGACTGTTTTTAGACTGTCCGGAAATACTCCAGAGCAGATACACAAATTGACTATGTGACTAAGGTGCGAGGCTATGTCACTCGATACATATTTCACAACCGCTGTTGATATACCGTCATATCCTGTGCTACTTTTGTTTTTCAGTGATTTTATCGCCATAATCACATCTTGAGGCAAAGTTGGTTGCATAAACATTGAATGAGGATTATTATTTATCAAGTTGGTAGTGTTGGGTGTTGAATTTGACGTCAACTTATTTTGTGTTTGGTCGATAAAGAAATTATTAAAAGCATTGGCAATTTGTGTCGGATCGGTAATAGTACAACCCTGCACTTTAATCTGGGAAATAGGCTCGGTAATGCGTATTTTATTATTTATAATCTGCCAAGATGCTTTGGATTTATTGTTTGAGGTGTTAACAAAGTAATTATTTTGCGCTTTTTGAGTCAATTTAACTATTTTCCTAAACTTGTGCGAATAATTTCTGAACTCAATTTTATTAATTGTTGAAGGCTCGCGCCTATATTTCCATAATAAATACCTTTGCTTTCTACTGCAAACTCGAATGCCATGTGAAACCCATTTAACAGTTCTATTTGATTTAACGGTTATTAATTTGTAAGGAAAGCAAAGGTCATATAACAAACGAAAATATTCTAAAAAGTAATCATATGCCACATTAGGATCTTCAGTTTTGTAAATTTCAGAAAATGAAGTTGTGTAGTGACAGTACTAAAGTCTTAATTATACCTATGGTGACACTACAACATGCCGTTTTTTATGATAGTATGGAAAATCGGTCGTCATATGGCGTACTGATTTTATGAAAGTCAAAACTCGGACGTCGACAGGCGTACCGTCGTATTACTTTAGCTATACTAGACGCTTGTGACCGTTACTGTCGGCCAACGTGTTAAGAAAAAACTTACTTGTAGTGGCAATACAAGGCTTCATTGCAGTCCAGGATGGGCCTGTCCAGCCCGTAGATAGCTCCGATGAAGCCCTCCAGTCCATACCTGAGGTAGGACACGTAAGAGCCCCATCGCAAGTAGCTGGGCAGGTCACGAAGAGTCACTCCGAAGCCAGCGAACATCATCATTGGGACGGACAGAGTTGGGCCCAAGAATGTGCCGTTCTGAATGCGAAAAAAGTTCATTATTTTAACAAAATGTAGAAATTCTCATATATATAGTAAGCGGTAAATAAGGCGGTAATCGAAGTAGAGAATATATGCAGCCCTCTGGCTGCGCGTAACCATAGCAAATAGTTCAACTTATTAGCCACGTATTATACTATACCTAAATATGAAAAAAATGTTGAAATTTTCATATGGTAGGTACTGGCTGACCCGGCAAACGTTGTCTGCCATATGGGTAAGAAATAGCCTACGACCTATTCTCAGACCTACCAAAAGTACACAAAAAAAAAATCATAAAAACGGTCGATCCGTTTGGGAGGAATTCGATAATAAACACTGTGATACAAATTTTTTGCAAACTTTTATTTAGATTCATCTGTCCCGATATTTTTATTTATTAGATGAATTCAATGCATTGAATAGTATTAATAAATACTTACCCCCGATTTTTAAATTAAGTAATTGCAGTTAAGTATTTATCAAACTCTACGTTAGGCTGGAATCCTGTCAAAAGTAGTATTTGACACCTCAACTCAGAAACCGTTCCAAGTTTATAAGTACCTTATGCTTAAATTCCTGACATGGTTGTAATGTGTGACAACGGGTTTCATACACCATCGTTTTTTGTAAAGAGCCTTTTTAGCGGATTACTTATTATACGTATGTAGCGTAAAATAAAATATTTTAACGTTTTTTTTATAATAACAGTATCTCTAATGTCAAGGCTAATATTCCATTGTAGACACTCTACGTGAAATAAGATTAGACAACCTAGGAATGACTACAAATGACGGCTTCAGTAAATAGTGGGTATTGTAACCATTTTTTGCTTTTAACACCATCCTTATGCCTACGGAATAAGAGTTAAAATCGGTTGGATGGACAGCGAAAGCCGTTTTGTTTAAAAGTCTAAACTTATTTCAAATGGTGTATAATAAATTAAAGAGATCGTCTCTAAGCGCGGATCTCAGCGTTGTGGGCACCCTAATGACCTTTCCTCATGGGGGCGATCGGCGGCGATCTCTCGCGCCGGGGCTTGGTTCAAGCCATGCTCCGGAGCGAGGAGGAGTGGCAAGCGGTCGTCTCCTTTTGCGAAGCAGTAATGCTAGCAAAGGAGGAGGCCGACCGCATTAGGCAAAGGCGCACACGCCGCCGCCGCCGCCGGGTTTCCGATCCCGATTTCCGGCCACCGTAGGCGCTGGCTCGCGGACGGTGGGCAATGGGTAGCTCGCTGTCCGTCCGTCCGGTAACAGACCGGTCCAAGCTCAGGTCGTCTACGGCGCGCACTGTTCCCGCGCGCCTCAAGGAGTTGTCAGCAAACTGTAGGGGTCCCGCAGGGCCGAAGCCTACTGGGGCCAAAGGTTATGTGAGACTGTCACCACGGGCCCCGGGATAAAGGCAAGGAACGGAAAGGTAGGTTTTTAGTCAGTAAAAGTCTGAAACTATTTCCCGCCCCACCCAAGGGCGGGATTTGTCATTGGATGATTTTACCTATGTTAAAAAAAAACCCTAATGACCTTGTGACGTCATATTGACATCTCGTGTGATGCTACTTTTTAACCGACTTCGAAAAGGAGGAGGTTCTATTTTCAGCTGTATGTTTTTTTCCGACCGACCGATTTTTTTTTTTTGTTTTATTGAAAGACTTCCAAATTGGTTCCATAGAGCATAGCAGGACTGTCGTAACATGTAAAATTGATTTATTTGTACGTGTAGCCGGTGACTAACTGAAAGAAGACGTGGAGGGGATATATAAAATTTTTTGAAGGTTGGATCCGCGCTTTTTAATAGAGTCAATATGAATAAGCGCGGATCCAAATCGGAAATGTAGATTAACTTACGACAACGCTGAAGACGGCACCGATCATGAGTCCGAAGCTCTGCGCCACCAACACGGTGTACAACGAAATGGCGAAGAACATGCTGAACCGGACAATGTCCAGGGGTTGCGAGGACATCGTGTACACTATCACACTGAACACTGCACAGCCCACTATCTGCAATACAAGAAATCATATTGTCAGTACAGCTTGTATTTGTATTTCAAGCTGGGCCTTAAGTCTGCTATTACAATAGTGTCAGAATCGTCTATCAATCATGATAAAATCATCATCGTTGATTTTGACAAGTTTGGTAACCTACTAATATAATGGCGTCACTATGACTTTCCAACAGTCAATCATAGACACACAAATGAATTTCTGACTTATAGGGTAATCTGCAAAAATTTTGTCAGTTCCTTTGATTAGTGGCTTACCATTAGATTTGTCTGAATACGACAAAGTCATTCTACTATCATTCGTTTACAAGACCAATAACCGACCAATGATCGACCATTATGATTTAGCAGATTAAGAACTTTTACCAAAATGATAATGGGATTGTGTTGGAATGCCGAATTTACAAAAATAGCAGACTTGGGCCCCTGGTGTCCGCAACTCCACGACTAAAGAGCGCATTTTGCGTACGGGTGGGACCAATGTGTCATTCGATCCACCCCAGCTCCTTAAGGAAGGCCAGCAGCGTCTTGGTGTTACTATTTCAAATTTAAACTGTGAAAATACATCAAGCTTGCTAGAATTTTGATTCTGTAACAAGCGTTCATATATGTAAATGTGTAATCTAATGCGATGGTGAAACAAAAACATTAATTTAAACATTTATATGAAGATTAGGTAATATATTTTTAAGTCTTTTTCTCCCTGCCGGATTCTGTGTTTCCTGATAGCTATAGCCTAGGGGTATATAAGTCAAGAGTGAATAGGTTACTTCTAGGCAAGCGTGCTCCATCGTCGGCCACATCATCGCTTACCATCAGGTGAGATAGTGGTCAAACGCGAGCCTATCCATAATAATAAAAAAAAATGTCTATGGAATGGATTATTGTGGATAGCTTACCGATACTGGCAGATCGACGATCGTAATGGATATGTAATAAGATCCCAAGGAGTACCATCTATTGAAGTGCTCTTTAGACAAAATCGACATCTCATTAGGAACTGCAAATAAACAAATACGATAATGTCAATAAGACCTCAATGTGGTAGTTATTATCAGTTTTTGTGACGCCACCCTAACCAATAATAATTATTTACAACAATAAATAATAATTACTCTATTATCTACAATGATAACAGTAGTCTATGAACCAAATAGAAAATATACAACATTAGTTTTTTAGTTTATGCGAAACCCGAAACACGTGTCTAGTATTTTTGTGAAAAGAATCTATGCACAAAATTTCATAACTACATGAAAAATCACAAAGTTATAAGCTTCTTATGTTACCTGATTGTCCGTACAAATATATGGTCAACGGGCCATCCAGACGATTAAAGAGTGGTTTTGTTCCCGCATCCAACTCTGCGCTGGTGCGTAATGCTGTCTATGACTTGCCGTGACCAGTGTTGTGGCCAACTTGTGACCTTTTTTAAATATATTTGAGAAAAAATATAACGTGATTTAAAAATCATTGGAATCGATTCAGTTACTGATTCTGAACAAACTATATTCAGGTTTCGCATATACTAAAAATAATGTTGTATAAAGTCAACTTTACAATTTATTTTTGTGCAGGAAATTTTCTGCAGCTCTTTTAATAAGCAACAGTCTATCTAATAAGAAGAAGAAAGTAAGACCGGTATACTTACACGTAAGAATAGTCAACATCATAGGAGACATCATGTGGTGCATGAGGATGGCAAACAGAAGGTTGTAGTTCTCTAACACGCGAGAACCCTCGTTGCCAGCGTTGATGAACAGACTCCCCAGCATAATACCGACGACTATGTTCACGATCAAACGCAAGTGGGTCATCGTCTGGAAGTAGAGAATAGTTAATATGAGAACAGCGGTTATAGCTTAGCTCATTGGATTCGCTATGAAAATACAGCAACCTTTAAAAAAATAAACATTTATTTATAAGGGTTTGGCTAGGGTCACCATATCTCAGAATGTGTCCTGAATTATCTGGATTTGTGGACTCGTCTCAGGCTTACGGCCAGATTTTGCAAATCTTATGAAATCCCAATATTTTCATAATTTTGCATTTTCAATAATATCTAAAAAGCTAAACTAAAAATAATCTTTCTTTGCGAAAGCCCCCACTTCGTGTGCGACGAGCAACGTTTGAGCGTGATCCTCAGTCTATAAATTCGATAATATTACGATTTTTTTAAATTGTGGAGAAAAAATTCTAAAACTGCAAAAAATCTCAGGATTTTTCAGTGTCATCAGGTATCCCTAGGTTTGGCAGCAAATCGCAAGTGCCTGAAGTAACTTTGTTTCCCCAATTCTCGTTTCTACAGCTACTACTGTTCAAATTAAAGTTTGTATCGGACCTTACAGGTCCATGACGTGCTTAAATGACAATCGTGCGAGCGAAAAGGAGGGATGGAGCTATACACCCTATATAGCTCCATCCTTTAACAGTTCAGTTTAGGTCCTTAAATGGATCACGTTAAAAGCTCATGGTAGGGCCTCAGTGCTACCAATTTTAGAACAATTACATGAATGATATTGATAACGATAAAGCATTTGCCTTTATGAGACTAGCTCCTATGTTGTCTTAGGGCCAACGCTACGTTAAGCGGGCGCAGGACCCGTCGTGTGACTATGCGCGTGTGTCGTGTGCGGCGGTCTTCGTAGCGGAAACCGGATTTGTGTGCATGTAGCCGTGTCGATGGAGAAGTTGAATGTATTATTACGTGACAAAAGAGGCGCGGGGTGCGGGTGCCCGCGACGGGTGCCCACGCGTCGTGCCTGGACGGAGCACTTTTGTACGGGACCGCGAGTGCATCCGCTTAACGCAGCGTTGGCCCTTATAGGGTAGAGTGTAACGACAGAACAGTAAAATAAAACCAAGCATCATCATCATCCCTTACCGCGTCTCTCTTAGCCTTCATAAACCCTCTCCTCATGAGTACTTTGAGTTGGTTGGACTGACTGGTCTCCTCTTCACCACCTGTGGGCTCGGTTTCCCTCAGGACGCTGAGTGGTATCAGTTTGCGGAGACCCTCCATCGAAGGGATGGTCTCGAAGTCGTCAAACCAGTCCAATGCCCGACCGTTCTCTGATTTGTTGGCCATCAGATCGATTTTGTCTGGCCCGTATTCACCGCATGACAGCTCAATAACTATGGACACAGGAGTAACATTTTAGCTTCGAGTAGTATTTAATTTTATGTTTGTTTTATTTTTGTCAAGAAATTTTTAATATCCTAATATAGAAGCATTGTCTTTGTAGTATGACAAAATACTACTAATATTTCTTTTGTTGATTGAATAACATTGAATTGTATTGGATACTTCTAAGAGACAAAGTTCAAATAAAATTAAGAGTTTATTTGCTGTATACAAATCAACGTTCCGTTAGATAATTTTGTTGATTCGATGTTTGAATATCATAAAAACAATTTTAGTTTGTATGCCAAGTACCAGGAGATAATAAAACATGAGAGTTTTACAACTTATAAAGTTATTGTTAAAGTTACTTACTATAATCAGCAGGGTTGTGGTACAGGGGGCAGGGAATTCCACTCTGATCTAAGTAAGACACCAGATTCTTCGTGGTGCCCTGGTACATGCAGCGGCCGGCTGCCAGCACATACACTTGGTCAAATAGTGCGAACAGGGAGGCTGATGGCTGATGCACCGTGCACACAATGGTCCTTCCCTGGTGGGCCAGGGTTCGGCATAGTTGCACTACTTGTGAACACGATGAGCTGTCCAGACCGCTGAAAAAGAGAACAGGGATTTTGTTAAAGTACAATTTCTCTTTTCGTGACATCGGCGAAGATAACATCAGTTTGTTTGGAGATAGTTTTTACGTCATTCCTCGCTCAGCAGTATCAATAAATATGTCCGCTGAATTGACTAGCATACCTAATATACTATGAATTCTCTAAAAGATAGTATTAATATTAAGTAGAATTGCTAAATATTAGATCATGGACCAACTTGATTTGCATAGTTTACAATGTTACGAAGCAAACCCATAACTTGACTTATCTGATCTACAGATCGAGAATCCTATGACTCTTGCTTAAAGAATATTTATAAAACCATGTTATTTAGCATAATATATTAAGCCTTTTAATGTTTTCTCAGCTGGGACTCAGGCCTCCTCTCTACGAAAGAGAATGGGCCGTTATCCACCACGGGGGCCCAGTGCGGGTTGGTGGATGTCACATGCATATCTTTGAGTTTTTAGTTATAGGCCGTGACGGTTTCTTCATGATGTTTTCCTTTACCATTTTGAGAGCACTGGCACCAAGTACCTGGCTGGGTTTGAACCCATGACTAACGCCTCGTCAGTCGGGACTGTTACCATTGGGCCACCACTCCTCGTCATGTTAGGGTAGGTACATTAAAATGTTAACCTGCCATATACATTATTTTTAGTATATGCGAAATCTGAATATAGTTTATTCAGAATCAGTAATTGCATCGATTCCGATAATTTTTACACCATGTTTTATTTTTTCCCAAAAATATTTAAAAAAAGCTCACAAGTTGGACGCCACCGACACCAAGTACAATACAGGTCACGGCAAGCAATAGCGAGCATTAGAACCCAGCGCATAGCTGGGTGTCGGAGCAAAACCACTCCTAAGTTACCTGGATGGCCCTCCGCACGACGCAGGTGCTTACCGAGCACGGAAAGTTCGCTAAGTACCTGTTCCGGATTCGTGCGGAGGATTCGCCCGGGTGTCGCCACTGTGCGGAACACCCGGAGGACACGGTGGAGCATACTGTAGAGGTGTGCCCCGCCTGGGCGGAGCATCGCCGTGTCCTCGTGGGGGCGATCGGCGGCAGCGATCTCTCTCGCCGGGCCTTGGTTCAGGCCATGGTCCGTAGTGAGGAGGGATGGCAGGCGGTTGCCTCCTTCTGCGAAGCAGTAATGCTAGCTAAGGAGGAGGCCGACCGCATCAGGCAGAGGCAACGGGGCGCTCGCCCCAGCCGCCGCCGGGATTTCGATCCCGATTTCCGGCCACCGTAGGCGCGGGCTTGCGGACGGCGTGCAATGGGTAGCACGCTGTCCGATCGTCCGGTAACCGACCGGACCGAGCCCAAGTCGTCGACGGCGCGTTCTGTTCCCGCGCGCCTCAAGGAGCTGTCAGCACACCGAAGAGACCCAGCCTGCTAACTGCAGGCAGGCAGGGCCGAAGCCTGCTGGGGTCAAGGGCCGTTTTCTGAGAGGAAGGCTCAGCCCCGGCACTATAGGCAACGAAGGAACGGGGTAGGTTTTTAGTCAGTAACAGTCTGACACTACTTCCCGCTCCACCCAAGGGCGGGATTTGTCATTGGATGATTTTACTTACCATAAAAAAAAAAAAAAAACCTGGATGGCCCGGTGATCATGTATTTGTGCGGACTAAGTAAGATAACAAGCTTATAACTTAGTGATTTTTCATGATACAGTAATGTTTTTTACATAAAAATACTAAATGCGAGTTTCAGGTTTCGCATATACTAAAATTGTGGTGTCAATAATTCCTAACTGTCGAAGAAGATAATTTCGGACAGCTATATTTCAAATAGACAGGCATGCCGATCTCAAGCATATCTAACGTTTCCTCATCAGTAAACAGAGTCAGTTTACTTGGCAGCGTGACCCCAATATGACTATAACAGTTTATAGTCACGTGCATCCAGTGTTTGTGCACATTGTGGCTATCGTTATATTCAACACACAGGGGTAAAGGTTCAAGCCTTGAGGAAATTATTCTATTCTTAGCCCAAAATACTACGCACGTGCAAGTTACCAAGGAAACTTGATATAAACTTCATAGATAGTGGTGATTCAGCCAAGTACATTCCATCAGTGGACTACTAGACGTACGGTGTTGCGCGACCTGTAGGTACAATCGCGGTCGTTTCTGCATGATCATTTAAAAAAAAAAAATTCACTGGAATCCTGCGGCGAGGCACCAAACCAAACCCTTTAGAATTTTCGTTTCGAGTGCAAGCAAAAATGAGCTTAACGGTGGTCAGGCGAAAGTGTCTTCGATTGTATATCATCTATCCCTCCCATACGTGTAAAGCTTTATGCAAACACATTTGTTGTGCGTACGGCTAAGGAGTGGAATTCCCTGCAAGTGAAAACCCCTAGGTTCACCTAGGGGTTTTTATGTCAAGGATAGGTTATTTCTAGGCAAGCGTGCTCCATCGTCAGCCACTTTATTGCTTACCATCAAATGAGATAGTGGTCGAACGGAACGCGCGCCCATGCATATTAAAAAAGTAAAGTTGAAGTAAACTTCGTAAAGCCATAGGGCCATAGCTGGGTCGATGTCCACAAAGACAACGAAGAATTTCTGAAAAGGAAATCTATGGTCCCAAAACGCACGGGGTAACTGAAGGACAGAGGTTTTAGTCAATAAAAGCCTGACACGCCCTTTCACACCACCCTATTATCCTTCTAGCAACTTATAAATAAACAGTATTACTACTGGTAGTAGCATTGGTAGATAGAAAGCGGACGAAATCACGAAATGATTTCCCACTTCAAAAGAATCCCAAAATCATTGATTTATAAAGGAAGATACGTCAACCTGGACTCGAAACTTATTAGCTACACTACCTGTAGTCACTGATAGACAAGGGCAGAGATGGGTGCCTATGAGATATGAAATAGCGTTAGCTACTGAATGTGTGATCGACGCGACCAAAGTGAAATCGTGCCATATAGGCACAATTTCAGCGGTCCACGTGCTACAGGCGAGTCACCTATCTTCCGCTATTTTGATTTAATCTAAGCCCAAAATACATTATGCATTACGTATCAAGTAAAGTTGATATATACTTCATAGATAGTGATGTCAAAATTAACAATATCAATAAATTATTATCGGTTAATCTATGTTTACCCTTGACTAGCTCTTTCTAACTGTTCAATCGTTGCTTACATTATCGTAAAGTATTAAATACAAGATAGATTAAAAAGATATCGAGAAAATTTCTATAATAATAATAATAATTTAATAATAATAATAATAATAAGAGAGAGAATGGAGAGAATGGGGAGATTATGGAATCTGAGGGGATTCAACTCTCGGATTCCATACAACTTAGATCCCTCCCCTCGACCGAAACCTATAAGTATTTGGGTATGTCGGAAGCGTTAGGCATTAACGACGTTGACATGAAGCAAACGTTGAAGGAGCGTTTCTTTGGCCGCCTAAAGAAGGTTTTAAACAGCCTTCTGTCAGGCGGAAATAAGGTGCGCGCCTTCAACGGCTGGGTCATGCCGGTTTTAATGTACTCTTTCGGCATACTCAAATGGACTCAGACCGAGCTAGATGCCCTGGACAGGCGGGTCCGTACATTGCTGACCGCAAATCGGATGCATCACCCACGATCATCGGTGATGAGATTGTACATCCCGCGGAAGTGTGGAGGTCGAGGCTTTCTGAACGCAAAGACTCTACACAACCGCGAGGTGTGCAACCTCAGAGAATATTTTCTCAAAACTGACGTGGGTATGCACCGCGATGTGGTCGCAGTTGACAAGGGACTCACCCCGTTGTCCATGGCTAAAGAGAACTGGCACAAACCTGTGGTAATTACTACTGATGACCGCAAGGAAGTGTGGAAAGGCAAGGAGCTCCACGGGCGCTTTTACCGAGCTCTTCATGAGCCCGTTGTTGACTTCACGGCGTCCGTGGCCTGGCTACGTTTCAGCAACCTCTTTGGGGAAACTGAAGGTTTTGTCTGTGCGATTATGGACGAAGTTATCCTAACGAACAACTACCGGAGATATATTATGAAGGACGGAACGGTTGACGTGTGTCGGGCATGCCACCGTCCGGGTGAGTCCATCAGACATATTATCTCTGGTTGTTCTCGTCTGGCTAACGGCGAGTACTTGCACAGGCATAACCAAGTAGCCAGGATTATTCACCAGCAACTTGCCTTGAAGTACAACCTAGTGGATTCTGAGGTACCGTATTACAGGTATGTGCCCGACCCAGTTCTCGAAAATGACCATGCCACGTTGTACTGGGATCGGTCTATCATCACTGACCGGACTATTGTTGCCAATAAACCGGATATAGTGGTGATAGACCGGTTAGCGCGCCGCGCAATAATAGTCGATGTCACCATCCCACATGACGAGAATCTCGTGAAAGCTGAGAAAGAGAAACAAATCAAATATCTCGACTTAGCACACGAGGTTGTCGACATGTGGAATGTAGACTCGGCTATCATTGTGCCGATTGTCGTGACTGCCAACGGCCTTATAGCCAAAAGCTTCGACGACCACCTGTCGAAGCTTTCGTTGCGCGGTTGGATCAAGGGCCTGATACAGAAGGCAGTACTCCTCGATACGGCTCGCATTGTGAGGAGGTTCCTTTCTCTGGAGCCCTAACCACCGGTAGCTTGGACCCTGCTCCCGACACCGGCGGACTACTGTTTTTTATATTTTTAAATGTTTTTTATACTTTTTTTTTAGGAAATATTTAAAAATGTAAAAAATATGTTTAAGCAAATAAATAAAGGAAATAATAATAATAATAATAACCTACAACTCTTACCCAAACAGACTACACTCACAGACATAATCAAGTAGCAAACGTTCTTCATCAAAAATTAGCAATTAAATATGCACTAATACAGGACACAAACACCCCTTATTACAATTACACACCACAAACTGTTTTAGAAAATGACACACATAAGCTGTATTATGACCGAGCTATTCTCACCGACAGGACAATTCACTATAATAGACCGGATATCGTGCTACTGGATAAAATAAATAAAATAACCTACCTAATAGATATTGCTATCCCTAACACACATAACGTACAGAAGACAATAACTGAAAAAATTAATAAATACTTAGAACTAAAGGAGGAAATAACCAGAATATGGCGACAAGAAAAGGTTTATGTGGTTCCTATCGTCCTTTCCACAACTGGCGTCATCCCTCATCATCTCCTCCATAGTTTAAAGTTACTGAAACTAAAAGATACCCTTTATATATCTTTACAAAAAGCCGCCATCTTAAATACATGTCGCATTGTCCGAAAGTTCTTGCAAATAGACGAACACGAAATAGGTCCAAATCATAACGCATCCTCCACATAATTCACCACATGCTATATTTACTTGGCTTGTCCCGTAAATGTAGTTAAACACCAGCTTAAGAGCTGAGAAAAAAGAAAACAAAAACAAATAATAATAATAAATAATAATAATAATAATTAATAATAATTAATAAATAATAATAATAATTTAATAATAATAATTTATTCATTTTGTGAACACAGGGTACAATCGCGATCTTATATAAATATTTGTGGTCCATCCTATGTTCCGCCGAAAGGCATACAAAATAATAATTCCAATGTCAATATTAAATTAATTATACAAAATCTCATAGCAAAGAAAAAAAAAAAAAAACAATGTCAGTAAAGATAAAAAATAATAATGTCAGCAATATTACAGTTGTCAAAAACTAAATCAAAATGTCGTGAAAAAAAAAAAAATTAATAATAATGTCAACAAAAACAAATTGTTACAATTTACTTGATTTTAACAACTGTAATGAATATTTTAATACAATTACATTATAATAAAATTACAATAACTAATAACATAATTAATAATTCCAGAATTTTAATTAATTACGTAAATTTGTCATTCAGAAACTGGTCTAATGTGTAATAGCATTTTTTAAGTAGCAGCTTCTGTAAAGTGTTTCTGAATTTTTGTACTGGCATACATTTAATTGCATCAGGTACTTTATTAAAAACTTGCGGAGCAATACCAAAGAAACTTTTCTTCATCAATGCAGTTTTACATTTAACATGGCATAATTTGTGTGTGTATTGAGCACGTATGGGTAGTTTCTTGACTGTGGCCAGTTTTTTGAATAAGTGGGGATTATTTTTCACAAATAAAGAAGATTCCAAGATGTATAAAGCAGGGAAAGTTAAAATATTATATTTTTTTAAATATGGAGTGCAACTGTCAGTCCTTCTTAAGCCAAACATCGACCGTATGCATCTCTTTTGCATTTTAAAAACCAGTTCTCGATTTGTTGACTGTCCCCAAAAAACAACACCATAACGCAAAACCGAGGATACCAATCCATGATACGCCGTTAAGAGTGTTTCAGTATTTACTTTTTTTGACAGTTGAAATAGAAGGTATGCTGATCTGCTTAATCGTTTGCAAACTTCTTCCAGGTGTGGTTTCCAGGTCAGTTTGCTGTCTATAGAAACACCCAAAAATTTTGCAATGCTGACCTCCTCTATTCTAGACTGATTATAAGTGACATTAACAGGAGTATTTACAAGCCGTTGGTAGAAATGCATAATTTTAGTTTTATTTAGATTTATTACAAGATTGTTATCATTAAGCCAATTAATTATTTTCGAGAGAGTGTCATTTATGTCAAGTTCGTAATTGTTAGGATTGTTGCATTTTATAACAACCGTGCTATCATCAGCAAAAAGTACCATTTCATGCCCTGTTATTTTCGGTAAGTCATTAATATATATCAAGAATAGCAAGGGTCCCAAAACGCTGCCCTGAGGCACTCCATACTTGATGAGCCTTGCTGCTGAGGTATATGTTTTTTGCAACTTGGTTACTGGACAAATTCTTGTGATTTCTGTGCATTGTAGTCTATCACTTAGGTAGGATTCTATGAGTTTAAGAATATTTCCCCTAATGCCATAGCTGTATAGTTTTTGCAGTAGGATTTTATGGTCCACAAAATCAAATGCTTTTGTCATATCTGTATAAATAGCGCAAACCCTGTTTTTCTTATCGACAGATGTTAGGACGCTTGATAGTAGGTCAAACAGCGCCATGTTTATATTAATATTTTTTCTAAATCCTTTTTGTTCATTGCAAAATAGTTTAAATTTTTCAAAATAGGCATATATAGAGTTATAGATTACTTTCTCGATGATTTTTGAAAATATAGGAATTTTTGCAATTGGCCTATAGTTTTTTAATTCAGTTCTGTCGTCTTTTTTGAATACTGGCTTAATTATTACTGTTTTCAGACGAGTTGGAAATATACCATCGGAAATACAGAGATTTATTATATGCGAAAGTAACGGCGCTATTATCTCTTTAACTTCTTTAATAACCCTGGTTGATATGTTGTCAAATCCAACAGTATTCGTATTTTTTAAGCTATTAATAATTTTGATTATATCATCGCTTGTGACCGGTAACATGAATAAGGATTGACGTGAAACGTTATCCTTTAAGTGTTGCTTATTATTCGATCCATTTTTATTTATTTGAATATTACTTTCAATAACTTCAATAAAATATTTATTAAATTCATTAGCAATGTCAAGTGGGTGTGAAAATGTCAAATTATTATTTTTAATGCGTAAAATTGGTTCTTGTGGTAAATTATATTTCGATTTGTTTATTACTTGCCATGCTGCTTTCGATTTATTTTGCGCAGTACTTACGTGATAATTATTTTGGGTTTTCTGAGTTAGTTTTATAATGTGCCTATAAAGTTTTGAATATTTTTTAAAATTAACTTTATTTTTTAAGTTAGGCTTTAGCCTATATTCCCAAAGTAGTTGTCTCTGCTTTTTACTACAAAGTTTTATACCACGGGATAGCCATTTCGTTTTCTTATTAGTACTAATCTTAACAATTTTAACTGGAAAGCATAAGTGGTAAAAAAGTAAAAATTCATCTATAAATTTGTCATACGCTTCATTCCCGTCTTTTGCTTTATAAACTTGTAAAAAAGATAAACATTTCAAGCAATCTCTAAACTTAGCCAAGTTACATGGCGATAAGTCAAGTTTTTTAGTTTTCCAGAATTTTAGAGTGCATTTTTTATTAATTGGTAATTTTAATAATTGTGCTGTATGGTCCGAGAGGACTAAATCCATTACATCCACTTTACACCCACGTTTAAAAGAATGTGCAAAATTGTCGATGCAAGATTTACTGCTTATTCTAGTTGGTTCAAACAGTGACAGTTTAAGATTGTATTGTCGAAGAAAATATTCAAATTCATACGTAATTTTATTTCTTTTCAGAATATCGATATTGAAATCACCTGTCAAAATTATGTTTTTATTCGAGTATGAACAGACTTTACGTAATACGTCATCAAGTTTTTCATAGAAAATGTTATAGTTATGTTTAGGTATCCTGTAAACGCATATTATTATGATATTATGAGACACTAGTTCAATGCCGCAGCATTCGACAACACCTGACACTGACTGTTTTGCAATGTCAGTTAATTCCCTATAGTGCAATCCTTCTCTTACAAAGATACACGCGCCTCCTCGTTTAGCTTCCCTTGAAAAGAAGGCAGCGAGGCAATAATTAGGTATATGCATGAAATTTTCATAACCAGATTCGACGAAGTGTTCAGTTATGCAGACAATATCTGTATTAATTCCACCATTAGATAGCTCTTCTAGTTTAACCGTCAATAAATCTGATTTATTCATAAGTCCTGCTATGTTTTGGTAAAGAATGTACAGATACTGACTAACGAAAAAACTGAGAGTTTTCCCGAATTTGAGTATCAATTTGCGCATTATTTATTTGGGGACAGCCAGCATCTAACGACGCGTTTTCTGAGTTCAAATCTAGGATGAGATCCTGCAAATCAATTATCACAATGTTTAATCCTTTATTATTCAAACTTCCATACCGCTGATTATAGGTGTCATAAGTGTATGGAAGGTTTAAGTTGCTGTCCAGCAGATATGCATACTTATGTGTCTCCACGTCCATGAACATTAAGTTATTAAACGTGTCAACTCTGCTATTAAACATTACATTTTTGTTCTCCATATATTTAAAGGTAGGCAGACATACTATGAAATTTGTGTGGGTTAAAGGTTGTAAATTTTTACGAATAAAAGTGACTAGTTCTATGTAATTTTGCGTCTTTTTGAAATCTTCTTCCCCAATATAAATTACACAGTAGTCGGAGTAAGTGAAGTTTTGTACTTTCTTATCAAGATTATTTAGCAGTTGCTTTAGACTACAGTTTGGCATACGATAATGACATATATTACAATTACTTAAACTTGTTTTTTGACTGATTGTGTATAATCTATTTGATGTTTCGCTACTTAAAATACATATATTACTCTTTACAGGTAGCAGTGACGCGCAGTTTTTATTTTTGTTTACTAAGTTTTCTATAGGGTCTTCAGATGTGCGGCAGTCAGGAGTTTCCAAAGTCACTGGTTTACTGGTCATCTTGTTAGTGAAACTAATTTTGTTTCTCTTTGGTGTTTGTACCCTTATCTTAAGAGGACTACTGGTGACTTTTTTATACATGTCATTTTTCTTCAGTAAATCAGCGTTATTTTGCTTTAAGGAGCTATTTTCCAGTGATAGTGTTTCTATTTCTATTTCTGACACTGATAAAGACAGAACTACATTGGGCACACGTCTTAGAGCATTAAATGCTCTAAGGCACATGTGGCGTACTGGGCTCGTCAGTCTCCATACATTTTACATGGCATGGCATGGCATAGACTTGTAGAGCTACATTAGATCCACGCGACGCGACGCTCGGCTACGTACAAATCAGGCGTGGCCCACGTCTGGGTCGGTCTAATGTAAGTGTTCGCTTAATTTTTTACGTAAGCAATGGAAGTCAACATTTGTTTTCTCTGTGTATTACGATCTTCTGATAAAAAAAACGTGGAGAGAGATTAAAAATTAATTCGATAATTAAATCCATCGTAAAATTACTTTAAGTCTCAGCTTTATTTGTAGGTCATTGAGATAACTTAAAATTATTAAGTAATGCTCCTGAAAATCATACAAAGTTGGCTCATGTTTTCTTATCCGATCTATATTTTATATTATACCTACTTCATTATTTTAACAGCCTACACCTGGACATAGGTTTTCCTCAAATGTCACGATTTTTTTTTTAATTCACATAGGTCTGTCTACATGTTAAAAAATGTCAAAGGCTAGTGCACGGTTCTAATTGGTCGTTTCCTATGGAGAAGAAACGGATAGAAACTACATGGTTATTGTTAAAAAAAATGATCGTTTTTACAATATTTCCATATTACAATATTAGTAGCAACATTCGCAAACCCTAAGCTTTTTGCACTTGTACTTTATGCCAGTGCAAAGAAGATGCTACCTAAAAAAAAAAATTTTATTAAAAAAAAATTATTTTTATTTTTAGGCGATAAGACCGCCCATTGCAGCACCCTATTAATTTGGCCCAGCCTGCTAATTGCAGGCAGGCAGGGTCGAAGCCTACTGGGGTCATGGGTTAACTTTCGAAAGGAATACCCGGCCCTGGCACGATAGGCTACGAAGGAACGGGGTAGGACACTACTTCCCGGCCCGCCCAAGGGCGGGATTTGTCATTGGATGATTTTATCTACCATAAAAAACACCCCATTAATTTTAAGTTCTTAATGTAATTTAATTTTTGGTGTACAATAAAGAACACATCTATCTATCTACTTTCTGATTTAATAAACATTTATTTTATTTGAAATATCATCCACCTTTTAATAATTTAATTTTCCTTTATTATCTTTTTAACCCTCGACGGAAAAGAGGGGTGTTATAAGTTTGACGTGTTTGTCTGTCTATGTGTCTGTTTGTGGCATGGTAGCTCCTACATAAATGGACCGATTTTGGTGCGGTTTTTTTTAACCTTGTCGCTTTTTACTTGCCATCAGTGCAACACGTTATTCCCTTCCATTTTATACAAACCTATTTGCTACTGATTCTTTGATGTCGCTTGGTTCTTCTTTCATGTTATTATTTTTCGATAATTCTTCACTTACGTGGTAGGCTCGTCGAGGAACATGATGAGAGGGTTGTTGATGAGCTCCAGCGCGATGGACAGCCTCTTCCTCTGACCTCCCGATAGTTGTGCGCCACGAGTGTTCATGTGCTCGTACAAGCCCAGGTTTGTGAGGATGTCCTCGATCTGATAACATCAGAAATACATTTAAAATACAAAAATAAAGAAAATATACCTAGTAAAGGAAGGGTAGAAATCATCTCGGTGCAACCATAGGAGCAGTTGTGGCCCAGTCGTAACGGCCCAAACTTATGACACAGGCGCATTACTTTGTGTAATTTATTTCATAACTACTGCTCTCAAATTGGTGAAGGAAACCATGGTAAAGAAACCGGTATGTCCTAGAACCAAAAATTCCAAGACATGTGACGTTCCCAACCCGCATTAGGTCCACGTGGTGGCTATTACGGCCCACTGCCTCTCTTAGACAGAAGTCCTGAGTCCCAACAGTGGGAATATTATAAGGCTGATAATATAAACCATCTCAGCCAATAATAGGAGAGGAAATAATCGACGCATCGACAAATTAATTCCAAGTCAAGTGATACTGTTGGAGGCTGTTGAATATTCATTCCACCATTCACAACAGCTGACGTGTGTTTGACAATTTGTAATACTAATTTTGTAATATTTTACGTTTCAGAAACTCGATATAACACTAATTTACGTATGCAATTCAAATAACATAGTCAGTGTTAGCCGAGACTAACGAACAGCTATTCATTTTTATATTTATGAAGATAAGTCTCCGTTGCATTATAAAATTGAATGTCACAGATGACGCGCTTAAGACAGCCAGATAGTCAGTGTGTGTGTCTGCACAGCAACACACTTATACTGCTGAGTTGTGTAAAACTGGCACTTTGGCAAAATTAGGTTACAGCATAACTGTATTGGTCGTGTCATTAGCTTTGGTATGTAATTTTGTGCAAATAACATGCATAGCAATAAATACCATGTTGTTAGGTATAGTATAATAGCTACCTACTTAGTTACCTAGTCGTGGATTTAGTGAACTACAAAAGTCATTTGTATAAAACCTGATTTCTAAGCATAGGATTAATGTAGGGTTAAATACGATCTTAACTCCAAATGGAATAGTTCCAAAAAATTACGTCGGCCCTGGATCGCTAAGGGCACTAAAGGAACATAGGTGGATTTTAGTCAGTAAAAGTCCGACATTTCCTCTCGCTCCACCCAGAACAGAAGTCGAGTGTCATTTGATGATATCCCATCAAAAAAAAAGCTTCAAATACTCATTCATCATCGTCATCATTTCTGCCGAAAGACAATCACTGTTGGACAGGTCCTGTACGTCTCGCATCCATCGGATTCCAGCAACCCTTATCAGGTCATCGGTCCACCTTGTGGGAGGCCTTCCAACGCTACACCTTTCGGTACATGGTCGCGATTCCAGAACCTTTTGGCTCCAAAGACCACGACTCGGACCAGACCGAACCCGAGTTGTCGACGGCACGTAGTGTTTCACGCGCCCCTCAAAGAAATATCAGCAAAACCGTAAGGGTCTAGCCGGGCCGAGGCCTACTAGGGCCATAGTTTAACTTCCGAAAGGGACAACTGTACCTCTACCATGAGTTTTAAGCAATAGTATTCGTCGCTACTCGATATCGACGCCGTAAATATTTTGTATGGCAAATTTTGGTTCTGCAAGTAACCGCTAGAGGCGCTGCAAAATTTGCCATACAAAATATTTACGGCGTCGATATCGAGTAGCGACGAATACTATTGCTTAAAACTCATGGTAGAGGTACTGTTTTAATCAGTAACAAGTTTGATACAATCAACAAGAAGTAAGTCTGTCAAGTTTTCATTCATAATTCGTGCTCGTAATTTAACCTACTTTTATTGCTGACTGTAGCAACAAACAACTGTTTAACAAATCCTTGCTTTGTTTCAACGCTCTTGTCATTCAATAATGGTGCGTCTTACAAACGTTCATTGATAGATGACGGAGGCATTTGTTTTCGACTCCAAATACACGAACAAAGTGTATGGGAGTAAATATTCAAAGCGTGTACGTACACAGGTATTATTGGTCCTACGTGATTCATATATTATCAAGATGATTATGTTAACGACTGTGCGGAACTTGCAGACGAAAATGAGGAAAATGATGATGACAATTTGAGACACGATGTTTTTTTAACTAGAATAACGTGTTCTCGAGTAAATCAGAGTGGATTTTTCGCCACTAATTTACTAGATTGGAGCAAAATCATGATAAATAATATTTATGTTTCAAATAGTTTTTTAAAAATACTTTTACACGGCCAGTGTTTCCCAGTTTTCCTGACTGCCCTGAGAAGAAACACCGAAACAAACCCAGGGGTCAAATTCTCTTTTAAAGTCCGCGTGGTGGAATACGGCCCATTCCCAGTAGTGGGAACATTATAAGGCTGATGCTATGCTATGCTATAGTTTTTTTTAAATTCCTCTAGATCATCTGTCAGGGTTTTCTTATCTACTGTGTAAAATAAACTTACAACTTCTCCTTTTTCGTATTTGTCTAGATTGGTCGGCAACTTGAGGTCCGCTGCCAGCTTCATATTTTCCCCCACGGTGAGGAGCCCTTGCAGTCTGTCGTCTTGCTGGATGTAGCAGGACATCCTCTTGAATCTCTCTGTAAGAAATAACAAGATATGTTTAAGATAGTGACGGGACAATATCAGAATTATTTTTAATAAACGGAGACATGTCATATTGCTGAAGTTTTTATTTTTTGATCTGCACAGTCCACTTTCTTCCAAAATAGGAGATAATCCCTCTCCTAGAGAGGAGGCCTGAGTCCCAGCATTGGGCAACATTGTAAGGCTGATTATGCTAAGCTATGCTATATGCTACGATATAGTAATAATAAATATCAGGAAATGGTGAAGGGTGGTCTTTTTAGACGGTGCCTTCTGTATCCAAATGATAAAACTTAATGAACTTTATTAGTCATCCATTCAACGTAATTTTCTTCTAATGTAAAGATGTTGATAATTATAATAAATTAATTCGTATATGTTG
Organism: Leucania comma; assembly: GCA_958295575.1. Classification (NCBI taxonomy): domain Eukaryota; kingdom Metazoa; phylum Arthropoda; class Insecta; order Lepidoptera; family Noctuidae; genus Leucania; species Leucania comma. The sequence goes on from OY282469.1 coordinate 6,499,077, forward strand.
CTCCTATACAATTAATTAATGTTTAAAATCGAACAATTTTTTTTTAATAAATTGACACCAATATAATGAGTAGCGGGACATGAAATTTCTTATTTTTTTTTATTTTATTTAAATCTTTACGCATACAAAAGTACAGAGGCGGACTTAATGCTGATTTATAACAATTCGATAAGCTTATCGTACTCGTATAATCTAATCAAATTAGCATCGATTTAGTCATTTTGATATGAAATCATGCATGCAAGTTTGACACGTAACATAACTGCACTTGATTCGTGAAGATGTCTTGACTCATGATATGCAGTATTATTACTCGTTAGACCAGTAAGATAAATAGCTTACACACAAATATAATAAAGATGGAAATCACAAATTCGTAAAGCTTGACATGGATTTGATGACAATGTCATCTCCTGCCCTTAGGTGGGGCGGGAGTGTGTGTCAGACTTTTACTGACTTAGACCGACTTCTGTTTCTTTTTGCCTTCGTTCCAAGGTCCCAAAGTTGTCTTTCGTACAATCCATTGCCCTAACAGTAGACATTAGTAAACATTTTAATTTATTTTACTCAACTAAAGAAACACAGGTGTGGTGTGGTGTGGTAGTCAGTAAGTCTGATTCCGCTTTAGAGCGCGAGAGGTAATTTGATGATTTTTCAATATGGAAAAAAAGGTTGACATCTATTGATTGTGTTCGAAAAACGAATAAAACGTCGAAGCTAACATCGATAAAACAAAAAGGAATTTACAGCTGGCTTTTGTATCATCCAAATATTGGTTTAGTCTAAACCAATATTTTGATGAGACAGTCTAAACTTTAGACAAATAACATGGGCAATGGGCACCACAATTGCAACCTGTCATATAGGTACAATAAGCAGTTTGGTAGAAAGGAATTGCAGCTATTCTTATAACAATATTAACTTGAATGCAAGACGGGTGGTACATATAATATACCTACCTATACACCAACATCAACGTAAGTATTTATGCGAAAAAGCGTATTTTGCATGGTTCCAAAGCAGGGGCGTAGCGTGGACTAGTTTAGAAGTGGGTGAAGACGCATCAGCGAGTTTATTTTCTTTCATAAATTCGAAAATGAGACAGCCACTGTCGCAACACAGCGTTCGACCACATCGTCGCTTACTATCGGGTGAAAAAGTGACCAAAACAAAACCTATCTATTATAAAAAAATAAAAAAAAAAACTGGGCTAGAGCTACTCGCACACTAAGGGTTCCGTAAACGCTATCTTATGTAAATATTTCAATTCTCAAAGCGAGTTTCGGAAGATTTTTGCGAATCGAAAAAGTTTCTTTTTTGTGACGTCAGCACAAATTTCCAGTTTTCAGATTTATTCCTATAGGTATTTATTCAGCAACCCGCCCTGGGACCGCGTGGTGGATTACGGCCCATCCCCTCTCCTTGAGAGGAGGTCTGAGTCCCAGTAGTGGGAACATTATAAGGCTGATGCTATGCTATGCTAGGTATATGTGTTATAATCCCTTGCTTTATGCCTTTCAGGATTCTAGGTCAACGGGAAGTACCCTATGAATTTTGATTCGATTGGGAGTGTCGAAATATACGTTTTTTTGTGACATAAAAGCTTTAATTATGATATTCTAGATTCTAGAACATCATAATTATTGAATAAAAATTATCTAATAATTATAAATTTTTAATTTGTGTTAATATTTGCAAGTTTTATTTTTAAATGGTTTTATTATTTTATTAATATTTGCATACCATGGTCCAAGGCAAACGCGACAATCATTATTTTAACAATTCTGGCTTCTGTCTCAACTCGTACCGATGTTTGGGCAAATAAACGATTATCTTATATTGTATATAAAAACTATATATCTATTCAGATTAGAGATGATGCGTATATACTAGTACAGGTATAGAAATCATGTATAAGCTTTACGAGTACAATATGCATCCCTGGTACAGTCAAAAATACCTGGTACATACCTTAAAGGTATGACGTTATATCTACGGCCCGGTATGAACCGTTTCCACATGATAGCCGGTCGGCGGCATGGCACGCCAACGAAGCTACATAATTTATATTTATTTTTTATCAGTATTCTGAAACCCGGTTTTTATACCAGGTATTTAGCATATTGAGATTAGCACGGATGTCTCATCTCTACTTCAGACTAGACACAGACCATGAGGCATTGTTATGTTACTATTTACCTTCACATCTGTGGTCAACGGTCATGTCAGTTGTTGCACGTGAATCCATGTTACATCACGGTAGCATGAATGTAGCCTAACCTAGCCGTTTTATCTGACGCCTAGAATCCGGGTCCTTGGTTCATAGCTAATTATTTTCTGCTGATAAGGGCTCGTAAACGCAATCTAATCGCTTACTGATGCTGTTTTTGTTTGTGCTTACGAAGCCGCTAATGAAGTGCATTTCGTAATTAGTTATATTGTAAATTGTTTGAGTAAAGAAGTTTTTTTTTTTACTTAGCTGGTGTGTTTACTTTGTGTAGCGAATAACTTAGAACCACCTTTTTTACGATACATTTAGCAGAATTATATTCAAAACCGGTTGAGGTTAAAGACGTTCGTATGGCACCAAAATTACAAAGCATAAAGTTATCGCATGATCGGCTTCAACGCCTATTTGTTTCGTGAAAATCCTCCACTCCATGTTTACATCTTTCCAATTAAAAATGGTAGTACTTACTCATAATTCTCCCTCTTCCATTGACGAAAACGGCTCCACCAACACCAGTGATTCGGTATCCTGACAGTACATCCAGTAGGGTTGACTTGCCAGCTCCCGAAGGTCCCATAATGGCGACTAACTGGCGAGGACGAAGTCTTCCGTTGACTCCATGGAGGATCTGTTTGCTGCCTGTAACAATACAAGTTGGATTTAGAAGATGAAGCTTTATTAATTAATGTGTTAAAGTATTGATATGTTGATAAAGGTAAACCACTTAGACGATTTTGGTCATATTTAACTGCATAGCTGAACTAAAAATGGTTGAGAGCTACCCGCCCCACCCAAGGGCGGGATTTGTCATTGGATGATTTTACCTACCATAAAAAAAAAACATATGATGAGATTATCATTTCGACATATGATGAGATTATCATATCCCATTCTGCCTGAAAAATTCCAAGCACAAAATCGACATATCAAAATAAAATTAACTCATGTAGTCATGTTACATTTAAAGAAAGAAACAGGTCGGATTTGGTCACCAACAACATCAAATATTCATACACACTAGACCATGTTTATTTTTCTAATAATTGAAAACTCAAAGCATTTACCAATTAAATATTAATACGACATAATATGTTTAACAATTACTATGAAGATATAAACGGCTACATATAAATCTAGATATAAGGCTGACGCATAAAATATAATTCCGTAAATTAACTAGTTATTCGACTATATATAAATTTATGTAAGCTTATACGGAAATTCCCGTTGCAAAAAACCAGCCGATTCTATGTAAAAACTGATCGTAAAAACTTAAGTGAAACTAAGAGAACTGTCATTATAATTTAATGGTAGAGGCTCACTTCATTCAAACTGCCACTGATAAACTGCAAGTTATTACAGAACCGCATTAAAGTTCTTTTACAAAAGACGCTCTTTTGATGAAGATCTCAGGTACCACCTTGAGTCACCTTGTGTGTTAATGCAAAATATTATGTATACTCTATTGTTTCTATGAATAATCGTATTCATACTATTTTTTGTTCATTATCTTATTTCAAGTATCGTGCCATTTTTGTAATATCTAAAAACATTTGAAGCTATCTCACATTTTTTAGATTAAAAATTATCCTACAGAAGGATGTAACCTACATTTGCGAATGACGCAAATGCAATTCGCAGCTTTCTCTTAATGAAATTCTTACATATTATTACGAACAAATTTTCATAAATAGACAGAGTAGTCATGAGAAAGGTTTAGAATGTGTAGTACACAAAAGCCGAAAATTTAAATGACTAACCCGTGCAGAATAATTTTGTAATGCCTTTTTTAAGATAGATATCATTCTCAATACAGACAAAACGTAACCCTTTCCTCCATACTCCCAAAATTCCCTTAAATATATTCAAGAGGGTTATCGAAGAAATAAATATGAGAACTAACAATAAAAGGAAACATTACTTATGGCGTCCCACAGGGGAGCGTGCTAGGTCTTCTGTTGATTGGAGCGCCTGTGTCATCTTCAACGATCTACGTCTAAAAAGGTAAGCAGATTATAAGGCTAATTTTATATTAAATACTATTCTCAATATCAAACATAAGCATCCCTTTCGTACTTATATCTTCTTCTTCCTTCCCTGGTCTCATTATTTGGGGTCGGGTCTCCTCACTTTCCTGCGCCAAGTGGCTCTATCTTGGGTTGTCAATTTTGGCAACTAAGCTTTCTTGAGGTCCCTATCTATATTTGACCACCAGGTTAATGGCGGGCGGCCTCTACCTCTTTTTTGTTCTGGTTTTTCGTACTTATATCTCATCTTAGTTAATTATATAGATATTCTTATACCATCATTATTATGTTTTTGCTTTGATGTCATGTTACTTAGAATCTGCGCAGGATGTTTTCTTTTATCTTTCATTTCTTTTTCTGTCCTATCATTTCCTCACACAATTATTCCATGTTTCCTATAATCGACATTGCGATATTCAAGCCTATATTCAGTTATACTAGTTTTGCTGCTAAAATTATAATAATATCTAATAATAATTCTTTATTTTCAGGCAACTAAGGCCCAGACACAGAAAAAAAAAGATAGAGATAGGTAGAAAAAAATAGAGAAAAAGATAAAGGTGAAGTCAGGTAGCTGATGATGGTGGTGGTGGTGGTGAGATATAGTTTGACAGATATTATGAAGATGACGATAGTAATAATTCAACAATATTCTCGAAATATACCCAGGCTTGGAGAGGTGGCACAGCATTCACCTATTTACTTGTAAGTTTGACCCATAATGGTCGCTCGCAGAGTTTCCGCGGTTCGCCTCAACACCGATAACCCCAACGAATGACGTCAGAGATTAAGCCAGAGCGTTCTGATGCACTTGAGGGAACGAAGTTACTTGTCTAAGTACTTTAATTATTAACGCTTGGCGACATCCTGTCATTAGAAATTCAAGGCTGAATTTAATCTAGAATTTGTTACAGCAGAATGTGTCGTGTTATCGCTATGTAGACAGTTTAGTTTATATGGCTACGAGTCTCTGGCTTCTTTTTTCGTTTTCAGTTTATTGGTTTGTGTTATAAAATGTTCATTATGTACTTTATATTATTTATTTTAGTTCTCTTATTGTGTGAATAAATAAATAGATACAGAAAAGTTTTTTCAGGGATCTTTATCTAAGGTCAACAAAGCTGGTGCTTAGTTCAATAATAGATTTGACACCATCACCTGCATCAGCCTGCTTAAAGTGACTTGTTTCAAACTTTTTAGTCGTTTTTGCGGTCAAGTATTTGATACTGTTACCATTTTTTTCCCTTATATATTTTAGTGAGTTAATATCACTTTTGTGAAATCGTCTCTTCTAGACCTTTATTTTTGCTACCCTGGATGACTTTATAACCAAAAAAATTTTTTGAAAATATAATTATTTATATTAATATAATAAATCTGTTTGGCGCCAAAAACCAGCCATTTTTTTTTTTAATTTTATGTGTTTAGTGTCACTGTCAAGAAAAAAAACCACAAGTGAACTCACATTCAAGATTTACAAATAGAGGTGAAAACAAAAATTTAGAGCTGTTAAATATACCTTTGTTACCAATACCAGAAGGTCGATCAGTCATTTTTTGATACTAGTGAATCAGAGATTAGTTACAGTAACACAAATATGTATCGTTATCATGATTTGACCGTTGTAGCAACCACTTATACTTTTGACCGACCTTCGGGCTGTTATTGATGAAGCAATTTTTAATCTTATCAGAAATTTTATACACAATAAGCTAGCGGCTTCGCCCGCATGAAAGTCGGTTTTACCTCCTTAGGGATAGAGTTTCGTAAAATCCGTTCTTCGCGAATGTCTACTATAAGGAACCTACCTGCCTAATTTTAAGTTTGCAGTTGTTATAATATCTGAAATATTCATGATTTGATTAATCAGTGATTAGTGTGTGTGTGTAGTGTGAGTGTGTGTGTTTGTGTGTGTGTGTGCGTACGCTTCTATAACAAGCTGCCAAAAGCAGTAACTGAACTTAGTGAGGGAAAGTTCAAAACTCATATTAAGCGTGTCCTAACCAAAAAAGCATATTATAAGGTTAAGGACTATGTCGAAGATACGCTTATTTGGCAATGACTGCTTCTGCACATGTGGCCCCCTGGTAACTCATTCACATTGTCTCTATTAACTGCTCCATCTTTGTTTCAATACATACAATGTTTTGTTTTTTTTTTTGACACGTTGCTTTCGCAATATTATTTAGACCTCAACTATCACAAATCCATTAGTAATTTATTTTATTAGCATCTCATAGTGTAATTGGTGATAGTTGTAATTATTTTTTTTCCTGTTTTGTTTTCGTTTCTTTATATAGCTTTTCTTTACAATGTGAATGTGAGAACACTGTAGACTTCGAATTCCTATTATGAGTCACTTTATCTTTATTATTATGATTATTTTTACTGTGCTCTTGGGCACAATATTGACTGGTCTACACTGTCCTTACATAATTATTAATACTGTAATTTGGAAATATTATACAACAAACCATTATTTTTAAAAAGAGTAACCATGGAGTTTCCTGCCGGTTCTTCTCCATTGGAAACGACCAATTTGGAACCGTGCACTAGCTTCTGACGTTTTATAAGTGCCCATGTAGGCCTATATGAAATAAAAACATTTTGACTTTGACTTTGTTGTTATTGTGTGTCTATTTTAGGCAGAATAAACATGTTTTGTTTCTTTTTTTTTCTTTCTTATAGAATATAATATATAGATTACTAGCTTCGGCCAGTGCATTTCATTGCATTAGCCTTATGTTCCCACTGTTGGAACTCAGGCCTCCTCTCTAGGAGAGGGAATGGGCCGTAATCCACCACGCGGGCCCAGTGCGTATTGGTGGATGTCACTTGTCTTCGAATTTTTGGTTCTAGGACATGCCGGTTTCCTCACGATGTTTTCCTTCACCGTTTTGAGAGCAGTGGTAATGAAATAAATTACAAAAAGTAATGCCCCTGACTGGGTTTGAACCCTCGACCTATAACTCCTAGGTCGGAGCCGTTACCACTCGGCTACAGTGAGTAGGTTATTCTAAATAATAATTAAATAACGAGATTCAATCATAATGTGTGCCTACAAATACGTAGGTAATATGAATGTGTTGCAATCTGCATGATACAAATAATTACAAGTTATTAACTGCAATAAATAATTGCATGTCATTTAAGATAACTTTGCTGCGTTAATGTTTTCAATAAATCATGAATCTGCGTCCTTACACGCTTATAGTCGTACCTACTTAACTTGTATTTCATATTTCTATGGATGTAACGGAACAGGTGATATCGGAACCGAATTTGCAATGGTGTAACTAGGTATATCATTGGAGGCCCGTGGAAAAGTCGCTGAACGGGGCTTCAAATCATCACGTTGTGATTTTTTTTTTAATAGATTGGGTTTCTTCTTCTGAGCTCGCAGCCTCTTGTTGGAGACAGAAGCTTCAAATGAAACACTATTTAAACTAATTCAAAACTCAGGTAAGTACTCGTATAAACGAAGAGCGTATTCGCAACGTTCCAAATACGAAACAAAATTTACAAGTGAAAAGAATAATCGACAAAAGACTTGTCACTTCCAATATTTCCGATTAAATTGGGTACTAAAATCGGAATCCGACGTGTAAAATCGGAAGTTCCGGATTTTCAAAATTGGAATCAAACCTCCGTATCCGCTCTGCTTATGACCAACAAGTTTTAGCAAACTAGCGAACAAACTCAGCTTCGCACGCGTGTTACAAATATTTGAAATTCTCCGTTTTTCTCTACTAGTATACGTGGTATACATGTATTAAGGTAGAACTACACTGACTGCGTGAACGTCCGCCACACACGCCACGTCCGTCTCACGTCCGATCCACGCCACAGGCGTCCCGTGTCAAGGTGGGACGAGTCGTGTGTAGCGGACGTCCGCGCAGTGTAGTTCTACTTTAAGTACCTACATTCAAACCTTCATAAAGATTTTTTATTGTCTTTTGATGAAAACTGCATGAAAGCCGAAGTAGGTTTTGAGTTTATCGCAAACGGACAGACAAGCACGGTGGAGGGGAATTTGTATCTATGTAATTAACGATTTTTTTTTTAATGTTATTGTAATTACACTACGAATGACTCTTGTATCGTGGGTGAGTTCACAAAAACATAACCTCCCATCCATACAAGATACAGAGCGTGTCGTCAAAGATTGTATTATGTAAAATCAAAAATGTTAAGCGAAGTTTTTCCTTCTTCATTCAAGAGTCAATCTTTGTCAGAACTTGACATTAAATCGTTGTATCACTCCGAATTGAGTTTTTCAATTTTCTTTTCTGTGTGTTTAAAAATAAAAAGAAAAACAATTTTGTTTTGTTAGGATATCATAATATGTAAAGTAACACAATATGAAGTAATTAACGCTAGGCTCATAAGTCAGGATCATATGTTATGACTGGGTAAACCGATATTCTTTTAACAATCTTTAACGACCGTGAGTAATTAAATTGACGTCAAGCGCGTATGCACATGTTAATAAAGAAAATGTAAATAAACAAAGATCGTTATAATACGCGGCAAATTAGTTGAACCATCCGCCACTGCTACGAATAGCGAACCACTATACACGCGAATAGTTATAATTTTCGTCACACAAGTTGAACCATCATGATGGTCGACCTTGATGAGACAGTAAACGATTTTCGGGTTTCAATCGAAGTGGGGGGCGCGTAACCGTAGCTAATGGTTCTACTTTGCCACGTACAGTACGGCCGACGGATCTTGGCGTGCCTGAAGTTAGGTTAGCACTCATAATAAGCGCGCGAAATAAATGATTTATAAAAATAAATGCCAATAACAGTTGTTAACAGCAATAACAACTGCTATTGGCATTTATTTTTTCAAAACTTTTATTTTTTTACGAGTGCACAAGCGCTTAAGTTCGCAGAACCTAACTTCAGAGGCACCAAGATCCGTCGGCCGTACTATACTATGAGCATTTTACTACAAGAGAAACACGTTGTGTAAGATTTGATTGCATCCTGTTCAATATGGATGGATTATCATAATCCAGCAACGTTCGAAAAAGTCACCATGGACTAAAACGCAAACCGCTACTGAAGAAACACAGGTGGGTTTTAGTCAGTAAAAGTCTGAATCGATTTCCCGCCTTAACCTTCCGTCCTTATTTTTTTATCTACTAGCTTCCGCCAGCGGCTTCGCCCGCGTCAATGTAAGTTTCTCCATACAAACTTCCAACCCTGTTTTACCCCCTTAGAGGTGGAGTTTAGTAAAAATCCGTTCTTAGCGAATGTCTACACCCTATAAGGAACCTAACTGCCAAATTTTAAGTTTGTAAGTGTTTTAGATTCTGAGATTTCGAGATTAATCAGTGAGTGGTACTTCGCTTTTATGTATAGAAGATGTTACCGATTTTAGACCTCATGAAGATTTTCTTCATTATGAATTAGTAAATAAGCCTTCTATTTTTTTAATTTTTTTGATGCCTTCTGTTTCTATATGTACAGAAAGCATCGACTCAAAAAAATAGAAAAGATTCTTCTCTAGGTCTATTTGTCTCTTAGCTCCTCCTAAAGGCCTTGATCGATTTGGATGTAATCTTGTGTGTATATTTTGAAAATAGAATTGAAGACGGTACCTAGGTGGTGTTGCAATGAGCTTCTCAAATTTTCATTCTGACGAAAAACCAGCTTTCGGTCTGGACGTTGCTGATTTTTATTAGTTTGAGCCAATAAAGCTTGAAAATATAAGATGGTTACGTAAATTCAGTGTCAGTAACTAAGATCTTTAAAAGTGCAGGTAAATTAGCACTTCACAAAATAAAGACCGACAAAACAACAAAAAAAAAACGGTTAAAATGTAAACACAATCCAAATAGACTAATTACAGGCACTTTTGAACTGTCAAAATGTCGGACAGTCAAAAAAAAAAAGTACAGCTAAATTGCACGTTCCAAAGCGTAGATCTCTATGGATAAGAATGTGCAAGAAACTCCATGGACTCCTTTAAATCCTATTATGAGTTACATAAATCTTGGCTTCTATTATGTGAGCACAATGTAGATAAACAATGAAAAAAAAAAACAAAAAACAAAGAACTTGAACCTACAATTGGCACTGCGCAAAAAGCTGCAAGTCGCAAGTTAATTGACAAAACAAACACATATGTAGGTACCTATTGTACTTGTTTACAAAGTGATGCATCAACATACGCGTAAGCTGCTCGATAACATTGTTTATAACTCAGACCAGTTGAACAACTGTTTTGCTTTGATAGACTTGCAAAAAAGGTGAAAAGATGCACAGTTGTCTTGACAACTTGATAAGTGTCAGCTATCACACGTAATTATTGCATTGCATCAGCCTTATAATGTTCCCACTGTTAAGACTCAGGCCTCCAATCTAGGAGAGGGAATGGGACGTAATCAACCACGCGGGCCCAGTGTGGGTTGGTGGATGTCACATGTCTTCGAATTTTTGGTTCTAGGACATGCCGGTTTCCTCACGATATTTTCCTTCGCCGTTTTGAGAGCAGTGGTGATGAAATAAATTACACAAAGTAATGTGCCTGGCTGGGTTTGAACCCGCGACCACAACTTGTAACTCGGGGCCGTTACCACTCGGCCACCACTGCTCTCACGTAATTATAGTGCGCGGCAAATAAGTTCATCTCGTTGCTATGGTTACGCGCAACCCCCACTTCGATATACCTAGATCCCAAAATCGGTTACTGCGCATTCATGGTCGACCACCACCATGATGGTTCAACTTGTGTGTCGAGGTTTATATCCACATATTTCTGGAATACGTGTGTTGCCTTTACAAATAGGCACCCTAATAAATTTAACACTTGTCATTCTTATGCAATCTAGGCGAAAAATCGATTTCGATGAAATTTGCTACATGGGTAGGTCATGTCCTCGCACATAGGATACTTTTTTATCCTGGAAGTATGGTGTTCACTAAAATCAATAGTTAGGGATTCTGATTTATAAATTATACAACCAAATTATCAGTAAGCAGGGCCAACTTGAGAATAACGTATAGTCGTTTTCGAGAACAACGACCCACGACCGACGTCACACTTCAGTTGGTCTACATTGTGTATAGCACATCTCTGTATACGGCTCGACCGATTTTAATGACCTTTGCTTTGTTGGATTCATCTCCGTCTCGAATAGCAGAATAACTATTAAAATATTGGAAACATGTAAGTAAAAAAATATCACCAAAAGCATCGACAAATGTCAGCAACTTTGTTTAATTATTATGTTTTTTTTTTTTAAATATATTTATGAACATGTTTTAAATTTGTTATAATTTCAAACATTAAAATTTGTTTAAAAACTCACAATCAAAACTAAAAACAATCATTACTAAAAAAATATACGATCTTCAGTTTGTGTCTGATTGAAGTGTTTTTATTTTTTTAAAAAGAGTATTATTAAGAAATAACTCGGTAAAGTATCGTGTTAAAATTACGTTAGTCTTGTTCCTAAAATAACAAACGAACCAAAAAGTTACAACAAAAACTAAGATTGGGATAACACGTAATGAAATGAAATGATAAATATTTATTTTTGCAAACAGGTTTTTCAAAAACACTTTTACACGTAATTTTTTTTGTCAGTTTAAACTAGACGAGGCCGGTGTTTCCTAGCTGACTACCCTGAGAAGAAACACCGAAACAAACTCAGGGGTCAAAGTCTCTTTTAAAATCCATACAGAAAACATGTAAGTATCCACAAGATGATAAAAATTAATTCATATTTGATCGCAGTTTTTTTTAACGTTTTTGCCTTAGTTACATAATCTACGCTTGTAAAAAGCTACACACGATTAACCAAACAAGTTCATTCTATCTTTTAACACAGACAAGAAAATCCTTACGAGAATAAAACAGTCTCTAACCTCGTCGGTCTGTCTGTCTGCCTGTTTGCGATAACCTCAAAATCTATTGAACCGATTTTCATGCCGTTTTCACCGGTAGACAGAGTATTTCATGATGGTGTAAGATCATGTATAATACATTCATGCCACAGTAAAGTCAAGAATTTCTAACCACTGTGTGAAGTTAAGACGGTCGCTTTTTTTGAGGTGGAAAGTAATCTAATTACTTCGCCTACTCTAGGGTGGAGCGGGATTGCGTGCCTCACTTTTACTGACTAAAACTACACCTTTGTTCCTTCAGTTGCTTTTTATGTTGCAGGACCATGATCCTTTTCAGTACCGTGTATGTACCATTGCCCTAGCAGGTATCGGCTCTGCTGAGCGCCTGCGGTTCGCAGATATCTTTTTGAGGCGCGCGTGGAACAGTGCGTGACGTCGACAACTCTCACTCGGTCCTTATAGGAGGAGCGGACGACGAGTTACCCATTGCTCGTGATGGTTTTATCTTTAAATGTTTTGTACATCTAGATACACTACAAGATATGCTATAGCATAAGGTATTTACACACAACACGTGTTAGAGACAAAGCCAGGTGACAGACTGACGGAAAATCAACATGGCTGACAGCGGAGAAGTTAAACACCATTGTTTGACGTTGTTGCCCCACGTGCTGGTTGATTCACGGAAACACTACATAACTCAGCTTTCTTAGTAACTGACAAGAGTTCAGGAAATGATTGAATGTTTCTACAAAAATGTTGTTAAGGAAAAGGATTAGATAAGTATACACCGACCAACGCGTTAATGGAGATCTTCTTTCGGGGCAGAAATGTAATATAGACCGTCCAACTATCTATTCAAGTAGGACTTTTTAATAATTTATTTATGACTCTCTTATTGCAACACCTTCAGTGGTAAGTGGTAAAGGAATATACATAAATCTCAACTCCAATCCCCATCCGAAAGGAATACCCGGCCCCGGCTCGATAGGCTACGAAGGAACGGGGTAGGTTTTTACTCAGTAAGAGTCTGACACTACTTCCCGCTCCGCCCAAGGGCGGGATTTGTCATTGGATGATTTTATCTACCATAAAAAAAAAAACTCCAATCCCCAAGATATAGGCGCCGCCCACCAACTTTAGGGACCACCGTATAGAATACGTAAGCTTACAAACCTTATTATAATTCGTTCATTTTGAATTCTCGTCTAACCTTAAATAAATTAATGAGCTGAAAATATGAAATAACAAAATCTAAACAGACTTTAGTATAGAGAAAACTACCGTTAATATTTCTACAGTAACACATTTTATAACTTTGAACAACAATCTAGCTGCTTCGATGGATAGACATATTTTTTCAATTAAAAAGCGCAATGTGGAACAAATTGCAATTAGAGTCGCAGCCATAAGAAATGACAGCTACGTTGATATACGAATAAATACATTAATAGACAGCCATAACAGATACAAATATGTATGGCAAATCAAAACAAGATTTACTATACTAGACAGAAGCGACACAAATTGATTCATTCTCAAACAAATACATCTTAATATTCTTCTTAAAACAAAACAAAAAAAAAATACTAAAACGAATAAAGAGTGGTTCAACATTCGTGAACAAAGGCGTGAATTTCGCATGTGGTGTTACGTCAGAGGTCGCTGTGTGGTAGCGATTCAACTTGATAGTTGATACAACGAGTACGAGTTACGACCTATATTCGCAGGTATCAGCTGGCGTGACGTCATGAGGTTGGTGACACCGTGAAGATAATGGCCGCCACTTGCCAGCTGCCGAATGTTAACGAAACTCCTTTTGTTTGTTTAAATAGTTGCGAAATGATTTTTAATGTTGGAAATGTAAACGAAGCACCCTATTTGCATGACGTGGAAACAAACTTGTACAAAGTTAAATGCCTTGTAAGTTATAGATTGTAACTTTATGATGACTTTTGCAATGAAGCAACAGGTAGACAGGAACACGTTTACAAATTTCCCATGAATTTAAGAGCACTGTGCACCTGCAACACCAGTCTAGATTATGCTTACAGTAAAAGAGGATACAGTATGTAAAGTGCACGAGGAAATGAAAAAAAAATATCCGTTATCTACTTCCACACGACCTTTTTCATCCGGAGTACGCATTTCCTGATCGTCAAAGTCAAACGAAAGTCAAAGTATAAGAGCAAGTAATATCTAAAATAGTATGGTATACTTCAGTGCAAAGGCTCTGTATGTCTATAATTTAAAAAAATATATTGATATACTGGTAGCGAGCTAACTAACGTAGTTTCAATCATCATCGTTTTAATCAGACGCGCTGAAATTGCGTGCGATCACTTCGCGAATTCCCCCATGTTTTACGCAAGCGCAATTAGGGCCCACAACACTGAGGTTATTGTAAGAGCGGCTTTTTCTGTCAATATTTGAAAATAATATTTTCAACCTATACGCGTCTATTAAGTTATTTACTTATTTATTATTGCTTATTAAGTTACCTATGACTTTACTTTTTTTTTATTAAATAAGCAATTTATAATTTAGGTGTATATTTCTGTACCAATTTTTTCAACACATGTATTCAAAAACTGTTTTTAGGTTCACACACAATAATTATTTTAATTTTGCATTGAGGCAAAACGAAATATTTTTATTTAATTGCTTGATAGAAAATAAAATATTAAAGCAGTTTTTTAGAGGTGTTTTAATATCGTGCGGATTTCATCACGCATGCGGAATTGCTCCGCGTGCGTAACCTCTGCGAATATCCTTTTCATACAAGTATTTACTGTCATGCGTGCTATATGCACGCGAGACGCGTTTTTTTGCCTTTTAAAATTGTCGGAATTGTTTGAAAATACGGAGCCAATCCGCACGATGTTAAAAACGAGCGAAATTTCCTTTTCAAGGAAATTTCACGCCGTCTGATCGATATTTTGCGTGACCAGAGGGCTGGCTCGTTCTTCGCCCAAAGAATTAGCATTGCCATTCAACGTGACAATGCTGCCAGTCTTCTGGGTACATTTCCGGATGACAGCGATGTGGAGGAGTACTTCGACGCCTGAGTGTACTGTGTTTTTGTATTATATGTACATAGGTAGGTTTTAGTATAAATAGTTTAGTTAATATTTAAGGAATTATAACTTGTATGTAAAAAAAAAGAACACCTTTTGTTACGTTTTATTTTGTGATTTAAGGGCGAGTTTCTGAATTGAGTATTTTGAGTTAAGAACGTCTCAAACCATACTTAAATGCCAAATTTTGACAGGTTTACAGGCAAAAGAAGAGTTTGAGTAATTCTCAACTTCAAATGCTCAAAGCAGAAATCGCGGGATAGTGATTTTTAATTTAGTTGTTACTCAAAATCATGTTATGCTCTTCTATAACAACAGAAGGTGTAAACTAATTTAAAATTCCACTTCTCATTTTCATTTTCAAAATCTATATTTAATACTTGATAGGCTGCCTCACAGAATACATACAAAGATACATAATGTAATTAAATTACTGTCAGTAAATTGTAAATGCATTCAAATTAATAAACTTCTCATAAATAAATACTATTAACTATTATTACTCGTAAATAAATACTAGTATGCATACTTAACACAACTTAACAAAACATGACGATAGGCATCTACATAACGATTAAGAATTTGGAATAACCATAATAATTCATTAAGATCCGTAAACCAGGTTCTGCTATTAGTTGAAACATTTTTTTTTTTTATAAATAGTTAAGGATTTAACTTTAATTGAATAATCCATAAGAATTTTGATGTCTGGGTTAAAGACTAGTCATTTTCTTAAAGATCTAATGTAATTACACGACCTTAACTTTAACAGATATTGATAGAATATGCATTGACAATCATAAACTTAGCTAGCGATTTGGACAACAAAGTTTTTACGAAACCCACAGAAAATGCTAACAGCTGGAACGCTATACTGACCAATATCAAAATAAATGAAAAAAAAGTCATTTAAGTATTACATTCATTATGTAAGCAAGCCTAACAATTTTATGAAAAAGTCATTCAATAGGGTAAGAGAAATTAAGAGGGTTATATACAAATGATTTCAATGATTATAATTTCGTAAATAAATACGTAGTTATATGGTATACTACGTCCACTAATTTATATATTAATCCACATACAACTTGATTCTGACCTGCAAAATGAAAAACTAAAACTCTTAAAAAGGTCCAGATACGAGCGATCATCCGTCGCCCCATCAATCTGGACCCAAGATCTTTGTCTGTCTTAGAATTATAGGGGTGGCACTGTCCAATATGGGACAAGTCCCGCTATTTAATATAGGCCTGCTGTTTAATATGGGCCCGCGGGTGGCGGGTTATCACAAGCGACTTGACAAACAAGATTACCATCACGGAAAAAAGAAATTAGGCTTAAGTTCCGCGAGGGTGTGTCAGGCTTTTACTGACTAAAACCCACCCTATTTTTTTAGGTAGGAAATCATCAAATGACTTCACTCGCTATTGGGTGGAGCGGGAGAAGTCCAAAACATGCCCTAACTGTCTAGGGCATGTTTTGGACTTCTCAGTAAAAGTCAGTAAAAGTACAGACTTTTATGTTCCTTCTTTGCTCGGCGTCCCAGGAGGACCCCGGAATCAGTTTCGGACACCCCAGCCCCAGTAGGCTCTGTCCCTGCTGGGCCTCTACGGACTAAAATGCACCAGTTGCCTTTTGCGTTCCCGGCCTACAGTAACTTTCCCAGGCAATCCAGTTAACAGGCTGAATTTCAGTCACCATATTTATTGGTAGAGTACAGCTGTATGCATGTAGATGGTGTTACAATAGTTTGATAATAATGTGGGTCGTAGTTGCAACATCGTGCTTGTCCTCGTTGCCAAAGGATTTGGTTATTGATAACATTATTTCTGCGTGTTAGAAATTATCATTATCGGACATAAAATTATACGTTTGGATTTAGATTTATCGATTTGGGTGTGGTTTGAATACCCTATACAGTACAGTAATCCATTAAATTATCTTGTGAAAAGGAATTAATACCAATTTTATGTTGATCGATTTACTAGTCATAAAATTCTAATGATGAAAATAAAGGTGAGAATAACCTAATGACAATTCGAACACATTTTTATTTCAATACTAGCTTTTGCCCGCGGCTTCGCTCCTGTCGACTTCCCGTCTTCCCTACCCTAATTTACCCTACTGTAGCCTACTCTACACTACTTTACCTTACCTATACCAATAAATGAGCAGGCTTTGGATTTTTATTTATTATTTAACGGGATAAAAAATATCCTATGTCCTTCTCCTGATTCTAAACTACCTTCCCACCAATTTCCAGCCAAATTGGTTCAGCCGTTCTTGAGTTATAAATAGTGTAACTAACACGACTTTCTTTTATATACTTATATAGATTTTTTCACTGAAGATTCGAACATACATGGGGTAAAAAAGCCTTGCTTTTTACTATTTTAGGTTGGATTGAAGTCGGCAACTTATTTTATATGGTATATTATATTTTAAGACTTTTTTTATCGGACTACTAAACAGTTTCAATAAATTGGTGGTGTGCAAATCTACAGTAAAAAAATAAGTATTAAAAATAAAATGCTTCGATTCGGATACAGTCCGACTATTTTGTATCCGAATCGTCAGTAACTCGTGAGAATTAGGATGTTAGATTAAGTGATACACAACTTTACAGAGCAGTTATGTTTTTTTTTTCCGTGACCTTGAGTTTAATTTAATATACATATTATGTTTTATGATTGCTAATAAATTACAGGCGCAAGTTTATTATCTAATCACATTGAATACTTCCTGCGTTTAGTCACACTTTATGACTTAGTACGTACAATTAGCTAGCACAGATACTGTTCGTGTAAGTTAGTTCATTAAAGAAGTATGAGCTATTATTTTTTCCTCTTATCCTTATATGTTACAAAACCGTGAACTTTGGCCCTCCAAAATGTAGTTATTAATCCAAATATTTATAGAAACCTTGCACATCTAATCAACATTCTTAATAACGAATTTGTTTCCAAAAACTTTTGAAGTTCTTAAAAAAACACGTATTCCTGGAACTAGTTTTTTGAAATATTCGAATGAATGAAGGAATTGTCGAATGCTAACAGAGCGTTCAGGTTCAGGTGTTATCTCTCTTTTTTTGCGTTGCCTCTTTATTATCTATGTTTTGGATGAATCAACCAGCTTTTAAACCATGCTCAATTGCTCATGTATGTATGTATATTGGATAAGTACCTTCGTACTAAAATATTGTATGTTCACATTATTAGATTTTCAGTATCTTTGTACTCCATTCTGTACTATCTTGTATCTTTTAATCTATGACGCACTTAAAGGGTCAGATAATATTGCCACATCAATCTGTTTAAAGGCAACCTTTAAGGGCAAGGTCGATGATGAAACCGGTCTCAGAGTTCGAAGATTATCTAATATTACACGTTCAACACTCACACTACAATACTTCCTATCTACCTTTATATTTGACGTGGGATATCATCAAATAACTCCTCCCGCTCTGGGTGAAGCGAATGGAAGAGTAAGATTTTTACTGATCAAAGCCCACCTTTGTTACTTTAATTACTCTTTGCGTTCCAGGGATTCAGTAACTCTTTTGAACAATACCGCAGTTCTAGCAGGTATCAAAATAATCATCATCAGTTCAAGTTGTCCCATTGTCACTACAATGAAAGGTCTTGTGCACCGCGTATCCATCTGATTTCCACTACCCTCACCAGTTCGTCGATTTAGCTTGTGGTTGGCCTTCCAACGCTGTATCTTCCGGTACATGGTCACCACTCTAGAACTAGAACCTTTCGGCCCCTTTGATTACCTGTTCTGTGAGAAATATGCCCTGCCCATTGCCACTTAAATTTGGCGATTCTTTGGGTTATGCCCGTAACCTTGATATCGGCACGTTCGATCTACCTACTACCAAGTTTGATCAAAGTCGACTTAACCGCAAGTGTCAAAGTTCAGTGCGGTTGAAAACATTGGATATAAATATAATATATGCGGAAGTGTGTCAATCTGCCTGTCGATATGTGCTATGATGATAGTAGATTTTTGTGGGGGCTTCGAGTAATATCAGACTGATTCGATGTGGACATCCTGTGCTAATATTGCTGTCATTATTGTTTTTATGGACTTTTGACTGTTTAGTAGGAAATCCTGATTAAATTGCTGTTTCTGTTTTATTTTTTTAAATTAATTGCGACATTATTATTATCAACGGAACCGGATATAATTTTATAATATGTATATAATATATGTTTATAATATATTATTTAGATCTACCCAAAGAGGTTTAGAATTACTATTTATTAGTTGTATATATGTAATTAGAAAGAGTGGGAATGACAAACAATTATTTCAGTACCTAACAAAAATATATAGGTACGAGTAGGTAGGAGTACATGCATATCATTACCAACCAGATTAATGATTGTAAGTTTTAATTTTATAGGATAGATGGATTTTTGCTATGACTATTTTAATGAATTTTATATATATTTATATAAAATGATTTTTGACAACCGATGAATTTTAAATTTTCTATTATTATTTTTTATATGTTATTGTTAATATTTTTTAATTTTCTATTGGTTGATTATTGTGTTAACATTTTTTTTTATTATTGTGATTTTTATTTAATCTGATTGATTACTACAATGTGTTCTTTTATTTGAATTTTTTATTAGCTTATATTAACCATTTCTCTTTATTTTTTGCAAAACATTTACACAAAATGTAAAAAATTGTTATTGAATCGATGAAATGAAATTGAAGTATAACAGTGTACATTACGCTGAATGCTCAGTTAAACCAGTCTACCTAAGATCAATGTAAAGTGGCAGCAAACCAGTCTAGAAAGCATCATTTTAGAGTATTACCTACATTTTCTATTACTGTAACCTAGTATCTTACTAAACAGCTTCAGATATAGTATACCTATAGATCTATTTACACCAGTATTTATACCAGTATTGGTGACATAATGACCGAAGGCCGTCCACATGGTTGACCCACAGAAGTGAGACATTCTTGTTTAACTTTTAAGTCAAACAACCTATGAGTATACAAGTTTGGCATTTGTAATTAAATATCTTTAGATTTGGGTACACTGAGTGCAAATCTCCAGTGCGCCGAAGGTGCTAGCAGCAGCAGAAAAAGGTCACATGTTTTCCATTTTTTGTTTCTAGCTCATACAGGTTTCCTTATTATGTTTTCCTTCACTGTTTTGAGAGTAAGCAAATCTTAATTATCTTTTTAAAATATATTTTTTTCAGAAAAGTAGCTGTAATATATTTTTTAATATACTTAGGTTTAATTTTTTGCTGTTCGTTAAGGCTGCAGCAAATTGTCAATTACTTCTTATACCTCCTGTGTTATTATTATGTTTATTATTTTTGCCACAAGCCAAGGTTGATGGACTTCGATCCTGTTTTTATTTGATCACGTTCGTGGAATAACACATGTTTAAGAGCGACCAACTCGAGGTACATTTTCATTTAACCGCTCTTACGTGATTACGATGTTATTATACATTTTTGGCCAGATGTTTTGGATATACAGATATCTTGTGGATATTATCTAGGTTTCAATAGAAATAAAAAGATAAATTTGTGTAAGACTAATCCAGTAAAGACCTCTGAAAATCTGCTATTTTACGTGAACTTTGGCCCTCCATAATGTACCCATATATTAAAAATAAAAAGTACGTGCATTGCAAGTATGTACACCTTGCACATTTAAATGAGGTTCTGAATGGCGACAATTTTTTTCAAAAAATTTTAAGGGTTTTAAAAAACACGCATTTCCTGGAACAAATTTTTGTGAAATATTCGAGTAAATCACGGAATTACCGAATGATTACAGAGTTTTCAGGCGTTATCTCTCTTTTTCGTGTTTGCCTTTTCATCAAACATCGTGTTGGACTGCGTTAGATGAAGCAAAAAGCTTTTAAACTATGCTCGACGTTGACGATAGGCGAGTGGGGAATGCCCCTCTTAATACTTAATACGTTATAGCGGCAACAAATATACATCGAAATTCAACATCAAAATTCCAGTAGTCTAGCTATCATGGTTCATGAGATACAGCCTGGTGACAGACAGGCAGACGGACAGTGGAGTCTAAAACCCGTATTTATAAACAAGTACAACATGACTATTTATATTCCATTATTAAGAATATTTCTAATCTCAAGTACTTAATAAGAAATTACTTAACAATGAGTAATTACTTCTCTAAAAATACGGGTGTTAGTAACAGGTATTTACTCTCTTGGTACGGAATCCTAAAAAATGGTTGTTACAAGATAATAACAGCCAAGTAACTTTATATTATCTGCAGCTTAATTCACATAACGATCATTTAATAAAATATTTACATCTTATGTAGAAACATAAACGAGCAAAAAATAAAACCAGTGACAGCCGGAGCCATTACTGCCGTCACGAGTTTCTTATGAAAAAATCCCCTCACGTGTGGCTTGAATGAAATGGTCATAATTACTTCGGACTTCGACTCTACACCTAACACAATTATATCACATATTACTTGATAACACAATGATATCACTAGGATCAGTTCTTGACTTGTGGACCGTGCGTCAATGTTTATACAATCACTCGATCTGAGATGTCTGAAAAGCCATTTTATGTGAGAAATTCGTGGGAACCTAGCATTCAAAGATTTCTGTGCAACAGAGATTTTGAATTAAAATTTTCAAACCTTCTTAGTTAGTTTTAAGGTGAACGCACACTTATTCGAGCCTAACGCGTCGAACGAATCGAATGAAAAGAATTTTAGGATTATTTATATGAAATCCTATGAAACCCCGCACTATCTAACCGCGTCGAACCGTTCGAATCTGAAAGGACTTCAGCATAAAAAAAAAATCTTTTGATTCGTTAAGCGCGTTCGATTTGGATAAGTGTCCGTTCACCATAACTTATAGCAGGTCAACGACTTAAAATAATAACAACAAAGAACTAATTTAATAAGTTAAAATCTCAAACCTAATCCATCTTATAAAGAATAATTTAAGTCTTGTGTCGCGTGTGTGTGACCATGTCAATTTCATTTGAACTTAGTCTGGACAATAAGCAGAGAAAGAAAAGGACAAATTAAAAGAAAGAAAAAGCAAAAAAGAAACAACAGAAAAAGGAAGCAATCATTAAAAAAGAAAACTACAAAATGATGTGTTCCTCATGGCTGAGCCAAAAAGGTTAATTTCAGCAACACTGCCAGACAGCTAATATTGTCTGGCTCTGGTCAGAGGTCAAATACGTTCATAGTTTTTTTTTACCGAATGCGTGTTGTGAATATTAATAGACGAGAAGTTGTAATGTCTGCTTGATGATTCTTATGTAAATCACAATAAACTGATTAATATCATTAACATACTGGAAAAGCTACTTCCAGATAAAGCAGTGGAAATTTATCTAAACGTGACACACATTGATTTAACCTTAGTATAATGAAGTTATCAATGAATGGATGATATTTCTTGCAACGCGCTTGCAAGGTCGAAAATAAATTAGATTTATACTAGTCTTCATTTGTCGCAAAACTAAATCACTGAGTTAGGTTAATGAATGTAAATGTATTTTAAATATTCATTGATTATTTAGGTATATGCTCTCGTAAACTCTGTACAAAGGTGGATTTAATGCCTAAGTCATTTTCTACCAGACGTCTCTAAGGTATAACTTAATAGCAAACAAACAAAAATACATACAAATCACCAATATTATTCATCATCATCATCATCAGCCTTTTAATGTTCCCACTGCTGGGATAGAGGCCTCCTCTCTAAGAAAGGGAATGGGCCGTAATTCACCAAGCGGGCCCAGTGCGGCTTGGTGAATGTCACATGTCTTCGAATTTTTGTTTCTAGGACATGCCGGTTTCCTCACGATGATTTCCTTCACCGTTTTGAGAGCAGTGGTGATGAAATAAATTACACAAAGTAATGCGCCTGGCTGGGTTTGAACCCGCGACCTACAACTCGTAAGTCGGGGCCATTACCACTATTATTATGAGAAACTAATTTAAAAGATCAACACAGTGATGATTTTACCAATTCTTGCGAATGTGTTCACGGGCCATTTCCTTAAAGGAGAACCAACTTAATGTCATCCTGATATTCAACGGTAGTGCATTCCACAGAGAGATCGCCTAGACCAAGAAGGATGACTGGATACACCCAGAGCGATGTGAGGGACATCGTAGTAGACATACATCACTTTATTATTTTTGCTGTGATCGAAGTAGTAGCGTAATGAGAGTTAGCGTTAGCTTGTTTTCATCTGTACCTCTACCATGAGTTTTAAGCAATAGTGTAGCGACATCCATGTCGTCACAAAAAGAACTAATCCTGCATCGCGCAAGTAAGATTCGCGGCGCGATTGGAACATATAGAACAAACCCGAAATCATCTATCGGGCAGTAGCCCACCAGATATAACACCTGTCTGGTCGGAGGATCCTCCCTTTTCAACGGAGGTATGTGGGACTTTACTCTCTGTCCCGCTACCCCCATGTCCCTATGGCAAATTTTGCAGCGCCTCTAGCGGTCACTTGCAGAACCAACATTTGCCATACAAAATATTTACGGCGTCGATATCGAGTAGCGACGAATACTATTGCTTAAAACTCATGGTAGAGGTACTGGTCATTTTAAGCTGGATTGTAATTGGCAAGCATAGCATAATCGGATTTATAATGTTTCCACTACTTTGCAATTCAGGTTCCTCTTTAGGAGAAGAAATGGACGGCAAGCCACCATGTGGACCCAGTTGGGATTGGTGTGTCTTCGTGTAGGATTATCTCAGTAGGATTATCTCAGTAGGATTATCTCAATGTTTTTTTTACCGTTTTGTGAGCACTAGTGTTGAATGTACATAGTTTGGGTTTGACCTCACGACGTCCTAGTGAACCCCGTCCGACCGTCTTTCCTGGGTCTCCACAATTGGCAAAGGTAATATTAAGATTTGCATAAATTACAACACTAGGAAACTAGTTTTTGCGCTCATTGTTTTCCTAGCCAGCTTATTATAGGCAGTTATATGACTAATAAACTTTGCACCGTCTATAGTCCATGTTATGTTTAGATGCTTGTGAAACAATGCCGCTTGCTTATCTCTGCACCATCCAACTTGGAAACTAACTGAAATGTTTTAGTAACAAAGGAGTGATGATTGTCGTGATTCATCAGCTAACAAGTGAGAACGCTTTAAGTTATATTCATCAAAAAAAAAACTTCAGAACTCGTTCTTAACAATAATAATACTTTAGATAGAAGATTAGTATGTATAACAATCTTTTATATTATGTACATAAAAGGTGAAACTGGCTGACTGATACATTTATTTATTTATTTATTAAAAACTTTATGCACAAAAGTACAGAGGTGGACTTAATGCCTTAGGCATTTTCTACCAGTCAACCTTTGGGTGATGGAGAGACAAATAGTGGTAGGTGCAATAAAAAGAGAGAGAAAAAATTTAATACAAGAATAGATACCCTATTAACCATAAATATAATACAATTTTATAATAATTATATGCACAAATTAATAAACCACATATTATATTATACATATATATTACTAAAGACAAACAAATGGTTCAAATCGACAACAAGAAAATATTAACGCTGTGTTGAAACCATTGCCAACTTCCTACGAATAAGCTCGCGAACTTTGGCTTAAAATGTCAATCGGTTTGTTGCCATCCTAATCTCCTGGGGAAGCGCATTCCACAAAGAAATAGCTTGTACGAAGAAAGAATAGTGAAGAAAGTCAGTACGATGTGTGGGACTTTGAAGTAGGCGGTTAAAAGATATACATCGAAACACAACCAAAACTGTAGGGACTAAGAGCGTGAAAATTTGCATCGGGGTTTTGTTTTATGACATAGGCGAGCACTGAGAGAAGATTTTCCAAACTTCGCCCCCAAAAGGGATAAAAGGGAGTAAGTTAGATAGATAGATAGATGTATTCTTAATTGTACACCAAAAATAAAATTACATAAAGAAGTTTGTGTGGAGAACCTTACTTATACGCCTAAACGAGTCAATGACCTTGTAGGTAGTTGTCGGTCGTTGCGTACTAACCACCTACAGTTCATTGACCTCGCTCAGCTGACGTTTACTTAAAGAAATTAATTTCGTAAATGCGTAAATTAATTCGAATTAAAAAAAATACCTATTTTTACAAGCTTTCTATTAGCTTGCACTGTATGTAACTATGTATGTTCGGCTCAAATCTTGCAACTCAATTTTGAAGCAGATATCTTCAACCGATTGAGCTGAAATTTTACATGCATGTGTAAATCGGGTGACAATGCAACATTATGATAACATGGAGCTGATCTGATGATGGAGCTGGAAGGTAGCCATAGGAACTTAGCAATAAAACAATACAACCCCGTCGAGTTTGGGCTCGCTTGATTAGTATTGACGAGTACTTTGATTCTGTATGATAGCCAGGGTCTAATGATGGAGCCGGAAGGTGGTCATAGGAACTCCGCAGTTAAACGATACAACCCCATCGAATTTGGGTTCGTTTGATTCCTATTGACGAGTACTTTCATCCTATATGGTAACCAAGGTCTGATGATGGAGGTGGAAGGTGGTCACAGGAACTCCGCACTTAAACGACAAAACCCATCGAATTTGGGCTCGTTTAGTTTGTATTGACGAGTACTTTCATCCTATATGGTAGCCAGGGTCTGATGATGGAGCCGGAAGGTGTTCATAGGAACTCCGCAGTTAAACGATACGACCCCATCGAGTTTGAGCTCGTTTGATTCGTATTGACGAGTAGTTTGATCATGTATGGTAGCCAGAGTCTGATGATGGATTCGGAAGGTGGTCATAGGAACTTCGCAGTTAAACGATACAACCCCATCGAATTTGGGCTCCTTTGATTCGTATTGACGAGTACTTGGATCCTGTATGGTAACCAGGGTCTGATAATGAAGCTGGAAGGTTGCAATAGGAACTACGCAATTAAAAGATATAACCCCATCGACTTTAGGCTCATTTGATTTGCAATGACGAGTACTTTGATCATGTGTGGTAGCCAGGGTCTGATGATGGAGTCGGAAGGTGATCATAGGAACTCCGCAGTTAAACGACACAACCCCATCGAATTTGGGCTCGTTTGATTTGTATTGAAGAGTGCTTGGATCCTATATGGTAAACAGGTTCTGATGATGGAGCTGGAAGGTTACCATAGGAACTTAAGTTACTAACCGAACACGGCAAGTTCGCGAAGTACCTGTACAAGATTCGTGCGGAGACGACGCCCGGGTGTCGCCACTGTGCGGAGCGCCCGGAAGACACGGTGGAGCACACAGTCGAGGTGTGCCCCGCTTGGGAAGAGCCGTGTACTTGTGGGGGCGATCGGTGGCGGCGATCTCTCGCGCCGCGGCTTGGTTCAGGCCATGCTCCGGAGCGAGGAGGAGTGGCAGGGGGTCGCCTCCTTTTGCGAAGCAGTAATGCTAGCAAACGAAGAGGCGGACCACATTAGGCAACGGCGCACACGCCGCCGCCAGGGCCTGGATTCCGATCCCGATTTCCGGCCACAGTAGGCGCGGGTTCGCGGACGGCGGGCAATGGGTAGCTCGCTGTCCGTCCGTCCGGTAACGGCGCAAATCGTTTACGGCGTGCACTGTTCCCACGCGCCTCAAGGAGTTGTCAGCAAACTATAGGGGCCCAGCAGGGCCGAAGCCTACTGGGGCCAAAAGTTATGTGAAAATGGCACCCGGGGCCCTGGGACGAAGGCAATGAATGGAACAGGGTAGATTTTTAGTCAGTAAGAGTCTGACACTATTTCCCGCCCCACCCACGGGCGGGATTTGTCATTAGATGATTTTACCTACTATAAAAAAACCGTAACTTCGTAAGATATCGACACAATCCCAACGAGTTCGGGCTCTTTTGATTTGTATTGATGTGTACTTGGATCCTATATGGTAACCAGGGTCTGATGATGGAGCTGGAAGGTAGCTACAAGAACTCCGCAATTAAACGACACAGCTCTCTCGTCTTTGTTCTCGTTAGATTTGTAATGACGAGTACTTTGATTTGTACTTTGATTTAGACTGCCATATTGGCAGTCGGGATCTGATGATGGAGCTGGAAGGTGGCCATAGGAGTTCCGCAATAAAACGACACAATCCCATCGAGTTTCGGATCGAATAAAATAAGTTCTAACCGGTCATAAGCGACTTGGACTCGCGCACAGAGAGTTTCGTACAAATTTACATAAGTAAATAGTTAGTTAGTTTTAATACACTCCTACAAAATACCAATTGAAAGGGCTTGCAGAGAGTAACTTGAAAAATAAAGTGACATTACTCTAAATCCAATATTCTCCTTTTTCTCAGTCATATTCTTGGTGGAGTGGTAGTGGTCTTCTGGTAGGTTGGTTGCGGCTTTTGCGAGACTTCTCTATCTCTCTCTATTCATGGCACTTCGTGTACATTCAATGAGGGAACACTCTGAAGATGATTTAGTGAGGTCTATCCATCTGGTAGGCGATTGGCCGCGAGAACGTAGTCCATCTACTCTTTCCTGTACCACTAAATGTTCCAAAGAGCTTTAATTGCGTATGATATATCCAAACAGCTTCAAAGTTCGCTGTTGCACAATCGACGAAAGTTTTTGTTTTGATGCAAAGCTCTTTAGGAATGGAACTGTTAGTGCGTTGAGCAGTCTGTGTTATCCTCAGTAAACGCCTCCAGCGTCACATTTCAAGACCGTCAATCGTTTTACGGTGCTTGAATCTTCTCCGCATTTCCTAGAATTTGTGATTGTGGATCCCAGGTAGATAAACTATGGACCACTTCGCAATTGGCTATTTCATGTAAGTTAGGTTGATTGTTAGTCTTACGATCCACCACTATCATTTTGGTTTCATAAATCCAACCTGGTAGATTTCTCACGTGGTCGCTTCCTTCTGCGAAGTAGTAATGCTAGCCACGGAGGAGGCCGACCGCATCAGGCAACAACGCTTACGCCGCAGCCGCCGCCGTAATTCCGATCCCGATTTCCTGCCACCGTAGGCGTGGGCTTGCGGACGGCGGGCAATGGGTGGTAAAAAAAAACCTGGCAGACTTCTAAAGATAGCAGACTAAGTTTCTTATGCTTTCCTATGATATGGGTAGCAAATGTGAGGATTTGCTGAGAATACAAATGTAATTTAAATAAAATATAACTAAAAAGTAAAAAATAAATTACAAATAAAAAAATCTTTTTTAAAAACAAGCTTTCAATTAAATGGGCTAAAAAGAAGAAAATAAACTTTTCCTTTATTACTTTTACTATCAATTTATAACGACATTACACAATTTATATGATATAAAAGCTTGTCGCGAGATTTAACTGTGTAAATACACAGCTAAATAACTTCATTAATTAAATAAGTTAAAAGACTTCATTTATTGATTTTAATATTTTCAAAATCTCGCGACAAGCTTTTGTATCATATAAATTGTGTAATGTCGTTATAAATTGATAGTAAAAGTAATAAAGGAAAAGTTTATTTTCTTCTTTTTAGCCCATTTAATTGAAAGCTTGTTTTTAAAAAAGATTTTTTTATTTGTAATTTATTTACAAGCTTTCTATTAGCTTGCACTGTATGTAACTATGTATGTTCGGCTCAAATCTTGCAACTCAGTTTTGAAGCAGATATCTTCAACCGATTGAGCTGAAATTTTACATGCATGTGTAAATCGGGTGACAATGCAACATTATGATAACATGGAGCTGATCTGATGACGGAGCTGGAAGGTAGCCATATGAACTTAGCAATAAAACAATACAATCCCATCGAGTTTGGGCTCGTTTGATGAGTATTGACGAGTACTTGGATCTTATATGGTAACCAGGGTCTGATGATGGAGCTGGAAGATTGCCATAGGAACTACGCAATTAAAAGATATAACTTCATCGACTTTAGACTCATTTGATTTGTAATGACGAGTACTTTGATCATGTATGGTAGCCAGGGTCTGATGATGGAGTCGGAAGGTGGTCATAGGAACTCCGCAGTTAAACGACACAACCACATCGAATTTGGGCTCGTTTAGATTGTATTGACGAGTACTTTCATCCTATATGGTAGCCAGGGTCTGATGATGGAGTCGGAAGGTGGTCATAGGAACTCCGCAGTTAAACGATACAAGCCCATCGAATGTGGGCTCCTTTGATTCGTATTGACGAGTACTTGGATCTTATATGGTAACCAGGGTCTGATGATGGAGCTGGAAGATTGCCATCGGAACTACGCAATTAAAAGATATAACCCCATCGACTTTAGACTCATTTGATTTGTAATGACGAGTACTTTGATCATGTATGGTAGCCAGGGTCTGATGATGGAGTCGGAAGGTGGTCATAGGAACTCCGCAGTTAAACGACACAACCACATCTAATTTAGGCTCGTTTGATTTGTATTGACGAATGCTTGGATCCTATATGGTAACCAGATTTTGATGATGGAGCTGGAAGGTTACCATAGGAACTTCGTAAGAAATCGACACAATCCCATCGAGTTTGGGCTCATTTGATTTTTATTGATGAGTACTTGGATCTTATATGGTAACCAGGGTCTGATGATGCAGCTGGAAGGTTGCCATAAGAACTCCGTATTTAATCGATATAACCCCATCGACTTTAGGCTCATTTGATTTTTAATAACGAGTACTTGAATATTATATTGTAACCAGGGTTTGGTGATGGATTTGGATCGTGGTCATTGGAACTCCGCAGTTAAACGACACAACCCCATCGAATTTGAGTTCGTTTGATTTGTATTGACGAGTGCTTGGATCCTATATGGTAACCAGGTTCTGATGATGGAGCTGGAAGGTTACCATAGGAACTTAAGTTACTAACCGAACACGGCAAGTTCGCGAAGTGCCTGTACAAGATTCGTGTGGAGACGACGCCTGGGTATCGCCACTGTGAAGAGCGCCCGGAAGACACGGTGGAGCACACAGTCGAGGTGTGCCCCGCTTGGGAAGAGCATCGCCGTGCACTTGTGGGGGTGATCGGTGGCGGCGATCTCTCGCGCCCGGGCTTGGTTCAGGCCATGCTCCGGAGCGAGGAGGAGTGGCAGGTGGTCGCCTCCTTCTGCGAAGCAGTAATGCTAGCAAACGAGGAGGCCGACCACATTAGGCAACGGCGCACACGCCACTGCCACCGCCTGGATTCCGATCCACAGTAGTCGCGGGCTCGCGGACGGCGGGCAATGGGTAGCTCGCTGTCCGTCCGTCCGATAACGGTGCAAGTTGTTTACGGCGCGCACTGTTCCCACGTGCCTCAAGGAGTTGTCAGCAAACTGTAGGGGCCCAGCAGGGCCGAAGCCTACTGGGGCCAAAAGTTATGTGAAAATGTCACCCGGGGCCGTGGGACGAATGCAATGAATGGAACAGGGTAGATTTTTAGTCAGTAAGAGTCTGACACTATTTCCCGCCCCACCCAAGGGCGGGATTTGTCATTGGATGATTTTACCTACTATAAAAAAAAAAACATTGGAACTTCGTAAGAAATCGACACAATCCCATCGAGTTCGGGCTCTTTTGATTTGTATAGATTAGTACTTGGATCCTATATGGTAACCAGGGTCTGATGATGGAGCTGGAAGGTGGCTACAAAAACTCCGCAATTAAACGACACAGCCCTCTCTTCCTTGGTCTCTTTAGATTTGTAATGACGAGTACTTTGATCAATATGGCAGTCGGGATCTGATGATGGAGCTGGAAGGTGGCCATAGGAGTTCCACAATAAAACGACACAATCACATCGAGTTTCGGATCGAATAAAATAAGTTCTAACCAGTCATAAGCAACTTGGACTCGCGCACGGAGGGTTTCGTACACATAAGTAAATAGCTAGTTAGTTTTAATACGCTCCTACAAAATACCAATTGAAAGGGCTTGCAGAGAGTAACTTGAAAAATAAAGTGACATAACTCTAAATCTAATATTCTCCTTTTTCTCAGTCATACTCTTGGTGGAGTGGTAGTGGTCTTCTGGTAGGTTGGTTGCGGCTTTTGCGAGACTTCAACATATTCATGGCACTTCCTGTACATTCAGTGAGGGAACAGTCTGAAGATGATTTTGTGAGGTCTGTCCATCAGGTAAGCGATTGGCCGCGAGAACGTAGGCCATCTACTCTTCTACTCTTTCCTGTACCACTAAACGTTCCAAAGAGCTTACATTGCGTATGATATATCCAAACAGCATAAAAATTCGCTGTTGCACAATCGACGAAAGTTTTTGTTTTGATGCAAAGCTCTTTAGGAATGGAAACGTTAGTGCGTTGAGCAGTCTGTTTTATCCTCTGTAAACGCCTCCAGCGTCACATTTCAAGAGCGTCAATCGTTTTACGGTGCTTGAATCTTCTCCGCATTTCCTAGGATTTGTGATTGTGGATCCCAGGTAGATAAACTCTGGACAACTTCGCATTTGGCTATTTCATGTAAGTTAGGTTGATTGTTAGTCTTACGATCCACTACCATCATTTTGGTTTCATAAATCCAACCTGGTAGACTTCTTATGTGGTCGCCTCCTTGTGCGAAGCAGTTATGCTAGCCAAAGAGGACGCCAACCGCATCAGACAACAGCGCTTACGCCGCAGCCGCCGCCGTAATTCCGATCCCAATTTCCTGCCACCGTAGGTGCGGGCTTGAGGACGACGCGCAATGGGTAGCTCGCTGTCCGTCCGGTAACAGACCGAACCAAGCCGGAGGGCGGGGGATGTCATTGGATGATTTTTCCCAACATATAAAAAAACCTGGCAGACTTCTAAAGATAGCAGATTAAGTTTCTTATGCTTTCCTATTATATGGGTAGCAAATGTGAGGATTTGCTGAGAATACAAATGTGATTTAAATAAGGTATAACTAAAAAGTAAAAAATAAATTACAAATAAAAAAACTTTTTTAAAAACAAGCTTTCAATTAAATGGGCTAAAAAGAAGAAAATAAACTTTTCCTTTATAACTTTTACTATCAATTTATAACGACATTACACAATTTATATGATATAAAAGCTTGTCGCGAGATTTAACTGTGTAAATAAACAGCTAAATAACTTCATTAATTAAATAAGTTAAATAACTTCATCTATTGATTTTAATATTTTCAAAATCTCGCGACAAGCTTTTGTATCATATAAATTGTGTAATGTCGTTATAAATTGATAGTAAAAGTTATAAAGGAAAAGTTTATTTTCTTCTTTTTAGCCCATTTAATTGAAAGCTTGTTTTTAAAAAAGTTTTTTTATTTGTAATTTATTAATTTTCTCTTTACAAATCGATAGTATTTCATGTACCGAATCGACCCTCCGCGGGAACGGTTGAACGGTATATGTAAAATCGTAATATTTTATTTATTACATGGGTATAGGAAATGTACAGTGAACGTTACGGACAAGTATTTATATTTTGGTTAATAAACGAGCAATCTATTTCCAGCGATGATAAGAATTATTATTGTAATAACATAAAATATTATTACTTTTCGTAAACAATACTATTTTTTTTTGCGCATAAAACTGTGTCAGATATCTTGTCTCTGGGTTAATTACTGTTCAGCAGTTCAAACGTTTGTTTTTAAAACCTGTAAGGCTGTAATCACGTGTAGAAATGTATTATTATTGGCGGCACGTAAGTTGGCACCTTCAATGCGCAGTAACAGATTTTCCAGTCTCAATCGAAGCGCGGCACTGCGAGGAGCTGCCCGTAATCGTAGTAAAGATAGTAATTTTAGGTCAACTTATTTGCCGCGTACGGCGCGTACAATACAAAGGTTGAGGCTAAAAAAGGGGTTGGTCTTGAGATAAAAAAATATATATGGCCTTTCTCGATAAATGGGCAATCTAACATATATCATATCACACACACTATCACACAACGTCGTCTAGTCCCAAGCTAAGCAGAGCTTGTGTTATGGGTACTAGACAACTGATAAACATACTTATATATTTCTAAATATATAGGTACATATTATAGATAAATAAACACTAAAAGAATATTTCGTTAGGAAGCAGTAGTTCCTGAGATTAACATGAACAATCAAACAAACAAACCATTCAGCTTTATAGTAATATAATATTAGCATACTTAATACGTATTTTATTATTATAAGTAAGTAACTTTATTTATAATTGCATTTATTTATATCTAGGTGTATCATTTTATGGTTATTTAATAGCAAAAACAATATAGTACATTCTATTTGAAGTATCTGTTATTTATTTATTGTGCACACCTACCACAGTGTTGTCTTTTTTAACCCAAAAGTTGACTGGTAGAGAATGCCTTGTTGCATTAAGCCCGCCTATTTACCACTACTATACATGAAGTTTAAGTAAATAGTATACATTTAAGTCGTCATCTTTATTTCAGCTGAAAGACGTCCACTGCTGGAAGGTAGGCCTCCCTCAAGTGCCACATTTACAGGTCCTGTGTATCTAGCATTCGCATCGGATTCTTGCGATACCCACCAGTTCATCAGTCCACCTTATCGAAGGCCTTCCAATGCTTCTTTTTTAAGATACGCAGTAGCCACTCCAGAACTTTTCAGTCTAACAACTACCTTGTTCTGCGAGCAATGTGCCCTGCCCACTACCACTTTTTTTTATGGTAGGTAAAATCATCCAATGACAAATCCCGCCGGGGGAGGCCTATGTCCAACAGAGGACGTCTTTGGGCTGAAACGATGATAATGATGATTTATTAATGAGATTCAACTTATTTCTGAACACTTGGGCCAAGTTAATGCTCCATCGTCGGCCGCATCATCGCTTACAACAGTTTCCAATTCTATTAAGGTTACACAAGGTCTAATTCTAAAAAAAATATCTGTTATTTTTTTTTTTACTATATTTAATTTGTTTTTTTTTTTTATTGTAAGTACAAATTAAAAAAAAAATTGTCGCTTCAATAATTAATTAAATGCAAGCCAATTTATGTATTTTTTTTTTAAATTATGTATGGCCTTGCATTTGACTACCATCTTATCTGATGGTATTATTGTAATAACATAAAATATTATTACTTTTCGTAAACAATACTATTTTTTTTTGCGCATAAAACTGTGTCAGATATCTTGTCTCTGGGTTAATTACTGTTCAGCAGTTCAAACGTTTGTTTTTAAAACCTGTAAGGCTGTAATCACGTGTAGAAATGTATTATTATTGGCGGCACGTAAGTTGGCACCTTCAATGCGCAGTAACAGATTTTCCAGTCTCAATCGAAGCGCGGCACTGCGAGGAGCTGCCCGTAATCGTAGTAAAGATAGTAATTTTAGGTCAACTTATTTGCCGCGTACGGCGCGTACAATACAAAGGTTGAGGCTAAAAAAGGGGTTGGTCTTGAGATAAAAAAATATATATGGCCTTTCTCGATAAATGGGCAATCTAACATATATCATATCACACACACTATCACACAACGTCGTCTAGTCCCAAGCTAAGCAGAGCTTGTGTTATGGGTACTAGACAACTGATAAACATACTTATATATTTCTAAATATATAGGTACATATTATAGATAAATAAACACTAAAAGAATATTTCGTTAGGAAGCAGTAGTTCCTGAGATTAACATGAACAATCAAACAAACAAACCATTCAGCTTTATAGTAATATAATATTAGCATACTTAATACGTATTTTATTATTATAAGTAAGTAACTTTATTTATAATTGCATTTATTTATATCTAGGTGTATCATTTTATGGTTATTTAATAGCAAAAACAATATAGTACATTCTATTTGAAGTATCTGTTATTTATTTATTGTGCACACCTACCACAGTGTTGTCTTTTTTAACCCAAAAGTTGACTGGTAGAGAATGCCTTGTTGCATTAAGCCCGCCTATTTACCACTACTATACATGAAGTTTAAGTAAATAGTATACATTTAAGTCGTCATCTTTATTTCAGCTGAAAGACGTCCACTGCTGGAAGGTAGGCCTCCCTCAAGTGCCACATTTACAGGTCCTGTGTATCTAGCATTCGCATCGGATTCTTGCGATACCCACCAGTTCATCAGTCCACCTTATCGAAGGCCTTCCAATGCTTCTTTTTTAAGATACGCAGTAGCCACTCCAGAACTTTTCAGTCTAACAACTACCTTGTTCTGCGAGCAATGTGCCCTGCCCACTACCACTTTTTTTTATGGTAGGTAAAATCATCCAATGACAAATCCCGCCGGGGGAGGCCTATGTCCAACAGAGGACGTCTTTGGGCTGAAACGATGATAATGATGATTTATTAATGAGATTCAACTTATTTCTGAACACTTGGGCCAAGTTAATGCTCCATCGTCGGCCGCATCATCGCTTACCATCAGATAAGATGGTAGTCAAATGCAAGGCCATACATAATTTAAAAAAAAAATACATAAATTGGCTTGCATTTAATTAATTATTGAAGCGACAATTTTTTTTTTAATTTGTACTTACAATAAAAAAAAAAAACAAATTAAATATAGTAAAAAAAAAAATAACAGATATTTTTTTTAGAATTAGACCTTGTGTAACCTTAATAGAATTGGAAACTGTTGCCAGACATAACATTATTTATAATTCCTAGCCATAGTCAACCAGCCAATGAGGTCTCATCTGTCACGCTAATTATTTCCTAGACATTGTCGGGTTACAAAAACAATTTCTAGTTGCCGCGATAATGTCGTATCGGTACGCACTACCTTATCAATATCATACAAACAGTTCTAAGTTCAATATTAACAACAATTTTACGTAAGTATTCGTAATTACTTATTTGCTAAAGGCGTATGCCTACATGTATAATTGGAAAAATAATTTATTTCTAATTAAAATTATATGAAACGGAAATAAGCACGTAGTTATAGTTATATTTTTATTTTTCTGACAATCAATTTATATGAAAGCGAAATATCACTCACTGATTAATCACGAAATCTCAGAAAATACCTACAAACTTAAAATTTGGCAGGTAGGTTCCATATAGGGGGTAAACGTCCGCTAAAAAGCACATAAATCTTAATAATTATTAAGATTTCTGTGGTTAAAAATGGATTTTACGAAGCCCCAACCCTAAGGGGGCAAACCAACTTTCAAGCGGGCGAAGCCGAAGCAGAAGCTAGAAATATATAATATATTATTCTTCAACAACGAAATTATAAAGCTGTTAATTAGAAAGAAAAGTCCCACATGAACTCTTATGTCAGACCAACACGACCATCGTGCGAAACCGTGTCCTTATAATTTAATGTCTCATTTAATCCCATAATAAAATATTTTAGGGTAAAGTTCAGCTTCTAGTTGAACTTTCAATGTTGATCCTAGGTTGCAGTCTTATATTATGTTTTTGTAACGTTCAATGGCTGGCACGCATGTGGGTCATGATCACTATGACGATAATTAAGTATATTACAGTGGTATTTACTCATAGTAAATATTGTAAAACTGTAAACCACTGTAATTCGAGAATTAATACTTTTAAAACAGATTGTATTTCCCACATTAGCTACCCGTTACTTTGATTTGTTTAATGAATTTACAAGTTACTGCCAGCAGCATCGCCTCCTTGAAATTAGAAAATTATCCCAAGGGAATATAGCCCTGGGATCAAAAGTGCTAATTTACCCTATGTGGTATTCCAGAACATCGTCTACCTTTGTGCCAAATTTCACCCGTTCGAGCGTGAAGAAGTCAATAACAAACACACACACACACACTCACAAACTTTTGCCTTTGTAATATTAGTATGACTCATTCATTTGTTCCATTCCAAATTTAAAACGATTGAAATGCTACCAATCACAAAGGCTGTTGTCAGTTTCCTTTATGCAATCCGAGTCTAAAATCAAGGTCTTTATCCCCCATAGCCGGTTAACACTCAAAATTGACCACATCCTATATTTTGGAGGGGGACAGCATTAAAACTGGACAATTGGATTGGGTTGAACGAACTGTTCAGTGCGTTTATCGAACACTTGTGTTTGTGATTGTAAGGCGATCTAGTGAGTGTTCTTATCACTGCTATCTTTGATTTGGCATTGATACATGTGTGTACCTACTATCTCATATCCGGGAGAGTTGTATCATAGTATAGGGCATAAAGATATTGCACGTTTGCAATGTAGTAGCGAAGATTTGACCTTGTATATACTTTTTTTAAATTTCCGTATCTAGATTGGCAAAATCGGAACCCTAACAGGATCACTTTGTTGTCCGTCTGTCTGTCTGTCTAGACCCTTTTTTCTTGAACTGGTGGAGATGTAGTTAAAATGAATGAAAAATACTTAGGTCGGTTACTCCAAGCAGCATTGTAAAAATTAAACTTTTAAGTCAATGTAATCTAATATATAATATTAAAGTATATTAAATTCTACGTTTAAGCATATATTTTGACACTCGCTAGAAAATCAAAACCTACGGAGGTACTTCCCGTTGACCTAGAATCCTTTTTTGGCATAAAGCAAGCTCTCAAACAAGTATAGGAAAAGTCCGGAAACATTTGTAGTTACGTCACAAAAAAACCGTGTAAAAATCCGAGTCGCACGTATCATAGCACAGCATCAGCCTTATAATGTTCCCACTGTTGGGACTCAGGCCTCCTCTTTAGGAGAGGCAATGGGAATGTAACTATACGCAAGATGAATGAGTTCCCAAAGCGTTTTGTACTTGTGAATGGGATATCCACAATGTAACAGTGACACACGTGATCGGGTTTTTATTATTTTGATCTTGTTCTTGGAATGTAGCTTTTTATAGACCATTTTTTTTCTGAACGTAGTTTTAGATCTGACTAAAGTACCGTTTTTTTTTTTTTTTGGTGGTGGGTAAAATCATCCAATGACATCTCCCGCCCTTGGGCGGAGCGGGAGATAGTCTCAGACTCTTACTGACTAAAAGCCCACCCCGTTCCTTCGTGGCCTTAGATACCAGGGCCGGGCTTTCCTTTCGGAAGCAAACCCTTGGCCCCAGTAGGCTTCGACCCGGCCTGCCTGCAGCTAGCAGGCTGGGTCTCTACAGTTTGCTGACAACTCCTTGAGGCGCGCGGGAACAGTGCGCGCCGTTGACGATCTGGGCTTGGTCCGGATGGTTACCGGACGATCGGACAGCGAGCTACCCATAGCTCGCCGTCCGCAAGCCCGCGCCTACGTGGGCTGGAAATCAGGATCGGAATCGGAATCCCCGCGGCGGCTGGGCCGTGAGAGCCGTTGCCTCTCGCATGCGGCCTCCTCCTTTGCTAGCATTACTGCTTCGCAGAAGGAGGCGACCGCCTGCCATCCCTCCTCACTCCGGACCATGGCCCGTACCAGGGCCTGGCGCGAGAGATCGCCGCTGCCGATCGCTCTCACGAGAACACGGCGATGCTCTGCCCAAGCGGGGCACACTTCGACCGTGTGCTCCACCGTGTCCTCCGGGCAGTCCACGCAGTGGTGGCACCCGGGCGTCGGTTCCGCACGAATCCGGAACAGGAACCTGCCGAACTTACCGTGCCCGGTGAGAACCTGGGTTATGCGGAAGGTTAGGACGCCGTGAGGTCTTTCCAGCCACGCCTCAAAGAGGGGCCTTACCACCATAATTAAGGCGTGTCCAGCACTGGGTTGCGACAGTCGCAGTCGCCATTTCACCATGAGATCCCGCCGGAACTCTTTCCGCCATACCTCGACTTGTCGTGGCAGGGGACTTTCGCCCCGGCGTTGCATCTCCACGCGCTTATCGTGCATGTGTGCAAGGACTGTTGCCTCCAGATCCCATGGTGGCAGGCCAGCAAGGAGGCTCGCCGCTTCGCAGGAAACCGTGCGGTATCCCCGCACCATGCATATGGGCATGACCCTCTGGCACGCGTTCAGCTGGTTCTTCGGCTTTTTCCTCAGCGTGGGCGCCCATACCGGTGCTCCATAAAGGACCATGGACCGAACGATGCCTGCTTAGAGCCTCCGGCAGAAGGCGTCTGGACCCCTCAGATTCGGCAGGAGCCGCTTGAGGGCAGCCCCGGTCCGGTTCAGTTTGGGGGCCAGACGTCGGAAATGTTCCTCGAAATTCCACCGGCTGTCGAGGACGAGTCCCAGGTACTTCATCGTCGACCCGACGCCGATGTGAATTCCTCCTACCGTTAGTTGGGAACCTGGCTGACTAAAGTACCTAATGTCTTTGTTTTAAAAACGAATGTGAAGAAATAAACAGGTTCTGTGTCAGACAACATCCATTAAAGAAATTTGACATTGTTCTAAGTTTTTAATTATGAAATAATGAACAAAACATTAGAACAGAACATTACCCTACAGTTTTTGATAGAACCTTGCATTTTTGATAAAATACCAACAAAATTTCGTGATAAAATGCTAAGGTATTTATTACCTTTCAATAGATATCTTGGTTTTAATTCCCTTGTATCCATGTCACGATAATGCTGATAAAATTTTGTTAATCCATGGATAAGGATAGATCAAGTAAATGTCGAAATCTACGCAATCATCAGTCTTTGATACACATCGCATGCTCAATGTTTAACAAGGTGAAGCAATCGCTGAAGTAACTGTAATACTGTTTTTAGCAGATAAAAAATAACAACCTTTTAGCCGTTCTGAATAAATATAATACTTTTTTTGGTGACTTTTCTCGCTCTAGGGTGGAGAGAGGGCGTCTTAGCCTTTTGCTTACTGAAACACACCGATCCTTTAAATATTCCCGCAGCAAATATAAGGTATGGTTAGGTACTGCTTTTTTAAGGTCATGTCAAACTGTCTGGTATCATCGTCTTACGCAGTGACCACACTAGCAGCTATGACGTCCATTACCTAGTTTTTTGCTAGTCCAACTGGTAATTTATTTAATATTTATTTTATATAATAAGTTTTTGTGTCACAATAAATTGTAAATAGTTACTAAGTATAGCTAATTTAACATTTATTAATGTATCCTATGCTTTTTCCTCGTGAGGTTAAAAGTCAAATCCTAACGCTAGAGATGTTTAAATTACAAAGTAGATATTACATTATTATGATAATTTATGTAAAATTATATAAAGGTTTAAAAAGACAATAATTGAGCGCTAGCCCGAGCCATACATAATTAAAGAAAAATTGTATTTTAGCCACTTACACATATGTACGTTATATATATTATCTTCATTATTATACATATATTTGATAAATCGTCGCCGTTTTCAATTGCATTTTGTAAGTGAAGTTTAAGTGAACCTGCAACCAGCTCGCATGCTATTTTTTTATTATTTCAGAGGTTAATAAATAAATTCACAAAGTAACATAATATACACCGTTAAATTTTAATCGTTTTAATCCCGTGGAGGGACGATTCGGTACATGAAACCCTATCGATTTGTAAAGATAAAAATGAAAAGTAAAGTACTTTTTTTTAAACTCGAATTAATTTACGCATGTTCGAAATTGATTTCTTTAAGTAAACGTCAGCTGATCGAGGCCAATGAACTGTAGGTGGTTAGTACGCAACGACCGACAACTCCCTACAAGGTCATTGACTCGTTTACTTAAAGAAATTAATTTTGTACATGCGTATATTAATTCGAGTTTTAGAAAAAAGTACTTTATTTTTTAATTTTATCTTTATAAATCGATAGTGTTTCATGTACTGAATCAATCCTCCACGGGATTAAAACGAAAAAAATTTAACGGTGTAGATTCAAGTTTTTGCAAGAAAACCTTTTAGAGTTTCTTGCAGCAGCAAACGTTTCTTCGTAATTCGCTAACGTAATCAAAAAACCAGTAACTAACAAGTTACCTTGCCCTTTAGTCGTTATATGCTGTTCCATATGATTTTTTACAACACAAAATGGTTTTTATATAGACAGAAGGTACTTTATCTTCGTTCTTACAAATTATTTATTAATTTTAACTTTATGCACTAGCAAAAACATTCTCACTACCAGTGGAGAAGGGTTGATATTTTCAGAAGGGAAGCCGAAGTTTTTAAAGTTCACACACCACATGCTGCCTACAATAGCCAGCAATAGAACAAAAAATGACGTTGACCTATAGATTATACCAAATTAATTTTGGTCGTTTTAATCCCGCGGAGGGTCGATTCGGTACATAAAACACTATCGATTTGTAAAGGGAAAATTAAAAAAATATAAGAAGAAATTAATTTCGTACATGCGTAAATCAATTCGAATTTAAAAAAAAGTACTTTATTTTTTAATATCATTTTTTTAGACTAAAATTTATGTGTATATTTAGCATAAGGGAAGCTTATGGCAAACGTGTTACATGGACTCTTTGCCACTGGTATTTACTGAGGTGGATCTATTAAATGCCTTAGAAAACTACCAGTCGACCCGATCTTAAAGTGTGACAGATTCCAGCTCCATCTATCATGCCACGGGGAATTTCAGATAAGGAAACCCGTGTTCCTAAACCGCAATGGGCAACTAAAGGGCATAGATGTGGTTTTAGTCAGTAAAAGTCTGACACGCCCTCTCGCTTTACTCTAGAATGGGAGAAGTCTTTAGAATCATCTAAGGACTTCTGATTCCAGGATGATTCTGATCCCTAGAGCGGGAATCGTCTCGCTCTAGAGTGGAACCCTCCCGTTCCACTTCTTCTTTCAGTAAAGTACATGAGTGAGTTTTAGTCCGCAAAAGTCTGACCGCCCTTCACGCTCCACCCAGATCGGAAGAAATTATTTGATGATTTAATAACCTCAAAAAAGGGTGAAGAGTGATAAACTAAAAACAAATATGTACATTTTTTTTTGCAGCAACTTTTGGGAAAAGTGGAACTCGTCAAATTGGCGATGGAGCTGTTGTATATATGTTACCGGAAATCTATATAATCCGGTATTCTATACAATACCTAGACAAAGAATACGGTTTAAAGTAAGGCTTTATTTTCAGGTGATGTTAAAAAAAAAATAACC
This sequence comes from Leucania comma, assembly GCA_958295575.1. Classification (NCBI taxonomy): domain Eukaryota; kingdom Metazoa; phylum Arthropoda; class Insecta; order Lepidoptera; family Noctuidae; genus Leucania; species Leucania comma. The sequence continues at coordinate 6,541,142 of OY282469.1, forward strand.
CTAAACCTAACCTGTCCGTGTTGGGGTGCCCTAAATTACATCACCGCCTTCCCTGCTCTCATCTTTTACACAATTACCGGCTGCGCATCCGGTATTGTGTAGAATACGTGAATTTTACAGATTGCCGGTAACACATAGATTCAATTCATTTTATAGTAACTTGTACAATGCACTTTTTGTTTACATCTCATTCTTATACGGATCGAATAAAAAGTCGAATGAACTTGACTTATAAGTCATAAGTCGTAACCGTTATGATGGAGCAATCAAGTCAAGGCGAAGCATTGTGATTATTAACTGCGCTTCGATCGATAAGAGCCTCAATCGATGCAAGAAGCACTTTGAAAGCAATAATGTTGGTCGATTGCAATATTGACCTTAGCTTTGGAATTGTGAAGACCTGGATTGGTAGGTTCCTTGAAATTTTTTTTTAAGGTGGGAAATCCTGCCATGCCTCATCGGTCCGGACAATGGCCTATACCAGGACCCGGCGCGAGAGGTCTCTGCCGCCGATCTTCCCCACAAGAACTCGGTGGTGCTCCGCCTAACCGTGGCACACCTCCTCTATGTCGTCGGGTTCTTGTTATGCGGTGCAGTTGTTAAATAATATTTCACAACTATTACACAACGCCGTCTAGTCCCAACGGTTTGAAACCCGTCGTATCCAAGTCCATCTTGCACTTTACCGGTTTTTATATTTTCAGACGTACGACTGGCTGTTATAGCATTAAAATTAACTGACCACGGAAATACCAGTTATTAGGTTCTTCATTCTATCAGTCGTGATCGTGATGCATTATAGTTTGGTGCTTTATTCCTCCGCATCATGGCGGTCGACCTTGAATGTGCAGTAACCGATTTTCGGGTCCCAATCGAAGTGGGGGCTGCGTGTAACCATAACAACGGGTTCAACTTATTTGCCACTTACTATACAAGATTTTATCGGAACCGGCTTTGTGTCTAATTGTATTGTTAACAGTTTGTCTTTGTATGTCACTTTACATTTCCTATTATCTATGCACATTCATTCAGCGTCATTAGTAGACTAGTTGGGCTTGAACTAATACAACCAATCGTACATTGTTGCGACTAAAATCATTAGAATGCAAATGATCTATCAAATTATGCAGGCATTAACTAGATTTATGAGTATTATAGCCTCCACAAAGACTGGGAAGCAACCGCAATTCACTAAAATGCAACTTAGAGAAAAAAATTAGTGGCAAAAATCGAAATATAATAATAGACTACAGTGAATTGTTCTTGACATTAATAATGTTCAAGTTTATGTCACCTAACAGGTTAATAGATAATCTTTCTTTTTTTATTTCTTAAGTCTATAAATGAGATGCAGCAAAATAAAAAAAGCGGAGAGAGATCCGCTCGATGACGAAAAAGGTTTTATAGTGCGTTTTAGGATGACAGCCAGAGGCTGATGTAGAGGACTTACAAATCAGAGTTAGGAGGAGAAAGAAGGTGAAGGTCAGAAAAGTAAACTCCACCGCAGAGTAGGATAGAAAAGGAAAGCTAGAAAATGGGTGGGAAAAGAGGTTGAGAATTGGTATGATAGGACTAATTGACAGAAATGTTCAGCTTTGAGAGCAGTGACCGAGAGTGGTAACAATCCCTACTTACAGTACTTTATATAATTTATTCCATCACAACTTCTCTCAAAATGGTGAAAGAAAAATTGCAAGGAAACCGACATATCCTAAAACCAATAATTCAATGGCATGTGATATACACCAACCGTCACTGGACCCTTGTAGATTACGGCCCTTTCCTAGAGAGCATGCCTGAATCCCAGCAGTGGAAACATTATAAGGCTGATTAAATTCAGCTATGAACACAATCAGCCTTATAATGTTTCACTTCATAATAGATTGCTGTATTGAAACATGATTTCCTGTTGCTGATTGATTACCCCCAGATTACCACATGAGTAGATAATCTGCTTGGGCTTAATAATTCATCATTGATAAGTATTTTATAATACACTGTGACAAATAAGATCGACAGAATTTTCTGTAATTTTAAGAACCTTAGAACATGGTAGAACTGACATTTTCTTTTTCAGTTTACACTATTTGCCTTATTATCAAGTATACGAACTACACGATTTTAGAAACACAATAGGATTATATATTATGAAGTAATAATTCCTCTCTTAGAAGGAAATGAAAGAAATGGGAAGGAGGAGAGAGATTAGCGAGAGTTAAACTCCTACCTAAGGGATTGGTCAGAGGTAGCTGAATGGAAGAAAGAATGAATTGGTCTGAAGGAAAGAGAAGAGTGGATTGGTCTGAAGGAAAGAGAAGAGTGGAAGAATGGAAGGGAGTCCTTTACCCTGCAGCAGGACACAATAGGCTCATAATATTTAATAGAATTGTTTCCAGCAACTAAGTTGAACACTCAAAACTCTGTTAATTGTTATTCACATCGTGTAATTATCTAAAAACATTATGGTAGATACAATTAATGAATAGGTACATAAGATAAATACGTAAGTAGCTAATGTTGTCAATAACTTATTAAGCAATTAAATATGCTTCCCTAAACACCGTTTACTTCTTTTAATGTTTCAAAAGTTATGGACACTTAACTACATAGGTAAACGCTTTACACAAAGGCTCTAAGATATTATTGATATTTATTATCACGTTACTGACGATATAATCATAACATATCCATACATAGGTATTTGTACCAGCATATCGAATAACATTATCACGACTTGAGGAATCTTAGTACACAACTTAAATTCTCTTGCACCCATTTTTAAAGTAGATCTATGTGCCCTATCTGGGACAGTTCAGAACCTTTTAATTGAATAGTTGAATAGGGATCACTGGGCAAGGTAGTCGACCATGATTTACTTTTAATTTTTATTGGTTTGTGTTTACTTTTTAACGCTGGATGAAAATATAAATTATTTAAAAAAAAAACATTCTTAACGCTGAAAACATCCTTCAAGGAGTGGATGAAAATTCTTCTTCTTCAGATCTATGATGATTTTGTGGATAAGTAAATTGTTTTATTTACCTTTAGTTATTCCCAGTTTAACTGTGCATGTGATATTGCTGAAGTGTATGTCCACTGGGTCCAGTTTAGGGATCATGTGGAGTCCCTGGCCGGGTGCAGGCTCCGAGGGAACCGGCTGGGCTTCCCGGGAGGAGGAGGAGGAGGAGGAGCCCTGGACGGGATACATCGGGGGACTATTCCCTGTTGTCCCAGACGCCACGGTATTCCCGGGATTACCCGTTGTGAACGCCACACTAGTTTCGTCAACAATCTGCGCGCCTGCGAGCATCATTGTGATCGCGAACTACACTGTTTCTTTGATACAACTTCGGCGCGTGCGCGCTACGATACGTCGCGCGATGAAGTGCGCCCGCGCTTCGCTCCGACACGAACTGGACTATTGGAACCCTTTGTCCGAACTCCGAAGCCGGTAAATAATTGCACACGCATTTGTTTCATTGCACGTTAATTTGTAAATGAGTGTTGGATGACACTCTATTAGCAAGCGTGTGTGGGTGTCGGCGTATGTGTGAGTTAGTAGCGTGGTAAACAATAACCTTTATTGTAATGTTTCTGCGTTACTATAAGCGTGGAGACAAAGATGCGCATTTCTTCCTAAATTTAACAACAAACACGTTCTTTGTTTATCAAAAAAAAAAAAATTAAGTAGTTCAAATTTTTTTACGGCTAACTCAGATCGGGTGCTCAACAAGTTAGTGTCGAGTAGGTATCATGTTAGTCGACTATCAATTAGTCATCAATTTGACCATATTGTATTGTGTTAGTAATCAAATTTTAATAAACATTTTTTTTTGCAGAGTAGGTTAAACTTATTGCTAGATAAGTAAATAAAAATGTAATCGTAAGTAAATTATATATTGCTCACAAAGTAAACTGATTTTCTTTGAAATTCTATGGACCATCTCTTTTCACCTCTCTACTAGAGATACTCACTAATATTTATAATTTCAACCGTAGAGGTCCAGCCTGCTAGCTGCAGGCAGGCAGGATCGAAGCCTGCTGGGGTTAAGGGCCGTTTTCTGAGAGGAAGGTTCAGCCCCGGCATGATAGTAAGAGTCTGACACTACTTCCCGCTCCACCCAAGGGCGGGACTTGTCATTGGATGATTTTACCTACCATAAAAAAAAACCCCGGAAGGTAAACCTACCTTTTATGTAAGTGCAGTTGACCATGTGACCGAAAGGGAACCCCAAGGTCCTAGGACGCCAGGCAAAGAAGGAACATAGGAGTGGGCTTTAGTCAGCAAAAGTCTGACTCGCCCTCTCGTTCATAGAGCGAAAGAAGTCATTAGATAATTTCCCACTAAAAAAGAAAAAAAAATGCCAAAAAGTTTTATAAATTATCACAACTCTAAATTGAATTTACACCTGTAGCGATATATTTTATTAAAAATCTTATGTATCGAGACATACGAACAGTAAAGCAAGAAATTAGTCAACATAGCCTAGTAGGTATACCAAAAAACGCTCGCACAACACACAAATGAGCTGGCTCTAGCATTGAGTGGAACAGGAGGACAACAGCACACGAGGTTGAGGAGATGTGACATCCCAAGTGTCAGCGCCAGATTCGCATAGGGAAAGGAAATGAGAGCTACTCTGAAACCGCTCTCATTATAATAAATATAACACAAACGGACTAAAAGTCGATCAACCCAGTGGCTTATTGTTCTAGGACAGATTGCCATGGTGCAGGAAAGGAAAAAAAACAAAAATTTAGAATTTTAAAAAAGAAGGCTTTATTTTTACCCGACTGCAAGAAGGGTTATGTTTTTGTTATTCATAATATTGATAATGAACGAAATAAGCAATTGTTCTTGCTTATATACTGCTAGTACATATAGCGTCCTCTCTGACCGACTCAAGATACTATTTACATATATAGCAATAACGTAACTCCTTTAGATCTATACTATATAATCTGTGTCCCGTAAAAGTTCCAAGAGTTGAACATAGATGGCGCTACCTATAGCGTCGATCGATGTTACTTTGGCCAGTACAAGGTCACAGCTCGTCATTGACCTACAGACTGGGTCGATAAACTATTACAATCTCTTCAAAATAAATAAAGGCCATCCTTTCTATTATGTTTTGAAACATGGGTAACAGTCGCATTCTGTATTTTAGAATTATAACTCATCATGGCTACTTCCGTGGGTTTGCGGACGGCGAGCAATGGGTAGCTTGTTAGTAGCGTTCCGGTAATCGTCCGGACCGACCCCGAGTTGTCGACGGCGCGTAGTGTTCTACGCGCTCCTCAAGGAGATGTCTGCAAAACCGTAGTGGCCTAACAGGGCCGAATCGAAGTTTACTGGGGCCATGGGATACATCTTATCTCCTTTTTTTTTAGCACAATTGTGCTAAAGAAAATGGTGAAAAGATGTGTCCATGGGTGGTCTGGAAGGGCACCCGGGGGTCCTACAACGAAGTCAAAGAAGGAACATATTTAGGTAAGGGTTTTAGTCAGTAAAAGTTAGACACGTCCTCCTGCTCCACCCTAGAGCGGGGGAAGGCATTGGATGATTTTCTACCTCAAAAAATCATGGCTACTCCAATAAAATCATTGGGACATTACCGAAGTTGCTTATAGGTACATACCTACATGATGACATAGGCAATATTTTAGGGCGCGAAAGTTATCTATACTTCTATAAATATTATAAAAAGGAAAGATTTGTGTTTGCATTTTTATTTGTAATGAATAAAGTCAAAACAGTGTACGAAGAGTTCTGTATTATATAAAAAACATTAGAAATTATATTATATATATTTTTGGTTTTTATAACTTGTTAGGTACTTATAGCGGCAACAGAAATATATCATCTGTAAAAATTTTAACTGTCTAGCTATCGTGGTTCATGAGATACAGTCTGGTGACAAATAGTCAGAAGGACAGGATAAATTTGGATGTTCGTCGTTGCGGCAGCGCTGCGTTTTCTTAGAGAATAGCACCACAGACCAATTTGAGAAAATTTTTCAACAGGTGGAGGCAGGATTTGTACGAGCTGTAGGCGAGCGTGTTATGGAGCCGAGGGCTGCAGTGACAAATTTGCACGTCTATTTACACTATTTTCAATACACTTATAGTACTTGGTATTGCTATGGTTTCGCGCAGTCCCCCATTACGATTGAGACCCGAAAATCGATTACAATCCTCATCGTACAAGTTAAACCATCATGACGGTCGACGTTAAATACGCAGTAACCGAATTTCGGGCCTTACACGAAGTGGGGGGCTGCGCGTACCCATAGCAAATAGCTCAACTTATTTGCCGGGTATCATATTAAATAAAAAAGATATATTTTCCCTCTCTTAGAGAGGAGGTCTAAGTCCCAGTAGTGGGAACATTAAAAGGCTGATGATGATGATGATACAATATTATTAATTCTTTTGCCGTTTCATTGAAGTTAAATTTATAATTAAGTTTGTGGCAATGCTAGTAACTAATTTAAATACATTAAAAGTTATTCTAAAACCGGCACTGAATTCGGATATACTTAGAAAAACGTATTTAACATTTTCCCCCTTTGACCTTTTGATCCCTCACCTTTCGATCTTGTAGGAAACAAAAACGAACAAAAGAAGTTTGCGAGTAGTAAATTAAACTAAAAACAGATAAATCATGTTTAGGGTATTGTAATTTGGGCACACCACAAACACGGATCACGGCGATAGTAATTAAGTCCCTTCTCTGCAGAGTTAGAGACGCAACACGGCGTCTTCGTTTTCCACCTCACACAAGTCCTCATCAGATATGGTTGTTTTGGCAGACTCCTGTTTCGGATTTCCCAAGAAGAAACACCCAGATGTTACAATTGTGTGGATTGCCCGGAGAATACGGTGGAGGTGGAGCATTCAGTGAAGGTGGAGCATTCGGTGAAGGTCTGCCCCGACTGGGTGGAACACAGCCGTGTCCATGGAGAAGGTTGACCGGGTTAACTTCTCACGTCTGGCCCTGGTTCGAAACACTAATGCGACTGATGAAGGTGTCAAAAAGCCGAAAGGAAGAAGCACTACTCACGCCACAACCACTATAGCTGGTGCCCTGGGCGTCGGCAGTTGTAGAGCGATTCCTGGCCACAGTAGGCGGAGGTTTCCGGTAAGGGTTAAAGCCGAAGGCACGTGGTTCGGTGGTTCGGTGGTTCTACGTGTGCCTCAAAGAGCTGTCAGCAAAATTGTCGGCTGCCAGGACTGCGTGATTGACTCTGTAACGCAAAGGGCAACTGAAAGTACACAGTTTCAGGGATCCACTCTCAGGAGTGGGAGTCAGGAGAGGTTACAGTTACAATGATTTTCCAAAAAAGGGTATTGTCTTTAAGCCGCTGGCTACGAAATAGTGAAGAATATTTTCCATTTTCTGGCATTTAAATGACGATTAGAGCCTACTTAGACAGTTTGCCTACTTCATCCGATGTGAAACCGAGAAATGTCAGTCCACAGTGGCCATAGTACTAATCAGGCCCGGTATCCACCAAAGTGGAAAAGAGAGGAGACGAAAGGAGATGTGTTGCGAAGCTGGCAGATTATTTCCACCAAAGAGGAGATGTGAGCTTTGCAGCAGATATGTGAGCTGTGAGAGAAGAGGTGCGGAGGGAAGGCAGCGGGATGCGGGGTGCGTGGGTGCGTGCGCCAACCGGCCGCCCGACTAGACACTTCAAAGAGAATATAAGCACTACGTTTAAGAGACGGGACTCCCATACAAAAAAATGGCTCAGTATGGCGTTTGCGCTACGCTTCAATACCAACTTTGACACACATAACCAAAGACTTGACGCATGAGGGCTGCCAACATAACAACCGATATAGTGGTGTTACTAGGTGCTCATGGTAATTTTTTTATCGATAGTCGATATATATATATATATATTATATAAAAAATTTGGTTCCTTTTTTTGGGTCTAAATTTAGATCTATTTACGCCAACGTTATTCACCAGTTAAACTAGGAATAAGTGGAATATTTCGAATGAAAAAATTAAACCAAGTATAACCTGCGAATTTACGTTGGTGCATTTGCGTTAACGTAAGTTCGCAGGTAAATTTTTAGGTTCCAAAGGTGGAGGTGGGTGGTGTGGGTAAAGGAAACGCCTTTTTAAGGATTTTAATAATAACAGTTTATTCTTTAATAATGTTAAAGAAATACAGTACCTATAACCTATTCGCCTATTCTATATAATGCATAAACCTTAAAAAGTATTATCTTGCTAGTTAGTGAGTTATTAAGGGCAATAGTGGGTCTAAAATCTCTCGATATTTGCGCCAAATCTCCCTACGAATAGAAGTACGGAGTCTGACGAAGCTTTTCTATAAAAAAAAACTTTTTAAGATTTAAGCATAACCTTTGTTGTTCGAAAAGTATGACAGTTCTATTTGAATAAAACTAAATAAAATTTAAAACAAAATTAAACCTGTCTGTAAATAAGATTAAATATAAAAGTATCGATATAATCGATAAAAAATCCACTACACAGCACTATTGATAGCTTATTTTCTAGATTTTCGACCGATTATTATCAGAAATTTGTATTTATCACCAGATCTTTTTCTGTAACTGAAAATGAATGTTTATTTAGGCTTACCTCTCTTCATTTAATGGATATTTGGCCATAAATATTCGCTGTTTACCATCCGAGCGGCCGGCTTTTAGACCACATATTTCACAAGTTTTTTAATGCATATTTACATATTAATTCACACGGGTACACGTATAAATACCAATAATAGATAAAAGTAACAATAAATAATACAAATTTCCGCTTGAAATTCACGAAACAGTTGTAAAACACAAAAATCAAATTTTGTTTTCATTCACTTCTTGACAAGCAAAGAATGAATATGGCGGGCATAAAGCTGCGACAGAGTCGAATAGATGTTAGAGCAAGACAGCGATAGCCACCATTTTGGCCGCCATCTTAATTAGCGCAAACGCCATACATTTGAGATGGTTCATTTTTTTCTTAGGGAGTTGCACCAGACTGAGACACTTCTTCGCTATACCGCACCGCGTACTCGCTCACGGCACAAAATTCTATTGAAAAATGAGACATCTCCTCTCCTCTCCGCTTGATCCATTTCTACAAAAGCTAAGCGGAGAAGAGATGTGGAAATAATGAAATCGGATTGGTTTATTCAAACACATCTCTCGTCTCCTCTGGATACCGGGCCTTATAACATTCTGCCCGACTGCAGCGCAGTGTAAGTGCATACAAGTGGCCTTTCTTAACAAGAATACAAACCTGCATCCGTCACACCCTGTTCAGCCTGCCTGCTACACTACCATGTTGACTGGGGCATTGGGACTATTACTGTGATAACAACAAATCATAGCCTACAGTTTTTAAGACTACGTCTCGACAGTGAAGATCAAAAAACCGTGAATAAGGAAAAATACAATTCTAATAGCTGGTGGCTGAAAAGGTCCTTTTGGTTGTGATTTTTTATCGTTCCGTAATCTGACTGGCAACAAGATATCAGACAGTCTGTCTGTCATTCAAATCCTCGCAAAAAATCACGTAATTTGAAACAGTTTTTGTGGTCGGTACGCTGAACTTGGTTTTCTTGCCGTGTTCAATAAAATTGTAGTCATTAGACCAAAAGCAACAAAAACTGTTCACAAGAAATTTGATACCTGGTACTTTAGCCAAAGCTGATAAACCATAATAATCCTTGCAGCCTATCTGCAACTGTGGTCACTACGGTGCTTACAGGAAGGTGCTTCTTCTTTTCTTATCGGTATAAACAAACGATTTATTTTCTAACCAGTATTTGGCAACCTGTATAGGTAGAGTGGCTAGTTAAGACGCTAGGTGCACCGATTGGCCCACCCCAAGCTCTGAAGACCAGCGAGCGAAACGCGATTGAACATTTCGATCGCGTTAACGTAAAAACAGTAATATATTTTTCAATACACTTACTCGAAATCCCGCTCTTATCTCACTACTTCTAGGTACGCAATGGACTGTTTTCCGCACTAGTGCTAAAATTCACAATTTTATTGTAATTAAATTGTTTATCGTATAAGGCTGAGCGCGCGTCGATTCCCACGAGGCGCAGGTCAACCCCCATGAGCCGTAAGTGAATTGAAAAACGTCGTTTTGTCACGACACACGTGCAAAGTCTGCAGCCCTCGGCTCCATAACACACTCGTCTACGGCTCATGCGAATTCCGCCTCGGTCGCAATCTACACTATATCAAAATGTACTATTATTTAAATAACTATATAAATAATAATACATGCATAATTAAGATACATATGATGTGGAGGTTTAGGGCACCGCAACATTGGTGCTCAGGGTTCAAGTAAGAAACTTATATTATGTAACAAGACCTTGTGAATGCAATAAGTAAATAAACAACTCGCACTCAGTGCACTGCCCTGTTAATTGGCGGATATATCCTGAAAAGTGCAGTGGTGCTATTCTCTAAGAAAACGCAACGACGAACATCCAAATAGGATACTTTGAAGTAACGCAACGACGAACATCCAAATAGGATACATTGAATTAACAATCCAATGTATAGGTACTGATAGGTACATTAAGTTGACAATCCAATGTATCCTATTTGGGTGTTCGTCGTTGAAGAAGCACTGCTTTTTCTTAGAGAATAGCACCACCGGTGGTTTTGCAGGATGGGCAGCTTAGCAGTTAGATTGTTTTTTCAGCGGTCAACTTAGGGACGCAGTTGATTTAGAGAGACTTCCAGATAGGCCACCGTAGTTCGCATCCAGTAATGCTATTCTTTAAGGAAACAGCCCTGAGCGTAGCGCTGGCCCAGCGACGAAATCTAAATAGGTAGGTACATTGGATTTGAATGTGATTTGAATGAATCTATTCGGATTTCGTAGCTGGGCCAGCGCTCAAGGCTATTTTCTTAGAGAATAGCACCACAGGGGGTGATCAGCACACCGAAGAGACCCAGCCTGCTAACTGGCAGGGTCGAAGCCTGCTGGGGTCAAGGGCCGTTTTCTGAGAGGAAGGCTCAGCCCCGGCACTATAGGCAACGAAGGAACGGGGTAGGTTTTTTGTCAGTAAGAGTCTGACACTACTTCCCGCTCCACCCAAGGGCGGGATTTGTCATTGGATGATTTTACCTACCAAATAAAAATAAAAAAAACCACAGGGTGTGATGTTCTGTTCTGACCGGTGCTGACAGGCTGATGCAGTGTGGAGGAATCAGGTGTTTCTCTTTCTACAGCGTGCATTACTCGTCCTCTAAATAAATAAAAAAGAAAATAATATAACCTTTACTTCGGATAAGTTACATCTGTTCTATCCTACTTCAGCACTATAGTCTTTCTCTTTCTAACCAATAAATATTATATTTAATGGACAGAGTCCCTGTCACCACTTGACTGAAATCTCTAGGTAGTGTATTCCACCTTTGGCGACTTTTTTTTTTCTTCCAGCCTTCTTTTATTGCTGCACTGTACTGCACTGCTTGCACTGCTGGGACTCAGGCCTTCACTCTAGAAGAGGGAATGGGTCGTAATCCACCACGCGGGCCCATTGCGGGTTGGTGGATGTCACATGTCTTCGAATTTTTGGTTCTAGGACATGCTGGTTTCCTCAGGATATTTTCCTTCACCGTTTTGAGAGGCCGGGTTTGAACCCGCAACCTACAACTCGTAAGTCGGGGCCGTTACCACTTAGCCACCACTGCTCTCAATCCTGACTATCTTCGTGATCGTCAACAGCAGTGCTATTCTCTGAGAAAACAGCCTTGAGCGCAGCGCTAGCTGCAGCGACGAAATCCAAATAGGTGCATAGGATTAACAATCGAATGAATAGGTCCTTTAGGTTAACAATCCAATGTACCTACCTATTTGGATTTCGTCGCTGCGGCCAGCGCTGCGCTCAAACCTGTTTTCTTAGAGAGTAGCACCTCATGTACAACTGGGCCGGTGCAATTATCGGCCGTATGGCATACGTTCAGGAGTCAGCCAGGGTCCAGTATTAAAACCTGTACTTTTCTTAATACAAACGACATTCCACAAGTTCTGTTTGCTATTATGATACAAAAACCCATCCCGGATCTAACAACATATAAAATATAATCATATACACATGCGCGTTTGCGATGTTGGATGACGATTTTGACTGACCTATTGTAGATGACGTCACAAAAACAAAATATTTTTTTTGGAACCGGAATAATCGTCGAGACTAGATACAGGAATAAAACTATTTACATGAGTTATAATCAATGGAACCCTCAGTGTGCGAGTATGACTCGCACTTGCCCAGTTTTTTTTTTTTTCAATTCAGCGATGTATTCCACCTCATATGCCAACTTTCAATGGTATTTTGGGTTGAAGGAAATCCACATTCAATGGAATCGGCAACCGATTGGTGAATAAGAAGGTTTTTTTTTTATGTTAGGTAAAATCATCCAATGTAAAATCCCACCCTTGGGCGGGCCGGGAGATAGTGTCAGACTCTTACTGACAAAAACCTACCTTGTTACTTCATTGCCTTTATTACAGGGCCCCGAGTTCACTGTCGCCTAACCCTAGGCCCCAGTAGGCTGCGGCCCTGCTGGGCTCCTACAGTTTGCTGATAGGAAGGTTAAACTTTAGAATGAGTCATTTAAGTACATTTGACTTTTTTTTACCCATTGATGTAAAACCAATTAAAGTTATGTATTCAAAAGTATAATCAAAAAAATAAAAGAAAAAAAGGCTAATTGGTTGTATTATTATTTTTGTTTTTTATTCTGTACATATGACTATAAAACAGAATTCAATTATTTATCATTATAACGTATAATCCGTCGAAATAAATATCTGGCGAACAAGTGCATATCGAAGAAGGGTTCTGTTGAAGTGGTGTTCTTCGAAGGTGTGTGTTATCCAAGTTTGTTCTGTGGGAGTGTCGGACTAGTGCTAGTCGAATATAATATGGTCTGTCGAAGCAATGAGTAGTCGAATTAGTGTTTTTCGACTGTGTCGAAATTCATAATGACACTCGTAGGAACTCAGACAACGTATATTTAAAAGAACCATTCAAAAAATATCAAAGGCTGACTCAGAAGTTGGCCAATGTTTTCTTTTCGATGGCAAATTTAAAACATTTTACTGATTGTTAACCGAATTATAAACCCATCATTGAACCGAAGCTGCCTACTAAATTAAAATCGCAAATCTTTTTGGCGTGACGTCCGCCATTTGTAATTTCATTCCAAAATTAAAATGCGTAACACGCTCCAATGACAAGTGTCTTATCTTTTTTATGTAGAAATAAAATGGATATGTGAAACGTGTACAATTAAAAACGAATAAAATGTTGTAAAGAATTTATTTATGTAATAGGTAGTTTATGAAAGTGTTAAATAATAATTTATGTTCATTGTTCGTGCCTAAAACGGTTGTTTATAGCACACGTAATTTCATCAAGAACTAATACTGACTAATAACTTTGTAAATACTAATTAAGTAGCTAATGACTTGCGATCGTCATTAGCTGTCATTGATTGTGTAGTTTATGTTTATTAACCACTGGAATTTGGAACTCCAGAATGGACTATTTGTCGAGTAATGCGGCGTTCCCAAAAGTACTTTATAATATATTTTTTTACATAAAAATTCACCTTGCGTAGGGGCCCATAAATTCTGCGCCTAATTTTTCTCTCGTAACCTAGGTTTTTATTTTTGCATAATTTTACATTCAGAACTTCATTTAAGTACCTCACTTTTTGATTTTGAAGATTTGGTATTTTTAGGGTTCCGTACCTCAAAAGGTAAAAATGGAATCCTTTTAGGATCACTTTGTTTTCCGTCTGTCAAGACCCTTTATATCAAGAACGCCTGGAGGTATTGAGTTAAAATTTTAACCATAAATTCAGGTCTGTGGTCCCTTGAAGCTGTGAAAAAATCAAACTTCTAAGTTATCGGAACAAAGATATGACCGTTTATGTTGCAAAAAAATACTTTCTCAACACTCCCAAGGAATCAAAATTCATAGAGTACGTACTTCCCGATGACTCAGAATCCTGAAATTTGGTAAAAAGCAAGGTCGTATATCATAGATATAGGAATAAATCTGAAAACAGTAAATTTGTTGTTACATCATAAAAAAAATATTTTTTTGAATGGAAGTAGTCTGTCGGTCCCTTTATCTCGGGAACGCGTTAAAATATCTAATTGAAATTTAAAGTTAAATTTCTAAATAAACGAAAAAAAAAAGGTACGGCCGTTTATGTCGCAAAAAAAGTATATTTCGACACTCTCAAGAGAAACAAAATTCATAGGGTACTCCCCGTTGACCAAGAATCTTTAAATTTGGCATGAAGCAAGGTCTCTTAGCACAAATATAGGAAAAAAATTGGAAACTGTAAATTTGTAGTGCACAAAAAAAAATTGCGATCCTCATAATTCAATTTGGGAATTGAACTGTTTACATAGATAAGTTTGTACGGAATTAGTGCGCGAGTTCGACTCGCACTTGTCTGGTTTTTTTTTAATGTCCAAGCTTAAACATTTTAAAAGTTGTGAGACTCTCTCAAGCTTAAAAAACTAACTTAGCCTTACTGTTCCTTCTAATACGAGAAAAAAAATATCCCTACTTTACGTGAATACGAGGAACGAATAATTTTTTTTTTAATTTATTTTAGCACTTTGCCAGCGTTATTAATATTAGATATCCATTCGAAACATTACAGATTTCTAGTACAACGAGATGAACGTTTTAGGGTTTCTTGTTAGGACTATGGAACCCTAAAAAAGGTGAATTAATGAACAATCAAACAATTTTTTTTTTACTGAATAATGAGAAGGTGCAGAACGTCAAATATTTCCTACAAATCAATTCACAAAATGTTTATTTAAAGAGTTCAAGCTTCGTAACTTATTTATAAATTATTATTTTACTATAGCTAGCCCGTGTTGTCGCACTGCTGGGCAAAGGACTCCCTCCATGCCTTCAAATGATCACAATTCCATGCTTTATCTTTCCAATTATTATGGAAGATATCCAGGTCGTCCCGTGTGCTTGGCTGTCCTGTGTTTTGAGTTGTCGTCCACAGTTCGATAGCATGCACAGCTCGATAAACTGTACCAGTCCTGTGTTTTGAGCATCTACAGCTCAATAGACATGCGGCGCCACCACTTTCCACCACAAAGCTACGAGCCCCACGGGCCCACACGGACCCACTCCGGGTCCACCGGGACCACTCGGGTTCCACTTTTTGTACCACATCAACGATATGCGTTTTGAAGCGCAGTTTAGAGTTTCAAACCGTAACTAAACAATTCTAAATGTTATACTTATCATAACATTTAATTTAAATGAATGTTTAACACAGCGGCATGCAATGGGTCAAGATGTCAGTTTAAAGATAAACCCAGTAGGGTAATTAGCTAGATAACTGTAACCTGCTTGGTCGTCGCATGAGATAATCCTAGTCGTGGCATGCGTTATATATCGATTAGAAACTAATCATTAAGTCAATTAAGTAAAATTACTTAAGTTTAATCGATCGAGCAGAAGACGTTCGAGCGTGATTTTTTATGAAGGGGTCTTCATAAAAAATCACGCTCGAACGTCTTCTGCGCGGCAACTAAATTTTAATGGTTAAGGTAAAAAAAAAAAAAAAATTGGTAATCTCTTCTAGAGGAGGAGGCCCGAATTATAGCAGGAACATTGTGACTGTGTTTGTTATCTTTTTAACTCAAAGGTTGACTGGTAAATAATGCATTGTTGCATTAAGTCCGCCTGTGTACCACTACTGTAATACATGAAGTATAAATAAATACATTATATGTCTGTACCATCAAAGACACTTCCGCCTGACCACCGCTAAGTTAATTTTTGCTTGCACTCGAAACGAAAACTACAAAGGGTTTGGTTTGGCGCTGCGCCGCGCAGGATTCAAGATTTTTTTTTAAGTGATCACGCAGGAATGACCGCGATAGTACAAGGCCGATTTTATGCTTAAATAAAACTATGACACTTCTCTCATTCTGTTCTATTTTATTTTAGTGGTAAATAGAGCCGATGTCGACTATTCTGCCAATGTCGAAAGTAAATTGGATCAGCAAGAGTATATAACATTAAATAATAATCTTCGATTGATACAGTTCAACTTGTAGGTTAGTATTGGACTGAAAGAAACAAAAAAAATAAAAGTACATAAGTAAATATTATAATTAATTGTTAACACATTAAATATGTACACGTAAGCGAGGGGTGTCATACTTTGAGTGTTACAAACGACCACCAAAACTATTTGTTGTCGTTGGTAGATCTTTGACAGTCTACCAGGAGACAAAAGCTGTAAAATTGACAACCAGTTTTGGGAAGGTGTACGTTGCCTTTTTTTACATGGGAAATAAAATGGCTTTTCCCACTGCGGGTGTGGTGGGAGGGAGTATCAGACTTTTTCTGGCTTAAACCTGTAACCCCTTCGAACAATCGGCAGCCCTGGCCCTTATTGACCTGGGAAAGAAATAAAGAAAAAGGATGACGAAAGGCTCACGTTTGACCGCTATCCCACGTGATTGATGTGATCGACGATGGATTATGCTTGCTTACAATTAAAAAAAAAGAACATATATTTCTATTTTTAAGCTTCTTTATAACCTTTAAAGCCAATCAGATTCCTGTTAAGTAGGTCATGAACGTTTAATGTTTTATTTAGAAACATCATAAATTGTTACTCTTTGTTTTAGAAGCTTGGTACCTAAAAGTATGTAAACAAGAGAGAAGCTGAAAACTGATAATTATAGTTTGCAAGCAAATCATTCAAAAAGTATTTTCTTTCGCACTGAATCGATTAGCCACTTTCTTGATCGATGTCAGTCACCATTACCTTCAATACTATACCGCCTCCTTCTTATTTTGAGCGATCCCCGCATTTCCTTTAAACGACTATAAACCATAAACTATCATAGACCATGCGACGAACACATCCTATTATCAAAGGGCAATGCGCAATCTGCCCGCGGAAAAACGCACGCCTACGCGTCACTTGTGTGTGCCGACATCATACTCGGACTCAAGTAGATAAACATCTATTTATCTACTTATGTTATGTACATTTCTACAGTAAGCTGATATTATTGATCGTTGCAACAAGTGGCCTTCGTATGGGTCACATTACCGTTCAGTGTCCATTCCACACGGTATTAGGCATTAAATATTTATAGGTTCCGCTAGAAACGATATTTCATTGTTACAAAATTAATGGTCTCTTTGCCAACTGGTTCCGTGGTGGATAAGACTGGATAAGAACTACTTACTACCATTTTTACAGCAAACTTAACTTACGTAGTTACTCAAGCCCCAAGCAAAGGCACACCTATTGTCTTTCTATTGTGTCTCTAATTACGGTATTCAAAAGATTAAAACATATGCAGACCTATACTTGAATATTTCTTTTTTAATTTAAATTAGCCATATCTATAATAGTTATATTGTGCTAACCTAGTCCCAAAATAAATTCATCGTTCATTAACAAAATGTTAATTTTTGTGCATTGTAAAAAAAAAAAACAGAAATAAATTCAGCATTTTCGTACGGTACAAATAATTAATTAAGACATCACGGTACTTCTACCCGATGAATGCTCAAAATGAAACAAGAAAACACCCGCGCTTCGAGCGCCGGCAGTCTGGTGACGACCTCGCGTTGTTGTACACAGCACGCCGACACGCTGCACGAGCGAACACACGCAACGCCACGGTCCTACCGAGTTCCAAATACAAAATATTAAAAACAAAAAATTAAAAAGAAATTTTAAGATCCTAAAAAAAAAATAACGAGACGCCATTACGCGTTCGAATTTTGAAAATTTTTTACCGGGAAAATAAGAAAACATTTTCCAATAAACATAACTTTCGTAATGTGGTGATTTAGTTTTATAATTGAAAACAATTAAACTGGTGTTGTTTAAAACTTGTTAATTACTAAATAAGTGCACGTGTTGACAAAAATGGCGAAAGCAATGGCTGTGTTGCAAGGGTTGGGGCAGAAAGTAAGCGGGAAGGAGCAGCCGGAATGTCGGACGCTTCAGGTGACCATGCCGCCCCCAAGGCCTGTTGACGTAGAGTTTAACAACATCACGCTGAAAGTTTCAGAAGGATTGACCTCACGAAGTAAGTGATACAAAATATACCTACATGTATTAGATCGCAATTTCCCTTGACTCGTGTAAAGTATAGAAAGCTTTGAATTTATATAAACATTTTTATTTCGTTATAATGTCTTAGAACAGAGATCGTGAATTTTTGTTGGTCACCTTACCTTACCAATTGCACCTGTCATAGGTTTTATAATTTAACTCATAGGTTAGGTTATTTTAGTTATGTATACAACTACATAATGTGTATACACACATAGTATGTAACCAATATAAAATCAATAAATAATAATTTATTTATAATGTGAAAAACTAGTACAACGAGCCATGATAAAAAATAATTCGAGGTTTCCGATCCGTTCCCAATTAATATTGGATCAGGATAGGATCAATATTACTCTATAAAACGTGAGTAGGTAGATACAAGTCAATCTCATGTGATAAGAATGGACCGATAGCTTTGTTTATGTTTGATCATCAGTGTTTTAAGACACAGCTGTAATATAAACTGCATTTATAGGAAGACGAAATAAAATTTTGTTTTGACACAGAACTCGTGTCCAAAAACATGTGACAATATTGTACTATAATGCCTATTTTTTCACGACTATTCTGCCAATGTTAAAAGTAAATTAGATTAACAAAATGGGTATATCAATAACACAAAAAATTTACACAAAGCAAATATTGTGATAAAAATCTTTAATAGATATAGATGAACTTGAAGAGTTAAGGACTAAAACAAACAAAAAATAGAAAGTTCATAAATATTATAATAATGCCTAAACTAATGGGTCAACGTTATTACACTACCCAATGTAAGGTAGGTAAAAAAAGTTAACTACCAAAGTTACATAA
This sequence comes from Leucania comma, assembly GCA_958295575.1. NCBI lineage: Eukaryota > Metazoa > Arthropoda > Insecta > Lepidoptera > Noctuidae > Leucania > Leucania comma. Next base: position 6,560,117 of record OY282469.1, read on the forward strand.
CTAATTCTAACATAGGAATAAATAATATACTGCAATTGACAATATTTACGTCATTGACGCTGAATATGCGAAAATTGATCGTTCTAACAATTGTCAATACAATGTTATTTACCAGTTATTTACGCAAATATAAATTTTCAATCACAATTGACAATGTCGGAGACCCTTAAAATATTATGGACAAACAAGTTGCTTTTTTTATTTATTTTTTTCTTTTTTTTCATAGAGTTTATCGCCTAATGTTAGTAAAAAATTGTCATAACTGTAGGTAACTGTTAGATACTATACTGGACAGGAAAACATCAAACTAATTGGTCCTATGTAGATAAGTAGGGGAAAACTACCTCTAATGGATTAAGAAAAACGTTTTCCCTCCGGCCTTTAACATTTATAGCATCACGATAGATATAATGAAGTACGAACCTAACAATTGGTTCGGTTATTTTTTATGCTATAACAGTTAATAGTAGTGATATCATTAGTTTGGTAATTAAATTGATGTAGTCTAAATTAGGAACTTAATTAGAAAAAGATAAAGTCAAGTTTTTACTACTTATGACTTGAGGTACGCTGAGCTCAATAAGTAGGATTCATGAAGAGTTCGCTGACCACTTAAGTCGAATCTAAATTCAAATATGAAACGTTAGAAGAAGTTGAAATACCTAAACAAATAATACTGCATGCAATTCAGAACTTTCTCAAATTAGAGTGGAGATGGTATACGACTCAAAAAATTCATGTCTGCATCTTTCGAGGCTAAGTAGAAAGCGGTGTGACTGCGTTTCATGAGGTCAAAGCATGCCAGCGGGAAGATATTATTTGCATTTCCTTAATAAATTCGGATTAATTGTGACATCCACTATGCTAGAAGTTCTTTTATTGAACAATTGCTCGACGAAGAGGCGTTATTGCCGGCTTCCGGAGATACTTTTTCTTATTTGTTCCATAATCATCAACTTAGCCTTATTTCAATGTGGGCCAGCTAGACAACTAGACTAGTAGACGAGTTTAAGTAAATATTGATATCGTTATTCACATAGTAAAATATTCCTTCGTCTTATCGGATGCGAACGCAAACCAATGCAAAGTTTCGACGTTTTGGACATTGGACATTGAATAGATCTTATTAGATAACAAAAAATTGATGTAGTATAGGCTCATTACGTGCATATTAGTAAGTCACCCGAACACTTGTACTGTTAATATTGTTATTATATGCCTATGTTCCAATTACTGTCGAAAAGTCAAGGCGTTTAAGATGTTGGAAATTCGATAATTATAACTAAAGATTTTTATAAAGCTCACAAATGCATATGCTATATTTGATCCGATGACACATTTGATGACATTTGAGCTGCGGAATTGTTCAAAAGAGTTAAGGTAGAACTACATTGCGTACACCTGGGCTACGTACGCTGATCTGGACGCGTCGGTCTCCATACATTTTATATGGCAACTAGACTTGTAGAGCTACATTAGATCCACGCCACGCGACGTCGTTCTACGTACAAATCAGGCGTGGTCCACATGTGTTTCGGTCTAATGTAGTTCTAGCTTAAACTTGTCCCAACGCAATTTAACGCAAACGCCAACTGAAAGGTTACACGTGACTTTTAGTCAGTACAAGTCTGCCACTCCCTCTTGCCCTACCATGAGTTATTTGATGGTTTTCCACCTCAAAATAAAAAGGTAGCCTGCTATATCTTCTCCAAGTGTTTTTGACTATCTTACTGATATAGAATAGTGACTTAGTCCAAATGTTCATATAAAGAAGTACTGATATTGAAACAGTAATTACAAAATTATGTAGGTATAACTTTCATTTCGATATTTCATTTCCAAATATCAAAAATTTCACCTCCGATTCAAAAAAAAAAACCTCCGATTGTGATGTTATTACACATCTTTCTTCAGATATTTTGGATACACAGATATCATGTGGATATTCATAATGTAGGCAAACAACTAATAAATATCAAGTTGTTTATATATGGAGTTATCAAATAACCAGTTCCTTTTCCAGTCAACCATTCAGCTAATCAGTGAAGCAAAAGAAACATCTTTCGTAACTTGTACGTAATTCCAACTTTACTACAGCGATTTTCTTAATTTTCTGTGTTGAATTCCAAGGTTTTTTTTTTTTTTTGGAAAATTGTATTTTTGTTATTTTCAGCAATTATTATGTATCAATCTGTGAATGATATGCGTGGCTGCGTACCCTGTAGTTAATTTTTTTATACAAAATCATTTTCTAAATATCACTTATTTAGAAAATGATTTCGTATAAACAAATTAATTTATTTCGAATCGAATTTATTTATTAACGACTTGTTGTTATTGTCTTGTTCAATATTCATATAATAAAGAATCAAATGTCCACCAATATGTTTAGTATGCAGGTTTAGTATTTAATTATATTTACACGGCTGTTACCCTTTTTGCTCAAACAAATAAGACAATGACTTGTTGATCTTTAATTTATGCAAATTTTAAGTGTTTATGGTAAACAAGCTTCAGCCAGTGGCTTAGCCTGCGTGAATGTTGAAAACTTATACAAAGGGAAATATACTCTTGGGATTTAAAGTATCCTACGTGCCATTCCAGGATATAGTCTAACCATGTGCCAAATGTCATTCGAAACTGTTCAGCCGTTTGAGCGTGAACAATCGGGTATAATCCTCGTCAAACAAGTTGAACCATCATGACAGTCGACCTTGAATGCGCAGTAACCGATTTTCCGGTCTCAATCAAAGTAGGGTGCTTCGCGTAACCACAGCAAATGGGTCAACTTATTTGCCGTTACTATAACAACATATACACACACACTTTCGCCTTTATAATTAGTATGATAAAAAGTTTCGATAAAGGAAATATTATCGTATTTCATTAGGTTTATTGAAATCTAATGTAACTTGCACACAGCAATAATTACGAAATCGACTTTAGTGTTGTAAGCTTAGCAAACCTGTCAGACCAAAAGTGTTATATTTCTTTAGGTCAAGCCGTAGTCGAAGAATCGGTTATTATTGTTTGTAAACGAACGAAACAAACCGTTACCTTAATGATGCGTCACTCTTACTCAACTAAAACTGAGGATTTGCGAGATTTGTGACCCAGATAGCGAGCTATTGGCTGCGGGAATGTGGGCTGCAGGAATGTTCGAAAGACTTACTGAGGCACTGGAACCAATGGGCAACTGAAGGAATATAGGTGGGTTTTAGTTAGTAAAAGTTTGACCCTCTGGCCACACCCAGTCCTGCGTTCAAATTTGAGGTCATAGTTAACTCTAGTGACGTCATCAGGTAGATACTGTACCTACACTCGCATTTTTAGGACGCGAACGTAGAGTTCAACTGTCAATGTGCTTACCCTGCTCGGAGATAAAGTTAATTCTAGAGTAGCTACTCGAGTTATAAAAGACCGACCCTGGGTCGCATCTCTACCCTACTCTGGTTTTTTGAACACAGGGCTAATCGAGAAAAGTTATTTGATGTTTTTCCAATTAAAAAAAAAAGGTGGCATACTACGTGTTCTCAAAAGGTTTCGACTATCCCAAATTTTTATATTATTGCAATGGAAATTGCTTTCTAGAAGTACTGAAAGTACATTACAAAGTTATGTAAAACTTTTTTTGTTCATTTCCATGACAAAACTCTTACTTATGTAAATAACACCGACGTTACATTTTAGCAACTTTTAAAGGTTTTTTGTCATGCAAATAAATCGTTTCAAAACTGCAGTTATGTCCATCGACATCGCGTCGACGATATTGGCTTACTAAATACCTACCTATCCAGTCATGCTCACCGTTATATACCAAGCTATCATCTCCACAAAGATATACCAATTTAAAAAACAAAAAACCCATAAATATGGAACTAAACGTTTACTTTTTAATCAGCTAAACTGATTATTCCATGGTGACGATGACACTCCATAGGTAAAGGTGCTAGGGTGCTAGGGTAACGAACTCAAAGCATATTTATCTATTATATACTTTACTGTAGGTATAAGAAATATATTAAGAAAAAACTTATATCCAAAACACATACAACGGGCGGCCTTATCGCATTCAGCGATCTCTTCCAGGCAATGAGGAATGGACAGTAATTGTCAGAACATGATAAAGGGCTGTCATATTAAGCAACAAAATTTATTACAATATAATATACTATAATACATACACGGATAAGTACATACATATGCTATATACATAAATACATACAAAAAATATAGGCAATAAAAAGAAATGGCGAGTTTTGATAATCACAGAGACAGGTAGGTAATGCAGCTTTTGAATATAGGTAACAATTGAGCACGCATCTGGCAATGCTCGACAATTTGCATTTTTTGCAGGAATGGGTTTTCTCTTCCATAATTAAAAAGTTCTATTCTATTAGATCGATGGTATATAGATATTTTTTATAAGCCTATTTTTCATTACTAAGCAAAGGCCTCCTCTTTCTCTCTCTAAACCTAAGGCAATCTTTCGCCAAGTTTGCCCCAAGAACGTGACCAAACCGTCAAATACCCTCGTCGCGGTCCACGGTGGAGCACACGGTAGAGGTGTGCCCCGCCTGGGCAGAGCATCGCCGTGTCCTTGTGGGGACGATTGCTGGCGGCGATCTCTCGCGCCGGGTCTTGGTACAGGCCAAGGTCAAGCAGTAATGCTAGCGAAGGAAGATAGGCCGACCGCATCAGGCAACGGCGCTCACGCCGCAGCCGCCGCCGGGATTCCGATTCCGATTTCTGGCTATGTTGCATGATATATATCTTAATGGGTAGCTCGCTGTCCGACCGTCCGGTAACTGTCCGGACCGAGCCCAAGTCGTCGACGGCACGTACTGTTCCCGCGCGCCTCATGGAGTTGTCAGCAAACTGTAGGGGCCCAGCAGGGTCGAAGCCTACTCTGGGGCCTTGGGCAAATATGAAAGTATCCACCAGGGTACTGTTATTATGGCAATGAAAGAACCGGGTGGGTTTTTAGTCAGTAAGAGTCTGACAATATCTCCCACTCCGCCCAAGGGTGGTAGATGTCATTGGATGATTAAAAAAAAAACATTTATTTCAGGTTCATCACCCATATTTTAACCACCATAAAAAAAACCTTTGCGGTCGACCTTGACGGTGCGTCGACCCTCAGGCGTCCAGTGAGTGGCAATCTGTCCAGGTGCATTTTTATTTTATTTTATTAGTAAGGTACCAACTATATTTTGTTTGCAGATTAACAAACAAACATACTTTCAAATTTTTAATACTAGGATTCGGATTTCACCAGTTTGAGTTGATATTATATACTAGTATAGTGTAAAATTTTATAACTCTGTGATTGGCCATGAGCAAACATTGTTTTGTTACAATGTCAAGGGCGGCCCTAATTATCACGAGTCTTCTCAGAGATAAATGAAAATAACGAGATGGTTTTGCATAGATAAAGTATTCACATACATAGATATACATATATGATGTGACAATAAATACATAACGTCGCTGTAGTATGAATACCTAGTATGTCAAAAAAAAATATTTTTTATGTAGGAACAGAAAACTTGTTCCGCCTTATTCCAAACGCGATCTAAAATAGTTCCGGGACTATTACTAGTTTTAATTGACATTAAACCTAATAATAGTCCCGGAAATACATTTAGATCGCTTTTAAATGGTATTAAATTTAGTAATAATCCCGAAAACTACATTTAGGTAGCGTTTAATCGGGATTAAACATAGTAATAGTCCCGCTACTATTTTAGATCGCGTTTTGGAATAAGGCGGAACAAGTTTTCTGTTCCATTTCTCTGGCATAATATATTTAGGTAAGGCATTGGTTAATAACATAAATAAGTCCTTTTTATCATTACGTGTTTTTGCAAAAGCAAGTAAAAATATTTTAAACTATGACAAAATTAACTGTTTTTTCCAAAATTCTTTTATACAAACTTCACATAAAACGATTCCTGTGAAGTTTGGATTTCTGGACATACGAGGTTATCATTCTACAGCGACGATAATTGTATTAATGATATGCTGGAAACAAGCTTACAACCAGGATTAAAACTGGTATTACAAATATTTCGTTTCTTTCCATTTTAGATCGTACCTAAACACGGATAAATTCCTGTGAGTGAAATAAAATATTATTTTGAAACATTGCCAACCGCATAACAAAAAGTACGCACTACGTGACCAGAGACGCGGACAAACAAAACCAATTAGTAAAAACATTTAAATCTTAATTTTTATTTAATGTCATTGTAATTTGCAACTATAAAGTCATTAGGTACCTATAACTTCCGAATGACAATCGTCATCGGAATGTGATGCCAAGCCACAGTGATTACACTTGTTACTACATACTAGTGATGTAACGAATGTTAGATTTCTCACATTCGCGAATGCGAATATCCTAATTCAATATTCGCGAATGCGAATGTGAATATTGACTTTGTAAGTGCTCGCAAAATGTCATACAGGTTTGACATTTCGTGTCAGCAAAGGCTAAACCTTACATAGCAGAACCGTTACAGACTAATTGAACGATGCTAATCACATCATTAAGTTCATTCGAAAAGTTTTTTTTTTAGTATTTTGTATTTAGTTTTAAATGAAATAAAAATATGATTATGACTCCAAACTTCGGGAACATGTTCGGGGTAGTTTCACTAGTCACTCAGCAAAAACACCGACCTTATCTATTTTATTATGAAAAAATTGTCGTGTAAAAAGATACATATTTAGAGAATCTCAAGTTGTATGTTTTACTTTTTTGTTTTTAACCGACTTCCAAAAAAGGAAAAAATTATCAATCCGCGAAAAACCTTTGGTTGCGCGAATTTGCTTGATGTGGACTGTAGGTTTAAAAAGCGATCTAAGGTTTGTTAACAATATGCAGATACTGTGCCTGGCATGGGATAGGGAGGAACACTGACCTTTTGACTTCGAAGGTTCCACGTGGCACCGCGCGACCTGGCAGTGGTTAAATGTGCGAAGGCGATCCTCGACTTCGCACATTTAACCACTGCCAGGTCCTGTTTGCACTACACTGCACTATTGTTGAGGTTTGAATGGTTGGATCACGAAAACAGTCAATTTTCTTGTAATTTCGAGCGGGCGTGTTAGCGGTGCGGTCACATTCACAATCGATGCACACACGTCAATGTCAAATCATTTCTAGAGGTCGTGCGGGTGGAAGGGAAACGGATGGTATAGGATTGCTAGGCCAAAAAAATAAATTACAAAAAACAAAGTCGCGGATCATAGCAAATTGGCGCAACCATTCCCCCCGGGTTTGAAGGGTTACCTTCAAAGAAAAGAAAAAAAAACAAAGCGAAACTAAACCCTATTACTAATCTAAACTATCAATACTAGGTAGCGAAACAACTTATAACTAACTATGCCACTACTACTGATTAGGCAGAGGGCAGAGGCGAATAACCGGACGCAGGTACGATCCAGTTGCGGTTTTAACCTTTACGACTCGCGTTATTCCGTTCGAACCCGGAAAAATTTCTTCCACTACACCAAGAGGCCAGTGCAGAGGAGGCGCACTCTCAGTCTTCAGTATCACCACAGTACCGACTGTGACTGGATCTGAAGGAGTGTTCCACTTTTGACGCGACTGCAGCGTATGCAGATAATCTGTCCTCCATCGCTTCCAAAAGGACTGAACTAAGCTATCTAGCAGAGCGTGACGCGGGTGGAGCTGCAGTTTGTCAGTCTCGACATCTAAAGCGGGCAAATATTTAAGAGGAGTCGTCGTCAAGAAGTGAGCCGGCGTCAACGCTAGTGGCTCCGATGGATCACTAGACAAAGTCCGACACAACGGACGCGTATTCATCAACGCCTCTACCTGAGCGAGTACGGTGCTCAACTCCTCGTACGAGAGAATCCGTTCGCCTATGACCCGAAACAGGTGCGACTTAAGGCTTTTAATATTCGCCTCCCAATTGCCACCAAAATGACTAGCCGCTGGCGTATTAAAACACCAATCAATGCGATTCTCAGCTAAGACATGGGCGAATTCACTTTGGTAGTACTTGGAGCGTAAGAATGTATGTAATTCCGAAATATTGCGTCGCGCTCCAACATAATTTGTGCCGTTGTCAGAGTATAAGCGCTTAACGGGACCACGGCGAGATAAAAATCGTTTAAATGCAGACATAAAACCCTGCGTACTCAAATCACTGGTTAACTCTATGTGAACCGCACGAGTTGTCATACAAACGAATAGGCAAATGTATGCCTTTGCGGAACGTATACCACGACCACGGGCAATAGTGACTTTAAACGGTCCAGCATAGTCCGTCCCAGTATGTATGAAAGGTTTCACCGTCTGTACAACACGACAAGAACGATGGTCGGCCATTTCCGGCGCGTTGAAACGCGGGCGGAGCTTAAAGCAGGGCACACATCTGTGCACTCTAGCGCGTATCAAATTGCGAGCGGAAAGTATCCAGTACTTCTGTCGAAGAATGGACATTAATAAATCGGGACCAGCGTGACAATTCACCTTATGGTGATAATCCACCAACAAATCCAAAACGTGATCCTTGCGTGGTAGAACTACTGGATGCATTTGTTCAAACTCTAACTTAGCATTTCGCAGACGGCCACCGACACGAATGAGTCCGTCTTGCAAAAATGGTTTCAAATGTTGAAGTGCGGGACTACAAGGTTTATGTGATTCTAAACTACGAAATTCTATTGAAAAATAAAATTTCTGCAACTCTCGAAGTACAACTGATTCAGCTCTATCCAAATCAGCTGCGATTATAGAACCACGCAATGGTAATAATCTCAAAAATCTTAGGACGTAAACTACACAGCGTAATAGTCTCGACCAAGACGAGACTCGATTAGACAACAACAAAACAACTGACTCTTCACGCGGAACTGATACTACAAGCGTATGTTTCTTCTCCTCGGGTGGCTCTGAAACAGTAGCGGGGTTAAACGGAGCATTTGGCCACTCGTTAGGAGTGGTATGAAGCCAGTGAGGGCCACAAAACCAAAGCGGATGATTTAAAATTTGCGCAGGAAGCAAACCACGTGAGAGACAATCAGCTGGGTTTTCTGTTCCAGCGACATGGAATATATTTTCCGGAGACAATTCAGCTTGAATCTTAGCCACCCTATTTGCGACAAACGTGCCCCATCGATGGGGTGACGATTGAATTCGACGATTGAATTCGTAAACCTTCAAAGGTTCCTGCGGAGAAAATCTATACAAGAAGCGTTGGAATCTACGGTCACATTCTCTGATTCCAATACTAAGAAACATTTGCCGAATATCGGCAGAGAGCGCAATAGCAAACAAGCGTTTTTCTGCGGAGGCACGGGAGCCACCGAGCGAAAAAATATCACCCTTGAAAGGGAGCGCGACAACATAACGACCATCTTTATCACGAGTAGTCGTGCGGGTATAAATCTCCTCAGTGACCTGATCCTCAGGGCTGAGAATAGGCGGGACATTGACCTCTTCAATCTCCCAGAACTTGCGGATGGTAGACTCAAGCGGCGGCTCGACGGTGCAACAGTGCGACACAGTCGAGTAACTACCTAAACAAGCGGGTGCGGAACCAACTATAACAAACCCGAGAACTGTTTCCAGTGCGTGCGGAGCGGGGTACATCGGAAGACCTTGAATTTTACGTGATAACTGGAGATGCGGGAGAATCGAAGCACCGATCAATAGATCGATATCTCCAGGGAAAGCGTAATTTCCGTCGGCTAACTGCAAGTTCTTAAACTCCGTCAGCATGGACGTGTCAACCGGTACCGTGGGCAACCGTTCCGTAATCTTATCTGCGACTAGCGAATCCATTTCAAACGAAATATTACGATTAAAACGTGAACTAAATATTATTTTAATGGAACCGTGAATGGTTGCCTTTAAACCTCCAAAACCTTTCACTTCTGAGCGGGATGACCAATTATTAAAACTAAAACCAAGGCGTTGACAACAATCCCGAGTAATAAAATTACTCTGGGAAGCGCCATCTAGTAGCGCTCGAACGGTGTGCGGTTTGCCAAAGGCATCTACAATGACAACTTGCGCGGTCGCAAGTAAAACGGTAGTGATTTGAGTACCAGCGGCGGAAAGCGAACACAATGTTACGTCGTTTGCACTTGCAGCAGGCCGCGCGTCACAAGCGTCGCGCGTCTGCGCAGGCTGCTGCTGCGATGGCAGCTTACTACTCTCAAAATGTAAGAAGGTATGATGTCTAGCTAGACATTTACGACAGCTAACACCACTGTTACATGACGTAACCAGATGTTTGTCACTTAGACAATTAAAACACAAATTATTAGTGCGGACAAACTTTTAACGATCACTAGGCGATAATCTCTGAAATTCCGAACACTTGTACAGCTGTGTATGGCTACCCTTACACAGAGAACAGTCAGGTGTTGAGGCGGTATTAACTAGCGTATGTGCAGTCTTGACTGACTTCGATGACGCGTCTATACGGCGATCGGAACCTGTCCTATTCGTGACTTCATGACGTGCCGACGTGCGCTGCAATACCTTAATATGGTCGCGAATAAAAGATTCTAAATCTTCGAACTTAGGTATTTCTTTACCGCGCTGAGTCGTTTCAAACAGACGAACAGTTTCAGGATCTAATTTCTTTAAACCGATATACAAAAACAAAAAGTCACAGAGGTCATCGACCTTTAGGTTCTTTACTGCACGAACAGATGATGCGAAAATATTTAAAAACTTCTCTAAATTATGATCGTTACAAACGGAAAAACTTTTCAAATCGAATAATTGATCTAAATATGCGGTGGCTACTAATCGCTTATCTTCGTATTTTGTTTTTAAAGTGTCCAAAACTAAAGTGTAATTTTCAGCGCTAAACGTAATTCCAGCACAGACAGCCTTTGCCTTACCGGTCAATTTTTCTACGAGATAATGCAATCTCTCGTGATCTGTCAGCGATGTGTTCCTATGTATTATATTTTCGAAACTATCTATAAATAAATTCCAATTTCGAATGTCACCATTAAATTCAGGTATTTGAATTGGCGGCAATCGTGGGCGTTCGCGAGGAGGATTGGATAAACCACCCGCGGGGGGGGGAGTCTCTAAACTCCTAGCAATACGTTTGATACGACAATACAAGTCATCAAAGGACGACAATGCCTGATAACTCACACAGTAATCAGGATTTAACTCCAACTCTAAAATGTTTATATTATTAATTGTAGATTCAAAATCCGCGCGCAAACTATCTAAAGTTTCCAACGAACACAAGAAAGCATCTCTAATCGCCAGATCCGAGATTTGCAAAGATTTATCACAAATTGATTGAACACGTGAAAACTGTGAGTCCCTTTTAGCGTATAAAAGCTTTAACTGAACCTTTAAATCAGTACTAACCTTGGTTCCCTGAAGAGACATCTTGTTTTGATATATTCACACTATACACTCAAACAAACACTTAACGAATTATTAAGTAAGCGATAATTATCAGATAACAATATGGTAATATTGTAAACAACAAAGCGAACGGCGAACGAACGGAATAACATATGCGTATATAATCTATGGTTTATCCGTTTCCTACAAATATTCACTCAACAATGAACGGGTATTTTTGAAATGCGTCTACCTACATGCAATTTGTAGGACTTCCGAATGAATTTTGTCAAGAAAAAGAATGCGATCGATTTATATCTACGCTGATATTTACGTAGCTAACTATAATTATGCGGTGCGGTTGACGGCGTAGGTACCGTAATTATCAATGGCTCTTTAACTATACGAGCGAAATAACGTATAGTTGCCTAAATGCCTAGATGCGGGTTTTCTACTATTATATCTAGGTAAACAGGCGCGTTGCGTTTATTCCCTATGGAACAAATACTATATTGCGAAATTACAAGAAAATGATTCACGATCCTGCTCGTAGGACCAAAAGTAATGGTTGCGCGAATTTGCTTGATGTGGACTGTAGGTTTAAAAAGCGATCTAAGGTTTGTTAACAATATGCAGATACTGTGCCTGGCATGGGATAGGGAGGAACACTGACCTTTTGACTTCGAAGGTTCCACGTGGCACCGCGCCGGCGATCCTCGACTTCGCACATTTAACCACTGCCAGGTCCTGTTTGCACTACACTGCACTATTGTTGAGGTTTGAATGGTTGGATCACGAAAACAGTCAATTTTCTTGTAATTTCGAGCGGGCGTGTTAGCGGTGCGGTCACATTCACAATCGATGCACACACGTCAATGTCAAATCATTTCTAGAGGTCGTGCGGGTGGAAGGGAAACGGATGGTATAGGATTGCTAGGCCAAAAAAATAAATTACAAAAAACAAAGTCGCGGATCATAGCAAATTGGCGCAACCAACCTTTTTTGTTTATAAACCAATCTTCATGATTATTTTTGTGTTAGGTTAAGTTATAACTCCATTATAATCCCATTATTTATTTTCCATTGTCAATCCCAAAACAATGTGTAATTTGAGTAATTATGAGAATTTTGTTGTTTGTAATATACCAGAAAATTTGCTTGCAGTTGTGAGGTACCACAGCTAAACACTTAGCAAAACTTTGTAAAAGTCTGGCATACCCTCTCGCTCCATCCTAGGGCAGGAGTAGTCATTTAATCAATTCTCACCGCAGAAAGGTACGGTACTAGAGAATTTACTATTTCGTTTTAGCTGTGGAGCACTACCAATAAAAAGAGAATTATCAAAAAGTTTTTAATAAAATTTAACATTAGACTTTTTCTTTGACTTCAAAAAAAAAGTTGCAATATAATTTCAAATTCGGAAGACGGTGTCATAAAAGAACTGTCTTCCGAACTCATTTTTGCCAACTCTATATTATATATCTAATCTCGTATAGATTTAATCTGGTATTGTTCGCTAATTGTTTACCTACTTTAGTAATAGTTGTGAACAAAGTTTTCTCACTATCATTCGCACCTAATAAACAATCGCTAATTAATGATGTACATATATTGAAAAAAACATTTATGGCAGTTTAATTATTAGAATAAGAAAAACTTGCGAAAATACAAACGAATCTGATGTCACGTAGACATAACAGGATACACAATATTTACTTGGCAACCATCTGCTTAGTGCATTATGCATGGGCACTAGGTACGTTAGGTTTTGAATAGTTTGGCACTACTCACATTTGCGCTGCCAAAGAACCTATTAATGTCCGTGTTTGGAGTCAAGAACCTTCTCGACAAAAGCATAAATCATTTCTGCATTTTAATCTTCACTGTTAAGTAGGTAGTAGTATATTACAGACATTCCTAAAGCAAAAAATATGAATAATGCTGATTCTGTAATAATCTCTTTTACATGTCCATTGTCCAAGTTTAAAGTCATGATTTCAGGAAATGTATTATTATGAAAAATACTTCCATGTTGGGTTGTTGAACTTATCCTCTCCCGTTTTTTTTAAGTAGTTTGTAGTCTTTACACGACTTTTCTGCAAAGTACGCTTTGTGACTTGTGCAAAAACTGATGAATATCTCTTCAACCCACTTTCTATGACAATTCGAAGGAATTTCAAAAAAATTACAAAGTAAACTGGTTCATTTTTCTGTTTGTTTTAAGAACTAACTTTACGGAAAAAGATTCAACATCTCTCCTATCGTCGCCTCCAAAAATCTAGTTTTAACTTTTAATTGCCAAATTATAAGATTTTTTGCATCGTAGACCACGTCATCGCTAACTATCATGTGAGATAGTCGTAAAACGTGAGCATAATTAATAATATACAAAAAAAAAACCTTAAATCTTTAAATATTTCCTGACTATCCAAACAGGATTAGAATATATGTACCTATTTAATTAAAAGCTGTGAGTATAAAAAATGCCTTTCAATGTTGTTCAAACCAGTATTATTCGTTCTTTTTGACTTTGAATTAAGTAAAGTTTGAATGTAAAAAAACCTAAAAGAAAAACGGCTGAATTTTTTGATACAGTTAATGTAGTTAAGTACCAAAAAGCAGAACTGTTATTGTACATTTTGATATAAGTGGAGAAACTTTATCATTGTGACCGAGGACGAATTCGCCCAAGCCACCGCGGCTGTTATGGAGCCAATGCGATTGCAGTACGCAGTGACATATGTCAACGGGTGCAGTAATTCAAATATTATTTAATATTTATCTGTGTTCTAATTTCAAAAAGAATTTAGAACACAGATAAATGTTAATATGGTAAAAACAAATTTTTGTATAAATAATCATGTTTGTTTATGATATTGTGTTCATAAATAGATACTATTAAAATGTTCATTTTATTCTATAAAATTTGCTGTGAAATCAGCATAAATATAACATGCGCTTTTTGCTGTGAAAAAAAAAACGACTGCCGCTATGTGACAAAATAAGAAAAAGTTAAAGTTTTCTTTGATAAATGAAAAAAAAACACGAGGGTGATATACATTGCATGTTGAACCTAATCGTAATCCGTCAAGAGCCAGTTTTCTGGGAAGTGCATTTTGAAAACAAATAGTTCAAGAAAATTATAATTTAGCTAATATACTTGGAAGCTGATAATTAGGTGATAACAATAACATATACTTAAATCCACAAAATTTATCAAATCAAAATCAAAGATTTTCATTCGCACTGCATACATTCCATGGTCCGGACTCCGGAGCGAAAAGGAATGGCAGGCGGTAAGCTCCTTTTGCGAAGCAGCTTAAAAGGGTATTACATTGCTCAATGAGCTTGAAGAATTTACCTCAAAAATAGTAGAGAAGAATTGACCTCTACACAGGCATTGCAGGGGGTGCTGCGCGCGGGGTGTTAGTACTGATTCGAGTTTTTCTTGATTACTTATCGATATATTCAATGAAATTAGAAAAAAAATCAATACAAGTTATTCCATTTATCGTAACATATATTTTGGTATAAATTCAATGTATAAATATAGAGCTGTTTTAAAGAAAATATGGAATTAGTGTTCAAAAAAGGCCTATTAACCAGATTTTTTTTCTAGAGTTAGGGTATTTTTTTGAGAAACGTAATCAATACAATTTATTAGTAATGTCCTTAAGTATCCCCTTCATTTTTTATATGGTAATCGTACATAAGGAATAAATTATAAACTTCAATCAACCTCGGTGTTTTTTTTTTGGATTTGGGCGATGTAATCCCCTTGAATCCACAAAATTTATCAAATCAAAGATTTTCATTCGCACTGCATACATTCCATGGTCCGGACTCCGGAGCGAGGAGGAATGGCAGGCGGTGGGCTCCTTTTGCGAAGCAGCTTAATGCTAGCGAAGGATATACGAACCCAACCGTCGCCGGGATTCCGACTCCGATTTCCAGCCATCGTAGGCGTAGGCTTGCGAACGGCGAGCTACCCTTTCCAACCGTCCGGTAACCGTCCGGACCGAACCCTAGTCATCGACGGCGCATAGTGTTCCACGCGCGCCTCAAGGATATATCAACAAAACCATAGAAGCTCAGCCGGGTCGAAGCCTACTTAAAACAAAACTTCAAAAAATAAACAAGGAAAGAGACAAGGCGAAATATTTTGACTAGGTTGCAAATCGTTATTTTTATTGAAATTAACGGAACTTAATAAAAATTCAAGGTTCCTTTTATAGATCCGTTGTCCCAGTTATATGTCCAGCAAGGTTGTTGTTAAATAATTACAGAGCTATTGTCTTTCAATGGCAACTGTTAAACTACCTTTCATCCTGTAATTAAAAATATCAAATGATTCATGAGCCACATTCTAAGTACTAAGTCAGTAACTGTAACACTAGCTAGACTTAATTGTTGCGGTACTGACGCGGGCGAAAAACGCAATGGAATTTTCCTGCATGGTGAAAAAATAAACCTGTTAAGATTAATAGGTGATCACCAAAGGAAACACCGTTTTAATAGTCTTTTTTTTAATTTTTATAAAGTAGCACTTGACCGCAATCCTACCTGATGGTAAGCAGTGATGCAATCGTTGATGCTAAAGCGCACTAGTTTATTAAGAGCCTATTCACTCTAGCCTAAATAAAATTATCATTTTCTTTATGTTATAATGGAAGATGTGTTTCTATAATATTACGTGAGATGTATGCTCCTATATCTGCCCGCGTCAACCGCCTTTCAACCCGATCTTTAGTTACTGCTTCGCATCTTTTGGTCGTACGTGATGGTATAATAGCCAGATCCGATAGATGGCCTACACCAACCTTCCTTTTTTTACCTTCCAAATATAAAAAATATTTTCGTGTTCTTCCAACACGAAAATATTTTTTTAATTCAAACCAGCAGTCCCTGAGATTTTCGCGTCAAACCAAACAAACTCCTCAGTTTTATAAAGTTGTTTAAATTGGCCCTTTGTAACCACAAAAGTAAAGTAACCACTTTAAAGTAAACAATGTAACTGACCTACACATTGCTATAATTAACTTAAAAAGCGTGGGAAAGATAATTAATGTAATCAAGGTCGCAATAATTATAGTTATAAATAAATGAAATAGTTATTTATGTATTTTAATCACCAATAAACAGTCAAGAGAATTAAATATTTTTCGTACAGACATTATTCAGAAATCTACTAGCATGATAGGTTTTCTTCTGATGAATCATTCAAACCCAAGTTGTTTGTATTGACAAAGATATTAACGGTGATTTTTAAGACTATGTTAAAAGTATACTTTCCTATGATGGCATTATACGGTACTTTGACAAAGACTGAATCGACCTCGTATTTTTCAAAACAAAAATGTCACCAATGTTTTTGAATACGAATGTTCATGTACAAACTCACAGTTTATGGGATTTTCATGAGTCATTACTTATAGGTAACTTAGTCACATGCTGGAAGCACAAGATCGATGTGGCTCGGGGTATGCCTATATCAACAATTTTTTTTAACAAGAATGTGCTTCCTAATTTTGTGTTACTAACCTATCTCCATCACAAGTCTGTCTTTGTTGTGAGCACGTCTAATATGTTATTTAAGAATATAGTTTACATTGTGGTCGGTACCTTATTTAATTCTGTTTTGTTTTCATTAAAGTTGCTTAAATGATGTATTAAAATTATAAAAATGATCTTGACAGTGAATATTAAATCACAAAAAGAAAATAATAAATCACCAATACAATAATTATTGTATTGGTGATTTATTATTTTCTTTTTTTTTTATTGAACTTTATTTTGGATTTTTAAATCTGAAAAGAAAATCATTCACAGTGATAATATCTCTAGAGTTATAGTAAGCTTCAGTTCAAAATCTTATATTACAAGAAAACTCTTCGTATCTAAATAATTCTAATTCTATGATAAGTACTTAAACTTTCTACTTACAATAATCAGTTAAAAAAATTCTTGTTATGCGCGATAAGCATCTTTTTTTGTTGACCACAAATAAAAAAAAAAATGGCGACAAAAACGATTCATTAGGCTATTTCTTCGCCTTTTCATATCAGATGTGGTTACTTTAGTTTGTTTGTGGTTCTTAGTAAATTGCCATGACTGTCAGAAGCGATGATTCAACAAACCAATTGGTCACGTGTCATTATTACACACGTGTACAGTATTACATACATATTTACCAACACCATAATGCGACTAGTATAGACTTAGACCATTGCCATCACGCTTGGTGTCCTAGCACGCTTCTTCTTGGATTCAAGTAAAGCTATTCTAATTAGCAAACATTCCTATATTCCATCCTAATATCTTTTAAGCTGAATAAACCGAATGGACCTATAGAGCTACGGCGTTACGCCACAACGGTCCATGGTGGACATCCCACATACTTACAAAAAAACCTTTTGGGAACATATTCATTGTGCGACCGACTAATTCGGCATTCCTTGTCGGAGTCTGTATATCCTGATAGCTGCAACCTGCAACCAAGGGGTATTAAAGTCAAGAGGTTACTTCTAGGTAAGCATGCCCCATCGTCACTTACCATCACGTGATATAATGGCCAAACGTGAGCCTATCAATTATTAAATAAATAGCACATATCTCAATCTGTGATCGTAGGGTCCAGATTCCTTGTGGTAACCGTTTATGGCATTTATATTCCCATTAGGCGTAAATTTAATTCAGAAAACTGATATCTATAGTATTTTATAGTAAGCATTCGAAATGAAAGTAAAAACAGTACACAATATTGTTTAAGTTACTATTTACTAAATAATTTTAATACGATAATATCAATTTTTTTATCTACATTACCTCTACCTACAACTATTACAAGCGTGTATATTTTTTGTGTTATGTTTTTTTTATCATACATATTCCACTTAAGTTCACTCCATGTCATGAATGAAAGAATCAAGGCCAAACGTGTTCATCACGTGTTGGCTAAAAGTACCAATAAATTCAATTATGTTTTTATTTATTCAAACATTGCTATGGGAAATTATAATTTTATGATAATAGGTATAAACACATGTACTATTATCATACAATATTTGGTTGCGCAAATAAGCTTGATGTTTTAATGGACTGTATGTTTGAAAAAGCGATCTAAGGTTTGTTAACAATATGCAGGTACTGCGTCTAGCGTTTATTAATGGGATAAATGTATTAGAAGGACTGACCTTTAACCTCGAAAGTTCCACATGGCGCCGGCCGGCGAATCCCGAACTTCGTACTTTCAAGCACTGCCAGTTTCTGTATTGCACTACACTGCACTTATTGTTGAGTTTCGAATGGTTGGAACACGAAATAGCCAATTTTCTTGTAATTTCGAGCGGGCGTGTTAGCGGTGCGGTCACATTCACAATGCACCAAAAAACGTCAATGTCAAATCCTTTCTCTCGAGGTCGTGCGGGAAGCGGATACGGTAGGGATAGGATTGCTAGACCAAAAAAATAAATTACAAAAAACAAAGTCGCGGAACATAGCAAATTGGCGCAACCATTCCCCCCGGGTTTGAAGGGTTACCTTCAAAGAAAAGAAAAAAAACAAAGCGAAACTAAACCCTATTACTAATCTAAACTATCAATACTAGGTAGCGAAACAACTTATAACTAACTATGCCACTACTACTGATTAGGCAGAGGGCAGAGGCGAATAACCGGACGCAGGTACGATCCAGTTGCGGTTTTAACTTTTACGACTCGCGTTATTCCGTTCGAACCCGGAAAAACTTCTTCCACTACACCAAGAGGCCAGTGCAGAGGAGGCGCACTCTCAGTCTTCAGTATCACCACAGTACCGACTGTGACTGGATCTGAAGGAGTGTTCCACTTTTGACGCGACTGCAGCGTATGCAGATAATCTGTCCTCCATCGCTTCCAAAAGGACTGAACTAAGCTATCTAGCAGAGCGTGACGCGGGTGAAGCTGCAGTTTGTCAGTCTCGACATCTAAAGCGGGCAAATATTTAAGAGGAGTCGTCGTCAAGAAGTGAGCCGGCGTCAACGCTAGTGGCTCCGATGGATCACTAGACAAAGTCCGACACAACGGACGCGTATTCATCAACGCCTCTACCTGAGCGAGTACGGTGCTCAACTCCTCGTACGAGAGAATCTGTTCGCCTATGACCCGAAACAGGTGCGACTTAAGGCTTTTAATATTCGCCTCCCAATTGCCACCAAAATGACTAGCCGCTGGCGTATTAAAACACCAATCAATGCGATTCTCAGCTAAGACATGGGCGAATTCACTTTGGTAGTACTTGGAGCGTAAGAATGTATGTAATTCCGAAATATTGCGTCGCGCTCCAACATAATTTGTGCCGTTGTCAGAGTATAAGCGCTTAACGGGACCACGGCGAGATAAAAATCGTTTAAATGCAGACATAAAACCCTGCGTACTCAAATCACTGGTTAACTCTATGTGAACCGCACGAGTTGTCATACAAACGAATAGGCAAATGTATGCCTTTGTGGAACGTATACCACGACCACGGGCAATAGTGACTTTAAACGGTCCAGCATAGTCCGTCCCAGTATGTATGAAAGGTTTCACCGTCTGTACAACACGACAAGAACGATGGTCGGCCATTTCCGGCGCGTTGAAACGCGGACGGAGCTTAAAGCAGGGCACACATCTGTGCACTCTAGCGCGTATCAAATTGCGAGCGGAAAGTATCCAGTACTTCTGTCGAAGAATGGACATTAATAAATCGGGACCAGCGTGACAATTCACCTTATGGTGATAGTCCACCAACAAATCCAAAACGTGATCCTTGCGTGGTAGAACTACTGGATGCATTTGTTCAAACTCTAACTTAGCATTTCGCAGACGGCCACCGACACGAATGAGTCCGTCTTGCAAAAATGGTTTCAAATGTTGAAGTGCGGGACTACAAGGTTTATGTGATTCTAAACTACGAAATTCTATTGAAAAATAAAATTTCTGCAACTCTCGAAGTACAACTGATTCAGCTCTATCCAAATCAGCTGCGATTATAGAACCACGCGATGGTAATAATCTCAAAAATCTTAGGACATAAACTACACAGCGTAATAGTCTCGACCAAGACGAGACTCGATTAGACAACAACAAAACAACTGACTCTTCACGCGGAACTGATACTACAAGCGTATGTTTCTTCTCCTCGGGTGGCTCTGAAACAGTAGCGGGGTTAAACGGAGCATTTGGCCACTCGTTAGGAGTGGTATGCAGCCAGGGAGGGCCACAAAACCAAAGCGGATGATTTAAAATTTGCGCAGGAAGCAAACCACGTGAGAGACAATCAGCTGGGTTTTCTGTTCCAGCGACATGGAATATATTTTCCGGAGACAATTCAGCTTGAATCTTACGTTCCAAGCATAGAAAGCGTTTTTCTGCGGAGGCACGGGAGCCACCGAGCGAAAAAATATCACCCTTGAAAGGGAGCGCGACAACATAACGACCATCTTTATCACGAGTAGTCGTGCGGGTATAAATCTCCTCAGTGACCTGATCCTCAGGGCTGAGAATAGGCGGGACATTGACCTCTTCAATCTCCCAGAACTTGCGGATGGTAGACTCAAGCGGCGGCTCGACGGTGCAACAGTGCGACACAGTCGAGTAACTATTTAAATAAGCGGGTGCGGAACCAACTATAACAAACCCGAGAACTGTTTCCAGTGCGTGCGGAGCGGGGTACATCGGAAGACCTTGAATTTTACGTGATAACTGGAGATGCGGGAGAATCGAAGCACCGATCAATAGATCGATATCTCCAGGGAAAGCGTAATTTCCGTCGGCTAACTGCAAGTTCTTAAACTTCGTCAGCATGGACGTGTCAACCGGTACCGTGGGCAACCGTTCCGTAATCTTATCTGCGACTAGCGAATCCATTTCAAACGAAATATTACGATTAAAACGTGAACTAAATATTATTTTAATGGAACCGTGAATGGTTGCCTTTAAACCTCCAAAACCTTTCACTTCTGAACGGGATGACCAATTATTAAAACTAAAACCAAGGCGTTGACAACAATCCCGAGTAATAAAATTACTCTGGGAAGCGCCATCTAGTAGCGCTCGAACGGTGTGCGGTTTGCCAAAGGCATCTACAATGACAACTTGCGCGGTCGCAAGTAAAACGGTAGTGACTTGAGTACCAGCGGCGGAAAGCGAACACAATGTTACGTCGTTTGCACTTGCAGCAGGCCGCGCGTCACAAGCGTCGCGCGTCTGCGCAGGCTGCTGCTGCGATGGCAGCTTACTACTCTCAAAATGTAAGAAGGTATGATGTCTAGCTGGACATTTACGACAGCTAACACCACTTTTACATGACGTAACCAGATGTTTGTCACTTAGACAATTAAAACACAAATTATTAGTGCGGACAAACTTGTAACGATCACTAGGCGATAATCTCTGAAATCCCGAACACTTGTACAGCTGTGCATGGCTACCCTTACACAGAGAACAGTCAGGTGTTGAGGCGGTATTAACTAGCGTATGTGCAGTCTTGACTGACTTCGATGACGCGTCTATACGGCGATCGGAACCTGTCCTATTCGTGACTTCATGACGCGCCGACGTGCGCTGCAACACCTTAATATGGTCGCGAATAAAAGATTCTAAATCTTTGAACTTAGGTATTTCGTTACCGCGCTGAGTCGTTTCAAACAGACGAACAGTTTCAGGATCTAATTTCTGTAAACCGATATACAAAAACAAAAAGTCACAGAGGTCATTGACCTTTAGGTTCTTTACTGCACGAACAGATGATGCGAAAATATTTAAAAACTTCTCTAAATTATGATCGTTACAAACGGAAAAACTTTTCAAATCGAATAATTGATCTAAATATGCGGTGGCTACTAATCGCTTATCTTCGTATTTTGTTTTTAAAGTGTTCAAAACTAAATTGTAATTTTCAGCGCTAAACGTAATTCCAGCACAGACAGCCTTTGCCTTACCGGTCAATTTTTCTACGAGATAATGCAATCTCTCGTGATCTGTCAGCGATGTGTTCCTATGTATTATATTTTCGAAACTATCTATAAATAAATTCCAATTTCGAATGTCACCATCAAATTCAGGTATTTGAATTGGCGGCAATCGTGGGCGTTCGCGAGGAGGGTTGGATAAACTACTCGCGGGGGGGGGAGTCTCTAAACTCCTAGCAATACGTTTGATACGACAATACAAGTCATCAAAGGACGACAATGCCTGATAACTCACACAGTAATCAGGATTTAACTCCAACTCTAAAATGTTTATATTATTAATTGTAGATTCAAAATCCGCGCGCAAACTATCTAAAGTTTCCAACGAACACAAGAAAGCATCTCTAATCGCCAGATCCGAGGTTTGCAAAGATTTATCACAAATCGATTGAACACGTGAAAACTGTGAGTCCCTTTTAGCGTATAAAAGCTTTAACTGAACCTTTAAATCAGTACTAACCTTGGTTCCCTTAAGAGACATCTTGTTTTGATATATTCACACTATACACTCAAACAAACACTTAACGAATTATTAAGTAAGCGATAATTATCAGATAACAATATGGTAGTATTGTAAACAACAAAGTGAACGGAGAACGAACGGAATAACCTGAATCAATATTCATATGCGTATATAATCTATGGTTTATCCGTTTCCTACAAATATTCACTCAACAATGAACGGGTATTTTTGAAATGCGTCTACCTACATGCAATTTGTAGGATGGTCGAATGAATTTTGACAAGAAAAAGAATGCGATCGATTTATATCTACGCTGATATTTACGTAGCTAACTATAATTATGCGGTGCGGTTGACGGCGTAGGTACCGTAATTATCAATGACTCTTTAACTATACGAGCGAAATAACGTATAGTTGCCTAAATGCCTAGATGCGGGTTTTCTACTATTATATCTAGGTAAACAGGCGCGTTGCGTTTATTCCCTATGGAACAAATACTATATTGCGAAATTACAAGAAAATGATTCACGATCCTGCTCGTATGGACCAAAAGTAATGGTTGCGCAAATAAGCTTGATGTTTTAATGGACTGTATGTTTGAAAAAGCGATCTAAGGTTTGTTAACAATATGCAGGTACTGCGTCTAGCGTTTATTAATGGGATAAATGTATTAGAAGGACTGACCTTTAACCTCGAAAGTTCCACATGGCGCCGGCCGGCGAATCCCGAACTTCGTACTTTCAAGCACTGCCAGTTTCTGTATTGCACTACACTGCACTTATTGTTGAGTTTCGAATGGTTGGAACACGAAATAGCCAATTTTCTTGTAATTTCGAGCGGGCGTGTTAGCGGTGCGGTCACATTCACAATGCACCAAAAAACGTCAATGTCAAATCCTTTCTCTCGAGGTCGTGCGGGAAGCGGATACGGTAGGGATAGGATTGCTAGACCAAAAAAATAAATTACAAAAAACAAAGTCGCGGAACATAGCAAATTGGCGCAACCAATATTGTAAAATCGAAAGTTTGTATGTGTGTGTGTGTACCTACTTGTTACTCCTTTACGCTCAAACGGTTGAATGGGTCTGGATGAAACAAAAAAGCAGGGGAAGTTCTGGAATAGGTTCAATGATATACCCTCCTATCATCGATAATTTATAATCCGAGGAAATTCCGTAATTAAAAACATGGAAGTTTGGGATAAATTTCAAATTTCACGCAGGCGAAGCCATTAGCGTTGGAGGCCATTGGCTACTGTTGTCATAAAAACTTACGATCTCCGAAAATGGTTTGCTATTAGCTACGAATAATATTGGTGAAGAATAAAACTAAGGTTCAAAAATCCTGATCAAAAACCATGAAACATCCTGAGCAAACCCTTTGTCAAATACTTCAATTTTTTTTTATGAAGAATATTTTCCAGAAATTTTTTTTTAGCTGAGTTCGTAATGTCTTTCTTCAAAATAAGATTTTTAAAATGATTAATTTGTTCTTCTACATTAGAAGAATTCTCTCTGTAACCTATAGACTAACGTAAGTCATAGTACGTATTTCTGCGTACGCGTGGATACATAATGTATTTATTTACAAACTCCACAAGCTGTCTGCATGGTTATGTCTACTTCAGAATTACTTCCTCTTCCATCATTGTGATTGAAAAGACAAGTCAATATTGACTTTGACAATACATTGTTATATTCTTTGAAATTGTCTTCAAGGTAGCAGGAGAACAACACCTCTTGACCCTCGTAAGCTATTTATATTTAGGTACACATACCATAGATTGAACAAAAACTGACATGTACTAATAAAAAAAAAAAAACATGTAAGTACTACTAAAAAGTTCATAGCTAGATGCGACTGATATAAGTAAAACCATATTACCGAAACATAAAGGCTCCGGTTGGATGTCTTCTGCCGAAAATGTTCCTGATTTAGGTACAGGAACAGGGTATAGAATCGTTTATTTCTGAGTACATCGAACATTAAGATCTTAATATTAGACGGAATCACATATACCATAGGGTAGGAAACCTAATCCTAAACTTTATAAAGTAATTTTGTTTGTAAGCTTTTCACGCCTCCAACACTTCACCAATTATCATGAAATTTTGCATAATTATACTTACCGACACAGATATTTTACATACATTTATTAGTAAAAATAAATTTACAAGTCACGATACCGTTCAATTTTATTAAATAGCTGCGTAAAATATTACTATTTTTCTTATTTAAATAAATAAAATAATTAAGTAATTAATTAAAACTCGTCTAGTCATTTGTCCGGAAACCTTTTATTTTGTAAATTTATGTACCTAATGACTAAAGTCTCATTTCTTAAGGCAAGCGAAACTCGTTCTCTTAGCTATGCTGACCCACATCTCATAATAAAGTTCTACAAGATATGTAAGTGAAAACTTAATAAAATAAAAATAAAAATTGGGAAAAATATGATGTGAATGGAATGACAATGATCCAACTTTTTCGGGTTCGGATTTTCCGAAAGAGTTAAGGTAGAACTACACTGGGCGCGTCGGTCTCCATACATTTTGTATGGAAAATAGGCTTGTAGAGCTACATTAGATCCACGCCACGCGACGTCGTTCTACCTACGAATCAGGCGTGGTCCACGTGTGAAGCAACACAAATAGGTGTTAGTCAGTAGAAGTTTGACACTCTCTGGGTGGTGTCCAAAACGTATTACTAATAAGGATTTTTCAGGAGCAGCTCAGAATAAGTACTAGGTATCAGCAGCAATCCAGAATCAAATGAAATTGTCCGTTGTGATCTAATAAATAAAATAAAAATCTATCCTTTGCAATTATAAGTACTCATTGACCGCCGTGATTTTAAATGCTTCGCAAACGCGTGTGATTTAGAATGGAAACTTGTATTAACCCTTCTGATGAGGTCCATTGTAAGCGACCACGTTTCAGTGACATATTTCATCACTGGCAACACGCACTGGTCATAGACTTTCGTCTTGAGACACTGTGGTATATTGAAATAAAATCTTATTTTATAATTATCCTGCCTGTTTATTATTAAATACGATAATAATTAAATTGCAATTCTTCATAAACTGACATCAAAACATCATTACATTTTCTAAGTTTCTGGGATAATCGTATTATTAAATGTAAAATTACTGCCCATTAGTCGGCTATTATTCTATCAAAGTAAAATCTTAAAGAGCAGTCATAGGTTAATGGATGATGACTCGATGTTTACATCTTCTATAGTTGTAGTCTAACTCTAGAGAGATTTATACACTGTTAAATTTTGGTCGTTTTAATGCCGTGGAGGATCAATTCGGTACATGAAACACTATCAATTCATAAAGATAAAATTAAAAAATAAAAGTACTTTTTTTCTAAAACTCGAATAGGTACGCATGTACGAAACTAATATCTTTAAGTAAACGAGTCAATGACCTTGTAGGTAGCTGTCGGTCGTTGCGTACTAACTATCTACAGTTCATTGACCTCGATCAGCTGACGTTTACTTAAAGAAATCAATTTCGTAAATGCGTAAATTAATTCCGAGTTTTAAAAAAAAGTGCTTTATTTTTCATTTTTATCTTTACAAATCGATAGGGTTTCATGTACCGAATCGACCCTCCGCAGGATTAAAACCACCAAAATTTAACGGTGTAAAAGTTTGTATTTTAATATTTCATAGTATTAACTTTTGATATATGGACAATAATTATAAAGTTGCATTACGTAACTAAGAGGATTATCTATCAAGCAATTAATAATTTCATCGATAAGTATCAGTTTCAGGAAAACCTACACAATTTATTAGCTGTCAGGCTTACCTACAGATAAATTAGAATTAAGAATACTTTGTACCCGCCGCAAGAGCTTTTATACCTAAGTTTATCAAAAATCCCATAAGAGGAGTTCAAAGTTGCTTACATTGTATAAAACACTCTTATTCCACATCCGTCTGTCTATTTGCATACTCCGAAAACACATAATGGATTTATTTCATCACCACTCTTTTAAAAACGGTGAAGGAAACATCGTGAGGAAACCAGCATATCCTAGAATCAAAAATTCGTAGACGTGGCATTCACCAACCCGCACTGGACCCGTGTGGTAGATTACGGCCAGTTCCCTCTCGTATAGAGGAAGCCTGAGTCCCAGCATTGGGAACATTAAAAGGCTGATTATGCTATGCTAGTCTAATAAAAATGTAGGTAAGTATTACAGATTTCAGTGACATGTTTAATTTGCAGCCATACGAAGCTGGTTATTTAAACCAGAATTCAAAATAAAATCTCATTTGTTTTATCCGGTAGAAGTCCTTGGTCTCTAGACTAAGCCATATAATCTACTAAAATCCAAAACGTATGGGATGGACATGCGCTACAGAAATTTCATCCCATACAATTGGATTTTTCGCAGTCACTGTGGACTTAGTAGAGCCCACCAGGGCCGATGACTGCAAGGGCTGTGGGAATATTCAAAAGAGTTACCATGGCCTTGGAACGCAAAGGAACTGAAGGACAACTGACGGAGCACAGGTAGGTTTTTTTTTTCGGTAGGTAAAATCATCCAATGACAAATCCCGCCCTTGGGTGGAGCGGGAAGTAGTGTCAGACTCTTACTGACTAAAAACCTACCCCGTTCCATTCCTCGCCTTGGTCCCAGGGCCCCGGGTGCCATTTTCACATACCCTTTGACCCCAGTAGGCTTCGGCCCTGCTGGGCCCCTACAGTTTGCTGACAACTCCTTGAGGCGCGCGGGAACAGTGCGCGCCGTAAACGACTTGAGCTCGGACCGGTCTGTTACCGGACGGACGGACAGCGAGCTACCCATTGCCCGCAATCCGCGAGCCCGCGCCTACGGTGGCTGGAAATCGGGATCGGAATCCCGGCGGCGGCGGCGGCGTGTACGCCGTTGCCTAATGCGGTCGGCCTCCTCCTTTGCTAGCATTACTGCTTCGCAGAAGGAGGCGATCGCCTGCCACTCCTCCTCGCTCCGGAGCATGGCTTGAACCAAGCCCCGGCGCGAGAGGTCGCTGCCGCCGATCGCCCCCACAAGGAGACACGGCGATGCTTTTCCCAAGCGGGGCACACCTCGACTGTGTGCTCCACCGTGTCCTCCGGACGCTCCGCACAGTGGCGACATCCGGGCGTCGTCTCCGCACGAATCTTGTACAGGTACGAACCGAACTTGCCGTGTTCGGTCAACACCTGCGCCAAACGGAAGGTGACGACGCCGTGGGGCCTTTCCAGCCACGCCTCAAAGAGGGGCCTTACCGCCTCGATCGTGGCGTGCCCAGAGCACAGGTAAGTATGTGTTTTAGATAGAAAAAGCGGCGCGGTAGTGTGAAAACTTATTTGATGATCAAACCTACTTCAAAAAAAAACAAACGTAGAATTTACAATCTCAAGTGTTTATAGCAAAGCTTGACCGCAGCATCTGTGGAAAAGATAAATTAACGCAATTACTGAGGTAACCTGACAAGTGAACGAACTAGTTTCCTTAGTATATATATATCTATACACTTGGTACCTACTCGTGAGCTCTTACATGGGCATCTAGTTCGCAGTGTTGAGTTTACTCTGTCATTGCTTAGCGAACTTGAGGATTATTAAGCGCTGTATCCTTAAAACCGGTGCACTTTAGTCATGTTTATTTCTTGTATATACTTGCTAGCGGCTTGGCCCGCGTGAAAGCAAAAAATCATCGGGTTATTCCGAAAGGGCTCCGATCCCCGAGAGCCCCGTATCGGAGGCCGAATGCAATAAATGTGATTACATTTAATTTTTTTATTTTTTTCTGTTGTTCTCGATTTGTACGGTCTACATAAAAGTACTTAATTTTGAGTTTATGTCTAGACTATGTTAAATATTATTATAACAATATCGACGATTTTGTATGTTTTTTGAAATGACTGATTGAAAACTTTTGCTTTTATTACTACTTTTAATTATCTGTATACTTATTTGATTTTTGCATGTTTTGGAACTTATAACATTGAAACTAATTATGCACGTTAAAGTTTATTTTTGAGTTATTTAGTATACTACATTAAAAAATACAAGAAATATTAAATATTTCTTTTCTATTGAAAAAAGAACTATGTATTGTAATAATAATTAAAACCGCTCTAGGACAGTCCTATATTTTTCTTAATTCAACAACCAAGCAGAACTATATTTTTCCTAATTCTTAAAGTTAATTAACGTTGTGTGATAGTTGTGGAATATTATATTATTATAAGTATAATAATTTTAGTAAACTAGTAATAAAATTTTATTTCACATCTGATGATGGTACGTACTTTTAAGCGCAATGGGTAGCTCGCTGTCCGTCCGTCCGGTAACAGACCGGGCCGAGCTCAAGTCGTCTACGGCGCGCACTGTTCCCGCGCGCCTCAAAGAGTTGTCAACAAACTGTAGGGGTCCAGCAGGGCCGAAGCCTACTGGGGCCAAAGGTTATGTGAGAATGTCACCACGGGCCCCGGGACAAAGGCAATGAATGGAAGGGTAGGTTTTTAGTCAGTAAGAGTCTGACACTATTTCCCGCCCCACCCAAGGGCGGGATTTGTCATTAGATGACCTACCAAAAAAAAAAAAACCTACTTTTAAGCGAACCTGACTTTTATTTGAATTTATCAAGATAAAAACAAATCGCGTGCCTCCGGTACGGGCCCACATGAGTAGATACTCATGTGGGCTCTCGGGGATCCGGGCCCTCAGACACGGAATAACCCAAATGATCCCAAGGTATGAAAATATCCTATGCGTTATTCCAGGACACTGTCTACGTGCTCTCTACCCATGTTGTTAGGTTATTGTATTCATATCAGTTTAGCCACTTGAGACATGTGATACAAACGATCTCCTTCATATTAAAAGTGTGATCTGTAGAAGAACTGCATAGGATGTCACGTCCTCCAAACGTAGGTACCCAAGTTTTCAAGTGCTTAGTTCCTTTTAAGGAGGATCACGAATTCACGATTCAATTCCATTCCAATTAAACTGTTTCAACAGACTATCATTTCGTTAACGTTGCAAGATCCTAAAGACAACTTTAATGGACCGAGTGCAGCTGCTAAATTAATTTGATTACAATTAAAAATATTTCCTACAATTCAGTTAATAATTGTGTGCTTAGTCATTGTTTATTATCATATTTATGTTACTTCTTTTTTATGGGAAGTAACCGCGGAATGTAATAAAGGCAGCCATGCATGCATGCGTTTATGGTTTTTCCATTATCAAAATTATTATTTTGTTGTACAAAAAAGTACGTATAAAACTGTGTATTAAACATTATTTTCAGTAGGTATATGCAAAACCTGAATATAGTTTGTTCAGAATCAGTAACTGAATCGAAAACAATAATTTTTACACCATGTAATATTTTTCCCGAAAGTATTTTAAAAAGGTCACAAGCTGGATACCACCGACACTAAGTACTAGACCGACCAGTCACGGCAGGTCATAGTGGGCATTACTACAGTGCACAGCTGGGTAAGGGAGCAAAACAACCTCTCAGTCGCCCTGATTGCCCGGTGACCATATATTTGTGCAGACAACTAGATATCATAACCAGCTTATAACTTTGTGATTTTACACAGATATGCAATTTTGTACATAGATTCTTTACATAATAATACTAGACACGTGTTTCAGGTTTTGCATATACTTAAACTAATGCTGTATATAAATAAGTAACTATGAAAGCAGTGAGGTATTTATGTACCAAAGGGTACATAAAAACAAACTATTCTAACAAGATCTGTGGTATCTTGGAGCTAATTTTTTGAGGTTGATTTTCAATCATTTTCTAGTTTCTCAGAAACCCTTATTTTTTTTGGAATATCATCTCTTACCAATTGTCAAAACCCACTGCATTCGTACCAAGATGCTTTCCACAAGATAGACCGATGACTTGGTGAGGGTCACGGGAACTCGATGAATTGGAGACGTATCTACAGGATCGGTCATTGTAGTGACACTTGGCCCCCAAGTGTCGCCTCAATGCCCAGTCTGGTCCAATCGTGGACGTCTTTCGGCTGAAATGATCATGACCCTCTGTATTACAAATGTTGTAATACCTATTGTGCTGTGACAACTTAACTACGAGTACAATACGGCCGACGGATCTTGGCGCGTCTGAAGTTAGGCTCTGCGAACTTTAGCGCTTGTGCACTCGTAAAAAAATAAATGGTTTGAAAAATAAATGCCAATAGCAGCTGCTATTGCTGTTAACGACTGTTATTGGCATTTATTTTTATTAAACATTTATTTGGCGCGCTTATTTTGAGCGCTAAACTTCTCAGAGCCTAACTTCAGACGCGCCAAGATCCGTCGGCCGTACTGTAATACAAATAAAATCATCATTCATCATTTGCTACCGATCTTTACGCACTTAAACGCACTCTTGAACTAGTTAGAAGTCGGTAAGTCAGTCACTGTCAGCATGTCATTATAAAGAACGCAATGCTAGTTATTATGGCAACGACTATCATCAACGACACACAACTACCAATATTATAAGGTCATTTAAAGTTTAATGTGCAGCTTAACGATTTAACTTTGCTAACTGATAACTAACGGTTATTATTTTAAATAAGAAAATTTACTGTGGTGTAGTTTTTGTAGCTTCGCAATTCATGATCATTATTTCAGCTGAAAGACGTGCACTGTTGGACATGGACCTCCCCCAAGTGTCACCATGACCACCGGTCCTCTGCGTCTCGCATCCATCGAATTCCCACGATCCTCACCAGGTCATTGGTCCAGCTTATGGGAGGCCTTCCAACGTTGCATCTACCGGTTCTGTTCTGTGAGCAATGAGTCCTGCTCACTGCCACCTAAAGTTCTTCGGGCTATGTCGGTATCCTCCTTTCTTTCTTGTAATAAGAGATATGCGGTGTGAAAAGAGTGGGTTTTCCAGTTTTCGGTATTAGGTATCTTTGCTGCGGAATTGTTCGAAAGAGTCACCGCGGCCCTGGAACTTAAAAGGCAACTGTAGTATTGCAGGTAGGCTTTAGTCGGTAAAAGTCTGACACTCCCGTTTGATTCACCCATAGCGGCAGGGCCAATGACAAATTCGCTTTGGAAAGGGTGGTTTGATAGACAAAAAAGCCATGAAAAAATATAACGTTTTAAATTTTCACTGTACATTTTTTTAACAAGTATTTATTTATTAAATAAGGTATTAAGACAAGAAAAATAAAAAACACTCAATGAATTAAAACTATATATACACTGAAAGCAATTATGGCGTCATAAAACTTCTCCGCATCGCTGTCGACTGGAGGTGTACCCAAAAGGCTGGCGGCATAGCCACGTTGTATGGCTTCTACCTCGGTCAGAGATTAATCTGACCAAGGTAGAGCCAGCCCTTGGGATACGCGAAGAGTCGACTACCTAAGTGTTTGGATAATTTCTTAAAAAGCGTAAGAGCCGAAGCGGGCTCCGAGTACCCCACGGCCAATCCAGTTTCAACCCCTGTACAATGAAATTACCTATTGTATTAGATCTAACAACGTAAATACCTATAGAAGCATTAAAGAAAAATGTATTTAATAACCCTCCTTCTGGCGCAGTCGGGTAAAAAAATGTAATGATTTGTGTTCTACAAACACGAGACGATAGCTCAGAGTTCCATCGCCTGATAGGACACAATTAATCATTATTACTCCTTAGTTGCAAAGGACAACGTTAAAAAAAACTAGATATTAATAAAAATATTTATTCAAATGAATTGTCATTTTTTTTTTTTGTTCCGAGGATAATAAATTTTTCATATTAATAAACGCATTATTTTTCTTTCACTTCTCTAAGTACCGCTAACCGTTCTCATTTGTAGGAGTTGGCACGACTTGGTAATTTATTTATTGGAATATACCTACAAGACCTCTAACTGGCAAAAAAACCTTGCAGATATTTATAAATAACCCCGACATCCGTAGTAGGTTCCGTAATAATAATATTTATTTTTATTCTAATTTTGATTTTTTTAAGGACAACCAACAAAGTATATACCATAAAAATTCAATCGTCCTAAGTATTTCATCATCATACTTATTTGAGCTGAAAGTCGTCTGTTGTTGCTCATACTCATGAGCCTCCCTCAAGTAAGTAGGTACCGCCACAACCATCGATCCTGTGTGTACTTAGGATTCCGTCGACCATGACCAGGTCAGCAGTAGGAGCCCTCCCAAGCCAGAATTTCAGAAATTCGATAGAAGGCGGCGACCTATCACGCCAGGCTCTAGTTCAAACTATGATCTGGAACGAGAAGGAATGGGATTCGGTCACCGCCTTCTTCTTAGATATGGTAACATCATCCACACGTCACTTAGTGTTTCACACACGTCCTGCAGGGCCTTTGCCTGCTAGGACCACAGGCAATTACTGAAAAGGAAACTAGTCCTAGAACTAAAAAGGCAACTGAAAGGGGCTGGTGTAGTTTTAGTCAGTAAAAGTTTAACACGCTCTCTCGTTCCGCCCTAAAGCGGGAAATAACATTGGATGATTTCACATCTAAAAAAAAACGTCAGAGAATTTCGGTCCCTTCGACCATAGCATTGCAGTGCAATCTGTTGCATTGCAGATTGTCGATGGGACCGAAACTGCGAACATAGTCCTCTCCATTGCCCAGAGGAAATAGAGAGGACT
This sequence comes from Leucania comma, assembly GCA_958295575.1. NCBI lineage: Eukaryota > Metazoa > Arthropoda > Insecta > Lepidoptera > Noctuidae > Leucania > Leucania comma. Next base: position 6,593,585 of record OY282469.1, read on the forward strand.
ATACTCGGAGTTTCCTTGTGTGATCGAATCAAGAATGAAGATATCCGCAGGAGAAACCAAGGTTATATAGCCCAAACATCGCCAAATTTAACTGGCAGCGGCACATTGCTAAACTAACTATTTTATACTCATAATAAATAATAATAAATTTACCGAGCATTGACAACTACTATTATATTATAGGTAGGTACATTGGTCGTCTATCATCACAAAAAAATATCATCATCGCGTTTCAGCAAATTACCTAATTACAGGAAACAATGTCTATTATTCTCCAATGATAAATGATGATAAGCAACTTAATGAGATCACTTATGGCGAAATACCTGTCATGGTGGATGAACAACCATGAATCAACTAGAGGTTTTTTCTTATAATATAATTGTCGCATTTTTTTTAACATGTTATAATGAGACGTCATGGTTTATCTTAGTGAAAGGATAAAAAGGGCAAAAATGTGTAAATGATCTCTGAAATTGCTAAGTTTCTGATAGCCATTAAAAACAGATGTTTTATTCAATTATCCGTCGGAATTAATTTTCAGAGACTGAGCTCTATTATGAATTAAATTAATGGATTTATTGAAAAACCCAAGACTCGCCGAAAAATTTCATAGCACATATAAAATATGTCGGAACGGAATTGTGTCATATTAATAGTCGAAAAGCATGAATTAATCAATTGTAAAAATGACTAACAAAGCTAATTTGCCATATATAATGACGATGACGGAACAAAAAGCTCATAAAACGTTTACTTTATAAATTAAATGATTAATTATCGCAGTAGAGGCTTTAACTCAAGTTTATTCTATTGGTTGGTACTGATTTTTCTGTGTCTACTTTATCTGTCTAGGTGATATAATCGTTCAAAGTTGGTAATTAACTTTACACTATATTTATAGTTTAGTTTATATTTAAGTTTTATTATTTATTATTCTTATTAGAGTCACTTTACACTTTATTCGTTACCTAAACAAAACTAATAACTAGTTTTCATTGAAACTATGGAAGTTATTTATTAAATAACTTTTTTTCGTTCCTTTTAGATCGTTCATGAATTAACAATTAGGGTTTTACCCACACTAAGAATTACTCCTGTATCGCGAGTACCTTCACAAACATGCAAACTGACATGCACGAGATACCCAGACACGAATCAACTATCTGTTTGTAAGCCATACAAGTATTTGTTTCACGCGAGAATAGAACTCGCGACACGCGGCGCAGCAATCAATCGCTCAACCACTGCACCAAACGGGTCATCAAACATAATAAATATTATAAAATATTCTTTACCAAAAAATTTAACGAACCAGCTATTTAGTCTGACATGTTTCAAGGTCATTGTTGAAGGCCTTTTGAGCATTGAGCCAAATTATAATGTACGAGTACCTACGTATGCACAGACAGATCAAAATCTAATACTGGATTAAATTTTGAGTAAGTAATTACGGTGATTATCTACAATCATATTATATTTCCATGAGATTTATATTATGATTGTGGCAAAATAAAAACACAAACCCGTACAGTATAAAAACAGGATTCAAATTTTATCTAGTATCGTCTAAGGAACATATAAGAATGTAAATCAACCATTGATAAATGTTGCGACAACTAATGAAGATGTTTTTCTTCAGCGTGTAAATAAAAAATGTATATGAATATGTCACTCAGTGACAAATCAGCATTCTACCAGTATAATACATATTGATGCTAGTGCAGAAAGCCCTCGGCTCCATAACACACTCGCCTACGGCTCATGCGAATTCCGCCTCGGTTGCAATGACAAATTTGCACGCGAATCAAACAATGTTTTTCAATACACATACGACTCGTTGGGGTTAATCCTTGACCCGCGACTAGCCTACAGTGATTAACAATTTTATTACAATAAAATTGTGGCGGAGAATAGCACGCGCACTAGTGCGAAAAATAGTCCATTGCGTGCCTAGAAGTAGAGGAATAAGAACGGGTTTACGAGTAAGTGTATTGATAAAGAATCTTCAGAATCAATTTAGTTGTTTCAGAGACTAGTACCTCGTACATACAAACTTACTAACCTCTTTATAATATTTGTGTAGATTTCAATTTAATTTGAACCTCCACTCATGCGGTTACTTTGGCTATAGATGTATAGGTTGAAAAGGTTATACTGCAGAGAAAGGTATCTTTTATAAAGAGATCTCTACATATATGTGTGGTTCTTTCTTCAAAAGACCATCTCAGACGTCGATCTGCATGGTTCTCATATATGATGATTCGACCATTACATGTTCACAGTATGGACTGTAAAAGAGAATTTGATCTCTGAGTTTGTTTCGGTGTTCTTTCTCAAGGTAATACCGGTTTCATCTAGTTTCAAATGTCGAAAAAAGAGGTGTAAAAAAATGTTTTTTTTTTTAAACCTATTCGCAAAATAAATATCATTATCATAGATATGAAAAATAGCTGAAAACTCCTAAATGAGACTTTGCTGCAGCACTGAGACAGCTCGATGATAATCATATACAATAAGGTACTGTTTAGAATACTCGTCTAATTAATTATGTAGGTACATATTTAACAATCTATTATATACACTTAATTTGAACGAGTTACGATTGACGTCAAGAGAATGTTTTTAAATACTTCCCTAAATTACTCGACAGCTGCACTGTATATGAGGATATGAATTAAAAATAAAACGTACTCGTATTTCTTCTTTATTCTTTACTAGCGATCCGCCCCAGCTTCGCACGGGTGCAACGGTGATATTAAATATATTATACATATAAACCTTCCTCTTGAATCACTATCTATTAAAATACCGCATTAAAATCCTTTGCGTAGTTATAAAGATCTAAGCATACATAGGGACAGACAGCGGGAAGCGACTTTTTTTATACTATGTAGTGAATGTAGTGATTGTACACATAACTTATTATAAAACAAACAAAATAGGGCAGCTGATGTACGCAATCAAGCTTAACTTACAATTGGTTTTCTTACAGCAAACCTTTATTATAAATGATAACTTTATTTCATAATACTAGTTTCTTGCATTTACCGTTTCTAGCGTCATAATTGCAAGATTTAATAATGTCCTTTCTCGCTAAATTGAGCAATACAATTTTTTTTATGGTAGATAAAATTGCTTCTCGGCCTTTTGGCTGAGATCAAAGTGTAATTATTTAATTTGTGTTTATTGTTCTAGAGAAAAAGACCATCCTAAAAAATGTCTCTGGCCTGTTTAAATCTGGGGAGCTGACCGCCATCATGGGACCATCGGGCGCCGGAAAATCTTCACTCATGAACGCACTTACCGGCTTCTCGTAAGTAGAGCTTGTATTCTAAAAAGGTTAATTACGAGTATCTTATAAAAGACACGACGACATTGAATGTTAGCATTATCTACAATTAAAAAATCAATAAGTAATTAAAAAGCAAATGAATTATTTAGAAGTGTTTACGGTTCTTACGTAGATAACATTAGTCTACATATATGTATATTTTTTTATATGCAACAGATATGGCCATAGGGGTTTCGTTATATTTCAAGGTTTATTTATTAGAGAGTAGAAATTCTATCACGTCTACATTTTCAGTTAAATGTTAGTACTTAAAGTTTCTAGAAAATTGTAAGAAAAATATCCTTACATGGCGCTGATAGTATTAAAATTTTTAATTAATCTTGTTTATCATATTATTTTTATGTTTATTTTCAAAGTATTTATGTGTACAGACCTACAACTATTTTAATTATTGCATTGTAAACTTTTTGTTCGTGTTTAGCAGTCCAGAGTTCTGATTTTAATTCACTTAGGTACAATCTAAATAGTTAAAATAACGATAATTTTAATTAAGGATTTTTGTAGCATGCAATTTAGGTGAATACCAGAAACGTAAAAAAAAATAGTCCGTCAATGTGTTGTCGAGTTAAAAGGTACCTTGAATCTGTGAAAAAATCAACCAGTAAACGAAAAAAAAGGATACGACCGTTTATGTCGCAAAAAACTTATATTTCGTTCAAAATACGTAACGTCACAAAAGCTATTTTGCGATTCGGAAAAATCTACAAAACACAATTCGGCAATTGAACTGTTTTAATAGGTAAGTTTGTACGGAACCCCCAGTCTGCGAGTCGGACTCGCACCTCGGTTTTATTTAAATTCGGAAACACATTTGTTATGCACTATGTAAAAAAACCTTATGGCCACTCTGTTGCATTTTGGCTGTAGACTAGTGTAGTGAACGCAAAAAATGATATCTAGATAATAGAAATAAGGAAGGAACAAAAACGAGATTCATGTTCTTCTTCAAATCTAAATACAATTAAAATTATCTTAACAAACGACACAGTATGAATGAATCATTGAAAAATATATCCTGTTTTTCAGAACACGAGGCGTGTCGGGCAATATACGTGCGGGCGATACTGTTTGTGAATTGGGGCCTAAGAACTCCACGCGTTCACTAGAGGCCTACAGAAAGAAATCATGCTACATCCTACAGGACGACAGACTGAATCCGCTGTTCACTGTGGCTGAGCTTATGAAATTCGCCGCAGACATGAAACTAGGAGATACACTTACTGACAAACTGAAGTTGAGCGTGGTGAGTTTGAAACTGTGTTATTTTCATCACATCTATCATTATATAGGGTGACTGGTAAGTGGTTATTAGGGACCGATACGTAAACACGTGATTGTAGTCATGATAACAAACAACTTTTACTATGGGACCAAACCTGAAATCATGAAAAATATCTGCCGGTCTGTACATTTATGTTCGTCTAACTGGTCAAAATGTACTAATCTTACTATTTTCCCGATTTCAGAATTTATTTACTCTTTAGTCAGCCCACAATTGCTTACACCATATATTAATATTATTTTAAAACTAAACTTACATTAATGAGTGTAGCGTTTAATTATATGCTTACACCACGTGCACTATTTTCGGTTATAAATATTTAATTCGTATTATACTAAAGAATTGGTAATTAATTACTTTTTACGACCCCCTTCCATCTCCTAGAGAGCAGGCTTGATTCCCAGCAGTGGGAACGATTATACTATATATTATACTGGCATTTTCTAGACACAAAATATTCTCATTTTCTTCTCAAAAATCTAACGTAACCAGAACACATTTCAAGAATGATACTAATACATGACTCCATTGTGTCCTAGATAGCCGAAATTCTCTGCACGCTAGGATTGTCTGGATCAGAAAACACGAGATGCTTGAATCTTTCTGGTGGACAGAAGAAACGGCTGTCGATAGCTGTGGAATTGATTGACAACCCTCCAGTGCTATTTCTTGACGAACCTACCACGTAAGTAAACTATATAGTACTTTCAATTTTTATTTAAAGGTCCAGTTGCCAAAGAAAGCGCCATCAATAGGGAGCCATTCAATAAAACGGGCATGTAACAATTTGACAATTTTTTTAGCTCATTACACAACACCGAAAGTCGCCAAAATGTGAAAATTATGTTACTTTGTGATAAATATATCGCATGGCCCTCAGAACCCCTTTTCAATTGATGTACAGTACGGCCGACGGATCTTGGCGCGTCTGAAGTTAGGCTCTGCAAACTTTAGCGCGTTTGTACTCGTAAAAAAATAAATGGTTTGGAAAAATAAATACCAATAGCAGGTGTTATTGCTGTCAACAACAGTTATGGGCATTTATTTTTAAAAAACATTTATTTGGCGCGCTTATTTTGTGCGCTAAAGTTCTCAGAGCCTAACTTCAGACGCGCCAAGATCCGTCGGCCATACTGTAGCTATCTGTACTTATCTTCATGCAATACTTTTAGGAGTTTTGGATTTTCAGTTACGTTCGACTTCATATAGTATACCTATATGAAGTTATTATTCAAAGAGGTATACTGTGCCATTTAACACTGGTATTCTAATGGGTGTTCTTTATCTAAACATGTATCCAATATCTACCTGCCAATTAAAGCTGGTTGTAAACTGTTTTTCTAATTAAAATTGATTCTAGTGGCGTCGGAAATTGCTTATTGCTTAGGTGCTAATTTTATCATCGCCATTGCAAAAATGTTGACGTGTCAGGTATTTTAAGAATTAGCATTCTTAGAAATGGAGACATAGGATACACACTCATGTAATATTAAATCTCATTTCCTTTCTTGAGGAGAGAGGGTAGATAAAAAAATAAATTATGACATTCAGATCCAAACATGAAATTAATATCAAAAATTTTAAATCATAATCTAATGATACTTTAATTTTGACTCATAATAATAAGTCTAAATTAAAGTCTCACTAAGATAAATAAAATTAACAAAATTTGAAATAAAAAAATAAATAAAGAATAATTTTGATTTTCCATTTCGGGTCTGAATAATAATATCTATACATTTTTAATAAAATTTAGAGTCTTGGATTTTCGAAATATGTATGTCATCGGGTTATTGTAATCTCTGTGAGATTGTAATAAATCTTGTAATATATGGAATTCTCAATATTTTATAATATTTCATTTCGAATACAATAGAACCCAACAGAATTTGATACTTTGTAATCTATCAGTGTCTTATCGAGAAAAGAAGATTTTGCATGATAATATTTACATAATCTAAGCATTCATTAAAATAATCATATTTTTTGTAGGTAACTTTTGCGAATTCTCATTTTACAAATGCTCATTTTGCGAATATGTTTTTTTTACCACGATTCTAAGATTAATTTTACATTACAAGGATTCAAACAAAAACCATTTTAAATGACTTGTCACTCGTAATTTACGTCGTTTACGAAAAACTTTTATGTTTTGTCGGCTTGAGGGACAAGGAACAAGTATCTAACTATTAATCTGTCAAGAGTACGAGTTGTAGATATCTTCTTTATTGAAATATTCTTGACGTTGACTCACAAAAACGTTAACCAACTAGACTTTGAACATAATTAAATATGGAAATTGGCCAGAAAGGTACTTTAATGAATGTACCTGCTCGATCGTATTAACGTTAGGTATACATTCACAAATACAAAAAAAAAGTGAATTTCCGTTATTACGACGTGGTCCTAGAGCGGGAGAAGTGAAGTTTAAGTTAACGTGATTGACTAGGTATATTTCAAAAACTAAGATTACAGAAGAATATTATTATTAGCATAAAAAAACGACCATACAGCCCCGGAGCTGTATGGTCAATATTTATTTATATTTTGTCACACCCCATGAAACGGTTATAGCTGCTGAATTTTTTATGAAACAGTCAAAGTATTTTTAAATATGAAAAAATGATTCCTTCGCTTTTGGGCAGAATTCTCAGAAAACTCAGGTGTATTTTTTATATACTTATAGTAATTACTATTAAAAACCATACCTGGCAAAAAAATCCGTCATCTATAATTTGAAATCCCTAAGTCTATGAAAGCCGATTTTCGATCCACTTTGCGACGTGGCGAGACGGTGGGTTGTGACTTGTGTTTCACGCGCGCCTTGAAAAGATGTCACCAAACTAGGGCCACTGATTGGGCCAGTTAGTAGGACAGATGCCAGCCAGGCCCCGTATAAAAGGGCAACTAAAGAAATTGACTGGTGGGTTTGACTCAGTAAAAATCTGACTCTCCCTTACTCTCCACCCAGAGAGGGAGAAGCCATTTGATGATTTCTTAAACGGAATAAAAAGATGGGTATTCATTAACAAATTTAAAATATAGACCACCACTGCTTAAAATTGAAATAGAGAATAAAAAAAAAGAATCATGATATAGGTCCCTTTTTACAAGCTTTCTATTAGCTTGCACTGTATGTAACTATGTATGTTCGGCTCAAATCTTGCGACTCAATTTTGAAGCAGATATCTTCAACCGATTGAGCTGAAATTTTACATGCATGTGTAAATCGGGTGACAATGCAAAATTATGATAACATTGAGCTGATCTGATGATGGAGCTGGAAGGTAGCCATAGGAACTTAGCAATAAAACAATACAACCCCATCGAGTTTGGGCTCGCTTGATTACTATTGACGAGTACTTTGATTCTGTATGATAGCCAGGGTCTGATGATGGAGCCGGAAGGTGGTCATAGGAACTCCGCAGTTAAATGATACAACCCCATCGAATTTGGGCTCGTTTAGTTTGTATTGACGAGTACTTTCATCCTATATGGTAGCCAGGGTCTGATGATGGAGCCGGAAGGTGTTCATAGGATCTCCGCAGTTAAACGATACGACCCCATCGAGTTTGAGCTCGTTTGATTAGTATGGACGAGTAGTTTGATCATGTATAATGGTAGCCAGGGTCTGATGATGGAGTCGGAAGGTGGTCATAGGAACTCCGCAGTTAAACGATACAACCCCATCGAATTTGGGCTCCTTTGATTCGTATTGACGAGTACTTGGATCCTATATGGTAACCACGGTCTGATGATGGAGCTGAAAGGTTGCCATAGGAACTATGCAATTAAAAGATATAACCCCATCGACTTTAGGCTCATTTGATTTGTAATGACCAGTACTTTGATCATGAATGGTAGCCAAGGTCTGATGATGGAGTCGGAAGGTGGTCATAGGAATTCCGCAGTTAAACGACACAACCCCATCGAATTTGGGCTCGTTTGATTTGTATTGACGAGTGCTTGGATCCTATATGGTAACCAGATTTTGATGATGGAGCTAGAAGGTTACCATAGGAACTTCGTAAGGAATCGACACAATCCCATCGAGTTTGGGCTCATTTGATTTTTATTGATGAGTACTTGGATCTTATATGGTAACCAGGGTCTGATGATGGCGCTGGAAGGTTGCCATAAGAACTCCGCAATTAAACGATATAACCCCATCGACTTTAGGCTCATTTGATTTTTAATGACGAGTACTTGAATCTTATATTGTAACCAGGGTATGATTATGGAGTTGGATCGTGGTCATTGGAACTCCGCAGTTAAACGACAAAACCACATCGAATTTGAGTTCGTTTGATTTGTATTGACGAGTACTTTCATCCTATATGGTAGCCAGGGTCTGATGATGGAGCCGGAAGGTGTTCATAGGAACTCCGCAGTTAAACGATACGACCCCATCGAGTTTGAGCTCGTTTGTTTAGTATTGACGAGTAGTTTGATCATGTATAATGGTAACCAGGGTCTGATGATGGAGCTAGAAGGTGGCTACAAGAACTCCGCAATTAAATGACACAGCCCTCTCGTCTTTGGTCTCGTTAGATTTGTAATGACGAGTACTTTGAACAATATGGCAGTCAGGATCTGATGATGGAGCTGGAAGGTGGCCATAGGAGTTCCGCAATAAAACGACACAATCCCATCGAGTTTCGGATCGAATAAAATAAGTTCTAACCGGTCATAAGCGACTTGGACTCGCGCACGGAGGGTTCCGTACAAATTTACATAAGTAAATAGCTAGTTAGTTTTAATACACTCCAACAAAATACCAATTGAAAGGGCTTGCAGAGTAACTTGAAAACTAAAGTGACATAACTCTAAATCCAATATTCTCCTTTTTCTCAGTCATACTCTTGGTGGAGTGGTAGTGGTCTTCTAGTAGGTTGGTTGCGGCTTTTGCGAGACTTCTCTATCTCTCTCTGTTCATGGCACTTCGTGTATATTCAATGACGGAACACTCTGAAGATGATTTAGTGAGGTCTGTCCATCTGGTAGGCGATTGGCCGCGAGAACGTAGGCCATCTACTCTTTCCTGTACCACTAAACGTTCCAAAGAGCTTTCATTGCGTATGATATATCCAAACAGCTTAAAAATTCGCTGTTGCACAATCGATGAAAGTTTTTGTTTTGATGCAAAGCTCTTTACGAATGGAACCGTTAGTGCGTTGAGCAGTCTGTTTTATCCTCAGTAAACGCCTCCAGCGTCCAATCGTTTTACGGTGCTTGAATCTTCTCCGCATTTCCTAGGATTTGTGATTGTGGATCCCAGGTAGATAAACTCTGGACAACTTCGCAACTGGCTATTTCATGTAAGTTAGGTTGATTGTTAGTCTTACGATCCACCACCATCATTTTGGTTTCATAAATCCAACCTGGAAGACTTCTCACGTGGTCGCCAATCCAACCTGGAAGACTTCTCACGTGGTCGCCTCCTTCTGCAAAGCAGTAATGCTAGCCAAGGAGGAGGCCGACCGTATCAGGCAACAGCGCTTACGCCGCAGCCGCCGCCGTAATTCCGATCCCGACTTCCTGCCACCGTAGGCGCGGGCTTACGGACGGCGGGCAATGGGTAGCTCGCTGTCCGTCCGGTAACAGACCGAACCAAGCCGAAGGGCGCGGGATGTCATTGGATGATTTTACCCAACATAAAAAAAAACCTGGCAGACTTCTAAAGATAGCAGACTAAGTTTCTTATGCTTTCCTATGATATGGGTAGCAAATGTGAGTATTTGCTGAGAATACAAATGTGATTTTAATAAGGTATAACTAAAAAGTAAAAAATAAATTACAAATAAAAAAACTTTTTTAAAAACAAGCTTTCAATTAAATGGGCTAAAAAGAAGAAAATAAACTTTTCCTTTATAACTTTTACTATCAATTTATAACGGCATTACACAATTTATATGATACAAAAGCTTGTCGCGAGATTTAACTGTGTAAATACCTACACACTACATAGCTAAATAACTTCATTAATTAAATAAGTTAAATAACTTTATCAATTGATTTTAATATTTTCAAAATCTCGCGACAAGCTTTTGTATCATATAAATTGTGTAATGCCGTTATAAATTGATAGTAAAAGTTATAAAGGAAAAGTTTATTTTCTTCTTTTTAGCCCATTTAATTGAAAGCTTGTTTTTAAAAAAGTTTTTTTATTTGTAATTTATTATAATTGAAATCATAAGGATATCGTTACGGGAAATAACACAGCCAATCCCATTTCGCGGAACCACATGCACATAGCATAAATCACCACACAGCAATAAGTCTATCAAATTAATTAGGTACTTATTACCTAATATCTTGTAAGCTTATTATGGCAGAAAAAAATGGAAAATATTCAAACAATAAATTCAATAAATTGACAGTAATCATAATTTATGTGACTAATATGCTGCTCATAATTTTTTATAGTAGTAGAGTAGAGATTGATTTTATTAAAATGTTTCTCGCTTTTTTGTGCAGTGGTCTGGATAGCAGCACGTCAGCTCAGTGCATGGATATGCTCAAGAACTTGGCTCGGAATGGACGCACAATAGTCTGTACCATTCACCAGCCACCTGCCTCGATCTACTCCATGTTTGACCAGGTAAGCTTTTCATTTGTCAATATTACTTAAAGTGAAACAACTTTGGTCAAGAATAAAGACTATATTAATACAGATCACAATGAATGTCTTAAATAAAGGTTATTTTAAAACTGAACGAAAGGTCTTGCTAAAGATCCTACACTGCTCAAGAGGGAGTATTCCCAGTCGCCCCCATATGGATTGACATCAGGTAAGCAATCCATGTAGTGGCCGTCATCACCTTCCGTATTGTGCAGGTACTAACCGAACATGACAAGTTCGGGAAGTACCTGTACAAGATTCGTGCCCGGGTGTAGCCACTGTGTGGACAGCCCGGAGGACACGGTAGAGCACTCGGTAGAGGTGTGCCCCGCTTGGAAAGAGTATCGCCTTTTTTTTTGGACTGGCCTGTTGGTCTAGTGGTCAGTGGCCCTGACTGCTATGCTACAGGTCGTGGGTTCGATTCCCACCCAGGACAAATGTTTGTGTGATGAGCACGATCATTTGTTCTGTGCCTGGGTGTAATTTATCTATAATATGTATGTATTTAGAAATATATAAGTATGTTTATCAGTTGTCTAGTACTCATAACACAAGCTCTGCTTAGCTTGGGACTAGACAGCGTTGTGTGATAGTTGTGGAATATTATTATTATATTATTATTATTATCGCCGTGTCCTTGTGGGGGCGATCAGTGGCGGCGATCTCTCGCGCCGGGCCTTGGTACAGACCCTGGTCCGGAGCGAGGAGGAGTGGCAGGCGTTCGCCTGCTTCTGCGAAGCAGTAATGCTAGCAAAGGAGGAAGGCGATTGCCTCAGACAACGGCGCTCACGCCGCAGCGGCCGCTGTAATTCCGATCCCGATTTCCGGCCACCGTGGGCGCGGGTTTGCAGACGGCGGGCAATGGGTAGTAGTAACAGACCGGAACGTGCAAAAGTCGTTTACGGCGCGCACTGTTCTCGCGCGCCTCAATGAGTTGTCAGCAAACTGTAGGGGCCCAGTAGGGTCGAAGCCTAATCTGGGGCTCTGGGGAGGTATAAAAATGCATACCATGGTCCTGGAACCAAGGCAAAGAAGGAACGGGGTAGGTTTTTAGTCAGTAAGAGTCTGACACTATCTCCCGCTCCGCCCAAGGGCGGGGGATGTCATTGGATAACTTTACCTACCATAAAATAAAACCTATATAACAAAATATTTTCAAAAATATTAAAGCCTGATTTGATAAGATTCCTAGACCTACATAGTCGTACCCATTGCTACGAGTGCCACGTTTTTCTAATTCAAGGTTTACTTGAACAAATGACTAACAGTAGGTATGTTTATAAATAACACAATGGTGAAAAATAAAACGCTAACAGTATCTTGATCTCATCTTATAAATAGCGTCATAAATTAAAACATGGACCGTAAATAAACGACAGTTAGTTGTATTATTTTTAGAATAAAATTTAGCACTTCTGCTAGGTAAATGTTTATATAACGGCGACAAAAAAAAATTCACGCACACGAAGATATAGCAGTTAAAGTCATTATTATCAAGTAAATAATACTTTTTTTAGGATGTACATCTTTATTCTGATGACGGTACGTGTGAAGATGTAAACGTTATTAGCACTGATGGCAGATATTTATTGTTTACTCGGAAAATATGCTGAGTACCTACTATTATGTATGAATCATACCATGTCGGTAAACAAACTGCTCGTTATAACCAGTACTGCATATTTAAGAGAAAACAACCGAAGCCTATTAACAATGCTAATAAACTTACTCAAAAATCCTTTCTTGTCTGTACCGCTTTTAGGTACGCAAATTACTGTTTTTCACACTAGAGCGGAAAAGTACGCGTGGCGAACACGCTAAAATTTTATTAGATATATCATATCAAGCTGGGCTCCCTATTAATATCTCCGTAAGTGTATTGAAAAACTTCGTTTAATACACGTAGAAATTTGTCATTGCAGCCCTGGGCTCTATAACCAAGACGAATGCTGCCACGGTTGCAGTGACAAATTTTCTCCAACTGTATCAAATTTTACTAATTGAGGTGGCCCTGTGACTTTTTCTTACATCCTCGCAGAACTGTATAAATAATGCAAGATACTTGTCTAAATAGATGTTGAGCTCGACAACCCTATTTTATCATTGATACTGTAATGATAATAATACCAATTTTTTCACAAAGACAACAAGGGTCCAATACTTAGTAAAAAAAACTTATAACTAAAGAGTTAGTAATACTTGAAAACCTAAAAAACTTAACCTGCTGCCGCACCAGCAATCGCAACCAGTGATTGATCACTGGCGCATCATGCTTGTCGGCTAAGGTCCGAAGAATGCCATTGGAGCTTGTCCTAGATCTGCTTAGCAACGAACTAGCCTTCCTCATTATGGTATTGAAATCATCCACACGCGTTAAAGCGAACATGCCCGATGCACTGCAGTATCTAGGCAGCCCCAACAGCACCCTGAACCCATTATTACCTATATTGGACCCGGCGTCTAGAGCCTTCCGTGTATAACTAACCCACAGACCGCCCGTGGTTAAAGGGATTGAATAAAGTAATTTTGACCTCATTACTACAACGAGCAAACCTGTGAGCCAATATGTTGCATCTCACTGCTAGAACTAAAAAAAATGTAATAGAAGTGAAACAAATTGGTCACCCATAAGTACTCAGTAAGACTCAGGAATCAAACACAAAGCTTCACTTCCTTTGCTTGCGACTTGGTACTTCGTTTACCAAACAATATAGTATTTTTTTCTGCGTTTGTCAATAGGACATGTCAACTGTCTACATAAAAGGTTGTATCTTATGCACAAGGCGAGTAACATAATGCTAAGGCTATCATATATTAATATTCAATTTAAGCTGCTATGATTACCTACCTTTCAGCTAGCTTGATAAAGATAGCTAGTGACCTTTCCTAGATTTTACACCTGCTTTGCTCGCCACCAAAACGAGATTTATTTATTAAATAAATATCACTATATCTGCAATATACGTAAAAACAACGAAATATGTATTATTAAAAACGTAACTATCTATACCTTATATGTGTAGGTACACTTAAACAAAAAATCTTAAATTATGACGTCATAACGTGACCGTACCAAAATATTCTTTTAAAGTTCAGGAGAACAGTACCTCTACCATGAGTTTTAAGCAATAGTATTCGTCGCTACTCGATATCGACGCCGTAAATATTTTGTATGGCAAATTTTGGTTCTGCAAGTGACCGCTAGAGGCACTGCAAAATTTGCCATACAAAATATTTACGGCGTCGATATCGAGTAGCGACGAATACTATTGCTTAAAACTCATGGTAGAGGTACAGATACTAATTTGATAAAAACTGCATAAAACAATAAGAAATTGTACTTTATTTGGATATGTACTTTTTTCTTCCCTCCTCTGGGGCCGTTCAAGTATTACGTAAGCAGATTTTTCACAAATATTAACCCCCTCCCCCTCGTCAGCAAAAATAAGCAAAGATCTAACCCTCCCCCCACATGCTTACGTAAACATTGCTCAGTGATAAGTGTCTGCCTTTCATGTGATTTTGGAACATCGAGATTATTCTCTTTAAAAAAAATGCTGACGTAATCATCATCCAGACCCCTCCATCCCCCATGTCATCAAAAATAAGCAAAGCAAAGAACAAAATATATAAATATAAGAAACAAAATTTTTTTTACGTATTTCATACGTTCTGATTTTAGCATAAAGAAAGTAACTTTGACAATATTTTTGTGCAGGTTGCACCTTGACCAATATTAAATTTATTTATAAAATCTACATTGTTGAAGGTAGTATTAATAGTCTTTCCACATATTTTTACAAATATTATATTAAACTATACTAAGGCAAACCACCTTCATATCATTTAAGTATTTCATTTTTTGCATTGCACATTGACAAAACTGGGATTTTACGCGAATAACAACAGCCTTGAATAAATTCCGAACCAATCTTAAACTTACTATGTAAAAAAAACTTAATTTTCTTATGTACCTACTTACACAATTTTTTTTTTAATTGCTAACTTAATAGCTGGTTTCATACTTTGTAAAATAATGACTCTAATCAAACTATATTCGACCTTAGTAATTGGCAGTAAGCACAACGTGACTTGACAAAAAAAAAAAGGTTTAGCAAAAAACTTGAAGTTATTAGAATTAAACAGGAAAAAATAATTAAACAAGAAAAAACAGATTGTCACTACTGATGATGAAATACAAAATTTGATACCTACTTATTATAGTTATAATTAATAATCATTCTAACTATGTTTTTAAATTAATAATAAATTTTAATTATTTGCATAATAATGTTAGGCATGTACCTAATTAAATCGATATATGTATATTCCTTTTTTTCGTACAAAATATTCCAAAATTAAACCAAAAATAATGACTTGCACACAAATTATGCACACCAAATAAATCAAATTGAATATATTGTTTAATGGTATTTGCAGAACTGTTTTACTGAATGAATACCTACTTGTAAAAATTTATAGAACTAGGTCTGTTTCTCACTGTTCTAATCTAACCTATTTCACACAGTTCAAAATGACAGTGGATAGCAGTAGTACAATTTAGGGCCAAATTCACCAAGAAACTAATCGCGATTATATAAACAAAACGCAGTTTGAGCTCCTAATCGAGATTATAGCTTCATTTTGCGTTTCACCGCTATGAATTAAACCTAGTTTACCCTAAACTCAGTTTCAATTCTTTTGTTGTCGCCCATGTTTACGACACGGATCTTTAAACTAGATTACGCTGAGCTCAGTTTAGTTGAACTGAGTTTTTATATTGAATGGTGAAATCAGCCCTTAGAGTGCAAGTAAGTATTTTTGATACCCTATATCCGATGGTACGAACCACATTAATTTTTGGTGTGAATTGTATAAAAAAGGTTATTTCGTTTTTTTTTTTATGTTAAGTAAAATCATCCAATGACAAATCCCGCCCTTGTAAGTTTTTTGTAGGACATGTTTTTGTTTTGTTAGTTAATCAATTGTTTTTTTTGCACAGTATTAATTTTTCTGGTATGCATTCAGTCAATGGAGATACCTAGTTTGCTGAAAAATTATACAGATGTGCTTTTAAAAATATCCCATAATTATTCAGCCTTTTAATGTTCTCACTGCTAGGACTCGGTTCTCCTCTCTAGGAGAGGGAACGGGCCGTAATCCAATACGTGGGCCCAGTGCGTGTTGATGGATGTCACAGTATGTCTCCGAATTTTTTGTTCTTGGACATGCTAGTTTCCTCACGATATTTTTCTTCGCCGTTTGAGAGCTAATGGTGATGAAATAAATTACACAAAGTTATGCGTGTGGCTGGGTTTGAACCCGCGACTTACCTGGACCATCACTGCTCCTATATATTATTACTTATCATAACCTTACTTATTATAAACTTTTTGTCCAACTCAGGTGTACATGCTCGCAGAAGGTTTCTGCATATACCACGGTTCGAGCGAGAACACAGTACCCTACCTAGCATCCGTCGGACTACAGTGCCCTATGTATCACAATCCAGCCGACTACTGTGAGTATATTATTATTGATAGGTTCGTGTTTCACCAATATTTCATTTCACTGTAGCACGCTTGTCTAGAAGTAACTTATTCACTTTTGTTTAAAACCTTCAGGGTACACTAGTACTTATCGCAAAATTGGTCCTTTTGTCTTGAAACCACTTAGATAAAAAAAGTAGCTGGTCCTTCTGTCCATGAAAGCATAACATTCGAACAAAGAAGGTAGACTAGAATATCACCATTCCTGTAGTGCTACCACGAGCTCTTACCGCGATCCATTCAACGACCTAAACTGAACTGTTAAAGGGATGGAGCTACATAGGGTGTATGCTCCATCCCTCTTTCTCGCTCGCACGACTCATATTCTAACACGTCATGGTAAGTTTCCTTAATTAGGGGCCGTCCAAGTATTACGTAAGCAAATTTTTGGCAAATATTACCAAACCACCAAACCAGCCACCAATTATTACCTTGGCAATATTTTCTTGAAGGCAATGTGTTTTTCTGTTTTGTTTATACTGACTTCTTATATTTATTTATATTAGTCCTGAGTGACGACTAATTGTCGGGCCGGTGCAGCGGCGTTTCGATTATGCGTCATCGCGTTGATCTTCACACCGCGCACCGTCGGCAGATGTATAAAGTTCACGCGTTATTTTATTATTGGAGTATTGTGAGTATCGTGCGTCACTGCGGGGTGCCAACTAAAAACCAGCTTTGGGTGTCTGACGCCCCGCAAATGCTGAAGTGGTCACCCTTTCGATGCGGGCACGCTCAGCGTACTCTGTACTTTTTTCTTTTTTACTTTTTGTTTGTAACCGTTGTGCTATGTCTGTCTCGAATAAAAGTTTTTATCTTCTATTCTATTCCCTTCCCCCCCTCGTCAGCAAAAGTACCTAAGCATAGCTCTCCCATCCCCCCTCCCCCCATACTTACGTAAAGAAAGATTTCGTTATACTCTGGTTTCGTCTATAGTTAATGTAATGAGCAAAAATCTAAAAATAAGGAATAGAGAAACTAAAAAAAAAACACTTTTATTTTCAGTGAAATTTATCAGTCATCAGTCCATGACACACGCATTACTTTAAAGGATCTATTACATCACTCGATAAAACGACCGGTGTTGTCGACGTCGCGTAGTGTAATAAGGCTCAGACTGTCTTACTCGGGAGTAAACTTATCTTAAAGTCTGTGTAACTTGTGCGGAATATCGAGTGGTGTAATAGATGCTTAAGTTTTCAATGACATTGGATGTTTGCTGCTGAGTTGTGATGTGTATGTTCACTTTCGTGTGATTTAAAAAAATCAACAATCAATCTTAAAAAAACCAAAAAAATATATAGGTACTGCCGAAGTAATCACCATTCAGGCCCCTCCATCCCATTCCCCATATCATCAAAAATAAACAAAGCGAAGGGCCCTACCTGTTCGAGAAATCACAAACAAGTTCTGCCTAAAATAACAATCTTCACAAACAGGGGTCAGAGCAGGGTCGTTAAACCGATATGCATCTGAAAACCTTTTTTTTTTATTTTTTGAATGTTAACCACCTGCAAATACCAAACGTTTTTTTAAAAATATCATTTTATTAGGTATGCTTAAAAACTTCACGATAAAGCCTTTGCTTCAAAAGTTATTCGCTTCACTTTAAGTATATTATGTAGTTTGCATAATATAGACGCAATTTGCATTCATATGTTAATATATTATATACAAAGTACATAATTAAAACGAATTGATTCACTAGAAATAGCGTTGAAAAAAAAAGGAATCTCCAAAAAACCACATTATACAAGTTATGTAAATATTCAATTCGGATATTATTCTATTATTTGCTTATTTATTTTTCTAACATATTTCTCAATGTCAAAAGTTTCCATCGTTTGAGGTTTGAGACATCTTTATTTCGATTAAGACAATTAACTTACATGAAAAATCTTAAAAATTCATTTACAAACATGATTCTTAACGTACAGTAACGATTTTGACTTAAATTACAATTTAAAGAGAAGTAATCATAAAGTTTAGGGTAATAAATACCCTACACTTTACGATTACTTGCTTAGTGAAATCGTAAATATACTCGGAGTATAAACAACTGGAAGCGGCATAATACTCGTACTAAGATGCGTGTGGTTTCTTGGCTTTTATCGTTTCTATTTAAAAATCGAACCAATCTACTCTCATTTCGAGCAGAGGAGACGCCCGGATGCCGCCAATATGCGGAACACCCGGAGGACACGGTGGAGCACTCTGTAAACCTGTGCCTCGCTTGGGCAGAGCATCGCCGTGTCCTACTGGGGGCAATCGGTGGCGGCGATCTCACGCGCCGGGCCTTAGTACAGGCGGTCGCCTCCTCCTGCGAAGCTGTAATGCTAGCAAAGGAGGAGGCATACCGCATCAGGCAAAGGCAATGGGGTTCCCACCCCAGCCGCCGCCGGGATTCCGATCCCGATTTCCGGCCACCGTAGGCACGGGCTTGCAGACAGCTAGCAAAGGGTAGCTCGCTGTCCGACCGTCTGATAACCGACCGGACCGAGCCCAAATCGTCGACGGTGCGTACAATTCCCGCGCGTCTCAAGGAGCTGTCTGTAGAGGCCCAGCCTGCTAGCTGCAGGCAGGCAGGGTCGAAGCCTACTGGGGCCAATGGTCGCTTTCTGAAAAAAGACTCGGCCCCGGTATGATAGGCAACGAAGGGACGGGGTAGGTTTTTAGTCAGTAAGAGTCTTACACTATTTCCCGCTTCGCACAAGGGCGGGATTTGTCATTGGATGATTTTACCTACCATAAAAAAACAACTCTACTCTCATTCTATCCCACAATTCCAATTAATATGTATTAGGCGTATCAGTGTGAACGACGCTTTAATTCCGAACTCGACCCATAACTACGAGACTTGTATGTTAAAATAAAGCAAGAACTTTTTTATCAGGCTTTTTATCAAGTGTGAAGTACTATAAGCCATTACGTATTCATGAATCTGATCATCCCATAAGTTATTGTTAACTCAATGAGCATTAAATCAGTGAATGAATAGTTCAATCAATCATTGCTCGACTGGTTTACGAACCGATTACTATGCAAAGTATTCATTGAATTATTGTAAACGTGAGCTTTTTAATTAACAACAGATTAGGATATTAAATTCTCGTGAGAAATGTGCAATTGAGACGTTTATTACTAAATATATTTGCCAATCGATCAATCTTTTACCTGTACAAGATTCAAGCGGATACGACGCCCAGGTGTCGCCACTGTGCGGACCGTCCGGAGGACACGGTGGAGCACACAGTCGAGTTGTGCCTGCTTGGGAAGAGCATCGCCGTGTCCTTGTGGGGGCGATCGGCGGCGGCGATCTCTCGCGCCGGGCCTTGGTACAGGCCATGCTCCGGAGCGAGGAGGAGTGATAAGCGGTCGAATCCTTCTGCGAAGCAGTAATGCTAGCAAAGGAGGAGGCCGACCGCATCAGGCAACGGCTCAATCGCCGCTGCCGCCGCCGGGATTCCGATCCCGATTTCCGGCCACCGTAGGCGCGGGCTTGCGGACGGTGGGCAATGGGTATCTCGCTGTCCGTCAGTCCGGTAACAGACCGGTCCGAGCCCAAGTCGTCTACGGCGCGCACTGTTCCCGCGCGCCTCAAGAAGTTGTCAGCAAACTGTAGAGGCCCAGCAGGGCTGAAGCCTAATGAGGCCAAGGGTTAAGTAAAAAAATGAACCTCGGGGCCCTAGATCGAAGGCAATGAATGAAACAGGGTAGGTTTTTACTCAGTAAGAGTCTGACACTATCTCCCGGCTCACCCAAGGGCGGGATTTGTCATTTGATGATATTACCTACCATAAAAAAAAAAAACGATCAATCGTTCATATAGCCTTTTGCCTACTATGCTGTGGTCGTCTTTCATTCTAACTGCTTGCATCTCAGTATGATCATTTTACATGTTTACATGGAGTGACTACCGATCTGAACTCCACAACCCAGTAACAGTATAACACAATGTACCTTGGCGAGACTGCTGTCAGATTATCAAACCCTCTAGCCAAGTTACAATCGTTTCGTTTAGCGTGAACGCTTGGAGTTGGCCACGCCCCCAATTCTTTTGTTCTGACGTCATTTCAACGCTCAGTCACGTCATTTCAACAAAGGAATTAGGCACGCGTGGCCAGTTCCAAGCGTTCATGCTAAACGAAACGATTGTAACTTGGCTAGGGAGGTTGGTTTTTTACTATCCGTAACGACTTTCAAAGCTGAAAATTACAGCTTGGACCAACTGCTTAGCATGCTCTCTGAAGCATGGAAGAAACTTGGTATGCAATAGATTGACACCCATCTACGGACTGACCTCAACAAGCGTAGCTTAACCTCGAAGTACGCCTTTTAATCTTTAGCCATGAGATCTTTAATTTTGTAATAGAATCTATTTACTATAATATCTAAATCTACACTATAATTATAAAGGGCTAAAGTTGTTTTTCGTTTGTAGGAGGTAATATCTGAAGGTACTGGTCCGATTGATAAAATTTTTCACCTATAGAAAGCTACTTTATTCCTAAAAAGCTGCGGGCAAAAGCTAGTAGGTAATATTCATACTGGCATATGGCACAACTGTGAACATATGGCTCTCAGCGACCGTGCATCATTCAGGAATCCGATTTGTACTCCGAGATAACCGAATAAACACAAAATATAAAATTGATTTATTATCATTTTAATTGCTTATGCCATTGGTTGGCCTTAGCCCATTGGTAACGGCCCCGACTTAGAAATTGTAGGTCGTGTGTTCAAACACAGCCAAGCGCATTGCTTAGTATAATTTAATTTTACCACTACTGCTCTCAAAACAGTGAAGGAAAATAAAAAAACGTTAATTTAAAAAACTAAAAATCCTGACTGCTTTTCTGAGTATTCATGAAAAAGCCCTAAAACAAGAAAGTTGTTGTACCCGATTGCACTATATAATATTTTAAATACAAGATAAATTGTAGCAGTCGGGACCCATTCTAGAAAGTCAGCCGTCCAGATATCCGCCATTTTGTTTTTATTTTGATATACCCAGTGTCACTCTCACAGTAAATACGAATCTAACGACACCTCTCAAGCTAAAATCCATCGAGCCGTTCAGGCTGCAGAGCGTGCCAAACAATTATACATACATACATACATGCTCTCGAAAAACATAACCCTCCTTCTGGCGCAGTCGGGTAATGAGATGTTCTAGAACAAAAAAAAACAAAGACATAGAATAATATGATATCTACGAACTCACAATGCTGCACTGGGCCTACGTGGTGGATACTATTTTCTTTATTGTCAACATGAGCATTCCTTACTATCCATCTTTCGTTTATCCTGGAAAAATATGTTGTGCAAACAAGTTTTTTGCTACATTAAAAAAAGAATTAAATGGAGCGAATGAAGTTCATAAGCTACACTCGTTTACATTTAAGAATGTAAATTGCAATCAAGATCGCTCATAACGTGTTAAACAGGTTCTGTAGATAGGTTTATACAAATTCAACTCTTTTATAAAATAAATATTCATGAACGTATCACATTTTATAACGTATTCGTATATATATATATATCATTTATTTACCGACCTTTTGCAAATTATATCTGGTAAATACAATTCATTGTCTATGACGGGTCTATTAGAAGTGATAAGTAATAAATATTAACCTATTATTAATTTTGATTCAATCTGTTTACTACTTCACTTTACTACCGCCTTACTTATTACTTTATGTTTTTTTTTTGCATTCTGTCCTGTCAACCATCACACTATCACTGACTAACTTTTCTTTCATATCACTGATCACAGAATCCTACAATTTTTCTTTCTTTCTCCGTCTCTATCCAATCACATGTATACTTGGCGGACAGAGCTCCGGCGGGATCTCATGGCGAAATGGCGTCAACGACTATCGCAACCTCGTTCGGGGCGCGCCACAATTGGGGCGATAAGGCCCATCCTTGAGGCGTGGCTGGAAAGACCTCACGGCGTTCTCAACTTCCGCACGACGCAGGTGCTTACCGAACACGGAAAGTTCGCTAAGTACCTGTTCCGGATTCGTGCGGAGGATTCGCCCGGGTGTCGCCACTGTGCGGAACATCCGGAGGACACGGTGGAGCACACTGTAGAGGTGTGCCCCGCCTGGGCGGAGCATCGCCGTGTCCTCGTGGGGGCGATCGGCGGCAGCGATCTCTCTCGCCGGGCCTTGGTTCAGGCCATGGTCCGTAGTGAGGAGGGATGGCAGGCGGTCGCCTCCTTCTGCGAAGCAGTAATGCTAGCAAAGGAGGAGGCCGACCGCATCAGGCAGAGGCAACGGGGCGCTCGCCCCAGCCGCCGCCGGGATTCCGATCCCGATTTCCGGCCACCGTAGGCGCGGGCTTGCGGACGGCGTGCAATGGGTAGCACGCTGTCCGATCGTCCGGTAACCGACCGGACCGAGCCCAAGTCGTCGACGGCGCGTTCTGTTCCCGCGCGCCTCAAGGAGCTGTCAGCACACCGAAGAGGCCCAGCCTGCTAACTGCAGGCAGGCAGGGTCGAAGCCTACTGGGGTCATGGGTTAGTTCCGAAAGGAATGCTCGACCCCGGCACGATAGGCTACGAAGGAACGGGGTAGGT
Organism: Leucania comma; assembly: GCA_958295575.1. Taxonomy (NCBI): domain Eukaryota; kingdom Metazoa; phylum Arthropoda; class Insecta; order Lepidoptera; family Noctuidae; genus Leucania; species Leucania comma. The sequence goes on from OY282469.1 coordinate 6,616,979, forward strand.
TTTTAGTCAGTAAGAGTCTGACACTACTTCCCGCTCCGCCCAAGGGCGGGATTTGTCATTGGATGATTTTACCTACCATAAAAAAAAAAAAAAAATCACATGTATACTCATCTTCCTCTTCACATGACCGTACCGAAACAAACGATTCCTTTGCAACTTTTCAGTCACTGGCGCCACTTTCAAACTTCCTCTAATATACTCATTACACTCTTTATTCAGAGCAGATAGAACAGATAGAGAGAGCAGTGGTGGCCGAGTGGTAACGGCCCTGACCTACGAGTGGTAGGTCGAGGGTTCAAACCCGGTCAGGGGCATTACTTTGTGTAATTTATTTCATCACCACTGCTCTCAAAAACGGTGAAGGAAAACATCGTGAGGAAACCGGCATGTCCTAGAACCAAAAATTCGAAGACATGTGATATCCACCAATCCGCACTGGACCCGCGTGTTAGATTTCGGCCCATTCCCTCTCCTAGAGAGGAGGCCTGAGTCCCAACAGTGGGAACATTATAAGGCTGATGCAATGCAACTCTTTATTCATTCTCGTCATAACAAACATCCACCTCAACATTTTCACCTCCGCTGCGTTCAATAGTTTTTTACCCATCTTTTTTACGATATAACATTCTGATACATACCTAAAACATTACAGTTTTTTTTATTTGTTATAAACTAGTGCTTGACTGCGATCCCACCTGATGGTAAGTGATGCAATCGGTGATGGTGAGGCGCACTAGTTTATTATGAGCCTAAACACTCTAGCTTTGAAAACACCTAAATTATAATCGGACGGGAGGACCGCAGCAGGCAAATTGTTTCAGTCCAGTCAGTTTACTAACTAAATAATAAAAATATTTTATTTAGTTAGTAAACTACATAACATACCTACTTTATGTATATATATAGTTTACTATATAAATAATAATAAAAAAAAAATTTCTCCAGTTTTAGAAATAGCGACAGGTGAATATGGAAAATTCAACGAATTCCTAGCAGAGAAATGTTCAAACCATGTATGGGCGGAGAAACCAGCTATTCCACCGGGGACCGAAAGACTGAGCGAGGTGATATCTCTTGGCAAGACCTCTGTCATCATCAACCCACCTCACGAACTATACAAATTCGGAAAACTGTTCAAACGGTGTATAATGCAGCAATATAGAGACTGGGTAAGTTTGATATTTCATTTATATATTCATACATACACAAAACACTTAGAAATGAAAATTACTAACAGATATAAACAGAAAAGTGCGAGTCGGACTCGCGCACTGAGGATTCCGTTCAAACTTACAATAAAAGTTTTAAAAAAAGAAGTGTTTTCTTCTTTTTTTAAAACGTTTAATTCCCGATTCGAGTCTCGAAGTTTTTTTTTTAATCGCATTTTTGTTTTGTTATTTAACTGCGAGTTATTATTTCCTATACTTGTACAATGACTTTTCTTCATACAAAACTTTCAAAATTCAAGTCAACGGGAAGTACCCTATGAATTTTGATTCCCTTGAGAGAGTCAGAATATATGTATCTTTTACCGTATCTTTTTTTTTCATTTACTTAGAATTTAGATTTTTTAAACTTTAGAACCCTGTTTCATCCCCTTAAATGGTGAATTTTGGGAAATCCTTTGTACTCGCCTACGTCATCAACGGAAACCTTGTGCAAAATTTCACAATCCTAGTCCCAGTAGTTTCAACTGTGTTATGTCAGTCAGTTTTCTTCCTTTTTTTTCCTTTTTTTTTCAATTTTTTTTTTTATATATATAAACGAGATAGACAAACGCATCTATAGAACGAAGGATTATTCCTTTACTGTGCCCTAGACGTACGGCCTTACCTTAAATGATGATCTATTTATAATAGGTACCCATTACTACCCATGGGCCATCTTATGGACCCTTTTCCTGTCTAGTTATGTCGCAAGAACTGCGACGAATATAAACTTATCGTAACTCGTCCTCTGTACCTACCTATTTACTTTTACGGTTTGTTCATCCATGTGCAAGCAATACAATAACATCTCTTGTAGTGCTAATGAATGACAAATAAATATTGTTGTTTAAATATTTCTGTATCAATCAGGAATTATATTGAATTTTCATTATGTGCTCGATATTAATCCTCGATACACATGTTGAACCATCATGTTGATCGATCTTGAATGCGCAATAACCGATTTTCGAGTCTCAATCGTGGTGGGGTGCTGCGCGTAACCATAGCAACTGGGTCAACTTATTTACCGCGTACTATTATACCTCTTTGTAACAGTAGGCGATGCACTAAAGATACCTACTTATTAATAAAAATCAATGCACTTCATAACCAAATTATCTTTAAATCAAATCAATCAGTCAAACGTTTCATCATCATCAGCCTTTAAATTTTCCCACTGTTGGGACTCAGGCCTCCTCTCTAGGAGAGGGAATGGCCCGTAATCCACCACGCGGGCCCAGTGCGGGTTGGTGAATAAATTAACGTTTTTTTTTAAATAAAACTTTTACTGACACTTTTGAATTGCATTAATGTTGGTCAGTCAATAAAATTACACCGCTGATTGGAATTACACGTGTTTATACAACATTATTTTTAGTATATGCGAAACCTGAACGTATACATATAGTTTGTTCAAAATCACCAACTGAATCGATTCCAATCATTTTTACACTAAGTTAAATTTTTTCTCGAAAATTAAAAAGGTTACAAGTTGGACACCACCAACACTCAGTACAACACAAGTCACGGCAGGTCATAGCGGGCATAAGGACCCAGCACACAGCTGGGTGCGGGTGCAAAACCACTCCTCAGTCGCCCGGATAGCCCGGTGACCATGTATTTGTGCGGTCGAATAGGTAACATAACAAGCTTATAACTTTGTGATTTTTCATGATACAGTTATGAAATTTTTAACTTAAAAATACTAGACAAGTGTTTCGCGTTTCGAAACAATATATTACTAAAAGTAAGGTTGTATACTTACAAAATGATTTCTTTTACTTTTGCAGTTTTTCTTCACAAGATTGTCATTTCCTTGTTGATTGCATTTCGCATGATTGATTGTTTGATTAACAGTCTGCATCTTTAGCACTCAGTGTTCTTGATATTCCTCAAGGGAAAACAAATGTCACGCTGTAAACTTTAACAACACGCAACATTTCCTTTGCGATTTTAATTTTAATGGCATACCTACATAATTTGGCGGAAACGCAGACCTACCTCATAATCATATTTCCGCTTACTTAAGATTCGTTTTAAATATACGTGCAAATTAAAGTGTAATTAGTATAGGTACCTAAGTTATTTTAGAGTTCCTTACACAAAAGGTAAAACGGGATTACTAAGACTCCATTGTCGGTCTGTCTGTCCGTCGCCAGGAACCGTGATAGTTAGAAAGTTGAAATTTTCATAGTCGCTATAACAACAAAAACTAAAAAAAAAATAAGATATAGGTACATTTACGGGGGTTCTCATACAACAAACGTGATTTTTTCCGGTTTTTGCTACGCACGGTATCCTTAATTTGCGAGTCCGAATCACTCTTGGACAGTTTTTTATGTGTTCACGTGCGGAAAACGTGCAGGTAACCATTTATCAGTAGTTCTCAACTTGTGGTTCGCGGATCACAAGTGGTCTACCAAAAAAACATTCTTCACTAACTAAAAAATTCAAACTTGCCTACTGTAAAGTAATATGTATTGTTGCCATTTCAAATTAGCTAGGCCTGCCCCTCTAGCCAAGTTACAATTGTTTCGTTTTGCGTTAACGCTTGTAGTAAGCCACGCCCCTAACTCCTTTGTTCAAAGAAACGAATTGGGGGCGTGGCCAACTCCAAGCGTTAACGCAAAACGAAACGATTGTAACTTGGCTAGGGGGGCTGCTGTTCACAGACGCGTAGCTTCGTAGGCGCGTATTCATCGTTATGGGTCCATATATATTTTTTTTTAATTTTGGTGGCGTAACTTTTTCTTCAGCTTCGTGAAAATTAGGGTCCTAGGCCCAGGTCCCTAATTTTTGCGAAAACTGAGAAGATGAAACTGAAGTGAATAAAATTTTCCTTCAGTTTGAAAGCTGAAGAAAGAGTTTGACCCCCAAAATTTAAAAAAAATAATCGGTTAGCGTACGCCTGTGTGAAGCTTACATACAAAACTATAAAACTCTGTCGACAATTCGGCAAAGTTGTATCGTGTCGTTGCTGTTTCTTTGTCGACGAGTGCCACGCGTCCGTGGACTGTAGGCCTATAAAAAACACTAAGTATCTATCTATCTAAGTATATTGTGTTTTCTATGATAATGCTTAGTATTTTTTAGTTTTGAACTTATGATGTTAGTCATTGATTTTTATTCACGTAATTAGTTTTTTTTTTCTAGACTTCTAGTCCTTGCTAACAACAACGAAACCAGGTCCCTAGTCAAAAAAGGTTGTGAGCCACTGCCGTGTAGTCACTAATAGGTAGATGTTAGAATATGTCCGTACTCTATCAAACGAGTTTCTTGATAATTAGTTCTTTATTAAAATACCTCATAAAGTCATAATTGAAACCCTTCGGAAGTCCTCAATCATTAGCTAAGATCTTGCTACTTGATCTTACAATAAAAACGATAATGTTTTTCTACAAACGTGTCATAATTGCTAGAGTTAATTACGTTTTATTTTATGGTTCTTAATAAACAGTGTTAATCACAGTAAGTACTTTATTACTCAGTAATATATCTACTAAAGACACTACCCGGCTACCGTAGGCGCGAGCTTGCGTACAGCGAATTATTGGTAGCTCGCCTTCCGTTTGTCCGGTAACCGCCCGGACATTGACTGAATTGTCGAGGGCTCCTAGTGTTCCATGGGTGGGTCAAAGATAATGAATTTAACCAAACCGTAGAGGTCCATCAGAGCTCATGCCCGCTAAGACCATGGCGAATTAAAAAAAAACCCATCGTCATAGAACGCAAAAGGCAACTTAAAAACTGTGTTAAAAAATGTGTGGTTTTTAGTTATTAAAATTCTGGCCCGCCCTCTCGCTCCACACTAGAGCGGGAGAAAACATTGGATGATTTCTCACCTCTCCGAATCGCAACTTTTAAAACTTTTCCTTTGATATTATTGCTTAGGTAGTGGTGTCTTGCCTACCAGGGATACAGGATTGTTTGAAAGAATCTCCATGACCCTGGAACACAAAGGGCAATTGAAGGAACACTGGTGTATTTTAATCAGTAAAATTCTGATACTCCCTCTCACTCCAATCGGGAGAAGTTATTTAATGATTATCCACCCTCAAAAAGAGGCCACCGTAGGCGCGGGCTCGCGGACGGTGGGCAATGGGTAGCTCGCTGTCCGTCCGTCCGGTAACAGACCGGTCCGAGCTCAGGTCGTCTACGGCGCGCACCGTTCCCGCGCGCCTCAAGGAGTTGTCAGCAAACTGTAGGGGTCCAGCAGGGCCGAAGCCTACTGGGGCCATAGGTTATGCGAGAGTGTCACCACGGGCCCCGGGACAAAGACAAGGAATGGAAAGGTAGGTTTTTAGTCAGTAAAAGTCTGACACTATTTCCCGCCCCACCCAAGGGCGGGATTTGTCATTGGATGATTTTACCTACCAAAAAAAAAAAAAAAAAACCCTCAAAAAGAAGGTAATGGTTTTTTTTTATTGATGACAGGTTGATCGCTATTCACTCTTAACTTAAAGAACCCTAGGTTGTAGCTATCAGGAAACACAGACTCCGGCAGGGCATTCCGCTCCTTAGCTGTACGTACAATAAATGTGTTCCCAAAACGTTTTATGCAAAAAATTAGCCGCATTATTTATCTATAAATATAAAAGTTTGGCCCCATTATTTATCTATTACCATTTTTCTTCAACAGACAGTATCTCACCTCAAGTTACTAATGCACATGGTGATTGGGGTGCTCCTCGGGTTGCTGTACGAGCGCGCTGGCAACGACGGCTCCAAGACCGTCAGCAACCTCAGCTTCCTCCTGGTCAGCACGGTCTACTTGTGTTATACGTCGCTCATGCCTGCAGTACTTAAAAGTAAGTGCCTTACAATGTATACATTTCTATTGAATGAAGTATGATATAATACAGCCTTCCTAGCCAAGTTACAGGAACCAATGCATTTGTTCTGACGTCATCCCAACGCCAAGTCACGAGGTCAGAATAAAGGAATTGGAGGCGTGGACAACTCCAAGCGTTCACGCTAAACGACACGATTGTAACTTGGCTAGGAGGGCAGGGATGGCGAACCTATGGCAAGCGGTGAAATAATTTAGACACACCTGTGTGAAATATTTAAAATCTAGTTAGTTTAAAATAGCAATAATCACACTATTGGTTTTATTTCATTATTAAACAAATAATTCATTACATAATATGAATTTTGGGTTGTAAATAAAGATTAAATAGAATCTAGTTTAATTTATTGACACCTCAAAGTCTCGATTCTTGAGTGGTACCTCAGAACCGCATCACTTTTATTCCAATATTTTGTGGCACACTCCAATAACGGTTCGCCACCCCAGACATAGTATTTAGCAGGTCCACTACCAATGGAAAAACGTAAGAAATTTTATTTAGGTTAGCAGTCCCGAAATACGTAGTCCTACCCCAAAACTGTAAAAAAAAAATTGATCCCGATTGACGCCACTTACCGGGTTGTTTAAACATATACAAATCAAAAAGGCACTCGCTCAAATATACACACGAAATTTCATCCAAATGGACCACTTTCTTACCTAACAGTAAGCGATGATGTTGTCGACGATGGAACACGCTTGCCTAGAAGTAACTACTCACCAGTGTAATAGCTAGTCGCACAGCGGCCCCGTATAAAAAAATGGTGCTTTTTTACAAATGCTTGGTTTACCCTACGAGATAGTGGACACAGACATATTAAAAACAAAACAAAACACTCATATCTTTTATCTGTGGTTGTGGATAACATGTTGCGAATTTTTGTCCTACGTCGAAGCCACTGTACCGCGGGGGCCCCGTATCATTGATACGGCAGATACTATCCAGTAACACAGTCTCCACAAGGGAATTCTACTCCTTAGCTGTAAGCACAACGAAGGTTGCCCCAAAACGTTTTGCAAAAATGTATGGTGGATAGTTGGTAGACGGCAAGAGTGTTCCAGAGTCTCATACAGATTTGTGATTATTGCTATACTTAAACCCAGTGGCGGATTAAGCCAATGCGGGGCCTGTAGCAATTCAATATGGGGGCCCCCTAGGCAGACCTTTTTTTATTAAGATAGATTAAATAAAATATTTTATGTATAATCAGCTGTATTTAGATTTCATGTAGTGTAGATACATTAACTAATTTTTGTAACGATCAGGTGACGCGGGGCCCCGAAAGCGCGACGCCTCGAATGTGCAGGGCCCTTAGCATTTGCTACTTTTGCTATATGGCTAATCCGCCACTGCTTAGACCGAAAAGAATGAAGAGTTTCCTCTTTAGATACCTAATTGAAAGAAACAAAACCTCAAGGTAGATATAAATAATGTATTAAAAAGCAATTTCATTTTGTTGGTATGTATCTACCTACTACCTTTTTGAACTGTTTTTTAAATTCGAGTTAATGGATTACTTGGAATTGTTTACCACTTAAATATTTCTTCGAAATTACGAGTGGTACCTAAATTAACTTCTTTACATACATTTGGGTCTGTCCAATACATTAAAAGTTCTTCTGGTGGTCATAAACTCGACTTATGCATAAATGTAGGTATAAGATCTTTTTACAAATCGTTGTTTCTTTATACCTACTTATTCACAAAAAGCAATGTAAAAAGCAGTTAAGAAATCTAATAGGTACCTAGAATTTACAGTACATTAAAGCCCAGGCACAATGAGACAAATTCAATTAGCTACACGTCTATAGTTCTTTACATAATGTGGAACGAGCCAGTAACCAGCTCATACGGAGGTAATTAGATTTAATCGCTACCGGCGATGTACCTACGTATGTCAGGGTTAGAGAATCTAGTAATTTTCTATAATGCCTAATTATCTTCACGAAGAACTCAAAAGCGAATAAGTACCTATATTTTTTTATTAATCACAAACCAGTAAGTTATTAAAAGCCGAGAGAATTTCCAAAATGCAATTAGGTAAAGAAAATTGCGAAATTTTCACATATTTCGAAGGCTCCATTCATGACTTCCTCGACCGATACTGCCCCCGCTCACTGCGTCGCTCCACTTCTGCAGGGCTATTGGCTAACTTTTTCAAAACAGTTGACAACTGGCATTTGATGTACACTAAACTTTGTTGTCAACTAACAATTTCATAACTTTGGTCACATCAAGTGGCTAACAAACTGCAGTGGATACGTGGTGGCAAAAAAAATTAACGGTGCATATTGTCCCGGCTCTAGTTTTTATCGACTATTATACAGCTAAGTTAAATATCGCATCTTCAGCTTAAAGCTCACAATCACAATTTTAAAAGTATAGATACAATAACATCTGCCAAAACGTGTTATGGTGGATATCAAAGGCACCGGTGGATAATAACGTCATAACAGTTGATCACTAAAGATAGGCAATACAAAATTAGCTGTTTGACAGTTATACGATGTACATTCTAGCAAGTGATCTTCACTTGAGCTGTCAACATAGTTACGCAATAGCCCCGCTGAACTTCCATACAAACTGTCATCCCCTTTTACATTCCCCATTATGAATTTGTAGTTTTTTTTCTGAAAAGTGCTTCGCCCGTGTGGACTTAGACACAGACGTGGTCCACTCGTGTACTAAATTTTATCTAAATTCTTTCAGCAGCTAAGGTGGGAAAGCGAACAAATAAATTAACATTCTTATGTATATTATAGGATAATAAGAAACTCTTGTGTCTAATATCATGCTTTTAGACTAGACCTTGTCCGTCAGGGAATTCAATAATTTTATTATGTGACCTTTTAAAACCGACTGTATCCGATGTCATTGTCGACATTAACGTCTACGAGCAAGTCGGTAATGTGATGTAACATCCTAATAAAAAGACTAACTCCTCTGACATTAACCGCACCAAATAGGCATAGTACACGGCCAATAAGTTGAACTATTTGCTATGGCTAGGTACCCGCAGCCCCCCACTTCGATTGAGACCTGAAAATCAGTTACTGTTACTGCGCATTCAAGGTCGACCGTCATGATGGTTCAACTTGTGTGACAAGGATTATAACTGATTTTCGTGTCTCAATCTAAGTGAGTGACAGCGCGTAACCATAGCAAATGGTTCAACTTATTTGCCGCGTACTTTATACGTCTTAATACATTATTGGAAATTTTAAATTATGCACCATAATCTAGTTTTGTCGTTTGCAAATTAATGAATTTATAATTTATGCAGATAAAACTTCAGTAGATAACCTTTGTTTTAAAGTTTATTTGATCACATTAATGTTAATATTATTGGCAGTAGATAGATAAATAAAACCGGATGTTGTTTTATTCGTTTTATAACTTAAAAATATATAAGGATAATAATAATATCACACAACACAACGCTATCAAGTCCCAAATTTAGCAGAGCTACAGTACGGCCGTCGGATCTTGGCGAGTCTGAAGTTAGGTTCTGCGAACTTTAGAGCTTGTGCACTCGTAAAAAAATAAATGCCAATAACAGTGGTTAACCACAATAACAACTGTTATTGCCATTTATTTCTTAGCCTAACTTCAGACTCGCCAAGATCCGTCGACTGTACTGTAGCTCTGCTAAATTTGGGACTTGATAACGTTGTGTGAAAGTTGTAAAATATCGATAACTATTGTGTGAAATTATTCTGAAATATGAACTGGGGACTACGCCAGTATGTGTGTCTTTGACATGGGACCCTGGCTGGGGACCTCAGTGAAAGATTCATATCGCGTTATCAGCCATTTTTTCACTCATTGAGTGATTTCGGTCTGTGGATGTTTTTAATATCGTGCGATTTTCATCACGCACGGAATTGCCCTACATGCAGTAGACACGCTAGCTGACGACCTAGATTTCTGCAGGCTGCTATGCGTTGTGGTTGTGTCAATAAACGACAAATTCGCGGGGGCAACGCGCTCATGCCCCGCATCCCGCGTATGTATTCCACGCATTAAGGGCCGGTTCTAGTCACTGTTTTTTTTTGTATGAACTTCGCTCGGGATTATGTCGTCTTCGCGGCCCAAAAATAGCGGTTTTATTTTTATATAAAAAAAAAAACAACAACTATTCAAGATTTTTGTTCTTGCGAAGCACTTTTAAATAACAAGCTTATTTTTTGTAACTTTCAAATAGTTCCGTAACGTAATCTCGTAGATAAATACGTTTGAAATCGTAAATTAGAGTCAGATTCGCGATTTTTTTTTATCGAGCCAAAAATTTATATCGTGTTTTCATTTTTGCCAAGCCCTTGGCCATATACTTAGTCAATTTTAATAAAATAAATTTTCATGGTGTTTTCTTTTATATTTTTGGATTCCATAGGTTTAAAAAAGGTCAAAATGAGTAGAACCGGGCCTTAAAATAAATACTTGTATGAAAAAAAGGACATTTGCGGACGTTACGCATGCGATGCAATCCCGCATGCGTGAGCAAAACCGCACAAAATTAAAAATACCCGAAGCAATAAGAGACAAAAAACTTCATTTAGTTACAAATAAATTAAAAAAGCTATTAATAAGCAAATTTGACTATAGTGTCAACGAATATTTAAATGATAAATCCTTCAAAACCATAAGAATAAATTAAGCAAAACTGCTAAATTATTATTTCCTTTAATTGACATATTGACGCATAATTTACATTTTTAAATATTGAAATTATTAATTAGTATTACAATATATTATTATAATTAATTATTTTATAACAATCTGTTTAGATTAAGTTAGATTATAAGATACTTATTTAAATGATTAGTCCTCTTCTCCGCATAATAATTTTCCTTCTTTTGCTGTGCCCGACAGCGTCCACAATTGTTTCTTTTGGGAAATATTTACCTCCTGAGCCTACATTGTGGAATGCAATAAAGAATTGAGTATCAACTTGTTATTTCCTGTTAAGTTAGTTTCTAAGTAATTAAGTTATTATTACATGACGCTAATGCGAAAAATAGTACGTAATAAGAAAATGTGATTGCATGCGCAAATACCAACAATTAACTCGTTATATTGTGTATTATATTATTTTTATGTAGTCTCGGTATATAAAGTTCCAATTATGAAATCAAAAGTAATAAGACCCTAACACAATAATGCTAATAAATCTGTATACCTAGTTAATAAATATTAGGGTTGTCAACCGTACTCTAAAATAGATTATTGTACTCTATATCATGTAAGTGTACTCTATAATCTATAACACTAATAGAAGACACTAAAATACTCTTATTTACACAGTTTTTACTATAATAGTGCCAGTCAGGCATATATAATGTATAGTAACTATTATCGTAACCAAAAATGTCAACTATTTTCATGAATATGAAGTGGTGGGAAGAGAGGAACAAGGCAAAATGAGCTTCTGATCTATGTAAACTTAAAGTTAGAATGTTCTCATGGAATCATACAACTCTTTTCAATTTAAAAAGCCTCTATTCTTTATTTGCCTCCTTTGAAATGAGATATACTCTATTTTAAACCGACTTCGTTTTTAATAAAAGTTGGCAACCCTAGGTAACTTACAAGACAAAGACAAAGGCCTGATTCACTCGCTGACTCATCGAGGCCAGCCCTAACCATTGGACTTAGAACGCTGAAATTATATAAGTACAGAGGTTTCTTTTATGAGAAAGTATAAGAAAGGCTTTTCCATAATGCAGCCCTTTAGGGGACGATACGGGGTCCAAAGTTTGTATATCTAAAGAAAACTTTCACGCAGGCAAAACCACTAGCAGAAGCTAGTGATTCGAAAAAATCATAATTTTTTCTTGACGTTGGTAAAAAAAAAAAAGTTAGACGTATCCGCAATTTCACCCGCTTCTTCGCTTAGTACTCTGCCCCAATTTGTCGCAGCGTGGCCTATAGCCTATTTTTTTTTCAATTCATACCAGTAGTCCTTAAGGGCCGGTTGTAGTCACTAAGTATTTTGTATGAACTCCGCCCGGGTCTATGTCGACTGTACGGCTCCGAAACAGCGGTTTTATTTTTATAAAAAAAAAAATAACTATTAAAGATTTTTGGTTTTTCCAAGGCGCTTTTAAAAAACAAGTTTTTTTTATAACTTTCAAATATTTCCGTGACGCAATCTCATAGAGATATACACGTTTGAAATCGTAAATTAGGGTCAGATTCGTGATTATTTTTTTATCGAGCCAACTAATTTATATCACGTTTCGATTTTTGCCCGGTGCTTGGTCATTGACTATGTGACCAAGCACCGGGTAAAAATTTTAATAAAATAAATTTTCATCGTGTTCTCTTTTATATTTGTGGAAGCCAGAGGTTTAAAAAAGCTCAAAATGAGTAGAACCTGGCCTTACAATAAGAACGTTCAAACAAACAACCTAATCAATTAAAAAGAAAATTCTACTTATTTTACTATGTACCTACCCTAACAATAAAATACCAAAACAATGTATCATTTACTGCTGCCTTAATCCCTTTAAATATCTAGTGTCGAAAATAATATTTGATAAATGAAAATAATATACTTATATCCGGTCGTTTTGTTCGTCGCCCGATCAGCACGTTCAAATATCGCCAGACCCTTGAAGGTCTTTACATCAGGATTCTACCGCTTTTTCTTCGCCACCTGACGATGATTATAATGCAGCTGTCAGATATAAAAATTATACCATCATTGTACTAAAAAATGAAATTAAATCTTGACAGATGTTAAGGACTTGACAAGGCCTAATCGTGTGTATATAGTGTGTTGGAGTAAGACCGACGCTGGGGTAAGAACATAGAAATCAAATATCTCACTTATTTGGCTACATATTTTAATACTAGCTACATCGTACGGCGGCACAAAATTATGACGTGGCAGGCAATCTGGATAGCATTAAAAATATAACTAAATATGTGAGATATTTAATCTATACGTTATTACCAGAGGTCGGAGTAGGTAGGTAGATTGATTTTATATACTTGCGTCAAGATATTATAATATGGACATGCCATTTTATCCATAATGTGCGGGAAGTACCGGAAAAAGTTCCGGGATTGGAATTATGGACTAAAATAAAATAAAGCGTCATACTGTCAAGTGTCATTTCTAATTCAACAGTAAGGGACAAAATACGGTGAAACTATTCCAAGGTATTATTGTATAAAATAAAATACTGATTTCTTTCACCATTAGCTAACACTGGTAGCGTAGATGATACGTTTTTCCCCTTAAACACAAATTCGTGCTAATTTCAAAATTCCGGAATAAATATCCCAATAAATATGAAGTTCCGGTATTTTGGAGGCATATCCATATTATCCTCTACGTTTGACGTCAACGACCTTAAATCAATCTACCTACCCCGACCTCTGGTTATTACCCCAGCATCGATCTTACCTTATCTTTTATCTGTGATCTTACCCCAACGCACCTTATTGCAGCCTTCGCGATTCAGTTAACAGCCTAGCCTGATAACTAACGGCGCCTTTCAACTAGTGGCCTTAAATATATTAAGCCAATGCGTCTAATATACCACTTAACGAACACGCTGTCTCATACTTAAATCATTCATACTGTAGCGATAGCATGACACCACATTGGAATTAATATTCAAAATTCTGCATCGTAATATTTGAGTTCTAGGCGTGATTTCAACATTTAATACAATAGCCTGAAATCAATTATAGGGCAGTTGGCCGTACCAGACACAACAGCTGTCTGGTCGGAGGATCCTTCCTTTTCAACAGAGATTTGCGAGACTTTATGTAGATACACCCTGTACTTCTAAAATGTATTACCTACCGACTTGTGACGAAAAAAATCTTAGTGCACCTCCCTAAAGTTTTTATCAGTTTTACACGAACAGGTTACATTTGAAGGAGATGACCTCACGTTAGCTACGGAAACAGGAGCCCCGCGGGTCGAGGCTCCGTCTGCTTATCGTACAACCGTCTAAATTAATTTTATGACTTTTATTCAATGTTCTTGACCTGAATCATTTGCAAGCTGATTGATTGAATTGACGGCTAGTTGAATAACGCCGTTTAGTAAAAAAGCTAGGCTGTTAACTGAACAGTGAATTAAGCTAATTATCTGCGACATGTATACCAGCAATATCGGTTGACCGTATATTGTTGGTATTCTTGAGTATGATCCGGGTTTTAACTTCATCAACCGGCCCCGGTTCAGGGCCAAGTTTCGGTCGGTCAGTCATAATGTTGTCACCATATCATAACTACACTATAATTATTTTTGATTTTGCTTTTACGATTTTTTACTATAACCACCTATGACTCACAGAGATCCATCATTTTACATAGTTATCATGGATAGATATTATTTGATCTAGGTTAAACATGTAAACGTACTAATTACAATCCATTGCAATCCATTGTCTAAATCATTTTCTCTATCTATATTAATACTATCCAAATTACCTACCCAATTTTGTCGTGATAATAAAAAAAAAAACGTACGATGTACAAATGATGCTATCATAAATTATAATTGATTCCGTATCTGCTTTTTTTTAATTAATTTTAACAGAAATAAGGCCAAAAAAAAGTTTTTCTTAGTTTGCGTCAATAAACATAACTTCGCTAAATATTTAATTAATTCTTTGAAATAGGGGAAAAAAACTTTATAACCATGAAAAAATATTTCAAAGCCCTTACGTTAACCAATAAAAAGAGTTATTATATCCCGTTTTATAGTGACGCAAATTCTAAAACCGGATATTTTTTATCTAGATAATTTATTCAATAACATTTTTGATAAACGTGACTTTGGATTGATGCAAAAAACACCGGCTTTATGTCTAATCGACTTTAAAAACTGGTCCTAGTTGCGTAACATAATGTAGATACATACGAGTATGTAGTAGTTTTAATGCGATCGTGAGATGAAGGCGAACCACCTCAAATGCATCGTATTAGTATTGGAATTGCGTAAACCATAAAAGCATATCTAATTAAACATGATTAAATCTAAAGGCGTTAATGCGTTTTTAAATGGTCCTCTAAAAGCGAAATATTAAAGGAATCTCTTTGGTGACCAGAGGCGCTAAAACGTAGGTACTCATAACGCGATCCATTTGACGACCTAAACTGAGCTGCTGTGAGAGTATCCCCTTACCTGAAATATCTTTCAAATCAAAATACTATATTTTTGATGAGGATGATCAGCCAAAATTGACTCAGACTCACTGTTGAGAAAGAGTAGGTATTTGTTTTTTACTTGGAAAATCATCAAATGATTTTTCTAGCTCTGGGTGGAGCCAAACGGAGTGTCAGTCTTTTACTGACTTAAACCCATACCGCCTTATTCCAAAACGCGATCTAAAATAGTTCCGGTACTATTACTAGGTTTAATTTCAATTAAACCCAGTAATAGTCCCGGAAATACATTTAGATCACGTTTAATTCGTATTAAAGTAAGTAATAATCTCGTAATACCTATCTTTATAAATACTATCCAAATTACCTACCAATTTCGTCATTATAATAAAAAAACGTACGATGTACAAATGATATGATAGCATCAAGCAAATTATTTCTGTATCTGCATTTTTTTAATTGATTATTATTGGTCCTACAGAAATTAGGACAAAAAAAAGTTTTTCTTAGTTTGCGTTAATAAACAATACTTCGCTAAATATTTAATGAATCCATTGCTATAGGCAAAAAAAAAAACTTTATAACCATGAAAAAATCTTTCAGAACTTTATTACTTAGCATTTACGTTAATCAATAAAAAGAGTTCCCTTTTATAGTGACGCAAATTCTAAAACCGGTTTTTTTTATCTAAATAATTTATTCAATAACATTTTTGATAAACGTGCCTTTGGATTGATGCAAAAAAACACCGGCTTTATGTCTAATTGACTTTAAAAACTGGTCCTAATTGCATAAAATAATGTAGATACATATGTAGTAGTTTTAATGCGATCGTGAGATGAACCACCTTAAATGCACCGTATTAGTATTGGAATTCCGTAAACCATAAAGGCATACCTAATTGGACATGATTAAATCTAAAGGCGTTAATGCGTCTTTAAATGGTCCCCTACAAGCGAAATATTGAAGGAATCTCTTTGGTGACCAGAGGCCCTAAAACGAATTCTTAACGCCATCCATTTGACGACCTAAACAGAGCTGTTAAAGGGATGGAGGTAGAGTGTAGCTCGATCCTTTTTTCTCGCTTGCACGCCTCATATTTTAACACGTCATGAGAATACTCCACGGCTGCGGATTGTTCGAAACCGTGGATTTCGTAAAGTGTGGCACCGTAAACAAACACTATCCGCCTTATTCCAAAACGCTATCTAAAATAGTTCCGGGATTATTACTAAGTATAATACGAATTAAACGTGATCTAAATGTATTTCCGGGACTATTACTGGGTTTAATTGAAATTAAGCCTAGTAATAGTACCGGAATAATTTTAGATCGCGTTTTGGAATAATGCGGTGTGAGTTTAAGTCAGTAAAAGACTGACACTCTGTTTGGCTCCACCCAGAGCTAGAAAAGTCATTTGATGATTTTCCAAGTAAAAACAAATACCTACTCTTTCTCAACAGTGACTCTGAGTCAATTTTGGCTGATCTTACTCATCAAAAATATAGTAATTTCATTTGAAAGATATTTCAGGTAAGAGGATACTCTTACCTGTACTAGATCCGAATTATGAGTACAGTTTAAAAAGATTATAATTCCAGTCTAGTTGAGTTTATAATCTCTAAAAACGGACTGGATCCGTTTTTCATTGAAGTCCATTACACAAACAGTCCAACACAATCGAAGTGGGTACTCAAAACACCCAACAAATGATATAATATAGATTTAACATGTATACAGTACATAATAATTATATTATCTCTTGGTACAAATCTTTTAATGTGCATGAAATTCTAAAAAAAAAAATTATACCTATATTTTTTTTTTACATATTGAAACCCCCGGACAATAAGTCGGTAATCGCAAAAACAAATTTTTGCTGTTACCGATTATTGCCCAGGGGCGTCGATAAGTGATAAACCCACATTGAATAAGGCAGAGCACAATAGGTCGGAACATATCCATAGCTTTTTCCAAGCGGATACCATATTTAGACTAAAAGGTTTTTCCATTGACGGAAAGTTCGTGCAAAATATAAGTTTTAATCATGATGTTTCCTCTATTTCTAGTACCCACCGAGATGTCAGTATTGAAGAAGGAAAACTTCAACAACTGGTACAACCTAAAAACGTACTACGCAGCGCTAATAGTCACTGGCATGCCGTTACAGGTAAACTATACTCCTTTTTCTTTGTATTGATGATTTCTCACTTAATTACCAGCCTATACTTACAACATTATTTTTAGTATATGCGAAACCCGAAACACGTGTCTAGTATTTTTATGTAAAGAAACTATGTACAAAATTTTATAACTGTGTCATGAAAAATCACAAAGCTATTAGCTTGTTATTTCACCTGGATGTCCGCACAAATACATGGTCACCTGGCCTTCCAGGCGACTGAGGGGTTGTTTTGGTAATTGGTACTGCACCCAATTTTGCGTTGGCTCCTAATGCCTGCTTTGACCTGTCGTGACTTGTGTTGCACTTAGTGTCGGTGGTGTCCAACTTGTGACCTTTTATAAATATTTTGAGAAAACATTTAACATGGTGTAAAAATTATTGATTCTGAACAAACTACCTACAAGATTGTTCGAAAGAGTTACCACGGGGAACACAAAAAGCAACTGAAGGAATACAGGTGGGTTTTAGTCAGTAAAAGTCTGATAGTCGCGCTTGCTCCACACAGAGAGCGGGAAAAGTTATTTGAGGGTTTTCCTCCCAACAAAAATAAATCTGTATATGTGAAAATGCGTTTAGTAATTCTGTAATACCAATGCAAGTGTATGACTGAACGTTTTCTTGTATTTTCCTGCTAAGATGGCAGATCCCTCGTATAGTTCAAAAGAAACGAGGTACCTGCCTTCAACACAAAATTTCCCAAGCAATAAAGGCAAGGCACTGACAGCCAAGCTGAAAGAACCTCAAATAGATTCTGAATGTTATTGCCATAACATTTCCTTCTATCGACCTGTCGCCACATTTCTAATATCTCACAGACTAACATAGGTATATAAAGTATATACAGATTATTGTTAGTAAATAACACTTGTGACTATATTAGTAACACTTCCACCACACAAATTCACTTTGTGCTGTTCTGTGGCACCTGTCCGCGGAAGTGACGGAACACCACGTCCTGCGCAATATTGATGCAAGAAACAGCGATCTGCGACACTACAAATTACTGTAGTGGGTCAATCTGCAAAACAATTAATTTCCCTGACAATACCTTTGATCTATAATTAACTCGTAATGAACTGCTCGTCAATAGCAACCCGCAAACCTATGCAAGTAAACTACTGTAATTAATACATAATGTGCCATAATTGTGGAGTTAACGAGCTCGTGAACACAACACGTGCGATGTAATGGAAAATGTCACAGGGTATGTAGTACACATGTGTTCGAAGGCCATGCGGAACGGTGGTTAGCTTAGTACGACAAGAAATGTGACTTGCTAGTATTGTTATATTAAGGGAAAATAAGTTAAGCGTTAACATCGCAATCAGAAAATCTGGACTCGAAACTCGCACATCTATGATCACTGTCATCACAGTCGCAAATATACATTCACTGATAGACAAGGACAGAGATAAGAGCCGACGCTGTCATGCGATTTTTTTATTATTTGAATACTTTTTTACAATGCATAAAATCACACGAAGGCATATTGATAACCTTTATCCCACTTAAAACCAAAAAAATAATATACACTCGCCGATTGCGACTGAGGAACATTAGGACAAACTATCCTGATTTCAGCGGTCCACCCGCTATAGGCTAGTCACCTATCTTCCACTGTTTTGATTATATCAATGCTTGCTAGTGATGCATCAATATCCTTTCATATTATTAAACAAAGTCCCCCACGGCATCTGTCCGTGTATTCGCGATTAAATCAAAATCCACTGAACGAATTTTCATGCGATTTTCATCAACAGACAGAGTCTCGACAGATGTTTAAGTGTATATATTACTTACAGACCCTGAAAACGTCGCGTCGTTCTGCCATATAAATGAACAAAAAAGAATAGGGTTTTTTTATGATAGCTAAAATCATCAAATGACAAATCCCACCCTTTGGGTGGGGCGGGAGATAGTGTCAGACTCTTACTGACTAAAAACCTACCCTGCTCTTTCATTGCCTTGTCCAGGGCCCCGTGGTTCAATTTCGCCTAACCCTTGGCATATAAAGGAACAAAAAAATGGGGGCGAGGTAAGAGGTTGAAAAATACTTTACGACTCTACCAAATAAAATAAAAAATCGATCAAACATGGAGGAGTTCGTTAGCAAACACTGTGACAGATTTGTATGTATAAGATGTTATAATATAAAGTACATGCCTATTATAAGTAAAGCCGAGAATTTCAACAATTTTCGCAAAATTTAACTGAAGGAACATAGGTGTGGTATTAGTCAGTAAAAGTCTGACACGCCCTCTTGGATCACCATAGAGTAGGAGAAGTCATTAGTATAGGAAGGAACATTCAGCTTCATCGTTATAATGTTATTACTTATTATGATGCTATGAGTCGTTAGCGCTAGGAAAATACGAGATAGTTTTCAGTGTGTACCTACATTGTACAGTTCGTAATTTAGTATTTCTGTAACTATTATATTCAACTTTAACAATTTAAAGTTTTTGCTACTTGTCATAAAAAGTTTAATGACTATGTAACCGGTTATCGACCTTCGGTCCAACGAGCGATATGATATTTCTTAACTCCGGTTAGCGGTTATAGCGTGATAAAAATCTATAAAAAAAAAATCCCAGTAAAAAAGCTGACGAGTTTTGCTGACATCTTCCTTCACAATATAAAAACTCTATCCTTAATAAGTTTATTTGCCTGTCAATCCATAAAAAATCATTATGATAATCTCATTATTGTATCAAAGTACATAGCACACTTTAATTTTGAATAAATATAAATAATATATTATAAAGGGCCAAAATTTTTTACTGATTTTTAAGATACTTATTAATTTCATCATTCAAATAGTTAAGTATGATTAGTAGTCGGTATCTGAATCGAAAATTTGGAATTAAAAATGTGGCAAACCCTAATTTGGTGACTAAATCGATTGACAGGTTTTCAGGCTATAGTACATTTTGATACAAGTGGGGAAAGTTTGTCATTGCAGCCGAGGCGAAATTCACCCGAGCCGTACAGGCGAGGGTGTTATGAAGCCGAGTGCTGCAGTGACAAATCTCCACGTGTATCAAACGACGTTTTTCAATACACTTACGAAGAAATACGATGAAAAATCCACCAATAATCTATCTTCTATCGGAAAATTACGACGCATTTTTGTTCATTTTGTACTGAAGAAAATTTTCCAAAGTTACCTAATAATTTAGTTTTGATTTGATGGCAGCAGGCTTTTTTAACTCAATCACATAATCTGGTAGGTAGCGTATCATGTAAAGGAGAGAATCCTTTACATGCTACGCTACCAGATTCAAATCTTCTTTTTCACAACTATCACAAATGAATAAGTTAGGTAATATTAGGTGTACTTTTTTCCCGCACATAACCTTTGCAGGTTGAAGAAGAAGCAAAGGTATCAAACCGTATATACATCCTAATATTTTTGAATTTAGAACACAGATAATTGTTAATTTGTTGGTATCAACAAATTATTGCTTACGTAATCATGTTTATTTATTTTATTCTGTTCAAAAACACAATTTCAATTTTCATTAAATATTAAAACCTTAAAAATATCCGCCTCTTTGCTTTAAAAAAAAATAATAATCACTCTTGACCATGATGAAATAGGAATGAAAAAAGCCCTTGTTTTGATAAATTGAAAAAAAGCACGCGGGTGATAAATATGCCATATCGAACCTAATCGTAGTGCGATAAAAGGCAGTTTTCGAGTAAGTGTATTGAAAAAGAACTTACGTGTTTAACAAAAAATTAACTTTAAGTCCTGAATTAAGAAATTTTGATAAGTGAGCAAAAATCACTTATAATAAATTGAAAAATAATAATAAATTGAAAAATAATAATAATTTGCAGAATGAGGTACCTAAGTAGTAAAATTAAAATATACAACATTAGTTTTAGTATGTGCGAAACCCGCGAATCACATGTCTAGTATTTTATGTATAGAATCTTTGTGCTTTCATAACTGTGTCATGAAAAATGACAAAGTTATAATTTTTTAATATTAGTTAGCTTGTTGTCTGCACAAATACGTGGTCACCGGGCCATCCGGGCGACTGAGCGGTTGTTTTGCTCTCGCACCCAGCTATGCGGTGGCCCGCCCTGCGCCCATCTTCATGCCCGCTATGACCTGCCGCAACCTGTGTTGTACTTTATGTCCAACTTGTGACATTTTTTTAATATTTTTGGAAAAAAATAAAATATGACATGGTGTATAAATGATTGAAACCGATTCAGTTACAGATTTTGAAAAAATATTTAGGTTTCGCATTTAATAAAAAATAACGTTGTATAATATAATTATGTAATATTTATTTCACATGGCTTACGTAAGTCACTTATAAAAAGTTAGAAGCTAATGCAAGGTTCCAATTGGTCGTTTCCTATGGAGAAGAACCGGCAAGAAACTCCATGGTACAAACAACAAAGACAAATCTTTTCGGCTACTGACCCTCTTTCTTTTCAACAGATAATCTACAGCTTCGTGTACTCAGTGCCATCATATTTCCTCTCTGGGCAACCGTTGGAGCCGCTTCGGTTTCTCATGTTCGTCATCACGCTTGCAAACGTCGCGCTACTGGCTGAAGCCATGGGCAATGTTATCGGGACCTGCTTTAACCCTGTTGTAAGTATTAATTTACCAAAACCAGTCTAATATTTTACAGAATTTTATGACAAAGATAAGGGCCCAGAACGAAACCTTGGAGTACTCCAATAAAAAGCTTTCCAATAGGTTTGTTCTATGTCTTTCCAGATAACAGTTTGTTTAGTAAATAAAAGGGCTAAAGATGAATCCTTGTGGCACTCCATCAAAATGGGACTGCCAACCACAAAGCCCCATATGATTCATTATTAAAAAATAGCTGCTACTAACTGGAATGAAAGCAGTGTAGATTGACGATAGCTGACTTAGATTAAGGAACGTATTTCAGGAAACCACCATTATGGGTTAAGCTCGCCAATGTACATCCACTGACATTTTATTGTTTTGTTAAAACTGTATGTACAATAAAGAATAAAGGAATAAAGGAATTGTGGACACAGTAAAAGCCTGATTCTTAGTACTTTATGTATGTAAGCTGTGATCATACTGACTAAAATCATCATTGATACGTAAATAAGTATGGGTTAAACCTTGTAAATCTGTCTAGTTTTATCTCTGTTTTCTCTCTCACATGTTCTGATGAACGGCTCACGGGGTAGAAGAGGATACACAAATAAGTCTCCATTATTTGTGAGATTTTTAGAAAATTTTTTTTTTAATCTAGTAGTTAGCAATAAGGCGTCCGAGGAAAGCCTCGGACGTGGAGATCTACCAGCTTACTTATCCTAATCACCACTAAACCGAAAAACGTCCATTGCTGGCCAAAGACCTTTCCAATCATTGTCAAAATTATCGGTCTTGAGAAAGCAGCGACCCAAAACTACATTATTTCTCCTAACTTCATTTCAATCCCAATCTATTGGGTGTATGGGGCACATGTCCTCTTCTTATACAGTTCCATCTTATTATCTTCTACTAGCTGACCAGGCAAACCTTGTTCTGCCAAATAAATTATAAAATATCACTTTGACACGAGTTTTTTATATATTAGATTTAACGTCATCTCATTAGATTTTTTTACTTATACAACGTAAAATTTTGGTCGTTTTAATCCCACGGAGGTTCTATTCGGTACATGAAACAATATCGATTTGTAAAGAAAAAAATAAAGTAATGCGCCTGCGCATTACTTTTTGTAATTTATTTCATCACCACTGCTCTCAAAACGGTGAAGGAAAACATCGTGAGGAAACCGGCATGTCTTAGAATCAAAAATTGACATTTAACATCCATCAACCTGCACTGGGCCCGCGTGGGGGATTACGGCCCATTCCCTCTCCTACAGAGGAGGCCTGAGTCCCAGCAGTGGGAACATTATAAGGCTGATGCTATGCTATGCTATGCTATATAAACTAGTGCTTGACTGCGTTACCACCTGATGGTAAGCAGTGATGCAATTGTTGATGGTGAGGCGCACTTGTTTATTAAGGGCCTTTTCACTCTAGCCCTTAAGATACCTAATTCGCTGTCTATCATATTCGCACAATCTATCCATCGTTTCTTAGACCTTTCTCTTCCCGCAAACATCGTAGGTACTAACTATCATGATGTGTTGTTCACCCCTAGAACGGCACATTCCTGGGCGCCATCTGGACGTGCGCCATGATAGTGTACGCGGGCTACCTGGTGCTGCTGACGCACATGAACCCCGTCATGCGCGCGGTGTCGCACGCCTCCTTCCTGCGCTACGCCTTCGAAGCGCTGGTGCTGTCCATCTACTCCAATGGCCGCCAGCCTCTGCTGTGTCCTGAGGATATAACATACTGCCATTTAAGGTGAGATACTTATTCTGTTTGTTTTATTATACCAGATCAGACTTTATACACACTCAGGAGAATTGGAAATCTTATGATATAACACCGAATAGATCTTCTGGAAAACAATGGCTAACTGTATGGTTAACACCTGATGGGTACCTGTATTTAGATATAGCTGGCACAGTTTTTATTATCTTGCGTGGCCCTACTATCATTTTATGTTGAATAGACAACTGCCATTTATGCAGATATTTACTCTACTTGCTCTCATTGCTCATCGTTATACATAGGCCATTCAAGTATTACGTAAGCACTAGGGGGGGGGGGGGGTCTTCGCTTTGCTGATTTTTGATGATATGGTGGATGGGAGGGGGTTTAGATGGTCATATAGGATCACGTCAGCGGTGCATATTTTTTTTAGTTTATTAAGAGAACTATGTCGATGTTTCAAAATCAATAGAAAGTAAGCCGACACACATCATTAAGCAACATGTACTCGTACATTCGTATCACTGAAGAGAGTGATAGATTCGTGTGTCATGCACTGAGAATTGGTAATTGGACTTAATAATGTCAAAATTTTAAACTAACTTTGTTTTTCCTTTATTTCAAGAATTCGTTTTATCTAGACTTTACAACTACTTGCTCATTAATTAATAACCAAAATAACATATTGACAAATGCACGACGATTGACAAACACCAATGTTAATGTAACCTAGCGTAACCTATTGAGAGCTTTGCTCACTTTTGCTGACGAGTGGAGGGGTCTTAATATTTGCAAAAAATCTGCTTACGTAATACTTGAACGGCCCCATACCATCAGTCCGTTAATGTAAGTACGTGACTAGTGCCTTTGGTTCGGTTCAGCAACCCACCACTCACTTTAAGTAAAAAAACATAATCTTTTCTTATTTCCAGACATCCCAAAGCAGTGCTCAATGAATTCAGTCTAGATCCAGACAACTATTGGAATGACATCGCAGTCCTCGGAGTGGAACTCATCGTGATCAGAATATTAGCTTACTTCACATTGAAAAGAAGCGTCAAGGCGTCCTGTTAACTGTCATCTAAGTAGGTAGTGACATTCTTGAACAAACTCGTTATTTAATACATTAATACCGTTTTAATTACGGTAATTAATTATTCTGAAATTGGTTCACAAACTTGATTGGCCGGGGTTTTGTGTTACAATAGTGGTATCGAATTCAAGTTTGTTAAATACCATTGAAAATGGACGACACGTGTCCACAACATGTCGAAGTGAAATAACATTGTACATTATTGTAAACTATGAACTTTGTTGTATGTTTATGTTTTTTTTTTTTATAACTATGAAGTTTCTTTCCATACTTGATGCTTCATTTTCAGACATATAGGTACAATACAAAGGTTAACAATCTCAAACTGAATTGATTTTTGAACAAATAAACTTCAATCCATATAGCGTACTTAGTACGTCCACCGTTACTCAGCGTAACTTTGGTCGGTCGACTCGTCCTTGGTACGGATGGACTACGGACCTTGGTTCGACGGACCAAAACCGTCATACCAAGTTAGATTCTGTGTTAACTTTATTAGATTTACACTTCATTTATTTAATTGAATTCAGAATTCGAAATAATGTTCAAATCTGGAACAACAATCTTTAAGTACCTAACTACTACCTATCTTTATTCTACCTACGTATTCATGCAGCATTAATGCTCTTGTGAATAAAAAGAGTCACTTAAAATACAGAAGACTAGAGTTGATACTTGAGTAGTTAGGAGATGGATTGAAATAATCATCTCGAATCATGAATTCAAGAACGTATGGAACAAAATAACAAGCGTCGTGTATACGCCTGGGTTTAACGACAAAGGTGCACATATAGCGCACCTACATTATGCCAGTTGTGTGTTATGCAGCTAGCTCTGCCTAAAAAACCAAAATAAATCATTGGTAACTAAGTATAACACATATACATTCCATAAAATACAGCAGTGGTCACAGAAATGGACACCCACAGTACTGCCGTCCAAAGAAAAAAGAGCACATCCACCCTTTTAGATAAAATTTAGCTATTTATTTACATATTCGGATTAAGGAAAACAAGAAGAACATATAGTAATATTTTTTTATGTTTCCACAAGCCCTCTATGCTCGAGTTACACTAATAAAGTCTAGTTTCATCTTGTTCCATATGGTAGCAGACTACATTCAATAATTTAAGACCCATGTAATGAGGTACCTATAATAGGGAACGAGCTTATGCTTTGTCGAGGCCAAATTTAAATTCCTGGCTTCTAGTAAGATATTTTATACAGCATTCTAATTTCCTACAGCATGATTTTATATATTGTTTCCTCTAGTGCCTATTCTGCTGGCACTTACTTTTTCACTATTTTTTTATATTGTATTAAACAATCTTTACCAATATAAATACTAAACAAATAATAATATTTACTTATATTTAGTTTATTAAATACATCATACATAGTTAAGCTTCTTATTTATGAAAAAATAAGCAAAGCACAGCTGTGCGGAAACTTGAAATTGCCTTAATTTGTAATTTTAATTAAGTGATGTTAGATAGACTAAATGGCGATATGGGTTCATTGTTAGTAAGGTAATTTTATTATAGTTTAAATATGAAATGCATTTATTGATTCATAGCAATGTTAAGTAAAAGTGAACGCATGCTTTTCAGTGGGTCCTTCGATATGCATATTTTATTTGATTCTTTTAGATACACTTCAGCATTGCCTATGCAGATGTGTAAAAGGTTGTGCCTTGGTTTATTTTGTCCTTGAGAGATAAACAAGTATCTACTGCGTAGCTTGCGTTCAATTCTAGAATTATTACATACTTTAAATATTTTGTATTGTTGGAGGTAGAAATATGCCCTACACACTGCGATGTGAAAATGTTTGGACTTCAAACCTAAATAAATATAATAGAATAATTGGTTTTGCAAGTATTAATATAAGTTAGGTAGAAGTAAGGAACTATACAAGTTCCTTGGGTAGAAGGTAGTATTTTAAAAATGCATGACATGCATGGCATTAGCAAGACTGTCATATCGAATATGACAATTTAATAGTAAAGGTGTCACTACACCAATCGATTGTTCTACGACCTATCATGTTAAGATAGATCAATCGATATCGATATAAAGCTCCTATTACACTTTTAAGGTCCAATCGATTGGTGTGGCATCATTCTAATTTAAATAAAAAGGATATAAGAACTTAAAGGTAAGGTTTAATAAAATTAATTAAAAGTGCCTTAGGGTATCATTAAAAGGTGTGATTTGGTTAGATATAATTTATAACGCTTGTTACCACTGCATTGTTAAAGAAGAGGTAAGCAAGTTGTACCATCCTGTGATAAGTTTTCTATTAGATATAAGTACTTAATAAATATTTTTCCAAGTGAATCTTACTAATGGTTTAGACAGCTATAAATGCACAAATAACATAATAAACAATATAGGTACATGTTGACAATGCAAATTATTTCAAATGCTAAGTACATTTTGCTTCAAATTGAAATGATTTTTAAATATATTTTAAATTCTGAATCAGCAAACATGATAAGGTCATGGTCATCAAATAGTATTATGAGACTCATATTTTAAAACTATGAATGTATAGAAATAGCATGCAATTGTTTTTAAATACATATCATTTTTCTTTTCCATGATTCTTTAATGAAATATGTTTTGTTATTAGTCAAAGAACGAAAATATACCTTTTTAAAAGAAATCTCGTATTATTTATTTAACATCTGAAATCTGCAACCTTCCCATTAACCCCCCAAAAGGGCAAGTAACCCGGCAATAGAAGGATGGGGTCGGACAAATTGAAGGCCTTTTGTTCTCACAAAGTTACAAATAAATGTATCATAGCCTTAAATCGACGATGTTCGTACATGGAACCTCGGATTCATACTCGACAGCCAGTGGTAGCACCTGCCGGCTACAGTTTTTAGCGGTTGGTTTGGTTCCTCGATTGATGGAAACCGCGTACGCACTCAGGTATTCAATCAAAAGCACCTGTAAGGGCAGGCAAAATGCGTAGTCTAACGACTTTCATCTAGCGATAAAGCCTGACTGGGATTTGTATGTAGTGTGCGATGCAAGCAAAAATACCTATCTAATACACTCCTTATAATGCAAAAGTATAACAAGATCGTCATCCGCTTCTGTTATTGCCTTGGTTAAATTAGAACAATCAAACACTGGACGATGAATGTGATCGTAGGCGATGCGATAACCACAATCTATTGCTCGTTTATCATCATAATAAAGCTTCCTTTATACACGATGTATGGATTGAGTACTGATATAGAGAGACACGAGATAATGATTAACTTAAAAGTGCAAACCTTTTTTCATACTGCTTGCTTTAGTACTGCTTGGACTAAGGGCATAATAGTACTGACAACCAAAAATCGGAAGTCAGTGCAGATTGGTGTGCAGTGGTGATTGGTTGGTTGTAAGGTCATACATCCCAGCTTCCACAGAGCTGAAAACCGTTTGCGTCGGATTGGTCCGATGAGTGCTTTCTTGTCCTCTTCGCCAGGATCTTGTGTTCGTGACTGGGTACTCCATCTCATAGCTCTTCAGTCTTCATAGGTGACAGAAGAGCCGACGGGATTTTTTTTTTCAGTCGGGATATCATCCAATCACATCTCCGCACCCTTGGGCGGGGCGGGAGATAATGTCAGACTTATACTGACTACACTCCTGTACCTTTGTTGCCTTTCATAACGGGGCTGAACTTTCCTTTCAGAAAATGATCCTTGGCCCCAGTAGGCTTCGATCCTGCTGAGCCCCTTAGGTTTGCTAACAACTCCTTGAGGCGCGCCATTGACGACTTGGGCTCGGTCCAGATGGTTACCGGACATTCGGACGGCGAGCTACCCATAACTCGCTGTCCATAAGCCCGCGCCTACCGTGGCCGGAAATCGGGATCGGAATCCCGGCGGCGGCTGGGGCGTGAGGACTGCGTTGCCTCACACGTGTGGCTTCGTCCTTTGCTAGCATTATTGCTTCGCAGATGGAGGCGACCGCCTGCCACTTCTCCTCGCTCTCGCGCCTTGGTACAGCAAGGCCCGGCGCGAGACATCGCTACCGTTGATCGCTCCCACGAGGTCACGGCGGTGCTCTGCCCACGAGGGGCACACCTCTATTACACGCTCTACCGTGTCCTCCGGGCGTTCCACACAGTGGTGACACCAGGGCGTTTCTTTCACACGAATCCGGTACAAGAACCTCCCGAACTTACCATGTCTGGTGAGAACCCGCGTCATGCGGAAGGTGTGGACGCCGTGAGGTGTTTCTAGCTACTCCTCAAAGACTCGACTTACCGCTATAATTATGGCGTGCCCAAGCCGACGGGATGAAGAATTTGGTCGTTTAAATGCGACCCTGGCGATATAAACGCGAGAGTGTTTGTTAGAAATATCCGACATACTCGGTTAAAAAGTTAATTAACTTACTTACATGCTTACTACATGTAAAACGAATTGGTTGACATAGGTGGATTCTCCTGTACCTACTAAGGAACGCGGCCTTGATGGTAATGTCTGGTGATGTTGCTATTAAAGTTAAACAGGCGGTATATCTGCAATTCGATACCTTATCTACGATTATATGGGGCGGTCAAAGCCTCTGAACGTATATGTATAAAAGTTGATAACGTGATAAATAGGTAGGTATATATGGTTCAGTTCTCTCATAAATCGTTTAATGTTTTTGCGATGTGTATTTCAAATGTGTAATAAGTCAAGTATGTGTAAGTAAAACTATCCAAGGTCCAAAAAACAAAACTTATTCTACATTATTATTTTATTTTTCATTCACATTACCTCTACAAAGATAAACATTAACATTGGTTTACCGTGTTTCAGGTAATTAGTTTTGTTCATAATTCATAAATCGATTATCGATGCTTGATATCAATGTTGCCCTCTCTAGTTTATTAAAGTGACGTTTTGAATTCTCGATTCAACAATCAACAGTTCAACTCTATTGTAGGAAGTTCATCATACTTTGCCGACACCTACACAAAAAGTAAACAATTTAGTTTTATCTCATTTTCTCATGTAAATTGTGTTATCTAACGTTGCCTAATTATTAAACTAGTGATTTATTAAGTGCTTCATACTTATCAGTGACAATAGCCAGTGCTGCCGTCTAATTTTAAGAACCTATAAGACAATTTAAAAATGTAAGTTTACCTTGGTTAAAGTTCAATTTTATCAATGAAACACCTTCCTTTTCAGTATGACTTTCAATTAATACATTGTTCTAGGTTAAAACTAATAGTTATCAGTTGTTTCCTGTTCGGTGCGGTTAACCTAACAGATGTTACTTACTATGAGATTTTAGGGGTTACAAAAAAAGCTTCGGCTCAAGAGATAAGACAAGCATACAAAAAGTTAGCTGTAAAATATCATCCTGACAAGAATCCTGTAAGTACTTACTATAATTTTAGATACATTGAAAAACACTAAAAAGTTGTTACCAGTTTTGTAGTGCATGCGCAAAAGTAATTAGTTAACTTGGAAAAAAAAACGATTAAACAAAATTTTGTAAAAAACCAACTGAGAGACATCCCTTTTAGATGACATGATTTCTTAATTTGTAGAGTATGGGATGAATGAAATCTATATTATAAGGGCATTTGTTATCTTTCATACAATACTTTTCTAAAAATGTAAATATAATATAAACACTGTCTTATCTTATCACTCTGCACTTTATTTTGTTACATTCTAGGGTGAAGATGAACAAGAGAAGTTCTTAAAAATCACAGAGGCTTATGAAACCCTGAAGGACCCAGATAAAAGAAATAACTATGATCTGTATGGATCGTTTTCATATGCCAAGAAATATGACTACCGGTCTCAGTCAGAATATAACAATTTATACTACAATGGATTATATCATAATGATCCATTTGTGGACACACTGTCTGGAGCTAGCTGGAGTAAGTATTGTCACTTGATTCCAATTTGGAAACTTAAATTTTCCACTGCAAGTTGATGAGGCATCTGCGGCATGTAAAAGTTGAAACTTCTAGGAAATTGCATGTCAATGTCTATTTCCTAGACTTTTTAAAGGGTTTGATGTTGTATGATTTGCTTTAGCAAAAATTGTTAAATGATGCCTCAAGAGTTATATCAATACTACTCTATTGGTGTAACAATAAGGTCAATTGTATCCAGTGAGCAGGCTTGTTATTGTATGAGTATTTTCTAGAGTGTGGCGTGAGATGAGCACCCTGACTTTCCCCAGCCTCTTCAGTGTGTACAAAAACCATTACATTGTCAAGCTCAGCTACACATATGATACTGATAAATATAGTGCTGCTGAGCCCTTCTATCCTAGCAATTATGAGTTTACTTACTAGTGAAACATTACTCTTAACACAAGTGCTCTATAACTGAAAATACCACTTCTATCAACATTTATCTACCTAGTAGGTTTGTAGCATTAACTAGCCTTAATATTGCGCAGCTAATATCCTTGTCTAATGCATTTATAAATGATTGTGTTCTATTGAGAAACTTACATTAATGGTTCTTTGAGATGCTCTTTACCTTTAATATTTAATTTAGCAAGCATGTTTTATCAGTTTTACCACTACAGTGCAATAGTATATTATATCCTTTAGAACATCTGTATTTTCTCAATAAGATGCAGTAAACATATAGTATCTGTATAGTGTGTAGGCAGCAGTAGTATCCCAGTGAAAATTAGCATGTCCTAGAACATATTTGAGGATAAGTGACATCTACCAACCCGTACTGGGCCCCAATAGTGTATTATGGCTTATGGTGGACCTTGTCTTAAAGAAATGTCTTAGGTCCCAGTAGTGGGTATAATAAAAGGCTAATTATATTTGCTAAGCTATGCTTATACTAGTGACTGTATGTTCAGTATCATTTTTTTTTTCCTTATTATTCTGAACAAATTTCTTAATAATTACAATCTATCATAAAATACTAATAACTAATTTAACTGTAACTTATTATTATGTTTTAAGCAAATAAATAAATTATTATTATTCTCTTTATTCATTAATAAACTTATAAATTATATTTTTAAATATTTCTTTAAAAAAAAACACATTAAAAAAAAACATTTAAAAATATAAAAAAAAAAAAAAAAAATTATTATTATTCCCTTTATTAATTATTTATACATGTCTTTTATAATTTTTAAATATTTCCTAAAAAACGTATAAAAAAACATTTAAAAATATAAAAAAAAGTAGTCCGCCGGTGTCGGGAGCAGGGTCCAAGCTACCGGTGGTTAGGGCTCCAGAGACAGGAACCTCCTCACAATGCGAGCCGTATCGAGGAGTACTGCCTTCTGTATCAGGCCCTTGATCCAACCACGCAACGATAGCTTCGACAGATGGTCGTCGAAGCTTTTGGCTATAAGGCCGTTGGCAGTCACGACAATCGGCACAATGACAGCCGTGTCCACATTCCACATGTCGACAACCTCGTGTGCTAAGTCGAGATATTTGATTTGTTTCTCTTTCTCAGCTTTCACGAGATTCTCGTCATGTGGGATGGTGACATCGACTATCATTGCGCGGCGCGCTAATCGGTCTATCACCACTATATCCGGCTTATTGGCTACAATAGTCCGGTCAGTGATGATAGACCGATCCCAGTACAACGTGGCATGGTCATTTTCGAGAACTGGGTCGGGCACATACCTGTAATACGGTACCTCAGAATCCACTAGGTTGTACTTCAAAGCAAGTTGCTGGTGAATAATCCTGGCTACTTGGTTATGTCTGTCCAAATACTCGCCGTTAGCCAGACGAGAACAACCAGAGATAATATGTCTGATGGACTCACCCGGTCGATGGCATGCCCGACACACGTCAACCGTCCCGTCCTTCATAATATGTCTCCGGTAGTTGTTCGTTAGAATAACTTCGTCCATAATCGCACATACAAAACCTTCAGTTTCTCCGAAGAGGTCACTGAAACGTAACCAGGCCACGGACGCCCTGAAATCTACATCGGGCTCATGAAGAGCCCGGTAAAAGCGTCCATGGAGCTCCTTGCCTTTCCATACTTCCTTGCGGTCATCAGTAGTAAGTACCACAGGTTTGCGCCAGTTCTCTTTAGCCATGGACAACGGCGTGAGTCCCTTATCCACTGTGACCACATCGCGGTGCATACCCACGTCGGTCTTGAGAAAATATTCTCTGAGGTTGCACACCTCACGGTTGTGTAGAGTCTTTGCGTTCAAAAAGCCCCGACCTCCACACTTCCGCGGGATGTACAGTCTCATCACCGATGATCGTGGGTGATGCATCCGATTTGCGGTCAGCAATGTACGGACCCGCCTATCCAGGGCGTCTAGCTCGGTCTGAGTCCATTTGAGTATGCCGAAAGAGTACATTAAAATCGGCATGACCCAACTGTTGAAGGCGCGCACCTTATTTCCCCCTGATAGAAGGCTGTTTAAAACCTTCCTCAGGCGTCCAAAGAAACGCTCCTTCAACGTTTGCTTCATGTCAATGACGTTAATGCCTAACGCTTCCGACATACCCAAATACTTATAAGTTTCGGTCGAGGGGAGGGACCTAAGGTGTATGGAATCCGAGAGTTGAATTCCCTCGGATTCCACAATCTCACCTCGCTTTACATGCATGACTGCACATTTGTCCACACCAAATTCCATCCTGATGGCACTACTGAAAGTTTCAGTTACTTTCAGTAGTTCCATCAGTTGCAGATTGCCGTGGGCAAAGAGTTTCAGATCATCCATGTAAAGCAGGTGAGATAGGACCTGACCCCCTCTTCTCAACCGATAGCCCAGGCCTGAATCCTCCAGCAGCGTGCTTAGAGGATTCAAAGCTAAGCAGAACCAAAGTGGACTCAAACTGTTATTATTATTATTATTATGTCCAATATCAGTGTCACTCAATGTTATGAGAATATTTCTATAAGGTATAAATATTTTAATAGAATAGACATCAGTGCATTTTTTTTTTTTTTTTTCAGAAAATTACATGAAGGATGGCTTCTACTTTATTAATTTTTATTCGCCATTTTGTCCACCTTGCCAGAATGTGGCAGAGCATTGGAAAAAGCTGGCTGAAATATACAAAGGAATCGTAAGTCATTTATAACTCGTAGAATCATAATTATTAGGTGTTACTTATTTGCCAAGACTCTGACAGGGTTGCAAGTTAGCTGAAGGAATACAGGTTGGTTTTAGTCAAATCAAATCAAATCAAAATATATTTTTTTACATAGGCCTACATGGGCACTTATAAAACGTCAGAAGCTAGTGCACGGTTCCAAATTGGTTGTTTCCTATGGAGAAGAACCGGCAAGAAAGTCCATGGTTTTCAAAGTCATTAAAAGTACGACACTTCCCCTCACTCTACCTAGAGAGGGAACTGTTTAATGATTTCCCACCCTCATAAAAGAGGTTGTGGTGTATGAAGTGTAAAAGCTAAGCTAAGTCTTGATTACCTAAAGCCATTTTTATTATTACAGTATTTCACCTCACCACCTCATATTTATTCTATGATTCAATATTTTTTTTAAATATTGTCTTCTTCCCCCTTTTTTATTCTATGTTGTATTACTAATTTCGTTTTCAGGTTAAAATTGGTGCTGTAAACTGTAAATACCACAACTCATTTTGTTACAATAACATGAGAATAGGCAGCTATCCTACACTGCTTTTCTACCCTAGTGTAAGTACTACACTTTATTTTTAAATCAATAATACAAAGATTTAGAAAAAAGGTACTTTATTTTTTGTATTTTATCTTTACAAATCGATAGTGTTTCATGCACCGAATCGACCCTCCATGGGATAAAGAGATCAACTTTTAACTGTGTATAGTAAATCAAATGTTGAAGGTCTAGTTGATAGGTTCTGTAGTTTCTGCGTGTCCCCGCGAAAAAAGCGTGAGTTTTGTATACATTTTATATAGGGTGACTGGTAATTAGTGAACGATACTTACACTTGATTGTAGTCACGATAACACACAACTTTTACTATGGGACCTAACCTGAAATCTGCTGGTTTGTGTTCGCCTAACTGGTCAAAATGTACTGAACTTGGCTAATTTTTTTCGTGATTTCAGGTTTGATCCCATAGTAAAAGTTGTTTGTTATCATGACTACAATCACATGTTTAAGTATCATTCACTAATTACCAGTCACCCTATATATTTAGCTTATACAGTCCCACTGCTGACTTGCTGAGCAAAGGCCTCCCTACATTCCTTCCATTTGTCCCGGCTGAGCCACTCACCAATTTCTAAGGGAGAGTTGGCCCCCTGTCCGATTTCAGGGCACCAATGCGAAATCGGAAATTTTATTTTTGCATCTAATTCAACTGCTACTCTTTCATTTAAGATGATTAATTAGGTACAGCCGAGATTCTTGCACTACTTTTATGGCATTCTTATCTCCTAAGTATGTGATGTGCCATTTGCCAGGCTACTGGTAAAGAATGTCTCAGATTACTGTCTCATCTTTATGAAAGAAAGAAAAATGTTTATGTGTTACAACACAAAATCGGATACAAACTAAAAATAAATTTTAGAAAAAATCTAAGGATATAAAACGACATAAAAAAAAGAAAAACATGGACAGGGATTGTAAAGTTTTGAGAAAAAAAAATTAAGATCTGGATTTTCCTTTATCAACATCTCCTTGAATGTCTAATATTGTTGTTTTTAGTTTCAAGATTAAATTAAATCAATTTCTAACTAAACAAATACTGATAGGTTATATTGAATGACTTGTATACACCGTTAAATTTTGGTCGTTTTAATCCCGCGGAGAGTCGATTCGGTACATGAATCACTATCGATTTGTAAAGATAAAATTAAAAAATAAAGTATCTTTTTTTTAAAACTCGAGTTAATATACGCATGTACGAAATTAATTTCTTTGAGTAAACGAGTCAATGACCTTGTAGGTAGTTGTCGGTTGTTGCGTACTAACTACCTACAGTCGAATCCATCCTACGCGGGATTAAAATGACCAAAATTTAACAGTGTATATGGTTATATTGACAACGTGTCCAACACTGGACTGCTTCAAAACTTGACTGGACAGATTAAATATCTTTAACTATTTGATACATCTGTTAAGCATGAGGCATATCTGCTAGCCAATAATAATAATAATTAATTAGATTATTTTTAACCTATGTGATTTCTTGTCAGGGTAAAAACGGCAACTTCGTGTACTACAGCGGAGAGCGAACCTTGGATGCTCTCGACGAGTTTGTGATGATGTTCCTCCGCAACGCTATCCACGTGCCAACTGTGGTGCAGCTCAGGAGCACGGACAAACCTATGGCGTATGTACTGGGCGCTAATAGGATTGCTAAGAATGCACTTACGAGGATCGCTTTTCATTTGGTTAGTATTTAATGTGATTAACAGACAGTTCAATAAAGTCTAAAAGTTCCTAAGAAAATTCAGAATTCTGCATTTTAAGCGATAAAAGATCTTGTTATCTCGAGGAAATTCGTTGGGTCTAAATCGCGTGGCAGTCGCCAACTTGCAATAGTCTGCGTGTTGGATACGAGTATGGCTCAGTGCTCACTCTTTCTCCTGGAGAGAATCCAGAAATGGAAACTACATCCTTGGATATTATAAAACATAGTCGGCACTACATCTGTCCGTCTGTTTGAGATAAACTCAAAAACTACTTAATCGAATTTCATATGGTTATCACCAAACACAGAGCGATAATGAAGGTTAAGGTGTATAATTCTTGCATAATATATTATACTAGAGAAAAGCAAGCAACATACTAGAAAATTTTATCGCCAGTGGTTTGATAAATCAATTCATAAACTGATGAAAATGCTACTGATAATTTTGCCGTCACGCGTCATGTTAATATCGCTAGATTTAAAAATATATATATTTACCCCATAGAGCTAGAGTCATTTGTGTCGACCCCCCCCCCCCCCCTATTTAACTGCAGTCTTTTTTCTGTTTTCCTTTCAGAAAGATGTAGTGACAGTAGCAATAGTAGAAGACGACGATCTTCGCAGTAAACTAGCCAGCGATGACTACACGACTGTCGTGTTTAGGTACAAGAATATCAAGAAAGAAATAGAGAGCACGGACGAGAAGGAAATATTGCAGGAGATTGTTGAAGCTCTACCTAAGATCGAACTTATCGGACCGGAGAAATTAAAGGTATTATTTTGAAAAATACTTAATAAAAAAGAATATTCCCTACCGAATTGCGCTTATGGTGGCCAATCTCAACAAAAAATAAAACAATATATTTTTATTTCACATATGGTTACATGAGCACTTATAAAACGTCAGAAGCTAGTGAATAGTTCCAAATTGGTCAAAATTGGTAATTTCCAATGAAGAAGAACCGGCAAAAAACATTATGGTTACTCTTTTTAAAAAGTGGTTTATGTTACAATATTTCCATATTACAGTTTTAATAGATATTATGTAAGGACAGTGTAGACCAGTCAGTAT
The DNA here is from genome assembly GCA_958295575.1 of Leucania comma. Lineage (NCBI taxonomy): Eukaryota > Metazoa > Arthropoda > Insecta > Lepidoptera > Noctuidae > Leucania > Leucania comma. The sequence goes on from OY282469.1 coordinate 6,654,212, forward strand.
TGTCCCCAAAAGCACAACAAAAATATTCTCGATAAAAAAAAACCGTGAGTCGTAACAGAAATACATAACAGAGCCATAAGCCAAATATGCAGTTGATATTATAGTGCTGCGTAATCTCAGCTGTTGCACTCTCTGTTCTTTAACTCGCATAGTCCGATGGGGAGGCGATCCGACACGACCGGGGAGAGATCAGGCGATCAGGACAAAAGGCTTTACGTGCATTCCGAGGCACGGGGGGGTCACACCAATAACTTTGAAACTTCGGGCTGCTTGTATTTTGATAACATGTTAAGGATGGGTCTACTATGGATTTACAGGGACGTAGCAGTCTCCCGCTCTTATTTCCACTGCGCCCTTTGCAACCACTACTTCCTCACAAAAGGAAGCAACAGCGTCCGTTAATATATAGGTTTTTTGGTTTTCTAATTTACAGGAAATTAGGAATAGTTTACGTATGGGCTCACAAAAAAGCTGGATTTTGTTCTTCTCGAGTAAAGAAGAGAATAAATTGCATCTACACCAGATGATTGCCGCATTTCCTAATATTAACTTTGGTAAGTTCATTCTTTATCTATTTGAGCAAGCACTAAATCGAAGATGTTTCCTTGTTAACGTATTCTTTATTTTGGAAAGGGCCGATATTATGCCCGTCTAAAACACAATTCGGTTCTCTTCTTGTTTCGGTTTTTTTTTGTTGATTTAATTTATTACATGTTTTTAATTTATTCACTAGTGATGTGATTATCAAAATTGAAAAAATTGTGATCGACATCACAGTGGTGTTGTCAAACTTGCTCTAATATACTCATTTCCTTGTCACTCTTCATATCATCACTCAACATCTCAACAAACAATGGTGTCAGGCTGGTGGCCGACTAAAAAAAAAATTAATAGAATTTAAGATAGAAAACTAATATGTTGTACAAAAAATAGTGGATAAATAAATGCTATATAATTATAATTACCCTTCAGGTGAAATTGACTGCGACAAATGGTCGGAGCTGTGCGCGTCCCTGCACGTGGCGGCGGCGCCGGCCTGGGCGGCGCTCAAGCGCGGCGGGGGCTACCAGCGCGCCGCGCCCGACCCTAACGTCAAACACTTCATACAAACTGCCTCCGAAGCGCTTAAACTGCATACTTTGTCTACATCGGATTTCCAAAGGATTTTTGAGGGTGGTAAGTAGCTAGGCAAAAAGTGGCGGGACTTTGGACTTTGCTAAGTTAGAGCGTTTAATATAAATATGAACATGTGCTCAAGAACAAGATGAGTTCTTGTCTACACTAAATACTAGTATTATTATTTATTAAACACTTTATTGTTGTTGAGTATCAAGCTCCAGGTGTGATGCTGGTGGTCTTGACTAAAATAAAACTGCTTGAAATCGATATTATAAAGACTGTATTACGTAGGAGTAGTTACAAATTTTGAGACAACCGATATATGTGCGTACGCGCAAGGTGTCGGCGAGCAAGTGAAAGGAGAGGGGACGTCCGCGAGTGCGATGTGTTGTGTGGCCCGATGTGACGTCAGGAACATATTCCCCGCGTTGAAGAGAATGCTTCAAGATGATGCTGAAGAGACAGGAAGCGGGCATATGTTGTTGTATGCACGTGTTATGATGCCCTTCTTCGTCAGGATGTCGGCGACTCGACAATGCCCGTCGGAGCCAGTCTTCACTGCGACCACTCTGCCCAGCAACCACAGAAGAGGAGGAAGATTGGTGTTTCTCACTAAAACCATGGTGCCTGTTTTGAGTTCTTGCCCAGTTGTCTGCCATTTGGTTTTCTGCTGTAGGAGAGACACGTACTCATTAGAGAAGCGCTGCCAAAAATGTTGCCGTAGTTTTTCGATACGAGCGAAGCGCTGTAGCCGCTGGATGTTGACGTCGGTGATTTGAGGACGAGGGACTGATGTAAGTGATCGTCCGATGAGGAAGTGTGAAGGAGAAAGATAAGAAAGATCTGATGGATCAGTGGATAAGGGTGTTAAAGGTCTGGAATTTAAAAGAGCCTCTATTTGGATCAGACATGTTGAGAGCTCTTCATATGTCAAATGAGTTAGACTCATAACTCTACGTAATAAATGTTTGGTGGACTTTACTGCACTTTCCCAAATACCACCAAAATGTGGGCTGTAGGCAGGTATAAATTTGAATTCGATATCTTTGCCTGCAAGATCTGACTCAATATTGCTAGATGAAACCTTTAAGAAGCGTGAAAGCTCATTGAAAGCTCCCACGAACGTAGTGCCATTGTCGGAGTACACGCGTTGAGGCTTGCCCCGACGACTGATAAATCGGCTGAAGGCCGCAAGAAAGGCTTCCTTGGTGAAGTCGGAGACTAGCTCCAGATGAACAGCTCTGACTGCAAAGCACACAAAAACACAAATATAAGATTTTATCAATTTACATCCTCTGCCCCTACGGTCGGCTATCAGCACTGGCCCGGCATAATCAAGTCCTGTGTTCAAAAAAGGGTACTCTAGAGTAGTCCTATCGCTTGGTAGGTTGCCCATGATGACCTGAATAGGCTGAGCTTTGAAGCGAGTGCAGCGAACGCAATTACGCACTACATGCTTAGCTAGGTTTCTGCCTGCTAGCGGCCAGTAGGTGAGTCTAATATGAGCTAAAAGTAATTGTGGCCCTGCGTGAAAGAGTGTTTTGTGTTTTCTCTTTCGAAGATGATTTTCGTTATGTGATGTTTGCTACATAAAAGGATAGGATGTTTAACATTGTAACTATAGTTGGAGTTGTTGAGACGTCCACCGACGCGTATTAAGTTGTCTGAATCAATAAAGGGAGAAAGACTTATTAACCGATTTTTTTTTATGTAAGGCCTGATTAGTTTTAAGACATGAATATTCCTCAGGAAACATTTCCTGTTGAGAAATCTGTAATATGAGATTTTGTGATGACTGCAATTCTGAAACTGTTAAGTAAGATGATTTTTTATTATTCTGGTTTTGAGAATTATAGATAAATCTTTGTATATATGCGACGATTCTTATGAGTGATGTAAATGAAGATTTTTTTATGAATTAAGTTCGAAAATGTATTGCTATAACTTTGTTTATGTGTGTCAGTAGTTGTATGTAAAGAAGTTTGTCGTGAAGAGTGAATTTGTGTATTAGGTGATTTAGGAAATTGGATATCTGCGTGATTTAGGAAATCAGGACCCGACCACCAAAGAGTGGACGAGCTGATGCAATCAGCCTTCACCCCCCGAGATGTGAGATCAGCGGGGTTGCTCTTGGATGGCACATAGCTCCACGTCTGGCCGGTCGTAGCTTCTTGGATTTCACTCACTCTATTGCGCACGAATTGATCGAGCTGACTTGGCAATGTAGACAGCCATCCAAGCACGATCGTCGAGTCACACCAAAAGAAACAGTGATTAAACTCTAGAGTAAGTGATTTACGTACCTTCAGAAAAAGTCTTGTGCCCAGTAAAGCACCACACAACTCCAACCTTGGTATGGTTGTAGGCTTTATAGGGGCAACCCTATTTTTGGAAGCTAAAAGGCGAACGCAAACAGTTCCATCGTGTGCTACCGTTCTGACATAAATACACGCACCATAAGCGCGATCTGAAGCGTCTGTGAAAGTATGTAGCTCCTCCAAACAAGCATTACTATAAGATACCCAACGAGGTAAACGAATTGAGTTAAGGGCTGAAAGTGACTGTGTGAACTCAAGGAATTGAGATTTTATTTCTGTTGGTACTTCATCGTCCCAGTTACATTTAAGTATCCACAGCTGCTGCAGTATAAGTTTAGCCTGAACTATGCATGGCCCGACGAGGCCGATTGGATCAAACACCTGACTTATTAAAGATAAAATGTTACGCTTTGTAATTTTGGAAATAGGTTTTAAATTTATAGAAAAGTATAATGTGTCTGTTTTACAATCCCAGTGTAGTCCAAGAGTTTTGCTAGGTGTGTCATTTAGATTTAATTTTTTATCTTGATTTTCTGGTTTTATGTTAGTGACGGCCTCTAATATCTTGGGACTATTTGACTGCCACTTTCTAAGGTGAAACTTGGCGGACTCGAGAGTGTTTACTACCCCGTGACATAGATTTATGACTGACTCAATCGAGTCGCCACCACTCAAATAGTCGTCAACGTAAAAATCCCGTCTGATGGACTGACTAACCTCTGGGTCTGAACATTGATCTGCAAGTGAAACTAGGCACTTTGTGGCCAAATATGGGGCTGAAGCAGTACCGTATGTCACTGTATTCAGTGCATACGTCTTTAAAGGGTCTGATGAGTTGAATCTGAAAACAATTTGTTGTAACGGGCGCTGAGATGGTTCCACTAAAATTGCTCTGTACATTTTTTCAATGTCGCCTGTTACAACAAACTTGTGTTGCCTGTATCTTAAGAGGATGGAAAGCAGATCCTCTTGTACAGTTGGACCTACCATCTGAATATCATTGAAGGACTTGCCCGAGGTGCTGGAGGCCGAAGCATCATAAACTACGCGAAGTTTTGTGGTAGAACTTGACTCGCGCACAACACCATGATGAGGCATGAAATAATTAATTTCTGAGTTATTGGTTTTTGAATATTCTGACATGTGATGAAGATCTATATATTCTTGCATGAATTGCATATATCTGTTTTTAAATGTGGAGTCTCGCTCGAATCTACGCTCTAGGGAGAGAAAACGACGCTTGGCCATCGCATAAGAGTCACCTAAGCACTCGAGCGAGTCCTTCAATGGTATGGTGACAACGAAGCGACCATGCGTGTCCCGACGTGTGGTCTCTTGAAATAATTTTTCACAAGCCTGTTCTTCTGAAGAGAAACAGTTAGCAGACGACACCGTATCGAGTTCCCAGAACCGAGTCAGCTGATCTGACTCCTCATGTGATAGAAAGTGGCAAACAGAAGGTTGTGTACGAAGACGAGACCGACTAACGCGGCCCGAAATAAGCCAACCTAGTTTTGATGACTGTAATCTAGGCTGATTATTGCCTAAATTAATGGTCTTGGAACCTAAGACGTCCCAGAATACCTCTGCGCCTACTAGAATGTCGATGGCGGTAGGCACATTGAAAGATGGATCTGCTAATTTAATGCCTGGTGGGATGGTAATATACCTTTTGTCTATATAAGAGCCTGGCAGCGATTGTGTGATATTTGGCAAAACAAAACAGCTTACTTTCGCCTGATAGCTACCATCATAAGACTGCAAATGAAGACTGCCGCTTTCTGAGGTACTGGATAGTTGACCATTGATACCTGTGACTGTGGAGCTAGTGCTGTGTTTTACCAGGCCAAGCTTCCCGCAGAGCTCTTGGGTGATGAAGTTGGAGGTGCTGCCATTGTCTAGCAGCAGTCTGACGGTATGAAGTTCTCCATTGACATCTGCTACCTTTGCCAAGGCTGTGGATAGCAAAATATTAACCTGATTAGTTTCTGTTGGTAATACGACGTTTGTGGACAAAACTATGTTTTCCCCTGTATGTTTTTCTATTGTTTCCCTATGTAAAAGGGTGTTATGTCTGTTTTTGCAGTATTTGCAATGCGAGAGACTGCAACGTTTCTCAGTATGACCTGGTCGAAGGCAGTTCATGCAGACATTGCTTTCTGATGCTTTTTTAATGCGTGCTTCTATGTCAAGTTTTCTAAAAGGCTGACAGCTGAATAAAAAGTGATTTTCTGAACACATAGGGCATTTTATATTGTCTGAATTGTTATTGTTTTTTGTTTTTGTTGTTGTAAGAAAGTTTTTATTTTTGTTGTGTTCGTTAGTGTTTTTTGTTGTTGTTATTGTGTTTTTATTATAATTTAATGACTCAAGTAAATCTGCTCTGTTTGTTAAAAATTTAATGTAATCTTTTATATTTGGGATGTTATCTAAATTATTTTTATATTCTTCCCACTGCCGTCGTGTGAACTTGTCAAGTTTTTCTGACATCATGTATATTATAAGGGTCTCCCCTAGACCCCCTTGCTCAGAAGGCTGTCTTAAGGAGGACAAGGCACGAAGATTTTTATTTATGACGTCGATCATGTTCCGTAAAGATTTACAAGATTCATGTTGAATTTGTTCAAAATTAAATAAGGCCTGCACGTGATTATTAATGAGTAGTCTTTCATTGTCGTACCTTCCGGATAATAACTGCCAAGCTGTACTATAGTTATCTGATTTGAAATCTATGTTTTTTATCACTAATGACGCGCTGCTAGTTAAGGCAGCACGCAAGTAGTGAAATTTATTGATATCTTGTATGCTGTCATTATTATGAATAAGGGAAAGATACGTATCTCGGAATTCGAGCCAGTGCTGATAGTCCCCGTCGAAGTGAGGCAAGTCTATCTTAGGCAGCCGAACGAAGTCGTGCTTGCAGCCAGAGCCGTGGCGCGGTAGATCATCGGCGGAGGTGGCAGACTCGAGCGCGGGCGAGGAGGCGCGCACGTTTGCGAAGATCGCCCCCGCGCGGGCCACCAGCGCGTAATACTGCGACTCGAACTGCTCCCTCTCTTGGTACATTTCATCCGCATCCTCCGACAATAGTTCCAACTCTGTCTGTAACACGTCGAATTCCTTATATATCGTTTCCATTGAGCTAAGACGGTTTTTTAATTCTGCTGTTTGAAAATTATCTAAATCATTTCCCGTGCTAGGTAATAATCTTAAAAAGTTGCTAAAATGCGTAAGCTTTGCTTTGTAGCTACCACGCCTCTTTACGAGTTCCCTTAATTTTGCATCAGACATAATGAGTAGGTGTAGGTAGGTCGTAAAGGCAAGGCAGAAAAAAGCACAGTCAAGTCAAAGTTTGCAAGCAAAGACAAAGAATCTAATATTATATTGGTTCAGTTATAATATTAAGCGTAAAAAGCTGGCTAAGCTTACGGTAAAATCAGCTGATATTGCTAATGAGCCCAGTGAGTCACCGTTGCAATAAGTACAATATCGAAAAAAATATAAAATTCACTAATGAGGTTGTTTACGCGTTGAGCAAACACTTGCGGTTAGCGAGCGAAGGAATGTTTTAAAACTTATGTGAAGTTATGCACAATAACAATGAATTGATTATGGAAATTTCCACTGTGTAGGTAAGCTATATATGAAGAGATCAATATAAGCCTGATCCGTATAGCACTATTTTAAAAATCCTGGATAGAAAAGGAAAGTAGAAAAGGAGAAAGGAACGGACTCACTCAGTACACTGTCCCTCTGGGTAGACTGTCCTTGAAGTGTCCTCTACGACAAAGGCAAGTACGCTGTACGGACGGCCAGTCCAAAGTCCACAGGAGGCGCTTGCGTAGCACAAAAATCGGAGATCTTCTTTAGCTCGAAGGACCATATGTTGAGTATCAAGCTCCAGGTGTGATGCTGGTGGTCTTGACTAAAATAAAACTGCTTGAAATCGATATTATAAAGACTGTATTACGTAGGAGTAGGTACAAATTCTGAGACAACCGATATATGTGCGTACGCGCAAGGTGTCGGCGAGCAAGTGAAAGGAGAGGGGACGTCCGCGAGTGCGATGTGTTGTGTGGCCCGATGTGACGTCAGGAACAATTGTACACCATTACACATACAAAAGGAAACTAAAAACTAAAACACATACATACAATGGGCGGCCTTATCGCATTCAGCGATCTCTTCCAGGCAACCTGGAATGGACAGTAATTGCCTGGATAAAGGGGTAAAGTTTGTAATTTTGTTTGTAGGAAGTAATCTCTGGAACTTCTGAGCATTTGTTATTTTGACTTAAGTTATTTTTTATTGTAATTAATAATATTTTACCGCAAAAATTTTTCACGTCCGGCAAAACGGACATAAGTACGTCAACTAGTATTATATAACACTGCAAGTTAACTCAAAGTGTGTACTGTGAATCTCGCACAGAAAAACATAAATAGAAATTGTAAGAAATGGTATATTGACGTATCATACACCCGTTAAAGTCGCGCGATAATGAACGCATTTAGAGGGAGAAATCCTATCTTTTACCTTTATTGATCCCATATAGGGTGACTAGTAATTAGTGACTGATACTTGAACACGTGATTGTAGTCATGATAACAAACAACTTTTACAATGGGACGTGAAATCGCGAAAAAAGTCGGCCAATCCAATACATTTTGACCAGTTAGGCGAACGTAAGTGTACTGACCATGCAGATTTTTTTCGCGATTTCAGGTTTGGTCCCATAGTAAAAGTTGTTTGTTATCACGAATACAATTACATGTTTAAGTATCGGTCACTAATTACCAGTCACCCTATATACGAGTATGTCACTCGAGGTAAGCGAGAATCGATTTCCTATAACAAGCGTCACTTTATCGAACAGACTGATTAATTTACGAAAATGTGTAAACAACATAGGTACAAGAAAAAGGCTTCTTCCACAAATTCCATCATCTCGACAAATCAATGTTTATTTTAGGAGATTCAGATGTGTGGGTGCTATTAGTGGCGCCGCATGGAACAAAATGGGACCACATCGCTGATCCATTCACTCGAGCCAGCTTAGAATACAATGACGATGAAAATATTAATGTAAGTTATTTATGAGAAAGTTTTATTTCCGTTATAATTGACTAAGAAAGCTTGTCAAAAAGTAGCCAACCTCTATGTTATCTACATAATGCCTTGCGTTAAGAGCTCATGATAGGGCCTCGTGTTATCTGCATAATTATCATCATCAACCTTTTAATGTTCCCACTGCTGGGACACAAGCCTCCTCTCTAAGAGAGGGAATGGGCCATAGCCTACGACGCGGGCCCAGTGCGGGTTGTTAAATGTAGCATGACTTCGAATTTTTGGTTTTAGGACATGCCGGTTTCCTCACGATGTTTTCCTTCAACGTTTTGAGAGCAGTGGTGATGAAATAAATTACACAAATTAATGCGCCTTGGCGGATTTGAAACCGCGACCTACAACTCGTAACTCGGGGCCGCTACCGCTCGGCCACCACTACTCTAATAAATAATAGCACTGGCCTATACACTCATGGGCATAATCAAATTATTTTTGGTACAAATTCATTATAAAATAATGATTGGCGGGATTAATACGTATTTATTAAAGGAATTATAGTCACTAAGAACAGCAATATAACCCCCTCAATTCGTCTCATCCTATTGAATGGCTATAGAAAGTCAATTTATGAAAATTTTAATTTTTTGGGTTACCTTCGAGCATCCAATTTAAATCCAATCTTTTCAACAGTTCGGCATCCTGGCTTGCACAGCGCACACGGACCCGTACTGCCGGCAAGTGGCGTACAATCAGCCAGTCATCATCGTACAGAGAGGGGCCAAGAGACACGCGTACAACGGACACGACTACGAGAATCAACTGCTTGACTTTATTGACATGATCATTGAGAGTGGAGGTAAGAGGCGAACATGTGCATCATAGTTTTTTGCAAAGAACTTATACTCCATCTGTTTAAGTACAGACGTCAATCTACGCCAATCTGTCAAATTTTACCAATCGAATATAAACCTTCCACTATTGTGATAAGGTTGAAAATCTATTAAAGAAATTTGACAGATTAAGGTAGGTTGATGTGGTGGCGTCTGTACTTAACTAAACGTAAACAATCTTGATATGTCTTTTTATTTAAAAAAATCGTATAAAAGGCATACAAAGACTTACATTAATTACCTAACATCGGTTTAGGTAAATAGCTAATTGTAAACATTTTTAGACAATTTTTAAATAAAATACTTGTGAAGATTGTTTAAATTTAATTAAAGTACCTAAACAGATCGAGTATAAACTTACATTTTGGTAACATGTAAGAAAGCGTGCGTAAAAGGAATCATGAGCAAGGATTTGAAAAAAAAAACTAAAAATGTAGTTTTTTTTTTCAAATCCTAATAACTCAGATATCCAAGAACCCGTTTTTTTTTTTCAACTAAGTGTCTTCTTGTTATGTCATGTCAAGGAATTGGGAAGAGAAAACCCAGCCAGCCAGCCGAGGACAATACGGGCTTGTTATAATAATAAATTGAGCAAATGATGCCAATATTTTTGTCTTACTTTATTTTCTACTAATTTTTTTATTTAAGTGCGTAGACTACGCACGTACAATAATAAAAAAAACTTAGAATAATTGACCACTCTTTATTAAAACAGATTTGGAGTTGGACGAAAAGCAAGTTCTAGAAATATTGGACGCATCAGCCCGGGAGCACGCCTGGCTGGTGGCCTACCTGCCGCCGCACTGCGGCAGCTTCTGTGACGACCTGGCGTACGAGTGGATGATCGTCGCTAAGAAGGTAAGGATGATATGACATCTTATGGCAATATCCTTGCGGCAGCGTGTCAAGCCAAGAGATGTACATAATTATATAAAAGGCAACCATTACTGACTATATTGATCTATCACCAAACAGCTCAAACTGAAAGAATTGCGCTGAAATTTGGCTCGCATATAGTTATTATGAAACCGTAAGGCCCAGCAGAGCCGATTCCCGCTTGAGAATTTCTGAAAAGGAAACTTGTGGTCATAGAATGCAAAGGTCAAAACTGAAAGACTCAGGTGTAGTTTTATTCAGTAAAAGTCTGACATGCTCCACCGTCGAGCGAGAGAAGTCATAGGATGATTTCCCATCTAAAAAAAGATACGTTATCATGACGCAGATATGCTCTAATGATTTTCCCAAAATTCACCCCTTAAGGGGATGAAAAGAGGGTCCAAATTGTATAGATTATGGAGAAACTTATTTGGGAGCTAGTAAATATAAATGAGACATAACGAGTAAATTCTAAAGCGCATTGTTGCAACTTTTGGACGGATCATTCACGACTAAAAGAGATGAAACAGTGATAAAATACTTGACATTCGAGATTGGTTGCCTATGATTGGCTGTGGCGAAAGAATAAATTTAAAATAATATGTATTTCTTTCTCTTTCTATCAGCTGCGGCCATTAGATTTCGTGCGAGTGGGTGTTCTAAACTGCGCTCGAAACCCCTCCGCATTCTGTACTAACATTCGAGCGGCAACAGCGCGGCTCTACCCGATAGCTTCAGGACAACACTACAGGTTAGTCAGTGACGTCAGGTTTTTGACGTCAGTGAAGTTCAGTGGCTGTTTGAATTAAGCCCAGATTGATTCCTAGTGGATATTGTGATGTAAAATTGGTATAGTTTTCTATCTCAAGTGTTTACCCAACTCGACAATATGTGGAATCATTAAAACAGGCACGATCTCCGTAAAATAGAGCTGAGAATTTGATTGTAGTAAGTCATTATCTCAGCGAAGCTTGTCGAGAAGACCGATTATCGTTTTGGCAACAAATATATCGACACTATCTGTCAAATTCGAATGACACTGAAAGTAAATACTCCATACGAAGACATGACTCAAAGGACTTAGTATCCAAGCCAAAAACATTTAAATAAAGTCTAACACGAGTTTCTTTTTTATTTATTTTTTTGCATTTTACAGGTCAGTGTCAAGTTATATGATGATAAAAATGTGATTAGCAGCCGTAATACGTATTTATTTACGGAATTATAATAATTAAAATCAAACAGCCATCTCAGTTCATATTAGCCTATCGACAGTTATTTAATGAAAAATAACTTTTATTTGAAAGAAATATTAATGAACATAGAACCATAGTAGAATCTGAAGTAAGCGAAAAATTAAGTCTTTCTAAATATCTAGCTTTAAATTAATATTTATTTTCTTTCCAGTGTTAGCTTACAGCACTTATCGCAAGCGCCGTATATACTGGAATGGGCACTCGGGTTCATTGACGACTCCGTGCAGAAGCTCAACTGGCAAACATTCTCCAAGCAAGTCATCGCTGAAGAGTTGAACCCCACCGGGTAATAATACAAGCTATTATTTAGATCAGGGGCCCTATTATGTCAGGCGTGCGAGCGCGAAAGATGGAGTTATAGACCCTGTATAGCTCCATTACCCTATATCCTCCAACAGTTCAGTTTAGGTTGTCAAATGGATCACGTAAAAAACTCGTGGAAGCCTTCAGATATATTATGTATATAAAATGTAGAATCTTGATACAGATACGGATATAAAAATAATATTATTTCCGGTTTCGGGTACGGTTACGGATATAGATTTTTTTTCCGGAATATCCGCTAGTTTCGGATATTTGAAATTTAAAATTGTAAATACAAGTACCAAGAATTAACTTTTATTTCTATTCTAGATTGTCATTTGTAAAACAAACAAAATCCTGTCATAATCAATGTTATTTAGACTCGGCCTTTATCCGAAAATTTTATATCGGTTTCGGATTTTTTTCATTTCGGGTATCCGGTAGTTTCGCTGACGGTTACGGAGTTCCATAACATCCCTGATTTAGATCCAGTTTTTAGAAGCTTGTCGAGAAGACAGACTATCGTTTCGGCAGCTTTGTCGACAATTTCTGTGAAAATCTAATGAACCTGAAAGTAACTACTCCACACGAAGACATGACTTAATGGACTTAGTATCCAAGCTATTAAAAAAAGAGTGTAGTGCATTTTTTTAATATTCTTAAAACATGATTGGCGATCGTAACACGTATTTTTTACGGAATTATAATCATTAAAATCAAACAACCCTCTCAGTTCATTTTACCCTATTGACGGTGCCCGGAGGACACGGTGGAACATACGGTCGAGGTGTGCCTCGTTTGGGAGGAGCAACGCCGTGTCCTTGCAGGCCATGGTCCGGAGCGAGGAGGAGTGGCAGGTGGTCGCCTCCTTCTGCGAAGCAGTAATGCTAGGAAAGGTGGAGGCCGACTGCATCAGGCAACGGCGCTGCCGCCGCAGTCGTCCGATCCCGATTTTCGGCCACCGTAGGCGCAGGCTTGCGGACGGCGGACAATGGGTAGCTCGCTGTCCGTCCGTCTGGTAACAGTCCGGACCGAGCCCAAATCGTTTACGGCGCGCACTGTTCCCGCGCGGCTCAAGGAGTTGTCAGCAAACTGTAGGGGCCCAGCAGGGTCGACTTTGGAATTCTTCTAGGTGTGTCATACCATTCCCACAGAAAGTAACCTTTTCTTTTACAGAACCAAGAAACCGTGGCTGGTCTACTTCCATTCTCCCAGATGTTACAGCTGCTACGAAAAGTTTTCAGACTTCGCTGTGGCAGGCATCGTAAGTATTTATGCAATTTATTCAAAAGTTAATTAGGTGATTGCCTGTGTTTATTTTTGTACAATATTTTATTCTAAACAACAAATAACACAAAAATAAATATTTTTCTGAAAACAGCATCACTAACCAATTAAGTAACCAATAAAGTTTCTAACTTAATTACATTGAACCGTCTTGCAATTTTTTTTCTTTCGATTTGGGATAAAGTTACCTTTTAGATACAAATAACAATAAAGAAGTCAACCAGCGAACTGATGGCGCTGTCTGCCTCTCTGTCATATACAACCTTATTTTTAGTTTATGCGAAACCTGAAACACTTGTCTAATAGTATTTTTATGTAAAGAACACAACATTTCAAAACTGTATTATGAATAATCACAGTTATAAGCCAGTTATGGTACCTGGTTGGCGACATAAATACACGGTCACCGGGCCACCCGGGTGACTTAGAGGTTTGTTTTGCTCCCGCACTCAGCTGTCCGCTGCTGGCACCTTATGCTTGCCATGACTTGCCGTGACCTGTTTTATACTTAGTCGGCGGAGTCCAACTTGTGAACTTTTTTAAATATTTTTGGGAAAAAGATAACATGGTGTAAAAAATATTGGAATCGATTCAGTTACTGATTCTGAACAAACTATATTTAGGTTTCACATATATTAAAAATACCGTTATATAAGATTAATGAATAGTATCACCTTTCTCTTTCACAGTTACTAAACAACGCCGTACAGCTGGGCAAAGTGAACTGCGTGACGGAGCGCGGCGTCTGCCAACACGAACAGATCATGAGCTACCCTTCTCTTAAACTATACCTCAACAGGAACCAACGCCAAAGATTCAGCTCAGTGATAACCATTCAAGTCAGAGACTATGAGATGATGCTGCAGGAGATTAAACCTCTTTTGAGGGGATATGATGAGAGTTTGCTAGCGGGAATAGAACCAAATGTTAGGAAAAGTTTTGATATAAAACATGACGAGTTTTAAACCTCGGATACATTAGGAAAAAATATTTCCTCCAACATGACACAACACTGTCAAATTGTTTTATAAGGGCCGAAACTGCGTAAAGCGCACACCATTCTGCAGTTCCTTGTGCGGCTCGCAGCGCCCCGCGACTGTGCATGTAGTCGTGTTCTCTATCGACACGACTATATGCACACCGTTGTCGTTGAACTAGCTATACTGTGCAGGCTTCCGCGACGGGGAGCCGAGCGGAGGACACGCGCGCACTCTCGTGACCCATGCCCAATGTGGGTGTCCGCGCAGACGCAGTTTCGGCCCTTAAACCACAGATACATTAGGAGACAAAATGTCCCTCAATATGATACGTAACGTGTCAAATTTGCCAATAACATGTCCCGCAATACGTGAATGCGTCGTAAAATGTTGGGGGCAACGTTGCAGCATTCAATCTAGTTAAGATTGAGCGTTGCGCGTCTTGTCGGGGGACATTTTGTCCTCTAAAGCTTCAAACAGCTTTAGTTGAATCTCCGCAAGGTTATTTGTTTCCATATACCCCACTTTGCAGAATACATTTTGGTAGCTATAGGACTAGGGACATGAAATTGGAATTTATACTAAACGCCAAGCCATGGCAGTCATGGTCGTCATTATTACAGCCGGAAGACGTTCATAGCTGGATATAGGCCTCCCCCAAGTGTCCTATCCAGTCCTGCGCATCTCTCCTCCATCGGATTCGGGACCGAGCGACCCTTATCAGGTCAGAGGTCCACCTCGTGGGAGGCCTTCCAGCGTTGCGTCTCCGGTATGCTTTGCCACTCTAGAACCTTCCGCCTCCATCGACCATCTCACGTCATGTATGTCATGGTTATACGAGGTGTGAATTACATGGCTAACATAAAGCACAGGCTATACAGATCAAATCCAGCATCCAAACAATACCTTGGTGGGAACTTGTGGATTGCAAACCAATCCAACCGTGTTGATCAACGGTTTGTTGGATTACATGTGCTACCTAAACAGTTAGGACGCTGAATTCCATCCGTGTGGCCCGCGCTTTGCCTTAACATGTGTTTTTGGAAACTACCAGTTCTTGACTCAATGGTTATCGAGTCATTAACCGATAACCTAATGTAACTGCGTACATTACAAAATCATAGTACATAATTAGATTAATTATAAATTAATATTGAGGCTTACAACTCGAAATCACATCTCGCATACTAATTTCTAATAATATGGCAGTTTTGTTACCTTTTAGAATAATAAGTAGGTTCCAATTTATTTAAATTATTATTTATAATAACTGCATTTACTTATGAAAATAATGATCGTAACATTTTGAATCTTTACATTGTACTTATAAACAATTCTCTAATCTTTATAAATAATTTTGTAATCTCTTCTCAAATATCTATAGATCTTATTGTGATAATTATAAGTAATTGCAAATTATGTTTTTTTTAGATATTGGCATTTGTGATATTACGCTACTGTAAGTGACTATATTTTTAACTAATATAATACTAGTGTATTTTTATAATACATTTTTAGTGCCTTTTGTACTGTACCAATGTAAGTACAAATAACGCTAGAAAGGCCATTCAGGTTTTTTTTTTATTGTAAAGGGACATGTGGTATGGAAGAATTACGTAAACATGCAATACTGATACAAGTGCAAATAGTCGTTTTTTTTTATTGTTGTTAGGCACGTGCTTGGCCACTAGTTCCTAAAGAAGTGTCAATCTCAATAGCAATAAACAACTCCAAACGCGATTCCATATACTCCAAGCGCAGTAAGATTTAAATAGTGGTAAACCAACTAATTACTGCAGCCGCCATTTGTCACGGCCCAACGCGATAGTCAAAATCGGTATGGACAGTAAAAAACCGGGCAAGTGTGAGTCGGATTCGCGCACGCTTCCGTACAAACTTACCTATGAAAACAGTTCAATTCACCAATCAGGTCTCGAAGATTTTTCTGAATCGCAAAAAGGTTTTGTTTTCAGATTTTTTCCTTCATGACAAATTTTAGGATTCTAGGTCGAATTGAGAGTGTCGAAATATACGTTTTTTGTGACAGAAACAGCCATATCTTTATTTTTTTGGTTAACTTAAAAGTTTGATTTTTTTCACAGCTTCAAAGGACCGCAGACCTGATAATAATGTTTTAATTTCAACTCGATACTTCTACGCGTTCCCGAGATAAAGGGCCTTGACAGACAGACAGACAGACGGACAACAAGTGATCCTATAAGGGTTCCGTTTTTCATATTTTTCTTATTGCGAACGGAGTATAATTTTCTAAAAAGGACGAAATTGCGATTGTTTTGTTTCTACCATCATCAAATAAGTTATGTATATAATTTATGTACCCAATCCTTATGTTTGTGTATTAACTGAAACCCACTTTTGTATCATAGGGCTAGACTAGTCAGATAATTATGTTTATGGAATGTTTAACCATCCTCCTAGAAAGGAGGAGGTTCTCGATTCGGTTGTATTTTTTGTATGTGTTATCTCAGAGAACGTATGAAAAGTGTTTTATCAGTCCACATATATATACAGTAATACAGGGTGTAAGGGACAGGTCTCTGCAAACTTTGCCCGCATTTTTCCAAAACGCGATCTAAAATAGTTCCAGGACTATTACTAGTTTTAATTGGCATTAAACCTTATAATAGTCCCGGAAATACATTTAGATCGCTTTTAATTAGTATTAAATTTAGTAATAATCTCGAAAACATTTAGATAGCGTTTAATTGAGATTAAATCTAGTAATAGTCCCGGAACTATTTTAGATAGCGTTTTGGAATAAGGCGGTAAGGGCTTGCCAATCAAGTTTATAATTTTGTATGAAGAGATCGATTTTTTGGATTATCCGAAAGTCAAAAAATCAGTGCTAAATGCACTGACCAGCAGATTTTTTTGTTTGCCTGACTGGTCAAAATGTACTGAACTTAGCTGATTTTTTCCGCGATTTCAGGTTTGGTCTCATACTAAAAGTTGTTTGTTGTCATGACTACAATCACGTGTTCAAGTATCGTTCACTAATTACCACCCTATATATATATATATATATATATATATATGTAAATCTTATAAGCTAATGTGACTGTATGATATGATGGTAAGCAATAATGAAATTGTTAATGGTGGATTGCACTAGTTTATTAAAAGCCACTTTCACATTCACTCTAGCCTTAAAGACATCTAAATTATATTGCATACTAATTGCCTTAACTTTATCAGCAATAAAATAATTGATTGACAGTCTTAGTTTTATTTATTTAAGCTTTAAGAATCAAATTAAAATTGTCCTAATGAATTGCAGGCATCTTCACAAACAGCATCTGAAACCCACAGAGAATTCAAGTGTAAATAATACCCAAATATGTCCACAATATTAATTTGCATTGGATGCCTTCTTCATTAAATTTCTTTTTTTTTTTATTGATGAGCTCGCACTTGACAACCTCAATAACAATTGGCTAATATAGTAACCTTGGAAGAGGCATAATGATTCATGAATAATAAATTTTGTACTAAGTAAAATAATAAAAAGTATTAAGCTAGGTTTGTTTGTAAGAAGTATGAAGAATATGGTAGTGCAAGTATGATGTACAGTCAACAAGGGAAATAACTAAACAAATAACACAACTACGTCTTCAGATGTAGTCTGATTCATAATTAAATTCATAGTTAGCCTATTATGTCCCACTGCTGGGCAAAGGCATCCCACTCAAAAGGGAGTGGGATGCCTTTGCCCAGCAGTCTGTCCTCCGCCATTGCTGGCTAGTCCCTCTGGTAGTTGTCAAGCTCATCTCTCCACCTTCACTTTGGTCGGCCGCGATCTCGTTTGCGTTTACTGGGACCCAATGGCTTTAGCCATCCTCATCTCTCATCAAACTCATAAATCAAATTAAAATTCATTCAAATCCATCCATTGGTTTCCTTTCAACTATATCCAAAAACCCTGGTTACTTATCTCCTTATTGACTGTACTATCAAAGACACTTTCGCCTGACCACCGCTAAGTTCATTTTTGTTTGCATTCGAAACGAAAAGTGAACGTATTTCAAGCGGAAAAGTGTGGAATGTCTTAATTTCAGTTTAGCAGATATTTAGTGTATGACGTCCTGTAAATGTGTATGGTAAGTGCAAATTTGTGTATCCAGCCATTCAGCAGATATTTAACAAAAGCTGTTTCCGCCAGGACTACGTATTTCCAGCGGCACTTTTTTTTTCTATGGATATACAAGAAAACAAATATATACAATAATTAGTGTGTAACGAGAGGTAAATGTGTATGTATAAATGAAATTTGTGTGTCTTATAATTACGAAGATATCCAAGTTTCCGCTGCGGTGACGTTTACCAATTTGATGAAAATCATATAAAACGGTTTAGTAGAAAGTTATAATTTTTTACGCACGTTACTTTGGATTTGTGTGTAATGTGTGTAAAAACAGAATTTGAAAAAAACATACCGTTCAGAAGATATAAAAATAAACGTAAAATAAGGGTATTAGGTCAAAGCTCTTAAAATAGGAACTCTAGAGTCAAACTTTTTGCATGTATCTATAACTTGTAAGGCTCTACAATGTTCTGCAAAGTTTCATGTATGTGCGCTAAGTAATTACTGAGCAATGACATTATTTACTATGACTAGACCACTGTATTTTATGACATCCGATAATAGGACTTTTTACTGGAAAAGTAAAATAAAACATTTTTCAATCATTAGTGTATTAATGCAACTACTCATATATGAAATTTCAGCTCATTACACTTAATAATTAAAGAGATGAAAATAAAAATACCACAACAACTACAAAACATGGTTAAACCGACCAAGTTGGAATGGGTACAAAAAAGCGGCCATACAGTATAAAGACCAAGCATTCTAAAATTTCCAGTATAATATCGTTATCATGATGAATGGTTTCGTACAGGTGCGTACACAATAGTTTAGCAGAAAATAAACAATTGCATTAACTTTGTATGTTTTTATAAAAGTAATAAATACTGATACTGACTGACTGGTACTGACTTTAAGTACTGATTATGTAACTTTCTTGGTGTACAATAAAGTTTTATTCTATTCTATTCGTTTAAATAAATAAAAAAACGACATTGATAAAAAAATATTAAAAACACAGAAAGAATCAGTTTTTTTTTTTTTATTAAATATAAATAACAAAAATATCTTAGTGTTAAAAATCCTGGTGTTACCGCCCACCAAAAGACCTGTAGGTCTGTTAAGAAACAATGATTGGTAGGGTATATGATTTTAATAATTAACATACATAGAAGAATTAAGTATCAACAAAACAATATTAAATTCTTACAAAAGCATATTCAAAAAACAGTGTGAATCAATTAACTATAATGTTTATTACCAAGGGTATTCTGGCTGACAATTAATGGTTTATATATTAATGAAGTCATTATATAGATGTATGTAGTCTGCATACAATTGGTTCTAAATGTTTCTGTGAGCTTAGACAAAAAGGAGTTTCTAATAGGTACTCATCAGCGGACCAGTGCATTTAAGTTTTAATGCAGGTCATGAATAAAGTCTGGTTGTTGCTCACTAACTGGGTTGTGAATGACCGTCACTCAATGTAAAATATACTACCTAGTATTTAACCGCATCTAGTCAGACTGGAAGCTAGGGAGATGATGATGCATGAAGTCTGGTGCCTGGTTAAAGGGTATAGGTTTGCTCACTATTAAAAGGTTTGTTATTTATTAAATTTGTGTACAATAAAGTATATATAAGTAAATAAATAAGAAACTTAAACATAACTGAGAAAATTTTGGTGTACTATAAGTGCACCTCTGCCTGACCCTTTGGGTAATAAAGGCGTGATCTTTATGTTATGTGATGAGGAAACAAGTTTTAGTCAATGTCTAAGTTATTGCATTTTAACACCTATGTTATGATTTATAAAGTAGTAAGTAGTTTTTAATTCGTTTACTTATTATTTATAAAATATTTTCTATAAACCAAAAACAAATAGGTTAGGAAATAAAATTAGTTTAGTTAAGGAAATGTAGATTTATCACAGTTCTTGAAAAGTTTAACTTGAGGGGCAATAAATCTGCCAATACATTCTTTGAAAGTCAAATATATAGATTACAAATATCACAAAGAGTTCGTGTGTACAAGAGCCCCTTGTAGAAATCTGATGAGGTGCTTGATGTTGAATCATTTTTTTTTTTTTTTTTTTTTTTTTTTTAATGGGCTTTGTCGCTTAGCGACCACATTGCCCAGTAAAGAAAACACAAAACTTACATCTACCTTAAGACTAACTCAAACAATTGTTTAGCTTTATCGGACATTGGAGAAGCGAGGATAGTATTGCAAATGCCAATATCATATTTTTTACATCGTCCAAAAACATTGATCCTCGTATTTTCATTCCGAACACACTCCATCAAGATATGGAATACATCATCAATCACACCACAGTCATCACAATTCGGAGACAAAACTTTCTTCATCAAATAGTTAAATTTATTTGATGGAATATGTCCGGAGCGAAGTCTTACAGCTATAGTTATTAAATTCCTATTGAGATTACAGTCAATCCATGGAACCCGGGAAATCTCTGGCTGGATAGTTCGGTACCATATCCCTTTTTCTTTTGATCTTTTGTTAAAATATTCCTGCCAAAGTTCTAAACATTTTATTTTTGCTTTTCCAAAGTAATCTGAATATAGAGGGGTAATATTCATGGGGACTCCCTCAACACACGCTTGTTTGGCGAGTAGGTCAACCATATCATTTTCTTCTAACTGCACATGGGACGGAATCCATTGAAGACATACCGTTTTGGAGCTGGAATTTAGTTTTAAGAGCAATTTATATATGACGTAGGCTATCGGATTACCTCGCATGTGAGAAGTATGCCGAGCTAAATGCTGCAGCGAACTTTTGGAGTCCGTCAGAATCACAAATTTATCGCCATTAATTGATAAAATATAGGATAAAGCTTCTAATATTGCTATCAACTCAATGTGCATAATAGAAATATCTGAATCAATCTTAATCTTCATTTGGTTAAGAAGAATGGGGTCCAAATAGGCAGCGCCTCCGGTTTGTTTGTCTTTGGAGCCATCAGTAAAAATTGTATGAAAATTTAAATATTGTTCTCGGATATATTTTATACAAAGGTGTTTTAATTGTACGGTACTGTAGCAGCGTTTAGCTTGCGAAATGCCAGGAATTTTATCAAATATTATAGTAGACATATCAATAATACTAATCCACCTGTCAAGTGAGAACATTTCAAGTTGAACGCTTGAGTGTATTGGGACTGAAGCATACTGTGCAAGAATATCAATCAGTAATGGCAGCTTCTTGTTCAGCCAATAGTTGGAACCGGTCTGAATCATGGAGTGCCTAATCTGAGCTTTCTGTTTACATATTGAGTCGATATGCAAACAAAAGCAACTATTTGTAATGGTTACACTTAAAGACTCTTTGTCGTAAATAAAATATTTAAACTATAAATCTCAAGTTAACTTTCAAACAAAACGATTTTAAAATTTTATAAGTGGGTGTTTGTTGATTGTGACTGGAGTGGTAATGAATAATATAAAATGTACTGTGGGTTATTTGATTAAATTATTTAAGTAACGTAATACAATTTGCTAGCAAACAAAGTAGCAGTAAACGGTGGCAAGATAGTACACTATTGCAGAGTACATGGTTAAATGTTTAGAAGAAAGTTACTCTGTGGTTAAAGTCTTTAGTGACAACTGATGTATTGGCATTGCTATAGCAGATGTTTTAATTTATGATAATAATGTATGAAAAAGTATTGCGAGTAATCCTATCAGCCATGAACAAACACAGATATTAAGTAGAAGTTTAAGTTAAGAAATAGGTATGTTACTGTAATATTTTGTTTCTACAAGATATTCAGCCAGTTGGTATCCTGTAAAATTCTTTACGGTGTGTCATACCGAGATAGGAATGACATTAAAAGTGACTTTGTAAATATGTAATGTGCATAAGTTAGTATATGTTATTATATTACATTGATAATAAGAGCAAGGTTATGATAAGTAGACGAATAAGATTCATAGTTTCATAAATTAATGAAATGATTGATTGGTCTGATTAGGTTTTACTGGGTTTTCCCTAATCCTGTGCAACGAATGTTGGACCATGATGATAATGTATTCCCAGAAAGATGGAAGGTGTGTGTTTTTATTATTGTATAAAGATGTTTGTTATAGTATTGTGTAATAGATCGTGATTAAAGAGAAAGGGATTTATTTTTGAGGGGGGCGTGTTGGAGTATAACAAAAACAAATCCATCCTACTTCAACACTGTGGTCTTTCTCTTTCTAACCAATACATATTGTATTTAATTGTTCCAAGTCCCCTGTCACCACTTGACTGAAATCCCTGATTTGGTTACCGTTATTGTATCCCACTAACATTGCTTAGGAGCACACGTCTCACGTAATATTACTGAAACACACCTTCCTATATATCATGAAAAGGATAATAAACAGTTATTATTGTAATCCTTAATATGGTCTTTACTTTGACTATCCCAACCATAAACCCCAACACCTTGGTCTATTAGCGCGCGGAGTGAAATGATTTGACCCTCTGCGTTTGATGCTTTCACTATGGCCGTCGCTAACAGTGCTATTCCATGTCTAGTTGTATGGTGCGACGTGATCACTGTGTTCACTTGAACTGCTTCTTTCTTTTCTACTACATGCTGCGAATCCAACGGTTGTGAGGTGCTCGGAGTAGCCGTTGGTTCTGTGTTCTTGGTCTCATGTAGTAAAGAATGATGACGTCGGTGACATTTCTGACAAGACACCCGTAGATTACATCTCTTTACAGAATGCCCAAGTCCTAGACAGTTAAAACATAAATGTTTGTTCTTGACAAATTCGGTTCGCTCGTCGAATTTCATATCAATAAACTTCTTGCAGTGACACAACGTGTGATTTTCTTTGCACATGATGCATGTCTTCTCTTTATTTGGTGTGGCAACATGGTAAGAACGTTCCTTGACTTGTTTCTCCCTTGTGTTATTGCTAGCTGTAACGCCTGTAAGTAACTCCAAGGTGCGGAACTTGGACTCCATGAAGGTCTTTAATTCCTGCCAAGTAGGCAATGCTTCGCTGTCTTCCTTATAGGCAAACTCTTCCCAGCCCTTATGGGTCTCTGGGTCAAACTTCTGAACGAGTAGAAATATTATTATATGATCCCAAGAGTCCATAGTTATTTATAAATTTTCTATGTTATTAAGGCATTCCGTAGTTGTATCTAACAAGCCTTTTAATTGAGCGGCTGATTGCGAAGTCATTTTCTTTTGATAAAATAACCTTTTCATGATACAGTTCAATATTATGCGTCTGTTACCATACCTTTTATTCAAAATATTCCATGCAGTTTCGTAATTATTAGATGTCACTTGTATATGGGTCAATAACGCCTCAGCTTCTCCACTCACACTTGTTTTTAAATAATGTAATCGCTGTACATCACTGAGGTTGTTATTTTCATGCAACAAAGAAGTAAACAAATCTTTAAAAGTCGGCCATCCTTCATAATTTCCATTAAACTTAGGTAATTCTATTTTTGGTAAATATACTATATTTTGCGATGTATGTTATATATGATATATGTTACGTTTATACTTGAATTTCGCGAATCCATCGGTGCGCGTTCCGTTAACGATATAACCATATCTTTCAAATCACCTTGTAATGTGCTGTATAATTCTTCATAAACAAAGAATTCTTCGTTCAAATAGTACAGCAAAACTCCTTTTTGTTTTTTGGGCGTTATCTTTACTAACCCGTCATGTGCATATGTGCATTCTTGAATGACATCCAATATTCATCAATTATTTTTGAGCGTGCTTCAATATATCCCTTTGTCAATCTTGCCTTCGGACAGCACCATCTTCCAACACCGCGAGATATTTTTGTTGTTCTTGCGTAGTATTCATAATTGTTCCACTATATTTATTGTAAACAAATATTCAATCAAATTACTCGCAAAACTTGGTAATCTTCGGAAATAACACTAATTACTTAGTTGCAAACAAACATTCACACTCCAATAGAACGAGGTATTTTTTCTAAGAATCCTTATCGCTGTGGAATGCGGTTCTTTTGTTCAAGCGGCCCGATGTTTTTCGCTCCGTAGTTTTTGCATTCGGCTCGAATACGACCATATGCTGATAAGTATAAGGTTTACTTTACGTTGAAGGGGATTTAGAATAAAAAGGACGTGCGTTGTGCCACAAGTATATTCAGCGACTAAGGGCCGAATTTCAATCGTCAGATAAACAACCAGATAAGTCTTTATTCTATGGATAGCAAGATTCCGAGTTTTTCAATGGTCAGATAGTAGTTACCTGTCGAACAAAGGCTCTAACGGAGGAGTAAAGTTACCTGCTGCTTTAAGGGCTGGTTAGGGTTTTATCTATCCGTTATGTATGACGTTTTAGGTTATATTTGATAGTTGCATTCATTTTGTGCGTGTTAGTATTATGATTTAAGTAGGTTAGTACTGTAATTTGTAGATAATTATTATGGATAAAAGATAGCGTACAATACGCGTCATATAAGTTGAACCAAAATGGCGATCTACCTTCAATGCGCAGTACACATTTTCGAGTTTCAATCGAAGCGCGGGGCTGCGCGTAACCATAGCGACGAATGCCATTTTGGTTCAACTTATTTGCCGTGTACTATAGCGCACTTGCTTTTATTGATTGAAAATAAAATCACCAGAACAATTAAGAAGTCATTGGGTAGGCACGAAGAAGCTCAACACGGGATATAATATTAGAATATTTTAAATCACACATTAGCTAACTTGGTAAAAAAAAAACATAATTACAACAACAATAATTAATAATAATTGTATAATAAATATTAATTGCATTGTGTTGAGCATCAGTTGATGTAATTTTTGTTTTCTAATTTCATCATTTTGATGATTTATACCACAAAAGAACACAAATTCAAAGTATTTTACGATAAACAGCATGGTGGTATGGACTGTAAGCAAGCGACCAATTCGGCGAACTTGGGTCATGTATTGTATTGCAATAAACGTAAAATGACAAACATGTGTTGCGTTATAGTTCTAGTCTAACTCGATGAATTCTGTATCTGTGCATCTCGCTTGCACATAAACAGTGTGAAGTTGGCTAGCATAAACCACAGATAGCTATTCTCTAGTTAATATACAATTGAAAAACTGAAAGTAATTATTGGCCTGATAAACAGCCAGATAATTTTACTGGCCAGATAGCTATTTGACGATTTAACTGGGGATTGAAAATCGGCCCTTAATATACTATTGAAAAATTGAAAGTATTTATTGGCCTGATAAACAGCCAGATAATTTTACTGGCCAGATAGCTATTTGACGATTTAACTGGGGATTGAAAAATCGGCCCTTAATATACTATTGAAAAACTGAAAGTATTTATTGGCCTGATAAACAGCCAGATAATTTTACTGGCCAGATAGTTATTTGACGATTTAACTGGGGATTGAAAAATCGGCCCTTAATAGAAAGTGTCTTCCTAGATAAGTTAAATCTCACATCATCAAAATAATGAAATTAGAAAACAAAAATTACATCAACTGATGTTGAACACAATGCAATTATTATTCAACAGTATTGTTGTAATTATTTTATTTTTTTACAAAGTTAGCTAATGTGTGATTTAAAATATTTTAATATTAGGTATATCCCGTGTTGAACTTCTTCGTGCCTACCCTATGACTTAGATAATAAATTAACTACTGACCTGTTGTAATTATTCTGATGATTTTATTCTCAATCAATGAAAGCTACTCTATTTCAGCTATAGTACGCGGCAAATAAGTTGAACCAAAATGGCCTTCGTCGCTGTGTTTACACGAAGTCCCGCGCTTCGATTCAGACCTTAAAATGTGTTACTGCGCATTGGAGGCAGCTCGCCATTTTGGTTCAACTTATATGACGCGTTGTACGGTATCTTTTATCCATAATAATTATCTACAAATTACAATACTCATAAGTCTCAACGGTGTAACGTTAAAAACTGTCAGTAGTTTTAAGTACCTTGGCCACGTTGTCACGAGTGACTTAGGGGACGACGGAGACATAGAGAGGGAGCGCAGGGCGTTGTCAGTGAGAAGCAATATGCTCATCCGCAGGTTCGCTCGTTGTTCTAATAACGTCAAAATAACCCTTTTTAAGGCGTTCTGTCAATCGTTCTACACGAGCGGCCTGTGGGTGTCATACACGCGACGAGCCTACAGTGCCCTGCGTGTCCAATTCAATAATGCCTTCAGGATGCTGTTGGGACTGCCATGGCGCTGTAGCGCGTCGGGAATGTTCGCAGAGGCTCGCACAGATGGTTTTCACGCCATCATGCGCAAGAAAGCGGCCTCCTTACTGCGGCGCCTGCATGGTAGTGACAACAGCATTTTGAAGATGATTGCTGCCAGACCGGACTGTCCATTGCAGAGACACTGGGTGGCGACAGTCATAAATAAGATACAATAGATAATTAAATCAATCAATAGTAAAAACTAACAATACTAACATAATTATTTAAGTGCTATTGTTACTAACACACCAATACTAACAATACTATGGACAAATGTAGTCTGAAATAAACTTATTATTATTCTCTTTATTCATTCATGTACATATAAATTATGAGTATTTCTCAAAATAAATGTACGTAACGAAATGGTAGTAACGAAATATTGTTACGAAATAGTCCTTAGATGTAACTAAATAGTAACCATAAGGCTGGTTACACATTGGCGAAATATTGTGAATGCTCTTCATTTATTCAATACGAAATATTTGTAAGTATGTACCCAAATACTTAAGGGGTTAGAAATAAAATAAGGGAGTAATCATTCATACTATTTTAATCAAATTATTTTTTTTTCCCAATCTTTTAAAAATTAAAACCTGACGTTATTTTAAACATAAAAAAACTTAATTAGAATCACTATCCATTAGCGCTTTATAAATTTCTTCCTTATCTTTGTAATAATTGAATTCTTTCCGAAACACATTTGGTTTGACAATCCGTTTTTTAATCTTTGGATCACATCGCTTTGGCGCGTGAAGATAATTATTAAGCGATAGAGGTTTAAGTCCTTTATAAACCACTTTCTTTTTTGTGTGTATATTTTCCAGTATTTCGTCGTTAAGAATAGTCAGTCCACATGTTTCGCCTTTGACTTTGTGAGTGCCTTCAATTGGTACATTTTCATTATTTTCATATTCAGTGTTATTTTTTGTTGCATTATTATTTTGTATTATAACATCTACATTGTCCAAATCATTGAAATTAAACTCCGGTTCATTAAATGACATTGCATCACTCATATATTTTTCATCCGTAGTTACAGCTTCGTCACTTATTAAATCCTCGAGAATTATTGGCTTTGTATTGATATCAGTTGTTGATCCTTCTTCCTCATGACTTTTTATTTCTTTACTTGGTTTGTCTGTTTCACCTTTTTGTTTTAATACATTCATTATATCAATTGGATATTTGTCTTCTTCCATATCTTTTTGTTGCTTTGCTGTTTTCTTCCCTGTTCCTTTTCCTTTATTCTTAAAGTTTTCTTTGCCTTGTTGTGTTTCGTCTGCCTTGAGGCATTTTACTTCAGTATCATAGAAAGCATGGTTTGCAGACATAAATCTTGACGAAGATAACAATGTTACTTGTTCTGGGGGTTGCCGTTTAACATTTTCCTCCTTTGATGTGTCCTGAAAATTAAAAACATGACATCAAAGTGTATTTAAAAATATTTTTTTTTTATGATTGATTTTGAAAGGTATTTATTAGTTTTTTATTTGTGTTTGACCCTAAAATACGTCAAAAATCATAAATAAATCTCTTTTATATTTGCTCTCAAATGGACATTCACCTCTAAGTCTTGATCACTCTCTCTGTCATCTATCCTGGGTAAATCATTGTCCTCACTCCAAAAATCCGCATCTATCAGATCTGAATCACTATGATAACTTATACTGACATCACTCTCCGTCGTAGTAGAACTATTTATTCTTTTGAATCTTTTCGCTGCTGGTTTTTGTTTTTTCAAGGCTTGCGGTTTGTTACTGCATGATGCTTTTGGTTCTGATAGGGTGTT
Source organism: Leucania comma (assembly GCA_958295575.1). Lineage (NCBI taxonomy): Eukaryota > Metazoa > Arthropoda > Insecta > Lepidoptera > Noctuidae > Leucania > Leucania comma. The sequence goes on from OY282469.1 coordinate 6,682,444, forward strand.
GGATAGAAGTTCATGTTCTTTAGTGTAGTAGCAATCACAGCAGATATTTTCTGGCAATCAAAGCAGCTCAGCAATTTATATTTAATTGTCGTGTTGCCATCCGTTACAATCTGATGCAGCTTCATTGTTCCTTTTATGGGAATAATATTTTCAGGGATATTTTTGGTCATCTTCTGAATGTCGTTTTCATTAACATAAAACATTTTTACTTTACTGTTAACCATTAAATAGTCATATGCTTCTTTTGCGTTGGTTATGTCATTGCCATGTGAAATATGATTGTCAAGTTGGCGCTTTAATGCCCCACCAACCCCGTCAGCTGGCCCTTTGCCGTGAGAGGCTTCAAAAAAATTCCAAGTTGCATATTCAAATCCGTATTCTTTTATATTATGTTGGAACAAGAAAAAATTATGTTTTTGGCGGTACTGAGTTGTAGGGCTATCAGAAAATATATGAATCTTTTTAATGGTAAAGTGTTGGCACAGTTTCATTATTGGATCCAAATGGGCCCAGATTGCTCCAGGACCATGTTCATTATTTGGGGATATGGAGCATATCGATTGGGGTTTCACATTTTTTCTGTAAAAGACGCAAGTGTGCAATGTGACTTGATTTCTAGACCCTCCGAAGTGTATCGCCTGAATTTCTTCAGACTGCTTGCACGAAAAGTTTTCTGAAAAATCGCAAATCAATGCAGCTTCGTCTTCATCAAGGTTTTCAATACACTTTTTCCACGCCAAGTACTGATGTTGAACATTGTAGTAGTGAGTTTTAAATTTTTGAACATCATTTTGAAATTCTTTTATCAATGCATTCACTGTCCCTTTCACTACCTGTTTTGAATACTTTTTCGTCTGTTTTTCTACGCATTTCTTTTTGTCAATTTTAATATAAGTGTGTGTGCCTATTTTCCATTGAAGCCACTCCACAGGGCTGTCTTCATTTATTGTCAAATCAACAGCTAGTTTCTTATTTTTGCATTCAGAACACTCAGAGTACATGCATTTAAAACATTTACTGCAAGTGACATTTTTCATAAGTTCGTCAATGTCAGATGTCTGAAGCAAACCTAGCTTCTTCAACGATATTGCCTTGAAAGATAAATTACTATGCTTTATGCAAGCACAAGTATTCCTATCTTGAAGTCTTGGTTTCACAACGGAGAACGGTCGAAAACGATAAAAAGTTTGCAAAGACGCTTTACCACCCTCTAACCTGTATTTTCTATAGAGCTTGTATATTGGTTCCATTAAATATCTCTTTTGCACTTTTTCTTTGTTTCTCGTTATGCACTCGTTTTTTCCCGCACTAGGTCTACTTACATCTTCTCTTTCAAAGAAATCTTGTATATCTTTCATGAATTTCTTTTTCATTTCGTTTATTGATTTCGTCTTTCTTATTCTTCCTTTCAGACCAAGAACATTAGAAATAGCTGTTTTTAATTTGTATTTATTTGCAATATCGTTGGTAGCAACTTTTTTTAGTACTTTCTTCTCTTTGGTATCTGCTTTATTAAACTCTGTTTTTAAAGAATCTGTAATTGTGTTAAGCAAAATTAACTTCTTTTTTACCTTTTCTTTTTCCGTCACGGACACATTTGGTAAAGTTTCTTCTAAAAAACTATTCGATTTTGTTAACGGTGTGTCATCACACTGACGAGTTTCAATGGAAATAGCATCATTATCAGGCCTAATTTGTTGGGGTAGTCGTTTTTTCAGAATTTCCACTCGCTTTTTCATCCGATTGCAGGCCTGTCTTAAATTTTTATTTCGTCGTTTTAATTGAGTATTTTCTTCAGTAAGCTTTTGTAGTCTCTCCTTTAGGATATTTGTATTATTTTTAGCATTTTTTCTTACTTCCAATGTGTTGTTTTGTTTTGTCGTAGAGTAGGCCTTTTTTTTCTTTCAGCTCTTATAGCATTGGCTTGTCTCCACTTTGCTCGTAGCTCTTGTTTTTCTTCTTCTGTAAGAATTTCTTTTTTCTTTTTGATATTTTCTTTAACTTTTTCCAAATGTTTGACACGGATTTCCTCATATTTATTTGGTTTATCCTTTTTGAGTCGTTCTCTGTAAGCTTTTTGCCTTTCGGCATTGGTTTTTGGCGGCATTCCTTAAAAAACAAAAGAAGTAATGCAGTTGTATATAAGCAGTTGTAAGTAATAACCAATTTGATAAGTCAAACCAACAAGTATAGTGGGCATCTCTACAGAAGTGTCATTAGCAAGAGTTAAGTATTTGTAACAATCGGTATAATTCTATTCTCAAGCGAATTGAAACAAAGCCGCGAGGTTTTTTAACCGACGAAAAGGAGGAAGTTCTCAATAGAACTTCATGTAAGTAATATCAGGGGTAAAAAGTTGTTAAATCACATAAAAACGTAATTTAAATTATTTCATTATTTTTTGCTGGTGGCACTTCTATATAGCAGATAATATCCAATCCTTTAGTTATTGACGCTCTATATATTTTTTTTTCATAAATTAAGTAGTGAATATTACTATGCTTAGTCAGGTTATAACAGTATACACTCAGCTTTATGTTGTACTTTTTCGTTACGTAACGAAATTCGTAAAAAACGTTACGAAATATTAGACAAATTGAGGTCAGAAAAAATATATTTATTGATAAAAGCTGTTACAGCAAATATAAAAGCTTATTAAATATTCGTACAACACGTATTACAAAACTGGGTAAATGAAGACTTACCGTTCTATGAAAAATCGCTGATTTTACTTCCTGTCTCGAAAAAGTAACCCCACAAAACACACACGTTCTCACTGATTTTCACGATAGATGTAATGGCGGAGACGTCAAACCAATAGCCAATCAGAGTGAAGCTAGTGTTGTCCGTGTAAAAAAATTACGGAATCGTTCAGAAATCATGGGAAAGTAGAAATAAATCGTAACTAAAGAGTAATAACTAAATAGTAAATGAGAGCGACTCATTTTGTTTTTTTGCTTTAAATTGCCAATTCACTATGACACCCCATAGAAAATCAATTTGATACAGAAACTGCGATTACTGTAGAACGATGATACAAAGAAATTTACAATAATTTAGTTACGTATCGCATTTTATGAAACAAAAACACATGAAAAAGGTAGAGTGGCAAACAGGTTTTTGTATGAAAGGTAAAAAAAGCTATTTTTAAAATATCGAAATATTTGATAATAAGTATGATTATAGCTATAATTCTTCGTTATCTTAAAGATTAATATTCATCCTACAAAATTGAGTGTGTGTTTTTTTTGTGTGATGATTTATAAATATAAAACTTTTGAACTGTTTCAAAGCACACTTTTTTTTTCAAAGATGTACATGTATTTTGAGAAATACTCTTATATTTTTAAATATTTCTTTAAAACAAACACATAAAAAAAAAACATTTAAAAATATAAAAAATAGTGTCCTACCGGTATCGGGAACAGGGTCCAAGTTACCGGCGGTCAGGGCTCCAGAGAAAGGAACCTCCTAACGATACGAGCCGTGTCCAGGAGTACTGCTTTCTGAATCAATCCCTTGATCCAGTCGCCTAACGAGAGCCTCCTAAGGTGTTGGTCGAGGCTCTTGGCTATTAAGCCATTGGCTGAAACGACTATCGGTACAATGATAGCCGAATCCACTATTATTATATTATTATTATTTCCTTTATTTCTTGTTTTACATATTTTTTACATTTTTAAATATTTTTAACATATAATATATAAAAAAAAAACATTTAAAAATATAAAAAATAGTGTCCCACCGGTATCGGGAACAGGATCCAAGCTACCGGCGGTCAGGGCTCCAGAGAAAGGAACCTCCTAACAATACGAGCCGTGTCCAGGAGATTATTACTAACCCATTTAAATCATAATACTCGTACCAACACGCACAAATGAATGCAACTATCAAATATAACCAAAAACGTCATACATAACGGAGAGATAGGACCCTAACCGGCCCTTAAAGAAGCAGGTAACTTTATTCGTCCGTTAGAGACTTTGTTCGACAGTTAACTACTATCTGACAATTGAAAAACTCAAAATTTTTGCTATCCATGGAATAAAGGCTATCGGGTTGTTTATCTGAGGATTGAAAAATCGGCCCTAAATATACAAATCAAATAAGCATAACTCGTCTCAACAGGTAACATGCACTAGAATTACAGAGATCATTCCTATTAAATACTTATATGTAACAAAATATAGGCTTACTCAAAGCTAAAGCACAGTCAACTATAATTATAATGGACACTCAATAAATTGCACCTACTTATAAAATCAAGTTATTTAAAAAAGAAAATAAAAAAATACTAGTTATTCTTTTATAAGTCCTTAACAAGTTCACCAGCGCCGCCAATTGAAAAAAATCATAACTTGTAAATAGAATCAAAAATGCAAAATGTTATCCGTCATCCGTAGGTACTTATACTAGAAAAGGCAACCCAAGCAGTACAACGTCTAATCACTTGATTAGACGTCGGACGCATTAGTGAAGGATGACAGTACTAACCCTCCAGATCATCATGGGGTTACATCAAAATGCTGCGTATAAAGGCTATTATTATCATCATTGAAGAAGCAGATTGTGATCAGTATTAAATAACTGTTAAAAGTTTTCATAACAGAACTCTGTTCATTGGACGTCAGTTATTTTATCTTCCCCAATCAATTATACTTTACTATCTCTACTGTTTGTGGTATTTAAATAAATTATCTGTATTTGTAATATTTAAATATTTCCTTCGGACCTTCCTCTTAATTCAATGTTTTCTCTTCACCACCATTGATACAGAATACCTACAGAATGTTGTTTTTTGTAGTTTTGGATTAACCTCAGCCATAGAAACTATTTAGGTGTCAAGTTTCATGGCCCTATAGCGTACCGTTTCTGAGTTATTTGCCTTTGGTTTTATTTTATATTAAAATATTCCCCAATTGCTCGGATATTTTTTTTCTGGAATGAATTCTTGCTCGGATCGAAAAAAACGTTTTTTTTTTACATATTTGTATTCTATTGCACGGTGGTGTTACAGGGGGTTTAAAATTTTGGTTATTTTTGACCTAGGACGCACCGTTTTTGAGATAATTGAATTTCTTTTTTTTTAATCATAGGACCCATAGCACGGACACGGTGCGAGTAAGTTTTTACGGAATCCTTGGTGCGCGAGTCCAACTCGCACTTGACCGGTCTTTTTGCTCCATATTGATGTTCACAAAAACACAATCCGAATGATTCCATTAGTAATACAGCCTAACGCTGTACTATAGCGTTCATTTACTCTTATAGCTGTATATTACCGTTGTAGGCAGTAGTTATAACACCACAATAGTTATAAGAGTGTACAATTACACCAAACGAATAAGAGGTATAATGGAGTTCGTTTACACCAATATACAGCAATAAGTATCATTTTACACTAATATAACACTTAGATCTGTATAAAGAAAGTGGTGACGTGCAATATACAGCCTATATACAGCTTTAAGTGTAAAACGCAGCTTAAAGTGTCAAAAAACTCTTAAAGCTGTTTAATTGAGTAAAAATACTCTGATATATAACCATAAGCGTACGCGGATACTGTCGCGAATGCGAAGTCGTATATATTTTTTAGCCCTTTAAGCCATGTATGAATAGTTCATTAATTTACCATTAGAATGCAGGTGCAACACAATTTAGTGCTTTTGTAGTGTTTGGCCGGATATGTGTCGATTCGGTGGGTAGTCATATAGCGTAGAGGCCGTGCTATAGGTACCCTCAGATAATGATTAGTTAGGACGTGGCGTGATATAGGAGAAGAGGGGATAGCGCGCCGTGGTGGTCAGCGAGTGAGCGCGCCAGCGTCACTTGGACCCGAGGGTCGGAGCTAGCAGTATATCGGTGAGCGATCTTGTTATTTCCCAGTGCATGTGTATTTATTCAGATTGACCAAATATTCATTGTGCCTATATTGTTTTCCAATATTGTGTGTGTATTGTTCTAACAGCGATAAGATTCAGAAATGATACTAAATCAGACCAGTTCTCAGTTGTGAGGCTCGGGGTGGCTGTAAGGGGAGGTTGGAGGCCACTTTGGGGGGTAACACCCCCGATATCATTGCGATGATAAATTCAGTAACGGTTATTCAGTAAAAAATCAGTTTACGTAATACAGCGGTCGATAGATTACAATGTTATCGTACCTAGGCTAATCAGATATTCGTCATTGAAGCGTAATTGACGACAGATACCTTTATGCAGCCTAAAGCTGTTTTACACCCTTGTACAGCCCTTATACAGCTCTAAACTGTAAATCGGCTGCTTTTATTGATGTTTGTTACGCTTGCGTGTTGCTTGGGAAGTATTTATGGGAATAAAGAATGTTTTACAACACTTAAAATCGTGTTGATTTAAATTAGCAACACTTTAAATTAGCTTGATTTTGCATTTGAAGCAAATGGGGAGTTATTTGTATTTCAAATGTAAAATTTAGCTAAATAGCAACATTTCTATTCTTCTATTTACGTAAACGTAGTGCTTATATTTTCTTTGTATTTACGAGTTATGATTTGTTTTCAACTGGAGGCGCTACTGGACCTAGGAAGCTCGCTAGCGGGGCTCTTGAAGACATAGTAAATACCTACTGTAGCAACTTTTTGTAATATTCTGACAAATATGCATTTGTTATTACAGATTCTTTTATTATTTTTTAATAATTTAGTAAGTATAAGAACAAAACAAGTGACCACTAAGAATTGTGCACGCATCTGTACGAAGCTATTACATTATATTATACTGGAAATTTTAGAACACTAGGTATATGTACTGCTTGGCCGCTTTTTTGTACCCTTTCCAACTTGGTCGGTTTATCCATGTTCTGTATTTGTTGTGGTATTTTTATTTTTATCTCTTTAATTATTAAGTGTAATGAGCTGAAATTTCATATATGAGTAGTTGCATTAATACACTAATGATTGAAAAATGTTTTATTTTACTTTTCCAGTAAAAAGTTCTATAATCGGGTGTCATAAAATACAGTGGTCTAGTCATAGTAAATAATTTCATTGCTCAGTAATTACTTAGCGCACATACATGAAACATTGCAGGACATTGTAGAGCCTTACAAGTTATAGATACATGCAAAAAGTTTGACTCTAGAGTTCCTATTTTAAGAGCTTTGACCTAATACCCTTATTTTACGTTTATTTTTATATCTTCTGAACGGTATGTTTTTTTCAAATTCTGTTTTTACACACATTACACACAAATCCAAAGTAACGTGCGCAAAAAATTATAACATTCTACTAAACCGTTTTATATGATTTTCATCAAATTGGCAAACGTCACCGCAGCGGAAACTTGGATATCTTCGTAATTATAAGACACACAAATTTCATTTATACATACACATTTACCTCTCGTTATACACTAATTATTGTATGTATTTTTTTCTGTATGTCCATAGAAAAAAAAAGTGCCGCTTCAAATACGTAGTCCTGGCGGAAACAGTTTTTGTTGAATATCTGCTGAATGGCTGGATACACAAATTTGCACTTACCATACACATTTACAGGACGTCATACACTAAATATCTGCTTAACTGAAATTAAGACATTCCACACTTTTCCGCTTGAAATACGCTCACAAACAAAAACTGCAAAGGATTTAGTTTTTCGCCGCGACGCAGGATTCAAGCGAATATTTTTTTAAGTGATCAAGCAGAAATTACTGCAATAGTACATGTACAAAAAATTTATAAATTACATCAACTTACATCATCATTCCTATTCAACTGGGCTTCAATGACATCCTGATCCACACTGCATGGCAAGAAGAAGTCTACCAGTTCAAAGACTCCTTTGGAGTCCAATACTAGGCGATCTTCACCAACTTCCAAGTTCAGATCTTTGAGGCTTACCTGTAAGATGAGTTTAAAAATTTAGAGAAAATCATTTTTACTATTTTGTACAGTATGGTCAAAATACATTGGACACTTGGAAACCGGCATTCCAAACTTTTTTTTTAAATAATTGAAACTAATGTTTCGCTGCGATTCCACCTGATGGTAAGCAGTGATGTAAACTTTGATGGTGAGGCGCACTAGTTTATTAGAAGCCTATTCACTCTAGCTTTGAAGACACGTAAATTATAATTGAATGAGCAGACCATAACAGACAAATTATTCCAGCCTTTTGATGTACGTGGTATAAACAACGAAGCGAAACTCTTGGTCCGGACTTTAGAGGTGTCAACAATGTAAGGATGGATACGCTGTCGGATTGTCCGATGGTAGAATGTAGATAGCAGAATCAAGTCATGTAATTTCTGCTCATACTCCCCAAAAAGCAATCAAGTAAAATGCCGAAAAGCTGGCTACCTTGTGCCTGTGCTCCAGGCTTTATAGATTGGACTTAACCAAATCTGTATCACCAATTAACCTCTGAGTCCAAAGCTGCTTGTTGGTATTTTACAGCACTAGCACATAATGTGGCTGCAGTATTCCACACTTTTGTGCACACTGGAAATTTGCCTTAATTATTATTCCTAACAAGAATTGCTGTGCAATCAGTTGTTCGAAGTTCAGAGCAGTCAAGATATTTCAGCCATACTGTAATAGTCCGTCTATTATACAGGTATAGCAAAAGGTTCAATAATACTTAGTGCATTTTCTTTTCTTTTTTTTTTAAACTATGGACTGTGGCTATGAATATTGATGTTTCAATCAAATGACGCAGTTTTATTTTTCATCATGTTTTTTTTTATTTGTCATAGTTTCAGAGTTGACCATCCATGCCTATTTGAATACAGCCTGTGTTTTATGATAATAGCTAACTCCATAGATATTGTTTTAAAATTTTTCATTTCTAAAATTAAATTCAGTCAAAAGCATGAGTATCTTACATTATGTTGTTTTTGAAAAGGTGTTTTCTACTCGGGTTTTTCCCGGTGATTTTTCCTTGCTCCCGCTCTGAAACCCTCAGAGAAAGGGAATTCCGAATCCCCTGTTAATTAGTAACAAATACTGTATCCCCCAGTACTTTGCTTAAAATGGTAACTGTATGAATAGCTGCTTGTTTTTGTATTATTTGGATGTTTATTTATACCTGAATCTAATTTATCACAATATCTATGTATGCTTTTTGCTACTATTCCTGTCGCTCCTATTACTATTGGTATGACTTCTGTAGGTGTGTCCCACAACCGCATTATCTCAGTTTTAAGCAGATGATATTTGCTTAACTTCTCAATCTCTTTAGGTCCTATGTTGTAATCTGATGGTACTGTAATATCTATTAAGTATGTTTTATTTTCTGTTTTATTTACATATATTATATCCGGTCTATTATGAGTTACTGTGACACCTGTCTGAACTGGGATCTCCCACATTAACTTTGCTGTATCATTTTCTTTTATTTGTGGCTGTGTTAGTTTTTCTTGCCACCAAAGGCTAGCCACTTCAAATTTATGTTTTTTAGCTAATGCCCAGAAAATATACTGTACAATGTTATTGTGACGTTTGGTATAGTAAGTGCCGGCTAACTTCTCACACCCAGAGATGATATGTTGTGTGGTCTCATCTTTCGCCAGACATAGCCGACATTTGCCATCAATAGGCCTCTTCAAGATATCTCTTTCGAACTGTTTAGTCATGATAGCTTGATCTTGTATTGCAAAAATTGAAGACTCTAATGTTGATGATATCAGTTGTTTTTTAAGCCAGTTAAAAGAGTATTTCCTATCTATATGTTCTTTTTCTAATACTGCTTTATAAAACTGCCCATGTAGCGGCTTGGCCTTCCATTTTTCTATTGCTTTTTGTATAGATGCCGCTTTTATTTCTTTATCTGTATACCTATTGCTTTGCGGTAATCCTATCTCTCGTATATTCGTTCTAAATTCTTTATATATTGAGTATTTATCTTTATCTCTATCATGCCTAACTATCACTTTAACTATATCATCCTGCTCATTACCTAAGTATTGCTTATATTTTATTATTTGTGTTTTATATAATGATTCTATATTTGTTAGGCCTCCTCCACCTTCTTCTAACGGTAGATATTATCTAATTATATCTGCTTTTTGTTTCTGTGCTTTGTTGATTGCTAAAAGTTTCCTAGTTTTAACATCTATATTCTTTAAATTACTATTTTTGTAGTTAATTACACCAAATGATTAGAGTAGAACCGGCACCGCATACGTATTTATTGCTTTTATTTGATTCCTAGCATTTTATTGTGTAGTTACTATTGATTATATACGTTTAAAGTATTCTTTTTTTATTTGCTCTCTTATTCTGTTAGGATCTATTTTGCCAGCCTCATTAATACCTAAATATTTATACGCCTCATCTTTTTTCAGATGTTCGAACTTTATTCCGCTTAGTAGTGTATGTCCTTCTCCATGCTGTTCACTTACTCTACCGACTGTTATATGTAGAACATTGCACTTATTTAATCCAAACTGCATTCCTATGTCTCGCGTAAATATCTCGGTACTATCGTAACAAAATTTGTAAACTATTTTTATTATTTGCATAAACTTTGAGATCATCCATATATATTAGGTGATTGACAGATAAATTACTCTTGAGTTTATAACCTTTTAATATATATTTGTTAAGTAAACTTGAAATTGGGTTTATACCTTAATAAAAAAGTAACGGCGATAATGAATCTCCTTGGAATATTCCTCGGCGAATAACTATGGGATCAGTGGTTACACAAGCGTTCGCGCCACGGGCCGTCATGATGACATTCCATGTAGGCATGACCATCTCCAGAAAGTCTACGATAGCACTCGAACACTTGTACAACCTCAACACCTGGAGAAGCCATTCGTGCGAGATGCTATCAAAGGCCTTCCGATAGTCTACCCATCCCATACTTCAGTTTTTCTGGCACTGATGTGCGTCTTCTATTATGGCTTTGTTAATCATAAGGTGGTCTTGGCAAACCCCTGGCGCGTCGCGACGTTATCGCTCCAGAACAGAGAGGATGCAGCCTCTCTGTTCTGGAGCGATAATGTCGTTAACTTTACAATGTTTGTATAGTTCGTTTGATAACATGGACGTCAAAAGTTTATAAAATATTGAAAATATTGTATTTATGGAATAGATTATCTCTAATATGTATCATTCTTCTAGTGTTAACTCCTCTTTTTATTTCTAATAGTCTACCTATCTCTTTTCTAATGCCTTCAATTTTATTCTTTATTCTCAACTTCCAAGGTGGTTCTTTTTTAGGTTTTATTGTGGACGGCGGAGTATATGGTTTTTGCCCATTAGCTGTTATCAGGGTCTTGGCTGCCGCGTATACTATGTCGTTTATTTCGCAGAGAGTATTATTAGTTATAAGTAGTGTTTTTATGTAATTATTTATCAATTTAAAATTAATTATAAATTGTTTGGTAAATTTCGGTTTCGACAATAATTTTCTATCAGTAATCAAAATTTATTTTGTTTCTGCTAGAGTTTGAAGGAACTGAAGAATTACAGGGTCTAGGTTATCATCTACTTCTACATGTTAATTAGAATCAAGAGCTGCTTCTGGTATTATGAGCATATCATGAGATATTGGTGTGCTAGGATTTTCAATGTTCAAATCTAAGTTAGGTGTGATAATTAAAGCTGGTATTTGTTGATTTGTTACTACAGTATCATTGCTAATATCCAAGTTTGTATTAGTGTTTGTCTGTACTAAGGACTGTTCGGCTTTTAATTTAATTTCATCTAAAACTTGAGTGGATATGAATTTACGGGTTACAACACTACGAGCTTGATTTGAAAGGGTGTTTCTGGTGAATCTACTTTAGGATTGTGTTGGTTCCTATCTTTAAATAATTTCTCAAATCTTTTTATGTAACCTGGACCTTCAGCTTTTGCTCTGTAGTAACAGAACATTAATTTGTGTAACTCCTCTTGTGACCAGTTTCTTCTTGAATCACCAACATGTGAACTTGTCGTTTTCGCATCCGACGCACTGGCAGGACTCGTAGGACTATTTGTGTCCCGGTCCTGCAAGTTATCGTCGGTATAACTGATAATTTCGGCTGTGACTTCTTCGGTTTCCCCGACTCTCGCCCTCCTGCTCAGCGAAGAGCCACTGACGGTCCACATGCTGTCACGTCCAGCGTCAGCCTAGACATGCCCACGGGCAGCAGCATTAAACGTATATTTTCATTACTATTCTCCATATTGTTTGGGGTTTGCCAGAGCCCCGTTGGTCACCTGCTTAGCAACTTTGTTGCAGGTGTCCGCCTCTCACGTGAGCTAAGATGTTATACTCGGACGTGGGGTTGGCCTTCTGAGAGGCTTACATTATTATTGTTATATACGAGGGATTTTTATAATTTGTTATATAATTTTTATTTATAGTATGACAGTTTCTGCTAATGATCCGAAGCGACAATATGCATAAGTATTGATAGAATGTGACATTTTATTTTAGTTTTTTTTTAATTAATTTTGCATATAAACTAATGATTGACTGCCATTTCCACTTCCATTGGTAAACATCTGATATTACTAAAAATACTTACAGACGAAGGTATCTTAAATTCGGCTAGCAAGTATTCAATCTCTCCAGTGGGTGGCTCACGTCTAAGCCTATACTCAAGTTCCCTCTTCACAGCTGCAGGAACCCCAGGTTTCTGAACAACACCCTTGTCATCCAACTCTTCAATAAGAGGGGCTTTCACTTCATTCTCTGTTCCAGTTTTTATTCCTCTAATTTGAATTCTATGACACTGCAAAGTACCAATAGACTTTCGATTTTTCAAAATTGTGTACTTTTGCATGTCTATTTCAAACTGATACTTATCTTGCAAACCCTCAAAGACAACTGTGAGAAAGAATGTCTGGAATAGATCATCCTTTTCAATCTTCTTGAAGAATTCTGGGTTTATAGCAACATCATAGACTGTAGCCGGTGCTCCCGATTTGTCAGGTTCGGTTCTACCTTCACCAATGCTCATGGGAACTCTATAAGTGGAAGGATCTTCAGAACTGAGGATCTGCATTAGCTCTTCATTGCTGATATCTCTTGGGCAAATTATGGCATCAGTCAGGCATATGTTTACGAATACCTTCTTGTTATCTGGTTTTGTAAATGTTTTAACACAAAAGCCTGCAATAAATATTTGTCCATTAATTTTGTGACTGTAAGATTTGAAGAATCCTGTGCTTGTCGAAGAAATTTTGTTGCTAGGAAGAGCGGACGGTCAACTGCGTGATTGAAATATGTAGAACTACCCAGAAATATTAACGAAGCCAGTTACCTACCTGGAGTAGGTTTCACTAGTTTCGAGGGTACTGTGTCGACATGAGATAGAAGCTTATTAAATTCTTCCTCAACTGGATTCTCCTGTAACAAATAATCATATAAAAATGCGACTTTCATAGTTTAATACTGCGCCAGTGTGGTTTGAGCTCAATTGTAGACTACGTTAACAGTATAATCTTTAAACGTACTCTTATAATTCTCATATTCTTTTCCATGATGGTTGGATCGACGTCCAAAGTTATTGACTTTTTTGTCATATTGTTTTAGTTTCTAGGCAGTTTCGGGTATAGCAACAAAATCAATTATTTTCCAAAGAGACCCAATACCCAACAAAACAAATTGTATTCGGATATTACCCTGTCACTGTCAGTGTCACCGGTGAATTTGTCAGTAATCGTGACATTGACAGTGGCATTTTCTGTTTTTTATGTTCACTGTACTTTGTATTATTACTGAAAGTTCACTGCAAGTTTCATAATTATTTTTATGGTGGTAGGATTATTATTATAAACTTTGAAAAGTAATACAAATAAAATACGGCTGTAATTGTCACAATAATCCAAAGCAATCTCTTCATCTTTCAAAATTAAAACTCGAGTAGTCAGTTTTTTACTCTCAGGGTGTTTAGGCGATTATCAAGTAATTCTAATTTCTCGATTGTCACTTCGTTGATTTTTCACTGGTTGGTTATTTCAAGATTTGCTCTCGTGTACCAAAATATCATTAGAAACACAATGAACTCAGATCAAAATTGATTCGAAAACTTCCCTGACATGGAAATTGAAATCACAATCCATATAAAACATAAAAAGGATGATGCTAGAGTTTCTATGAAATACTTTTCAACAGCTATGTGTGATATATCGTTGGAAAGATATTTTGAACTGAATAAAAGTACTTAACTATAACTCCAAGTTCGAAAGTTTACTCCGTACAAAGCTTTTCAAGTGTTTTATTTTGACAAATAAAACAATAACGTCTTATAAAAATAAACATTATCCAGTTACTGCTAAGTCTATGACGTCATTTAAAATAAGGCTTTGCGTACAAATCCCCCATGACTGGCGTATCAAACAATAAATTGATATAATATGCGCTTAGCTCCCTACAGTAAATTGTGCAGTCATGCAGGTAAGTACATTATATCGTTGGAGAATATTATTATTGTTAACTATCTATCAAAGATTTATTACAATCACGCAGTCTGCAATTTTCCGGTGACATATACATTTCATTTCGTAGATGTTTGCTTCTGTAAGATTTCACCAACTTCATTTGGTAGGTTTCCAAAGTTAATACAATGATTTTTCCTTCACTGAATCTTAGAAAACCAATATTACTTGCTTCTATTCTTGTAAAATTAACTCTTTAAGGATAGTTCTTCAGAGACAATTTTCGATTTCTATGGATATAATTTCTGTAATCAAATAACAAAAGGCATGTAATATTTTTTTGGGACAAATGACGTTTTTTAAATAATTACTGTACAAGTACATAATAAAATGTAGTAAGTATGAAGTTTGTTCTTCTGATCCATATAACGTGTCCGTTTGCCATTTTCTGGAACTAAATGGTCAAACAAAGTTGCATACACCCTGGTGTGACCCTGTGATACATCAATGTAAATTATAATTATATCGAAAGGAAATTAATTGTCCTCTTAAAAAGTATGAATATTAGTTAAATCAATGTTAATGTGTTTTATAAAAAATGTCCGGCGTATAATACTGACGTAAGCTGCGCTTAACCGTACTTGGTCGGGTTATGATAGTGAGAGTGAAAGAGATGGCAGGCTTACCATGCGAAGAGATGCCAGTCACCACTCACCGTATCTCTCTCTAATCTGTGCACTAGCACCAGTCGTGCAACGGACGAACTAGAAGGCGGACGTGTGGTTGATAGAGGTAAATATCTGATTAGTCTGTTTGGTTAAGGTTGCTTTCTAATTACAATGCCTGCTTTAAAAAAACTATTTATTGTTTTAAAACTTCAATCTGCATTTCGTGTGATGCTTTTAGATTACTGATTTGTGTATAGTATAAAAATGACATTTTAAATCAGGATTTTGTCTAAAAACATTAGAAAAATGATTGGTATGTTTACTTCTTATAAATCATTATTTAAATTAGTTTTTCTCTCTTTCAATATTAAAGGAACGCTTTTCTAGCTTAATTCTTCTTATCTAATTTAAAGCCGTGTATATGACAGTAGTTCTAGTCTTATTTAATCCAATGAGTGCGAGCCAGACCGACCAAAAAAAAGGTTTCTGACTCAACGATGTAATTGATACGATTTAATTATATTACTTATAGCTTTATTTGACTATTACCAAAACTAACATGTTCAGTAAAGAATAAACCGGGAACTACATTAGGCCGACGTACACGAATTGAATTCGATGCTAGCGCAAAATTGGTTTAATATTGCGTTACCACACGCCAAGCCCAATCCCCATTTTACTTAAGTTTCCCAAAAAGGTCACGCAATTTGGCCCTAACATCGTACTCAAGAGTACCTAACGTCACAATGCCAATGTTGACCGATCGGAATTAATATCAAGAGTAAACCCCCTGGTTGTCGTAGTGTCACGTGGCGTGGATTAGGAGTGAGGCGTATTTATCGAAACAGTTAATAAACAGGTATTTAAAAGTAACAACCACTATCTCAGAACTGAAACAACAGTTCCTTTTTCACCTCTTCCATAAACAACTTACAACAAACAGCCGAGCCGATGCAAACGGAAACTAGTGACGTGGAACAGTTTCAATTGAAACATGGCTCCTTTCTGTTCAGGCTTAATATTATAGAAAAAGACAGCATTTGTTCTTTGAAACAAGCATGCAGCTTGTTTCAAAGAACAAATGCTGTCTTCTCTTGTTTATTGTAACGAAAAGAGATAGCATCTGTTCTCTGCCTGTCACTGTGTACCTTTTCGGTTTCTTTTTATGCTTATAATTTTGTATATAATAGTTAAAAAAACTAATTCTGACTAAGTAGTTTTCTTTTTATTTAACCATCTTGATACTGGTTTACTTTACAAAGGGATATTCAGTTCAAAAATAGAACGAATGATGTAACATGTATAGCTATTTTAACTATTATAAGCTGAGCCCACCCAGGCGCCCAATTCTACTATTTTTTGTAAATTCGACATTTCAAGCTGCACCTTTGTCCGGCTGTGTTATGAGGGTATATAAGATTCTTGGTTATGATTGACAAATTATCGGTGGTGTAGGTTTTCAAGTTACGATTTGATAGGTACCATGCTGAGTGACACCACCTTCCGGATCGCTACATGCTTGCGTTTGGGTGCTCCTAGTGGAGCTCCACATCGATGTCAATGCGGTGAAGCAGTCGACCGCCTCGGACACCATGGCCTGTCCTGCAGTAGAAGCGCTGGTCGGATAGCACGGCATGCCAGCATTAATGACATCATCCGCCGAGCTCTCGTCATCGCCGGGGTGCCAGCTGTTTTAGAACCTATCGGCTTGGCACGTGACGATGGAAAGAGGCCAGACGGGATGACCATAATGCCCTGGAAGTTGGGTAGGCCTCTGGTGTGGGATGCAACTTGTGTCGACACCCTTGCGCCATCCCATCTTCTGAGTACGGCAGGCTGTGCTGGGGCGGCTGCTGCAGGTGCAGAAAACCTCAAACGGCGTAAATACAATAACCTTATCGGTAGTTACATGTTTGAGCCGTTTGGGGTTGAAACACTAGGGCCATGGGGTCCGAGCGCTCATCGAGTTGTTCGTGAAATCAGCAAACAGCTGGTCGACTCTTCTCGTGACCAGAGGGCTGGGCTTTTCTTCGGTCAACGAATCAGCATTGCCATCCAACGAGGCAATGCTGCCAGCGTTCTGGGCACTTTTCCCATTGATATCGATGTGGATGAATTTTTCGATGCCCAATAAGTTCTTTTTCTACCCGTTTGTACATATTATTATTTTTAACTACTACTAGATAATGATATAATTATTATTCGATTGAAGTAAATTTTATACACCTTTTATTTTATACTTTCTGATGATAATTTTCTGCGATCAAGTAAATAAATAACAATACGCCTTTCGATTAAAAACATTTTAAAATTAAACTAATCGTTTTTGCTTTTAGTAACATAGTAACTCAGCGCTACTCTACTTGATTAGTACGGTGATAACACGCCATCTCTAAATTAAACGTCATGGGAACTAGGTCGAAGGAATAGTCCATGTCTAACTTATTGGACTATTTTATTACTTTAGCGAGCCCTTCTCCATGAAATTATTATCTAATTAGTGCGCCTAAAAATCGTACTGACGATGACATTTATTTTTGAGACATAGTTGGGCTTATTAAAACATAAGTGGGAAATCAATCGAAGGTAAGGGTATCATTCAGTCTTTAAAATTGTTTGCCATATTTTATCTATTTGAACTTTCTTTTATGAGTATATGTTGCAATTAACTTGATATTTTTGCTGTTTAGACAGTATACTATTGTGTTAAGAGATCAACTTGTGATCTATTTTACTACAAGAAATAAATTGTGTTGTGGCGAAAAAAAAAAAATTTAGACCTAGTTTGTCAGCTGTGTTAGTGAATGTAGAGATACGTATGCATAATACGTACCTGTGTTGGTGTATTTACTTGTATTACAGGTATTTATAATTTATGATAAGTTGTAGATAATCTAACCAAATCTGGGTACTGCAATACATATTCAATAAAAACTAAAATAGATCAAATAATCTAACTGATAATTGATTTAAATCTTAGAGTAAAGTTTTATTTATTTTTCTTAATTTATAGTTATTCAATATAAAGTAGCCTTATCTAAAATAAGTGGATTTCTACATGAATAATTGTTTTTTTTTTTTATAATTAACATGTTAACAGAATTGTGCAATCAAATCTTGTGGTCACTCAGTTCATGCAAAAAAATATAAAATGGCATTCAATTTATACATTTCAAATCAAGTAGATGTAAAAAAGTTATAGAAATAATAGATGCTAAAGAAAGTTCTAGGAATCTAGGAAGTAGACATGTACATAGCCACAATAATTACAGTTACATGATAAATGCATGCCTGTAACTCAGTAATTTTTTTAATGCATCAACCAGTATTTCTTAACATTAAGCTGAGTATCTAGATGTTATGTGCCACCCTTTATATCTTAAAAAAGTATCTATGTAGACAAAACTTCAACCCCTTTACAGGCCTTATTTTAATATGATTAGAGTATAATATATCCTAGTATTTTCACCGTTAGTGACCATAATCATCATCCCCATCTCCCTAGCCTTTTCGCCCCTTAAACATAACTAGATTGGGGTCGGGTTCCAACTAAATGCGGTCAGCCTTTAAGAAACATTCATTAAGTAAGACCACATAGTGATAATTTCTCAAACTTGAACTTGAGTAAAATCTGTAAAGAGAAAGGTTCCAAAAAACTTCAAGGTTTGAACCATGACTTAATGAATGAATGCATGAGAATACCTCAAAACTTTACTGAAATCAATATTGTTATCTAAGTGACATTCAGGGATAAGAATGTAGTTTAAACTAATTGACTGAATTAAGATACATTGCATAATTTTAAAAAGTTCATAACTTCAGACATTTTTATTTTTGACCGCTATCTTCTTAATTTGCAACTATTCCGGTCATTCCCAATGACTACATGATTTATTCATTATACCCTATAGGTATACCTTTGTATTTGTATTGTATTTTGGGCTGGTGTCCGCAACTCCATGACAAAAGCATGCATAATAGGGTTATTCCTTATTGCAGTAAGTTGTATATTATTATGCAATAAACTACCATTATACCTGTAATACTGAAAAATCTTACAGTTTTGGTATGGCCCAACTAGGCAGAGAATAATTGAATACCTCCA
Organism: Leucania comma; assembly: GCA_958295575.1. Lineage (NCBI taxonomy): Eukaryota > Metazoa > Arthropoda > Insecta > Lepidoptera > Noctuidae > Leucania > Leucania comma. The sequence continues at coordinate 6,701,572 of OY282469.1, forward strand.
TTTTACCTGTATTTTTAAGTTGCTTGTAATAGAGAGAGGGCAAGTCTGTCTCATCTGCTGGTTGTTAACCTGTTGAATACCGTAATTAGAGACACAATAGAAAGACAATAGGTGTGCGGACGCCGGCGTCCTCTTGGGAAATAATGAATTAAGCCACTCTAGATTGCTACTTAGGTCGCATTCTGTGCCGAAGACCCAGCCTTTGGTTCATACGTATTTAAAAAAATCTATGTGTGCTAAATATGCTCAAATCTGGACTCGCTAGTCGAGCACTGGGCATGAACACAAGTCTATAATATGGCAGCTAGGCATAACAATGGCTTTGGATTGGGGTTGTGGACACACAAACAATTCATTGTATGCTCTATGGCAACAGACGAATCAGAAGAAAAAAAACTAAGAGGATTACTATTTATAATATGTGTTTTTATTTTTTAGGTAACAAATCTATTTATAATATGTGTTTTTATTTTTTAGGTAACAAATCTATTTATGGCATAGTCATAATGGCCGATAAACACAGTCTAAACTATGATGTGAGAGAGTTAAAGTTAGGAGCTAGCTTCACTAACAACAAGGCTTCTCAATACCATACAATTAAATGTAAGTACCATTTTGATCTTTTGTTAATGGTTAAGAATAATTGTTTCCAAATTGCACTATCAAGGTTCTACAGATATGCATTTATACACTGACTTATAAGATATTGCACCACACATCTTTTAAGATATATTTTAGAATTATAGAGACCTAATCCAATTTTTTTGTTTAGTCTTTAAGATACATAGAATGACTTAAAACAAACATTTGTATCAACTTTAAAACTATGTGTGTATTTAGGTCTCTTTGTTTTTTTAGAAGTTGATAGGCAAATTTGTTCTGGTTCTGATTCTGTAACTCGAAATATTAAAGTTTGGATTAGGTCTCAGTTTAGAAGTCAGGGTTTCCTTGTTATTAATTTTAGTGTTGCTTTGTATGCTCTATCACTTATAATATTAGTTTTGTAGTGACTGACTGGCTAGTTGGTCTAGTGGTTAGTGGCCCTGACTGCTATGCCGGAGGTTGTGGGTTTGATTCCCACCCAGGACAAATGTTTGTGTGATGAGAACGAACATTTTTTCTGTATCTAATTTATCTATAATATGTATGTATTTAGAAATATATAAGTATGTTTATCAGTTGTCTTGTACTCATAACACAAGCTCTGCTTAGCTTGGGACAAGACAGCGTTCTGTGATAGTTGTGGAATATATAAGGTGACTGGTAATTAGTGAACGATACTTAAACACGTGTTTGTAGTCATGATAACATACAACTTTTACTATGGGGCCAAACCTGAAATCGCGAAAAGAAACCTGCTCGTCAATACATTTGTGTTCGCCTAAATGGTCAAAATGTACTGAACTTGGCTTATTTTTTTCGCGATTTCAGGTTTCGTCCCATAGTTAAAGTTGTTTGTATGATATATGACTTTGATGGATAAATAATAGCTAAATATGTAAATAATAAGACAGGAGCTACTTCTTTACATCTTCAGTACTGATTTATTTTGCCAAATAATAACAGAGTTAAATCATAATATATATTACAACTTTTGGAAATTGTTCAGGTAGAAATAGCCACCATTGCGCTATTTTATAAATCACTAGCTTTCTATCAGCAGTTCTTGAGTTAATTATTTATATATATTACAAATGAACATACAAAAACCATTTCTTTTTAGATGAATTTCTGATCACTTTTGATTATAAAATCAAAGTAAAGAAATCATTCCTATTAATCTGCATAAATTTAACATTTTTTCACTAAAATTTTCCTTAAATCAATATTGATTTCTATTGAACATAGTTTTTGCTGTTTATTTGATTCTAAAAAACCATGCCATGATCAGCAATTACAAGTTCATTCAATGTTATCTCATAATGTCTTTCATTTCACTTAGTTTTTCTGTTTCAATTCAATAATTCTTGACACTAATTGAACAATTACAAGTGTTAATGAGTTTTGATTAGCATTATATGATTAAGTGTTAGTTCTGATTCTATTGGGCTGTGGTATTCTTCGAAAGAATCACCCAAGCCGTAGAACGCAAAGGACAACTGAGTATGGGTTGGTTTTAGCCAGTCAAAGTCTGACACTTCCTATCGCTCCATCCAGAGCGTATTATTAGATCTAGCCTATACTGTCCCACTGCTGGGCAAAGGCTTCCCTCCATTCCTTCCATTTTTCTCTGCTTGGAGCTTCAGGATCTTGCGAATTTCTAAGGAAGACATCCTATGTCATTCCGCAAATTCTTCAGGTGAATGGGTCTTCCCCATATGCCCGTTGTCAACGTCGAACATGTTTTAAAATCCATGCGATGTTCGATGTAAATTCAACGCGAAAAAAAGGAGATAACTCTGCTGGCAATCGGTGATTCTGTGTTTTACTCGAATTCTTCACAAAACTTGCTCTAAGAAATACGTGTTTTTTTTAAAACCTTAACAGTTTTTAAGAAGAATTGTCGTTATTCAGAATCTCTTAAATATGAAAGGCTTTTAGGATGTACTTTTTATATTTTTGATAAATAAGCACATTATAGAGAGCCAAAGATAGAAAATAGCCGATTTTCAGATGTCTTTACTAGATTAGTTTTACACAAATTAATGTTTTGATTTTTATAGAAGCCTAAATAATATCCACAAGATATCTGTGTATATAAATTATCTGGAGAAAGATGTGTAATAACATCATAATCACGTAAGAGTGGTTGTATGAAAATGTACCTCGGGTTGGCCTACTGGATCCATGGGTTGGCTTCTGAAAGAAGGAACGTAGAAAATGGGTTTTCAGTCATTAAAAGTCTGACTCGTTCATTCATTAGATGATTCACAGTTTATAAAGTGATATCCCACCTACAAAAAAATGCATCCTTGCTTGGCTCTCTGCAAATGCTTATTAAAGGAACCTATTCAACTGACCTTAAAATTTCACTTTTAAGGTCACTGACCTATTAATTATGCTAGGTAGTTAGTACCAAGTATTATTTGAACATAAAGTTGTGCGATTTATGTCAATTAATATGTCGTTAATTCTTCCAGATGACTTCAAGCCGGCGTCAGTTGACGTTAACAAAATGGCAACGGTGGATGTTGGAACAAATAATCAAGTGACCGTCACTGTGCCGCATTTGGGTTTGTATTCATTTGTTTTTAAACGTTGCCTCTGCTCCTTGTCATATGCTAATCATACTCGTATCAGAAAACACAGATAAGTTGAACCAAAATTGCGATCGACCTTCAATGCACAGTAACAGATTTTCGGGTCTCAATCGAAGCGGGGGGCTGCGCGTAACTATAGCAACGACGGCCATTTTGATTCAACTTATTTGCCGCGTACTATAATTGGGGCTGTAACGAAAGTGATTGTACTGACCGAATTCGGTATCGGAGTTTTTAAATTTGGATTATCGGAATCGGAACAGGAATCTGAAGTGGATGTGAAGGCAGGAGCGTCAAATGAAATGCTGCTAAAAAGTATTAAGGTATAAATGAAGAGTGAACTCACAATATTCCAAATACGAAACATAAAACAACTGAAAGAGTAATCGATAGAACTTTGAGTCGGAATGAACGACGAGTAATGTCACGTGATATCAATTAGCATTTCAATACTTACTATTAGCCTTGTGAACCCCGCGAACTACTTCGTTAGTTCAACCCATCATCTCCCTAACCTTTTCATAACTTGCTAAGGTTCGGCTTCTAGTCTAACCGTAGTAGTACCTGTAGACTCAGGCTCAGAATGTCCCTTTCCCAAAATGTCCCTTGGTTTCAAATAGTCCCTTTCCCGAAATGATCCCTCCCCATAATGTCCATTTCCCAGAATGTCCCTTTCCCGAAACGACCATTTCCCAAAATGCCCCTTCCCGAAATGTCCCTTTCTCAAAATGTACCTTTCTTAAGAAAGCTACACGTTTAAACTATTGCTATTTGAATTCCACTCTGTTTGGGGCCTCTTGCATACTGTATAGTAGTTGGTTTCATAGATTAAACATTACTATGTTTTGAGGTGACCAATATCGGCTGGGCGACGTCGATCGACCGCAATCTAGTTGCATCACAACTAATCAGAACTTGCACATTTATTAATTCTGATGAAGGCTTATTTTTTTATTTTGCTCTTTGTTCATTGTGAATAATGACAAAAATAAGGCACAATTTTGACATCACAGGCGTATTGACGTCTGTAAATCCTCTATTTATTGTCCAGCTTGCAAGTGCTATTGCACTCCTTCTAATATACAGGGTGTGTCTGAACATCAAAACACAAACGAATACTATGAATCCAGTACATGATTCTGGAAACCTCTGTGATGGAATTTTTCGTCACATTTTTCCTAATTAAAGAAAATAAAATCTGCATTTTTTTTTGTTTTCTTCTAAAAATATCATCGGTGTTGGTTAGAATAACGATTTTATGCTGCTTAAATTTTAAAAAGTACAATTTTTTTATATACAATCTCGTGTCACATTGTTTGTTAACCATTTCCTCCGAAACGACTTGACCGATTTTTATAAAAGTTGTGTATATTTAGTAGGTTTGTGAATCGGTCGTAGGCTATTTTTAACCGACTTCGAAAAAAGGAGGAGGTTCTATGTTCGGCTGTATGTATTTTTTTTTTTATGTATCTTCACCGATATCTCGGTCAATTGTGTACCAATTTTGAAAATTTTTGTTTTGATTGAAAGAACCAAACTCTCGAGTTGGTCTTATAAAAATATTGTTTTGATCTGATGATGAACTACGAAGACATAGAACGGAATTCTTCAAAAAACCTTAGCAGAACTGTCGTAACAAGTAAAATTGCTTTGTTTATGCATGTAGTTGGTGGCTGACTAAAGGAAAAAGGGGAGGGGTACATAGAACTGACCTGATGATGAAGACGGAAGGTAGGTAAGAGTCGGAACTTTGTAATAAATCAGTGTATCTTAGCCGTGTTTGGTATTATTAGAATTGTCATGATGATTTGATGATGGAACCGAATGGCGGAAGGTACCTATCTATTTAAGTTTGGCTGAGGGGTACTACTACTAAAAAGTGTGAAATAAAAAACTTTTTACAAAAAAAATTCAACCGACTTCAAAAACCACCAAAAAATGCAAAATAACTTTCAATTTCGGAAGTCGGTGTTAAATAGCGAAGAGACCAAACTATTATAGAAACACCGACTTCCGAAATTGAAAGTTATTTTGCATTTTTTGGTGGTTTTTGAAGTTGGTTGTATTTTTTTTGTAAAAAGTTTTTTTACTCTCCAACCCCCACGCCCAAACTTTTTCTTTCATATTTTTTATGGTAGAACGACATTTACTGGATCAGCTAGTAACACAATAATAATTATGTTATATATAAAAATAAAAATGAATCCCTATTTCTCTTGGTCACGCCATCACGCGTGAAAGCGACCGATTTCGCTAATTCATTTTTTTGCTGTGTCTGTTATTTTCAGGAGAAGGTTCTTCTTATGAAAGAAAAAGATAGGTTAGAGTAGAATAGAATAGAGTAGTCAGTTGACAGGAGCGAAGACGCGGGCAAAAGCTAGTTATGTTATTGACACGGATTGATTGCAAAAATTGCATAAGTTAGGGTATTTTCCACCTGTTGAAAACATAGTTTTCCTCATTCAGATCCAAACTTCGAATATTATTTCTATAATTGAAACTATTTCTGAATATTTTATAGCATTCCAACTTTTCAAGAGTAGCTGTGAATCTTGGCATTTTTTCTAGACGATCCTGAAGTCTTAATAAATGAGGCAAAGACGTATAATGACAATCAAATAAACACATTAGCTTTATAGTATTCATCTGGTTTTCTGAAATAAAGTAATAAATCCTGAAAAAACAGCTGACCACTGTTTATTTCTAGATATCTCTGTTATTGCTAGATTTAGTCTAATTTTAGTCCCTCATTCCCATTTTGTATGCATATCTACATATATTTAAGACTATGTCTGCTAGCGACTTCTTTGGACCCTGTTTCATCCCTACGGGGAGGGGGTGTTAAAATTTGGAAGATCAATGTTTGTAGTCACGTCATAAAAAATACCTTGTGCAAAATTTCACGCTCCTAGTCCCAGTAGCTTCGACGGTGCGTTTATTGATTTTACATACCATAAAAAAAGGTGCGTTTATTATGTCAGTCAGTTTCTCCTTTTATATGTATATTTATCGCCATTCAGGTAAAAAAAATATTATACTTTGCCTTAAAATTTTCCTCACTATTGATCTGCATAAGATCTATTGTTTTCTGGGGCTAATTAAATACAGTTTCGTAACAGCATGCTTATTTGAGAACAATCGATTTTAATATTCGAAATTAAATAAAACCCACTAATATAGGGCTTTTGAGACGTTATTCTTTTTTCGTAATAACTTATTTATTGTTTTTTTTTGTTTTTTTTTTTAAACTTATTTATTGATTTGTTTTGGTTTTTTTGGTAGAAACAATGCGTCTCAATCGGTATGTTGTGTATGTACCGAAAATTAGCGTTGAGATTAGATTAATACACCGTTAAATTTTGGTCGATTTAATCTCGTGGAGGATCGATTCGGTACTATTGTTTATTTAAAGAAATCCATTTCATACATGCGTAAAATAATTCGAATTTAAAAAAAAGTACTTTATTTTTCATTTTTATCGGTGTATACACCGTTAAATTTTGGGAAATAAAATTCATTTCTTTTTTTTTTATTTCTTTAAATAAACGTCAGCTGATCGAGGCCAATGAACTGTAGGTATTTAGTACTCAACGACCGACAACTCCCTACAAGTTCATTGACTAATTTACTTAAAGGAATTAATTTCGTACATGCGTATATTAATTCAAGTTTTAGAAAAAAAGTACTTTATCTTTTTATTATTTCTTTACAAATCGATAGTATTTCATGCATCGAATCGACCCTTTGCGGGATTAAAACGACTAAAATTTAACGGTGTATATTAATCCATTCGATTAATCAATAAAAAAAATACATATAATCCATACTCGTAAAGTAACTCTGTGTGTGTGTGAGGAAGCTTAGAACTCCAAGGATGGACGTAGTCTACTTTTTATACTTCTTCGATTTTACGTCCGCGATAGCAACACGCGGACGAAGCCGCTGGCAAAAACTAGTAAATCATCATCATCATCATTTCAGCCAAAAGACGTCCACTGTGGCGACGCTTGGGGGAGGCCTATGTCCAACTAGTAAATAATAACATTAAATTCAATGCTTATGCTGTTAAGCTGATCATCCACCGCCAACCAATCTAAGTTAGTTTAGCTTAGCTCACATAGCCAGTTTTTCGTTAATATTTAGTTTAGCTGGCCATAGTTTGCGGTAGTTTGGACGCACATGTATGAAAAACTGGCTCAACTATGTGAGCTAAGCTAAACTAATTCCGCCTTATTCGCGATCTAAAATAGTTCCGGGACTATTACTAAGTTTAATCCCGATTAAACGCTATCTAAGTGCAGTTTTCGGGATTTTTACTAAATTTAATACCAATTAAAAGCGACCTAAATGTATTTCTGGGACTATTATTAGGTTTAATGCCAATTAAAACTAGTAATAGTCCCGGAACTATTTTAGATCGCGTTTTGGAAAAATGCGGATTTAGTTCAGTAGGCGGTGAAAGATCGGCTTTACCCTTGCATTGGCCTCATCTAGTTGAAACTGACAAAAAAAATGACGTGTAAAAGTGTTTTTGAAAAACCTATTTGCAAAATAAATATCACTTATCATTTATTTATCATTGTGACCTCTTCAAAGTCGCCAGGTAATCCTTGACATTGTATTTCGAAATTTCCTGGCAACACACTGGTTTTTCCACAAACTTACGTTGTTTGAATGAGTCTTCATTGTGCAAGGAGGAAAATTACTGAAGAATAGAATGAGGACTATATGAGGCCATCTATTCAATTCTAGACCAATAGAAATAGAACTATCGTTGTCGGCTAGGACCGTCCTAGCCGACAACGATAGTAATAAAGATGTCCGCAGAACTAAGGTTACGGACATAGCCTGAAGAATCGCCTAACTTAAGTGTCAGTGGGCAGGGCACAATGCTCGTAGAAATGATGGTCGATGGAACCGAATGCTTCTAGAACGGCGACCAGTACCGGAAGATGCAGCGTTGAAAGGCCTCTCGTATGGTGGCTTGATGACCTGGTGAGGGTCGCAGGAATCCGATGGATGCGAGACGCACAAGACTGTTTGTTGTGGCGACACTTGGGGGAAGCCTAATCTAACAGTGGACTTTTCGATGATGACTAATGTCTAGCCCAGTTTCGAACGGATTAAATCATACAACATTATTTTTAGTATATGCGAAACCTGAATATAGTTTGTTTAAAATCAGTAGGTAACTGAATCGTTTCCAACAATTTTTACACCATGTTAAATCTATTTTTCCCAAAATATTTAAAAACCGTCACAATTTGGACAGTACCAACTCTAAGTACAATACAAGTCACGGCATTTCATAACGGCCATTAAGCGCCAGTACACAGCTGGATGCGGGAGCAAAACAACCCCTCAGTGGCTTGGATGACCCGATGACCATGTGTTTGTGTGGACAACTAGGGAACAGCTTGTAACTTTGTGACTTTTCATGATACAGTTATGAAATTTTGTACTTAGATTCTTTGCATAAAAATAAAAAAGACACGTGTTTCCGGTTTCGGATATATTAAAAATATGGTTGTATAACATAAACTTTCATCCCTTATTGCTCTTTCTATTAGTGATCACCGCATCTAATTCCGTTGCTTTTTTGCAAGGAAACAGACGTGCAAAACAACTTAGTTTTTTACTGTGTTAATATTCAGAAGATCTAATAGTGGTTTCTTTTTCCTTCGACAGACGGCGCCGGAGTTCCTCAGACTGTTTTCAAAGGCAACCAGAGGCCTTACACAAAAGAATGTGTACTCATTATAGACAGAGTTACTGGCGAGATTACACTGGAGAAACTCTCAAGTAATATACAAGTTAAAAAGACGAGGTTAGTATCAACCAGCAAACCTTTTTTTACAAGCTTTTATTTAGTTTCACCTATCCTGGCAAGTGACAATGGGCTGGGCACATTGCACACAGAACAGATGGCCGTTGGGGCCGAAAGGTTCTGGAGTGGCGGTCGCGTACCGGAAGACGCAGCGTTAGAAGGCCTCCCACAAGGTGGACCGATGACCTGGTCAGGGTCGCTGGAGTCCGATGGATGCGAGACTCACAGGACCGGCCATTGTGGCGACGCTTGGGGGAGGCCTATGTCCAACAGTGGACGTCTTTTGGCTGAAATGATGATGATGATCCTGAAGTCTGTGATCAAATCTTGCAAATTAAATTTGATCCACTTCCCAGTTACCCATTGAGCTGAAATTTTGCATGCATGTAAATCAGATGACAATGCAAAATTATTATAACATGCTGATCTGATGATGGAATTGGAAGGTGGTCATAGGAACTCGGTAGTTGAACGATAGAATCCTACTGAGTTTGATTGTTTTGATCCATCTTGACGAGTACTTTGGTGCTAGATAGTAATCAGGGTCTGATGATGGAGCTGGAAGATGACCATATGAATTCGGTAATAAGCGCAATGAGATAGCTCTATCGTGTTTGAGATTTTTGGAATGATTTGGATGAGTATTCATTATATAGGTATACTAGCGACCCACCCCAGCTTCGCACGGGTGCAAGTGTGATATTAAATATATTATGCATATAAACCTTCCTCTTGAAAGCACTCTAAAAATCCGCATCATTCTCCATTGCGTAGTTTTAAAGATGTAAGCATACATAGGGACAGACAATGGGAAGCGACTTTGTTTTAAACTATGTAGTGATACCGCGCTATAAAAGCCTGCTATGAAAAAGATATTTTCATTGAAAACTTGTTACGGGCTGGAAATCCTCATGGATGAGTCATCCTGGGGTGAGTGAAGGGGATCTGTCAGACTCGTACTGACTAAAACCACTCCGGTGTTCCTTTGTACACTTGTATCGGGGACTGTGGGTGCAGTGTGGCTTCCTCTGCCCCGAACTAGAGTTAACCCGCTGCCCGTGGGTTTCATCCCATATTGAGGACGGACACTCCTTTTTTTAAAACAGTACCATTGAAAATCTTTCAGGTAAAATGTTCAGGTAGGCAACCTCCAATTAGAACTGTGCCCTGGCTTCTTTCCCTTTATAAGTGCCCATTTAGGCAGCCTATGGAATTAAAAAAACCACTGACGGGCGGTTGCCCAGACCAGACGCAACACTCGTTTGGTCTGACAATCCGCCCATTTCAATTGAAGTTTGCAGGACTTTTGTTTAGGTGGGAAAATTATCCAATCACATCTCCCGCCTTTAGGCGGAGCGGGGGATAGTGTCAGACTTTTACTGACTAAAAACCCACTCCTTGCAGGAGCAACTTTCTTTGTGTCTTTGCCTTCGTTCCGGGGCCCCACAACCTGTTCAAGACCCCTAAAATAGTATGCTCCTTACGTTTTATAAGTGCCCATGTGAAATTAATGATTTTGAGTTTGAAATGTCTCTTTTAATTCCAAATTTAAATTAGCAATGCATGCTGAAGATCTCTTTTGTAAGAATAGAACTGCGGATAGCAGAACAGATTCAACCCACATCCGTGTTGAATTTCTTCTCGGAACTGTTATATTAGCACCGTTTATTTACCTATCTGTCATGGTTTACGTCACGAATATGCAGTTAGAAAGTACAGGGCAAGGGAAAAAAATTCAATGACTCACTCCTTTACATTATGGTCAAAATATGTTGGCCAGTTTGAAGTTGGCGTTCCGAACTATTGTATATGCTCTAAAAAATACGCATTTGCCATTATAATTATGATACTTAGAAAGAATGACTGCGCAGCTGCGCAGGCAAGTTCGAAGTTCAGAGCGATCAAGATAATTCAGCTGTACTGTCCTTTCTGCAAAAAGAAAAATGTAAAACTTGAATTTATGTACAAAATTTCATAACTGTATCATGAAAAATCACAAAGTTATAAGCCTGTAAAGAATGGGGTGGAAATAAATGGACTGTATCTCAATAAGCGCTGGTATATTGCCGTTAGTTCAATATTTCAAATTACAACTGTCCCGGACAAACAGTAAATAAATTACAAATAAAAAAAACTTTTTTAAAAACAAGCTTTCAATTAAATGGGCTAAAAAGAAGAAAATAAACTTTTCCTTTATAACTTTTACTATCAATTTATAACGGCATTACACAATTTATATGATACAAAAGCTTGTCGCGAGATTTTGAAAATATTAAAATCAATTGATAAAGTTATTTAACTTATTTAATTAATGAAGTTATTTAGCTATGTAGTGTGTAGGTATTTACACAGTTAAATCTCGCGACAAGCTTTTATATCATATAAATTGTGTAATGTCGTTATAAATTGATAGTAAAAGTTATAAAGGAAAAGTTTATTTTCTTCTTTTTAGCCCATTTAATTGAAAGCTTGTTTTTAAAAAAGTTTTTTTTATTTGTAATTTATTTTTTACTTTTTAGTTATACCTTATTTAAATCACATTTGTATTCTCAGCAAATCCTCACATTTGCTACCCATATCATAGGAAAGCATAAGAAACTTAGTCTGCTATCTTTAGAAGTCTGCCAGGTTTTTTTTTTATGTTGGGTAAAATCATCCAATGACATCCCCCACCCTTCGGCTTGGTTCGGTCTGTTACCGGACGGACAGCCAGCTACCCATTGCCCGCCGTCCGTAAGCCCGCGCCTACGGTGGTAGGAAATCGGGATCGGAATTACAGCGGCGGCTGCGGCGTAAGCGTTGTTGCCTGATGCGGTCGGCCTCCTCCTTGGCTAGCATTACTGCTTCGCAAAAGGAGGCGACCACGTGAGAAGTCTACCAGGTTGGATTTATGAAACCAAAACGATGGTGGTGGATCGTAAGACTAACTATCAACCTAACTTAAATGAAATAGCCAATTGCGAAGTTGTCCAGAGTTTATCTACCTGGGATCCACAATCACAAATCCTAGGAAATGCGGAGAAGATTCAAGCACCGTAAAACGATTGACGCTCTTGAAATGTGACGCTGGAGGCGTTTACTGAGGATAAAACAGACTGCTCAACGCACTAACGGTTCCATTCCTAAAGAGCTTTGCATCAAAACAAAAACTTTCGTCGATTGTGCAACAGCGAATTTTTAAGCTGTTTGGATATATCATACGCAATGAAAGCTCTTTGGAACGTTTAGTGGTACAGGAAAGAGTAGATGGCCTACGTTCTCGCGGCCAATCGCCTACCAGATGGACAGACCTCACTAAATAATCTTCAGAGTGTTCCCTCATTGAATGTACACGAAGTGCCATGAATAGAGAGAGATAGAGAAGTCTCGCAAAAGCCGCAACCAACCTACCAGAAGACCACTACCACTCCACCAAGAGTATGGCTGAGAAAAAGAAGAATATTGGATTTTAGAGTTGTTTTTAAACAAGTTTTTTTATTTGTAATTTATTTTTTACTTTTTAGTTATACCTTATTTAAATCACATTTGTATTCACTTTATTTTTCAAGTTACTCTCTGCAAGGCCTTTCAATTGGTATTTTGTAGAAGTGTATTAAAGCTAACTAGCTATTTACTTATGTAAATTTGTACGGAACCCTCTGTGCGCGAGTCCAAGTCGCTTATGACCGGTTAGAACTTATTTTATTCGATCCGAAACTCGATCGGATTGTGTCGTTTTATTGCGGAACTCCTATGGCCACCTTCCAGCTCCATCATCAGATCCCGACTGCCATATTGATCAAAGTACTCGTCATTACAAATCTAACGAGACCAAAGACGAGAGGGCAGTGTCATTTAATTGCGGAGTTCTTGTAGCCACCTTCCAGCTCCATCATCAGACCCTGGTTACCATATAGGATCCAAGTACTCATCAATACAAATCAAAAGAGCCCGAACTCGATGGGATTGTGTCGATTTCTTACGAAGTTCCTATGGTTTTTTTTTATAGTAGGTAAAATCATCCAATGACAAATCCCGCCCTTGGGTGGGGCGGGAAATAGTGTCAGACTCTTACTGACTAAAAATCTACTCTGTTCCATTCATTGCCTTCGTCCCAGGGCCCCGGGTGACATTTTCACATAACTTTTGGCCCCAGTAGGCTTCGGCCCTGCTGGGCCCCTACAGTTTGCTGACAACTCCTTGAGGCGCGTGGGAACAGTGCACGCCGTAAACGACTTGCGCCGTTACCGGACGGACGGACAGCGAGCTACCAATTGCCCGCCGTCCGCGAGCCTGCGCCTACTGTGGCCGGAAATTGGGATCGGAATCCAAACGGCGGCGGCGTATGCGCCGTTGCCTAATGTGGTCGGCCTCCTCGTTTGCTAGCAGTACTGCTTCGCAGAAGGAGGCGACCACCTGCCACTCCTCCTCGTTCCGGAGCATGGCCTGAACCAAGCCCCAGCGCGAGAGATCGCCGTCACTGATCGCCCCCAAAAGTACACGGCGATGCTCTTCCCAAGCGGGGCACACCTCGACTGTGTGCTCCACCGTGTCTTCCGGGCGCTCCGCACAGTGGCGACACCCGGGCGTCGTCTCCGCACAAATCTTGTACAGGTACTTCGCGAACTTGCCGTGTTCGGTTAGTAACTTAAGTTCCTATGGTAACCTTCCAGCTCCATCATCAGAACCTGGTTACCATATAGGATCCAAGCACTCGTCAATACAAATCAAACGAACTCAAATTCGATGGGGTTGTGTCGTTTAACTGTGGAGTTCCAATGACCACGATCCAACTCCATCATCATACCCTGGTTACAATATAAGATTCAAGTACTCGTCATTAAAAATCAAATGAGCCTAAAGTCGATGGGGTTATATCGTTTAATTGCGGAGTTCTTATGGCAACCTTCCAGCTCCATCACCAGACCCTGGTTACCATATAAGATCCAAGTACTCATCAATAAAAATCAAATGAGCCCAAACTCGACAGGATTGTGTCGATTTCTTACGAAGTTCCTATGGTAACCTTTCAGCTCCATCATCAAAATCTAGTTACCATATAGAATCCAAGCACTCGTCAATACAAATCAAACGAGCCCAAATTCGATGGGGTTGTGTCGTTTAACTGCGGAGTTCCTATGACCACCTTCCGCCTCCTTCGTCAGACCCGGCTACCATTCATGATCAAAGTTCTCGTCATTACAAATCAAATGAGCCTAAAGTCGATGGGGTTATATCTTTTAATTGCGTAGTTCCTATGGCAACCTTCCAGCTCCATCATCAGACCCTGGTTACCATATAGGATCCAAGTACTCATCAATACGAATCAAAGGAGCCCAAATTCGATGGGGTCGTATCGTTTAACTGCGGAGTTCCTATGAACACCTTCCGGCTCCATCATCAGACCCTGGCTACCATATAGGATGAAAGTACTCGTCAATACAAACTAAACGAGCCCAAATTCGATGGGTTTTGTCGTTTAAGTGCGGAGTTCCTGTGACCACCTTCCACCTCCATCATCAGACCTTGGTTACCATATAGGATGAAAGTACTCATCAATACGAATCAAATGAGCCAAAATTCGATGGGGTTGTATCGTTTAACTGCGGAGTTCCTATGACCACCTTCCGGCTCCATTATCAGACCCTGGCTATCATACAGAATCAAAGTACTCGTCAATACTAATCAAGCGAGCCCAAACTCGATGGGGTTGTATTGTTTTATTGCTAAGTTTCTGTGGCTACCTTCCAGCTCCATCATCAGATCAGCTCCATGTTATCATAATGTTGCATTGTCACCCGATTTACACATGCATGTAAAATTTCAGCTCAATCGGTTGAAGATATCTGCTTCAAAATTGAGTTGCAAGATTTGAGCCGAACATACATAGTTACATACAGTGCAAGCTAATAGAAAGCTTGTAAAAAGGGAATTCGAGAGGTCGTCCGTCGCGCAGCTGTCCGTGGAAGCGAGTGTCCGCGGTGCGCCGGACCGCCTGTGTCCGCGCCCGCGTCTCCTCTCCCCCGCTGCCGATGACGTATGTGCACGCCGCCTGCGCGTGCACACCGCGTCATGGATCTGTTGGGTTGGATTCCCAACAAAGCCTGTTATGGCACCGGTTTGTCCGCACAAATATATGGTCACCGGGCCATTCGGGTGACTGAGGGGTGGTTTTGCTCCCGCATCCAGTTGTACGCTGGTGCCTAATGCCCGCTAAGATCTGTCATAATCTGTGTTGTACGTAGTGACGGTGGTGTCCAACTTGTGACCTTTTTTAAATAGTTTTGGGAAAAATATGACACGGTGAAAAAATTATTAGAATTGATTCAATTACTGATTCCAAACAAACTACATTCAGGCTTCGTATTTTGAGTTTATCAAAATAATGTTGTATAAATATGTTAAACTATCATCGGCTTCGCCCTCGTGGTAGTTGAAAATTGTCCCGAGTAGCCTACGTTCTATTATTAAGTCGCATTCGCGATTTCAGGGCACCATACTAGATTTACTAAATTTTAAGCTTATCATTTAATATTTTTTCTAGTGTAATTAATTATGTATTATTTCTCGCAGACAAGAAACGTCTCAAAAGCCTCGGCCGCTGACGCCGGTGACGACAGACTTCACAAACACGACGCAGCGGTCGACGTCACGCACGCGCGTCGCCACCAACAGACGTAGTGCTACTACCGCAGGTAACACAGCCAGAAATATTTAACATTTCATTTTCCGCCATCTCATTTCTACTATCAGCCAACCCTACGCACGACGAGTATCCACCCTTACTGACGAAACCTCTACGGTCCAGACTAAGCGTTTCGCCTCATACCACGTACATCTTGGAACAATGTACTTGCTGCGGTCTTCCCGTTCAATTATAATTTGGGTGTCTTCAAGGCTTGAGTGAATAGGCTATAATTAACGATTGCATCACTGCTTACCATCAGGTGGGATCGTAGGTCTTGTCTTTTTTAATCCAAAAGTTGACTGGTAAAGAACGCCTTGTTGCATTAAGTCCGCTTTTGTACCACTACTGTACATGAAGTTTAAGTAAATAAATAAATGAATTAGTATGGTGACTTTGCAGTGAGAAATCATCAAATAATTTCTCCTGCTGTTGGTGGAGCGAGTAGTAAAACGGTATCCTATAAAAATATAACAATAACCTTGTATTCGCCTCCCACAAAGTGGACCGATGACCAGTAGTGCTATGCTCTAAGAAAACGCAGCGCTGCCTCAACGACGAACATCCAAATAGGATACATTGGATTGACAACCTAATTCACCTATACATTGGATTGTTAATTCAATGTATCCTATTGGAGGGTCGCGGGAATCCGATGGATGTGAGACGCACAGGATCAGTCGTTATGGCGACACTTTTTTTGACAGGTCTGTTGGTCTAGTGGTCAGTTACCCAGACTGCTATGCCGGAGGTCGTGGGTTCGATTCCCACCCAGGACAAATGTTTGTGTGATGAGCACGATCATTTGTTCTGTGTCTGGGTGTAATATTTATCTTACATATGTAGTATGTATTTTGAAACATATAAATATGTTTATTAGTTGTCTAGTACTCATAGCACAAGCTCGGGTCCAATAGTGAAATGATGGTGATAATGATGAACCTCGTATGTTTCAGTACCTGGCCCCGCTCAGCCGAACAACCCGGCGCGGTACAACGGCGCGGCCGGTGGCATGGCCAAGCCACCGCCCACGCTGGTGCGCTCGCCGCACAGACAGAAGACCTCGCCTCCACAAGCTGCTCCGTAAGTACATACTAATCATTAAGGAAACGTGTGCATGACAAACATTCGATTGCCATACTCGTAGGGTAAAACCAGGATAGTTGCCCCGCTTTTTGAAATTACTTTTTTTTTGTAAAATGGGTAGGTAAATATGAAGATAATAAACCAAAGTGGTTTATTATCTTCATATTTATGAAAGGAATAAACATTATCTTTGATATTTCCAGAGTATTGGCGATTTTTGCGGACCTCTTAATTTTGGGAAAACTATTTTATGTAGGGGATAGTTGACTAATTCATGTAAATTACATTTTGGATAGATGCGAGGAAAATTTAGCCCACAAAAACTTTGATTGCACCTAGCCGTCCCATGAAATCGCACAGAGACATGCAAAACGGTCAACTTAGTTGTAGTTACAGAGCTTCTCGATACACAAATAAAATAACATGTGTTTCATTTGCGAAACTAGAGTAATTGCAATCAAGGCAACTGTACCCCCGGAGCGACTATCGGGGTTTTACCCTATGTCAAACTGATATTTCACATTCACAAAATTTTAAAAAGTGCTTCTTCATTATATAATGCAATTTCAAAGAAAAACAGTAGTAAAATGTTACCAGCTCCACTAAAATAAAAAATAAAATAAAAACCATATCGAAAACAAGAATACAAAAAGGGCAATAGCATCTCTTCCAATAATAATATTGACTGGCCTGTTGGTCTGGTGGTTAGTGACCCTGATTGCTATGCCGGAGGTCGTGGGTTCGATTCCCATCCAGGACAAATGTTTGCGTGATGAGCACGATCATTTGTTCTGTGTCTGGGTGTAATTCATCCAGAGACGACGTTGTGTGATAGTGTAAAAAAAAAAAAAAATTATAAAAATATAAAAAATAATAAATGACCGGCATTTGGCCAAGCATTTTTATCAAGGATATAATCTTTCAATTTATAATATGCTTGTTTAGTATGCGTGTAATGCATGTTTTTTCTTTTCCTTTTTTATTGTTCAGTACCTTTAAAGAAAAAAACGGTACCGTTATAGGATCACTTTGTTATCTGTCAAGACCCTTTATATCAGGAACGCGTGGAGGTATCGAGTTCAAATTTAAACCATATACTGCCTGCGGACCCTTGAAGCTGTAAAAAACTCACTTTTAAGTTAACGAAATAAAAAGATGTTATGTCGCAAAA
Source organism: Leucania comma (assembly GCA_958295575.1). Classification (NCBI taxonomy): domain Eukaryota; kingdom Metazoa; phylum Arthropoda; class Insecta; order Lepidoptera; family Noctuidae; genus Leucania; species Leucania comma. The sequence goes on from OY282469.1 coordinate 6,719,520, forward strand.
AACGTGTATTTCGCGCCCTTAGAGGAATCAAAATTCGTAAAGTGGCTTCTTCCCGTTAACCTGGAATACTGAAATTTTGCATGAAGCACGTCACAACACGTCACAAAAATAAACTTTTTTGCGTTTCGGAAAAATCTTCGCAACTCGATTCGGGAATTGAACTGTTTTCAGAGTTAAGTTGTACAGAACCCTCAGTGAGCGAGTCCGACTCGCACTTGTCCAATTTTTTTAAACTGTGAAGCCCCAAGAGGACACCGGTGTCCGCCACCTATTCTCGCCCTCTTTCTATTGTGTCTCTAATTACGGTATTCAAAATGATTTGATACTGAACCTCAAGCAGTCCCATCTGCAAGTGAGTACCACTGTCAATATTGATAGGTTTTTAAATTGGGTTTTTTTCTTGTTTTGATTATAGTACCTCCAAATGAATCACCCGATATAAGGCGCCCCATACACCTTACAATAATATTGCGCAATATATCTCATTGTACAATATTATCTAACGTGTGGGAATAGTATTGAAATATTGCGCAATGATAGCTTAACAAACGTTTAAGTGCGCTTCAATTTTATTGTACAATGTTTAACATTTAATAACATTTATTGAACCAAAAAGTAATAACATGTATACACAATTGCTTGTAAGCTACTAAATATAATATGTAACAACTAAATAATACAATCAATTGTGCCTAACAGTATCTAGTCCTAGTAGTATCTAGTAACAGTATCTGCTGCCGAACAAGGTTTATGACCTGTGTTTTAGCAAGCAGCGCCTCAAGCCCTCGAGCAAGTATTGTGCAATATATTGTAGGTGTATGGGGCGCCTTATGCAACAATTATTAGTTAGTACTTTGGTGTGTAGGTATTTGTAGATTTTTTAAAAAGAAAAATCTACAGGTACACTCGATTTCATTTAGTACATTTACGTGCTGCAGTTTAGTTTAAAGACTAGAACATAACTGGAACCCACTTGTCTTTTAGCCCATTGTATTTCTGAACCACGGCATCCTTTTCAAAGATACAGGGTAATCCTTTTTCGCCACAGTTTTTTTTTTTTAATTTAGCTGCCATTAAGATTTGCAATAGTATCATCCAATTGTGTTGCAATATGCGGACTATTCTGTGATATAAATAAACTGTGACAACGTGCGAGAAAAAGGTAGGATTATAAATTTAAATATTTTTTTTTTGATTTGCTTTCTAAAATTCGGCTAGATATTTCACTTAGAGCAAATTATGTATTTTTAAAAGAGGTTTTTGTAGTTTATTTGTTGATACGGCTATAAACGGGGAATTAAGTTGAAAGTGGTAGATAATGTGAAATATTTGGGACTCGATCCTTGCGCTCAGCGAAGCACAATAATAAATTGTTGGGAGGTAAATGTCTGAGATTATTAAACCCTTATGTGAGTGATGAGGTATATGGATACCTTTCACGTTTTTACATTAAAAAAAGCGTGTTTTATTTCGTAAAGATAACTTTCATTTCTTGAGAGCTCTCATTAACTTTCTTTATGTTTTGTTGGGACTAACCATACCAGTATTTTGAAGAGGCTAAAAGCCTAAAACATATTCAATATCCATAATAGAGTGACCCGGTTACCACTTCTTCTTTGAGATGACATATCATCAAATTACTCCATCCGCTCCAAGGTGATTAAAATTAACTTGGCTTTTACTGACTAAAACTAACCTGTGTCCTTCAGTTACCCTTTGTGTTCCAGGGCTACCGTAACTCTTTCAAATGTTCCCGCATTCCTTCCCGGGTATAATACCCCTTAAACTGTATTTTGAGGGTAGTTTTATTAAAAATTTGATAATAACAGTTTTTATTATTCATTTTAGTTAGAATTTCTGCTAAGTTTCAAGTTTATGAACCCAAGAAATAAAAAGAGTCCATACAATCTTTAAAACCCCCTAAATTGTTTTATTTATTTAGGTGCTAACTTTCAAGGGCAGCTCGGAATCAGATTTATATTTAGCATATAATCTGGATTCCCTCTTCACCTTAAAGGTTCAATTTCCAAAAACACCATTTCTTAGTGCACGTAGGCGACGTGCCAAAAATTTCTGCGTTGATATGTCAGTCAGGGTCAGGCAGTTTCCTTTTTACTTGACTGCGTCAGAAGGAGGATTAGGTTTTTACGAGTTCGTATACCTATAGATAGATGAAGTCATAATGATCAGTCATGTTTCAAGGTTTTCAGAAATTTCCTTGATGGCATAGCTTCTATAATAATTTATAATTTATAATTTATTCAACCAATTAAAATTTCAATGTTAACATTATTCAAATTATTTGTTTGTAGGTTACAGATAAAAATAACAAAAAACAGATTGGTGTTGCAACCAGCACCCTTACTAAGTTATCAAAATAACTTGTATTAAGGGCAGTGGTACAAGCCCATACATAATAGTAAAAGTATATTAATACATTGCAGGTAGAACAAACGTTTGTTAAAGTAAGGTTAACATAAGCCTTGATATCAAATTGCCTAGATTAGAAACTACAATTCGATCATTAATTAATAGGTTAATTCATTATATATTATATTTGTGTGATTAAATAATTATTAATTATATAGATGATAGTGTGTGATATGTAGAGTGTTTTATTTTGGTGAAAAAATATTAGGGGGGGTTATATTCGGAAAAAAGAAGGCGTTCGGTTTCAAAATAGTTACTAGTTAAAAGAAAGTTTGTTAATGTCTTTTTAAGAGATGATGCCGAGACCGAGTAAAATTTCAATTTCTTATTGAGTTTGTTATATAATTGAGGCCCTTGGTAGCAAAAGAATCGTCTGGTAAACGAGTACTTACATTTGTAGTGATGACAAACTATATCCTTACGTCTTTTACTGATTATAGTATAAGGAGTATCTTTATGTTGTAGTAGAACTGTACTAAGAATATAGAGTTGTCTGACAGAAAGTACCTTGCAACACTTGTACAATTCCTCTGTTGGGAATAGGATCGGACGAAAAGTACTCACCTTCAAAACGGCTCTTTGAGCTCTCTCTAATTGTAGCATTAAAGTCTTGGGCGCACCTCCCCAGACCGAAATACAATATGACAAGAGTGATTGGCAAAGAGCGAGATAGACCTTGCTAACAATCCGTGCTGCTGCCACATGACGAAGAATTTTAAATACGAATATTAGTTTTCTTATTCTTACAGACAGTAGGTTTATGTGGGCTGAGAAGCTCAGATTGTCATCAAGAGTTACCCCAAGATATTTGATTGTGGTGGCACGTGTGAGTTTGGGGCAAGAGCATGTGCTGTGGTTTGAACAGTCGACTGAGTGAGCAGTTAGGGATTGTGAAATCGGAGGCTGAGTAGATTTACGTAGGGTAAAACAAATTGTTTGTTTTATCCGTGTTAAGGGTAAGATAGTTTTCATTAAGCCATATTAAAACCCGATCTAATCCCTTCTGCGCCGCGTCAAAAGCTTCGTCCCAGGTATCACCAGTAAAAGTAAGTGCAGTATCGTCGGCAAAAACTGTTATTTTTCCATTTAAGAGAAGAAGATTGCAAAGGTGATTTACGTAGACCAAAAAGAGTGTAGGCCCAACCACACTGCCCTGAGGAACGCCAAAAGTAACCGGTAACTCTCCACTTAGGTAATTAGATAGTTTAACACACTGCGTCCTGTCACTTAGATAATCCGAAAATATTTTTAGTGGGAGCCCTCGTATTCCCAATTCCTCCAGTTTCGACACTAGATTGGGAATAGAAACTGTGTCGAAAGCTTTTTTTAGATCTAGGAAAACTGATACCACCTTCTTTTTTGCATCAATGTGTTTTACAATATGACCCGTTAGTTGTAGAACAGCATCATTCGTCGACTTATTTCGTCGAAAGCCAAATTGGTTCGGAGATAAAAGGGATTTTTCCTCAAGATAGCTAATAAGCCTCTTGTTTATAATGCGTTCCAAAATTTTAGATATTGAAGGTAGGACAGCAATAGGCCGATAATTGTTGACACAGTTTCTATTCCCTGTCTTGTGTATGGGATGTACTATGGCTTTTTTCAAACAGATGGGGAATACACCGGTATTGAGGCAAAGGTTAAACAAGTATGTCAGCGGAGAGACAAGCAGCTCCTTATAGCGTTTAAGAAACTTGGTAGATATGCTGTCCCATCCAGTGGCAGCATCAGATTTTAAAGACATCAGCAAAGCTTCGACCTCATTCTCATCAGTGTCTACCATTGCAAAAGAGTGTAGTGGTGTGGTTGTGACATCAGAAACTCGTGGTGGGGCTCCAACATAGTGTTGTGTAAATTTATTTGCAAGATTTTTTCCTATGCCAACAAAAAACTCGTTAACGGAGTTAACCGACTGCTGCGGAGAAGCAGAAGAAACGAGTAATTCTTTAGTGGTATTTTTTAGGGTTTCAGTGTTTATAACTCTCTTTATAATTTGCCATATCTTTTTATTGTCATTGCCCGCCTTGCTCAATTCCTCCCTATCATAGTCCCGCTTAAGTTTTTTAATAATTTTAGTGCAGTAGTTCCTATATCTTTGATAAGTTAATTTTAGAATAGCGTTATCTGGTGAACTCTTCAATTTTTTGTGCATTACGTCTCTATTACGTAAGCAGCGAAGCATGCCAGTAGTCATCCATGGTTTAAGTAAACGTTTGTGATGTCAATAATATTGTAAAACAGTGCTAAAAGGCAACTGGTTGTAACCGAAAACCATAGAACATACGGTGGTGTATTCTGCTAACAGTTTATCCACGTTATTAACTCCACGTTATTATACCAGTGACTCGCCCCGGCTTCGTATGGGTGTTAGAAATCTTTAAAATTCTCGGCTTTCTCTATTATAATATGTATATGTTATACACTTAAACATTCCTCATGAATCACTCTGTCTGATGGTAAAAATTGCATGAAAATTCGCTCATAAGTTTTTGAGTTTCGTTTTACCTTAAAAAAACCTTGTCGCGTTACACACATCCAGGAGCATTTCTTTCCTTCTTCGCTCTAGATTAAAAGATATGGATGGACGCTCCTTGCCTAGCAGTGGGAAAATAAGGGCTCATGCTACTAATAATGATTTGCGTTGTTACAGGTGGTCAGGCGGTGGCAATAGTACCCTGGCGTCTCTCCCCATGATCGGGCTGGACGACGCAGTGGGCGCGCCCGCGGCAGGCGCGCCGGCCGCCGCGGCGCCGCCGGCAGCGCCCGCGCACAACGGCTACGCGCGCGCCTACGAGCGCCCCGAGCGGCCCACGCCCGCGCCCGCGCCCGCACCTGCGCCCGCGCCGCCCCTCGAGAGGCCGCATCATATTACTAATGCGTATCAACCGCCCGTACCGCATCATCAGGTAGACACATTCATTTTAATCATTAACTAAATTCAATTTACTAGAACGTTGAATTTTTAGTAAATACCATTTTGTTTCAATTAATAATGCTTTCATAAATTTCCAAAACAAACTAACTAATCGCTGCTGAAGCACCAATTCTGTTCTGCGTGATAGTTAATCCTCATAAAGACAAAAAGTACCGCTTACATGAGAATACAAGATAATATAAGAAACTTATTCTATGTTCACCTATATAAAACGGTTTAAATTTATTAAGTTTTACATTAGTTGGTCAACATGATTTTAATTTTTAACTAGTAGGATGATAATCTTGTTAGTGAGCAATTTCAATAATATAATTTGACATTGGGTCAACTTTTTTAAGTCCTTATTGAAGTTGATTTTGTCACATTGTACAGTCAATAACATATGTTTGATTACACAGCCACCGCAACAAGAAGACAGCTCTTCGAGTTCGTCGAGTGAAAGTGGCAGTGATTCGGACAGCGGCAGCGATAGTGACGATAATGACTCCAGCGCACACCACTCTATTCCCAACGGTTAATACTTTATCTTTTATCTAACGATTGATTATCTTCAAACAGGCAAGATGCTGATAATAGAAATTTTAATTTTAATTCTGGTTTTTTGAAGTGGGAAATTATCAAATAACTTCTATAATCCACCTGTGTTCCTTCAATAGTCCCATACGTTCAGTTGCCAGGGCCACGGTATTTTTTTCGAATGTCCCTGCAGCTCTAGCAGGATAATAGGGTTTTCTTGACATGGCACTGACCGCTTCCTCCCCGCAGGTGTGGGCGCTCCTCCTGCAGCGGCAGTGGCGGCGCTACCCGCGGACGTGCTCAACGATGATCTCTGCCTGTCTGAATCCGGCAGCGATTCCGACTGACCTCACGACAAACGTTTATTTCATCGGGTTTGGGTGTATTTTTTAAACGTTACTCTACTCGCCCTCACAAAACAGATTGCTTGTCAAACTTGGCAAGTGACGTCACTTATCATGACACTTCCACCCGTATTCTAAATCCTTTAGGAGGATACTTCCTCCAATCCACTCGACTGAGTCTCCATGATAACTGAACTTTCCTTCTCAATTGAAATAAAAAAAAATATTTTATTATACACCAAAAAAGTTACACAATTCTTCTTATTCTTATATTCTTTATTGTACATAATTTTACAATTAATAAAAAATTGGACAGCTGATGTACAAAGGCGAGCTTAACCCACAATCGGGTTTTCTAACAGCAAACCTTAATATATTTGTAAGAAATTTTATATAAGAGGATAACTCATACAAATGCACAACAAAAACCTAAGTTAACATAAATCGAATAAACTACACAAATACGTGCGCATCACACAGCACAACATTCTTCTTTCTGATTTTTTCTTTTTTCCTTTCTTTTACGTTAATAAATAACAAAGCTATAACTGTCTTATTTAATTCAAGGAGATTGAGTCGAGTGGAGGGAATTGCATAGAATATAGAGGTCTCTCTCCTTCCTAACTTACACGGAGCAATAAGTAAATGGAGTCCTACTACAAATATTTGTCACTTAGTTTAACTGTGAGATTCGGCAGGGAAATTTTCCATTGAATGCATGCGAATTACGATAAAAATTACTGTTGATCAGTGTATGCGTGAATGACGATCAAGAACTTACCATATCGCTCCATTTACCATCTAATCCGTGTCCAAATGATATTACTCAGGGAGTGTACGGTTTGCAAGAAAAGACAAAGGTTTTGGTTCTTCAGGGACTTGTGTAAGATATGATGTAGTGGATGAACACTCCCCGTCATCGACACTCGTTCGCTCTAGTGTTACATGTTGACTTGCCATGTTTTGAAATATTTTTGTAATGTAAGAGATGGTACATTAAAGTATAATATTTTTATGTCAGATTTATTTTATTCATACTTTTTAAGTAAAATGAATTTAATTGTTATGTATTGTTGACATAATTAAAAATAATCGTAACGTGCCTCATGTGAACATAGATATTTTTTTTTATTTTATGCCAATATTTGTAAAACTTAGGTTTAAGTAAGTACGTAATGATTGGTAATAACTTTATCGCTATGTTCATTTATTTAAATTTAGTTAATATCTTAAAATTGCAATAATCCTTTGTACAGGAAGATACGAGAATAAAATATTGTAATATAATGACGAACATGATAGTTTGTCGAGAGATATAAATCGTTTTGTATGTACATAGATATGAGAGAACTTAATTATATTATAATAGGGTTGTTGTGTGGTAAACTCGCAGAGCCTGGAATTGTGTGCCTTCAGCAAACTACATTGCTAATTTATTTTGGATCATTACGTCGTCTAATATTGATAAGACGTTACCTACCCAATTATGTCCACATGCTCTTTTTACTTATGAGAATATAAACAAAAATATGAAATGAACAAGTTTTTTATTTAGTTTCTATATTCTTTTAATTTTTTTCCTACTTTCATGTCAATTAGAATCTCCCTAGTTCTACTACTACATAGTCTGAGTTTTCAGAATGTTGCTTTACAATAAGCAACACCCTGTAAACTCAGGCGCTGTTTAAAAGGGCATTTCTCCACTCGCCTAGAGCTATCATCAACGTCGAGCACGGTTAGGCAAAGCGAAAAAAGAGAGGTAACGCCTAAAAACTTTGTTGGCATTCGGTAATTCCGTGATTTATTCGAATGTTTCGCAAAATTTGTTCCAGAAATATTTGAAATACTAGTCGTCATTCAGAATAAATGTGCAAAGCTTCTGTAGATGTACTTTTTATATTTTGAATATACATACGATTACATTATGGAGGGCCAAAGTTCACGTAAAATAACAGATTTTCAGAGGTCTTTACTGAATTAGTTTTACACAATGTTTGATTTCTATAGAAGCATACATCTATGCTCGTGCCTCAATTTCAATTTTCAATACACTTGACACACTCGAAAACCCGCTATCCCACTGCTTATAGGCACGCAATAGACTGTTTTCCGCACTAGCGTGGAAAAGTATGCGTGCTCAGTGTGCCCCAGCAACGTGAAATAAAATTAAGAGTTTTTTTCTTTTATTTCTTATAACGTTTGCTAGGTATTTTAATTTAAGTATATATTATGAATGCATATTATGAATTTCTCCTGTATTAAAGTGAGTATGTTTATATCTGAACATTCTGAACCCGTGATCTGAACACATACACACACAAAAGTAAGGATCGAACTTAGGCTGTAGCGTAGGTGTATTCTTAACGATACCACTGAACCCGACTCACATTATCAAGGTAAACTTGCAAGTCTTGCAACTCAACGGTCAAAACTGCATTAAGTACCCGGACGATACCCGTTGCCTGACAAAGCGCGTGCCAGTCACGGAAACCGGATTATTATTCGCGCAGTGTAACTAGTTCAACTTTAATGGTGTGCATGTAGTCGTGTCGATGAAGAAGGTGTATTATTACATAGCAAAGTGTGCGGGGTTCGGCTCCCCACGTAGGGTGCTCGCGCAGGTCTCCACAATGGAGCACTTTTGTATGGGACCGCGTTCGCGACTGCTAACATTTTTTTCCTAGCATTTTCGGCCCTAACACAACTCAGCATCAAGTAATTTGATGATTACATATTGTTGAGAATATCATACTAGAGTCTGTCTAACGAAAGAACGACCTGATAAAATGAGGTTAAATAAAAAAATATTGAAGTTTTTCTATGAAATATTATACTTCAGAAAGTTAGAAGATATATCAGTGATCTGTGGTTAGAAGGTTTAAGCGCAATTTAGACGGTACGAGTTTCTCGCCTCGAACATACGAGAATCGTAAGAGCATAGAAAAAATGTCATCGTCTAAACACATACCTAGGTGGTGCGAGTTTCTCGTCTCGAACGTACGATAATCGTAAGAACAAAAAAGCATCTCCGTCTAAACATTCGTACCTAGACGGTTCGAGTTTCTCGACTCGAACATACGATTCTCGCTAGAGTGGACGAGCGAGAGGTACTATGACTTACCTCTCGCTCGTCCACTCTGGCGAGAACAAGGATCATATAATATCTTAGGGACAAACTGGATTGATTCCGGAGCAAAATTAATATGCAGTTAAAAACAAAAAAAAAACACATGTAGGTATTTATTAATTGTATTGATATGTTTAGAGCTTATTTGCAACGTACTATAACAACATCTTGAACTTCTTTAGAATAGAATTGTCCCAATTGGGCACATTGCTCGCAGACCAAATGGCCGTTGGGGCCGAAAGGTTTTGGAGTGGTGTCAGTGTGAAACGCGGAAGGCCTACAAGGTGGACCGATGACCTGGTAAAGGTTGCGGAAATCCGATGGATGCGAAACGCTTAGAACCGCTCATTATGGCGACATTTGGGAAAGGCCTGTGTCCAACCGTGGACGTGTTTGGACTGAAATGATGATGATAATTGGACGAAATTGTTCTAAACTGGCGCGTCTCAAGTAAGATTACTAAAACTCTCTTTATACCTAAAAAAAAACCTCTTTCTCGTTGTCTTGCTTGGAACGTTTTTTCTTCTTTTACTTGTCAATGAAACATGAACCTAATGCACATGAAAATATAGTACACTTTAGAGTGTGTAATATTGCTCCGTAATCAATCCAGATTGTCCCCAAAATATATAAGATCTTTGGTAGGTATAGACAAGTCGAGATTCTCGAAAGCAAGAATCTTCTCATTATATTTTTGCTGTCTAAACAGACGCAGGACATTATCGCCTAGTGATTATTGCTTACGATTCTCGTATGACATAATCGTAGGTGAGAATTTATTTCTTACCTGTGTCTAAACACTTTGATACGATAATGTCATGGCGATTATTGCTTACGATTATTGCGTACGATTTTCTCGAACAAAACGTTCGAGAAACTCGTACCGTCTAAATTACGCTTTAGATTATAAACTCCGTGTGTCGGGCATATAATGGCGTCAAAAGCGATTAAGCGCGAATCTGACCAAATTTAATAGTCACAAAATATAACGGCTAAAGTAATATATGTGACGTTGCGCGTTGGTTGGATTCGCGCTATAATCACTTTTGACGCAATTCGGAACGAAAATAGGACAATGTCAATGTCATGCTGTCAACAATGTCATAAGTGTCAACTAGCCGTCAGTTTCGGGGAAATAAAGACAGCGCTTCGCATTTTCATGTTACTGTTCTTTATCAATTTGTTTGACTTGAATTGTTTACGTGACTGCTTATATTATACAGGCACAGTTTCGGCAAATCAAAAGTAAATCATAAACCATATATTTATCATGTTGTGAGTCCTAGGTAATAGTTACAAATGAAAATGTCTAACTCACTTTCGAGTAATAAAAGTCATTCGAAAAAAACAAATAGCAGCAGAGAACGTGATAGAAACAAGTCTGTAGCCTCAGAGTCAGGGGGCTCCAGTCAGTGCGACACTCCTCCGCTTAATGAAAAGGTAAATAATTTGCGTATTTGAGGTTATCTCAATAATTACTTGTAGCTCTTCACTTGGCGCCTATTTTATTCTTTAACGTAAATGCCAAGTGTGAACACTTGAGCCATCATGCCAGTGTTAAAATTTTTTTGTTTTATAAATGAGTATTTTCTCAATAGAGTTCTTAAATGTTTCATCAATGTTTTCATTTAAAATACAATTCTTTGTCATACAGGATGGCAGTTCTGCGCAAGGCAAGTTTGCGGGTATTGGTCCAGAGTCAGTGGCCTGCATGGCAGAACAGGCTGGGCATGAGGTCAACTCTGAGGCCATCACTACGCTGGCTGAGGATGTCAGCTATAAACTTAGGCAGGCTATTTATGTAAGTATTTATTATGTATTTCTTTATTGCACATCTTAGCTTATCACAGGACTAATATAATAAGTGTACAATAGGCAGTCTTATAAGGTAAGTAACTGGATACCAGTATGATTATGTAGCAATGGTTGTCTATCTAGTTGGTACTGATTGCTCCTTCTTGCATACTGTCTGCCCATCTAAAGTATTACAACTAAAAATTATTTTATTGTGCCAATTCATCACATAAGTATTTTGGTTATTCCAGACTAATAACAAAAAAATTATTAAAGGACTAATGACTGGAACAAACTCTCACAAGGAATGAGTCCTTAGTAACCATTATGGTTTTAATTTTTCCAGCTATTATCATTTTATATGGTTTACTCATTTATGTCAGAAACAGCGGCTTTATGAAATAACAGTTTGTAAATGCACAATTTGAATTGTGATAACTTGGAATTTACTTGAAATTAAATTACTAAAAGAAATTGATGAAAACACTAAATATCCACAACCGCTATATATACTTACAACTAACTTCTAATGAATAAGCTGGAAGTTGTTTTTTTTTGGCTTTGTTTTTGTCCCATAATATCCCAAAGAAGACTGGTGATTTGTAAAGTAAAATTTTCAGTAACAAATGAGATTTAAACAAAAATACACTGCTTATTCATGAACAGTTCTAAGTCAAATAATTTGCATCAAAGTTTGTAATTAATATTGATGTATTGTTATACACCACTATTTTTTAATTATGGCAAATACTTAAAGGGCTTATTAGAAAAGGTCTTGTTATTATTTAAGTAAAATCTCAATGCATAATATTCATAAACAGCAAAGTTATGAGCGTTTGTTTATATCCCAAAATCTCACTCAATTTATGGAAACATTGTACAAGTTATTATTTATGAATGAAAAAATGTCAATAAAAATGGAAAAACACAGCGCTTAGTATTTTCTAGTAGTAGTTGTTATGAATGATGATCCAATTATGAATTTACCAATAATGACAAATTTTTGTGGTCAATTTTGGGATTTCGTTTTTTGTACTTTTGACTACACCAATATGATCAGTAACAGGTACTGATTGAGCCCCATTTTTTTGTGCACTAATTAAAAAATAGGGGTGTATATAATACACAAAAAAATATTTCTACACATGTTTATTAATTACAGACTTTGAAACCATCCAACTGATATACTTCAGTCCAGTTTCATTACAAAGGCAATAACTTAAGGATGGTTTTAGACCATAAAACTATTAATTAAAAAAAAAAATGCAAAGTTCCTATGTTACAACTAATAAACTACAAAATATACTTTTTTGCTAGGTTAGTAAACACAGGGCACATAAATGGGTAGGAATATAGTAATGTTATTTATAGTAACAAATCATTTACTGTCAGGCATCTTGGCCCTTAGATACATACCTTTCAGACTAACATATATAAAGTAAATACAACTTATCGTTAGTAAATAAGACTTAAAACTATGTTAGTAGTAGCATTTGACATTGCACTAGATTCACTTCGTGCTGTTCTGTGGCAGCTGTCCGTGGAAGCGACGGAACACCACACCTTGCGGCCACCAAAGACAAAAATAAAGAACTAAGTGGATAACTAAATTTCATAAAAGGAATAATATGCCTATATTAAGTTTATTTGAACTTGCAAGTCAATATGAAGTGTAAAGTTACCTGTTTTATCAAACAACAACTTAATATAATAAATTACCTAATATTATGTAATTTCTTCTAGTTAGTATATTATACTGAAAATGTATCAAGATGAAATCTTCGAGACTCGATTCGAGAACTGGATTATTTACATAATTTAGTTTACACGGAATCCCTCAGTGTGTGAGTCTGACTGTCATTTGGCCAGTTTTTGTAGTTTTAACCAGAAAATTCCAAATGGATATTACAGACTGAACCAAGTTGAACCTGTTCCTATGGCTACATGCCTCCTCCGCTACGATTGCGACCCGAAGATCTGAAAATTAAACGATTATATTATTATTTTTACATACAACACAATACACAATAACTACTTTTATTTTTAAATATTTTCAATCAAATCAAATCAAAATATTTTTTATAGGCCTACATGGGCACTTATAAAACGTCAGAAGCTAGTGCACGGTTCCAAATTGGTAGTTTTCTATGGAGAAAAACCGGCAAGAAATTCCATGGATACTCTTTTAAAAAAAAATGGTTTATGTTACAATATTTTCATATTAAAGTATTCATAAATAAATTATGTAAGGACAATAACATTTCTTAAGAAAATCTTAGAAAATCCGTTTCAAATTATGTATTTTTTAATAATTTTTAGAGGCAAGAATTCATCAAATAATTCTTCGCACTCTGAGTCAAACAATAGGGAGTAATTTTTACTGAATAAGGTTGTTTTTAATATCGTGCGGATTTCATCACGCATGCGGTATTCTCTCGCATGCGGGGCTGCTGCTTGGTATCACGACCTGCGTCCCACGCTCATATTCCACGCATTAAAATAAATACTTGCGTAATTTTCTTCCTACTGCCACCAAGATTGCACTTGCACAATCACTTCTTCTGCCCATCCTTGATTATGCTGATGCTAGCTATCTTGACCTTACACAAGAACAACTTGATAAACTTGAGCGGCTTCAAAACTTTTGCATAAGGTTCATATTCGGTTTGCGGAAATATGACCATGTCTCTGAATTTCGTGTGAAGCTCAAGTGGTTGCCAATTCGCCTTCGCCGGAATGCTCATATTCTTTCCATTTTATATAATGTACTCTTTTCTCCTTGCACCCCCCTTTACCTCAAGAATCGTTTTCAGTTTCTTTGCGACTCCCATTCGAAATCTCTTAGGTCTTCAAATAGGTTACGACTTAAAATGCCAGTGCATTCCACAACTTTCTTTGATAAATCTTTTACTGTCCAGGCTGCTCGTCTGTGGAATGCATTGCCAGATGCTGTAAAACGTGCTCAATCGTTGCTTACTTTCAAGAAACTTGTTAAAGATCACTACCTGTCTCTGTGATTATCGAAAGTTTTCATTTCTTTTTATTGTATATATTTTTGTATGTATGTATTTATGTATCTATTATATAGCATATGTATGTATCTGTTTTTCTATAATTGTATATTTTGTTAAAAGTGTTGGTGCTTATTGTGACAGCCCCATATCATGTCCCGAAAATTACTTTCCATTCCTGGTTGCCTGTAAGAAATCGCGGAATGCGATAAGGCCGCCCATTGTATGTGCTTAGATTAAATGTTTTTTTTTCTTTATTTATTTCAATATGTATATACAATAAAGTGTATAATAATAATATTTTTTTTCTTTATTTATTTCAATATGTATATACAATAAAGTGTATAATAATAATAATAATAATAACCCCATCGCTGTATCTCTACGTTGACGTCGTGATGGGGCTTGCGTGCTCCAATAAACCCTAGGTTGTAACTCGCCTAGGGTGAGGGGCCAGACTAAGAGAGATACAATCCGCAGGGCAGTTTTGTGGCGAACTGTTGGGCATTAGCGACCCCACGGACCCGATCTCCCGGGAGAATTCTCGTTCTTCATCTCCGGCTTGCCTTTATTGGCCGGCCGTGGTGAACACTGACGAGGAACAGAGTTCCCACCTCTCTCTTGCCTTTATTGGCTGGTTTGAGTGGAGATTTGCAAGAGCAATCGTGCTCGGGAGAAGGATGTATAATCCAGTAAGGTGCTGGTAGGGATCTTGACCGCACTTCCGGGATTGTCCTGATAGCCGTGGTATACCTCTCCACTCCTCAAGCACCTCAGGATATGTTGCCCTCTTGTTGCTACGTCACTTCGTGCTAGCGGCCGTTTTTGGGGGCCCATTTATTGAGTGTGCAAGTCACCCCCTGCCTGTTTACCGATGGATATTAATAACATTGCTTAGGCAGGGGCCATAGTTTTCACATAGCTCTTGGTAACCAGTCCACTTAAGACTCCAAAAACCATAGCCCTATTGTCTTTATTTTCCATATGTCACAATAGTTTTCACCAACCGGGGGTTGTCCTTGGATGCACTAGCATTGCGCGTACAGGGACAATCGTCGGTTGGCAACACGTTCCATTAAAAGTACCTAAAGGGCCTCTGCGAGTTGGTTTCGGCTCCTCGTACGCCTTCCAAAGGTCCAGGACCTCAGGGTCCTGAGATAAATAAATACATAAATAATAATAATAATAATAATACTTGCATGAAAAGTATTTGCGGGGGTTGCACGTGCGGAGCTATCCCGCATGCGTGATGAAATCTGCACGATGTTAAAAATACTCTAAAACTTACAGAGTAACTCATTTGAACAAACCAGTAGCCCTTTTCTAAAGGTCCATATGTTAAGCTGTTGCTATTATTATTTCAGACCCTATCCCTGCATAGTGAAATGATGAAGAAGTCAACCGTGGACAGCTGGGATATGAACACATTGCTTCAATTGACTGACACAAGTCCGGTTGTAGGATCCTGTGTCACACAGTATGCCACAGTTGGTGAAGAAAAACTTTGTGTACCTATGGTAAGTGTCTCACTATCGCAAATCAAATTTTAACGAATATACTACACTCATATAACTTGAAACTGACCTGCAAATTGTACTGTAGTGTGACAAAAACGTATAATTACGTTTTTTTTTTAGCATTAGTCCATTTACAATCAGCCATCTGGCTATAATTAAATTTGTCTGACGTCATAATATGATTTTAGAGATTTATCGCATTCAATGATCTGTCATCTCATTCACAAATTATCTTCAGATTGAAGCTAATCTTGTCCTTCTCAAACGGAATACGCAATGATCTGTGATCATGAGTGCTTTCGCCAGTTGGTTTTTGTGGCGTTTTAGTCTTTGTAGGCTTTACAGGACTTGTCAATCTGTTATTTAACAGTAAGCATTTCTACATACTCGTGGACTTCTGTATTCTTTATAAACCATGGGGCAATAATTAGAGTTTTTTAGGCTTTATTTTGGAAGCGTTGGAGAATTTCTATATTAGAGTGGCTTGCCACCACAGATACATGTACTTAGTTTTTTTTTTATAGTTCTTTCTTCATTGCAGGACAACTTAGTGAATGTGACAGACTTCGCACTAACACCTCAGAGTTATGTGTTTGGAACAACGGCCACCGTCTCAGTAGAATGGATCACAGATGACAAGAGTCTCAACAATGTCAGTAACATCAGCGTTAGCCTGCAGAATTATTATACCAAAGTTGCTAGAGGTATGTTTGTTTCAGATTTTGTCATTGCAATCCTACTGTCTGTCATAATTTGTACTTATAAAAAATTTAGATCAACGGATTTAGATTAGGGAATGCAATATTGGGATACGTCCATTGTGCAATGTGTATACACCGCATCGTTAAAATTTGATCGTTTTTAATCCCGAGGAGGGTCGATTCGGTACATGAAACACTATCGATTTGTAAAGATAAAAATAAAAAATTAAGTACTTTTTTTTAAAGCTTCAGCTGGGCGAGTTCAACGACCTGTAGGTAGTTAGTACGCAACGACCAACAAATATCTACGAGGTGATTGACTCGTTTACTTAAAGAAATTAATTTCGTACATGCGTGTATTAATTCGAGTTTTAGAAAAAAATACTTTAATTTTTTATTTTATTTATTTTCGTGTTTCATGTACCGGATCGACCCTCCAGGGGCTTAAAACGATCAAAATTTAACAATTAAGAGATTAGGGAATGCAATATCGGGATATCAGGATCCAGCATGCAATATAATGATGACAGCAGCACGGCGTTGGTAGGATTGAAAGAAAGCGAAATTGATATAATAGCTGCTATGTACCTTATCGTCGAAACAGAACAAGCATTTTTGCTGCTGCTATCAAAGTGAGCGGCAGTTTTACTGGTGAAACAATAAATACTTTAACGTTTTTGCGAAGTCACTTTCAAAATAATCTTTATTAGATGTGGTATCCAGCAAATACAGAGATTCCGCGAGATTCAAAGGTCCCAGTCCCAGTGCCCAGAACCTTTCAAATATGCGGATATTTGAAAGGTTCTTTCGAGATTGCATTCCCTAATTTCGACGAATTTCGGGGTACTTTTTATCCCGATGGTAGATGTTCCTGTAGGAGAATATTTGAAACTTCACGGTTGTGAATCCGCTGTCGAAAGTTAGTTTATTATTGTTCTATTATTAATACACAGGAACAACATAAAAGTATTCTTTCTATGAATTAAATACTTGACATTAGGTAGGTAAAGCGGATGTTAATCTTTTGTATAATAGTGTTGCTAATAACATAATTCTATCGGTATATAAACATGGAATGCCACATAAATTTTTCATAAATACGCGACTTTAGTGAGAGCAGTGGTGGGCGAGTGGCAATGGATCTGACTTACGAGTTGTAGGTCGCGGGTTCAAACCCAGCCAGGCGTATTACTTTGTACGATAATTCATCACCACTGCTTTCAAAACGGTGAAGGAAAACATCGTGAGGAAACCGGCATGTCCTAGAACCAAAAATTCGAAGACATGTGACATTCACCAATCCGCACTGAGCCCGCAATCCTTCTCCTAGAGAGGACGCCCGAGTCCCAACACTGGGAACATTAAAAGGCTGATAATGCTAATGGTAACGGGACTTTAGTAATAATCAATTTCAACATTCACAGCCATATTAAACCTCAGGAAGAAACCAAAAGAGCTAGCAGTAGAAGACTTGACAACGAACACTCGCATCGGGCCGATATTCCCCAACCTCTTCAACTTGGCCGTCCTCGTGTTGAACGATGACAACTTGAACGCGCTCAACGTGCCCGCCAAGAAGCCGCTGCAGTCGAACGTGTTGGATATGGTTGATGCGCTCTGTTCTAATCCTTGTAGCTTGGACACTAATATACAGCAACAGGTGAGCTACAATATCATTTTAGGGTCTATTATCTATTATAGTAATTTCGTAGTCAAAACGATGGAGGTCCATTAGGAGATTTTGTAGCCCTAAAAATTAGGAAAAAATAAGGTTGATCGCGCATGTAACTTTTTAGCATTTTATGTATTTTAAATTTTTATTAAAGTTTATAAAGTATTATACTAGTAATAGTTTGTTCCCCACGGGCGCAAACATTGCCAATTATACAGTTTTGGCCAAAATTCCAACATTTTGACCAAAACTGTATAATTGGCAATCTTTGGTTGATTTTGAGGCAATCATTTAAGTAATAATAATGATAAATTCCTGTATAAAGTAAGTGACACTATGATTTAAGTACATTCATTACAATTGAGATTAATTTTTTTTTTTTATTTGTAATGTAGCCTTGCCTGATCTAGGTTTTTTTTTTATGGTCGGTAAAAAAACCTACCCCGTTCCTTCGTAGCATATCGTGCCGGGGCCGAGCATTCCTTTCGGAAGTTTGCCTGATCTAGGTTAATGAAGTGTTTCAGGCCATGACCGCTCATGTGTTTCAGGCCAGTAAGTTTATTGAACTTAGTGAAATTTATTGATGTAAAAGGATTATTTATAACCATTTTGCAAAATAAATATAATTTATTATGCCTCTTTTAGAACAGGCCTAGGTATGAGTGCATAGCATAGCATCAGCCTTATAAAGTTCCCACTGCTGGGATTCAGACCTCCAATCTAGGAGAGAATCAGCCGTAATCCACCACGCGGGCCCAGTGTGAGTTGGTGGATGTCACTTGTCTTCGAAATTTTGGTTCTAGGACATGCCGGTTTCCTCACGATTTTTTCCTTCACCGTTTTGAGATTACTGGTCATCACCACTGCTCTATCATCATAATAATGTTAATATCATCATATTAACTACACAAAGTAATGTGTCTGGCTGGGTTTGATCTCGCGACCTAAAACACTTAATTCGGGGCTGTTGCCACTCGGCCACCACTACTCTCCACTTCGCTGCCCGGTATGAGTGCGAGTACTCATAAAACATTTATATGACATGAATAATGATTATTTTAGTTGTTTATTAATCATCAATGCCTTGTTTCAGTTTCAGAGGTTATTCCCAGTGATGGTATCAAATATACTTGGCAACGGTTCACTTGCTGAGAAGATGGTCGCAATACTCACAAAAATCACACGTACCTGGCCTTTGTTTATTACTATAGGTAAGTTCACTGAAGATAAGACGTTTTTGAGGTTTGGGGAGTATATCAAAAAAACTTCTCCCGCTCTAGGTGGAGCGAGAGGGAGTGTCAAACTTTTACTGACTAAAACCGACCAATGTTCAGTTGACCTTTGCGCTCCAGGGTCGGCCGAGGTAACTCGTAGCCCACTGGAAATAATGATGAATCCAACACTCATTGAGCCCACGTGGATTACGGCCCATTCCCTCTCCTAGAGAGGAAGCCAGAGTCTCAGCAGTGGGAACATTATAAGGCTGATGCTATGCTATGCTACTTAAATAGCTTCTTCATGGCTATGGGATAAATAAATTAAAATTACGTGCGAAGTCGGGGCGGATGACTAGTTGTTAAAATAAACCAGAAGTCGCCACCGCATCTGTCTGTTTTCGATAAACTCAAAAATGAGTTTCTCGGCGAATTCAGGCGTTATCTCTCTTTTTTCGCGTTGCCTCTACATCAAACATTGCGTTGGATGAAACACTCAGTAACCCCTCTTATAATTTTCCTTCCTTTTTCAGGCAAAGGCATCCTCTTCGATTATCTATCACAAGGCACGAAGGAGCGGCTCACGGCGCCCATGATCAAGTGTTTGATAGCTCTCGGCAGGCAAGCGTTAGTGGAGTGCCTCGGCAACCATCTGGACTATCTGGACGTCTGCATACACGCGCCGCGGAGGAAGCATCTGCAGACAGACCTTAGGGAGACCATACTTGTGAGTAAGGACATAAAGTAACGTGCATCTAGTGGAGTGACTAACCGTCTAGACAATCTCGATGACGGCTTACACGCACCGCGGAGGGACCATCTTCAAACAGACTTCAAGGAGACATACTTGTGAGCAGTTACAGTATTTAATTTGTAGTTGAGCATCGGATAGTAAGAAAAAAAAAAACATATAATTGATCTATAGTACGCGGCAAATAAGTTGGCCATTTGCTATGGTTACGCCACTTCGATTTAGACCCGAAAATCGGTTACTGCGCATTTAAGGTCGACTGCCGTGATAGTTTAACTTGTGTGGCGAGGATTATAACTGTGTGCTGAGTGCGAGTTGTTTTTACGTTAACGCGATTGAAACGTTTACCGCGTTTGGCTCTCTGATTGGCTAAGAGCTTCGAGTAGGCCAATCAGTGCGCCGAACGTCATAAACGTGTCGATCGCGTTTACGTAAAACAAACTCACACTAGGCACTCTGATTTTCAGGTCAAGAGTGAATAGGTTACTTCTGGGCAAGCATACTCCATCGTCGACCGCATGACGCTTACCATCAGGTGAGATAGTGGTCAACTTGTATTGGGCCACTATCTCAGCGTTCTATAATAATAATAAAAAATAAGCGGGCAATATATGCCACCTTCAGCTTATAGCGAACGATACGCGCAATTTCGCTTCTAATATTTCATTTTTATTAAGTCATTTTATTGACAGTATTACAAATGATTTTAGAAAAATGTCTTTATCACCTTTAAATAAAGTTTAGTTTCCTCTAAACGTCGTTCTTAAATGGGTCTCTTGTTCCCAGGACGCGTCAACCTACCTCCTCAGATCTGAACCGACGACGTACTTAGAAGACTACGTGATAACGGACTACTCGTTATATGACATGCTGGGAGACTCCATCCTGCCCAGGAGGATACTGTTCCCTATCATAGGTATTAAATCTGTTTAACTTGTTCCCTGAACCTTTCAAGCAGCGTTGGCGCGTCCTCTATGAAGGTGGACCATGCACCTGGTGAGGGTCGCGGGAAGCCCATGGATGTGTAACGCACAGGATCGGTCGTTGTGGCGACACTAAGGGCTATGCCTCACTGGGACGCCATGGCGGCGTAGCCAGATCGCTGACGCCAATAAAAATTATGGATTGGCTGCGTGGCCAACAGTTGCCAGGTGAAGTACACACGCTGCATGCATTGACTTGGTTGCACGAACTGGCTGCGCCGCCATGGCGTCCCGGTGAGGCACGGGCCTAAGGGTGCAATTACAGTGGCCGCGGGGCGGGAGCGGAACCCGCTGGCGCGAAACGCAAACACATAGTTTTTGACTAAGGCCCACCAAGTGTTTGGGGGCAGGGGGGGGGGGGACGCAGCGTACTGTTGACATGTTTCCACGCTCCTAGTCTTAGTTTTTGACGGAAGGTCACGTTCACAGAGTACTGTGACCTCTGTGATCCTGGAGATTAATCCATGCAATGTTACTATGACTGAAACCCATCCGTGTGACCGTGTTCCTTTACTTGCCATTTGCGTTCCAAAGCCGCGGTGACTCGAATAATCTGATAAATTTATAGAGATAAAAGGCGCCTTTTTTTTAGGTAGGAAAATCATCCAATAAAATCTTCCGCTCTTGGGCGGATGGGAGGGTGTGTCAGACTTTTACTGACTAAAAATCCTGTTCCTTCTTTGCCTTCGTTCTAGGACCCCGGGGTTCACTTTCACACAACTTGTGTTCGCCTTTGCTTAATTCCTCTACAAACTAAGGCCTCGTACACACTTTGTCGTGACGACAGATAATCGTGTAGTTTTAATTGTTGAGGCTTATATATTTAAATGTTAGTATTCGCATATAGGACGACACGATTATCTCTCGTCTACCACTTTATTGCGGTGACAACAGATTGTCATGATAGTGGGAACGGTACGGAACGGAACAGCACGACAGTCGTAAAAAGATAAAAAAAATTCAAGACTGAACCGTGACGTAAATCATGTGTCGTTGTTGTGATTATCTGTCGGTGTTAAGATAATCGGTTGTTATAATGGGAACAGCTAGAGAAGATAATCGTCCGACGATAAATTAGCCGTTACGACGTAGTGGGAACGCGGCCTAACAAAGACTT
The DNA here is from genome assembly GCA_958295575.1 of Leucania comma. Classification (NCBI taxonomy): domain Eukaryota; kingdom Metazoa; phylum Arthropoda; class Insecta; order Lepidoptera; family Noctuidae; genus Leucania; species Leucania comma. Next base: position 6,741,632 of record OY282469.1, read on the forward strand.
AACGTTTTATAACTCCACCCAATTCTTCCAGATAAAATTAAAAACGAAAATGCATCACCTGAGAGGAGTACAGACGAAGACTTCACATACACGACGACGGTGCGGCCGGCGATGAGGTGGCCCAAGCTGCGCCTGATCCCCAGCCCCAGCAACCTTCGGAACGGTGTACATCGAGAATCAGTCTTCGAACCAACCAAGTTTAAAAGTGATAAGTGCATTAGGATCAAAATCAAAAATTGTCGGACACAAGTGATGAGACCACTAAGAACTCCAGTGTCGAACTATGTTACCCCGCCGTGCCCAGGTGTCATCATAGCCAGCGGGCTCCTCAATAGATTTAGGTATAAATTAAACAAACCTAGTGATCCGTTTCCAATATTTGGAGCTGTTGTGTTGTAAGCTTTACTGTATTATTAATATTATACATAAATTATTACTTTTCGATGTTGTTGTATTATTTTACTTAACAAAGCATTTGGTTTTTTTTTTGAGGTAGGATATCATTAAATAACTTCTCCCGCTCTGGGTTGAACGCGATGGTGTATCAAATTTCTACTGACTCAAACCCACTGCGAGCAATATTGCAACTACAAATTTAGTTTGGCGATTCTTCGGGCTATGTCGATAACCTTAGTTCTCGTTCGGATATCTTCATTTCTGATGTGATCACGTACGTAAACTTCGAGCATAGTCCTTTCCATTGCCCTTTGAGTGGCTGTGGCCCATTGTGAGCGACCACGTTTCGGAGCCAAATATCATCCGTCAACAGTTATAGGCCGCCTTCGAATTAGTTCAATAGTCCCGTACGGAGGCTGTGTTAGGTTCGAGCCAGATAATTTTGTTGAACTGACGCGCGGCTGTAGCGCGACAGTCGCGCGTTTTTTATTTATAAGGCATAACAAAGCAGCGCGGTGGCAGCGCTGCAATCGCGCTGCCACCGCGCGGCTTTTGCTGCAAATTTGAAAGCGACAAAGACGAAAGTCTATGGGTATAGACTTTCGTCTTCGTCGCTCGCAGAACAGATGGGGACGAAATGTACTGGAGTGGCGACCACGTACTGGAAGATGTAGCATTGGAATGCCTCCCACAAGGTGGACCGATGACCTGGTGATGAGAGTCGCGTGAATCCTATGGATGCGAGACGCACAGGACCTGCTATGGCGACACTTGGCGGAGGCTTATGTCCAACAGTGGACGGCAATTCAGTAGAAATGATAATGATGATAAAACACAATTATTCCGTGCCGTGGACCCCGTCGTAACTCTTTGATCTTATTATAATAAGTGTTATTTATAACATCGCCTTGAACGCGTCTGTAACGGTATTATAATTAAATAAATAATAAATCATTTGTCAGTCCTAAATATGCACCTTTTTCCGACAAATAAAATGTTTTGCTTTCTTTCTTCTGTCTTTCCAAAAACGCTGCAGGATAGTAGGGCCTGCTAGGGCTACTTTGTGCTAAGACCCCATCACTTTTCAGTCCGACTAGGAAGAAATGCAGCATTTTTCTTGATTCCGAGTACTATTCTGCAACTCTCTTTTCCATAGCATTCTGTCGTAGGTATAGGCGTAATAGTAATTGACCTGTCTTTGCTAACTTTAAATCCGAGATAACTTTAATCCCATTGTCAATTTAAATATAACTTTATGGATTTTTAAAAATTTAATAAATATTAAATCTCTGATTTGAAACGACCATTTGTATGAAGGCCCTAAAAAAAGTTGCAACTGAATTTGGACTTTGTTACATTGAGCCTTACTGCCACCTGTACCTCTACCATGAGTTTTAAGCAATAGTATTCGTCGCTACTCGATATCGACGCCGTAAATATTTTGTATGGCAAATCTTGCAGCGCCTCTAGCGGTCACTTGCAGAACCAAAATTTGCCATACAAAATATTTACGGCGTCGATATCGAGTAGCGACGAATACTATTGCTTAAAACTCATGGTAGAGGTACTGAACCTGATTTTGAAATAATAATGTTTCAAAATCAAGTGAGATCGCAGTCAAGCACTAGTTTAAATTATTAAAAAAAAATGTTGCTTAAATAGAATTCTAAATTTTATGGGCTGTCTGACGTTAAAGGTACTCTGTAATACAGGCGTCATTCACGACTGAAATCTTTGAGCTAATTCGGGCCGTCTTATCTCTGATTTCCCCCACATTATGCTATTTTGACGGACCAAATCATAGACATTATTCAGCCATTTTCCAATGTCGAGGTCATCTTTGACTTACTCCAGATGTGGATGACGATGAGTATCAGATCTTCTATTTAAGTGCAGTATTCATAAATATCGTATCTTGTTGTAGTCTTGAATTAGATCTGGTCATCATTTTGAGTGTCGTGACTAAGGGTTATATCAAGAGAATGGCTAGCTTCCTCCGTTCAGAAGTATAAACATCCAGACATTGCGTTGCCAGATTTATCGATAAATTAGATTAGTAATGGTATTTTCAATACACTTGCTCAGAAAGTGGCTCTTATTGCACTACACTTAGGTACATAATGGCACCTGTTACCAAACTGTGACATTTTGATTACCATTACGCACTCGTACTGTAATGTAGCTATAACCTTTTTGTTCAACCTCTTTGTTTGCGATTCAAATGAATACGAAAAAATAAAAAAAATATTGTGGTCTATGGCCGTCATTTTAAGATGCGGTTTTTGGCGTGTTTTTTTTTTGAGTGGAGTTCATGGGCTGTATTAATTAATTAAAATTAAATACTACAAAAACATTATAAAATGTTACATCCATATTCTATTGTCACTACGAATGACATTAACGTAAAAACTTTTCACTCGAGAAAACAAACAACGACTAGGCAATATGATGAAAAGACCATATAGCCATAGCCTAGCGCGTGTTTATGAAAACAGATTTATTTTTTTACCGCCATGTTATGAAAAAAAATATTTTTTAAATTAGTTAGCTAAATTATTTTTCTTCACAAGTGTACTGAAAAACGTCGTATGATACACGTGAGTAATGAGTGGTTACCGTTCTTGGCTCTCATAAGACCCTCGCCAAGGCTCGGGTCTTAATACCGCCTCGACGCTAACCTCCTACATTACACACTAATATCATAATGTACTATTATCTTGTGACGCCCCCTGGATAAGTGGATGGACCTTGAAAAGGCTGCTCAAGACCGAATGGTGATGACGGAAAACCATGTTATGTGTTTGTGGCGCAATTATTGTATTGCGATTTTTATAAGTGTATTTGTTATCTGTATAAAAAGCAAAGCGAGGACTTATGGACGGCGAGCAATGGGTAGCTCGACGTCTGATAATTTCATGATGGTCTCCAAATTTCGCATAAAAATCTCTCTTCAATAATGATCCAAGAAATAGTACGCGGCAAATAAGTTGAACCCCGATTGAGTTGATAACTTCGATTGAGACCCGAAAATTAGTTACTGCGCATTCAAGGTCGACCGCCATGATGGTTCAACTCGTTTGCCGAGGATATACGTCAAAGAGTCCATACCTGCAGTTTCGGCCTTGACAGAATTTACGGATAAGTACTTAGTGGGATGTCGGTCAGGAAGCTATTTTGATGTCTGCATTATAACAGACTCGCTTCATGTCAGGCCACCGACGTCGACTGAATATGAGATGCATTAGCAAATTAATATAAACCGATTTAACTAGCGTAGTTTAAACCAAATGGAAGATAAGTATTAAATATTATAAACTGACAGACAAATCAACTTACAGCCGAATCTACAAGGTAGTCCTTGTAGATTCGGAACGTGAAATTTTGTAGATATTATGTTTTCTTTTTATTTATTTATGACTTAGTGTTCGATTACGGAGACGCGGCGCGTTGCGCGGCGAGTCGGGCGGTCCGTCGTACATTGCCATATGTTTGAGCGAGCGGTGACGCGGCCCGCTGCTGCAATTTACGACGCACAGATGTACGACGATACGACCAACGCGCCGCGTAACGCGCCGCGTCTCCGTAAACACGGCCGTAGGCGAGCATAAAGAGATATTAGAGAATTTTCTAGAATTAATTCCTTAAGGTGGGTATTCCTCACTCGCCTGTCGTCAAAGCTTGTTACTTCATCTAACGCATTCCAACGCGATGTTTGATGAATAGGCAACGCGAAAAAAGAGAGATAACGCCTGAAAACTCTGTTAGCATTCGGTAATTCCGTAATTTATTCGAATATTTCGCAAAACTTGTTACAGAAAATACGTGATTTTTTTAACTTTTAGAAGTATTTGAGAAAAATTTTTGTTATTCAGAATCTCGATTAAAGGTGCAAGGCTTATAAAGAACTACTTACTTTTTTATACTTTTTATATATGAGTAATGGACGTCCAAATTTCACATAAAATAGCAAATTTTCAGAGGTCTTTACTGGATTAGTTTTACACAAATTTATGTTTTTATTTCTGTAGATGCCTAGATAATATCGACAAAATATCTGTACATCCAAAATATCTGGAGAAAGATGTGTAATAACAAATCACGTAAGAGTGGTTATAAGAAAATGTACCTCAGGTTGGACGCTCTTACCTAAAGAGCTGAAACGGGTGTCCAAAGTTTGTATCGGGAAACCTACTTATACGCGACTGTAGTCGCTGGTAAATGCTAGTCTTTTTATAAAATGCTTTTAGTTTTTCCTTAATTTCCCTATAAAAACCTTATTCGGACGTTCTTTTCGTGTTAACGCTATCTACTTATTCGGAATAAAACAAAAATTTGGTGAAAAAAAAACAAAAATCGGTCCAATCGTTCTCAGGGAATGCGCAACCAATGAACTCGTGGGGGTCGATACGCGCCTAGCCTGGTACGATAAATGTAATAAAATTATGGCGGGGAGTGCACTCGCACTTTTCTGTACTAGTGCGGAAAACAATCTATTGCGTGCCTGTAAGCGGTGGGATAAGAGTGGGTTTAGAAAAATGATTAGACATGTAGGTTTTACAGATTTATATCAGGTAGATGTTGCTATTAAAATGAGTAAATACTTAGGATAAATAAAGGATAAATTGTCTCCAGAGTTTTAAACAGGTACCTGACTACAAGGGCGTCGCCAGCCGATAATCAAGAGGGGGGGGGGGGCTATTGGAAGTATAGGGAATAATAATAAAAGTTTTTTTACTCCACAATATAACTCTTAATATATAGAGATAAACCGTAGATATAAGACTAGCAGCCTTATATCTAAGGTAACATAGGATACGGATGGGCATTATATTGTGGGAGACTGATGCCTAAACTAGGCTCTGGAGCTGTAAAGCAAGCCTCTAGGGGGGGAGGGGGGGCTGCCCCCGCTTGGCGACGCCCTTGCCTGACCTGATAGACTATGTAACCAAAAATAATCTCTTGCATGCTGAAACTATGCACAGATCAACTAAGTATTAGAGATTTCTTCAATTTCGCTCACAATACTTACAGTAACATCAAAATCATAAAATTCTGAAGCTCTGAAAGCTTTGAATCGTTATATCGCTTTTACGTCTTTTGCATTTTATAGCACGCTTTTATTATATCAACTTTGTTTTGCAGATTAAAATTAAATAAAGCTACGTAGGTAAAATACTAAATAGTACCTAATAACAATATGGATGCTTGAAAGGCAAAAAATACTAAGCCTATATTATGAATTTTGATTCCCTTGAGAGTTTTGAAATAAGATTTTTTCACAGCTTTAAGGGACTGCAGATCTGGGTATATGATTTTAATTTCAACTCGATATCTCCACGCTTTTTAAGGTACGGAACCTTAAAAAAACACAATCGTATAAACAAAATATACATGATGAAAAATGGAAGTTATGATCAGTGCAGGGCAAAAATGCGCCTATTATAGCTCACCACTTGTATGACTCGTGTGAGCTGTTTCATAAAACGACAACTTCATGGGAATCGGACATCAGTGGTGCTATTCTCTAAGAAAACACAGCGCTGCCGCAACGACGAACATCCAAATAGGATACATTGAATTATCAATCCAATGTTTAGGCATATTAGGTTGACAATCCAATGTAGGTATCCTATTTGGGTGTTCGTCGTTGAGGCAGCGCTGCATTTTCTTAGAGAATAGCACCACAGCTAAAATCTGAAAGGCAAGAACATAGTAAATTGCTAGGTATTTATACTGAAATTCTTCAAATTTATTAAAATAAAACTGGATTCTGATTCCAAGCCAAGATTGCCAACTATGGTAATTGGAGGGGACAGAAAATGTGACAGTCAAAGTGAGCCTCCATTCTCACAATGAAATCCTATCAATTGTAGACTCATGGCGGGAAGCAAATTGATAGAATCGCATTGTCCTCTGCCAAACGCGGCTACAACTTTCGAGCGGTTTTGGCACCCATTTGTAGGTTTAATTTTTATTCCTTGAAAGATCACATGCAGAATAAATAAGCGAGTAATTTATCTAATAGACAATAATCTCATGTCACAGTGTTTGTTATCGAACTCCTCCGGAACGGATTGACCAATTTTTATGTTTTTATTTTTGTACTAGGTCCATGCTTTTGTATACTTTGTAGGTCTGAGAATGTCTGTCAGTCAAGACCCTATATCTCGAAAACGCGTGGACGTATCGAGTTGGAAACCATATATTCAGATCTGCAGGTTTGCGGTCCTTTGAAGCTGTGAAAAAATCAAACCTCTATGTTAACAAAAAAAAAAAAAAAAATATATGGCCGTTTATGTCGCAAAAAACATTTAAAAATCCTGAAATTTTGTATAAAGTAAGGTCTTATAGCACAAATATAGAAGTAAGTCTGAAAACTGTAAAGTTGGTACGTCACGATAAAAGAACACTTTTTTGCGACACGAAAAAATCGTCGAAACTAAATTCAGAAATTCATTACTTACATAGGTAAGTTTGTACGAAACCCTCAGTGCGCGAGTCCGACTCGCACTTGCCCAGTTTTTCGCTACGGACTTTACGAAACCCAATCAAGTGCGACTCGCTCTTAACCGGTTTAGCTTTTAATTTCTTTCGTCTGTAATTCAGCTTCAAATTATTCTAATCTAGGGAAAAACTGTTTCCAGTAATTGATTTGAAATGTTTTGAATTTTTTGATTTCTTGTTTTGTTTTCAGTTCTGTTTTTTTTTTGTTGTGTTTGATTGAGTGCTGTTGATTGATTGAACTATCACGAATCAAAACTTTAAGAATCCCTTAAGCAATTCGCGGAAAAATACTTGCATCAGTCTTAGTTGTGTTAAAAGACAATACCTATCAGTTAACAGTCGTCTTCCAATTTAGATAGTGTGCGTTTACGTCGCGTCGAGCACGAAGTACGGATGTTTACAAGAGGAGGCTGGCGTCGCGCGTCGCCGTCGGCGCCCGTCGTATTTCACCTGCGCGGCGACGGCGGGACTCGCCTGGCGCTGTGTCACACCGACGCGTATTGCATCGACAATCGCGAACTTTTTTTGTGTGTTAAGTTTTAAGTGTGTCATGATGAAGTTTGATTTTATTGAGACGTGTGCTCGACCTCTGTTAACTCATTTGCGTGTGTTTAGGCAGATTTAAAATAAACGTTTGAAATTAAATATTCTGAATTTAGGTATACTTAGATCTATTTTTAAAAGATGTTTGTACCCATCACGTATGTTAAGGATATAAAATTTTAGAATCCAGATCCAAAATTAAGGAACTAAGGAATATTTTTTGCCCTGTGATAAGCTAAGGTGTCCAATAAAGAAATAAATAAATAATAACCGTAATATACTTATCGGTTTCGGATACGGTTACAAATATGAAATTGTTTCGGACTAGCTGCTAGTTTTTGTCAGTTTCGATTGCGAATATTAGAATTTCAAAATTATAAAAGTAACACACTATTAAAAGCAAGGTTTGACCTTTATTTCTAGTATAGATTATTATCATTTAAGTATATGACCGGGAAAACAAACTAAACCTATCATAATCATTTAGATTCCGCGTTTATCCAAACTATCCGAACTTTTTATGTCGGTTACGGTTACGAATATTTTTTTATTTCGGATATCCAATAGTAGGTATCGGTTACCGTTACGGAGCTCCAAAGTCTTTGGTTTCTATGTTTCTTTAGGGCAAATCTTGCAAGCGAATTTCAAAACAGTTACCCCTAACCGTTTGAGTTGAAATTTTGCAGATATGTTCAATTTAGATGACAATATGCATGCTTAGCTAAGTGTAGTCATTCGAAATTCAATATGACGGAAACCTAAAGATGGCGGACTACAATTTTTTTTTATGCTTTCCTATGTTAAGGATATAATTATTATATCAATTTAAAGGGTGGACTGTGTTCAGCAAAAATAATGAAAAAATATATTAATATAAAATATTTTTTTAAAAGAAACTTTTTTTATGAAAAAAGATCGGTTTTATTCTTTTTGTAATGATTGTTAAAGTCCAAGAATGTAAACATTGACTTGTTTGTCCCTAAAGCGACGTGTTGTGAATAGAATTTAGTTGTTTGTAGAATATTAGGACGTGTTGACAAACGGGACTCATTTTACAAATATTTGGTATTCTGAAGACATATTTCGGCGCCTTATTCGGTAAAGTTGTAAATATATCCGCGGAAACTTTTTGTTAGCACCTACAGCATTATTTATAGCTGGCGTCTTATTTCTAACGGTGTACGCGTAAAATTGTAGAATGAATTTGCCCATGCATTATACATGAGACATGATACTTGTCCTACCTACCTATAAATTAGTGTCATTGGCATAATGACATACCTATTGGATTTACCTACGATACACATTACGAATATGTCATGTAGGTATTGGATTCTTGGATCAAATCGTTAAACATTCCAATATGTCCCAACAATTTGTCATTAAGAGGGTTAAAAAGCTGGCGGCGCTGAAAAGCAACGCTCTGGCTTGGTCTTGCACACGAGCTCCAGCATTTTGCTGAGCGCTGGCCGTTTTGTGCGGATGTGACGAACATCTTATTAAAGACTTCGTATTGTATAAACTCGTTGTTTTAGTTGCTATTTTTAAGGTATGCGCCATGTTTATGGCGAATAAACTCTTTTTCTTTCTAGTAGGTATGCGCAATAGTTCGGAACGCTAGCTTCAGAGTGGCAACTTGGGTGATAGCCTAAAACAATGCAGTTTGTACGTGAATTTTTATAGGTTTTATTTCTGTTTATATGTTTGGTATTATTTGGGTTCAATGGATCACTTTGTGGCGCGTGTTACTTGTCTAATTTATTTGTCACTACCAGTTAGCTGCGCAGTTACAGAGGCTGTGGCGCATTTAAACGACTGTTTATTAAGAACTATTTATATTTAAATCTTACTTAACATTTATTTCTAGACTTCACTGCATAGTATAAAAAAGTCGCTTCCCACTGTCTGGCCCTATATATTCCAAGATCTTTAAAACTACGCAACGGAATTTGATGCGGTTTTTTTAATAGATAGAGTGATTCAAGAGGAAGGTTTATGTGTATAATACATGCATATTATAATTATAATATCACCATTGCACCCGTGCGAAGCTGGGGCAAGTCGCATGTGGAATATAAAAATTACGGAGAGATTATGTCGTTGAAGAATGTCAATTTGCGCAACAATTTTGCGTCTTTACAAATGAATCTTAATGTGTTCCTAAAACATATTTAGTGTAAGTACCTAGGGAAAAATAACATCTACAAAAAGAGATCATCTAAGTCATGGTCGTGATCTTACCGATGATAAATAATAATTGATATCGAAAAATGCACACGCTTTGTATTAGAACGTTATTATGGCGGTGGTGTGGTGGTTAAAAAAAAAAAGTGAACGACACAATAATAAATTATGTAGTTTAATTTTCTTTTTATAGCCATTTTTTTCTTTAACACTTGAAATACAAAACTACACCAATTTTACATCTTAAAATGCGAGTAATTAAAATCGACACTGAAATTCATTCGAAGAAATCCCGAAAAAAAAATCTAAATATTTTCTATTGGCAACGGTGTAAATAGCGGCCGATAGTTTTGTTACTATGGCGGTACTCACAAGTTGGGTGTCTATAAAATTTTTGGAACATTGCCTACGTTTGCTTGATGCAAGACGAAGAGTACTTTCATTTGCCCATTTAGTCCGAGGACCATAAATATATTTTAAAAACCATTAAAGAATAAGTGTTCGTTATCCGAACTCCAAAAGTATCGAAGAGGATTCGACTTTATTCCTGAAGGGCAATCATAAACATATAAATAAAACAGCTTTCAATGTTGCATGTAACTATATACGAGTATTTACAATGTATTTTCAGCCTTTCGGTATTTTACAGCATGCATTTTGGAGAGTGTGCGCGAGAATTGCATACTTGATTCCGACGTTACCATCGGACAACCCGACGGACGGCAAGTATCCACCTTTGTTAACACTTCTACGGTCCGGACTAAGAGTTTTATCTCGTCGTTTATACCGCGTACATCGAAAGACGATTTGCCTGCTGTGATCTTCCCGTCCGATAATAATTTAGGTGTCTTTAAGGCCAGAGTAAATATATAGACTTTTAATAAACTAGTGCGGCTTACCATTAAAGATTGCTTACCATCAGGTGGGATCACAGTCAAGCACTCCTCTTCTTCTTGGTCGTTTCACTCTTGGCAGAATGGTCGTTCTTATCATGGAGCCGTCAGGGTACGCCGCACGACTTCTCTCCACTTTTGCCTGCTGGCAGTCATCCGGGCGCATTCGTTCAATGGGCCGCCAACAGCCGCTTTGAATTGGCTCTTTACTCTTGACTCAAGCATTAGTTGCTAGTTGTCTAGTTTATATTATTAAAAGAAAAGTAAGTATCTTAACTGTATGCTATCTTGGTGTACAATAATGTATGTAGTAGGTATACACATAAATAAATGTACACAGATCTCTTGCAAGAGTTGCAAGCATTACAGGTCCCAATGTTGATTGTTTTTGCCACAACTTTAGCCTCAGCCAGACATTCAATTTGTGGTCTTGCAATTTGGTACAACTCAAGTCTAATGATTAATTTTAATCCTGGAAAAAAATATTATATTGAAGGCATAAAATCAATCGAGCTGATTTGCTTTTGTTTCAAGGTTGATTGATCTCGGTCTATCGGTAAGCTATGCATTTAACAGGGCCCTCCTCCACTCATCTATCGTGAAAGTCGAGCATGGTTTAAACGCTTGTTGCTTGATCTCACGCAATCCAATGCGACGTTTGATAACGAGGCAACGCGAAAAAAGAGAGATAACGCCTGAAAACTCTTGGCATTCGGCAAATCAGTGATTTACTCGAATACTTAACAAAACTTGTTCCAGGGTTAAAAAAAACACGTACTTGTGTTTTTGATTAAACCTTAAAAGTTTTTGAGACAAATGGTCGTCATTTAAAATTTCGATTAAATGTGCAAGGCTTCTATAGAAGTACTTTTTATATTTTTAATATAATTATGAGTGTATTATGGAGGGCCAAATTTCACGTAAAATGGCATATTTTCAGAGGTCCCATTGGCCAGCCTACCCACCCACATATTAATGACGTCACTTGATACATGTGAACATCAGACGGGACCCGCCATCACAATGTGACATCAAACTGAATATGTATGGGCACGTGACGAAAGGATATTTGTATTTAAAAAATTTGCAAATCAGCACTGCAGTTGACTGTGGGCAGAAGGCAGAAGGTTGAGTTGGTTTCGCCCTTTTAAAGTTTTGTTTTGAATCTTTTGAGTACAGTAATTAGAGACAAAATAGAAAGACAATAGGTGTGCGAACGCCGGCGTTCCCTTGGGGCTTGAGTAACTACTGCCCCATACATTACTCCTGTATCCTGGGTTTTTTTTTTTTTTTTTTTTTATGGTAGGTAAAATCATCCAATGACAAATCCCGCCCTTGGGCGGAGCGGGAAGTAGTGTCAGACTTTTACTGACTAAAAACCTACCCCGTTCCTTCGTTGCCTATAGTGCCGGGGCTGAGCCTTCCTCTCAGAAAACGGCCCTTGACCCCAGCAGGCTTCAACCCTGCCTGCCTGCAGTTAGCAGGCTGGGCCTCTTCGGTTTGCTGACAGCTCCTTGAGGCGCGCGGGAACAGAACGCGCCGTCGACGACTTGGGCTCGGTCCGGCCGGTTACCGGACGATCGGACAGCGTGCTACCCATTGCACGCCGTCCGCAAGCCCGCGCCTACGGTGGCCGGAAATCGGGATCGGAATCCCGGCGGCGGCTGGGGCGAGCGCCCCGTTGCCTCTGCCTGATGCGGTCGGCCTCCTCCTTTGCTAGCATTACTGCTTCGCAGAAGGAGGCGACCGCCTGCCATCCCTCCTCACTACGGACCATGGCCTGAACCAAGGCCCGGCGAGAGAGATCGCTGCCGCCGATTGCCCCCACGAGGACACGGCGATGCTCCGCCCAGGCGGGGCACACCTCTACAGTATGCTCCACCGTGTCCTCCGGGTGTTCCGCACAGTGGCGACACCCGGGCGAATCCTCCGCACGAATCCGGAACAGGAACTTGGCAAACTTTCCGTGTTCCGTTAGGACCTGCGTCGTGCGGAAGTTAAGACTGCCGTGAGGTCTTTCCAGCCACGCCTCAAGGATGGGCCTTATCGCCTCGATTGTGGCGCGCCCCGAACGAGGTTGCGATAGTCGCTGACGCCATTTCGCCATGAGATCCCGCCGGAGCTCTGTCCGCCATGCCTCGACTTGTCGTGGCAGCGGAATTTCGCCCCGGCGTTGCACCTCCATGCATATATGCTTGTCGTGCATGTGTGCAAGGACTGTTGCCTCCAGATCCCATGGCGGTTGGCCAGCAAGGAGGGTCGCCGCCTCGCGGGAAATCGTTCGGTACCCTCGCACCATGCGTATTGCCATGACCCTCTGGCACGCATTCAGCTGGGCCCTCGGTTGCTGTTGCAACGTCGGTGCCCACACCGGAGCCCCGTAGAGGGCCATGGACCGAACGATTCCCGCGTAGAGCTTCCGGCAGGAGGCGTCTGGTCCCCTGAGGTTGGGCAGGAGCCGCCCGAGAGCAGCCCCAGTCCGGTTCAGTTTGGGAGCCAGACGTCGGAAGTGCTCCTTGAAGTTCCACCAGCTGTCGAGGACGAGTCCCAGGTACTTCATCGTCGACCCGACGCTGATGTGAACTCCTCCTACCGTTAGCTGGGAACCCGGTGGTGGCGCACTCCGAGGGCCGTGAAAGCACATGGCCTCGGATTTGTGCAATGCCACCTCGAGTCCCAACTGCTGGATCCTATCAACGACTATCGCAACCCCGCGTGTCGCTAGTTCAACCGCCGTCCGGTACGACTCTCCCCGCGCCAGGACCAACGTGTCGTCCGCGTAGCAGACCACGCTGACCCCGTCGGGGAAGTCGCCGCGCAGCACGTAGTCGTACCCGATGTTCCACAAGGGTGGTCCCAGTACCGATCCCTGCGGAACACCGCACGACATCTCTCGACGTTTCCACTCTCCCTGGTGACCGGGGTAAATGATATACCTCTCTGACAGGTAGGCCTCGATTACACGACAGAGGTAGTCGGGCACCCGGTGGTACCGGAGTGCCGTTCCAATGCAACTCCAGGGCAGGGAATTAAAGGCGTTGGCAATGTCCAAAGACACTGCCACGACACACCTGCCCTGGGATACCGCATCCCCCGTCGTGAGGGCTCGCACGCGCATGATGGCGTCCACCGTGGAGCGCATCCTGCGAAATCCGAACTGTCCGTCCGAAAGGTCCGGCCCCACCCGTGCAAGGCGCGCGACGAGGCGGTTTGCAATGACTCTTTCGAAGAGCTTGCCCACCTCGTCGAGCAGCACAATGGGCCGGTACGCGGACGGAGAGTCCGCAGGGCGCCCAGGCTTCGCTATGAGGACCAGTTTTCCCGTCTTCCAGCGAAGTGGGAACTGGCCCCTCTCCAAACATGCGCTGAAGAGCCCCCTCAATCGAGGCCCGAGAGCCTCCATGGCCAGGACCCAGGCCCTCCCAGGCAAGCCGTCGGGTCCTGGGGCGGTATTCTTGGCACTCAGCCTTTGTACCGCCACTCTCATCTCTACCTCGGTCACCTCTGGAACATCGTCGTCTTCGTGGTCCGCGTCAGGTACTGCCGGTGTTGGCGGAGCCATGGGTGTGGGGGAGTGTACCCCCCGCGTGGGGAACAGAGTGCTGACCACACCCTCCACGAGCTCGGGCCGGAGACTCTGAGTCAGTGGGGGAGCCCAGGGACGGAGTTTCTCCCGCACCATCTTGTATGGGCGTCCCCACGGGTCTGCATTCAGAGACCCCAGCCAGACGTTGCGGGCCTCCAGCTTGGCCCGCTTCATCTCCGCTCGGAGGGTGCGCTTCGCCAGCCAGTAACCCTCGTACAGCTCCGCCTCTATAGCCTCCGCATCCGGCGGGCGGTTGCGGCGCTTGCAGTACCTGGCGTACCGGCGTCGTGCGTGATTGCACGCATTGCGCAATGCCGCAATCTCCGGCGACCACCAGTACACCTGGCGCTTGGCACGTCCTGGACGGACTCGGGGCATTGACGCGTCGCAAATTTGCGACATGCCCTCCCGGAACCACTCTGCCTCGACGTCAAGGTCGACAGGCCTGTCCGGTGCTTGCACCCAGGCCTGTACCGTCGCGGCTTCCAGGAGGAGCTCCCGGTCCATCTGCCTCAGCGCCCACCGCGGACCACAAGGGCTCTGCCGGACCGGCGCGGTCGAGGTTTGGGCGGAGACGTCAAACCGGATGTACCGGTGATCTGAGAACGTCTCCACCCCCTCCATAACGCGCCAGTCGACGACACGCGGCGCCAGATCGGGGCTAGCGAACGAGAGGTCCACCACAGATTCGCCCCGCATCCGCACACACGTGGAAACAGAGCCCCGGTTTAGGAGGACCAGGCCGGACTCCTCAGCCCAGGCCTCTACCGACCGACCCCGCCCGTTTGTGTACCGGGAACCCCAAGCCTCGTTCCAGGCATTGAAGTCCCCGCAAACGACCACGGGGAGGTCCCTAAACCCAACGACGACGTTTTTCAGTTCCATAAGGGAGATGTGGAGATCGCCGAGAGATCTGTTCGGGGACAGGTAGACGCCTACCACTGCAATGTCCCCGAACCGTGCTGCCACGCAACCCCGGCCCCTCGTGACGCGCTCGAGGGGCGGGGGTACCGGCGGCGGTCGACGAGATTAAGGTCACCGAGCCGTCCAGGTCCTGAACCCAGTCTCCACTGGGCAGGACATAATACGGCTCGGAGACTACGGCGATGTTTATCGACCACTGCGCCATGCTCTGGAGCAACAGATCCTGAGCAGGAACGCAGTGGTTGATGTTCGCCTGGAGGAGACGTAATGGTGCCGTTATTAACAGTCCATTACAGTCTCCTCCGGAGCCCTACGTGAGGGCACTGCCGCGGCGGTTGAGGCGGCGATAGCGGCGGCGGCTACAGAGGTGGCTGCGGCGGTGAGGACGCCACCGGGGATGGGCCGGACCCTGGCCTTGACCTTGACGGGGGGGTCGCAGGACCTGCTCCCAGCCTGGTGATCGGCCGTCTTGCCTGCCGCCGCACATGCGTAACAGTGCGGCTTTTCGCAGCATTCGACGACCCTGTGACCAGACTGACCGCACTGGAAACAGCGGTCACTGCGGTCCACCTCCGCGGTGCAACAACTCCTGTATCCTGGGTGGCTTTTCAAACCAGTATACTCACATAAGCAAGACCCCCAGGCCATTATAAAGTTTATTCTATTCTATTCTCCCGCCCTTGGGCGGAGCGGTTGGATGTGTCAGACTTTTACTGATCAAAAACCCACTTCTGTTGCTTCGTTGCCTTTCATACCAGGGCTAGGTTTTCCTTTCAGAAGCGAACCTATGGCTTCAGTAGGCTTCAACCCTGCTGTGCCTGTGTCCCACGGTTTGATGACATCTCCGGCGCGCGTGGAACAATACGCGCCGTCGACGACTTGGGCTCGTTACCGTACGGAGGCCGGAAACTGGGATCGGGATCCCGGCGGCTGGTGCGTGAGGGCCCCACACTAGGTTCTTGTATCTTGGGTGGATTCCCAAACAAGTATACTTACATAAGCAAAGCAAGACACCCATACCTGGAATAACTATCCATAGTCCATAAGTACGAATATATTATAGGTACCGTGCGGGAATCATACCCACTGCATGCAGCTACCAATCGCTCAACTATTGCGCCAACCGTGTCTTCAAAGTAATCATGAAATTATGAAAAGGGAAACCAGCATTTGTAACGACTTTAGAACATATTGGAGCAATAAATCTAATGTGAGTTCTTTAGCTCTTGCTCTTTCTTTTGTGCTCTCTTTCTTAAGGGGTTGTGAGAATGTTTGTAAGAGACACACCTGCCCCCTAGCCAAGTTACAACCGTTTCGTTTAGCGTGAACGCTATGAGTTGGCTACGCCCCTAATTTCTTTGTTCTGACCACGTGACTAAGCACATACGTACACACGAATACTTAAAAGCGAAAAGAACAATTACAGACAGAATGCCACGAAGGTGCTGTTTATTTTAAAAGCTGTCAGCAGTCCTGCGACGGGTCAGATAGATGAGAGATGTAAATACAGTGTGTATAACTAGGGTAAAGTAGATTATATTTTCTAAACTAAATCATAATAATACATGCATTGTTTCTTCTCCAAAATTTTCAGTTTGATGGCGAGATGCGCTCGCTTTTTTTTAAATTACACAATCTGTAATAGTGTTATAATAGTAAATGCATTACTATCTGTAATCCTAATCGTTATGACTCCATATTCTTATCCGAATGAAGTTTTTAAATATTGCGTTGGTTCATTATATTTCATAGCAAATGCATTCATGTACAAAGACGGACTTAATGCCATAGGCATTTTCTACCAGTCGACCTTAGGGTGGTGCAGAGACATAGCTAACATAGTAACTACAACAGCAATACAACAACAACATGCAACAGTAGCAATTGCATGTTTTCGAATCATATCTACTTTGTAACATGTAATAGCGGAATTTATAGTCCCTTTCAGTATAACGCAGGAAAACATGTTTTTTCCAGGATTTCCTCGTCACCTTTCCCCTGTGAGTACGTGATATAATTTTATGTAGATATCGCATACATTTAGTCCTAGAAGTGTTTTCCTTGTGCCAAGAACCTTTCGCTTTATCTCTTCTAAGATAGTCGGAATAAATTGAAATAGACGAGTCTGTTGACGACGGTGTCGCGATTTGCCCCTCTAATAACAGATTCATTTATTAACTAAGTACTTATGTAAAGCTTGAGTGTGTTTTTGCTACAATTAGCCGAAAGATGACCACTGCTGGACATAGGCCTCCTCCAAGTATCGGCATAATGATTAGTCCTGTACGTCTCGTATCCCCGCGACCCTTACCAGGTCATCAGTCCATCTTGTAGGAGGCCTTACAACGCTGTGCCACTCCAGAACCTTTCGTTACAATAGTTGTCTAAATTTTAACATTAACAAACTGAAAACTGCTGTGGTTGTCTGATGGAGGGTTTGTTTTTTTTTTGTTGGGGATAATCATCTAATGACATTTCCCACCCTTGGGCGGAGCGGGAGATGGTGTCAGACTTTTACTGGCTAAAAAACTCACCCCGTTCCTTCGTTGTGTACGGGGTAGGTTTTTAGTCACTAAGAGTCTGACACTATCTCCCGCTCCGCTCTAGGGCGGGATTTGTCACTGGACGATTTTACCTACCATAAAAAAAACCCGTTCCTTCGTTGGCTTTCATACCAGGGCCGAGTATTCCTTTCAGAAACAGACCCTTGGCCCCAGTAGGCTTCGGCTTTGCTGACAACTAATTGAGGCGCGCGTGGAACAGTACACGCTGTCGACGACTTGGGCTTGGTCCAGACAGTTACTGGACGATCGGACAGCAAACTACCCATTGCTCGTCGCCTGCAAGCCAGGTGGCTGGAAATCAGGATCGGAAGGTGGAGAAGGAGGCGACCGCCTGCCACTCCTACTCGCTCCGGATCATGCCCTGTACCTAGGCCCGGCGCGAGAGATTGCCGACGCCGATCGCCTCCACGAGAACACGGCGATGCTCTGCCCAAGCGGGGCACATTTCTACCGTGTGCTCCACCGTGTCTGTCAGTGGCGAAACTATAGGGTGGCAAATCTGGCGAAATGCCACGGGCCCCCAGTCCAACACAGCCCCTGACTTAAGAGGCCGCAAACTTAGAAAACCTATTTAAAAAAGCACAACATGACGATTTATCTGGGGCCCCATCCAATGAATTTGCCACGGGCCTCAGATGGTATAGTTACGCCACTGGTGTCTATCTGTTTTAATCTAAAGTGAGGCGTCAAAAAACTCTTCCGCATCGCTATTGACTGGTAAAGTACCCAAAAGACTGGCAGCATTGCCACGCTGTATGGCAATGCTTATTCTCTGCCCAAGGGCTGGCTCTTGACAAACAAGCCGCCTGACAAGTTCATTGTATTATGATTCTCTAATCGAGGTGTATAAGGGCGTGCATTAGTAAAGTTACATATTGTAGGTAGGTATATTCAACTTGGATATAAAAACTTGAGTTTCCGCGACACGTTTTACCAAACGACATCGGAATAAATTGCTAGCTTGTAATAGGAAATCTTCAAGGAACACGACACGTTGGCAAACATTTTCGTTTTCGTATTTCGAATTGGTTTCTAACAAGTTTACTTGAAAATCGTGCCAAACTTTGCATATGTTGGTTCCATGTTAGATACTTGAATTGGGTTATCTGGGTAATAAATTACTTTCAAATCTGAAAAAAACCTAGTATAGCGATTGTAAACCAAATTTTAGAAATTTAAAGATTAAGTCTTTTTTAGGGTTCCGTATCTCAAAAGGAAAAAACGGAACCCTCATAGGATTTCTGTCGGAGGCTCTACGCGGGAATCGTTCTGTTCATAGCCCATTGTAGGGCGCCAGTGTGGGTACCGTCGCTGCAAAAGTAACCGAGGGCCCAGCTTAACGCGTGCCAGAGGGTCATGGCAATACGGATGGTGCAGGGCTACTGCTCGATTTCGCGCGAAGCGGCGAGCCTCCTTGCTGGCCTACCACCATGGGATCTGGAGTACGGCGTTCTCACTTACCGCATGACGCAGGTTCTTACCAAAAATGGCAAGTTCGGTAAGGACCTGTACCGGATTCGTGCGAAAGAGACGCCCGAGTGTCGCCAGTGTGTGGACCGCCCAGAGGACACGGTGGAGCACACGGAAGAGGTATGCCCCTCCAGCGCAGAGCATTGCCGTGTCCTTGTCCTTGGTCCTTGTGGGGGCGATCGGCGGCGGTGATCTCTCGCACCGGCCCTTGGTACAGGCCATGGTCCAGAGCGAGGAGGGGTGGCAGGCGGCCTTATTCTGGGAAGAAGTAATGCTAGCGAAGGAGGAAGCTGACCACATCAGGCAACGGCGCTCACGCCCCAGCCACCCCCGGGATTTCGATCCCGATTTCCGGGCACCGTACGCGCGAGTTTGCGGACGGTGAGCAATGTGTAACTAACTGTCCGACCGTCCGGTAACCGACCGGATCGAGCCCAAGTCGTCGATGTCGCGTACTATTCCCGCGTGCCTCAAGGAGTTGTCAGCAAACCGTAGAGGCTCTGCCTGCTAGCATGCAGGGTCGAAGCCTACTGGGGCCAAGGCTCTGCTTTTGAAAAGAAGGCTCGGCCCTGGTATACGGTGGCCGGAAATCGGGATCAGAATCCCGGCGGCACCCCCTGGAGTTTCGTAAATAGGTGTTATAGTTTCTGAGATTTCGTGATTAGTCAGTGAGTGGTATTTCGCTTTAATGTAATAGTGTAGATTGACGGGGGTTGACGCGCGACTCATAGAGATCGTTTAGCGCCAAGCCTCCTTCGATAAATATAATAAATTGTGATGGGGCAAGCTCGCGCAATTTTCCGCACTAGTGCGAAAAACAGTAAATTGAGTGCCTAAGTATGTTGAAAAAATATTATTATAGTCATGTATAAGTATTTATGGCGCGACTCATTGCCCACGATGCGAAACTCGGACACTTAGCTACAACTTCAAATATAAAAACTCCTTAGCAACAAGGACCAAAGCTCATTGCCACATCTCTGACTCAATCGTTAATTAATACAATTGTCTTACTGAATGTGCAGTATCACGGTGCAGCTTTATCTGAACCCGGTGGGTGTCACAGCGTCAGTTTTTTGACAGACCTCGGCCGACAACAGTGACGGATGAGCTCATTGTTGACGTCCACATAAATGTCAGCGATCTGTCGGTACAGTTGACGACAAAAATGTCGTTCCTATGCACTTTACAAAATAAGTGTGTAAAGGTTTCATGTGAGTCCCGAGGCCATGTTATTTGTAACAATATTACTCATAGTGTTTATATAACATACATTATACAAATATACATATTATAACAATTCACAACAAAAGTATGGGCGAACCATAAGAATTAAAGATAATAAAAAAAACCGGGCAGGTGCGAGTCGGACTCGCGTACTGAGGGTTCCGTAAATGTTCAACGTTCTTCAAATAACTTCAAAATAGTTTTCAGATTTTTCCCTGTATTTGTGCTATGAGAAGGTCTCATTCATGCCAAATTTCAGGATTCCAGGTCAATTATTCCCATTGACCCAATGAATTTTGATTCCTTTGAGGGGTCGAAATGTACGTTTTTTTGCGACATAAACGTCCGTATCTTGTATTTCCGTTAACTTTGAAAAATGTTTTTTTTCACAGCTTCAAGGGACCGCAGACTTGAGCATACGGTTTTAATTTCAACACGATGCCTTCACGCGTTCCCGAGATAAAGGGTCTTATACAGATAGACAGACAGACAGACGGACTACAAAGTGATCCTATAAGGCTTCCGTTCTTTTTCTTTTGAGGTACAGAACCCTAAAAATCGCGTGTTAGTGGTGTGAGTGGTCTGGGTGGAGAAGGAGCGCGTGTCCGACTTTTACGGACTACGGGTTTCCTTTTCGGGAAAATCTCCGCGTATTCGCGTGTTAGTGTAAAACAAAATTACTCGATTATACTTGCTTCGATTTCATCGATATGTTATACGGCAGGATAACATTTGCTGGGCTAGCTAGAATTATTATAAAAAGTCATTGGCGTCTATCGAATTTCGATACCTACAAACTACAAAAGTCACCACATTTTTGTTCTTAATTGTACAAAGGTAGAGGCACACTGGTTTACATAATACAGTCTCGCTTTGCCAACTGTCGTGTTAGTTTGTCTCAATTTGCTGACGAAGCGGCGGCGTCTTAAGGAATTGGATTCACTTGTAGATTGGAAATGCTCCGTTGTTTGACGGTTTACAATTGCGAGATTGTGTCCCGTCTTGTAAAATATTTATGTTTTGTCTAAAATTTATAAGATTGTGTCTTTTAAAAGAATATAGATACGGTTGAGAATACATTTTTATCGTAGTACATTTACAAAGGATTTCAATCGGCAAACGGGTTTGTTTTTAACATGAATACTAAAGTAAAGTAAACTTTTTTTTGTTTTTTTTTTTTTTTGTTTAAATACAAATTCTATACTATAAATTATATATAAATTCATATTTTTTTATTTTTTCATTTATGTACACACAAACACTTAATATGTAGATCCACTACTACCAAACTTGTTCATACAAAAGTAGACTCTAAACATCGGAATTATGGCCTATAGTGGCGTGGATGTGAGATGACACCGGTGTCCTCTCGAGCTAGGACAGTTAAAAAAGAAAATAACAAACAGATAGAAGAGCACAAAGGTACTGCTTATTTCAAGTGAAATTTCTTCCAGCAGACCTGCGACAGGAGAGTTCGATGAGAGATGTAGACACGTTAACGTTCTTATCGTTTTGTCGTATCGTAAAAATAACGTTTTGATACGTTTTAAAGGTTATCTAATACATAAATTAGTTACATAAATGAAGATGGATTAGAAAATCATAGGAAGACAAAAATAGCATACCGAAAAATACTCAGGTTTATAATATTCCCTCTGCTGGGATTCAGGCCTCCTCTCTAGGAGAAGGAATGGGCCGTAATCCACCACGCGGGTTCAGTACAGATTGATGGAGGTCATATGTTTTAGATTTTTTGGTTCTAGGACATGCCGGTTCCTCACGATGTTTTTCTTCACCATTTTAATGCGATACTAAAAGCCAGCGATCTTGAGCGAACAAAACAGGAGCTGCTAATGTCACTAACCGCGCATCAAGATTATTCGAATAATAATATGTCCTTCATTTATTAAACTCAATATGAATAAAAACCGTATATAAAGAGATTGGTAATTGAGTTATCTTTTAGTTTTAGAAAGTTAAGGTGCTCCCTCACCGGGAGCATTCGCGTGTAATGTAACGTTACAGATTTGAGCATTACATCAGTGAAGGAGGAGAACCGAGCATTACAATGCGCGCCTTGTAATGATACAAAACGGGCATACATCAGTGAAGGAGAAGAACCGAGCATTACAATGCGCACCTTGTAATGATACAATGTGTAATATCTTGATACAACTTGTAACATCAATGCATCAATAAATTATATGAAATGCTCAAAGTCGAATCTATATGTTACATTACACGCAAATGCTCGTTAGTCAGTGAGGTATTATTGTAATGTAATGCTCAAAGTCGAATCTATATGTTACATTACACGCAAATGCTCGTTAGTCAGGGAGGTATTATTGTAATGTAATGCTCAAAGTCGAATCTATAATGTTACTGGTTGCGCCAATTTGCTATGATCCGCGACTTTGTTTTTTGTAATTTATTTTTTTGGCCTAGCAATCCTATACCATCCGTTTCCCTTCCACCCGCACGACCTCTAGAAATGATTTGACATTGACGGGTGTGAATCGATTGTGAATGTGACCGCACCGCTAACACGCCCGCTCGAAATTACAAGAAAATTGACTGCTTCGTGATCCAACCATTCAAACCTCAACAATAGTGCAGTGTAGTGCAAACAGGACCTGGCAGTGGTTAAATGTGCGAAGTCGAGGATCGCCGGCGCGGTGCCACGTGGAACCTTCGAAGTCAAAAGGTCAGTGTTCCTCCCTATCCCATGCCAGGCACAGTATCTGCATATTGTTAACAAACCTTAGATCGCTTTTTAAACCTACAGTCCACATCAAGCAAATTCGCGCAACCATTACTTTTGGTCCTTCGAGCCGGATCGTGAATCATTTTCTTGTAATTTCGCAATATAGTATTTGTTCCATAGGGAATAAACGCAACGCGCCTGTTTACCTAGATATAATAGTAGAAAACCCGCATCTAGGCATTTAGGCAACTATACGTTATTTCGCTCGTATAGTTAAAGAGCCATTGATAATTACGGTACCTACGCCGTCAACCGCACCGCATAATTATAGTTAGCTACGTAAATATCAGCGTAGATATAAATCGATCGCATTCTTTTTCTTGACAAAATTCATTCGGAAGTCCTACAAATTGCATGTAGGTAGACGCATTTCAAAAATACCCGTTCATTGTTGAGTGAATATTTGTAGGAAACGGATAAACCATAGATTATATACGCATATATTTAATCGAGAAATTGGGTAATATTCACTCATTGATTCAGGTTGTTCCGTTCGTTCGCCGTTCACTTTGTTATTTACAATATTACCATATTGTTATCTGATAATTATCGCTTACTTAATAATTCGTTAAGTGTTTGTTTGAGTGTATAGTGTGAATATATCAAAACAAGATGTCTCTTAAGGGAACCAAGGTTAGTACTGATTTAAAGGTTCAGTTAAAGCTTTTATACGCTAAAAGGGACTCACAGTTTTCACGTGTTCAATCAATTTGTGATAAATCTTTGCAAATCTCGGATCTGGCGATTAGAGATGCTTTCTTGTGTTCGTTGGAAACTTTAGATAGTTTGCGCGCGGATTTTGAATCTACAATTAATAATATAAACATTTTAGAGTTGGAGTTAAATCCTGATTACTGTGTGAGTTATCAGGCATTGTCGTCCTTTGATGACTTGTATTGTCGTATCAAACGTATTGCTAGGAGTTTAGAGAACCCCCCCCCCGCGAGTGGTTCATCCAACCCTCCTCGCGAACGCCCACGATTGCCGCCAATTCAAATACCTGAATTTAATGGTGACATTCGAAATTGGAATTTATTTATAGATAGTTTCGAAAATATAATACATAGGAACACATCGCTGACAGATCACGAGAGATTGCATTATCTCGTAGAAAAATTGACCGGTAAGGCAAAGGCTGTCTGTGCTGGAATTACGTTTAGCGCTGAAAATTACACTTTAGTTTTGGACACTTTAAAAACAAAATACGAAGATAAGCGATTAGTAGCCACCGCATATTTAGATCAATTATTCGATTTGAAAAATTTTTCCGTTTGTAACGATCATAATTTAGAGAAGTTTTTAAATATTTTCGCATCATCTGTTCGTGCAGTAAAGAACCTAAAGGTCAATGACCTCTGTGACTTTTTGTTTTTGTATATCGGTTTAAATAAATTAGATCCTGAAACTGTTCGTCTGTTTGAAACGACTCAGCGCGGCAAAGAAATACCTAAGTTCGAAGATTTAGAATCTTTTATTCGCGACCATATTAAGGTATTGCAGCGCACGTCGGCACGTCATGAAGTCACGAATAGGACAGGTTCCGATCGCCGTATAGACGCGTCATCGAAGTCAGTCAAGACTGCACATACGCTAGTTAATACCGCCTCAACACCTGACTGTTCTCTGTGTAAGGGTAGCCATACACAGCTGTACAAGTGTTCGGGATTTCAGAGATTATCGCCTAGTGATCGTTACAAGTTTGTCCGCACTAATAATTTGTGTTTTAATTGTCTAAGTGACAAACATCTGGTTACGTCATGTAACAGTGGTGTTAGCTGTCGTAAATGTCTAGCTAGACATCATACCTTCTTACATTTTGAGAGTAGTAAGCTGCCATCGCAGCAGCAGCCTGCGCAGACGCGCGACGCTTGTGACGCGCGGCCTGCTGCAAGTGCAAACGACGTAACATTGTGTTCGCTTTCCGCCGCTGGTACTCAAATCACTACCGTTTTACTTGCGACCGCGCAAGTTGTCATTGTAGATGCCTTTGGCAAACCGCACACCGTTCGAGCGCTACTAGATGGCGCTTCCCAGAGTAATTTTATTACTCGGGATTGTTGTCAACGCCTTGGTTTTAGTTTTAATAATTGGTCATCCCGCTCAGAAGTGAAAGGTTTTGGAGGTTTAAAGGCAACCATTCACGGTTCCATTAAAATAATATTTAGTTCACGTTTTAATCGTAATATTTCGTTTGAAATGGATTCGCTAGTCGCAGATAAGATTACGGAACGGTTGCCCACGGTACCGGTTGACACGTCCATGCTGACGGAGTTTAAGAACTTGCAGTTAGCCGACGGAAATTACGCTTTCCCTGGAGATATCGATCTATTGATCGGTGCTTCGATTCTCCCGCATCTCCAGTTATCACGTAAAATTCAAGGTCTTCCGATGTACCCCGCTCCGCACGCACTGGAAACAGTTCTCGGGTTTGTTATAGTTGGTTCCGCACCCGCTTATTTAAATAGTTACTCGACTGTGTCGCACTGTTGCACCGTCGAGCCGCCGCTTGAGTCTACCATCCGCAAGTTCTGGGAGATTGAAGAGGTCAATGTCCCGCCTATTCTCAGCCCTGAGGATCAGGTCACTGAGGAGATTTATACCCGCACGACTACTCGTGATAAAGATGGTCGTTATGTTGTCGCGCTCCCTTTCAAGGGTGATATTTTTTCGCTCGGTGGCTCCCGTGCCTCCGCAGAAAAACGCTTTCTATGCTTGGAACGTAAGATTCAAGCTGAATTGTCACCGGAAAATATATTCCATGTCGCTGGAACAGAAAACCCAGCTGATTGTCTCTCACGTGGTTTGCTTCCTGCGCAAATTTTAAATCATCCGCTTTGGTTTTGTGGCCCTCCCTGGCTTCATACCACTCCTAACGAGTGGCCAAGTGGTCCGTTTAACCCCGCTACTGTTTCAGAGCCACCCGAGGAGAAGAAACATACGCTTGTAGTATCAGTTCCGCGTGAAGAGTCAGTTGTTTTGTTGTTGTCTAATCGAGTCTCGTCTTGGTCGAGACTATTACGCTGTGTAGTTTACGTCCTAAGATTTTTGAGATTATTACCATCGCGTGGTTCTATAATCGCAGCTGATTTGGATAGAGCTGAATCAGTTGTACTTCGAGAGTTGCAGAAATTTTATTTTTCAATAGAATTTCGTAGTTTAGAATCACATAAACCTTGTAGTCCCGCACTTCAACATTTGAAACCATTTTTGCAAGACGGACTCATTCGTGTCGGTGGCCGTCTGCGAAATGCTAAGTTAGAGTTTGAACAAATGCATCCAGTAGTTCTACCACGCAGGGATCACGTTTTGGATTTGTTGGTGGACTATCACCATAAGGTGAATTGTCACGCTGGTCCCGATTTATTAATGTCCATTCTTCGACAGAAGTACTGGATACTTTCCGCTCGCAATTTGATACGCGCTAGAGTGCACAGATGTGTGCCCTGCTTTAAGCTCCGCCCGCGTTTCAACGCGCCGGAAATGGCCGACCATCGTTCTTGTCGTGTTGTACAGACGGTGAAACCTTTCATACATACTGGGACGGACTATGCTGGACCGTTTAAAGTCACTATTGCCCGTGGTCGTGGTATACGTTCCACAAAGGCATACATTTGCCTATTCGTTTGTATGACAACTCGTGCGGTTCACATAGAGTTAACCAGTGATTTGAGTACGCAGGGTTTTATGTCTGCATTTAAACGATTTTTATCTCGCCGTGGTCCCGTTAAGCGCTTATACTCTGACAACGGCACAAATTATGTTGGAGCGCGACGCAATATTTCGGAATTACATACATTCTTACGCTCCAAGTACTACCAAAGTGAATTCGCCCATGTCTTAGCTGAGAATCGCATTGATTGGTGTTTTAATACGCCAGCAGCTAGTCATTTTGGTGGCAATTGGGAGGCGAATATTAAAAGCCTTAAGTCGCACCTGTTTCGGGTCATAGGCGAACAGATTCTCTCGTACGAGGAGTTGAGCACTGTACTCGCTCAGGTAGAGGCGTTGATGAATACGCGTCCGTTGTGTCGGACTTTGTCTAGTGATCCATCGGAGCCACTAGCGTTGACGCCGGCTCACTTCTTGACGACGACTCCTCTTAAATATTTGCCCGCTTTAGATGTCGTGACTGACAAACTGCAGCTTCACCCGCGTCACGCTCTGCTAGATAGCTTAGTTCAGTCCTTTTGGAAGCGATGGAGGACAGATTATCTGCATACGCTGCAGTCGCGTCAAAAGTGGAACACTCCTTCAGATCCAGTCACAGTCGGTACTGTGGTGATACTGAAGACTGAGAGTGCGCCTCCTCTGCACTGGCCTCTTGGTGTAGTGGAAGAAGTTTTTCCGGGTTCGAACGGAATAACGCGAGTCGTAAAAGTTAAAACCGCAACTGGATCGTACCTGCGTCCGGTTATTCGCCTCTGCCCTCTGCCTAATCAGTAGTAGTGGCATAGTTAGTTATAAGTTGTTTCGCTACCTAGTATTGATAGTTTAGATTAGTAATAGGGTTTAGTTTCGCTTTTGTTTTTTTCTTTTCTTTGAAGGTAACCCTTCAAACCCGGGGGGAATGGTTGCGCCAATTTGCTATGATCCGCGACTTTGTTTTTTGTAATTTATTTTTTTGGCCTAGCAATCCTATCCCTACCGTTTCCGCTTCCCGCACGACCTCTTGAAGAAATGATTTGACATTGACGTTTTGTGCATCGATTGTGAATGTGACCGCACCGCTAACACGCCCGCTCGAAATTACAAGAAAATTGACTGCTTCGTGATCCAACCATTCAAACCTCAACAATAGTGCAGTGTAGTGCAAACAGGACCTGGCAGTGGTTAAATGTGCGAAGTCGAGGATCGCCGGCGCGGTGCCACGTGGAACCTTCGAAGTCAAAAGGTCAGTGTTCCTCCCTATCCCATGCCAGGCACAGTATCTGCATATTGTTAACAAACCTTAGATCGCTTTTTAAACCTACAGTCCACATCAAGCAAATTCGCGCAACCAGTTACAATAGATACACGTGAATGCTCCCGGTGAGGGAGCACCTTAATGCACAAAAAAATACACCCAATGGTTTCTGCCTGATTTTTGCTTTTTTGTCTGTGTTACACATTTATAACTTTGATAATTAATCACACCAAGTTTTATGAAAAAAAAAATCGTACCTATATCGAATTATTAGGCAAATACAACATATATTTTTTTCAAAATATATAATATAGGATTTAAAATCACCAGCAGCGGTGATAAGCTAAATTACACGCAGTAATGCACCTGGCTGGGTTTGAACCGTGACCTACCCACTCGTAAGTCGGGGCCGCTACCACTCGGCCACCAGTGCTTACTCGTATATCACCTTATGAAGATATTTGTCTTTATTCGTTTACATATAATTCAAGTATTCTGTAACAAAACGTAAAAATGTTTTAAGTAGGTAATGTTTTGTAAGCGTTTTATATTGAAGCAGTTAAAATGTTTACCCGCACGATGTGGCGCTTGAGTGATGTGCGTCTGTATGTATTAGGGATGTAACGTAGGTATATGGGATTTCATATCTGTGTAGGTACGGATATAGGAATAATATTGTACCGGTTTCGAATACGGTAACGTATTGTATCGGTTTCGAATACGATAGTACATATGAAATTATTACGGATTATCCGCTAGTTTTAGCGCACTGGTTGAGCGATTGGCTGCGCGCTACGAGGCGCGGGATCGATTCCCGCATAGAACAAATATTTGTACGGCCTACAGGTGTTCCGGGTTCCAAGATTTTTTGCAAATTTTAACCCTCCCTCGTCAGCAAAAGTAAGCAAAGGAATCCTCTCCTGCTTACTTAAACATTGGTACATGCATTTTTCATGTGTTCTGGTTTCGTCATAGAAATAGAAAAATCGTTCTTAATTTAAGAGGAGTAATCATAAGTCGAGAAATAAGGAATAGGCTTGAAATAGAGGCTGACACTAAATTTTTGAAGACATTGGATGTTTGTTGCTTTCGTGTGATTTTTCTTAATATTAAACTTTCAAAGACCCCCGTCCTCCATGTCATTAAAAATAAGCAAACCAAAGACCCCGACCCCCCTGTAGACTTACGTAATACTTGAATGGCCCCTAACTATCCGAAACTTTTAAATCGATGTCGGTTTTTTTTTTAATTTTGGATATCCGATATTTTCGGTTGGTTACGGGGCTCGATAACATCTTTAGTATGTATGTCTGTCTGTACGTTGTACTGTACCTATAGGATGTTTATAGGCACTGAAGTTTTCGCATTGCCTCGCACATTGACGGCCGTGCGTCATACCGCAAACCATTTAATACGGTTCCCTCAGACAGACGTGGTCCAGTGACGTTGTTATGCAACACAATGCCATTCAATGCAGTTTTGTAGATGTACCTTTTAATTTGATTTAACTGTTTATTATGAGTACCTAATATGCAGTTACCACCTTTTTCTTGAGGTGTGAATTGGAAATCATTTAATGACTACTCCCACTTATGGTATTTTTAATATCGTGCGGATTCATCACGCATGCAGAATTCCTCCGCATGCGGGGTTGCTGACCGATATCACGCACGGCATCCCGCGTGCGTGTATGAAAATACATTTGCGGGGGCTTCGCATGCGTGATTGCTCCGCACCCTTAGGGCGCAATTCCGCATGCGTAATTAAAAACACCCTTAGGGCGGCGCTTCAGACTTTTATTACTAAAACCATACCTACGTATATGTTGCTTCAGTGGCTCTTTAAGTTGTTTTCTAGGACCAGAGCATCCTTTTCAGAAGTCAACCCATCACCCTTGCTGGACCGACTCCTTACGGTTTTGCTGACATTTCTTTGAGTTACGTGTGGGACACTACGCGCCGTCGACGACTCGGGCTCGGTCAACATCGGTAAACATATTTTGAAATAAGCAGTGGTGCTATTCTCTAAGAAAACGCAGCGCTACCGCAACGACGAACATCCAAATAGGATACTTTGAATTAACAATCTAATATTTAGGTTCATAAGGTTGACTATCCAATGTATCCTATTTGGGTGTTCGTCGTTGAAGCAGCGCTGCGTTTTCTTAGAGAATAGCACCACAGTACCTTTGTACATTTTTTTTTAATGATCTGTCTTCTTCAATTATAATTACGTGCATACATAAATAATAAAATAAATGTACGAAAGCAGACTTGGTCCTTTTATTCTACCAAGTTAGTTAAACATCACTAATATTTTGTTCTGATAATTAATTTCAATTTAAGGGGGACTCCTCTAAATGATGGTGGCGCCAATCGAACCATCTGCAGAATTAAGCTAACTCGTGAACTGATGATCCTGTGTACGGACTCTTCAAAAAGGTCTTAATGATTGTTGGTTAGTCAGAAAAGGTCGAGATCATTTAACTTTATTGTAGCTCGAAAAGAGCCGACAGAATAAGGAACGCTACGCTGTGCTCAACATCGGGTATCTTAGACCTAGGAAAAACGGCCACCAGGCTAAAATGATTTAATAGCATCTCTCTGTGATTAGATATATATTTTAATACACTTACTCAAAAAACCCGCTCTTATCCCCACCGCTTTTAGTTACAAAATCGACTGTTTTCCGCACTAGTGCAGAAAAGTTCATAGGCTTGCTCTGCCACAATTTTATTACATTCATCGTAACAGGCTGGGCGCGGTTCAACCACTACGAGTATTGTATTGAAAAACGTCGTTCGATACATGTGCAAAGGACATCACACACGGTTCATACATTTTTGGTCCAAATTTAAAAGTGCCGGCCAAAGAAAAAAAATGCAATATTCTGTTAGAACTTGTTATTACGAACATTTTTTATTATGGCAACAATGCTGTAGGAGCATTAGCCTCGGTATTATTTAAGTTCAAAAATTATTAGTTTTCAAAGAAAAACTTTCTCCAAAAATGAAATATCCTATACATGACAATAGTTTTAAAAAAATGCAACAAAACAAAAAACAGCCAGTCTGTAGTTGTGTCTTTATTGCCTTTTTTTATTTTTTTTTTGTATTTGTTGAGATTTTCAAAGAATAAAAATATCGGTATATGTAATGCTCAATGCTTTAATTGTTTTGAAAAGTCAAGCCATATATGTATCTTTTAGAACCACAGTAATATTTCGAAAATGAGTGGACGGTCAATATCAGAAGGCGGGGTTGCGGTGTCTCATAGCAGTGTTAATGAAACGCTTGGAAAGCGTTTCATGAAGTGCTGGATCATGGGGATTTTATGGTCTCCCCTGAAAATCCCCTGTTGTGATCAAAAAGAACTCTCATTTCAGACATGATAGGCTTCGCGGATTTTTAGGAATTGCTTTTGATATATTTGCCATATATGGATATGGTGGAGCTTTGCATCTGCGAAGACAGAGTAAGCGTATTAAAAATGCGACCATACCTACGGGTTGGCAGAATTTAGTGGAGCCTGCTTTGTGCGAAAGCGGCACGCGTACGTACAAGTTTGCTTTATGTACTCAGCTAAGGTCAAATGCTGATCTAGGATCACACCGAGCTTGCTTCTCCCAAGGGATCGGATTGGTATAGGTACGTGGTGATCAGAGGGAGACCCATGAAGAACCCTTGAAGAACTCCTGCTCGTATGGGTGGAGATCTCCCCACTATCGCATAGAGGGAGCGCTACCATCTGGTAGTCAATAGTGGAAGGTACGATTCAACAAAAAGTTTCACAAGATGAATACTAGACAATCTGGCACACCAAGTTGATATAGCTTAAATGATAAACTATTATGTTACACTTTGTCAAAAGCTTTCACTGAGTCAAAAAACTAGACGTCTATCATCGCGTTATGCTGGAAACCATTGCATGGGTGTTCGACGATTCGTTGGACTTGTTCGATTCGGAAACCAAACTACCGTTGGGAATAACACTCATAACTTCAGCATAATCTCTGCGCCGCTTTAGATTTTATCGAGGACATTGAATAGACTGATGAAAATTGAGCTGGAGGTGTCAAACTTGACTTGGACTTGCATGGTTTAGGAATACCGATATTAGTGACCTTTTTCCACGCTTGGGGGAACATGTTATTCCTTAATGCACCATTGAAGATGACGGTCATTAGTATTATGAGTTGGGATGGGAAGAGTTTAAACACCTTGTTTATGACACCGTCAGAGCCGAGGTCTTTTCGGGACTGGAGTTTTTTGATGATATTCCCCACCTCTTTTATTAAGCAGCATTAGAATCTTCGATGAGTTCGAGAGAAGCTCTGCGTTCAACTTTAGCGTCTTTCATATCAAGATGAGTTTTGTCTATTGGTTGAGGGCATTTATTTGTTTTCTCGTTGTATTTCGCTTTGTCAGTGTTATCGAAAGTGATACTCTTATCGGGCGAATAAGAACAGACATAGAAGCCTCTACTTCCTGTGAAGGTGCTAGAAGGCGAGGTGAATGTGTTCTTGCTCACATTTCATCCAGCGCGTGGCAGGCTGCTCTGTTGCTTGAGCTTGTTTACTTCGCCGGGAGTTGCATTCTTTTCGGTTTTCAGACCACATACATTGCCCAGGAGTTTCCAGCGATGGTCATCAATCACTGTGATCTCCCCTGAAAATTCATTCAGGACGGATCGTAAGTGGTCCATAAGAGAATCGAACGCTGCTGTCATGTCAGCGACTGAGACTCAAGAAATCGGGGATGGAATCTAACTGATTCAATATGGTACTCGTAGATTTTGGTCTTCCCGTCCATGATCAATTGGGACGGGAATGATACAATATCACACACCTTGCTTTAGGTACCTACTAAAGTAACAGATAAGATATTTGAGGTGAGGCGAGCGTTCAGTGGCTAGGGGAGGACGTGTGGTGGTAAACGGCAGCTACCTGGAAGTTTCTATTCAAACTCTAACTCTTTTTTTTTACAATTCATGTTACCGAAAATGTACGGAAACTGTTTTTTTAAAACTTAAATAAAACCCAGGGCAATGGTCCTACAGTTTTGGTGCGATAATAAAAAATGCTCAAGGGGTCAAACTCTAACAGATTGTCATATTTCTTTTTCTTGGCATGACTTTTGTATTTGGACCAAAATAAATGATCTCCTTTGTCTAAGTTTTTAGTCAGTAAGAGTCTGACACTACTTCCCGCTCCGCCCAAGGGCGGGATTTGTCATTGGATGATTTTACCTACCATAAAAAAAATACGGGTGGTGACACTAACCCCCGTATTTATAAACAAGTAAAACTAAATACTTGAGTAAAAGTAACTACTATTTGTATTCTATAGTTAAGAAAAATTTGAATTTTTAACAGAGATTTCAAACGTCAAGTAAAGACTTAACAAGATTTTACTTAGTAACAAGTAAATACTTCTTTATAAATACGGGAGTAAGTGTTGTCCTCTAAGTAACTAGTGTCGGTTTTCTAAGATGTTGCTTTGGACTGACCATCGATTAGTATGAATGTTGCCTGCACTAATGGGTATGTATGTGATCAATTGGTGGGTGCGTCTCAGAGTGCGACCTTTTGCTTAAACACCTTACCTTGGGTAAGTATTCCGCACGACGCAGGTGCTTACCGAACACGGAAAGTTCGCTAAGTACTTATTCCGGATTCGTGCGGAGGATTCGCTCGGGTTTCGTCACTGTGCGGAACACCCGGAGGACACGGTGGAGCACACTGTAGAGGTATGCCCCGCCTGGGCGGAGCATCGCTGTGTCCTCGTGGGGGCGATCGGCGGCAGCGATCTCTCTCGCCGGGCCTTGGTTCAGGCCATGGTCCGTAGTGAGGAGGGATGGCAGGCGGTCGCCTCCTTCTGCGAAGCAGTAATGCTAGCAAAGGAGGAGGCTGACCGCATCAGGCAGAGGCAACGGAGCGCTCGCCCCAGCCGCCGCCGGGATTCCGATCCCGATTTCCGGCCACCCTAGGCGCGGGATTGCGGACGGCGTGCAATGGGTAGCACGCTGACCGATCGTCCGGTAACTGACCGGACCGAGCCCAAGGTGCGTTCTGTTCCCGCGCGCCTCAAGGAGCTGTCAGCACACAGAAGAGGTCCAGCCTGCTAATTGCAGGCAGGCAGGGTCAAAGCCTACTGGGGTCATGGGTTAACTTCCGAAAGGAATACCCGGCCCCGGCAAGATAGGCTACGAAGGAACGGGGTAGGTTTTTAGTCAGTAAGAGTCTGAAACTACTTCCCGCTCCGCCCAAGGGCGGGATTTGTCATTGGATGATTTTACCTACCATAAAAAAAAAGAAACCTTGGGTAAGTATAGCTACCTGTTAAAACAATTATATGTGTTAATAAAATGAATAAATAAATAAAAAGCGGGATTGGGCGAGTCACGTCAATTGCATGCACATTGATCGCTGAGTAAAAGTCTCTATAGCACGGGTGCTTGGGGATAGACGACGCCGTCGAGGCCGACCTATGAAGAGGTGGCGAAACAACCTCAATTCTTACCTCAAGGTGGCTCAAAACATACTTAATGGTGGAAGGATTTTGGGGAGGTCGTTTTGTCTAGACGTGAGAAAGTATAGGTTAAATAAAAAAGATCGAAAGAGTAATAGAAATAACTTTTCTGCCATTAAAAAAAAATAGGTTCAAGAATCCTTAAAACCATACCCAGAAGGACCAAATTACACCAATTCTTTGGCCTTCCAAAGTTTTTATAATTATACGAGATTTATTGTAAAGTAACGGATTTTACAATTATTAGGTGAAAAATCGATAATAATCATACAATTATTAAAAAAATGCAAAATTTATCATAATCATCTACAGCTATATTTGTACGAGTACCTTCTATGAAAATTCAAGACATTGATGATAAATTTTGTATTCTACTTACTTATATGGAATTATAAATACAGTATAAACACCAAAAAACACGGCTCTCAAAGGTGAAATGCAATATATGGTATTTTAGGCAATCCGATGGGACCAACCTAGCGGTCTTTAAATTTAATAAGGCATAAATGGCCCTTATACATATACATACATACATATAAATAAAATAGATGTGTCACTTTGTAATATTACAGACACTACTAATATACTCAATATACCAAAAAAAATATACGCATTGAATATTTGACAGCTATAACAAAAGATCAAGTTTTAAAAATATTAGTCTGTCTGTTTGCTCCAGATAATCTCCGAAAATGGCTGGACCGATTTTGCCAACATTTTAGGTGTGGTTTCAGTCAGTAAAAGTCTGACACGCAGTCCTGCTCCGCCCTAGAGCGAGAAGTTATCAGATGATTTCTCATTTAAAAAAAAAGGCTACTAAACACTTGTATTTTAAAAAAGGAATAAGGGTGCCGCGCAAAAACCATCTTGAAAAACTGCTGTTTAATTAATTTGTTGTGGACGAAGTCGCGGGCACCAGCTAGTGCAATATTATGACTTAAAATGGCTGCTAGAGACTTCGTGACAGCATTTGGAATTTCATTGGCGCCGCCTTAAAAAAACATGTCGGAAAACTTATATGTCGAAATGACATATAAAAGATTTGGCTTTATACTTAGTAAAAATTTGTTTTTTCCTTTCAAGAATGTAGCTATAAGACTGTGTTAAGTATTTTAATTGCAATTGCATAATTGCGTAGGTAGTTATTTGATTCATCAGAAGGCGCCGATAGACGTCCACTGTTGGACATAGGTCTCTCCCAAGTGTCGCCACAACCAACGGTGCAGTGCGTCTCCCATTCATCGGATTTCCACGACTCTGACCTGGTCATCGGTCCATCTTGAGGCCTTCCAACACTGCATCTGCAGGTACGCGATCGCCATTTCAGAACCTTTCGGCCCCATAGACCATCTATCCTGCGAGCAACGTGCCCTGCCCACTGCCACTTAAGTTTGGCGACTCTTCGTGCTATGTCGGCAACCTGGGTTCACCTGCAGATATCTTCAGTTTTGATGCGATCACGTAAGGAAACTCCGAGTATAGCCCTTTCCTTTGTCCTTAGACTGACTTTAAGCCTTCTGATGAGGCTCATTGTAAGCGACAACGTTTCAGAGACATAAGTCAACATGACTTTCGTCTTGAGATACTGTGACATGTTGGTTGTAATTTTTTAGAGAAAGGTGACTAAACCCACTATATTCCTTCAGTTGCTCCTTTTGTAAGGGCTTCGGTAACTTCTTCAAATAATCCGCAGCCCTAACTGGGTCCGTCACGTTTTACTGATATAACTTATATAAAAATAAAGAAAACATTAAACGCGCAGCTGTCGTAGGAAAGGGATATTTTGAGAAAGGGACATTTTGGGAAAGGGATATTCAGAGCCTGATTTGGCAACCTACCCATTGCTCCCCGTACACAAAACCGCTGGTTTCGTGGTGGCCGTAAATCGTAGGATGCCAGGGCCTAAATGTCCTTTTCACTTTTTATTAATACCCCCCTCCCTCCCCCCAAGAAAACATAGTCTCTGAGACATTATCAAGAATAAGAATACTTTACATCGGTTCAAAAAATCGAAAGAGATACCGTGACCGAATGAGAAACTGCAACATACATTGCAATGCTGATTCGAATTTTAAAAAGCAACACCAACGATTGGTCCTTTGGTCCCTTGTGGTTTAAACCTTGTCGGTACAGCGAGACGCTAGTCGGCTTGAGATGATATTTTGCGGTCAGGGTAAAAATAGAGAAAACACCGTGCGAACGTTCAACTCGACTAACAATCGATACGGAATCGAAGTGTTGATTGCCATTAGATATGTAGTCGTACGCAGGTGTGCGGATGTACCCAATGACGTCATCCAAGATGTTGTTACTTCCTCTCACTAAACAAACCACGGTCGTGAATTATTTTTAGAGAAAGGTGACATTTCGGCCCTGAAAGCAGGAAATCGTATGGTAGATTTCGATGGTTCAATAATAAAAGCAAAGGAAATCGAGGCGGCGATGTAGGAATGCGTTCTTTGTAGGGGGAACCTTGCCCCAATTCTGAAGGTTTTAATCTATATTTATTGGTGTCAGAGGAATTTCTTGCAGCTTTTGAGAGGTCCTACATAGCAAAAGAAATATTTAAAAATATGCTGTATTCCTGTAGTAGCTTCCGTTGATTCAACATATCTAGTTGTATTAGTTATTGAGAGTATGAGGACAGTTCACTCTAAATGATGATTTTTCCAACGTCAACATTAAATTGTCCGTCTTGTCTTTGACAACTATAGATTTTTCTTTTTAGTGTTCCGTACCTTAAAAGGAAAAACGGAACCCGTATAGGATTACTGTGTTGTCCGTCTGTCTGTCTAGACCCTTTATCTCGGTTCGGAGTTGAAATTTAAACCATATACTCAGGTCTGCGGTCTCTTGAAGCTGTGAAAAAATCAAACTTCTAAGTTAATGAAAAAAAAGATACGGCCGTTTATGTTGCAAAAAACGTATACTTCGACCACTCAAAGGAATCAAAATGCATAAGGTACTTCTCGTTGACCTAGAATTCTGAAAGTTGGCATTAAGCAAGGTTTCATAGAAGTTTAGGGAATAATCTGAAAACATAAATTTGTGGTAACGTCACAAAAAATATGCTTTTTTCGAATCGGAAAAATCTTCGAGACTCGATTCGGGAATTGAACTGTTTTCACGGTAGGTTTGTACAGAACCTTCAGTGCGCGAGTACGACTCGCACTTGTCAAGTTTTTTTAATATTATTTTTAATTTAGAATTCGTAATTTAGTGATGGATTTGGCTAGAGATTGTTCAACGGAGTTATTTTAGCCCTTTTAAAAAGGGCAACCGAAAAAACTGTGGGTTTTAGTCAGTCATTTAATTCATTTAATTAATTCTATGTCACTTTCAACAACTGGTCTTCCCTAATACCGAATATTTCACCGATAAGACCATAAACCTACAACTCTTTTAACAACAGACCTTTTCATCTATGGAGATTTTGCCGCCTATTTTAAGGCAAGCGATATTATAAAAAAATACATTTCTGCAGCTGATCATTATTTATTGGAACACCTAAAAAAATGCCAAACGCATGTAGGTTTCTAAGCAAAGAATCCCTGGGCTAATTATAATGCTGATAAGGCGGTGTTACGGCGCCAACGCAAACAGAATTAATTCTACGCGTACTATTACATAATTTGGCGCTAGACGCCGGCGCCCGCGCAGACGGCGCCACGGGACGAGCGTCGTGTTGCCAGTCATGCAGACTATTTATGATTTACTTAGATCGTCATATATCAGACCGTAAATGTGAGTGTCACTTGGGAGATTATAGGCCTTCTCATATGTCGCTCTGAATTAAATGGGGGCGTGATTTGTGGTGTCATTGTTTAAATGCTTTCATGACTAATTGGGTCGTGCTAAAGATGTTGAAGCTCGCAAAAATAAAATATAATTTTCTTTGATACTACAACAGACTACAACATAACTATCAAAGAATTAACCATTTTTTTTATTGTCTTATTGAAAATTTTCAAATATGTATTGTTTGCAATGTGACACTTAAAAAAGGTTATACATAAAATAATTTTAAATATTTAATATCTTCTTCTTCTTCTTCTTAATAAAATCAAATAAAATGACAGCTTAAAGATATTAGTAGAAATCTAATATCCAAAAGCTCAATAAAATAAAGTACAACCACGAAAAATTCAACAACACTGGCAACACTTTAAGATGCTAGCTAATAGGCGGTGAAATATCGCAGTAACGATAAACTTGAGTTAACTACCACCGCCTGCGGATTGCTCCGTACTTACGCTCTAAAATAGATAACAGATTGTACCAGCAAAGTGTATGAGGACAGATCAAACGTCTCGAATGCGCCCGCCACGTTTTATGATAATTTGACAAATGCTTTTACACATATTTCGTAGTGATTTATCGTTTGATGATGGTGGGCCGACCGCATGCAGTTTGTTACTGCATGCTTAGATGCTTATGTTTGTAGAACTTTGTTTGTTTATTCTTTAGTGTAGGTAATATTAAGGTCTTTTTAAAGGTATGTTTAGACTGCGACACTATAAATACGGTCAATTCAGTGTATACATCGAGCACGAGTGTCTCTAATTACACACTCGTGTTCATACAGAGACACTCGATGTATACGGCAATCTATACACCGTTAAATATTGTTCGATTTAATCCCGCGGAGGGTCGATTCTATACATGAAACACTATCAATTTGTAAAGATAAAACTGAAAAATAAAGTACTTTTTTTTTTCAAACTCGAATTGAAATTAATTTCGTACATGCCTGAAGGCATCTACGAAATTAATTTCTTAAAGTAAACGTCAGCTGAGCGAGGCCAATGAACTGTAGGTAGTTAGTACGCAACGACCGACAGCTTTCTACGAGGTCATTGACTCGTGTACTTAAAGAAATTAATTTCGTACCTGCGTATATTATTACGAGTTTTAGAAAAAAAGTACTCTATTTTGTAATTTTTTCTTTACAAATCGATAGTGTTTCATGGACCGAATCGACCCTCCACGGGATTAAAACGACCAAAATTTAAGGGTGTATATAATCCTGTATTCTATACAATACCTAAGCAATGTATAGGATACGGTTTAAAGTAAGGCTTTTATTTTCAGGTGGTGATAAAAAATAACCTTAACCTAATCTGTCCGTGTCGGGATGCCCTAAAATTACATCACCTCTTTCCCTGCTCTCCTCTTTTACACACATTACCGGTTGCGTATTCGGTATTGTATAGAATTATACAGATTGCCGGTAAAATATATACTGAATGTACTGTATAAAGTGTCGTAGTCTAAACTTACCTTAAAATAGCATGGGTAGGATGACAGCAGGACGAAAATATACATCTTTGAGATGAGAGAAAAGGATAGGTAGCTATTATATATTAAAAAATAATAATTTGACAGCTGTCAGCAGCACCATCCTATAGATATTGTAGTGTAGAACATCATTGGGTGGACTTATTGATTTTATAGGTTGAGGTGTGTTTACTTTGGCAAGAATTCTTAGAAGTCTACGCTTCAATACTTACTTAACTGAGTATTTTTTACTCATCGATAAACTCAAGAGCACTCTTTGCTTGCAGAGCTTATCTTTGCTACTGATTGTCAATTTGTCATGCATGTGAGAGCAGTTCAGTGTTGCCAAAAACTTGAATATCGGGTCGCGTTCCTAGTTATCCCATTGAATGCTGAAGTTAACCGTGAATGATCTGTTACGTGATATTTCGTAGTTGGTATCAAAGAAACCATGTTATAGAAGGATGCCGGCACTATCAGAATAATATCGAGAAGAGGTCTTATTGATTTTCTAGGTTGAGGGATAATTGCATTGGCAAGAGTTATCAGATGTCTACGCTTCAAAACGTGGTTGAGTATTTTTTAATCATCGACAAACTCAAGAGCACTACTTGCTTCGCAGAGTATATCTTTACTACTGAACGTCAAATGTCAATTCGTCATGCATGTGACAGGACTGTAGTTCAGTGTTGCCAAAAACTTTAATATCGGCAACCTAATCTTAATTTGAGATGAGAGTGACGGATTGGCAGTCGATCCAAATAAAATATTGATGTTTAGTCTATTGCATCTGACTGTCAGCAGTGGCAACAGATTCCAGTATTACCAGGACTAAACAAGGCTGAAGAGTAGTACCTTCTTTTCCAGGTGGATGGTCATGAAATGACTTTTCTCGCTTTAGAGTGAAGTCAGACTGTTACTGACTTTTTTAACTGATATAAAGTAGTGCTTGCTTGCGATCCCACTTGATGGTAAGTAGTAATGCAATCGTTGATGTGAGGCGCATTAGTTAATTAGGAGCCTATTCACTCTAACCTTGAGTACACCTAAATTATAATCGGAGGGAAAGACCTCAGCAGGCAAGTTGCTTAAGTCCCTCGGTGTACGCGGTATAAACGACAAGGCGAAACGCTTGGTCCGGACCGTTGGGGTTTCAACAACGTAAGGGTGGATACATACTAAAACTCACTTGTACCTTTCAGTTGCCCTTTTCTTTTCAGGGTTATGTTAACTGTTTCAAACGTTCTCACAGGTAATTATTCTGTAAGTATTTTGTTGATGTATAAAGGTTCGAAAAAGGATGATTATCAATTTTTATATGTATATAATACCTACCTTGGTGATTTGCCTTATCTCTACCAATAAAAACTGCAATGAAAGCTTCTGAAATTAGGACCATTTCAGCTTTAATGAAAAAAAAAAAGATAAACAAGCTTTGACATTCGTGCGATAAAACCGCCATTTCAAATATCTATAAGTAAATAGATATTAATCTAATTAATTAAACTAAAAATTACACAGCTACCCGGTAGACCGGTTCAACACAACTTCTCACAAAAACGAACTTACTAAACAACAGACTCCGACTGTTTACTCACAGTCTCACGATCTTCACTTATCTCCAGCCAACTTCGGCAATCTATACGCACATACTATGAAACTTTCACGTTCAGCCGTTCAGGAAATACGAGGCGTTCGTCAAAAGAGTCGGTCTCCTCCGCGGGACGAACGCGTTGCTTCCGAACTCTCCGGAATTTAGGACCGAGAATTTTTGCTAGGACTCAAGGATTTTATTGTTAAAACCGAACCTTTTCAGTGCAAAGATGTGGGGAGTGTATTGTGCAGTGCATTAGTAAGATTCAAAGGTGAGTTGTTGAGTTTTTTTGTTAGTTCTTAACTTCACGATAGAAAATTATTGAAAACATTTCAATATTCTGAACATGATCATTTAAAAAAGAGACTACCAATCTTTGTGCACATTTTAACCTGAATACGATTGCATAATTTATGATATTGTAATTTAAATATAGGATACTTATTCGAAATTCAAATGTGTCTTTACTTTGCCTTTTTGAAAGATCAACGGCAAAGAATGCAGCGACCATGACAAATGATATTTTGTCATTAATATTGATAATATCAATATTTACAATAATAGGGGAAACACCGAATACTAAAATAACAAAAAGCTACAGTGCTACGTTTATACTGACATTGTTAATATTGCAGATTAGCGTCTATTTGATAAAAATCTGTAAATGGAATCAGCATTATTTCCCCACAAGTTATTGCTCCAAAGTTAATGTTTAATGTCAATAAGTTTGTTAAGATCTTACCTCGAATATAACCAAATGGATACTTACTGTAGGAAGCGTCAACTTTACGTGGGTGCTGCAGAAAAATTGTTAAATAAACTTATAATCAAATATTTGACGATTGCAAAATGAAGTAGGTTCATATCTACCTCCTACCTATAGCTTAATATTCTATTACCAGCTACATCTATTTTAACTACCAAAGTAGTTCTTGAATTTAATATTATTCCTTTAATCTAAAATGAATAGATTTCTTTAAACCAATAAATATATATGATGAATGATTGATCAGTTCCGAATTAGTTTTACTATGTGTAAATTTAAAAGCTACTCATATGAGTAGGCGTTTGGATTGATAGGTAGGTACGTAAATAAAATTGTTTGCGTTTCATTGAATGCCAAGGTTTTCAATAAAATATTTTTGATAAAGGTGCACTTCGTTTTATGTCTAAATTCCATCTTCTTTTATGTCTAATTGGAACCATCTTTGTTAAAATTCTGTAAATAAGTCAAATAAACAAATCAATCAGTTCTGAAAATGACTTAAAACTGTACAATATGATGCAACTCGTCTGGATAAGATTAGCATGGACGCCACATACTTCAACAGTTTTAATTTATCTGTCAAAATCATGGCCGCCATTATCAATAGTATTCTATTTTTAAATTTTATTGAGGGCTGTCAGTTGCTGGCGCTCTGAATTTGACAGGTGCTATTTACGAGGTATTTCACGCCAAAAACATAAGTGCCACCATTTGCAAAATCTGTCAAATCAAACGATTTTGAATAGCACTTCGGAGTAACCTTGCCAGCATTAAAATAGTAACAGGTGCATTTTTTGAGGTTTTAAATTGGGAAATTACAATTTGATTTATTCAACTTTCTTTTTATCTTGGTATGTAAAACGAAGCTAAGATATACTCGATTAAAACTGTGCTTCTCGATATGGTTTAGGTCTAAACACCGGCCATGTTTACAACAATTCGCTCAAATTACACGCAAAGATTTCTCCATACTGTCAAAATCATGTCAGCCTTTTCAAGTAACTCCCATCCTTATTGTGTTATGATTAATGTCCAGGATTGCGTACAGGAATTTGACGATCGTTCTATTTCTGAAATCTGTCTATACATACGTGGTTTTAACAACACGAGCGGCGCCAACCCAATCAACTTTCAACTATTATTGTCTCATTTCAATAAACATAATAATTAGCTGAACAAGTTTTATCTCGCGTTCTAGTAATAAAATCACGGCACTACACTAAACGATTTCGCCTTGATAATTATAACAAGCGTGTTATTTATGCTCTCTTTATTGTTACTACACATTTCTGTCAGTACCCGTTTGCGACGGTCGCTTCGAAATGAATTTTATTTGTTTTTACAGATTAATTCATTTTGATTTCTGTTACAATGTATTTAATGATCATTTGGCTTTAAACCGAATAACATGGTAGCGGTATTTCTAGATTTATTGATCTTTTGTCCTCTCGATTTGGTCTTTGTTTATTTGCATACTTTAAGTATATAATATGTAACTGGAATACCTAATACACAGAGTGAAAGTATACGTAATTACTAATTAGAAAATTAAGTCACAATCATAATTTAAGCACTGAAATACTTAAATGCAGTTAGGTAGTATTTTTTTTAAGAGCAGTAGTGGCCGAGTGGTAAAGACCTCGACTTACGAGTTTTAGGTCGCTGATTCGAACCCAGCCAGGCGCATTACTTTGCGTAATTTATTTCTTTAACTTGACTAAAACTCATTTGAGTCTTTCAGTTGCCCTTTGAACAGAATAGAAAAGAATTTATTCAACGCAGGTAATACAATACAATGGCTTACAATGGCAATATGTATTATTGCCATTGTTGGCCATATAAAAAAGAAG
Source organism: Leucania comma (assembly GCA_958295575.1). Classification (NCBI taxonomy): domain Eukaryota; kingdom Metazoa; phylum Arthropoda; class Insecta; order Lepidoptera; family Noctuidae; genus Leucania; species Leucania comma. The sequence continues at coordinate 6,785,605 of OY282469.1, forward strand.
CAGAGTATAGAAATACTATAGATACATTTGCGTTGAGCGTGCTCCAACCGAAAGGGTTGTCATCTTAGTAATTGCTGGGTGTACGCGGAAATTAAGTTGAACCCAAATAGCCATCGTTGCTATGGTTACGCACAGCCCCTCGCTTCGATTGAGACTCGAAAATCTGTTATTGCACATTGATGGTCGATCGCCATTTTGGTTCAACTTTTATGTCGCGTATTGAAAGCGCTCTGCGTTCTAGCACTATCTGTTTCAAAACAATTCCCGTAGCGTATCCAGATAAAAAAGATGAAGGAAAACATCGTGAGGAAACCGGCATGTCCTAGAACCAGAAATTCGAAGACACGTGACATCCAATAACCCGCACTGGGCCCGCGTGGTGGATTACGGCCCATTTCCTCTCCTAGAGAGGAGGCCTGAGTCCTAGCAGTGGGAACATTATAAGGCTGTGCGAAAGAGAACTCCGGGACTCTGGAACGAAGGCAAAGAAGAAACAGCAGTGGGTTTTAGTCAGTAAAAGTCTAACACGAAAAGGGCGGAAGATCTCATTGGATTATTTCCCACCAAACAAAATCCGGATTTGCTGAAAGTGTCTGAAAGTATACGTAATTGTAAAAAGCTGAGCAAATTATAATTTCATACGTGAAAATTGGATCCCGTAGACATTTCTTAAGACATTCAAATGTAAATTTTCTCTATCTCTCTAATCTGCAGACGAGATAATCTCTATCAGCTGTATGTAATGTCACCGCTGACGTCAGTACTGACGTTCTTTGGGAATCGCTCGCCTACGCGGAACACATCACCTGCGGATTGCACTCGATTAAGTTTTAGTTATATCAGATTTTTTACTAAACCATCGACCATAGAGTAAGGTAACTCATAGAGGAATACTGATACTCGTACTACTAGTACCACGGGCCTTATTGTATGTGGTGTTAAAACTTTTTTTTTAATATTCCACAACTATCACACAACACCGTCTAGTCCCAAGCTAAGCAGAGCTTATGTTATGGGTACCAGACAGCTGATAAACATACTTATATTTCTAAATATATACATATTATAGATAAATAACACCCAAACACAGAACAAATGATCGTGCTCATCACACAAACATTTGTCCTGGGTGGGAATCGAACCCACGACCTCCGGCATAGCAGTCAGGGCCACTAACCACTAGACCAACAGGCCAGTCAAAAACTTGTCTACCAAGTGTGTAGGCAAATGACCAAGATACTCTTGGTCCTGAGCGCAAAAAAAGCAACTGAAAGCAACAAGACAGGCAACTGTTTTAGTCAGTAAAGTGGGTGATCCATGTACGAGCATATCTGGGGCCAAAGGTTAGGTGAAAATGAACCCCGGGGCCCTGGATCGAAGGCAATGAATGGAACAGGGTTGGTTTTTAGTCAGTAAGAGTCTGACACTATCTCCCGCCCCACCTAAGGGCGGGATTTGTCATTTGATGAATTTACCTACCATAAAAAAAAAACGTATGAGCCTATACTGCGGTTTTAAAGAACGTCGGTTTTACTCGCGGTTTGTCAGTACAGTGGTGCTATTCTCTAAGAAGACGCAGCGCTGCCACAACAACGAACACCCAAATAGGATTCATTGGATTGTCAACCTAACCTACCTATGTATTGGATAGTTAATTCAATGAGTCCTATTTGGATGTTCGTCGTTGCGGCAGCGCTGCGTTTTCTTAGAGAATAGCACCACAGATCGATTAGCGAGTAAAATAGTTTTCAACGACGAGCCGAGTAGTAAATGAAGCAAACACGACGAGCCGCGAGCCAGGCTTGTCGTTCGTATTACAATGATACATCGGCGAGCTATAAGACCGCGGTTTTACTCGCCCAACGATTAGGGCCTTTACACGAAGAGCGGGAGAATTCATAAGATGATTTCTTATCTTAAAAAAAGGCAATTAACCAAGCATGTACTCGTATTTGGTATTTTGTTTCTTAAGATGGCTTCTAGCCACAGACTAGACGTTTTTCAGTGGATGATCAGTGGATAAGTCGAACCTTCTGCTCATCACACATTGCACAGCTAGTCTGGCCACGGAGTATTGTGGAGTTCATTAAATAGCTTCTCCCTTTCTGCGTGGAGCGAGAGGGAGTGTCAGACTTTTACAGAGTAAAACCAACAGTGTTCCTTCAGTTGCCCTGTGCGAGGGCCACGGTAATTCTTTCAAATGTTCCGCGCTGTATCAGCTGCATTAATTGAGTACCCCTCTTATATTAAAGTACATAATAAAATGCGGCAGCCAGTTTATGACGCTATCCGTTATTAAAGAAAGACAGAAAGAGACAGTTTTTATTTGATACATTTAGACTGACGAAACCACATTTAAAAAAATAAAATTAAAAACGAACATTGAAACAATGTAAGTGACGGTTGAGCCAAATGGGTCCAGTTCAGCAAAAAAGAAAAAAACTATTATTCACTTATATAAAAGTCGACTTACGAGTGCTAGGTCGGGTTAAAACCCAGCCAGGCGCATTACTTTGTGTAATTTATTTCATCACCACTGTTCTCAAAACGGTTGAGGAAAACACCGTGAGGAAACCGGCATGTCCTAGAACCAAAAATTCAAAGACATGTGACATTCAGCAACCCGCACAGGACCTGCGTTTTGGATTACGGCTAATTTTCTCTCCTGGAAAGGAGGCCTGAGTCCTAGCAGTGGAAACATTATAAGGATGCTATATTAGCCTCAGAAATCAGAGTCGTATATTTCAAATACACCAATTACAGTCACTTTTGCATTGTCAAAATGTCAGTCAAAAAATGTGAAGCTATATTGCACGTTCCAAAGCGTAGGTCTCTATGGAGAAGAACGTGCAAGAACTCCATGGACACTCTTTTAAAATTATGTTACGAGTTACGTAAATCTTGGTTACATATTTCTTGTCGCTTCTATTGTTGTTTTTTTGTTGTATTTCTATTGTATTGTGAAAAAAATAGAAAGCAAAGCTAAATAGAAAAAAAAACAGTTAACAAGTAATGAAAAAATAAAATAAACTATTTAAAAAATCTTCCGTCAGTAGCTTCCTGCGATAGTAGAATTTTTGATCATTTTGATACAAGTGGGGAAAGTTTGTCATTGCAGCCGAGGCGAAATTCACCCGAGCCGTACAGGCGAGGGTGTTATGAAGCCGAGTGCTGCAGTGACAAATCTCCACGTGTATCAAACGACGTTTTACAATACACTTACGAAGAAATACGATGAAAAATCCACCAATAATCTATCTTAAAATTACGACGCATTTTTGTTCATTTTGTACTGAAGAAAATTTTCCAAAGTTACCTAATAATTTAGTTTTGATTTGATGGCAGCAGCTTTTTTACCTCAATCACATAATCTGGTAGCGTAGCATCTAAAGGATTCTCTTCAAATCTTCTTTTTCACAACTATCACAAATAAATAAGTTAGTTAATATTAGGTGTACTTTTTTCCCGCGCATAACCTTTGCAGGTTGAAGAAGAAGCAAAGGTATCAAACCGTATACATCCTAATATTAAAAATATAAATATTCAAATATTTTTGAATTTAGAACACAGATAATTGTTAATTTGTTGGTATTAACAAATTATTGCTTACGTAATCATGTCTATTTATTTTATTCTGTTCAAAAACACAATTTCAATTTTCATTAAATATTAAAACCTTAAAAATATCCGCCTCTTTGCTTTAAAAAAAAAATAATAATCACTCTTGACCATGATGAAATAGGAATGAAAAAAGCCCTTGTTTTGATAAACTGAAAAAAAGCACGCGGGTGATAAATATGCCATATCGAACCTAATCGTAGTGCGATAAAAGACAGTTTTCGAGTAAGTGTATTGAAAAATTGTTTTTTGGCATACTCTCAGGCCAAATAGTCATATGTCCTAACTACCAGGATTTGGATCCTTGAGACAGGACAGGGTATTCAGTAGACTGCTTGATTTTGGTTCTAGACGTTGCCAGTGCTGGAATTCTGTGCTCTGTGCCTTCAACTATCTTGTGGTGAAGGCGACTTACTGAATGGTAATCCCGGTGATTCATGTGTGGTACATAATTACTGGGTACATCACATGATTCTATTGAAATTATCTTGTAAAAAGTGTCTTTAATTGTTTCATGATGTCATTGTTATGTCAAGATTTGTATTGTGTGTGATCTTTGCTTCGTATTTTTTTTAGGGTCCGTACCCGAAGGATAAAAACCGAATCTTATTACTAAGACTTCACTGGTAGTCATAAAAATATCGTGTAGAGTTGCTCACGCATGCGGGATTGCTTCGCACGCTTAACCGCCGCAAATGTCCTTTTCATACAAGTATTTATTGTAATGCGTAGAATACGCATGCTTGACGCAATCCTGAACAGTAGCTCCGCATGCGGAGTAATCCCGCATGCGTTACAAAATCTGTAGGTAGTTGTCGGTGTTGCGTTCACAGGTCATTGGACTCGCTCAGCTAATGTTTACATAAATAAATTAATTTCTTACATGCGTAGAATTCGAGTTTTAGAAAAAAAGTACTTTTTTTTTTTATCTTTATAAATCGATAGTGTTTCATGTACCAGATCGACCCTCCACGGGATTAAAACGGTCAAGATTGCGCCGTCCTATGTGAGCGATTAAAAGCGATTGCGGTTACGAAGCGACCCGTTGCGGCTCGCGCGAATAGAATGCGACGCGGCGGCTATGTCCTACGTGCGCGTGAACTCGCCACTTTAGCCGCCATGTGAATAAAACAAATCACTGCATCGTTCAAGAGTTCGCGCGAAAATTTCAAACCCACTAATCAAAATTGATTATTACACTTTTTTTGTTTCGCATCTTGCGATAAAGAATCCAGATATGTAGTTTATTTTTACCAACAGCGATTTAATATTTACACAGCCACAGTTACTATGAAAATTCCTATTTATTTATTGAAATTTTATATACGTAGTGATGTAGTGATACTGAGGCGGACTTAATGCAACGATGTATGCTCTACCAGTCAACCTTTGTGTTGAAAAAGACAATACTGAGACACTGGGTAGATGTGTATAATATATAAATAATTAATAGATATTTCGAACAGAATGAAATATCATAGAAAAAAGGTGCTTATCATCAGAGATCTTATCATGAGAGCAGTGGTAGCCGAGTGTTAATGGCCCCGACTTACGAATTGTAGGTCGCGGGTTCAAACTAAGCCAGGCGCATTACTTTGTATAATTTATATCATCACCACTGCTCTCAAAACGGTGAAGGAAAACATCATGAGGAAACCGGCATGTCCTAGAACCAAAAAATTCTAAAACATTTATGACAACCACCAATCCGCATTGGGCCCGCGTGGTGGATTACGGCCCATTCCCTGTTCCAGAAAGGAGGCGTGAGTCCCAGCAGTGGGAACAGTAAAAGGCCAATGATGAGGTGCTTATATGATAAACATCACATCGTTATAATTAAGAGAACTCGTAATATAATAATTATGACGAAGACCAAACTACGATTGAAAGAATTTCAAGTAGTAGTATTAACTTGCTTCTTTTTATACAAATAAACCATCCTACCGCTAAAATCTGCATGTCAAGCATGATAATCCTAAGCTCAATCAAAACGATCTATGTGGGAGGCCTTTGTTTAGAAGATCTTGATGAGCTGATAACATGACCTACTTTGTACTTATGGGGTCCTAGCAAACCACATACTGGAGATTAGGTAGCTACCCTCATTAGTATGGAGATGTATTGGCTAAGGTGACTATGTAGTCCTCACAAATCAATGTCAAGTTTACCCGGTATGGTAAGTAGAGTTGGCTGTATCTTCGTCTTCGGCTACCTGCGATCAAATCTTTAGCTCCGACCGAAAATAGCCTATGTTTTGACCGAAGCCGAAGATTTCTAATAAAAGCCGAAATTGAACGAACTGTTACGAATGATCTAGGACGCAATCGAAGAGGTGACTCACAGGGTTGCAGTCGCACTATTATTGTTTTTGACATGTTGTAAATAATTTTATAATCTAGAAAATTATCTGAAGGGAATATGCTCCCGACAAAGTATTCTATTTCTGATTCCAGGACATGGTTCCCAGTGCATTATTTTTTTTTGAGAATAGATACATTACACTTTCAACTTCGGCCGAAGATTACATCGGTAGGTAGCCTAACGGAATTCAGGCTCACAGATATTTTGCGTGTATTTTGGCCTTTCATTTACTCATAAATTAAAAAAAAAAAACGACAAATTTTATATATATATTTGTCGGTTTTTTTTTAAAAACAGAATTACTAAACAATTACCGAATGCCAACAGACTAGACCTTTCAGGTGTTATCTATCTTTTTTCCTGTTGCCTCTTTAAGGCCAGATTCTAATCTTTTTTATTTATTTTTATAAAATCAAAATCAATACATTTTTAATTTTACATAGTCCTACATGGGCTCTTATATAACGTCAGAAGCTAGTGCACGGTTCCAAATTGGTCGTTTCCTATGGAGAAGAATCGGCAAGAAACTCCACGGTTAGGTACTCAACTTAATACATCTGGAAATCCACTTATATAAAATAACCCTTGTGGAACATCGGGTACGACTACGTGCTGCGCGCCGACCTCCCCAACGGGGTCAGCGTGGTCTGTTACGCCGACGACACGCTGGTCCTGGCGCGGGGACGGTCGTATCAGGCGGCGGTCGAACTAGCGACGCGCGGGGTTGCGACAGTCGTGGAGAGGATAGAGCAGTTGGGACTTGAGGTGGCATTGCACAAGTCCGAGGCCATGTGTTTTCACGGCCCTCGGAGCGCGCCACCTCCGGGCTCCCAATTAACGGTAGGAGGAGTTCACATCGGCGTCGAGTCGACGATGAAGTACCTGGGACTCGTCCTCGACAGCCGGTGGAACTTCAAGGAGGATTTCCGACGTCTGGCTCCCAGATTGAATGGGACTGGGGCTGCTCTCAAGCGGCTCCTGCCGAACCTTGGGGGTCCAGACGCCTCCTGCCGGAGGCTCTACGCAGGCATCGTTCGGTCCATGGCCCTTTACGGTGCGCCGGTGTGGGCGTCATCGCTACGAAAGCGAGTGGCGGCCCGGCTAACCGCCTGCCAGAGGGTCATGGCCATCCGGATGATCCGCGGATACCGTACGGTGTCCTGTGAAGCGGTGAGCCTCCTTGCTGGCCTACCACCGTGGGATTTGGAGGCAACAGTCCTTGCACACATGCATGACTTACGCGTGGAGATGCAACGTCGGGGCGAAACTCCGCTGCCGCGACAAGTCGCGGCATGGCGGACAGAGCTCCGGCGGGATCTCATGGTGAAATGGCGAGAGCGACTGTCACAACCCCGTGCTGGGCACGCCACGATCGAGGCGGTAAGGCCCCTCTTTGAGGCGTGGCTGGAAAGGCCCCACGGCGTCGACACCTTCCGTTTGGCGCAGGTGCTTACCGAACACGGCAAGTTCGGTCCGTACCTGTACAAGATTCGTGCGGAGACGACGCCCGGGTGTCGCCACTGTGCGGACCGCCCGGTGGACACGGTGGAGCACACAGTCGAGGTGTGCCCCGCTTGGGAAGAGCATCGCCGTGTCCTCGTGGGGGCGATCGGCGGCGATCTCTCGCGCCGGGGCTTGGTTCAAGCCATGCTCCGGAGCGAGGAGGAGTGGCAGGCGGTCGCCTCCTTTTGCGAAGCAGTAATGCTAGCAAAGGAGGAGGCCGACCGCATTAGACAAAGGCGCACACGCCGCCGCCGCCGCCGAGATTCCGATCCCGATTTCCGGCCACCGTAGGCGCGGGCTCGCGGACGGTGGGCAATGGGTAGCTCGCTGTCCGTCCGTCCGGTAACAGACCGGTCCGAGCTCAGGTCGTCTACGGCGCGTACTGTTCCCGCGCGCCTCAAGGAGTTGTCAGCAAACTGTAGGGGTCCAGCAGGGCCGAAGCCTACTGGGGCCAAAGGTTATGTGAGAATGTCACCACGGGCCCCGGGACAAAGGCAAGGAATGGAAAGGTAGGTTTTTAGTCATTAAAAGTCTGACACTATTTCCCGCCCCACCCAAGGGCGGGATTTGACATTGGATGATTTTACCTACGTTAAAAAAAAAACTTATATAAAATAAAATACTATGAAAAATTATTTTATCATCATGGACTATATGACCACCCGTCAGGCAAAAATCAAAACATGATATAATTTAGTTGGCTCAATAAAAAAAAGTCGCGAATATGACACTAACTTACGATTTCAAACGAGATTACGTCACGGCAGTGTTCGAAAATTACATAGACTAATAAAGCTTGTTTTTTAAAAGGATCTGAAAAACAAAAATCTTATATCTTTGATAAGAAGTAAACTCTGTCGCACCACCTCTTCTCTTCTCCTTCGTACTCCGCGTCATACTTCTAGCCGCCACGATGGCTCCTTTTCTGTAACTGCAGTGCGTCTCTGGAACTCTCTGCCTCACTCTCTTCGCGACAGCCCTTCTCTGGATGTCTTCAAGAGGAAACTTAAAGAGCACTTCCTTTCATCTTTGACATAATATTAGTGTATTTAGTATGTATTAATATGTATAGTATGTATTAGTATGTATAATATAATTATACCTATATTCGACTTAGTTATTTAGAATGATATTATGCACTGGATCCTACCCTCGAATATGTTTTCTCTCTATAACTCAAAGGAAAACTTATTGCTGAGTTAAGCTCGCCTTTGTACATGAACTGTTTATATCCCTATATGATATGTTATATTTTTTTTTGTGTACAATAAAGAATTAAGAATTAAGAAGAATAGAACCGCTGTTACGGGGCCGCGAAGTGGACATAGTCCCGGGCGGAGTTAACACGAAATGCTCATTGACTACAACCGGCTCTTAACAAACTCAACATTGCGTTGGATAAAACAATAAGCTTTTGAACCGTGGTCATGTTAACGGTAGACGACTCGGGAAGGGCCCTTTAAGTCAAAGTCAAAATTATTCGCAGTCATACTTTTTGTACTTAAAAACTTTTTTCCGTAATACTTATACGTGCATGACAACTATGTATCATAAATTGGATTCATGCCAGCCAGTAGTACCTACTTAACGGTTGAATCAGACGACCCATTCGAAGTAATGTGCACTCTAGTGAACATGTGTGTTCACTCCAGTGACCATTATGTCAGGTACCTACTTAATTTTTCTTTCATTCCATGTTCACACGGTTTAGCTAGAATGACATAGAAATTAACATTTATCTGCAGTTGTTTTACAATATGTAGTCAAATGGCGTCGTGCGTCTAGGAATTAGTTGTCTGGTACAGTAGTGCTACCACGAGATCTTAATGCGATCCATTTCACAACCTAAACTGGACTGGTAGAGGGAGGGGGGAGTATAGATCTATCCCTCTTTCTCGCTCGAACGACTTACATTTTAACACGTCGTGGTAAGTTCCCTGGACTTGAGATAAAATGGGCGAGTGAACGTTTTCTCTGTGTTCGAAATGTTCACTTTTCTTTCATTCGGAGTGGGAGTGAATGATACTGAATGCTGAAATCAAACGTTATTGCATCAATTTTTGATGAGTCCATTCGGCCCTTTTCTTTCATTCCTTATTTAAATGTTTTATGTCGTCTTTCATTTGGTAGTTAAATGAAAGACGTAAATGAACGAAAAACGGATCGTCTGATTCCGCCTTAACATAGTGGATGAGGTAATGGTCGAGAAAAACTTAATTGTTTCATGAAATATTAGGCTAAGATTGGACGTACATTAGTCGGTAAGTAGCGATAGAGTAGGGAATAAACCGTTTTCGTGAAAAATGGGTGTTTACAAACCGTTTCTTGTGGGGATAGTGTTCCTCGTTGAGATATTTCAAATTAAGTTGCTGATTTAGTAGGATCTTAGTCTGATACGCATTATGTTCAGATTTAATCTTTTGTAATTTGACCTTTGTTTTTAGGGTTCTTTACCCAAACTGCGATCTAACTATAGTACCGGATCTATTACTAGGTTTAATACCATGAATAAAGAAAATGATATTATGAAATTAATTTTATCACTCGTTTCTGAACTATCGTACGTAGTAAAGTTAGACTGCCATTTTTCATTTATTTTCCAACTTTTTACTGTACAACAGCACAACAAACCAACATGTAACACTTAACAGTCATGGTAATAATAGTAATTAATAAATTATTAATTAAAAAGGATACAAAATATAAACAAAGATCACATCTGATCAAATTGATGCGCGTCACTGACGTTTGCAAGTCGTTCCATTTCACGCTGAAAATGTTAAGAATAAAATATAAGAACTTGATGATAAAAAGCGCGCCAAAAGTATTTACTATTCAGAATACTGTTACATAAACAAAGAACATTTTACAATACGGGTTTTATGGTACTATAGTTAAACTAGGAGTTTCAGCGGTCTAACTTTATTACTGTGGATAGTTCAAAAATTAGTGGTAAATAATAATATCGAATAGTAAAGAAAAAATTGAGCCAGACGAAGTCTATCCCCACACATCCATGCCAAAATTTTATATTTAAACTAACTTTAAATAAAAAATTGACACATTTTCATCCGATCTCATTCCATATTTGGTTTTTATACTTGCTACCCATATATTTCGAGTTAGACAAGTGATACAATACGCTATTTAAGCGTACTAACTCATCATTCATTTTTACGGCACGGCATGGAATCGGAAGGCTTGGGCACGTTGCGGTGTCGGCGCTGACACTGACGCCTCGTTGACGGCTCGGCGTCAGATTCTATGTGTGTGATCGAGTTCATAGAAAATGTATGCACCGATATTTTTTTAGACTCCTGACGACACACGTTGCTGCAACGTCCTTGACCCGGCACGGATTTGTGGGGATAGACCTTTAAACACCCTCTCGGTTTCAAAGAATTATCCTTGAGTAGGTATTTAATTATTACCGACAGCGATGCGACAGAGTTTGTCGACACCATGGTTTAGATTTCTTTCGATTAGTTCTTAAGCGCTCCTTTTTGTTTAGTATTTATTTATAATTTGATAGTTAAGTGTTTTTTTAATATGTAAAAACTGTAAATACGAAAAAATCACATATTAGAATCTCAATAAATGAAAATGGTTCTTTGACTGATATTGCAAATTTATCTGGCGCCTACCATAAGTACACAATAAAAAATCTTCACAAAATCAATCATTATGAATGTTTTGTCATCACTGACTCACATCGTCTCGGTTACACAATATTAAGGAAAAACATTGCATTAAAACAATAATACCACCAATATCTCAGTAGGGGAAAACGCAATGTGTACCTAATTAATGTGTATTTATTCGTCTGTCAATCAATCAATCATCGTTGACGGTTGACATTAATCGAATGACGCAGCAGTAAAACACGGAATTATTTCCTTTGGATAAGTACAGGAAGGAAATAACATAACATGAGTGTGCAAACTATTGGAGATTTTTGCAGGTTTTTTTTTGTGGTGGTGGGAAATCTTTTAATGACATCTCCCACTCTAGGACGGAGTGGAAGGCCGTGTCAGATTTTTACTGATTAAAACCACACCACAGGTTTCCCTTTCAGAAGTTGACCCATGACACCATTTGGCCCTGTTGGGCTTCTATGGTTTTGTCGAGATCTCTTTGAGGCGCGCCTAGGATACTACGCGCCGTCAACAATTTGGACTCGGTCTGGACGGTTGCCGGTCGGCCGGACAGCGAGTTACCCATTACTCGTCGACTGCAAGCCTGCGCCTGACGTGGCTTGTAGGGTCAGGGTCACGGTAGCTGAGGCGTGATGATGTCCGTTTCCTCACGCGTGCGTCGTCTCCTTCACTAGCATTACTAATAATTCTTACCATAGTTTTATAACTAGCCTAATTGTTACCCTGGGTTATTGGGAAAAAGGTACAGTTTTATTTAATGTACGCAAATATCATGTATTGGTGCTACGGCCTACATAAAGATATTCTGACGTTAATATGAAGATAATGTACTAAATTGATTGTATATTGCTGTCGTAATGTAGCTATGATATTTGCTATCTATTTTACATGGTGTACGGATGAAGTGAATTTATTGACATATTTGTAAATAATTAAAATACACTCGTTAATTTAAAAGCTTAAATAGTCTATATGCAGTAATTCGTAATTCTTACTATTCTTTTCTTATAGTTATACGGAACCTGAATTTTGATACTGGTACTTGACTCAAAAGTCAAGTATCAAAATTAGTAGTTTTAGAATTAGGTTACCAGTGCACAAAAGAAATAGCAAGATATTTCTACCATTACCCTCTCTTTCTTACTCTTTGTCATACCAATATTTCAAAAAGCTAATTGCTGCTTTAAATAATAACCAATTTTGATACAGTTTAAAGAAAAATATCTTTTTATTGTTATTGGTTGTTTAGTATAAAATCATCATCATCATAATCGTTTCAGCCCAAGGTCGTCCACTGTAAGCCTCCCCAAATGTCGCCAAAATGAACGGTCCTGTGCGTCTCGCATCCATCGGATTCCCGCAGCTTTTACCAGGTCATCGGTCCACATTATAGGAGGCCTTCCAACGCTGCGTCATCTAGTACGCGGCCGCCGCTCCAGAACCTTTCGGCCCCAACGGTCATCTGTCCTGCGGGCAATGCGCCCTGCCCATAGCCACTTTAGTTTGGCGATTTTTCGTGCTATGTCGGCAACCTTGTTTCTCCTGCGGATATCTTCATTCCTGATTCGATCATGCAAGGAAACCCCGAGCATAGCCCTTTCCATTGCCCTTTTCGGTGACTTTAGGCCTTCTGATGAGGCGCATGGTAAGCGACCACGTTTCAGAGCCATATGTAGTATACACCCACTTTATTATAAAATATTGTTCAAAAATAACACAGGCTCGCACGTACTCAATTTTTTTTTTCTCAACTTTCAGACAACGCTTTCTAGTCACAAACTAAGCAGAGCTTGTACTATGAGTACTAGATAACTGATAGACATATATATATATATTTGATTTATTGTCAATTATTATAGATAAATTACAAAGGACAACAACATTGGGTGGGAATCGAACCCACGACCTCCGGCGTAGCCATTCAGCGCTACTAACCAGTAGACGGACAAGACAGTCCAAATTGAACACAATTTATCAATCTTGTTATTTTACTACTTCTGTTCAAAATGACATCATTAAACGCAACCTTTTTCAACAAAGGAATTAAATCTAGGTTATGTCTTAGTAAAGCCTTTAAACTTCAATGGGTGACAAAATGACGTCATCGCCAACAATAAGATATATAACCAGCCAACTAAAACCATTGTAACGGGTTTTATATTCTGTTGTTATTAAATTGAAGAATTTTATCTGTGTTTTGTCGGCACGAGCTATGTGGCAACAGGTCTGTTTTTGCTGACGTTAGGTGGCGTGTACACACTTACCTACCTAAATGGAAACGGGCATTAGTCTTTTTTTTATGGTAGAGAAAATCATCCAATGACATCTCCTGCCCTTGGGCGGAGCGGGAGGGTGTATCAGACTTTTACTGACTGAAAACCCACTCCTGTTCCTTCTTTGCCTTCGTTCCAGGTCCCCAGGGTTCACTTTCGCAAACCCTGTGGCCCCAGTGGGCTTCGATTCTGCGGTTTGCTGACATCTTGAGGCGTGGAACGATATGCGCCGTCGATTCGTCGATCGGGCTCGGTCTGGACGGTTACCGGAAGGTTGGAATGCGAGCTACCCATTGTTCGCCGTCCGTAAGCTCGCGTCTACGGTGGTCGGTGGCGTCTGGGGCGTGAGGGCCGTTGCCTCACGCGTGCGGCCACCTACTTTGCAAGCATAACTGCTTCGCAGAAGGAGGCTACCGCCTGCCACTCATCCTCGCTTGGCTCCATGACCTGTACCAAGGCCCGTAAATATCCTCAAATTGTAGTTATCAGGAAACAGACTTCGGCAGGCAATTACACTCCATAACTACACACAAGTTGCAAATAGCTGGCCATAATGTAGCAATGTCAATTAAAAATGAACAATTAATTACCATCAAAATCGAATTGAAACGTGTCTAACAGGAGCAAAAATTAAATAGAACTAAAACCGCACGCGTTGAAAGCTCACTAGCTGCCACTCGTTCCTTTTTTATTAAACCTAAAGTGAGTAGCAGACTGTAATTATCTTTAAGCTGCGAACTTTACAATGATAGTCATTAAATAACAAGATATAATAATATAACGTCATAGCATTATAAATAATTATGATGTCACCTCACTTTTTCATGCGACTTTTTTTTTTACACATTTTACGCTGGATCACAAGTAGATTAACATCTATTCAATCGTTTGATCTTTCACGTTTCGTATTGTTACTGTTTTTTTTACGTCGAGTGAACGTCATGGAAACGAGAGCTAAGCGTAGGCTATACCACGAGCTAAGCTAAATTAGCTTAGCTTTGCTTTGCTGCTTTTCTACTGTGCATTGAAAAATGCGAGGTATTTTCAATGCTGTACCTTGTAGTGAGGGTTGAATGTTTTTCACAAAGAAGTTGATGCGTAAAGAATATTTTATCGTTTTCAAAAAAACCTTTTTCACGAAGTTTAATGTAATGTAATGTATATGACTGATATTCTTCAATGGATCTATATTATTGGTAATGGTAGGAAATCGGTAGGAATCAAGATATAGAAGCTACGAATCTTTAAGTTAAGTCTTTTATAAGCCACGTAGGTAACACTATACGATCGAAAAGTAGAGTTGAAAGTCAATACTATAATTGAAGGATGATTTCACTTACACACACACACACAATATAAGTACTCAATATACCGACATGCATAAGTAGCCCATGATACAAAGTTCGGTTAGCTAGCAAAGCCTGATCCAGTTCACGATGTTTTCTTAAGTTATGAATGAAGCCACACGCAACATCATACGTAAGTCTAAACTAGTTTGGCTCCCTGTGTGGCCAGGGCCTAAGGTGACGTAATGACGATGGTTGCGAAGCGAGCCATCAAACGCCGCCGCGCGCCCTCGCGTGACATAATTATTATGTCTAATAAAATGTATGCGGTCATTAATTATTGCTGATTATTGGTTCTGTTCGCTACTCTGTAGTATAGAGTACCTATTAATTGTGATGTCATATTGGAGACGGATATTTGATGTAGGTCTTTGCTTTTATGTGATTATGAGGTTAAAGTTAGAACTACATTAGACCGATGCACTTGTGTGACACGCCTGATTTGTAAGTAGAACGACGTCACGTGTCGCGTGGCGTGGATCATGTGTAGCTCTATAAGTCCAGTTTCCATATAAAATGTATGGAGACCGACGCGCCCAGATCGAAGTACGTGGCTCAATGTAATCTACATTATCGAAATCAGAATAGTTTATTTCAAATAGACAAATTACAGGCACTTTTGAATTATCAAAATGTCGGTCCATAAAAAAGTGAAGCTAAATTGCACGTTCCAAAGCGTAGATCTCTATGGAGAAGAACGTCCAAGAAACTCCATGGACACTCTTTTTAAATCATATTATGAGTTACATAAATCTTGTTTACACATAATATAATCATAAATAATCATCATAATCTTGGTTTCATTAGGCTTCGTAGTCCGATCTGGGCGCGTCTGTCTCCATAAATTTTATATGGCAACTAGACTTGTAAAGCTACATTAGACCTACTCCACGCGACGTCGTTCTACGTACAAGTCAGGCGTGGCACACGTGTGCGTTGATCGAATGTAGTTCTAGCACTATTCTGTCATTCTTTTGTGTACATTCATGGTACGTTAGTTTCTGGTTGATGTTTTTTAAACACATGAGTTAATTATATGAAAATTTTTTGGTGGGAAATCAAATTTGTCCTCCCGCTCTCGGTGAAGCGAGAGAGAATCAGACTTACTGGTTAAAATTTACTTTTGTTCCTTCCGTTCTCCTTTTGCGTTTCCGGGTTGCAGTGACTCCTCATATAGTCCTGGAACAAACCTATGTTTCCAGGGTTCTGTCTGGCGCCTACATAAGGTATTTTACGCACTTGCGTCATTTTCATCGTGATGCCTAACGGCAAATTGCAATAAAATATCATAGCAATTAGTGATAGGTATTTAGCGATAAAACTGGAAAATACCATGGTAATATATTATATATATAGGAGTCTAGGCAATTAGGTCATCGCTAGATTCGTTTTAATGGCCTACATAACTTCTATAGTAACAATAGGACATGACAATTTTACAAAATCTTGTTTGACGGGACCCGTTAGGGCAGAGTAAACTTTTTTTATTATTATTATTGATAGGCTCGCGTTTGACCACTATCTCACCTGATAGTAAGCGATGATGTGGCCGACGATGAAGCACGCTTACCCAGAAGTAACCTATTCACTCTTGACTTAAAGACCCCAGGTTGTAGCTATCAGGAAACACAGATTCTGGCAGGGAATTCCACTCCTTAGCTGTACGCATGATGAATGTATTCCCAAAACGCTTTGTACGTATAGGGGCCATTCAAGTATTACGTAAGCACTAGAGGGGGTAGGGGGGTCTTTGTTTTGCTTATTTTTGATGACATGGAGGTTGGGGGGTCTGGATGTATTACGTCAGCAGTATTTAAAAAAAATCTCGATGTTTCAAAATCACATGAAAATTAATAGACAGACACATAACACTGAGCAATGTTTACGTAAGCATGTGGGGGAGGGTTAGATCTTTGCTTACTTTTGCTGACGAGATGGAGGGGGGGTTAAAATTTGCGAAAAATCTGCTTACGTAATACTTGAACGGCCCCATAGGCGGGATGTCCACCATGTACCGATGCCGCAACGCCGTACGTCTAATGGTCCGATGATGGAACAGACTTAGTGGAATTAAATTGTGTAAAAAACTTGGAATACTTACTAAAAAAAAAACTTACTTTTGTAATTTATACATAATGGAAATTGCGATGTTTGTAAGGGACTAATTGAAGACTCATACTTGTTGTAAAAGCGCATTTCATAAAAAGAATAGCTATAGGATGTCCATCAAAGTCTACAATCATTCCACGCCGTCGGTTGAGAGAACTTTCCTTATATAAGTTGAGTCTGTGGCCGACCAATCAATGTGCGTCCCAATACATGACCGTTGGATTTTGAAAGCCAGGGTCTGCCAAACTGTTAGAAATTAGACGCAATAAAAAATATGTCACGAATATGTCAGAATTTTGTGCTTAAAATAAAAAATAAAATAAAAAAATCTATCACCTAACAAAACATTTCAGTTTCGAACTATCATCGGCAAACGTCAAACCACTGTGCTGCGGTTGTTGATTTACGTTCAAAATAGGCGTTCTTATATACATAGACGTCATTATTGACTGCTTGGTTCCTTCATGGCGGACAGAGCTCCGGCGGGATCTCATGGCGAAATGGCGTCAACGACTATCGCAACCTCGTTCGGGGCGCGCCACAATTGGGGCGATAAGGCCCATCCTTGGGGCGTGGCTGGAAAGACCTCACGGCGTTCTCAACTTCCGCACGACGCAGGTGCTTACCGAACACGGAAAGTTCGCTAAGTACCTGTTCCGGATTCGTGCGGAGGATTCGCCCGGGTGTCGCCACTGTGCGGAACATCCGGAGGACACGGTGGAGCACACTGTAGAGGTGTGCCCCGCCTGGGCGGAGCATCGCCGTGTCCTCGTGGGGGCGATCGGCGGCAGCGATCTCTCTCGCCGGGCCTTGGTTCAGGCCATGGTCCGTAGTGAGGAGGGATGGCAGGCGGTCGCCTCCTTCTGCGAAGCAGTAATGCTAGCAAAGGAGGAGGCCGACCGCATCAGGCAGAGGCAACGGGGCGCTCGCCCCAGCCGCCGCCGGGATTCCGATCCCGATTTCCGGCCACCGTAGGCGCGGGCTTGCGGACGGCGTGCAATGGGTAGCACGCTGTCCGATCGTCCGGTAACCGACCGGACCGAGCCCAAGTCGTCGACGGCGCGTTCTGTTCCCGCGCGCCTCAAGGAGCTGTCAGCACACCGAAGAGGCCCAGCCTGCTAACTGCAGGCAGGCAGGGTCGAAGCCTACTGGGGTCATGGGTTAGTTCCGAAAGGAATGCTCGACCCCGGCACGATAGGCTACGAAGGAACGGGGTAGGTTTTTAGTCAGTAAGAGTCTGACACTACTTCCCGCTCCGCCCAAGGGCGGGATTTGTCATTGGATGATTTTACCTACCATAAAAAAAAAAAAACTGCTTGGTTCCTTGTCGATGATATCGTGATGATTTTTTTATCTTAAATGGAATAATTAAAGAAAATATAAAGTATATTTTACGCCGCTTCGATTTTATTATAATTTTGATACTTTTTACAAAACATTTGAAAAAATATTGAATAAAAATGTTGCTGTTATGTTTAAAACATGCAAAAAGCAGTATTATCCATTATTCTAAAAGTAGTATTCAGTTTTTCGATTTGATGTATTATTGTAAATTATCTGCAAAAAAGAAGATAAAATAATCCCAAATATTAACTGTAGCTTGGGATCGAACTTGCGGCAAATCGTACAATACCGACAAAATGCAATATTAATCACCTCGCATAGCAAATAGCGTTACAATTCTCTAATCTATCTTTGTATCAAATTTCATCAAAATTGGTTCAGCGGTATAAGGATGAAAGCGTAACAGACAGACAGAGTTACTTTCGCATTTATAATATTATTGTGGAACATAGATATCCAATCGGTGTATGTACTATTTTTTTAACATAATCTTGTTAACAAATGTAATGGCGTTTGGCCGCGTTATGTTAAAGTACATAAATAAAACTAGGAATCAATAAACCAACCTATTATAGCAGACCACCTAGTACATTCAGGTGGCAAATGATTGTCAAATAAAGCCTTATGTAAAATACGACCGACATGGCAGCATTACCGTTCAACAATTTGTTGGCTGGAATTATCCAAATGGAGCCAGTTTTATCAGTCTGGGTGTAAATATTGTAAATTAATTCTATTGGTTATTTATTAAAGTATATACTGAGATGCTAGTAGGTCGCGTCATGCATTTGTCTGATGATAATTAGCTGTGTGCTGTCAGGATTAGGAGACGGTTTTAGTCACTATTTTTTTTTTTGCATGAACTCCGCTCGGGACTATGTCGACTTCGCGGCCCCAAAACAGCGGTTTTATTTTTATATAAAAAAAAGCAATAACTATTCAAGACTTTTGTTTTTGCGAAGCGTTTTTAAACAACAAGTTTTCTTTTTGTAACTTTCAAGTATTTTCGTAACGTAATCTCGTAGATAAACACGTTTGAAATCGTAAATTAGGGTCAGATTCGCGATTTTTTTTATCGAGTCAACAATTTTATATATTTTTTTTCATTTTTGCCCAGCTCTTCGGATCGCCTCGATCGTAACGGCTCGCTTACAAATAATCAGCCATTGGCCGAAGTCTGCTCGACCGACGACGGCCGAACGGGGACGTTTGAATCAAACTTTTGTAAAGCAAAGAGAGCGCGTACACAAAATATGACCGTCATCGTCCGATGACGCCCGGCAACGGCTGATAACCGGCGAGTTGTTAAGATTTCTCGCCTGTCTGTCGAGAAAACTCGCCGGCAGTGCAAATTGTTACCACTTGTGCCGACATTGGGCGTTACCGGTATTGTTTCTGCTCTGCCCTGTTCTGCACTGCTCTGCCCTGCCCTGCCCGGCCCTGCCCTGGCCTGCTATGTTCTGCCCTGCCCAGTTCTGTCCTGCCCTGCCCTGCTCTGCCCTGCCCTGCTCTGCCCTGCCCTGCCTTGCCCTGCCCTGCTCTGCCCTGCTCTGCCCTGCCCTACCCTGCCTTGCAGTGCAGGACTGCCCTGCTCTGCCCTGCACTGCCCTGCCTACCCTGCCCTACCCTGCCCTGCCAGTGCTCAGTGCGCGAGTCCGACACGCACTTGCCCAGTTTTTATGTATGGAACTGCTATATTTTCCGATGCAACTTCAGCCCATAATCGTTCCGAAACATGTCGATGTCAGATTGTAATTTGTTTTTAATATTTATCCCACAAGTTGGTCTATTATTATTGCATTGCTTTGCATCAGCCTTATAATGTTCTCACTGCTGGGGCTTAGGCCTCCTCTCTAGGAGATTGAATGGGCCGATGTCACATGTATTCAAATTTTTGGTTCTAGGACATGCATTTCCTCACGATGTTTTCCTTCACCGTTTTTGAGAGCAGTGGTGATCAACTCGTAAGTCGGGGCCATTACCACTCGGCCACCACTGCTCTCCGCCTCTGGTTTATTATACCTAGTAGTATGTAGTAGTATCAGCCTTATAATGTTCCCACTGCTGGGACTCAGGCCTCTTCTCTAGGAGAGGGAATGGGCCGTAATCCACAACGCGGGGCCAGTGCGGGTTGGTGGATGTCACATGTCTTCGAATTTTTGGTTCTAGGACATGCCGGTTTCCTCACGATGTTTTCCTTCAAAGTTATGAGAGCAGTGGTGATGAAATAAATTACACAAAGTAATACGCCTGGCTGGGTTTGAACCCGCGACCTCCAACTCGTAAGTCGGGGCCATTACCACTCGGCCACCACTGCTCTTCTATTTTACTTAAACACAACTAATTAATTTTTCATTATCCATAGTCTATTCGGTAGTTAACAACCAAATTTAACGATAAATACTCTGAATTTGCTTTGTTCTCGGCCGGCAGACTGGCAAGAAATCCCAACAAGTTCGGATTCGCTGGTTCATCGGTACTTGCCGGGCGTCATCGTGTGTCGTCGGTATTGTTGGTGTACGTGCTCTCTTTGTTTTACAAGTGTTTGATTCAATCGTCCGAGTCGGCCGTCGTCGGCCGAGCAGACTTCGATCAATGACGGATCAAAATGTACACGAGCCGTAACACTGTTGCAGTGTAAGCACGTATACACCCGAGTTAGTCGTCCGAGTAGTTTGTCCGCTATCGGTCAACAAAAATCTGTTTAGGTGTAAGCGAGTCGTAAGCCTACCCTTCCACGAGCGGACAACTCGCTGCGCGCATGCTTTCCTTGCGTTGACAGCGCATTGAAAACGCGCGAGTCCCGGGTGGACCGCGTGCTGCCCGCGAATGATTCACTCGAGAACTTGACGATATTGTAAAATTCGATGTTACGAAACACACGTGTAGACCTAGTGCCAATTGTTAACAGACTACTCAAAAATTCGTGGACCAAGCGATGTCACTCGTTAACCACGCGGTTGATTACGCGAGGTCCACTGGTCGTGGTCCACCTGTCGACAACGAGTGGATGCCGTGTGACGAGGCGGTGGGGTGGATGCCGGCTATAATTAGCTTTGACCTGCATACTGGCTATATGCTTCAACCCATCTTGAACAACATAACAATAACAACAATAAATTAATAAAATAACCACTTTACAATTTGTCACAGCCGTCACTCACGGACACAACTCAATTAAATAAATACATCAGGTGACAAATAATTTACTCAGTAACCTGGTTTTGCCTATCCAGATACCATTTATTACTATACCGCCTTGCATATTTACATATATCGCACTAAATAATACTTATTAATATTTAAGAGTGCAGAAATTAATATTGAAGTATGCTAAAGGAAATGCGTAATTATTTATATTGATACTTAGTGTTGTAGTTTGTGCGTTTGTAACTAAAACTATTTTATTTGAGGACTAGGAAATCGAAAAAAACCTTTTTCTCTTTGAATGTTTAGTGAGGGGTTTCTTTGCGTCCTAGGCAAGGCCGTGATTTTTTTTTGTGGTGGTTTAAAATCATCCAGTGACATCTCCAAAACACCGTTAAAACTTGTTTTTAATCTTGGTAAAACATTTATTAAACTGTTAAGCACCATGAGGACACCGGTGTCGTCATGGTGCTTAACAGTCGCACTCCTATTGTCTTTCTATTGTGTCTCTAATTATGATATTCAAAAGGTTAATTTAGGGTTCCGTACTTCAAAAGGAAAAATGGAACCCTTATATCATGCCGCCGCTGGGATTCCGATCCCGATTTCCGGCCACCGTAGGCGTGGGCTTGCTGACGGCGTGCAATGGGTAGTACGCTTTCCGATCGTCCGGCAACCGACCGGACTGAGCCCAAGTCGTTGACGGCGCGTACTGTTCCCGCGCGCCTCAAGGAGCTGTCAGCAAACCGTAGAGGCCCAGCCTGCTACCTGCAGGCAGGCAGGGTCGAAGCCTAATGTGGTCGGCCTCCTCCTTTGCTAGCATTACTGCTTCGCAGAAGGAGGCGACCGCCTGCCATCCCTCCTCACTCCGGACTATGGCCTGAACCAAGGCCCGGCGAGAGAGATCGCTGCCGCCGATTGCCCCCACGAGGACAAGGCGATGAAATTAGTGGTGTGACGTAAGTCACAAAAAAATACTTTTTTTGCGTTCCGTAAAAACTTTGAGACTGGATTCGGGAGTTGAACTGTTTTCATAAATAAGTTTGTACGGAACCCTCAGTGCGCAAGTCCGACTCGCCCGGTGTTTTTTTTTTCTGCTAAAAATCTTTAAATATTAAGTAAACAGCCAATTACATGCGCACGCGCAAGTGGGTGCGCTCGAGCGTATCTCGCTGTGTATCTGTTGTAGAGGTAGAACTCATAAATCTTACGTATTTATGTGCGTCGCACTTCAATTAATAACGAATAAAATTAACACCTGTCTTAAGGGCCATAGAGTTCTGAGTACGGTATAGACACGGCGCTGGACGAAATTGAAAACGAATAGTTTGACAGGATTTATAAATACATGATGCTCTCTTTTAGGTTGGGGAATAATCAGATATCTTTTTCCACTCTGGGTGCAGCGAGAAGGAGTTCCTTGCGTATTTACATACAGATATCGCATTAAAAATATTAATTAGTATAAAAGAGAAGAAATCAATATTGAAGTATTCTAAGGGAAGCTTGCCGTCCGCTCGTCCTATAAGGCCGTGTTTACGGAGACGCGGCACGTTGCACGGCGCGTTGGGCGTTTCGTCGTACATTGCAGCAATGGGCCGTGTCATTGCTCGCGCAAATACAAACATATGTCAATGTACGACGGACCGCCCGACGCGCCGCGCAACGCGCCGCGTCTCCATAATCGAGCACTAAGGGCCAACGCTGCGTTAAATGAGCGCACGCGCCCATACAAAAATGCTCCGTCCCGTCTCGCCGCGCGGGGACACGTCGTGGGCAGCTGAGCCCCGCGCCCCTTTTGCTACGAAATAATACATTAAAGCTCTCCATCTGCACGACTACATACACACTGTTATAGTTGAAGTAGCGACTCTGCACAGGTAGTAATCTGGTTTTCGCTACAGGGACCGCCACATACGACACATGCGCATAATCTCGCGGCGGGTGCGCACGCGGGCACCCGCGGTTCCCCCGTTTTACGGAGTGTTGGCCCTTAGGACCGAGCTCGAGTCATTGACGACGCGTAGTATTTCACGCGTGCCTCAAAGAGATGTCAGCAACTGTGGGGCTATGGGGAAAAGTATGAAAGGAATACTCCTGGTACTAGAACGCAGAAGGCAATTGAAGGAATATAGGTGTGGTTTTAGTTATTAAAAGTCTGACACGCTTTCCCGCTCCACGCTAAAGCGGGAAAAGTTACTAAATAATTTCCCAGCTCGTATTTATTTATACACCGTTAAATTTTGGTCGTTTTAATCCCGTGGAGGATCGATTCGGTACATGAAACACTATCGATTTTATAAATATAAAATTTAGAAATAAAGTACTTTTTTCTAAAACCCATGTTTTTTTTAGTCACCCTCATCATTCTTAGTCCACGGTGACCCTTTCAAACAGTTTTATGCGACTTCTATGCAATTGTTAAGACTTCTACGCTCTCCGTAGTGTCACTATTAAAACAATTTGCACTTCGGTTCCCGCTTACGTGTCGCTCTGGTATTTATTAGGTTTGTGTTCTAGTGATCTATTCATTGTAATCGTAATGTCTATTTTAACACCATTTGTAGCCTTTAGTCTCAATAGTCGGAGTTTGCAGGCGCGGTCGTCGAACAAAGCTGTATTGAACATTCTGTTGGACCCAATTCAAGTTGGTCTGGTGTTGGTATACAGTGCTCTTGTATGCAGTAAATGTCAATTGGTTTGTGAGCTTTTTGTTGAGCTGAATGCCGCTTTGTTAGGTTAGTTAAAACTCAATAAAGTTCAATGCTTTTTGTTTTTCTTTTTATTGATAGGCTCGCATTTGACCACTATCTCACCTGATGGTAAGCGATGATGTGGCCGAAGATGGAGCACGCTTGCCCAGTAGTAACTTATTCACTCTTGACTTAAAGACCCCTAGGACGTTGCTATCAGGACACATAGATTATGGCAGAGAATTCCACTCCTTAGCTGTATGCATAATGAATGTGTTCTCAATACGCTTTGTACGTATGGGTGAGATGTCCATCATATATGGTGCCCCGGGATAAAGGCAAGGAACGGAAAGGTAGGTTTTTAGTCAGTAAAAGTCTGACACTATTTCCCGCCCCACCCACCCGGGATTTGTCATTGGATGATTTTACCTACCCAAAAAAAAAAATCATATATGGTGGTGCTACGCTCCTGCCGCACTGCTTTGTTATTTCATATAAATAAAAAACGTGCGGCCGCAGCACGGATGTAGCGCAGCAGTTGAAGGTTCCCATAAATATGATTTTCAGGCGGTTTTTATAACAAAAAGGTACGATGTGGCTTGGAGGAGCGAGAATTTGTAGCTACACATCCTTGCTCCGGATCGGGAATTCGTCTATCGTGAATGGTTTAAAAGCTTGTGGTTTCATCAGCGCAGATTTTTAGAGGTCTTTATTGCATTACTTTTACACAAGTTTTGATGTCAATAGAAACTTAATTTTTAGGAAAGATGTGTGAAAACGTCATAATCACGTAAGAGCAGTTCTATGGAAATATTTCTCGGGTTGGGCGCTCTTATAGGACAGGCTCTTACAGGTCTTACAGGAGCAGTGGTGGCCGTGTGGCAACGGCCCCGACTTACGAGTAGTAGGTCACGGGTTCAAACCCGGCCAGGCGCATTACTTTGTGTAATTTATTTCATCACCACTACTCTCAAAACGGTGAAGGAAAACATCGTGAGGAAACCGGAATGTCCTAGAGCAAAAAATTCGAAGACATGTGACATTCACCAACCCGCACTGGGCCTGTGTCCCAGCAGTAGGAACATTTAAAGGCTGATGATGATGTTGATGATAGGACATAAGACCGCTGCCTAAATCAATTAATAAGCTTTTGATGCTACTATAGTTACTTGTACTAACGCCTACCGTTTGTAGCTACCTACAAACCTAATCTCTTTTGTTTCTCACTCCATTACACATCCACCAACCATTTTAGGGAATACAAGAGTGATGTAAACGACTAGTAACCACCTTAATTATTGTATTGAGTCTTGTGTCTCCTTTGTCTGTATTAGAGTTATTTTCATATAAACTACAGTAGCGCCATTGAATAAGCTAACTTACGACATTAATTTGGCATGTTCAGCGTATATTACAAGACTGTCAACTTACTAACACTCAGGGAATTAGGTCAAATTTATCAATGATCACCGTTTAAAGTCAAATTATTGAGATTTATTGTGTTGTTGACTGTCTTGTCGAACTTGTTCGGTAACCTGATTCCCTGGTAGGTGTTTCAAATGGTTTCGGCAACCATAGTAAAGTACTCGGCAAATAAGTTGAACTCTTTGCTATGGTTACGCGCAGCCCGGGCTTCGATTAAGACCCGAATGTCTGATACTACGTATTGAAAGTTGATCCCCATTCTGGTTCAACTTATATCCCGCTTATTGTAGTTTGTATAACTCAGGTTGTTTGGTTGTCGCTGTCAGCGATAAGACGCGATTGTAGGTTTTTTTTTATGGTAGGGAAATCATCCAATGACATTTCCTGCCCTTGGGCTGAGCGGGCGATAGTGTCAATCTTTTACTGACTAAAAAACCCACCCCGTTCTTTCGTTGTCTTTCATACCAGGATCGAGTCTTCCTTTCAGAAATAAACCCTTGGCCCCTGTAGTCTTCGATTCTGCTGGGCCCCTACGGTTTGCTGACAACTCCTTGAGGCGCGCGTAGAACAGTACCTCTACCATGAGTTTTAAGCAATAGTATTCGTCGCTACTCGATATCGACGCCATAAATATTTTGTATGGCAAATTTTGGTTCTGCAAGTGACCGCTAGACGCGCTGCAAAATTTGCCATACAAAATATTTACGGCGTCGATATCGAGTAGCGACGAATACTATTGCTTAAAACTCATGGTAGAGGTACTGTACGCACCGTCGACGACTTGTGCTCGGTCCGGATAGTTACCGGACGGTCGGACAGCGAGCTACCCAGCCATTGTAGGTAAAAGTTTTTTACTACATGTTTTCTTTTGGTGTAGAATAAAGATTATTCCGTTCTATTTAATTCATATTTTCAACACTACTGCTCTCAAAACGGTGAAACATAAGACGTGATAACCGACGTGTGTTCTGACCAAAAATTCGAAGACATTATGACATACAGCAACCAGCATTGGGCCAGCGTGTTTAGCCATTCCCTCTCCTAGAGAGGTAGCATTACTACCAGCATAGTAAACTTTTTTTTTGGCGTGGCAATTCATTCAATCACCTCTCTCGCTCTAGATGGAGCGGAAGGGCGTGTCGATTATTAAGTAAAACAATACCTGTATCTTTCCATTTTGCATTTTAACCTTTTGAATACCGTAATTAGAGACACAACAGAAAGACAATAGGTGGCGGACACCGGTGTCCTCTTGGTGCTTCACAGTTTAGGACCACGATTTTACTTTTCGGAAAACCTCTGTCAGCATAATAATAATATGTTTGTGTTTATATGCTTATGTTTATATAATGGTTTCCTTATTTTCTTAGTACTTTTTTTTTTAATGCACCTACCATATTCTCTCTCCACCACCATTGGTTGACTGGTAGAGAATGCCTTAGGCATTAAGTCCACCTTTCTACCTTTGTGTTGCATGTACTATTAAAAAAAAAAAAAACGATTTCATACATTTTGGCAATCGCGATCTCTAACCGCAATCTAATAAAAGATTTAGAACTGGTCTATAACTCAAGGTCCAACAATGTTATATTATATTTTCTTTGTTAAATTAGATTTAAATACATCTCGCCGTCGCTTGCGCAGTTTTGTTCGGCTCTTAATTTAATAAGTTGGTGGCCGAAGCTTTTAAGTCCATTAATTATGCGACCGACAGAGTTGTCTAGCTGAATATTATTCAATAATAATAAACATAAATCAATAATTAAGATAAGTTACTAATTTCTTGAGTTATGATATCGTTGGCGTTTTGTAAGTAAATAGTGGGGAGTTGTGGCAGCCAACATTCAAGTTGCGCCTGTAGATTCTCCATATTGATTTTAGGTTATTTATCTATACAATATTAGTTTTAGTATTTGTGAAATCTGAAACATCTGTCAGTATTTTTATGTAAAGAATCTATGTTCAAAATTTCAAAACTGTATCATGAAAAATCACAAAGTTGCAAAGCTTGCTATGTTACCTGGTTGTCCACACAAATTCATGGTCACCAGGCCATCCGGACCATCTGGGCTGAGGGGTTGTTTGCTCCCTCCCTGTTGCTGCTATGACCTGCCTTGACCTATGTTGTAGGTACTTAGGGTCGGTGGTGTCCAACTTGTGAACTTTTTAAAATATTTTTGGTAAAAATATAGTGTGGCGTAATAATTTAATTTAATGAAAAAACTATATTCAGGTTTCGCATATACTGAGAATAATGTTGTATACATAAAAAGAGAAATTGATAAAAGAATTTATAAAAAGAGCTGTGAGTCTCTGGAGTTTTTTTCCACACACATTAAGAGCTAGTCTTTCGTTAGAGGTTATCAGGGGACGAATTAGGGAATATTTCCTGTCAACATGACCCATAATGTATGTATAAGTTTTATTTATGTATATAGTATGTTTATGCATCGCGTGCTGTGCGCTTATTTGTATAGTGTATTTTAAGTATATTTTAATTTATGTTAGCATAAATTTAGTTGTACACTTCAGTTATCCTCATTTATACACTTTCTTTACAAATGACCTAAGGTTTGCTGTAAGAAAACCCAAGTGTGGTTCAAACTCGCCTGTTGACATGAGCTATCATACTTTTTATTATAACATGTAAAAGTTTGTGTACGATAAAGAATCTAAGGAGAAGCTGAGTGACTGACATAAAAGGAGAAACTGACTGACTGACATAAAGAAATTCTTTTGACCAATAATAATAGGTTGGTAGTGTTAGCGCAGCGTGCATTGTAACCTCGATTTCCTAATCCTGTCACGCCAACTGGGCAAACATTAGCTGCTTGATTCGAACAGATTGGAACCACAAGAGAACTTGCAGGGTGTGGCCGCCACCAGACAGGTCTTTATGCCGAGAATATCGACGCTGTGGTTGCCGATACCGAAAAAACATCACCAGACCGAATTTTAGAGGAAGATTTCGACTTTTTACAACTAGTATTTGAGAAGAGGGGCTTGGTGAACACATGGTTTTAAAAATACGGTACAACCGCTCACATAGCACGAGCTGCGAGCTGGTCGCGTAATCTACCTTTTTGGCGTTTTGGTATGGCCAGCAAGATCGTCCGATTTAACCACTTCAGACTTCTTTCTTCTTTAACTGTTGTGCTGAGTCTGTCTCGAATAAAAGTTTTTCTATTCTATTCTTTCTTTGAAGCTACTTGAAGTTGCGGGTTTATGGCATCAAGCCTCAGACAATCACAGCCCTTAAAGAGAATATTCGACAGGAATGCGAACAATTATCACCGGAAATCTCGATGAAACGTGCACAAATGTGTATCAACACTGGTGGCTGCCGCTTGTCGGACATCATCTTTTTCACTAAAGTAAAAAAAAAAAAAATATACGGGTCCTAATAAAGTTTTCCATCAGACAAAAAATTTTTTTTTTTCATTTAGTAAAAAAGTTACACAAAAACAAAATTGGATGATTCATTTTGCGGCACCCTGTATTACTGTGGTATAAATACCTACGTAGGTAGGCTGTTTTATTAATGAGTGTATACAGTTCTATATGCCTAAATCAGCGACATAATAAAGTAAAAAAACGTAAAAGCCTTTTATGTCTGATTTTTTTTTTTATTACAAAGATTTCATGTCAATAAAACGTGATAAAACCATCCCAACAAAACGATTTAATAGTTGACAATCAAGTCACCGTTACACCATTATGATTAGGTAATAAAAATCCGTTAAAATAATATATTTCGTCTGCGTTCGAGTCGCGCCCAAACCCAGTAGTTTTCCCGATGTTGACTCATAGAACCACATTCGATTATTTTTTGCGCTTCAAAAATTATTCGATCATAAAAAACTTCAACAAAAAAACATTAAAGTGCTCTCTTTTAGATTGTGTACACGTGTTAATTTAATATGCCGTCATTTATGGTGAAAAACAATGTTATGATGTCACTCCCAAAAATGGCTGGTCAGCGTGGTCGTGGATTACAAAAGTTTGGATAAGAAACTGTCATTCGATCTCTCACGATCGGTTCAGCGTTCGATGTTTAGTTTCTTATCTCTCATGTTTTCCTGTTCGTTTTCAAGTTTGAGATTATCAACATTCAGCACTATGTAGGTGGTTGTGGGTTCGATTACAGCGGAGGTAGTAGGCGGATTTGTAACAGCGGTTGATGCGTAGTGGGCTGATAATTTTAATTTATCATGCTATAGCTTGTAAACTTTGTACTTATATCTAAGTTAGGTGAGGGCGTTGTTTTGGCAGCTGTTGTACATTTTTTATGTAGCAAGATTTTATTTTACGGCCGAGGGTTCGGTTAATGGGAGGAATTCGATTTATTTGTAATTTACAATGGACAGTATTCGTACAACGGTTGCCAAGTTTTATTCAATCGAGTACTGACTTCTTTTTATCAAAACGAGAAGACAAACATTATCCAAAACCTGAAATAAAATTAATTTTTCCAATCTGTTCAAAATTAAGCAAGCTTGAAACCTTTTAAATGTGGTGGTAGGGGAATCTGTCAAATAACAAACTACAATGTGATGAAAAGGATGCACAAAGTACAATTTGACGTCACTGCCATTAGGTTACATGCGCAGAAAAGAGATAGCGAGATGATCGCACCACGCGCCCACTATTTCTCATACAAATATTTCATTTTATAATCAATTTTGACGCGGTTTTTAAAAAACAGTTTTATTATACAATATTATTATGTTTAGTGCAAAAAATCTCCATAAATAAATAAGGGAAAGTACCCGTTGAGCTTATAATTTCTTTAGAAATATAGTAGAGCAGTGGTGGCCGAGTGGTAACGACCCCGACTTATGAGTCGTAGGTTGCGGGTTCAAACCCAGCCTGGCGCATTATTATTATTCTCTTTATTAAATCAATATACATACAAATTATATTTTTTAAATATTTCTTTAAAAAAACACACATAATAAAAAAAAAAACATTTAAAAATATAAAAAATAGTGTCCCATCAGTATCGGGAACAGGGTCCAAGCTACCGGCGGTCAGGGCTCCAGAGAAAGGAACCTCCTAACAATACGAGCCGTGTCCAGGAGTACCGCTTTCTGAATCAAGCCCTTGATCCAGCCGCCTAACGAGAGCCTTCTAAGGTGTTGGTCGAGGCTCTTGGCTATTAAGCCATTACCCGACACGACTATCGATACAATGATCGCCGAATCCACTTCCCACATGTCGACAACCTCGCGAGCCAAGTCAATATACTTAATTTGTCTTTCACAAGGTTCTCGTCATGCGGAACGGATATGTCAACAATCATTGCACGCCTCTCGTTTCGGTCCACCATCACTATATCAGGCTTATTGGCTACAATAGTCCTCTCAGTGATGATGGACCGGTCCCAGTACAAAGTGATTATTATTATTATGAG
Source organism: Leucania comma (assembly GCA_958295575.1). Classification (NCBI taxonomy): domain Eukaryota; kingdom Metazoa; phylum Arthropoda; class Insecta; order Lepidoptera; family Noctuidae; genus Leucania; species Leucania comma. Next base: position 6,816,493 of record OY282469.1, read on the forward strand.
CCTGTACTGTCCCACTGCAGGGCAAAGGCCTCCGTTCCATTCTTTCACCTGGCGCATTACTTTGTATAATTTATTTCATCACTACTGCTCTCAAAACGGTGAAGGTAAACATCGTAAGGAAACCGACTTGTCCTAGAACCAAAAATTCGAAGACATGTGACATCCACCAACATTCGAAGACATGGGCCCGCGCGGTGGATTACGGCCCATTCCCTCTCCTAGAGAGAAGGCCTGAGTCCCAGAAGTGGGAACATTAAAAGGCTGATGCTGATGATGATGTAGAAATAATAAAAAAATGCTATCGCATTTATAAATATTATCTAGTTAGGACTCCTCATATGAAACGTAAAATGTATATTTGTCAAATATTCTAAGTTAGTCAGACGCCAGGAAGTCTAACCATCTGTGTATACAAGGAGTATCGTGTTGCCCAGTAGTTACCCAGTTGGGTTGTTGAGGTCTGATAGGCAGTCGCTCTATGTAAAATACGGGTATTTAACTGCATCTGGTTAGACTAGAAGCCGATTCTAGTTGGGAAAAGGCTAGGAAAATAATGATTTAAGTTCAATTAAATGTCAACGTAAAGATATATAAAGATGTAGAGTCACGTTTGCACTGTTAAGGAAAATTTATAATACTGGTTGTTTTGTTAGAATTTTCATAACCTAGGGCAATGGGAACTTTATGCTGAATAAGCGTGACTGGACGATTAATGTAATTACCAACACATGTTAGTCATACGTGTTGATGATACTCGATGTCATCTTTCGTTGTAGATTCTACGTGGGTAAGAAAATTCCGCGATCTATTTATCAGGCATCGTGATTACTTGCTTGTTTAATTGCTCATGGTTTTTTATTTTTCACTATCATACAACGCCGTCTAGTCCTAAGCTAAGCATGGCTTGTGTTATGAGCATTAGACAACTGATAAACATACTTATATATTTCTAAATACATACTTATACATATTATAGATAAATTACACCCAGACACTGAGCAAATGATCATGCTCATCACACAAACATTTGTCTTAGATGGGAATCGAACCCACGTCCTCCGGTATAGCAGTCAGGGCCACTAACCACTACACCAACAGGTCAGTCAAATATTATTCATAATTTCAATTTTTTCTTGTGAATGTTCTCCGTCGATTTCAAACTTTAATCATAAAGAAACAAAAGTCAAAATCATTTAACAATATGTATTTACAGTAGTATAAGTAAATTAGGAGTGACAAACTACAAATAATACATTTATATTATTTGTAGTTTGTCACATAATAGGTTTAAGAACAACTTTATTTTCTCATAAAGAATTGCATAATAATTCACTTACTGAGAAACATTATTTAAACTAAGATTATTAGTTAGAGCGCACAGATGCACGTATAGAAAATAACAAGACAAAAAGTGGGTAGATCTAAATAGCAATTGTAAGTTAAACAAACATAACGTGGATGTACGAATTTGATTGTTACTAGATGTGGCATTGATGGCATAGCCTATTATTAGCACGTTTATTATTATAAGTTTATCTTAACTTTAGTTTATTGTTTTATTCATATATTTTTGTACTATTTTTTTTTTTTTTATTATTATCATTATTATTATATTTTTTTTTTATTATTTTTTTTTTATTTAAGTAATTTATTAGTTTATATATTTAATTTAGAGGTATATAGTTAGTATATATAATGTATGTATTTTATTCATGTTAATGTATATAATATATATAAATATATATATGTGTAGTATGGTATAGCTTTTATTTTATTTTGTTCTCTCCTTTCCAATCTATTTATTTATTTGTATGTACTAATTGTGTGAGTTTTTAGTAGCTTTTTAAACCGGGCAAAACTTTGTTCATGTTTTATTACTGATGGTAATTTATTATAAATTGTAGCACCCTCAAACTCCAAATTTTTTCTTCCATAGTTAGTTCTAGGAGGGCGGGTCACTAAGTAACTAGCTCGTCTTAAATTAATCTTTCGTATTTGTCGTTTTGTTACAAATGTTATATTGGAATGGATTTCTTTATTTAATATTTTACGTATTAAAATACATGTGTAGTATATGTAAGATTGTTTTAGATTTATTAATTTTGTTTCCTCGTATATCTTTTCGGTCGGTGTCCGAAATTTATAGTTAAATAAAATTTTAATTAATCTATTCTGAACTCGTTGAATTGGATCTATGTTAGTTTTTGCTGCAGTTCCCCAGATTTCAATGAGGTAGTCGATGTGAGGCTTAACCAGGGAATTATAGATAAGATATCGCACTTTTCGAGGGAGGCAATTTGTTATATTGCGTAATACCCCAATGAGCGGACTTAGTTTCAGTTTAATTTTTTCCAGGTGTGGCTTCCAATTTAAGTTGCAATCTAAGATAAGCCCGAGATATTTTTCTTTAAGTTTTCGTTCTATTAATTGGCCGTCTATTTTTAGCTCAAAATTATCAATAACTTTTTTATTTTTTGCTACAAAAACTACGTAATTGGTTTTAGTAATGTTAATAGTCAAAAGATTTGACTGAAACCATTCATTTAACAGATTAAGATCACTCTGAGCGTCGGTTATTATAGCTTCGACTGAATGTCCAAAGTAAAAAAGACTTGTGTCATCTGCATAAAGGGAGATGTCTCCTTTGAGACCCAATTCACTGATACTGTTAATGTAAATAAGGAACAAGAGGGGGCCCAGTATTGATCCTTGGGGGACGCCAAAATTCACGACACGGGGATTACTTTCATATTCACCTATTTTTACTATTTGTGTACGGTTCTCCATATATGATTTAAATATTTCAAGTGCTTTACCTGTAACACCAATGCGTTCGAGTTTTTGTAACAATTTGTCATGACTAATAGTGTCAAAAGCTTTTTTAAGATCGATAAATATACCTACGGCCATTTGTTTTTGATCAATTTTATTTTTAATTTTGGTTACGAGGTCAATTGTAGCAGCGAGAGTATTTGATTGAGCTCTAAATCCATACTGTTTACTGTAAAAGAAACCTTTTGAATTAAGGAATGATTCTAATCGGTTATAAAGTATCTTCTCAAAAATTTTTGAAATTACCGGGAGAACCGATATAGGGCGGTAATTGCACGAGTCAGATTTACTACCGGATTTATGGATTGGTACAACTTTTGCAACTTTTAAATCATTGGGAAAAACACCTTGTGACATATAATAGTTAATACAGATTGTTAGTTCCGTAGCAATTATGTCTTTTACGAATTTAATTGATTTTGTACTAATACCATCAATGCCAGATGCAGTATTACAGTCCAAATTTTCAATTATTGTAATAACTTCTTTCGTAGTTGCTGGTTTCAAAAATTGCAGTTCTGTTTTATCAGTTAGTCTACACTCTTCTGAAATTGTGCTTACTTTTTGTTTTTCAGAAATCATATTTGCTAGGGTTGAGCCAATGGTCGAAAAATATGAGTTAAAACTTTCACATATTTCTTTTTGGTCCGTAATAGTACCAGCTGCCGTTTCAAGTTTGTCTGGTCCAGTTCTATCGTGCAATTTGTTTTTCGACAAATCGTTTATAAGTTGCCACATTTTTCGAGGTTTACTTGAATTTTCTTTAAACCTCTTTAGGTAATAATCCCTTTTTGCTTTTCTTATGTTGTGTGATACTCTGGTTTTTACATGTTCATACTCTGCTTTTAATTTCACGTCCACTGCATTTGCTTTATATTGTTGCCATAGTATGTTCTTGTTATTGATCTCTTCCAATAGTTCTTTTTTGATCCAGTCTTGTTGCGGAGGATTCAAAAATTTAAATTTGGTGATTCTGCACTTATTTAAACCATATTGTAATTTGCCTGCCAATTTATCATACTCTACGCCTTCATGATTTTTAGGATATTCATCCAGACATCGGTAAAGTTTATTGTAGTCTACTGCGTTGTATTTCTGTTTTATGATAGGTGGTGGTTGGTATTGCTGTATCTCTAAAAGTATTTGTTTGTGGTCTGACATTGAAGATTCCATAGTGACAAAGTGAAAATTATTTTCACTTAAGTTACAAGAAACATGATCTAACATTGCCTTGGTTGAGGTTGTTTCACGGGTACAGTATTTTGGACTTACTTTGTTAAGGATCCTGTAGTTGTTTTCTTTTAAAGTGGTTTTATACTTGCGCGTCGCTAAGTCCGGATTAAGTAAGTCCAGATTGTAATCCCCAAAGACTATGGTTCGTTTTGATTTGCGTAATTGTTGTGCATATATCTCGAGAAAGTTGTCCATATTCATTTTATTGGGCTTATATATAGCACCAATATTAAGAGAGAATTTTTTGACGTATATCCAGAGATAATGAGTATCATCCACGCATTGTTCTTCAACAAGCTGGTGTTTGAGATTGTTGTGTACAAATAATACTTTATTATTTTTCCTATGCCTTTACACAGTTGGGTATAGCTTCAAATCTTTTCAAGTATTATTTTTACAACCAGGTAAACCTAGGCGGCATCGTCGTACCCCTAAACTTTGTGGAGATTGTACATCCAAGCCGTAAATAGTGATGATGATGTACCCACCCAATCCCATTTTAGCCTGGCAGTCTTCTCTTCTATGTACCTATATGATCCCCGCTTTTAAGTATCTGACATAATTGGTCATCATCGTCATCATTTCAGCCAAAAGACGTCCGTTGTTGGACATAGATTTCCCCCAAGCGTCGCCACGACCGATCCTGTACGTCTCGGACTTAATTGAATCATTCTAATCCAGTCACAAACAATCTAAGACAATCTCAAGCAAAAAAATGCAGTATAAATAACACCACAAAAATGTTACGTCAAAATAATATATAACATAATTAGTCTTGAAAGGTGTGTGTTAATCTAAGCAGCTAGCCTCACGAGCGTGACATAATGGGTCCAGTTGCCGAACTTGTAACATTTCGCTAAGAGATCTACGACTGAATTTGTGAGATATATTCCAGTTGTTGTGGCTAGTCTACATGGCACGCCACTCACGTTCGTCTTATCTTACATCAAATGGTAATTATTATTGACTGCTATCGGTTAACTGTTGTGTTAGGGAATAAACTAGTTTTTATTTAAGGGGAAGTCGTTTGGTTTGGCAAATAGAAATGTTTTTATTTAAAATAGAAACAAAAAAAAGCCGCAGTAGACAGCTTAGTGCTTGATTACGGAGACGCGGCGCGTTGGGCGGTCCGTCGTACATTGTCAATTATGTTAGTGTTTGCGCGAGCGATGACGCGGCCCGCTGCTGCAATGTACGACGAAAACCCAACGCGCCGCACAACGCGCTGCGTCTCCGTAAACAAGGCCTTAGGCGTCGGGAGACATAAAGCGATTCCTGACCACCATAAGTGCGGGCTTGCGGACGGCGAGAAATAAGTATCTCGTTCAAAAATATGTCAGTAATATTCACGGGGCCGAGAGAAAGAGTGTATACATAATGTATAAATGTGTTTACCTACATATTTTTTTTATTTGTAAATTAAATGTTTTTTTTTTTAATGTATGTAAAATCATCCAAAGACATCCCCGGCCCTTGGGCGGAGCGGGAGATAGTGTCAGACTGTTACTGACTAAAAACCTACCCCGTTCCTCCTTTGCCTTGGTTCCAGGGCCCTGGTATATATTTTCATACCTCCCCAGAGCCCCAGATTAGGCTTCGACCCTACTGGGACCCCTAAAGTTTGCTGACGAGTCCTTGAGGCGCGTGGGAACAGTGCGCGCCCTAAACGACTTGGGCTTGGTCCGGTCTGTTACCGGGCAAACGGACAGCGAGCTACCCATTGCCCGCCGTTTGCATGCCCGCGCCTACGGTGGCCGGAAATTGGGATCGGAATTACGGCGGCGGCCGCGGCGTGAGCGCCGTTGAATGATGCGGTCGGCCTCCTCCTTTGCTAGCATTACTGCTTCGCAGAAGGAGGCGACCGCCTGCCACTCCTCGCTCCGGACCATGGCCTGTACCATGGCCCGGCGCGAGAAATAATCGCTACCGATCGCCCCCACGAGGACACGGCGATGCTCTTCCCAAGCGGGGCACGCCTCTACCGTGTGCTCCACCGTGTCCTTCGGGTGGTTCGCACAGTGGCGACACCCGGGCGTCGTCTCCGCACGGATCTTGTACAGGTACGTCCCGTACTTGCCATGTTCGGTTAGTACCTGCGCCATGCGGAAGGTCACGACGCCATGAGGCCTTTCCCGCCACGCCTCAAAGATGGGCCTTACAGCCTCAATCGAAGCGTGCCCAAAATTATGTGTTAGCTCTTATTTATTTGTTCAATGTGTTTGGTTATTTTATTATTGTTTTATTAAATGTATTTTTAATTTTTAAGTTTTCCTTTGCAATGTCTTAGATAATAATATGCTTTATTAAGTTGTCCAAGTTGTAAATAAATAAACAAACAAATAGAAATTCTATTTATCACTTTCAGTTTAGGTACTTAGTTAAAGAGTTATGCATTATTTTACAAATGACTTTATTTTTTATACTGAGCGCAGTAACTGTGGGAACGCATAGACAATAGCCCATAAAGTCATTTTACTGATGAGTGTTGCATCACTAGTCTGGTTGCAAGTTTTTATGAAAATTAAGGAGAATTTTCCGTAATGTTACTCGTATTTTAAATCAGATACGTTTATTTGGGCCTAAAGGAAATTGCTTTTTTGTTTTTATTTTTAATAATGTCTATAAACTAATGCTTGATTGTGATCCCACCTGATGGTAAGCAGTGATGGTGAAGTACTCTATTGAGAACCTATTCACTCTAGCCTTGGAAGGCACCTAAATTATAATCGGTCGGCAAGACCGCCTTATTTCGGTGGGAAAATCATTCAATGACTTGCAAAACTTGACAACTTGGGCGGAGTGGGAGATAGTGTCAACTTTTACGGACTAAAACCCACTCCGGTTCCTTCTTTGCTTGCGTTCCGGGGCCCCGGGTTTCACTTTCACATTACCCATGGCCCCCATAGGTTTCGACCCTGCTGGGCCCCTACGGTTTATTTGCATCTCCTTGAGGCTTATTTTTTTTTTTTAATGATATAAACTAGTGCTTGAACATCTAACCGGACGGCTTTAAATGCCCGAATAAAGGCTAATTGAACTTTAAATAAATTTTCTTTGCGAAATATTGACTGATTTACGTATGCTATGTACATTCTGAAGAACACTTAACTAGCAATTTTTTTGTTTAAACATATTTTAAAAGATCATAACCGTTTAAAAGGAGTAGGGAAAACAAGCGAAAAAATATCATGTTAATTGCACAAAAAAACGCAAAAATTTTTGAACACAAAAGTTTTATATAAAAAATGTTTTTTTTGGAAAAAGTAATGGTTTTGTATAAAAATCATATGTTGTTAATTGATGAGAAGACGGAAGTCTGTGTTAAATAAGAAATATACAATTCGGAAGTCGGTGTTTCTCGATTTTTTTTTGGTTCTTATTTAACAATATAACAATATTGACTGGTCCACATTGTCCTTACATAATTTATTAATGAAAACTGTAATATGAAAATATTGTAATATATACCTTTTTTTAAAAGAGTAACCATGGAGTTTCTTGCCGGTTCTTCTCCATAGGAAACGACCAATTTGGAACCGTGCACTAGCTTCTGACGTTTTATAAGTGCCCATGTAGGCCTATGTAAAATAAAAATATTTTGTTTTTTTGATTTTGAACACCGACTTCCGAAATTAAAGTTATTTTGATCCTTTCAGTGGTTTTTTAAAATAGTTTTGGCATTTCGTCCTGGCGCGGGAAAACAACGATTAAAATTGATAACATCTTGCCATTGTAATGTGTTCCCCTTAACAAGGACGATATTATGGGTTATGACTTCACTGCACAAAAACTCGCCGCTCGCAAACGTGCCGACCCGCTTGACAGTCCCGGCCGAGTGACAGATATGTCGCAATCGATCGACACGGTCGTGTACAGCGGCAAATAAGTTGCACCAAAATAACTGTCGTTGCTATGGTTACGCGCAGCAGCCGTTTCAATTGAAACCCGAAAATCTGTTTGTGCGCATTGAAGGTCGATCGCCATTTTGGTTCAACTTATTTGCCGCGTATTATAACAGGCTAATGAGACAAATGTTATATTTGTTAAGCGCTGAGCATTCTAAATTAAACTTCATCACTGGTCAAAGAATTTTTTTAATTGATCCAGTAGTTTTTAAGTAATAAAAAAAAATACAACTATACTCGTACATTTCGCGAGTTATGGAATGCTTTTTGAATTATAGTTACCTAAGTTATTGTACGCGGCAAATAAGTTAAAATAGTGCCTCTGAGGCAAAATTTCACTTTGGTTGCGACGATCACACACATTTGGCGACTAACGCTATTTCGTTCACACGACAGCGCCGGCTCTTATCTCTGTCCTAGTCTATCAGTGACTATAGGTTTGCGATATGTGAGTTTCGAGTCCAGGTTTTCTGATTGCGATGTTAACGCGTAACGTATTTTTCCTTGTAAATATCAATGCGGTAAGGTGATCTAAAATATAAACAGAATTAAAAGTTCCTGTGGCGAGGCATGATAGATGACTGATTTATCATTACAAGAATACCTAACACAAACAAAACACCGACATTTTCCTCAGAAACTAATCTGCAATTAATAGGCAATAAAAATGCAATAACATACATCAATTAGACTTTAAACTTGTAAGAGGAATAAATCCATACATACATGTTTCATGTACAACAAGTTTAGATTCAAATCAAAGGCGGCTATGAAATACATAGTGTATACACGTACCTATAAATTATTTTATAAATAGTGCATGAACTTCATGGAAACGCTTTCAATTGAATGTTGAAATTAATCTTAAGTAATATGAGTAAGAACTAAAGAAGTAAGGGGGATTTACTGTATGGAATTTTGTTGCCATTGTAAGCGTAGTCAGAGAAAATATTCCTTTAATCAAAGGTAACGGAATAATAGAGTGTTTGTTTGCATCGCATCTGGTTTTTGTCCGCTTATACAGTTTTATGGAATATTTGTGACAAGCTGGATTTTTTTTTGTGACGTAATTACAAATTTTCCAGTTTTCAAATTTATTCCTATACTTGTGCTATGAGATCTTGCTTTATAAATTTCAGGTTTCTAGGCCATCGAAACTTCTCGTTGACCTAGAAAACTATGAATATTGATTCCTATAAAAGTCGAAATGCAAGTTTTTTGCGACATAAACGGCCGTATATTTTTGTTGATAATTTAGAAGTTTGATTTTTTCACAGCTTCAAGGGACCGCAGACCTGAGTACATATTTTTAATTTCAACTCGATATCTCTACGCGTTCCTAGATAAAGGGTCTTGACACACAAAGAGACAGACGGACAACAACTGATCTTATATGGCAGTTTTGTTTTTACTTTTTGAGGAATGAAACTCTAAAAATGGATTTTTTTATATTAAAAGCATTAATTATTTTATTATTGTTACTGAAACGTGATATTTACTACAAGATTTCACTTTTTTTGTAGGTGGGAACTCATCCAATGACATCTCACGCCCTTGAGCGGCGCGGGAATGAGTGTCAGACTTTAACTGACTAAAACTCACTCCTGTTCCTTCTTTTCCTTCGGCCTCGTGGTTCTCTTACGCACAACCCATAGCCCCAGTAGGCTTCAACCCTGCTGGGCCCCTACAGTTTTGCTGTTATTTCCTTGAGGCGCCCGTGAAACACTCCGCGTCGTCGACGATTTGGGCTCGGTCTGAACGGTTCCCTGACGGTCGAACGGCGAGCTATCCATTGCTCACCATCCGGAAGCACGCGACTACAAGATCTTATTATAAAACAGACAGTTGCTTACGTACTAAAACATTATGTTGTTGAAGTCTAATGTCGTGAAGGCCAAGTGGTTAAGGCACCCGCCTGTCAAACATGCGAATCTAGGACATTACAAACACCGTACCTCGGAAAGCATGTAAAGTTGTTGGATCCGGATATCATTCGGTGGTCTTTGACAATTGTAATACTATAATGATATCCAGACGCCAAAAAGTCTCACCATCAGTTTACCGAAGGAGTATCTTATTGCCTAGTAACTGGGTTGTGGATGTTAGATAGGCAGTAGCATAATCAGCCTTATAATGGTTCCACTGCTGGAACTCAGTTCGCCTCTCTAGGAAATGGGCTGTAATCCAGCATGCGAGCAAATTTCGGGTTGGTGGAAGTCCCAAGTCTTCGAATGTTTGGTTGCTGCCACCGATTGCCCCCACGAGGATACGGTGGTGCTCTGCCCAAGCAGGGCACACCTCTAGAGTATGCTCCACCGAGTCCTCTGGGCGTTCCACACAATGGTGACTCCCGGGCGTTTTTTCCGCACGAATCCGGTGCTGGAAATCCCCGAACTTACCGTGTCCAGTGAGAACCTGCGTCATGCGGAAGGTGAGGACACCGTAAGGGCTTTCTAGCTGCTCTTCAAAGAGGGAATTTACCGCCATAATTATGACGTGCATAGTACTGGGTTGCGATAGTCACTGTAACCATTCCACTATGAGATCCCGCTGGAACTTAGTTTGCCAAGTTCCTGTTCCGGATTCGTGCGGAGGATTCGTCCGGGTGTCGCCACTGTGCGGAACATCCGGAGGACACGGTGGAGCATACTGTAGAGGTGTGCCCCGCCTGGGCGGAGCATCGCCGTGTCCTCGTGGGGGCAATCGGCGGCAGCGATCTCTCTCGCCGGGCCTTGGTTCAGGCCATGGTCCGGAGTGAGGAGGGATGGCAGGCGGTCGCCTCCTTTTGCGAAGCAGTAATGCTAGCAAAGGAGGAGGCCGACCGCATCAGGCAGAGGCAACGGGGCGCTCGCCCAAGCCGCCGTCGGGATCCCGTTCCCGATTTCCGGCCACCGTAGGCGCGGGCTTGCGGACGGCGTGCTGTGGGTAGCACGCTGTCCGATCGTCCGGTAACATACCGGACCGAGCCCAAGTCGTCGACGGCGCGTTCTGTTCCCGCGCGCCTCAAGGAGCTGTCAGCAAACCGTAGAGGCCCAGCCTGCTAGCTGCAGGCAGGCAGGGTCGAAGCCTGCTGGGGTTAAGAGCCGTTTTCTGAGAGGAAGGCTCAGCCCCGGCATGATAGGCAACGAAGGAACGGGGTAGGTTTTTAGTCAGTAAGAGTCTGACACTACTTCCCGCTCCACCCATGGGCGGGACTTGCCATTGGATGATTTTACCTACCATAAAAAAAAAAAAAAAAGATCCCGCTGGAACTTTGTTCGCCATATCACGACACGACGCGGCAGCGGAGTTTCACCTCGGCGTTGGATCTCTGACTGTGCCTCCAGATCCCATGGTAACAGGCCAACAAGGAGCCTCGCCGCTTCGCGGTATCCCCGCACCATCCACCATCATAATGCACGCATCTATCATAATGAGTCATGGCCGTCCGACCATGACGTTTTGAGAGAGGTAGTGATGAAATAAATTACACATAGTAATGCGCCTGGCTGGGTTTGAAACAGACCTACAACTCGTACTTCACCGTCACCATTGGGCTACCAAAAGTACCTCATAGGCAGTCCTTTCATGTAAAATACAGGTATTAAGCCGCATCGGATTAGACTGGAAGCCGATCCCATGCTAGATAGAAAAGGCTAGGGAGACGATCCGATCTTCTACTTCTTTATACGAAAGAAGAAGATCGGATCTGACTCAAATCTGGTCCGAACAATAATTAGCACCTGGACAGCTCTATCGTTGGCCTCATATAAGCAATAGGAGTCGCGAACTCAAACTCAAGGAGACGATGATGACGTTAATATCCTCGTTGATATACTCATATCAAATAATCCAAAATCTTAGCAAACACTTAAATATCGGCTAGTTCATGGCCATTACCACAAGCCCGGAACTGGTGAATCAGGGCCCATATATTCAACGTTATCTTTGACGATGGCACTATGACTATATGCTCGCTAGCTTATACGTGTATATCTTGGTAACGGGGTGTGCTGGGCAACCGATTAGAGTATAAATCGTACAGGCGGTCTGATAACAGCGGCTCTCCTGCCAAATTTCACTGCGCGCATTATGACGTCCGTCAGGGTATTGTGTCCACTGTGGGATGCGATACGTTATTTTTATTACGTTTTTTCTTGTACTTTTGAACGGGTTTTTTAGCCTTTGCTTTTGTTTGCATTGCGTTGTTTTAATTCTGAAATGTAGTCGCTTCATGTGAATAATATTTTGCCACTGCATTTGGTTTAAACTACTGCGAATCGACTCCGGAATTGTGTTTTTGTTTCTTTACTTTGCTTTGGAATGTGTTTGACAAAAACTCTTGATCTTATTATCATCGTCTAGTAGATTACTTTCAATCTTTCAGTCTTTACAGGGTTCCGTACCTGGTAAGTCCGTCTGTTAGTTTAACTCGGGAACGCGTGAAGGTATCGAGTTGAAATTAAAATGATATACTCAAGTTTGCGGTCCTTTGAAGCTCTGAAAAAATCAAACTCCCAAGTCAATGAAAACAAAGATATGGCGGTTTATGTCGCATAAAACGTATATTTCCATACTCTGAAGGGAATCAAAATTAGATCGGGTACCCGTTAACCTAGAATCCTAGAATTTAGCGTGAAGCAAGATCTTATCGTACTAGTATAGGAATAAATATGAAAACTGCAAAAGAGATGGCTAAACGGCTGCCCCCAAAACGGTTAACATGTATAAGAACTTCACACTAACCCGTATTATTTAAATATTCATTCATGAATTATTTAGTGTTTAATAATTTCATAGAACTTTCGTGAACTAATAAAAATAAAAAAGTATCTGAATTGTTTTTATGCTTTGTTTTGGTTTGACTTGACAAGATTATAGATAATCAAGGATTACTTCAAGCTAAGGAGGCGACATATCGCATTTACAAAATGTCAAATCGAGTTATTGAACTAACATCGATTTTTAATAAGTGTTATCAAAACGATTCATTTTCTGAAACCAAATAATTGTAACTAAGGATAAGTGTATTACCAACACTTTGGGCACACAATCTTACTACATATTTTGTGTCTGTCGTAGTCAATATATTATTACTTTTTCTTTTATCCCATTCGATTATTTTATCGATTTTGTTACATTAAAAACAATTCCATCTCTACTCTATGAAAAAAACAAACGTCAGACGTCGTTTCAACGCTCTGCCGTTTATTTGTTTGTTGTGCTTTTTGGATTTAGTTAGATTTTGGATTTTCAACTTTGAACTTCGCTTGTTTATTGCACTTACTGATTGCTCGCCTAACTACAGACCGCTCGCTACTCGACACGGACTTGAATTGCAATCATGCGGTGCATAAACTGTGGTGTACACACGCAGACTGCGGCGGCATTTCACCTCTTCTTTGCCTGCTCTTTTACTCATGAACCTAGCGCGATGGTTAACAATAGAGGTAAGTCATCTGCGAATAATTTTAAAACTAATAAATATAAGAAACAATGATTGGTACTATGGTAATTCAGTTTTGTTTTTTAGGTTCCAAGGGATGCCAACATTTGTCATCCTTGTTATGAAATGCTGAATTCAGAAGCTAATGATGATCATTTATTTGGCCATACAATGGTGTGCATAACTTGTGGTCGTTCTGTCAGAAGCGTACATCATGAAGTGGAAACAATTTGATGATGCAGGATTTACCAATATCACATCCAGCTTTTCATCAGGTAATTAAAGTGATATTTATACACAATGCATTGTTTTATTTATTTATTTGATACTAAGATACTCTCTGCACTAACAGCCAAAACCAACACATGCAAAGAGTCATTATTATATTACAATATAAAAAAAATAACATAAATCACCTAAAATACAAATCATTATCAATATCACTATCCAAATATTTAGTTCCTCAGCCTACAAACAGTTAAAAATCATAATTTATTTCTCTATAACGATGACATCATACCAATAACCTAAATTACCTTTTTTTTAGACCATCTACTATGGGTGTTATCCCTGTTGGATGCGGCATCAAAGGCAGACAAATCAGGACCAAAATCGGTCAACTCTGCCGAGACCTGAACCTGTGCCACAAGCTGACGGTTCAGGTGAACCTGAGCCACTAACTGAGTCTGTACCTGAACCAATAATTGAAACTGAACCAGTACCGAGACCTGTTCCAGAGCCAAAATTAAACCTGCCAAATTATAAACGGGCTGCAAATACCTCTAGACACTGTGTGTTTAATGCTTGTGTTATTGAACAAAAGTTACATGTTATTCCAGCATTTATAAAATAAATGCTTATTGAAAATTATAATTTTTATATTCCCCACGATACTAGGGTATGTGATGTACATTTGAACTTGAATGTTTGGCACTTGCTACTTGAAAATAATAATATATACTCAAGTTTTACAGCAAACCAAATTGAAAAAAAACTACCAACATTTAATTGAGAGAGTGACATGTTTTATGGATCAGCTTAACCGTTTAGGAACCTTTGTAAGGGAAAACAATTTGAATAGGCAACAAAGTTTTTAAGAGTGGATGGTAACCTGCCCCAATTGGAGAGTTTTCCAATATTGGGGCATACTGACTTAATATTGATGGCATTAGGACCATATCAAGCCAAACAAGCTCGGTCATACTACGGAGAGCATATTAGAGCAAATGGTGTTTACAATATTGAAGTGTGCCCAGATCTTGAAAGAGTAAATCATTTAGGTGCATCAAGACCTCAACTTCTAATAGGCCGAATAAAGTCGAGGCATATTGGTCATAAAATATACTATGTATATTTTGTATGAAACTGAACCCACAAACAATCATTTAGATGATATGCTGTCATATTACTGCAGCCGTATTGTGGGTAACAGAACTCTGGGCTGTTGTCATGTCATGACAGTGGTCTGCTATCTCGGGTGGGCGAGACATTAGAACACATTATCATCTCCGGCTTCATTTTTAGATAATGTCATAATAAGACTTACCAAATAAATAAATAAATCGCATTTTTATTGTTTTATTATATATTTTTTATGTCCCTGGTTACTCAGTGCGTTAATTATCTAGTTTATGCAGAATTGTTTACAAAACTACCTCAATACAGAAATTACAAATATTTGGCTTAGTTAATATTTAATATCTTTTTCAAATACGTTCATCATTTCAATCTTAGTGTTATTTACATTGTCTGTGAAAACTGTCTTTATTTCAACTCATTTGGATAAGTAGTTTAGGTTTTACAACAGAATACACTTTTAATATTATGATTTTTGTGGAGATTATCTATCATAAGTCCGTTGAATCAAGTTTTTTTTAGTGCATTTACCTATTTGTAGATTTTTACTTTGAGTACCTAAGTGAAAAATCGTTAGTGAAAAACACAATCATCAATAAAAATCGTCGCAGCCACATTAAAGCGCCTAGTTAAAAGTTCATAGCAATGTCATTGTTTGAAGTTTTTATACCTTTGCCGTAGGAGTTACGCGATTTATTTTCAGGATTGTGCAGATCTGAAAAGTTCCTGAACCTTTCTGATTATAAAATACTATTTTTCAGCTATTCAGCATTATATATTGCTAGGTGCCATGTTTATACATGCATTTTCATTGTGGGGCAGTCGTCCATACTTCAATTTAGCCATGTACTTTGTAGTTACGTCACAAAAAAAAAAAATACTTTTTTCGATTCGGAAAATTACATAAACGTACGGAACCCTCAGTGTGCGAGTCCGATTCGCACTTGCACAGTTTTTTTGGTTTTATATTCTTTGTTCTTAACGCTATAGAAAGCAATAATTCCTCGTTTGGTCAGCAGTGGGCTTACTTTTGAAATTACATTACTTATGTTATAATCGTAGGCCAACCTTTTTGTGAAATAAATGATCACTTAATTTCAAGATCCAGTTTACTTTTATAATCGAGGACCCAACGACAACTCAGCATCTGCGATGCGAAAGTTCCACGATAAACACTGGCATTGATTTGCTTACTGTAACACCCGTATTCATAAAGAAGTAATCATTTATTGCTCAGTAATTTCTTATTAAGTCATCATTTGACGTTAGAAATCTTCATGCCAACAATACAAATTCTTACATAAGTAGTTACTTTTACTCAAGTAATTAGTTTTACTTGTTTATAAATACGGGTGTAAGAGTGGAAGCTAACGAAGAAGATAATAAGAAATCACTGACAGCAAGAACTTCGGAGGTACTGCTAAATCTGACGAAGGAAATAGCATTGTTCTTATTCTGTACCTTTTAAACCTGCACAGTTTAACTTACATATAATTTTTTGAGACTGCTACAACGAACACACACAAATATTGCCCAATAACAGTTACGAGTACATTATAAACTTCATTTATTCCATCATTATTTCACCCGATCTCCATCGTAATACAGAATCTATTTACATTTCTCTATTAGCTCATATATTTTTTTCTATTTCAGAAACAGTGCATCTAACTAGACTTGTTTCATTTCTAATCTCAAGTGCAATGGACCCGGTGTGTTTCAGGCTAGCACATCGACATGTGGATGGATGGATGAGTCAGTGTGTTCATTCGCTTATCAGCCATCGTTTTAGTACGATCTGCAACGGACATATGGATAGTAAATTGTTCGACGGATTTCTCACAGCAAAATATATGCGTTATGCGGATTTTGTTCTTATAGATTACGGTTGTTGGTTTTGTAGAAGTATCTGTTTCCTTGGTAGATGTTTTCTATGTTTAAGAGTTATTTTGTAAATCATATCTATTGCATTCCTGTCGATATCTCAATTTATTTGATAACTGTATTCTTGTCTTTAATTTATTTCAATATGCTCTCTCGGGTATTTGCTTCCCTCCAATTGCCGAAACGTTATCCATATCCTAGCTGTAATTGATTGTGTTGTTGGTTTTACAGCAATTTAGTAGATTTCACATTCATTTTATAGATTATCGCTATTACATTCCTGTCGATATCTCTATTTATTTGATTTGGTATCTATTATATAGATCATTTCTATTGCATTTCTGTCGATAACCTCATTTATTGGGTTTGGTATTTATTCGCTTCTTTTTTCTTATATTATATTTTAATCAGTTGTTTTGTGCATGAAATTGGTTTTACAGAAATGTCTTTAGCAGTTTGTTCTTAGATTTTATGTAGAATTTTTCTGTTATTGATTATGTAGTTTGGTTTGGAAAAGTTTTGTTTTTATTTAGATTAATTTTATAGAATATACCTATTATCTTCCTATTATAATCCATTATACATAATTTATGTATTGTGTATTGTGTAGATAATTTATACTACTGTTCTGTCAATATCCCAATTTATTTTATATTGTATTCTTGTCTTCAATTAATGTCAATATGTTGTCAACGATATTTACTTTCCTCCAATTGTCAAAATACAGTCCATATACTAGCTGTTATTGATTGTTTTGTTGCTTGTGCAGAAGTTCTTATTTAGATTTTATATTAATTTAATAGATCATCGTTATTACATTTCTTTCGATGTCCCCATTTATTTGGTTTGGTATCTATTCGCTTCTTCTTCTATACATATATGTCGTTAATGTATGCTTCTTTCTAATAGTCAATAAAATCTACTTCATCTTATTGACGATGTTGTTGATTTTGCTGAAGTGTCTGGTTTCTTTTACTTGCTGAGGGTCGAGGAGTCAACTTATGCTACAGGATTACTTGAAAAAGTCACCACGGATTCGAAACGTAAAGGCTTGAGAGTTAAACAAACCCAGGTGGGTTTTAGTCAGCAAAAGTTCGATACTCTTCGAGAGCCTGAATGTCATTTGACGATTACCCCTATAAAAAAGATGACATGCAAATGAAATTACCTTAGATCAATTATATGTAAGAGACAAAGAAAAAATACTCTTGGACAACTTGGCAAGTGATAGGCTCGTATTTGATCACTATCTTACCGAATTGTAGGACATGATGCGGTCAACGATGTGTTACCTACGCTTGATTATAAATAACCTTTTCACTTTTCAATCAAGAATGAATAAGTTCAAGCTCCTCATTAGGAGGCACATCTCCGCCAAGATATTCCAGCTAATAATTTTGTCTTTAGTCTGCTATGAATTAGAACAGTGTAACACTAAATATCATAACTGGCGCCGGTCCACCTAGCAGCCAGATAATGTGTTTATGATAAAACTAAAATGTACTTACCGCATGCTCAGTTTAGATCTAATGTTGTGAATTAGGATTGTAGAGAACATTTAAGTATTAATAAAAGCAGAATATTGCTGCTTTGAGATTGAAGTTAAATGTGGGAAGGTGAACACTTACACCCGTTTTTATAAACAAGTAAAACTAAATACTTGAGTAAAAGTAACTACTATTTGTATTCTATAGTTAAGATTTTTTTTTAAATTTTGAGTGCAGATTTCAAACGTCAAGTAATGACTCAATAAGATTTTACTTAGTAACAAGTAAGTACTTCTTTATAAATACGGGTGTTAGTATCCTTTATGAGATGAAGGTTTTGCCGTAAATCAAGTACAAATTCTTGAGCACTTTCCTTACAGAATATGTAAGTACTATTAAGATTGTGTGCATGGATGATCATGTGAGTGTGTCTGGAGATTTATAAGAAAAGTATTCGAATAAAAAAAAAAAGGTAAATAAATAATTAGTTCTGAAAAACAAAGTTATTTAGTTTTTTATTAACTTTTCAGTTAAAAATAAATGTTCTATATAGACAACCAAAATGCGAACTGCTGCCTCCTAAACAAGGCCAAATAGCCTATATTTTAGGAGCCAATCTTCCTCGAGAAATAATTTAATCAAGAACTAGCAAGTAAGTACTGAACATAGAACACGATACATACAGTATAAAGATGATTAGTATAAATATTTAAATTAAATTATTGGACTTACTCCTGCTAGCGGCTTCTGCAAGCGGCTTAAGGTAAAATAGGTATCTCCATACTAACTTTGAACCCCCGGTTCACCCCCTTAGGGGTATAATTTCGAAAAATCCTTTTTTTGTCGGATGCCTCCGTCATAAAAAGAACATACCTCCTTTCAGGTCCTTACGATCAGCGGTTTAGGCTGTGCGTTGATTCGTCAGTCATTCAAGACAAAGAATTTTATAAGTGTAGATTAGTAGAAATAAAATAACTCAATTGGATTCAATTTCGATTATTGTAAACTAGCGACCCACCAAAACTTCGTACGGGCGCAATGGTGATATAAAATATATTATGCATGTATTATAAATTATTATACCTTCCTCTTGAATCACTCTATCTATTAAAATAAACCGCATCAAAATCCGTTGCGTAGTTTTAAATATCTAAACACACATAGGAACAGACAGCGGGAAGCGTCTTTGTTTTATACTATGTAGTGATTATTATACACTTTCACTTTATATGACTAGATAATAATCTAACCACTAGACCAACATGTCAGACAAATGATTTCAGTTTCAAGAGATACGTGATCTCAAGACCTAATTAATTAATTATGTTTAGATATAAACTGGCCAAATCAAGTAAAAAAAAATCAAACCTAATTGAAAGTTCAAACCACTCTACAAAAACTTTAGCCAGGTATCTGCGACTAGGTGAGCTTTGGGAATATTTGAAAGAGTTACCAGGGAACTGGCCAGCAAAAGGCAACTGAAGGAGCACTCCTTCTGTTGCCTGCAGTAATGCTAGCAAAGGAGGAGGCTGACCGTATCAGGCAACAAGCGCTCACGCCGCAGCCGGCGCCGTAATTCCGATCCAAATTTCCGGCCACCGTAGGCGCGGGCTTGCGGACGACCGGCAATGGGTAGCTCGCTGTCCGTTTGTCCGGTAATAGACCGGACCGAGCCAGGTCGTTTACGCCGCGCACTGTTCCCGTGCGCCTCAAGGAGTTGTCAGCAAACCGTAGGGGCCCAGTAGGGTCGGGCCCCAGACTAGGTCGATGCCTAGTCTGGGGCTCTGGGAAGGTATGAAAATGCATACCAGGGCCCTGGAACCAAGGCAGGGAAGGAACAGGGTAGGTTTTTAGTCAGTAAGAGTCTGACACTATTTCCCGCTCCGCCCAAGGGCGGGATTTGTCATTGGATGATTTTACTTACCATAAAAAAAAAACTGAAGGAGCACAGATGGGTTTTAGTAAGTAATAGTCACACACCCTCTCGCTCCATGTTGAGTGGGAGAAATTATTGGATGATTTCCTACCACAAAAAGCTAAGCTATGACTAGCTTAGCTAGTATTGTAAATAAGCTTTTAGATCAAAACAATAAGTTGCACAACAGTTAATTTATCTCAAACAAGCAACTAACTGAGTCCTCATCGCACGCTGACATGTGTCAATCGTTTATATTGTTATGTCAATTCGTATGCTAATTCCATAATAACAATATAAACACTTGATTATTGAAAGAATTTAAACGCGTATTTGAATAATATAGGTATGTTGTATTAGAATTTCAACGGCTTATGTCAGTGATGTAATTAATGAAATGTCGAGATCTAAGTTACTGCTAAAGTGATATATCTAATACGCCTCTTTTTTATAAGTTCGTGAAATTATCAAATAAGAATATTTTGATGATTTCAGCTCAAAAAGGGGTTGTTCACAAAGATCTACGAGTCTATTGTTCTCAAAAAAGGAAATTTCGAACATTTTTCCCAATGAGTCCATGTCACCGTAGGAGTCCAACCGGGTCGAAGCCTACTGGGACCAAGTCCATGTCATTTTGAAATATTAAACAAATAAATGTTTATTATCTATTTCTATGAAATAAAAGATAATGAATATTTTTACATACGGTACGGTAATATTACTCTACATGCATGTCTCTAAGGTGGTGAATAGTCATAAACCAGAAAAAAGCAGTTTTATAATAATAATAGTTAATAATTCATATCTTACACTAAAATGAACTAAAAAATTATAAACCACAGTTTCAGAATTATCACAGTAAATCATAATAATCGTAGAGTATCTATTCCTTTTTCCAAACCGATTAAGTCAAATTAGAAATTGTTGTTACTGACTGTACTTTGGAAAAATCTCGTGGACCCGTTGGGAATCAATTAATTTTAATTTACAATTTATTTCAATAAACATTGGATCATAACATTAAATTAAATAAATAATTATAAATAAAAATAACGAATTGCATATGAAACAAAATTATATAAAGATACACGACATAAAAATTAATTAATTAATATTTGAATTTTTGAATTAAAACACGATTTTTTTTTTCATGGACTCGGTGGGAAATAAGGAACAATAGAATCATGGACTTCTAGAAACAACCCAAAAAAGCATGAAAGAGATGTCCACCGGTCTACATCCATGCGGAAACATTCCATGCTCTGCATTCACTAGAACTAAAGTTCCACCTCTATTATTTGTTATGCTAAATCGTGAGTTGGCGCATTAAATGTCATGACATAATGACACTTTGTCATGTTAACGCACGACTGCACAGTACAAATTACAGGTGCAATTTAAGCGAGAATTGTTTATAATGAATTAATGTGTGTTATGCGACGGCAGTGCTAATTATGCAGATATTATGACGCCCGTGTAAACAGCGGTGTCGCATCACTAGTGCGAGCTTTGTTGTAGATGACGGTGCGTGGCGCTAAGTTGATTGAAGTAGGCTAAAGGGTGGTCCAGACGGTTGCAAAGTAGCTTTCCAACCAAGGTCACCTTGGTTAGCGCTTCATTTGTGTTGCACGTTCGCAAATCAGCCACTGCGGTTGGGAAACGCGCTTGCCATTCAAGGGCGTTGAAGGTCATGGATTACAACTGCTGTCTACACGGATTGAAACTAGCAATGTCACCTCTGTTAGGACGTTGGTTTGCAACTGTCTGGTCCATCCTTTATCCTTACGTATAATAAAACAGAGTCACTCCGTCCGTGTGTATGCGATAACCAAAAAAACCTATTGAACTGATTTACATGTGGTTTTCAGATATAGTGATTGATTAGAAAGGTTTAGGTGTTTAAGATTATTTTTTTTCGAAGTGGGAAGCTATCGAATGCTTTTTCTCGCTTTAGGGTGGAGTAGCAATGGGTAGCTCGCCGTTTGACCGTCCGGTAAACGTCTGGATCGAGCCCAAGTCGTCGACCGAGCATTTCGTTCAAAACGCACCTCAAGGAGTTGCCAGTAAACCGTAGGGGCCCAGCAGGGTCGAAGCCTACTGGGGTCAAGGATCGGTTTCTAAGGTAAGGAAGGTTCGGCCCCGTATGAAAGGCAACGAAGGAATAGAAGTGGGTTTTCAGTCGCCCCGCCCAAGGGCGCGGAAATGTAATAAGATCATTTTTCCACCGAAAAATAAATAAATAAAAAAGACCACAGGCTTTCTCTTCAGAAATTGCTTGTTACCCTAGTGGGTATAATTCTAAGGCCGTGTTTACGGAGACGCGGCGCGTTGCGCGGCGCCTTGGGCGTTTCGTCGTACAATGTAGCAGCGGGCCGCGTCATCGCTTGCGCAAACACAACCACCACTAAGTCCTGCTAAGCTAATCGAACACACGATGTAGCCGACCCCTCTTTGAGGCGCGTGTGGAACACCCCACGCCATCGACGACTCGTATGTGTAAACATATGTAACATATATAAAAAAAAAAAAAAAAACATATGTAGGCATTTTAATAAGATATCTTTATGATGACAGTCAAGTTTGCATTGCTTCGTTACTTATGTTACTTGGATCATTGTATTTCCCTTTATCATAAATTTTAATTCATTTAATTATTTTATTAAAAGCTATTGGTATTCATTGAAGCGTACCAACTTTGAACCGCATCAAAATTAATTTTCGAAATCCACCATTCAAGTGCGCTGCGGAAATAAAATTAAAATATTTTTTTTCCAATACACTTACTTGAAAATCCATTCTTATCCCACCGCTTATACGCACGAAATTGACTGTTTTCCGCACTAGTGCAGTAAAGTGCGCATGTTCGCCTTCGCCAAAATTTTATTACGTTTATGGTAGCAGGCGGGGCGTCATCCCCACGAGGCACGCCTCAACTCTCATAAATCGTAATTGTATTGAAAAACACCGTCAGCCCTTGGCTCCCACTCCGCCTCGGTCGCAATTACAAACTCTGTGCACTTGTATCAAAATGTACTATTGTTTTTACTGACTGAAACCCAGCCGTTTACCTTTAGTTGTTCTTGCGTTCCAAGCGGGTCGAAGCCTGCTGGGGTCATGGGTCAGCTTCCGAAAGGAATACCCGGCCCCGGTATGATAGGCTACGAAGGAACGGGGTAGGTTTTTAGTCAGTAAGAGTCTGACACTACTTCCCGCTCCGCCCAAGGGCGGGATTTGTCATTGGATGATTTTACCTATCATAAAAAAAAGCCCGCGATAACTCTTTCGAACGATAACCCACATTCCTTTCCTAGCTTTCTGTTGCTCAGTGACTAGACGACATGAGAACTTAGTCATCACTTATAAGCATAATTTTTAACAAAACCAACCACGTAATATGACACCGACCATTTGTAAAACAACTTTAAAGATCTCCTAAACATTTAAGAACGTGTTTATGACTAACGCCACAATTAGTTTCATGTTTTATTTAATTTTAATGTTGGTAATAAATCATGTGAACTGACCGCAAGGATCGGTGTGAAATTCCCGACATTTTTTTTCTATTGTAAAGCTGTGAGTAGACTGAGTCAACCTGACCTATCACAGTGACGTCTCCCACTACGACGTTTGCAAATAATGATAGGAGGAGTTCACATCGGCGTCAAGTCGACGATAAAGTAACGTAAGGTTACCGGCCGTCCGGTAACCTTCCAGACCAAGCCCAAGTCGTCGACGGTGCGTAATGTTCCACGCGCGCCTCAAGGAGTTGTCAGCAAACCATAGGGGCCCAGTAGGCTCGACGCCGATGTTTCTGAAAAAGAAAGCCGTGCTCCTAGAACACATTGATGAAACAGAAATGAAGAACACAGGTGCGGTCACAGAATACGCTGAGCAACGTCCCATTTTTGTTTGAATGCGACGCAGAACTTGTATTTATAGACTGTATTTGTGTTAAAATTATATTTTTTTTCCTGTTTCTGAAGCCGGCTTCGGAGATGTCATAGACAACTTAGACAACTAGGTTGTTTATGATAACCTAGACAACTAGGTTGTCTATGGTCACAAGGTGCAATACTGTTAAGCCCGATCCACACATGGCCTGACGGGGAAACTGTTTTTTGGAATTAATTTGTGCGTCTATTTTAGGTAGAATAAACGTATTTTCTTTTTTTTCCTGTGGTTGTAGCCAGTAGAAGTCTGACACGCTCTCTCCCTCTACCCTAGGGTGGGAAAATTCATTGAATGATTTCCCACCATAAAAAAGGTCTCTTTGACTTTTTTTTAACCATTCCAGAATCCTGTGTGTGTTTGGTTATAGACCTTTTTTATGGTGGGAAAACATTCAATTAATTTTCCCGCTGTAGGGTAAAGCGAGAGAGCGTGTCATTGTCGTAACATTGTTGTAACAACAGAAAAAAATCTGCCGTAGAATGATTCTCGATTTGTTTTGACCACAGATTAGACCAGAAAATTCTTTTTGTTGTGATTTTGAAATATCCGATTGTGGAAATATTCTACACTAGCCAGACCGTGACATCGCCCGCGTGAAAGATGGAAATGATCCCTAAGGACCATATTCCCGAAACAAAACCCGCCTTAATGCGCGTCAAGTCATAAAAGGAAGCCTTATGTAAAATTTCATGTTCCTAGTACCAGTAGTGTCGTTCGTTTTACGAGTTGTTGGTCGCAGGTTCAAATGCAGCCAGGCGAATTACTTTGTGTAATTTATTTCATCACCACTGCTTCAAAACGGTGAAGGAAAACATTGTGCGGAAACTAGCATGTCGTAGAACTAAAAAATTCGAAGACGTGACACCCACCAACCCGCACTGGGCCCGTGTGGTGGATTACGGCCCATTCCTTTTTCTAGAGAGGAGGCCTAAGTCCCAGTAGAAGGAACATTATAAGGCTAATGCTATAGCATGAGAACGTACCACAAGCCTAGTCATTTTAATGTAGTTTTTTATGACAGTCATGCATCAAAGGACACCAGACATACCTAACATTTGAAAGGCAGACAATACTTCATCATTCAGCTCTCACACATTAGTAGTTTTCCATGAATTCTTAATTTGTTGATCTGAATACCTATCCGTTAGAGTTCATTAGGTAGCATTCATCTTTTCAGACCCACTTCAATTTATCTGAGTATTCGTGTCGGCATTTCCGAAGTATTATTAGGAACATTACTTGTAAAAATAACTCTGAGTTTTTGTAAGGGATTGCTTACAATGGTGTTTTAAATGGAAATCATGACTTTCACTTTCGTATTGATTGTTAAAAGCTAACTTAAAAAGTAGGTTTAGATTTTTTCAATAGTTTCCTTTTTTTTTGCTGGTGGGAAAATCATCCAATAACGTCTCCGCGCCCTTGAGCGGGACGAGATATAGTGTCAGACTTCACAACGCCGTCTAGTCCCAAGCTAAGCAGAGCTTGTGTTATGGGTACAAACAACTGATAAACTTACTTATATATTTCTAAATACATATTATAGATAAAGACCGTTGGTAGAAACTAGTATAAAAATGAAATAGTTTACCAAAGCGAAAAAGTATTCCCACCTAATAAATTATATGACGACGAAAAGTGGGCAAAGATGACAAACAAACTAAACTCGTGATTTATTTTATGACGCGAAGGTTTTATCGCTATATGACGTAATTCTTGTCATATTTCTTATTCTCACAGCGCTTTTGTTTTTCTTTTATGTCAATGTTACATTTTAACAAAGTTATTAACAGTTATTTTTGCAAAGAAAGGTTTTCAAAATAATTGTTATGTCTTATAACTTTCGTAAAGGGAGGAGAGTGAGAATGTTTGGAACTGTAGTTTAAATATTACAATTTATTTTTGTATGAAATTATATATATATATTTTTTTGTAATTTTGTTTAACTCCTAAAATGTATATAAAACGCAAAAATTGATTCTACCGTCTGTGTCTGTTATAGTCCTTTATCCATTAAAACAATACATTTAAAAAAATATATATATAAACAGAATGTATTTCTTTTTTTAGTGTAGTAGGATATCCGCTAGCTAGTACCTTCAAATGAAATGAAAACCTTTATTTAAATAATATAGGTGTACAACAAAATTAAAATCACATTTTAATTTCAAAATTGTATGTCATTGGTAAAAAAAATGATGACTCATTAAGTACCTACCTATCCAACAATCAATAATATCTAAATATATCTTCTATTTGTATTTTGATATACAATAAAGTTTATTTATTTACCTTATTTATGCATTAATGAAACGCTGTACGAAGACAGACTTTTTTTTTGAATTCTCGTCATTTTTTTTAGAGGTGGGATCACCATCATTCAATGACTTCTTGCGCTCTAGGTGGAGCGGGAGGGCGTGCCAGACTTTTAGACTTTGATTGACTAAAACTCACGCCTATATGCCTTCTTTGCCTTGCGTCCCAGGACCGCGGGATTCCCTTAAGCCATGTCCAGTTGACCTTACCGTCTTCAGTTGTTTATTCTATTCTATTCTAATTTCAATCACTCCAAAACTAAAACTATAATTTGTCCTCACATATATCAAGTGCATTGGCGTATTAATTACTCGCGGATGACGAATATAACAATAATCAATAACGCGTGACGTCATAACCCTATGTTCGGTATTAGCACCCACCGCGGTTGCGTCAATTCTAATTGATCGATAAGCCTGGTGGTCTGCCACCAAACTGGGAACTTGGAACAGGGAAATGAGACAGGAAAGTGATGTTTTTATAATTAGTTTCCTTTTTTCTATTAGTTATTGGATTTTGACGAATGCTAAAATTTCGATGGTCGATGAAGCCGAAAGGTTCAGCAGGTTTAGCCAAGTTGATAATCTACAATCGTTAACACTAGTAGAAAACGAATTAAATGTGTGGAAATAACATCATCTTAACGTTAGGTCACGTGAATAAACGAATAGAAAATTCGTAGTCAAGTTTACAACGTTCACAATGATAGAATGAAATGTAATCGTTTCTAAAATATCCATCGCTATATCCTGTAGTTTTATGATTTAAGTGATAGCCAAGTTATAATTTTTGTAGAATGAGTGATCGACTCAGGCGTGTCATCATGGCTACCAACTTATTATTTTTTCAAATCGTTTACGCGCTCTGGCGTTATCGATTATAGAAAGAGATTCAGCACGAAACGGTCGTAACTTGGCTAGGCATGGCGACCGCATAGCAAAAGACGCAATGTTGAACCGATGACCTAGTGAGGGTCGTAAGAATCCAATGCATACGAGACCCACAGGACCGGTCATTATGGCGGCACTTGGGGGAGGCCTATGTCCAACAGTGTAAGTCTATCGGCTGAAATAATGATGACAATTTCTGTTAGCGTCATCCCGTACGTTATGGGTATTTACGTAGGTCTATATGTGTCGTATGAATGTATAAATATAACGAATATTTTTAATAATCGTTACTTATGTCATGCGGTATTTATAGAAAGTTAGGGTTTTGAAAAAATCTCTATTGACACGACAAACATGAATGAAAATAGATGTTTCAATAATCAGTCAGCGGGATTTCTTGGGTATACCCAAAAAAATAAATAAACAAAAACTGAAAAGGTTTAGGTAGGAGGAGCAGTGGTGGCCCAGTAGTGAGTTGTAGGTTCAAAACCAGGAAAGTGCATTATTTTGTGTAATTTATTATCATCATGACTGTTTTCGAAACGGTGAAGGAACGTATCGTGAAAAACTAACATATCCTACAGTCAATATTTCGAAGATATAATTATGATATCAACCGACTTGCAATTGTTCCCGAGTGGCAGATTACGGCCCATTCCGTCTACTAGAGAGCAGCGGAACTTTTAGACCTTATTATGCTGTGTTATGTTAGTACCTACCAGGATAAGTGTGCGCCATTTTTCCCCAATAAACGTTGTACCAGACATTCGAATTTTTTTACCTAATTTTGTGAGTTTGGTGACAAAAGATAAAAAAAAAATGATGTACGTATATGTACATATGTGATCGAAAGCATGGCACAAAGCAGAGGAGACTCATCATTTTTGTGGAGTCGCTAAATAATTTAATTTGATATTATAAAATATTATAATTGGAATTTAGAGTGGCAACCAAGTACTGGAAGTCGCAGTGATGAAAGGCCTCCCACAAGGTGGACCGATAACCTGGTGAGGGTCGTAGAAATTCGATGGATGCGAGACGGCATTATTGCGACAGTTGGGGGAGGCCTATATCCAATACTGGACGTCTTTCGGCTGGAATGATGAAAATATTAGGCAAGCAGTCATGCCAGTTTGTTGATTGGATTTGTGAGTATTTATTTATTATTATTTTTATTTAAAACTTTATGCACTAACAGTGTACAAAGGCGGACTTAATGCCCCAAAAATACACCCCATAATACACCCTTGAACGTGTCCTCATCTATACTTATAATAAATCTGTGGAAGTAAAAATTCTGTACATTGAAAATATCAAAAAATAAATGGCAGGAGGTGTTACTAGACCGACACCGAACCCAAAAATGTGATTAAAAAAATTTTTTGTCTGTCTGTCTGTTTGTTCAGGCATCACGCAAAAATTACCGGTTCGATTACGACGAAACTTGGTATAATTATTCTTTGATATCCTAGGCACCACACTGGGCACTTTTTATCCCGGAAAAGTATATACAATAAAAAACAAACTTAATTTTGTGGTTCGATCCCTAGACCCGATTACTGTACGAACCGCAAATAATAAGTTTATAGTAGGTTACGTCACCCGCAGTAGAGTTCACTAAGGGGCGCTGCACACGGCTGTTGGAATCTTATTGTTTGGATAAGGTTTTCAAATGACAATGACACTTGTTGTCGTGTGTGACAGCTAATATTTTAAAGTTAGAAATAACTGTCGTCTAGATGGCGTTAGTTTTGATATTTGTTTTGTCAAATGACGATTTTACATTTAATGTGGCGCATTAAATAATTCTTGAACTTTATGTGACATTAAATCAAATGTTTCAGATATTTATATTTTTGTAAGGATTTTTCTGGTTGTTTTTATACATACACTGACTTGAATAAATAGTTAACTGTTTCTGCCAAGATGGCGGTAGATCCGGTCCTCACTTTTATTAATAGCGGGTGTTCGAACCCACGAGAGTAGTCGGTTGTCGATTTTAGAAAGAGCAAGTCAAGGAAATAAAAGTGCTGTGTGGATAAAGTCAGTGATGTTGAATTAGTGATTCAACAATTCAGAAGCGGGATATTAATAGTTGGTCGGTTATACCAGCCAATTATATCCAGGCCCACATACGTAAGTTTGGTTGTTCTGATTTGACGCTGTCATAGGGTAAGAAAACTAATTTTATTTTCTACCTGTTTTTTTTTTTTCTCCTTTTTGTAATGTTCCTGTATTTAAAAGATAACTGTCTTTGTTGTAACGGATTGTGTTGGTTCAGTACCTTACACTGTATTGTAGTATTAAATATTGTGCTAGTAGCATTTGTGAACGCAAATAGGTTTGTTTATCTTTAAACTGACACAATTGTTTGGTACATATTCAAAGAAAAACTGAGTTTGATTATAATTTCCTCATCATTGAAGAGATTCACTGATCCAGTAAGGTCAATATCGATTTTTTTAAGAAACCAATGGGTACCTATTTATATTTTTCTGATAAGTTTTTATTTCGAGCTGTGGGTTTACAAGTTACCCTCATTGTATTTTAATTGAAATGAATATAAATGTAGTGGTTTTTGTTTTAAACCAACGGCTATTACCCTTATTTTTACTGGTATTTTATTGATATAAATTTAACATGGACAGCAATATCGTTTGTGGATTTATTTTAATCATTTGAATACCGTAATTAGACAGAATAGAAAGACAATAGGTATGCGAACGCCGGCGTTCTTTTGGGGCTTGAGTAATTAACAAATGATCTTGTATCAGACTAATCATAACTTTAATCTGAGACAAGTAAGTACAACTTTGAAATATGTTGCTGATGTGTTGTGTTGCTTACCTACAATAATTATATGAATGTACGGGCTCATCATATTGTTTTCAACTATTTGGTTCTATTTGAAAACAGTTAGTGGTCTGGTTAAATTTGAATTTTTACGGCCACTAAGCAGTCATTGTTAGTGATTACATTAGTATTAAAAGGCTTGATAATCCAACCTTAAATCCGATTGAACTATAAAGTCGTTTTCCAAACAAGGCCGAGACTAACAGCTAGCACTTTTTATAACATTTGTTGTGTGCAATTATTGTTCTAAAAGCAGTAGCAATAGGTGCAGCGTGATGCGTCTGGCAAGCGCAGCGTGGTGCGCCAGACGGGCGCAGTGTAGTGCACCAAGAGACCGCAGCGTGGTGCGTGAAGCAAGTGCTGCGTATTATGTAAGGTGAGCGCACTGTGGTGCGCCAAGCCGCCGCAGCGTGGTGCGCCAACTGGCCGCGGCGTGGTGCGCCAACTGGCCGCGGCGTGGTGCGCCAAGCGGCCGCGGCGTGGTGTGCCAAGCAACCGCAGCATGGTGCGCGAAAAGAACGCTGCGTGGTGACAGCGTCGTACGCCATGCGAGCGCAGCGTGGTACGCCATGCGAGCGCAGCGTGGTACGCCATGCGAGAGCAGCGTGGTACGCCATGCGAGCGCAGCGTGGTGCGCCATGCGAGCGCAGCGTGGTGCGCCATGCGAGCGCAGCGTGGTGCGCCATGCGAGCGCAGCGTGGTGCGCCATGCGAGCGCAGCGTGGTGCGCCATGCGAGCGCAGCGTGGTGCGCCATGCGAGCGCAGCGTGGTGCGCCATGCGAGCGCAGCGTGGTGCGCCATGCGAGCGCAGCGTGGTGCGCCATGCGAGCGCAGCGTGGTGCGCCATGCGAGCGCAGCGTGGTGCGCCATGCGAGCGCAGCGTGGTGCGCCATGCGAGCGCAGCGTGGTGCGCCATGCGAGCGCAGCGTGGTACGCCATGCGAGCGCAGCGTGGTACGCCATGCGAGCGTAGCGTGGTACGCCAGGCGAGCGTATTGTGGTGCGCATGGCGAGCGCAGCGCGGTGCGCATGGCGGGCGCAGTGTGGTACGCCATGCGAATGCATTGTGGTGTGCGTGCAGTGCGCATGGTGGGCACCGCGCAGTGCGCATGGTGGGCACCGCGCGGTGCGCATGGTGGGCACCGCGTAGTGCGCAAAGCAGGCGTCGCGCAGTGCGCGAAGCAGGCGTCGCGCAGTGCGCGAAGTAGGCGTCGCGCAGTGCGCATGGTGGGCGCCGCGCAGTGCGCATGGTGGGCACCGCGCAGTGCGCAAAGCAGGCGTCGCGCAGTGCGCAAAGCAGGCGTCGCGCGGTGCGCAAAGCAGGCGTCGCGCGGTGCGCAAAGCAGGCGTCGCGCAGTGCGTGAAGTAGGCGTCGCGCAGTGCGCAAAGTAGGCGTCGCGCAGTGCGCAAAGTAGGCGTCGCGCAGTGCGCAAAGTAGGCGTCGCGCAGTGCGCAAAGTAGGCGTCGCGCAGTGCGCAAAGTAGGCGTCGCGCAGTGCGCAAAGTAGGCGTCGCGCAGTGCCCTAGGCAGACGCCGCGCAAGACAAGGTGAGCGCAGTCGAGTGGGAATGTAATCAATGCACAAGGGGTGCAATGCGTAGTTGTTTGATTGCACAATATGTGCAAGGCATAGTTGTTTGATTGCACAATATGTGCAAGGCATAGTTGTTTGATTGCACAATATGTGCAAGGCATAGTTGTTTGATTGCACAATATGTGCAAGGCATAGTTGTTTGATTGCACAATATGTGCAAGGCATAGTTGTTTGATTGCACAATATGTGCAAGGCATAGTTGTTTGATTGCACAATATGTGCAAGGCATAGTTGTTTGATTGCACAATATATGCAAGGCATAGTTGTTTGATTGCACAATATGTGCAAGGCATAGTTGTTTGATTGCACAATATGTGCAAGGCATAGTTGTTTGATTGCACAATATGTGCAAGGCATAGTTGTTTGATTGCACAATATGTGCAAGGCATAGTTGTTTGATTGCACAATATGTGCAAGGCATAGTTGTTTGATTGCACAATATGTGCAAGGCATAGTTGTTTGATTGCACAATATGTGCAAGGCATAGTTGTTTGATTGCACAATATTTGCAAGGCATAGTTGTTTGATTGCACAATATGTGCAAGGCATAGTTGTTTGATTGCACAATATGTGCAAGGCATAGTTGTTTGATTGCACAATATGTGCAAGGCATAGTTGTTTGATTGCACAATATGTGCAAGGCATAGTTGTTTGATTGCACAATATGTGCAAGGCATAGTTGTTTGATTGCACAATATGTGCAAGGCATAGTTGTTTAATTGCACAGTATGTGCAAAGCATAGTTGTCAGAGTGCACAGTATGTGCAAAGCATAGTTGTCAGAGTGCACAATATGTGCAAAGCATAGTTGTCAGAGTGCACAATATGTGCAAAGCATAGTTGTCAGAGTGCACAATATGTGCAAAGCATAGTTGTCAGAGTGCACAATATGTGCAAATCATAGTTGTTAGAATTCACAATATGTGCAAATCATAGTTGTTAGAATCCACAAAATGAGCAAAGCATAGTAATTAAAATGCACAAGGTGTGTAAAGCATAGTTGTTAGAGTATACAAGGTTTATAAGCATAGTTAGATTGCACAAGGTGTGCAAAGCATAATTATTGGAGCAAATATATAGGTTTGATTTATTTGAAAAAAAATTAAGGAATATGAATCTGAATTCGAACGCACAAAGTGTGCAAAGCTTAGAGCCAAATTCCCCAATAAACTAATTGCGATTAATTAAAACAAATACAGTTAGAGCGTCTAATCGAGATTATAGCTTCATTTGCATTTCACCGATATGAATTGAATCTAGTTTAGGCTAACTCAGTTTTAATTCTTTTGTTGTCGCCCATGTTTATGATACGGGTCTAAACTAGATTACGCTGAGCTCAGTTTAGTTGAACTAAGTTTTTATATTGAATGATGAAATCAGCCCTTAGTTGTTAGAATACACAAAGTGTGCACAGCATATTTGTTAGATTGCACAAGGTGTGCAAAACATAATAATATGTAGTTGTTGAGTGCACAAGATGTGCAAAGCATAGTAGTTAGAATGCACAACAAAGCATAGTTAGTAGGCACAAGGTGTGCAAAGCATAGTTGTTAGATTGTAAAAGGTGTGCAAAGTATAATTATTAGAGCAAATATTTCTTTTTGATTTGTTTGAGCAAATAAACAAATATGAATCTGTATTGGAATGTATAAGGTATGCAAAGCATACTTGTTAGATTGCACAAGGTATGCAAAGCATAGTTGTTAGAATGCACAAGCCGTGCAAGACGTAGTTGTTGGAATGCACAAGCTGTGCAAAGCATAGTTGTTTGAGTGCACAGCGCAATTATGCATAAGATGTGCAAAGCATAATTATTAGAACAAGTTCTGACGGTTTCAAGGTAGTAGCGACTTGTACCACCCTAGTGGTTTCAAGGTAGTAGCGACTTGTACCACCCTAGTGGTTTCTAGGTAGTAGCGACTAGTACCACTAGTAATACAGTATATAGCGTACAGTTTTATTTTGGCGGCTTCGAGGTAGAAGCGACTTGTACCGCCCCAGTGGTGTTAAGGTAGTAGCGACTTGTACAGCTCCAGTGGTATGGTAGTAGCGACTTGTGCCACTAGTAACGTAATTAGTCAGGATCAGAATCAGAATTTCAATTTGTTAAACATAGGTTCTATCTCAAAACAGCCAATATGTAAACCATGTGGTTGCATAATGAGAAATATTACAAATTGTCAAAAAAAAAAAAGTATAGTAACATTTATCCATTAATAGCGAGATGGACTTTTCTTAAATTTTAATAAGGGTAAATTTTTGAATTATTGGGTTTTCGATGCCAAAAAAAAAAAGCTTATTTTCACACGATTTGTTCATACATTGAGGACGCACTGCAGTCTCTTTTAAAAAAAAAAATCTGATAGCTTTTGAAACAGATATAAATTGATTCTAACAAACAAAGCAGTTTCGTAAATGTACATAGCTGGTACAGTCATAAATTTTAAGGATAGTTTTTGAGCCACATATTGACCGAATACATGGTTTATAACGTACAGTTGTATGTTGGCGGCTTCAAGGTAGAAGCGACTTGCACCGCTCTTTAAGTTTCAAGATAGTAACGCCTTGTTCTACAAGTAATGTATGTAGTATATATTACACCATACTATATGTACATACAGTTGTATGTAACTGATTGTTATCGATTAATGGTAGTGTTTCTTTTATGCAATTGTAATTTACAGGTACGGGGACAGGGTGTGAAGTCCCCGTAAACCTTCATCAAAAACCAAGCATCCTCCGAACAGATGGATGTTGTTGTCTCATCCGGGCAGCTGTCTGGTGGTTGATGTCAGATTTTAATGTGGTTAGATCGCACGGAGAACTCTGAACTGCAATGCAGCATTTATAATTTTTTGTCGTTAATTTGTTATGTGGCAACATAAATGATTGATAAGAGTCTTTCAGGCGTCGTGATGCACGCCAGGTCAGTGAAAGTTTGGTTCCAGTGAGTCAGAACCGGATACCGCATAGATCTCGGTGATTCTGAGCTGTGTGTGGTGATGTTCCATGAGTCGAGATAATTCTGCAGAGTCCAGTTGGTCGGAGAAGTGCTGCAAGTACCAGAGGGTCGGAGCGATGATGTGTAACTCAATGCAAGCCATTACGTCTGACTGCAGTCGTCAACCAGGAAAGTCTCTTCACGTGATGGCCAAAAGTACAGTCTGCTTAGTCAAGGTCACTGATGAGGCTAAGATCAGGTTAGCATGCTTGTGGTGAGGTTACCTTTTAAAGCCGTAGGTGCTGGCTGCAGGGCTCAAGAGTTTTAGGAAGTGATATATGACATCACGATGTGGTAGCTGCATGAAGGCTGCGTTAATGTTCGTAGTCGAGGTTCACCAGAGGTTGGTTAGAGGTATGCGGAACAGTGAACAAGAACGAAGTCCCGCAAACTACCATTACCTTCATTTCTTTAAAATTTGATCGTTAAAGTAAAAGACACTCTCGCAATTACGCAGGGACGCGTAAGTTATGCGGATGGCCGAATGTTGGAATCTTATTGTTTGGATAAGGTTTTCAAATGACAATGACACTTGTTGTCGTGTGTGACAGCTAATATTTTAAAGTTAGAAATAACTGTCGTCTAGATGGCGTTAGTTTTGATATTTGTTTTGTCAAATGACGATTTTACATTTAATGTGGCGCATTAAATAATTCTTGAACTTTATGTGACATTAAATCAAATGTTTCAGATATTTATATTTTTGTAAGGATTTTTCTGGTTGTTTTTATACATACACTGACTTGAATAAATAGTTAACTGTTTCTGCCAAGATGGCGGTAGATCCGGTCCTCACTTTTATTAATAGCGGGTGTTCGAACCCACGAGAGTAGTCGGTTGTCGATTTTAGAAAGAGCAAGTCAAGGAAATAAAAGTGCTGTGTGGATAAAGTCAGTGATGTTGAATTAGTGATTCAACACGGCTAAGATACTATAATAAGAAATAAGATACTATAATATAATGAGACAATTGGTTTTCTATTGTAATTAGCCACATCGATAGATAACGTTCTACACAAATAGCACTTTACACAAAAAACTCATTGATAAGTTTCGTCGTCCACGCGAACGAAGTCGCGGGCACAGCTAGTTCCTTAATAAAGTCCATAATTAATCAATAGTATATTTCAACACTAGCACAACATTTTACTAATATATACCAATCATACTAATATTATAGAGGCAAAAGTTTGTTATTCTTTCACGCTCAAATATGATGAATTAATTTAGATTAAATTTAGTACACGAGCAGACCAAAACTGGTAGAAAATGCCTTGTTGCATTAAGTCCGCCTATGTACCACTATTGTACATGAAGTTTAAATAAATCAATAAATAATTCCTGAAATAGGATATAGACACACACTATTTATCTAGGGAGTGTATTTCTTATACAATTTTTATTCAGGAAAAGCCACGAATAGAACCTAGTTTGTATAACTGGCAACGTCTTTAGCACGGTCAAAGTGATCATGTACCGTTGATTGCATCTATAAAATTTAGTCAGTCTTGGACATTAGTATTGTATACAGTATTGTACAGTACATCAACAGTCTAACAGGGAAAAATTACGTTTATTTATAACATTTGCACTCAAATTCTGTCCTATGTCATTCCCTACGCCTATCATGACGCAATAAAATAAATAGGCATTTTTCCTTACATATAAAGAGGTAAAATGCTTTATATAACATTAGTAAAGGTAGATGATGATTTAGAGGACAATGAGGCTGAAAGGTTCTAGAGTGACGATCGTGTACGAGAAGATACAGCGTTGATAAGCCTCCCACAAAGTGAACCGATGACCTGGGCCTCAAGTCTGCTATTACAACTGTGTCATAATCGTCTATCATTGATTTCATAGTTGTTGATTTTGACAAGTTTGGTTATCTACTAATATAATCGCATCATTGTGACTTTCCAATGATCAACCACTGACACTCAATTGAAGGAAATGGCACAGAATGGTAGTCTCGTACATAATGATCAAAGAATGTCTGACGTACGTGGAAATCTAACCTACCATTAGAACGTCATTGTGCAGTAATTGCTTTTAATTCGTTACAAGACAGCTCGTACAACAATTCTATTGTGAGACCACTGACCGACCAACGATCGGCCATTATGAATTAACAGATTATGAACTTTTAGCAAAATGACAATGGGAATGTGTTGGAATGACGAATTTATGAAAATAGCCGACTAGGGCTCCTGGTGGTCATGGAAATCCGATGGACGCGAGACGCACAGGACCCCGGAGGACACGGTGGAGCACACGGTCGAAGTGTGCCCCGCTTGGGTAGAGCATCGCCGTGTTCTCGTGAGTGCGATCGGCAGCGGCGATCTCTCGCGCCAGGCCCTGGTACGGGCCATGGTCCGAAGCGAGGAGGGATGGCAGGCGGTCGCCTCCTTCTGCGAAGCAGTAATGCTAGCAAAGGAGGAGGCCGCACGCGAGAGGCAACGGCCCACAAGGCCCAGCCGCCGCGGGGATTCCGACTCCGATCCTGATTTCCAGCCAACGTAGACGCGGGCTTGTGGACGGCGAGCTATGGGTAGCTCGCTGTCTTACAGTCCGGTAAACATCCGGACCAAGCCCAGGTCGTCAACGGCGCGCACTGTTCCCGTGCGCCTCAAGGAGTTGTCAGCAAACCGTAGAGACCCAGCCTGCTAGCTGCAGGCAGGCAGGGTCGAAGCCTACTGGGGCCAAGGGTTTGCTTCCGAAAGGAAAGCCCGGCCCTGGTATCTAAGGCTACGAAGGAACGGGGTGGGTTTTTAGTCAGTAAGAGTCTGACACTATCTCCCGCTCCGCCCAAGGGCGGGAGATGTCATTGGATGATTTTACCCACCACCAAAAAAAAAAAAAAACGCACAGGACCGGTTATCGAAGCGATACTTGAGGGACGCCTCTGTCTAACAGTGAACATTTTCGGCAGAAATGATTATGTGTAAAAGATGGTATCAGGAATTATAGAGGCCCTACCATTATGCCTTAAAATCATATTAATGCCGTTGTTAGATAGCGGCGGATCTTCACGACGAATAGTGCTATCTTTTTCTCACACCGGAATTATAATGATTAAAGAGACGTCATCGTAGGGGGAGTAGATCACAAATACGAAAATTTTTGGCATGATAGACACTATACTAAAGGTTGATGAAGCCTGGGGAATGATGGTCACTATGACCCACGTATAATGGTCCATCATAGACTAAGTGTAACATTCGATAGACATTATCGCTGAGTGTAACAGACGAACTTCAATATTAATAATCACCCGGTACAATATGGTGGTCATCCTACTCGAATTGCTACCGGAGTCTGTGTTTACTGATAGTTACAAAAGTCAAGTCCGGAGTGATCCCATTATTTCTAGGCTAGCGTTGGCCACATCATCACTTACCATCTGGTGAGATAGTGGTCAAACGCGAGCCAATGCATAATAAAAAAAAGAATGCATAATTACAGGCTACGAAAGTGATGTCACGTGTAAAAGATAGGAGTAAATAAGGAAGAAGCTTGGCAAACCAGTAAAGTGCTGCATGCAAAGATCATAATACTGCTTAAGTGTTGTAATACTATTATTGGCGTGGAAGCTCCATAATAACCTGTTTCTCGATCGAGAATACAACTCGCGCGGGAAGTGAAGTGTTCGGTCGTATGTTACTTTCTATCTCTTTAAAATGAACAAAAAGGTTTTAGAGTACTTATAGGGTTGTGTAGTTAAGTTTCTACCATAAAAGGCTTTAGCCATTGAAAAAAAATCGGTATTGTCTTTAGAAAGAATCTAGCCTAAAATGGTTTTAGTAACGCTTTTCTCCATTTATTATATTTTAAAACATTTTTATTTGATTGTACTAAACAGAGTGCCAAAAAAAAAAAATCTTTTATTCTCAGGCGTCATAGGCCCATAATGGTGTTAGTAACAAAACAACTTAAAACTATGTTAGTATGTAATACATTAAGCACACATAAATACGAGTACAACATAAAAAAAAAAACAAATAATCGCATTCAATGAGGAAGGTTCATGAAGCTGCCTGTCTGACATGCAGCTTGATAAACCTATCCATTGTAGGCCCGTCCAATCTTTCTGAAAATACCTTCAGGACGCCGGGAATAATATATATATATATATATTTTATTTGTTATAAACTAGTGCTTGACTGCAATCCCACCTGATATGACATGCATAAATTCGGACAATGTGTCCTAATATATTGTGTCTGAATCATCGGCAACTCATTTTCTCAGACTTTTTTATCTGTTTTTATTCGATAATTTTCTATGAAGGGCTGTCTGTAAACGGAGAAAGAGATTTCAGTCAAATTTACGGGGCCAGTTAGAGCCAACGTCTGCCAGATCTGCAGATTTTTCAAAGAAATTGCCGTAGCCCTCACAAGAAGGGCTACTGAAGCACTCTCTTGCTCAGAGCGGCAGAAGTTATTTGATCTTCTTATGTAAAAAAAAACCGGCGAAGTGCGACTCGGACTCGCGCACGAAGGGTTCCGTACCATTAAAGAAAGAAAGAAAGAAAGAAAGAAACACGTTTATTTGGCTTGCAATGAAGCACAATACAAGTTTTAAAACCTAAACATAAATAAAATAAAATAATAAAAATAAAAAAATAATAATTCAACAGCAACAAGAATATGCCTCACGGCTGCGCCAAATAGGTTCAGTTCAGCATGATGCCAGACAACTTAGTAGCAGTTGCCTGACGCTGGTTTTCAACTGAACCTTGGGTGCAATCACGGATGTGAATCAGTTTAAATACGAGTATATTGTGATTTAATAAAATGATACAGCAAATAAATACAAAAAACAAATAATTTTGAAGACGAATATGTGTGTTTTAGCTGTGTAGGTATGTAAATAAAGCAAATAACGCCATAGTCAATAAAATTTTGAGTACGTTTAAAACTTTTTAAAAATTAACTAGGTAAACAACAGTAGGTCTGAGTATTTTGTGAATATTTCAAGGGCCTATTTGTTGCCATTATTGATATCGAGCAAAAAGGGCAAAAAAATCGCGTTTGTTGTATGGTTATTTTTTTTTTTAATATTTGATGTTATGGCGGCAACAGAAATACATAATTTGTTAGCTATCGCGGTTCTTAAGATACAGCCTGGTTACAAACAGACGGACGGACAGACAGCGAAGTCTTAGCAATAGGGTACGTTTTTACCTTTTGGGTACTGAGCTCTAAAAAGACCATTTTCTATGAAAATACGTTGTCGTATACCCACTTCATTACTGTTTGAGAAATCCTCAGAGAAGATAAGTTAGCCGAGTCTTTGAACCACTAAAAGTAATCGACGTTTATCAATCCATTTGTCATGATCGGTGAATATATAAAAACCTATATTTGACCTCGCCGGCTTGCAGACGGCGTGCAATAGGCACACTGTCCGATCGTCCGGTAACCGACCAGACCGAGCCCAAGCCGTCGACGGCGCGTACTGTTCCCGCGCGCCTCAAAGAGCTGTTAGCGAACGGTAGAGGCCCAGCCTGCTAGCTGCAGGCAGGCAGGGTCGAAGCCTGCTGGGGCCAAGGGCCGTTTTTTGAGAGGAAGGCTCAGCCCCGGTATGATAGGCAACGAAGGAACGGGGTAGGTTTTTAGTCAAGTCAAGGGCGGGATTTGTCATTGGATGATTTTACCTACAATAAAAAAAAACCTATATTTGACCTTGCAGTGAAGCTATCATTGATATAAAAAAATCCAATCGTCCTTGTCCAGTGTTCATTCGGTGGTTAGACGAAAATGGCTAAATAAGTAAAGATGCCGTGCTGTCTGAACGTTCTAGGCTTCCTATACAAGCGAAACCGAGTTGCCTCATTAGTCAACAAGTATTTTTAGGTTAGGTTTCATACTAATTGATATGTTCACATGTAACTAAAAATAAACGGTCTTTGTACCTAGGTTTCAATAGGTATTATCTTTATTGTCTAGATGACGACTAGTCTAGACGCGTGTCTGTTCATAGCACCATATCAAATTTCCCAGGAAATACAAGTGCGCAAAATCGCTTTTATAGTTTTTAATATAGCGTTACTGAGCATAGATAATTTAGATCGAGATATAGATTCTTGATAGAATATTGGATTTTTTTTTTGTATTTTATTATTATAAGCAAATTGTTTTTTACAATTTTACAGTGTATTTTTTTTTACTCCCAGGTTTACTGCTAAAAAGGCCTAGTGGCCTTTAACCGACCACCGACCACCGAAAGACCGATCTTTCTACCACTACCAATGAAATGGAGTTTAAATAAATATGTATATTTTTTTCAATTCCAAATGTTACATGTCCGTTTTTGCCCTATTTACTCTATCATGAGATTTCGAATTGAATAAAATCGTTTGAATCAGATAAATAATTTTGTTTATTATATTAATTCTGAGGCAGGTAACATAAGTTTCAATTAATTATAATATTAAATCGATTCGCTCACACCTTTGAAAAGAGGTAGAAACAAAAAAGCATTTTCGCGCATCATCTAATCCAATTTCGCAGAATCATATTTTAGGCAGCCGCGGAGGCATGTAAAGCTGATCCTTAATGTGAGCAAAAAATTTAAGATATTTTTTGTCACACCTATCACGTCCGTCACTAATTGTTCCATTCAAAAAGAAACTAAAAGTGTTCTTAGTTCTTAATCCTATAATGTTATTCGATGCGTGGCGTCGGCTGCGAGCGCCGGCTATTCACCGTCGCTGCTTTTTTATTGGAATCCGTGTGAATAATAAAGGATTTTATGTCAAAAGTTGTTAGAAGCCTCGTTTTGATTTATACGTCTGGTCGCATTAAACGGCTGTACCTGGCGTTTGAGGAGCTTTACCTTTTTCTGTTCCCGTTTTTTATAGAGTGGAGTACAATGCGGGTTGTGGTGTGCCGGCGCCGCGACCGTGCGCTGATCAAAGTGATTGCAGACGATTAAACTTTTCTGATATAGGTATAAATCAGGGATGGCCAACTAACGACCTACCTTTTACTATAATAATAATAAATTTATTGTTTCCAAAAAAATACAAATCATTAAATTATTGAAAAACTTTGTTGCAGTTTGTACATAAGATTATGTGTCTATGAGGAACATCTGTGTCTGAACTAGATAAAATAATCTGTATTTCAGACATCAGCGCTCTTCCCTAGATCTGTGCACCACTTAAATATAGGATGTAATAACTAATATATGTAATAACTATACTGTCTGGACTCTGTGAAATATACCAATTACAAAACCAATTTACGATTTAGGAAAAAAAAGCTAATGAGCTCAAGAGAAACCTACCTCGAATAAGTGCGATTTTTTTTCGACAAACAAGAAGTTACGGGGTGATAGAATATAGCGGCGGATTAGCTAGATCTGCCGCATCCCGACATACTTCTTTAGGCTTAAATGTAAACACGGTTGCCAAGATAGATTG
Organism: Leucania comma; assembly: GCA_958295575.1. NCBI lineage: Eukaryota > Metazoa > Arthropoda > Insecta > Lepidoptera > Noctuidae > Leucania > Leucania comma. The sequence goes on from OY282469.1 coordinate 6,858,557, forward strand.
GATTAACTGCCAATATCGACAGGTCGATGGTGATCGACTGGTTGGCCACCCCTGGTATAGATGGACAACAAAATGCAGCGGCGCCTCCAAGTCGTGGTACACATTTCAAATGACGAATGCCCTTTCGTTGATTAAATGCTTTTCTTGTAATGCATTCCGGTTGTGTATCGAACCAACCATACCTATACTTAATTTATTTGACTGTGATGCGAACTTCATGTATTTTAGTCTAAACTAACGACGATGATGTAACCGATGGCTGAATGAAACTAATTAATGAATGCAGTTAACAACTTTAGACAATTTAACTTGTAATTTATCTATGGCTAAAGAACGCCGAATAATGTGTACAGAGTGTTCAATAGAAATATGTATTAATTCTTCATCATCATTTCAGCTCAAAGGGTTTCACTGTTGGACATAGGCCTTCCCCCCAGTGTCGCCACAAAGAACGGCTCTTTCCTTTCGCATCCATCGAATTTCCAATATAAGTAAACCTTAAAACAACTTAATTTGAAAAAAAAAATCTAAAAAAAGATATATTTTCGGTTTACAAATTACATTGTAGAATCATTCACTTCATTGATAGAGACTGTGAACTTTACACAGTCGTCTCAATGATTATGAAAATATTACCTATCCTGTATTTACTTACAGTCATAGTTATTTATAAAATAATTAACTAACACCTACAATTTATAGTAACATCCGGGACGCTTCATAAACTATAAAATGTTACGATTGAACAATATTGATCTATGACATCATTGGGGACACTAAAATATTGTGATTCCTGAGATTCTTCTTAGAAATCGGACACTCAAACACGTAAAGGTGTATCGTCCATACATCACAGGACCCCGATGAATGTATACAGGCTGTTGCGATACTATATTAAAGCTAAACTGTTTATAGATCAATCGTTCATATATTATTATTTATCTTATTAAGAGGACTATAGGAAATTATCGCGAGTTTAATAATGCGCAAAACTGTTATGATTGACTCAGTAAACTGTATCAGGAAAATAAAGTTGTTTAAAACATAATATTATCTAATTTAGTACTACAGAAAAAAAAATCACGAAAATGCTTCTAAAATTACTTTTATAGATTAAAAACCGGACTAACATACACGCAATGATTCTGATTATTTATCAGATTATTCTACAAGCATTGTTTTACCGTTCTAGTATTAATTTCATAATCAAGTCTGTAGATTTTTAGTTAATTGTTAAATTGCTTTATAAAATTTTGCAAGTTTTGTGTGTTTGTGCATCTTTTTTATTGAATGTAGTCCGTGAGTGCTTTAGATTTTTTTTAATGATATAAACTAATGCTTGAATGTGATCCCACCTGATGGTAAGCAGTGATACAATCGTTTATGGTGAAGCGCATTAGTTTATTAAGAGCCTATTCATTAGCCTTAAAGAAATCTAAGTTATAATCGGACGTAATGGCCGCAGCAGGCTAATTGTTTCAATCCTTCGATTTTCGCGACATTATAAGCGACAACGCGAAACGTTTAATCCGGACCGTAGATTTGCTGTAGTCCTCTTAAGAATAAAATCTTAAATATTCTCGCTATGTTTTATTTATGTGTTCTTAATGTAACGTATGAAGGTTTTTTATCAATATCAAAGCCTCAGTTTCAATGGAACTAACACATTGCTTTTGCATCCCACTATTAAAATTTATGGTAAGACAAATAATGGTTTTGAATACTCAATAAGTCGTGAATCGTAATTGTGTTTATCATTTGTCAATAATAGTGTAGACATTATTTATTACTATAGTTATTTATTATAATAGTGTTCATCTGCATAAAAGCCTGTAATCATTTATCGTAAAACTTAGCAATGATGAATAATAAAAATATTTGCAACTTGCCATAATATGTATTTATAGATATTTTCATGTTATTTAGACTCGATCATGTTGTTTAGTTTTAAATTTATTTATCTTTGAGCTAATTGCTTTATGTTAAATGTAATTGGGGGAATAAATTATTATGATTATGCAACTCAGATGAATCATTAGTTTACATCTGAAAATGGTATCGAAATAGGAAAAAAATAATGTTCATTATGACGAAATATCGGAGACAGGTATAAATAATTTGGAAGTAACTTAACATAGAACTCTAAAGCACAGTAGTAAATCTTATACCAATCTTATAGAGAAAACACGCATGCAAAGTTACAAATTGTTCGTCGAAAGACTGAGATAAAAAATAATCGAAATATGAAATGATGAAAGTGTAACCCGCTGTATACGCGTGGGCGATGTAGACGGCCTGTCGCTAAGGGTCGTCTTGACGCCTATTATGCTCCCATTTTTTTGACAGCCCTACGCGAACAAAACGCTCATGAATGAATGAATGAATGAAATTCCACGGCAGAGGAATGCTAAGCGCCCCTGTAGTAATAGAAAAAATAAACTAACCATTTAAAAAGGACTTCCTTTTGTCGTAAAATTTTTCCTTTGCGCCACGGAATGTGAGGGCTTTACAATTTATAATCCGACTGTTATTTATAATATCGGAATAATTCTTCGAAATATATCGTGCCTGAATATTTTATATGCATGTCTTATTTAAGTCCCAGGATCTCTCATAACATGTATATTCATGTTAAAATGACTCGAACAATTTGCACAAGTTATATGTTAATACATAATGGATTGATTGCCTTGATTATAAATCAAACCTCTAATTAAACCTTTACAGAAACCAATAAAGTGTAGGTAGCATATACTTATATATTTTCTTTCAATTACTTGTATTGAATTTGTACTTGTTACCGGCAATCTGTATAATTCAGGTATTCCATGAAATACCTAGGCAATGTATGTAATACCAGAGGCGTCCAGGCAATGTAGGAAATGTTATGAATACTATTGTCCATTACATACTTTAGTTATGGATTGTATAAAGTACCTTCTCGTCCACCGGCAATGTGTAACACAAATAGATTTTGGTCCATATTTATCAATGTTAACCGGCTCACCTTTAAAACGACGGACGAATGAGAAATGTTCGGTAACTGAAAATCAATGTTTGTAAAAGGCAAGACTAGGGAAGGAGGTGACGTAATTTTAGCGCACTCCAACACGGACAGATTAGGTTAGAAGCGAAGTGGAGCTACCGCCTCAGCCTTCGTGGTTATTTGTTTTATAACCATTCGAAAATAGGAGTTTTACTTTAAACCGCGCAGCCAGAACTAAGACTGCATTTATAAGTAAATTACATTATGTTACGCCAGAAGAATTCAGGTCCTATTTCTAATTGGGGTGTCCTAAAATTACGTCATCTCCTTCCCTGCTTTTGTGTTTTACACACATTACCAGCTACACACGATATTGTATAGAATGCCTAGGCAAAGCATAAAATAATATTTCATACATTAAGTGCACGTTTTAGGAATTCTATACATTGCCTAGGTATTGTATAGAATACCGGATTACACAGATTGCCGGTAACATACTCATAATTATTTGTTTTATGTTTTTTTAGTCTGTGTATGTTTGATTTTCTAGTTAGTTATGGTACGCGGCAAATAAGTTGAACCCGTTGCTATGGTTACGCGCAGAATTGAGACCTGAAAATCAGTTATTGCGCATTAAAGGTCGACCGCCATAATGGTTCAACTTGCGTGCTGAGGATTATATTACTTATGAGACTATCTGTCTTATAAAATAAAACCCTCCATGGTTTATCTATGACCGTTAACTTTGCAAAAAAAAAACTTATAAATATGCATTTCAACGGACTTCCTGCCTATTTGAATAAAGAATGCCGTCGGTACTACAGAGAAGTTTTCAAAAATATATTGTTAAAAATTTGTAATTGAGCATCAGCACCCACACGTAGCGCCTACGGTTCGCAGAAGGCTGCGGATGGTATTGAGATCGTTCTATAGAACGTTCACGTTTGTATGGCCATTGTGGGATGCACAAATGGGCGGAAGCGCGTTGATTCGAGATGGCACCATGTGCGCCGGCGCCTATGGCCCGGGCAGGCGCCGCGCCGCGAACCGTGCTACGTGAGGAAATCTCTCCGATCATACCTGGCGGATTACTACAACAGGTATTCTGCCTAAATGTTGGATACCTCTGCGGGGATTTTTTTTCTATACTTACCAATGACCGCATGAATATAGATTGTTATAAAAGACGAAAGAACACGTTTAGAAAGGTTATGATGAATAATACCGAGTTTATAGAAGAAAAAATCATGTCATATAGCTATAACCTCAAATTTTTATGATTAAAGAAAGAGAATAGTGATGCTTTATTATTCCAAGGACCTTTTTTTTTCGGTTAAACATAATAGAATTAAAGTGAAGCAAAATCAGTTTTCTAAGTATCTCGCCGCTATTGTTTTTGATATTTAATCGGATTAAACAGCTCCCATTTATCGGCAACTTTACTGATTACTAAGAAAGCAGGTTTTACAATTGTTTGCAAACAGATGGCCGTAACGTAAAGAAAGCGCATTGTAAAAGGATCGGTTCTATTGTGGCTGTAGTAATCTGAAACACATGTGGGTCTGTGAGGCGTGAGGTGGGACTGGTGAGAGGTGTCGCGTCTGCGGTCGGTGCCTGTAGTAACGGTTCTATGGCGGAGGCGCGGTGCGTGACTCATCTCTCGTTCATTGAGCGCTGGTCCATTGAGCCGCTCGCCTCATTACCGCTCCGCCGGCCGGCCCTGCGCACACGCTCCCAGCGCGCGCTCACGGACCGACTCCACCGACGCACTGCCTACGACATGCTGCCTCTCATCTCTAGATACAACGTGAGTTTAGCCTACGACATCCGCTCGTAAGCCTACGGACTAAATTAACGCGACGCCTTATTTGAACGAACGCAATTTAATTGCTGCGAATTTATATATTTTTATTAATGACCAATTTTGTTTGTTGTTGCAGATGGAGAACTTATCGAAATCGCATATTTGGCTCGCGGCTGCAGCCCTCCTCGCGGCCTGCGGGGTGTGCGCTGGCGCTGGTGTCGGCAACAGGAAGCCGTTCACCCCGACCGACTCTATCCTGGACATCATCGACACCGAGCAAGTGCAAAGGTTCCTCGCGGAGAGACAGCGCGCGGAACAGGCCACTGCATCATCATCGACGTCTTTCGTGCAAAGAAATGAGCTTGGAGATGGTAGTTCTGAAACTGGCATGGTGGTATCTTTGCCAGAGCAAGAAGACACCACGGAACTGCCCCCGGGAGTCGAATTCAGAAAAATATTGAAATCCTCGAAAAATGCTTTGGTCGTCACCAAGAAAGATTATCTCAAAGAAGATTGGTGTAAAACTGAGCCTTTGGTTCAGAAAATCCGAGAACCGGGCTGTCTGCCCACAACAGTGATAAACAAATTCTGTTACGGTCAGTGCAACTCGTTTTACATACCGAAGGGCCCGCGGCGGCGCGACAACAACGCGGACCGGCCGCAGCCAGCCTTCAAGTCTTGTTCATTTTGTAGGCCGAAGAAGTTCACCTGGGTGACGGTGACGCTGCGCTGTCCAGGACAGAACCCGCCCTTCAGGCGCAAGCGGTTGCAGAAGGTCAAACAGTGCAAGTGTTTACCGGTGGGAGTGAATTGACGCTGCTAGTGTGACGGACCCTGCAGTAACCGAGGCGGTGCGACCGCCGCTTGCACACCAGTGCGACACCCGGCTCAGGGTAGCAGGTGGCACGGGTATCGGGAGTGAGGCCGAGGCTTGATGCTCCACATCGTTACAGCTGATTGTTTTCGATCACGCCAGTGTATAGACTGTGTATGAACTGGTCAAATAAATTGAGACGCCGTGCTCTCATACGTCAATGCGGATGACGTAATGTGATGCATAGATTAGATGACTATTTAGAGTTACATTGTAATAGAGCGGCTTCGACTGCAAGTCGTCGAGCAAAAGCTTTAATTGTTCGTAGCGAAACTAATTAGCTAGTGTGTTAGGAAAGCGGTGTAGCGGTGGCCTTCCAATCGATTAAGGATTTGTTTTGGTACAAAACTTGGGAATTATTTCCGTTCATTAAAAAGTGATTATTCTGAGAGTTCCGAGTTTTTAACGTCAGCAGAATAATGTGTGATACTAGTTTATAGTTTGACTGTCGATTGTGTTTCTATGCGCGTGTCGATGAGTTGTGATGACGAAGTAGAAACGAAATTTAGAGTAGCAACTTTATTCACGTCACGTTTAGGTGTGTTATTTATTTATTTCGTATCATAATAAAAATGTTGTAGCTAAAACAGAATACGCTTATAACTAAGTTCATAATTTAATGTTGATCGTAGTTTCATCTTGTTATCTCGCAATAAACTTGAGTAGGTAGGTAGTATACGATATGTATTTAAATATATTTCAACCCAGTACATAAAGTTAGGTTTTATGATAATTCGATACAAAATTATGATCTCTGTTTGCTCTCAAGAAGTATAATGCATTTGTTTTATGTATATCTGTTAAAATATTATATCCATTTACATGATCTGTCGTAGAGGACTGTGTACCTATGTATCGTATAGGTTATTATTAATATGTACTTATTATTATAGATGTTGTAACATGTAATGTAGAGTCAGTGGCGTAGCTAGGTGATCATCGGCCAAGGGAAAAAAATCTGGGGCCCCATATTTTGAAGATTTCATCTAATAACTTGTCCAGCTCAGGGTGGAGTGGGTGAAAGTGTCAGACTTTTACTGAATAAAACGAGTTTCCATGATTAAAGTAGTGTTCAATTAGCGGGAATCTATTTTATTTAGATTTTGATAGCGGGATATTTTTTGCTAGTTCAATAAGATGTTCGTTTACCAGGTTATAGGGCCCCTAGTTTGGGGTCCCAGGGCACTGCACAGAACTTCGTTAGCTACGCCAGTGTGTAGAGGTCTAAATTTGCTGATTGTTCATAGCTAATCATGTCACGTACTTATTGTAGGAATTTAGTGAAGTCGCTGAAAAAAACTAAGATATTGTTAACTGTAGTTGGATTTAGAAATTAATATTATAGGGTCTTAGAAATTCTTGCCAATGCATTTTGTTGTTCAATTCGTTTTATATGAAAGCGTATTTGAGCAATATGTTACTACATGGATTTATAACTAATTGATTGCCTGGCCGTATATAAAATTGAAAATATAAGTATCTAACTAGAATGTATTTATTGGAATGTCAAAAAACTGGTAATAGTGTCAATACGGTACCAAGATTATTTAATTCGTCACAATGCCGTGAACTCACGATTAATTAATTTTATTTCTTTACCAAGACAATATTTATTATTTTTTTGATTATGAATTGATTGACGAATTATGTTTTTGAAAGGTTGCATAATCAATTAAAATGTTAAACGTGTTTTTGAATTATTTTTGTTTCTTACATTCATTCTTTGCGTTATAATAAGTTCCTTACAGTATTTTTTTTTTTTGGTTTTTATTTAAAAAATTATGCATTATATGATTTTATAGTATTATGGTAAAACAAGGCATACATATTCCAGTCGGTAATGTGCTCACTTGCACAATTAAGACACGCATTTAAAAGGTACTTCTTATACGTATTTGAGTCGATTTGGTTAGTTTATAAGTATGACTTACGGCGATGTAAACTTTGCAAGTTTACTTGCGTTGTAAAGTTTATACACCTAACTACTCGTAAGACTCGCATCTTAAAATATACATAGTGAAATTTTAATGGGTGTTTACCCGCAGCAGAACTACTTGCCATAAGGAGTACTTTCGAAGCATACGGTAAAAGTAAAAAAAAAAACTATTCATCAAAAAAAAAATAACCGACTAATAAAAAAGGATCAAAACAACTTTAATTTCGGAAGTCGGTGTTTCTCGGTATTGTTTGTTTCCTATTTAACACGGACTTTTGAAATTAAAATTATTTTGTTATTCCTTCAGTATTTTTTTTTAGTGAAGTCGGTTATTTTTTTTTATTAGTTTTTTTTTTTTTACTTTAACTGTATGGTTCGAAAGTACTCCTTATGGCAAGTAGTTATGCCGAGGGTAAACAATCATTAAAATTTCACGGTGTATATTTTAAAATGCGAATCTTAGTTTTACAACTGGGGCGCGTTATTTACTGGGGCATGTATTCCCGGTTTACCCTAAAACTTTATAGAAGTTATTATAAAATTAATTTCAATAGTATTTCAGAAAAAAAAATTGACTTGTCAGTATTCTTCTCCGGACTGAATTAGTGGCTAAAATATTTTTATGAAATTCTATTTTGCTTCTAAGTCTAAATAATATAATCTGTCCTCACAAGTTTCTTATGTCATTCGCAATATAATCACGAGACTTCAACAGATCTTGATTAAATAAAAACCTGTTTTTCCATTTGTCAAAGTACATGCAACAATTGCTGTTATTTATCAAAATAGTTCAGGCAATTAACGACACTATTACGTGAATGTAGAGTCCTTAATTGCAGAAACATTATGTTATTGTCATGTTGTGATTGTTTTATACGGCTGTAAATTCATATTTGTTACTTCGTCGACTTATTTTTATTATTTAGAACATAATACGAAGATGAAGTCGATGTTTCAAATTGTCTTAACATTCGTCCAATTTTTCAGAAATAAACAATAGTTCGGTTGATACTTTCGTGTTTCTTTTGTACCTAACTTTATTGGGAAGATGATCTAATTTTGGTGATGTGGTATTAGGTACTCAAGAAAAAGTAAGCTGGGCATTTTGATGTGCTTTTTTGGATTGCCAGATGTGGGTAAAAGGAAAAGAGATACTGTTGCAATTTATCAATTTACTATTTTTATTAGCAGTGGTGGCCGAGTGGTAACGGTCCTGACTTACGAGTACCTACAGGTCGCGGGTTGAACCCAGCCAGGCGCATTACTTTGTGTAATTTATTTCATCACCACTGCTCTTAAAAACGGTGAAGGAAAACATCGTGAGGAAACCGGCATGTTCTAGAACCAAATATTCGAAAATATGTGACATAACACCAATCCGCACTGGGCCCGCGTGGATTGCGGCCCATTCCCTCTCCTAGAGAGGAGGCCTGAGTCCCAGCAGTGGGAACATTATAAGGCTGATGTAATGCAATGCAATTAGCAATTACTCCTGTATCGTGGGCGTGTTCGCAAATGCATAAACTCACACAAGAGACCCACACCCAGAACTACTATCTGTTATACCGTGCTGGAATCGAATTCGCGACACGCAACACAGTAACCAATCACTCAACTGCTGTGCTAAACTCCGTCAGCGTGTAGAAAAATGAGGCAAGTAGGTAAGTTGCTGAAGTAGCTGTGTCTCTCAATGACATACTACTCTCGTATCTTCTAAGGGTTGAGCTACATACTAGAGAGCGTGTTGACGATCGCCTCCTCGATGATTACTCTTCCGCTCTCTTTCTCACTGTTATAAATGACAGTTTTAAGTGATAGGTAATACCTACTTGAGTTCGAAAACCGTATCATCGAATTTGTTTCTTTGAAAAACCTTCAACGAGATTGACGACTACCACACAACCACGCACATGACGTTAGAAAGCAGCAGATTCTGAACTAATTTTGTTCCATTGGTGCAATTGCTGTAAGGCGTTCCGATGTAAGATAAACAAACAAATTTGTATACTGTGAAGCTTAACTAAATCGTTACATCGAAAAACTTAAAATTGTTCGCAGTACAGTTTTTCGATGTAACGATACATCGCAGTAACAAAAACTGGACTCAACAAAGCGTCGCGGTATAGAGAAGTCGTTGAAAGGTTTTCGAATAAACAAAATTCGATGATATGGTTTTCGCATTCAAATAGGTATTCTATGTGATAGAAGCATAGAAAAGTGCGATTTGGTGCAGCCAGATTTACCTGAAAGCCTTCCAACCCCTTCTCTTGGTATCTTGGTGTTTGTTTGGTTTCTGGGTGGAACAAGAGGGATTGCAAGATATACTATCTATATATAGATACTGACTAAAATAAAATAAAATAAAAACCACCCGTTTCTACAATTTGCTATTTTCGTTCCAGGCCCACAATCATCAGGCCCTGTGTATTGTGCTTAACATGTTAGGTAGTTATTTTTAGGTGGGAAATTATCCAAAGACTTCTCCGGCTCTAGGGCGATGTAGGATGTCTTTCCAACTTTTACTGACTAAAACCCACTCCTATGTTCCTTTTTTGCCTTGCATCGCAGGATGCCCCGGGGATCTCTTTCGGACAACTCATAGAACATATTAAGTAGTTATAGTTGTGTTGCAAACTATTTGGATGACCTAGTGAGAATTAGTCGTTACTATTTCACGAAGTACTTGGTGTTCCTGGCAAAGTAAGTAATATTCTAGAAGCAGCAAAGAGTAGCAAAGATTATCGAAAATCTTAAGGAGTCAAATCAGAAAACAGGACCAATTTTAATATACTTAGGGTTAAGTAACAAAAATAAAACAACACAAGTACACAGATAATATTGTTTTATTAAAACGAAGCTTATTATTATTTAAGCGATACACGATTACCAATGATAAATATGCTTTTTCACAGGATGTTAAACTTTCATACGGTTCAAGATTAACGGATCCTGCAACGCTGGTTTTGCAGGATTTGCGAAGATACACATCGATTTTTGAAAGAAATAAAACCTTTTACATAGTCCAAGTCGGGTAATACAGTTATTATTAGGTCCAATGTTAAAACACAGCACTGGTCTAAATATCCTGAACCGGAGTTAATATGCAAAAGCAAAAACAGAACCATTTTTCGAAATGTTAATTTCTCTGACCCGTATTAATAGATTGACAGAAAATACATTAATTATACATCAAAATTGTAACACAGTTGATACATACTTTTAAAAAATACATGCTTGTTATAGAATTTACAAAGTATTAATTTACAGCTTCATTAGGATTTTACTAGCGACTGGTAGTACTATAAAATATACATATCATTACGCCTGCATTCGAAGGGTAAAGATGCTTATATAGAATCTATATTTCGTCAGTTATGTTTAATTTAAGCCCTATCTGAGAAGCATGTATGTGTGTATGTTTGTTACTCATTTATGCTCAAACGACTGAACGGGTTTAGAATACATTTTTCACAAATGTAGACCATGTCCTGGAATAGGTCTTAGAATGCTTTTTATCACGGAAATATGATGCTTTCAGATAATTTTCTTCTTTCACGCGGATAAAATCAGTGGCAGAAGAAAATCGTTTGTTCAATTAATATATTTTTAATATGGTAAAAAATTTGAGATGTCTAACTTCCTTGAATATATTTAGTTTTTAATGTGTGTTATTAAGATGTAAGGCTGGATATTGAAAAAGATTTTGTTGTAAGACAAATCCTAGCAACAGGCCGAAATAATGCTAGGAATTAAATTTTATATGGTATTGATCTTTGTGTAGATACTTTTTAGAATTTTTTATTACAGGCAGGTTTGCGTTTGTCTATTATTTTATCTAAGAGATGATGTGGTCGATGGTGGAGCACGCTTGCCTAGACGTAACCTATTCACGGTTAAAGATCCCAATTTGTAGCTAACAGGAAATACAGGCATTGGAAGAAACTTCTATGATGCTCGTCTGTTATAGCAATTAGCAGTAAAGTAGCTATTTTAGCTGAAATAGTGTTATAGAAATCTCTTTGTTTTCTTGTTGTAATGTCAAACACTGGCAGAAAATTCTATAAGAAAAAGACATTTATTTTGATTCACAGAGTGTACACAGGTTTTGAATCTTGTTCATATTAAGTGTTATCTGTCATGTTTGTCAAAGCGTTTGATGGTAAGTTGTTTGTACTTTTGATATTGTTGTTTTTTTTTCTAAATAGTTGTACATCTATTTCTTTTTCGGTTTTCTTTTATGGTTTTATTAAAGTCACCTGTTTTAGTCTATCTTGATGTTCCGTTTTCTTTCCTAACTCCCATTACAGTCATGTAATTAGCACTTGCTTTTTTAAAATAGCTTTATTTTATGACGTTTTATTTGTTGGACTACGTTCTTGACTATTTATATTTTTTTATGTGTTTTGTGCCAATTCTACTGTACTTAGGTATGTTCTGTCTTGTCGTTTTTTCTAAATGTTGTATGCCTGTTCTTTAATTATTATGTTCTGTAAAAAGATACCTTGATAATTGAGTACAGCGGTTGTTTATTCTTTGAGAAGCCCCATTTCATTTCTGACATAATTCCTAATACCAATATTGTGTTGGTTGGTTTGAGAAGTTTTATTTACCAGTCTATTTTTCTTCACATCCAAAGCAATGAGTAAATTTCTTTAAGAACTATTTTCGTACAAATCAGTCTATTACACACTGGTGTGTAAGATTATTATTCATTAAGTCTGCTGGTTATAAAAATAAATGGGTCCCTAAGACCTGAAACAAGAGCAAAAGTCCGATGAATGATTTATCTCCGAAACAACAGTACGTAAGAGACTGAGTATATTGATAAGATGTTATCTCATAGCTTCGGAAACTTAAAACATTATTCCATGTGCATCATAGCGTGCTCAAAAACCTGACTTGATGAGTCTTTTGGTGGTTTATAGTTACTGCCATATGACGGTCTGCGTTTTTTTTTTGGTGGTGGGTAAAATCATCCAATGACATCCCCTTGGGCGGAGTGGGAGATAGTGTCAGACTCGTACTGACTAAAAATCTACCCCATTCCTTTGTTGCCTTTCATACCGGGGCCGAGCCTTCTTTTCAGAAACCGACCCTTGGCCCCAGTAGGCTTTGGCCCTGCCTGCCAACTAGCAGGCTGGAATAGTAATATTTGAATAGCCTTTGAAAAAAAAAAAAAAACTCAGCGATGGAAATCAATCAAGGTCAGCGAAATGTTTGCACATCAGCTAAAGAGTGTTGCTACACAGCGAGAAGCACGTTACCTAAGACAGTTCATAAGAAATAGATATTAAAAAAAAAACTTTTTTAGGTACCTATGAAATTGCCGTTTTTCATGAAATAGGTTAACTCCCTTTTTTCTCTATATTTTTATTTTTATTATGATTAATAAAAATTGAAAAAGTCTGCTGGACAGGAAGCAACAAATTATTCAAAGGCATTTTGAATTGCCTCTGGGTTCTTGAATTGTTTCCCCGCCAAGAACTCATCCAAATTCTGGAAAAAGTAGAAATCTGTTGGTGAATACAATGGACGACGGAGAACTTCCAACCCCAGCTCTTGTAACTTGGAGACCGTCTGCTGTGCAGTATGAAGTCTCGCGTTGTTATGCAGGATCAGCGGAGCCGTAGGATTGATCAAAGCTGGTTGGAGTTGTGAGGAGAGTTCATGCTCATCCCATTTGGTAAGAAGCTGTGATGAATGACGCCGGGGCTAGACCACAGACAGTTTTCGTTTGTGGGATTGTTTAGGTGCAATTGAGTCCTTGCGATTGTCAAACAGAATCCATTTTTCGTCGCAAGTAACAATGCGATTCAATATGCCTTCGTTTGTGTGCCTGTTGAGCAGTGCTAGGCTCGACTCGATGCGTGCTTCGCGCTGGCGATCATTCAATTAGTGGGGCATCCATTTGTCAAGCTTTTTTCTTGACAATTCGATGCAAATGGACCAATATTGTTTTGATGCTGACATTGAAAGTTGCTGCTAATTCAGGTGTAGATTGAGAATGATCTGCTTCCACAATCACGTTTAATTCGTCATTATTGACAAAAATTTTCGGTTGATCACCGGGTCATTTCTTAGGTCGAAATTTCCAGAACGAAAGGCTGCAAACCAATAACGGGTGGTGCGATCGTTAGAGTGTTCGCTCTGTATACGTCGTTGATGTTGCGTACTGCTTTGCTGCCATGATGGTGCTCATACTCAACAGAACGCTAACCTTAGAATTCTTAGCGAAACAAGAAAAAAGTGGATTTGTTATGGCCAGTTCGGCTGAACGGCAATTTCGTAGGTAAAGGACCTATTTTAACGTTAGATGAAGAAACGCGTCTGGATAACATGTTAGTCGCAGTTTAAGCGAAAAGGAATTTAATGGCCTTAATTTTCAGATTAAGTTTTTGTTGTTTGTTTTTCATATTTGCTTCTTGGGAATCTTGATGGGCTACAGGTTTTTGGAGTGGTTGTTGAAAAGTTGTTTGACATTATCTAATATCGGGTCTCGTAGGTCTGAAAACCCAATTCAAGCCAGAACGCAACTATGCTGTTTTGTGGTAGAAACAGGTAAGGTATAAGTACGTCAGTAATATTTTTCTAGCGCAACCAATTCTACCGTCATAGCAAGTACCGTGTATATTTAGAGCCTGATGTCTCCTGAACCTTAATGAAATCTATTGCAAAAATGTTTTGCGGTGAGGTTTTCCTTGGTTCCTCATTGTGGTTGTTCAGATATGCCATTCTGTAATGTTTTTTTTTATTGTTGGTAAAATCATCCAATGACATCTTTCGCCTTTGAACGGAGTGGGAGATAGTATCAGACTCTTACTGACTAACATATTCCGTAATGTGCCTTCATGTGACCTGCATATCTAACTTTGGCCCAGAACTTCCAAGCACAGAATGGATATTTCAGAACACCGTCAACTATATGGAGAATGATAGCTGTTGGTCCTCTTCAAGGTTGTTGTGTTTTTAGTATTATGTCCAATTTCTTTTTGTTTTTAAAGGCCTATAATAGTTAGGTGTGGTGGTAATGATGTTGAAACTGTCCCTGTGTTTTTTTTCTGGGTGTTCTCTAACAAACTTTTGTTCGCTGTTGTCTGAAATGAGGCATAGTGGTAGCGTGGTAGCACTTTCACAGTCAAATACTTTTACTATAGGATTTACTGATATTTGCAGTACTTCAGGATTTTAATGTTGCTTGTCAGAAATGAGTGTGGTGGCAATACTTCCACCTAAGCACTGTTCTTCTACTATCACATATTGCGTTAATTTTTTTTTATTCTCACTTCTTTGAATGATCCTCAATAGTCTGTAGCAGATGTTGTATAATCAAGATAGCATTTCCTAGCAACAGACCCTAATAATGCTAGGTAAAAAATTTTACGTGGTTTAGTCTTTGATATTATTGGGGATCTGCTGAATACTCAGAATGGACTTCAAATTATGGGGTTGGATTCCTATATCTCAGATGATGCTTTTTCTCGTAGGAAACATAATGGATCCACTATTCTTAAGCAATTTGGCATTTCTTAGCTTCGTTCTTCGCCATTTTACAAATCATTCCGATGTTATCCTTACATTCATTTCGACATCTTCCCATATTTGAAATGCCACTTTCTCAGATGGTAACCAACTGTCCACTGGATTATATAATTTTCCTTCTCTTTTGTTGTTGGCCTGGATCTTTTATGTGAATTCCTGTTTTTTTTTAATGCTCCATTATCTACAAGCTGGTACTGTTAGTCTTGAATCTATTTATTTTGCGGTACCTTGATAGAATTTTGATTGGTTTTCTATGGTTTTGAATTTATCCTATCTTCAGAACGCTATGATCACCATCTTGAGCTTAGTCTATAAGATGTTCATTGTTTAAATTATTGACCATTTTGCGATCAGTTTCTATTACAAGACCTTGCTATACGTATGAAATTTCTTACTCTTACGTGTTTATAAAGACTGCTTTTTTAAGGCTTTTTTTCTTGATATCCAAAGCAATGGGCAAGTTTGATGTAAAACTTGAAGTACAAGCCAGCCTGTTATAAATTGATGTCTGGGATGATGAATCATTTAATCTTGATCTTGTAAGAATGAATCGCTCTGTGAGATCTAAGAGAAAGCAATAGTCCAATAGTCAATAGGAAAATGATATCCCAGATAACAATAAATAAGAGCCTGAGTTTTTTATAGGATGTTATCCCAGAGCTTGGATACTCAATTGCCCACTCAATCATTTAGGTATAAGCATAAGCTGACTAAGTACTGGTATTCAACTAACTGCATTCGATCAGAGTGGCAGCTGACACCAATATAATTAGGAATGATAGATGATGAGGGGTATGCCAGTAATAAAACTTGCATGAGTATTGGTGATCATAGCATGTGCGTGTAAGAGGTTGATAGTATCCTCTTCATATGGTCCCTTAGTCGCCTTTTACGACACCCAATGGGATGAGAGGGGTGGTACTATTCTTTGCCGGATACCACACGGGGATTTTTTGTTTTTGCTTATTTTTTCAAGGCTCTGTTATTATATTATATCTTTTTCATCGATGATTATTCAAGTATGCATTTTTGGCATAATAATATTTTATACGTATTTACAGTGGCCAAATTATTGTACTAAATGTGATAATTTTTTTGGTAACCACCATTCGATTGCCCACTATTTCCCGCTCCACCCAAGGGCGGGATCTGTCGTTGGATGATTTTACCTACCCTAAAAAAACCCAAGACAGGATTAAGACCGTCAAATAAGTTATAGCAGCATATTAGATGATTATTGTTAAATTGGGTAAACAAGACGAAGCTTAAAGACCTGTAAATGCCCTAGAAGTTTACTCAGTGAAGTCATAAAGTTGACCATTTTATCGTCGGAAAGATTCTGAACGCGTGCCAATAATGCAATTGTTGTTTATAATAAATAAAAATCCTTCAAAATGTTCAAAGATCAAATAGACATCTTGTTAATGTAAAGGAAGTTGAAATAGTCTTCAAGAAATCTTCTCAACTATCCAGCCATCGTTCCTTAACATGACGTGTTAAAACGTCAGGCGTGTGAGCAAGAAAGAGGGATGGACCTATTCACCCTATTTAGCTCCATCCCTTTAACAATTCAGTTTAGGTCGTCAAATGGATCGCATTAAGAGCTCGAGGTAGGGCATCTGGTGTTGTTACTTGGTATATTCAAGAAAATTATTGAAGCAACATCGAAAGCTAACCACTTTTGACAAAGCTACAATCAATACACATTGCATATCAAGTCACAGAAGCCGAATTATGGTTTACCAATGAAGGTGTAATACTAGTTATACAATCATATGAAAAACTTCGAAACTGTTATACCTAATGTATGTTTTTATTGATCAAAAATATAAAATTTCTAATAGTATGTTAAAGAGACTAGTTTGATAAGGTGTAGTCTAAGTTGATATAGGCACTGTTTTTTTTAAAGGTATTTGATATCATTGGGTCTATTAGAAGTATTAACATATATAAGGTAGTAAGTTTCTGAAGTTTTATATAAATATGCCATTTTACAATTTTTTATGTTATTTTCTTTGTTTATGTAACCTCGGCACCCACTATCCCATCTAGCACCTTGTGGTTACATATACAAAGCGAGTTTGACAAGTTTTTAATTTGATTTATAGATGCACACAGATGCTTTACAATATTAACATTTAAATCATATTTTGAAATTATTTACTGTTTATGTTTCAAGTACTTATTTAATCTCTTCCATCATTATGTCGATTTCTAACAAATCATTAATTACAGTGTATCGCTTATTAAAAAGACATCAATAATATGTTCTGTTACAACCTCATTTATGTTCTTTATTCTTTACTTCTCTCCAATACCTTCTCTTGTTTTCTGACTTGTTATTCAATTGGGTGTTAAAAAGTTTGCGGGCAGAGATAGATTTATTATAACATTTTAAACTAAGTTAAGTTATTTGCAGTCCTATTATTCTTTGGGGATACCCAGTGCCTCAAATTTCTTAGGTCTTATACGATAGTTAGTATTAAGTACTTCTGAGATCACATTTTGTGCTTCTCTTTTTCATGAGATCATAACTAGATGACACAAACTTTCACTGACTTTATGCGACTTTGCTTAACATAATTATATATTAATTTATTCGTTATATATATACATCTACATTATTTGCTGTGAGATCATCGCGTCATAGAGTTCATCATATTTACATGATTCCTAAATATTTAAAATATAATAGATACATAGATATTATAATATATATATTCTTTATGCTAAAATTTAAATTACCAACTACGTTTTACGCAGTAAATGCTGACTGGTTGCATTAGACTTCTGAAGCCAGATATAGACAAAACTTAATTTATTATTTATGTTCATAGAGCAGATTTTTGACAACATTCTGACAATAATTTACAAATTATGAATATGTAGCTCAAAACGTATCTTACAAAAATAATACCTGATTTTCAAATAAAAAATATATAGTATCACGATTATTTTGCCGGAGACCATACTGATTTGCTGTTTTTCCTAGATTCTGTTTTTATTTCTTCATTCCACTAACTTAATCAACATTGTGATAATATGCCGCTGGTTTTTAATATCAAGCTCATTATGCCATAGTTATTCGTCTCTTGCTGGTTACTTTAGGATCTACAGTTGGTACTTTTGGAATATGGAGAGTTCTTTGACATTATTGCATGTTCCTTGTCTTGCCCTTTTTTCCATTCCTCGACTGTCTCGTCTACGCCTAGTATAGGTGTATCTAGCTCTTACATCAGTTTATTTATTACAATTAGGATACTTTTATCGCAGATTTCATCTGTGTCTTTCTTTCAATTTTATTTGCCAGCTGATTGTTTTGTCCGTAATTTTTTTTGTTTCAAGTTTTTGGTGTGACATTCGATTTTCGATTATTTTCATTGGTGAATTAATATAATTTTCCTTCTAAGCCCGAGTACCATGCCTTTTCCGTGTCTGCAAACATAATGTGTAAGGTTGGTTTATGAATTTGATTTGGAATCGTTCTGGTTATCAAAGAAGCTGGTGTGTTGCAATTTTCTGGTGAATCATAAATCTATGCTCTTTCATTATTAATTCTATTTTGTATCCTTAAAACTTCTGCACTCTCTCCACTTCAGTATAAGGTGTGATAGGTTTATGTTTTTGACTTTTTCTATTCGTTTTATTGATTGAGAAGTTTTATTCACATGGTTTACACAATTGATGTAGTTAAGAGACGATTTGATATAATATGCGAACAGACTTGACTTATTATTTGTCTTGACCTTGTTGTTATTCTTCATTGATTGAGTTAGTTAACTTTTAAATGTGTTGGTCGATTTCTTACAGTATTGGTTGATTCCTAACTGAGCATTGCCGATTCAGTTTATTTGATGTTCTATTTGATTAAGTTGATGTACGTTTCTGTTTGTTACTTGAGCCGATTCAAAGACTGCGTTGAAGTTCTTTTTTGACAAAGTTACTGTTATTGAGTGACTTTGCTGTCTCAGGTGTTGTTACTCTGTATTGAGCGAATAGATCCGTTCCTGAATCGTTACACTAAATGATAGAGTTTATTTCTTTGAGTTACTTTTATGATCCATTTCCTTAAATTTCTTTGGTTGAGGTTAAAAATAGTTTTGATTGATAGTGGTCATTCATAATCATCATTCTTGATTTATAATTTCTTTTTCATTAATAGTTTTGATTCATTATTGTAAGTAAAAAAGGTTTTTAACATGGTTGGTTGTCACTGGAGGTTTATAAATTTCATGTCCTTTTTTCAATTTTAAATCAATATGTATGATACCTTTTGAGCTTATAACAAACTTAACGACTGCCCTAAGTCTTAGAAGTAGACTCATTTCTTATATTACTATGTAATAAAGATTACGCAGTGGAATTTTTGAAAATTTAAAATTTATTAAGAAATCTATCGGCCAATGGTTATATTTAAATTATAAATCATATATATATACATATTATATTATATATATACATACTGAAATTCAGGTTTAATATATATATTATTGTTGTCATGTTGCGTATAAGTGTCATTTGTATAAATTTAATTAAAAATAAAACCTAAAGAAAGAAATGTCCATCAGTATTATTTTTAAAGTATGACAAGCTAACTAGAAAAAATTAGGTTACTAAAATACCTACTTATGCGTAGTAATAATAAGCGGATTTTACAATAATGTTTGAAATTTGGTATTTTCGTCTATCATGGAACTGAACTATAATCTTATTATGACACTTGGCTCACAGCTGTTGCTTTACTTATCATTTAATTATTATACGTATTAAGCTAGTATCGTCTTAATTTAGTTAGCTATGGTAACGTTATTAGATCTCCTCATTACAAATACTATACTAACTCACCTAACACAAAATTAATCATTTAACAACGAGGGATGAAAGATATCCTTCACAAAAAGTACAGCTCTTATTTTAATTTTTTAATACAAATTATCATTTAAAGAAAGTACGACGGACACACGTTACATACTGTATAAACATATAAATAAAGAACACAATAAACAAATAACAACAACGTAATTACTTCATGCCTTTGGCACCCTCTCATAACACCTTTCGTTTTTGCGAAACCTCTAAAATTATGATTAGGGATTATTAAATAGGTACATAACGAATTAGGTTACACAAATAAAATAGTTACAGGACGTAATTATAAAGCGTAAAAGCCTTTTTAAACTACAAATGTAAGTTTCGACTACGAAATTTTAAATATGTATTCACAAACGACTAACACTTTCAATAGATAGATTTTACAAGTCATCGTATTTTTCAGAACTGCGAAAATGGTTGAATATTTGAAAAGATTCTAGTAGGTATTTTCATTTTTTCAAACATATGTCAATTATTGCGCAATTTTTATTATTTCTAAAGAATAGGTTCATATTTAAGATTTAAAAAAAATTAGATATTAAGAGAGAAAAAATTAAGAGTGAAAAAAGATAATTTAATAGATATTCTTTGAAAAAACGGGAAAACGAAAATTGTTCACAAAAAATCCTTTCACACTCACACAATTAAAAAAAAACTCCGGCAATGTACTGAGATTATTTGGTTGGAAACCAATCTAAATATTTGTGCTATTCTTGTTATTTCCTTTTGATATCAGAAGGTAATTTAAAAAGAAAATTTTAAAATATATGATTCGTAGTTTTGAAACGCCTGATTGGTATTGAAATAATCTTGCGTGAAATATGCATATTTTTTTTCCGTATTTCACACAGTATTTCGTTAATGACTGGCTCATCTTTAAATAGGTATCTTGCAAATGGATACAGAAAAACTATTAATCCTAATAAAAATATTTTTCAAATGTTAGTTTTTTTTTACTGTCTGTATTGGAAAGGAATTATCCTGATGTGATCAAATTTGAATTTTGTTTATGAAGGACTCAATTATTTTTCTAGTAAGTAATGCAAAGTTTAATTTATAGTATTATAATTTCAGGGAATCGATGTTATCTATACATTTATTTTAGAAGCAGACCTGCATATGTTTATTATATTCGATAGCCTGAAAGAACTTCGTTTTTTTCTGTACATTTTGGATTATTATCTCAGTATCTTACATAAAATAATAATTTTTCCAAAAGGATAATAAATCATACAAAATTTAAAATTATAGATAGGAAAGAGATATGAATAAAATAACTACATTTAAGAGAATGTGAACGCTTAGTTCCCGGTTAAAGCGAGCTATAGATCCCTAGTGTCTTGACAGAGAATACTCCGTCCCTGACCATCCAAAAAGTCAAATACAAGAATGAATTTGAAATAAAATCCTCTCACAAGAAAATTCATACATGCACTCCACACTAACATTATTGCAACACTCTTGTTCCTCGATCCTCAAAATATACAGCCTAAATAATACCTAACAAACTACGTTATATGGACATCAACCAAGTGTTTGTGATCAAATGACTGATGGGTCAATTGTCGTATTGCAGCCCGACAATAGACAATTGTTTACAAGCGTTGAGGAAAAATCGTAGTAATTAACGCCCATTGGGTCGCAAATTAGCACCGATCGGATCAAATAAACGCATTGGACATTGAAACGAACTTCTTACTGTTTTGGTATTGTTTGAAACGCATTATTTTTTTTAATATTTACAACGGTTTATTTTTAAAGATAACGCTAACTTTTAATCGAAAATTAAGTATTTATGAGGCAAAATTGGTGAAAAAAAGACAAATTTTTAATACAAGCCGAAAGCTTCAGCTGTTATCATAAGAGACATACTTTTGTTCGTTCAACCCTCGCAAATAATAATGTTCTTTGGTTGACTGCTTCATTTGCCGATTGGGCATCTTTAAACTAACTTATTCTAATGTCTTTAAGACCTAGGCTATTATATATGTTCAACATTATCCCAAAGGACCGGCGAGTTGCGGTGTCTATGTATATAAGGTATTTATGTCACAAATTTAGATTAATGTTGCATATCCACAACCTGCAACTTACGGACATATTTGCAAGAATACTGAGATCCGAAGGTCTTTGATATCTGAAAGCGAATGCTGGAATTTGAATAGTGTTGAGTAGGACAACTGGCAAGGTGTAGTAGTGACATGTGGAGTAATGCTGTTATCGAACGATACGGTCATTGAAGGATCAGAAGAAGTGTTGGTTGGTCGAGATGGGCAAACAACGTTGTTAAGGTCGAGGAAAAAGCTTAGAAGTACTTGGCATAGAAGCGTAGGAATCGGTACATGAAAAGAGAGGTTGGTGTCCAGTAATGGGCGAAGTTGGGTTCAAGATGATGATGCAAGTACAGATGCTGTAATGATACAGTTGATTTTAATTCAAGGCCTAGAAGAAGGGGTTTTGAGATAGGCAGTCAACATTGTTGCAATTGTGTATAGAGCCTGGAAGAGATTAGTACAAGAACATTGAAATCGGCACAAGAAAAAGGAGACCTATGTTAAGTATTGGTCAGGACGTTGTTTGCAAAGCAGATGGTTGATGGAACCGAAAGATTTGGGAGTGGCGACCGTGTACTGCAAGACGAGTTGTTGGTAAGCCTCCCACAGGGTGGAGCGCTAATCTGGTGAGGGTCACGGAAATCCGATAGATGCGAAATGTACAGGACGAACAGTGGACATCTTTCGGCTGAAATGATAATGATGATTGATTCATCATTGAAATCATTGAAAGAAATCGGGTTGTAGATTGATCACAAGACTACCGTTTGCCAATCAGATAATGTTTTGGAACAGCTTCTTGCATAATGTTGTCCAAGTTACAGGCATGTTACAGCTTAATGTTTTAATAGTAATTCAAAGCTAGTAGTTAGCGGCCCATGTGCCCATTTCTATCACTTATCGATCTACATATTATCCTACTTCAACGACTTCCTGGGTTAATTCCGGCGACATATTTACAGGAACTTATTCGCCTCGTTTTTCTTATCTATTTTTTGGATCATTTTGTTTGTTTTTATTTTTATTACATTTGCACAGTATGTTACATATATGTAATCTGTATATTGTATTCAATTTATAAAACTCATAACTAATTTTGATTTCGAATATGAATAAGAAAATTTTATTGTTTTGACATGTATTGAGTAATTTTGTATTATTTGTTCTTGCTTACAATTTTCACTGTTCATCATTACATGATTGACATTGACGATGGATGTTCATATACATTAACTCACGCCCACTCTTTATTGAAAACAGGCATAAATGTGAATTGAATATTTGTCTGACGATACAGGTGATACAGATGGACAATTGCTAGTGTTCACTTATACCTGTAATCATACGAAGAGTGAGGGGAACTCGTCAATTCATGTCTCTAGTATGTAGTATATACCTGATGTGATAGATGACGATATTGTTTATACTCGTGGTTTGAATTTGGTGATGATTTTATTTATGACGTAAAATGGGACCCACCTCTCACCCGCTCGTAAGCTCGCCATGAATTAGAATATGAAGATATTGTTGATGTAAAGTGTTTTTTTTTTTAAACTGTTTTTGATAAAATAAATAGTGTTGTTAAAATTTATAATGTGTCGTCAACTCTATGCTATGGTTCTTAGACTTTACTTTTGTTTGTATCCATAATATATTTTGCTATGAAATAGCCAAAAACCAATGCCTGAAGAATATTTTTAGTCGTAATATCTTTCAGGTTGTTGGTGTTGTTGTTGTTGTTTTGGATGGTTGTCACAGAATTTGTAGATGATAGTACTTTTTACTAGTTAAATTGATCAATTAAATTGTTGTTGGTTTTTTTTTGTTTGTGTTGTTGTTTATTCTTTACGTATAGCTTAGCAGGGTCTTACATTCTATAGGATGTTATATTTATAATATTGATATTATTAACAATTGATGTTGCGATAGATTCAGTTAGAAAGATTTCTGGTGGTACTTCTTTCTGTTAAGAGTGTTGTGCTGGAGAACCATTAATTATCAGCATTAAGCACGACAAAGGTATTACTGCAGTGATATTAGTGGTGTTATTAGTTCCTATATTCTGACTCCTCCATGTCTACCAGCCTGTAACTTGCATCGCATTCAAGATTTTTCAATGGAACACGTCTTGCAGTCATTTGATTAGTTGTCATCACTTGTATCTACATCAGCCAAGACTCCTTCTCTGCTATAATAAACTGCATGGCACTATGGACAGTAGTCTACAAGAGCGTTTTGCGAACAAAATGGTGCGTCTCCAAGGTAGGAGGTATCTCCCATGTTTATTTAAACTAATGAATTCCAACCAAATGACGTACTTAAAAATCACGTCACCATTTGCACCACACGCTTTGTGTATTGCAAATGAATTTGTTACGCAATCTTTAACTCTGCGATTCGCAAGGTTAATTCCAGATCCTTTGCGATCGCTGAGACAAGACTAGCTGAAATGTATGTTGTGCCTGTAATGAAGCCGGCACTCATACCCTTTAAACCGAGAAACAGTAAAACTGTTTGGCGGTAGAAATAGATATGGTGGTAGTACTTCCCCGGGTGAGCTTCACAACGAGCTCCACTACTACTTGTATTGAGTTTACAACTGTCACTAACTTCAGTTGCTTCCACAAGACAGCTTGGTCCATCAATCAAGCTGCCTAGCCATTCCCTATTATGATTGGGTTGGCTATAGGCGCCACTTCCACGAACGTGTGAATCACTGCGAACTGACGTTTTGTTCGTCAATATTACTCGTCGCATCGTGTCGAGACACTTCATACAGTTGTTATGGAATGAAATGACACTACGACAATATCGCTGCTAAACATTCGCTCGTAGAGGTGGCGGCTCAAAGTCTAACTAAATGCAGCTGAGTACCAGTGTTTTACATGGATCGACTGCCTATCTGACCTCCACAACCCAGTAACTAGGTTACACGATACCTCTGGCTAGACTGGTGTCAGCTTGATCATCTTAAATGTCTAACCCTCAGTACTTATGGAGTATTATTCCTTCATACGAGGGGACGCTTAGTAGGCTGGCAGAGTGCTTTGCATAATGCGTTAACGATGGTTCAGCAATCAACTGAATCGTGTTTGTAGATGGTGACATCAAAGGGTGTTTGGCAGATGATGACAGGTTACTGAAACAGGTTACTGTGACGTCAGTGGTGATGATTTCAGCAGAGTGGAATAATTGTGCTGATATTTTAGAAGATAATATGGTGTGGGGATAATCTGCATAATGGCTGGCTGCTATATGACCAGCAGAATGTCTCTGTACTTGCGGATCGGCAGAAGTGCGGTATGTCACTGTTGTGTGGTGGAGTATGTTCTCCAGGAATGCGGGTCTGCTGCATTTTGGTACAAACTATAGTTTTAGCCGTGGATGATGGAATCGGTGGCTGAATGACTCGCTGCCAGAAAGCTAGCAATGGAGTTGTTAATTGAAGAATGCGCAGAGGGTCAGATTCTAGTTCCCCCTTTGAAGGCCAGATGTTGTTCAATTATTGCGAGTATTAGGTGTATACTGTTATATATATCGCAGAACAGGACTGTGACTTTTGTGGCGTTTGGGAAATCAAAAGTACTGGCTAGTTGCATGGTTTTGATTTGCTGTTATGTATAGCAGCGTAGGTCTTATTTACGTTATTTCATGGCAAGAAAGCGGAGTCCACCTGATGGTAAGTGGTCAAGGCGAAGAAGTCTGCAATATGGATGACAGGCATTGCAGATTTATTGCCATCTTGGAGACAAAGATGAAATGCCTCATGTGCCTGTGATTGGATACCGGCACCCATACCCTTCGCACCGGAACACAGCATGTTGCGCTGTTTGGCGGTAGAAATAGGTATGGTGGTAGTACTTCCCCGGGTGAGCTCTTCACATCGAGCTCTACTACTACTTGAATTTAAGTAGGATGCTATTGAGATGTGATTTCAGGACTGCCAGTGTAATTTGGTAGTATATTTTGGACAGTTTTGTGAGTCATGTCATCATCCTTTTTTTTATGTGACATTGATTATAATATATTATTGACTGTTTAATTATTTTATTTATTGTGATGAATACAATAGCCAAGATATTTATTTATTTGACTGTTGAACTAAATTTATTTTATTTATTGAATTGGCATGAATTGAATTTATTGTATTCAATTGATTGTTTCGTTGTAATTAATTGTAGGAAAAAAAGTTTGTAGTTGTGTAGGGATAACCTCTACTTTTGCATGCCCTGTTATTGGCTATTCTCCTGATTTATTAATTTGTATTACCGTGCACCACCCATATTTGTTAAATAAATGACCTTATATTGTCTCATATTCTTGCCTGAATTTTGATTCTGTATGGCCCAGTGTAATTTATCTTCTTTCAATTTTGAACAGGTTACTGTGAGCAGTCATGGAAGGCAGCTGCTGTGGTATGTCACCAACACCATCTTCTTTTTAATTATTTGTCGTCATCCTATGACGTCACTTTCTTATTATTTTTCACACGATTCGTCCATCATGTTGGTCCATACGGCTTGCTGACAACTCCTTGAGTAGCGCGTGGAACGATTCGCGCCGTCGACGACATGGGCTCGGTCCCGATGGTTACCGGACGGTCGGATGGCGAGCTACCCATTGTTCGCCGTCCTGTAAGCTCACGCCTACGATGGCCGGAAATCGGGATCAGAATCCTGGTGGCGGCTGTGGCGTGAGTGCCGTTGCCTTACGCGTGCGGTCTCCTTCTTTGCTAGCATTACTGCTTCGCAGAAGGAGGCGACCGCCTGCCACTCCTCCTCGTTTCGGAACATGGCCTGCACTAAGGCCCGGCACGAGAGATCGCTGCCACCGATCGTTCCCATGAGGACACGGCGTTGTTCTACCCAAGCAGGGCACACTTCTACCGTGTGCTCCATCGTGTCTTATCTATAAATGTACTGCTCAAACCACTGTTCGGATTGCGCTTTTCGGTACGTTACTAGCTGTTTGGCCGGTAGAGGCTAGTTTTAAATATAAGTGTATTTGTGCTTGTGTATGTGACCTATATATTTTTCTTATGTTATGTGTGTCAATTGATGTTTTGTCTGTCGGTACACTTTTTTTTAATTGCCAGTTTAGGAGTTTTGGTCAACTGGACCCATTGGAAATGGACCCGCGGGATCACTGAACCCAATCACATTTTGAATAGGGCAAATGGACCTCTTGTCCAATATCATTATAAGAACAGTCACGGAGTGTGTGGAGTGAGTGGTCCTGTGGGTCCATTTCGAGTGCGTCCAGTTGACAAAGACTCCGGTTTAGGTTGCCTAATTTACAACTAGAGTTTTTTTTGTTTTTAAAGATTACTGAAAGTATTAAGTTATGTATATCATTGTTATGGAGGATTATGCCAAGAATTATATATGCAGCTTACATAAATGTAACAACTGTGACTTTCCCTTACCTTTCTTATGACTATATAATTATACTCAATACAGTAGATACGTCTTATGAAAAACTTTTTTTTTTACTTAATAATCTATATCGATCATTATTTGACCGCATTATACGTAGGTATGATTTACTCCAATACATGACTTAATAGTAATAACATAGATCTTCGTCCAGCATTATTATACATTTTAATAACTAACTATTAATAGGTTACCTTATGATTTCTTAAAAAATATTATTATTTTTTATCCACAATTCCCTGAATAGGAGTTTTTGTAGTTTTTTTTTTATTTGTTCTTATCTATCCTATATTATGTACTTCAAACTTCGTGCTTAAAAATTTCGTATGAATTAATATGAAAGTTATGTAATAAATAAAAAATGAAATAAATAAGAGCTTTATTTTTGTGATAATAAAACGTGTTTGAAAATATGTCTTTTGTACCGGCGCGTCCAATAATAAACTATCAAAGTATATACTATATTCTTAAGTTAATGTTAATAAAACTAATATTGAGAAATAATGCTATAGTTTATAAAAATATTAATGTTACCTACATTAATTTAAATTATAAAATTATCCTAAAATAAGGTATTAAAATAGTAGAGACGTTACCAATATTAGAACTAATTGAAAATGATTTAATGAAGTGAAACGCATCTAATAATTAAAAGTACGGTATTAATTTATACTGAACTTATTATTAAAATATATATATATATATATATATTTATTATCAAATTCATATTTTTTAAATCAATAAAGTTACATAAAATAATTATAATCATAATTTTAATTAATAATCCTACATTATAAACTGTTTTGAGAGGTATCGTGGTTCTATGATTATTTGATTATGTAGACCGTATATTGTAAGTATTACTGCTATAGAGATACAATACTATTGTCTCTTTTCCCGCGAAATCTTACACGTCATAGTTATTAATGTACCGGGTTAATTAAATTAAGTTAACCTATATTCCAGAAATGTCTTAACTACAATTTACGATGCTTGCACATGTTATTATATTGAGTTTTTTGAGGTAGTATTCGAGTTTAGTAATTAAGGACCACGACATTTAACATATACACCGAGTTTTAGTATTGAGGTATTTTTTGGTATTGTATTTTTATTGTATTTTCAGAACTAGCCCGCCTTTAATATCAATTTTACTTGAATGCTTAGTGTGAGTTTTTTTTACGTCAACGCGATTGACACGTCGCGTGTCTATTGGCTCGCTACAAGCTCTTGACCAATCAGAGAGCCTAACGCGGTAAACGTTTTGATCGTTTTAATGTAAAAATAACTCATTCTAAGGTATGTCCACGATGGAACTAGCGAGCCAAGAAGATCTCTGATTACTCTGGTTTTGATGGCTTACGGATTAACAATAAGCCTATAAAGACTATACAATTTGAAAAAGTTAAATATGGAACACTTTTTTTTTAATTTCCAAAGTTAAAGATTTTTCGCCTGAATTCTTTAAGTACTAATATTAAAAACCACGGTGTCCAATTAAGATTAAACATGAATTATTGCGAAACAGATAAAGCATAATTATTATTAAGAAATGCCAAACGTCAGAACGAATTGAAGCTTAATAATATTTTAAATTATTGCAATTATATTAAAATTTAAGGAAACTTATATTTCTATAAATTATTACTTGTGAAAATACGTTTTTTTATAATTATGGAATGTGATTTTAAACCTACTTATTCTAAAGACCTCCACCTCCTCTTGTCTATTCATTCAAAAGGTTATTTTTGGTTTGTTGACTAGAAATATTATTTAAACCTTTATATTTGTCGTATTAAGTAGTTTTTTGAAATATATCTAGGAACTAGGTGACTCTGAATAAGATTAGCTGATTTTCCGCCATTTAACCCTCTTTCTATATATATATAATATATATATTTATATGTATATATATTATTATTATATATGTATATCTACATTATTATACCTAATCTAAGAGATGGAAGTCAAAACCTCAACCGCTTACAGACAGCCACATGGAAAAATATTTTTATTTATAAAAAAATATAATTATTTCTTGTGTTTATGTATTTTTATATGTTTTTTACAAAAATATATTCTTCTCAACTTATATTATATTATTGTTTCTCTGGAAAATAATGTGTGAAGCGCTGAAGATACTTAAATATAATGAGGACCTGAAGTTCAGTCTGACATGACGCCCAGGACCGGTTGTCATGGCGAGACTTGGGGGAGGCCTATGTCCAACAGTGGACGTTTTTCGACTGAAATGATGATAATGATGACATGTTGAGTTTACAGACAATGTTCTATGGATATAAGTATTATTTGCAGAACGATTTCTATAAAAACGCGTCACCGCATTATCACGTGGTGCCTACCTGCCAGAGCTCGTCATCATCATA
The DNA here is from genome assembly GCA_958295575.1 of Leucania comma. Taxonomy (NCBI): domain Eukaryota; kingdom Metazoa; phylum Arthropoda; class Insecta; order Lepidoptera; family Noctuidae; genus Leucania; species Leucania comma. Next base: position 6,888,444 of record OY282469.1, read on the forward strand.
TCCCCAGCCTTTTACCAACTAGCTTGGGGTCGGGTTCCAGTCTAACTAGATATAGCTGAATACCCGTGTGTTACATAGAGCGACCGATTAGTCCTCCACATCTCATTTAGTTCATTCCTTGGATAGATTGATGGTTCGATTTTCTGGCGTCTGACTATCTGTAGCAACTGTGAATGATCTACGAATAACAACCGGGACTAATAGCTTAACGTACTTTCTGAGATTTGGAGTGTGAAGACCAGGTAGGCTTCCTCTTGGTCTTTTGGCGAGGGTCACCAGTTTAGAGATGTTTGGGACAGAGAGTGAAGTCACACATACTTTCGTTGAAAAGGGAAGATCCTTCGACCAGAGAGTGTTGTTTGGTGGGCTGCTGCCCAATAGATGATTTCGGGCTGTTCTATAAGTTCAAATCGCGCGGAGAACTTCACTTGCGCGATGCAGGATTAGTTCTTATTTGACGCCATAGATGGCGCTACAAGTAATATCCTAAATAAACTTAGGAAAATAAAAATTTAAAAAACACCCAACAGTCCTTGATATCAATATGAAATGTTTATAACTGGTCAAGACAAATCTAATGAGCCCAAAACTCGATGGGTTTACTAGTAGGCATTCCAAACTTCCATCAGCCACATCCCAGTTCTAGCATCAGGTCCTTGTCATCATGAGAAATGTATAGAACTGGTCAAGGCGAATCTATTGAGCCCGAACTTGATGGGTTTACTAATAGGCATTCCAAAGTTCCATTAGCCACCTTCTAGTTCTAACATCAGGTCCTTGCCATCATAAGAAATGTATAGCACTGGTTAATGCGAATCTAATGAGCCCAAACTCGAAAGTTTTACTATGTTAATAAGCAATCCAGGGTTCTTACCTTCGAGTTCTATCATCAGACCATCTCAATGGCACTAGATTGTACACGAGTATTTCAAATATTAGGTCACACATATGTTTAAAATAAAATAAATACCCATTAAATGTTTAAAAACCCTACCGTAGTTAACAAACGAGCTGATACCCTTGAACACCTGTACTGATCTTCATAAATTGTAGCTAAGAACCATCTCGATTAAGCCAGCTTTCAAACAACAAAATCGGTCTATTCGTTTGGGCACTATGATACCATGGACAGACGCACAGGCAGACAGACAGACAGGTCAAACTTATAACACCCCTCTTTTCCGTCGGGGGTTAAAAAGTATGTATGAATAAAGATATTCACATTGGCACTTGCTTTCGAAGCATGACAGGCAGGCTTAACTATGGACCATCATTTGCTTGCCAGAGCCAACAGTTTTGATTTAAATCTTTCAGCACTTCTCATATTATTTTCTTGGAAATCTAACTTAATTATTACATCATCTTTCATAGTTGTCACTAAGTTGATTACATATTTACAAGCTAAATTTTTGACTAGAGTAACTCATTGTCTTAAAACTAACAATATTCTATGTATCCTTTTATTGTATCTGAAACGTCTATTTGCACCACAAGGTTTGGTTTCTGAATTAGGAATTTGGAAGAAAGAATATTTCGAGATCATTGCCAATGTGCAAGAGTTAAAAGAAAGTTTTGTCCTTTACACTTCGAAGCCCCCTGGCAAAAAGTCAGTAATCGCAAAAATTTGATTTTCGATTACCGACTTATTGTCCGGGCAATAGAGTCGGTAATCGAAAAACATTTTTTTGCAATTATCGACTTATTGCTCGGGGGCGTCGATTTACTTTATGTAAGTGAAAATGACAAAATTCTCATAAATATTTAGAAATTGTAAATGTTTAAATATTTAGAATTAGTTTGTATTACGTTTTATTTTTATTGGTTGGCTACATGTCGAACAAAATGTTAATAGATACGTTAGTTCATAACTCCTACATAATGTCGTGGCAGCCTTTAATTAAGGCTACACTCCAAAATGTAAGAATACTGAATCTTTAGCATGTACAATGGTGTATGCTTTATAAGTTGTCTTTAAATAAATATCTGACTGGTTTTTAGGCTCAATATTCACTTCAAATTCCACATTCAGAAACTGGGGGCATATTTAATATTAATGCATATGTTATTGGCAATCTATATAATCCGGTATTCTACAATACCTAGGCAATGTATAGAATGCGGTTTGAAGTAAGGCTTTTATTTTCAAGTGGTGATAAAAAAAACCCTAACCTAACCTGTCCGTATCGGGGTGCCCTAAAATTACATAACTTCATTCCCTGCTCTCGTCTTTTGCACACATTGCCGGCTGTGCATTCGGTATTGTATAGAATAACTGAATTATACCGATTGCCGGTAACACATACATATGGTTTTATTACAATATTATACTATTTTACTCTTATGTGCGTCGCTGACGAGATAGGGATCTATCGCCTTTCAAAAAAAAAAAAAAAAATGTGGGCCTTTAACGGATCTCCACAAAATTATTTTTGATGTAAACTTTTATTTATTTTTGTTAATTCAATTCAAAATAAATCGCCACCACTGTCTCACCTGATGGTAAGCAATGTTTTTTTAAGTGGAAAATCATTTAATGACTTCTCCCGCTCTAGGGCGGAGCGCGTGTCAGACTTTTACTGACTAAAACCTACTCGTATGTTCCTTCTTTGTCTTGCGTCCCGGGACACCGGAGATCCCTTTTGGACTACCCATGGGTGTTAAGCGACGATGTGGTCAATATTGGGTCACGCTTGCTTTGAAGTAACTAATTTACTTTTGACAGCTATCTGGAAACACAGACTACGTGAGAGAGTTCTACTCCTTAACTGAACACACACAATGAATGTGTTCCCATAACTTGTCAGGATATTGAGATAAATAAGGTGACGAAAAAAGTTTTTACATTATTTCAATAGTTGATTTTTACTAAGTAGTAATGTAACCCAATTTAGTAACGATCAAAATGTTTTTTGATGCGAAATTTTTGCTCAGTTCTCTTAGACAATGCACTGCTTATTGCAAAACTATATTATTGTTTTATAAACTGTCAAAAATGGCTCGCCTTGTCTTAAGTGGTGTGCCTCAATTATCGTTATAGACATATCGACTGTCAATTCTAAAATGTTATAGCGATGGCGCCCGTTGAAGGAAAAAAAATCACATTTGGTTTGGTGGTTTAATATACAAGGTGCAGTTTTGAATCTGCAAAAAATTTCACGAAGCAATTATGTTAGTGTTTCGACCCGAATCAACAATAAAATGAGTGGGTAATTTTTCTTATTTACGGAAATCGATAAAACCATTTTAGAGTAAATGGGTACAGCCACATATAAGCTATCGCACTCACGCACACAGTGACATGATGTGCGATAAATCGCAACAAGTGATTTTCGACGTCCCCGGGTCGGCCGAGTCGGTAATCACAAAAAAATTGTTTTTCGATTACCGAATTTGTTACCGGACAATAAGTCGGTAAATCGCAAAAAAAAATATTTGCTATTACCGACTTTTTGCTGGACTTTCGTTTTGTTTTTTTGTAAGTGGTTCATTAAAAGAGTTTTCTGAATAAGACTGAAAAAAAAATATGATTATTTTATAATTTTTATAACAACCTCCTGAAATTTTAAGCAGAGTCAAAACTGCATCTTGTATTGATTTCGTACTGAACCCGTTTCTTTTCTAAGTAAACGAAAGGCGATTGTGTATTAACTGTCATTAAATTCTTACAAACTAATATCTACTCCGTTTATGCATTCACAATATTTTGATTTATTATTTACATTTTTTAAATATAAAACTTAATTCTTACTTATTAGTCTAGAAACTAATCTAAGTTATTTATTGATGACCTTGGATTTCGAATCACTTAAGCGACAATAGGGAATAGGATGTAATGTACTTAAAAAAGGATGAATAGTAATGCAAAGAAACCAAACTTTGAAGGCTCATTATCATTTTCATAACCTCTCCCAACTAGCTAGGGTCAGCTTTTAGTCTAACTGAATACCTGAATACTTGTGTCTTACGTGGAGGGTCCATATACCTTTCAATCCTCCACAATCCAGTTACTAGGAACAAGATACTCTATGGATAGACTGATGGTCAGACTACCTATAACGACTGTCAAAGATCTATGAATGACAACTGGAACGAATGGCTTTACATACTTTGGGGCCGTTCAAGTATTACGTAAGCAGTTTTTTTTTTTATAAATATTAACCTCCCTCCCTTTCGTCAGAAAAATTAAGCAAAGCTCGCCTACCCCCTAATGCTTACGTAAATATTAGTACATGTATTTTTCAATGTGTTCTGGTTTCGTTATTAATTAATTTATGAGGAGGATTATAAGTCTAGGAATAAGGAATAGGCTCGAAATAGGGGCTGACTTTAAGTTTTCGAAGACATTTTTTTTTTTTTTTTTTTTGTAGGCATGTCATCAAAAATAAGCAAAGCTAAGACCAAAAGTTTTCCTGAAGAAAAACCAGTTATTTTTTTATTTTTTTTGAAGAAATTTATGGTTTTTTGATCATATATTATATTAAGCTTAGCATTTTTTTTTTAAATATCAAAATTAAACTTTGACGTTTTGATGAAATTGCTGGATATTTACGTTGACTCAACTGTTATTTTGAACAGATTGCCTCTAGAGTGTCATCGATAAATAATTTAATTTAATTTATGATTATTATAAATAGCCTAAAATTATTCTAAAAACTTATAGCTACAAAGAATGTCTGTTCTCCAGAAATGCCAAAGATTAAATATATAATTTTAAATAAAATTTATTAATTATTTTAATTATTATAGGTACTTATGATTTGGGCTAATAAATAAGTAGGCTTCAAATAATTTCTTTACAATATATAATTACTAAGGAAGACATTTATTGGAATAATACCTACAGTTATTTATTTTATTCTTTACAGTTATGAAGAAATTAATCCTTTAATTTTTTTTTTTAACTTTATCTTGAGTTCAATATTAAGACGCATAGTTTTGAAATAGTTAAAAACGAGTTAGAACGTGTCCTTTTTTTTTCGAGAAGCTAATATTTTACCCGACGCACCAATCATCACTGAATTAAATATTTTTTACTTATTATGTTTTTTTTTTAAAGCAGAAATTAAAAATATACACCATTTATAATCCAATAAGTTTTCGCGCCAGATAAAACTGTCACCTAATTAAAATGATTTTAAAATGCCATTTAATTGGTATTATACATTTATACAGAGTAATCGAACTATTTTATAAATACACTTTGACTAATCAGAACCTAACCAAATTTATCATTTTCGCAACACTTCATTTTATATTTACAAACATTATCGATTTTTCCTTAAAACCAAATTTTATGTAATTTTTACTTGTTTTCTCAAATGTACATTGCTTAAATATTATCATTTTAAAGACTATTTTTTTTTGGAACATATGCAAACACCCTTTCCTAAATATTAATTTAAATATTTATGTTATCATTTTAAGTACTAATAAAATTATTTATATTGTACGTTTGGTATATATTTATTACGATAAATAATTTATGTGACCTGAAAATAAATGTAATGAAACTAATACAATAATACAGATTAGTAAAGAGTTAAATACTTATGTATTTACAACTAACAAAATTCACAGCTTCAACGTTTATATAATTTATTTATGACGCTTCTCACAATTTGCAAAAATTTAAAAATGAATCATTTTCCACGATGCGATTCATTTAGGCTGACTATCGTTATGTATGAACGACCCGTTTAATGTTTTTTTTCTAGATATTAAAATTAGAAGAGTGGAAATGGAAATTTAGGAGATAGTATTTTATTTGGATTACAAAAATATATCGCTTTATTTTTTTATTCAGTTCCCTATTCATATCCGCAATAATTTATTTTCAAACATGCTCATAAGTTTGAGTGTGTCAAACTAATGAGCAAAATGGTGTTTCCTACTCTGTGTGTCGTCGCTAATATTTATGGCACATAGCTTATTAGAAATGAGGTTGTAACAGAACTACAATACTATTATATAAAGATAATAATTATGCCAAAAAGAGTGGGGTAGAAGATGATAATACTATGCCCACGTTCCGACAAGATAGACACTAACTAATATAGTATACATCTATTTATGACTAGTGACTTAGTACACATTAACATCAAAACCTTTTTTAGCTGCGATCGGTAAGCGTTCGCCCGTCAAATAAGGATTTTCTACCTGGAAACGGAAATTGTTGTTTTAGTATCATAAAGTAAGACAAGGGTTTTGAACCTTGCATATAGTCAGCTTACTGTAAGAACCCATTAACTGCCTAATATAAAATTTTAGTAACTAAAACTGGCTTTATTCAAAGTTAATCGACAAATAAAATATATTGAATAAAGCCACTTTTAGGCACAAAAATTTTGTATTTTCACTTAATGAGGTTTAGTTATTAAAAGCTTTATTAATAGTTTTGTATTTCTCAGTTAACTTTGAATAAAGCTAATTTTAATTACTAAAAGTGACTTTATTTAAAGTGACGTTATTTAAAGTTTTGTATCAGTTATTGAGTTTTTACACTAAACCGATGAATATAAATTTTTGAATAACATCCAGTTCTGAACTGAGTAAATCGCTTCCAAATGACAGGAGATGGTGAAAAGATCTTCTAGTGTCATAAAAATTCTAAAAATAGTTTGTGTAAGACATAGATTTCCGAGAGATAATTCACAGAATTAAACCATGCATACTAACAGCAGGTTTATACTTCTTCGCGACGAGACTCTTGTGGTGCTCGGGGAAGCGAAGGTCGGCGAGGTCGGAGGAGGAGTCGGGAGGGCAGCTGAACATGTGTTCTCTGTCACACATGCACCGCTGCGCCAGCTGGTACTCCCGGCTGAAGGCGGCCGTGTTCTCGAACTCGCTGATGCAGCCTTGCTCCTCTGGTGAAGATCTCAGATTAGATGCCGTATTGGCACATGATGGAAATGAGATTGGTTGACGAGGAAATAAAATTGCAATGATCGATGATACAATAGTGAACAATAATGTTCAAACGTTTAAACCAAAACTCGACGATCAGAATTCAATAAAATTATATAAATTCCTGAAGGTGAACCAAATTATTCAAATGAAATTTTTCAAGAGGCACCCTGAAACATGTTGTGACCGTTGGCATAATGACCCAAAAGAACTCACACCTCTAAAAAACTCTCTGAATGTACACCTGCATAGTCCAAACACAGTACCTGTATATCCAACGGGGCAGGGGTTTGGCGGGTTGCAGTAGGCCGGCAGTACACCATCGGTCTTCACCATCTGCCGGTTGGGTACAGCTCCTGAGGGTTGAAGGCGCTGCTCACCCTCGCCAGCGCCACCGGTTACGTATTGATGCCCCCACAGCGAGCTGCCGAAGAAGAGAAGAAGCCATTGTAGAGAAAGAACTTCATAATGTAAGAAAGGACGTACAAGGTACAAACTATCGGATATAGAGATTAAAAATAGTTTGATGATTTAATAGTTTGACTATGTGAAAAATGGTAAATATCCCTAAAAAGCAGGTGATTAATGAGATGTTGGCATAAGGCCTCCCATAAATTGAACCGGGTGATACGAGACGCACTCAACTGGTAGTTTTGGCAATACTTGAGGCAGGCCCATGTCAAGCAGTGGACGTATTTCAACTGAAATGATGATGTTGATGAAAAGCAGGAAGATGATGACACTCTAAGCTTCAGCATCAGCTAGTAGGTAGGTTACCATTTAGTAAAATAAAGTCAATAAATTGTTTGATCCCATTGATGAATTAGATTTATCTAATGGGGTCTTGGTTCGATTAAGCTATTGATGGTACAAAGACTTAAAGGTGTCATTCCAAGATTACTTACTAGCCACTGAATAAATATTATAGCTTTCATTATCTTTAGCTGAGCGATAATGTTGACGGGCAATTCTACGATTTATCACTTGCAGAGATTTTAGACACTCAGCTTCGGCCTCTTTTCTGTTTAACTCGCTTCGCTTCATGCGCGATAAAGTCTAATGTGTATTATGAACCCGATGCCAATAAGAGGAATAAATGGAGATACTCGGAAGCTATAAATAGCTTAGCTTGTGGAACAACCGCACCTCAGCCATATTGTTTAATCGTGTTATCCGTCAATCTTAATGTTGTTAATTCGTTCTAATTTCTTGTCTAGACTTGATTTGTCTTTTTAAATTAGGACGCCTCTAAACAATGGACCACTTCTATTGTTATTGAGTGTTTGCACATTAATTGTTTGCTGGTTTTCAATTGTTCTCGAAGGCGGTAGTAAACTGTTGAATCGGATTAATAATATCTAATCTATTCGTCAAAATCGAAAAAATCTAATAATGAAACACTAGTGGTACTAAACATCAGAAGTGGTATTGGTAGCGTACCAGAAGTGCAACCGGGGCCCTGGGACCAAGGCGAAGAATGGAACGGGGTAGGTTTTTAGTCAGTAAGAGTCTGACACTACTTCCCGCTCAACCCAAGGGCGGGATTTGTCATTGGATGATTTTACCTACCGAAAAAAAAAAGCGTACCAGAAGTAGTAGTAGTAGAATTAGTACGAGTTATAGTGTCAGAAGTGCTAGTAGTAGTACTAGAATAAGTATCAGTTGTAGTATTAGAAGTGCCAGTAGTAGAATCCTAGAATAAGTATCAGTTGTAGTATTAGAAGTGTCAGTAGTAGTTACTAGAATAAGTATCAGTTGTAGTATTAGAAGTGCCAGTAGTAGAATCCTAGAATAAGTATCAGTTGTAGTATTAGAAGTGTCAGTAGTAGTTACTAGAATAAGTATCAGTTGTAGTATTAGAAGTGCCAGTAGCAGAATCCTAGAATAAGTATCAGTTGTAGTATTAAACATACCAGTAGTAGAACTAGAATAAGTATCAGTTGTAGTATTAGAAGTGTCAGTAGTAGTAGTACTAGAATAAGTATCAGTTGTAGTATTAGAAGTGCCAGTTTTAGTACCAAAAGGAGTAACCGTAGTAGGATCAGAAGCAGTATCACACTTTGTTTTACATTATCAAGTAGTAAGACAAAGTGACGTTCGCTTACCGGAAAGTACTTAATTACTCGAGTTTGCTAGTCCCATTAAAACTACCAGTAGTAACATAACGAGTTCTAGTGGTAGTTGTACTAGTACCAAGTACTACAACCAGAAACCAGTAGAAGTTTACCCACCTGTGCTGCAAGTACTCTTGGTCGCGAAGGCTGGGGTTGGGGTTGCCGTCGATGAGCGAGTCGTAGTCCAGCTGCTCGTTCTCCAGTTCCTTGTTGGCGCGCGCCATCAGCGCTAGGTGACGTTCGCTCGCTGGATACTCGAGATAGCTGGACGCCGCGTCGTTGAACTCCTTGCCCATACGCTCGACGACTTCACGAAGCAAAGCCTCCGTTAGCATATGATCCTGTGAATGAGGCTTCAATAAAAAAAAAGGTTCTCGCCTGTTTGGAAGTGATGGGTGAGGTCTGAGTTTTTAAGAGAGAGGGATGACATAATTGATGACTTTAAGTAAACTATGATATGTTGGTATGTTTTTGAGCTGCCCAGCAGTTGTGGCCAATGATAAGGTCAAACTCAAACTCGTTTATTTCACATAGGCCTTCATGGGCACTTATAAAACGTCAGAAGCTAGCGCACGGTTCCAATTGGTCCTTTTCTATAGAGAAAAACCGGCAAGAAACTCCATGGTTACTCTTTTAAAAAATTGATTATTTCTACAATATTTCCATATTACAATATTCATAGATATGAGAGGACAATGTAGATCGGTAGTCATGGGTTTAAAACCAGACACTTCAGACTTTATGTAATTTATTTCATCAACTCAAAACGGTGAAGAAAAATATCAAGAGGAAACCGACATGTCCTAGAACTAAAACTTTGGAGACTTGGAATATCCCCTGCACTTTCACACTGGGTCTACGTGATGGATTATGGCTCATTCCTTATTCCAGAGAAGAGACCTGATTCCCGGGAGAGGGAACAATAAATATAAGGCTGATTATTTTTCCGACCCAAATATCGACCAATAGAATTGCACCATTCGACGTCACGTGGTACAACCTACATGGTATTATACTGATTATTTTTCCGACCCAAATATCGACCAATAGAATTGCACCATTCGACGTCACGTGGTACAACCTACATGGTATTATACTGATAATTTTTTGAAAATTTTTAGGTTGTACCACGTGACGTCGAATGGTGCAATTCTATTGGCCGACATTTGGGACGGAAAAATAATCCCCCGAATACCACACGAGCTTCAAAATTATCTGGCATTTCCCTCAAGGTTCCCTGCAAACAAATAAAGTCGTCAAGTTTTTCAGGAAAAATCACTCGCGCTTCGCGCTCGTGATTTTTTAACCTGAAAAACTTGACTCCTTCATTTGTTTGCAACGAACCTATCGGGAAATATCCGATAATTTTGAAGCTCTTGTGGTATTATAAGTGATAATTTTTTGAAAATTTTCTCGTTGTACCACGTGACGTCGAATGGTGCAATTCTATTGGCCGACATTTGGGACGGAAAAATAATCCCCCGAATACCACACGAGCTTCAAAATTATCGGGTATTTCCCGATAGGTTCGTTGCAAACAAATGAAGGAGTCAAGTTTTTCAGGTTAAAAAATCACGAGCGCGAAGCGCGAGTGATTTTTCCTGAAAAACTTGACGACTTTATTTGTTTGCAGGGAACCTTGAGGGAAATGTTATTATTATTATTATAATTATAAGTGATTATTCATCAACCTTAGTGGTAATTCGGTAATTCTGTATTCTTTTGTATAAGTAAATAAATTAAAAAACAAAACAAAATTTGAACTGAAAAACAAATGCACACTGCTTATAGTTTTCAAGTGCCCAGTTTAAACGTAGCGTATAATAATGATATAGAGCTTAATATGTCTGAGTTAATAAAAATAATAAATAACGTTTAATAAACGAATGGTATGCAAACCTTTTCCCCAATAGAACCATGGGGGATAAAGCCCATGGCCCCGACGATGCTTATCGCCATAATTAACACTTCTTGCCGGCCCATTGCGAATCTGAAAAGAAGAAAAACGTATCGATCAAGCAAAAACCTCATCAGAATTAATCATAATGATCTTTGATGACTTGAAGTGTTTCGGAAATCATATAAAAACGTTCATAAATCCATCAATGTTTAAGCAATTAGTCATCGTATAATGCAAATTAGAGAGGTTTTTATTAATCCCCATCGGTGAAATACAATTCGTATCAATCAAACGATACATGACATAACATCATTGTCTGATGGTTATGTTGGTAAAAAACCAGCATGGGCCATTGTGTGAGGCGGCGTGGGTGGGGAGATTAAGATGGTATCAAAATGTTTATACCGGCGTCCTTTGATCCGCTTAGCGTCAAGTACATAATTGAATTTTAATTACGATGTAATTAGATTTCTGTATCTATATGTATCTCACAAATAACTAGAATGAAAAAAAAACCGGACAAGTGTGAGTCGGACTTGCGAACGAAGAGTTCCGTATCGTTCATAGCAAAAATTATGTATATATGTTATTTGTTATGTTTTTAGTATTTGTTGTTATAGTGGCGATAGAAATACATCATCTGTGAAAATTTAGATACAGCCTGTTGACAGACGGACAGAGAGATAAGCGAACAGACGGACAGTGGAGTCTTAGAAATAGGGTCCCTTATTTTTTATGTACGGAACCCTAAAAGACAACCGCACCTAGTCAGAAAATTATTTTCTCAATATTGTCAGGATTGAGGCAAGTCCGAGATTCGATTTTTTATTATTGATATAAACTAGTTCTTAACTACGATCACACCTAATGGTAAGCAGTGATGAAATCGTTGACGGTGAAGCGCACTAGTTTATTAATAGCCTATTCACTATAGGTTTGAAGACACCTAAATTATAATCGAATGGGAAGACCGCAGCAAATTGTTCCAGTCCTTCAATGTACGCGGTATGAACGACGAGGTGAAACGCTTCGTCCGGACCGTAGTATGTGTTAACAATGTAAGAGTGGACACTCGCCGTACGTCGGGTTGTTCGATGGTAGAAAAGTAATGGCAAAATCAAGTCAAGTAATTCCCGCGCACACTCTCCAAAATGCATCCTATAGAATACCGAAACCCTAGCCCCCTAGGCAAGTTACAATCGTTTCGTTTAGCGTGAACGCTTGGAGTTGGCCACGGCCCCAATTCCTTTGCTCTGAAGTCATCTCAACGCTCAGTCACGTGGTCAGAACAAAGGAATTGGGGGCGTGGCCAACTCAAAGCGTTCACGCTAAACGAAAGGGAAGCTACGCTAGCGAAACGCTAGGGGGGCTGTGCTTCGTAGATTGGACTTGGTTAGATTAGTGAATTTCAATTGAGTATAAAAACAAATGAATGCAAAAAAAATGAAACTGTTTTTTTATTAGTTTATTGTCGACCCTTTAGCAGAGAAAGTAACAAATTAATTATACCAGATTGATCAACAATATCTTAGCAAAAAGATCAATATCCCTTATGAATATCCTATGGCTTTTCTTAATGTGTTTACGTATAAAATGCTAAATATATTGGTCTGTCTGTCGTGGCGTCCGCTTGAGTTTCATTCAGGTTTCGTCTGCCAACCATCTGACTGGCCAATTAGCTTAATGAAATCAATTTACTATTCGCAATATGTTTATTTCCTACTAGCTATTTCCCACGTCTTCGTCCGCGTAAAGTTCGTGAAACTGTACAATAAATTGTGCTTGCAATTCATTTGGAGAGAATCAAAATTATTTATTTTATTTTCCCATAAAAAGTTAAAGGTAAAAATTGCAAATTAAAGAACATGTTATCTACTCGTATTATATCCAGCCCCCCTAGCGAAGTTACAATCTTTTCGTTTAGACAGAACGCTTGGAGGTAGCCACGCCCCCAATTCCTTTGTTCTGACGTCATCTTAACGCTCAGACACGTGTTCAGATCAAAGGAATTGGGGGCGTGGCCAACTCCAAGCGTTCACGTTTAACGAAACGATTGTAACTTGGCTACGGGCGCAGATGTATGAATGTCAATAAACAGAAAGAGTTTGTATGAGTTGTAGCAGTTGGCGTTTCTGTTTACCGCAAGGGAAAAGGCATTTGTTTATGTATATTTCTGGTTTATGTTTCCGTTTTCGCAATATGTTTATTTCCATTAAGTATGCTTGAATTATCATATCGTAATATTATTATATTTTTTTTTTTAGTTGTTTATTGACCAAATTTTACATATAACAAAAAACACTTAACAATCTTTTTAAATGTAAGTAAAAGTAATCTAAAGTAAGACGTCAAAAAACTCTTCCACATCGCTGTCAACTAGTAAAATACCCAAAAGGCTAGCGGCATTGCCACACTGTATAGCAATGCTTATTTATTTATTTAAACTTCATGTACAGTAGTGGTACATAGGCGGACTTAATGCAACAAGGCATTCTCTACCAGTCAACCTTTGGGTTAAAAAAGAAAACACTGTGGTAGGTTTGCACAATAAATAAATAACAAATATTTTAAAATATAATGTCCAAGGTAAAAGCAAGCCCTTGAGTCACGCGAAGTGTCAAGAAGTCGTATGCAAAGCTCATTCAACAATTTGTGGGCACTCGGACACCACGATCCGAAAGTTTCAACCCCAAACGGCTCGAAAATATTATTATATTTATTTCCTATTAGTTAATTTAAGGAGTACTGATTGATTAATTTATTTAAAAGTGGAGTTGTAACATAATATATAAAAATCTGTCACAGTCTTTGTTATCAAACTCCTTTGAAACGGCTGTAACTATTTTTATGATTTTTTTTTGTGATAATTTGCTAGGTTTGAAAACAGGTCGCCTTGAACGATTTGCATGAAATTTGGTCTGCGTATTTAAATACAATTGATCCCGGTAGGTGGCGTTACAATCAGGCATTCAATTTTTTTCTGACGAAAAGGACAACAAGGTTCTCCTTTAAAGTGAAGATCCGAGAAAAAATTCGCAAGAAGTAGGAATCATTAACAAACTATTGTTTAGTTGGATTTGTTTTTTTCATAGTATCAATCTTTATTTGTATGTATCTAAGTATATATTTATTATTGTGCTTATTTTTTCAGGTTGTCTTAAGCTATTAAGTTGCACCTGATATTTTATGTCTCTGCACTATGCTAAAGTCGACGCGCGCCCTCGCGGCTAGCCGCGACGTAGCATTCTATGGGACAGCGCGGGCGACCGCTGAACGTAGTTTCGGTCCTTAGGCTCTGTTTGTCTGTAGGTCTATTGTCACTTTTCCAGGGAAGACGGTGGCACAGAGATCACGTGCTGCCGTGCTCAGAAAAGCTTAGGCGAGACCAATATATAGTCTCTTCAGGGATGTGCCGTAACAGGCGTTGCACTGACGGGGTTCCGGAATGGTCTTTTGAGAGGTAACGGGGCCCTTTCTGCGTGCTGATGGTGATCACCGGGGTGGTTTTAGTGAGGTAAAAATCCCACACTCCCTGAAATTATCCACAAAGTCCGGGCGCCTCTGGAAGGTATCCCCTCGACAACAAAAAAAAGGTCTATGGTCACTTGAGAAAACAAAACTATTTTTACAAGCTTTCTATTAGCTTGCACTGTATGTAACTATGTATGTTCGGCTCAAATCTTGCAACTCAATTTTGAAGCAGATATCTTCAACCGATTGAGCTGAAATTTTACATGCATGTGTAAATCGGGTGACAATGCAATATTATGATGACGTGGAGCTGATCTGATGATGGAGCTGGAAGGTAGCCATAGGAACTCAGCAATAAAACAATACAACCCCATCGAGTTTGGGCTCGCTTGATTAGTATTGACGAGTACTTTGATACTGTATGATAGCCAGGGTCTGATGATGGAGCCGGAAGGTGATCATAGGAACTCCGCAGTTAAACGATACAACCCCATCGAATTTAGGCTCGTTTGATTCGTATTGACGACTACTTACATCCTATATGGTAACCAAGGTCTGATGATGGAGCTGGAAGGTGGTCACAGGAACTCCGCACTTAAACGACAAAACCCCATCGAATTTGGGCTCGTTTAGTTTGTATTGACGAGTACTTTCATCCTATATGGTAGCCATGGTCTGATGATGGAGCCGGAAGGTGGTCATAAGAACTCCGCAATTAAACCATACGACCCCACCGAGTTTGAGCTCGTTTGATTAGTATTGACGAGTACTTTCATCCTATATGGTAAACAAGGTTTGAAGATGGAGCTGGAAGGTGGTCATAAGAATTCCGCATTTAAACGATACAATCCCATCGAATTTGGGCTCGTTTAGTTTGTATTAACGAGTACTTTCATCCTATATGGCAGCCAGGGTCTGATGATGGAGCCGGAAGGTTGCCATAGGAACTCCGCAATTAAACGATACAACCCCATCGAATTTGGGCTCATTTGATTTGTAATGACGAGTACTTGGGTCCTATATGGTAACCAGGGTCTGATGATGGAGCTGGAACCTGGTCATAGGAACTCCGCAGTTAAACCACACAACCCCTATCGAATTTGGGCTCGTTTGATTTGTATAGACGAGTGCTTGGATCCTATATGGTAACCAGGTTCTGATAATGGAGCTGGAAGTTTACCATAGGAAATTCCTAAGAAATCGACACAATCCCATCGAGTTCGGGCTCATTTGATTTTTATTGATGAGTACTTGGATCTTATATGGTAACCAGGGTCTGATGATGGAGCTAGAAGGTTGCCATAAGAACTCCGCAATTAAACGATATAACCCCATCGACTTTAGGCTCATTTGATTTTTAATGACGAGTACTTGGATCTTATACGGTAACCAGGGTATGATGATGGAGCCGGATCGTGGTCATTGGAACTCCGCAGTTAAACGACACAACCCCATCGAATTTGGGCTCGTTTGATTTGTATTGACGAGTGCTTGGATCCCATATAGTAACCAAGTTCTGATGATGGAACTGGAAAGTTACCATAGGAACTTCGTAAGAAATCGACACAATCCCATCGAGTTTGGGATCATTTGATTTGTATTGGTGAGTACTTGGATCCTATATGGTAAGCAGGGTCTGATGATGGAGCTGGAAGGTGGCTACAAGAACTCCGCAATAAAACGACACAACCCTCTCGTCTTTGGTCTCGTTAGATTTGTAATGACGAGTACTTTGATTTGTACTTTGATCAATATGGCAGTCGGGATCTGATGATGGAGCTGGAAGGTGGTCATAGGAGTTCCGCAATAAAACGACACAATTCCATCGAGTTTCGGATCGAATAAAATAAGTTCTAACTGGTCATAAGCCACTTGGACTCGCGCAAATTTACATAAGTAAATAGCTGGTTAGTTTTAATACACTCCTTAAAAATAGGTACCAATTGAAAGGGCTTTCAGAGAGTAACTTGAAAAATAAAGTGACATTACTCTAAATTAAATATTCTCCTTTTTCTCAGTCATACTCTTGGTGGAGTGGTAGTGGTCATGGATCGTCTGGCAGGTTGGTTGCGGCTTTTGCAACATTTCTCCATCTCTCTATTCATGGCAGTTCGTATACATTCAGTGAGGGAACACTTCGAAGATGATTTAGTGAGTTCTGTACATCTGGTAGGCGATTGGCCGCTAGACGTAGGCCCTCTACTCTTCCCTGTACCACTAAACGTTCCAAAGAGCTTTCATTGCGTATGATATATCCAAACATCTTAAAAATTCGCTGTTGCACAATCGAAGAAAGTTTTTGTTTTGATGCTATTTTAGAATGGAAACGATAGTGCGTTGAGCAGTCTGTTTTATCCTCAGTAGGCACATTTCAAGAGCGTCAATCTTTTTACGTTGCTTGAATCTTCTCCGCATTTCCCAGTATTTTTGATTGTAGATGCCAGGTAGATAAACTCTGGACAATTTCGCAATTGGCTATTTCATGTGAGTTAGGTTGATTGTTAGTCTTACGATCCACCATTATCATTTTTGTTTCATAAATCCAATCTGGTAGGCTTCTCAGGTGGTCGCCTCCTTCTGCGAAGCAGTAATGCTAGCAAAGGAGGAGGCCGACAGCATCAGGCAACGGCGCTCATGCCGCAGCCGCCGCCGTAATTCCGATCCCGATTTCCTGCCACCGTAGGCGCGGGCTTGCGGACTGTGGGCAATGGGTAGATCACTGTCCGTCTGTCCGGTAACAGACTAAACCAAGCCCAAGGACAGGGCATGTCATTAGATGATTTTACCTACCATAAAAAAAAAGAAACCTGGCAGACTTCTAAAGATAGCAGACTAAGTTTCTTATGCTTTCCTATAAGGTAACAAATGAAAGGATTTGCTGAGAATACAAATGTGATTTAAATAAGGTATAACTAAAAAGTAAAAAATAAATTATAAATAAAAAAACTTTTTAAAAACAAGCTTTCAATTAAATGGGCTAAAAAGCAGGAAATAAACTTTTCCTTTATAACTTTTACTATCAATTTATAACGGCATTACACAATTTATATGACATAAAAGCTTGTCGCGAGATTTAACTGTGTAAATACAGAGCTAAATAACTTCATTAATTAAATAAGTTAAATAACTTCATCTATTGATTTTAATCTTTTCAAAATCTCGCGACAAGCTTTTGTATCATATAAATTGTGTAATGCCGTTATAAATTGATAGTAAAAGTTATAAAGGAAAAGTTTATTTCCTGCTTTTTAGCCCATTTAATTGAAAGCTTGTTTTTAAAAAGTTTTTTTATTTATAATTTTAAATAGGACATCATTAAAATTAAGTCATTTGATAAGTTTCCCTGCTATTATACTTTTACCGCTCGTGGCTGAAACAGGAGAGTATAACAAATGTTAGACTTATATTGACTAAAACCACCTTGTGTTCTTCAGTTACCCTTTGCACTTTTTCTTTACCACTATTCACATACCGTGTGTCAAATGATAGTAACAGTATCATGTCAACACCTACAAAACAAATGACACATCGGAAATGCAAACAGCAGAAATAAAACTATGAATAAACAAAATGGTTGGAGGAATTGCGTTCAAGTGCAAGAAAGCCTGGTAATATAATATCAATACATATGGACTAAGTGGAGATAAAGTACCGGTCTCGGGCGAGTCGTTCGAACATGGCCCAGACATGGCCTAGGCTCGAATCAGGGCTATGCACTATGTCCATTCACCAGTGTTCATTCAAGCTTTCTACTGCCAAAGAGTAGGTAAGAGGAGCTGTGTAGATGCGACATTAACTAAGATTTTTATACGGTTGAGCCAATTTTTTAATAGCGAGTAAAACAGTTTTAAACGACGAGCCAAGTAGAAAACGAAGCAAACACGATGAGCCGCGAGCCAAGCTTTACCGATGAGCAAGAAAAGAGTTAGTAATAGTGTGACGGGTGACAGTAAAGAATACAAAAAAAGTGGTGCACCAACCCCAAATAAACCGGAATAAAGGCAGGAATATGATATAAAAATCTTTTCTGTATATTTGACAGGTCTTAGAATACCAACCCCCACCCCTCATTTTATTCTTTAATAATTTGTATGGCAGAATTACTTTTGGCGAGTCAGCTAGTTCTGTATATATGATATGTTGGTAAGTTGGTATTTCGTAGGAACATTTACCTAGGCGTGAAATGATAAATAATATTTATTTTGCAATCTGATTATAAGTAATACTTTTACATACAAATTTGTTCATAAGTTTAAACCAGATGAGGCCGTTGTTTTGTATAAACACGAAAACAAACTCAGAGGTCAAAATCCCTTTTAAATTCCATACATGTAAGTAATGTTTAAATCATATATCAATTATGCAAACTAGATTAAAATTGTGACTTCTCAGTCATAGAGCCTTTTGGGCACACTACCAGTCGACAGCGATGCGGAGGAGTTTTATGATATCATAATATTAACCCCCGACGGAAAAGAGGGGTGTTATAAGTTTGACCTGTCTGTCTGTATGTATGTCTATCCGTGGCATCGTAGCGCCCAAACGAATGGACCGATTTTGATGCGGTTTTTATAGCTAGGAGTTATGGTCTTTAGTGTCTAATTAGTTAAGTGTTTTTATTTTTCTTGTTCTAATACAGTTCATAGTAAATACATTTTTAATTAATATCGTGTTTTATGTAATTTTAAATCTTACATCAGGAGGATCAGAATATCCTGATCTTCGTGTGCAATAGTTTAGTTTGTTATGTAATAGTTTAGTTTATTTGTGTATTGTATCTATGGGCCTTAGTTGCCTGATAATAAAAGGTTAACTTGAGATTAAGTTGCCTATGTGGTGCGTAGTACATATGTACACCGTTCAATTTTGGTCGTTTTAATCCCGCGGAAGGTCAATTCGGTACATGAAACATTATTAATTTGTGAAGATAAAAATGAAAAATAAAGTACTTTTTTATTCAAACTCGAATTAATTCACGCATGTACGAAAATAATTTCTTTAAGTAAACGTCAGCTGAGCGAGGCCGAATCAACCCTCCACGGGATTAAAACGACCAAAATTTAACGGTGTATATATATACCTATGTGTTACTACTTGTTTTGGTGTACAATAAGAATTGGTGATATTTAAAACCATTTTTTTTTTCAAAACAATTTTGAGTCTTCCGAGAGTCATTAGGGCATTACTTTTTTTTTCATATTTCGTTCTATTTTTAGTGTTTTATGCCCTTGTCGCTTGCATGATAATTAAACCTTAACATAGAAACCTTTTCTTTACTTATCTGTCAACAACAGAAGGTTTTTTTTGTACCAAACTTTTAAAGATAAAAATAATTATGAAATCAATGAAAGGACAGAAAATCAATAATTCAGTTCCTTTTACGCGTAATCATCATTTTTTATTCGACTGCAAAAAAGTGCACATAAGTTTTATCTGATTGTCTCTTCTCTCTCTCTCTCACCAAATAAATTAAGCTTAAATCAATAATCCCTATCGTTTACTCTATGGTGCGTGCGGGTGTAGGGGGGCGGGGCGCACCTGCGCGGGCGCCGCTCGTGGGCGGACGATCTGTCGGCGCGTCCACGCTTCCTCCGCCCGCGGAACATGATAGCGACGTAGGAGAAAATGTTCAGAAGGCTAAAAAGCCCAAACTTAAAAGAAAATATAAAATCAAACCGATTAACATTCAAAACTAAAGTTTGAAAGCTAATTCGTAAGAAGTTGGCAGTAGTACCTATCATCAAAGCTTTAGTGTCTTCCAATTATCGATTTGTAGCAAATGTTTGATATTAGTGTAGGTATATAGTTTATTAATTTGTGTTATATATTTGTATTATATTAAGGATTTATTAAAATGAATAATATAATTTTAAGAGCACCAAGAACAAATTACGGTTTTTTTTTTTTTTCGGTAGGTAAAATCATCCAATGACAAATCCCGCCCTTGGGTGGAGCGGGAAGTAGTGTCAGACTCTTACTGACTAAAAATCTACCTCGTTCCATTCTTCGCCTTGGTCCCAGGGCCCTGGGTGCCATTTTCACATACCCTTTGACCCCAGTAGGCTTCGGCCCTGTCGGGCCCCTACAGTTTGCTGACAACTCCTTGAGGCGCGCGGGAACAGTGCGCGCCGTAAACGACTTGAGCTTGGACCGGTCTGTTACCGGACGGCCGGACAGCGAGCTACCCATTGCCCGCCGTCCGCGATCCCGCGCCTACGGTGGCCGGAAATCGGGATCGGAAACCCGGCGGCGGCGGAAGAACAAATTACGGTAGAAGGACTATTGTATATGAGTGACCTATTGTAGACAACCAGTGTTGCCTAAAGACATAAAGGAATCGAAATCACTTCCAACTTTTAAAAGGCTATTAAAACACCATATTTTAAATGTTACTCAGTGTTAAGTTTACATTAATTTTGCTTTAGTTTTTGCTTTCTGCGATACCGTCGCTTAACTTAATCTTCAATTTATTTCCTCATAGTAGTGCATATGTTATTCTTTTTGGGTGAATAAAGTTTCTTTAACCACAACAAGCAGAAAATAAATCGTATGATATTGATGAACCAACTACGCAGGATGATTTTAAAAATTGAATCGTGCAATTACAAATACATTCTTTACATTATTTATCTCAGTTATGGGTTTTATTTCTGAAGTGAACTGTGTGTGTACAGTGTACACATTGAGTGGTACTTCTGAGGCTGTCTATCTAGGTCTTACACCTTCATCACTATCAACGTATATACTTGCATTTTGTTTTTAAGTATATTGACTAACACGAACGGATGAATGAATTCACTTAGTATTTTTATCAATTTCATAAAAATAAACGAATGATTTGTGAGCTTCTGAATAACAATTCCAAAGCAGCTACCCAAATGCCCTTTCTTTGGTATTGTTCGTCAAGTCATTGAGTTCTATAATAGTCCTGAGTTGACCTAAACTACTACTGACGAATGCTTGCACTGGCTGGACAGGTCCACTCCAAACTGTGTGTGTGTTTTTTCAAAAGACACACACACAGACTATGTTGTGTGTCTTGATGGTTTTCCTATGTTTTGACCATTACATGTTTGTTGTATGGACTTTAAAAGAGACTTTGACCCCTGAGTTTGTTTCGGTGTTTCTTTTTAGGGTAGTCAGCTAGGAAACACCGGCCTCATCTACTTAAAATTGACGTGTAAAAGTATTTTTAAAACTTATTTGCAAAATAAATATCATTTAGGTTTAGGTTTTAATTTGTTGGTCTTTTATACAGTTATCTAGTAAAAGATATATAATCTTCCTCCTTACATCGTATATCTTAATACTGAGGGTCATGTCCTTTCCCTGCTTCATTACTTTCATTTATATGATATTCTTCCATTTGTTTCTGTTTCTGGCGGTGTGAAAGTAGTAAAAAAG
Organism: Leucania comma; assembly: GCA_958295575.1. Lineage (NCBI taxonomy): Eukaryota > Metazoa > Arthropoda > Insecta > Lepidoptera > Noctuidae > Leucania > Leucania comma. Next base: position 6,910,236 of record OY282469.1, read on the forward strand.
AATATAAAGAAAAATTAATTAACAGAAAATAAATTTTATGATTGATTTGATGAACAAACTACACAGGATGGATTTAAAAATTCAATCGAGCAATTATAAATATACTCTTTACATTAAAATGAGCCGTATTCCAGATATGGGTTTTATTTCTGAAGATTATATTAAAATCGAAAAATATTAAAACTGTGGGTGGGGTCTGATATCACAATAAGCCCAACAAGAAGTACTCGTAATTAATCTATAATTAATTATTTGTTGTATAGTAAACTGTGCATATATTTATGCAGGTAAGTAGGTACTCTCGCGTCTGAATCACATAAAAATGATAATCACAATCAGGCGATCATAAAAATCGCCTTAAAATGTTTATTGTTCCAAATGAGTTTATTCTTTTAATTACAAATCCTTATATTAAGGTAAGTTTTGCTACCGTTCCAACAGATTTCAAGTTATTTGTGTGGGCGAGTTCTTTATACTAGATTTTTTATGATTTCGTAAATAAATTTAAAATCAATAAAAAATGTTACTGCAAATTTTTAATGCTTTAATACTGTTTTGCTCATCAGATAAAGTAGGGATACATTTAAGGGGTATTTTATTGAATTTTAATACGTTTCACTAAAACGGGGACAAAAATAAAAATGGAGTGAGTCGTTTTGAATTCTTTTAGAATAATCATATGCCCTTATAAGGACATTATATACTGATACTCATCTTGCCAATAAAAGCATTAAAAACACCAAATAACACAACAAATATCAGTTTTTACTTGTTCGAAGTAGGAAACCGGGTCAATAAACTCGACCAACAATGTCAAATCGATAAATCGATTCGAGCTTTCATTTTGCGATCGATTTAGAGATAGGGCAACATTGTATGAAGTACTAGCTAACAAGTGCTGAAGTAAAATGTGTAGGTTAATTTTATGCAGAAGTATTTTTAGTAATATGTTGTAATAGGAGCCTTTTTGGCCTCCCACAGGTTTATTTTTAAAGTGATTATTTTTAATAATAATTAATCGTATTATTTTGGTTGTCCTTTTTATTTCTTTATTGCATACCTTAACTTATTTTTTTAAACGCGCGCCTCAAGGAGATGTCTTCAAACTGTACCCAGTAGAGTCGAAGCCTACTGGGGCCATGGGTAATGTGAAAGTCAACATCAGGGCCCTGGAACGAAGGCAAAGAAGGGAACAGGAGTGGGTTTAAAGGTCAGTAAAAGTTTGACAATATTTCCCGCCCCGCCCAAGGGCGCAGAGACGTCAGTCATTGGATAATTTTACGACCTAAAAAAAAGTAGCCTAAAGTGCCTGAAAACTTAGTACTTTCTAAACTTGACACCATAGATTAAATCGCGACAGTGGAAGATAGGTGACTCGCCTCTAGCGCGTGGAGCGCTGAAATTGTGCCAATTGGCACGATTTCACATCGGTCGCGACGATCATACATATTCGGCGGCTAACGCTTTTTCGTTTGCACGACAACGCCAGCTCATATCTCTGTCCTTGTCTATCAGTGACTACAGGTAGTGTAGATGTGTGAGCTTCGATTCCAGGTTTTCTGATTGCGATGTTAGCGCGTAACTTCCTATATAATATATATCAATGCTAGACACTGGCTAAATGCACAAACCGTGATAAGACAAAAATAATAATAATAATAACGCGTTCATCAACGCGTTCATTCTACCTTCTCATACCATTCTGTGAACATACTTGTTTTTCCATACGAATGATTGAGTAAATAACCAATAAACTGAGCAATTGATATCCGTGTGTGTAGGTCTAGATTGGTGGCCTGTGTCCCTGATAAGGCACCCCGCTGGCATATGAATAGTCATAGATTTCTATTGATTGTGTAATGGAATAATTATAATCGGAGGTTTATGGTATCTATTATAGACTATAGGTCTATTAGTATTATTCTTAATTATCTGCTCGATAACCAACCTGACTAAGTTTACCTAAAGTGGGTGATTGACGTACGAGCCTATACCGCGGTTTTAAAGACCGTCGGTTTACTCGCGGCTCGTTGGTGCTGATCGACTAGCGAGTAAAACAGTTTTGGACGACGAGCCGAGTAGAAAATTAAGCAAACACGACGAGCCACGAACCAGGCTCGTCGTTCGTACTGCAATGATACACCGGCGAGCTTTACCGACGAGCCATAAGACCGCGGTTTTACTCGCCCGTCGAGCAGGGCCATAAAGCAGAGTATACGCCTTGTTGATACTTCGCGTGACCCAAGAGTTGGTTTTTACCTTGGACAGAGGATAAGCATTGCCATACAGCGTGGCAATGTCGCTAATCTTTTGCGCACACTGCCAGTCGACAGCGATGTGGAAGCGTTTTTTGACGCCATATTTTAGTTAGCCGTAGTTAGCGTAGGGTTTTTATTATTTTAAAATGTACAAATTATGTAGAAATAAATATCATCTTCATCATCATCATTTCAGCATAAAGACATCCTCTGTAGGACATAGGCCTCCCCCAAGTGTGGCCACAATGAATGTGCGTCTAGCATCCATCGGATTCCCGCAACCCTTACCAGGTCATCGGTCCACCTTTTAGGAGGCCTTCCAACGCTACGTCTTCCGGCACGTGGTCGCAATTCCAGAACCTTTCAACCCCAACGGTCTTCCGTTCTACGAGCAATGTGCCCTGCCCATCGCCACTTAAGAAGTAAATATGGGCAGAGTTAATTGTTTTATGTTCTATGTAAATGCTAGACGCTAAGACAATGACAAAGTTTCGTCTATGTCTCGTTAGAGTTTGTTAGTCTCTACTTTTTTGGTAAGACGAACATGAACAAGTTCTTCTTAAACGAAATACGAGGGGAAAAAACTTAAACTAGGTACGTGCATATGGTTACTTTAATTTAATTTGCAGTTATTATTTATATTTTGAATCTAATTATTATGTCGTTTACAGTTTTTTTGGGTGGGAAATCATCCAATCATCCTGCTCTTGGGCAAAGCAAGAGGGCGTGTCAGACTTTTACTGACTAAAACCTACTTATGTTCCTGCTTTGCCTTCCAGGGCCCCGGGGATCTTTTTCGCACGACCCAGGGCATGACGTTTAATGTAAGATTTGGCCTGTCACTAATATATAAAGACAAAATTTTGTACTATGTATATTTGTGTATGTACCTACTTTGCACACAAACGGCACAACAGATTTAGATGAAATTTGGTACCAGGATAGCTTATATCCTAGACATCATTTCACAAGACGCACTGTAACAATATGGTGGGTTAACTAGCTGTATAGTATTAGAAATACGGAAGTAACTCTGCCTGACTTTACGACTAAACAGATTGGAATGAAACAAGTCTATACTGTGTGTGAATAGGATATAGGTAAGGATTGTTTATCCCAGGGAAATGTACCCTTAGGACATTTTTAGGGTACCGTACCTCAAAAGGAAAAAACGGAACCCTTATATGATCATTTTGTTGTCCGTCTGTCTGTCTGTCACGACCCTTTATCATCAAAACACGTGAAGGTATCGAGTTGAAATTAGTACAATATACTCAGATTGTTCTTTGAAGCAGTGAAAAAATAAAACTTAGAAGTTTTATTTTTCAACGGCAAAAAAAGATACGGCCGTTTTTGTTCCGAAAAACGTACATTTCGACATTCTCAAGGGAATCAAAATTCGTAGGGTACTTCCCATTGACCTAGAACCCTGAAATTTGGCATAAAGCAGGGTCTTATAGCACAAGTATAGGAATAGATTTAAAAACTGTTTTCTAGTAATGTCATAAAAAAACAATACTTTTTTTCCATCCGGAAAAATCTTCGAGACTCGATTCGGCGATTCGGGAATTGAAATATTTACGTAAGTTAGTTTGTACGGAACCCCTGGGTGTGCGAGCCCGACTAGCACTTTGTGTGACAGAGTGGACGAAATACACCTCCGTCACACTTTTTTGTACTGATCAATTGTCGATAAAAAAGAATAACATAATGTTCTTGCCCTTGTCCCCTGATTTGAGATCGCCGCAACATGCTTTTTCTTCCATTTTTTCCTGTCACCCGTCATCCTACCAGTCTCCCTTTTCTTTCATGTCACTTTCTACACGACCCTTCCATCTTTTCTCTGGCCTCCGTCTTCCTCTTCATCCATCCACATAGTCATAACTCTTTTAGTAAACCTCCTCTATACATGAAAATACCAAGACAAATGATTCCCCTTCATCTTTTCAGTTACTGACGCCACTTTCAAAATTCTTCTAATGTACTAATTTCTCACTTAATCCATTCATGTCACACCACACATCCATCTCATCATTCTCCTCACACAATCCATATCATTTTACAACTATGACGTTATTATTCTGCAATAGCTATGAGGATACGGATGCATAAATAACACTCAATACCGCTACACATCACATAAGTAAAAATAGAAATGACAAATTAAGTTAAACAATTGATCCCGGATCCCGGAGTTAAACATGCCTAAACGTATCCTATGAGACCTGAATAGTGATGAGATCCGGCGACTGATACCAATCAATTACTGACAAACAGTACCGAATGTTACCTCTAGTAAAAAATGAAACGTGATGAATTACGACCGAAAAGTGTGGTAGAATATCAATGTGTTTTTTAATCTAGCTGAAAACCTCCTGAGAATCAAAAATTCGAAGACCTGTGACATCCACCTACCTTCACTGAGCTCACGTGTTGGATTATGCTCATTCAATCTCCTAGAGAGTAGTCCCAGCAGTGGGATCATCATATTTGATTTTATTATTTGGTTTAATTGATTTTATTATTTGATTTTAATTGATTTTATTATTTGGTTTAATTGATTTTATTAATATGATAATGATCTTAGTAATTGTATAATATCTGATTGACTTAATTTAATTTATTTTTGTAATAATGGAATGGAATTGGTATTTTATAGTTACTAACATAGTTTTAAGTAAATATTGTTAAAACCCTTCTATGAGTGAACCACTTGAAATAAATAAATAATAATAATTTTAAGGCTGAATATTCTATATTATGCAATCTCTGCTACTAACCTCACTTATGTAATATTTTTTAATAATCTAAACTAAATGAGGCCACCCTGAGAAGAAACAATTAAAGAAACTCAGAGGTCAAAGTCTCTTTTAAAGCCCATATGGTAAACAAGAAAATGGATCTAATCATTTATGAGGAACTTAATGATGAGTGTCTGAGAAGGTCTTTTTAAAAAAGAACGACACAGGTTTTAGTGGATCTGTCCAGCCATTGTAAGTATTTGTCAGTATTTATGTAGCTTAACTCAGGACTAAGCGCCTTGATAAACGAATATTTTAGCCCATATACACTTTATAGATTATATATTCAAGACACGAATTTTATTCAACGCCAATTTCCTGCAATATCCTAAGTCAACAAAATATTAAAAAAAATAAGTCCTCTGTTTGGGTAATTATTACTTTGACCTACTATTATTTATTAAGTATATAATACAATAGGTGAAACCTATCTAAAAAACCTAACTTTACCTATGAAATGGCCGTTTTATTTGATTTGGAATTATAAGTTCAAATAAACTTTATATAAAAGGTACGTTATTCTTTTAAATTAGGTATTTATTGGTTTCTTTGTGTTTTTTATTTTCTGTTATATAGTCTCAAACAGAAACTTTTATTTTTTAAGGATCTGATGTGCGAAAAATGCTTCCTATCAACCCTACTCCTTTGTGGCTGAGAAAGTGTGTGTGTGTGTATTTGTTACTTTTCAAGTTTGAACGCTAGAATGGTTTTAGAAAAGGCAAGGAAGGAAGGTAGTTTTGTTTTTATTTAATAAGCTCCAAAACTAATTTTAAAAATTCTTTCATTTAACATTTTTTTGGTTAGTGGGAAAATCATCCAATGACATCTTTGCGCTCTTTGACGGGGTGGGAGATAGTGTCAGACATTTACTGACTAAAAACACACTCCTGTTCCTTCATTGCGTTCATACCGGGGCCGAACCTTCCTTTCGGAAACAGATCCTTGGCCCCAGTAGATTTCGACTCTGCTGGGCCCCTACAGTTTGCTGACAACTTCTTGAGCCTCTCTACCGTCGACGATTTCGGTTACCGGGTGGTTGGACGGCGAGCTATCCATTGCTTGCCATCCGTAAGCCCATCACTGGCAAAATCGCCGTATGAAGCCCATAATTACACGTAAACATAAATAATTAACGTGATTGTAACAAACATTTATAGCCGTTACGTACTGAAACGTTAATTAGTTCTGACACAAATGCTTTTGTGACCGTTGCGTGAAAATTAAAGGGAGGGACAATCTCGAGCCACTTGATTAAGATTTATAAACACTTTACAGTCCATTGTACTATTTCTACTCGCTATTAATTAGTGTCATCTAAGTCACAGATCTGAGACTAGGAATGTGAACGGAGATGATACTGATTGACGGTGTTGTTTTCTTCTTAGCGTGACGATAGCAAAATTAATTAAATTCCTTGCCTGGCCCAGTATTCGGCTACGGCAAGGCAGTCCACTGATGCTGTCGTTTGTGTTGGTGGGTTTGGTGTTGTGGTACAGTGTGACTGATTGTAACAAGATCCTGGCCATATTACGTGTATCTGTTATCATCATCATTTTAGCCGAATGATCGACCGTCTATTCTGCAAGCAATGTGCCCTGCCCACTGCCACTTAAGTTTGCAAATTCTTTGAGTATTGATCCTTCTGCGGATATCTTCATACCTTTTGACTATGCCCGAAAAGTCAAAAGGCCTATGCCATGCCATTGCCCTAATGTGGTGACTAATGTTGTAAAGCTGAATAGTTTGTTTATTCGAACGTGAAAATTTTAGAAACTATTGTATCGAAATGAAAACTTATTTTCTATAAATATACTAAATATATTTTACAAGTTCAAGATACATACTTCATTAATAATTAACTAATACACATTATATTAAAATTTGAAAAAAAAAAGTTCAAGATTAAAACTCTATATTTTATTTTGTTAATAAAATTAATGAAAAATATTGTATTTAAGTATTTTAACCAATAATATATTTAAGGTTTCTGTTGACCCATTTATCAAGGGAAGGTTACAATATTTAAAATGACAGTGACTTTATTGCATGTGATAATCAAATAATCGTTTTGCTTGTTTAATGCATTACCATAATTTCAGAGATCATCGCAATAAATGTTTGACGTCATTGCAGTGCTATCAAAACGACCGGAAAAACGTAATGGAAGACAAACAAGAGACAAAAGAACACAATGCGAAAACACAACTGACTGGCATCGATATTATTATCATTAATTAGCTCCAGTAGCTTCGCCTGCATGATAGGAGAAAATTATTCTATGAGAACATACTCTTGAGATGAAAACGAACCCTTATACCATTCCAGGAAATGGTCTACCCATATACTAAATTTCGTCCAAATCCGTTCAGCTATTCCAGCGTAAAGATGTAACAAACACACACACATAAACTTTCGCCATTGTAATACACACACCATTGTAATATAACACTAGCGTGATAATAATAAGAAAAAAAAAAACAAAAATTAAAGTGAACATTATCCCAGAATAAAAGTAATCTATGTATTATTTCAGGGCATAGTCCAGTGTACTAAATTTCATCACAATTCGTTCAGCTGTTCGAGTGTGAAGCAACAAAAAATATACATGCACTCTGATAATTTTTTACCTTTATAATATTAAAGTGATATCCAAATAAAGAAGTACCTATTAAATACAAGCTTCACCAAAACCTACGTGATTATCTTCACATCCCTCTCCTTCAAGTCAACATTTAACTAAGTGAGCCTATCATAGAACAATAAACGATATAAACACATATCAACTAATTGAGCATTTATCGACCGACCCATCATGGCTGCCCGAAGAGGGAAGGGGTGGATAGCCGCGGGGGTGAAGTCTGCGGGACGAGAGGCAGGGCAATTCCTAGGATATGTGTGGAAGCTCTATTTTCATCTGCGCACAACGCTAGAAAAACCCGGACTGCGCAACTCTAGGTTCAATCGATAAAATCTAGGCACATAACCTGAATTGAAGCACATAGATAGGTCCTATAGTTAAAAGTAGCTACTGACAAAGCTACTAACTATACAACTATATAATTACAGGTTGTTACTTCATAATTGTCACATAAAACTGACAATATTCCCTGACAATTAAGCAATTAAACCTACCATGCTTGCAAGATACTTTGTTGAAAATACGAAATTGCAGTAATTAAGCAATCTATGTTTGAATAAGGATTGATAAAAGCGATTTATAAACATTGTTAAGTGCTAGGTGGCTTATTATTCAAGAATAAAGCCTATTTCATATTGTTTTTGACGTGGTATATAAATCAAATATTGAATTGATAATGGCTCAATTAAGTATGTGAATAGATATGAGATTGATTAACATACCTTTAGTAATTGTCCGTTGTTTGGTATATATTCTACGTTAATACGAACTGTTTTGTTTATTTACTACACTATTTTAATATTATTAGACAGGATAATTAATCACAATCAAGCTCCCGGCGGCGAGACTTGTTGCGTCCAAGACGTCGCGAACTTCTCAGGCTCTTTTACCACTCCAGAGCTTTCCCAAATATTGATCGCGCGCTATATTAAACTTTACTCCTACGCGATAGAGTCGTTTATTGTTCGCTGTTGAGTAAGAAGCCTTTGTCCAACGCGCAGGCGCGTGAAATTTCGAGATAATTCCTGTGGTGCTATTCTCTAAGAAAACGCAGCGTTGCCGCTACGACGAATATCTGAATAGGAAACATTGAATTAACAATCCAATGTATAAGTTCATTAGGTTGACAATCTAATGTATCCTATTTGGGTGTTCGTTGTTGAGGCAGTGCTGCGTTTTCTTAGAGAATAGCACTACTGATCTCAAAAGGTTTATTGAGGCGTAGTAATAGTTATTATCGTGTATAGAAATAAGTTTTATCAATCAAAACGTGAGAGTAATTTAGAAGAACTGTATCTTCATTTCATTCAAAAATAACTGTTCTGTCAATTGCATAAAATACCTTCTTATTAGTTTATAGATATCTTTACAATAATGTAGTAAAAACCAGAAAATTGAAATTGAAATCGTTAGTTAAGTTGTGGCACTTACACGTACTCTGACCAGACTTGCAACGATTATTATTGCTACTGCAAGATACATTATTTATCAATCTCGTTTTGTTAATAGATTGACGCACAAAAATGTTCCCGGAAACATTTTATTAAATACTTTTGATTATTAACGGAGTTTTTTCGCGAATCACGGTTTGAATACACATGTCACGGAATTGTAGACACATTTACTTATTCAAAAATGAAGATGTGTTTTTAAATTAAAATCCCGTTAATGTAAACGACTAGTGCCGGGAAAGCCGGAACTACTAAATGCTGCACGGGACGCACCTTGCAATCCTTGTAACAGGGACAAAGGATGGCGTCCATTAATAACTTTCAATATTTAACTTTATGCCTGTTAAATAAAGTTCCAAGTTGCGTGCCTTTTGGTCAGCGCGCAGGCGCGGTATGCTGCATTCGATTGATGGCTAATTTATAGCTGTATCTAGGACGTTCAGGTCAACAGGAATATGCTATGGGTGGGGGTGACGACCCCACCTTCAAATATTGATTTTACATTACTTAGAGACAGCAAATTTGTTTTTGAAGTAAAATTATAAATCGGAAAAAAAATCTGAATGTTCTGATCTATTAATAAAATAATTGTTCCCATTAAAAAAAAAACCAGGAGCAGCGCTTCGTAAAAAAAATCACTAACATGCAATAAAACGCAGGAATAAAGCAGTAGACTTGTCTTTTGTTGTGAAAAAGATAGAATTTTCATTTTCTCTTTTTGATAAAAAACTGCTGGAATGGGGGCAGAATGGATGCGGAATACAGTTGTGAGTCGCAGCTTGGGGAAGGTCTATACTCTGCAGTGTACTACGATAGGCTGGATTTATAATTATTTAGTAGGATCGCGTTTGACCATTGTTAAGGCAAGCGTGCTCCATCGTCATGGCTTACCTTTAGGTGAGATAGTGGTCAAGCGCGAGCCGGTAAAAAAAGTACCTAAATATAAGTTATATAAAGGTCATTAGCTTTTGCCATCGCCTTCGTTCGCGTGAAAGAGAAGATGAATGCAGTGATGAAGTGAAAGAATTTTTAAAATGGGCCAAGTAGTTTTTAAGCTTATTCATTACAAAAAAAAAAACATGACAAATGAAGTAATTAAAAAATGTGGTAAACAAAAGCTTGAAAATATAACTTACGTGTATCCGAAGCAAACTGGCTATAATCACGATAAGACAGAGTGCGAAATACATGAAAAAAAATGAAAATGGAACACGGGACACAAGAATAAAAAAACCAAGATGGCGGCCCGAAGTACAAAAGGACACGTTTTTTCAACACTGTGCCCTGCAAAGCGAAACGCGGTGTACGATCTTTGTAACAATTATTAAGCTAATTTATACTTTCACACTTTATCTTAAAGTCCCTAATTCAATGCTACAACGTTACAACCTGGAGACCGGTACAGAACTGTTGCACGGAATGACGTCGCGCGCAGTGCACAGCCTTATTTCAGGAGTCGGGAAACGCAAGTGACGATAGCGTAGGATATTGAGCTTTATTTTATGCGTAATAAAGCTCGATGTTGTGTGCTGTTGAGGTGGAGGCCGTGTGCAACGCGCAGGCGTGGTTGGCTGCATTGGATTGATGGTTATTTTGAGCTCTGTCCAGGGGCCTAGTGTCCCTGAGTAAGTATTGATTGATAGTTTTGTAAGTACTATCATAGACTTTGTTATCTTGTTTTCAATTTACTTGCTTATGAAAATATAAGGATTGCAAAAATGCATTTTATCTAAAATTGATGACATGTGTTACGCGAAAATGCCACTTAAAGCCTTTAAAGGCAAGTACAGTCTAAGTTTTTCCTTTACAGGAAAGAGTAGAGTGTGATAAGAGGTTCTTGACTAGAATGTTAGGCAATGCTTGCCGAGGACAGTTTATGGATGGAGTTTATGGTTTATCTAAACAAATTGAGCTTACTCCGTGCATCGGAAATTACGTTAAACTGCTAGTAATGGCTATCATTTGTAGACCTATGGTAAACGTTACGCATAGGCAGAAGCAAGGAAATCTGACATCAATCTTGCGATCGAGTTAAGTATCATGCCACCAAATTACTGGGTTGTACAGGTGAGTTTGGCAGTCGCTTCATGTAAAATGCTGTTATCCAGCTGCATCTTGTTTGTAACTTAAAATGCTCGCACTTAACCCCTTCAAACACTACTTAGCCTTTTTCCAAAGTATAGACTTTAATTATAGACTTTTGCTTTGATGCAGAAGTACCTATACCAGTATTTGACATGGAGTTACTGCCTATCTGACTGCTCTTCTTCTTCCTGTCCTGACTGCTACAACCCAGTAATTAGGTAACAAAATACCGAATGGCAAGACTTGAGTCAGATTTTCTAGTAGAAGATTAATGCCAGGAATGAAGATATCAGGAGAGTCAAGGTTACCGACTTAGCAAAAAAAAAAAATTGCCAAAATTAGGTGGCAGTGGGCAGGGACCATTGCTTACTGAATAGGTTCTTGAGTAAAAACTGCATACAGATAGACGCAGCGTTGGAAGCCCTCCACAAGGTGGACCGATGACGTAGTAAGGGGCGACGGAAACCAATGAATGCGAGATGCAGAGGGCCGGTCGTTCTTGCGATACTTGCCTTTGACCTACAGTAGACGTCTTTTAGCTGATATGATGACTGTCCAAAAAGACTGTCAAAGATTGGCCGCCGGGATCAACAGTTTAACATGCTTTTTTTCTTTCCGTGGCTCGTAGGTAAGTAATTAGAAACAAACCCTTAGCTATTTTAAATCTGTCCATTAACCGTAAAGTAGGATACATATAACGAAGTAGTAGAATTCCCTTCCGGAGTCTGTGTATACTGATATCTACAACTTAGAGGCTTTAAGTCAAGAGGAAATACGATACTTCTTGGCAAGCGTGATGCATCGTCGTCTACTTCTGCGCTTGCCATCAGATACGATAGAGGTCAAGCGCGAACCTATCACTAATTGAAAAAAGTAGCTCCATCAATAATCTAGCCAAGTACATCTTTCGTGGCAAAATTAGTCGATCAGACTAATTTAACTAAGGATGTTATTAATATTTATTAGTAGGTATATACGACGTTCATATATTTTTATTTAATAGACTTGTGTTTTTTATTTATTTATAAAAACTAGTGCTTGATTGCAATCCCATCTGGTGGTAAGCGGTGATGCAATCGTTGATGGCAAGGCAAGTTAGTTTATTAAGAAGTCTGTTCACTCTAGCCTTCAAGACACTTAAATTATAATAGGACAGGAAGACCGAAAGAAGAAGGTTTATGTTGTACACTTGCTCCTACTCTCGAATATTATCTCCTTGTCACTCAAAGGTTTGCTAGGAGAAAACTCAAATAAATAAATAAAACTTATACTGAGTTAAGTTTTTTCGCCTCTGAACATGAATTGTTAAACCAATTGTTGCATAGTATGTTAAATTTTTGTGTACAATAAATATTAATTAAGATGAACTGAGAATTGAGATAAAAAGTACCGATTTAATCCTACTTCCTATTAAAGTATTATATTCCTATATGAGTATTTTGGATGTTTGTTGATTATTATGAAACTTTCCAAACACATAGGTAAGGGATTATAAAATGATACTTTTTATTTAAATAGTGCGTTCTTTTGGGGAGTGGAAATATTTCTCACGTGAGTGAAACCACGGACTAATACGAAATATATATTATATGTAATTATACTTACATGTGACTTGATCAGAATGCTCAGCACTACCAAAACTAAACAGATACTCAAACAAATTACTCCGTTTTGAAAGAATTTTGAATGTAACACTATAGTGTAAAGCTCCATAGACTAATAAATAAAATTTCACGAAACTTTTGTTTTTAATGACATGAAAATAATAATCGCGTGACGAAAATTACCCTTCTAACACGCAAACGAAATTAAACTGTAAACTGAATATGTTAAACTTGATTTTTGTTAAACTTAATGCAACGACTACATTAGGGGAAAGTGACCGTGACACTACTGTGCATTATCTCGGGCGAAGCTGCTCTGTGCACAAGTCCTGTGCGATCCATCGCGTTGGGAACTGAACTTTAACTCTGTGTCATAAGGTTGAGATTCCTTTGCAGCTGTGATAGATGCCTTTGTGCAACGCGCAGGCGTAGAAGTGCAAGTTATAGATGTTGAATGGTAATATGTTTAGTGTATCTAGGTAACGGCTGGGATATTGATTGAAAACTATTTTTACTGCGTCAATTTTCTCTAGAGTTTTTTGAGTCTTTATTTTAGTTTATTTTTCTTGCATCTACTTCTATTTTTTTTTTAATTTTAATATTAAGTTGTAACAATAAATAATGATCGTGTTATTTCTTTTTTAATTTTCATCCATTAAATCCGAGTTTATTAAAATAAACTTTTCATAACTTAAATGTATCCTATCTACTAGGGAATAAATGAAACCCCACACAAAACACTTAGAGAAAATTCAAGTCAGTAGTACTAAAGTCTCACTCGACCTTAACCGTTTTCTTAGCTTGCTGTCATCCCTTAAGCGCAATACACGGTACTGGCAATTATGGGCTTTAAGACAATACTACAGAGTCGTAAATTGAGTGAAAAAGACGTGAATAATAATGAGTGCTATCTTAAATGCAAACTAGTTACTACGGATGAAAGCAGAAAAATCCCACAGGAACATAGTCCCGGAATAAAAAGCATCCTATATGCTATTTCAAAACACGGTCTACTCGTGTACAAAATTTCATCCAAATACCTGTAGCAGTTTCATATACACACACTCACAAACTTTCTCCTTTATAATATTAGTGTGATGGGGATTCAGCACGATTTAAAGACACATACTTTTTATAGGTACTCTCTATTTTGACTGAAAGTATAGCCCTTACCGCGTCTGCCTGTTCGCGGTAAACTCAAAAATTACTGAACGCATATTGGCGGATTTCACTAGATAGAGTGGTTCATGAGAAATGTTTGAGGGCAAAACTTGAAATTTGGCACAAATATTAACCTAAATCAATAAAAATCATAGTCATTATTTTAAACTAATTTCAAAACACGGTTTAAGGGTTGTTAAAGTTTTTATGAAAACATTTTTGTGAACACAGTCGCGGGAAAAGTGCTAGAATTACATAAATGTTAAGAACAGAAACTGAAGCTGTTAAATGTCATCGTGAAGGTCAGGTTCCCAGTACTGAAGCTTCCCACACACGCCTGAAAACGCACTTTACCATCCATGCTGTAAATTGAACCTTATTGCTTTGAAATAAAGTCGAATATTCTATGTGGGGATGTTAGAGGCATCTGTGCAACGCGCAGGCGTGCACTGCATTTAACAATAAATCATATAGAGCTATGCCTGGGACTCTAATAGTAGGTACTTGGGGAATATTGATTTATTCCTCGTCTGATGGAAAGTTTTGAGTCAATGCGTAGTATACACAGTTTCGATAATTTTATTTAGAGAAAATAAATATATAATTGAGATTATATACTCGTAATAATCATACAAAATTTGTTAATATTAGATTACGAAAAAAATATATTTAAAGTAATAAACGATTTTTATAATCATGTCTTTTTACGGGCAATCTAACCAGCAATGAATATTAATATGTTAATGTAGGTATGCCTAATGACTAAAAATAAATATGTATTTTTATTTATTTTTTATTTAGAAAACCAATTAACATCGTTCATGTACAAAGGCAAGTTATACTTGACAATGAGTCTTTTCCCAGAAGAGAGAGAGATCACAATATAAAATATAAACCTACATAAATAAGATACATTTAGAAAGGAGAGGCCTTTGCCCAGCAGTGGGACACACAATAGGCTAAAAATATAAGGTATATAAAAATGTTGGATGGTGATAAAAAAATAAGTTCTATATCCCCATCAAGATAAGACGTAAGCAGTATTTCTTTGAAAAAAAAAAACTACACAAGACTGCTTTTCAGCCGTTGGGTGGAGTGTGAGGGCAAGTAAGACTTTTACTGACAAAAAACGAATCCTGTTTCTTTTTTGCTTTCGTTCCAGGGCCCCAGGGTTGATTTTATCACAACCTGTGGCCCTAGTAGGCTTCAACCCTGCTGGGCCCCTATGGTTTGCCCGTCGACTACTTGGGCTTGGTTCGGAACATAAGACTGCATGACATCTCAGTGTGCAACAGCCTGTTGCCTCACGATCTCATAGGGAGTAAAAACTCTTTTATTTTATATAAACCGTTTGTCAATCAATTTTGATCTTTATTGCTTGAAGATAAAGTTTTCAAGGGTTGATAAAATAAAAAAAGATTCTGTGATAACTGATGAGGAACTCGCAGAGAAAAATGTTGCTTGCATTTTTTTGTTGACGAAATGGTTTTGATTTTGTAATTTTAAGAACTGTTATATGAAAAAGTTTTTTTATTCCTTGGCTTTATTCTATATTTTATTCTTTGACTTAAAATAATAATAGACATAGGTACAGGTCAATCTCAAAGCAATTTCTGGATATTTCTTGAAATAGCGAATAAGATACTTTGGTTTACATTTACTTTTGATCTATCTGTAGGTATACCAAGTCTCATCGAAATGCGTTCAACCGTTCGAGAATGAAGAATAAAGAGACACACCGACACACTCACATACTTTCGGTTTTGTAATATTAGTGAATTAACTTACATGTATCCTGATCAAACTTGCTATGATGATGATGAGGCAAAGAGCTAGATACATGGAGGCGTTTGGAGAAATTACTGATGAAGGAAATGCGATGTTTTTATTTACATTACGCAACGAAATCTTTGATTTCTAAAAGCTATGACTGAGCTATGTAACAGCGTGTAAACAATTAAAGGTTTTATTTACTGTAAGTTAAAGTCCTTTGTTGCTTATTACGACTTATCAAACCGGACGCCGTCGCGAAACTGTTGCACGCTTTCAGTGCACAGGGCTTGTTTTTAAATCCTGAAAGCGCATTGAACTCGAATCGTGCAATTTTGAACTTTAAACGTTATTTGTTTAGGGTCATTGTTGAGTGATAGCCTGTTAGATGCTTTTGTGCAACGCGCAGGCGCGAGGCTCGGTACGATTGATGACGAATTATAGATACGTCTAGGGTCTAGGCAAAGCTGGATACTGAATAATTTATTGGAAATTATGGCCCCGACTTACGAGTCGCGGGTTCTAACCCGGTCGGGCGCATTACTTTGTGTAATTTTTTCATCACCATTGCTCTCAAAACGGTGAAGGAACTCCTCGAGAGGAAACCGGCATGTCCTAGAAACAAAAATTCGAAGACGTGTGACATCCAGCAACCCGCACTGGGCCTGCGTGGTGGATTACGGCCCATTTCCCTCTCTTAGAGAGGAGGCCTGTACCCCAGAAGTGGGAACATTAAAAAGCTGATGATGATGATGATGAATCGACTTCGAAAAGGAGGAGGTTCTATGTTTTTTTTTTTATTATTTATGTTCACCGATATCTCGGTAAATTGTGGACCGATTTTGAAAATTTTTGTTTTGATTGAAACATTATTCATCTGACTGAAGGGAAAAGGGACGGGATTCATAGAACTGATCTGATGATGAAACCGGAAGGTAGATAGGTACCGGAATTCTGTAATAAATCAATGTATCCAAGGCGTGTTTGATTTTATTAGAATTGGAATGATTTGATGATGGAACCGAATGGCGGAACGTATCTATTTAAGTTTGGCTGACAACTAAAAGTGTGAAACATAAAATTCTGGAGTCAGTGTTAAATAACGAAGAGACTAAAATATTTAGAAACACCGACTTCCGAAATTGAAATTATTTTGCACTTTTTTATATTGAAGTCGGTTGTATTTTTTAACGATGATTCTCGCATGTCTTCTATTGTTTGGTTCTAGGATATGCTGGTTTCTTCAAGATGTTTTCCTTTACCATTCTGAGAGGAGTTGTAATGAGTTTAATAATACAAAATACTGGGCCTGGCTAGGTTCGAACACGTGAACTATAATTTGTAAGTAGGACTGTTACCTCTCGGGCACCACTGCTCACACTATGGGGATGTAAAAAAGTACAATTTGACTTATTTTGTTTTCGAGTTACTTTTTTTTTATTGTTGATAGGCTCGCGTTTGACCACTATCTCTCCTGATGGAAAGCGAAGATGTGGCTGACGATGAAGCACGCTTGCCTAGAAGTAACCTATTCACTCTTGACTTAAAGACCCCTAGGTTATAGCTATCAGGAAACACAGTTGTTGTTACGTTTAATATTCAAACAGAACTAATATTATAGAAAATTGATCTTTCTAGCAACTACGCAGAGTCTACTTTTGTTATTCAAGGGAAAACGCGCAGGCGCGCGACGAATCAGGCTGATTCCCAAAATAGAGCTCTGCCTGGGTAGTTTAAGGTTCGATATCGAACGATGACTACTGTTGGATACTTTCTGCATCTTTAAGACTCAAAGCTTTGTTATTGTTTACGTTTATATAATATGGAAAATGCAGCTTGTGGTTTTACGACTAAACCAATAGCTTCTGCCAGTGGTTTCACCCATGTGAATGTACGTATCTCCATACAAACCCATTCAACCATTTCCTTTCCTCACCATCAACGATTGTATCACTGCTTACCATCAGGTGGGATCACAGTCAAGCACTAGTTTATATCAATGAAAAAAAACCTTTGGACTCCCATTTTATCTCCTATGGGTTTTTTTATGGTGGGTAACGGGAACAGTACGCGACGTCGACGACTTAGGCTAGGTCCAGACAGTTACCGGACGGTCTGACAGCGAGCTACTCATTGCTCGCTGTCCACAAGCCCGCGCCTACAATGGCCGGAAATCGGAATGGGACCCCGGCGGCCTCCTCCTTCGATAACATTACTGCGTCGCAGAAGGAGACGACCAGACGACCGCCTGCCACTCCTTCTCGCTTCGGACCAGGGCCTGTACCAAGGCCCGACGCGAGAGGTCACCGCCGCCAATCGCCCCCACATGGCACGGACACGTCGACGCCTGCCTAGGCGGGGCATAACTCTACCGTGTGCTCCACAGTGTCCTCTAGGCGGTCCACACAGTGATGACACATGGGCGTCACTCCCGCACGAATCCGGTACAGGTACTTCCCTAACTACCACGTCCGGTGAGTACCTACGTCATGCGGAAGGGGTGGGCGCTGTGAGGTCTTTCTAGCCACGCCTTAAAGAGGAGACTTACCGCCGTAATTACAGCGTGCCCAGCACTGGGATCTTCTAAGAGGCGAATTTTGGAAAATTCTCTCTTAATGCTTGCTTACGTCATAACAAGAAATTTTGTGTAAAATATCGCACTCCTAGGCCCTGTACTTTTGACTGTGCATTAATATGTCAGTCAGTTTCACATGGTTTCACCTTTACCGCCGCTTTAGTTTATCCTTTTATATTATACAGTTGAATGACCTACATATGTGATAGAAGATATGGTTAGAATATGGAAGTTACTTGAGAGAGATTGCACCAACTCTAAGGCCTGTATCTGTCTAGGATACCAGTGAAGCAATCGCCATCCAGTGTCCGTTTGTTGTAAAAAAACAAAGCCTTGGAAACATTGCTGTGGACGAAACAACAACCTTTTAAACCATGCTCAAGTTGAAACGGGCCGCGAAGAGCCCTCATAAAAAACTGGTATAGGGGCGACCACCTCTGCTAACCTACAAGGTGAACCGATGACCTGGTAAGGGTTGCGGGAATCTGATGGATGCGAGACGCACCAGACATTGTGGCGATATTTGGGGTTGACCTATGACCAAAAGTTAAAGTCTTTCGGCTGAAATGATGCGACACTCATTTGTTATTTCTGTAATATACTCACCTTCTGCCTGGAGGTTTGTTATCTGCAGCAGTATCGTTTAGAAATTTACGCGGCTTCAGGTAATGTATACACATTTCAAAAACTTAAACAATAGATAAAATTTAAAAACAATGGCGACTGATTTTTTTTAAATTAAGGCATTCAACCAACCTAAGCTGTCAAAAACCTTTTCAATTTTCCGATAAAGTAAAAAGCAAATTTTAGTCCAAATAACAATCCGAACACGAATGTAACAAAAATGATTCGATCGCTCCAATAGTCATTTTCGCCATCATCATTCATTAATTCGAAATGCGACATTGAAACGGACACACGAGATGACGATTGAATCTGAGCTTTATTTCTTGGACAATAGAGTCCTGTTTTATTTACACGCACTGGGGTCCGTTCGAGCCGAAGGTGAGCGAGGAACTGTTGCACGGGCTCACCGGCTCAGTGCAAGGGGATGAAGTAGGAATGCGTTTGACGACTACCTTCTGAATTCAACCTTCCTGCCTCCACATAAAATATAGTTTTCTGTGTTATGATGTTAGAGTCTTAACGGAAAAGCGCAGGCGCGTACCCAGAGAGATGCTCGTTTGGGGAAAGGTAATATTGATAGATAATTGGAGATATTATTTGGCAGAATGTTGGCTACTAATTAGGAGATAACAATCGCAAAGCACAAATTCATAGCTTGAGCGGTGTCGAAAAACATCAAAATAAAAGAGACGATTACCAACAACACAACATTGATGAAAAAATAAATACTGTTGAGCATTGAATGAATATTAAAAAAAAAAAAAACGAATAATTTAACTTCAAGATTTCACGTGAAACAGCATTTGCTGTAATTCGAAACATTATACACATAAAAAGAGAACATGACATTATAAATAAACTGCACAAAGTTACCTAAGTTTGTTTAGAAAAAAAAATACATACAGCCGAACATAAAACCTCCTACTTTTCGAAGTCGGTTAAAAAAAATGATGCTATGAAAATCTGTATGCCCGACACGCAATTGGTCGATTTTTTACTACCGATAGACTCCTCAGTATGGCACCAGATAACCTATTCACTCTTGACTTAAAGAAATTCTTAAGAGCGGCCAACCCCCAAAAAAAAAAATCCCGAGTTACATTTTCATAGGATCTAGGCTCTATAGAAATTAAAACATAAACTTGTGTAAAACTAATCAAGTAAATACCTCTGAAAAGTGCTTCTATAGAAGACTTGCACATTTAATCGAGATTCTAAATGACGACCTTTTTCCTCAATAACTTTTAAGAGTTTAAATAAAAACACATATTTATTTATGTATTTCCAAAGACAGCTAACAGTTTTCAGGCCTTATCTCTTTTTTTTCGCGTTGCCTCTCTGTCAAACATCGCGTTAGATTGCCTTAGATAAAGCAAAAAACTTTTATACCGTGCTGGACATTGAGGATAGGCGACTAGGGAAAAACGAACATAATAGCTACAACCTAGGGGAGGTTGTAGCTATCAGGAAATACAGGCTCCGGCAGGAATTCCACTCTTTAGCGCAGAATGAAAATGAGTGAACATTGCCCGAAAGAGAGACAATAACCTGAAAAAGAAAGTAGATGGAAAAGACCTAGAGGCAAGAGCCCGATACGTTGGTCAGACCAAATCCGTGCTACAGTTGAGACTACAATACGCGACGCCTCGATCCCTTACGATAAGACAATATAAAGAAAGTAGAACGAAAAATAATATATTTGGCATAACACAACATACAATAAGTTAAGTAAAATAAACACGAAACAACATGGCGAAAATTGTGCATATAGTTTTTTTTTCGGACATCTCACCCATACGTACAAAGCGTTTTGGGAACACATTCATTATGTGTACAGCTAAGAAGTGGGGTTTCTTGATAGCTATACCCTAGGGGTTATTAAGTCAAGAGTGAATAGGCTGCTTCTAGGCAAGCGTGCTTCATCGACGGCCACATCTTCGCTTATCATCGGGTGGTAATGGTCAAACGTGAGTGATAATAAAAAAAATATAGTCCACAACGAAGTTATTCGTCGAGGTCACGACTTACTACCCTCAGCATTGAGGACTTGAGGATAAACGACGCAAAGAGGAGGAGGCAATAAGCACTTGGAATATTATTATTTAGTTTTTAATGTGATGTTTTGGTATTTTATTTTTATTTTACCAGCTATAAGTACTTGGACCTGCGATCCCCCCGCCAAGGCCAAGGGCAAGGTCCCAAGGCCCATCCCCGCGAAGGTGCTCACCGCCGCGGCTGCCCCGTTGGCTGCCGCCGCCATCGCCTCCGCAGACGCCGCCGCCGCTAACACCGCGGCAGGACCCTCACGGAGGGCCCGGGAGGAGACTGTAATGGACTGCCAATAACGGCTCCATTACGTCTCCTCCAGGCGAATATCAACCACTGCGCCCCCGCTCAGGATCTGTTGCTCCAGAGCATGGCGCAGTGGTCGATCAACATCGCCGTTGTCTCCGAGCCGCACTTTGTCCTGCCCAGAGCCGACTGGGTTCAGGACCTGAGCGGCTCGGTGACACTCATTTCGTCGGCCGCCGCCGGTACCCCGGCACTCGAGGCCGTCAAGAAAGGCCGGGGTTGCGTGGCAGCACGGTTCGGGGACATAGTGGTGGTAGGCGTCTACCTGTCCCCGAACAGATCTCTCGCCGAACTAGACAACTCCCTTTTGGAGCTGGATGCCGTCGTTGCTGGGTTTGACTCCAGCCTCCCCGTGGTCGTTTGCGGGGACTTCAACGCCTGGAACGAGGCTTGGGGTTCCCGGTTCACGAACCAACGAGGTCGAAGGGTGGAGGAATGGGCCCTAGGACAGGGCCTAGTCGTACAAAACCGGGGTTCTGTCCCCACGTGTGTGCGGATGCAGGGCGAGTCGGTGGTGGACATTACGTTCGCCAGCCCTGCACTGGCACCGCGCGTCGTCGACTGGCGCGTCATAGAGGAGGTGGAGACGTTCTCCGACCACCGGTACATCCGGTTTGACGTCTCCGCCCAGACCTCGACCGCGCCGGTCCGACAGACCCCGTGTGGTCCGCGTTGGGCGCTGAGGCAGCTGGACAGGGACCTGCTCCAGGAAGCCGCGATAGTACAGGCCTGGGTGCAAGCACCGGACAGGCCTGTCGACATCGACGTCGAGGCGGACTGGTTCCAGGTGGCCATGTCGCAAATCTGCGACGCGGCCATGCCCCGAGTCCGGCCAGGACGTGCCCGGCGCCAAGTACACTGGTGGTCGCCAGAGATTGCGGCACTGCGCGATGCGTGCAATGCTGCGCGACGCCGGTATACTAGACACCGCAGGCGCCGCACCCGTCCACCGGGTGCGGAGGCCATAGAGGCGGAGCTGTATGAGGGATACAGGGCGGCAAAGCGCACCCTCCGAGCGGAGATAAAGCGGGCCAAACTCGAGGCCCGCAACGTGTGGCTGGAGTCTCTGAACGTCGATCCGTGGGGACGCCCATACAAAATGGTGATGGAGAAACTCCGCCCATGGGCTCCCCCGCTGACTCAGAGTCTCCGGCCCCAGCTCGTGGAGGGTGTGGTGAGCGCTCTGTTCCCTACGCGAGGGGAGCATACTCCCCCGCCTATGGCTCCGCCTCCAGCAGCGGTGTCCGACGCGGACCACGACGGCAACGACGGCAACAATGCTCCAGAGGTGACCGAGGTGGAGATGAGAGTGGCGGTGCGAAGGCTGAGTGCCAAGAACACCGCCCCAGGACCCGATGGCTTGCCTGGAAAAGCCTGGGTCCTGGCCATGGAGGAACTCGGGTCTCGACTGAGAGGGCTCTTCAGCGCATGCATGGAGAGGGGCCAGTTCCCGCTTCGCTGGAAGACGGGGAAACTGGTCCTTATCGCGAAGCCGGGGCGCCCCGCGGACTCTCCGTCCGCGTATCGGCCCATTGTGCTGCTCGACGAGGTGGGCAAGCTCTTTGAAAGAGTAATTGCAGACCGCCTCGTCGTGCATCTGGCACGGAAGGGGCCGGATCTTGCGGACGGCCAGTTCGGATTTCGCAGGAGGCGCTCCACTGTGGACGCCATCATGCGCGTGCGAGCCCTCACGACGGGGGATGCGGTGTCCCGGGGCAGGTGTGTCTTGGCGGTGTCTCTGGACATCGCCAACGCCTTCAAATCCCTGCCCTGCAGTTGCATTGGTAGGGCACTCCGGTACCACCGGGTGCCCGACTACCTCTGTCGGGTGATCGAGGCCTACCTGTCGGACAGGTTCATCATCTACCCCGGTCATCAGGGGGAGTTGAAACGGCGAGAGATGTCGTGCGGTGTTCCGCAGGGATCGGTACTAGGACCGCCCTTGTGGAACATCGGGTACGACTACGTGCTGCGCGCCGACCTCCCCGACGGGGTCAGCGTGGTCTGTTACGCAGACGACACGCTGGTCCTGGCGCGGGGACGGTCGTACCAGGCGGCGGTCGAACTAGCGACGCGCGGGGTTGCGACAGTCGTGGAGAGGATACAGCAGTTGGGACTCGAGGTGGCATTGCACAAGTCCGAGGCCATGTGTTTTCACGGCTCTCGGAGCGCGCCACCTCCGGGCTCCCAATTAACGGTAGGAGGAGTTCACATCGGCGTCGGGTCGACGATGAAGTACCTGGGACTCGTCCTCGACAGCCGGTGGAACTTCAAGGAGCACTTCCGACGTCTGGCTCCCAGGTTGAATGCGACTGGGGCTGCGCTCAAGCGGCTCCTGCCGAACCTAGGGGGTCCAGACGCCTCCTGCCGGAGGCTCTACGCAGGCATCGTTCGGTCCATGGCCCTTTACGGTGCGCCGGTGTGGGCGCCATCGCTACGGAAGCGAGTGGCGGCCCGGCTAACCGCCTGCCAGAGGGTCATGGCCATCCGGATGATCCGCGGATACCGTACGGTGTCCTGCGAAGCGGCGAGCCTCCTTGCTGGCCTACCACCATGGGATTTGGAGGCAACAGTCCTTGCACACATGCATGACTTACGCGTGGAGATGCAACGTCGGGGCGAAACTCCGCTGCCGCGACAAGTCGCGGCATGGCGGACAGAGCTCCGGCGGGATCTCATGGTGAAATGGCGAGAGCGACTGTCGCAACCTCGTGCTGGGCACGCCACGATCGAGGCGGTAAGGCCCCTCTTTGAGGCGTGGCTGGAAAGGCCCCACGGCGTCGTCACCTTCCGTTTGGCGCAGGTGCTGACCGAACACGGCAAGTTCGGTCCGTACCTGTACAAGATTCGTGCGGAGACGACGCCCGGGTGTCGCCACTGTGCGGACCGCCCGGTGGACACGGTGGAGCACACAGTTGAGGTGTGCCCCGCTTGGGAAGAGCATCGCCGTGTCCTCGTGGGGGCGATCGGCGGCGATCTCTCGCGCCGGGGCTTGGTTCAAGCCATGCTCCGGAGCGAGGAGGAGTGGCAGGCGGTCGCCTCCTTCTGCGAAGCAGTAATGCTAGTAAAGGAGGAGGCCGACCGCCTTAGGCAAAGGCGGACACGCCGCCGCCGCCGACGGGTTTCCGATCCCAATTTCCGGCCACCGTAGGCGCGGGCTCGCGGACGGTGGGCAATGGGTAGCTCGCTGTCCGTCCGTCCGGTAACAGACCGGTCCGAGCTCAGGTCGTCTACGGCGCGCACCGTTCCCGCGCGCCTCAAGGAGTTGTCAGCAAACTGCAGGGATCCAGCAGGGCCGAAGCCTACTGGGGCCAAAGGTTATGTGAGACTGTCACCAAAGGCCCCAGGATAAAGGCAAGGAATGGAAAGGTAGGTTTTTAGTCAGTAAAAGTCTGACACTGTTTCCCGCCCCACCCAAGGGCGGGATTCGTCATTGGATGATTTTACCTAACGAAAAAAAAAGCTATAAGTACTTGTATTTTAAAAGATTGTATGTAGTTTTTAGCAGTGGTGGCCCAATGGTGACGACCTCAACTCAACGGCGAGTTGTAGGTCACGGGTTTAAACCTAACCAGGCACGCATTATTCCCTCGCCAATTTTCTCAAAATGGTGATGGAAAACATCGTGAGGAAACCAGGACGCCCTAGAACCGAAAAAATGGAAGACAAAATTCACCAAACCGCACTCAGCGCTCAGTGCACGTGTGGTGAATTGTGTGCTTGTTCCCTTTCTTAGAGAAGAGGCCTGATTCCCAGCTTTGGGAACATTATAAGGTTGATTATGCTTATGTCTACATCGTTAAATTTTGGTCGTTTTAATCCCGTGGAGGGTCGGTACAAGAAACACTATCGATTTATAAAGATAAAATAAAAAAATAAAGTACTTTTTTTCTAAAACTCAAATTAATATACGCATCTACAAAATTAATTTCTTTAAGTAAACGTCAGCTGATCGGGGTCAATGAAATGTAGGTAGTTAGTAGGCAACGACCGACAACTCCCTGCAAGCTCATTGACTCGTTTAAATCGATAGGGTTTCATGTATCAAATCAACCCCCCGCGGGATTAAAACGACCAAAATTTAACGGTATAGTTTTACAGTATTCATTATCAAATTTAAACACATTTGATTCTTGTACAGCAGAATTACGAGTAGGTCCATATAGGTACCCATCATCGTCATCTTCCTGCCTTTATTTAGTTTCCCCAGTTACTCGAGGTCGGCACAACATCACTTAATTTTCACTTCGCTTCTTACACAATTCATCCATCTTTCTTTTGGTCTTGTTCACATGACGAACGATTGCCTTTCAACTTTTTATTCACTGGCGCCGCTTTCAATCTTCTTCTAATAGAATGATATTTATTTTGCAAATAGGTTTTTAAAAAACTGGACAGGTGCAAGTCGGACTCACGCATTGAGGTTTCTGTACAAACTACATAAGAAAACATTTCATTTCCCGAATTGAGTTACGAAGGTTTTTCCGAATATAAAACTAAAAATTTAGTTTTCAAATTTTTTTCATAAATAAGTGCTATAAGTAATTGCTTCATGCCAAATTTCTGAATTTTTAGGTCAACGGGAAGTAGGTAGTGGGAAGTACCCTATGAATTTTGTTTTCCCTGAGAGTCGAAGTATACGTATTTTGCGACGTTAACTCAGAAGTTAGATTTTTTCACAGCTTCAAGGGACCTCAGACTTGAGTATATAGTTTCAACTCGATACTTCCACGCGTCCTGAGATAAAGAGTCTTGACAGATAGATAGACAGACAGACGCACTCACACTCACTCACTCACTCACTTTATTCATTCTCGTCCATGAAGCAAACAACCAGTTCTCGTCACTCCACACATTCTACGTTTTATTTTTTTCATCTGTTTTTTTCAAAGGCTAACATTCTGATCATATACATATTTTATTATAGTTTACATTGATACTCGTAAACTGACAAGCCCCAAGAGGACACCGGTGTCCGCACACCTATTGTCTTCTATTGTGTCTCTAATTACGGTATTCGGTATACGGTATACGGTAATTTTATTATATATTTATATATATAATTTACATGAAAAACTTAAACTGTTATTGTTTTGGTATAACTGCGATTCAACAAGAAAACAAGGTCACCTCAAGCTTTGATATTAAAAAAAAATAAGCAAAAGCTTAAATCAACGAAAAATCGTTTAAAAGCAATTAATTTAACATAGTTTTATTAACAGGGCGGCAAGATTTTCACTTGAATCAAAATAGTCAGATTTTTTGTGAGCGTGCGTTGTTGAATATAGAAAACGTAGCGGTCGTCGAAATTTACTTGAAAGTTCGGCGTAGCACTTGACGTAGCGCTACGCCGCCTACGAGAGTAATGACGCCTACGTCCATATGGACTGAAAAAGATAACAGAATTTCGAGAATTTTCTCATAGAGTTTTTGGCTGGTCACCACGTACCGAAAGACGCAGCGTTGGAAGGCCTCCCTCAAGGTGGACAGACGACCTGGTGAGGGTCGTGAGAATCCGATAGATACGAGACAAAAAGGACCAATAGTGGCGACATTTGGGGGAAGCATATATCCGGCAGGAGATCATCCTCATCCAATGTAATGATGTGCATCATATTATAACACAAACTGAAAACTGCACAAAGAATTGTGCAGTTAGTTACAATATGTGTTGTTATATCCACGTGAGGGGGCATTTGGTGACGTAGGTCACGCATGAGGGCACAATCAAGCTTATTTCGTGTAACAAATGATAATCTCATACGATATTGAGCTTTATCTCTAATGAACAGAGTTTACGTTTGTTTGCAACGATGTTAGAAGCCAATGGTGCAAAGCGCAGGCGCGACCTTGTGATCTTCTAAAGGACCTAGGGCAAGCTTTTATTACAAGTATTTTGAAGGGCAATCCATACTAATAGTATTAATGCGAAAGTAACTCTGTCTCTCCGTCTGTTACAGTTAAATTACTGAACCGATTCTGTTATTTATTTTTATTTATTTATTGTGTACTGCCACATTACAATACATTTAAAATTTAATAAAAAAAAAGATTTTATCATGGAGGTCTGATGTATGTAACAATAACGGCGTACATAGCATTTGCAATTTGCTTTGTGAATTACAATTTACAATTAATCAGTTAATACAAAAAGCTGTTCAAGATAACTCTTGAGTTAGTAAGACCCTGTATTACATTGAGGAACAGTGTATTCTCTATATTGTTAATGCAATTTGGTAACATTAATGATAGAAAAAAAAGTGGAATAGTTAAATTAAAATAAAGATATAGTTTTTTGTTTCTTTATTGATTATTAGGTTTTTATCTGAACAAATATGCCAACCCCATCGTAAAAAAAAAGATTTGTCAAAATCAGTTTTTGGTAGGCCATGTAAAAGAAGTGCACGAAAATATGAGTATCGAACTAATTTTTGGTCCGGTGTATCTTTTCTAACACACTTGATTTTCTGGAATCAGGCCTACCTCAATAAGGAAAGAAAACCAAATACAGAAAGTACTGCATTGTATTGTATGTCAGGCTAGTATTCGCAATTCTACGTCTCGACCACGTACAATCGCGGTAATTTCTGCCTGAACACTTAAAAAAAATTGCTTGAATCCTGCGACATGGCTCGAAATCAAACCTTTTGAAGTTTTCGTTTTGAGTGCAAGCAAAAATGAATTTTGTGGTGGTCAGGCAGAAGTGTCTTTGATGGTATTTATTTGCGTACGTGTGGGACAAATGTGTCATTTGATCCTCCCCAGCCCCGCAAAGAATGCCAGAAGGCGCCTTGGTATTACTGCGGGCCTAAAAAGGTCACATGAGCAATATTCATCTAGAGCAAATCATATCGACTGGCCTGTTGGTCTAGTGGTTAGTGGACCTGACTGCAATGCCGGAGGTCGTGGGTTCGATTCCCACCCAGAACAAATGTTTGTGTGATGAGCACAATCATTTGTTCTGTGTCTGGGTGTTATTTTATCTATAATATGTATGTATTTAGAAATATATAAGTATGTTTATCAGTTTTCTAGTATCCATAACACAAGCTCTGCTTAGCTTGGGACTAGACGACGTTGTGTGATAGTTGTGGAATATTATTATTATTATATTATTATATTCCGAATTCCTAGCAGATCATAAGCAATTCTTCTATTGTTCGTAAAATGGTTGCACAAATTAGTCGAATCATACTCAATTCACTGCTTTTTTTTATACGGCAATATTAACAAGGAGTATGATTCTATACTCCTTGTTAATATTGCCGTATAAAAAAAATATGATTCATATTATGATTCTACAAAAGTATATTATATTTTGAAATATTTGTTATTCATTTATTGTGCAAACCTACCACAGTGTTTTCTTTTTTAACCAAAAGGTTGACTGGTAGAGAATGCCTTGTTGCATTAAGTCCGCCTATCTACCACTACTGTACATGAAGTTTAAATAAATAAATAAATAAATAAATAAAAGTGGCCTTTTTAGACCTGCTGATCAAATCGTGAACGGTATCCTGGGCTCTTTGCTCTGTATTTATCAACGACACACTAGACAACTTAGAGCTGATTTCATCATTCAATGTAAAAACTTAGTTCAACTAAACTGAGCTCAGCGTAATCTAGTTTAAAGACCCGTGCCGTAAACATGGGTGACAACAACAGAATTGAAACTGAGTTTCGCGTAATCTAAATTCAATTCATCGCGGTGAAACGCAAAATGAAGCTATAATCTCGATGAGGCGCTCAAACTGCGTTTTGTTTTATATAATCGCGATTAGTTTATTGGTGAATTTGGCCCTTAGAAGCAGATAAGTAGCTGTCACGTCATTGTATATGACTAGACAGCTGCTGCATCTCATCATCATGAAACTAACAAACGAACACTATTTCTTTGCCTACTAACCTACTAATGTATAGAGTATAGTGCCTTTTTAGAGTGCGTAGTATCCAGAAAAAATATTCTGATATTTGCATCGGTACAGTCAGCGCAAATTGCAAGTATTCCGAGTCTTGTAGTGCGCATGCTACGTGGTTACGACAACGTGGCACAGGCTAGCATGGTGGCATTCAACATGTGGTTTAATGGAGAATACTGTTTTTTTTGTAATTTGTTTCCTAAACAATACAGAAAAAATAAATATGTAGCAGTATTTAAATAATTTACTTCACACAATTTTATAGGTACACATCGATAACTGAAATTGTCGTTTTAATTATCAGTAACAGTATCTTTACGTATCAAAACTTATCAATGACACACATAGTGACGTGTTCACACATTTAACTTGCGTTTGATTGCGTGGCTTCACATTTTGCGATCAGTGCGTGCAAAAATGATAAGCAGAAATCGATAATATTTACAAAGATACCCTTGGAAGTAAGAAGGTTGAATGCGTGCTTGAACTTCAGTGAAAGGGACATCAGTAATAGAAAGCAGAGAGCAGATCTCAGTTAAAATTTAAAAATGACTTACATGTAGTCTGACCAAACTTGCTATAATTATGATTAGCGCCACCGCAAGATACATGCACTCCTTTTTAGCGTCTTTTTAATGGAATCTGATCACATTGTCCGAACACGGGTAAATGTTTTGCGTACTCACCGATTTGGTAGATACCGGGCGAATGAGTGCGTCTCCACGATGCTATGGGTCGATAGGTTCGCGCAGGCGCTGTGGGCTCAACTACGCAGGTAATTTTGAGTGTGACTGTACTAAGTATACGTTCGGCTTGGAAAATTTCACACCAAAGAAAGATGAGACGACACTTAATGACAGCAAAATGAACCTAATATACACTTTTATCAAGTCATTGAACAAAAAGTCCTTTGGCATTAGTCTCGGTTCTCTGTATATACAACCACATTTTCAGATTTGTTTCGTAGCTAATAAAACAGCTTGTTTTTGCCACTCGATGTTTTGTGGATGTCGGCACGTGGTAGGGTTTAGGAAAATTTTGAAGGTCATTCTGATTACATACATTCTTTAGTGGTTTTCGACTGTCTAAGCTAGTGATATTTCTCTTTGAAACGATGTTATCAACTTGTAACTTGCGATCTTTTGGTTGAGGGCGTCCAAGCTTAGCTTACGAATAATATTAGTGATATGATATTATAATAATAATATGTCTTTTAATATCTTTGTAGAAAAATACAGGTTCGTTTGCTATTAGCTATGATTTTCTTAAAGAAAGTGATTCATTGTTCACTTAAATAAAGTGCTGTGGGCAGAAGTAGAGTTTATAATATGACCACTCATTTTTGTTACACCACTTTATTAGGTGGAAAATCATCAAGCCACTGTCCGGACCACCGAAGGCGCAGGCATGCGGACGGCGGGCAATGGGTAGCTCGCTGTCCGTCCGGTAACAGACCGGACCGAGACCAAGTTGTTTGCGGCGCGCACTGTTCCCGCGCGCCTCAAGGAGTCGTCAGCAAACTGTAGGGACCTAATCTGGGGCGAAGCCTAATCTGGGGCTTTGTATGCATACCAGGGCCCTGGAACTAAGGCAAAAGAGGAACGGATTAGGTTTCTAGTCAGTAAGTGTCTGAAACTATCTCCAGCTCCGCCTAAGGGCGGGGGGAATGTCATTCGATGATTTTACCTACTCAAAAAAAAAAAAGAAACTGTCCGTACCAATCCTGAGTCATCGAGGAAAGAGTAATCATAGAGTTTATTGCTGGTTCTTCTCCATAAGAAACTACCAATTGGAATTGTGCGCTAGCTTCTAAGTTCTGACGCTTTATAAGTGCCCAAGTAGGCCTATGTGAAATAAATGATTTTGAACTTGATTTTGAGTTTAACGCACGTAGTGTTTAACGCGTGCCCCTAGGAGGTGTCAGCAAAGATGTAGGGGCCTACAGAAGCCATGGGTTGATTTCCGAAAGGAAAACCATAACAACATACGTGTGGTTTTAGTCAGTAAAAGTCAGAAACGCCCTCTCGCTCCGCTCTAAAGCGAGGGAATCATTAATTGAACTCCCATCTTAAAAAAAAAACAAACTGTATACCTATGTAACTCATTGAATTTGAAAGATTTCCGAAACTTTCCTGTAGCACGTTGAAAAACAATGCCTTTGTATTAGGATAAACCAGGCAAACGTGCTCCACAATTCTAAAAATAATAGAGGATGGGGTACATTAGACGGATGTGGAATTAAACATTTCTTTCCTTCCTTTTTTCCTTATTTTTCGTACCATATTTATTGCAGTTTTCTTGGTAATATATACAGTCTTCATGTAAAACAAGTGTGTACTGCATCTACTCTTTTCTCAATACTCAATATTTTATTGCAATCCATAAGTATACATAGATGGTATTAAAAAAAAAAATGTCATAGACCATTATCTTTAGTATGGTATCATTTTCTTTAGTATGGTAGTAAGATTCTTGATAACCCAATAAAAGTTCTGCTTTCCTTTTAATTGTATCTGGAGTTCTCTTCACAAACCCTTGAAACGAGTCCTACAGGCCTGCTTGTGTCTCCTCAGTATTGAACCGATGTGGTAATTCTAGTTTTTCTACAAAGTCCTAAGCAACATACCTACTGCAGTCTCACGTGGTCCAGCGAGAGTCCGATAGCCTGATAATTATTTTTTTTATGTGAGCCACAAGTTCCATTCATTCTTGTGTCCTAAATCTGAGGGTCTATGCACTGACTTCCAACCCTTGAGGATATGTTTTCGTAGAGTAAATGATGGTATCAAATAAAACTGATTTGCCTCATTAACGCCCATTATCTTATTAGTTACCTTCTCCATGGCTTCTATCATATTTTCGTGTACAGTTTCTAGGGTTTAGAACCTTTAAGTTTCCCATTTTCAAATTATTAGAAAAATAATAATTTAATAACAATTCACATATGGGGCACATTTGACAATAAATATCGGAGCATATATTTAGTCAAAATTCAGTGTAATGCGGCTCACTCGACACTACATTGTTTTTTTTAGGAGAAAACGATGAGATGAGAACATTTAAAAAAGGTTCGATTTTGATAAAAACATTTAAACGACAATATTTTATTAAGAAAGTACTTAAAATGAAGTGAAAAACAGCATGAAAAAAATTGACGCCTCGTAAATGCCTCTTAGTTACTTTTTTTTACTTTAAACAATTAACAACTTGCGTGGTATGGTTTAGATCGCCGTCATACTAATAATACTAACCATATAGGCTCAAATTAGCACTAGTTTTGAAATGCATGTCTTAGTTTTGCAAATGGGACACTTTACTGACTGGGACACGCCTGCCTAGTTCACTCTACTGTGAAAAAAAAAAATGCCAAAGCCTATGCATAACTGGATTTTTTTTTATTAAAATACTCTTCCATTTTCAAAAATCAGAAACATTCAAAACTTTAATTCCGTAAAATTCTATTCTATTTTCAATTTTTTTTTTCATAAAAGCTAGTGTCGTAACATCACGTTTCTGTGCCACGTGTCTCCTGAAAATATCCCTCACAGGGGTTGGAGAGTTCGTTCCTTTTTTGTGAAACAACGTGACTTGTCGAGTTATTAATTTAGAACCCCATTTTCCTCTGAGGGTGGAGTTGAGAAACTGAGTAATTGTTGTGTTATAATGAATGTTCACGTGGAAAGTACGGTCGTACATCTAACTCACATTTCTTTTCAACGTGACGGAAAATTTACTGTGATTGAATGATAAAAATAACTTCAGCACCATTTTTTTTGTTACCTAAGGGATATGGTGGTTATGGTTAACATTTATTTTCTCATCACAAAGTAACTTAATGCTAAAACTTTACAATATACATACCGGAGATAACAAAGTAAGAGACTAGTGTCTGAATTAGGTTTCCATGAGAACCTATATTACAGGTTACCAGGTCCCACCCGCGAATGATACCTTTATACTTCGTTAAATGAAGTCCCCACAGCGTTTATCTGCCTGCCTGTCTGTTTGCGATAAAATTAAGAACTATTGCGCGGATTTTCATGCGGCTTTTACCAATGCACAAATTTTGGTCGTTTTAATCCCGCGGAGGATCGATTCGGTACATGAAACCCTATCGATTTGTAAAGATAAAAATGAAAAATAAAGTACTTTTTTTTAAACTCGAATTGATTTACGCGTGTACGAAATTGATTTCTTTAAGTAAACGTCAGCTGATCGAGGCCAATGAACTGTAGGTAGTTAGTACGCAGCGACTCTCTACATGGTTCTTGGCTCGTTTAGTTAAACAAATTAATTTCGTACTTGCCTATTCGAGTTTTAGAAAAAAAGTACTTTATTTTGTATAGGTAAGTAATATAGTAGACAAAAGCTGAGAATTTCAAAGGTTTGTAACACTCGTGAGAATCAGGGGCAACTCGCTTGTAAACTAGTAAACACAGATATTTAGTACTGAAAAATGTCGTCATCATAAAAAAACCTAAAGTTAGTATTTTTAGAGTTTTCTGGATGTTCGAATATTATAAGTAATATTAGTCTGTTCTTCTGTAGGTACTTATATAAATATTATAAAGAGTATTAGAGTATTACAAGTTTTTATTTAGTTTCAACTGACCGATTTTTGTCTGTGATCAAATCTTGCAAATTAAATTTGATCCACTTCCCGGTTACCGATTGAGCTAAAATGTTGTATGCATGTGTTAATCGCGTGACATTGCAATATTATGATGACATGAAGCTGATCTAATGATAGTGCTGGAAGGTGGCCATAGGAATTCGGTCGTAAACAAAACAACTCCTTCGAGTTTGGGCTCGTTTGATTTCTATTGGCGAGTATTTAGGTGCTAGATGGTAACCAGGAGCTGATGATGGAACTGGTAGATGGCCATAGAAGCTCGGTAATAAGCGCAACAAGATAACCACATCGTGTTTGAACTTTTTGGAGTGGTCTTGATGAGTATTAATTATATAAGTATATACCGCACTATAAAAGCTCGAATGAAAAAAAAAAATTACTTTGAAAACTTTGTTTACATGCTTTTATTTAGTTTCACCTGTCCTGATGTTTGTTTGTAATCAAATCTTGCAAATTAAATTAAATCCACTTCCCGGCTTTTTTTATCGTAGGTAAAATCATCCAATGACAAATCCCGCCCTTGGGTGGGGCGGGAAATAGTGTCAGACTTTTACTGACTAAAAACCTACCCTTCCATTCATTGCCTTTGTCCCGGGGCCCGTGGTGAAATTCTCGCATAACCTTTGGCCCCAGTAAGCTTCGGCCCTGCTGGACCCCTACAGTTTGCTGACAACTCCTTGAGGCGCGCGGGAACAGTGCGCGCCGTAGACGACCTGAGACTTCCCGGCTACCAATTGAGCTGAAATTTGGCATGCCTGTGTAAATCAGATGACTATACAAAATTATTATAACGTGGAGCCTATCTGATATGGAATCGGAAGGTGCCCATAGGAACTCGGTAGTTAAATGACACAACCCCTTCGAGTTTGTATTTGTATGATCCGTTTTGACATGTACTTTGGTGCTAGATGGTAACTAGGGTTTGATGATGGAGCTGGATGATGGCCATAGTTATTCAGTAATAAGCGTAGTAAAATACGTATAAACCCGGCGTTAAGGGCGCTTTAATAGTTTGCGAGGCGCTTTTATATATCAAGCTTTATTTTATTTATTTTTTTGTAACTTTAAAATATTTCTGTAACGTAATCTCGTAGATAAACAGGGTCAGATACGCGTTTTTTTTTTAATCGACCCATTTAATTTATATCATGTTTTCATTTTTGCTAAGCGCTTTGTCTTATAGTCAATTTTAATAAAATAAACTTTCATGGTGTTCTCTTCTATATTTGTGGATTTCCAGAGGTTTAAAAAAGTTCAAAATGAGTAGAACCTGGCCCTAAGAGCTTGCTGTGAAAAAAATATTTTCGTTGAAAACTTGTTGTCTGTAATGAATAAACTCAAGAACTACTGGACTACAATATAATAATATAATATTTCCACAACTATCACACAACACCGTCTAGTCCCAAGCTAAGCAGAGCTTGTGTTGTGGGTGCCAGACAGCTGATAAACATACTTATAAATTTCTAAACACATACATATTATAGATAAATAACACCCAGACACAGTACAAATGATCCTGCTCATCACACAAATATGTCCTGGGTGGGAATCGAACCCACGACCTCCGGCATAGCAGTCAGGGCCACTAACCACTAGACCAACAGGCCAGTCAAAACTGATTTTAAAACTTCTTTCAGCAGTAGAATACTACTTTACGACTGACTGTAGACTTTATTTTCTACTTTCACGCAGGTGAAGGCGCTGGCAGAAGCTAGTTCGACATAAAAAAACAAGGAAAGTGCGCAGACTCACACACTGAGGGTTCCGTACAAACCTAGCTATACTATGATTTTTTATTAGACGAAGTAAAGTGACAGCTATAACAATGGTTGTTTGACAGTTGGGCATTGTCCACTGCTGTCACTTTACTTCGTCTAATAAAAAATCATAGTATATTATGAAAATAATTCAATTCCCGAATCCAGCCTGCAGATCGCAAAAAAAGTTTCTTTTTAGGTGACGTAACTACAAATTTAAAGATTTCAGGTTTTTATTTTTCTATATTTATGCTATGATACCTTGCTTAATGCCAAATTTTAGGATTCTAGGTCAACAGAACTATGAATTTTGATGAATTTTGATTCCTTTGAAAGTATAGAGACGCGCAATGCTCAATCTACGTGACGCTACAACATTGACCAGAGTCCTGCAACTTGCCCCCTAATATTTTACTACTTACAGTACTTACGAATTCACGAGAGGCGGGTCATGTTTTTGGAACATTTGATAACGTTGCGTGTCATGTCGGGGGTCACATTGTCCCCTAATGTATCTGAAGCATAGAGCAAAGAGAATCTCTAAATGTGAACCGCACTAGGCCCAGTCAATGTAGTGATGTTTGGGAGAGTAAAGATGTATGAGGTTCTTCAGAAACATCATGTACTTAGGATAACAAGGAATGTGTACTCGTAAGTATCGCTGAACATAAACTATTTATTCCCAAAAATAGTTGGACTGGTGCTAGTAAAGGTAGCGAAGCCGTGACAAATAGATCGTATTAGGAAATAGGACTAAGATTTTCATTAAATTGGTCAAGCGTGTGGTTTCTTCCATTTTATATCATCATACGAAGTTAATGGCTACAAATTGTTGTTAGCGACATCTATTCGTAGCACTTCGAACTGGATCGAACACAACAACTTGCTCTACTTACGAAGTTTATATTGCTGCAAGCAGATGGCGCCACTAGCTCGCAATCAATACTGAACTGAACATTTTCATGTTTTCCACGAAGTTTCTTCATCATTTTAAGGTGCCAATTAGTACCGAGGTGTAAAAGAAAGATGGTGTTATATTCAGAATGACTTTGTAAAAATACCATAATTTTATTTTAATGCCTGCCGAACATAGGGTCCCCCGATGGGTCGCAAATTGCGATTTATAGAGGATATTGCTATAATTCTGTCACTTATTGCAATATCTTGGGAAAGCGGAAATTGGCTGGTTTTATGCGGAGAGGAAAAGGTTTATGTTGTATCCTTCATTAATTAAAAATTATAACAGATTGTTGGTATTATACGAGTATTTACGGTAGTTGCAGAGACCGCAGTTAGGAAGCGCTTAGCAAACTAATTCTTTGTACAAAAAGCACCTGCACTTGATCCGTGTCAACAGCATCACTTTTTCTAACAGACCGAGTTCTTGACTTTTCAAAAGTGCCTGTTAATGGTTTATTTGAAATACCTAAATGCTTTGAATCTTTAATATTAATGTTTATTTTAAATGATTAACAGTTTAAGGTTTTGTTCCAACTTCGAGCTAGTATACATTGGAAGCAGTAATTTTATCATTATCTGTGGAAGCCACGTGGAAGCTTATAATTAGCAATTTAGTTATTAATAGTATAGTTGTAATGTTATTAGTTTGTAAGCTTTCTTAAAACTGTGAAAAATAAGATAAATAAATCTACTTAATATAATTAAAAGCGAAATACCACTCACTGATTAATCGCGAAATATCAGAAACTATAACATCTGCAAACTTAAAATTTTGTTGGTAGGTTTTATATAAAGTGTAGACAGATTTTACGAAATTCCAGCCCTAAGGGGGTATCACCACGGGCCCCGGGACAAAGGCGAGGAATGGAAAGGTAGGTTTTTAGTCAGTAAAAGTCTGACACTGTTTCCCGCCCCACCCAAGGGCGGGATTCGTCATTGGATGATTTTACCTACCACAAAAAAAAAAAAAGCCCTAAGGGGGTAAAACGGGGATTGCAAGTTTGTATGGAAAAAACGACTTTCACGCAGGCGAAGCCGCTATATGGGTGTTAGTAAATATTGTGTATAGATTGGGAAAGAGCAGTCGCAAATGTTTTAATTTGTATCGTAAACTTGTTGGTACAAAATTGCGGGTGCATAATCTATTATATATATAAAAGAAAGTCGTGTTAGTTACACTATTTATAACTCAAAAACGGTTGATCTGATTTGGCTGAAAATTGGTGGGGAGGTAGCTTAGAACCAGGACAACACCTACTCATTTATTACTCTATACCAATGATTGGTATAGGGTAGAGTAGGGTAGAGTAAGGTAGAGTAGGGTAGAGCAGGGTAGAGTAGGGTAGAGTAAGGTAGAGTAGGGTAGAGTAGGGTAGAGTAGGGTAGAGTTGGGTAGAGTAGGGTAGAGTTGGGTAGAGTAGGATAGAGTAGGGTAGAGTAAGGTAGAACAGGGTAGAGTAGGGTACAGTAGGGTAGAGTAGGGTACAGTAGGGTAGAGTAGGGTAGAGCAGGGTAGAGTAAGGTAGAACAGGGTAGAGTAGGGTACAGTAGGGTAGAGTAGGGTACAGTAGGGTAGAGTAGGGTAGAGTTGGGTAGAGTAGGGTAGAGTTGGGTAGAGTAGGGTAGAGTAGGGTAGAGTAAGGTAGAACAGGGTAGAGTAGGGTACAGTAGGGTAGAGTAGGGTACAGTAGGGTAGAGTAGGGTACAGTAGGGTAGAGTAGGGTAGAGCGGGAGCGAAGCTGCGGGCAAAAGCTAGTAATACCATAGAAGGTGATACAATAATATGCAATTTGATACACAGGGCTGTGAGATTGTTCGAAAGAGTAACTATGGCAACTAAAGGAAAATAGTGAGTTTTATTCAGTAAAAGTTATTAAAGTTATTCAGTAAAAGTATTGAGAGTGGGGGATCGATGATTTCTTACCGAAAAAAAGAGTGAGTTTTCATCATGACGGTAGTTATAATAAAAATAAAGTTAACTACAATTACAGATGGGAATAACAACCTTATGATGATTTTAGTTTATCTAGATTTTGTAAGAATCTTAAAAAAAAATCGCTTTTAGCGATAAAACCGCCCATTGTTACACTCTATTAACTTTATGTTCCTATTGTTATTTTATTTTTGATGTACAATAAAAAAAATAAAAAAAATACAATAAAGAATATATCTATCTTTCATACGGA
The DNA here is from genome assembly GCA_958295575.1 of Leucania comma. Lineage (NCBI taxonomy): Eukaryota > Metazoa > Arthropoda > Insecta > Lepidoptera > Noctuidae > Leucania > Leucania comma. The sequence goes on from OY282469.1 coordinate 6,949,016, forward strand.
TCGCTGTTATTTTTTTTTTTGTAAGCTATGTAAGTACACGTATTTGGATTTTTGTAGTAAAGATTTTTTTTGTAAATTGAGTTTTTTTTTAATAGACGTTTCGTTATTTTGTAACACCCTCAAAGATTCATTCAACTTCAAAGTCGCATTTATCGCCCGTCTCAAGTAATAAAGTTATCACAAGCAGGGGCGTACTGTCTCCAGTCTTAGTATTGAACATAAATTACGCTCCAACCCCGGACTGTAGGTACAGGTGCTGCATATTAGGTAGGTACAAGATAGTGATGTGCTGACTATGGATGGGGTCGCTAGGCGATTAGTTGGCGAGCAAATGGCCGACTAGTCGACACATGTAAATGTAGTCGGATAAATAAATCTGAGACTAGTTGATCCATTTTTGTTAATTATCTTTGATTTTGATGGTTTATTACCCGACTGCGCCAGAAGGAGGGTTATGTTTTTCGAGAGTATGTATGTATGTATGTATGTATGTATGTATGTATGTATGTATGTATGTATAATTGTTTGGCACGCTCTGCAGCCTGAACGGCTCGATGGATTTTATCTTGAGAGGTGTCGTTAGATTCGTATTTACTGTGAGAGTGACACTGGGTATATCAAAATAAAAAAAAACAAAATGGCGGATTTTTAGCAAAATCAAATGTTTGGCACGCTCTGCGGCCTCTGCGATTTTAGTTTTAGAGGTGTCTTTAGATTCGTAATTACTTTGAAATTGATATCGTAATAAAATAAAACTAAAAAAATAAAAAATAAAAAACGGTAATTTAAAAAACTAAAAAACCCGACTGCTTTTCTGAGCATTAATGAAAAAGCCCTAAAACAAGAAAGTCGTTGTACCCGATTGCACTTATCTACATAATATTTTAAATACTGGCAGTCGGGACCCATTCTAGAAAGTCAGCCGTCTAGTCAATAGATTGGAGTAATCTGCAATGTAATATAGGTATGTGCTCTCAATTCTAGAATGGGTCCCGACTGCCAGTATTTAAAATATTATATAGATAAGTGCAATCGGGTACAACGACTTTCTTGTTTTAGGGCTTTTTCATTAATGCTCAGAAAAGCAGTCGGGTTTTTTAGTTTTTTAAATTACCGTTTTTTATTTTTGTTTAATCCGTCTTCGACTAGGGACATTACGTAAAATATTCTTGTCGACAACGAATTAAAAAAAATCCCTTACAGGGCAAAAACTTCCCATAAGATCTATAAAACTATATTTATATAATTATGTTATTAATTGGTAGATATACATTAACTTAGTAATGGTCGAGTAAGCAGTTGATATCTATTGCCAACTGATTGCCGACTATAGAATAATGTGGTCGAATAGTCGGTTTTCCCGACCAGTCGGTACATCTCTACTACTAGTCGTTACATTACGTGTAATAATAAATTACTTTGTACGTAAAATGTCTTATGTGCACTGGGATATTAATTTATAAGGGAGAATGTAGATGTTCGTTTTTTAAACGGTGTGTGAAAGTTGATTAAAAATTTAATTTATGATTCAGAATAAACTTTTGAATTCACTGTGAAATTCTTTTTTATTTTTATATTTTTACTAAGGCTGCCGGGTAAAGGCCGGTTACAAATTCTTTGTAGTACTCTAGAATTCTGGTAGGTACCTAAAATAGACCTAAAAATAACTCGTCCTCTCTCGCCTCTTACTAACTTTTTAGCTGAATAGTGGAACAGGGTAAAGTTGAAAAAAAAACAGTTGACGGACTAAGGTCTCCTGTGTTGATACTAGAGTCAAAACAGATACGTCTGTCAATACTGACGACGGCCATGATTATTTAAATGTGGAATACCATCAATAATTTCTCTTGCTCACAAAGATTTTTCAGCCTTTTACTGACTAAAACCCAATGTTCCTTCAGCTACCCTTGTATTTCAGGGCTGCGATTACTATTTCGCAGCTCTGGTTTGTTACTTGGACTGAGGTCTCAGTAGAAGAAATCTACTGCAGTTGACTGGTCTTTTCCCGTTGCTAAGCTATGTCGGCCACTTGTTTTTTGATTGGAAAACCGAGATCAGAATGGTTTATTTCAAATAGACCTATAACAGGCATTTTTGAATTGTCAAAATGTTAGTCAGTAAAAAAAAGTGAAGCTAATTGCTCGTTCTAAAGCGTAGATCTAGAACGTAGAGTCTACGAGTATGTAGAAGAACGTGCAAGAAACTCCAAGGACACTCTTTTAAATCATTTATTATAAGTTACATAAATCTTGGTTTTTTTTTTATGGTAGGTAAAATCATCCAATGACAAATCCCGCCCTACATTAATCTTGGTTACATATTTCGTGTCATTTTGTCGTGTCGTATGCGAGTACAATGTAGATAAGTAATGAAAAAGTAAAATTTGTTTTTTTTTTTAGTTTAGATAAAAAAAAAAAATAGAAATTGAATACAAATGGCACAAAGGTGAAAGTTTGTAAAAGTGTATGTTTACATGTGTGTTACTTTTACACGCTAGAAAGTCTGAACGGATTTGGGTGAAAAAAACTCCGAATTCAAAAATTTAAAGTAATTTTGTATTTTTAGGGATCCGTGCCTCAAAAAAAAGAACCTTACAGGATCACTTTGTTGTCCGTCTGTTTGTCTGTCTGTCAACACCCTTTATATCGGGAACGCGTGGAGGTATCGAGTTGAAATCAAAACAGGTTTGTGGTCCCTTGAAGCTGTGAAAAATCGAATTTCTAAGTTAACGGAAAAAAAGATATGGCCGTTTATATCGCAAAAAACGTTTATTTCGACACTGTCAAGGGTATCAAAATTCATTACACTTCCAACTGGTAAAGAATTTAGATTGAAGCAAGTTCTCATAGCACAAGTATAGGAAAACATCTGAAAAAGTAAAAAAAAATAATTTATGTGATTGGGAAAAATCTTCGTAACTCTATTCGAGAATTGAACTGTGTTCATAGGTACAAGTAAGTGGTAGGTGTTCTCAGTGCGTGAGTCCGACTAGCACTTGCCCAGTTTTTTTTAGTCCGCAGCAACTAGCCGGTTGGGGTTGTAATGCCCAAGAATTAGAATGTTATGAAACTTTTAAACCTAAATTCGACCTACTTACTTTTAAAAATTTCCATCCGTAAACAGTGTTTCGGGTAGACTATTGTTTTATAATAGTAAATAGAATACTCTTTGTCCCGGGCGCAGGTTCCTTGTTCCCTTGGGAAAATTCCCTACTTTCACTGGATCCAAGCCACTGCCAACAACTGGTCTTAAATATAAAAAACCTTCTTATTAATTAGCAATAACGTTAGAACCTCGTATTCAACTGAAAACTCCATCTAAACCATTACTCCCTTCATTTTAGCAACAACATTGAATTCAATAAACAGGCAAATTCATGCTCCTACCGGCTATAGACGTCAGTTATCAAGGCTAGTCATAGACCAAGGAAGCGCTTTAGTGGCCGCTGTTAGTGGTGCCAATGTATTTACTAATGTAATGTACTTTCCATCTAAATAGGCAATAAAATATAAAGTCTTGACCCACTAACTCATCAACTCTCAGTTCAAATGCTTAAACCTAAAACGTTGAAATTTTTCACATAGTTTCTTTTTATGTAACAGTCCGTGATACAAACTGTGTATTGTTACGTCTGCGTAATGAGTTTGCATAAGATTATATGCAAACTCATGCGTATCCTCATAAGTTAGCATACTGGCTGTATAAGGGTTCGAAGATTGTTAGTATTCTAGATTTGATTTGAATATTTTTAAGAGTAGATTGTTTAGTTGTTTTATAAAGGGAGTTCCATGTAGACGTTCAAAGTGTGAAGAAGTATTTTTTTTAATATATCGACGTAAAGAGTCCCAGTCATTTTATTTATAGATAATTGATCCCGGTAGTCGAGCCCTAACCACCCAGGGTTCGACATAGTGGTGGAGGCGCCGGGTAGAAGCATAAATAGAAGTATTAATAAGTAGTATAAACTGCATATACGGAGCGGACAGATTGAGAAAGACGACTAGTACAGCCCCATGTGATGTTGTGTGCTCTCGCAGCGAAGAAAGTAGAAAAGCTAAGTGGTTTTTATATTATGTAATTAGTGTTAAAGGAGAGATGATGATGATGTATTTCTCGGGCATTGATGAGGTCTGCCTAGAGGAGTTTATCACCGAGTTCAGGCGAATCGCCAGAAGCTATGAGTGGTTTGAGAAAGATTATGCTCTCATAGTAGGCGCATATCTTCAGGGTCCAGCCTTGTATTTTTATAATTATATTTACCGTGATGGTATGAAGTTTGCAACGTTGTGCGAGGAATTGAGGAACGAGTTCCCTTGTCAATGTTATGTCTGTAAACAACGTGCAGCAATTGCAGCAATGGAAGCATGTGTTGATGAAGAAGAAACTGCAGATGTATATGAAGAAAATGAATCGTCGGATGACATGAACCAAGATGATAATATTGTTTTATGTTCTAGCATGATCATGGACGACCCACATATTGAGGAAATAAATGATATCGATGATGACCAGAGCTGCGACGTAAGCAGTCAGAACGATGACGAGTCCGAAGTTGAATGTACGGATGAAGAGAAAAACCCGGGTGTGTCCAATCCAGTTATTATTTCATCCGTTTTGATTTCAGAAAATAAAGATGTGTTTTGTATAGAATCACAATGTGATCACGATGAAAATACCTATAAATACGACATCGCTGGTGATCACAATTTTGAAAAGAAGATGGTCCCATCTGATGTTGGGGATGACGTCCATACTTCGTTGGTAACAAATAAAAATAATAGGTTTGGTTTTCTTAATTTCCATGTTGAATTTTCTCATCGAGCCTCATGTCAAGCTAAAATAGGTATGGCATCAAGGAAGTCCTACCATGTTAAGTTGAGTCGTATTTATGCCCAAATTAAAAATAAAAGATGCATGGCACGAAGATGTATGGCAAGAAGAAAGTCCCCCCATTACCGTCATTTAAATAAAATAAAATCATATTCATTAAAGTCTTACCATTGTTATAACAATTTTATAAAACAGACATTTTTATTAAAATTTAAATTTTGGAAATTTTATAAAAAGAAATTTTTCATAACCTTTTCATATGAGAGTGTAAATAGGTTTAGGCTCAAAAGCTTAGTATCCAGGGTTGAATAAAATTAGAAAATGTCTGTAGGCTGTCATGTCATTATGTCATTGTCAATCATTGTTATGTTTATTATTGTGATGGTAATTGTAATTAATTTGTGATTTTTGTTTCATAAAATGCTGCCGGGCGGAACGCGCCCCATGAACTGAATGCAGACGCAGCCGGGTGTTACAGAGGATAGAGCCATACAACCCAGAAAAACGTTTATGTTCAAGATGTAGTGGTAGACGTGTTTTTGCTCCAGAGTATAATGTTAGATTCTCCTCCGGACCTCCCATAGAGTTATGAGAGGGCCACTTAGTGTTCAATTTGAGCTAATATCAACTTTGCTATATGGAGCATAGTCTTCGCAAAGGGAGTCAGGTTGACTCTGTTGATTTAGCTATGATAATTGAAACTCTTCAATTGTTAAGAGTTATTAGATGAGTAATTCTTGTTATATTTTTTTTATTAATCCCTCTGGAGTAAATACAGGCAATGAGAAGTTATAGGTGGTCCAATGCAATTATGGCTCTCTGACCTCTGACCCGATAAGCGTCTGAAGGAATTACAGTCATAAAGGTGTTGAATCTTAGCATGTATTCCCAGTCTGGGTGGATGTCACTTGGACATCCTAGGTTCAATTAGGGCTGTGCGCTGTGGCTTTTAGTACGGTTTTGCTGCAGTGGGGTTTAAGCAGAGCAACGTTGTTTGATGAGCGTGGATTGACGCACAGTAATAATATATGAATTTTATGTGATTCAGTATTGATCGTTGACTCTGACTTAAGCTCGCTTTCCAAAGCCGTAGGCCAAAAATAAATTTCTTCCGTACAAAGGTAGGGATCTCGGTGTTAGGATTAGGTAGGTCATACTAACACCCTTCGAAAGTTTTTAGAATATAACTGTGTTATATACACATTTATATTCTTTGGGGCGTAGCTGATGTTACGTCTGCGTAATGAGTTTGCATAAGATTATATGCAAACTCATGCGTATCCTCATAAGTTAGCATACTGGCTGTATAAGGGTTCGAAGATTGTTAGTATTCTAGATTTGATTTGAATATTTTTAAGAGTAGATTGTTTAGTTGTTTTATAAAGGGAGTTCCATGTAGACGTTCAAAGTGTGAAGAAGTATTTTTTTTAATATATCGACGTAAAGAGTCCCAGTCATTTTATTTATAGATAATTGATCCCGGTAGTCGAGCCCTAACCACCCAGGGTTCGACAGTATTGAATGCACTTTCCGTGTCGTGAATGTTGTAATTATGTAAGTGGTAAATTTTTTTCTCTTGGTGTTGACTGGCTACCATTCATGTCATCAGGCCAGTTTTTATCCTTGAACAGCTCTGTTATTCATGTAGTTTAATTTAAATCCAGGAATGAGCAGTTGGCATTTATTTCTCGACCATCTTGCTCTACAAGATGGTCGAAAAATAAATGAGTATAAATATGTGCTGCCGTTTGCCGTGTGGTGTGACGAAAATAGATCAAGTGAGAAGTAAGAGGAAGTTTGAAAGTGGAGCCAGTGACTAAACAGGGGACTTCGTATTTTTAGTTAAGAAAAGGGATGAAACGCATTATGTTACTAAAAAAGTTATGAGTATACACGTGGATGGACGAAGAGGGAGAGGCAAGTCAACAAAAAAGATGTATAGATTGTGTGAGGAGTGATATGAAATAAAAAGTAGTAAGTGATAGAATGACGGATGCCAGGACAGAATGGAAGAATAAAACGTGTTGCACCGACCCCAAGTAATATGTGACAAGGGCAGGAAGATGATGGTGATGAAGTACTGGCGTTTCTAGACAGTTCCGTGGTCTATGAAGCTATCAATACCGATGATAAATGACGATACGCTAGATAGACAGGACCTTTGTGTCCGCGTGTCGGCGCGGACATTGTTGCGTTCAGCAACTGGTAAATAATCACTTTATTGTGTCGGGAACTAAGGCTGCGTGGTGTGAATAGCGTGGAGTGGGTAGAACAAAAATTTTGTTTTGTAGGTAGAACAAGCTTTGATGAAAACCACTCGTACTGAAATGTCCCCGGCCTCATCTAGTTTAAAATGTCCAAAAAAAAAATTGACGTGTTTTTGAAAAGTGTTTCAGTCTGAGATACTTTTGAAGTCATCGGATGAGGATGACGAAGAGTTTTGAACATAGTCTGAGGCGTTACGTCTCAAAAAATGAACCCGTTACTTGTAGTGAGCAAGCCAATTCACCATGCTACGAGTATTTACTGGTTTCAATAAACTTCTCAGAAATAATGTCGCCGTAAATCGTCTGTCTTGTCAACTGAAAGCCCCTCTTGAACTAAGTTATAAATTCTATTATTGTCAACTTCATTTCAACTGAAGTGTTGTCTCAAGAAAGTGTCAGTCACCCGTTTGTCCTATACATATGTATAGGTATACAACATTAGTTTTAGTAGTTATAAGTGAAACCTGAAAGTATTTTGTTCAGAATCAGTAACTGAATCAATTCCAATAATTTTTACACTATGTAATATTTCTTCCCAAAAACATTTAAAGAAGGTCACAAGTTGGATATCACCGACACTAACTACAACATAGGTTACGGCAGGTCATTGAGGGCATTGGGTGCCACCACACAGCTGGGTGCGGGAGCAGAACAACCCCTCAGTCACCCGGATGGGCCGGTGACCATGTGTTTGTGTAAACAACCAGGTAACAAAACAGACTATAACTTGGTGATTTTTTATGATACAGTTATGAATTTTTTACATATATATTCTTTACATAAAAATATTAGACACGTGTCGAGTTTCGCATTTACTTACTAAATATAATGTTGTATAGTGAGGGTAGATATCTCACTTTGCTGTGAACCTGCTAATCAGTCCTATCGTAATTTAATTAGATATCCTTTATTTTTGTACAACACTTAATACAAAAAAACAAAAAGAAAATCTTTTTTTAAGAAGAGTTATTATCAAAATTGGTTACTAAATGAAGCAGTAATTGAAATGAGAGTAACTATGGAGTTTCTTGCCGGTTCTTCTACATTAGAAAAAAACCATTTGAAACCGTACACTAACATCTGACAGTTTTATAAGTGGCCATGTAGGCCTGTGTGAAACAAAAGAAAGAAAATAAAATTTTGAAATTGGATATTTTTAATGATACAATTGCTTAAAATACTATCCAATGATGGAGCAGGCTTTGCGGATATAGCTAGGTCTTTTTCTTAGTACCTACTCCACTAAAAGTATAGAATGATGATAAGGAAAAATAAAAAATATTAGTTTCGTGGTATGCGGAACAGAGAGTAAAATCCCGCAAACCTTCAAAAGGGAGGATCTGGTAGTGTTATGTCTGGTTTGGGAAAATGCCTGAGAGATAATTTCTCGGGCTGTTGAATAAGGATCTCGAAATTTTCCACGCATTACAATAAATAATTGTATGAAAAGGACATTTGCGGGGGTTACACGTGCGGAGCAATCCAGCATGCGTGATGAAATCCGCACGATATTAAAAACACTTACCGCCTTATTCCAAAACGCGATCTAAAATAGTACCAAGATTATTACTAGGTTTAATCCCGATTAAACGCTATCTAAATGTAGTTTTCGGGATTATTACTAAATTTAATACCAATAAAAAGCGATCTTAATGTATTTCCGGGACTACTATTAGGTTTAATGCCAATTAAAACTATTAATAGTCCCTGAACTATTTTAGATCGCATTTTGGAATAAGGCGGTCTAAGTTCAAATCGTGCGGAGAACTCTGATTGCGCGATCTAGGGTTTCATTGTTTAGTTCACATGTGGCGCCATAGATGTCGCTACATCACTCCTCTCCGGAACGTCCGGTGTGTCTTGAAATCATAACTACACAATGAGACAGCGTTTAGTGTGTACAAATTCAAGTTTCGGGTTTGGTTAGGGTCTCATCACAGATCTTATGTATCTTGCAAAAGGTTGGGTCTGACTCAGTAATGTTAATAATATTAGATAAGTCAGACTACTAACTCTGACATAGTTGCGTTCCGTTACTAGTTTCCTATTGTCTAAGTTTGTACAAGTTCTGTTAAGGCCCAGTGAGTGATTGGGGTTACTTGCTTTAGATCTGTATAATGGGATGAAAATAGCTTGTTCCTGAAATATCTCTTTGATTAAGGAAGTCGTTAAGTTGTTCCTGAAGTGTCTCAACAATTAAGGAAGTTTAAATTCAAATTAACTTTCCTTATTCCTGAAATATCCAATTGATCATGGAAATCTCCAGGTTATTCTTGAAGTATTTCATCGATAAAGGAAGTCTTAAGATATAGAAATAGCCTATACCTGAAATATTCCATTGAGTACAGAAGTCTACAAGGTTGCTTTTTGAAATATCAAAAAAAAATGTAACATTTAAAGTATCAAATTGCTTGTGGCTGCATGAAATCGATCCGATTGATATATGGACTTAACTAATCAGAGTGTTTTTTAAAAATAAACTGTATGACGTGCCAGCTGTAAAAAAAAAACAATAGCTCTGGTGTCAAATATAGTAAGTAGGTTTTCTACCTCTGGGTATTATCTCGCGCCGGGGCTTGGTTCATCTCGCGCCGGGGCTTGGTTCATCTCGTTTGGTTCAAGCCATGCTCCGGAGCGAGGAGGAGTGGCAGGCGGTCGCCTCCTTCTGCGAAGCAGTAATGCTAGCAAAGGAGGAAGCCGACCGCATCAGGTAACGGCGCACACGCCGCCGCCGCCGCCGGGATTCCGATCCCGATTTCCGGCTACAGAAGGCGCGGGCTCGCGGACAGCGGGCAATGGGTAGCTCGCTGTCCGTCCGTCCGGTAACAGACCGGTCCGAGCTCAAGTCATCTACGGCGCGCACTGTTCCCGCACGCCTCAAGGAGTTGTCAGCAAACTGTAGAGGCCCAGCAGGGCCGAAGCCTACTGGGGCCAAAGGTTATGTGAAAATGTCAACAAGGGCCCTGGGACAAAGGCAATGAATGGAACAGGGTAGGTTTTTAGTCAGTAAGAGTCTGACACTATTTCCCACCCCACACAAGGGCGGGATCTGTCATTGGATGATTTTACCTACCATAAAAAAAAAACCTCTGGGTATTAGACATCCAGCGTTGATTTTTAGTTGGCACCCCGCAGCGATACAGGAACAAGGGTAAGGTTTATATAATTAAAAAAAAATAGTAAAAATAAAATATGTATATACTTAAGAGGGGGCTTCCCCACTCGCCTTTCGTCAACGTCGAACATGGTTTAAAAGCTTGTTGCTTCATCTAACACGATTCAACGCGATGTTTGATGAAGAGGTAAGGCGAAAAAAGAGAGATAACGCCTGAAAGCTCTGTTGGTATTCGGTAAATCCGTGATTTACCTACTTGAATATTTTACAAAACTTGTTCCAGGAAATACTCGTACGTGTTTTTTTAAAACTCTTTAAAGTTTTTGAGAAAAATTGTCATCATTTAGAATCTCGATTGCGGAATGCAAAAGGCTTCTATAGAAGTACTTTTTTATATTTTTAATATATGAGTACATTATGGAGGGCCAATTTTCACGTGTAATAGCAGATTTTCAGTGGTCTTTACTGGATTAGTTTTTCACAAATTTACTTTTTAATTTCTATAGAAGCCTAGATAATATCCACAAGATATCTGTGTTTCCAAAATATCTGGAGAAAGACGTGTAATGACATCATAATCATGTAAGAGTGGTTTAATGATAATTTTCCTCGGGTTGGCCGCTCTTAAGAGGACTACAGCATCTTAAGCGCGATCATTCTCGGAATACATATTAAAAAAAAATCGGTAGTAAGGTTTTTAACCGATAAAAATAATTTTTAATGACATCTTCGTGATTTTTTATACTAAACTACTAGATCGACAGGCCAGTAAAATATTGATATTTTTGTAATAGCCATATTCATTAGCGAGATAAAAAATTCTGTTGGCCGACTGAAAAGAGCTATTATGCCGACTGTCTTAATAGTACCTTTTAACGTGAAAAAAGTTAACTTTACAGAAGTTTAATTTAATTGTCAACTCTGTCATTTATGAGAGAGTATGGTTTCATATTCATACACGACAAGTCAGACCTATTCATTTGTACTTTGAGTGAATTCAACAGAGTTGCATTAGCGGTTATATGTTTTGGCTAAAAATAATAATTAATTTACGTAGGTTTAGTTATAAATCATATTATTATATATTATTATAGTATACAGTTATTTATATTGGCTGTACTGTCGCATTAGGCTTTCCTGTAAAGATACCTAGTATAAGTTTGATAAATAAATAAATAAATATTAAAGTTGGGTTTCAGAATCATTAGGCAAATATATTTTTTATTAAGCTTAAAACCGAAACAAAAAAAGTCCTAATTTTCAGATTCAGAGATTACCTAGGGACGGTCGATGAATTTCAGTGGAATTGAGACTTATAAGTGACAATTAGGCGTAGACGGGGCGCTTGAAAAACCAGACCAAAGGTTTCTTTAATTCCATTATTCGTTCGGCTAGCTCATTACGCACCGCCTTAGGGTTCGTGTACATGAGCCGTAGGATTGTGCGAAAGAGAAGGAAGACCGGTGGGTTCTAGTCAGTAAACATCTGACGTTCTCTCGCTCTAATTTCCTCTTTTATTCAATGATTTCCTACCTATTATATAATACATATACATAACTGAAATTTGATCGTTTTAATCCCGTGGAGGGTCGATCCGGTACATGATAAACTATAGATTTGCAAAGATAAAATAAAAAATAAGGTACTAATTTTCTAAAACTCGGATTAGTAACGATTGAGGTAGTTGTCGCTCGTTGCGACCCTCCGCGGGGTTAAGACGATCAAAATTCAGTCGTGTATATTATATATATTTAATCCATTTTTATTTAGTATTTGTTGTTATAGCTGCAGCATAAATACATCATCTATGAAGATTTCAACTGTCTAGCTATTATGGTTCAAGAGATACAGCTTGATGTCAGACAAACGGACAGTGGAGTCTTAGCAATACCTTTGATGTAGGGTTCCGTACCTCAAAAGGAAAAAACGGAACCCTTATAGGATCACTTTGTTGTCCGTCTGTCTGTCTGTCTGTCAAGACCCTTTATCTCGAGTACACGTGGAGATTTTGAGTTGAAATTTAATCTTAGGTCTGTGGTCTCTTGAAGCTGTGAAAAAATGAAACTTCTAAGTTAACGGAAAAAAAAGATACGGCCGTATATGTCACGGAATACCCCTCAAAGGAATCACAAGGAGGTTGACCTAGTATCCTGAAATTTGGCATGAAGCAAGGTCTTATAGCATAAGCATAGGAAAATATCTGAAAACTGTTTTGTACTTATGTCACAAAAAAAAAACTTTTTTCCGATTCGGAAAAATCTTCATAGGTAAGTTTGTACAGAACCCTCAGTGCGCGAGTCCGACTCGCACTTGCCCGGTTTTTCTTTCTTACTTTCTGTGTTAAAAAGAGTCGGTGTGAGCTAACCCTTAATAGTAACGAAGTCATAGCTCAGGCTTCTAGGGTAGCAGGGATATCGATAATTAGTAATTAATGGAATGGAACGACATTGGCCCGCCATTACACTAATTTTCAAGATAATGACTCAAATTAGATATAATGTCGGGTACCTATTATTAAGAGATTGTTAGGCCGTGTGTTTTGAAGCTAGAAATGTTATTTTTAGTATATGTGAAATTTTAATATAGTTTGTTCAAAATCAGTAAGTTTAAATTGACGTGTAAAAGTGTTTTTAAAAATCTATTTGCAAAATAAATAAAAAAAAGTAACTGTATCGATTCCAATAATTTTTAGAATTACACAGGTCATGGCAGGTTATAGAGGGAATTAGGAGCCAGGGTCAAGCTGGGTACAGGATCAAAACAACCCCTCAATGGCTCAGATGGGCACTTGACCATGTTTTTGTGTGAACAATCAGGTAGCATAAAAAGCTTATAACTTTGTGATTTTTCATGATAAAGTTATGAAATTTTGTGCATAGATTCTTCACATAAAAATACTAGACATGTGTTTCGGGTTTCGCATATACTAAAAATAAGGTTTTAAACTTTTGACATGTTGGTGCTGCGCTGCGCGTCACAGGTTCGTTTCCCCATCAAGCAAACGGTTTTTGTGGCTTACATACATATTTTCTGGTTCTTTTTTTGTTTTTTTTTTATTTGTAAGAGGTAGGTAAATTCTTTAATAAGATTACAAAAATATTTTAGAAATAAAAATACTACAACAAAGCTGAGTGCAAAAAGAAAGGAACTGAAAAATAAAAGTTTTTGTGGTAGGTAAATCCAAAAGGGTTGAAAATAATCGTTCATAATTAGTTTTTTTAGGGTTCGGTCGGCAAAAACGGAACCCTTATAGGATCACTTTTTTGTCCGTCTGTCCATCTGTCAAGACCCTTTTTACGTGGATCCCTCCGTCTGAAAATGAAATTAATATAACATAAAGTTTTCAAATAAAAATCAGCCAAATAAAATTAATATCAAATAAATTTGGCCTATAATTAATGTCAAATAATTTGATGCGTGATAAATCATTGCAGCAACACTTGGTGGAGGCCTATGTCTCAGAGTGGATGTCTTTCGGCTGAAATGATGATGATGATGATGATGAAATTCGTCCGTTACGTCACAACCACAGGTCCAGCTGAAAACCAGAGTCAGGCACTAGTTGTCTGGCATTCATGCTGAACTGGACCTATTTTGGTGCAGCTATGGGCCATACAACTGTATATTTTTGCTTCGTTGTTTTTTATTTTATTTCGTGTGAGCTATATATTGTGTTATGCCCTGTATTGTACCAAACAATTTTTTTTTCTTTCTTTCTAAATTTGACCTACTACCCCTTCGACCAGTGAGCAAATTATATCTAAGGCCACGTTACCACGTTCTAGTTTTAGGTGCTGTGGTATCCACATATCGCACGACACGATTATCTGTCGTCTACGACTTTAAGGCGGTGACAACAGTTTAAAAATATAATAATAATATTCCACAACTATCACACAACACCGTCTAGTCCCAAGCTAAGCAGAGCTTGTGTTATGGGTACCAGACAGCTGATAAACATTCTTATATATTTCTAAATACATACATATTATAGATAAATAACACCCAGACACAGAACAAATGATCGTGCTCATCACACAAACATTTGTCCCGGGTGGGAATCGAACCCACGACCTCCGGCATAGCAGTCAGGGCCACTAACCACTAGACCAACAGGCCAGTCATCATGATAGTGGGAACGGCTAGGACAGTCGTGAATATTTGTCAAGACTAAACCATGAAGTTAATCATGTGTCATTGTTGCGACTATCTGTCGTAGCCATGACAAACAGTTGTTATAATGGGAACAGCTAGACGACAGTTGTCCGACGATATTTTTAACCGTTACGGCATAGTAGGATCGTGGCCTTAGTCAATACTATTAAAAGATAAGGTCGGTTGTGGTGTATAATATTTTGACACTTGCAAAGAAGTCAATACCTATAGATTACTTCCCGTTTACCTAAAAATTCTGAGCTTTGTAAAAAGAAAGATCTCGTACCAAAAGAAAAGGACTAAAAAAATACTTAAAACTCCTCCTGTAATTACATCACGAAATAATTACTTTCAGATTCAGAAAATCATCTAAACTCGATACGGGAATCTCAGTATGCGAATCCAACTCGCACTTGCCCCGTTTTATTAGGGTAGAGCGATCCTATTACTAAAACTGTCCGTCTGTCTGTCACCACGCAGTATTTCATGAATCACGATAGCTACAGAGTTGATTACAGATGATATATTTCTGTTGCCTGTATAAAACAAGTACTAATAGCAGAATTAAATATCTTTTTAAAACAAGTTGTGTAGATCGTAGCATAAATAGCATAGTCAGCCTTTTAATGTTGTTGCCTGCTGGGACTCAGGCCTCCTCTCTAGGAAAGGGAATCAGTTATACACCATGTGGGCCTAGTGCAGGTTGGTGGATGTCACATGTCTTCAAAATTTTGGTTCTAGGATATGCCAGTTTCCTCAAGATGTTTTCCTTCACCGTTTTGAGAACAGTGGTGATGAAATAAATTATACAAATTAATGCGCCTGTCTGGGTTCGAACCCGCCACCTACAACTCGAAAGTCGGGGCTGTTACCACTCGGCTACCATAGCTCCCATGGTATAGATCATAAAACTAGAACTACTTTAAAACGACGCACACGTGTAACACACCTGATTTGTACGTAGAAAGACGTTGCGTGGCGTATTTTACGAGCAGCCAAATCGTTCGCATTGTTCCGTTTTTCCAGTCCCAGTTTTCCTTAAACGTGTTCTAGATTATTTTCACTGAACTACTCCCAAAATTACCCGTAATATTACCATAGGAATATAGTTCTACAAGCAAATAAGGTATCAAGTGTAGCTCTACAAGTCTAGTTTCCATATAAAATGTATGGAGACCGACGCGTCCAGATCGGCGTGTGTGCACACGTGTTTGCAGTGTAGTGTTGGATCACTAATTCAACATTACTGACTTTATCCACACAGCACTTTTATTTCCCTGACTTGTCCTTTCTAAAATTGACAACCGACTGTTCTAGTGGGTGCGAACACCCGCTATTAATAAAAATGAGGACCGGATCTACCGCCATCTTGGCAGAAACAGTTAACTATTTATTCAAGTCAGTGTATGTATAAAGACAACCAGAAAAATCCTCACAAAAATATAATTATCTGAAACATTTGATTTAATGTCACATAAAGTTCAAGAATTATTTGATGCAACTAACAACAAACTTTAAATGTAAAATCGTCATTTGAAAAAACAAATAGATATCGAAACTAACGCCATCTAGACGACAGTTATTTCTAACTTTAAAATATCAGCTGTCACACACGACAAGTGTCATTGTTATTTGAAATCCTTATCCAAACAATAAGACTCCAACAGTAGTTTTACCTTAATGGTATCGAATGTACCGTGTGCGAATCCAGCTCGCCCTTGTCCAGCTTTTTTTTTTCAAATTATTGATAGACACGCGCTTGACAACTATCTGGCTTGATGGTAAGCGATGATTAGGTCGATGATGGAGCACGCTTGCCTAGCCTACCTATTCCCTCATTACTATTTACTCATTTGGAAATATTTTACTATTTTAGTATTAATGGCGTGGGTGACGTTATCTTCCTAATAGGTATGCCTAAGCCTTTAATACGTAATATGTGTTAACATTTAGTTTGTACTTAATTTCAGGATTATTTTAATGAAAAATGGTAAATAGCAAATCTTTACCTCAGTTTATTAAAGGACGGTCTTATTGCAGTGCTGAACCTAAATACGATATAACGCATAGTCTCCGTTAATGATTTCTGGGTGACAGCATCAACAAACTTATAGAATGTATCTAGGAGTTTATTGATAATTTGGTGTATTATTGGCAGGATGGTAACATCCTATAAATAAATTAATTCATGCTTGCCTGGAACTTGGAAGAGATCGCGGAATGCGATAAGGTCGCCAATTGTTTGTATTTTAGACATAAGTTTTCTTTATTATACTTCTTGTAAGTGCCAACAATAAAGTGTACAATAAATAAATAAAATTATAAAATTCTAAATTTCTAAAATTCGTAACCAATTTTTCATTTTTATTTGAAACTGATACTAGAAGACCTGAATCAATCTTCTGGTTCTGCTTAGGCTTTCTTGGGTGTTTATCATAATCATTATCATCACAATTTCAGCCGAAAGACGTCCAATATTGGTATGCCTCATCATAGACTTCGGCCACTCAATCGTTACAAATAGGTTACAATATCTATCACGTACTGCCCAGAATACGTTGAGTTTTGCATGAGGAATTAGTCTGTCTGTAGTAGCCCGGAGTTTGAAAGTTATGTGATACCCCCCTGCCTCGGCAAGCCCATACAGCAGTTGACGACACCTGGTCTCTTTCTGCAGTAATGCTAGCAAAGGAGGAGGCTGACAGGCAGAGGCAACGGGGCGCTCGCCCCAGCCGCCGCCGGGATTCCGATCCCGATTTCCGGCCACGGTAGGCGCGGGCTTGCGGACGGCGTGCAATGGGTAGCACGCTGTCCGATCGTCCGGTAACGAACCGGATCGAGCCCAAGTCGTCGACGGCGCGTTCTGTTCCCGCGCGCCTCAAGGAGCTGTCAGCACACCGAAGAGGCCCAGCCTGCTAACTGCAGGCAGGCAGGGTCGAAGCCTACTGGGGTCATGGGTTAACTTCCGAAAGGAATGCACGGCCCCGGCACGATAGGCTACGGAGGAACGGGGTAGGTTTTTAGTCAGTAAGAGTCTGACACTACTTCCCGATCCGCCCAAGGGCGGGATTTGTCATTGGATGATTTTACCTACCATAAAAAAAAAAACACCTTGTCTCTTTCTAGTTGTGTTGGATTGCCATCTCGTCAGACTATAAAGATACAGGAAGAGAGAGTGCACCTTTGTTAGCGCACACGATTGAGCTATAGGATCTTCTGCGTATCTGGCTAATCTCCGTTGGAATTGGCCAACATGATCTTAATTCGATCAGAAGTAGAAGTTATAATAAGGGGCCTATTTTGATAAGTAGCCTGCCTAAATGAAACACATTCACTCTTGGCTTTACGAACCTGTAAGAGTTGAGAAGAGAGAAGCATAATCAGCAATGTTTTCCCAGCTGGGACTCATGCCTCTACTCTAGGAAAGATAATTCACCACGTGCGGGGTGTCTTCCTTTCTCCTTCTCCCCGTCTGAAGTAGTTCTGCCCAGTACAGGAGGGTTATAGCATAAGTAAATACCCCACTGCTCTAATAACAGACGTCTGTAAAAACCAGAACTCCAGAACATTGATTTTCAGCGTTCACTAAACAGCAAGTTATTCTAGTCTTAACCATACAGACGAAATGTATGCGTTCATGAATATTAGTGTGGAATCTATCTGAATTATTACAGCAAGTGTTAATTTAATCTGTTCACAACAATTCCCTTTAGGTTACAGGTTAATTAATAAAGTCAGATAGACCATAACTTGAGCTTTGGAGCTACGAAATAGCCTTGAATTAAGTGAAGTAGGCTGCTTTGTTACTTTTTAAGTATTTGTCGTTAGAAAGTAAGTGTAAATGGATTTTATTGAATTAATGAAAATTTCTAAAAAGATTTAGGTCAGCCTTTTTTTCTTTATTAAACATAGGCTCACGTTTGACATCTCATCTGATGGTAAGCAATGATGTGCCACAACCATGAGGGAAAATCTCACGCCCCAACAGCCGCCACAGGAGACGCTCCGAACGTAGGAAGTCGCAGGGCGATTCCCGGCCATCGTGGGCGCGGGATTGCAGGGGAAGCCATGTGTAGCTCGTAGTCTGTCCACGCAAATATTATATAATATTCATTTATTTCAGACATAGTCCATAATTACATAAAATTAAAATCAATTAAATCAAAAAATAAATATAAACATTCAACAAAAATCAATTTTAAAATCACAATAACAATGTCATACATACATTTAAATTAAATATAAATAGAACGAATGAAATAATACAATTAACACATGAAATTAGACATACAACAATTAATAAACACAGTCAACCAATACGAGGAGAAGCGCTAACATGAAGCTGCATCTACTCTTTATGAGGGACAGGTCCCACCGCTCGGACAATACCCTCTGGAGACCCTTTCGGGCTTCTTTGTAGACGACTCAATATAGAAGCGCTCCACTTTCGTATGATCGCAAAAAAATAATAAAGTTAAAATTGTATATTTATAATTAATTAATATCATCATAATGTTTAAATGCCTAGCGAATATTATTTAACTGTGTTAAAATTTATTCCCAAGCTGTCAGAATTTTACGTTAAAAAAAACTCCTATAAAAAACCGCCTAACCAACGCGAAAAGATAGATAGACAGGCATCTTGATTACTACAAAGTTCACGAATGTTGTAACTCGTCCGCGGGTCCGCTGACTTGAATGTAGAATGAGGTCGTAAAGACCCCTCCCCTCACACCGCTCGGTCGGATTCAAAATAAATAAAATGCTAATCCGTTCCCGTTTTACTGTCGAACTTCGACCAATAACGTTGATCTCCATTCTCTGGTGCGGTGCCCTTAAGTGATATTGTTTAAGTTCACTCGTAATGTTACCGTTGTTTACTTTCTGTGACAGTTTTGTTGTAGGTAAATGCTATCGTTTTTTACGGCTTTTCGTTCGACCCGGCTTTTGTTTTGCTAGGAATGAAGATAATGTAGGGATCATTAACTGAGCCCTTTTTTGGCAATGTTTTCTTTGTAATATTGTAATGTTTGGCTCGCCTGTTGGTCTATTTGTTAGTAGGCCTGAATGCTATGCCGGAGGTCGTGGGTTCGATTCCCAACCATGACAAATGTTCCAGCGTAGGCACGCGCTTGCGGACGGCGAGCAATGGGTAGCTCGCCGTCCGATCGTCTCGGCCCTAGGACCGTAGGGGCCCAGGAGGGTCGAGGTCTTTTGGGGCCATGGGTAATGTGTAAGTGTAACCGGGGCCCTGGAACGAAGGCAAAGAAGGAACAGGAGTGGGTTTTTAGTCAGTAAAAGTCTGACACTATCTCCCGCCCCAACCAAGGGCGCGGAAATGTCATTGGATGATTTTACAACCTAAAAAACAACCCATGCCTAATGTTTGTGTGATGAGCATGCTCGTTTGTTCCATGTCTAGGTGTAATTTATCTATAATACCTATCTATGTGTTTAAAAATACATAAGTGTGTTTGCACTACTTCAAACAGCAGCTCTGGTTAGTTTGGAACTTGATGGCGTTGTGTGAAAGCTATGGAATATATATATATATATATATATGAAATTTATATAAACTAGTGCTTGACTTCGATTTTCGAGACTCAATCGAATTGGCTAATGCGCGTAACTATAGCAAATGATTTAACTTATTTGCCGCGTACTATAACATTCTTTGAAACAGCAAAACAGTAATGATGTTTCTTGATAGCAGAAAGGAAATTTTTCTAAGAAGCTAGGTACCTAACATCGCTAAGTCATGCAAGAGCTTCCATAAAAACTTCCTGTCTATAGAACGATGGAAGTCTGGCTCATACAAATTCTTAGCATCTAAACAGAATGTTGAATACATCATTTCCGCAAACGTGTACAAACTCAGTGCGTAGTTATTGTAAGTGCTGGTATTGTCATTGGTACAAAGCTTGAGGAGTTATCTATGTGCCGACGTTTTTCTGTGGTCGCATTGACAGCGGGAAAGCACTTTCGATTTTCATGATGATGTATCTGAATTAATACAAGAGTTCCCTAGCCAAGTTACGATCATTTCTTTTCGATTCTCATGCGTCGAACGCCTCGAGTTGGCCTCGCCTCCAATTTTTTTGTTTTGACGTCATCTCAACGCTCAGTTAGGCGCTTAGAACAAAGGAATCGGAGGCGTGGCCGACTCGTGGCGTTCGACGCAATTAAATCGAAACGAAACGGTCGTAATTTGACTAGGCCTGCAGAATCGTAAGATAGGAGGAAATCTTTATAGATTGTAATCTATCGGTATTTGCAATTTTACGGTGACATATACATAAATACATATTTTTAAACTATATAAAATCATTAGCGACCCGCCCCAGCTTCGCACGGGTGCATTGGTGATATTATATATATTATGCATGTATTATACATCTAAACCTTTCTTTTGAATGAGTCTATCTATTAAAAAAAAACTGCATCAAAATCCGTTGCGTAGTTTTAAAGATCTAAGCATACAAAGGGACAGACAGCGAGAAGCGACTTTGTTTTATACTATGTAGTGATTATCCTAAACAATCCCAATAAAATTTTTAATTAAAAAGTAATTAGGTAACTGTATGCACAACGAAAGCATTTCCGAATTATTTTTTTTTGCATTTGAGAGGATATATTAAAAAGAATTACCCCCGATTTCTGATTTGAGCATTTGAAGTTGAGAATTACTCAAACTCTACTTTAGCCTGTAAAACTGTCAAATTTGGCATTTAAGTATGGTTTGAGACGTTCTTAACTCAAAATACTCAATTCAGAAACCCGCCCATAGTGTTTTAATTATTACAAGAGTCATTACAACGCTATCTGTGGGACCTAGACCGTATGTACAAAGAGTGCCTTTCACTTTGCAAGCGTGTTTTTCATTTGCGAGAGAAGCGCTCTATTGTCGTCTCCTAACTATTCATTTAGGAATATTTAGGCATGCTAACGTCAACGATAATATTCTCTAATCAAATTTCATTTTAGTTTGTAATTAAAACGATACTTAAACCTTCATATGCTATGGAATATCGTTTTAATTTTTAAATAAAAGAAAAGGGTGTGTAAAAAAAGACAAGTTAGAACGTATATGAGCGAGACGTTTTTTTTTATTTTATTGTATTAAAACCGATTTTGTTTCGGCCAGTTTTATTCACTAGCAGCGTTACTTTTGCTTTCCAGCTCTTTACACTAACGCTTTATACACGTAATCGAAAGATTTTGACAAGAGCTGACGATTGAAATTTAAGCGAACGTCGTAGGTTCTCCGAGTCAAACGATTTACAACTTTTTTTTTATTGAAACGTCACAAAATGAACTCAAAATAGCGGCGCTTCCCTCTCAACCACACTCGTGCGATGCGTCACCGTTCTCACTGCGCGTACTTAGTTCTTTGATCCTTTAGTTATCCATAATGTAATTAAAGTATGGAGATCATAGCTAAATGTAGCTAGAACATCAAAATATAGTCCTCTATTTTTGTTATCATTAATTTTTTTTTCTACTATTGAAGCAATTTTAAAGATGTGTTCACGTCAGAAACACTGTCTTTTGCCAGTGACTTCACAGAACATAATCTATGGCCAAAAATATCATTTGTACTTGTACCTGTTTCAAGACAGGTACCTGGAACAGGAGTCTACACATTTGAAAGTACAGTTCCCACAGCCTTAAGCCAATTGCGCCTAAAGGTTGTGGGAACATTTGAAAAATTTGAGTGTCTTAAGACGAAAGTCTATGTATGACCAGTGCCTGTTGCCAGTTATAACGTATGCCTCCAAAGTGTGGTCGCTTACAATGTGCCTCATACGAAGACTAAGAGTCATTCAAAGGGCAATGGTAAGGGCTATGCTCGGAGTTCCCTTACGTGATCGAATCAGGAATGAGGATATCCACAAGAAAAACAAGATTACTGACAAAGCACGAAGAAACGCCAAACTTAATTGGCAATGAGCAGGGCACATTGCTTGTAGAACAGATGGCCGTTGGGGTTCTGAAATGGCGACCACGTTGTCATGGTAGATTGATGACCTGGTAAGGGTTGCGTTAATCCGATAGATGCGAGATGCAGAGGACCGTTCATTGTGGCGACGTTTGGGGGAGGCCTATGTTCAACAGTGGTCGTCTTTTGGCTGAAGTGATTATGATGATGACCTAGAACGAAAAGGTATGACCAAATAGGCATGCTGGTGGTCAGGATACCCATATAGCCGTGGGTGCTGGCTGTATGGCTCGCTGCTCGAAAGCTTGAGGAAGTGATGATGACGTCACGAAGTAGTAGCTGCACGAAGGCTGCGCTGACGTTCTTTGTCGAGAGTCACCAGTTTAGAGGTAATGGAACAGAGAGTAAAGTCACACATACCTCCGTTGAAAAGGGAGGATCCTCCGACCAGACAGGTGTTATATCTGGTGGGCTACTGCCCGATAGACGATTTCGGGTTTGTTCTATATGTTCCAATTGCGCCGCGAATCTTACTTGCGCGATACAGGATTAATTCATTTGTGATGACATAGATGTCGCTACACAGCGGCCGATAAACAAAAGATCCCGCTCCTCTGCGGTCGGAACTTGTATCCGTTCCGTTTGTGAAAACGTCAGCCTGGATTCTGTCAAAGTGACTTGTGTCACTTGGCTCGTACATTCATTCGTTCTCAATCTTCCGTACGTCAATAGACTTCACCGACAAATATATTTTATTGCATCAGCCTTATAATGTTCCCACTGCTGGGACTCAGGCCTCCTCTCTAGGAGAGGGAATGGGCCGTAATCCACCACGCGGGCCCAGTGCGAATTGGTGGATGTCACATGTCTTCGTATTTTTGGTTTTAGGACATGCCGATTTCCTCACGATGTTTTTCTTCACCGATTTTGAGAGTAGTGGTGATGAAATAAATTACACGAAGTAATGTCCCTCACAATAGTCGGTTCAGTTACCACTGCTTATATCTTATTGCTAACAAATTATTCTATTCACGGACTCTGTATTGTTCACTGATGTTTTGTTAAAGGTCATGATGACATAATTATGTCATTCAAAATAGATTAACTTACCTTTGTTATGTAAAATATCTGTAGGCGAACCAAAAGGACTATATTTAGGTACCCCATGAATTTCTTTATTCATTTCTAATAAGCAATTTCTACGTGAATTTCATCCTTTTATGTTTCATAATTTTTTGATTTCTCGCTCCGATGGCATTGAGATGTCGTAATAAATTGTGAAATGCGATGAATAAATATGCTATCTCGGGTTCTCGCTCCTCATTCGATTTCCACGTTTCTTCCTGAGCACGATTGTCATTTTTTTTATTTATTTCTATTCTGAATGCAAATTAGGTTTGAAACTTCGTTTGGAGAATTTGTGAGTCGAGAGCCGACGTCATTCGAGATTCCTGTGTGATGCTTTAGCTGATGAAATTTCTTTTTTAATCTTTTTTTTTTACAGTGGATTAGGGTTTTATAAATTACCAGAGTACTTTTTCAGTGCTTTCGTTTGCGGGAATGTTTTCCTTAAAACTTTTACACCCATTAAATCGTATTTTGAGGGTAGTTTTGAAAAATTAATAATTATAGTCTTTATTATTCATGTTTATTAATTCAAGAAATAATAATACTCCATACTATCCTTAAATTTAAGTAAAGTGATGTTTAGTATTAGAGTTTCTTTGTAAATAATAAGTTGATTTTTATTAATCTATTACATTCTCGTCATTCATGATGAGTTTGATCCGGGTAAAAGAAGGTTAAAGTAAGCAGCAAGAAAACACAATATACTATACAGCATAAATTAATTAAGTCCAGCCAAAAGCGACTCTGACTTGCGCGTAAAGGGTTTCGAATGAATCATATTTTTAACATGTTTAATACAAAACACCTATAACGGTACTCTAAGGCCGTGTTTACGGAGACGCGGCGCGTTGGGCGGCCCGTCGCGAGCGATGACGCGGCCAGCTGCTGCAATGTACGACGAACGCCCGACGCACCGCGCAACGTGCCGCATCTCCGTAAACGCGACCTAAGACTCTACTTACCGAGTCGCAAAAGTTTCGCCTTGGGATATGCCAAAGCAATGGAGCGCAGCATTCTAGGTGTCAAAAGAGCCGACAGAATGAGGAACAGCTGCCACGCTGCGCTTTAAGGCGGGGATCATAGACGTGGTAAAAAAGGCTGTCAGGCTGAAATGGGATTGGGCGGGTTACATCAGTCGCATGCACAGTGACCGTTGAGCAAGAGTCTCCACAGGATAGGTACCTGAAGACGAATATTTATTTTTTATGGTAAGTAAAATCATCCAATGACATCCAGCACCCTTGGGCGGATAGGGAGATAGTGTCAGACTCTTACTGACTAAAAACCCACCCTGTTCATTTGTAGCCTTCGTACCAGGGCCCTGTTAAGGGTGACGATCTCTCGCACTGGGCCTTGGTACAGGTCATGGTCCGGAGCGAGGAGGACTGGCAGGTGGGTGGCCTCCTTCTGCGAAACAGTAATGCTAGCAAAAAAAAGAGGCCGACCATCAGGCAACGGCGCTCACGCCGCAGCCTCCGCCGTAATTCTGATCCCGATTTCCGGCCACCGTAGGCACGGGCTTGCGAACGGCGGGCAATGGGTAGCTTGCTGTCCGTCCGTCCGGTAATAGTACGGACCGTGCCTAAGTCGTCGACGACGCGTACTGTTTCAGCCTCAAGGAGGTGTCAGCAAACTGTAGGGGCCCAGCAGGGTCGAAGCCTACTCTGGGGCCATGGGTTAAACAAGGTGACGTAAATAGATTAATTTGGGATACGGAATTGATTTTAAAGCAAAAAAAAATCTAAGTATATTAATTAAGGATATAATTTATTCTGCTACCTTTTATCCAACTCCATTCAGCCGTTTAGAACGTGAAGGGGTAATAAGTGTACATACAAACATTTGTTTTTATACTTTACTAGCTTCTGCCAACGGCTTCGCCCGTGTGAAAGTCGATTTAACGTTACAATCGGTCCCGTCGAGTCAGTGATTTTTTAATTGTTTTTTTTTTTTATATTATTTTTTTACAACTTCATACAAAATAAATGTTTGTGACAGATGGACACACATTGTGATTCTATAAACCATTCGGATGTCGTCCTGAACACATTGAAAAGAGCGTTGCAAGTCAAAACTACCAATAATGCGAAATTGTCCCTTTGTATAGCCAAGTGCTTATGAAGGATCGAGCTCACGGCACAAGTCACACTTGACTGGCTCCCGGCCTATTCTGACTGGCACGGATCACTGCACACTGGCTCCCTGCCTATCAAAAGTTATCTCTCACCCGCAGACCCAATCTGCCTCCTTTATGCTAATAACATTATTTTAACCTTAAACCCAGCTTATATTATGTTCATAGTATTATACTTTAGTTCCGTACAGAAATACTTAATGCTATTCTATTGTAACGAACTGTTGATTTTCGCCCAACTTCGTGTAAATAATGCGAATATTTAACCAGGTCTGCTTGCGGTTTAAAGGCCACCGTCGGACTAAGTTACGGCCAATTTTCCTCGGTCATAAGAAAACTTTTCGGTTTTAAAATAAGAAAATAATTCACAGGATTCGTGTTTCTTTGCTTTTTGAGTTGATGAGGCAATCAGTCAGCGGAGGTATTTTCTTTCTATTTCATAGTCGACACGGAAGGGTCTTTGGCGAAAGTTAAATTAAGTTATTTTGTTCTCTCCGTGGATGTTATGATGGGGTCTAAAGTTTTGGGACACCTCCTCGGGGCTTACACGTGTCAAATCGTGTCACACTCACACCTGACTAATAAAGTTTTTGTCTTTGTTCTTTATTTTAGATGAAATCATTGGGTTTATAATTTCATTTAGGTACCTAATTAAGAGATGGGTAGATAGGCATGTCATTCTTTTGGTAGTGTAAAACAAAGACCTAGTCTATATCGATAGCCGTCATTTATATTTCTTCTATAGTTTTCAATATGTATGTATATATTAAATAGTATATGTATGTCTGTGTATCTATTATAATTTGTATGTATGATACTGGTTTTGTCACACCAATGACAGCCCCATTTCTTGTCCACGCTAGTACTGTCCATTCCAGGTTGTCTGGAAGAGATCGCGGAACGCGATAAGGCCGCCCATTATATGTATAAATTTGACCTCTCGTCTATCTGTCTGCGACAAACTAGAAAACTACAGAAAAGCTTTTCATGCTGTTTTTACCAATACACAAAAAGACATTCTGTATATAACTTGTCTTGTAAAAAATCCTTACCAATAAATTACTAAGACTACTATGACAATGATTCATAACAAAGGTGTATAATACTTGTATATTACAGTAGAGAAAACCTGAGAATTTATAAGATTTCACGGTTCGCACGAGTGTTACCTGTGCAAAGATGAGGATGGGTAATATTTCATTTAGTCCGTCGTGTAAGGCACCTTCAAATTAGCCACTACATGCTGCGCGACGGCAGCGCGGATGCAGCGCTGTTTTGTTCTATAAATACGTTAGATCATTAATATGTACTAAAAAGAGAAAAGGGCCCAATATTGAGCCTTATGGAACATCCATTTTGACTTTTAAACGCTGAGAATTGATGAATATTCCCGTAGGTCTTCAGTTAATTTAATTTTGATTTGCCGAAAAGCCTTTATGACTCTCATAGGGTTTATTTTAAGTTTAAGTTTATTCAACTGGACAGCCTAGCCAGTTTGCTTTCAATAAAGCAATTGAGGTTTCAGGGGAGGAATTTAGAGGCATCCGTTGTTCTAAGAGATATATCAGTAAAATAATTCACAAACTGTGTTTTAAAAAATCAATTCAAATTGAGCAAAATAATTTTCATCAAAGTTCAGGAGTGTGGGTTTGAAACATAATTTCTAGGAAAATACAGTAACTAAGCCATAGAAATTTTAACGCAGTGTAACGTTAAATTTTTTGGCAAATAAACCAAAATCCAATATTATATTCGGATCAAATTTTTCGTAATGGATCGGCATTTATGAGTGTATCTTGATATATGAGCATTTCAGTAACTTCAAAAGCTCCAGAATCATACAAAGACAATTTTTGTTCCAAATTTTCAGGTCGTAATTTTTTCTGCACTAAAATCAAAGGTGCCAAAAGGCTTTGTGATACTGAACGCTAGAAAAAGGCGTTATTGTTGTTAGTACAAGAAGAAATAAGGACTGTACCTCTACCATGAGTTTTAAGCAATAGTATTCGTCGCTACTCGATATCGACGCCGTAAATATTTTGTATGGCAAATTTTGCAGCGCCTCTGGCGGTCACTTGCAGAACCAAAATTTGCCATACAAAATATTTACGGCGTCGATATCGAGTAGCGACGAATACTATTGCTTAAAACTCATGGTAGAGGTACAGGTCTGTTGGTCTAGTGGTCACTGGCCCTGACTGCTATGCCGCAGGTCGTGGGTTCGATTCCCAACCTGGACAAATAATAATAATAATAAATTTTATTCACCACCAAAAATTACACACAACATTACAACATTGAGAAAAAGATTATGTACAACCTAATAATAATGACTTACATTTGTAATATATATTACTTGGGACTGTCTGTATCCGAACTAGCCTGTATCTCGGATTACATTTTGACCCCTTTACATTAAGTGAGCAACTTTCGTAGCCATTTATAAATATTTGAAGTGTTTGTGTGATGAGCATGATCATTTGTTCTGTGTCTGGATGTAATTTAATTACCTATAATGTATGTATTTAGAAACATATAAGTATGTTTATCAGTTATATAGTACTCATACCACAACCTTTGCTTATTTTGGGATAAGATGGCGTTGTGTGAAAGTTGCAAAAAATACACATATTTAGCAGTTTTGTTCCTAAACACATAATAACCTTAATTGCTACGAAATAAAAACCGGGCAGGTGCGAGTCGGACTCGCGCACTGAGGGTTCCGTTCCGTACAAACTTGGTAAATTGCGGTTTACGATTTATGACGCATTAAAAAAAAAAACTACCTACTAGATCTCAAGCAAACCAATTTTCGGTAGAAGTTGGCATGGTAATGTATATCATGTTTTTTTTTTAGTTTTATCATTCTCTTATTTTAGAAGTTAAAAGGACACACACATTTTACTACTTTGGAAGTGTCTCTCGCGCAAACTATTCAGTTTAGAAAAAAAAAAAAAAATGAAACCTCTATATCATTTTTTAAGACCTATGGGTTTGACGAAAAAAATGTTTTTGAGTTTCAGTTCTATCTAAGTATGGGGCCAAAATTATTGTTTTTTTTTTCTATTTTGGTAAAAAAATCTTAATGCGGTTCACAGAATACATCTATTTGCCAAGTTTCAACAGTATAGTTCTTATAGATTCGAAAAAAAGTGGCTGTGACATACGGACGGACAGACAGATATGACGAATCCATAAGGGGTCAGTTTTTTGCCATTTGGCTACGGAACTTTAAAACGAACTTTCTTTATTCATTTAAACTTCATGTAAAGTAGTGGTACACAAGTGTAGTCTTATTAATCCTAAAGTTATCTGGAACAAATTGCCCTGTGCGGTAAGGACGCCTATTATAAACTTAGTTTTTGTAAATGTTTACCTTGCTAACATTATGAGGTGCACAATAAAGTATAAAATACATATAATAATTATATGTGCTGAAAAAATTGAATTAATAAGTAGATAATATAATTTGTATCAATTCATTAAATAACTTTAACCTGAAGTTTTATTGATTTTACGGCAACGAGTCACTTCGACTTTTATTTTACCACCAGTGGTGCTATTCTCTAATAAATCTAGCGTTGCCGCAACGACGAACATCCAAATAGGATACATTGAATTAACAATCCAATGTATAGGTGCATTAGGTTGACAATCCAATTTATCCTATTTGGGTGTTCGTCGTTGAGGCAGCGCTGCGTTTTCTTAGAGAATAGCACTACAGTAAGAATTGACGACGCAACGTTTTGCTAAAGTTACAGCAACTAACTTTGCACTTAATGACGCCCACGACACGCTAATTGAAAGAGAGTATAATACAGAATTTCTTTAAAAACAAACCCTGTTTCTAACTGCACTTAGTATCCCTCACAAAAGGGATTTTATCATGATATTTTCCGGGTTAACAAAGTATCATACATTTAGCTTTTACGTACCATCTGAAAATGCAACGTGCAGCGTTTTATTTATTTAGGATCTCCTACAAAGGATGTACACAATATGTATCTTAAAATTAGTGGTTCCGGTATCTTGTTAGTGTACTCCTTCGCTTACAGGGGCAGCATGAGCACAAAAACCATTTAAACGACTAAGCTAACACAAAATAAAATAATCAGAACAAAAATATTGAAAATTGATTTAATAATTATGATGATAAAATCACCCAAAAGGGCAATGGAAAGGGCTATGCTCGGAGTTTCCTTGCGTGATCGAATCAGAAATGAAGATATCAAGGAAGAGAGAGCTAGAGAACTAAGGTTGCCGACATAGCATCTAAAATCGCCAAACTTAAGTGGCAATGCGCAGGGCACATTGCACGCAGAACAGATGACCGTTGAGGCCGAAGGGTTCTGGAATGACGACTGCGTACCGGAAGACGCAGCGTTGGAAGGCTTTCCACAAGGCGGACCGATTTATTTATTTATTTAAAAATATAAGTAATAATAAAACAACATATGTGAATAGACTATCTACAAGAAACTTGAAAGTTAATATATATATTTACAAATTTGGTACGGCTTGTCATGGAAGATATTTATTTATTTATTTTATTTATTTATTTATTGAGTAGGCACCTCAACGACTTACCCACTAAGACATACACAAACAAAAACACATACAGTTTAACAATAACAGTGTATATCCAGATCTATGTGCTGAGTGAGCAAAGAGTTAAGCAGTGTCGCTACTGCTGTGTGTACCTGTGGGCGCTGCAGCGCCTCGACGTGTGCGCACTCTCGTTGGCGCGGCGAAGAGCTTCCTCCGACGACGAGGGCCCTCGACGCCTCCACCTCCGTCCAGGAATCGGCTTGGCACACCGGCTAGACCCACCCGCTCGAGCGTAGTTGGATTATCCACCTTATTGGTCAGGAGACGGTGGTAATGAGTCAATAAATGTAATTTTCGTCTGAGTTCTAAAGTGTCTAGTCCCACCATCCCCTTTACAAACAAAGATGGATACAGATAGGGGTAGTACCCGTACATGCGCATAAAAATAAGACGGGAAAACTTCCTCTGGACTCGTTCTATTAATAGAGAATACTTAGACTCGGGTGAGCTCCATACTATGGCGTTAAATTCCAATCTACTGCGCACGTAAGCCTTGTATAACATTAGGGCAGCTCTTATTCCCTTAGGTAAATGTAAAAGAAACTCTCATGACAAACCCTAGCATCTTATTAGCGCCTTCACATGCGGATTTTATGTGGTCCCTAAAATTAAGTCTTGAGTCTAGTGTAAGCCCTAAGTCTCGAATTTGATTGACACGTTCCAGCGGGGCGCCTGTCAGACTATACTCGAAGTGCAGCGACGCGCGAAAGCGTGAGGACGTCATAATTTTACATTTTTTGACATTAAAGTGCAGATTATTTACCTTACTCCACTCCTCTACGGTTTTCAACCGCATTAGGCAGAGGCAACGGGGCGCTCGCCCCAGCCGCCGCCGGGATTCCGATCCCGATTTCCGGCCACCGTAGGCGCGGGCTTGCGGACGGCGTGGAATGGGTAGCACGCTGTCCGATCGTCCGGTAAGCGACCGGACCGAGCCCAAGTCGTCGACGGCGCGTTCTGTTCCCGCGCGCCTCAAGGAGCTGTCAGCAAACCGTAGAGTCCCAGCCTGCTGGGGTCGTGGGTCAGCTTCTGAAAGGAATACCCGGCCCCGGCACTATAGGCAACGAAGGAACAGGGTAGGTTTTTAGTCAGTAAGAGTCTGACACTACTTCCCGCTCCGCCCAAGGGCGGGCTTTGTCATTGGATGATTTTACCTACCATAAAAAAACTCCTCTACGGTTTTTATATCTTCTTGCAGTCTATGGCAATCGTCGACCTCTTTAACCACGTAGAAAAGTTTCAAGTCGTCGAAAAAAGAAAACATGTAGCAGCCTGGACGGTTCCCGACAGATCAATGGCCATTATAATAAATTGGGTTGGTCCAAGATTCGTGCCCTGACTTACACCAGATCGAGTTTAATATTAATTAGACTCGATGATCTGGTCAAGGTCGCTAGAGTCCGATGGAAGCGAGACGCACAGGACCGGTCATTGTAGCGACGCTTGGGGGAGGCCAATTTCCAACAGTGGACGTCTTTTGGCTGAAATGATGATGATGATAAAATTAGAATTTTAATAAGAATGAATAATACAAAAACTCAACTAATATAGATTTTTTTATATTTTGTCACTGACGCGCAAACATCTAACCTTATCGTTTTCGCCAACGCTTTATATTGCCTACAAAGCCCTGGAACAGTATTTAAAGAAAAAAGTGTTTGAAACCAAGCTTGAAATAACCCATCGGAAAGATTTCCCTAGACGAGTTTTATTCTGAAATTACTCTGAACATAAAATAGTAGTATAATGTAAACCAAGGTTACGTACATAGCCCTAAGTATTGCTAAACTTAAGGGGCAGAAAGCTAAAAACATTGCTCGCCGAGCAGTGGTCGATAGAAGCCGTAAGGTTCTGGAGTGGCAGTACGCTAGGCACATTGCTCGGAGAACAGATAGTCGATAGAGCCAAAATGTATTTGAGTCACCCCCGCATACCGGAAGACGTAGCGTTGGAAGGCCTCCCACAAGGTGAACAATGACCTGGTCAGGGTCGTGGGAATGCGATGGATGCGAATCGCATAGAACCGGTCGTTGTGGCAATATTTGGGGGCATCATCATCATCATCATCAGTCTTTTAAAGTTCCCACTGCTGGGAGACAGGCCTCCTCTCTAGGAGAGGGAATGAGCCGTAATCCACCACGTGGGCCCAGTGCGGGTTGGTGGATGTCACATATCTTAGAATTTTTAGTTCTCGGACATGTTTCCTCACGATGTTTTCCTTCACCGTTTTGAGAGTAGTGGTGATGAAATAAATTGCACAAAGTAATGCGCCTGACTGGGTTTGAACCCGTGACCTATAACTCGTAAGTCGGGGCCGTTACCACTCAGTCACCACTACTCTCTACTTGGGGGCAGCTTATGTCAAATAGTGACCATCTTTTGGCAGTTAATGGCAATGTAAACGCATCGCCGCACCATTTCTTGCATTGCCAGATTGCTTAGATAGATAAAAATAAAGAGCAGAAAGTTTAGTTCCATTCAATAATAGTAATGTTTTGTTTATATAAGTTGTAAAGTTGTGTAGTTTTCAATGAAGAGCAGTGACGGCCGAATGCTAACGACCCCGACTTATCGCATTTCTTTGTGTAATTTATTTCATCGCTACTGCTCTCGAAATGATGAAGGATAACCGTAAGGAAACCAGCATGTCCTAGAATCAAAAATTCGAAGACATGTGACACTAGGGTGGTGTGATGGATTACGGCCCATTCTCTCTCCTAGAGAGGAGGCCTGAGTCCCAGCAGTGGGAAAATTATAAGGCTGATGCTATGTTATGCTACATTTTCAATTGAAGCACTGACTCTAGAGCTAGGTGGTAGTAGATTCCTATGTTCTTCCTGCTCCAGTTTTATTATGCGTTGAATCGCAAAGTACAACAAAAATATGTATAATATGTAATAAAAATATTTTATTACCAGTTCGGTCAACCTTGTAGAAGGCCTTCCTACGCAACGACTTGCGGTAAGTGGTCGCCATTCCAGAACCTTTCGGCCCCAACGGCCATCCGTTCTGCGAGCAATGTGCCCTGCCCATTGCCACTTAAGTTTGGCAAAATTTCATGCTATGTTGGTGACATGGTAAGGTTTGCAGGAATCCGATGGATACGAGACACACAGGACCGTTCATTTTGGCGACATTTGGAGGAGGCCTATGTCCAACTGTGGACGTGTTTCGACTGAAGTGATGATGATGATGATTATCAGTTACCAGTTTCAGTTTTATACGATCTGTCCATATCACTGTAGCATAAATAAAACGGTCAAAATTGACATTACACACTTCTAGTGTTAATTCAACCATGTTTTAATAAGCAAACCAAGCAATTAGATTACAAAGACAGTACGACTTAAAGTCAAAGTAAAAAGTAGTACATTTTGTCCAAGTAAATTACTAGAAGGGGCCAACGACTATTCAATGGCTTGGTTGGGTACCTAATCGCCTTAATTGAACAGCTCTAGTTAAATAGTATTTGAACTTTGCTCCACAAAGGGATCATTGACGTAAACCTAAATAGACATACGTAAATGAACACTAGAAAGGACAATTTAGCCTTTGTCGTAATGTAGACCACGTACGCCAATCTTTATTTTTATTTCTTTTTGTTATAAATAGGCTTGCGTTTGACCACTATCATACCTGATGGTAAGCGATGATGTGGCCGATGATGGAGAACAGTTGCCTAGAAGTAACCACTCTTGACTTAAAGACGCTTAGGTTGTAGTTATCAGGAAACACAGGCTCCGGCAGGGAATTCCACTCCTTAACTGTACGCATAATGAATGTGTTCCCAAAACGCTGTGTACGTATGGGTAGGATGTGTACCATGTACCGATAGCGCAACGCCGTACATCTAGTGGTCCGATGATGGAACGAACTTGGTGGAATTAAATTGTCCAATCCCAACGCACACTCTCCAAAATGTAAACGGTAGAAAACCGACAGGCTAGCAACTCGGCGTCGATGCTCAAGACTTTGGAGTTTTAACTCGACAAGTGCATCATCACCGATGATTCTCTTGGTTTGCTTCTCAATCTGGGCGCGTCGGTCTCTATACATTTTATATATTATGGCAACTAGACTTGCAGAGCTAAGACCCATACCACGCAACGTGACTCTACGTATAAATCAGGCGTGGCCCAGTGCGTCGGTCTAATGCAGTTTCCGCTTAAAATGTATCTTTTTCGATATACTATATAATCACACTTATATTATAACAGCAAAAGTTTGTGTGTGTGTGTGTGTGCGTTTGTTACTTGTTCACGCTCGAATGGCTGAACGGATTTCAATGAAACTTGGTATAGTATGCGGAAAATAAGTTGAATTTATTGCTATGGTTACGCCCAGCCCCTGGTTACGCCCGCTTTGTTTGAGACGCAAAAATCGGTTACTACGCATTCAAGGTCAACCGCCATGATGGTTCAGATTGAGTGCTGAGAATTATACACATGTAGACCATATCCTGAAGTATGGAGTATGTTCCCTTTGAAAATTAAATACCGAAGCAGCAGACAGAAGCTATTTTTATTTACCTACATTACTATATCAAATCACTCCCTTATAATCCTTTTATTGTTCTTTTGTTCTATTTCTTCAAAGTACTGAAATATTTAATTTAAACACGAAAATGATTATTAAGTTAAACCGAAGAGATAATAACACGATTAATAAACGGATCCCTAACTTTTTAATAGTAATTTGTTTTGCTTAACTTAAGAAAAATAATCGACTGGATTTTTTTTTATGTAGAACTTTTCGAGTGAAGTTCAATGCTTCGCCTCAGTGGTTGTTTTAATTATTTGCTGGCAAATTGTTTGCTTGTGGATATTGTTATAAAAAAATTGGTGTAACTTTGTTTCTCAAGTGTCACATAACTGAACAATATTTTGAATTATAAATAGAAATAGAGAATAGAGATGTGAATTCTATTGAAGTCTTGACTACCTCAGTAAAGTACCTTAGTTTCAGTCTTCGTCATAATTGTCATATTTTAAGTTTTCTTAATCGTAATAATTTTATATTATTTATCATAGTATTTATTAGTTTATAATATTAGCATAGATAAGTATTTCATTACTTTATGATACTTAATTTATTTCACATTCTAGTTGAAATATTTGTTATTTATTTATGGTGCAAACCTACCACAGTGTTTTCTTTTTTAATCCAAAGGTTGACTGGTAGAGAATGCCTTGTTGCATTAAGTCCGCCTATGTACCACTACTGTACATGACGTGTAAATAAATAAATAATAATAAATAAAGCTTGCTGAGAAACCGATTTGATACATCATCATCATTTCAGCCGAAAGACTTCCATTGCTGAACATAAGTCTTCTGCAAATGTCGCCACAATAAATAGTTCTATGCGTCTCGCAGCCATTGGACTCCCGTGACCCTGCAACACTCACCAGGTCATTAGTCCATCTTGTGGGAGGTTTTCCAACGCTGCATCTTCCAGTCTTCCTTCCTTTACCTTAATCCTTAGCGCGAGCAGTTTTTGGTGATGATAGTCAAGAACTTAACGAAAAAAACCTAAGGTACTGCCTTTGCAATTGATGTACACCTTGATGATAGGTAAGCAAAATCCAAAAGAACACGAATTAAGAAAGAAAATGCTGATAAAAATTCTCATTCAAAAAACCTTACCTTACGCCATTATGTTGAAGTCTGTCCTGACACCTGGCCTACGTCTTTGTAACCTCATTAAACAGCCTTCACCCAATTCCCGAGTCCCCTTCATAATTTCATTACGCACGTAATCAAATTCTGTTAGTTGGATTATATTTCTATCGGTTTATCAAACCTGTTGGCTTTTGTTGGCAGAATTATTATATCACATTGCTACCGGCATTGTTCTTTGTTCACGAGCTACAGGTAGTTTGCTGAAATTGGTTCTAAAGGTGTGAATATTGGTTTTGTTTTGTTGGTTTGGTTGATGAAAACAGTAGGGTTTCTCTATTTGTCTTTGTGATTGTCTTAAAACATTAATAAACAAAAGAAAATTGCCTTAATAAATTTGACGATCTAGTGGTGTTTTGGCTTATTGGAATACTTTTTTAAAATTATTATTGTCTGTATCAAGAGTAACTTACTTTTAAAAAATACTTTTTCAAAGTTAAAAACCCTTTCAAATTTATTGGAAGGAGAAACTGTCAACAGGAAAATGATGCACTTATAGAACTGTGACGTCATTACCAATAGGTTACGCGCGTAAAAAGGGAGCGGCAAGATGTTTACACCACACGCCCAATTTTGGTAACTGACCATTATTGACGACTGGTTAATGAGCCAGAACTGATAATAAAATTAAGCGTTTATAAATTTTCAAAAATTTGAGGCACCTACTATTAAAATCAATAGTGACAACTATATAACGGAAAATTAAAAATTATGGAAACTAAAGCGACATCTATCGTATCATAAAGGAACTATCCTGCATCGCGCAATTAAAGTTCTCCGCACGATTTGAACATGCCCGAAATCATGTAACGGGCCATATACCAGACATAACACCTGTCTGGTCGGAGGATCCTCCCTTTCCAATGGATACCTCCATTCTAATGGATACATCGGGACTTTACTCTCTGTTCCGCATACCTAATAACGCACTTCAAACAGAACTAAAACTAACAATTTCCAAATAAATGAAATTACAACAGAATTCAAATAAATTACAAACAAGTAAAACAATTAAGATTATAAAATTAAAAGATACTACCCTATGCCGACTAGAAAAAAATATACTAGATACAGTTGAATATTATTCGCTCTTTAAAATGTATCTTATAAGCCAAGAATTATAAAAGCGTTGTGGTTTCTTTTTACGATCTGAGTGAAAATTTCTTGTTTCACAGAATTGCTGCAACAGACGTGACTTCGCTTCAATTTCTTATAAAACATAACTGCTAGTTCTCTCTGATTTTAACTCTCCTTAGAAAAATCTAGGAAAAGTGTATAGGGACAAAAATATGCCAAATTAATTCTGTATTTTAATATAAAACAGAGCTGGGTTTTGAAATCTGTCTAACGCTGACATTCTTAAGTGAGGGTAGTCTGATTTTTTTTTATATTTTACACTAAGAAATATGGGCTCCACAAAATTGCTATGCGATGCGATACGACGCCGTATCGCAGAAACCTGCAATGCGATTTTATGCGGCAAAACATCGCTTCAGGTGACCAAACAATGTGCGATGAAAATTAAATCGCGAGTTCTTGCGATGCGTCATGCGAGATCGTAGATTTTTATGATGCGACGTTGCATCGCTATTTTGTGTCTCTATGTCGTAGAAATTTTATTAAAAGGTGAATTTGCTGATTATTATTTATTTATTTCTTTCTTTATTGCACACCTTAACCTATTATCGATTATTATCGAGTTCGATATTAAGATCAGAAATATCTTTGCTATAAAATTATTTCTGTCATGAAGAACAAGTACGACAGCGACCTCTTAATAAAAAGTCTAACAATTTTTGTTTAATTTAAATATAATACAGTTGGAAGCTTACGATTAATAAATAATAAGAAGGTTTATTCTTTTTCTCATTTCCTGGGCAGTTCACATAATAAAATTTAATTTGTTTTTGTGTTGTAAGAAGCGATGTTATTAATAATTTAGTAAGCCGTATTGTTTCCATCATTTCTGCGAATCAACTTAATACAACCATAAACTCTGTATTTCACTAATCAAGAAATAATAAACCCAACAAACAAATTTTAATTTATCGTTATTAGGTATATCACCTATTATCGTGAGCTTCTTGTATCTCACTACACAGGACAAATTCTTCCTATCCTTGCTTCAACTTTTTTCTGTGCTGCAACATCTGGTTAATCTTTCAGGTAGAAGTCTGACTTGTCCGCCGCAGGAGACGTCCATGGTATCAGGACTTGCAGACTATGAGCAAGGGGGGCTCACAGTCCACGTCGTTTCACATGCGCCTCAAACAGTTGTCAATAAACATTAGGGTCGATCAGTAAACACTAGGGTCGATGTCTAATAGGGGGTTAAATGATGATTTTTTTAAAAAATAGGAGTAACTTGTAACGCCATTCCTTCTATGCTTACCGCACCACCAGAATCCACTATTTGAGATCCAGCGAATGATCACTATATTCTGTTGTAAGAAATGGCAGATTTTTTTTAACCCACAGTATTGATAGGATCAGTTTTTACTGCAGCATAAATAACTTAGCTGTAGGCTTACCTTTAGGTAAGTCTTCGTCACTTCAAAGCGGCCTGTGAAGTGCATCCGATCGAGTTCATTTTTACGCCACAAGTGCATTTTTCATACTGGCTGGCTACAACGTTAATATGAGATTAAAAAGAAACAAGTGTGTTAGAGAAGGGGTCATAAATAGATCGCTCTTGAGCTCTGAGATAAAGGCTTCTACAGACAGGGATATCGAGAAGCCGGGTACAGACTGTTGTAACAGCCTTCAAATATTTAGCCGCAATGTTTCGCTTCTTTATTATTCTATTTAAAATACAAAAAAAAGCGCGACTGCCGCTCTACACCCGTGCTGCTGTAGTACGCCTTTGTCATATGGAATGGCTAATTTAAAAGGGCCCTAACATGCAAGGTAACATAAGAGGAGCATTTCAAGTGTAAACGCAGCGCGCCTACGAACCAAGCAAATACCTACTCACATAGTTGAAATGCTCTGTTCGCGCCCAATGTGCATGGTTCGCGCACGCATAACGTCCACACTATAGGAATTCTGTTACATTGCATGATACATTGCGACAATGTGGACGGCAAATTCTTTAATTGCGTGTTACATTGTATGTTGTGTTACAGCGGCTAGAGATCTCAATAAAACTGGACCTTGGCGCTGTATCCGTGACGTATTTTTGCGTCATACCTGCCCTCGGTAGGCTGTATTGCGATGAGTACACACAGGAAAAATACAGAATTTAATTAAAAATACTTTCTAACTCACTAATTTTGCTGTGCCCGACAGGGTTCATATGATCTGATTATATGTTTACCACCTAAGAATAAATACATGTGAAATGCAACAAAGAAATTGGGTATGTAGAGACATGTATCAATGTAGATACTTCATTCCTGAAGAAATTACTGTTAGAAATGCTGATTGAAAGGATATTGGTCTGCATTATAAGTTATGGCATAATAACGCCCTTGCAAATATGTCTCTTACTTTAAGAAACATTGCTTAGTTTATGTTTAAATAAGAGCCAAAATACTATATAGGGTGACTTTTTTTTTTTTTTTTTTTGGTAGGTAAAATCATCCAATGACGAATCCCGCCCTTGGGTGGGGCGGGAAACAGTGTCAGACTTTTACTGACTAAAAACCTACCTTTCCATTCCTTGCCTTTATCCTGGGGCCTTTGGTGACAGTCTCACATAACCTTTGGCCCCAGTAGGCTTCGGCCCTGCTGGACCCCTACAGTTTGCTGACAACTCCTTGAGGTGCGCGGGAACGGTGCGCGCCGTAGACGACCTGAGCTCGGACCGGTCTGTTACCGGACGGACGGACAGCGAGCTACCCATTGCCCACCGTCCGCGAGCCCGCGCCTACGGTGGCCGGAAATTGGGATCGGAAACCCGGCGGCGGCGGCGGCGTGTGCGCCTTTGCCTAATGCGGTCGGCCTCCTCCTTTACTAGCATTACTGCTTCGCAAAAGGAGGCGACCGCCTGCCACTCCTCCTCGCTCCGGAGCATGGCTTGAACCAAGCCCCGGCGCGAGAGATCGCCGCCGATCGCCCCCACGAGGACACGGCGGTCCTCTTCCCAAGCGGGGCACACCTCGACTGTGTGCTCCACCGTGTCCACCGGGCGGTCCGCACAGTGGCGACACCCGGGCGTCGTCTCCGGCCTTGTGCAATGCCACCTCGAGTCCCAACTGCTGTATCCTCTCCACGACTGTCGCAACCCCGCGCGTCGCTAGTTCGACCGCCGTCTGGTATATAGGGTGACTGGTAATTAGTAACCGATACTTAAGCACGTGATTGTAGTCATGATAACAAACAACTTTTACTATAGGACCAAACCTGAATTCGGGAAAAAAAATCTGGTTGTTTGCCTAATTGGTCAAAATGTACTGAATTTGTCTGATATTTTTCGCGATTTCAGGTTTGGTCCCATAGTAAAAGTTGTTTGTTATCATCACTAAAATCACGTGTTTAAGTATCGTTCACTAATTACTAGTCAACCTATATAATGGCAATCAAGTATGCTTTCGTGAAGCAAGACGTTATGGATAAAGTTTAGCAATAAAAACGAAAGCACTACTGCGTGCGTACACTCTGAATACGCAACAAGCAATGTTTGTGATCTCACATAATTCCACCTCCACACAAAACTGAACAATGTTCACGGTGTTCACGACCACAAACGGCGTCCAGATAATATTTTATTCAATGTCACCGTCAAGAGGCCCCAGAATGATCCTTCTCTCAACCCGTTATCACAATCCACACAAAATTGTGTCGCCTCACTTCAGGTACTCCGGGAACGTCATAAAAGTTCGTGAAGTATGTTTAACGAGGAACACTTCAGACCTGCGCAGTTTGTGGACTTGTGTGGCGCTTTTAGTTACGTTTATCTTGTGTTTGTAGTACGTGTGAGCACACATCCTTAAACCAATATCGGAACTTCCGTGCTTCATGTTAAGAGCGTCCAAACCGAGGTACAATTTCAAACAA
Source organism: Leucania comma (assembly GCA_958295575.1). Taxonomy (NCBI): domain Eukaryota; kingdom Metazoa; phylum Arthropoda; class Insecta; order Lepidoptera; family Noctuidae; genus Leucania; species Leucania comma. The sequence continues at coordinate 6,989,868 of OY282469.1, forward strand.
CCGCTCAGTACGTGCTTCACGATTTTCACAGCTGTAGATCACTAGACAGTGAAGCAAAGTTTGAGTAGGTATCACAGGTTTTGACGTTAAAAACCATCTTACTACCTTTTGAGAGAAAACCTCCCGTTGTCTCAAGTTACTTTACATAGTGATCATAGATGTGTGAGTTTCGGGTCCAAGTTTTTTGATTGTGATGATAGCGCATAACGTATCTTTCCTTATAATATGTCAGTGAATAACATTCATAATATTATTAAGGCGAAGGTTTGTGAGTGTATGTGTATGTTTGCTTCTTCGTTACACTTGAACGGCTGAACAGATTTGGGTGAAATTTGAAATAGTGCTTTTTATCTCGGAAGTACGTTACCTTGGCATATTTTTTTACTTTAACATGGGTGAGCTCGCTGGCAGCATCTAGTTAGCCATATGAAATTCATTCAGCAGTTTTTGAAAGAAAGAAAGAAAGAAAGGAAAATATTTTATTTGGCACGCATGGATACACACACTGTAAAACCAAATTAATAAAACTTAAGATAAAAAAATAATACAGAAAAGAAATGTGTGCCTCACGGCGACGCCAAATAGGTCCAGTTCAGCATAAATGCCAGACAACTACATGATAGTTAGTGGTAGTTGCCAGACGCTGGTTTTCAACTGAACCTTGCTGAGAGTGAACGGTAGTTGTTAATTATTATGTGCAAGGTAAATAAATAAATATAATATACGTTAATGTGTGATAAATAATAACCAGGTGTTTAACATCAGGTGTGTAGCGTTAGGTGTGTATGAAATCATAAAATACTAAAATAATAAATAAAATAAAATAAAAAATGACATAAAATTTAACAAGACTGAATAATTTTAATCGTATATAATTCCATATGCATCACAAATACCGGTTTTGAGCGACTCAACCTCAACACACCGGCGTGTAGTGCAACGAATGTAGGTAAATGTATTATGCCTTGGGCAGCTAAGCATTGCGGACGAATTGCAATCAGTGCAAAATAATAAATGTGAAAGAAAAAATATAGTTGCTGTTAACAACGGGTATTTTGAAAAAAAGATCACGTGTATCGTGAACATTTAGATCGACAGACGTGATGGGGACTTTAGTTTTGTTAATTGTAAAAGGACATGCGTACGTGTTGTGGTAGTACTCTCTATAATAATGAGTGAGACTCAAGAATTCTCCTACAACAGTAAGTAGTATCGTGTGGAGGTGAATCTACCTTCTGCATGAGGTCTTGATCAAATAATAATTATAATAATGGGTAGTATAATAATAACTGTTACTCAATTTATTTATATTTTTTGCTAGGTACAAAATATGCCATTGTTCCACCAAAAATAATAAAGTCCTCTAATAATTCTAAAAGGCTATTAATATTTGGTGTACAATTAGTATTTTTAGTGAAATATATATTTATATATATTTAATTAATATAAATCAGTGCTTTACTGCGATCCCATCTGATTGTAAACAGTGATGCAATCGTTGATGGTGAGGCGCACTAGTTTATTAAGAGCCCATTCACTCTAGCCTTGAAGACACCTAAATTATAATTCTACGGGAAGACCACAGCAGGCAAATTTTATTTATTCCAGGCTCTCGATATTTTGATACACAGTAAAAATCGTTCCGTCCACTCCAATTATTCAGTATTACCCTAATTCAATAGCATCTTATCAGAAAAAGAAATCTGCCTTTAACCGCCATGTTTAAAACCAATATACCCCTAGGACCCGCGACGTGTTCCGCCATGTAACATGTAATGCGTAATATCCGTCGCTCGTTACTATACGCGACATTTGCCTAAAACACCTACGCATTCGCCAATTACGTGTAAGCAGTCCCTTGTGTAGACCGCATAATTCTAAATTATGGTAGTTTTTTTGGCATATTCTGCCATTTCAGATTTTGAGGCTTTTATGTGTAAGAGATCCTGCTGCTGTCCTGCCCTTAAATTTTGGTTGTTTTAATCCCGCGAAGAGAGGATTCGGTACATGAAACACTATCGATTTATAAAGATAAAATAAAAAAAATAAAGTATGTTTTTTCTAAAACTTGAATTAATATACGCAAGTATGAAATTAATGTCTTTAAGTAAACGTCAGCTGAGCGAGGCCAATGAACTGTAGGTAGTTAGTACGCAACGACCGACAACTACCTACAAGGTCATTGACTCGTTTACTTAAAAACGTTCGTTTTAGTATATGCGAAACCCGAGACACGTATCTACTATTTTTATGTAAAGAATCTATGTACAAAATTTCATAACTGAAACATGAAAAATCACAAAGATATAAGCTTGTTATGTTACCTGGTTGTTCGCACAAATACATGATTACTGGGCCATCCAGGCAACTGAGGGGTAGTTTTGCTCCCGCATCCAGGTTTGCGCTGGTGTTTAGTGGCTGCTATGATCAGCCGTAAATGATAAATTATATATTTTTTTAGTTCGTGACCTGTGTTGTACTTAGTGTCGGTGGTGTCCAACTTGTGAAGGATATAAAAAAATATTTTTAAGGAAAAATATAACATGGTGTAAAAATTATTGGAATCGATTCAGTTACTGATTCTGAACAAAATATATTCAGGTTTCGCATATACTAAAAATAAGGTTGTATAATCTCCGGTTTTTAATTATTTTTCACACTGAAGAAGGTTAATGGTCGGTCAAACAGACAGAATATAATTTATCATTTGCGATAATAAATTGTAACACCTATGAACACATCTCAATTCATCAAAAAACATAAATTCAAAATTTTGTATCTGTGTGTCTGTTAACTCACTGACGGTTGAACAGGTTTAGATGAAAGGCACAGCACCGTTAAATGTTTGTTTTAATCCCGTGGAGGGTCGATTCGTTACACGAAACACTATCGTTTTGTAAAGATAAAATTAAAAGATTTAATACTTTTTTTTAAAGCTTGAATTAATTTACGCATTTATAAAATCAATTTCTTTAAGTAGATTAGTAACTAGGTTAGGTTAATTAGGTTTCTTCATACAAACTATGGAACCGTCTTTCATCCCTTTACGTCTTAAAAGGAAGCCTTGTGCGAAGTTTGGCGTTCCTAGTCCTAATAGTTTCGATTGCGCGTTTATATGTCAGTCAGTCAGTTTCTTTTTTACATATTATATAGATATTTAAGATATTGATGTATTTATAAATACGAGTAACACTAGTTAACAAAAAAAAAAAATTGTTTCTTGTGATTTTTTTTTGTTTCTATCTCAAAACGACGCGTATTTTTTAAATATGGTAATAATTTTTTGTTTTTGAGTTACAGCTTACTAACCTTATTTACAATTTTTACTTAGATTTGCGTTTTTATTGGACACTGAAATATATTTTGTTGTTGTTTTCGATATGGCTTCGTCAAGAAGATGTTGTGTGCTTAATCCCGATTATTTTTGCTATATTTGTTTTGAATATGTATTTGCAAAATATCGAAAATCTATATTGGACTTTGTAAAAACTGCGTATCATCAATACTTTAAAATAAAATTGTGTAATCAGGACAAGCCATGGGTTTCTCATACATATTGTAGGCCAGAAATGTATGGTATGTCTACCACACATTTATGGTTACACATTTTTGGTTATGGTCCAATGGAAAAAGAGATGCAGTAATGTTCGAAACACCAATGATTTGGCGAGAACCTCGAAACCTGTTTCAATTTTATATAAAAGAAATATTTAAAGCTTATATTTTTGATGGGCCACAGATTAGACAACTCGTAAAAGATCCTAATTTTGTCAAATCAATGACTGAAGTCGAATCCAAAGCGTGGAATTCATTAGTTTTGGTTATGAGTAGTTTCCTAGGCAAAAAGAAATCTGACGACCACGTCCAGCTTGTTGAGTCCATGCTATCGAACTTGCAAGAGCTAGGGTGCAATATGAGCATAAAAATCCACTTCCTGGACTCGCATTTAGACCGATTTCCACAAAATCTGAGTGATTTTGGAGCGGAGCAGGGTGAAAGATTCCATCAGGCTCTTCGGACAATGGAAGAGCGTTATCAGGGGCGGTGGCACTCACATATGATGGCAGACTACTGCTGGAGTTTATAACGAGATCTACCTAAAGTCGTTTATTCAAGGAAATCTTATAAAAGATCATTTTATAGCGTTCAATAGAAATTTTGTTAACATAATGTATTATTTTTCTGTAGTTTTTCAATAACAGAAATAAATAAATAAAGGAAACTAGACTTGTGTGTTGACTGGGACTAGATGGCGTTGTGTGAAAGTTGTGGAATATTATTATTAGTAACTTGCCTTCCCAACATTTTACGATGCATTCACGTGACGCGGGAAATGTTGTTGGACCATTTTGAAAGCTTTGAGCGTCATGTTGGGAGATCTTTTGTCCTGAATTATGAGTTTGTTTGTTGGCGATACCTGAGGAGCTACTGATTCGAAGAATGGGATCTTTTCGAGTAAAGTTCAGTGGATGTTTTAATTGTTTGCAAATTGATTCCGAGTGGATATTGTAATGTAAAAGCTTTTTACAAAAAAAAAAATACAACCGACTTCGATGTAAAACAAAAACACAAAAATGTGCAAAATAATTTTAATTTCGGAAGTTGGTTTCTGTAATAGTTTAGACTCTTCGTTATTAAACATCGACTTCCAAAATTAAAGTTAAAAAAAAATACAACCTAGTCGGTTTCACACTTTTTAGTTGTAGTAGGTACCCCTCAGCCAAACTTAAATAATTACCTTCCGCCATTAGGTTCCATCACCAAACCACCATGACAATTCTAATAATACCAAACACAGCTAGGATGCACCTGTACCTCTACCATGAGTTTTAAGCAATAGTATTCGTCGTTACTCGATATCGATGCCGTAAATATTTTGTGTGGCAAATTTTGGTTCTGCAAGTGACCGCTAGAGGCGCTGCAAAATTTGCCATACAAAATATTTACGGCGTCGATATCGAGTAGCGACGAATACTATTGCTTAAAACTCATGGTAGAGGTACTGGTTTATTATAGAATTCCGGTTCTTATCTAACTTCCAGTTTCATCATCAGATCATCAGATCAGTTCTATGTATATATGAGTATATATCTATCCCCTTCTTCTTTCAGTAAGTCACCCACTGCATGTATAAACAAAGCTATTTTACTTGTTACGACAGTTCTGCTATGATTTTTGGAAGAGTTCCGTTCTATATCTTCGAAGTTCATCATCAGATCAAAACAATATTTGTATGGGAAGAACTGTAGGGAGTTTAATCTTTTATTCAAAACAAAAATTTTCGAAATCGGTCCACAATTGACCAAGATATCGGTGAACATATATAAAAAAAATACATTCAGCCGAACATAGAACCTCCTCTTTTTCGAAGTCGGTTAAAAATTGTCGGTTGTCGGTTAAGTTTTGTGTCTCAAGTGTCTACGCAACTGGACAATGTGTGTAATCATTGAAACAGATGAAATGGAGCTGAGAATTTTATTGGCTACCTCAGCCAAGTTTACCGAGAAAGCAAAGGGCAAAGAAGGAATATATGTGTGTGGTTTAAGTCAGTAAAAGTTTGACACGTCCTCCCGCTCCGATTTCAAACAGGTTAGTAGTAGGGTAGTTATAGCGGGAAATCATCTAATAACTACTTCATTAGATGATTTCCCGCTAGAAGTAGAAAATGGAAGTGTATTTATTCTAGTTGCTAACAAGAATTCCTAAACGTTGTATAATAATTTACTAATAAGCCCTATTACTAGAGAGCAGTGATGGCCGAGCGGTAACGGCACTGACTTACGAGTTGTAGGTCACGGATTCAAACCCACTGGGCCCGCGTGGTTGATTACGGTCTATTTCATCTCCTAGAGAGAAGGCCTGAGTCGCAGCAGTGGGAACATTAAAAAGGCTGATGATGATGATGGGTCAAAAGTCGTAGCTTTCATCAAATTACTAAAATTATAAATTGTTTTGCAAACGCTATGCTATGCTATGCTAAGCCCGCTTAGGTTTAAAGCGACATTTATGAATGTGAAAAATGTCTAAGAAAAATTGTGTTATAGATTTTATAATACTGCTAGCGACCCGCCCGAGGTTCACACGGGTGCAATGGTGATATTAAGTATATTATACATGTATTATTTGTTTATTATTTTTTTAATTACAACAGTCTTACAACCAATTACAGTAACTAAATAAAAAGAAAAAAAATAAAAATATAACAAAATACAAAAATGTAACGAGATATGTGTTGTTATACTCCTACATCAATCCCTCTCATAGTACTTCTGACATGCCAATAAAATTGTCTTCCATTCCATTATTATACATATAAACCTTCCTCTTGAAGCATTCTATCTTTGAAATAAACCGCATCAATATCCGTTGCGTAGTTTTAAAGATCTAAGCATACATAGGGACAGACAGCGGGAAGCGACTTTGTTTTATACTATGTAGTTTTTATAATACTAAGATAAAATTAATTATTCCCTCGTGGGAGAATTAATTAGTTTAATTAACCATTTGCGCTTGGATTACAGAATAATTTGAGACATGCGCACAAAGTGATAACATAATTTTGAATTACTTAATATGGGGGTGAATTTTAAGCATCTATTACGAATAGCCTTTTATGTATTTAATTTCGTTACTTTACAGTAACCGTGGAATGTCTGTTAATCCCAAAAAAAAAACATACGTACGTTTTGTATTTCGTCCTCACAGTTATAACAAACGAAAAAAAAAAAAACATACATACATTTTGTATTTCGTCCTCACAGTTTTAACAAACGAAAAAAAAAAACTGGTTAAGGATTTGGGAAAGAGGGGTTCCGGATAGCAAAAAAAAAAAGCGGTAAAAAAATCACGCTTGTTTTATGGGATATAGGACATTTAAATATTTATTTTATTTAGTTTTTAGTATTTCTTATCATAGCGGCAACAGAAATAAATTTACTGTGTTTTTTTTTTTCATAATTGCAATTGAGCCGATTGAGACTATTCTACCAGTGTCACGTTGAGGTCTAACTATCACGGTTCATGCTTCTGACAGACATACAGACGGTGGAGTGACAGTGGAGTTTTAGTAATTGGGTCCCGTTTTACCCTTTGAATATGGAACCCTAAAAAACAGCGAGAATATTTAAGCCTAAATAAAGCCGTAAAGTGTTTACACACATTCTTTGCGAGTTACATAAATCTCTACGTAAAACACCAACATATTCAACATATTTGTGTCGTAGAACCAACTATATTACCATCTAAATATCTCTGTACATCACCGAGTCCCAAAAACCCTTTTTCCATTGAATAATATTCATATAAAAGCTAGAATATTGCGGTGTTGTCAACGTTCTAAATTCAATTTACTTTTGCTTTCTTTTATTTTATTCTGGCAACAAAACCGCTTGTCAGTTGGAATAATACCTATACACTAAAATCTATTTACCATTCTTGTGGCGTTAAAAGAATTTGTCACGAAATTTCTTTTTTTAATGTCAATTAGGTCAAAAGTCGTAGCTTTCATCAAATTACTAAAATTTGAAATTGTTTTTTTTTAAAGCGGCCAACCCGAGTAAAATTTTCACATATCTTACTTCAGATATTTTGGATACACAGATATCTTGTGATTTTTATCTAGGCTTCTATAGAAATCACAATATAAAGTTGTGTAAATACTAATCCAGTAAAAGCCTCTGCAAATCTGCTACTTTAAGTGAACTTTCTTGGCCCTCCATAATGTACACATTTAATCGAGATTCTTAATGGCGACAATTTTTCTCAAAAACTCTTAAAAAAACGTATTTCCTGAAAAAAGTTTGTGAAATATTCGAGTAAATCACTGAATTACCGAATGCTATCAGGCTCTCTCTTTTTTTACGTTGCTTCTTCATCAAATATCGCCTTGGATTCCGTTATATGAAGTAACCAGCTTTTAAACAATGCTCGATGTTGACAATAGACGAGTGCTTTCTTATGGCTGCGGGTTTGTTAGTTCAGGCAATCAATACCATGATTGTTCGAAGAAGTTACCGTGACTCTCACCAAGGACCACTAAAGGAAAATAGGTTTTTTTTATGGTAGATAAAATCATCCAATGACAAATCCCACCCTTGGGTGGAGCGGGAAAAGTGATAGACTCTTACTGACTAAAAACCTACCCTGTTCCTTCCCTGCCTTGGATCCGGGGCCCTGGTATGCATTTTCATACCTCCCCAGAGCCCCAGACTAGGCCTCGACCCTACTGGGCCCCTACGGTTTACTGACAACTCCTTGAGGTGCACGGGAACAGTGCGCGCCGTAAACGCCAAAGGAAAATAGGTGGATTTTAGTCAGTAAAAGTGTGACAGCCTTTTCGCTCCACCCGGAGCGCAACAAGCGATTTCTAGATTTCCCAAGTCAAAAAAAAAAAATAAAAAATATTTTCATGATAATCAAACTAGTTTCATGTCGTTTAAATCATCATAATGTTTTTTCCATTAGGTACTAATCTAGTTAATAAAGTTAAATTCTTGTTTATAAACTTCAATGCATTAACGTAATAAAGGATCATACACTTAATGCATTCACTTATGTCTTTACTTCGAAACACTAACATTAAATTTTCATAGTCAAAAAGCCTTTTAGCCAAATCGGCACTTTGTTACATTAAAAAAAAAATGTCGAAGTAAGTTAGGGTAGACTTAAAAATAATCTGTGCCTCTGTTGATTTACGAGTAAAGTTTTTCAAACGGATTTATTAGAGTGGGGTGGAAAAAGTTCGGTAACCTTTTTAATAATGTTCAAATAACAGTAATCCTGCCAATTAAGATGTCCGGAGCTTTGACGGGAGCGACTGAGAGTCTCGTATTAATTTTGACGGCAACCGAATCCTTTATTTTGGCTTAATTAGACAGTTTCCGATTACTTGTAGCGACTTGGATTTTCATCGTGTGATTATCTGGTTTTTGGCGGCTTGGCTGTTCTTTGTTTGAATTTCTATGGGTTGGTTTAAAAAGTTGCACATTATTGAATTGATTTGTCTAAGGACAGAAGCTTATAGTACTTTTTCTGTTTATTTCAGACTAATTTCTGTCAGCGGTTTTGCGGGTTTTGAATTTATACTATTTAACGAGTTCAACGCAGCCAGGCGCATTACTTTATGTAATTTATTTCATCACCACTACTCTCAAAACGGTGAAGGAAAACATCGTGAGGAAACTAACATGTCCTACAACCAAAAATTCGAAGACATGTGACATTCACCAACCCGCACTGGGCCCACGATGCGGATTACGGCCCATTCTCTCTCCTAGAGAGGAGGCCTGAGTTCCAGCAGTGGGAACATTATAAGGCATTAGATAGATGCTATGCTATACAATTTTCTGAAACTCTTTTTAAAAATCATCATCCTAATTATAACAGAAGTTCACGAACATGAAAAAAAATAAACCAAAGAACTCATTGTTCTAAATCTAGTAGTTTTACTTACTGTTGGAAGTTGAATGCTATTTTCAGTTGAATTCTAAATAAAAGTTTAACGCTCAAATACTTAGCTTTTTGTTGTATTAAGTAGGTACTTTTTATAAGTCGCGGGTACTTAAGTTTATAACTTAAGAGTGGTTTTAAAACTACACTTGAGTTGCGACGCAAGTTAAATTCGTATTTTTTAAGATTTTTTTGAACGTCTGAATTGAAAATTTAGGGTTAAACTGTAGTATACAGAACAGTGAGTTGGAATTTTTGTTGAAAAAGTTTATTTATTTATTATATGTATACTTTATTGCATTTAATTTAGGTTTATGTCTAAGAAGTAGGAGCTGGAACTGTGAAAAGGCTCTATGTTAGGAAACTTAAATAATGTTTGTGTTCCTAAAAAAAAAAAAACATTGGGATCGCGATTTTATTTTTGGGTTAGTTTCAATTGAATATATGCTATTCTCGGGTAGCGATAAAAAAATGACTTGCATTTTCCTCTTTGTCATAGATTTTTGGTTTGTATTGTTATGTTTTCCATTAAAATTGTTGTATCTAAGTAAGTGCACTGTTTTTTTATTCTGAAAGCTCAAAGTGATTACAGATTTTAAGTAAAACTTTGCATTAATTTAGATTTTCATGAATATATTAAGATTTATTTTATTTTTATTTTTTATTTGACAAATCCCGCCCTTGAGTGGAGCGGGAAGTAGTGTCAGACTCTTACTGACTGAAAACCTACCCGGTTCGAAGATTTCGTGATATATATGACACAAATTGGAACTAAAATTCAAAATCCTACATTGCAGTATTAGAGTTCTTCATGTGATTAAAACTAACAGCCTCAAATCAACTATTGGGCAGTTGCTCGGACCAGACACAACACTTGTCTGGTGGGAGGATCCTCCCTTCGCTTTACACTTTATTCCGTATACCTTTTAATATACGTGTGTCGGAGTACGTATATTTACGTACATATTTTGTGGTCCTTCAAGCCGGATCGGATCACGTGTCGCGTAATTTCAGGATATCGGAATTCTGGTGTTCGGTGTCTAAATTATTGTAACAAACTAAAAATTGGGTGCGTCTTGTGGCTGTTGGAGTAGACAGTGAAGCAGAGCAGCGGAGCAGCAGCAGTATTTTTAGTAAGGATTGCATTTTATCATCTAACAATGTCGACCTCATTGAAACACGATCACTTTTGTCTTGTTTCTGTGAGAAGTAATGGACTGTCCACCACGCGGGCCTCGTCCACGTTGGTAGATGTTACCATTATGTCTTCGAAACATGAAAAAGATCTTGGTACTAAAAAAAGCAAAGTACTTTTTTTTTCCTAAAAAGAAAATCACGTTTTTATTTCTCGTGACGCACTTCAGCTCTCGCTCGATATTACCTCTTAATACGCGAATGACGAAGAAGACTCCACTCAAATCGAGTTTGTATAACGAAATGTAAATTTTATTCTATTAAATCGGTCCCAGGGGCGGTGTTTACAATACAATTTACACATAATTTAGCGGAGTGTACGCGAGTGTTATGTGGGGTTTCGTCAATTTCGCTAAATTACCACTTTCCTTACCAAATGTATGAGTGTCACGCTCCTTTGGTTTTAAGAAAGATTTGCAGACTAATTTTCAGAAGTCGGAACATTGAATTATGCTCTCACGTATATATTCTTTTTATTATGAATATGCTCACGTTTGATCGCTACCTCACCAGATACGATGATGTGGTCGACGATGGAGCACGCTAGCTTAGAAGTAACCTATTAACTTTTAAATTAAAGACCCCTCAGTTATAGGACTTCGATTTTCGGTTCTAAGACCTGCCGGTTTCCTTCATCATCATCATCATCATCATCAGCCTTTTAATGTTCCTACTGCTGGGACTCAGGCCTCCTCTGTAGGAGAGGGAATGGGCCGTAATCCACCACGCGGGCCCAGTGCGGATTGGTGGATGTCACATGTCTTCGGTTTCCTTACGTTGTTTTTTTCACTATTTTGTAAAGTAAAGCGACAGAGGCCGTTACCATGAGGTCACTACTACTTTTAACACGGGCTTCCTTCTGTGAAGCAGTAATGCTAGCATAGGAGGCGGCTGCACGCGTGAGGCAACGGCCCTCACAGCCTAGCCGCCGCACCGCTGGGATCCCGATCCAGATTTCCAGACAGCATAGGCGTCTGGTGGTCCGGTAACTGTCCGAATCGAGCCCAAGTCGTTGATGGCACGTAGTGTTCAACGCGCGCCTTTAGAAAATGCCAGCAATCCGCAGGGGCCCAGCAGGGCCGATGCCCACTACCTAGGACGGCGGAGAATTTCTTAAAAGAAAACCCATAGTCGTAGCACGCAGAGGGCAACTGAAGGACACCTCCCTGCCCAGAGCGGGAGAAGTCATTGGTTGATTTCCACACCTAAAAAAAACTACATTCAACATAAATTACTTTGTTGCCCTCTACTAGGGAGGTCTTACATCTAGTGAATTAATGGAACTCTCCCCCTAATGAGATAACTTTGTTCAACAAGTTGTTCCAGTGCGTTCTCGATAAGAATGTTCAGCCTCCTTTGAGCATTCATGTGATACTTACAACTTTTTCTCTCTGATATTTATTAGTAATGTTAGTCTTTAATGTTCCTAGACTAAGTACTAATGTCTAGTACCTATTGTAGAACTAGGCGTAAGTTTGTTTTAGATTCGGCAGAAAGAAACACCTGGGTAGATTACCCGGAGGATATTGATTTTTTAAGGCCGAAAATCATTCAACAACTTCTTATTTATTAATTTATTATATACTTTGTTGTACACCTCATAATGTGGACAGGATAAATATTACAAAACAAAGTGTCCGATGGGCGGTCTTATCGCACAGGGCAATCTCTTACAGACAACCTTAGGATGGATTGAAACAAGAGGAGATAGATTTGGGGCGATCAGTGTACAAAAATCATAAATAATATTAAATACATATTATAATAAAAATACATATATACAATATCAATTAATATACTAATAAATATCAAATATAAAATTGAGAAACGAGAATAAAGAAATTTTATAGTGAGAGGTAATGTGCCTTCACCATTGCTTTAAAGGCCGATAGCGTTTGAGCACGCCTTACTTCAATGGGTTATGCATTCCACAGACGAGATGCTTGAACAGTAATCGACTTGTCAAAAATGGATGTGGAATGCATACGAATACTTAATTTCAGATCCTTCTACCACTCTATCTAGGAGTGGGAGTGTTAGAGTTTTACTGACTAAAACCATACCTAAGTATGTTCTTTCTTTGCCGTTGCATTCCAGGACCCCGGGTTTTCCTTTCAGATGTCAACCTACGGCCCCAGTAGACTTTGGCCCTGTTTGGAGCCCTACAGTTTTGCTGACATCTCTTTGAAGCGCGCGCCGGCTTGGTCCTGACGATCACCGAACGGACGGATGGCGAGCTACCCATTGTTCATCGTCCACAAGCCCACGCCTACGCTTTCGTAGATCTGTCCCGCTTGAGCTTACCGTTCGGGCGTTAAGCAAAGACCAAGACCTGGACGATGGTGCGTTGTATTTCGCGCGCGTCTCGAAGAGATGGCAGCAAAATTTATGAGGCCAGTCAGGGTCGATGTCTTGTAGATTGGAGTTATCGTAGCCTTCGCAAAAAGGACAAAAATAAGGAACACTGGGTTTTAAATACCAAAAGTTTTACATGTCCTCCTGCTCCACTCAAAGAAGTAGGTAATTTGATGATTTCTCATCTAAAAACAAGGCTTTAGTTTGTACCTATTTTGTTATGTACCATAACATCATCGTGAACATCTGCGTCGCCTATTCCCAGCTATGTTGGTGTCGGATTAAAAAAAATCGACAATTTGGAATACGAGGGTTACTTTTGGTGGCAGAATGATTGACGAGTTTCGTTACGGCTCAAGCCTGCTAGGGCTACTAGATTATTCGAAAGGTTCAACGCTGATCGAAGTTTTATAATTATGTATAACTCATTAAGGTTTTCTGTAAATTGGTTCAAACATTATAATATAATAATATGACTGTTGAAGTTGTAAAACAATGTATGGTGGAATTGTTCTTTCATAGATTTACATAATCTGTAATGACGTATTTTATGTAAGCTATTTACTATTATAATTAGTTAACAACAATAACATTATAAAGCTATGATCTATGGAAGCCGAGCATATTAACCAAAAACTCGAGTGAGATCGCAGGAGACGGTTTAGTAATATTTTGAAGTTACCCTTTGAATACCGTAATTAGAGACACAATAGAAAGACAATAGGTGTGCGGACACCGGTGTCCTCTTAGGGCTTGACAGTTGACTTTCATTTATGACCTTGTATTTTAAATAGGAATTCAAAAAGGCAAATACTAAAAAAACAGCACAAACCCCAAAGGATATTCTTGATTGAAAATTCTTAAAAATCCTGATGGTATCCCTCAGATTGATAGCCCAGTATTTTTGTACCTAAAAATAATATTCATGAAATATAGACCAAAGATTTAAAATTCTTGTAATTCTAAACCCTCCATCTTGATCTTTCAACCGTCCATTTTAAATGGTTTTGTGACAATCTTCTAACTTAATAGCTCCGTCCCAATTGTCCCTCGTAATTTAATTTCAGATATTTAAATAAATTGTGGGCAATTCAGTGGGTCCCTTCTAGTCAATGTTACACTTATCACTTGGAAGGCATTTACCTTAAATTAATGTTTTATGTTTTAATCGTTTTTGGACTAATTTCAGCTATTAAGGTTGATATGAAGTTAAGATTGTGTTCAATCCGGAAGTAAGGAAGGATAAGGGGGCTTACTCTCCAGTTTAATTCCGATTGGTCGACATTGGAATTGTGACGTACTCTTGATCTTCGGTGCTAGCGCCAAATTGGTTTAAAATTGCGTGACCACACGTCAAGCCCAATCCCCATTTTACTTAGTTTCCCTAAAAGGTGACGCAATTTGGCTCTAGTATCGAATTCAAGAGTACCTAACGTCGCAATTCCAATGTCGACCGATCGGAATTATACTCGAGAATAAGCCCCAAGGAGAAATGAGCGGTAAGTAATTTTAAAGGTACACTTTTTTTTAGAAACAAATGGTTTTACAAGTTTTTATTAATTTGCAATGTTTGTATCTGTGTTTGGTTAGGGCAAATCTTGCAAGTTTTGGAAAGAGTTACCCCTCACTGTTTGAGCTGAAAAATATTATACATTTATAGAACGTTACAAAGACGAACCGTGCCTAGTTCTAGTTAGAACAAAACGTGGGACATACCCAATTCCAATCGGATTTTTTTGTCTGTCAAATAACTCTATGGCACGTCAAAACTTAAAAAAAAAAGAATTAATTTTATAATATTTTCAATATTACAAAATTAGAAATATAACATTGAAAATATGAGTAGATATGAGAGAACACTGAAGACTAGCAATGTACCAAACAAGTAAAAAAAATAACAGTAAAATATAAATACCATAAAAAAATATCGTAAATGATAAATGATGATATTTATTTTTGCAAATAGGTTTTCAAAACACTTCTACACGTCAATATTTTTTTTTTAAACTATATGAGGCCGGTGTTTCCTAGCTGACTACCCTGAGAAGAAACACCGAAACAAACTCAGTGGTCACAGTCTCTTTTAAAGTCCATACAGTAAATTAATTAATTTATTGACGAACAATACCAAAGACAGGACATTTTGATAGGACGCAGAAAATACTCAAATTGCCAGACATACATACATTAAAGTTACTGAAAAAAAAAGAGAAAAAAAAAGCAATCCACATAGTCCTCACATTCACAATAAGGAATGGAAAATGTCAAACATTAATGGAAAGTAAAAAAAAAGGGAAAAAAAATGTCTAGTTGTAAAATATAAATAATTTACAATGTCCAATTGTAAAATGGAAACTAATTTACAACGTCAAATTGTAAGTAAAAAAAATAAATGAACAACTATATCAATTTGTCAAAAAATAATAATATCAATAATAATAAAAAAAACAATCGAAAATAAAAAATAAAAGAAAAAGAAAATATATATTTTATTTTTTTCCATATTAAAATAACATCAGTTGTAGTAAAAAAAAGGATAGTTATTAATTAAAATACTACAGAATCGTTCGAAAGAATTGCCGCGGCTTTGGAACCCAAACGGCAAGTGAAAGAAAACAAGTGAGTTAGCCAGTCAGTACTTTTTTATTTATAAACAGTATTATATATTTTTTTTATAAGTAATACTTGAATTCGCATGTACGAAATTAAATTATTTAAGTAAACGAGTCAATGACCTTGTAGGTAGTTGTCGGTCGTTGCGTACTAACTACTTATAGGTCATTGAACTCGCCCAACTGAAGTCCATGTCGAAACTTTTCTGGTCTTAAATTATTTCCAAATAAAACTCGGCAAGTTCATGTGGATCGTAGGTAAGTAGGCACCTGTCCCGTGACACGAATGTATAAAGAGCAAAGTGATGTTACATTTACAATTAACATTGTCTGAACTGTCTTTAAAAGATAAAAAAGAAAGCTTAAATTCTTTAGAGATCCAAAAAGTTCACAAGTAATTTAATAGTTCATGAAACACTATTCTTTTTACTTGGATCCGACAGTGCCAGAAGGAAGGTTATTTTTTTCAAGTTTACATAGGTATGTATGCATATTACTTTGGAACGTCCTAGAGACTAGTTGGTGGAATTTTGACATGAAAGGTGTTTTTTTTTTAATTCTCTTCACAACTTTCAAACAATGCCATCTAGTCCCAAACTAAGCGAAGCTTGTGCTATGAGTACTAGACAACTGATAAACATACTTATAAAATATATTTTTAAATACATACCCACATTTTATTGATAAATTACACCCAAACACAGAACAAATTATCATGCTCATCATACAAACATAAAAAAAAAACATTCCATAAATGTGTCTTGACATAATTTTCCGACACATTGCAAAAAGCGACAAGTCAATCACAAGGTCTCCCTTCCCCTAACAATTTGATTCGTTTACTTCAATGTAGCGTTAAAGGAATAAACCTGTGACTCACTCAGGAGTTAATCTACCTTCGAAATCCGTAATTTCCGTGAATCTTTGCACCCTGAAAAGGGGGACAAGGGGACATAAACATAATGTTAGCTGATTTTAATGTTTACTTTTTTTTATACAGGCTGTTTGGCAGAACGTTGAACATACGAAAATAGTGGATAGGTGGGGTCACTTGCTACTTACTCAGCCCTAATTTATTTGGCCCTGGCCCCCTAGTTAAAATATTTTGCTTTCTACTAGTTTCACCACTTTCTTAACTTTAAAGTGTATTTTTATTAAAAATTGGTAAAACAGGCAAATTAAAAAAATTAAACAAAATATTGCCTAATTTATTTGGCCAGGGCCATTGAAATTAAAAATGGGTTTTTTGATTTCAATGGCCCTGGCCAAATAAATTAGGGCTGAGTAAGTAGCAGATGACCCCACCTATCCACCATTTTCGTGTGTTCAACGTTCTGCCAAACAGCCTGTATATTAGAATTAGGAAAGTTAAATTAAAATATCAGGCAAGTTAAATTGGATTAATGGGGCAGTTGAGTGTCAACAATTTTATTAAAATTCATGTTACGCCTTAGATGAAATGACATCCCCATTTCTTGTCCAGGCAATTACTGTTCATTCCAGGTTGCCTGGTTTTTGTTTCATTTTTTTTTGGTGGTCATCCAATTAAAACTCTCGCCTTTCAGCGGAGCGGGATATAGTGTCAGACTTTTACGGACTAAAAACTCACCCCGTTCCTTCATTGCCTTCGTACCAGGGCCCCAGTGTACAACCAGAGCCCTGGTGTATAGGTTGCCTGGTAAAGATCGCGGAATGCAATAAGGCCACCCATTGTATATGTATTTAAGTTCCCTTTTGCGTATGTAAACAATAAATTAAATAATATAAAATAAATAAATACACGAAATATGTATCATTACCGTAGCATTTGTCTACTTGACCATTTTATGGGGAAGGCCTATGTCCAACAATGGACGTTTTAGTAGTTAGTTAATATTAAAGTCTTCATGCCATCATCATCAATTTAGCCGAAAGTCGTCCACTGCTGGACATAGACCTTCTCCAAGGGTCGCTACAATGACGTTAGTGCGTCTCGCGCCTACTTCCTGATCCACTTTATGCGAGGCTTTCCAACGCAGTGTTTTCCGTTAAGTGGCCACACCAGAATCTTTCGGCCCCATCGATAATCAGAAAGCCTAGCCAAAGTAATCGTTTCTACAATCGGTAACGCCTCTGTGCGTAAACGATTTTAACAAACGAAAAAATATATATATATATTTGACTGACATTGTAGAAACCGTTACGTTTCATTGTATAATATTTGAACGATGTGAACATGGCTACGAATTTTTTATTCGTTTGTTCTGATCACGTGACTTAACGTTGAGATGATATAATTCCCATACATTTGATCCGTTTTCTACTAACGTTAACAACTGTAGATTTATCAACTTGGCTAAGCCAGCCCCCTAGCCAAGTAACAATCGTTTCGTTTAGCGTGAAAGCTTAGAGTTGGCCACGCCCCCAATTCCTTTGTACTGACGTCATCTCAACGCTCCGTCACGTGGTCGCTGTCGTGGCCGTGGTCGTGGGGCTGCTGTCCTGCGATCAATGTCTTGCTCTGCCCACTGCCGTTTAAGGTTGGCGATTCTTCGGCTATGTCCATAACCATTTATGTAAGTACATATATTTTATTAATATTGTCTTATGAGAAGTTGATAAGAAAGTTGGATATTTTCTTATGATTTAGATATTTCCCTTTTTATTTACCATATTTATTGTCCTCGGTATGTGTCAGTGACTTCGGCATTAAAAAACTATAAAGATAATGTAATGACTTCCAATAATACATTACCATAAAAAATCATGACCTTTTAATGTGTGAAATACTTATCTGCATGTGGAATGGGCCCCGTATGTTTGTGATAAAAGATTTATTTACTTGGAAATGTTGGTAAGTATACGGAAGTCCGAAGTTTGGCCGCCATGCCACTCAAAAAAGCAAAAACGTGCTCTTGGTGCCAAGTTTTTCGTTTGTCATGTAGCCATGACTGTGGCGTGCTAGACATATTTTGCTTGGTCTAGTATATTTTTTTTTTAAGGTGAGTGATGATCCAATGACTTCTTCCGCTCTGGGTGGAGTGGGAGGGCGTGTCAGACTTATGCTGACTAAAGCCTTACCTGTCCTTCAGTTACCTTTTGCGTTCTAAGACCACGGTTTCTTTTTCAGAAAATCCCGTGACTCTAGCGGGTAACGGCGTTGCTGGGCCCCTAGGGTTTTCTGACATCTTTTTCAGACGCACGTGGAATACTACTCGCCGTCGCTGACTCAGGCTCAGTCCGGACGGCGAGCAACTCATTGCTGCTGCACATTTTGCTTTGTCCTGTATACATGACTGTGGCGGTCAAAAGGAGAATGTTAATAAAATAAAGACTGAAAGCTCTCTGAATTTTTTTTTTCCATTATACCTTCTTTGAAGTCTTAAAACGTGACTAAAATATTTCTGGAATTCATAAAATGCTTGTTAAAAATAAGCTGATACTATAGTTTGTAATGCTGAGTCTTAAAATCTTTAGAATATTATACTGTGTATTTTGGTTTCTAAGACCTGATGCCAGTCTTAAAAAAAAGGTTGAGTTCTCTTCATTACAGTTTTTTTTTCATTGATCTCAAATAGTTGTTCTCTCGACTAAAAGACAATTTTTTGTAGATCAATATTTCGATAGCATTTAAGTTTTTTTTTTATTGGTAAATCATCCAATGGCTTTTCCTGCTCTAAGGCGAAAACCTGGAGTGGGTTTATTAATGTTCCTTCTTTGCCTTTATTTATTTCATCACCACTACTTTCAAAAACGGTGAAGGAAAACATCGTGAAGAAGCTGGGATGTCCAAGAACCAAAAATTCCACCAATCCGCACAGGGCCCGCGTGGTGGATTACGGCTCATTCCCTCTCCTAGAGAGGAGACCTGAGTCCCAGCAGTGAGAAAATTATAAGGCTGATGCGATGCTATGCTATGTTGAACAATGGACGTCTCAATAGTTAGTTAATATTAAAGTTATCATCATCAATTTAGCCAAAAGTCCTCTATGCTAACTCTATGTTTATTAATGTTCCTTCTTTGCCTTGCATTCAAGGAACCCGTGGTTTCTTTTCGGTTTTTCCTTTAATTACCCCTAATTTCCCTTTAATGGGTAATCCAAAAGGGAACCTCCTCCATAACGGTTATTAATTAAAAAAACGGTAATTTAAAAAACTAAAAAACCCGACTGCGTTTCTGAGTATTCATGAAAAAGCCCTAAAACAAGAAAGTTATTGTACCCGATTGCACTTAACTATATAATATTTTAAATGCAAGATAAATTGTAGCAGTCGGGACCCCGCCCCGCAGACGGGCCTCCTGGCGCAGTCGGGTAGAAAAGGATAGAAACTTATTAATTTGCTTTATTTTACGAAATCCTTCTTGTGCACGTACAACTCGGACTTAGCTGATATTTTTTACAACTTGATAGTAATTTTGTCACACACAAATTGATCATAAGATTCATAAATGGATCACAAGAGACTAGGCCCGCCTGCTCCCCACTTTTTTACAGTTCTAGAGGCTAACCACATTTTTATCCAACAAAAGGATCGCGGTTTCAAAAAGATTAATTAGCACTGGTCTATACCCTTTTGAAATGTCACAAACTATTTGTCATAATTTCGGCCAAAAGACGTCACAGCTGGCTTCCTCAAAATGTCGCCACAACGACAATTCCTATGCGTTTGACATACATTAGATATCTGCGACCCTCATTCACTTTGTTTGAGGCCTACCAAAACTGCATCTTCTGGTATGCGGTGCGGACGCCACTCTAGAACCTTTCGGCCTCATCGGCAATCCATTCTGTGATCAACGTGCCATGCCAAGTCACGATTCGTCGGGCCATGTCGCTAACTTTGGTTCTCCTGCAAACATCTTCATTCCTGATTCGATCATGCAAGGAAACTCCGAGCATAGTCGAATTTTTAAAAGTAAACATATTCTTGTCGTTTTTTAGATTAATTTTATTTTTATTCCACAACTATTACACAACGCCGTCTAATCTCAAGCTAAGCAGAGCTTGTGTTATGAGTACTAGACAACTGATAAATATACTTATATATTTCTTAATACGTACATACGAGTATTAATTATAGATAAATTATATCCAGATACAACAAATGATTGTGCTCATCACACAAACATTTGTCCTGGGTGGGAATCGAAGCCACGACCTCCGGCAAAGCAGTCAGGTTCACTAACCACTAGACCAACAGGCCAGTCTAAATATGTGTCAGTAAACACGTGTAAGCGTTGTTGTTATAGCTAAACAAATACAAGGGTATCTATTTCACCTATTTCAATAGCAATTGTTTCAATAAAGGATAAAGGGTGAGGTAGAAAAAGGACTCCATATATACTGAAGTATGAGTTTTGTTGTACCAAGTTGATCAAATGTCGAGAGATCGACTTACGCCCTATGATGGCTACAAATATCCTGTTCGAAGGCTTTATGGAAAATGAAATGGTGGGCATAGGGTTTATGTTACGGAAATAGGGGGAACAGGTGTGGAGAATTTGTACATTTAGATTTTTGTGTTGTTATCCAAAAGAGGTAAATGAGATGTTTTGGTGTAGGTAAAGAGGATTTTTTGAAGTTCTTGTTGATAAAATCTTCTCTAAATATAAAAGCGAAATACTACTCACTGATTAATCACGAAATATCAGAAACTATAACACCTACCAACTTAAAATTTGGCAGATAGATTCCTTATAGGATGTAAACATCTGCTAAGAACGGATTTTACAAAACTCTACCCCTAGGGAGTAAAACGGGGGTTGGAAGTTTGTATGGAGTAACGGATTTTCACGCGGGCGGAGCTGCTGACAAAAGCTAGAAAATAATAAGAGTAAATTACACATCATTTTAATTTTCACCTTTATATTTAATATTATAAAAGCGAAAATTAAAATGTACGTGTGCACTTATACGGCTGAATGGATTTGGCGCACGGGTAGTCTATATTTTGGAATAGCGGAAAACTGTATTTATTAAGTAGGTTCAAGCGTATGTACAAGATATACACAAGATACACGAGATTAGGTATATCAGATGACTAGGATACCCTGTGTCATGAGGTCCAGTCCCTTGCGTAAATTTAAAATTAAGTTGCATCTGTCGTGTAGTGTTTCTGCACTACCCAAAGTTCAACTGGTAGAAAATGCCTAAGGCATTAAGTCCACCTTTGTACTCGTACAGTGTTATTTACTGATGTACAAAATTTTAATAAATAAGCTTTTAATCCAATCTTCCTGCTAATCTTCCACAATGTTCTCCTTAACTTTCGGAGTGTACTTCCTCCTGATTTCCCTAACCACCATAAAACCACTAAGCTACTTATCTTCAAGAAAGCTAATAATGAAAATAGATGAATGTCTGCATAAAACAGATTCTGCTTCAGACCCGGTGGGTGCTATAATTACTTTGTAAACGGCTCCATTACGATGACTGATGGCTGTCCTGGGACATGTGAGTCTTTTATGCTATCAATGTTATGGATTCTTTGAACCTGATGTGTAGTAGAAATTGTTACGAAGGTAAGAGCGAGAAACAAATAAAAAACCAGGCAAGTGCGAGTCGGATTCCCGCTCTGAGGGTTGCGAACAAACTATAGTCCTACCATCCAAAGGTTGTCTGTTAGAGATTGCCCTTTGCGATAAGACCATTGTACATTTAGTTTTTGTAAATGTTTATCCTGTCCACATTATGAGCTGTACAATAAAGTAAAAATAAATAAATATAGGTAAATTTATAAATAGTTATTTTTTTTCAAATCGTTTTTTTTTGGTACGTAGAACACTTTAGTGTTTTCAGATTTATTCCTTTTCATGTGCTATAAAACCCTGCTTTATGCCAAATTCCAGATTTCTGGGTCAACAGCGGGGCTATTGCGTAACTCTGTTGACAGCTAAAGTGAAGATCTAGATCTTGCTAAAATGTACATCGTATAACTGTCAAACAGCTAATTTCGTATTGCCTATCTTTAGTGACCAACTGAGATGACGTCATTATCCACCGGTTCCTTTGATATCCACCGTGACACGTTTTGACAGATGTCATTGTATCTATAATTTTAAAATTGTGATTGTTAGCTTTAAGCTGAAGATGCGATATTTAACTTAGCTGTATAATAGTCGATATAAACTAGAGCCGGGACAATATGCACCTATAATTTTTGTTAGCTACCACTTATCCACCGCAGTTTGTTAGCCACTTGATGTCATACGTAATACCAAAGTCATGAAATTGTTAGTTGACAACAAAGTTTAGTGTACATTAAATGCCAGTTGTCAACTGTTTTGAAAAAGTTAGCCAATAGCTCTACTGGAAGTATTCTTCCTATTCGATAACTCCACGTGTTCTCAAAATAAAGGGTCTTTAGGTACAGATAGACAGACAGGCGGACAACAAAGTGATCCTATAAGAGCTCCGTGTTTTTTATTTTGAGATACGGAACCTTAAAAATTAACACTAATTACGAGTCGAAGAAAGCATCATGTAGATATCTGGTTTTATGAATCCAAAATCGCAATAGCACCTTGAGTTTGAGCATTGTGACCACTGCTCGTGCCTTCTTTGAACGAGAGTCCTTACCTTTACATTAGTACATCAGGCTAGTATTACATTGACTGCCATATCATATAGGTAAGTGCAATTATTATAATTGTGATTTTGAAGGTGTGAGCCTGGAGTTCTGTCACACAGGTCTTGCACCCAGTATAGACTCCAGCTCTCACAATGGGCACGCCACGAATGAGGTGGTAAGGTCCATCTTTGAGGCATGGCTGGAAAACCCTCACGGCGTCGTAACCTTCCACATGGCGCAGGTACTAACCGAACATGGCAAGTTCAGGACGTACCTGTACAAGATCCGTGCGGAGACGGTGCCTGGGTGTCGCCACTGTGCGGACCACCCGCAGGACACGGTGGAGTACACGGTAGAGGTGTGCCCCGCTTGGGAAGAGTATCGCCGTGTCCTCGTGGGATCGGTAGCGATGATTCCTCGCGCCGGGCCTTGGTTCAGGCCATGGTCCGGAGAGTGGAGGAGTGGCAGGCGGTCGCTTCCTTCTGCGAAGTAGTAAGCAAAGGAGGAGTCCGACTGCATCGGGCAATGGCGCTCACGCGGCAGCCGCCGCCGTAATTCCGATCTCAATTTCCGGCCACCGTAGGCGCGGGCTTGCGGACGGCGGGCAATGGGTAGCTCGCCCGTCCGGTAACAGACCGGACCGAGCTCAAGTCGTTTACGGCGCGCACTGTTCCCGCGCGCCTCAAGGAGTCGTCAGCAAACTGTAGGGGCCCAGTAGGGTTGAAGCCTAATCTGGGGCTCAGGGGAGGTATGAAAATGCATACCAGGGTCCTGGAACCAAGGCATAGGAGGAACGGGGTAGGTTTTTAGTCAGCAAGAGTCTGACACTAGCTCCCGCTCCGCCCAAGGGCGGGGGATGTCATTGGATAATTTTACCTACTTTAAAAAAAAAACCTCTTATAAAGGATAGACTTTTACAAAATACGAGTAGTTATTAGTTTAATCAACCTTTGTACTTTTATGAGAGAAAAAAATAAAATATTATTATTATATGACCGTGATCTTCTAGATTTAATTATAGTTTTACAGCTCATGTGAAAGCTCTCGGGTACAACATTCTAATATATTTAATAACAACTTTATACTTACATATTATAAAACAAAGTGTACCCCGTGTCTATCTATTTGTATGAACGCAATAAATTCAAGAACTTACTGATTGTCACTAAAAGAAAGAGTGTATCATGAGGTAGGTCTAAAGCTATGCATATATTATACACTTAAGTGTATACCTAAGTGTAATACATGCTTATTATAATAGGGAAAATCCGAAAATTACCATGATTTCTAATAAATATCTTGAGAAGCTGGGGCGGGTCCACTGTATAATTTCTATACTAATATATATAGATATATAGGGTGACTGGTAATTAATGGCTGATACTTAAACACATGATTGCATTCATGATAACAAACAACTTTTACTATGGGACCGAACCTGAAATCGCGAAAAAAGTTCAGTACATTTTGATCAGTTAGGCGAACATAAATGTTGCGTTTTCAGGTTCAGTCCCATAGTAAAAGTTGTTTGTTATTATGACTACAATCATGTGTTTAAGTATCAGTCACTAATTACCAGTCACCCTATATAATTTGAGAGTTACAAAATCAAATGACATTAAAGGAGGATACAAATCCTGGGCTCACTTTCCAATAGCTATGTGTGATACATTGTTTTTGTTTTAGGTGGGAAATCAGTTACGTCTCCTGGCCTTGGGTGGAGCAGGAGGTCGCGTTCTTTTACTGACTAAAACCCACCACTGGTCCTGATTTGCTTTGTGTTCCAGGGCCCCGGAGTTCATATTCATCACTTATGGCCCCAGTAGGTTTCGGCCTTGCTAGGCCCCTACGATTTGCTAACTTTCCTTGAAGTGCGCGTGGAAAACTACTGGTTACCGGACGACCGGACGGCGTGCCATATATTGCTTTTTACGGTATTATAATTATTTGTAAAAAAACAAGTATGTGAATAACTCTGAACGGACTAACATTTGGAACTTAGTGTAATGGTAGTAACTTTTATTGAGCTCAAATTGTCCTATGCATTTCAATGCATAGTTATTGGAAGGTGGGCCCAGATATCACAGAAACCCTGGCATCGTTCTTTGATTAAAAGTCAAATGGAATGGAATTTTAGTCAATTGAAAATAAATATTTAAATTATGAGATATTATCATAAGATGTTGTAATTAATATAAGTTGGCGTTAACATCTTATTATAACTTACCACTGTGTGATTAAGTAGTAAAACTAGCTGAATGTTTAATAATCTTTGATGTGTGCTTTCAAACTCTGAATTATTGTCTGTAATGTCGGCGCTTATGTCGATGACATTAAGTGTACGTCGCCAACTTCCTCTTAGGGCCGTGCCTCACTGGGACGCCGTGGCGGCGTAGCCAGTTCAAGACGCCAATAAAAAGTATGGATTGGCTGCGTGGCCAACAGTCGCCAGTTGAGGCACACGCCATAGAGCTACATACATTTCCTTGGTTGCGTGAACTGACTGCGCTGCCATGGCGTCCCGGTGAGGCACGGGCCTCACACTAGTTTATACGGTAAAGAGGAAAACTTCTTGGATAGACTGATGGCCAGACTTTCTGGCGTCTTACTACTTGTAACGACTCTCAAAGACCTACAAATGACAATCGAGACCCACGGTTTTAAATGCTTTCCGAGCCACGGGGTGTTAGTAATGTCCTAGATAAATTTAGAAAAGTATTATATGATACTATATATGTGCTAAAGAAAGATTTTTATGTATGACATCAATATACTCTTAAATGCTATTTTTGTCTATCAACTCTATTTGACAATTTTATTTAATATGTATTTTTTTAAATTTTATTCTGTAAGACGCTTTTATTCTGTATGAAAATTGTATCGTTTTATTTTATATGATAATTTAATTCTACGTGACAAATTTATTTTATCGATCCGTTTTACATTTTTATTTCTGTTTGGCTAATTTGTTCATAACAATTGTAATTAATTTCAATTTTATTTTTATGTACTAGTTATAAGCGTTTTGGTCTCAGTACTGTTAGCTTGTAATGTGTTTCCAAATAATTAAATAAATTAATATGAAATGATAAAATCACGTTCGCACTTGCCCGGTTTTGAACCAAGAGACACAAAGCCATCAAATTCTACACAAACCTATGTAAACATCATTATTATAATTAATTTTATTAAAATCAATTAATAATCACATAGGTACTAACTTTATACATCCCACAAAGCCGAAGAGTTAATAAATTAATGTTTTACGCTTTTAGCTAAATCACACGAGATGAATTCTTAATTATATTTAAAGTGAACTCTCAGAGAACTCATCTAACTTGAAATGAACGGGCGCCGACGTTCTGTCTTAAGCGCAGGGCACACCGCGAGCTTAGCGGACTTAGCTTAGTTGATGCAGCTAAGCATGAAACCAGCTATGTAAGCTTTACTAGGTTAAGTATAGGATAGTATGTGGATCTACAGAAATACCTACTCAAATATACACAGTTAAATTTTGGTCGTTTTAATCACACAGAGGGTTGATTCGGTACTAAAACCCTATCGATTTGTAGAGATAAAAATGAAAAATAAAGTACTTTGTTTTTTAAACTCGAATTAATTTACGCATTTACGAAATTGATTTCTATAAATAAAAGTCAGCTGATCGAGGCCAATAAACTGTAGGTAGTTAGTACGCAACGACCGACAACTTCCTACAAGGTCATTGACTCGTCTACTTAAAGAAATTAATTTCGTACATGCGTAATTCGAGTTTTAGAAAAAAAAAGACATTATTTTTTTATTTTATCTTTACAAATCGATAGTGTTTCATGTCCCGAATTGACCTTCCACGGGATTAAAACGAGCAAAATTTAACGCGTGAGTGAAAGGACATCAGTCAGGCCTCAGACGCCGAGACCACAATCCCGACCCCGACTACCAGCCGCGGTAGGTGCGGGCTTGCAAACGTCCAACAATGGCTAGCATTTAGTATTATCTTAGCGAAGAATTTGAAGATATTTGAAGTTAGACTTATAAGCCGACAGTAGTTGATATCACGGCTCCGGTAGTTTGTAGTGACCAACAAAACCTAAACCAAAGCAACTGAACAAATCAAATTATAAGAAGACGTTGCAGCGTCATGAGCTAAAATGAGCGAAGTCAGTTTAGCTCGCGGTGTAGCCCTTACTTTTATTTAACTCATTGCTATAAATTCTAAGCCACACTCAAGTGAATGCGTGTCGCCCATTTTCCGGATAAACATTCTAAGGAAATAAAGATGTTGGATGGCTGTGTGACGTAATTTATAATATGTTGTTGGCAATGTCT
Source organism: Leucania comma (assembly GCA_958295575.1). Classification (NCBI taxonomy): domain Eukaryota; kingdom Metazoa; phylum Arthropoda; class Insecta; order Lepidoptera; family Noctuidae; genus Leucania; species Leucania comma. The sequence goes on from OY282469.1 coordinate 7,017,356, forward strand.
GAAAAGGAGAGTAGGAATCACGTAATGGTTAGGTTTACTTATGTAAGGCAGTGATTGTGATATACCCAGAAAAATCTGCGGGAGCAGTGGTGGCTCAGTGGTAACTGACCTTTCAAGTTAAAAACCAGCCGGGCGCAATACTTTGTGTAGGTAATTTATTTCATCACCACTGTTCTCAAAACACTGAAAACCGGTATGTCCTAAGAACAAAAATTCGAAAAAAACGTGACATTCACCTGTCCGCACTAGAATCGCGTGGTGGATTACAGTCTATTTCTATATATTACCCCAATCCTCGTGAACAACTGGAATGACTCTATGCCACAAACTAAATCCCAGTTCGATGCAATGACAATTACCCAAATGCAAACGACGTTTTTCAACACATAAAAAATGATAAACAAAATTTCATAAACATCATAATAGTTATAGGTAGTAACAACTATGGCTCGCAGTTTTTTTTTTCTGCTCCTTGTTTGTTTTTTGTGAAGACTGACCGGCAATCCATGGAGGTTGGCTGATGGAATAGGTTGAAGCGACTAAAGCATTTTTCTGCACAAGTGCGAAAAACTTAATTGAAAGCCAGAAAGCGGTGACAGACCATGAGTATGTTGAAAAACACCTTTCCATGTTTTTGTGCTTTACCTATCGGTGTATCTTGCAAATGGCGTACATATTATGTTGTGTTACACTAGAATCCGACAATAATTAATTAATTAAACCCGATGAAGCCTGAGTTAGGGTTAATGGTTTGGTACTTAATATGATAATAGGAGCCGTCTGACATTAAGCGAGTGTAATTATAACTACATGGCCACTTAATATACATATGTCTTTATAATGGGTGCTGTCGTTACTCGGAGATGGTAATGACTTGGGCTCGATTAGAACGTTCGCGTTGGATGGAATTTGATTTAACCGAAGCCGGAATAATTAATAGGAACAGCTCAATTACGTGTAGGATCGGTTAGGTTTTATGTTTAAAGGGAAATTAAACTTTTGCCATCCATTGCTTGCATATTTTTTTTTTCTTTACGCCAAAAGTGAAACCTAGGTCATTTCTTAAAGGACTGTACGAGAAATCGATAGCAAAAAGAACCAGGGCCAGAAGGAGAAGTGACGATTTTGACTCCTACCCCAGGGATTGGCCAGAAGTGGCTAAGGACAGAAAAGAGTGGAATAACGGAAGGGAAGCCTTTGCCCTGCAGTGGGACACAATGGGCTCATAATAATAAATAATAAATAACCGTAACCAAAAGAAGTTAGAGAGTATTTCGTAGATTGCTATAGGTTTTTTATTTTTGATTTTGGTTTCAGCATTAATGGTGTGAACGCACTAAATAGTGTCAATCACTATCGTAATACTAACGCATACCTTTTCAATTCGTGTAACACTTTTTTTTTACTAGTTTTTGTGATGACAATCTGTGAGTGTGAAAAAATATAACAGTACTAATAAACTTATTCTATTTTATCAATAGAAACTTCAAAATATTAAGTACTTCTTCTTCTTCTTTGTGTGTCGATGAACTCAAACTAAATTTTTTCTGACCAATTTTTTTTTTTTTTACAGTACCTCTGCGTCATTGGCCTCGTACAAATCCTGTAAAGTGCAGGCTGTTGTGCAGGATGGACAACACAGCAGATGACGCATGTCTTGTGTAGCGGCTCCACACTGGCACTGTGGCAGAGATGGGTCGAGGAAGCCCCATTTGGCCAGATTATTTTTACAGCGACCAATCTGAGTCCGCAGTCGGTTAAGAGATTTCCAGATTGGCCACTGCAGTTCGCATCCAGGAGGGAGATGTTCTGATGGGATGATGAAGTGTGGAGGAGTTGGGTGTTTCTGTTTCCGCAGCGCGCATCTCTCATCCTCTGCACTGTATTTTGAACGGGTCGTAAATATCATAAAACTTTTGCGGCTCTTTAGACGTGCAGGTAGTATTTGATGTTCATGCAGGGGGTGACGGCCGTCCCGTTCCTGTTTGCTCTTTTTGATGCGGCTGGCTATCTCGCGGCGAACTTCTGGACGAGCTATTCCTGCTAGAGGGTACAGCATTGCAAGAGGGGTAGATTTTAAGCAACCCGTTACGATGCGACAGGTGTCATTCAGCGCTATGTCTATACTAGCAACACTTTTAAATGCATCTTCGTTCGGTTACGGTTTATGGACCTAATTTTTTGTTATTGATTTCTAGTATTGTCCTCTAACATATAACTCAGATATGAAACCTGGGTTATTATGAAAAAGTAATTCATGCCAAAAGTTAAAATTTTGCATTGACTTTTGTTTCCTTAAGAGCGGGCAACCCGAGATACATTTACAACATAACTCAGGTCTCCCAGATACAGGTTCTGCCTATTTTGGGGACCACCATTCTTAAATATATATAATACTTACCTAAACGAACGACGAAAAACTAATATTCACGCTAAAAACGAACCGATTGTAACTTGGCTACGACTCCCCTAGCCAAGTTACAATCAGTTCGGTTTGGCTATATAAAAACATACAACTTTAACAAAAACTAATTCTAGTCCGATTTCTGCAGAATGAGCGACATGATAGGAAAATATTTGTGTAATTAAATTGATAAATGCTAAACTGCAGATTTCTTTTTCTGATTCCAAATATTTATTAAAAACAATTTCGAAAAAAAAAATCAGCGCTCCTAAAAAGGTCACATGAGCAATTCATCTAGAGCAAATCATATCCCGAATTCCTAGCAGATCATAAGCAATTCTTCTAATGTTCGTAAAATGGTTGCACAAATTAGTCGAATCATACTCAATTCACTGCATATCAGAATCATATTCCTTGTAAATATTGCCGTATAAAAAAATATGATGCATATTATGATTCTACAAAAGTGGCCTTTTTAGACCTGCTGTTATACACTTTTCAATAACGATGGTGGTATAGCATGGTGTATCTACCTAACATAATAAAAATTAAGGTTCTGCTCTCCATCAACTTTAAAGAGTCCTTAATCATCTTCATGAAACAGACTGGTAGAAAGGAGTTGATATATGCCTAGCCATAATTATACGACCCGACGAAATCTCCGTTAAATTTATCTAGCCATTAAACTTAGCTAACAGCCTGATAAGTCTCGGTTATAATAGCTAATATTAGCATCTAAGCTATGCCAGATTCTAACAGTATTCATTGCTTTGCATTCCAATGATGCTATAAAAGTTTGATTAAGTATCTGAGTTTTGATTTGTATTTTGTCGATTTTGTTTGCATTCGTAGCTGCTGTCCGCGACTCACCCGTTTTAAAAAGTTACTTCTCACCTTTATAAATAAAGCTTATGTGTTAATCCAAGAGCAGTGGTGGCCGAGTGGCAACGGCCACGACTTAAGAGTTGTAGGTCGCGGATTCAAACCCAGCCAGGCGCATTACTTTGTGTAATTTATTTCATCACCACTGCTCTTAAAATGGTGAAGGAAAACATCGTGAGGAAACCGGCATGTCCAAGAACCAAAAATTCGAAGACATGTGACATTCACCAAGCCGCACTAGGCCCGCGTGGTGAATTACGGCCCATTCCCTCTCTTAGAGAGGAGGCCTTTGTCCCAGCAGTGGGAACATTTAAAAAGGCTGATGATGATGATGATGATGTTAATCCAAGATGTAAGCTATTCTTTCGAAATATTATTTTAATTAGTTCAGCCGTTTGAACGTGCACACATAAACATGCATACAAAAACTTTCAAGTTTATATATAATTCGAGTCTAGCAACACTTATCATGCCACAATCATGATGGCATTCTATTTTTATAATTTGTAGTTTTTAATCATGGTTTCTGATGATTTTAAATTCAACATCACGTGTAGCTAGTCCATATTTATGTTTTGGAAAAAAAAAATGTTAAATTCAAAATATTTGCCAAATAATTTCATACTCTATTTTTTTTTTTTTCATAGAACTTGGTATGATTTATTTTCAAAGTTATGTCTAACACAGACAAAAAAACGAAGATCAGAAGAAAACCATTGCGTGTATTTTTATGAAACTTTCCTAAATTAAAAGATAATTTAATTATTTATCTTTAGTTTAATTTTTGAAGGACATATTATTATTTGAATAATCTTGATGCGCGGGGAGTGGCGCTAGCTCCACTTTTGTTCGTTCAAGAACGATGGCATTTAGTATCGCTATATGGAGTGGCTGGAGAGGCGTTACGGCATCCTCACCCTCCGCATGGCGCAGGACCTCACTGGACGCGGTAAGTTCGGGTGACTCTTGCATATTCTTGCATACTATTATTTTGTAAACATTATTATCTGAATAAATTTATTATTAAATTATTTATTTATTATTATTTATGTTTGGCTGAGGGTTAAATACAACTAAGGTTTTCAGTGAAGAAAATTAAAAAAAAAAGCAGAAAGAAAAAGTATTTCTATTCTATTCTATTCAAAACTACTTTAATAAAACGACTTCTACGTCGGCGTTAAATAACGAAGAGACAAAACTATTTATCCCTGTTTACGACTGTCATAGTTCATAAACAAATATGAAACTAAATCAATGTTTTATTATAGTTGACCCTTCGCTCGATAGATGGCGTTAGGATCAAATTAGATCTCGATATCGTTTTGTTACCGTGATTTGGTTAGGGTCTGCAACAAACATTAATAATATACGATTGCCATAGATCAGTATACAGTGGTTTTATTTCGTACCTACTTGTATACACATTAGAAGTTCAACAGTTCAAATTATAGTACCGAGTGTTTCCGCTGCAGCGCTAGGTGCTATGCGATGCCCATTGATATATTATAAGGCAAGATACGTTACGCGCTAACATATCAATCAGAAAAACTGGACTCGAAGATCACACATTACTTGTAGTCACTGATAGACAAGGACAGAGACAATAGCCGGCGCTGTAGTGCGAGTGAAATAGCGTTAGCCACTGAATGTGCGCGACCGATGTGAAATCGTGCCAATTGGCATAATTTCAGCGGTCCACACGCTAGAGGCGAATCACCTATCTTCCTCTGTTGTATGTAAAATGCATTTGGCATATACTAACTTTACTCTGTAGCTACATATAAAAAGAAAAATATAGAACGTAGATACGAAAAAGGACCCCGCCCCAGCATCACTGTAAACAGTGTACACTGCAGTTTACGACGGTCTAACATTCACTTGATTCGCAAAACATCCAACGTTACAAACCCGGGAATGTTTTCCCGGAACCACGGGAGTATTTCAGCCTTATCTGGAACAAGTAAAATAATTTCGTTCACTTGACGGGCAATAAACGGAGTTTACGATATACTTTGGGTATAAATATGTCGGGTTGAGCGGGTACCAGGAAGATTGTCTGTCGTCTGATGTATGTGCGTAATGTTTGGGTGGTCTGCGCTTTGGTTTGTGTACCTTAGATTTTTCTTTTTTAGGTGGGAAATCCTCTGATGACTTCTCCCGGTCTTTTATGTTAGACTTTTACTGACTTTAAAAAAAAAAAAATAATTTGGGCCCTCGTAGCAACATCAATATTTGAACGCGAAGTCATGATAAAAATAAATATAAAAAACTTGTTAAACGCAATCGTAATTGAACTCACTCTAAAGGTAGTAAATAACGTTATGATTGAACAAAACCGATTTAATTTTTATACAGTCAATATTAAACTACCCTCAATTCTTTTGAGATTTATGATACGGGCTAATGGTATCGGTATATTTTATGCTACCGAGTTCTAATCCTAGATATTACGTGCTTTGCTTTATAAGGTGTCGTAGGAGAATTTGTGTTAAAATTAAGTAATATTGTAACTAGCAAAAAACAAGATAATATTCTTTAGCGAGAGATGTACATTTTCCAATCCAACTACTGTACTAGCGCCATCTATGTCATCCAAGACATATTATTAAGGCGATGAAACCCTGCCAAACGATTTTGGTTTGGAATTCTCAATGCACTTCTGTCTTCAGTAGTACCTTCTTTGCCTTGCGTTCCAAGATCCCGGGCATTTCCGAAAGCGAACCCATGGCCACAGTCGGCTTCGGCTCTGCTAGGCCCCTACGAGTTTGCTGACATCTCATAGAGGCGCGCGTGAAACACTACGCGCCGTGAACGACTCGAGAGCGGTTCGGGTGACTCTGGGTGGAGAACTATTTATAAATCGACTTGATATTGTAGTTTAGAGAACGTCTTTCTTAAAAAAACTTAAAAATACATACTTTAAAGTCCATTTGAAGTGTTTTGATCTCGTTTGAAATTCAGATTTTGATATTCTTTGACTATTTAGCTTTAAGTAAGCTCCTAAAATATCTTTAAACCTTTCAACAAGATGACTGACGTTAGTCATCTAACTTGAGATTACATACGACTAGCTGCTGCCCGCGGCTGCGCTCGCGTGATAGTAGAAAAATATCCCAAGGAATGTTTCCACGATAAAAGGATGCTATGCTATTCCAGAATATGATCTATCAGTGTATCACGTTTCATCAAAATCCATTCTACTCTTTGCGTGACAGAGTAACAAACATGTCAAAACCGAGAAAAAAAAATAAAAACATAAAACCTCCTTCAAGTTTGAATTTAACGAAGTTCCGAGGATTATTTGTACTCTAAAATATGCAGAATAAAAAACGCTGTTGATGATTTTAAATTATTTTTTTTTCCAAATACCCGGTTGAAAAAAAAGATTAAAAAAATTCTATCTCAAAAAATAAACATGCTAGTGAAATGGGGTTACGAAATATTTCATTTAAATAATTTAAACTATAATTATTTTTTTATATAAAAAAGCAATATCTGAAAAATGGTCTTCATAAAATACTGTGAAACATCCATACATACCAACTGTTACGTTTATAATATTAGTAGGATTGTTTTTAGGGTTATTTTAATTAATACAATTCTGTAAAGTTTGCAGATAACAATTCAAAACAGTGTTCTCATTTAAATGAATAAATTAATCAAGTCTAAGATTTTAGAACTAAATTGCTCTGTAGGATTTTCTAGTATTAGTTTTAGTAACCTAACTTGATATAGGACTTCAAATAGGATCCGATCTGACGAAGGGTTTCGTAATAATGTCTATTTAAATGACTTCTATTTCGTACTCGCCCAGTACCTCTACCATGAGTTTTAAGCAATAGTATTCTCGCTACTCGATATCGACGCCGTAAATATTTTGTATGGCAAATTTTGGTTCTGCAAGTGACCGCTAGAGGCGCTGCAAAATTTGCCATACAAAATATTTACGGCGTCGATATCGAGTAACGACGAATACTATTGCTTAAAACTCATGGTAGAGGTACTGTTCTCGATCCAGTATCAACTCACCCGTCAAATATAATCCAGCTAGATTTCTGTAAATGTGAACACCGGTTTTGCGGTATTATTTGGCTGTATTTCGGAAAGGACTATGTTTGTTGCACCAAAGTAGAATAAGCAGTTATGTTTTTTTATTTCAACTGACTCAAATAAACGTTTTTTTTTCATTGTTTCATCTAACTGGCTCCTTATAGCTCAGAAGTATTTTACCTCGATAATAATCTAACTTTTTTTTTGGGAGACTACTTCTCTCGGTCTCAATGGAATGAGAGGTAGTGTTAGATTACTATTGACTGGAGTTTTACTCTAAAAGTCCGATGGGAAAGCAATCTGACACGACCGGGAGATCGCGTGCAGGAACAACGGCTTTATGAGCTTTCTGAGGCACAGACTTGGTATCTAAGAATCAACTTCTAAACTTCGGGCTGCTACGTAACAGTGTAATTCCTAATAGAACTTTTACTCAACCCGGGAATTTAATCGAACTACAGGACCCCACTACGTTCAGCAGTCGCGCTTGCGACCGCAAGCCCAATAATAATAATAATATAATATATTTTTATTTCAGACAACATAGCCCACACAACACAATTATAATAAACCACAATAAAACAATACAGGATGTTAGTAACAATGATAACTTATAAACTATTTTAGTACGTATAGACTACTAAGGACAATGTAGTTTTTATAAGATGCCTCACTATGGGGCTCCCATCATGTCTCTCAGCAATCACTTTCAGGAGTCTGTTGCCACTGCCACGCAATCTGGCGATAAGAGAAGCAGTTAATTATAATACTGTAATATTTTCATTATGGAGATGGTCTTCGTTAATAACATCTCCAAATGTTAATACAAGGACGATAAAAATACGAGTATACTCTACAAAAATTGTTTTTAAGACAACAACTTTGCAGGCGTGATGAGGTATATATCTATCTATACGAAATTAACGCTTTATAGTACCTGCTTTCAGTGTTTAAGCTGGCGTAAGATGTACATGGTGAAACTATATTAAGGCCATGTTAGAATTATAGAAACGAAAACTTTCAAATTCAAGTTGCGGTCAATACATATAGTAATGGCGACAAAAACAAATACCAAGAAAACTAATTTCCCCAAGCGGTTTTATTCGTGTGATAGTAAAAAATAAGCCAATGTCTTTCTGTAATAAAGCACTTAGCATTCTACTGGAGAATTAAAGAATTTTTTAAATCGTCTCCGTAATTTTTGAGTTTATTCATATCAAAAAAAAAAATTCTTTCCTTTTTATAACAACGTAGTATAGATTTGTGAATATTTGATTCGTTCAGAAGCACGAAGCGTAGAGTATTTGCTGACCTGGCGGGGTGTACGGGCAGCGCCATCAATGGTTTGTCCCCCTTTTCAGGTATTTTAATGTAAGAACCAAATTGTTGCAGCTGTCTGTACTAATGGTACCACGTCACGCTAGACTAATGATAAAACAAAACAGTTAAGAGGGAACTATAATTAAGAGAGAGAAGTTTACAGTTAAGAGAGAACTATAATTTTGAATATTTGGACTGCTTATGTGGATATTTTTTTTTCTTTTCAGTTATTTTGACGTATGTCTGGTAATTTGAGTATTTCTGCGACCTACCCAAATGTTGTTTCATTGGTATTGTTCGTCAACTCGTTAGTAGTCCTTGCACTGACTGGACAGGTCCACTCAAATCTACGTAGTTCTTTACTCAAAAGACCATCATCACACAAGTCTTTATGGTTCTCATATGATTTGATCATTGCATGTTTGCTGTATGGACTTTTAAAAGAGACTTTGACCCCTGAGTTTGTTGTCAGCTAGGAAACACTGGCCTCAACTAGTTTAAACTGACGAAGAAATTGACGTGTAAAACTGTAAAAGTATTTTAAAAAAACCTATTTGCAAAAATAAATATAATTTATTACTTTATTAGACTGACGCACACATGAGCAATGCCTGATTTGTAAGTAGAGTAGCGACGCGTGGCGTAGATCTAATGTAGCTCAACAAGTCTAGTTGCCATACAAAATCTATGGAGACCGACGCGCCCAGATCCGCTTACGTGGCCCACATGTGCCCAATGTAGTCCTATCTTAAGCCTTATAATAGTATTATTAAATTATTATTTCCTTTTATTCTTTGTATATACATATGAATTACATTTTTAAATATTTTTTTATAGAAGATTATAAAAAAAAAGTCTCGTCGAAAGTCATAGGCTAAAAACTCTATATATATTTTTAAATTATTATTTTATTATTAAAGACTTTAAGTTCACGGGAATGTAGGTACCATCGGTGCGTACGGCTAAGTAGTAGAATTATTTGCAGAAATCTGTGTTTCCTGATAGCTACAACCTCCCCTAGGTTGCCTAGGTTGTAGCTATATTGCCATAAAACAAATCGCAAAACTAGACAACAACAAAAAATAACTGAGAACCTTGAATAGATTTATTTACGATACCAATTTAATAGACCATTTCCGACGAATGGCTATTGGAGGGTTTTCAATTATATAATTTTCTCGTAACCTCATATGTTTCGAGCGTGTTCGTTCCCAGTAATCGCCTATTAATTTAGTGAAACCCTTTCCCGGTATGTGGAATAAAACGGGATACCCTAATAAAATACTGGTCTCGTTATCCCGTAAATTTTCTCATAAGAAGATAATGTTGTAAACATGCGGCACGATCTATAATTTTGTGTCCCTTTTGTGACGTTGTGTGATCCACTTTGAAACTGTTAGACTCACTGTCCACTGACGTGTAACTTCATAGATGCGATTTCGTCCTTAATTCATTATACGGTTCGTGTACGCCTGCTCACAGCTTTCACATAAAACTATGAAGCTAAGCGAACTCACGGAGCGGTTTTCAACCGCGCTCACCGCGTATAGGAAACCGCTGTTTTATTTCTAAACTCATGAGACCTCAGTTTTGTGCTGTTACGTATCCGTCACGGTCCTGGATGGTATCGCTACACTTGCGGTTGCAAGACGGCCCACCGGTGCAACGGGAACCGCGAACAACCGCGTACACCGTGGGCGTAAAACGCGCGGTGAAATTATAATAATAATTTTTATTCTCAAAAACTTAGTACAATATTACATTTCATTTGGCAATATATTTATAGAAATGTACTTTAATTTTTTACATATATATATATCTGCATTCTACAGAAGCTGGCCCGCAACTTTATGAGTTTTCATAGCCTATGACTGTCGACGAAACTGCAACGACACGACGTTGCCGCTTAGTCGGCAGAATTAGTTTGTATGACGAATACGCATCTATGAAACTACGCGTCAGTGGGCAGTAGCCTTTATTAAGCCAATCCGACTGTGTAAGTTAAGCACGTCGTTAGTCCCGAATTTCATTTATACATCTTTGACAGTTGTTTTGGGTTGTCATAAGCCCGAAACTTTGATCTTACCAAGGTATTGTGTTGTTTAGTTACTCGATTATAGATGATAAGTAGTGGCAAAAAATTAACCGTTTGAATACCGTAATTAAAGACACAATAGAAAGACAATAGGTGTGCGGATACCGGTAACCGCTTGGAGCTTGAGTAAAAAGTAAAACCGGAGTGGAATTTTCTATGGATTTTATGTTTCATGGTAGCTACGACACCTAATGACTTTTTCCTGCTCTATGATCGAATGAGAGGGTTATGTCAGAGTTTAACCGACTCGACTTTAACGACGACTTAAAACCCACCTATGTTTTGCTCTTTGCGTTCTGGGACCATAGGTTTTCTTTTTAGGAATTCCCCATAGTCGTAGCGGGCATCGGCCCTGCTAGGCCCCTGCGGTTTTGCTAACATTTCTTTGAGGCGCGTGTGGAACTCTAATCGCCGTCAACAACTGGAGTTCGGTTGCTTCGGCAGGGGGGCTAAAAAAAGGGGTGAAACTGAGTTTGGTAGCAGTACTTACTGACGTCGGAAAGTCCTAAAAGAAGGCATCAAATAAAAAAATCTAGTAAAGCTAAGAGTTGCTTATTAAAAATCAACATTTAATGAACTTTTATTTCAGGTTTCGACGTCCATTTTACTATGGAAAACCTGGCTTACTTTACCCACACAGTTATTTACAATAAACAGACTTAACAGCTTCATAACAGGCTCGATAAAATAACAACAAAATGCAAACTGTTTAAATGTTACAAAAATAAACTGGGAATAAAGTAAACAGGCTGTTTCAATTCTCCGCTCCAAGGAAAACAATAACAATACCGGTTGTTATTCAGATATTTTAATACTTGCGTTTACCAGCGGTTTTGCCTGTGCAAAATTTTAAGTGTTTCCCACGAAAAAGTGCTAATAGGTTATAAAGTATCATAAGTACTAAGTGTAACTGTATCGACTTACGCATTTATAACATAGTCTATTGTTCTCCGCAGTTTTACTCGCTTCTTTGGTTACTGCTTCCCATCTCTTAGTTGTAGCGTGATGTTATTTAACATTCTTGAAAAATGGGTCAATGAATAAGGACTAAAAGATTTTTCTGATTTGAATGTGTAAGTAGTTCCTAAGAATAGCATGTTCGAACAAGTAAACAAACTCTTTATCTGTATAAATGTAAATATAATATTAAAGTACTAGCTCCTGCCAGCGGCTACGCCTCCAACCCTCGTTTTACCCCTCAGGGGCCGACCGGACCGAGCCCAAGTCGGGGACCACGCGTATTGTTCCCGCGCGCCTCAAGGAGCTGTCAGCAAACCGTAAAGGCCCAGTATGCTAGCTGCAGGCTGGGTCGAAGCCTGCTTGGGTCATGGGTCAGTTTCTGAAAGGAAGGCCCGGCCCCGGCACGATAGGCAACGAAGGAACGGGGTAGGTTTTTGGTCAGTAAGAGTCTGACACTATTTCCCGCTCCGCCCAAGAGCGGGATTTGTCATTGGATGATTTTACCTATCATAAAAAAAACCGTGAATTTTTGTAAAATCCGCTCTTAACAGATACAACATGACACCTTATAAGGACCAAATTTTATCTACATATCAAATTTTAAGTTTTTAGGTCTTATAGTTTCTGAGTTGTCATGATTAATCAGTAAGTGGTATTTTGCTTTTACCTATATATATAGAAGATTATAAAGTTCATTGGGTACTAGCTTCTTCAGCAGCTTCAATCGCGTGAAAGTAGACAATTGTTTCAAAGGAACATACTGTCGGTTTTTTCTATGTTTACTTTATATGGACTACCCGTGTGCGAAATATCAACGAAATTTAAAAAAAAAAAAAAAATAGTGAAGTTATTTCAGTAATTTCCATATTTTTTTATTAGCCGCACCAACTTAAACAATTTGTTTTAATATTATTTTTATTACGTCATAAATAAAAATGATCAATATAATATATTTTAGATTCGAATATCAACCAAAACTTGTTGCAGTAGTTTTTGATTTGATGAATCTATACTTTTAAATTATCAAGAAATGAAGCGGTTTTCAACCGCGCCCGCCGCTGAAGAGGAAACGGCTGCTTTATTTTTAAACTCACGAGACCGCAGTTTCATGCGGTTACACAGTCATTGAGGTTGCGATTTTTGCCTGCAAACTTAGCGGGTGATTATCGCAAGATATGCGGTTGCAAGACGGCCCGCTTTTGCAACGGGAGTTGCGAACAACCGCGCACACCGCGGGCAGAAATGTGCTTTAATTTCTTACATATATATCTGCATTCTACAGAAGCTGTGGGCCCGCAACCGCGGCGGCCGCGGGTGAAAACTGCTTCGTGAGTTCTTAGTTTTAGGGCACCAAGAAGAAGCACCAACATCAGTGGGATGTACCTCATAAATCGTACGAGGTAGAGAGTTGAACTTTTCATCGTATGTGTATTTTTATTGCCGCTACAACAATAAATAATAAAACTTATTAAAATAAAGTTACAAATTAAGTGTCTCCATACAAAAAACATTACGTATCGGTGTTTTTTTTTGCCCAATGTTAATATTGTAGTACAGCAACCTTTATGTACGATGGAGAAATTATTATAATATTATATGTGACAAGGAAATCTCATATAAATATTTTGTGAAAGATACGATAGTCTACTAAGCCCCTGGGCGACAGCAAAATACGAGTAGATTCTTGGAATTTGGCTTACCAATGACATGTAGGGCATGATCAAACAACATAATTGGTTGTTTTGCAAGTCTTATTAAGGCAAATAATCACAAAAAAAAACAGTGAAGTCGGGAATCAAATGAGCTTTTACGTAACCGGTATATTTGTAATATTTAGGTACTAGCTGCTGGCAGCCAATTAGTGTACTTTTCCCAATTGTATGTGTTTAAATAATGCTGTTTTGGCTAAGATCACAAGATAAAAAAAAAATGGTTTTCACCCGCGGCTGCCGCGCTTTTGGGCCGGCAACTTCTGTAGAATGCAAATATAATAGGGTGACTGGTAATAAGTGATCAATACTTAAACACGTGATTGTAGTCATGATAACAAACAACCTTTACTATGGGATCAAACCTGAAATCGCGAAAAAAATTTGCCAAGTTCAGTATATTATGACCAGTTAAGCGAACATGAAATCGCGAAAAGAACCAGCTGATTTTGTGTGTGTGTGTGTGTGTGTGTGGTCCCAAAGTAAAAGTTATTACTACCAGTCACCCTATATAAATGAAAAAAAAATAAAGCTTTCACGACGCGTTTGACGCCCGCGGTGTGCGCGGTTGTTCGAGGCTCCCGTAGCAACCCCATGTCTTGCGATAATCAAAAAAAAATCATCCAATGATAAATCCCGCCCTTGGGTGGGGCGGGAAATAGTGTCAGACTCTTACTGACTAAAAACCTACCCTGTTCCTTCCCTGCCTTGCATCCGGGGCCCTGGTATGCATTTTCATACCTCCCCAAAGCCTAGTCTGGGGAGACTAGGCCTCGACCCTACTGGGCCCCTACGGTTTGCTGACAACTCCTTGAGGCGCACGGGAACAGTGCGCGCCGTAAATGCCTTGGACTCGGTCCGGTCTGTTACCGGACAAACGGACAGCGAGCTACCCATTGCCCGCCGTCCGCAAGCTCGCGCCTACGGTGACCGGAAATTTGGATCGGAATTACGGCGGCGGCTGCAGCGTGAGCGCCGTTGCCTGATGCGTTAGGCCTCCTCCTTTGCTAGCATTACTGTTTCGCAGAAGGAGGCGACCGCCTGCCAGTCCTCCTCGCTCCGGAGCATGGCCTGAACCAAGCTTCGGCGCAGAGATCATTGCTACCGATCGCCCTCACGAGGACACGGCGATGCTCTTCCCAAACGGGGCACACCTCTACCGTGTGCTCCACTGTGTCCACCGGGCGTTCCGCACAGTGGCGACACCCGGGAAGCTCTGCTTAGCTTGGGACTAGACAGCGTTGTGTGATAGTTGTGGAATATTATTACACCTTATGCTTGTGGAAGGCCTTAGAATCTAGATCCACTTGTGGCTTGTATTACAGGAAAGATCTTTTCCTAGAAAACCAAAAAAAAAAAAACTTATTGCCAACAATTAACAAACTCTTATGTTTGATACCACGATAAAAAATAACCTGGATTAAAACATAAGTTACCTATATAATTTTATCTGGGAAGTCGATTTTGCGTAATTGATAATTTTGGAGCACGTTGGATTCTTCCAACTATTTTTGTTTTACTATTTCCCAGAAAACACTAGTGTACTCGTAATTATCACTTCTGTGAATTTGTTCATTAATTAGGCCATGTTAATAACATAATAATGCAAAACAAACATGTAGATAAATCATTAACAATATCACCATGTATTCCCCAAGGGTATAAGTAGTGTGTACCTACTGCAGTTGAAAAGTTTACCGGTGCCGGTGTTAGGTCCCGTGTTACCAATTAGACAAGCCTCTAGGGATGAACCTCATTCAGTACAGCGGTTTGTCACGTAAACTTTGGCAACCGGGAAGTACTGAAAACTTACTAAATATAACCTTACGTTACATGTCCTTGCCAATCAAACGAAATTTAAGTTTGGTAGATTGACCCATTTTCTTTAGGTGTAAAACATCTAAAACTTCTCCCACCTGAGTGAATTTTGAGATGTTTTTTGTGAGACTTTTCTTTCCTTTCTCAAGGCCGGCCAACCCGCTGTACACTTTCATACAACGATCCGCTCTTACGCAATTATACACATCTATCTCCAGATATTTTGGATACACAGATAACTTGTGGATATTATCTATGATATTATAGAAAGCAATACATAAATTTGTGTAAAACTAACCCTATAAAGACCTTTGAAAATCTGCTATTTTACGTGAACTTTGGCCCTAATAATGTACTCATATATAAAACAATATAAAAAAGTACTTCTATAGAAGCCTTGCAAATTTAATCGATATTCTGAGTGGTTAAATTTTTCTCAATTTTTTCTAAGGTTTTTAAAAAGATACGTATTTCCTGGAACAAGTTTTGTGAAATATTCGTGTAAATAACGGAATTACTGAATGCCAACAGAGTGTTCAGGCGTTATCTTTCTTTTTTCGTGTTGCCTATTCATAAAACATCGCGTTGGATTGCGTTAGATGAAGCAACAAGCTTTGAAACCATACTCGACGTTGACGACAGTCGGGTCGGGAAGGCCCACCTAAAAACGTTCCACTAAACACAAGACACCTAGACACGGAACAACTGTCTGTAAGCCATAAAAATATTTCTTCCGTGTCAAAATTGAATCCGTGACACGTAGTGAAGCAGCTAATTACTCAACCTCTGCGTAAAACAAATACAAATACAAAAAATACAAAATACAAAATCTTTATTTCTGAACCAAATAGTTTACATTAGTAGGTGATTGGAGCCTCCTTTTAAGCATGTAATGCCTGTATTAGGAAACTCCGCTCTTCCACAGCAATATACAATATTTAATAACCTAGATTTAGAGCATGCTTGTGTGTTTGTGCGTATGATGGTGTGTTCCTGTGTGATGATGTGTGCTTGTGTGAGTGTATGAATGTGTGTGTATGTTAGTGTTTGTGTGTAAATATACGTTCGTGTTTTACCTTATTTGTTGCAAAAGTGCCTCAGTGTCTTCGTAATTCAAAGTTTTTAACCAGTTGGTAAGAATTTTTTTACACTCGTGTAGTGGTTTGTTGTGTATATAAATCTTTCTATTTATTTTATTATAAAGTTGACATGACAATTTATTGTACTGAATGGCAGCAAATTTGGTTTTAGTTTGTGGAACCTTTGCTATGAGATCTTTCCGTCTCCTTGTTATTGCACTCGGATCATATGGTAGATTTTTATGTTTCTTTAGGATGGTATATATAATATATAGCTTTCTGACAGATAGTAGTCCACTTTCCTGATAAAGCATTTCAGTAGGGTATCTATTCCTTTTGAAATACATTATTTTTATCATGGCACGTTGTCCTCGTTCAACATGTATAAAATGTGATTTTGCTGCACCACCCCATATGGTTATACAGTAGGCTATTACTGATTGTGCTAGAGAGATATATACTTCATTTAATAAATTTCTATGAGAGCCTGATTTCTTTTTTATGTTTTTGGGCGCTATATGTCTTAAAGTTTTAAAAATCCACCCCAACTTCCTAATCCTTCCAGTGACATATTCAACATGAGAGCACCATGATAATCTATGGTCAATAATTACACCTAGATATTTTGTTTTGAGAACTTTACTGATTGTAGGGCAAGTGCAATCATTATTTTCAGTTTTTTCACATGAGTGTACTTTAATGTTGAACAATTCATCTGGTTGTGTACTTTTATAGATGGAGAAGCATATATAGTTGGTTTTCGTGGTATTTAACGTAAGAAGGTTGTTATCAAGCCAAGTCGCAATTTTGAACATACCTTTTTCTGTCTTAATTTTAACATCGGACCAACTATGTCCATGGAAGACAACAGCAGTGTCGTCGGCGTAGGAAAATATATCAGCGTTTTCAACTTTCATGTTACAGAGGTCGTTAATGTAGGCTAAAAATAGTGTTGGACCTAGAACACTACCCTGCGGCACGCCGAACGACACATCAGCATCATCACTAATATACTCTCCAATCTTTACCCTCTGTTTCCTATTTGTGAGATAATCTTTAAAAAAATTAAGAGGTATTCCCCTTACTCCAAGTTTTTCTAATTTGTTCACTAAGGTGGGAACGGAAACGGTGTCAAAAGCTTTTTTTAGGTCTAGAAATACCGTTAGGCATTTCTCCCCTCTATCTAAATAATCAGTGACTAATGTGGTTAGGGCTCCAACTGCATCCTCGGTGGAAACTCCATGTCTAAACCCAAATTGCGTTGAGGATATAATTTTAAACTTATTTAGATAGTTTACTAATCTGGAGTTTGTTAATTTTTCTATTACCTTAGACAGGGCTGGCAACACCGAGATAGGTCTATAATTATTGACATCGCTTCCATTCCCCCCCTTGTGGACTGGAGTAATAACAGATTGTTTCAGGGGAGCCGGGAATACCCCGCTTCTGAAACAGAGGTTAGCCAAATGGGCAATAACAGGTGCAAGGTCTTTATTACAGTATTTTAGGAATTTTGTTGATATACCATCCCAGCCAGGGGCACTATCAGACTTCAAGTTCTTTATGATACCCTCTACTTCCTCAGTGTCGGTATCCAAGAGGACGAATGAATTTAATTGCGTATTAAAATTGTTTTGTTGATGATCAGGACTAGTATTATTTCTCGGTTGTATTTGTTGAGCTAATTCTTTTCCGATATTCGCGAAATAGTTGTTAACGTAGTTTACTGAGTCATTCGGAGTAGGTTTGATATTTAGTAATTCTGCACTTTGATTTTTTGTGCTGTTGGTATATGTAATTGATTTTATGTTTTTCCATAATAGTTTTGTATTGGCAACTGAGTTGGCTAGTAATTCTCTTTCATATTTCCTTTTAATTTTTTTAATAAGGCTGTTACAATAGTTTCTGTACCGGGTGTATGTGATTTTTAAAATGTCGTTGTGTGGGTCAGCACGTACGTTTTTTTGTAGTTTGTTTCGATTCTTTATACAACGGAGTATTCCAGGAGTAATCCACGGTTTGATTATACGTTTGTTATTGGAAATATTTCTTAATGTAGTATTATTCTGGATAGTTTCAGTAAGTTTTTCTATAAATACATCGGTTAGTACATTAGGATCATTACAGAACATCAATTCGCATATATTTTTTTCTTTTAGATAATTTAATGCTTCTTCAAAGTTTAGGGTGGTAACGCTTTTATGTATAATTTTATTATTTTTTGTTTTCGATAATGATAAAAATGTAGTAAAGTGATCTGTGATTGAAGTTTGTAAAACAGCGATTGATGCACATATTTTGCTCACATTGATTCGTAACATTAAATGGTCTAGGCAATTTTGTTCCCTGGTAGGTAGTGTATGACCCGGTAATATGGCATAGGCAGACAGAGTGTTCAGGTAATTGAGGCGGTTATTTTGCTCAGTAGGCGTCTCAGTCTCTTTTGACCTAATATTGATATTTATGTCTCCAGCTATTACAAGGTTTTTTTGGGAGTCTATATTATCTAAATGTGAGCTGAGTGAGTCTAAGAAATTGCTAATATTTGTATTTGCCGGTGATCGATATATGCATAGCACAGTGGTATTTACTATATCTACTTGAAGACATGAGGCCTGGGATAATTCTAATTCCCGAATTTTTGGTTTTAATGTATTTTTTGCATAGACAACCACCCCATCATTTTGATTATATTGGCGAGTTGTGACATAAGACTGATAATTGGCTAATTGTGGTATGGGTTTATTAACACTTAATCTACATTCTGTTAAGATTATCAAATCAGTTTCAAATGGAAGTGAAGATAAAGTAATAACAAAGTCATTAAAATTGCAGTATATACTCCTTATGTTCTGCGAAATTATAGTTAAATCATTTTTCCTAACGCAAATATGATTAGAAATACTCGACGGACTACATTCAATAGAATTAGAAATTTCAATTGTGTCCAGTTCATTAATTGTTTGAACTGTGTTACTCATACAGAGTATTGATAAGTAGAATTAAAGTCGCAGCTTGACCGTGGTAAGTATTATCCCTGATAGACAAGCGAGTGCAATATTTTATCATTGTATCAAAAAGTAATAGTTTGTTTAATATTAGTATAATTGTTGAGTGTATCACCATGTCGTTCATTTTAAAAAGTATATTATAATATATTTTGTTCTTCAATTTTTGAGATGTGTATGTATGTGTTTGAGTTCTGCATGCAATTATATATGAAATAGTGATAAATAGGGTTTGAAATTGATTGTAGTGAGTGTATGTGTGTATACTTAAACTTATATAACATTTAAAAATAATCCTTAAAACCACTAAATTAATATTACTTAATGTGAAATGATAATATGTTTTTGACTGGAGTATGATCAAAAGGTCATTTAAACAGACAAAAACCGATAAAACAAGTATACCTTCTAGCATTTCATAATGATAATAAGCAAACAATAGTCATACTTTCTGCATTAGCTCCTGGATTTGAGCTTCACTACTAACGATCAAAGACGGAGCCTGGTCATCCCTCTTAACGAGTACTTTGCCATATGCAGTCCAGCAGTATTTATAAGCGCCGGATCTTTTCAAATCTCGAGCCAGGAAATATAAGCGAGAGCCCTTGGAAGTTAAATGCTCTGACAAAAATATTGGTGTATCAACATCTGTCTTGAAGCCCAAATGTTTACAGCATAGTTTGGTCTTGTATTTTATATTGAAGTTCTTAGCCATTTTTAGAATATCGTTTTTGAGAAGTGTAGATCCTGTTTCTACAACTATGGGTGTGTTATAGTTCTGTTTATTTCCACGCACCCTATAAATATCTTTAATGTCACTTTTAATTATGGAACAATCAATATTTTGTGAAAGACTCATTACCATGTCTATTAAGTCTTGTCTAGACTCGCCTGTAATTTTAGGCACATTTTTTATCACAAAATTAGTTTTACGACATCCTGTTTCCAAGTCCTCGATCTTATGCTCCAAAGTTGTAATATACTTCTTATCTTCTTTCGCCTGAATTTCCATCTGAGACATTTTCTTTTCGAGATCTAGATTTTGTGACGTGAGGAGTTTAATTGTATCTTGTATGTTAATATTAGTTTCCTGGATATCTTTCAAGGTTAAAGAGACTTTTTGTAACTCACGTTCCTGTTTGGACATAAACAAAGCCATCATTTCCTTTATTTCTTTTTTGAAATCATCTAATTTTTCAGCAATTAAGATGTCCTCCCAACTTCTTTTTGTCCTCTGGGATACGTAATTAGGCGGCGTAATGTTGATGCTCATTTGGTCAATCTCTGACTCAGACACTGATTTATTCATCGGCGAAGCCATCGTATATATAGGAAGACAAAAACAATGTAGTTAATGTTAGATCTCAATATTCTATCCAGCGTGGCAGCAGCGTAACCCGACTTGAGCTACTCAGGTAAGTAAATATTATTATGTTTTATGTTCTTACTTGCGAGCGACGTAGTAGATCACGGGTAATGACGCACGACGACAGTTGAGTCAGGTAGCGCGTAGCAATTGACGTAGCAGCGTAGCACTTGTAGCGGCCGCGTAGGCAAGGCGCGATGACGTATGTAGCCCAACTCGTAGACTGCACAGTAGTTTTGAGTCCGGAGAGCTATGTCGATTTGGCGTAGCGGCTATCACAGCGGTCTCAATGCGGCGCACACGGCGCGACCCAGGTTCAAATCTCACCGGACGGCGATGGCACTTTTTCTAAGTCGATGACGTTCTTCCAATTGTCAGATCAGTTCGTTGGTGAGAGCGAGACTTCCGACACCAACCAAAATGGCCCCTGCGTTTAATGGAAACACACCCAAGATGGAAAGGGAGGGTCCGAGTTTGAATGCGAAATATACTGGATTTAAAAATGAATAAATTAAAAATATTAAGATGCTTTAACACATCTCCACAAACACGTCCGTTCTAAGTAAGCGCCCGAGGCGAAGAGGAGCAGGCAACACTTCAGTCCCCCGTTGTGTTACGAGTAATTAGCCCTAGCGTTGGCCCTAGCGGGCTACTAACAATTTTACTGATAGCTCTTTTAGGTGCTTGTGGATGATAACACACTGTCGATCTCCTGGCTTTGTTGTTATTGGACGGAGCTACCCGTTGCTTGCCGTCTGCAAACCCGCACCTACGGTGGCTGGGTCTGCACTTTCTAGGACCTGATGAATGTCTCAGACTATAAAATAAACGTTACCAACAACTGTCCATCTTCTGCACTGAAAGTAATGCAAGAGGTAAATAACAAAACATGAAGAAAAAATACCCAGCATTTAAACAAATTGTAATATTATGTTATTAGGAAGGGTACTGTCTCTGATTTACAGGTTAACTGCATAGTTCAGGAGGCAGAGCTTTTTTGTAAAGGATCTATTACACCACTCGATAAAACGACCGATCTTGTCGACATCGCGTAGTGTAATAAGGCTCACACTGTCTTACTTGGGAGTAAACTTGTCTTAAATTCTGTGTAACTTGTGCGGAATAACGAGTGGTGTAATAGATGCTTAACAGTAAAACTTGTATGAAAATAAATGATTTATTATTATTATGAGATATTTTAGTACCTACGTTGCCTTACGAACGGTGAGTTATGGGTAGCTCGCTGTCCGAGAGTCTGGTAACCGTCTGGACCTAGCCCAAGTCGTCGACGGCGCGCACTGTTTCTGCGCGTCTCAAGAAGTTGCTAGCGAACCGTAGAGGCAAGGTCGAAGCCTACGGGGGCCAAGGATTTACTTCTAAAAGAAAGGCTCGGTCCTGGTATGAAAGGCAACGAAAGAATGGGGTGAGTTTTTAAGTCAGTAAAAGTCTGACACTAACTCCTCCGCCCAAGGGCGGGAGATGTCATTGGATGATTTTTACCCGCGGAAAAAAACCTATTTTGCGTCATAGATGTCATTACACTGGCATGTCATAATTAATTAAAGTTTTTTAATTCAGTTTAGTTTAAATGCTTAATGTACCAAAAGCCAGCTTAGTTTTTGAGGTTGGCAACTCATCTTCCGCTCTGGGTAAAGAAGGAGGATCACTTATATTCACTAAAACTCACCCGTCTTCTTTGAGTTGTCGCAATAAATCCTTTGAACAATCCTGCATAGAGGTAATTTTCTTACAAGAGAAATATTGTATGTAAACGAAAAAGAAAAAAAAATGAATTTAAGAATGTCCATTGTCAATAAAATATAAATTTGTCCCAATGAGGTGAATTTAAAAATGTCAATACAAGTGACAGAGTAGGTCAATCAACTTATTTACTGCCATCCAAAATTGCAACAACTGTACCTAATTCATTTTGAATGTAAAAATAATGAAGTATTTTTTATTTTTCTAAAATCACAGTCTTCTTCAGTCCAGGCAGCTCAAAACTATCCAAAACTTATTATAAATGTCCGTCACGCTTTATTAGAATGTTAAGAGAACAATTTATCTGCTGCCAGTACCCGCCTGGACTTCATTTTATTATAATTAACACAACCATTAATCTCCAAAGTGGTGACACTTTAGATTGTACAGATTACACGGCTTACAGCGTTGAGAAAAACAGTTTTTTATTGAAATTTATTCACTAAGTAATTTGAGGTGCTTCGGCATTGAATTTGGTCGTTCATGTCGAGGTTTTATGAAGAGCAGTACAGGAGAGATGGAGTGCTGTCAGGTCATTTATCATGGTGAAATAGGACACGCTTATAAGAATTCAACATTGTTTTTTTTTTTGGAATTGAATTTGGTTCTAAGAGGCTTCAGGCAAAGTTGACTAAAGTGAAGGTTTTCAGGAAAACTTTCAACACAAACATTAATAACTAAATATTATAAACTTATTTTCTCTATAAGGTTCAGTTGAAAACCAGCGTCAGGCAACTACCATTTAGTTGTCTGTGCATAGGAACTAACATTATGAAACACACAATGTTAGTTCCTATTCTTTTTAGTCCTACATTTCTACACATTTTTCTCTATGCTGTGTGTGTATATAAATGTCCGACATAAATTATTTTTCTTACTTTTGTTTCTTTCACTCAGCCGAGAGGTCGTCTATTTTTGAAATGTAATCATATCGTTGAAGTCAATTTAACTAATGTCATTAACACGCTTTGACAGGTCTTTGAACCTGACAACTCAGTGCTACCACCTAGGGGACGTGATTTTAGAAAACCCTCATTGAAGGTTTTTTTTTTATTGATATAAACTAGTGTTTGACTGTAATACCACCTGATGGTTAGCAGTGATGCAATCGTTGATGGTGAGACGCACCAGTTTGTTAAGAGCTAGAGTATAGCCTTGAAGACACCTAAATTATAATCAGATGGGAAGACCACAGCAGGCAAATTGTTCCAGTACTTTGATGAACACGGTATAAATGACGAGGCAAAACGCTTAGTCCGGACCGTGGAAGTTTCAACAACGTAAGGGTTGATATTCGCCGTACGTCATGTTGCTAACTGGACTATTAAATTTGAACACAACGAAGTTATATGCCTTTTGGAAAATGGTCCCTATTTTTATTTTGCTTTCCGGAGCCGTTGGCGATAGCCGGTAGCCTGTGCTATTGATCGAACAAACAGTTTAAAGACCAAGCTTTGAGGCATAACTGTCGGTGTACTTGAACGCGTATAACAAGAGCTTTTAGCAAGCTTTGTCTGCGTTTAGTAGTTCAAGTTGGTTATTTGATTTTAACCATTATTCTGGAAGGCTATTCCAACTTTTGTTTTAGAAAAAATAACTTTCGTGTAAGAACGAAACTTTTTAAATATTTTTTTAGGTGGGAAATTCATTCAATGACATCTCCCGCCCTTGGACGGAGCGAGAGATAGTGTCAGACTTTTACTGACTACAAAATATGTACTTGTTCCTTCGTTGCCTTCGTTCCAGAGCCCCAGGATTCATTTTCACATAACCCATGGCCCCAGTAGGCTTTGAACCTGCTGGGCCTCTACGGTTTGCTGAAATCTTCTTGAGGCGAGCATAATACACAACGCACTGTCGATGACTTGGGCTCGGTCTAGATGGTTACCAGATGGCCGTACAGCGAGCTACCCATTGCGCGCTGTCCGCCAGCCCGCGAATACAGTGGCAGGGGCATCAAGGCCGTTCCTTCGCTCCGGAACATGGCCTCTAGCAGAAACCGTCGCGAAGTATAAGAACGAAGGTGAGTTTAGCTAGTGGTTGCAATTTTGGCAGAAGTCGTCTAGAAATTGAACAAAAATTTCGGAGTATATCTAATCGCAGCATTTCCTGATTATTAGTGACATTAGTGACCTTCAGATATATGCAGTGACGTGGTGGCTCAGTGGTTAGGCCCTCACCATTCATGCATGAGGAGACTGTGGATCCGAAACCAGGCAAGTACCAATGTGAATTTTTCACACTATCTCACTCTCCGCTAAAGTGCAGAATTGTTGTAATATTCTAACCTAAAAAAAAATTTGTCGTACGTAATACATCGAATTCCCACGACCCTCAGCCACCTTTTTTTAAGGTGGGAGATCATCCAATGTCTTCTCACGCTCTTGGGCGGAGCGAAAGGGCGTGTCAGACTTTTATTGACCAAAACCCACTCTTGTCCCCGGGGTATACTTTTAGTGGGAGGTTTTCTTCGGCCAGTATGGCCACACTGCGAATCCATTGTAATATTGTCTACTGGGGCCAAGGGTTAGGTGAAAATGAACCCCGGGGCCCTAAATCGAAGGCAATGAATGGAACAGGGTAGGTTTTTAGTCAGTAAGAGTCTGACACTATTTCCCGCTCCACCCACTCCCGGGCGGGATTTGTCATTGGATGATTTTACCTACCATAAAAAAAAATGTAATATTATGGCAAAATTAAATTTCCCTCCCTCTAGTCACTGAGCTTAACACAGGATTCCACACGGAAATCCACGTCAAAGCTCGTTATTAAGGGTGAGTGTGCACGAGATTATTTATATAGGCACAACTGTTGATTGATTAAACACTGAGTCGAATTGACGCGGTGTGGATAACAGACTGATGGCTGAAAACGAAGCTTGTTTTTGGGCATAAACAAGGGAAATGAAAAACAATTTGTTTTTAAATAATTTGACGAAATCATGATTGGACTCTTTTGGTACGGCTCTTGAAGTTTATCCCATTACAACGATACTTTATAATGTCTGTAAGAAATCGCTTGAAAGGTTAAGACTTCGCTTTAAGCGATAAGACCACCCATTGTGACACCTTATTAATTCTAAGCTCCTACTTTAATTGTATTTATGGTGTACCTACAATAAATAGTATCTATCTGTCTACAAGCAACTTATTAAATCATAATTTTAAGTGGTTGAAACTATAAGAACATTTCATTTTCTTAGCTTGACTTGAAGTAAAAGATCTAGCAGATCTATCACACTAATATTATAAAGGCAAAAAGTGATTGTGTGTGTGTATGTTTGTTTCTTCTTTATGCTCGAACGATTCAACGGGTTTTGATGAAACTTGGTACACTCGTGCTGGAATTTGGAGGGCACTTTTATACTGAGGATAATTTAACATAAATCGCCTTAACATATTATAATTTTCTACTATTACGCGTGCTAAACTGCTGACAGCTGCTAGCATCCAAATAAGCGAGAGATGAGTAGTGCAAGTAAGGAGTGCGTGACAGAGCACGAGAAAGGAAAATATCCAACAATTCGTACAGACCTTACACAGCACAAAACTGAAAAGGGCCCGCTATGCATCCTCGTGCCAATCAGTTACAGACCGTTTCATAGCTTCATAACAAATGCCTGCGTCGCGCAAGCATGTCACTCAGTGCTTTTATACATCTTAGCTTAGCTAATTCTGTTAGGGACCTATCTAAGGTCTATTATTAAAAGACAGATGCACTGTAATTTAAACTGATTTTAATTCCCGAATAGGTACAATTTTTATATTGGCAAATGTATGGAAAGCGCGCGTCGTCTTCGGAGGTCGGTAGCAGAGTGAGGTCCCACACGCCGCACTTCTTATCGCCCGCCGCTCGCCGGCTCAGCACATCACTCAAGACAGCAGCCTAAGGGCTTGTTTACGGACAAGCGACGCGGTGCACGGCGCGTTGGGCGGTCCGTCGTACATTGCCATATAATTATGTTTCTGTTTGCGCGAGCAATGACGCGGCCTGTTGCTGCAATGATTGACAAATGCACAACGCGCCGCGCAATGCACCGCGTCTCCGTAAACAAGCCCTAAGAATGCCGTATGGCCGTAGGCGCCCGAACAAACTCGCATATCTCTGCTGAAAAATAGTATTTTCATTTATTTAGAACAAAAATACTGTTTACTGGAAGACTAGCATGGAGTGACTAAACGTAGTGAAAATACTAGTTTATTCCATTTTGTAGAATTTTATTAGGTAACAATAATAACAAAGTGTATGCCATGTGCAAATAAAAATAGAAAGACTTGCTACTGACGCCTGACAGTAAGACAAAAGAAAATTTAAACAAAATAACGGACAGAGAATATTTTTATTCTTACAAAGTATGAGAGCAATAAAAGAATTAAACTAAATTGCATGTCAGTGAAACTAAAAATAACTACATTCCCGCTCTCTGTTCACGAAATGCACGGTTTTAAACAAAGTAGACGAGTTTCAGAGTTACTTTGAAATTCTGAACGTATTTTTGACTACATTTTAAAGTAACATTGTATATTAAAGGGGGTTTTTGGTGGGGTTTTTGGAACTCCAGTTTTGGGGAGTGTGGAACAGAGAGTAAAGTTCGACATCTTTCGTTGAAAAGGGAGAATCCTCCGACCAGAAGGGTGTTATGGCTTGTGGGCAACTGCTCGATAGCTAATTTCGGGCTATTGTATACGCCGTTAAATTTTGGTCGTTTTAATGCCGTGGAGGGTCGATTCAGTACATGAAACACTATCGATTTGTAAAAGTAAATTAAAAAAATAAAGTTCTTTTTTTCTAAAACTCAAATTAATATACGCATATCCGAAATTAATTTCTTTAAGTTACCGAGTCAATGACCTTGTAGGTAGTTGTCGGCCGTTGCGTACTAACTATCTACAGTTCATTGACCTTGCTCAGCTGACGTTTATTTGAAGAAATTAATTTCGTACATGCGTAAATTAATTCGAGTTTTAAAAAAAGTAATCTATTTTTTAATTTTCTCTTTACAAATCGATAGTATTTCATGTACCAAATCGACCCTCCACGGGATTAAAACGACCAAAATTTAATGGTGTATATACAAATCGAGCGGAGAACTTTATTTGCGCGATGCAGGATTTTGTAGTTGTTAGTTTCGTTCTGATGCCATAGATGTCGCTTCAGAGTAAAGTTCAGTGGCTGTTTTAATTATTCGCCACTAGAATCCTAGTAGTAGATGTTGAGATTCAAAATTAGTTTTGCAACTCAAGTGTCTATTACAATAGCACAATGTATGGGATCACTGAAGTAAAAATGGAGCTTAAAATTAGGCTAATTTGACATATATAATGTTCTAGCAAATAGTGTAAAAACAGAATAATATGTTATATTCGCATTAGTATCTACTTTTTAAACCAATCGCTACTTTTTTACTAACTAAATACTACATATAAACACTGTCAAATTTTGATCGTTTTAATCGCGTGGAGGGTCGATCTGGTACATGAAATTAAAGTGCGTTTTTTTTAAAAAAACCCGAATTAATATACGCATGTACGAAAATTAATTTCTTTAAGTAAACGAGTCAATGACCTTGTAAGTAGTTATCAGTCGTTGCGTACTAACTACCTACAGATCATTGGCCTCGCTCAGCTGACATTTAATTAAAGAAATTAATTTCGTACGAGTGTAAATTAAATCGATAGTGTTTCAGGTACCGAATCGACCCTCCACAGGATTAAAACGATCAAAATTTATCGGTGTATATTAGATAGATATCTAATATGTCAGCAATGATAGTATTTTAAGGATATTTGAAATCAAATCATCTCAATGTTCCCAATTACTACAAACCAAAAAAAAAAAATAAGTTTATTTCAGAATGTTGTTTTATTTTACCTATCATTTCTACATTATTTAATATAAAATAATAAGCTTACAATATTACAATAAATTTGATTAAAATAACAAACATAAACATGAAAATAACAACTTAATTATTATTAATAACTATTTTTAATTTTTTTTATAAAAAAGAATAAAAAGCTCAATCAATAACAAATAACAAAATATTTATTCAAAGACGATCGACGAACCCAACAAAGTATAGGTGTTAACTGTTTAATGATATTAACGATAAAAGAAAATCGATCAATAGATCTCGGATTACTTTTATCCAGGGCTCAAAGGTTTTTACCTGATAAAAAGGGTTATTTTCAGATTATTGGAACATTGAACACGGTTCCCCAATAGGTACCTTATAGCCTTCGGTCATTAAAGGTAGGAGCAACTAATTAGTCTAACTTTGTAGAGTTTCTGGATCCTAAACGTATTAGTTTATTATAACTCGACTCATCGAGTCGAGGCTTCAAAGTTTTGAGCAACGACGTTGAGTTGCTAGCCTGTGTTTTCTACTGGTTGTTTTTCGGATTGTGTATGTCGGAATTGCATAGCGTAATTCCGCCAAGCCTGTTCATTATCGGACAACCAGGCGTATGGCGATGCGCCACTAAGTACATGATGGGCATCCCACTCATAAGCACAAAAAGCTTTGGGAACACATTGTGCGTACAACCAAAGAATAAGTATTGGTACAACTAAGGAGTGGAATTCTTTGCCGGAGAATGCCTTCCTGAGAGCAACAACTAGGGTATCTTACCTTATCTTATCTTTGTGGTCTGGTTTCCGCACTTAGTCCTTAGCGGACCAATGTGCGTAGGCCATGGCGGCCTTTACTGCAACCAGTCCACCTCACTCCAGAAGCAGATGAGTCTCTTCAGTTTGCTCAGGGCGTCTATGCTCTAAAGGTTTGTGTTATCATGAGTGCTCGCAGCTGTGCACTCACATGACAGTTTCTTCTAACTCCATGCACCCTCTACACAGAGGACTATTCGTGATATTCACTGTGAAGAAGTGTTTGTTTGTTCACTGAGCAGTGTCCAGTGATAGACCCTGCTACCAGGCTCAGGCTGCCTCTATCCAGTTACAGAAGAGCGCTGTTTAGGGTTCTATTTAAGTATAGTATGGCTTTTTTAGCCTGCGAAGTATCATTTGTTCAACTTTAACAGTGAGCATGTAGTCGTGTCGATGGAGAACTTTAATGTTTTATTACGTAGCAAAAGGGGCGTGGGGCGCGGATACCTGCGACGGGTGCCTGCGCGGCGAGCCGCGTCGGTGCACTTTTATATGGGACTGCGTGAGCGCCCGCTTAACGCAGCGTTGACCTTAAGTCTCTGGTGTGGGACGCAACCTTTGTCAACACCCTTGAACCATCCCATATTGTATGGTGTTGCCGCTGTACTTGCTGACGCCTTCAAGCGGCACAAATACTGTTGGTAATTATTATGATATTATTATACTGAGAGTTAATATAATTATTCAAGAGGATGTTAAACAAAATTTAACTTCTGTGAAAATGTATTTCGAAAGGTTATTATAACACAGTTGCCAATACTAAAGTTAGCAAACAAAAACATTGTAAACAAAGCAGAAATATGATAATCAACGTTTGCTTCATAGAAAACTTGTAAATGTGTAATAACGTAGGGAGTAATTTACTTGCCTAATGTACTCGTACTTCTACTTGGGAATATGAAACGTTTCACAAGCAGCAATAATAAAATATGTTTACTTATACGAAAATTATCACGATCTGTTTACTTGTGTTTTGATACTTCTGGGTAGAGGTAGCTTCTAATACATATCTATCTACGAGTATTTATGGTATATATTTTATATTTTAAGACGGTGTACGCTTAACCAATAGACATTCATTATCATCATCATCATTTCAGCCGAAAGACGTGTAGCGACATCTACGGCGTCACATAAGAACTGATCCTGCATCGCGCAAATAAAGTTCTCCACGCGATTTGAACCACTTCTCCCTATTCAACGGAGGTATGTGGGACTTTACTATCTGTTCCATACTTCCCCCAAAGACGTCTAGTGTTGGACATAGGCCTCCTCCAATTGTCGCCATACCGACTGGTTCTGTGCGTCTTGCATGCATCGGATTTCCACGACTCTCTAACTTTCTAGCGCGGCTGCAGCACACGATAACCCTTTTTTATTGAAAGGGTATATATTTTTCCGAATACTGTAATAGTAAAATTTTTCACTTAATTAATTTATTGAAAATTCGCAGATATCGTATACAACACTTACGTCAGGCTTTTTTTACTGTGATTTTTTTTATAAACATCCAGGATTGCGAAATTGATTCAAAGATCCCTGAAATGAAAAAAACATTGTTAGGTTTTAGTCAGCAAAACTCTGACACTCACTCTTGGTCCACCCAGAGCGGGAGAAGAAAATTACTGATTTTTTTTCATTAAAAAAATGGTTTTCATAAACATGCTTGTGATTCGATAAGGAAAATCTTGGTATTTTCTGTAGTTACCTTCAGCGACCTCGTTTAGGATTAAAATCAAATAAATTAGAATATATATTCATGTTTAGGCGTAGAACATGATAAGAACTTCAAGAGTATTAATATTAAACGTATTTTCATACGTAAATAATTGGCTTAAGAGCGCCCAACCCGAGATACATTTCCACGTGATCATAACGTTATTAGACATTTATATCTAGATATTTTGAAAATATTGTGATATTTTGTTATTATTATCTAGATTTTTATTGAAATCATTACATAAATTAGTACAAAAATAATCCGCTATTTCGCGTGAATTTAGGCCCTATATATTGTATTTTAAAATATAAAAATAATATTAAAGAAACCTTGCACATTAACCAAGAATCGGAATATTTTTTTTCTAAAAACTTTTAAGGTTTAAAAAAATAACAAGTGTACCTGGAACAAGTTTTGTGATGCCAACAGAGCGTTCAGGCGTTTTGATTTCTCTTTTCTCGCTTTGCTTTTACATCAATCAATGCGTCGAATTGCATTGGATGAAACAACAAGCTTTTAAACATTGACGACAGACGGCTGAGGTTGGGCCCTCTTAAGGTTACTATGTACGAATGAGTATTTAAATTGAAATAACAGTAGCGTGAATAGTAAATATTGCTTGCTAAAGCTCTTTAATTAATGAAATTCTCGGTAATATAATTATCATAAAATAATAATCCTTTCAGAGCGTGGAAACGATTAACTTCCTTTTTTGGAACATAGATAATTAAGAAATAAATACTCCAAAGGCTTAAAAATACTCGTCTCTTATTTCCACTCATCTTTGGGTCCTTACAAGTTCATTTGTAAGTTGGAAATTCGAAACTTTTTCATAGTATACCCCCTGGCGAGACAGTTTCGGATGCCAGTGTTAACCTGTCCCCTCGTCTGCCCTTTGCCTAATCTCACTAATATTGTTAAAACGAGGGTTTGTATTTATGTTTGAGACTCGTTCATACGGTTGAGTGGAACGGGAATATCTGGATGAAACTAGCTTTTGCCAGCGGTTTCATCCGCGTGAAATCGGTTTTTCCATACAAACTTCCAACGCCCGTTTTACCCCCTTAGGGCTGGAGTTTCGCAAAATCCGTTCTTAGCTCGTCTACACCCTATAAGGAACTTACCTACCACCGAAAAATAAAACCTGCCCGTTAAGTTTGAATAGTTTCTGAGATTTCGTGATTAATCAGTGAGTGGTATTTCGCTTTTATTAACCATCGACGGAAAAGAGGGGTGTTGTAAGTTTGACGCAACTGTCTGTCTGTGTGTCTGTCCGTGGCACTGTAGCTCCTACACGAATGAACCGATTTTGACGCGGTTTTTTTTGTTTTAAAGCAGACCTAATCGAGACGGTTTTTAGCTACATGGTGCTTATGAAGATCAGTGCAGGTGTTTAAGGTCATCAGCTCGTTTGTTAAATGCGGTAGGTTTTTTAGACACTTAATGGGTATTTACTGTATTTAAAACATATAATATTTGAAATACTCGTGTACAATCTGTTGCCATTGAGCTAGTCTGATGATGGAGCTCAAAGGTTAGAACCCTGGATTGCTTGTTAACATATTAAACCTATCGAGTTTGGTCTCATTAGATTCGCCTTAACCAGTGCTATACGTTTCAAATGATGACAAGGAACTGATGCTAGAACTGGGAGGTGGCTGATAGAAATTTGGAATGCATATTAGTAAACCCATCAAGTTTGGGCTCATTAGATTCGTCTTGACCAGTTCTATACATATCTCATGATGACATGGAACTGATGCTAGAATTGGGAGGTGGCTGATGGAACTTTGGACTGCCTACTAGTAAATCCATCGAGTTTAGGCTCATTAGATTCGTCTTGTCTAGTTCTATACATTTCATATTGATGACAAGGACTGTCGCGGTTTTTTTTTTAATTTTAAAATTTTATAGTTATATACGAGTAGATAGATTAAATTGCAAACGGGTTTTTTTTGTGAGGTGGGAAATCATCTAATGACTTCTCCCACTTTTGGGTGGAAGGACGTGTCAGACTTTTACTGACTAAACCACACCTATGTTCTATCAGTTGCCTTTTCAGTAGTCAATCTATGGCCCTGGTAAGCATTGGCCACGCTGACTACGGTTTTCCTGACATCTCTTTAAATCATGTCCTATGTGGAATAAGACATAAGGTATATATTATCCTGGATACATCATTATTCCTTGAAACAATTTTCACGCAGGCGAATCCAGTAGCAAAAGCTAGTTTTACAATAAGTTTTAATTGCTATTAGTTAACGTCAAGTAATTTTAGGAGTCGCATTAAATTATATAAAAGTTAAAATCTAAAGAGAAATGGATATTTTAGTTGTTAAACTTTTGTAATTAGCGAAAAATGATGATAGAGACCTTTTTCTGCGAACTAGTCGTATTCCTAGATTTTCTTTTTCTCCTGAGACTGAAGCCTCGCTCCAAATTAGAAGAGAATATTTTGTAAAAAATCGTCCACTATTTTAAATTGGAACTTACTTAATTCTTAATTAAACCTCTAGAAATAAAACATTAAAGCTTAAACTTTATATACTGTTTTTTTTTTTTATGGTAGATAAAATCATCCAATGACAAATCGCGCCCTTGGGCGGAGCGGGAACTAGTGTCAGACTCTTACTGACTAAAAAACCTACCCCGTTCCTTCGTTGTCTATCGTGTCGGGGCCGGGTATTTCTTTCGGAGAGCTGACCCAAAAAGGTATGAAAATGCATACCAGGGCCCCGGATCCAAGGCAGGGAAGGAACAGGGTAGGTTTTTAGTCAGTAAGAGTCTGATACTATTTCCTGCCCCACCCAAGAGCAGGATTTGTCATTGTAGGATTTTACCTACCATAAAAAATAAAAAAAATGACCCCAGCAGGCTTCGACCCTGCCTGCTTGCAGCTAGCTGGCTAGGCCTCTACGGTTTGCTGACAGCTCCTTGAGGCGCGCGGGAACAGTACGCGCCGTCGACGACTTGGGCTCGGTTCGGACGGTTACCGGATGATTGGACAACGTGCTACCCATTGCACGCCGTCCGCAAGCCCGCACCTGCGGTGGCCACCACCACCACCACCAAAAAAAAGCCTTACTTTAAACCGTATTCTGTACATTGCCTAGGTATTGTATAGAATACCGAATTAAATAGATTGCCGGTAACATTAATAAAAATAAAAACCTGCACACATCGAATGGAATCTGACTGTTATGCTTATGACGCATAATATCTTAAACGAGAGAGATACGTTTACCCACACCTGTTGTTCGGTTACACAGCGGATTATGTCGTCCCCTTTCTGAATGCAAACAAGTTCATAACTTCGGAATAACAACGTTTGTAACATTTGAACTGAGACCGGATAAAAACAGCAAGCCCCTCCGGAGTCAGGGACGTTTCCGGACCCCTGACTTCAATTCATTCCTGTACGATGTACAAGTATGCAGAATTTACATAATAAGATGGAACATTCGTGATTTTGTTTCAAATCTGACGCGGTATCATATAAATTTCCACTATATGTCCTTCATAACACATATTATTATGTTCTAAAGGACGTATATGTTTGAAATTATCATAGAAAATGAACAAATGGGATCTTGTTAGGAGCTTGTTTTGTAGTACCCTTAGTATGTAGCCTCTTTCATCCCTTAATAACAAAACATTCATACATTTTATATTTTGGACATTAGTCGAACAAAGACGAAATCTACGTCAAAACTAAGGGCTAACGCTGCGTTAAGCGAGCGCCCGCGCAGGCACCCATCGCGTGGCTATGCGCGTGTATCGCGTGCGGCGGACCCCGTAACGGAAACCGGATTATTACTTACGCAGTATCGCTAGTTTAGCTTTAACGGTGTGCATGTAGTCGTGTTGATAGAGAACTTTTATACGCGTGACTATGCGCGTGTATCGTGTGCGGCGGTCCCCGTAGCGGAAACCGGATTATTACTTGCGCAGTATAGCTAGTTTAACTTTAACGGTGTGCATGTAGTCGTGTTGATAGAGAACTTTTATTTATTATATGCTTTATTGTACACTATTACACATACAAAAATAAGAAACTGAAACACACATATACAAAGGGCGGCCTTATCGCATTCTGCGATCTCTTCCAGCACCACAGAACTAAAGCAGAACTTTTATGTATTATTACGTAGCTGCACGGCCGCGGTGTGCGGCTTCCAGCAACGAGTGCGCCGCGGTGGACCGCGCTGTCAACCGTGTAACGCAGCGTTGGCCCTAAAGCCTACTGTCTACGGACACAGCTTCATATACGTGTGTTCGTCACTATACGCTTGGTGTACGCTTGTTCACAGTCTACTTATTAAACTTTGAAACTCTATCAACGATGCGGCAACGACTCGGCACAGCTCTGGCACGATATTGCTTCAGTGTATAGAAGGCCTAAGTCGTCAGTCAGGAATCAACCTCATTTAAGCTAAAGACGTCGACAATAGGCCTCTCCAAAATCTCTTCACAACTAACGGTTTTGTGCGTTTCAGCCCGATGGCTAGAGGGGTATGTGCTTTCAAACCATAAGACGTCTAAACTACCTGATATTGTAATACATTTTTAAACTGATACATCAATAAGTATCATGCAACAATCCCAATATAGTGCAAATAACAAAGTAATAGACCCACTGGTACTTGCAGGACATTCAATAATCGTAATCCTCTGGCCCCATGTGCTAGCCATTGATCGAACCAATATCCAGAGCAGAATTTTTGCAACAGAATTCCAATTAGACGTTCAGCTTTACGTTGGAATTAAACCGTACGTTCCGAAGTGATTTAGTTTACGTTTAGTGATCGTGGTCTTGCAGTCCCATTTTAGTTTGGTTTTTTATCTTTTATTTTTGTGTACATACTTATCTTTTTGACTTACACTTTGGAAGTATATCATCTGATGGAATTGACGATGACGATGACAGGTTTTGCCCCCGTAGCCAAGTTACAATCGTTTCGTTAAGCGTGAACGCTTGGAGTTGGCCACGCCTCCAATTCTTTTGTTCTGACCACGTGACTGACCGTTGAGATGACATCAGAACAAAAGAATTGGAGGCGTGGCCACTTATTTTATTTATTTGGCCGTGGTAACTTGGCTAGGGGCTTGACTCGGGGCAGCTATTTCTCTGATTACTCTACCTTTTGTCGTTTTTTGAGGTTCTTCTTTAATATCCTGCTCCTCATTTTAGTTGATATCTTCTGTTTTGTAATTGTGTCTAAATACAGCATTTTACTTAAGTATATTTAATATTATTTATGTCTTTATTCGTTTAGGCTTACACATAAATTACATTTTTAATTATTATTTTTTTAACATTTCAAAATTTATTTAATTATCAATTATGTATATTGTTAGTTAAGTTGGTCAAAATACATTTAACCTAACTTTTTAATTGATTTCAAGAAGGAAGAGGTTATTATGTTCGGCTGTATGTATATTTTTTATGTATGCATATTTACCGATTCCTCAATTGTAGACCGAATCCGATTTTTTTTAAAGGAAATGTATACTCTTGAACTATTTATTTTATATAGGTCTGATTGTATTGGAGTTATTTTAAATAAAAGAATGATTGTGGGTTTTGTGCTAACTTTATTAGACACGTTCGTTTATTTTTAGAGTTCCGTGCCCAAAGGGTAAAAACGGGACTATTACTAGGACTTCGTTATCTGTCCATCTGTCCGTCACCAGGCTGTATCTCAAGAACCGTGATAGCTAGACAGTTAAAATTTTCAAAAATTGTGTATTTCTGTAGCCGCTATAACAAAAAGATACTAAAAACAAAATAAAATAAATATTTAAGGTGGGCCCCCATACAAAAAACGCAATTTTTTGCCTATTTAGTTGTTGTTCTGTTGATTATCTAGTCAATAGCACGGAACCCTTCGTGCGCTAGTCCGATTCGCATTTGGCCGGTTTTTTTTTACTAAGTCACGCATAATTGTAATCAATCCTAATTTAAGCTTCGTGCAAAACAGTCAACTTTCAAAAAGTAACCATCATCTTTCTTTTGACTTTTTGGCAATATAGTATCCGTTCTGTCTATGGGATCCATCTATTTTGTAGTTCTATTCCTATGTATTGATTGTTCTGCTTTAGTAATGTGTTGTTGTCAAAGGGACTAATGATATGGGATTAGGTGGAATGTTACTCATGACTCTGTTGCTAAATGAAGATGTAAGGTCGCCTGGTACAGGGTAGTGTTTATGTCTCTGCTATTACACTAGCAATAAAATAGATTGATTAACCCATTATAGCCTAGCGGTACCTATTGGTACCACAACCGGTTTTTTTTTTAATTTTTGCCTCTTAAACAGTAATGACAGTTTTTAAGTAACTGATTTGCATTGGTATCAGGAGCCTATGGGTGACTTCTTAATCGCGTATTATTTTTAATCAATCATAAGCAAGTGTTAGGTTTTGCTTGAATTTTTGTTTTTTTTTTTTTGCTCAAACTCTGCTGAAAATGGGTTAATACAAATAAAAAAATATCAAATGAAAACTTTAGCTATACCTAATATTTATTAATATTTTTACTTACTTAAAGACTTAAAATGTTTATAAATAATTGTTAACGGTAGTAACGTACTCATATAAAATGTATTTTGTGTGGTTCGATATTGAGATAGACTCATGATAGCACAAGTTTAAACCTTTAGTGGTTTTTGGTTGTAAAAAGTATGAAAACAAAATAAGATTTTCAGTATGCTGATTTGAACAAGATTACTGGAAAAACGTATAACGTGTGACTACGGCTTTTTGTTTTCTTCTTGTTTTTGGTAACTAATCATTAAATAACTTCTTCCGCTTTGAGTGCAGCTAGAGGGAGTGTCAGACGTTCACTGTGAGTTATATTCATGTTCCTTTAGTAGTCCTTTTCGATCTATGGCCACGGTAACTATTTCGAACAATCTCGAAGACCTGGCAGACATCGGCTTTTCAAAGCCCCGTCAATTACGCTGAAATCTTTTTGAGCTTTATATTAGAAGAGATATATTATCTTTTACAGAAGTCTCACTGTATGATAAAAATTTACACCGCTGAGTGACTGTAACAGGCACACTATTTTGAAAATTGCATTTGTATACTTCTTTGGTATATCATATATATATATATCAATATCATCAAGGTTGATTTGAAAAAAAAAACACTTTTATCCGTAGTTTTCAATTACATAATATTTATAGTTTTTTTTTTTTTGTTTTGGGGTGGGTAAAATCATCCAATGATATCTCCCGCCCTTGGTCTGTGCGGGAGATAGTGTCAGACTTTTACTGACTAAAAATCCACCCCGTTCCTTCATTGCTTTTGTACACATTCACATTTAACCAAGGCCCCAGAGTAGGCTTCGACCCTGCTGGGCCCCTACAGTTTTCTGACAACTCCTTGAGGCGCGCGGGAACAGTGCGCGCCGTCGACAACTTGGGCTCGGTTCGGACTGTTACCGGACGGTCGGACAGAGAGTTGTGAGAAAGAAAAATACGCTTAAGGCACTTAACTAAACACAGGATTAGAAATTGCTCAAGGGCACCTACAGGGCACAAGCCGTGAGTACGAGATGAAGCAAAAGGAAAATCTGTTTATGAAGGTTACATACAGTCATGCTCTAAGGGCAAACGAGGAAAATGACAATATTAACATTGATATTATTGTGAGGTTTTCTGGTTTCTTTTATTTTGATTATGTAGATGAAAAAAATGATCTGTTTTGAAGATAAAAAGATTAAAAACAAGACTTATTGCTTGAAGTCTCAGAATTAATTCAGTTTTGTAGATGTTTTGTATTCAGTTTTGCAGATACGCAATCTTTTCATTTTTTTTTAATCGATATAAACTAGTGCTTGACTGCGATCTCACTTGATGGTAAGCTGTGACTCAATCATTGATGGTGGGATTCACTAGTTTAAGAACCTATTCACTTTTGGTTTGGAGATACCGAAATTATAATCAGACTGGAAGACCACAGCAGGAAATTAATCTACAAAATCAGAACCAGACTGAACTAGATATGGGAGAATTGCTTTTTAAAAATAACATTATTCAAGTGTCAACCTTCGTGGCTCTGGTAGGTACTTTTCAAAACAATCTCCAGAAGTTGAGTAGCAAAGTTTTTGATTTCTTATCTAATATTTTTCACAGTAGCCAGACTGATCTGCAAAAAAAGGCCTAGCCAAGTTTCAACCGTTTCGTTTCGATTCTCTTGTGTCGAACGCCTCGATTTGGCCACGCCTCCAATTCCTCAGTTCTGACATCATCTCGATGCTTGGTCACGTAGTCAGAACCAAAAAAATCGGAGGCGTGGCCGACTCGGCCCTGGTATGACAACGAAGGAACGGGATGATTTTTTAGTCAGTAAGAGTCTGACACTAACTCCCGCTCCGCCCAAGGGCGGGAGAACATGTCATTGAATGATTTTACCCAACACCAAAAAAAAAAAGACGTGGCCGATTCGAGGCGTTCGGAAAACGAAACGGTCATCACTTGGCTAGAGAGCCTGGAGAGTAGGATGTACAACATTAATTTTACAAATTTTTATATATTTTTTTAAAGAATAAAGATTACCATATGAGTGAGTCCCTTTGTAATATTGTCTTTAATGTATTGTTTTAGTATGTACATACATAAAAAAAGATTGTCGAAAACACAATATTCTTATCCATTCCCTAAAGCGATGTTTCATTAAAAATACCAAGCTTTATTTAAACATAATCTACGAAACTAGAGCTGCCTCGTTCCAATCACCCGACTCAGATCACTTATTGGCACTGCGGTAAATAAACTAAGGCGCATTCACTCGCATGTTTTATCTGCGAGTAATCACTGGTCTCGTGTTTGGAAAAGAAGCCATTTTGAAATACGAACCGTATTGTTTTCAGTTAGTAAATTTATTTATATTATAATTTTTTTAATGAATTTGTGAGAGAAACAATAAAAACATATCTTGAATCAAATTACTAACAAATTCTAAAAGAATAAAATTATATTACGGTAAAATCATTGCGTTAAATAATATTTTAGTTTCATTTTTTTTTCTCACGTTGTTGTTCCGTTTATTATTATTTATTTATTTCTTTATTCCACTCCTTAACTCATTATAGGACAAACGTTTATAAAAAAAATAAGTGTACAATAGGCGGTCTTATTGCACAGGGCAATTTAATTAAGTACTCAAGGCTTTTCCAGCTTCAATTTCACATTTTAAACCGTTTATTAACTGTTCTCTAGTTTGAACGAAGCACAATATTCTCCTATACGTTTGTTTAATATAAAAGTTTCAGAGGCTTTCCTCAGAATTTTCACTACAAATTTGGAAGTTTAGATTACTTTTTGATATTCAAATACAGTTTTGTTTGTCATAGTAATATGTTGTGAGATAGGTTTTTTAGTATCTAATCAGTGAGAAGTGTTGTTGTCAAGTCAAGGTCTCACGATGAAGATAATATTATATTACAAAAACTTTTGTCTTACAGCCAAAATTGTCAACTGAAAAGTAATCCAGAGTTGATCTTGTCAATGACATTGTCAGTATTCGTAAAATTCATTTAAATCTGACAGGTACACTTAAATCCGTATGGTTATCTTCTGAAGAGACACTGATCTGCATGGCTCGACCATTATATATTTGCTGTACGAACTTTAAAAGAGACTTTGACCCCTGAGTTTTGCAGTGTTTTTTTTTAGGGTAGTAAGCTAAGAAACACCGGCCTCCTCATCTAGTTTAAACTACAAAAAAATTACGTGTAAAAGTGTTTTTTTTTTAAATCTATTTGCAAAATAAATATCATTTGTTATTTTGGAACTTAACCAATACCAGAATTGACCAGAAACCAAATTGAACAACGTATCAGAAAAAAATGAGTAAACATTATCCATGATAGCTCTCATTCTATCGAGTAGGTATGTCTTTAACTCAGAATGGGGAACATAAGCATAACTTTTTATGGGCTACTTTGTTAGCAGGCAAAGCCGTCTCTATATTGCGTTTAATACACTTCTCAGAAAACCCGATATCCTCTATCTTGATACATTCAATATTTTGCAATTTTCAAGTATAAATACTATCGTTTACTCGGTCAAAATGGCTGGGTGGTGCATATAAAAAGTCTATAACAGTAAGT
Organism: Leucania comma; assembly: GCA_958295575.1. NCBI lineage: Eukaryota > Metazoa > Arthropoda > Insecta > Lepidoptera > Noctuidae > Leucania > Leucania comma. The sequence continues at coordinate 7,058,314 of OY282469.1, forward strand.
ATAACAAGATTTTCGCCGAGTCGAGCCGAGGGATAAAACAGAAGACACAATTTGCCCTTCGAACGCGCTTGACTGATCTCCGGCATTATCCTATAGGCCAAATCTCACAAAATACGAGTGTTTATATCAGTTCAAATCTGGCGGGACGGTCCTCGATGAAGGTCGGCCGGGCGAGTTAACGACGCAGAGTAACAACTTTACTGTTCGACTCTCAATTGTTTTGGATTTATTTCTTCCAAACATCCAAAGAGCTCTAAACGCGAACCATTTCGGAAAACTATTAATGTAGGCCATCAAACTTTTTTTGGAAATGTGCCTTTCTCTTTCTTTATGTGTTATAGGCATGTCTCTGTGTGCAAGCTCAAATGGTCCACTCGTTTAAAACTTTGGTAATGAGTAAAGCCCTTGGGTGTTGTAAACGGCTGTGGGTCGACAAACGTTTAACGTCAAATGGGTCGCGAGAACTTCTACCTATTTTATTAACTTCTCTCTCGCAATGTTCTTTACTGTCTGCATTAAAAAAGCTATTTAGTTACGCCCTTTTGTTTCTTAATTTTGTGATAAAATGTCCGACAGTTAAGTTGCTTTACAGTCTGTTAACTCTTACTTGGAGCTTTTGATTTAGTTAAGTGACATCGTTTAGAGTTTTGAACTGCTCGTTTGTTTATTATCAAGGGAACATGAATTTGTTTGTAATTTTAGCGATTAATTAACGAAATATGAAAAGGTATACAAAGTTTAAAAGTACGTTTATAGGAAGTTTAATTGGGTTAACAGCGTCATAATTTTTGTCATTCGTACTTCCAACGAACTTTATAATTAGATTATGATATTCGGCATACCTTAATCGCATTTTCAGACTGTGCAAGTATGTATTAGATTATAATTTTAGTCCTTATTTTTAGGAACTTTAATCTCATAGATCATGGCCTATCGTAACCTAAAGGCCTTGATCGATGGGCGAGTAAAACCTCGGTCATATGCTAGTAAAGTTCGTCGGTGTATCATTGCAATAAGAACGACGAGCCTGGCTCGCGGTTCGTCGTGTTTGCTTCATTTTCTACTCGGCTCGTCGTTCAAAACTGTTTTACTCGCTAGTCGATCAGCACCAACGAGCCGCGAGTAAAACCGACGTTCTTTAGAACCGCGATATAGGCTCGTACGTCAATCACCCACTTAACCTAAGTTTATAATAACAACTTAATAATTATAATCAGCACAATAGATTAAATATTTTATACCAGGGTTGAGGTATCGACACATTGCCATTTCAAACTTAATCTTAGCAGTATCACTCTTAAGATCGGCTAGGAGTAAATAAACCGGAAAAGTGCGAGCCGGGATCGCGTCCTGAGTGTTTCGTACAAACTTACCTATTAAAACAATTAATTCAGGAATCTAGTCCCGAAGATATTTCCGAATCCCAAAAAGTTTTTTTTTTTTTGTGACGTAACTACAAATCAGTTTTCAGATTTTTCCCTAAACTTGTGCTATGAGACCTTGCTTCGTACCCTGGATTTCATGTCAGCGGGAAGTACTCTTATGTATTTTGACTCCCTTGAGAGTGTCGAGATATAGTTTTTTTTGCGGCATAAACTTAAACGTACGTACGTTACGTAAACTTAGAAGTTTGATATTTTCACAGCTTCAAGGGACCGCAGATCTGACTATATAGTTTCAATTTCAACTCGATACCTCCAAGCGTTCCCGAGTTAGAGGGTCTTCGCAGACAGACAAGCAGACAAAGACAAAGTGATCCTATAAAGGTTCCGATTTTTCCTGTTGAGGTATGGAACCCTAAAAAGTACCTGTATTAAATATATTTAATTCAAGAAACGTTGTGTTTCCAATATCGGCTGTTTGAATATGGAAGTATAATTTTTCCTAAAATAATATTTATCGTAAACAGAGGTCCGTAGTTTGCAAATGCTAACTTTTTACCATCCTTTAAAAGTGTTTTAAGTGAACTAGTATTTTAGGACGTCTAGAAGTAGCTTCGTCCGCTGTGTTGTGGCAGTAGCGTAGCGAGGCGTGAGCGATGTAGGCCCTCGCGTACGGCCCACGGTCCAGCACTCAAAGGGGTTTCACGCAAGCTCTCGCATCTTTAAAGCCAGGTTCTATTCATTTTGAACTTTTTTAAACCTCTGGAAATATATAAGAGAAAACCATGAAAAATTATTACTATTTATTATAAATTATACTATTTATTACTACTATTTTATTAAAATGGACTATATGGCCAAGCGCCAGGCAAAAACCAAAAATGATATAAATTAGCTGGCTCGATAAAAAAAACGCAAATCTGACCCTAACTTACGATTCCAAACGCTTATGTCTACGAGATTACGTTACGGAAATGTGGTCAAATGCTGGGTTGCGACAGTGACTGTCTCGTTTTCGAATTTATAGTATAACTAGACCACACTACGCCTCTGAAAGACGGGAATATTTAATGGTGTTAGTTTTTTCACAAAGTTGGTCTAGACGCTACTTGTACTCTGCAAATGTGTATTTATTTTATCTTTGCATTTAAAACCTCACCAAGCATTTGTATTTGATTTAATTTGCAACAACACTGCAATAATTATATTTGAACATTTCACAAATATGCAGTATAACGTGGACTCATTAGTTATGCAAATAAAACCTATTATTTAATTACATTTTCCATTATGAAGACTGTAAAATGAAATTATATTGTTACAGCAAATTGAAAAGTCGACCAGAATCGTGAGGAAAAATCTCAGGGGAATGTTGAACTAAATTCTTGGACTTACGAGTGTCGGAAGGCTCGCTCAAAAAGTTTTGAAACTAGAATTTAAATGAAGGAAGCAACCACTGAGTGTTTCTGTTTTTAAATTATATAAAATAGTAGGTACTTGACTCCGATCCCAGCTGATGGTAAGCAGTGATACGATCTTTGATAGTTTTATTTTAGGCAGGAAATCTTCCTATGACTTCTCTCGCTCTAGAGCAGAGAGGGAGGTAGAAAAACCACACTCCTATATTACTTCTATGCCTTGCGTTTCAGGACCTCAGATTTTCCTTTCAGACGCGACCCATGGCCCCAGTAGGCCCCTGCTCGGCATATGGTTTTGCTGACATCTGCTTGAGGCACGCGTGTAACACACGCCGTCGACGAATCGGGCTCGGTCTGTACGGTTATCAGACGGCGAGACGAAGAGCTACCCACTGCTCGTTGTTTGCAAGCACATGCCTACGGTGTCTGGAAATCGTAGTCGGGATCCCGGTATCTGGGGTGTAAGTAAGTCCGTGCTGTGAAAAAGCAAGAACTCGAATAGTTATTGTTTTTTTATAAAAATAAATCAACTGTTTCGGGGTCGCGAAGTCGACATAGACCCGGGCGGAGGTCATACAAAATACTCAGTGACTACAACCGGCCACTCATTAGTTATGCAAATAAAACATATTATGTTAATTACATTTTCCATTATGAAGACTGTAAAATGAAATTATATTGTTACAGCAAATTGAAAATTCGACCAGAATCGTGAGGAAAAATCTTAGGGGAATGTTGAACTAAATTCTTGGACTTACGAGTGTCGGAAGGCTCGCTCCAAAGTTTTGAAACTAGAATATAAATGAAGAAAGCCACCACTGAGAGTTTCTGTTTTTAAATTATATAAAATAGTAGGTACTTGACTCCGATCCCAGCTGATGGTAAGCAGTGATGCGATCTTTGATAGTTTGATTTAGGTAGGCAACCATCCAATGACTTCTCTCGCTCTAGGTTCGAGCGAAAGGGCATGTCAGACTTATACTGACTAAAACTCACACTCCTATGTTCCTTCTATGCCTTGCGTTTCAAGACCTCAGGTTTTCGTTTCAGACGTGAACCTAAGGCCCCAGTAGGCTTAAGCTAGAACTACATTAGACCGGCGCACACGTGTAAAACGCTTGATTTGTACGTAGAACGGTATCGCGTGGCGTGGATCAAGTGTAGTTTTCATCAAGTTAGTGTCTACAAGTTTAGTTTTCATATAAAATGTATGGAGACCGACGCGCCCAAATCAGTGTGTGTGGCACACGTGTGCACAGTGTAGTTCTACTTTTAAAGCCTGACATGTCCTTAGGGCACGCGTGGAACTCACGCCGTCGAGGAATCGGGCTCGGTCCGTACGGTTACCGGACGGCCAGACGACGAGCTACCCACTGCTCGATGTCTGCAAGCATATGCCTACGGTAGCTGGAAGTCGGGATCGGGATTCCGGCACGCGTGCAGCAGCTTCCTTTGCTAGCTTGCAATCGTTGATGGTGAAGTGCACTATTTTATTAAAGGACGTCGAGGGTATCTATTATTAGGACGTGGACACGCGTCTAGGGCACGGCACCGCCATCGTGAAACGGCACGACGCTGCCACTGTGTGACGGCAACGCGTCACAGTACCTCTACCATGAGTTTTAAGCAATAGTATTCGTCGCTACTCGATATCGACGCCGTAAATATTTTGTATGGCAAATTTTGGTTCTCCAAGTGACCGCTAGAGGCGCTGCAAAATTTGCCATACAAAATATTTACGGCGTCGATATCGAGTAGCGACGAATACTATTGCTTAAAACTCATGGTAGAGGTACAGTATGGTGCCGTGAGACGGCACGGCGTCGTGCCGCGGCACGGTGCCGAGTATGGTGCACCGCGGGCACAAGACAACAAACATCGTTCAGTTTTTGTCGGCACGACTTCGTGCCGTCTCACTTCACCGTTACGCTGTACGACGCCGTCTCGTGGTGACAGCGCAGTGCCGTTGCACGGTGGCGGTGCCGTGCCTTTGGCATGTGTCCATGCTCTTAGTGTGTATCACCCTTTCAAGGCCATAAGGATAAATAAAACCAAATATCATTATGTGTAAACCAACGTGTAATACATTTATATTATAAAGAGATAAAATTTCACATCTTGTAAATATTAGACATAATTTTTCATACAAATTCAGCGCAACAGACTGTTACTCGAAACACACGATATAATAACATTTATTTATTATCTACTATCGGCTCAGCTAACTTCACATAAGTGTTTGAATTCAACCGAGGTATAAAGAGAAACGCACTAGGTGAGAAAACAGCTCAACACAATCTAACACGTACGAAACATTATCGAAATGGCTGAGTCACAACAGCCCCCTTATGCAAGTTACAATCGTTTCGTTTAGCGTGAACGCTTCGAGTTGGCCACGCCCCCAATTCCTTTTTTTCTAACGTCATCTCAACGCTCAGTCACGTGGTCGCTTGGAGTTGGCAACGCCCCCAATTCCTTTACTTCAAAGATCCTTTGTTCCAACCAAACCAACCATTTTGTTGCTGTTCTTTGTTCTGACGTCATCTCAACGCTCAGTCACGTGGTCAGAATAAAGGAATCGGGGGCGTGGCCACCTCCAAACGTTCACTCTAAACGGAACGATTGTAACTTGGCTAGGGGGGCAGTCTTTATACTCAGCCGTCAATCTATCTAGTGCGTCTCTTAACTAGAGAAGGGATTCGAATACATTACACGGAGAATAAACCTAAGCTTTGGTTTCATTGATAAGTATAATAAAACGCTTCAATGATTTGTTATTGTTCGCAAAGAGGTATACTCGTAGGAGGAGTTGTTTCAAATGTTTGATTTCCATAATCTTCTCTCTTATTCATTTTGTAAGTAATATATTAAGTAGTAGTATCCTTTATATGCTTTAAAGTACTATAAATTACATTTCTAAAGTTTTCTTTTGAAAAACTTATAAAATACATCTTTTTATGTATTCTGCTGACTAACGGTGCCTGGAGCACGGTCCAAGCTACCAGTAATTAGGTTTCTAGGCACAGAAGGCTCTTTACCATGCGAGCCGTATCAAGAAGTACTGTCTTCTGCATCAGGCCTTTGATCCAATCATGCTACGACAGATGGCTGTCGAGGCTTTTGGCCATCAGATAATCGAAACAATGACAGCCGAATCTACATTCAACATGTCAGTAACCTGCCCCTCTAGCCAAGTTACAATCGTTTCGTTTAGCGTGGCCGCTTGGAGTTGGCCACGCCCCAATTCCATTGTTCTGACGTCATCTCAACAAAGGAGTTGGGGCGTGGCTAACTCCAAGCGTTCACGCCAAACGAAACGATTGTATCTTAGTACGGAGGCTGGAAGTTTTTTATTATTATTATATTATTGATAAGCTCGCGTTTCACCACTATCTCAGCTGATGGTAAGCAATGATGTGGTCGCTGAGGCTACACATTGCCCTCAGGTTGACGCTATCAGAAAACGCAGACACAGGTTACAGTACTATTATTAGGTATTTTAAAGTTAAATACAGTAATTGATACTTCTCCGTGTAATATTTCAAAGATACTAAATAAAGTTATGGAAGTTAGGTTATCAATTAAAATCAATCTAATAAAAATAAATTACATTCAAAATATATGATACATCTCACATTTATATACAATTTATCCTAAAGGGAGGGGGTAAATGATATGAATAATAAATCTTATCAATACGCATGTTTTTTTTTTAACAATTATGCGTAATTGACAAATATACAACAGTATCAGTAGTAGCTATTAAGCAACACAGTATTAACAACGTTCATACCAAACGAATTGTCTGCCGCCGACTATTAGTATGCTCACTATCAGCCCCAGTGTGAACGTAGACTCAGTCTGCAGTATGCGTTCTCACCAAGCCGACAGTACGCTATTGCGTAGAATGCGTTACTTGTGTAAACAAAACAGCAGGCTTGTTATGCTTAGTACAATAATCGGCCACCAGAGTCAACGACAACGCACTGCGTAATAGTGTATTTTTGGCCCAGCGTGAAGGAGAAGTTAATATAATATGAAAAAGCGATAAACTGCGTAACTCACTGCGTGCTCACTGTCAGCGGCTGATAATACGTTTGCTCTGAACGATGCCATGTTCAGGATAAAATAAATATCCGGTTTCACAGTAATTACATTACAACTATTACAATATAAAATCTAACTTACAATAGTACTTAAAGTTTATATAAAGAGTGTATAGCATAAGGAAGACATCAATAGCCTGCATGAATTACATCATCAATATAGAAAATACAGTAAATTATCTTTTGATTTCAATGCAGTTTCTAACTTATATAAAGTCACAGGAATAACCAATGTAGACTAGAGAATTGCTAGAGACAGACAAATCGATTTATATTTCAGTGATCATGGTAATCTTATTCGTATTTGAACAGAATCTGTCGGCGAAGGAAAAATTTGAGTAATTTTTATCAGTGTTCGCTCAGAAAGCAAATATGCATGTCTAGTCGTATTAACATACCCCTGTATTATGTATGACCGACTTTTTCAATAATGGTATAATGCTGGAACAAAATAACGAAAACGAGGGATTTAAACTGGTATTAGGGAAGAAACTTGCATAATTTTTGACAAATTTGTCACTTTTTAGGCATTCTGTCCACGGATGCGTAGCTTTACACACGCGTATTCGTCGACGACAAAACGGCAACGTCAAGCCGTCGTATTTTTACCGCTTCGTCGAGTTTCATAGTTTTAGTATGCAAGCTGTGAGGAGGTGTACACCAAGCATTTAACAACGAATACGCGTCCGCGGACAGCAGCCTTTAATGTTTTTCAACACTTCGTAGGATTACAATAAAATAAACATTATGGTAATATATGCAAAGCAAAAAAAAAATCTTATAATTTATTTGTGAAACTGCAAACTGATTGGTATATTTAATTTTACATCCATTGTAATTGGTTTCGTTTATCGGCAGAAACATTTCACTAATGACTTGTGTATACTTCGAAAGGCAGTAATTCCTCGTTTTACATTTAATGAAAACTACTTTATTTTTTCAGGAAAATTTAAATACAGTTTTGATTATATCTTAATGAAACATTAAAATCTTCGACTTGTCTTTTGTTTTATGAATCATTATTATTTATCATAAATGAGGAGAAAAATTGTCTTAAGGTGGGCCCACGCTAGAAGAGCCGAGTATGAGCTGAGCACCTAGCCGAGCTCATATTCGTGTAGTGTGGATAAACTCTAGAGGAGCCGAGCTGGAGCGGAGCACGAACCGAGCACATATTCGTTTAGTGTGAATAGACTCTAGAGGAGCCGAGCATCGAGCGCACTACCCGAATTTGAGCTCAGAGTGCCTAGTGTGAGTTTGTTTTACGTAAACGCGATCGACACGTTTATGACGTTCGGCGCACTGATTGGCCTACTTGAAGCTCTGAGCCAATCAGAGAGCCAAACGCGGTAAACGTTTCGATCGCGTTAACGTAAAAACAACTCGTACTCAGCACACTGCTCGTGCTCAACTCCTTTAGCGTAGATTCACCCTTAGATTCATATTTCCTGTTCTTTATTCTGTTTACTGTAGGCATTGTACGTCACGTAATATAGCACATACATAATTATATAATATTCCATCATTCTTGGAAACGGCTATTTACATTTAGGATATAAACTCTAACATAACATCCGTTCTTTGTGAAATTAGATATTACAAACATTAAATAAAATAAATACTTAGGTATATATACTAAAGAGTAAACACAGTTATTATTTTCCATTGATATATCCACAGAATGTATTAGACTATATAAATTAGCATTTACTTACATTTTATAAGTTTTACACACAATATAATGATCTACCTTATTTACGCTTTAAGCTTTTGCTAATTACAAGATTACGTTAAAAAATTAAGTCATTCAGATTATCTGTACAATACATTTATTCTTGTTTTCTATAACCTTTAAGTTTTGCTTTAGAAAACATTGAGATACAGTTAATTAATCGATTTTAAACATTTACAATACGAACCGAACGATATGTAAGCCTCTTCATTTTGACAACATTTATAAAATTGTTTATAAATATGCACTCCTAATCATGATATGTTTTTGTTACACAATTGCTCCTAAATATTCTCATTAATAAAATATTCCATCGCGCAACATGCCTTCTACATGGAAAATGCCTTTGCAAAAATGTGTCTTGAATTTATGTGATAATTATGCATATACTGTGCATGAAACGTGTATTTAGTGCAATCATTATTGTTGTAATGAATCAACCATATTTTTCAACGTACATTATAATAATTATAATAGCTCATTCGAAATTCAACTTTCATTTTTTTTAATTCATTTCTAAATACGTCTGCTCAGAATCTTGACAGTACATAATCGAGAGCGCAATGTCTGTCTAAAACCCATTCGAAATTCAATTTCCATTTTTGAAAATTCAATTCCAAATAAGTCTGCTCAAAAACCTAACCGTGTATCTGTATAATAGAGAGCGCAATGATTGTCTAAAACTCATTCGAAATTCAATTTCCATTTTTTAAAATACATTTCTAAATACGTCTGCTCAGAATTCTGGCCGTGTACAATAGAGAGCTCAATGATTGCTAGATCATTAGGCGACGCGTCGCTTGCTCAGTCTGCAGTGTATGCAGACTCGGGCTAACACCGCACGTCCCACAACGCGCCCGCCCGGCTTTGTCTACGCTAACACGGATTTCACTACTGAGCGACTACTAGCAGTGGATGGCGCTGTACCTACTGAAATATAAAGTGCAGTTGCAGATTGCTGAATTTAAAGTAGATTTTAGTTTATAGTAGGTAAGCATGATACACAGTAAAATCTCTAACTGAAATGTTTTCAGAACTCATTGATATTATCATTATCTGTAGGATGTCATTTGTACGCATATGCAGAGTTAAAGGAAGTACCAACAGCATCATAAAGGTGTTTGCTGAAGGCTATGGAGTTTCTTGCCGGTTCTTCTCCATAGGAAACGACCAATTAGAACCGTGCACTAGCTTTTGACGTTTTATAACTGCTTTATGTGAAATAAAAATATTTTGCTAGATGAGCCTAACATGTATAGATTTATCAAGCTACGAGTCCTATATGGGGATTGATAAAATCTATCTGCGGCTGACATTATTTATATTTATGTTTACTATGAAATTGTATTAACTTAGTTTTAGTTATTTCTTATTAATCACTGACATAATTTGGACCTCAGTAGCCTCAGTAGTACTAGTATTTTTATATTTTAATATTATAATTTTTATAGCTGAATATTGCATCAAATTCTGATATCGTTAAGTAATAAGAACTTATCAATACACTTACTCGGAAACGTGCTCTTATCCCTACCGCTTTCAGGCACGCAATATACTGTTGTACACATAAGTGCGGAAAAGTGCGCGAACCCATCCAGTTACATTTATCGTATCAGACTGGATGCTAAGCGACTCTCATTAATCACGCGTCAATCCCCGTTTCTTTATATTTTCGAAGTGTATTGAAAAACGTCTTTTGATATACTTGGATAGTCACGTCCACGACGGTCGCAATGACAAACTTTCTACACTTGTATCAAAACGTACTATTTTGCCAGATTTATGAACGTCCAACCAAGAGTTGAAATTTTGAACACTAGCATGTAGTGTTAAGTGTGTCGACTCGAATGTGCACTATGTGTCCCTGAGAGCTTTCACACGGCTTTGTCTTTGCTAGCACAGATTGCACTTCTGTGTAAACGTACTCGTAGTTTACCTATTGTATGTGGCATATCTAGTAAGACGATAAAGAAACGATCTTTGTTAAAAACGACTCACTAGATGAGACAGTATCATCAGAGTCATTTATCGCATTCATCATTGATTTATATCATAAATTATATAGGAATGATACGAAAAATATAATCGTTAGTTTAATTAGCATATACTTTTTAGGTACCTTTTTAAGATGGGAAATCATCGACTAACTTTTCTCTTCTTTTAGGGCAGAGCGGGAGGGTGTGTCTGACTTTTAATGACTCAAACCTCACCTCTATTTCTTTATTGCTCATATGTTCTGGGACCACGGGTTCCCCCTTCAAAAGTCGACCTATGACTACAGTAGGCTTTGGCCCTGCTTGAACCCCTACGGTTTGGCTGACATCTCTTTGAGGTTACGCGCCGTCAACGACTCGGCCTAGCCGGTTTCCGGACAGGCGGACAGCGACCTACCCATTTCTTGTAGCTTTTAGGCACCATAATGTGCGTCTGAGCGTACTTTTATTTTTTAAATGCTTATTTTACTTTTTTTTAATTCCACTTAGAGGCATTGATTGCGCGATGTCTTATCCATCATATCATGTACTCGCGAGCATCATAGCATCATTTCGATTTAATTTCACTTCACTGTCGAGATTTTTATACAAAACAATTGACTTTATAGCAATGTGTGTTCAACCAAATTTTATCTTCATTTTTTACATTGTCTACGACAAATGTTCAATGAGTATGTTATTGACATATGATTAATCGAAAGAAAACAATAAAACAGAAATTCTCGTGAATTTACTAGATAGTTTATTTTGAAAGGTAATTTTTTCTAAGTAAAACTCACGAAAACTTCAAAAGTAACTAACAATTTGTATCAAATTCATCTTGCTTAAAATAATTATTTTCTAGTCTACAAACAGTACACAAATATATCAGAAATTGGGACATAAACCAATATTAATTATCTAGTTTAGATTTTTTTTTTTATTTACATTCATAACGAGTCTATATTGAAGATTCCATAAGTATCTTACGTTTAGAAATGAGAAAACACAAAAGATCACTCACGTTTAGATACAATTTTCTACTGATATGTAAAAGCCAATGCAATCATTTTGAAACACGCAATTACTCAAAAATCTATGTGACTATTAAACACGCTTTTACTGTCTCTGGCTTCGCCATTACATTATATTATATTACAAAATGGACATGGGCTCTCTAGCAATTGATAGGTGGGTGTCAAATCGGATGCTTTACATATCTCTAACTTTCTAATTCAGTCTCATAATGGCGCATACAAAAGTTAAAAGGTAAATATACAAAGGATATGAATAAGCGCTGAGAAGCTCGTCGATAAAGATCAATTAAAAAAGTAAATTGCGTCGAAAATGTCAGCCATCTTGTAAAAAAATATAAATGAACAAACGCTTGGTCGTTGATCTGTTTTCAAAATCGCCTAAACATAATTTAAATGTGCAGTTGAGAATAACACGGCTTTAAAGTTTTGTATAAAATTCACATATGTTCCATGTTCAATTGGAGCTATATATTTAACGTTAAGCAACGCCATTAGCCGGCGCAGTGCTTGCTTTTATTGTTCACTGTATAGTTTGTAAATGCGTCTATATAAGTACGTATATAAAACACAGTTGCGATTTATTTTCATTGTAATAAAAACTAGTATTCGAAGTCTTATTGTACATATTATTGTAATTCAGTGTACAAAATTAAACAAGATGGAAGCAAAATTTTCGATTCCTTCCTTATATTCCATTACCATTCTTCATTAAAGCCGTTTTGATATTGGCGACTCCAATAAATCTTGCCTGGCATCCCTCACTTTGAACGGATTTATTTAAAAAGTCCTTTAATAAGATTATAAGCAACATTGATCAAATTAATATTTGTTTGCAAAGGGAATCGCATCGTTTAAATTTATTTCAGCAGATTTTAATAGCGATTAAGCGAATTTGGTTGAATACTGCTGGCAATTGAGTTGTTACCAAAGTTTATTGTTCGGAAAATTAGAATGAAAATGTTGGTCAAATTGCCAATTTATCTGAAAAATTTGCTCGGTCTGTTATATATAAATACAAAGGTGTTTTAATCAAATGGTTACATCTGTTCCTAATGGCTGCTGCGTTGCTATTAAGGCTAAAACAAAAGAAGGAAGGCTTTTTAAAAATAATGGGCCAAAACAATACTGTACTGAAATTCTTTTGATTTATTACACCAATTAAAAATAGATTAATATCGACATTTTTCTTCATAATTATATTGTTATAACACCTGTCAAATTGTAACACACGAAATATGTTATTAGTCACACGCAATCAAACGATGTATTGTCTGAAGTAATGAAACATATTGAACGAAATTTTAGAAATTAGTTTGGTAATAAACTTGGTTTCATAACCCGGAAAACACACATTAAATCATAATTATTTCAGCAGTTTAGCACCACAGTCAATTCACTTCTCACAATCAAACTATATGTTCTTAGTTACCGTACTATATATTACTAAGCTCATAAAATACGTACTAGTAACATTCGCTTGGGGCGATACTGCAAATATCAAATATCAGGAGTTGATGTGCATGAATAATAAACTCTCACATATTATTGCTCAGCGGGTTTTAATGCATCACAATATGCGGCGAATCGTAGCCATTTGGAGCCACCTCGCTATAATATGGATTCGACTTTATGAAACATTTACTACGGCTGTACAGAGCCGATGTTACCATACGTAATGAGAATCATGAGAACAAATTTGACAGATGTTATGTTATATACATACGTCACATCAGAGTTTAGGAGTAAATATGGCACACAAATATGACTAAAACAACCAACATACGTTCTACATGACATCGAGCCGATAAATTAAGTTGGGAACTAACAATTTTGACGGGCAGCTGAGTCGGCGCCGGTTCGATGCGAACCACGTTGACTGAAAAAGAAAAACATTTTTAAAACAAAAATGATGACGGGGATTTTTCGCTGGAAACGAGGATAATTTAGCCTGCCTGGAATTTGTGCTTACATTCGCCTCAAGACTTTTTTTTTGAGGGGTGCTTCAAACGTTATAATTCCCGGGTTGAATCTTCTTACTAGAATTTTTCTTTAGGAACATTTTTTATTAAGTTTGCTTATGAATAACTCCTTATTTAGTCAAGTTTTCATCCTACGATACAGCTGTATTGTTTTTACATTCAACCCTTCTGACGTATGATATTATTGACATGGCCAAGTGACGTATGTAATTCGCATTTGTCACACGTGATCGAATTTTGATTGCTTCTCGAATTAAGAGTGGTGTAAATCGATTAACGCACATCCTTGTTTTATTTCCCAAGCGACGGAAATTATGCGTTGAATATAAAATACTGAGTCACTTTTGGCCATTTCATTTTCAGAGGGAACAATTCCGAGGGTTGTTGTTTTTGCACGAATTGGTGTTAAATAAAAATAATACTTTAACCGCAACTTTTTGGAGCCACAGGTTGTGCAAAAGTGAGCCCCGGGGCCTTGGATGGAGGAAAAGAAGGAACAGGAGCGGGTTTTAGTCAGTAAAATACTGACACGCCCTCCCGCTCTGCCCAAAGGCGGGAGATATTATTGCATGATTTCCCACCTAAAAAGAATCAGCAACTTTTGAAGTTAAGTTTCTCTTTAATAATGCTTAAAATGAGTACAAATATGAAATGAAATGTGCAAGCAACGTAGTTTTAAAATTAGAATTTTTTAAACAGCAACTTCAACAAACTAGACTTTTTTAAAAGATACATTTGAAATTGGAATTTCTTTTCGGTAAAAAGACCAAAAGCATCATATAATGTGTAAATAAACTTTATAAAAAGGTGTATTTGAAATTTGAATTTTTTTTGGTCTTTTTAGCACTCTATTAAATGTAAATATTTATTAATTATTTAATGTTTTACATACACAAAATATAGAATGAAAATTCTTTCGCTCTTCTCTCGCTTTGGCTGAAGCGGGAGGGAGTGTCAGATTTTTAATGACTACTTTTTTTCTTCTGTTATCTTGTAGTGCGAGGGCTGCAGAAACTCTTTCGAACAATTTACATTTTTAACAATCATCGGCTTTAACTAGCCGCTACCATTTTGCTCCCATGTCTTAAAAGCGCGCGTGAAACACAACCGGCAGTAAAGTTGACCTGTGCTTGGTCCTTATCAGATGTCTGGACAGCAAGCTACCCCTGGCTCGTCGTCCGCAAACCCGTACCTACACCCACCGGTAACTGTTTTTTTTTTTTAGGTGTGAAATCATCTAATGACGCCTCTCGCTCTAGGGCGGAGCGTGACGGCGTGTCAGACTTTTATTTACTAAAACCCACTTCTATGTTCCTTCGTTGCCTTGCATTCCATTGCTCCGGTTTTTCCTTTCAGAAGCGATCCCATGGAGGCTTCGACCCTGCTGGGCCTCTACGGTTTTGCTGACATCTCTTTGAGGCGTGCGTAGAACACTGCGCGCCGTCAACAACTTGGACTCGGTCTGGACAGTTACCTGACGGCCGGAAGGCGAGCTACCCATTGCTCGCCGTCCAACCGGTAATTGTCGTGAGACTCCCGACCATTCTAGAACCCTTAAAATAAAAGTCACAAACACCCAAATGAATTTACCCAACTTACCTGTAACAGTACTATTCTGGACATCAGCAAACCCCTCCCCCATACTCGCGTAGCTCGGTATGGTGCTCAAACAAGTGATGTCCACGGTCTGGTTAGGGTACAACTGCAGATTCGTTAGCGGGTAGTGCAGAGATGTATTGGTCACCGACAGAGGTACGCCGTGGTGGTGACGATGCACCTTCATCGTCCCGTAAGGGATGGTATGGCTTTCGTCTACCTGTAAGAAGAGGTATAGTTTAGACTGAGGTTTTGTAAAGATAAAATCATAACCCTCCTTTGGCTATGCCGTAGTCGGGTAAAAAAAGTTTTGGTTTAGGTAGGTTCATTCTCACATCAGCCAATGTCAGCGTTAAGTCAACGACCTGTCTTGTCATTCGTTATACAATATAAATAATTATTTATTAATACTATATAAATCCCCATAATTTATCAAAAAAAAAAAAAAAAAAAAAAAAAAAAAAAAAAAAAAAAATTATCAAATAAAAAAGGGGGATGGGAGGGCAATACATATAACTACATAGTATAAAACAAAGTCGCTTCCTGGTGTCTGTCTATGTTTGCATAAATCTTTAAAAGTACGCAACGGATTTTGATCCGGTTTTTTTTAGTAGATAGAGTGATTCAAGAGAAAGGTTTATATGTATCTATATAATACATCTATAATATATATAATATCACCATTGCACCCATACGGAGCTAGGGCGGGTCGCTAGTATTTTATAAAACAACTATTTTATAAAAATATTTAGCCATTTTCGATAACAAATACAGTGACACGAGGTTTTTGACAGACATACACACACACACTCATGTACGTACACGGGAGATGACCAATTATTTGTGAAGATGATTTGATATCACAAACAAATACTTTAATTTTATTTACATTTACAATATACTAGATGTTTTCATCTTATTTTTAAACCAGAGTAAATACTTTTTAACGACAAAATACGCAAATTTGGAACGGTAATCTCAAAAGCAGAGCTTCTAAGTGATGGCAAATGTACTTACGAACGAGGATCATATTTTTCGAGAACTTTCCGCCAGCTTTCGGTTTTGGTCAATTACGCCAAGTAAGCCATTGGATATACACTTTTCTCAGTTAAGATACTTTATAATGTACATATGTACCTATTAACAAGTTTAAAATTCAGCAACAGTCCATTGAAAAGGGAAGATCTTCCGATCGACGGGTGTAGAGTATGTCCAGTCCGGTTCAGTGATGCTATTTTATAGGACACATTGAATTAACAATCCAATGTATCCTATTTGGATGTTCGTCGTTGTGGCAGCGCTGCGTTTTCTTAGAGAATAGCACCAAGTCAGGTGATTTTTTTTTATGGTATGGAAAATCATCCAATGAAAAATCCCGCCCTTGGGCGGACCGGAAAGTAGTGTCAGGCTCTTACTGACTAAAAACCTATCCCGTTTCTTCGTAGCCTATCGTGCCGGGGCATGACCCCAGTAGGCTTCGACCCTGCCTGCCTGCAGTTAGCAGGCTGGGCCTCTTCGGTGTGCTGACAGTTCCTTGAGGCGCGCGGGAACAGAACGCGCCGTCGACGACTTGGGCTCGGTCTGGTCGGTTATCGGACGATCGGACAGCGTGCTACCCATTGCACGCCGTCCGCAAGCCCGCGCCTGCGGTGGGCGGAAGTCGGGATCGGAATCCCGGCGGCGGCTGGGGCGAGCGCCCCGTTGCCTCTGCCTGGTGCGGTCGGCCTCCTCCTTTGGGAAATAGTCAGGTGCGAGCGAGAAAGAGCGATTGAGCTATACATCCTACAGCTCCATCCTTTAACAATTCAGTTTAGGTAAAGAAAAAAAAATACTTCAATTGGCGGAAAAGACGCCATCTTAGGAATAACTTATAAATTATATTATAAACACTTTTTATATGCGCCACGTCCACGCAAAACGGCTGAACGCTTAGCATAATGCCGTGACCGCACGCAAACTGCGATGAGTCTGGTTTTCAGCGTCATCTTCCAATGGATCGCATTAAGAAAGTTAATGGCACGGCCTAAGTTCCTGTTGTCAGTGATAGCATATGGCTCTGAAACGTGTTCGCTCAAAATAGGACTCTTTAAAAGGCTTGGAGTCACTAGAGCAACGTAAAGGGCTATGTTTTAGACCTTGCGGAATTAAATCAGGGATGAAGGTATCTGTAGTAAAAGTTACGTTACCTACGGACATAGTCTGACAAATCGCCAAACTTAAGTAGCAGGTGGCAGCACATGTGCCCTGCCCAGACCAGATGGCCGGTGAAATCGGAAGGTCTCTGTCCGGGTCTATCTCGACTTTACGGCCCCGTGACAGCGATTTTATTTTTATATATATGCCGGATCCGGCGTTGATTTGTTGACAACAAAACAAGGCACGCCATCTAGTGGCGACTAGAAGAAATAGAGGTGGCGCGCCTAGACAGAGTCAGCCGTTTCCGCTTTGGGTACGAGCTTGGAGAGGGAGAATCCGCCGAGTACAGCGGACACTCTCAGCCAGGCCGTCGCAGAGTCAAGACGTTCTGAAACTGTCCGTTTTGTTGTTTATACCTACCTAATAACAGTGCACTGTACCGAAATGTATTGAGAAGTAAACGTATTCAGTTCCTAACCGTTTTTATTCATTGCACGATACCCACGTAGGCCCACCTGGTAGATGACCAGAGCTCGAACCATCCTGAACGAGCCGTCATCAGAAGTGGGATAAAATCGTGCAAATGAATCGACAAGATGTGTGAGCAACAGTTACGAAACACTGAAGAAAATTGGCGGTTATTATTCGAAATCGAAAATGAAGACCCGGATCGAAGCATGGACTTGAATGGTCTGATTAGGTTTTTTCTGGGGTTTTTCCCTAATCCTGAGCAACAAATGTTGGACCATGGTAACGTTGTACCCCCAGAGAGCAAACTACAACGTTCTACGCAGATTGTGAATCTGCCCGAATTCGACCCGGAGAGACAAGTAGCAGATCAGAAATCACTATGGAAAATTTAGACGTAGGCAGGCTGAAAACAAGAATATTCATACTTCAAGATCTCCGGCAACGAGGCAGCAAGATTGGCCTGGATTGGCCCTGGAAAGCAAGGTCACATGGAGATGTCTGGGTGGCGATCCGGAGCCCTGATGGAAGAGGCGCGGTAGCAACAGTGGCGCCAAGGCATTACGCAGCGAGCAACGGGTGTATGGGTCGTCGATCCTTCATCAGAAAAAGGTCAGGTATTCACATTCCATTTTGATTCTGGAGCCGAGTGCTCTTTCGTTAAGGAGGACACCCTCTGTCATATAAATTTAGGGGTAGACGTAATACAAAGGATGGCAATATTGACAGGTTTAGATAACGTATGACAGTCTAGTGTAGGTACTTGGTACTGTTAATTAATTTTGTAGTTAAAATTGATAATAGCTTAATCGAGATTTTATTGCGTTTTGTCCAACATTCATTTGCGAGATGATATTATCTTAGGCCGTGAAAAATTGTCGCAAGGGTTTAGTTCCAGTAGTGTGTCCGCGATACATTTTAAAATTGCTTAGTTTACGACGTTAACAATTATAATCAAAACAGCCCTCAGATGCTCGTAGAAGAAAAAATAAAAAAATAATGAGTGAGCGGGTAGGCCAATTATTTGTGTGTAATTATTATTTGACCAAGTAATGTGGTGTTTGCTAGGCCAGCTCTTTCCGTTAAAAACAAACGTGATAGTCCGTGACGTTATTGACTTCTACGTGTCGTAGGACATAAATCTGCTGTTGTTTCGATGTTGAATCGTCGGTTATTTGGATTGTTTTATAACCGGTAGGCGTTAAACGCCTGTAACAAAAAGTGAACTTATCCGTTTAATTGACTCGTCTTTGACTGTATAAAGACGACAATAGTGGTTTAGCGTTAAAGAATTAAAAGTAATGCGTGAGGGGGTAGACAAATTAAAAATAATGCGTTAATTGCGAATGAATTATTGTATGCAAATTATTCGATCAAGTAATTCGGTGTTTGTTAGTTTAGTTCTTTTGATTTAAAAAAAAAAAACGACGGGTCAGATATAATGTGCAAAGATTGCTGTAAACTAAATAAAATCGTGCATAACGGTATTCGTTACCAATGATCTGAGACAAAGTAACTCGTTTACTTAGTGCGCCTTATTTTACAAAATTAGATTATGTATCAGGCTTTCAGTAGTGCATATGACGGCGGACGGCCAGTACAAACATTTGAAGTTTAGAAATGCGATCTGAGTTTTCTAACGGACAATTATTATTGTCCTAAGCTGATCGGTAAATACCTACTTCATAGTTTGAGTTGTCGATATTTTGATTATTTTGGAAACTGTTGAGTTCGCGATCGCGTCGGGACACTTGAAGTAGTTTTGAGAACGTCGACTAAAGCCGGATTAACGTTACATTTGAAAAAGTGGAACTTTGTTTTTGATAATGAAATTTAAGTTACGAGGCTTAATCCGTGGCGGGTGATGCCATTCGGTATGGTTGGATCCTAGGCGGGTGATGTCAGGTTGCGAGGCTAGATCCAAGGTGAGGTGATGCCACTGCGTGCGGCTAGATCCTAGCAGGTGATGCCACTGGATGTGGCTAGATCCTATACGTGTGATTTCACTGTGTGTGACTAGATTTTTGACTGGTGATGCCAAGTAAGGAGACTAGATCCAAGGCGGGTGAGATCATGGGATATGGCTGAATCCAAAGCGGATGATGCCCTGTAATAGTGCCACATGCGACTTCTTGTCACGAAATCATTTCTTATCGATTTTAGTCGCGCGTTCTCTACCGTTGATGACGAAACGTGATGTAGACCCCTAGGTGTATTTAAATATCGTGAGAGATTTTGCGTTACGCAATTTAAAAAGTGTAGTATTTGAATAAAAGGGTAGGTTTGATTTGACAAAGGTAGAAGTGGATATATTTTCGGTATGTTTAGATTAGAGATCGAGAACGAAGAGAGCAATTAAACTAAGTTAGATCCATTTAAAGATTCGTTTGAAATAATAAAGACAGGAGGAAAATCAGCGCATAACTGATAAAATTGGGGTACAGTAAAATAGTCGACATAATGAGATAATTAAGTTCACACGATGATTAAACTGTAGGAGATTTGATTTATAGCCGTAGCTTAATAGAAATCAATATCCAGTGGTCACATTAGTCTGCGAGTACCTACGCAGTATTGCGATTAAATCAGTGACTTGGCGATCCTGGAGGAATGCGCAGGTATGGTTGAGTAACTAGAGGTTACTGGGCTATGAGTAGCCAGAAATCACACGTAAAGCTAAATGATTAATGTTTTGGATTATTTTGATTGGTTGTGTGTATTGTAAAGGTACCTACCACGATAGGTTAAGAAATATGCCAGAAAGCCATGTACCAGTCGAAGTAGATAGTGATCACAGTGGTTATGAGCGAGCCTAAGTTGTATGGAGCACGCGAGTAAGTTTCTCTGTCGGGAGTAGTAAAGTTGATGGTTCTAGTAGCTATGGTTAGCTCTGATGGAAGTCATGGTCTCTGTGACCGTTGTGAGTAGTTGACGTGGTCAACAGGATGGTTCTAGTAGCTAGTATGTGCGCGTTTAGCTCTGATGGAAGTCATAATGAGTGATACACAATGTGATCCACGGCGTTGGCCGGTGGTGGATGCACATGTGAGAGAGCAATTGTGATTGGTGTTCGGCAATGGGTGCCGTGGCGTTAGAGTGGTTTACTTGTGGGGGCTCCTAAGGCTTTATGATGAGAACAATGAACGTTGGTACATGACTGGATGACAATTTCTACTACCCGATTTATTTTTATTTTGGTTTATTGAGTAAAGTGTGAATTGTTCTAACATTGACCGATTGACTGAACCGTGTTACGGGTTCGATTCCCGCACGGAGTGGACGTTTGTGTGACCTGTAGATGGTCACTCATGGTCAAGATGTGAATTGATGGTTTTATGTGTGTGAGTTTGCGTGCTTGGGAGCGCACTCACGATGCGAGAGTGGTTCCATGTATTTGTCAGGAGTGACCGAGCTATATGATACTGCGAGATGTATTTTGTTTCAGAGTAACACACAGAGATGGACGCCTTGTTGGAACTTCTCGTCAGTGGACATCTTCCAGCTGAGGTGGTGATGATGACTAACACACGGGGACGTGTGTCTCGCAGGATGGCCGTGCCGGATCCGGCGTTGATTTGTTGACAACAAAACAAGGCACGCCATCTAGTGGCGACTAGAAGAAATAGAGGTGGCGCGCCTAGACAGAGTCAGCCGTTTCCGCTTTGGGTACGAGCTTGGAGAGGGAGAATCCGCCGAGTACAGCGGACACTCTCAGCCAGGCCGTCGCAGAGTCAAGACGTTCTGAAACTGTCCGTTTTGTTGTTTATACCTACCTAATAACAGTGCACTGTACCGAAATGTATTGAGAAGTAAACGTATTCAGTTCCTAACCGTTTTTATTCATTGCACGATACCCACGTAGGCCCACCTGGTAGATGATCAGAGCTCGAACCATCCTGAACGAGCCGTCATATATATATAAAAAAAAACTTAATTACTATTAAATATTTTGGTTTTTGTCAGACCCTTTTAAAAACAAGTTTTATTATTTATTATTATTTTTTTAGTATTTTATGCAACTTTCAAATATTACCGTAACCTAATCTCGTAGATATACACGTTTGAAATTGTAAATTAGGGTCGAATCCGCGATTTTTTTATCGAGCCAACTAATTTATATCATGTTTTGTTTTTTACACCGCGTTTGGTCATATTATGGTCAAATCTAAAAAAGTTTTTTTTAGGGTGTTCTCTGTTATATTTGTGGATTTCAAGAGGTTAAAAAAAATGAGTACAACCTCACCTTAAGAGCTCAGGGTAGTAGAAAGAGAACAAAGGGTCTAAATATACGCATTTAAATGTCGGTGGTATTTAAAGTCTTACTTTAGACTAAATCAACAAGACGCCTGAAGCTATACTTAAGATCAAAGAACAGAAACAGAAACATCAAAATGGCCTTAATTAACATGTAACAACTAAAGGCATTTAATTAAGGCACACTTCTATATATAACTAGAATAAGTTAGCCGCACCTCAACTTTATTTTACGGCTTTCATTTGAAATGAAACTAAATAAATTTATTTTCGTACGCGTTATTTTTGGAAGTCTACCTTGTAATAAATAACTAAGATGTTCACAAAGTTTCCAGTACTTTAATTTATTTAATATGTACTTAGTAACAGTTGGAAGTGACTAAGAGAATATTAAGTTATATTGTATCGAGTCATGAAATATATACTCAAAAAAAGTGGTTGCTTTTTTTGGTGTGGAAAATAATTAAATAACTTTTCCTGGTTCACCCAAGGAGTAAAAAAAAATTACAGACTTTGACTGACTAAAGCCTTTACCGTGTCCTCCGGGTAGTGCATACAGTGGTGACAACCGGCCATTACTTTTGCACGAAACTGGTGCTGGTAACTCCCGAATTGACTATGTCAGTTGAGGACGCTTTGAGGTCTTCCCAGCCACTACAAATAAAGGGGAATTACCACCATAATTATGGCGTGCCCAGCACTGGGTTGCGACAGTTGCTGTCACCGTTTCACGTCAGCTGTCACCCCGGCATTGCATTTCTTTATGTTTAGTTGCTTTTCTTTTTGTTTGGTTACTGTAAGTGGTTGTAAGACCGTTGTAATTAATAATAAATGAATAAATAAATCTCCACGCGACTCAACCTTCAGTTGCTATTTACGTTTCAAAGTCACGGTTACTTTTTCGAACAATCCAGTAGTTCGGCCAATTTCATCATCAAAAAAAAAATTATCTACATACGCTTTCAATCAATATAAATTTTTCATCAAACCCCTTTATCATCAATATCATTTCAACTATAAAAACGTCCACTGTTGCGCATAGATCTCCTTCAAGGATGGCTACAACGACCGATACTGTGGATCCTGAATCCATCGAATTCCCGCAACCCTCACCAGGTGGACCAATGCCACCTTGTGGGAGGCCTTTCAGCTTTCTTTTCTTCTCAGGGTAGTCAGATAGAAACACCGGCCTCCTCTAGTTTAAACTGACGAAAAAAATAATGACGTGTAAAAGTGTTTTTTAAAACCTATTTGCAAAAGAAATATCATTAATCATTAATCATTAACCCCAAACTTAAATTTAAAAAGTCAAATACTAAAATAGCGAGTGCAATGTTTTCGGTAAATTTATAAATATTATCGATTTCATAGTGCAAAATTAGTTTTGGCAATTTACATTCATGAAAAATCGTTTGGGCACTAACATTGTTAATATGACTATTTTTAAAACCAAATTGTTTTATTCTATTCTGTAGCTTAGACATAAGAATATTATAGGTTTTTGCCTATAAAATGGTCGTTTTTTAAAACGGGTTGAAGTGTTTAAATAACCTGCATACATCGTTAAAGTTTGGTCGTTTTAATCCCGTGGGGGGTCGATTCGGTACATGAAACACTATCGATTTATAAAGATAAAATTAAAAAATAAAGTACTTGTAGCGACATCTATGTCGTCACAAAATGAACTAACCCTGCATCGCGCAAGTAAGATTCGCGGCGCGATTGGAACATATAGAACAAACCCGAAATCATCTATCGGGCAGTAGCCCACCAGATATAACACCTGTCTGGTCGGAGGATCCTCCCTTTTCAACGGAGGTATGCGGGACTTTACTCTCTGTTCCATTACCCCTAAATACTTTTTTTTCAAACTCAGCTGTAAGCAGTAAAGTCAGCTGAGCGAGTCCAATTACCTGTAGCTCTAAATACCTACGTTATGCAACGACAGACAACTACCTACAAGGTCATTGACTCGTTAACTTAAAGAAATTAATTTCGTACATGCTTCTATTAATTCGAGTTTTAGAAAAAAGTACTTTATTTTTTTATTTTATCTTTACAAATCAATAGTGTTTCATGTG
This sequence comes from Leucania comma, assembly GCA_958295575.1. Taxonomy (NCBI): domain Eukaryota; kingdom Metazoa; phylum Arthropoda; class Insecta; order Lepidoptera; family Noctuidae; genus Leucania; species Leucania comma. Next base: position 7,082,476 of record OY282469.1, read on the forward strand.
CCGGATCAACCCTCCACGGAATTAAAACGATAAAAATTTAGACGTGTGTAAGCATAAATTTGATTTTATTTGAAAATGTCCCACCAAAAATTTAATCTGAATGGATCGTCAGCACCAATTTTATAAAAAGGAAAAACTAATACTAAATTCTAATTATTATACTAAACCCTTAACAAAACGAAATCTTAACACTTTCACCATAATGAGCATAGCACTATTTCTTTCGGAAACGGTCAACCTCAAATTTAGTCGTTCTTGGTGTGGCTAAGCGTTTCCTTTGGCCACGGACCAAGGTTAATATTTCGAGGCACGCGATACCCTTTACAAACGAGCTTATACAATAGTTAGTGTTATTGATGAATCTGTCAATCGATATACTTGTACATTTTCTATTCAGAGACTTACATAGACATTTTAGGGTAAGCTCTCACTGAGCCGCGATTTGACGCATTTTGGGCAACGCTTCAGTTATACCAGTGACAGTTGTTGGCCATTTCAGCTTTGTGCGGCCTAAAACAAGCAATACCTACCAGAATGGTACATTTAAAAATGCAATAATCAGTAAGTAGTTATAAATGTACTATTCTGGCAGTTATTTTAACTTTGATGGCCTAAAATAAGCATAAATGATTCATTGCCATTAGTACCAATAACAGTTCCATGATTGAAATACTGATGATTTTTGTTATCACTAGTTCCATTTTAAAAGAATCTGGGAATAATGGAACTAGGTACTATTGAATTTTATTATCACTAGCTCCATTTTTTTTTTATTATTTTAGGCACAACCTACCAGAATAGTAGTGGCCAAGCGGTAACAGTCCCGACTTACAAGTTGTAGGTCGCGGATTCAAACCTAGCCAGGCACGCATTACTTTGTGTAAATTATGTCATCACCTCTGCCCTCAAAACGGTGAAGGAAACCGGCGTGTCCTAGAACCAAAAATTCGAAGACATGTGACATCCACCAATCCGCACCGGGCCCGCGTGGTGGATTACGGCCCTAGAGAGGTGGCCTGAGTCCCAGCAGTGGTAACATTAAAAGACTGATGCAATGCAATGCTACCAGAATAGTAGATTCGGAACTGCATCAATCAGTAAGCAGTTTTAAATGTAATAGTCTGGTAGTTATTTCAACTTTGGCGGCTTTTAAATGTACTAGTCTGGTACTCACACTTGCCCGGTTTTTTTTATACCATAAGCCAAGGTAAGCTAGGAAAAAAAGTGATTTTTGGTCGCTACGCTTACACATAATTACATCTTTGAGCACGCTAAGCATTATCGCATGTGTTACGCCTCGTTGTGAACTCACCTTTAGCGGTTATACCCGATACATAATCGTATCGGTGTGGCGTACTAAGTTCCGTATGTTTGACTTACCCCATTTTGAGCTGTAAAAATGAACGACTTTGATCGTTTATGCGATAGCAATATTGCTTTTTAGAGGATCAAGTGCTGGTTATCTTTCATGCAGTGTTATTAGCAATTACTTATTATGAAAGGTTGTATCTTACTTCCGACTTCTATTGAAGGTTTTAATCTATAGAATTATAACAGCAAAATACCACTCACTGATTAATCACGAAATCTCAGAAACTATAATACCTACAAACTTAAAATTTAGCAAGTAGGTTCCTTATAGGGCGTAGACGTCCGCTAAGAACGGATTTTACGAAATTCTAAGTCGTTTACGGCGCGCACTGTTCCCGTGCGCCTCAAGGAGTTGTCAGCAAACCGTAGCGGCCCAGTAGGGTCGAAGCCTAGTCTAGGGCTTTGGGGGGTATGAAAATGCATACCAGGGCTCTGGATCTAAGGCAGGGAAGGAACAGGGTAGGTTTTTAGTCAGTAAGAGTCTGACACTATTTTCCACTCCGCCTAAGGGCGGGATTTGTGTGGATGATTTTACCTACCATAAAAAAAACCCCTATGGGGGTAAAAAGACTTTGAAAACCGCTGGCTTCTGCCAGCGGTTTTGCCATGCGGTCAGCTAGCCTAAAGATATACATAAAAGGAGAAACTGACTGACTGACATATCAACGCACATCCGAAACTACTGGGACTTTCTTTTTTTAGGTGGGAAATCATCTGGTGACTTTTCCCGCTCTGGGCGGTGTGAGAGAGCGTGTTAGACTTTTACTGACTAAAACCAACTCCCGTTCCTTTTTTGTCTTTGTTCCAGGGCCCCAGGGGCAGTTTCACATAACAACCCATGGCTCCAGTGGCTCCAGTAGATAGGCTTCGACCCTGCTGGGCCCCTACGATCGTGAAATTTTGCACAAAGTTTCCTTTTATGACGTAGGTGAGCATTATGAGAGAATTTTCCAAAATTGACCCCCTACGGGGATGAAAAGAAAGAACGAGCCAGCACTCTAGTCACGCAAAGTGTCGATCAGACGGCGTGAAATTTCCTTAAAAAGGAGACGCGCACTCGGACCCCATGACCCAAGCGTTTCAACCCCAAACGGCTCAAAACTGTAATTACCAATAAGGTTACATTATTTGCGCCGTTTAAGGGTCTCAGCAGCCGAAACGGCAGCGCCGGCTTAGCTTTGTAAGTAAGTTTGCTTGTAGCTTAACTTATGTAGATAATAATAGGTACTATCCATTTAACAAGCAACTTTGTATGTTGACTCGTATAGATTTCCATGTGTGTGTTCAAACATGGCGACGAACGACAATATGTGTCACTCGTCAAGCAGCGGGAAGTCTATTGTAATAAGGTTAAACAAATATACACAGCCGACCCGCGTACTTAGGACTAACTATTTATAAACATTAAACATGGATTGAGAACTTGAAAAAGTTTTCATTTCGTTACGTTTGTATGACGTTCAGATTTGTGAAAGTACTAATTAATTTATAAAAGTTCTTTGCGAAAACGCAAAGTATCATAAAGCTATATTCATTCCGATTAAAAAAAAAACGCTGAAATAGCTGAACGGATTTGGATTAAATTTGTAATACAGGTAGTCCATATTATGGAATAGTACATGAACATACTATTTATTTATTTTTTATCTTCCCATCAAAACACCTTACAGCAATTACACCAATGGAGCACAATAAGTTCAGAATCTGCTACTTTCTAACGTCAAGTGCGCGGTGGAGTGGTGATCATGAAAGGAGCGGCCCGGGCGCTGTGGTGGGTCACGTACGCTTACTTACGCAGCATCAGGCCAGCACTCCTCCAGAATCCCACATGTACCAAATCCCATAGCGAACATATTTTTTTAAATCATAAAGCTTTTTGAACGACTAAAGTAATTAATTTATCCCAGAACTATATTCCCTTGAGATATTATTTTACTTTGATTCAAATGAAGCTACTGGCAAAAAACTGGTTAATATAGAGCAAGAAAAGATTTAAAAATAATATGAAATCTTCCTGTCCATTAAAGCAGCGTATAAAAATGTCTGGACGAAAACTAACCCAGCACAAAGTCTAAGAGCAAAGTATTCAATTCCTATTTCCAGCCTCAAATCGTACTACATCCTCATTTATTCCCTAAAGCCCTGTCTACACTGTTCTCCATCTGACAGTTATGGCCATAATGCGTTCACACCAGTCACGACGTCCAGTTGATGGCTCAATTTACTGCCCGAGGTACAGAACATAGAATGGTCTAGATACGACATTACTAACATTAGTCGTGCCTGTTGTGTACTGAGTGCAAGTTCCGGTTGTCTGGGTTCTTTCAGTTGCTTTGTAGTTACTCAAGCCCTAAGCGAACGCCGGGGTTCGCACACCTATTGTCTTTCTATTGTGTCTCTAATTAGGGTATTCAAAAGATTAAAGAAAGAACAATTAATAGCAAATAGGATTTTTTGCGACTCACACAAGACAAACAACAGAATATAATATAAACGATTGTAAAAACAATACCAACAATGTTTAAAAAAAAACAAAAAGGAACCTGTGCGTGGCCGCAAAGGTTCCTATCTCAGCATTTGCCATGAAACTAAAAAAAAATCGCAGCGTTGATATTCTGAAAAGGCATGTGATGCCACGGTCACACTCACGGACTATAGACTAAAGATTATAGATAGTAAAAGAAAATAAAATAACAATTTGAATGAACTCAAAAGTCTGAATAATAAAAAAGTACCTAAATACAATAGACAATTCACCTTTCAACCTTTTTTCGTTTCTCTACGTTCCTATTTAGTAGCTAGACAGGCGTTTCAATACTCTATGAATAGAGGTCACTCATTGACAATCTAATGGAACCTTTCCAGTCATGTCGAGGCCCGACAGTTCCCACATGTAAGCGCTGAAATTTTACCTACTAGAATATTTAGATGTTAATAGGGCCTTACCCGAACTGTCTATCATCTTGAGCACGGTTTAAAAGCTTGTGGTTTTATCCAACGTTGATAAAAAGGCAACGCTAAATTAGAGGAATAACGAACCTGAAAGTTCTGTTGGTAAGTAAGTACGAGTAATTCCGTCGCTTACTCGAATATTTCACAAAACTCGTTCCAGAAAATACGTGTCTTTTTAAAACCTTAAAAGTTTAAAAAAAATAATGATCGTTATTTAGAATCTAAATTAAATGCGCAAGGTTTCTATAGTTATTTTTTTTTAAATTTATGTCCACATAATCAAGGGTCAAAGTTCACGCAAAATAATAGATATTCTAATGTCTATCATGTATAATTATCACTTATAATACCACAAGAGCTTCAAAATTATCGGATATTTCCCGATAGGTTCGTTGCAAACAAATGAAGGAGTCAAGTTTTTCAGGTTAAAAAATCACGAGCGGCGCGAGTGATTTTTCCTGAAAAACTTGACGACTTTATTTGTTTGCAGGGAACCTTGAGGGAAATGCCAGATAATTTTGAAGCTCGTGTGGTATTCGGGGGATTATTTTTCCGTCCCAAATGTCGGCCAATAGAATTGCACCATTCGACGTCACGTGGTACAACGAGAAAATTTTCAAAAAATTATCAGTATAATACCATGTAGGTTGTACCACGTGACGTGGAATGGTGCAATTCTATTGGTCGATATTTGAGTCGGAAAAATAATCTGTTCTATTTTTTTGAGTGTACATAAATAGTAAAATATATTAATATTAAAAAATGTTTTAATTTCATTAGAAACCTATATAATATTCACAAGATCAAACTGTAAATGTGTGCTATATTAAATGTTTTGTGTACATTTAAGAATAAAATAAACAAATAAATAAATAAAATATCTGAGTTTTCAAAATATCTAGTAAGAGCGCTTGTATTAAAATGTATCTTGGGCTGGTCGCTCTTATGTGTAGTTTATGAACATAATTTAAACTGTGGCCTTTGGAAACCCCATTTTTACGTCATGTGAAAATTTAAAGAATTATATGCTGATCCGTGTTGAACATGTAAGAGGATTTTTGAACAGATAATGTTTTTAACATTTATATTCTCAAAGTTATTATGTCAGACAATAATTCAATAATTCAAAAAAAAAATGTATTATATTTTTAAATAACAACTAACAAAAAACAAACATACCTAATCGTAATTACGCACCTGCTTTATAATTACACATATTTCACAAACTTAAATTACGGAGTTGAATTAAATAACAAGGTGTACTTTCAATATGTTGTTGCTCTATAAGTACTCGTAAAGTTGTATTCATGATATTATCTAAACAACATCATCTTTCTGCATTTGCTGCTTCCTTGTTCCATTTTAATTAGGGCCAACACTGACGCGCGGGCCCATACAAATGTGATCCGTCCTGGCTCGCCGCGCAGGGAAAAGTCACGGGTAGCCGCGATCCGCGCCCCTTTTGCTACGTGATAATACATTAAATTTCTCCATCGACACGACTACATGCGCACTGTTATAGTTGAACTAGCGACACTATGTACTCTTTTCTTTCATATCTATAAACCATTATCTATACTAATAATATAAAGAAGAGAGATTTGTATTTTTGTTTGTAATTAATAAACTCAAAAACTACTGAACCGATTGTAATTTTTTTCCTCCAAAATGCTTCTTTATCAATTAGTTACATAAGCAATGTTTTTTTTTATTTTTACGCAGGCAAAGATTCTCTACCTTTCATAATTGTTAAGTAGACACCAAACATATTTAAATTATTATAATGCGATGGTAGGACAGTGATAATTAGACAATATACTTTTTATTGTTGATAGGCTCGTGCTTGACCACTATCTCGCCTGATATAAAGCTACGATATGGTCGACGGTGGAACACGCTTGCCTAGTAGTAATTTATCCACTCTAGGCTTATAAATGCCCAGGGCCTCAAGTTTGCTATTACAGTAGTGTGAAAATGGTCTATCCTTGATTTTATAATTGTTGAGTTTGACAAGTTTCGTAATCCACTAATAAAATGGCGTCATTGTGACTTTCCAATGATTAACCACTGACACTCCATTGAAAGAAATGGCATAGAATGGTAATCTCGTACTTACATACATAATGACAAATGAAGGTTGCCTTATATCGTAACAAAAACATAACAAAAACAAAAAACTGATACTATAACCAAAACAAAACACTGAAAACGCCGGTCGGTGGCCACTCTAAATAAAAATAATAAGCAGTAATGTTACGAGTACTTCTGCACATGTGACTCCCTGGCAGCTCATTAATAATTGCATTATTGTGTATTTATCTAATTTATAACAGACAGTACACATGTCATTATGAATTAAAAATTTTAACTTCATAATGTGTACTGATACAATTATTGTTTTTTCTTCTCTTCCTCTCCTGTGACATTGTCTAAAACAATGTTTTTAATATTATTTAAAACATTTAATTTGCTGCGGTCAAATTCAATATTAATGTATTATTGTTTACATCTATAATTTATTAACAGGTTTATTTTTATTTTTGTATAGCTTCTCTTAGTAATGTGAGTGTGAGAATACTGTAGACTCCGCAAATTCAAGGATTATAATTTTTATTGTGCTTTTGGGTACAAAGCTGACCGGTCTACGTTGTCCTCTCATATCTATAAATACTGTAATATGGAAATATTGTAGAAACAATCACTTTTTAAAAAGAATAACCATGGAGTTTCTTGCCGGTTCATCTCCATAGGAAACGATAAAATTTGGAACCGTGCACTAGCTTCTGACGTTTTAAAAGTGCCTATGTAGGCGTATATGAAATAAAAATATTTTTGTTTTTTATTATTATTTGATGGAAATCTACGATGTGGTGGAAGGTGGAGCACACTTGCCTAGTAGTAATTTATCCACGTAAGGCTTAAAAATGCTCAGGTTGTAACCATCAGGAAACACAGACTCCGACAGGAAATTCCACTCCTTAGCTGTATGCACAATCAAAGTGTTCGCAAAAACGATTTGTGCGTGTGGGTGGGATATCGATCATGTGCTGGTGGCGCATGTCTGGTGGCCTGACTGAGGAACCGATTCCTAAAAATCCAGTGCTATATGATATGATGATGATGATGATGATATGATGTGTGTGTGTTTTTTAATTATTTTTTGGAACATTAATTTATGTTTCTTTTTTTTCTCTCTCTGTATTTGCTTTTAGAGGCTTTAGTCGTAATTCGACTATGACAGCTTCATTATAACTTACGTGTATGGCCGTGTACTAAATACTAAACTAAGGCTCATAACTGTGGATCTATAGCATACATAATTTATAAAGCTCAATAGCTACTTCTGAAGTAGGATTACATAAAATACTCTGAAATACTCCAATGTCACCTCTGTTTAATTTATGTTTCTTTATGAACTCTAATCGTGCCGCTTCATTTTTTAAACATATGTACAGTAAGTGGTAAAAGTCTTCTACTGTACCACAGAATAAACAATTCGGAGACTGTTTTCTTCATTAAACTATCTAGCCCCGGGAGGACACCGGTGTCCGCACACCTATGGTCTTTCTATTGTGTCTCTAATTACGGCATTCAAAAGGTTAAGAAATTAAATTTGTTAAGCGGCATGTTGTTCCTTTGTTGTTTCTTTTATTTCACAATTTAGAAGCTAAATTATTTTAAAAATTAATCTTCGAAGAATTATTATCCTATTTTCTAATTTTAATAATTTATTACAATATCAATATAAAACATGAAAAAAAAAACAGTAAGCACGCACTTATCAAATCATCTGAAAAGATTGATCAAATCCGTTGAATGATTTCAATATTCAAAATCATTCACCGAAGTAGCTCTATTGAATTCACAGTTTGATTTCATAAATATTCATTCCATTCGATCATCTGTACCTACAGGTATGATTCGAGTTTTCGAATACTAATCAAACATTTTCATTTAAATCGATAGGAATTTCAGAGCGTATTTTCGTTGTAAAGGTTTCAAATTATTCTAATGAGGAAGATGAAATTATGACTACTTATCGACAGAATATTCATGGTTTCTTGTCGAAATTAGATCAGCTTTTGATATTATAGCTAAGTTGTATCAGAGCAGTGGTGGCCAAGTGGTAAAGGCCGCGACTTACGAGTTGTAGGTCGCGGGTTTAGACCCAGCTAGGCGTATTGCTTTGTGTAATTTATTTCATCACCAATGCTCTCAAAACGGTGAAGGAAAACATCGTGAGGTAACCGGCATGTCCTAGAACCAAAAATTATTAAAAAAAAACCCGCACTGGGACCACGTGATGGGCCATTGCCTCTCCTAGAGAGGAGGCCTGAGTCACACTATCGATTTGTAAAGAGAAAATTAAAAAATAAAGTACTTTTTTTAAACTCGAAGTAATTTACGCATATACGAAATCAATTTCTTCAAGTTAAAGTCAGCTGAGTGAGGCCAATGAACTGTAGGTAGTTAGTACGCAACGACCGGCAACTCCCTACAAGGACATTGACTCGTTTACTTAAAGAAATTAATTTCATACATGCGTATATTAACTCGAGTTTTAGAAAAAAAGTACTTTATTTTTATCTTTACAAATCAATAGCGTTTCATGTACCGAATCGACCCTCCGCGGGATTAAAACGACCAAAATTTAACGGTGTATTTTCTAAAATTAACACTAGCACAATGCACACAGCACAGCGTGAATCCAAAAAAAATAAAATAATACGCGAATGTAAAAAAATATTGTATCGTACAATCCCATTTTTCTGTGCTCTATTTCATTCACGCAATAAAGGCTAATACAAAACGTGCTTCATTTGATACCGGCTCCACGATTTCAAATATTCATATAACTTGCTTGTAATATCTTTGTAGACACGTATTAACAGGGTTATGATTCCTGTGATGAATAATTACTAACAATGACAGGGTTAACAACCTCGTTGGTTCAATAGTCGGAAAGTTCATCGAGCATGTGGGCTTGGATTCGATTACTGGGTCGCACATAGTGTTATTACGCAGCATCTGGATGTGGGTCTTATCCAATCACTATTATAATCTTGGCATCTACTGTGGGGACTCCTGTCTCTTCTCTAGGAGAGGGAATGGGCCATAATCCACTACGCGAGCCCAGTGCTGGTCGAAGGAGACATGTAACAACGTGTTTTCTAATTTTTGGTTTAAAAACATGCTGGTTCTAATACTGCCATGATGATGATGATCATGATAAAATGATTTATACAAAGTAAAGAGCCTGCGTGAATTTGAAGTCATGATATATATATAATTTAAGTCGCGCCCGTTACCGCGGGGCCATCACTGCTTTCAATAGAAAATTAAACATAATCGACCAAAATATGGATTTACTAAAGGTAGGTATAAAATCTTCGGTTCATGTTTGACTGTTACAGAATAATACAGGCTACGTATATTTAATAAAATTCTGCATTACTGTGAAACTCCACGTTCCATAAAAAGCGTGTTGAAAGTTGAAACAACTGTTTTATGTTTATGGTAGCAGGCGGCTGAAATGTGTTTTTTTAAAAAGGAACCGACGGTCACCTCTTGGTTTTCGTGTATGATTTTCCAGTATTTAATTTTAACCGGTAGAGGCTTTTGTACTACGCTTTGATTTGCAGTACCTTTATGTGACATTATAGCGAAGTATATCGCCACATAAGAACTAAAAGTTCGAAATTCTACTTCGCGGTTTTAGAGTTATTCCCGTGATAAGTACATACAAGACAGTTCGAAATCAACTATTCATCACTTTCCCGGGCCAGACACAATATTCGTCTGATCGGAGGATGGGGCTTATTTTCGATAAGAGATATTATTTAATTCTAACACATAAAAAAAGATGGTCATATTTTTTATTGTTTCTTATAGTATAGCATCAGCCTTATACTGCTGGGACACAGGTACCTCTCTAGGAGAGGGAATAAGCCGTAATCCACCACGCCGGCCCACGGTGGTGGATGTAACATGTCTTCGAATTTATAGTTCTAGGACATGCCGGTTTCCTCACGATGCCTTCACCGTTTTGAGAGCAGTGATGATGAAATAAATTACACAAAGTAATGCAACTGGCTTGGTTTGAACCCGCGACCTACAACTCGTAAACCCGTTAGCACTCAGCCACCACTGCCTATAAATTGTTTCTTATTAATTCTTCTAATATCCTCAACGCAAACTCAAAGCAATAATTTCAATTTTTTTTTTTTGACTTTCGAATTGCATAGGATAGCAGCCGCAAAAAAAAATCTATTTACTCGATCCAAAGCATAGATCTCAATCTAAAAACGTAGGTACAAGAAACTCCATGGTAGTATGGTTACACCATTAATGTTGAAACATAAAAATATCGAAAGTACAATGTAGAAAGTATGTAGAGAGACGTGAACGTTAGAAGTGAACAGAGTAAAGTTTTATTTCATGAAGTCTGTTTGTTTAGCTCTGGTTGCAGTAGTGGTACCTATATACCAATAAACGCTCTGTTTTGTAAAAACGTGAGGAGCGTTATGAATAAATCGGATACTCTGGTATTTGTTAAATTACAACATGAAACATTAAATACCGCTTTTTTAAGGTTGTACGTATAGAAATAAAACAAATCGTTGATGAATAAAACTGACCCTGACTTAATTGAAATGGTAATTTTTCTAAAGATGAAATGTTTTTCAAAACATCGATTTTAATTCTTTATTGTGTATCAAAATAACATAAAATAAGTGGATTACAAAGTTTATGTCATCATCATCATCATCATCAGCCTTTTAATGTTCCCACTGCTGGGACTCAGGCCTCCTCTCTAGGAGAGGGAATGGGCCGTAATCCACCACGCGGGCCCAGTGCGGGTTGATGGATGTCACATGTCTTCAAATTTTTGGTTCTAGGACATGCCGGTTTCCTCACGATGTTTTCCTTCACTGTTTTGAGAGCAATGGTGGTCGAGTAGTAACGGCCCCGACTTACGAATTGTAGGTCGCGTGTTCAAACCCAGCCAGGCGCATTACTTTTTACCACTGCAAAGTTTATGTACATAAACATATATATGTTTTTGTTTTAGTGTTTGAGCTTAACTTTAAGTTGAAATAAAAAAAAAAATATTCAACAATTATATTAGATCTTTGATTTTTAGATTTTTGATTTTTACATGTTTGTGAGCGCACTCACTATATAGGAATATTAATAATATAATAATAATAATATTCCACAACTATCACACACAACGCCTTCTAGTCCCAAGCTAAGCAAAGCTTGCGTTATGGGTACTAGGCAGCTGATAAACATACTTGTATATTTCTAAATACATACATATTATAGATAAAATACACCCAGACACAGAACAAGTAATCGTGCTCACCACACAAACAATTGTCCTGGGTAGGAATCGAAGCCACGACCTCCGGCATAGCAGTCAGGACCACTGACTGCTAGACCAACAGGCCAGTCGATAGTTCCTAGTGTGGGGGAACTTTTTTTATGTCTTCTTACCAATTGAAAATCTCATCTCGCATTTCTGTGTAGCACCTAAATGCGGAAGACTTGTATATTACTTATTCTGTGGATAAAACCCTGACACAAGAAAACTTATTTTCAAATCATGTACCCACTTCAAGTGACATCCCTAGCTCTTTTACTTATTTCCTCAGTTCAGAACTGAAACTTTTTCCTCCTCCTCCTTGTATCGTATTCCTCAACGCTGAGGGTCGTGACCTCCTTGCTTCATCACCTTCACTCTTATGGTGTTCATCCATCTATTCCTGTCTTTGGCGGTGTGAAAGACCTTTTATATCTTGGAGTCAAGAGCGTTGCGGATCTGGTTGTATTAACGTACTGAACTGCAACCTCGAGGCCTTTTTCTAACTACTTTACCTACTATTTACTTTACTGGTCCTATTGAGCCTTTCGACGTTACCATTGTCTTACTAAAACTTACCTTGTTATTATTTATAAACCAGGTGAGGTGGGGAGCGGGGTGCGCAGGCGCGCTCTGGCAGGTCGCTTCCAGATGATCGTTCGAAGACAACTTTTTGTGTTTTATTTTTATCTTTGGACGGAATTTTTGACGTACTGAAACAATATTTATTGCGTTAGATATTGTTTAGATGAAATTCTTGACACGACATGTACTGCTTGGGAATAAAAATGCGAGTTAGATAAAAAATACAAACAAAGTGTTATCTGTTTTTTTTTCTTGGCTGTGATCTTGCGTGATGGTAAGCAGTGATGTAATTGCTGATGGCTAATCTATTATTATTATGCTCAGTTAAGCAGTTAGGCACCTTTTTAACCTTACACAGTTTTTAGGTATTTATATTAATATGTATTTTTAGTTATATGAACGCACTACTTTTTCTATGTGAGGAATAATTAAACAACCATAAAATATTGTTTTTATCTTTTTAGTTCTTCATTTTTGAATAAACTAGTTAACCCTATCGCTATATCAGCAATCAGTATATACAATTTGCACCTCTATTAACCAGTTTTTTTTTTTTTTTTCAAGATTTTATTAAAATCCTACTTATTTGATTTTAAAGAATCAGCACGATTGGTTGCGACTTAAAATCAGGTAGAGACCTATCAACTACAAGATTCGTATCATTTAAACCGAAACACGATACAGAAAGAAAGAGAGCAAGAGATAGAGTGAGTAGAACTGGGTTCGTAACAAAAATTGGTACTTATGCTGTCAATTTTTTGTTTGTTTGTTTTTTAGTATATATTATGTATATATATGGATATTTCAGATTTTTACTGACTAAAACCTAGTCGTATTTCTACAGTTGCTTTTTGCGTTCTAGGGCTGCGTTGACTCTTTCAAACAATCCTGTAACCTGGCCGGCATTGGCCCTAGTGGGATCTGTTATTTAAATTGAAATCTCTTTGAACCTGCTCCCTATCGGTCAGCGTATTAGTATATTTTTTGAAAGAGTTACCATGGTTCTGGACCGCAAAGGGCAACTAAATAAACACAGATTGTTAGTCAGTACCAGTCTGATAATCGGTCTTGCTCCACTCAGAGACGGAGGAGTCATTTTATGATTATCTGCTTAAAAAACCCATCGCTTACCGTCAATAAACCTACCTAGCGAACTGTTACGGAGTGGGATGCTGAAGACATTTAAAAAAAAAACACTATTAGACTTTCTAAAACTTTAATTAAAGAAATTAGAAGAAATTAGGTACACGATTAGAAAGAGTGTCCACATCAAAAGTGCAAAAACCGAACTGCCCGATGCATTGCCGGACAGGCTTACGATCACTTTTCATTGACGTCATAGCCTTAGCTAGAAACCAAGTAAACAACGGAAGCTGGCAGCAGTTTACATAGCCTTGGTATGGCAAAGTGGTGCTATTATAACAGAAGTCTTTAGGTTCAGTCACACCAAGTTTAGACACACACTACTCAATAAGATTGACATGCGCTGCCAAAATGTTCAAATTGACGTCATTATTGTGAAAATGTTACTTTTCATACAACCTCTTGAAATAAAAAGACAGAAAAAATGAAGAAAGGAAGAAAGAAAGGAAGAAAGGAAGAAAGGTAGAAAGGAAGAAAGGAAGAAAGGAAGAAAGAAAGAAAGGAAAAAAAAGCAAGGAAGAAAGGAAAAGAAAGCAAGGAAGAAAGGAAGAAATAAATGAAGGAAGAAAGGAAAAAAGGAAGAAAAGAAGAAAGAAATAAAGAAAGACAACTTGCATAATAGAGTTTTATTACTAGTACTACTCACCAATGACATTCAGTTCATGTATCTTGGACACTTTCGAATACAGCGGTGTCTCAAGCGCGATCTCGCAGGCGTAGGGGCCCGACGCGGAGAAGTCGAGCCGTTCCAACGTTATAGACGTTGGAGACAGCTTTATTAGCTGTAGACAATGTTAATTATATTAATTATAGTAAATTAATGTTAATTTAAGGGTAGCAATAATATTAAATAAATAAATATAATAATATTTCACAACTTTTACACAATGCCGTCTAGTCCCCAGCTAAGCTAATGTGTTATGAATACTAAACAACTAATAAAAACATACTTATATATTTCTAAATATTTATACATATTACCATATTACTACTATTATTTATTATATTATGTGTCCGTATATCTCAGAATCCTGAGGTCCTGGACCTTTGAAAGGCGAACAAAGAGCCGAAATCAATTCGCAGAGGCCCTTTAGATACTTTTAATGGAACTTGATGCCAAGAGACGATATATTATTATTATTATATACTTATTATAGATAAATTACACCCAAACAGGAAAAATTACCGTGCTCATTACACCAACATTTGTCTTGAGGGGGGAATCGAATCTACAACCTCCAGCATAGCAATCAGAGCCACTAACCACTAGACCAACTGTGGGCCGGTCAATTTTTATTGAGTTATCACGATTAAGTAGTAATATTTTTCATAGTACTTCTACCACAGTGTAGTCATTATATCCTAAACACATCATTGTACCAGTAGCTACAGTAGGTAAGGTTTTTAATATCCCTCGTTAAAGAATTAATTCAAAAAAAGTCAGTAAAAATATTCGATACAATTCAGAGAAATATAAATATTAACTTAAAGTTGCTTCATTTGAAGAAAATAAACCATATTATCATTATCTTCACAAATAAGGACTTACAAAATGAAAAATACTTTGACTTTAGAAAGTTTGAAATTCAATTTACATAAAATACGTAGGTTGGATAAATTATTATCTTAGTACAAGATATTTTGAGATTGAGCAAGATTTTATATAATACTGGCTTTTGCCCGCGACTTCGTCCACGCAGAAGTCGAAACTTTTTCTTTTAGGTTTTTTGATTATATTTTTTTTATTATTATTAATAGTTCTGTCCGCGACTTCGTTCACGTAGTTATTGGAGATATTTGTAAAGTGCAAGAATATTAAGAGGCTGTTTAAGATACATCACACTATTACCATTTGCCCTACTGGACCAGTCAACACTGTGGCACTGATCACGTAATTGCGAACAAATTTAATTCCGACTCTGATTCCCCTAGTTTTTGAAGAAAAATAATTTGTGTAACCATTTCAATTTGAGTGAATATGGGAGAAGGCCACTCGGAGTTAGTGAATTCAGGAATTCTTTATAGTAATGTACCACATTTCCTTGATCCATTACATTATCAATAGAAATGTAGTTTACGCTTATCTCCTCGCTGCTAGTATTTCTAGCCGTGGATATTACCCTTTGACAAATTTACTGGTAGTCTTTATTTTCCATTTGATCTAACGTCTGGAAATCTGGATAAACATTCGAGATCAGATCTACAATGCTGATAACTTTCTCAATCACGATCAATTTTGATTTTTCGATTTCGCCATTTTTTTCGGATCGAAGATCGAGCACACAGTATTTTTCTACAAAAAAAAAAAAGAAAACATACAGCCGCAACTGGTATAAAATAAAAAGTTTATGTTCAGTTTAATATTTTCACCATCAATTCCCAGAAATATAGGAAAACCCCATTAATTACAACAATAATAAATAAACAAGTTTAAAGGGATTATTGTTGTATGTTGTTTGTCTCATTTGGAGAATTTCTGAGCACTTGTGGTCGACCCGAGAGGAAAGCTTGTAGGGTCTCCCAACTTCGAGAAAATAATATTTACGCTAGCTCTCCTAACGAGAAATATACCGCAAATTGTTTGTTTATGTTGATTTATTTATATTTTCTGTATTACTGTGTTGTATTCTCGTTATTGTGTCCTGCCTGAGAATTCTAAAGGATTAGTTCGTTTAAATAAAACGATAAATATTAAGTCTTTGAGTATTGTTCTTGGACTAAATTTACCATTTCTTCAACCCACTTATATTAAAAACGAATGATTTAAGTATACTTAAATGCTATCATTTTGAATTATTGTATGGTATTCAAATATATATCTCCTAGAAAGAAGGTCTGAGTCCCAGCAGTGGAAACTATAAGGCTGATGTTATGCTAAGCTATACCATGCTATGCTATGCTCGAGTATAGCGGATTTTGTATGTAAGCAATAATTTTGTGTAAAAATATTTCTAGGTAATTTAGGAAACAATTCGCTCATTATTTTGCTAAGTAGGTGAATTAGTTTTAAGTAAATAATAAATAATTATGAAGGAGTTTTGAGATGATGTAAATTTGTCGACTATGTAATGTATTACATTGATTTTCTATAATTAATATAACTTGTATTTTTTAAATTTGTTTAAGGAATTTTAGTGTTTATTAAATATGTAGAACACTTTAGTAGGTAATTTATCTGAGACATAGGTCACGAACCCTAGGCCACGACCTAGTTCACGAAGAAATCAATTGTTATCCCTTTGCCGAAGTAAAGTAATGAAATAAACAAATTGTACGGGACTGACCGGGATTTGTGTAAAATAAAACAGGAGAAAATACGAGATTACTGCGCACTGTATATTAGCGTGTACAGGACAAGGGTGCTAACAAGAATGACAAGACATTTCTTATAGCTAATTAGCCTACTTATAAAACTAAACAAAAATAGGATGCATCGTCGCTCGTTGCTATCACTAGATATCAGGCTCTTCACGTGAAGGGTGTTGTTAACTTCAACATACCCCCGGACATTGAAAGATTGTCTTTCAACAAAATCAGCAAGTGACGGGTAGTGGGCAAATCCTATTGAAGGCGCGCCGAATTACTCCAGCAGAAGTCCGGATATCAGCCACCCGAACGATACCGTCTGATCCTGGGTGGACGGCAACAATTCTTCCCAACTTCCATTTAAGAGGGGGTAAGTGATCCTCCTTTATTACCACGAGTGAATCCAGCTTCAGTGCATCCTTGCAGGAACGCCATTTCGTTCTCTGCTGCAATTCAGACACAAACTCCTTACTCCACCGGGCCCAGAAATGTTGGCGGAGTTGCTCGACCCGTTGAAATCGAGCCAAGTGATGAACGGAGTGTTCCAGATAGTCCCGTTGGGGTAATGATGTGAGCGGTCGACCCACAAGGAAGTGTCCCGGCGTCAGAGGTGCAAGGTCAGCAGGATCAGAAGATAGCGGCGTCAATGGACGAGAGTTCAAGATCGCCTCGATTTGAATAAGCGTGGTGTTAAGTTCTTCGAACGTTAAGTTACAGTTTCCCAACACTCGTTTCAAATGATACTTTGTCGATTTAACACCCGCTTCCCAGAGTCCGCCGAAATGAGGAGTATATGCGGGAATAAAATGCATTTTAATACCATCATTTGCCAAACTTGCACCTAAGGAATCGCAATTAGTTTTTAAAAATTTTGATAAATCGTTGTATGCGCCAACGAATGAGGTACCGTTATCGGAATAAATGTTAGTTGGCTTACCCCGTCGCGAGATAAACCTATATAAGGCAAGTAAATAGGTATTACTGGTTAGATCGCCTACTAGCTCCAGGTGTACAGCTTTAGTGGCAAAACAAATAAATATGGCTACGTACACCTTCACTAACCTGCAACCGCGACCTTGCCGACTGGCACACATGATAGGGCCAGCATAATCGACACCAACATTGTCGAAGGGATAACCTCCTGGCTGGACACGCTGCTGCGGCAAATTTCCCATCAATGGAGTAATTACGTTACCCTTCATGCGACAACAGCGCACACAGTTTCGATAGCAAGCCCTAGCTAGATTACGGCCACCTATAGGCCAGTACGATTCTCGAATTGAAGCTAACAATAACTGAGGGCCTGCATGCATCAATCTTTTATGCTCAAAATTAAATAATAATTTTGTAAAAATGTGAGCGGACTGTAAAATTATAGGATGTTTTTTATTATATGGAAAATCAGAATTTTCTAAGCGCCCTCCGACACGCATGATTTTATTTTTATCTAAATAAACATTAAATTTAAAGAGGACACTTTCGAAGGTATATTTTGTTTATTTAATAGTAATTTGTACTCTGGAAACGACTCGATTTGACAATTTAAAATAATAACATTCAATGCTTCCTGTAGTTCATCTTCAGATATAAATTTATTAATGACAGGAAGTTTCCTACAGGTTCTAACAAATCTTAACACATACGCTATTGAACGAACAAGTCTTAAGTAGTTTGAGAAACGGTTAAAATCTATTAAAGTATTGCAAGCATTATTTGTTACAATAGCGCTCAATGAAACTTGAGGTCGAGTTTCGGGTAAAGTCTCGAGTTCTAAACCTTTAACCTGAGATGGCCAGTTCGACTGATCTTCCTTTAAGAAGTCGGGGCCACACCACCACAACTGCAGCCCTTGCAGAACACTAATATCCACGCCACGAGATATTAGGTCTGCTGGGTTCTTGTCAGTTGGGACATGACGCCAAGTGCAGTTACCCGCCTTATCTAGAACTTCAGCAACGCGATTGCGCACAAATGGCTGAAGTTTAGAAGGCAACATCTGCAACCATCCCAATACAATAGTCGAATCTGTCCAACAGTAAACCCGATCAAACTTCACTCGAAGTGATTTGACCACCTTCTCATAAACGCGAGCTCCCACGACGGCACCACACAGTTCCAACCTCGGAATAGTAGTAGGTTTAATCGGCGCCACACGACTTTTACCGATAAGTAAACGAACCATGCATTCACCATTTGCATTAACACTACGGATGTAGGCACACGCACCGTACGCGCGCTCAGATGCATCTGTGAATACGTGCAGTTCTAACGTCTGGTAACCGTCCGTCATAACATACCGTGGGATACGTAACGTAGTTAAAAGAGGGAGAGCTTTAACAATAGCGTTCCAAGTTGTGCTAAGTTCCAGAGTCAACGGTTCGTCCCATGAAAGTTTGTCTAACCACATTTTTTGTAATAGCATTTTCATGGTGACTACAAAAGGAGATAAAAGACCTAAAGGGTCAAAAATACGTGTGGTCGCTGAAAGCAAATCACGTTTAGTACAACATAGAAGGTGACTTAAAACTAATTAAGAAACCTATTTCATCAGATTCAGCGAACCAGTCAAGTCCTAATAATTTATTGGGTTTATTAGATCCTACACCTAAATCTAAAGATGACTGAGTCCCTGACACTAAAATAGGTTCATTCGACTTCCACTTTCGAAGTAGAATGCAAACTGACCTAATGACTTACATATATTCCGCAATCCGCCATGACTTATGAAATAATTTACTAAAATCAGATTTAGCCTTAAGTCTGCGTTCCAAGGAATAAAAACATTTTGTAGCCCTATGAAATGACTCACCCAAAACAGATGGATTCTGCTTCATAGGTAGACGTACACAAAAACGACCGTCTTCCAAACGAGTCGTAGTTTTACAAAAATGCTCCTCACACAACCTTTCTTCAGGCAAATAATTAGAATTTTGCGAGTTAATCTCTTCGAGATTCCAAAATCGCGTAATATCATTTTGAATTAAATCTAGGTCGGCATCATTACAGGGACTAGTTTGAGTAAAATTACATCTAATGTTATTTATTGGTTTACTGTGATTACTATAGATAACGGGACCAGAGACGATCCATCCTAACCTGGTTTCACATAACACCGGCTTTCCGACTCCTAACTTAATTCTTTGCGAACCTAACAGGTCCCAGAACAGATCAGCACCAATTAAAAGATCTACGTCTGAGGGCTTGTAAAAAGTAGGGTCTGCCAGACAAATATCAGTTGGAATGTTCAGGTTAGATAAATCTAATTCACGACATGGCATCTCATTAGTAATCAATGGCAATACAAAACATAACAACTTAGCATTATAACTATTGTTAAGTGACGTCATTTTTACCTGACACATATTGCCTACGCGACTGGACGCGTTATTTATGCCATAGATTGAACTATTAATCGAACTCGTATTTAACTTAAGTCGTTTACATAGTCGCTCCGTCATGAAGCACGATGTACTACCGCTGTCGAGTGTCGCTCGCACAATATGCTCATGATTTTTGTAATCATATAATTTAATTAACGCGGTTGACAATAAGACGCCGCGCTCCTTACTCTCGCCATGAGTAGGGGAAATGTTCGCAGACAAGGACACGTTATTCGTCGCGTCAGTGTCAGCGGACTGCGCGGGCGCTGCAGACGTTGACGGAGACAAAGTTGCATAATCAGATGTGTTATCGTTACCTTTTGTTTCCGAAGTATGAATCAAAGTGTTATGCCTGCGCTTACACAACTTACAACCCGGTTTTTTGCAATTGTTAGAAAAGTGACCAGTACGAAAACAGTTATAACATAATTTAAAAGTAGGAATCAATTTGCGTCGAGCTTCATTGCTCAATGCAAGGAACTGTGAACAATTAACTAAACTATGGTCACCTTTGCAATTAGGACAAGATTTCGAAGCAGGTTCAGTGCTCACCATATTAGAATTTTGTGTCGTCACCATGGATTTGATTTTACTCGCGGAACTTGATTTAGGGTTACCTGACATGTTGTGTTTAGATAATTCTAAAGTTTCAATTAGATCAGCGCGTGCGCGAATGAATTGGAGGAAAGTATCGAACGTAATCTTGCTATTCTTATCAGTGTGACCTTTGAACTCCTCCCATTCACGGTAGGACTTCTGATCCAACTTACGTGTTACTAAATATATCAACAACGTGTCCCACTGCTTGACTGGTTCGCCTAAAGATTCTAACGCTCGCAAGTTTTTATTTAACAGATCAATTAACCCTTTCAAAGCGATAGAAGACTCTTTCGTGATAAGTTCAATGTTAAATAATGCTGACACATGATTCTGCACTAATAAGCGTTTATTGTCAAATCGATCGCAAATTAAATTCCAAGCCACATCATAATTGTTCGCTGAAAACTCAATAGATTGGATTACCACGGCAGCAGATCCCTCCAGAGAAGCACGTAAATAGTGGAACTTGTTGATTTCGTCGATCTCGTCATTATGATGGATGAGGCTAGTGAAGGTGTCACGGAACTCTAACCAATTGCTATATGAACCATTAAATTTGGGCAATTGTATAGTAGGCAACTTAATAGGTTTATAAACACTACCCCGACTACCCTTACCACTAACTGAACCATTTTGCTTGTTACTCTTACTCACTAACTGTTGAGCCCTCGACAATGCCTTATAGTATAATGTCTCGAACTCGGAACGTTCAGACAACTGGGCCTTCGTATCGTCAACCATACATTCTAACCGCAACTGTACCTCATCATATTGTTCGTACAACGACTCCAGTTTTCCCATGCGCAACTGTAATTCCATGACATCGCATTCGCTTAATGTTACGTCATCCAATGCGTCCAAGTAATTGACAAATGTAGTTAAGCGACCCTTAAAACTTCCTCGCTTCTTTACTAATTCCCTTTCCTCGGACATGCTGGGAATCGAGTGTTGTCGACCTGGAATGTATATAATCGCAAAATAAATAATTTAATATACTTAATCCGAAATTAATTTAGGTACAGAGTTGTAAGGTAGAATTTAATAAGGTCTAACAATGTAAATAGGTAGGTAAACTTTCTGTATAAAATAAATCTGATTGCAAATGTAACGATACAACTTTTATTATAAATGAATTCCTCAATAACTTATCTAATAAGTTATTACACAAAACACCACAAAACTAAAGTACACTACGGGCAAGTTAACTGAGATTAACAGTCAATAGTTTGAAATAATATCTAACACTTTCCAGAATAAACTATGATTAACGAATACCTACACATTAACTATGATACTTAACTGAATAGTTATCGCTCAAATGCAACAATACAAATTATATAAATGTAGTTCTAATTCCTACTATACTTTTAAAAGTATTATATAATAACGACTGTCGCTAATTGTACATGTAACATACAAAAATAACGAAACTATTCAAAAAGAAAACCGGTACTCAATTAACATAATTAACAAAATAAATGCACTAACCTTTTGTAAATTTAAATAAAGCTAGATACAACCTGTACGAGTGTTGGGTGATGATATTATCCAATATACTTAACACCGTGAGAAATAATTTGTACTCAATCCATAAGACACGCTGTCGGCGTTTAACCTCTCAAATCCAGATCAATTATTTCCGTCTTCTAATTATATATTCTTCAAATTACTTGCTGATAACGACAATCAAATTCAAAATCAAATTCAAATTCAAATTCAAATTTAAATCTTATTGTATCAACCTTAATTATGTTATTGTATTAATCTGTCATATTTGTCACGTTTTCTTACGTTACCAGATTGAATTTATTAAATCTTCTAAATTCAGTATTTATACTGTCAATATGATGCAAATAATATCTTACTTTTTATTTGTAAATCTCAATATGATTTATCTATTTTCCCTAACATTAAAATAAAAAAGAGAACTGAACGACTAAAGGAGGCGTCAAACTATCAGAAAATAAAAATGCCATACGCCTACGTAAAACATAAAAGCGATATACACTTTTATTACGGTTTCACTTCAGCCATATCGATAACTCTAAGATGTATCAATAAAGAAAGAAAATATTTTGCCAAGTATTTTTTTATTCTTTTATTATTTATGAAGTAACAAGATGAAGAGTATCAAGTGGTACTTTTGTAAAGGAATATACACGTATAAATTGAAGTATTTTTTTTGTATTGGTATAACGTTCACTTACTTTGATATTGAATGATACCTGTCCTATAAAAAAAAAGTAGGTTAGAGGCAAATAATATGAAATATAAGGATAAGAATCCTAGGAAAAAAACATCAGTATTGAATGGGATTTGGTTTGGCTTCGAGAGCAGTGGTGGTCGAGTGGTAACGGTTCCGACTTACGAGTTGTAGGTCGCGGTTCAAATCCAGCATAAGTTTGTGTAATTTATTTCATCACCATTGCTCTCAAAACGGTGAAGGAAAACATCGTGAGGAAACCGGCATGTCCTAGAACCAAAAATTTGAAGACATGTGACATCCACCAACACGCACTGAGCGCGCGTGGCGGGTTACGGCCCATTCCCTCTCTTAGAGAGGAGGCCTGAGTCCCAGCAGTGGGGACATTATAATAAGGCTGATGCTTTGCTATGCTACACTATGGTTTGGCTTTATTGCCAAACTAATCGCAATTTTGTTTTCTTGGCTTTTTTAGATTTAGTTCTGATACGAATACAGTTATTAGGTTTTATTAGAATGCGAATATGCGAATGAAGCACCGACTTTCTCGCGAGCGAAGCCGCTGTCAGAAACAAGTACTTCAATAAAATTCTCAGCACGATTTTACCGAGATTGTGCCTGGTTCAATGATTCCATATATATTGATAATTTGTCTACACAACTCTACATCAGTTTTTTTTTTTAGAAAACAAAATACATAGGAATAAATTTCCGAATAATTAAAACAACCACTAAACTACACTCTAAAAAATCCCGCAAAAAATACTCTTACCCCTAAGTTAGAAACGGATACATATTTGAATGTCGAACATCAAAATACCTGCCTACGGGTAAAATGTCGGCGTTCAAAACATCGAAAATTTAAATATCGAGTGTATCATAATATTGAAAATTGTTCTACTTGTAACTTGTCTAAATGTCCATCTGGGCAAGGTTTAAACCAAAACTGGTCAAAGTTCTTTCCCCGTAACTAGCTAGTTTAAACCAGTACTATTATGTGGATTACAGTAGAATCCCGGGACTCGGTGTGTATGCACAATGCATACTGTTTCTACAGAGTACGGAACGTGATTAAATTCTCCTGCTATAGTTGCTGAGCAGTTGTATTCTATCAATGAGGCAGGCGATATTATTGCCTTGATTACACATACCGAGCAAACAGGCGAGACAGAGCTCTGGACCGAAGATACTCGGTACTTAAAAACATAGCACCGAGTGCTCGGCCGAGCGCTTATCTCTACAACTCGCTTACATCACTGTCTCGGCCGAGCAAAAAGTTACTGTCTCGCCCTTTTGCTCGGTACATGTGATCAAGGCATATCTCTGTTTATCATTATGATGATTTTCTTCATTTTATGTGACCTTAAGTGACGAATTAGCCAGTTGTTTGTTTTATATGGTTTCCATTAAAAATAAGCTGTTAAGAGAAGCAACAGAAAACCATGCACAACTTATTTCCCGATAATAACCTCCCAGATATTAATATTCACCCCTCTAATAGCCATTTTGTGAATAAATGTCCCACATGCAACCGCGTGCTGAGAAGGAGTTGTTTGTACGTTAATACAATCTAAACGTTTATCACATTTGACTCTCTGATTGGTAAGAGCTTGAAGCCGGCCAATTGCAACACCGAACGTCATAGCTCGCTGTCCGACCGTCCGGTAACTATCCGGACCGAGCCAAAGTCGTCGACGGCGCGTACTGTTCCCGCGCGCCTCAAGGAGCTGTCAGCAAACTCTAACCCAGCAGGGTCGAAGCTATGGGTTTACAGGTCCCTGGTACGAAGGCTACGAAGGAACGAGGTGGGTTAGTCAGTAAAAGTCTGACACTATCTTCCGCTCCGCCCAAGGGCGGGAGATGTCAGGAATGATTTTTACCCACCGAAAAAAAAACACCGAACGTCATAAGCGTATCGGTCGAGTTAATGTTAAATGAACTCGAACTAACCACTCTCTTTACTTTTAACAATCACAATGACAAAAAAACACTTGTTAAATAAAAATCCATTGTTAACTTACTTAAACACTATTTTACACGTCTTTAGTTTCGGAGTATAAAGTGAAAACTTCCATCTCTAAAGAGTTACCTGTTGAATTAGATCTTAACATTATAAATGGTTCACTAGTTAGCAGTCACAAATAGGAATTTGGATGGAATAACTTCCTCGAGATAAGATGGATGAGTTTTGTGTGAAATATCACATGTCTGAGGAGGAAATAAAAGCTGAGAAGACAGCTGATAAAGATGAATGGAAAGAATATAAAGATTAATTTGTGGAGCGAATATAGTAGCATCACATTCTAATAATGAACACAAATAATTTCACAATGCTAACCAAGATGTGAATAGTGATAACAATCACATTCAATATTATAAAAGCGAAAGTTTGTATGTAGGTACGTATGAATAGTATTTTTTGTCTTGGCAGTATACAATATTATTTATATGTGAAACCTGATTAGGATGAAAACCACCGACGCTAAGGGTCATTCATAGGTCACGAAGTCATAGCGGGCATTAGGCGCCAGTGCTTATCCAGGGCTGGGTGCAGGAGCAAAACAACCCCTCAGTCGACCGAATGATCTGGTGAACATGTATTTGTGCTGACGATACTTGGAATATTTTTTTACATATTAAAATAGATAAGGAAAGGAAAGTCATAGATGAGATGAATGAATTGTGTGTAATTGGTGATGCAGTAGTTAAATAATTAGATACAAGAGCTGGATTTCCACACGGAACAAATATTTGTAACCTACAGGTAGTTTTACCGGCTCTGAGTGCTTTTTGTACGAGAGTTTAGATTTTGTAAATTCAGCTACGACTCATGAGTAATTTTAATAGAAGTGTAAAGTTCTTTTGAAAAGTAAAGAACAAGAAAAGAAAGATGACTAAGATGAGTTTGAAGATACACGGAGCAAATCCACATAGATGATGACTAGTAAGCATAGCCAGACTGGAACAGCAAGTAAAGCAATCAAAACCCCATATTTTTACACACTATCTCAAACAATACTATGTGGACTAACCGGCAGCATCGTATTTCCCGCATGCATCCATATTTGAAATAGAAATGGAGTTTATCCTACGTGATTTTCATTCCATGTTATAATAATACATTGCTATGTCCGTCGGGGATATATTTGCAACCGACTTCGGGAAAATAGACGGTCTTATTGTGTTTGTAGATAAATGATGATGTACTGCATGCACCGTTTTATTTAATTTGTATTGTAGAAGCTACAATAGAACTGTTGGATCCAGATGTATTTAATTTGGAATGTTGTCTAACGTGATTTTGTGAATAGAATGCAGTAGTCTGTTCTGATGGAGGATAGAATTACGAGTATATTGGACATTGCATTGTGATTCTAGTGGTTCCTTCGTTAGAGTAATTCTTAGAATATCATGATTGATATTCTTATCCCCGATTTCTGATTTAAGCATTTGAAGTTGAGAATTACTCAAACTCTACTTTAGCCTGCAAATCTGTCAAAATTTGGCATTTAAGTATGGTTTGAGTCGTTCTTAACTCAAAATACTCAATTCAGAAACCCGCCATAAGAATTAGACTCTTATTTTTTTTTTAATGTATATTGTTCGGATTGTTCTTTTTTATTGTGATTTTATGTAGAGAACAACGCAAGTTTGTAAGTTTTTTTGGTGTATAATAAAGTGTATTCTTTTCATTTCCACTAGTATCTAGACGTGGACCTAAAACCTACAAGCTTTTAGGTCTAAGTATTAGGTAAAAGACTATGTTTACCTTAAACCTAGTAAGTACCTAAACCCTAGTAATTACTGTTAGTGGAAAATAAAAATAATCCTTTTAGAAAACGAAACCCACAAATTGAAACAATCTTCCAAATTCATTACACAAAATAAAATAAATTTCTTTCATATTTTCTTGTTTTTACTACAATCAAGCTAAAACAATAGCTTTTAATCTATTTAATGCCTTCAATTAACTTTTCTTTTAAGCCTTTTTAGACCAAAAAACTAAATACTAAGTTGCTTATTTTCTTGAAGGCCACTTTAATTTGATGTTGAGCTATGGATCAATAGGTTACTGGATTAAGTACAGCCTCTGCGAGTTAATTAGTCAGGTCTAGCTAACTTTTCTAAGTTATCTTGTGCTTGGCAATTATTGAGCTAATTAATTTATACCGCTAGCAAATTAGGGCGATAATCTAGGCACGAATTTTAGGGCTGGGCCTTTTGTTAGTTCTTTACTAAGGTTTAGTTGGTAATTTAAACAAATTTTGTTACCCATTTTCGCACTTAAAGGACTTAAAAGCTTTGTAATTGTCGATCTTGTTGCTGAATAAAGGTAGGTATATAAACTTTGTACAACGTCATTTTCTATAGACTCACCCAAACCCTCGGGTATTTTAGATTTCTGTATCTCCTATACACAAAGTCCGGGCTGTTTCCGTTTCCCAAATACAAACAAAACATTTCCTAGATGGATCTGAAATGATTCAAAACAATGATATCTTGGGTCCAACTGTGAAGTCGGTCGCCACTTTTGACGCTACTACAAAACAACGATGGTACAATTGGCTCTCATTTAGCCCTCAATCAAAATGACTGGCAGTTGTAGGATATTTTGAATTTAAAATTAAATGTGAATGTCTACATGTCTGTATGAATGGTTTTTTTTTGCTTTTTTGTTTTGCAGTTTGTAAAAAAATACAACCGACTACAATATAAAAAAAAAGAAACAAAAAGTGCAAAATAACTTTAATTTCGGAAGTCGGTGTTTCTATAAAATAGTTTGGTTTCTTCGTATCTCCTTTTCGAAGTCGGTTAAAAAAAAATACTAATGAATAGCTGTTAGTTAGTGTCGCTAAAACTAGAGAACGGCTAGACCTATTTGGCCAATTATGATCTTGAAAGATTCGTGATACTCCAGGGAAGGTTTAAATTGTGAGAAAATATGGACAAAATCACGAAAAAAAAATCGAATGCAACGCCATCTCTTATTAAAATATAATTTTGAAATGAATTTTGCTGGTTTTGGTAACACCCGTAGATGGCGTTATCCTTCTTAGGCGGTATGAAGTTTGCTGGGTTATAGACAAGCACGTTCATATAAACTATTTGTCAAAATACTGAAAAGTTCAAACAAAAAATCGCTGCAGCGCTAGATTGCCATTATGTCATCTAACAAAACATTTAAAACTTACAGCGCTAAGACAGCTTATAGAGGATACTTTTTCGCGACCAAAAGGTCTAAAGCGCCATGAATTTCTTAGTACTTACGCGTTTTGTTCAACTTAGTGTCATGACATGTCATCCATATAGATTTTTATACCGCAGAAGTGACACAGTTTCTTGCCTACAATACTTCATTACAATAATACTCTATTTCAAAATGTAATTATAGTGTATGTAAAAACGAGATCTCAATAACAGTAAAACAAATAAATAAATCAGTAACCACTGATAAGACTACAAGTTCAACTGAACCTAATTCAAATTTTAATATTAACCTGCACGTAATATGGTACGTAAATTACCTAGTGCTAACGAATGACAGCATGCTTAACAACAAAACTTACCGATGAAAACATTTCTTTATGAGATTTTATCAAAAAACGCACGTCGTCATAATTTAATAAGAAAAAAAATCATTGTTATTAATTATACAAAAAAAGAAAGAGCATTAAATAAAATATTTAAAAATATCAAACAGTATAAAAGACCGTGCGAAGTCTGTATTTTGTAAACTAGCTGTAGGTAAAAACCTAAAACTGCTTTTTGTGGGAGGGAACATCTGTATGTTTTAGTCTATGATTGTAACATGGGGAAGTGTTTAAATAAAATAATATCTTCTCTAACGTACTATTACGATAGAAGAAGCTATTACATTGCTTGAACAACCAGTGGTTTTACTTACTTGACTACAAAATTATTATATATGTCCAAGTTCACTTAAATTTGTATTTATAAGCGTCACGCTGACACTGCATGAACGTCAAAACTGCACTAATGCCATCAATGTAAAAGTGTTCGGCCTGCAGGTCACTTAAGTGAAGTTAAGTGGCTGTACGGCACGCCTTATCTAGTGCGTAGTACATATATATCGATGGCTACGAGGTGATATAGGTTGATTGCTCTAAATTACAAATACAAATACAAAATCTTTATTTCTGAACCAAATAGTTTACATTAGTAGGTGATTGGAGCCTCCTTTTAAGCATGTAATGCCTGTATTAGGAAACTCCGCTCTTCCACAGCAATATACAATATTTAATAACCTAGATTTAGAGCATGCTTGTGTGTTTGTGCGTATGATGGTGTGTTCCTGTGTGATGATGTGTGCTTGTGTGAGTGTATGAATGTGTGTGTATGTTAGTGTTTGTGTGTAAATATACGTTCGTGTTTTACCTTATTTGTTGCAAAAGTGCCTCAGTGTCTTCGTAATTCAAAGTTTTTAACCAGTTGGTAAGAATTTTTTTACACTCGTGTAGTGGTTTGTTGTGTATATAAATCTTTCTATTTATTTTATTATAAAGTTGACATGACAATTTATTGTACTGAATGGCAGCAAATTTGGTTTTAGTTTGTGGAACCTTTGCTATGAGATCTTTCCGTCTCCTTGTTATTGCACTCGGATCATATGGTAGATTTTTATGTTTCTTTAGGATGGTATATATAATATATAGCTTTCTGACAGATAGTAGTCCACTTTCCTGATAAAGCATTTCAGTAGGGTATCTATTCCTTTT
This sequence comes from Leucania comma, assembly GCA_958295575.1. Taxonomy (NCBI): domain Eukaryota; kingdom Metazoa; phylum Arthropoda; class Insecta; order Lepidoptera; family Noctuidae; genus Leucania; species Leucania comma. The sequence goes on from OY282469.1 coordinate 7,112,119, forward strand.
GAAATACATTATTTTTATCATGGCACGTTGTCCTCGTTCAACATGTATAAAATGTGATTTTGCTGTACCACCCCATATGGTTATACAGTAGGCTATTACTGATTGTGCTAGAGAGATATATACTTCATTTAATAAATTTCTATGAGAGCCTGATTTCTTTTTTATGTTTTTGGGCGCTATATGTCTTAAAGTTTTAAAAATCCACCCCAACTTCCTAATCCTTCCAGTGACATATTCAACATGAGAGCACCATGATAATCTATGGTCAATAATTACACCTAGATATTTTGTTTTGAGAACTTTACTGATTGTAGGGCAAGTGCAATCATTATTTTCAGTTTTTTCACATGAGTGTACTTTAATGTTGAACAATTCATCTGGTTGTGAACTTTTATAGATGGAGAAGCATATATAGTTGGTTTTCGTGGTATTTAACGTAAGAAGGTTGTTATCAAGCCAAGTCGCAATTTTGAACATACCTTTTTCTGTCTTAATTTTAACATCGGACCAACTATGTCCATGGAAGACAACAGCAGTGTCGTCGGCGTAGGAAAATATATCAGCGTTTTCAACTTTCATGTTACAGAGGTCGTTAATGTAGGCTAAAAATAGTGTTGGACCTAGAACACTACCTTGCGGCACGCCGAACGACACATCAGCATCATCACTAATATACTCTCCAATCTTTACCCTCTGTTTCCTATTTGTGAGATAATCTTTAAAAAAATTAAGAGGTATTCCCCTTACTCCAAGTTTTTCTAATTTGTTCACTAAGGTGGGAACGGAAACGGTGTCAAAAGCTTTTTTTAGGTCTAGAAATACCGTTAGGCATTTCTCCCCTCTATCTAAATAATCAGTGACTAATGTGGTTAGGGATCCAACTGCATCCTCGGTGGAAACTCCATGTCTAAACCCAAATTGCGTTGAGGATATAATTTTAAACTTATTTAGATAGTTTACTAATCTGGAGTTTGTTAATTTTTCTATTACCTTAGACAGGGCTGGTAACACCGAGATAGGTCTATAATTATTGACATCGCTTCCATTCCCCCCCTTGTGGACTGGAGTAATAACAGATTGTTTCAGGGGAGCCGGGAATACCCCGCTTCTGAAACAGAAGTTAGCCAAATGGGCAATAACAGGTGCAAGGTCTTTATTACAGTATTTTAGGAATTTTGTTGATATACCATCCCAGCCAGGGGCACTATCAGACTTCAAGTTCTTTATGATACCCTCTACTTCCTCAGTGTCGGTATCCAAGAGGACGAATGAATTTAATTGCGTATTAAAATTGTTTTGTTGATGATCAGGACTAGTATTATTTCTCGGTTGTATTTGTTGAGCTAATTCTTTTCCGATATTCGCGAAATAGTTGTTAACGTAGTTTACTGAGTCATTCGGAGTAGGTTTGATATTTAGTAATTCTGCACTTTGATTTTTTGTGCTGTTGGTACATGTAATTGATTTTATGTTTTTCCATAATAATTTTGTATTGGCAACTGAGTTGGCTAGTAATTCTCTTTCATATTTCCTTTTAATTTTTTTAATAAGGCTGTTACAATAGTTTCTGTACCGGGTGTATGTGATTTTTAAAATGTCGTTGTGTGGGTCAGCACGTACGTTTTTTTGTAGTTTGTTTCGATTCTTTATACAACGGAGTATTCCAGGAGTAATCCACGGTTTGATTATACGTTTGTTATTGGAAATATTTCTTAATGTAGTATTATTCTGGATAGTTTCAGTAAGTTTTTCTATAAATACATCGGTTAGTACATTAGGATCATTACAGAACATCAATTCGCATATATTTTTTTCTTTTAGATAATTTAATGCTTCTTCAAAGTTTAGGGTGGTAACGCTTTTATGTATAATTTTATTATTTTTTGTTTTTGATAATGATAAAAATGTAGTAAAGTGATCTGTGATTGAAGTTTGTAAAACAGCGATTGATGCACATATTTTGCTCACATTGATTCGTAACATTAAATGGTCTAGGCAATTTTGTTCCCTGGTAGGTAGTGTATGACCCGGTAATATGGCATAGGCAGACAGAGTGTTCAGGTAATTGAGGCGGTTATTTTGCTCAGTAGGCGTCTCAGTCTCTTTTGACCTAATATTGATATTTATGTCTCCAGCTATTACAAGGTTTTTTTGGGAGTCTATATTATCTAAATGTGAGCTGAGTGAGTCTAAGAAATTGCTAATATTTGTATTTGCCGGTGATCGATATATGCATAGCACAGTGGTATTTACTATATCTACTTGAAGACATGAGGCCTGGGATAATTCTAATTCCCGAATTTTTGGTTTTAATGTATTTTTTGCATAGACAACCACCCCATCATTTTGATTATATTGGCGAGTTGTGACATAAGACTGATAATTGGCTAATTGTGGTATGGGTTTATTAACACTTAATCTACATTCTGTTAAGATTATCAAATCAGTTTCAAATGGAAGTGAAGATAAAGTAATAACAAAGTCATTAAAATTGCAGTATATACTCCTTATGTTCTGCGAAATTATAGTTAAATCATTTTTCCTAACGCAAATATGATTAGAAATACTCGACGGACTACATTCAATAGAATTAGAAATTTCAATTGTGTCCAGTTCATTAATTGTTTGAACTGTGTTACTCATACAGAGTATTGATAAGTAGAATTAAAGTCGCAGCTTGACCTTGGTAAGTATTATCCCTGATAGACAAGCGAGTGCAATATTTTATCATTGTATCAAAAAGTAATAGTTTGTTTAATATTAGTATAATTGTTGAGTGTATCACCATGTCGTTCATTTTAAAAAGTATATTATAATATATTTTGTTCTTCAATTTTTGAGATGTGTATGTATGTGTTTGAGTTCTGCATGCAATTATATATGAAATAGTGATAAATAGGGTTTGAAATTGATTGTAGTGAGTGTATGTGTGTATACTTAAACTTATATAGCATTTAAAAATAATCCTTAAAACCACTAAATTAATATTACTTAATGTGAAATGATAATATGTTTTTGACCGGAGTATGATCAAAAGGTCATTTAAACAGACAAAAACCGATAAAACAAGTATACCTTCTAGCATTTCATAATGATAATAAGCAAACAATAGTCATACTTTCTGCATTAGCTCCTGGATTTGAGCTTCACTACTAACGATCAAAGACGGAGCCTGGTCATCCCTCTTAACGAGTACTTTGCCATATGCAGTCCAGCAGTATTTATAAGCGCCGGATCTTTTCAAATCTCGAGCCAGGAAATATAAGCGAGAGCCCTTGGAAGTTAAATGCTCTGACAAAAATATTGGTGTATCAACATCTGTCTTGAAGCCCAAATGTTTACAGCATAGTTTGGTCTTGTATTTTATATTGAAGTTCTTAGCCATTTTTAGAATATCGTTTTTGAGAAGTGTAGATCCTGTTTCTACAACTATGGGTGTGTTATAGTTCTGTTTATTTCCACGCACCCTATAAATATCTTTAATGTCACTTTTAATTATGGAACAATCAATATTTTGTGAAAGACTCATTACCATGTCTATTAAGTCTTGTCTAGACTCGCCTGTAATTTTAGGCACATTTTTTATCACAAAATTAGTTTTACGACATCCTGTTTCCAAGTCCTCGATCTTATGCTCCAAAGTTGTAATATACTTCTTATCTTCTTTCGCCTGAATTTCCATCTGAGACATTTTCTTTTCGAGATCTAGATTTTGTGACGTGAGGAGTTTAATTGTATCTTGTATGTTAATATTAGTTTCCTGGATATCTTTCAAGGTTAAAGAGACTCTTTGTAACTCACGTTCCTGTTTGGACATAAACAAAGCCATCATTTCCTTTATTTCTTTTTTGAAATCATCTAATTTTTCAGCAATTAAGATGTCCTCCCAACTTCTTTTTGTCCTCTGGGATACGTAATTAGGCGGCGTAATGTTGATGCTCATTTGGTCAATCTCTGACTCAGACACTGATTTATTCATCGGCGAAGCCATCGTATATATAGGAAGACAAAAACAATGTAGTTAATGTTAGATCTCAATATTCTATCCAGCGTGGCAGCAGCGTAACCCGACTTGAGCTACTCAGGTAAGTAAATATTATTATGTTTTATGTTCTTACTTGCGAGCGACGTAGTAGATCACGGGTAATGACGCACGACGACAGTTGAGTCAGGTAGCGCGTAGCAATTGACGTAGCAGCGTAGCACTTGTAGCGGCCGCGTAGGCAAGGCGCGATGACGTATGTAGCCCAACTCGTAGACTGCACAGTAGTTTTGAGTCCGGAGAGCTATGTCGATTTGGCGTAGCGGCTATCACAGCGGTCTCAATGCGGCGCACACGGCGCGACCCAGGTTCAAATCTCACCGGACGGCGATGGCACCCTTTCTAAGTCGATGACGTTCTTCCAATTGTCAGATCAGTTCGTTGGTGAGAGCGAGACCTCCGACACCAACCAAAATGGCCCCTGCGTTTAATGGAAACACACCCAAGATGGAAAGGGAGGGTCCGAGTTTGAATGCGAAATATACTGGATTTAAAAATGAATAAATTAAAAATATTAAAGATGCTTTAACACATCTCCACAAACACGTCCGTTCTAAGTAAGCGCCCGAGGCAGAAATTAATTGTTGAAAAAATGTCAAGAACTTGAATTCCATCGTTTTACCTCGAAGTTATGTAAATGTAAGCCTACTTCCGAAGAACCACTATCTCCTAACAAAATCCTGGCTTAGTTTGGCAGTTAGTAGATCATTTTCTGCGTGTTAGTATTCAAATAACGAACAAATTGTATGTTCATGATTAAGTTTTTTGTACTTTTGGAGCGAAATCTATTGTAAGCAATCATAATATAAATCTTATAATCTCAACATATTTTTTAAAGTAAATACAGTTGGATGCTGGTTGCTGGTTAACCAGTAATTAACAACAAGTTGACTTACATTAATCTCGGCACCGGTGACGTTGTAAAGTTCGAAGGGAGGGTCCCTTCCTCTGACAAATTTCATGATGCGTTGACCGTTCTTGAAGAACACTACCTGCAAATAATAAATCCATTTTAGTGAGTATTAACTACTAATGCAAATGTTATGTCACTGTAATAAGTCTTATTTACACGTGCTTAAAGGTCGTTGAGATTCATGCAGGCAGGTGGAACACTGGCACGCCTCAATCGCGGTGGCAAGTCTCTTCTTTGAGGAGTGGCTGTGTCTGCACCTTCTGCCTAAAGCAGGTTTTCGCCATTCAGGGCCAGTTTAGAAGGGTCCTGTATCGGATTCAGGTGGAAGAAATGCCCGGCAGTTAACATTGTGCGGACCATCCGGAAGGCAACTTGAAGTATACGGTGAAAGTTTGCCTCTTTTGGGCTTGAGCACCGCAGTGTTCTCGTAGAGGAGATTAGCAGCGGCCACCTTTTGCCGCTGGTAATCCCGGCCTAGTACAGTTCGATCACCTCCTTCTGCGAAGCAGTAATACCAGCGAAGGAGATGGCTGCAACCGTGAGGGTATAGACATTCTCGACGACGACGACGATTCCCAGACACCGTTGGCGTGGGCTTGCAACGACGGGCAATGGGTAGCTCGCTGTATTTTCGATATATACTGAGCCCAAGTCGTCGACGGCGCGATATATTTTATGCGCCTCAAAGAAAGGTCAGCAAAATCGTGGGGGCCCAGTAGTGCCGAAACCCGCTAGGTCCGCAGAAATTTTTGAACGAGTTACCGTGGGTGGTCCTAGAATGTAAAAGGCTACTGAAGGATGCAGGTGGGGTTTTTTTAAACTTCTATGCCAGTTATTCGTTTTAGTAATGGCTGATCTTTCAGTGGTCAGATAACTTTTAACTGAGGAATAAAAATAGTGGTTTGACATATTTTCTATATAAAAATTTTGAAACTGCCATTTTTATCCCCCAGTTAAAAGTTTTATGACTATAGAAAAATCGGTCCTTAGAGAAATTTCTTCAATCTTCTTAGACACATTGCAATGTAAAAAAAGAAAATGCTAAATGATGTACCTAGAAAAGATTTACTGCGTACGACAAATGTTTAGAGATCATCATCATAACTTTTGGTTGAGTGTGGAGCTCCTTCCCAGGATATCCGTCACCTCCTTGCAAAACTACCTGAACCTTACACGACTTATATGAAGACAATCACAGAGCGGCCCAGGTGGATAAATACACGGTTAAATTTTGATCGTTTTAATCCCGTGGAGGGTCGATCCTACGTATGAAAGACTAGGTATCGAAATTTTACTTTTTTTCTAAAACTCGAATTAATATACGCATGTAAGATATTAATTCCTCTTTTTAAGTAAATACCAGATGATCGAGTGAAGTGACCTGTAGGTAGTTAGTACGCAACGACTGATAACTACCTACAGGTCATTGGACTCGCTCAGCTGTATACAGGCTGTATCTGACATCGTAGAACAAACGAATACCATGGATCCAGTACATGATTAAATCGTTTATCTAATTCATTCCTTTAATTCACAAAAATATATTAAAATAACGATTTTATACCGTTTAAATTAAAAAAAGTAAAGATAAAAAAAGGAAAATCCGATTAAAATTCCACCACTGGGGGGTCTGTGTAATAGATTCATGGTATTGGTTTGTGGTATGATTTCAGATACATCCTGTATAATTGGTCGGACCAAAGAGTCCGAAAAAAAGTTTAAAATTTAGAGCATAATGTTAAAATATAGGTGTCTTTTCCAGTCACAGTGATAAGATTATAATACGTTAGAGGATCTAAAAATAACTTGAACAGATGTTTAGTAAATGTAAGTCTGTTACTTGAGAGTCTCTAATACGTTTTAGACAGTTTCAATTATGTAATGTCTTCGCTGATAGAAAGGTTTTTTAAGGTTAAGGTGAATGCTCTAGGGTATAACGTGAAATTAAAATTTTTGTAAGTTTTTTGTGATTACAATTTTTTAATTATCAATTATAACTAAGGGCCTTTTTTTTTTTGGTGGTGGGTAAAATCATCCAATGACATCTCCCGCCCTTGGGCGGAGCGGGAGATAGTGTCAGACTCTTACTGACTAAAAACCTTCCCCGTTCCTTCGTGGCCTTAGATACCAGGGCCGGGCTTTCCTTTCGGAAGCAAACCCTTGGCCCCAGTAGGTTTCGACCCGGCCTGCATGCAGCTAGCAGGCTGGGTCTCTACAGATAACTAAGGGCCTGTACGCACTTCGGTTTTTAAACGCGCCATTGACACGCGTTTGTAGCGATACAGACCTGATACGCATGCCAGTCAAACGCAACCTGTGGCACTGTATTAGAATAAAAGCGTAAAAATATCACATGCTGATATATTTATTTGATACTGTTATTTTATTTTATTAAAGTACTTAGTAAATGTTTAAAATTAATAATTGAATTCATATTGTTGAACGAAAAACTGATCCCAACGCCATCTAGGGAGACAAGCGGTACTAAATTTCACAAATGCATTATTTTAAGGGATCGCGCTATGATATCGCTTCCTGCTCAGACATTGTTTATCCTCTATGAGGCACAAATAAACTTCTTTTATTTCATATTTTTATCCAATCTAGCTACTGAATTGACAAGTTCAAATAGACCACACCCTTTATGTGAAATAGGTATTAGTAGGTGGTACAAGTGAGACTAGAAGTCGACTCTTTGATAAAATGTAAGACGCACAGGACCTTTCGTTGCGGCGACACTTGGCGAGACATATGTCCAACAGTGGACTTCTTGGTGAAATGATGATGATGACGATGATGGTTGCGGTTTTGACTACGTACTATGTCACCTGATGAAAAGTGACGATGTGGTTGATAAAGGTTTATTAATTTTTCAATGCACCTATTCGTAAATCCGCTCTTATCCCACCACTTACAAGCACGCAATCGACTGTTTTCCGCACTAGTGCAGAAAAGTCCGCGCGCTTGTCCCCGCTATAATTTTATTGTAATAAAATTGTTTATCGTTTCAGGCTGGGCACACGTTGCCCCCACGAGGCACGAGTCAAACCCCACGAGTCGTAAGTGTATTGAAGAAAGTTGTTTGACACACGTGCAAATTTGTTACTGCAGCTCGTGACTCCATAACCTACCTACGGCTCGTGCGAATTGGCCTCGGTCGCTATGAAAAACTTTCTGCACTTATATCAAAATTTGCTTTTTCAGTTCTAGAGAAAAAGTGTGGGACATCAAGCTCCCTAACAACGACTGATAAAACAACAGGACATCAGCTTATTAGTTAAGTGCCCAAAAAAGCAACAACAACATTATTTATTCATACGAAGACCCAAAGCCTGAGACTAAACAACTAAACAGCGACAATTTACGTCTCAGTTTGTATGTTTTTAATCAATTTCTCGAAACGAAAATAGCTCTGGAGAAACCCTCGTAAACCCCGATCGTATTAATTCGGAGAAGTTCGGGTCTTCGGCTAATAGCCATCGATTTCAGTTTGTATGTGCGTGGTACATGCGAATGTCCTTATTAATGAACAGAGTTAGTTCATCGTGTGTTTCTGCTAAGCGCATGCATCATAAGTGATTTGAGTTGTTAGTGTTTATGAGTTGAAATGCTTTGAGAATAGTCTATGAAATTTTTAGTTGGCAAAGCTAGTGAGTTACTGAGTTTTGAAGAGAAGTTTAGAAGCTCAAACAAGAGGAATACCAAAGTTTTGTTAGTTAAGTGCTCGATTGGGGAACTATGGAAATGCATACCAGGGCCCTGGAATCAAGGCAACGAAGGAGTCAGTAAGAGTCTGATACTATCTCCCGCAAAAACATCACTCGCGCATAATAACGATCTGCGAGTTCGAATGGCCAGGGCGCCTATTGTGGGAAACGGGGCTTGAGCGTTTTCTCCGCTTCACGCTTTTGCTGCTCGAACATTTTCTTTTTAGTTTCTTCCTAGTCATATTTGACAACTATAGAATAGAAGATATTACCTTTATTTGTCAGAATATTGTACAAAGTTATTATGTGCTATATCCGCTTCTCTGTGATATAATAGGATCATAATATTCTGCCGTTTCCGACGTACAAATATGGTTTTAAAATTATGGGTTAATAGTTAATACATTAAATTAAAATTATATTATTTACCATTAGAATTACAAATAATTGAAATTAATTAAACAATAGTTATATGGAAGATTAATTATACAAGTCAAAATTTAATTAAGTCAAGGAGATAAAGTATTATTTATAGGTAAAAATATCAAATATTCAGGTAAATTTTTCAGTCACAAAATCGTCTATCGAGATATTATTTATAATAAAATAAATTGTAAAAAAATATTAATTATTCTTATTGAAAAGCAAAAAAAAAAACAATTGCTTAACAGCAGTTAAATAATTTAAGTTTAAATATTTTGAGGTTGAGGGTTTTAAAGCTATCTGGTAATTTGTTATAAATAGTAATAGATACACAGTATACATTATTTGAAAATAATTTAATACTAAGCCTTAATAAATACAAATCATTTGTAAAGCGAAAGCTTTATCAAAAGGCTTTTTACACTGTAAAGAACTAAATTGAGGATGAAAAGGCTTGGGATTGACCTGATCCAGTAAGCACTACTACTGTTACAATTTATTTCTTTTTTTCTTTTGTTGTTATTTTCAATTATGCTTTTTATTATTTCATTTTTTTTTGCATTTTGATATTGTGAAGTATTTTTATTTTACAATTTAACTATTTTAGTTGAAATAAATTTTTACTTCACTAAGTATTACATTTAGTAAACTATATATTTCCTTTTATTATTGTGAATGTGAAAACTTTGTGGGTTGCTTTTTTATAGCTTTTATTTTCAGAAATTTTAACATATGTCTGGCAATTTGAGTGTTTTCTGCGGCCTGCCCAAATGGCCTTTCCTTGATATTGTCCGTCAAGTCGTTGAGCTCCTTAGTAGTCCTGAGTTAAGCTTTGCGAATACTGACAAATGCTTGCACTGACTGGACAGGTCCTCTCAGATCTGTATGGTTCTTTCTTTAAAAGACCATCTCAGACAAATCTGCATGGTTCTCATGTGATTTGACCATGAAATATTTACTGTATGGACTTTAAAAGACACTGTGACCCTTGAGTTTATTTCGGTATTTCTTCGCAGGGTAGTCAGCTAGGAAACAGAGGCCTCATCTAGTTTAAACTAACGAAAAAAAAAATTATGTGTAAAAGAATTTTTTAAAACCTACTTGCAAAATAAATATAATTTATCATTTAGGTGGAAATTCATCTAACGACTTCTCTCGCTCTAGAGCGAAGTAAACGGGCATGTCAGCATTTTACTGACTAAAGCCCACTCCTATGTTCTTTCTTTGCCTTGCAGTCAAGGACCTCGAATGTCCCAAGCGAACACATGGCCGCAGTAGGCGTCGACCCTGCTGGGCCCCTATTATAGTACTCGAACGTGGAACATAAGGTAGAAACACACTTGTACAATACGACTACTCGTACATAAAGAAAGCAAAGCCAACAGAAATTTTTATTCCAAGGCAGGACGATTCGTCGAAAACTTTTTCGATAGAAAAAATTATTATGTATATCTCGGTTGCATAGGAAGCACTGCTGACAGAGATCTCTATTCATAGACAGCACTTCTCACTTCTTACTTTTTAAATTTGTTTACATATAAATCTAACCTTTTAAATTTTATGAAAATAAATGATTTAAATAGATGTTTTCAAGGCTAGTGAGCTAGCTAGTGAATTGGCTTTTAATAAAATAGTGAGCTTCACCATTAGCAATTGCATCACCAATACCATAAAGTGGAATCACAGTCAAGCACTAGTTTGTGTAAATAAAATATAGGATATTCGACTAAAATCTAGAAACCATTCCACTTGTTAGAATTTAATAATACCTAGATCTAGTTGTAATTAAAGTTGCATTCACCACTGAATACAGCTGCTGTCATATCAAAGCTATATAAAACATATTCACACGTGTATTTAATTTCCCATTAAGAATTCACATGCAAAGAATTTTCAGGCGTTCGATAGTATTGGACCTAACTTTACATTCCGAAATTCGAAATTCAAATACGGAATTTCGGATTCTGATAGGTTCGTAGTAAATCCGCCTGGAACAATCCGGTCTAGGCCGATTTAGCCTATGTTGCGTTAGTGCACTGTTGTTTTCGCTATTAGCACCCTGAGTGCTGTGATTGTTTCTTGTTTCTTCGTTAGCAATAAGTGGTGTGCGTTTAGCTTTAGGGGTTTGGCTTTTGTTACGTTGTTATAGTGTTTAAGTTCTTTAGTTACTGAAACTAAAACCCACACCTACACAAACAGTGGTCTGCCTATCTGTCGTACTTAGTGATTCTTACACCCGGTTTCCGAAAGCCCGATCAACGTAAAAAATAACTGACTAGATGTCAACTCTCTTGTCAAGTGTCAATTGAGGTGCTCAACAATATGATTAGCTACTTTGATTTGATCATCTTGTTAGTTGACAACGTTGTAAAATTGAATGATAAACTTTAATATCTAACCAATGTGACCATAATTAATATCAAGCCTCATGTCAAATCAAAATGATAATAGATTAGTTAATTTTTCGCTAAACATCGTTTCAGCAACCCAAATCGTTTTGACACAGCTGTCAATTTAACAGACGAGTTAATTCAATGACAGTTTGGTCGGCCTTTCAGCAACTTGGTGTTATTCTCACAAAGAGAATTATGAAGGTCTACCTTAGCCTATCGACCTTGATGTCTAGTCAGTCAGCTGTGCCTTATTGTGTTAGATGTACCTACATTCTCGTTTTCAATGATTTTGTTGTTGCTTGCTATACTGTATCGTTATGCTATTTATTAATTTTAATGTGATCGTACTATTAGGTGTATTGCATGCTTTTCATAGACGACTATCTTAAATTTTAAATCTCTTAGAAGTGAACTATACCATATTCTAATGAGAAATAAATGTTCTTTAAACCGAAAACAAGCCTAAAATAGCTTCTGATAGTAGCTTTTCCTTAGACATGATCTATCTTGCATCTTTTATCTATAGTGGTTTAGCCGTTCAAGCGTGAAGAAGTAAAAAATATCATCGTCATCATTTCAACCGAAAGACGTCCATTGTTGGACATAGGCTTCCAACAAGTGTTGCCACAATAAAAGGTCCTGTGCATCTCGCATCCATCAAATTCCCGCAACCCTTGCCCTTGCACTTGCTTGTGTGTGTTTTTGTAACAAACATACACAAACTTTAATCTTTAAAATATTAGCGTAATGAACAATGGTTCATCTTCTTTCTGATATGTATGGGTTCATCCATAGAGTTCGTCGTATTTTGGAAGTACGGCAACTAGTGACTTATCGTACTTAAATGTGACTATATCAATTGAGACCATAGAAAATTTTACTATTGTTGTGTAAAATGCTAAGTGACCTGTGTTGCCAATAGTACCATACCTTCCTAGATAATATTTAAACACATATAGGTATACAAAAGTACTCTTCTATAGACAAAGACGTAAGCAGCTTTCGTTCGAGTTTTAAGTCGTGACTATTTTAGAGATTCTGTTTTAAGCTTGTGGAAATAGAATTCTTCCAAATTCCCAGTTTCTTAAGCAATCCGAAGACCTAAATATTATTATTGTATGCTGAAACAGAATTTACAGTGTATTGGGTAGGAAGGCAGCTTACTGTAGGTATTGGAATATTTCTGGGTACCATTAAGATAACAGCGGTCCATGTACCGTTTTAAAACTAGTCTTTGTAGGATTTAAATTATTTGCCAGCGACCTGTTTGCGTTCAAACTGGATTTTTGCCAAAGAAATATCTTACGACTTCTAATTCCAAACTCTACTCTTATTGATTTTTTAAGTGGGAAATCATTTGACATCTTCCGCTCTTGGGTGGAACGGGGTGTCAGATTTTTATTATGTAAAACCACACCTGTTTCCAATGACCTGTAAGTAGTTAGTACGCAACGGCCGACAACTACCTTCAAGGTCATTGACTCGTTTACTTAAAATAAAATTAAAATAAATAGCGTTTCATGTACCGGATCGACCCTCCACGCCATTAAAACGATCAAAATTTAACGGTGTTTATGTAAAAATAAATATACTTACCTACATTCCTATCTAAACTATGGGCTCCCAATATAATGTGCCAATACCATCATGATGTTGCTGTGAGAGAGAGACGGAGCTATGCAGAATGAATAGCACTATCTCTTTTTTATAACAGATTCAAGATGGCAACGACACGTCATCATAGTAAGGGGCTGTTCATGTGAGTGACATACCTTGTAGAGAGATTCAGGATCAACATTATGGTCACAGCGGAGCACAGCACTATGACGATGCACCACAAAACGCGGTGCTCGTAGCTCCACCCATACTTCGGACATTCCTGCCACTGTGGACAAAGAAGAAATCATTATTAAAAACGTCGGTTAGTATTTATCTCATTGATATATTATAAAGGCCCTGATCGACGAGCGAGTAAAACCGCGGTCTTATGGCTCGTCGGTAAAGCTCGCCGGTGTATCATTGCAATACGAACGACTAGCCTGGCTCGCGGCCCGTCGTGTATGCTTCATTTTCTAGTCTGCTGGTCGTTTAAAACTGTTTTACTCACTTGTCGATCAGCACCAACGAGTCGCGAGTAAAACCGACGTTTTTTTAAAAGCACGGTATAGGCTCGTACGTCTTAAAGGAAAATACGTTTCGCGCAAACATCGCAATCTGAAAACCTGGACGCTAAACTCAAACATCTATGATCAGTGTTATCGCAGTCGCTAACCTATAGTCACTAATAGACAAGGACAGAGATAAGAGCCGGCGCTGTGGTGCGAATGAAATAGCGTTAGCGGCCGAATGTGTGTGATTTTTGCGACCAATGTGAAGTCGTGCCAATTATCACAATTTTAGCGGTTCACGTGCTAGAAGCGAGTCACCTATCTTCTGCTGTTTAGATTTAATCTAAGATCTACTACTACTATTAATTTTAAGCTTCTACTGTAATTGTATTTATGTTGTACAATAAAGCGTATTTATCTATCTATCTAACATTATCAGAGACCTCCTGAATATAAATCGTAGTTTACTTGTTAGTTTAAAATAACTTTTTCAATACCTTCACTCGAAAACTATCCCCACCGCTTTTAAGCACGTAATTAACTCTTTTACGCATTAGTGCAAAAAAAGTGCCAGTGAAAAAAATGCGAGGTTGGGGATAGGAGGGTAACAAGAACAAAATATAGATATATAAATATAGTTTCGTAAAAATTGGTCAAGCCAAGTCCTCCGAAAGGAGGAACTCGATAACAAAAATTTTTAACTCGATAACAAGATTTTTATGATAATATAATTGGTTGCGCCAATTTGCTATGATCCGCGATTTAGTTTTTTGTAATTTATTTTTTGGCCTAGCAATCCTATCCCTTCCGTTTCCCTTCCCCGCACGACCTCAAGAAATGAAATGACATGACGTGTTTTGTGCTTCGAGTGTGAATGTGTCCGCTCCGCTAACAACGCCCGCTCGAAATTACAAGAAAATTGACTATTTCGTGATCCAACCATTCAAAGACTCAACAATAGTGCAGTGTAGTGCAATACAGGACCTGGCAGTGGTTAAAGGTGCGAAGTCAGAGTTCGCCGGCCGGCGCCACGTGGAACCTTCGAGGTCAAAAGGTCAGTGTTCCTCCCTAATACATCCATCCCATCAATAAATAAAGGCACAGTACCTGCATATTGTTAACAAACCTTAGATCGCTTTTTCAAACATACAGTCCACCAAGCTTATTAGCGCAACCATTACTTTTGGTCCTACGAGCAGGATCGTGAATCATTTTCTTGTAATTTCGCAATATAGTATTTGTTCCATAGGGAATAAACGCAACGCGCCTGTTTACCTAGATATAATAGTAGAAAACCCGCATCTAGGCATTTAGGCAACTAAACGTTATTTCGCTCGTATAGTTAAAGAGCCATTGATAATTACGGTACCTACGCCGTCAACCGCACCGCATAATTATAGTTAGCTACGTAAATATCAGCGTAGATATAAATCGATCGCATTCTTTTTCTTGACAAAATTCATTCGGAAGTCCTACAAATTGCATGTAGGTAGACGCATTTCAAAAATACCCGTTCATTGTTGAGTGAATATTTGTAGGAAACGGATAAACCATAGATTAGATACGCATATGAACGACGTGAATGATTTAAACGAGAAATTGGGTAATATTCACTCATTGATTCAGGTTATTCCGTTCGTTCGCCGTTCACTTTGTTGTTTACAATATTACCATATTGTTATCTGATAATTATCGCTTACTTAATAATTCGTTAAGTGTTTGTTTGAGTGTATAGTGTGAATATATCGAAACAAGATGTCTCTTAAGGGAACCAAGGTTAGTACTGATTTAAAGGTTCAGTTAAAGCTTTTATACGCTGAAAGGGACTCACAGTTTTCACGTGTTCAATCAATTTGTGATAAATCTTTGCAAATCTCGGATCTGACGATTAGAGATGCTTTCTTGTGTTCGTTGGAAACTTTAGATAGTTTGCGCGCGGATTTTAAATCTACAATTAAGAATATAAACATTTTAGAGTTGGAGTTAAATCCTGATTACTGTGTGAGTTATCAGGCATTGTCGTCCTTTGATGACTTGTATTGTCGTATCAAACGTATTGCTAGGAGTTTAGAGACCCCCCCCCCCCGCGAGTGGTTTATCCAACCCTCCTCGCGAACGCCCACGATTGCCGCCAATTCAAATACCTGAATTTAATGGTGACATTCGAAATTGGAATTTATTTATAGATAGTTTCGAAAATATAATACATAGGAACACATCGCTGACAGATCACGAGAGATTGCATTATCTCGTAGAAAAATTGACCGGTAAGGCAAAGGCTGTCTGTGCTGGAATTACGTTTAGCGCTGAAAATTACACTTTAGTTTTGAACACTTTAAAAACAAAATACGAAGATAAGCGATTAGTAGCCACCGCATATTTAGATCAATTATTCGATTTGAAAAGTTTTTCCGTTTGTAACGATCATAATTTAGAGAAGTTTTTAAATATTTTCGCATCATCTGTTCGTGCAGTAAAGAACCTAAAGGTCAATGACCTCTGTGACTTTTTGTTTTTGTATATCGGTTTAAAGAAATTAGATCCTGAAACTGTTCGTCTGTTTGAAACGACTCAGCGCGGTAACGAAATACCTAAGTTCGAAGATTTAGAATCTTTTATTCGCGACCATATTAAGGTATTGCAGCGCACGTCGGCACGTCATGAAGTCACGAATAGGACAGGTTCCGATCGCCGTATAGACGCGTCATCGAAGTCAGTCAAGACTGCACATACGCTAGTTAATACCGCCTCAACACCTGACTGTTCTCTGTGTAAGGGTAGCCATACACAGCTGTACAAGTGTTCAGAATTTCAGAGATTATCGCCTAGTGATCGTTACAAGTTTGTCCGCACTAATAATTTGTGTTTTAATTGTCTAAGTGACAAACATCTGGTTACGTCATGTATGTAATATGTGTGTAGCGTGTAAGGTTTCGTGTGCGGGATAACACAAGTGAAACGCTCGAGAGTCAATTACCAACTGTATTCATAGTTCTACAGTGTGGCACTTTGCTTATGCAGCTATGTGTTCCCACAGTATTCCCCCTTTTTACAAAATTTTACATTATAAAATTTAATCTGGTTTACATTGAAATAAATGGTTGTAAAATATACATGTTGTTTCATTTTATTACTATTCTCTTACATACTAATACATGTGTCGACATTGTTTATACTTAGTTCTAATAATACCTGGCGTTGAGTTTCATTGATACAGGCTGTTTTATTTTTAGTGAACATTTTTTTGAGCTGACATTATTTATGACTTATATACATGCTGTTGATTTTTAATAACATACTTATTTTATTTTGGTACTATGGTTTTTTATATATATGGGGTACTTATTCTACGTTACAATATTTCACTACACTATGTGAACTTGTTGTGGGTGCGCTGTGGATTGTTGAGGCAACTGTAAATTGCTTGCACTATGCCACACTGTCAATTCTTTCCGTATAATTTTCTGAGCACCTTGTTTACACTTTTTATGCAATACGTACATGAGGTATATACCAATCGCTGCTGCTATGACAAGTAACACTATTCCATACTTTTCTGCGGTTCGCTCAAAATGCGAATTCGTTGCGTCGTTCGCTCCATTTTGAGCTATGATAACTTCTTCCGTTTTTTCCTCAACACTGTACGTTTTTCCCATTTTAATACAATACTGTATAGTCTACGAAGTTGGTGATCTATAAATGTACTTATTCTGGCGCTAATTTTTTATTTGTGCCTGTTACTTACAAGGTACTATCTTATGATTATTTTGTTGGCTCAGCGCACAATGTTACTGACCTACTTAATTACTTTGTAATAATTATAAGTTGAGTCGACATTTCTTACATACTAGCTATTTAACCAAGGTTTGCTTATACATTTTTTACTACTACTTTTATCTTATTTATACAAATCTAACAGGGGTTTTGATAGTTCTGCCTGACCTGGATGTTTTTACATTTGTGCTATTACTTTGTAAGCATGTTTTTGTATTTTTGTTACTCTCTTGTACACAAGCATTTTCATTTAATAAATAGGCAGGTTTAAGTCTATCTATTGATACAGTTGCTTCTCTATCTGTTAATAATATTTTATACAATTTTTCTGATCTTTCTAAAACTTTAAATGGTCCTTCGTAGGGACATACTAGTGATTTTTTTATCTTGTCATTTCTTAGGAATACATGTGTACAATCTTTAAGGTCTGAGTGCACAAAAAATGTTTTGGAATTGTGTGTCTTAACACTCATGGGCTTATATTGCTTTATCGTATTACTAATATTCTGTACTAATGTATAGGGATCTAAGTTATTTTTTACTTCTATGAAAAATTCGCCTGGCAATCGTAGGGATCGCCCGTAAACCATTTGTGCAGCGCTGACGCCTGTTTCTGATTTGATGGCAGCGCGAAGTCCTAGCATTACACTAGGTAGTTCGTGCGTCCAGTTTTTGTTACCATTTAACCTTGCCATTAATGACGCCTTAACACATCTGTGCCACCGTTCCACCGCTCCGTTGCTTTGCGGATGGTATGGGGTTGTTCTTATCTTTTGTATACCTAAGTAGGACATTAATATTGTGAACAATTTGCTTTCAAATTGCCTACCCTGGTCACTGGTTAGTTTAACAGGGCAGCCAAATCTGCTTATCCATTCCTTATATAATGTTTTTGCTACGTTCTCTGCTGTCATGTCCTTTAACGGAAATGCTTCTGGCCAACCAGTACTCCTATCTATAATTGTTAGACAGTATCTGTACTCGTCTGCGGTTGTAGGGAGAGGTCCTATTAAGTCAATGTGTATGTGATCAAATCTATCTACTGGTGGATATGTACCATAGCTGGATTTTGCATGTCTATTTATTTTTGATTTTTGACAATTGATGCATGTTTTAGACCATATTCCGATGTCTCGGTTCATGTCT
This sequence comes from Leucania comma, assembly GCA_958295575.1. NCBI lineage: Eukaryota > Metazoa > Arthropoda > Insecta > Lepidoptera > Noctuidae > Leucania > Leucania comma. The sequence continues at coordinate 7,130,625 of OY282469.1, forward strand.
GGCCAGAAAAATTTTTCTTTAATGAGTTGGCGTGACGCGCGCGTGCCGGGATGACTAAGATTATGTATTGCCCGAAATATGTCTCTTCTGTAGTTTTCTGTTATATAAGGTCTTGCAGTGTCATTTGACATCTCGCAGTATACGTATTTGTTGGTATTTGGAATTAATATCTTTTTAATTTGGTATCTAGGATTGTTTAATAATGCTTTGAGGTCTGTGTCTTCGCTTTGTTCTAGTGCTAACTTTTCATAGTCTACTACGCTTGATGTACACTCTACACTTTCTATACGTGATAATGCGTCTGCGACGACATTATCCTGCCCACTCACATGGCGTATGTCGGTCGTAAATTCGCTTATAAAGAGTAGCTGCCTAATACGCCTTGGACTTTCTTTGTTATTATTTTTACTTAGCTTTGTAAACGCAAATGTTAAGGGTTTGTGATCGGTAAAAATGATTATTTCACCCCCTTCGAATAAACATCTGAAATGTTCTACAGCTAAGAAGATGGCGAGTAGTTCTCTGTCGTATGTACTATATTTCTTTTGTGTTTCATTCAATTTCCTTGAGAAATACCCTAATGGATACCATTGTCCGTTGACATGTTGCTGCAATACGGCGCCTACGCAATTATTTGACGCGTCTGCAAAAAGTGCATATGGCACGTTGGTTACAGGAAACGATAACGTGACCGCATTCATGAGACTCGCTTTACATTTTGAGAATGCTTGTTCAGCATCCTGTGTCCATTCTATGGGTGTTTTGTCATTCTTTTTAGCCTTGTGAATATATTTATTTAACGTATCTAAATACTCAATTGCTCTTGGTAGATGATTTCTGTAAAAATTTACCATGCCCAAAAATTTTCTTAGTTGAGATACATTTTGGGGCTTGGGGTATTCTGTGATGGCTTGTATTTTGCTCTCTATTGGCTTAATACCAGTAGTCGTAACTTCGTATCCTAGGAATTCTACTTTAGAGGCTTGGAATGTACATTTTTCTAAGTTTATAGTTATGCCGAATTCGTTTAGGCGTTGAAAAACTTGTTCTAAATGCTCTCGGTGTTGCGCGGCATTTTCTGAGCTAACTAAGATGTCATCAGAGTAACAGTATAAGAAGTCTAGACCTGATAAGACGGTGTTTGTCATGAACCTCTGGAAGGTTTGCGCTGCGTTTCTTAGTCCGAAGGTCATGCGCTCAAATTCGTATAGACCAAACGGTGTTGTTATCGCAGTTTTGCAGATATCTTGTGGGTTTACTAATATATTATGATAGGCTTTTTTAATATCAATTTTTGAGAATATTGTCTTTCCAGATAGTAAATAAGTGAAATCCTGTACGCGAGGTATAGGGTACCTATCTGGTTTAGTAACCGCGTTTAAGGCTCTGTAATCGCCACAAGGACGTACTTGCCCGTCTTTTTTTGGAACTAAATGTAAGGGACTTGCCCAAGCTGATTTAGACGGCCTACATATACCTATCTCTAGCATGTTTTTAAACTCGTCCTTTGCTAATTTATATCTCTCAGGCGCTAAGGGTCTAGGTTTACAAAATACTGGGGTACCTGTAGTTTCAATATAGTGGTAGACGGTGTGCTTAGGTGCGTCTTTAAACGACATAGGTTTGAGAATATCTGGATATTTTTTTAAAATGTCATGAATGGGATGATCATTTCGTAGTGTTAAAATTGCTGGTTCACAATGGTTTACGATCTTTCCGTACGCTGCTAGGTTAGTTATATTATCTATAAGTCGTTGACCATTAATGTCTATAATTAACTTATGATAATCTAAAAAATCTACTCCTAGTATTGGTTGCTTAACATCACATATGACAAATGTCCACTTGAAGGGTCTTCTTAACTTTAAATCTAGTGTGATTGATTTGGTTCCGTATGTTTTTATCTCGGACCCATTAGCTGCGAATAGCTTATAGTTACAGTTAGGATTTAATTCAGATTTTTTTTTAACTGCACATTTAGGTAGAACAGATATACATGCTCCTGAATCTATTAGAAACTTAAGGCGAGAATTTTTGTCACTTACAATTAGGCGGTGATCCTTAACTGCACAGCTCCCCGCCACCTGCTGCAGTTCTCCTAGTTTTCCGACTGTGTAGATGGTTTCTTGACCTTCCAGTTGCAGGGTGCGATGCATTTTCGTGCTCTTCCTCTGAACCTGAGGTGGTACGTGCACAGCCATTTGGGACTATCGGGTGTTATGCGTGGTCTTGAGCTGGAACGTGATCTTGGCAGATTCCTGTGTGTGCTCGTTGATCGTCCTCTGCGGTTCTCCATTTCGTTTATTTTCAGGTTAATCTTGGCTATCTCTGCCATTATTGTCGCTATATCATATCCTGTTGTCTGTTCCTGACGGCTTCGAGTTACTTCGCTGACTTGCGCGGGTTGGTAAGTATCCATTATCTTATCAGCTATCATTGCTAATTCTTCTAGGTTCTTCGCGGATGTGACGGTAAGTACGGCGCGAACTGACGACGGTAAGTGTCCTTGCCATAGTATACTAAGTGTGTCATCTTCTATTTTTCCTCTAGATAGTTCCTTCATGCGGCGCAAAAGTTGACTGGGTTTCTGGTCTCCTAGTTCTACTTCTGACACTAATTTTTGTACTTGTCTCGTTTCTGATTCTTCATAAATTTGTAGTAATCGGTCTTTTAGCGCTTCGTATTTGTTGTTTTCTGGAGGCTTTGCTACGATGTCTGCAACTTGCTGGATGGCTTCTTTCGTGAGTTTTGATACGGCCATGAAATATTTGTTTGTGTCCGATGTCTTTTGTGGTGTCAAAACGGCTTCCACTTGGATAAACCACAGCCTCGGATTGTCTGTCCAAAATTCCGGTATTCTGCTCGAAACTGATACGGTCGAAACAGTTGAGAAATCTGTCGCAGGTTCTTCTTTTTTTTGTGGTGCAGTCATTTTCGTTAACTAGCGCGACGTGTGGTGTGCGATAATTGTAGCGCGTTATCTTTAGGTACGCGTCGTGTCGAGCGTCGAGTGTCGAGCGTCGAGGGTCACCAATGTAATATGTGTGTAGCGTGTAAGGTTTCGTGTGCGGGATAACACAAGTGAAACGCTCGAGAGTCAATTACCAACTGTATTCATAGTTCTACATTGTGGCACTTTGCTTATGCAGCTATGTGTTCCCACATGTAACAGTGGTGTTAGCTGTCGTAAATGTCTAGCTAGACATCATACCTTCTTACATTTTGAGAGTAGTAAGCTGCCATCGCAGCCGCAGCCTGCGCAGACGCGCGACGCTTGTGACGCGCGGCCTGCTGCAAGTGCAAACGACGTAACATTGTGTTCGCTTTCCGCCGCTGGTACTCAAATCACTACCGTTTTACTTGCGACCGCGCAAGTTGTCATTGTAGATGCCTTTGGCAAACCGCACACCGTTCGAGCGCTACTAGATGGCGCTTCCCAGAGTAATTTTATTACTCGGGATTGTTGTCAACGCCTTGGTTTTAGTTTTAATAATTGGTCATCCCGCTCAGAAGTGAAAGGTTTTGGAGGTTTAAAGGCAACCATTCACGGTTCCATTAAAATAATATTTAGTTCACGTTTTAATCGTAATATTTCGTTTGAAATGGATTCGCTAGTCGCAGATAAGATTACGGAACGGTTGCCCACGGTACCGGTTGACACGTCCATGCTGACGGAGTTTAAGAACTTGCAGTTAGCCGACGGAAATTACGCTTTCCCTGGAGATATCGATCTATTGATCGGTGCTTCGATTCTCCCGCATCTCCAGTTATCACGTAAAATTCAAGGTCTTCCGATGTACCCCGCTCCGCACGCACTGGAAACAGTTCTCGGGTTTGTTATAGTTGGTTCCGCACCCGCTTGTTTAGATAGTTACTCGACTGTGTCGCACTGTTGCACCGTCGAGCCGCCGCTTGAGTCTACCATCCGCAAGTTCTGGGAGATTGAAGAGGTCAATGTCCCGCCTATTCTCAGCCCTGAGGATCAGGTCACTGAGGAGATTTATACCCGCACGACTACTCGTGATAAAGATGGTCGTTATGTTGTCGCGCTCCCTTTCAAGGGTGATATTTTTTCGCTCGGTGGCTCCCGTGCCTCCGCAGAAAAACGCTTTCTATGCTTGGAACGTAAGATGCAGGCGTCTCCTAAGTTGAAGCAAGCCTATGATGATGTGCTGATCGAATATTTAGATAAAGGTTATATCTCATCAGCGCCTGCCGAGACTGAGGAGACACGTGATTACCCGTTTTACATCATCCCGCACCATGGAGTTGTTAGAGAAGACAAGCTTACAACTAAACTGCGTGTGGTTATGGATGGTAGCGCTAAAACTAGTACTGGCATATCGCTTAACGATATCTTGTGTTGTGGTCAGAACCTCCAGGGTAACTTATTTGAAATAATAGTAAATTTTCGCTTGTTTGCTATTGCGCTCTCTGCTGATATTCGGCAAATGTTTCTTAGTATTGGAATCAGAGAATGTGACCGTAGATTCCAACGCTTCTTGTATAGATTTTCTCCGCAGGAACCTTTGAAGGTTTACGAATTCAATCGTGTTTGTTTTGGGCTTAAGTCTAGTCCCTTTCACGCTCTTCGCACTATCAAGCAGTTGGCCGCTGACGAGGGTGATACATACCCGAAAGCAAGGGCCACTATTGAAACCGGATTGTACATGGACGATTTTGTGTACAGTGTACCTAGTGAAGCAGAGGCTATAGAGACCGCTGCTCAAGTAATCAGCCTCATGAAGTCCGGTCAATTTGATCTGGTGAAATGGACAAGCAACTCGCAAGCTACATTAGAGTCGATTCCACCGTCACACCGGTTGACTTCGGTAAAGGAATTCGATGATAGTGATTCGCATAAGATCCTTGGTTTAAGTTGGTCACCCGCAACTGATATGTTCAGTCTTAAAATTAGCTCGACTCCGCCAACTTGTACCAAACGCGTTATCCTAGCATGTGTAGCTCGGATATGGGATATAATGGGATTTGTAGCTCCTGTCGTTTTGTATGCAAAGCTGCTTATAAAAGAGCTTTGGCTTTCCAACTGTGATTGGGACGACACCGCTCCTGACAGTGTTGCCAAGTTGTGGGCTCGCTATAGGAAAGAGCTTCCAATGCTCGATCAGATACAGATTCCTCGCCATGTTGGTATAGTACCAGACACTGTTGTTAATGTGGTAGGTTTCGCAGACGCCAGTGAGAGGGCTTACGGGGGAGTGGTTTACTTTCAGGTCCAAAATGGCGATAACATTTCAGTTTTCCTCATTAGCGCAAAATCAAAGGTATCTCCTCGTAAGGTTGTCTCTCTTGCTCGTCTCGAACTCTGCGCTATTCTTATGTTGGTTCAATTGATTACATCTGTAGCGGCATAGTACATGCAGGAGCAGACAGCGAGCCGCAAGCCTTCGTGCCAATCCACGCAGCCAGTAACGTTTTTCGACCATTACTGTTAAGAAATAGGATTCGTTTTTCGACCATTACTGTTAAGAAATAGGATACGTTTTTCGATCATCTCTGTCAAAGAAACAGTGAAGCAGGTAGTCAAGCAGAAGCCCCATCAACAGTCACGCCGTGATCTTCATCTTCATGTAAACTTCGCAGCCGGCGCAGATGGGACACGAGGACTCGCGTAGCGGAGATCTTAACACGACGACGGCCGCCCGGCGAAAAGGATCGCGCCGAGCGCGCGACTCCTATTTATAGATTCGCGAGCGTTAGTGCCGTGTGCAAAAAACTGCGCCCGCGCCCCGCGCGCGCCCCACCTACGCGCGTCGCTATTGGTGACTGTACCAGATCGCTACCCAATTCCGAGAATGCAAGATTTTACCTACCAGCTACACGGAAAAAAAATCTTTTCGAAATTGGATTTGAAGATGGCCTACTATTCCATCCCAATGCATGAAGACGACGCTGCGAAGACCGCCATTATCACACCATTTGGCCTCTTCGAATTCAACTGCATGACGTTTGGCCTACGCAACTCAGGTCAAACGTTTCAACGTTTCATGCATGAAGTACTGCGCGGACTCGACGACATCGTGTTCTGTTTTGTCGACGATTTACTCGTATATTCTAATAATAAAGAAGAACACCAGCGCCACCTACATCAAGTACTCGAGCGACTGAACAACTATGGCGTCACACTCAACATCGAAAAATGCGAGTTCGGCACTAACAAAATACAATTTCTTGGGTATGAAGTAACACAAGAAGGAATCAAACCAACACAAGATCGTATCCAAGCAATAGTCAACTATCCAAAACCAACTACAATACAAGAATTACGAAGATTTTTAGGCATGATCAACTTTTACCGCAGCTGCCTACCCCATCAAGCCGAACATCAAAACCTACTCAACAAGTACCTACACAATTCCAAGAAGAACGACAAGTCACCAATCGCTTGGACGCCTGAAGCCGAGGAAGCCTTCGAGCATTGCCGCCAAAGCATACTCGAGGCAACTACGCTGTCGCACCCAACACCTAACGCACCGCTATGTTTATTTACCGACGCCTCGAATACTAGCATCGGCGCCGTGCTGCAACAAAAAGTCGACAACGTGTGGAAACCTCTCGTATTCTACTCCAAAACCATGAGCGAGACGCAGCGACGTTACAGTGTGTACGATCGCGAACTGTTAGCTATGTACACCGCTGTTCAACATCTACGACGACTAATAGAGGGCAATGACCTTACAATTTACACCGACCACAAACCTCTAACGTACGCGCTTACAAGAACACCGAGTAGCAGCGACACACCCAGAAGAGAGCGACAACTTCATTACATAAGTCAATTCTGCACAAACATCAAATACATTCACGGTGATAAGAATGAAGCGGCCGACGCGTTATCACGAATAGAAGAAATTGAACTACTGAACTCGACTATCGACTACAATCAACTCGTCCAAGAATACGAAGACGACTCCGGACTACGATCGTGCTTGAACAACCCCAAACTCAACTTCACCCGACTGAATATCCCTGGAGTTCAACGACCGATACTGTGCGAAACATCTACATCAAATATTCGACCATATTTACCTCCGACTTACCGTTTTGCTGCTTTCAAAGCACAACACGATTTAAGTCACCCCGGAGTACGAACATCGAGAAAACTCATGGCGAAGAAATTCTTCTGGCCTTCTATGAACAAAGACGTCGCCATATGGGCAAGGTCATGCATTGGATGTCAGCGCGCCAAAGTTCAGCGACACGTGAAGAGCCCACTTGGTCAATTTCAAGAATCAGCGCGTTTCGACCACATACACGTAGATATCGTCGGAGAATTACCCCCTTCTAATGACTACAGATACCTCGTCACGATAATCGACCGCTGCACCAAGTGGCCTGAAGCGATACCTACGCGTGACATCAGCGCAGAGACAGTCGCAAGAGCCGTATACGACGGGTGGATATCGCGATTCGGATGCCCGTTACGTATAACAACGGACCAGGGAAGACAATTCGAGTCCGCATTATTCACATCGCTGATGAAGAAAATTGGTGTCACTCGCATTCGTACTACCGCATACCACCCACAGGCGAATGGCCAAGTGGAGAGATGGCACCGCACACTGAAGTCAGCACTGATGGCGAGAGCAGCCGCGACACGCTGGAGCGAGGAACTACCTACAGTTCTCCTGGGACTACGCACTGCACTTCGTGAAAACACCACCTACAGCCCAGCCCAAATGACGTACGGTACAACGCTACGCATTCCGTCCGATTTCTTCGTGCCAACAACGCCGAACATTGAAGACGCCGAATTCGTACGTCAGCTGACTGAAACAATGTCGTCACTCGCACCCAACAGCAAGTCACGTGTCAACTACAGGAGCACGTTCGTACATAAAAACCTAGCAACATGTACGCATGTGTTCCTGCGCAACGACACCGTACGCAGACCGCTCACGCCACCTTACGACGGCCCGTACGAGATTCTACACCGCAGCGAAGATGGAAAGCAGTTTACATTACGGCTACCTCTTCGTACCGCCGTCGTATCAGTCGATAGATTGAAACCAGCACACCTGTACAATGAAGACGACACACCACCCACAGCAACGTCACGCCTTCCACCATCAGCTTCAAGTCCACCAACGCAAAATCACAAAAACATACCAGCCGCGGCACCAACAAACAACGCACCGACCAATCACACCTACGTCACAAGATCCGGCCGCACAGTAAAACCGAGCGTACGCTTCGCTTAGGGGGGAGTGATGTAGCGGCATGGTACATGCAGGAGCAGACAGCGAGCCGCAAGCCTTCGTGCCAATCCACGCAGCCAGTAACGTTTTTCGACCATTACTGTTAAGAAATAGGATTCGTTTTTCGACCATTACTGTTAAGAAATAGGATACGTTTTTCGATCATCTCTGTCAAAGAAACAGTGAAGCAGGTAGTCAAGCAGAAGCCCCATCAACAGTCACGCCGTGATCTTCATCTTCATGTAAACTTCGCAGCCGGCGCAGATGGGACACGAGGACTCGCGTAGCGGAGATCTTAACACGACGACGGCCGCCCGGCGAAAAGGATCGCGCCGAGCGCGCGACTCCTATTTATAGATTCGCGAGCGTTAGTGCCGTGTGCAAAAAACTGCGACCGCGCCCCGCGCGCGCCCCACCTACGCGCGTCGCTATTGGTGGATTACCGCGAAGAAATTTTATTCGATTGTATAAAAGAATCTGATTTTGAAAATATAAAGATCTAATCAGACTATCTTACTGCCCTTTTATTTACGCGCCAAGTCAAGACGCTAAGTATCTTAAACATCTATAGTCAAAACTTGTCGTCCTCGCATTAATATAGAGAGAATTGTAGCGTTTTCAGACTCAACCGTTGCTCTATGTTGGGCCCACTCTTCACCCCATCGATGGGGCACGTTTGTCGCAAATAGGGTGGCTAAGATTCAAGCTGAATTGTCACCGGAAAATATATTCCATGTCGCTGGAACAGAAAACCCAGCTGATTTTAAATCATCCGATTTGGTTTTGTGGCCCTCCCTGGCTTCATACCACTCCTAACGAGTGGCCAAGTGCTCCGTTTAACCCCGCTACTGTTTCAGAGCCACCCGAGGAGAAGAAACATACGCTTGTAGTATCAGTTCCGCGTGAAGAGTCAGTTGTTTTGTTGTTGTCTAATCGAGTCTCGTCTTGGTCGAGACTATTACGCTGTGTAGTTTACGTCCTAAGATTTTTGAGATTATTACCATCGCGTTGTTCTATAATCGCAGCTGATTTGGATAGAGCTGAATCAGTTGTACTTCGAGAATTGCAGAAATTTTATTTTTCAATAGAATTTCGTAGTTTAGAATCACATAAACCTTGTAGTCACGCGCTTCAACATTTGAAACCATTTTTGCAAGACGGACTCATTCGTGTCGGTGGCCGTCTGCGAAATGCTAAGTTAGAGTTTGAACAAATGCATCCAGTAGTTCTACCACGCAAGGATCACGTTTTGGATTTGTTGGTGGACTATCACCATAAGGTGAATTGTCACGCTGGTCCCGATTTATTAATGTCCATTCTTCGACAGAAGTACTGGATACTTTCCGCTCGCAATTTGATACGCGCTAGAGTGCACAGATGTGTGCCCTGCTTTAAGCTCCGCCCGCGTTTCAACGCGCCGGAAATGGCCGACCATCGTTCTTGTCGTGTTGTACAGACGGTGAAACCTTTCATACATACTGGGACGGACTATGCTGGACCGTTTAAAGTCACTATTGCCCGTGGTCGTGGTATACGTTCCACAAAGGCATACATTTGCCTATTCGTTTGTATGACAACTCGTGCAGTTCACATAGAGTTAACCAGTGATTTGAGTACGCAGGGTTTTATGTCTGCATTTAAACGATTTTTATCTCGCCGTGGTCCCGTTAAGCGCTTATACTCTGACAACGGCACAAATTATGTTGGAGCGCGACGCAATATTTCGGAATTACATACATTCTTACGCTCCAAGTACTACCAAAGTGAATTCGCCCATGTCTTAGCTGAGAATCGCATTGATTGGTGTTTTAATACGCCAGCGGCTAGTCATTTTGGTGGCAATTGGGAGGCGAATATTAAAAGCCTTAAGTCGCACCTGTTTCGGGTCATAGGCGAACAGATTCTCTCGTACGAGGAGTTGAGCACCGTACTCGCTCAGGTAGAGGCGTTGATGAATACGCGTCCGTTGTGTCGGACTTTGTCTAGTGATCCATATGAGCCACTAGCGTTGACGCCGGCTCACTTCTTGACGACGACTCCTCTTAAATATTTTCCCGCTTTAGATGTCGAGACTGACAAACTGCAGCTTCACCCGCGTCACGCTCTGCTAGATAGCTTAGTTCAGTCCTTTTGGAAGCGATGGAGGACAGATTATCTGCATACGCTGCAGTCGCGTCAAAAGTGGAACACTCCTTCAGATCCAGTCACAGTCGGTACTGTGGTGATACTGAAGACTGAGAGTGCGCCTCCTCTGCACTGGCCTCTTGGTGTAGTGGAAGAAGTTTTTCCGGGTTCGAACGGAATAACGCGAGTCGTAAAGGTTAAAACCGCAACTGGATCGTACCTGCGTCCGGTTATTCGCCTCTGCCCTCTGCCTAATCAGCAGTAGTGGCATAGTTAGTTATAAGTTGTTTCGCTACCTAGTATTGATAGTTTAGATATAGTAATAGGGTTTAGTTTCGCTTTTGTTTTTTCCTTTTCTTTGAAGGTAACCCTTCAAACCCGGGGGGAATGGTTGCGCCAATTTGCTATGATCCGCGATTTTGTTTTTTGTAATTTATTTTTTGGCCTAGCAATCCTATCCCTTCCGTTTCCCTTCCCCGCACGACCTCAAGAAATGAAATGACATGACGTGTTTTGTGCTTCGAGTGTGAATGTGTCCGCTCCGCTAACAACGCCCGCTCGAAATTACAAGAAAATTGACTATTTCGTGATCCAACCATTCAAAGACTCAACAATAGTGCAGTGTAGTGCAATACAGGACCTGGCAGTGGTTAAAGGTGCGAAGTCAGAGTTCGCCGGCCGGCGCCACGTGGAACCTTCGAGGTCAAAAGGTCAGTGTTCCTCCCTAATACATCCATCCCATCAATAAATAAAGGCACAGTACCTGCATATTGTTAACAAACCTTAGATCGCTTTTTCAAACATACAGTCCACCAAGCTTATTAGCGCAACCAATAATACAATTTCAAAATCGGTTCATATGTGACTATTTAAAGATGTTACAAATATAGATAAATGAAAAAATGCATTTTTTACTTCAGAAATACAAACAAATAATTTTAAAATAATCAAATGAATTAAAAAATAATGAAATTTTTCAACCTTCTTCTTTTTTTTAATTCAGTTGATAAGTAAAATGCCTTTGACAAACCTTTATATTTACCACAAGACAAGACAGAAATAGTAGCATTATCCTCTTTGCTTGTAAAAGCTTTTACTTAAATATCATACTAACCATTCGCAAACAGAAACACAACGCTTTGTCTCTCGAATTCTTTTCCGCAGTTTTTTTTCTAAACAATAGAGATAAGTAAATGGTGTTACATTAGTGGTAAACGGAATCGAAACCAGTATTTGAATCGAAAAAGGCTTTTACAAAACGGATTATTGGCTAATAGAACATTTTGCTTTAAGGTTAGCGAATTAGCAGTCTTGGGAAAACTTTTTTACTATTTTTTATTGTGGACCGATAAAACTACAACTTTTTTATTGTTGATAGGTTCGCGCTTAACCACTGTCTCACCTGATGGTAAACGACGATGCGGTTGACGATGAAGCGCGCTTACCTAGTAGTAACCTATTCACTCTTGACTTATAGATCCCCGGGTTGTAACTTTATGACAAATTGCTCTGAAACCTGGTCGCACACAAGCCTCAAAAAGCTAAATTTAAACCAAAGAGCAATGGAAAGGGCTATACTCGAAGTTTTCTTGCATGATCAGAATAACACAAAATAACGTAGAAGATGTTTATTTAAAAAAAAAACTGTATCATAAAAGTAATGGTAAAAATTGTTAATGTAATTTTTTTGCTGATTACTGGATTGATTGTCATGATTATGTCGTTTGTGATATTGTAATTAAATCAGTAAAGAGGTATAATTACGCTAGGAAAAACCCTTAGTATGTGAATATATAATTAAAAGAATAACCGAAAGACCAAAACCAATTTAACCAGACAACCAGTTTTTCCTTTTCCGAAAAGACCTTTAGTCACACCTACATTTTTATCCAACAATTTATCATAAGATTGTAATATCGAAGGAGATTGCATGAGATACTTTCTTATTAGCTAATGGAATGGTTATGTTGGCATTTCTAGCATAGGTTTGAAAATTTGATAGAAAAAAGGTAGTACATTATTTTTTAGTCTGATTGTGATCTTTGTAGTGAAATGAAGTAATTATTTTATCGGTATTTCTACGCTCTAAGTTGTTTTATTCATACATATATCCCGGAACCGATGCCTGCCAGAGCTGAGCTTCGAGTGTTTGAGGCTCGAGATGGGATACTATTTTAAAATTTCTTTGATTTTGCTAGCAATCTGTTAGTATTGATTGAAGTCCAATACCGCGTCGTCGGTCAGTTAGCAGTAATCATAAAAGCTACAAAACGAATTGTCATACAGTTTGTGACAGAGTGATTCATGAAGCAGGTTTATATATATAATCACAGAACAGAAGAATACAGGATTCTTCTGTCCTTTTTAATAATGGGTTATTCAAGACAATTAACATAATTTATATCTATGTGTATAAAACATTTACATTTAAGTAAGCGAGAATTTCGAAGATTTCCAATACTTCTACGACGCCGAGGCGGGCAGCTAGTGTAATAAAAATGTAAAAAAAAACCATTAATATATTTTTAATTTTTATTGAAATATTAAAAAAAAAAAATAATTTACACATGTAGGTATTGAGTGAATAAGGAATAATAATAAATTGACTAGGTAAGTTCATTGATTTCGAAGGCGTTCCCTACTGAATAACCCGAGTAACTTATAGAATAATCCGAGTAGGCTGGCTCTCACTTTGACCCTCAACTATTTAATGTAGCGTTTAAAATGTGTTGCAATTTATATAGGCTTTTTTGTTCGAGGTGCGAAATTAATTGAGTAACTTCTCCCACTCGAGTTATGTAGTGAAAGAAAGTGTCATATGTAGCGACATCTATATCGTCACAAATGAACTAATCCTGCATCACGCAAGTAAGATTCTCTGCGCGATCGAAACATATAGAACAAACCCGAAATTATCTATTGGGCAGTAGCCCACCAGACACAATACCCGTCTCTCGGAGGATCCTCCCTTTTCAACAGAGGTATGTAGGACTTTACTCTCTGCTCCACACTCCCCTGCTCAGCTCCCACTAAGTCTAAAAACCGTCTGAGTTCTTTTGATTGTTGAAAAGTTGTTGAAACTTCCACGGATCAGACTAAGCGTTTTACTTCGTCGTTTAAACTGCTTATATCGAAGGACTGGAAAGTTGTGTGCACCTCACCGTCAACGATTGTATCACTCCTTACCACCAGATGGGATCGCAGTTAAGTACTCGTTTATAAAAACTAAAAAAAAATGGCCTTTGTGTTCACGCCACGGTGATTTTGTTGCCTGGCCTGTTGGTCCAGTGGTTGGTGGCCCTGACTGTTAAGCAGAAAGTCATGAGTTCGATTCCCACCAAAGACAAATATTTAAGCGATGAGCACAATCATTTATTCTGTGTCTGGGTGTAATTTATCTTATGTGTTTAGAAATATATAAGTATGTTTATCAGTTGTCTAGTACTAATAGCACACGCTCTGCTTAGTTTGGGACTAGATGGTGATGTGTGAAAGTTGTGGAATATATTTGTCATTTGCGTAAAAAAATAAAACAATAACACTTTTTCTAACAATGTCGCAGCCTGAATATTCTTCCAGGCTGTAGACAGTTCGGCATAACAAAACATAAACAATTACAAATGACTACAAAAAATTATTCTTGCAAGCAATTATTAAGCCAGAAAACATACGCAGTTACAAACGAGACAATGAGGTCCTTTGCCTCTCAAGATAACGAGGCACGTGAATACTAAGCTTTAGACCTAAGTTTAAGATACATAGCACATAATTACTGCTCCGTTCCTATTTTAGTTGGTATGTTAAGGAGTAATTCAAGTACATCATAATCATTTCAACCGAAAAACATTTACTGTTAGACATAGGCCTCCCTTATGTGTGGTTACAGCGATCGAACTCTCGCAACTCTCACCAAGCCATCGGTCTAGTTTGAGGGAGTCTCTCTGTTCTGCAAGCTATGTTTCTTACCAATAGCAAATATTGCTAAGAAATTAGCAATATTTCATCGTCATCACTTCAGTTGAAAGACGTCCACTGTCGAACATAGGCCTCCATCAAGTGTGGTCATAACAATTGGTGCTGTGTGTTTCTCATCCATCGGTTTCCAGAAACCCTCACCAGGCCATTGGTCCAGTTAAGGGACTTCTACCAACGCTACGTCTTCCAGTATGTGGTCGCCACTCCAGAACCTTTCAGCTCCGTCAAACATCTGTTCTGCAAGCTATGTTCCTTGCCCGTAACAATATTTCATCATAATCATTATTAATTCAGTTGAAAGACGTCCACTTTTGATCATAGATCTCTCCTAAGTATGGTCACAACGATCAGACTTTTTTTTTTTGGTGGTGAAATCATCCAATGACATCTCCCGCCCTTGGGCGGAGCGGGAGATAGTGTCAGACTCTTACTGACTAAAAACCCACCCCGTTCCTTCGTGGCCTTAGATACCAGGGCCGAGCTTTCCTTTCGGAAACAAACCCTTGACCCTGCCTGCCTGCAGCTAGCAGGCTGGGTCTCTACGGTTTGCTGACAACTCCTTGAGGCGCGCGGGAACAGTGCGCGCCGTTGACGTTTTTTTTTTTTGGTGGTGATCTGGGCTTGGTCCGGATGATTACCGGACGGTCAGACAGCGAGCTACCCATAGCTCGCCGTCCGCAAGCCCATGCCTAAGTTGGCTGGAAATCAGGATCGGAATCGGAATCCCCGCGGCGGCTGGGCCGTGAGGGCCGTTGCCTCTCGCGTGCGGCCTCCTCCTTTGCTAGCAACAACGATCAGACCTGTGCATATTGCACCAATTGGATTCACGCGACCCTCAAGAGGTCAACGGTCCACCTTCTGAGAGGCATACCAACGCTGCGTCTTTAAGTATGTGGACTCCACTCTAGTGCCCTGCCCACTGCCACTTAAGTTTGGTGATCTTTGGGACTATGTCGGTAACGTAACTTCTACTATGGAATCAAGAATGAAGATTCATTCTTAATTGAATGAAGATTCATTCTTAATTGAATGAAAATTCATTCTTGATTCGATCTCACATAGAAACTCCGAGAGTTAAAGCATAGCTTTTTCTATTGCTTTTTGGATGACTTTAAGCCTTCTAATGAGGCCCATTAGGAGTGACCACGTCTCAGAGCCTTATATCATTTCTGGCAACACGCACTGTTTAAATTAGTGTGCCCATTTTTTTTGGAACGAGCGGGATTATCTGACTTTTTCTTACTAAAAAAATTTGCCCTTTGCATTTCAGGAGGACAAAAATCCCGCAGCCATATTTAGATTAGTTTTTTCTCAGAGCTCGATTCAACTTTTCATACTTAATATTAGCACACGGAGAAATTAAAGGCCTTAAAAGTACATCAATTTAGTTACTTAGCTTTTTTCAAAATATTGCGTAAAAATCTTGCTCTACACTACTTTGATATCGTATAAAATTACTTATTAAATTATTCACCACTTCAAAAACCCTTTTTTGATTGTGTTGACAAAAATTTGAATGCGAAAATGTCTCAGTGATTTTTTGAGTGACACTTCCTACTCCAAGTTTGGTTATTTCACAGAATATTTTTATTAAAATTGCCTACATAATAAATATTGTTATGTTTATGTTACGTTTATGTAAACGACTGTAATATTCTGTATGCAGTCTATACAAAAAAGTGGCATCATTTTTTCTCCTTATCCCAATTTTATTATTAAATAACTAAAATTCTATTGGCTAAAGCTGAGAGAAGCTTGTTTAGGAGAACATTTAAAGATCGTTGATGAAAACGGTCATAAAAATCTTAATCTAGAAAAACAATAAGAAAAAAGTTCAATTTCGAAGGTACGAACTTAATATTTATTTTCGGAATCGTGTCAGGTCCCCAGTTAAAAGTGCCATGTGACGCAGCTTTAGCAAGCTAGGAGCGACTTTATGATGATCACTTTCTCGCTCTAGCCTACCGTGGCTAAATGACGCTATATTTCACCTCGCCCCCCTGAGATCGGGAGCCGTAAAACCGGTGTAAATTTAATCTCTATCTAAATTTCAACCCCTGCTTAGGGTGCTTTTCCATTGTAGATGAGCGAGGTAGCGTGCGCGTGCGAGGATTAAATCTACCAATGGGATTAGTATACTTTTCTAGCTAGCTTAGCTTATTATAGCGGAGCTCTATTGGAAATGAGATAGCGGGACTGGGTGTACATACTAAAAAGCGAGAACGGTTATCGAGGGACGCGAGCGAGAAAAGTGTGCGCGTGTAGCCTAAAAATATTTGCTTCGCATCTTCATTCCGTGTGGTGCAAGGATGCGTGATATTCTTATAACCGTGGAGTTCACAGCTAAACAAAGATGCCATTTTTCTTTATTAAAAAAAAAAAAAATGTTTTAGATCCGCACAATACGCAAGCTGTTTGCACAGCCTTGGTAAAAAAAGTCACTCATTTTTACAACACCGCCACGTCCGCTACACATTTTCGCACCGTTTCACTACCTAGCACATCTTTGGTGGAAAGCAACCCTTAATCTAGATTTTCATCAGATTGAAGATTATTTCCAAGGTAATTCCGTTCAGCGAAGATATTGATTAACGTTAGTTGATACATATGTCTTGCTTCCGATGCGGGAGTAGTTTGTCTAAGTATTAAAGTAGCTTTTAAGTAGTAGATTGATCGTTTCTAACTCATGATATATTATGTTAGTTAAAACTTAATAATTGGATGCGATCAATATTTAACGAATTACAATAAGGTAAGGCTACTGCAACAAAAACTAATTAGCTTTTGATGAGGACGATGGGCAATTTGTAATAGTTTTTATTTTAAAATCTATGTAATAAACAAAAATAATAAAATCGTCATGATTTTGGTTGTTATTTTGAGCCTTAAGAAAAACACCGAGCAAAAATCCGAGCAACAGATGGCAAAACACAACAAAGAAAATTACTTAGTTGATCTGTTTGTTCTGTTTCTTTTGCAAGTTTTCTGTTAATAATGTTATTATGTTAGTATGATGTTTGTTTTGTCTATATTTTTGCTAAATTATGTGATACACAGATAATGGATGTTATGAAAACTAGATTATTTTGACTTTGATTTGATTGTGCTTCTAAATTCGTTATTGATGGGTAATCATACTCGTAGATGGTAACAATGAACAACTAGATTTTTGGTTTGATCTATTCTTCTTTTTTATTGATTTTCAATGTGTGTGCATATAAGGTGACTTTTAATTTATTGGCAATCTTTTAGGTTGTTATAGTACTAACAAAGTAACAAATAAGAAAAAAAAAATACTAGAGCGTTAACCCGAAAATTGCATTAAAATATCAGTTGTTATTAATTACGCAAATCCAAAAAGGGAAATTACGTGTTCTATTTTTACTTTCACAGTAAACCGTATTTATTTGTTTTGATAAAATTACAATAAAGGTGGATAATCCCCCTTTTGGTACCTTTATAGGATAACAGGATGGGACCTCAAAAACTTAATATTATTGATTCTGAGTGAAGTCTATGGCTACGGGTAACTTCCCATCCGTTCGTCAAATCCGCGCAGTGTCTGATTTTACTCAAATTACTTTAGCATAATGGGTGCACAGTTTAGAAAAAAAAAAAAAATAAGCGAAGGCTTTTTCACCATTGTATAGCTTGTTTTTTTCGTCTATGATGACAAAAATTAAAATCGAATGTATAATTAATTTTATTATAATATTTAAAAAAAAAAAACTGTTACAAAGAAAATAGTATAGCATGAATATTTAAACGACAAAATTGTACAGCTCGCATTAAAATATAAAATAATAATAAAGAATGTATATTATGTAACATTAAATAAAATTTTACTTGGAGAAAATCAGATTCTAAGTTATCTTCACCTTTTCTATTATAATTGCTGCGACCGACAGGATCCATGATTGGGTGTAAGTAAAGGTAGAACTACACTGCTCTCACATGTACATCAATCTGGGTGCACTACTCACACGTGTGCCACACACACCAATATGGGCGCATCAGTCTCCAAACATTTTATATTAAAACTAGACTTTTAGAGCTACACAGGATCCACGCCACCCGACGTCGTTCTACGTAAAAATCAGGCATGTCACATGTGTGCGTTGATCTAATGTAGTTCTAGCTTAACTTTTTAACTACCTACACTGCACATTATGAAATGCAATAAATAATTGAGTATCAGCTGCTACATTGATGACATCATATAATCTATTACTAAGACTTTCAAATTGCGTGAGATATTACTTGGTACTTAAATACGGAGACCTTACAAAAGTGCCCATAGCCCTTTACTCACCAGCTACTTTTTCTTAATATAATGCAGTAACTTAATAATAAGCTTTTAGTTATAGTCATCTATTCACTAAACAAAACAATAAAACTAATAGCAACTTTTATTTTATACGACCATAATAGTCATAAAGAAAATAATGAACTCAGCAAAACTTAATGGATCGTGACAAACAAAACATAGATTATATTTTAAGATTCGTGTTTCGGGCCGCGTGCCAAACCAACCGCCATTATTCATAATCAATCAACAACGAAAATTATTTGAAATACTCATTTAGCTTATAAATATCCGTAATTATAATTATTTATAAGTTGCTAGTAAGTTCACGGCTTTCTCGGCCAAATTGTTATGAGGGGGTATCATGCGATTGGTACTTTATAGTTACTTTAAATGTTTTCATTAATTATATTGGTTCATTTATTTAATCTAAAATGTAGGTTTTTTTGACAAAGCGTTGGACTAAAGTGGTTGATCGACGTACGAGCCAATACCGCTGTTTACCGACGAGCCATAAGACCGCGGTTTTACTCGCCCGTCGATCAGGCCTTCCTTAAAGGCCTTTAAGGCCCTGATCGCCGGGCGGGTAAAACCGCGACATTATGACCTGTCGGTAAAGCTCGCCTGTGTATCATTGCAATGCAAATGATGAGCCTGGCTCGCGGCTCGTCGTGTTTGCTTCATTTTTTTCTCGGCTCATCGTTCAAAAATGTTTTACTCGCCAGTCAATCAGCATCAACGAGCCGCGAGTAAAACCGACGTTCTATAAAACCACGGTATTGGTACGTACCTCGCTCACCCACTTTAAGTACAGGACCTACGTATTTAGTTTACTTGGCTTGATTGAACTCGTTTACTTGCTTGATTGGGACCGAAATGGTCGCAAAATATTCGTCCAATCTGAGTCACCAAATTGACCATTGGACCCACTTGTGTAATAAATATACAAGTTATTTATTTATCAGGAACAATCATTAATACTGTGATTAAAACGACGATATATCAGTCAGTCAGTTTCTCCTTTTATAAACTCGTATATAGATAGGTACTAATTTAAAAAGTGAACATGCAATTTGATTCAAAATTCTTATTTTCACATGGGCACTTTTAAAACGCTAGTACACTGTTCAAAATTTTTGTTTCCTATAGATAATAATTAGTTTATATAAAATATATCTAATTTATTATGCATATATAATTATAATTTATAATACACAAAACATTTTTTTTTAATTCTATTCTCAAGCACTTTGGCATTATCAAAGAGAGTCGATTAGCCAGCAAGATGAAGTTGCACATTTTTTATTTAAGTCGGCACATTTTCGACGTCGCTTATTCAACAACAACGCTTAAAAATTCGAGCATTTTAGTTTTGAATCCTACTGAATAGAATTTTTTATCAAGGATTTTTACAGTTAGGCGAACAACTGAAATTCAAAGCTTTCCAGTGGTTGTTACAGTGCGCAATACATTTGTAACAATCAATTTCATTAGATAAATAAATATATAATTTTTGATTTTTGAGCAGTGGTGTCCGAGTGGTAACGGCCTCGACTTACGAGTTGTAGGTCGCGGGTTCAAACTCAGCCAGGCGCATTACTTTGTGTAATTTATTTCATCACCACTGCTCTCAAAACGGTGAAGGAAAACATCGTAAGGAAACCGGCATGTCCTAAAACTGAAAATTTGAAGGTATATGACATCCACCAACCCGCACTGGGCCCGCGTGGTGAATTACGGCCCATTCCCTCTCCAAGAGAGCAGGACTGTGTCCCAGCAGTGAGAATAATAAAAGGCTGATGATGATATAATTTAGAAAGGTTGCCTATATTGTACCAGTTAACGAACTTTAGAAGCTGTCACAAAGACTATAACTTAAGAGGATAAAATTACCATAGTTTAAAAAAAATGACTGAAAAAGTACAATTCAGGAAACTGGGCTCATTAATTATTGTACTATAGGTATCCTAAATTGTACCTCACGATCTAAATGAAATTCAAGTGCCTCTTAAAAACTGAACTTTTTATACGAATCGGCATCATAACCTCGAAAAGCTAAATATAAAACTGAATTCTGAAAAAAGTGTACTAATATCCTTATTTTCGAAAAACATACATAATAGTTGCGGTATACTTGCTGTTGCCACAAGAAATCTTTAGATAAACCTCCATATCAGTAGCATTTATTTCACAAATACACAATTATATACATTATATAAAACACTAATTAAAACTATATATATGTACCTACGCTAAAACCTACTCCTAACTAAAAAATGGTGTCATAAAACTCGTCAGCATCGCTGTCGACTAGAAGTGTGTCCAAAAGGCTGGCGACATTGCCGCGTTGTATGGCAATGCTTAATCTCTGACCGAGATAAAAGCTAGCCCTTGGGTCACGCAAAGTGTCAACTAAGCGTTTGGACCTCCACGTCCAACCTCCATATAAGATTAGAACACCATTATAACTTATTTTTGTTCACCAAACTTCAATCTGTTATGACATCGAATCCAAAATGGCAGCGATTGCGTGTGATGATGTGCACAGTACTGATTTTTAGCATTTCCCATTCCATTATGGTTTTGTAGGTTTTGAAGTGGTACAAATTACGAGCCTGTCCGATTTAGGCAACCCGACCTTATTTTTTTTTTTCACTCCATTGAAAAGTGGCTCAAGAAGACTATGGTACTATTCGATAGGCGACGCTATGTATTATGTCCCAGCCTTATCGTACAACACGACGTTTCACTGATTTCAATACGGCTGAAATAAATAAAGTGCGCTGCATTTCGCGTACGTCAAAAGGCTTAGTAGCGTGTCGCCCACATACAAAACGAAGCATCTTTGACAGGTTTTTTTGAAGGTATTTGGTCACTTTAAGCCCCTCAGATAGAATCACGAAGCGCAGGGGCCCTCCGTCAAGCCTGCCTTAACTTTTTCGGATTGATTTATCATAATTTGCAGTCATCCTAATCGTGATAATACAGCTAACCGTTTGACGCCACTTTGTAGAACGTATCGCAACCACAATCCAACTGGACATGAGGTAACCGGATTATATTACAGCGAAGTTTTTCAATACGTCGCACCAATCTGTAATACAGCGTATTCGGTTTCGATATTTGTATGTGGAAATCAATACAGCTAGCTACTGTAACTTTTATTACTCATTATTCAAAACTAACAGCAATTGTCAATGTAAATTGCATCCCCTATTAGTACTGAAGCATTCATATGGCGGCCATTAAAATTAATCGTTTCCTCGATTGCAACCGCAGTGGCCCTCATTGGACAGCTGGCGAATAGAACTCTAACTTTCCACCGTAGTAAGTAATGCGTACTTTGCGTCAGGGCGCTCTCTGACCCAGTTCCTACGTGAACTATGACCTGACTCAATTGCTGGGTGTTTGGATGTTACCATGTAGGTTCGTTGTTAAAAAAACCTTGTTGAAACCTACGATTAACTGACTAGTAAACTAGATATCACTTATATAGGGTGACTGGTAATTAGTGACCGATACTGAAACACGTGATTGTAGTCATGATAAAAAACAACTTTTACTATGGGACAAACCAGAAAACGCGAAAAAAATCAGCCAAGTTCAGTAGGTACATTTTGACCAGTTAGGCGAAGGACGGCGTGCAATGGGTAGCACGCTGTCCGATCGTCCGGTAACCGACCGGACCGAGCCCAAGTCGTCGACGGCGCGTTCTGTTCCCGCGCGCCTCAAGGAGCTGTCAGCACACCGAAGAGGCCCAGCCTGCTAACTGCAGGCAGGCAGGGTCGAAGCCTACTGGGGTCATGGGTTAGTTCCGAAAGGAATGCTCGACCCCGGCACGATAGGCTACGAAGGAACGGGGTAGGTTTTTAGTCATTAAGAGTCTGACACTACTTCCCGCTCCGCCCAAGGGCGGGATTTGTCATTGGATGATTTTACCTACCATAAAAAAAAAAAAAACCAGTTAGGCGAACATCAGCTTCTTTTCGCGATTTCAGGTTTGGTACAATTGTAAGAGTTGTTTGTTATCATGATTACAATCACGTGTTTAAGTATCGGTCACTAACTACCAGTCACCCTATATACTCAAAGTAGTAGTGGCTATAATAACTTTCTAATCTTAGCAGACATGAGAACTAAGTGCGGGAAAAAAATTAAACGTTTGAAGACGCACAGTTTTATAATAAAATACCACTATTTTAAAATATACATTTATTCAATGCATTCGAGTATCAACTAGCATAATATGTAAAAATGATTACATACAAATTATTCTCTACTTAAATACTGAAGGCTTTGGATGAGAAAAACAAACTTACGTACGAGGTGACGAACCCATGCTATGTAGGGTTAGGATAGGAAAAATAGTAAGTGAGTTTAAGTAGAACTACATTAGGCTTTTTTTGGTGGTGGGTAAAATCACCCAATGAAATCTCCCGCCCTTGGGCCCAGCTGGAGATAGTGTCAGACTCTTACTGACTAAAAACCCACCTCGTTCCTTCGTTGCCTTAGATACTAGGGCCGAGTCTTCCTTTCAGAAGCAGACCCTTGGCCCCAGTAGGCTTCGACCCTGCTTGCCTGCAGCTAGCAGGCTGGGTCTCTAAGGTTTGCTGACAACTCCGTGAGCCGCGCGAGAACAGTGCGCGCCGTGGACGACCTGGGCTCGGTCCGGATGGTTACCGGACCGTTGAACAGCGAGCTACCCATAGCTCGCCGTCCGCAAGCCCGCGCCTGCTTTAGCTGGAAATCAGGATCGGAGTCGGAATCCCCACGGCGGCTGACTACATTAGGGTCACGTGGCGTGGGCCACGTACGCCGATCTGGGTACGTCGGTCTCCATACATTTTATAAGTCCACTACAGTTGTAGAGTTACATTACATCCACGCCATGCGACGCGACCTACGCGACTCTATGAACAAATCAGGCGTGGCCCACATGTGCGTCGGTCTAATGTGGTTCCCGTTTTTATGTATTTTTTGAGAAATAAATTTCTTTAATATACAACATTATTTTGAGATATACTCAAAATAATGTTGTATATTAAGTTCAAGTTTCAGAAATTATTGAGAGGGGAAATTTGACCATGTCTGTGCTTAGATACTTCTGCATAGTGCACAATTCTGTGTAGTGTTCTAGGAAAGATACAGGCACTGGGCCAATGCAAAATCCGAGCTAATCTTTCTCTTTAGATCTTTTTAAACACCGAATATTTATAACTAGTACTTCGTTTACCTATTTATGATGGTGTGATGGTAGCAATTTGAAGTGAGTTTTGGAGTTATCCTTGTAAACACGTATCAAAGTTGTCATTAACCCAAATACTAAATGACTATAACAACTACAATGCGATCAGTTCAAGGCAGACATCATTCCCATATTTGTTTTGAACTAAATTGGGGTAAGGAATAATGTAGGTAATTAGTATAATTCATCAGAAACTTTATTTCAAATCGACCATTAATGGGCACTTTGGAATTGTCAAAATGTCGGTAAAAGTGAAGCAAAATTGCACTGTATTCCAAAGCGTAGATCTCTTTGATAATTTTTCTTGCTTTCTTTCTATGAGATCTTTTAAATCATCTTATGAGTTACATGAGATAAATCTTGATTACATATTTTTTGCCGTTTCTAATATTATTTTTTTTAAATGTTAGGAACTAGCGCTTGACTGCGATTCCACATGATGATAAGTAGTGATGCAATAGTTGATGGTGAGGTGCACTAGTTTATTAAGAGCCTATTCACTCCAGCCTTGAAGACACCTAAATTATAATCAGGTGGGAAGACTGCAGCAGGCAATTGTTCCAGACTTTCGATGTACGCGGTATAAACGACGAGGCAAAATGCCTAGTTCAGACCGTCGAGATTTCAACAATGTAAGGGTGGATATTCGCCGTACGTGAGTACAATGCATAATGTAAATAAGTAATGAAACAAAGAGGAACTAAAAACATAAATTGAAATAAATCACTGGCAGTTAAGAGATGATCAGTCTCTGCTGAGGGCACCTGTTCACGAGCATGACGCGTGCATCAATTTCACTCAGCTCAGTTATAGAAGGTTTCTAATAGAAGTTGTAAGGCATGTAGGGAGAAGTATATTCCGTGACACAATCGACCAAAATTGCTCAATTAACGCAATTAAGCAGTTATTGTTTGTGATATTATCTACGAGTCTATGGTTTTATGACTAGTCACATGGTTATGGATTGATGTAGGTGAAGGTTATTTTCTGTTTGCTGTATGAGTGTGTCTGTATATATGTTTATGTACTTGTGGTAGGACACGAAAATTTAGAGTTGATTTGAAGCATTTAAACATTATAATTTATGCACACAAAAGTACGAGGTGAATTTCCTCGCATTTTTTGAGTGATACAGAGAAAATATTGGTAGGTTCAATAAAAAAGAAAAAAGGAAACAAACAAAAAATATAAAAATTAACGATAGATATAAATATATTACTCAAATGAATAAACTAAATATACGAGAAAGGTACTCAAAACATTGGTCCAAATCGACAGTTAGAAAACGTCAACACTAACTGCTAAAAACTCGCAAACTTTGATTTTGAATGTTAATCCAGTGGTAGTAGTCGATTTGAATTTTAGCTGGACCAGGAACGACAGAATAATTATGAATAAATATCATATTTAAAATTTATTATAATAATAATTTGATTTTTGTCAGTATATTGCAAAAATATCAGCTTGTGCTTTTAACTGATGCTATATATCGCTTGCCATGTTTTTATAACACACTAGAAAAGACGTTTCAAACATTATATTGGTAAAAATCCTTCAAATGGTTCATGGAGTTCAGATTGCAAAGTGAAAATCGCGAGAGCTTATGAATGTAAGCAGTCCTAGACTGCTTGTTATTTCAAGTATTCCTCGGAATGTCTACGTTGAGTTATTTTTGGCTAATATAAGGATACTTTAGTTCGTGTACAAGTGTTTCCAAAAATGAAAATATATTTTCTAATTTTTTAAACCTTTTTTGTATATAAATAAGTAGCTTCTGCCAGCGGCTTCGCCCGCGTGGATTTCGGTTCCTTCTTACAAACTTTCAATGCCCGTTTTATCCCTTAGGGGTGAAGTTCCGTAAAATCCGTTTTCAGCGGATGTTCTTTAAAGAACCTATCTGACAAATTTTTAGTTTGTAGTTGTTATAGTTTCTGAAATTTCTTCTTTTGATTAATCAGTGAGCGGTATTTCGCATTTATATATACACCGTTAAATTTTGATTGTTTTAATCCCGTCGATTCGGTACATAAAACACTATCGATTTGTAAAGATAAAATTATAAAATGAAGTAGTAGTAGAGTTTTAGAAAAAAAAGTACTTTATTTTTTTAATTGTTTCTTTAAAATGATCAAAATTTAACGGTGTATAGATAAAACATCGACGCCGAGTTGCTAGCCTGTCGAAATTTTGTCGGTCGCGTTTCGGGGAATGTGCGTCGAAATTGCATAACCTAATTCCACCAAGCCTGTTCCATTGTCGGACCACCAGAAGCATGGCGATACATCACCACTACCTGATCGACATCCCACGCATACGCTCAAAATGTTTTAGGAACACATTATTGTACGTACAACTAAGAACTGGAATTCTCTGCTGGAGTCTGTTTCCTGCAGGTACGACCTGAGGATCTTTAGGTCAAGAATGAATAGGTTATTTCAAAGCAAGCGTGCTCCATCAATATTCCCTGAATTCAGAATGCCATTTGATTTTTCAATGCTTTTAAGACAATTTGGGTACGTTGCTGTTTTTGCTTTAAGAGTTCAAGACGTAGCACCTTGGAACACATACATTTTAAAAACGTCGAGCGTGTGAATTTCTTTCCAATATTTTATTCAGCGAATAAAACTCGTGATAAAATCACGGATTTGTTTGAAAATCACCTTCGTTTCGTTCACGACAGACATTTTTATATGGTATGCTTCTTTTAAGCCTCGTTGATATCTTGTGAGGTGCCAGTTTTCAGTAAAAAGTCTCCAATGAGTTTAAAAACTTTAATATAAAAACCGATGTGAAGGTGAAAATAAATGTTAGTTGAGAATTTAAGGTTCTGCAGTGGCAACCACGTTTTTTTTTTTTTATATATTTTATAAACTAGCACTTGACTGCAATCCTACCTGATGGTAAGCAGTGATGCAATCGTCGATGGTAAAGCGCACTAGTTTATTAAGAGCCTATTCACTCTAGCCTTGAAGACGCCTAAATTATAATTGGCCGGGAAAACCGCAGCAGGCAAATTATTCCAGTCCCTCGATGTACGCGGTATAAACGACGAGGCAAAACGCTTAGTCCGGACCGTGGAAGTTCTGGACGTACTGGGAATGTTGAAAGGCCTCCGACAAGATTGACCAGTAACTTGGTGAGAGTTGCGGGAATTCGATGCATGTAAGACGCACAGGACTAGTCGTTATGGTGACGCTAGGGGAAGACCTATGTCCAACTTTAGACATCTTTTGGCTGAAATGATGATGATGATAATTAATGACAGCGCGTTTAAAAAATTATGAATGGTCATATTGATGACTGTTTGTAAATCATCATCTTCGTATCCTTGTCCTGTATCCGTGTTTTCTTCCATTCTGTCTTTTCCATCGTCACGCTATCAATAACTCCATAACTCCATTTCCTTTCAAATTACTCCTCTCAAAATCCATCTATCGTTCATTTGGCCTCCCTCTTCCTCTCCATCAATGCTCATGATTTGACTCGTAATTCTTTTTGTTGTATACGTTGCATGAGAGATGCATTGAGGATTTTTCACATGACTATGCCAAAATAAACGAACTCTTTTAAAATTTTCAGTAAATAGCGCAGGAATAACAGCCAACTAATTTCTCTTCACATGACTATCACTACTTTTTTGCGGTAGAATATCATCAAATTACTTCTCTCGCCTTAATATGGAGCGATTAGACGTCATCTGTGCCTTCAGTTGCCCTTCGCGCCTTTCCTTATAAACTTTTTTGCAGTCCTAACAGGCATTGACCCTACTGGCCCCCTTCTCTTCTTCCCTCTGGGCCTGGGTTTGTGGACACTGCTCGTCATCCACAAATTCGCACCGTCCTTTGGTAAACACGGAGGAATTTCGGTTCGATAGAATCACCCATAAAATGATCAACCTCGGCGAGCGTTGCTTAACCTATCGACCAGTGTGGCTATTATTAATATAGTCACGAAAACTACTTTTACTTCTTTTATACTATTAAAATATACTGCAGATAAGTATCTGAGAAGAAAATGAGAACAAATGACATAATAGGAATAACATTTGCAAAAGAAAATTCCGTTGTTACGTATTCAGGAAGAATCTGTTTCTATTGCAAAACCGAAAACTATATAAACATAACAAATCTTATGAAAACATACAACAGTTGTATTAAAAAGGCTTTCCTTACAAAGACAACGGAGCCTTAGGCGAAACTACAAACCAAACTTTCACTTTGAATAAAATTTAAACAGCGGTATTCCGCAGATAAAATATTATTTCTTAATTACATAGGCGGTCTCCCAAGTGCCCACGGCTGTGAAAAGGTCCAGTAGAATTGTTGGCCCAAGGAAATAAGGGTGAAGTTTAGAATCCCATATCTGGCAACTAATTGTTTAGTGTGGACTGTGTTCCTTTGTGCTACCATTTTGGAAATCGTGCAAAAGAAAATTTAAGGATCATTTTGCTTTATAAACTGCAGATTTGGTTGTATGTTTTTTGTAAAAAAGATTTTTCTAATCTAAGTTATTAGACAAAAATAAAAAACTTCAAAATCAAAGTAAATAAATGCAAAATAGGTAACTCTGAGTTGTTTCCGGCTTTGTTTCCTCATTTTTTGACACCAACCGCCGAAATTAGTTCTTTGTGGTGAAAAATCACTAAATGACTTTTATCACTCTAGAGTAGAGTGAGAAAAGTCATGTGTGTCAGACTTTTACTGACTAAAACCTACCAATATTTATTCAGTAATGAGATACTACAAAAAAGTTATGCTTGAAATGATAATCTCATGAAATTCGAACAAATTGGTGAAATGATACTGGTGTGAACGTTACACTTCTGATGTTGTTTTATTAACCGATGTTAACAATAAAGAGAAATGCGATTGCAGTAATCTCAAAAAGATGAGCTATTATTTATTGAAGTATTCAATGGTCTACCTCCAAAGTTCTTCATAAGATTTAATGTCTCTTCTGAACACAAAAACAATCGTCAAAATTGGTTCACAATTGGCGAAGATATCGCTAACAATTTGAGAACCTCGTCCTTTTTTGGAAGTCCATTAAAGGAATGAAATCATATTGTAGAGCAGCTTGCAATTTTCAGTAATCTTATAGCGACATTTATTATTTATTAATATAATAAGTTACATTAGGGTGATTCTTGAAGCCGAGAGAACGTCTCATTCATCTGGCCTAGCTATTGTACGTATCTATTTTGTATCGTAAGCCACTGGGCGCAAAGGAGTTTCTTTTGATACATTTAGTGATCGGGGAAAACTAATATGCAAATAAAACCATTAAATTGTAAAGAAAAAACTAGGCAAGCCGAATGAGACACCCTCTCGGTTTGAAAGAATCACACACCGTGTTTTGTTTTTTCAATTTATCGTCAGGCGACTATCGTCTCTAGTTGTTCCCATTATAACAACTATTTGTCGTGGTCACGATAGATAATCGCAACAACGACACATGACACGTCACGGTTTAGTCTTGACAATATTTTTATTGTTTTACGACTATCGTGCTAGCCGTTTCCACTATCATGACAATCTGTTGTTACCACAAAAAAAGTCGTAGACGACAGTTAATCGTGCTTTAAGTGAAGACCTGCATTTAAATATGTATATAAGCCACGACACTTAAAACACAATTATCTATCGTCACGAAAAGTGGGTACGCAGCCTAAGGGCGAATGGTAGAAAATACCTCAGGTACTAAGTCCACTTAAGTGTAGTTGTTAAGGACCTATCTAAGGACTAAACATAAAGACTGTGGTTTGTAATTTGACTTGAATATAATTCTCGAATATTTACAATATTAATGTTTGAAGTTGGTAAGCATTTGGAGTGGAGTGATTGTTCTCGCTAAGTAGCTAGTAAAGTGTGGTGGGCCTGCGGCCCAGCTAAAACGCGCGCGCGTTTGCGTCGCCCGCACAGCAGCCCGACGAGTAACGAAGGAATCTTTTTTTTTAGATTTTATTAGATGCGACCATAACGATTAAAACTTATGATTACTAAAATTATTCAAAGATTAAATTTAACCGTAAAAACAAGCCAGAAATCATCGACTTATATTCTAAGTGATAGACAAGCTCGTTCATGGAAACTATTTGTCAAAATACTGAAACGTTAAAACAAAAGTTCGCTGCAGCACTAAATGTGGATTATAACGTCTAACAAAACTTTTAAAACTTACAGCGCTTAAATACTGCTAAACTGCACTAATGTCATCAAGTCATCAATATAAAGAGGTGTATGGCCTGCAGTACAGTTAAGTCAAGCAAAGTGTTTGTACGGCACGCCTAATCTAGTGCGTAGTACATATATATATCGATGCCAGAAATAGTTTCGTTTCTTTGTTATAATTATTACAAAGACTAAAAAGACGCGGTGAATATCAATATATATATTATTATTTTTAATAAGATTTTCTTTTCTAAAACACAGCGTAAGCTAAACTGAGCTAACAGCAATCATACTTATTCAATCTTGAGTCTGGATTAACTGATATTAACAGACTTCGTAAAGCTGTTTCGAAAGTAATGAATTTTTAAATCTCTGTTTATTTCGTCTGACTTTTGAGCGGTTTTAGATTAGTTAATCTCTATCAACTGAAGCCGTAGATTTATTTGCTTAACATTTTGAAATTAAACTTGTTTTAAAATACAAAGGTTCTCGTTAAGTATTAGACTTAAGTATTTGAAATTTACTTTTTTTTTCACTAAGTGTAATTTATTTCATCATCTCTACTTCTTCTTGGTCGTGTCATCCGGGCGCACTCGTTCAATGGGCCGCCAACAGCCGATTTCACTTGGTCAGTTCATCGTATCGGTGATCTGCCACGAGGCCTTTTTAAACACTATCTCTACTATACTATTTTTTTCTTTTTTTTTTCTTTTCTTGTATAACAAGGCATTTGTTGATTTCATCACCACTGCTCTTCAAATGGAGAAGGAAAACTTTTAGGAAACCGGCATGTCCTTGAACCACAAATTCGAAGACATGTGACATTCAACAACCCGCAAACTGGACCAGTGTAGTAGATTATGGCCTATTAATTCTTCTAAAGAGGAGGCCTGAGTCCTAGCAGTATATACTTAACTTTTGGCTTTATTATACTTTTGCTTTAAATTTCTGTTGCTTCGTTTCTTTAAAATAAAACCAAAGTATGAAAAGCCTTTGATCGAAGTGCGTTTTCATGACAATACTTAATTAACGTTTTTTTTTTTAATGTAGATTCCCAAGTAGTAGTTTGAAGGGTTATTTTTTAATTAGTATACGACCACTCAAATTTATTAACAAAAAAGGTTGTCACAGAACATTAGTCACACGTAATATACACCTTTGTATTAAAAATATGCTAATATTCTTTTCGTAATATTAGTTGTTGCGTGTAACACAAAATATAATGTAATTTTAACTAGATTTTCCGAGTCTAGTGCTACCTACTAATCACCCCTGATGAGATGCTATTTAGTGCTATGTTTTCAAAACAACTTAAATAACCCCATAATTATTAACATTGTCAACCTAAATCAGTAATCATCATCATAATCATTTTGATGACTGAAATATATGTCCAGTGTTGGACATAGACCTCCCCCAAATGACGCCACAACGAGCGGTCCCGCGCGTTTCGCATCCATCGGTCATCAGTCATACGGGATCTTAGATCCAGAATAAGGATGTTTTTTATTTTATTTTATATAAACTAGCGCTTGACTGCGATCTCACCTGTTGGTAAGCAGTGATGCAATCGTTGATAGTGAGGTGCATTAGTTTATTAAGAGCCTATTCACTGTAGCCTTGAAGACAGTCAAATTATAACCGGATGGCAAGACCGCAGCAAGCAAATTGTTCCAGTCCTTCGATGTTCGCGGTACAAACGACGAGGCGAAACGCTTAATACGGACCTTAGAGGTTTCAAGAACGTAAGGGTTTTTTTTGTGGTAGGTAAAATCATCTAATGATAAATCCCGCCCTTGGGCGAAGCGGGAAATAATGTCAGACTCTTACTGACTATAAACCTACCCTGTTCCTTCTAATCTAGATCCAAGGCAGGGGAGGAACAGGGTAGGGCCCTGGGGCCCTGGTATGCATTTTCATACCTCCCCAAAGCCCCAGACTAGGCTTCGACCCCTACAGTTTGCTGACAATTCCCTGAGGCGCACGGGAATAGTGCGCGCCGTAAACAACTTGGGAAGAACGTAAGGGTGGATACTCGCAGTACGTCGGGTTGTCCGATGCGATGGTAGAAATGAGATGGCGGATTCAAGTCATGCAATACCCGCGCACACTCTCCAAAATGCAACCTGTAAAATACCGAAAGGCTAGCTTCCCTACGCCTGTAGTCACGGCTTTGAAGATTAGACTTAATAAATTCTGCGTCATCGTCATCAATTAACCTTTTCGCACGCCTTTCCACTGTTTGATCAAAGAAATTGTTACTATACTAACATAGTTTGAGAACGAATTTTTGATGGCCAGCAATTAATAATGGACTCTGTCCAATTAAATAAATTATAGTGTTTAATAATTTTTAACATATTTTTGACTTGACTCCATCTCGATTACTTTAAGAAATAAATTTCGTACATGGGTAAATTAATTCGAGTTAAAAAAAGTACTTTATTTTTTAATTTTATCTTTACAAATCGATAGCGTTTCATGTACCAAATCGACCCTCCACGAGATTAAAACGATCAAAATTTAATGGTGTATCTGCATGCTGTGGTCTCCTATAACTGAGGGTAACGTGTGCTCGTTGGGAACCATGTCTAAGGAACCATGTCTAAAGATTTCTGTTGTATATGTGTGCCCTTTTTGGCGATCCAAATAAATAAATAAGTCATATGCCTTTCCCACTGACTGACACTAAGTTCGAAGACTCCTCAAGAGATAGTGTTACCTAAACAATTATAACTAAAAGCTCACTAACTAAATTCTTAATAAGCAGATTTCTATGCTTTTAATCTTCAGTGTTTCAAACCTAATTTAATTAAAACATGCTCTCTAAACTCTTGTTACGATTACGTATAACACTTCAAAGGTTTTCCACACAGACTCTAGAGAGACGAAATAATTACGTAATTATCAACTAATTTTAATAAGATAAATTATAATCCTGTTAAAATAATTACTCTTTCAAAAGATCTTGAAATGGAAAACACAGCTCAGTTTGGCCCGTGTTCTCGAATTCATTGCTTTCAAGGGTACGACATTTTATAGTCGTTGTTTGTTGCTTACATAAAACAATCTAAAGAACTCTCCTGTAACGTTATTGCGTACATATTCCCTGAACAACACAGCTGCTTTCTAAATTAACCCATTCTGTGTATAACACTTGTAATATTCTAAAGTTATAGCAATGTTTGTCACTTTGAGGGTTTGTAGAGACCATTAAAAGGGTCGTCACCTAATGTCACCCATGCCAGCAGGCAACGGCTACGTTATTAAGTAATATACTAGTAATTAAGGAGTACATAACTCTTGTTTATGTCTTGTAGAGAAGATGGGATGCTGAATTAAATGGTTTGACATTTTAATTGTTTGGTTTTCTCTAATTGTGATAATTTTTAGCTTGGGATTTTTATATTTAGTAACTTTCCCTGAATTGGAACGATGGCGTCGCTAAATATACAAAGTAAAAATTATTTTCATATAACTTTGCATTGGGATAAAAAGCCTGAAACGCCCGACAAAGCAAGTTAAAACAATACCGCAATTCGAGAAAGCTAAACATTAAAATTTCACACAAAAATTCTACTAAAATAATATCCTTCTTTAATTTTTTTTTATGAGAATTCATTAAATAAGTCTAAGTGACTAGTTCCAAGGTAATCATAAAAATCGGTCAAGCCGTTTTGGAGGAGATTAGTTTATTTAAATTTTAAATTTTAAATCAATTTGAATTTATCATAGTTCTATTTAAGTGAGTTTCAAAAACCAGCATTTTCATTATTATGTTTTATGGCTTAATACATTTTGGAACGCCTCGGTTCCATGTTATATCCAACGAACATACCAACTTACATTCTCTAGATGTAAAGGCTAGACAGAATTAATGGAAAGCAACCACATTTCATGTTAGGAGTCACGAATTGCAGCGAACATACCACATGTGGTTTCATAGTATATTACATAAATTATTACAGAGATAGTAATACTACATACTGAATTCTGTAAAATATTTGGGGAATGAAGCAAATTGTATAATATACATAAAAGAGACTTACTTATAAGATGAATTTATAGAGAAAAAGAATGATGTTTTTGTGGTATTGACCAAAACACAATTTCAAACCTAGTCAATCTGAGGTTTAAAAAATACAAACCAAATAATAAGTACTTACTTAAAAAATAATTCAGATATAAAGCAATCATGAAAAACATGTTCAAAAAGTTATAACTACAAATCAAAACAGTTTCTTTACATAATAAATTACTGTATAATTATCCATCCATGCAGACCATTACAATCATGTTTACAGTATATTCTTGAACGATAAAATTGCCTTTTTTATACTCTATTTGCAAAATAAACACCATTCATCAATATTGATTGCTTTACAAAACCGCTCACTAGTAACAGAAGATCCAACGAATTTTTCGAAAAACTTCAAGTGAGATTAAAGAATAAATACTCGAAGATAGGCTGTAAGAGCGTTGCCCTCGTCTTCTCGTATAAAAAACAAACCAAGTACGACAGTTAATAAAAATGTTGACTTAGTTTGGAGTTGTTTGCTTTAAGAAGTGGACGTTCCTAAACCGACAGAATGTAAATTCTCTCCTCTTCCTTTATTCGTAAATGGAGATTCCGATTCGTCTTACGGAAACGAGGAATTGCAGCGGACGGACAATTCTATTCCCGATACTTTTATTTATATTCTTCGATACTGAATTTCAGGTTTCGTTTTATCTTTCTCGTTCTGGTGTATGACTGCTGTTTTCATTAGTCCTGCACAGTCTGTTTCTGTGTTCTATTTAAGAATAGAAATTTTATATATCTTTAAAATGCTACTGTTTAATTTTGGTGTGTTCTAGTTGCGTTGAAGTTTAGTTGTTTATAAGATTGGCCAGCGACCACATAACATCACCCATACGTAAAGAGAGTTTTGGGAACACATTCATTGAGCGTACAGCTAAGAAGTGGAATTCCCTGCCGGAGTCTGTGTTTCCTGATAGTTTCAACTAGGAAATCTTTAAGTCAGGAGTAGATAGGTTTTTTTTTTTTATGGTAGGTAAAATCATCCAATGACAAATCCCGCCCTTGGGCGGAGCGGGAAGTATTGTCAGACTCTTACTGAGTAAAAACCTACCCCGTTCCTTCGTAGCCTATCGTGCCGGGGCCGAGCATTCCTTTCGGAAGTTAACCCATGGCCCCAGTAGGCTTCGACCCTGCCTGCCTGCAGTTAGCAGGCTGGGCCTCTTCGGTGTGCTGACAGCTCCTTGAGGCGTGCGGGAACAGAACGCGCCGTCGACGACTTGGGCTCGGTCCGGTCGGTTACCGGACGATTGGACAGCGTGCTACCCATTGCACGCCGTCCGCAAGCCCGCGCCTACGGTGGCCGGAAATCGGGATCGGAATCCCGGCGGCGGCTGGGGCGAGCGCCCCGTTGCCTCTGCCTCACTACGGACCATGGCCTGAACCAAGGCTCAGCGAGATAGATCGCTGTCGCCGAGTCAGGAGTAGATAGGTTACTTCTAGACAAGCGTGTTCCATCGTCAACCACATCGTCGCTTTCCATCAGCAGTGTTAGTAGTCAAGTGCGGGTCTTTCTACATTAAAAAAAAAAAAACTGCTCATGTGTGTTTCTTTTGAAGTCGAGGCTGCTCAGAGAAAAAACACAGTAGCAAAGACCTACTGATATAACACAAGTGTTATCCCTAATTCTAAACATTTACAGACTTGTGACTGAATAATTCAAATATCCAGTTGACTGACTCAATAGATAACTAAGGTAAGCGATGCAGCAAGGCTGTTCCAATCAATCGTCAACAAAGGTGACGTGGCGCACTCTGATTGGCTAACGCAACCATGTTTGATTGTTCAAAACGCAGTCTTCTGCATAATGCATTTATGTATGTATATACATGAAGCTGTGAATTGAATGACTGGTACGAATCAAGATCGATCATTTCATATATTAAATCTTTCGGGTTATTATTGATATTATTTGATGGTACGAGTATTACCATCATTTAATAATTCCTGAAATTGTCGGTCTGTATAAAGAAATCGGAATGTATATAAATTGATAATAGTCAACTATATGAACTCACAATAGTTTTTGTTGCATTCTCTCCTAAATAATTATAATTATAATCATCAAACATTATAATTCAGAGAAAACTAGAATAAGAAAAGGATGAAAAAGGAAAGCAAAATAAATAACTCATTGAATGGAATAATTTTATCGTTTAAAAGAATTTATACTAAAAAAAAAACATTCAGTCACTCATGGACCTTTTCCTAAATATGTAGTAAAATCACTTTTTTTTTCTGGGTATAATGGATGTACCTGAAAAAAATCTTTTTAGTCGATTTCATAATTTTAGTGCAAAATTAGATGGTTGTTTCTAGTTGTTGTATAAACATTCTTTTTTTTTTTTAAAGACTGCGGCATATTCTTAGTCCTGTTATACCGTAGGTGCGTTCAAAAAACATGTAAACTCAGGTATATAAGACATCCAGACCTGGAAAATCTACTAAGCTATAAAATTATTTGTTGCTTTATCAATGAATTTATATGGGAGCCTCCAAAACTAAACAAATGTATCTTTATCTAAGTATTTCATCCAAACGATCGTTTTTCCTTGGATCACTGGTACTGACAGTTAACTCTTTCTTTGAGGTAGGAAATCATACAATGACTTCCGTACTCTAGGGTAAAGCGAGAGGACGTCTCAGATTTTTACTGACTAAAACCTTCAGTTACCCTTTGGATTCTAGGACCCCGGGGTTTTCTTTTCAGAAATTCCCCCGTTTCCCTAAAGGGCGTCAACCCTGCTGGGTCCGTTTTCCTGCCATCTATCTGATACCTATCTGAAGGCCATACATACATATATAGAATGGACACGTCATAATCATGGCGGTAAGAGGGGATCCTCTTTGAGGATTGGCTGGAAAGAAGTCACGGCATCCTCACCTTGCGCGTAACGCAGGTGTTCGCCGGACATTGTAAGTTCGGGAGGTTCCTGCATCGGATTCGTGCGGTAGAAAGATCCTGGTGTCTCCATTGTGATACCAGTGAGGACAGATGGCGCGTATGCTCCGTTTTTAAAACGATAAATATCGCAGCATTGGTATAATTATGTGTTACTTTATTTTATTTTTTATATTATTCATAGGTTCGCGTTTGACCACTTTCTCACTTGATGGTAAGCGATGATGTGGCCGCCAATGGAGCACGCTTACCTAGAAGTAACCTATTCACTCTTGACTTAAAGACCCCTAAGTTGTAGCTATCAGGAACACAGGCTCCGGCAGAGAATTCCATTCTTTAGCTGTACGCACAATAAATTTGTTCCCAAAACGCTTTGTGTGTATGGGTGAGATGTCCACCATGTACCGATACCAAGGGCCCTGGGACAAAGGCAAGGAATGGAGCAGGATAGGTTTTTATTCAGTAAGAGTCTGACACTATCTCCTGCCCCACCCAAGGGCGGGATTTGTCATTGGATGATTTTACATACCATAAAAAAAACCATGTACCGATGGCGTATCGCCGTGGTCCGATGACGGAATGGACTTGCCTGTATTAAACACACAACTTATTTTATCCCAGAATCTCTTAAACTAAACCAATGTATCTTTTCGACACACTTGCTCAGAAAGTGGCTGTAATTGCACTGCACTTAGGTATATAATGGGGTTCATAACCAAACTGTGACATTTTGATTACCATTACGCACTAGTGCGGTAATGTAGTTAAAACCTCTTTGTTCTCAAATGTTGTAATATCACATCACTAGTTAGTAAAACTAATGGTCACAACCCTAGTGAGATATATCGGTCATTGTCGGTATGGGTGTGGCCGCCTAAGCAGTGTCTGATTAATCTTAATATTATGTACATGTTCTAAGTCTAATAAATCTAGTATTCACTATATCAAGTGTTTCAATATAAACATTACATGGTGTCAGAAGTGAAGAATCCAAAAACACGAAGAAAATCGCGAAAAAAATGGACCACTCATCAACAGTCAAAAGCGGTAGCCATTTTGAACAAAGTCTGAACAATGTGATTAAAGCCTTGAAAATCACCTCAGATTCAACAAACAACAATGCGGAAGCATGGAAACGCTGGTGGCAGCAATTTGAGCTGTATTTGTTAGCCACAGGTCTGGACAGGGCAGGTGAAAAACGCAAGATCGCCATTTTACTCCATCTCATTGGTGAGAACGGTTTAAATATATTTAACACTTTTAACCTCAAATTAGAAGAGACCACGATACTGGATGTCAAAGAAAAATTCGACCATTATTTTGAGCCTAGGAGAAACTTGACCATGTGCCGTTATAGTTTCTTCACAAGGAGACAACAGAAATCCGAGTCCATCGAGGGATTCCTGGCAGATCTAGAAAATAAAAGTCAAGAATGCGAATTTGGAACGCTCAGGGAATCACTCATCAGGGATATTTTTATCGCAAATCTAAATCTAGATTTAGCACATGTCCGTCAGAGATTGCTGCAGGAACCTGATCTGACATACCAGAGGATGCGAGAACTAGCAAGGACACTCATCGTTGCTCAGCAGGATGCAGAAAAGATGCTCAATGGTTCTACAAAGGAAAATACGGAAAATGTCATGCATCTACGTCGGAGGAGCCGTAGTCGAGGGGAACGTCGACAGCGAGCTTCACCAGTCGGTCAGCAGGGATCTGGCGCAGGGAAGTCACCCAACAAAGGAAAACAGTCTCCCAACCCTGAAAAGCGCTCGAGGACGTGTAGCCGCTGTGGGCAGTCTCACCGCTACAAGTGCCCAGCGCAAGGAGTCAAATGCAGGTCATGTAAATCTTTTGGTCATTTTGCTAAGTATTGTTTTACAAATAAAAAAGTCAGTCATTTAGAGTCGTTTAATTCAAGTGATAACAGTAGTCAAGATTATTTTGTTGGAATTATAAGTCATAAGACAAGTCAATCCGACAGTCATTCAAAGTCACACAAACATGTCAAGTCAATAGGCACACCGTCACACCCACACCGACAATCACAGTCAGGGTGGTCATATAATGGCCAGTCACAGTCTAGGAATGATTCCGATGATGAGAAGGGTGTCATATCTGAGAGATCTCATGTAGACTCACATTGTCATAAAAAATATTATAAGTCATGTCTCAATGATGAAAGTGGTGAAAATGTAATATCTGAGAGGTCCAAAAATAGCCTCGGTGATGAATGCAATCACCAGTCTGAGAGATTCAGTAATTATAAGTCATGTCTCAATGATGAAAGTGGTGAAAATGTAATATCTGAGAGGTCCAAAAATAGCCTCGGTGATGAATGCAATCACCAGTCTGAGAGATTCAGTGTCAAGTCAAAGAAGTCAAATAAATATAGTCAAAGTCAAAGTTCATATCTCAATGATGAACACAGACACATGTCTGAGGAATCACTCACTATCATAACAAAACCATTTCATCAAAAGTCATTTGTTACACTTAGAACAAGTACGTCAATCACATCACCACAAAGTCAACAAGTCAACACAGTAGATACAACACAAAACAAATACTATTCTAATCAGTCATGGAACATAAACATTTTAGTAGGTCATACACAAATTAGTTGTATCATTGATTCAGGAGCTGATCTTAACATAATGTCAAAACAAACTTTTCTTTGTTTAAAACGTCATTCTCAAATGACACTTGTCAAATGTCAGATAAATGTCACTGGATTTGGTGGCAAGTCAATACCCATAATTGGTAAAGTCAATGTCAGATGCAGCTTAACCTTGAATAACAGTACTATTATAGAAAATATAGTATTTATAGTCGCAGATTTAGTTTGTCCAAATGTCCTAGGTCTTCCCACTTGTGAGAAATTAGGTATAATTAAAAGAGTTTTTTCAGTGTCAAAACAAAATTTTTGTCAACAAATTCTTACACAATACAATGATGTATTCCAGGGTCTTGGATGTCTGCCTCCTGTCTGTCACCTGAAACTCAAACCTGATGCAGTGCCATGTGTGGATCCTCCCAGGAGAGTACCATTTGCGTTGCTCGATAAACTTCGCGAAGAGTTGGATCGCATGGAAAGAATGCAGGTGATTGAGAAAGTCACTAAGCCTACAGAATGGGTGAATAGCATAGTAATTACTGTCAAGAATTCAGGTCAGTTGAGAATTTGTTTAGATCCTAGAAATTTAAATAAGAATATTATAAGGGAAATCTATCCACTTAAGTCAATTGATGAGATAAGATCTCAGTTAGTTGGAGCTGAATGTTTCTCTCATTTAGATGCTTTTTCAGGATTCTGGATGTTAAGATTAGATGAATATAGTTCTGATTTATGTACCTTTCAAACACCCTTTGGTAGATATAAATATTTAAGATTGCCTTTTGGTATAAATGCATCATCAGAAATATTTCAGAGAGTTATGATGAATTTGTTTGGTGATTTAGAAGGAGTCTTAATATTCATCGATGACATTCTTGTCTATGGACCGAATGAGGCCATACATAATGAGAGATTACATAAGGTCATGCAAAGAGCACGTCAAGTCAATTTAAAGTTCAATAAGTCTAAATGTAAATTTCTAGTTTCTGAAGTCTGTTTTTTAGGTTATGTTTTTAGTAAACATGGTGCTAGGGTCGATCAAGAAAAAGTAAAAGCAATTGTCAATATGCCTACACCACAAAATGTCAAAGAATTGCAAAGAATTTTAGGTATGATCAACTATTTAGGTCCCTTTATTAGCAATTTGTCAGAAAAAACTCAAATTTTAAGAAATCTTTTGAAAAAAGATTCAGTCTGGACTTGGGATGAAAATCATAGTAAATGTCTTAAGAGTTTAATAGATGAAATCACAAAGTCACCAGTCTTAGCTCATTATAACCCCAATATTCCATTAGTCTTGTCAGTAGATTCGTCTAAGTCAGCATTGGGAGCAGTCATTTTACAAAACAATAAACCCATTGCTTATAGTTCAAAAACACTAACAGAAACTCAGTCTAGGTATGCTCAAATTGAGAAAGAATTGTTAGCAATACAATTTGGTTGTGAAAAGTTTCACCAGTATGTATATGGTCATAGGGTAACTGTCCATACTGATCACAAACCCTTAGTCTACTTATTTGATAAACCATTACATGATGTACCAGCTAGATTACAGCGAATGATGTTAACTTTACAAAAATATGATTTGAGAGTTATACATGTCCCAGGAAAGCAGATGTATATATCAGATACATTGTCCAGAGCAGCCTTAAAAGATCATTATATACCAGAGAATGAATCTGAAATGTCTTGTCATGTCAATTTAATGTATTCAAATTTAGCAGTCACAAAGGAATACAGTACAAAACTGTTGCAACATACAAATAAAGATGAAACTTTGCAATTGTTAAAGAAATATTATTATGAAGGTTGGCCAAAAAATAAAAATAAAGTCAGTCCATTGGCAAAACCATTTTGGAGTACACAAGCTGAAATTCATGTAGTCAAAGATTTGTTGTTTAAAGGTTCAAAATTAATAGTACCTCAGTCTATGTATAAAGAAATGTTGGCTAAAATTCACGAAGGTCACCAAGGTATAAATAAATGTTTAAAAGTAGCAAGAGATTCTTTGTATTGGCCAAGCATGTCAGCTGATATCAAAAATGTGGTAGAACAGTGTCTCATATGTGCAAAATATAAACCTTGTAATCAAAAGGAACCACTACAAAATTTTGAAATAAATAAGTATCCATGGCAACAAGTTGGTATTGATTTAATGTATTTTGATAACCTTACATATTTAATTGTCACAGATTATTATTCTAAATACATAGAAATAGCTTTGTTAAATAAAAACAGTACAGCCAAAAATGTAATTACACATTTAAAGTCTATTTTTGCCCGTCATGGAATACCTTTGTCATTAGTGTCAGATGGTGGACCTCCTTTTCAGTCATTAGAATTTAAAAATTTCCTACATGAATGGGACATAGAACATAATGTAACTAGTCCATATCATTCACAGTCAAATGGACAAGCAGAAAGTTCAGTCAAAATAGTCAAAAATATGTTAAAAAAATGTAGAGAAAATTCGTCTGACCCATATATAGCCTTATTACAATATAGAAATACACCTAAGAATAACTTACCATCTCCAGCACAATTGTTAATGTCTAGGAATTTAAGAGATAACATTCCAATGTCATACAAAAAATTAAAACCAAAGGTTGTAACATTTAAAAATTATAAAGAGTGTGTCAATAAGAACAATGAAAAAAAGTCTAAGTATTATAACAAGAATACTAAGTCATTGTCA
The DNA here is from genome assembly GCA_958295575.1 of Leucania comma. Lineage (NCBI taxonomy): Eukaryota > Metazoa > Arthropoda > Insecta > Lepidoptera > Noctuidae > Leucania > Leucania comma. The sequence continues at coordinate 7,172,956 of OY282469.1, forward strand.
ATATTATATCCCAATGATCATGTCTACTTCAAAAGAAAACCAAATTATAATTGGGAACAGGCCATTGTCAAACAAAGGTTGACAGGAAATAGGTCATATATCATTGAGGATGTCAATGGAGTTAGGTATAGGAGAAACAGAATTCACCTAAGGCATAAATATTCTCCTATGTTATCCAACTCGTCGCAGGGGAGAGAGGAAGGTGATAGTCAGGAGTCAGCACCTCAAGAATCCTCATCTCAATTCATAGGTCAAAAGTCAACCCGTTATGGTAGAATTGTAAAGCCAACTAGAAGGCTAATTGATGAAATCAATTAAATGTACTAAAGTGTATTTTAGATTAAGTCATATTTAAGCCAAGATGTTTTGTATTGTAAAACTAAATAAGTACTTGTCAGATACTTTGTATTGTCAATTGAATTTAAGTCAAGTCCGTCCACAGCCTATGTTACATTGTTTGTTAAAGGTTAATTTGAACTTAACAAGGGGGATGTTGTAATATCACATCACTAGTTAGTAAAACTAATGGTCACAACCCTAGTGAGATATATCGGTCATTGTCGGTATGGGTGTGGCCGCCTAAGCAGTGTCTGATTAATCTTAATATTATGTACATGTTCTAAGTCTAATAAATCTAGTATTCACTATATCAAGTGTTTCAATATAAACATTACATCAAAAATAGTTTTAATATAAAAAAAAATAACATTAGGTAGTTGCGTTTAATAGCCTAAATAAGTCTTATTTATTTCACGCAATTTCGTGTTTAAATAAACTATTTTAAGTTTTAAAAATAAATCTTTAATTCAATAAATTATTATTGGTTTTTCTTTGTTTGAAAGCAACCTCATTGGACTATCTTTTTAAAGCAAGAGCTAGAGTTGCTAGTCTATGGCCGCCATTTTAGAAGAGCGCGTAGAAAAAAAAATTAGAATGTGTTGCATCCGCATTCTAATGGTACTAATGAACTATCTATTCATACTAAGACATGGCTTAAAAGATTTGGTATCCAAGTCAAAAATATTAACAAAAAAAAAATACGTGCATAATATTTTCTTTTTGCCGCCATAATACAAAAAGTTCAATTTTACGGTTTAATAATTTTACATTACAAAAATGTCTTCAGTTATTTTTCTTCACAAGTGTGTCGAAAACCGTCGTATGATACACGTGAGTATTGGTGATTACCGTTTTTGGCTCCCTTAAGATCCTCGCCTTCGGCTCGGATCTCAATATCACCTCAGCGGTAATCACCAACATTACACACTTGTATCATAATGTACTATTATCGAACTGTTTCATCCAAACAGTTTCGCAGTTCCGTGGTGCCCTGCATCTGACAGTTTGTTAACGGGCGGAAAACTCGCGTATCATTACACTACTCCGATTCCGTAGCTACACAATCGATACAGGAATGTGGATATGTGGGGCAAGGCGTGATATTGGATGGTTTTGTGTTTGAAGCAATTATTGTTAAAAACGATACATTAGAGGTAATCGAATTAAGAATTTCCGAGTTTAACGTGTCTATACCGCGGTTTTAAAGAACGTCGTGATTTGTCGGTGCTGATCGACTAGCGAGTAAAACAGTTTTAATCCACGAGCCGAGTAGAAAATGAAGCAAACACGACGAACCGCGGGCCAGGCTCGTCGTTCGTATTGCAATGATACACCGGCAAGCTTTACCGACGAGCTATAAGACTGCGGTTTTACTCGCCCGTCGATCAGGGCCTTTAAAGAACGTCGTGACTTGTCGGTGCTGATCGAAGAACGAGTAAAACAGTTTTGAACGACGAGCTGATTAGAAAATGAAGCAAACACGACGAATCGCGGGCCAGTCTCGTCGTTCGTATTGCAATGATACACCGGCAAGCTTTACCGACGAGCCATAAGACTGCGGTTTTACTCGCCCGTCGATCAGGGCCTTTAAAGAACGTCGCGACTTGTCGGTGCTGATCGAAGAACGAGTAAAACAGTTTTGAATCACGAGCCGAATGAAAAATAAAGCAAGTACGATGAGCCGCAAGCCAGGCTCGTCCTTCGTATTGCAATGATACACCGGCGAGCTTTACCGACGAGCTATAAGACCGTGGTTTTACCCGCCCGTGGTGTTATTGGCGCTCAAGGCAATCATCAAACATCCTTCTGTGGTCCTTTGCGTTCTAGGGCCACGATTTGCCTTTCAGAAATGTCCCGTGGCTGTTTGAATCCAGTTCGTTGCAAACTTCACTCTCAATTACACGTCATCAAATTCGTAATCGTGCTCAATTTGTGTTAATAACAGTAACAATTCCATCAAATACGGAAGCCTTAAGCGTAATATACTCGACATAATATAACATCTACGTAATACGAATTCGTATATTCCAGCCCATGAGACAGTTACAAATGTAGGTAAGTAATCCAATTTGTTGATCATCAGCGTGGGAGGGGTTAATTAAAAAACATGTTTATACCTGTTTCTAATTAGAAACTCGAATTGTTTTGACTTTAGGATGTTTCAATTTTATTTGTTTTAAATTTATTACTTGTTAACTAGTCTTCTGTTTTATTTAATTTTGAATAAAGTCTTACGAGGCCCCGACTTACAAGTTGTATTGACTTAGTCGCGGGTTCAAATCAGCTAGGCACATTAATTTGTGTAATTTTTTTTATCACCACTGCTCTCAAAACGGTGAAGGAAAACATCGTGAGGAAACCGGCATGTCCTAGAACCAACAATTCGAAGACATGTGACCTCCACCAACCCGCACTGGGCCCGCGTGGTGGATTACGGCCCACTCATTTAGAAAGGAGGCCCGAGTCCCAGCAGTGAGACCATAATAAGGCTAATGCTATGCTAATACTATTAATAACTATTTTTTTTTTTATGTCAAAAAGAAACTACCTATTCAAAATTAGTTTTGTCCAGCGGCTTCACTCGCGTAAATGTAGGTTTCTTGATACAAACTTTGGACCCTATCATCTCTTTAAGGAGTGAATTATAGAAAATCCTCTCTTAGTACTCTCTTACGTCATAAAAGGAAGCCTTTTGCCATTGGTATATTTTAATACATCACGCGCTAACATCGCAATCAGAAAACCTGGACTAGAAACACACATCTATGATCAGTGTCATCACAGTCGCAAACCTCCAGTCACTGATAGACAAGGATATTGATAAGATACTGATAGACCGGGGTTGTCGTGTAAGTTAAACGCATTATCGAAATTAGGTGACGGACTTGATTTGAGCGGTCCACGAGCTAGAGGCGATCTGAGTCACCAATCTTCCGCTGTTTTGATTTAATCTAAGCCTTGTGCAATATGGCACGTTCAGAGATCCGGTAGTTTCGGCGATGCGTTGAAATGTCAGTCTGTCAATTTCTCCTCATGAGTCAAATCAAGCCTGCTAAATTTTAAGTAAGAAAGTAATCTTTCAAATTTGGTGGAAGGGGAAACTGTCACACTTCAAACACTGAAATATGACGTTATTGCTATCAGGTTACGTATGTACAAAAGAGGAAGCGAAATGTTGCCACTACTACGCCCCCATTCTTCTTTTAAGTACCTATTTTGTTTCCATTTACAGAAAAATATTTCTTTTTGGGGTTATTTATTGTTTAATATAAAATATGGTATAAAAATAAATACTGGATAATAAACTAATTTTTTTTTACAATTATATCAGTTCAGTTCCTGCGATTATGTTATTTAAAAACTTGTTGCTGTCAGCGATTTTGCCAATTGAAAATAGAAATTTATCCCAAGGGATCAAACTCCTGGATAAAAAGCGTTAAAATATATCTTACGTTGCATTCCCGGGCATGGTATACCCGTGTGCCAAGTTGCATTCGTGCAGCCGTTGCAGTATGACGAAGTAATAAATATACACATACTCGTAAAGTTTCGCTTTTTTAATATTAATATGATGTCGAGTCTACAAGAACAAAGTAGGTATCAAAACAATAATTGGTTTTCGAAACACCTACCTTGTTCGTGTAAAAATATTATAAAGTGACTGTAAATTGCTCCGGCTAAGGGGTAATCGCATTCATGTAATTAAATGCTTAGAGCAATAAATACTGCGTACAATTCGAAATTTAGTAGTTCTGATAATAATCGTCCGAATAATTTATGTTTATTTCTGGAAATGTGTTTCGTTTCTGAAATACAAGTGGAAAACCACTTAAATTTCAGCTTGTTGTTATTTTACGAGTAGACTAATACAAATAACAGTTTAAAATAACAACTAGCTATGCCGCTTTTGTAGTCATTTAGGGAATAAGTTAATGGAATAGAATTTGAATTCCTCGCCGGAGTCTGTATTTTCTCTCAGCTACAAACTAGGGTCGTTAGTCTGCAACGCTGCATCTTCCGATACGTGGTCGCTGATAACCTGGTGAGGGTCACGGGAATCCAATAGAAGCGAGACACACAGGATCAGTCATTTTGTCGACACTTGGGGAAGCCTATGTCCAGCAGTGGGCGTGTTTCGACTGGAATGATGAATAGGTTAATCCGTGTCAATTATTTGAAAGGGGAAAAATAAATCAATCCAGATGCGGTCTCACCGAGTGTGACCACAATCTCGTGGAGATTGTAACTAAACTGATAGTAACTGAAGGAACAGCAGAGTGTTTTAGTCAGAAAAAGTTGGCTCACCCTCCCGCTCCGTTATAAGCTAAGTTATTTGAGGATCTCAAAAAATGGCACTGTTCTAACAAGGCCGCTGGATTGTTAGAAAAAGTCGTCGTCGTCTTAGGTAGTAATCTATATATATATATATATATAAATAATTCTTGTTAGTTACACTGTTTTTAACTCAAGAACGTCTGAACCGATTTGGCTGAAAATAGGTGGGGAGGTAGCTTAAAACCAAGAGAAGGACTCCTATGTCCTTCTCTTGGTTTTAAGCTTAAATAAACAAAAAATAGTTTTTATCCCGTTAAATAAATAAAAAAAAAACCAAAACCTGCTCATTAGGGAGGGAGTAGAGTAGGGTAGAATAGGGTTGAGTAGGGTTGAGTAGGGTAGAGTAGGGTAGAGTAGGGTAGAGTAGGCTAGAGTAGGGTAGAGTAGGCTAGAGTAGGGTAGAGTAGGGTAGAGTAGGGTAGAGTAGGGTAGAGTAGGGTAGAGTAGGGTAGAGTAGGGTAGAGTAGGGTAGAGTAGGGTAGAGTAGGGTAGAGTAGGGTAGAGTAAGGTAGAGTAGGGTAGAGTAGGGTAGAGTAGGGTAGAGTAGGGTAGAGTAGGGTAGAGTAGGGTAGAGTAGGGTAGAGTAGGGTAGAGTAGGGTAGAGTAGGGTAGAGTAGGGTAGAGTAGGGTAGAGTAGGGAAGAGTAGGGAAGAGTAGGGTAGAGTACAGTAGAGTAGGGTAAGAGTGGGAGCGCCGTGAAGCCGCGGAAAAAACCCGCGGCTTCGCTCCCGCTCTTTGGCTTTCCCGCTAGTTGGTAATAAAAGGAACACGGTTTTTTTAAGTGGGAAATCATCATGCTCATGCTCTAAGGCGTAGCAGGACTTTTACTGGCTAAAACCACACAATGTCCCTTCTTTGTCTTGCGTTCCAAGACCTCTGTTTTCCCTTCGGAAGTCAACTCAAGCCCCAGTAGGCTTTGGCCCTACTGGGTCAAGACTCAGCGTACCAAGGTATGCTGACACGGTTTTGCTCTTTGAGGCGCATGTGACTTGGAACTCGATCTGCACGGTTATTTGGCGCCTGAACGGCGAGCGGTTCATATCTCGTCGTCACCCGAGCCTACAGTGGAAGGAACACTGTTAATTTTAGCCAGTTAAAGCCTATTGCTTCAGAAAATAAAAGCACCACCACTCACTGAAACCGTGTAAATTCGTCTTTCAAAAGTCAGAAGACTCGTAATATGAAGACAAAGTCCATAAAGTAAAGTTTCGTTGCCAAAAGGACAATTGCAATCCCCTATAGAGTACAACAAAGCAAAATATAGCACGAATGTACTTACTTCTACAGCGAATTTACTAGAATATTTTTGAAAAGATATGTCATTTGAAAAATGCTGAGATAAAACTTACTACATTCTTATATTTCGTATAAAATTTTTGTTTTCTTATTTTTACAATGTATTTTGAAAAGTTTCGTATCTGAAGGAATTCGTGTATTTGTCACGTACTGAATAAATTGATACGTTTTTCTGCACTCTAAGTGCAAAAAAAACCATTAGTTTTAGTTATATATCTAGTAATCTATGTATACTCGTATATAAATGAACCCCTATTTATCCTGGCCAAGCTATATCTTAAGAACGGCTTAACTATTTCATTAACCTTTTTTTATGTTTTCTAATACTTAGCAAAAGTTTCATTTAAAAAATAGGGTTTTGTAGTGTAGGTAGTATAGTATAGTATAGGGTAGGGTAGGGTAGGTAGGGTAGGTAGGGATGGGTAGGGTAGGGTAGGAATGGGTAGATAGGGTAGAGTAGCAAAAAAATAGGGTTTTGTAGTGTAGGTAGATAGTATAGGGCAGTGTAGGGTAGGTAGGGTAGGTAGGGTAGGTAGGGTAGGTAGGGTAGGTAGGGTAGGTAGGGTAGGTAGGGTAGGGTAGAGTAGGAATGGGTAGATAGGATAGAGTAGGTCGGTTCCGTAACTAGATAATTTTTCTAAGTTTCAATATATGAAACATAAAAAAAATATATAATATAATAATTATCTAAGTTTCAAGTATATGGACCTAAGGAATAAAATTTTAAAATAATGTTGGAAAAAGCAAAATGTCCTTTCTTAAACTTTAATGTAAAATAAATGTAACATAAAACTAAAATATAAAGCGAATAAGACTGTAGGTGAGTAACTCAAAGCTACGACAGGTGTCTACGTCACGCTACGCTAAGCTCCGAGCGTAGCCAGGCGTGTCACGCTGCTACGCGCACTGATGCACAAAACGCGTCTCAAGAAAACGCTGCTTGGCACGTCGTGCAAATGTTGCCGTCTACTGAGGGCACTAATAACCTCTCTTCACGGTATTTTATACACAGTAAATTTATAATGACATTTTAGAAAGGTTGCTTGCTGTGTTTAAGTTAGACTGGTTTTAATAATACATTCAAGGACGTCGCTAAGGGGGGACGGGGGCAGGGAGGGCTACAGCCTCCCCTAGAGACTAGAGAAAAAAAATAGTCTTTATTTTTTTATCTAATCCGTCACATTCACACACTTAGAAAGGTGGGGGCAGGCAATATAACGCCAAGCGCTTCGTTTGTTGTTCCGAACTCAGCACTTTTGGAGCTAGATTTAGCACTATTATGGTAAGAATTTTGGTGATGACTACAGTTCCTTTGGACATTTTAGTGGGTATTCTATCAACTTTAGCACTAAAATGTTGAAGTTTTCACTTGTTTTATGGCTTCAAAAGCTCTCGACTGTATCTAAAATTCATAGTTTTGCCATGGTGACTTGGCATTAAGCCTAGTTTAGGTACCGGTCTCCCACAATATAATGCCATCCTATATGTTACCGTAGAAATAAGGCTAGCAATTAGGAATTATATTTTGGAGAAAAAAAACTTTTATTATTAAAAAAAAACTTTTATTAACCCTTGATCATTGGCTGGCGACGCCCTTGAATACATTGTCTCTTACACACATAATATATCATCATCATTTCAGCCAAAAGACATCCATTGTTAGACCTAGGCCTACTTCAAGTGTCGCCACAACGAACGGTCGTGCCCCTCTAGCTAAGTGACGATCGTTTCGTTAAGCGTGAACGCTTGGAGTTAGCCACGCCCTCAATTCCTTTGTTCTGACGTCATCTAGAGAGCAGTGGTGGCCGAGTGAGAGCAGCGGGGGCCATTGTAGGTTGCTGATTCAAACCCAGCCAGGCGCATTACTTTGTGTAATTTATTTCATCACCACTGCTCTCAAAACGGTGAAGGAAAACATCCTGAGGAAACTGGCATGTCTCAAAAATTCGAAAAAATATTACATTCACCTTCCCGCACTGGGCCCGCGTGGTACATTACGGCCCATTCCCTCTCCTAGAGAGGAGGCCTGAGTCCCAGCAGTGGGAACATTATAAGGCTGATGCTATGGTATACTATGACGTCATCTCAACGCTCAGTCACGTGGTCAGAATAAAGGAATTGGAGGCGTGGCCAACTCCAAGCGTTCAAAATCGTAACTTTCGGGGGCTGTGCGTCTCGCATCCATTGCATTTTCGTGACTCTCACCAAGGCATCGGATCTTTTATTTCTTCACCTACATCTTACATACTCCCAGAATAAAAAGTATCTATGTTTTATTATTGGGCAAGAGGCGACACAAGCTCTTAACGCAATCCAATGGACGACCAGGGGCCCAAGTCTGCATTTTTTTTAAATTCGATATTCCAACACAATTCCATTGTCATTTTGGTAAAAGTTCTTAATCTGCTAAATCGTAATGGTCGATCATTGGTCAGTTATTGGTCTCGTAAACAAATGGTGGAACAATGAATTGGTCGTATTCAGACAAATTTAATGGTAAGTCACTAATCAAAGGAACTGACAAAATTTTAGCAGATTACCCCATAAGTCGGAAATTCATTTGTCATTACGTACGAGATTACCATTTCTTTCAATGGTGTGTTAGTGATTGACTGTTGGAAAGTCATGGTGACGCCATTATATTAGTAGATTACCAAACTTGTCAAAATCAACCATGATGAAATCAATAATAGACGATTCTGACACTATTGTAATAGCAGACTTGAGGCCCTGAACTGAACTGTTAAAGGGATGGAGCTATATAGGGTGTATAGCTCCCTCCCACTTTCTCGCTCGCTCGACTGATATTTTAACACGTCATGGCGTGAAACTAATAGACACACACACACATTATAATACGCGGCATATAAGTTGTACTAAAATAATAAAAAATAAAAAATGGATCACAATTGAAGTGCGACACAGCCATTTTTGTTCAACTTATATACGCATACTATAACAGATTATCGGATCTCAATCTAAGCTGCAGCAAGTAATCACAGCAAAGGGTTCAACTTATTTGCCGCATACGAGTGTGATGCTAAAATGAGTGTCATAAAAAAATGCTATACATTTCTCGGCACGTAAAACTAGCCATAATTTAAAGCTTTTCAACCGGAAAAGCTAAAATTGGTTTAGACCAAGAAAACTTACTTTCTCTAGCTAGTTATGTAAAGTCCATTTAAAGTTCGCGCAGATTTGAAAAAGAGATAAATGTTTCTTACTAGCTTCTAACAGTGGCTTTGCCTGCATACAAGTTGGAAAGTTTCCCATTGCAGAAAATGATGAATATACACCTTAATAAAAAATAATAATAATAATAATCCTGTTCCCGATACCGGTGGGATACTATTTTTTATATTTTTAAATGTTTTTTGTTTTGTATTCAAATGTTTAAAAGTATAATTTATACATGTGTATTAAGAAATAAAGACAATAATAATAATAATCTTAATCTTTTGAATACCGTAATTAGAGACACAATAGAAAGACATGTGTGCGTTCGCTTGGGCTTGAGTAACTACACACCAAAATAAGATATAAAATACATTAATAACAGGAGTTCATGTTACTTTTGTTTTGACTACGTTCTTGTCTTGCCCCCGTAATAGTCTATTCGAGTCAAATGATTCGAGCGCTACGATGCCACGGACAGACACACAGACAGACAGACGGACAGGTCAAACTTATAACACCCCTCTTTTCCGTCGGGGGTTAATAGTGAATTGAATTGAATTATACCCGTGCAACAAGCCAAATTCAAAACCTTTCACCTGAATCTCGCAAACACATACATTAATACAAGTTGGTGACAAGATCTTTTAATTTCGCAAATTACTTATCTTAACAGTACCATCAACTCATCTAATATATACAATTTCGCTGAAGGATCACTTAATTAAAGTATGTACCCGACAAACATGATCAGCGCAAACAATGCGACGGTTAGTGATGAGCCAATTAACGCTAATTGTGTACCGTCTATGATAGGTATAAGTGATTCTGTGTATAACACAAGTTTCATAAACATACGTAGCTACGATATAACTATAATAGATAGGTAGTTTTCGGGTTTTGCAGAGCGAAGACTCGTAAATACTCGTACCTAATATAGAACATATGAAATAGTAAAATAGTACATTTTGATACAAGTGCAGAAAGTTTAACATTGAGACCGAGGCGGAATTCATTGCAGTGACAAATTTGCACGTGCATCAAACAATGTTTTTCAATACACTTATGACCCGTGCCTTTTGGGGGTCGTCGCGCGCCCAGCCTGATACGGTAAAATATTTTATTACAAAAAAATTGTGGCGGCGGCGAGTACGCGCACTTTTCTGCACTAGTACGGAAAACAGTCCATTGCGTGCCTGTGTAACATTGTGGGACTAAGCACTGTGGGATAAGAATGGGTTTCCGAGTAGTATTGAAAGTATTTTTGTTACCTATGGCACCCTGAGGGCCGATGCGTCCAAATTTTTGTCAGTAATATGACACCTGGCACATTAAAAAAAAAAAAAAAAAAGTGGGTGAAAGTTAGCATACATGAATTAAATTGGACGCAAATTACGATACCATTTTTTTTTTCCGAAGTTATTTCGTTTTCCGACTACCACGCGGGCTAGCCGCGCGCGAAAGCGTGTGTGACCAAAGTATGGAAAAAATATCATTGATTATCCCATCAATTCCAATATTTTAAAAGTGACAGTACCTCAGTCTTGCTTGTTACGTTTCAACAGCTGATCACATAAACAGCTTGAACCAAATTTCATAAACCTCTGTCTATAAATAATAGGGGAAGGTCTGGTGAGGGTTGCAGGAATCCGATGGATGGAAGACGCACTGAGCCGGTCGTTACGGCAACCCTTGGGGGAGGTATATATCCAATAGTGAACGTTTTTCGGCTGAAATGAAGATGATTATGACGTAATAATACAGGCAGATTCTATTTTTTGGCGTGTTTTTTTTATGGTAGGCAAATTGATCAAATGGCAAATCCCGCCCTTGGACGGAACGGGAAGTAGTGTCAGACTCTTACTGACTAAAAACCTACCCCGTTCCTTTGTTGCCTATCATACCGTGGCCGAGCCATCTTTTCAGAAAGCGGCCCAAGCCCCCTGTAGGCTTCGGCCCTGCTTGCAGCTAGCAGGCTGGGCCTCTACGGTTTGCTGACAGCTCCTTGAGGCGCGCGGGAACATTACGCGCCGTCGACGACTTGGGCTCGGTCCGGTCGATTACCGGACGATCAGACCGCGAACTACCCGTCGCCAGAAATCGGGTTCGGAATCCCGGCGGTGGCTGGGGCGTGCGCCCCGACGAGAGGACGTTTCAGATTTTTACTGATCAAAACCTACATAATTCTGTCCTTCAATTTCCTTCTGAATTCTAGGGCTACGGTCACTCTATCAAGAGTTCTCGCAGCCATAGCAGGCAGCAGTCCTAATGAGCTTCTTCAGCTTTGCTGACATGTCTTTAAGGCGCGCGTGGAATGCAACACGCCGCCGCCGTCGACCGGATGACGAGGTAGAGCTTACGATGGAAATCTATAGAAGTAGATTAGCATAGCATAGCATAGCATCAGCCTTATAATGTTCCCACTGCTGGGACTAAGGCCTCCTCTCCAAGAGAGGAAATGGGCAATAATTGATGGGTTGATGGATGCCACATGTCTTCGAATTTTTGGTTTTAGGACATACCGGGTTCTTTCATCGTTTTGAAAGCAGTGGTGCAGAAGTAGATTGCATTTGAAATAGTGTTATACGAGGAGTTTTTTGTGTCAGTACGTCCATCCAACGCACATGAGCACAACATAATGAGCCTTTATAATTTTACCACTGTTGGGACTCAGGCTACCTTTCTAGGAGAGGGAATTGGCCTCCACGCGATGTTTTCCGTCACCGTTTTGAGAGCAGTGGTGATGAAATAAATTACACAAAGTAATGAACCTGTCTGGGTTTGAACTCACGGCCTTCAACTTGTAAATCAGATTTGTCCACTACCACTTGGCCACCACTGCTCTTACACACAAATTAATACAGCAATTTTATAAAATCACTTGTGGAAAATCATCCAATGACATCTGCAAAATCATCCAATGGGCGCAGCCGGAGATAGTGTCAGACATTTACTGACTAAAAACCCACTCCTGTTTTTTCTTTGCCTTTCATAACAGGGCTGGGTTTTCCTTTCAGAAGCGAACAATGGCCCCAGTAGGCTTCGATCCTGCTGACTAGTACTAGACTAGTGTTCTACCCAAGCGGCACACCTCTAACGTATGCTCCACCGTGTCCTCCGGGCGGTCCACACAGTGGTGACACTCGGGAGTTACTTCCTCACTAATCTGGTGTAGGAACTTGCCGAACTGACCATGTTCGGTGTGAATCTGCGTCATGCGGAAGGTAAAATTATGAGTTAAGTCATGAATCAACATCAACATGACCGACGACAGTGGAAATGTAAAAAGAATAAAACGATTAAACAGAAAAAAGTAATTAAAATTTTATTGCCCACGAAGTGATCTGCCACGCCAATCACGTGGGCACAATAAAACCAAGCCGAAGTAGTATAAATGTCCGTTGAATATCAAATGTTTTTGCAAATGATAATGGAACTGTTCCTAGAAATGTAACTGCTGAAAATTTTGCGTTTTATTTTTGTGTGTATTGTTTTAGGCAGTCTATCAGCGTAGCCTAGTTTTGCTAAATACTGTATTCTACGTTTTGTGTGTTGTGGCAAAATTTTGATAGTTTAAAATAAATTAATATTTACTGGGAGAGCTCGCTTTTGTACATGAATTGTAAAGTTACTGTATTACTCGTATAAATAATAAGTTGTGTGTTTGAAATAAATGCGTTTAATTTGGATAGGTCGTATTGTAGACTTATACCCGACTAGCTTGCTGTCCGACCGCTCGGTAACCATCCGGACCAAGCCCAGGTCGTCAACGGTGCGCACTGTTCCCGCGCGCCTCAAGGAGTTGTCAGCAAACCGTAGAGACCCAGCCTGCTAACTGCAGGCAGGCAGGGTCGAACCCTACCAAGGGGCCAAGGGTTTGCTTCAGAAAGGAAAGCCTGGCCCTGGTATCTAAGGCCACGAAGGAACGGGGTGGGTTAGAAAGAGATGCCGTGAGACTGGAACACATAGGGCAACTTAATAAAATAAGTGAGGTCTACTACGCCCTCTTGTTCCTCCCTAGATCGAGAGAAGTGATTGGATAATTTCGTACCTTAAAAAAATTGTTCTGGTTTGCATCAACTACTTAGGAAAATTGCGCCAACTACATAGGGTGACTGGTAATTAGTGACCGATACTTAAACACTTGATTGTATTCATTATAACAAACAACTTTTACTATGGGACATTACATTACATCACTGGTCTAGTTAAAATCATTTAACTTTAATTTTAACTTTAACTGGTCTAGTTTGAATCTGCATGGTTCTCATATTATTTGACCATTACATGTTTACTGTATGGACTTAAAAGAGACTTTGACTCCTGAGTTTGTTTCGATGTTTCGTCTCAGGGTAGTCAGGTAGGAAACACCGGCCTCATCTAGTTCAAGCTGACGAAAAAAAATTGACGTGTAAAAGTGTTTTTTAAAACCTATTTGCAAAATTAATGTCATTTATACAACAATAACAACAGCAATAAAGAAAACAATAATTTAAGAAACCATTTTTCTTTGTCAATAGTTATTCGATATTTACAACAGAATGTAACTACATAAACAAATAAACCAATAAAGAAAAATAATTAAATGGGAATGGATATTTTTTCATGGAGAGCTATTTTAAATAAATAACTCTCTGTGAAAAATAGAGAGAGTTTTTTTTTAAGTTTAGTCAAAAATAAGTATTATGCTATCGTATTTCAAATTGTCGGCCATTGTTGTCGTCCAATTAAATCTGAAACGGTCCCATGATTGACGTTGAATAATTTCTACAATTACCTTTCGAACTTGTGGACAGGGCTGGTGGAGCGTTGTGGGGTGCCTTAAAATGTGAGTAAATAGAACAAAATATTGGCTGTTTTGTAATGATGTATAATAATAATGAAGAGCAGGGGTAGCCGACCCAGTTAGGCACTTTAAGCTGTGAAAGTCAGACACCGTCTCTCGCTACACCCTAGCAATTTAGGCAATTTAATGATTGCCCAACCCAAACAAAAATATTCATATTTTACTCTAAATCAGTGCCTTTATACACGTGTAATATTCATATGTATATAAAATCTCGACGAGATTATTCTCGTTCCACAAGTCATTACATATTCGGGTCACCGGGCGGGCAACGCAAAGAATGTCATCTTCACTTCTTGTTTACACTGTTTGTCGGACTTCGCAGGCAAACCCGCGTGATTTTAATAATTCTTGTACCCGGATATTGTGCTTGGGTACGACCCTTTCTGTGCATATGTTATGTGTGAAAATTAGGGAGTGTGAATGTTAAATTGGTGTTTTTGTTTGGTTTGTCGTTAATAATCTTGATAGCCCCTCAGATTTTAGCATCAGTATTTGTGAAGTTAGAATACAAATTGCGTGAAAATTTGTTAACGAAACTTTATACTTTGGGGTTGCTACATTGTGCGCCAAAGCATTATTCAAAATCTGAAGTAAAAAGGAAAAAGAAAATGTCAACTCTGGAATTTTGTGATGTTACGAGTATTTTTTTATGCAGTGTCAGACTTTTACACTTGCCTTTTGCGTTCCAAGGCCTACATTAAAAATATTATAAATACTTTACGAATAAAGCCACATCACCCATCATCATAGAACCATCAATATTACGTCACTAAATAAGAATGAAAAAGTGTACCTGTGTAAGACCGGCGCTTTTACCAATGGGAAATTCCAACGGGCATACGCTTTGACCCACTACCTGTTATTTACCTACGGGGCTGTTATTTGACCATGACAGTGCTTTGTAAAATTCAGTAGTCAAAAGCCATAAGACGTGAAAAGGTAATGATAACGATTGGCACTTGGCATTTGTCATTAGTCATTTGTTACATACCATAAATTATTTATTTTTCATTTTTCGTATAAATATTTTGTGTGTATATTATTGTGATTTTTTTTAATTTAAATAAAAAAATATAATAATTTTTTTTAACGAAATTTGACAATTCAGGTAGGCGGACCTGTTGTCCGTGCCATAGCATACTGTAAGACCTGTAGACTTACTATGAACACTTTATACTGATAACGTTTCCATTTCGAAAGTGCCTTTAAAGTGCAAAAATTTTCGGCTTCAACGACCATCTATACTGCGTGTAATGTGCCCTGCCCGTTAGCCGGTATACGGTGTATATTTTGTTAATTTCCATTCATCCAAACTACCAAGTCCACAAGAGTAAGCACTAAATAGAAATTCGCTAGTGTGAAAATACATTAGCTATTTCATCCGAAACCTATCGCGTCACACTGAGTATGCCTCACAAATTAGATACAAATTGCTTCCAGTTTGTCCCTGACTAAAATGTTTGTGCGCAGCCTTGAAAACAGGGCCGTTTTGTTTGGAAAACAAATGGCTATCGAATGCGTCTGTCCTATCTAGTTCCTAATGTGTTTTGTTTAGGCTTTATACACGTCATACTTCTGTATGATCGAAGCGTTCTGTTCTCATGTTTGTATCATAGGTGTAGACCTGTTATGGTGATATGGCAACAGCAACTGCCGCAACTTGCCAGCCTTAATCAAGGCAGTAGGTTCTCTTTGTGGACATCACGGCGTACTCACCTTACGTATGACACAGGTCTTTAGCGTACATGGCAAGTTCGGAAGTTTCCCGCACCTGAGTGCCACTGTTATGCGGACCGCCCGGAAAACATGGTGGTGATTGCAGTGTGATATGTATTTTGTGCATACTTTTTTTTTAGATTTAAAATGTTTCTAACTTACTTAATTTTGAACGGATTAGAAATTTCTTTATATTTATGATATTGGATAAAGTTACATTTAGATACAAATAAAAATTTGTATAGTACCTAGTTGAATCCGTGCATTAGTTTCTAAAGTATTACAATTAGTGCCCAGCTTGGTCTATGTAAGCAATATATGTATATAAAAGCGAAATACAACTCACTGATTAATCACGAAATCTTAGAAACCATAACACCTACAAACTTACAATTTGGCAGGTAGGTTCCTTATAAGGTATAGACGTCCGCTAAGAACGGATTTTACGAAGCTTCACCCATAAGGGAGAAAACCGACTATCACGTGAGCGAAGCCGCTGGCAGAACCTATAAAAATATTTTGAATTTGAAAAATTCCCTTTTAATCAATCAGGTTCAAATCACGTCAAGCTTTTTGCATAAAACACTTAAAATTTCTGTCACGTAATCTCAGCTAGTGTCGCTCAACTAAAGCCAGAGCTGATATCAAAACAGTTTCCCAAGACACCAATCTCCTTGGAGTGCGTGCGGACGCCACGTTCCACTTTGACCACTATCCGATGGCAAGATCCAAGTTTGCAGCATTAATATTCCGCAGCGGTGCCGGACGGAGGCAACCCGCTACGCGAACGCTGGTTCCCTGATTATCAAGTTAGGTATCTAGGTTTGTCGCAGCAGTATAGGTACTTATATATGTATTTTATAAGAGCGGTAAAGAGGATCCTCCTTAAAGAGGATAACAAATTGGCTGTAGTTCTTGTAGAGGGCTTGTTAGGATTGGTAATCTGACGATGCATGTATTAGACATTCAACGGCACGGTTATCGCAGTGGTTGAACGTTTGACTGTTCCGTTGAAATCTACACGAAACAAATATTTGTATGGCCTACATATACCGGTTTGAGCCCGGGTTGTAATGGGTGTAGGTGTCACGTGTATATATGTATAACTATAGATGTTTGTGAACGCACCCATGATACAGAAGTTATCCCTGATAAGAGGCAACATTTTTTAAATACAAATGATTCGTTTTTATATCGTTTTATCGACCGTTTTTGAACTTCGAGACTACGCAACGGTTGTGTCAAAGTTGTTTTGTGTATGGGTAACATTCCATTCCTTACTATTCATGATGATTCACAGTGTTCGTTAAAGTCAATTGTTTCTTTAATCGACTACTTTGTTTGATTAATGTAAAAATGTGGTTAAATCAATTACGATTAATTCGGTTATCTTAATTGAGATTAAAAAATAGTGTTAATAATTAATGTGGTTAAGTAGATTTGTTTTAAAAGAAGTGCCTTTAAAAAAATAACAAATATCAGCTGTACTTCATTAATTCTAATTCTTGTGATTTTGTCATCATATTCAAATCTGAAAATATGCCCGTTTGTTTTTTTTACAAAACATATTATATAAATCGCAACTAACGATTAACCAGTACGATTAATAATTATTAAATCATAATCACAAATCGAAATCTATTGCGATGAATTAATCTTAATTATCAATCATGATTAAGTTTTAATCGTTAATGTGATTAACTTTTTTCAAATACCGATGATTGGTAACCTGATGATAAATGATACATTTACAGCATCAAGGTTAAGATAGGCTACGCTTGCAGAGGTTAATATTATGTGGATGAGTTATCCATTTGATGGACGGCCAGAGAGCCGAACTATGAACTGCTGCGCTGTGTTGCATGTTCTATTCCCACATGGAACCAATATTTGGATGGCCTATTACAGATTGCGTGTGACCGCTGAGAAATCATCAAGTAACTTTTTCCACTCTGAGTGGAGCCTTGGAGAGGGTCAGACTTTTGCTGACTAAACCCCACCTTTTTTTCATTTCAGAGCTGCGGTAACCCTTACTTAAGGTAATAAACAATCCAGCCATAGCCCCCAACCAGTTTAATCTGTGGAATAAATATGGCAGTTTGACATGTTTTCTATACATTACTTGTTAAACGGCCGTTTTTATTGTTTTACGCTTGAAAAATCAGCCCTAAATCTTTTTTCTTGATACAAACGCTCTACTTTTAGTTGTGTATTCAGAAAGTATTTCGTGTGTCGTATATTTCGTTCCTTTACGGTGTGTTATCTAATCGCGTCGGTAGTAAAACCTGTAAACTTATTGATTTTCACTAAAACCGTCGTTTACATGTCGGCTGATAATTATAGCTTCTAAAACTTTATAGATACAGTAGGTTTTAAGTATTCTAAATTAATGCATATTCGATTAGCTTAGCATCAGCCTTATAATGTTCCCACTGCTGGGTCTTAGGCCTCCTCTCTAGGAGAGGAAATGGGCCGTAATCCACCACGCGTGACCAGTGCGGGTTGGTGGATGTCACACGAATTTTTGGTTCTAAGATTTACCGGTTTCCCCACGATCTTTTCCTTCACCGTTTTGAGAGCTATGGTGCAAATTCGATTCGTTATAAGGAAACTAAATTAACTTGAAAGACTTGTTCCGGTGCGGAGGTGAAAAGTTCTATCAAGGATGAAGAAAACATAAAATGAAAGAAACTGATGGTGTATTTAATTATGAAATAGATAGGGATATAGGGTATTCTTTATTGTAATCAATATAATTTTAGGAAAAAAAAAAAAGAATTTAGAATGTACGTTTATTATGTTACATGAAGTTCTATAAATAAGCGGTGTAACAAAAATTTTCAGGGCATAATGTGCGAAATTATGCGAACGAAGAAAAGCATGATTACTTTTGGAAGAAACTGTATTGACCAAAGTTTAGGATAAAATTGAACCATTGTTGGGCGACTTAGCTAAAATGAATCGTAGTCAAAAGATATTGGCTAATTACAATAACGCAATGTGTGATAAAAAAAAAAAACAAAATAGGTCCTAAAACTATTACGTTCAGTGTGTTTATGTTATGTTATGGATATCTGGCGTAGACTGAAGCTGGAACTACATTAGACCGACGCACACGTTTAACACGCCTGATTTGTACGTAGAACGATGCAAGTCGCGTGGCGTGTATCAAGTGTAGCTCTACAAGTCTAGTTTCCATATTAAATGTTTGAAGACCGACGCGCCCAGATCGACATGTCTGGCACACGTGTGCGCAGTGTAATTCTGGCATTATAGTTTATTTTTCCTAAAAAATTACCTCTTTCGTATTTGCGATATTTTCACTCTAAGGCGAAAGTACCTATGTAGGTTCAGACAAACTGATTTCTTTTAAATTTAGGTTTCCCATAATATTTCGTGACTGGATTTAATTTATAGAACGCGAACAAGTAATTACCAAACAAAAAACTAAAACGATGAACGTACTTAGTACCTTAACCGACTTAGTTAAAACAAAATTAATTTCCAGGAGTTTAAAGTCTACTAAAGCTGATTATATTTAACGAGACGTTATAATATATGTATTAGATCCTTACATAAGAAATTAGTGATTTTTTTAAATGGATTATGATATCTTCGGATCGACTTGGAAGTTCTAAAAACCTTATATTGAAGTTATGTCATTCTCTTTTTTAATAGAAAAAATATTGCTTGACTGCGATCCCACCTGATCCTGCCTGATGGTAATTAGATTTTTATTGAATTATCCGTTTTTTGTATTTTCTGTAATATTGCGGTTTATATAAACTATTATAAGAAAATCTATGAAAATTTAAAAATATCACAGTTCAAAGTATCCTGGTTTTAAAATACACCAATTTCGCATGTGAGAACTTATTATAAAAACAAGAGAATGGGCACGTTTAGGGGCTCTCTTAATATGCCCATTCTTTTGTTCCTGACCCGGCTATCGTCAACGCAAAAAAAAAGAGAGATAACACCTGAATGCTCTGTTGGCATTCACGTATTCCGTCATTCAATCGAATATTTCACGAAACTTGTTCCATGAAATACATTTTCTTTTTAAAGTGTTAAAAGTTTTTGAAAAAACATTCGTCGTTCAGAATCTCTATTAAATGTACAAGGTTTATATAGTTATATTTTTTAGTAATTTTGAATCTATATGTACATTATGAACGGCTAAAGTTCACGCAAAATAGCAAATTATTACTGGATTAGTTTTATACAAATTTAAAGTTTTAAATTTAATAGAACCCTAGATAATATCCACAAGATATCTGTGATTTCAAAATATCTATAAAAAAAAAGATATAAAATAACGATATTATCATGTTAGAACGGTTATTTGGAAATTTATCAAGATACACGCACGGTAGGACGCTCTTAATACAGTTCACAATAACTCTGAATTTCAAGAGTTCGCGTGTGAAACAATCATTAAGTTGTATCAGATATATTTACATAAACACAGCCTTCCTACGTTTCGCTAAAATCTTAACAAGTTGTTGAGCTTACTCGTAAAATAGAGGAAGTTTTGAATAACCCTTATTTTGTAAGTTTTCAGCCTATATTTAAATTATTATATACCTACCCTTTATTGCACCTACCTATATGTATGTGTCCGAGTCGTCGACAGTGCGTAGTGTCCCTCGTGTGCCTCAAAAAGATATCAGTTAAATTCTAAAAGCTCAGCTGGACTGAAGCCTACTAGGACGATGGGTCGACTTCTAAAAGGGAAAACCGTGCAAATGCAAACCTCAGTTAAAAGGAAGGATCTTCCAACCAGACGGTATAGCGTCTAGTCCAGGCTATTGCCTATTAGCGGGTTTTGGTCTGTTGTGTATATCCTACTCGCGCTGAAAACTGTGATACAGTGATGCAGAATTTTTTTACAACTACCAAAACTTCAAAATATTGCAAACCCTGAAATATTTATTCGCATCTTGATAATGTTGCCTAGAATTGTGCAGGCGACACCTGTACTTCAAGTAAGTTAATATACCGTCATGTTAACTAGTTCCTAAAGCTAAAACCTCGTGTGTGGCTTACTAATGACTTGGTTTTGAATGGGTTTCAAGGCGTTTGGAACATTTGTCAAGAACAATTCTGGCTTACCTTATAATTTAGTCTTTGTGGCACTAGCCAGCTTGATGAGAGCGTTTCATTTAGGATTAGGATTTATTATACCAAGTTTCAAAATTAAATGTGATAGAGTCGGTTATAAGATTTTTTTTATTCAATATCAATTACCGTTTTAAGATGAAACACGAGGTCGTATCAGATTTGAACCGTTCTGGAGCCACATGGTCACATTTTTAAACCTATCCGCATTTCCAGCAGGCATCAGCCATACTGAGCCTCCTCAGTTAAGGATGGACCAGACGGTTGCAAACTAGCATTGCAATCAAGGTCACCTTGGTTAGACTTTAGATTGTATGTTTGGTTTGTATGTGGATACATGGATGTAAACCACGCGCCAACACGTTCGTACGTTCGCTTTGTGCGGTTAGGAAAACGCGCTTGCTATCCAAGGGCGTTGAAGGTCATGGTTTACAACTGCTGTCTACATGGATTTAAACTAGTAAGGTCACCTTGGTTGGGACGTTGGTTTGGCAACCGTCTGGTCAATCCTTTATGCTGACATTTTTTGAGGTGCACGTGGAACATTACGCGTTGTCGACTCGTACCTGGTTCAAGAACTAAACGGACGAACAACGAGTATGCTCGTCGTCCACGAGCTCGCGCCTTTGGTGGCTTGAAATCGCCTTGTGAGTCTTCCTTGGATGTATTAGACTGGCCTGTTGGTCTAGAGGTTAGTGATCCTGACTACTATGCCGGAGTTCGTGGGTTCGTTTCCCACCCATAACAAATGTTTTTGTGATGACCACGAACATTTGTTCTGTGTCTGGGTGTAATTTATGTGTAATAGGTATGTATTTAGAAATATATAATTATGTAAATCAGTTGTCTAGTACTCATAGCACAAGCTCTGCTTAGTTTTGGGACTAGACGCCGTTGTGTGATAGTTGTGGAAAAAAGAAAATTGTCTCAAAGAAACGACTGCCTATGGTCATGTATGCGTTATCTTACAATAATAAAATAAAGGCGAATTTTTGTATGCATATGTGTTAACAGTGAATATTTGTATGTACACACATTACTTTAAAAATTTACTGTTTAAAGAAAGATAGAAAAATATTTATTATGATGGCACATTAGCATTTGGATGCACAAAGGTAAATGATGTCCTGGAATAGGACTTAGATGTTATTTATCTTCACTCATAAGTACTATCGCCGACATTTCTGCCTGATCACTTAAAAAAAAATCTTGAATCATGCGCTGCGGTGCCAAACCAAACCCTTTGTAGTTTTCGTTTCGAGTGAAGCAAAAATAAACTTACCAGTGGTCAGGCGGAAATGTTTTTGATGGTACTTGTAAGACTCTCGGGGTAAGTTCCTGTTGTCACGAGGGTGAAGAAGAAGTTGAACAAGCTACTATAGGAATAATTTAAAAACTTGAATAGAAAACTGCTAACAATTTCTGAACAAGAAATATCATGAACATTCTGTTACTCCAACTTGGAGACGATTTTAAATTTCTTCATTCTATTTTTACATAATAATTCACACATACAAAAACTCACGGGTATTTCCATGGGAGTGTGCAAAAATTAAAGCTGTTACGATTTTTACGTGATATATAATAATAATTATAATATATTATTATAGCCAAACGCTTCAACGTATTGTGAGGAGGTTCCTGTCTGTGGAACCCTAACTACTGGTAGCTTGGACTCTGTTCCCGACACCGGCAGATTTTTTTTTATATTTTGAAATGTTTTTTTTTTTGTTTGTGTGTTAAAAATATTTAAAAATGTTAAAAATATGTAATTGAAATGAATTATAATATAATTCACAACCATCACACAATGCCGTCTATTCCCAAGCTAAGCAGAGCTTGTATTATGAGTACTAAACAACTGATAAAAATATACTTATATATTTCTAAATATATAATACATATTTTAGATAAATTACACCCCGATACAAAACAAATGTCGTCCTTGTCACACAAACATTTATCCTTGGTTGGAATCAAATCCGCGACCTCCGATCTCCGTCAGGGCCACTAACCATTAGACCAACAGGCCAGTCATTCTGTTTCAGAATCCGGCGACGCGCCATGGGTTATGTGTTGGTAATGTAGGTTTATGCGTAAAGGTGGAATGTCCACCATGACTTGATAGTTCAAAGCGTTTTAGGAATTCATCGAGCAGACAGCTAAATGAGCGGAACCCCCTGCTGGAGTCTGCTTTTTCTGATAGCCACACCATCTGAGGATCTTTAAGTCAAAATTAAATAGATTACTTCTAGGCAAGCATGCTTCATCGTCGACCACACTATTGCCTACTATTATTAGAGCTAGCGCTATTTGATGGACTTTTATAACATGAGAATTATAGGTATTATTTTGCCGATAAAATCCCTGATTGCCTCATAGAGTACCTAGAAAACACATTTAGACCCAGACAAACTGACTAACCTACAAACCTAAACTCCTAAAATCGAAGCAATTCACTAAAACTTTAACCATTACTATAAAGGAACAACTACAGCTTTGGGAACATCTCAAGCATATTATTAGAAAGATCCGTCTCTCCATTAGAAAAGCGAAATACGAAAATAAAGTTTTGAAGTGAACCCCACCTGCGTCCTTCGAAGAAACTTGTAGTCGTCTATGGAAGTAATTCGGGGAATCTAATTACAGTCTGAGAGTCTGGCACAAAGAGATCGGAACTCTCAAGAGTTATAGGAACTATCAGATTCAGTGTTGCGTTTCAAAAGATGTTATGCTCTTTCTGTTGGAACGAGTTACCGCGTTCGTTTTTGTTTTTTTTTTTTTTCATGAATGTTTAGTTCGTTTTTATTATTATATTTCTACTACTTTACTATATTCTCATAGTTTTGTGAAGTTGCGATTGATTGCGAACCCTCTTTAAAAATATAGAGATTCCTTTCCAGGAATCGCAAAAATTACTAATTTTACGAAAACATTTTACACTCACAATTAGTAAAAAAAAAAAAAATAGCGGAAAACCTTGCAAATGAATTCAGGTAACAATTTTATTTTGTTTAAGTTCGTAATTTAAAAAAAATTATGGTCGACTAATGTATCTTTAAATTATACTAGCTTCTGCCCGCGACTTCGTCCGCGGAAAATTTCTTGTTTTAACATAAGTTTACACTCGACATTACTGTATCTTCCCATTAGTAAAATATTCTTTGGAATCGGAGCAGTAATTTCGAAGATTACCGAAGTTTTCTTGTCTGCTCAAGGTAAATGTAAATTATCCCTTAGGAGTTAGTCGCCTTTTATTACGGCGCGAACTTTTACGAAACGAACGAAACAACCGAAACCATTCAGTAACAGACTGACATGCAACAATTTGAACACCAGCTAACGACAACGTGGGCACAATAATTCGAGAGGGTCATCAATCCACGGAAAATCTTAACACCACGATTCAGAAAAATGACGTATTTGCAGAACGCCATCTATGGGCAAATGGATAAAACGTCCGCACAAAGCATGATAGATCTAGAGCTCTACGAATGAAAGTTGTGCTAGTGGCATTTTGCGTTTTAGTAATTTTATATTATCTCCGAAACTATATGACCAATTGACATACTGTAAATGACAAATCTTATCTGTATGATGTCCTTGTGATACTGAAATAATTTATTGTGACAAGAATTAATATTTCATTGCTCAAATAATCAACCAAACGTAAGTATGCCGAAAAAATACTTTTTTAATGCAAATAAAGAAGTATAAAAGATAGAAATATGGTATCGCGGACTTTTTTGTAGATATAATTAAGACGAATCAGGTTGCCATACATTGTTTTTAATTTTAAGCAAGTCTCTAGGCAGCGCACGCAAATAATTCTGTTTTATGAGGCATTTTTTTCCGACTTGCAAGACAAAAATTGTGATAGCTCGGTTAATATACATGTTATAAAAATAATTTATAGCCTATAGAACTCAGGAATAATGTAGCTTTCTACCAGTGTAAATTTTTTTAGAATCGAATCATGAGTTCCAGAGATTACCCCCTACATACAAACTTACAAATTTTACCTCTTTATAATATTAGTATAGATTATTATGGTTTTGTAAGACAGCTGTTTGCAAACGCTCTTTAAAAATACAGAATTTGCCATTTTACGAAAATATTTTATTAAATATTTTGCACTCACAATTAGCGAAACCAACAGCAGAAACCCGCGCAAACGAATTCTCGTAATTATTTACTATAATAAATGAACAATATAATAAAGCGAACTCAAGCAAACAAATTCCAGGAAAAGAACTCGTATAATTTCGCGCTTCATAAAACAAAAATAAAATTCACATTACGCAAGTACACAACGCAACGGTTCATTTATAATTAAAAAAATAATTAAGCAAATGTCACCCATTTGCGTACAATACCTTCTTTTATAATAGGTACCAATTTCCTTGACTCGGGCAGACAATTAAACCCCGTCACAGTATCTTTTTAACTCTAATTGAAATGAGGATACGGCAGAATAAGGTTTTAAAAGAGGAACAAAAAAGTTTGTATTAACTTTTGTTCGAAATATTAACACTATTCTGTGCTTAAGGAGTTGATAAGTAAGAAATAAAAAGAAAAAACGTCCCAGTGGAATTTTAAGAATAATTTAAATTTTCTCAGAAAACTTTCTTCGTTTTAGCGTTGAATTAACTGTTTTTTTTATATTCTAGCAACTTTTTTTGCGTTGAGGAAGTCGTAGCTTTATTCGTTGTACATAAAATACAAGTAAAAAGAACTCGGCATCAGACAGCACTATCATCCTGCTGATTTTGACTTTCTTCTGCCATGTATCTCGTCGTGGTAATAACTCCATAGAGCGTCTCGTAGTGCAGGGCAAAGTTAAGGGCACCAGACCACGTGGTAGATCACCAATGAGATGGACAGACCAGATCAGGGCCGCAACCAAGTGAATAAACCAAGCAAAAAGTTTACGAATGTACCTAGAAAGCTGCCATTCATGATGAAAGGCGCCTTATTACCAAGATGATCACTCATCGTGATTCACAGTGATGACCACGACCATTCTGGCAAGAATGTACCTACTGAGAAGAAAAAATTTAGGATTAAGTACATCATTAGTTTGATCCAGGTTAGTTATAGTTATAATACCAAACTGCCCTGGGCCCTTTTTTTAGTTTGGAATCATCTAATTACTTTTACCGCACTAGGACGGCGTGAGAGAGCATGTCAGACTTTTTAGACTGATAAAAATCACATTTATGTTCTTTTAGTTGCCCTTTGAACATGAGTTTCTCTTTCAGAAGTCAATGCATGACCCTGACCTATAAATTGCGGCCCTGCTGGGCCCCTAAGGTTTTGCTGATATCTCTTTGAGGCGCGCCTGGAATACTACATGCCGTCAACGACTCGGGCTCGGTCACAGCCGAATTCCCTGGGCTCTTGTAGCACACCTAACAAAACCTTATCCTTAGGGCCGATTTTCGAATAGCCAGATATTTTTTTACTAATGAATAAAAATGGCGATTTGACAGTTTTTGTATAAAAAATATGTCAAACCGCCATTGTGTTTGACCAGACTGCTAGAGAAAATATTGTTGAATGCTAAATATTGTTGTCGAGCCACAGATAACAAAGAATATAATAAAACCTAAATACAAAAGTACATACTAGTACTACAAATGTCTACGGAATTTGTTACAGTGTGTCTGGCGACCTAAAATACAGGCCCCTAAAGCCTAGTTTAGGCGCCAGTCTCTCACAATAAACTAGATTATTGACATAACTTATAACTATAATAATTTTTCTCAAATGACTGTATTTATTTATATATTATTACTTTATTGCACACATTAGCATATTACAGGACAAACATTTATACAAGTTATTTGTCACGACCCCCAGTATTAAGATTTTTTTTTTTAAAGTAGGTAAAATCATCCAATGACATCCCCCGCCCTTGGGCGGAGCGGGAGACAGTGGCAGACTCTTACTGACTAAAAACCTACACCGTTCCTCCTTTGCCTTGGTTCCAGGGCCCTGGTAT
This sequence comes from Leucania comma, assembly GCA_958295575.1. Lineage (NCBI taxonomy): Eukaryota > Metazoa > Arthropoda > Insecta > Lepidoptera > Noctuidae > Leucania > Leucania comma. The sequence continues at coordinate 7,199,790 of OY282469.1, forward strand.
GCATTTTTATACCTCCCCAAAGCTCCAGATTAGGCTTCGACCCTACTGGGCCCCTACAGTTTGAGAAAAGAAAAGAAAGATAACGCCTGAAAACTGTTGGCATTCGGTAATTCGTTCCAGGAAATACGTGTTTTTTTTTTTAAAACCTTTTAACGTTTTTGAGAAAAATTGTCACCATTTAGTTTTATTTCAAACTCAATTAATTGTGCAAGGCTTTTAACGGAGTATTTTTATATATTTTTAATATATGAGTATATTATAGGGGGCCAAACATCACGTAAAATAGAATATTTTCAAAGATCTATAAGGGATTAGTTTTACACAAATATATATTTTGATTTTATAGGAGCTTAGATAATATCCACAAGAAATCTGTGTATCCAAAATGATGTGTAATCACACCATATCATAATCATGTAAGAGGGTAAACTCAAACTCTAAAGGTAGAACTACATTAGACCGACGCACACGTGTAACACGCTTGATTCGTACGTTGAATGACGTTGCGTGGCGTGGATCAAGTGTAGCTACAAGTCTAGTTTCCATATAAAATGTATGGAGACCGACGCGCCCAGATCTGCGTGTGTGACACACGTGTGCGCAGTGTTTAATTAGAAATTAGATTATAAGAAATGGTTTTATTGACTGTACTTTGGACAAATGTCGTGGAACCGTTTGAAATTGATGTAGGAACATTTGAGACTCGTTTTTTTATTACATGGAGTCGGTTGGAAATGAAGAACAATTTAATTATGGACCTCTGGGACCAACCTTATACCTATAGCAGGTGACGCATGTCCTGCAAAGCCGCCCTACACAACAAAGTGATTCTACAAGGGTTTTTTTTATGGTAGGTAAAATCATCCAATGACAAATCCCGCCCTTGGGCGGAGCGGGAAGTAGTGTCAGACTCTTATTGACTAAAAACCTACTCCGTTCCTTCGTAGCCTATCGTGCCGGGGCCGGGTATTCCTTTCGGAAATTAACCCATGACCCCAGTAGGCTTCGATCCTGCCTGCCTGCAGTTAGCAGGCTGGGCCTCTTCGGTGTGCTGCCAGCTCCTTGAGGCGCGCGGGAACAGAACGCGCCGTCGACGACTTGGGCTCGGTCCGGTCAGTTACCGGACGATCGGATAGCGTGCTACCCATTGCACACCGTCCGCAAGCCCGCGCCTACGGTGGCCGGAAATCGATTCTATAAGGGTTCCATTTTTGCCGTGGTAGGTACGGAACCATAAAAAAACAACTAAGATAAAACAAAACCACAAAATAGCTGTGAATATTCAACTACTAAAATAAAATCATATTCATAAAAAAATATGTGTTTACTTGTGTAAGTTATATTGTGACCTACTTCGACCGGTTATACCAACATTATTTGTTTACAATGTCCACTCAATGTATGCTCAATATAGGTTACAAACTATATACGGTAATGTGAAATACTCTATATTGAATTTAATATGCCTCAATTTTGTATGCGGCTTGGTTTATCGATAGCATCAATCACGATTTATCATTTTAGATTGACGTGAATTTTACGATATTCGATAGGAAATTTGTAACAAAAAGGGGGCAAAAAAAAACAATACAGACTAACACGGTTTATAGAAAAAACTGAGTATCACAATGTACTCGTATCTATTGCCCAGAGACTTAGGCTGAGGTTAAAATAGGCACAATTCCCAAGGTAGCTATGCCTAGATTTAGTCAGCTAAGTTTAGCATAAAAGCACCATCCGCATGACGCAAGTCCCCCCCAGTATGGTAAGTTTGGGAGGCTCCTGCATAGAGTTCAGGCGAAAGAAACACGGGTGTCACTGATGTGCTTACTGCCCGGAAGACATGGTTCAGCTTGGATGGAGCACCGCTGTGTTCTCGTGGAGGCTATCAGCGGTGGCGATCTCTTGCGCCGGACTCTGGCATGATTCGGAGCGAAAGGAAATGGGAGGTTGTCGCCTCCTTCTGCGAAGTGTTAGCAAAGGATGTGGCCGAGCGCGTGAGTGAACGGTGATTCTCACGCCTCAGCCACCGCAGCCCCGACTATGGGCTGGACGACAAGCGATCTACCCAGCTTGCTCAGTGATCATCCGGACCAAGCTTGAGTCATCGATCGCGGGTAGTGCTCTACGTGCACCTCACAAAGATGTCAGAAAAACCGTAGGAGCTTAGCAGAGCTGCTGCCCACTAGAGCCATAGAGAACTTCTAAAAAGAAAAACCCGTGGTCCTAAAATGGAGAGGGTAAGTGAAAGAAACAGGTATGGTTTTAGTCAGTGAAAGTCTGACACGCCTTTCTACATCACCGTAGAGGAAGAAGTTATTGGATGATTTTTCACCTTTAAAAAGAAAACCTTTATCCCTCCAAATCATTCCGCTCAATTGACTTATCTACAAAGTTACCTGTCGTTCCATTCCCCCAGTACTAAGGAATCTATTGAGTTGAGTGTCATAATATCGCAAAATTTTCACTATCGCCGACATACTTACATGCAAGCTTTCGCCTTTATGACATTTATGTGAGGTGATTTTGACAACACAAACGATCCTAGACTACCTTTTCTTATAAAGTTCTATAATCTGGAGGTATATAAGTTAAGAGTGAATGAGTTACTTCTAGGCAAGCGTACTTCAGTGTCCACCACAACATTGCAACGCATCATCTTCTTGGCCTTGTCCCGTGCTATTTAGAGTCGGCCCAACCCGTTTTTTTTCTTCAATCCTACTCATTACGCTATTACTAATTTCCATTCATTTCATAGGACTTCTCATACAATCTATCTTTATTTTGGCCTCCTTCTCTCCCTCTATCCGTCTTATGTGTACTCACATCATCGCCTATTAATAATAAAAAAAATATATTAAAAAACCTATTCACAGAACTAAACATTGCATATCAACGACATTTCTATGAAAATGCATGCATTCCCTTATTTCAAAGTTAAAAATTCAGCAGGTAAAGATATTCCATGCATTGTTTATGCCGTAAGCAGAATGTGACGGAAATTGGATTGTTGTAGTGTAGGAGCATCCTGTTTTGCAGTATCTAAAAGTCGTTATAAGTCTAATACGTTTTATGTATAAGTTTATTTATGGTAGGCGCCCACATTTTGATACAAGTGGAGAAAGTTTTTCATTACAACCGAAGCGGAATTAGCCCTAGCCACTGGCGAGGCTGTTACGGGGCCTAGTGCTGCAGTGACAAATTTCCACGTGTATCAAATGACATTTTTAAAACACTTGCGAAGAAACATAATAAGGGTTGACGCGCTACTCGTGGAAGTTGTTTAACGCCCATCCTGATACGATATATATAATAAATTGTGTACACTTTTCCGCACTAGTGCGGAAAACGGTAATTTGCGCGCCTAAAAGAGGTAGAGATAAGAGCGGGTTTTTGAGTAAGTGTATTAAAACTAAACTAGCAGTAACATATATTTAAAAAACCTACAATTATTGATAATCCTAATTTCTAAAACGAAAAAAAATATTTGTAGTTATCAATCATATCTATGGTGATAATATACATGGTGATACATATCATATGGATATCTATGGTGAGCCTTATACGTTCTGATAATAAAAAATGGATCATAAGTTATCTTTCGAAAAAATATTAGGAAAGGTTCAAAGCACTTTATTGCAAATTTACCTAGCGCCTACCATAGCACCTACCGTATTTCATTATTTTCATGATCTTTGTGGGCGACTGGGCCAAAGGCCAAAGAAGGACCGTTTTTTTTTGTAATTACCAATAAGGTTACTGTATTTGCGCCGTTTGAGGGTCTCAGCAGTCGCAGCGGCAGCGCCGGCACATCCTGCCGAAATAGGAACATGGGATGGCGCAAGGGTGTCGACACAGGTTGCGTCCCATACCAGAGTCTGAGGCCTACCCACCTTTCACGGCACCAATGCATTGCTATATGGTACAGTTGCTAAGCAATCGGAATCTGTAATATTATGTATTTAATTAATTTGTGATGCTGTCTTTGTGATTGTAATTTTGTGGTTTTGTTGTTATTTTAATATGTTTGTGAATTGTGCTATGTTCTTTGTTGGTTGAAATAAAGGTATAATTATTGTAAAAGCAATGACATAAAAACAAACAATTTAGAAAATTTTACCAGCAGACTTTTTCAGGTTAACTAAGCAAATATATAATTTTCCTTTTTTAAAATCGGCTGTGTAATATAGTAAATAAGCTAGGTGTTTTCACGATCAAAAAAATACATTGCTAAGAGCTGCTTCAGTCAATATTTTTGTTTCACATAGAATACGGCAAAGGCGGCCGCCCCCGTAGAGAGTTCGGTTACCTCAAAGTGAGTTTTTGAGTAGAATGTCAAAGGCTAGTCTAATTTGAGTGATCCGCTTTTTGTTTTAAATATTGATCATTTTTGTCGGTTTAAAATGATTTTTTTTTCGAAAAACAGGAATCGCATGTTCCTACTTAAATTACGTATTTATAAAATTCTGTTTTAAGTTTGGTTTTAGAGACAGATTTTATGAGTCTTTGACTGTCGTTATGAGCAGAGTAAAATCTGACAACATTACAGTCTTGCTTAGTGATACGCAGTTTTTTTTATTAGATTACTAGTTGAGCTGGTGAACTTTGCACCTTCTGAGGGCGCCTTTTAATTAGTCGCCAAGAGCCGCGCGATGGTAGCGCGACTTCATCACTGTTTTGTTATCTTATATATAAAAATGAATAGCTGTTCGTTAGTCTCGCTAAAACTCGATAACGGCTGGACCGATTTGGTTTATTTTGGTCTTGAAATATTTGTGATAGTCCAGGGGAGGTTTAAAAGGTGAGAAAAAAGTATTCATTGACTATTAGGCGGTACCAAGTCCGCCAGGACAGCTAGTTTCATATAAATAAATGTCGCGCGACCGCAGCGCGGCTGTAGCGCTGCCGTCGTACGTTTTTGTTGATATGAAATAACAAAGCAGCGCTGAAGCCGCGCTAACTATTCAGTTGCATTTGGATGTGTATCTAGTTTTTTTTTTATTGTTATTTTAGATATTTTTATAACTTTATGATAATTATTTTAAAAGTTATTTTACATTTTGGGGAGGAGACGAATTCAAATAATTAATGAACATAAAAATTAGTCCAGCCTTTCTTGAGTAATAAATTGTGTAACTAACACGACTTTATTTTTTGTATTATTATGTCTGTGAAAAATACTGATCTTTTTATGTACTTTTTTATTTTATTATATAGAGTCAGTGTGTGTAGCTGTTATTTTAAGATATGCGCCATGTTTTGGCACAAATAAACTCTTTTCTTTCTTTTCTTTTTCTTTTTCTTCAGATAAAACAGTCCAGACATACCGATAGTCGCGAAAAGACAGTCACGTCCAAGTTTTAGGAATATATCAAAGAAATCAAAGCTTTTACTTTAAATAAACCATTTACAGTCACTTTAGAATTGTCAAAGAGTCGGTAATTAAAAACATTTTGAAGATAATTTCAACATTCAAAAACTCCATGGACACTCCTTTAAATCCGACCTAACTCATGTCGAACTCAATGAGTCGACTTACACTCGCGCCATTTTTTATATCAATATTTTTGTTGACTTAGGCCGTGTTTACGGAGACGCGGCGAGTTGCGCGGCACGTTAGGCGTTTCGTCGTACATTGCAGCTGCGGGCCGCGTCATCGCTCGCGCAAATACAAACATATAGCAATGTACGACGGACCGCCCGACACGCCGCGCATCGCGCCGCGTCTCCGTAATCGAGCACTTATAAATTATTGTGGTCTCGAGAGGTTAAATCATGGTTCTTATACAAGCTGCAGTTTGGAATCTATATAAAATTTTAGGAAGTTTTAATAAAACTAAATAATATATATATAAAAATATGTACCTGGTCAATGGTCAATAATACTTTTTATTTTTGGCTGTTTTTTAAATTTTAAGTGTTATAAAAAAAAACTACCCTAACAAACTTCTTAAAAGAACAGAATCACCGATTGTGATTTATCGCGTGTCGTGTCGACAGTGATGCGACACGCACACAGGTGCGTAAGCGTGACAGCCTGTACGAGTACGTGGCCCCGCCCACGTACTCTAGGAAACGTTTTTACCGATTTCCGCAAATAACAATATCATCATGTTCCTGCCCTTATCCCATGTTATTTCGGCGCAACACGTTCCGCAAACAACAATATAATTACAAAAAATACCCATGAATTTTATCATTGATCCGGACCGTGAAACACTATCATAATTTTTTTTGCAGATTGAAAACTGCACGTTGTATTGACTGGCTCCATAAACCTAACAAAAACTTATCTTAGCAAAGAAGGATGGTCGTAGCGATGAGCTTATATTAATTAATTGAAGCTCAATCCTTAGGACTAACTTTGAAGCATAATGTGCAAAATTTTAATCTGAAACGTCAAAAGGCGGAACGAGTTGGCTCAAACTTCGCCTTGCTTTCTTCGCAACAGGTAGCTTCATATTTTATAGAAAATAACAACTAGGATTTTGTACTTAATAGGTCTTGTAAGTTTTCGTTGCGTTTCGCGCTAACATTGCAATCCGAAAACCTGGACTCGAAACTCACACATCTATGATCAGTACCATCACAGTCGATCAAACCTATAAATAAAATGATTGATTGATTTACAGACACTGATAGACTAGGACAGAGATGGCGTTGTCATGCGAGCGAAATCGAAATAAATAATATTTTGCGTAACACCCTCGTTTATGTAACTTATGGATTGTGACTAAGTGAAATCAAGTCATAAAAGCCTGATTTCAGCGGTCCACGTGCTAGAGGTGAGTCACCTCTCTTTCGCTGTATTGATTTAATTTATGAAAACAATGCAAATAAAGTTGTGCGTATTCTACAATTTCTTTGAATTTAACTTTGAAAACTGATTGTTCACATATGACACGAAAGTCGAGTGATTCGCGACAGCTATCGTCAACGTAATCATGGTTTAAAAGCTTCTTATTTCATCCAACGCAATCCAATGCAAGCTTTAATAAAAACACAACTTGAAAAAAGAGAGTTAACTCTCTTTTTTAATGCTCAGTTGGCATTTAGCAATTCCATCTTTCATTCAAATATTTCACAAAACTTGTTCCGCGAATACACAGCGTTTTAAAAACCTTAAAAATATTTGAAAAACATTTTTAAAATTTGGAACCTCAAACGTGCAGGGTTTCCATAGATATACTTTCTTTACTTTATAAATTTATGAGTACATTACGAATGACCAAAGTATACGCAAAGTAGCAGATTTTCAGAAGTCTTTACTGGATTAGTTTCACACAAATTTAAGTTTTCAATTCAATACAAACCTAAATAATATCCTCAAGATATCTGTGTTTTAATCACCAACCCGCACTGGCAAGTGTTCGATTACGAAGACGCGGCGCGTTGCGCGGCGCATCGGGCGGTCCGTCGTACATTGCCATTATGTTTGCGTTTGCGCGAGCGATGACGCGGCCCGCTGCTGCAATGTACGACGAAATACCCAACGCGCCGCGTCTCCGTAAACACGGCCTAACAAATCACAGCAACTAAAGCGCCTTTGAATTTTATTCACATTAATTTTACAATTCTTGAAACTGGGCCTGGATCTACGAGTAGTATGTCTTCTAATGGATGAACAAATGTTTCAGGTGCGTGAAAGCGTTATCTGATGTCTCTAATACCCGAAAGTCTGCAGCCTCAAACATAAAAAAAAGAGTTTCATTTTACACTAGCTTTTGGTAGCGGTTTCGCCTGCGTACGTGTACAAAATAATTATAAAGTCTGTGTTACTCAATGATAAAGTAGCATACTACTGGAAAATAATTTCAAATCGGTCCAATAGTTTTCGAGTTTATTCATTACAAATCAAAATACAAATCATTCGTTTTTGTAATTTTATGTCATATTATAGTAAGACATATTAATTTTTTTATTGATTAGATATTTTCTAACATACACACATCATCAAACCATTTCTTGACATAATAACATCAAGAAATTTTAGCTTAAATAATAATCCTATAGAATAGTATAATAAAATAGCTGGTGTTTGTTTTTCTTTAATTTTAGTTATTTCGAGTCCCGGGCGAGGCAAGAGATCGTCGAGTTTTAGAAAATCTTTGAATGTTGTTTTGTTTCTTTTTAAAAATAAACGAATGCCTCTTTTAAGTAAAATGAACCAACTTAAGGATTTAAGATAGTTTCCCTCCAGGGCCTGACTTATTTTTCCACACTATAGATACCTACCACATGTGTGCCTTACACAAACACTAGTTAGGTACAAGGAAAAAACAGAAGCACAAAATAATATAGCGTGTCTTAAGGCTGTGCCAAAATAGGTCCAGTTCATCATAAATGTGAATGTGAGACAACTAGTGCCATACGCTGGTAACGCTTCTAGAGCCTGATATAATAGAAAATTGCTTGGGTCCGAATGCGCGTCTCCTTGTCAAAGAAATTTCTCACTGACTGATCGACATTTTGCGTGACCAGAGGCCCGTTCTTTAGCATTGTCATTCAACGTGGCAAGGCTGCCAGTCTCCTAGCCACGTTTCCGGATGACCGCAACGTGGGCGAGTATTTCAACGGCTGAGTGTATTTTGTTTTTATTTAGACATTAACTTTTGCCCGCAGCTTCGCTCCCTTTTTACCCTACTCTACCCCATACCAATAAATTAGCAGGTTTTGGATTTTATTTTTTAAATATCTTATGTCGATCTCCTGGTGAAGCTACCTTCCCACCAATTTTCAACCAAATCGATTCCGCCGTTCTTCAGTTATAAATAGTGTAACTAACACTACTTTCTTTTACGTATAGATATGTACATAGTTAGTTAAGTAGGTATGCATAGTTGGTTTTTTTTAATGTATAGTAAAACAACAGAAATAAGTAGCCAGGATCGTCAGATAGAGTTGTTTACGTTTTCATAAAAACAAATGGATTTATATGTGAAGAATTTTCATTGTATTAATGAGCTCTTTATTTACTATGAATTTAATTTCATTAAAAATTGAATCAGGAACCGACGATTTGTTTCCACAAGATAATTTATGATGCAAGCCTTTAAAATGCGATGCAAACTACTTAAAATTCCAAAAGCCCAAGTCTTATTCTTAAAGATTCTCCGAAATCTCTTCTTGAAGGCAACGGCGGCTGTTGCAAATGGGCAGCCTTGGAGAATAAATTGTGGGTAATTTTGTCACCAAGCTCAGGAAAACTTCTAGAGTGAACACAAGAACTCAAAATTCGATAAAGCGAGCAAAGTTCCCTGTGACGTAGGTATACTTAATTAGCTTCAAGAAGCAGGCGTTTCTTATGTATGTAACTCTTTGCTCGCTCAGCACATAGATCTGGATATCTTCCACGACAAGCCGTACAAAATTAGTAAACATATATATTCATTTTTAAGTTTCTTGTAGATAGTCTATTCACATATGTTGTTTTTATTAGTCTTTAAGATTGTAGAATATAAGTGTTTTGGTCTTGTACTGTAAACTTATATTTTTAAATAAATAAATAAATGAAATTATGTTTCGAAATCTTAAAAATTTGCATGACTAGGTTTTGAAGTGTAAGTTAACTTTAATGTTTACAACTATCATCATTCTATTCACGACGATATAGTACACCAATTTTTCTTTTAAATAAGGAGACAAAAGCTCAACAAGAAAAAAGTAGAATTAAATTATGATTTGTAAGTAAAAGGTCATTATAAAAAATATTATGAGAAATAACATTTAGCACCCATACAAGTTTAGTATTTTGAACTTAACTTATTGGAATCCTCTTTAAATCTATAATACAGTTTAAATATGAGAAACAATTAAACATTTTGGTTTCTTTGATTTGATGAAAATAACAAAAATAACTTTAGTGGCGAAAACAGCTGTTTTCTTTGACCTCAATTAATGTTGTTTTTTTTTCCTTATTCTAGCACACTACTATATCTTTTTCAATACAATTACTCGAAAACTGACTCTTATTGCACTACAATTAGGTTCGACATAGCATGTAGGTATATAACCCACGTGCTTTTTTTTTAATTTATCACACCAAGGGCTTTTTTCAGTCCTATTTCGTCACGGTCAAGGGTGATTATTTTTTTGCGGATATATTTAAGCTTTTAATATTTAATTACCCATTAATTGTGTTTGAACAGAATATAATAAATAAACGTGATTGCTTACACAATAATTTCTTATTACCAAGAAATTAAAATTTATCGGCGTTCTAAATTCAAAAATGTTTAAATTTCTATTCTTATTAATACTCGTACCTATTAGGATGAATAAAATTTGATACCTTTGCCGTTTTTTCAACCTGCAAAGATTAAACGCAGGAAAAAAAGGTCTATCAAATACTATTATCTAACCTATTTATTTGTGTTATTTGTGAAAAAAATGTTGTAAGATTTGAAGAGAATTCTACGCCACCACCGCCGGATATTGTGATTAAGGAAAAAAAATACTTGTAATAGCCTGCTGCCATCTAAATCAAAACTAAAATGTATGGCAACTTTGAAAAATTTTCTTCAGTACAAAATTAACAAAAATACGATGTAATTTTGAGAGAAAGTATTTCTTAGTAAGTGTATTCAAAAACATCATTTGATACACGTGCAAATTTGTCACTGCAGCCCTTGGCTCAATAACACACTTGCCTTCGGCTCGTGAGAATTCCGCCTCGGTTGCAATGACAAACTTTCTGCACTTGTATCAAAATGTACTATTTCTTCATTTTAGGGAAGCCTATGTCCAACAGTGGACGTCTTTGAACTGAAATAATGATGATGACGATTCTAGCACGCTCGATGAAAAAAGAACTCGTAGCTAAAATATGTTAAAAAATATATAATTGCATATTACAAACAGACAAAACTATTTTATTTACATGACCAACCCTAACTAATGAAGGCTGCAAAAAATGTGAAAGTCAAAGATATTATTAAAAAATAACAATCAATAATAACGAGTCTTCTTCTTCCTGCCCTTATCCCATATTACTTGGGGTCGGCGCAACACGTTTTTTTCTTCCACTATATCCTGTCAGCCGTCACACTATCACTAACTTCCTTTTCTTTCATATCACTCCTCATACAATCCATCCATCTCTTCTTTGGCCTCCCTCTTCCTCTCCATCCATCTACTTGTAAACTCAGAACTCTTTTAGTAACATGTGTAATCAATATTAACGAATAATAACAATAAAAAAACAACAACTACTACTAATATTTATCGGCACGGTTGGCACAGTGGTTTAGCGTTTGTCTACTGCGCTACGTGTCGCGGTTTTGATTCCCGTTCAGAACAAAAACTAGTGATTTCAAGTCTGGGCGTCCTATGTATATTAGTTTACATACATGTTTATGAACACACCCAAGATACAGGAGTTGCCACAGAATTTATGGTATGTGGTAACACTATCTTAAAAAAAAAAATACCTGTATTACCCGCCTTTGATCTTGAGGAAGCTTCAAGACGTCTTATGTGTATTACTATGTTGTTCGGGCCTTTACCATTCTCGATCCTTGTTGCTAAGGGCAACTCTTCTCAGGTAGTTAACTAATTATTACCACGATACCAACAAACTTTCTCACATTGACATCGCAAATAGTTTCAGGAAGTCCATTGATTTGCTCAAAGTTTCCCCATAAAGGAGAAAAATGCGTTTCATTTGAGGGGTGAAAGAAAAGTTCGATAATTAATTTGGGTTCTTCTCTCAAAGTTAAGCTAAAATTTGCTGCAGTTCCTGTGGCTTCACGATTTCTTTGTCCAATTATATATATATACTATGATTTTTTATCAGATGAAGTAAAGTGACAGCTATAACAATGGTTGTTTGACAGTTGGGCATTGTTATTTGACAGTTGGGCATTGTCCACTGCTGTCACTTTACTTCATCTAATAAAAAATCATTGTATAGGTACACTAGCTTTTGCTAGCGGCTTCGCCCGCGTGAAAGTAGGGGTCTACATAAAACTTTGAACCCCATTCCTATAAGGGACCTGGGAAAATCCTCGCTTAGTGCTTGATGCTCGCCTACGTCATAAAAAGAAACCCGATGCAAAATTTCACATTCGCAATCTCAATAGTTGCGGCTGTGTGTTGACAATGTCAGTCAGTCAGGTTATACTGTTAAATACGCCGATAATTGTGATCGTTTTAATCCCGTGGAGGGTCGACCCAGCACATAAAACACTATCGATTTAAAAAAAAAAGAAAGAAACTCGAATTAATATACGCATGTACGAAATTAATTTCTTTAAATAAACGAGTCAATAAACTTGTAGGTAGTTGTAAGTCATTGCGTACTAATTACCTACAGGTCATTGAACTCGCCCAGCTAACGTTTACTTAACGAAATTAATTTCGTACATGCGTAAATAATTCGAGTTAAAAAAAAAGTACTTTATTTCTTAATTTTTTCTTTACAAATCAATAATGTTTCATGTACCGAATCGACCCTCTACGGAATTAAAACGATCAACATTTAACGGTGTATATAAATTATTAGAAGTGTGGAAATTCATCTACAAGTCTTGAAAAGCCTTATCCCAATCAGTTAAATGTAGTTTTTAGCTAGGTTTGCTTCAGAAAATCGTAATTTATTACAAAAACAGTGTGCAATTTAAATTGCAACCAATTTCTAACTGAAGCAGATTTTCTATGTTTAAACTGTAAGACTTTTCCTAATATAAATTAAAGTCGTAGCTCATGCTATAAAATACATGAGGTTTGAATACTCTAGAAACTGAAAAGGCTTTACCCATTCAAATCAATACTTTAAAACTCTTTCATCAGGGCCTCTTCAAATGGCAGGAGTGATTTTTTATCGAAACTTTACTTTTTATTTGAAAGCTTTATTTTAGGAATTACTGGTTCGAATTGAAACATTTTTTTAGTTAAATTTTTTTCTAATGATGATTGTTTTTTTAATGATATGCTTTCATATTGAAAATTACTATAAATCACCACGAATTTTTAATTAGTACACATACTTAAAAGGTTTATTGGAAAAAATCTTGTTATTATTTAAGTAAAGTCTCTGGTTGCGCCAATTTGCTATGATCCGCGACTTTGTTTTTTGTAATTTATTTTTTTGGCCTAGCAATCCTATACCATCCGTTTCCCTTCCCGCACGACCTCTAGAAAATGAAATGACATTGACGTTTGTGCATCGATTGTGAATGTGACCGCACCGCTAACAACGCCCGCTCGAAATTACAAGAAAATTGACTATTTCGTGATCCAACCATTCAAAACTCAACAATAGTGCAGTGTAGTGCAAAACAGGACCTGGCAGTGATTTGAAAGTACGAAGTCGGGGTTCGCCGGCCGGCGCCACGTGGAACCTTCGAAGTCAAAAGGTCAGTGTTCCTTCCTAATACTTCCGTCCCATCCAGGCACAGTATCTGCATATTGTTAACAAACCTTAGATCGCTTTTTAAACCTACAGTCCACAGCAAATTCGCGCAACCATTACTTTTTGGTCCTACGAGCAGGATCGTGAATCATTTTCTTGTAATTTCGCAATATAGTATTTGTTCCATAGGGAATAAACGCAACGCGCCTATTTACCTAGATATAATAGTAGAAAACCCGCATCTAGGCATTTAGGCAACTATACGTTATTTCGCTCGTATAGTTAAAGAGTCATTGATAATTACGGTACCTACGCCGTCAACCGCACCGCATAATTATAGTTAGCTACGTAAATATCAGCGTAGATATAAATCGATCGCATTCTTTTTCTTGACAAAATTCATTCGACCATCCTACAAATTGCATGTAGGTAGACGCATTTCAAAAATACCCGTTCATTGTTGAGTGAATATTTGTAGGAAACTGATAAACCATAGATTATATACGCATATGAACGACGCCGTTCACTTTGTTGTTTACAATATTACCATATTGTTATCTGATAATTATCGCTTACTTAATAATTCGTTAAGTGTTTGTTTGAGTGTATAGTGTGAATATATCAAAACAAGATGTCTCTTAAGGGCAATAAGGTTAGTACTGATTTAAAGGTTCAGTTAAAGCTTTTATACGCTGAAAGGGACTCACAGTTTTCACGTGTTCAATCAATTTGTGATAAATCTTTGCAAATCTCGGATCTGACGATTAAAGATACTTTCTTGTGTTCGTTGGAAACTTTAGATAGTTTGCGCGCGGATTTTAAATCTACAATTAAGGATATAAACATTTTAGAGTTGGAGTTAAATCCTGATTACTGTGTGAGTTATCAGGCATTGTCGTCCTTTGATGACTTGTATTGTCGTATCAAACGTATTGCTAGGAGTTTAGAGACTCCCCCCCCCGCGAGTGGTTTATCCAACCCTCCTCGCGAACGCCCACGATTGCCGCCAATTCAAATACCTGAATTTAATGGTGACATTCGAAATTGGAATTTATTTATAGATAGTTTCGAAAATATAATACATAGGAACACATCGCTGACAGATCACGAGAGATTGCATTATCTCGTAGAAAAGTTGACCGGTAAGGCAAAGGCTGTCTGTGCTGGAATTACGTTTAGCGCTGAAAATTACACTTTAGTTTTGGACACTTTAAAAACAAAATACGAAGATAAGCGATTAGTAGCCACCGCATATTTAGATCAATTATTCGATTTGAAAAGTTTTTCCGTTTGTAACGATCATAATTTAGAGAAGTTTTTAAATATTTTCGCATCATCTGTTCGTGCAGTAAAGAACCTAAAGGACACGTGATTACCCGTTTTACATCATCCCGCACCATGGAGTTGTTAGAGAAGACAAGCTTACAACTAAACTGCGTGTGGTTATGGATGGTAGCGCTAAAACTAGTACTGGCATATCGCTTAACGATATCTTGTATTGTGGTCAGAACCTCCAGGGTAACTTATTTGAAATAATAGTAAATTTTCGCTTGTTTGCTATTGCGCTCTCTGCCGATATTCGGCAAATGTTTCTTAGTATTGGAATCAGAGAATGTGACCGTAGATTCCAACGCTTCTTGTATAGATTTTCTCCGCAGGAACCTTTGAAGGTTTACGAATTCAATCGTGTTTGTTTTGGGCTTAAGTCTAGTCCCTTTCACGCTCTTCGCACTATCAAGCAGTTGGCCGCTGACGAGGGTGATACATACCCGAAAGCAAGGGCCACTATTGAAACCGGATTGTACATGGACGATTTTGTGTACAGTGTACCTAGTGAAGCAGAGGCTATAGAGACCGCTGCTCAAGTAATCAGCCTCATGAAGTCCGGTCAATTTGATCTGGTGAAATGGACAAGCAACTCGCAAGCTACATTAGAGTCGATTCCACCGTCACACCGGTTGACTTCGGTAAAGGAATTCGATGATAGTGAAAGTAAAGTAAAGTAAAGTAAAAATTTATTTGCATAGATTGTAGGTACATAGTATAAGATGTAACAATAATTGGGTGAGCCTTGTACAATCTACCATAAATTAGGCATGCAAACATTTGTGTGGTTTTTTTTAAATATAATTCTATCAAATATCGGATTAAGTTTTTAAACAGTCTTATATAACTTTACTATCTACTCAATATAATTGGTATAATAACCTGATAAATTAAAATAAATCCAAATAGAAAAAAAAAAATTGCATGTCAACGAATAAAAATAAAATAAATTGTCAGGTATGTCAAAGAGAAAAAAAAAAATAATTAGATATGTCAAAGAAAAAAAATGTGATTCGCATAAGATCCTTGGTTTAAGTTGGTCACCCGCAACTGATATGTTCAGTCTTAAAATTAGCTCGACTCCGCCAACTTGTACCAAACGCGTTATCCTAGCATGTGTAGCTCGGATATGGGATATAATGGGTTTTGTAGCTCCTGTCGTTTTGTATGCAAAGCTGCTTATAAAAGAGCTTTGGCTTTCCAACTGTGATTGGGACGACACCGCTCCTGACAGTGTTGCTAAGTTGTGGGCTCGCTATAGGAAAGAGCTTCCAATGCTCGATCAGATACAGATTCCTCGCCATGTTGGTATAGTACCAGACACTGTTGTTAATGTGGTAGGTTTCGCAGACGCCAGTGAGAGGGCTTACGGGGGAGTGGTTTACTTTCAGGTCCAAAATGGCGATAACATTTCAGTTTTCCTCATTAGCGCAAAATCAAAGGTATCTCCTCGTAAGGTTGTCTCTCTTGCTCGTCTCGAACTCTGCGCTATTCTTGTGTTGGTTCAATTGATTACATCTATAGTCGAAACTTGTCGTCCTCGCATTAATATAGAGAGAATTGTAGCGTTTTCAGACTCAACCGTTGCTCTATGTTGGGCCCACTCTTCACCCCATCGATGGGGCACGTTTGTCGCAAATAGGGTGGCTAAGATTCAAGCTGAATTGTCACCGGAAAATATGTTCCATGTCGCTGGAACAGAAAACCCAGCTGATTGTCTCTCACGTGGTTTGCTTCCTGCGCAAATTTTAAATCATCCGCTTTGGTTTTGTGGCCCTCCCTGGCTGCATACCACTCCTAACGAGTGGCCAAATGCTCCGTTTAACCCCGCTACTGTTTCAGAGCCACCCGAGGAGAAGAAACATACGCTTGTAGTATCAGTTCCGCGTGAAGAGTCAGTTGTTTTGTTGTTGTCTAATCGAGTCTCGTCTTGGTCGAGACTATTACGCTGTGTAGTTTACGTCCTAAGATTTTTGAGATTATTACCATCGCGTGGTTCTATAATCGCAGCTGATTTAGATAGAGCTGAATCAGTTGTACTTCGAGAGTTGCAGAAATTTTATTTTTCGTATTTTGGAATCACGTAAACCTTGTAGTCGCGCACTTCAACATTTGAAACCATTTTTGCAAGACGGACTCATTCGTGTCGGTGGCCGTCTGCGAAATGCTAAGTTAGAGTTTGAACAAATGCATCCAGTAGTTCTACCACGCAGGGATCACGTTTTGGATTTGTTGGTGGACTATCACCATAAGGTGAATTGTCACGCTGGTCCCGATTTATTAATGTCCATTCATGTATGTATGTCCATTCAGGTATGTCGACGTTTGACGTCTGTGACGGTGTAGCATCGTATTGCTTGTGTCTAAGTAAATAAATAAAATAACTCGGTTTACTGCTTTAAAGTTTTATAAAAATAAACACAGTTTAAAGTTAAGTGACATATATTGGAGTGAACTATATATAGTGAGTTTAAGGGACATAAAACCATAGAAAAACGAAATAGATTTTGGCCAAAGAATTCGGTACCCTCTATTTTAACTAATAGAGTGAGCTGCCTAATTTGCTCCAGAGCCATCTATCTTACTTGGTGGACTATCGATCCTGGATCCCCACTGGCGCCATCTAGAGCGTTGACTTTGTATCAAGTTGGCATCAAGTTTAGTCTTCGCACCATCACCATGCCTGGTCTTAAATGCGGTGGTTGCGGTCGCTTCACCTCGGCGCTAGAGGGCGTTAAGTGTGGTAAATGTCAGGCTCACTACCATCGTGCTTGTGTAGGCATTCCTTCTAAGGCGGCTTTATCTGCTGGCTGGCGCTGCCCTGAATGCACAAAGGGTGTCGTGCGTGATAACAGGGCTGATACCCCCGTCAGAGGTGCATCGGAGAGTACCGTGAAGAAATCGGCGGAGCAAGTTTGCACTCCAGTGATCACTGCGGTCGGCTCCAAACCTGTCAGCCCTGCCAGGTATGACACTCCGCCGCGTGACACCTCCTCTACCGACATCGGCTGCCAAAACTTTCCCGTACCCACAGCCCCCGACGCTGGCTTGATTATTGAGGAATTGCGAGCAATGCGAGCCGATATTCAAATATTTAGGAAGGAGATGGAGCTCGAAATGGCGGGACTAAAAGCCTCTATGAGCGCCTGCAGCGCGCGTATCGACCACTTAGAGGTGCGACTGGAGGTTCTGGAGCGGCGAGCTTCTGACCCTCCTAAGCCTGGAGTGGTCGATGGGACTATCATTGAGGACTTAAAACGGGAACTCAACGACAGAGACCAAGAACTTCTGGGCAATGACATTGAGGTCTCTAATATACCGGAGACCACAGCTGACAACCCAGTTCATATTGTACAGGTCATCAGCCTGAAGCTGGGTGTCACACTCGATGAGCGCGATATTGTGAGCGCAGAGCGGGTCGGCGGTAGGCAGCTCAACGCAACAGGCTCAGCAGGGGCGACAGAATCTCGGCCGCGGGCCATCGTCGTGCGCCTGGCTAGACGGGATCTGCGCGACAAGCTGCTGGCAAGCGCACGCGTGCGGCGCGGTGCAACCACAGCTGACCTTGACATGCCCGGCCCCGCCCGGCGGTTCTTTCTCAACGAGCGGCTCACGAGGACCAACCGCCTGCTGTTCCGTAGGGCGCGTGACGCTGCTGGTCTCGCTGACTGGAGGTTTGTGTGGATCAAGCGGGGCCGCATTCTTGCCAGAAGGAAGCCGGGAGACGCCACTCTCAGAATTCGCTCCGAAGCAGACATTTCTCGTGTTTTTGGACCTGTCGATATCACAATTTAGTGTTCATTATTTAGTATATTATTTTTTGCCTGTAGTTTTTTATGTTAAACCTATGTTGTTCAATGTGTTTATGTTTAAAGTTGTCATAGGTGAAGATATGCGTCGCAGCTGTGCTTGCCTATTGCTCCATTGCAATTATGCAAGTTTTTTTTATCTTTTTTTATATTTAGATACAATTCATATTTATATTTTACATAACGTTATAACACTTATCACATACAATTTAACTATACAATTTACAATGGTAGGAAGAGCTAATTTTATGTTATTTGTTTATATATCTATATTTGTCTGCACTTATCACATAGTTGGGACCAGTACCCCTAACCAAATGAGCTCACCCCAGCCCTCTCATGTTCATACACCAACTCATACACTATATACATATAAAACTACACTTAAAAACAGTGCCCTATACTTACACATATCAAACTTATCTATAATCACATTTATTTACAATATTTATACAACTTTTACATACCTAATTTTTACAACTATTTACACTCATGGCTCCTAGCAAATTTATCAAGTTTGGTCTACTTAATGCAGGTTCTCTATGCACTAATCAAGATGAGTTTCTGATAGCCATGAGCAAGCATTCCGTGGACATCATGGCTATCAATGAGACTTGGTTACGCAAAGGAGAAATTGACCGTGCTCCTAGTGTGCCTGGGTATAAGCTAAGGCACATTCCACGACCTGTGTCTATGCGGGGGGGTCGTGGCGGGGGTATTGGTTTTTATATCAAAGATGGCATAAACGCAAGGGTAAAGGCTCATCCTGAACACCCTAATGTTGAACAGCTTTGGTTGGGTTTGACGGTCAATAGGAAAAAGCTTCTCATTGGTACCGCATATCGTCCGCCTTGGCAGGATTTGGAGGTATTTCTTGATGCTATAACTGCCACTACTAGTGCTTTGGCCCCGTATGATAATCTGGTCTTTTTGGGTGATCTGAACGTCAATTTGTTGGATGCAAACAGCTCAAAAGCTAAACAGCTAGCAGCTTTTTTGGATTACTCAAACCTTGTTCAGCTTGTTCAAACCGCAACTCACTTCGTCGGTGATAGCAGTTCGCTCATTGACATAATATGCACTGATGCCACAACGCGAAATGTAGTGGTGGATCACATCAGTGAGCTTAACCATCACTCATTTATCACGTGCGAGGCTGTTTTCAGAAAGCCTAAGGTCAAACCTAGGTTGGTGGAATTTCGTTCTTTTTCTGACATCTTGCAGGACCAGTTCAATGCTGATCTGAGCATGATTCCATGGTCAACTATAGAGGATTTAAGTGATGTTGATACTATGGTGCACACTTTTAACTCATACATAATCCAGCTGTATGATCTTCACGCTCCTCTTAAGAGTAGGACTTTCAGGAAGCTGCCTACACCATGGATAACTGACAATATACGTCTCATGTTCAAATTGCGAGATGAAGCTAGGGCCAGATATCATTTAACCAGAGTACAACATCATAGGAAGTATTATCTGGATCTTAAGCATGAAGCTGCCGCAGCGTTAGTTCGGGAGAAAACTGCATACTTTGCCAAAAACATCGATGAGCAAAGGAGGGACCCTAAACGGCTGTGGCATAATCTGAAGTCAGATGTGCTTCCAGATCACACTCTGAAAATGCTGCCTGGTCATTTTGATAACCCAGACAATATCAATGCAGCATTTTTGGATGTCCCTGGTAACAGCTGTGACAATGCCTCTAAAATTGCCTTTTACAAATCTCGCAGACACAGTTCAGCTGAGTTTTCACTCGCCACAACCAGTCAGGAGACAGTTCTGAAGATAATCAGAAATCTGGAGTCAAATGCACAGGGTGTTGATGGTATCAGTCTGAGGATGTTATCTCTCACATTGCCAACTTCCCTGAAAGCCATCACTGACATCATCAACAGATCCATCGTGACGCGCACTTTTCCTAAACTGTGGAAACGTGCAATGGTGCGCCCTATCCCCAAAACCAATGACCCAGCCAACATGAAGGATCTAAGACCTATTAGTATCCTGCCCTGCCTTTCGAAAATCTTGGAGCGTGTCGTGTACTCACAAGTTATTGAGTATCTGGAGAGTAATAACATTCTACCAGACCTCCAGTCCGGTTTTCGAAAGGGCAGAGGTACTGCAACAGCGCTGGCTGACGTTGTGGGCAATATCCTGGAGTCGCGTGATCAGGGGGAGGGATCAATCCTGGTCCTATTGGATTTCTCACGAGCTTTCGACGCTATTAATACAAATTTGCTGCTTTCTAAATTAGCATACTATGGCTTTGACAAAGAGGCTGTGGATTGGTTTAGTAGCTACCTAACCGATAGGTCTCAGTATGTGCAAATCCATAGGGAAGATGGATCAACCACATCATCCCTCCCCGTTCCTGTGACAAGAGGAGTCCCACAGGGATCAATTTTGGGCCCTCTGCTTTACATTTTATACAGCGCTGATGTAACCGAATCGCTTATAAACTGTAAGTATCATATGTACGCTGATGACATCCAATTATACATATCCTTTAAAGGGTGCGATACTTCACAGGCTGTGCAGAAGTTGAATGAGGACCTGGCTCGGGTTGTGGCCTGGTCTGAGGAGAACTCTCTGGTCTTGAATCCACTAAAGTCAAAATTCATGGTGCTGGGCACAAAGAAGCAAGTGTCTGCAATTCTTTTGGCTAAACCTGAGGTCCAGATTAGGGGAGAGGAAATTGAGCGTGTAGAGCAAGCATGCAGCCTGGGGCTGATTCTGGATCCAGGGCTGCGCTTTGAGGCCCATATAAAAAGTGCACTAAGACATTGTTTTTACAGGCTTAAGGTTTTATATGCTATACGGCAATATCTTAGCATCCCACTCCGTAAACTACTTGTTGACAGCCTAATTTTATCAAAACTAAATTATTGTGACACTGTTTATGGGCCATGCTTACTTGCTAGGACAGACAGAATGATTCAGCGCATCCAGAATGCATGTATTCGCTTTTGTGTGTATGTTCCACGTAGAAGTCATGTCACTCCATACATAAATCAATTGAAGATCTTGAAAATGGCTGCTAGGCGTAAGCAGCATTTAGCCAGTTTACTGTTTGGCGTTATAAATACTCAGAAGCCACGCTACCTATTTGAAAAACTTACTTGGCGACAGACGCACTACAAGTATGGTCTTCGCTCTGTGGTGGGTCCACTATCAGCACCGCGGCACAGAACCGCAGCTATCAGGGGTTCTTTCAAGTATGCTGCTGCGCATATATGGAATGATATTCCACCGCCACTGCGAGGCCTAAAATCATTACAATCCTTTAAAAATAACCATAAAAGCCTACTCTTGAAAGCGCAACTTTCACTTCAATAAACTTTTTGTCACCTTATGGGTTATGACCTCCTTTGGTTGGTTTGGATCAGCAGCGGTGCTGTGGTTTGGCATTCTGTGCCGGTGTGCATAGCCACTAACTTTTTTACATCACTCTAGGAACCTGCAAACAAAATCAATATTAATTAAATATACTTATTATTTTTACATTACTTAATTCACATATAATTATAATGCATATATCTAAAATTTTTTACTCTGGGTCTCACCTGACTTAGCAATCCATTGTTACCTATTCGAATTTTAGATACCAATTCTATACATGGTCCCGCTTGTTTCTCCTAGCAATATGTTCGTGGAATTTTCCACAAAGCATTGAGTGAACAATTGATCAGTTGCGTGCTGAGGTCACGAGCTTTCTCAGTTTACGTGTTCAGTAGCGCAGCAAAACGTACATCTATAAAGTACACCTTTAAAGAAAAGAAAAATGTTATTGGCGACAAAGTGCCAGTCTATATAATTTATCAACGTACATTACAAAAAATTTCGACGCTTTTGGTTTGAATTGCGGGTACAGAATATCGTTTGATCAACCTTACCTGTTCGTGTAGTCGCATTTCTCTAATTTTACACTTAGTCACAAACACTAAACACATTATATCAAGTAGCTTATTTTTGAATTTTCCAATACCATCCTAACATGTCGTCACATTTGGTCATATCCTTTTGTTGTCAACACCAGTTCAACAGCATCGCGGTCGCGTCCAATCACGTATCGCGTCTATCCAATTCGCCACAGACTACGAAGACGAGTTTACAAAAATTGTGTTGAGGGCGCGTCGTGGTGTTGCAACTATATATAATTGTATCTGTCAACTTATTTTTTATTTATTTTTTGTTATTATCTTGTTTTAAACTTATTCGTACTTTTTATTTCCTTTTTTATTTATTTATTTTATTCAAATCACTCACACACTACATTCTGCACCGTTCGGCGTCTTTATGTCGACACCGCCACCGGCCTTCGCTGAAAATCAGCGCTGTGAGCTCATCGCTCTAAGCATGAGGCCACAGCTTTATGCTGAGCGTTCGGCCGTTTTGCGTGAATGTGACGCATATCTTCCTTATATATAGTATTTGTGTTTGTCAAGTAGTTTTAAGTTTTGCGTCATTTCACGTGAATAAACTGTTTTTCTTTCTTTCTTTCTTTCTGTTTTTCTCATTCTTCGACAGAAGTACTGGATACTTTCCGCTCGCAATTTGATACGCGCTAGAGTGCACAGATGTGTGCCCTGCTTTAAGCTCCGCCCGCGTTTCAACGCGCCGGAAATGGCCGACCATCGTTCTTGTCGTGTTGTACAGACGGTGAAACCTTTCATACATACTGGGACGGACTATGCTGGACCGTTTAAAGTCACTATTGCCCGTGGTCGTGGTATACGTTCCACAAAGGCATACATTTGCCTATTCGTTTGTATGACAACTCGTGCAGTTCACATAGAGTTAACCAGTGATTTGAGTACGCAGGGTTTTATGTCTGCATTTAAACGATTTTTATCTCGCCGTGGTCCCGTTAAGCGCTTATACTCTGACAACGGCACAAATTATGTTGGAACGCGACGCAATATTTCGGAATTACATACATTCTTACGCTCCAAGTACTACCAAAGTGAATTCGCCCATGTCTTAGCTGAGAATCGCATTGATTGGTGTTTTAATACGCCAGCGGCTAGTCATTTTGGTGGCAATTGGGAGGCGAATATTAAAAGCCTTAAGTCGCACCTGTTTCGGGTCATAGGCGAACAGATTCTCTCGTACGAGGAGTTGAGCACCGTACTCGCTCAGGTAGAGGCGTTGATGAATACGCGTCCGTTGTGTCGGACTTTGTCTAGTGATCCATCGGAGCCACTAGCGTTGACGCCGGCTCACTTCTTGACGACGACTCCTCTTAAATATTTGCCCGCTTTAGATGTCGAGACTGACAAACTGCAGCTTCACCCGCGTCACGCTCTGCTAGATAGCTTAGTTCAGTCCTTTTGGAAGCGATGGAGGACAGATTATCTGCATACGCTGCAGTCGCGTCAAAAGTGGAACACTCCTTCAGATCCAGTCACAGTCGGTACTGTGGTGATACTGAAGACTGAGAGTGCGCCTCCTCTGCACTGGCCTCTTGGTGTAGTGGAAGAAGTTTTTCCGGGTTCGAACGGAATAACGCGAGTCGTAAAGGTTAAAACCGCAACTGGATCGTACCTGCGTCCGGTTATTCGCCTCTGCTCTCTGCCTAATCAGTAGTAGTGGCATAGTTAGTTATAAGTTGTTTCGCTACCTAGTATTGATAGTTTAGATTAGTAATAGGGTTTAGTTTCGCTTTTGTTTTTTTTCTTTTCTTTGAAGGTAACCCTTCAAACCCGGGGGGAATGGTTGCGCCAATTTGCTATGATCCGCGACTTTGTTTTTTGTAATTTATTTTTTTGGCCTAGCAATCCTATACCATCCGTTTCCCTTCCCGCACGACCTCTAGAAAATGAAATGACATTGACGTTTGTGCATCGATTGTGAATGTGACCGCACCGCTAACAACGCCCGCTCGAAATTAC
Source organism: Leucania comma (assembly GCA_958295575.1). Classification (NCBI taxonomy): domain Eukaryota; kingdom Metazoa; phylum Arthropoda; class Insecta; order Lepidoptera; family Noctuidae; genus Leucania; species Leucania comma. The sequence goes on from OY282469.1 coordinate 7,224,170, forward strand.
AAGAAAATTGACTATTTCGTGATCCAACCATTCAAAACTCAACAATAGTGCAGTGTAGTGCAAAACAGGACCTGGCAGTGATTTGAAAGTACGAAGTCGGGGTTCGCCGGCCGGCGCCACGTGGAACCTTCGAAGTCAAAAGGTCAGTGTTCCTTCCTAATACTTCCGTCCCATCCAGGCACAGTATCTGCATATTGTTAACAAACCTTAGATCGCTTTTTAAACCTACAGTCCACAGCAAATTCGCATAACCAGTCTCAATAATAATATTCATAAACAGCAAAGTTGTGAGCGTTTGTTTAAATCTCAAAATGTCACTCAATTTATGGAAATATTGTACAGGTTACTGATTTATGAATGAATGAATGGTAATAAAAATGGAAAAATAATGCGCTTAGTATTTTCTAGTAGTAAGTAGTAGTAGTATCTTTTATTCATAACAACATAATATTGTGTCGAACAGATTGATAATTATATGCTTAAAACTAGATTAAATTAAATTGAACATAAAAAAAAAAAAAACATTACACTGTCATAAATATTACAAATACAATAATTAATCATAATATAAGATTCATAAATATAATTTAAATCATAAAACAATGTCAAAAATTATTATAATTGCAAATACCCGCTCAATATACATTTTAGAGGTCACCGACTGAGTATAAGCACTTATCTAAAAGGAATGCTTTAAGATTGGCTTTGAAAGTTCTGCTATACAAATCCTGTTTTAATGAAGTAGGCAATTTATTATACAGTTTTATTGCATTAATTTGAGAACAATGACTGACTACTTTGAGGTGGGGTGTTATATTAGACGATAGATCTAATCTTCTCGTCTTTTCCCTTTTCAGTCTTTCATCATGGGTTTCCACTTTGTCAATATTTTTAGCTAGGTTCATTAACAAAACAATTACATATAAACTAGGTACAGTCAAAATATTTAATTTTATAAAATGGTCTCGACACGATTCTTCTTGTTGTATTCGTACCATAGTTCTGATGGCACGTTTTTGAGCAATAAAAGCTTTATCAATGTTATACTGGTAGCTACCTCCCCAGAAAAGTATACTAGATCGTAATTTAGATTCCACAAGGGCATAATAAACTTTCTTTAGCTGTTCTAAGTCAATTACGTCTCTTAAACTCCTCAAAACATAACAAGCCGAACTAATAGTGCTAACCAAGGATGACAGCTCGTGTTTCCAATTTAGTAAGCTATCCATATAAACACCCAGAAATTTGACTACTTTCACAGTGTCAATTTTTTCTCCATTTAAGGTACTATGAACATTGTCGGTGGTTTTTACAGTTGACTGAAATAGTATTATATTGGTTTTATTGGCATTGATTTTCAGACCATTTACAGCAAACCAGTTATCAAAAAATTTTAATGTATCATTAACCATACAGTTAAGGTGGCTTATGTTACAATCTGACACAATTGCATTCGTATCGTCCGCATAAATAGTCAATTTAATGTCAGGTATTTGATTAAGAATGTAGTTAATTATGTCATTTATAAAAATTATGAAAAATGGCGGACCTAGTATGGATCCTTGTGGTACACCTAACTTTATTGTATTTTGTTTGGATTTGTAACCCTTTTTACATCGTAATTTCTTATTACCACAATTTTCATCATATTCACAATTAATTTCCACAAACATTTTTCTATTGTGTAAATATGATTTTATTAGCTGAAGAACAGATCCTCTCACTCCGTAGTGCTCCAACTTAGCCAATAACAAGTCATGATTGACTAAGTCAAAAGTGGAACTGAGATCGAGAAAAATGCCAGCAACCTTCTTTTTGTCATTCAGTTTTGTAACTACGTCATTTACCAAAGTGTCAATAGCATCAAGAGTTCCCACATTAGTCATATATCCAAATTGTCGTCCATTAATTACTTTATTCAAATTAAAATGTCTAAATAATCTATTTTTTATCAATTTCTCAAATATTTTAGATACATTTGGTAATAACGATATAGGTCTATAATTACTAGAGTCTTTTTTTGAACCCTTTTTGTGTACCGGTGTAATTTTAGCAATTTTAAGCTGATCAGGAAAAGTGCTTTTGGTAAAACACTTGTTATAAAAATTACTAAGCGGTTCTGCCAATAAGTCAATATTTTCCTTGATAATGGCTATCGGCACATCATCATAACCACACGATTTCTTGGCTTTCATTTTATTAACAATGTCATATACTTCCTTAGGTGTGACGGAATCCATTTTCATGTCATTATCTACTCTATTGGTGTATTTATTAAGAAATTCTAAAGCTGTATTTAAGTCAGTGGGATATAAATTAGAACTTAGATTAAACTGTGAAGCAAATGTATCGGAAATATTATATGGATTAGTAACAATTGAATTTCCTGAATGGATGACAAAATTACGTCTTTCTTCAGCAATTTTATTTCTGTGCATGTTTACAATTTTCCATATATCCTTCGAAATGTTCGTAGCCTTATTTAATTTGTCCTGAACTGTCAGCTTTTTAGCCTTGTTAATAACATTTCTGTATATTTTTATGTACTTTTTCCTATATTTTTGTATTGACTCATCATTCCTGTTTGTTTTACCTACACATAGAACACGTTTCATTCGACTTGCAACTTTTATTCCCTTAGTAACCCAATTGAGGCCAGAGGTGTACCTGAGTTTTACTTTTCTCCTTATTTTTTTAAAACATTGATGGAATATATTATTGAACTTATTCAAGAAGCTGTTTATTCCCAAATCTTTCCAGTTATTTCTCATTAATTGAGTTCGAAATTCCATTTTATTTTTATCATTAAATAGGCGCCTGAATATGTAAATAACTTCATTAGTGGATGCCCTGGGATTGACATTTTTATGGACAGAGGTGCATACTAAACCAGCGTGCCCATCCCCAATTCCATTAAAGTCTACAACGCACTCTGGAACAAGTCATCATTCAAATTTGTTAACACATTGTCAATACAGGAGTGTGAGTTATTACGAACATAAGTTGTCGTATTAACCATAGCTCTAAAATTATAACAATGTAGTAAGTTTAGAAATTCATTTTTCTTATTGTTATCCAGAAACAAATCAATATTAAAATCACCACATATTATACAGATTTTATCAAAAAAGTGTTCAAGTAATTTATCTAACCCATTCATAAAAATGTCAATGTTATTCTCATATGGACTTCGATAGCAACAAAAAATATATACTCCTGTGTTTACATCCCTTACGCCACAGATTTCAAAGCCATCTCTTTTATACAGTTTTTTGCACACTGCCAAGTCTTCACATTCAATGTCTTTTCGAGCCAGAATCAAAGTACCTCCTCTCTTTTTATTTTAGAAACCAGTTTATGGTCAGAAAAAAATACGAGTGAGGCTAATGATTCATTAAGGAAATGTTCACTGATACATAAGTAATGTAAAGTAGTGGAGTAATTTTTGATATAGAGCTCGAATTCGTCTTTTTTATTATTGATGCCACATAAGTTTTGATGAAAGATGCTTAGATTTGACAGACATTCATTTTCATCGAAACTGCAGTGTTCATTGTTGATTTCGTTAATCACGAAAAAAATTGTTTCTACAATCACTCTCAATATCAGTTTGAGTGCATATATTCTTTACGTCGGTTTTATTTACAATATGGTCAGTTTGTGTAGTAACATTCTTTAAGTCAATTTTATTTACATTAAGGTCAGTTTGAACCGATTTATCAGTCAATAGTGTCTGTTTTAAACAATTACAGTCAGAAATATATGCATTTTGTTTTTCTTTACACATTGTCACGAAATTTAAATAGTCATATTTATACTTTAGGCGAAGTATTTCTTTAAGTAATATCCTACTAGCCAGAAGTTTATTACAATATGTGATATGAGTTCTGTTGTTAGTAAAAGGATCTAAGGGCAAGTATGCTGAGTTTTTAAAGTTATTACATATTAACCTAAACAAATCATTCAACTTATTTACATTAAGATATCTACTATTATAAATCTTACCAACTATTACATTAGTATGTTGCATATGACTTAAAAACCAATACAGAGAAGACTGAACATGCAGTGGATTGTCATCATGAGAGCCTCCCATTATTATGATATAATCAGACTTTGTAAGATCTTTATAGGCGATACATGTACGTACAATTTCAGATAGGGGGGCGTCTGGTTTGATTATTGACGTCACGTCGAAGGAATCGCCGAGCGCACATTGTAGAAGCTTTCGCAAACCAAAACCTGTTTGATCGCTGCAGATAACAACTCTGTGTTTATTACATCAACTACAGTGCCCATGTCAATGCAACTTCTACCCTCGATGCTGGCCTGTGACGATCGACGACTTTCCACCAGGCTATTCTGCGATGATTGTCGATGCAGATAAAGCTGATTATCGTTTTTCGGGAATGTGATCGACTGATCAAAAGTGAAACTCAGGTTGTTATTTGCAACCAATGGCAGATTATTGAGGCTTATATTATGATATTTTGGATAACTTGTCACAGGGTTAGCAGTTACTTCTCTAAAGGAGGTACTCGGGAAGCCCTTTTTTATGTAACTGGACTTATACCGTACTCTGTAGTAAGGTGAGTAAAACTTTATCGGCGTACCAGTTGCTTTGCCATTGTTCTTAAACTCGCCTGCACCTACAGACTTATAAAGATTTATTTTAAGTTTACATTTATCCAATTCTTCTTTCAAGTTACTGTTCTCCATATTTAAATTGTCAATTTCGGAATTTGCAATTTGTAATTCAAGGCTCAATTTTTTTATTTTGTCTGTTAAAGCTATATCCTCTTTGTTTGTAGAGGTATTAGGTAGACTTTGATATGAGATATCAGCTAAGTCATACTCACCTTTCATTGATATTTAAACTATGCCTCTGACGTCTATTTTGTGTGTTAATAAATTCCGTCGCTTCCAAGTCGTAGTCCATAATTTTAAGTTGTTAGAAAATCTACAAAAAGTGTTACTCAGTAGAGGTCAGGATCGAAGACGCGATCGTCGGTTCTCACATAGCAGTCTAAACCACTCGACCACAACGTATATGAAGTATTGTGTTGAAATATAGTACCATATCAAGAGTGTGAGAGGAACTGCTTTATCGACTCATTATAAAGTTGACTTCCAAAAACCACAAGATACCGCTAGATGTCACTGTTAACAGTTCTTGTCAAAAAGTTTTGAAATGGAAATTTTGAATAAAAAACTAATTGTTATGATTGATTGATTCAATTATGAATTTACCAATCATGATAAATTTTAGTTGAAAATTTTGGGATTTTGTATTTTTCCTTTTGACTACACAATTAATATGATCAGCAACAGGTAGAGATGAGATTAAGCATTGCCATACGACGTGGCAATGCTGCCAGCCTTTTGGGCACACTTCCAGTCGACAGCGATGCGGAGGACTTTTTTGACGCTATATTTTAGTTAGGAGTAGCCTTTAATGTGTATATTTATATTTTTGTGTAACACGAGTAATTAAGTGTATGTACTTACAATTATGTAGTTATAGAGAAAAGGTAAATAAATTCAATCCACGGTAACAGGTACTAATTGAGTCCCATTTTTTGTGTACTTATTAAAAAATGGGGGTGTAGTTACTAAGGAGATCAACCCTGAAATATGACAAAAAGAAACCGGGTTTTCAATTAATGTTTATGTTGATCTAATGAATGTAGGAAATTGCTGATTTCTGTATTTGTTTATACGAGTATTTTACATCCTGAAATAATGCTAGTATCCTAGTAATTATCTGTATTAATCGACACTAATCTAACCCTATATTATTTTACGTAGGCTATATTAATTTATTGAGTCACCAAGATACGCGCAGGAGCCACCCGCTCGAGCCAGCGTCTATCGCTTACTGACGAATAAACGTTAAACAGGTACTTACGAGCATGCGCATTGAAGACCGTCTGGCTACTAAATAATAGTACCTTTTCAATTATACATCCGTCTCATTAGACCAGGAAAACGGAGGGAAATTATTCTATTTAGATAATGCAACATATTGAAGCAGAAAATTTTTCCTCTTTTTTCGTCACACCTATACTTCTCTCACCTTCTCGACCAACCGTATTTGACCGCGGTAATCAGTCGTACTTTGTCTGGTTAAAACTATTTTAATTATTAGCATAATATAATCAGCTTTCTACTGTTGCCACTGCTGGTACTCAGGCCTTCTCTCTAGCCATAATCCACCATGTCCATGCTGGCCCATTGTGGACTGGTGAATGTGTCATCTCTTCGAATTTTCGGTTCTTGGACAAGCCGTTGTCCTATGATATCCTTCACTTTTTTGAGAGCAGTGACTCAATCTTAAGTGGTTTTTACATATCTATAGCTGCTTTTTGACCGTAACATATACATGAACTATTTTTTTAATTTGGTGGGGAAAATCATCGAATGATATCTCCCGCCCTTGACGAAGCGGAAGATAGTGTCAAAATTGTACTGACTAAAAAACCCACCCCATTCCTTCGTTCCCCTTAAAACTAGGGCGGAGCCTTCCTTTCAGAAGCAGACCCTTGGCCCCAGTAGGCTTCGACCCTGAGCTGGGCCCCTACGGTTTGCTGACAACTCCTTGAGGCGCATGTGGAACAGTACGCGCCGTTGATGATTTGAGCTCGGCTTGGACGTTTATCAGATGGTCGGATAGCGAGCTACCCTTTGCTCGCCGTCTGCAAGTCCACGCCTACGGTGGCTGGAAATCGAGATCGGAATTCCGGCAGCGGCTGGGCCGGAAGCACCGATGCCTCACGCATGTGGCCTCCTCCTTAGCTAGCATTACTGCTTCGCAGAGAGAGGCGACTGTCTGCCACTCCTCCTGCCAATCGCCCCCACGAGGACAAGGCGATGCTCTGCCCAAGCGGGCCACACCTCTACCGAGTGCTGTGAGTATAGGTGACGCAAAAACTGAAGAGATAGAGTATTTGGTCGTGGATGTGCTATACTGGCGGAATAAACGCGAGGGGGTTCGTCGGATAAACCTGTCGTAGGCGGTTAAATATGAATTCAAAAAAATCATTTCCCCACTCTAGACATAACTCCTGAATTATGGATACGTTTACGAATATGTAAACTTACAAACACTAGTTACTCAAACCTAGAACAACTGGAAAGTAGTTCCGAGTTTTTTTTTTTCGGTGGGAAAATCATCTAATGACATCTCTGCGCTCTTAGGCGGGACGGGAAATACTGTCAGACTTTTACTGCCTAAAAATCCATTCCTGTTCCATCTTTGCCTTTCATACCGGGGCCGAACCTTTCGAAAGCTTCCTTGCTCCACTGCTGTGCCAATCGTACCCTTTGACATGCTACCATTTTAATAAAAAAAAATTAAAAACGCTAGGACATGACGATACTTGATTGGCTTTACCGCAAAATCACCAAAACTTTGGACACCAAAACCTCACAAATTAAGAAGATTAGTACCTCTCCTACCTACACAGAGCAGAAAGTCGCGAAACTTCTTAATGGCACAGACGTACGAATAAATTTTATTAGAAGCTCAACAAAGTTTGCATGGACGAATGTACGTGAGTGTCAAGTTTGTCTATCGGCAAACGTGAACATTTTGGCAATGTGTTTTTGTTTTACACTAGTTATAAATAGATAATGGGGAGTTTACACGGCCGACTTGAACCGCACGATTTTCGCCGTACGGAAAAAATCAACCGGCAGCAGGTGGCCGAATATGCGACTGTAGTAAGTACTTTAGTCCACTGTAGGCGCGGACTTGCGGATGGAGAGCTATGGGTAGCTTGCCGTCCAACCGTCTAGTAATCTTCCGGACTGAGCCCAAGTCGTCGATTGCGCGTAGGTAAGTATAGTTCCACCATTTATTTCACCGCATATCGGAATCATATTCCTTCTAAATATTGCCGTATTAAAAAAATATGATTCATAATTATGATTCTACAAAAGTGGCCTTTTTAGACCTACAGATAAGTCAGTCTAATTTATGATAAATAAATATTTACTAAACCAGCTGCTACCTGCGGCTTCGCCCGCATGATTGTAAAAACATATACTAAGGAAAAATACTTACTTACTCCAGGTGCAAAAAGTTTCTTATGTTATAATCCAGGACATGATCTTCCTGTGTACCTATTATCATTAAAATCCGTTTAGCCGAACGTTGTTTTGAACGTGAAAAAGTAAGAAACATGCGCTCATAAACGTCTTGATAATGCAATATTAAATTAATAATCATCAAAATCAATCGATCAAAATAGTTCTTATTTCACATATGGGCACTTACAAAACGTCAGAAGCTAGCGCACGGTTCCAAATTGTTCGTTTCCTATAGAAAAGAACCGGCACGAAACTCTTTTAAAAAAAATATTTGTCTTGCAATATTTCCATATTACAGTATTCATAAATAATTATTTAAGGACAGTGTAGAACAGTCAATTTTGTACCCAAAAGCATAATACATTATCTTAATAAAAAAAGTGAGTCGTAATTGAAAGTTAACTAAGAATTCGCGAAGTCTGCAGTGTTCACACATTCACATTTTAAAGAAAACGCTTAAAAAAGAAAAACCCAAAGTCAATGCCCAAAGTTCACATCTGTCGCAGTTACGTTAGACTTTAACTGAAAGACAATAATACTTGTAACATTGTACACTTGTACAAAGTAATGATATGGGAGTACCTATTTATTTACAATTACTTACTTGTAAATAAACGGTACTCACATAATCATTTACAATCATAAAACCACATACCTATCGAAGTTTTAGTTAAACCTTTGCAAACTTATTAAAAAAATAACTTGATTGTTATCCTAAACTTAATGTTTCTACGAATAAAGTATAGAAACTCAAAAGTTACTGAAAGTATTAATTAAAAGCATGTTCGTTAAACTGAATGTTCTGAAAGAAACAAGTTCATTGACCTATTGTTTTTGTCTACTTTTATATATAAGGTCGTCTGGGAATCGAAGGTAACGGGGTGGTTCTTGCGTGGAAAATTTACGAAAAGAAATATTTATTTCACACATAGAAACAGAAAAAGATGATAGGTTATAAATATTATAGTAATGAAAAGTACTTTATATTTCTAAAGAAACTTCTTCCAGCAGGCGTATGAAAGGAAAAATTAAAATTTCTTTTAATACGAAAGTAGGTAGGCATGTAAGTAAAAGTATTTAATAAATACTTTTTTTTCTATAAAATAATTCTATAAAATAATGATAAATTACTGATATCGAAAAAATTGCTTGTCAGACATTAAGTTAAGAAATCTAACTTTAATTTAAATGTAGGTTGCTACTCTTAAACCTAATTAGTAGGTTTTGTACACAGGGTCGATCCATGTACATGAAACACATTTATCGATTTGTAAAAATAAAATTAAAATTTAAAGTACTTTTTTTCTAAAACTCGAATTAATATAGGACGCATTTACGAAATTAATTTCTTTAAGTGAACGAGTCAATGACCTTGTAGGTAGTGGTCGGTCGTTGCGTACTAACAACCTAACAGGTCATTGGCCTTGCTCAGCTGACGAATTAATTTCGTACATGCGTAAATTAATTCGACTTTAAAAAAAGTATGCACTTAATTTTTTAATTTCGACTAATCGACCTTCCATGGGATTAGAACGATCAAAATTTAACGGTGTATACGAGTAGGTACTTCAACAGATGTGGCATGCTATCAAAACATAACAGCACCAAATCCCTAGCCTTTTCCTAACTAGCTTGGGGTCGGCTCGACTAGATGCGGCTGAATACCCGACTTTTTCATGAAGCCTATCCCTCCACAAACCAATTACTGGGCAATACGATATTCTTTGTATCAACTGATGGCCAGACTTTCTGGCATTGGACTAACTGTAACGACGGTCAAAGATTTACGAATAATAACCGAGAACGGCTTTTTGCGCGTTTGTTTGTTTGCAATTCAAAATAAATTCAAGATAGGTAGTGAATCATTCTTTTGGCTGAAATGATGATGATATTGAATAGGGTGAATGCAAATGAGCCCAGTAATCGCGCCATAATTAATATAAATTAAAATATTTGTTCCAAAAGTAATAGCTCTCTAAATTGCAACCATACATTAATTTACCACCCAATCAAATAACATACTATTTTAATTTAAATACTAAAACAATATTGCAGCCGTTTCATATGAAAATAATAATTATTTTAACAGACCAGTCAAAATTAATTAATTTTATCACCTACGTTAGTGATATTCAGATGCTGGTAGCATCTGAATATCACTAACGTAGGTAAATAACTGTTTATTACTGAATCATATTGTGTCGTGTGTGTCCCGGAAATTAATTTGAACACCCTCAAGTTCCCTCCTCTCTATCCTTAATTGCAAATGGCACTAGTAATTTTGAAATTGCGGTAGTAGGTAAGACCGTTTTTTACATGCGTAGTAGTAGGTAAGACCTTTTTTATGTGGTAAAATCATCCAATGACATCTCTTTTGGGCGGGGCTGGAGATAGTGTCAGACTTTTACTGACAAAAACGAATTCCACTACACTTAAAGTAGGGACTATAAGTGCACTGTGACTTCCGTTACTGACACCAACCCAACTTCAATTTCAGCATCTATTAATTTCGTTTTGTTAGGCTTGAAAAGAAAACGTTGCTTGTGCAAAATGTATTTTTTTTTTCGCCGCTTTTTTCAATGAATGCTTTGCGAAAACATAGATAATGTGAGCTGTCCCTTGACTTGATGCTTATAATATGGTGAATACTCCAGCAGGCCTAGCCAAGTTACGATCGTTTCATTTCGATTCTCTTGTGTCGAACGCCTCGAGTTGGCCATGCTTCCAATTCCTTTGTTCTGAGGTTATCCCAACGCTTTTAAAAAAAACTTGACGTTTTACATCCCTTATTGTACACAAATTATACATCAAAAAAGTATAGTATGGTGTTAAAGTATAGTATAGTTATGTAAAAAATACACACAACCCTATCGGATATATAATTTCTATTATCATACTATTCGATAATGAGCTGCAAATAGCAAAATAACTTTCGGAGATTTAAATTTCACGGGCAACCCTGGAGCATTAAAGCGTGTAAAAGCTATGCTCTTGTTTATCTGTAAAATAATATTAATTCTATTCTTGATTATTTTCAACGTTAGTGATAACATATCGCTAGCAATTTATCATTCCTTGTCTAACATCGGGGCTAAAACCAGTATTGTTTACACCATGTCAATTCCACGTAAATTGAAGTTATTATCACGTCCAACAGGCGTGGGCGGCCATTAATACTGTTATTGGACTTAATAGGTCCGTATTTAGTCCTTATGTCGGAATTTCGATTAGTATCTAGGTAGGTAATGGAGTAGGGTCTAGGGTTTAGTGTTCAATTTATTTCAAATTATTTTATTTGATTACTTATGAAACGTCAGAAACTAGAATATGGTTTCGATTGGTCGTTTCTTATTTATTTATTTATTTAATCTTAATGTACAATAGTGGTACATAGGCGGACTTAATGCAACAAGGCATTCTCTACCAGTCAACCTTTGGGTTAAAAAGACAAAACTGTGGTAGGTGTGCACAATAAATAAATAACAGTAATTTCAAATATAATATAGTATCAATAAAATTAGTTACTTATAATAATAAAGTACGTATATATGCTAATATTATAAACTAATAAATACTATGATATATATCAAATCAAAATATGTCAATTCTGACAAAGACTAAAGTTGAGAGCACTTCAAGTAGTAGTTCCGAATTTTACGCTTTAAGGAAAATTTACTTATGAACTAAAATCGACAAAAAACTGCATAGTTGAGATTTTTTTTTCAGTCATTTTTTACAATATTTATTTCTATACTATAATATTAACAGGTATGATAGAATTTTATACATATATATAATTATGTTATTATTAGAACTGAGAGGTTTGGTTAAGTGATTTTTATTCGAGATCGTACTTTTTATAAAATTGTTTTTTTTTTAATTGTTTAGTGTTTTTATTTGAATTTTTATTATGTAGTTAGTTGTTGTTTTTTTTTTTTTTTTTACCCAGCAGTGGTTAATAGGATAAGTAATAACATGTCAAGCTACACGGCTGCGATTTTGTGAAAATCGTGTTTGAAGATTCTGCTTGAGTTCAATTAACTTTGACGCGACAAATTCGATATAACAGAAAATACAAAACCAATAATATAAATTATATATAAATTATGTTTGAACTTAGAATTCAAATTCAATCTAAAGATAACACTTCAAAGCAACCTGTTTTATAAAACGACAATTATTATTATGTGAAATCACGTACCTATTTTATGTATATTGATGAAAGTTCTGAATTTTATAAAAAATTTGTCACGCAAAAAGTCTAATTTTGCCGTGTTTGTGGGTTGACATGTTACTGCATATCAGTGTCTAAATTGTATGCTGATCAAAAAACCCGGTGGCTGAGCCGTGAAGACCTATGAGCACATGTCTAGTAAGCAAAATTTTTTTTACTGAAATGATAATACTTAAAACATAATGCGCTAGATTTTTTTTGTTGCTGTAAGTTCTGGTTGAAAAAATTTTAGGTAAGTCTTGTATTAATTATGACAAACACAATTTAATTATTTATTTAATATATTAACCGGTTCAATATTTCTAGTACTAATTTATATTATTTTTTTTAAGTGATTATAAAAGTTGCATGCTCGATTTACTTTTTAAAGTACTATTGTAGAACTTATCACGATGAAAATCGTGATAAATTCTACTCAAAAAATATCTTTCATTTTGAAATTCATCTGAAATAGTATACCCATATCACAGTAAACGTATGTCAAATACTTAATATATGTTTTTGGTTTAATAATTACGTTCGTAAATGTCTGTAAATTGAAATTTATAGAAAAAAAAATGTTTTGCTCTATAAATTCATATTATATATATTAATAGCGCTATAAAAATTAAACGTTAACTCATTTCTTTTCAACTGTACCTTCTTCTATCTCACTTAGAAGGTTTTATCTTGGCGGAGTTTGTGGGTTAACTTATTCGACGCCCCCGGGCAATAAGGTGGTAATCGCAAAAAAAAAATGTTTTTCGATTACCGACTTATTGTCCGGGAACGTTGTTATGTTCTTGTTAGAAAACATATTTATACTTAGTATCAGATTTCGTGGCTAAGAATAAAAAAAATACAATCATATCAGTGAATACGCCTACTTAAATAGTACCTATGCTTTGACTGGCTAGGTGATTTGACATTACTTTTGACATTTTATCTGACGTTAGATTTATTTATTGTTTTGATGAATTAACTTAATATTTTATTTTACTTTATTTATTGTATGTTACTTTAATTTCAATTCTATAAATTGTTTTTGCATGTGAAAATTCAATTTTAGTAATTATGTAAGGTTAAACACAATTTTTACTGTTACGAATAAATAAATAAACGTAACTACACATTTCTGCGCTCACTATCATAGAAACAATTATATATGTTACCGGCAATCTATATAATCTGGTATTGTATACAATATCTAGGTAATGCATAGAGTACGGTTTAAAGTAAGTTTCATTTTTAGGTGGTGATAAAAAAAAAACCCTAACCTAACCTTTCCGTGTCGGGGTGCCCTAAAATTATAATTATCATGTTCTCTTCTTTTACACACATTACCGGCTATGCATTCAATATTGTATAGAATACCTGAATTATACAGATTGACGGTAACATAATACACATTTAAGACCAAATAAATACCTATAAACAATTACATATTTACAAATAATGAAAAAAAGTTATTTTATAACTCACCCAGAATGACTTCAGAAAGTTGGGTGATCAGTAGCAGCAAATGCACGTCACGCCTCCAATGCATGTCGGAGATTTTACGTTCACTTCACAAATCACAACACAAAACTATCGAATATTATCACTATTATACTGAAATAACACATGGCTCCAATCCTTTGGTCGCACTATCTGAAAACAAAAGAAAATTCGCTTTAACATGGAGGTAAAAAGCACCAAAGAAATTTAATTTAAGTACATTATTTAACGCAAAATAAAACACTATAGCCAATCGACTCGGTCATTGTAAATAAAACAATTTTTACACAAATTGAGCGCAGCACTAATGAAGATAAAAACGATTTGTGGACATAAAAAAAACGACTGATGTCGTTAGAATTTAATACTAATCTTCAAAGGTTTTCATCATTATATAAAAAGATTCAGGTTAAATCCTTTCTTATTTACTAGTAAATAAGGTACACTCAAGAAGGATCTACGACTCCTGTTTTGAAAACAACAGGACTTAAACTGACCTTGGTAATGACCAGAACAAACTGCGCAGGTATGCTCCTAATGCGTTAGATCACGCGATTGAAGAACATGATGTTACACCCACGTATTAACCAATTCATCTCTGGCTGATTGACTCTTTGGAGATAAACGGCGCAAAAAAATATAGTTCATACATTTTGATACAAGTGGAAAAAGTTTGTCATTGCGACCGACACAGAATTTGCCTGAGCCGCAGGCGAGGGTGTAAATTTAATGAAACGGAGTGCTGCAGTAATTAATTTTTAACGACGTTTTTCAATAATCTTATGAAGAAATAAATAAACGAGGGTTGACGCGCAATTCGTTTATGTCGCTTAGCGCCTAGCCTACAATACCTACAGCGTGTTAGGGGCAAGCTTGTGTATTTTTCTGAACAAAAAAAACAGTAAATTGCATGTCTAAAATCAGTAGAGATTAGAGAGAATTTCAAGTAAGTGCATTGAAAAATTACTTTTAAAGTTGACTGATGCATTTAGTGATCATCTTTGTGATTGAATTAAAATAATGAAATTCAACAAGAAATTGGTTTAGTACTTCGACGTTTGTAGTATAAACGACAAAGCGAAGCGCTTAGCCCTGACCGTAAACGAGTCAACAATAAAACCATCATTTCAGCCGAAGGACGTCCACTGTTGGACATAGGCCTCCCCCAGTGCCGCCACAACGAATGGTCCTGTGCGTCTCGCATCCATCGCATTCCCGTGACTCTCACCAGGTCATCGGTCCACCTTTTGGGAGGCCTTCCAACACTACGTTTTAGAACCTTTCGGCCCCATCGGTCATCCGTTCTACGAGCAACGTGTCCTGCCCACTGCCACTTTAGTTTGGCGGCAATATAAGGTTCATTCTTTATTTGTAACCAGCTTTACTATTTTCAATAAACATTCACAGCATTACATTGCCATGTAACCTATTTGCCTTGAACTCTCTTTAACGTGTGTTGTTTATAAATCAGAATCTATTCAACACGATAAGAGCAGTTCAAAGGGATGTGATTTGAGCTCACGAAATCATGCCTTCATTCAGCCAAATTTAAGGGTCAGTTCACAGTCACATCGAGACGCAACGCGTCGCGATGCTGCGCGAAAAGTGACTTCAAATATGACTTTATTTAGTAAACACGAAAAGATACACACTTCAGAAAGAGATGGCTAATGGGGCAATATATTCTGAATTCTCACAATGAAACGTGTATCTATTCTTTGTGTTTCTTTTTTTTTATCGTGGTTTGTGGGTAAATCATCCAATGACATATCCCGCCCTTGGGGGGAGCGGGGAATAATGACAGACTTTTACAGACTAAAAACCCACTCCTGTTCCATTTTTGCCTTCCTTCCAGAGCCTCGGGGTACACTTTCACAATGTCCATTTCCCCAGTAGTATCTTTTCATGTAGGAAATAAAGTTATAATTTGAGTCACTCTTCACGCAGCCTCGCGGCGCGTCTCGGTGTGAACTTACCTTAAGCGTGTCACACAAGATACCTTGATATTTCGGCAGGTACGGCGTATAGTCGTAGTTTATTGATTCTCATACCGATATATCGTAAAATATGTTCCAAGCAACGATGTATGATCAGATAGTTTACCTGTAGCGAGCTTTAACTTTTCAAGAGAAGTTTTCAAGCTTTTGTCATCGTAATTTTAAAATAAGTTTATTCACAATGAGGTTATTTAGTAGCACTCAGTAGTTTCTATGGCCACTAACCAACTTCAATGCCAGACCAGCTCTATGGTACCACATTGTCATTTGTCATTCAAGTTGTACAACATTATTTTTAGTATGCGAAATCAGAAACACGTGTTTAGTATTTTTATGTAAAGAATCTATGCACAAAATTTCTTAACTGAATGATCAAAAATCACTAAGTTATTTATAAGCTTGTTATGTTACTTGGTATTTGTGCGGACACAAATACATAGTCTCCGGGTCATCCAGGCCACTGAGCTGGAGCTTAATGCCCGCGATGACTTGTGTTGTAGTGTCGGTGGTTTCAAACTTGTGACTTTTTTTTTAAATAATTATGGGAAAAATTCTAAGAAAAAAATAAATATTGGAATCGATTCCGTAACTGATTCTGAACAAACTATATTCAGGTTTCGCATATAGGTACTAAAAATAATGTTGTAAAAATCTGAAAATATTTAAAATTTAAAAATTGTCCTGCCTGGAACTTTCATCGTCAAAGGAGTAACAAGCATACATTTAAACATTCGCCTTTACACTGTTAGTGTGACAGGTTTAGAAAAACTCATGAAAATATATGAGAAGTGCGAAAATAATCTAAAAGAGTGTACACAATTTTATTAGTGTTTACTCTAGAGAAAAGTAGGGGTGGGTAATGGAAAATATGTATATTTGCTTCCTAACCGTATGAAAGTGTCAACTATTTGTCCGC
This sequence comes from Leucania comma, assembly GCA_958295575.1. Taxonomy (NCBI): domain Eukaryota; kingdom Metazoa; phylum Arthropoda; class Insecta; order Lepidoptera; family Noctuidae; genus Leucania; species Leucania comma. Next base: position 7,240,884 of record OY282469.1, read on the forward strand.
CCACACAAGTTGGAAAGTACAGAAATATGTCCTGGAAAATTCCTATCTACTCGTAGTAGTTTTCCACTATATCATATTGTGAATTAAAACTGCAATTTGAGCAAAATTTTTACTCGGCGTTTTTTTTATGTATATACTAGCTTTTGCCCGCGGCTTCGCTCGCGTTAAGTATTATTATTAATTAGGTATATTTCTTGCTGCTTTACTTTTGTTTGACGTGTGTTAAAAATTAGGGCTCACAAAACTTCTTTGTACACAATATTCTTAACTAAATTATACTACTTTATTATACTACTTTTCCATGAGCCGACACTTTCGGAATACTTCATTTGTTTTTCAAATATTCGTTTGCCAGAATGAAAAAGGAGTTTTTTGTTTATACTAAGAACTAATTAAACGCAATAGGTACCAATAATAAAAATAAAAAAAGTTTATTTGGAAGTTAATTTTTTTTCGGCTGACGCAAAATCATATCTATCAACCGACTTGTTGTTAAATAAATGAAAATTCAGTTTACAGACAGAAAGAAAGAGAAATCATTTATTTTCAACACAGTTTCTCGAAAACCCGATCTTAGGCTTTTAGTTCACCGATTTCTCGATAATTGTGGACTGATTTTGAATTTTTTATTTTCGTTGAAAGATCTCCCGAATTGGTACCATAAAAATATTGTTTTGATCTGATCATGGACTTAGAAGATATAGAACGGAACTCCTCAAAAAATCATAGCAGGATTGTCGCTATAAGTAAAATTGCTTTGTTTAAACATGTAGTCGGTGACTCACTGAAGGAAGAAAGGGAGGAGATACACAGAAGTGATCTGATGATGAAGCCGGAAGGTAGGTAAGAACCGGAATTCCGTTATAAATCAGTGTATTCTAGCCGTGTTTGGTATTTTTAGAATTGTTATGATGATTTGATGATGGAACCGAATGGCGGAAGGTATCTATTTAAGATTGACTGAGAGGTACTCCAACGAAAAAGTGTGAAATAAAAAATATTTACAACTGACTTCAAAAAAACACAAAAACTTGCAAAATAACTGGCGAAATAACGAAGAGACCAAACTATTATAGAAACACCGACTTCCGATATCTTTTTTTGAAGTCGGTTGTATTTTTTTTGTAAAAAGTTTTTTTCCCCGCTAGTTTGGAAAAGCTTGCCCCGTCACAATTTTATCATCTCAATCTAGGCACTAAGCGACCCCGGTTTTTTTTTTAAGTATATTGACAAACATCGTTTTGTACCCGTGGAAAGTTGTCACTACAGCCTTTAGCTCTTCAGCTACTCTATCCACTTGTATTAAAATGTACAATTGTGGGAAATGACGCAAACATAGGACTAGAACAGCAAAACCCACATCACAAACAAACACACAACAGCAAAAATTACGCGTTGGACATTGAAGAATGATGAAAATAATTCCAAGTGCTATCCAATTAAGGTTATGTCCTACCATCAAAATAATTCCGTAACTTCTGCTCCACCTAATACGGAGGAATCCTTGAGATAAGATACATTAAGAGATTACAGTGACGGATGTTGCGGGCGATACGTCTTGGGAAGAACAGGTGCTGCTCGATGTTGTGTAACGAAGTAAGTACCTACTGTTAAATTATAATTAATGGAAGTAAATCTAATTAACTATTGCGAGTCGATTTTTATATATCTACTAGCTGACCATACTTTGTACCGCCTAATACTCTTTGAATATTGTGTTTCCATATTTTCTCACCGTTTAAACCTTCCCTGGAGTATGATAAATATTTTATGACCAAAATTAGCCGAATCGGTCTAGCCTATCTTGAGTTTTAGCGAGACTAACGAACAGTTATTCATTTTTATATATAAGACTAACTGACCCGGCAAATTTCGTACCGCCTTCCTAACTCCGTAACTTAAATTACTTATTAGTCTTTTAGGCTAGATTGTATTCAATTATTAAGAAATTTGTTCTTAATATTAAGGAAAAAAACAGCTCATTCAGCCATCCCTTTATATTTGTTAAACGTAAGTAACATATCTATCCATCTAAAATTGAAATTTCAACCACGCACATCAAAGAATACGACCAATATAATCAAAGTTTTGGGGTTCACTTCAACTCGTGTTCGGGTTGATAAATTGCACATTTGCTCACGCACACAGACACACTATAAACGCACACGTTTAAGAGCAGGTAACAAAAGCAAATCATAGGGTTTCATAATAATAGACATTCTCATTATCTCTGGTTGAAAAAAGTCATAGACTTTGTCGTTGCAAGTTTGTAACAAAGGAGAATTGGATATTTCTGTGAAGGATTTTTAATAGACTGGAAATTTTTTCAACTACAGTTTTCTCTTTTTTGTATTATTATACCTATTGTTAAATTAAAGGTCGACTGAAAGCTCTTTCTAGCAATTTGAGAAACATAACGTTTTCTTTTTTTGTTTGCTGAAACTAACGTATGTCAAGTTTTCCATTAAAATGTGAACATTGTAATGTTTTTGCATTGTTGGTAAGCTTCATCGAGGTAGTTCAATACTATAACAAAATTCTCAACTGCATTCTACCAAGATCATACTTGTTTCTAAAATTCCGCATACGATCCAGTTGAGATATAAAACTCTTTAATTTTACATAGCAAATTATGCTAGGAATATATTTACGAATAATAAAAACCACCAAAACTTCACAGTCGCTCGAAAATCTGTCTCTTTTTTTTTAAATTCTAGTTCTTGCCCACGTCATGAGACTACAAATTTCAGTAAACTGACAAATATAAAATTGTATCTTCATTAAATTTTGGTTTTGATGATGAAGTAGCGCTTAGTATTCAAGAAAACAAAAAGTTCATTAATCAAAAGGGTTACTTCTTCAGTATTCTAAGATAGACTACTATAACCAACTACCAATAAGTATTATATAGCTCAGATAATACCACATTCCTACCCAGACGTAGTAAGTAACCACTCGGTGTAGAATGCCCAATCAGACGGAGATCAAACTGGGTAAGCCTACCAGCTGTATACCGTGCGAACCCAGTCGTTACGTGCGATCCAATCTTACCCGGCTAACCTCGGTTTATTAGCTAGATACCAGTGTGATGTACTCCGTGCGTTGTTGTGGTGTTGTCACGGTGACAGCGAGGAGCGAAGTAGCAAAAAAATTTAGTAATGGAAACTTGCGTTCTAATTTCAAAAGTGTTGTTTATTTTTACGCGCTGGCAACAAAGGAATATTTTATGATGTTAATTGCGTTCTAATTTTAAATAATTGTTTTTTTGCGCTGGTTTTTTTAAACTTTGTGGTTTTGGGGTACTCATAATTGAAACGAATTTATTTATTTCAAAGCCCAAAGTAACAATTTTTCGGCGGGCTAGCGAAAATTGTACCACAGACAGAAATTCATAATACTGTGAGTAATAAGGTTTAACCAAATCTCACAATTTAATGTATGTAACATTACTGCACAAAATAATTCAAGCTGTTAAAAAATTATCTAAGTACAAGCTGGGTTCCACTTAATGGACTTCGAAATCTCTTCTGCACAACATGTACGTATATACCTTTGAAATTGGATGCTTCAGCTGATGGTAAGTGTCAACATAATCAACTAAAATCATCCACACAGCATGAAATGGCAAACAAGCGCTTGTCAAAGGAATGATTACTCAGGTACACCTAAGGATCTCAAGCGGCTCCTCGCTTGAAGTGGAACAAGGACCTAAGTAGATAAGAGATTGATCCTTGGCTCTAACAAAAATGGTTCGAACTAATCTCGTTAGGCGTTAGATTTATCGAGCTATTAAATTTTTGTATTAACTTTGAGATTATTTAGAAAATAACATCAAGTAATTATTTTGGAGCAGTGATGGCCGAGTGGTAACGACCCCGACTTACGAGTCGCGAGTTCGAACCCAGCCAGGAGCATTACTTTGTGTAATTTATTTCATCACCACTGCTCTCAAAACGGTGAAGGAAAACATCGTGAGGAAACCGGCATGTCCTGGAACTAAAAATTAAAAGACATGTGACATCCACCAACGCACTGGACCCGCGTGGTGGATTTCGGCCCATTTCCTCTCCTAGAGAGGAGGCCTGTGTCCCAGCAGTGGGAACATTAAAAGGCTATTAATATTTTTATAGTGCATTCTACTCCACTAAAAAAGCACATAAAAATCGTTGTTTCAACTTCACACTTAAAATGTACAACGGACTAAAGTTTTGACGGCTTTTAAAATTTAAAAAAAATAAAAAGCTACAATTTCTCGGCGGTTATCATAGCGAAGTAGAGAGTAATGGAGCGGCAATTTTTCGCAAGTATTTTTAATGGCAGACTGGCGGTAGCTTGCGAAGTCTTGTCTTCGGAGAAATTCTTCACAAGTTATTATGGATCTATATTTCAAATGGACTTTTAAAGTCGAAGAGAAGAAGATTTGTGTAAATCTAGAACCAGGTTGATGAAAACCTGGTTTTGAACCTAGATATTTTTTTCATATGAAATATATATTAATGAATAATATCAGATAAAATCTACAAATTCTTTGCAAATCAATATTGTGTTATCTTCAAACAATTAAGCTCAAGTTTAACTGAGGTGAAATTATAAAAAAAAACATCTGGTTAGAAACATTTACGGAATTCAATAATTTAATTGTTAGGAATTGATAATACTTATTTGCACCAATATGTAAACATTTAAACAACGTGGTGGACCGCGCGGGATTTGCTTCATTTAATCATATTACTAAAGCCCGGCCGCGGAGCAGGAAGGATTTCGTACGTTGACCTATTATTACCTGTCTCTGTCACTCCCGCGTAAATATAATGCGTCTCGCTCGCACAGATGCAATGGCCTCCGTCGTCAGGGATTATAAACCCTTTACTGTAAACTTTTTACTGTTATTATAAGTTGTGTTCTTTTTTGAATGTGGTATTTTGGTTAGCATTTAGTCACTACAAAAAATCCATGACGAAATTAATAAATTTAAATAATGAATGTCAATGATAATTTTTATTTTATTATCATATTTCTACCGAATTCGTAATTTTTACTCGATTTTTAAATTGTTATAATATAAAATGTAAATAAATAATTTATATATTTAATAGCAATAATTTATTTAATTAATTAGTAATTTTTTTCTCCTTCAAATGTTTAATGAAAACGCATTTAATATAAAAATGTTTGTGACCACTGTCAGTAGGCCCAAAGGTCATTGTACGAAATTCTTCCTGCTCCGCGACCGGGCTTTATCTTTATTTATTTATTTAATCTTCATGCAACCAAAGTTACAAAGGCGGACTTAATGCCTTAGGCATTCTCAACCAGTCAACCAGTGCTAGAGAGGCAATATGGCAGATGTATAAAAAAAAAGAAAATACTTAAAAAAAAGCAAGTGTTACAAAATTATATGTAAAGATCTTGGATTCTCAATTTCGAGCGATAACTGACTTCGATTCCATTATAACAATCTGTGAAACTCCTGCAGTAGCTGCATGAATTATCTTATTGCTAATTTGCCATAAAATCAACCCGTAGTGTAAGTTATTGTTACTGAATATATCGATTTGGAGAAAGTTAATATGTAATTGCCCATCACAAAAAAGAATAGCCATTAAACGGTTCATGGGGCTGAAAGGTTTTTTACTGATGACTGCGTACTGGAAGATGCAGTGTTGGATGGACTTCCGCAAGGTGAACTGATGAGGGTTGACCAGTATGACCAGTATATTATTGTAATCCTTACTAGCTGATCTACGTTTCTCCATCGACGACGGCTGGCGCTGAAAATCAGCGCTTCTTTTTTGCACACGAGCTCCAGCATTTGCTGAACGCTAGCCGTATTGCACGGATGTTACGCATATCTTACTTTTTATTATTATACAGAGTCATTAATATTATTTGTTTTATTTATTCCATGTTTGGCATAAATAAACTCTTTTTGTTTCTTTCGGTCGTTGTAGCAATGTTTGGGAGAGCTCTTTGTCCAGTCGTGGGCAACTTTCGGCTGAAATTTTGATGATGATATGATTGATAATGTTCGTAGCGTTTCGACTAAAATATCAAAGGACTGTGTATAACGATTCTGGAATAATTTTATCCCGAAGTTAGGCTTCCCTAAATCATTAGCTACATGCATGCACAGATTTATTGAACGATTTTTTATTTTTTAGGGTTCCGTACCTCAAAAGGAAAACACGAAATCGTTATAGGATCACTTTGTTGTCCGTCTGTCTGTCTGTCAAAACCCTTTTTCTTGGGGATGCGTGCAGGTATCTAGTTGAAATTAAAACCATGGTATTTAGGTCTGCGGTCCCTTAACCTTTTGAATTGCGTAATTAGAGACACAATAGAAAGACAATAGGTGTGCGGAAATCGGTGTCCTCTTGGTGCATAATGAATTAAAGTTGTGAAAAAAAAACAAACTTCTAAGTTAACGATTAAAAAAGATACGGGCGTTTATGTCGCAAAAAACGTATGCTTAGAAATTCTCAAAGGAATCAAAATTCATTTGGCATGATTAGTTCATGCCAAATTTCAGTATTCTAGGTCAACGTCAAGAACAGTCTAAGAGCAAAAATATAGGAAAAAATCTGAAAACTAAATTATAGTTTCGTCACAAAAAAATAAAAACTTTTTTGCGATTCGGAATAGTTGAACTGGTTTCATAAGTAAGTTTGTATGGAACCTTTAGTGCGCAAGTTCGACTCACAGTTGCCCGGTTTTTTTTTTCAACTTTTTATCACATTTATATTATAAAAACGAAGGTTTGTAATTGTGTGTTTCTATGTATGCTTGTTTTTTCCTCACGCTCGAAGGTCTCAATATGTTTCGATAAAATTTGATACACGGGTAGACCATGTCAAATACGACAATACTTTTTAAATATGCTCCTTTGGTTGATTTTCTACTATCACGTGGACAAAGCCGTGGTAGCAGCTAATTTATTTTATAAATAAAAAAAAAAGTCATACTAACGTCTTACAAGACAAATCAAATATCTGATATCAAAACATTTTAAATGAAACATTCGTCTAAATCAGCAAAAACATAAATTCGGTGGAACAATAGATCCAAGACCGTTATTAAACAAACATTTTAATATGCCTTTTTTATGATGAAAAATAAATAAGGCACCGTCTTCATTGTAAGTACTAAGTAAAGATGTGGTCATAGTGTAAGCGACGAACAACGACAGAGGCAAGAGCTATGATAATAATAATAGCGTCTTTCAGGTGGAAATATTGTGTGTCCCTTTAACGATTGGGTGATGCCGATATTGATGTAGTTTTTCGGCGTACTCAATTGGACTCAAACGAAACTTGACGCCCTAGATAACCGGGTCCGTAAAGCGCTGACTGCATACCGAATACATCATCCACGATCGTCGGTTATGAGACTGTATATCCAGCGGAAGTGTGGAGGTCGAGGTTTTTTTAAATGACTCTGCAAAACTGCGAGGGATTAGGAAATATGTTCTAGCTGTTGACGTGGGTATGCATCGAAATGTAGTGGCAGTGGACAAGAGACTCAGCCCGCTCTCTTTGGCTAATGGGAATTGACACAAACATGTAGTGCTTGACACTAACGATCGTAGGGAGTATGGTAGAGCAAGGAACTTCACGGACGCTTTTTTGGGGCCTGATGTACACCAATTAGCGTCCGTAGCCTGGTTGCGTTTCGGCAACCTTTTTGGAGAAACTGAAGATTTTGTGTATGCAATTATTGACGAAGTTATCATTTCGAAGAACTATCGGCGATTTCTTGTGAAGGACGGTACGGTTCTTGGGTATATTACCGTCCAGGAGAATCAATTCGTCACATTGTCTTTGGCTGTTCTCGTTTAGCTAACACAGAACATAACACAGAGCTCTTGCACCAGCACAACCTTGAAGCCAGGATTGACATCTTGCTCTAAAATACTCTCTTGTGGAATCGGAAGGATCGTACTACAGGTATAAGTCAGACCGAGTGATAAGGCTCAGTACTGCAATACTATTAATAGTTAGTACATAGTACTGGTTCTGCATATCGTAGGTAATAAGTATGTTGTAGTGGTGATGGACCGAATCGAGAGGCGTACAATGATAGTTGATATAACCGTCCCGCATGACGAGAATTTCGTGAAAGCCGAGAAATATAAGCAAATCAGGACATTGATTTGGCCCGCGAGGTTGTCAATATGTAGGATGTGGACTCAGCGATCATTATATCGATAGCCGTGTCAGCCAATGGCTTAATAGCTAAGAGCCTCGACTAACAACTTAGGAGGCTAAAGTTAGGCGGTTGGTTCTTGGGCTTAATTCAGAAAGCGGTATTTTGCAGTGCATAGCCACGGTAACTGTTTCAAACAATACTGTTACCTCGACTGCTGAGGCAGTAGGATTATGCAGCCGAAATGCTGCAGCTGCTGCAAATAACATGAACATAATGTAGGCGTTATCAAAACAACAAAAATATACCCTCTTGGTATTTTATTCCTTTTTCTATTTTTACCCGTTTTTGTAATTGACCACTTCACAATACATACATATTTAATATCCGACCAACGGAATGGAAATTGATGTCCTCATTGGGATCGGGGTCGTTAAAATATTCCACCTCAATCAATGGTCAGGTCACGCGTATTTCTGTCAATCAATGTTATGGGAACCTGGTTTATGATTCGGTGATTAGGGTGTGTTTTGGAGAACGAGGTATGTTTTTAACGTGGGTTTAATCCTTATTGATTAAACTAATTTAAGTAAGAGGTAAAATTGATTGTTCCGATGTTTGTTAAAAGGAGACCTCAAAGCTACTTAGATTAAAAACCTTACTGGTAATTACGGTTTTGAACCATTTGTGGTCGAAACGTTTAGGTCATGAGGCTAAAGTGCACAAATTATCAAAGATATTCTTTACCTACTGATTGGCACTTTGCGTGACCAGGGGGCTCGCTCGATTTTTGACCACAGAACTAGGTAGCATAGCCATTCAACGTGATAATGCTTTTAGTCACGTTTACGGTGTATCTACGAGTACATACCAAAGTAAAGTAATGTATGTGAATTGACTGCGCCTGAGGTTTGGGGTGAAATTTTCAATTCAGCCAGTGTTATTAAGGATTTTTTTAATCAGAAGTATTTCAGTGGCAATAAGTAAGTAAGTAAGATTTTAAAATATAGCTGATAAAATATGGTTTACGGTGATACTTAGCATTTTTTAGGATACAAGATATTCTAACTCATCCAGGCGATTTGGTCTCGACTACGTGTGTAAAACGTGCAGACTGCTTCTATATGCGATAGCTATTTTCTATGATGTTGAGCTGTCCAAACTGCGAAACACAGAACATAAAGTATACGTGAACATTCACAATTTCACACATTCAAGACCAAATTGGTGAGATAAAAGGCGTATACGACATTTTCACTTAGACATTTTCAATTCTTACTTTAGACAACCTCGATCAACAATGAAAGTTGTCGAGTTAGGCAAAGATGTAAACTCATAACTAAACAGCATAAGTAGCCTCATAATTTACATTGCCAAATATGAAAGGGATTGGCCCAGTGTGGATTGATGGATGTAACAATGTCTTTGTGTTTTTTTTTTTGGTTTCAGGATATTTCCTTTTCTTTCACCGTTTTAGAGCAGCAGTGATGAAATTAATTTATTAGGTATACAAAGTAAATCGATTCCCAAGAGGATACCGGTGTCCGCACACCTATTGTCTTTCTATTGTGTCTCTAATTACGGTATTGAACCGGTTATAACCTTTTGATTACCGTAATTAGAGACACAATAGAAAGACAATAGGTGTGCGGACACCGGTGTCCTCTTGGGAATTAATGAAGGTCTAACTAAATTATACGGTGTAACTGTTCGTCGGAGCCGTTACCACAGGGTCACCAATGCTCTTCACAGACAAGATAGATGAAAACATAAAACATTGACAAAAACTTTTCACAAAGAACCTTTTTCACGATGATTGGCTGTTCTGTCTCGTTTGTCAATCAGTGATTCTGGAAGGAAGGATTTCTGGGAGTTAGTCAGCATTACATAGCAACACGGCCATCAACAGGTGCTTTTTAACGAGCAAATCTAAGGTGGTTTCCACATGGTTTTTTTTTATTTGAATGGACCCCTAATAATTATTAGTTTTCTTTGAAGCTTGAAAACTGTTCTGCATTGTATAATTTACCGTAAGTTTAAAATAGTCAGCCAGTAACTTATTTCAATTAAAAATTTTTAATTCCTTTTTAATATTTTTATTTACATAATTTAGATTATGTTTAATTATTAGATACTTTTCATTTTGTATATTTATATACATTTGTATACCTAATAGATAAGTGTTTTTTATATGTAAAAACTGTAAATACTATTTTTTTTAACTTTATTTACATTCTGCTTATATACAATCAGGATTTATAAAATTCATAACATTTTTAAAAGTGTCCAATTGTCCATTTAGTTTAAAAAGTACAATTAGTTGAATTTTTCAGACCGACCTACTTTTTTACAATTCAAATGTACCTGTAATTGGTATATTTAAAATAATAGCGTGTAACAGTCACAATTAAATGTTCCACAAACTTTTGATATTTTTATATGTATAACGAGCAAAAAATACTCATAGATAATTCAGAATGTATGAAATGTCAGATAAATTTTTGATTGTGTATTATACTTATTAAATAGGTAACTACCCAGAAAAAGTGCCGCGCGAAATGGTCTGTTTTCATTTTTAATTATTGTTATATATATTATTTTAATGTTCAGTCTTTTATGTTCTTATTGTGTTTAAATATGTTTTATTGGAATTAAACTAAAAATAAATAAATACCTAAATGTAAGTAAAGTAAAAGAATATAAATTATTTATCATTCACGCAAATCAATCCACATTATATTTTAATTGCTATCCATCAATTACGATGATTTCAAATCAAACCACGAAAATTTCAGCAAAGCCTTTAATTATGAATTGAAATGATAATAATTAATTACTACGAGTAGTTTGAGTGCTATAAACACATATTTTCATACAGTCCCATATTGTTTGTGTTTGCATTTCAACTGTTTGCATTGAAACACAGTTAAGGCTAATTTAAACGGTGCGAGTTTCTCATCTCTAACGTACGATAAATAATCGTAAGAATATAGAAAAAAATTCTTCGTCGTCGTTGTTTCTTCGACTCTCTGGGATAGCACCACCCTAACTCACTGGGGCATCACCGCAGACAGTTCCGACTCACCGAGAACTATGCGGAATTCGGTTCCGACTCACTGGGACCAACCTCAACTGGCCTGGCACGCATCACGTCGGGGTAACCAGTTTGGAGGTATGTGGAACAGAGAGTAAAGTCTCACATACCTCCATTGAAAAGGGAGGGCATTAGCCCACCAGACATAACAATCCTGTCTGGTCGGAGGACCCTCCCTTTACAACGGAGGTATGTGGGACTTTACTCTCTGTTCCGCATACCTCCAAACTTACTTTTCTTATTTTACATACGATTCCCGCCAAAGTGGACAAGCGAGAGGTATGACTTACCTCTCGCTCGTTGATTCGAAAAAACCAATACCAAATTCGAGAAAGTCGTACGCAATTATTACGTTCCGTTCGAGAAACTCGCGCTGTCTAAATGGGCCTTTTATCTACACGAACGTAGTCATCTGCATGGTGGATTATTAATTCCCTCTCCTAGAGAGGATCCCTGAGTCCAACAGTGGGAACATTAAAAATGCTGATAAAGCTTATACTATCCACACTAATATTATTAAGAGAAATTTGTATTTTTGTTAGTTATGAATAAACTAAGTAAGCGTGCTCCATCGTTGATATCATAGCTCTCCATCAGCTGGCCTAAGTTACAACCGTTTTGTATCAAATCTCTTTCTACAATCGATAACGCCTCAGCGTAAGTACCATTAACATCATGAAACAACAGGATAGCGATAAATATTGTAGAAACGATTTAGACGGCTAGGAATTTTGTTGAGATGATGGAATGAATCATAAAGAATTCATAATACACTAAATAATATATACCAATAAATTTGATTAGTTTTCTAATGGAGTTAAAAATTGTTGTGAACTATCAACTTGGCTAAGCCTGCTGCTGAATTTTGCAAGTCAGAATCAAGTCGTATTGTTAAAATATGTTGATAATTACTCTCTTAAATACGGTTCAAAAAATAAAATGTTTAAGACAAATTACGAAATTTATATACACCGTTAAATTTTGATCGTTTTAATCCCGTGGAGGGTCGATTCAATAATGAAACACTATCGATCTGAAAAGATAAAATAAAAAAATAGGGTACTTTTTCCAATAATTCGAATTAATATACGCATGTACGAAATTAATTTATTCATGAAAACGAGTCAATGACCTTGTAGGTAGTTGTCGGGCGTTATGTACTAACTACCTACAGGTCCTTGAACTCCGATTGCGGTCAAGTCTTACATTGATGTAAACTCGTGAAAGACCTTGACCATCATTTAAATTGCTTGACTTGTTGTGATATTATATTTATCCTGTGCAATTGTGAAGAGATCATTTATTCATCAAATGCATGTAGGCGGTAATACTCATTGTCATATGCGCAATACTTCTGAAAAGAAAACCTGGGATCCTTGAACGCAACGCTTAGAAGGAATATAGGAGTAGATTTTAGTTAGTAAAAGTCTGACACGCACTGCCCTAGAGCGGGAGAAGTCTTTGGATGATTTCCCACCAAAAAAGAAAACCTTTTAATGTCATTCCTGACCAGGGACTCAGAATTATGAGGAGTTGTGCTGGTACAGACAGTGATATCAATAGAGTATCTTTCTGACATTCAAATATCTTAGAAAAGGGAAATTTCGTGCGGTGCGTCTTATTTTGTTTTGGGTGGGAAATCGCCCAATAACTTTTTTCGCACTGATTGTCAACTCACCCGTGTTCTTTTAGTTTCATTTGCATTATAGAGCTGCAGAAACTCTTTCAAACAGACAGCCCTACATATCTCTACCATGAATGGGAAAGTTCGTACTTTTTAATACATTGTTGTTTGTTGATCAATTACATCTCAATGGAATTATTTCCACATTGACATTTTTTTATCTCGGTATCTAATACGTTTTCCTAAGATAAAACAATTATCACGCAACGCAAGCAAAACCATGAGCAGAAGTTAGGGGAAAAAGCATAGACAAAATCACGTTGAAAATATTTTTTTCCAAAGATGCTTACTTTCTTTCTGTACACAATTTAACTCACAATTTTTTACACGTATAACGGATTGTATAGGACCATGAAACTAACGTAAACATAGTCGGTGCCGATGGCGGAGCGATGCAAACTAGATTAATAAAACGCTCCAGACTATTTTTTTTTTTTCGATATAGTCAACGTTTCGTTTCGCGTCCACGTTGATAACATTTTCCAAGATATTTTAAAGGTCACGTAATCCGTTGAGTTTTTTCCTCACTATTCAATCATGTACATGGTTTCATACACAGTTATTTTATTTCACGTGACACATTAAATAGCTATGTATATTGTACAAGCAAGCCGAGAAAATGTGTTTCGGAATTTTTGGAATAGTTCACGTGGCCATTACTGTAGGGTTATGTTGAATAGGGAACATGGACGTATTTTTTTTTAAATGGTAAATTAAATCATTCTTAGATCAAGTAAAAAAATATAAAAGATTTTTTTAAATATATTCTTCAACAATGAGATTATAAGAAAAAAATAAAGCTGCTAATAAGAAAGAGACTTCCAATAAAAAAGTTGACAAATTACATTTGTCTGTACAGTTGCCATAGAAAACGACGTTTTGGTGAGATAGGCAGATATATCCACCGTATGATAAGTCCACCTATGTACCACCTGTACATGAAGATAAAATAAAAAAACATATTTGTTTCAAATTGTTATGCACTATATTGTTTTCACAGTAAGTCTTATTTTTGAATATCTAAAAATAATATGTATTACTATCCGTCTTCGCAGGAACACTCGGATTTTATGTCTCCTTTTCAACATCCTCCACAATCCTTCTTATCCTTCAAAAAGGCCATTTTTGTCCCTAAAGTACCCTTTCGCCATTTTATATCCAAACAAAATGTGACTTTATCAATAGAAATTGACATTATTTCAACTGAAAAATACAAAACAAAACTTTTGAAACCCTTTTTAAAAAGTTGGACCCGACAGGAAATAAATAAATAATTTGTGGAGAAAAGTTTTACTCAGCTGGATTAGGAATACTTTTGCAATGTGTGTCCAAAAGTTGTAGAGTTATTTAGGTAAGCTAAAGTAAAAGTAAGTTAATCTATATTGATACATTTTGAATCAATGAATTCTTTATTATACACTAGTTGAACCGTCAGACGTCGTCCAAAAGCTATTGTAATTGACAGCTAATACTTATGTTGGCATTGACAGTTACCGTGACGTGAGCAATTCAAAATTTGTTAGTTTATTGTAGGTAAAAATTATTTATTGTTTCAGAGCAAGTCGTACACTCAGCGTGTCTACCAAGGTGCTCATGTTACTTGGGCATCGTAGAATGAACTTTACTAGAATGTAAATAGGTTATAGTTTGGATTGCCCGACTGACACGGGTACAATGCCGGACACGCTTAACGCTTAACGCAAAAATATTAGAATGTAGCTAAGGTGTATTATTTGGATTGTGGTTTTATAAACTTTTATTGATCTATGTTATAAAAAGCGGATCTCACCATCAAACTGTAAAATTTAGCGAGGAAATTTTGTACAAAAACCCAAAACTATTAAAGAAATAAATAAATAAATACGAAATTCAAGGAGACTAAAATTCGTACGATTCGCTTCACTCGTTGCTGCTCCGCATCCACGTGCAAACATTTAATGAAATGATTGATCACATCATAAAGTGATTAATTGACAAATCCCACCCTTGGGCGGGGCGGGAGATAGTGTCAGACTCTTACTGACTAAAAACCTACCCCGTTCCTTCATTGCCTTCTTTCCAGGACTCCAGGGTTCAATTTCACACAACCCTTGAATTCTAAGATCTTGCCACGACATAGTATATATGTCGTGGCAAGATCTTAGAATTCAAGGACACATTGCTCGACTTTGCATGTTGCCAAGAATAGAGTATTCCTGAGTTTTTGATTATTCAATATTGCCAGAATCACGACCCAACTAGGGGTTGAAGGGGGAACAGAGAACCGAAGGAGTACGGATTGGTTTTAGTCAGTAAACCAACACAATTGAAGTTAAGGAACTAAAATATAGCATCAGAAAATTAACATAATCTACAAGATTTACAGTTTTTAGGATTCTGTACTCAAAGAGTAAAAACGGGATCCTATCACTAAGACTCAAATATCTGTCACCAGGCTGTATCTCATGAACCGTGATAGTATTTTTAATGCCGCTATAAATGTGATTTTTCAACAAACAAACAGTAGGACTGGTGAAACTAAAAAAGGCCAATAAATGTTGTCTAATGTTGTTTAAATAGTTTTTTTTGAGTCAGATATCTCAGCAATACTATGACAAACATCGTAAACAGCCTAAAAATTCCAATCATATACTTAGAAACATTAAACAACTTCATTCAGAAACATTATCCAACCCACTAACATCAAAATAAACACCTGAAATTCTCTTTTCAATGCATAATTTAAGCATATTTCATGTATATTCAAAACATGAATGGGAAGTTTGTTCTGAACTCCATGCGGTATGAAGCTCCACAGAGTCTGCGAACAAGCATGGTCTGATATAAGTAAGTTTGCTAATTAACTTTATACCAGATACCTTGTTAAGAGTTTGCTACTCCATCATTACAGGGAACAGCAGCATAAAATATTGTGTTGATATCTAATTATTATAAAGGAAGGTTTAATTAATCTTTATTAAATGTACCCGTCGTACCACATACAACGAAGGACTGGAACAATTTGCCTGTGCCGATTTCTTGTCCAATTAAGATGTCTTCAAAGCTAGAGTGAATATGCTCTTAATAATCTGCGTTATTAATATTGCTTACCCTTTGAAATATACCTCATCATCATCAGTCTTTTAATGTTCCCACTGCTGGGACTCATGCCTCCTCTCTAGGACTCACACGGAAGTGAAACAGCTGGCAGAAGTTACATTCATTATACATTAATATAATATGTACCTAGTATGTAATATCGCGGTCATTTCTGCTTGATACTTAAATAAATTTCGCTTGAATCCGGCACTAAACCACACTAACACCTCTTTGAAGTTTTCGTTTCGAGTGCAAGCAAAAATGAACTTAACGATAGTCAGGCGGAACTGTCTTTGATGGTACATCTTATCGATGGCTACCTCAACTTATCGTGGCCCTAGAACGCAAAGGGCAACTAAAAAGTCTGACACGCTCGCTCATTCTAATCTAGAACAAGAGAAGTCATTTGATGATCACTCAACTCAAAAAAGCTAACAACTTTTTATTCCCCCCTAATTCATCAACACAATCTTGGCCATTTCACACAAATGACTTTGACAATAATTCCATTATTCGCCAAGAAGTTTATACCGTCTGAGCTAACAAATTACGGCCATTTAATTAGGCAAGATGTTTACTTGGACCGTCTCCGTTTGCTCAGGTTATAAAGCACTAGCTTTTATTGTAAGGGGTGACATTTTATATCGAAAGGGCGTGCTCAATGTAGGTCGTTACAACTTCACTTGTTGCTCGCATATAGAACATTGGAGAGTTAGACAGGGATTTCGTAATAATTGAATTGTTAGTTAGTGATATTTTCTTTTTATCGAGTCTTTTTTTTAAGTTAGAAAATCATTCAATGACTTTTTTCGGGAGGGTGTAAGACTTTTACTTTCAAAAACCACTTCTATGTTCCTGCTTTGTTATGCATTCCAGCATCATGGGTTTCCCTTTTCTGAAGTTATCCTATAGCCCCAATAGTCTTCTGTCCTGTTAGGCTTCTACGGTTTTGCTGACGTCTTTTTGAATCGCGCGTGGAACACTACGCACCATCAACGACTTCGTTGTTTTTTTTTTACTAATTTTTATTTCAGCTACAACAAAACAAATACTCGTAAAAAGAACACGTTCTAGAATTTTTCAGTTAAATCTGGAGATTAATTTGTATGATTTTTGAATAACTACGTTTTTGTTTGCCTCGACATAAAGTTGAATTCTAGGCGGGCAATATTTTTTTGTTCAGTCCATTTTTCTTTTATGTTCTTGTTCTTAGAATAAATTAATGTATTTCTGAAATCATTTTTCCATTATACGTAGGTTAATTAATTTTTGGAACGAAACTGAAATTATATTTTTTTAAACGTCTTCAAAAAAAGGGAGGTTCTCATGTCATCAAAGTTTTTATTTTTATTATTTTATTTATTTATTTAATCTTCATGTACAATAGTGGTACATAGGCGGACTTAATGCAACAAGGCATTCTCTACCAGTCAACCTTTGGGTTAAAAAAGACAACACCGTGGTAGGACTTTTGTAACTTTTCAGCAATTTTGACATTTTATTCTTTTTGTTTCAAAGAGTTAATCTGCCAATCGGTCCCATTTAAATTTGATGAATAACTTGAAATCTCATTTTTGTTTATTGTTAACACTATTTCATAAGATAACATCACGTCAGTACACTCTGTAGGCGGCTATATGGATACCACAGATGTTTAAAGTTCACATTGGTAAACCCTCATTTCTTTCGCTAAAATTCCATATTATTCGAGTTATTAATTCGCTCATATCTTTATGGTTTACGGACCGAACCGATGATATTTTTAATGGGTTTTAAATTATATCTTGGACAAGCTAAAGGCATATTTAAAAATGGAAGCATGTACAGTTCTGCAGGGATTTTTTGCCTATCTTCAACGAATAACGAGTAAATTTACGTGTGTATGATGTTGAATTTCCTTAATTCACCGATGCATAACCATTCTTATAATGTTCCCACTACTGGAACACAGGCGTCTCCTCTAGGGCAAGGGGAACGGGCCACCATGCGGGCCTGATGCGAGTTGGTGGATGTCAAATGTCTTTGAATGTTTTGGTCCTAGAATATGTTGTTTTCCACACGATATTTCCTTTCACCGCTTTATGAGCAGTGGTGGTGAAATAAATAACACATGTTTGTGTGCGTGTACCGATGAGTCCAATTCTATTAAAAAAAAAAACTATTTTAATTAAATGGAAGACCTTCAAAGAAGTTGTTACTGAAGCTCAAAAAATAAAAGTTAGCCTTGTTAGATCGAAACCTTTCAAATAGAATTGTACGATCATAATAAATTATTTAATTTGATGGGCCTCTTGGTCTAGTAGTTAGTGACCCTAACTACTATGTCGGAGGTCGTGGGTTCGATTCCCTCCCAGGACAAATGTTTGTGTGATAAAGCACGATCATTTGTTCTGTGTCTGGGTGTAATTTATCTATAATATATATGTATTTAAAAATATATAAGTATGTTTATCTGTTGTTTTACTCATAACACAAGCTCTGCTTAGCTTGAAACTAGAGGGCGTTGTGTGATAGTTGTGGAATAATATTATTATATTTGGATCATGAATTGTTCTATCTGATCCCGATTTTAGTCGAGTGAGTACAGTAATGATATTGTGTTCATTGAAAGCTCTTTGTATATTTATTTGATACATTATTTGATCAACCGTAATGTACATTGTGTAAACCAATAGGGACCTTTATACTTTACGTTTGAAGCAATCTATCAGTAGTTAGTGAAGTTTCACTCTTTTGGGAATTCTCTCGTCATTGCATTAAGTCAGATGATTTTACCGAATGGTAAATATCGTTCAGTGCTAAAATTTAAATTATCTGAAAAAGCAACACATAGTACAGAAAATAAAATTATGTGCATTTTCGGAATGAAAATGATCATTCAGGGCTGCATTTTCCCGAATTCGTAGGTTGAGCAGCAACCGTACAGCAACTAGAGTAAATTATTAGTAAAATAGTTATTATAATATTGAAAAAATTAATTCATTTTAGAGATTCGTACTAAAACTGCTAGATTAGAACTTCAATATAGTTATTTAGCTAGAGTCTGTCTAACGAAAGCGCGACCTGGAGTTTTTTTTTTAAATTAAATTGGCAACATAATGTTGCCGTCAAAAGCACGTCAAAGTCTATGATTGCAATTGTCAGTATTTTGTCAAAGATTGATTTTAAAAATATAATTGCTTATCATGGGTAAAACAATAAAAAGTTATGTAGGAAAGCTGTGAAATACTATGATCAGTAAGTTTAAAGAAAAACAAGAAGAGAAAGTAGTTGTTTTTTGTGGTCGGGTTTTTAAGTTAGTATGACATTATAATCTTGATCATTGTTGACTGACTATTAGATATATTTTTACGATATGATAGTAATTTTTCTTATGTTTATAGATAATCTTGCAAGATATTCAAGGACAGCGCGAAATAAATAAAAAAAAAATTGAATCGTTAAGGAATTTGGAGAAAAAGCACTTAAAACTAAGCTTTAAGAAGAAATATCTTCATTACCGCACTTTATATGTTCAAAAGCGGTCGAATTTATATGATGAAATAGCATACTTTGAGGATGATAAAATTCAACATTTTGTGTAATTCACCTTTTCCCATGACTTTCTTGATAGAATAGTAATATACCAATAAATAAATCTATACTCGTTTTTGTATTGTATTGGTTATTTATAGCTATCCAGTATTGTTCTACTGCTGTGCAAAAGCCATCCACTCTTTCTAATGGTCTCAGTCCCTTACTCACATTCCATTTCTTAAGAAAGACATCCAGGTCGGTTGGCAAACCTTGAGTTTAGACTTTTGGATGTTAATCAAAGACCAAGTCTGTATAAATCATAGGTCCAATGACGAGATTACACATGTCCATAAGCTTACGCTTTAGTGATATGGGCAAAGTGCCCTTAAATAGTTCCTTGATGGACTGAACTTTTTCAGGTATTTTCTGTTCGACACGTTATTTCTTTGTCTTAGCTGGCCCAGAAAGAGACTACTTGGCCCTAGTAGACAATAATATATTTTAAGACGTATTGTATATTCTGTCCGCCTACGTGTACGTTTCTTTTGGAGCTGCTGGTTATGATTTTGGTCTTCAACATTTTTATATTTAGACCAACCAGCATTTGCTGTAGGAAAGAACAGGACAATACTATCAGAGAAACGCAAATTACTTAACTTAGCTTCGCTGATGACAATGCCCTTCTCTTCCCATTCGACTGCTAATGTCTGAAAGAAGTGGTGAATAACTTTGGGGACAACGGGACGATGTCCCCAAAGTTATTCACCATCTCTCTAACTTGCTGGAAGAAGTATGTGTGGATTCTATTTTTTGTTTTGTAAGGGAATTGAATATTTCTGAGTGTGTGATGCTGTTAAAAGCGTATTGGTTGAGTATATTTATTTCTAAAAATGTTGTGTTCCTCATATTAGGAATATAGTTCGTCAAAAAGAATTATACGATTGTCGCAAATACAAAAAAATACCCAAGTATCAAAATTTTTTTCTCCTAGTATGACAGTAATACCATATTCAATATTTTTTGATTTGACCTCATTTTCTCAGGTCGCGCTTTCGTTAGACAGACTCTAAACGTAATACGCAATAATTAATTTGCAATTTCTTAATCCCGAAGTTTAATCATCATATTTATGATTATAGGATTTTAGAAGAGGTATTTATCTATTACCAGCTCTATTATTTACTTAATTATTTCCACGAACTCTAGTTAAATATACTCTGCCTTTGTCTGAATTTTGATCTCTGTTTATCAGTCCAGACAGTTTTAACTTTACTATAGGTACTAAATACTTTTTCACATTTAAAAAATCTTTTCATAATTATTTTTGGCAGTTGACAAAAAATATGAATCACCATGGTTTAACCTTGAAAGTTTTTTTTTTAATCTTGAATATACGCATGTACGAAATTAATTTCTTTTAAGTAAACAACTGCTGAGCGAGTCCAATGACCTGCAGGTACTCTATTTTGTTAATGTTATCTTTATAATTCGATAGTGTTTCATGTACTGGATCAATTCTCCACGGAATTAAAACGATCAAAAGCCTTGTATATAGGCTCGCGTTTGACCACTATCTTTTCTAATGTTATGTAGTCGTTGATAGGGCACACTTAACTAGAAGTAACCTATTCACTCTTGACTTAGAGACCTCTAGGTCATAGCTACTAGGAAACACAGACTCTGACAACTTTCAATCGTTTATCTGTTCCAAAGACCGAATATGCAAAATATGCAACTGACTTTAAATCATTTGTAAATAAATCTCCTCGACTCTCTCGAGCTCTCATCGACTCTTCAAGTCAAATGTCAGAAAGATCATCTTAAAGATAAGCGTCGTTTGAAACTTAAGGGGCTGTTAATTAAGTATGGACATTGATAACTGGGACCGGCAGTTTATCTTGGCTTCTCAACCACAAAAGGGTTTCGAAGCAAATCACACCCTTCTAGAAATTGACAGGGACAAACAAATTGATCGGTTAAGTCTTTCTATCAATCCTCTATGTTGTTAGCTACGAGACCCTCAATTTGTATCCGGACAGATATAGTTACTAATACGTTGATTTATTCATCTCAATTTGTCTGATAAATAGGAAGATATTGTTAGAGTAAATAGGTAATCCAAACATTTTGTGTATTGAAATTGTCGGGTTTTTTTTTGGTAGGTATAATCAACCAATGACAGATCCCGCCCTTGTTCGAACGTTGCCTATCGTGCCTGAGCCGGGCCTTCCTTTCAGACCCATGACCCCAGCAGGCTTCGACCTTGCCTACTTGCTAGCAGGCTGGGCCTCTACGGTTTGCTGACAGCCCCTTGTGGCGCGCGGGAACAGTACGCGCCGTCGACGACTTGAGCTCGGTCCGGTCGGTTACCGGACGGGTTTATTTCTAGGATATTATTTTAATACATAATTTATACCAAACTCACCTACTGCCCACAGCCTACAAACAACAAAATAACATAATAAAACATATCATCAGAATTCATCTGACCTAAAAAACATTTTTTATTTTTTGTTATCAAACTGAATTCGCTGAAAAAGAAAAAAAGTTGTTGTTTAAAATATAATTCATAATTAGTAGTTGTTTTTTTATTTAAATTTGTTAATGGAGTTTTGATGCAGGTTTTCGGCCCTTATGGACGGCCAGGTTGACTCACAGACGTGCCAGTCTGGGCAGTGTCAGACTTTTACTGACTAAAACCACACTCCTGCCTTACATTTGATCAACAGACATGACGTCCGTGCGCTTGTTTGATGGTTTACATTGTTGCTTCTGTTCTGGGCAACTCCACGTTCAAGTGACTAGCTACTAGTACTTAGGTCAATAGAAACTATTTTTCATGCGGTCTCTTTCGATATCCCAATATATAGTTTAAAATATTAATACTGTTATATGATGACTGTGGTATTTATGATTGACTTATATATATATTGCTTGCATTCTCTTTTTTATTCTCTTTTATTGCACCTGCCATAATTTTTTCTTTAATATCTAATGGTTGACTGGTAGAAAATGTCAAAGGTGGTAATCTACCTGTACAACTTTTGTGTGCACAAATTATTTAATAAATAACTGTCCTCCATGAAAACCGGAACACGTAGACCACATGAATAGAATGTGGACAAAGCTAAAATAATTGTGTGTATGTGAGAATCAGAGCAGGTGACAATCTGTAGGTACTTGTTGGTTTGTTTACCGTAACTGGAAGAATACACAAGTTGAAATAATAGAGACCATTTCAGACACTAACATTCAGTAAGGTTCTTATTTGATTGATCTGATTGAGATCTTTACTGATCTTTCCAGTTCATTTCGTAGTATTTCTTCCCAGAATTGTCAGGAGACACCAACCATACTTTGTTTTTTATTTGTAAAACCATTTATTTAGACAGCTCCTTCCAGTGGCTTTACTTGCGTGTAAGTTAAAAAATATCCCAAGGCAACATATTACTATTATAATAAAAAAAAGTCCTATTTTCTATACGAGGACAAAAAATCTATTCAAATCTTTTAGCGTGAATGAAAAACAAACACACAACACAAACATACATAATTTATCTTTGATATAACTGTAATGTATATAAAACCCAACACAGATTGCAGAGAAAACAATTCACCGACTACGACATTATTAAGCTTAGTTCAGAAAACCCGATATTAAAGGACTTCAAAACAACTGAATATCTAAGTCCACTACCGTTTTACAAACTCTCTGTACCAGGGCAACAATAATTGGAAAGAGCTATGTAATGAGTTGCTTGTTACAAATAGTTTTTTCATTCAATTAAATGGGAGTAGGATCTTGAGTACCGTTTGCAAATGAATTTGGTTTCATTTGATAATGTTGATTATTTTATGTGCCGTGGTTTATTCATTTGTGTAATGAATACAGTAATGATATTCGGTACATTGAATGCCTAGATTATTATTGGTCGAAAATAGTCATTCACTGGACGCCGGAGGGAGGTTGACCGTGGTGAAGGTGGTGTGACGCTCTGATCATGTTCGCGGGGCAAATTTGGCCAGAGATAGCTCTAAACAGAGATGTTTGGAAGGAGAAAGGGAAAGGCCTTTGCCCACTAGTAGAACATACAAATCAATAATTATTTTTTTTAAATAACGTTACCTCTCAATTAGAATGTTTCCTGTACCTACTGTGAGTGCCTTCACAAATATGTAAACTTACATACACAACGTCGCTGTCAACGTTGTACTTGCAAACAGACGTATGAAATTTCACTCCTATAAATAAAACTTAATCAGTGCAAATACAAACAAACGTAGTGGTTGACGCACATCATTTTATAGAAAAAACTGTGACCGATAAAACTGTGTGATTATCTGGTGATAACATTTGCCATAAACTACAAAAAGTGACCAAAACTGTAACAAAAATAGTGAGTACCTTATTCATCTACCCTCATCCCAAATTAGAATCGGACACTTTTATCTCCTGTCACTTTTTATCGTAAACATAGCAAACGCCTACTACTTTTAACATTGCAATAAGTGGCATTGTATCCGAATTTATTATTACCATATAAACAAATCGCTAAGGGTCTAAACACGAAATGCCACAAGTCCAAAGATCACCTCCTCAGACTCCAGAGTGCAATAGGTCTCATGCACAGCCAGAACCAGACAAGACAACTCCGGCTTTAAGCGTGTCTGGCAGATCAAGAAAGCGTCCATATAATAATATGAAAGACTCGCCAGGCAATGATTTCAGCGCTTTCAAGCAAGAGATAATGGATCTTCTGACTGAATGGCGGAAAGACCAGGATATGAAGCTATCAAAAATTGTAGCAGATACGTCGAAACTTAAGCAACAAAATGAGGAGATTAAGAAAACATACCAGGGGATTGAAAAATCGATGAACTTCTTGAGCTCAAAGTATGATGAGGTTAAACTAAAACTAGACTTTATGGAGAAGGAACGGAACGAGCAAAAAGAATACATTGTGTCTCTTGAGAGAAAAGTTAAAGACTATGAACAAAGCTCACGTTCAGCTTGTATTGAAGTTAGAAATGTCCCGGTTTTGGGAAAAGACGACAGGGCTAATATCACTAGTACTGTTACCAAGATTGGCAAAACTATTGGGATTAACTTTCAGTCAACCGACTTGAGGGATGTATACCGAATTCCCAGCAAACCTGGTACCTGCGAGCCAATTGTTGCGGAATTTAAATCTGTAAATATGAAGTTCGAATTTCTTGCAGGTGTCAGATCTTTTAATAAAGACAAACCTTCTGCGGAGAAACTTAACTCACACTCACTAGGAATGGCAGGCCAACGCGCACCAATTTATGTAACAGAATACCTGAATAAATCAGCTAAGAATCTATTTTATCAGGCAAGAGTATTCGCAAAAAAGAACTCATTTAAATTTTGCTGGTCTACAAATGGGAAAATCTACCTGCGCAAAGAAAATGGTGCTAAACAACATCATATACACTCCGAAGGATGTCTTGCGAAAATAACACAGGACCAGTGACTATATAGATCTTCCATCTGTACCACTTCTACATTCATATATCAGATTACCACTTATTATCTTATGAAAAGTTATGTTAAACTAAATATTCTCTCAGCCTTTAAATATCTGCATGTTATTTTATACCATTTAATTTTAAGTATTTTATTAACTGTTCGAAATCCAACTAAAAATACACTCAACACACATATCACACAAATCAAACACTTTCTATTAAATACATACATACCACTAAATAAACTTAAAATCAAAGGTCATCTGCAAATTGCCTCTGTATCGTTCCTCTTTATCACATTTCATACTGTCTGGACGTACTTAGTTAGCCAAAATAACACGTCCTTAAATAAAACTTTTGCGGGGAAATGCTTGACAGTGCTAGTTTTTTGTTACAAATGGCTAACATAAATAAAATATATTCGGAACTTGACTCTTATCAAGTATCTAAGACATACACCTGCTTTCCTGATCAATGTGCAAGCATGGTAAGTGATAGTAGAAACACCTTGAACATTCTGCACATTAATATCAGGAGTCTTAACAAGAACTTTGACGCTTTGCAGACTCTCTTGGCCATAATTGATCTGACGTGTGACGTCATAATACTGTCGGAATGCTGGCTCAGAACTATTTCAGTTGTTCCCCATCTAGAGGGCTATACAGCTTGTCAGTCATCGAATCCCCATAATCAAAATGATGGCGTAATCATCTACGCTAGAGATGGCTTAAATTGCACGGTTACGGATCCATGTCTTGAAGAAGCAAGTGGTTTACTTTGCACTATAGATAACTGTATAGCTATACTTGCTGTATATAGGTCTCCATCATTTACAACTATAGACAAATTTATAAATAGCTTGGACAATGTCTTATTGCAGCTATCCCGATTTGGTAAAATAGCTTTGATAGGGGATATCAATATTGATATAAAGCAAGAAAATGTAGATCGTTTTTCTGATGCATATCTTACCCTTACATCATCACATGGACTACTTCCAGCCCATCTGACTCCCACGAGACTTAACAACTGCTTAGATCACGTAATCCTTAAGTCTAACCAAACTGCTACGACTCTGATTATAGAAAGTACCATCACTGATCACTCTGCTTTATTATTGTTGATACCAACAAAATCTCAAAAATTTAAAGCAAATCGTACAAAGACTCACATTGATTACGCGAACATAGCGAAAGATATCGAAACAACAGACTTCACTGAAATTCTGGAATCCCAAGACGTAAACGAGGCTGCAAACAGGTTTACTGTTATTGTTTCGTCAATTGTCAAGGACCACACGTCTATAATTAAATTACCGCGTAAAAGAAGAAATATTAAACCATGGATAACGCCTGGTCTTATACGCTGTATTAAAAATCGCGACAAAATGCACCAAGATTTAAAAAAGAACCTAAATAATATTACGTTACAAGTAACATACAGCCGGTATCGTAATTTTTGCAATAATTTGCTGCGAAAATTAAAAATTTCTTACGAAAAAGATGAATTTGCTAAAACAAAAAATAATCCGAAGGCTACATGGAACGTTATTAAAGACGTTACGCATACACATACATCAAAAATACCGTGCACCGGACTTATGGATATTTGTGCAAATCCAAAAGACTCACTTGATCTCGTAAACCGTTATTTTGCAGAAGTTGGTTCCAAGTTAGCAGAAAAAATCCTATCGGAAAAACCACAGGCTACTGAAGCGCCACATATTACAAATTCTCAAAGTAATTCTTTCGTTCTCCAAGAGGTGGACGAAGATGAGATTGAGAAAATCATCATGGCCCTTCGAAGTGAAACAGCTGTGGGCTGGGATGGTATTTCTACTCAGATGATTAAAAGTTCAAGAAAGATTCTGGTCCCAGTAATTACTCATATCTGTAACCTTTCAATTACCACAGGTGTTTTTCCCGATGCCTTCAAAAAAGCGCTCATTCACCCAATTTACAAGTCAGGCGACAGAGATTGTGTCAAAAATTATAGACCTATTTCTGTACTTTCTGCGATGTCTAAGATTTTAGAGAAAATCTTAAACAGTAAGCTTAAGAAATATCTAGGTGCCTATAACATCATAGTACCCAATCAGTTTGGGTTTATGTCTGGTAGGTCCACGGAAGATGCCGTGACTGAATTAAGCAATCTTATATCCCGCAATTTGGATCAGGGTAAGAAATGTCTTGGTATCTTTTTGGACTTATCTAAGGCATTTGACACAGTCTCTGTCTCTAAACTTCTATTTAAACTTGAGGGTATAGGTATAAGAGGTACACCCTTGGATCTATTTAAGAGTTATCTCACGGAGAGAACGCAAAGTGTAATTATAAAAAATCTCATGAGCAATGATCGCCTTTCAGGCAATTATGGAGTTCCACAGGGAAGTATCCTGGGACCAACACTCTTTTTAATATATGTAAACCAGTTATGCACACTAAACCTTACAAACTGTCATGTTTTAACCTACGCGGACGACACAGCACTAATTGTGCATGGCTCAGACTGGAATGAAACAAAACATCACACAGAAAAATGTCTAGAAACGGTATCGGCTTGGCTTAAGACCAATCTTTTAACGCTGAATCTTGAAAAAACTAAATTTATAGCATTTTCAATAAGCAATAAAAGCCAACCATTACAGGATTTTAATATTAAATTCCATAGCTGCCATTTGCCATCCGAGTGTATTTGTCCACAATTAAGCAAAACTTCACATATTAAATATCTCGGAGTGGTAATAGATGAGCGTTTAAATTGGCACAAACATATTACATCACTAACAGCTAGGGTCCGTAAAGTAATTTATATTTTTAAATTGCTTAGAAACTCAGCGGACATGGACACGCTCAAGACCGTCTACTATTCCTTGTGCCAATCACTGTTGACATACTGTGTAACTGCTTGGGGAGGAGCAGCAAAAACATCACTTTTACCCCTGGAGAGGGCTCAAAGAGCTGTTCTGAAGGTTATGCAGCGCAAACCATTTAGATACCCAACAGAGCAATTATACCAGGACTGCAAGTTGCTCACCGTCAGACAACTCTTTGTTTATCACACCGCGCTCCGCAAACATGTGTCCGTTCCACCAAGCCTCACACTCCAAACCCAACGAAGGACTGCAGAGGTGTGCCAAGTCGACCGTTTCAGGACCGCATTTGCTGCTCACCAATACTATATCTTGAGCTCTCGAATTTACAACAAACTGCACAAAACATTGTTAATAAATAATTTAAACCACTTTAAATTAAAAAGAAAATTATTGGAATGGCTTTCAAATCTAAATTATGGCGATACTGAGGAACTAATTTATTCAAAAAAATAATTTAATAAAATAAAAATAGATTGTTTTACAAATTTAACCGGGATTTGGATTACGATACGAGTACCTGGATTTAATTTTAGTTTATTATTATTGTAGCTCACTTATTATTATATGTTATATAATAATTATTAAATTTGATGATGAAATGCAATTATTATTAAATTACATGATGTTGTACCTTTAGTTTTTTTTTTATACAATTATTACTAATAATTATTAAATTGGAGAATTAATACAATTTACAAAATATATTTATTTAATTGTTTTTATTATTTTAATTATTCTTATTAAATACAATGAATTTATTTATGGTTAGTCAACTCAAAATGATGTGTTATATTTGAGATTTCAAATAATACTTATCAAATTTTACACACACACACACACTTACATTACACATACACTTTCCATAATTAACCATAGCCTAAAATTGTATAATCATATACCTAATCGCACTGTTAACATCAGACTGATCACGCAAAACTGCTTGTACTGGAGCGCTGATCGATGGGTGACATGTCGATCCACCTGTCAATATTCTATAAACCTTGAAACTGAAATATCTGAAACGCGTTTTCGTAAAATCGTAGTTGTATGGGATGACATGTTATTGTTTGTCGGCGTTCATTTATAATCTGTGAAGCTGTGTGTATCAATGCATTAAAATATGATAATGTACTGTTCTTCAAGATACAGGATTGTTTCCTAGTTTGAAGGACAGTGATCTCTTTTTTATGTGAAATGGCCACTTTCATTTTTAGTGTTTCTAGACTGATGTTATTGTTAAAATGGCTTTAATTTTCTTTGCGCAATAAATATTTTACTTTACTTTACTTTACTTTTACTTTACAAGATACGAAAGATTTATCTGTCAATAGGTATCCAAACATTTGTTCCGTGCGAGAATCGAATCCGTGACACTCAGCGCAGCAGCCAATTGCCTAACCACTTCGCCAACTACGCAATGATGTTGATCGGGTAATGATGAACTGATTAGTTACGATACTTTCTAGTTGCTCTAATAATGCCTGAACCTGAAACTGAACCTGAACTAGAAACTGTTTTGAAACTAAAAAAAAAACATGATGGCCACGGCAAAGAGGCATTTCCGAGAAGTAAACCCTTGGTCCTAGAATGCAAAAGGCAACAAACAAGAACGAGAGAAGTCATTGGATGAGTTCCTAATTTAAAAATAAAGAACCTCAGTATGTTTCTTTTTGAAACAAAATCAACGCATCCGCATAACGATTATTTTTCGGAAGAGAGTAAAGTAGAAATAATAAGTATCCTGTAGGTACATACATACATACCTACACTAGACTCATCATTCAGCCGAAAAACGTTCACTGCTGGACATAGGTGGTACGCGGTCGCTCCTCTAAAACCTTTCGGCCCCATAGAACAACTGTTCTACAAGCGTTGAGCCCTGCCCAATACTGGAATAAAAAATGAAATTCCAGGACATAATCTACCTATGTGCCAAGTTTCATTTATATTTGAGTGTAAACGAATGATAAACATACACATATAAATATAAAATTTTTCGCCTTAATGACATTAATATTTAGTGTGATTACAAGTCATGTCCTTCAATCCGATTTCACGTCGAATATTCTAATTGTTAGTAATTATAGCATTTTATTTATAATCGAGTCCATCAAGGCTACCCGAAAAGCCTCTTGATCAATATCTAACATTTTGAACTCTTCGGCATATCACTACATGGTATAAAACAAAGTCGCTTCCCACTGTCTGTCCCAATGTATGGTTAGATCTTTAAAACTACGCAACGGATTTTGCTGCGGCTTTTTTTAACAGATAGAGTGATAAGAGTAAGGTTTATATGTATAATGCATGAATAATATATTTAATATCACCATTGTACACGTGCGAAGCTGTGACGGGTCGCTAGTCCTAGTAACTTTTAAAGGTGAATAATGCTGTTAAAAAAAGACTGTATAATTAGCACCCATAACAAATTACTTTGTATTTCGTTTATAAACAAAATAACATTAATCTATATGTATATAAGAAAGTCGTGTTAGTTACACTATTTATAACTCAAGAACGGCTTAACCGATTTGGCTGAAAATTGGTGGGAAGGTAGCTTAGAACTAGGAGACGGACACAGTATAATATTTATCCCCTTAAATAAATAGAAATCCAAAACCTGCTACCTGGTGCTGTTGGATAGAGTAGAGTAAGGTAGAGTAGGGTAGAGTAAGTTAGGGAGCGAGACCGGGGGCAAAAGCTAGTTATTATTAAGGCGAAAGTTGGTATTTAATGGTATACGGAACTGAGTTTAAAGTCCTGCAAACCTCCCTTGAAGAGAGTATCCTCCAAATCAATGGGTGTTGTGTTTGGTCTGAGCAGCTGGATGATAATTGATTTAGGATAGTTGTTAATTTTCTAATCACGATGCATGATAGTTACAGTACAGGTACAGTTATGTATGTGTGCGTATGTACCGTGTGTATGTTTGTTATTCCTTCACTCTTTCGTGCAGGTTTGGTTGAACATTGGCACAGGGGAAGGTCATGTCCTGGAATAGAACGATTTATCGTGGAAGTATGTTTCCTTGGTACAATTTTCTGTATTCACGTGGGCAAAATCGCTAGCAAAAGCCAGTTATTCAAAAAACTTCTATTCTGTGGCTACTTCACTCTATAATACATCGATGGTCGTCGAAAACTGAGCCAGTATGAGTCGGACTCGCACACTGAACGTTCCGTACAAGCTAACTTATTAATATAGATTAATTTTCGAATCGAGTCTCGAAGATTTTTCCAAATCGAAAAATGTTTTTTTTTTGTGTCGTAACGTTTGACAAGTTCAATTTTCAGATTTATTCCAATACTTTGCTATAAAAACCTATTTCAAGGGTTCTATGAGTTTTATTCCCTTGAGAGTGTCAAAATATACGTTTTTTGCGACAACGGCCGAATCTTTTTTTTTCGGGCATTTAGAAGTTAGATTTTTTGACATCTTCAAAGGAACGCCGACTTGAGTATATGGTTTTAATGTGAACTCAATACCTCTACACTTTCCTGAGATAAAGGATCTTGACAGAGACAGACAAACAAATAGACATAGACAGATAGACGATCAACAAAGTGATCCTATAAGGGTTCCGTTTGTTTTTAAGGTACGGACTCCTAAAAACATGGAATATGATAATGACAGGAAAGATTTATGAGTTTTTCTAAGGGTATTTTTATGAATAAAGGGTACTTGATAAAAATATTTTTTATCGACGTGGGAAGGGTCGCTTCTGTATTGATACCGCCTGCTTGCTTAAATTAAAGGATATTGCAATAAAAAACACGCCAGGGCAAGGTCCTTCTCGGATAGACGGACGGCACGTTACTCATGGGTCGCCGTCCACAAGCCCACGCCTGTAGTGGCCCAAAATTCCAGACATCTGGTATATGTGCAGCGGCCAGCGGGGGTTTTCAGACAGCCTCTTAAGGATTTTTTTGCTTTTTTTATCGACAATTCATTGCCGAAGTTTCTTTGGGGTCATTTATCAATTGATTCTAACGCATCAAGCCAGTATTTAGTGAATCCGTCCCAAAAGTGAGAGCGTTATTCTATACATGATTATACGCTTGGTAAAGTTTGAGTGACTAATTTGACGTGTGTTCACACATTTGCTAGAATTTGCAACATTTTGGCAGCCAGCTTAGCCTAAGCTAAAAATTGAGAGTAACATCAGGAAGATCAAGATGATCAGTTATCGGCACAGTTGCACTTCGGAAAGTTTCCAGGTAGATTTGGCTCCTTTTAGTGGAAAATAGATATGCCTGAATTTCACGGCATCAATTTCAAGGTCCAGTAAGTAGACCGAAGAAAGGCACCTTACCAATAGGGCTTTTAAGTCTTGAAGATATTCAGGGAGATGGCAATCCCTTCTCCGTTCCTCTCGATGTGAATTGTATGTATATGCAATTTTTATAATTCAAGTATTCTATACAATACTGAATACGCAGGCAGTAATGTGTCTAAAAAACGAGAGCAGGGAAGGAGGTGATGTAATTTTAGGGCACCCCGACACGGACAGGTTAGGATAGGGTTATATTTTTATCACCATCTGAAAATGCTTACTTATAGCCTTACTTTAAACCGTACATTGCCTGGGTATTGTATAGAATACCGGATTATATAGATTGCCGGTTACATGTACATAAGATCTCCAGTTGACCAATTTTCGCGGAAACCTTATTGATAGTCACTAAGGATGTCATTAGGTTCTAGATATGCCAGGAGATTACTGGTTAGCACCCATTAACGAGTTGCAGAGATCAGTCAGTCCTTCTTAGGCACTGGTTGCACGTTAGCTTACTTCTAAGCACTCGGTACTTTTACGGTCGAGTCAGAGCAAAAAAGACGTGTCAATATCGGAGACAATTCATAATTACTAAGAAAAATTTCCGGTTACCGTTCGGGGCGTTGTTCACGTCAAGGTTGCGTATCCTACGGACGTCCTCCTGAACAAGGCATTAGATAAGTAAATTGTTTGTCTATTTGTCATCATCTTCTTTCTCAGTGACTTTTCTTGTTGCTAACATTTTTCTAGCAAGTTTTTCTACAACGTTAGTTGGTTGCCATTGACGTCGTCAATAGGTACACAGATTAATGGTATCAGTATTTCACGGCATTGTTCTTTTTTTTCCTATAGTGCCTATACAATAGACATAATTAGACGTACACACGTTAGTCGTAAGTGGGGCACCAAAGCAGTGGGTGTTATCAAATGTAGTGGGGTAATTATGGTAGCCGTGGACTGTATTTGAGTGGTATTGGTATTATTAACCTTGAAGCATGTGTTAGTAGGTTTAAGGTCATAGACAGTAAATATTGAAAAATATATTCAATACACATAGGTACTCGCAATCAAATTAACAGCACTCGGCTTCCACTCGGGAATTCACCCGAGCCGCAGGCGATGGTTTTACCTCGCCTGCGGCTCGGGTGAATTCCACCTCGGTCGCAATGACAAACTTTCTACACTTGTATCCGGACTTATTGATGAAAATCTAGTAATCACATCTTAGCGGTAGAAAATATCTTTTTTAAAAGAAATAAAAAGTTGCCAACTCAAGAAATTACTCCAGTATTTATGTTACGTATGGAAATTAAAACTGTGACACGGTTCACATCGGTATCACAGTTCTTGAGATATAAACTGGTAACAAACAGACGGACAGTGGAGTGATAGAGTAAACTTATCCTTTGGATACAGAACCCTAAAAGCCTCTCTTAAACCACTGAATACTCAAAAGTTCAAAGGCAAAGTAAAATATAAATTCTAATCCAATTCTCACAGAACAAATACGCTGAAAGAACTCAAAGTACCAGGTTTACATATACGTGAAGAGCTTCTTTTTAATCTGTGCACCGTGCAACTTCCCTGTTCCAGAGTCGTCGGTGAGAGTATGAATATATTTAGCATACGTTATCAATGTTTGCCGACATATTCAACAAGTACGAATAAGTGTGTTAATGCTATTTTTTTTCTGAATTACTCCGCGGAATAAATGTTTGCTGATGAGGGATTGGTGAGGCGTAGAAGATTATGTTTACTTATTTTATTAATCTTTTTTTACGGTTTCATGTAAAAGATATTTACTGAGCTACTGAAATATTTGAACATTTTTAACTTATACACCATTCGAAATAAGACATTTAAACATTTTTTTTACTGTCCGTTCAAACGATTATGACTTCTATTTTGTGGGCATAAAAGATGACATTAAACGCAAAAAAGTGGTTAGGATAACAACTATTTACTGCAGTTATCTTTGTCGTGCCAGTAACGCAATAAAAGTCAAAATCGGTTGAACAGACAGCAAAAAAAGTTTGTTTAAATGTCTAATCGTATTTCGAATGAAGTAGGTATATATCATCATCATCATCATCAGCCTTTTGATGTTCCCACTGCTGGGACTCAGGACTCCTCTCTAGGAGAGAGAATGAGCCGTAATCGACCACGCGGGCCCAGTGCGGTTTGGTGGATGTCACATGTCTTCGAATTTTTGGTCATAGGACATATATATACATATACATACATATACAAAATTAATATTAGTATATGTCAAACCAGATAAACCTATCTAGTATTTTTATAAAAAGAATCTGTGTACAAAATTTCAAACTGTACCATGAAAAATTACAAAGTTATAAACCTATTATGTTACCTGGTTGGCCGCACAAATGCGTCGTCACTGGGCCATCCGGTCCAATAAGAAGTGGTTTTGCACCTGCACCGAGCTGTGTGCTGGCACTAATGCCTGCTATGACCTACTGTGGCCTGTGTTGTACTTAGTGTCGATGATGTCCAATTCGTGACTTTTTTTAAAATATTTTTGGGAACAAAATATAACATGGTGTAAAAATTATTGTTTTTTTTTTAGATTATTCAATTTTCGCATATTATACTAAAAAAAAAGTTGTATTGAAAGAGGCACGAGCTAAGACTAAATAGGTACAAAGAAAAAGGTGCTTGAATTATGTATGAACAGGATACCGAAATAGCCTGGCATTTCAGTCAGTCATTATAAATAATTCAAACAGTAGATTAGTGTCACAGGATCGTACAATAACAGACGCCAGTATCTAAATATAGACGTACCCGATACCTAAAAGTATTTCCGAACCCAGTCCAAAAACACTAAGCCCACACTCCGGTACGCTTTACCATACGAATCCCATTTAAATTTGTAATCAGTTCCCAACTGCAATCGAAACCATTCGAGCCAACTTCACGTTTAGTCGTAAAAAATGTAAAAGTGCGTAATGCACAGCTATAAATATACAGAGGTTTTCATGGGAATCACGGTTTGGAACTTCAAGCACTTTTTTTTTTGTTGAGGAAAATCATCCAATGACATTTCCCGCCCTTAGTCGGAGCGGGAGATAGTGTCAGACTTTTTAAAAACCCACCCTGTTCCTTCGTTGCCTATTATACCAGGGCCGAGCCTTCCTTTCAGAAGAAGACCCTTAGCCCCAGTAGGCTTCGACCCTGCTGGGACCCTACGGTTTGCTGACCACTCCTTGAGGCGCGCATGGAACAGTACGCGCTGACGACAACTTGGGCTCGGTCCGAACGGTTACCAGACGGTCGAACGGCGAGCTACCCAGTGCTCGCCGTTCGACAGTGGTCGCCTCCTTCTGCAAAGCAGTAATGCTAGCAAAGGAGGAGGCCGACCGCATCAGGCAGAGGCAACGGGGCGCTCGCCCCAGACGCCGCTGGGATTCCGATCCCGATTTCCGGCCACCGTAGGCGCGGGCTTGCGGACAGCGTGCAATGGGTAGCACGCTGTCCGATCGTCCGGTAACCGACCGGACCGAGCCCAAGTCGTCGACGTCGCGTTCTGTTCCCGCGCGCCTCAAGGAGCTGTCAGCAAACCGTAGAGGCCCAACCTGCTAGCTGCAGGCAGGCAGGGTCGAAGCCTGCTGGGGTCATGGGTCAGCTTCCGATAGGCAACGAAGGAACGGGGTAGGTTTTTAGTCAGTAAGAGTCTGACACTACTTCCCGCTCCACCCAAGGGCGGGATTTGTCATTGGATAATTTTACCTACCATAAAAAAAAAAAACTGTTTTAGATGCAAAAGAGAAAAAATCGGATACTTGAACCATTTGTAAGTACGAGAATTATCTGCGCAGTAAAATTCCTATTACATTTTTTATTCAATTATATGCTGCTTAGCATTTTGGTACTAAAATATTATTTATTCACGAAGGGATTCGGCTAAAAAACAGGAAAAGTCTTATGAAGCCATTTCCTATAAGGGCTGAGTCAAATCAAATGGCTTTGATCAATAATTTGATCGGCTTATTGGCTTTACTCAAAAATAATTTGGTATGAACATTCCAGCTTTTTAAGCCAGACGTGGTGAGCTCGTAAAAAAGTGGCTTTGTAGGTAATCCCACTTCTTGCCATGTCACATAGAGAAGAGGTTAAGCCTCTTCTGCTTGCTTTTTCAATACACTTACTCGAAATCGAGCTCTTTATCCACCGCTTTTAGTACGTAATATACTGTTTTCCACACTAGTGCAGAAAAGTGCGCGTGCTCGCCCTCGCCACATTGTTATCTGGCTGGGCGCGCGTCAACCCCCACGAGTCATAAGTGTATTGAAAAAATTGTCACTGCAGTCTTCAGCTCCATAACACAGTCGCCTACGACTCGATCACAATTAAAACTTTCTGCACTTGTGTCAAAGAGTACTATATGTACACACAGTGCCTTCGCACGCCAAAACACTATTGTTTATTCTCACACACGTGACTGTCCAACCAAGTCGCAACTTCATTTACCAAACGTCACAATAACGCTACTAGAAGTGTTACCGCTTTTTGTTACCTCACCACATGTCCATGACACTAAGAATTATTGCAGAGCAACCAACAATGTCTTAGAAACTACGCTCGCAAAAAGTGCCGTACCTAGTACAGTATGGGTATAAATCATTAGTGAAACGAAGATATATATGGGTTGACACACATGGTTCGCTGCAATGGTGAAACGTGTGGTTTGAACATAGAGCATGGAACGCTTCATCGGCAGCGGCTAGAGGCCCATTGAATAAAAAAAACCGTAGTCACTTATATATTTTCCAATGGTTTTTTTTTTGTTGGGATAATCATCCAATGACATCTCCGCGCCCTTGGGCGGGGCGGGAGATAGTGTCAGACTTTTTCTGACTAAAAACCCACTCCTGTTTCTCCGTTGCCTTTCATACCGGGATCGAAACTTCCTTTCAGTAATCGAACCTTGGCACCAGTAGGCTTCGACCCTGCTGGCCCCTACGGTTTCTGACATCTCCTTGAGGCGCGCGTGGAATAATACACGCCGTCAGTGACTTGGGGGCGTCGGGACAGTTACCGGACGGTTAGATGGCGAGCTACCCTTTTCTCGCCGTCTACAAACCTGCGCCTATGGTAGCCAGAAAGTAGGCAAAATACGCGCTTTAGTCGTGGAGTTCCGGATACCAGCCCGAAATAAAAATACAAAATGGTGGCCGGAAATCGGGATCGGTATCACGGTGGCCACTGGGGCGTTAGAGCCTTTGCCTCACGCGTGTTTGTAGAAGGAGGTGATCGCCTGCCAAGTAGAGGGGGCCTGGAATGCAAAGAACAACGCAGTAAACACGGTTGGCTTTTAGACAGTAAAAGTCTGACTCTTCCTTTCGGTCTGACCTGACCTCATCTAGTGTAAACTGCCAAAAAAAAATTGACGTGTAAAAGTGTTTTTAAAAACCATTTGCAAAATTAATATCATTTATCTCGGTAATAACTACACCAACAGCGGGAGAGGTGATTTTTGATTATCTACCCTCAATAAAGAATGGAAAGGCCTCACGGCGTCGTCAGCTTCTGCTTGGCGCAGGTGCTAACCGAACACGGCCCGGACACGGTGGAGCTCACAGTCGAGGTGTGCCCCGCTTGGGAAGAGCATCGCCATGTCCTTGTGGGGGCGATCGGCGGCGGCGAACTCTCGTGCCGGACCTTGATTCAGGCCATGCTCCGGAGCGAGGAGGAGTGGCAGGCGGTCGCCTCCTTATCCTCCTTCGCGGACGGCGGGCAATGGGTAGCTCGCCTTCCGTCCGTCCGGTAACGGACCGGTCCGAGCCCAAGTCGTTTACGACGCGCACTATTCCCGCGTGCCTCAAGGAGTTGCCAGCAAACTGTAGGGGCCCAGCAGGGCCGAGGCCTACTGGGGCCAAGGGTTATGTGAAAATGAACCCGAGGGCCCTGGGACAAATGCAATGAAATGAGCAGGGTAGGCTTTTAGTCAGTAAGAGTCTGACACTATCTCCCGGATGTTTTGTCATTTGATGATTTTACCTACCATAAAAAAACCCTCAATAAAGAAAGGTAAGTTTTGTCAATATTTTCTTAGCAATACAAGTCGTTTCGAGGTCTGTGGTTTCGAACGTAAGCTCCCAAGAGTCAGTGCAACTATTTAACTATTAAAATATTGATGGTATCTTCGGTAAGCGCAGTAGCCAGGCGATTGACTTTAGAGCTGTGACTCGTAAGTTCAAATCCCGCGTGGGACATTATTCTTTTGTCTTCCAGTTGGCAAGTTCTACTAGATTTTTTGTTTGTTTTTATTTCTACTTTACTAGTAACAAGTATCCAAAAAGTTGGTTTCGGTTTTGTAATTTTTCAACACAAGTGTGTTGTGAAGCTCATATAATTACTCTAATTGCACCGCTCTTAGATATATAATGTCGTTTATAACCAAACTGAATATTTTTATTACCATTGTACAGTAGTATGATAAAGTAGTTGAAAACTTTTTGTTAAACCTCTTTGTTCCCGAAAAAGAGGTTTAGTAAATTAATCTTTGTTCTCAAAAAAGTGGTTTACTAAAAATAAAAATCTTATGAGGATAATGCGTTCAATAACATTTAATAAATTAGTTGTTCACTTGCTTGTTTCATGCAATTTCGTGTTTGAATAAACCATTTTAACTCGTTCTTGATTAATAAATAAATGGTTCATTCGAATATATTTTTTTCTTTGTAGTTAAAAAAATCTCATTTTATTTTGATTAAAACAGTCTAACTAATTTATGGCCACCATTTAAGGATACTCGCACATAAGATAACAGATTTCATATTTTACCGCCTAATCAGAGAAAAAATCACAACTACTAGTTGGTTATGTCACTGTTGATGTTTATTAGTTAATTAAAATATTTTAGTTCACCAGTATGTTGAAACAAATCGTGTGCTTAATCTGTGTGTATGGAATTTAGTACGAGGAGTGAATAGGCTCTTAATATACTAATGCGCCTTACCATCAACGAACGCATCATTGCTTACCATCAGTAGTGGGATTGCAGTCAAGCACTAGTTTATATCAATTAAAAAAAGGTTCCAGAGGATTTTCCAATTTCACCCCCTTTACCACCCTATATACATAAAACGAGACGATATATCAACGCGCATACGAAACTACTGGATTGGTTAACAGCTTAGAATGGACCAATACAAACGCCATACGTCATAAACGTGTCGATCGCGTTAACGTAAAACGAACTCGCTCTAGGTTTTCTTTTTTTTATTATGGTAGGTAAAATCATCCAATGACCAATCCCGCCCTTAGGTGGGGCGGGAAATAGTGTCAGACTCTTACTGACTAAAAACCTACCCTGTTCCATTCATTGCCTTTGTCCCAGGGCCCCGGGTGACAACTCGCTCTAGGTTTTTTTTTTTTTTTTTTTACGGTAGGTAAAATCATCCAAAGGTTTCCTTTTTAACGAGATTCCCTCTGTCCCTATCTACTATCTAGCGAAACCACAGTTAGGCGAGCACTAAGAGAGTATTTTCTAAAATTCGCCCAATAAGTGGATAAGGGGGTCCAAAGTTTGTATGGCAAAATCCACTTTCACGCGAGCAAAGCCGTTAGCCGAAGCTAGTATTAGTATAGGTTGGTCACGTGTAGTGGAGTGCTCTGTAGGTGAAAATCATATTCTTGATCAAATCCATGTTTCCTTCACGAAATCCAAACAAAAGCTTTATAATGTACAAAGTTCGTAAAACAGTTTTCTAACATGAAATAAATTCGTGTTTCAGTTTTATTAATCGATTC
The DNA here is from genome assembly GCA_958295575.1 of Leucania comma. Lineage (NCBI taxonomy): Eukaryota > Metazoa > Arthropoda > Insecta > Lepidoptera > Noctuidae > Leucania > Leucania comma. Next base: position 7,280,818 of record OY282469.1, read on the forward strand.
TCGCGTGACGACAAAATAATGTAAAATCGATTTGTTAGTGAGCTTTGAATTCGAATAATATAGCATCGTGGGCATTAATTGCGATAATTACTGGCTTAAAATACAAAGCCAAAGATATAATTTTTGATAACTTTAATACAACAAGGCCTCAGTTTTATAACAACTCAACAGAAATCTCCTTTTACTATTATTTTACAACAAAAGATTGATGATAAAATATTCCATTTGCCTTGAAACATGAAATTAATTCCCAGTAGTGTTTCTCGCTTATATGGAAACGAAACAAAGCGAGTTTGCAAGTGTGATGGGCACCGGGAACGAAAAAAGGCCCTACTCCATTAACGACCAAAACTAAACTGTAAGTTGAAGAGATGGAGATATACAACCTTATTTTAAGTACATGCGAAACCTGAATCAATAACTAAATCGATTTCAATCATTTTTACACCATGTTACATTTTTTCGCAAAAATATTTAAAAAAGGTCACAAGTAGGACACCACCGACACTAAATACATTGCAGGTCAAGGCAGATCATAAGGCGGTAGGTAAAATCATCAAATGAAAAATCAAAATCAAAATCAACTCTTTTATTTCAAATAGACCATTTACAGGCACTTTTGAATAGTCAAAATGTCGGTCAGTCAAAAAAAAAGTGAAGCTAAATTGCACGTTCCAAAGCGTAGATCTCTATGGAGAAGAACGTGCAAGAAACTCCTGTGCAAGAAAATCCCGCCCTTGGGAGGGGTGGGAGATAGTGTCAGACTCTTACTGACTAAAAACCTACCCTGTTCCATTCATTGCCTTCGTTCTAGGGCCCTGGGGTTCATTTTCACATAACCCTTGGCCCCAGTGGGCTTCGGACCTGCTGTGTAGGTAAAATCATCCAATGACAAATCCCGCCCTTGGGTGGGGCGGGAAATAGTGTCAGACTTTTACTGACTAAAAACCTACCTTTCCGTTCCTTGCCTTTATCCTGGGGCCTTTGGTGACAGTCTCACATAACCTATGGCCCCAGTAGGCTTCGGCCCTGCTGGACCCCTACAGTTTGCTGACAACTCCTTGAGGCGCGCGGGAACGGTGCGCGCCGTAGACGACCTGAGCTCGGACCGGTCTGTTACCGGACGGACGGACAGCGAGCTACCCATTGCCCACCGTCCGCGAGCCCGCGCCTACGGTGGCCGGAAATTGGGATCGGAAACCCGGCGGCGGCGGCGGCGTGTGCGCCTTTGCCTAATGCGGTCGGCCTCCTCCTTAACTAGCATTACTGCTTCGCAGAAGGAGGCGACCGCCTGCCACTCCTCACCGTTCGTTGTGGTGAGAGTAGGAGTAGGCCTTTGTCCATTAGTCCATTCCACATACAAATTTATAAAGGTTGGGGTCGGCTTTTGATCTTATCAAATGCAGCTAAACACCAGTATTCTGTGTCGAGCCAGTTGTCTGAATAGTATTAAAAAAAAAAAACAGTGGTCTTTTTGATAAAAAGGAAAAAAAAAATGTAACTTACGAGTATATATGTATATATATATATATATTTAGTACCCATAAAAGCAGCTTGAAATAATGTTTTTTTTATCTGTAGTAGTTTAAAGATATTAACCATAAATCACATACTTTGACGGCGAGCAATGGGTAGCTCGACATCCGACCGACCGCTAACCGTCCAGACCGAACCCAAGTCGTCGACGGCGCGCACTATTACCGTGCCTCAAAGAGTTGTTAGCAAACCATAGAGACCCAGCAGAGCCGAAGCCTACTGGGGCCATGGGCTGATTTCTGAAAGGAATGTCCGGCCTTGACAAGATTAAGGACTAAGACGGAACGGGGTGAATTTTTTAGGCAGTAATAGTCTGACACTATCTCCCGCTCCGCCCAAGGGCGGGGGATATCATTGAATGATTTTTACCCATCGACAAAAAAAAAAATAACACACTAAGCAATTTATTTTTTGTGTATTCCGTGGTAAATTTCGTTAGTTACACATTTAAACATATTTTTTTTCATGTAAGTAATCACTGTTTATGACAACGCCTTAAAGTGTTTTCAGGAGCACAGAGCAAGTTAAGATGGTCATCTATGGGCCAACTTCATCAAGCTTTGCTTGACCTTGAAGTTAGACCCATGGCCACGAGACTTTCTCATACCGTCATTTTAATACATTGAGGGAAGAACACAAGTAGACAATATTCACAAATCTATGAAAACAAAACCTCATTCACCACGTACTGCATTACTTATTTCAGTAAAAAGGTACCAACGTGCTTCAACTACCGTTAATAGTTCCATTTCGTCCAATGAATAGACCGCGTAGCACTGTGCTACAGAAGTGTGTAGCTCGTAGCAGTTCGTAGAGGCTCGTAGCCACTCGTAGCAAGTTCCAATTGATTAATTAAGTGCAATGTTTGGTGCACTGAATATAAGGAATATATTGAGTCTATTAGAGTTCATTGAAGCGATTTATTTGATATTTTTAGTTGAAGCAACTGGTTTGTGTTAACCGACTGTGCGGCAACAAAGGGTAAGTATTTTCGAGTGTTTTCTAATTGATATAGTATGCTATGTCATCATTAGTTTCAGTCTTCTGGATGTAGTGATCATATGAATTGAAATAAGTGAGGTACATATCCATTAACTCATCTAGAGGTTATGCAATATGTGGCTATTTACGAATTATTTATGATTTTACCAAACCGTCTAACCAAAATCTAATTTCACTGTCACAGAAATAAAAAGTAAAACAAACTTGTTGCTGTCTTCTTATTTATTTATTTTTTTGCTTATTTTTTTACGTTTTATAATCTGTCAGTATGGCACAATATTAATTTTATTTTCGCCATAAAAATGCCAAGCAATAAAATAAAACTATAAGTGCCCCTGCTGCTTTTAAAAGCAGTCAAATAAATCTTGGTCAGTTTTATGAGCGCAAAGAGCGCTTGTAAAATAAAATTCTCTTTGTATTTAATCCTAGTGTAATTAGAAGATGCACTTCGTTCCTCAATTTGAAGTTATAACCACTAACACTTGGTTTCATTCATATTTTTTTTAATGACATAAGCCTTGTGCTTGACTGCGATCCCACCTGATGGTAAGCAGTGACGTAATCGTTGATGGTGAATGTCAATAGTTTATTAATATGTGTGGCGTGGTGTTGTCACTTCATATAAACGTATCTGTCTCTTTATTTTTTTTGTTTTGTTTCTTATCTTCTAGTTTCATTTTTTTTTGTTTCTTATCTTCTATCCAAATCTATTTACACACTGCACCGTTCCTGTGTCTTTATGTGGACGCTGAAAACCAGCGCTGTGAGTTCAACGCATTATGCATGATGAGGCCACAGCTTTATGCTGAGCGTTCGGCCATTTTGCGCGGATGTAACGCTATATAATTATTGTTTGTTGGCTAGTTTTAAGGTCGCGTCATTTCGCGTGAATAATGTTTTTTTTTCTTTCCTTTTTTTCTAAGAGCCTATTCACTGTAACCTTAAAGACACCTAAACTATAGTAGGACAGGAAGACCACAGCAGGCAAATTGTTCCAGTCCTCTACTTTAATAAGTTTATTTTTACTCGAGTTTTTTTGGGACAGGTTCACGTTTGACCACTGTCTCACCTGATGCTATGAAACAATGTGGCCAATGCTTGACTAAAATATGATTTATAAGCTATTGGTAAACACTGACGCTGGCCGAAAATTCCACTCCTTGCGGTTCGTTATACGCAAAAAATAAAACAAATCAAATTAGTTTGTCTGAATCACTGAAATACCTATCTACAAATGAAATTCATATATTATTCACTGTTCAATATATTATGCTATCATAACTATAATATTTACTATTGGAAAGTCATACCTTTACCATTCCAAATGATACATTTTTTCATAATATAAATCACAATTTCAATAAATACCCAATATTAATTCAATATTTAAGTAAAAATTGGTGTCCATTTTTTTATTATGTATAGGCTCTTTTTGACCACTATCTCACCTGATGGTAAGTGATGATGTGGCCGACGACGTAGCACGATTGCCAAAAAGTAACCCACACACTCTTGACTTGATTATTAGACACTAACCAATTTGAAAGTTTACATTTATTTTACATATTAACTGCCTGCCCGCGGCTTCGCCCGCATAACAAGATCCTGTTAAAGATCAAAAATATCCAATAATTTAGGATACTTTTGATCCTTAGCATATTTTGCTACTGCATCGAAATCCACTCAGCCGTTTGGGTGTGAACAAGTAACAAATAGGTACACAAACACACTCATAAATTTTTGCCTTTTGTAATAGTGATGTGATTTTTATAGTTATAATAAACGTATTCAAGTATGGCCATGGCACTAAGAATTACTCCTATATCGTGGGTGCGTCCACAAACACGAAAACTCACAAATACAACACACTGAAGCCCAAATCAACTCTCGGTAGGCCATACAAATATTAAAATTGAGGTACCCACGTTATTATTATGATACCATCTTTCGACAACGCCGTTCCTTTCAACCTTTTTTCAGAAATCCATTACACAAAAACCATTATAAACGGTAGATAATGACGCATCAATATTTCCGTACTACTTTATTTTCAAGAGCCACTATTGGAAAAATAGGTCAAACAGCTCGCAAAGAAATTGACAGTCTTAGTTGTATAAAAATGATAGGGTGGACCTTTTAAAGGACCGTCATTTATCAAGAATTTTCTGGAATAAAACCCCTCTTTAGATTTTCGTCGGCGATAATGTAAAAGTGCGGAGATAACAAACGGATAAACGACAGAAATGTGCGTCGTATTGATATAAATGGGCAACTGTGGCCACATATCATCAGGTGGGTGTAGGAATACTACTCATACGGCCAGCATACTGTTTACGATATCGACACTATGAATATGGGCCTTCCAGATTTTGCTTTTGTTTTTTTATTCTATTTTTTTTTTGTAAATCGTAGGTAATCGATTTTTTTTTTTTTTCAGCACGTAGGTAATTTGTTTTTAGCATACAGAATAGCGTAACTTTTCATTAGAAAACGGTCATACTAAAACTTTTTGATGCCATCATTTAATATCACAGCAAGCTAAACTTCTCGAATAACAATAAACACAGAATCCACTAAAACCAAATAATCATAAAATTCGTTAGCGAAAGTAACTTCCGAAGCATAACTGCAAACTCATAAAAGTTTAAGCGAACGATTTAATAAAAGTACAACAGAAGTAAGAATTATTGCACGGAATCACCATTTAGTGGAAGTTACAATAACGACCTGTTGAAAAGGGAGTTGATGTTGTCTCTTTCTGTCGTTGATGATTACGTATGGTTGTCTCGTTTCGTCGGTGTAAGGGCCTGAGTGCGAGGCGTCCGCGCGGGCCGGCACTTCGGTACTCACTGGTCGGGTTCCCTCGATCCATAAGCGTGGAACTACGCCCCCACAGTGAGCACTTGAATAAGTAGGGCGGTAAATAGCGGCGAACACCTGGCCTATAATGACGTACGCACAGACATTATTAGGGCTATCTTTGGGGGTGATTCTGCCGCTAAAGGTCATACTCGTGAATGCACTTCGATAAATTTGGGAGCCTTAGGGTTATGACTTTTGTGGGGCCATGAAAAGTGATACCGGGAAAATGAATCGAATGGGTACCTCTAGTAAATGGTTCATTATTATCGGATTTCAGCCACAAAAATGGAGTTTATTATATTTATTTAAGTATGTATTAAATCAAAGGTTCAAAACAAATGAAAGAGTTTTAAAATTAAATATGTGTGCATTAGAAATGTCACTGTAGATATTTTATAAGTAATAGATATAGCCACAATTAACAATTATTGCAAACTTATATATTATTCGAACCAGAAAAAAGAATACACATAATACTATGTAATTACAAAAAAATAATGAGTAATAATTAAAGTTCACAATTGCAAACTCATAAATTATTTGAAGCAGAATTTTTTTTTAAATAAGACTGACTAAAAAAAATAATTTTGAAGGTGGATTGGTTATTCATTCAAGTTTCTAATACGAGATTTATGAATGAGAATACCGTATTTTACTTAGGTAAAGTATAAAATTAATTCAATTTAAAGCGACCAAATTAAGCCAGTCCATCTGGCACTGATAACTTCTGAATCATTCATAATAAAACTTTGCAACAACTAAAATTTGTTAATAGGTTTATAGAAATGTTAGAAAATGAATTAAAACTTAAATTTCATTTAACTCACTGTCATTTCTTTTCGAAATCATATTTTATTCAGTGAATCAATTGATCAAAAATTCAAGAAACATTTTTTGTTTGAATTACTTTTGGCCAATAATGAAGACGGATTAATATTTGAACAGTTTGTATTTTTTTTAAATTAATGTTTTTGAAGAATGATGATACTTCATATAATATATCATTCTAATTAGATCAAACTAATTATATTGAAATAATAATATATTGAATCACGAAATACACATAATAAAAACTGTGATTTCTCAAGTTATGATCCCTCGTATGAATAATATATTAAAAGATAATAAGTAATGATTATTACAACTCTCGAAAAAGGTTTCCCTTGTAGCTTAAAAAATAGATTTTCGGAATTCGAAATAAGGAAAATATTTCTTTTCCATTTTTTGTTAAATTTAAGTGTCATTGTATAATATTTTTTTGATTGCTCACAGTATTCATTTCTACCTAATGTCACTAATACCTTAAGAATATACATGAATAATGAATATGGTTCAATAAAGTAGAAGTTCAGGTAGTACTACTAGAACAATAGAAGTAGCTTTATCTTATTCATTTTACGTACAGCTAGGGAACGGCATTCCTTACCAGAGTCTGTGTTTCCTAATAGCTACAACCTAGGGGTTTTTAATTCAGTAATACAATAGATTAGGTTGTTTCTACAAATGTACTCCATCGTTGACAACACTGTCGCTTACCACTACTTAGTGGTCAAATGCGAGACTATCAATTATAAAAAAAGCTAACTATTCGAAGAGTGCTCTACTGAATTCAAGAGAGTGACATGAAAAGACCTTAGCAGACCAAAGTGCACGACTCCGTAAAAATACTCATTCAGTATGAGTATATTAGGCACGGGTCACGTGATGCCAAATCAATATAATAAAAACAAATATATATGCAAAAAGTCTTTACACAGTAATAAATAAAACCCTGACCTCAACAAGCCTGAATTGAGGAAAAATATTGATGCATAAGTGTTAATTTTAAGTCATTAACAAACTATAAACGATTTATAATTTAATATCTTTTTATCGACATTTTAATTAAATTTAGCACTCAGTATGAAATAAACAAAACCTGATAATTTAGCAAGGCTCATTTTGGTATTCTTATTTTAATTTATTTACAAAAACAATGCATTTAAACTTCGATTAACAATATGTATTTTGCTATGCTTATGCAGCAATATACATATTTGAATAATATTTAGTAAAAAATAAAAGAACAAAATAAAATAAAAGATTGTTATTCAGAGTATGAATATTCAGTTGTTGGCGAAAATTTTTAACAACGATATCGTCGATTGTTAAAACTTTGCACGTGGACATTTTTATTGCAGTATTTGTGTAAGTAATTTATTTAATATTATTATTGATAGGCGCGCACTTGACGACTGTCTCACCTGATGGTAAGCGAAGCTGCAGTCGACGGACCATGGGGTACGCTTGACAAGAAGTAGGTAACTATTGACTATTGACATAAAAAGCTATAAAAAAAACCGATTCTTGTGTGTAGAGTTTATCTTTGAACCAGTTTCATAAACCTCATTAATTTTAGTACACATGCTTTTGTAAAATATAAAGATTTTGAATTAAATTAAAAAAAAAAGAGTACGTCCTTCTGTTTACTAAAACATCTCAACTGTTATATATACTGCTGGAAAAAAATAAGTATGCTGAGAGTTTTTCACATCTTCGTATTCTACTATTTTCTCCATCCCATCAGTCAATAGTTTTGATGGCGTCATAAAACTCCTTCGCAAAAATAAGTCTAAATCTTCCACCATACTCTACTTAAATAGGCTTAATATTTTGTAAAAAAATTCTATGCTAAAAATAAACATAGGTACTAAAATTAAATAAAGGCGAGTCAAACTCGCGCTCTGAAGGTTCCGTACAAACTAACTAATGAAAAAGTTCAGTTCCCGAATCGACTCGCGAAAATTTTTCCGAATCGTAAAATAGTTTTTTTTTGTGACGTAACTATAAATTGTCAGTTTTCAGCTTTTTCCCTATTATTTTGCTATGAAAACTTGCTTTATGCCAAAATTTCAGGATTCTAGGTCAACGGAAAGTGAATTTTAATTCCCTTGAGAGTGTCGAAATGTACGTTTTTTGCGACATAAACGGCCGTATCTTTTTTCTCGTTAAACTAGAAGTTTGATTTTTTTCACAGCTTCAAGGGACCGCTGACCTAAATATATAATGGTTTTAATTTCAACCCGATACCTCCACGCGTTTCCAAGATGAAGGGTCTTGACAGACAGACAAGCAGACGGACAACAAAGTGTTCAATTTTTTTCTTTTGAGGTACGAAACCCTAAATAACCAACGTCTTAAAAATCTGGCTTCATACTAATTCAGTCTTGAAAGACTAAGTTAGCGTTTTTATAAATTACATGTTTTGAAGTTAACCATTCTTTATAATTTTATTTTAGTATTCTGGCATTGAAAGGCATTCTTTAGAAGACCACAATAAAAAAAATAAAATACAATGTAATGACGCTAAGTCTCCCTTGCGGGAATAGCTCCCCAGTGCTGTCTTCACTGGCATAAGACAGATGAATTAAGAAGGACCACCTGAAGAATATGAAATAATTCTTTAACATGATGAAGCGAAATTAGTGGCATAGAGTAAGGTTGCGAATAGTCGGGGCATAGTCGGGGTTTTTATGCGACACCCATATGAAAAGAAAGGGAATTTATTTATTTATCTCAGGGCCCTGAAATCCTGGGACCTTTGGAAGGCATGCAAAGGAGAATTCCTGTATTTATTTATCTGAGGACCCTAGTGTCCTGAACCTATGGAAGCATGCCAAGGGCCAAAACCAACTGGCAGAGGCCCCGTAGATACTTTTAATGGAACGTAGTACCCACCCACAATTATACTATACGCGCTATGTGGTAAGTACACTCAAGAACAACCCTTGATTAGTGGGAAACTGTTGCGACATATGAATAACAAAGAAAGGGCTATGGTTTTGGTAGGCTTATGTGAAAAAAGATGTTCATTTTGCAATTTGGTTATAAATAACACCTTTACACGTTAACTTTTTGTTAATTTAAACCTGATAAGGTGTTTTCTAACTGACTACCCTCTGGATCCCAAAAGCTATGTAAAGAGAATTATTATTATAGTTTGGAATCATTAAAAATCCACCTAGGTAAAACTTATCGAGTGTCATCAAATCCTGGTGATTCTTTGGTGGTTGGCGCTATTATTTCCACTCTATACCACAATCCGTGAATGTGTCCGTGGCTACACAGCCAGTGATCCTTATCGGCCATCTGCACTGCGTTATTTATTGTTTGTAAATATTGGAGCAATTATGCTGAGTTAGGCATTTTTATTGGCTTCGCGCAGTTTTTTTTTTTTTGTGGAACACACTTTTTATTTCTTTTATTCTCACTTTCTTGGAATTAGAAAGAATAAGGTTGGTTTGTCGTTGTAAAGTAAACAACCATAGATTATGGGCTTCACATATTCGGTATTTAAAATTTAAAGATATGTGACATCTACTTATCTACCAACCCACACTAGGCCCGCGAGGTGGATTACAGCCCTTCCCTCTCCTAAAAAGGAGGCCTGAGTTCCAGCAGTGGGAATATTATAAGACTGATCATGCATATGCTTTTATATTAGGTATCACTCCTGTATTGCGAATTTGCTCACAATCGTGTAAACTTACATAAAGAACTACTATCTGTAGGCGATAGAAATATATGTTCTTTATGGAAATTAAACCCGTGATACGCAGTACAACAGCCAAATGCTAAACCACTATGCCAACCGTGCGGCAAACGACTACTGTTTGGAATAATACTTCTCTTATTCCTTGCACAGTGGTTATTTTCTCGCTTAGAATAATTTATTATTAAACGCGGTTTTCTCGCAATACATTCACCGCTTGAAGATAATGTTAAATTTAAACTGTGAACATACGTTTTATAAACCCATTTTTATACGTTCAGATTTGTGTGTCTAACTTTCTTACCTAACGGTTACGATTTTGCAAAATTTGAGATACAAATTTTTAGACTTTAATTCAAGATCAAATCCTGCAAATCTGTACAGATTTACATTTATTGATTTGATATGTGCATTATATATTATGATCAATAATTATTTTGCCGTTTAAGCGTACCAGTATGATTTGTAAAATCATGGGTCATCATTACTTTAAAATAAATTATTTATAATTAGAATTACAAATAATTTAAATAAATTGCGCAATAATAGTTGTAAAAGAGATTGTTTTTTTTTAAACTCCAACTAATTTTAAAACCTAGTTAATTGTTAAGGTTTTTTACATGACGTGTAGATTTAATTTGAAGATTAAATAATAATCTCTTAAAAAAAAAATTTAACGTATTATATATTATTATCTTTATTTGTGTGTGTACATACTTTGTTGGATGTCCTTAATAAATTAAATAAATAAGAGATTATTTATATAGGTCTGAATTCAGTGAAGTCATGAAGATAAAATATGATTTTTGGTCAAATATTATTTAAGTAAAATTTGCATTCATAAAATCTTCAGTCGAAAATAATATTTGCTTACAAGACAGTTAAATAATTTATGTTCAAATTTTCTGAAGTGGAGAGTTCCAACAGGCAGTGTGACCTTCACCAACCTGCACTGGGCCCACGTGGTAGATTACGGCCCATTCCCTCTCCTAGAGAGGAAGCCTGAGTCCCAACAGTGTGAAAGTTAAAAGGCTGATAACGCTAACCGATGCCCAACAGGGCCAATGCCCACTAGGGCTACTAATGACATTGGATGCTATTGTAACCCCCCCAAAAAAAAAACAACAAAAAGGGTATATATCTGTTTAACTCTACAAGAAATATAGACGTAATATTGTTTTTATCGGAAGTATCAAGATTGTCAATATTTTTTTCTAATAAAAAACAATACAAGTTTACTGTGCGGGGTATTTAGTTTACAAAGGAAAAAGGCAATAGCCGCCGCCATGCTAAAGCGAACCGACTATAGACCTACACAAAATAAATGATCGGCATGACCAAGCTGTCGCTTCGCCTCCGAATAGCGACTACTGTAACTGACAAATCCATTCCATTTAGTGCATCGTCGGTTCGAGCTGTAGGCATTTATAGTCGTATGTGTAAAAAAAGGAGCTCAGTACATCTGTATGTTTGCAACAGTATGTTTTTATGTGATAAATGTTTTTGTAACAGTATGTGTTCATTGTAGAAATAATAATCATAAAAGTGTGATCGATTCTAACGCTATACGATAACCGAAATCAATATTTTGCAAATTACATCGCGCTGTGATTTCGTTACACAGCAAAGTATGCATGGTTCGATTTAACAAATTAAAATTGATTTGCTCTGAGGTACTGCTTTTCATTTGAGTATCCCTGGCTTCAAGGCACCTTGTACTGAAATTGTACAGTATGTTTGTATGTATGTATTGACGCAATTACATGACATGATTTCGCCATCACTTTTCTACTGTCAGCCAAACCGACGTACAGCAAGTGTGTATTAGTAAGTATTGTGTGTAGTAAGTGTGTATTTTTATCCAGGGAAATATATATGCTTAATATTATAAAGCTAAAGAGTATGTTTGTTTGAACTTGTTAATCTCAAGACCATAACCTAGAGTCAAATTTTAAAAAAAAACTTGAGTGTTCGATAGCCCATTTATTGCGTAAGACTGTACGCTATATAACATCACGCTACAACTAAGAGAAGTGGAGCAATAACTAAAGACGCGGGGGACAATTAGTATTAAATACTTTGGTAGGTACTGTTCTTCAAATTATCGAGTTATTTTATACCCTAAGTTGAGCATCACGATATATTACAAATGCTTGCACTGCCTCGACGGGTCCACTCAAATCTGCGTGGCCCTTTTTTAAAAGGCTGGCTCATAAATTAACCTACATGGTTCACAAATGATTTAACCTTTAAATGTTTAGACTTTAAAAAGACCTCTGGGTTTTCATTAATAAAATACTATTTTCTGCTAGTGGTTTTGATCTTCATGAATGTCAGTTAATAGTTACGGTTGCGAAGTAAAAACCAGAAAATGAAATTCTATGTCCTTCCTTGGGATTTCTTATTCCATACTAAAACCCAGTTTAGTCGTTTAATCATTAAGGCGTAACGGACAGACAGAGTTCTATTTATATTCATACTATTTGTATGAATTTTCTGGGAGCAGATCCCAGAAAATCCTTGCTTAGTAGTTTGGGAACTAAGTATAGATTTAAAAAAAAATTGACATCATTTTTGGCTGTGGTACCAATAGATAAGAGTCAAAATTTAGGTTTGTTTTATCATACAAAAACTAACCCTCAGTTTTATCAGGCCTTTGGGGCAAGCTTATCGAATATTTAGGAAATAAAAGGATTTTTTGAGAGCCTACAATATTTTTCAGTTATTTTCGCTAGGATTCTGAGCCTAAGTATTGACCTACTTAATTTTACAACCCAATGTAGTGGTTAATCTGAAATAGGATTAGGTACTTCATTATTATTTATTTTTGTATTTATGAATTATCCTTTTAATGGAGGAAAATTACCGACGAGTTTTAAATTAGCTGTACCAAATTCGAATAGATACGTTTTTTTCGGTGGGAAAATAATCCAAAGGAATCTCCACGCCCTTGGGCGGGTCGGGAGATAGTGTCAGACATTTACTGACTAAAAACCCACTCCTGTTCCTTCGTTGCCTTTCATACCAGGGCTGAATGTTCGTTTCAGAAACCGAACCTGGCCCCAATAGGTTTCGAATCTGCTGGGTACGGTTTGCTGACAACTCCTTAAGGCCCGCGTGGAACGATACGCGCCGTCGACTTCTTGGGCTCGGTCCGTACGGTTACCGGGCTACCGAGCTACCCATTGCTCGTCGTCCGTAAGCCCGCGCCTACGGTGGCCAGAAATCGAGAAGCTTCGCAGAAGGAGGCGACTGCCAGCCACTCCTCCTCGCAGTAGGTACCTATGTATTAAAACTATGAAGGAACAGATATTGCGCCTTTATTCGTGTAAATATTTGGGCAATATAACATCTTTAGTGTACCTACCTAATGTCTGTTGAAGTGGGCCACTAAACCACAGTGAAAATTCGGTTAAGAGGATTATTAGAAAGTAACACTAATTGGAAAGTAATCCTATCTGTTTCTTTTGTAGTCACGTTTAAATCTCTGTACTAATTTTAAATAGAGGTGATAGACATTAAGCTCTACATTTACTTTTAATAAAACATATTTAGTCGTCTTTAAAATAATAATAGTGACATTGTAATTCTAGTGCTGGAATCCCGACTCTGATTTTCAGCTTAGTGAAGGAAAGTTCAAAACTCATATTAAGCGTGTCCTAACCAAAAAAGCATATTATAAGGTTAAGGACTATGTCGAAGATACGCTTGTTTGGCAATGATTGCTTATGCACATGTGGCCTGGTAACTCATTCATATTGTGTCAATTAACTGCTCCATCTTTGTTTCAATACATACATTGTTTTTTTTTTTTTTTGACACATTGCTTTTGCAATATTATTTAGACCTCAACTATCACAAATTCATTAGTAATTTATTTTATAAGCATCTCATAGTGTAACTGGTGATAGTTGTAACTTTTTTTCCTGTTTTGTTTTCGTTTCTTTATATAACTTTTCTTTACAATGTGAATGTGAGAACACTTCAAATTCCTATTACGAGTCACTTTCTTTTCTATTATTGTGTGCTTTTGGGCACAATATTGACTGATCTACACTGTCCTTACATAATTATTAATACTGTAATTTGGAAATATTGTACAACAAACCATTTTTTTTAAAAGAGTAAGCATGGAGTTTCTTGCCGGTTCTTCTCCATAGGAAACGACCAATTTGGAACCGTGCACTAGCTTCTGACGTTTTATAAGTGCCCGTATAGGCCTATATGAAATAAAAACATTTTGACTTTGGCTTTGAGCTAACGTAGACGTAGTCTTGCGGCCGTAGACCGGGGGTAAATACTCGCTGTCCGGCCATCCGATAGGTAATTGTCCGAATCGAACACGAGTTGTCGACTACGCGTAATGTTCCACCCGTGCCTGAAAAAGATGTCAGCGAAACCGGAGTAGCAGGGCCGAAACTTATTTTGGCTATGGGTTGACTTCCAAAGGGGGAACCCGGGGTCCCGGAACGTAAGGCAATATAGGGACATAGGTGTGGTTTTTGTCAATAGTATTATAGCATTTTTATGGCTTGTTACTACAAAGGATCACTAACTTCTAAGCAAGAGGAAAATAGGTACTAATTTTTAACCTTCATTTACTTTATTTTATATCAAAAGAAGATAACAGTGCAACACTCCCTCTCGCTCAACCCAGAGTGGGACATGACCCCCCCCCCCCAAATACGGTGTTATATAAACCAAACCTGAAATCACGAAAAAAATCAGCAAGTTTAGTGTAGCATTTTGACCAGTTAGGTGAATATAAATATCCAGCAGACTTTTTTCGCGATTTCTGGTTTGGTCTCATAGTAAAAGTTGTTTGTTACCATGACTACAATCACGTGTTCAAGTATTGATTACTAATTACCAGACACCCTATACATAGGCAAGGTTTTAGCTAGTTATAATCACTGATCACCATTTTTCTTGTAAGAATTCAAGCTGGCTATTAAGAAAACAAGGTAACCTAAGATAATATCATTAAGTTTACTTCATTCACTTATCTGTACAAACATTGGTTCCACTTATTCGCTTAGTTGGCGCAACAAGTGGGATTAAAAGATTGGTAACGATGACATATTGGGGCTTTGGCCGCCACATTGGAATGAAAAATTCTCATTCACATCGTTAGTACTTGTGCTAATAATCGTGCGGCCTGGGATCATGAAGCTTTCGCAGACAGACAAGACGCTACAAAACGGCAGTAACTTTATAAATCGGCCGCTCTACGGAAAAACAAAGTAAATAACATTTTTTCATAAATCAATATTTTTTTCATTTTTGGTACTTTCGGCTACCTTTTTAGAATCATAAAAAGCTTCAGTTTTAGAGAGAAAAAAAGACAAACAAAGTAACTACAGGCAAAAAAGGCAAAACGTCAAAAGAATCTATCGAAAAACAAATCACACAAGTAGCATGTCAATTACTTTGTTTTTACACGACTGCCTCAAAAAAGGAGTGTTTTTATATTTTAAATTGAATTACTGGGATTTTTTGTTTGGTAAAAATGATTTTTATTGAGTCTACAATTCAGTTAAAAAGAAAGGAAACAGCGCTACTTGGATGTTATATTGTAAAAAAACCCGTGAGTGTGGTTAGGAAAAATTTTACACGGTGGTCTGTGTACAAACCGGCCTGCGTAGACAAAACTGTAGTGAAGACCTATAAAAAGGTCATCCATAAATAACGTCACTAATGAAGTGGAGGGCAAGGGATCGACGAAGAGTGATATTGGGACACAATAGATGAAAACAGTAATAAGTGTCATAACAGCGCTTTTCAAAATCAATGCAAATCAATCACGTCGGGGTCACCAGTTTGGGGGTAGTGGAACAGAGAGTAAAGTCCCACATACCTCAGTTGAAAAGGGAGGATCCTCCGACCAGACAGGTGTTATATCTGGTGGGCTACTGCCCGATAGATGATTTCGGGTTTGTTCTATATGTTCCAATCGCGCCGCGAATCTTACTTGCGCGATGCAGGATTAGTTCATTTGTGACGACATAGATGTCGCTACATACTCGTATCTAAATATTGAAGCGCGTAATTTTAATCATCAACGAAAGCCATAAAAATATTTCCAACAACAAAATTTCAATTAATTTCTTGGTGAGTTTAAAAACTGTTTTCAGAACTTCTGTTTAAATTTAATTGTATATGTGATGTCACATTAGATTTTTTTGTTGAGGTGGGAAATCATCCAATGACATCTCCCGCCCTTGGGAGGAGCGGAAGAGCATGTCATATTTTTACTGACGAAAACCTACTCCTGTTTCTTCTTTGCCTTCGGTCCAGGGTTTGGCCTCAGTTGGCTACTGGGCCCCTACAGTTTGCTCCACCGTGTCGCCCGGGTGGTCCACACTATGGTTACCCGGGCGTTTCTTCCGCACGAATCCGGCGCAGGAAATCCTCGAACTTACCATGTTTCATGAGAACCTGCATTATGCGGAAGATGACGACACCGTGAGGTCTTTCTAGCCCCTCCTTAAAGAGGGGACTTACCGCCATAATTATGGCGTGCTCAACGTTACATTAGAATTCTTATCCTTGTCGCAGTTAATCACGTACCTTCATACGTGACTCACTGCGACAAGGATGACGGGGGCGCCATAATGTTGCGTTTCTATATATATCGATGCGTTTCACCTATACGAGATGAGAATGAAGTAAAATTTATTTAGGTAATACTTAAGAATTTTTACAACGCGTAGGTTCACACCCAATAAAAAATTTGTGTCGATAAAAGTTTTTATATTTGTACAGCTATGTTTTAAAACTCAATTGTCACATATCCTAACTGTAAAAAATAAATGTTATTCTTTTGGTTTGTGGCTCAAAAAGCTGCCCAACATAAATGAGTCTAGGTAGGACATGTCTACTGCATGTCTAACGAGCTGTGGGCCCGTAAAATATAGGATTAGTGCCCTGCACGGACACAGTGACAGAGAGCTGCGGTAAACCACGAAGGAGATTGCGGGACGATCTGGATGCCTTCCTTAAGAATTAAAAAGAGGAAACAAGGAAACGTGATCTTTGGAAGGAATGGTGAGGGGCCTTTGCCCAGCGATGGGACAATACGGGCTAGCTGTAATAATAATACCGATCATCACGACCGGGACCACGTACCAAAAGACGTAGCGTTGGAAAGCCTCCTACAAGGTGGACCGATAACCTTGTAAAGGTTGCGGGATCCACATCCATCCACTGGATGCGAGACGCACAGGACCGTTAATTTTGGCGACATTTGGGGGAGGCCTATCTCAAACAGTGGATTTCTTTCAGCTGAAATGATGATGATGACGACAATAATAATTTCAGACTACAGGCATTTTCCACAGCCCAATAACCTTCTTAGTTTCGGGTTTTAAGTTTCCATAAAGTAAAGGGTTAACGAAGAATCAAATACGTGCTCATCATCATCATCAACATTATCATCATTATCATCGTTTCAGCCAAAAGACGTCCACTATTGGACATAGGCCTCCCCCAAGTGTGCCATAGTAACGATCCTCTGCGTCTCACATCTATTGGATTCCTGCCAACTTTATAAAGTTATCAGTTCACCTTGTGGGAGACCTCCCAACGCTGCGTCTTCCGGTACAAGGTCGCTACTCCAGAACCTTTCGGTTAAAAACAAAACAAACATGCAGCTACAAATACTACTCGCATAGAATGCCAAAAAACTCTGTTTATCCCAACGGGGAATATCGAAATTATCATAAAAGTTAAATACGATTGCTATAATTTAATTATTATAGCTTGAAAAAAAAAGAAACAGTGTGGGACGCCAGACCAAACAGCAGACAGTAGATAATGTACTTAAGTTGATAGGCCGCCAACTTGTTGATATAACAGCAACAAGCAGTGACCCAAATAAATCGACATTATCAACGTGTCCAATGAATATCGCAAATGAATTCCTCTTCACTTAAATAATCACTAAGGCGAAGTAACTTATGAAATGTATAAAAAAAGAAATCTTAGGTACCACTTTTTTATTTATTTTATTTCGAGGGAAATTATCAAATAACTTCTCTCGCTCAGGGTAGAGCAAGAGGAAGTGTTAGACTTTTATTGATTAAAACCCACAGTATACCTTCAGTTGCTCTTTAACAAATATAATAAATAATGCTGCAACCCTGACAGGTGACGCATGAAGCAACGGCGCTCTCGCCCCAGAAGCCGCCGGAATTCCGATTTCGGACTTACGGACGGCGAACAATGAGTAGCTCACCGTCCAACCGTCCGATAAGCGTCCAGAGCAGTCCCAAGTCGTCGACGGCGCGTATAGTTCCACGCGCGCCTTAAGGAAGTGTCAGCAAACCGTAGAAGCCCAGCAGGGTTGAAACTGGAGCCGTAGGTTAAGTGAATATCTGACAGAAGATAATATCTGCGGAAGATAGTCCGCACCGCCCAAGAGTGAAGAATGGATGAATGGATGATTTTCCCACCTAAAAAAAAAAGCTTTAGCAGGTACCTAAAGCGCGAGAAGTCATTACATGATTTCCCATCTTAAAAAAAGCTCAGGCAGGCCCGATACCTGGACGGGTTCCTTCAATATTGCTGACATCTCTTTGAGGTGTGCCTGGAACACGGCGAGCTATCTATTGCTCACTGTCTGCAAGCCCACGATCACCTTATGACAGAAATGCACCTACTTCATTAATCTCGTTATAATGGCATGTTCAGACATTATAAGACTCTCATTCTTTTCTGGAAACATAGAATAGAATAGGTAAACATGATTGAACACCAAAATAGCAAGTCGAATAAATTTTGCACAAACTTAAATCTCTTAGTGTATATTTGTGTCTACTTAAAATATACATTTGAAAAACACGTAAGTATGTCGCATAAATTGTAAATAAATCTTTAAAAGATGGTGAATTACAAAATATCGGGCCTATATTAAAGCACCAGTACAGGAGTTCAATAAAACTTAAGACATTTCTATTCAACTGCCTACCGAATATTATCCGAATCGAGTAACTCTAACAACTGCTGACCGTTCGAAAACGAAACATAAAACACTCATAAAATACACATTAACTACACATTTCAATCAAGCTTCGTATCCAAGAAAACAGGCAACCGAAAAATACACCATTTTTCATCTACACAGCAAAACGAGCTATCAAAACCGGCTGCAAGTTTACGAGATATTGCAGTAGGTACCCTCGTAATTTTATATGATATCCGAATTTATTACCTCCCGGAAAGCTTTGACTGCTGACATTGACATCAGAGTCTACGCACTCCAATTTAAAAGCATTACCTGTTAGATTTATGGAGCTTTACCCCGTGCCTTTGTACAAAATCATTTTTAAAGCATCTACACTTATACCGAGGGTGGATCCAGCACTCAAAAGAGGTTGTAGTCACGGTCACTTGAAAATCGGCCAGGTTCAAGTCGAACTTGCTCTTGCTGATTAATTTGCAATGTGAATGTGAATTTCAGCACAAAAGATATTTTATTGGAAAACTGTAAGACAAAAAAATCTAGAAACCTCGGAATCCGGTGTCACTGAAAAAGATTTTCGTAAAACCTTTTCGATTGAAATTGAATAACAGTTTAAATTATAAATTTGACTAGATATAAGCCGTACAGAACCCACTAAGAATTACAACTACCGACCGATTTTGATCATTTCGATTTTGATTATTCATATAATAATCTGCATTATATTTGATTTTAGTCGTACATTAGTGGTGAGTAGTGTAGAGTAGTGACCCTTTAGCTCCGATTCATAAACCATACAATGAGGTTTCAAAGCCAAGCAGGCGTTTTACTATGTGTAATTTATTTCATTACTATTGCTCTTGAATCTGGGAAAGAAAACATCATGAACAAACGGTAAATAAAGTACTTTTTTAATACTCGAGTTAAAATACGCATGTATGAAATTATTTTCTTTAAGTAAACGAGTCAATGACCTTGTAGGTAGTTATCGGTCGTTGCGTACTAACTACCTACAGTTCATTGGCCTTACTCAGCTGACATTTACTTAAAAAAAATAATTTCTTACATGCAAAAATTAATTTGAATTTAATAAAGTACTTTATTTTATAATTTTCTTTTTACAAATCGATTGTGTTTCTTGTACCGAATCGACCCTTCGTGTGATTAAAACGACCGAAAAGAGATCATTCATTTTGGTCCAAATTCAAAAGTGCCGGCCAAGAAAAAAAAATATAGCAATCTGTTAGAGCTTGACCCCTTGAGCATTTTTTATTACTGCACCAAAACTGTAAGACCGTTGCCCTGGGTTTTATTTAAGTTTAAAAAAATCATTTTCCGTACATTTTTCGTAACATGAATTGTAAAAACAAAGAGTTAGAGCTTGAATAGAAACTTCCAGGTAGCTGTCGTTTACTATCACACAATGTGGTGACTTCCCCTCCCCTAGCCATTGAACGCTCGCCCTACCTCGAATATCTTATCTGTCACTTAAGTGGGTACCTGAAGCAACGCGTATGATATTGTGTCACTCCCGTCCCAATTGATCATGGATGGGAAGACCAAAATCTGCCATATCGAATCAGTTAGATTCTATCCCCGATTTCTTGAGTCTCAGTCGCTGACACGACAGCAGCGTTCGATTCACAGGACCACGAACGATCCGTCCGGAATGATTTTTTAGGGGCGATCACAGTGACTGATGACCATCGCTTGAAACTCCTGGGCGATGTATGTGGTCTGAAAACCGAAAAGAATGCAGCTCCCGGCGAAGTAAACAAAACTCAAGCATCAGAGCAGCGTGCCGCGCGCTGGGATAAAATGTGAGCTAGAACCCGCTCACCTCGCCTTCTAGCACCTTCAGAGGAAGTAGAGGCTTCTATGTCTGTTCTTATTCGCCCCGATAAGAGTATCGCTTTCGATAACTGTGACAAAGCGATATGTTGTATTTTCTACAGTTGAGTATTTCTCAAAATAAATGTACGTAACGAAATGGTAGTAACGAAATATTGTTACGAAATAGTCCTTAGATGTAACTAAATAGTAACCATAAGGCTGGTTACACATTGGCGAAATATTGTGAATGCTCTTCATTTATTCAATACGAAATATTTGTAAGTATGTACCCAAATACTTAAGGGGTTAGAAATAAAATAAGGGAGTAATCATTCATACTATTTTAATCAAATTATTTTTTTTTCCCAATCTTTTAAAAAAATTCCACTCGCTTTTTCATCCGATTGCAGGCCTGTCTTAAATTTTTATTTCGTCGTTTTAATTGAGTATTTTCTTCAGTAAGCTTTTGTAGTCTCTCCTTTAGGATACTCGTATTTGTATTATTTTTAGCATTTTTTCTTACTTCCAATGTGTTGTTTTGTTTTGTCGTAGAGTAGGCCTTTTTTTTTCTTTCAGCTCTTATAGCATTGGCTTGTCTCCACTTTGCTCGTAGCTCTTGTTTTTCTTCTTCTGTAAGAATTTCTTTTTTCTTTTTGATATTTTCTTTAACTTTTTCCAAATGTTTGACACGGATTTCCTCATATTTATTTGGTTTATCCTTTTTGAGTCGTTCTCTGTAAGCTTTTTGCCTTTCGGCATTGGTTTTTGGCGGCATTCCTTAAAAAACAAAAGAAGTAATGCAGTTGTATATAAGCAGTTGTAAGTAATAACCAATTTGATAAGTCAAACCAACAAGTATAGTGGGCATCTCTACAGAAGTGTCATTAGCAAGAGTTAATTATTTGTAACAATCGGTATAATTCTATTCTCAAGCGAATTGAAACAAAGCCGCGAGGTTTTTTAACCGACGAAAAGGAGGAAGTTCTCAATAGAACTTCATGTAAGTAATATCAGGGGTAAAAAGTTGTTAAATCACATAAAAACATAATTTAAATTATTTCATTATTTTTTGCTGGTGGCACTTCTATATAGCAGATAATATCCAATCCTTTAGTTATTGACGCTCTATATATTTTTTTTTCATAAATTAAGTAGTGAATATTACTATGCTTAGTCAGGTTATAACAGTATACACTCAGCTTTATGTTGTACTTTTTCGTTACGTAACGAAATTCGTAAAAAACGTTACGAAATATTAGACAAATTGAGGTCAGAAAAAATATATTTATTGATAAAAGCTGTTACAGCAAATATAAAAGCTTATTAAATATTCGTACAACACGTATTACAAAAAATGGGTAAATGAAGACTTACCGTTCTATGAAAAATCGCTGATTTTACTTCCTGTCTCGAAAAAGTAACCCCACAAAACACACACGTTCTCACTGATTTTCACGATAGATGTAATGGCGGAGACGTCAAACCAATAGCCAATCAGAGTGAAGCTAGTGTTGTCCGTGTAAAAAAATTACGGAATCGTTCAGAAATCATGGGAAAGTAGAAATAAATCGTAACTAAAGAGTAATAACTAAATAGTAAATGAGAGCGACTCATTTTGTTTTTTTGCTTTAAATTGCCAATTCACTATGACACCCCATAGAAAATCAATTTGATACAGAAACTGCGATTACTGTAGAACGATGATACAAAGAAATTTACAATAATTTAGTTACGTATCGCATTTTATGAAACAAAAACACATGAAAAAGGTAGAGTGGCAAACAGGTTTTTGTATGAAAGGTAAAAAAAGCTATTTTTAAAATATCGAAATATTTGATAATAAGTATGATTATAGCTATAATTCTTCGTTATCTTAAAGATTAATATTCATCCTACAAAATTGAGTGTGTGTTTTTTTTGTGTGATGATTTATAAATATAAAACTTTTGAACTGTTTCAAAGCACACTTTTTTTTTCAAAGATGTACATGTATTTTGAGAAATACTCAGTTACAATATCAGCCTACAGTTCCATTGTTTCTCTAGCCCTCAACCAATAGACAAAACTCACCTTGATATGAGAGACGCTAAAGTTGATCGTAGAGCTACCCTAGCACTCATCGAAGATCCTAATGATCCTTTGTCACTCTTTATCTCAGAGGAGGTGGGGAATATCATCAAAAAGCTTTAGCCCCGGAATGACCTCGGCTCTGACGGTGTCATCAACAAGGTGTTTAAACTCTTTCCATCCCAACTCATAATACTAATGAGCGTCGTCTTCAATGGTGCATTAAGGAATAACATGTTCCCCCAAGCGTGGAAAAAGGTCACTAATATCGGTATTCCTAAACTATGCAAGTCCAAGTCAAGTTTGCCCCTCCAGCTACCTTTTCATCAGTCCATTCAATGTCCTCGATAAAATCTACGAGAGGCTTATTTACAAGCAGCGCAGAGATTATGCTGAAGTTAAGAGTGTTATTCCGATGAACGCGATGATGGACGTCTAGTTTTTTGACTCAACGAAAGCTTTTGACAAAGTGTAACATAATGGTTTATCTTTTAAGCTATATCAACTCGGTGTGCCAGATTGTCTAGTACTCATCTTGCGAAACTTTTTATTGAATCGTACCTTCCACTATAGCTATTGAGCAAGCGGAATTTGTCAAGGGTAGAGGAACAAGAGAACAGATACTAATTCTTCGACAAATAATCGAAAAGTGTAAAGAGTTTAACATCCCACTCTATATCTGCTTCGTCGACTTCCGCAAGGCCTTCGATACCGTAAAATGGCATATTCTATGGGACGTGCTAATTCAAATGGGAGTACCGCTCCACTTAGTTAGTCTCAGACGCCGACTTTATGAGGACGGAACTGCGACTGTTCGTATAGACGACGTTGACTCAAAAATCTTTTACACCCACGCTGGCGTTCGACAGGGTTGTATATTGTCTCCACTCCTGTTCAACATTTATACAGAGTATATAAAGAGAATTGTGTTGGAACAGTGGGACAAAGGGATCTCAATGGGAGGTAGAAAGGTATCTAACTTGAGATATGTCGATGACACTACCCTTCTAGCACAATCGAGAGTTAATAATCAAACAGAGATTATCGTCGACTGTGCAAGTACGAATCCTTAAATATCTCGGTCACATTGTTCGCAACGAAGATTCCATGGAGCGACTCGTTATCCAGGGACAAGTGGAAGGGAAGCGGTCACGCGGGCGCTCACCTACGCGTTGGACAGACCTCATCAGAGCTGCAACACAAACTTCCATAGTCCAGTGTTCTCAAGACGCCGTTAGCCGGGATAAGTGGAGACACATCGCGGGAGCCTCACTCGCCAACGAAAATGCAACATCGTCAACCACGACCACTCTGTCAAGAGTGAGCGACTAAGGAGGAGGACCTTCCACTATTGACTACCAGATGGTAGCGCTCCCTCTACGCGATAGTGGGGAGATCTCCTCACCTCCCATACAAGCAGGAGTTCTTCAAGGGTCTCCCTCTGATCACCACATACCTATACCAATCCGATCCCTTGGGAGAAGCACGCTCGGTGTGATCCTAGATCAGCATTTGACCTTAGCTGAGTACATAAAGCAAACTTGTACGTATGCGTGCCGCTTTCGCACAAAACAGGCTCCACTAAATTCTGCCAACCCGTAGGTATAGTCGCATTTTTAATACGCTTACTCAGTCTTTGCACATGCAAAGCCCCGACATCTCCATATAAGGCAAATATTTCAAAAGCGATTCCTAAAAATCCGCGGAGCCTATCATGTCTAAAATGAGAGTTCTTTTTGACCTCAAAAGGCGATTTTTAGGGGAGATTATAAAATCTCCATCATCCAGCATTTCATGAAACGTTTTCCAAGCGTTTTCTTAACACTACTATTAGACACCGCAACCCCACCTTCTGATATTGACCGTCCACTCATTTTTGAAATTCGCGGTCATAAGCTTTTTTTTATTATGATTTTGGGTTTAGAAAATATTACTGTGGTTCTAAAAGATAACTATATGGGTACTTGTTATGACTTTTCTAAACAATTAAAGCATTGAGCATTACATATATCGGTATTTTTATTCTTTGAAAATCTCAACAAATACAATATTTTTTTAATTTATTTTTTAAATAACGCCATAAAGATACAGCTAACAGACTGTCTGTTTTTTTTTTGTTGCATTTTTTTTAAAGTATTGTCATGTATAGGATATTTCATTTTTTGAGAGTAATTTTCTTTGAAAACCAATCATTTTTGAACTTAAATAATACCGAGGCTAATGCTCCCACAGCATTCTTGCCATAATAAAAAATGTTCGTAAGAACAAGTTTTAACTGAATATTGTATTTTTTTTCTTTGGCCGGCACTTTTAAATTTGGACCAAAAATGTATGAACCGTGGGTGATGTCCTTTAGCGGTGTAGAGTAGGTATAAAACGATCTCCCTATGGTAGCTATGCTAACCGGCAGAGCTGTGAAGTTTTTTTTTTGTTGTGTAGGTCGAATTTTCTATAAACTAAATTTGAGCTATTGTTAATTTTATTCAGCCATTGGTCCTGAACTAAGCTTGTGAACATGCCCACCGTGCCCTATATACTGTATCCACCCTTGACTTATACCATTAGGAGCAGCTACCAAAAACTCGTTAATGAGTGCCTCGGGGCTCTCTAAGTACGGAGAGGCTCGGGTTTCGTTTTGCGTTCCATTATGGCCTGTAGATACAGTATTTCGATTATATGCAAAATATAGACAGCGGTGACAAAATTAAATGTGTATTTTGCTTTTAAAGCTACGAGTATATTGTTTAGGGTTGATGAGATTCGGGTGCACTTTGTTCGAGAGCTTTAGACAACTAGAATCCGTAAATATAGTAATATTAGAGCTGAATGGCAACTTTTATTTAGTCTAGCCTTTTTCAACTACATACTTATATTGTAGTTGGCTTTTAATGTATCACCAATATTTTAAGCCTAGTTGACCTTTAACTTGTAACCGAATGACTCGATATACTAAGTATTTTAATTTTATAAAAATTACATCTTTATAATAAAGAAATAAAAGTCTTTTACATATTAAAAACTAAAATAAAAACATAGAATTTTACATATTTAAGGTATTATTTGGCTTTTTAACTGAGATTAATTGATTGATTTGTTCGTTTTTTTTTTTCATGAAAGAATTTAGTTCATATTTTTTTATTTCACATAAGTTCTAGTTCTAGATTTTTTATGTAATTAGTAAAATAAATAAGTTACGTTTTAGTAGTCTGAGTAGGCAATACAGGGGCATTTAAAACGTCAGAAGTTAGTAAAGTAAGCACGGTTTCAATCGTTCATTTCAATATGGAGAAGAAGCAGCATAAAATTCATCAATTACTCTTTTAAAAAAAAGTAAGTAGACTATGTATATTACATATCGTTATTGTGATGATATGAAAACCCTTCCAAAATTTAGAATAGTATCTATGTTCATAGATAGCGCCTGACAGATCCAGCTTAAAAAAAAAAAGTACCTACTCCAAATTTAACCCCTCACTAGTCCTTACGAACACTCACCTACACCTGTATACACATAAGAAAAACACGACAAATTGTCGCTGTACACTCAAAGCTACATAGCTGTACAGTCACCATTAGTCGGTATTTTTGTTTGAACTTTGTATACAGTGTTAACAATTATTTAGCGCTGATATATTCGTTTTTCTTAAAGTCTACCCAACACTAAAAACACGACGACATTGAGAGTACTTTGTAAAGTTCCTAGACACTCGAAAGCTGAAAGTAAATTTTCTTTGAAGAGTAAAATTTGGAACTACTACTTCAAGTGCTCTCAACCTTAGTTTCAGTCTTCGTCATAATTGTCATATTTTAAATTCTATTAATTATGATGATTTGATATTTATCATAATATTTATTAGATTATAATATTAGCATTTTCAAATATTTTATTATTATAAGTAACTTAATTTATACTACATTATATTTGAAATATCATATTATGTATTGTGTACACCTACCACAGTATTGTTTTTTTAACCCAAGTATTGTCTGGTTAAAAACGCCTTGTTGCCTAAGTCCGCCTATGTACCACTACTGTACATGAAAGTTTTAAAACATAAATAAAACCTTTTTTCCAAGCGTTGCTCCACACTAGGAATGCCCAAACCAATATTTTTTCCGTGTGAGCCAACCGCCACACCATTATATCAAAAATATATATTATCTTTTCATTAATTAGTCTTTTCTTACTTTAAATGACACCATTGAACCAATGGTGCCATCTAAAGTAAGAAAAGACTACTCCAACTATACAATGCAGTTGGAAAATATATTCTGAAATGAGGTACGAAAATTCCCTCGTAGGCACAAGTCAATAAATTCAAAGAATATTCGCGTCTGTTCGATTACTCTTATATCTGAAGTATCTGCTTATAATGTTGGAATAGTTATGGCAAGTAGAAGCACGTACGCCACGGGCAGACGCACGAGGGTACTACGTGTGCTGAATACTCACCTTCCCCTTTGAATTTGAAGATTATCATCGCCCACCGAGCTACCAGTTTGCCGATATAAATTATTGTTCCTCTTTTATTTTGTGAGCGGGTTTACTCGTTAATTTTGGTGCAATTCGCTGTGTTATATTTTAAGTTAATCATCGGTGTTGGGGCGAAATTTTTTGTTTATTAGTCAGGTTTGACGTTACGAAAGATAGCAGCAACCTTGAAAGGCTTATTGTGACTGGCAAAGTGGAGGGGGAAAGGCCTCGTGAGAGCCCACGAGGCCTTTTCCCATCCACTTTTCCCAGCCCAATGCATTGGTCCGACCAGGGGGCTTACTCTCGAGTTTAATTCCAATCGATCGACATTGAAATTGTGACGTTAGGTACTCATGAATTCGATACTAGGGCCAAATTGCGTGACCTTTTTGGGAAACTAAGTAAAATGGGCATTGAACTTGGCGTGTGGTCACGCAATTTTAAACTAATTTGGCGCTAGCATCGAATTCAAGAGTACCTAACGTCACAATTCCAATGTCGAACGATTGGACTTAAACTCGAGAGTAAGCCCCCAGATCCGCACCGCTCTTGACTCTACGATATACAATGCCCTTCACACCGCCAGAGAAAGGAATAGATGGAAACATCATTCAGGGAAATGTGATGAAGCAGGGTAGTCACGACCCTCAAAATTGAGGAATATGACGCGAGGAGGAGGAGTCAGGTTTGTCTCTTTACCTTCTTTTAAGTGGGATATCTTCAAATGACTTCTCCCACTCTGGGTTTTTTTTTTTGGTAGGTAAAATCATCCAAGGACAAGTCCCGCCCTTGGGTGGAGCGGGAAGTAGTGTCAGACTCTTACTGACTAAAAACCTACCCCGTTCCTTCGTTGCCTATCATGCCGGGGCTGAGCCTTCCTCTCAGAAAACGGCCCTTAACCCCAGCAGGCTTCGACCCTGCCTGCTTGCAGCTAGGTTCCAAGGCCCTGGTATGCATTTTTATACCTCACCAGAGCCCCAGATAAGGCTTCGACCCTACTGGGCCCCTACAACAACACAACTCCTTGAGGCGCGCGGAAACAATATGTACCATATTCGACTTGGGCTCGGTCCAGTCTGTTACCGGACGGACGGACAGCGAGCTACCCATTACCCGCCGTCCGCAAGCCCGCGCGAAAAAAACACAAATTCACCTGTCTTCCTTCAGTTGCCCGTTGCATTCCAGGGTCACAATATTTCTTCGGAACAATCCCGCTGTCTCGAATCTAGAGAGAGATATTATCGTCGTGCGGACTTTTTATGTTAATTGCGGTTTAGAAATAGTACATTTTGATAAGAGTGCAAAAAAAAATTGTCAATGCGACCGAGGCGGAATTCTCACGAGCCGAAAGCGAGTGTGTTATAGAGCCGAGGGCTGCAGTGACAAATTTGCACGTGTATCAAACGACGTTTTTTAATACACTTACGAAGAAATACTTTCTCAGAAAATTACATCGTATTTTTGTTCATTTAGTACTGAAGAAAATTTTTCAAAGTTGCCATACATTTTGGTTTTGATATAAATGGCAGCAGGCTATTAAAATACTATTATATATATATTTATATTAGGTATTATTTTTTTACCTTAATCACAATATCTGGCGGTGGCGGCGTAGAATTATCTTCAAATCTTAAATTCAACATTTTTTTCACAAATAATACAAATAAATAGGATAGATAATAGTATTTAATAGACTATTTTTCCCGCGTTTAATCTTTGCAAGTTGAAGAAACGGCAAAGGTATCAAATTTTATTCATCCTAATATTAACAAAAATAGAAATTCAAACATTTTCGAATTTAGAACGCCGATAAATGTTAATTTGTTGGTAGATAATAACAAATTTTTGCTTAGCAATCATGTTTATTTATTATTTTATGTTCAAAAACACAAATTAAATTTTAATAAAATATTAATAACTTAAAAATATCCGCCACCTTGCTTTAAAAAAAAAAAACACCCTTGACCGTGACGAAATAGGAATGAAAAAAGCCCATAGTGTGATATATTTAAAAAAAAAAAACACGCGTGTAATCTTTATTTAGTTTATAGTTGCCACAATGAAGCAATTACGGTAAAATACCTGTATCAGACAAAAAAAAAACGCCGCATTGCTTCAAATTAAACCAAAATAAAACTAGAATTTAGGTTAAAACCTTCTTTACAAAATTTAAAAAAAGAAACCCAAGTGTTTTCACTCAGTGAATCGTAAAGGAAGGGTTTGGTAGGTATCTGTTTTTGCCCTTTGTAGAATAATGCGAACGCTTAAAGTGATCTAATGTTTCCCTCCGTTGAACGCAAAAAACTGACTAGTTTGATAAATCGAGCAATTTTATCTCACTTTTGCCTCATGCTCCTTGAATAATTCGCAGAATCAGCTATAGATCATAAAATTGGGTGATTTGATACTGATTTTGAAATATTAGGGCTATTACTGATGGATAGGAATTAGGTAAGTACCCACCAAATAAACCATTAACAGATACTTTTAAATAGAAAAGGCCAGTCAAAAAAAAAATGAAGCTGATTGCACAATTCAAAGCATATTTCTATGGAGAAGAATGTGCAAAAATCTAGTTAATAAATATTTTTTAGTCCACACTAGCGACCCAGCTTAGCACGGGTGCAATGGTGATATTAACCATTAGTGATATTAAATTAGTAAGCATTTGTTATACGTATAATCTTCCTCTTGAATTAGGTACTCTTTCTATAAATTATAAACCACATCATAATCCGTTGCGTAGTTTTAAAGATTTACGCATACCTATTAGAGACAGACAGCGGGAAGCGACTTTGTTTTATATCGTCTGTCCTTTGGTAAATCGGAATTGAAAAAAACTTACTTTACAGGAGAGCGATTTAAAGTTTATTTTATGCATAATTTTCTCATTAATGACTGTATCTGATTTAAGAATCATGTTTGACACAAATGTTTTTTATTATTATGAATAGTTTTTGAGAAAGATAAGTTTTAATTGCACCGACATTATTAATCGAGACTGGCACTTTTTAAGTTTTTTGTAAATAACAAGGAAATGCACTTACCAAAACCTATTGAGACATTTGTTTGTTACTTTACTTAAACTTCCACGTACCTACACAATCGTAAACCGCATTTTAGATAATACTTTGATTATGTACCGCTTATTACCTGGAAAACACTTTGAGAAAAGACCAAAACAACTTATTGCGAAATTAAATAATACTGTGACCAGACTGCGGCGGCTTCGGTGTGCGGTGAAAACTCGCGAAACCGGTGGTTCCGTCTTGTTTTTCACACCCGCCACTACCGCGTACGCACGCAATACTTAACTTTCGTTCTTAGACGACAGCTAAACTGTTACGTTCCGATATTATTCAATTTTAAAACAGCAATGAGCACTGTAAATAATCGTTTTTTTATTACACACATTAAAAGATAATAAAAAAAATTGCAAATTTTCAGATTCCAAAGAGAATGTAATGCACTACGTTTTTCGAGACTTTACCTAGGGACAGTCGATATCAACAACCGCATAAGCAAGTCAAGATACCCATAGGGTTAGCTTCTTTTTACAACTATTTTTAGTGAATAAAAACTCCATACCTACCTGTCGAAAACAATAAAATATAAAAGGGCAAGACGATCTCTTCCATGTTCCTAAAAAAAAAACGGCATCTGGTATTTCTGGTAATACCTAGTTTGTATGTTATTTAACTTTTTTTTTTATAGTAAAATCGATTCTTTTTTTCTATAAGGTATTTATTTCACACGTTTTAGCTACACTGATAGTACCTACACCATGGACCTAGAAAAATCCATGGCCTACACTGATAGCAAAGCAAATATGACAATAAAAATAAATGAAATGTTTCTAAATTGTTATGTTGAAAATTAAAGGATTAAAGAAATAAAATCGTGAAAAAAAAATATCAAGCAAGACGAACACATAATATGAAAATCCTGAAACCCAACAACTGCTAATGTTAAAAATTGGAATATTTCGTTGGATCTGAAACGAAACGCTTGACAGCGCGTCACAACGCTTGATCCAATCACAAGTAACATATTAATTTATGAATTATACTGATTGGTTAATAACTTCGACTATCAAAAGAATGTCATACTGTGTTGTTTGTTAGTGTCAATGTCAATGTTTTACTAGTTTTAAGGTTACTTACAAGTAAATAATTAATTTAGAAATATATTTATATTCATTTTACTGTTAATTCTCGCTAAGTACTATCCAGCGTTTGACGGTATATTAATATTTCGTACGTGTTATTGTCAAAATTGTGGTGTCTCTTCCACAAAGGCCATTAATGAAGAGTTGAAGTTGAAGTTACAAGTAAATAATTATAATTGAATAAAATATAAATGTCTTTAATAGACGAGAGCAAAAGCAAAATTAAAATACGCACGTGTCGAATATGTCTTGATGCAAAAAGCGGTGATATGATATCAATAGAGGAGCAGAATGGATGGTTATCACTTTTCGAAATTTGTTTCGGGATTACTGTAAGTTTATTGTAAAAATACTAGATTTTGTAGATATTTCACGTTGAATTATACCAATGTAGTTCATTGCCTTTTAGTTTTTGGCAAATTATTTACAGAACATAAGGTTTAACTTATTTACAATGTTGTTTTATGAAGAGCAATAAAGTTCAATGTGTGATGTTGCCTTCTAATAAGATCTAATTTTATGAGATAGAACATTATAATGTAAGTTTTAACCATGTCCAATTAGTGATCAGCGCTGTATTTTAAGTGTTTTTAAATTTTCTTTTTCCACATCCATAACACAACGGCGTTTAGTCTCAAGCTAAGCAGAGCTTGTGTTATGAGTACTAGACAACTGATAAACATATTTATATTTTTCTAAAGACATACAAATTATAGATAAATTACACCCTGTCACAGAACACACGATCATGCTCATCACACAAATATTTATCCTGAGTGGAAATCAAACCCACAACCTAAGGCATAACAGTCAGGGCTACTAACCACTAGACCACCAGGCCAGAAAATTGTGTAGTCTAGGTAGGTGTTTGTAATATATAATGACCGAAGTCTGATATTTGTGTACAATATTTGTTCTAGTTAACCACTCAAGATGTACCGCGTTTACTGTGCCAGTTATGTGCGGAAAAGATCCAAAGTTATATTAAGTTCAAGGAGAAATGCCTCAAATCTCACAATCTTTGGAAATTGGTGATTTCAGATGTGGTAAGAACATCAAATTTTTCAACAGGAGTGCTTGTTAATAACAGGTTTATTTATTTATGTAAACTTTGTACAGTAGTGTTAGAGAGGTAGATTTAATGCAACAAGATTCTTTTCTTCCTTAACACGTTCGTTGCATTATGAGATCTATCAGATCTCTTGCAGGACTTTTGTATTGTGCGTTGAACATAATCGTGTTGTTTCACTCCTTGCGGGAGGATCTAACATGTAAAGTTCTTTAGGTATGAGTAGGACAAATATACATATTTGCTTCTCACTTAAAGATGAATTCAAGGACATTAAAAAAGAAATTAGAGATGGATTAGGTCCCTAACGCACAGTACTGTAATTATTTTCATTCCTTGCGTTAGGAGATATGTCGGTACTCGTGGAATCGTACGCCTCGTAGACGCAAGAGAGGGAAGGTGGGCGGCGCGGGCGCTGCGTGACTCGTTTTAGTGTTGTCCTAGCATCGACGTGGGAGGTCGCGCGCACGTTTGCAAAATAACACTCGCGTATATTACGTATTACGTGTTGATTATCATTTTTGTTATACAATGAGTGCTTATAAAAGAAAAAAGTGTAAAAAATCTATTCATTTTGGTGAGATTACCAACAAAAAATCAACGCCGGATTATACTGCTACATCGCAAATAAAAATTTTGGAAAATGTTCAAATTTGCCCTCCATTGGCTAATAATGACAGTGATTCTGATTATGAAATATTTGACGCACCTAAAAAGAAAATGATGAACCTTTCTACGTTGGAGCACACGCAGCTAAGTAATGAAAATAATATATATATCAGCCCATGTACTGGAAAACGATTTAGTGTGCTTCAGAATACGATATCCAGTCCAAAAAGTAGTCATAATAATACCACATTATTGATGACGAATACTACAACGACTATACCTACTGATCCTATGACACCTACTCGTAGATTTTGTGGTACTGTTTCTCGTAACCATAGTGGTTTATCTACTCCTAGCTCGTGCACTCAAATGCTTACAGAAACATCCAACATAAATGCTAGAGCTTCTCCTATCTCATTGAATGCTTTATGTACATCAAGTAGGTGCTCGTCTTTAAATAATATTTCATGTTCGAACTTATTACCTTTAGAATTTAATGAAAGCAGTATGCAAAAATTGATTAAAACAACTATAAAGGAAAGAAGAACCACGGGTAATACAAACAATAGTCCATTTTCTTTTGAGTATACTTTTGAGGATGATGCGCTCACTTATGACGAAAAAGCAGAAAGAAAAACGACTAAATGCAACTTGAACAATAATTCACAAAAACATTTAGAAGAGAGAAACACTGAAAAGCAACAAGAAAATAATATAATAGGACAAGAAAAAGATCAGAATAAGCAAAATAGAAGTCTAGAAATACAGAATGAAAAAGTGGAAGAACTAGATCAGGACATAGAAAACGAAAAAACACAAGAAGACGCTCTGGAGACGCAGACTGATGAAGCAACCAATACTGAAATAGAAGAAATCGTTTCAAATGGAAGTGATGATGATACAAGTAAAAATCTCTCATCTGATATAATAAGTGAAGATGAAGATAATATGTCTGAAAATATATCAGAAAGTGAGGGTGGAGAGCTTGAGGGTGATAAAGATTGGATTGACATTCCCGACAATGACGTATTGAGCTTCGATGAGAGCATACTTGATAGCGTGACAAATGTACCTATTCGTAATAAATTGCCCGTCGATATTTATAGTTTGTTTCTCACTGACGATATTATTGATAAAATAGTAGAAGAAACTAATAAATACGCAGATAAATATTTATTAGAAAAAGAAATTACAGCAAAATCACGCTTTAAAGCTTGGAAACCTACAAATGCAAATGAAATGCGTCAGTTTTTCAGTGTCATACTCACGATGGGCTTAAATAAGGTTCCACATTTTCACGATTATTGGTCAAAGAAATCCATTTACAGAAATGAATATATATGCTCTCTCATGGGAAGAGATAGATTTATCTTGCTTCTAAAGTTTTGGCATTTCAGCGATGAAAGGAATGATACTGAAGATAGACTCTACAAAATTCGACAAATACTTAATATGTTAAATAATCGTTTTAAAGATATTTTAACTCCAGGAAAATTTATCGTGATAGACGAATCAATGATTCCCTGGCGCGGGAGACTTATTTTTCGCCAATATATCAAAAATAAATCGCATAAATATGGAGTTAAATTATATAAACTATGTACTCCTGAGGGGTACACTTTTAAAACCATAGTATATACAGGTAAAGAAGGAAATCGCAGAGAAGTGAACCATGGAAAAAATGTAGTTATGAAGCTCATAGAGGGTCTAGAAAATGAAGGACGAGTTTTAGTAGCCGATAACTTTTATTCTTCTCTTGATTTAGTAGAGGAACTCTTAGAAAAGAAAACATTTTACTGTGGCACGCTAAGATCAAACCGAAGAGGACTTCCCAAGCAATTTATGTCTAAAAAATTGAAGAAAGGCGAAGTTGAAGGGATAATGCTGCCTAGTGGTGTAAAAGTTATTAAATGGCACGATAAGCGCCAAGTTTCAATGATAACTTCCTGTAAAGCACATAAAGCGTCTCTAGTAGATACAGGTAAGATACATAAGAGAACTAATGAAATGATCAGAAAGCCACTGTGCATTTTAACTTATAATGATAATAAAAAAGGGATAGACTACTCAGATCAAATGTCGGCATACTATACTACTTTACGACGAGGTCTAAAGTGGTATCGGAAAGTGATGATGGAATTTTTATTTGGTACTGCACTCATAAACGCATGGATAATATACAATGCAAATACAGACAAGAAAATGTCAAAAAAAGAATTCACAGAATCAATAATCGAAACATTCGGAGGCCGAAAAATTTCTGGAACAGGTATGATTAACTTATTATTGCACAAAATATTATTTTTAATACAACTCGTGTGACAACAAGCGTGTATATAAAACCTGCAGGTTTCTTGTGACATGATATCTAATGTAAAGCAGATACACTAGGCCATCCCTCTTGCCTAAGAGCGCTCAAAATACTAGATACATACTTGTGTACTTACCTACTGCGTTTTTCTCACCATTTTTGCAGAGTAGATGTCATGTTGTAGTACATTTTTTTGAGGAAACACATCTTGATTTGTTCTAAACATAACCGTTTAGGTTCAAGGGTATGCTGATAAATCCGATGGCGAGCGTGGTGGTGTCAGAAGATTGCCGTGGTCAACATACCTAACAGTTCTTCGAAAACAAACTGTTCTTACTCATAAAGGTAGCTAAAATCTCTCCAGAAACTTAGGTAATGGTTCCAGACAACGCGTAAGCTTAGCATCGTCAACTAACTGCAGCACGCTTTGCATGAAACTGAGCATATTATGCACTTTAATCATTCGAGTTTACTGAACAAAAATCTTCTTGGATACAATTCAAATAACATAAATTAAAGAGGGGAGACTTTATTTCCAACTAACATCTGCCTGCCTTTTTTTCGATATTACGTGGTTTTTATTTTTTTGTGTTTGAAACGCGTTATGTACCTACTTCTTCTGTTGATTGCCTGAAAATTTTTGGTTGTTTTTGAGATTGTCTTAGCTTAGTAGCATTTCTGGTGGGCTTTGCTACTTATCTCTAATGCTAGAGTGTTTTAATTATGTAAGCATTATACTACACAGGGGGAAGGGGGGGGGTTCACATCACTCTCTGGTAAGTTTCTGGTAGCCTAAATTTCGGTTATTAAAACAAAAACGTTGTTATAGTAAACTTACAAGAGACCTGTGACATCCAGCTTTTATTTAATACCTTCGTATATTTTTTTAAAGCAACAACAGCCTAAGTACAAAAATATACATAAGACACTCGAATAACAAAACTAATAAAATTAGATTCCATCGCATTTACTTCACTGACATAGTTGCATGCTGTTTATTTATACAATGCACTTTATTACAGAATTACCCGAAGGAAGATGTACTGATCATGTTTTCCAACGTGGCGACAAAAAAAGACGTTGTGTGGGTTGTTATGAAAAATTACGACGCACATTAAACAGCACTGACGCTTCTAAAAAAACTAAACGAATTGTTACCATTTGCGCGCAATGCAAGCAATCAATGTGCTTACCATGTTTTAATGAAAAACACTTTCCATAATTAATAAAACTTTTTCAATCGACAACTGAGATATTATTTTATTCCCATCACTACTTACTACACATATTGAACTATCTTCCGTTGCGGTACGAGATACAATCGATATCATTTTTTTTTTTGTTATTTGTAGTTTATTCAAATGTCATAACTGCGTGCGAACTTAGCAAAATATTAAGCAATAGGCTATCTTTCACCCACAAAAACTTCAAAATATATTTGATTATTTTTTTGGAAGATATAAACTATTTTGTAAACTGTATCTTTAGGAGACCGATTAGGTCTCAAACGCACCAAATGGTAGGTTAGTTTGGAGACCTTTTAGGTCTCCTAAGCACCAGCTGAAAGTTTTTTGAAAGTGATGGCGCAGGGAACGTGTTAAATTAGGAGGTATGAGAGAAAAGACGAACATACATACATAGTCTGTCAAAATCATAACACTTCTTTGGCTTTGCCGTAGTCAGGAAAAAAACAACGCTGTGGTAGGTGTGCACAATAATATCTACTATTTCATGGTTTATGTATGGTATGGTTCTTGCAACTCATGTGTAACCATAAGCTATAGTATATGTATTGTGTTGAATCTTTATGTCTATTATTCATATTTGGCATGAAGATGAAACAGACATCATTTTATTTGATCCACCCCAGCTCCTCAAGATAGGTGGTAAGTCCCCTCTTTGAGACATGGTTGGAAAGACCTCACGGTGTCCTCACTTTCCGCATGACGCGGGTTCTCACCGGACATGGCCACTGTGTGGACCGCACGGAAGACACGGTGGAGCACACAGTCGAGGTGTGCCCTGCTTGGGCAGAACATCGTCGTGTCCTCGTGAGGGCGATCGGCAGCGGCGATCTCTCACGCCGGGCCCTGGTACAGGCCATGGTCCGAAGCGAGGAGAAGTGGCAGGCGGTCATCTCCTGCAAATCAGTAATGCTAGAAAAAAGAGGAGGCCGCACGCAAGAGGCAACGGCCCTCACGCCCCAGTTGCCGCGGGATTTCGATTCCGATCCTGATTTCCAGCCAACGTAGGCGCGGGGTTGCAGACGGCGATCAATAGGTAGCTCGCTGTCCGACCATCTGGTAACTATCCGGAATAAGCCCAGGTCGTCGACGGTGCGAACTGTTCTGGCCCGCCTCAAGGAATTAAGCAAACCGTAGAAGCCCAGCCTGCTAGCAGGCAGGCAGGGTCGAAGCCTACCGGGGCCAAGGGCCTGTTTCTGAACGGAAGGCTCGGCCCTGGTATGAAAGGCAACGAAGGAACGGGGTGGGTTTTCAGTCAGTAAGAGTCTGACACTATCTCCCGCTCCGCCCATGGGCGGTGGATGTAATTGGATGATTTTACCAAGTTAAAAAAAAAGCTCCTCAAGATAGGTCAACATTATTTTGGTGTTACTGACTATTTTGTGAAATGTATTGAGTATCTGAAGTATATTGCTCTATGTGTGTGCGTTTAGTAAAACGGAAGTGAATATACAGTACCTACATTTTTATTATCTTAAGTTACTTATACACAAATTTATTTTTTTAGAAATGTTACATTGTCAAACATGAAAATGTTGAAAATACCAACAAAAATACTAATGAAACTGTTACAAATAAAACAGAAATTAAAGATGAAGCCTCTCATCTTTCTTACGAGAGTGATCATTTTTCTAATTATGATGACGATGAAATGCTTAAATTTTCACCCATTGAAATTAAAATTGAGACACAGGAAGAACATACCAAATCAAGGGCTGAACAAAGTAACGAAAAGAAATATAATGGCAATACTAAAAGCATAGATCAAAATATTAACAGTACTGGCAGTTTAAACAGGACTGGAAAAAAAAATTACACTTGTTCGAAGTGTAAAGAAACTTACGGTGAGATCTTTAAGATGTTGCTCCAATCTTTTTTTAAATAATTTTTTAAAGGTGATACCTTGTAGGCATACATATATATTTTCTCTATCTTTTTTAATGTAATTTGCCGTAAGTCATTTAGTAATAGTTTATGGTGTTCGTAGTGATTTTGCACAGTATGGAACCATTGTCCCACCCATTCTTAACTATAGCTTATCCAAGCTAGTTATTCATTAAGTAGGTCTTGGGTCTATTACTGAAAAGAAGGGCATAGCTTGTATATTTGTTACTTTTTTCCATTCAAACGGCTTAGGGGCCGTTCAAGTATTACGTAAGCAGATTTTAAGCAAATATTAAACTCGCCTTCCCCCTCGTCAGCAAAAGTTAACAAACTCTCACCTCCCCCTCATGCTTACGTAAACGTTGGTACGTCTACAGGCATTTTACAATGTACTCCGGGTTGCGTAATTAGTTAATTCAATGAGCAAAAGTTACAAGTCTAAAAATACTAACTTTTATTTTGGCATATTGATTGTAATTATCAGTCATCAGTTCATTCATGAGTTCATGACACATGAATCCATGACTTTAAGTTTTTAATGACATTAGATGTTTGCTACTCAGTGATGTGTCTATGCTTATTTTCGTGTGATTTCGAATCGACATCGTTCTCTTTAAAAAAAAAACAACTAAAAATATATAGATACTTACTGTTAACGTAATCACTATCCAGCCCCCCATCCGGCCCCTTCACCCCCCTATAGTGCTTGCGTAATACTTAAATTACCCCTTAATGGAATCGGGCACATGGGTGAACGACGTCATGGAATCAGACAGGCCACCATCTTCGCCCGCATGTAAGTAGAAAATTTTCCCAAGGGAAAAAGTATCCTGGATGTGGACATGGTCTATCCATATACCAAATCCACTCAGCCATTTGAGCGTGGCGACGTAACAAACATACACACAATTTTTTTGCTTATAATAATTATTGTTTTTTATTTAAAGTATGATTTAAATTAATAGAAATTTATATTTCAGAGAAGAAAGCTTGGTATGACAAACATAAAAAAGTGTGTCGAGGTCGGCCAAAAATAGAGAAAATCATTTACGACCAAGGATATTCCTTTGACTTGGGTAAGGATTTGAACTCGTTCCTATTTACTTTTAGCACCTATGGGTAGGATAAAATGAGATTGAAGAATTTATCTTTGCATATTAATTCTTCTGTACAAGTGTTTGTCACCTATCACGTCCCAAACTTTGTGTGTATCCCTGGACGGTTTGGCACTGCAATCGGGTTCTTAATTTTTTTCTGATGAAATTCCAGGATAACATTGGTCGGGACCGCTAATATATATTATAAAAACTAGCACTGCCTACAACTTCAGTTGAGAGAATGTTTTCATAAAAACACCCCCTAACTCTCTTTTTGAGAGTAAAATTCACATTTTATTCCCGTCTACCCCAGACGGGAATAAACGGTGAATTTTGCTCCTAGTGCACGAGTTTTTTGATTGTAGTAATATTACTACAAGCAAAAAACAATATTCCTTTCGTCTGTTTTTAGGTAGAAAATATGAAGACCAAAATATTGAGATGACAAAACGAGAACCAGAAAATAAAATTGAAATTATTGTAGACGAAAATGACTCATCATTTTCATGTGGTAATTAATCTTTTTATAATAGGTCTACACCTATAAAAATATGTATTGTATAAAAGGGGTTTCCTCGCTTACACAATGGCTACACAATGGCGATTGGCCGAGGCTGGGCCCACTTATAAACTAGGCATTATATCTTTGGTTTGACTTGGAATTAGACTTAAAATAAACTGTTATTCATTTTAAAAAATTAGATATATATAATGGTTTTCTTGTTTTTTTTTTGTATTTTCTGTAATATTGCAGTGCTTAAGTGCTTATAACCATTTTTGTAAAAAATCTAAGAAAACTCGCATAATTTTGTTCACTTCAAAGCAACCCGTTAAAAAAACCTATTATTTACTAAAAAATATGGTCAAGGATCACTACCTCTCCTCTTGAACATCATTAAGTACGCTATTTCTCTGCTTTTATATATATTATCTATATCTAAATGTATATATATTATATTGCTTGTATTATATGTATTTTATTTGTTATGTTTTGTATATATGTAAATAGTAGGTACACCATAAACTACCTGAGTATCTTTTTCTCCTTCTCTGTGTAATCCAACCAAAGGTTGTCTGTAAGAGATCGCTTTTAGTGATAAGACCGCCCATTGTGACACCCTATTAATTTTAAGTTCTATATGTAATTTTATTTTTGGTGTACAATAAAGAATACATCTATCTATCTATATTTAGTGATATCTATTGCTGCCTGATCTGGTAACATCTTACTTGAGTTGAGCCGTAATTAATTCTTCATAAGAATTGTTTTTGCTACTATTTCATTGGTAAGACATTTTTCTACTAATCTACAATTTTTTTTTTTAATTTTAGGTCTCTGTTATCTCACTTTTACCAATGCTAAGGATGGTTTCTTACATTTGAATGACCATTGGTCCAGTAATGAGTTAGCTTGCAAATTGTGTGATTTTGTTGGCGTTGACCCGGCTGCTATAGTTTGTCATAGGTAAGTTATGTTTGTTTATTTTCTGTTGTTTATTTGTATGTGTGTCTTCTCAATATGTCCCTTTATTAACCTCTCAGGCACCAGTGTGCTAAATACGGTACACCACATATCAGCTAACATAAACTTTATTACCTAAATATAAGGTTTAAGTTAGCTGGTACCGAGGTGTACCGAATTCGGTACACTTGTGCCTGAAAGGTGAAATTGAACCAAAATTAACCTTGGTCTTTTTAGTATTCATTCTCTAGCATTTTGTAGGTATTTAACCTTTTAACCGCCTACGTCGGATATATCCGATAAACACTCGCATATATTCAGCCAGGGTCGCACATCTACGATCAAATACTCCATCTTATCAACACTTCTATCATCTATGGAGATTGAAGAGCTAGATGTGATGGAGTCGCACACGTACACGACCGTGGTGAATAGGGTAAGAAAACCCTCGTCTGACCAATCCAACGCAAGCGGTTAACACTAAAAGCGCGGGCGTTCCAAATTTGACCCATTTCGATGTTCTATAAATATATCGCATTTTTTTGTGACGTTTTATGAAATGTTTACACGAGATTTCATAAAAAAAAAAAAAAAAACGATTATACATATAACGAAACATTAACTAGAGCAAGAAAAACATCGAAATAGGTCAATAAAAAACTTGGCGTAGAGACCATTATTTCCCATGCGCTACGCATATCGTTCCCAGGGGTTAATTTAAAAAATATTTTCAGGTTCTCACACATGCCGCTCAATAAATTGCGTTTCATGTGCCATATTTGCGAAAAGAGTAAACATTCGTTGATAGCATTGCACTTTCACTATAGAAAAGATCATTTGAAAAAAGCTGGTGGTTATTGTTCGAGGTGTAATACAGAGTACAACAAGTTGCGTTATTGGAAGAGACACGAAAGGGGTCACGTTCCTCCTAGGTATACGTGTGATATTTGTAAAAAAGGGTAAGTTTAATCTATTTATCATCCTCTTGCCCTAATTCAATTTATGAAGGGTCGGCGCAACAGTCTTCTTCTTTAATTCTCTGTTAATTGCCATCTCAGCTGTTACTCTCTTTCCCTCTATCTTTCCCTGCACTGTAGGACAGAAGCCTCCTTCTCTTTCCAACCCTATCTGTCTTAGGCAATCTCTGATTAAGTTTGTCCCGTGAATAGGATCAGGTCGTCACACTACTTTCATCGCAGTCGACCTCAATTTTGATGTCCGCCCTTAGGTCTACAATGGGTGACGATCTTAGCCCATCTGTACGTGTGCATACTGTGCATTCGTCTGACGTCCAATCTCACTTCTTCCTGGTCCTTTTTCCCCAAATACCATTTATACAGTCATATATACAAAACTCGCACGCTTAGTTTTATCGGTGGATTCTAAATTCAAATTCTCATTAAAGAAAAGTCTGATTAAATGCAAGTCGGACTCTCACACCAAGGTTTCCCTTACAAAATATTAAAATGTAATCCAGTCTGCATGTGTTGCCTCTTCAACCGACTTATCATAATAAAATAGGTGATGATACTTGGCTTGACCTGATAGTCACCTCTAACCTTTCCCTAGTGTCCTCACATGGTGAACTTGATGCCCCCTGCCTTTTGCCATCACGATTTTATTTACCTGTCCTATTTCCTTAAATCCCTTAAATCCAAGTCCACATTCCTGTACAGGCGTTCCTTTGCAGGTATGAAAAGATGCATCGAATATCGATTGGACAGCCCTGCAAGAAGCTGCTACAGTTGACGAGATTTTTTTGCGTTTTCTACGATTTTGTGACTGTTAGGAATATTAAGCTGAAGCGTCCATCTGCTCCCTAGATGAATCGAGAAATTCGGATGGCTATGCGATGGAGTGACCGTGCGTTTCGGACATTTAAAAAGGATCGCTCAGAGGTAAATTGGTCCTTCCTCAAGACTGCTAGGAATCGGTGAATCCAGATGATACGGAACGCAAAACACCGCCACATTTTTAATAATATTACTACTTCTTCTGCCGATAGCTAGAAATTCCTTAGAACTTTAGGTATAGGTAAATCACGGTATTCAGACCCTCCTAACACAGTTAGCCGTAACACGTGCTGACCTGTTATTTCTTCACTGTTCCAATGCTAGATAGTCTAGTCTAATGTGAAATTATTGACTACCTTAATCCTTTGATTTCACCCCATTCGATCCGGGAAAGATCAAAAACATTATTCTGTCTATTAAATCCAATGCCGTGGGCTACGTGGGGATCAACTTCGTCCTGCCATATTCCACATCATCAACTTTTTTCTTTATTCTGCTTTATTTCCTCCCCTGTGGCGAAGCCTATGTTCGGTCTTTGTCTAAGATTCCTAATCCCACTCTTTTAGTCACTTTTGTCAAATTTGCTTCCTTCCGTTAATGTCCGAAGTCATCCAGATCAATCAGTATATATCAATCCGGTTTTAGGCCTGTCTCTTCTTAAAGTGACTGACGATATAAGGCGGGGAATGGAAGATACTAAAGTTACCACTTTGGAGTTAATCGATTTCTCCAACGCATTTAATACCGTCAGCCACGAAATCCTCCTATCTATCCTATTTTATCTTATGGTCTCTCACGAGATACTGGAATGGTTTTCCTCATATCTTCAGGGACGTCATCAGTCAGTTCGTGTTGGTGACTCTGCTTTAAGGTGGGCCGACCTCGCAGCTGGTGTTCCTCAAGGCGGCATTTTATCTCCTCTTTTGTTCTCTGTTTTTATAAATCTTATAGCTACTAAACTTCAGTGTGCGTATCATATCTGCTGACGATTTGTAACTATACTGTCAGTCAGATGTTGACAATATTGCACTTGTAACCGAGGAATTTACTAATAATTAAAAAGTGGGCAGATAGTTTCGGGGTGGCGGTTAACTCAATAAAGTTTCAGGCTATTATAGGTGGTAGCCCCCATAGTCTGAGGCAGCTAGATGGCTTCACCGTACCACGCTTTATTTTCAACATCATAGAAATTCCGTTTGTCTCCGAGGTTAAGGATCTTGGACTGCATGTCGATAGTTGTCTTGATTGACGGCAGCAGGTCTCAAGTGTCAGTCGAAAATCACCGGAACGTTACGGTCGCTCTATCTACTGAAGAATCTTCTTCCAGCTCACATAAAGGCAATGCTTTTACTGTCTAATCTTTCCTTTAATTGACTATGTTGATGTGTGCTACTATGACCTGAATGCAGATCTCCTCAATAAACTGTACCGCCTTCTGAATAACTGCATTTGATTCGTCTTCAAGCTCCTTTTAAGTATGGCCATGTCTCAACGCATCAATCACTTTTAAAATAGTTACTTGTTCGCCAGCGTATAGCGTTGAGGGCCTTGACAACCCTTTTTTCCTTTTTAGATTAGCTTTCTTCTTCTTGACCAGGAAATC
Source organism: Leucania comma (assembly GCA_958295575.1). Classification (NCBI taxonomy): domain Eukaryota; kingdom Metazoa; phylum Arthropoda; class Insecta; order Lepidoptera; family Noctuidae; genus Leucania; species Leucania comma. The sequence goes on from OY282469.1 coordinate 7,325,325, forward strand.
TGAAAATTTAAATCTTCTAAATTAATGGGAAAAAAAGATACGGCCGTTTAAAACGCAAAAAAAGTATGTTTTGACACTCTAAGAAATCAAAGTTCATAGGGTACTTCGTTAACCTAGTTAATCCTGAAATTTGGCACGAAGCAAGGTCTCATAGCACAAGCTTAAGAAAATCCTGAAAACTGTAAATTGTACTACGTCACAAAAAAAAATCAATTCGGTTTTTTTTTTTAACTCAATTCGGGTATTGAACTGTTTTCATAGATAACTTTGTACGGAACCCTCAGTGCGTGAGTCCGACTCGCACTTGCCCGGTTTTTTTTTTGTTTTGTATAGAAGTCGTCTTGTTACCTACTCCATTTTGTTACAGATTTCCTTTTAAAAGTAAACTAAAGGAACATATCATTGATCACATGCAGCTTGTTAAGGGTATTTGTGACATTTGCGGCGTAGTTTTATCCCGTCAAAGGTACATTAAAGTAGGTACAACTTTTCATGGTATTTATTTTGAAAAAAAAAATACTGGTTCAAATTAAATTAGATCGCGAGATCCGCAGACACGATGGGTAGCGATTTGATAAAAAAAAAAACTTAATAATCACATCCCTTAAAAACTATCTTAGTAAAAGGTACAGACGCCAGCACGTCAATCTACCCCAATCTGTAAAATTTTACCAATCGAACATTAACCTTCTGCTATTGTGATAAGGTTGAAAATCTATTAAACAAATTTGACAGATTGAGGTAGGTTGATGTGCTGGCGTCTGTACCTCTACCATGAGTTTTAAGCAATAGTATTCGTCGCTACTCGATATCGACGCCGTAAATATTTTGTATGGCAAATTTTGCAGCGCCTCTAGCGGTCCCTTGCAGAACAAAAATTTGCCATACAAAATATTTACGCCGTCGATATCGAGTAGCGACGAATACTATTGCTTAAAACTCATGGTAGAGGTACTGTACAATAAGAAAGAGATCTTACTTCAACGTGACGTCACAACGTGGCAATCGAACGCATTGTACTAGGTAACTCGCTTATTTTTTTATCGTCTTCATACAATGACTACCAACTCACCAGAGTTGGTAGTCATTGTATGAAGACGATAAAAAAATCTACATCTGCAGTTCTCTAATTGAATTTGACACTTGATAAAAAAATATACGTTATATTTTTATTTTTCTATGACATTTCTAGGCACACAAACAAGCCGTTCACGGTCCATCAGGACCAGTAAAATGTACCCATTGCAACAAAATGTTTAAAAATCAGTTCTGTTTAATCGATCATCAGAAACGTTTCGCCAAGGAGAAGACATTGATATGCGAAGTGTGCCATAAGGCTTTTGCAGGACCAACGGCATTGAAGTTGCATATGGTCTCACATACTGCTGAAAAGCCCTTTAGATGTGATCTTTGTGGAAACAGGTAAGTACCTACTTATTAGGTCAATTTTTAATCATGGGCCACACGGATGTAATCCAGTAACCAAACAGAAGTTACCTTGGTGGGAACTTTTTTTTTTGTTAATTGATGTAAACTAGTGCTTGACTGCGATTCCATCTAATGGTAAGCAGTGATACAATCGTTGAGGGTGAGACGCACTAATTTATTAAGAGCCTATTCACTCTAGCCTTGAACACACCTAAATTATAATCGAACGGGAAGACCGCAGCAGGCAAATTGTCACAGTCCTTTGATGTACGCGGTATAAACGACGAGGCAACGCTTAGCAGTCCGGACCGTAGAAGTTTCAACAACGTAAGGATGGATATTCGCCGTAAGCCACCACCGTACTTGCGGTATAATCGAAGCTAAACATTGTCTTGATTGTCGGTTTATTGGATAGTTGGATTTCATGTGCTGTCTACAAAGAATGAAAATAGCAAGAGCATCTCTGTTGGATACTGGATTCCAGCTGCGTGGTCTTCCTTATACAATCTTGAGGTTTGGATCTCGGACGGTTCTAATCTTCAGTGTTTATACAGAAACTCATGTTATTAAACCCAATTGTTGGGTTTCGTAGGGTAGAAAATACGTGGTCGCAAAATGCGAACGCCCCACCTATGCTCCCTTCCTTTGGGCACGCTGACTAGTGTTTGTTTGTTTCGATTTGCGAACTGTTACAAGTGTTATAGCCTAGCTGGTGTTAAAGACATTACGCAAAGTGCGTTTTGCAAGTACATGGTTAGCCCCAGTTCGTATGCAGTGGGTCCGGACTGAATGAGCCTCCAGTTCGACGGACGAATCCATGTCAGTGTGTCCTAGTCAAATTTTCCTAGTTAAGCCCAAAACCTGCCTTTCGTCGTCCCCGAGCCGTGTTTTGCAAGGCCACATATAGCTACGCATATTTACACCGCATTGATACAGTCCACTTTTTATTCAACCAGCGCAGGGTATGCGCCGGGGTGTCCGTCCGCATTTAATTTTTAGATATATTTCTGCCTAAAGTAATTGGTGTTAGGAGCCACGACTAATAAAATCACTTTTTTTTTCAACAGTTACAAACGTAAATCTAATCTGCTTGATCACCTTTATAAGCACAAAGTGAATTGGCCGCAATGCCAGATCTGCATGAAACCGTTCTCTCATCCAGCGTCCTTAAAAAGGCATTCTTCAGTTCATACGGGCGTTCGAAAGTACGTTTGTACCGCCACCTACTGTGATAAGAGTTTCCACCAAAAAAAACAAATGATGGTGCATATACAGCTGCGCCACAAGAATGAGGTTTTGAAGACAAGTGAGCTATTGCAAGAGGAAGTGGTATACAAGAATAAAGAAACAGAATGAGATTATTTTCGCCAGCATGAGAAAAAATAAATGGTAATCATCATCATCTTCCTGCCTTTGTCATGCGTTATTTGGGATCGGCGTAACAAGTTTTTTCTTTCATTCTTTCCTGTCACCCATTACGCTATCACTCCCTTTTCTTTCATTTGACTCATCACACAACTCATGTATCTCTTCTTGGGTAATATAGTAAATTGATTATAAGTAATTTTGTCTAAAATTTTGATTCAAGTATGTGTGCGAAAAAAAAAAGCAATTAAAAATGAAAAACTGATTAACATGATGGCGTATTATTTTTTTATGTCCAAAGTTGCCATTAGCGTAATATATTGTATAAGTTATTACTTATTGCAATTAAATATCAATCATTTGAATTTCATGTATTTTAATTTATTTTTTGTTGTAATTTTATTTTTCGGAATTTTCACGCATGCATTTTCATAAATGACTCATGCATATTCATGAGTCATTTATTACTTGACGTAAAATGATCTCAATATCTCCTTAAATGGTTACGATTCTTATATATAAGAATTCAGAAAACCATCCACTAACTACAAATATTCTAATGCAAAACCGCAAAATCGTTTCAACCAAGAAGCAAGAACAGTTCATTTTTAATTCAGCACTTCTGTTTTTCTAAAAACCGTCGCAAAGTTACAGCGAAATCCTATTTCCACCAAGCAAGAAGGAGTCATGTTAGCAGTCTACTTCGGTCCACGGGTCTGGAAAATTTCAATAACCTAATATTTTACGTCGAGGGAGCTCCCAACTTTTGCATACACTGTTATTGGTCCATTTTTTACGCATTTCCTCTCGTCGTCGCGTTTATGCGAAGGGGAGAAAGGCTAATCCATCACCGTCGGGGAAACGCTCCTCGTTAGCATAATGAATTAGTGGCTCATAGTAGTGACAGTTGACGATGCTGCGACCACGTCATGACTGTTTATGGTAGTCATTTGCTATCTGAGCTTTGCAATTTATGTTAATCTTGTGAATGAGGTAGTAAGTCCATTAGTGAGGTTGAATGTTGTCTTGTCTTTGGTGTCATATGATGAAGATTTAGCGCCTTAGTTAGCGTATTGGTAAAGCGTTCAGTCGCCGCGTTGAATTGGTACGACGAATGTTTTTGGGTTTTATTCGCCAGGTGTGATTGCGACTGTGTACTCCTGCTCGTTTAACTCTTCAATCCCCATAGGTGACGGAAGAGCTGACGAGTAGTGTTTGGTTGTGAATATGCGATCTTGGCAGAATAAACGCGAATGTTTATCGCATGGGGATAGCCGACTTTAGTGGCTAAAGGGTTAACTAACACTTATATTGCATTGCATTGCTTTGCATCAGCTTTCTAATGTTCCCACTGCTGGGGCTCAGGCCCTAGGTCAGGCCCCTTGTATACATTAAGAAAACTGTGACCTACTGCACCGGTCTAATAAAATTCTGAAGGAGGCCGATACCTACTAGGGCTGTGAGAACATTCGAAAAACCGAGACCGTTTTTATCGTGGCCCTGGAACGCAAAGGGGAACTTAAGGATCACAGGTAGATTTTAGTCAGTAAAAGTCTGACACGCCTTCTCGCTCTAACTTAGGGTGTTTTAATATCATGCGGATTTCATCACGCAAGCGGATTTGCGCCGCATGCACAAAATTTCAAAAGGCAAAATACGCGTCCCGCGTGCAGATTGCACATATTACAATTAATACTTGTATGAAAAAGATATTCGCAGAGGTTACAGGAGGCACACGATATTAAAAAAAACCCTAGAGCGGGAAAAGTTATTCGATGATTTACCTACCACTTATGTTGTATTCACTAATAGTTAATAAATAATTCAAATGCCATCCATCGATGTTTGAACTAAAGCACAGCTTCACCGATCGTTGTTTTATAAACAGCACTAATTGATACTGTTAGCTAATTACGAGATACGCAAACATCAAAAATTTAATTAACTCTAGTAGCCTAATAGGTTAATTCAATCAACCGTTTTGCGTTTTACAGTATTTGCACATATGAGCTAGAGATACGCTGGCTAGACCATATTTGATTTCAAAATTCGAGACGATCAGATTTTAATTCAGCAAACTCTTGTATCATAATACGCCGTTAAATTTTGGTTGTTTTAATCCTGCGGAGGGTCGATTAGGTATATGAAACACTATCGATTTGTAAAGAGAAAATTAAAAAATAAAGTACTTTTTTTTAAACTCGAATTAATTTACGCATGTACGAAATTAATTTCTTTAAGTAAACGTCAGCTGAGCGAGGCCAATGAACTGTAGTAAGTTAGTACGCAACGACCGACAACTACTTACAAGGTCATGGACTCGTTTACTTAAAAAAATATATATTTCGTACATGCGTATATTACCTCGACTTTTTGAAAAAAAGTACTTTATTTTTTAATTTTATCTTTACAAATCGATAGTGTTTCATGTACCGAATCGACCCTCCACGGGATTAAAACGACCAAAATTTAACAGTGTATAATGGCTTGTTCCATACATCCAACGGGGTGCGCTACCGCTACATAGTCCTAGATTTCAGTGAGAAAAATTGACGAATAATAACGACCGACAATCGGTCGTTATTAGTCGGTAAGTTGTCAGTAAGGTTCTAATGCTTGATTTTTGACAAATACCATTAGTTAGCTCATTTAGTGCCGACTAATCGGCGACTATAAATGTGATCCCGACTAGTCTGCGATTAGTCTGTTCATCTTTAATAAGAGCAGTTTCACACAGGCAGCTCACGTCGTTGCGATGCGGTTGACACTCTGTTTTGTTCCCGCTAAGTGCCGAAAGCTCGCGTTGTCGCGTACTCCGTGGCACGCCGCCATTAGATACTGCAGGCATTTTGTACTGTGTGTAAACATTTTATGAAGCTCACAATGTTTTCTCGCTATTTTTAGAGGTGTCGTTTTCATACCTGTAGGGTACTGTTTGTGTTGAACAGACTTCGTTTGAAAGTATACTTGCTTTTTGATTACCCACTGAAACATTATGTGTGTCTCTCTGAAAGAAAAATGGTTTAGTAATGGTATTGCCGCTAACCTTCCTGGCTCAGTTATCCTAAAACAGTCGTAGAGATGTACAAAATTTGGCATGCCACAATCGAGGCCGTAAGTCTCCTTTGAGAAGTGGCTTGAAAGACACAGCGTCTTCGCTTTTCGCATGACGTAGGTCCTCACCGGCGACGGCCAGTTTGGGAGGTTTCTGTTTCAAATTTAGGTGCAAAAAAAAAACTTTTTTTATGATTGTTTAACTTCTAATTGCAAGCTGTATTTTTATTGAAAATGAGATTTGCAAAATCCGGTCGCAATCCTGAGAAGAGTTCAAAATTTCTGATATCTCAGGACAAATCCTGAGATATGGTAACCCTAGAAACCTCACAAGGGTGAGTTTTAGTCAGTAAAGTCAGGGTGAGATACGTAACCCTAGTCAGTAAAAGTCAGTGTAAAAGTTTGACACTACCTCCACCCTAAGCGGGTGAAATTGTTTGTTGTTTTCCCCACATATAAACAATGGTAGGGTGCTCTAAGTAAACTTCAGATTATTCGAAATCGTCCTTTTCATTCGCTATGCTAGAAATACAGAATCTTGTGAATTCACTAACATTCCGTTCCTAAGACCTTTCTACTCTCAATGTACCTACTCTCGTTTTTTCGCCAGTCACACCATGTTTTTGTACCTCGTATAAGCACCTGAAATGTTATTTACTGTACGGTACGTAGCGCGTAGGTACGTGGAAGGTATAGATATTGTGTCGTGTATTGGGTGCCTATCAATTTGTTAACAAAATGACATCACGCACGGTGGCGCGCGGCGTCGTCGCCCGTGCGAATCTATAATGTGGGGGAGTCCTAAGATGTAAGAGTATTTTATAAGGTAGATATTTTTCAAAGTAAGGTAGGGAAGTGAGTTTGGTATCTGTTAGGTACATTTAGGTGTTGTTTGTCTGTGTCATTGACATCGGTGAAGGAAAATAATTTGATGAAATCTAGATTGTTTTAGAGATAATGTAAGACTGAAATCGCCAATCTGCCGCCTGGAGTACGCATGATGATTAATTTTCGCACCTCTAAATTTAAAACCTCAAAAATTCGAAGGATGTAATATCATGGAGTAAGTAACTGTACTTACAGAAGGATGATTTAAATTTGAAACTTACACAATTTATTTAGGTATATAGGTATTTGTTTAAGTTTAAAAATATACATTTTCAGATTTACCTATGTTATATACATATTTCAAGTTATTACTATTAAAGTCGGTTATTAAAACTTAAATGATATTTGCGAATCTATATATATAAAAGAAAGTCGTGTTAGTTACACTTTATAACTCGAAAGAACGGCTGAACCGATGTGGCTGAAAATTGGTTGGAAAGTAGCTAGGAACCAGAAGAAGAATCCAGGGTATTTTTTATCCCGTTAAATTAAAAAAAAAAAAAAAAAAAAAATCAGATCCTGCTCATTTGATCAGCTGTCTGGTACCCATAACACAAGCTCTGCTTAGCTTGGGGCTAGACGGTGTTGTGTGATAGTTGTGATATATTATATTATTATTATTTCCTTTATTTCTTGTTTTACATATTTTTTACATTTTTAAATATTTTTAACATATAATATATAAAAAAAAAACATTTAAAAATATAACAAATAGTGTCCCACCGGTATCGGGAACAGGGTCCAAGCTACCGGCGGTCAGGGCTCCAGAGAAAGGAACCTCCTAACAATACGAGCCGTGTCCAGGAGTACCGCGTTTATTATTATTATTTCCTTTATTCATTATATAAGCTTATTAATTACATTTTTAAATATTTTTAAAAAAGAAATACAAAAAATAAAAAAAAAAAAACATTTAAAAATATAACAAATAGTGTCCCACCGGTATCGGGAACAGGGTCCAAGCTACCGGCGGTCAGGGCTCCAGAGAAAGGAACCTCCTAACAATACGAGCCGTGTCCAGGAGTACCGCTTTCTGAATCAAGCCCTTGATCCAGCCGCCTAATGAGAGCCTCCTAAGGTGTTGGTCGAGGCTCTTGGCTATTAAGCCATTACCCGACACGACTATCGGTACAATGATCGCCGAATCCACTTCCCACATGTCGACAACCTCGCGAGCCAAGTCAATATACTTGATTTGTTTATCTTTCTCAGCTTTCACGAGGTTCTCGTCATGCGGAACGGATATGTCAACAATCATTGCACGCCTCTCGTTTCGGTCCACCACCACTATATCAGGCTTATTGGCTACAATAGTCCTGTCAGTGATGATGGACCGATCCCAGTACAAAGTGATATGACCATTATCAAGAACTGGGTCGGGCTCATACCTGTAGTACGACACTTCCGATCCCACAAGAGAGTATTTCAAAGCAAGTTGCTGATGGATAATCTTGGCTACAAGGTTGTGCCTATGCAAATACTCGCCGTTAGCCAGACGAGAACAACCGGAGATAATGTGACGAATTGATTCTCCCGGACGGTGACATGCCCGACAGATGTCAACCGTGCCGTCCTTCACAATAAATCTCCGATAGTTATTCGTCATGATAACTTCGTCCATAATTGCACAGATAAAACCTTCGGTTTCCCCAAAGAGGTCACCGAAACGCAGCCAAGCTACGGACGCCAATTGGTCTACATCGGGCCCGTGAAGGGCCCGGAAAAAGCGTCCGTGAAGTTCCTTGCTCTGCCATACTTCCCTGCGATCGTTAGTGTCAAGCACTACCGGTTTGCGCCAGTTCTCATTAGCCAAGGAAAGAGGGGTGAGTCCCTTGTCCACTGCCACTACATCTCGATGCATACCCACGTCGGCAGCTAGGAAATATTCCCTGAGGCTGCATACCTCGCGGTTGTGTTGGGTCTTAGCATTTAAAAAACCTCGACCGCCACACCTCCGCGGGATATACAGTCTCATCACCGACGATCGTGGGTGATGCATTCGGTATGCAGTCAGCAGTGTTCGAACCCGCCTATCCAGGGCGTCAAGTTCCGTTTGAGTCCATCTGAGTACGCCGAAAGAGTACATCAATACCGGCATGACCCAACCGTTGAAGGCGCGCACCTTGTTTCCGCCTGAAAGAAGGCTATTGAAAACCTTCTTCAGGCGTCCAAAGAAACGCTCCTTCAACGATTGCTTCATGTCAGTGATATTGATGCCTAGGGCTTCCGACATACCCAAATACTTATAGGTTTCGGTTGGAGAGAGAGATCTCAGGTTTATGGAATCCGTGAGTTGAATGCCCACAGATTCCACAACCTCCCCTCGCTTTACATGCATGACCGCACATTTGTCCACATCAAACTCCATCCTGATGGCACTACTGAAGGTTTCAGTTACCTTCAGTAGCTCCATCAGTTGCAGGTTGTTGGGGGCAAAAAGCTTCAAGTCATCCATGTAAAGAAGGTGAGATATAACCTGACCACCTCTCTTCAACCGATAGCCTAGACCTGAATTCTCCAGCAGTGTGCTTAGAGGATTCAAGGCTAGGCAAAACCAAAGCGGACTCAAACTATCACCCTGGAATATACCTCGCTCTATCCTTACAGGTTCGCTATTCCTCTGGATATGTCGACATCCTGGATAGCGAAGGACCGTACTCCATTTCCTCATACACGACATCAGGAAGGTGCGTAGTGTTTTATCAATTTTATACAACTCTAGCACCCTCATGAGCCATGTATGAGGAACGGAATCATAGGCCTTCTTATAATCTATCCAACATGTCGACAGCTCCTTTCGGGAACGTCGAACCTGTTGGCTAATGGTCATATCAATGAGGAGCAGCTCCTTAGTACCGCGGGACCCATTCCTACATCCATTCTGAGAAGGTGACATTATCAAATTTTTGTCAATATGGTTGTTATTATTATTATTATTATATTTATTGGTATAGGGTAGAGTAGGTCAGAATAGTGTAGCGTAGGGTAGAGTAGGGTAGAGCGGGAGCGATGCCGCGGGCAAAAGCTAGTTTTTCATAAAAACGCTTACAAGGTTCGCACCTATCCGTGTTCGCACCACTGATAGTGTAACAGGTTAAGTACTAAACTTGTCTGTGTGATGTTAGGAAGGGCCTGCGTTTCGTGGAAATATAACAAAAAAAAAATTACAATAAAAGTTACCAAAATTACGTTGCCGAGCTTCTGATTACTCATATTTTTCTTCTGACATCATCAAATGACGTCTCCCGTTAAAATGGAGCGATTAGATTTTTACTGACGAAACCCACAATGCTCCTTCAGGTGCCTTTTTCTGAGGGCCACGGTCCATTCCAGGTTACTGTCCATTCCAGGTTGCCTGGCAGAGATCGCAGAGTGCGATAAGGCCGCCCATTGTATGTGTGTTTTAGTTTTAGTTCCTTGTTTTTGTTTATGTAATGGTGTACAATAAAGCATATATAATAAATAAATAACTCTATCGAAAATACAGATTAGAAAATATATGTATCACTATACTTTACTTCAGGGGCCCACGCGCTACAGGGGCCCCGACGTAGACAAAAATTCGCAACATGTTATCCAAAATCCTCTCGTAGGATTAACCAAACATTTGTAAAAAAGCACTATTTGTTTTATACGGGGCCTTTGTGGGAGTTTTGTTACCGGGCCCCTGTAGGACTAGCTACGCCACTGCCTTACCCACTTCTCAAGTTAAACACAACTTACGTAGGCAAAGGTGCCTGCTTAGTAAACATACCTTCATACAACATTGAATCCTAAAATTATTAGATATCTAGGAAACTGGTTTCAATTTGCTATCCCATGTACCTAAACACATTTTAGGCGTAGATTAGATAGATATTCAATTAAACAGTTATGTGAGTGGTAGGCACACGGAGGTACGGGGCGTGTCAATTAACTAAGAAATGTGTAGGATATTAAATTAACTGTTACTTAAAGGTGAGAATTTCTTGGAGTTAGTTATACCTGGGTTGGTAGGTACCTACTACTACTGTATTTGGCAGAATTTGTAATTAGATATATCTAAATAGTAGCATCTTTCTTGTGGTAAAGTTTTCAGCACCCAGGTAGGTAGGTGCGTATAGTAGGTACCTACGCTGAAAATAAGTTGAACCTTTCGCTATAATAATAATAATAATAATATCAATTTATTTCGGACTCTGATCCATATGAATGTTAGTAACAATATTCTTAAATCTATATTAATAGTGTTAGTAACAATATTCTTAAGGTGTATGTTAGTAGGTACATAATAAATTTTGGCAGTATCAATTTAATTTTCCCGTAACTATTTCCACCCAGTGTGCCTGTATGGGACAGTCGTGACGGGATGCTATGGTTACCCGCAGCCACTTCAATTTAGTCCCGAAAATCGGTTACTGGTTACTGCGCATTCAAGGTCAAACGTCATTATAGTTCAACTAGTGTGACGAGGATTATAGGGGGCTGCCCGTAACAATAGCAAATGGTTCAACTTATTTGCCACGTACTGTACCTACCTGTCTAAGACGGTTGATCCCACTTGGAGAAGGCAGCCCCCCACTTCAATTGAGACCCGGAAACATATTGCGTATTCAAGGTCGACCGTCATGATGTTTCAAATTGTGTGACGAGGATTATTACCGATTTTCGGGTCTCAATCGAATTGGGGGGGCTGCGCGTAACCATAGCAAATCATCATCATCATCAGCCTTAATGTTCCTACTGCTGGGACACAGGCCTTTTCTCTATGAGAGGGAATGGTCCGTAATCTACCACGCGGGCCCAGTGCGGGTTGGTGAATGTCACATGTCTTCGAATTTTTGGTTCTAGGACATGCCGGTTTCCTCACGATGTTTTCCTTCACCGTTTTGAGAGCAGTGGTGATGAAATAAATTACACAAACCAACCATAGGAAATGGTTAAACTTATTTGTCGCGTACTGTACCTACCCTATATGAAACGGCCGATTCCACTTGGAGAATGCCTACGCCAAAATCTTGCTTGCACCATCCAATGGAGATGGAACTTTGAAACCACGGGCGCTCAGAGTGGGGACTCAGCTCATCCCTCAAGTAATTCCAGGGCAGATGGTGGCACAGTGATCATGTGCTACAGTGCATAGTGAAGCTCAGGAGAGACCGTTGTAAATTTTCCTCAGAGATGGGCCATAACAGGCGTTGCACAGAGGGGGTTCCGGAGTGGTCTTGCTTTAGATGATGATCGAGGTGGTTTTAGTGAGGTACCAGCTTAAAAATCTGAACTTTTTCGGACTTATCCCCAAAGTTCGGACGCCTTTGGAAGGTTTCCCTTCGAAAACAAAAAAAAAATTAGGTGTATGTAGGTATACCTACCTGTATTGTAATGTTTCAAAAACGGTTTCGTGGTAAATACAGGAACGGTTCGGTCGGAAGTAGGTACATGCTGTAATGCTAGCTCGTTATGGAAAAACTGCCCGGCAAAGAAATTAAGCCAATTTTTTAGTCGTTGTAGTTGTTTTTGCGACTTCAAGCGAATAATTGAAGGCCATACATATTATTATCTCCTCTGTCTGAACTCTATCGATTTATCTGTAAATAGAGAAAGCACCAAAAATAAAGAAAGTGAAGAACTCCGATTTTAACATCATAACATGGGTAGATAACAACCAACGAATCTTATCGTTCATCTATCTAGAAAAATCTAATAAAACCTCCATAACCATGACTAAAAGTACATAGCTATAAAGAAGCCCTCATATTGTTATACAACGCGCCAAGTCAAAATATTAAAAGTTCTTGACATAATATCAAGTCAGCGAAAAGTTTGAAAGGCAAGCGTTATGGTCCATACAATATCGGGCGTGGATACAAAACAGGGCGTCTCGCAGGGCATAACAATTCAATAGAATAAGGTAGCTAACCCCTAGTGGGGAATAAAGCTTTCAGCTTTTGCGATACAAAGGTCAGCTTCGAAACGACGTTGTGGTATCCCTAATATTGCGCCCGTAGATATCATTTTTGTGTGTGTAAATGTGCGGTCTTTATTGAGCGTAGCTATGGTTATGAATGTTGTAATGCGGTTCTATGTGTTGTTACCTATGTATCTGTGTTGCTCAGGTTTGATTCTAAAACTAAGCGGTCTAATGTAGTTACATTAGACCGACGCACACGTAGGCCACGCCACGTAGGCCTCTACGTGGTGTGGCCTATGTGTATGTGACATTTTATATGGCAACTAGACTTGTAGGCACAAGTCTAGTTGCGTGTTTGAGGCCACCTTTGCCCAATGTGTGTACCTTGAGTTTGTAACATTCAATTCAGTAGTCATAAATACCCGCCTAATTGAGATGAATGTGCGGGTAGATAGATGTTATTTAAAGATTGATAAACTAGAGGCAAAAAACTGTTTTAATTATCTACTTTCAAATCTTTTGGTATTGTAAGTAGGTGTACCTACCTATATATATATATATATAGATATTTGTGCTCTTGAAAATAATAATCATGATAATTTTTGTCTTTGTGTGGGCAGGTACACAAAAATGGGGATAATGTTACGATTACTTACTTACCTGAACTTAATTTATTCTAGGTAGGTAGGCACTTACTCTAAGGATTTTCTAACGAGCTCAAATTATTCAAAACATCATCGTCACGCACAGCTCTGCTTGAGTGTATCCTATTAGACACTAAGACAAACATTGAATTTCAGTTTCCAGAACTCCTACTTTTACTTAAGACCCTTAGATCCTATCCTAGATAGCGTAGGTAGGTTCAATACACACCATTTTAGGATAGGAGCATACACATGTAGGTAATAGTCTGTATGTTGGTGAATTCAGATACCTATTAGTAGATCAATCACGTTTCTAAGGCCGTACGAATTAGCATGAAGTTGGAAATACAAGCAACTGCTGTAAATGATATTTATTTCCCAAATAGGTTTTTTAAAAACACTTTTACGCGTAAATTTTTTTTCGTAATTTTTAACTAGATGAGGCTCTTTTAAAGTCCATACAGCAAACATGTAATGGTCAAATCATATTAGAACCATGCAGATTCTAGTATTCACGTTATGAATATCACTGTATTTTTTAAACAAGTTTTTATTTTTGTGAACATAAACAAAATATATTCATTGGTTGCGCGAATTTGTTGTGTGGACTGTAGATTTAAAAAGCGATCTAAGGTTTGTTAACAATATGCAGGTACTGCGTCTAGCGTTTATTAATGGGATAAATGTATTGGGAAGGAACACTGACCTTTAGACTTCGTGAATGGTTACACGTGGCATCGGCCGATCCTCGTCTTCGCACATTTAAATCACTGCCAGGTCCTGTTTTGCACTACACTGCACCACTGTTGAGTTCTGAATGGTTGGAACACGAAATAGCCAATTTTCTTGTAATTTCGAGCGGGCGTGTTAGCGGTGCGGTCACATTCACAATCGATGCACAAAACGTCAATGTCAAATCATTTCTCTCGAGGTCGTGCGGGAAGCGGATACGGTAGGGATAGGATTGCTAGGCCAAAAAAAATAAATTACAAAAAACAAAGTCGCGGATCATAGCAAATTGGCGCAACCATTCCCCCCGGGTTTGAAGGGTTACCTTCAAAGAAAAGAAAAAAAACAAAAGCGAAACTAAACCCTATTACTAATCTAAACTATCAATACTAGGTAGCGAAACAACTTATAACTAACTATGCCACTACTACTGATTAGGCAGAGGGCAGAGGCGAATAACCGGACGCAGGTACGATCCAGTTGCGGTTTTAACTTTTACGACTCGCGTTATTCCGTTCGAACCCGGAAAAACTTCTTCCACTACACCAAGAGGCCAGTGCAGAGGAGGCGCACTCTCAGTCTTCAGTATCACCACAGTACCGACTGTGACTGGATCTGAAGGAGTGTTCCACTTTGGACGCGACTGCAGCGTATGCAGATAATCTGTCCTCCATCGCTTCCAAAAGGACTGAACTAAGCTATCTAGCAGAGCGTGACGCGGGTGAAGCTGCAGTTTGTCAGTCTCGACATCTAAAGCGGGCAAATATTTAAGAGGAGTCGTCGTCAAGAAGTGAGCCGGCGTCAACGCTAGTGGCTCCGATGGATCACTAGACAAAGTCCGACACAACGGACGCGTATTCATCAACGCCTCTACCTGAGCGAGTACAGTGCTCAACTCCTCGTACGAGAGAATCTGTTCGCCTATGACCCGAAACAGGTGCGACTTAAGGCTTTTAATATTCGCCTCCCAATTGCCACCAAAATGACTAGCTGCTGGCGTATTAAAACACCAATCAATGCGATTCTCAGCTAAGACATGGGCGAATTCACTTTGGTAGTACTTGGAGCGTAAGAATGTATGTAATTCCGAAATATTGCGTCGCGCTCCAACATAATTTGTGCCGTTGTCAGAGTATAAGCGCTTAACGGGACCACGGCGAGATAAAAATCGTTTAAATGCAGACATAAAACCCTGCGTACTCAAATCACTGGTTAACTCTATGTGAACTGCACGAGTTGTCATACAAACGAATAGGCAAATGTATGCCTTTGTGGAACGTATACCACGACCACGGGCAATAGTGACTTTAAACGGTCCAGCATAGTCCGTCCCAGTATGTATGAAAGGTTTCACCGTCTGTACGACACGACAAGAACGATGGTCGGCCATTTCCGGCGCGTTGAAACGCGGGCGGAGCTTAAAGCAGGGCACACATCTGTGCACTCTAGCGCGTATCAAATTGCGAGCGGAAAGTATCCAGTACTTCTGTCGAAGAATGGACATTAATAAATCGGGACCAGCGTGACAATTCACCTTATGGTGATAATCCACCAACAAATCCAAAACGTGATCCCTGCGTGGTAGAACTACTGGATGCATTTGTTCAAACTCTAACTTAGCATTTCGCAGACGGCCACCGACACGAATGAGTCCGTCTTGCAAAAATGGTTTCAAATGTTGAAGTGCGGGACTACAAGGTTTATGTGATTCTAAACTACGAAATTCTTTTGAAAAATAAAATTTCTGCAACTCTCGAAGTACAACTGATTCAGCTCTATCCAAATCAGCTGCGATTATAGAACCACGCGATGGTAATAATCTCAAAAATCTTAGGACGTAAACTACACAGCGTAATAGTCTCGACCAAGACGAGACTCGATTAGACAACAACAAAACAACTGACTCTTCACGCGGAACTGATACTACAAGCGTATGTTTCTTCTCCTCGGGTGGTTCTGAAACAGTAGCGGGGTTAAACGGAGCATTTGGCCACTCGTTAGGAGTGGTATGCAGCCAGGGAGGGCCACAAAACCAAAGCGGATGATTTAAAATTTGCGCGGGAAGCAAACCACGTGAGAGACAGTCAGCTGGGTTTTCTGTTCCAGCGACATGGAACATATTTTCCGGTGACAATTCAGCTTGAATCTTAGCCACCCTATTTGCGACAAACGTGCCCCATCGATGGGGTGAAGAGTGGGCCCAACATAGGGCAACGGTTGAGTCTGAAAACGCTACAATTCTCTCTATATTAATGCGAGGACGACAAGTTTTGACTATAGATGTAATCAATTGAACCAACATAAGAATAGCGCAGAGTTCGAGACGAGCAAGAGAGACAACCTTACTAGGAGATACCTTTGATTTTGCGCTAATGAGGAAAACTGAAATGTTATCGCCATTTTGGACCTGAAAGTAAACCACTCCCCCGTAAGCCCTCTCACTGGCGTCTGCGAAACCTACCACATTAACAACAGTGTCTGGTACTATACCAACATGGCGAGGAATCTGTATCTGATCGAGCATTGGAAGCTCTTTCCTATAGCGAGCCCACAACTTGGCAACACTTTCAGGAGCGGTGTCGTCCCAATCACAGTTGGAAAGCCAAAGCTCTTTTATAAGCAGCTTTGCATATAAAACGACAGGAGCTACAAAACCCATTATATCCCATATCCGAGCTACACATGCTAGGATAACGCGTTTGGTACAAGTTGGCGGAGTCGAGCTAATTTTAAGACTGAACATATCAGTTGCGGGTGACCAACTTAAACCAAGGATCTTATGCGAATCACTATCATCGAATTCCTTTACCGAAGTCAACCGGTGTGACGGTGGAATCGACTCTAATGTAGCTTGCGAGTTGCTTGTCCATTTCACCAGATCAAATTGACCGGACTTCATGAGGCTGATTACTTGAGCAGCGGTCTCTATAGCCTCTGCTTCACTAGGTACACTGTACACAAAATCGTCCATGTACAATCCGGTTTCAATAGTGGCCCTTGCTTTCGGGTATGTATCACCCTCGTCAGCGGCCAACTGCTTGATAGTGCGAAGAGCGTGAAAGGGACTAGACTTAAGCCCAAAACAAACACGATTGAATTCGTAAACCTTCAAAGGTTCCTGCGGAGAAAATCTATACAAGAAGCGTTGGAATCTACGGTCACATTCTCTGATTCCAATACTAAGAAACATTTGCCGAATATCGGCAGAGAGCGCAATAGCAAACAAGCGAAAATTTACTATTATTTCAAATAAGTTACCCTGGAGGTTCTGACCACAATACAAGATATCGTTAAGCGATATGCCAGTACTAGTCTTAGCGCTACCATCCATAACCACACGCAGTTTAGTTGTAAGTTTGTCTTCTCTAACAACTCCATGGTGCGGGATGATGTAAAACGGGTAATCACGCGTCTCCTCAGTCTCGGCAGGCGCTGATGAGATATAACCTTTATCTAAATATTCGATCAGCACATCATCATAGGCTTGCTTCAACTTAGGAGACGCCTGCATCTTACGTTCCAAGCATAGAAAGCGTTTTTCTGCGGAGGCACGGGAGCCACCGAGCGAAAAAATATCACCCTTGAAAGGGAGCGCGACAACATAACGACCATCTTTATCACGAGTAGTCGTGCGGGTATAAATCTCCTCAGTGACCTGATCCTCAGGGCTGAGAATAGGTGGGACATTGACCTCTTCAATCTCCCAGAACTTGCGGATGGTAGACTCAAGCGGCGGCTCGACGGTGCAACAGTGCGACACAGTCGAGTAACTATTTAAATAAGCGGGTGCGGAGCCAACTATAACAAACCCGAGAACTGTTTCCAGTGCGTGCGGAGCGGGGTACATCGGAAGACCTTGAATTTTACGTGATAACTGGAGATGCGGGAGAATCGAAGCACCGATCAATAGATCGATATCTCCAGGGAAAGCGTAATTTCCGTCGGCTAACTGCAAGTTCTTAAACTCCGTCAGCATGGACGTGTCAACCGGTACCGTGGGCAACCGTTCCGTAATCTTATCTGCGACTAGCGAATCCATTTCAAACGAAATATTACGATTAAAACGTGAACTAAATATTATTTTAATGGAACCGTGAATGGTTGCCTTTAAACCTCCAAAACCTTTCACTTCTGAGCGGGATGACCAATTATTAAAACTAAACCCAAGGCGTTGACAACAATCCCGAGTAATAAAATTACTCTGGGAAGCGCCATCTAGTAGCGCTCGAACGGTGTGCGGTTTGCCAAAGGCATCTACAATGACAACTTGCGCGGTCGCAAGTAAAACGGTAGTGACTTGAGTACCAGCGGCGGAAAGCGAACACAATGTTACGTCGTTTGCACTTGCAGCAGGCCGCGCGTCACAAGCGTCGCGCGTCTGCGCAGGCTGCTGCTGCGATGGCAGCTTACTACTCTCAAAATGTAAGAAGGTATGATGTCTAGCTGGACATTTACGACAGCTAACACCACTTTTACATGACGTAACCAGATGTTTGTCACTTAGACAATTAAAACACAAATTATTAGTGCGGACAAACTTGTAACGATCACTAGGCGATAATCTCTGAAATTCCGAACACTTGTACAGCTGTGTATGGCTACCCTTACACAGAGAACAGTCAGGTGTTGAGGCGGTATTAACTAGCGTATGTGCAGTCTTGACTGACTTCGATGACGCGTCTATACGGCGATCGGAACCTGTCCTATTCGTGGCTTCATGACGTGCCGACGTGCGCTGCAACACCTTAATATGGTCGCGAATAAAAGATTCTAAATCTTCGAACTTAGGTATTTCTTTACCGCGCTGAGTCGTTTCAAACAGACGAACAGTTTCAGGATCTAATTTCTTTAAACCGATATACAAAAACAAAAAGTCACAGAGGTCATTGACCTTTAGGTTCTTTACTGCACGAACAGATGATGCGAAAATATTTAAAAACTTCTCTAAATTATGATCGTTACAAACGGAAAAACTTTTCAAATCGAATAATTGATCTAAATATGCGGTGGCTACTAATCGCTTATCTTCGTATTTTGTTTTTAAAGTGTTCAAAACTAAATTGTAATTTTCAGCGCTAAACGTAATTCCAGCACAGACAGCCTTTGCCTTACCGGTCAATTTTTCTACGAGATAATGCAATCTCTCGTGATCTGTCAGCGATGTGTTCCTATGTATTATATTTTCGAAACTATCTATAAATAAATTCCAATTTCGAATGTCACCATTAAATTCAGGTATTTGAATTGGCGGCAATCGTGGGCGTTCGCGAGGAGGGTTTGATAAACCACTCGCGGGGGGGGGAGTCTCTAAACTCCTAGCAATACGTTTGATACGACAATACAAGTCATCAAAGGACGACAATGCCTGATAACTCACACAGTAATCAGGATTTAACTCCAACTCTAAAATGTTTATATTATTAATTGTAGATTCAAAATCCGCGCGCAAACTATCTAAAGTTTCCAACGAACACAAGAAAGCATCTCTAATCGCCAGATCCGAGGTTTGCGAAGATTTATCACAAATCGATTGAACACGTGAAAACTGTGAGTCCCTTTTAGCGTATAAAAGCTTTAACTGAACCTTTAAATCAGTACTAACCTTGGTTCCCTTAAGAGACATCTTGTTTTGATATATTCACACTATACACTCAAACAAACACTTAACGAATTATTAAGTAAGCGATAATTAACAGATAACAATATGGTAATATTGTAAACAACAAAGTGAACGGCGAACGAACGGAATAACATATGCGTATATAATCTATGGTTTATCCGTTTCCTACAAATATTCACTCAACAATGAACGGGTATTTTTGAAATGCGTCTACCTACATGCAATTTGTAGGTCTTCCGAATGAATTTTGTCAAGAAAAAGAATGCGATCGATTTATATCTACGCTGATATTTACGTAGCTAAGCTAACTATAATTATGCGGTGCGGTTGACGGCGTAGGTACCGTAATTATCAATGACTCTTTAACTATACGAGCGAAATAACGTATAGTTGCCTAAATGCCTAGATGCGGGTTTTCTACTATTATATCTAGGTAAACAGGCGCGTTGCGTTTATTCCCTATGGAACAAATACTATATTGCGAAATTACAAGAAAATGATTCACGATCCGGCTCGTATGGACCAAAAGTAATGGTTGCGCGAATTTGTTGTGTGGACTGTAGATTTAAAAAGCGATCTAAGGTTTGTTAACAATATGCAGGTACTGCGCCTAGCGTTTATTAATGGGATAAATGTATTAGGAAGGAACACTGACCTTTTGACTTCGAAGGTTCCACGTGGCGCCGGCCGGCGGACCTCGACTTCGCACATTTAACCACTGCCAGGTCCTGTTTTGCACTACACTGCACTATTGTTGAGTTTTTGATTGGTTGGATCACGAAATAGTCAATTTTCTTGTAATTTCGAGCGGGCGTTGTTAGCGGTGCGGTCACATTCACAATCGATGCACAAACGTCAATGTCATTTCATTTCTTGAGGTCGTGCGGGGAAGGGAAACGGATGGTATAGGATTGCTAGGCCAAAAAAATAAATTACAAAAAACAAAGTCGCGGATCATAGCAAATTGGCGCAACCATTCATAGATATACTGAGATGACACAGTCAAAATATTAATAGTTATAAATTTATCTTTAAGGAAGCATCTGGGACTTAATTTATAAATTGAACAAATAGCCCTTTTCTGTAAAACAAAAATCGTCTGAATATCGGTGGCATTACCCCGCAATAAAATACCGTACGACAGGACACTATGGAAATAACTGAATTAAACTAAACGGGCTGTCTCTAAATCAGTTAGATTTCGAATTTGTCTAACAACGTATGCTGCAGAGGTAAGATTTTTTGACAACTTATCAATGTGTGGGGCCCACTGAAGCTTAGCATCAAGAGTTACGCCCAAAAACACTGTAGTACCTTCAGGACTCAAGTACGCTAGATTGGGACATAGAGTTACAGTTTTTACTAGAATTTTTGGTCCGGGAAATTCTACGTGTGGATTACATTCACACGGACAAAACCACCAACAAAGCTCTTAGACAGGTAACTACCTATCTGTAGGTATTTACATTAAGTTGGGATTCTATATTTACATAACTACTTGAACACACCTGTAATAATTGAAATCAGTTTCTATGTAACCAAGTAGGTAAGTATGCGTTAGCGTTAAGATTTCAGTACGTACTCAACCTTTCCCACTTTCAAGTAGGTTCCTACCACAGAGTAACGAATTGCTGCACTGGCATCGACTAGGGACACCAATATTATTTGTGTATGTAGCCTCTGTAGGGTTATGTATGTCCAGTAAAAGCAAAATTTTAAGAGGATCACTTCTGTACAGTACTTACCTATATAGACCAGGGTCTGATGTTGGATTTGAGATCCTTTTTTTTAGGTGGGGAATTATCCAATGACTTGTCTCGCTCTAGGGTGGAACAGCAGGTAGTGTCAGACTTTTAGTGATCAAAAACCCTTTCTATACGTATTCTTTCTTTTCCTTGCGTTCCAAGACCCCGGGTTTTTCGAACCCTTGGCTCCAGTATGACCTGAAAGCTTGTGACGCATCTGTCACAGCCATTTTACACCACTTGAATGATTTTTCAAAAATTTATTCAAAGAATTTCTAACATCAGTGCGAAGCTGGAGTGGGTTGCTAGAAGATCCTTTTTTTATTATTGATATGGTCGCATTTGAAAATCGAAAAATTAATAAATCGTTTTTCAATACACCTATTCGAAGATCCGCTTTTATACCTACCACCGCTTCTAGGCATGCAATGGACTGTTTTCCGCACTAGTGTAGAAAAGTGCGCGTGCTCACCCCCGCACCATTTTATTGTAATAAAATTGTTTATCGTATCAGGATGGGTGCGCGTCGACCACCACGTGGCGCGGGCCAATCCCCATGATACGATAAGTGTATTGAAAAACGTCGTTTGATACACGAGCAAATTTGTCACTGGAGCCCTCGGCCTACAGCTCGTGCGAATTTGGCCTCGGACATAATGACAAACTTTCTGCACTTGTATCAAAATTACTATCGCCAGTGCCGTCCTTAACTGGCCGCGAAGGAATCTTAATGCTCTATGGTTCCCACCATTAAACCGTTTCATAACCATTATCACAGACCGTTATTACATGAAACGATCTTTTTAGTTAGATTAGACGAGCAATCAGAGAATCCTTTGTTTGTACTGTCGAGCTTTTTAATAAGAATTGCTTTCGTTGAGTGTACCTCGTGTCTACAGGCTGGTAAAAAAAATAGGTGGGTATGTAAGGTAGGGTTGTCATTCTGGAGAGCTGTTGTCTAGTTGCTATTCACTGAAATTGGACAAGTACGGGTGAGACTCATACTTATATTTTAAATAATAATAATAATCTTCATTTATTTTTTTCTCACAAAAACATGACCTTATGATTATACATAATTATATAAATTCAATTATCAACAGTCAAGTGAATGTGTGGAGCTGGTGTCTGCTTTATGTGTTAACCTGTTCCTATCAGGTACAGATCACCCAATGTATGAAAAGTGACTCAATCTATTTTGTACTATCGCTGTAATTTCTGCCTGATAACATAAAAAAAAATTCGCTTGAATCCTGCGACGCGGCGCCAAACCAAAACCTTTGTAGTTATCATTTCGAGTGCAAACAAAAATGAACTTAGCGGTGGTAAGGCTGAAGTGTCTTTGATGGTACTTAGTAACTCATCAAATTATATCACTTTAACTTAAATGTCAAATATTATAACTCGTCATTTTCTGCGAATCTTAGTTCGTCACAAATTGTCTTAATACAAGCTTGCTTCTTCGCTTGTGTAAAAATAGTTTTCTCCAAACAAACTTTGGAACCCTGTTTCATCCCTTCAAGTTTTTGGAAAACCCTCTCTGAATGCTCGCCTATGACACAAAAGAAGGGTTTGTGCCATGCTCGTTTCCCAGTAATTTCGGCTATGCGTTGATATGTCAGTAATTAAGTTTCCTCTTACATATTATCTATTAGATTTAGGGAATATATGTAGCGACATCTATGGCGTCACATAAGAACTAATTCTGCATCGCGCAAATAAAGTTCTCCGCGCGATTTGAACATATAGAACAGCCCGAAATCCTCTATCGGGCAATTAGCCCACTAGACATAACACCCGTCTGGTCGGAGGATCCTCCCTTTTCAACGGAGGTATGTGGAACTTTACTCTCTGTTCCACACTCCTCCAAATATACATCAATTATTGTGTAGTCGAAGCTTTTAAAATTAAATAAAACATTTTAATAACATTTGATTCGACTGGTCTAGTGGTTAGTGGCCTTGACTGCTAAGCCAGGGGTGGTGGGTTCGATTCCCGCCCAGGACAAATGTTTGTATGATGAGCATTTATCTATGAAATGTATGTATTTAGAAAAATATAAGTATGTTTATCAGTTGTAGTAGAAGGCACTCCCAGCACAAGCTCTGCTTAGTTTGAGACTAGATGGCGTTGTGTGAAAGTCAATTTTTTTTTTCTTGATACCTGACCCGCAAGGTCTTGTAACAAGGACGGGTCGATTTAGAAATTAAATAAAACAAGCTGTATTTGAGATATTAAAGAAATTATTTTTTTATTTGAAAGGCCCATTTATGCCATTATTTATGAAATATGACATCGTTTAAATTTCCACCGCGGCTTCGAACGGTGGCACGGATCCGAGAGGTCCAATTTTCAATTACTCTAGTGCATAGATCCGGCTGAATCTGAGCGATGGCCTTTAGATAATAGGAACAATAGAATTAATATCAGCTGACAGAATTATATCCAATCGTTTCACACACTCTTACATTAAAGTAGCAATATAAAATCCAAGGTTTATTACAGGGATCTAGTTAGCTCAGACACTAGCTTCTTTTAAAAATCTAGTTAAAGAAACATTTTCCATTCTCTCTTAAGTCCTGGTTCTACTTAATTTCATTTCTTCCGCTAACCCACTTTATTCTTTTTTTTCGCTTATTATGTAATTGTGAACCAGGCTAGAACCAGGGCCGGGTGCGAGAGGTACACACACTTATAACAGCTTAGGTTTATCTTTAAATCAGTGTAAGATGGACGTTCATACCTCAAGACAAATTAACCCACCCCCGTGCCTTCGTTGTCTTTCATGTCAGGGCCGAGTATTTCTTTCAGAAGCAGACCCTTGGCCCAGTAGGCTTTGACTTTGCTTGATCCCTATGGTTTGCTGACAACTCCCTGAGGCGCGCGGGAACAGTGCGCGCTGCTTGGGCTTGGTCTGAACGGTTACCGGACGGTTGGACAACCAGCTAGCCGTTGCTCGCCGTCCGCAATCCCGCGTTGCCTTATGTGGTCGGCCTCCTGCTTTGCTAGCATTAGCATAGCATAGTATAGGATCAGCCTTATAATGTTGTTGTGGTTGCTGGCATTACTATTTCGCAAAAAAACATAACCCTCCTTCTGGCGCAGTCGGGTAAAAAGAAGGCGACCGCCTGACACTCCTCCTCGCCCCGGACCATGGCCTGTACCAATGCCCGGTGCGCCGATCACCCCTACAAGGTCACGGCGATGCTCTCCCCAAGCGTGGCATGCCTCTACCGTGTGGTCTATCACGTCCTCTTTTGCTTTCTAAGATGATGTATTATGGTTTTGACGCGCCTGCGGTTGCGTGGTTTGGGAGTTATTTAACTAACCGTAAACAGCTGGTTGAAATTCAAGATGCCAATGGTTCTAGTGTTGTATCTAATATGACTCCTGCAGTAAAAGGCGTTCCACAGGGCTCTATCCTCGGTCCCCCTTTGTTCATTTTGTATAGTGCAGACATTATTAATGTCCTGAAAAATTGTAAATTTCATATCTATGCAGATGACATTCAACTGTACCTATCTTTTAAACCTGAAGACTATGACGCTGCAGCAGATTTGTTAAATGAGGATCTGAACAGGATAGTAACCTGGTCAAAACAAAACTCCCTACTACTCAACCCAGCCAAATCAAAATTTATGTTGTTTGGTTCAAAAAGTCAACTTAATACTCTAACGTCTCCTCGAGCAAACGTGATCGTGATGGGACAATCTATTGAACGCGTTTATCAGGCGAGAAATCTAGGTTTGATCATGGACGAAGACCTACGCTTTGAGTCTCATGTCGCAGACTGCGTAAAAAACTGCTTTTACCGTTTAAAAGTCTTGTATAAAATGCGCCCCTATCTAAGTGAAGACATGCGTGTGCAGTTAGTTGAAAGTTTGGTTCTATCGAAATTGAATTATGCTGATACCGTCGTGGGACCTCGACTTCTGTCACGTACTTCAAGATTAATACAAAGGGTTCAAAATGCTTGCGCACGATTTTGCTTTAACGTTCCCCCAAGAAGCCATATCACACCATTTTTAAACAAGCATAACATTTTAAAAATGAAGTCGCGTCGCAAGTTGCATTTGGCTTGTCTTCTTTTTGGCGTCATCAAAACTAAATGTCCATCATACCTGTACTCAAAGCTTTCGTGGGTAAATAGTCACCGGCAGAGCAAGGCCAGGCGTTGCGCTCAACAGCTGGCTACTCCGCATCATCGTACTGCAGCTTTTCGAGGTAGTTTTCGATACATGACCTCCAAATGTTGGAATAATATTCCTCCACCCATTAGGGACCTGAAAAATTTCAGTACTTTTAAGGCTAGACTTAAGCAATTTCTTTTAATCTCACAAATCCAATTTAATAATGTTAATGTCGATAAATCGTTTATATAATTCAATAATAACAGGCTAAAATTAATCATTTTTAAGAATATAGGAATAGAACAATAATCAATTCACCAATCTAATGACGTTTTCTTTGTTTTTTAATAATTTATTTTAATCAACTAATATTATCTAATCAATCACCAATCTAATGACGTATTCTATGAATTTTAATTAAAAAAAAATAATCGATATTTTATCGCGTAATATATAACTTACCTGTATGTCATGTATCTATTTCTTCATCTTGGCTATACGGAGGTGGGCTTGATGCGGTGAGCCCGTTGCATCTGTGTCTAGGAACCTCATGGTTGCACTTTCACTCTTGTTTGTTTCCGTCCGACTCCTTTCCAATTGCAATAAAAAATCAGTATCAAACGTCTCTAGCACTTCATATCTCTCACTCTTTGATTTACTTGGTCTAATTGCCGGGCCGGTGTAGCGGTGTTTAGATTTACTTATGCGTCATCGCGTTGATTAGCGCGCCGCGCGTCGCCATCGGCTGATGTAGGTAAAACGTCGGCCGTTATTTTTGTTAGTGGAATATTGTGGGTACCTGGTAATTTTGTAGTTTTTATCTAATATGGTACAAATTTTATTTTATAATCTTATGTTGTTATTTATTAAATAGTTATTTATGTATTTATTTATTTATTTACCCTCGTCCGTGCGTCACTGCGGGGTGCCAACTGAAAACCAGCGCTGGGTGTCTGACGCCCCGCAAATGCTGAGGTGGTCACCCTTTCGGTGCGGGCACGCTCAGCGTACTCTGTACATTTGTGTGTTTTTTTATTATTATTATTATTTCATGTTTGTAACCGTTGTGCTGTGTCTGTCTCGAATAAAAGTATTTCTATTCTATTCTATTCTATTCTATTCCTCCGGGCGGTCCACACAGTGACGACACCAGGGCGTCACTTCTACACGAATCCGGTGCAGGTACTTCCTGAACTTACCATGTTCGGTGAGAACCTGCGTCATGCGGAAGGTAAGGACGCCGTGAGGTCTTTTCTGCCACGCCTCAAAGAGGGGACTTACCGCCATAATTGTGGCGTGCCCAAACTTATAATGTTTCTGTTTTTTTTTTTTTTCATTCGGACGTTCGAAACCCTAAATACGGATGGCTTGTCAGAAAGTTGAACTTACCTACATCATACAGATTTATCCTTTTTTTTTCGGGTTGCTTCTGGAATGAAACATTTTGTTTGAACGACAGCTAATAATTTCCTGGTTTTTGTATATCATTATGAGATACATTTGGTCGTTCATTTAATGTAAGTAATTTGTATGTAGTTGTATTTTGGGCTGGTTTTCGCTACTTCACAACTGAAGCGCGTATTTTGCTTACGAGAGGACAAATGTGTCATTCAATCTATCCCAGCTCATCAAGGAAGGCCAGCAGCACCTTGGTGTTACTGATCATTTTACTGAGGATACCTGGGTTTCCGAAGTAATTTGTCCTGTATCCAGCCACCTTTGGGCAGCTTAGAAGCAGATGAGCTGCTGTCTGGTCCTCCTCCATGCAGGCTCTGCAGGCTTTATTCATTCAACGTCCGTAGGTATCTTTCATCTTTCGTAGTTAGATACCTATCTATGTGATATTAAAATAGACAAGAGGGGTGTCAGTTGAACGTTTTAAACATTACTGTATTTATCAATGTACTAAGTCTAATGTCCTGTGTTGGAAATTATCAATTATCTCCTCCTGCTCTAGGAGTTGGTGGTCTGACAGGTACTGTCGTACCTCGGAAACCACTTAAAGCCGTTGATCCTGCGCCTGATCTCTCTATGGTCTAGCGTATGAGAGTAAAGGAACAAAAAGTGCACCTGTGTTTGCTCACGCACTTGATCTTTATAATATTTTCTGCGTACTTGGATAGTCTCTGTTGAGATTGGCCTTTGTTATCGAAATTTGATCTAGGGAGATTATTTAGAAGTAACCTATCACTAGCTAAAGGTGGCAACCACGTACCAGAAGACGCAGCGTTGGAAGGCCTCCCACACGGTGGACCGATGACCTGGTGAGGGTCAAGGGAATCTGTTGGGTGCGAGACGCACAAGACCATTCGTTGTGGCGACACTTTGGGAGTGTCTTTTCAGCATTGGACTTCGTTCATCTGGAATAACTAGCTAAACTTGAAAATATTGGTGTGACGATAACCGCTTGCACATTTTTACATCCAGTATTTTTAACTCACATTTTTTTATGACGCAGTAAAGTTGCGGTCTCCCCAAGATCTAATTATCGTATCAGTTTAACCGCTGACGTCAACCACACCACCCACGCTATACCGAGCCATTTAATTTTGTATTTCTGCAACAGTTTAAAATGTTAAACCAAAAATAAACTACTTACGTCACGTTCGCCACAATACCTACTAATTAAGTAAACACCTACGGTCTTACGTAGATGGAATGTGCACTGAAATAAAGGCTGGTGTCATACTAATATTATAAAGGAAAAGTTTGTGAGTGTGTGTTTGTATGTATGTTCGATACTTTCTCTCCTACACTGATGTCTATCTCTCTATTTACTTACCCCTGGATAGGCTGTTCCGCTTCCATACATTTGACACCTAATTTTTGTCCCTATTTGAAGCGCCACCCGTGAGCGTCCAGAGAAGAAATTTTGACGCATGCAAATGGCTGCAGAGAAATGTACAGTACTTTGAAGTATGTGAGACATGAATAGTTTTAGTAAGGTACCGCAGAACTGTAGACACTCGCTACAGTCATTATAGCCGACAGCGCCAAAATGGCGACATAACAAACACGGACAAAAGCACTTTGACAGCTTCTAGTCCAGTGTGTTAATAATTAGATGTCAGTGGTCTCCCAGCCGGAGTCTACGTTTCCTGATAGCTACAGCCTAGGGATTTTTAAGTCAAGACTGAATAGGTTCCTTCTAGGCAAGCATGCTCCATCGTCGTCCACATCATCGCTTACCATCAGGTGAGATAGTGGTCAAATGCGAGCCTATATAAAATGTAAAAAAAACTTCATACACCATTATCCTGGGAATATATTATGTTCTCTTGGGACAATTTTCTAGTTTTATGCCGGTGAAACTGCTGGCAGTGCGTAAGTTTGAGTGCCATTTTTTTCGAAGGGAGATCTTCAAAAGGCGCCCGGACTTTGGGGATAAGTCCGGGGAGTGTCAGATTTTTACCTCACTAAAACCACCCCGGTGATCACCATCAGTGAGTTTGTTTTGTATAAAAGTTGTAATAAAACAGTTTAGCATTGTAAAAAATAGAATTTGGTCTCCGTTAGTTCTCGCATTTAACAAAGTCTATAGTCTTTTTTTTACTGCGTACATCGGAGGACTGGAACCATTTGCTACTGCAACTAAAGGACACTTTTGGGTTTTAGTCAGAAAAAGTCTGCCATACCATTTCGCAGCTCTCAAGAGCGGAAGAAGCCATTGAATGATTGTCCACCTCAAAAAAAGGTGTCTAACATGAATTTTTTAAGGATGGGAATCATGCAATGCCTTTTCCCGCTCTGGGTGGAGCGTGAGGGCGTGTCAGACTTTTACAGACTAAAACTACACTTGTGTCCTTCAGTTGCTATTTGTATTCTAAGCCAAGGGTACCCTTTTCAGAAAATCGATTTCGGCCTTGCTGAGCCTCTACGTAAACTCTACTCTTTGCTGACATCTCGTTGAGGAGTGCGTGGAGCTGTACGCGCTGTTGACGACTTAGGCTCGGTCGGTGTGATTAAGTACCGGATAACCGGACGGCGAGCTACCCAATGCTCGACGTCCGCAAGCCCTCTTCTACCGTAGTTAGTAGTCGGGATTGGGGTCTCAGCGGCTGGGGCATGACGATGTTCGTTCCCTCACGCGTGCGGCCTCCTCCTTCGTTACCATTACTGCTTCGCAGAAGGAGGCGACCGCCTGTTATTTCTTCTCGCTGCGGACCATAGCCTAAACCAGGGGCCGGCGCGAGAGGTCGCTGCTGCCAATCGCTTCCACGAGGAAACGGCGTTGCTTCACCCGAGCTGGGCACACCTACACCTTATGTTTCACTGTGTCCTCCGGGTTCCACTCGGGCGTTTATTCCACTTGAATCCGTTGCAGGAATCTCCCGAACTTAGGTACAATTTTCGGTGAAGACCTGCGCCAAGTGGAAGGTGAGTACGCCGTAACGCCTCTCCAGCCACTCCTCAAAGATAGATCTTATTGTCACCCATTAAAATACTTACAAAAGATATCTCTGTAATACCTTTAAAAGTCACCAAAGGAGGCTGTAGAGTGCAACGAAGGCAAAATTCCATTTTAAGCTTTTATTAAAATAAAATCCCCTTCATTATGAAAATAACTGCTCAGCTTACCTATTCAGAGGCTGTAATAAAATCAATTTCCCAATGTGCACACGCTGCTTATTATTCCCCATTATATTCTCAGCTACGGAAAGCGAATACCCATTATCGATGCACACGCATGGAGGGAGTCGAATAAATTGCGAGCGAATACGAGCTTTAGGGTGTAGCTACATTAGATTGCTAAGCTGTAACTATAGCGAGGAATGCGTGTGATGATTTTCAGACCGTATATCACACTATCACACAACATCGTCTAGTCCCAAGCTAAGCAGAGCTTGTGTTATGGGTACTAGACAACTAATAAACATACTTATATATTTCTAAATACATACATATTATACATAAATTACACCCAGAACAGAAGAAATGATCGTGCTCATCACACAAACATTTGTCCTGGGTGGGAATCGAACCCACGACCTCCGGCGTAGCAGTCAGGGCCACTAACCTAACCACCAACAGGCCAGTCAAATATACCTATTATACCTAATATTCTTTAAAGAGAGTTACAATGAGTTTTGTATTGAAGTTTTGTTTTTTTAAGGTGGGAAATCATCTAATGACTTCTCCAGCTCTAGGGCGGGGCGAGAGGGCGTGTCAGGCTTTTACTGATTAAAATCACAGCTAAATCCTTTAGTTGCGATATTTAAATTAGTCAAATAAATTTTCCGCTCTATGTGAAGCGAGAGTCAGAATTTTGCCAAACTAAAATTCACCTGTGTTCTCATCGTCCTTTCCATTTCAGGGCTGCAATAGATACCTAACTCTTTCAAACAATCGCGCAACGCGTTCATAGCTTGGCGTCGTGTATAGCTATACACGCCTTAGGTGGACAGATAGCCTTATATATGCGTCACTTCTGTAAACGAAAGAATTTCTATACATGAGAGGTACGATTACTTACGTACTAATGGAAATACCGTCTTTTTAGATAAAAAATTATTACTTTTTCATTGGTTTTAGGTATTTCTGAAATGTTCTCTTTGTTCGAGATACGTTTGAATGTACTAAAAAGCTCATAGGGTAGTATTACGGCGGGCAATGGGTAGCTCGCTGTCCGTTTGTACGGTAACAGACCGGACAGAGCCCAAGTCGTTTACGGCGCGCACTGTTCCCGTGCGCCTCAAGGAGTTGTCAGCAAACCATAGGGGCCCAGTAGGGTCGAGGCATAGTCTGGGGTTCTGGGGAGGTATGAAAATGCAAACCAGGGCCCTGGAACCAAGGCAGGAAAGGAACAGGGTAAGTTTTTAGTCAGTAAGAGTCTGACACTATTTTCCGCTCCGTCCAAGATGATTTTACCTAACATAAAAAAAATTAATAGGGTAGTTTTACGTAGAATTAAAGATCAAGAAGAAAACATATTATTTATTTGGCACAATACGCAGATACATATAGTGTAGTAAAGCAGGTAGAAGTTTAAAATAAAAAAAGCTAGTCAAGTGTGAGTTGAACTCGTACACGAAGGGTTCCGTACTACAAAAACATAAAAAAAACTAACAAAATAAACGTAAGTACAATAATTTTAACATTTCTTGTTGTAGAATCCCCTTTATTTTTTAATGCGTTGTTGTAGAGGTAATAAAAATACTCATTCAGTTAAAATGTTGTTAGGGCCAACGCTGAGTTAAGCGGGAGAATGCGCAGGAGACCGCGCGGGCGCCCGTCGCGTGTCTATTGCGCGTGTGTCGTGTGCGGCGGTCCCTGTAGCGGAAACCGAATTATTATCTGCGCAGTGTCGCTAGTATAACAGTGTGCATATAGTCGTAGCGATGGGGAACTTTAATGTATTATTACGTAGCAAAAGACGTATCCCTACGCGTCGACCCGCCACGGGACACTTTTGTATGGGACCGCGCTTGCGCCCGCTTAACACAGCGTTGGCCATTACGGTTTTGAGACACAGCCCGCTAACGCACGAATGGACGGACATCGGATGGTAATTAATAGGTCCCTTGGTACTCTTCGAGTACGTAACCCTAAAATGAACACCAACATTGTGTCTTACGGTTGCGATAAATAGAACCAGTCCAGCAAAAATGCCAATCAACTACGTCGTAGTTGCATCACGCTTCTCGGTTTCTCCATACAAACTTCCAACTACTGTTTTACTCCCTTAGGAGTAGAGTAAAATCCGTTCTTAGCGGCTGTCTACACCCTATAACGAATCTACTTGCCAAATTTTAAGTTTCTAGGTGTAATAGTTTTGGAGATTTCGTGGTTAATCAGTGAGTGGTATTTCGCTTTTATATATAGATTAATTCATATTTGTATCACACATACCTACAGTATGTACACACACGTAACATTATTTTAATAAAGCTAGTACCTATTTACTTATCAGTCGCCTTATTATCATTTCGCTCCAAGTTCTAACATCACAAATGGCGACTGTGACATGAGAATCCCAAGGACTGTCACTTTTTCTTTAATAGTCCTATTTTGGTCTGTGTGCACCGTCTTATATTGTGCGTATAGCCTTCTCTAGATTTCGCATGACATATGTCCTCATCGGATATGGCAAGTTTGGGAAGTTCCTGTTTTAGATTCAAGCAGAAAAAACGCCTGGGTATCATCATTATGCAAAACGCCCGGAGGACGGTGGTATGCCCCGCTTGGTCGGAGTACTGCGGTGGCAAGTGGCGGCGTCGGCTTCCGGACAGGCCTCTGGTTCTGGTCCGTAGCGGTGGTCTCAGAAAGCAAAGACCAACTAAAGGTATGATTGCAGTAAGTATAAGTATGACGCGTTTTCTCGTTCCACCTTAGAGGGGAAAAACTCATTAGAAGACCACCTCAAAAATAAGCGTTGTTTAGATAAGTTGTCTTCTAAAATACAACAAAGTTTGAGTTTTTTTTTTTAACCTTTTTAATCTTTCTATTCAAAGATGTATCGACCTAGCTAAATGATGTTCCAATCGTTTAGACTAAAAGCTAAGTGGGTGCAAGTAAAAACAAGTTGGAAAAGGTTGTTAGAATAAAAATAGACCAATTAGACCAGAGTATCTACATCACGCTTACATCCCCTGAAGATTCCTTCAGGGGATGTAAGGAGACAAATCGTACGCCCACAGCTTCCAATAATGTTGTAAGTTCGTAAAATAGTCTATTGTGGGAAACAAACAAGCCTACGTACTTTCTTTCTTTTTTTTGACCTTGCCTTACACTAGGTAGGTATTACCTCCTCTATCGTTGATGCTTTTACAAACATGTAGGTACCTAAATCTAAAGGCAGGCAAGGTATCCAGATCCAGAATGTAATGACGGTCGCCTCCTTCTGCGAAGCAGTACTGCTAGCAAAGGAGGAACCGCACGCGTGTGGCAATGGCCCTAACGACCTAGCCACCGCAAGGATTCCGATCCCTATGTCTAGCCACCGTAGGCGCAGGTTTGCGGACGGCGACCAATGGGTAGCTCGCCGCCCGACCGTCCGGTAACCGTCCAAACTGGGCCCAAGTCGTTGAGTCGCGCCTCAAGAAGATGTCAGGGGCCAGCAGGGTCAACGCCTACTGGGGCCATGGGAAATGTGAAAATTGAAAACCGAGGCCCTGGAACGAAGGCAAAGAAGGAACATGAGTGGGTTTTTATTCAGTAAAAGTCTGATACTTTCTCCCGCCAAGCCCAACGGCGCAGACGCAGAATATAATTGTTCTGGGTCTGAGAAGTCTAGGGTCTGTTAGTGATACAAATATTAATTCCGCGCGGGAATCAAATCCATGACACTTAGTGCAGCAGGCAATTGCTAGTAGTTAAGCATTTGCATTGTGCCCATCGTGAAGTAAAATTTTAAAATAACCTTAAAAGTCTCTTCAAACTCAAAATTTTATTCAGCGTTTTATTTCTTTATATTGCCGTGCATGGATAGAAACTACATGACCCAAGTATATATATTAATCTTGGTATGGATTCATGTATTTCAACTAGTTAAATAAAAAAGTAGAAAATAGAAAAAAATTTGACTGTGTGTGTGACTGTGGTAGGTTTTAAATATGTACTTTTTTTTTGCAAATGGGTTTTTAAAAACACTTTTACACGTAAATTTTTTTTTCGTCAGTTTAAACTAGATGAAGCCGGTGTTTCCTAGCTGACTACCCTGAGAAGAAACACCGAAACAAACTCAGGGGTCAAAGTCTCTTTTAAAGTCCATACACATGTAATGGTCAAATCATATGAGAACCATACAAATTTTAGTCTGGGATGGTCTTTTGATGAAAGAACCACACAGTTCTGAGTGGACCTGTCCAGTCAGTGCAAGCATTTGTCAGTATTCGTGTAGCTCAACTCAGGACTAATACGGAGCTCAACGACTTGACGAACAATACCAAAGAAAGGACATTTGGGTAGGCCGCAAAAAGTACTCATAACTGCCCGACATTATGTTAAAATTAAAGAAAAGGAAAAAATAATTCACATAGTGACATTCAAAATCATAAAATTTACAAAATTGTAATTTTACAAAGTAAATATAGCAAATTGTAAAAACAATATATATAAAAGTAATTGTCAATTTCAAATTGTAAAATTAAACAATGTCATAATTGTAAAAAAAAGAAGTTAAAAATAATTTCATAATTGTAATATAACAATAATCGTCAATGTAAAAAATAAATATAATTAATAATGAAATGGGAAAATTAGAAAATAAGCTATGACTACCATTAGTGATTACTGGAGCAGGTCAATCCCAAGCCGTTTTGCCATCGAGATACTCTTTTACAGTATAAAAAGCCTTCTGGCAAAGTTTTATTTACTTTAGGTATCTTAATGTTATCACATAGGTAGGTATATTATAAAGGAGAATGTTTGTGTGTGCTTATGTTTGTTACTTCATCACGCTTGAACGACTGAACCGATTTCGCGGAAGCTTTGTATACGGATAGACCATATCCTGGAATCGCACATAGTGTATGTTCCTTTGGGATAAATTGCTACAATCACACGAGCGAACTCTCCAGAAGCTAGTTTTAGAAAATTTTCAAACTGCCTGTTAAAATCCTTGACAGAATTTTCCCGCGCATGCTCTGAAGTACTTGCAACTATTAACCCGGGTCGTATAAAGTGGATTATATCCAGCAGCGAAACGAAATAGCGTCCGGTCTGCAGGCCAGCGCTCTGATGGCTATTACGGCATTGATTGTTAACCTCTTTGAGCGGAAAAGATTTTCAAAGTGGTGTCCAGAAACTAGACTGATTATAGAATTTTGGGGCTTGAATTCAATTTTCTTTTCATCTCAAAACATTTTCTTTCACATAGGACTACTAATGCTATTCAAGAAATGAGTGTACGACAAATGGTTTTTAATTACCTAACCGTCATTCGGTAATTTATAACCAATTGTCGTACACATATTTCTTGAATGACAGAAGATAAGATGGATAAAAAATATGATAATCTGTATTTTATATAACACTAGCGACCCGCCCTAGCTTCACACGGGTGCAATGGTAATATTAAATATACATATATTATGCATGTATTATACCTTCCTCTTGAATCTCTCTGTCTATTAAAAAAACCGCATCAAAATCCGTAGCGTAGTTTTAAAGATCTAAATATACATAGGGACAGACAGCGGGAAGCCACTTTGTTATATACTATGTAGTGATTATTTTTAGTATATTCGAAACCTGAATATAGTTGGATCAGGATCAGTAACTGAATCGATTCCAATAATTTTTAAATCATGTTACATTTCCTTCTAAAAATATTTAAAAAAGGTCACAAGTTGAGCACTACCGACAATAAGTACAACACAGGTCTCGACAGGTCATAATAGGCATCAAGTGTCAGCGCACTGCTGGGTGCGGGAGCAATACAACCCCTCAGTCGCTCGGATGGCCTACTGACCATATATTTGTGCGAAAACTAGGTAACATAACAAGCTTATAACTTTGTGAGTTTCCATGATACAGTTTTGAAATTTTGTACATACATTCTTTTCATAAAAATACTAGACACGTGTTTCGGGTTTCGCATATACTGAAACTAATTTTGTGTATCTTACTGCATCTTTACGTAGGCATAGATATCTTTAGAAACCTGAGCTAAACTAAATGCTAAAACGTACGTTCCTCCACCTCATCAAACAAAACAAATAAAAAATGTTTCTATCACAAAATACACATATAGATACACATCATGATAAAAAATTCATACCTACATTTGCAAGCGTTTTATCACTGAAGCAACGACAAACATAATATTCCGAATTCATACGTACATAATATATTTATAACTTTATTTGTGGCACAAATAAGCACATTTGGAAGCATTAGGTAAGGCTAAAGCGTTTTTATGTCAAGCAGATCGTGTTCGGAATCTTAACGTAATGTTGGCTAACAGTTTTCGAGCTTAACATAACCTCTTTGGCACCGTAAACGATATCGCTTGCGGAGGAGACATATAAAATAATATCTATTCGATAGAAGTTAAACGTTTTCTTAGCGCGATTCTTACCTTGAACAAGCTTTGCTGTGTTGGTATTTTGTTGCTGTTGAATAAGGGTGGGTCAGACGGTTGCAAAGTAGCGTCCCAACCAAGTTCACCTTGGTTGGACCTATTGTTAACAATCATCTGGTCCATCCATAAAGACTCGCCGGCGATTTCTCGAACCGGGGCTTGGTTCAGGCCATGCTCCAGAGCGAGGAGGAATGGCAGGCGGCCGCCTCCTTCTGCGAAGCAGTAATGCTGCTAAAGGAGGAAGCCGACCGCATCAGGCAACGGTGCACACGCCGCCGCCGCGCGCCGCCGGGATTCCGATCCTGATTTCCGGCCACCGTAGGCGCGAGCTCGCGGACGGTGGGCAATGTGTAGTTCGCTGTCCGTCCGTCCGGTAACAGACCAGTCCGAGCTCAAGTCGTTTACGGCGCGCACTTTTCCCGCGCGCCTCAATCAGTTGTAAGCAAATTGTAGGGGCCCAGCAGGGCCGAAGCTTACTGGGGCCTAAGGTTATGTGAAAATGGAACCTGGGGCCCTAGGACGAAGGCTATGAAAGGAGCAGAGTAGATTTTTAGTCATTAACAGTCTGACGCTATCTCCCGCCCCACCCAAGGGCGGGATTTGTCATTGGATGATTTTACTTACCATTAAAAAAAAGCCCTTATAGACTACATAAGTCGTCCTTTTTTTTGAGATGAGAAATCTACTAATGACTTACCCCGCTCTAGAGTGCTGTGCGCGGGCGGTTCAGACTTTTACTGACTATAACCATACCTAAGTTCATTCAGTTAATAATAATTGTTTAATTTTCCACCACACAGGTTGTTTCATAAATATTGTTTAACCGCACATGGACAATTATCTAAAACAACCCGCGATCGTAATTTCAACTAAGTAAAATTTGTTCACTTAGTCGTCACTAGATGGCGTTGTACCGTTTTGGTCAATTTCTACATCGCGGTGTTAAGATTCTCCGGCATAGTATAAGGTCTTAGCATAAACATCTTTTTTGTTAACCACTAACCACTACATCGGAAATTAAACCAAATTGGAATAGAAAGTGAAATTGAAAGAAAAACAAATTATAGGGATGGACTAGAGCCTAAACTATAGAAACTCTTTATTTCAGGTTTCTAGGACATTCACCCTCATCACTCTTTAGTTGCCTTTTGCTTCCCAGGATCACAGGTTTCCCTTTCAGAAGTCGATTCGTGATGTCGTTCTCTGTTGTTGAGGAATCTGATGGATGCGTGACGAACAAGACCGGTCATTATGACGACATTTGGTGGAGGCCTATGTCCAGCAGTGAACGTCTTTCGGTAAAATGATGATGCCGATGATGACCTATGTTGTATTGGCTCTTTAAAATAATGTTAATCAAGAAATTCTTCAAGAAACTATTGCTTTGTAAAAGAAAATCTTTGCAACGTTTAATTCTCCTTTTCAGGGTTGCAGGGTTCCGCGGAGTTGAACATAAAGGGAAGACGTGAGTAGATGTGAATGGAGATGTGTTTTAGTCAGTAAATGTCTGACACTTACTCTCCTTTATTTATCTGATAGCGATATCTATGTCGTTACAAAGGAACTATCCTGAGTCGCGTAATTAAAGTTCTCCGCGCGATTTGAACAGATATAACCGCCGGAAATCATCTAGGTATCAGACCAGGTTTTTTCCACAACTTTCACACAACGCCATTTAGTCCCAGACTAAACAGAGCTTGTGCTATGAGTACAAGATAACTGATAAACATACTTATAATTTTATAAATACGTACATAATATATTATTATAGATATATTACACCCAGACACAGAACAAATGATCGTGCTTATCACACAAAAATTTGTCTTGTCTCCCAACCTAACCACTAGACCAACAAGTTAGTCAAGTTATGCTGAACTGGACCTATTCGGAGCAGTAATGAGACAAACAATGTTGTTTTTTTTATTTTAACTGGCTATATATTTGTTACATGATTGTGTGTGTCTGTGTGCCAAATTATTTGGCACACGTTTATCATAAATATGTTTTCTTATTTCATTCTTTCAATTATTAGACTACTTGACCGAAAAAAAAACTCTTGCTTTTATACGATCAATTTCATTTATCAGGCATCAGCGCAAAATTTATTCATCTTCTTATTATTCTTACTCCATCTTTGTATATTGGGCGTCATCCTTGGTCTTCCCCAACTCTGGTAGTCTTCCGTATTCATAAATTGACCCCATTGTATACATAAGTAGTTAGTTAGAACTACTTATGTATAATTTATGAGACTGATCTAACATTCCTTTGCTTAGAAACAGAGATATTCAAAGAGAAGATACCTACTTACCTAGTGACGCAATTCTCATATTTGTGTTACTCCAAGTAATCATCACGGTTGGAACGCTTTCGACATGTTCCATCGACTATTTACATGTATAATGAGGTCTTCCTGCCTACCCTCATATATTAACATTTTGTTGAGAGCACTGCCTTGTCTGTTGCGTGGGCACACGACCCGTAGGAATAACATACATAAAACTAAGCGTGGTAGTCATATTATTCTATGGAAATATGATTTCGAATAGGTATTATTTATACTTCCCTTTATATATGAATAATGCGGTCCGATTTCTGATAGCTAAAAATAGCTTTTTCCTACTGATCTATTCAGAATGAAGTTATTTAGGTAGGTTGTTGTGAGGTAGGCACTACATGGTGTCGGACGTCTGCTTCCCATGAGTGTCGCAACAGGCAACGTAAAGACAGAAAGAACATACGTCAATACATTTATATCTATTACTCGTGACTGTGCAAGGAGCAATAGCTATAGTTAGCTAAGTTGACA
Source organism: Leucania comma (assembly GCA_958295575.1). Classification (NCBI taxonomy): domain Eukaryota; kingdom Metazoa; phylum Arthropoda; class Insecta; order Lepidoptera; family Noctuidae; genus Leucania; species Leucania comma. Next base: position 7,364,653 of record OY282469.1, read on the forward strand.
AAGGACTAACTATACACCTTTAAATTTTAGTTGTTTTAATCCCGCGGAGTGTCGATTCGGTACATGGAACTCTATCGATTTGTAAAGATTTATATGAAAAATAAAGTACTTTTTTTTAACTCGAATTAATTTACGCATGTACGAAATTGATTTCTTTAAGTAAACGTCAGCTGATCGAGGCCAATGAACTGTAGGTAGTTAGTATGCAACGACCGACAACTTCCTACAAGGTCTTTGACTCGTTTACTTAAAGAAATTAATTTCGAACATGCGTATATTAATTCGAGTTTTAGAAAAAAAGCACTTTATTTTTTAATTTCGAACCGAATTGATCCTCCACGGGATTAAACCGACCAAAATTTAACGATGTATAGTTGAACGATATTAATCTCTAAAAACAAAGTCAGGTAGCGCAACAAAAGGCAGTAATTGTGTAACATCAGAGCGCTTATTATAGGCGCTTCGTCCAGCCGGGCGAAACTTTAGCCGTTACGCTCCCGATTGTCTCCTGAGGAAATTGAACCGCACCGGAATATGCCGGCGGCGGCCAGATTTAAATCTATATAATTACTTATAGCGGATGAGACTGCCGTCCACGGTAGAACTGACCTTTTTGAAACTTGTGGTTACCTATAGATTTTTGTTTTGGTGATGTTGAAGGAGAAATAGGGTCTGTAGTTAAGTGATAAGGGAAGTTAGGCCGTGTTTACGGAGACGCGGTGCGTTGGGCGTTTCGTCATACATTGCTGCAGCGGGCCGCGTTATCGCTCGCGCAAACACAAACATATGGCAATGTACGACGGACAGCCCGACGCGCCGCGCGACGCGCCGCGTCTCCGTAATCGAGCACTTAGTCTTGTTTGTGCTTGGAATGATTTAGTATTTGTTCAAAGGTATATTCTAGGTGGTGAGAGGAAATGGAATGCAGTCGCATTCTTCTACGAAGCAGTAATTTTAACGAAGGAGGCGTCCGCAAGAGTGAGGGAATGTATAAATGTATATCCTTACGCCCTAATCGCCGCATTAGGAGATGCCCCGGGCGTCAGTAGGCAAGGGCTTGTGGACGACGAGCGATGGGTAGCTCGCCGTTCACTCATCCTATAAGGACCGAGCTCGAGTCGTTGACGGCGTGTAGTATTTCACGTGCGCCTCAGAGAAATGTCAGCAAACTGAAGAGGCCTAGCAGCGTTCCTGCTAGGACTATAGGATTGGTTCTAAAAAGGATATACGTACTCATGGCCCTGGAACGCAAAAGGCAACTGATGGTGTCGTTTTAGTCAGTGAAAGGCTGATATGTCCTCCCGCTTCACTCTAGCGCGGTAGAAGTCATGAGATGATTTCTCATCTCAAAAAATAAATAAATAAAGCGTTTTTGTGCAACAAAAAGATTGATTTGATGACTAATAATCAATGATGAAACTCCAAAAATGGGAGCGGCATTTCACATCAATATACCATTACGTATCATCCAAACTAGGAATTCATTATGTATCTTGAAGAGCAGTGCACTTCAAATGGATTGACTTGATACAGTTTTACCTATTGATTGTAAGTATTTCATTTCCTTTCATATCTCTCCTCACACAGTCCATCCTTCTTTTTTTATCTCTCCTCTGGTTTTGGCCTCTGCCTCTCCATCCATTCACATGTTTTTACTATTTACACTATTCGCATCTCTTTTGCCAACATGTGTATTATCCCTTCTCTTCACATGAGCGTATCAGATGAACGATTCCCGTTCAAAATTTCAGCTACATTCATAGGCATACGCACAATTTCGGTCTTTTTTAGGGTCTTGTACCTCAAAAGCAAAAAAAGAAACGGAACCCTTATAGGATCACTTTGTTGTTCGTCTGTTTGTCTGTTTGTTAAGACCCTTTACCTAGGAACGTGCGTCAGCGGTTCCTTGAAGCTGCGAAAAACCAAAGCTAATGAAAAAAAAAGTTACGGCCGTTTATGTCGCAAGAACCGTATACTTCGTCACTCTCAAGGGAATCAAAATTGATAAGGTACTTACCGTTCGAAGACATGTGACATTCACCAACCCGCACTGAGCCCGCGTGGTGTATTACGGCCCATTCCCTTCCTGCTGTGTCCCAGCAGTGGGAACATTAAAAGGCTGATGATGATGATGACTTACCGTTAACGTAGAATCCTGAAATTTGGCATAAAGCAAGATCTTATAGCACAGGTATAGAAATAAATCTGAAAACAGCAAAGTTGTTAAGTTACAAAAAAAAATATAGTTTTGCGGTTCGGAAAAATCTTCTCGACTTCATTCTGAAACTGAACTAAATACATCAATAAGTTTATACGGGTACCTCAGTACGCGTGTCTGACTCGCACTTGCCAAGTTTTTTTTTTATATTAAAGACTCGGAAGATTGCGAAAGTGCTTATCTCACCAAAGCACCCAATGAAACTCACAAACTTTTTTATTTCAATAATAAACTTTAATGGTTTCTTCATGGAGTTTGGAAGATTTCGCCATGTTTGTTCGTTACGATATCAAAATATTTTCCTATGAATATTTTGCGCAGTTACGAGTACCTGAGAAGGAAACTTCTTTGCGTCACACAATTACCTATGCATATGGATGAATATGCCTTAACTGAACAGGTGGGTCAGATTATGAGAATGACCTTCCTTTTTTGTGAATATTTTGCTATATTTCAATATTCTTGGTTTCCTAGATTGACGATAAGGGCTGAAAGTATTGCGGTCTGAAAACATTTTTTGACAGTAAAAAAAAACTATGCTGCTTTGTGGTTGAAAATGGAACATGCTTGGCTAGAAGTAACCTATTTACTTTCGACTAAAACTACTTTAATTAGTATTGCAATTTATGATTTTTGTTTTCATCTTTAAGCGGATTAAGGCACTGAACCCTCGAAGCGGTTTGCTCCAGCGGCCGCCGCGGCAGAGGAAAGGTCGCAAAAAGTCGCGAACAATCGCGCACAGCGCGGCCCTAAACCGCGTCGTGAAAATTGCTTTAATTTTGTAAATATATATTTGCAGAAACTGCGGGAAAAAAACCGCTTCGTGAGTTCTCTCCCTAAGATATCAAATTTTATGTGTTTAAGCATGGTATTTGGTAAAAATCAAGAAAAAGTGTAATAATATATTAAATTTCGTAAAAACATTTTTTACATCGTAGACGAGTTCAAAAACTAAACCAACAACTAGTGTTAGGTCTGTTATCTTAAAGATTATAGGACGTAAAGCGATGAGATATCGGAAAAGCAACCTTATCGCAGATGTATATTCAACAGTACGTGTATAAAAATATAAAGAAAGATCGAAATGAAAAGCCTGTCGTTTCCAGTGCCTATCTGACAAGGACCTCTATAAAACGTAAACTTCTTAATAAAAATACTGTCCATTAACTTCGACTATCGTTCATTCCAAAATAGAACCTGGATCATAAAAATACCTTTCAAAATGTAAATCTGTTCTTATTCATGTTACGAGTATTTTGGCTGAATATACTCCTTTGCTTTGAAAGCACAATTTTGACTATTATCGAACTATATTCTACAATATATTGACTTAGCAGTCTTGGAACTTGGAACATTAGATGCTAGTTGTATCGGCACAGTACTGCCGTAAACTCAGCACATTATTGTTGCATGCTGGTCCGCAGGTTTGGCATATTTTGGAGGTCTGTGTACTGTATTAATGTTGTTACTGTAGGTATCACTTATGTATCTAGATATTGGCAAATGTTGTGATTTGTGAAGATAACTAGATTAAGATACCTGTTATCTGCACTGTAACAGGTTTTGATGTTTGGTGAATGTAAAAATGCTTGCCACAGTACTTTTAGTATGATGGAATTATCGTTATGAAAGTAATGGGCCTACCACGCCTACAAGTTTCACCACAGTTTTGCATGTGCAGGCCGGTTTGTATACGGAACACCTTGCGTGTAGTTGGTAAATGTCACGCAGTTTACATATGAAAACGTGCGTGTGGTAGGCCCATAACATGAGTAGAGACGGTAATTTTTCTTAGATAGACAGTGTTCATTTAATTAAATTTTTGTGTTCCAAACGTCCTAATTAATATTGGAACCATTATAAGATTACTCGTGGGTCTGCCTGTCGGTTTATTCTGCTGTGACAGCAACTATTAATTAAAAAAAAAGAACTGTTATCTATGAAATAAAATAAGAGTATATTTTTTTAATATAGCTCAGAAGAAAAATTATATGCAATGTTTTTAAAAGCTGCACATTTAATTGCTTTGCTAAAATGTGCCAAATTATATTATTCGCTTATTTTTAGGGTTCCGTAACTCAACAGGAAAAAAACGGAACCCCGTAAAAGATCACTTTATCCGTCTGTCTATCTGTTTGTCAAGACTCTTTATCTCGGGATCTCTTTGATTTATCGAGTAGAAATTAAAAACATCTACGCAAGTCTGCGGTGCCATGAACTAGTGAAAAAATCAAACTTTTAAGTTCATGTCGCAATAAGAGTATATTGCGACACTCTCAAAGGAATCAAAATTCATAGGGTACCTTTCGTGGATTTAAGATCCTGACCTATAAATTCTTTGGCATGAAGCGAAGTCTCATAGCACAAGTATAGGAATAAATCTGAAAACTGTAAATTTGTAGTCAATTCTTTAAAAAAGTAAAAGCCTGACACAACCTCGCGCTCCGCCCAAGGGCGGGAGTTGTCACTGGATGATTTTCCTACCTAAAACAAGGTGGCATGGTTCCTGATATTCGTTTAGTCTTTTAGGCCGTTCAACAGTATTTTAATTGCAAGTAAAAATTTCAATTAAAGATTCACACTTCCTTTCAAAATCTGATAAGGAAAACTCGTGAAAAATTACAACACGCACAAAATATAAACTTTAGGTCAGAACATAAAAATGTCTTTTCACTAATGAATTTCTTTGGTGTTCTACTTATTCAAGTTTATCTTCAGACAAATCTCTCTACCAAAGTAGGTAAATGTCTTTCAGATACTCCTTATCTTAGTATTTAAACAGGCCTTGATACTTAAATGTGGCTTCACAAAGAACTATAAGTCTTCGTGTTTCTTTATCTAGATCCTATTAGGGATGTAATGGAGGCCATCTTAGCGGCAGTACAAGCGGAGGTGCAGAGCTGTATCTCTGCATACTTGTCATCATCATCACATCAGTTCAGCCGAAAGACATCCACTATTGGACATAGGCCTCCCTCAAGCGTCGGCGACGTATGTTCTTTTGTTGCCTTGCTTCCCAGGGCCGGGTTTTCCTTTTAGAAGCGAACCCATGGCCCCAGTGGTCTTCGACCCTGCTGAGCTCCTGAAACTCTTTCAGTAGCTTTTGCGTAAAAGAGTAACAAGCATCCATAAATGATACATCAATACATGATAAATCCATATATGATACATCCATAAATGATACATCCGTCATGATAAACCCATATGATACATCCATACATGATAAACCCATAACTGATACACCCATTAATGATATATCTATAAATGATACATCTATACATGATACATTCAAAAATGGTACACCCATAAATGATACATCCATTAATACAAACTTTCGCGTTAATAATATTAGTATGTTTACATTGGCGCATATAAAGCCGCTGACAGAAGTTAGTATTTTAAATTGCCTTTTTTATATTTACACTCGGTTTTCTTCATTAGAACTCTGTTATAAATATATTTTACATATACCTATATTGCGCAGATGTACCTACCTTTATTATAATTCCCAAAAGTTTTGTATTTGCGGAGGCGCAAGGCAAGTTTGCTGACAACCCTAGATTGTGGGACCTAAAGATATTCAAAGCAACTTTCGATTAGTTCAAGACGGTGGCAGTCCCTTCTTGTGTAAAGAGTGATAAGGAAAGATTGTGCCTTGGCTTGACTTTGAAAATGGTGGCGGAAAATTGATAAGCTTTTTCGTAATCATAGGGTTACAGTTTATTATTCAGAAAGAGTTCGAGGATGGGTTCCTGACTTTCAAATGTAAGTCACACGTTTGTACTTAAAAATTAAGAATTATTTGATAATTTCTGGAAAAAGATTTGCGGCGTCCTTTTTAAGGTTTCCGTACCCAAAAGGTAAAAACCCTTCGGGAAGACTTCGCTGTCTGACCGTCTGTCGGTCGCCAGGCTGTATCTCAAAAACCGCGATAGCTAGACAGTTGAAATATTCACAAATTATGTATTTCTGTTGCCGCTATAACAACAAATACTAAAAACAAAATATATTAAATATTAAAATTAAATATTTTTCTCATACAACAAACACGATTTTTTTGCCCTTTTTTGTTCGATAACAATAATGGCAACAGGTAGGCAGCAGGTGTATGGACAAAAAACGCCATTTTTTGCCAATTTTGTTGTTGTTCTGTTGTTTACCTAGTCAATGGTAAACAAGTAGTTCGAAACCCTTCGTGCGCGAGTCGGAATCGCACTTGGCCGATTTTCAAAGTTCACGCGATGTTGTACATTTTTTTATTCTTGTGCATAAGTGTAAAAACACTGTTTAAGGAGAAATAATTATTATTTTTGGAAAACATCCAGATTTTTATAACTCTTGGCTCATTTTAAGCTACAATTTAATATTCAATGTAAACAATATAAATTTGTGTATTTCCCCGGACTTGATTTAGTCCCTTGATAATTCAGAAGTACCTGCAAATAGTTTAATTGAAATATATAATAGTTATAAATCCAATAGAAGGTGGGCCTAAAGCTATTCACTGTTCTAACATGAAATACTTCTATTCGTTGCGTAAGAATAATTGGACGGGCGAAAATAAAATCTATTAATTGTTCTTCTTGCTTTAGTTGTCGCTACATATTATTTATTAGTTGACTGGCTTGTTGGTCTTGTGGTTAGTAGCCCTGACGCCATGCTTGACGCTATGCCGGACGTCGTGGTTTTGGTTCCTACCCAGGACAAATGTTTGTGTGATGAGCACGATCATTTGTTCTGTGTCTGGGCGTAATATATCTATAACTAGCGACTCGCTTGAACTTCGCACGGATGCAGTGGTGATATTAAATATATTATGCATGTATTATACATATAAACCTTCCTCTTGAATCACTCTATCTACTAAAAAATCCGCATCAAAATCCGTTGCGTAGTTTAAAAGATCTAAGCATACATAGGGGCAGACAGCGGGAAGCGACTTTGTTTTATACTTACTATGTAGTGATATGTATGTATTTAGAAATATATAAGTATGTTTATCAGTTGTCTAGTACTCATAACATAAGCTCTGCTTAGCTTGGGACTAGACAACTTTGTGTGATAGCTGTTGTAGTAGTAGAATAGGTACTATCTAATTAAAGAGAGGTGATAGCTGTTGTGGAGTATTACCTAACTAAAGAGAGTACTTTTAGTTCAGATTCACTTGCTCGTTCATTACTATTTAAACGATCACTTCATTGTTACATTAACAACTTTAAGTGTTTCAGTCGAGAAATTGGGTTTAAATTTTTTTTTATTCGCTTTGGTGTACTACGCAATATTTTCATGTGTACCTATAAATACAGAGCAGTGGTAAAGGCCCGACTTACGAGTTGTAGTTTGCGGGATCCAAATCCAGCCATGCGTATTATGAGTACTCTGTGTACATTTTTTATCAACATTACTCTCAAAACGGTGAAAGAAAACATTGTGAGTTAGCCATGTCCAAGAATTAAAAATTTGAATACTTGTGACATCCAGCATCCCGCATTGGGCCCACGTTGTGGATTACGGCTTGTTCCCTCTCCTTGAGTAGAGACCGAGGAAGTTTAAGTCCCAACAGTGGGACCACTAAATACCTGATTATGATATGCTATACCTATATACACACACGTTTGTTTAAAACAGTTACCCCTAACTGATTGTGATGAAGACAGAGCTGTTCAGTTTCAAAATTACATCGCATTGGCTGTATATATGTAAATAGTACACCATAAACTACCTGCGTATCTTTTTCTACTTCTCTGTCAAATCCATCCAAAGGTTGTCTGTAAGAGATCGCTTTTAGCGATAGGACTGCCCATTGTGACACCCTATTAACTTTAAGTTCATAATGTAATTTTATTTTTGGTGTACAATAAAGAATACATCTATCTATCTAAGATATTTTTGTATGCACCATGATATGAATTAAATTATACATCTAAATAAAATAAAAAAAGAAATTAGTTGAATGATATATTAATGCACAGCCGAAACTATTGAGACTAACCCCCGATTTCTGATTAAAGCATTTGAAGTTGAGTATTACTCAAACTCTACTTTACCCTGGAAACTTGTCAAAATTTGGCATTTAAGTATGGTTTGAGACATTCTTAACTCAAAATACTCAATTCAGAAACCCACCCTAAGAGCGTGAAATTTGCACAAGGTTACCTTTTATGACGGGGCGAGGCGAGCAATAAGAGAGAATTTTCCAAAATTCTCACCCTAAGGGGTGAAACTGGGGTTTAAAATTTGAGTTCAAACCTACTTTTACGCGAGCGAAGCAGCAAAATCTAGAACTAGAATATACATTATATACTCTTAAGGTAACTTAGGAGTATCACACAGTACACACACAAAGTAGATCCTATGATGCCAATGAGAGAAAACTTTCAACCGGAAAAAAAGTAGACGCCAAAAAAGCTCACCAAATATATGTTCTAAGAAACATACAGGACCTATATTTTATGAACTTCCCAGTAGAGCTCCCAAGAGTTTCATTATTATCTTAATAAAGTCTCAGCATGAGGATTCCCCAGTAGATATAAATTACACAGTCAATAGATTGCTCACGCAATGTTGGTACTTATGCTCGTACGTAAGTGTGGGCCGCTTCACTGAGTTACCATGCTTGAAAAAATATTGGTAGATGGTATGTGGTAATAAATTGAAAGGTTTTCTACTTTTAAAAATGTAGAGGAGTATTGTGATGGATGTTGATGGGATTCACCAGTTTTACAAAAGGGTCTGGGGTTAAGCAGTTATAGATAGTAAACCAGCATAAAAAGTGTAAAATGTGTACTCAGCTGTATTTTGTTAGCATTGTAGCGACATCCATGTCGTCACAAAAAGAACTAATCCAGCATCGCGCAAGTAAGATTCGCGGCGCGATTGGAACATATAGAACAAAACCCGAAATCATCTATCGGGCAATAGCCCACCAGACATAACACCTGTCTGGTCGGAGGATCCTCCCTTTTCAACGGAGGTATGTGGGACTTTACTCTCTGTTCCGCATAACCCCCAAACTGGTGACCCTCGACAAAGAACGTCAGCGCAGCCTTCGTGCAGCAACTCATCATCACTTCCTCAAGCTTTCGAGCACCCACGGCTATATGGGTATCCTGACCACCAGCATGCCTACTTGGTCATACCTGGTCATCACCCTCAGCCTCATCAGCGACCTTGGCTAAACATCTGCACCTTCGGCCAGTCACATTAAGAGCCTTGAAGAACCTCTCCTGGTCGACGAAAGCAGTCAAGCCCTACGTCGCACAGCACCGCTCCGACTCACTGGAGCCAGCCGCAATACTCCGACTCACTGGAGCCTGCAGCATCGTATCCCGACTCACTGGGATAGCACCACCCCGACTCTCTGGGGCATCACCGCAGACAGTTCCGACTCACCGAGAACTATGCGGAATCCGGTTCCGACTCACTGGAACCAACCTCCATTGGCCTGGCACGCATCACGACACCTCAAGAAGCATCAAGAACCATCGATCTCCGATCTCCGGAGGGGAGTGATGTAGCGACATCCATGTCGTCACAAAAAGAACTAATCCAGCATCGCGCAAGTAAGATTCGCGGCGCGATTGGAATATATAGAACAAAACCCGAAATCATCTATCGGGCAATAGCCCACCAGACATAACACCTGTCTGGTCGGAGGATCCTCCCTTTTCTACGGAGGTATGTGGGACTTTACTCTCTGTTCCGCATACCCCCAAAGCATAAAGCATAGCAAAATCAGCGTTATAATGTTACCTTTGCTGGGATGCAGGCCTCCTCTCTAGGAGAAGGATTGGGCCGCAATCCACCACGCGGACCTATTGCGGATTGGTGGAAGTCACATGTCTTCGGATTTTTTATTCTAGGACATGTCGGTTTCTTGACGATGTATTCCTTCTCCGTTTCGAGAGCAGTGGTGATTTTTTTAGAGTAGAAGACAACTCCAACAGGTTTAGGAAAAGGCTAGGCAGACTTATTGTTAACTAGCGACCCGCCCCAGCTTCACACGGGTGCAATGGTAAACCTTCCTGTTGAATCACTCTATCTATTAAAAACCGCATCAAAATCCGTTGCTCAGTTTTAAAGATCTAAGCATAGATAGGGATAGACAGCGGGAAGCGTCTTTGTTTTATACTATGTAGCAGTGGTCGATTCTTAGTTGTTAATGTACCTTTTTTTTTGAGCTAGGATATAATCCAGTGACCACTCCCGCAAGGTGGAAGAGAGGGTGAAATAGAATTTTACTGGTTAATGTATTTATCAGTTAATCTTAACGTTTCATGACCACGGTATCCCTATAAGAAATTTCCGTAGCTTTAGAGGGCATCGACTCTACTAGGTCTCCTACGGTTTTGGTGACATGTCTTCGACGACTCAGGCTCTGCTTACCACACGACCGTCGCCCGCATGCCTGCGCGTATATGACCGTGGATCGCCCTGCGATACCCAATGCCCGGAGCGTCTCCTGGGATGGCGGTTGGGGCGTGAGGGTAGTCATTAATATACCTACGTGCTATTTACTTTAACATTATTCAATTTGGATCATTTTACTAAAAGAAATTGAAAATAAAAATAAGAAAGAATGCATTCAAAGTTTGAAATGTAAACCCTCATACAAACTAGGCCAGTATGAGCCGGATTAGCGCACTGAGGATTCCGTACAAACTTACATAATGTAAATAGTTTAATTCCCGAATGGAGTCACGAAGATTTTTCCAAATCGTTTTTTTTTTTTTACGTAATATCAAATTTTTTGTTTGCAGATTTATTCCTATACTTGTGTTATAAGACCTTACTTTATGCCAAATTTCAAGATTCTGAGCCAACGGGAATTACCCTATGAATTATGATTCCCTTATGAGTGTAGCAATATACGTTTTTTGCAATATAAACGGCTGTATGTATCTTTTTTTTTTGTAAACTTTGAAGTTTGGTTTTTTTTTCACAGCTTCAAGGGACCGTAGACTTGAGTATTGGTTTGAATTGATGAATTTCAACTCGATACTTCTTTCAGACCGACAGACAGACAGATAGACGGACAACAGAGTGATCCTATAAGGGATCCGTTTTTTCCTTTTCAAGTGCGAAACCCTAATAAAGATTCACAAGAATCTTCTCAATTTAACGTTGACTATATTTTCAACAAACTCAATAATTTTAACGCCGATCACATTCCTACTAAATTGAATAATGATTTGAAAAAAAAATGTGTACTTTCTCTCAATATATTTCGTTTTATTCAAATTGTGTAGAGAATAAACTTTCATGAATAAATAGACAAAGAAACTCAATATTCAAGTCAATAAGAAAATAAAATACACCTAAGACTTATTTTATTTTCTTATTGACATTTTACCATTTTTTTTATGGAATCTGATTTGGCTTTTATTTTTTCAAATAAGATTAGTCAGTAGTAATACAGCACATCTTAGTATCGACGAAGATTCTCGAACCCTTTTCACGAATAGATTCGCCTGGGGGTAAGTAGGTACGTACTCGTACCTACCTACCTACCGAAATAAGACTTTATTTCAGCCAGACGCCTTTTTCTATAAAACCATCGTGTTTTATGAAAATATTATTAGATATTCCTTTTACTTTTTCAATCTTAACTTCGGAACACTGTTTGCCTTTTAAAATCTTATAAATGTGAATTTTAGTTTCAAATTTTTAGAAACGAATTTCGTGTCAGAATTTTTTGTGTTGTTATTTTTAGTGAACATTTTTGTAGGTAAATTTTCTGATAAGGTGAACGTTGCGATGTTTTGTTAATGATGTTGATAAAATTTAAGGTTCAGTTTTACTTAGGTACTAAGATTAGGTCGATACCTAACTTTTAAAATAAGCGGTGAACTGTAAATCAAAAGACACAGGTTTAATATCAAGATTAGTAACCCAGTAGTAACGGCCCCGATTTGCCGACTTTTTAGGTCATAGGTTCAAACCCATTACGGGTAAGTAATGGGTTTGGGCGATTGAGCGATGGCATTAGGCTCATTACTTTGTGTAATTAATTTTATCACCACTGCTCTCGAAACGATGAAGGAAAACCACTTGAGGTCCCGGCTGCGTAGATCTTTCACAGTCATTGAGGTAGAAGCTCGAAAATCTGAATAACAGTCTTACTAAGAGGCTGTGGAGGTTAGATAGGTATTTTCTCAATGCAAATGCCGCGACTAGACTAAGTGCCAGCCTCAACTAGTGGCGTAGCTAGTCCCAAAGGGGCCCTGTATCAAAAATTGACAGAGGGTTTATTGTTTTTTTTTTTTTTGGGCTCCGTACCTAAAGCAACAAAAACGGATCCTTGCAGGATCACTTTGGTGTCCGTCTGTCAAGATTCTATTTAGCAGAAATGCATGGAGGTATAAAGTTGAAATTAATATCTAATAGTCAAGGCTGCTACTCAAAGCAGTAGTAAAAAATTAAATCTAAACAACGCAATTTAAAGATAAGGCCTTTTATGCTTTGCTTAGGCAAATATTTTGACACTCGGGGTATTAAAATCTATAGGATAGGTACTACTTGTACTCCTGAAAATTGGCATGAATCAAGGTTTCATAGGTCAATTCATTATAAGAAAAAGTCTGAAAACTGTTTTGTAGAAAAAACTTTTTTTATGATTTATTTTGAAGCTTGATTTGGGAATTGAACTGTTGGTAATTTGTACTCATCGATGCGCGAGTCTAAGAGGCACAAATTACCGACGTAAAGTTTTTTTCAAGGTAAGCTCTACTAACACAAAAACAGTGAGTTGGAGTCGCGATAAAGCACAGCAGAGATAATATATTATGAATTTTACGACCCATCGGAGCCTCTGCATCTCGGAGGCCCTGTACCATTGATACGGTTATTATGGCAGCCGCTACGCCCCTGACTTCAGCATAGTTCGAAAAACACTGAACAGATTTATTTTGGTTCAAAGGATTATCACCCTTCGATGCCGTACCGAAGAGACCCAGCCTGCTAACTGCAGGCAGGCAGGGTCGAAGCCTGCTGGGGTCAAGGGCCGTTTTCTGAGAGGAAGGCTCAGCCCCGGCACTATAGGCAACGAAGGAACGGGGTAGGTTTTTAGTCAGTAAGAGTCTGATAATACTTCCCGCTCCACCCAAGGGCGGGATTTGTCATTGGATGATTTTACCTAACATAAAAAAAACCCTTCGATGCCGTGCTAGGCTACCTAGCGTAAACTGAGACTTCCTTAATCATTTTCAAGGATCGCTCATCACGCATGAATTCTTTTCAGTACAGAGTGTAATCAAATAGAAATTTAATAATACATACACGTGCTTTTTCATAAAGCGAGGCCATCCTTCAACATTACAGGCCATTATTTTTATCGGACCCTATCAGATGAAACCAAAGAACATCAAATGCTTCCCACATATGGGGGAGCCTTTTTATAAATTATTATCTATTTGATTTTTGATGCTGGTTTACTCAATGTTTTGGTTGTTCATTCGTCAAAAGATTTGTTTATGATTTTGATGGTTTTTAGTGTGTTGTATTTTGTCATAATTTGTAAAGATATAACAAAATATCCTGCAGGGATATTTCAATTTATTGTTATATTTTTATAAATTTACTAGTGCCCCCCCCCCCCCTTCGGTGTAATGGTGATATTAAATATATTATGCATGTATTATACACATAAACCTTTCTCTAGAATCATCTATTAAAAAAATCGCTTACGCGTGCTTTTAAAGATCTAAGCATACATAGGGATAGACAGCGGGAAGCGACTTTGTTTTATACTATGTAGGTTTTCATGAGGTTTTCAGTTTTATAGCTCTTAAATTATAAACCTAAGATTTCTACTATATTTAAAAAAATATATATATTTCACATGCTATTTACCTAATTTCCAGGTCTCTGCAATGCTTAGTTTTACAGGTCTCCGTTACTGCACGGTTTTCCACGTTTTATTGACGTGACTACGTTTAAACACTTATATTTTTGTCAAATTCATGGAGGATATTCTCTAATGAATTTTTACAAATTATAAAATCTTGGCATAGCTATTGTCTTCAAATTTCAACATGGCCGCGGACACTAATACTTTTATTATTTTCTAGAGCTTAAGGTTACATAACATAGCATAGCGTCAGCCTTATAATGTTCCCACTGCTAAGACTCAGGCCTCCTCTGTAGGAGAGGGAATGGGCCGCAAGCCACCATGCAGGCCCGCTGCGGGTTGATAGATGTCACATAATTATCTTCAAATTTTTGGTTCCAGGATATGCCGGTTTCCACATGATGTTTTCCTTCACCGTTTTGAGAGCAATGGTGATTAAATAAATTACACAAAATAATGCGCCTGACTGGGTTTGAACCCACGACCTACAACTCGTAAGTCAGGGCCGTTATGTAAGTAAGTGTAAGTCGTAAGTGGGGTCACCACTGCTCACTAAGGTTACATAAAAGTTTTGAAATGACCCTGACGATGGCGTCAAAATCTATTGTGAAAAATAACATAAGTAAACTTACGTTTATTTGATATTGAAATGCGAAAATGTGTCTGACTTATACCTAGCTATGTTTCACTCCAAAAGGAAGTATTGTTCAATAGAAAATTCTTTCCTCGTCGCGTCACCGCCTCAGGCCCGGAATGCAACCGCTTTCTACCGGACGTGTCACCCATTGAGCGTTTGTGAGAATCTCGCAACATAACATATTATGTTCTATTTTATAGAAGGTTTAATATTATTCTTGAAATGTAATAAACTGCCCCTCTAGCCAAGTTATAATCGTTTCGATTTGCGTTAACGCTTGGAGTTGGTCACACCCTCAATTCGTTTGTTCGAACAAAGGAGTTGAGGGCGTGGCCAACTCCAAGCGTTAACGCAAAACGAAACGATTGTAACTTGGCTAGGGGGGCTGATCTTTACAACTACGAGTAGTATTGTTAGTTTTAAAGACCACTGTTTACAGGATATGTAGTTTTGTTGATTTATTTTATTTTTAGTTTATAATAATGATAGTATCAGTGCTTACCATTGAGTGGGATCGCAGTCAAGCACTTAAAATTAATTAATTGAGAACATTACATTAATTTTAAATGACCTCATTAAATAATTTTTAATGATTTGGTTACGTCGGTTCTCCAAGGTTACCAATATGGCCCGAAAAAATTCAAAACTTTAGAGGTAGAGGGTAGGGGAGATTGCTCGCAGAATAAGAAATAAGTTAAAAAGGTTTTGTTAGAGAAAACTTATTACGTCACTAATAAGTTTTTGACTGACTAACTACTCGTAACATGACTCTGATTTGTCGACATGTTTAGACTATTATTATTACTAATGACATCAATTTGTATTATTACTAGATTTTGACATTTTATTTTTTGATTTATTAATTTGTATTTGTTTTCACGTATTATTCTCTAGTAATTAATGCCATCAATTTGTATTATTTTTCTTTGACTTATTATTTTGTAATTATTATTAATGTCAAAAGTATTATAAAAAAATTTGACATATTATTTTTATTTGACATAATATATGTGATTATTAAAGAATTAATATTTTGTATCCAATTGGTTAATTAAATAATTGTAATCAGATCATTTTAATCCTTTGAAATCAAACTAAATATAACTGTTTTGCATGCCTAATTTAAGGTAGGTATGTAGTGAATTTTTGTAGAATTTTGCTGAACAACTTCATCTTGGGTCTACTGAATAAAAAAATATTATTATTAACAGACGGTCAATGGGTTGGCCTCATTGGCAAGATTCTAGAGCTGTGGTGATCTTGTAACGGAAGCTTTAGCGTCGGAAGTCTTCCCACAAGTATCGTAAACCTGGTGAGGATCGCAAAATGCATTGAACTAGTTGTTAGAACGATACTTAGAATAGAATAGAATAGAATAGAACAGAATAGAACAGAATAGAATAGAATATAATAGAATAGAATATAACAGAATAGAATAGAATAGAATAGAATGGAATAGAATAAAACTTTATTGCACACCAAAGAAGTTACACAATCAATACTTAAACTAAATCTACGGGTACAATTGCGGTCTTATCGCTGATAGCGAAATCTACCAGACAACCTTAAGCTGGGTCATAAGAACTTAAAATAATACAGGGGCTTAAAACTGTGAATACCCAAGAGGACGCCGGCATCCTATTGTCTTTCTATTGTGTCTCTAATTACGGTAATCAAAAGGTTAAAGATAAAAGGATGATGACGATTCAAAGCTTAGTAGCCCCATCACCAAAATACTGTGTTGTGTGCTATAAACGGCTACCTACAAATCTACAATCTATAGAATACTCTACATTTTCCACTGACCTAAATGAGGTTGTGCTAGAAGTGTGAACACCGCACATCAAATCGATTGCCGGCTTCAAGACGTAAAGCTATTTGAAACTAGCTCTGAGATAGTCAACGTTAATAGAATTTAGTTACTTATAGATGAAGAAGGTCCAGAAACATTCACGATCAAATGCTGGTGTTTTTTTTAAGGGGGAAATCATCCAATGACATCTCCCGTTCTGGGTGAAGCGAAAGGGCGTGTCAGACATTTATAGACTAAATTCCCCTCCTGTTCCTTGTTTGCCTTCGTTCCAGGGCCTCGGGATTCACTTTCACATAACCCATGGCCCCACAGAGGCAACGGGGCGCTCGCTTCAGCCGCCGCCGGGATTCCGATCCCGATTTCCGGCCACCGTAGGCGCGGTCTTGCGGACGGCGTGCAATGGGTAGCACGCTGTCCGATCGTCCGGTAACTGACCGGACCGAGCCCAAGTCGTCGACGGCGCGTTCTGTTCCCGCGCGCCTCAAGGAGCTGTCAGCATACAGAAGAGACCCAGCCTGCTAACTGCAGGCAGGCAGGGTCGAAGCCTACTGGGGTCATGGGTTAACTTCCGAAAGGAATGCTCGGCCCCGGCACGATAGGCTACGAAGGAACGGGGTAGGTTTTTAGTCAGTAAGAGTCTGACACTACTTCCCGCTCCACCCAAGGGCGGGATTTGTCATTGGATGATTTTACCTACCATAAAAAAAAACCCATGGCCCCAGTACCTAGGCTTCAACCCTGCTGAGCCCGTACGATTTGTTGACATATCCTTGAGGCGAAATTTAAACAGATCGCTTTACCTTAGATTGTAGATATCCTTCGAGGCGGCAACTCTCTTGGCACGCTTTCCACCACTGGACATCCTGGCGGATATGGACGCAAGAGTCTACTACCAGATTCGAGATATACGCCAAAGTGGCAATAGCGTGCCGGGAATCGCTGTAGTAAGGCTAAGGCGGCAGGAACGGCGACACGCGCTCGAGAGGTGGCGCGAGCGGCTACAGCAGCCGCAATTCTCGTGCAAGCGCGTTGTCGAAGCCGTCCTGCCGCACTTCAAAGCCTGGCTGACAAGAAAGGAGCGCATCTCCTACAGACTCACTCAGGTGCTGACCGGGCACGGTTGCTTCGGTGAGTACCTTTACAGAATTGGGCGCGAAGCCATGGCAAATTGTCACCATTGTGGCAGTGACTTGGATTCTGCACAGCACACGCTGGAAGAATGTCCAGCGTGGGCCAATGAGCGACGAGACTTGGTCGCCAAAATTGGGCAAGATCTGTCTCTGCCAGCAGTAGTGAGGGCTATGCTGGCGGAGCCAGAAAACTGGAGGGAAGTTACTTCTTTCTGTGAGACCGTGATGGTCCAGAAGGAGGCCGCCGAGCGAGATCGTGAAAGAGCCGATCCCACTCGAAGAAGAAGGCGTCGGGGAGGCAACCGCCTCGATGCCTAACACGCCGAAACCCCGCTTGCATCATCCAATACAAGTGGGACTTTGGAACCACGGGCGCTCAGAGTGGGGACTCTGCCCGCCCATCGAGTGATTCCAGGGAAGACGGTGGCACAGTGATCACGTGCTGCCGTGCTCAAAAAGGTTTAGGGGAGACCGATATTTAGTCTCTTCAGGGATGTGCCGTAACAGGCGTTGCACTGAGGGGGTTCCGGAATGGTCTTTTGAGAGGTAACGGGGCCCCTTCTATGTGCTGATGGTGATCACCGGGGTGGTTTTAGTGAGGTAAAAATCCCACACTCCCCGGACTTATCCCCAAAGTCCGGGCGCCTTTTGAAGGTTTCCCCTCGACAACAAAAAAAAAAAAAAAAGATATCTAGTTTATGTGTAATACAATCTGAAGTTATAGCGGAGCTTTATGAATGGTTAAGCAAACTGTGGTAATTGGTTAAGCATAGATGCTTAGTCAAACTATACAGTTTCACAGTTACTGAAAATTCTACAGTTACTGTTAAAATAATTTGCAGTATTGACCTTGGCCTTATTTGTACCAATTCGATTTATAGCAGTTGTTAGTAGAAACCGCTTAGCAAAGTCATTATTAATACAAAAAGATTGCCGCCCCGCCCACGGGCGGGATTTGTCATTGGATGATATTACCTACCATAAAAAAACCTACCTGCACTTGATCCGTGTATGTTTATTTGAAATGATTAACAGTATAATGTTAATCATTTTAAATGAACATTAACAATACACGGATCAAGTGCAAGGACGTAGGTATTGATTTAACTTCGAGCTAGTGTACACTGGAAGCAACAATTTTGTCATTTTCTGTGGAAGCTTAAATTAGCAATATAGTTATTTATTAGTGTAGTTTGTGCTATTCGTAAAAAATAATATAAAATAAAATATAAACGAAACTCTCTCTCTGTATCATGTATATTATTAAAGTCCTTGTAAACAATTGAACCGATTTTGTTGAATGGTTTGACAGTCTTTGAGTGGGTCCAATTGGACTAATAGAAAAACTCCTATTGAATCTGCTAGTAGTTAAAAGTAAACAATATAATAAGTAAATGGGTAGGTCAAGTGGCGTGTGACAGAAGAGCTGTACATTTAGCATTGGTTGAAAAAGAATAGAGATAATAATTCACAAGATTATTTTATTTTTACTAATGACACATTTTAACTCCATCATTTTGATAAGCAACTCCATTGGCCTACTTAACCCATATAAATACATACCCATGTTTGCCCTTCACTTTCCACCGTGACATTCAAGCAACGCCCACGATTTTTGGGTCCTTCGAGCCGGATACTCTAAACGTTTTGATTATAGTCTATAACACTCAACAGGGCTCTTAATCTGTCCTAGCTCAGAGGACACCGGTGTCCTCTCACATCCACGCCACTATAGGCCTTAATTCCGATGTTTAGAGTCTACTTTTGTATGAACAAGTTGGGTAGTTGTGGATCGAAGTGTTAAACGCTGGGGTCTGTCTCGGTCTTTTCATAAGAAGCAAGTATTAGTCCATAAAGATACTCGTAACGTTGTTATGTCATGACAGATGGCATACTAAAGTTGTTTTCTGTTAATAATAACGCGTTTTATGGGCAAAATAGAAAAATTACGTCATTTGTGGAGTAAGATTATTTGCTAGTCCTCGTAAATTTGTGAAATTATTAAAGATAAAGACATTGGCTCACATTCCTTAATCGATTCATTTAAAGATTATATATTATGGGATATTACGAATACCCTTAATATCTCATTCGATACAAACTTTTTTAAAATTCACCGGCTCCATTTCAACATTTTCTAACAACTAAAGTACCTAGTTTACCTGCTTATCAAGATGTCTTCAAAGTAATCTACATTTAATTCCATTAATGTTAAGACAGTCAGTCGTGGGTTGCTACAAAAACAACTTTTCCATGAAATAATTTTCAATTTGCGTGGGACGATACCCTCTGGTAACTGTTAACCTTAATTACGGTTCATATTGTATATCATAACATTAAGTTAAGACAAACATTTAACTCAAGTCGTACATGTTTTCTATTCCTCCCACATCGGAGTTGAAACGCCACGGGCTTAAGCCAGGGAGCGTCATTGACTAACTTGTATATCTAAGTTTCTAAAGTTCATGATGGATCAAAAGACTACGCTGGTTAGTTATAAATAACTTTTGTTAAACAGACCTTGAATAAAATGTTATGCTATAATAATTATTATTTTTTTGCCCTTTTCTTAATTACGGTTTCCTCATAGTTGGCTATACTTACCTTTATGTGTTTTTTTTTTTCTTATTCAATCCATCATGAAAACTACCAATTCATCACGCCAGCGTTCTCTAGGCCTGCCTGAGTGACGACGCCAGTCTTCCGGCACCGACAGCGTGATATTTTTCATGTTACTTTTAGAGATCGACCGAAATTTTGGTACCGGTTTCGGCGATTTCCGGCCGAAAAAAAAACTGGTTTCGGATAAAGAAAAAGGAGTCGAATATTCGCTTCGACCGAAACTAGCGTCTTCGAGCTGACGGTTGTGATAGATACATAAAAATTGACTGACTCGTTCGTCTATGAATATTATAAGTTTTTATGTAGATAATCGTCGATTTATCCGATCATTTGGTTTTATATGAGTGTCATAACTGTATAATTAAGTTTATATCCGAATATGTGTCTTGTGTATGTAAGTTTACTTGGTTTTTTTAGGAAACTGTACCGAAATTTAATTTTTATTTTTTGTCACTTTTTAGGTTGCTGTAACCAAAAGGTAAAAACAGGACCTCATTGAGTCCGTCTGTCTGCCACTAAGCACTACTCATGAATCGTGATAGTTGAATCACAGATGATGTATTTCTATTGCCGCTGTAACAACTAATACAAAAAAAAAGCAGATTAAAATAAATACTTAAACTGCTCCTTTACAAAAAACGCGATTTTATTGCCATCACACGTGGCCGGATTTCGATTACCACATCAGTTTCGGTTTCAATTACGGCCTGCCGGCCGAAACTCGAAGAGGAACATTCGGTTTCGGCTAAAAATTAAGCGATTCCCTAGTTATTTTTTGAAAATAACTTGTATTATAATGAAGGTAGAACTAAAGTAATTAAGCTATCAAAGCTTGTCAAGGTTAGACTTTAAACAAAGTAATAACATTCAAATTAAACGGCAGCTCTTTATTAAAAGTAAACTACGTTTTCAGACGTTAATCTAAATACAAACAACTCGGACTCGAGTTAAGTCTTTCACTGTATTGGTTTAAGCGTTTGGATTTAAAGTTTAATTGGTAATTTAAACGATTCTAGAGATCGTGTTTTATCTTTATTATTTAATTAAACTAACAGAGTCTTGGTGACTTGGCTCGGAGAATGCGTTAAGCCCTCAGTATAATTTTTTAGAGTGATAATATTTTCTTGTTGTATTGTATATTATTGTAGGAGTATTTAGTCTAGGGCAATGGAAAAGGCTATGCTTGGAGTTTCCTTGCGTGATCGAATCAGGAATGAGGATATAGAATTTCCAAACTTAAGTGGCAATGTTCAGGGCACATTGCTCGCTGAACGGATGGCCGTTGGGGCCGAAAGGTTCTGGAAAGGCGGCCACGCACCGGAAGACGTAGCGTTAGAAGGCCTTCTACAACGTGGACTGATGACCTGGTAAAGGTTGCGGGAATCCGGTGAATGCAAGAGGCACAGGACCGTTCATTGTGGCGACTCTTGGGGGAGGCCTATCTCCAACAGTAGATGTCTCTCGGCTGAAATGATGATGATGACGATGATGATTATTTAGTCTAACTTTGAGGGTCGCAGAAATACAATGGATGTGAGACTCAGAGGACTGGCCATTGTGATGACACTTTGGAGATTTCTAAGTCCAGATGTTGATAATGAAGATCAGCTAAGAATTGCAACTATAAAAAGAAGAACAAAAAGTGCATCGGGTTAGATTGAAAGCTTTTCCTGTTTCCGGTTGGGGAAAGGCTCGAGTCCCGTGTAAAACAGAGTGAACTTATCACCATTAGTGGTGTACCTGCTATCGCGTGGCTTGCAGACGGCGGGCAATGGGTAGCTCGCCGTCTAGCCGTCTGGTAACCGTCCGAACCGAGCGCAAGTTGTCGACGGCACGTATTGTTCCACGCGCCTCCAGAAGATGTCAGCAAATCGTAGGGGCGCAGCAGGGTCCAATGAGGCCATGGGTTATGTGAAAGTCCCTCGTATATCCCGCTCCACCCAAGGGCGGGAGATGTCATTGAATAATTTTCCAACCTAAAACAGAATCTTCTATACTTGCTGCTCTACCCCCTAATCCTTTTAGGAATGCAAGCATGATTTATGATTCTTTTAAGTTTAATATCCTGATTTTGAAGTATAAAAATTAAAGAATATTTTGTAGGGGATAATTTATGGACGCGGGGCCGCAGCAGAACACGAAGGAAATAGCGGGACGAACTGGATGAGAGAAAGCGAGTAACCGTGATAATTGCAAAGAATGGCAGGAGGCCTTTGCCCAGCAGGTCAGTACAGGCTAAGTATAATAATATAATATAATAATAATAATTTATGTGTTAATTTTAACCACCAAAACCCTCAGTTATTTTACGTCAATATCTACAAGGAACCAACATTGTATCTCACGAAAAATATTATAAGATTCTCTTTTCAACGAATGAAGAATTTCCTGCTACAGAAGTATTTTCAATAAGGCCAGTTTGGAGAAATCCGCTACTTGAGTTTTCGTTGAAAGGCTTACCTATAATAATTTTGTAAGAATCGAATAAGAAATTTTGAGATATATTATAAAGTGGGACTTTATACCTGAACTACTTAAGTCTATTTGGGCAAAATAAACATTTTTTATTTCTTTCTTTTTTTCTATAAGCTAATATTGTGTGGCTTTTTAGACGTCAATCTTCGTTTTTTTTTTGAGTTCCGTACTTCAAAAGGAAAAACGGAACCCTTACAGAATAACTTTGTTATCCGTATGTTTGTCTGTCAAGACCCTTTTTCTCGAAAACGCGTGAAGGTATCGAGTTGAAATTAAAAACATATACTCAGTCTGCGGTCTCTTGAAGATGTGAAAAAATCAAACTTCTAAGTTAAAAAGATACGGCCGTTTATATCGTAAAAGAGTTATATATATTTCGACACTCTCAAAGGAATCAAAATTCCTAGGGTACGAGTACTTTCCGTTGACCTAGAATCCTGTAATTTGGCATGAAGCAGTCTTATAATAAAAATATAGAAATAAATAAAAAATAAAAAATATTTATAGTCACTAAAAGAAACTCTTTTCGATTCGAAAAAAACTACGAGACTCGTTTCGGGTATTGAATTTACATAAATAAAGTTATAAATTAGTTTGTACGGAAAACCCTTGGTTTGCGTTGTTTTATTTTTATTTTTATGTAGCACGTTGTAAATTAAACATCTTTTTTTTTGCTTTTGGTTTTTATTTTTAAAATCTAGCTCGCCAGTATTTCGTCATCTACTTTTGTGATTTTAATGTGCCAGTTACATTCTAAAGTAACAACCTTGAACAATTTAAATAAATATCATACTTATACAAAAAAGGTAAAAATTGATTTTTAAGTGTATAATTGTATATGTTTGTCATTCTTTATTTTTTTTAGGTTGGATATTCTTCTAGTGACATCTCCCGCTCTTGGGCGGAGTAGAAGGATGTGTTAGACTTTTACTGACAAAAACCCACGCCGTCGTTCCAGGACCCCGGGGCTCATTTTCGCACAACCTGTGGCCCCAGTAGACATCATTCCTTCATGTCATTGAATGTTTGAAACTCGGTTGGACGATTTCTTGGAATAGCACGTAAAATTATGAAACTTTTTATTCCAGGAGTACAATTCCTTGGGATTTTTTTCTACTTTTACGGTGAAAAAGCCGTTGAGAGAAACTAGTAATGAGATAAATTAAATAGAGGAGGTTTTAAGCCGTAGGAAAAGCGGCTCTTAACTAAACACCCACCATGACGTGAGGCGCCATGGGCATCAGGTATCGCAAGGATAATCCACAGTAACCGCAAGTGCGGGCTTGGGGACGACAATCAATAAGTAGCTTGCCATCCGGCCATCCTTTAAACTCGAGCTGCGCGCGCTTCAAAGACAATCATGTCAGTAAAACTGTAAGGGTTCAGCAGGGCCGATGTCTGCTAGGGAGAAGGAGAAATCCTGAAAGGAGAAACTATGGTCCTAGAAGGGAAAAAGCAACCGAAGAACAAAGATGGTTTTTAGAAAAGTCTGACACGCTTCCCTACTCTAGAGCGCAAAGGTCATCGAATAATTACTCTACTAAAAAAAAGTAATTTGTAACTATGTAACTAATTTCGCCCACTTTTATTTCCTAATTTTGACCCTGTCTTCAACTCAATAGCTGCTCACATCGCAAATGTTCTTTCTAACAGAATAATCGTGCAATGGTCCTCACGTTTGAAAAGGCCATCTATTGACGTTAGAATTTGTAAAGATATTTCTTTGCCTGCGCCTGATTGAGATTGATTGCCCACCGCTTATTGAATGGAGGTTCTCCGCGATCGTTTGACGCGGAATAATGTGCTTTTCATGCTTTGTCGTCTTGTGGTTGTTATGGTTGAAATGGCTGTCTTGATAGTGCATTGTTGAGGGAGAAATAAATGAGGCTAGGAACTTAATTTCAGATACATATTAATAAGCTTTTGAGGGCTGTCATGGCACATACTTGGAGGTAAGCGACTCAATATTCTTGGCAGTGGGGGAAACATGGGCGTAATGATTTTGACGATCATCTTGTTGTTGTAAAAACAAACTGTTTGTCCCTTTTTCAACGCTCTGATAGTGGTCATTGAGACGTTTATTGGCCGCAAATGGTTTGGCAAGTTAATTAGTGTGTTGTAATTGGAAGAAAAAAAATTGTCATGTTGTCTAGAACCAGTGTTCCTTAGTAATAGTAACTGTGGATGCCTTCTGCCCCAGCTAGGGGACAAAGTGCTTTAAAGTGGATGATCGACATACCAGTCAATACTGCGGTTTTATAGATGAACGGTTTTACTTGCGGCTCGTTGGTGCTAGTAAAACCATTTTGAACGACGAGCGGAGTAGAGCAACAAACACGACGAGGTGCGAGCCAGGCTCGTCGTTCGTATTGCAATGATACACCGACGAGCTTTACCGACGAGCCATAAGACCGCGGTTTTACTCGCCCGTCGATCAAAGTCAAATGAGATGACTATTGAGATGACAGTTATTTAAGATGTATGAAATAGCAAGTTATACTGGGCTTCAATACTATATAATTGTTGTACACTATAAATGCAGATAAATAAGTCTAATAAATGACAAAAAACATTATCTACCACTAAAAAAGAAAACAATATAATATACAAACTTAATATTTACTGTTCCAATAAATGTACATAAATGTCATTTACAATAAAGTAATATAAAGACGTTTCTGAGAAGACAACTATTTGTGTAGAAAAATTTAGTTCTATGGTCTTTCATCGGCTCAAAATTAAAATAACATGTACCGTTTTGTAGAACAGGCACAAGTAATATTTTTTATATATAAAACCTATTTTAAAATAGGCTAGCAATCCATATGAGTAAATAGAAAAAAACTACACATACTTATGTATATACTTGACATTATTTATATATAAAACTGTAATATAAACACCAGGATAGCAGACCTCTACTTACATTTAGTGCACCAGTAACCTTTCCGACGATCGACATTTACGACTTGCGCCGGATGAAAAACACCTGGTACTCAACTACACCTTTCATTCTAAAATATTAGAGGAAATACGAACTTTT
This sequence comes from Leucania comma, assembly GCA_958295575.1. Classification (NCBI taxonomy): domain Eukaryota; kingdom Metazoa; phylum Arthropoda; class Insecta; order Lepidoptera; family Noctuidae; genus Leucania; species Leucania comma. The sequence continues at coordinate 7,390,439 of OY282469.1, forward strand.
CCATGTATAAAAATATTCTGTATGTATACCATTGATATATTATAAAGGAAGTTGAATATCGCAATCAGAAAACCTGCCCCCTAGCCAAGTTACAATCGTTTCGTTTAGCGAGAACGCTTGGAGTTGGCCACGTCCCTAATTCATTTATTTTGACGTCATCTCAACGCTCAGTCACGTGGTCAGAACAAAAGCACTGACAGCGTGGCCAACTCCAAGCGTTCACATTAAACGAAATGATTTTAACATAGCTAGAGGGCCAGGACTCGAAACTGACACATCTATGATCAGTGTCATCACAGTCGCAAACGTATATTTACTGATAGACAAGGACAGAGATAAGAGCCAGAGCTGTCGTACGATTGAAATCACATGAGCCGCCGAATGTCTACGATTATAAATGCCGTGAGCTCCATCTATCTCGCTTCCACTCAATTCGCAAAATGGCGACCAAAACGATAAGCGAAATTAGAAATATCATTCCATGTGATTCCATGTGATTTGTTTTTTTTTTTTATTTATTTGAATAATTTATACAACTCATAAAAGCTCACGAAGGCATTTTGATAACCTTTATCCCACTTAAAACAAAAGAAATATATTTTTGCGTAACACCCTCTTTATGTCACTCACCGATTGCGACTGAGTGAATTTAGGATAAACTATCCTGATTTCCTTAGTCACCTTTCTTACACTGTTTTGATTATATCAATAATTATATCGAACTATTTACTGCAAAATTTGAACTAAATGGGAGTCAAAGTGTCAGGAAAATATATCTGGTGCTGATATTCCGATAGATCCGAGAACTTCCAAACTTTAAAGCACCAATATCTTCAAAACAGTAAAATTATCTCTATAATAACACCATAAGAAGATCATCAATTTAATTGAAAATATTCGTTTTTCCATTATTCTAACTTTATATCCAATAATAGATTTTTTAATTGAATTTCGCGGTAAGTCTTTAGAAGTAAGCCTCGTAAATCCATCGAAGCTGAATCGTAAAATTTTAATGGATACTGACTACTTAAATCAAACGATTTTTTATGGGCACTAAGCAAAATAGAACATTTTTGGAGTGGTTTTCGTGGAAGCGCTGTACTGTAATGTCCGCTATAAAAACTGAGAGATCCGATGAATCGGTATGAGTCAATGATACTTAGATGATATATTTAGATACTAAACTGGAAGTAAATATGAACGTAAGGGAACTCAGAATTTTAGAGCCGATTTACCAATCAAGCTGATTTGTACGGTTCCGTACCTTAAAAGGAAAAACGAAACTTTGTTGTCCGTCTGTTTCTCTGACCGTTTATGTCTGTCATGACTCAGAAACGCATAGAGCGGAGGCATCGAGTTAAAATTGAAACCATATATTCAGGTCTGCGGTCCCTTGAAACTATGAAACTTCTAAATTTACGGGAAAATGATTGGCATGAAGCAAGACTTATAGCACAAGTATATGAATAAGTCTGAAAATTGTAAATTTGTAGCTAGGTCACAAAAAAAAAATACGATTTGGAAAAATCTTCGTAACTCAATTTGCGAATTGAACTGTTTTCATAGGTAAGTTTGTACAGAACCTTTAGTGTGTGAGTCCGACTCGCACTTGACCGGATTTTTTTTTGCGAATGCATGTTTTCAACCTTCACCTTTGATTTAAATTCGAGACTTATATTATTGTGCTCTAAAATGTTTAGGTACCCGTTTATTTTACAGGAAACCTCTTTAATTTTCTTTGTAATATAGAAAAAAAAAAAAATCACATTCTATGAAAATTTTTTGTTGTACTTCTTCTGGCGCTTTTAAATTAGCCGCAAAGAGACATAAAAACGCGCGACTGTCGCGCTACATCCACGCTGCGGCCGCGCTTTTTATTTATAAGAAATAACAAAGCAGTGCGGCGGCAGCGCTGCAGCCACGCTACCGTCTCTTTGCGGCTAATTTGAAGGCGCCCCTAACAGATCAGACAGACAGACAGATGATCGGGCAGTAAGTGCTTACTAATATAGGCGCGTTGACAGATAATATAGAAACAGGCACGTGATTAGAAATATAAATTTACATAATGTAGCGGAATTGGGTCGCCATATTTTAAATATTATGTACGCCAGTCTATCTTTTTCCACATCGATGGCAAAATCAGTTTATTTTTAACCAAATCCCTTACTTGGTCCAGTAACCCGGCAAGTGAAAGACGAATGTCACGGTAAATTATCATAATAAAATTGTATTTTGATCAGCTGATAGTCACTTTGTACGGAACGACCAATTTGTTGTTTGGACATTGGAAAAAAGTTGTTCATTTACTAAAATATGACCACCCTTTTCCCTTCCACTCTGTTTAAGTAAATAAAAGATATTTATATAATGTATGTAGTAATGATAATGACCAATCCATTTTATTGAAATGACGCAATGAAATGTTGAAAAATTACGTAAATTTTTCAAAGATTATTATTTTACGTGGTTAATTAATTATTTTATATATTGATTATGGAATATTTTGTCCAACTATTTACCTAAATAAATAAAACATATTGTGATTTGTAAATAGATTTTTACCACTAACTGTCTATCTGATTACAGCACAGATAATGTACCGGAAGACACAAAACTGGAAAACCTATTACATGGTTGACCGATGACCGGGTGAGGGACATAGGAATCCTTAGGGTGTTTTTAATATCATGCGGATTTTATCACGCATGTGGAATCGGTCCGCATGTGGGGCTACGGTCTGATATCACGTATTCCACGCATTACAATAAATACTTGTATGAAAAGGACATTTTCCCGCATGCGTAATGAAATCTGCACGATATTAAAAACACCATTAGAGTGTGAAAAGCGTAGGCCTGGTCGATGTGACAATGTTTGATCTACGTTTAACACTAGACGCCTTTTGGCTGACGATAATTGTGAACCGCTTTATCCGTATTTGCTCGAACAAAATAATCTTCGTTGTACTTAAATGATGAAGCATTACTGGCCATTACCACGATAAATTGCTAACCATCAATTCAAATTCACGAAATTAGCGCTATAAAAATAGTTTTAATAGGTTTAATGTATACAAAGCCTCCGAAGTAAAGAGGCGCGATCTCTTCAACTCTTTTGTAAGCGCTTCGTTCGAGCTTAAATTAAATTTTCCTTCCTATAAATGGGACTTAAAATTTTCAAAGAATTTGGTTGAAGGAATTTGACCTTTAATCTGAATTATGAATAGAATTTTTAATTAAGTACGTTTGAATAGGAGTTATGTGATGATAGGCTTTGTTAGAAGTAACATCACATTATGTACGCATACCTTGCGTTCAAAAATACCTACTCGGCCGCCAGGGGGTATTAATAATACGTAATTGCGCGCTTTTTAGAAAATCACATTAAAAAAAAACTTTTTGGGGATTTTTCCAAAAAAAGCTATGATATTGGTGCCAAAACTTTCGGCCGAATGAAATTCGTACCCCCTTGTGTACAGTACCACAATTAGCGTTTTTTCAAGGTCATTCAAGTTATACAAACGTATGTACAATTGGCGCGTGAGGTGATACCCAGAGTAGGGTAGAGTCGCTTTTCCAACCGTTCCAAAATGCTTTAGGTTGCAACCCAAGGTCGTTCTTTTATACCTCGAGTAGCTGCCCTAGAGTTTACCCAACTAACTCTAACTCCGAACAGGGTAGGCTGGTGTACGCGGCCATATACGACACTTGCTTAACATTGACAGTTGAACCCTACGTTCACTTTAAAAAATGCGAGTGTAGAGTACCTACTCTGATGACGTCATTAGAGTGAACTCTAGCCTTGAACATAGGGTTGTATTTGCCCAAGGAACATGCAAGGTCCGCCTAAGCTACGGAATGATCCGAAATACGGTTTTTATTTATTTTAAAGTGGGAATTTGTTAAATGACTTCTTTTGCATTTGAGCAGGGTTAAAAAGTCTGACACATACTCAGACTTTTACTGACTAAACCACTCATGTTCCTTTAGTTGCTTTTGGTTTTTTAGGACCACGAGTAACCCTGTCATACTTTTCCCCGTGGCAAAAACAGGCATCGTCCCCACTGGGCCCCTACGGATTACTGATATCTCTTTGAAGCGGGCGTGAAACACTATGCGCCATCATCGACTCGGGCTCAGTCCAAGGACGAGTGGAGGGCGAGTTACCCATTGCTTGTCCTCCGCAATCCCGCGTAAAAGCAACTACTTAAGTAACAATTTGTATTCTATAGTTAAGAACAAATTAATTTTTTATGAACATTTCTAACCTCAATTAATGACTTAATAAGAAATTATTTACTGACATGTAATTACTTCATTTTATATACGGGTGTAACACTCCCTTTTGCTCCACGCAAAGTTATTTGATGATTTGTAAAAGAATTCTTAAGATATTTTATTGTTTATTTGAAGAACAACATAATAGATACTTATTTTGTCAAATCTTATTAATATTGATGCCTTGTTATCCAACAGTGATTTGAATTTGGGTAGAGTACCTAACAAAGGATTAAACCTAAGTAAATACGTGATGTCTATGAGAATGGTCTACGAGTATTTCAGTTTGACCGACAAAGTTTTTACTTATTTTTTGTAGGTATTAATGTACAATAAATTATTTAAATAAGTTTAACTTACAATTTATTAATGTAAAAGTCTGTAATGTAATCAGTCATTTGTTGTTAGGTTTTTTTTTGTTGATATAAACTGGTGCTTGACTGCAACCCCACCTGATGTTAAGCAGTGATGCAATCGTTGATGGTGAGGCGCACTAGTTTATTAAGAGCCTATTCACTCTAGCCTTAAATACCTAAATTATAATCGGACGGGAAGACCGCAGCAGGCAAGCTGTTCCAGTCTCTCGATGTACGCGGTATAAACGACGAGGCAAAACGCTTAGTCTGTACCGTAGAAGTTTCAACAACATAAGGGTGGATATTCGCCGTACGCCAGGTCCGGGGCCGGGGGGGTTTAATGTGTAACTTTTATTTTATAACGTGATGTCATTTTTTTACCTTAGCTTCTGACTTCAACTAAGCTGAATTTATTTCTAGTTTTTTTAATGAAAAAAATGAGGTAATTTATTTTGAAATAAAAATGTTATTGGGGTTCTCGGACGGTTCTGATCTTCAGCGTTTGTACAGAGTCTCTCCACAGACCATGTTCCACCTTCCATCCTTCATTACGTGACCTATTACCTGTTCACATAGGAATCTAATTGATATATTGATAATTGGGGTTGATTAGGATAACGCTTTTATAGTTTAAAATAAAGGTTGGTTTTTATTTTAAAATCTCTGACGATAACATCAGCTACTGGGTGGTCTAGGATCATGTGTAGGATCCATGGTACAGGTCATTATCATCATCAGCCTTTTATTGTTCCCACTGCTGGGACACAGGCCTCCTCTCTAGGAGAAGGAATGAGCCGTAATCCCCCACGCTGGCCCAGTGCGGGTTTGTGGCTGTCACATGTCTACGAATTTTGGTTCTAGGACATGCCGGTTTCCTCACGATGTTTTCCTTCACCGTTTTGAGAGCAGTGGTGATGAAATAAATTATACAAAATAATGCGCTGGGTTTGAACCGCGACCTACAATTCTCTCTGGTCATGGTACAGGTATGTGCAGGTATTTTCTGAAAAGGAAACTTGTGGTCTTATAACGCGAAGAGTAATTAAAGGACACAGGTGTGGTTTTAGTTAGTAAGAGTTCTGATACGCCTTCCCGCTCCGTTTCAAAAGTTATTGGAGGGTTTAACACTTCAAAAAAAAAAACCCACGCTACCACGAACTGAAATAAAAGTTTGTCACAGAGATTGCATTGTCTACTCGTAACTGTCCCCATAATTCTGCAACGCCTGTAAAAGGGAATCAATAGGTTAATCTCGCGCAGTGATCGGTCCACTGTGTACACTGTACGTCAATTAAAACAACCCACACGGTCGCCATTCTTTGCTTGAACAATTTTCTCGGTGTACATATAAATCTGTTGGAGGCAATCAAGTTTGTGGAGTAGACAGATGGGTTGGTTTTGTTACACTGCGAGGACTGAATATTATGTTTTCTGTATGTGTTAGAAGTGTTTGTATTGTCTACAATTGGGTTGTTTTGGTTTTAGGACCAGTGTTTAATAAAGATCCGCTTGCCGAGTCTCTTAATAGCTTTTAGGCGAATATGAAATTTTCCATAAAATGTGAGTCTTTAGTTAAAAACCTGTTCTTATCTATACTATTTTTAGGCACGCAACCTAATTTTTATTGGAATGTATTTTACCAGGTATTATTGATATTGGACACGCAGAATTTCAATGATTTTATGACTAATTATTATTAAATAAAATAAATTAAACACTTATAAAATAAAGTTCACATGCCATGCGACAGGCTAAATAGAATTTAAGAGTAATAAAATTTACCATGAGAAACATCAATTGTAATAACTGTATTAAAATGTGAATAAAATGATTTTGATTTGATTTTGACTGTTTTACGCACTAGTGCGGATAAGTGCGCAAGTTTGCCCGGTTATAATTTATTGCCACGACACCGTTTAACTCCCGTTCAATTATTTTTTCGTAAGTGTATTGAAAAACGTTGAAAAAGCTAAAAAAAAAACATGGCACATAAAAATAGGTACTATATATTAGGTACACAACTCTAAACAAACTGAATTTTAAAGTTTAACTGAGCATATCCCTCTCCTCGCTTGATAAAGCTTAATCAGTGTCCGGTATCTTGAAGGAGTTCTTAAACTTCATTCAACACAATGTTAACTTAGCGAAGTAGAAGTGAAGTTGAAATCGTGGTCTGAATTCAAATAGCCATACGTTTCGTCGATTCAAATTCTTCCATTGAATTTCTTCAAAAGAAAGACATATAGAGGCTGTTTTGTAGCTGGACAGATGATAAGCATTGCCATACACCGTAAAAATATACATTTTTTTGCGACATAAACGACAATATCTTTTTGTTAATTAACTTAGAAGTTTGATTTTTTCACAGCGAGAAAGAGACCGCAGACCTGAGTATATGATTAATTTGAGCTCGATACTTTCACGCGTTCCTGAGATAAAGGGTCTTGACAGACAGACAACAAAGTGATCCTATAAGGGCTCCCAATACTCTATCTCGTCAGCTTTTCAGTCACCTATGGATGATACAAACACATGACCCTGCCGAATAGGACACGAAAATATTCGACAGACGAATGTGTCGTAAGTGGTCTAATAATTTTTTGCAATATTTTCTGAATAGTTCAATAGTAATCTAATTTAATTATGATTTTTTATATAAATAATTATTATTATTAGTATTACGCCGTCGTGCCAACCGGCAACCGTCCGGACCCAGCCCATAGCCCGTGCGCGTAGTGTTCCACACGCGTCTCTATGTTGCTTCATCAAAACCGTAGGGGCCCAGCAGGGTCGTAGCCTCTGAGGTCATGGATTCGCTTCTGAAAGGAAAACCTGGGGCCCTGAAATGAAAGGCAATGAACGAACATAGAAGTGGATTTTAGTCAGTAAAGTCTGACACACTCTCACGCTACGCCCTAGAGCAGGAGAAGTCATTAGAACCAAAAAAAAATACTAGAGAACAATATTTTGGTATCAAAATTAAAATCCTGATCAAAGCTTTGTTTCCATTCACCCCTACGTTCTTATTCTTCCCCTCTCTAATATAAAATTAATTTTAAGCAAACCATATCAGTTAAAACCTTAGTAACGCATTTTCATTTCCACGTACACTTTTTTCCTCCTAATTCAGCGTGGAACTGACGAATTATGAGTTATTTAGAAATCGACATTATTAATTCTACTTTAGTATGAAAAGCTTTCCGGAATAATATTTGCTAGGCAAAGATGATTAATTATTTTATTTTAAATAGAACGGTCGAAATTGAATGTTGAATGATCTATGTGGCGTGAGTCCCAACAGTGGGAACATTACAAGGCCCATAATGAAAAAAATCAGCAAAAACGCAGCTACATTAGTGAAGATTTACGTTACCTCTTTATAACATTCGTTATTAATTTTTATAAACAAAAACAAGGTCCTAATAAAAACGTCCATTTAGGTTTCACTTCTACAAAAATGTCTGCAATAAAAGACTCGTAGCAAATGTGCTACGTGGCGTAGCAAAATCGTAGCGATACGTAGCACTTCGTAACGGAAGCCAACAGATGTTGCTACAGCGTTATCATTCTTTCGAGCATTGTATTGATAGTGCTGTTAACAATGTAATGTAGATTCTTGTGCTGCGTTCGATGGTATTCTTTTATTTTTATTTTATTGATTAGGAACAATAAATGGCTTATTATTATGCGATATCAAAAACAATTAATTTGTGTAATATATTTCATCACCGCTGCTCTCAAAACAGTGAAAAAAAAAACAGTACATAAATTACATAAATATCTTAAATGGAATGTGCTTCCCCTTGACATCAAAAAACTTAAAGTAAATTTTCCTTTAAGCGTAAAATTCGGTACTACTACTTAAAGTCCTCTCAACCTTAGTTTCAGTCTTCGTAATAATAGTCATATTTTAAGTTTTCTTAATCGTAATAATTTTATATTTATCATAGTATTTATTAGTTTATAATATTAGCTTATATAAGTTTTTTATTATTTTATGGTACTTAATTTATTTTACATTCTATTTGAAATACTTGTTATTTATTTATTGTGCAAACCTACCACAGTGTTTTCTTTTTTAACCCAAAGGTTGACTGGTAGAGAATGCCTTGTCGCATGAAGTTTAAAAAAATAAATAATAATGTATCCGAAGACATTGTTAAACTCCACCATTCTGTAGCTAATATTCCAAAATTAAAAGAACAAGGCACAATTTGAGGTAGATGCCCAAGTCTATTGTGATACCAAAAGTGCTTGTAAAATTCATTCCCAAACGGTACACGGCCGAAAGTTTTACAATAAATCAATTTTAAATACGCCCACACCAATATTTCATGAAAGTCATCTATTTATGTGAAAGTTCGAAACGTTTACGTAAACTAAGCGAACTCGGTCTTTATACGGACTCGGAGATTTTGGTACGTAAGTACTTGATGTAGACCGAAGTTTAATAGATTGTTACTGCGACACTTTATGGAGGGTATTGCGCGAGAAGTCTGTCTGTTTACGTGTTTTTTTTATGGTAGGTAAAATCAGTGAGAGCAGTGGTGGTCGAGTGGTAACGTCCCCGACTTACGAGTTGTAGGTCACGGATTCAAATCCAGCCAGGCGCATTACCCATTGCTCTCAAAAACGGTAAAGGAAAACATCGTGAGTAAACCATGTTCTAGAACCAAAAATTCGAAGATATCTGACATCCACCAACCCGCACTGGGCTCGCGTGGTGATTTACGGCCCATTCCCTCTCCTAGAGAGGAGGCCTGAGTCCCAGCAGTGGGAAGATTATAAGGCTGATGCAATGCAATGAAATGCAAAATCATCTAATGACAAATCCCGCCCTTGGGCGGAGCGGGAAATAGTGTCAGACTCTTACTGACTATAAACCTACCCCGTTCCTTTGTTGCCTATCATACCGGAGCTGAGTCTTCCTCTCAGAAACCGGCCCTTGACCGCAGCAAGCTTCGACCCTGCCTGCCTGCAGGCTGGGGCTCTACGGTTCGCTGACAGCTCCTTGAGGCGCGCGGGAACAGTACGCGCCGTTGATGACTTGGGCTTGGCCCGGTCGGTTACCGGACGATCGGACAGCGTGCTACCTATTGCACGGCGTCCGCAAGCCCGCGACTACGGTAGCCGGAATTCAGGTATGGAATCCTGGCGGCGGCTGGGGCGAGCGCCCCGTTGCCTTTGCCTGATGTGGTTGGCCTCCTCCTTTGCTAGCATTACTGCTTCGCCGAAAGAGGCGACCGCCTGCCATCCCTCCTCACTCCAGACCACGGCCTGAACCAAGGCCCAGCGAGAGAGACCACTGCCGCCGATTGCCCCCACGAAGAAACGGTGATGCTCCGCCCGACTGTTTACATGTTTGATTTTAAGCAAGAAACGTTAAAAATATCTTATTATTTCAAAATGAAATTCCATAATTATACTAATTTGTTAGTATCATAATCACTACTTAATATTAAACAAAGTCGCTTTCCGCTGTCTGTTCTATGAATGCTTGCCCGGTTTTTTTTTTATTCTTGCATAACTCAAAGTAAATACTACAAAGTAGGCAATTATTCAACGTTATACATTAATGTAGGATGCTGTCACAGTAAATCTCTTTAAGAGTTCGATATAGCGCAGTTTCCACCACACATGAAATATTTATGTCCTTTTACCAACCACTTAAATCTTTTTACGCAATATTTCTGTAACTTCTGAAGTATAATCTTTTTGATATCGGCTGATTGACAGTAAGGTACACGCGTGTGAAACCGCGGATAAAGCTAGGGTCTATCATAAATGTATTGTCAGTTAAAAATATATATATTATACCTTTAAAAATCACAATCCATCTCAAACAACGTTACTCTTTTCTGTTTTTTTGTTTTATTTAACTGAATTGTTTTTATTTCTCGCATTCATCGGACTCCAGCGACCCTGACCAGGTCATCGGTCCACCTTGTGGGAGGCCTTCCAACGCTGCGTCTTCCGGTACGCGGCCGTCACTCCCGAACCTTTTGGCCCCAACGGCCATCTGTTCTGCGTGCAATGTGCCCAGCCCATTGTCACTTAAGTTTGGCGATTCTACGTGCTATGTTGGCAAACCTGGTTCTCTTGCGGATATCTTCATTCCTGATTTGATCACGCAAGGGGACTTCGAGCAAAGCCCTTTCCGTTGCCCTTTGGGCAATGTGGGCGTACAGGACCGGCCATTGTGGCGACGCTTGGGGGAGACCTATGTCCAACAGTGGACGTCTTTTGGCTAAAATGATGATGATGATTTTGTTTATTCTATCCTTACCTTCTCTTCCTACCACTACTACCCTATTACTCCTATTACTTACTTATCTTTGCCTTACTTTAGATTAATTTTAGTTAGTTCTTAAGAGTTTTGTTTAAATTTATGCTGGGAAGATTATACGGCTGATGCCATGCTATAAAATATAGCATAGCATCAGCCTTATAATCTTCCCACTGCTGGGACTCAGGCCTCCTGTCTATGAGAGGGAAGGGGCCGTAATCAAAAACGCGGGCCCAGTGTGGATTGGTGGATGTCACATGTCTTCGTATATTATTTAAATATATTTATTAGCAACTTTACATAACAGAAAAAAGTTGCTAGTCGAAATCACACGTGAGGAAAAATCAGAAAGTTTTTAAGAAGGTACAACTGTTTGATTTAGCCAACCATGTATCCGATTACTCGCGCTACCTGAAAAGGCTGTATTTTAAGCGCTTCACCAATACCGCGTAATCCTTAAAAGCCTTTCCTTACTTCCGAACTGTATTAAGTCACGGTTGTTACAAGGGTCCATGAATCCTTTAATAAGAACCTCTATGTCATAGGAGTTACAGACAGCCCTTTTCTGCAGAGCATGTTAAGAGTAAGTTGAATGTTTCGCAGGGTTGCTCACACAAGGACGATAAGTATGTGCAGGAATGGAAATAGTAATGCAGCAGTCTTCCAAAAAAAAAATGCGAAAGGAAATACCATAACCACCTACATTCTTAGTCGTACAAACTTTTGCCTTCGTAATGTTAAGCCATCATGTTATCTACATAATTATTATGGATTTTTCAGTCAGAGAAATAATGATACAGTTCTAATCTGATCGCAGATTCAAGACCCCCTCTAGGTTTTCTATCAGGTTAATGATGATTATTGTTTGTTTTGTGGTCTACTGTCATGTGACCGCGGATGAATGGAAAACAAGAAATCCATGTGAAGTATCTGTATTAGGAGGTAACTTGACAAATACCTGTAACCCATACCTACTTTCTGTTCTGTTTCTATGGCATTTTATTCCATTCCAGTCTATTCCATTCTATTCCATTCCATTCTATTCCATTTTATTCCATTCTATTCCGTTCTATTCCACTCTATTTCATTTTATACTATCTGTATCTAAGCTGCCCAGTGGTCGCTAAATACAGGGCACTGAGAACTTAGGTACCCTCTGCCAAAACGGTCAGTAACACCAAGGCACTGCTGGCCTTCCTTCAGGAGCTGAGGTGGATCGAATAACGAAATGATAAACGAAAAGATTGTAGCTTGGCTAGGGGGGCTGAAGATGAAATAAAAACCTAAAGAATAGACTGTGAAAGTCGATAATACCGTACCCACAAGAGGTTTGTAACGACTAAACTCATTAATTAACCAGTCTGAATGCCACTAATGAATTACTAATACCTATTAGCTGCTCTGTTAGTGAATAGATACAGACTAAATGGTTCGTTACTGTATTCTAGACCATTTAAGCTGTAAAATAATGTTTCACAAGCGTGCACCTTAAGCCTCTTGAGTACTTAGCTTGAGTTTGAGAGCTGTCATTGTTTTGTCATTTGAACAAAACTGCATTTATTTTATTTTCCAGTATTGTGGGAACCACAGTGTGTCGAATAAAGGTATGAGTTTGACAAAATATAACGTTTATGTATGAATAATATTTTAATGAGAACGATTTCGGTAATTTTGTTGGAGAGAAAATTCTTATACCTACTAATACAGATACTTCACATGGATTTCTTGTTTTCCATTCATCCACGGTCACATGACAGAAGACCACAAAACAAACAATAATCATCACTAAACCTGATAGAAAACCTAGAGGGGGTCTTGAATCTGCGATCAGATTAGAACTGTATCATTATTTCTCTGACTGAAAAATCCATAATAATTATGTAAATAACATGATGGCTTAACATTACGAAGGCAAAAGTTTGTACGACTAAGAATGTAGGTGGTTATGGTATTTCCTTTCGCATTTTTTTTTTGGAAGACTGCTGCATTACTATTTCCATTCCTGCACATACTTATCGTCCTTGTGTGAGCAACCCTGCGAAACATTCAAATTAATGAAATTTCTAAATTTCTATGTGTACCACAATTTTAATTGCCGTCGGTGTACTAACCTGTTTGAACAAAATTCGAACATCATGGATGTTTGGTACCAGATTAGCTTAAATCCTGGATTTATACTTATGCTGTGATTTAAAAAAGTAGGAAGTACTAATTTCACAAGGGTTTAGCTTCGAGTGGCAGCTAGTTTAATCTTAAAAGAGCCCTTTTCTGTCTATTTATCGTCAACGTGAGTATGGTTAAATAGCTTATTGTTTTGTCCAAGGCTATTTTGATAAAGAGGCAACGCGAAAAAAGAGAGATAGCGGTCGAGTTCTCGGTTGGCATCGGATGATTTTCTTTACTCGAATATTTTCCAAAATTAGTTCCAATTCCAAAATTTTATTTTCAAGAAATGTAAAGTAACTATGAACAAAATAAACCACTATGCATAAACACGAACACCAAAACTTTAACGACTCAACTTAAATACTATCTCAACAAAATCTGTATAAACAGAAATATAACTCAGTATATACCGACATACATAATTCAATGAAACCGAGACAACATCTTCAAGTGTGCTCGTAAAGTCATGAATGGCGTAAAACAAAGTTTTGGGCAAAGATATTGACGCTTAAGATAGCAAAACACCGAGAGATAAAACAATAACTCGCAGAGTTACTTTGCATAAGTTGACTTGTAAAATAGGCGTTGCTAGGCCAATGTTATGAATTTCTACTGGGCTTTTGGGAATTTAGCATTTTTTCGTAGCCATTTTCCGTGTCTGGAATGGCGACCGCGTATCGAAACATGCAGCGTTAAAATGCGTCCCACAAGATGGACTGACGCCTTGATGTGGGTCACTAAAATCCGAAGCATGTGAGATGCACAGGGTCGTTGTAGCGACAGTGGGGAGGCATACGTCCAACAGTTGTGTCGGCAAAATTGATGGGGCCAGTTAGATGCAACGTCTGCCAGGGCTGCGGATTGTTTGAAAGAGCCAACGCAGAAAGGCAACTGGGAACACTATAGGTTTAATTCAGTAAAAGTCTGACACTCCTTCTTGTTTCGAAGTTACTTGATCATTTGCAATGTAAAAAAATATTTCCTATGCTTGACTTCCACTGAAAGCCGTCCAGTTTAGACATTTGATGTAATTTTTTAAACAAATAAATGAACTTTTCTCACTCTGGGTGAAGCGACGAAGAGTATCAGACTTTTACTAACTAAAATCCACTCGTATTCCTTCAGTTACTCTTTGCGTTCTTTCGACTCTTTCTAACAACCCGCAGTTTAGACAATCTAATATTTTGGTCTCTATTCTAGGTATAATTTAAAATGTTTTAATATTTTGTACGTTTCCACTGCATAAAGATTATAATATTAAAGCTCCTTGCTCGCACGGCTACTTTTTGTAGCGTGCGTTAGTCGCATAACGTGCGTTAGTCGCATTCGCAACATGCTATAGAAGAGATGCCAACGCACTACTAACGCACTACAGCAACGCGACTGTCTCGATGCAAACGCACTCATCATCGCTACATAAGTCACCGTGGGCGAGGGGCCTAAGGTGTTTTGGTTTTATGTGAATTCGTTTAATCGGTCTTGGGGCACTCATTTTTTTTTTCACATTTTAAAGAGTGATTGAAGAGCCAACCTTCAAAAAAGTCTCAAATTCTAGAAGAAAAATATCTATAGGCAGTAATTTAAACAGAAATCGGATTGTGTTATTGAGTGTTAAAAATTCATTCAACCAATTATTACAGCTAACGCGTGTTCTAGAATTTGACACGTTCATTTTGTGATACTTTTTCTGTTTGTTTAGTTATTTAAACTTTGGATACAGTAGAAGTACATAGGCAAATTTAATGCAACAAGGCATTCTCTGACTGGTAGATCTTTGGGTTATAAAAAGATTGAGGTGTGCCAAAAAAATTTTTTTATCATTATTATTTGACAGGCCTATTGGTCTAGTGGTTAGTGGCCCTGACTGCTATGCCAGAGGTCGTGGGTTTGATTGCCACTCAGGACAAATGTTTGTGTGATGAGCGCAATCATTGGTTCTGTGTCTGGATGTAATTTATGTATAATATGTATGTATTTAGAAATATATAAGTATGTTTATGCTCTACTTAGCTTGGCACTAGACGGCGTTGTGTGACAGTGGTGTAGAATATTATTATTATATATTGTATTACATATTATTTATAAATTTTAAAGTCGTTCAAGAAACAGGATCTGAAAAACTTAGTTATGCCATCGCTCTAAATAATTCCAAAACATATAAACGGCGACGATGCAGTCTTTTGCGCACTCTCTTAGATTACACAAAAAACTGAGCCAAACATGTACAGTATTTCTTAGTTTTTCGTTTGTATTTTATGATGGAAAGATATTGGGTTTCCTTCTTTAGATGTACCTATAACTACAAGTTTATAATAAAACTATGAATAGAGTATTTAAAAGATTATTGGAGATCGGTGATGGCTGCTGAGTTGGCGACCAGTGGAGACTTCTCGACCCCAAACCAATTCGGACTAAAGTTTCCGAACAAAGTTACTTAAACGGCCTTTCCTTGGATCGAGTTGACATAAAAGTTTAATTTTCTCACTGCTGCTTGGGGTAGCAGACCTGAATATTTGATATTAATTTCAGATTTACACATCCTCGCGTTCCTAAGAAAAAGGGCCTTGACAGACGGACAGACGGGTAACAAAATCACCCATCCTATGAGGGATTTTATCTGGTGGTGGGTAAAATCATCCAATGACATCTCCCGCTCTTGGGCGGGAGATAGTGTCAGACACTTACTGACTAAAAACCCACTCCCTTCCTTCGTTGCCTTTCATACCACGGCCGAGCCTTCTTTTCAAAAGCAGACCCTTGGCTCAAGTAGGCTTCGACCCTGTCTGCCAGCAGCTAGCTGGCTGGGTCTCTACGGTTTGCTGACAACTCCTTGAAGCGCGCGGGAACAGTGCGCGCCAGCGACGACCTGGGATTGGTCCGGATGGTTACCGGACGGTCAGACAGCGAGCTACCCATAGCTCGGCGTCCGCAAGCCCACCCTATAAGGGTTGTGTTTTCTGTGGTTAAAAAAACCCTAAAATGAATTGGTTGAGCTAAAATTCAAAATTCTTGAATACTAGACACACACAACAAATAAAAGACCGACAGGTCTTTTATCAATAACACATTTGATTTCGCCAAGCCCATTCCATTGTAATCTAAGTACTAATAAAAAAAAACTGGGCAAGCGTGAGTCGTACTCACGCACTGAGGCTTCCGTATTGCATTGTTTTCATAGGTATAAAAACAGTTCAAGAATGTTTCTAAATCACATTTTTTTATGACTTAACTACAAATCAGTTTTTAGATTTTATCACACACTTGTGCCATCAGACCTTGCTTCATGCCGAATTTCAGGATTCTAGGTCAACGAGTAGCCAATGGCCCTATGAATTTTGATTCCCTTGAAAGTGTTAAAGTATACGTTTTAAGGTTTTTGGCGACATAAACGGCCGTATCTTTTTTTTTCCTTAGCTTAGAAGTTTGATATTTACACAGCTTCAAGGGACCGCAGACATAAATATAAGGTTTTAATTTCAACTCGATACCTCCAAGCGTTCCGAAGACAAAAGGAAAAACAGACAGACGGACAACAAAGTGAGGAGTGCGGTGTGTTTTGAGGTACTGAACCATGAAAATCAGCACAAAACAATACTTCTGAGATACATTAAATTTATAAGACCTGAATAAGCACTGAATATATTCTAGCCCTTTCTTGACAAATAAATGAACGTGACAGATAGATCTCCCTGCCACTTTACCTAAAGAATAACGGTACAACTGGGGGAAATTAAACGCAAGCATTTATTAAAGTGACACTTTTTGTAAAGAGTTGCTATGAATATGTTGTTTTTGGGGTTCCGTATCTCAAAAATAAAAATGGAACTCTTTCAGGATCACATTGTTGTCCGCAGTTGTCCGTCTGATTGTCTACCTGTCAAGACCCTTTATCAAAAGAATGCGACAAGGTATTGAGTTGAAATCAAAACCATAAACTCAGGTCTGTGATCCTTTGAAATTAAGAAAAAAAAACAAACTTCTAAGTTACCGAAAAAAAGGTACGGCCGAGACACTCTCAATTCAAAGGAATCCAAATTCATAGTGTACTTCCCGTTGACTTAGAACCCTGAAATTTGGCATGAAGCAAGATCATATAACACAAACTGGAATAAATCTGAAAACTGTAATTATGTAGAAACGTTGCAGAAAAAAAAACCTTTCGGCTCGAAAAAAAATTCGTTTCAGGATTTGAACTATTTGCATAAATAAGTTAGTTTGTACGAAACCCTTGGTGCGCAAGTCCGACTCGCACTTGCCCACTTTTTTTATTGTGTGTGCAGTACCTCTACCATGAGTTTTAAGCAATAGTATTCGTCGCTACTCGATATCGACGCCGTAAATATTTTGTATGGCAAATTTTGCAGCGCCTCTAGCGGTCACTTGCAGAACCAAAATTTGCCATACAAAATATTTACGGCGTCGATATCGAGTAGCGACGAATACTATTGCTTAAAACTCATGGTAGAGGTACTGGTAAAAGGTTGTAAACAGTTATCAAAGTTTAAATATTATACTTTTATATAGCATTTTTTTATCGTAAATCTTTGTCAGAGTATAAGATCTAGGATTCAATTCTGGTCGGGAAGGTATTGTTATGTTTTACCGTCTGGAATATGAAAGGAGTACATATTCTGTCCTTTACTTTTTAGGGTTCCTTACCCAAAGGGTAAAAACGGGACCCTATTTCAAAGACTTCGCTGTCTGTCCGTCTGTCTGTCACCAGGTTGTATCTTAAGAACCGCGATAGCTCTCAGTTGAAATTATCAAATTATGTATTTCTGTTGCCGTTATAACAACAAATACTAAAAACAAAACAAAATAAATATTTAAGGGGGGCTCCCATACAAATGACGCCATTAGTTGCCTAATTCGTAGTCTAGTTAATGGTACAGAAACCTTCGTGCGCGAGTCCGACTCGCACTTGGCCGGTTTTTTTATTATTTTTGCACCACACTAGTAATTACTTCTGTGTTGTGGTTGTGTTCACTAAAATGTAAACTCGTATACTCAAAATACTCAACCTCTGCGATATCGTGACGTCATCAGTTTCTCATTAGATAGTTTTAGGTTCACCTTATTTCACTTTAAAATCTGGAAGTAGATACTGTTAGGGATCTATCTAAGGACTGAATTAAAACTGTGGACTGTAATTTTAAAGGATTATAATTCCCGAATAGGTACAATTTTGAAGTTGGCAAAAGTATGGAGTCCGCACGCGTCGTCTTCGGAGATCGGTAGCCGAGGGAAGTCCCGCACACCGCACCAATTTTCGCCGCCGTCGCCATCGTCGTCGCCATCGCCACCACCCGCGGCCTCCGACGTTTCACGAATGCAGCCGAAAAATGCCGAGTGGCTGAAGGTGCCCGAACCGGTATTATACATAGGAAAATCAAGCGTGATATTATTTATTATATATATATTGTTTGGCTTGTGCCTTTTTACAAGCTTTCTATTAGCTTGCACTGTATGTAACTATGTATGTTCGGCTCAAATCTTGCAACTCAATTTTGAAGCAGATGTCTTCAACCGATTGAGCTGAAATTTTACATGCATGTGTAAATCGGGTGACAATGCAATAATATGATGATATGGAGCTGATCTGATGATGGAGCTGGAAGGTAGCCATAGGAACTCAGCAATAAAACAATACAACCCCATCGAATTTGGGCTTGTTTGATTAGTACTGACGAGTACTTTGATCCTGTACGATAGCCAGGGTCTGATGATGGAGCCGGAAGGTGGTCACAGGAACTCCGCACTTAAACGACACAACCCCATCGATTTTGGGCCCGTTTAGTTTGTATTGACGAGTACTTTCATCCTATATGGTAGCCAGGGTCTGATGATGAAGCCGGAAGGTGGTCATAGGAACTCCGCAGTTAAACGATACGACCCCATCGAGTTTGAGCTCGTTTGATTAGTATTGATGAGTACTTTGATCATGTATGGTAGCCAGGGTCTGATGATGGAGTCGGAAGGTGGTCATAGGAACTCCGCAGTTAAACTATACAACCCCATCGAATTTGGGCTCGTTTGATTCGTATTGACGAGTACTTTGATCCTGTATGATAGCCAGGGTCTGAAGATGGAGCCGGAAGGTGATCATAGGAGCTCGGCAGTTAAACGATACAACCCCATCGAATTTGGGCTCGTTTGATTCGTATTGACGAGTACTTTCATCCTATATGGTAACCAAGGTCTGAAAATGGAGCTGGAAGGTGGTCACAGGAACTCCGCACTTAAACGACACAACCCTATTAAATTTGGGCTCGTTTAGTTTGTATTGACGAGTACTTTCATCCTAAATTGTAGCCGGGATCTGATGATGGAGCCGTAAGGTGGTCATAGGAACTCCGCAGTTAAACGATACGACCCCATCGATTTTGAGCTCGTTTGATTAGTATTGACGAGTACTTTGATCATGTATGGTTGCCAGGGTCTGATGATGGAGTTGGAAGGTGGTCATAGGAACTTCGTAGTAAAACGATACAACCCCATCGAATTTGGGCTCGTTTGATTCGTATTGACGAGTACTTGGAATATGGTAACCAGGTTCTGATGATGGAGCTGGAAGTTTGCCATAGGAACGCCGTAATTACCAATAACCCTATCGACTTTAGGCTCATTTGATTTGTAATGACGAGGACTTGAATCCTATATGGTAACCAGGGTTTGATGATGGAGCTAGAACGTGGTCATAGGAACTCCGCAGTTAAACGACACAACCCTATCGAAATTGGGCTCGTTTGATTTGTATTTACGAGTGCTTGGATCCTATATGGTAACCAGGTTCTGATGATGGAGCTGGAAGGTTGCCATAAGAACTCCGCAATTAAACGATATAACCCCATCGACTTTAGGCTCATTTGGTTTTTAATGACGAGTATTTGGATCCTATAATTATGGTAACGAGGGTCTGATGATGGAGCTGTATCGTGGTCATTGGAATTCTGCAGTTAAACGACACAACCCCATCGATCATACTAGTTAGTTTTAATACACTCCTACAAAATAGGTACCAATTGAAAGGGCTTGCAGAGAGTAACATGAAAAATAAAGTGACATTACTCTAAATCCAATATTTTCCTTTTTCTCAGTCATACTCTTGGTGGAGTGGTAGGTTTAAGGGATCGTCAGGTAGGTTGGTTGCGGCTTTTGCGAGACTTCTCCATCTCTCTCTATTCATTATATTCGTGTACGTTCAATGATGGAACACTTCGAAGATGATTTAGTGAGGTCTGTCCATCTGGTAGGCGATTGGCCGCAAGAACGTAGGCCCTCTACTCTTCCCTGTACCACTAAACGTTCCAAAGAGCTTTCATTGCCTATAATATATCCAAACATCTTAAAAAGTCGCTGTTGCACAATCGACAAAAGTTTTTGTTTTAATGCAAAGCTCTTTAAGAATGGAAACGTTAGTACGGTGAGCAGTCTGTTTTATCCTCAGTAGACGCCTCCAGCGTCACATTTCAAGAGCGTCAATCTTTTTACGGTGCTTGAATCTTCTCCGCATTTCCCAGTATTTGTGATTGTGGATCCCAGGTAGATAAACTCTGAACAACTTCGCAATTGGCTATTTCATGTTCACCATCATTTTTGTTTCATAAATCCAACCTGGTAGACTTCTCAAGTGCTCGCCTCCTTCTGCGAAGCAGTAATGCTAGCAAAGGAGGAGGCTGACCGCATCAGGCAACGGCGCTCACGCCGCAGCCGCCGCCATAATTCCGATCCCGATTTCCTGCCACCGTAGGCGCGGACTTGCGGACGGCGGGCAATGAGTAGCTCACGGTAACAGACCGAACCAAGCCCAAGGGCAGGGGATGTCATTGGATGATTTTACCTACCATAAAAAAATAAAATAAAAAAACATCCTGGCAGACTTCTAAAGATAGCAGACTAAGTTTCTTATGCTTTACTATAATATGGGTAACAAATGAAAGGACTTGCTGGGAATACAAATGTGATTTAAATAAGGTATAACTAAAAAGTAAAAAATAAATTACAAATAAAAAAAACTTTTTTAAAAACAAGCTTTCAATTAAATGGGCTAAAAAGAAGAAAATAAACTTTTCCTTTATAACTTTTACTATCAATTTATAACGGCATTACACAATTTATATGATATAAAAGCTTGTTGCGAGATTAAACTGTGTAAATACACAGCTAAATAACTTCATAAATTAAATAAGTTAAAAAACTTCATCTATTGATTTTAATATTTTCAAAATCTCGCGACAAGCTTTTGTATCATTTATATTGTGTAATGCCGTTATAAATTGATAGTAAAAGTTATAAAGGAAAAGTTTATTTTCTTCTTTTTAGCCCATTTAATTGAAAGCTTGTTTTTAAAAAAGTTTTTTTTATTTGTAATTTATTACAAGCTTTCTATTAGCTTGCACTGTATGTAACTATGTATGTTTGGCTCAAATCTGGCAACTCAATTTTGAAGCAGATATCTTCAACCGATTGAGCTGAAATTTTACATGCATGTGTAAATCGGGTGACAATGCAACATTATGATGACAAGGAGCTGATCTGATGATGGAGCTGGAAGGTAGCCATAGGAACTTAGCAATAAAACAATACAACCCTATCGAGTTTGGGTTCGCTTGATTAGTATTGACGAGTACTTTGATTCTGTATGATAGCCAGGGTCTGATGATGGAGCCGGAAGGTGGTCATAGGCACTCCGCAGTTAAACGATACAACCCCATCGAATTTGGGCTCGTTTGATTCGTATTGATGAGTACTTTCATCCTATATGGTAACCAAGGTCTGATGATGGAGGTGGAAGGTGGTCACAGGAACTCCGCACTTAAACGACAAAACCTATCGAATTTGGGCTCGTTTAGTTTGTATTGACGAGTACTTTCATCCTATATGGTAGCCAGGGTCTGATGATGGAGCCAGAAGGTTTTTATAGGAACTCCGCAGATAAACGATACGACCCCATCGAGTTTGAGCTCGTTTGATTAGTATTGACGAGTACTTTGATCATGTATGGTAGCCAGGGTCTGATGATGGAGTCGGAAGGTGGTCATAGGAACTCCGCACTTAAACGATACAACCCCATCGAATTTGGGCTGCTTTGATTCGTATTGACGAGTACTTGGATCCTATATGGTAACCAGGGTATGATGATGGAGCTGGAAGGTTGCCATAGGAACTACGCAATAAAACAATACAACCCTATCGAGTTTGGGCTCGCTTGATTATTATTGACG
The DNA here is from genome assembly GCA_958295575.1 of Leucania comma. Lineage (NCBI taxonomy): Eukaryota > Metazoa > Arthropoda > Insecta > Lepidoptera > Noctuidae > Leucania > Leucania comma. The sequence goes on from OY282469.1 coordinate 7,412,751, forward strand.
AGTACTTTGATTCTGTATGATAGCCAGGGTCTGATGATGGAGCCGGAAGGTGGCCATAGGCACTCCGCAGTTAAACGATACAACCCCATCGAATTTGGGCTCGTTTGATTCGTATTGATGAGTACTTTGATTCTGTATGATAGCCAGGGTCTGATGATGGAGCCGGAAGGTGGTCATAGGCACTCCGCAGTTAAACGATACAACCCCATCGAGTTTGGGCTCATTTGATTTTTATTGATGAATACTTGGATGTTATATGGTAACCATGGTCTGATGATGGAGCTGAAAGGTTGCCATAAGAACTCCGCAATTAAACGATATAACCCCATCGACTTTAGGCTCATTTGATTTTTAATGACGAGTACTTGAATCTTATATTGTAACCAGGGTATGATGATGGAGTTGGATCGTGGTCATTGGAACTCCGCAGTTAAACGACACAACCCCATCGAATTTGAGTTCGTTTGATTTTCATTGACGAGTGCTTGGATCCTATATGGTAACCAGGTTCTGATGATGGAGCTGGAAGGTTACCATAGGAACTTAAGTTACTAACCGAACACGGCAAGTTCGCGAAGTACCTGTACTAGATTCGTGCGAAGACGACGCCCGGGTGTCGCCACTGTGCGGAGCGCCCGGAAAACACGGTGGAGCACACAGTCGAGGTGTGCCCCGCTTGGGAAGAGCATCGCCGTGTACTTGTGGGGGCGATCGGTGGCGGCGATCTCTCGCGCCGGGGCTTGGTTCAGGCCATGCTCCGGAGCGAAGAGGAGTGGCAGGTGGTCGCCTCCTTCTGCGAAGCAGTAATGCTAGCAAACGAGGAGGCCGACCACATTAGGCAACGACGCACACGCCGCCGCCACCGCCTGGATTCCGATCCCGATTTCCGGCCACCGTAGGCGCGGGCTCGCGGACGGCGGGCAATGGGTAGCTCGCTGTCCGTCCGTCCGGTAACGGCGCAAGTCGTTTACGGCGTGCACTGTTCCCACGCGCCTCAAGGAGTTGTCAGCAAACTGTAGTGTGTGTGGGCCCAGCAGGGCCGAAGCCTACTGGGGCCAAAAGTTATATGAAAATGTCACCCGGGGCCCTGGGACGAAGGCAATGAATGAAACAGGGTAGATTTTTAGTCAGTAATAGTCTGACACTATTTCCCGCCCCACCCAAGGGCGGGATTTGTCATTGGATGATTTTACCTACTGTAAAAAAAAACCATAGAAACTTCGTAACAAATCGACACAATCCCATCGAGTTCGATTTGTATTGGTGAGTACTTGGATCCTATATGGTAACCAGGGTCTGATGATGGAGCTGGAAGGTGGCTACAAGAACTCCGCAATTAAACGACACAGCCCTCTCGTCTTTGGTCTCGTTAGATTTGTAATGACGAGTACTTTGATCAATATGGCAGTCGGGATCTGATGATGGAGCTGGAAGGTGGCCATAGGAGTTGCGCAATAAAACGACACAATTCCATCGAGTTTCGGATCGAATAAAATAAGTTCTAACCGGTCATAAGCGACTTGGACTCGCGCACGGAGGGTTCCATACATATTTACATAAGTAAATAGCTAGTTAGTTTTAATACACTCCTACAAAATACCAATTGAAAGGGCTTGCAGAGAGTAACTTGAAAAATAAAGTGACATAACTCTAAATCCAATATTCTCCTTTTTCTCAGTCCTACTCTTGGTGAAGTGTTACTGGTCATGGATCGTCTGGTAGGTTGGTTGCGGCTTTTGCGAGACTTCTCTATCTCTCTCTATTCTTGGCACTTCGTGTACATTCAATGAGGGAACACTCTGAAGATGATTTAGTGAGGTCTGTCCATCTGGTAGGCGATTGGCCGCGAGAACGTAGGCTATCTACTCTTTCCTGTACAACTAAACGTTCCAAAGAGCTTTCATTGCGTATGATATATCCAAACAGCTTAAAAATTCGCTGTTGCACAATCGACGAAAGTTTTTGTTTTGATGCAAAGCTCTTTAGGAATGGAACCGTTAGTGCGTTGAGCAGTCTGTTTTATCCTCAGTAAACGCCTCCAGCGTCACATTTCAAGAGCGTCAATCGTTTAACGGTGCTTGAATCTTCTCCGCATTTCCTAGGATTTGTGATTGTGGATCCCAGGTAGATAAACTCTGGACAACTTCGCAATTGGCTATTTCATGTAAGTTAGGTTGATTGTTAGTCTTACGATCCACCACCATCATTTTGGTTTCATAAATCCAACCTGGAAGACTTCTCACGTGGTCGCCTCCTTCTGCAAAGCAGTAATGCTAGCCAAGGAGGAGGCCGACCGCATCAGGCAACAGCGCTTACGCCGCAGCCGCCGCCGTAATTCCGATCCCGATTTCCTGCCACCGTAGGCGCGGGCTTACGAACGGTGGGCAATGAGTAGCTCGCTGTCCGTCCGCTAACAGAGCGAACCAAGCCGAAGGGCGGGGAATGTCATTGGATGATTTTACCCAACATAAAAAAAAACCTGGCAGACTTCTAAAGATAGCAGACTAAGTTTCTTATGCTTTCCTATGATATGGGTAGCAAATGTGAGTATTTGCTGAGAATACAAATGCGATATAAATAAGGTATAACTAAAATCTAAAAAATAAATTACAAATAAAAAAACTTTTTTAAAAACAAGCTTTCAATTAAATGGGCTAAAAAGAAGAAAATAAACTTTTCCTTTATAACTTTTACTATCAATTTATAACGACATTACACAATTTATATGATATAAAAGCTTGTCGCGAGATTTAACTGTTTAAATACCTACACACTACATAGCTAAATAACTTCATTAATTAAATAAGTTAAATAACTTTATAAATAACTTTTTAATATTTTCAAAATCTCGCGACAAGCTTTTGTATCATATAAATTGTGTAATGTCGTTATAAATTGATAGTAAAAGTTATAAAGGAAAAGTTTATTTTCTTCTTTTTAGCCCATTTAATTGAAAGCTTGTTTTTAAAAAAGTTTTTTTATTTGTAATTTATTTTTTGTTAATTATAAAACCACAGAACAGAAGCGATTAGAAATCTATTGCCAGTCAAAGATTTACAATTTAATTTTTATATATCGAGGATAGACAGGATATATACGATAGGAGGTTGGATGTGGGTTTTTACAAGCTTTCTATTAGCTTGCACTGTATGTACTCGTAACTATGTATGTTCGGCTCAAATCTTGCAACTCAATTTTGAAGCAGATATCTTTAACCGATTGAGCTGAAATTTTACATGCACGTGTAAATCGGGTGACAATGCAACAATATGATGACATGGAGCTGATCTGATGATGGAGCTGGAAGGTAGCCATAGGAACTCAGCAATAAAACAATACAATCACATTGAATTTGGGTTTGCTTGATTAGTACTGACGAGTACTTTGATCCTGTATGATAGCCAGGGTCTGATGATGGAGCCGGAAGGTGGTCACAGGAACTCCGTACTTAAACGACACAACCCCATCGAATTTGGGCTCGTTTAGTTTGTATTGACGAGTACTTTCATCCTATATGGCAACCAGGGTCTGATGATGAAGCCGGAAGGTGGTCATAGGAACTCTGCAGTTAAACGATACGACCCCATCGAGTTTGGGCTCGTTTGATTTGTATTGACGAGTACTTTGATCCTGTATGATAGCCAGGGTCTGAAGATGGAGCCGGAAGGTGATCATAGGAACTTGGAAGTTAAATGATACAACTCCATCGAATTTGGGCTCGTTTGATTCGTATTGACGAGTTCTTTCATCCTATATGGTAACCAAGGTCTGAAAATGGAGCTGGAAGGTGGTCACAGGAACTCCGCACTTAAACGACACAACCCCATCAAATTTGGGCTCGTTTAGTTTGTATTGACGAGTATTTTCATCCTAAATGGTAGCTGGGGTCTGATGATGGAGCCGTAAGGTGGTCATAGGAACTCCGCAGTTAAACGATACGACCCCATCGAGTTTGAGCTCGTTTGATTAGTATTGACGAGTACTTTGATCATGTATGGTAGCCAGGGTCTGATGATGGAGTCGGAAAGTGGTCATAGGATCTCCGTAGTTAAACGATACAACCTCATCGAATTTGGGCTCGTTTGATTCGTATTGACGAGTACTTGGATCCTATATGGTAACCAGGGTCTGATGTTGGAGCTGGAAGTTTGCCATAGGAACTCCGCAATTACCAATAACCCTATCGACTTTAGGCTCATTTGATTTGTAATGACGAGTACTTGGATCCTATATGGTAACCAGGGTTTGATGATGGAGCTGGAACGTGGTCATAGGAACTCCGCAGTTAAACGACACAACCCTATCGAAATTGGGCTCATTTGATTTGTATTGACGAGTGCTTGGATCCTATATGGTAACCAGGTACTGATGATGGAGCTGGAAGGTTACCATAGGAAATTCGTAAGAAATCGACACAATCCCATAGAGTTTGGGCTCATTTGATTGTTATTGATGAGTACTTGGATCTTATATGGTAACCAGGGTCTGATGATGGAGCTGGAAGGTTGCCATAAGAACTCCGCAATGAAACAATATAACCCCATCGACTTTAGGCTCATTTGATTTGTAATGATGGTACTTGGATCCTATATGGTAACCAGGGTCTGATGATGGAGCTGGAACTTGGTCATAGGAACTGCGCAGTTAAACGACACAACCCCATCGAAATTAGGCTCAATTGATTTGTATTGACTAGTACTTGGATCCTATATGGTAACCAGATTCTGATGATGGAGCTGAAAGATTACCATAGAATCTTCGTAAGAAATCGACACAATCCCATCGAGTTTGGGTTCATTTGATTTTTATTGGTGAGTACTTGGATCTTATATGGTAACCAGGGTCTGATGATGGAGCTGGAAGGTTGTCATAAGAACTCAGCAATTAAACGATATAACCCCATCGACTTTAGGCTCATTTGATTTGTAATGATGGTACTTGGATCCTATATGGTAACCAGAGTCTGATAATGGAGCTGGAACGTGGTCATAGGAACTCTGCAGTTAAACGACACAACCCCATCGAAATTGGGCTCATTTGATTTGTATTGACTAGTGCTTGGATCCCATATGGTAACCAGATTCTGATGATGGAGCTGGAAGGTTACCATAGGAACTTCGTAAGAAATCGACACAATCCCATCGAGTTTGGGCTCATTTGATTTTTATTGATGAGTATTGATGAGATCTTATATGGTAACCAAGGTCTGATGATGGAGCTGGAAGATTGCCATAAGAACTCCGCAATGAAACGATATAACCCCATCGACTTTAGGCTCATTTGGTTTTTAATGACGAGTATTTGGATCCTATATGATAACCAGGGTCTGATGATGGAGCTGTATCGTGGTCATTGGAACTCCGCAGTTAAACGACACAACCCCATCGATCGTACTAGTTAGTTTTAATACACTCCTACAAAATAGGTACCAATTGAAAGGGCTTGCCGTGAGTAACATGAAAAATAAAGTGACATTACTCTAAATCCAATATTTTCCTTTTTCTCAGTCATACTCTTGGTGGAGTGGTAGTGTTGATGGATCGTCTGGTAGGTTGGTTGCGGCTTTTGCGAGACTTCTCCATCTCTCTCTATTCATTATATTCGTGTACATTCAATGAGGGAACACTTCGAAGATAATTAAGTAAGGTCTGTCCATCTGATAGGCGATTGGCCGCAAGAAAGTAGGCCCTCTACTCTTCCCTGTACCACTAAACGTTCCAAAGAGCATTGCCTATGATATATCCAAACATCTTAAAAATTCGCTGTTGCACAATCGACAAAAGTTTTTGTTTTAATGCAAAGCTCTTTAAGAATTGAAACGTTAGTACGGTGAGCAGTCTGTTTTATCCTCAGTAGACGCCTCCTTCGTCACATTTCAAGAGCGTCAATCTTTTTACGGTGCTTGAATCTTCTCCGCATTTCCCAGTATTTGTGATTGTGGATCCCAGGTAGATAAACTCTGGACAACTTCGCAATTGGCTATTTCATGTAAGTTAGGTTGATTGTTAGTCTTACGATCCACCACCATCATTTTTGTTTCATAAATCCAATCTTCTCAAGTAGTAGCCTCCTTCTGCGAAGCAGTAATATTAGCAAAAGAGGAGGCCGACCGCATCAGGCAACGGCGCTCACGCCGCAGCCGCCGCCGTAATTCCGATCCCGATTTCCTGCCACCTCAGGCGCGGACTTGCGGACGGCGGGCAATGGTTAGCTCGCTATCCGTCCGTCCGGTAACAGACCGAACCAAGCCCAATGGCAGGGGATGTCATTGGATGATTTTACCTAACATAAAAAAAAATCCTGGCAGACTTCTAAAGATAGCAGACTAAGTTTCTTATGCTTTCCTATAATATGGGTAACAAATGAAAGGACTTGCTGAGAATACAAATGTGATTTAAATAAGGTATAACTAAAAAGTAAAAAATAAATTACAATAAAAAAACTTTTTTAAAAACAAGCTTTCAATTAAATGAGCTAAAAAGGAGAAAATAAACTTTTCCTTTATAACTTTTACCATCAATTTATAACGGCATTACACAATTTATATGATATAAAAGCTTGTCGCGAGATTAAACTGTGTAAATACACAGCTAAATAGCTTCATAAATTAAATAAGTTAAAAAACTTCATCTATTGATTTTAATATTTTCAAAATCTCGCGACAAGCTTTTGTATCATATAAATTGTGTAATGCCCTTATAAATTGATGGTAAAAGTTATAAAGGAAAAGTTTATTTTCTCCTTTTTAGCTCATTTAATTGAAAGCTTGTTTTTAAAAAAGTTTTTTTTATTGTAATTTATTATTTAATTAAATGAAATAAACTGTAACAATTTCAATATTTTGAAAGTGGCAACCATTTAAAAAAACTTGGTTTTTACTCCATATTCAGACAAAAAAATAAACTTACTCTTAATTATGCTCGTTGAATAGGAACATACGACAAAAATGACACTTAGAATACTGTACCACTCAACGCGCAAAACTTAGTGAAATATAGAACTAGGCATAGCAAAAGAATGGAAGCTGGTCTTCGAACAAAAGATTTAATTTAGTACAAAAGATTCTGTTCTGCATAATTAACCTTGCTGAGTCCCTAAGATTACAATATTCTTCTGCGTGGACTTATGTTCGTAACACAGGCCCTTTTTACTACAGAATTATGAATAATGGCTTGTCTTGAGTTGAAAACAATGACCAGTTATGTTTGTAGTTCTTTTATTATTTTGTTGGCTTAACGGTTTTAGAACCGGTTCTATACTGACTGTGATTTGACAGGCCTGTTGGTCTAGTGGTTAGTGATCCTGACTGCTATGCCGGAGGTCTTGGGTTCAATTCCCACCCAGGAAAAATGTTTGTGTGATGAGCACGATCATTTGTTCTGTGTCTGGTTGTGATTTATCTATGATATGTATGTATTTAGAAATATATAAGTATGTTTATCAGTTGTCTATTACCCATAACACAAGCTCTGCTTAGCTTGGGACTAGACGGTGTTGTGTGATAGTTGTGGAATTGTAGAATATATATACTGATACTATATACTTCCTACTGCACGATGACCGACCGCCTTCTTGACCTTTCAAAATTGCCTGTATATGGTTAATCACTGCATAGTATAAAACATAGTATTTCTTCCCGCTGTCTGTCCCTGTGTATGCTTATATCTTTAAACCTACGCAACGGATTTTGATGCGGTTTCAATAGATAGAGTGATTCAAGAGGAAGGTTTATATGTTTAATACATGCTTAATATAATATTTAATATCACCAATGCATGAAGCTGGGGCGGGTCGCTAGTTTAAAATAAAATGCTTTGAATCTTTCACTAATCACACATCTATTATAAAGGTGAAAGTTTGTATGTTCTCGTATATCGACAGAGTGATCCACGCACACCTCAAAGTGATATCAACAAAACCGTAGGCGCCCAGCTAAGCCGATGCCTACTGGAGCCATGTGACGACTTCTGAAAAGGTCACCAGATTGGTGTAGTTTTAATCAGGAATAGTCTAACGCCCTCCCATTCCGCCCTAAAGCGGGAGAAATCACTAGATGATTTTCTACCCCAGAAAAAACTAACGTCATGAAGTATCAGCTGAGCGTTTATACATCTTTAAATATCGTATGAGCATTCGGACCCCACAGTCCAAGAGTTAAAAAATTACTTAACTTCAAAATAAAAAATGGTGGTAAATACATATTTATAAAACAAGTTATTCGTCCAAATTAATTAATTAAGTTTTATACCTCACATTACATTAAGGGAGACAAGGGATGGGTCTCAAGAACAATGTAGGTAACTAATGTAACTGAAATAGAACATTGAAATCGTTTTAACTTGTTAGCTAGTTTTTAAACGTTAGAGTAAAATACGAGTATTTTGGGATACGTATATTCATATGACGAGTTTGGACTAAAATGCTGTTTAACAAAACAATTTTAATAGATATTATCGTCAAAAAATTACTTATTTTATGCTCACATGGCTTTTTTTTTACGATGGTTAAAAAACATCCTTTGACATCCCCTGCCCTTGGGCGGAGCGGGAAATAGTGTCAGACTTTTACTGACTAAAAAACTCACTCCGTTCCTTCTTAGCCCTTTACGGTATAAAGGGCTAAGAACGATCGGGGAGGGTTTTTGGGCCAGGCACTCCTTTCGGATATCAGTCAATGTCCCCAGTAGGCTTCGGCCCTGCTGGCCCTCTACGGTTTGCTGATAACTCCTTGAGGCGCGCGAGAACAGTGCGCATGGCTTATACAATAAAACCTATATTTTACCTTCCTTTGACTTTATGTGAATTAGGCCAAAATGTTAAAATAGCGACGACAGAAACGAAATCTCTTCGTATTAATAAATTTGCCATCACCCGTGGTTCTGCCCGCTTTAAATTTATTTTTTCATACCCGCACTAAAGAAACTGTTGCATTATTTCAGAGAGAAAAAAATTGAAATCGAGTTTAATAAAGGATATATTTAAAATATATTTTTAGGGTTTCGTATCTCAAAAGGGAAAATACGGAACCCTTATAGGAGCAGTTTGTTGTCCGTCTGTCTATCTGTCAAGACCCTCTATTTCAAGAACGTGTGGAAATCGAAATTAAAAACAAATATACTCACGTCTACAGTATCTTGAAGTTGTTAAAAAAACTTCTAAGTTAACGACAAAAAAGATACGGCCGTTCATATCACAAAAAACGTACATTTCGACACTCTCAAGGGAATCAAAAATTATAAGGTACTTTCTGTTAACCTAGAACGCTGAAAGGCATGAAGCAAGGTCTCACAGCACAAGTATAAGAATAAATGTAAAAACTGTAAAAAATCTTTTTTCTATTTGAAAAAATCTTCGAGACTCGATTCGGGGTTTTGCCCAATTTTTTTTTTAGTTTGAACGTAATGGCCAATTTTCTTTTTACATAAATATTTTCTTGTTTTTATGTTGAAATTCTAAATGCAAAAGTGGCTAATAGTTTGTGTCATCTTGAGTGCTAATACGAGGCCTACTAGGGCCAATACTTATTCGGACTGTGGGAAAAATTATCGCTGCCCTGTTTCAGGGCTGCGTTGAATAAAGGAAGGTAAGTTAATTCGTCAGTAAAAGTTTTACACTCCTCCTCGCTAGGGGGACCGAGAGAAGTTTTTGATGATTAAAAAAAAAAAAATAAGATGAAACCAAGTACCACAACATTAAGGAAATTGACCACAATGGAAATTGACCATTATAATGGAGCTCCTTATTTTCATGGAGATCAGATTTACAGGTACGACAGAACAGACAGACACATCTCTTTTATGTATAAAAGCCGTTATAAGCTCATTAGCCCTTAGTCGTCTTATCGTCGGGTCGGCCGATCAATCAGACGGCACCTGTCTCAGCTTTGTTTCAATTGAATTTTCGATATCATAGCTGCTGGGTTTACGATTCGTACCTTTTTATTATAGTCCGAGATCCCGTGTGAATTTTTATTTTTTATCTGTGGGTTTTGCAAATGAAAATTTGTTAAAGAAAGAAAAAAAAAAACAATTTATTTATGGGAAATCTTAAGACTAGCTTACAATTATATCGTTCTGGTTCAGTCACTAGTGATAACCAACTTCGAATGAGTGTAACCGATTTTTTAAATTTTCAGTTTATTGCTAAAATGCATATGCTATACAACTAAACTTTCCACGTTAATAAATCACTCTGTCTATTTGAAAGTTGCTTTAAAATCTGTTCAGTCGTTTTTGGGTTTATCGCAAACACATAGACTGACACGGTAGGGGAATTTGTTTTCTAATGATGTAAAGGATGAGGACAAATCTCTATAATGCGTGTATATGATTTTTTTTTAATAGACCTGAACAATTTTGACAGATTAAATCATAACTTGTCTGCCAGGGCTAAAGAGTTAACGCGGTCAGAATAATAAGAAAGCAAAGGCTAACTGAAGTACTACGGGTGGGTTTTAGTCGTTAAAAATCTAATACTCTCTCTCTTCATCCAGAGTAGAACAAGTTATTTGATAATTTCTCACCCTCAAAAAAAAGAAAAATCTTAAAATATTAAAGTTATTTTACTTATTTTTCTCGGGCAAGAAAACCCCGCAAACTTGATCAGATCGTTACAAATAATATTTAAATTAAAAATAATTATAAATGGCTGTCTATTTTCTTTACGGGTTCTATCAGGCAACATGTGAATTGGATGCATATTTTTTAATGAAAATTGTCCTGAATCTGTTTACTTCATACGATTAGTGCGTTCAAACCAAATAACTCTTCAGCTTCATAATATTATATGTATTCATTTCGGTGACAAATAGTCTTTAGGTACTGCCCAAGTTACAAATCACTTATTTTTCAAACCAAACAAAAATATAACAATTGGAGTTATGCCCTATGTCGATATTTTTCTTGAATAGATAAAAAGACGAGTGAAATTCGACGTTACCCTAGCTCTCCGACTAAAATACTCGACTTGAGTATTATAAGATGATGAATTTTACCAATTACCTAATTGGAAGTTAATATTTTTCAGGCAGCCTACTTTCTGTAGCATTGCTCAAGGGTACACTTTAAGGGTATAAAAGTAAATGAGATGTTTTAATAGAATTAGGTTTTGGTTAAGCACTAATGTTTATCAAGGTCAACCTACGAGTCCTTAGGTCTGAACAATTTATTTTTGTTGTTGAGTTACGCCAGCTTGATGAGTGATTTGTCGACAGCAATTAGCGTTATTAATCATCTTGAGGTTTTCGCTAGTTTGAATTGAGAATTTGGCCAACTGATTATCTAATCAGGAGAATTCTAGTTCTAGCCGTAGAGTTGATAAGCTGATACTGGTCAGTGGTGCAACATTTTATTTGCCTTGTGTGTATCTATATGTATAAAAGCGAAATACCACTGCTGGATTAACCGTGAAATATTAGAAATTATAACACTTACAAACTTCTGGGCGGAGCATCGCCGTGTCCTCGTGGGGGCGATCGGCGGTAGCGATCTCTCTCGCCGGGCCTTGGTTCAGGCCATGGTCCGTAGTGAGTAGGGATGACAGGCGGTCGCTTCCTTCTGCGAAGCAGTAATGCTAGCAAAGGAGGAGGCCAACCGCATCAGGCAGAGGCAACGGGGCGCTCGCCCCAGCCGCCACCGGGATTCCGATCCCGATTTCCGCCCACCGTAGGCGCGGGCTTGCGGACGGCGTGCAATGGGTAGCACGCTGTCCGATCGTCCGGTAACCGATTGGACCAAGCCCAAGTCGTCGACGGCGCTTTCTGTTCCCGCGCGCCTCAAGAAGCTGTCAGCATAACGAAGAGGCCCAGCCTGCTAACTGCAGGCAGGCAGGGTCGAAGCCTACTGGGGTCATGGGTTAACTTCCGAAAGGAATGCCCGGCCCCGGCACGATAGGCTACGAAGGAACGGGGCAGGTTTTAAGTCAGTAAGAAGTCTGACACTACTTTCCGCTCCTCCCAAGGGCGAGATTTGTCATTGGATGATTTTATCTACAATAAAAAAAAACACAAACTTAAAATTTGGTAGGTAAGTTCCATATAGGGTGTAGACATCCGCTAAGAACAGATTTTACGAAACTCCATCCCCAAATGGGTAAAACGGGGGTTGGAAATTTGTGTGGAGAATTCTACTTTCATGCGGATGAAACCGCTCGCAGAAGCTAGTTTTCTATATGAGTATGTTCGCATTGTTGGGGCAGTGGTAGCCCAGTGTTAACGGTCCCGACTTACGACTTGTAGGTTGCAGGTTCAAACCTATCCAGGCGCATTACTTTGTGTAATTTATTTCATCACCACTGCCCTCAAAAACGGTGAAGGAACACACAGTGAGGAAATCGGAATGTCCTAGAATCAAATATTCGAAGACGTGTGACATCCATCACCTTGCACTGGGCCCGCGTGGTGGATTATGGCTCATTCTCTCTCCTGGAGAGGAGGCCTGAGTCCTGGAAATGTTATCACTGCTGGCAGTGAGAACATTATAAGATTGATTATGCTTATGTAGGCCCTTAAGGTATGAAGATGCGAGTGGCAAAACAATATTATTTAAGAACTCTCTCGTGCACTCCCCCTAATGTGACAGTTTAATAGAACTACTCTAACTGTACAGTATTATTGATCGCACCTTAATAGAACTACTCTAACTGTACAGTATTATTGAATACACCTTAATTGTTAGGTTGTGTTAGTTTCAGTCTCTTTCATTTGCTTAGCAGGGATAAATAGACTTTTGTTTAAGTGTTTAAGGAGCATAATCTTCAACTGTCTTCTCTTTAAAAACGATAAAATATTAAAAAAAGAAAGAATCCAATAAATTTCAACACTTCTGCTTCAGATCTCTTACAAAGTATATTGGGGTCAGCGGCTTCCGAACAGATGCGGTTGAATATCAGTATTTCGTATAGAACGACAGTCGTCCGACTTCAGAATTGAATGGAGCACTATTTGTGCAACGTGTAGGTAAAGTATCGCAAGATGATAAGTAAAATTGTATATTCTATACCAATATTTAATTACAGACATTTTTTTATGCCTAAATGGAGACTCCTTGACATCCAAATTGATAATGTATTTTTTTTTATAGAGAAAGTATTTTTTTTTTTTTTGTTTGTAACGAATAAATAAATAATAAATATTTTTTAACTATAGAATGTTGCTATATCACTGTGTGACATAGGCATAAATGCATACGCATATATATTTGTTCCGGCAGACGTTGTTCTACCCGAAAGCAGGCATTTTGTCAGAAAAATTTCTCGCGCACTGAGGGTTGCGCACAAATTCACTTATAAAGAAGGCCAATTCACGAATCGAGCCACGAAGATTTCTCCGAATTACAAAAAAGGTTTTCATATTTTTTCCTATACCGCTGCTATGAGTCCTAGCTTCATGCCAAATTTCAAATACTAGGTCAACGGGAAGTATCCTATGAATTTTGATTCCTTTATTGAGAGTGTCAAAATATACGATTTTTTGCGACAAAAAGGCCGTACCTTTTTTCCCGTTAACTTGAAAATTTGATTTTTTCACAGTTTAAGGGACCGCAGACCTAACTGTATGGACTTCAACATGATACTTCCTCGCATTCCCGAGATAAACGGTCTTGACAGACAGACTGACAACAAAGTGATGCTATAATAATTCGGTATTTTCGTTTTGAGGTACGGAACCCTAAAAAATAAGAACCCGATTGCAGCGCCACCTACCGGTTCTAATGGTGTTTTCAAACTATTCATGATTTTACTCAAATATGCACATAGAATTGCGTCCAAATCTGTCAAGACGTTTAGAAGGAGATTTGAAAATTATGTACATAGGTACATACTACATAATAATTATATCAACTGTCAAGCAGACGACGCCACGTAGAAACTATTATTATAATTTACTTTTAGATAAGCAACTGAGCATTAAACATTGTAAATGTTGTTGCAAACAGACTAGCATTTTCGCATTGTTAAAAAAATCATTCCAACTTTTCCATAACTTAACTTACAAAAAAAAAAAAAAAAAACTGTTACCCTGCGACGTATATACAACCACCCGGTGTAATGCACGAACAAATTTCGTGCGGTTCAAAATGAAATTGTGCGATTCTGTGGTTTTCGTTGCGTTATTATCAGTTTTGTAAGGTTTATCTTATATGTTGTTACGATTGCGGATGACGATGTTATAAATAATGGAATATAAAATATGCTTATTTTTTTATTATTCTACGTACAGAGGGTATACAGGAAATATTTCTTCGGCTTAGTAATTATTGTGAAGGTAACATAATCAGTTTTAGTATAATGTAAATATTAATAATAACAAAAGAATAATATTAATTTTATTATTATTGGTTTTTTTTTATTTAACCTAAAAACCATAATTTTATTTAAATGCAATGATTTTAAAGCGTATTATTTCTAAAATGTAAACATAATCTGAAATGAAATCTGTAATTTATATTTAAAGACTAATTTCCTTTAATAAAATTGTTATTACTTATTAAAATAATAATTTTTATTTCAGAAAAAATATTTTATTAATGGAGTGTCATTATTCATCAGTTTTCCTCCTTATTTTTAAAAGGTAGTCCTTTACTATTACAAAAACACATCTGACTCGTTCAACTACACAGAAGTTCAAACAAAGCTTTGTACACTTAGTCCCAACAAAGTGAGACTAGTTAAAACTCATTTATTTAGCGTAAACATTAGCAAGATTAGTTTAATTCGTGTGGAACCGAAAACATGCAGCTGTCTGTATATAACGCTACGAAACTGCTACGAGTCGCTACAAGATGGTCATTACGTGCTACGAGAGTGCTACGAAAATACTACGAAGCTACGTATTTACATGCAATTGAAAAGCAACTGTTTGTATGATGTTAATTTGAATAATATTTTGCAAATAATTCTTGAAATTAAACTGAGCATTCTACTCGTTCTACATTGAGGAAATTTAATTATTAACATCTACTGCTAATTGTAATGGTTTGTGCAATAAATTTAAACTATCTCGTTCTAGTTACAATCTAAATTATATTATGTGTAAAATCAATAAAGATGTGAGAAGATAGACCACTGTATGATTGAATTTGTTAGACTGAAAAATTATTATTGTTAGACTTGCATTTGGCCACAATCACAGCTGATAGTAAGCAATGATGTGGTCGACGATAGAGTACGCTTGACTAGAGGTATCCTATTCACTCTTGACAGGAATTTATTCCTTAGCTGTACACAGAACGAATACGTTCCCAAAACGTTTAGTGCATATGGGTATTGTAAATACAGAAATAGAAGAAACTTAAATATGAACTATTTATACTAAACCTATGTACATAAAAACTAAATTAAGAATGTATACTAGACCTAACTATGTACAGTCAGGCCTCAAAAGTGCAGTTGCACTCTACCGACACTAAAATATGTAAAATTTCTTTGTAAAAGAGGGTCAATGGATCATTACACATTTAGTTTGTAGCATAAAATCTAAAATAAATAAACTAGTTGCAGAACACTAGAATTCTACTACAAAGAAATTTTAGACAATTTAGCATTGTTAGAGTGCAAATGCACTTTTGACCCCGGACTGTACAAAAATAATACAAAAAAACAAAATACACTCAGGCGTCGAAGTACTCGTCTAAGTGCAAATGGGTGAGATGTTCACCGTATACCAGTAGCGCATCGCCGTACATCTGGTGGTCCAATGATGAAATGGGCTTGGCGGAATTAAGTTATGCATTTTTAACGCACACTCCCCAAACTGCAACGGCACTCGAGCCTTTGGAGTTTCGACTCAATGAGTGCATCATTACCAGTGATCCTATTAGCTCTCCTCTCAATTGATTCAAGTGCATCGAGCTGGTATCAAGCCCCAAGATAAGACCAATACTTCATACACGATCAAACTTACGCATTTTGTTTTCCGGAATACAATTATGTATTTAAACTAATTGCAAGGCTGTTACTTAGACTTACTTTCCTTAACCAATCAGAATCGTAACATTTAAACCCTACCTACTTCACACCATCTTACTACAGTCAGTTTGCTACTACAAAATAGGTGGGTGCAGAAAGTCGACTTCATGCAACAATAGTGAGCCCCAGAGTATTCGTGACTGGCATTTACTGAAGACAAACCGTGGGTATATGGGTACCCGAACTTTTCACACACTATTCTTTCTGTGTCCTCGAAAGCGTATCGACAAAGGCACATTAAGGCCCTTCGTCTCAGATATCATTCGTATATCATTGACAGTTCCTACGGTAAGAAACAAACTTTGACAATCAGTTATCCACAATCGCGTTACTCAGCTTGTGGAGGTCATCAGACAATGAGATAATTTACATAATATATACCATAACCAACATAGTTGAGAAAAATCTAGGCAGATAAATGTTTTCCTGGATTGAAAAGTTAAGAATTCATGGGGCTTCTGACGGATTTATCTAATTTAATTTAATTAATTTGTGTATTACTTTGTGTAATTTATTTCATCACCACTACACTGAAAACGGTGATGGAAAACATCGTGAGGAAATTAGCATGTCCAAGAACCAAAAATTAGAAGACTTGTGATATCCACCAACCCGTACTGGGCCCATTCCCTCTCCTAGAGAGGAGACCTGAGTTCCAATGTTGGGAACATTGGAACATTATAATGCTGTTGCTGTGTTTTACTTTTTTGCCAGACCGACCTTTTGACAATTCAAAATATGATGGGGGATGGTGCAAACTAACAAAAATCAGTATACCCTATGTGCTTATGATTCCTATTAGCTTGCATCTACGTTTAAATGAAACTTGCCTTCTTTTCTTATTTGTACTGCGCACTTACTGAACACAACGCTCTTTATAATTAGGGCAATAGCCGTAATTGCCATGCTCAGCTTACAGGCATGATGGCAACGCGTACTGTTGTGTTCGTTTAGTAGTCTTTAATGGCATCTATTTGAATAAGATTTTAGTTGAATTTCTGGGTTTATAAAAAAAATGTGTTAAGAGCGTTGCTAGTAAAGCAGAAATCCATGATACCATGAGACGAGTGAGTAGTAATATCATTGACTTGAAAATCCCACGGTTCCCCCAAAATTAGCAAATGTTTAAATTAAATTCAATTGAGATCTTAAATGATCATTTGTAATTATCTGAATCGAAATTATAAAGCTGTTTGAAGCTTATTTTTTTGTTTTCTTTTAAGCTTCGCTGTTTATAAAATTGTTAATTAATAATATTTTGTAAACATCTATTTTAAATGAGATATGTGAAAGAGAAGTCTTATATAAACCCTGTAAGTCTATCTCGTCATTAAAAAACAGCGGTTTTGAAATATATAGATTGAAAGAAAAAAAACGTATTCATTTTTCACACAGTAATTTTACTTGGTGTAGTTTTTACATACTTGTTTGTTCATTGTGTGCAATAAATAAAAAAATATGTAAAAATTATACTTCACAAAAAAATCGAATAGAACGGAAATATTTGATTAAAATTGTTACGGTATATTATTTGCTTTTATAATGATTGTAATTTTAACAGTTCGTATTAACTTTTCATATTTATTAATAAACTGGTTTTAATGGCGGAACGTGTAAACAAATATATTTTTTTTACATGTGTGTTTCCTACTGTGCAATATCTCCTGAACTTCTTCTTCTTTCCTTGTTCTAGAAGAACTACACTAAAACAGCTCATATCGAAGTAAAATTAAAAGTCTGGCAATAAAATTTAGACACCACGCGAATTAATAGATTACTTTCTATTTCAATCTTTTTTTTTACTAATATGTATGTATTAATTTTATTGTGATTTTGGATACAATGTTGTCTAGCTTATATTGTCCTTTTATAAGCTGATAAAAATCTTTTTTGTTTTCTAAAAGTGACAATGAATTTTCTGGCACTTCTTCTTCATATAAAACGACCATTTGAAACAGTGCACTAGATTCTGACGTTGTGCAAGTGCCCACGTGAAATAAATATTTTGAATTGAATTGAACGATATCTGTAATAGTTTGTATTGTATCGTAGTCGTCTAGTATGCCATGCTGTCATCCAACACGGTAAGGTAGCATGCCTGACACTGCCCCGGTTGTGCCGGATGCACATGTCACTGTTGCACAGCTGTGCTGCTTGTTGTGACAAAAATAGTCACCATGCATTAAAATAATGCATCTCACTCTTGGTCATGGTCATAAGAGTGACTATATTTTTAAATGTAACTAAAAAGTTGTTTGGAAATCACTTGTCATGGCATTTGTTTATTTAATTTAAACTGAACGGCTAAAGTCAAATAAAATAAAATATGAAACAATAGATATCTAAATAAAAAAAACATATACATTTCGTGAGGGACTTTAATAAATATTATTAAATGTAACACATCCATTTCATGAAATTGGGAGGCCATCGCCAGGCTGCTGAAAAAAAATCACAAGAAAGAGCCAAAAAATTGTAGTCGTATCAACTTATCACCAACCCGCGCTGGACCCGCGTGGTGGATTATGGCCCATTCCCTCTCCTAAAGAGGACTGAGTTCCAGCAGTGGGTTCATTATAAGGCTGATGCTATGTTATACTATGCTTTATCAACTTATAGTAATACAATTACCTGTAAAATCTGCAACGCCTATTGGAATTTTCTTATCAACATTTTTTTTTCAAGATAAATAATCTAGATAATTTTTCAACAAGAACGGTTTTCATCTCTCTGATCTTAAAGGTAACTAAACCTCTTTGTTTAGTTACCTCCTTCCTCTAACCATCAATCTTGTCCACCCTAACCGGTAGTACTTGAACCTGAAGCATTTGAGCAATAACAGAAATTTATTTCCCCTGTTTTGTCAATCCGTCGTCACAGTCGTTTTTGCGTGGGTAGTTGCTATTTTGACGTAAACTGGCCGTGGGCGGACGTAGTGGGTTGGTTGTTACTGAGTTTCGGGATATTTTGGATTGATTTAATGAATGCAACTCTATGAAAATAACCATGCATTTACACGTTGTTTAATAATAATAATATTCCACAACTATCACACAACGTCGTCTAGTCTCAAGCTAAGCAGAGCTTGTGTTATGAGTACTAGACAACTGATAAACATACTTGTATATTTCTAAATACATACATATTATAGATAAATTACACCCAGACACAGAACAAATGATCGTGCTTATCACACAAAAATTTGTCCTGGGTGGAAATCGAACCCACGACCTCCGGCTTAGCAGTCAGGGCCACTAACTACTAGACCAACAGACCAGTCTAAAAAGTGTTTATTGTGTTTATTATTGGATGCATCGTGGGTTCTATTTTTATTATGGTAGTAGTTTGTAAAGGTGTGAAGATAAAATATTATACAGAAATCATTACTAATATTTGTGTTTATTGGTTCTACGTAAAAGCATGTTAGCTGGTGATAACCGTTATTATCATTTTTATTGGAACTACTTCTACATAAACTTGCATAGCCATAGCAGCAGCCTTGCACATGTCTTCGAATTTTTGGGTCTATGACATGCTGGTTACCTCACGATATTTTCCTTCACCGTTTTGAGAGCAGTGATGATGAAATAAATTACACAAAGCAATGCACCTGGTTGGGTTTGAACCCGCAACCTACAAACTCGTCAGTAGGGGCCGTTACCACTCGTCCACGGTTAAGCTTGTAACAGCAATTATTGTGTGAACCGTGAAAATGCACTACACTAATTCACATTAAATAATAATTCTCCACATGAAAACGTGCTCATTGTTATTGTTTCCAAAGTATTCGTACAAGTATGTACGGAATCCTGGCCCTTGTATCTTCGGGAACGCTTTGAGTATCTTGTCCCAAGAGGAAAGCCTTGTCGCTCATCATCCTCTCTTCTCCTTCGTTTTCCTGCCCACACTTCAAGTCGCTACAGTGGCTCTTTTACCGTTCGTGCAGTGCGCCTCTGGAATTCTCTTCCTCACACATTGAGGGCTAGCCCTTCGTTAGAGGTTTTCAGGCGAAGAATTAAGGAACATTTCCTATCAACATGACCCGTAAATATGTATGTATATGTTTTATTATTATTTATATATTTATATATATGTTTTATATATTATGTTTATGTATAGTATGCTGTACACATATCTATTTAGTATACTTTTAGTTTTAAGTTAAATAGAGTAATCTTTTATGTAATTAAGTTTTGTTGTGCATGATTGTATATCCTCAAATGTAACGTTTATTTCTCATTTTCTTTTATGTATTCGGTTTGCTGGTAGAAAACCCAATTATGGGTTAAGCTCGCCTTTGTACATCCACTAACCTTTTATTGTTTTGTTGAAACTATGTATGTACAATAAAGAATAAAGAAGTATTGCCAAGCATGTATTGTTTCCAAATTTATTCATTGAAACCTCACTGACTATGTAATTCACCGCAATGAACTCGAGTACCAAACAATCTACAGAGACGCAAATAATCTCTTGATATAATAACTACTTGTGGCTAGCAGACGGTCTAGTGAAACATCGGTCGATAAGGCTCTTCATCCGCTTGACACAAACCTCTAGCCACTACTTACGACACAAATAGGATACTCTACACTAAGACAAACGCAAGATACCCTACTGAAATTTACATGAAGATACACCCACGATATACACGCTTAATATAACCACTTAACTATGCATTACGTTCGCTGTACCATGAACAAAGTTCGCCTCTACTGCACTTCAATTACACAGTTCGACATTCCCCTCATTTCCTGCAAACGCTAGAATAATCGCAACAGGTACGATAGTGCGAAAATTAATTTCACATTTTACCCCACACCTAGGTTGGCAAGCTGCCCCTATAATTTATATTCCAAAGTCTGCGCTTACTTTGGAAATCATTTATAACGAAACAAAGCTATATTTTATGGGTACAAGCTTTCTATTTTTAGAAATATACTTTATATCCCGAGAGCTTTGTGTTTGGTTCTCTATTTTAAATGTCCAAAGCTGAAAATTTAAATGGTTTTTGAGTGCGATTTCAATCAGTTCGCACAAAAGGTGTTTTTTCACAGTATTTATTAGAGAACCATTTTTGCGATATCGCTTCTGACATTATCAATTTTAAAAAATTACATTAAAAATTGTGCGAATTATTCAGAATTTGGTGTTAAAAAAAAACTTGTAAAGGCAAAGTTGACCGTCGAGAGGCAATTCACGAAAAAGGCTCAATCGTATTAATTGTCCCGCGAATAACAAGGCTTTTTGTGAGTAGGAGCGGGGCCGAGGCGCCACGGTCGATGGAAGCGGGCGGGGAGTCGCTCAGTGTGCCCCTAGTCGCGATAGCAGTACCGCGCGCGCTCCGTACCGCGGCTCACAAACACGCGGCATGGTGCAAAAAACAGGCAACAGGCTACAGGTGCCCTAATCGCCAGCCACATGATAAATGACAGTGTTTTTTCGACCCGACAGCCGCGCCCGACGAGTTGAGTGGTAGGAAATAGACGATACGAACAAATAAACAACTTTTGTTTATTTTTTTTTGTTCTTTTATACTTTTGAGTTTAGAAGCTCGCGTGTTTTGTTGACCGTTACGTAAGTGGGTAGTTTTGTAGTGAATTAAGCTTAGTTAAAGTTTCGTTCTATTAATAGTTAAGGACACATCTCCATCAGTCATTTTGGTTTATTTCATTCGAGTTCGTAGTCGCGCGATACGTTTCATTTTGAATTGAGTGTTGACGTTTGACAGGATTCTCATTAAAAGTTAAGTGAAAAACTTTAATGTCGTTAAAGGCGATTTTCGCGCATCGTCCTACTGCGCATGACCTGCGCAGGAGGTACTAAAGTACCTGCCTATCTATAAACTATATCACCTGTAGGTATTGATATACGTAACAGGGTTAAGGCAGAGTTTCCTGTGACCTAGATTTTACTTTGCGATGTTGCACAGAGTCTTTCGGGGAAGTCATCTATCATAAGATGCGGTGGTACTCCGTTTCATCTTTACCTCGTGCTTTTAAAATATTTATTTTCTGGAAAGTTACATATTTCTGCTTATTGAAATGCTTTACTTAAGCCTATCCTATTTAAAATTTTCTTAAGTAAGGATGTTCTTAGACTGGTTTTTGCGGTTCAGTAATTTTGATTTGATGAGAATTTCAGTGTTTTATTTATCGCCATAGTCTCGTTTACGAATAATTTTATGATTTCTCTTCGCTCAGAAAATAGGCCTGTTATATATTTATAACAGCAGTAGGGACGAAATTAAAATGTCAAATAACTTGAAAGTTAATAAGAAATAATAAAAGGTTTTTGAATGACCTAAAAATCATGATACCTTGTATAAAACTAGTTTGAAAAGCAGCAGAAATAAATGATTATGATTATATTTCTTAGAAAGATCTATGAGTATACTCAATTTTCTAGTACTACTAATAATAATAACCAATCAAATAATAACACAATAATAATAAAGCACGGAATGCCATAAAAACTAATCTAAAAGGACTTTATTAAAATAACGTCGGAATGGTAGCAGCTCCTTAAATTTCAGAATTTGAAAGGGAAGCGGAAAATTTTAATATCATTCTGAGTCGAAAACTTTTTACTCATCCGTTCCGAGTTTACGTTTTGACTAACAAGCGTTCATGATACGATGCAAACGAAATGGAATTATTTGTAAAAAGACGTATCTACCACCACTAAGATAGATTTTCTCTGAACCTTTAGTACGTGGTTAACATTAGATGTATAATTTTGGACATAGGCCGCCCCCAATGGTCACCACAAGGATCAACCTGTCCTTCTCGCTTTGGATTCTTACCACGTCATAGATCCACCTCGTAGAAGGCCTCCCAATGCTGCGTCTTCCTGTACGCACTGTACGCAGTCGCGATTTCAGAACTTTCCGGCCTCATCGACTATTATTTTGTTCAGTGAGTAAAGCCCACTGCCACTTAAGTTTGGCAATTTTTCGGGTTACGTTAATAACCTTAGTTCTTCTGATTCCAGGTACATAATATGCAAAACCATTCCATTTACTCCGAATATCGTTTATCTTACTCGTATAGATGTCCTACGCTACCGTACGTAAAATATAACGGATAATCTCTTGAGCCTGAGAGCTATTCCAAAAATGTCTCCTTAAAATATTAGAAATATTTTCTAAAGAAAACCTTTCGAGTTAATGGAAATCTTTAATCATATCATGTCACATCGTCGCCGCCTTAAATTAGGCCAGCGACAGATGACGTTACAACACTCATTATTTAAGAGTCGTATTCCCTTAGACGGCTTTCCGTGAGTGTCAAACAAATCGATTTAATGGTTCGTGGCAGTTTGGTGCTTATTAATTAAGGGTGTGTTTCAATAGCGCAATTAGCACATTTTTACTGCGTTTAAGAGCTGTCAATGTCAATATTTTACTATTTTAATGACACTTTTGTGGACGTTTTGATGTTTGTTGAAATTGATGTTAATCAAGGATTTTATACTAGGAACTTAATTTATCATTACATTAGCTCAGTATGTCCAAGAGTAGGTGTGAACTGTGACATACGATGTTCAAATTAATGATGACATACATTAATGATGCGGTTACTGGGACCCGAGTTAGAGTGTTATTACAGTAATTATAATTGTCAAAATTCCATAATTAATTTACCATTAACATATTGGACTTATTTTTAGAGAAGCTTAAGCGCTTAAGCGCTACTTACCGAGGTCGGTCTGTAGATGGGTTACCAACTTAATTTAGCGAGATTTCTCCGTGTTTCGTCAAGCACTTTAAGCTGTTGGTTGCGATGGTAATTTGTAGATTTTAGATAGTTGTTAGAAATAGTCAGTAACTGGAAAAAAGGGGTACTTATCTTGTATCCAGTAACTGGGTTTTAAAGGTTTTAAGGGCAGTTGCTCCATATAAAATACTGGTATTTAGTTTCGTGCCGAGGCCGGGTATTCCTTTCGGAAGCCGACCCATGACCCCAGCAGGCTCCGACCCTGCCTGCCTGCAGCTAGCAGGCTGGGCCTCTACGGTTTGCTGACAGCTCCTTGAAGCGCGGGGAAACAGAACGCGCCGTTGACGACTTGGGCTCGGTCTGGTCGATTACCGGACGATCGGACAGCGTGCTACCCATTGCACGCCATCCGCGCCTTCATTGGGGTTCTAGCTTACTCCGTATAAAATTTCATCAAAGTCGATTTAGTAATTTATCCGTGAAAGCATAACAGACAGAATTTTAGTTACTTTCATATTTATAATATTAGCTGGATTTATAAAAAAAAAAATCTTAATGGGAAAAAAAGGAAAGCGGTTGTATTTTTGGACAAACAGAACAACTTTCAAATAATATTAGTATTAGTATTACATTGTTCAATTTACTACTTTCTTAGGTAAGTTAGTATAAAATTATTTATAACTTTGTCAAATCAATAGCTAGTTCAAGTTTATTTAGAGACTTTGAAGAACTGACGTCATTCATTCATTCGATCATATAATTTAGTTTTAGTTTTATTTATTTGGATTAAAAAACAATTACATAATAGAAAGTAACAATAATAAAAACATAAAATTACACAATTATGTAATGTAACAATCGTAAATATATAAATCATGTGCTTAATTGAAAATTGACAATAATGATATGAATAACTTATAATAAAATAAAATTTAACAAAATTATAATAAAATAAAATAGCATGTAATATCATAAAATATTACTTTACAGTAAAATCAATTCAGACAATTAGTTACATACAACACAATTCCAAAATAAAACATTAGATAAAATGTTTCCCAGTGACTTCAGATTTGCTTTTCTAGCAGATAATTTTATAAAAAAAAAATAGCACAAAAACACACAAATAACAAAAAATAACAACAACAAATTGTGTAGCGTCTCGAGAATGTGAAACAAATCTAAGGTCTTTTGGGCTCGTTTTTGCCATCCATCACATGACCTCTCCCGCTCTGGGGTAGAGCAGGAGGGCGTATCAGACTTTTACTAAAACTGCACCTGTATCTTTCAGTAGCCCTTTACACTCTAAAACTGCAGGTTTACTATTCAGGAATTCCTCGCGGGTCTGTCGGGCATTGGCCCTGCTGGGCCCCTATGTTTCAGCTGACATCTCTTTGAGCCGTGCGTGTAACACTACTCGTCCTCGACGTTTTGGTTTTGGCCGGACGGCAAGCCCACCGTGGATCTCTAAGGGTTCTATTTGCTATAGTGAAACGTCAAAATAGGTTTAGTAACTAAGCAGTAAACATTACTGTAATATTATTAGTAAAACTACACATTTTGGATTTCTTCCTTCTGTCTTCGATCGGTTTGTGCTTTGAAGAGTGTGTCTTTAAGAGTATTTAGTTTTTAATACAAAATACAATCATTTTGTTTTCCACAAGACTGTGTAGAAGTAACACATCTTAATATCAATAATTAATTAACATCTTAATAGCAAATACATCAGAGTCATCCTTTTGGGCAAGCTTTGCTGACGTAGTCTTCTATAAAAATCTCTGCTTCGTGTTCCCCAGCTTGTGCCTGTTTCAATGATTCCAAATATTATACACCATTAAATTTCGATCGTTTTAATGCCGTGGAGGGTCGATCTGGTAAATGAAATACTATCGACTTGTAAAGATAGTATTAAAATATAATGTATTTTTTTTCTAAAACTCAAATTAATATACGTACATATGAAATTAATTTCTTTAAATTAACAACAGCTGAGCGAGTCCAATGACCGTAGGTAGTTACCAGTCGTTGCCTACTAACTACCTGCAGGTACTATACTCTCTACTGTACTCGATCAGCTGTTGTTGAGTAGACACTTTAGGTACAAAACTACATCACAATCATCATCAGCATTTAAATATAATCTAACAATAAATTCCTATTAAAAGCTAAAATACAAGGTTCTGTTTTAGTGTCTAATGATGTGTAAAAAAAAATTGCCACAAACATGGCGCATACCTTAAAATAACATCTCGACTCTATATAATAAGATATGCGACACATCCGCGCAAAACGGCCAGCGCTCAGCAAAATGATGGAGCTCGTAAGCAAGATAGAGCCACAGTGCTGATTTTCAGCGCCAGCCGTCGTTGACGGTGAGACGCTGATCGGCTAGCAAAGTTCACAAAAGTATACCTACTTATACATAGGATTACTGAATAAACAGGACAAAAATAATACATACCTTTAAAATTTAATCTTAAAATCTTGTATAATTTTATGAAAAAAAAAAATAACTCATGTTCTAACATATAACTTACGTTATTAGTTAAAAAATATGTACACGAGATTTAAAACTGTTTACGACCGTAATTCTCGTTCATATTGCTGTTCAAGCAGTAAAATTTTCACGCGCGATATAAAAATTTGATAAGAGAATTTCTTTCTAGGAAGTATGAAGAAAACCGATTTTTAAAAAATATTTTTTCTACTTTAGTATAAATATCATTTTTAATGGGAACTTTTTTTATTGGTATGCTTTTTGAAAATACAGTATAATTAGCAGTGTGACTATCTCATTGGTCTTGTGGTTACTTGCGCGATTGCTGAGTATGGATCCTGGGTTTTCATTCCCGGGTTGGGGATAAAGGTCATTTTTTGTGTATTATTTAGCAGGTCCGAGATTAGGTCGTAGGTTATTTTTGCCCTCCTACCTATACCCCTATTTTTTTTTATAATAACTTATATGGCGTAACAACGTTTACCGGGTAAGTTAGTAGCATAATACTTACAATGGTAAGTACAATTACAATTTACTATTACTATAACACACGGCAAATAAGTTGAACAACTTGCTCAACTTATGTTGCGGCCCCCAGTTTGATTGGATCCCTAAAACTGGTTACTGCGGATTCAAGGTCGATTGCAATGATGGTTCAACTTGTAGGATAGGGATTATAACAGACTTTCGGGTCTCTGTCGAGTTGGTGGGCTGCGCGAAGGCGCCGCAGATGGTTTAAATTATTTGCCACGTATGTATTTATAATTGTTTCAATTTTTTTATTTGTTGGTTTACCATTAAGCTGTACCTACCAAGTTATTTTTCTGCACCACCCCAAGGTCGACTGCTAGAAAATGCTTAAAGCCTGCGCCTGGTGGCGGGAACCATCACTGGACACTGCACACTGAATAAGCACCTTCACACAATAGGCATCACGAATAGTCTCCTGTGCAAAGCATGCTTAAAGGGGAGGAGACAATTGCGCATGTTCTCCTGGACTGCACCGGGATCACTGATACTCGCACACGAACCTCAAAATCCCCATCCTCCCTTATTGACGCCCTGAAAAACCTGAGAGGCCTAATCAATATTTGGAGAGAGGTAGGCTGGTTGGAATAAGCCCACCAAAGATTATGGCCGCCATGGCCCACGTACAATGGTTTGCATAGGACTTAGTGCGAAAACTATACTCAGAAATGAATGCTTAAATCATGAAGTACGCCTTTGTACAGTGTTTATTAGTGTATAAAGTTTTAATAAATAGTTAAATTTCTATTCTGTGGTTAGTATACTAGATGCTATATTTTCAGAAAGTACCGTACTTGTGAGCCTATTCTTTTATTTCAGCACACAAATGAGTGCCAGAGACGGTCCTGCACATAATGTCTAGTTTGATACTTTTTTATCTATTTTCATGCAAGCGTGCAGGTTCAGAATATTTTGTTCTTGACTTTATTACAGGACTACCCTCGTGATATCTTTTTGTAAGTTTTATGTTTGCACACTTTTGAGTAATAGTATTATTACTGTTCAAATAGAAACTGCGTTTTTTTTTTAAATATTACATTACTTTTTGTCTTCTTTTATCTCTAATTCATATCATAAATATTACTTATTATTAATTAGTGCACAAGAAAGTGGGCCTCTCTCAATGCTATTTACGATTATGTATCGAAAGTTTACTTAAATGATAACAAGACCTTTTATAATAAGCCCTTTAAGTATGTGTACTAAATAAAAATTAGTGGTGTATAAATTACTATATACCTACAAGTATAACAACTTAAAAAATATTATACGGAAGAAAATTTGGCATTTTTGTTTGTAACGAATAAATAAAAAAACCACTCATTTAATTTATAAAATATTTTTTAAGCAATATGCTACTTTATTACAATTTAAATGACATATAGTAATAATTATAATAATAATTTTATTTCAGACAAAAAAAAAACTATAGTGTTAGAAAAATACAAATGAAAAAATTTATGTGTTAGTAATTTAATTAAAGCGTATACTAATCAATTAAGTCATTGCTTGTTTGCTCATTGTGTCTTGCACACGAGCTCCATCATTTTGCTGAGCACTGGCCGTTTTGCGTGGATGTGTCGCATATCTTATTATGTACTTCTTATTATATTTGTTTTTGTAGTTGTTATTTAAAGATATCCGCCTTGTTTGTGGCAAATAAACTCATTTTCTTTCTTTCTGAACATAAAGCATAATTTTCTACATTCACAGTTGAAGCCGGTAGAAATAGCTAGTTGTATTATAACTCAATACTGTTAATTTCAGAAGTAACCACTACTGAAATCTAATTGTGCATTCAAAAATCACTTAAGTCAATTACTAATGCTGTTTCCTACAATGAACGTCTATTACGTGGCATTCCTAATTGAAAGAAAAAGGAATGTAGTCTGGAGTCGAGAATGTGGACTTACTTTCGTGTTATTTACCCAAAGTATTTTACAAGTTTTTATTTAATTTCACCTGTCCCGATGTTTGTCTGATCAAATCTTGTAAATTAAATTTTATCCAATTCCCGGTTACCGACTGAGCTGAAATTTTGCATGCATGTGTAAATCAGATGACCATGCAAAATTACTATGATGTGGAACTTCTCAACTGATCTGACGATGGAAACGGAAGTGGGCTATAGGAACTGGATAATTAAACGACACAACCTTTTCGAGTTTGGGCTAGTGTTATTTGTCTTGACGAGTATTTTGGTGCTAGATGGTAACCAGGGTATGATGATGGAACTGTATATGGCCTTAGAAACTCGGTAATAAGCGCAATAAAATAACCCTATCGTGTTTGAACTTTTTACAGTGGTTTGGATGAGTATTAATTATATACCACGCTATAAATGCTTGTTATGAAAAAAATATTTTCATTGAAAACTTATTTGAACGTAAACTAAAAACTATTTATGTAGTTTATTAATGGACCGATTCATAAATATCTTTTCCTGTTTTTGCATGATTTACCACAAGCATATTTCAAAACACCATCGAAGCCTACAAACACCTAAGCATAACAATACAGTTTCTTCAATGACTTCAAACAGAGTTCCTAACTAAACATAAACATTATTTTTTATTTAGAACAACTCTATATGGGGGTGTTTACACTGGCCTACCGATGAACGACAAAACATTTCAGTTCGTTGTTTATTTAGGCAACTTTAGGTCAACTTTGTCGCTAGAATATACAGGGTGAACGATGATTCGTTGGAAATCTATGAGCTGGCTAAAGTAGATGAATATTAAGTACCTCACTGACAACTGACAAGTACAGAGACTAACTCAATCTAAAAGTGGTACATATACAACTTTATTTTTATTATATGCGGATCTTGAAACACGGGTCTAGTTTTTATGTAAAGAACCTATGTACAAAATTTCATAAGTGTACCATGAAAAATCACAAAGTTACAAGTTTGTTATGTTACTTGGTTCTCCACACAAATACATGGTCACCTGGCCTTGCGGGTAACTGAGGGGTTGTTTTGCTCCAGCTGTGTGCTGGCTTCTATTGCCCTCAATGGCCCTGCCTTGCCCTGTTTTGTACTTAATATCCAAATTGTGACCTTTTTAAATATTTTTGGGAAAAAATATAACATGGTGTAAAAATTATTGGAATCGATTCAGTTACTGATTCTGAACAAACTATATTCAGGTTTCGCATATACTAAAAATAGTGTTGTATAATTATTGTATTCTCATAAGTTTCCATTTCATGGTAAAAGTTTGTGGATTTCTTTTAAATAATTATGTATGTTTACTTTAGCAATCGTGAATATGTGATTTTTTTTAATAAATCTTTCACATCGCATTGTCAGTTTATCTTCAGTAAGAATAATATTCAGAACAGTTAATTTTTATTGTGCATTGTGATTGAAACATTAGCAAAATTATTATAAATATTTATGAGTACTTTCACCCCGTCAAACATGAACGTGGTTTAAAAATAATACCGTAAGAAAGGATTCATTTGTAGATCTTTTTTTTATTTGCTGTTTTTCTTTGTTATTGCACTTACCATATTTTTTTCTGCATCACCAAAAGATTTGAGTAGCAAAAATTGCCAAAAGCATTACGTCCGCTTCTGAAAGTTTATGTGCATAAATCTCTTCTTCTTCCTGCCCTTGTCCCATATTACTTGGGGTCGGCGCAACACGTTTTTTTCTTCCACTTTATCCTGTCAGCTGTCACACTATCACTAACATCCTTTTCTATCATATCACTCCTGACACAATCCATCCATCTCTTCTTCGGCCTCCCTCTTCCTCTCCATCCATCTACTTGTAAACTCAGAAACTAAATCATTTATGTGCATAAATGATTTAGTAAATAAATAAGAAGATCCTAAATGGATTGCATTACTGATATTCATGAGTACCTACTTTAAGCCCCTGAAAGATAACTCCTGAATTAAAAGTCACCCTGTATAGTTTAGTCAGTTCAGTGTACTTGAAACCGCTTTATTATTTAGTTGATTGATTGAGGTTTTAATCGTTAAAGCCTTGACCGCTGTTTCAATTTTGTGGTTTGTTTGCAAACCTTCGGCCATTTTGGTTAAATTATTTAAGTTTTATTAATTTAACTCAGCTATGTGGAATAATATATTTGTGTAGGGCAACGTTATTACATCATTTTTTATTTTAGCTGAAATATGCCCACGGTTGCACATATGCCTTCCCCAAATGTCGTCATAAAGACCGGTCTTGTGCGTCTCGCATCCATCGGATACCGCGGCCCTTACCAGGTCATCGGGCCAAAGCTACGTGTTCCAGTGTGCGGTTTCCACTTTAGAACTTTTCGGCACCATCAAAATCTATTCTACGAGCAATATTCCCTGCCCACTGTTACCTAAGTTAGGCGATTTTACGGATTATAAAACTATGCTAAAAATTTAATCAAACTAACCAAAACTCAGTCCTCACGCTTTAAAAATCATCTTATTCTGGTGGTATTTGTTTTCTTTTTCTATTAAATTTTATCCCATCAACATGCCCGGACGACACCGCGCAGTATATGGTGGAAATATGCCCCGCTTGGGTGAGCACCGCCATGTCCTCGTAAGGGCGATCGGTTTCAGCGACCTCTGACGCCGGGCCCAGATACAAGCCATGCTCTGAAGCGAGGAAAACATCGTCATCGTTGTTTTAGACATCAAAAGACTGACACGCACTCGTCATACTCCCGCTCCGCCCTAGAGCAGTAGAAGTGATTGGATGCTCTACCACCTTAAATAAAAAAATCTTTTTCCTTAAAACCAACAAATAACTGTTCCCAATTCGGGAAAAACTATACATCCATCATTATTGGAATACACTAATAGTATTAAATTAATTCTAAATAAATTCTGTAACTTCAAATTCACTAATAGGTACTCAATTGCTCCACATTCACTTACTCACAAAATCAACACACCCACCCAAATGACATTACTCACACCTCCTAAAAGTATTTATTTATACAAATTAGCGGTAGCTATACAAATATCTACGTATAGTTAGGTCAGACGACAGTAAAAATAATAACAGAAGATCGACTTCAAACTACGAAAACAAATAGATATTAACGAGAATTATGGTTGATCTTGATAGAGAGTCTGCTTATTTTCTTTAATACTATAATCCATAGAAAAGTACACTTTACCACCTATGTATTGAGTATCATCAATATAATGAAAATAAAAAGTGACAAATCACTAAATAGTCATACAAACGATCAATAATAAATTACAAATAAAAAAATCTTTTTTAAAAACAAGCTTTCAATTAAATGGGCTAAAAAGAAGAAAATAAACTTTTCCTTTATTACTTTTACTATCAATTTATAACGACATTACACAATTTATATGATACAAAAGCTTGTCGCGAGATTTTGAAAATATTAAAATCAATAAATGAAGTCTTTTAACTTATTTAATTAATGAAGTTATTTAGCTGTGTATTTACACAGCTAAATCTCGCGACAAGCTTTTATATCATATAAATTGTGTAATGTCGTTATAAATTGATAGTAAAAGTAATAAAGGAAAAGTTTATTTTCTTCTTTTTAGCCCATTTAATTGAAAGCTTGTTTTTAAAAAAGATTTTTTTATTTGTAATTTATTTTTTACTTTTTAGTTATATTTTATTTAAATTACATTTGTATTCTCAGCAAATCCTCACATTTGCTACCCATATCATAGGAAAGCATAAGAAACTTAGTCTGCTATCTTTAGAAGTCTGCCAGGTTTTTTTTTACCACCCATTGCCCGCCGTCCGCAAGCCCACGCCTACGGTGGCAGGAAATCGGGATCGGAATTACGGCGGCGGCTGCGGCGTAAGCGTTGTTGCCTGATGCGGTCGGCCTCCTCCGTGGCTAGCATTACTACTTCGCAGAAGGAAGCGACCACGTGAGAAATCTACCAGGTTGGATTTATGAAACCAAAATGATAGTGGTGGATCGTAAGACTAACAATCAACCTAACTTACATGAAATAGCCAATTGCGAAGTGGTCCATAGTTTATCTACCTGGGATCCACAATCACAAATTCTAGGAAATGCGGAGAAGATTCAAGCACCGTAAAACGATTGACGGTCTTGAAATGTGACGCTGGAGGCGTTTACTGAGGATAACACAGACTGCTCAACGCACTAACAGTTCCATTCCTAAAGAGCTTTGCATCAAAACAAAAACTTTCGTCGATTGTGCAACAGCGAACTTTGAAGCTGTTTGGATATATCATACGCAATTAAAGCTCTTTGGAACATTTAGTGGTACAGGAAAGAGTAGATGGACTACGTTCTCGCGGCCAATCGCCTACCAGATGGATAGACCTCACTAAATCATCTTCAGAGTGTTCCCTCATTGAATGTACACGAAGTGCCATGAATAGAGAGAGATAGAGAAGTCTCGCAAAAGCCGCAACCAACCTACCAGAAGACCACTACCACTCCACCAAGAATATGACTGAGAAAAAGGAGAATATTGGATTTAGAGTAATGTCACTTTATTTTTCAAGTTACTCTCTGCAAGCCCTTTCAATTGGTATTTTGTAGGAGTGTATTAAAACTAACTAACTATTTACTTATGTAAATTTGTACGAAACTCTCTGTGCGCGAGTCCAAGTCGCTTACGAGTATGACCGGTTAGAACTTATTTTATTCGATCCGAAACTCGATGGGATTGTGTCGTTTTATTGCGGAACTCCTATGGCCACCTTCCAGCTCCATCATCAGATCCCGACTGCCAATATGGCAGTCTAAATCAAAGTACAAATCAAAGTACTCGTCATTACAAATCTAACGAGAACAAAGACGAGAGAGCTGTGTCGTTTAATTGCGGAGTTCTTGTAGCTACCTTCCAGCTCCATCATCAGACCCTGGTTACCATATAGGATCCAAGTACACATCAATACAAATCAAAAGAGCCCGAACTCGTTGGGATTGTGTCGATTTCTTACGAAGTTACGGTTTTTTTTATAGTAGGTAAAATCATCTAATGACAAATCCCGCCCGTGGGTGGGGCGGGAAATAGTGTCAGACTCTTACTGACTAAAAATCTACCCTGTTCCATTCATTGCCTTCGTCCCAGGGCCCCGGGTGCCATTTTCACATAACTTTTGGCCCCAGTAGGCTTCGGCCCTGCTGGGCCCCTATAGTTTGCTGACAACTCCTTGAGGCGCGTGGGAACAGTGCACGCCGTAAACGATTTGCGCCGTTACCGGACGGACGGACAGCGAGCTACCCATTGCCCGCCGTCCGCGAACCCGCGCCTACTGTGGCCGGAAATCGGGATCGGAATCCAGGCCCTGGCGGCGGCGTGTGCGCCGTTGCCTAATGTGGTCCGCCTCTTCGTTTGCTAGCATTACTGCTTCGCAAAAGGAGGCGACCCCCTGCCACTCCTCCTCGCTCCGGAGCATGGCCTGAACCAAGCCGCGGCGCGAGAGATCGCCGCCACCGATCGCCCCCACAAGTACACGGCTCTTCCCAAGCGGGGCACACCTCGACTGTGTGCTCCACCGTGTCTTCCGGGCGCTCCGCACAGTGGCGACACCCGGGCGTCGTCTCCGCACGAATCTTGTACAGGTACTTCGCGAACTTGCCGTGTTCGGTTAGTAACTTAAGTTCCTATGGTAACCTTCCAGCTCCATCATCAGAACCTGTTTACCATATAGGATCCAAGCACTCTTCAATACAAATCAAACGAGCCCAAATTCGATGGGGTTGTGTCGTTTAACTGCGGAGTTCCTATGATCACCTTCCGACTCCATCATCATACCCTGGCTACCACACATGATCAAAGTACTCGTCATTACAAATCAAATGAGCCTAAAGTCGATGGGGTTATATCTTTTAATTGCGTAGTTCCTATGGCAACCTTCCAGCTTCATTATCAGACCCTGGTTACCATATAGGATCCAAGTACTCGTCAATACGAATCAAAGGAGCCCAAATTCGATGGGGTTGTATCGTTTAACTGCGAAGTTCCTATGACCACCTTCCGAATCCATCATCAGACTCTGGCTACCATACATGATCAAACTACTCGTCAATACGAATCAAACGAGCTCAAACTCGATGGGGTCGTATCGTTTAACTGCGGAGTTCCTATGAACACCTTCCGGCTCCATCATCAGACCCTGGCTACCATATAGGATGAAAGTACTCGTCAATACAAACTAAACGAGCCCAAATTCGATGGGTTTTGTCGTTTAAGTGCGGAGTTCCTGTGACCACCTTCCACCTCCATCATCAGACCTTGGTTACCATATAGGATGAAAGTACTCGTCAATACGAATCAAACGAACCCAAATTCGATGGGGTTGTATCGTTTAACTGCGGAGTTCCTATGACCACCTTCCGGCTCCATCATTAGACCCTGGCTATCATACAGAATCAAAGTACTCGTCAATACTAATCAAGCGAGCCCAAACTCGACGGGGTTGTATTGTTTTATTGCTAAGTTCCTATGGCTACCTTCCAGCTCCATCATCAGATCAGCTCCATGTTATCATAATGTTGCATTGTCACCCGATTTACACATGCATGTAAAATTTCAGCTCAATCGGTTGAAGATATCTGCTTCAAAATTGAGTTGCAAGATTTGAGCCGAACATACATAGTTACATACAGTGCAAGCTAATAGAAAGCTTGTAAAAAGTGCAGTTCTACAAAGGGTTACAGTCAAATTTTAAAGTTTTGACTCTGTTATGTGTTGTTTTGCCCAATCCAATTACTTCTCCCACACTACAGTGGATGAAAAGAGAGTGTCAGATTTTTTCTGACTAAAACCCATTTGTATCTTTCAATCGTACTATGCCTTCCAGAAGCACGATATCTCCTACAAAAATGTATGTGTCCATAGCAATTCCCGTATTCCTGACGTTCGTTTTAACTCCAAAACACGAAGATAGCCGAAGCACACAAAGTGTTATATGTGTTTAACTGTACAGAAAGTTACACCACGAAATTTTGCTCGTTGTACGGAATTGACCTTCTCCATACATAGTGATAGAATCGTGCCGATACAGCGCAGGTGCGGCAGAGCTCATAATTATTACAGTGTGACATATCTAATTACAGGAGCGCTGTATTTTCTGGTTTGTCGGTAGAACTAGATGTAGATTGTTGATTTATGTGGGTAAGTACATGTTTTATTGGTTTTCGATGGGGAATAGTTTGAGCATTCATCTTGTTAACTTTAATGGTAAAATTAAGTCAAAGCACAAGGAGTCGTTGCCGCCGATCACCCTCACGAGGGCACAGTGGTGCTACACCCAAGTGGGGACTCCATGACTATATGCTCCACTGTATCATCAGGGCGGTCCACGCAATGGTGTCCACCACCCAGGCGTTTCTTCCGCACAAATCCGGAGTAAGAACCTTCCGGACTTACCATGTCCGTTAAGGACCTGCGTTATGTAGAAGGCGTGGACGGTGTGACGTCTTTCCAGTAACTCCTCAAAGAAGAGGTTTACCGTTGTAATTATGGAGTGCTCACCCGCAAAACTCTCATTAACTTCACTCCTCTCCTTCACTCCTACCACAAACTACCAATGTGCAAACATGTTCCTAACGTGTTCGTAAAAAGTTACGACAACTCTTTTTAACCGACTTCGAAAAGGAGAAGGTTTTATTTTCGGCATTTCCTGAGTTACCTTTTGCGTTTTAGAGCCTCGGTTACTTTTTCTAACAAACCCCAAACAAACTCCATCCCAGTCAAGACACTTGATTCAAAATAAGGCATCTCAAGACTTTTCCACAATAACCATTTAAAAGTGCCGTAAGTACTTCAAGTCAAGCAGGTATAAGGGTGGCATTCACAGTAATTTTCTTGTATTTTCTCCCATCCGGCTCGAAGGACCAAAAATGAACGGAGTAAAGGTACTTACATTTAAGATGACAAACTGTTGTGTATTAAATCAAATGTCCGAAATTGATAGATGATTGACTCACGTCGAGTGATTTTTTCAACGATGCTGTGCAACTACTAAAACGCTTACTTATACGTCATCCATATTGGTATTAAATTGATAAGTACGGGTTTGCTCGAACAATAACCATTTTTAACGTGCTGTAAGAACATCAAGTCAAGCAGACTTAATAACAAGCCCAGTCGTCAACGGCGCGTAGTAATTCACACGCTCGTCTAAGAGATGTTAACAAACCATAAGGCTCAGCAGTAAGAGTGATACTATCTCCCGCCCCACCGATGGCCGATGCCCGCTAGAACCCATAGTCCTAGAACGCAAAAGGCACCTGAAGGGCACAGGTGTGTTTTTAGTAAAAGTCTTACACGCCCTCTCGCTCCACCCAGAGCAGGAGAAATAATTGGACGATTTCTCACTTTAAAAAACCTGATTTACGAAATCAAGTTATAGGGTAGTTGACTCGTATACTTGAATAATTTTTATTTTTGAATTCGTGTATTCAAGTCAAATTTTGTAACTTTGTAAGCTTCACAAAAAAAATTGTTTGTTTAATTGTTAACCTTTTAACGTACAATCAAAAAGTCGACAGTGTAACTTTTTTACTAGGCTCGCTTACCTGCTAAAAAGACCTTCTTTCCTGAAAAAATGTGCCTCATACGAAAAACATAACATTAAAAAAATACCTCCAAATTATGTATAAAAGTAAGGTGATATCAAAGAGAAATTTAGTCCACCGCTACGGTCCGATGTGTCCAGGCATAATTTTACGGGTGGCAGCCCTAGGTAAAAATAAATTCAACAGCGGCCTGCGAGGCGTAGGCATGGAAGTTCGTTTCAGGCGCGTAATAGGCGAAAACCCCGCGTCATCGTACCGTCACGGTCTCACGGCCGACAAGACCTTTGTGTCCGCCACTACATCCACCCTACGAGCACTCCAGTCCGACACAAACGCGTGCTAAGCGCTCATACAGTTTGTTCACTTCCAACGCCTTTTGATTCGGCTTTAGAGCTCTCTATGACATGATTTTTTTCGCAACCAATCTCCGATGCGAATCAGATGACGAGTGCCCCGACCAGTCGAGTTTGCTTTCGGCTAAATGGTTTCAATATTCTCACTTTTTCATTCGTAGATTCGTAGATGCATCTTTTATTTTATGTATCGATAATCGATTCCAATAATCCCGTATCGATGTTACTTTAAATCGAATCGCAATTAACTTGAGTAACTGAAATAAAAATGTGAATCGTTAAGCTTTTAAATTGGATCAGTGTTGTATAATTTGACTTTATATTTCTGCTCAGTTGGCTACATTCTGTCTTTTATCCGAATGTTTACCCGATTTTCTTTCAAAAGATTTAAAAATCAGCTTTGGAATTGAGACGATTATGATATTGGAATCGTTTATAACGATGAATAATAATGATAATAAAATATTGTTTATTTATCCTTGTAGGAAGAAAGCAATTGAGAGTTTGTTTAAGTTTCTTTGTGGTTGTTTGTTTTGATACTTTCGCATGATTATAATTTTATGGCCGGTAAACTTTTACCCGTTGGGTCTTCCGCTTAGGATTGGCTTCTTTGTAAACAAAGTGTGGTTAAGGAATAAACATTTATCCCTTTCTTCATCGTGTCAAAATTCTTTGGGCGAAATTAATTTGGTTTGTATAAAATGATTGAGTGCTGTTGAGTTTCGCACTTAAGGTCAAAGGA
This sequence comes from Leucania comma, assembly GCA_958295575.1. Classification (NCBI taxonomy): domain Eukaryota; kingdom Metazoa; phylum Arthropoda; class Insecta; order Lepidoptera; family Noctuidae; genus Leucania; species Leucania comma. Next base: position 7,451,074 of record OY282469.1, read on the forward strand.
GCTCGAAGCGATATGCCAGTTTATTTATTTTTTCGCTACTCTTCGATCTACGAAGCTAAAATATGCTACGAAACCGTGTAGTGTATCATTTATGACAGATTGTGGAAGTTTTTTTGACTTTATGAACAATCACTACAATATACAAACCTTATTTTTAGTAAATGCGAAACCTGAAACAGCTGTCTATTTTTATGTAAAGATTATATCAAAATTGTATTATGAAAAATCACAAAGTTATAAGCCAGTACCTGGTTAGATAGATAGATAAACTATGATTTTTTATTAGACGAAGTAAAGTGACAGCTATAACAATGGTTGTTTGACAGTTGGGCATTGTTATTTGACAGTTGGGCATTGTCCACTGCTGTCACTTTACTTCGTCTAATAAAAAATCATAGTATAGATATGTTATTTATTGTACACCAAAGATAAAATTCACCCGGGTGACTGAAGGGTTGTTTTGCTCCCGTATTAAGCTGTGCGCTAGCACCTAATGCCCGCTATGACTTGCCGTGACCTGTTTTGTACTTAGTGTCGGTTGTGTCCAACTTGTGACTTTTTTTAATATTTTTGGGAAAAAATATAACATGGTGTAAAAATTATTGGAATCGATTCAGTTACTAATTCTGAACAAACTATATTCAGGTTTCGCATATACTAAAAATAATTTTGTGTATTTCAAACTAGAATTTATATACGCATATACGAATTAATTTCATTAAGTAAACGAGTCAATGACTTTGTAAAAAGTTGTCGGTCGTTGCGTACTAACTACCTACAGTTCATTGGCCTCGATCAGCTGACGTCAACTTAAAGAAATCAATTTTGTGCATGCGTAAATTAATTCGAGTTTTAGAAAAAAAGTACTATATTTTATATTTTTATCTTTATTAATCCATAGGGTTTCATGTACCGAATCGACCATCCGCGGGATTAAAACGACCAAAATTTAACGGTGTATAATAAACTTTATTGCACACCAAGATTACAAAATAAAAGGAAACCTTACAATAAAAAAAAAAAACATACAATTGGTGACATACAATTATACTTGTTCGTTTTACTATTACATCGTTCTTAATGGCTTATTATGAAATAAATCAATACTTTAAGAATAAAAAACTTCGGAGGATAAATTTAAGTTTTCTTAGGCCTTTTATTAAAGTTTAAGTGTTTATTTCAAACTTAGACAAAAGGTGTCCCAGTTATAAGTTTAATATCTGAGTTCTTGTATATTCAGAATATTTGCTATTCTTTCCGAAAATTTTCTGAGAGTTATTTTATAAAATTCTAGTAAAATATTTTAATTTTGCGTTGTCGATATAATGTTTTTTTGATTAGTTTTTAGTACATTTTGGTCGAAAATACTATATATAAACAATATAACTACTTGATACTAGAAAAAGAAGTAAAAATGACCACACTTCAAGATGTGGTATTTAATTTATATCACAGAATTTAAATCAAAATGTTTGACTTTTTTTGCAGAAAGGGTATCTTCCAAAAAGTAATTTAAATTAAATTCTAAAAAAATATATAATTTATTATTCATATAACTGCTGATCAAATAGTATAGTTGTAATACAAATTATGCACTTTATTTTCACATTCTTGCATAAAAACAAAAAAACGAAAGTTGTCGCTAACGATGTTTTCCCTCAAGATGCTCGACATTTTTTAGCGCCATAAGCTGCTTATTTACCTAACCCAAAAAATTCTTCTGTTTGTGGAATATTCACGAGAGCACAACCGCTGTTAAAACTGATTTTACGATAAAACCAAACACATATTCACCGTCATCCGAATAATTAAACCAATAATAAACACACTACATTAAACCCGTAAGTCTCTATTCGCTATCAAAACCGTAACCTTTACGTAACAGCCAGATTCCTGATTACTCCGCACTTTATCTAGTGAGGCTTTAAGAGGAATACCCGATGAGGCTTACGGAGCATATCCAGTCGGTTAAAAGAGCTTCAACAGTAATATCCTAAGATTACAGGCGCCTTAATCTTAACAAAGGGCTCGTGGGTTTTCAAGACAACCTTTAAGTACATATATTTGATGGAGTCGGTGTCTCGTGTGGTTGTAAGAGAAAATTATTTAGGATTAAATGGGTTTCGAGGTGTGATTTTGTCGTTGGTTTAATTTGTGGCTGGTGAAAGTGTGGTCACATTATAAAAAATAATTCTGTCCCTTACCTAAGTTAAAAATATGTCATTTGTTTATCTGTTAACACAGTCGTACAAATTCGTGGTAGGTAGAACAGAAGATACGGATGAAGTATATCTTGTTTGGGCGGAGCACCGCTGTGTTCTCATGGAGGATATCGGCGGTGGCGAACTATTTACCCAACCATTTGCCCGACGAAATATCGTAAAGCTCTGTTACAGGCCATAGTTTGGAGTAAGAGGGAATGGGAAGCGATCATTTGTTTCTGCGAAGCTGCTAGCGCCACAGGACACTCCTCTAGCGTTGGGAGTCGCAAGGTGATTCCTGGCCACAGTAGGCGCGAAGTTTCGGACGGCAAACTCGTCGTCGAAGCTTGTTGTCTGGCCAACCAATAAGGACGAAGTCCGAGTTGATAGCCCGTTACTTTACCACAGAGCTCACTATTTAGTTTTAGCTAAAGGATACCACAACTTGAAAGTCACAAAAAATACAACTGACTTAAAAGAAAATTAAAAAATGCTAAATATTGCCGCTGAAAGATTACTGTTCATGTTACACAACTTTGTCATAATAACACTTGCCTACACAAAAAATATGCTCAGCAAAAAAATAAGAAATGCGTCAAGCAGTTACCCCCTTGTTCCCATAAAACTGCCATGAAACTAAAAAACCTCTAACGCTATAACAAAGGACCCTTTCGCTGGCGACGTATTAAATTATATCAAGTTTCTGCTTCAGCTATAAGAACGAGGGTGTTGAACCATTCAGTGTATGTTCACGAGCTAGGAAAACACAGAAGGCATTTTTTCTAAAGAAAGTCTGAATACAAGCGCAATTACTTGGCGAGACTAGGCAACTTTCCTAATAAAATGGGACCATAGAACAACACAGACTTAAAAGATAACGCAGTGTTGCAATAAAGTGTGTCTCAAGTTGTTAGAACATCGCAAGATATTGATCATGTATTTTCTTTGAGTCGATGATACAGTTTTTATTGACCTACTACTTTGCTTATACTTCGTAAGGGTAGTGCCTAGTTTGCCTTGACTGCAACTTTTGGGAAACGGAGAATATGAGATGTGAGAGATAGACAGAGAAAGTTGCTGTCGTGTTGCTTAGAAGCTGGGTTGTGAACGTCAGTATATAGGGTGACTGGTAATTAGCGAACGATACTTAAACACGTGATTGTAGTCATGATAACAAACCACTTTTACAATGGGCCCAAACCTGAAATCGCGAAAAAAATCTGCCAAGTTCAGTACATTTTGACCAGTTAGGCGAACACAAATGTACTGACCAGTAGATTTTTTTTCGCGATTTTAGGTTTTGTCCCTTAATAAAAGTTGTTTGTTATCATGACAACAATCACGTGTTTAAGTATCGTTCTTTAATTACCAGTCACCTTATATAGGCATTCATTCCGCCTAAAGCACGGGTACTCAGCCGTATTTGGTCAAACTGGAAACCTCAAGCTAGTTAGGGAAAAGCTAGGACGATAATCATTGACAGGATTCTAAGCCAACGGAAAGTATCCTATGAATTTTGATTCCCTTGAGAGTGTCGAAATATACGTTTTTTGCCACATAAACGGCCGTATCTTTTTTTTCGTAATCTTACAAGTTTTTTTTTTATGGTAGGTAAAATCATCCAATGACAAGTCCCGCCCTTGGGCGGAGCGGGAAGTAGTGTCAGACTCTTACTGACTAAAAACCTACCCCGTTCCTTCGTTGCCTATCATGCCGGGCCTGAGCCTTCCTCTCAAAAAACGGGCCTTAACCCCAGCAGGCTTCGACCTTGCCTGCCTGCAGCTTGCTGGCTGGCTGATAATCTTACAAGTTTGATTTTCACAGTTTCAAGGGACCGCAGATATAAGTATATGGTTTCAATTTCAATGTCAAACGAGATAAATTGTCTTGACAGACAGACAGATAGACGGACTACAAAGCGATCCCATAAGGGTTAATTTCTTCCTTTTAAGATATTGAACCCTAAAAATATTTTAAAAGTTAACCATGCGAGTTTTTTTAAACAAGTGAAATGTCATCAAGACTGGACACATTACGAAGCTAATTATAGTACGTGGCATGTAAGTTGAACCCGTTGTTATGATTACGTGCACTTTGATTCAGACCCGAGAGAAAATCTTTTACTGCGGATTCCGACACCTTGCGTGCTAAGGATTATACTGTTGATTAGACGTGTTGCTGCTATGAAATATTTATCATGTGTTCCAAATATATGAAATGCCAGTCCAGCTCCAACATAGTTATATGTTTGAGCCGTTTTGGGTTGAAACGCTAGGGCCATGGGGTTTGAGCGCTCATCGATTTGTTCGTGATATCAGCAAACAGCTGGTTGACTCTTCGCGTTACCAGAGGGCTGGGCTTTTCTTCAGTCAACGAATCAGCATTGCCATTCAACGTGGCAATGCTGCCAGCGTTCTGGGCACTTTTCCCATTGATAACTATGTGGACGAATTTTTTGATGCCCAATAAGTTCTTTTTCTATCTGTTTGTATATATTATCTTGTTTTTAATTTGTATATATACCTATTAAGTTTTGATTATTACAGTTGAGTAGAGAAATAATCAGTTAACTCCTACTAAATAATGCATAGTTTTTAAACTAATTACTAAATTTCAGATTCCAGTAGGTAGTTTACTAAGTTACTTAAATATATCATGTGTAGTGAACCTTTTGTACATTTCCACTCGTTTTATCTCACTCACTTGCGTTGTTTTAATCCAGTAATCTCGAGAATGGGTTCATCTATTGTTACATATCGTCCCGTAACTGTGTCGTTTTGATACGTCGGGATTTTGCACATGAAAGAGAGATGAGGTTTTATTCTATTGTTTAACTTTGAATGTTCAGTTTACCAAGCGTTACATGGAGTTTCTTTTTAGTGTTATTTAACAAACTTTTTTTTATTATTGATAGGCTCGCGTTTGAGTACTATCAGGTGAGATAAAACTTGAACTTCTTCACCATCATTTTAGCCGAGAGACGTTCACTTTTTGACATACACCTCCCCCAAGTGTTGCCACTACCGGTCCTGTGCGTCTCGTATCCATCGGATTCACGTGACTCTTAGCAGGGCATCGGTTCAGGGCAATGGGAAGGCCTATGTTCGGAGTTTCCTTGCAAGACTGTATTAGGAATGAAGATATCCGCAGGAATACCAAGGTTACTGACATAGAAAGAAATGGCGAATACCTTAAAAATAAGACAAGAACAATTCTGTATAATAGTGCGAGATATGCTACATACCCGCGCAAAAAGGCCAGCCCTCTACAAATTGCTGGGGCTAATGTATTGGACCGAGCCACAGCGCTGATTTTCAGCGCCAGTCGTCGTTGACGGCAGGACGCTATACGGCCAGCAATGATTACATTTCTATTGACATAGCTCGAAGAATCGCAAAGCTTAAGTAGCAGTGGGTAAGGCACATTGCTCGTAGAATAAATGGCAGATGGGGACGAAAGGTACTGAAGTGGCAACCGCGCCATGGAAGACGCCGTGTTGGAATTTTTTTCAGTGCTCTAAATCGTTTGCGTACCTAAGCATTAGTACGGTTACCAAGAATTAATAGGGTTTTGGGTTTTGTAGACCCGTCGGATACCAAATGTGGCCGCGGTACCCCAGTTCCTGTACTGATGAGTTCAATGAGTACCACTGACGCTGCAATGAAAGTAGTCACTTAGAAAGCCAAAAAAAAAAAATTAAAAAGTTTACCATCGATTTCACCGTAGGCGCGGACTTGCGGACGGCGAGCAATGGGTAGCTCACCGTACAACCGTCCGGGCCATGTCCAAGTCATCGATGGCGCGTACTGTTCCACGCGCGCCTCAAGGAGATGTCAGCAAACCGAAGGAGCCCAGCAGGGTCAAACGCTACTGTGGCCAACGGTTTGTTTCTGGAAGGAAAACTCGGTCTTGGGGTAAAAGACAACGAAGGAACAGGAGTGGGTTTTAGTCAGTAAAAGTCTAACACACCCTCTGAGATGTCATTGGATGATTTTCTCACCTAAAAAAAAAACTATAGACTTGAAAAAAGAAGAAAAACTTGCAGTTATTCATTCATTTTTTAACAGTGAATGGCAGACATTTTTAATTTATCTATACTTCTGACTAGCTTCTCTCAACATCTTCGCCTGCATCAAAGTAGGTTTCTCTATAAACCAATTTTGGACCACTTTGGAAAAATCCTTTCTTATTTATTGTATATTATAAATCTTAAAAGACACATCTGTGGAAAATTCCAACTTTTTCGACCGAAAGGGCTGGGCGTTGATAAATAACTGAGTGAGTTTAAACTTTCCCTTTTATAAATACCTACAGATATTATTGTTTAAGTAATTAGGCTTACTTTGTACCAAGTTCAACCATTAAACATGAATAATACGACCACAAAAATTAACGAATACTTTAATGAAAACGTTCCCTTGAGAGTGGTCGTTGATGAAAATTTTTCCGTAATAAAGCACAAGGAAAAAAAAACAGTAATTTCAAACATCCCTTCAATACAAAAACCGCGGTTGCGTCCTTTTCCCAGAGGTCAGGGTATGTTAAAATATCTCATGAATACATAAAACCTCTTTAAAACGGAGATAATTTGACAAACGGATCTCAGGTGGAGCTTAAAAAAATTAAAGGAACCTCTAGAAAGACAAGATTGAATATTTCATAAAAATAAAAGAAAACATCTTAATAAAAAATTGCTGACATAATTTTGGAACAAATAAGTCTATGTTTTATGCATCTGACGGAACTGATTTATTTTTTCATAATGGCGCCCTAAGTCATTTTCTTGTTCGCTGTTCCTTTTTAAATTTATTGCACTCAAAAGTAGACGGTAATTAATCATGCCCGTCCTCTATAGTTTAGCTAAAGCTAAACCAAACAATATCTATACTTTTTTTAAGGTTCATCTAATGACTTCTCCCGCTCTAGGGAGGAGCGCGAGCGCGAGTTAGAATTTTACTGACTAAAATCATACCTATGTTGCTTCTTTGCCCTTTGTGTTCCAAGACCACGGGTTTCTCTTTTGGAAGTTAACTCCTGGGCCCAGTAGGCTTCAGCCCTGCTGGGCACCTACGATTTTGCTGACTTCTCTTCTACGTCTCGGGCTCAGTCCGGACGGTTATTTGAAGGCCAGACAGTGAACAAAACAATTCTTCTGCATTAGTCTAAATGATGATGTCAAAATGACCGTAAGAAAATATTAGTCCAACAGTCCAACTATTCAGTTATACCAACACTGTTATAGCCCACTCAACTAAATACACGTTCATCGTACAAAACTTCAAAAAACAAAAGAGCAAAAAATGTAAACAAACGAGAAAGTTTTAGCCGTCATCCTGCTAGAAGTGTACTTTCGCAAACGCCCTCCTAACCGTGTTTAATAGCCGGAGGGTGGACAAATGAGTCTGGCCTTCGTTGGAAGCGGAGATGAGCGGGAAATGAGCGAAAGGGCGAACTTATCGAGAGACAATTTATACTAAATTCACAATAAAAAAAATTGAACAATATTATGCCTAAAAAAGTAAGAGATTTTATAAGTAAATAAAAAAAAAAAACGTACATACAATACGGCCGACAGATTTTGGCACGCCTGAAGTTAGCGCGAGCTTTACGAACGTTAGCGCTCAAAATAAGCGCGCCAAATAAATTATTTATAAAATAAATGCCAATAACTGTTGTTACCAGCAATAATAACTGCTATTGGCATTTATTTTTCCAAACCATTTATTTTTTTACGAGTGTACAAGCGCTAAAGTTTGTAGTGCCTAACTTCAGATGCGCCAAGATCCGTCGGCCATACTGTACGTAAATAATTAATTCATTTTGAAATCATTTGTATAAAACAAAATAGATTATTTAGATGTGGCACACTGTGTAAATATATTGTTAGGAAGAGAGATAAAAATGATCACCACCTCAAATAAGCCCGCTCCGCACCGCTTTCTTCCAACTACAATTTAATGAAAGCGAGGGCAACTAAGCGAGAAATGAGCCAGCTTAGTTCTTTACGCTCCCGCCGTAGTTGCCAGCGATGAATCTAGATAACCTCACATTTTTCTGCGGCATACGATGTATGGTAGAGTCATCTACTCTCAGTGCTTCCCATTTTCGTTTTACACTGGAAATAAAAAAGAATTTCTGTGAAAACTCCTGAACATTCAGCCAGTATGTAAGGAAATTCAGTGAATAGGTCGGATGGCGAAAAGTAACAGTTTTTCGTACAGATGTATTTTGGGAATGGGATTTAAAAGGTAAAGCAGGTAAGGAAAATTAGGAATATATTTTGATACAGGTCTATTGAACTCGCCAAAATAATGACTATTCCTTGCTTTAATAATTTTAACCGTATTGATTATTATGAGTAATGGTTATTGGTTTGAATAATCGTGAGATTTTCGTTGTTAGAAGAGGCGTTTACTTAACGCAACAGAGGAAAAGATAAGAATTAAATTTTTTAATTATTATTTATTTATCTTACAGTTCTTTTTTTACGTAATTTTCTCGCCAAACTTTACAGTTTAATGGCGAGGTATACTAGCTTTTTATAACTATTATTAAATAAATATATTATCATGTAATATAAATTCTAATATTTTGCGTCAAGTCCTTCTAGACATTCTTCTTCCAAACCATTTAAAACCAGTCCTGGCGTTACCCGTTTATTATCTTGCCACTTCTTTTTGGGTCAGTCTCGACAGAGCTTTCGACTTCCAGGAACCCACTACGTAGCTTTCTTACCCAATGGTCACAGTGCACGCAGCAGTCATAGTGGCGACACCCGGGCGTCACCTCCGCACGGATCTTGTACAGGTACGTCCCGAACTTGCCATGTTCGGTTAGTACCTGCGCCAAGCGGAAGGTGACGACGCCGTGAGGCCTTTCCAGCCACGCCTCAAAGATGGGCCTTACCGGCTCAATCGTGATGTGCCCAGCACTGGGTTGCAACAGTTGCTTTCGCCATTTCACCATGATATCTCGACGAAACTCTATCCGCCATGCTGCGACTTGTCGCAGCAGCGGAGTTTCACCCCGGCATTGCATCTCCACGCGCAGATCGTGAATGTTGCCTAAAATATAAGATTTATTAAACCCCAAAAATATTAAATATTTTTTTGTGTCCTTTTGAAACGTTTACTGTAATAAAAAATATTTCAGAATATAGCATCAAAAGCGTACTTAAAAATAAACACAAAACTTAAAAGACCATTATATTAAAACCGGTGCTGCGCAGAAAACTACTTGCGCTACTGAAATAAAGACAAAAGCTCTTCGCAGTAATTATCATTATTAGCACCTCATTAAAAGCCAGCAGCTATGAATACTGCAATTTTTCCCTGAATGTATAAGTACCTCCATCTCATGAATATTTAACTAAACCACAGATAAGGATAAAAGAAGGTTTTAATGGAGGCAGCGTCCATTATAAGGTTGAGCTTGCCTATACAACCTTATTTTGAGCGAAACCCGAAAAACGGTAGTATTATTTTTGTGCAAAGAATCTATGTACAAAATGTCATAACTGTATCATGAAAAATCACAAAGGTATAAACTTGTTATTTTACCTAGTTGTCCACACAAAGACATGGTCACCGGGCCATCGGAGCCACTGAGGGGTATTTTTCTCCCGCACCCATATGTGCGCCAGCTCCTAATGCCCGCTATGACCTGCCGTGACCTGTGTTGTACTTAGTGTCGGTGGTGCCCAACTTATGACCTTTTTTAAATATGTTTAGGAAAATATATAAAATTGGCTAAAAATTATTGGAATCGATTCAGTTACTTATTCTGAACACACTGTATTCAGGTTTCGCCTAAATTAGAAATATTGTTGTATATTTTTGCCCGACTACGCAAGGGGGTTTTTTTATGGTAGGTAAAATCATCCAATGACAAAACCCTCCCTTTACGCAATGGGGGTTTTTTTATGGTAGGTAAAATCATCCAATAACAAATCCCGCCGAATAGTGTCAAAGTCTTACTGACTAAAAACCTACCCCGTTCCTTCGTTACCTATAGTGCCGGGGCTGAGCCTTCCTCTCAGAAAACGGCCCTTGGTTATATTTTTCGACAGTACATATGTAGATATATTATTATGTAAACATGTATTTTATTTTTTGGCACGCCCTATATGATAAATGGCTCGACCGGCTTCAGTATCAAAAGAAAGGGCTCGAGATACAAATATCAAAAGTACTGCCTACTCACTAAAATGTAGAAAAAAAAACCAGACCGTAAAATCGACTAAAAAATTTGAAAACGTTTTTTTTATGAAAAAAAAAAAAATAAAAAAAAAACAGTCTGATGCAGTTGATGGCGTCAAATATGGCAGAACTAAAATAAATTCCACTAACTGCATCAAACTGCTTAAAGTGACTTTCGAATTTTAGTGGACTAAAAAACTTTCAAGTTTTGGTGTACTAAAAAAGTCTACTAAAATTCGAAACGACAACAACTGTATAGAAAAAAAAAATACCCAGTTGCCTGTTATGATTTTGTTGATGCCTCCAATTGTCTCAACCAAAGATAAAAAGCACAATCCACACTAAAACTTATTTTTATTCACGGTAAAAATATTCCAAAACAATTTCGTTAAAAGCATAAAAGCTTACGTATTTTTAAATCCCATATTTTAACAACATCATAACAAAAACAATTAACACAAAACTTAATAAAGAACAACAATTTAATAACAATAATCCGTTAATAACATGAATATTTCGTTCACAAAGTTGCGGTTTTACACATTTCACTGTAATTTACATTTCAAAGTACGCATACACGTATGTACGTAGATAATAGTATTTAGTACTCTATGTAAATTACTTGTTTGTGTTAGTCATGAATATGGGTTGGTTTACGTGCGGTACGCATGCGAGCGTATAAGAATGTTGGGTAAAATGTAAAAATATGCGGGGTGAAAGAATGTGTAGGTAGTAAATGCATGTGAAGATTTGTAAACACATATACGAAGGAGAGGATGAGTTTCCACTCACTAAAAGCAAATTACAGGTGGGTTTTAGTCAGTAAAAGTCTGATACTCTTCACTCCTTTCAAATCAGAAATTGTTTAATGACTGCCCTTATAAAAAATGTTTGAAAAAAAAAAACATAATGTTAAGTTTTTTCCTTCTTGTTATGGTTCTGAGTGTCTTATGTATGTGCGTTTATAAGGTTGTAGCCGCACTCACAACGCAGGAATAAATACTGATAAAAAAATTCAAAAACAAATGACAGATACTAACATAATGGTCATCAATCTTATGGTGTTTTTAATATCGATTGTGCGGATTTCATCACGCATGCGAAATCGTTCCGCATGCGTGGCTACTGTCTAATATCATACGCCCCGCATGCCGTGTGCGTATTCCACGCATTACAATAGATACTAGTATAAAAAGGATATTTGCGCGCACAGAGCAATCCATCATGCGTGATGAAATCCACACGACATTAATAACACGCTTAATATTGAAGTCAAATTGCTAGTTGCGGTCAGCGTTCAGTGGTCAGCTATCGCAACTAAGACTAGAAGATTATCTTATCTTTGACTACTAACCACAGGCTTTCGAAGCAAGTTAATCGGTCCTAAATCACTGATCTAAACGATAGCCACAACTTGGTTTCGTAATAGCCGTTGTCTAAGGTCTAAAATGATTGGGATTGATCGTATAACAGTTTGCCAGCGTATGTCAATTCAACAAGTGTATTTTGAGCTTCAATAGAGTTTGTGCGGAAAGAGAATCGTCATAAGATTTGAGGGTGCAGTTACGTGGACTGTTACGTTATTAGTGTGAGTAATTTTTTTTAATAAAAAAAACGGTCTTGATATTTTCAAAGTATGTTAGAAAAGCTTCTGCCACGACTCAGCTCGCTAGTAAATAGTAGTCTAATAGTGTTATTATGGCTAGTTAAGTGTTAGTTCCATTACACGCTGTGACGATTCTCTTTTTGCACTTTCTAACAACAAAATAAAAACAGTTGCTGATAGTGGTGGGTCAATGTCGAATTTTTGACCGACGAAACCACTACGGTCTTGCGACGACAGAAACGGTCGTTGAAAACGGTTATCATCTGGTTTGAAGACGAAATATCGTTGACTGAAGTAGTTGCAGAAAACGTTCGTTGTCGCAACTAGTTTGAGGACAGTTTAAGAGTAGCAATAAAATTTGTGCTTTATTTCATAACCATAAAGTTTATTTTCATCGCAACGATTGGTTTTGAAATGACGCGACAAGTATGATAGTTGAATCAGTGGATTCTCGATCTTATTTCGTAATGGGTAAGATAAAAATTCGCATACAGTAATTTGAAGACTGGTTTGTGAAACGAAGACTGGATTTATGCAACGAAGAATGTATGGTCGCAGGACAGAAAACGGTTGTTCCGTTGCAGAACAGCAAACTGTTCATTGTTGAAACGCTCACCGCTAGTTGTTGACGAAATATCATTTTTTCAAACCTGTTCAGTTTGAAAGTTCTTAACAGTAACACTTCCTTCATCATCATCTTCCTGTCATTAACCTGTGTTATTTATTTATTTAATTATACTTTATTATACACCAACTAGATACACAATTTGAGATTAAAAATTAAAATATACAATGGGCGGCCTTATCGCTTTCTGCGATCTCTTCCAGGCAACCTGGAATGGAGAGAGATTGTCTGGACACAAAATGGGGTTGGGATATTTCTTCTATTTTGTTCTGTCGACCGTCATGCTATCACTGACTTCCTCTTCTTCCATATCACTCCTCACACAATCAAATGACTGCCCCGTTTCAGTAGATTACAGCCGTGTGTTCGTGGATGCGATTGTCAGAACTGCCCTCTCGCGTCTGGCCTGGTGAGGAGTGAGACGGAATGGGAAGCGGTCACCTTCTGCGAAGCAGTAATGCTAGCGAAGGAGGTAACCGAAACCGTGAGGGGGAGAACATCTTCATGCCTCAAGCGCCATCTCAGGAGACGCTTCGTGCATAGAGAGTCGCAGGGCGATTTTCGGCGACCATAGGTGCGGGTTTACGGATGACGAACAATGAGTAGCTTATCATCCTGCCGTCTGGTAAAGACAAGCCCGAGTCGACGGCGCGTAGTGTTTCACGCGCATCGATTTTGTTAATTGAATGATTAAATCCATTATTCGTCATTGCATCATTAATGAAGATCCTATAGTACAGATTGCTTCATCTGGCAAAAAACTGTAGTTTCTAGCGAGTTCCTACTTCGTTTTTTTACTTGATGACTCATACTACCGACTTTGATTTTGCAAGTGGCAGCTAGAGGCGCTATAAAATTTGCTAATGCCAATGCTAAGCTAATGGGTGACAACTAGTGAGTAATTATATTTTAAACTCATGGTAGAGGTACTGTCCTATCATAAAAAGATATTGAAACCGTTAATGCATTATATTCGCACATTTCTCATAAAACGCTCAATAAGGGATTGCAGTTCACTTATGATAAATGTAATACTCTCACCCTTATCATAGGGGATTTAATACCTTTCCGGGAATACGCAGGTGTATAAAACTACCTACATTTCTACCTTGGCTTTCCAGTTCTAATAAATTATAGGCAGAAGTGTAACATTTCCAATAAAATACTAATAATACATAAGTTGTTGGCAAGACTTAGACGTTGTTACTGCTAAAATAAATTTTATAATAAGCGATAATTACTTTTTGCTTGTTCATTATAGTTAGGTAATTATTATAGCCACCCATAAGGCCGCCCATTGTATGTATGTGTTTTAGTTTTAGTTTCCTTTTTTATGTTGTGCAATAAAGGATATAATAAATAAATAAAGCAATCAGCAAGAAGGCCAACTCCAACAACAGACCTATGTCATTGTGGCTGTTATAAGTTTACAAGCTAAACAATCATTTTTCTAATGGAATTCCACTTTGCTTAGAATTGAACAAGAGGAGTAATGTCCCAGTGCTACTTAACAGTCCCGACTTTTTTTTATGGTAGGTAAAATCATCCAATGACAAATCCTGCCCTTGGGCGGAGCGGGAAGTAGTGTCAGCCTCTTACTGACTAAAACCTACCCCATTCCTTCGTTGCCTATAATGCCGGGGCTGAGCCTTCCTCTCAGAAAACGGCCCTTGACCCCAGCAGGCTTCGACCCTGCCTGCCTGCAGTTAGCAGGCTGGGCCTCTACGGTTTGATGACAGCTCCTTGAGGTGCGCGGGAACAGAACGCGCCGTCGACGACAGAAATAACGCGTCACATATTAAAGTACTCGTAAAGTGATACGAAGCTATTGAACATTAATTCTTCTAAACATAACAACTTCGACCAGATACCTATTTTTTAAAAAAGAAAAATATAGATCAATTATTTAAAATTATAAAAATAAAACTCGATTTTCCTTGAAATGAACTTATAAAACTAAAAAGCCTTCAATTTACTGCTTATTAATTTATTAAAATTACATGATTATATTATGAATCTATATATATAAAAGAAAGTCGTGTTAGTTGCACTATTTATAACTCAAGAACGGCTGAACTGACTTGGCAGAAAATTGATGGGAAGGTCTAAGCTACCTTCCCATCAATTTTCAGCAAACCAGGAGAAGGCCATAAGATTTTTATCTCATTTAATAAATAAATAAAAATATTTAAAAATCTGCTCATTTATTGGTAGAGTAGAGTAGGGTAGGGTTTTTTTTTTTTTTTTTTTTTTTTTTTTTTTGTGGTAGGTAAAATCATCCAATGACGAATCCCGCCCTTGGGTGGGGCGGGAAACAGTGTCAGACTTTTACTGACTAAAAACCTACCTTTCCATTCCTTGCCTTTATCCTGGGGCCTTTGGTGACAGTCTCACATAACCTTTGGCCCCAGTAGGCTTCGGCCCTGCTGGACCCCTACAGTTTGCTGACAACTCCTTGAGGCGCGCGGGAACGGTGCGCGCCGTAGACGACCTGAGCTCGGACCGGTCTGTTACCGGACGGACGGACAGCGAGCTACCCATTGCCCACCGTCCGCGAGCCCGCGCCTACGGTGGCCGGAAATTGGGATCGGAAACCCGGCGGCGGCGGCGGCGTGTCCGCCTTTGCCTAAGGCGGTCGGCCTCCTCCTTTACTAGCATTACTGCTTCGCAGAAGGAGGCGACCGCCTGCCACTCCTCCTCGCTCCGGAGCATGGCTTGAACCAAGCCCCGGCGCGAGAGATCGCCGCCGATCGCCCCCACGAGGACACGGCGCTGCTCTTCCCAAGCGGGGCACACCTCGACTGTGTGCTCCACCGTGTCCACCGGGCGGTCCGCACAGTGGCGACACCCGGGCGTCGTCTCCGCACGAATCTTGTACAGGTACGGACCGAACTTGCCGTGTTCGGTCAGCACCTGCGCCAAACGGAAGGTGACGACGCCGTGGGGCCTTTCCAGCCACGCCTCAAAGAGGGGCCTTACCGCCTCGATCGTGGCGTGCCCAGCACGAGGTTGCGACAATCGCTCTCGCCATTTCACCATGAGATCCCGCCGGAGCTCTGTCCGCCATGCCGCGACTTGTCGCGGCAGCGGAGTTTCGCCCCGACGTTGCATCTCCACGCGTAAGTCATGCATGTGTGCAAGGACTGTTGCCTCCAAATCCCATGGTGGTAGGCCAGCAAGGAGGCTCGCCGCTTCACAGGACACCGTACGGTATCCGCGGATCATCCGGATGGCCATGACCCTCTGGCAGGCGGTTAGCCGGGCCGCCACTCGCTTCCGTAGCGATGGCGCCCACACCGGCGCACCGTAAAGGGCCATGGACCGAACGATGCCTGCGTAGAGCCTCCGGCAGGAGGCGTCTGGACCCCCTAGGTTCGGCAGGAGCCGCTTGAGCGCAGCCCCAGTCGCATTCAACCTGGGAGCCAGACGTCGGAAGTGCTCCTTGAAGTTCCACCGGCTGTCGAGGACGAGTCCCAGGTACTTCATCGTCGACCCGACGCCGATGTGAACTCCTCCTACCGTTAATTGGGAGCCCGGAGGTGGCGCGCTCCGAGGGCCGTGAAAACACATGGCCTCGGACTTGTGCAATGCCACCTCGAGTCCCAACTGCTGTATCCTCTAGAGTAGGGTAGGGTAGAGTAGGGTAGAGTAGGGTAGAGTAGGATAGAGTAGGGTAGAGTAGGGTAGGGTGCAGCGGGAGCGAAGCCGCGGGCAAAAGCTAGTAATAAATAAAAGATTACCAGAAAAAAAAGATTATTGATATATTCTTAAATTAGTTGCATGCTGCAGTAATTACTTTAATTTATTATTATGTTATATTTGTATTCACATTATTATTACTTATATTCCATTCTTATTTTATTATTATTATGTTTCATATTAGATTTCCGTATTTATTATTAAAATTATATTCAAGTGATGCAAGAACCTCTCTTAGATAAAGACATCTTCCTAAAAGAAACTTAAAGATACATAAAAATAAATGCAGAAGAATCAGAAACAAATTTGCGAAGAAATGTGGCTTGCGACAATGAGCTCTTATTCCGTCCTATTTCCTCTCGTCCGCCATCCGCTCGTTAACAATACGTGTTCCATGTGCTAAAACTTTGTCCTCACACAGACAGTGTCTACTTCAAATTGGTCCTCGGAGACGGCCGTTTAAAGATCGTTGTTCGAAAAGAATAATGTTTGGTTTTTGTAGTTTCAACGGGTCTATTAGTGGACTTTATGTTTTAGGAGTTGTTGACTTGAATAAATGGAGAATAGTGGCTTATAATAAAAAAAACTTTGCAATGGTACAGTTCATCCCCACTGGTTTTGATATACAAAATGTAACATAATAACTCCTCATCCTGAAAGTAGTATGTTCAGAATCGGCTACCGAACCGATCTCAGCTGTTTTTTTAAATAACCAAGCATTATTTTATGATCTCGTAAAAAATCTACCTATTTTGATAAATCTGTATCTCTATATACACCCCTATTTTTTAATTAGTGCACAAAAAAATGGGGCTCAATCAGTACCCTTTACTGATCATATTTATGTAGTCAAAAGTACAAAAAACGAAATTCCAAAAAAGTCCACGAAAATTTGTCACTATTGGTAAATTCATAATTGAATCATTATTCATAACAATTACTACTAGAAAATACTAAGCGCAGTGTTTTTAAATTTTTATTCACATTCTTTCATTCATAAACAATAACCTGTACAATATTTCCTGAAATTGAGTGAGATTTTGGGATCTATACAAACGCTCATAACTTTGCTGTTTATGAATATTATGCATTGAGACTTTACTTAAATAATAACAAGACCTTTTATAATAAGCCCTTTAAGTATTTGCCATAATTAAAAAATAGTGGTGTATAAAAGAAATTCGAGTTAGTTACACTATTTATAACTCAAGAACGGCTAAACCGATTTGGCTGAAAATTGGTGAAAAGGTAGCTTAGAACCAGGAGAAGGACATAGGATATTTTTATCCCGTTAAATAATAAACAAAATCCAAAACCTGCTCATTTATTGTTGTCATGTAGGGTACAGTAGGGTAGAAAAGAGTAGAATAGGGTTAAGTAGGGTAGAGCGGGAGCGAAGCCGCGGGCAAAAGCTAGTTCTTGATAAATCTTCATTGTATCACTAGCGTGTTAGTATGATACATCGGTGTACGTGTATGTTTGTTATATTATTGACTGCTGAACAGAGATAAAATTTAACATAAGATAGACTAACACCCGTATTTATAAAGAAGTATTTACTTTTTAATAAGTAAAATCTTATTCAGTCATTACTTGACGTTTGAAATCTGTATTCAAAATTCAAATTTTTCTTAACTATAGAATACAAATAGTAGTTACTTTTACTCAAGTATTTAGTTTTACTTGTTTATAAATACGGGTATAAGTCCTAGAATAGCGTATAGAATACTCTTTTACCCCAGGAGTAGGTTCTCATGGGATATTTTTTTACTTTCACGCGAGCGAAGTCACTGGCAGTAGCCTAAACCAGTAATTAGTTTGTCCTATCCCACAACGACAGCAAAATAACACACCAGTCCATTTACGCAATGCATTTTTCCAGTAGCAAACAAACAGAAAACAAAACTTACAAAAATTCGAAACACGAACAACACGAAAATGTTTTTCCAGAACGTTTTCCAGTTTTACACTATCATACAAAGTTTGGCTACCGAAATTAAAAACTCATTTACTTGTGCATGATACCGCCCGAGTATTCCACCATTCAACTTTATGTACATAGCGTTGGGACTATGTAGATGGCATAAAACAACAGTGTCGTTTAATTACTGCAATGCAATTATTTATATCGCTGAAATTAGTGTGTGTGTACATTGTTCCATAAAGTTCCATTGTAATTTTTTTTTTATTGTCGGTAAAATCATCTAATGACAAATCCCACCCTTGGGTGGAGCGGTAAATAGTGTCAGACTCTTACTGACTAAAAACCTTCCCTGTTCCATTCAGTGCCTTCGATCCAGGGCCCCGGGGTTCATTTTCACCTAACCCTTGGCCCCAGTAGGCTTCGGCCCTGCTGGTCCCCTAAATTTCGCTGACAACTCTTTGAGGCGCGCGGGAACAGTGCGCGCCGTAGAAGACTTGGGCTCGGTCCGGTCTGTTACCGGACGGATGGACAGCGAGCTACCCATTGCTCGCCGTCCGCGTGCCCGCACCAACGGCGAAAATCGGCGGCGGCGGCGGAGTGTGCGCCGTTGCCTGATGCGGTCGGCCTCCTCCTTTGCTAGCATGACTGCTTCGCTGAAGGAGGCGACCTCCGAGAGATCACCGACAATCGTTGATGGTGAGGCGCAGTAGTTTATTAACAGCCTTGAAGATACCTAAATTATAATCGGGCGGGAAGACCGCAGCAGGCAATTGGTTCTAGTCCTTTGATGAACGCGGTATAAAAGACGAAGCAAAACGCTTAGTCCGGACCGTAGAAGTTTCAACAACGTAAGGGAAAAAACGTTAAGTAATTTTTTTTTTTAATTTTAATTCGTTGGAGCAATTTTTTACTGTTCTAAATAACCGCATCTTAAGCAAAGAAACAAGAAAGCAATGAGCGGAAATAATCCCACGGCTCCACTTTTGTTTTCGTTGCAGCGTAATCAGGGTTTAAATGAGGAATGATTCTCAAAAGGAGGTTTTACGTGCCTCGTTATTTTGCTCGCTGAAATAATTGGAAACTATTCATTCAAATGGAAATTGTAAAGAACTTGTTTGCAAATATGATGTTTTATTTTTTTCGATATATATTTTTTTGTAGGATAAAGCTATCGTTTTGGTTTTAATTACCTGCTAGTAATTACAATATGTTTACTAAATACTTAGGTAAACAATTTCACTGTACCTGCTGTTTTTTGGGGTGTTATTTTATTGGATCCCAATTGTGTTTTTTTTTTAAGGCTGGAATTCATCCAATGATTTCTTTCGCACTAAGGTGGAGCGGGTGGGCGTGTCAGACTTTTACTGACTAAAAGTACAACTATGATCCTTCTTTACCTAGCCTTCCAAGACCCCAAGGCCACTTTTTGGAAGTACCCAGATGGCTTCGCCTATTGGGCTTTTACAGTTTTGCTGGTATACTTTGCGCTTGACGTGAAACACTACGTGCCGTTGACGATTCGGGCTCTGTTGGAAATAGGAGTCGGGCTCCCGTTGGCTGAGGCGTGAGTATGTCCATGTCCTCACCCATACGGCCGCTTCCTTCGCCAGCATTACTGCTTCACAGAAGGAGGCGACTGCCTACCATTTCTCCTCGCTCCGAACCATGGCCTCAACTAGAGAAAAGCATGAGCTATCGCCACGGCCGATCACCTTCACGAAGATATGGCGGTGGTTCTCTCAATTGGGAAACACTTTAACTAGTACGAGCACACAGATGCTTCAACGTGGCATCCGGGCGGACTCCTTCCGCTTGAATCTGAAACTAGAACCTCCCAAACATACCATGTCCGGTGAAGATGCCGTGGTGACTCTCGCTCTTGTCACTCTTCGAACCTAACGATAGTGTAACAGAGAATTCTTGGTATCAGATATCAACGTATTTCCAAAGAAAATCTTCAAGACACATAATAAATAAAAAACTCAATCTCCTTATGATATTAGTCAAGATTTGCATTTATAGTTCTCTGCCCCACTTAGTTTCTGATGTTAAATTCGCGTGGCTAAAAGCAGATCACCCTGTAATTAAGTGCGGGTGACGTAAGAGGATACTAAGGGTTAAATTAGCAAGACGAGTGGGAAGATCTACCTGTGTATTAACAACCCGGCTTAGTGATTAAAAGCGCTCAAAGTTCAAGGGTAAGGTGTCTTGTGTTTATGCGCAAATTCTCTGTTACATTTGAACAGTTGTTCTGTCTTACCAAAGTGTGGCCTGAATTCATCGAATCGCTCTAGGGCTCTCAAATCTACCTGTGTTATTTCGAGTGTTTTTTTATGGTAGGTAAAGTCGTCAAATGACAAATCCCGTCCTTGGGTGGACCGGAAGATAGTGTTGGACTCTTACTGACTAAAAACCTACCCTGCTCCTTCATTGCCTCCGTTCGGTGATCACTTTCGCTTAACCCTAGGCCTCAGTACTTCAACCCCGCTGGACCCCTACATTCTTCAGGTGGTTGCGTCGCGAAAAGAAAATATTTATTTAACGACAGCACCAAAAAAACTCATTTCACCAATGTATTTTTGAATAATTTTTTTTTTGTGCTGTAACTACTGAAACTTAAACCTGTATGAAAAAGATATATATTTACCTATATTTCTAACATAGCTAATACTAGAACAGACATTGTCGTTTACTCTCTTTTTTCAAAGAAAAACCGTAACTCGGGTCTTAAAAGCGTGTGTAGTTCTTTTTTATTTTTATTGGTAAATCATTACAGTCCTGTTTTATCCCACTTTAGGTTGGAGCGAAAGAGCATGTCATAATTTTACTGACTACTTATGTAATAATAACCCGGGGTAGAGATTACAACCGTTCTAAGTTCAAGGGTAAATTCGTTGTTACTTTTGAACAGTTGTTATCTCACCAATGTGAGGTGTGAAATCATTACATCGCTTTAGGGATTCGCTTTAGGACACGGTGGTGCTCCGCTCAAGCGGGGCACACCTCCACCTTATGCTCCACCGTGAGGAGTTCACATCGGCGTCGGGTCGACGATGAAGTACCTGGGACTCGTCCTCGACAGCCGGTGGAACTTCGAGGCGCACTTCCGACGTTTGGCTCCCCAACTTAATCGGACTTCGGCTGCACTCAAGCGGCTCCTGCCGAACCTGGGGGGTCCAGACGCCTCCTGCCGGAGGCTCTACGCTGGCATCGTTCGGTCCATGGCCCTTTACGGGGCGCCTGTGTGGGCGCCGACGCTGCGAAGGCGACCGGCGGCCCTGCTGAACGCCTGCCAGAGGGTCATGGCCATACGGATGATCCGGGGATACCGCACGGTATCCCGCGAAGCGGCGAGCCTCCTTGCTGGCCTGCCACCATGGGATCTGGAGGCAACAGTCCTTGCACGCATGCACGATCTGCGCGTGGAGATGCAACGCCGGGGCGAATCCCCGCTGCCGCGACAAGTCGCGGCTTGGCGGACAGAGTTCCGGCGAGATCTCATGGTGAAATGGCGAGAACGACTGTCGCAACCCTGTGCTGGGCACGCCACGATTGAGGCGGTAAGGCCCCTCTTTGAGGCGTGGCTGGAAAGGCCTCACGGCGTCATAACCTTCCGCATGGCGCAGGTACTAACCGAACATGGCAAGTTCGGGCGGTACCTGTACAAGATCCGTGCGGAGGTGACGCCCGGGTGTCGTCACTGTGCGGAACGCCCGGTGGACACGGTGGAGCACACGGTAGAGGTGTGCCCCGCTTGGGAAGAGCATCGCCGTGTCCTCGTGGGGGCAATCGGAGGCGATCTCTCGCGCCGGGGCTTGGTTCAAGCCATGCTCCGGAGCGAGGAGGAGTGGCAGGCGGTCGCCTCCTTCTGCGAAGCAGTAATGCTAGCAAAGGAGGAGGCTGACCGTATCAGGCAACGGCGCTCACGCCGCAGCCGCCGCCGTAACTCCGATCCAAATTTCCGGCCACCGTAGACGCGGGCTTGCGGACGGCGGGCAATGGGTAGCTCGCTGTCCGTTTGTCCGGTAACAGACCGGACCGAGCCCAAGTCGTTTACGGCGCGCACTGTTCCCGTGCGCCTCAAGGAGTTGTCAGCAAACCGTAGGGGCCCAGTAGGGTCGAGGCCTAGTCTGGGGCTCTGGGAAGGTATGAAAAGGCATACCAGGGCCCTGGAACCAAGGCAGGGAAGGAACAGGGTAGGATTTTAGTCAGTAAAAGTCTGACACTATTTCCCGCTCCGCCCAAGGGCGGGATTTGTCATTGGATGATTTTACCTACCGTAAAAAAAAAAAAAAAAAAACCTTATGCTCCACCGTGTCCTCCGGGCAACACTACAACATTATTCTGAGTATATGCGAAACATGAATATAGTTTGTTCAGAATCAGTAACTGAATTGATTCCAATAATTTTTGCACTATGTTATAAAAAAATATCCCAAACATATTAAAAAAAAGTCACAAATTGGATACTACCGAGACTAATTACAATACAGGTCACGGCAGGTCATAGCGGGAATTAGACACCAGCGCACATCTGAGTACGGGAGCAAAACCACTCCTCAGTTTCCCGGATTACCCGATGACCATGTGTTTGTGTGGACAACCAGATAACATAACAGGCTTATAACTTTGCGATTTTTCATGATTCAGTTATGAAATTTTGTATATAGATAGATGCTTTGCATTAAAATACTAGACCCGTGTTTTGTGTTTCGCTTATACTAAAAATAAGGTTGTCTATTGCGTATGTTTGCGTATAATGTAATGTTAGTAGTTCTATAAATATCAACCTACGTACATATCACTCGTGAGTCATTCATCTTTGACGTAATAAAGATGGATGGAAATAAATTGAATAGGTTTGGTGTCAATAATATAGGTAAGTGTGATGTTTTTTATGCCACTTTGTATATCATAACATTATCGTCATCATTTCAATCCAAAGACCTCCACTGCTGTTCATAGGTTTCCTCCAAGTGTCGCCACAATGACCGATCCTGTGCGTCTCACAACTTCACCACTACGTAGACTCATTATTACAAGCTTTCTATTAGCTTGCACTGTATGTAACTATGTATGTTCGGCTCAAATCTTGCAACTCAATTTTGAAGCAGATATCTTCAACCGATTGAGCTGAAATTTTACATGCATGTGTAAATCGGATGACAATGCAACATTATGATAACATGGAGCTGATCTGATGATGGAGCTGGAAGGTAGCCATCGGAACTTAGCAATAAAACAATACAACCCCATCGAGTTTGGGCTCGCTTGATTAGTATTGACGAGTACTTTAATTCTGTATGATAGTCAGGGTCTGATGATGGAGCCGGAAGGTGGTCATAGGAACTCCGCAGTTAAACGATACAACCCCATCGAATTTGGGCTCGTTTGATTCGTATTGATGAGTACTTTCATCCTATATGGTAACCAAGGTCTGATGATGGAGGTGGAAGGTGGTCACAGGAACTCCGCACTTAAACGACAAAACCTATCGAATTTGGGCTCGTTTAGTTTGTATTGACGAGTACTTTCATTCTATATGGTAGCCAGGGTCTGATGATGGAGCCGGAAGGTGTTCATAGGAACTCCGCAGATAAACGATACGACCCCATCGAGTTTGAGCTCGTTTGATTAGTATTGACGAGTAGTTTGATCATGTATGGTAGCCAGGGTCTGATGATGGAGTCGGAAGGTGGTCATAGGAACTCCGCAGTTAAACGATACAACCCCATCGAATTTGGGCTCCTTTGATTCGTATTGACGAGTAGTTGGATCCTATATGGTAACCAGGGTCTGATGATGGAGCTGGAAGGTTGCCATAGAAACTACGCAATTAAAAGATATCACCCCATCGACTTTAGGTTCATTTGATTTGTAATGACGAGTACTTTGATCATGTATGGTAGCCAGGGTCTGGTGAAGGAGTCGGAAGGTGGTCATAGGAACTCCGCAGTTAAACGACACAACCCCATCGAATTTGGGCTCGTTTGATTTGTATTTACGAGTGCTTGGATCCTATATGGTAACCAGGTTCTGATGATGGAGCTGGAAGGTTACCATAGGAACTTCATAAGAAATCGACACAATCCCATTGAGTTTGGGCTCATTTGATTTTTATTGATGAGTACTTGGATCTTATATGGTAACCATGGTCTGATGATGGAGCTGGAAGGTTGCCATAAGAACTCCGCAATTAAACGATATAACCCCATCGACTTTAGGCTCATTTGATTTTTAATGACGAGTACTTGAATCTTATATTGAAACCAGGGTATGATGATGGAGTTGGATCGTGGTCATTGGAACTCCGCAGTTAAACGACACAACCCCATCGAATTTGAGTTCATTTGATTTGTATTGACGAGTGCTTGGATCCTATATGGTAACCAGGTTGTGATGATGGAGCTGGACGGTTACCATAGGAACTTAAGTTACTAACCAAACACGGCAAGTTCGCGAAGTACCTGTACAAGATTCGTGCGGAGACGACGCCCGGGTGTCGCTACTGTGCGGAGCGCCCGGAAAACACGGTGGAGCACACAGTCGAGGTGTGCCCCGCTTGGGAAGAGCATCGCCGTGTACTTGTGGGAGCGATCGGTGGCGGCGATCTCTCGCGCCGGGGCTTGGTTCAGGCCATGCGCCGGAGCGAAGAGGAATGGCAGGTGGTCGCCTCCTTCTGCGAAGCAGTAATGCTAGCAAACGAGGAGGCCGACCACATTAGGCAACGGCGCACACGCCGCCGCCACCGCCTGGATTCCGATCCCGATTTCCGGCTGCAGTAGGCGCGGGCTCGCGGACGGCGGGCAATAGGTAGCTCGCTATCCGTCCGTCCGGTAACGGCGCAAGTCGTTTACGGCGTGCACTGTTCCCACGCGCCTCAAGGAGTTGTCAGCAAACTGTAGGGGCCCAGCAGGGCCGAAGCCTACTGGGGCCAAAAGTTATGTGAAAATGTCACCCGGGGCCCTGGGACGAAGGCAATGAATGGAACAGGGTAGATTTTTAGTCAGTAAGAGTCTGACACTATTTCCCGCCCCACCCAAGGGCGGGATTTGTCATTGGATGATTTTACCTACTATAAAAAAAAAACCATAGAAACTTCGTAAGCAATCGACACAATCCCATCGAGTTCGGGCTCTTTTAATTTGTATTGATGAGTACTTGGATCCTATATGGTAACCAGGGTCTGATGATGGAGCTGGAAGGTGGCTACAAGAACTCCGCAATTAAACGACACAGCCCTCTCGTCTTTGGTCTCGTTAGATTTGTAATGACGAGTACTTTGATCAATATGGCAGTCGGGATCTGATGATGGAGCTGAAAGGTGGCCATAGGAGTTGCACAATAAAACGACACAATCCCATCGAGTTTCGGATCGAATAAAATAAGTTCTAACCGGTCATAAGCGACTTGGACTCGCGCACGGAGGGTTCCGTACATATTTACATAAGTAAATAGCTAGTTAGTTTTAATACACTCCTACAAAATACCAATTGAAAGGGCTTGCAGAGAGTAACTTGAAAAATTAAGTGACATAACTCTAAATCCAATATTCTCCTTTTTCTCAGTCATACTCCTGGTGGAGTTGTAGTGGTCTTCTGGTAGGTTGGTTGCGGCTTTTGCGAGACTTCTCTATCTCTCTCTATTCATGGCACTTCGTGTACATTCAATGAGGGAACACTCTGAAGATGATTTAGTGAGGTCTGTCCATCTGGTAGTCGATTGACCGCGAAAACGTAGGCCATCTACTCTTTCCTGTACCACTAAACGTTCCAAAGAGCTTTCATTGCGTATGATATATCCAAACAGCTTAAAAATTCGCTGTTGCACAATCGACGAAAGTTTTTGTTTTGATGCAAAGCTCTTTAGGAATGGAACCGTTAGTGCGTTGAGCAGTCTGTTTTATCCTCAGTAAACGCCTCCAGCGTCACATTTCAAGAGCGTCAATCGGTTTACGGTGCTTGAATTTTCTCCGCATTTCCTAGGATTTGTGGATCCCAGGTAGATAAACTCTGGACAACTTCGCAATTGGCTATTTCATGTAAGTTAGGTTGATTGTTAGTCTTACGATCCACCACCATCATTTTGACAGACCGAACCAAGCCGAAGGGCGGGGGATGTCATTGGATGATTTTACACAACATAAAAAAAAACCTGGCAGACTTCTAAAGATAGCAGACTAAGCTTCTTATGCTTTCCTATGATATGGGTACGAAATTTAAGGATTTGCTGAGAATACAAATGTGATTAAAATAAGGTATAACTAAAAAGTAAAAAATAATTTACAAATAAAAATACCTTTTTAAAAACAAGCTTTCAATTAAATGGGCTAAAAAGAAGAAAATAAACTTTTCCTTTATAACTTTTACTATCAATTTATAACGACATTACACAATTTATATGATATAAAAGCTTGTCGCGAGATTTAACTGTGTAAATACACAGCTAAATAACTTCATTAATTAAATAAGTTAAATAACTTCATCTATTGATTTTAATATTTTCAAAATCTCGCGACAAGCTTTTATATCATATAAATTGTGTAATGCCGTTATAAATTGATAGTAAAAGTTATAAAGGAAAAGTTTATTTTCTTCTTTTTAGCCCATTTAATTGAAAGCTTGTTTTTAAAAAGGTATTTTTATTTGTAAATTATTCTTGTAAGGGTAGTTAGAAGTTTATATTACTAAGGTTTTAACAGTCTCCTTTGGTTAGGACATGGAGATTTGAAGGACAGCCTACCAGCATACCTTTAATGACTCTCCTATCCAGGTTGGTGAGTTCAGTTTGCATCTATTTCAGTACCTATACCGTAATAGTCCATAAAAACAAACATGACTCAACATTTGAAGGCCTTGTTACACTTTATTTTTTAGTACCTTTTTCAGGCAGTTAATGAAGTATTCCTTTATAAAAAAGTATTCTATGAGCTATGCCAGGGTATGGTCTACCCTTGTGCTAAGTTTCATCGAAACCCTGTCACCCATCCGAGCGTGAAGAAGAAACCAAGTAAAGTAAAGTTCGAGCATCATAGTGTTGTACATTTAGTTTCTCGATTAGAACGATACTATTAAAACGAAAAAAGATTTTGAAAAAGGAAAAAAATAAAGAAAAGATAGCCGTTATTTGGTGTGGCCAAAATTCCAGAATTATATGTATTCGCTGGATGACTATCAATCTCATCATTAACAAAGCAGTGCGACGGCAGCGCTGCTGTCGCGTGGTACTTCGCGGCTAAATTAAAGGCGCCCTAACGCACACACACACACACACACACACAGACACACACACACACGCACACACACAAACATTTACAAACTTTCGCCTATCATATTAGTGTGATCCTTTTTTATGTCTTTCAAATAGATCACTTGCCCTCTTAACACTTACAATTTGACTCAACTGATGTTGTTTTATTCAACATAATGGGGGAAGCCTGTTGCCATTACTGGGCACAATTCCAAATTCCGGCCGGCCATTAGGAATTTACAAACACACTTACCAAACAACAGCAGTAGATTTGAGATTTGAACCAAATATTGTGGAGTGGCATTCGTACATATTTGTGAAACAAAATAATGTATAAAAAAACAATAAATAGTAAAAGTTTAATAAATTGTCCGCCATCTTGGATTTATTATTACATAGCTTTTTTCATTCATATTTCCTTAGTGAATTGTTTTAATTGATGCCCGTATCATGAAAGTGTATAAAAATAATAATTAATTTAACATCCTTTTTTGAACATACTACTTTCTGAATGTGCGTTTTAAGTTACATGTGTTAATATGCTGGTTATAATATATTATTATTATTCTTTATTATTATAATACCTGAATGTATAAATTATATTTCTAAATATTTCAAATAATAATAAAGATAAACTTTATTTATTATTATAAAATATATGGTCGACTAACAAACAAAATATAAACTAAACTAAGTATTTATACTAAACATAACTATGTGAATATAATACAAAAAATACAAAATACACTCAGACGTTGAAGTATTCCTCCCCACCGCTGTCATCCGGAAACGTGCCCAAAACACTGCCAGCATTGCCACGTTGAATGGCAGTTCTAATTCTTTGGGCAAAGAACGACCCAGCCCTCTGGTCTGGTCTGGTGGTATATATTAGTTGCACACGTTTCGACTAGAAGCCGACCTAACTAACTTTGGAAAAGTCTAGTTTACTATTTTATTTAAAAGGACAACCTTCAAATTTCCTGAAGGTCTTTTTTATTTTCTTTACAACACTGTCTCTCAAAGCTCACAATGTATACAGTCGTTGTTTGTCTCTGCTTTCATACATTGTTGTGTACCTATAATAATTGACCCGTATTGTATGTCTGTCTTTGTGAACATTTTGCATGTTGATTTTGTTTTTCAAGAGTACAAACAAACTCCTTTGTCTGGGTCCTTTTGACAACTCATCAAGGTAGACCCGAGGAAAACGGAGGCCCGAAATAACTTTGCACGCTACAAAAATGATAAATTAGACATAAAAACGAGTCTAAGGTTAGGAACGACAAGATTATTTTTGCTTTTCGTTATGTTTTCGACTGTTTATTTATTTCTGATGAATAAAAGAAAGATTTATGAAAAGGTTTGAGCAAAGATACTTGATTTTATTGTGACCGGTTATGTGGATATTACGTGGATATATTTATACAGGTTATACAGAAAAACGAGAAATGAGAAACAGATAAAAAATTTATGCCAGCCGGCAACGGACTGGGCTATCATTATTCCCGGTCACCGTAGACGTAGGCTACCGGACGGCGAGTAATGGGTAGCTCGCCGTCCAGTGTAGTTGTATTCGACGCGATGTATTTTTTTTATAAAATATGTTTTTCTATAACAGTGACAACAAGAAATAGAAAATAAAATTTAAATTTAAAAAAAAACTTAGGGGTTCCCATACAGGAAACTTTGTCGGCGTATTTCACTCGTTTTTATTTTTTTTCGTACGGATCCTTTTTTTAATGTAATTTATTTTATTATTTATGTGACTTCCTCTTTTTTTATAATTTATTGTATAAGTGCTGTTCATGCCTATAAGTGACGAATTCACAATGATACTTCTTCGTCATTTTTTTTTATTAACTAGTGAACGAGTCGTTCTCTCAAAACGGTGAAGGAAAACATCGTGAGGAAACCTGCATGTCTTAGAACCAAAAATTCGAAAACATGTGACACCCACCAACCCGCACTGGGCCCTCATGGTGGATTATGGCCCATTCCCTCTCCTAGAGAGGAGGCCTGTGTCCCAGCAGTGGGTCGGCTGATGATGATGATGATGAGTCTTTGTGTGTCAATTTCACGTGGAAGTCTGACTCACACTTGACCAGTTTTTTAAGTACGTGAAATAGTCGTCAGGTACCCCATCAACATTCATACGACCACAATATAGTAATTAAACAAATTCATGGTAAGACGAAACTCTTAATGACCCCATAACGTTACCTATAGTAATTTCGTTTTATTGTGATGACTGGATTGTGACCCCAGAATGTATTACGAGGCGTATCGTACATCTGGGTGAGCCCACACTTGACTTTCATGGTGACACGGAATGTGATAAATTGAATTATTATACTCTTTGAAGTGGTTTTTTTATGAGTTCAGTGAGCGTGAAAGAG
Source organism: Leucania comma (assembly GCA_958295575.1). Classification (NCBI taxonomy): domain Eukaryota; kingdom Metazoa; phylum Arthropoda; class Insecta; order Lepidoptera; family Noctuidae; genus Leucania; species Leucania comma. Next base: position 7,480,972 of record OY282469.1, read on the forward strand.
GTTTTATGTAAATTAGTTTTGCTACTGTTTAAAAATGAGTGCGAACGGGCTTGTCAGTAAATGGTAATGGAACTTTCTGTGATAAACAAGGTGATTCGAATTTTAAAAAAATATTCGTTGTAACAAAAGATTTTCTATCCATTTTGCAGAGGGCTTATTGCTAACGCTACTTAACAAGATTTACTTTATTTGTAAAATAATCAATAATTTAGAGCTATTTTTCAAAGAACATTTTTTTTTTAATTACTGCCCCTTTGAACCATTGCTATGCTATCCTGAAAATACTTAATGAAGTAAATAATTGTATAACATATATTATATTTAGCCTGTACTGTACCACTGCTGGGCAAAGGCCTCCCTCCATTATTTCCAAGTATCACGGTTACTTGCTTTCTCGTTCCAATTCTTAAGGAAGACATCCAGTTTGTCCCGCCATCTCCTTCGTGGTCTGCCGCGGCCCCGAGTAACATGTATAGTACGCGGCAAATAAGTTAAATCATTTGCTGGGTGACAGGAGTCACCAGTTATGCTATCACTAACTCCCTTTTCTTTCATATCATTTTTCGAACAATTCATTCATCTTTTCTTCAGTTCACCTCTCCCTCTCCATCCATCCACCATGACATGTATGCTCATAACTTTTTTTTTTAGTAAATTGGATTTGATTAAACTTAGTTATTTTACATCGTAGATAACTTGAAAGGGGAAGACCTTTTTCATTTCCAAGCTCAACCCTTCGCTCATCAATCATTTTGTCCACGCATGAAACAGACCTCTTGGAACGAATATACTTACCATTTTCACGAATCATTAGCTTGCGACCAATGTAATGCACGCACAATCTGAAAGGAATAAAAAACAAAAGATTTCAAACGTCTTTTTTATGATATAAACTAGTGTTTGAGTGCAATCCCACCTGATGGTAAGAAGTGATGAAATCGTTGATGAAGCGCACTAGTTTATTAAGAATCTATTCACTCTAACTTTTAAGGCCCGGTTCTACTCATTTTGATCTTTTTTAAACCTATGGAAATCCACAAATATAAAACAGAAATCCATGAAAATTTATTTTATTAAAATTGACTATATGGCCAAGGGCTTGGCCAAAATGAAAACAAGATATAAATTAGTTGACTCGATAAAAAAAAAATCGCGAATCTGACTTTAATTTACGATTTCAAACGTATTTATCTACGAGATTACGTTACGGAACTATTTGAAAGTTACAAAAAAAAATAAAGCTTGTTATTTATAAGCGCTTCGCAAAAACAAAAATCTTGAATGGTTGTTGTTTTTTTTTTTTATAAGTATAAAAATAAATCCGCTGTTTTGGGCTGCGAAGACGACATAATCCCGAGCGAAGTTCATAAAAAAAAAACAGTGACTAGAACCGGCCCTTAAGACACCTAGATTAGAATCGAATGGGAAGACGGCAGTTTGTAAATTGTTCCAGTCCTGTCCTCCGACGTTTTTTTTTTTCATATTTTTGACAGGCTCGTTTGACCACACCTGATGGTATGCAACATAGCAGGGCTGATGCCTGCTAGGACCACAGGGAATTTCTGAAAAGGAAACCCATAGTTCTAGAACACAAAGGGCAATTGATAGATACAGGTGTGATTTTAGTCAGTAAAAGTCATACATATATATCGATGGTAAAAGTCATCACAACTTAAAAAATAAATTGGATTACTTTTCAACTTAAAAAAAAAAAACTGATGTTTAGCAAATATATGCATAGCATAGCATCAGCCTTTTAATATTCCCACAGCTGGGACTCAGGCGTCCTCTCTAGGAGAGGGAATGGGCCGTAATCCACCACGCGGACCCGTGCGGATTGGTGGATGTCACATGTCTTCGAATTTATGGTTCCAGGACATGCCAGTTTGCTCACGATGTTTTCCTTCACCGTTTTTGAGAGCAGTGGTGATGAAATAAATTACACAAAGTAATGCGCCTGGCTGGGTTTGAACCCGCGACCTACAACTCGTAAGTCGGGGCCGTTACCATTCGGCCACCACAGCTCTAAGACATTATGGGCGATGTTAAAGGGCGCTTACTTAGAAATAACTTGTTCACTCTAGACATACGAACAAAGAAGTACTAACGCAGCAAGTCTTCTTTGAAGTTGCGTCTTAAGACTATGTTAGCAGTCTACTACGCTTGTAAGCTTATGTACAAGAAAAATCGATACTGAGATAGTACTTCAAGTATATAATCATGTAGTCACTATCCCCCCAGGATCGTTCGTTGTAAACGAGGCATAGTATTGCATGTATTTTAGAGGCTTGTATTTGACACAGTAGTCTGTAAACGAGGCATACATGTACCGAAGGGCAGGTATGGATGAGAATTTTGATGAATGAATGTTTTTTCGCTAAGGTTCATTTATGAGTAAAAGATGTGATGTTTCAATTATTTTTTTACGTTTATTAAACAGTAAACTTTGTACTACAATCATGTTTACGTAATTACGTACCAGCACAAACCATCGCGGGTTTAACAGCACATCACCATTTCGTCATCACTGCTCTAAAAACGGTGAAGGAAAACATCACGAGGAAACCGGCATGTCCTAGAACCAAAAATTCGAAGACATGTGACATCCTCCAACCCGTACTGGGCCCGCTTGGTGGTTTACGGCCTATTCCCTCTTCTAAAGAGGAAGCCTGAGTCCCAGCAGTTGAAATATCATAAGGCTATGACAAGTCAGAAGCGACAACTCGGCGTCAAAACGTACGATTAGGCGAGCAGTAGGTATATAGGTAGTGGTAGCGCCCCTAAATTATAAGTTGTAGTTTGCGGATTAAACCCCTGCTATAGATGTCATGGCCATTGGAAGTCGCAAGACGATGTCCAGGCATGGATGACTAGCAAATAGTAGCTGAATGGTTTGCCGTCCTGTAAGCCCAGATCGATGGCGAATTATGTTCCAGGTACGTCTGAAAAAGATGATAACAAAATTGATGGAACCACTTAGGGCCGATGCCTGCCATACATTAGGGCTGATGCTGCAGATTGTTCAAAAGAATTACCGTAGCCTTTGAAAAAAACCAAGCAAGAGCGAGTCGGACTCGCGCACTGACGGTTCCGCACAATTTAACTTAAGCGAATCTCGAAAATTTCTAATTTCGAATCGTAAAAAGTATTTTTTTGTGACGTAGTTACTACTAGTAAACTGTAAATTTGTAATTTGTAGATTTATTCCTATACTTGTGCAATAAGACCTTGCTTCATACCAAATTCCAGGGCTTTAGGTCAACGGGAAGTACCCCATGAATTTTGATTCCCTTGAGAGTGTAAAAATGTAGGTTTTTAGCAACATAAACGGCCGTATCTAAGTAGTAGTACCTAGTTTTTACATGTAAGTGTGTGTACACTTACATGCAAACTATCGCCTTTATCATATTAGAATGATACTTCGCTGAAACTTCGCTGCATATTTTTATACTTAGGCCGCTATCACATTAGGCACGAAGTGCCACGTGACTGCATGGGTACATCCGCGCTGCGGCCGCGCGTTTTTATTTATAAGGAAAGAAAGAAAGAAAGATATTTTATTTGGAAGGAATAACAAAGAACCGCGGCGGCAGCGCTGCAGCCACGCTGCCGTCGCGCGACTCTTTGCAGCTAATTTGAAGGCGCCTTCATTGCTTCCATTTTGTACGACCTTAAAAATTATTAAAAATAAAAAATACATTAAGGCGTTCGTTCGTTCTTTTGAGCCTCATATAGACAAGAATATTTTTAATTTACTGTTGGTTCAACAAAAATGTACTTACAAAGATTTGTCTTTTATTTTGTATATTTAATGCTTCTCCGTCTGAAGGTAGTTTGAATATGAGCCCAGCAAGGTGAATCCTACTGGGGCCATGAGTTGTGCAAATAAAACCTCGAGGCCCTAGAATGAAGGCAAAGAAGGTCCAGGAGCGGGTTTTAGTCGATATAAGTCTGACTCGCCTCCCTGTTAGAGAAATCATTGGATGATTACCCACCTAAAAAAATGGGTGAAGTATGTACAATGTCTTTAAAAACCAAATTTTTTTCGACATCACATTTCATTTCAGCAAAGTACAGTTTGAAAAATTGTTTCTCTCACATAAAGTGATCTTTCGTTTACTTCCACATTTTTCAATCACATTCTCCGGTACTTTTGGTGCCATAAAGTTGAGTAATGGGAGGTGTCGTCATAAGCTATTACGCTGAATGCACGCGTTTTTACCTCGTTAACTTATCGAAACCGACATTATCCTTGTCGCTATTGAAAATCTTAGCGAAAAACTTGCATTTTTTTAAAATATTGCGCCATATATTTGGGATAGGAGTCTTTTGAGTCTATATAGGGATTTTTTTAAATGTTGTTTTTATTTAGCAACTGAAAGAAAATGTTCTTTCAGTTAATTTATGCTAATAATTCGTGAATATTTTTTTTATTTTGTGAGTCACAAATCAACGTTTTTCTGAGGTATTCCACTTTGGGCACATGCTTAAATGGCCTCGAGTGAACGCGAGTCGAGTCTTGCTACGAAAATATTTTATAGTGTTATGCAATGACATTAATGTGTGTTATGGCACATAAACTTCAGAGAGTGTAATAGATTCTTCCTGAAGCTACACGATTAGTGGATCTAGACTACTAAGATGTATTGGAGAATACTAGCAAAGCTGGGTTTATATCCCGACTAGTAGTAGTCAGACCTTCCTCTCTTCATTCAATAAGCAAAAAAAGTGTGGAACTCTTTACCACCGCCTGTTTTCTCTACCAGGTCACCATCAGCTCTACAAGGAAGAGTAACCATAGTTGAGTATTGCGTTGAGTTGAGTTTCTTCTTTTTTTTTTGGTGCTGGGTAAAATCATCCAATGACATCTCCCGCCCTTGGGCGGAGCGGGAGATAGTGTCAGACTCTTACTGACTAAAAACCTACCCCGTTCCTCGGCCTTAGATACCAGGGCCGGGCTTTCCTTTCGGAAGCAAGAGAGACCCTGCCTGCCTGCAGTTAGCAGGCTTGGTCCGGATGGTTACCGAACGGTAAGATAGCGAGCTACCCATAGCTCGCCGTCCGCAAGCCCGCGCCTACGATGGCTGGAAATCAGGATCGGAATCGGAACCCCCGCGGCGGCTGGGCCGTGAGGGCCGTTGCCTCTCGCGTGCGGCCTCCTCCTTTGCTAGCATTACTGCTTCGCAGAAGGAGGCAACCGCCTGCCATCCCTTCTCGCTCCGGACCATGGCCCGTACCAGGGCCTGGCGCGAGAGATCGCCGCTGTCGATCGCTCTCACGAGAACACGGCCATGTTCTGCCCAAGCGGGGCACACTTCGACCGTGTGCTCCACCGTGTCCTCTGGGCAGTCCACGCAGTGGTGGCACCCGGGCGTCGGTTCCGTACGAATCCGGAACAGGAACCTCCCGAACTTACCGTGTCCGGTGAGAACCTGGGTCATGCGGAAGGTTAGGACGGTCTTTCCAGCCACGCCTCAAAGAAGGGCCTTACCGCCATAATTAAGGCGTGCCCAGCACTGGGTTGCGACAGTCGCAGTCGCCATTTCAACATGGCGTTGAGTTGAGTTGCAAAACCAGGTAGGCCGCTGCAAACACAACTTGATGAAGTGGGCGTTTAAAGACCTGTCGGATACTCATGTCAGTGCGGTGCTCCTGTTCAAAACATGAGCCACACGATAGAGTGGCCCAAGTGCCCTTACATTTACACTATGGAGCATTTAATGAGTACCACCGATGCTGCAGTAAACGTAGCCCAAACAATTTAACGAGTTTACCGTCGATTCAAAAAGAAAAAGAAGTGAACAAAGTTTTTTTTTTAATATTTGGCTTTCTTACAGCCATTTTCTGAGCACGCTTGTTCAATTGTAGACCCATCCTATGTTCCCCATCAAGCGTTATCGACATCAAAGTGGACACTTACTAAAATGATAAAAAATATACTGGCATAATATTTATAAGGAGAAAATAAAATTAATATAAAATTTATCTTTTTTTGAATTACTAAAATTTTATGTGTAAATCTTCATTTTCCATCCTCCAAAAATAAAACAAGCACAGAGTATTACTAATCAAAGACAATCTCCTCGGAAAACAACCAATTTATCGAGCACAAACATTTTGAAAATTCCCACCTAATTGAAAACCTCTTCGGCAAACACTTCGGCTTCCTGGCTTATTAACTTTACTGGTTCCAATGTTCGTTTTAAAATGTGTCTGGCACTGACGGGGTACTTGCCGTTCAATTAACCATCCCTTATTGCTTTTTCTTTAAAGAGTATGAGTCTATCTTAAGAAATAATTACGCGGTAGTCTCAAGTATTTAGCTAAGCAGAAGTTAATTACTAGGAGTAACAGCTGCGGCGGAGCTTAAGGTAGCTACTATGTATTATTTTGCTTTGTTTACTTTATATATTGTTTCTAATGCAACGGTTTTCTATCGTGCAAATAAATTCTTATCTCGCGATTGAATTCTTCCAAGAGGGCGTAGACAAAAAGAATTTTATTAACGATATCGACTTGATAAATTTTCTTTCCAGCGTAAAATTTGAAACTACTACATAAATATACTTTAGAGCAGCAATTGACTGTGGTTTGTCTGCATAGGCTAATGGAATTTAGTCTAGAATCGTAGCCTCGCATAAAGTAATCGATTGGTGTTAAAACACATGGTTTTAGTGGCCAGTAGGCTGGCCTGCTCATTCGAGGCTTGCTCAACGTTTTTATAATTTTCTTGGTCCCTATGTTTATAACAGAGTAAACAATATCTTAAATATGTACGAAATGACTAAACATAAATGTGAAACAAAAGTAAGGAACTGGCTCCTTGATTTGAACTATGAAGACACGGAAAGTATCTTCCAAATCATAAAGTGATCTTTAGTCACATTTATTATAAACACTAACAAACATACACATACATTATACACAACACACACATTTCATCAAAAATATTACTTCTCTTTTTACTTTACACTTAGCATGTTATTTTAAAAATCTCTCCCGCTCATAATCTTACAAACATAAGATTCATGTTTAGGTGCCGCAAAATGCGATCATGTTGAAAAGGATGTGAGCCTGGAGATCGGTCCTACAGGTCTCCAACCTAGTTCAGACTCCAGCTCCCACAAAGGTTTTAATCTTAAAGCAAAATTTTATATATGTTATAATGTAACTTTATGAGAGAAATAAATGATATTTCTTATTATTATTTTTATTATAGTTGATGACATCACTACGCAAGATAACAAAACCCTCATTCAACAAAATTTCAAGTTTATTGTACTGTAGGCAAGTGACGTCACAAATAGGTTCATAGTCGCGATAATGCCGCACTCTTATTTTGAAACCAAATTAAAATGTATAGGCAAGTTTATGGACACTTAGAACAGGCATGCAAACATTCCCTTAAGGTCACAAGTAGGTATACCAACATACAAAAAAATAATTATCTAATCGTTTTTGCGCCATTAGGGTCATAACGTAACTCATTAGCCTTGTAAAGTGACAACCTTGGGTAGAACTGATGAGTTGGGTTATGAATAAAAAGGGTAAAGGAAGGGTTGTAATACTTGGAAAAGTAGCGATACTTATTATTTGTTCAACTTTGCAATGAGCTGATGTTAATTACACTTATTACGAAGGCGTAAGTTTTTATATATGTTTGTTAGTCTTTCACACTGAAACGGCTGAATGAGTTTGGATGAAATTTGTTATTTGGGTAGACCATGTCTTTTTATCCCGGGAATTGCACTTGGGATATTTTTTTTACTTTCAAGCGAGCAAAGTCGCTGGCACCAGCTGGTACATTACAAAAGCGAACAGAAATATACAAACATAAACTTAAACCTTTTTCCCATATGTATCTCTATTCTACCAATGCCACCTACTACGATCCAAACACCATTTTCTCACTTCTTGTCGTATTTTTCTTTTTTAATTCTTTTTTTATTGTTTATTTCGGTGTACTAAGCACTTGCTTAGTTCTGTATAATTTAGTTATGCTTTAGTGTGCGTTTTGTGTTGCAACAAGTAATTTTTTTTATCTATGTATCTACTTACTTACCTCAAATGTAAGAAATAATAAAAATGGTTAGAGTGTCACAAAACCCATTTGTATCAGACACCTTAAAGTGACTTATTCAGAAATTTTTAGGTTTTTTTCTTGCGGTTTATTTTTTCGACATTGCCAAAGTATTTATGTTCTCCAATTTAGTGAGTAATACTTTTGAAATCCATAGAGTTGGGCGCCAAAAACACATTATTTTAACTTTTGTAATGTTGATATACCGTGTATCACTCACACTACTAAGACAAATCTAATGACACTTAATTGGCTCAAATGCAAAAAGCTATTTAGGCTCCAGAGTCTGCCAAAAAATATATACATAGATTAGGTACATATACTCAAAAACATGACCCGTCTTCTGTAAGGGTGAGATTTGTCATTGGATGATTTTACCTACGTTATAAAAAAAAACATCTTCTGTCGGGGTGGGCTAAACCAAAATAGCCCTGTCTATAACTGTGATCTAAAACAAAAATCACAGATCAATCTCACTTGACTAAGTCCCAAGAGATGCAAGCCTTACTTGTCAGCATCTAAACGCAGAGACAGCGTTTACGTCAACTTGCCTCATTTATCACTGGTGTATGCGCCACCCACGTGATGGATGGCCGAGCCACGATCAAGACGTCCCAACACTTATGAATATCAAGTTTAGTTTTAGCACAAAATGATAGTGTGGACATAGTTTGCTTTGACGTGAATCTAAGTGGTGTTAGTTTTGTAATATGTTCGGGTTTAAACGGATGATTAACTAACTTTTTAAGTTTGGGCTACATTTATAGATGCACCAACCTGACGAAGGCCGCGACGACGCTTAGTGGTAGTTGACCTATAACCTAGTAAAAAGATAAGTGTGTTAGAATGCCAAGTTCTCTTTATCGGTTTAGATTATAGAGATGTGAGATCTAACCATAGACCAAAACCGAAAAAGCCGGTGAAAAAATTACACCATGTTTTCTTGATGTTCTTTACATCATAACTCTTATCATGCAAATGCACAACTTTTTTCAGTTACTTTTAAGTTTATTTAGATCTCAATTGTGCAACTCTGCAACTTGATTTTTTGTGTTTATAAATTGTATGCATACATACATTGTTATAATTTAGTGAAGTGTCTTTCAACTTGACAACTCGAGTTTTTAAGTTTTTCTTTTTTGAAGTCCAGTAACCTCCACACCCATTTTCGACTTCCTAAGATACATACTTGAAAGCAGTCTAATATTTGCAAGTCAGTGAGTGAGTCAGTGATAAAAACTGAATTTTGCATGTTTTTTTTTTGTGTCATTATCACGTAAAGAACAAAAGATATTTTTTTTATTAAAATGAAGTTTAAGTCGTAAAAGAAGGATCTACGAGTATCTATAAATGCAAAATTGTAAGCATGTAGATGGAATCAATTCTAAACTTAGGTGACACACTGCCATGCTTCTATATAGGGTGGCTGGTAATTAGTGACCGGTAAATTAAACACTTGATTGTAGTCATGATAACAAACAACTTTTACCATGGGACCAAACTTGAAACAAATCAGCAAGTTCATTATAATTTTGACCGACAAACATAAATGTACTGACCAGTAGATTCTTTTTCCATTTCAGATTTGTTCTCATAGTAAAAGTGGTTTGTTATAATGACACAAGGTCCCAGCCATCCTATATTCAGCAGTAGTGGTTTGTTTCCTAGCGTAATGATTTCAAGTACGTTTTTTGTCCATAAGTACATGAGTATTTCTCAAAATACATGTACATCTTTGAAAAAAAAAGTGTGCTTTGAAACAGTTCAAAAGTTTTATATTTATAAATCATCACACAAAAAAAACACACACTCAATTTTGTAGGATGAATATTAATCTTTAAGATAACGAAGAATTATAGCTATAATCATACTTATTATCAAATATTTCGATATTTTAAAAATAGCTTTTTTTACCTTTCATACAAAAACCTGTTTGCCACTCTACCTTTTTCATGTGTTTTTGTTTCATAAAATGCGATACGTAACTAAATTATTGTAAATTTCTTTGTATCATCGTTCTACAGTAATCGCAGTTTCTGTATCAAATTGATTTTCTATGGGGTGTCATAGTGAATTGGCAATTTAAAGCAAACAAACAAAATGAGTCGCTCTCATTTACTATTTAGTTATTACTCTTTAGTTACGATTTATTTCTACTTTCCCATGATTTCTGAACGATTCCGTAATTTTTTTACACGGACAACACTAGCTTCACTCTGATTGGCTATTGGTTTGACGTCTCCGCCATTACATCTATCGTGAAAATCAGTGAGAACGTGTGTGTTTTGTGGGGTTACTTTTTCGAGACAGGAAGTAAAATCAGCGATTTTTCATAGAACGGTAAGTCTTCATTTACCCATTTTTTGTAATACGTGTTGTACGAATATTTAATAAGCTTTTATATTTGCTGTAACAGCTTTTATCAATAAATATATTTTTTCTGACCTCAATTTGTCTAATATTTCGTAACGTTTTTTACGAATTTCGTTACGTAACGAAAAAGTACAACATAAAGCTGAGTGTATACTGTTATAACCTGACTAAGCATAGTAATATTCACTACTTAATTTATGAAAAAAAAATATATAGAGCGTCAATAACTAAAGGATTGGATATTATCTGCTATATAGAAGTGCCACCAGCAAAAAATAATGAAATAATTTAAATTACGTTTTTATGTGATTTAACAACTTTTTACCCCTGATATTACTTACATGAAGTTCTATTGAGAACTTCCTCCTTTTCGTCGGTTAAAAAACCTCGCGGCTTTGTTTCAATTCGCTTGAGAATAGAATTATACCGATTGTTACAAATACTTAACTCTTGCTAATGACACTTCTGTAGAGATGCCCACTATACTTGTTGGTTTGACTTATCAAATTGGTTATTACTTACAACTGCTTATATACAACTGCATTACTTCTTTTGTTTTTTAAGGAATGCCGCCAAAAACCAATGCCGAAAGGCAAAAAGCTTACAGAGAACGACTCAAAAAGGATAAACCAAATAAATATGAGGAAATCCGTGTCAAACATTTGGAAAAAGTTAAAGAAAATATCAAAAAGAAAAAAGAAATTCTTACAGAAGAAGAAAAACAAGAGCTACGAGCAAAGTGGAGACAAGCCAATGCTATAAGAGCTGAAAGAAAAAAAAAGGCCTACTCTACGACAAAACAAAACAACACATTGGAAGTAAGAAAAAATGCTAAAAATAATACAAATATCCTAAAGGAGAGACTACAAAAGCTTACTGAAGAAAATACTCAATTAAAACGACGAAATAAAAATTTAAGACAGGCCTGCAATCGGATGAAAAAGCGAGTGGAAATTCTGAAAAAACGACTACCCCAACAAATTAGGCCTGATAATGATGCTATTTCCATTGAAACTCGTCAGTGTGATGACACACCGTTAACAAAATCGAATAGTTTTTTAGAAGAAACTTTACCAAATGTGTCCGTGACGGAAAAAGAAAAGGTAAAAAAGAAGTTAATTTTGCTTAACACAATTACAGATTCTTTAAAAACAGAGTTTAATAAAGCAGATACCCAAAGAGAAGAAAGTACTAAAAAAAGTTGCTACCAACGATATTGCAAATAAATACAAATTAAAAACAGCTATTTCTAATGTTCTTGGTCTGAAAGGAAGAATAAGAAAGACGAAATCAATAAACGAAATGAAAAAGAAATTCATGAAAGATATACAAGATTTCTTTGAAAGAGAAGATGTAAGTAGACCTAGTGTGGGAAAAAACGAGTGCATAACGAGAAACAAAGAAAAAGTGCAAAAGAGATATTTAATGGAACCAATATACAAGCTCTATAGAAAATACAGGTTAGAGGGTGGTAAAGCGTCTTTGCAAACTTTTTATCGTTTTCGACCGTTCTCCGTTGTGAAACCAAGACTTCAAGATAGGAATACTTGTGCTTGCATAAAGCATAGTAATTTATCTTTCAAGGCAATATCGTTGAAGAAGCTAGGTTTGCTTCAGACATCTGACATTGACGAACTTATGAAAAATGTCACTTGCAGTAAATGTTTTAAATGCATGTACTCTGAGTGTTCTGAATGCAAAAATAAGAAACTAGCTGTTGATTTGACAATAAATGAAGACAGCCCTGTGGAGTGGCTTCAATGGAAAATAGGCACACACACTTATATTAAAATTGACAAAAAGAAATGCGTAGAAAAACAGACGAAAAAGTATTCAAAACAGGTAGTGAAAGGGACAGTGAATGCATTGATAAAAGAATTTCAAAATGATGTTCAAAAATTTAAAACTCACTACTACAACGTTCAACATCAGTACTTGGCGTGGAAAAAGTGTATTGAAAACCTTGATGAAGACGAAGCTGCATTGATTTGCGATTTTTCAGAAAACTTTTCGTGCAAGCAGTCTGAAGAAATTCAGGCGATACACTTCGGAGGGTCTAGAAATCAAGTCACATTGCACACTTGCGTCCTTTACAGAAAAATTACAAATAAAAAAATCTTTTTTAAAAACAAGCTTTCAATTAAATGGGCTAAAAAGAAGAAAATAAACTTTTCCTTTATTACTTTTACTATCAATTTATAACGACATTACACAATTTATATGATACAAAAGCTTGTCGCGAGATTTTGAAAATATTAAAATCAATAAATGAAGTCTTTTAACTTATTTAATTAATGAAGTTATTTAGCTGTGTATTTACACAGCTAAATCTCGCGACAAGCTTTTATATCATATAAATTGTGTAATGTCGTTATAAATTGATAGTAAAAGTAATAAAGGAAAAGTTTATTTTCTTCTTTTTAGCCCATTTAATTGAAAGCTTGTTTTTAAAAAAGATTTTTTTATTTGTAATTTATTTTTTACTTTTTAGTTATATTTTATTTAAATTACATTTGTATTCTCAGCAAATCCTCACATTTGCTACCCATATCATAGGAAAGCATAAGAAACTTAGTCTGCTATCTTTAGAAGTCTGCCAGGTTTTTTTTTACCACCCATTGCCCGCCGTCCGCAAGCCCACGCCTACGGTGGCAGGAAATCGGGATCGGAATTACGGCGGCGGCTGCGGCGTAAGCGTTGTTGCCTGATGCGGTCGGCCTCCTCCGTGGCTAGCATTACTACTTCGCAGAAGGAAGCGACCACGTGAGAAATCTACCAGGTTGGATTTATGAAACCAAAATGATAGTGGTGGATCGTAAGACTAACAATCAACCTAACTTACATGAAATAGCCAATTGCGAAGTGGTCCATAGTTTATCTACCTGGGATCCACAATCACAAATTCTAGGAAATGCGGAGAAGATTCAAGCACCGTAAAACGATTGACGGTCTTGAAATGTGACGCTGGAGGCGTTTACTGAGGATAACACAGACTGCTCAACGCACTAACAGTTCCATTCCTAAAGAGCTTTGCATCAAAACAAAAACTTTCGTCGATTGTGCAACAGCGAACTTTGAAGCTGTTTGGATATATCATACGCAATTAAAGCTCTTTGGAACATTTAGTGGTACAGGAAAGAGTAGATGGACTACGTTCTCGCGGCCAATCGCCTACCAGATGGATAGACCTCACTAAATCATCTTCAGAGTGTTCCCTCATTGAATGTACACGAAGTGCCATGAATAGAGAGAGATAGAGAAGTCTCGCAAAAGCCGCAACCAACCTACCAGAAGACCACTACCACTCCACCAAGAATATGACTGAGAAAAAGGAGAATATTGGATTTAGAGTAATGTCACTTTATTTTTCAAGTTACTCTCTGCAAGCCCTTTCAATTGGTATTTTGTAGGAGTGTATTAAAACTAACTAACTATTTACTTATGTAAATTTGTACGAAACTCTCTGTGCGCGAGTCCAAGTCGCTTACGAGTATGACCGGTTAGAACTTATTTTATTCGATCCGAAACTCGATGGGATTGTGTCGTTTTATTGCGGAACTCCTATGGCCACCTTCCAGCTCCATCATCAGATCCCGACTGCCAATATGGCAGTCTAAATCAAAGTACAAATCAAAGTACTCGTCATTACAAATCTAACGAGAACAAAGACGAGAGAGCTGTGTCGTTTAATTGCGGAGTTCTTGTAGCTACCTTCCAGCTCCATCATCAGACCCTGGTTACCATATAGGATCCAAGTACACATCAATACAAATCAAAAGAGCCCGAACTCGTTGGGATTGTGTCGATTTCTTACGAAGTTACGGTTTTTTTTATAGTAGGTAAAATCATCTAATGACAAATCCCGCCCGTGGGTGGGGCGGGAAATAGTGTCAGACTCTTACTGACTAAAAATCTACCCTGTTCCATTCATTGCCTTCGTCCCAGGGCCCCGGGTGCCATTTTCACATAACTTTTGGCCCCAGTAGGCTTCGGCCCTGCTGGGCCCCTATAGTTTGCTGACAACTCCTTGAGGCGCGTGGGAACAGTGCACGCCGTAAACGATTTGCGCCGTTACCGGACGGACGGACAGCGAGCTACCCATTGCCCGCCGTCCGCGAACCCGCGCCTACTGTGGCCGGAAATCGGGATCGGAATCCAGGCCCTGGCGGCGGCGTGTGCGCCGTTGCCTAATGTGGTCCGCCTCTTCGTTTGCTAGCATTACTGCTTCGCAAAAGGAGGCGACCCCCTGCCACTCCTCCTCGCTCCGGAGCATGGCCTGAACCAAGCCGCGGCGCGAGAGATCGCCGCCACCGATCGCCCCCACAAGTACACGGCTCTTCCCAAGCGGGGCACACCTCGACTGTGTGCTCCACCGTGTCTTCCGGGCGCTCCGCACAGTGGCGACACCCGGGCGTCGTCTCCGCACGAATCTTGTACAGGTACTTCGCGAACTTGCCGTGTTCGGTTAGTAACTTAAGTTCCTATGGTAACCTTCCAGCTCCATCATCAGAACCTGTTTACCATATAGGATCCAAGCACTCTTCAATACAAATCAAACGAGCCCAAATTCGATGGGGTTGTGTCGTTTAACTGCGGAGTTCCTATGATCACCTTCCGACTCCATCATCATACCCTGGCTACCACACATGATCAAAGTACTCGTCATTACAAATCAAATGAGCCTAAAGTCGATGGGGTTATATCTTTTAATTGCGTAGTTCCTATGGCAACCTTCCAGCTTCATTATCAGACCCTGGTTACCATATAGGATCCAAGTACTCGTCAATACGAATCAAAGGAGCCCAAATTCGATGGGGTTGTATCGTTTAACTGCGAAGTTCCTATGACCACCTTCCGAATCCATCATCAGACTCTGGCTACCATACATGATCAAACTACTCGTCAATACGAATCAAACGAGCTCAAACTCGATGGGGTCGTATCGTTTAACTGCGGAGTTCCTATGAACACCTTCCGGCTCCATCATCAGACCCTGGCTACCATATAGGATGAAAGTACTCGTCAATACAAACTAAACGAGCCCAAATTCGATGGGTTTTGTCGTTTAAGTGCGGAGTTCCTGTGACCACCTTCCACCTCCATCATCAGACCTTGGTTACCATATAGGATGAAAGTACTCGTCAATACGAATCAAACGAACCCAAATTCGATGGGGTTGTATCGTTTAACTGCGGAGTTCCTATGACCACCTTCCGGCTCCATCATTAGACCCTGGCTATCATACAGAATCAAAGTACTCGTCAATACTAATCAAGCGAGCCCAAACTCGACGGGGTTGTATTGTTTTATTGCTAAGTTCCTATGGCTACCTTCCAGCTCCATCATCAGATCAGCTCCATGTTATCATAATGTTGCATTGTCACCCGATTTACACATGCATGTAAAATTTCAGCTCAATCGGTTGAAGATATCTGCTTCAAAATTGAGTTGCAAGATTTGAGCCGAACATACATAGTTACATACAGTGCAAGCTAATAGAAAGCTTGTAAAAAATGTGAAACCCCAATCGATATGCTCCATATCCCCAAATAATGAACATGGTCCTGGAGCAATCTGGGCCCATTTGGATCCAATAATGAAACTGTGCCAACACTTTACCATTAAAAAGATTCATATATTTTCTGATAGCCCTACAACTCAGTACCGCCAAAAACATAATTTTTTCTTGTTCCAACATAATATAAAAGAATACGGATTTGAATATGCAACTTGGAATTTTTTTGAAGCCTCTCACGGCAAAGGGCCAGCTGACGGGGTTGGTGGGGCATTAAAGCGCCAACTTGACAATCATATTTCACATGGCAATGACATAACCAACGCAAAAGAAGCATATGACTATTTAATGGTTAACAGTAAAGTAAAAATGTTTTATGTTAATGAAAACGACATTCAGAAGATGACCAAAAATATCCCTGAAAATATTATTCCCATAAAAGGAACAATGAAGCTGCATCAGATTGTAACGGATGGCAACACGACAATTAAATATAAATTGCTGAGCTGCTTTGATTGCCAGAAAAACATCTGCTGTGATTGCTACTACACTAAAGAACATGAACTTCTATCCAACACCCTATCAGAACCAAAAGCATCATGCAGTAACAAACCGCAAGCCTTGAAAAAACAAAAACCAGCAGCGAAAAGATTCAAAAGAATAAATAGTTCTACTACGACGGAGAGTGATGTCAGTATAAGTTATCATAGTGATTCAGATCTGATAGATGCGGATTTTTGGAGTGAGGACAATGATTTACCCAGGATAGATGACAGAGAGAGTGATCAAGACTTAGAGGTGAATGTCCATTTGAGAGCAAATATAAAAGAGATTTATTTATGATTTTTGACGTATTTTAGGGTCAAACACAAATAAAAAACTAATAAATACCTTTCAAAATCAATCATAAAAAAAAAATATTTTTAAATACACTTTGATGTCATGTTTTTAATTTTCAGGACACATCAAAGGAGGAAAATGTTAAACGGCAACCCCCAGAACAAGTAACATTGTTATCTTCGTCAAGATTTATGTCTGCAAACCATGCTTTCTATGATACTGAAGTAAAATGCCTCAAGGCAGACGAAACACAACAAGGCAAAGAAAACTTTAAGAATAAAGGAAAAGGAACAGGGAAGAAAACAGCAAAGCAACAAAAAGATATGGAAGAAGACAAATATCCAATTGATATAATGAATGTATTAAAACAAAAAGGTGAAACAGACAAACCAAGTAAAGAAATAAAAAGTCATGAGGAAGAAGGATCAACAACTGATATCAATACAAAGCCAATAATTCTCGAGGATTTAATAAGTGACGAAGCTGTAACTACGGATGAAAAATATATGAGTGATGCAATGTCATTTAATGAACCGGAGTTTAATTTCAATGATTTGGACAATGTAGATGTTATAATACAAAATAATAATGCAACAAAAAATAACACTGAATATGAAAATAATGAAAATGTACCAATTGAAGGCACTCACAAAGTCAAAGGCGAAACATGTGGACTGACTATTCTTAACGACGAAATACTGGAAAATATACACACAAAAAAGAAAGTGGTTTATAAAGGACTTAAACCTCTATCGCTTAATAATTATCTTCACGCGCCAAAGCGATGTGATCCAAAGATTAAAAAACGGATTGTCAAACCAAATGTGTTTCGGAAAGAATTCAATTATTACAAAGATAAGGAAGAAATTTATAAAGCGCTAATGGATAGTGATTCTAATTAAGTTTTTTTATGTTTAAAATAACGTCAGGTTTTCATTTTTAAAAGATTGGGAAAAAAAAATAATTTGATTAAAATAGTATGAATGATTACTCCCTTATTTTATTTCTAACCCCTTAAGTATTTGGGTACATACTTACAAATATTTCGTATTGAATAAATGAAGAGCATTCACAATATTTCGCCAATGTGTAACCAGCCTTATGGTTACTATTTAGTTACATCTAAGGACTATTTCGTAACAATATTTCGTTACTACCATTTCGTTACGTACATTTATTTTGAGAAATACTCACATATCAATTAATTATATCTATATCGCACGCCCTAAATATATACATAAATGTTACCGCTAATGTGCGTAAATTAATTAGATTGCAGAGTAACTAGCTATATAGGTTTTTTTCTTTATTCTAGTATAATACCGTTTGCGGTTCGACTCTAGGTCAATACCTATAATAGTTTACACTAATAATAAATTACTGTAAACTCTTCCTTGTTATCTGTATTCCTTTCAAAACTAGGGTCATTTATATTGTTGTCGACAAACGACACTTACTTAGTTACAAATCGAACAAAATAGAGTTTAATAAAATAGATGGAGGTGTACCCTTTCACGTTTTATTTGGAAACAACGACGGGTAAGACAAATGGCGCGTTTGGCATCCTTATTCAAAATGAATATATTACCCCCCGAGAGACTGTCACAGTTTTAGAATGACCTTTTTAGTGGCTATTCAATAGACCCACATTTGTGTTGTATATGTATTTAAGTAAATATAAAACCGCATGTTGTATATAAATTTAATATAATACCAACCATTGTACACTTAGTTTTGTAATATTTATCCTGTCCACATTATGAGGTGTACAATAAAGTATAATATAATAAATAAATAAATAATTAACACTTTTTCTAAAAATAAATCAAAAACAAATTAAAATATCGTGCATGGAGTCAGCGTGACCATAGAGGGCAATACCTGAATATTCATTTTACTTTTTCATTTCACAAAAACCCAAAAAAAAAATTCCTCCTTCCAAACAATACTCAGCAATCACGCACAACCTTTTGATTCACCCGCATTTATATTTTTGATAACAAGCAGCATCCCAAACTGAATCAAATCAGTCAGGCGTACAGCTAACAATAAATATTTTAGAAGAAAACCCCACGCAGACGCGAGATATATGGAAGGTTCATTGAATAAAATGTTGGCCAGCAGGGGACGGTTCGGCCGAACCCGTTATTACCGTGTTCGAGCCGATGTGGGCCGATAAAGGACCGTCCCTAAGTATTAGACAAATACCTAGGTAGGTGTTTGTGCCGTCTCGACAAGTTTTGAGCGAACGTTTTGTTGACACACACGCTCTGGAAAGGAGGATATTTATTGATGTTTTGATGAACAGTTGTGAGTTTCCTTCGCTGTGTTTGCAGTGTTTTTTTTATAGTGTGAGTCATCAGATCCTGCTTTGTGTGGAGCATAAAGAAGTATCACAATTTTATTTATAAACCACTCGAGATCCGATCGTGACTTTTTTCGAACAATCTTGCAGCTAAGATTCCAGGCGTGAATAAAAATAGGCTTATTAGCTGCCAGCGGTTTCACTCACGTGAAAATGAGCGGCCAACTGAGGTACATTTTCATACAACCGCTCTTACGTGATTATGATGTTACTACACATCTTTCTTCAGATATTTTGGATACACAGATATCTTATGAACATTATCTAGGTTTCTATATTAATCCAAACATAAATTTGAGTAAAAAAATCTAGTAAAGACCTCTGAAATGTTATGATAAGTTAGAGAACTCTAACATTATGGTTTCATTTCTGGCGAAAAGAATAAAAGAAAATCATTAGAGTAGTTTGTATTGGTTTTAAATATTAATAATGTGTTCACTATTTTCCTTTTGTAATAAAAGTTCAAAGTTAAAGACATTCAGTATAATTTATCACTGTTTTCTTTGTGTTATCTACGCGCCAAGCTCACGGCAATGTAAACGTAGCGATACTGGCTTTATGCATATTGAAACCTAATTAAAGGATAAGGCATTTTCTAAGTAATTGAATATTAATTAATTTACTGTTAAACTTAATTAGCAATTTTACTTTAGAATTACCACCGCACTTATGAGAAATTTTGTGCAAGAATTTCGTATTTTTGTTTATTAAATTAAAACGACGCCAAGTTAACAAGAAAATTACGATTTAGATTTATTCTTCTGATTATGACGCAAGTTTTTATAACTGACTTTGTAAATTATCCCCGCTCTAAAGGCTGTGTTTCGACTACCATCTACACTATGCCGTCAGGAATACAGCTTGCTAATCTATCATTTTATGGTTTCGTACCTAAGATGACAAAACGGAACCCTTATAAGATCATTTTGTTGTCTGTCTGTCAAGACTCATATCGAGAACGCCTGGAGGTATTGAGTTGAAATTTAAACACAAACCTGCGGTCTCTTGAAGCTGTTAATAATCAAACTTCTAAGTCAACGAAAAAAAAATACAGTCGTTTATGTCTAGAATCTTGAAATTGGGCATGAAGCGTCGTTACGTCACAAAAGAAGAACTTCTTTACAACTCGGAAAAATCTGTGAAACTCGATTCGAGAATTGAATTATTTTCGTAGGTAAGCTTGTTCGGACCCTCAGTGCGCGAGTCCGACTCCCACTTACCCGTTTTTTTTTTTACTATAGATAGGCTCGTGCTTGATAACTATCTCACCTGATGGAGAATGACGATGTGTTCCACGACAAAGCACGTTTACCTAGAAGTGACCAATTTTTTTTTAGATGTTAGTTAAAATCATCCAATGACAGTTCTTGCCCTTGTGTGGGCAAGGTGGGGCGGGAAATAGTGTCAGACTCTTACTGACTAAAGACCTACCCTGTTCCATTCATTGCCTTCGTCCCAGGGCCCAGAAGTGACCTATGCTCTCTCTTTATTTAAAGATCCTCAGGTTGTAACTATCAGGAAACGCTTTATCAGGAATTCTATTCCTTAGCTGTAGGCACTACGCACAGTGAATGTGCTTCCAAAACATTTTGTGCCCATGGTTGGGATGGCCACCATGTATGGTGGCATATCGCCGTATGTCTGGTGGTCTGATGATGGAACGAGCCTGGCAAAATTAAATTATAGATTCCAAAAAATGCAACCGATAGAGACCGATAGGCAAGCAATATGGCGTCGACACCAAAATCTTTGAAGCCACTACCTCCATCTTTACCCTTTGGAAATATAGCTTCCTTTAATGTTTCCATCTTCAGTACATGTCTGTTTGTCTGTCACAGGTTGTCAGTCACGGAACTCCTTTGGTCTTTGTAATGCATTTCTTGGTTTATAAGACTATTTGTCAAGTTTCACATGAGGAGTCTGC
Organism: Leucania comma; assembly: GCA_958295575.1. Classification (NCBI taxonomy): domain Eukaryota; kingdom Metazoa; phylum Arthropoda; class Insecta; order Lepidoptera; family Noctuidae; genus Leucania; species Leucania comma. The sequence continues at coordinate 7,502,069 of OY282469.1, forward strand.
TCTGCACACAGTATTATACCATGACCATGTTAGTAACATATCAGGCACGGAAAGGAATATATCACGGACTGCTATGATCACTAGAACATAGCGATGTATGATCCGTAGTAGTGGGTAGAATCCTTAACGTGCATTTTTTTTCCATACACTTTTCTTTATTATCTATTTTTTTTATAGTTAGCCAGTATTGTCCCACAACTGGGCAAAGACCTTCCTCCATTCTTTCCAATGATCACACTTTTCATATCATATTTTATTTATAACCGAGGTAGAATGACAGACATCGGCTTAATTGCCAATAACCCGAAGTATCAATCAACGTAAGGGATATTTAACCAAAATAATAAATATCCCTTACGTAATTGATACTTCCGCTATGAATGGATGGATTAACTGGTGGCCCAGTCGTAACGACTCTGACGGGGTTTTTTTATGGTAGGTAAAATCATCCAATGACAAATCCCGCCCTTGGGCGGAGCGGGAAATAGTGTCAGACTCTTACTGACTAAAAACCTACCCCGTTCCTTCGTTGCCTATCATGCCGGGGCTGAGCCTTCCTCTCAGAAAACGGCCCTTGACCCCAGCAGGCTTCGACCCTGCCTGCTTGCAGCTAGCAGGCTGGGCCTCTTCGGTTCGTTGACAGCACCTTGAGGTGCACGGGAACAGTACGCGCCGTCGACGAGTTGGGCTCGGTCCGGTCGGTTACCGGACGATCGGACAGCGTGCTACCCATTGCACGCCGTCCGCAAGCCCGCGCCTACGGTGCCCGGAAATCGGGATCGGAATCCCTGCGGTGGCTGGGGCGAGCGCCTCGTACTCTGGCGGGGTTGTATGTTGAGGGTTTAAACCCAGGTAGGTGCTCAAGGTTTTTTTAATACTGGATTTGCTCCACATGCGTAACCTCCGCAAATGTTCTTTTCATACCGGTATTTATTGTAATGCGTGCAATAGGAATGCGGGATGCGTGTTTTTGTCTTTTGAAATTTTCTGCTTGTGGACCAAATCCGCATGTGTAATGAAATCCGCATGATATTTAAAACATCCTAGCTTTGAGTAATTCATTTCTTCATCCCTACTCTAAAAGCAGCGAAGGAAAACATCGTGAGGAAACCAGCATGTCTTGAATTTAAAAAATCAAAGACATGTGAAATCTATCAGCCCACCCTGGGCCTTCGTGGTGGATTACAGCCCATTCCTTTTCCTACATAAAAAGGCCTGATTCTTAGTAGTGAAGATATTGTATAAGTCTGATTATATTTATGTTTATTTATGTTACGAATAGATGAATACGTTTAAAAAAGAATTTTGAAAAAGAATAAAATATTATCTTAATATATGTTTTTTTTTCTTTCCAGTGCCCGCCATGACAATAAACTAGTGAACGTGAAAGTACTATAAATATGTTTTTAAAAATGAAATTGTGATAATATAGTGCTATAAGTGTTAACGGTGACTTGAGTGGTGGTTTAAGTGATGTGATAAGGAACGTTTAGGCGATGGTGCGGTCTTCGGTGACGTCATGGCTTTCAATACTACTCCTGTTTTGCGGTTTAAGACTAGGTGAGTTGGTTTTCTTATTATATTAGCCACACACGGTACAGTTTATCGTCAAGTTTACTGCGCGCTTGAAGCAGTGTCCGGTAAAATTCAGTATCAGAAATAAGTTTTGGACTACGTCCGATCCGAATCCGATGCAACAAAACCCCGCTCTTATCCCACCACTTTTAGGCATGCAATTGACAGTTTTCCGCACTCGTGCAGAAAAGTGCGCGTGCCCACTCCCACCACAATTTTAATGTAATAAAATAGTTCTATGGCTACTACGGACCATACTTTCATGGGTTCGGATCGGATTCGGATTGGACATGGATGTAGTGAGAAACCGCTCTTAGTATGTACGTATGACAAGTCTACTGTGTGTTTGTGAGCGGTCAAGTAGCATGACGTTAGTCGGCTGCCAGCAAGCTTGAAGGAAAACTGGATCGTTTGTGACTGGCATAAGTCTTATTATTGTTAAGCTAGGTACAGACTAAGCGAATAAACAAGTGGGAATCACTGCACTAAATTCAAATTTTGCGAAATCTTATGTGTGATAAAAACAGATTTTTTTCCTTCTTCTCACTGAACCGCAAACTTTCTAATAATATCGTCTTACATTCGTCAGCTAACAAGTCCATCCAGGGCAGGTCTACATGAGCACGTTGAGCATTGTTAGCATATGCGGTAAAGGTGAGAGATAACTATGGATTAAAAAACAGCTCAGTAATCGAGATTTGTCATCAAATACTCGTAGAATTCCTCAGTTTCATTATAAATTAAAATAAATTACCGTATCATTAACTGATTTAAATCGCTGACTGCAAGCATTGATTACTTTAATTTTTAAGTCATTAAAAAAAAATCTTAGCTACGAGTCATACTTATTTTCAATTCGCTACTGTATTATTAAGTTTTATTACGTATGTGACTGCCATTATCTGTCTATATAAAATAAGTTTTTAATGAATATATTTTTTTCATAGCAAGCTTTTAAAACGTGGTATATACCTATATAATTAATATTCATAAAGACTAATCCAAAAAGTTTACATACGATAGGGTTATCTTATTGCGCCAATCACCGTGTTCCTATGGCTATCTTCCAGTTCCATTATCGGACCCTGGTGGCCATCTAGCACCAAAATACTCGTCAAGACCAATCACACGAGCCCAAATTCGATGGGGTTGTGTCTTTTAATAACCGAGTTCCTATGGCCACCTTCCTGTTCCATCATTGGATCAGCTCCATGTCATAATAATTTTTTACTGGAAGTGGATCATTGCAAGATTTGATCACAGACAAACATCGGTCAGGTGAAACTAAATAAAAGCTTGTAATAAACTTGGATTAGCAGCAGTTTTATGGCAATGAAAAGTTAGCAAAAATATTTAAAGTTCAAAGACAAAACCGCACATAACTTGAGATAAAAACCTATACATTATTTAATTTGTAGCTATACAATTCACAATCTTTTTAACCCTAACATCCACGCTAAACGCTGCAAAATATAAAAGTGATGCTATTTCTCAATTTCGCCGATGTCACCGGGGTACGATAGCAATTTTTGATACCTTCACCGACTTAAGATACAATTTCCCCCGAGTGAGGACTTATCTCAAGCGTTTGGCTACGAGCTGGCATTAGGGTTGCCCCAGCACTAAAATGGAAATTAGGATAAACCCAACGAGTAAATTAAGATCAACTGATGCCGTTGGATTGTGAAGACAAAAACGATTAAGCCACAGTAGGTCAGTCCCATCCCCTAGTAATTGACGGTCCCAAGAGTCAAATTGGTGACGTCAATTTGCCGGGCGTCAGATTCGGATTTTGATTTTAGGGTCCCAAATTCAGATTGACGGTAAATTGTTTTTATTTTTGTGCGTGGATTGCTCGGGTTAGAATGACCTTTAAGGTTGGCCTTGTGAAATATTCAGGCACTTTAGGATTCCAATTTGGTCTCACGTAGAGTGAGGTTAAGCGATGCCTATGACAGTAGGCAGCCGAGTGGAAATGTTTCTGCTCTTGACTTTAACAGGAATAGGGTTTGAAAGGGATTTTATTTAGAAGCACTTCAATTTGTATCGTGACTTTTTTAAATGTTATGTATCCTGCCTCAAAAACAATGACACGGCAAGATTTCCACAAATTGATAAGAAGGAAAGATATTGAAAATTCTTGCTCACGTAAAGGAATTTCCCATGGCAATTCCGAATATATATAAATTCCCGATACTCACCATTGAACCATGGTTCGCTACACATAATGCCTTATCTGGCCAGAAAATGTTTCCTTTTTGATATCGAAACATTGTCTATGTCTGTTTATTGTGCATTTCGGTAAAAAGAGAACTTGTAGGGCGTATTTTATTTTTTGTTTCATGACAATGCCTTATTCAATTTATAAGCTCTTGGGCTTTTCTAACAACGTACTATTTTCACTTCGAATACAAAATAGGTAATAATATTGACCTAGTTTCACATTGCGTATTGAAGTGTAATGTGAAATAACGTATGTGCAGTCATTATCAAGTAGAGTAAGCATTGAAAATGTAGTTCAGTTGGAATATTACAGCAGAATTCCCAATAGTCTAGCATTTACGAATCCAGAATGATTTATCCAACCACACATTAGTCTGAGCCTAATGTTCCGTTGCGCTAAAGCTAGCAAAAGGTTCCCAGTTACCAATACAGTAAGTTGCGTGTCAGATGCAGCGAACAACCGAACCGCGGGCCATATCACCCGACCCAAATCGAGCTCGGCGGAAAAAATATATTACGTTGCCAGCTACTCGATACACTGGTTACAGTTTAATCGGTCAAATAGTGCAACCAAACGACGTGTACGTGTTTTAAAGCATAACATAATACTTAATTATTCTGATATCATAAAAGCAATATAAAATTTGTTTATGGGTCGTTCTTATGATATACAAACAATCACTTGCTCGCTCCAAAAATACTGTAAATACTTATTCAATTTACACTTGATTTTTTTTAGTTTCTTAATATATTTTTTAAGGTTATTAGCAAAGCACACTATAAAGATTATAATATTTTAAGTACAGCTTCTTTAATTTACTGAATAAAGTGGACAAAATACGCTTCCGTCATACTCGTTCGTATTGATCGATTTTTGATGGAAAAAGTAAGTTTCACGATGATAATAACATGAAACATTGAAATTAAAGAATAATCTTTCACGCTCAAGTCACAAGTTTAAGCAAATGGACTCGAAATATAGGAACAAGAAAAATCAGGAATAGAGATAGCAAAAGAACCAAAATTACCGATATAGCTCGAAGAATCTCCAAACTTAACAGTGGGCTAGACATACTGCATGTAGAACAGATGTTTTATGGAACCGAAAAGTACTGAAGTGAAAACCGAGTACCAGAAGAAGAGAACCTATGTCCAGCAGTAGGATACCTTTCAGCTGAAATAATGATAATTATAGAAAAACTTCTACAACACTCTACTACTCCACTCTACTACTCTCTCTCTCTCTACTACTTCTCTTTTCTACTCTCTTTCTAGAAATTCTACTTTTACTACAGAGTAAAATGTCTACGATTTGTTTGTGAGAGCCCGTCTCTAATCCAGACAATTGATTGGCCATAGTGCTCATATGTATTAGTTGGGTTTTCTGCGAGAAAAGGTTAATTATATGGAGATGGGTTACTACAAAGGGAATATTGGGTTTTTCGATTAATTGAGTGACGAAGGTCAGATGGCAGAGGTATAGTGAAAAATACTTTGATTCCATCGTATCACTTTAGGCTTAGTTTGCAAAGACGTATGGTGTATTTCAAAGAATTAAAAAGATGGTTATTGGTAGGCAGACTATCTCACCTGATAGAAAGCGATGATAATAAATGTGCTCGACGGTTGAGCATTTGACTAACAGTTACATATCGTCTTGACTGAAAGACCCCAGGTAGTAGCTGTACCAGGAAACCAAAATTGAGGTATGAAATAATTGCAGACACCCTTCAGTTTTCAGCACATCTAAATGAATATTGTTAAAGGTAGAGAAAAAATTTAGTAATAATATCAAACCTTTTCACGGTCGTCTTTCCTGTTTTGCGACTTCACTTCAGTTTCTTAAAGAATCTCAAAGTCCACAGATAGGTAAAATAAAAAACATTTTCTTTTTTCATATTACCGTTTGGTTATGATCACTTTTATTTATAAATCATTGTAAAAATATATATTGTTAGTCGATTATTATTTACAACAATTAACGAATTAGTTTTCAAGATTTACTGTTAAAAATATTAAAAAAAAAAACTATTTTTCAATTTAATACTATTTAAAGGACCTTATAATAATTTGGAAATTATAATGTTAAGCCATTGATTTTGAATATGCTAAATGCACGCTGCAGATCACATGAACGTGCAGTAAAATTTCAACATAAATTATCCTGTCATCCTGTCACTACATATTATTTGTTTCAACATATTCTGCTATAACATGTTACTGTAGGATATGTTGACACCAATTTACTGTAACACCTCACATTCCATATTCTAGCAAGTAAATGTTTTGATCGATTGACAAGAAATAATTATTTTATCTAAAATCAGGTCATACGAGTACTTAGTTCCGAAAACCAAAACTAGAAGTATACCTTTATTATCTTAGTTTATTATACATATTATTGAAATAGTCATTAATATCACATTACCTAATTTATCCAACACAATACATTCATCAATGTTATCAGATCGGGAAATATCTTTAATCAAAATCCATAATCATTATTCTTCACCAAAATACATTTGTTGCCAGTAAACATAGAGCGGTAGCAGGTAATGAATTATTTAAATGGCAACACGGATTCGCTTTCAAGCAAATTGAGTTTCGGTCAAGATATTAGTCGTGGCTACGTTTCAATCACTATCGAGAAAACAACAATTTTGCGATATAGACAAATATAGATACCTACTGATATACTATAAACAATACTGTAGTAGTTTAAAATTATTTGGATTCAACAATGGGCAGTCTTATCTTTAAAAAATTGGGCAAGAGCGAGTTGGGCTCGCAGACTAAGGCCTCCGTACAAACTAATTGAACTTTTTCCCAAATAAGATCTCGGAAGATTTTTCTGAATAGAAAAAAGTTTTTTTTTTGTGACGACATTACAAATTTACAGTTTTAGATTTTTTCCTATAGTTGTGCTATGAGACCTTGCTTTATGGAAAATTTCAGGATTCTAAGTCAACGGGAAGTACCCTATGTATTTTGACTCTTTTGAGAGAGTCAATCAAAATATACGTTTTTGCGACATAAACATCAATATTTTTAATTTTTTTTCGTTAACTAAGAAGTTTGATTTTTTCATAGCTTCAAGGAACCGCATATCTGAGTATATGGTTTAAATTTCAACTCGATACCTTCACGCGTTCCCGAGATAAAGGGTCTTAACCGACAGACAGACAGACGGACAACAAAGTGATCCCATATGGGTTTCGTTTTTTCTTTTTGTGGTATAAAACCCTTTAAAAGGTGCAGATACATGGATATTTTAGAATTGTTTAATATATAGAGTGTAGAGTTTAAAAGTCGATCTTATTTATATACACCGTTAAATTTTAGTCTTTTTAATCCCGCGGAGGGTCGATTTGGTACATTAAACACTATCGATGTGTAAAGATAAAATTAAAAAATTAAGTACTTTTTACAAGCTTTCTATTAGCTTGCACTGTATGTAACTATGTATGTTCGGCTCAAATCTTGCAACTCAATTTTGAAGCAGATATCTTCAACCGATTGAGCTGAAATTTTACATGCATGTGTAAATCGGGTGACAATGCAACATTATGATAACATGGAGCTGATCTGATGATGGAGCTGGAAGGTAGCCATAGGAACTTAGCAATAAAACAATACAACCCCATCGAGTTTGGGCTCGCTTGATTAGTATTGACGAGTACTTTGATTCTGTATGATAGCCAAGGTCTGATGATGGAGCCGGAAGGTGTTCATAGGAACTCCGCAGTTAAACTATACAACCCCATCGAATTTGGGCTCGTTTGATTCGTATTGACGAGTACTTTCATCCTATATGGTAACCAAGGTCTGATGATGGAGGTGGAAGGTGGTCACAGGAACTCCGCACTTAAACGACAAAACCCATCGAATTTGTGCTCGTTTAGTTTGTATTGACGAGTACTTTCATCCTATATGGTAGCCAGGGTCTGATGATGGAGCTGGAAGGTGTTCATAGGAACTCCGCAGTTAAACGATACGACCCCATCGAGTTTGAGCTCGATTGATTCGTATTGACGAGTACTTGGATCCTATATGGTAACCAGGGTCTGATGATGGAGCTGGAAGGTTGCCATAGGAACTATGCAATTAAAAGATATAACCCCATCGACTTTAGGCTCATTTTATTTGTAATGACGAGTACTTTGATCACCAATGGTAGCCAGGGTCTGATGATGGAATCGGAAGATGGTCATAGGAACTCCGTAGTTAAACGACACAACCCCATCGAATTTGGGCTCGTTTGATTCGTATTGACGAGTACTTGGATCCTATATGGTAACCAGATTTTGATGATGGAGCTGGAAGGTTACCATAGGAACATCATAAGAAATCGACACAATCCCATCGAGTTTGGGATCATTTGATTTTTATTGATGAGTACTTGGATCTTATATGGTAACCAGGGTCTGATGATGGAGCTGGAAGGTTGCTATAAGAACTCCGCAATTAAACGATATAACCCCATCGACTTTAGGCTCATTTGATTTTTAATGACGAGTACTTGAATCTTATATTGTAACCAGGGTATGATGATGGAGTTGAATCGTGGTCATTGGAACTCCGCAGTTAAACGACACAACCCCATCGAATTTGAGTTCGTTTGATTTGTATTGACGAGTGCTTGGATCCTATATGGTAACCAGGTTCTGATGATGGAGCTGGAAGGTGACCATAGGAGTTTCGTAATAAAACGACACGATCCTATCGAGTTTCGGATCGAATAAAATAAGTTCTAACCGGTCATAAGCGACTTGGACTCGCGCACGGAGGATTCCGTACAAATTTACATAAGTAAATAGCTAGTTAGTTTTAATACACTCCTACAAAATACCAATTGAAAGGGCTTGCAGAGAGTAACTTGAAAAATAAAGTGACATAACTCTAAATCCAATATTCTCCTTTTTCTCAGTCATACTCTTGGTGGAGTGGTAGTGGTCTTCTGGTAGGTTGGTTGCGGCTTTTGTGAGACTTCTCTATCTCTCTCTATTCATGGCACTTCGTGTACATTCAATGAGGGAACACTCTGAAGATGATTTAGTGAGGTCTGTCCATCCGGTAGGCGATTGGCCGCGAGAACGTAGGCCATCTACTCTTTCCTGTACCACTAAACGTTCCAAAGAGTTTTCATTATATTCATTATATTTCAGCGTATGATATATCCAAACAGCTTAAAAATTCGCTGTTGCACAATCGACGAAAGTTTTTGTTTTGATGCAAAGCTCTTTTGGAATGGAACCGTTAGTGCGTTGAGCAGTCTGTTTTATCCTCAGTAAACGCCTCCAGCGTCACATTTCAAGAGCGTCAATCGTTTTACGGTGCTTGAATCATCTCCGCATTTCCTAGGATTTGTGATTGTGGATCCCAGGTAGATAAACTCTGGACAACTTCGCAATTGGCTATTTCATGTAAGTTAGGTTGTTTGTTAGTCTTACGACCCACCACCATAATTTTGGTTTCATAAATCCAACCTAGTAGACTTTTCACGTGGTCGCCTCCTTTTGCGAAGCAGTAATGCTAGCCAAGGAGGAGGCCGACCGCATCAGGCAACAGCGCTTACGCCGCAGCCACCGCCGTAATTCCGATCCCGATTTCCTGCCACCGCAGGCGCGGGCTTACGGACGGCGGGCAATGGGTAGCTCGCTGTCCATCCGGTAACAGACCGAACCAAGCCGAAGGGCGGGGGATGTCATTGGATGATTTTACCCAACATAAAAAAAACCTGGCAGACTTCTAAAGATAGCAGACTAAGTTTCTTATGCTTTCCTATGATATGGGTAGCAAATGTGAGCATTTGCTGAGAATACAAATGTGATTTAAATAAGGTATAACTAAAAAGTAAAAAATAAATTACAAATAAAAAAACTTTTTTAAAAACAAGCTTTCGATTAAATGGGGTAAAAAGAAGAAAATAAACTTTTCCTTTATAACTTTTACTATCAATTTATAACGGCATTACACAATTTATATGATATAAAAGCTTGTCGCGAGATTTAACTGTGTAAATACATAGCTAAATAACTTCATTAATTAAATAAGTTAAATAACTTCATCTATTGATTTTAATATTTTTTAAAAATTTCGCGACAAGCTTTTATATCATATAAATTGTGTAATGCCGTTATAAATTGATAGTAAAAGTTATAAAGGAAAAGTTTATTTTCTTCTTTTTAGCCCATTTAATCGAAAGCTTGTTTTTAAAAAAGTTTTTTTATTTGTAATTTATTTATTACAAGCTTTCTATTAGCTTGCACTGTATGTAACTATGTATGTTCGGCTCAAATCTTGCGACTCAATTTTGAAGCAGATATCTTCAACCGATTGAGCTGAAATTTTACATGCATGTGTAAATCGGGTGACAATGCAAAATTATGATAACATGGAGCTGATCTGATGATGGAGCTGGAAGGTAGCCATAGGAACTTAGCAATAAAACAATACAACCCCATCGAGTTTGGGCTCGCTTGATTAGTATTGACGAGTACTTTGATTCTGTATGATAGCCAGGGTCTGATGATGGAGCCGGAAGGTGGTCATAGGAACTCCGCAGTTAAACGATACAACCCCATCGAATTTGGGCTCGTTTAGTTTGTATTGACGAGTACTTTCATCCTATATGGTAGCCAGGGTCTGATGATGGAGCCGGAAGGTGTTCATAGGATCTCCGCAGTTAAACGATACGACCCCATCGAGTTTGAGCTCGTTTGATTAGTATGGACGAGTAGTTTGATCATGTATAATGGTAGCCAGGGTCTGATGATGGAGTCGGAAGGTGGTCATAGAAACTCCGCAGTTAAACGATACAACCCCGTCGAATTTGGGCTCCTTTGATTCGTATTGACGAGTACTTGGATCATATATGGTAACCACGGTCTGATGATGGAGCTGAAAGGTTGCCATAGGAACTACGCAATTACAAGATATAACCCCATCGACTTTAGGCTCATTAGATTTGTAATGACGAGTACTTTGATCATGAATGGTAGCCAGGGTCTGATGATGGAGTCGGAAGGTGGTCATAGGAACTCCGCAATTAAACGACACAACCCCATCGAATTTGGGCTCATTTGATTTGTATTGACGAGTGCTTGGATCCTATATGGTAACCAGATTTTGATGATGGAGCTAGAAGGTTACCATAGGAACTTCGTAAGGAATCGACACAATCAAATCGAGTTTGGGCTCATTTGATTTTTATTGATGAGTACTTGGATCTTATATGGTAACCAGGGTCTGATGATGGAGCTGGAAGGTTTCCATAAGAACTCCGCAATTAAACGATATAACCCCATCGACTTTAGGCTCATTTGATTTTTAATGACGAGTACTTGAATCTTATATTGTAACCAGGGTATGATGATGGAGTTGGATCGTGGTCATTGGAACTCCGCAGTTAAACGACACAACCCCATCGAATTTGAGTTCGTTTGATTTGTATTGACGAGTATTTTCATCCTATATGGTAGCCAGGGTCTGATGATGGAGCCGGAAGGTGTTCATAGGAACTCCGCAGTTAAACGATACGACCCCATCGAGTTTGAGCTCGTTTGATTAGTATTGACGAGTAGTTTGATCATGTATAATGGTAACCAGGGTCTGATGATGGAGCTAGAAGGTGGCTACAAGAACTCCGCAATTAAATGACACAGCCCTCTCGTCTTTGGTCTCGTTAGATTTGTAATGACGAGTACTTTGAACAATATGGCAGTCAGGATCTGATGATGGAGCTGGAAGGTGGCCATAGGAGTTCCGCAATAAAACGACACAATCCCATCGAGTTTCGGATCGAATAAAATAAGTTCTAACCGGTCATAAGCGACTTGGACTAACGCACGGAGGGTTCCGTACAAATTTACATAAGTAAATAGCTAGTTAGTTTTAATACACTCCAACAAAATACCAATTGAAAGGGCTTGCAGAGTAACTTGAAAAATAAAGTGACATAACTCTAAATCCAATATTCTCCTTTTTTACAAGCTTTCTATTAGCTTGCACTGTATGTAACTATGTATGTTCGGCTCAAATCTTGCAACTCAATTTTGAAGCAGATATCTTCAACCGATTGAGCTGAAATTTTACATGCATGTGTAAATCGGGTGACAATGCAACATTATGATAACATGGAGCTGATCTGATGATGGAGCTGGAAGGTAGCCATAGGAACTTAGCAATAAAACAATACAACCCCATCGAGTTTGGGCTCGCTTGATTAGTATTGACGAGTACTTTGATTCTGTATGATAGCCAAGGTCTGATGATGGAGCCGGAAGGTGTTCATAGGAACTCCGCAGTTAAACTATACAACCCCATCGAATTTGGGCTCGTTTGATTCGTATTGACGAGTACTTTCATCCTATATGGTAACCAAGGTCTGATGATGGAGGTGGAAGGTGGTCACAGGAACTCCGCACTTAAACGACAAAACCCATCGAATTTGTGCTCGTTTAGTTTGTATTGACGAGTACTTTCATCCTATATGGTAGCCAGGGTCTGATGATGGAGCTGGAAGGTGTTCATAGGAACTCCGCAGTTAAACGATACGACCCCATCGAGTTTGAGCTCGATTGATTCGTATTGACGAGTACTTGGATCCTATATGGTAACCAGGGTCTGATGATGGAGCTGGAAGGTTGCCATAGGAACTATGCAATTAAAAGATATAACCCCATCGACTTTAGGCTCATTTTATTTGTAATGACGAGTACTTTGATCACCAATGGTAGCCAGGGTCTGATGATGGAATCGGAAGATGGTCATAGGAACTCCGTAGTTAAACGACACAACCCCATCGAATTTGGGCTCGTTTGATTCGTATTGACGAGTACTTGGATCCTATATGGTAACCAGATTTTGATGATGGAGCTGGAAGGTTACCATAGGAACATCATAAGAAATCGACACAATCCCATCGAGTTTGGGATCATTTGATTTTTATTGATGAGTACTTGGATCTTATATGGTAACCAGGGTCTGATGATGGAGCTGGAAGGTTGCTATAAGAACTCCGCAATTAAACGATATAACCCCATCGACTTTAGGCTCATTTGATTTTTAATGACGAGTACTTGAATCTTATATTGTAACCAGGGTATGATGATGGAGTTGAATCGTGGTCATTGGAACTCCGCAGTTAAACGACACAACCCCATCGAATTTGAGTTCGTTTGATTTGTATTGACGAGTGCTTGGATCCTATATGGTAACCAGGTTCTGATGATGGAGCTGGAAGGTGACCATAGGAGTTTCGTAATAAAACGACACGATCCTATCGAGTTTCGGATCGAATAAAATAAGTTCTAACCGGTCATAAGCGACTTGGACTCGCGCACGGAGGATTCCGTACAAATTTACATAAGTAAATAGCTAGTTAGTTTTAATACACTCCTACAAAATACCAATTGAAAGGGCTTGCAGAGAGTAACTTGAAAAATAAAGTGACATAACTCTAAATCCAATATTCTCCTTTTTCTCAGTCATACTCTTGGTGGAGTGGTAGTGGTCTTCTGGTAGGTTGGTTGCGGCTTTTGTGAGACTTCTCTATCTCTCTCTATTCATGGCACTTCGTGTACATTCAATGAGGGAACACTCTGAAGATGATTTAGTGAGGTCTGTCCATCCGGTAGGCGATTGGCCGCGAGAACGTAGGCCATCTACTCTTTCCTGTACCACTAAACGTTCCAAAGAGTTTTCATTATATTCATTATATTTCAGCGTATGATATATCCAAACAGCTTAAAAATTCGCTGTTGCACAATCGACGAAAGTTTTTGTTTTGATGCAAAGCTCTTTTGGAATGGAACCGTTAGTGCGTTGAGCAGTCTGTTTTATCCTCAGTAAACGCCTCCAGCGTCACATTTCAAGAGCGTCAATCGTTTTACGGTGCTTGAATCATCTCCGCATTTCCTAGGATTTGTGATTGTGGATCCCAGGTAGATAAACTCTGGACAACTTCGCAATTGGCTATTTCATGTAAGTTAGGTTGTTTGTTAGTCTTACGACCCACCACCATAATTTTGGTTTCATAAATCCAACCTAGTAGACTTTTCACGTGGTCGCCTCCTTTTGCGAAGCAGTAATGCTAGCCAAGGAGGAGGCCGACCGCATCAGGCAACAGCGCTTACGCCGCAGCCACCGCCGTAATTCCGATCCCGATTTCCTGCCACCGCAGGCGCGGGCTTACGGACGGCGGGCAATGGGTAGCTCGCTGTCCATCCGGTAACAGACCGAACCAAGCCGAAGGGCGGGGGATGTCATTGGATGATTTTACCCAACATAAAAAAAACCTGGCAGACTTCTAAAGATAGCAGACTAAGTTTCTTATGCTTTCCTATGATATGGGTAGCAAATGTGAGCATTTGCTGAGAATACAAATGTGATTTAAATAAGGTATAACTAAAAAGTAAAAAATAAATTACAAATAAAAAAACTTTTTTAAAAACAAGCTTTCGATTAAATGGGCTAAAAAGAAGAAAATAAACTTTTCCTTTATAACTTTTACTATCAATTTATAACGGCATTACACAATTTATATGATATAAAAGCTTGTCGCGAGATTTAACTGTGTAAATACATAGCTAAATAACTTCATTAATTAAATAAGTTAAATAACTTCATCTATTGATTTTAATATTTTTTAAAAATTTCGCGACAAGCTTTTATATCATATAAATTGTGTAATGCCGTTATAAATTGATAGTAAAAGTTATAAAGGAAAAGTTTATTTTCTTCTTTTTAGCCCATTTAATCGAAAGCTTGTTTTTAAAAAAGTTTTTTTATTTGTAATTTATCTCAGTCCTACTCTTGGTGGAGTGGTAGTGGTCTTCTAGTAGGTTGGTTGCGGCTTTTGCGAGACTTCTCTATCTCTCTCTATTCATGGCACTTCGTGTACATTCAATGAGGGAACACTCTGAAGATGATTTAGTGAGGTCTGTCCATCTGGTAGGCGATTGGCTGCGAGAACGTAGGTCATCTACTCTTTCCTGTACCACTAAACGTTCCAAAGAGCTTTCATTGCGTATGATATATCCAAACAGCTTAAAACTTCGCTGTTCCACAATCGACGAAAGTTTTTGTTTTGATGCAAAGCTCTTTAGGAATGGAACCGTTAGTGCGTTGAGCAGTCTGTTTTATCCTCAGTAAACGCCTCCAGCGTCCAATCGTTTTACGGTGCTTGAATCTTCTCCGCATTTCCTAGGATTTGTGATTGTGGATCCCAGGTAGATAAACTCTGGACAACTTCGCAACTGGCTATTTCATGTAAGTTAGGTTGATTGTTAGTCTTACGATCCACCACCATCATTTTGGTTTCATAAATCCAACCTGGAAGACTTCTCACGTGGTCGCCTCCTTCTGCAAAGAAGTAATGCTAGCCAAGGAGGAGGCCGACCGCATCAGGCAACAGCGCTTACGCCGCAGCCGCCGCCGTAATTCCGATCCCGACTTCCTGCCACCGTAGGCGCGGGCTTACGGACGGCGGGCAATGGGTAGCTCGCTGTCCGTCCGGTAACAGACCGAACCAAGCCGAAGGGCGGGGGATGTCATTGGATGATTTTACCCAACATAAAAAAAAAACCTGGCAGACTTCTAAATATAGCAGACTAAGTTTCTTATGCTTTCCTATGATATGGGTAGCAAATGTGAGTATTTGCTTAGAATACAAATGTGATTTAAATAAGGTATAACTAAAAAGTAAAAAATAAATTACAAATAAAAAAAAACTTTTTTAAAAACAAGCTTTCAATTAAATGGGCTAAAAAGGAGAAAATAAACTTTTCCTTTATAACTTTTACTATCAATTTATAACGGCATTACACAATTTATATAATACAAAAGCTTGTCGCGAGATTTAACTGTGTAAATACCTACACAGTACATAGCTAAATAACTTCATTAATTAAATAAGTTAAATAACTTTATCAATTGATTTTAATATTTTCAAAATCTCGCGACAAGCTTTTGTATCATATAAATTGTGTAATGCCGTTATAAATTGATAGTAAAAGTTATAAAGGAAAAGTTTATTTTCTCCTTTTTAGCCCATTTAATTGAAAGCTTGTTTTTAAAAAAGTTTTTTTTTATTTGTAATTTTTTATTAAACTCGAATTAATTTACGCATGTACGAAATTAATTTCTCCAAGTAAACGTCACCTGAACGAAGCCAATGAACTGTAGGTAGTTAGTACGTAACGACCGACAACTACCTACAAGGTCATTGACTCGTTTACTTTAAAAAAATAATTTCGTACATGCGTATATTAACTCGTGTTTGAGAAAAAAAGTACTTTATTTTTAAATTTTATTTTTACAAATCGATAGTGTTTCCTGTACCGAATCGACCCTCCGCGGGATTAAAACGACCAAAATTTAACGGTGTATATTATTGACGATATTTTTGATGAAAAACATTAAGCGAGATTATCTAAGATTTTAGGTTCCGATACAAAACTAAGTAGCTGGATTAGGCTTCTTCAGTAACATAATACAACTTTTTAAAGAAAGTCACGTTTTCCTTGAATCTATTAACTTTTGTTGATATTACTTTGATTGAGTGGGGAAAGTTTGTAACTGTTTTTTTTTTTAAATGGGAACTCATTTATTGACTTTTCTTGCCCTAGGGTGGAGTGGGAGATCATGTCAAAATTTTATTGACTAAAACCACACACCTATGTTCTTTCTGCTGCCTTTTGCGTTCTAGGACTACGAGTATTTTTTTCAGTAGTTTTGCCATGGCCCTAACAGGCATCGGCCCCGCTGGGCCCGACATCCCTTTAAGGTGTGTACGGAACCCTAACAGCCGTCGATGATTTGAGCTCGGTCCTTAGAGGATGAGTTGACGGCGAGCTACCCATTGTTCATCGTTCGCAAGCTTGCGCCAACGGTGGCCAAAGATCGTTTTGCGATTCCCGACGTCCAGGGTGAATCCTGTCGCGGCGGCTAGGGCGTGAAGATGTACATTTTCTCACTCTTGTGGTATCCTCCTTCACTGCTTTGCAGAAGGATGCGACTGCATTCCATTCTTTCTGGCTCCGGACTGTGGCCTGAACCAGGGCCCCGTGCAAGAGGTCGTCGCCACCAATCGCTTCAACAAGGACACGTCGGTGTTCCGCTCTACCAAGTGTCTGTGTTTATTACTTTCTCACGCTGGAACAGCTGAATGGAATTCGATGACACTTGGTATACAGGTAGACCATGTCCTGAAATAGCACATAGTACACTTTTTATCCTTGGAGAATATTTGTAAGTAACATTTATCTACTAATACGCTGTTAAAGCCACTAGCAACAGCTGGTTATCAATAAAACCACAAGCTTAAACCATTTATTTAAACGGCTTACCATTTAATCTACTAGTTTATACCAAGCTATGTGAAATACTTTCCGCAAACTATTTTATCTACAGAAGCACCATAAATAATATTTCCAATTAGCCTCCTAGATCTTAATAGCCCCATTGTACGTTACGCGAAAGCTTGTGAAAACTGGGTCATTTTATCGTATGAACACGCTTTGCGCTGTAAAGCTTAGGACAGACTTACGCGGTCAAAGCAACTGGAACGTCAGTCGCACGGATGACAGGAACATTGTCCTTGTTTTAACAGTACCCTAGCGTTGTGTGACACTTTAAGCCTTAGAAACAGGCTGTCATAAAAGTAAGTGACAGAGGTGACACGAAGCAAATTTGACATGCAAAATTTCAGACTGGGTGCTTTTTTGGTGGGTAAGGTAGACATGAGATAACTACTCCCACTTTGACTGAAGAGAGAGGTAGTGTTAGGAACCTATCTAAGGACCGAATTAAAACTGAGGACTGTAATTTGTAAGGATTATAATTCTCGAACAGGTACTTGATGTTGATAAATGTGTGGAATGCGCGCGCGTCGCCTAAGGAGATCAGTAGCCGAGTGAAGGCCTCTACGCCGCACCTCTTGTCGCCGCCGCCATCGTTCGCTGCCTCCAATGTCTCACGACAGCAGCCAAAGAGTGCCTAAGGGCATCCAAACAGTAGTATCAATTGAACAATCTCGTAGCCCACCGGCTGGGTTCTGTATTATATTCATGAACCTTTGTGCTTTTCCAGTAATGGTAGAATACTTCAGCCAAGCGGGACATATTCGTCTAAGGATACATAATCTTCCCGACCATATTTCGATCACGGTGGCCCAATTTAGCAGAGATTAGCCAAGTACGAAGGAGATATTATAGCACACAAGTACGAGCGAAAATACAAGATAAGTGTGCTCTATGTTTCTTTACTCTCTTATTCCGATGGTATGGAAATCCGATACGACTGGAGAGAGATCCATGCTCATGATCAATGCTTTTACGTGTTTTCCGAGGCATGAGTGTTTCATATCACCAACTTCCAAACAGAGTTGCTGCTACAGAGTGATTCGTAATAGAAAAGTTCAATAGGCCTTTTACCCGACCCGGAAAGCACCAGGCACCCCCGTAATCAGCAGTCGTTCTAAATCGTTAAGGATACATAAATTATATAATATATCATACAAATTTATTAATAATATTCTCTCTTTCTCAAACCAATGACATAATTATTCTGTTTTTATGTCGCTGACGCTTTCTAGGTTATGCTTCAGTCTGATCGAACCCTAATTTTAAATCGCTGGAGGGATTTTGCATTACCATTGTACTTTACAAATTCTACTTCAAAGTTTAAAAGGTAAGGCAACTAAAAACTTATCGGCATTTATTGTTCTTGAGCATACTACTTTATTAAGTTTGGAACTATTCCGTTTATTACTCTTTATTACTTGGAATCTTATATTGAGGCTATGAAACAAGCGATTTGGAACCAATGGTGTGTTGAAATTAATTGTAACTTATATTTTTGTAAAGCCGCATAATTTTATTTTTGTTGTTTTTATTTTTAAAGATCTGTTGAAATATTGCTCCTAAAAATACCAGTCTGTAAAACGCGCCCACTGTTCGGGATTTTTTTTTTTAACAAAATTCTAACGAACTTCACGAAGATTTAATAGATCTAAAACAGTTGTCAGTTATATTCCGCTATCTAGTAAATACAACAATAAGTACTATAATAATTTCTTTATTTTTTTTAGAAGAGATGGATGGATTGTGTGAGGAGTGATATGAAAGAAAAATGAGTTAGTGATAGTGTAACGGGTGACA
The DNA here is from genome assembly GCA_958295575.1 of Leucania comma. Classification (NCBI taxonomy): domain Eukaryota; kingdom Metazoa; phylum Arthropoda; class Insecta; order Lepidoptera; family Noctuidae; genus Leucania; species Leucania comma. The sequence continues at coordinate 7,521,028 of OY282469.1, forward strand.
GGACAGAGTGGAAGAAAAAAACGTGTTGCGCCAACCCCAAGTGATATGGGATAAGGGCAGGAAGAAGAAGAAGAAGATAATTTTTTTAAGTAAGGATATACTGACACCCCTTACCTCGGAAAGAACGTAAAGCCGTTGATGTTCCCGGTGGTTATTCGTAGATCTTTGACTGTCGTTACAGGTCAGACGCCATCGTCTAACCGTAAATCTATCCAAGGAGTATCATATACTCAATAACTGGGTTGTGGCGGTCTGCTCGACAGTCCCTTCACGTAAAACATAAGTATTTAGCCGCATCCGATTAGACTGGAAGCCATTCACCAGGCTAGTTAGGAAATGGCTAGGGAAATGATGAGTACTCAAAACTATAACTATTATAATGAGTTATAGCAAAACTCATACTCTATAAAAATGCCATTTATTTTTCGTATTATTCATAAAATATTTTTTTATATACACGGCTAAATAGTGTTCGCTTTAATCCCGTGGAGGGTCGATCCGGTACATGAAACAGTATCGATTCGTAAATATAAAAAAATAAAGTACTTTTTTTTAAACTCGAATTAATTTACGCATGTACAAAATTAATTTCTTTAAGTAAACGTCAGCTGAGCGAGTCAATGACCTGTGGTTAGTTAGTACGCAACGAACGAATACTAATTAGCCGTGTATGTATTTTTAATTTTAATACTTCTCGTATGAAGCACACATTTGTTCTTTCTATCTTCTTTCTTTCTAATCGAAGCAAAATAAATAAATTACAAATAAAAAAAAACTTTTTTAAAAACAAGCTTTCAATTAAATGGGCTAAAAAGGAGAAAATAAACTTTTCCTTTATAACTTTTACTATCAATTTATAACGGCATTACACAATTTATATGATACAAAAGCTTGTCGCGAGATTTTGAAAATATTAAAATCAATTGATAAAGTTATTTAACTTATTTAATTAATGAAGTTATTTAGCTATGTACTGTGTAGGTATTTACACAGTTAAATCTCGCGACAAGCTTTTGTATTATATAAATTGTGTAATGCCGTTATAAATTGATAGTAAAAGTTATAAAGGAAAAGTTTATTTTCTCCTTTTTAGCCCATTTAATTGAAAGCTTGTTTTTAAAAAAGTTTTTTTTTATTTGTAATTTATTTTTTACTTTTTAGTTATACCTTATTTAAATCACATTTGTATTCTAAGCAAATACTCACATTTGCTACCCATATCATAGGAAAGCATAAGAAACTTAGTCTGCTATATTTAGAAGTCTGCCAGGTTTTTTTTTTATGTTGGGTAAAATCATCCAATGACATCCCCCGCCCTTCGGCTTGGTTCGGTCTGTTACCGGACGGACAGCGAGCTACCCATTGCCCGCCGTCCGTAAGCCCGCGCCTACGGTGGCAGGAAGTCGGGATCGGAATTACGGCGGCGGCTGCGGCGTAAGCGCTGTTGCCTGATGCGGTCGGCCTCCTCCTTGGCTAGCATTACTTCTTTGCAGAAGGAGGCGACCACGTGAGAAGTCTTCCAGGTTGGATTTATGAAACCAAAATGATGGTGGTGGATCGTAAGACTAACAATCAACCTAACTTACATGAAATAGCCAGTTGCGAAGTTGTCCAGAGTTTATCTACCTGGGATCCACAATCACAAATCCTAGGAAATGCGGAGAAGATTCAAGCACCGTAAAACGATTGGACGCTGGAGGCGTTTACTGAGGATAAAACAGACTGCTCAACGCACTAACGGTTCCATTCCTAAAGAGCTTTGCATCAAAACAAAAACTTTCGTCGATTGTGGAACAGCGAAGTTTTAAGCTGTTTGGATATATCATACGCAATGAAAGCTCTTTGGAACGTTTAGTGGTACAGGAAAGAGTAGATGACCTACGTTCTCGCAGCCAATCGCCTACCAGATGGACAGACCTCACTAAATCATCTTCAGAGTGTTCCCTCATTGAATGTACACGAAGTGCCATGAATAGAGAGAGATAGAGAAGTCTCGCAAAAGCCGCAACCAACCTACTAGAAGACCACTACCACTCCACCAAGAGTAGGACTGAGAAAAAGGAGAATATTGGATTTAGAGTTATGTCACTTTATTTTTCAAGTTACTCTGCAAGCCCTTTCAATTGGTATTTTGTTGGAGTGTATTAAAACTAACTAGCTATTTACTTATGTAAATTTGTACGGAACCCTCCGTGCGTTAGTCCAAGTCGCTTATGACCGGTTAGAACTTATTTTATTCGATCCGAAACTCGATGGGATTGTGTCGTTTTATTGCGGAACTCCTATGGCCACCTTCCAGCTCCATCATCAGATCCTGACTGCCATATTGTTCAAAGTACTCGTCATTACAAATCTAACGAGACCAAAGACGAGAGGGCTGTGTCATTTAATTGCGGAGTTCTTGTAGCCACCTTCTAGCTCCATCATCAGACCCTGGTTACCATTATACATGATCAAACTACTCGTCAATACTAATCAAACGAGCTCAAACTCGATGGGGTCGTATCGTTTAACTGCGGAGTTCCTATGAACACCTTCCGGCTCCATCATCAGACCCTGGCTACCATATAGGATGAAAATACTCGTCAATACAAATCAAACGAACTCAAATTCGATGGGGTTGTGTCGTTTAACTGCGGAGTTCCAATGACCACGATCCAACTCCATCATCATACCCTGGTTACAATATAAGATTCAAGTACTCGTCATTAAAAATCAAATGAGCCTAAAGTCGATGGGGTTATATCGTTTAATTGCGGAGTTCTTATGGAAACCTTCCAGCTCCATCATCAGACCCTGGTTACCATATAAGATCCAAGTACTCATCAATAAAAATCAAATGAGCCCAAACTCGATTTGATTGTGTCGATTCCTTACGAAGTTCCTATGGTAACCTTCTAGCTCCATCATCAAAATCTGGTTACCATATAGGATCCAAGCACTCGTCAATACAAATCAAATGAGCCCAAATTCGATGGGGTTGTGTCGTTTAATTGCGGAGTTCCTATGACCACCTTCCGACTCCATCATCAGACCCTGGCTACCATTCATGATCAAAGTACTCGTCATTACAAATCTAATGAGCCTAAAGTCGATGGGGTTATATCTTGTAATTGCGTAGTTCCTATGGCAACCTTTCAGCTCCATCATCAGACCGTGGTTACCATATATGATCCAAGTACTCGTCAATACGAATCAAAGGAGCCCAAATTCGACGGGGTTGTATCGTTTAACTGCGGAGTTTCTATGACCACCTTCCGACTCCATCATCAGACCCTGGCTACCATTATACATGATCAAACTACTCGTCCATACTAATCAAACGAGCTCAAACTCGATGGGGTCGTATCGTTTAACTGCGGAGATCCTATGAACACCTTCCGGCTCCATCATCAGACCCTGGCTACCATATAGGATGAAAGTACTCGTCAATACAAACTAAACGAGCCCAAATTCGATGGGGTTGTATCGTTTAACTGCGGAGTTCCTATGACCACCTTCCGGCTCCATCATCAGACCCTGGCTATCATACAGAATCAAAGTACTCGTCAATACTAATCAAGCGAGCCCAAACTCGATGGGGTTGTATTGTTTTATTGCTAAGTTCCTATGGCTACCTTCCAGCTCCATCATCAGATCAGCTCCATGTTATCATAATTTTGCATTGTCACCCGATTTACACATGCATGTAAAATTTCAGCTCAATCGGTTGAAGATATCTGCTTCAAAATTGAGTCGCAAGATTTGAGCCGAACATACATAGTTACATACAGTGCAAGCTAATAGAAAGCTTGTAAAAAAGATGAAAAATAAAATTCACGATCTAATTTTACTTTTCAACCCTCGCTTAGCCCTTTCTTAGCCCTCCACGCCAGGTAACCTTATTTCCCTCTTGAGACTTCCCGATGCATGAAGCATGTCGAGTGCGTACCATCCTCTGGGGACTACAGCGTGTAGCAACGTATGAGCGTGGAATAATTCCTTTAGTCTGTAACCTGTAGATCTTGGTAATGAGATTGTAACACAACTGTTTTGCTTACAAGAATTTTATAATTGAGATGAAATTAAGCTTAAATTATGTCAGTCTAGTATGTCTGTATAAAGGAAAACATCGTGAGGAAACTGGCATGTCCTAGAACCCAAAAAATAGAAGACATGTGACATCCACCAACCCGCACTGGGCCCACGTGGTGGATTACGGCCCATTCCCTCTCCTAGAGAGGAGGCCTGAGTCCCAGCAGTGGGAACATTAAAAGGCTGATGATGATGATGATGAGTATGTATGTAGCTCTTGTTAATCCTGCCACAGTTGCAGGATTGTTCTAAAATTCATCGTGGCCCTAAAACACAGAGGGCATCTAAACTATGGACTGCGCATGGTTGCGGACGACAAGCATTGAGTAGCTCGCAGTCCGCGTATCTTATTTTCCTTCTCTGTCAAATCCATCCAAAGGTTCAAAAAGTTCTAATTGCTTTTAGCGATAAGACCACCCATTGTGACACTCTAATAATTTTAAGTTCCTATTGTAATTTTATTTTTGGTGTACAATAAAGAATATATCTATCTGTCTGCCAGAGCTGCCGGGTTGTTTGAGGGCTAACTCTGTCCTGGAACTCAAAGAGCAACTGAACTGTGAACAGTGCTTGGTAGTAGGGCTGAAGCTTACTAGGGCCATGGGTTGGCTTACGAAAGGCAAACCCAGGGTTCTTGAGACGCAAGACAAAGAAGGAACATCGGAGTAGGTTTTAGTTAGCAATAATATGACACGCTCTTTCGCTCCATTCTAGAGCGGGAATAGTCATTGAATATTTTTTTTCCTTAAAAAAACCATATTATTGTCTCACTGCAATAATATATTCTATCTATCAACGGTAACCCCGGGGCCCTATTTTTATGGTTGGTAAAATCATCCAATGTCAAATCCTGCACTTGGGTGGGGCGGAAGATAGTGTCAGCCTCTTACTGACTAAAAACCTACCCTGTTCCATTCATTGCCTTTGTCCCAGGGCCCTTGGTGACATTTTCACAAAACCTTTGGCCCCAGTAGGCTTCGGCCCTGCTTTGCTGACAGCTCCTTGAGGCGCGCGGGAACAGTGCGCGCCGTAGACGACTTGAGCTCGGACCGGTCTGTTACCGGACGGACGAACAGCGAACTACGCATTGCCCACCATCCGCGAGCCCGCGCCTACGGTGGCCGGAAATCGGGATCGGAATCCCGGCTAACCCCGGGGCCCTGGATCGAAGGCAATGAATGGAACAGGGTAGGTTTTCAGTCAGTAAGAGTCTGACACTATCACTCGCCCCACCCAAGGGCGAGATTTGTCATTTGATGATTTTACCTACAATAAAAAAAAAGTCTCTATCAACGGTGATCTCTTTCCGATGTCCGTTTAGGAAACCTTTTTATATGAATGTCCAGATGGGACTTTCAACGGTTTCCGAGATTACACATTCAGGGTTTATTTGAAATAAATTACAAATAAAAAAAAACTTTTTTAAAAACAAGCTTTCAATTAAATGGGCTAAAAAGGAGAAAATAAACTTTTCCTTTATAACTTTTACTATCAATTTATAACGGCATTACACAATTTATATGATACAAAAGCTTGTCGCGAGATTTTGAAAATATTAAAATCAATTGATAAAGTTATTTAACTTATTTAATTAATGAAGTTATTTAGCTATGTACTGTGTAGGTATTTACACAGTTAAATCTCGCGACAAGCTTTTGTATTATATAAATTGTGTAATGCCGTTATAAATTGATAGTAAAAGTTATAAAGGAAAAGTTTATTTTCTCCTTTTTAGCCCATTTAATTGAAAGCTTGTTTTTAAAAAAGTTTTTTTTTATTTGTAATTTATTTTTTACTTTTTAGTTATACCTTATTTAAATCACATTTGTATTCTAAGCAAATACTCACATTTGCTACCCATATCATAGGAAAGCATAAGAAACTTAGTCTGCTATATTTAGAAGTCTGCCAGGTTTTTTTTTTATGTTGGGTAAAATCATCCAATGACATCCCCCGCCCTTCGGCTTGGTTCGGTCTGTTACCGGACGGACAGCGAGCTACCCATTGCCCGCCGTCCGTAAGCCCGCGCCTACGGTGGCAGGAAGTCGGGATCGGAATTACGGCGGCGGCTGCGGCGTAAGCGCTGTTGCCTGATGCGGTCGGCCTCCTCCTTGGCTAGCATTACTTCTTTGCAGAAGGAGGCGACCACGTGAGAAGTCTTCCAGGTTGGATTTATGAAACCAAAATGATGGTGGTGGATCGTAAGACTAACAATCAACCTAACTTACATGAAATAGCCAGTTGCGAAGTTGTCCAGAGTTTATCTACCTGGGATCCACAATCACAAATCCTAGGAAATGCGGAGAAGATTCAAGCACCGTAAAACGATTGGACGCTGGAGGCGTTTACTGAGGATAAAACAGACTGCTCAACGCACTAACGGTTCCATTCCTAAAGAGCTTTGCATCAAAACAAAAACTTTCGTCGATTGTGGAACAGCGAAGTTTTAAGCTGTTTGGATATATCATACGCAATGAAAGCTCTTTGGAACGTTTAGTGGTACAGGAAAGAGTAGATGACCTACGTTCTCGCAGCCAATCGCCTACCAGATGGACAGACCTCACTAAATCATCTTCAGAGTGTTCCCTCATTGAATGTACACGAAGTGCCATGAATAGAGAGAGATAGAGAAGTCTCGCAAAAGCCGCAACCAACCTACTAGAAGACCACTACCACTCCACCAAGAGTAGGACTGAGAAAAAGGAGAATATTGGATTTAGAGTTATGTCACTTTATTTTTCAAGTTACTCTGCAAGCCCTTTCAATTGGTATTTTGTTGGAGTGTATTAAAACTAACTAGCTATTTACTTATGTAAATTTGTACGGAACCCTCCGTGCGTTAGTCCAAGTCGCTTATGACCGGTTAGAACTTATTTTATTCGATCCGAAACTCGATGGGATTGTGTCGTTTTATTGCGGAACTCCTATGGCCACCTTCCAGCTCCATCATCAGATCCTGACTGCCATATTGTTCAAAGTACTCGTCATTACAAATCTAACGAGACCAAAGACGAGAGGGCTGTGTCATTTAATTGCGGAGTTCTTGTAGCCACCTTCTAGCTCCATCATCAGACCCTGGTTACCATTATACATGATCAAACTACTCGTCAATACTAATCAAACGAGCTCAAACTCGATGGGGTCGTATCGTTTAACTGCGGAGTTCCTATGAACACCTTCCGGCTCCATCATCAGACCCTGGCTACCATATAGGATGAAAATACTCGTCAATACAAATCAAACGAACTCAAATTCGATGGGGTTGTGTCGTTTAACTGCGGAGTTCCAATGACCACGATCCAACTCCATCATCATACCCTGGTTACAATATAAGATTCAAGTACTCGTCATTAAAAATCAAATGAGCCTAAAGTCGATGGGGTTATATCGTTTAATTGCGGAGTTCTTATGGAAACCTTCCAGCTCCATCATCAGACCCTGGTTACCATATAAGATCCAAGTACTCATCAATAAAAATCAAATGAGCCCAAACTCGATTTGATTGTGTCGATTCCTTACGAAGTTCCTATGGTAACCTTCTAGCTCCATCATCAAAATCTGGTTACCATATAGGATCCAAGCACTCGTCAATACAAATCAAATGAGCCCAAATTCGATGGGGTTGTGTCGTTTAATTGCGGAGTTCCTATGACCACCTTCCGACTCCATCATCAGACCCTGGCTACCATTCATGATCAAAGTACTCGTCATTACAAATCTAATGAGCCTAAAGTCGATGGGGTTATATCTTGTAATTGCGTAGTTCCTATGGCAACCTTTCAGCTCCATCATCAGACCGTGGTTACCATATATGATCCAAGTACTCGTCAATACGAATCAAAGGAGCCCAAATTCGACGGGGTTGTATCGTTTAACTGCGGAGTTTCTATGACCACCTTCCGACTCCATCATCAGACCCTGGCTACCATTATACATGATCAAACTACTCGTCCATACTAATCAAACGAGCTCAAACTCGATGGGGTCGTATCGTTTAACTGCGGAGATCCTATGAACACCTTCCGGCTCCATCATCAGACCCTGGCTACCATATAGGATGAAAGTACTCGTCAATACAAACTAAACGAGCCCAAATTCGATGGGGTTGTATCGTTTAACTGCGGAGTTCCTATGACCACCTTCCGGCTCCATCATCAGACCCTGGCTATCATACAGAATCAAAGTACTCGTCAATACTAATCAAGCGAGCCCAAACTCGATGGGGTTGTATTGTTTTATTGCTAAGTTCCTATGGCTACCTTCCAGCTCCATCATCAGATCAGCTCCATGTTATCATAATTTTGCATTGTCACCCGATTTACACATGCATGTAAAATTTCAGCTCAATCGGTTGAAGATATCTGCTTCAAAATTGAGTCGCAAGATTTGAGCCGAACATACATAGTTACATACAGTGCAAGCTAATAGAAAGCTTGTAAAAATGTCTGAGCTAGCTCAAAAAAGGGTCTTCATAAATTTTAAGTAGGTTCAGACTTCCGAAAAAAGATTTCTATTCAGAGAGATTGAAACGAATGATTGTTTTTGAAAAAGTTATCTGTTAAATGGACCTGAATAAACCTCATTTTTCCACTTTATTATCTTTTTTTTTCGATAGGAAATCAATAAATGTATCCTCTCGTGGTAAAGCATGAGTGAAAGACTTTTACGACTAAATCTACTAGTGCTCCTTAGAGCTCTCATAACTCTTTCAAACAATCCCGCAATTCTACTTTACGATCTGGATGTTGAATTTTATAGAAAATGAAACCCTGAAAGTGTGAAGTCCACAGCTTACTTGGCCGGTTTTATTATGTTGTACTGAACGCTAAAAAATTTACGAAAAAAAAAAGATTGTCATTCTTTTTTTAAAACGTTGCCCCATCATTGAATCCTTTTCAATCCTTTTTTGTGGGTGCGTTCGAACATGTGTTATACTCAAATGCAAGGCACTCGAACTCGGAAAAACTATCTATACGCCTAACGAATATTAACAAGCAACGCAGCAGCTAATCGCTTAACGATTTCTGTTAACACTAACTTTTTTAATAGCTTATTTTTGTATAGTTGCACATCATAAAAAAAAAAAATATCAATCAATCATTCAACCGTATCGTCAAAAAACGATAGCAAAATGTGGCTCAAAGTCAATAACGACCAGCATAAAAATAAACCACTCAAAAACTCCCCAACCAATCGTCGCACCACTTTTGGAAACTTCCTATCCGATTGCCATCACATGAAACATGGATAAACACTCACAGGTGAATAAAGTAGAAACGAGCTGTGGCGTAATAAAATCCTTTAAAACACTTAAAAATCCATTACGTTCAAGTGTGGGTCTTATCCCGTACCTCACGCACGTGTGACCGGGGGTTCTTCACGGGGATTTTTCGTAAGGGTTTTTAATTTGCGGGTTCTCGGCTTTGCTTCTCACAAGTTTTGAGATTGGGGATAGAGGGTAAAGGTATTCTGATCATGGGTCATAGTTGTCTATGAAGGCATGTCTAGAGTAACCCGCGCAATTCAAGGTCTAGAAAGTTTTTTGTATTTCGGATAGTACAGGAATAAAAATTATGTTTGCGGTAACAACATGAATGATGATGGTTTAAATAAACTTCGTAAATCTCTAAATTAGAGAAAAAGGTTTTCACCTGCGGCCGCCGCGGTTGCAGGCCCGCAGCTTCTGTAGAATGTAGATATTATATAAGTAAAATATTAAAGACCATTTCACGACGCATCTTAGGCCCGCGGTGTGCGCGGTTGTTCACGGCTCCCGTTGGCTGGCCGCCTTACAACCGCATGTCTTCCGATAATCATCCGCCAGATTTGTGGGCGAAAATCGTAACCGCATAAAACCACGGTCTCGTGAGTTAGAAATAAAGCAGCGGTTTCCTCTTCTGTGCCAGGCGCGGTTGATAACCGCTTCGTGAGTTCTTAGCCTAAGTAAAACATCAAGTTTTTATTAAAATGGAACATTTTAGCTCTTCTCTAAGTTAAGAGTACGTTAATGGTTAGTATAATTGTGTAAATAGACATCTGCCATTACCGCAAATTTATACTTTTTTTATTTTACTATTCGATACTGAGCCGCAAATTGCTGAAAAATTAAGAAAATTTGAATTTAGTGTTTCACGATCATAATTATATTTTGAAAATCAGAATGTATTGTATGCCAAATATTTATAAGAATAACTCGAGCAAGCTAATGTCAAAAAACAGACGATAAGATATTTATTTACAGTGTGAAATTTCTTATCAACCTTGAGATTAAACAGGAAAAAAATTAGTGTCTAATTGGTGAAACTGTCCTGTAATCTAATGGATGAAACTTGACTTTTAGCATTTTAATAATAGGTAGGTACAGGGTAATTTCTGAGAAGGTGTAATTAGACTGAAAACTCAGTGTTATTTGTTGTTTTATTCAAGTATATACCTGTTAATATTCAGTAAATAAAATTAAACGATGATCCTACTCAAACAAGGCACCCTAACAGCGTTACCACGAGCTCTTAAAGCGATCTAGTTTACGACCTAAACTGAACTTTTAAAGGGGTAACTAACTCCATCCCTTTTTCACGCCAGCATGACTGACGACACTTAATACGTCATCAAACTCAAACTCAAAAGCATTTAGTTCAAATAGACCATTTACGCGTATAAAGCGTAGATCTCTATGGAGAAGAACGTGCAAGAAACTCCATGGACAATCTTTTAAATCATATTATGAGTTACATATTTCATGTTGCTTCTATTGAGTCAGCGCTAAATAATTGAAATTGAAATAAGCCACTGGCAACTAAGAGATGACCCGTCTCAATAGGTTGTACCCGTTCACGAGCACGACGCGCCCAACTCAGCTCAACCAATTTGAAGAGAACTGGATGACCCAATAACTCATGTCACCATCAGCGAGACATTTGAGTGAGCATGACGAACTCTCGACGGCCTAAGTTTCTACGTTAAATGGCAATGGCCACAGATATATCTGAGGCAATGGCCAAGCTTTGTACCATTTATAAACAAGTTGCCATTCACTTCAATCAACTTGCCCCTTAATACTTAAAAGAACTTTTTACCGTCTGTGCTCCAATAATTTTAGTTAACTGACTTTAAAAATGAGCAGTTTATCTATCACACAAAACCCTTCTGATCAAAATAGTAGTGATGTCCTACAGTTCAAATCCCCGTCGACCCGGTGTCCTACTTCCAAATGTAGCCCCGTAATCAAATTTGCACAATCTGGCAACCTCGTACGACACGTTCATTGTCCGGTGCCGGTGTTGCGTGTACCGGATGCACGTTCCCGGATGTCTCCCCCAACACGGTAGCTGTGTAGAGTACCTATGTATCTACGTCTTCACAACCCCCCATGAAAGGAGACTGAAAATCCTGATCCCATCTTCCAATAGCTACGTGTAGGTGTGTCACAACGTTGGATAAGTATTTTTGAGCTGAATAAAATTTTCTATGGCACTATGTTCTAAATCTTAGTCCCTTGAAGACTTTTTTTTCGGTGGGAAAATCATCCAATGATATCTCCGCTCCCTTGGGTGGGGCGGGAGATAGTGTCACTTTTACTGACTAAAACCCCACTCCTGTTTCTTCGTTCTTCGTTCCCCAGTAATTACCCATGGCCCCAATAAGTCTCTTGAAGATGGGAACATAATTATATCATCGAAACCCTGAAGTCGTGCTTTGCTACAATCAAACCTATGTATTGGTTCCATCCTGCTAGCTGCAGGCAGGCTGGGTCGAAGCCTGCTGGGGTCATGGGTCAGTTTCTGAAAAGAAGGCCCGGCCCCGGCACGATAGGCAACGGAGTAGGTTTTTAGTCAGAAAGATTCTGACGCTATTTCCCGCTCCGCCCAAGGGCGGGATTTGTCATTAGATGATTTTACCTACCATAAAAAACCTATATATTGGTTTATTTGCAGTATCACAAAACAGTCGTGAGACATCGGGGATATTCGTGTGTTTTCATAAATACTAAAAATCCGTGAGTAACAATCTCGACAAACAACTTTGAACCTTACGCAAATAACACTGAGCCATATTTTACTCGGACACTAGAAATACAAAGACCTAATTTGTTGCTCTGGAAAATAAACATCATTTGCGAATTTCGTAGTAATGACAACAGTGATGTTTTCATTATTAGACTCACCTGCGTTCTTGTTTTCAGGAAAATAAAACTTAAAGTAATTGGCTTGGTAGTTAAAGTAAGCAGTTTTAAATTTATGTTTATATCTACAGCAAAAAATAGAGCCATTAATCAAAGAATGTCGCGCTCAGACACTCTGATACCTTCTAGGGATTATATAAACCTGAAGAAATACAGGTGTGGTTTAGTCAGTAAAATATGAAACTTCTTCTGGCTATATCCTCTCAAGTCTATTAATATTGTATTATGAAAATATTGTAAAATCTATATTTTTAGGGTTCCGTACCTCAAAAGGAAAAAACGGAACCTTTATAGGATCACTTTATTGTCCGTCTATCTGTCAAGACCCTTTATCTCGACAATGCGTGAAAGTATCGACTTGAAATTAAAACCATGTACTTCAGTCTGCGGTCCCTATAAAATGTGAACAAATCAAACTTCAGAATTAACGAAAAAAAAAGATTATATAGCTTTAAGAGAATCAAAATTCATTCTTTGCGTTGACCTAGAATCCTGAAATTCCGCACGAAGCAAGATCTTATAGCACAAATATAGGAAAATATCTGGAAATAGAAATTTGTAGTCACAACACAAAAAAAAAATCGATTCGGAATAATCTTCGAGATTCGATTCGAGATTCGATTCGAGAGTTGAAAAATAAATACAATCTTTTCCTTCACATTTTATTTAGCAAAAAAAAAACCCGTAAAGCATGAAGTTTGCCAAAGGATCCCTTATTCTTCAGTTGTTCGAACAAACAGCCCAAGACACGTTTGAGTCGTATGTTAATAACATTAGGGGACCTTATTATGTACACACGCCTTGTATATTCCAGGGAATTGAATTTCCACCTAAATCTACAAGAAATAAGGAAAACGAAAAGGTCTTGAGTTAAATGGGCAAACAACTGTGACGCCTAGCAGCAAACAATTCCATTTAGTTGTTATATTAGGAAACTAAAGACGATAAAGACCTGGTGACAATGTATATTAACTTCTACAATTGGATAGGTGAATTAATATTTTAATTATTTGTGTCAAAAAGTAACTTTATTCAATATCTCAAATGTAAAGAATTTTGGCAAATCCGTTCAAAATTGTGAAAGTTAGAAACCATTAAAATCTGGTGGAAGAGATTTTTTTTTTCTATTGATATAAACTAGTGCTGTGATGAGATACCACTGATGGTAAGCAGTGATGCAATCGTTGATGGTGAGGCGCACTAGTTTATTAGAAGCCTTTCACTCTATTCTCGAAAATTGACAAGTAACAGATAAAAGATGATGATACTGAAATATGACGTCACTACCATTAGGTTAGGTTTGTATAAACGGAACAGCGTGCTGTTCTCACCGCGCTCCCTGTTTTGTTCATACCAATATTTGAAATGCTAATTGCTGTTTTATTTAAAACTAAATTTAATATCGTTTTCAGAAAAATGATTCTTTTTCCTGAACATACCCAGTTGTCGAACGGGCGACTAGATTTCTACCTAATTGACAAGCCTATTTTAAAATAAATACTTAGTCTTGTCTTTCAGTATTTTTCTTCATAAAACCATATCCCTACACACCATACTTTCATACACAGTAAATAAGCGATATCCATTTTGATATATCTAAGCATGGGACGTAAGCAGATATAAATATATGTATCCATATACATACATAGTTACCTCCTTCCTGCTAATATCGAGTATTATCAGGATGGAGGTGTTAAGATGGATATTGGTTATTTACGAGTATGTTCCTATGACTGGTATGTAAGGAAAAGGTTTTATGAAGAAAATCATAGAAATATAAGTAAGTATTTGTTTCAAAAAGACTAGTCAATTTTTCGGTAATCTAGTTGCCCGTTTGTTAACTACGTATTTGTGGAGGAGAACTGCAAATAAACATGGAATTTAGTAGTTTGGTAGCTCATTTATGGTATTATATGGACACATTTTACAATATCATAATATAAAAAAAAACTGGGCAAGTGCGAGTCGGACTCGCGAGCTTAAGGTCCCGTACAAAGTAACATACGTAAATAGTTCAATTCTCGAATCGAGTCTCGAATTTTTTTCCGAATCAATAAAGTTGTTATTTTCTGACATAACGACATATTTACAGTTTTCAGATTTATTCCTGTGTTTGTGCTATAACAGCTTGCTTCACGCCAAATTTCAGGTTTCTAGGTCAACGGGAAGTACCCCATTAATTTTGATTCCCTTGAAAATGTCGAAATATACGTTTTTTACGCTGCATCTTTTTTTTCGTTAACTTAGAAGTTTGATTTTTTCACAACTTCTAGGGACCGTAAGCCAGAATATTATATGGTTTTAATTTTAACCCGATACCTCCACGCGTTTCTGAGACAAATGGTCTTGACAGACGGATAGACAAACGGACAAAGTGATCCCATGAGGGTTCCGTTTTTTTCCTTTTGAGATACGGAGCTCTAAAAAGGAAGAAATAAACACAAATTGTTGCCGTATGAAAATTTCGCCAATTCTCTTTTTTTGTACCCAAAATATTTCTCATTTGTGTCGTTTTGAGAGGTCATTTTTTAGTCATTCTCTTTGAACATTTTTAACAAGTTTTTTATTCCAAGTTGGAAATTTAGGGTCAGGTACGAATCAAATTGCCTTTCATCTAGAATTTTTTATCTTTTTTTTTGAATCAAGTTCATTTCGACCCTCAATAAATTTTAAATCGTCTAGGTCTTTAAATGAGTATAAGTTTGTCTGAATTTTTTTGTACTGGTGATAAAGCACTTGTAATGTGTGATAGAAGCAGATTTAAATATTTAATATTAATTTGGACAATTGTATACTACATTTGTTTAGGTACTTAGCCAAATGTAATTTAAATAATCCTTGTATGTCTTTTATACGTTTTTTTTTTTTAATAAGAAGATATTTATCATGATTTTTTACGTTTAGTTAAGTACCTAAACAGATAGATTATGTGTAAATAATATACAGATATAATAAGCACTTTAGTCAAGACTAGTTTCCGTCATCGGATTCAGTCGTGTGAAAGTACGCGGAAAATAAGTTGAACCATTGCTGTTGTTGCTTGCGGCCCCCCAATACGATCGAGGAAATTGGTTACTCCGCATTCAACGTCACCCGCCATGATAGTTCAACTTGTGTGACGAGGATTATAACTAAGTTTCGAGTCTCAGTCGAGGCGAGCCGTGGTGGATGGTTCAACTTATTTGCCTTGTACTATAAAAGTATTTTTATTTCGGCTGGTGTCGGGGTGTTTGAATTTATTTATTACAAACTATTTTTTATTATTACAGTATATAACATAATATTTAGTTGCGCGATGGACTACAATGAGATGTGAACTGTATTTTGAAAGGATTGACCAGACGGTTGCAAACCAACGGTCCAACAAGGTGACCTTGCTAATTTCAATCCATGTAGACAGCAGTTATAAACCATAACCTTCAATGCCCTTGGTAGGGAGGCGCGTTTTCCTAGCCGCAGTGACTGATTTGCGAACGTATTGGCACGTGGATTTCCGGCCACCGTAGGCGCGGGCTTGCGGACGGAGCGTTCTGTTCCCGCGCGGCTCAAGCAGCTGGCAGCACACCGAAGAGGCCCAGCCTGCTAACTGCAGGCAGGCAGGGTCGAAGCCTACTGGGGTCATGGGTTAACTTCCGAAAGGAATGCCCGGCCCCGGCACGATAGGCTAGGAAGGAACGGGGTAGGTTTTTAGTCAGTAAGAGTCTGACACTACTTCCCGCTCCGCCCAAGGGCGGGATTTGTCATTGGATGATTTTATCTAACAAAAAAAAAAAAAACGTGGATGACATCTATGGAGCAGTAACGTAAACCAAACACACAAACCAAGCTCCTACCAAGGTGACCTTGGTGGAAAGGCTAGATTGCTACTGTTTGGTTCACCTTTTAGCGTTACAAAATTTAAAAGCAGTCAAATTCAATGATTTATCAATATTCTTGCCATGCGCGCACGCCATCGCCGTCGATGCGTTCGATTTGATATTCAAAAACGAAAACTTTCAGGGTCCAGTCGCGGACCTGACGAATTAAATCTTGCGTCCTTCTCTTGAGGCAAGTCCGGAAAGGAGATAGAAAATAAGAGGAATGCAAAGAGTCAAACAAATAAACGTGGAGTCTTAATTCTAATGTGGACAATTTCCGTAGTATTTTTTACGCTGCAATTACAAATCGATATCAGCGTATGCAATATTATTCCATATTATAAAAGAAAAGATAAGATGCACGCCTAAAATATGAATCATACATTTTTCATTTGAATTTTTATTTCTTGCGGTAACTCATAACATTTGAGATAAAAATATTTCAGTTTTTCCCAGACAGCCCATAAAAAGTCTCTTAAAGTAATAATTTATGGAAGAAGTTGAAAAAGAGTGACTGTAAATCTGTCACTGAGGTTATTAACGTACAATCGTTTTGATGGTTTCAACCATTAAACTGCATGCAGGGTAACTGTTTTTATGGTTCCTTGAGTGTAATTTTGAGAGCCTTGGTTGTAACCGACCTGTTGATGGAACCTTAAAAAACTAAGATTAACTTAGTTTTTTAAGGTTCCGTACCCAAAAGGTTAAAACGGAAACCCTATTAATAAGACTCTCATGAACCATGATTGCTAGACGGTTAAAATTCACAGACGATGTGTTCCTGTTGCTGCTGTTACAAGAAATACTATAAACAGTATAAAACAAAATGTGTAAATAAGTTGTATAGATAATGGTACCGAATCCTAGCACTTGGCTAGTATTTGTTTAGTGTGGGATATCATCAAACAATTTTTCCTACTCTGAGTGGAGCGAAAGGTAGTTTTAGACTTCTACTGATCCGTAGGGGCCCAGCAGGATCGAAGCCTACTGGGGCCATGAGTATTATGAAAGTGTATCCCAGGGGTTTTCAGTCAGTACAATTCTGATACTATTTTCCGCCCCGCCCAAGGGCGCGGAGATGTCATTGGATGATTTACCCAACCAAAAAAAAATAAACACTTTTACTGATTATCCCTCCGCCGCCAGATAGTATTATTATTACGCAATTGCCAGCTTTTTAGTAAATCACATAAATAAGAAATAAAAAAAACTTTATTGACGTGTAAAAGTGTTTTTGAGAACCTATTTGCAAAATAAAATATCATTTATCATTTCATGTTTTTTTTTTTCAGAAAAAACGAAGATATAGAAACCACAATTTCTGACCGTATGAATTTCGTAAACCCGTGCGTACAGTACGACAATAATTAAGCGTCTTTCAAGTTTATTCAAGTTGTACAAACGTAAATGTACAACCGGAGCTCGAGGGGTTAAATTGTACCGGTGTTATTTCAGTTGGCCTTTGTGGTCTAGGGCTGCGTTAACTCTTTCGAACAATCCTGTAGTCGATATTATTAAGGGCGAAATTCACCTATAAACTAATCACGATTATTTAAAATAAAACGCAGTTTGAGCGCCTAATTGAGATTATAGCGTCATTTTGCATTTCACCGTTATGAATTGAACCTAGTTTACACTAAACTCAGTTTCAATTCTTTTGTTGTCGCCCGTGTTTACGACACGGGTATTTAAACTAAATTACGCTGAGCTCAGTTTAGTTGAACTAAGTTTTTATATTGTATATTATGTATATTATATTTGTATGTGTATGTTAGGGTGTCCCTTATATGGGTGAAAATGTTTTTTTTTTTCGGATATTGAAATGCATACCCCCTAATTCTTTCTAAACCACCTAGACTTATTCGAATACTAAATTTTATCTTCCTACGTCATCATTAACCCGTGCCGATAGGGCTCTAAAGATTTTTAAAATCGCTGTTATTAACCATTACCATTATGAAGATGAAATATTTATATTTGGTTGCAAAAATATAAAAAAGAAAACAAGTAAATCGGTACTTATTTATTAGAGAAAAAACATAAAATTACAAATCAAATAGGATATTTTTTTTGAGGGCCGCTTTTTACAGTCGGGACACAGATTTCTATGTTCTTGCACACAGCGTAGCAAAAATTATTTTTGTTCTTCATTTGCAGTGACCAAACCATGAAAATTTTGTCTACGTTTTACGGTACTTTCAGCTGTATAAGCTGATCTTAAAGAAAGAATCTTTTTTTTGCCCCTAAATAGGCAACATCGTCTTTCCACGTAGAAAGCGATCCCAGGAGAAAGTTTTCATTCATTTTTAATCGAGAAAATAAATTTTCGCTCTTGATAGAAACAAAATGATTTTCCTACAACAATAAATAAGGCAGAATTATTATCAGTTCAGTGAAAACATTATAAGAAATAAAACAACGTACCCACATACCATGCAAATAATCAGACATATCTTCTTTCGATGGAATGCATGTCTCTTCCCAGAATCATACAAACTCTTTCGTTGTAAGTTAACTACAATGTTTCTTTTGGTTTGTTAATTAACTTTATCATCAGAGGGCGATTAAACGGTAATTTCCCATCCCAGTGAACGGTTGTACGACTACGTGCTGCGCGCCGACCTCCCCGACGGGGTCAGCGTGGTCTGTTACGCAGACGACACGCTGGTCCTGGCGCGGGGACGTTCGTACCAGCGAAGCGCGGGGTTGCGATAGTCGTGGAGAGGATAGAGCAGTTGGGACTCGAGGTTTCATTGCACAAGTCCGAGGTCATGTGTTTTCACGGCCCTCGGAGCGCGCAACCTCCGGGCTCCCAATTAACGGTAGGAGGAGTTCACATCGGCGTCGGGTCGACGATGAAGTACCTGGGACTCGTCCTCGACAGCTGGTGGAACTTCAAGGAGCATTTCCGACGTCTGACTCCCAGATTGAATGGGACTGGGGCTGCGCTCAAGCGGCTCCTGCCGAACCTAGGGGGTCCAGACGCCTCCTGCCGGAGGCTCTACGCAGGCATCGTTCGGTCCATGGCCCTTTACGGTGCGCCGGTGTGGGCGCCATCGCTACGAAAGCGAGTGGCGGCCCGGCTAACCGCCTGCCAGAGGGTCATGGCCATCCGGATGATCCGCGGATACCGTACGGTGTCCTGTGAAGCGGCGAGCCTCCTTGCTGGCCTACCACCGTGGGATTTGGAGGCAACAGTCCTTGCAAACATGCATGATTTACGCGTGGAGATGCAACGTCGGGGCGAAACTCCGCTGCCGCGACAAGTCGCGGCATGGCGGACAGAGCTCCGGCGGGATCTCATGGTGAAATGGCGAGAGCGACTGTCGCAACCCCGTGCTGGGCACGCCACGATCGAGGCGGTAAGGCCCCTCTTTGAGGCGTGGCTGGAAAGGCCCCACGGCGTCGTCACCTTCCGTTTGGCGCAGATGCTGGCCGAACACGGCCGTACCTGTACAAGATTCGTGCGGAGACGACGCCCGGGGGTCGCCACTGTGCGGACCGCCCGGTGGACACGGTGGAGCACACAGTCAAAGTGTGCCCCGCTCGGGAAGAGCATCACCGTGTCCTCGTGGGGGCGATCGGCAGCGATCTCTCGCGCCGGGGCTTGGTTCAAGCCATGCTCCGGAGCGAGGAGGAGTGGCAGGCGGTCGCCTCCTTTTGCGAAGCAGTAATGCTAGCAAAGGAGGAGGCTGACCGCATTAGGCAAAGGCGCACACGCCGCCGCCGCCGCCGGGTTTCCGATCCCGATTTCCGGCCACCGTAGGCGCGGGCTCGCGGACGGTGGGCAATGGGTAGCTCGCTGTCCGTCCGTCCGGTAACAGACCGGTCCGAGCTCAGGTCGTCTACGGCGCGCACTGTTCCCGCGTGCCTCAAGGAGTTGTCAGCAAACTGTAGGGGTCCAGCAGGGCCGAAGCCTACTGGGGTCAAAGGTTATGCGAGAGTGTCACCACGGGCCCCGGGACAAAGGCAAGGAACGGAAAGGTTTTTTTTTTTTTTTTTTTTTTTTTTTAGTGGTAGGTAAAAATCATCCAATGACGAATCCCGCCCTTGGGTGGGGCGGGAAACAGTGTCAGACTTTTACTGACTAAAAAAACCTACCTTTCCATTCCTTGCCTTTATCCTGGGGCCTTTGGTGACAGTCTCACATAACCTTTGGCCCCAGTAGGCTTCGGCCCTGCTGGACCCCTACAGTATGCTGACAACTCCTTGAGGCGCGCGGGAACGGTGCGCGCCGTAGACGACCTGAGCTCGGACCGGTCTGTTACCGGACGGACGGACAGCGAGCTACCCATTGCCCACCGTCCGCGAGCCCGCGCCTACGGTGGCCGGAAATTGGGATCGGAAACCCGGCGGCGGCGGCGGCGTGTCCGCCTTTGCCTAAGGCGGTCGGCCTCCTCCTTTACTAGCATTACTGCTTCGCAAAAGGAGGCGACCGCCTGCCACTCCTCCTCGCTCCGGAGCATGGCTTGAACCAAGCCCCGGCGCGAGAGGTCGCCGCCGATCGCCCCCACGAGGACACGGCGATGCTCTTCCCAAGCGGGGCACACCTCGACTGTGTGCTCCACCGTGTCCACCGGGCGGTCCGCACAGTGGCGACACCCGGGCGTCGTCTCCGCACGAATCTTGTACAGGTACGGACCGAACTTGCCGTGCTCGGTCAGCACCTGCGCCAAACGGAAGGTGACGACGCCGTGGGGCCTTTCCAGCCACGCCTCAAAGAGGGGCCTTACCGCCTCGATCGTGGCGTGCCCAGCACGAGGTTGCGACAATCGCTCTCGCCATTTCACCATGAGATCCCGCCGGAGCTCTGTCCGCCATGCCGCGACTTGTCGCGGCAGCGGAGTTTCGCCCCGACGTTGCATCTCCACGCGTAGGTCATGCATGTGTGCAAGGACTGTTGCCTCCAAATCCCATGGTGGTAGGCCAGCAAGGAGGCTCGCCGCTTCGCAGGACACCGTACGGTATCCGCGGATCATCCGGATGGCCATGACCCTCTGGCAGGCGGTTAGCCGGGCCGCCACTCGCTTCCGTAGCGATGGCGCCCACACCGGCGCACCGTAAAGGGCCATGGACCGAACGATGCCTGCGTAGAGCCTCCGGCAGGAGGCGTCTGGACCCCCTAGGTTCGGCAGGAGCCGCTTGAGCGCAGCCCCAGTCGCATTCAACCTGGGAGCCAGACGTCGGAAGTGCTCCTTGAAGTTCCACCGGCTGTCGAGGACGAGTCCCAGGTACTTCATCGTCGACCCGACGCCGATGTGAACTCCTCCTACCGTTAATTGGGAGCCCGGAGGTTGCGCGCTCCGAGGGCCGTGAAAACACATGGCCTCGGACTTGTGCAATGCCACCTCGAGTCCCAACTGCTGTATCCTCTCCACGACTGTCGCAACCCCGCGCGTCGCTAGTTCGACCGCCGCCTGGTACGACCGTCCCCGCGCCAGGACCAGCGTGTCGTCTGCGTAACAGACCACGCTGACCCCGTCGGGGAGGTCGGCGCGCAGCACGTAGTCGTACCCGATGTTCCACAAGGGCGGCCCTAGTACCGATCCCTGCGGAACACCGCACGACATCTCTCGCCGTTTCAACTCCCCCTGATGACCGGGGTAGATGATGAACCTGTCCGACAGGTAGGCCTCGATCACCCGACAGAGGTAGTCGGGCACCCGGTGGTACCGGAGTGCCCTACCAATGCAACTCCAGGGCAGGGAGTTGAAGGCGTTGGCGATGTCCAGAGACACCGCCAAGACACACCTGCCCCGGGACACCGCATCCCCCGTCGTGAGGGCTCGCACGCGCATGATGGCGTCCACAGTGGAGCGCCTCCTGCGAAATCCGAACTGGCCGTCCGCAAGATCCGGCCCCTTCCGTGCCAGATGCACGACGAGGCGGTCTGCAATTACTCTTTCAAAGAGCTTGCCCACCTCGTCGAGCAGCACAATGGGCCGATACGCGGACGGAGAGTCCGCGGGGCGCCCCGGCTTCGCGATAAGGACCAGTTTCCCCGTCTTCCAGCGAAGCGGGAACTGGCCCCTCTCCATGCATGCGCTGAAGAGCCCTCTCAGTCGAGACCCGAGTTCCTCCATGGCCAGGACCCAGGCTTTTCCAGGCAAGCCATCGGGTCCTGGGGCGGTGTTCTTGGCACTCAGCCTTCGCACCGCCACTCTCATCTCCACCTCGGTCACCTCTGGAGCATTGTTGCCGTCGTTGCCGTCGTGGTCCGCATCGGACACCGCCGCTGGTGGCGGAGCCATAGGCGGGGGAGTATGCTCCCCTCGCGTAGGGAACAGAGCGCTCACCACACCCTCCACGAGCTGGGGCCGGAGACTCTGAGTCAGCGGGGGAGCCCATGGCCGGAGTTTCTCCATGACCATTTTGTATGGGCGTCCCCACGGATCGACGTTCAGAGACTCCAGCCACACGTTGCGGGCCTCGAGTTTGGCCCGCTTTATCTCCGCTCGGAGGGTGCGCTTTGCCGCCCTGTATCCCTCGTACAGCTCCGCCTCTATGGCCTCCGCACCCGGTGGACGGGTGCGGCGCCTGCGGTGTCTAGTATACCGGCGTCGCGCAGCATTGCACGCATCGCGCAGTGCCGCAATCTCTGGCGACCACCAGTGTACTTGGCGCCGGGCACGTCCTGGCCGGACTCGGGGCATGGCCGTGTCGCAGATTTGCGACATGGCCACCTGGAACCAGTCCGCCTCGACGTCGATGTCGACAGGCCTGTCCGGTGCTTGCACCCAGGCCTGTACTATCGCGGCTTCCTGGAGCAGGTCCCTGTCCAGCTGCCTCAGCGCCCAACGCGGACCACACGGGGTCTGTCGGACCGGCACGGTCGAGGTCTGGGCGGAGACGTCAAACCGGATGTACCGGTGGTCGGAGAACGTCTCCACCTCCTCTATAACGCGCCAGTCGACGACGCGCGGTGCCAGTGCAGGGCTGGCGAACGTAACGTCCACCACCGACTCGCCCTGCATCCGCACACACGTGGGGACAGAACCCCGGTTTTGTACGACTAGGCCCTGCCCTAGGGCCCATTCCTCCACCCTTCGACCTCGTTGGTTCGTGAACCGGGAACCCCAAGCCTCGTTCCAGGCGTTGAAGTCCCCGCAAACGACCACGGGGAGGCTGGAGTCAAACCCAGCAACGACGGCATCCAGCTCCAAAAGGGAGTTGTCTAGTTCGGCGAGAGATCTGTTCGGGGACAGGTAGACGCCTACCACCACTATGTCCCCGAACCGTGCTGCCACGCAACCCCGGCCTTTCTTGACGGCCTCGAGTGCCGGGGTACCGGCGGCGGCCGACGAAATGAGTGTCACCGAGCCGGTCAGGTCCTGAACCCAGTCGGCTCTGGGCAGGACAAAGTGCGGCTCGGAGACAACGGCGATATTGATCGACCACTGCGCCATGCTCTGGAGCAACAGATCCTGAGCGGGGGCGCAGTGGTTGATATTCGCCTGGAGGAGACGTAATGGAGCCGTTATTGGCAGTCCATTACAGTCTCCTCCCGGGCCCTCCGTGAGGGTCCTGCCGCGGTGTTAGCGGCGGCGGCGTCTGCGGAGGCGATGGCGGCGGCAGCCAACGGGGCAGCCGCGGCGGTGAGCACCTTCGCGGGGATGGGCCTTGGGACCTTGCCCTTGGCCTTGGCGGGGGGATCGCAGGTCCTGCTCCCAGCCCGGTGGTCGGCCGACTTGCCTGCCGCCGCACATGCGTAGCAGTGCGGCGCTGCACTGCAGGTATCGGCCTTGTGGCCGGGCTGACCGCACTGGAAGCAGCGGTCGCTGCGATCTTCCTCCGCTGCGCAACAGACCCCCACGTGGTGGCCCACGTGGCAGCGATAGCAGCGCAGCGGTCTGGGCTCCAGCAGCTTAACCCGCGCGGAGACCCAGCCCACCAGGAGTCGCTTACCCTCCCCGGTGATGCTCCTGGCCGCTGACAGGGGGCAGTTCACTGTAACCGCCCCCATGCCAGTGCCGTCAACACGGATGGTGCCTGCCCGGACCTGATCGGCAGGGCACCCACCCGTCCTGGCGACAGCGGCCACGACCTCCTCGACCTCGACGGAATCGTCCAGGCCCATAATGCGCATGTCGACGCATCTTGTGGGCCTGGACACCCGGGCCTCCTCCGCGTCCAAGATCGCCCTGATCTTGTCAGCCAGGGCGTCTGCGGTGGGGCCGCTGTTGGCTCCGGGGACCTCCAACATCAGGGCACCAGTTGCGGTATGCCGCATCTGGAAGCCCCCGGTGATCCCAAGGTCGGTGAGGTTCACCTCCTGCTTCGCCTTACGGAGGACCTCGCCATAGGTCGCACCCTTTTTCAACGCTTCCGGCTGCAGCGTAATTACTACAGCCGTAGAGCGCGGGGTGCGAATCCTGGCCGCGAGGGCCGTCCGTTTCCGCAGCTTTTGCCGCTCACGCCTCCTGGCAGCCCGAGCCGCCTTGCCAGCCTGTTTTTTGGCTCCGGCCACTTGCCATCCGGCTTCGGCCGGAGGATCTGCAGGTTGGGGGGGCGGCCTCGGCCGCCTGCCTGCCGCCACAGCAGCAGCAGGGGCTCCCGCCGCCTTAGGGGCCGGTGCCGCCTTGCCCTTCTTGGGGGGAGCCGCAGGGGTTGGCTTCCCCTGCTGCTGTTTTCTGCCCTGCGGGGCCGCTCCGGCGGGGTTCGCAGCCGTGGCCACGCGCCTGGTCAGCCCTGACGGGCCCGCCATGGGCGCAGCCACCGAGGCCGCGGCGGCAGCGTAGGACGCCACCCTTCGCTGGCCGGAGGCCGCTAGTGGGGGGCGCAATACGATGCCCTCCAGCAGGGACAGCTGCTGCTGGATCCGCAGCTGGAACTGCTGCTGCTGTTCCTGCAGCTGCTTCTGCAGCTGCTGCTGGAAAGCAGCCAGCTCCCGCTGCACCAGTGTCAGCAGCTGGCTTCCTGACTCGGCCTGGGGCTGGGGCTGGGGCCGAGGCTGGGGCTGAGGCTGGGGCTGGGGCCTACTCTGCCCCTGCCCTTGCTTGCGCCCCCCTTCCACGGGCTCCTGGCTGCGGGCCCCATGGACCCCAGCGAGCTCGGCCTGGATCTCGGCCCGAAGCCCGGCTTTGAGCTCAGCCCGGAGCTTCGCCACGCTCTTTCTGAGAGCGACGTCGAAGGCTTCCTGTAGAGAAGCGGCGTGGCGGAGAACCGTCTTCTCCTTCGACGTCCTCTCCCTTTTGCGGCCCATGTCCCTCAGCGCAGCGACCACTAGCTCGCCGAAGGTCCTGCGCGACTCTTCGGCGGAGTCTTCGCGCTCACTGCCAGATGGCCCCGAGGGGTCCATCGCAGCGTTGATCGCAGCGGGGTGGCGCCCTTCCGCGGCGAGCCTCTCAGCTCGCTCAGTCACCTCCTGGGAGGTGACTCCCCTTCCTCTTCCCGATGCTCGGCCCGCTCCCCGCCCACTGGTGGGGATTTTTCGGGCCGAGCCCTTTTCGGCTTCATCGGAGGACGGTCTGTCCTTCGATAGGGAGCGTTTCCGGAAGAAACTCGCGTTTCTTCCGGAGTCGCCTCCCGCCTCCGCCACATCTTCCTCCTCCGAGCCTGAGCTCCTTCTGGATGCCGCGTCGGACTCCGACCGCGCATCACTCTCCGATGGGTGTTCAAAGAATTTGCTTTTTTCCATAAAGTTCCCACGAGTAAAAACTTCGGGTACTTGCTCAAAAACGTGGTCCGCACTAGGGACTAATTTAGCTACCCATTAGTCAAGCTACCAACCTCCCTCACGGTGCGCCGCCGCTTGGAGGTTTGGGGTAATTTTTTATAGAGGTTGTCTTCCTCGCGGCCCGGGCGGTTAAGCCAAGACCCTCGACCCCCATCAAAAGTCAGAAACATGACCTTGGACAATCTCTGGGGCTACGAGAACAACGGTGGCAGAAGGAGGGGGAAGCCTTCCTCCTGCCTGCCCGGTGGCAGGGTGAGTGCACGCCGAGCCCGCTCTTGCTTCGCCACTGTGCCCTCTGCTAGAGCAGAGGGACACGCGTTGAAGCGTACTCCCGACAGAACATTCGCAGACGGCCATCGAGGCCCCTTAGGCAGGAGTGCCCAAGAGGGTGGTTAGCCGCCTCCCAGGGTGCACCGTCCCGCAGACTAGCCTTCGCCTCGGACGTATCCGCAAGGGAACTATAGCCTGCGGGCACTCGTGGAGGTTTTCTGTCATGGCACCCCAAGGAACGGAAAGGTAGGTTTTTAGTCAGTAAAAGTCTGACACTATTTCCCGCCCCACCCAAGGGCGGGATTTGTCATTGGATGATATTACCTACCAAAAAAAAAAAAAATCCCAGTGAACGGTTACCGTTTCAGGCATATTAATCTGAAAATCTGATTTTATAGATTTCGCCCAATATTTTCTACTTTGTGTGCGAATGCGCTGAATAAATGATTGATTTATCTGAAAATCCTCACAGCTAAGATCTTGTGCTTCTACTACAGCCTGAAGTATAGAGACGAAATCCCTTATATTTAAGTGCTTTTATCTAAAGCTGCAACTAACTTCGGCGTAAAAAAATCTTTCCTTCCTCTTTTTGTAGTAGTTCCATAAATTACTGTTTGAGATGTCGATAGAAAAGGTTGGTCAAGGCTTTTATCAAACCTGGCAGGTTGATCGTGATGTTTTTGCGTTAGTATAAAATCTTGTGTAATAAAAGATGATAAAAAACTCTCGGAACACATTTGCTTATATCTTCTTTGTTTTCGTTTCATTTTTTTGTCCTGCACTTTCTTCTTTCTTGGCTAACTTTCTATCGACACCCGCTTAACATCCTTGACGTCCTGGTTCTCTTTATTTTTGTGAAAAGATTTTATATTATTCTCTTTTCATCCATTCCAAAGCATTAGGGTGTGCTATATCGAATAAATTGCTTGTAAATATCATACTGTTTTTTGTATATTTTACACAACTATCTCCAAGCATGGTAAAGATCTACAATTTTTTTTTTACATACGTAGTGAGGTGTAGCTCTAGTAAGGAATAGGCTCTATCTTTAACTCAAAATATATAACACACTTTCGAATGATGAGTACTAACACACTAACAGTCTATTTAATTTCGCGAATATTACAAAAGTACTGCAAGAACTTGACGGCTAGACGGTAATTTTGCGCCTCTTATTTGATGATTCACTTCAACAACTAAGAAAATATTTTTATTATTGCTCCTTAGTTCTAATGCCATCTTCTAAATATTAAATAATATGTGTTAATCACAAGAATAACTGAGAACAAAAGACAAACACGTAAAGTACGCGCGGCTACTTCCGAGCAACTAGTATGAAAATGATTTGATCCAAGTCGGCACGGGTTGTCGTACTCCAAATGAGGTAAAAATTTATTTACGAGTGTTTTTAGAGCTTATGAACAAAAATAAGACATATGCGTTAGATAATAAAAACTTTGATAAATAAGGGACACCCTAGTGTATGTATATGTGTATGTATATCTATTATATTTTATAACAAAAGTCGATGCCATAGAAAAAAATATTGTGTAATTATCTCATTACTAGCTAAATGTTTATTTAGGATGTTTTTAATATCGTGCGGATTTCATCCCGCATTCGATTTGCTCCGCATGCGGAATCTCCGCAAATGCCCTTCTTCATACAAATATTTATTGTAATATAGTAATACGCACGTGGGACGCGTTTTTATTTCCTTTTAAAATGTTCTGCATGCGGAGCAAATCCGCATGTGCAAGAGAAAAGTTCCAACTCACAGAATAATCAGCATTTTTCGACACACTAGATTTAAGTTTTTTTTTTAAAAGAGAAGGTACCGTTTTTATTTTTCAACCTGACCATCAAAACTTTGACCGATATTTCAAAAACCTCAAATTGGGTCACACTCCTCATTTAAATATTACATCTTAGTTACAAAATTAAATTTTTGTTTCAGGAAGCGGTCAAGCGACGGACGTGGACGTCCGGTTGGTGTCGCCAGCGTGGGTGGCTCGGGGGGGATCAGCCACTCTCCGCTGCCTGCACCAAGTGCCTCCACAACTGCTGTACAAGGTCGAGTTCTTGCGGACTGGGACGAAGCTGCTCCAGTATGTCCGGGAGAGGGTCCCGCCTTTTACCAGCTACACCTTCCCAGGAGGACGGGTTAATGTGAGTGTTTAATCTATACATACAATTATAATTTATGTAATAAGAAATTGATTGTCGCATCGTTGCCACTTCACGTAGCAGCAATCTCTATAAAATTATATATATAAAAATAATCATAATAATCTCTAGCCCAAAAGATATTTTATCAAATAAAATCATCAGAGATACAAAAACTTAAAGAAGAAGTTTGTAACAACAAAAATTAAAAAATAAAACATTAAACGCGTTTTTCTCGATTTCACTCCAACTGCAGTTAGCGCGGCAGATTTGCAGGAGTACTTTTTTTTTGGAGGTTGGAGATCGTCCAAATTTTCTCACACTGTAGTATAGAATTAAAATATGTCTGTCTTTCACTAAATAGAACCTATCTGTATTCTTCATTTGTCCTTTGCATTCTAGGTCAAGGTTGTCACTTGTGTTAGTAACTTGTGTGCAAGAAGGTCTAGTCAGTCCATTATGATCTGTCTGGTCACTTCTCTATCTTCTGGTACTTTTATTGAGAGGATCCAGGACCACAAGGGTAACTAGAAGTCGTCAGGCTAGTAAAAGTTGGCAATAACTAACATATATTTATCCCTAACCTGTAAAAGCTGTAAAATTCCAATAAACGAATACGTAACTTTACTCTCATCAGTTAACAAAACAAAATCTTAAAAAGTAATCATCAAAACAGCATTCAAATACAATCTGTCTTTTGACTCCAAAAATCGTAGCGTTCTTGCAATTATAGCTCCCTTTACAAAGAAATAGATACATCAAGACATACAAACTCCAAGATACATATAAAACACACAATACATCTATCTCTGTACCGTACATATCTACGAGTATACATACTCAAGACAAACAGCCCCGTTCGTAAGACCGAGTTGATTAGGGCCGTAATTTCCATCACAATGGAACTAGTTTGTACAGAATAGGTTTCGAAGGACCTTTTTATTCGTTTGATTTATATGTATGTATTTTCTAAACATGTACTAGGGATGTTCCTCGTATTTTATGTCCTGTTATGACAGGGAAATGTATATTGTGTTGGATTTATGAGATTTCTGGAACAGGTGACAAGTAAATTATGTGTTTGGGATTTCTTATCTCTTTGTGCGTTCTAAAATAGATGAGATTGTAAATTGTGAATTTTATTTTTAGTTTTGTGAGGCTAAGATTAAGTGAAAAAAAAAGATAGGACAAAGAGTAAGGTAGAGGGTTCTTTGTTCAATACTAAAATCGGGCATAATAATCGTAAATTCTTCTATGAATCTACACTAATATTATAAAGAGGAAAGATTTGTATTTTTGTGTGTATGTTTGTAATGAATAAATTCAAAAACTACTGTGCCGATTTAAAAAATTCTTTCACCATTACAAATCTGCATTCATCCTGAGTAACATAGGCTATAATTATTGCTAGAAAGATTAGGGATTCTTACTAAAACTTTAGTAACGTAACCCAAGGTGTAAAAAAAATGCCAAAAACATCTTTCGTCGCATGCGCTGCGTAAACTATTGATGATAGAACAAAAGTATGTTCTACAATATTATAGAACATATCAATTACTACAAAAAACTTCGCGATACTATATGTCTAACTATTATCGTTATGTCACAATAACCACTTATTACATTTTAAAAGTTGATAGAAATACCAACGATAATTAGACCATAGTTATAATTCATACTTCTGTTTTAATCCTTATATAATTGTAGATTACTTTTTGAATTGTTCAAATCGGCTATTCCATTCAATAGATATTACGAATTTAAAAAGTCATAGATGCAGAAAAGGCGCTGCCGCGCCCGTGTCGTAGCTAGCCAAACATTGAAGCGGTGCGGGAGTGATACTGCGTTTAAAAAAATATAGAAATGAAACAACGAAAAAATATAAATGAAAGGCAAAACTATTAAAAAATCATGTCCACCCGCGCGAAGCCGGGACGGGCCGCTAGTTATTTATTAAGTGGAGAGAAGTGATGGTGGTAGTGAAAATGGTGTCAACGGCGCGTATCGTTCTACGCTCACCTCAAGGAGTTTTCAGCAAACGTAGGGGCCCAGCAGGGTCAAAGCCTACTGGGGCCAAGGATCGTTTTCTGACAGGAAGGCTCGGCCCCGGTATAAGAAGCAACGAAGGTACAGGAGTGGGTTTTAGTCAGTAAATGACTGACACTATTTCCCACTCCGCCCAAGGGCGTGGATATGTTATTGGATTGTTTTCCCATCGAAAAAAAAGTGGAATAGAGTGGATTTTGCTTACTCATATTTATATAGGTTTATATTGTACCCTGGATCCTATCCTGACTCGAAGCTTTTCTGGCAGAAATCTTATTGCCGAGTTAAGCTTGCCTTAGTACATGAATGGACAAGTCACTGTGTATTATATTAAGTTTTTATGTACAATAAAGAATTAAATAAGTCTAAATTTAAACCTAGATCATAGTAATAGACGGACTATCTCGCATATCGGTAGTTAACCAATTTAATATCGGGTAACTACCAATATGTACTTGTTTTTAAATTTATTTTGATTTTATTATTGTTATTTAAATTGTTTTTATTTAATTTGTTATATGCACTGATGCCCGTGTGCGAAAGGTTTCTGTTACACATATACCAGAACTTGGCCAACATGCAGTGATATCTGCAGAATTTAATTTTAAGTTAGATAAGCCTTCCCCACGTTGGATCACTTTCAGACCCCTTAAGGACATACTGCTTGACCATTTTAACAAAGACCTCAATAGAATGGACTGGGAGTACATAGAAAGTCTGGAGGATGTTAATTCCATGGTGGAAACTTTTAATGAGTACATTTTGAATTTGTTTGATTTACATGCTCCCGTTAAAAGGGTTCTTATCAAGGATAAGTCCCCTCCATGGATAACTGACACCGTTAAGGATATGATGAAGCTGCGTGATAAAAGCCACAATAAGGCCAAGGCTACTAAAGCACCACATCATATTGACTCCTATAAAAAACTTAAATACCTTGTTAGGGCTGCTTTGGAAAGTGAAAAGCGTGCATATTTTAAAAGTTATATAAATAAAAATATAAAGAAACCAAAGACATTATGGAGTCACATCAAATCCTTTATAGCTATATCCAAAGCAGCAGAGCACAGTTTACCGCACTGCTGTAGTGATCCCGAAAAAATAAATGCACACTTTCTGGATGTGCCGGGCAGTGGTAGGGTCCCAGTTGCCGACTTAGAATATTATGAGCAACACAGTTTTAGTAACACTCATTTCCAGCTGGAGACTGTTCAGGAGGATGTGGTGCTGAAGTTGTTGCGTGGCCTGAAGTCCAATGCTCAAGGGTGTGACCATATCTCGCTTGAGATGCTGATGATGACTCTTCCTCGTACCCTTGCAGCTATAACGGCGATCGTCAACCGTTCCATCTCCACCTCCTCTTTTCCGGATCTGTGGAAATTGGCAATTGTTAGACCCATCCCTAAAGTACCTAATCCTACTAGCGTAAAGGAACTTCGCCCTATTAGCCTACTGCCATGTCTCTCCAAGGTCCTAGAGAAGGTTGTTTCCAATCAGCTCCGAGCATATCTCGAGGAACACAACATGCTGCCGCTTGCTCAATCCGGTTTTCGCAAGGGACATAGTACAACTACAGCCTTACTTGATGTTGTTGGGAATATTCTTGAAGGCAGGGACAAGGGAATGGGTGCCATGCTTGTCCTCCTGGACTTCTCACGTGCTTTTGACTCGATTAATACATCACTACTCCTTTCTAAGCTGACTTACTATGGATGTCGGCCTGAGACAGTACAATGGTTTGAAAGTTACTTGACTCACCGTTCTCAGTTTGTCCAGGTAACAAGTGACAGTGATGGAACCGTTGTGTCCTCTAGTCCTAAGTGCGTGAGCAGGGGTGTGCCCCAGGGATCGATCCTTGGTCCTCTTCTTTTCATTCTGTACAGTGCTGACATCACCAACTGCCTGCTCAACACCAAGTTCCACCTTTATGCTGATGATTTGCAGATGTATCTGTCATTTCATCCTCAGCAGATTGTTGACACTGTAAGAAGAGTGAATGAAGATCTTGATAGGATCACAGCCTGGTCTATGAGAAACTCACTTGTTTTAAACCCTAGCAAATCAAAGTATGTAATTATAGGATCGCGAGATTTTTTAAATAAAATGGGATATGGAAATTTGGATGTGAGGATTGATGGCTGTCCCATTGAGAGAGTGCAAGAAGCCCGTAATCTTGGGGTTATTTTCGATGAGCACTTGCATTTTGAGACTCATGTAACAGAAGCCGTGCGCAACTGCTTCTACCGTCTTAAGCTTTTATACCGTGTACGTCCCTACATAAGTGTGGATATGCGTATTATGCTCTGCGAGTCACTTGTTTTATCCAAGCTGAACTATGCTGACACTGTGTATGGGGCGTGCATTCTTGGTAGAAGCGGAAAGTTGATCCAGCGAGTGCAAAATGCTTGTGCTAGGTTTTGTTTCCATGTCCCTCCAAGGTCTCATATAACACCGTTTTTAAATAAGGGTAATCTGATGAGAATGTCAGATCGCAGAAAGCTTCATCTGGCTACCCTAGTCTTTGGCACAATTCTCACTAAAAAACCTTTATATCTCTATAATAAACTGACTTGGTCACGCGACGTAAACAGAGTCAAAACTAGAGCATCGTCTTACCTTTTGTTGACCTTGACCCACAAAACTGCAGCATTCCGTGGAAGTTTCAAATTCATGGCAACCAAGTGTTGGAATAGTCTTCTACCACCTCTGCGTGCTATAAAGACAGTTGGCGCTTTTAATTATAACTACAAACAGCATTTATTGCGCAACCAAAAAGAAACCACCACATAATTTACCCAGAGTTTCTGCACGGGCTGTATTGGTGACATTGTCGCGCGGCTGGTTTGCAGCATCTTTTTTCTTGCGTTCAACACAACACAATATTCCACATCACCGTCAAACACAGTAATATTTCAGTCTGATACACTACACCCGATTCACTTTTGTTTTGTTTTGTTCTAAATTTATCAACAATATTTACACTCAACTTTTGTTTATTTAATGAAAATAGCTACCTCTTTTTTCTTCTGACAGTCGATCGGTAGATCAAGCCACAGAATATAAATATCACAGAGTACTTTATTATTTGTAACTGATAAATATCCGTGAGCCGTGCGCCCGCGCTTATCCATTTGTCTATGGCATTGACAAATGTTGTTGGAGCGCGAGAGCGCGCGTGTCTGGCGCCTGTGCTGTTTATGGTTTTCATTAATATTGTATGCACTATTCTCTTTTTCAATATTTATTTAACATTTACACGACACACATTAACATAATTTTACGCCTTATATCAATGTAATATTAATTATTTTATTATTTTTTTTATTATTATTTTTTTATTACGATATCTTGTTTATTTAACATCCGGGAGTGTTACCGTGACATCACCGTGGGCCCTAACAGAATACCAGCGCTGCGTTATTTAACGTTCTTAAATATCGCAGCATATGCTGAGTTAGGCGCCTTTTTGGCCTCGCACAGATTTTAATGTTGTTTATTTTTTTATTTATTATTCTTATTTTACTGTATGTGAGAGGTCGAATAAACGATTTTCTTTCTTTCTTTTTCTTTCTTTCTTTATTTTTCAATTATGACATATTTTTTTTATGTTTATAATTTGACCTAAAATTACTTTTATATATTTATTTTTTTACAATATAATAAGTAAATTTTATTATTGTGATTTTGGGGCCTATGTGAATTACTTTTTCCTTTTCTTCAATTTTAACATAATGTCTTGTCTGGCAGTTATGAGTACTTTTTATAGCCAACCCAAATTTGCTTTCTATGGTATTGTTCGTCAAGTCGTTGAGCTCCTTGGTAGTCCTGAGTTGAGCAACACGAATACTGACAAATACTTGCACTGACTGGTCAGGTCCACTCAAAACTGTTTGGATCTTTCTTTAAAAGAACATCTCAGACTCCAAATTGCACGTTTCTCATATAATTTGATCATTACATGTTTGCTGTATGGACTTTAAAAGTGATTTTGACCCCTGAGTTTGTTTCGGTTTTTCTCAGAGTAGTCAGCCAGAAAACAACAGCCACATCTAGTTTAAACAGACGGAAAAAAAAATGACATGTAAAAGTGTTTTTAAAAACCTATTTGCAAAATACATATACAGGGTGACTGAACAACCTGAAATCGCAAAAAAAAAACTGCCAAGTTCAGTACATTTTGACCAGTTAGGCGAACATAAATATACTGAACTTGGCAGATTTTTTTCGCGTTTTCAGATTTGGTCCCATAGTAAAAATTGTTTGTTATTATGACTACAATCACGTGTTGAGGTATCGTTCACTAATTACCAGTCACCCTTTATAAACCGTCTTATTATTTATTATTTAGGCAGTGGTCTGCTTACCTCGGAAAAAAACGTGCGTGATAACAAGTGTGGTTTTAATAAAATTTTCCTTGTTACAGATGACGCTATCAACAGAAAACTCAATAACAATCGACAACTTGGACCCATCAGCATCAGGGCTTTACTGGTGCGAGGTATCTTTAGAGACGCCCATCTTCACAGCTGCCTCTAATCCGCGACAGCTGACAGTCGTATGTAAGTAGACATTGTTAGATAAAAAACTAGGCAAGTACGAGTCGCATTTGCACATCGAGGATTCCGTACCACCAACCAACTTATGTAAATAATTAAATTCCTGAATCGGGCCTCGAAGATTTTTGCGAATCGAAAAATATTTCTATTTTAGTTACGTTAATATATTTTCAGTTTTCAGATTTATTCCTATATTTGTGCTATAACATCTTGCTTTATGCCAAATTTCACGGTTCTAGGTCAATGGGAAGTCTCTGATGAATTTTGATTCCCTTGAGAGTGTCGAAATTTAATTTTTTTTTGCGACATAAATGGACCTATCATTTTTTTCTGTAAACTTAGAAGTTTGACTTTTTCACAGTTTTAAGAAACCGCAGATTTGAGTATATGGTTTTAATTTCAACTCGATATTTTAATCCGTTCCCGAGATAAAGGGTCTTGACAAACATACAGGCAGACAACAAAGTGATCCTATAAGGGTTCTGTTTTTTCCATTTTGGTACGGAACCCTAAAAAGTACGGAGAATATATCAAGTATTTCAGTCCTGAAGGTTCGGAAATTGCGGCCTAGTGAGACCTGTCACGACGCAGATCGTTATTCTTGAAATATGGTAAGAAATGCTTACTTTCCTTTGAGAAAACAAGAAATACATATTATATTCGAGTAAAATAAATAAAGCTGGTTGTACAGATAGAGATTTAGAGGAATAACACGATTACAAATTGTTTTTTGAAGGTTATTACAATTTCTATTTTCTTATCATAGACGGTTTACGGCGCATCCACGACTTCGGTCATAGCGGCGAGCGGGGCCGTATTGGTAGACGATTGGTCGATGCCGCTCATAGTGGCCATAGGGTCGCGCGCTCGACCAATAGGCTACCTACGCACCGCTCGCCGCGCCGCTCGCCGCTAAGACCGAAGTCGTGTATGCGCTGTTACTACTATCGCTAAAATTACGGTAGAAGAGACTCAAATAGCGTCATGTGTACAAGTCTATGTATTTAAATCCATAGATATTCAATGCAATTTTTATATTCATCGATGTTTGGGATAAGATACTGTGTGACACGGGTGTTTTCACCTAGCCCAAGATTCAAGGCCTCAATCTATTTTTACATAATTGTGTTTTATGCCAATAAATTGATCTCATCATAATTATGCCAATCTTACTACCACAACAAGCTGGAGAGCAAAACCC
Source organism: Leucania comma (assembly GCA_958295575.1). Lineage (NCBI taxonomy): Eukaryota > Metazoa > Arthropoda > Insecta > Lepidoptera > Noctuidae > Leucania > Leucania comma. The sequence continues at coordinate 7,557,056 of OY282469.1, forward strand.
CAGTCTCCCACTTCTCGGACTATAAAAAGAGACAGTTTACTATTTATTTTAATGAATTAATAGTAATAATATTCGATAACTATCCCAAGTTAGTCCCAAGCTAAGTAAAGTTATGTGTACTAGACAACTGATAAACACACTTATATATTTCTAAATACATACATATTATAAATAAATTACACCCAGACACAGAAAAACTGATCGTGCTCATCACACAAACATTTGTTCTGGGTGAGAATCGAATCCACGACCTCCGGCATAGCAGTCAGGACCACTAACGACTAGAACAATAGGCCAGTCAAAAATTGTTTTTTTTTTATTGAAATTGACACAAATTCACGTGACAAGTTAATACTTGTAACTTATGAACTAAACACCATAAAACCGCAGTTAGTTTGACTTTCATTTTTATTAAGGACTAATTAATTAAAGGTTAGTAGCACTTTAATGTGTTTCTAAATAATATGATTTAATTTATTAAAAAATGTCTAATGTTCAATGGATAATTATACCATTTGCGTTTTTGGGTTTTGTCACCAAAGTAATTACATTGCATCAGCCTTATAATGTTCCCTCTGCTAACTCAGGCCTCCTCTTTAGGAGAGGGAATGGGCCGTAATCCACCACGCGGGCCCAGTGCGGATTGGTGGATGTCACATGTCTTCGAATTTTTGATTCTACGACACTCCGGTTAAAAAAAAAACCAGTGGTAAAACAAGTGTTTCATCTTTTTATACTGATATCAACTCTGCCGATGGTAGAACAACTGTTACAACCCTGGGACTCATCCTCTCTTTTGAACAAGCAATTTATCGTTACCCGGAAATATCTAGAAAATCGAGACCTCCCACAAACTCCGACACATCTGGCTACACTAATCGCACGTACACGTGCCCTGACTACAGAATACATACATTACAATGAATAAGTCATTTCGGAGGATGTTGGAACTCCTTTATGTCAGGCGTTAGCTGAGATAGCAGTCTAACCCAATTGTTTTGGCATTACGCACGGTGAGAATGAGTTGGGGAATTGTGATGTTTTATCTAATGAAAAGTGTAGGTTTGAATGTCTTTTATGATATGGATTTATGCTTGAAGATTTTATTTAACCGCGCATCTTACGAACTACTGTATAGCCCGCTAGCTTCTGCCAGCGGTTCGCCCGGGTGTAAGTCGGGTTCACACAAACTTCCAACCCCCGTTTTACGCCCTTAATGGTTAAATTTCGTAAAATCCGTGCTTAACGGATGTCTACACCCTATAAGGAATCTGCATGTCGAATTTTAAATTTGTAGGTGTTAAAGTTTCTGAGATTTCGTGATTAATCAGTGAGTGGTATTTCGCATTTATATATATATTCATTGAGGAAGGCTTAGGCAATATACCAGCAGTCTACAACCCACAAGATCGAATCTGTAACTAACGACGCGTGTAAAACCGCGGGGAAAAACTAGTTGTTTATAAACACCAAAAATAGCCGCTTTTTTTGCGTAATTGTAAATACAAAGGTTAATGAAAGGTGTAATTTAAACAAAAGCAACAAAAAAAAACCGTTGCTTAATATAAATTTAAATTATCGAATTAAACTTATTAAGCCTTGTAAAAAATTCTTACCTTAAGTTGAGAATGCTTGTTAGAAGAAGTGGCTTGCTTAGTTCTTAGAGCCTGGTATGTTATTGACGAGTACTGTAGCTAGCTACGTGGAAAGAACGTTCTAAAATGATCGTAACTAATCACACTAAGATATGCTATGGCGACTCACGTAGATACATACGCGCGCATTTAATCAAATAGATTTTCATGATTTTTTAACGGAAACAATAGCTTTGAAAGATAAAATTATTAGGAAACAGATTACAGACTTAATCATTACGAAGACGAATTTTAAGTCATCAACATAATTTCATCCGAAAGACGTCCATTGCTGGACATAGGCCTCCCCGCCTCCCCTAAGTTTCGCCACAACGAACGGTCCGTACGTCTCGTGTCCATTCCATTCCCACGATACTCACCAGGTTTTCGTTCCACCTTGTGGCAGACCTTGTAACGCTGCGTCTTCCGATGTGCATCTGTCCTGCGGGCAATGTGCCCTGCCCATTGCCACTTAAGTTCGGCGATTTGTCGGTCATGTCGGTGACCTTGGTTTTCCTGCGGGTACCTTAATTTTTGATGTTATCACGCAAGTAAACTCGGAGCATACTGATTTTTCACTGCAGCAACGACTGCTTTTCACGAAATGTCCTCTTTCATGAAAGGCAGTTCATCGGATATCATCATTTCTGATGTGATCACGCCAGGAAACTCTGAGCATAGTATATCCGAGCATAGAAATTCAACTATATTGTATAGTTCTTATATAATCTTTTACGCAATCAAGCTTAACCTATATAAAATGGTACGAGCAACACGGCTTTATTTATTGTCACCAAACAAAACGAGATCTGTCCTGAAGATGAAGAAGTTTAATTTTTTATCAACTATCAAGTACTTGACCCAGCCGCCTAACGAGAGCCTCTTCAGAACTTGGTCAAGGCTCTTTACTGTGCGACTATCAACAACTATCCGTAACATTATTTATATAATGGCATAACTTTTATTATAAAATAAAGTCGTTTTTCGTGTTTAGCTGTGGGACCACATGTTATTTTCAAACGTGAAAACAAATTTTGATGATGCCTTCAATATTATTTAAGTATTTGTTTTAGAAGGTTTGTGTGTATGTTACCGGCATTTTGTATAATTTGCAATAATATAGAATACTAAGAATGCCTGGTTTACTCTGTATTTTGTCTGGGAAATCTATATAATACGGTTTTACGGTTTGAATTCATTTATTTCTAAAGATTGAAAATCACTTCTACAGAAATACATACTTAACATCATTAAAATACACTTTTGTTGTCCAGGAGTAGCAGGAGTTCATAGTGTAAACATCCACTTGTTCAAACTTATTACATTTAAATTGCGATTTGTGAAGGTAATTGTAGTAAGCTTTGTACTACCTACCGTCGTGCGACGCAGTGACGCGCTCGACGCATGGTGGCTTGTCGCTCAGTAAGATGATTTGATGGACCCCGCTCAACGAGAGTCCTATTTCTGTCTGCTGGGCTTAAAAGGACCTAACCTGTTTGTAGTGACATCTATGGCGTCACATAAGAACTAATCCTGCATCGCGCAAGAAAAGTTCTCCGCGTGATTTGAACATATTTATAGAACAGGCCGAAATCATCTATTGGGCATTAGCCTACCGGACATTACACCTGTCTGGTCGGAGGATCCTCCCTTTTCAACGGAGGTATGTGGGACTTTACCCTCTGTTCCACACTCAAACTCGGTGTGACTCTTGGACTAATTATTTCAGGAGTTAGCGGGGTTATGTGGTTAACTTTCCTTTTCTATTTTAATTTGTCCTTTAATTCAAACTTTAGCTGTTCCACTCGAGGCATTCTCTATATTGCCTGTCTGTTTTTATACATTTTCTGGGTAGGGTAAACAATGATACACGAAAAATTTAATATTAGGATCTTATAATATTGCCTGCGTCTTAAAATTTGTCGGTAACATAATTTATACATTTTAGTAAACTACTAAATCCGTCATCTTGATGTTATGTTATGTCGTGAAAAGCAAGCGAAGCAGGGTTGGGTTGACAGTGTATTTTATAAAATAGCTGTAATTATTATTTCTGTAAATACTATGCGGTTGGGAGTTGTTGTAAGAGCCGTGGGAGTTGTTGAAATTACGATGAATTATTCGCAGAAATAACTTTATATTATTACTGGTGATATGTGTAATTGTTAATTAATTGACGTTGTGTATTTATTTACACAAAATAACTATTTGCAGTATACATATGGAGATTGGTATTATGATTCACAGAGGTGGTTAATTCTGTTAAAATATTTTGAAAGTGAAATATAATACAGAATTATTTATTTACTTGACTTATGTTGGTTTTATTTAGTTGTTGTAATATAATAAGATATTATACGGTATCTTATATAGATTGTGTTCCGAGATTTGATTAGGTCAATGATTTTAGTTACATTTTACATTATATGGCAGACTTTAATGTTGCATAGTTCATGATCTAACAAGAACTGACATAAATTTTAACGGTTTCTAATATTTTCATTAAATTCCGAGCGTTTTTTGGGCCTGACCTTATTTTATTTTATTAAACCTTATTTTCGATATTTACAGACTCTTTATGAAGAACTTTTTATTTACGTTCTTGGATAAATTTCTTACAAATAGAATGCGTAATATTTTTTTAATTTACGTGGACACAAAGTAACGCGAAACCACGCGCAAACGCATGCCCTTGGGGATGGAGCAGTATGCATGTACACAAAAATAAAGAAATGGTAACCAGCTGGACCGAGCGTATCGCGCAGTTTTACGTGCCTCAAAGATATGTCAGCAAAACCGTAGGGGCCCAGCAGGGTCGAAGCCTACTTGGGCCGTGGGTCGACTTATGAAAGGGTCCTCGTGGTCCTGGGATGAAAAAGGCAACTGAAAGAATATAGGTGTGATAAGATAGTCAGAAAAAAGCAGGAGTGCTTCGCTTTAAAGCGTGAAAAGTCATTTGAAAGCTTTCCACCTCAAAAAAAAGTCTTTCATATTTTTATACTAGCGACCAACCATAGTTTTGCACGGGTGTAAGCCATCTTTAAAATTTTCAGCTATTTTAAAATATAATGTTTATGTATTGTATATTTAAATGTTTTTTATTGATCCTTCTATCTGGTGGTGAAAACTACGTGAAAATACTTTCAGTAGTTTTTGAATTGTTCACGTTCATACAAACAGACAGATGTGGTGTCACATTTAGGTAGGAAAATAACACGGACGCGTGAAAGCAAGTTTTTTTATACAAACTTTGGACCTTCGTTTCACCCCCTTGGGGGATTAATTACAAAAAATCCTTTCTTATCGGATGCTTACATCATACAAAGAATATACCTTCCCTCTAAGTTTCAGGTCTTTACGACAAGCGGTTTAGGCTGTGCGTTAAACCGTCAATAATTCAGGGACAAAGCATTGTATTTGTAATGGTGCGTCCAGATCTGGTGAATGCGCCGCTCGCGAGCCGCTGGCGAGCTGCGCGCGTGCATTTCGTGCACACCTCGTTCATACAAAACTCCTGCGCCGCGCGCTTCGTACGAACATGAAATGCAAGCACAGTATGCAAGCGGCTCGCGAGCAGCGAGCGAGCGCCGCATTCACCAGATCTTAACGCACCATAAGGATTTAAATAAAAATTAGAAAACAATAAACAAAATTGTAGTCTTAAAATAGCTGGCTAGTTATGCCAAATGAGATTATAAAACATCTAATCTAGCAATACAGTTCAAAATTATTCAAAGTCATTTCCATTTTGAAAACAGCTCTTATTACTAGTCATGAATATAAATTGTTCAATCTTGAACGCCCGAGATGATAATAGTTATTTTGTAAGAAGCACCTAGACTAAGGTAGACAAAATGACAGGAAATAATGGTGGGGGATATGATGAGAAAATAAGCAGGAGATAAGAAAATGTCATTAATAATGGCAATTTGTATTCTGTGATGTCGGGAGCTACATATTATTACGAGTAGTAGGGTTAGGTATATTTTCAGGATTCTTGCCGGGTCGTATTGAAAGTTGCATTGTCATGTTTGAGGTAATTGACTATAATAACATGTGCTTTCTGTTTTGTGGTGAAAAATCATCAAATGACGTCTTCTGCTCTGCGTAGAGCGAAAGAAAGTGTCTGTGAAACCATAATTTTCGGCCGAGTAAATTTCGTAAGTGTGTACATTACAACAATTAACGTTTTTCAAGGTCATTAAAGTTGTACAAACGTGTGTACAATCGACGTTCGAGGGGTCGTAGACTTTTACTGACTAAAACCCGTAGCTTTCTAGGCCTGAGGAGTCTCTTTCGTACGATCCTGTAGTCATAACATAGGTGACATTGTTATGAAAAACTGGGAAGTTTTCAAGTAACGGTTTCAGTCACGTCCCACCTTCCATCTTGCGTAAGAAAACCACTGTTTGTTGCAATGTGCATTTATTTATTCCTCAATTCTAATTTACCAATCATACTGCATTCAAGTGTGTAAGTGTTAACTTACATTTGATACGCGCGCTCTTTCGCCGACCGCATCGTCGTTTTCCATTAGGTGAGATAGCGGTCAAGCGTAAGTCAATCAACAATGAAAAAAAACTAAAATATGAGTGCTTATCTTGCGAAACGTGACATGTTAATACACCGACGACTGTCTTAATGGGGATCAGAAGGCATGTCCTTACATTTGTTTACGTAAGAGTCCAATGACACTGTCAATGAATGGCTTTGCCACGGAAACAAATGGTGAGAGTTTTAGAGGATTACATTTATTTTTACTATTTTTGCACACTAAGAAAAAGAAAAATGATTTGAATTCCTTGACCGTTGTGAGAGCAGTAGCAATGAAATATATTACACAAATTAATGCGCCTGGCTGGGTTTGAACTCATAAATCGGGGCCGTTACCATTCGGCCACCACTGCTCTGCGATGTTATAATGTCTAAACTATTCATACAGATTTTTTCTTCAGCTGATGGGAAGCAATCATGTGGTTGATGCTGGAATACGTTTGCCTTACGCGTGCTTTGGTAGTTTCTGAGATAAAACAAGCAAAACTCTTCCACATACTTCTGTTTAATACATCAATACAGTATAGTATGTAATAGATATATTATATTGATCTCAGGCACTCATAGTACTTGTACATCCTCTCTATTGTTTGTGTTAACATTTCGGCGTCCATCGCCATTAACACAATAGACCTTTCTGAAAATGTTAACTCTATTATTAGATTTGATGTTCACATAACGGGTGATGACGTCAGAAGGCAGTACCTACCTACTCTTAGATATAGGGAGATGTTATAGTTCTGACTGATTTCTTCGATTAATAATATGATATTACATGAAATATATTGGACCTTGGATACCTGTGTTAGTGTTGATGGTATTATTATTAGACTAATATAATTAATTGACATGAATTTGTTACAGTTAATGTACAAATTGTGGGTTATATTAAAGGAGCCTCGCTTATAGGGATACAAGTAAATTGTTAATTAATTTATACACCGTTAAATTTTAGTTGTTTTAATCCCGCGGAGGTTCAATTTGGTACATGAAATACTATCAATTTGTAAAGAAAATAAAATAAAATAAAGAACTTTTTTTCAAAAACTCGAATTTACGAGTATATAATACGCATGTACGAAATTGATTTCTTTAAGTAAACGAGTCAATGACCTTGTATGTAGTTGTCGGTCGTTGAGTACTAACTACCCACAGTTCATTGGCCTCGCTCAGCTGACGTTTACTTAAATAAATTAATTTCGTACATGCATAAATTAATTCGAGTTTAAAAAAAGTACTTTATATTTTTTATTTTCTCTTTACAAAAAGATAGTATTTTATGTACCGAATCGACCCTCCGCAAAATTAAAACGACAAAATTTAACGGTGTAGTAATACCACTGCCAACTTCTTACGAATATGCTCGCGAACCTCAATTTTGAATTTTAATCGGTTTGTAGCTATCCTGATCTCCTGGAGGAGCGCATTCCACATAGAAATGGCCTGAACCAAGAAAGAACAGTGAACGAAGCTAGTGCGATGAGTAGGACATAGAAGAAGACGGTTATGAGATGAACGTAGATTTTTATTATGATTGGCGCAAATATATTGAAAGTGAGGGGCTAAATAACTAGGGAAATTGGAAGAATTAAAACAAGGTAGTAAGCGCCCTTTGCTCTCTGCGTTGACGTATGGGCAACCACTTCAGAAGCGATCGATGTGCAGAGACATGATCATTTTTGCGCAGATTGTAAACAAATCGAATGAATTCAGAAGACGGTCACGTTTATTGGTAGTTCTTAGTGATGCCACAGATACATGGAACGACGTATATACTATGTAGGTTTTGTGCACATGGATGGAATATAAACCATATACCGGTGATACATCGGGATTGGTGCTCCGATGATGGATCGAGATTGGCGGAATTAAGTTATGCAATTTAGACGCACACTCCCCGTAATGCAACTGACAGAAAACCGGCAGGCTTGCGGCTCAGCGTCGCTGCTCAAGACTTTGAAGCTTCGACTCAGCAAGTGCATCTATACCAATGATCGTCTTAACTCGTTTTTCTATTGGCTCAACTATGTTATTTTCTTGCTTCTTCGCTTTTTTATTTTTTATTAGGAGCTAAAATCATACAACACAAGTTACAAGTGTCAACAAGTATATTTTTTTAAATTTTTTAGACTATTTAACTTTTATTTATAATATTTACAGTTTTGATATAATTAAAAAACACTTAAAAATATAAATACATATAAATATATGCACTAAATAAAAATAAAAAAAAATAAAAACTGACTAAAATCAATCTAAAATAAGGCGTCATAAAAGTCTTTCGCCTTGCTGTCTTGCTTACAAGTCATTTATTAGTCTGGACTATATATTATGTAAGAAATAAAGAAAAATAAATACTTAGTTACACACATAACCCATATTATTATCTAAAGATTAATCAAATAAATGAAAACCGGGAACCAATTTTAAGAATAATATTGTTATCAGTTGTTTGAATTAGAAATTTCAATTATTAAATTCGTTTAGGAATCCAAAGTGTATTCGGTTGTGAATTGTATCTCCAGAATTGATTGAATTTCATTGCCTCAATGCTTTTTCAGTCGTGATACTTGCCTTAATAATTGTAAAGAATGGGTAGAGAATAATGTGGTAAATTTGTCACATCACATCACATAGCATCACAACACATCACATCACATCACATCAAACTAATATTATAAAGGTGAAAGCTCATTTGTACGTTTGTTACTCCTTCACGCTCAAATAGTTAAAGGGATTTTGATAAAATTTGGTACTCGGTCAGACTACTCACTATGGTATAGAATAGCACATCTAGGATACTTTTATTCCGGAAATATGTTCTCTTGAGATATTTTTTTACTTTTACGCGGGCAATGCCGTAGGTGGAAGTTAGTCAAACTTTTATAAAGGCAAAAGTTCATTTGGGTATGTGTGTGTGTAGGTTTTGTTACTTAGTTCAGCAAAAACTGTTAAGCCGATTTGAAAATAATATAATTGACCACACGGGCAGATCATATCAAAATAGACCTTAAAATCACGAGAATATGTTCTCTTAGAATGATTTATTATATTCATGTGGGTGAAACTACTTGCAGAAGCTAGTGTTAGATATTTATGTTTGAACACTTAGGCTAAGAACTCACGAATAAAATTTCAACCGCGCCCGCCACGGTAGAGAAAACCACTGCTTTATTTATAAAATTACGAGACCGCAGTTTTGTGCGGTTACACATTCATCGTGGTTGCGATTTTCACAAGACATGCGGTTGCAAGACGGCCCGCCTGTGAATAACCGTGCACAACGCGGGCGTAAAATGCGTCATAAAATGTACATTTTTTTTCATATACTGATATCTACATTCTACAGAAGCCCGCAACCGCGGTGAGATCTTAGCCTTAGACTCATTTGCGTATTGTGGTTTTGTACAATAAAGTCATAATTAGAGAAAGCTTTCAACTAGAGAACGATGTGATGAAACTTCCCTATATAAAACAATTCAATTAAACTTAATTGCAATGCTGTGTCACATTAAAATTATTACAGTAAATAAATTCAGTAGAGGAAACAATTCCTCACAGAGTAAACAATTTGGTAACATCAGTGTACGTGAATTAAATGAATTGCGAATGATACGAGTATCTTACTTTTATGCTATAAAACTATTATGAAAATTATTGTATGAATAAAAAAGTTCAGTGTATTCAAATTGTATAAAATTGTTATTCGTGTTATAAACTTTGTCAGTTTGTTTATTTAATCAATATTATGTGGCTGATCATTGACATCATTCATAGAGAATTGGTGGCCGAGTTACCACTCGGCCCCGACTTACGAGTTATAGGTCTCAAGTTCAAACCTAGCCAGGTGCATTACTTTGTATTTCATCAACACTGCTCTCAAAACGTTGAAGGAAAACATCGTGAGGAAACCGGCAAGTCCTAGAACCAAAAATTCGAAGACACGACTGTGACATTCACCAACCCGCACTGGGCCCGTGTGGTAGATTATGGCCAATTCGCTTTTTTAGAGAGGAGGCCGAGTCCCAGCAGTGGGAACATCAAATAGCTAATTATGTTATTATGCTTGATTTTTATTTATTTATGGTTGAAAATGAATAAATACACTTTAAAACTACATTCTGCGAGTAATGTGCCTTGTCTACTGTCACGAAGTGGACCGCAGACTTGGCGAGGAGAATCCGATGAATGCGAGATGCACAGGACCGGTCAATGTGGCAACACTAGGGGGAGTTTTATGTCTAGAAGTGGAAGTCTTTAGTAGTTTGTCTTTTAGTGGATGGACAACAATGTGATCCTAATAAGGGTATTTTTTTTAATAAGAGTTCCGTTTTTTCCTTTTGAGGTACCTACGGAACCCTAAAAAAAATAATGACGAGGTCATGAAGCTAATTTTTATCTTAGCGACCTCACTTCTTGACTTCTTATGGAGTTCAGGTATGCTGCACCGTTATGTGCCCGTATATCTTTATACTAAAAATAATACTTTTTATTTTGCCCAAAAGTTCTCACAAACCGCTTCGTAATGATGCCGCATCGCCGATGTGATGTGATGTGATCTGTTGTAATTAAATCGTCATAATTTAATAAATGTTTCCCTTTTCGATTTATTGACGTAACAATGTGGTCTCCAGATTCCCAAAAGCACCCACCAATCATAACGTTCGGTAAGCCGGACGTGGTGGTGGGGGGGTTACTGCGCGCCAACTGTACGAGCGCGCCCGCTGCGCCTGCGCCCCGTCTTACGTGGTACATAGATAATGAAAAGGTAAGTACTTAAGGTTATCATCGGGAGCGTATTCTTCATTTAGGTATTATTACTCGTATTATTAGCTAGCTAGCCCGTATTATCTTACTACAGGCAAGGCCATCTTCCATTCTTTCCAAAGACCGTAGTTTATTTATTTATTTATTTCTCTTTCCAATTCTTGAAGAAGACATCCAAGCTGTCCCACCATCTTCTTCGTGGTCTCCCGCGGTCCTGCGTTGCTGTATCCAGGCACTAATTCTGTGTTTTACGGGCCCACGGCTAGTTAGACTGAGGCAGATATGTCCTGCCCAATCCCCTTTAAAATGGGCAGCATTTTAAACCACATTAACGATTTGCGTGTTTGAGTGTAGTGTAGTGTTTCCAACGTGGTCTGTTAATAGGTCGCTCCATAGCCAGTTGGCAAAGTATTCTTCATAATTCTTAGAATTCACTAGATTAATTTGCCCATTAGCAAGCAAATGTTACACAACGTATTTTACATTAAAAAACAGAAATCTTTCCTAACTGCTTGAAAATATTTTTAATTATTTTTTGTTTCGCACGTAAATCATAAACTCGTAAATAATAAATGAAATTTTCCACATAGGTCGACGAAGAATCAGTGAAATATTTCTCCTACCGCGTTTCGAGCTCCACCCGTACAAAGGGGGGTGGTGGATACCGCAGTCGGAAGCACCAGCATCGCTACATAGCCCCGGAATTCAACTACACCGCCAAATACTGGGCGCTTGTCAGTGAAACCACTGCAGCGCCCCCTGTGAACACTACTAAGCATCATAAGTGCACTTTGAAAGATCAGCAGAGCGAGGAAATGGCTAAGGTTTGTTACTTTATCGATTATCCTTATACTAGCTTCTGCCAGCGGCTTCGTCCGCGTGAACGTCGGTTTAACCCCTTAGGGGTGGAGTTTCGTAAAATCCTTTCTTAGCAGACGTCTAAACCCTATAAGAAACCTACCTGCCAAATTTTAAGTTAGATTAGTTTAGATTAATCAGTGACTGGTATTTCGCTTCTATATAGGGTGACTGGTAATTAGTGAACGATACTTAAAAACGTGATTGTAATCATGATAACAAACAACTTTTACTACGGGACCTAACCTGAAATGAAAACAAAAATCAGCCAAGCTAAACTGAGATTTTAACCAGTTAGGCGAACACAAATGTACTGACCAGCAAAATTTTTTTCGCGATTTCAGGTTTGGTCCCATAGTAAAAGTTGTTTGTTATCATGACTATAATCAGGTTTTTAATTATCGTTCACTAATTACCAGTCATCCTATATATATAGATTTTAATACCCCCTTAAAATCCATTTTAAATTCCTCATAATAGCCCAGTGTTTTTGAGTATCGTAATTTAAACATTATGCTTTATTTTTTCTACAAATTATACCATAAATATAACTACTTCAAAAATAAAACTGTAATAATAATTTAATTAGACAATTTTTTATATTTTTAAATGATTTTTTTGTTATTATATTATTTATAAAATATTTATAAATGTAATTTATGTGTATATACTCGTATATTCAATGAATAAATAAATTTAATGAAACTGCAAAATTGTAATAAAAAATAAAACATTATTATTATTAATTATTCACAAAGTTGACTCTTCGCGTGACCAGAGGGTTGGGATTTTCTTCGGTCAACGAATCAGCATTGCCATCCAACGTAGCAATGCTGCCAGCGTTCTGGGCACTTTTCCCATTGACATCGATGCGGATGAATTTTTTGATACCCTTATGAACTCTTTTTCTACCCGTTTGTACATATTATTATTTTTGGTTTATATATATACAAATTAAGTTGTAATATTTGTTAGATTAGATGTATATATAGTTATTTATAATGAACCCAATTATGTTATAAAATCCTGAATTAATATACGCATGTTCGTTTATTCACAAAATCATCTCTCACAGTTTTCATCAATAATTCACAATCAAAAATTGGAATTTGTTTTTCACATCACTGGATAAAATTATGATAAGCTGGCACTCATCAAATTTGCAAGGGTCACGCGTTGGACAGTCAAACAATTCGTTGTTAACATTCATTTACAAGAATTCCAATGGTCCTGCATTAATTTACTGTCGTGGAATATAAAGCAGAATTTAAAATAAAGTAATATCATACGAATTGAAGCGTCCAAATTGTTAATTGAGTCTTGTAATTCTAAAGCCCATTAATGAAAAGAAATTATTAAAGACAACGATTATCAGAATATCTTCAAAGAAAATGGAACTCATCCTGTAACTATTTATAGCGCGAATATCTTTTAATCTCGCAATTGAAAAGAACAAATTGAAAGATCACAATGAATGTACCAGATAAAGAACAAATCAAAGCGGGCGTCTTACAATAAATAACAAAAGACAATCTCAATCTGAAGTCGATTGGGCTCAAGTACAAGTGATTCTGTATCTCAGTATTACTCTTTTCATTCTTGCTGTTTAAATTGACAACCATCTTCAACCGAAATGAAAACGGTCGGGCCACGAACGTTTCGAGTACAACTGCTTTTGAAAGAAGAATATTAATTTATTTGTGGCAACATTTTCAAATCTCACTGTGTTATGTCTTTAAGTGTAGGTAGATTTCTTCGAATGAAGTTCAGTGGCTGTTTTAATTATTCACAAATAGATTCTTAGTGGATATTGTGATGTAAAATTAGTACAGTTTTTTTTTGTATCTTACGTGTTTGCACAACTAGACAATAAGGGAAATCATTGAAACAGGCATGATCTAGGTAAAATGAGGCTGAGAAATTTACTGTAGTATTTACTACCTCAGCGAAGTTTACTAAGACTGTTGTCTTGATACATTTCCTGCAAATAACTACTAAAAACATTAGAATGTGAACATATATATTCTAATGGTAAGCAAATTGACTATTCATAATATGTTCTTTAGTATCTTATATTTGGCAGGATAAAATCACATCAGTTATATTGTTTGTTGTCATTATGTTTTGTTTTGTTAAATACTTTATACTGATTTTTTTTTTGTCATTTAGATTTAATTGTTGTTTGTACAGTCAATTATGGATTTAAATTATAATCTTTTTTGATCTAAATCGTAGGCTTCTGTCAGTAATTTATCGAGTTACGTTACAAAGGCAATATCAGTATTATTTGTTCATTGTTTATAAATACATTTTGCTTTGTCGTTATTTTCCCTCCATTATTTTTATTTGTTTGATGGATCTTCTTTATATTGACTCTTACCATCGCCCAAACAAACAATGTCAAACTAAGCATTTCTTCTGTGACAATTTAATTTTTCCCGAAACTCGTTCCCTTTTCCAGTTTCTCTAATACTTTTATCGTAATTCCAATTTCCGACATCGTCATTTGTTCGAATAGCATTTTTACCGAGTCCATACATTTCCAATTTTCTTCTTCTTTGACATCCGTGACGTTCTTGTAAGGACGGAAAATTAGCCAACTTCGGCAGCTGAGCTGGGATTACGTTAATAATTTCACCCAAGTTAAGGCACTTGAGGAATATTTAATTGTTTTAGAACCTTCTTAAGAAATGTTTTCAAAGTTATATGCTTTAGTTAAGTATGCTTTACCTAAGGAGTTTGCTTAGAATGCGATTGTTACCATTCTCATATTAATTCCTTGGAATTCATTGAATAGGATGTTATGCAAATTTTATTACTCTGATATTGTGTAAACGTTTTGGATGGAGTTCCAATCATGGTGATATTTTATTAAACTTCATTTTTATATAATTTTGTTTCGACCTACTTCAGGCGGTCTCATTGCCACACGATACTCGTACTCTTTGCCAGTCTTTCGATCTATTGCAGGAATTTTCGAAACAACTTAACCATCTTCAATATTATCTTTATCAAGAATTTTATCTTCCTTCTCCCAACCCCAACCATCTTCATCACTAATATTCACATTTTAATCCATCTAGATTCAAGAAAGGCCACGAGTACCGCCAGTGATACCCATATCGTTATGGGTATCTATAGCAGAGCTTAAGGCGCCTGCGCACGGCAGGCTTCAACTGACATGTACTGCGACTATACCTGATGAAGTGGGTCCTGGGGAAAAGTTCGCTGATATCAAGAAGCAGACTGTTACGGGTGAGTTAAAATTGAATTATATCCTTTAAGGTGGTTTTGACTAGTTTTTGTGAAAGGACCAAGTTGCTAATCGTCAGATAACTTTCAGCTGGAAAATATGGGAGTTTTGGGGCAAAAATTGTCAAACCACATTTTTTTTTATTGTAATTATAGAAGCTATCTGACCCCTAAGAGTGGGTCTGCCTCAAATATTGGTTCTACTACCAATCGACATACTTTATCATTAATATTAATTTCACCGTGTTTATTGTCCAAATATAAATACAAAATATACAAAAACATTTATTTCATCATAACAGTGGTTCCCAAAGTATGGGTGACGCGATCGTCAGATTTTTTTCTTCTTCTTGCAGTCTTTTATTCATATAGTTCCCTCTTCCCATCTTGAAAATGAAGAGGTGAGCCCCGGATTTAATTTTTTTGTTTGTTTGGATGAGTCGCGGTCCATTTTTTTTTTCATTTTATTTGTTATAAACTAGTGCTTGACTGCGATCCCACCTGATGGTAAGCAGTGATGCAATCGTTGATGGTGAGGTGCACTAGTTTAGCAAGAGCCCATTCAACTTTGGAAACCACTGATCTATAACATTGTGAGCATAAATAAATTAATCCACTAAGTTATAGTACTGCCCTAGCTCTACTTGTGCTGGGGCTGTCACTACATATAAAAAAGCATTGCTGTCATGATGATGACAGTTATTTACCAAGCGCCTGTGTGGTATCATTTTAACGTCAAATTTATACAAAAAATCTGAAATTCTTTTTACCGACCAGCAGAATTTAATTTCAAACAACAACTAAAAAGTAAACATTCGCGAGTCATTTTGTTCATTTATTCTTCTCTAAAGTAAACCTAATTATACAAAGTTATTTCTTCTTTCCCACCACTTTAAGAAACGTTACTTTTTCCGACTTTACCATAAACTTTAATATTTCTCTCTTTTTAAAAGAACTTTGCTAAACTTTAAGAGGAACTGCGAAACAAACTTTCATTTACATTAATGCGGATACCGCAAAGAACTTCAGCAAGTGAGATAAGTTTCAGCTCATAATAAGCAAGTCTTATTTTAGAGTGCTTCAAGAAATTATAGCTATCTTATAAACTGTAACTTGTAAGATAGATACCATTTATTTTTAATTAGTGTTTATTAACGATAATCTCATTAGATCTTCCCTAAGAAAATAATCCTATATTATTATTAGAAGGACGTCCACTGCTGGACATAGGCCCCCTCCAAGTGTCGCCACAATAAACTGTCTAGTGTGTCTCACATCCATCGCATTCCCGCGACTCTCTCCAAATCATAGGTTCACCCTGAGGCCTTCTAACACTGCGTCTTCTGGTACCCGGTCGCCACTCCAGGACCTTTCGGCCTCATCGACCATCTGTTCTAAGAGCAATATGACCGGCCCACTGACATTTAAGCTTGGCGCTTCTTCGGGTCATGTCAGTGACATTAGTAGTCCTGTGGATATCTTCATTCCTGATGCAATTGTGTAAACTCCGCGCATAGCCCTTTCCATTGCTCTTTGAGTGACTTTTAAAGTTACCCAAAGAGCCTTCTGATGAAGCCTTTTATAATAAACCACGTTTCACTGCCATATGTCATCAATGGCAACACTCACTGGTCATAGACTTCCATCTTGAGACACTGGCATATCAAAATATGCTAGATGAGATTATCTACACATCAACAGCTAGGCATTTTAATCCCTTGTGGAAAATCTCACCAGTATTAGATAAACAAAGTATGTTCTTCAATGGAATGTTTCGATTAAATAATTCCTTGTCTAGTTACCGCTACCTGAACTATCTGCAATAACTTTTTATTGAAGCTAGAACTGGACGAGAGTATTAGCATAGTATAAAGTCATTGCAAATTGTTATAACAGTTTTGTTTGCTTCTGTCGACTATATCATTCCAAAAGGGCACTTAATTAATGTCTTTGAAAAAATATCAAAATTGAACTTGTCTATATGAATTTTGGTATTCAGTGCCTATTCAGTTGTTTTATGTTTATAAATCTTTACAGTGGCGGTCAACGAACTTAGTTTGAAGAAGCCACATTCCGACACAAGCCACGCGAACGCCACCTCAAGCTGCCTACAAACATACCCATTATGGATCCTCGGCTGCGGTTTTATTCTCCGTGAATTTACACTTCAATTAAATTGAATGACTATGAATCTCGCCTATCCCCGATCAAATATTTTACCTGCGAAACGGCTTATAGATTGTAGTTTCGATATTTCTTAGGTACTTCTTACCATTTATTTATACCTGCTATACAATTTTATGTACTTCTAAGCTTTTCCTCGTCTCACTTTCAAGGAATAAGGTTGTCCTCAATTTGTTTTGCTATATAAATATTTTACAATTTTACACCCTTATTATATTTATTACTATACATACTTCTATTCCAATGTTGTCTAACAAGCGTCTTGTTTGAGATTTCATATTTCAAATAAAAATGAAATATGAATATAATTTTACTGTGTTCATAAATGAATGTTATGATGTAATTAGAGTTTATTGTTACACAGTGTATATTAATTTTAAGATAATGTTATTATTGCATTGTTCAATCATAATCACCTTCAATGTGTCCTTTTTCTTCCTGAGCTTTTGTATGTCAATTAAACCTATCTGATCTAGTTACTACAGGGTTCCAAGGATTAACCAAACTATCGCTATTTTTATTACGGTATCGCATATAAAGGCTATTTCTGGATATCTATCTAAATACGTTTGAATAGTTACCATATTAATGATAAATCATAAAATAAAAAACAATAATTAAAATAAGGTAGACATTGAATCGGTACTTTGTATAACTGAATTTTCTTCAATGTTCCACGTAATATGCACCATCAGAATAACAATAAAGATATTGTCGTATAAATTTTTTCTCGCTGCTGCTTTAAGTGTTGTCTTACTTAGATTAAAGCTAACCAAATATTCAGAACTAAGTTATCCGGGGATTTTCCTATGTGCGTCTACGTAACTCTGGTTCCATCTCTTCCTCTATAATTTGAAATCTTTGTTATTACTCATTCTAGATCTAAGATAATAGATGAATAGGGAATTATAACGATGTTTATGTTGTTTTTCTTGTTCGTAATCAAAATATTTTATGTTAGTAGATGATTTTCAAAGTGAGAACGTATTTTGAGAATTAAATTATTGTCTAATATATTTCAGCAGAATATTTTCGATATGATTAGTGTTACGCTGTAAAGCAGAGGTTATGGTATTTAATCGTAATTGCCATGCGGAAGACGACTTGTTTTCCGAACAATTCGATTAGCCCCACCGGGTAAACTCGGGGCAAATGGAATTACACATCAGGGACGAATTAACCCAATATTATTGGATTCCGTTAGCTCAATAAGAAAACCTGTTTGGGGCAAATTGAATTAGGGGTTCCGTGACAAAGTTCCGTCTTCCAAATTGGTGTTGAAAGTCTTCCTGCAGCTCTTTACACTGACTATTGTAGAAAGTTTATTTGTTAGGCTAAAAGATGTGATAAGGTAAGAAAAATGTGTATATTGAAGCGAAATATATTTTAAAATAAATTAATTATTTATGTGCTATTGTATAGATGAAAATATATTAATAATTGTAAAATAGATACATTTAGGCGTATTAGGTAACATCCATGAAATGTATCTGACAATCGCTTTGTTCGTAAGTGTAATAAACTCTTGAAGTTATTTATTCACATGTTTCCCTTTACGATGAAAAATGTTTACGATCTTGAATGTGCCGTTTTTGTTTTTAGCACCACTCGAATACGCGTAATAACACCTTGTACCTAATGTAATTTTCACATCCCCAGATGCGATCAAGCCATAAATTGGCACATTTATTTATAACTTTCATCCTTTAACAGAATCCAATTTAAGATCATTTGTTACTGGAAAAATGAAATAGATTCATAAAGCTTCATGTGCTCTTCATCTGTACTTTTCCTGAATTCAAAAGAAAGTAGTGTAAAAAAATATAAGTATGACCAACCTTATAATTTCTCCACTGCTGAGACTCAGGTCTTCTCTCCAGGAGAGGAAATGGGCTGCAATTTATCACATGAAAACAGTGCAACTCAGATATGGCAGAGGATGTCATATTTCTTCAAATTTTTGGTTATGGAAATGCCGATTTCTTCATGACGTTTTTTGTCACAGTTTTGACAGTAGTGATACTTATAGACATGATGTATAGTGCCTGTCTAGGACATGCAAAGTCGGGGCCATTAACACTGGGAACCTAACAAAAAAATAAATAAAAAAAAACAAACCAACAACAATAATTAATCCATTCGATAAAACTAGTATTGTATGCAATACAAGAGTGACGCAGTTTTCAGTTGATTTTAAATGTCTACCGTACGGCTTGTTCATTCGATTGTTGGAAAAGTTCACTGAGACAGAAAGTTATGTTATTAATCATGAAACGATATTTTGTAAATGTAGTATAACGTACGTTCATCACACACGTACTTAAGGGAGCCGTGGTGGTCCATTGGTATCGGCTCCAACTAAAGGGTGGACCAGATAGTTGTAAACCAACGTCCCAACCAAAGCGACATCGCTAGTTTCAATCCGTGTAGACGGCAGTTGTAAACCATGACTTTCAACGCCCGTGGTTGGGAGCAGCGTTTTCCCAACCACAGTGATTGATTTGCGAACGTGTTGGTGCATGGTTTACGCAACACAAACCAAGCACACAAACCCAAACGCTAGTTTGCAACCGTCTGGCCCACCCTTAAAGAGTTTTCATTTTGTGCAATTTATTTCATCATCACAGCTTCTCTAGTAAAGGGAGTCACGAGGAAACCGGCATGTCCTGGAACCAAAAACTTCAAAGACATGTGACATCTAACAATGAGCACGTGGTGGATTATGGCCCATTCTCTCGTCGAGAGAGAAGGCCTGTCCCAGCAGTGGGAACTTTATGAGGCTGAGTATTCGGATCTGTATTCCTGAACAGATAAAAATGAAGTGTAACGACTCCAACTATAAATAAGAAGATTATGTTGCCATAATTTGTGCAAGGTTTCTAAAACAAACTTGCTACTTAGAATTTTCTGAAGGAAAACTCAAGAATATAGCTTACATTAGGGTACTAATTCAGGTGTAAAGCTACATTTGAATTCTACCATAAATTAAGCAAGAAAATAATATGTTAAAATGAAATTTTACACGAGTCGTCTTTGTAACCGAGTGTGTTTAACTTATTTGCCGAATACTTTATATTTCTTTTATTGTCTGTGTGTAATGCAAGTGTAATTCAGGAAAAAATTTTTGCTGTATAATAAAATGAAATTCTTTCGTTAAAATTACATCGCCATTTTCACCCCATTGTCTCTTATACTGCTTTTGTCAAATTAAAATTACATTTTTATGTGTTAAATGTACAGACATTTAACATATAAAAAAGTAATTTTAATTAATAAACCCAAATTATACGAGGGGCATTCAATAAGTACCTAGCCTCATCGCCAGAGGGCGCTGTAGTTTCAAAAGAGTTTTACCACAGTGTAGCACATTCTTTTTTAATTCTTTTTTCAAATTTTCATTCCAATCCCTTCATTTGTTTTAATTTGACAACTTAAGGAAGCGAACGTGTCGATCGGTTTTACAAAAATGGAAAAAGAGCAATATCGTTCGGTAATTCGATTTCTATTTTTGGAAGGGAAAACGCGCATCGAAATCAAAGAGCGCTTGGATGCTGTGTACGGTGACTCTTCTCCATCGATGGCCACCGTCAAGAATTGGTTCAACGAGTTTGCACGTGGCCGTACGTCGGTTTTTGATGAACCACGTCCAGGTGCACCGAAAACAGCTGCTACGGAGGAAAACATTAAAAAAATCCATGATCTCGTATTGGCAGATCGCCGATTGAAGGTTCGGGAGCTAGCTGAGACTGTAGGCATTTCAGAAGGAACAGTGCATCATATTCTTCACGAGGAACTCGGCATGAGAAAGCTGTCGGCGCGATGGGTGCCGCGTTTACTCACACCGGAAAACAAGCGCAACCGTGAGACCACATCGGAGACGTGTTTGGCTCTGTTTAAGCGGAATCCAGCGGAGTTTTTGCGTCGTTTTGTGACCGTCGATGAAACTTGGATCCACTGGTACACACCAGAGACCAAGGAGCAATCAAAACAATGGATCCAGACCGGGGAACGTGCTCCAAAGAAGGCGAAAACTGTAAAATCTGCCGGAAAAGTTATGGCCACCGTTTTCTGGGATTCACAAGGTGTGATCTACATCGATTACCTCGAGAAGGGTAAAACAATTACAGGGCTTTACTATGCCGATTTATTGGGCCGATTCGACGCCGAATTAAAGAAAAAACGACCCCATCTGGCGAAGAAAAAAGTGCTGTTTCACCACGACAACGCACCGGTTCACACGTCTGCCGTTGCCATGGCCAAATTGGTCGAATTACGCTACGAATTGCTGCCCCATCCACCGTATTCTCCAGATTTGGCCCCTTGTGACTTCTTTCTGTTTCCTAATCTGAAAAAATCACTCGCCGGGAATAGATATGGATCAAATGAGGAGGTCATCGCCGCCACGGAGGCCTATTTTGCAGAGTTTGACAAAAACTATTTTTCGGACGGGTTAAAAAAGTTGGAGCATCGCTGGGCTAAGTGTATCGAACTAAAAGGAGACTATGTTGAAAAATAAATTGCCACTTTTCCAAAATTTTCGTTTACTTTTTGTAGGCTAAGTATTTATTGAATGACCCTCGTATATATAAACATTACATAATTTCCTAGTAGTTACACATTTCTAATTAGTTATTAAGTGCAAGTACGTTTTCCAATATGATTGTAATCGATAAGTTTATTTTTTCCATTCAAGAAGCGATTGTCGGTATTAATAATTTTCTTTAGTCCTCTGGCCATTATAAAGTTAAAATATTTTATGTACCTACATGGTCGTACAATGTGAATGATTAATAAAAGCTTAATTTAAGCCTCTATT
This sequence comes from Leucania comma, assembly GCA_958295575.1. Lineage (NCBI taxonomy): Eukaryota > Metazoa > Arthropoda > Insecta > Lepidoptera > Noctuidae > Leucania > Leucania comma. The sequence goes on from OY282469.1 coordinate 7,579,121, forward strand.
GTGTTTTAATTATCTTTGAAATCCTTTTAAGGGTTCTGTACCCGAAGGCATATGGAACCCTATTATTCATAATCCTCTGCGGTCCATCCGTTCGTTAGTTTGTTTATCCGTCTGTATGTCAGCAAGCGGTAACTCAGTATCTCATAAACCATCAGAGGAGAAATTAAAATGTTCAGAGAATGTATGTTTCGAGAAATTTAAATAAAATAAAAAAAATGTTAAAGGTGATTTCCATTCAATAAACATTATTTTAATATTATAGTACAGAACCCTTCACGGGTGAGTCCGACTCACACTTGGCCAGTTTTTTTTTTTGATAATCACAAAATGAAAAAAAAAAAATTGTATAGACGCGGCAATAAGTTAAACCATTTGCTATCTCACGTGCGACCCGCACTTCGATTGAGATCCAAAAATCGGTTACTGCGCGTTCAAGGTCGACCGCCATGATAGTTCAACTAGTGCGACGAGGGTTATATCCGATTTTGATGAAAAATAGACACGGCTAAATAAATTTCTCAGCTGAGCGAGTCAATGACCTGTAGGTAGTTGGTATGCAACGACCGACAACAGCCTACAGGTCTCTGACTTGCTTAACTGACGTTTACCTAAAGAAATTAATTTCTTAAATGCGTAAATATAATCGAGTTTAAAAAAAAAGTATTTTATTTTTTAACTTTATCATTAAAAATCGATATTGTTTCATGTACCTAGTCTAGTGTTTCCTCCACGTTATTAAAACGATCAAAATTTGGCCGGGTATGCACACTAAGACAGGGAAGCTTTGTGTATATAACTTGTATCAGTGCAAAGGCAGTTGTTAGATTTACGTCTAAAAACGAAAAATTCTTTCAGAATAGCTTTAAAATGTGACCGTACGAAAGATAGATAGGTAAATAGTTCGATATTTTCATAATATTACCACATCTCCCGTCAAGAGAAAACCTAATCCAATGACGAACTATGAAAGGATATTGCTAAAGAATTCGATTTTCTTCTTTGTAGAAACTGCTCCTTTCCCGAATATCATAACGTACTTATTATGTAAGTATATAGATAGTTTCCATACAAATAGGTAGAAGAGACACCCGATTTGAAATCTATTTACTTGACGAAACACACATATGAACGTGTTATTGCTGTGTTTGGATGTTGCTGCTAAATAAGAATTTTGTTTTTTTTAGGGTTCTGTAGCCAAATGGCAAAAAACGGAACTCTTATAGATACGTCATGTCTGTATGTCTGTTTGTCTGTCCGCATGTCACAGCCACTGTTTTTCCGAAACTATAAGAACTATACTGTTGAAAGTTGGTAAGTAGATGTATTCTGTGAACCGCGTTAAGATTTTCACATAAAAATAGAAAAAAAAAAACAATAAATTTTGGGGTTCCCATACTTCCATCTCATATTTTTCCCATACTTCCATCATATTTTTTTATCAAATCCATATGTGGGGTATCTATGAATAGGTCTTCAAAAATGATATTGAGGTTTCTAGCATCATTTTTTTTTCACTCTAAGCTGAATAGTTTGCGCGAGAGACACTTCCAAAGTGGTGAAATGTGTGTAGTTTTATCATTCTCTTACTTTAGAAGTTACAGGGGGGGCCTGTAGCTTCTAAAGTAACAGAATGATAAAACTAAAAAAAAAATATAATGTACATTACCATGCAAACTTCCACCGAAAATTGGTTTGAATAAGATCTAGTCAGTAGTTTTGGTTTAGTACGTCATAAATCGTAAACCGCAATTTGTACGGAACCTTCAGTCCTGAGGTCCCACCAGAGATGTTTGGAAAACGTTCGAGGGGCCGAAATCAACTCGCAGAGGCAACTTACATACTTTTCATGGAACGCGGTGGTTGCTTATTTATTATTATATTTAGTAGCCGAATAGCCATTAATACTAAAATAAGTTACTATAATCATTTTACTTCCCACAGAACCTTAAAATTACAGTGCTGTAATTGGAGGGAGTAAGACTAATGGCCCGTTCATGACTTCGGTCCTAGCGATGAACGTGCGGCGAGCGGGGCGGTATTGGTAGGCGAGCACGCGTCGCTATGAGCGGCGTCTCGTGGCGTGCTTCAAACATTTTCACACTTTCGATGTCACTGCCCGCCGCCCCGCACTTAGGTGCCGCTCACAGCAGCAAGGTCGTGGACAAGCCGTTACGTAAGTACGATGTAAGTGCAAAATATGCAGAAATGTCACTGAGTACCTAACGGGATGAGTCTAAATAAAAATGTAAGTAGTCCGACCCAAACCACGATTAAATAAACACTAAAGTAAAAAATAATCACATAAATGCATGCAATAGTTGCACTGCCTATGTGTTTGCACTGTGCATGTAAACTAAACCCCTGTAGAACTGGTTTTAAAAAATCTTTGTCAGAAGAGGTTGTAATCGTATCGTGAGTACTGACATTCTGAGATATTGACGACGGTTTGAATTTATGTTAGACAGAAAAGAAAAAAGAGTGTGTCTATTACAATATTCGGAGCATTTCCTCTTATAAACTTTGTGTTTTAAAAAAAAAAAGTAAAACAATAAAATAAATACTTGATTTTATCACTCAAAGCACATGGTCCACTACTCGAGTATTCATTTTCACCAGTGGCAGTAACATAGGCATTTTATTTTCTACTTTCAAGCAAGCAAAGCCACTGGCAAAAACTATTGTTAAAACAGCATGCTACTAATAAAATTCCTACCTGCATACAAACTTAATTTATGAGTATAATTTGCATCTGTCTAAAAACAAAATTCTCAAAAGAGGTCCAATTCGACTATAGATTTCAAGAACCTCCTTAAGAAGTTTCACTGAAATTGCTCAACTACCCACTTCACTTTACCAGGGCCCCGGATCCAAGGCAGGGAAGGAACAGGGTAGGTTTTTAGTCAGTAAGAGTCTGACACTATTTCCCGCTCCACCCAAGGGCGGGATTTGTCATTGGATGATTTTACCTACAATAAAAAAAACCCACTTCACTTTAAAAAAGCTGTTACGGTACTAAAAATAACTTTAAAAGTTCTATTATAAGGAATGGAGATATAATCTACCAACATTTACAACGCGCACAACTGCAAAAGACTTTCCCAGAACACAAAAGTAGGTTGACATCTACTATTAAATGTTTTTATGCACCCTAGAGCAGTGGTGGCCGAGTGGTAACGGCCCCGACTTACGAGTAGTAGGACGCGGGTTCAAACCCAGCCTGGTGCATTACTTTGTGTAATATATTTCATCACCACTGCTCTCAAAACGGTGAAGGAAAACATCGTGAGGAAACCGGCATGTCCTAGAACCATAAATTAGAAGACATGTGACATCCATCCCGCACTGGGCCCGCGTGGTGGATTACGGCCCATTCCCTCTCCTAGAGAAGAGGCCTGCGTCCCAGCAGTGGGAACATTAAAAGGCTGATGATGATGATGATGCACCCTTTCTTGTTACTAAGATAGACGCCTAGTCTTTGACTTGGTTTTGAAATATATTTTGCTGTATCTTAGAATTGTTTTATTATTGAAGAGATGTAATGAAGCTCTTTTGATTTTAAATTTATGCTTAACTGTTTTAATCTATATCTTTGCAATTGTTATTTTATGCTACAAGAAAAATAAATATAATAATAATAATAATAATAATACGTTTATTTCAGATAACTAAGATCCAATTTGTTAGTAGTACAAAAACTTATAACTAGTGTTAGTAATACAACCTTAATCTACTCGCCCCCTGCCCGACCCATGAAACGAGGTATCAATACTCATGTGAGCACTAATACAACGATTCATGTACAGGCAGTCCACTCTACTAGCTATCATACTTAAAACGATGTTACGACTAGACCGCACTCTGCTCAGCATCGACGCGCATCGCTTGCGCAGAGTAGCGTAGAAGCAATCGATGCGCGCCTCCGCAAACATACGTGACGCACTACAGTGGCGGGGTAGCCGCAACATCGTTCTAAGCGCATTATTGTATTGTACCCGTAGGGCACTGTACGCTCTTTGAGTATAGATATACCTATAATAACCTATATACTAGGTACGTGGGCGCAGCCCAATTACGTTGGTGTTACCAGATCCGCATGGTTCTTGACTTTACGGAATACAATGTCCTTCACATCGCCAGAGACACGAACAGATGGAGGAATATGATGCGAGTGAAAGTGATGAAGCAGGCGGTCACAACCTACAGTATAGAAGAATAAAACCCAAGGAGGGGGTACTAGGTACTAAGGTATGATATAGACGATTAAATTTTGATCGTTTTAATCCCGTAGAGGGCTGATCCGGTACCTGAAACACTATCAATTTGTAAAGATCAAGTTAATATAACTAGTACGAAATTGATTTCTTTAAGTAAACAACAGCTGTAGGTAGTTGTCGGTCGTTGCGTACTAATTATTTACAGATCATTGCACTCGATCAGCTGATGTTAATTTAAAGAAATTAATTTCGTACATGCGTATATTAATTCGAGTTTTAGAAAAAAATACTTTATTTTTTTAATTTTATCTTTACAAATCGATAGTGTTTCATGTACCGGATCGACCCTCCACGGGAATTAAAACGATGAAAGTTTTGCCGTGTATAATTCGGAATGTCATACAAAAACACATAAGATACTAAATATGATTTTGTTTGATGCTTATTTTCATAGAAAATCCTATAAATTATTAATAATATTCAGTCACAGTTGTCCTCTATTTTTCTTTGGACCCAAAAATATCTATTCATAATTTCTTAGATTTGTTGCGAAAGGACGAGATTAGGTATGAAACCCGCGACATATCGATCGATGAATCGTTGAATAATTCATTCAGTTCGCACTGACTTGTTATCGCTCATAATTCGACGTGCGCCTACAATAATATCCCGCCTCATTCGTCAATAAATTTTATTATCGGGCAAAGAAAATATATAAGTCTTCTATGTTTATCGCCTCTTTGAGAACATAATTTCTTTTTATACTTTCCGTTGTACACATGTTATTTTCCATGAATGCTCCCATAAAACTAACAATTATGAAGTTATTGTGGAGTTTTACGAGTATGACAGTTTTAAAGACCTAGTTTTAAAAATTCAACAAGCTGGAACAACTAAATGAAAATGTAAAGTTTTATGCGTTACATTTGACCAGCACACTACAAGAATGATAAATGCTTAAAAAATAAAATCACTATTATAATATCCCTTGAAAAATTTGGTTATATACTATAGTAGAGTGTACTCTGTTGTTTTTTTTTTAATACTGGCGTGTTTAAAAATAGGAAAATTGTTTTCCATTCCATTTATTTGTTTTTAATGCTATATTATTAGACCAAGTTTAACCAATCTTTTAGAACGTAATTATGCTCTTTTTTTTCTTGAAGAAAGAATACACATGGTTTTTTATATTTTGAATAGTTCAGCAAACAATTCATAAAAAAAAAACACAAGGAAAAAAGGTAAAAAATTCCATGGGTTACCTTTCCTAAAGCTACTTTTTATTGAAGGTTTTATAACTATGGTTTACATTTTATTATTTTCTTCGTTTCTATCTGAAGGGCTATCGAAACCAATTGATTTGTTTATGTAAATTTAAACAAAAACATTTCTTTTTGCTTTATGTAAAATAGTGGTGATTGAAAGAACTGTTCATTGTTCAATATAGTGTTCATGATCTCTGAAAAAACTGTTAAAGAATATAGGTATAATAAAAAATAATGTAAAAATGGATTTCAAAATTATTTCCCTATTAGAAACAACACTGTATCAGCATCATACTCGTAGATTATATCATACTATTTCACTCTTAAAAACAACACACGCATCTATAGGTTACTTTAGGGTTGCAGGAACGTTTGAAAAGGGTGAACGTGACGACCTTGAAACATGAAGGGAAACAGAAACACAGGTGTGGTTTTATGCCGTAAAACTTACTACCCTACCCTCGAACAGGAGAAGTCACTGGATGATTTCCATGATTATTTGATTCGATTTATTTTTTCATTAATATATATAATATTCCACTACTATCACACAACGTCGTCTAGTCCCAAGCTAAGCAGAGCTTGTTATGAGTACTAGACAACTGATAAACATACTTATATATTTCTAAATACATAAATATAACCCAGACCCAGAACAAATGATCGTGCACATCACACAAACATTTGTTCTGGGTATCAATCGAATCCACGACCTCCAATATAGAATTCAGAGCCATTGATTATTATTATTATTATTATTGACAACTAGACGAACAGACCAGTCGTTGATGATAATTTTCATTTTTTTTTCTTTATGATTTATAAACACACACTTGACCGACTTGACTTAACAGACTTGGCCGTCCATTTCTGAGACACTGGATTGCGCTTCACGTGTCAAATTGATTGTTGGTTTTATTTTTTTTGTGGTTTACAACATAAATATGGATCTGTATCTTTTAGATCAAAAAGTCTGAAATAAAGTTCTTATTTCCCAGTTCAAAAAAAGGATTCAAATTGGTTTGTTTTTGAAAGCTTTTTATTTTTGACTCTAAAGCCTACTACTACCCAAATACCTATATATTTTATTCAACAAAATCCTAATTTTAATAATAAATTACATCAAAATTTGATGAAAATCATAAAGTGTGGTTCACCGTGATTCAATCAATGGCTATGAAACTTTTCTTTTAACAACTTTCCATAAAGCTGAAAGGAATTAAAATTTAAATCTGTTAAGTTTAGTCAGCGATAACAGCCCCCCTAGCCAAGTTACAATCGTTTCGTTTTGCGTTAACGCTTGTAGTAAGCCACGCCCCCAACTCCTTAGTTCGAACAAACGAATTGGGGGCGTGGCCAACTCCTAGATAAATATAATAAATAAATACAAAAAGTACTCATGGTTATCATCATTTCAGCCGATAGACGTCCACTGTTGAACATAGGCCTCCCCCAAATGACACCATAATGATCGTGTTTCCAGAATTAAGAATTTAAAATCATAGAACTCTCGGGAGTTTAGTCTGGAAAGTGACAAAAATTATGTTTGTTGATAAATAATATTATGTTTGTTAATTGAATTTTTTGGTTTGCATAAATAATAATAAATTAATAAGTAGTTTCTAGATAGGCGTTACCACTAGGTAATGGTACAATAATTGCGTGCTTTCTGCTCTAGGTATAAAAAGTAACAACAAGTATTTAAGTGCATATAATTTTCTAAATAAACTATTATTATTATTGTCTCTTTATTCCACTTACAAACAACTTATCAATTACATTTTTAAATAATTCTTAATAAAAAAGAGCAATAAAAAAAAGATTTAAAAATATAAAAGATTATTATTATTATAGAATGTGTTCTTTTTCTCAGCTCATGGCTGGTTTCGACTACATTTACGAGCCAAAATCAAGTAAATGATGAAGAATGTATGGTGTTTTCAGAGTAGGGGTGTATTGTTGTCCTTCAACTGCGTGAATTTCCTAACTATTCTGCATGTGTTTATATTATTATTATTATAATGATATAAAGAAATGGTAAATCACTCATAAGCAGTAGTATCTGTTCAAACTCTGACCAATACTTTGCTTAGTCAACAAATCTGCATCATCTCAAAATATTATACAACATTCCGTTTTTTTTTTTGCAAAGTAACGTTTTTAAAAAAGCAATGTTGCTACTACTCTTCGAAAATCGACTTTTAGTCATTATAAAGTAGAAAAACCATCGCCAGATAAAACTTTGAAAAAAAAAAGCAGTATCTATCTGAAATAAAAAAAAAGCATGCGTAGGTACTTATTATTTGGGTTCTATAAAGGTCTGCGCCTATTGTGCGCAACAACGCAAGCATTGCTCGCACTCTGAAAGTCGGAATCTTAGCAGATGTCTTTTATTGCGTCATTGCGCGAGAAGCTTACAGTTGTCTGCAGACGGCAGAAATGTGAAGGATCTTACGTATCGCAGTATACAAGATATTGATTTCAGTTTTGTAGGTCGCGGGGTTGTTACCCAATGCATTAGGGCAGATTGTAAAGTATTTAGGAATCTATAGCTCTGTACGCTTTAATCTAAGCCAAAAAGAGCGGTAAATAAAAGTTTGTTAATATTTTATATATGCAAACTTTGAAAGCAACGATTCTATTATGAAAATTTTTTTTTTTTTTTTTTGATAGAGAATATTACGGTCAATGATTATCATCAACTTTGTATCCCGAAAAAAAACATGTGGTCAAGTGTTATTGTATTTGATAATAATTCCTGGCGAGCGAGACCTTAATCTATGCATCAAGTATTAACCTGCATGTGAGTTGATTTTATGTCATAATGTAGCTACATCATCTTTTCAATTAATTTATTTTATACTTTTATTTTACATAGGTACCAATTATTTATCTTATGAATTATATTTAAAAAATATTTCAACAATAAAAGAAAACGTTTAAAAATATTAAAAATCCACCCTGTTTTCGATCCAACCGGTATCAAACGCTGGGTCCAAACGACGCGGTAAGGGATCCGGAGAAAATAACCTCCTAAATATACGAGCCGTGTCCAGAAGACTAGTGAGTGTTATTTATTTTTTTATTTTTACAGGCACGAGGAAACAGTAATAGGTATACTAAATAATTATTTATCTATGCACCGTTAAATTTTGATCGTTTTAATCCCGTGGAGGATAGAGATATAAAAAAAAATAAAGTACTTTTTTTCTAAAACTTGAATTAATATATATGAATGTACGAAATTAATTTTTTTAAGTAAACGAGTCAATGACTTTGTAGGTAGTTATCGGTCGTTGCATACTAACTACCTACAGGACATTGAACTCGTCCAGCAGACGTTTACTTAAAGAAATTAATTTCGTACATGTGTAAATTAATTCGAATAAAAAAAGAACTTTATTTTTTAATTTTATCTTTACAAATTGATAGTTTCATGTAAAGAATCGACCCGCCACGGGATTAAAATAATCAAAATTTAACGGTGTATATTATCCATAATTTTCAAGCAGACTTGCAAAAAAATGTTAAAAAAATGTAGCTAATAATGTGTAAAAACAGGAGGAGAAGAGTATACACGAAGTATTAAATTAACCGACACATATAATTTTAGTACTTATTTATAATTAACTTAAAAAATATCTATTTTTATTTTTCTATAAACCAGTTTTTTGTTATTGTTGTAAATAGTTATTTTTACTTGTTCTTTTTATGTGTCTTTAAACATATTGTATTTGTGTGCACATGTATTTGTCAACAAATATGTGGTTTAAACCAAATAAAAGTAATTTCTTTTGATTATGACACCGATTCTTTTGTACACTAAAGTAGTATATTATTGGGCATTCTATACCACTATCGGCAAGTGCTCGGGCGAGTGCGCCTCGCTGCCGATAGTGGTATAGAACGCCCAATAATGAACGATCGACTCGACTGTGTAGTATATTACTGTACTCGCCTGAAGATTATATGAGTTGTACCACTGACCGCCAGTAGCTAGGCGAGTTCTCCGTGCTGCGGACGATGGGATGGATCATATTGGCATGCGTTTCGTTTTTAGAAACTACTTGATGATTTTGATATGCGCTTCATATGGTGGAAACGACTTGTTGGGTTTTGTAATGCGCTTCAGCATGGAAACGACTTGATGAATTTGGTACTTATTTCAGTATTAGAATCGATTGGTATCATTCTACTCATACAAAGATCGTGCGAGTTATACGACTGGCTGCCAGTAGCTAGGCGAGTTTGCTTCGCTTCGGACAGTAGTGACAAATATCGACATGATCAATGATTAAAATTTAACTTATTCATTTTGACATGCGTTTCGTGGTTAGAAACGACTTGTTGGTTTTTAGAATGCGCTTCAAAGGTGGAAACGACTAGTGATTTGGTCATGCATTTCAGTATTAGAAACGACTTGTTGGTTTTTGTAATGCGTTTCGTGGGTCGAAACGACTTGGTGTTTGTGAAATGCGCTTCAATATTAGAAACGACTTGTTGGTTTTTGTAATGCGTTTCGTGGGTCGAAACGACTTAGTGTTTGTGAAATGCGCTTCAATATTAGAAACGACTTGTTGGTTTTTGTAATGCGTTTCGTGGGGTCGAAACGACTTGGTGTTTGTGAAATGCGCTTCAATATTAGAAACGACTTGTTGGTTTTTGTAATGCGTTTCGTGGGTCGAAACGACTTGGTCTTTGTGAAATGCGTTTCAATATTAGAAACGACTTGTTAACGCACTGCTTTCTGGATCTGAATAATAAACAAGGTACAAATTATATATTAGGTTTATTTTTCGTAAAACATTGGTTTTTCTCGGAAAATTGTATCTACCGAACGCACGAACTCTTGTAGTTTCTGCCACTGAGATGAATTCGCGTCGGTCTGGAACTTGAGTCGCACAAGCGCCTTCTTCCACAGCTCCTGGGAGTCGGTGTGGCGCGCGTCGTCAGCCTTGTACACCTTGCAGTCGACGTAGTACTCTCCGTTGATGCTCGCTGCTCGCCGCTCGCAGCCTTTGGCGACTCGGTTAACGAAGAATGATGATAGACATGTACTCGATGAATCGTCTTTTGGCACGGTGTCAGTCCCGTAGTTGTTACTGATACCGAATACATCATTATCTGTATTGGTTTTTTTACTGAAACAACGACGAAAGTTTTATTAGTTTATCATACACTTACAGGGTACATTTAACGTTTAGATACACGCAGAAAAAAAAATACACACTTAGTTTTTAATTGGTATGGTGAACTAAATTATTGAATAGTTTGTTTACCTCTTACGAATTAAATTCGTTGATGATGGGTGCGACTTGCGTTTCCTATTATCTGCAGACAGCTTGCGGCTGGGAGTCGTTCTCTGGTCTGGGATCGGAGCTTGTTGAAGGTACTCGCACTCAGAGTCAGACCTGAAATAAAGATAAAACAAAATAATAATCAAACACAAATCAAATTATTACAATCACCTACAATGGGTCAGATCTCTAAGCTATGACCTGATCGGAAATATTTTATACTTACATTTTCCACTTATGTCCGTTTGATATACCAGGCTGATGATAGCAGGCGTAGTGACTGTTGGCAGCAGGCAGCGGTTAGATATCAACATTGATAGGATAACTCAGCAAGATCGCAGAGCACTTCTTGAAGATTACTTCCACACTTGTAGACTTCAGTTGGTTTGTACCGAGTACTTCGAAAACATGTAGCTTATAAATCGGAAAACGAACGATAATTCGCTATATTAAAAATGACTGCAACTGTTCATTATAATGTTGCGTAAAACAACATTTTTCCTTAGACGTATTATACTTGTTCAAAAAGTGAACACTAAGGTTCTTTTAGCTAGCACCGAATGACAAGACAGCGAAACGGCTTAGGGCTGTCAAAACGTTTACCAGTAGATAGAATAGCAACAACGGTATTAAGGAATATTCTAGCAAGTAATTTAATTATTTAGCAATCTAGAGACAATCATAAGATTAGTATTTATCATGTTATATATCCAAGTTTTACTTGTGATACTTTTATGCTTGAGTAAAGTAAGTACAGGAAATAAGTTGACTTGTAACAGTAACAAATTTTAAATGAATTTTCTCTTCGGTTAGAAACCTATAGGTTTCTGACCTGGTATTCGACATTTTATTCTACTTGTATTTTGTGATAGTGTTCCTATGTAGTTTCTGATACTTATCCATACTTTAATATGTATGCGTGCCAACCTTGACTAAAACAGCTTACTGTTGCGAATGCAACTAAGCTGACGAAAAGAAAGAAACAAGGTTACACGTGTAATGTTTTACGCAATAACAATTATTTCAATCAAATATTTTATAAATTTACTAATTAATGGAGTATTCGTTATTGACTAGGTAATCAGTAACGAATACTCCGTTAATTAGTAATGTCGAAAAATAATTTGACATTATATCAAAGCTACGACGCGTGACGGGGTGTAAATCGTTTAATCATTTAAAAAATATATAGATTTACAGCGAATGTCGAAATAACTAGTTTTATAATCTCGCGAAGCTGTACCTGACGTTTAATATTGCGATCTGAAAACACACACACGTACATAAAATTGGAACATTTATGTACAACATTAAATAATTTTCAAAAAAGGTAATTATTGAATACGTTTCGTATTTTTATTTAAAATTGTGTTATTTTTTACTAAAAATAGGCACTAACCGATCTTTCTTTTTTTCAGAAATACGTTGATACCTAATCAGATGCACTGCCTGAAGAATAAGTGATCATCAAACCAAAAGGCGTATGCAGACTTGCTCCAGATTAAAAAAATCAAAAAGTAATGCAAAAAGGTAATTAAAGAATATGTTTCGTATTTTTGTTTAAAATGTTGTTATTTTTTACTAAAAATAGGTACTAACGGATCTTTATTTTTTTCAGAAATACCTTGATACCTAATCAGATGCAATGCTTGAAGAACAATTAGTGATCATCAAACCAAAAGGCGTATGCAGACTTGCTCCAGATTCAAAAATTTAATAATTCTGTCACACTACACTAACTTCGATTGTTTATTAGTCGTTATACGTGGGTAAGATCGTTTCGAGTTTAAATGGGATAATAGTTAATATCAAATAGTATAATAATGCCCCACTGTTTGGTTTGCAATTTATTTGTAGATAATCGTCGATGGTCTGGTCATTTACGTAGTAATATTCATAAAAGTAATGGTGCGACCACTGTTTTTGACAATGTCGCAATTATTAATTCTGCGTTTAAAAAACGAATCGTTAGTTACAAGATCATCGCAACTGGCGAACAAATAAATAATTTTCCTGAAATTTTTCTTAATAATATTAGTGAACAAGTTAAAACTCTAATAAACCGATCATTATTGAAACATACAGCTCTGAAAATAAATTTTGAACTTTTTTCTTTTTTTCTTATGTTTAAAAATGATCAAAAGGAAATGAAATCGTTCGCCACAAAAAACATTATTATTAATTTTAATTACGATTTTGATTCAATTTATAAAGCAACGGTTGATTTACTGTTAAAGAAAATTGAAGAGTTTCAGGAGAGAGATAGTGGTTGGTCATTTTTGAGCAATTCCCATGTAGAATTAAATATTAATAAATATCAGCCTCTCGGTGGATCTAAATTTATAATTTTACCAAAATGTATAAAAAATAAAAAAGCTTGTTTGAATATTCGTAACAATGATGAGTTTTGCTTTTTATGGTGCGTAGTGGCAGCTCTGTACCCCGCTAACAAACATCCCGACAGAGTTTCATCTTATCCCTACTTCCGGGATGTTTTGAATGTTGATGGTTTAACATTTCCGATAACATTTTCGGATATAGCTGTATTTGAGAAAAATAATCCGTTTTTGAATATTTACGTGTATGGTTTAAAAAATAATAAGACTATCGTTGGACCTTTGTATTCAACATCTAATCAAAAATATAAGAGCATCCATCTATTGTTTTTAGAAAATAATACTAATACTCATTATTGTCTTATCAATGATTTATCTCGTCTAGTCAGAAATCAGATAACTAAACATCATGGTAAACTGTACTTCTGCGAAACGTGCTTATTGTTTTTTCCGACACGCATCCAAATTGAATCACACCTGTGTGGAGGAATTGCTACGGTATTACCAGAAAAAGGAACATTTTTAAAATTCAAAAATTATGATAGAAAACAAAACATTCCTTTCGTCATATATGCTGATTTCGAAACGATACTCGAACCGATTTCCGGCGATGATTTCAACACCGCTAAAACGTCATACTCACATCGACACATTCCGGCCGCATTCGCGTATAATGTAGTGTCATCATTTAACGATAGGGTTGGCGGCTATAGAAGTTATCGTGGAAAAGATTGTGTTTCAAAATTTATACATTTACTGACTGAAGATGCTAAAGCAATACACAGAATTCTAACTAAAAGCGAGCCTATGATATTCACAGAAATAGATGCTCTAGATTTCAAACGCGCTGTTAAGTGCTACCTTTGTGATAATTTACTGTTGACAGATAGAGTAAGGGATCACTGTCATATTACAGGCCGGTACCGAGGTGCAGCACACCGACACTGCAACCTACAAAATAAAGTACCAAAATTCATCCCAATATTTTTTCATAACCTGTCCGGGTACGATTGTCATTTATTTATTAAAAAGTTAGGTGAAATTCCAGGACAAATTAAAATAATACCCAAGACTAAGGAAAAATATATATCGTTTACAAAGTTTATTCCTCTTGCTGATAATGAGTTTATACAAATAAGGTTTTTAGATTCCTTCAACTTTCTAGGAACTAGTTTAGACAAACTTGCTAAAACTTTGCAAGTTGACGATTTTGTTAACCTTAAATCAATTTTTCCCGATGAAGCGCAATTTAGTTTGCTGATTCGTAAAGGTGTGTACCCGTATGACTATATGAAAGACTGGAAATGTTACGAACAAAAGTCATTACCATCTAAATATTATTTCCATAATTATTTGACTAACGAAGGTATTAGCGATGAAGATTATAATCATGCTCAGAATGTTTGGGCTGTTTTCAATATTTCTGACCTAGGCGAGTATACAGATCTATACTTAAAAACAGATGTGCTTTTGTTGACAGACATATTTCAAAATTTTCGGAAAACATGTAAACAATATTACAAACTCGATCCTGCCTTTTACATAACTGCACCCAGTTTATCTTTCGATGCAATGTTACTAAAAACAGGTGTTCAGTTAGAACTGATTTCGGATTTAGCTATCGTCAGAATGATTCAAAGCGGTATACGAGGGGGCTTGTGCATGTGTTCCCATCGGTATGCAAAAGCAAATCACAAATACATGCCAGAACATGATGCATCACAGCCTCAGAGTTTTATAGTATATCTAGACTGTAATAACCTATACGGCTTTAGCATGTGTCAGTATTTACCGTATTCTAGTTTTAGATTTCTTGATGAAAACGAATTAACTAATTTTCGGGTAGAAAATATCGAGAATAACTCTGAGTGGGGCTTTATATTAGAAGTCGATCTTTTTTATCCTGAACATTTACACAAACACCACAATGATTTACCATTTTGCCCTGAGAAATGTATACCTCCAGGAGGTAAAACGAAGAAATTAGTTGCAAATTTGCATAATAAATACAACTACGTAATACATTATGTTCATTTAAAAAAGTGTTTAGAACATGGTTTAATATTACGTAAAGTTCATAAAGCTATTACTTTTAGACAAAGTTCTTATTTAAAACAGTACATAGAATTAAACACTCGATTAAGACAAAAGGCAAAAAGTTCTTTTGAACAAGACTTTTTTAAGTTGTTAAACAATAGTGTTTTTGGCAAAACATTAGAAAATACTGAAAATAGAGTAACCGTTCATTTAGTTAATCAATGGTGCGATCAATCTAATCGAACTAAGAAATTTATATCCTCCGAGAGACTTGTAGCCAATCCCTACTTCCATAGCGCTTCTATTCTAACTGAAAACTTAGTTGCAATACAAATGAAACCTGACCAAATTATTTTAGATAAACCTATTTATATTGGGTTCACTGTATTAGAACTTTCTAAGACACATATGTATGACTTTCATTATAATATTGTAAAACCTTTTTATGAAGATCGAGTGCAGTTGTGTTACACAGATACCGATTCGTTTGTTTATAAAATATTCACGTTTGACTTTTATCAGGACTTGAAGTATAATTTTTTGCAATATTTCGACACCAGTAACTATAATGATAAAAATGATTTTGACATACCAATTATAAACAAAAAAGTTCCAGGTTTGTTCAAAGACGAAATGGGAGGAAAATATATCTCAGATTTTGTTGGTTTGAGATCGAAGCTTTACTCAATAAAAACAGTCGATAAAGTCATTAAAAAAGCAAAAGGAGTAAAATCAAGTGTAATAAGAGACTTAACTATAACAGATTATGAAAATATTTTATTAAATGGTGGAATTATTCGTAGAAAAAATATTATGTTTAAATCTATAAAGCACGAAATATTTACTAAGAGTGTCAACAAAATTGCCTTATCTCGAAATGATGATAAACGCTCAATATCTGTAGATGGAATATCAACGCGAGCCTGGGGTCACTCACTTATTTTAAAGAGCGAAAATGTATTTCAAGATTAAGCTAATTAGTAATAGAGTTCGAATTTGATTTATGTAACCAGTGTAATATAATCTTAATATTAGTTCTTAAAAATATACCTAGGTAACTGTTTAATGTATGATAAATAATAATTCTTAGTTGTAAAAACCTAAGTTAATATGAATATATAAATAAAATGTGATTTATTATGACTACTTGTTTAATTTATGTTTTGAAACATCATCTTCCTTTTTTGTAGTTGGTTAAATAAAATGAAACCTGACTAAGATTCAATTTGCAAACATGAAGTGCATGTCGAAACTTGAATCGTTCATTTTTCAGATGTAAAATGAATTTTGTACGTATTACAATAAGACTGATTATACAAATTTCGAAGAGCCATGTTTGCGTCAATTCAATCATAACGCTGATCATACAATACGTAACAGTGCATTACCCTCATAAATGCTAAGTTAACACTTTAATCTCAATTAGGAATTGTTTCGATAGTATTTTTTTCTTTTTTTGACCATTTGCGAAATAAAACTCGTCTTTAGTACTTGTACTAAGCAGCGCTGTGCTTACCTCGAACATGTCATCGGTAAGTTTCTCAATTTATTTTTATATTGTTTAGTAACTAGTGGATCTGCTATGAATGTTGTAACCCGCTGACAGTTCGTTTATGCATCGCTATATCAACGTCTACGTTTTAGTTTAAACTTAATGAATGTCTATTTTTATTCCAGAATACAGAATCAGAAATTATGTTTAGCCAGTATGCTCAAAATCCTTATGAAGTATTCTCCGAAACGCTTCACAACGAACCCGAGTACAGCAAAAAAGTGATGAAAGAAAAGAAATCAAAACAACGTTGCAGGGACAAGTCGAAGAAGCACAATTCAACTAAATCTTTTGTAATGAGTCGACTACAGCGACGAGGCATCAAACTAATTAAAATATCAGTCATAGATTTAAGCAATAACAATCCGCAAACCAGTGACAGTGACAGTGACAGTGAGAACGTCATTATAAGTGCGCAATACATTGTTAAAGACGCTATCGACAATGTTATGGACGAAACTGAATCTCTAGTTAAAAAAATTTCTAAATCTTTAATAGATAGTGATTTTTAGTACTTATCTGTTTGCGTATTAAGTTGATTAGGCAAATATTTAGTCCTTATAAATTTGTTTTATTTAATTTTAAAGTACTCGTAGATTATTTTATATAAAGAAGTGTTGGGTGTTTATCAAAATAAAAGAAGTTTTACAATACAAATGGTTTTTTATTTAAGAAAACAATAACCTAAGTAGGTACACATTTATAACTCTAACCACTTTCTTATACATAACACATTTTTAAGAGCACAATGCTTTAAATGTTTTACACAATTTAAATTAGTTCTTCCTTCACAGTATTTTTTATGTAAAATAAAGAAATTAGGACATCCTTCAGTACCAAGGTCTGATACTTTACAGTTCTCACAAAGTTCCTTAACCCACTTAACTTTCTCCAAACCATTAACAACGATTTCCTTATTTTCTAGATAGGGAACGATTATACGACGAAATTCTTTATAGTCGATATACCCTTCGTTCCAATAAATACCTCTGTTTCTTTCTAGCCACTTAACTTGCCGTTTTTCGTCACTTGTTAAGTATTTAAACAAATATGGTGGTTTTATTAAAAATGTTTGGGTATAATCACGGGTAGCAAAAGCTAACTCTTTTATTATAAAATTATTGTACAGGTCTTTAAACCCTTGAACATCTAATATGACAGTATTCGGATTCATGATATTTTCCTGACTGTATTACTTAAAGGTTTATATTCAATAATACAGTCGTTCAATATAAGACAATACGCTGAAGTCTGATCTGGTATTTCCGAATCACTCTCAATTTCCACTCTTACGTCTACAACAGGACCTGACTTTATATTATCAGCTTGTCTAGAGCAATCGATGACAAATAGTGGCGCCAAATCTTTAAATTGTTTTTCACTTAGTAAAGGCTCCGGTCGACGCCCATAATAAGACTGCTGAAATCTGACGTATTGCTCGTATAATAAAGCGATTCTGTTATTTGCGAAACTCACATTTAGGTTTTCATATGGAAAGTAAGTAGAATTAAGGTACACTTTTACATCACGAACGTGACAATGATCGAACTGAGACATATCAGAACTGCTATTGTTTTTTCTATTTGTCTGTAGTCCCATAATAATGTATCTTGGTTTCTCTATTTGCGAGGATGTTTTGATTGACCAGGTATGTTTAGTAGTTTTAGGTAAAGCCGGATATTCGTACAGATCCCAATTTCTGAATATCATCTGGAGTGGTCGATCTTTTTCTAATAGTTTCAGCAAACTTATTTTTTCTTTGTCAGACACTTTAACGTGCGGTACGCGCCAAATGATTTTATTTATCTGAACGTCTTCTACAATTTCACCGGTGTTAAGTTTTACAGCATTCAAGTTAGTGTTGCTTCGTAGCAATATCAGTTCGTGCCTACAATTGATCACGACTTTCTTGAAATCCTCTGCGAAACCGATGATGTTACAGAGTGGTATAGAAGCAGAAAAATTACCACCATTAATGTTTTTTGTACCATCAATATTCCAGCCCCATGAATTAGATGTCTTTGATTCGTTCTCATTCATTGATATCAACGATTTCATGGTGGTAGTTACGCCAGCATTTTTTATTCTATCAATTTCTACTCCATTCAGCTCGTACCTTATATCTTGAAACAAGTAGAGTAGAGCATTATTCGTGAAATGAACACTAGTGACTTTATCTTTCATATCCTTTTTGCTTACGATAATGGTTCCTTCTAAATACAAGGTACTCGCTGATGGAAGAATGTACAAGTCCTGTTGGTTAATAGGTATACGAATTTCGTCATTTCTATTAAAACTAGTTACATAGGGCTTGTAAGAATGAAATTCAATTCCTTCAACCGTATTATCAGAAGTCGGAGCGGATAAAACGTCTAAGATATTCATTTTAGCAAACCAATCACTTTGAGAAATGCTTTGTTGTCTTTAGTTAATTTTATTTTCTTACAGCGAGCTCTTATTTGGGTGGATGCTTGAGGGGGACTGATATTTTGAATTTGTTGATGCGCATATTTATTGTAGTCAATCATTTTTTGCTTCTCAGGTGCAAATACAGTTGCACTTCTTCACCCCGTAAATTTATTAAGCGGTTATTTATATCAATCAATCGGATATGTATGCAGCTTATGTTGTTTTGGTTGACTGGAAAGTATATTGCGTTTTTTGGAATTTCTATAATTCTATAACCAGGAGGTACGTTAAGTGCAAATTCGTGAATTATGTGACTCGGTTTTCCGTTTGTGTACGAGCCGCTTACAATATCACATTCGATCCTGATCACTGTCGTAGGTAAAATGTTGACTGGAAACTGTGACACGTGCCATTTATTTGGTTCCAAGATCTGCTTATCAAAACCTAATAAATTTCTGATAGTATTCTCTTTATTAAAATTTATGTTTTTTGTACAGAATACAGTAGTTTTTAACGTATTGTTATTGCACTGCAGTTTGATTGATGCATCTTTAATTTTAGATTTTAAGTAATCATTAATATCTTGCAATTCGTAGGTGCCTTCTGGTATTTCAATAACTTTGTTAGAGTCATAATAAAACTTATTATTCGTTTTGTCGATGTTTGGAATAGAATTAAATGTTGAGAAATGCAATAAGGCACACTCATACTGTTCATTTAGTTGCAATGTGTTAGGATAGTACGTAGATAAAGTTGACGAGTTTCCAGTTATTGACAATGTGAATGACATCTTGCAAATGATTGAAATAAAAGAAAATTATAATTTTTATACGTTTTTATTCCAAAAAGTCCTTAGATATTCTAAACATAAGTGCCCACAGTTTTCTGTGTTAAATTTCTGATATCTAGTATAGTTATAAAAAACATTACATTTCTTAAAATATCGCATTAGTTCCAATGGAGGTTTCAAATCCCCAAAGCTATCAAAATATTCACAATAGTGGTTAATTTTAACATAAGCTACCCAATGTGTCCCAACATTCTTATAATTATCCAAGTTAACGACACCGCATTCAATCCGTTTTGGCACCCTTGGTAATTGATCCTTCATGTAAACTCCTCGAAAGTAGGGGATGTCACGTGCATACTTTTGTATATCTACATTAGTTAGAGGACGATTAGGTAGCTTATTTCTTAGTTTTTTGAACATTTTATAAATAAACCTTTACCATTTTTATGTGACTTAATGTATAAACCCTTGCCTAACTTTAAAGACTCCATAGCCTTATTGTGTCTTACTGTTTCTTGCAAATTTTGCTGACTAGCTTTGTAATCGTTAACAGTTTTTGCAATACCCGCCGCACCACCAGCTAAAGTACCTAAAGCCGATAAACCAGCAAAAATTGGAATCAAAGGTAGAATTCCTCCAGTTTTTGGTAACGGTATCACTCGCGGTATTCGAATCTTTGAGATTTTTGGAAATATTTTTTTTGCCGCTGCGTAAGCAACGTTGATTAATGTTTTGCTATCCTTTGGATTCAGTTTCTTGATTGTTGATTTTATTTTTGACACGAAGTTCTTAAACGTTTTAACGCCGGCACCAGATTTCAATTTGGCTTTCATAACTTTGCTTACTATCCATGAACTCAGTTTTTCTCCTTTTCCAGCATCTTTGGACTTAAGTCTTTGTTTAGCCATATTTAATAGTTGTAAATCGGCTTTGTGGCGATTGGTTAAGTCTGTATGGTTTGCATAAGCAATGTCGTGATGCATACAAGCTTCGTCTAGCTTATTTACACCTCGATCACCTCGTTGTAATCGTTTCTGGAGTTTGGTTCCTGGTCCGCAATAATTGTAACCAGGCAAATGAAGTTCAAACGGTAAATTATTAATTAATGTATTAACTAGTTCACCTCCTTGCATTGTCCGAATTGTAATGATGAAAATAGTGCAAAAATAATGTTTATATTAATATTATTTTATCCTACGATTGCAGTTTTGTCAATCCAACTGTTTTCTTCATTGTTTAGACCCAACCATTTTACGAAAATTTTTGATCCTTTTCTTTTTAAAACTCTTTCTATCAAATAAACACCAGGAAAGTTGGATTTTTGAAGTTCTTGCTCGTAAAAAGTTCCCAATATAGCTTGCTTTCGCTGATCTTCTAAATGATATGTAACAGGTATGGTAAAATTAATCTTTTTTATGGTAAATATTTCAGTTGACCAATTAGGTGTATAACCTTTCTCAAACTGGTGTTTGTATTTACTGATCCGAACAAAATCACCCACTTTGAACTTAGGTTTTCTACAAATAGAGGAATGTTTAAATGATTTTCTTATATTTTCTGCTATAATGGACATATTAGCTTTATTCACTTCGATTGGCTTAACTCTAATTGTTCGATGTTTTGTATTGTTATATGTCTTTAATATATCTTGTAACGGTAAATCTAACCATTTATAGTTTCCGTTCAGACTAAAATATTTATATAATTTATTTTTAATAGTTTTAATTAGTCGCTCAACAATAGAAGCTTTTTTGGTAGAAAATGATGAGTAATGGTTAATATTGTATGACTTCATAAGCATCTGAAATGAGTTGTTATAAAACTCTGTTCCCATATCTGTTTGTAAATTATCAGGTTTGCGTTTGCTATTAATTAATATTTTTTTGAATGCATGAGTAACATCAAGTTTATTTTTTGTTTTTAATGGCTCCGTCCAAGCATACTTTGAGAAGCAGTCAATCACTACTAAAATGTAATTGTAACCTTTATTATATTTCTTTAGGTTTTGCATGTCCATCAGATCAGCTTGCCATAAGTCATCGACTCCCTTTAGAATGACAGGACGCCTAAGAAAATTTCTTCGTGCTGCTTTGTGTATTTCATTTACAATTTGCTGCTTTGCCATTACGAAGGTTTTTGAAGTAATTTATCTACCTCTGCCTTAGTATAAAACTTATCTTGCAAATGAGTTAAAATCTCAGGTATCTTTGCTTTTAAAGTAGCCTGAACTGTACCCTTAGCGTCTTTCATGATTTGAGAACGCAATAAACCAATCATATTATTAAATTCTTTTAACATGTTAGCATTTAAATGATCCACATAATCCTTGTTCACAGCATCGTCTGATTCTACCGGATACCGAATTCCTCTCAGTCTTGATGTTTTTAAATCAAAATCTCCGTTTTCTAATTTTAACAATGCATTCTCATTAAACTCAAATAACTCCGAAAAACGCATTCTTTTGTGAATGTAGTGTCCGAATTTGTCTACGTTCATGTCTAGGTGTATTGTATCGAGAAGCTGGTAATAAAATAAACACATTTTAAAATATTTATTTATTTATAACTTTACTTTCACGCAATTCTTCAATGATAGATATAATTTCATTATCTAATCCTGTGTTACCAGCATCTCGAGATGCAATCAATAATTTTAATCTATCCACCAGTTCATTGGGATCGTCCCAATATACAAAATCTACGTTTTTCTTCCACATTTTTGTTAAGGGTAGTCCTTTTCCCTGCGATTGGTGCTCTTGAATTGTACTTCGTAGTTGGAATAGAGGCTTAATAATTTGCAAATATTTTTGTCCTTTATTACTTTTTATTGGTTTACCAGGCTCATAGTCTCGTCGATGTGCATTTGTGTCTAGTAGCATCGACTTATAATGTTTCATATCACTCTCTGTAACCAAGCTTAAATCTACGTTCTTTTTCAACAGCAACTGTTTTAAACCAGGCGTATTTCGGTATTTGCGTCCAGCCACGATGATATACTCATCGCTGATCGTTATACGAGCAGAACCTAACATCAATTTGCCGCCTTCTACTCTAACACCAAACGGAATATCTGACAGTGCTTCTGAGGACACTGACCAGGACGACGTATCACATCCCTGCTTGTTTTCAACTAATGATTTATACGAAGAGTCACTTTCGATATCAGATTCAAAATTGTCTTCATTGTTTCCTTTACTAATTGGAACTTCTTTATGTAAAGTTTTATTGATAAATGGAACTTCGGTTTCTTCATTTTCTATATTATGCAGGAGAGGAGCCTGCTTACTGACATTAGCAATTAGGTTGAGTGGTTCTGTTACCGGCTTGAAAACTGATTCCAGCACTTGCTGATTGTTAATCTCAACATCTCTCATCTTTCGTACTTTCTTCTTAACAGCTTCTGCAGCCTCAACTATTTGTCTTTTCAGTGATTTTTCCATAATAACAAAAAAAGTTCGTGATTGATTATGCGTTGTCTGAAGAAGAATAATAATATAGCGAGGGTACAGGTCTTAAATATTAATATTTTTAATCAAAGACAACAAAAGTGTCAAATTTATTTCTGTAACATCCTTTATTTTTGGAGCAATCCTTATTAATTACTACATAATTGAAGGGTTCACTCCATATTTTTGAACACATTTCACGAAATTCAATCCATGACATATCAGTGTTGACATGTTCTTCATAAATATGTCGTAAATTAATTTCATCTTGTTTAAAAAGTATGATTAAGTTCGCATTGTCTCTTACTAACTGCTTAGGGATTTTACTGTATGTTTGGTTTAGATAAAAACAATCAATGCATTTGTGTCTTCCCATCGCAAAATAATCACGCATGTTACTTTGATTTTCACAAGCAACATCATCAAAAATAATCACGGAGTTGGGTTTTGCGTCCTGAACGCTTAGTACCTCCTCATTTCCCTGATATTTCTGGAGGGAAATACCAGGCACCCGTTGCAAAACTCTTTCTAAAAAAATGTACTTGGGTTGGTGCAGAGTTTTTGAATAAACATAAACATTTTCAAATCTTAATCCGTTTTCGTGTATAAGAAGACCAATTAATAAATTGGTTTTTCCGCAGTTGGACGGACCGCAAATGATACATCGTACTGTGTTAGGCAATAATTCTCCATGACGAAAACTAGTCTTACAAATATCATCGCAGACTGTATTAACATGCAGCGATTGCGGTTGTTTTACAAATTTCATGATTACTGTCGGAAATGAACCGATTGAAAATGAGTGAATGTATATAGAACGTTAACATTTATAAACTTACCTCTTTTGGGTTCCTGGTCATTGATCGAGTCGATTGTTCATTATTGAGCATTCTGTACCACCCTTCAGAGCGATAGCGAGCTCGCAAGATCATTGGTCGTGTACAGTAATGCACTAGAGAGTAAGTAAACGGAGAATCGAGTTGATGGTTGATTTTTCATCGTGCTCCTAAACGCGGCATACTAGCCAGCCGTACGGAAGATAGTGTTAAGAAGCAGGTAACTAGTTATTGGTCGAGTTAATCGTTCCTAATACACGGTCCATCAAACTGTCTCGTTCGAGTGGAGAGTCGAGTCGATTGTCGATTATTGGGCATTCTATACCACTATCGGCAGCGAGGCGCACTCGCCCGAGCACTTGCCGATAGTGGAATAGAATGCCCAATAATATACTACTCACTAACTAAATTTATTTTAAGAAATCGCTTTCTCATAAGTGAGTGATCGACTTACGAGCCAATACCGCGGTTTTAAAGAAAGTCGGTTTTACTCGCGGCTCGTTGGTGCTGATCGACTAGCGAGTAAAATAGTTTTGAACGACGAGCCGAGTAGGAAATGAAGCAAACACGACGAGCTGCTAACCAGGCTCGTCTTTCGTCTTGCAATGATACACTAGCGAGCTTTACCGACGAGCCATAAGACCGCAGTTTTAGTCGCCCGTCGATCAGTGGTGCTATTCTCTAAGAAAACGCAGCGCTACCGCAACGACGAAAATCCAAATAAAATTCATTGAATTAAGAATCCAATGTATAGGGAAATTGGGTTGAAAATCTAATGTATCTTATTTGGTATTCGTCGTTGAGGCAGCGCTGCATTTCTTAGAGAATAGCACCACAGGGCCTTTACAATAGTAACATATAAAATAGGATACCAGGAATTTTACTCCCTTCAAAATAGTCAGGATTTACCATACAATTTAAGACGGCATTAACCGATGGGTAAGAAATACAAAGAAGCCAATTAATTTGACAGGAGTAAAATTATTGCATTGTCTTCCTAGTTTTAAATATTAGTAAAAAAAAGCGATAGTTTAAAATAGGTTTAGTTAGTATACGAGACATTTGGCGCCCATATTATACCTAATACTCATTTTGTAACACTGAACTCACAAGCTACAACCCATTATTTTAGGCTATCATAGTTTGAAATCTCTGTCACCAGCCAAGCATTTGGTCCGCTTTGAACAAAGCTTTCATGTGGATACAGTAATCCATTAAGGTGCACCAGTATATTGATACAAAGGGTAGTTACTACCACTATCTACATCTGGTCATGCTTTAACAAAGCCTGCCGGTTCGTATATTACGATAACAGAATCATATGTGTCATCAGAGGTATATGCACGCTCAAACTTATCAGTATGATATTTGTATGATATTGTGATAGGAGACGTAATAAAAGTCTTCTACGCTTTTATGTTATATTGTTTTAGAAGCAGTTTGTTGCAAAATATAAAATATTTTAAGTATATAATTATCCATATATGAAATCCTATTTTCTTTTTAATCATAAACCTTAATTGCCCGATTACCGAGACGCGGCGCGACGCGCGGCGCGTTGAGTGGTCCGTCGTACATAGCCATATGTTTGTTCACGCGAGCGATGACGCGGCCCGCTGCTGCAATGTAGGACGAACGCCTAACGCGCCGCGTCTCCGTAAACACGGCCTAAAAGATAATACTATGGTGCTAGTTTGCACGTTACCTGGCATGTCATTTCTTTAGCCACAATATTTTAATATACAAAATACTATCGAAACTATGGTATATAAAAAAAAATCTATTCTATTCTTCCCGTGAGCTACAACTAAACATTTTTTTAAGGTGGAAATCTCATTATCGAATAACTTATTTCGCACGCATACGTGCATTTTACATGGAGAGGCAGTGAGCAGAAACTAATAGTATTGTGATTAAAATGGACTAAAACGCTCATTGAACAGTATTTCCACAGAAACCAAATATCCATAATAATTAAGTGTAATCATTTGCGGACTAATTATTATGCCAATACTGATTTAGACCCCGCTCCAAAGTACCGTTTAATGGATAAAGGCAATGATATTGCTGTTTGACTCACAAATACTGGATTTAATAGGTTTATTATTGGATTATAGTAGATACTCGAATAATGCTGTGTGTTCAATTCAGTGAAACTTAGAATGATTGACTAACATACAAAAGGCATACAATCATTGCCCATTTGTGTAAAAAAACATGTTTTCAACACACTCACTCAAAAATAATGAGTGTAACTTCAAAACATAGTTGATGTAACTGACGCACGGCTAGCTTGATCCACGACACGGCCTGTCCAATACATTTTTCTACACTAGTTCGTGTTATACTGCATTATCTGCCCAATAACAGTAGAGGTTTTTCGATTATGTTAATATCTTTTCTTTTTTTCTCATCATGGTTTTTTCAGCAGTGAATATGATTTATATATAGGGTGACTGGTAATTAGTGAACGATACTTAAACACGTGATTGTAGTTATGATAACAAACAACTTTTCCTATGGGACCAAACTTGAAATCGCAAAAAAATCTGCCAAGTTCTGTACATTTTGACCAGGCGAACACAAATGTACCGAACTAAGCAGATTTTTTCGCGATTTCAGGTTTGGTCCCATAGTAAAAGTTGTTTATTATCATGACTACAATCACGTGTTTAAGTATCGTGCACTAATTACCAGTTGTCCTATATAATATATTAATATAAATAATACATAATTTAAATATAAAATATATATATAATAATTATAAAAACTAATTCTGTGTGTCGGTTTGCTTATAAACATTATTACAATCATAGAAAAGCACTTGTAAGGAGGTCGTCAAAAAAATCAGAACTATATACAAATACAAATCAAACACCCATTTTTTCGTAGGGGGCTTAATAAGGCTCGTCACCACTCAGGCTCTGCCAACAAAACAACTCATAGCTTATGCATAGGTTCACAAAATTCAATGAAGACAAACATGTAGATAAAGTTGTAACACTATTCACTTCCACAAACACATTATGGAAATGTGTACATAAATCTATCATGTCCTAGTTTATACAAGTATATTTGTATCTGTCGCGTTTTCGCTACAATATAAGCGTACTGTATGTAGGTATATGAAAGTATGTATGGCAACAAAAATTTCGGGATTCTGGGCAATTTAAACAAAAAGGTCATGGCAGTTAGTATCATAATTTTAGATGTAAAATGTACTATGGAACTCGCACTTTCTCGAACCATGCTCGGTTGTCTGAATCCAGCGGATCCCAGTGGCTTTCACCAGGTTTGGTTAAAATTTACAATAAATATATTTTTTAAAATTTTGGTTTTAAACATTGAATGAATTTCATAATGTTTAGACTTTCACGGTTAAACTACTGAAACAATTTTATAAAATTTTGCACAAAGCTTGGACCTCAGAGATCGACAAATTAGGCTTTTCATCTAGTTTCGAGTTTGCCTTCGTATCCGCTATAACCGATATTCATGCAACGAAGGTTTGGGCAAAACTTGATGTAGAATATTTAGGCAAAAAAATAAGTTATATTTTCGAAATAATTAAAAAGTACTGTGCATCAAATTGTTTCCTAATATAATTAGTAGTAGTTACTACTACTGTGCAGCTTTTAATATTACTATATAAAAAGCTGCCCGTTTATAAATAGCTTATGAAGCAAGTGTTCAATGTAAAATCAATTTTCTTTAACTTGTCAAAAAGTCGTTAATCATTAATAGTGACAGGATGGTCGTGGAGAAATTAGCGATGTCGCAGGCTGAGGCTGCTAATGTATGTATCGGCACGCCTTCAGGGCAAAATTGAGGTTTGAAGCAAAATCCAAAAGGAAGAGTAGGTATTTATATGAAATTCTGTTGCAATTTTTTTTTAAAGAAACCCGTGGTCTTAGGACACAAAGGGCAAGTGAAGGACACAGGTGTGATTTTAGTCAGAAAAAATCTGACACGCCTTCCCGCTCCACCTCTTCAACTCTCTCAAATATTCCAGTTGCCTGCCATCTCTTGGTTTCTTCTCATGGGCTTCGGTCCTGGGTTCCTTTAGTTTTGCTGATATCTCTTTTTGGTTTACAATGCGCCGTTAACTTAGAGCCAAATTTACCAATAAACTAATCGCGATTCGTTCAATCAAAACGCAGTTTGAGCGCCTAATCGAGATTATAGCTTCATTTTGCGTTTCACCGCGATGACTTGAACCTAGTTTACGCTAAACTCAGTTTCAATTCTTTTGTTGTCGCCCATGTTTACGACACGGGTCTTTAAACTAGATTACGCTGAGCTCAGTTTAGTTGAACTAAGTTTTTATATTGAATGATGAAATCAGCCCTTAGGCTTGATCCATATTGGACGGCTAGGCGGGTAGTTAGACAAATACTGCTCCTGCAGATGAGGTCCCCTGATAACTCATTAATATTGTGTATGTGTGCCTATTAACTGCTCCATCTTTATTTTTAAATATAACATGTATTTTTTTATTTAGACACATTGCTTTTGCAATATTTTTTTGGACCTCAACCGCTTTGGATTCGTTAGTAAGTTCGTACAATAGGTGGAAATAACCTTGCTAACAATGCTAAAAGTTGTCTTTGAGACCAAAATGTCAGTTAAAATTAGCGACGAATCTAACAAACTAAAAACTAACACAACGTCCAGGTACAATGAAAAGACCATTCAGTGAAGCTCTGTATAGGTAGTATCCGGCAAAACAATATCGATACTTTGTCAATACAACAGAAGCTGTAGAAACAGTACAGTTTGTTTTAACATTGTTTACTCTTCTTTCAATATAAACTCGTTAAAATAATGATTAATTCATCCATGTTTTCCTTTTAAGCTGAAATTGGAATGGAAAAATGTTTTATATTCTTCATTTTGCATACAAAAAGCATCACTCGACGTTGGGATGTGAAACATCATTCGAATAACGAACACTCGAATAAACACACAAGCATTCCCTTTTCAAATTGCAATCACTTTTTAATTTAGCGATTAAAAATAATAAAAACGCATTCAGACTTTTTGATTGTATATTTCTTCGATTTATAAAAAGAAATGTCGTGATTAACTGATATACGGCCATCTTATGAACCTAAAAATTGTAATAAAGCAAATAAATTCCCTTCAAGATGCACACAAAGAATAAGTGGGGCTATTTGAAATTCAACTCCTAAGGACATAGTGAAGGGTGGTAAAGTTTGTATGTATCACACTTCAGAGTCAATACGAAAGTTACAGTTTGTATGCAAGTAGTTTTTTTATGTGGGAAATCATCCAATGACTTCTCCCACTCTAGGGTGGAGCGGGAGGACGTGTCAGACTTTTACTGACTAAAATTCATTCCTATGTCCCTTCTTTGCCTTCATTCCAACCACACTTCATTCGTACAACCCATGGCCCCAGAAAGTTTCGACCCTGCTGGACCTCTACGGTTTTGCTGATACTTCCTTGAGACGCACGTGGAACACACTACAACTACGCGCCGTCAATAACCCGGGCTCGATCCGGGCGGTTACCAGATGGCCGGATGGCAAGCTACCCATTGCTCACTGGTCATGGTGACTGGAAATCGGGGTCGAGATCCCGAATTCGTTTAAAATTTGGCACTCGGGTAGACAATATCTCGGAAACATCTCATAAAATATTATTTCCTTTGGACAATTTTCTACTTACACACAGACAAAGCTGGTGGGAGAAGTTAGTTGAAAATATATTTGATGTTTGATCAGAATTTTTGACTTTTCACGTGAGCAGACTCACGAGTAGCTACCGAAAAAAAAAACAAAGACCGATAAAAAGTAATAAAAACACGTTCAGAATTTTCGGTGCGGAAAATAAAAACGCAAAATCCAGTCAGGAACATATTTTGAAGAAGCGTCTCTAATCCCATATATTTGATTTTTGATAAGAATTTTTGACTTTTCACGTGAGCAGACTTACGAGTAGCTACTGAAAAAAAAAAAACAAAGACCGATAACAAGTAATAAAAACACGTTCAGAATTTTTGGTGCGGAAAATAAAAACGCAAAATCCAGTGAGGAACGTATTTTGAAGAAGCGTCTCTAATCCCATATATTTGATGTTTGATAAGAATTTTTGACATTTCACTTGAGCAGACTCACGAGTAGCTACTGAAAAAAAAAAAACAAAGACCGATAAAATGTAATAAAAACACGTTAAGAATTTTTGGTGCGGAAAATAAAAACGCAAAATCCAGTCAGGAACGTATTTTGAAGTAGCGTCTCTAATCCCTGAGGCTACAGACTAGGGGCTGGTTTAGTCAAAGCACTTTGCAATGTAACAAGAAAAACGTACTGTTTGTCACCTTTTACTGTTAGTAGTGCTCGTGGCAACGACTTTTCAACTCAGTTTCAGTCTGTGTAATAAATGGTATACCTAATCATTTAGTGTTAAGTACAATTTTATGTGTTAGTGTTTTTTTTTTTATTGTAGATAAAATCATCTAATGACAAATCCCACCTTTGGGCGTGGCGGGAGATAGTGTCAGACTCTTACTGACTAAAAACCTACCCTGTTCTTTCCCTGCCTTGGTTCCAGGACCCTAGTATGCATTCTCTTTGAAACTTACTGGCACTTTTCCCGTTATTAAGTTCGCATGATTTTGCATTTTCTTTTACATAGGACACGCCAAATAAAAAAACTAGTCTTATCTTATTTTACTAGCATCATCTTATCCTTGAAACCTTATTGAGAAAATAATTGTCCTTTTTTATTTATTTATATCATCGAACACATATCGTATCGCATTTCAAATTTATTAACACAAATGATAAGCAAATAAATAAATAATAATAATGTACCTAACATAATATTCCACAACTATTACACAACGCTGTCTAGTCTCAAGCTAAGCAGAGCTTTTGTTATGAGTACTAGACAACTGATAAACATGCTTATGTATTTCTAAATACATACATATTATAGATAAATTACACCCAGACACAGAACAAATGATCATGCTCATCACACAAACATTTGTTCTGGATGGGAATCGAACCCCCCACCTCCGGCATAGCAGTCAGGGTCACTAACTACAAGATCAATAGGCCAGTCAAATCAAGTATGGATTGAGTCCTTTCTACTTAACTACATCCAATTCAACTCCTAAGGAGGATGGGGGGGGGGTTGAATTACATTCCACGGGATTAAAACGATAAAAATTTAACGATGTATAGATGTAGAAAATTTCATTTTTGTTTTCACTAGATTTTATTTTTGGATTCCTCTATTTACGGTTAAAAAGTACTGATAACTGTCAAAAATACAGGCAAATGTGCTAAAGCCGTATTTATAATATTACGCATATGAGAATCAAAACTATAATAATATAATATGCTAACTGTACTTACCACAGATATAGATATACCTAGATAACGCAAGAGCAACTACTTCGTGTGCCTAGCTTACGTACAAAAATCGTAAGTGGTCACTTTCGCGCTCAGTCTGCATCGGAGTACAGCACTAGTCGGGTGCAGTTAAAAATAAAAAAATGGTCAATTGTGCTGTTGGTGTGGGGGTGGAGCGAGGGGGACGCCGTACGCGGCGGTGTCTTCACTAAATAGTGCTTGTGACGTCATAATAGGTAGTCAAAAAATGGCACGCTTGGTTTTCATACAGATCGTGATGCTTGCGTTATCTATGTTTATCTATATCTGTGGTAGTTACACTGTACAATGTTAACTGTAATATATATGGTTTATCAATATAATTCTTATTTTTCTCAGAACACCATCTAATAATTATAACATTCGTGATAACCCAATTGAAAATTAATCAGCGGCGTAATAGAATTGACACCCGTCACGCGGTTGTAATCCTTGATTGGTTTGTGCCCGTCAATATGCTCATTGATATCTAATTGCTACATTTGAATTAACTAATAGGCACCGCTATATAGGGTGATTTTGATTTAGGAAATTTTCAAAGTCGTGAAAGTATTCTTTTTTGAGAAACTTTTAGTTATGATACCCGATTTTTCTTTTGTTTCGTTTTAATTTGTTGGCAAATATTAATTTTGCAAAATACAAACAGTCAAGTGTAAATCGATCAAGTTATAAAATTTAAATATATAAATATATAAGAAACTATAGAGTTTTTATAGGGTTTACAGTCCCATCCAAAGTGGGAGAGGTCATTTGATGATTTCCCAGTAATATTTCAGTAACCTTTTGCGAGGGCAACGATAATTCTTTCGAACAATCAGCAGTCCTGGCAGGGGATCCTAAGTTTATTCAATACTAGCTGAGCCGGCAAACTTCGTACCACCTAACAGTCGATTTCTTTTTTCGTGAATTTTTCCATATTTTCTCACCGTTTCAACCTGCCCTGGAGTGTCACAAATATTTCAGGACCAAAATTAGCTAAATCGGTCCAGCGGATCTGGAGTTTTAGTGAGACTAACGAACAGCTATTCATTTTTATGTATAAGACCAGCTGACGCGACAAACTTTCTAATAAACGATTTATTTTTTCGTGAATCTTTCCGTTTTTTCTCACCGTTCAAACCTTCCCTAAAGTATCACGAATATGTCAAGATCAAAATTAACCAAATCGGACCAGCGAATCTCGAGTTTTAGCGAGACTAACGAACAGCTATTAATTTTTATAATATACTAAGAGACCAGGCAAACTTCGTACCGCCTAATAGTCGGTGTTTTTTCTTAAATATTACCATCTTTTTTTACCGTTTTAACCTTCCTGGAGCATTACGAACATTTCAAGACCAAAATCGGCCAAATCGGTTCAGCCGTTCTCGAGTTTTAGCGAGACTAACGGATAGCTATTCATTTTTATATATAAGAAGATAAGACTAACTGACCTGGCAAACTACGTACCACCTACTATTCGGATTATTTTTCATGCATTTTTCCATATTTTCTCATCGTTTAAACTATCCCTGGAGTATTACGAATCTCTCATGACCAAAATTGGCCAAATCCGTCCAGCGGTTCTCGAGTTTCAGCGAGACTAACGAACAGCTGTACATTTTTATATTTATGAGGATTTGAAATAATAAATGGATCGTAAACATACGCAATCTAGTGATAAGATAATGACAGTCATTTCTAACAACAAAAATAGTCAAAAATCGTTTTAAAATAACTAAATTCCAACAATGGTAAAACATATTCCTATAGGTACATGCGTACCAAAAAATTGGTAATTACAGTCATCCTGTATAACGGTGACCTTTGTCTGCCAGTTATGATTGGGGTTTCAGGCAGTTTAATACTCGTGTAACTAAATTAAGTTGTACTATCTCTGTTCTCGTTACTTCATCGGTTTTAGTTTCGTAGAACGCGTGGGATTTGAGATAGAGTTACCTTTAACCCTAGTCTCTGAATTTCCTAAAATAGATTCTATTTTAAACAAATGAATTGTCTGAAGTCAAACCGTTTAAAATGTGTTTAAGCTTTAAATATTTGGCTTAGTTTAGCGAGTAAAGATCTATTATCAGTCGCCTTTGAATATTGACTAATTGTTTATAGGTTCACGTACTAAAGAAAGATTACTTTTTGTCCATCTGTCGGTATATCAGTACCCTTTTTCTCAAGAAAATGTAAAGGTGATCACTCGAAATCATTATCAAATACATAATCATTATAAACTTGAGTTTACTAGTCCTTTGAGGAGTGTAAAAATCAAACTATAAAAGGCTTTAACTCTATATTGTGCTAGCAACAATCTAAAGTTAAAGCCTCCTAAGGAACGTATACTAACATTCGCAAGGGAATCAAAATCTATTTAAAAGGAGGTTGAGTTAGTATTGTGTGGGTAATTTGGCTAGAAGCAATGACTTAAAGCACAAGTAAAGGGAATACCGTAAAGTCATATTTACATCACAATATAATTACTTACGCGTGTGTTGTACGATAGCCTCAGTGAGTGCGTCCGACTAGGATTTGCTTTGTTTTTATTTTTTACCAAAAATTTTGCTACCATGTTCTAAACATTTTTAACACACTTTCTGCTTATTTCTGTAGCAGCCAATGAAATAACTCGAAGTTTCTTTGTAACTGAGCAATATATAAACAAAAGCGGACTTGTTTAAACTTTGGATTAGAAAGGTGTCATTACATCACGCTAAAGTGAGGATTTCCGAGGTACAGGTGTCTGACAAGGCTTGATGGAAACACTTTAAGTATGAAGAATAAAATACATGCCTGTGGCTCGGACGTCCGGATTTTCCGGAACTCCGGATTCCGGGACTCCGGAACAAGGGCCAAATGCGTGCTCGCCGTCGTTAAATCAAACAAAAGCCCTTTTTGAAAATGAAGGGTACAAATCTGAGGGAAGTCGGGAAACTGAAAAGAAAAATAGCCTTTCTCTATGTTATGAATTCCTGGCATCTACACAATACTTTGATATTCATCGACTTTAAGCAAATGTTTTATTGAAGACGCAATTTAGACGAGATGTCGCTCGATCTTTTCATAAATAGGAGAAATTTATCTTCATTTATATGTAATTGAAAATTTTATGAAATGTAATCCCGGTCGGGGAGGTTTATTGTCAAAATGAATGCCTTTATAGGATAGGCAATGATTATTATTATCAAAATATGTTTTGGTATGGAGCAGTTTTTTACGACATCAGTATTTAGCAAGAAATTGTAGATGGTATGTAGTTTTCTATAAGTTAAGTAAGTAGATTCATGAAGAAGTTTTCTTCTTGATTTGACTGGCCTGTTGGTCTAGTGATCAGTGGCCCTGAGTACTATGCCGTAGGTCGTGGGTTCAACTCCCATCCATGACAAATGTTTTGAGTGATGAGCACGATCATTTGCTCTGTGTCTGGGTATAAATTGATCTTAATTTTGTAGATAGATAGACATAATGCTTTTTTGTACACTATAAATAAAATTACAGTAAGAACTTAAAATAGGGTATCACAATATGTCTTAGTGCTAAAAGCGATTTTTTACAATCATCCTTAGAATTTATTTGGGAGTGAAAGAGAAAAGCATACGCAGATATGTATGATGTTTTTTTTTTCATTATACCACGCCCCGGACTCGGGTTGCGAAACTGCCCGCAGTCTGGTCTTAATGACTCCCAACGCACCCTCTAACAATTACTCTTGGAGCAGCTTCACTCTTATGTCATCCCACGCCCGCTGAACATGTACTGATTCGGGGATTGCTGCACCCGAGTTAAGGGTCAACCAAGCTGACATAGCATCCGACACAAAGGGCATGTTTCCCCCGTCACCATTAATATTGAGTAATACAGTGACTAGGTTGGCAACCCCATGCGCAGACGCCAAGAAAGCCGGCAGACTCACAACCCGTGCGCAACGTACCCCGAGACCACCACATCGGATAGGCAGAGCCGCCTGTCTCCACTGGGGCCCATCTAGGGAAACATTGAGAACAGACTCCACTACCAATTTCAAGGCGTTGTCAAACGAAGAAACTTCCTCTAGACAAAGCCAAGTAGGGGTGGACCTTAACATGAACGTGATTTTTGGAAGACCGAAGCACATGCGCAGCAGGACAATCGCAACGTGCGCCGGAAGATCTTTAAAACGCTCTCGAGCAGAAAGGAAGAATTTGTATGTATTTAGAAATATATAAGTATGTTTATCAGCTGTCTACTTTTCATACTACAAGCTCTGCTTAGTTTGGAACTAGATGGCGTTGTGTAAAAGTTACGGAGCATTATAATTATTTAAATTTAAAAAAAGGAATCGTAAGAAAAATTTTCTTCAAAAGCAAAATGTATTTTTAAACTTCACAACGTATGTAACCAAGTAATTAATTCTAGCATAGTACTATGTCTGAATATCCCAACAACTTAATATGATTAGGTACATAATGAATCTGTAAAAGTTGCTCGTACGATATTTTATCATATCCTCCTAACTTTAATTACTTCGACGGGGAGTTGTTACTTCGGTCGTATTACTTTAGCAATAAATACGTCTTGAAGTTTTAACGAATATCCTACTTATTTCTAAGGATTGGATTATTCATTTTAGCAATAATATGTAAATTAATAAAATTCTTCTGTACGTGAGTTTTTCATCTACCTCCTGCTTGGGAAGATACGTTACGCGCTAACATCTCAATCAGAAAACCTGGACTTAAAACACACACTTCTATGATCAGTGTCATCACAGTCGCAAACCTACTGTTACTGATAGACAAGAGCAGAGGTAAAAGCCGGCCCTGTCGTGAAATCGCGTTGGCCGTAATTAGTCTACGATCCTAGTTTCAGCGGTCCACGCGCTAGAGGCATCTATCTACCGCTATTTTGATTTAGTCTAAGGAGTTTGTGGATGGTATGAAAATAGAGCAGAGGTGGCCGAGTGGTAACGGCCCCGACTTACGAGTTGTATGTCACGGGTTCAAACCCAGTCAGGCGCATTACTTTGTGTAATTTATTTCATCACCACTGCTCTCAAAAACGGTGAAGAAAAACATACTGAGGAAACCGGCATGTCCTAGAACCAAAAATTCGAAGACATATGACATCCACCAATCCACACTGGGCCCGCATGGTGGATTACGGCCCATTCCCTCTCCTAGAAAGGAGGCCTGAGTCCCATCAGTGGGAACATTATAAGGCTGATGCAATGCAATGCAATGAAAATACAACTGGACTCAGTAGGTGACTACTGCAATAGGGTTCTTAATTGTTTTCTGACAAAATGCCAGCTTTCGGGTTGGACGTCTGTCATAACTTCAAGTAATCTTATAATCTAAAACTTCGTCTGCGAGAATCTTTTTATAAAATCTTTTAAGCCGTATTTTGAGGGTAGTTTTGAAAAAAAAATATAGTAAAGATACTTAGTCTTTTTTAGCTATGCTTATACGATAATTTGTGCCAAGTTTCATATTTATTAATCAAAGAAATGAGATTCTTTCATGTAATTTTTAACACCTCTCCTCTAATCTTTAACACCTTTTTATTTTAAGTTAGTAATTATGTTAAGTTTAAAAGGAATAAAATTTGTACACAAATGAATTTCTCCCTTTTCACCTTTTATAAGTTGAATTTTCTAAAATATCTTAGTACTCACCTTTCTCATAAAAGGAAACTTTGTGCAAATATTTCACGTTCCCAGGCTCAGTACTTCGCTTGTGCGTTAATATGTCAGTCAGTCAGTTTCTCTTTTGATATTAAAAATTAAGTGTACATAAAGTACATTGATCGCATTTGGACCAAATGCTACAATAATTTGAAATACTTTTTAAATAGTACATTGTTACCCTAGCGGTAAAAGTAACTTATTAATTCCCGAGAAGGAGTTTGGTGTCTGAGCGTAGCGAGGTTGCCAATAGTTCGAGGTGCTAAATAAATCTTTAATTCGAGGTGAACACTGTGCTTTTCATTACAAAGACAAGGAAAGTAAAAATAAAAATCTGAATCGT
Source organism: Leucania comma (assembly GCA_958295575.1). Taxonomy (NCBI): domain Eukaryota; kingdom Metazoa; phylum Arthropoda; class Insecta; order Lepidoptera; family Noctuidae; genus Leucania; species Leucania comma. The sequence continues at coordinate 7,616,716 of OY282469.1, forward strand.
CGTATGATTTTAGGTATCTTTCTTTTGATCAGTTTCCACTTCTGCTACTGCTACTACCTCTTATGAATTAGGTGTTAAATCCCTATCTGAATCAGAACTTAATATCATTGAACTTATCGTGTTAATACAAACCTCATAAAATAGAGATTTATTAAAGTATTTAAAACAGAATCCTACAATTTGAAAAAAAGTGAAGATCGGATTACCGCTTTCCTGCATATATTGTTTTTATTTTCTGTTACCGGCTGGTCACAGAAAAAAAAGTCATTAAAAAAGATATATTTTTTTTAATAATATTTATGTTTGTTATTTCAATTGTACATCGCGCTGTAATTGAGTGGCTGTATCTAAAGTTGGGACATGGTTCAATTGTTCTTCGTGAATAAAACATAAAGAAAAAATAAAGAAAAGAAAATTAATAAATGAAAGTTGCATTCCATAATCTGCTCGCTTACATGCTGTCTTTAAACATTCAAAATATGAGATCGTAAATTCTTGCACTTCCAACTTGCTAACCAGCCAAGTAAAGATCTGAAGACATAAAACCTATGTCTGTATATAGGTCAAACCAATACTCTAGACTTGCATAAGCTGAAATTGTTATGCGAAGGCACGGCGACTCTCGACCAACTTGCTTGCTCTGACGTCATTCTGACCCTAATACTTTAAAAACGTATGTAGATGTATTATGCGTGGAAGTTTTATGGGTAGTGTGGTGGAACGTTGTAGGAAAAACATCGCGTTTTCATGAAGAATTACACATAATTAAACAAATAACTTGTTTTAAATAACCTATCTTGTTATTGCATCATATCAACCCTTTTCAAAAAAAACATCGTAAGTGACAGTTTGAAGGATTGGATTTTTTTTCTATAAATAATAATGATAAATTATTTCAATGCGTAAAAAATAATACGTTAAATCGTAAGCTGTTTGTTAAGGTTCACAATCCTTCGATAGTTTACAATATCGCGAGATAGATTGTATTCTAACGGTATTTACATTTTTACGGTGATATACAACCTTATTTTTAGTATATGCGAAACCCGAAAAAGGGTCTAGTATTTTTAAGCAAAGAATCTATGTACAAAATTTCATAACTGTATCATAAAAAATCACACAAGTTATAAGCTTGTTATGTTACATGGTGTCCACACAAACTCATGGTCACTGGGCCAGCCGGGTGACTGAGGGGTTGTTTTACTCTCGCACCCAGCTGTGCGCTGGCTACTCAAGCCCGCTATGATCTGCCGTGACCTATGTTGTACTTAGTGTCGGAGGTGTCCAACATGTGACTTTTTAAAATATTTTTGGGAAAAAATATAAAATGGTGTAAAAATTACTAGGATTCTCTGATTCTGAACAAACTGTATTCAGGTTTCGCATGTACTAAAAATTATGTTGTATATTAAAAAACACGTAATTTTATTAAAGATACCAGATACTTTATAAATGACGCAAACATGCCCATTATTTATCCCGTACAGTTGTTAAAATTGAGATAGTACCGGTTGGCAGTTCACAGTCGATATACCTATACACATGACGCCTAGTCTTCGATATGAGCAATTTAGTACGCTCTATGTGGCGCAAAAAAATGCTCCTAATCCCTTATATGTTTTTGTTATTTGCATCTTGTACAAGCTCCCCGTGTAGGTAAAGTAAAACGTTCAATAATGTGTAAATGAATTCCTATTCTTAAGAAGGAAAAAAAACTGTTGTACGAGAATGTGTCTGTATAATATAAAATGCACATATTGGAGGCTTTGCTGCTGGTAGTAACAATTTTGTAAGACTGTATAAATATCGTCTTTATTAAACACAAGGAAACAAGGATTTTTTTCTATAATCTTGTGTTTATAAAGACTGGATCACAGGAGCTATATATTTTTGGGCACCCACTGGTAGTGAAGCTTTTTACAATCCTGAAATACTTTTACGGGTTCTATACGTCTGATTGAAAAACCTTAACCCTTCTAAAATCGTACGTGTGTCTCTCTGTCTGTTAGACCGATCGAGTTGATGTTCAATTTAACATAAAACATTTCCGAGAAGCTAAAAATTAAATACTAAAAATAACTGTTTCTTTGACTTGGGCCCTCTAGGACTCTGAATCCCTTGCAATCTCAGATATAGACGAGCCTGTTTGATGTTTCATTCTTGAACCTACTTAAATGAACAAAATACTTTCCGAAAACTGTCATCGAATACATTAGGAATACTTTTAGGGTAGATGAAAATAATATATTTTCATCTACCCTAAAAGTATTCCTACAATTCCAGCAGAAGACTTCAACATTACATAAATCAAATAAAATATCAAAATAACACTTGGTCTTACTCCACTTATTGAGGAATATAAATTAGAAAATATTAATTAAATACTACGACCATATTGGAGGTGTGTCAGCGGTGGAGCACCGTTATGTCAAGAGTGAATAGGTTACTCCTAGGCAAGCGTGCTCAATAGTCGATCAAATCGTCACTTAACATCAAGTAGAAAAACAATAAAGAAATTTACAAGCCGGTACTACATATACGTTTTTAGTAAGGGTCGAATTTAAAAAGTAGATAAAAATATTCATTGTACTGAACCCTCACCACGCAAACCGACACACGATTTTCACTTTTATAATCGGATTATTTTTTCAGAGAATACCTTTTAGCATAGATATTTAGGAAAAACTAGTCTACTCACACATATGCAACCGGCTTTTGTATGGATAGAACGGGAGGAAAAAAAGGACCACGATATTTCTTCCGAACAATCTTGCAGCTCTGGCAAGCACAAAAATTCAAACTAGAGGACAATTTTAGCTCCATACAATAATCTAATACAGATGTAAAAAAAAGTGGACAACAGCGAGTCGGACACTAAGGGTTTTGTACAAACTAACTTATGTAAATACTTCAATTTCCAAATCGAGTCTCGGAAGATTTTTGCGAATCGGAAAAACTTTTTATTTGTGATGTAAGTACAGACTTACAGTTTTTAGATTTATTCCTACATTTTTGCTATGAGACCCTGCTTGATTTTAGGGTTCTAGGTCAACGGGAAGTACCCTATGAATTTTGATTCCCTTTAGAGTATCGAAATTTAGGTTTTTAGCGATATAAACGGCCGTATCTTTTTTTATCGTTAATTTAGAAGTTTGATTTTTTCACAGCTTCAATTTACTGTAGATTTGAGTATATGGGTTTAATTTCAATTCGATACCTCCAGGCGTTCCAGAGATAAAGGGTCTTGACAAGCAGATAGACAGACAGAAAGACGGACAATAAAGTGATCCTATAAGGGTTTCGTTTTTCCTTTTTAGGTACGGAACCCCAAAAATAAAAAAAAGTATAATCAATTTTAATGCAATAAACACTAAAAAGTAGAAAATATCTTTAATATCGGTAGTTACTGTTAAAAAAAATGAAACAAAACCAGAAACTCCTCCTTTTTTCGAAGTCGGTTAAAAAATATCAGCAAGTCTGGAGCGTCATTACACGTTGAAGAACTTAGTAAAACAGAATTATTCCACTCGTTTCGTTGTGAGTGAATCATAAAAAACCAATGAGACGTAAATGTTTCATATATTTTTACGCTTACAAAGAAAACTGCGAATGTGAAGAGATAGCGGGCTCGTTGCCGACATTTTACGATTTTAGTGATGAGACCAACTCGTGTATGGAGTCGTATCTTTGGAATAATGAAGACAATAATAATAATGTTGCTGTATGCTGATGAATACTAGCTAAATTTATAAAAATAGTTCACTTTGATGCAAGCGTAAACTTCGCCATTAGTAATTCCGTTATAGCAAGAGGCAAATTTGCGAGCTTTGTCTTACAATTAATGGTCAAAAAGTTTCACTGAGAGCAGTGGTGGCCGAGTGGTAATGGCCCCGACTTACGAGTTGTAACCCAGCATTACTTTGTGTAATTTATTTCATCACCACTGCTATCAAAAACGGTAAAGGAAAACATCGTGAGGAAACCGGCGTGTCCTAGAACCAAAAATTCAAAGATATGTGACATCCACCAATCCGCACTGGGCCCGCGTGGTGGATTATGGCCCATTCCCTCTCGTAGAGAGGAGGCCTGAGTCCCAGCAGTGGGAACATTATAAGGCTGATGTAATGCAATGCAAAGTTTCACTTATTACTTTCGGGCAGCTTTGGTGAGAAACGTGTTTGATACATTTGGATAGATGTTATAGCAGATTTTCGGCTTCAAAACGACTTTACGTTCGTCTTGGCTGTATATTTCACCTCAGACCTTATTTGCAAACATTTATTGCATTTTTATGCAACTGGGCAAAGTATGCCATTATAATCTTTGTCCGGTTCCATAAAGGCTAGAAAGAAAAATAATTACAATGTTGGACGAAGTATATTCCTGGCAGTACTAATGAATCTAAAATCAAATGAATTTGTATTCCACATTGTTGTTATTCAGAGTTAAGTTACGATCTACATTTCTCTAAATAAAAAGTTGACAAAAATATAAACAGTCTTTAAAACGTACGCGTGGGTCGAATATTACCTTTTATTTATTTATTGATAGGCTCTTGTACTGGAATTTTGTTGGTTAAATTATGATCCGCTTTACATTGGAGGCGTTGGAGCATACTAGCTTAGAAGTAACCTATTTACTCTTGACCTAAGGAACCCTAGGTTGTAGGTCACAGGAAACACAAACACATACATTTGCAAAGACACACACACAGCCGACAAAGATACACACGGCCGACTGGTGTATACCAGTGGCGCATCGCCATATGTTTAGTGGTTCGATGATGGAACGGGCGCGGGCGAAATTAAGTTATGCAATTCCAATACACACTCCCTAAAATGCAGCCGATAGAAAATCAACAGGCTAGCAACTCAGCGTCGGCACTCGAGAATTTGAAACTTCGATTCGACGAATGCACCATTACTCTTGAATTAAGTAATATTTTCTCTTGAATTAAAGACTCTTAGGAGAAAGCAAAAACACAGACTCCTCATTTCACTATCTCAAGAACAAACTAAATTCACATCCTCAGTTGATATCCTATATAAACAGGAATGCAAATGTTAGATCTATTTAGTAATGCCCTCGGGATGATATGGGTAAAATATTACAACGACGCCGCCGCATGTGATCGCTCTAGCTTATAATTCGTAATTTAAATATGAAACGATCACATCTCTTTATGTGAGCAACCGGACTGGCTGTTGGAGAATTTGGTCTCTTGGGAAAACCTTAGTATCTCATAATATTATCATGCCAATCTCAGGCTAACTGACATAGCCATAACAGACATAGAACATCGGCTTGACATTGAAATTGAACTGCGCAATGATAACTAGCAGTTGGATGACGAATAGTAAATCAATATTAATGTTCTCTAAAATGTTTTCATTTATTGATAAATTAGTATAAGCATGAGTCATTTGACTGAGAGGACATTCACAAATTTCCGAATTTTTAAGAGCATTCTAGTCGGTAACTTGATCATTGTTTGACAACACGGTTTGACTTTTAAATTATTTAACTTGATTAAGTTACAGTTGTATGATGTTGTTGTTGGTGGATGAATTTCTTTAATATAATTACTTTGAGAACTGTATAAATGTTACATCCAGTGATTATAACAGTACATGGGGTTGATACAAATAAATACAGCTTATCAATTGGCTGACGACGGTCCAAAGACACTTCAAAGAAGCTCATCTCGACAGCGACATGGCACAAAATCGTGCACAATGGAAAACGAAGACATGGATGGCCGACCCCAAATAAATCGGATAAGGCTTAGCCAGAAGAAGAAGAAGAAGATCTATTGACTAGGTAAGTCATCATCATTAGGTATCAATTTAGCTGAAAGACTGGTGATTTGTTAAACATACTCGTATGCTTCGCCCAAGTATGGTCTGATGAATGAAATGATGATGAATGGTCGTGACATTTATCAGGTCATCGATCCACTTTGTGAGAGGCCTTCCAACTGTGTATCTTCCGGTATGATAAATTATATGATATGATATGATATGATATGATATTTTATTTTTGCAAATAGGTCCTCAAAAACACTTTTACACGTCATTTTTTTTTTTTCGTCAATTTTAACTAGATGAGGCCGGTGTTTCCTAGCTGACTACCCTGAGCAGAAACACCGAAACAAACTCAGGGGTCAAAGTCTCTTTTAAAGTTCATACAGCAAACAAGTAATGGTCAAAACATATGAGAACCATGCAGATTAGTGTCTGGGATGGTCTTTTGAAGAAAGAACCACTCAGTTCTGAGTGGACCTGTCCAGTCAGTGCAAGCATTTGTCAGTATTCGTAAAGCTCAACTCAGGACTACTAAGGAGCTCAACGACTTGACGAACAATACCAAAGAAAGGACATTTGGGTAGGCCGCAAAAAGTACTCATAACTGTCAGACATTAATTAAAATTAGAGAAAAACGAGAAAAAAAAATCCACATAGTCCCCAAATTCACAATAATAAAATATACAAAATGTAATTTTACAGAGTTAATATTGCTAAAATAAAAAAAATAAAAATTATAAAAGTAATTGTTAATGTCAAATTGTAAAAATAAACAATGTCATAATTGTATAAAAAAAAATTAAATAAAAAAGTTAACAATGTCATAATTGTAAAATAACAATAATCGTCAAATTAAATATAATAAATAAAACAAATAATAAAGAAGGGCAATTTAAAAAAAAAAAAAGTAAATGAAATAACAACAAATATAGTGAGTACTGGAGCAGGTCAATCCCAAGCCGTTTTGTCCTCGAGATACTCTTTTACAGTATAAAAAGCCTTCTGGCAAAGTTTCCGTTTTACAAGTTTTTTGAATTTATTAAGGCTAAGTTCCTGAATAGGACTGGGAATCTTATTATAAAAGTGTATACATTGGCATCTAATTGAGCCTCCTATTTTTCTGAGTCTAGTCGCAGGAACCACTAATTTGTATTTGTTCCTAGTATTCACGTTGTGAATATCACTGTACTTTTTAAACAAATTTCTATTTTTGTGAACATACAAAATATTTTCATAGATATACTGAGATGGCACAGTCAAAATATTAATAGTTTTAAATTTATCTCTAAGGGAGCATCTGGGACTTAATTTATAAATTGAACGAATAGCCCTTTTCTGTAAAACAAAAATAGTCTGAATATCGGCGGCATTATCCCACAATAAAATACCGTACGACATTACGTTGTGGAAATAACTGAAATAAACTAAGCGGGCTGTCTCTAAATCAGTTAGATTTCGGATTTGTCTAACAGCATACAGTTACAGAACCAAGTTTTTTTGATAACTTATCAATGTGTGGGCCCCACTGAAGCTTAGCATCAAGAGTTAAGCCCAAGAACACTGTAGTACCTTCAGGACTCAATTCTTTACCTTTTATTAGCACACTAGTTTCCACTTGCCTAACATTAGGCATCGTAAACTTTACAAATTTAGTTTTTTTTTCATTAAGAAGTAAGTTATTAACATTAAACCAGTGTACTATTTTTGAAAGGGCAATATTTATATCGTCAGTAACCGGCTGCTGATGTTTAAGTTTAAACAAAAGCGAAGTGTCGTCTGCAAACAACACTATATCATGGTTATCCTTTATAAGGTAAGGCAAATCATTTATATAAATAAGAAATAAAAATGGGCCAAGAATTGAACCTTGGGGTACACCCATTGACACTACAGACCCGGGTGATCTTATTCCGTTTACGTCAACTCTCTGAATCCTATCACTCAAATATGAAGTAAGAAGATCCAGGGAGGAGTTCCGGATTCCGTAATGGTGAAGTTTCCTGATTAATGTTTCATGGAGAACACAATCAAAGGCCCTGGACAAATCACAAAAAATGCCCAGGACATCGCATTTGTCTTCCCATGCATTATAAAATGTCCTAAAAGTTCAACACCGGCATCGGTTGTTGAACGACCCCTTGTAAAACCAAACTGTTTAGTTTGTAATAATTTATGTGTATTAAAAAATCTTTGTAACTGTTGTAAAATTAGTTTTTCAAATATTTTACTAAAGGTGGGTAGCACTGAGATGGGTCTATAATTCGTGGGGTCAGATGTACTACCCGTTTTAAACAATGGTATTATTTTACTATATTTCATTAAGTCAGGAAACTCGCCACGATCAATACAATTATTAAAAATAAGTGCTAAACTGGGAGCTACTACGTTTATAATAGACTTTACAACATCCACAGAATTTCCCCATAAATCCGTAGTCTTTTTTACATTCAAAGTATTAAAGGTTTTAATTATATCTACATAAGTAACATGTTCAAAATTAAAATCGGAATCGCAAACTTTTACATTTTCTTTGAGCAAAGACTCTGCATCAGTAGGTGATGAGTTCAGTGATTTTGTAGTTAATATGGGGATCTCTGAAAAGAACTTTTCAAAAGCCGCGGCAACCTGTGAGTCCGAATTGACCACATTGTCATTTATTATAAGGCTATAATCATTACACGGTTTTGTAGACTTTCCAGTTTCACTATTTATAATATTCCAAGTTGTTTTAATTATATTACTACTATTTTTAATTTTGGAACTCAAACAACGCGCTTTTGTGGTTGAACATATTTTTTTGAATAATTTTGAATAATTTTTAACATATAAACTTAACTCAGCAGTGTTTACAAGAATTCTTTCATCATACAATTCATAAAGTCGCGTTCTGCTTTTATGGATACCAATAGTAGCCCATTCACTGAAAGATACATTACTATTAACCAATATAGTTTTGGGTATAAAAGTGGAATTAAATTGCTTACAGTACATATTAAAAAAAACTCTCATATTGATTATTCAGATCATCTAATGTTGAAAAAACTGGTAAATTATTAATGAGTTTAGTTTTAAAACTTTCTAAGCGAATGCAGTTTTCGGGTTAACAGTGATATTCTTTTTAGCCACTTTGATGTTTGGGTTTTGAAAAGTAATTAATTGCCCACAGTGATCAGAATCTAGTAAATTTATAATGTTTTTGTGGCTAGGTATAACATCAGTATAAATATTATCTATGCAAGTGGCACTAGTAGGAGTTACTCTTGTGGGCTCCAAAAACAAATTAACATATTATGCGGTCGCTACTCCAGAACCTTTCTGCAAGCAATATATTCTACCCACTGCCACTTTGACGATTTCGTTGCTATGTAAGTTTAACTATAATTTTAGTTTATATTAAAAAAAAAAAACTTGTTTGACCACTAGCTCACCTGATGATAAGCGATGATATGGTCGCGGATAGAGCACGCTAGCCTAGAAGGAACTAGTAGAATATTTATACTGTAGTATTATTATTTGGTACTTACGAAATACGATAAAACGACAACTTAATTAAATTGCAGTTTATTCCAGTATCTTTGTGTACTCCACTCAAAGTTGTTTGCGTTTCATAACATAAATTAGTTTACTTTTTCCAATTAAACTTTCATTTGTTGATCTCATCTCGACAGTCACCTTTAGAAATGAATTGAGTTTTATTTTCTAAGTTTTTTTCTTATTTTCATGCTGAATAATTCAGATCATAAACATCATTATATCACTCGAAAGACACCCACTTCTGGAGGTAGAAGCTTGGAGCTAAGCGTTGTCTCATCAACTCATCTTGTAGGTACTACTCAAATCTAGTAGACATCTAAGGTCTTGTCCAAGTCAGCGGTTTGACAAGCAGCAAAATATAATGTTCGTTAACCCAAGTCGTCGACGGCGCATATTGTTCCACGCGCGCCTCAAGGAGTTGTCAGCAAACCGTAGGGGTCCAGCAGGGTCGAAGTCTTCTGGAAAAAAATATATCATAAAAAAATGTAATATGCCTGACATTTATTTTTTTAATTTTCTGTTTTTACCTACCTTTTTCTTTTCCTTCTTGACTGTATAATAATTATGTGTCATAAAGATAAAAAATAGCTCAAACAATTCCCACAGCCAAAGTTAACATTTATCCCTACTATAATTACACAAAACTTAATTACAGAGTAGTCAACATCTATATTGATAGTGCTGCCAGTGTCAGATTAACACAACAGAGGAATACGCCTCACTTTACTAATGTACGTATGACGGCTATATGAAACGACGCACATTTTCCGATCTATTGTGTGCGAGGACGTGAGCGTGACGTCGACCCAGATATGTGTCCATACCACGGAGTACAGGGCTACCGGCGCGCGGCGTGCTGATTTAATATTCACAGTGGGTAGTGTTAAACGACTCTGTGGTTGTACTGGAGGCGTTGATTTTAGTATGGCTGTGAAAATTGTTAGGGTTTATTGTCTGGTAATGTATTAGGTGTGTATTTAGGTTGGGATTAGGAGACAAAAAAAAATCTTAGGGTGGGTTTTCGAATTGAATATTTTGAGTTAAGAACGTATCAAACCCTATTAAGGTGGGTTGAATATTGAAAGGATTAAAGTAGAGTTAGAGAAATATTCAACTTCAAAAGCTTAAATCAGAACTCGGGGATCAAATAGGAACACGGAGCCAACATTACATGGGAAGAGGAAATGAGCAATAGTATTTTATATGAGAACATGACCATATTACTATTTAATTTGTATTCACAGAATATGACACCAGTACTATCATATTCATAGAATAAGGCACAAATATTATCATCTTTATAAAATAAGACACAGGTATTATCATATTCGTAGAATAAGACACAAGTTTTAAATTAACAGAATAACTATTATTATGCTTCGGGGAATTTCTGAAAGAGTTACTGGGGCAAACTTTGCTTATTTGTCAGTTCTGTAGGTATACAGGGTAGTAGTAGTCCTATATAAACTGGATGATTAAACCAGACCAATATTTTAATCATAAAACAAAACAATAGACACCTCTGACAAGTATTATTGTCATGCATTAAAACATTTTTCTTACGATGATTGTATCGTAAGCCGGTATCGTTAATTTTTATTCTTTATTATTAATTCCAATCAACTACAATATTGGTTTCATTTCAAGTTACATCGAATTCTACTTGATATAACGAAGTGCTGTGATAACCCTACGCTCTATATCCGCGCCCCACAATGAACACATGTTGACGCCAAAACGGATGACTACGGAAAATTGAATTTTACATACATTCGTGTTAATGACACTTGATAATGATCGTTAGTGATGCTCTATGATTGGAACGATGAGAGCAATTAATTTTGGTAATGTAGTGTGTGATGAAATAAATTACACACAGTTATGCGCCTGGCTTATTCGAACTCGCGACCTACGCCTCGCAAGTCGGGGCCGCTACCACTTGACCACTACTGCTCTCAAAACGATGAAGGAAAACATCGTGAGGAAACCGCTATGTCCTAGAACTAAAAATTCGAATACATGTGACATTCGCACCGGGCCGGCGTGGTGGATTACAGTCCATTCCCTCTCCTAGAGAGGAGGCCTGAGTCTCAGCTGGTGGGAATATTATAAGGCTGATGCTATGCTATGCTAATGTAGTGTGTTGTCGAAGTGCTTGAAACTTTGCAGCTAAAAAAAATAACTATGATGGTGGACATTCCACATCATACAAAGCGTTTTGGGAACTCTTTCATTATGCTAACAGGTAAGGAGTGGAATATTCGCTGTTGGAGTCTGTGGGTCCAAGAGAGAATAGGTTACTTCTATGCAAGCCTGTAATAAAAAAAGATCTTTTTAGTTTTGGCTTTCGGAGTACCCACTTTACTTCCCATGTCCTCCCGCTACGTTATCATGGCCTTAACCAGAGCAACGCACAGTATTCTGTCTTATTCCGGATTCTGAAAAAGGATTTTTATAGAAAAAAAATATTTTTAACTTATCTAATAATATACTAAATAAATGTCCGTACAGCACTGCAATGCTGCTAGTTTTTTGGAAACATTACCGGCCGAAAACGGTGCGGAAGATTTTCGTCAACATATTTTAAGTTGATTTAAGTAATGTCAGTTTATTGCAGAAACAAAATAAACTTAAATATTTACTAAGTATTTATACTAAACCTATGTACATAAAAACTAAATTAAGAATGTATACTAGACCTAACTATGTACAAATATAATACAAAAACACCAAAATATACACTCAGGCGTCGAAGTACAACTCCATGCGGAGGAGTACTTCGCTGTCTGATTTAAGTTAATTTAAACTAAGTTTTTGTTTGTTTCTTCTGCCAGCGGTTTTGGCTGCGTGAGTTAGGTTTCTTTATATAAAATTTGGAACACCTTTTCTTCCTCGTCGTGTTCACCTACGTCATATGAGGAAATGATGTACATAATTTCACACTTCTAGTCACCGTAATTTTTGGCGGTCCCTTTTTTTTCCACAACCGTTACACAACGCCGTCTCGTCTCAAGCTAAGCAGAGCTTGGGTTTCAAATACTAGACAACTGATAAACATACATATACATATATTTCTAAATACATACATATTATAGACAAATTACATACAGACACAGAACAAATGATTGCGCTCATCATCATCACACAAACATTTGTCCTGGGTGGAAATCGAACCCACGACCTCCGGCATAGCAGTCAGGGACACTAACCACTAGACCAATTACAGGCCGGTCAAACCAGTCATTGATATATCAGTCAGTCAGTTTCTCCTTTTATTTAATAGATATAATGTTTTGCAGTTAAGTATTTTTTAACAAGCAAAATAGTATGAAGTAATTCTTAATTAAAAATCTGTACATTATTTAGACAGAAACAATTGAAATAAACAGTTTCATTGTTAATTTACGAATGTATCATAGACTAAGATCTTAGAGCTGTCTGTCATAACTTATTTTCACATGGATGAAAACTTAGGTTTTCAGTAGCGTTCTCTAACAATTTGTCTGACTACAATTTTGTAATAGTTACCTGAATAACATATTTAAGAATCAGACATGTAAAATAAGTAAGGTTTATTTATTTATTGTGAATATTTTAAAAACATCTGTCAGAAGTTTTGGTCCATGGAAAGTGTCTGTCAGTAAGGAAGAGAACTTACGAAGCGGTTTTCTCCTGCTGCCGCCGCGGTAGCAGGCCCGCAGCTTTTGTAGAATGCAAATATACATGTAAAAAATTAAATCAGTTTTCACGACGCGGCTTACAGCCACGGTGTGCGCGGTTGTTCGTGGCTGCCGCTTACCGGCGCCGCGGTCACCGCTGCCACCTCGGCGGTTTGCACCCGCACGCTCTGCGGTCGGTTGGCGGTGACCGCACCCTATCGGCCGACAGCTTGCGGTCGAAAATCGCAACTATTGCGATGGCGGCGGCGGCGGCGAATCAACTGCCTCGTTAGTTCTGAAATAATATAGCCGTTTCCTCTTCCGTGGTGGCTGCGGAAAAAACCCGCTTCGTGAGTTCTCTCCCTTATGGTACTACTTTAAAATAACAAAATACTACTACATGTTGTAATATCACATCACTAGATAGTAATACTAATGGTCACAACCCTAGTGAGTTATATTGTCATTGTCGATATAGGTGTGGCGGTCTAAACATCGTCTTCATAGTGTAATTATGTACTTGTTCTAAGCTTAATAAATCAAGCATTCACCACATCAAGTCTTTCAATACAAACATTACACTACACTACTGAGAACCTAAGGTTCATCCATGTGAAAATAAGTTGTCAGACAACTCTGGGATCTTAGTCTATCATGTTCGTTGAATTAAGTGCAATCTTCTCTACAATTGCGAGTTAAATGCAACCGCACGTTCTAAGCTGTCAAGACACTGTAGTGTAGTTGACTTGCCGTAACGTTGAGTTGACTGCTTGAATACCGCAGTTGGAATGCAATCTGTCAGAGTATATCATTATATTCTTCAGTTGGTTAACAATACCAATATACATATAACTGGCCTGTTGGTCTTGTGGTTTTAAATTTTCGTGTGATGGGCACGATCATTGTTCTCTGTCTAGATGTAATTTATCTATAATATGCATCTATTTAGAAATGTATAATAAATGTATGTTTATCAGTTATATTCATAACACAAGTTCTGCTTAGATTAAGATTAGATGGCGTTTTGTTATAGTTCTGGAATATTATATTATATGGCAAAACAATTACATTTACTAGTTTTTGTTATCATTTCAGCTGAAAGACGTCCTCTGCTGGACATTGGCTTCCCGCAAGTGATATCACAACGAACGTTCCTGTGCGTCTCGCATCCATCGAATTCCTACAACTCTTACCAAATCATCTGTCAACCAAGTAGGAAGTCTTCCAACGCTGCGTCTTACGGTTTTTTTTTTTTAAGGTTGGAAATAAACATTTCTTCCTCTCTGGATGACGGGCGTGTCAGTTAGGAATCAGTAACTGAATCGATTCCAATAATTTTTCACAAAAATATTTAAAAAAAGCCATATTAAGTTGGACACCACCGACACTAAGTACAACATAGGTCACGGCAGGTCCTAGCAGGCATTAGACGTCAGAGCACAGCTGGGTGCGAGAGCAAAACAACCCTTCAGCCACCCGGATGATCCGGTTACCATGTATTATTGCGAATAACTTAAAATAAGCTTATAACTTGGTGATTTTTCATGACATAATTATGAAATTTTGATATCATAGATTCTTTACATACCAATACTGGACACGTGTTTCCGATTTCGCTAATTTTTTATACTAAAACTAATGTTGTATAATTCGGCAACTGCGAGCGCAAGTAGGTATTGGTCACGATCTTCAATTTGTACCACCTAAATCAGATCATCTTCAGCATTTTCTCTACTGCTTATCATAGGGCTCCCTCGAAATTTACCATAACGACAAATTTTGTGATTCTCGCGTGGTCTATTGTATTCCCGACACTTTCAATCAGTCATTGGTTTACCATGTAGAAAGTGTTCTAATGCCGCATCACCCGGATTGATTCTGTAGTCGGTACTGATATAACTGAAAGTGGGTGTCTACTCACTCATGTAATCGTAGGCTTAGTTCCAACGAAACGTGCGTCAACGCACGATTAAATTTAAAGAGAGTTCAGATGATGAGCACTAACGCGTGTTTTGACAGTACTCGTCACTACTCGTCAGTCTAGTTCAGTAGAACTTAAAAAATGGAAAGTGTGTGCTCAACTAAACACACGCACGTTACATTAATGTCAAAGCGCGAGTCAACGCGCGATCGTCTGCCTCTACAAACCTTTTCTCTTAGCAATGCGTTGGCACTCACTGACGCGCTTTAACGCGCGAGCATGTGATCGGTTGTTAGGTATGATTATGATGTCTATACGCGCAACTTGAAAACGCGCGTCAAAACTTTTCCATCTGAACATAGCCTAGACTATTACCTTCGTAAAATCTTAAACAGGCAATCATTTTTCATCCCATCCGTTTTCTATTCAATCTCCCATTAGATCAACTAAACGACCCATCTATTTACTCTACTAAATGGCTTTTCATTAACTACTATAACCAAAGGCGGCAAAGGACCCTAAATTCAAGCAACCATGACCTCACATAGTCAAATGTGCCTACTCGATCTCTCATCGCTCATAGATACACAACATAAATAGCAATGCCAACCCCTTTCCATTTATCATTTAAACGCGCTTAGGTATTATGATTAAAGGGCTGCGGATATCCTCATAACCCACAATGTTTCCTTTGCGGTTACGCTGATGATTAATTTACATTCTTTCCCGATGTCTACACTTATGATATGTTGGTTTTAGGGCTAGCTTTATAGTTGTAATTAATGTGTGATTAGTTACCTCTCTATAATCTAAAAAGAACTGAAAAATCGTTTTTTTTTTGTGAATTACACTTGTACTAAAACTAGATAACTAACTTACTATGTGATCTATTTATATCACGTTTTATTTCGACCTCACTGGCCACAGACTTTTGTGGTTTTTATTATAAAAATCAATCCGTGATTTGGAACTTTAATAACATAAAAAAAAAACATTAGAACCAAATAAATTCATAATCAATCAAGCAGTAAATTTAATCTATTGATAACTTTCTAATGATGTATTTCGTGGCAACACAGTCTTTTCCCTCTTATATTGTCTCGTATCACAGTAACATTATAAAGGCGAACGTTTATGAGTGTGTGTGTGTGTATGTTTGTCACTTCTTCACGATCAAATGGCAGGACGGATTTCGATGAAACTTGGTACACGGGTAGATCGTTTCCTAGAATAGCATAAAGAATACTTTTAATCACGGGAGTGTGGTCATATTTTTCAACTTTTGCATCAGCTCTACTTAATCAGCTTTATAATGTACCAAATTTCTGAAGTATGCAATAGATCAGGGTCGAAGCCTGCTGAGGTTATGGGTCAGCTTTTGAAAGGAAGGCTCGGCCCCGGTACGATAGGCAACGAAGGAATGGGGTAGGTTTTTAGTCAGTAAGAGTCTGACACTTTTTCCCGCTCCGCCCAAGGGCGGGATTTGTCATTGGACTTACCATACAAAAAGTATACATTAGATACGTATTTATAGTGCGCAAATGTATACGCAATCTTTGTGTAGTTCTATGGATCGCAATCTTACATGACCGTGGAGCGATCAGGCGTGAGACCAACCGCTTTACATGCTTTTAGAGACACGGAGATGTTACACTATGCTAATGAGATATTCCAAATGGAGAACACTATATCACTTTTGGCTCAATCTGAACATTGAACCTAAAATATTACACTCATTAGTCGTACCTGGCAAGTGGGCAGTCATAACTGCGATATCCCATTGTTTTGAGGTGGGAAATCATCAAATCACTTCTACTGCTCTAGGGTGGAACGAGACGGTGTGTCAGACTTTTACTGACTAAAACCCACCTGTGTTCTTCAGTTATCTTTTGCGATCTAAAGCCACTGTCATCTTTCAAACTTTCCCGCAACCCTAGCAGACTAAAATGTACTTTCTACAGACTCAGTGACCATTCCACTTTATTTCCCACTTAAACTTAATATCTAAAATCTTTTACGAAAATCATTTTCCATTGCAATCTCCGGATCTAAACATGGTCTGAACTTAGCTTTAAATGCTAGTGCTGCAGTCTACTCCGCGCCTTCGCGAGAGTCTCTGAAGTTTGATTTTTCAATAAAAGTTTCGCTACAGAGAAATAATTCTCTAAACTTAGCCGTGGGAGTTTTGAAGTCGGATGTTAGCGGAACAATAACTCTATAATAATCGTTTTTGTTACTCTCCATGAGCACAGTCGTGTCAGTTTTGTCGCTAGTGATAAATCTTGGAAACTATTGAAGTTTTGAAGGTAGCGATTGCTACTGTAGTCTGGAGTTCGATTTGAAATAGTAGTTAATGTGGAAGAGACGGCAAACTTTAAAAACGATTAATAAAAAAACACTTTAAAAATGAATACAGTTTTACTTGCGACTATCGATAGAAATCCAAAAAAATTCTAGAACAAGAAATATACTATGACATTCAAAGAATTTTCGTTACAAAATCAGTAGGTGTTTCCTGATATTATTTTGTTGAAACACTTCAACAAACAAAAATTAGTTTTGACATTTCTGTGTTTTTTCCCCTTAGGGTCTAAACACAAAACTGCGGCTATTTTTTTGCGACTTCTTAAAAATCTACGGCGTTCAATTTTGCGCCTCAAGAGCTTGTGAATTGAGTTTCATTTACAGACTTTCATAGTTTTGTATGTAAGCTATGAGCAGGCGTCATTATCATCATCATTTCAGTTAGATGACGTCTGACGGACGCTGTTGGACATAGACCTCCCAAAAGTGTCACCATAACGACTAGTCTTGTGCGCCTCGCATCCATCGGATTCCCGAGACCCTCACTAGGTCATCGGTCCACATTGTGGAAGGCCTTCCAATGCTGCGTCTTCCGATATACGGTTGCTTGTAGGAGTAACCTTTCGTCCCCATTGACCATCTGTTTTGCAAGCAATGTGCCGTGCCCACTGCCACTACAGTTTGGGCATTCTTTGGACTATGTCGGTAACCTTGGTTCTCCTGCAAGATATCGTAATTTCTGATGTGATCGCGCAAGGAAACTCTGAGCTTACGCAATAGAAAGGGCTATTCTTTCTATTGCTCAAGCGTATAATGACTAACACGCGCCTATGAAGCTACGCGTCCATTGACAGTAGGTCATAATGTAACTAAAATGTTATCCAACAATAATGAAATAACAATACCCTGTAAGTGCCTATAACTTAGTAAAATAAAAACAACATGTAATCTCCTTCCATGAACAAAACATGAAAATCAGAAAAAAACACCACCATGAACACTGTAATAAATTTCTTGCCTTTTTTACTTCACCGACCATAACCCGTAACATGATATGAGCCGTAATTGGCCGAGTAATTAAATTAGGCCCAAAAGTTAACCGTACCGCAGCTAATTGTGGCAGAGTGGGCCTTAGAACCCACCCTTGGGTAATAAGGGCCCGGGAGAAATAGGCCTTAACACTCCTTATCTCCTTTGAAATCGTTTTACATACTTAACCCTTTCAAGATGAGGTTTTCATTGTTAGATGCGAACGTTTGGTGTAATTAATTGGTGTATTGCAGGCTAGGGTTTGGAGAATTCAAATGTTGATGAATAATCATGATTTGCATCTACACAAGCTTTAGTAAGCAAGGAAAATACCACGTCGAGTTCAGTTGAAAACTAGCGGCAAGTAAATGCTACGTAGTTGTCCGGCATTATGTTGAATTGGACCTATTTGGCATAGCCTTGAGACACAAATAGAATTGTTAAAAAAAAACTTGGCTTATGCGAGTCGGACTCGCGCTGAGGTTTCCTTACAACTTTTGAAAACAGTAAAATTCCCAAATTGAGTTACAAAGATTTTTCCGAATCACAAAAAAAAAAAATGTGACGTAACCACAAATTTACAGTTTTGTTCTTGTATTTGTGCTATAAGACCTTGCTGTATACCAAATTTTAGGTTACCTAGAAGTAACCTATTCAGTCTTGACTTAAAGATTCCCACGTTGTAACCACTGTTTCCGTGAGATGCAACGAAAATGAAATCGCGTGTACAAACTCCGCGTATAGTCTACAACTTTCTCAAGAAACAACAACTTAAGCTTGACGATATAGATAAATCTACTTGTTAAGAAATTCACTTCTGAAGAATGTAAATTATTATCATGAAACCGCTTTCAGATACTCTGTAAAGATGAAATGCAACCAGGATTTTAATTAAAGCTTTTACACTTTCTAAATTACGTTTAAAAAAACATCTTTACATCTCTCTCAGTTTATTAAAATCGTAAAGAAATGTGCTGGGATTTACTGCAGGAAATTGCTGCTACCGTAATATTGCAGAAGAAAATTTAAGATAAACGGGTACGCATTCTTTATGACTGAGTATTTCCCGGAAAACAACACTAAATGTTTTTTAGAAGCTTCCAGTTCAGAAATGGTAATTTTAGGATGCCTCAGTAAAACTATACTAAGAAAGATCACGAATTAAGGTTTTGAGATTAATTCTTTACATGTCAATCGAAAAAAATTCTTTTTTTTTTTTCAAGATAAATTCCTTGCCTTGCTTCTTGATGGCGTCACTTAGGCTAGAAGTCAGCTTCAACCTCTACTCTTCATTAATGGCATTTGTGGAAGAAAACAATTTTTTTTCAATGAGACGTGCGAACTATTAATAGATCATCAAACGCTGGAGAACATTTCCTGAGTATTAACAGTAAATAAACAAATATTAAAGTCTGAAATACAAGAATTTCTGCGCAGACGCAAGCTGACGTTATGGGCTTAGGTCTTAGGACGCAGAAACTTTAAACAAAAGTTTTGTGTGTTTGAAAGTTTTGACATAAACATGAATTTGACGTCAATATACCAAATGTAAAAATTGCAAGCTTTTTGACAGATGTTTCAGTGCTGCCATCTAGTGAACTTCGTTTCGGAAAATCCTTTGAAAAAGTTACTAAACGTTTCAAGAGGTGTGGACATTAATTCTCATGTTTTATATTTGTCACCTGACTGTTGCAAAATCCGTTCCTCCTTCTTATGCGTCGTATTCCTCAATTCTGAGGAACTGGTCGTGACCTCCCACTTGTACGATATTCTCCATCTGTTTCTGTCTTTGGCGGTGTGAAGGGAATTGTAAACCGTTGAGTCAAAAGCGGTGCGAATCTGGTCGGACCAACGTATTGGGCTGCGTCCACAAGGCCTATTCTCATTCACTTTATCGGTCACAATAAGCCTTTCGAAGTTGCCACCGTCTTTCCTTGCAATGTGACCGAATTATTGTAGAATCTTGCGGAGAAACTCAGACGACTTTTTGAGATTTTGAGCTCTTGCAATAATTATGCATACGTCGAACCGAAATGTTGTCCAAGGGAATGGAGCATTCTTCTCCAGCACTCACAGGCGTCGATGCGTTTGCGGTCTGCTTTTAGCGTCAAGTTTCATCGCCATACGAAAAGATCGAAAATACTAGGATCCGTACCAGTTTCGTTTTGGTATTTACGGAGATGTTGCAATCTCCTCAGATTTTGATAAGCTGCGACATGGCGCCCTTAGCCATACCAATTCTCTTGCGAACTTCCTTCTCGCATGAGCCATCGTTGTCGTCAATTACGCTTCAATGACGAATATCTGAACCTAAAATACCCGTGTCTTGATTAGCCTAGGTACGATAACATTGTAATCTATCGACCGCTGTATTGCGTAAACTGATTTTTACTGAATAACCGTTACTGAATTTATCATCGCAATGATATCAGGGGTGTTACCCCCCAAAGTGGCCTCCAACCTCCCCTTACAGCCACCCCGAGCCTCACAACTGAGAACTGGTCTGATTTAGTATCATTTCTGAATCTGATCTCTATTAGAACAATACACACACAACATTGGAAAACAATATAGGTACAATGAATATTTGGTCAATCTGGATAAATACACGTGCACTGGGAAATAACAAGATCGCTTACCGATATACTGCTAGCTCCGACCCTCAGGTCCAAAGTGTCGCCGGCGCGGGCACTCGCTGACCACCATTGCTCGCTATCCCCTCTTCTCCCATATCACGCCACGTCCTAACTAATCATTATCTGAGGGTACCTATAGCACGGCCTCTACGCCATATGACTACCCACCGAATCGACACATATGCGGCCAAACACTACAAAAGCACTAAATTGTGTTGCACCTGCATTCTAATGGTAAACTAATGTCATACATGGCTTAAAGGGCTAAAAAACATTAACAAAAAAATATACGACTTCGCATTCGCGACAATCGTAACTGATATTGGAACCCAGGTAAATAAATTTGTCCACTATCTCTAGGTCCAACGCGCCAGTGAGCTCCAATTTCCCAGACTTATCCTTCACCATGGCCTTAGTTTTGGACCTGTTTATAGAAAGTCCTATCTAAAAGTAAAATCACTTAGTTTACAATAAATCTCGTAAAATTTTAAACTTATTTTTTTTCTGGCCGAAATATCATATTTTGTTAGTTTTTATTGTATACGAAATTATCCCCTTAGATTATTTCGAAAATATGACAAGTCAAAGTTAATAGTGACAAATAAATATTGTAACATTTACTACAATCTTACGATGTTTACATTAATCTGGGCTCTCTTGCAAACTTCACAATTTTACGAAGTTTACAGTCTCTTTTCTATTCTTCTTCGTCGTTCTGTGACCAAATATGACGCGTCTCCAAGATAAGTATTCTTCTATTGTGCGGCTTGCTCGGTATATGCTGCTTACAACAGAGTTCTTCCTTGTCCTGAGCGTTTTTTGGCTATGGGTTAGATTTTTTTTTAATGTAGTTATTTTTATTGTACTTTTGGGTAAAATATGAACCAGTCTACACTGCCCTCTTATACCTATTAATATTGTAATATGGACATATAATTATTTTGAAATCAATCATATCTATAAAAAAGTAACCATAGAGTTTCTTGCCGGTTCTTCTCCATGGGATACGACCCGATAAAAGCCCATGTAGGCCTATGCAAAACAAAATACATATTTTCTTAATTTTTGTTGTAAAAAATATCTAAGAAAACAAGTTTTTTTGGTTGCGTGAAGCCTTAAGAGCAGCCAACCCGAGGTAAATTTTCATACAACCGCTCTTACGTGATTATGGTGTTATAACACATCTATTTCCAGATATTTATTGATACACAGATACCTTGTGGACATTATCTAGGCTTCTATAGAAATCAGAACATGAATTTGTGTAAAACTAATCCAGTAAAGACCTCTGAAAATCTGCTGTTTTACGTGAACTTTAACTCTCCACAATGTACTCATATATAAAAAATATGTAATAGTACTTCTATAGAAGCCATACACATTTAATCAAGATTCTGAATGAAGACAATTTTTATTTTCAAGCACTTTTAAGGGCTTTTAAAAAATATGTATTTCCTGGAACAAGTTTTGTGAAATATTCAAGTAAATCATGGAATTACCGAATCCCAACAGAGTTTTCTGGAGCTATCTACCTTTTTCGCATTGCCTTGTCATCAAAAAACACGTTGGATTGCGCTAGATGAAGCAACAAGCTTTTAAACCATGCTTATCGTTGACGATAAGCGAGTGGGGAAGGCCCCTCTTAAGGGCCGGTTCTAGTCACTGTTTTTTTTTGTATGAACTTCGCTCGGAATTATGTCGTCTTCGCGGCCCCAAAACAGAGGTTTTATTTTTATATATAAAAAAAAAACAACAACTATTCAAGATTTTTGTTCTTGCAAAGCGCTTTTAAATAACAAGCTTTATTTTTTTTGTAACTTTCAAATAGTTCCGTAACGTAATCTCGTAGATAAATACGTTTGAAATCGTAAATAAGGGTCAGATTCGTGATTTTTTTTTATCGAGCCAACTATTTTATATCGTGTTTTCATTTTTGCCAAGCCCTTGGCCATATAGTCAATTTTAATAAAATAAATTTTCATGGTGTTCTCTTTTATGTTTGTGGATTTCCATAGGTTTAAAAAAGGTCAAAATGAGTAGAACCGGGCCTTAAAACCTTTAAGCCTTAGCTTTAAAATTAAGCTTTCATTTTCTTAGAAAATTTTCCTTGTACGACAAATTGAAGTAGTATCACTTTTATTATGTAAGCCCCGTATACTGCGTCACTTGCTCTACTTTCCACCAAGTTCGTTACAACAACTTTATTGACTACAATAATATAAATTGTAGTAATGTTTCTTCTACACACTTCTTAGAACTGGAATGTTTGTTCTCAAGTCTTTAGTCTTAAGTGAACATTTTTAAGGTCGTCTTTGTTAACGTCTTAAATTAGTAATACCTACACTGGTTTTAATAATGATTTCAAAGGTAGATTAATATTTATTATTATTTGATTATGCTTTGCCAGTACTATTTCACTGCCCAGAACTGGGATAGAATAGTCCTTTCTTGTCATCGTTTTTGAGTCTGGTTCACTTCTTGCCAATTCATAAAAAGGATAATCAATAAAGTTAAAAATTAGGTTGGACTCAAAACATAATGTTAATGTCAGCCTAAAAAAAAATGAAACGTAACAACAGTCAGTGGGAGACCAGTAGCATAAAAGAGAGATAGTACAGAAAAATCTACATACTAAGTGCGCTTGACTAACGCACACATAGACACCACTCACGAACACGATATCTTGTACGTGACTAAACCATGCTAAACCAGTGCTAGATCATACAGTACTTTTTCTAGGGACCGCATAGGTATAAAAAGTAAAGTATATACATGAGATGTACTTCTATACCTATCTATTTTGTGTCAGTAGCTCTATTGTTGTGGCTTATTTTGTCTGTCTGCCAAGACTTTTTTCGATGTGATTGGCTTCAGTAACCTAATACGATGTACTACGCTACGCTACGATACGCTAACAAAAGCTTCGTTAGCTTGCTCATTTCAATCTCCATCATACCTTTCAAACCTAACCTTAACAGTGTGGGAGTGCCTTAAAATTCCAAGTTCGATAAGCTCGCTCTTGGACTAATTCTAATATTCTTGCAGAATATTAGTAGACTTCTTTAACGTATTTGTTACGAAGTTATTTAAGTGTATATTAAGGCATTTTGAATTATTCAACAGTTCAATCACTAAGCATTTCCATTTAAGACATTTTAAGCTAAGGTACGAACATAATATAATGTATGTTTAATACAAAAAATAATTATAGCTACTTCAATCGATATTAATTTTTCGAGGTTGAACATTGATTGACATTTTACCAACTTTCAAATAACACTTAGCAAGACCGGTGTCAGATTTTAAATTGTTTTATATAACCCATAATAAATATTAATAATATAATTATTCAAATAATGAGAATAAAACAGAGTGCATAAAAATAAAATAAACAGAGAAAAAGTCCGGTATTCCTTATTCATAAATCCGTACAAAACCAGTAACCTTGTATTATCCCTTTTCTAAAATTCGATCTCAGGCAAAGGCATCAAAAGACTGTGTTACTGAGATCCAGATGATATTGACTTCTAGTAATATATTCTCAAGGCGCGGATCAGTATCCTACCAGGCTGAATTAAAGGATGCTCGTATAGAAATGTAGATACTTTTTAAGGTTCCTTATTTCAAAAGGAAAAACGTAACCCTTATAGGATCAATTTCTTGTCCATCTGTTCATCAAGACCCTTTGTCTCGGGAACGTGTGAAGTTATTGAGTTCAAATTAAAACATTATACTCAGGTCTGCGGTTCCTTGAAGCTGTGATAAAATCAAACTTCTAAGTTATCGAAATATAAGATACATCCGTTTATGTCGCAAAAAACGTATAATTCGACACTCTCGAGGGAATCAAAATTCATAGGGTACTTCCCGTTGACCTAGAAACCTGAATTTGGCGTGAAGCAAGGTCTCATAGCGAAAAGTTAAGTTACAAAAAAATTTTTTTTTTCGATCCGGAAAAATTTTCGTAACTCATTTCGGAAATTAAACTATTTTCATAGGTAAGTTTATTCTCGTGTTTATTAGCGACTGCGTGGTGGATTATGGCCTACTCCCTATTCTAAAGAGGAGGCCTGCATTCCAGCAGTGAGAACATTATACGAACATTAGACGGCTTATAAAAAACGTACAATTCACGACAGAAACAACATGAAAAGTAATTTTAAGTTTTAAAGGGAAGGGTTTTAATTATGTGTGAATAATTCAATAACAATTTCTCAACATCATTTCAGCTCAGAGTCCACTGTCGGACATAAGTCTCCCACAAATGTCGCCACAATGAACGGTCCTATGCGTCTCGCATCCATCGAATTCCCGCAACCTTTACCAGGTCGTCGGTTTACCTTGCAGGAGGCCTTCCAACGCTGCGTCTTCTGGTAGCTCTGCCTTTTTCTAATAGATTAAAAATTCTCTATGGTTGCACTTATTTTTCACATCGCCCATTATTAGGAACTGGAACGCAAAGGGCAACTGAAGGAGCACAGGTGAGTTTCAGTCAGTAAAAGTCTTACACTCCGTCTTGCTCAATTTAGGTCAATCTTGGGTTATCAAGTTACTTAACCAGTTTTGGAACTGGAAAAGTTACTTAATAAACCCATTCTTAAAAAGGACAAAGAACAGGACAAAAGGGCATGTTTTAGAACCAAAAATTGGAAGACATGTGGCATCTACCTACCCGCACTGGGCCCGCCAAGCGGGCCACATTACTTTTTTATGCCCATTCCCTCTCTCTTAGATAGGGGGCTTGAGTCCCGGCAGTGGGAAAATTGTGAGTTGGATTCTATGCTATGCTATGCTAAAAAAGGACAATGAAAGCATTGATTTCCTAATAAAAAATCGAAATTATTCATTACAAACAGTAGGTCGAATAGTTGTAAAAGCACACTCAATCATTTCCAAGTCTTTAAAACGTTTTATTTATTTGAAGAGACACCTTATTCTCCTCTGTAGTAATTATAGCAATAGTTATAAGCTATAAATAGCAATATATATAAAATTATAGCAATATACAAATGCTAAGTTGTAACTCAGCATTTGTATATTGCTATAATTTCCGCTACACAAACTGTCAACACGCTCTCGTTTACCCGTGAGTACCTACTTTTTAGTTAGGTTTTGACTTTGACAACGATAGAAGCAGAGCCTGTCATTTTCAGCTTCGCTACTTCAGATGTTATAAAATACAGAGTGACATTTAGTCTTTCAGGGGTTGAAAGTAGGTACAAATTACATGAATATTAATATATTAAAAAGGCGATAGTTTGTTTGTATATATTTTGTATGTGTGTGTAAGTTTGTTACTCTTTTACGCTAAAATGGATTCTGGGGGTATGTTCCATTAGAATCATAATTGACTTTTATGCAGACGAAGCCACTAGCAGTAGCTAGTGGATAGTAATTAAAAAGTAGTTGTAATATAAACTAAATATAATTTATTAAAATTTTGCTGTTGAGTGCTTTATGTAGTGTAGTGTGATGAATGTATTAATGTGCGTAATGTAATGTAATTGATGTGTGTGTGTTGAATCTGAACTTTACAATAAAAAAAAAAATAACAAAAGTCCTTTAATTGAAAATAATACAACATAACTAAGTGTTGTTCTGACTCAGTCTGCCAAATTCTTTTCACGCATTTTTTCACTAGTAAAATGCTGGCGGGGTTGATTAGAATAATGATTTTACCAACCCCTATAACTTTTTAATTAATTAATTTTTGATTAAAAAATATTTTTTTTTACTGAGAAAATCATCGAGATTGGTTAAATAACGATTTTATACAATTTAAATTTAAAAAAAACCCACTTTTTTTAAATTAGGAAATGCCGACGAAAAATTCCACCACTGGGGTGTCCAGATCCATGGTATTCGTTTGTGGTACAGGGTCATATACACGGTGTATAAAAAAAAAGCAAGTAGTATTTTTTTCATACATCTTGTTTTTGAGATATAGATGAGAAATAATTAGGTACGGATTTTTGGAAATTGAACCCTTAAAAGGCGAAAAACCGGTCAAGTTTTTGTGCAAGCAAAGCTCCGGGAAAAACTTATAACGAGATTTTTCCCACAGTATTTATTTTTCATATATTTATTTATGAGTACTATTCATTCATTAAAATACTGCTAACTAATGGCCATCTTGTGGGCTAAAGTCTATGCCTCATTCTCAATCTCGAACAAACCCCTAAACATTAACAACATACATTACATAACAATTTACATTTCAAAATTAATTTACTTGCAAATTACATACGGGTTACAATACGTTCGCCTTATCTAAACAGCCAACTGTTTGTTTACAATACTGAGTTCACAGATACAATTAAGGGGAAGCTTATCGAACCACCACGGATTGAATTAGGGTACTTTTCCATATGAGATGAGCGAGATTCTTATGCTATACCTGAACTAGGCTGTACGCTAGGAAAAAGTCGACATCAGGTAATTTCAGTTTCATTATTATTATTGACTGGCAGCTATGTATTTTTATACATAAGTCAGTATTAAAAATATGTGCACGCTTAGCTTAGAAGAGTCCGCTACGTATCCTCGCACAGTGCAAGCTGCTCGCAAAATTTTAGTGAAACCAACTAAACATTTTTTTCATGAATGTTCTCCATTTCTTTTCCGCTATCTCCTTATTAACTTTAACTTCCTCGCAGAAGAAGGTGACGGCATTGCACGCAATTCGCTTTGAAAGGTTATTCGCAGCACAAACCGCCGCGACCAGGTTACTACTAACACTAGCCATGCTGAGCATTTGGAGCATTCCTCAAAAGTATACTGCGTCGTGTCACCGAGATAGTTGCCACAATGACGTCCACTGGGCGTCATTACCCGGCCTATGTGCCACGACCACATCCTAGCACCGCTTAGCTACTTAATGAAATAGCACCCTTATCGAAACACTACGGATCGAATAAGGGGGGAGATCCGGAGATCCGGAGATTCGTGCTGGCCACCATAATACACAGATTACTTACATAAATCAGCCCTTCACTTCAAAACTTTGAATAGAAAGCGGGTGCTACTTAAAAGTTAGTATCCGGCCGCGTGACTTTGCCTGCCTTTGTTCGTTTTATTTGTAATTATCGGTTTAATCATGGCGTTGGAGGGAATGTGGGATTGTGATTGTTCCTGTGACAATGACGAGTGCGGTGTCATTTTAATATCCATACTACTTTCCTTTCCTACTTACATATATAATAATACATGCACTTTGAAGTTACTTATAGTAAAAGATAAAAGTACTAAGTACTAACATAAATTTCTTTCAGCGGGTCCTTTATAATTGTTTTAAACTTTAAGCTATGTGTACCACAGCAAAATCTGCTAGAAAAAAAAAAAACATTTATTTAACATTTCAAAAAAGGAAACTTTCAATTCGATACGTGTGTATGTATTTTGCATGTCATAAGCTATTTGTACTCCGAAAAAAAAGACTATTGCTGAGGAAATAGACATGTATGTAGTATATAGGTTTAGTTTGATTCCAAGATGCCAACAATTATTAAAAAAGTAAAAATTACGAAACCATAGATAATAATGTTCGATAAATGCTTTAGGTTACAGCATTAGTGAATAAACACTGACAGTATTGAGAAAATAAAGAAATAATCCACTGTTTTTTATGCCTCTGTTATTTTGATCTATGCATCTTTGATGGGAAATAAATTAATCAAAGATGATTTACGTTTTTTTGTTTTTGTATATTACAATTAAAAATTACGTAGTTATGCTACCTTCCATTTACAAAATATTGAAATGAAATTCACGCCACACCGGCTGGGCATTTCGTTGGCGTTTTCAATAAAAACGAAAAAAAAAGCAATTTTGTTTCTCCTTGAAAAGACGGGCGTTTGAATGAGTCCGCTTATCGCGATGTTTCTTTGAATGAAGATACAAAGTGTGCTATAACTCGTGCTGAAGGCCTTTCAATGTGCACTTGCAATCAAAACCCTGTTTATTTCCTAAAGGTGAAATATACGACGGTGCTTACCGGCGCATTGCGAGGAATTTATTATGGTGAACAAATATTTGAGGTGGTGTGGGTACGTTTATAATGTCTTTAAATATTCTTTTACGTAGAAAACCTTATACCTTTTCCTTTAATAATTTTATTATTGCTGTCATTTAATGTGGTCCAATACTTTTATTTTTAGGGTTCCGTACCTCAAAAGGAAAAAAATGGATCCCCTATATCACTTAGTTGTCCATCAGTTTGTCTCGGGAACGCGTGGAGGTATCGAGTTGAAATTAAAATTATACACCCAGATCTGCGTTTCCTTCATTAATTCCCAAGAGGACGCCGGCGTCCGCACACCTATTGTCTTTCTATTGTGTCTCTAATTACGGTATTCAAAAGGTTAAAGCTGTAAAAATTAAACTCCTAAGTTAATGTAAAAAAAAATGTGACTGTTATGTCGCAAAAAACGTGTATTTCGACACTCGTTTGTACGGAACCCTCAGTGCACCAGTCCAACTCGCACTTGTCCGGTTTTTTTTAGTATAGTATAGTTTTTTTTTTTTTTTTGGTAGTTAAAATCATCCAATGACAAATCCCGCCCTTGGGTGGGGCGGGAAATAGTGTCAGACTTTTACTGACTAAAAACTTACCTTTCCATTCCTTGCCTTTGTCCCGGGGCCCGTGGTGAGTATAGTATAGTGAGTTTAACTGCCACGTTATACTTTTTTTAAAGTCCCAACGGGCAGCAGGGCTACTGGGCCCCTACGGTTTTACTGCCGTCTCTTTGAGATGCGCGTGGAATACTATGCGCCGTCGACGACTCGGGCTCGGTTCAGACATCCGGACGGCGAGATACCTATTGCTTGTCGTCCTCAAGCCTGCGCCTGATTTGGCTGGCAGTCTTGGTCGGGACGCTGCTGCATCTCCTGCGTACTTGAGTACTGTAGTTGAGATTGGCTACTGTGGCTGATATTCGTTTAGGAAGGTACTTTTACAGTAGTGTAGTAGTATTATAAAGTAATAGTGAAGTAGTAATTTAATCAAATCCATACCTACTTTGTATGCCAGGCCAGTTGAAAATGTTTACAAATTTCGATTCAAGAATTTTATGACTTTAATCTGTCACCAGAGCTACTACTTCCGTAGAAGCCCAGCCTGCTAGCTGTAGGCAGGCAGGGTCGAAGCCTGCTGGGGTCATGGGTCAGCTTCCGAAAGGAATACCCGGCCCCGGCACGATAGGCAACGAAGGAACGGGGTAGGTTTTTAGTCAGTAAGAGTCTGACACTACTTCCCGCTCCGCCCAAGGGCGGGATTTGTCATTGGATGATTTTACCTACCATCAAAAAAACCAGTGCTACTACTTTTAGTCCAAACTAAATCTATAAAACTGTTAAAATAAAGTAAACGGATCATTTGAATATTTTTTTATGGTTTAAGTTTTTTCTTAAAAAAATATTAAGGTCTCGCAAAAGATGAGCTGTAGGAAACACAAAACAGCTCCAGAAATTTTGTTTATTGCCATGCTTGTAAATAAAAGACTACCCTATCCTACCCCTCCTTTGAACTGTTTTGTTTACGTGGCTCTTCGGTGTTGAAAACAAAATTGTTTGTTGTTTTGATTATACAAAGAAAAACCGATATCGGGGCACTTACAGAATATTATTTACATGACCGTGCTAAAATTTTATTGGCCGATATTTTTTATGGATTTGTGTAGTAAAATTGAGCTTACAAGGAAAAGGTTCGAATCGATCAGTTAGGAATAGAAACATTATCCTTGATATGATATTTTGAGTTTGAAATTAGAAACAAAATATTCAAAAACACAACGATTTTAGAATCAGGACATAAGACTAAATCTCAAAACCGGTTTTTGGAACTACATTTGCCTTACATAATATCTACATATTAACGGTAAACTATAAACAAACAGAAACACATACAATTACACATAAAACACACACATGACTATGTACTGTAACTCTATATTGATAATGCGATTATTTTAATTTTAAGTTTATATTTTTGTTAATTTGAATGATTTATTATTTTTAATTTTTAATAATAATTTTAAATTACAATATTTAAATTTTTGTTTTCAAATCTATAATGTTTATTTAAATCATTTTTTAATGAAATTACAGTTATATTTACGGAATGTTTGAGAGTAGCCACTGATTTCTGTAACAGCTAGATGGGAACACCTGGTTCTCACCTAGCACATGATTCAGGGCCTAACTCTATTTAAATATCTGTTACCGGCAATCTATATAATCCGATATTCTATAAAATACCTAGGCAATGTATAGAATACGGTTTAAAGTAAGGCTTTTATTTTCAGTTGGTGATAAAAAAAATAACCCTAACCTAACCTGTCCGTGTCGGGGTGCCCTAAAATTACATCACCTTCTTCCTGCTCTCGTCTTTTACACATATTACCGGCTGCGCATTCGGTATTGTATAGAATACCTGAATTATACAGATTACCGGTACCTATATTTTACGTGATATTTATTTTATTTTTATCTTAAATAATAATAAATATTAAATAATAATAATCAAAAAGAACTTTTAAATAATAAAAAATAATAATGAAAAATAACTTTTAAATAATAATAATGAAAAATAACTTTTAATAATATTAATGAAAAATAACTTTTAAATAATAATCTGTTATTTTAAGGCATCTTGGCCCATAGATATATAACTTACAGACTAACATAATTTATTTATTTATAGTTAATTAAAACGGTACATGCCCACTTACATTAATTAACATAGAATTGTGAAAAACATAACAAATAATAATATATAATTGCATGGAATTTTAGATTATGAATTGATTTTTATATTCTATTAAAATTGTTTCAATAATACATCATTTAAAATTAATAATTCAACATTGAACACAATGATACACATTAACATGGAACAGTGGACACCCTTGCACACTGTCTCTCACAGAACACCAGACAAGCACGAATTATTTTATTCCATTCGTCCGCAAACACATCACATTCAGGGTCGGCATTCAGGAGGGCGTTAAGCATCTTTAGAGTGCGACACACTGGGGAATGGATGAATGATATCAAGCACCAGCTTTCTTAACAAATAATATGTACTGGCCACGTGCAAGCCGGACTCGTTCACAGAGGATTCCGTATCGTCCGTAGCAAAAAACGGCAAAATTTCATGTTTGTTTTATGGGAGCCTGAAGTGGGGCTCCCATAAAACAAACGTGATTTTTTTCCGTTTAATATAAATTTTATTCAGTTTTTAGTATTTTTTCTTATAGCAACAACAGAAATAGTTCGAGAATTTCAACTGTTTAGAAAAGAAGAAAGAAAGAAAGAAAATCAATTTATTTGTACGGAATGACGCAACTAAAAACTAGACAAACATAAAATTATATACGAAAAATATGCGCCACATCCGTGCAAAACGGCCGAACGCTCAGCATAAAGCTGTGCCCTCATGCACAATGTGATGAGCACACAGCGCTGATTTTCAGCGTTGGCCAGTGCTGACAAAAAGACGCCGGAACGGTGCAATGTACAAAAAGATAAAAATAAAAAATTATAAATGAATTTACATAAATAAAATAAAAATAAGGAGAATGTGTATTTAAGAATTGGCAACACCACGGCGCGCCCGTGACATTATGTGCATCTCATAGATTTTTTTAGCTATCACCGTTCATGAGATGCAGCCTGGTGACAGACGGACAGACAGATAGACGGAGGGCCTGACAGCGGAGTCTTAGTTACATGGTCCTGTTTTACGCCTTTGGGTACAGAACCCTAAAAAATATGTAACCCATCCAATTCTAAATTCTATAATACTAAGAGTATTACCGACTTTTGCTATTGGCCTTGACTACACCTGGTATCCATTATCTTCTTATTTAATTCAAAAACATAACCAATAACGCTTACACATTATGTTTACCAGGGTCAAACTCCAAAAAGGCTACGCTAATTGTAATTTTCCTTTGTTAACTGGCATTTAGAGACTTTGGCGTATTTTTTTTATTTTCCCTTTTTTGATAATTGTAATAAGGCCAACCTGTATCACACGAGCAATGGTGGCCGAGTGGTAATGGCCCCGACTTACGAATTGTAGGTCGCGGGTTCAAACCCAGCCAGACGCATTACTTTGTGTAATATAATTTATCACCACTGCTCTCAAAACGGTGAAGGAAAACATCGTGAGGAAACCGGCATGTCCTAGAACCAAAAATTCGAAGACATGTGACATCCATCAATCCGCACTGGGCCCGCGTGGTGGATTACGGCCCATTCCCTCTCCTAGAGAGGAGGCCTGAGTCCCAGTAGTGGGAACATTAAAAGGCTGATGATGATGATGATGTATCACACATGGAGTTTACATAGAACTGCCTCAATATGTATTCTGCAAAACGCCTTTTTTACTTTGGAAAATATCAAATGACTTCTTTCGCTCGGGGTGGCCGGATGGGAAAGTCAGACTTTACTAATACTCACAGCGTTCCTTCATTTGTCTTTTTTGGGGGGGCATCGATAACTCTTTCGAACAGTGTGGAGCCTGACCTTGTCAACTTTGCTGACATATTTTTGAGGCGCAACACACCGTCAACCCAGGTTTGATCCTTACTGCGAGCTATCCATTTCTCGTCGTCTGCGAACTTACACCTCTACGTACCACTTTGGGAAATACAGGCGTGACCTTTTTTCTAACATATTTTCCCTGTTCTGGGCAAAGGCCTCCCTCCACTTATTCCATCGTGAGCTCACGATTTCTTCTTCCAGTTCTGAAGAAACCTGTCCACTTTGTCTCGTAATCACATTCGTGGTATGCCGCGACTCCGTCTTACTGTTTCACAGTTGAACAGACCTGTGGCAGACATGTCCTGCACAGTTGCATTTAGCTAGGCACCCTTCTTGAAAGCAAAACACTGTAACTTGTTGTAAATACTTTTATTTCAAACTTGTACATGTACACTCAGTTTACACCTTACAGTTCAACCGCCAACAATAGACTGCCAGAACGACCACATTCTAGTCAACAGCTCCGTGTCCACGTCATAAAAGTGGGGGAACGGCTCGCGCAATAAGTCAATGGATAGACTAATTTATAAATTGCATCTGATTGAAATTGTAAATATCTTTTAAATGCTTGAGCTAATTTTAATTATAAAAACGTATGACAATAATTAATTAAACTACCAACAATTTATTGAACCAAATTATCATTACTAGTCAAATGGCGTACTAATAAAATCTTCAAATGTCTGTATTTACTTTAAAAATTATGTTGAGATTATTAGATTTATATTGTTATTGCTTACACTTTTGACTCACATCAGCAGCTTTTATTTTACGTGGGAAATCATCGTGACTCTAATAGGTCTGTTAGATTTTTACTGAATAAAACGATTTATGTATTATAAGGGAAGATACGTTATGAGCTAACATTGTAATCAGAAAACCTGGACTCGAAACTCACACATCTATGGTCAGTGTCATCACAGTCGCAAACCTACAATCACTGATAGACAAGGCCAGAGATAAGAGCCGGCACTGTCCTGCGAGCGTAAGCCGGAATTAGGCGACAGGCCTGATTTCAGCGGCCTGCGCGCTAGAGGCGAGTCACCTCACGGCGCTCACAACTTCCAATGTTTTGATTTCATCTAAGATTAAAACCCACCTGTTTAGTATTGCCGTACTAATTTATATAATATTTACATCCATCTCTTTCTTACGATCTCTTTTGCTCTCTCTTTCTCTGGTACACCCATACAGTATACATGCGCTCTGCAAAATAATTTAAAGAACAGTGGAAATAATCGACGTATGACATCATTGTGAAGTGTCTATTAGTAAGCAAAATAAAAAGTGTGTTGTGTACTATAAGTGTTTCTCTAAATCAACCCAACACCGTCAGCAATCTCAAACACCACCTGCATTTATTTTGAACGCAAAGGGCAACCCTTTACATCTTTTGGTCTCGATAACTCTTTCGAAAAATCCTGCAGCTCTACATCTGCTATCTTAGCGTGATAATATTATGTATGTTTTTTAGAGGGTCAAAAGGGCGACGTGCGCAAGATAAACATAGCTCTAACTATCAAGAAAGCAACATACATAAGTAAGTTTTATCTCAACAACGGATATAAATAAAACTAAAGTAGTTTAGCGATGTCAGAGATGTTTTTTCAAGTTAGCGTTTTGGAGGGTAGTCGGATATTTACTTTATATATACTCGTATTTTCCCTTGGGTCAAGCTTATGTTGATAAAGTTTATGTTATCGATTTGAGATATTGCTTTGGTAAACCCATAAAATATGGATCGAGACTAAAGTGGTTCTGACTTTGTGATACATAGTCGTGTTTATATATCTTATAAATTATGTTATTACTTTTTTAATTTGACTGGTAGTTTAGCAAAATATAGTAATTTGGGGTGATTTGGAGTTTAAACTATTTAAGGCTATATTAAAGCGTCAGGTCGACCATTAACCATAATAATAAAATTGTCAACCTGCGAACTAGAACTAGATGTAATGAAATAGTCGATTAATGTTAACGAAGAAATAGGTACATGCTCTGTTAACATTTAACATACTTATTTACTTATCTTTACATTATTATAATATTACATACTTATCAGAAAACAAAGTCCCCAACGGCGTCTGTCTGTTTTTTTGTGATCATCACAATTTTCAGCCTTTATAACCTCGATAACATTCAAACAGAATTCAGACACGTATACCTATACAAACACAAAGTTCATTAATAAAATAAAATAAATTACAAACCATCGGATCCCTAACCATCATTACGCTGCCTTAGGGCTATAACGGCTTCCCCAAAATCCCTATCACGAGGGGACCCGGTAATTTAATGACGTCACTGATGCTGATGACCTCATCATACTGGCCCTTGTTTTATTTAAACATCCTGCATTTGAGGAGTGCCTTTGAAAAATGTACATTTAAATTGCGGTTCGTAACAGCTGTGTTTTGGAGTTCGATTTTTAAAATGTATTCGTCATGTTTGTTTAAAGTTTTTTTTTTAAGATCAAATCACACCAAACAGACCAATAAATGTTGAGTGCAGCCTTCTTGGAAAACTTTGCTGAGATAATACGAAAATATCACAATAAAACTCTCAGCTCTAGTTTATAGATACTTGAAACATATAAAACTACAACAATTATACATAAAAATATTTGCTATAAATCAATTTATAAATATTAAAACAGCTGAATGTCACTTTAATAATCCTGCAAAACAACTCCGAATCTAATCTAGTCGTTTAGGTTCTACTCTAAATATCATCTTGGCGATAATCAATATTAAAACCTTAATAAAATGTACGAAAAAGAAAGATTACGGCTGAATTTTCCTAAAAATTCCGGGTTTTACCCACGCTTCTCTTTAAAAGCAGTCAAGACGTTCTCTAGAGGTTATGCAGAAAGGTGAGTAAAGTCCCACAAACCTCCGTTGAAAAGGGAATCCTCCGACCAGATGGGTGTTTTGTCTGGTGGGGTACTGCCCGATAGATGATTTCGGACTATTCTATATGTTCAAATAGCGCGGAGAACTTTAATTGCACGAAGTAGGATAGTTTCTTTGTGACGACATAGATGTCGCTACATCACTCCCCTCTGGGGATCGAAGATCGATGGTTCTTGGTGCCTCATGATGCGCCATGATGCGTGTCAAGCCAGTGGAGGTTGGTTCCAGTGAGTCTGAATCCGCATATAAGTTCTCGGTGAGTTGGAACTAGTGTTGCGGTGATGCTCCAATCTGTCGAGGCGATGATGCAGGCTCCAGTGAGTGGGATTAATGCTGCTGGCTCCAGTAAGTCGGAGCGGTGCTGTGCTACGTAGGGCTTGACTGCTGGCGTCAACCAGGAGAGGTTCTTCAAGGCTCGTCATGTGATTGCCGAATGTGCAGATGCTTAGCAAAGGTCGCTGGATGATGGCTACCTGACCACCAGGTCAGGATACCCTTTATAGCCGTGGATGGTGGCTGTATGGCTCGCTGCTCAGAAGCTTGAGGAAGTAGTACAAGTGGTACGAAGTAGTAACTGCACGATGGCTGAGCTGAAATTATTTTGTCAAGGGCTTTTTGTCTTTTGACATTTGCTCGATTGTGCAGAACAATGCTACCGCTTGGTAAATAAAACAATTGCGCCTGTACCGTAGACATGATAGAAGAGAAACCTCATAACTAAAGAATAAAGTGGGATTTGAAATTCTATAATCAAATCACTGCGAAAGAAGTTTAATTTCAAAAATGACCAATGAGTCTTCAGAAATAAAGACTTATTAAAAAATCTTATTACATACTTTTGTACAGAAAACACAAGTACAACTGCCAAAAACCTGCCAGTCTTTCAACTTCCAAATTCAAAAATATCACGTCTCATAAAAGTAACAACATTTTAATATTTTTAAAGGCGACAGGAAATACATCATGGCCGCCGCCTCGCATCCGCAGTTTGCAATAGTTGACAAAAGGAAATTGAATGTCGCATGTCAGGGGAACGACAATACGTTCGCGCAATGGCCGGCGCAACTTTTACCATTGGAAGGCTTTCCGATGCATTTCTGGCTGCTTTGAAACTAATTTTTAATTGTTTTGTAATTTTGTATGAGTTTGATGATGGTTCAGTTACAAGAAGCTAGGTTATTATTTTCTTTTATTTATGGGTAAATTTTTTTTTATTATTTATAGTAAAAAACAGACCTAACAATAACCCTTCCGGGTGTTGGAAGCGCCAGGGCAATCCCTGGCCACCGCAGGCGTGTGCTTAAGGACGATGAGCGGTACCGACCGGCACGAGTCCAAGTCGTCGATATTGCGTAGTCTTTCACGCGTGCCTTAAAGTGATGTCAGCAAAACCGTTGAGGCTAGCCGGGTAAAAGCTTACTGGGTCCATAGGTCGACTTTTAAAAAGGTTACTCGTGATCCTAGAACGCAAAGCTACTCAAGGACTAGGAGTGGTTTTAGTCAGAAAATGTCAGATACGCTCTAACACTGAGCTTTGGAGCGGGAGATACTAAAACAGAAGGTTTATGGGAAAAAAACCAAGGATATATTTTACAAAGTATATAGCATAGCATCATCCTTATAATGTGCCCTCTGCAGGGACTCAGGCCTCATCTGTAGGAGAGGGAATGGGCCGTAATCCATCACGTGGGCCCAGTGCGGGTTGGTGGATGTCACATGTCTTCGAATTTTTGGTTTTAGGACATGCCGGTTTCCTCACGATGCTTTCTTCACCATTTTGAGAGCAGTGGTGATGAAATAAATTACACAATGTAATGCACCTGGCTAGGTGTGAACCCGTGACCTACAATTCGTAAGTTAAGGCGGTTACCACTCGGCCACCACTGCTCCATACTTTATGATAATGACGAAATCATAAAGTATTATTGGCGACGGCGCGTACTGTTCTCGCGCGCCTCAAGGAGTTGTCAGCAAACCGTTTAGGGTCAGCCTGCTAACAGGTAGGGTCGAAGCGTACTGCAGCCAAGGGTCTACTTCCGAAAAGAAGGCTCGGCCCTGATATGAAAGGCAATGAAGGGCAGGATTTTTTTATGGTAGGTAAAATCATCCTATGACAAATCCTGTCTTAGGGCAGGGCGGGAAACAGTGTCAGACTCTTATTGACTAAAAAACTACCCCGTTCTTTCTTTGCCTATCATACTGGAGCCGAGCCTTCTTTTCAGAAAGCGATGGGATTTTTAGTCAATAAAATTCTGACACTCCCGCTCCGCCCAAGGGCGGGGGATGTAATTACATGATTTTTACCTACCGAAAAAAAAAGTATCATTGGAGTTAGTACTTATAGGTAGTTATTTTTATTACTATCTTTAAAGGTAATGACGAAATAATAACAGTTGTTAAATAAAATTCAAAGGTAAAACAAAATGATAACGTGCATGTATGTAATTATGCAACAAATACTTTATTACTTTAATGGCAGGCAGCAGTAATCAGGGCCAGTTAAGTAAAACAACCTGATAATTTGTGGCCGTTTCCTGACAACACGCGATACCCGGGAAATTATTGTTTACAACTGTAATCCCGTTTCAAAATTCTCGGAAATGAATATTTTATTTTAAAAGTTTGCTATTGTACCACGTTAATCTTTTAAATACCGTTATTAGAGACATCATAGAAAGACAATAAGTGTACGTTCGCTTGGGGCTTGAGTAATTAAATAGGGCTGTGGAAATTTTTGAAAGAGTTAACGATACCCAGTAATGCACAGATCAACTGAAGTAACTCGACTGACTTTATTTAGTCTCACGTTCCTTCTTGCTTCACTAAGAGTGGGAGAAAATATTTAATAACAAAGGTCACTCGACACCTAATCTATCTAAAGCGAAATACCACTCACTGATTAATCACGAAATCTCAGAAACTATAACACCTACAAACTTAAAATTTGGCAGGTAGGTTCTTTATAGGGTGTGGACGTCCGCTAGGAATGGATTTTACGAAACTCCACCTTTAAGGAGGTAAAACGGGGATTGGAAGTTTTTATGGAGAAACCGACTTTCACGCAGGCGAAGCCGCTAAAATGCTAAAATTTCTTTCTTTCTTTCTTTGTAATATTATAAAGAAAAAAGAATTGCCCACAAGGGGACTTTACTTTGAGAAACAGGATCATTGTTCGCCACATTGTATAACTACAAGTAGGGCTGAACTTCAGTTCAACCCCAAACCATGTCTCTATGAGTAGACACGGTCTAATGAATAGCATAGCATAGCATCAGCCTTATAATGTTCTTATGATGTTTCTAATGAATATGCTGAAAAACTACTACCACGATTAAAAAAAAATCATTCTCATTCATTCATTTTCATTCTCATTTGATTTCTTTGTCACAGAGTGTTCTTTGTTATTTTTACGCGGGAAATCATCAAAAAATCTCGCTCTGGGTAGAGCGGGAGGGAGTGTCAGATTTTTACTGACTAAAACCTATACTGTTCTTTTAGTTGTTCTTTATTGCAATGGCTGTGGTCCTCCTCCAAAAAATGTGCAGATATACTAATAATAGACTAATAATAGGTTAGACTAATAATATATTATCTTTGTTTTCCACGGAGAATGCGTCTGGCATTAGCTAATAGCAATAAAAATTAAGGACTCTTAAATTACAAGAGTATAAGTGTAACCTCAAAAAACCTAACAACAATGATGTTGGCTCGTTACAAATAACAAAACAGTCGCAAAAATTCATTCTTGTTTCCATTTCTAAAACAAGTCCTAATGAGCACCGTTCCAGGCATGATTTACGGCTTCTATTTTCACCCTTTCCATTTTAGTTAGTTACGAAACACGACATTGATCTTCGTTTGCCGATCTCTCTTAATTGCCAACGCGAAAAGGGTCATCAATCCCGTAATAGCTTTAAAACGTGTGCTATCATGGATTCGGAGAATTATGTAAAAGAGCCGAGGTTGGCCGAGCGCCAACGAGCAAAGCCGACACGTCAGTAGTTCAACAGGTCACCACGTAAACCTGAAACATGGGGCTCTTAAAATTTTATCTGAGTGCATTTATGATGTGTGACATTTTCAGCATGGTTTTGTGCAAGTTTTATGTTTTTTTTCTCATATGCTGATGTTCCTTTAACGCTTGCTAGGGTACCCTCAACCCTCAACGTACAACTCTTAAGCCGGGGCCGTAAATACTGGAACAACACTATTACAATGTTTGCTTGCCCTAGCTTTTTTCCAAGTATATTTTGGTTGGGCACGCCATAATTACGGCGTCTTCACCTTCGACATGACGCAGGTTATTACCGAACACGGTTAGTTCAGGAAATTCATGTACCGGATTCGTGCCGAAGTGACGCCCGGATGTCACTACCGTGGGGACCACACGGAGGACACGGTGTAGGATAATAATAATAATAATAAGGGCTTGATTCAGAGAGCGGCACTCCTGGGCTCGTATTGTTAGGAGGTTCCTTTCTCTGGAGCCCTGACCGCCGGTAGCTTGGACCCTGTTCCCGATACCGGTGGGACACTATTTTTTATATTTTTAAATGTATTTTTTTTATAAAAATGAAAAAAAATATGTATTATAAGGAATAAAGGGAATAATAATAATAATTTATTTGAAAGACAACACTGGTCCAATGGTTAGTAAACAAAAACTTATCAACTAAAAGGGTTAGTAACAAATAAAAAACTTAACCTATTGCCGCACCAGCAATCGCAACCAATGATTGATCACTGGCGCATCATGCTTGTCGGCTAAAGTCCGAAGAATGCCATTGGAGCTCGCCCTAGATCTGCTTAGCAACGAGGCAGCCTTCTTCCTCATAATGGCGTGGAAATCATCCACACGCGCTAAAGCAAACACGCCCGATGCACTGCAGTATCTAGGCAGCCCCAACAGCACCCTGAACCCATTATTATACTGGACCCGCAGGGCGTCTAGAGCCTTCCGCGTATATTTAACCCACAGACCGCCCGTGTAGAATGACTGACAAAAAGCTTTGAATAAAGTAATTTTGACCTCATTACTACAACAAGCAAACCTGTGAGCCAACATGTTGCATCTCACTGCTAGCGCCCTGCGTACCCGTTCAATATCTACCTGATCTCTGAGGTCCCCGGTGAGATAATGGCCCAAGTACTTAAACGTAGCTACCCTATTAAGTGGCCTCCCATTAAGACTTATGACAGGCTCATACTGCACATATCTCCCGAGGGCCTCAAAGACCAGATATTCACTTTTAACTTCATTATATTGCAGGCCATGGTTCGCCGATTACCTCTCACAAACAAGCAGCATCTCCCTGATTGAGCGAGCCGTCGGGCCCAGTAACACCATGTCATCTGCATAGCTTACATTATTGACACAAGTGCCATCCACTTTGCATCCGACTGGTTTGCCACTAAGCTCAACGATTAACTCATTCACATACAAAGACTGAAGAAGGTCAGGGAGGCGGGTGTACCACCGGAGTTGACGGGCTTGTTTCAGTACTGGTACTCGAATCAGCGTAATCAAGTACGTTGGGGTAGTACTCTCTCTGAGCCGTACAGGTTGAAGTGTGGGGTGAGACAGGGGGGGTTAACCTCATCTAAGCTCTTGAATCCTATGAAAGGCGCTGACACTATCTCCCGCCCCGCCCAAGGGCGCGGAGATGTCATTAGATGATTTTCCCACCGAAAAAAAAAACTACTTGTCTTCTACTCTATAAATTTCATTTCAGGTGGGAAATCATCCAATGCCTTCTTTCACTCTAAGGCGGAATTAGAGCGTGTAAGACTTTTACTGACTAAAACCACACCCACGTTCCTTCTTTGCTTTGCGTTCCAGGACCCCAGGGTTCCCTTTCGGACTACCCATGGTTCCAGTCTACATATGGAGTGAGGTAGTCATTTGATTTGCAAAATCCAGCGATTAGGTAACACGATGCCTTGGCAAAACTAGTCCCAGATATTCTGGCTTGTAACTATTCGTAACGACTATCAATGACAGATCTACAAATAACAGCGAAGACCAACGGTTACACGTGTTTTTTTCTCTACATGAAGACAGGCACCCATCTACAGATTAGCCTTGCCAAGCGTAGCTTAACCTAGGAGATCAACTAGAGTGACTGTTTGTATTTAGCCGCGCGCTACTTATTTAATAATTATTAAGACCGCACTGATGAGAGTCACGTATTATGTCAGCTGCAAGAAGTAAAAGACCGGTGGATGTGACGATGCTAGTGTATCGCAACGCGGACATGCGTAGCAGATAATCTTATAGCATAGCATAGCATCAAGGCCTCCCACAAGGTGGACCGATGACCTGGTCAGTTTCGCTGGAGTCCGATGGATGCGAGACGCACAGGACCGGCCATTGTGGCGACGCTTGGGGGAGGCCTATGTCCAACAGTGGACGTCTTTTGGCTGAAATGATGATGATCATACCATAGCATCAGCCTTATAATGTTCCCACTGCTGGGATTCAGGCCTCCTCTCTAGGAGAGGGAATGGGCCATAATCCACCACGCTGGCCCTGTGTGGGTTGGTGAATGTCACATAACTTCGAATGTTGGTTCTAGGACATGCCGGTTTCCTCACGATGTTTTCCTTCACCGTTTTGAAAGCAGTGGTGATGAAATACTTTACACAGAGTAATGCGCCTGGTTTGAACCCACGATCTGTAACTCGTAAGTCGGGGCCGTTACCACTCGGCCACCACTGTTCTCTTAATCTTATGATTGCGCCAATCCTACTCTAGAATAATTCTGGAGTAAATCTTGATATTGATATTGACACCATAATTTCTGCCGCGGCCGCTGGCCTGGTTCAAGCCATGCTCCGGAGCGAGGAGGAGTGGCAGGCGGTCGCCTCTTTCTGCGAAGGAGTAATGCTAGCAAAGGAGGAGGCCGACCGCATCAGGCAACGGCGCACACGCCGCCGCCGCCGCCGGGATTCCGATCCCGATTTCCGGCCACAGTAAGCGTGGGCTCGCGGACGGTTATGTGAAAATGTCACCCGGGGCCCTGGGACGAAGGCCGGCTCCCAAGGGCGGGATTTGCCATTGGATGATTTTACCTACCATAAAAAAAAAACATAATTTCTGCCGAAATATTCCTACAGATCGTAGATATAGCCTAAAATGCTGTCTAAAATGGGACTAAGCTTGACATGTCTGCTACATGCGGATCGAGCGACGGGCATTAAAAAAGAATAATGCCCTTAAATCGCTCAAAAGTATCTCGGCAGATGACAAAAGAGATGGTGGGACGACTGATGTCTTTCTATGGAATGAATCTA
The DNA here is from genome assembly GCA_958295575.1 of Leucania comma. Classification (NCBI taxonomy): domain Eukaryota; kingdom Metazoa; phylum Arthropoda; class Insecta; order Lepidoptera; family Noctuidae; genus Leucania; species Leucania comma. The sequence goes on from OY282469.1 coordinate 7,660,354, forward strand.
GATTTTGCCTAGAATTTTATTAATTGTTTCATAGATCAAGCTAGTTCTTTTGTAAAAATATTCCATGTAAACAGGATTTTCAACAATTTCTTAGTATTTTCGCTAAGCTTTTCGTAGAATATAAACACCAAGCAAAGCTTAGAACGCAATAGACAAAGTTTTTGACACATATCACACTGATCCGGAACTTTGTGTCGAATGCAGCGAAAACTAGTCGAGTCTCCAGAATAAAATATTAGGACTGCCATGTTTGAAAGTTACAATATTACGCGGACCAGGAAATGTCACGTGGCAATTTCAAGTATGGATTAACCTACAAAATTCTATTTCATACTATTAGTATTTTAAAAAACTGTGTGTTTAGATGTCTATTACTTATCAGCCGAATAGCCTCAAGGCTGGTTAGAATTGAATTAATTGTTGTAACTTCTACTTCTTCGTTGTTGAAACTTCCAGGTCAAGACTAAGTGTTTTGCCTAGTCGTTTATACCGCATATATCGAGGGACTGGATTAGTTTGCCTGACGCGATATTCTCGTCCGATTATAATTTAGATGTCTTCAAGACTAGAGTGAATAGGCTCTTAATAAACTAGTGCGCCTCATCATAAACGATCGCATCACTTATCATCAGATGGGATCGCCGTCAAGTACCAGTTTTTAAAAATTAAAAAATATATACCTATTATTTTTGGTAGGTAAATTGCTAAGACCAGTTTTTTCTTAGGGTGGGAAATTGTCAAATAACTTTTGCGATAACGTTTTCGAACAATCTCGAAGCCTTCGTAGGTCAAGATATTCGGCCTTACCGGATTTCATCACTTATTTCCTTCTTTGGAACCCTCTTTGAGTCGCGCAGTCGACTTGCACCTGGTTCTTATCTGACAAAATACCACGGCTTGGATTACATCAAAATCAGTTGCAAAAATTGAAGATTGTGAGGCTAGGATATAAAGCAGTGTCTTTAAGTCACGGGTGGTATGTAGGATTCTGAACGAAACAACGGTTGCGGTCAGTGATGGATTAACATAATTGACTCCCGAGCATACCGAGGGAGTTAATATAGAAAACTTAGTGAAGTGAGGAATTCAAGCCGCCCAAGATAAAAACAGCTTTATAACTGTGTTGGATACTCTACTTTCCAGGGTTCCGTACCCAAAGGGTAAAAACGGGACCATATTCCTAAGACTTTGCTGTCTGTCCCTCTGTCTGTCGCCAAGCTGTATCTCAAGAGCCGCGATAGCTAGACTGTTCAAATTTTCACAATTTATGTATTTCTGTTGCTGTTATAACACCGAATACTAAAAGCAAAATAAAATAAATATTGGGGAGGTGGTATAAAAAAACGCGATTTTTTTGCTCCGTCTGTCAGACAGAGTGATTTACTTAAAATGACAGTTCTATGATATATAAAAGGGCATTATAGACCAGGTGGTACAAGAAAAAAAATGTACTAAGCCAGAATAGTAGTGAGTTCCTCTGGGATTGTTTTCGGCTTTTACGTGGGCAAAACTGCTAACAATAACTACTCAGCATTACTAAGTCCGACACAAACATGTTGCACCAGTATTTTGTTGCTTACGTTTTGGTAAATTAGTTACGCTATTCAACAATGTTAGTTGAACGGTTGTTAGCACTCTAACTTACTGCTACTCATCTAGTTTTGCTCGTAAAATAATTCAGGTACTTTCTACGATTGATTACTTAGTACTTGCTGCTTACTGTTTAAGACGAGAAAGTGAATTAACAGTAGTCCCTTCTCCTCCTCTGTAGGACCTTTGAATAACTGCGTTACCTTGGCGTGCAGAGTTTTTTGAAGCATCCTAGGTTTTAATTTTTGGTGGGGAAAATCATCCAGTGACATCTCCTGCCCTTTGGCGGAGCGGAAGATAGTATCAGACTTTTAATGACTAAAAAACCCACCCCGTTCCTTTCTAGGAAAGGCCTTTCATACCGGGGCAGAGTCTTTCTTTCTAGGAAAGGTCTGTTTCTACCCTTGGCCCCAATAGGCTTCGAAACTGCTGCGGTTTGCTGACAGGAAGGAAAATAGAAGCATCACAGGTTAGTTTTAGTCAGTAAAATTCTGACATGCTCTACTGCTTTATCGATACCCAGAGTTGGAGAAGGTATTTGATGATTCCCTACTTCAAAAAGAACCTTTTAATAAAATATTTTAATAAACTCGTAAGGTATTTAATAAAACATTGTATAATGATTAAAAACGAAGTCACTTTTGGTACACCTTTTGTTTTTGTAAAGCAACCGGGGCGATCAATGATTCATTGTTAAGCGGCCTTACTGCTTCGCACCTTCGCAGTTAAACAAGTACCCACAGGCTGACGTTATTATAATGGTAATCGGCAGCATGTTTAATAAACGAGCCCATTCAACGAAGAAACTCGGTACGAAATATTAAAATCGAAGTTCTATAAGTTAAATAAAATCCTGTGGTTTAAATATATTTTTTATTTGTAAAGGTGCAATAAATATTCTCATTGAAATTATGGAGGAAGTACTTCAACAAATATTATTTTTCCTTATTACTTGATAATATTATGAGTATACAATACATGTGAATGGATGGAAAGGTGAGAGGCCAAATGGATGGATTGTGTGAAGAGTGATATGAAAGAAAAGGAAGTTACTGATGGCATGACGGGTGACAGGACAGGATGGAATAGAAGAAAAAAAAATGTTGCGCCGACTTCAAATAACACAAAACAACAGGAAGATAATGTTGACTTCAAAATAAGGGTGAACTGTTTAAAGTGACTTGAGGAAACGCTGAGTTAAATTAAAGCCTGTCTTTGAGTTTTTTTTTTATGGTTCCGTACCTCAAAAGAAAAGAACGGAAACATTTAGGATCACTTTGTTGTCTGTCTGTCTGTCTATTAAGACTTTTTGTCTCGGGAACGCGTGGAGATATCGAATACTATATACTCTGTTCTACGATCTAATGCAGCTGCAAAAAATTCAAACTTCAAGGCTAACCTAAAAAAAAGATACGGCCGTTTATATCGCAAAAAACGTATATGTAATGTAGTATCGAAAACACGCTCAAGGAAATCAAAATTCATAGGTTATTCCGCTGCCGTGACAAGTCACAGCATGGCGTACAGAGTTCCGGCGGGATCTCATGATGAAATGGCGACAGCAACTATCGCAACCCAGTGCTGGGCACGCCATAATGATGGCGGTAAAACCTCACGGCGTCCTCACCTTCCGCATGACGCAGGTTCTCACTGAACTTGGCAAGTGCGGGAAGTACCTGCACCGGATTCATGCGGAAGAGACGCCCGGTTGTCACCACTTAGTGGACCGCCCGGAGGACATGGTGGAGCACATGAAATTTATTTCTTCAAGTAAACGTCAGCTGAGCGGGGCCAATGAACTGTAGGTAATTAGTACGCAACGACCGACAACTACCTACATGGTTATTGATACGTTTACTTAAAGAAATTATTTTCGTACATGCGTATATTTATTCAAGTTTTTGAAAAAAATTACTTTATTTTTTAATTTTCTCTTTACAAATCGATAGTGTTTCACGTACCGAATCGATCCTCTGCGGGATTAAAATGATTAAAATTTAACGGTGTATATAGAAGATAACTAGTGTAGTAGCATAAATAAACGAGTGTACAAAAACACTATCCAGACCGCCGATTAAAGCATCAAAGAAAATTTAGGCCAACGTTTTTGTAATAACGTTATTCGGGAATGGCTCTAAAACCAGACCAGACCAACACAGATCTCAGTAATAAATTTATATCTGGGACAAAGATGGCGGAAAATTATTTTATCTGGATAGTGTTGTATTTAGGATTCTAAAAGTATATTTGTCTCCACTGTTGAGTTTGAAGCTAAGGAATAATAGAAGATTGGGGCAATCTGCTTCAAGCAATGCTTCTCAAGGACAAGTTTTTTTTACCTCCTTGTCGAGGTGTGCCCCGCTTGAGCAAATACCGCCGTGTCCTCGTGGGGGCGATCGGCGGCAGCGCCGCGCGCAGCAGGGCCTTGGTACAAGCCATGGTCCGGAGCGAGGAGGGATAGCAGGCGGTCGCCTCCTTCTGCGAAGCATTAATGCTCATATCGATGACGCGCGCCTCAAGGAGTTGTCAGCAAACCCTAGAGGCTCAGCAGGGCCGAAGCCCACTGGGGCCATGGATTGATTTCTGAAAGGAATGTCCAGTCCCGGTATAAAAGGAAAGAGGGAAGGAACTAACAAGGAACGGGGTGGGTTTTTTAATCTGACACTATCTCCCGCTCCACCCAGGATGTCATCATGGAAGATTTTTACCCATCGAAAAAAAAGACAAGTTTTTGATTATACGGAATTCTATTTTTGCAATGAATCTCGACATGTTTAAACGCTCACCCGTTACTTATTACGAGTACCTATAAGTGAATTTACAGTGAATGGGTGACATGTCAAGATTCATCCGAGCCCTAGAATAACAATAAAGCTGTTGGTCCCGACTATTCTTTGTATATCTTTGACAGTAGATTATTACGAATAATCAATAACTTTGAGACACATATTTTAAAAAAAGTTGCTCCACAGTACTAGGAATTATTCCTGTATCGTAGGTGCGTATATTGGTAGTCAGCTACATTTGGTTAGAAGGAGTCAACATTATAATCAATTTGCCTTGTCTGTTTCCAACTATGGTTTTTATGGTAGGTAAAATCATCCAATGACAAATCCCGCCCGTGGGCGGAGCGGGAAATAGTGTCACACTCTTACTGACTAAAAACCTACCCCGTTCCTTCGTTGCCCATCGTGCTTTCCTTTCAGAAGCTGACCCATGACTCAAGCAGGCTTCGACCCTGCCTGCCTGCAGCTAGCAGGCTGGGCCTCTACGGTTTGAATAGCCTATTGGCTATTTGACAGTATGAAAAATAAGTTCATTCAAGAGTACCACACAAGAATTTGATAATATATCCTACCTTGGTAGCACAATACCCCTTTGCTAGACTGGTTGTCAGACGGGGTTCTCAGTTCTCACTAACTGTAACAACTGTCAGATACCTACGAATGACAGCCAGGATCAACGGCTTAACGTACTTACCCCGAGGCAAGGCGAATTCTCGGAGAAATGTAAAGTCTTATGTTAGATAATAATGTCATTTATACAAAGCAAATCCTCTATGACATTTAACTTACAAGACACAATTATGAAATATTTTTTGTGGTATACCTAAAGAGGAAAAAGAAAATATTCAATCCACATGAAAGGAATTTAGTTAAGCATAATTATTATCCTTTTTAAATTCTGGAAAATATTAATGGTACAAGGAAAATATATTTAATAAATTATTCAGCGTAGCTTCGATACAACTAAGTTGTTGTTTCTGGGTAAAATTATACTTTCTGTCTTTTTGATATAATGAGGAGATCCAAATAAAATTAATGAGCTAAATTGTAATATTTAATAAAAATATTTGTTCTAAGCGAGAATAAAATTACTGAAAGAATATTTTCGTGTTCTAAGATAATTTATTGTTACCCTCACCTCGTATAGACAGAAATTTTACTAACGAGTCTTCTTTAAGAATATGTGTTTTTTTTTGCAGCAGTTATAAAACTATAAACAGTGAGTATTACATGTGTATGTAATTTACAACTCACAAAGGAATCTTGTGAGTTTTAAATTAATATTAGTTTTGTATTTTGACATTAGTATTTTATATTGACATTAGTATTGTATATTGACATTAACATTCTATATTGACATTAGTATTGTATATTGACATTAGTATTGTACATTAAACACCTTGACACTGATTTCTATTGCTATTTATTATTATTAATCAATTTGTAATACGGAATCCTCAAAAAATGTTATTTAATGTCCAGACCGAGACTTGGGTGCTTTGATTGTTAATTTCTCACATACATTTGTACGCCCTCTGGCATAACATAGCGCTCTTTTTATTGCCTCACTGCAGCATTATTATTGTAACTATCATCATCATCATCAGCTTTTTAATGTTCCCACTGCTGGGACTCAGGCCTCCTCTCTAGGAGATGGCATGGGCCGTAATCCAGTGCGGGTTGGTGGATGTCACATGTCTTCGAATTTTTGGTTCTAGGACATGCCGGTTTTCAAACGGTGTAGGAAAACGTCGTGATGTTTTCCTACACCGTTTTGAGAGCAGTGGTGATGAAATAAATTACACAAAGTAATGCGCCGGATGGGTATGAACACGCAATCTATGTACGACTCGTAAGTCGGAGCCTACCACTGCTCTATTGTAACTATATTAAACATTAACATAAGAGAGAGGTAAATGCTCTAGGATAGCTCGATAAATTTCAGTTTTCTTAGGATTCTTGCAATTTTCAGTTCAGTATCGGATAGTAAAGTAAATAAAATATATACATGTGGTAACGACTAGTATGTATTTTAACAACTATATACATTAAAACTATTACCGTACAAAACTATTAAACTCATTTCTGAAAATATTCAAATCAATACTAAGCTTATTTTATATACAGAGGCTTCAGTGTTACTAGGTGAACATGTGGTTGCACACACTACAGATGATGTGTTAGCGTGGTGTAATAATTAGTGTGGTCAGTGGATTGCAGTAAATATGAGAATAAAAATCTTATAAATATTTTCAAAGAAAAACCAATTGACGTTTTTATGAAATTATAATCCGGCAATATTAGCCGGGCCTTGGTTCAAACCATAGTCCGGAGTGAGGAGGGAAAATAATTCTACCATCGGACAACCCGGTGTACAGCGAATATCCACCCTTACGTTGTTATGCTAGCAAAGGTGGAGGCCGACCGCAACAGGCAAAGGCAACGGGGCGCACGCCCCAGCCGCCGCCGGGATTCCGATCTCGATTTCCGGCCACCGTAGGCGCAGTCTTGCGGACGGCGAGCAATGGGTAGCTCGCTGTCTGATCGTCCGGTAACCGACCAAACTGAGCTCAAGTCATCTAGGTCATTTGATGATTTTACCTACCATAAAAAAAAAAATCCGTCAATATTATATTTAACAGAAGATGTTTTTTAAAGTAAAACACATTAATCTAACCGGTTAGGGCTGTTGAAACCCAAACCTTCATGGTACTACAAACACAACAAAGCAAGTCAAGATAATTACAGAATCCAATAAATTAACAATTTCACCAACCGTAGTAGTAATTACACGAGACTACAAGCTTGAAGTATTTCTCCTTTGACCAGTCTAATTGACTCATTACAAAGCCTTATATTTAATTACAATGCTCAGAAATCTAAACCTGATCTTAGGAGTTCATGGAGAAAAAAATTTACGTAATTATAATACTTTGGGGTAACTAATTTATTTTCTGGAACAAGTCATTATTTTGTCCTTTGCTTGAGAGGCCTTTTATACTCGTAACTAAGTTTTTTGATTACCTTGTAGTTGCTCAATCTTGGGTTTTTGCTGTTCAGAGTTTTACATGAACCTATCATTATTCTAGGTACCTATTTTTTTTTAACCCCGATCCAAATAAAGTATTATTCAAAGTTAGATCGATAAGTGTGTGTGACTGTCTGTCTGTATCAACGTAAGTCATAAACCGGTGAATTAATTTAGATTTGTTTCTTTCATTTGAAAGCAGGTTTTCTAGCTAAGGTTCATTTTTAATTTTTTTACTATAATCGTTTCAGCCATTCCCAAGTTATAAGGAGTGAAAGTAATGTGCATTTACAAAGCTGTATGATATAAAGAAACGAAAAAACTGTTCAAAAATTAAAAAGAAATGGGTAAGTTAATGATTTTTAATTTTTACTTACTTTTTAGATTTATTCTAAATTTTATATCAAAATCACAGTACTTGTTTTATTCAGTCTTTGACACTAAGCAATTAATTTTATTTTGAGTTCATTATTTTTGTTCTATCAATCAATTCAGCTGAAAGACATTCTCTGGTTTACATAGGCATATAGCGATATCTATGGCGTAACATGGGAACCAAATTAGGAAATCCTGTAAGGCGCAATTAGAATTTCACGTGATTTGAACATATACAATAGCCTGAAATCATCATGTATCGGATACTTGCCCAGATCAGACATAACGCCTTTCTGGTGGAAAAAAATCTCCTTTTCAACGGAGGTTTACGTAACTTAAGACTCTGTAGCACTCTAAAGGCAACCCCCAAGCGGTAACACATTGGTTGGTTCTGTGAATATTGCATCCGGTTTATTCACGCGAATTTCAGGTTTAGGTCTTGGGTTTGTAATCTGTAAAAACTTATTCAATTCTTGGCAGAATTTATCTCTCTTTGTGTAAAAAACTAAATCGCACAGCCTGCTAAGCTTAACAAGGTCCACTCAAAAACAGCGATACGTTTGAATCCAACCCACAATTTAAACAACAAACATTTTACTAAAATACAAATCTACGCTATGAATCCAGCACATTTTAGTACGTTTTTGGCTGAACAAAACAAAAGTGGCTGTAAATCAGTGACGTCATAATTTCAGTGACGCGGGCTTGCCTTCCGGCGGAGCACCTGAGCCGTTACTGGGCCGGATTTCGTTTTATGTGGATGAACATTTGTCTATATATAGTTAGGTTGTTTGTATTTGGACTTCTCGTGAAAGAATTATTTGGAGTTGTTTGGCATTGTTTACCTTATATTACTACTATATTATTTGGAGTTGGGAAATCATTTATTACAAAAGAAAGAAATACAGAAATAAAAACTTTTGTGCAAATTACGGATCAACAAATTAGTAGGTACACTTTGTGAGAAATATGCGCCACGTCCGCGCAAAACGGCCGAGCGCTCAGCTTAATGTCGTGATCACACGCAAAATGCGATGAGTCTACGGCGCTGGTTTTTAGTGCAGGCCGGTGATGGTATCGACGTATAGACGTCGGCACGGTACTGTGTGAACTTGATTTGAAAAAATAGGGACACAAATAAAACAAGGAGGAAAAAAAAAGGGCTAGACTTTAACTGACTAAAGGGTTTTAGCTAAGAGGGTTAAGGGGTTAGGTGGGTACCTACGTTCCTTGTTATAACCGTTTTTGAAAAGTTAATGTTTTGCAGCATCTGACAGAAAATGTCAGAGATGTGTAGTCAAAATTCTTGGTAGGTTTTGCTGAGATAGTCAATAGTGTAATAAAATTTTCAAATTCATTTTACCGAGATTGCGCATGTTTCAATGATTTCTATCATTGATACATATCATCCAATTGTGTAGACACCTTGATATACGAAACTAGAGCAATTTTACATAACAATATTCATTTCAGCCTTTTAATGTGGGAACATTAAAAGGCTGTTGAGACTCAGGCCTCCTCTCTAGGAGCAGGAATGGGCCGTCATCCACCACGCGGGCCCAGTGCGGATTGGTGGATGTCAAATGTCTTCGATTTTTTTTTTTTGGTTCTAGGACATGCCAGTTTCCTCACGATGTTTTCCTTCACCGTTTGAGAGCAGTGGTGATAATATAAATTACACTAAGTAATGCACCTGGCTTGGTTTGAACCCGCGACCTACAATTCGTAAGTCGGGGCCGTTACCACTCGGCTACCACTGCTCTACTGCTCTGCTGCTAATATTCATTTAATTATAACTATTTTTTTTAATTATCAATTTTTCTTGCTTTGTTTTAGTTTTGTTTGGTTTGTAAACTATTGACAGCATACATAATGCCATGTTTAAAATATAAAAAAAGAGTACACTTTTTAATTTCATTATACATATAATGAATAATTTATTTCAGTATATTATAATCATAACAGGAATAAAATCATGAAAAAGATCTACACAAAAAAACATAAAGATTTAAAAAATAAATTGCAAACATTCCACTAAAATAAGTGCACAACGTTTCAACTAAAAAACTAAATGAAAATTAAGCCCACTAAATCTGGGAGCTCTCCACAGCTGAATAGCTAATATAAAGTTTTTAATTATACTAAGCCCGAGTTCACCTAAATTAAACTAATGTACGTGATTTACTTCACCATTTTCTATCACACGAGCGAAAAGATTACATGCACCTGAAATATTAAATAGGGACAATGTATTATGTTTGGTAATAAGGGTAATTATTTAAAATTATGGTAAGTTTCGCTTGCAATGAAAAGGTCCTTCTTCTCATAATAGGCGGCTTAATTACTTTGTTAAAATGAGACATAAATAATCCTTCTAATTAGACTTCTCATATTCAGTTCTTTGCAGAATTTTTTTATAACTAAATAATAAAATTCTTTGATCTACCAATAATCACCTACCAAAAATGTCCCACACATCGCTCTGGGTTTATCCTTTCCTTCTTCTTTGTGCAGGCGATCTGTCTTTGGAATGCGCTCCCACAGAACATCAGGACGGTTTCCAGCCAGTTCACTTTTAAGGAGGAGGCACGTGAACACATTCGCAGGAAGTTGGAGTAATTATCACAGCGTTGATTTGTTGGATTCGTTTTTCACAATATCATTGTTAATTTGTATGTATGTATCTAAGTGAATAAATTTTTCATTGTGTTTATTATCTAGTTTACCATAAGTTGCACCTACCATGTTATGTTTCTGCACCACCCTTAAGTCGACTGATAGAAAATGCCTAAGGCATTAAGTCCGCCTTTGTACATAATGTTTTACTAATGCATAAAGATTTAATAAATAATCACACTAATACTATAAAGGCGAAAGTTTGTGAATGTGTGTCTGTATGTTTGTTACATCTTCACGCTTCAACAGCAAAATGGATTATGATGAAACTTGGTGCACTAGTAGATCATGTCTCTCTTTTAAATCAAGTTATATCTTACACACATGATGAGACAACCAGGAAAAGTGGAGCCAAATAGTGACAGACTGATGAGTTGAAAATGACAGCGGTTCCCAACCGGACGAGATTGGTACAGTGGAAACAGCTACAGGGCACACTAAATAAACAAACAAAAAAAAGAAAAACAGGGGCAGACGCACACACTGAGGGTTCTGTACAAACTAACTTACATAAATAGTTCAACTCCCAAATCGAGTCTCGGAAGATTTTTGCGAATCGAAAAAAGTTTTCTTTTTGTGAAGTAAGTAAAAATATTTATATTTCAGATATATTTCTAGATTATTGTGCTATAAGATCTTACTTCATGAAAAAGTTCAAGGTTCTAGGCCAACGGGAAGTACCCTATGAATTTTGATTCCCTTGAAATTGTCGAAATACTGATACTTTTTTTTACGATATAAAAGGCCGTATCTTTTTTTTCTGTTAACTTAGACGTTTCATTTTTTCACAGCTTCAAGGGACTTTATTTCAATTAGATGCCTCTACGCGTTCTCGGGATAAAGAGTTTTGACAGAGAGACAGAAAACAAAGTGATCCTACAAGGATTCCGTTTATCTTTTTGAGGTAAGGAACCCTAAAGAAATAGAAGGAAAGAGTGCTAATTCAGAATAATAAGGCTATTATTTTTATGTTTTTTATTCGGTTGGAAAATCATCCAATGACATCTCCGCGCCCTTGGGCGGGGCGGGAGATAGTATCAAACTTTTACTGACAAAAAACCCACTCCTGTTCCTTCGTTGCCTTTCATACTGGGGCCGAATCTTCCTTTTAGAAACCGACCCTGGCTCCAGTAGACTTCGACCCTGCTGGGCTCCTAGGGGTTATTTTGTGAAGCCCCAAGCGGACACCTATATTGTCTTTCTATTGTGTCTCTAATTACGGTATTCAAAGGATTAAATAATGTTCTTGGTTACAAAAAAACTGAGTCAATAATCTGATTACGTATAAAAATCTAACAAAGATATAAATAATATTATGCAGACTTGATACTGGAGTTATTCACTTTGATTAGCATATTACATTAGATAAATGAGATTTGCTAGTGTATAGAGTTATTTGTATGCAGAGCTCAGTTGATACTTCAAATCTCGTCTCAACAAGATTTTGCTCTAGAAAAACACAAAATCTACATACAAGAAAATATTAACATTTTCGTTATAGAAAAACGTTCAAACTTAGAAATATAATAAGTAATTTTGATAAATAAATGTTTAGTCTTGTATTTGAACACTTAACTTTTCAGCTTATCTCGTCTCAACAAGATTTTAGCTCTAGAAAAATATGAAATCTACTTATAAAAAAATCACCGTTTTAGCTTTAGATAAAAAATCATACTTTGAAATATCAGCAATATTACAATAAGCAATTTTAGTAAATAAATGTTGAACCTAAACTTTTCAGCTTTTGCAAGATAAGTATTCTTTAAATGGGCTTCGTAATGTCACTGAAAGTAATTGGTTTACAAAACCATTACAAACAGGTAAGTTCATAAATTCTTTGAGGTTTTGGTGATAGTTACTAATGACTTTCTTTAGCTTCATACGAGTAATAAAATGATGCTCCAAACTTTCTTTTTTATTGCATTTTCTATAAATGAAAATGGCATCAAAATCCGTTGCGTTGTTTAAGAGAAATTAGTGACATACAGACACGGAAAATGACTTTGTTGTAGACTATTGTATGTAAAGATAGGGATTTGTTGGTTTTAGGGTTTCGTACCTCAAAAAGAATAAACGGAAACCTTATAGGAACACTTTGTTGTCCGTCTGTCTGTCAGAATGTTAAGACTCTTTATCATGGAGTTTCTTGAGTAATAAATATATTATTTTATACTGAAGTGAGCAGTTTTATTACATAAAAAAAAATCATTCATCAATCATTTGAACAATCTTGTAGCCCAGATCTGTTTATTGAGTTTCACTTTTCTTCGTATCTTCTACTGAACAACAAGTCTATTAACCAACGTATCTACCTACTAAAACGTGGCTTCAAATAAGCGTTGTCTTTGAGAATTACTTACCTCCCACATGTAATTATCAAGCGTTCTCATAACATTAGGTGCACGGTAACGTTCCTCATTTTATCTCGTGTTTGAGCGTACCGCGTACCTACAGCTTCGCATAAATCATTAGGGGGATTCATGGCTCGTAGCTCCTATGACTGCCGAGTGCGTGATAAAATACTGATATATCCAAGTTATGATTTTGCGAGTGATGGTTTACAGTGCTTAGCGACTTTCAGAATTGACTGGCTTGTCGGTCTAGTGGTTAGTGGCCCTGACTGCTATGCCAGAGGTCGTGGGTTCGATTCCCAACCAGGACAAAGGCTTGTGTGATGAGCACGATCATTTGTTTTGTGTCCAGAGATTTGTTTGTTCCACACAATCACCCAGGTGTCATTTATCTATAATATGTATGTGATTAGAAATATATATGTATGTTTATCAGTTGTCTAGTACTCATAACGCAAGCTCTGCTTAGCTTGGGACTAGACGGTGCTTTTAAAAAGATTTCTTGATTGACAAATATGTTTGACTACAAATCGTTCACGTGAATATTGTAGGTGAAAGTCCAAATCAATTTGCGGCTAAAAGTCGCGTCATTTTATTTTTAAAGTGATTTATGTTTGAATTCACCACAAATGAAAACAATAATAATAAATTGTTTGATTTCGGACAACAAAGGAACCATTTTGATTTTAAATGAATTGCATTTTTAAAATGAATTGCAACCTGCTAATAAAATGTAATACTCGATCATAATGAATAATATAGATACTTAGCTCACATTTAGATGATCCTCAATTTTGAGGAGTTTAATAATGGACATTTTTCGTTACAGGATTCAAGTTAAAATTCCATTTGCTTAATTCCCAACTCTCCTGTCACAGTTCTGCTGGAAGAAATCTCTTTTGATTTGGTATTTCAAAAGAAATTTCAGCAGCACCATTGTACTTTTCTATCTGTTTTTTATGTTCTTTTCGATTTTAAGTGCTTGTGTGTACTTAAATAAACCTCAGATATCCTATCTAGTTTATATCACTTTTTCCGCGATTATTTAAAATAGTTACCGCAACCTTGAAATTCAAAAGTCAATTGAAGGAATACAGGCGAGTTTTAGGCAGCAAAAGTTTGGTTCTTTCTTTTAATCCAGCCAGAGCAGAAGTAATTTAAAAAATCCTCTCGAAAAACGGTAATTTAGAAAACTAAAAAACCCGACTGCTTTTCTGAGTATTCACGAAAACGCCCTAAAACAAGAGTCGTTGTACCGATTGCACTTAACTATGTAATATTTTAAATACAAGATAAATTTTAGCAGTCGGGACCCTTTCTAGAAAGTCAGCCGTCTAGTCAGTAGATTGGAGTAATCTGCAATGTAATATAGGTATGTGTTCTCAATTCACTAAGCTTCCATTTCTAGAATGAGTCCCGACTGCTACAATTTATCTTGTATTTAAAATATTACATAGTTAAGTGCAATCGGGTACAACGACTCTTGTTTTAGGGCTTTTTCATGTTTACTCAGAAAAGCAGTCGGGTTCTTAGTTTTTTAAATTACCGTTTTTTATTATTTATTTGTTTAGTTTTTTTTTGTTACGATATCACTTTCACAATAAATACAAATCTAACGACACCTCTCAAGCTAAAATTCATCGACCCGTTCAGGCTGCAGAGCGTGCCAAACAATTATATATACATACATACATACATACTCTCGAAAAACATAACCCTCCTTCTGGCGCAGTGGGGTAAAAAGATTAAAATATTGTATTGCTATAACAACTGACTTAAATCTGTTACCAAGGAATCAAGTAATTTTAAAAATCCTAGCTTTTAAAAAAGGAATTGAAAAATAAAGTTGCCTTAAGCAACAAATCTAATAAATACTGCCTAGAAATGCTACAAAGTAGTCTGGTATCATTTTATATCGCAAAACTATAAAGTAGCCCGACAAATCGATTCCAAGTTTGTCTTCTCCTAAGAACTTCGTAATACAAACTTCCACACAATCATTGCGATGCTCTAAAAAATACACGCTACTTTACACTGTATATCTTAGCTGCTTAAGGGTCATTATTGCTTGTATATATTTTGGATTACATGGATAATGTTTGCGTAAATTAAACTTGAAATTAATTGTTTCTTAGCAAATATACTACACTAAAATAATGTTTGTTTAATTGTTTAGGACATGTTTCTAAGATGTTTATGTTTGTAAGTTGCCTTTAGAAAGTTTTGTGTTGTTAGTTTTAGCCTTTTATAGAGGTAAATATTTTAAGTGATACGGTTATATAAGGATTCGACGAAGGACTAAAATGTAAATAATAAGTGGACTAACAATAGCTATAAATATAGGTCCTCCTTTCTACGAAAAGGGTGTAATCCACCTCTTGGGTTCGCCCGGTGGACACGGTGGAGCACACAGTCGAGGTGTGCCCCGCTTGGGAGGAGCAGCGCCGTGTCCTCGTGGGGGCGATCGGCGGCGATCTCTCGCGCCGGGGCTTGGTTCAAGCCATGCTCCGGAGCGAGGAGGAGTGGCAGGCGGTCGCCTCCTTCTGCGAAGCAGTAATGCTAGTAAAGGAGGAGGCCGACCGCCTTAGGCAAAGGCGGACACGCCGCCGCCGCCGCCGGGTTTCCGATCCCAATTTCCGGCCACCGTAGGCGCGGGCTCGCGGACGGTGGGCAATGGGTAGCTCGCTGTCCGTCCGTCCGGTAACAGACCGGTCCGAGCTCAGGTCGTCTACGGCGCGCACCGTTCCCGCGCGCCTCAAGGAGTTGTCAGCAAACTGTAGGGGTCCAGCAGGGCCGAAGCCTACTGGGGCCAAAGGTTATGTGAGACTGTCACCAAAGGCCCCAGGATAAAGGCAAGGAATGGAAAGGTAGGTTTTTAGTCAGTAAAAGTCTGACACTGTTTCCCGCCCCACCCAAGGGCGGGATTCGTCATTGGATGATTTTACCTACGTTAAAAAAAAAAAAAAAAACCTCTTGGGTTGATTGATATCACATGTGTGTAATTTTTTGGTTTTAGGTCATACATAAACCGGCGTTGCAATCTTTTTCTTCGCCCGTTTGGAGGAGTGGTGATGAAATAAATTACACAGAATAACTACCTAAATTCTATTCTATCTACGTCACGGCAGGCTAGTGCCTTGCCAAGGGTTAGGTGAAAATGAACCCCGGGGCCCAGGATCGAAGGCAATGAATGGAACAGGGTAGGTTTTTAGTCAGTAAGAGTCTGACACAATTTTTTTCATTGGTTGATTTTACCAACCATAAAAAGTCTAGTGCTTGCCTTGGTTTGAATTTGCTACGTATGCGATCTCATATACCTCAAATCGACGACAAAATTCACGTGTAAAAGTATTTTTTTAAACCTGTTTGTAAAATAAATATTATTTAACATTTATTTATCATAATATGATTCGCTAGTCGGAACTGATACTGCTGGGCCAACACTGCACTAGTCGAAACCATTAGGTGTGAATAAAATGGATTGACTTGTTTTCGATTTTAGTCAAATTACACTTATTATGTAAAAGAAAGAAAGAAAGAAAGAAAGAAAGAAAAATATTTTATTTGACACAATTATATAGACACACACAATGCAGAAACAATATGATACTTAAGATAAAAAAAGGATAAAAACTAACATTGTGTGTCTCACGGTTGCGCCAAATAGGTCCAGTTCAGCAGAAATGCCAGACAGCTACGTGGTAGTTGCCTGACGCTGGTTTTCAACTGAACCTTATTTAGAGTGATCGGTTGAAAATTGGTTTATGTCGTTTTATGGCCAACATGGCCAGTATTGGTTTTAAAAATGGTCTTGTTATTGAAATTCTTGATGATATAGTCAATCATTATTTTTCATTTCACGTGCACATTACCTAAAATAATAATGCTTGGTAGTTAAAAACTACCTACATAAATAAATAAATAAAAAAGCCAATATGTATTTTAATACACGCTGATTTTTTTTTTAAATAATAAATCACACACTTCTACCCAAAAAAATAAATGAATAATTTATTATAAGTAATTGAGGATCTCATCAACATTCTTCGAGAACCGTGACCAAAATTGCGGGACATTTTCCTTTTTAAGATATGTCTGCGGAGCCAATAAGCAATCATTTTTTATCGAATTTTCCTGAGATTGTACGAAGGTATTTTCCATGAAAATTTGAATAATTTTATTTCATAACTGTATTGGTTTTAAAAACCTACAATTCTCTCGTACATCTAAGATTGCCTACAGCGTGGCAATCTTTAGATTTTTGGGTACGGTACTAATCGACAGGGTTACAGGTTAGGTTAGGTTAGTCGGGTGTCTTTACGCCATTTTTATATAAATTCTAGTTCTAATAATTAATATTTAGTTAGTTAAAAGTTTTTTTTAAGAAAATCTATTCTGTTTAAGTTTCTTGTAATGTATTTTTAGACTTTTCATAACTTAATTTCTTTTCAAATTACGACTTGATAATTTTATTCTTGTAGAGAATTTATTTATACATCAAAATTTATGTAACAAAGGGAAGAATTAGATTTTGGTTTCTAAAAACTTTAATTACTAATCCGATTGCCAAAATTCGTACACTGATATAAAAAAGAAAACATGTACTTATTGCAGCTACGCAATACGCCTACTCCATTCGAAATAAAACTAGACATCTGTCATGTGTGAGAGTATCTGTCCACTCAACCAATTTTGAATGTTAAGCTCATCAGAGCTACCCGGAACCTGCTCTGCACCGCCTCGCTTTCTGCGACTGTATATGAGCTTGTATGTGCAAGCGCTCACTACATCAACTTACGTCCGATGGATGTTGTGAGCGCATGCCCATAAAAGTCCATATAAAGAATACTAGCTGCAGGAGGCAAGGAGGTGCAGAGTGGGTTCCGGGTGGCTCTAATGAGCTGTGACCTTTATTGCTATAACAAATGGCGGCTATAGTAAATAGTTGGTATTGTAACCACTTATTTGATTTAATTCTTAACTATACACCCTTAAATTTTGGTCGTTTAAATCCCGTGGAGGATCGATTCAGTACATGAAATACTATCGTTTTATAAAGATAAAATTAAAAAATAAAGTACTTTTTTTCTTAAACTCGAAAAATAAAGAAATCAATTTCGTACATGCTTAAATTAATTCGAGTTTAAAAAAAAAGTACTTTATTTTTAATTTTTATCTTTACAAATCGATGGGGTTTCATGTACCGAATCGACCCTCCACGGGATTAAAACGACCAAAATTTAACAGTGTATAACTACGAAATAGAACTCAAAATTAGATGAACAGAAAGTAAAGAAAAGGTTTGTACAAATGGCTAATCTTATTTCGAATGAAGTATAGATACTATATTCCCAGAAAGAAGGAAGGGGTGTGTTTTTATTATTGTATAAAGATGTTTGTTATAGCGTTATGTAATAGATCATGATTAAAGAGAAAGGGATTATTTTTGAGCAGGGCGTGTTGGAGCATAACAAAACCAAAATCCTACTGCAACACTATGGTCTTTCTTTTGTAACTAATAAATATTGTATTTAATTGGTTTAATTGCACTTGACTGAAATCCCTAATACGGTAAAAGTTACTATATTCCACTTGCCACACTTAGGAGCAAACAGCAACACGCCTTCCAGTAATAAAGAAAAATATAATAAACAGTTATTATAAAATCCTTAACCCGGTGTTTCCTTTGGCGACAGGTTTTTTAATTTCATAATGACTCAACCAACAATACCGGTAATCTACATGAAACAAATCAGTCAACTAACATTTCTCTACAAACCGCAACAATAGTGTAGTTTGTGAACATACTGTAATGTTGTACTGATTAATTCATCTCATTCCCAACAGAATACAATACAATGGGATATTATCAGTGGCGATTATGTGATCGAGTTGTATTATAGTGCCGTATTCAAGCAAGCGTAATATAGGATTAGGATAAGCAGCTCCTAGGTTATTGCTTTTGTCAATTGATATTGTTTCAAACTACCTAAAGTGACAAATTATACTAACACAATTGCATTATATTTATATAAGTATCACAACTATTATAAAGACGAAAGTTTTTGAGTTTTGATGTATGTATAAACATACATATATACACCGTTAAATTTTAGTCGTTTTAATCCCGCGAAGGGTTACAGAAAACAGAATATACTCTTGTGTGTTCATTAAGCATACAGCTAAAGAGAGGAATTTCTTACCGAATTCTGTGTTTCCTGATAGCTATAACATAGAGTTCAAGAGTGAATAGGTTGCTTCTAGGCAAGCGTGCTACATCATCGCTTACCTTTAGGTGCCATAGTGGTCAAACACGAACCTATACTTAATAAAAAAACATACAATAATCGTGGTAATGCCTTTCTACTCCTCTAGCATGTCCAAATAATATGTTGCCTCTTTGTTGCTACGGCACAACATGCTAGCAACTCGTTTTGAAGGCCTATTTATTGAGTGTGCTAGTCAAAAGGGGTTTCCAAAAAGATTTCCTGGACATGTACCTATAGTGTGTACAGGGATAATAATCGTTAGTTGGAGCCTTATTTAATAAAAAAAAAAATCTAAAAGTTCTATGAAGCCTGAGTAATTGAAAATATGCAATAAAAATTATGGACTATATTATAGAAACAGATAATAATAATTATGTACAAAAAAATATAAATGGGAAATGTTCTCACAACACTGGACAATTTTCAACGTTTAATAAATTCACCTACCGATTTTACGGCCGCCAAAAAGACTACTTCTTTTTTATACCTATAACATGAAATGTAAAAAAACTGATCAAAAGTTAAATTATAATAAAAACCTTATTGCATTTAAAAACCAATTTAACACAATCAAGCTCAACCAACCTATTCTTTGAATACAAATGTTTATCCTCAAAGTTTAAACTAACAAACACTCCAAAATTAATTGGTTGCATCCTTCATTTGGCATTATCTCAGACAAGTCATAACAGCGCAGTGCAAGGCGGACGCCGTTTTTCATATCTGTGCAAATTTAACTTAGACAGAGTAATGTGAAATGCAAATTCTACAATTGCGTTTTGTGACAGTCTTGCATTGCAGTCGGCGATTATAATTTTTGGTTGGCGTTTGGAATATTAATGTAAAATAAAACTTACATTATTTAAAAGAAAAAAGCTATCAAAATTGCCTTATGCATGAGTTTTGTGATTTCTGTTGGTCAAACTTTTCTCGTCATAGCAAATACAGACTGTAACAGGTAAAAGTTTTTTTTTTTTTTACAAAATAATGAAAAATACAACCGAATTGCAAAATAAGATGGACTGTAACAGGTAAAAGTTTTTTTTTTACAAAATAAAGAAAAATACAACCGAATTGCAAAACTAAGATAGACATCCTATCTCTACGCAAAAAAACGTTTTAGGAACATATTCATTGTGCGTATAGCTAAGGAGTGGAATTCTCTGCCGAGTCTGAGTTTCCTGATGGCTATAACCTAGGGATCTTTAAGTCAAGAGTGAATAGGTAACCTGAAGGTAAGCCCGCTCCATCATCGATTACATCATCGCTTTTCATCAGGTAATGTAGTGTTCAAACACGAGCTTATAAAAAAAACACGTTACAAAATAATTTTCTTTTCAGACGCAGGTGCCTCATTTTAGTTCTATAATAATGAAAACAACACCCATAAAAATGCAAGCCACTCACTGGAATTGGCTATAGAAATACAAATAATGAGCCTAGCTACCTACTGCACAAAAATAAAAATACCAGTGGCTTTTGGCTCGCTGTACGCTTTGGTGAATACTGTAAGTATAGCAAGCAATTGATAAAAATAAATAAATAATAAATAAATGACGCAAGATATAAAACGAACGAAACGAACCTAAAAGAAACGATCTGGTGTTACATTCGCTAGAGGCCGAATAACAGCTCGTTGATTGGTTTCAGATGGCCTTTCCCAACTTGCTTGTACAAATGTACAAGGCCTATACACGCACTTTTTACATTTTTAAAAATATTAACGTGTAAAAATGTTTTTTAAGACGCCGGCGTCCGCACACCTCTTGTCTTTCTATTGTGTCTCTAATTACGGTATTCAACAGGTATATAAGTACATTATGCCAGGCCAAAGTTCACGTAAAACATCAGATTTTTAGAGGTGTCTACTGGATTAGTTTTACACAAGTTTATATTTTGGTTTCTATATAAACTTAGATAATATCCACAAGATATCTGTGCATCCTAAATATCTGGAGAAAGATGCGTAATAACATCAAAATCACGTAAGAGCGGTTGTATGAAAATATGCCTCGGGTTAGCCGGTCTTAATGAGAGAATACCAACTTTTTGATTAACAACAGAATGTTCACAACATTTCATATTTACGGTACCTCTTCGGAGTTTACCGGTGTGATGTCATGTTATGAAATAGTGTTAACAAGACATTACAGGAATTCCAAAAGCTCTGATGATCCATTTCTGAAGAGAACCTTCATCAGACGTTAACCTTTATATGGAATTTTATTTCAAGAAAAAATACGTCCAAATATAAAATAATTATTATCTAAATGGGATAAAATTTGGTTTTACATTGAACAACAGATTTTTTGTTTTTATTAGAAGTCAGTTAAAAACCAGGACATTTTTTATTTTTAATTCTTTTTACTTAATTATATGACTCAGCTCATTTTCATTAGTGAAATAGAAAAACCTTTTGGCAAACTATAATAAATCCATAATTATACAAAGTTAAGATAGATAAATTCAAATAAAACTTATCTTAGTACAATCATTGAAATATGTCAAAACTGACGAAAAAGCTCACTGCAGCTTCATTAACTCAGATAATATTTCATGAGCGTTAAAAATTCTCATGATTTTGACTTCAGCTTCTAAAAAGTAGTGGTTTGCGAGACCGCTCTTAGCTGCATTATTATTCACCTCCTAAAGTTTTCTTTGTAGAAAATTTGAATTTAAATGCAGTATGTAGACACAAAGAGTTTTAAACTTTGTACTGTTTTGCATCTAGATGATTAAATTAGTGTTTACTGTTTTTATTATAGAATTTTTGATGGCTTCATCATATCTTGGCACGAACATATACGATCCTTATCTTTTATTTTGTAATGCAATTTTTCCTGGAATAATTAGTTTAAAAAGAGAATTCATTGGCTCCTGTTGGTTTATAGGATAGAGGTCTCTACTGCTATCGACCAACATAAGGCTTCTCATGAATTGACGAGCACATACCTGTGACGCAGCGAACGCCTCCTATTGGAGGGGGCCACACGCGTGAGGGAACGAGCGTCCTCACGCCCCAGATTTCGACCCCGACTACCAGCCCCGGTAGACGCGGGCTTCTGGGCGTCGAGCAATGGGTAGCTCGCCGTCCGGCAGACCGGTGATTAACCAAACCAAACCCAGTCATCAACAGGCGTAGTGATCCACGCACTCTTCAAAGACATGTCAGCAAACCGTAAGGGCCCAGCAGGGCTAATGCTCACTAACTAGGACCGCAGGGAATTTCCGAAGGGGAAACCAGTAATACTAGAAAGTAAAAGGCAGCTCAATGACACAGGTGTGTTTTTAGTCAGTAAAAGTCTAACACGCCCTCGCGCTCCCGCCTAGAGTGTGGAGATAACATTGGATCATTAACCACTTTAAAATAAAGAAAAAAATCCTATGACCGCTACAAAGTACGGCCCTGTGCGGTTCACATCCTTTGCATTCTTGGGATTCTCACTAGATCATCAGTCCACCTTGTGGCCTTCCAACGCTCCGTCTTCTGGTCCGCAGTGGCCAATCTAGAACCTTTCGATCCTGCTGACCTTCCATTGCGACGTCCAGCAATAGATGTAATTTCGTTAACTGGAATAATAATGAAGAAGTACAAACCTATTTAATGTTTTTATTGTATGAAATGGTTTTTATAATATCTTTGTAAGTATTATTGATTTTCAGGGAGTTTTTGGCAGGATTTTACTAAGTGGTAAAAGTAATTCTACCATCAGACAACGCGGCGTACAGCGAATATCCATCCTTACGTTGTCCCAATAAATACCTCTGACGTTCGAGATGTGTATCGCTTAAAGACTAAGTCAGACTCAAATAAGCCTATTTTAATTAATCTAATGTCAACACTTATGAGAGATAAGATTATACAATCCTTAAAATCCTACAACAGATCGAATCAAAACAATAAATTTTCTACTGTGAACCTTCAACTAGATGGCTCTGTCAAACCAATTTACCTATCGGAAAGTCTAACTTTTAAAGCGAAACGACTACATTTTCTAGCTCGAGACTTTGCGAAAACGAACAAATTTAAATTTTGTTGGACTGCGAACGGAAAGGTATTAATCCGCAAGAAAGAGGGCGCCGTGGTTTATACAATAAACAGTGAGCTGGACTTGAAGAATGTAAAAATGGGAGACTGACTATCTTTAAGTACTTTCATATTATATTATTATTGCTTAGTTACTAAATTATTTTTGATTATTGCATGCCTTAATTTTTATTTTTATTGTAAAACCAATTTTTGTTATAGTCATTTATTGCCTGATGGCTTAAGACATTTTGAAACATTAACACTTTTAACTCTTTATAAAATACTTACAACTACCACGTATAAAAATCCCTCTGTGAATTTATTCATTAAACTACTTAGAAACATATCTAAATATTCAAATATCTGTCTATATAAAAATGATATAAAAAACTACACATTGAAAACGGAACTTCGCGTAAACAAAAATGTAATAAAACTAATAATCAAGTTTCAACAACCCCTCTTTGAACCCCTCATTGATGACCTGCTATTGCTTAATAATACCAGTGGATAATATACGGTATCTAAATGATCATATTGATCAATTGTCAGTCTCTGATTCGTTATGCTGTGAACCTGAACAATGTTCCTCTTATATTAATGACCTTAACAAGAGTAACAAGCACTTGAAGATTTTAACCCAAAATATCCGGCCAGTGAATGCGAACTTCGACTCATTTCTAACACTTCTCTGTAGAATCAACCTAGACTGTGATGTTATTGTGTTGACGGAGTGTTGGTTAAAATCAAACCATACCCTTCCATCGATTGATAATTACTCGACCTATTATACTACACAACTTAAAAACCAGAATGATGGAGTTGTCTTATACGTTAAAGATATCGGCAACTACTCTATTACAGAGCCTGATTTTATGGATGCAAGTTGCCTTGTGCTGAAAATCAATTCAGACAAAGCCATTATCTGTATTTATCGCTCACCCTCAACTAAGGATATAATTAATTTTTTACAATCTCTAAATACCGTTTTAACTGATCTCTCATCTTATAAAAACATAGTTATTCTAGGAGATATAAACCTAGACATCTCCAGTACCCCAACCCCAAATAACATCTCGGATTACCTTAATTTGATAGCTTTTCATGGTCTTCTTCCTGCTCACACATGCCCTACACGTGAGTCTGCTTGTCTGGACCATGTCATGCTCAAGACGGACTTAAAAGCGCTCACAGTGGTGATTGACTCTAGTGTAACAGACCATAACTCAGTTTTGCTTTGTCTCAGACAAAGTAAACAGTCAAATACTGCTGTCAAAACTACATCAAAAATCAATTACAATTCTCTCGATTCTGAAATAAATATTATGAGTTTCGATCCCATTTTTGAGTATACTGATGCTAATGAAGCTACTAATTATTTTGTCAACACAATTGTCAATATTATACGCTCTCACACAACTACGATCAAGTTTCCAAATCACAAACGTTTACTTAAACCATGGATGACTACTGGTATGCTTCGCTGCTTACGTAATAGAGACGTAATGCACAAAAAATTGAAGAGTTCACCAGATAACGCTATTCTAAAATTAACTTATCAAAGATATAGGAACTACTGCACTAAAATTATTAAAAAACTTAAGCGGGACTATGATAGGGAGGAATTGAGCAAGGCGGGCAATGACAATAAAAAGATATGGCAAATTATAAAGAGAGTTATAAACACTGAAACCCTAAAAAATACCACTAATGAATTACTAGTTTCTTCTGCTTCTCCGCAGCAGTCGGTTAACTCCGTTAACGAGTTTTTTGTTGGCATAGGAAAAAATCTTGCGAATAAATTTACACAACACTATGTTGGAGCCCCACCACGAGTCTCTGATGTCACAACCACACCACTACACTCTTTTGCAATGGTAGACACTGATGAGAATGAGGTCGAAGCTTTGCTGATGTCTTTAAAATCTGATGCTGCCACTGGATGGGACAGCATATCTACCAAGTTTCTTAAACGCTATAAGGAGCTGCTTGTCTCTCCGCTGACATACTTGTTTAACCTTTGCCTCAATACCGGTGTATTCCCCATCTGTTTGAAAAAAGCCATAGTACATCCCATACACAAGACAGGGAATAGAAACTGTGTCAACAATTATCGGCCTATTGCTGTCCTACCTTCAATATCTAAAATTTTGGAACGCATTATAAACAAGAGGCTTATTAGCTATCTTGAGGCAAAAACCCTTTTATCTCCGAACCAATTTGGCTTTCGACGAAATAAGTCGACGAATGATGCTGTTCTACAACTAACGGGTCATATTGTAAAACACATTGATGCAAAAAAGAAGGTGGTATCAGTTTTCCTAGATCTAAAAAAAGCTTTCGACACAGTTTCTATTCCCAATCTAGTGTCGAAACTGGAGGAATTGGGAATACGAGGGCTCCCACTAAAAATATTTTCGGATTATCTAAGTGACAGGACGCAGTGTGTTAAACTATCTAATTACCTAAGTGGAGAGTTACCGGTTACTTTTGGCGTTCCTCAGGGCAGTGTGGTTGGGCCTACACTCTTTTTGGTCTACGTAAATCACCTTTGCAATCTTCTTCTCTTAAATGGAAAAATAACAGTTTTTGCCGACGATACTGCACTTACTTTTACTGGTGATACCTGGGACGAAGCTTTTGACGCGGCGCAGAAGGGATTAGATCGGGTTTTAATATGGCTTAATGAAAACTATCTTACCCTTAACACGGATAAAACAAACATAATTTGTTTTACCCTACGTAAATCTACTCAGCCTCCGATTTCACAATCCCTAACTGCTCACTCAGTCGACTGTTCAAACCACAGCACATGCTCTTGCCCCAAACTCACACGTGCCACCACAATCAAATATCTTGGGGTAACTCTTGATGACAATCTGAGCTTCTCAGCCCACATAAACCTACTGTCTGTAAGAATAAGAAAACTAATATTCGTATTTAAAATTCTTCGTCATGTGGCAGCAGCACGGATTGTTAGCAGGGTCTATCTCGCTCTTTGCCAATCACTCTTGTCATATTGTATTTCGGTCTGGGGAGGTGCGCCCAAGACTTTAATGCTACAATTAGAGAGAGCTCAAAGAGCCGTTTTGAAGGTGAGTACTTTTCGTCCGATCCTATTCCCAACAGAGGAATTGTACAAGTGTTGCAAGGTACTTTCTGTCAGACAACTCTATATTCTTAGTACAGTTCTACTACAACATAAAGATACTCCTTATACTATAATCAGTAAAAGACGTAAGGATATAGTTTGTCATCACTACAAATGTAAGTACTCGTTTACCAGACGATTCTTTTGCTACCAAGGGCCTCAATTATATAACAAACTCAATAAGAAATTGAAATTTTACTCGGTCTCGGCATCATCTCTTAAAAAGACATTAACAAACTTTCTTTTAACTAGTAACTATTTTGAAACCGAACGCCTTCTTTTTTCCGAATATAACCCCCCCTAATATTCTTTCACCAAAATAAAACACTCTACATATCACACACTATCATCTATATAATTAATAATTATTTAATCACACAGATATAATTTATAATGAATTAACCTATTAATTAATGATCGAATTGTAGTTTCTAATCTAGGCAATTTGATAGCAAGGCTTATGTTAACCTTACTTTAACAAACGTTTGTTCTACCTGCAATGTATTAATATACTTTTACTATTATGTATGGGCTTGTACCACTGCCCTTAATACAAGTTATTTTTATAACTTAGTAAGGGTGCTGGTTGCAACACCAATCTGTTTTTTGTTATTTTTATCTGTAACCTACAAACAAATAATTTGAATAATGTTAACATTGAAATTTTAATTGGTTGAATAAATTATTATTATTATTATTATTATTGTTGTTATGTTAGCAAAGGTGGAGGTCGGCCGCATCAGGCAAAGGCAACGGGGCGCACGCCCCAGGCGCCGCCGGGATTCCGATCCCGATTTCCGGCCACCGTAGGCGCGGGCTTGCGGACGGCGTGCAATAGGTAGCACGCTGTCCGATCGTCCGGTAACCGACGGGACCGAGCCCAAGTCGTCGACTGCGCGTACTGTTCCCGCTCGCCTCAAGGAGCTGTCAGCGAACCGTAGCGGTCCAGCCTGCTAGATGCAGGCAGGCAGAGTCGAAGCCTGCTGGGGTCAAAGGCCGTTTTCTGAGAGGAAGGCTCAGCCCCGGCATGATAGGCAACGAAGGAACGGGGTAGGTTTTTAGTCAGTAAGAGTCTGACACTATTTCCCGCTCCGCGCAAGCGCGGGAATTGTCATTGGACGATTTTACCTACCATAAAAAAACCCTTACGTTGTTGAAACTTCTACGGTACGGACTAAGCGTCTTACCTCATCGTTTATATGGCGTACATCGAGGGACTGGAACAGTTTGCCTGCTGCAATTTTCCTGTCCGATTATAAATTTGTTGTCTTCAAGGCTAGAGTGAAAAGGCTCTTATTAAACTAGTGCGCCTCACCATCAACGATTGCATCACTGCTTACCATCAAATGGGATCGCAGCTAAGCGACGAGCACACACCTGTGACGCAGCGAAGGCCTCCTGTTGGAGGGGGCCACACTCGTGAGGGAACGAGCGTCCTCACGCCCAAATTCCGACTCCAACTACCAGCCCCGGCAGACGCGGGTGTCGCGGGATTTAATTTATATAAATAAAAAAGCCATAAAAAGTTTGCTTTAGAGGATATACTTAAAGGATCAAAATACAAAAACTACCACAAAGCAATCACTGTACAATCATAATAGTTTCTTGTTTGAAAGGCCAACTAGGATAATTACACCGGCAGATTATTTGCTAACGGCATCCGATCATTTGATAAGTCCAGCGAACCATGTGATATGCATAATGGCTGCTGTTTCATTATTGTTGATAATTATCTGTGATCTACAAACAGATTTGCTGTACGATATAGGTGTCGAAGTAATTAGTATCTGAATATTTTCATTAATAAACGTGTTGTAGCTGAATTTAACATAAGGTTGAAAGATGAAATGAAAATCTTTGATGATGATAGTATTTTTACAACTGATAAACATACATACATATTTCTAAATAAATAATAAATAAAAATATATATTTTTTATATAATAAAACTAACTAGATAAGTTAGTAATTGGCAAATACAACCGATTTTACGTGATTATGATGTTCATCTTTCTTCAGATAATTTGGGTATAAAGATATCTTGTGTATATTATCTAGGCTTTCAAAGAAATCAAAACATAAAGTGTAAAACTAATCCAAGACCATTGAAAATCTGTTATTTTACGTGAACTTTGGCCCTCCACAATGAACTCATATATCAAAAATAATAAAAAAGTACTTATACAAGCCTTGCACATTTAATCGAAATTTTAAATGAAGACAATTTTTCCCAAATTTTCTTTAGGAAAACACGTATCTCCTGGAACAAGTTTTGTGTAATTTTTGAGTAAATCACGGAATTACTGAATGAAAACAGAATTTTCAGGCGTTAGGTATCTCTCTTTTTTTGCGTTGCCGCTCATTAAATATCGCGTTGGATTGTTTTAAATGAAGCAACAAGCTTTGCATGAACTATAGAGATATATATCTAACACTCATGTGCGTATTGCTATTTGATTGAGATAGTTAAACCATTGTAACGGACACTAACAGCTCCATTACAAATGGTTCAATCAAAGCATATTGTTGAGGATAACGATGATAGTTATATTGGAATGACGATTTGCTTTATGCAATCACCTGTTATTATGTTTATTAGATGTCGGAAGTTATGTACAAAACTTCAAAGTTTTCTCATTGGAGGAAATTAGCTTTTTGTTTTACTTTATAAAAGAGGATATATGTACTCGTATATGATCTGAAGGACAATAAACCAAGTACTAATTTTTTTTTTCAATATTGCTATCCAATGACATCTCTGAGAGCAGTGGTGGCCGAGTGGTAACGGCTCCGACTTACGAGTTGTAGGTCGCGAGTTCAAACCCAGTCAGGCGCATTACTTTGTGTAATTAATTCTCTAAAACAGTGAAGGAAAATATCGTGAGGAAATCGGCTAGAACCAAAAATTCGAGGACTTGTGACATCCACCAATCCGCACTGGGCCCGCGTTCCCTCTCCTAGAGAGGAGGCCTGAGTCCCAGCAGTGGGAACATTATAAGGCTGATGCAATGCAATGCAAAAAATGACATCTCCGGCTTTACACTGGAGCGAGAGGGTATGTCAAACTTTTACTGATTACTTTTGCTATTTAAACTACATCTTTGTTCTTCAGTTGCATTTTACTTACTAGGACTATGAGTTGCCTTTTCAGAGAATGTCCGTTGTCCTGGAAGGTATCGGGCCTACATCTCTTTGAAAAGCACGTGGAACATTACGCGTGCATCGACGACTTGTACTTGGTCTGGGTGATTACTGGACAGGAGCCCCCATAGTATGGGTATCAATTAAACAGGTTTGATGAGGAGATTACGAAAAGAAAAAAAAATACGGAAATAAAAAATATAGAATGGAAAAAAAAAATTGATACCAGACAGACTTTGTCGTTTTTAGAGAGTGATGGCGGAATTCGTTTTATAATTTTCCAACTGAGCTGCCTGTGGCTTCGCCCGCGTGGAAATAGGAAATTGTCTCAAGAGAACGTATTCCCGGAATAAAAAGTTACAATCTTTTTTTCAATTCAATTTCAATCTTAATAATCTTTTTTTTAAATTCAATTTTTTCTGTTCTCAATTTTTTTTTCTTTTTTACTCTTGACTTAAAGACCCCTGATTTTATTTGTCCGTAAACACAGACACTGACAGGCAATATGTCCGCCTGGACAACATCTACCCTTTCTCGACTGGCGGAAGCAAGTTGCGAATGTTAGTAGGAGGGTTACCGCGCAGTTACGGTCACTCTATCGATTGAAAAATCTTCTTCCAGGTCACATAAAAGTACTGCTTGTACAGTCCCTGATTTTTCCTATTATCGGCTATGGTGATGTGTGCTACTATGACCTGAATGCAGATCTCCTCAATCAATTGACCGCCTTCTGAATAACTGCATTCGATTTTTCTTCAAGCTTCGTAAGTATGATCATATTTAGGAACATCATTTGCTTTTAAAATGGTTACCTATACGTCAGCGTAGAGCCAAATTTGATTTGAATCCGTTAAGCTATTCAAGAGTGAAGAAGTAACAAACACACTAACAGACCTTCGCCTTTATAATATTAGTGTGATGTAAGGACGCCTGCTCCAGATGTTATTACTTTATCCAGGCCGTTATTTCGCAATCCAAAGCCACAATTTATCATTTCCCGCCAAAAGCGACGGAACCAACGCTAAAGCAATTATTACAGCAGAATGATTGAAATTTTCATTGTTCATCCACATAACTAGGGCTAGAGAGTTTTAAACTGGACCGCTCGTGAACCGTCTGTCCGCATACCGTTGTGTATTACCCAGATGCCACCGCTACGGTCACTACCGCGATATTAAATTTGTATTTAAGGTATGCTATTTTATGGTTTCACTGTGGTTAATGGGCGTGGTGGAGTTGTGAGTGACTGAAAAATAGCCATGATGATTATTTCGCATTCAACTACGATTTACCTAGCATGAAGCAAAAAGTTATACAAAAAAAAGGCTTATTATATTATCTAACATATGGTACGGCAGACGTCATGAAGCCTGCATGCAGCGAAGTGAGCACGACGTTGCCGCCCTGTCGACTGAGTTTCATAGTTTTGTATATAAGCTATGAGCAGGCTTAAAAAAGAAGTCCTCAAGGACAACATCCATTTTGACCCGTCTGGATATAACAGGCTTAAGGGAACATTCTTTCTGTCCATGTAAGAGATGAAAGAACATCTAGTAGTACTGTCGAACCCTGGGTACTAAGGGCTCGACTACCGGGATCAATTATTATGTAAAAGGAAACAACGCAGACTTTTATGTCGATATATTAAAAAAATACTTCTTCATGCTTTGAACGACTACATGGAACTTTCTTTATAAAACAACTAAAACAATCTACTCTGACAAATATTCAAATTGATTCTAAAATACTAACAGTCTTCGAACTATTATACAGCCAGTATGCTAACTTATGAGGACACGCATGAGTCTGCATATAATCTTATGCAAACTCATTACGCAGACGTAACATCAGCTACGCCCCAAAGAATATAAATGTGTATATAGCACAGTTATATTCCAAAAACTTTCGAAGGGTGTTAGTATGACCTACCTAATCCTAACACCGAGATCCCTACCTTTGCACGGAAGAACTTTATTCTGGCCTACGGCTTTGTAAAGCGAGCTTAAGTCAGAGTCAACGATCACTACTGATTGTCATAAAATTCATCTATTATTACTGTGTGTTAATCCACACTCATCAATTAACGTTGCTCTGCTTAAACCCCACTGTAGCAAAACGTGCTAAAAGCCACAGCGCACAGCCCTAATTGAACCTAGGATGCCCAAGTGACATCCACCCAGACTGGGAATACATGCTAAGATTCAACACCTTTATGACTGTAATTCCTTCAGACGCTTATCGGGTCAGAGGTCAGAGAGCCATAATTGCATTGGACCACCTATAACTTCTCATTGCCTGTATTTACTCCAGAGGGATTAATAAAAAAAAATAACAAGAATTACTCATCTAATAACTCTTAACCATTGAAGAGTTTCAATTATCATAGCTAAATCAACAGAGTCAACCTGACTCCCTTTGCGAAGACTATGCTCCATATAGCAAAGTTGATATTAGCTCAAATTGAACATTAAGTGACCCTCTCATAACTCTATGGGAGGTCCGGAGGAGAATCTAACATTATACTCTGGAGCAAAAACACGTCTACCACTACATCTTGTACATAAACGTTTTTCTGGGTTGTATGGCTCTGTCCTCTGAAACACCCGGCTGCGTCTGCATTCAGTTCATGGGGCGCGTTCCGCCCGGCAGCATTTTATGAAACAAAAATCCCGAATTAATTACAATTTCTATCACAATAATAAACATAACAATGATTGACAATGACATAATGACATGACAGACTACAGATATTTTTCTAAGTTTATTCTACCCTGGATACTAAACTTTTGAGCCTAAACCTATTTACATCCTCATATGAAAAGGTTATGAAAAATTTCTTTTTATAAAATTTCCAAAATTTATATTTAAATAAAAATGTCTGTTTTATAAAATTATTATAACAATGGTAAGAATGTAATAAATATGATTTTATTTTATTTGAATGAACGTAATGAAGGGACTTTCGTATTGTCATACATTTTCGTGCCATGCATCTTTTATTTTTAATTTGGGCATAAATACGACTCAACTTAACATGGTAGAACTTCCTTGATGCCATACCTATTTTAGCTTGACATGACGCTCGATGAGAAAATTCAACATGGAAATTAGGAAAACTAAACCTATTATTTTTATTTGTTACCAACGAAGTATGTACGTCATCCCCGACCTCAGATTGGACCATCTTCTTTTCAAAATTGTGATCACCAGCGATGTCGTATTTATAGGTATTTTCATCGTGATCACATTGTGATTCTATACAAAACACATCTTTATTTTCTGAAATCAAAACGGATGAAATAATAATTGGATTGGACACACCCGGGTTTTTCTCTTCATCCGTACAATCAACTTCGGATTCGTCATCATTCTGACTGCTTACGTCGCAGCTCTGGTCATCATCGATATCATTTATTTCCTCAATATGTGGGTCGTCCATGATCATGCTAGAACATAAAACAGTATTATCATCTTGGTTCATGTCATCCGGCGATCCATTTTCTTCATATACATCTGCAGTTTCTTCTTCATCTACACATGCTTCCATTGCTGCAATTGCTGCACGTTGTTTACAGACATAACATTGACAAGGGAACTCGTTCCTCAATTCCTCGCACAACGTTGCAAACTCCATACCCTCACGGTAAATATAATTATAAAAATACAAGGCTGGACCCTGAAGATATGCGCCTAATATGAGAGCATAATCTTTCTCAAACCACTCATAGCTTCTGGCGATTCGCCTGAACTCGGTGATAAATTCCTCTAGGCAGACCTCATCAATGCCCGAGAAATACATCATCATCTCTCCTTTGCCACTAATTAAATAATATAAAACCACTTAGCTTTTCTATTTTCTTCGCTGCGAGAGCACACAACACAACATAGGACTGTACTAGTCGTCTTTCTCTTTCTCTTTATCGCATGCAATTTTATACCATTCTTCTATTTATACCATACATTGATTACCCGGCGCCTCCACCACTATGTCGAACCCTGGGTACTAAGGGCTCGACTACCGGGATCAATTATTATGTAAAAGGAAACAACGCAGACTTTTATGTCGATATATTAAAAAAATACTTCTTCATGCTTTGAACGACTACATGGAACTTTCTTTATAAAACAACTAAAACAATCTACTCTGACAAATATTCAAATTGATTCTAAAATACTAACAGTCTTCGAACTATTATACAGCCAGTATGCTAACTTATGAGGACACGCATGAGTCTGCATATAATCTTATGCAAACTCATTACGCAGACGTAACAGTACCTATCACCCTTGTTTTACGCCGGAACAACGATGCCCAGTCAAAAAAAAAGTAGGATACCTTCTGATCATGCCATCCTTTATAGTATTGAGGTTTACTTAACTTGTGATATTAACCCTCAACTGATACCGGTCATAATCAAAAAAGTATTACTCTGTTTATTACCGATGACAGAATAAATTGGTATCGTTCGCTCCGACGTGTACAATTACGGACGGCTGTCCGACGCGACTGACAGCCGGAAGCCGGATACGGTTTGTATCGATTCATCGCTACATGCGATGAACGCCGACTGAATCATGATTATCGTTAACAGGTACGGGCTTTAAAAGATTTATTGAAGCTTATTTAATAGTTTTCGGTGCTAAAAATATTGCAATCGGTTTCAAGTGCTAATGTAGCCTTCGTATATGCACATAAAATATTTATTTTATCAAGTACATGTAAAAAATATTGGAATTGGATGAAACTGGGATCTCAGTGGAGGCTGTGGAAAGGAAAAAAGGAGATTACAAGACGTGTGCTTCTGGGGCCGGTTATTGAAAGGAAGATTCAGCCCCGCCCTGCCCAAGGTCACGGAATGTCATTGGATGATTATCCCACCAAAAAAAAAAAACCGGAAGAAAGGTATTTTAAAACCTTCTCATTCGTGAGCAATATTGAATCGTAAAAATATTTAACCAGTAAAAACAAGGGTAAAAGTATATTACAACATTCTATGGTAAATACAGCTTTACACTATTCAACGTAGTTATTTTCATAAAAGTGAATTCATTGAACACAAACAAATATCAATTTTACCGAGTATATAAACAATTTTCACTTTCTATCTATTGTTAAAAAAAAAAAAATGAGAAATAACAGAAATTCACCAACGAACATTTAGATTTCAATCTAGTTAGTATTTTAGCTGTCAAACCGCCCGTTCACTATGATGTCTAACATTTCATGAAAAAGAATTTTCAACTCAGTTTTTTAACATTTTTACGCGTATATAAAGATTTTTCCTCTTTTTTTTTTTAGTTCTGTGGGGTGCAGTGTTGGTCGACATTTGAATTTGTTTTTTTTTATTCTCTGTGCACTATTTTACTTGAAGTGGCAAAAATCTAAAATATAATTAAATTATAGTTATCTATCGAGAGATAGGCTGCAATCTACACTACATTAATAAAGATGTAAAATTTGTAAGTTTCTTTGTAGAAAGTAAACCATCTAACTACTACATAATTATGGTGATAAGCTATTATGTGTTCGACACAACGATTGAACACGCATGCTTAGAAGCTATTTATTTATTTAAATGAAGTTACAACAACAACGCAACGCAACTACACAACAACTACGCAACTACGTAACTACACAACAACTACGCAACTACGTAACTACACAAGCAATGGAAATGTACAGAGGGAGACTTAATTAATACCTTAGGCATTCTCTATCTGTCAACAAAAGGCGGTGAAGAGACAACATGGCAGGTGCATAATAGATAATATAAATATATATTAATAGGAAAAAAACCGGGCGAGTGCGATTCAGACTCGCGCACTGAGGGTTCTGTACAAACTTAACTATAAAAATCAGTTATATATTCTTAAAATCAATTCTCAAAGATTCAATTCAATTCAATTCTTAATTCTTTATTGTACACAGAAATATAACATAGCATATAGAGATTCAAACATTTCATGTACAAAGGCGAGCTTAACTCAGCAATGAGTTTTCTCCCAGCAAACCTTTGAGTTGTAGAGAGAAAACATATTCGAAGACTTTTTCTAATCAATTTTTTTTTTGGTGACGTAACCACAAATTTACAGTTTTTATACTTTTTCCTATACTTGTGCAATGAGACCTTGCTTCATGCAAGATTCAAGCACAGCACAGCTTCATAGCTTCAAGGGACTGCAGGTTTGACTATAAGGTTTTAATTTCAACTCGATACCTTCACGCATCCCCGAGATAAAGGCTGTTGACAGATAGCTGTCAGACAGACAGACAGACAACAAATTTAGCCTATAAGGGTTCCGTTTTTTTCTGTTGAGGTACGGAACTCTAGAAAGGGATATGATGAAAATAAACATAAATCAACCTACTTACTTTTAAATTCCTCTAAGTTTTTGCTATCAGCTAGATTAACAAAACATTTGTTTTGATAATACAAAAAAATAATTTTGGAATCATAAAAAGTTCCAAATCTATATCAAACTGCATGCTCTGTCCAATGTACGAGTAGGTATATCAATCATTTGTCAACACGGTCACTAGCTGTTGCAAGCGTAATATTTGCATAGAGTATTGCTGTGACGTGATTCGGTATAGCTATCTTGCTATCAGAGTTTTAAAAAACTACCATGACGATGTGCAGAATATTGTGGTATTACAGACTGTAAAATTTAAGTTAATTGTCATGTAATTTAAAATTGGAATAACTTGATTTTTTATTATGTAACCTTTTTAGTAAGTTAAGTTAGAAATACATAGTTAAAGCAATGTTAAGGCGTTTTGCTAGTCTTTCTACATGTGCAGCCTATGGGTTAGACATAGGCAGAGGGCCTACAACGTTCTTCGCATTCAGTATAACAACGCCTTTAGGATGTTGTTGGGGCTCCCGCGGTTCTGCTGTACATCGCGCATGTTTGCTGAAGCACATATTAAAGCAGCTTTCAAGTTATTTTTCGAAAGAGAACAGCAACCTTGTTGCGAAGAATTCGGGGGAGCACCAACAGCAATTTGAGGGTGATTGCCGATAAGCCGGATTGCCCCTTCCTGGGCACTGGACTCTTATGTACAGCTGCAGGTCTGGTGCGGCGGGCACTGTTACAAGTATACGTACATGAACTAATTATGAATTGATTTTATTACTTTGATTATGTTATATTTACTTATTTTATTTTGATTGTGTTTTATTCTATTTATTTATAAATGAGCAATGTTACTAACATAGTTTTTAAGTGCTACTAACATAATATTGTAATAAGCTGAAATAAATTAATAATAATAATAGTTATGTATTACTAGTATCTCGCTCCTATGTTTTGCACGTGTGTAAGAAATCTCTAAAATGAGTTTTACGCGACATAACTGGAGTATTTACAAGTTTGATTTTTTCACAGCTTCAAGAAACCGCAGATTTGAGTAAATGGTTTTAATTTCAATTCGATACGTTTACGCGTTCTCGAGATAAAGGGTCTTGACCGACAGACAGACGGACAACAAAGTGACCATATAAGGGTTCTGTTTTTTCCTTCTGAGGTTCGGAACCCTAAAAACACATTATCATCAGTTAAACCTAAAGCATTAAATTAAACTAAATTATGTGTTTTACGGCCATATTAAATTATCATTATCAAGGAGTCGGTCGGTCAGTTTGGTTAAAAAGTTTAAGACATTTGCATGTAAAACGAAGCTATTCATGAAAAAAACGTACAAGAAATTTTACGATTTGGTGCGCAGTGTACAAAGGATTTCGACAGAGACCTTCATCATTTATTTCTTTCACATAAACAAAACAAAAACAGACAGTAAATTAGGTAATTATTAAGCAAAACAAAGAGGTCTTAAATAAAATAATAGTGTTGTATAAAATGTTTTAATAATTTGCATTAATCTAGTTTAATTACTTTTACTAATCCTAATATAAATTTATAATAAATTTAAATGATGTATTGTTACATTTTATGAATTATAACAAACAAACAACTACTTGTAACGTTGTATTTTATAATTGGATTATTTTTGGAGAAAAATTGGCTCCTAAAATACAAGTTTTTGGCTTAGTTTAAGAGGCAGCCTGCAGTTTAATATTATTTCTGTAACTGTGTACTAATTTTTTTTAACATAACTATCAACATTTTGATAATCCTACTCATGCCAGAAGGCCAAAGGATTGAGATGAGAGAAATTTAAATAGGATAACATAAGGATCTTATCCCACATTTATAAGTCTACATTTATCTTCAGGAGGACGGTCATTACAATAATGTTGTTAAACGAAAAGCTCCTCAAGAGACAAATAAAACTAGAGGTTATGTGTCATAACATAACCGCTACTACCGTTTAAAACTTCATAGGGCAACAATGTTACATTTAAAGATCGCAGACTGACAGTTCTTTGATGTAAACTGCGGGCTAAACTGTAGTAACATATGGAGATAATGTTCTCAGCGTGAAATGAGGTGATAAGTTGTTAGGCGGACGTCTTTTGTTTTTGTCGTGACTTGCACTTCTACCCTGTCATCATAGGTTAAGGGGCCATTCCCGGTCCGTCTATCATCAACGTAAGGAGTCGAAAGCTTTTTGTTTCATCAAACGAAATGTTAGTTATAGAGACAACGGGAACGCTCGATTGGCATTCGGTAAATTTTCTCACTTGGATCTTTCGCAGACCTTGTGCTAAAAAACACGTGTTTTTTTTTAGAAGACGCTTAGAGAGCTCCACACATTTCAGGGCAGAAGACCTTGGTAAAGATTTCCCCTCAAGGAGTTCTCAGCAAGCCGTAGGGGCCATAGATAAGGATACGTAAGGGGGCTCAGCAGGGTCGAAACCTACTGGGGCCGGTTATTAAAAGGAAGATTCAGCCCCGGTATGAAAGGCAACGAAGGAACAGGAGTCGGTTTTTAGTCAGTAAAAGTCTGACACTATCTCCCGCCCCGCGCAAGGTCACGGAATGTCATTGGATGACTATCCCACCAAAAAAAACGGAAGAAAGGTATTTTAAAACCTTCTCATTCCATTCGTGAGCAATATTGAATCGTAAAAATATTTAACCAAAAAAAAACAAGTGTAAAAGTATATTACAACATTTTATGGTAAATACAGCTTTACGCTATTCAACGTAGTTATTTTCATAAAATTCAATTCATTGAACACAAACCAATATCAATTTTACAGAGATTATAAACAATTTTCACTTTCTATCTATTGTTAAAAAAATGAGAAATAACAGAAATTCACCAACGAATATTTAGATTTCAATCTAGTTAGTATTTTAGCTGTCAAACTGCCCGTTCACTATGATGTCTAACAATTCATGAAAAAGAATTTTCAACTCAGTTTTTTAACATTTTTATGCGTATTTCTATACGCGTATTTGAATTTGTTTTTTTTTTATTCTCTGTGCAACATGGCCATTGGTTAGACTATTTTACTTGAAGTGTCAAAAATCTAAAATTTAATTAAATTGTAGTTATCTATCATGAGATAGGCTGCAATCTACACTAAATTAATAAAGATGTAAAATTTGTAAGTTTCTTTGTAGAAAGTAAACCATCTAACTACTACATAATTATGGTGATAAGCTATTATGCGTTCGACAAAACGATTGAACACGCATGCCTAGAAGTTATTTATTTATTTAAATGAAGTTACAACAATAACGCAACGCAACTACGTAACTACGCAAGCAACGGAAATGTACAGAGGGAGACTTAATTAATACCTTAGGCATTCTCTATCTGTCAACAAAAGGCGGTGAAGAGACAACATGGCAGGTGCATATATAGATAATATAAATACGAATATATGTAATAGAAAAAAACCGGGCGAGTGCGAGTCAGACCCGCGCACTGAGGGTTCTTTACAAACTTACCTATAAAAAACAGTTATATATTCCCAAAATCAATTCTCAAAGATTCAATTCAATTCAATTCTTAATTCTTTATTGTACACAGAAATATAACATAGCATATAGAGATTCAAACAGTTCATGTACAAAGGCGAGCTTAACTCAGCAATGAGTTTTCTCCCAGCAAACCTTTGAGTTGTAGAGAGAAAACATATTCGAAGACTTTTTCTAATCAATTTTTTTTTGTGACGTAACCACAAATTTACAGTTTTTATACTTTTTCCTATACTTATGCAATGAGACCTTGCTTCGTGCAAGATTCCAGGTCAACGAGAAGTACCCTATGAATTTTGTCTTCCTTGAGAGGGTCGAAATAAGTTTTTGCGATATAAACAGCCATATCTTCAAGCACAACACAGCTTCATAGCTTCAAGGGACTGCAGATTTGACTATAAGGTTTTAATTTCAACTCGATACCTTCACGCATCCCCGAGGTAAAGGGTCTTGACAGACAGACAGACGGACAAGAAATTGATCCTATAAGGGTCCCGTTTTTTCCTTTTGAGGTACGGAACCCCAGAAAGGGATATGATGAGAAGGGGTGTGATTGTGATTTATGATTTATTTTATTTTAATTTATTTTATTTCGTTTATATAATTTTAATAATTTAACTATGACAAAATTGAATTGAATTTTAATATAATTTGTATTAATTAATTATTAATATAGTTTTTGTAATATCTTAATTTGGGATTAATTTTCTGATAAATAAATGATTATTATTATTATTATTATTAAACACTAGCTTCTGCCCACGACTTCGTCCGCGGAAAATTTCTTGTTTTAACATAAGTTTACACTCGACATTACTGTACCTTCCCATTAATAAAATATTTTTTGGAATCGGATCAGTAATTTCGAAGATTACCGAAGTTCTCTTGTCTGCTCAAGTTAAATTATGCGATGTTAAGACATTATGGTTAGCGATCCGCTGCGAGCGCTCAGCGCTAGTCTCCCTATCCCTTGTTTCAGAAACATGCTGCCTTAAGTCAGATAGACGCTGCGCACGTTCAGCGCTAGTTTCGCACGGGCCCGCGACGTTCTCACATTTTGGCTAGCGAGCCGCTGTGAGCGCTCGGAGCTAGATTCTCTAACGCGTGCTTGCGAAATATATTCTCTATTTCTCGAGAGGCGCTGCTCATTTTCAAGGGCAGATTCTTCCGTACAGCGTACTCGAGCTGCTCTTATCTGTGATGTCTGCCGGGACAGTTGCGATTTTCTTTTAGGCATGCTAAGAGCATGCCTAAAAGAAAAACGCAACTGTCAGCAAATGAACAAACTACACAGACCTAAAACAATTATGAACAAAGGGACTCGACACCCGTCCACCTAAACAAAACAATCGTAATTTCGTTATTTATAATTCGTACACAGAAATTACGAACATTACGATAGAACGAAGTACGAACATACAACGAAATAAATCGAAAATACGATATATCCGATTAATAGTACGAATCAAAGAACAACCAAACGAACGAAACAACCAAAACTAATAAGCAACAGACTGATATGCAACAATTTAAACACCAACTAACGACAACGTGGGCACAATAATTCGAGAGGCTCATCAATCCATGGAAAATCCTAACACCGCGATTCAGAAAAATGACGTATTTGCAGAACGCCATCTATGGGCAAATGGATAAAACGTGATAGATCAGAGTTCTACGAATGAAAGTTGTGCTAGTGGAATTTTTCGTTTTAGTAATTTTATATTATCTCCGAAACTATATGACCAATTGACATACTGTAAACGGCAAATCTTATCTATATGATGTCTTAGTAATACTGAAATAATTTATTGTGACAAGAATTAATATTTAGTTGCTCAAATAATCAACCAAACGTAAGTATGCCGTAAAAATACTTTTTTAATGCAAATAAAGAAGTATAAAAGACAACATATAAAAGATAGAAATATGGTATCGCGGACTTTTTTGTAGATATAATTAATACGAATCAGGTTGCCATACATTGTTTTTAATTTTAAGCAACTCTCTAGGCAGCGCACGCAAATAATTCTGTTTTATGAGGTATTTTTTTCCGACTTGCAAGATAAAAATTGTGATAGCTCGGTTAATGTACATGTTATAAAACATAATTTATAGCCTATAGCACTCAGGAATAATGTAGCTTTCTACCAGTGCAAAAATTTTTAGAATTGGTTCATAAGTTCCAGAGATTACCCCCTACATACAAACTTACAAATTTTACCTCTTTATAATATTAAAGATAAAGAAGTATAAAAGACAACATATAAAAGATAGAAGTATGGTATCGCGGACTTTTTTGTAGATATAATTAATACGAATCAGGTTGCCATACATTGTTTTTAATTTTAAGCAACTCTCTAGGCAGCGCACGCAAATAATTCTGTTTTATGAGGTATTTTTTTCCGACTTGCAAGACAAAAATTGTGATAGCTCGGTTAATGTACATGTTATAAAACATAATTTATAGCCTATAGCACTCAGGAATAATGTAGCTTTCTACCAGTGCAAAAATTTTTAGAATTGGTTCATGAGTTCCAGAGATTACCCCCTACATACAAACTTACAAATTTTACCTCTTTATAATATTAGTATAGATAAATCAACCTATTTACTTTTAAAATCAATACCTCTAAGTTTTTGCTATCAGCTAGATTAATAAAACATTTGTTCTGATAATTATAAAATTATTTTTTGAATCATAAAAAGTTCCAAATCTATATCAAACTGCATGCTCTGTCCAATGTACGAGTAGGTATATCAATCATTTGTCAACACGGTCACTAGCTGTTGCAAGCGTAATATTTGCATAGAGTATTGCTGTGTGTTACTACGTGATTCGGTATAGCTATCTTGTTATCAGAGTTATATAAAACTACCATGACGATGTGCAGAATATTGTGGTATTACAGATTGTAAAATTTAAGTTAATTGTCATGTAATTTAAAATTGGAATAACTTGATTTTTTATTATGTAACCTTTTTAGTAAGTTAAGTTAGAAATACATAGTTAAGGCGTTTTGCTAGTCGCAATGTTAAGGCGTTTTGCTAGTCTTTCTACACGTGCAGCCTATGGGTTAGACATACGCAGAGGGCCTACAACGTTCTTCGCATTCAGTATAACAACGCCTTTAGGATGTTGTTGGGGCTCCCGCGGTTCTGTAGTACATCGCGCATGTTTGCTGAAGCACATATAGATAGCTTTCAAGTTATTCTTCGAAAGAGAACAGCAACCTTGTTGCGAAGAATTCGGGGGAGTACCAACAGCATTTTGAGGGTGATTGCCGATAAGCCGGATTGCCCCTTCCTAGGCACAGGACTCTTATGTACAGCTGCAGGTCTGGTGCGGCGGGCACTGTTACAAGTATGCGTACATGAACTAATTATGAATTGATTTTATTATTTTGATTATGTTATATTTACTTATTTTATTTTGATTGTGTTTTATTCTATTTATTTATAAATGAGCAATGTTACTAACATAGTTTTTAAGTGCTACTAACATAATATTGTAATAAGCTGAAATAAATTAATAATAATAATAGTTATGTATTATTAGTATCTCGCTCCTATGTTTTGCACGTGTGTAAGAAATCTCTAAAATGAGTTTTACGCGACATAACTGGAGTATTTAGAAGTTTGATTTTTTCACAGCTTCAAGGAACCGCAGATTTGAGTAAATGGTTTTAATTTCAACTCGATACGTTTACGCGTTCTCGAGATAAAGGGTCTTGAACGACAGACAGACGGACAACAAAGTGACCCTAAAAACACATTATCATCAGTTAAACCTAAAGCATTAAATTAAACTAAATTATGTGTTTTACGGCCATATTAAATTATCATTATCAAGGAGTCGGTCGGTCAGTTTGGTTAAAAAGTTTAAGACATTTGCATGTAAAACGAAGCTATTCATGGAAAAAACGTACAAGAAATTTTACGATTTGGTGCGCAGTGTACAAAGGATTTCGACAGAGACTTTCATCATTTATTTCTTTCACATAAACAAAACAAAAACAGACAGTAAATTAGGTAATTATAAAGGAAAAAAAGAGGTTTTAAATAAAATTATAGTGTTGTATAAAATGTTTTAATAATTTGAATTAATCTAGTTTAATTACTTTTACTAATCCTAATAATAAATTTATAATAAATTTAAAGGATGTATTGTTACATTTTATGAATTATAACTAACAAACAACTACTTGTAACGTTGTCTTTTATAATTTGATTATTTTTGGAGAAACATTGGCTCCTGAAATACAGGTTTTTGGCTTAGTTTAAGAGGCAGCCTGCAGTTTAATATTATTTC
Organism: Leucania comma; assembly: GCA_958295575.1. Classification (NCBI taxonomy): domain Eukaryota; kingdom Metazoa; phylum Arthropoda; class Insecta; order Lepidoptera; family Noctuidae; genus Leucania; species Leucania comma. Next base: position 7,703,957 of record OY282469.1, read on the forward strand.
TGTAACTGTGTACCAATTTGTTTATCATAACTATCAACATTTTGATAATCCTACTCACGCCAGAAGGCCAAAGGATTGATTGAGATGAGAGAAATTTAAATAGGATAACATAAGGATCTTATCCCACATTTATAAGTCTACATTTAAAATAATTCTTCAGGAGGACGGTCATTACAATAATGTTGTTAAACGAAAAGATCCTCAAGAGACAAATAAAACTAGAGGTTATGTGTCATAACATAACCGCTACTACCGTTTAAAACTTCATAGGGCGACAATGTTACATTTAAAGATCGCAGACTGACAGTTCTTTGATGTAAACTGCGGGCTAAACTGTAGTAACATATGGAGATAATGTTCTCAGCGTGAAATGAGGTGATAAGTTGTTAGGCGGACGTCTTTTGTTTTTGGCGTGACTTGCACTTCTACCCTGTCATCATAGGTTAAGGGCCCATTCCCGGTCCGTCTATCATCAACGTAAGGAGGGTCGAAAGCTTTTTGTTTCATCAAACGAAATGTTAGTTATAGAGACAACGGGAACGCTCGATTGACATTGGGTACATTTTCTGACTTAGATCTTTCGCAAAACTTGTGCTAAAAATAGGTATTAAAAAAAAAAAAAAACATCAAATATTTTGAAAAAAGAATTCACAAAAAAGAACATCGCGAGGAAACTGGCATGTTCTAGAACCAAAAGTTTGAAGACATGTGACATCTATCAACCCGCACTGGGCCCGCGTGGTGTATTACGGCACATTCCCTCTCCTAGAAAGGAGGTCTGAGTCTCAGCAGTGAGAACATTATAAGACTGATGCCAAGCTATGCTATCCCCTTCTAACACAACAATAATCAAAACCGACTGAACCAGAACAAAACCTCTAGCACAGGTTTTAAAATGTCACCAGCCATTAGCCCCAGCAGGTTATAAATAAGGCTAACTCGAGCCACTGCGCTAAGAAAGGTCACCGAAGTGTTTATGTGGCACGTGACCTTTGCACGACAGATCACCTCTTTCTACATGCACGTGGGTGACGGTAGGTTTTCTTCTTTAGTTATTCTTGGAGTAGGAAATTTTCTTGTTTAGTTATGTGAAAGGTCACTTGAATTGTAAAGGAATGGTGGAAAGTAATTAAAAGTTGAATGAAGTGTAGGTCACAAAATTATGTTTCATGTTGACCACTAACCTACATTATAGTAAGCGATGATTTTCCCGACAATGGAGCCAGCTTGCCTAGAAGTAACCTATTCACTCTTGACTTAAAGACCCTTAGGTTGTATTTATCAGGAAACACAGACGCTGGCGGGAAATTCCACTCCTTAGCTGTGCTTTTTGTATGTGTGTTTATTTTTGTTTCCTTTGCCCTACTTGGAAAGGCTAATCTTAGACCGTACTGCCTCGTCATCAGTAATAATAGACACTTTGAGTTCCATTAGAAAGCAAATATAACACATTTTGAATGTTTTCACAGTATTTAGCAGCAAATGTACCTACCGAGTCAGCTGTTTTGGTAAACTTAGCTGATCTTAGCAAACTACTACTACGACTAGTGACTATCTAGTCAATACTAAAATAAACTTTTCAGCTTCATTTTCCGAGAACGCGCCTGTTTCAATGATTCCACATATTGTCTCGTAAATATTTTAATGTAAAATAAGTGTAATTTTTTACACTTATTTTACATTATAATATTCACTATGACTCAATTCGTGAATATAATTAAATCAACTAAATATTTTAAACGTTTAGGCGTTTGAAATATTTTGTAATATGAAAGAAAAAAGTCTTTCTAAAATTTGATTCTTTATTCACGTACCAAATATATTTTAAATACACAAAATAATACACTATTGGTTTCTGTTATCCGTTTTTCCTTCTACTTAAAGGCGAATGTTCAATCTAATTACATCAGTGTTGCCCTACATCATAAATAAGATAGGTATACTCCCAAACTAAAACAGACGCTACGAAGGTTTCTTTATCTAGAAAAGAAAACGCCAACATCTTTACGAATAAAATACATAGACCGTAGGTTCTACTTATTATGAGAAAAATTCTCTTGAGTATGTATACACCGGCTTATTTCACTTGTAAATATAAATTACCCACTTCGTTTGAAGGAAACCGGTAAGGCTTCTAAATTCAGAGAAAATATAACGTATTTTTTTTTTGCTGTGTAAGTTATAGTCTTGAACATCCATTCATCCTCACAAACTTTCTATAAGACAAGCTGCCCCTTGCGGTTTTTTTGCCCTTGCGGTTTTTTTTGCCCTTGTTGTTTTTTTTTTTCGCCCTTGCGGTTTTTTTTGCACTTGCGGGTTTTTTTTTGCGTATTTGGTTTGCTTCTGTGGATTGTAGCGTAATGTTATATAATTAATTTATACCTTTTGTTATAAATCTGTTTATTTATTTATTATTATTTATTTATTTATTCACACAAACATGTAAACATTAAAAGAACAAATACAGACAGAAGAGCACAAATTAAAGTTACTGCTTAATTGAAATGAAATTACTTCCAGCAGACCTGTGACAGGAGAGTTGGATGAGAGATGTAGACACAGTAAATACAAAACACAAATAAGTTACACACAGCTACAAATAAATTAGATGATTATAAATCTATATATATAAAAGAAAGTCGTGTTATTTACACTATTTATAACTCAAGAATGGCTGAACCGATTTGGCTGAAAATTGGTGGGGAGGTAGCTTAGAACCAAAAAACGGACATAGGATACTCTTTTATCCCGTTATTAAAATACTTGATTTTTTTCAAAATATGTTTATTTATTGCCGGGTAAGCTAGTATTCTATATTATTTAAATTCAATCATATAATACCATTATAAAAAATAAACATTTATCTTAATAACAGTAAATAAAACGTAAATAATCCGACTAGTAGTTCCAGAGATTAGTGCGTTTAAACAAACAAAAACCCCTTTTGCTTTATTATATGTTTAGTACCAATAGATATTATTCATATACTTATGAATTTTTACCGACAATTTTGCTAATGCAATATTCTCCAGCTTTCTTTGTGAAATTTAATATATTATAAATCAAATTTTATTACGAAAGTCGACTATTGCTAAAGCAAAAATGCTGCTAAATGGCCTCAAGGGTTTTTATTTCTGTCATAAATCATATTAATTGTTTTCGTGCACCGACCGCCCGAAAGGGTTTGGATTCATTCTTAGTACCCTTCATTGTTTAATGTCACCGTTCGTCCATTGTTTTTACGCAACTCGATTAGCGAATTTTAATTAGTACACCAAACCCCAATTCCGTTATGTTAAAAAAAAAAACAAAAAACAGAGTTGAGGTTTGTTTTTAAAATTAGAATTTCGAACGCAATAACGTTTGAATCTGAAAAGCTTTTTTCTAAATTTGAATTTATTCGGATCGGTACACACGGTGCGGCGGTATAACACAGACAGTGCCAGCGTAAAATACTTACACCTCTATTTTCATCCAGTCAGCGCTGCGTCAAATCCCGACAGATTTTATGTGAGGACCCTGGGGGCTTGCAAATAAAATTGAAACCCTTTGTAATGCAAGAAAATACCCTTTGAATATCAATATTAGAGTAAGCTGGTATCACGCCTATATACTTGACGATCATTCTTGTTTTTTTCTCAACAGGTTCTATACGTAGTTGAATGTAAAATATTCATGCAATTGTGGTGAATGGGTTTTTGTGTTTGTTACTTTTACTTTTTTTCCGGAATAAATGGATCGAGTTTGAATCTGATAGAGTTCATTGTTGTAACAAATAGTTTGTGAAAGTTCACCCTTTCATTGAGAACAGCTGTTATTGGAAACTTTTGCTTCGTTAGAAATCCAGGTGGTTATTTTTTATATTCCTCTTTATTACAATATGATTGGCTTTGTTATTAAGATATATTACTCATTAAGTAGAGTAGGTATCAGCTTAACTTGTTTGTGTCAATTGAGAAATGAAGTAAGAGGATGTCTGGTAATGAGGTCGATGATCGTGTAAAAACTCCAAAGTTTTGAGCATCGACGCCGAGTTGCTAGACCGTTGCTTTTTATCGGTACAGTGTGTCTCGGAATTAGCATAACTTAATTTTGTCAAGCCGATGAGAGCGATACGCCACCGGTTCACAAGGGACATCCCACCTGTACGCATAAAGCATTTTGCGAACAATTTTATGGGTATAGCAAATTACTAGAATTTCTTGCCGAAAACTGTTTTCTGACAGCTCAAAACTCCCCCAGGTTGTAGCTATCATAAGACACAGACTTTTCTCTTGAAGTTAAGAGTGGTAACAAGTGTATTCTCTATGCGTGCTCTATTGTCAACAAGATGTGACCCGTCCCACTCGCCTATCGTCAACGTCGAGCATGGCTTAAAAGCTTGTTGCTTTATCTAAAGCAATCCAGCGCGATGTTGCATGGAGAGGCAACGAGAAAAAAGAGAGGTAACGCCTGAAAACTGTTGGCATTCGGTAATTCTGTGATTTACTCAAATATTTCACAAAACTTGTTCCAGAAAATACATGTTTTTTAAAAACCCTTAAAACCTTTTGAGAAAAATTTTCGTCATTTAGAATCCTGATTAAATGTGCAAGACTTCTATTAATACAAAAACTTTTACTAGTAATTATGGAAGCCAAAGTTTACGTAAAATAGCAGATTTTCAGAGGTTATTACTGGATTAGTTTTAAACAAATTTATTTTTGATTTCTATAGAAGCCTAGATAATATCTACAAAATATCTGTGTATCTAAAATATCTGAAGAAAGATGTGTAATAATATCATAATCACAGAGCGGTTATATGAAAATGTACTACGAGCTGCCCGCTCATAACAGAAGATATATGTAGGTCAAACGTGATCCTATAGATAATAATAAAAAAATAAGTTTTCGAAGGTCCTTATCAAAGACGTCTAAAGATCTTAACAAAGGCATCATAACATCTAAAAAAAAAAAACATTTCCTCTAAAAGAATCCTCCTTTCATTAGTTTCTCACCCACCATTTAAAAAAACCCTGACAAATTATAGCCAGCTTTGTCTTACGGAAGACCTCTAATTAAAGAGTTCGTCGAGCGAAAAGGTATGCAATTATAATGCCCCGTACGCCATTCGAGACATTCAAATTCAAATTGCAACTGGGAATTATTCTCGGTCGAATGCTGTCGCGGCAATTTAACATGCAGTTGTATAGAAATATGTAAGTCTTGTCTTTGTGCTTGAATTTGAATATCATGGAGATATTCTTGTTTGATTATTATTGTTGTGTCAATTATGACGAGTTTAGCTGCTATGTTCAATGCTGTGTTAACAGTTTTTGTTGTAACAGACTTTATCATATACAGAACTTGTATAGAACTTTCATCATTATTATCACCATTATTTCAGCAGAAAAACTTCCACAGTTATGACATGGGCCTCCTTCAAGTCTCCGGATTCCCGCGTTCTTGCCAAATCATGGGTCTGTCTTATGAAGAGACTTTCCAACACTGCGTGTTTTCAGTACACAGTCGTCAGTTCAGAATCGGTTCGGCCTGTAGCGACATCTATGTCGTCACAAATGAACTAATCCTGCATCGCGACAGTAAGATTCGCGCCGCGATTGGAACATATAGAACAAACCCGAAATCACTATCGGGCAGCAGCCCACCAGATATAACACCTGTCTGGTCGGAGGATCCTCCCTTTTCAACGGAGGTATGTGGGACTTTACTCTCTGTTCCACTACCTCTACAGGCCCCATCATGCCCTGCCCACTGCTACTGAAGTCTAGCGAATATTTGAGCTATGTAGGTAACCTTGGTTCTCTTCTTCTTGGAAGGAAACTTAGAACATAATTTTCTTATTCTTATTCCAAGTAACTTGGGGTTGACGTGACGGGTTCCTCCTTCCATTCTTTCTTGTCATAACTTTCCTCATATAACTCCGTATATCTTTGCTGCAGTCCCTTTCTGTTTCTCCGCTGGTGATCCTGAAACTCTTTTAGTCATATCAGTATCATATCATGCTTCCTCATCACATAGTCATGCCATGATACGGGATGAAGACGGATGCAATGATGCCTTTTCTACTTTTGCGTCACTCACTGTATTTCCTATTCATTCTTTTTATAACCCAAAGAACACGAAGGCTAATGGACAAGAACCAAGGAAGCACAAAAAAATAATATAACCGAATTATACACCTTCTTTTTTTGAAGGCCATTAAAAATAGCCGTTGGAGTAAACGCTTCTATGAAGCAGAAACATTATAATTACTCAATAATTGGGTTGAGGCTAGATAGTAGCATCCTGGGTAAAATTCTAATTAGAGTAAAAGCCGACACTAACTTAGTTGGATCAAAGGCCAAAGGCTAACCGGATAATCTAATACTTTGAAAACTCGGTTTCTTAGAATGTACTTTCTGCTGCCTTAGTCGGAAAACCGTGAGTAAATATAACTTTGTGTCTGTATTCCTTGAAGAGTTTAGCAGAACTGACCGCACGTGCGTCTTGCTAGTGATGAGTTATGATGGTCTCATATAAGAAGACTTAAAGTCGACCAAAAGGCTATGCTAGAAAGGGCTATGCTTGGAATTTACTTATGTGATCACATTAGGAATGAGGATATTCGTAGGAGAACCAAGGTTACCGACATAACCTGAAGAATCGCCAAACTCACGTGACAGTGGACAGGGCACATTGCTCGTAGAAAAAATGATCGATGGAGATGAAAGGTTCTGGAGTGGTGATGGATGCGAGACGCACAGGACCGGTCATTATGGATTTTTTTTTTTTACCGTAGGTAAAATCATCCAATGACAAATCCCGCCCTTGGGCGGAGCGGGAAATAGTGTTAGACTCTTACTGACTAAAAACCTACCCTGTTCCTTCCCTGCCTTGGTTCCAGGGCCCTGGTATGCATTTTCATACCTTCCCAGAGCCCCAGACTAGGCCTCGACCCTACTGGGCCCCTACGGTTTGCTGACAACTCCTTGAGGCGCACGGGAACAGTGCGCGCCGTAAACGACTTGGGCTCGGTCCGGTCTGTTACCGGACAAACGGACAGCGAGCTACCCATTGCCCGCCGTCCGCAAGCCCGCGTCTACGGTGGCCGGAAATTTGGATCGGAATTACGGCGGCGGCTGCGGCGAGAGCGCCGTTGCCTGATACGGTCAGCCTCCTCCTTTGCTAGCATTACTGCTTCGCAGAAGGAGGCGACCGCCTGCCACTCCTATGGTGACATTCGGGGGAGGCCAATATCCAACAGTGGACGTCTTACCGCTGAAATGATGATGATGATAGCTGCACCTATAATGCGCCTACATTTTTACCCGACTGCGCCAGAAGGAGGGTTATGTTTTTCGAGAGTATGTATGTAAGTATATATGTATGTATAATAATTGTTTGGCACGCTCTGCAGCCTGAACGGCTCGATGGATTTTAGCTTGAGAGGTGTCTTTAGATTCGTATTTAGATACTGTGAGAGTGACACTGGGTATATCAAAATTAAAAAAAAACAAAATGGCGGATTTTTGGGGCCAAATTCAAATATTTGGAACGCTCTGCGGCCTGAACGGCTCTATGGATTTTAGTTTGCGAGGTGTCGTTAAATTCGTAATTACTGTGAATAATTTTGAATAATTACTGTCTAGAATGGGTCCCGACTGCTACAATTTATCTTGTATTTAAAATATTATATTGTTAAGTGCAATCGGGTACAACGACTTTCTTGTTTTAGGGCTTTTTCATGAATACTCAGAAAAGCAGTCGGGTTTTTTAGTTTTTTAAATTACCGTTTTTTAATTGTATGTTTAAGTCTCATGTCATCGTCATCATCATCCTTCATCATCAGCCTTTTAATGTTCCTACTGCTGGGACTCAGGCCAATCAGGGCAATCGATTGCTGCTAATAAATACTTTTTTTTCACTTCAATGTACCGGGCTAAAACTAAAGAATTCTTGATGGATTACTTATGAGAACTCAATAACAGTTTGCACACCTGGGAATCTATTGCAAGGTCTCATTTGCGACATTGAGCATACCGAATTACCGAGCGTTATTGAACAGTTGGGCATTATACCAAGCGTTCGGCCGTTTTGCGCGGACGTGCCACATATTTTTCTTTTATAATGTTTATATCTTGTAAGTCTTAAATTTTCTTTTCCCTGGTCCTAGAGTACATCCAAAGGAAGGACCCTAATTTTATTATAATCTAGCCTTATACACAGAATAATAAGAAATTTAATTATATCCTAAACTAATAAATTGTCTGTAAATAAGTCTTAAAATTGCGTCAATTCCTTCAAATAAAAAACTTTTTCTTCCTTTCTTTGATCCAAAGAGTTACCTCAGCCCTGGAACGCAAAAGGTAACTGAAGAAACAGTTGAGTTTTAGTCAGTAAAAGTCTGTCACTCCCTCTCACTTCAGCAAAAGAAGTTATTTGATGATTAAAGACCAAAAAAAAAAAAAATTGACAGAGAAAGAACTCAGCCATAAGAACTAGGACAAACTGAATAGGTTCTTAATAAACTAGTGCACTTCAGTCAAGCACTAGTTTATATTAATAAAAAAAAATCATCAAAAAGTCAAACAAAAAAGGAGTTTTAGGATACAAAGGCTATTGAAATTGTACCAAAAAATAAGGTTTCATGCTCAACAGAAGTGCTTACAACGATTAAACTGACAAGACAGGCCGTAATCAATCTAGGCATAAAACTAACCAAACTGCGTACTACTACAAAAAGTAACCAAACAGCGAAGCTATGTTAATTTACTGAAGAACTTTTCATTCAAGTGGATGTATGCAAATAATGTCCTCTTTATACAGAAGTGACAGAGATATATCTAGCCAAGTTTTTATAGAAGCGTTGGCGATGCCTCGTGATATCGGAAATGCTGAGTGGCAATTTATTTTTATTAGAACTTGTTGAGTAGTAGTAGTAGTTGAAATTGTGGCTTGAACAGAGAGGGTCATTAAAATTTGAAATGATTTAAGTATCATCGAGGTTAAATATGTTTGGTCTACCTGGTACACACACCGTAGCATACCATGATCTTACTGGAAACGTATCAAGAAAGAAAAGAAATACGACACAAATGACAAATTATAGTTGGAAATCATCAAATTAATTCTCCGCTATTGATATAGCGTGAAAGATTATCAGATTTTGACTGACTAAAACTCACAGAGCTCCTTCAGTTGCCCTTTTTACGAGGGCTAACGAAACTCTTTACAACAAACCGCAGCCCTAATTGGCCCGTCAATTTTGTTGATATCTCTTTGAGGTATGAGTAAAACACAACGCGCCGAGTGAGTTATCCATTGCTCGCCGTCCGCCACGTTGCGATCCCTGGAATGTGCGTAAGGGGTAGCACAGAAGAACAGATCATACGTTATAGTAACTGCTTTTATCATTGAGCTGAAGAAGTCTTTCTGAGAAATTAGATGGAGTTTCTAAAACCTTCTTTTTCTTGTCAATGTAAATCTTATTATTTATATATAAGTATTACTAAGTGACGTCTACATCCACAACCTAGTCGATTACAGAGCATAGGTCCCTTTGCCTGAAGGTTATGCAGTATAAAAGCCAGGAAAGTTGGTGTAACATTGCCTACACACATCTTTCAGCGGTTGCTAAAATGAGTGTTACGGTTTTTATATAAAGAAACTCTGGAAAACTACGACATAAATCCAGTTCAACGTACGTATTCTAAGCGACAAAAAATTTAAAGTCATTGAAGAAACTCTACACGTGCCTTAACATACATTTAAACTAAGCTAAAACTCACTAGAAACACATGCATCATGTCTTACGCCGTTAACTTTGCCCAACTTGTCGCTCAGTGTGCAAGAGTCCTTATTCCTATACCCGTGCCAAGTTTGCCCCATTAGCATTAAGCTTCGCGCTCGCCCCAGTCGCAACTTGTTGCAATTTCCAACAACTTTGCCTTACCTACCCAATACCATGCAATTTGCTACTTCACCCAATGAAACTGGATCTTCTTTGTCGTTTCCGAAGTGTTCCACGAGTTATCTCTTCCTTGGTGCCAAGTCTATAGTGATTTGTCGATGTTCTTTGACTTTAGTGCCGAGTGTAGTGATTTGTCGATGTTCTTTGATGCTACACTGTTTCAATGTGAAAGCATCACATCTCTATTATTGTAAAGACGAAAGTTTGTGACTGTGACTGATTGTTACTCCTTTATGCTCGAACTTCTTAACGATTGCAATAAAAAATGGTACACGTGTATATATCCTGGAATAGCATATAGGATGCTTTTTATCTCGAGGATGTGTCTCCTGGAGTCAATTGTTTCTACTATCATGGGGGCGCACCCACTGGCAACAACTAGTTTAGAATGGTTATAGTAAACGTCTAGCAGGAATGAATACCGTTTTCAGTGAGCTTATTCTGTTTCTCAGTAGCTGTGATACTTTTTAGAATTTTCAAAAAAGTGCGATTACTCGAAAATTATAAATATTTCTGATTATGCCACAAATCAAGAGCTATATGCACAGTTTATTATATAGCCGCACATACAATAGTTTTAGAGATACACAATTCTGCAAATCGTAACTCCAGCAGGTAACGCAATATCTCTTACAAATACTCTAGTTACAGAAAATAATAACTATTATGATATTCATTAATATTGATAGAATATAGAATAGAATAAAATTTAGGACACAGGCATACTATAATTATAATCATCATTTTAGGCTAAAGATATCTACTGTTGTACACAGGTTTCTCCCAAGTGTAGTTAGAATAACCGGTCCAGTACGTTGATCTTATTTTATTTTTTATTTTATTTTATTTTATTTTATCTTGGAGACCTTCCAGTACACGGTCATTACTCCTGAACCCTTTGGCCTCATCGACTAATGACCTGCAAGCAATGCCCACTGCCACTTAAGTTTAGCTATGTAACCTTAGTTCTCCTAAAACACATCACACAAACTGTAGCACGGGCTATCTAGAAAAACAGTACATTTTGATACAAGGGCAGAAAGTTTGTCATTGTGATCGAGGCGGTATTTGTACGACCTGTAGGCGTGTGTTATTGAGCCTAGGGCTGCAGTGACAAATTTGCACGTGTGTTAAACGACGGTTTTCAATACACTTGCGACTCTTTGGAGTTAACCCGCGCCTCGTGGGGGTTACGCGCGCCTGATACGATAAACAAATTTTATTACAATAAAATTGTTGCAGGGATAGCACGCGCTCTTTTTCACACTAGTACGGAAAACAGTCTATTGCATGCCTAAACACAGTAGGATAAGAACGGGTTTCGAGTAAGAGTATTGAAGCAAAATTGTGTTTGCCAAAATATGCCCCTGTAGTCCAGTGTTGTGTTGGTGAATATAGGTAAACAAATATTCTATAACTAGGCGAACCCAAATCAGTTACGCACCAACGTAATACCTGCCTTGCCCTAATCTCAGCGTGCGAGCTTTGCAGAAGAGTCATAAACTCGTATTACTTACCCGTATCCTTACAAGGAAATCTGGCCGGACATAGGAAGATTAGCTTCATGATACTACTGAGTGAAAAGGAAAAGTTTAGACGAAAAGATTTTTCTTCGACCTTTTTTAGTGGCTTGTGGTGTTGGGTAATTAGTAAAAAAATCTTTGAATGTTGAACTGTAGGAAGAATTAATGAACCAGTTCGCTTTTGACCGAAATACCAGAGAAAATTCTGAAACAAACAACAACGGACGAACTAATGGAACTTTCATTGGAGATATAATTAAAAAATTTGGCAAAAAAGAAAAACATGAACCATTTTAATGGTCCACGTTTTTTTAATAAGAATGGCATCGGACAACCTGACGTACGGCGAATGTCCACCTTTGCATTGTTCATACCTATGCGGTCCAGACGAAGCGTTTCACTTCGTTGTTTATACCATGTACATCGAAGGACTGAAACATTTTGCCTGCAGCGGTTTTCACGTCCGATTATAATTTAAGTGTCTTCAAGCTAGAGTGAATACGTTCTTAACAAAAAAGTGCGATTTTGACTGACCTGTTGGTCTAAAAGTTAGTGGCCCTGACTGCTATGCCGGAGGTCGTGGGTTCGATTCCCACTCAGGACAAATATTTGAGACAGGTGTGATCGCAGTTAAGCACTAGTTTGTATCATTTAACAAAAACTCGGCAAGTGCGAGTCGGACTCGCGTGATGAGGGTTCAGTACCAACATAAAGAAGAAAACAGTTCAATTCCCGAATTAAATCTCGAAGATTTTTCCAAATCGTAATTTTTTTTTGCGAACTAAACATTTTCAGTTTTCAGATGTCCATACTTTTGCTTATGACACCTTGATTCATGCCAAATTTCTGGATTCTAGGTCGACAGGAATCACATTTTTTTGAGACGTAACTACAAATTTTTAGTTTTTTGATTTTTTCCTTTAATTGTGCTATGATACCTCGATTTATGGCTAATTTCAGTATTTTATGTCAACTTTATTCACTGAAAACTTACTATCTACATTTAAAAACTAAACAGCATTGCAAAACCTAATTAACAATGAACCTTTCAGAACCCAATCTATCATAATCAAAACACAAATCCAATCCCGTAACACAGACATTATAAAGATATCATAGACCCACCATTATTACACAAAACCTACCCAAAATTCTACGTGTATAACAAAAGGACCCATTGGGGTCTTTGTCTCGGTACTACCGAGCGCCCACACGAGATAAAAGCAATATTTTCTTCGCGTTGAATGGCCAATATTGTGTTATGTTTAGGAACCGCTGTGATCTCTTTATATTTTAGCTAACAATGGAGGGTATTTTAGTCAAATAGAACTAGGTTTTGGGTTTCATAGTTACACTATCAGATATTTCTTAGACTGTATAGGTTCCTATAATCCAAAGTTGTATTGTTGAACGGACGGACTTTTCATTCCATATTATACATTAAAAACACTGTCTGTGTGTGTCAGTTGGGCCTAGCAATTTGTGTAACAAGATTTATTAGCGCTGAGGCTAGTCTCCCATAAAATAATTACTGTATCTTCAAGTTAGTTTGTAAGGCACCTTTATGGAACTTCTTTTCTATCATAATATATTATCATTTGTCAGCCAATGCACCCATTAAATGTTTGGCCTTCTTTTCTTCCATCTATCTATAATCACCATCGCAAATTCCAAAATCAAACTGGTACGGACTCTGGTCTTCTCGAACTTTTCGTATGGCACTAAGACTTACATTGAAAGCTGCAGACCGCAAACGCATCGACGCCTTGATATGTGGTGCTGGAGAAGAATGCTCCGTATTCCTTGTACAGCATTTTGGACTGACAAAGTATCCATATTTTGAGAGCTCAAAATCTCCTCGCGGTTGTCGTCCGAGTGTCACATTGCAAGGAAAGACGGTTGCCACTTCGAAAGACTTATTGTAATCAGTAAAGTGGATGGGAAAAGACTTCATGGACGCAGCCCAATATATAGGTCCAATTACACCAGCTTATTTAACACTCTTTGGCTTAAAAAGCTCTTATCTTCTTCAATCCTACATCCGTTAAACACATAAAAAATTACAAACCAGAAACGATAAATCACGGATTTGTCGATCACCAAACTTCCGAATTAATAAAACACAAAATTATTCAAATTATTTCAAGTAAACAAACGAAAGTCATTGTCGTTTTTAATTCAAAGTCAGCCCGGGCGGGTTTTACCACGGATCGGGGCTTAACCGATTATTATTTTCCGGTTACCTAATTTCGGATCCTCCGGTAAAACCACGTTGTTTGGATTATCTGTTTGTGTCATTAGTGGGGGTAAGAGGTCAAATAGTTTTATTATTGTTGGGAAGGTGGTCTGATGTGGTTGAAAATTGGTTGATTGGTTTCGTGATGGTGAGCCACATTACTATTATAAAAGTAATGCAAGTATGTCAGTATTTTACATGTACTATTTTACAACTAACAATCTTTCACACCCAAACAGCTAAATTGGAGGAAATTTAGCATACGGGTTGACCATAATTATCTTGCACATAAAGAGTGGCCAACGGTATACAGCAACAGCGCTGTTTTCTATCAGTCAAACTCTAAGTTAAGTAAGTGAAAGTTAATCAGTCAGTTTAAGATGTTATAAACTAACAGGATCTTAATAAAAAAAAAAAAATATTTTGTCTCAGACTGTTGCTATATGTCTGTTGTTGTTTTTTGTCAAACAGTCCGTGGAGATTATTTGAGAAAGTACTCGTATTTTATTTAAAAAAAAATCGTGTAACTATGATTAAAATCCGTTAATAAGGTTTTTCCGTTAATAAACGTTTTCGTTATTGGAACGTCACTATAATTATGAGAGTAGATAAACTACTATTATAATATTGATTAAGATAACTATCCGTATCATTGTAATAAATCTATTAATGTCGCTTAGTTTGGTATCAGCTGAAATAAAACGAAACAAGCAAAATAACTTCAATATATTTAATCTAATTTTCTAACACCAACTAACTTCATTCGTAATGTACGAAGCAACCCAGTGGCTACATTGAATTTGTAATTAGAACGTTCCATCGGCAGCATATGTTCGGTACAAAAGCCAGCAGAACTTCCCTCCACTCTGTAAAGGAAACAAATAAAACCTATCGGTCGGAGAAGACCGACTAGATGCAGCAATTGCATCCGACGTTAGACATAAATTAGTTTTCCATTAGTTCAGAACAAACTGGTATAGACTAGAAATGTTATTGACTTCTAAAATAAGCTTGAAACTGTTAACAAGTGGGTCAGGATTCAAGCCAAAACGCCCAAACTCCAACTCCCCCCATTAATCCTTACATCTTAACGATTGTTTTCAAGCTTTAAAAGCCATCTGCGGGCGGGGGCGACTTTCAGGAGACTTCCAAATGCGAGGATTTGGCTTACAGCTCTAGGGTAAATGGATTCTTGATTGGATGATCGAGTATGCAGAATTGCAAGGCAAGTTTAAAGACCTAGTTTGAGCTAGAAACGGGGTCAACTTTACATGGCTTGGCTGGAGTGATATTTGTTGAGATTTTTGATTGTAGAGTGAAATGGTACTTTTGTCTTTTAACACCATAAGAGCTCCTATATGAAAATTTATTTCTCACTACACTTCTAGTAAAAGGTTTTTACTGCCTTTGTATTGACAAAGACAGTAAAAACATTTACAGTCTTTGTATTAAAACTTAATAAGAAGACTAACCACGAAAACATTGCCGACAAATAAACTGTATTGCACTTTAGCAAAAGATATGTGAAAATATTTACGCAAATTTTCTTAAATAAAACATAAAAAAATCATTAATTATTGAGTTGAATGTTCTTCTTAGTTTTTTTTTTTTTTTGTATCTTTAGTATCTCGTACGTCAGTTGGCAAAAACGGAATCCTTATAAGTAATCCTTCACTTTGCTGACCCTCTGCCCATCTGTCAAAACCCTCTTTCTAAACAATATGTGGAGGTATTAAGCTGAAATTAATATCAAATACCTGTTACCCTTTTTCTTAGGTAGGAAAATATGGATATGGAAATCTCCCATCTTTGGGCGGAGCGGGGGATAGTGTCAGACTTTTATTGACTAAAAATCCACTCCTGTTCCTTTTTTGCCTTTGTGCCAGGGCCCCGAGGTTCACGTTTACATTAAAAAAAAAAACGTAACTAACACCCCAGTAGGCTTTGAGCCTGTTGGGCCCTACGATTTGCTGACATCTCCTTGACGTCGTCGATGACTTGGGCTCAGTTCGAACTATCGGACGAGCTACCTAGTTACCCTTTGGAGCAGTGGATAAATCAAACTTGTAATTCAATGCAATTTGAAGATGAGGCCGTTTTTGGCACATATTTTGACTTTCTACCTAAAAAGATGGTATTTAAGGTGACATATGTAAAGGGAAAGTCTGAAAACTAGTTAGTAGTTGAGTCACAAAATTATAACTTTTTTTTTTTGCGTTTTCGAAAAATCTTCGATATCGATTCGGGAAGGTTTGGAACCCTCGGTACGCGAGTCTGACTCACACTTGATCAGTTTTTTTCATATGAAACAACAAAGAACTCAAAAATTAGATCTTTATCTGAAAACATTTTAAAAATTTGTATTTAAATGATGCAGCAATTAGTATTTTATATATTGATATGAGAAAGAGTTGGTCGTGTTGGTCGTGTTTGTTTCTCTTCCACCGGGTTTCTTACTTAAAACGAAATGGAAAAAAAAATATACAAATTCATACTAATTTTATAAATGTGAAAGTAACTTTGTCTGTACAAATTTTGAACACCAGGAAGGTTAATTTTTATTTGGCTTCTATGCGCCTACAATAACCAATATTCACACGGACAAAGTTGAGGGCAAAAGTTAATAATAGAAAAAATTAGTAAACTACCCAATTGTACTATTATTGTAATGTTGCTGTTGTATTGTGGCACTGTTTTTTGTTACTATTAAGGAACCTGTATCCGGTTTTTAAATAAATAAGTTCACATACAGTATACTCAAAACTGCAAATCCTCTAAACGAAACACACTCGCCTTAAAATTCAATTAGTAATTACAACCGAAATGTGTCGTCTACTCAAACCACCTTTATAGTTTAGTAAGCAAATTTTTGTTCCTAAAATTATTTACTCTATATAAATAACTATGTTTTATTTAAAAAAACACGTTATTCTAAAAGACTGCGTTGAAGACAACTTTATTAAAAAAAGTTTAGCAACAGATGAGTCGTAAACATGATGGAATAGGTGGTTAGTAATAGGACCATAACGTTCCGTATTACTTAACGACTGTTTAACCGCTGAAAGACAATAAAATCTGTCTAATTGCAAAGTAAACTATCACAGTAACCTATAAAATAAAGGTCGTATCGCAGATGGTTGCAATAAAGAAAATGTGTTTGAGGAACATCGTTTTCACATCAGCTCGGAGGCTACTGCCACCCGTCTGGCTCACTCTATTTCAGCGTATTATTAGCATGTTCCAAGCTTTTGCATAGGTTTATGGCGTTCTAGTACGGGATAATTTAGTTAAAAGCTGTATTGATTTACGAAAATATATCTATAGTATAAAAGCGAAATACCACTTATGAAATCTCACGAAATCTCAGAAACTATAACACCCACAAACTTGAAATTTGGCAGGTAGGTTCTTTTTAGGATTTAGACATCCGCTAAGAACTATTTTAATTTATGATTTTTAGGCGAAGTCGCAGGTGGAAGCTAGTGTAAGACTACAGTTATATTTAAAATATAGTTATGTAATTACTGTAGTACTACTACTACATTGTACTACTACTGACTACGTACTGTGCTACTACTGTAGTATTACTGTAGTTTTTTTTTTTATGGTAGGTAAAATCATCCAATGACAGATCCCGCCCTTGGGCGGAGCGAGAAATAGTGTCAGACTCTTACTGACTAAAAATCTACCCCATTCCTTTGTTACCTATCATGCCGGGGCTGAGCCGTCTTTAGTGGGCATCGACCCTGCCTGCCTCTGCCTCTACGGTTTGCTGACAGCTCCTTGAGGCGCGCGGGAACAGTACGCGCCGACGACTACTTGGGCTCGGTCCGGTCGGTTACCGGACGGTTGGACAGCGAGCTATCCATTGTTCGCCGTCCGCAAGCCCGCGTCTATTGTGGCTGGAAATCGGGATCGGAATCCCGGCGGCGGTTGGGGTGAGAGCCCCGTTGCCTTGGCCTGATGCGGTCGGCCTCCTCCTTTGCTAGCATTACTGCTTCGCAGAAGGAAGAAACCGCCTGCCATCCCTCCTCACTCCAGACCATGGCCTGTACCAAAGCACGGCGAGAGAGATCGCCGCCGCCGATCAGTATTTATTACTGTAGTGTTTATTTATTTTATAAAACGGAGAAATCTGTTTTCACGTAGGCGATGCCGCATGTGGAAGTTAATAGGTATAACACTACAGCTATATTTAAAATATAGTTCTACTACTACTGACTACGTACTGTGCTTACAGTACAGTAGTCTGTACTGTAGTATTACTGTAGTGTTTATTTATTTTATTTTAATGTTTTAATACTTCTAACGAGGTACTGATAAAAAAGGCTCTACAATATTCTTTATACAGTACGCGCCAGATAAGTTGATCCATTTGTTCCCCCACTTCGATTGAGACCCAAAAATCGGTTATAATCGTCGTCACATAAGTTGAACCATCATGATAGTCCACCTTGAATGCGCTGACCATAAAGTAATCGATTTTCGGATCTCAATAGAAGTGAGGGACTGCGCCTAACCATAGAAAATAGTTCAACTTATTTGCCGCATATGATAAAATAATAGTAATAAAACTCCTACACCACATTTTATTATCAATAGGTTTAGATGTAATCATGATTATAGCAATCGATATTTAATATAAAAATCTTTGCGTCGCACTAAGAATTACTCCTGTACCGTAGTTGCCTTCAGGGATGTGTAAACTTGAATATACAAGACTTAGAACTGAGAATCTGTAAGTCATACAAATATTTTTTTGTTCCATGCGGGAATTAAACCTGTAACACACAGCATAGCTGCAAATCGCTCAACTACTTTACAAACCGAACCGACGAATCGAATTATGTTGTAATTACGTAAAATTAACAGAACATTACAATTAATATATTATTTTCATACAAAACATTAATGACTGAATTGAAAACCCAGGTTATTTAGTAATGCCTGGTAATGGAACCTAATAAAATTTTCCCTTTGAAGTCGACTCGGTGTTCAAGTACCACTTATTATTTATTTTCTCTTTCGAGGCTGTTCTTAATTTTAATTGCTTTTCATCCTACGTAATTTTGTGTCAACTGAGTTAATTGTATTTGAGATACATTCTGTTTATAATGTTATTACTTTGGCAGCCAAAATGTGGGAGTTGTTCCATTGTTTTTTTTTTAAAAACAGACAATAGAAACACGATAATAGTAATTGAAATAGATATTATAATTTAGGAAATAAATTCTATAAAATTAATAAAATTTAAAAGATTGCACATTGCTCGCAGAACAGATGGTCATTAGGATCGAAAGGTTCTGGAGTGACGGCTGCAAACCGGAAGACGCAGCGTTGGAAGGCCTCCCACAAGGTGGACCGATGACCTGGTCAGGGTCGCTGGAGTCCAACGGATGCGAGACGCACAGGACCGGCCATTGTGGCGACGCTTGGGTCCAACAGTGGACGTCTTGTGGCTGAAATGGTGATGATGATGACAAGATAGATTCAATAAAGATAAAACTACATTAAACCGACGCACACGTGTAACATGACTGATTTGAACGTAGAACGACGTCACGTAGCATGTGGCATGTATACAAGTCTAGTTTCCATATAAAATGTATGGAGACTGACGCGCCCAGATAGGCACACGTGTTAGCGGTGTAGTTAAAATTTTTAACAAAGACTATAATGATGTCGGTATTTAAAAGTGAAATAATTTTTGAGAAAAATGGAACTATATCGCCTTCTTTATCAGACATAAATGCAAAACAAAAAAAAAGACCATTCAGTACTTTCTGGTACTAGACTTAAACGAACTCATACTATAAAAATTAAAAAAAAACTTTACACATCTTCCTCAAAACTTAGTATCGGCAGCCTTGCCTGCATTTGAGATGGTACACAGCTATAACCGTGGAGGATAGAGTGTACCCGGTTCCGGGTTCCGTAACTAAAAGAGCTTATGGTAATTTTTCCTGTCTTAAAATGTCAACGTCACCACAGCGAGGTTAAGCCCCCCTTAAATAGTTTAATGACCTGTTTTACACGTTTTTAAAGGATTAGAAGCAAGTGCTAATTTGTTTGTTACTCTTCTGATTTGGCTGGCGTTTCGCTTAAGATACTTGAGGGCGTGGAAAAATCCTACAATAAGTAGGAAGCTGTTTTATTTAGGTACGATTTCAATTTGACTCAAGTGTTTAGTGTTCGTGTGTGCTATGTATTGAGCGTTTGACCATTTTTCGCGGACGTGTGTATATTTACGCTATATAGTATTTATAATTTGTTAACTCGTCTTAAGATTGCGTCATTTCAATATATTTTTTTACTGTTTCTTCTGTTCTTTGAACTTATTTTTTTTTTTTGGTTCCTAAAGCAATATATTAGTTTTACCGCGGTCATTTCATAATTAATTAATAATCATATACTTGTGCTATCAACGGGAAGTACCCTATGAATTGCGACCGTATCTTGTTTTCCGTTAACTTAGAAGTTTGATTTTCACAACTTGATGGAACCAAAAACCTGAGTATATAGTTTTAATTTCAACTATACCTCCCTCTCTCCCTCCCTCCCCAACAATACCTCCATGTGTTCCCGAGATAAAGGGTCAAGGGACAAACGGACAGACGGACAACAAAGTGATCCTATGTACGGAACCTTAAAAATGACTAATACCTGTGACTATGTTTCTTAATTTATTACACTCTAAAGTACGAATTAATTTAAATTCAACTTTACAGCATTATAGTTCTATATAAATTAAAATACCTAGCATATAAGCTTTCAATCAATTTATAATGAAAGGTATCACTAAATCTACTCGAGCTAAGCCACTAGCAAAAGCTAGTAATGGATAAAACGCTCTTCAATGGCTCATATCAGATACTGGTCTCTGGTAATGGGTTCAGTCAAAGAGTAAAAATAAATGGAAGGCTTACGCTCAGCGAGCGTTCATGTAAACTGTAACAATTCAGTTCAACTTCGCTTAGCGTAATTTTTCGTGCCGTTAGCTCATGTTCACAGTGTTCAAAGCGTACATAAAAGCATTTATCAAACATAACATAATGAGCCTACTAATGTTTCCGCCGATATTAATTTAGGTAGGTAATTACTTAAAACAGCTTTTAAAATACGATCTGGACATGATTCACTAAAACCCTCTTAATGAAGAAATCCCTTTCATCTAACTATAAGGGCCCGCCTTCAAATTAGCCGCAGAGTAAGCGCCGCGGCAGCGCTGCGGCCGCGATGGTCGTCGTGGTGGCTTTGTTTTTAACCCCCGACGGAAAAGAGGGGTGTTATAAGTTTGACTTGTCTGTCTGTCTATCTGTGTGTCTGTCCGTGGCACTGTGTCTTACACGAATGGACCGATTTTGATGCAGTTTTTTTTTGAAAGCTGACGTAACCGAGATGGTTCTTAGCTACAATTTATGAAGATCTGTGCAGGTGTTCAAGGTCATTAGCTCGTTTGTTTACTGTAGTAGGGTTTTTAAACTCTTAATGGGTATTTACTTTGTTTTAAACATATGCGTGACCTAATATTTGAAATACTCGTGTACAATCTGGTGCCATTGAGCTGGTTTGATGATGGAGCTCGAAGGTATGAACCCTGGATTGCTTATTGACATGGCAAACCTATCAAGTTTGGACTCATTAAATTCATCTTAACCAGTGCTATACATTTTCATGATGACAAGGACCAGAAGCTAGAACTGGGAGGTGGCTGATGGAACTTTGGAATACCTATTAGTAAACTCATCAAGTTTGGACTCATTAGATTCGTCTTGACCACATTTCATATTGATGACAAGGGTTTTTTTTTAAATTTTTAATTTAATACTTGTTTCATATAAATAAAAGTCGTGCGGCCGCAGCACGGTTGTAGCGCTGCAGTCGCATGTTTTTATTTATATAAAACATGGAACTCAGTATATGATGGGACAAATATTTCAGTCTACTAAACCTATATGTATATATAGCTTACTATATTATATGCCCTATCTTAAACATTCTTTTTAACTTACCACCATTTAAGTTAAGACATGAAACTGTAAATGGTTGCAAATCCCTAATAAGTAAAACTCCACTACATGAGCACAGTGCAGATATGTGTTAAACACATAATTTCAAACATAATATGTCTTTAGCTACCTACAGTAAGTCAACATTATTTTTTCTAAGAATTATAATTTATTCTAGATGATGTCGAACTACTGCTTAAACTGCTTAAATATATAATGGCGAAGCTGAAATTCTATAAAACAGTAATATCTAACTAGTTTTGAATACATATATAGCACTCCACGTTGACTATTCTCCGTGATCACAACATAACCCGTGTTATGCGGTGACATCGTCCACTTTAATCTCCTGAGACACCGGCGGCGTAACGACATCTGCTGTAGTTCAAAATTTCATTACCTTCCCTAAGGTTAACAATACTAACCCCAATTAAGTAGACCGCTTCATTATTAAGGCATATATTTAACCCGCTTTTAGTCTGGATTGATCCTAGATTTTTAAACACTGAGAGTCTAGTAGGTCTATTTGGATGATGTTTTGAACCCAGCCAGGTGCATTACTTTGTGTATTATTTATTTCATCACCACTGCTCTCAAAATGGTGAAGGAAAATATCCTTACGAAACCGACATGTCTTAGAACCAAAAATTCGTAGACATGTGTGATGGACGTGGAGTATATTTCTCACAAAGTAAAATTACCTACTTATAATTTTGTTAATCCTTAATTTGCGCCTTCATCCGGCAATAAAAAAGGTTTTCTTTCTTTCTGACATCCACCAATCCGTACTGGGCCCGCGAGGTGGATTACAGCATATTCCCTCTCTTAGAGAGGAGGTCTGAGTTCCAACAGTGAGAACATTATAAGGCTGATGCTATGCTATGCTATGGATGAAGTTTTTGCTCTTGAAGAGAAACTTTTGAAAATTGCATAGAAAAACGAAAGTATATCAGGGGTCAAAATGTCCCCTAACATGATATGCAATGCTCAATCTACTTGAAGCTGCTATGATCCCTAGTGTTCCACAATAACTGGTCCCAACATTTTACAACACATTGACTTTACAAAATTACTTGAAATCATGAATGTTTTTCTGACTGACTCTTTGACTAATCATGGTTGAATTGTAATAAAATGCAAAATTTTTTAATTTATTAAGAAAATGGTTTATCAGTAAAATCTCTTTTTCATAAAGTTACTGTCAAAACTATAAAATACAAAAGTTTCCGGCCTGAAATATAAAAGGAAGGAAAAATCCCAAACAACTTTTATTGTTTTTCATAATAGACCTCTTTTATTTCAATACACATTTGGCATCGCTTTATTAACATTCCACTTCCTTAATAAAAAAAAAAATAGTCCTTAAAATGTACCAAAACAGCGGACTTCCACTCTTTATCCGTATTAAACTTTTTTTTCACAAGTCAGATTTAAATTTTGAAATTAAATAATAATTGCTTAGGGACAAGTCGGGACTATAGGGTGGATGATCGAACTCAGTGAAACCGCATTCTTTATAGCAACCTTGGAAACATCCGATGTGTGGACCAGCGCATTTTCTTGAAGCAGCAACACCCCTCGCGACAGTTTTTCTCGAATTGATGTTGTAATAAAGTGTAGTTCTAGCTCGTTACAGTTGTGTCGAGTCTTTTAAAATCCGCCAGTAAAATTCATTTGGAATCTCAAAATTTCCTTAGACGGACCTCCTGGGCGGGGTTCATTTTCAATTGAATTTCTTCCTATGCGAAATGGTTTTCGCCCATTCTTTTACGGCGAAATACGATGACGAAGTTTGTCCGTATACAGCATCCAAACGTTGTTTGATTTCAGCATCTTCTCCCTGTTTGTCAAAAAGTTCATCATAGCTCGATACTCAATTTTATCCATTTAGAATTTTTGGTTGACTTTCTGACTTTAAAAGATTATAACTTTGTATATAAACGAAATACACTAATATTTTAAATTGCAGTTAGGTCTCTAAATGTCTAGTTATTTATTGTCAAGCTAGTTTTATATCTTTGATTACTCCAAAGCGGATAAGGCCGGAAACTTTTGGACCTTACTACGTATGTTAGATTTAAAACCAGGGCTGCCATCTAGTGTAAGTTTTGTAAATCTAGTGTAAGCACAAACCTCGCAAAATTCACTCCGTGAGCTTTTCTCTCTACGTGGAAATCCTATTCGTTCAAGTTTTCTCCGTCCGATGGCAGTCAAAAACGCCTTTGTAAAATATTATAAATTACTACGCCATGTGAAATAGAGTGTAAATATTAGTTATTGTGCTCATTTAGTCTGATTTACAAATTATCATGAAGTAGATAGATAAGAGTTTATAATTAACACTGCACCATCACAAGGTGTCTCATTTGTATCTTTATTGGCTACCTAAAAACTTCTAATGCTCAAACATTGCAAAAAGTACCTGTATTCTTAATTCAATAAGTATTGCTAGCTGTAGGCAGGCAAGGTCGAAGCCTACTGGGGCCAAGGGCTTGCTTCTGAAAGGAAAGCTCGGACCTGGTATCTAAGGCAACGAAGGAACGGGGTGGGTTTTTAGTCAGTAAGAGTCTGACACTATCTCCCGCTCCGCCCAAGGGCGGGAGATGTCATTGGATGATTTCACCCACCACCAAAAAAAAAAAAAAACATCAATAAGTATTACAATAGAAAAGTCATAAACCCAAAAAGTCGAATAGTTTAATAAATTATGGTTTATGCACTCATCAGGATTCACTTGATAGTTTGCGGATTGTTCGAGTTAGTGAGTTTATGTCTGACATTTCTGTTTCGCTCCACCATCGATATCCGTGCGCTCCACTTATATCAGGAGAAGTTATTTGATGTTTTTCAATCATGATAAAAGAAACCATCTACGGCGTATCAAGAAGTTAAAAGTCAAAGAAATATTGAG
The DNA here is from genome assembly GCA_958295575.1 of Leucania comma. Taxonomy (NCBI): domain Eukaryota; kingdom Metazoa; phylum Arthropoda; class Insecta; order Lepidoptera; family Noctuidae; genus Leucania; species Leucania comma. The sequence continues at coordinate 7,728,590 of OY282469.1, forward strand.
AACGATGCCAAAATTAAATATAAGTAAGCTGTTTTGACAAAAGATTCTGAGTATATTGAAGTAAATATATATAATAAATTAATATTTGCAGGTGATTCTGTTAACATGGAGTTGAGTTAATAGAAGCAGGAAGAACTTTTAGAAGTAAATTGGATTTGTATACCGGGCCTCCATTATCATGGTAAAATATACCAACCAGCCATTGATATTTCTGTCAGGAGTTTGATGTTGTGTGTTAATTTAATTACAATATTTAATTAATAACCAAATAGATTTATTGTGACATGGTAAAAATAACACATAAGTGCGTTTTTTTTTTAAATCAACCATTTTTTGATTTTGATTAAGGAATAAAAATACTTTTATTCCTTAATCAAAAACAAAAAATGGTACACACGTATAAACTCAGTTAAAATGATCTTTGACTAGTATTTGGCTACCTGTACAGATCTTGATAGTATTGGGGCTATATAAATTCAAGAAGCTGCAGGCAGTTGTGCAGCATAACAGGTGACGCTTCTCTTGTGAAGCGGTTCTACATCCTGTTTTTAAGATACTAAGTATAAAGTTTGCTTACTTTTTACAACGAGAAAACATGAGTTAATCTGCGTGTTAATCAGTCAGAATATTTCATCATCATTATAAAAATCTGATTTTGAACTTCGGCCTCTAAAGAAAGAAAAAAAAAGCAATGTCCAATTCAAATTTAATAAACTCTCGTTTTTCTATGCTTATCCTTACAATTTTACCTCAACTATTTATCAAAATTAAAAATGCCGCGATTTATTTAACTTAGCGCCATCTAGAGAAGGGTTGTGGAACACGCTACAGCTGAAACTTCTTTCGAGACCAAAAGTATAAACTAAACTAACAATAGATGGCGCATGCTGTATAAACAAGGGAGGGGCAGGAAACGTAGTACAGGAAAATACCTGTAGATGGCGCTTATACTCGTAGAATGATGAATTTGCAGTGGTGGCCCAGTGGTGACGGTCCCAATTTGCAAGTAGTCACGGGTTCAAACCCACTTAACACGTAGATCCACAACTACCAAACTTGTTCATACAAAAGTAGACTCTAAACATCGGAATTAAGGCCTATAGTGGCGTGGATGTGAGAGGACACCGGTGTCCTCTGAGCTAGGACAGATTAAGTGCAAAGCAAAGTATAGGAACATTACCTATAAGGTTTATTTTGCTATGATTATGCTATTCACCTTTGATAGCCATTTTTATATCCATTTGGCCGAAATCATATTCTTAGGCTTTAGCTCGCTTCACTTAGACCAGCTTTGCTTGTTTATTTTACATAGGCCTACATGGGCACTTACAAAACGTCAGAAGCTAGCGCACGGTTCCAAATTGGTCGTTTCCTATGGAGAATAACCGGTACGACCTCCATGGTTACTCTTTTAAAAAATTTATTGTTTCCAAAATATTTTCATACTATAATATTAATAGTTATGAGAAAACAATGAAGACTGGTCAGCTTTGTACCCAATAGCACAATAAAAATTGTAATCCTTGAATCCGCGGAGTCTACGGTGTTCTCAAATTCACATTATAAAAAGAAGCACGCAAAAATAAAAATAAACCTGACAATAAATTAAAGATATATTCAATAATAAATTACAAGCAGTTAATAGACAAGTATACAATAATGCAATTAAAGAGCTGCCAGGCAAGCCACATGTGCAGAAGCAGTCATTGCCAAATCAGCGTGTCTTCGACGTAGTTTTTAATCTTGTAATACGCCTTCTTGGTAAGGACTTGCTATCAAGCGTGCAATTCGATTGGTTACCAATATTTTAGCACGTACTTCTTACTTCTCTATTCGGCTAGTAATCTGCTAGAATATAGGAGCTACACAAGCTCTCTTTAAGCGGGTTTTCGAAATTTTTTAAACACCGTCTATATCTGCCATATTAAATCATTTGCCATTGAGAAAATGTATGGTGCATGCATTGGACTTTAAGCCAAAGTCCGTTATTTGTATGACAAGCCAGATTATTTCCAGTTAAATTTACATAAAAGTAACGTTAGCACGTGTTTTACCACAAAACACAAGTTTTTATACAATACCAAAAGTAATAAAACTCACAGTTTTATTAATCAACAAGTGCGTAACACTAACCCAACCAGAAGAGAAAACAAACGGGTAACGTTATGTGCGGAGCAGATGAGTATCATGTCAAAGGCTGGCTGTAATCGTAAAGCGTGCATCAGATAAAATTATGTAAACACAATCTTGTTGGGATCCATAGACCACAGACGCTATACACATGCCATAGCCGCCTTTGCATTGTCAGAAGGGAAGAATAGGAGAAATAGGGTTATCTCTTCCTAACGACAGAATCTATGTGAATACGGTCAAAACACTGTAAAAGAGACAGGAGTGCCAAGCGCATATTACACTACGAGAAAAACTACACAAATATAAAAAGAATTGTAATAAAATAATTCGAGGTAATTTCAATCTATCACCATTAACGAGTTAGTACCAATCAGTTTAGTATCAATCTCAATATTATATATTTTAAATAATTTTTATTAAATTAACATTAGAAGTGCTCTAAAAATATGTATTTCGGTTGTATTCAAACTTTGTCGTGTATTAATTACCAAGAGTTTATTTCCAGATTTTTTTTTTATATTCAAATTATTTTTATTTACCTTGCCTTGCCTACATAGGTACTTATAAAACGCCAGAAGTTAGTGAATGGTTCCAATTGGCTGTTTCCTAGGGAGATGAACCAGTAAGAAACTACATGCTTACTCTTTTAAAAAAATAGTTGATTTTTCAATATTTTCATATTTTTTTCCAATTTTTGATTTTATTTATTTTAATGTGTGAGAGAACAGACTAGACCGGATACTCGTATTCTGATTTCAAAAAATCAATACGAATATATTATATGGCGTCATCAGTCACTGCTGATGCGACGATTCCAAACTCTATGTTGTGAACAAACGAGTCAACACTATTAGTGATAAGGAACTTGTGACAGTACTTTGTATGATGATTAATTTATTTATGGGTCAGCTGAGGTCCTGTTCCTTATAGGATGAGTCGTTATGTCACCTCAGTTGATAGGTAGGTTTTTACATTAAAAGTAAAACCTACATCTTTTTTTTTTTTTTTTTTTTTTTTTTTATTATTTTGGCGGTGTCTCTGGACATCGCCAACGCCTTCAACTCCCTGCCCTGGAGTTGCATTGGTAGGGCACTCCGGTACCACCGGGTGCCCGACTACCTCTGTCGGGTGATCGAGGCCTACCTGTCGGACAGGTTCATCATCTACCCCGGTCATCAGGGGGAGTTGAAACGGCGAGAGATGTCGTGCGGTTTTCCGCAGGGATCGGTACTAGGGCCGCCCTTGTGGAACATCGGGTACGACTACGTGCTGCGCGCCGACCTCCCCGACGGGGTCAGCGTGGTCTGCTACGCAGACGACACGCTGGTCCTGGCGCGGGGACGGTCGTACCAGGCGGCGGTCGAACTAGCGACGCGCGGGGTTGCGACAGTCGTGGAGAGGATACAGCAGTTGGGACTCGAGGTGGCATTGCACAAGTCCGAGGCCATGTGTTTTCACGGCCCTCGGAGCGCGCCACCTCCGGGCTCCCAATTGACGGTAGGAGGAGTTCACATCAGCGTCGGGTCGACGATGAAGTACCTGGGACTCGTCCTCGACAGCCGGTGGAACTTCAAGGAGCACTTCCGACGTCTGGCTCCCAGGTTGAATGCGACTGGGGCTGCGCTCAAGCGGCTCCTGCCGAACCTAGGGGGTCCGGACGCCTCCTACCGGAGGCTCTACGCAGGCATCGTTCGGTCCATGGCCCTTTACGGTGCGCCGGTGTGGGCGCCATCGCTACGTAAGCGAGTGGCGGCCCGGCTAACCGCCTGCCAGAGGGTCATGGCCATCCGGATGATCCGCGGATACCGTACGGTGTCCTGCGAAGCGGCGAGCCTCCTTGCTGGCCTACCACCGTGGGATTTGGAGGCAACAGTCCTTGCACACATGCATGACCTACGCGTGGAGATGCAACGTCGGGGCGAAACTCCGCTGCCGCGACAAGTCGCGGCATGGCGGACAGAGCTCCGGCGGGATCACATGGTGAAATGGCGAGAGCGACTGTCGCAACCTCGTGCTGGGCACGCCACGATCGAGGCGGTAAGGCCCCTCTTTGAGGCGTGGCTGGAAAGGCCCCACGGCGTCGTCACCTTCCGTTTGGCGCAGGTGCTGACCGAACACGGCAAGTTCGGTCCGTACCTGTACAAGATTCGTGCGGAGATGACGCCCGGGTGTCGCCACTGTGCGGACCGCCCGGTGGACACGGTGGAGCACACAGTCGAGGTGTGCCCCGCTTGGGAAGAGCACCGCCGTGTCCTCGTGGGGGCGATCGGCGGCGATCTCTCGCGCCGGGGCCTGGTTCAAGCCATGCTCCGGAGCGAGGAGGAGTGGCAGGCGGTCGCCTCCTTCTGCGAAGCAGTAATGCTAGTAAAGGAGGAGGCCGACCGCATTAGGCAAAAGCGCACACGCCGCCGTCGCCGCCGGGTTTCCGATCCCAATTTCCGGCCACCGTAGGCGCGGGCTCGCGGACGGTGGGCAATGGGTAGCTCGCTGTCCGTCCGTCCGGTAACAGACCGGTCCGAGCTCAGGTCGTCTACGGCGCGCACCGTTCCCGCGCGCCTCAAGGAGTTGTCAGCAAACTGTAGGGGTCCAGCAGGGCCGAAGCCTACTGGGGCCAAAGGTTATGCGAGAGTGTCACCACGGGCCCCGGGACAAAGGCGAGGAATGGAAAGGTAGGTTTTTAGTCAGTAAAAGTCTGACACTGTTTCCCGCCCCACCCACGGGCGGGATTCGTCATTGGATGATTTTACCTAACAATAAAAAAAAAAAAAAAAAAAAAAACCTCTTTTTATTTATATAAACTATGTTTGACTGCGGTCCCACCTGATGGTAAGCAGTGATGCAATCATTAGGTAATAGTGAGGTGCATTAGTTTAGATCCAATTCACTCTAGCGTTGAAGACATGTAAATTATAATCAGACGAGAAGACCGCAGCAGGTTTTTTTTTATGGTAGGTAAAATCATCCAATGACAAATCCCGCCCTTGGGCGGAGCGGGAAGTAGTGTTAGACTCTTACTGACTAAAAACCTACCCCGTTCCTTCGTTTTTTTTTTTTTTTTAACGTAGGTAAAATCATCCAATGACAAATCCCGCCCTTGGGTGGGGCGGGAAATAGTGTCAGACTTTTACTGACTAAAAACCTACCTTTCCGTTCCTTGCCTTTATCCTGGGGCCTTTGGTGACAGTCTCACATAACCTTTGGCCCCAGTAGGCTTCGGCCCTGCTGGACCCCTACAGTTTGCTGACAACTCCTTGAGGCGCGCGGGAACGGTGCGCGCCGTAGACGACCTGAGCTCGGACCGGTCTGTTACCGGACGGATGGACAGCGAGCTACCCATTGCCCACCGTCCGCGAGCCCGCGCCTACGGTGGCCGGAAATCGGGATCGGAAACCCGGCGGCGGCGGCGGCGTGTGCGCCTTTGCCTAATGCGGTCGGCCTCCTCCTTTACTAGCATTACTGCTTCGCAAAAGGAGGCGCCCGCCTGCCACTCCTCCTCGCTCCGGAGCATGGCTTGAACCAAGCCCCGGCGCGAGAGATCGCCGCCGATTGCCCCCACGAGGACACGGCGCTGCTCTTCCCAAGCGGGGCACACCTCGACTGTGTGCTCCACCGTGTCCACCGGGCGGTCCGCACAGTGGCGACACCCGGGCGTCGTCTCCGCACGAATCTTGTACAGGTACGGACCGAACTTGCCGTGTTCGGTCAGCACCTACGCCAAACGGAAGGTGACGACGCCGTGGGGCCTCTCCAGCCACGCCTCAAAGAGTGGCCTTACCGCCTCGATCGTGGCGTGCCCAGCACGAGGTTGCGACAATCGCTCTCGCCATTTCACCATGAGATCCCGCCGGAGCTCTGTCCGCCATGCCGCGACTTGTCGCGGCAGCGGAGTTCCGCCCCGACGTTGCATCTCCACGTGTAAGTCATGCATGTGTGCAAGGACTGTTGCCTCCAAATCCCACGGTGGTAGGCCAGCAAGGAGGCTCGCCGCTTCACAGGACACCGTACGGTATCCGCGGTTCATCCGGATGGCCATGACCCTCTGGCAGGCGGTTAGCCGGGCCGCCACTCGCTTCCGTAGCGATGGCGCCCACACCGGCGCACCGTAAAGGGCCATGGACCGAACGATGCCTGCGTAGAGCCTCCGGCAGGAGGCGTCTGGACCCCCTAGGTTCGGCAGGAGCCGCTTGAGCGCAGCCCCAGTCGCATTCAACCTGGGAGCCAGACGTCGGAAGTGCTCCTTGAAGTTCCACCGGCTGTCGAGGACGAGTCCCAGGTACTTCATCGTCGACCCGACGCCGATGTGAACTCCTCCTACCGTTAATTGGGAGCCCGGAGGTGGCGCGCTCCGAGGGCCGTGAAAACACATGGCCTCGGACTTGTGCAATGCCACCTCGAGTCCCAACTGCTGTATCCTCTCCACGACTGTCGCAACCCCGCGCGTCGCTAGTTCGACCGCCGCCTGGTACGACCGTCCCCGCGCCAGGACCAGCGTGTCGTCTGCGTAAACCCTTTGATATAGTTACGCGCAGCCCTCCTTTTGATTGAGACCAGAAAATCGGTCACTGCGCATTCAAAGTCGACTGCTATGATGGTTCAACTTGTGTATCGAGGATTATAGTAGATACTGTTAATTTTATGTTATGATATTTACCATTTGGTTGCGCAAATAAGCTTGATGTTTTAATGGACTGTATGTTTGAAAAAGCGATCTAAGGTTTGTTAACAATATGCAGATACTGTGCTTGGCGTTCATTAATGGGATAAATGTATTAGGAAGGAACACTGACCTTTAGACTTCGAAGGTTCCACGTGGCGCCGGCCGGCGATCCTCGACTTCGCACATTTAACCACTGCCAGGTCCTGTTTGCACTACACTGCACTATTGTTGAGTTTTGAATGGTTGGATCACGAAATAGTCAATTTTCTTGTAATTTCGAGCGGGCGATGTTAGCGGTGCGGTCACATTCACAATCGATGCACAAACGTCAAATGTCAAATCATTTCTTAAGGTCGTGCGGGCGGAAAACGGAAGGGATAGGATTGCTAGGCCAAAAAAATAAATTACAAAAAACAAAATCGCGGAACATAGCAAATTGGCGCAACCACCATTTTCATAACCTATTCCAGCATGGAAAAACATTTGAAAATCGCTATTGAAAATAAATTTTCAAGTTATCTAAATACAGTATAGCAGAAAATGACAACAAAAGATGTAGCTAGCTAAAACACAAAGAAGTTGAAAAAAAAAAGTTAGTTACCCGTAGATCGAAATTTGATGTACTAGTTTCCTTTAAGAATTCAGGTTGTAGTTCTTCGTTCCAATAAAGGTACTCTTGTAATTTAAATATGTATAATGTATCTGGATAACCCAAACAAAAAAAAAACGATACATCTTGATTTATTATGTGTACATTATATTTTGTAGATTGTACTGACTTTTTTATATCCGAATTTACATAAATGTTTAATAAGTACTATACAAGGTGGACCGATGACCTGCCTAGAGTTGTGGGTATCCGATGGATGCGAGATGCACAGGATGATGATGTCATAGTGACACTTGGGGCAGGTCTATGTCCAACAGTGGACGTCTTTCGGCTGATAGGATGACGATGATAAAGTACTGTAATGTGAAAAGTTTGATATAAACGGCTACAACTGTATGATTTTTTTTTTTAATTTAATCCTCGTGCATCAGAAAAGGACAAAGTTTGAAATGCAATGTTTTTGCCTGCTTTAGGAGAGGGTTTGTCAGACTTTTAGTGGCTAAAACCTGTCTCCTTCAGTTGCTGTTTGTTTTTTAGGAACGCGGTTTTCGTTTCAGAAATTCCCCGTGGCCCTAGCAGGTATCGGCTCTTCTGGGCCCCTCCGACTTTGCTATCATCTCTTAGAGGCCCACGTGAAACACGCGACGGCGAGGTGGTGGATTATTCGTCATCCGCAAGCCTGTACCTACAGTTGCCGGAGATCGTCCTGTATCTTCCGATGCCTGGAGCTATCCTGTCGCAGTGACTGCGGATTGAGGATATCCGTTCTCCCACAGTTGCGGTCATCTCCTTCCCTAGCATTACTGCTTCACAGAAGAGGACGACTGCATAGCTTTCCCTCTTGATTCGGATCATAGCCTGAGACAGGGTCTGATGGGAGAGGTCAACGCCGTTGATTGCAGAGAGCACAAAGGCTAAACGTTTTCAATTAGGCATAACAATTATCTGCCCACACACAGTGACCTTTACATGGCCTTTAATAAAGGGTGTAAGAAGATCCGTCAGAAAGTAGTAATTTACGCATTCCGTACCCACATCAAACTAAGAAACATTTATTTTATTTAAATAACATTATTGGACACCAAGATAATAAATAATAAAAAGAGCCTTAAAAATACAATAGGCGGCCTTTAAAAATTGTATAAAAAAATTTTTTGGATAACAGTTGTGTCGGAAATGTCTGTTTCTGGAACGTAATAAATTATGTACAACACTCGTATGTTTATGACGTAACGATACAGTCATAGGGGTACACAGGTTAAAAAAAAAAAAAAAACAGTAAAGTGTATTTTTTAACCGTCTTCAAAAAGGAGGAGGTTCTATGTTCGGCTCCATGTATTTTTTTTATTTATGTTCACCGATATCTCGATCAATTGTGGACCGATTTCGAAATTTTTTATTTTGATTGAAAGATTATACCTCCGAATTGGTCCCATAAAAATATCTTTTTGATGTGATGATGAACTTCGAAGATATACCACGAAACTCTTCGAAAACTCATAGCAGAACTGTCGTTTTAATACGTATGATCACCGATATCTCGATCAATTGTGGACCGATTTCGAAAATTTTTATTTTGATTGAAAGATTATACTTCCGAATTGGTCCCATAAAAATACCATAAAAATATCTTTTTGATGTGATGATGAACTTCGAAGATATACCACGAAACTCTTCGAAAACTCATAGCAGAACTCTCGTTTTAATACGTATGATCACCGTCATCTCGGTCAATTGTGGACCGATTTTTAAATTTTTGTTTTTTTGAAAGATTATACTCTCGAGTTGAGAGTATAGAGAGAGATGGGACCCCATAGAAATATTGTTTTGATCTGATGATGAACTACGAAGATACAGAACGGAACTAGAAAGAAAGAAAGAAGAAAGAAAAACATGTTTATTTGGCACACCATGATTATAAACAAAAGTGATTGCAAATTTTAATTAAACATAAAAAGAAAAAATAGAAATATAAACTAATAAAAAATAACAATAATAAGTTGCACGACTGCGCCAAAAAGGTTCAGTTCAGCATCTGTCAGACAACTGCGGCTACGCAGCAGTTGCCTGACGCTGGTTTTCAACGGAACCTTCAAGAAACCTTAGCAGAACGGTCGTAACAAGTAAAATTGCTTTATTTATACATGTAGTCGGTGGCTGACTAAAGGAAAAAGGGGAAGGGGTACATAGAACCGATCTGATGATGAAGACGGAAGGTAGGTAAGGGCCAGAACTTTGTAATAAATCAGTGTATCCTAGCCGTGTTTAGTATTTTTAGAATTGTTATGATGATTTGATGGTGAAACCGAATGGCGGAAGGTGCCTATCTATTTAAGTTTGGCTGAGGGGTACTACTACTAAAAAGTGTGAAATAAAAAACTTTTTACAAAAAAAAATTACAACCGACTTCAAAAACCACCAAAAAGTGCAAAATAACTTTCAATTTCGGAAGTCAGTGTTTCTATAGTAGTTTGGTCTTTTCGTTATTTAACACCGACTTCCGAAATTGAAAGATATTTTGCACTTTTTGGTGATTTTTGATTGTTTTTTTATTATTATAAGGTCACGCTGGACCACTATCTCACTTCATGACATAGTGGTCAGCGTGAGCGTGTGTCTTCTAAGCAAGCGACCTCCATCGTCGACCCTATATCGTAATATAATATGATCGACGATGGAGCTCGCTTGCCTAGAAGTAACCTATTTACTCTTAATTCAGGAAAAAAAGGCATCAATAGGAAATTCCACTCTTTACCTGTACGCACAAAGAATGTGTTTCTGAAATGTTTTGTGAGTATAAGAGAGATGTCCATCATGTGTCGGTGGGGTATTACCGTATGTCTGGTGATCCAATGATAGAGTAGGTTTGGCGCAAAATTGTGCATATCTGATGCCTACTCCCGGTAATTAAATCCTGTAAATCAGAAAATGCTACTTTTATTTCAATACAAAAAATAAATCACAATGTTAAAAATAACAAGATGGATCCTCAGATTCGTTACAAAAGCGTCCTTTTACACCTTTTAAAATTTGGAATCAACTGATAAAATGACAGTTTCACACACAAGGGTGTCCCCAAAGGGGGGCAGAGGGGGGCTAGGCCCCCCCTCCCCCCTAGAGGCTTGCTTTACAGCTTCAGAGCCTAGTTTAGGCACCAGTCTCCCACAATATAATGCCCATCGTATATGTTACCGTAAATATAAGGCTAGCAATCAGTAGTTATATTGTGGAGAAAATAAACTTTTATTATTATTTAAAAAAAAAATATTATTCTCTATACTTCCAATAGCCCCCCCCCCCTTGATCATCGGCTGGCGACGCCCTTGAGTATACACAGTTTATTATTATTTATTATGAGCCTGTAGTGTCCCACTGCAGGGCAAAAGCCTCTTATCTGTCTTTTGCTATTTCCAGTCAATCCTTTAGAAAAGAGTCTAAATCGTCACGCCATCTCCTTCTAAGCTTACCGCGTCGCCGGTTCCTGCTGTTCGGGATCCAGTTAATTATTATTTTATTAAAGTTTCGAATTCAGTAAGAACATTTTTCCATTAGCTTTCAGCCGTCGCATACTGCCTACCTAACTATCGTAATAGCTTAAGGCAATATAAATCTCCGTTTATATTGAGAGCGAAAAACGATTGGCAAAAAAAGCGTTACATACACGCTAGTTTCCTGCTCAACCGGGTTGGGTAAGTAAAAAACATGGCCGTGGTTTTTACCCGCAATGCGAATCTTTTCATCTTTCTGTATCCTTCCTTTCTACACACATACGTATATATATAAGAATCATGGAACTCTGAACCTTAACTTACTATCCTATAAAAAAAGAAATTAAATTTATTTTTTCGTTCTGCAGCAAGTGGCATTATTTATAATTGCTTTGGTTACCATTCATCATTCCTGTTCACGACCCGTATACTTGTAATGGCCAGTTTGCCCAAAAAGTTTAATTTCAACTTTAATGTGAAATTGTACAGTCACGTACAATAAGATATATAATTTTATAAAATATGTATAAGTACATATATGTTAATATGCATAAATCAGCAGAGCAGTGGTGGCCGAGTGGTAAAGGTTTTACGAGTTATAAGTCGCGGGTTCAAACCCAGCTAGGCGCATAACTTTCTGTAATTTATTTCATAGTCACTGCTCTTAAAACACTGAAAGAAAACATCGTGAGGAAACCGGCATGTCTTAGAACCGAAAATTCGAAGACATGTTCACAAACCCCCACTGGGCCCTCGTGGTTGATTATGGTCCATTCCTTCTCCTAGAGAGGACGCCTGAGTCCTAGCAGTGGGAACATTAAAAGGCTGACGCTATGCTATGCTGAACATAAATCAGTAAGAGCACAGATTAACTTGTTAATCTGCAAATTATCTGATTGAGTCCGTTAAGTGGAAGAAATGTTCAAGTTCTTATATTAACTATATATAATTGGCAGTCTTCCTAGGTAATCTGCAGACTAACGGCCAAGTATAATGGTAACGTTGTAAAACTGCTGCTTTGCTAATAAATAAAATTCATTGTAATCTAATAAAAATGATATTTTATGCATGAAAAAATAATATATATTAAGTTAGGTTGGAAGGCTAAGGCGCGAGCAAATCAAAGTGGAGCTTTCGCCTTAAGCGTCTATTACACTACTCGATATTCTGCACAAGTTACACAGACTGTCTTAAAGTTTACTTTCCAGTATCTTCATAAATTCCCGGTCACCGTACGGTTGGCTTGCAGACGACGTACAATGGGTATCTCGCTGCCTGATAAGGTCCAGGTTCGAGTCGACGATGCATTGGGATTCATATGCGCCTAAAAGAGATGAGTGGTAAGGTACGCTGGGGTCGATGCAGGATTGGGGGATTAATCGAAAGGTGACCTTGTGACATAAAGGGCAACTGAAGGGACACAGGTGAGATTAACTAAGTAAAAATCTGACATGCTCTCTAATCTAGTTTTCTATCTAGTTATTTGATGACTTCTCACCTTAAAAATTGTTTCTTCTTACGGTTATTCCGTGAGGGCTCCCGATCTCCGAGAGCCCCGTAGCACAGGCACCCGAATGCGGTAATTATGATAACATTTATTCTTATTATTTTTTCTATATCATTTTTATAAAAATATGGACGATTTTGTACATTTTTTTAAACGACTGATTGACAACTTTTACTTATTGCTGTTGATTATTTTTATAGTTGATTTTTGCATATTTTGGGGACTTAAAATTTGAGAATATAATCCTTTAATAAGCAATTTTACAACAAAATGAGTTTCACTCTTTGTAATAAAAAAAAAGTGAAACTAATTTTGCACGTAAAAGTTTATTTTTGAGTTATCTGTTTAGTATGCTAGATTAAAAAGATACTTAAAGGAAATATTCCGTGTTGAGTAGGTATTTTGATTTTCTTTATTGAAAAAAGAAGTACGAGTATGTATTGTAATAATAATTAAAACATGTGGTCACTCTAGGACAGCCAATATTGTATTCTGTAACTTAACCAAGCTAAACTAAATTATTCCTAATTCTTAAAGTTAAGTATAATAATTTTAGTAAACTAGAAAGAAAGAAAGAAAGAAAGAAAAACAGTTTATTCGCGTGAAATGACGCAAAACTTAAAACTACTTGACAAACACAAATACTACATAATTATAAGGAAGATATGCGTCACATTCACGCAAAACGGCCGAACGCTCAACATAAAGCTGAGGCCTCAGCATAAAGCTGTAACTAGTAATACGCAACTAATAATTGCACTGACTGGACATTTCCACTCAGAACTGTGTGGTTTTTTTTTTTCAAAAGACCATCACAGACTCCAATCTGCATGGTTCTCATAATTTGACCATTACATGTTTGTGTATGGACTTTAAAAGAGACTTTGTGTTTCTTATCAGGGTAGTCAGCTAGGAAACACCGGCCTCATCTAGTTTAAACTGACAAAAAAAAAATTGATGTGTAAAAGTGTTTTTAATAACCTATTTGCAAAAATAAATATCACTTATCATTTATCAAAATCAATAAAATTTTGTTTAACATCGTCTGCTGATGATACCTTTAAGCTAAACTTACTTTTATTTGAATTTATCAAGATAAAAACAAATCGGGTGCCTCCAGTACGGGGCTCTCGGGGTTCGGGGCCCTCACGGAATAACCCTCTTTTTTCTGTTTTACGTACGTAATATACCTACTATATTGTGTATACCCTTATAATAAATAATGAGCCAGGATTTTACAGCCCATTATTCAAAACCTCGAATTCCTCTTGCTTGTCCTCAAAAGTGGTTCAAGATTTTTCATGCGATCCATTACAATATCGCACTCATAAATCGTAAGGCGATCTAGTACATAAATACTGGGGAACATCTCGATTGTATCGGCCCTGTTTTGCATGAAAATGAAAAGGCGATCATAATTTTCAACTTTATGATGTTCATAAATTTAGATTAGGTGATCAAGTTTTTGTTAATTATTAAGTATAGTATATTTTATAGAAAGAGTTTTGTTTTTTTTTTTTTTTTTTTTTAATAAAAGAGTTGACCTCAAACTGAACGATAAATTTAATTTAATAAACCTATTAAAATTTCAAAGCGGTACAGATATTTTATCTTAACTCAACCGAGCCCATTTAAAAAATTGAGTGAGGTGTTTTTTGTTAGAGAGTCTTTTATTTTCGCCTGGATAAAATATTCAGATTTAAATAAATGGTTTATGCTAACCACAGGAAGATGTTGGCTGAAATAATCGTTGGCCTACTGACACTATTCGTTTAGCTGTGTCATTTATATTTTATCTATATTTTGACAGGAGCTGTCAGCAAACCTGTAGGCAGGCGGGGTGGAAGCCTGCTTGGGTCATTGGTCAGTTTCTGAAAGGAAGGCCCGGTCCCGGCACGATAGGCAACGAAGAAACGGGGTAGGTTTTTAGTCAGTAAGAGTCTGACATTATTTCCCGTTCCGCCCAAGGTCGGGATCTGTCATTGGATGATTTCACCTACCATAAAAAACATACACAGGAAAATTTATAATTACCTAAGCAATAACGTGAAATTTTTTTTTGTATTACTTCATCCAAGAATAAATATTGCGATAGTTTTCAGGAAAATGTGGTAATCATATAAAATTTTGGACACAGCAAACTTTTAAAATTTTTGTCTGGATAAAATAAAGTTTAACAACGTATGCGCCATGAATAATTACGTTATTAAAAATGGCAGTAAACCAGCCATTGTTCCTGATTTAAAGTCATGTTTAACTAGCAACAAAAGCACCTGTAAAATATTATGCTCCATTATACGTGTTGTTCATATTTTCATAACTATATAACACAACACTAGCTTTTGTCAGCAGCTTCACCCGCGCAAAAATTAGAAATATATGCCAATATTTTTTCTAATTAAAATAAAAATTAGAAAAAAACATGAATTATAACCTAAATCACTACGATAAAGTAGCATTCTACTGGTGAAAGAAATTCCAAAATCAGTCTGATAGTTCTTGATATTATTAATTACTAAAAAGAAACAATACAAATCCTTTCTCTTTATCATATTAGTTTAGAAAATTAAACTAGAACTTCATTAGACCGACACACACGTGACCATGCTTAGAATGCCGTAGCGTGGCGTCGCATGGCGTAGATCTAATGTAGCTCTACAAGCCTTACGCGCCCAGATTGGCGTGCATGGCCCACGTGCGCGCAATGTAGTTCCACTTTTGCAGACACACAACACAATAATTTAACCTGTGAAGATGAAACAGTTCAAGGAAAAACAATTAAAACAGAATTTGTAGTCAGACGTAAATTGTAAACCTATGTGGGTGTAAGTTTGCATGAAGGGTGCCTAGCTTGAACAGGATTTCGACTACTAAGATTTTAGCCCTCCCACGCGCAATTTTTTAGTTCGAACTAGATGTAGAGGTCACTTATAGTTGCTTGGACTTATTTATAAAGCATCTAAATATTTTCTAAAACGTATGATGTGATAATATATAAGTACCATTTTTCTATGTTTTTTAGTGGGAAATCATCCAATGACTTCTCCCACTCTAGTGTAGAGCGAGAGGACGATTCAGACTTTTACTGATTAAAACCACATATTCCAGGACCCCGGGTTTCCCTTTCGGAAGTCAAGCTATGGCCCCAGTAGGCGTCAACTCTGCTGGGCCCCTACGGTTATGCTAACATCGCTTTGCGGAACACGACTCACCGTCCACGACTTGGACTCGGTCCGGACAGTGGACAGCAAGCTCCCCATTACTCGTCATCCGGATGCCCACGCCTACGGTGGCTGAAAATCGAGTTCGGGATCCCAGCGGCTGAAGCGTGAGAATGTCCGCTCCCACAAACGTGCGACCCTCACCTTCGCTAGCATTACTGCTTCGCAGAAAGAGGTGACCACTTGCCTTTCGTCAACGCTCCGACCATGGCCTGTACCAGGGCCCGCCACGAGAGGTCGCTGACGCCAATTGCCCCCACTAGGACACGGCAGTGCTCTACTCACGCAGGACACACTTTCATCCAGGCAGTCCACACAATGGTCACACCCAGATACCTACCTAATACACGTGTTTGTATCTGTTAGTTCCGTTCTCTTAGATAGATTTTTTTTTTATTAGCAAATTATACGTCTCGTATAAATCTAACCCGTGTGAGCAAAAAATTATAACAAGATCCGGATCATTTAAAAAAATTAACTTAATTTAGTACTTTAATATAATTTACGTAATGACTACTTAACAAGCTGGCACGAACTATTATATAAATTACGCTGTAAACGTCAAATTAAGGTACGAACAGTTTAATGATACGACAAATGGCAGGTTTCGTAAAGTGATATTTGAAACTAATTACTATGAAGACAAAACAATCATTGATACGTATCTCTTATCGATTGAGCCTCGTTGACACGGACTCAGAACACTCGAGCGGTACACTCGTAGCTATTATAAACGATAATCTGAGCGCACTTGAACGTAAATATTACATGACAGTATAATCTGACTACTGTCTAATTTTACTAATTAGATACTTGAAGCAAGTGGACGTACTCGTATAATTTCAACGAAGTATAATGCAACACATGGTATGAATGTAAGATAGCTTGATCCACTTAATTGGCGTATAATTGCTGGATGTGGAAAAGCTAGCTCAAGAAGATATTATCTTTGGTAATTAACGTCATCACATTAGCTCACTGAAAGCTGTCAGGCTTTTTAAGGATTTAGTTTGCATCAGTACCTATTACGTGCAAGATTTGGATAGTTTGGGAGGCAGCCATAATTTACCTCATTAATATTTGTATCAGCCAGTAAATGTCAAGTTCTGAGCAATGATTCCTAATAATGAAGGAGCACATTGTCATAAAGGTCACGCTTGCCAGCTACCTAGGTTGTTATTATTTTGAGACCGTTAGTTGTGCTGATCTAGAAGCAAGTTTTTATCATTTTCATTGACAACAGTCATTACGTTTTAGGGTTGTCTTTAGGTATATTTGAATAAAAAAATCGAAAATCATATACAAAGTATTTTGTATATGATTTATTTATAATCGTTAGTCTATCTGTCTGATTGTTAGTCTATCTGTCTGATTGTTAGTCTATCTGTCTGATTGTTAGTCTTTCTATCTGATTGTTAGTCTATCTGTCTGATTGTTAGTCTATCTGTGTGATTGTTAGTCTATCTATCTGATTGCTAGTGTGTTTGCTCCAAAATAAATATTAACCAATTAGCTCTGAAATTATTCGATGAATTCAATTGATATTTTGGTACAATGATTTTTTTATGACCAAATTCTGTATTGTTGAACTATGAATATGAAGAATCCTTGTTTTAAATTTAAGATTTGCATAATTTATAGTATTTTTTATTACTACACCAGGATTTTTATGGTAATAAAAGGTCTAAAGAAAGTAGGCCAATCGATTGAAGTGTCATCAAACTTTAACGTTTAAACGATCAGTTTTACTTGGCTATATCATGAAGTAATAAATTTCTATGATCTGGCCACGACCTGTATATAGCCAAGTTCACCAACCTGCCTAAGCAAGCCAGTACAATATTCGCTACATGAAAGGAGATTTTAGGGCGCATAAAAAGAGCTTCCTCGAGTACACTTAAGTACGTCTGGCGTACCGTGGCCAGTCAGCCCCGCTAAACACTTTGCTATGTGAATGAGATAAAATCTGTGCAATGATTTTTTACACAGTGACTTTTTATATACAGTCTTTCTATTTAAAAAAAATAACGTTGTCCTACACATAACATTACTCCTGTTTTGTGGGTGTGTTCACAAACATGTAAATTCATTTACATTCAAGACAACCAGACACGGAACAGCAATTTTTAGGGCAAACATATTTATTTATTCCATGCAAGAATCGAACACGTGACACGCAACGGAGTAGTCTATCGCTCAGTCACTGCAAAACCGTGCCGTACAGCGCCAACCATCACGTACTGCGCGAACCGTGGCGTACTGCGCAAACCATGCCATACTGCGCCAACCATGCTGTACTGCGCCAACTGCGTGCTACTGCGCCAACTGTGCTCTACTGTGCCAATCGTACCGTACTCCATCAACCGTAACGTACAGTGATTTTTAAACACACTTTTATAATTATATATTATGATGATTTTTATAAAAAAATACTTAAATCTTACAGAAATGTCTTTCTGTCCAGCGGGGCCCCTCAAGTTAGAGCGACAAACTAGTGGTATTGCTTTGCTTGTTCAATGTCAATCCCTAGAAGTTAATAAATGCATCAAGAGGTACATTGGTATAACTTACGATCAATATTACTTTTATGTACTCCGAGCGTAATTTATCCGAGTGCCCTGCTGGATAGACAATGCACTTAATCGTAATATCTATCAAAATGGTTGAGATACATTGGATTTTATCAGTAATTTTGTGAGGTACATTGAACAAGCAAAGCAATGTTTTGTAGTCCTAACTAGAGGGACCCCGCTGGATAGAAACACATCTTGCGGAAAGATGGTAAACCTCACAAAAAAATTGCTTACTTTGTTATGTGGTTTAAAAATAAATCACAATTTTTCCTAGCTTATTTTTTGCAATGTTTCAATTATAAAATCCAAAAGCTGGGTCTATGCTACATAGTCGCAAGTACAAAAAATACAACCGGGTGTATGGAAAGATAAAAACTTTGTCACCTACAATTCGCAATATTTTTCTAACGACACGTTGTTTACGTATGCTGTCTTTGTTTACCTTTTCAGTACTAGGTAGTATTTTTTTCTCGTATATCGTATCGGGGTTCAGCTGAAAAAATACTACCTTTATATGTAGTTCGAAGGTTATTTTTACAGTTTTTGTTACATTGTCTACTAAAGCATGATATTGAATGGTATATATATGTATAAGCATACTTATTAGAAAATCTAGCTTCTGTCAGTGGTTTCATCCGCATGATGGTAGAAAATTATAACAAGAGAATATATTTTCGGTACATAAAATATCCGATGTAGGCCAGTAGGCGTAGAGTAGCCAAACTTTCGAGTTTTTTACAGGATGCATCTTTGGATAGTGTGCGTGAGAATTGCATGACTTGATTCGGCCATCTCCGTTCTACCATCGGATAACCGACATAAACCGACAATAAAGTACGGCCCTTTCGTTGTTGAAGCTTCTACGGTCCGCTAAGCGTTTTGCTTCGTCGTTTAGAGACTAGAACAGTTTACCTACTGCAGTCTTCCCGTCCAATTATAATTTAAGTGTCTTCAAGGTTCTCTACCCTAGGTAGAGTGAATTGGGTCTTAATAAACTAGTGCACCTCACCATAAACGATTGCGTAACTGCTTACCATCAGGTGGGATCGCAGTCAAGCACTAGTTCATATCGATTAAAAAAAACCAGCTATTTCAGGACATGATAATAATAGAAACATAGAAGCCTTTTATTGCTCCACCCTCGACTGTATTTAGGTGAATCTTATAGCATGAGTGCATAGTTTTTTTAATTATTTGACAATCTAAAACCATCTTCCATCTAAATATGGAGTCCTCCGTCAATTGAGACTGGTCATCTCTTTGCTGCCAGTGGCTTAATTCAATTCATTCATAAACAATAACCTGTACAATGTTTCCCTAAATTGAGTGAGCTTTTGGGATATAAATAAACGCTCATAACTTTGCTGTTTATGAATATTATTTATTGAGACGTTATTTACATAATAACAAGACCTTTTCTAATAAGCCCTTTAAGTATTTGCACTCATTAAAAAATAGTGGTGTATAAAAAATAGAATAAAGCAGAAGTAAGATCGTATTTTTTGTATTTTACAAGAGTATATCAATGGTACTACAACAGTATTGCCAATATTAACATAATCAGAGTAATGGAAGCTTACCAAGCACTTAATATTAATAATTAATTATATGAGGAACCACATCGTTCCATTATTACCTACTCAAAGAATAATTTAAATTATGTATTCATCAGTTTCTACACTACCTGATTATTTTACATGAATTTCAACTTAAAAAAAAATTATATCGGTTGAAGTCGGCTGAACTTACCTAGTCTTTATACTTTTTTTCTCTTAGTGATCTGGGAGATCATCAAATTACTTCTTCAGCTCTGGGTGTTCTCTCTCTCTCTCTGATTTTTTGCGTTCTAGGACTACGTGTTTCTTGTCACAAAATTCTCGTAGTCCTAGCGGGCATTGGCCCTGCTGGGCTCTTACGGTTTGCTGACATCTCGTTGAGACGTGCGTGGAACACTACGCGTCGTCAACCACGCAGGGTTGGTCCGAAAAAAAAAATAATTGAGCACCCAACTTTATCCAGGAACTTGCTCAAATATATTTTTTTTTAAGTATATACGAAACCTGAATATAGTTTGTGCAGAATCAGTAGGTATCAGAATCGAATCCAATATTTTTTACACCATGATATATTTTTTCCCAAAAATATTTTAGAAAGGTTACAAATTGGACACCACCGGCACTAAGTACAACACACGGCATGTGAACACACGGCTTTAGACGCCAGAGCACAGCTGGTTGCGAGGACAAACAACCCCAATCACCCAAATGGCCTGGTGACTATGTATTTGTGCGGAAAACTAGGTATATATCTTTGTGAGTTTTCATGACATGGTTTTTAAATTTTGTACAAAGATTCTTTACTTAAAAATACTAGGACACGTCATGTTTCAGGTTTCGCATATACTAAAAATAAGGTTGTATAAACCTTTGTCAAATTGGTCAAGATGATTAAGGAGTTAGGTGACAAACACTCGTACAGAAGAATTATATGCATATTTAAGGATATAATTTGTAGTATAGATTCTATAGAAGTGAGATAACCATTTATTATTCAAATTATCACACAATTCCAAGCAATATTTTACTTCAAAATCGTTACCTCTAATCAATTTTTCAAACTCCATTTACTCCATTCGACTCCATAACGAAATCAACATAATTTCAGAGTCATGAAAATAAATAAGTCCATGTTTATGATACTACATAATTTTCCTCTTATGTGAATTGAGAATGCTTTGGGGGCTCCTTTGGCGTAATAGATAAAATATGAGCAAACTTTAACTTTCTCCAGACCTACAGGAAAGGTGTTAAACACTTTCAAAACGGAACTGCCGAGTTAATGCTAATATCAACAGGCTTAGAAAACTTGAAAATCTTCAATCTTTAATACTAGCAGAAAACTAATCAAAATGGAAATGCCAGCATCTCAACAATGTTTGTAGCCAAATTCACATGCTTTTTTTATGGTTGCTGAAAATCTCATCCAATGACATTTTGCTCTTGGGTGGAGCGGGAGATAGTTTCAGACTCTTACTGACTAAAATAACAGATTAAGGGCGGGTTTTAGTCCCGCATGTAGGTATGAATTCGTTACCGTGTTCCCTGCCAATTCGGTGACGCAGCGAGTGGCGAGTCGATCGCGCTGGCCGTGCGCGACATTGGTACCTACTTAACGTGCACTTTCATGGCAATACGCATGGTGCGAGGGTACCGAACGATCTCCCGCGAGGCGGCGACCCTCCTTGCTGGCCAACCGCCGTGGGATCTGGAGGCAACAGTCCTTGCACACATGCACGACAAGCGCATGGAGATGCAACGCCGGGGCGAAATTCCGCTGCCACGACAAGTCGAGGCATGGCGGACGGAGCTCCGGCGGGATCTCATGGCGAAATGGCGTCAGCGACTATCGCAACCTCGTTCGGGGCGCGCCACAATTGGGGCGATAAGGCCCATCCTTGGGGCGTGGTTGGAAAGACCTCACGGCGTTCTCAACTTCCGCACGACGCAGGTGCTTACCGAACACGGAAAGTTCGCTAAGTACCTGTTCCGGATTCGTGCGGAGGATTCGCCCGGGTGTCGCCACTGTGCGGAACACCCGGAGGACACGGTGGAGCACACTGTAGAGGTGTGCCCCGCCTGGGCGGAGCATCGCCGTGTCCTCGTGGGGGCGATCGGCGGCAGCGATCTCTCTCGCCGGGCTTTGGTTCAGGCTATGGTCCGTAGTGAGGAGGGATGGCAGGCGGTCGCCTCCTTCTGCGAAGCAGTAATGCTAGCAAAGGAGGAGGCCGACCGCATCAGGCAGAGGCAACGGGGCGCTCGCCCCAGCCGCCGCCGGGATTCCGATCCCGATTTCCGGCCACCGTAGGCGCGGGCTTGCGGACGGCGTGCAATGGGTAGCACGCTGTCCGATCGTCCGGTAACCGACCGGACCGAGCCCAAGTCGTCGACGGCGCGTTCTGTTCCCGCGCGCCTCAAGGAGCTGTCAGCACACCGAAGAGGCCCAGCCTGCTAACTGCAGGCAGGCAGGGTCGAAGCCTACTGGGGTCATGGGTTAGTTCCGAAAGGAATGCTCGACCCCGGCACGATAGGCTACGAAGGAACGGGGTAGGTTTTTAGTCAGTAAGAGTCTGACACTACTTCCCGCTCCGCCCAAGGGTGGGATTTGTCATTGGATGATTTTACCTACCATAAAAAAAAAAAAAAAAAAAAAAAAACCTACTTAACGTGCACTTGCTTAGCGTCACAGTGTAGTGTAAAGCAGTGTGTAAGGTATAACTTAATTATTCTTGGGTACAAAAGAAAAATATAGTTGATTTTGTGTATAAACCGTAACTATATATTAAAAAGTTATAATAATCATTAAGAAAAATAATAAAATGTTTATTATTTTATTATTTTTCTTAATGATTATTTCAAATTATAGTGTAGTACAAATTTAAAAACATTACTTATAAAAATCACTCTTGGGAGCGGGACGCACAACACAAATGTCATAATTGCACTAGGTGGGTATAATTATTGTTTTGCATAATCTTCAGATCGTGGATAATCGGAAGATGCGAAACACACAAGACCAAATGTTGAGGCGACTTGGGGGAGGCCTATGTACAATAATAGATAAGTGTAATCGAATCCAATCGAATTCAAATGAATCTAATCGAATCCAATCGAGTCCAATCGAATCCAACCGAACCCAATCAAAGCCAATCGAATCCAATTGTATCCAACCGAATCCAACCGAACCCAATCGTATCCAATCGAACCCAATCGAATCCAGCCGAAACCAATCGAACCCAATCGAAGCCAATCGAATCCAATCGAATCTAGCTGAAACCAATCGAATCCAATCGAACCCAACCGAAGCCAATCGAATCCAGCCGAAACCAATCGAATCCAGCCGAAACCAATCGAATCCAACCGAAACCAATCGATTCCAACCGAACCCAATCGAATCCAACCGAACCCAATCGAATCCAACCGAATCCAACCGAATCCAATCGAAGCCAATCGAATCCAATCGAATCCAATCGAACCCAATCGAAACCAATCGATCCAACCGAACCCAATCGAACCCAATCGAATCCAGCCGAAACCAATCGAAGCCAGTCGAATCCGACCGAATCCCTTCGAAGTCAATCGAATCTAACCGAACCCAACCGAAGCCATTCGAACCCAATCGAATCCAATCGAAGCCAATAGAACCCAACCGAAGCCAATCGAATCCAGCCGAAACCAATCGAATCCAACCGAACCCAATCGAACCCAATCGAAGCCAATATTAGGGATATCCCCTAAACCGTCGACCTTAACAGAGCGGCTGAAAAGGATCCTTATTCACCCTTCTACGACACCCTGTACGGCTTGAGTGGGGTGGGCCACTCGCAGATGGAGATCACGGCATCCCAGGATATGCACTGACGACTATGGAACGTACGTAAGTTAGTTTATACGGAAACTCGATCTTGCCCAGTTTTTACTGACCTGTTTGTTTTTTGGTCAGTGAACCTGACTGCTATGCTGGAGGTCATGGGTTTGATTCTCACATAAGACAAATGTTTGTGTGTTGAGCATGATCATTTGTTGTGTGTCTGGGTGTGATTAATATATGTAATTTTTTTGTCTTATGTCTGTTAATTAGTTGTCTAGTACTCATACCACAAGCTCTGCTTAGTTTGGGACAAGATGACGTGTGAAACTTGTGAAATTGTTATTATTAATTCATTGTTCCCCGAGAGGACGCCGACGTCCGCACACCTATTGTCTATCTATTGTGTCTCTAATTACGGTATTCAACAGAAGAACAAAATAAAGAATAAAGTATTACCTTGAATTTGGCACTAAAGACTAACGCTATGATACAAATTAACAGTGAAACGCTATGAAGGAATCCCCTCAGGACAATTTTATGCGCCTTGGCACTGACCGAACGAGAGTGTGACATCACAGTCTCGTTTGAACGCGATAATCTTGGAACTAGTCTGCGAAACCGGTGCAAGTCGAGAGCGCGTAGCTTTGCCAACCTGTTTTCTCATTGTTACGTTTAAGCACGATTTCTATTCAACAAGAACTGATTTACCAGATATAAAGTAAAGTTACTAAATGCTAGAAAATTATAGAAACAAACAAGTTTAGGTGTATTGTCTTTACATAACATTTACAGAATATGATAAAACTTTGGGATTGCGATGAAAATTAGCAATTGATTGTACCATAGTTATAAAAAAAGCACGTGATTTGTTCAAACACAGATTATCCTAATTCAAAACTGTCTTTATGAAGAATTTGAATTTAAAATTTGTTCATCAGTATTTTAATTAGGAATATGGAGACGAGTCCACGGTTAGAAAAAAAATACAACAATATTGACAAGATTAGTTAAAAAACTGATCAACCGATTCCAAATTTAAAATGTTCTATTTTAGAATTTGAATTTAGAATCTGCGCAGGTATGTTAAAAAATAAACATTTTTCGACATTCGATAAAATGATTCAAGTACTATTTAAACTGTTAAGAACCATGAGGACACGGTGTCCGCACACCTATTGTCTTTCTATTGTGTCTCTAATTACGATATTCAAAAGGTTAATCGATTAGCAATCCACCTGACAAAATACTTTTAAACACAACTTTTCCTTAATCTAACATTCAGTATCTTTTTTAATTCAGTAAGTCATGAACATAAGTATAACTAACAGGTAAACACAGAATTAAACACATATTTACACCTCATTGGTTACGCGACATTTCTAATTTGTGAAAATTTCTAGGAAAGAGACCGTTGGCTCCAGAAAGCTAAACGATTAAGTGCTTGTTAGCATAAATATCACTCATTTATACAGCTAGACATGTGGTTAACAAATTATGCTAAACTCTGCTTACCCGTTAGAGACGTAAGTGGTCACATTCTTAAAACGGTACATCTTTGGACGATAAGAAACGTTATGCAATTGTACTTGTACGATTCAAAGTTACTTGGCAAATACTAAAGAGCGGAGATGTGGCTGTAGGTAGAAACTCAATAAAGACAATGATATGAACATAAAAACTGACAAAGAATTCCGTTCAGTCTAAAATTGGAAATTCCAGGAAATATTTATGATCAGGATCTTTTGGATTTTTTAGTGCCGTTGAAACTTTGCAGTAACGTAGAGGAATATTTTTTTAAAGCAATACATCTACCAATTCGATGGCACTGTTGGCGCAGAGGTTAGGCAATGGACTATGTACTGTGTGTCGCGGGTTCGATTCTCGTGCGGAACAAATTTTTGTACGACCTAAAGATAGTTTTTCGGGGTCTAAGTATCTTGTATATGTGAGTTTACATATTTGAAACCGCACCTAGGATACAGAAGTTTCTATTCGTAGTGCAGCAAAGTTTTTTTACAAAAATTTTGGTTTCTTCAAGGCTAGAGGCTCTTAATAAACTAGTGCTCCTCACCATCAACGATGGCATCACTGTTTCTTATCAGGTGGGATCGCAGTCAATCACAAGTTTATATCAATTCAAGATATATATTTTTTTTTGTCGTGTCCAAAAACTGGCTTTCCGTCAGAAAAAAAATGAGGACCAAATTGCAGCGCCACCTACCAAGTTCAATTGTATTTGCAAAACATCCAAAGATCCACTCAAATATACACACAGAGTTTCATCCAAATCGGGTGTCTTTTAGGAGAAGTAAGATGACAAACATGTACAGAATTCTGGGGTCATGGGTTAGCCTGGGGTCATGATTTGTCATTGGATGATTTTACCTACCAAAAAAAAAAAAAAAAAAAAAAAAAAAAAACATGTACAGAATTTATAATATAACTAGCGACCCGCCCCAGCTTCACACGGGTGCAATGATGATATTAAATATATTATGCATGTATTATACACATAAACCATCCTCTTAAATCGCTCTATCTATTAAAGAACACCGCATCAAAATCCGTTGCGTAGTTTTAAAGATCCAAGCATACACAGGGACAAACAGCGCGAAGCGTCTTTATTTTATACTATGTAGTGATTATATAAAGATATATTTCCTTTACCTTCACATATGTACACGCATAAATAGGCTTAATTCCTTCCTTCTTAGATCAAACGGGAAATTGCACGAAGTTTATTGCCGAACTTTAGAAACTTAGCGTACTCAACGGAATTCGAGTTCGCACCTACATGCACCGCAATATAGATCGTATAATAGGTACGTTGGCGTTCCTACTTGAATATAGTTCCCTGAGCATTCTCCTTGCCGATGCCGCAGTGCTTCCTTGTTTACTATGCGAAAGCTCCTTAGGGATTAAGTCTTAGACACATACAGATACATAGATACCAAACAATATCTAGATTCTAAATAGGAACGTAAATGGAATAACCACGAGCAATTTCTGTTTCCGTTGCCAGTTGCATTTCACTCCTTATTCATTTTGAGATCCTGGTAGACTTAAGCGACCTAGTAAGACAAGTGAGTAAGTGTATAGCATTTTTCTCTTTCTATGTAAGACATATGAA
Source organism: Leucania comma (assembly GCA_958295575.1). Lineage (NCBI taxonomy): Eukaryota > Metazoa > Arthropoda > Insecta > Lepidoptera > Noctuidae > Leucania > Leucania comma. Next base: position 7,755,276 of record OY282469.1, read on the forward strand.
GAGAAAAATGACATTGTATATGGTGCCATTTAATGGAGTCAAGATTGGTGGAACACATTTCTGATTACGGCTGGATAGTGGATAGCCAATTGACCATCATAAGAGCGAAAGTGGTCACGACCCTCAGCATTGAGAATTACGACGCGGCGACGCATGGCGAAGCGGTGAGCCAGTGGTGTATCAGGTTCCGGGACCTTACTACGAAGTGTTAAAATTTCAGGCGAGAAAAGGGGGAGCAGTTCAGTTTAGGTCGTCAATTGGATCGCGTGCTCGTGGTAAGACCTCCGTTATAATCGGACTCAAAAAACGCCTGACCGTAATGAAATATTGTGCTACGTTAGTAGTAAAACTACCAAATATTTATTTTTTACTAAAAATTATTATCCTACAAACTTTCGTAGTCTAATCCAAAGGTATCATACAGGGGGAGCAGTTCAGTTTAGGTCGTCAATTAGATCGCGTGCTCGTGGTAAGACCTCCGTTATAATCGGACTCAAAAAACGCCTGACCGTTATGAAATATTGTGCTACGTTAGTATATTTATTTTTTACTAAAAATTATTATCCTACAAACTTTCGTAGTCTAATCCAAAGGTATCATACAGTGAATACCGTACGAAATCCCACGACAGTATTTACTTCCGTGCCAAGTTAATCTAGAGAACAATAAGATATATTTTGATGCGGTTTTCACTTCCATATATGTAGCGCTGAAGAAGATTTACGATGAGACTCCTTCCCTGTGTCACACTATTATCATAGTGACAAAGGAAAGACGTGAAATGTTAACAATGAATAAAGCTGAGAATATTATAATCTGACTTTTGTGTCTTACGTGCGTACGACCTTTGGACGAAAATATGAAAATTTCTAAGCAATTTCCGTTTGACTAACCAACATTATTAAAATATCCCTTTGTTCCTGGAATAACTGGAAATACCAGCCTAAACAACCACTCATTTCCACTAATAACATTTCAACTCAACATCCTAAATTAAGTACCTGGTGTAATCAAATAAAATGGGGTAAAAAGGGTAAAAATAATGATCAAGCTTTTATTTACTAACAGGTCGTAAACGGGCAAAGAGAAATAGTAATTCTCGACCCCGTGTGTAGACATATTTAACCCTAGAAACGTACTCTGGGGTACACAATATTAGGAGTCGTAACTTTTTTACTGTATTCTCTGGTTATTAAAAGTTGTGCACCGTGAGCGGAAACCTGTGATCCTGGTTCAGGACTCGGTTGTCACTATTACGAGGACCACCCGGAGGATAGTAATACGGTAAAACCTACGATCGAGATGGAGTTGTGTCCTACCAGAGCGGAGCACCGCCGTTTCTTCCACACGAATCCGGTGCAAGAAACCGAACTTAGCATGTCAAGTAAGGACCTGCGGCGTGCAGAAGGTGAGGACGCCATCACGTCTTTCCAGCCTCTCCTCAAAGAGAAGACTTACCAAAAGTTTTAGGGTCAAGGGTTTTTTTGATGGTAGGCAAAAACATCCAATGACAAATCTCGCCCTTGGGCGGAGCGGGAAATAGTGTCAGACTCTTACTGACTAAAAACCTACCCCATTCCTTTGTTGCCTAACGTACCGGGGCCGAGCCTTCTTTAGGGTTCAATACTTTATTTTAAGTGTACTCGTTAAAATAACTTTTAACAATTTAAGATCTCAAACATTCCATGATTTTATCTCCACCTTTATACTCTTGAAACATTTTCAATATTTATTTATAAAATTCAGATTTATTTACCGTGTTTCAAGATCCCCTTCCTGCTTAGTATCACTGTTGTGTGCTTTGAAATCTAACAAAGGATTCACCTGAGCTATACTTATTCCGTCTGAGGATCAAGATTTCTTGTTGCCAAGGTGAAGTATAATCTGTCCTAAGATCTTTCCTATGTAAAAACATTTTACGAAGTAGGTAGCTTCCTAACTTATTTTTGGAAGGCATTATTCAATAACTTCTCCCGTTCTCGGGTAGAGTTAGAGAGCGTGTCAGAGTTTTAATGACAAAATTTTTTGCGTCCCTTTTGTGTCTCTTTCAAAAATTCTCGTGACCTAGAGAGCATCGACCCTACTGGCCTCCTAAATTTCTTTGAGGCTCACGTGAAACATTGTACCATCGATGACTTAGGCTCATTCTTTACCAGACGGCTGGACGGCGAGCTAGACATTGCTTGTCGTCTGCAAGCCCGTGCGTACAAGTAAGTTCCTAACTACAATTACAATAGAAGCATGGCTTAATGTACCTTCTTATTTTAAAACACTTACCGTAAAGGCATACATACGTATTTATGTATGTGTGTAGTTTATAACGCTCAAACGGTTGAACAAATGTATGTGGGTCTTTGGATACTTGTTAGATCATTTCCTGGACATATGATACTTTTCATTACGCAAGTACGTTCCTTTGAGTTTGATTTTCATTTGGGCAAAACCGTTAGCAAAAACAAATATTATATAAAGTTCTGTAACTCGCTTCAAAAGTTCAAAATGCTATAAAATTATAACAAAACGGTAAAACCGTTTTCAGGCAGCAATAACAATTTAACTACTTCAAGAAGCTGATTTATTGGTTATATCAAATTGTGAGCGAACCGCTTCGGTCAAGTAACTTCAGCGAACAGATTGAAAAACTTTTTATTTCCGATACTGAACAGTAAGTTAGTTTTTTTTTAAACTTTCCGAACAGTTTTGTGAATACTGCTGAGGGAATTTGGTCTTTATTATTTCTGCATTCTGTCTGTTTTTCATATTTAGTTTTGTGGATATTGTGAGAGGTGAAAAAACCATCTATTACGCCAACATGGGCGAAGTTGGGATCAGCATTGTTGGAATTGGCTCGTCGAGCGCTACCTTAAGAGCGCCAGATGCCTGGGATACTTTTTGAAAAATTGTTCAATTGGACTTTGAAGCACATGCTGTTGAAGTCAATTTTACTGATCATTTTTTTACGTGGTAAATTATCAAATAAAATTGTTCGTGCTCTGGGTATAACGAAAGGGTATGTCAGTCTTTTACTGATAAAAACCCGTAGTGTTATTTCAGTTATTTATTTATTTATTTATTTACACTTTATTGTACAACAAGATTACAATTATTATAAAGGGAAACCATAGAAAAAAGAAAAACATACAATCGGCGGCCTTATCGCACTCGGCGATTTCTACCAGACAACCTAGTATAGACAGAAATTGCCAGGACACAAAATGGGGTTGCACTTGGTGCAAATATAAATGCAAACTAAAAATTATAAATTATTAATACTAAAATAGATACATATATACATACATACAAAAAATATACAGGCAAGAGAATAAGTGATACATCGAAAGCAATGTCACAGTGTCAAGTAATGCTCCTTCACAAGCTTTTTGAACACAGGTAGTGTTTGCGCACGTTTTATTGTCACAGGCAATGCATTCCATAAACGAGCGGCCTGGACAGTGAATGCCTTATCCAGGAAGGTACTTGAATGCATTGGTATTTTAAGTTTCAAATTATCTGATGATCTAAGAGTCTTCATGTGGGAGTCGCAAAGAAATTGGAACCGTTCTTTGAGGTAAAGAGGGGAAGAAGGGAAAAAGAGCACCTTATACAAAAGGAAAAGAATATGAGCATTACGGCGAAGGCGAATTGGCAACCACTTGAGTTTAACACGAAATTCAGAAACATGGTCATATTTGCGTAAACCGAATATGAACCTTATACAAAAGTTTTGAAGTCGCTCAAGTTTATCCAGTTGTACTTCAGTGAGGTCAAGATAGCTGGCATCAGCATAATCAAGGATGGGTAGAAGGAGAGATTGTGCAAGCGATATCTTGGTGGCAGTCGGCAGAAAATTACGTAGTCTTCTCAAAGATCCAGCAGATGCGAATAACTTACGGCTAACTTCCTGTAGCTGGGCAGTCCAAGAAAAATTCGTGTCGATGAATACCCCCAAGTTCTTAACTTTGTCACTGAAAGGAATTACTGAGTTGTTAAAAGACACTTGGGGAAGAGTTGTCCAGTCGATCCTCGAAACCAACCTAGAACTACCCACCACCATAACCTGCGTCTTTACAGGGTTCACCATTAGTCCGTACCTTTTGCTCCAGTCGCATATACGGGTCAGATCAAGGTTAATGGCCAATATAGCCTCAGACAGCTTGCCAAGAGGAGCTCGTGAATATATTTGAAGGTCATCTGCATAAAGGTGGTAGGAGGAAATTAATTCGTTGGAGATTGAGTTAATAAAAACTGCGAAAAGTAAAGGAGATAAAACGCCACCCTGTGGCACCCCGGCAGAAGTACTACACCAGGAAGACATGATCTCTCCGATGCAAATACGTTGCCGTCGACCAAACAGGTAACTACGAAACCAGTCAATCACCGATGGAGATATATTAAGAGAGCATAGAATACCAAGCAAAACATCAAAATCAACAGTATTAAAAGCATTACTGAAGTCTAGCAATGCCATGACCGTCAGATTACTACTTTCCATGGCTGACCTTATATCTTCCGTAATATTGAGAAGCGCTGTAGTGGTGCTATGACCTGGACGGAAGCCGGACTGAAAGGGGTTGAGGAGATTATTTTTGGAAAGGAAAGTACTTAATTGGTTGTGGATTAAACGTTCTAGGACTTTGGACAGGAATGGTAAAATGGATATTGGACGGTATTCTGAAAAGGACATGGGATTACATTTTTTAGGGAGAGGAATAATTTGAGCATCTTTCCATGAACATGGAAAGACACTACTAGACGCAGAAAAGTTGAGGATGTGACAAATAACAGGAAGAATTATGTCAAGCACCGGCAGTAGCATTTTACGGCTGATACAGTCACTTCCCACCGCATTGGAAGTAATCGCTAGTATGCTCTTCTTAACATCACATGCGGAGAATTGACCAAATACGAATGGAGAATAACTGGGAGTCGGGAGAGATGAAAGATAATCCAATGTATTCAGTTTTATTGTCCCATCAAAATTGGACGAAGCTGTGAAATGACTATTCATCGCATCGATGTCTAAATCTTTAGGAACCGGCTCTTGTCGGGTTTTACCGACCCCCAATGATCTAAGAAAATTCCAAACTTTGGATGCGTCCCCATTTTGGACGGAGTTATGAATATGTTGGCGGTTAGCATTCCTACACACCTTATTACAGTGATTACGGATTGACACGTATCTTTCTCTATTGGCGTCGCTAGGGTGACGCTTAAATTTAGATTTGGCTGTAACTTTTTTCTTCATTAATAATTTAATTTCATCCGTCAGCCACGGTCAGTTGTTCTTTGCGAGGGCCACGATTACTCTTTCTAAAAATCTCGCAGCTTTAGTACCCATTTCAACATTTATGACGGGCTTAGGAACGGTAAGCAATGGGTAGTTTGCCGTCCAGCCATTCGGTAAGGATCAAGCCGACGTCGACATGATGTCAGTAAGATTTAATGCCAATTAGAGCTGATATCTGCAGCGCCCAACCCCAAATAAAACGGGACAAGGGCAAGAAGGTGATGAGATGATGATTATCTGCTACGGCTGCGGATTATTCGAAAGGATTACCCTAGCCTAAACAAAAGAGAAACTGAAAGAAAACTGTGTGTTTTCATCAGTAAAAGTCTGGCACTCCCACCTGAGCAAAAGAAGTCGTTTAATAATACACGAAAAAAAAAAAATTGGTATTACGTCATCTTCTAATTCCTTAGTAGTTCTAAGTTGAGCTATACGAATACTGACAAATGCTTACACTGACTGGACAGGTCCACTCAAATCTGCGTGGTTCTTTCCTCAAAAGACCATCTCAGACACTAGTCTGCATGGTTCTCATATGATTTGACCATTACATGTTTGTCTGGACTTTTAAAAGAGACTTCCCCTGAGTTTTTTTCAGTGTTTCTTCTCAGGGTAGTCAGCTAGGAAACACCGGCCTCATCTAGTTTAAACTGACAAAAAAATTGACGAGTAAAAGTGTTTGTAAAAAATCTATTTGCAAAATAAATATCATTTATCATTTATTCAATAAAATACACCCAACAAAAATCTTCAACAAAATGCTTCAAACCGTCTAGTGCTAAACCGATTTTATAAACAGCATTAAACCGTCTGCGAATCTATAATCTTTAGAGGAAATTAAACAACAAACTCGTTGAGGCAGGCACCGCGACCACTTTCCTCCGGCCACAAACTGCTCACATAGCACGCTCCAATTTAGGAGGCCTTTAAATGTAACTACAGTCCGTAAGACATAGCATCCTCCCAAACATGGAAGTGTTATAGCAAAGACACAGTAAGTACCACGGCTAAACGGAGAAATGGCATTTTCGAATTTAATCAGCGCGGGAAGGAATGCCCAGGTATTTCATTGAATTCTGTGTTTGTTATTAGACGTGTGTGTGTTTTAAAATGGGGATCAAGTAAGACGTTTATTTTTATTATTTATTTTATTTTTTTCTGGCAACTTTTTATAAAAAAAATGTTTTACAATTTTCAAGTACGAGTATATTACTTTTTTGTTTTTCCATTTCTATTTCTTATCTGAGTTATTATTTTTCTCGCACAAAATTTCTACAATAAAATAAAACTTTCTTAGCTTAACAACTCTGTTCGTAAAGTTAGGTTAAGTTACCGTTGTTAAGGCAGTTTAGCTCTAGTTTATTTTTAATGCTCTTAAATAGAACTTCTAAGTTATCTCAGTACGATTTAACAGCACTACTTTTATCTTGTGTTTGAATTGAAAAAAAAAACTTCTGAGGCTTCCATTAGTAACTCAAGTTTTGCCACAATCAATTTTTTTTTTGTAAAGATAAAACAAAGGACAGTTCAGGTTCACTATTCATGAAGTTCAGAAGTTTTACAAATTCTTGGTTTACAGCCATTAGCGTCGATGGCAGGCGTTGCAAAAAAGGAAAGAAAAATTTAAAGTTAAGGCCGTCATAAGCGGTGAAGATACTGTAATATTTCACATTTGACTGACCTGCAGTTGGTCTAGTAGTTAGTGGCCCTGACTGCAATGCTGGAGGTCATGGGTTCGATTCCCACCCAGGACAAATGTTTGTGTGATGAGCACGATAATTTTTTCTGTATCTGGGTGTAATATATCTAAAATATGTATGTATTTTGAAATATATTAGTATTTTTATCAGTTATCTAGTACTCATAACACAAGCTCTGCTTAGCTTGGGACTAGACGGCGTTGTGTGATAGTCGAGGAATATTATTACATTGAAATAAAATATTACAGTAACCTAATTTATTACTGACAAGTCATATCATTATTTTTAAATAATATCTAATATTAATAAAAACCTTTGTTTTACTCACTATCTTAAATTAAGGACCACCAGTTTTTTATTACTATTTATAACGAGATCAGCTCACTATAGCCTGCAGGACGCTCCGTGGGGGCTATTGATGCGCCTGACCTACTAGCTGTGCTGGCACGTTTCTTTGTCCCAGACAATTACTGCCACGGTAAAAAGCACAGGATATTTGCTGTGCCTCAGTGTCGCACTGTTGCCCGTGCTCAGTCATCTATACCTCGCACTTTGGCTGCACTAAATGGTTTCTTGGACCTCAATCCAACTAGCGATCTGTTTGCGGATAAATGGAAGACGATTTTATTGGCATGTCAGAAATACTGTGAGAGGGATTGATGTATGAGTATAAAAAGACATATCTCGTTAAATTTTTGTATTTTGTTATATTTTTCATATTTTTTCTTTTTGTTTAGTTAATAAATAAATTTGTAATTAATAAATTAAAAAAATAAATAAATAAATAACCTTGTGTTTGACCATCTCACCTAATGGTGAGCGAGCGGTTAACGATGAAGTATAACGTGGCTAACGATGCGATATTATATTTGTCGTATATATTGCTTCATTTAAAAGCATAAGAGAAGAAACTGACTAACTGACGTATTAACATACAACAAAAACTATTGGGACTATGAATGTGAAATTTTGCATTAGGATTTCTTTTAAAACGTAGGCGAGCATTTAAAGAGATTTTTTTCAAAATTCACCCCCTAAAGGGATAAAAGAGGGGTACAAAGTTTGTGTGAGGAAACCTACTTTCACGTAGGTGAAGCTACTGACTGATAGAAGCTAGTTCAAATATATGGCTGTGAAATATGATCTTGAAAAGGTACTATACTACCGTTAAATTTTGGTCGTTTTAATCCCACGGAGGGTCGATTTGGTACATGAAACACTATCGATTTGTAAAGATAAAAATGAAAAATAAAGTATTTTTTTTCAACTCGAATTAATTTACGCATGTATGAAATTAATTTCTTTAAGTAAACGTCAGCTGATCGGGGCCAATGATGTATGTATTTAGTACGCAGCGATCGACAACTCCCAATAAGGTCATTGACTCGTTTACATAAAGAAAGTAATTTCGTACATTCGTATATTAATTCGAGATTTACAAAAAAAGTAGTTTATTTTTTAATTTTATCTTTATAAATCGATAGTGTTTCATGAACCGAAGCGACCCTCCACGGAATTAAAACGACCTAAATTTAACGGTGTATATTAAATTCATCGTGTGTGACGGCCTTATAAGGGTTTACGATTTAGATCCCCAAAAACTTTGCAGATAATGTAAAAGATACAAAATACGAAGAGAAATACAGCCGAATTCCTCCCTCGCCTTCGGCTAATAATACAATTAAACAGTAAATAACTTAAACTGGAAGCCAATTAATTTCCGGAATGGTCTTGTAAACAAAGCTAGCTGGTTCCAAAAACAAGTACACCGACGTTTCTTTCCGAAATGCAAATGCTCTATCAAAATGAATCTTACACTGAATTATGGAATGTTCTAATTAATTAAATTAGCTGGCTTGTTGATTGTCCTAGACGACGTTGAATATTTTGCCATCATTTTCTAGAATGGTTTTTTTTCTGGTAGATATTATGCTATCAATTTTTATTGTTTTTTTTTTTCGGTTTTGTTTGATGAGAGAAGTGGCACTTTAGGCCATGCTTCAAATGCCATGCTTCAATTTAAAAAAATCTTTATTTTATTATCAACCTTTATTTTTTCGTGGTGTTGTACAACATCTTTGTTTTCATAGTGTCAAATCTTTCAAAATACGATTTATTTTAGATTTAGCTTAGAGCGGCTCTTGACCATATAGTTCTCTGGACTATAAAAATGCTTTCATTTTAATATTATGCTATTATTTATTTTCCTAATTTTCATATATCCAGAAAAAAAAGAAAAAAAAAGAAATAAATAGATATAGAAACATTCGAAAATTATACGCCTAGTAAAATATTTCAAATAGTAGATATACAATTCCCAAACGATTCGATCCACGATCCTGTTAGAAAAAAAGCAATCTTTTCCGAGAACAAGAGGCCATTTTTCACATAATTTTCTTTCGGTAAGTCGTAGAAGTACATATTTCTTGAAAACCTTTGCACTGGCTCCTTGCCAATGGATTTATTCGTAGAAAACGAAGATATTGCTTTAGACTTATTATTTTTATTGTTTTTCACATAAAATAATGCGTACTATTCATGGAGCAATTAGCAATATTCCTGAGAGCTCTCCTGGGAACGTATATTATGTTAAGTAAGAAGAGAATTTTGGTAAGAATAATGAAATAAATTAATGTGATAGTGGATAATTACCACTTCACTATCAGATTCGTTCCAAGCTAATGTTACTAATGATCAATACAATTAAGAGAAACCAGTGACTGGAATTACTATGCTTTGTCAAATGATACGTAATAGGTGTTTGTGCAAGGTATCCATCCCCGTGAAGGCGATCAGCGGCGGTGACCTCTCTTCTCCGACTCTACTTTAGGTCATAATTTAGACTAGGTAACCCTTTCATCACTTTCTTTTGCGAAGTAGTAATGCAAACGAAGGGAGTGGTAAAAATCGTAAGGGATAAGACATTCTCACGCCCCAGAGTCGCTTCTGGAGACGCTAGGTATCGGGAGTCACGACAATTCTCGGTCTTCGTAGGCTCGGGCTTACCAATGACGAGCTATGGGTAGCTTGCCGTCTCTGATACCTCCTCTAGCTCCAACCTGAATGGGAGAAGTAATTTAATGATTTCTCACGTAAATAAAGCTTGATATAAAATCTGTGCTATCAAAAAGTTTTTCAGAAATTATATAATAGGCAGATTCAGATTCAGATTCAGATTCAGATTCATTTATTAATTGTCAAACATAGGTACATTATAATAAGTTCTTATTTAGATAGGTACACTGAGGGCGCTATGTTTTGCCTCTAGGGCGTACAATGTATATACATGCAATAAAATTAAAACAACAAATTCAATCAGATAAACAACAAGTCAGCACTTATTTAAAGAAGATTAAAGAATTGGAATAACGCCATAAATTAAATTTAAATGTTAAAATGTAAAATTAAATGTCAAAATCCAAAATTAAATGTCAAAATCTAAAATTAAATGTCAAAATCCAAAATTAAATGTCAAAATCTAAAATTAAATGTCAAAATGTAAAGTTAAATGTCAATATAAAATGTATAATTCTTATGTATGAAATGTCAGAAATTTTATAACAATGTATCATTCAAATAGTCGGTGATTGAATAATAACATTTTTCTATTAAAAAATTCTTCAATTTTCTTTTAAAGTTGTGCAAGTTTTCATTTTTAATGCTATCAGGAATTTTATTGTATATTACCGGACCCATGCCTAAAATACTCCTCCTTGCTAGTGCTGTTTTGCATTTACTTTTACACAACATGGTTTTGTACTGGGATCTAAGTTGAGTGGTTCGTTTTCTAGTATCGACTACCGCAGGAAACAAATTTAGGTTACATTTCACAAACAATGCTACTTCAAGAATATAGAGGCATGGGAAAGTCAAGACTTTTAATGATTTAAAGACAGGTTCACAGCTATCTGTAGTTTTTAGGCCTACCATACTTCTTATACATCTTTTTTGAGTTTTAAATATAGTTTCTCTTTCAGCACAGTTTCCCCAAAATATTATGCCAAATCTCAATATTGAGGAAACCATGCCATGGTATGCTATGAGTACCGTTTGTAAATTAACTTTCTTAGCCAATATGAAAAGAGCATAAGCAGATTTACTTAGGCGTGCACATATGTCATCTGCCTGCATTTTCCACGTTAATTGGCTGTCAACTAGAATACCAAGAAATCTTGCTACTTTTACCTCTTCTACTCTTTGACCATTATAAGAAACATTTAAAGGGTTGGGTTTTAGTCTCTGGTAGAAATGCAATAACTTGGTTTTTTGTATATTAATTACTAAGTTATTTCTATCAAGCCACTCAATAATTTTTTTAAGTGTGTTATTTACATCTTCTTCATAGGTCAGATTATTGGTACATTTAATTATTGCTGTGCTGTCATCAGCGAAGAGTATCATTGGATGCTCTATTTGTTGTGGTAGGTCATTAATATATATAACAAATAAAGGTGGTCCAAGCACACTGCCCTGTGGTACCCCATAGTAAATTTCCCTACAGTTTGACAGATATTTGGTTTCTCGTTTCGTGTTTAAATTTACTTTAGTAATTTCTGTATATTGATTGCGGTCACTTAAATAAGATTTTAACAGTTCCGCAGCATTTCCCCTTACACCGTAAGCGTTTAGTTTTTCAATTAGTGTCTTATGATCTACATAGTCAAACGCTTTTGTCATGTCAGTAAGCAAGGCACATACTGGCGTTTTACTGTCAACATTGGCAATTATATGATTGATAAAATTATATATTGCCATATTGATACTTCTGTTCTTACGGAATCCCATTTGTTCGTCACATAATATATTAAATTTGGTCAAATATGAATTTAGTTTTTCATAAATCACCTTTTCTATCACCTTTGAGAAAACTGGAATCAAGGCGATGGGCCTGTAATTTTGCATTTGTTCGTTACAATCCTTTTTATGGAGTGGCTTTATGATAGTGGTTTTGAGGCCTTTGGGAAAGGTACCAGTGCTAAGACATAAGTTAATAATGTGGCAGAGTGGTGTTGCTATGAAACTGCATACTGATTTTATTACGTTGGTTCTAATTTCATCGTATCCTGTGCTGTTTGTGTGGCGAAGGGATTTTATTATTCGTATTATGTCTTGCGGTACAACTGGTGACATAAACAGGGAATTGCTGCTGTGATTTAAGGGTTTTATTGTATGCGATGTTGAAGTTGCAGACACGTTTGTTTTTTTACAAAACTTCCAAAGAATAATAAAACTGACCAAAATCTCCCAGTAATAAATTGTTGCTACAATATACCTAATCAGATAAAAGTCTAGTTTATCTTGAATACCTAGTCAAATTAAAACTTATTTTTAGGGTTTCATACCTCAGTTGGCAAGTTTTCAGAAACGTATTTAAGTATTAAGCTAAAATTTTGATTAAATACCTACACAGATTTGCGTTAACCTGGTGGTAAAACATCGAAAGAGCCCTCAAGAAAGCATTTTTATGTAAAAGTTATAAGAAATAAAAAAAAACCTAGGTTTCCTAGGTTTCTAGGTTTTCTAAATTATCCTAGGTTTCATTTGTGGCGAAAAGAAAAAGTAAATCATGCCAATAATTTGCATTGGCTTTTAACACTGTATGTTGTGTTATTTTTTAAAGCCGCCATTTTGTATTTTTCAGATTGATAATCCTGTTGGCGTTGCTGGTAGGAGTTCTGTATAGTCTTCATCTTCTGGTACAAGACTACCAGGCGCTTACTGCAGCATCCAAGCTTCTGAGGTTCCTGTTCAAACGAGATCTCAGGTCACAAAGTTATACTGTAAGTTTAACCCTTAACAACCCACAAGTGTCTTTCGGACTCATTTTTAGGTTTAAAGATGTATAAAATCGAAAGTATTTGTCTCTGCAAAAAACCCTTTTATCTAATCTATCCCTATAGTTTACTGATTCCAAAAGTGTAATGAAATTTTTTATAATATTATTAGTTTTTTTTTTATAATCAATAAACCACGTTAGTAACTCAGCAACCCACAAGTGTCCGCAAGACACAATAACAATTTGTAACAGGAATATGTGGGTAGGTAGGTCGGATTGTAAACTAAACATTGTTTATAATCATTTGGTATCTTGGTTTAGTATAACCGATATTCGCAGTGTTATTATTCGTATTACAAAACTATCCTTGTGCTCACAAGTTTTTTTTACTTGGTTGGTTTTAGTACGTACAATACTTATTAGTAATTGTGATAAAGTGATCCTACTCGGACTTATTTTTGATCGTAGAAATGTCTAAAAAAAGACTAACAGCGGACGAAATTCAACAGGCTCTTGATGAAAGTGGTGATGAAAATGTTTTGTTACGTGAAAATGACAGTGATAATGAAAACATTTGTGTTGATAGCTGTTCGGACAATGAAAGTAACGCGACAGAACCAGCCTCGGAATCCGATGAGGAACAAGTATGGAGTGAAGGTGATGATTTGCCACTACAAAATTATGCATCGATTAACGTTTATCAAGGCAAAGATGGAACAACTTGGACATCAGAACCTGAGAGACAAACTCCTTATCACAACATAATTCGTGGTGGTGTTCATAAGGTGATTCTTCCTCCGGGCAAAGTTATATCCGATCCAATAGAAAGTTTCAGACTATTTTTCAACGAAAATATAATACAAATTATAGTGAAACATACTAACGCTGAAGCTCAAAAAGTGCTGCAAGACAGATGGAAACAAACTGATAATATCGAAATACAAGCATTTATCGGACTCTTATTGAGTATAGGTGTCAATAAACAGGGTGGTGTAGATTTTCGAGAATTCTGGGATCCGATATTTGGAAATCCTATATTTGGTGCTTCAATAGGAAAAAAACGATTCGCTTCCTTACTTCGATTCTTGAGATTCGATGATAAAAATACTAGATCTCTAAGAAAATCACGAGATAAACTCGCACCTATTAGAGAATTATGGGAGTGTGTAAATGAAAGTCTAAAGAAGTTTTATTTGCCTGGGGAAAATCTCACGATTGATGAGCAACTAATACCTTTTCGAGGTCGAGTATCTTTCAAACAATATCTACCCAGCCAACCTGATAAGTATGGTATGAAAATTTGGTGGATCTGTGACAGTAAAACGAGCTACCCTCTCTTTGGCATACCATATCTTGGAAAGGAAGGCAATAACAAGGCGGTAAATATGGCTCATATACGGAGGCGAAGCAAAAAAGGCTTAACAAGTTACCACCTAGCAGCTATACAAGATGTGGTAGGATCAGCTGAATCATTTTCTCAGTCATCTGAACCTGCAGTAAAAAGAAAGAAGCGCTGTCACATATGTCCTTCAAAAATATCTAGGGCCTCAAAACAGTGTTGTGAGAAGTGCAACCGCAACGTGTGCGCAGAACACTCTGTAAAAAAAATTATTTGTAATATTTGTAAATATTTTTTTTTTACCAGACTTTGCTATCTTTTTGTAATTAATCGTTGTACTTATAAGGTAATCTTTCAAGTCAAATAAAGAATTAAAAAGATTTGGTTGAAATTCTATTCACAATACCTTTATTTTCGTTTAAATACCATCTATTTTTTTAATGTGTCCATTAGACACTTTTGGTCATTTACGTTACTAAAGCATACTGGGTTGTTAAGGGTTAACAGCTTTATAAATACTGATTATGTCTTATTAGGGAGAGAGAAAACAGATCGTGGGGTGCAGTAAAGCCGGGTGAATATGTTAGTTGTGAGAGGTACAAGACAAGTTGTAAAGAAACAAAACAAATATTTGAATATCGCACAGGACAAACAACGATAAAAAATAATAACTAATCTCTATCGAATAACTTAAAATATAAATGAAATAATAATATTGAGGCGAAAACATAATGAAAAGCTTCTGTTTTCTTCAATTTATTAGGTTTATTCTCAGAAGGACTATTTATAAAAACATTATCTTTGTCTGGCGGCTTGACAGTCGATATCAATTAGCTGACTTACCAAAAAGAGAGAGATGTCTCAAAACAAATTCAATCAACAAAAAAAAACATCAAATTGAGATAAGTTTTGTTTCATGTAGAAAATTGATATCTAAAACGAAATCTAAGTGCCCATCCACTAGAAATTTAAGCACATTTTTACCGAAAACTAGTTCAAGATTCTGATAACTTATGATATCTAGGAAGGCAGAAAGATTTTTACTATATATCTACTCGCAGACGTTTTAAAACAATTTTAAAGACAACATTATTTAATTATTTGTTCAATTAGGTTAACGGATTACTAAAAGCCTCAAATATTTTATTTCAATTGAAATATAAATAACACGTTTTCAATCAACCACTTTTCGAAATTAACAACAAGTAAATTAATAACAGTAAAATCCTAAAAGTATGATAAAATGAAAACAGTAATTGAACCTCTGCGTAATGTTTAGATTCATAAATCAATAGCCGCACCACGTCATCGGTAAGGCCCCTCTTTGAGGCGGTAAGGCCCCTCTTTGAGGCGTAGCTGGAAAGGCCCCACGGCGTCGTCACCTTCCGTTTGGCGCAGGTACTAACCGAACACGGCAAGTTCGGACCGTACCTGTACAAGATTCGTACGGAAACGACGCCCGGATGTCGCCACTGTGCGGAGCGTCCGGAGGACACGGTGGAGCACACAGTCGAGGTGTGCCCCGCTTGGGAAGAGCATCGCTGTGTCCTTGTGGGGGCGATCGGCGGCAGCGATCTCTCGCGCCGGGGTTTGGTTCAAGCCATGCTCCGGAGCGAGAAGGAGTGGCAGGCGGTCGCCTCCTTCTGCGAAGCAGTAATGCTAGCAAAGGAGGAGGCCGACCGCACCAGGAAACGCGGGCTCGCGGACGGCGGGCAATGGGTAGCTCGCTGTCCGTCCGTCCGGTAACAGACCGGTCCGAGCTCAAGTCGTTTACGGCGCGCACTGTTCCCGCGCGCCTCAAGGAGTTGTCAGCAAACTGTAGGGGCCCAACAGGGCCGAAGCCTACTGGGGTCAAAGGGTATGTGAAAATGGCACCCGGGGCCCTGGGACCAAGGCGAAGAATGGAACGGGGTAGGTTTTTAGTCAGTAAGAGTCTGACACTACGTCCCGCTCCACCCAAGGGCGGGATTTGTCATTGGATGATTTTCACTACCTAAAAAAAAAAAAAAAGCCGCACCACGTCATACTGTAAAATATGACAGGCCAAATCAGAGCTAGCTTGATAGACAAATATTAGTTTATTTCCATTAGCATAACACTACATAGCTATTATAATTTGACCTTTGACTCCTTTTTAACTCAAAGAACGCTTTCAGTTCCTCTGTGACACGCATTCTAGGTCTTTGATCTAAAACTTAGTATTCATATGCATTCCACTTCGTTCTTCGATAAATCTTTCACGGTATAAACAGCTCGTTTGTGAAATGCATTACCCATAGAAGTGAGGCGTGCCCAAACGCTGCCAGCGTTCAAAAAAATGGTGAAGGTGAAGGGTGAAGAATGGTGAAGCTACCCATCACTTTAATTTTTCTTCTCCTTTCTCTTTTGTCTAAGGTAATATTTATTAGTTTATTATTTGATAATTTATGTATTATATTTCTTTTTTTTTTCTTTTTCTATTGTATTATATATTTCTATTATTTATATTGTTGTACACTGACAACCACAATTTTTTTTCCAGTCCATCCTAAGGTTGTCTGGTAGAAATTGCCCTGTGCAATAAGACCGCCTATTGTACACTTATTTTCTTTATAAATGTATGTCCTAATAATAAGTTAAGGTGTGCAATAAAGAAATAAATAAATAATAATTTAGAATTATGGTAATCAATAAACAGCATTGTTACTAGTCCCCAATGAAGGGTATGAGGAAACATCAGAGTAATTTCAGTCAGCACGAGTATTCTGCCCACCTCAGGGAAGGAGTAGGACATCCATAAAGATTGTATAGTTGTAGAAACAGTTGTCCGACAGAAACAGAGTTTCGGCAAATACTACTCAACAGATTTTCTTTATTTTTTTACCACAGGGCAAAAGCTATTTTTGCCAGTGCTTTCTAGATGAACGCAGTTTAAACGCAGATTAAAGTTTATAGATGAACGCAGTAGGAAGAGAGATTTTGACTCCTCTACACGACTAAAAGAGGGTCCAGATTGACAGGACGACGGGTATCCCCTAATCCGTCGGCCCTAGACCTTAACAAAGCGACTGAAAAGGATCGTTATTCACACTTCTGTGACGCCCTGTAAGGCTGGTGTGGTGCCTATGCCACCCATTTTGAAAAATGGCTTAAAATAATTATTTGGAAGAAAATCACTCATGTGACTAGTACTGGGACTGGTATCCTAGATCAACTAATTTATGCCCAAATTTTACGTGGGTGAAACCGTCGGCAGAAGTTTACATTGTATTGCATCAGCCTTATAATGTTGGGAACATTATAAGGCTGATGCAATACAATGCAATGTCTGCTGGGACTAGGGCACAGCATACGATTAAGTAGAAGGAAGATCAGCCAGAAGTTAATTTGCTGTAATTGTATTGTCAATAAGCTACTAAAAATTACTCTAGCGTTTTATTAATCAAACATTCCTTTACACTAAGCTTCAAGGAACATCTTAATTAAAATACTGCTTTCACCTGGAAAATCACTAGTTTGAATCAAAATAACAAACAAAATGCCTCATGAATTAGGGTAATTAAATTGTAAATTATTAATTTATTACGTAGGTAGATTTTGTGAAATTAGGTTTTACCTCACACTGTTCTCGGAAGTAACACGAGTCTGTGAAAACTACAAAAGTTGTAATACTAAAATACGCTACCTACAAATATTATCTTAAACTAGCATCTATCTGCGGCATTGCTTGCGTGAAAATCAGAAATCATCTAAAAATAGCGCACTGTTCTAATAATAATTAGGTTTTTAGACCTATGAAATCGGGAATCCGATGGATGCGAGATGCACAGGACCGTTCGTTGTGGTGACATTTGGGCAAGCCCTATGTCCAACAGTGGACGTCTTTGAGCTGAAAAAACAAAATTGTTCTTATTATTATTATATATTATATACACTGCATACATGCATTCATTTAGCATTCTACTGGTGAAATATTTTTTTTTATCCGTAAAGGGCAACTAGGAACAGATGTTTTTCTGTCAGTAAAAGTCTGACATGCTCTCTTATTCCACACTATAGCAGAAGAAGACATTAGATTATTTTCCAAACCTCCCAAAAAAAAAAAACCATTATTCCGTTCTGCAAACGAACAAACGATACAAAAATCCTACTACATATAACCAACGAGGACGAATAAATTAGTGTAATCCTCAGAGAAATCAACAAGAATTTAATACTTCGTAACTGGTTGAGTGATTCCAGCCATCAAAGGAATAGTTTACGTATTCCTTTTAATGTCGTTAAACAAACTCCTCGTCTAATAACAGACATCAAAATTTAGGAACTGAAGAGGATTTTGGATTATCCTCTTCAGTTCCTTTATTCAACTGAATAGATCCTCGGAGTATTTTGTTAGGTTAAGTCAGTGACTAACTAAATCCAGAATATAAAAAAAAAATCACAAGTATCACACACAACGCTGGCGTCTCCCAAGCCAAGCAGAGCTTGTGTTATCGGTACTAGAAAACTGATAAACATACTTATATATTTCTAAATACAAACACATTATAAAGAAATTATATACCCAGACACAGAACAAATGATCATGCTCATCACACAAACATTTGTCCTGGGTGGCAATCGAACCCACAACCTCCGGCCTAGCAGTCAGGGCCACTAATTACTAGACCAACAGGCCAGTCAAAACCAAATATAGTATCTTAAAAAGGTTCAGTTGAAAACCAGCGTCAAGCAAGTACCGCGTAATTGTCTGGCATTTTTGCTGAACTGAACCTATTTGGCACAATCGTGAGATACGTAATGTTAGTTTTCTTTCTTTTATTGAATCTTAAATTTCTATATTATGTTTTTTTTTCTACACTGTGTATCTTTGTGTGCCAAAACAAATTTTTTTTTTCAACTTCACCTATAATAAGTACAAGTTAAAAGTTTTATTACTATTTTGGTGTTTCTATTCTATTCTCTCAGATTTCAGTTATTTTTAAAATAGGTATTTTTAACCAAATTTTACTTAGGTATTTAATGTAAGTTTGCCAAGCAAGAAACCATCAAAAATATCCCACCCTCTTCCAATACCTATACATCAATGATGTCTTAATGTGACCTCACTGTTTACGTACCTTTAAGTAATGGTAGAGCTATTAGCCTAATATCCATATTAAATAACCACAAAACAATAAAAATAACCTAAACATTTTTTTTCCATTTTAACAGACTTAATTAGATTTACGCACATTATCAGTAACAGATATGTAAATAATGTCAGCCTTTTTTATCTAGCTCCAACACCATTCATACCAACTGATGCAAAACACCAATTTTCCGAAAAAAAGAACATCATTATTCTTTCCACAATTGAATGAAAATATAGACACAGCAAACTCATTATATTTGTGAATCCGTCTCTCAGCAAAGCTGTATTAATATATGAGACCCAGGCCTCTTCGTTACGTCCTTTTGTCAGTCTGGGGTTTTTTAAACAAAGGCGTTCGTCCATTTCACCGTCAGCATCAGAATATTAAACAATGTTGTTTTATTCATTTGTTTTAAATAAATTATCTGCTATTGCAAATGAATTCATTTTCGGAAAGCTTTTCGGAGTTTCATGCCTTATTTATTTTAAAACCCCTTTTAAATAGACCATGGTAATAATTGCTGAAACCTCAGTACTGGTGCAACAATACCATTAAATTGGTATGTTTGCGGTGGCGTACACAGCGATCATTATGTTTGCATTTCATTATCGTTTAGTGCGAGTTTTTATTAGTACTTTAACAGTGTTTTTCGGAGTTTGTTAGGTTTATTATCAATAACCATTTTCATGACACGGTGGAGTAATTTTGCCTTTCATAAAGCGTTTAGAAAAAGTTAAAAGTTCAGAAAATGGCATGAGTACAAAACAATTTTGTATGCTCAAATAGCTTGGGTAAAATTAAACTATGGTTGAATTTGTTGGCCGTGTAGGCTAAATAAAATCTGAAACTAGGCAAAAATTAATTTTGATCAGTTACTGCTTACTCTCTTCTACTTTTGACCCAACCTTGCGTAGACCAAACACAACACTTAACCTTTAAAAGTTTAACATTTATCATAATAGGGGTATTTTGATAAATGTTCAAGTTTGGCCGTAGTACTTCTAACTTTCTTGGACAAGTCGTTAAAGTTTCTTACGTGATAGTTTACGTCTTAAAATAAATCGTTTTATATTTTGTTTGGTTATGTGAAAATATAGAATCAGGGTTTTCTGTAACAATCTATCGGATATTGTGTGATTTATGTATTATCTAATTTTGGAAATGTAAAAACATGTGTTGATTAAAAACCATTAGAGCAATTACAAAACAAAAAAAAAATCAATTTGCCTAGAAAGGTAGAGGATAATAGTCCAAATAATAATAAAATTCAAAGTTCGAATTAATAAAAAAAAAAAAAAATTACATTATGTCATTTAAACACTCGTCAACATTATAGTAGCATTTATTATTTAAAAATTTCTTTGCCGGTCG
This sequence comes from Leucania comma, assembly GCA_958295575.1. Lineage (NCBI taxonomy): Eukaryota > Metazoa > Arthropoda > Insecta > Lepidoptera > Noctuidae > Leucania > Leucania comma. The sequence continues at coordinate 7,775,863 of OY282469.1, forward strand.
TCTGTTAAACGTATGCACGGTTTAAGCGACAAACTAAGAATCCGACACGATAGCCGTGATACAACTTGCGTTCACTAAAATGACATCTGCCCTGCACGTTTAATTCTGTAAGTTGTATATGGTGGCAATAATAATCTTCCTTACCGAATTTCTATCAAGATGACTACAAAAAATCAAAATCAAACGGATCAGTGTTACAGAATGTATCTTAATACTAAGCTTACCTTATAGGTATTTACTGTACCTAGTAAAATTAACATTAAATTGAACTGTGATGTGGCAGTGAGGTATACTAATATGTATTGATATGTTATGACATGTTAACTTTCATACTAGAAGTATGAAAGTTAACATGTCTGGTCATAAGAATTTTTAAATGTGGTATAAAAATCAAATAGCAATTTGCCTACCGAGATAAAAAAAGTAACGAAAAGAAAGTAAAAAAAGAAAAGAAAGAAAAGAGAGAAAAGAAAGAAAAGAAAGAAAAGAAAGAAAGAAAGAAAAGAAAGAAAAGAAAGAAAGAAAAGAAAGAAAAGAAAGAAAAGAAAGAAAAGGAAGAAAAGAAAGAAAAGAAAGAAAAGAAAGAAAAGAAAGAAAAGAAAGAAAAGAAAGAAAAGAAAGAAAAGAAAGAAAAGAAAGAAAAGAAAGAAAAGAAAGAAAAGAAAGAAAAGAAAGAAAAGAAAGAAAAGAAAGAAAAGAAAGAAAAGAAAGAAAAGAAAGAAAAGAAAGAAAAGAAAGAAAAGAAAGAAAAGAAAGAAAAGAAAGAAAAGAAAGAAAAGAAAGAAAAGAAAGAAAAGAAAGAAAAGAAAGAAAAGAAAGAAAAGAAAGAAAAGAAAGAAAAGAAAGAAAAGAAAGAAAAGAAAGAAATGAAAGTAAAGAAAGAAAAGAAAAGAAAGAAAGGAAAGAAAAGAAAGAAAGAAAAGAAAAGAAAAGAAAAGAAAAGAAAAGAAAAGAAAAGAAAAGAAAAGAAAAGAAAAGAAAAGAAAAGAAAAGAAAAGAAAAGAAAAGAAAAGAAAAGAAAAGAAAAGAAAAGAAAAGAAAAGAAAAGAAAAGAAAAGAAAAGAAAAGAAAAGAAAAGAAAAGAAAAGAAAAGAAAGAAAGAAAATTGTTGTAAAATAATATTACTCGCATAGTTTGATGGGGTGACAACACGAGCGACAGGGGGAGATAAGGCATGTGCTTTCTAAAGCTCAGCGGTATTACATCCTTTTTAAAATTACAAAAATTACAGAGTAATTCCTAATGGTAAAACAAAATAGCACTTTTCACCCGACTTGAAAATTAGACCCCCATGCTCAGTGCCGCTCTTGTACCCACAAGGCTAACGATATAATGACATGATGATATAAATGTTGCTACAGGTATACTAACCGGGCAATATCTTGTAACATTCACAAACGACGTGTGTTACTTACGCACTGATTTTATTGTAAAGGAACCAATTTTATTGTTTCTTGCTCGTTTAATGCTGACTGTTTGAGATCGTTGTATAATTTCTATTATTAAAATCAAACTATGTTTTCTCAGAATATTAATTTCGAATTGTAAATATCAAACTTCTGATGGTAAATAAATTCAACGATATGAACATTAAATGTGTAAAGTTTTGTTGGTTTAATAAAATTTCTTAGAATCGAGAGTGATTTGTATTTGCTAAACGCTGTCTATAATTTTGGACCAGTATTTAATTTTATGATCTAATCGTCCTAAGTGTGAGTTTTTAATAGTTAGCGGGTATGGTACGTAATTATTTCGATACCGGCAAGGAATAACATTGCAACTCACTCTCATTATCACTCAGTTTTTAGGCAAATTTAAGTTACAATCATATTCGTCCTTTCAGCCGAAAGACGTTCACTATAGACATAGGCCTCCCCCAAGTATCGACACAACGAACGGTCCTGTGCGTCTTGCATTCATCGTACTCCCGCAACTCTCACTAGGTCCACCTTGTGGGAAGCCTTCAAGTTTGGTCTTCCAATGCACAGTCGCCACTCTAGAACTTTTCGACACCTTCGACCATCTCTTCTACAGGCCCTGCCTGCTGCTGAAGTTTGGCGATTCTTCAATTCGATAAAAGACAATGCAATTTGCCTAAAACTGAGTTATAATGTTATTCTTTGTAGGTGTTGCTTTACCTATATGAATGCATTGTTGTCATACATTCATAAGGCATTCAAGAGCTATAACTAAAATTCAGTAAACTCGTCAAAATGTTCGCCACTTCTCGATCCATAAGCCTAGATCCTAAGCTAGCAAATCCATAGAAAGACCAGACTAAAAAATGTAACTGACAGTATTAGTTATAGTAGTATTAGTTTCGCAAATCTATTAATACAGCACTACTTTGGGTAGCCGAAAGAGTACCAAAGAAGGCAGAAAGCTAGATTAGAGGTAAATGTGAAGGTTATTTTTTCAATCGTCAGGTAATTTTATTTATTTATTTAACAATTTATGTACACACAAAAACCGATACATACTAAATATTTCGGTATTTCCAAAGAAATTTCTTTGGAAGTTTGTTTGGAAGCAAGGGAAGAAGAATGTGTGAAGTCTTAACCTAAACTACCAAATAATACATGAGTTAATGCAAATAGCTTCTGCTAGTGGCTTTTGTGTGAATGTAAAAAATTGTGGGAACATAATTCCTGAATAAAAATCTCCTAAATGCAATTTCTTTAGTTCTAGCCATGGATCAAATTTCATCCAAACCCGATCAGCTGTTCGAGCGTGAAGAAGTGACATACATACACACACTCACACTCACTACCTTTCGCCTTCATAATGTTAATGTGATTAGCGCCCGTAGCCTAGTAGCGTTCCAGTCACCTTTTTGGGAAACCCAAAATTTTACCTGTACAATAATAAACGAAGTTATGATGACGAATAACTACTCGAGATTTCCGTCCGAGAGATCCAATTGACACATTATTCCAAATTATTATCGCCTAGCTAGCGGACAGTATTTGCATAGGCACAACCTTGTAGCCAGGAATATCCATTAGCAATTACTCTGAAACAATCTCTTTTGAAATCAGCAGTGACATACAATAGTATATGTCCCACCCAGTTCTCGATAATGGTCATACCGTATAATACTGCAATCGGTCCGTCATCACTAATAGGACTATTGTGGCAGCCCGATATAATAGTGGAGGACCAAGACTAGTTGAATGCAATGATTGTTGATGTAACTGTCCCGCATGATGAAACGCTCGTGAAAGATAAGCAAATCAAGTGTCTTGACATAGCTCGCGAGGTTGTCGACATATGGAACGATCAATGTCTGTGTGTTTGACTGGCCTGTTGGTCTAGTGGTTAGTGGCCCTGACTGCTATGCCGGAGGTCGTGGGCACAATTCCCACCCAGGAAAAATGTTTGTGTGAGCACGATCAATTGTTTCTGTGTCTGGGTGTAATTTATACCTCAATAGTCTTTAGATATAAGTATGTTTCATGTTTATGAGTTTGTTTAATGTTTATGAGTTGTCTACTACTCATAATACAAACTCTGCTGAGCTTCGGACTAGACGGTGTTGTGTGATAGTAGTGGAAAAAAAATATGCTGATAGTCGTGTCAACCAATGGTTTCATAATCATCATCAGCCTTTTAATGTTCCCACTGCTGGGACACAGACCTCCTCTCTATGAGAGGGAATGGGCGTAATCCACCACGCGGGCCCAGTGCGGGTTAGTAAATGTCACATGTCTTCGAATTTTTGGATTCTAGGACATTTTTCCTCACGATGTTTTCCTTCACCATTTTGAGAGCAGTAGTGATGAAATAAATTACACAAAGTAATGCGCCTGGCCGGGTTTTAACCCGCGACCAACAACTCGTAAGTCGGGGCCACTACCACTCGGCCATCGCTGCTAATGGCTTAATAGCCACAAACCTCAACCAACAGCTCAGAATGATTCCGTTAGGCAGCTGGATTAAAGGCTTGAATCAGAAAGAAAGCTCGTATTGTTAGGAAGTTCCTTGCTCTTCTGACCTCCGGTAACTTGGACCCTATACCCGATACCGGTGAGATACTATTTTTTGTTGTGTATATTTTTTGCTTGGCTTAAATATTTGAAAATGTAATTCATATTAATATGTAAGTATATCTACATGAATTCACGAAAAAAGAAAAATTACATGCAGTTTAACGTTTGGCGAAGCAAAAGTTGCCAAACCGCAATTTTAACTTGTCAAATATAAGTTTTCGCTTTGTACGATTATAAATATTTGTCTCAGTTGTAATAAATAGGTATAATTTGCAACCAAAAACGTAATATTGGATCTCTACACGTGTAGATCGTTAGTCTAATCCGTTCCGATCTTTGACAAGTTATTAACATCGACTTACAGTTTAAGTCTGATCGGCTGAAAACTTAGTGCGTTAATAACGTTCAAATTGTCGAAGTAATTCCAAAACTAGAACTTCTAACATTTTGGTTAAACGCACCTTGAGGCGCGTTTTGATCGATAGTGTTTTTAACTTTTCAATTAATTATTGATATAAAAGTGAGAAGAGCGATAGAAAAGTTGTAAGTAAGTAAAATGGTTTCGTGATAGATTTTTAATAAAGAAATATAATTTTGCTATGTAGGTATTATTTTGTTACTTTCAAATGGAATTGCCTTGTTTGACAAATGGTTGCAAGCGCTGGTGATGAGTTTCATTATTTTTTTTTTGTGTTTGCAAATCGTCCAATGACTTTTCCCGCTAAAAGGTGCAGTTGGACTTTTACTGATTATAAAAAAACACTTGTGTCCCTTTTTTATGTGGGAAGATTATCTAATGACACCTCCCGCCCGTGGGCGGAGCGGGAGATAGTGTCAGACTTTAACTTACTAACAACCCACCTGTGTTCCTTCTTTACCTTCGTTCCAGGGCCCCGGTGTTCTCTTTCACATTACCCATGGCACCAGTAGGGTTCGACCCTGCTGGGCCCCTACGGTTTCCTGACATTTCCGCGCGTGGAACAATACGCGCCGTCGATAAATTGGGCCTGATCCGGACGGTTACCGGACGGTCGGACGGTGGACTACCCATTGCTCGCCGACCGCACCTGTGTCCTTCAGTTGACGATTTTTGTCTTGGGTTCGATATTTTGGTCACTTCACGAGCAGTGTTGTTGGCCCAATGAAAAAAGTCACCGCGGCGGTAAAACAAAAAAAGTAACTGAAAAAATACAAGTGGTCTAGTCATTGAAAGTCTGGAACTTCCTGTAGCTCTGCCCAGGCTGGAAGAAGTTATTTTATGATTTGTCACTAAATGAAAAAAAAAAAAAAACTATAATGCTTAATATTCAGAATTTTTCAATGGCAACACGTAATTTTGCTTGATCCACATCAAACCCTCCTCCAGTGTATGACTCATGCTATTAGTATATGGGGTGACTGGCAATTAATGAACGATACTTAAACACGTGATTGTAGTCATGATAACAAATAACTTTTACTATGGCACCAAACCTGAAATCGCTATAAAAATCAGCTAAGTTCAATCACGTGTTTAAGTATCGTTCACTATTTACCAGTCACCCTTTATACACGTTTAGCTTATACCCATTTACTCAAGATACAACTTCAATAGATGAGTATCTCTAACGATGAAAGTCATAAGTGATTACAACGCATTATACGAAGGAGATCAAGAACAAAACGTTCACCACATTAACACTACACGAAGTAAAGTTTAACTACCCGAAACGTTGTTCTACGCTTAGGACTTGTTCAGACGAAGTTGCGATGTTTCTTTTTTTATATTTTTATGGTTGGTAAAATCATCCATTGACAGATCCCGCCCTTGGGTGTACGGAAAATAATGTCAGACTCTTACTGACTAAAAACCTACCCCGTTCCTTAGTTGCCTATCGTGCTGGGGCCGGGCCAGTAAGAGTTTGACATTACTTCCCGCTCCGCCCAAGGGCGGGATTTGTCATTAGATGATTTTACCTACCATAAAAAAAAACCTTCGAGCTTCCAAAAACATGCTTCTTCATATTCCTTCTCACTGTACTGGGTTTATGGCTAATTTATTCACTATCTCTTCTATAAAACTCTAGAATATGCTTCCCCTTGACGTCAAAAAAGCTGAAAGTAAATTTTCCTTCAAGCGTAAAATTCGGAACTACTACTTGAAGTGCTCTCAACTTTAGTTTGGTCTTCGTCAGAATTGTCATATTTTAAGTCCTATTAAAGATTTGAAATATATCATAGCATTTATTAGTTTATGGTATTAGCATACATACGTATTTTATTGTCATAAGTAACTTTATTAGTTTTGTCTTTTTAACCCAAAGGTTGACTGGTAGACAATGCCTTGTTGCATTAAGTCCGCCTATGTACCACTATTGTACATGAAGATCAAGTAAATAAATAGGAGTCGAACTCATCTAGATAAATTTCGTATACCAACTTAATGTTCTTAAACTTCTGAACTACCCTTTACAGATACTACCCACGAATGTACACAAAACTAAACTGTATCCATTACTACCAAGCAATGTTCGTTTTACTTGAAATGTCCAACAATATGTTTTGAACAATTCGCAGAAACCTGCCGTGAGATGGAAAAGAATATTGCTGTACGACCCGATACAATGCGCCAGGTACTTCTATTGTGAGCTGGGGGTGCAGCCAAGCAACGACGAGGTGCTACGAGGGTTCGTCTACATGCTTACGTAAGTTAATGTGTCTTTTAAAAGCTGTATTGATTTCATTCTTTTAATTTTTGATGCTGTCACGGTGAGTGAAGGTCAGGGGAATGTGCAAGATGCTTAGATGGGAAAGCAGGATCGACTTTTATGGTGAGGCTTGGTAGAGGCCACAGAGTATGAAAAAACCGTAGAGGCAGCGATTAGAGACGCCATTACTAATTATATTATACTAGCTTTTGCCCGCGGCTTCGCTCCCACTCTACCCTATTTTACCGTACGCTAACCTGCACTAATAAATGAGCAGGTTTTTGATTTTTAATATAATTTATGTAACGAGATAAAAATATGTCCTATATTCTATGTCCTTCTCATAGTTTTAAGCTACCTTCCCACCAATTTTCAGCCAAATCGGGTCAGTAATTCATGAGTTATAAATAGTGTAACTAACACGACTTTCTTATATACGAGTATTATTATGAATTCTCATGAGGCCGTGTAGGACGGTACGGTTAGGGCAGTAGTTGAGGCCTCTCAGTGGTCATAGAAGAGGCTTACCTAAAATATATAGAAAATATAAATATAGCTATCTGTATTCTTTTTCAACTAGTGACTGATTGGTTCTCGTTAGAAACCAAAACAAGGCTTTCTTGGAAGTTTTTATGAGATAGTGGAGATAGCCAATGAATATTATGCTCTAAGTACTAAGGCTTCTTGCTATAAAGATCTAAGTTGTTGTTGATCTAGTATATTTATATTTTATTTTATAAAGTTGATTTAAGACCACGTTTGGGGTTCCGTACCTCAAAAGGAAAAACGGAACACTTATAGGATCACTTCGTTGTCTATCTATCTGTCTGTCAAGACCCTTTATCTCGGGAACGCGTGGAGGTATCGAGTTGAAATTTTAACCATACGGTCCCTTGAAGCTGTGAAAAAATCAAAGAAACAAAAAGATCCTATCCGTTTGTATCGCAAATTTCTTTTATTTCGAGGAAATCAAAATTCATAAAGTACTTCCCGTTGACCTAGAATCCTGAAATTTGGCATGAAGCGAGGTCTCATAGCACAAGTGTCGAAAAAAAATCTAAAAACTGTAAATTAGTAGCTACGTCACAAAAAATAATTTGGAAATTGAGCTGTTTTCATTGGCAAGTTTGTACGTAAACCTCAGTGCGCGAGTCCGAGTCGCACTTGCTCGCTTTTTTCTTTTAATTGCTCTTCACAAACTAATAAAAGATCTGAAAAAATAATCATCGCAGCCTGATATGGCTTTTGAACAATCATTTGAAATCGTACAAGTGTAGAGATTATAATAAGACAATACTATTTCAAAACTTAATGGCAAAAAAATACACTCGTACAAACTATGAGCAAAAATTGCGTAAATGGAACAGTATTTTCTCATCTATTCTGGGATGAATGTTGTTTTTCATTTGGACACATATTTGTCTTTTTTTAAAACTGAATGTAAAAGTTCTGCCCAGACTTCATTGTTTTTAGAGTCAGAATTAACTAAGGAGAATAAATTTAAAAAAAGAACCCTGTAATTTTCACCTCAAACCATCAGTATTTCCAAAACATTATTTTCAATTGCAACCTTGTTCCCTATGTAAGTAGGTTGAATCATTTCAGGGTACGTAAAGTTGCACAAACACATAATCATCGAGTATTTGCAGTCGTAAGTTAGAATAGCAGATAGCCATCGTTTCCTGCCTCATGCGTTTGCTTGCCATTATATCGTATGTTAAATCCATATAACTTAAGTCGTTTTAGCAACTAGTTTGTGCACATAGACCTTTATTGCATTCTGGATTCTTATGTTTTCAAAAGAGCAGTGATGGCCGAGTGAGTGAGTGTAATGCGCCTGGCTGGGTTCAAACCCAGCCAGGCGCATTACTTGGTGTAATTTATTTCATAACCACTGCTCTCAAAAACGATGAAGGAAAACATAGTGAGGAAACCGGCATGTCCTAGAATCAAAAATTCTAAGATTTGTGACATTAACTAATCCGCACTGGGCTCGCGTGGTGGATTACGGCCCATTCCCTCTCCTAGAGAAAAGGCCTGAGTCCCAGCAGTGGGAACATTATAAAGCTGATTCTATGCTATGCTATGTTCTCAATAAGCAATGAATTGGGATAGTCTCCTCCTAATTTATATATTCCTAATGGACATTGCATCTTTAAGGTGCGCGTGAAATACTACGCGCTATTGATAACACAGGCTTGTTTCTTACCCGATAGCCGGTCGGCGATATTCCTACATCTGCCAAAAAATTTGGGACTTAGCAAGTGAAATGGTACTTCACGCCGGAATAATTGTTTTATGGCTAAATTACTAAACATTGATACAGTAACTGGCGCCAGCATTACTGGATTCCGGCACTGGATCAGTACTGTATAAATGTAAACACGTTTCATCCAGTTCAGTAATTATTTACAATGATACAGTGCTGATCCAGTGCCGGATTTCAGTGATGCTGGCACCAGCTATTGTATCAAGGTAAATCAGCCTTTAACTTTGTCAACCGCAAGTTTGATTGCGTATGGAATATTGCTCTCATCTTTGGGAAGGATACGCCAAAACTTTTCACAAATGTCGCACTAATATTATAAAGCCGATTTGTGTTTGTATGTTTATTGGTTCTTTGTATTCGAAAGTGTTTTAGTAAAACTTTGAACACAAGTAGACTATGTCCTGAAATAGGTTATCAGGCAGGTAGGTGGCAGGGGTTACTCAGGCCTTTTTCTGTAGGAGAGAGAATGGGCCGTAATCCACCACGCGGGCCAAGCGCGGGTTGGTGAATGTCACATGTCTTCAAATTTTTGCTTTTAGGACGTGCCGGTTTCCTCACGATGTTTTCCTTCACCGTTTTGAGAGTAGTGATGATGAAATAAATTACTCAAAGTAATGGGCCTGGCTGGGTTTGAATCCGTGACCTACAACTCGTACGTTGGGGCCGTTGCCACTCGGCCACCACAGCTCCCATATACATAGCACAGATGTACTTTATATCCTACGAGTATGTTCCCTTGGGATATTTTTTACCATCAAGCAGGTGAACCCGCTGGCAGCAGCTAGTAAAAATATAACAATAAAAAATACAACCGAATACAAACTTCCTCTTTTTTTAATCGGTAAGGGTTTACAATTCAGTTGTGAGATTTCTTTTTCTTCTACGCCATTTGTAACTTTCTAACTCAACCGTTGCAAGATTTTTCCTTACGCAAACAGTTAATGAAACCTATGAAAAAGTTTGCAACTTTATAAAGAATTCGATTTTTATCAAAAGCTTACCGACTTTTAACAAACAATATGGCCGCCATTGTACTGTTCGATAATTATGGCGTGGGGTATGCTGTATGCACGCTTTTATGGTTCCACATGACGTATCGACAGAATTGTCTATATCGCTTTTATAGACGCTTCTCGCTCGTGAAAAAAGAAACGGTATTTGGTTATTCACGTCTCGGAAATGATTTTTCTATTATTCTTACATATGTATATTAATTTGTTATTACAGTATTACGTTTGCTTTAAAAAAAAATTGGTATATAACTTGTTTGTTTGTGATTTCTTATATAGGGTGACTGATAATTAGTGACCGATACTTAAACACGTGATTGTCTGAAATCACGAAAACATTTTAACCAGTTAGGCGAATATAAATGTCACCAGCAGATTTGTTTCGCGATTACTTATAAATACTAAAAACAGAAAAAAAAATTAAGTGGGCTCCTCTGCAACAATCGTGATTTTTTCCGTTTTTTGCTACAGACTGTACGAAATCCTTCGTGCTCAGGTCCGATTCGCACTTAGCCAATTTTTTTTTACTTTGATTATCTATATGGCTTAACAACGTTAGCCGAGTCATCAAAGATTATTATAGTTTGATTATCTTAAGTGAGCTATTCGCAAGTGACCAATCACTTAAGTAATTAATTATGTGATTAGTTGACATCCAATTATCGACAACCACAGTTATATCAATAGCATCATCATTCAAGTAGGTACAAAGACAGCATCGAAAAGTTAGAAGCCTGTCACACACACTGTCACACACACACTAGTACTAACACACTGAAACACACTGTCGTCTCGATTTCCGGCCACCGTAGGCGCGGGATCACGGACGGCGGGCAATGGGTAGCTCACTATTCGTCCGTCCGGTAACAGACCGGTCCAAGCCCAAGTCATTTACGGCGCGCACTGTTCCCGCGCGCCTCATGAAGTTGTCAGCAACTTTGGCCCCAGCAGGGCTGAAGCCTACTGGGGCCAAAAGTTATGTGAAAATGAAACCCGGGGCCCTGAGACGAAGGCAATGAAAGGAGCAGGGTAGGTTTTTAGTCAGTAAGAGTCTGACACTATCTCCCGCCCCACCCAAGGGCGGGATTTGTCATTTGATGATTTTAACTACCATAAAAAAAACACACTGTCAGAATTATTCAACCAATCAAAATCTTCTCTAGACTTTGTATGCGGGTAGAGGCCCAGCTTGCTAGCTACAGGCAGGGTCGAAGCCTGGCCTGCCGGATATTCCTTTTGGAAGCTGACCCATGACGTCATGGGTCAGCTTCCGAAAGGAATACCCGGCCCCGGCACGATAGGCAACGAAGGAACGGGGTAGGTTTTTAGTCAGTAAGAGTCTGAAACTACTTCCCGCTCCGCCCAAGAGCGGGATTTGTCATTGAATGATTTTACCTACAATAAAGATAAAAAAAAATCGTCCGACCCAATTTTTCCAGTGTTAGTTGTCTTTTTAGGATCAATATTATAGAAACGGGTATGTTCTGGAGCTAGGAGGAATAGGTGGCGGTCGCCTCCTTCTGCTATACAGTAATACTAGCGAAGGAGATGGTCACACGCGTGAGGATATCCACACATCTCAGTAGATGAGACCGAATCCAAATTGATGGTGCGCAATGTTTTACGCGCGCCGCAAGAGACGTAATAGTAGTAACTCGAGTTATAAAAGAATGAACCTGGGTCGTAACTCTACCCTACTCTGGTTATTTTTGAACGCAGGGCAGCTAATGATGAGGTGGTTACCCTTTCGGTGTGGCACGCTCAGCGCACGGTGTAATTCTTTTTTTTTACTTTTTGTTAGTAACTGTTGTGTTATGTCCATCCCGAATAAAAGTATTTTTATTCTATTCTATTCTAAATGATTTACTATCTTAAAAAATATGCCATTTTATTAACTAATGATTAACTGATCTACTGATTGGTTAATACTTTTTATCAATCCAAAATAGTCACCATCATACATTTTAGTGTTATCAATAAAAGATAAAGAACGCGTCTGCTATGAAGCTGTGTTTTTTTCTATAGATATTTATAAACTAGTGTTTGACTACGATCCCACCTAATGGTAAGCAGTGATGCAATCGTTGATGGTGTGGCGCACTAGTTTTTTAAGAGCCTATTCACTCTAGCCTTGAAGATACCTACATTATAATCGGACGGATTTCCAATAGCAGTTCTCAGAATTCCATTAGGGAAATTAACTATCTTAATAAAAAAAAAAAAAAAAAAAACTGAAATAATTCATTCAAAACTTTGAGAACGAGAACATTTCTATTACAAAAGAAACTTAAAATCAGTTCTTAGCAAAGTAACTTTTATATTGGAAAGTTTGTTTTGGTCCGGTCCAATAGTCCGCGGAACACGGGTTGAGATCCGCTGATATAAAAAAAACCGGGCAAGTACGAGTCGGACTGGTGCACTGAGGGTTCCGTACTTTATTTATGAAAACAGCCAAGTTTGATTCCCGAATCGAGTCTCGAAGATTTTTCCGAATAGCAAAAAAGATTTTTTGGTGACGTTACTACAAATGTACAGTTTTAAGATTTTTTTCATTACTTGTACTACACAACCTTGCGTCATGCCAAATTTGCGGATTTTAGGGCATCGTTTTTCGTGATATAAACGGCAGTATCTTTTTTTCTTTAACTAAGAAGTTTGATTCTTTTTACAGCTTTAAGCGACTGCAAACTTGAGTATAAAGTTCAAAATATGATAAAGTAATTTAAACTCGATACCTCCACGCGTTCTCGAGATAAAATATTTTGACAAACGAACACACGGACAACAAAACGATCCCATAAGAGCTTTGTTTTTCATTTTGAGGTACGGAACCCTAAAAATATAAACACTTGTATACTTTTCATTGAAACGATTAAAAACATACCATTCTATAAAACACTTTCTATACATCAGCTGTAAATTTTCAGGCTAACAACTTCCAAACGCCTCTCCATAATTAATCACAGGTATTAAACCTTCATTTTCAGAGCGCCAAGATCTTAAAATGACTACAAAAGTTCCTAGTTTGAAGCTAGGTTTTAATAAAATGAAAATTAGCTTCACAATTTTCAATTTAAGTTCACAAAGTGATTAAAAATACCTTGGGTGCAAGGAGAGGAAAGTGGATATAAAATAAAATGTGCTGTCCCATTTTTGGCTGTTTTATATCATCTAGGAAATATGCCACCAACAAAGCAATATCTCATATGCAATGTCAGAACTTGAGCAAAACAAATAATGCCTGTACTGACTCCACGTAGGTGCTTGTTTTCGTATTTGTTTGAATGTTAAAAAGCTGTCTGCAAAATGAGGAAACATGCAACAGTTTAGGACGCAGTTTATATACCGTTAAATTTTGGTCATTTTAATCCCGCGGAGAGTCGATTCTGTACATGAAATACTATCGATTTATAAAGATAAAATTAAAAAATAAAGTACTTTTTTTAAACTCGAATTAATTTACGTATGTACGAAATTAATTTCTTTAAGTAAACGTCAGCTGATCGAGGCTAATGAACTCTAGGTAGTTAGTACGCAACAAACGACAACTACCTACAAGGTCATTGACACGTTTACTTTAAAAAAAAATATCGTACACGCGTATATTACCTCGACTTTTAGAAAAAAAAAACTTTTTTTATTTTATTTTATCTTTATAAATCGATAGAATTTCATCTACCGAATCGATCCTCTACGGGATTAAACGACCAAAATTTAACGGTGTATACTACTATACTTATACCATAACACCTTGCTTTATATTAAATTTCAGGATTCTGGGTCGAGTAGTATATTAGTTTGATTCCTTTGAGAGTCTCAAAATATACGTTTTTTGCTACATAGACGGCCGAATCTTTTTTTTTCGTTAATTTAGAAGTTTGATTATTATTTCATAGCTTCAAGAGATTGCAGACCCGAGTTTATGGTTTTAATTTCAACTCGAAACTTTCACGCGATCCCGATATAAAGGGTCTTGACCGACAAACAGACGGACAATAAAGTGTTTTTTTTCCTTTTGAGGTACGGAACCCTAAAAACCCTTATAGGATAAAATAATTGTTCATTTGCCTGTCGGTCTGTAAAGGCCCTATTTCTCAAAAGGTATCCAGATGAATTTAACTGGATACCTTGGAGATTCATTGACGGGCCTGTTGGTTTAGTGGTTAGTGGACCTGACTGCTATGCTGGAGGTCGTGGGTTCGATTCCCACCCAAGACAAATGTATGTGTGATGAGCACGAGTATTTCTTATGTGTCTGGGTGTAAGATATGATAGGATAGGAGGATAGGATTCCTCAGGGCGTTTCTGAAATTTCTTGAAATCCTCAAGTCTGCAATCTCTTAAAGCTGTCAAAAATCACATTTCTAGCTCAACCTAATTAAAGATACAGCAGTGTCGGCTACAAATGTTGACACATAGATATATTTTTCTTGAAGTACCTTTACTTTCCGTTGATTAGAATCATAAATCATAAAAGACAAGAAGCGAGATCTCAAATAAGTATAGACAAAAGTCCGAAAATTGTTAATATATATTTTTTTATTGATTTTAGTGAACTTTCATTTGCAGTTGGATAATTAATTGTCTGTGACAAAATCGTGTTGTAAAGTAAAAGAATTCATGATTGTTGTCAATTATAAAATTATATTTTTCCTTCTTTACTACTACTTAACAAGTAGCTTAGTGAAGACAAACTTTAACATTGTATATTTTTTGTTTTTGTAAGAAAATTAAATAAAATTACGAACTCACACTTAAAGGGTTTTTTCTACAATGAACGATTATTTTAATCATGTAATTTTCAGCCAAAAAACCTCTTCTAAAACAACATTTTGTAAAAAATAATTTTCATCGTCGAAACATCGAAACTTACTCGTGCAAGCTTTTTATGTTATGTATATTTTTTCATCTTTTTTGTATGTTTATGTAGTATATTATCCTGTTTCATTTCCTTGAATTCATCTCGTTGTCTCTACTCTACACATCGAGCACCCAACTGAATCAACAAAATGATCACGAAAGCTTTTATCGACAAACAAAACCTTAGAAAGCAGCGGTCTTGCACGAGAATCCATCTAATGCTGTGAATTCACCTCACATTTGCGGGCTTAATGGGCGGCGAAATAAATTCACGAAGATTTATCACGTATTCCATTATTATTCTTGAAAAGGAAAAGTTTGGAGTGTGTCAAAACAATGCCAAAGTTAACGAGCGAGTCTTTAAAAAGCTTGGCCTATGTTTTTTTCTTGTTCGACTTCTGTTTGTTACGTTGTGAAGTGATTCCAGCGGATATTAGTTCCAAAATACATAGAAAGAATCGTGAATTTCGATCTTTTTGGATAGAACGATGGAATCTGTTTCAGGGGTACAGCACTGTATTCTGTAACATTTTTATTTTCAATTTGTCATTTCGTGCGTTCATAAATTCAAATTTTTTAGTAGTCTGCAGTACTTGACTTTAGAAACAAACACGTTTCTTGTAACACATTTTGGCATATCTCGACGTTGTTTAGCGACTGGTAAGCAGGCATGAAATTCTTTTCTAAAATGAATATTTGAAATTAGAATCTGCTACATACACTCAGAAATTTATGTAAAACTCTTATTATAGTCGTATTCTTTTTTTAAAATAATTATCTGTAATACATGTTTTATCGAAGCTGCTAATCAATTAAAACTAAGCATAATTAAAATGAGATTATTTACACACCGTTAAATTTTGGTCGTTTTAATCGCGTGGAGGGTCGATTCGGTACATGAAATACTATCGATTTCTAAAGATAAAATTAAAAAATAAAGTATTTTTTTTTCTAAAACTCGATTTAAAATACGCATGTAAGAAATCAATTTCTTTAAGTAAACGAGTCACGAGACCTTGTAGGCAGTTGTCGGACGTTGCGTACTAACTACCTACAGTTCATTGGTCTCGATCAGCTGATGTCTTCGAGTAATTCGAGTTTAAAAAAAAGTACTTTATTCTTCATTTTTATCTTTACAAATTTATAGGGTTTCATGTACCGAATCGACCCTCCACGGGATTAAAACAACCAAAATTTATCGGTGAATACTATATTTAATGCTTTTCTTAAGTTTTTTAGTCTACCAACAGCACATTACCTCTCTCAAAGTGGATTATGGGTCCTAATTATAAGTGTCTTTTTTGTTGATGTACCTAGATTCAAAGTTTTTGGTTTCCCTCGATAGCAACTGTAATTTGTCAGCTTGCTATATAAGTGGAAATCAATAAGAGATATATAGTACCCAACCGCACGTCTACTTAGGTACTTAGCACGTACATTAAAGTCTTTTGTAAGCTCGATAAATCAGTCTACAAAACCTAAGTACGTTATAGAAGGAACTCATAAAATTTAGATCTTTGTCGGGCACCTAGTACCTAGATAGTGTAGGATTTTCCGGTATAAAGTGCCCCTTTCAAGCTCTATCGCTTCCAGTAAAATCGATCGGTCAGCTTAGTAATTGGAATCGGGCATTTAAAACTTTTGGGCTATCGTTGCGGATAGTGTTAGGCTTAATAAACGGACGTAGTTCCATAGACATAGATTATAGAGGCGGTTCAGTCGTATAATATTAAGGGTTTTGTTTAAGTTGTGTTCTATTATATAATTTATTGAAACTGTTACCTATGTGCTGTGGTTCGATTGTTATATATAATCTCCTCATGGGAGCAGTAGTGGCCGAGGGGTCGTGGTTTCAAACCACACACAAACGTGGTTGTGTAATTTATTTCATCACCACTGCGCTCAATACGGTGAAGGCAAACATCATGAGGAAACCGGCATGTGCTAAAACTGAAAATTTGAAGACATGTGACAGTCACCCAACCCGCACTGGGCCCGCGTGATAGATTATGGCCCATCCGTCTCATAGCCTGCAACCGTAGGCGATGCCCTAAACGTCACGAATAGCAGAGCGAATCCCCGCCACCGTAAGCGCGAGCTTGCGGACGGTGAGCAATGAGTAGCCCGTCATTCGACAAGGACCAGGCCCAGGTTGATGGTGCGTGGTGTTCCACACGCGCCTTAAAGAACTGTCAATGAAAATGTCATCGTGGCTCTGAAACGTTAAAAAAACTGAAGAAATACGAAGTGGTTTTAGTCAGTAAAAGTCCGTCAGTTACACTCCCTCTCGTTCCTTCTAGAATGAGAGAAGTTATATTATAAATAAAACGCACGAAAAAAATAAACAAAAGGGGTAATCTCTGTGGGAGTACTTTTACTTAATACTTCTTTAATAAATTCGGATCGGGATCTCGGATTTTCTCCCTTCCTTACTGTTTGTAATCCAATCAGCAGATCCGCTTACAAAAGTTTTACTGTTGGAAGGCAACATTTTTGGCGAGTGTTGCTATATTCCGGAAAAAAGCTCGGTTCTTGTAAGAGGGGCGTGGAAGAATCGTGGAGAAAACGATTAACATCATCTTTACAACGTGTAACGCTCACGGCTCATGCTTGAGCGGCTGAAAAGGTCTCAACAAAACTTGATGCTCAGGTAGACATAGGATTTCTTTAGACAATATCCAACTTTAACGCGTATGAAGCCTTTGGCAGCTGATTTTTTGCATTTTATTGCATCAACCTTATAATGTTCCCACTGCTGTGACTCAGGCCTCCTCTGTAGGAGAGGGAATGGGCCATAATCAACCACGCGGGCCCAGTGCGGGTTGGTCGATGTCACGTATCTTCGAATTTTTGGTTCTAGGACAAGCCGGTTTCCTCACGATGTTTTTCTTCACCGTTTTTGAGAGCAGTGGTGATGAAATAAATTACACCAAGTAATGCGCCTGGCTGGGTTTAAACCTGCGACCTACAACTCGTAAGTCGGGGCCGTTACCACTCGGCCACCACTGCGTTACCAAAAGGTTTGCTGACTTCTTTATAAAGAACTTCTTATATAATAAAAAAACACTCTATTTTATAATCTATGCGAACGCCGGGCGTTCACTTGGTGTTTAACCAAATGGCGCGAGCTCACGCATTCGCTTGGGGATTGCGCAGTTCCTCAGATTGTAGCTATCAGGAAAAAAACTGACTTGGGCAGTGAATTCCATTCTTTAGATATAAGCATAATGTGTTCCCAAAATGTTTTCTGAGTATGGGTTTTTTTTAAGTAGCTAAAATCATCCAATGACATCCCCCGCTCTTGGGCGGCGCAGGACATAGTGTCAGACTCTTACTAACTAAAAACCTACCCCCTTTCTCCTTCGCCTTGGTTCCAAGGCCCTGGTATGCGTTTTCGTACTTTCCCAGAGCCCCAGATTAGGCTTCGACTCTACTTACCTACGTCAGCAAACTAACGACTCCTTGAGGCGCGCCGTAAACGACTTGGGCTCGGTCCAGTCTGTTACCGGACGGACGGACAGCGAGCTACCCATTGCCCGCCGTCCGCTTCTGAGTATGGGTGGGATGTCCACCGAGGATGACACTAGTAGAAGAGTAGTATGTTTGCAAATTTCGCATGATAAAGTTTGAGCAGCTATTCTAGCGTGAAGAAATGTCTCATCTTTGCTAGGTTTCCCAACTTTTGCTGCCATTTGAGCTATTGAGTTGTGTAAAACACACATAAATACACCTACCACGCCCCTAATCTCTGTACTGTACCTAATTGAGGTTTAATAAATTTAAACCATACAGACGTATTTTTTTTTGCGAAGGTGGAGAGATGAGCTGGAAAATTACCGGTGGGACTGGCCCACAATGCCTGAGGATAGACGTGTGTGGAAAAGGGAGAGGGAGGCCTTCGTCCAGCAGTGGGACATATTAGGCTAAATAACTAACTATACACATTATAAATACATAATAGATTACGATTTTTATATGGTTTCCTGGAATTTTTATGTTTGACTTAAAGTGCAAATAAAATACGTCTCACATAAATATAAAATATTTTTATGATTTTATTTAAAGTTACAGTAGATTACGTTCTGAATTACGAACGTATTACAGTTGTTACGACAGTGTGACACGCATGCCAGTCATATTTTTAAATGTGTGAATATTATGAAGCTTAAAAAAGATTTTATTAAGTTTTTTTTTTTTTTAAATCAGGGCAAACGAGGTTGAGGCTCCCCGGAGCCTTGACCTGTCTTAAATAAATACCCACCTACATACATTTATTTTGTAAATGAAAAATGAGAACACAAGTTAAATTAACCACAATCAAATTGTCAGTTGTATGTTAGTACGTTTTTTGACCTACTTAGTATCTATTTTTATCAGTAATAGGCATTTTTACACTACGACCTTTAGAATCTACGGGACTCTGTTATTGAGGTGCCTCTATTTTTGAGAATGTATTTAGTAAAATTATTACTTATAACATAAGTAGTTAGGTGTCTGGTTTTATTTATAAGTTATATTAGAAATAACTGCCAGTTGTCACTTGTATTCGGGGCTATGGATAAAGTTAGAGTATAGTAGAAAATTAGTGCAAAAAGCCGTTCCTTGCAGTGATCAACAATTTGCGGATATCATCGTCGACGCCATCTTGCAATATCGCACCTCAATTAACGTGAACCAACTGTCAAAAGTGACATTTCCAATTTTTTTTTTATTTGTTTGATTACTTTTACCTTAACATTACGTTACGCGAAGATGATGATGATGACTAAATTATTTTAGAGGTAGTTTAGTTTTGACAATTCCATATCAGGGTTCCTAGTAGGCGCGGGCTCGCGGACGGCGGGCAATGGGTAGCTCGCTGTCCGTCCGTCCGGTAACAGACCGGTCTGAGCTCATGTCGTTTACGGCGCGCACTGTTCCCGCGCACCTCAAAGAGTTGTCAGCAACTGACATTTTATACGAACAAAATTAATATTTAAGATGTTATTCCAGAAAGTAGAGGACTCAGAAACTTTTTGGCTAGCGTATTGAGTGTGACGTCAAATGCAACAGGAGAAAATTCCAAATTCAAAAATATTAATATATAGAACAACTAGCTGCTACTAGTGGGTTCACTCGCATTAGAGTAGACTTATCATCTAGCTGTCTAACAAATAGCCTACGATCTATTCTCAAATTTACCAAACTTACACAAAAAAATACCATTTAAAATCATAAAAACGCTGTGAATAAATTGAACCTTTTTTATCATTTGTGATTCACCTGCAAAAAAAATCAGTTGAAACGTTTTGGAGGCTTCAATAGCAAATAGGTACACACGACACGAGATTTTATATCATCATTCATCATCATCATCAGCCTTTTAATGTTCCCACTGCTGGGACACAGGCCTCCTCTCTAAGAGAGGGAATGGGCCGTAATCCACCATGCGGGCCCAGTGCGGGTTGGTGGATGTCACATGTCTTCGAATTTTTGGTTCTAGGATTGAGATTTTATATACTAAACGAAAAATGGAACACATTTTTCAATTATGGGAAGCATTGGTGGCCGAGTGGTAATGGCATCGAATAACGAGTTGTGAGTCGCGGGCTTAAACTCAGCTAGGCGCATTACTTCGTGTAATTTATTACATCACCACTGCTCTCAAAACGGTGAAGGAAAACATCGTGAGGAAACCGGCATGTCCTAGAACCAAAAATTCGAAGACATGTGTCCTCACTGGACCTGTGTGGTGGATTACGTTACGGCCCATTCCCTCTCTTATAGGGGAGGCTTATGTCCCAGCAGTGGGAACATTAAAAGACTGATTTTGCCATGCTATTATATTTGAGCCTTACGGTGTGTCCAACTAATATTTTACATGAGATTCAGTCGTTTCACTCTTAACATCGACTTGAACTATCAAAATTTTATTAAAATGGAAACGAAATGCCTTGGATAGAGTTAAAATAGTGCTAGTTTCCTCTGAACGATTAATTAGGTCACATAAATTAGGTCAAACGTTTTGAGAAAATCTGAAACTGAATTCAAAGAGTTGCATCCTAAATTAAAGAATGGGTGCATTAGCATTATGATTATGATCGAGATAAAGATGCTGTTTTTTCTTTTCGCTAAACGTAAAGTTAGATATCGTTGAACTTAAACGTAGAATTACAATACGGCCGACGAATCTTGGCGCGTCTAAAGTTAGGCTCTGCGAATTTTAGCACTCAAAATAAGCGCGCCAAATAAATAATTTATAAAAATAAATGCCAATAACAGTTGTTAACAGCAATAACAACTGCTATTGGCATTTATTTTTTCAAACCATATTTTTACACTGCACCGAGCGCTTGCTAAAGTTCGCAGAGCCTAAGTTCTGGGTAAACGTAAACGTCGGGGTTACTGTAGGGATTTTTTTAAATTTGGATTGAATATAAGTAATAGATGGTAAATAGTCTGATTAC
The DNA here is from genome assembly GCA_958295575.1 of Leucania comma. Classification (NCBI taxonomy): domain Eukaryota; kingdom Metazoa; phylum Arthropoda; class Insecta; order Lepidoptera; family Noctuidae; genus Leucania; species Leucania comma. The sequence continues at coordinate 7,797,124 of OY282469.1, forward strand.
GAGTGTGTATAATTATTTTACAAAGGTTACACTTACAACTAAACCTTAAAGAGAACAAAGAACCGCGCTGGGTTGGCGGGCGCACTGCCAGCCCTTGTAGTTGTACCCGCGTCGCCACATAATACATTTGCTGACAATGTTTTTTCATATCTGTAAATTGACGTACAAAGTTTCTACTACTTTAATTTAATCTTCTTCTATTTCTTCTCCCGTTCCTATTTTTTTTTTTTCTATTTATTGTAATATTATGCAGGTTATCTCACCAATCTGTGCCAAGTTAATTTAGGTTGGGTTGTTGGCTCTGGCCCATTTGATTAACTTCAGATCTCTCTAGATTCTAGACCACCAGGTGGGTTGTAGTCAGTAAAGGTTCAATATTTTTTCTTGCTTCACCCAGAGCGGGAGAATTTATTTGATGGGTCATACCCAAAAAAATAGCTTTGAAATGATCCATCGGCATCGAAAAGGATATCATTCTACGGCATTGAATGACGCGTCTTGGGTTTCCGCGGTAGGATGTTGGCACGCAGTGGTCAGCAACGGCATGCCGAAAGATGCTGGCATCCGTCGTGTTGTACCACGGGGTGAGACGAGTGTCATTTGAAGACAGACTCAACAAAACTCTATCAAATGTAACTAACAACTGAAATGTGTAACGAGCAGCGGAAGGTTGGCAGCTATACTTCCACGTGACACAGCATGCTGTGGCAAGATGCTGGAATGTCGTGGCATTTAAGGGGTCAGAGTGAGTTGACTACACGCGTTGAGCACGTTTTGATAGAAGTGGAGAAAGTTTGTCATTATGACCGAGGGTGTTATGAAGCCGAGTGCTGCAGTGACAAATTTCCACGTGTATCAAACGATGTTTAAAATATAAATAAACGAGGGTTAACGCACAGCTCGTGGAGGTCACACCCAGCCTGATAAAAATACTAAATTGTGGTGAAGGTAAGCTTACACTTTTCCACACTAGTGCGGAAAATAGAGAATTGCATGCCTAAATACTGTAGTGAGAAGAACGGGTTTTCGAGTAAGTCATCATCATATCAGCTGAAAGGCGTCCACTGTTGGACATAGGCCTCCCCCAATTATAGCCACAATGAACGGTCCTGTGCATCTCGCATCTATCGGATTCCCGCAATTCTTGCCAGGTCATCAGTCCAACTTGTAGGAGACCTACCAACACTGCGTCTTCCGATACGCGGTTGCCACTCCAGAACATTTCGGCCCTAACGGCCATCGGTTCTGCGAGCAATGTGCTGTGCACATTGCCACTTAAGTTTGGCGATTCTTCGTGCTAAGAGTCGAGTAAATGTATTGAAAAATCCTTTGCCACTCCGACCCGGTCTGGGTAAGCCCTTATATAACGTCGTCACAGCTAAACCAATTTAGACGCAATTTGACACGTAGGAAGTATTCAAGGTTTTAATAACTTAGTATCTTACGGGCACGTCACGCTACATAAAAAACACTCGTTTGTCATAAACGGAAAGATGTCTTCCCCGATTTAATATAACTTGACTGTTGTCTGTTGTGTTTACGTTTCATCATGGGCCTGCACGGAACGTCGAGAATAAAGAAAAACATGGCGTTGTTCTCAAAGTAATAAGCTTACTTTTGTAGGTGGTATGACATTTCAGTTAATCGTGGGATTTATATAGGCTAAAACTGGATAGATGCTTCACTTTTTTAAATGGCTTAAAAGGTTGTAGGGCACAAAAATACCGCAATTTAAAAAAAAAATATCGTCACACGCCTCAGCCACCGGGACCCCAACCCTGACTACTGACCAGCACAGACGTGGGCTTGCGGAAGACGTACAATGGGTAGCCTCCGGCCGTCCGGTAACCGTTTGGACCAAGCCCAAGTCGCTCGCGCTTACGGTGGCAGAAAATCGGGATCGGAATCCCAGTGGTGGCTGCTGGGGCGTGAGCGTCGTTGCGTCGTTCGTTCGGCCTCCTCCTTTGCTAACATTACTGCATCGCAAAAGGAGGTGACCGCCTGCCACTCCTTTTCGCTCCGGACCACCACCATGGCCTATACTAAAGCCCGGCGCGAGAGATTACCGCCTCTGATCGCCCCTACAAGGACATGGCGATGCTGTGTCCTCCGGGCGGTCCACACAGTGTCGACACCCGGGCTTCACTTTGGCACGAATCTGGTGCAGGTACCTCGCGAACTTACCATGTTCGGTGAGAACCTGCGTCATGCGGACTCAATTAGATGTCAGCTTAACGTAGGGGCCCAGCAGGGTCGAAGCTTACTGGGGCCATGGGTAATGTGAAAGTGAACCCCTGGGCCCTGAAACGAAGGCTAAGTAGTACAGGAGTGGGTTTTTAGTCAATAAAACTCTGACACACCCTCGCGCTCCACCCAAGAGTGGGAGATGTCACTGAATGATTTTCCCGCATAAAAAAGATTCTCGAATCGAGTTCCATAGTTCCATAGTTCCGTAGTTCCGAATCATAGTTTCCATAGTTCCGTAGTTCATAATCAATTCCATTTCCATAGTTCCGAATCATAAAATAAATAATTATTTTGTGACGTAAATATTTTACTGTTCTCAGTTTATTTCTTTTACTTGTAGGTAGTTACTATGTAGTCCTTACGTTTTGTTAAATTACAGGACTCTAGGTCAGAAAGTGCCCAATATTTTTTATATAAACTAGTGCTGGACTGCGATCCCACCTGATGGTAAGCAGTGATGCAATCGTTGATGGTGAGGCGCACTAGTTTATTATTCGGTCTTATTTTTAGGTTGCGTTGACTTAGATGTTTTCACAGCTTAAAACGGCACACCTGAATATTTAATATTAATTTCACCGTGATACCTCCATGCCTTGAGAAAAAGGGTCTTGACAGACGGACAACCAAGTGATCCTATAAGGGTTCTGTTTTTACCCATTGAGGTATACCATTACAAGAATCATAAATAAGGAATGCCAACACCGTATTTTTTTTTTGCACAACTATTACACTACGCCATCTAGTCCCAAATTAAGCAGAACCTGTGGTATGAGTACTAGGCAACTGATAAACATGCACATAATAGGGGCAACGTTGCAGTTATGACATTATCATCATCATTATCAGCTCTGCTTACCTTGGGACTAGACGGTGTTGTGTGATAGTTGTGGAAAAAAAAATCCCTGTTGATCTAACAGAATAGTAGCTTCAAAACTGCATTAAATCCAATTTTGACGATGCGAATTTCTCGTCTCGAACGTACGGTAATTGTAAAAATATAGAAAAAGTTTCTTCATCTAAACATTTGTGCCTTGATCGTGCGAGTTTCTCGCCAAACTCGCATCATCTAAATGGGCCTTTAATCACTAATCAGTAAGTAGATTTGAATGTACTGTTCTGGTAGGTTATTGCTTATTTTAGGCCGTTGTAGCGACATCTATGTCGTCACAAATAAACTAATCCTGAATCGCGCAAGTAAGATTCACAGCGCGATTGGAACATATAGAACAAACCCGAATTCATCTATCGGGCAACAGCCCACCAGATATAACACCTGTCTGGTCGGAAGATCCTCCCTTTTCAACGGAGGTATGTGGGACTTTACTCTCTGTTCCAATACCTCTAAACCGTCAAATTTGAAATAACCAATAACGATATAGGGGTCAACACAGTTATTGGCCCCTATTTAGCCTTTACCCTATAATATTATAGTTAAATTACCCCCAGACAGAACAAATGATCATGCTCATCACACAAACATTTGTCTTGGGTTGGAATTGAATCCTTAAACTCTGTAACTGATTTTTAGTACAGACCAGTAATTGCAAATATTTTTTCCAGTTCTCATTTGAAAATGTCAACATCATTTTTTTTTTTTCAAAGTACAAAGAGCTTTTCATAACAAAGCAAGACTTATTGAATGCATCCTCTAATTAGCAAACATGTCTGTCTTACTTTTCTTAAAATTGCGGTTGAATAGCGTTGCCAGTATTATCTACTAGATGACTATAACTCTTTGTTTGCGTTGATCTGCTTTTATCTTTATTACAAAGTGTAAATAAAGCTGCTTTTCGCGTCTGTTTTTTTTTTTAATTTATTTATAGTACAGAAGCGGACTTAGTGCCCTAAGCCAGTGTTTTTCAATCTGTAAGTCGCGACCCCCAGCCCTCGTAGCCAAGTTACAATCGCTTCGTTTAGCGCGAACGCTTGAAGTTAGCCACGCCCCCAATTCCTATGATTTGACATCATCTCAATAAAGGAATTGGGGGCGTGGCCAACTCAAAGCGTTCAAGTTAAACGAAACGATTGTAACTTGGTTAGGAGGGCAGGTAATCACAAAGCCTTGCTTAGAGGGTTTGTTGTAGCGAGTCAGGTTGAAGTGAAATACGAGTGCCACAACGCTACAAAAAAAAATATAACAATTTAGTATAAATCCTTAAAAGTTAAAACCCATTCATACAATTTAATTAAAAGTCAATAAAACAAAAAAAGAAGACTAAAATGTTTTTTTTTTAATGTATTTTTTTGTCTATTGACTTTTAGAATACAATATTTATTTAAAAAAAAAAAAAACATGTGTACCCTGACACTGTAAAATCCCATGTTCCATTATAACAACAGTATAAATAGATATGTGATACACATTTTTATTGAAAACATAACAAAAGCGCCTTTTTGTTTGGATATAATTAAAAATGAGAACCTTTCTTTCGTCCACGTTTCTAATAACATATTTTTGCAATATTAAAACGAAATCCCTTTGCGAAAAAGGTTTTGGCCAATTTTATTTTGAGACAAGCCACTTGTGAATTCATTACACTGGAAGAAAACCGACTACTAGTCGGTACCTTTTGAATACCGTAATTAGAGACACAATAGAAAGACAATAGGTGGCGGACACCGGTGTCCTCTTGGAGCTTCACAGTTTTAATAGTGTGTTTTATATTTTTTTATACGCAATAATGCGTTAATCACCATTTTGCAAGTGTTTATTTAAGTTGTAAAGTGCGTATGTAACTATGTTTGTGCAGGTGGAATTTTGTTATTTAATTGGTTCAACTTATTTGTTGCGTATTCTTACTTGGCTATTAACAAAACTAACATGTTAAACCAAGAATAACTCTGAATTGACTTTTTTTATGGTAGGTAAAATCATCCAATGACAAATCCCGCCCTTGGGCGGATCGGAAAATTGTGTTTTTTTTTTTGTGTGGCCTCTTGCAGGTCAACCTATGAGGTTGTCGGCTGCTTAACCGGACTTGCCTGTGGCGGCCTCGATTCAAGAACCATAGCCTCCAGCCAGGGCTTATAGAAAATAGTCTCAGACTCTTACTGACTAAAAACCTACCCCGTTCCTTCGTTGCCTATTATAACGTGGCTGAGCCTTCTTTTCAGAAAGCGGCCCTTGGCCCAGTAGGCACTCTGAACGGACTGAGATTTTGAACTTGGCGCCAGAGTAACTTTTATTCAGCTTGTTGTTGTTGTTGTTAATGTGGATCCAAAAATGGCATCCACCTTTTTAATCGACTTCTCAAGAATTTCGTTCCTACATTGTGTGTAACAGTGTGGCAAATAACCAACATTCTTTTCTTTTTCATTCTAAACATGGGCCTTGTAAGGCCTCTTTGCAAAAATATAACAAAGATCATACAAAACATAAACAATATTACAACGAGACTTAGTGATAAAGGCGGGAACAGTTCTCCTGTGTCTCGTTCCAAGCCAACAATGTGTGAGCTCCTAATATCTCACATTTACCAACTCGCATAAAAAGGTTCGGTCGGCTGTAAGAGAAGCTTATTTAATAAGTATGGTGGAACTGCCAGATCCGTAAAAAGAAACGCATGTTTGGAAACAATTTCCGTATACAAGGGTCGAGAATGTTAAAGTTTTTCATAAGTAAAATGTATAGCTTCTGGAATGTGACTTTGTAAATATTTGGAAGATTATATCGACGGGTAAAAAGTGAAAGAATGTATCTGCAATTTTGCGAGTTTCTGATATTTGCTGTAGATAACTTATCAAGAATATCCTATTCCGCAGCATGGCATCAAAAATTTTTCTTTCATGTCGTCTTAGGCGATGTTTATAACATATATTTTGTAATAATCTTACTCGGAAACCCGCCACAATTTTATTGTAATAAAATTGTTTATCATATCAGGCTGAGCGCGCGTCGACTCCCAGGAGTCGTAAGTGTATTGAAAAACGTCGTTTGACACACGTGAAAATTTGTCACTGCATCCCTCGGCTCCATAACACACTCGCCTACGGCTCGTGTGAATTCCGCCTCGATCGCAATGACAAATTTTCTGCTCTTGTATCAAATGTCGCGGCCACTATAAGACAGCACGGTCGTCGGAGTACGGTGCACCGCGGGCACAAGACAACAATCAGCGTTCTGTTTTTGTCTGGAGCAGAATAATACGTCTTTCGCGGTCCCTATGAAGACAAAAATTTAATGAAGGTTGTTGTCTTGTGTGATATGTAGGGTTACGGAGAATTTCTGAAATAGAAACCGCGGTCGTAGAAGCTAAAAGACATCTGAAGGATGCTAATGGGTCTCATTACTAAAAAGGTGACACGCCCTCCTATTTTACTTTTTAATGGGAGAGGAGAAGTCATTGCATGATTTCCACCACAACAAATAAACCAGTCTAAAACATTAAACTGGTTTAATTTATATGAGGTTTTTTTTTTATATCCCAAAAACAAAATGGTATTCCATATTTGCTGACTTTCCTCTACTAAAAATAAAGTTGTAATCACGTAATATTAAGGATATAAAAAAAATGTAGGATTACATTTTCTTTGGCTAATTTCCTAGTTATAGACAGTTATAGCCGTTATCAAAAGCGACCATAAAAATCTCTGAATTGATAGGAACACTTTAAAAATCTCCACAAACAGAACATCCATTTTTAAAACGAACAAACCATGCAATATTCAAATTTCCATTCGTATTTTTCTTCAATCTCCGCGCTATATCGCAAAGCCTGCAAAGTAATATCTATTTATAGACTATACCAACAATGCAGTGTTGACTGTTGATGCAGACCGAATCAATTGGAACCCTATGAATTGGAATTTAATCATAGGACTCAAATATTGATACTACGTGCATCGGGCTAACTTAGCAAGACCGAGCTGTAATCCTATTGCAGTTCCGATATTATATCTGTGATATTGTAGGATTAAGTAGTGAAATGATATTGAATCGAGTTCGGAGATTTACGTAATCTTGATGAAGATAATAAACGCAAATATAGGTACTTAATATCTTTCATAAATTAAGTACCTCATCTAGTGGGTAAAGTGACCTTTTAGACAAAAATTGCCTGTGTTAGGGTAATTTTCTCTTCCGAATTTTAAAGTTACGTGGTGTACCATAAATTTCAAATCTTAAAATCTTAAGAAATTTGGTAGGTTTACAAAAAGATAAGATGTCAAACTAAAAATAGATAAAAATTAACAAAAGCAAATTTTTTACTTTCTACTCTCTTTAATGTCTACATGTGTATTAAAATAGAACAGTAAAGTTGAAAAATTCAATTCTAGCACCTGTGTCGGTCGCTAGTCTTCTTCTTCCTGCCCTTGTCCCAGATTACTTGGGGTCGGCGCAACACGTTTTTTTCTTCCACTCTATCCTGTCAGCCGTCACACTATCACTAACTTCCTTTTCTTTCATATCACTCCTCACACAATCCATCTCTTCTTCGGCCTCCCTCTTCTTCTCCATCCATCTACTTGTAAACTCAGAACTCTTTTAGTAACATGTGTTTCATCCCTCCTCTTCACATGACCATACCAAGACAAACGATTTCCTTTTCCAACGGTCGCTAGTATATTTCTATAAGTATTATTATTCATTTAGTTTTCAAGTTATAATAGATTCATTTTAGACACTTACATCATAAACATTCTATTCGAATTAAAGCAAAATTATTGCCGAGAAACATCACAAATACATTAGATTGTACAAAATTCCAATAATCCTAAGTCTAGACTAAGTCAGATTATCTTAAGTAAATATTAATTTATCCAATATGTTAAATGACAACCTGTTAGGCAAAAAAATACTTTTTTACCTAACAAATTAATCAATATTCTAGTCCCTTGTGTCTGGTCCTGCTAATCTTTACCGGTTTCTATTATTGCGGAACTTCCTAATTATAGCTTCTAAAGATCGGAACAGGGGGCTTACTCTCAAGTTTAATTCCGATCGTTAGACATTGAAATTGTAACGTTAGGTACTCTTGAATTCGATGGTAGCGCAATTTGGTCCTAGCATCGAATTCAAGAGTACCTAACGTCGCAATTATGTCGACCGATCGGAATTAAACTCGAGAGTAATCCCCAAGGTGTTTTTATATTGATCTGCTGGGTTTACACCTCTTTTCAGCTCATTTTCTCTTGATTAGGAAATGTTGGTAGTAATTGACAAACCTGGATGAGATTTCGCATGAATAGCATGAGCATGCTCAATCCTAATAAAAATGAAATTCTGTTCTATTCTTTTCTATTCTATTCTATTCCCACTACTAAGACCCTTGTTTCCTGTCTATAAAACTGGGCTGTTAGTCACTACGCTAGTTCAGTGTGGATGCCAGATAAAAACCGGTCAAGTGCGAGTTGGACTCACGCACCAAATGACCAAGCACCAAGCCACGCACCTAGGGTTTCGTACAAACTTACCTAAGTGAATACTTCGGTTCCCGAATAGAATCTCGAAAAATTTTCCGGATCGCAAGAAGTAATTATTGTGTGACGTAACTACTACGGTTTTCCCATAATCTATACCAATTATAAGACCTTACTTTTTGTCAAACAGGATTCTAGGTCAACAGGAAGGTGAAATTCTAAGTCCCTATATAGGTTTGAACTTCCTTGCTTGTGTCCAAAAATGTGTTACAAACGACCCTATCTTTAAATTCGGAAAGAAAATTTGAGTTGGTATTTGATATTAATTTCTGTTTAATATTTCCTCCATTCTTGAAAAAAAAGGTCTTGAAAAACGGATAAAAGGGCAACAAAATAATCTATTGTGGTTTTTTTTATGGTAGGTTTAATCATCCAATGACAAATCCCGCCCTTAGGCGGAGCGGGAAGTAGTGTCAAACTCTTACTGACTAAAAAATACTCCGTTCGTTTGTTGTCTATCATGCCGGGGCCGGGTATTTCTTTCGGAATCTGACCCATGACCCAAGCAGGCTACGACCCTGCCTGCCTGCAGCTAGCAGGCTGGGCGGTTTGCTGACAGCTCCTTGAGGCGCGCGGGAACATTACGCGCCGTCGACGACTTGGGCTCGGTCCGGTCTGTTACCGGATCGGATAGCGTGCTACCCATTGCACGCCGTCCGCAAGCCCGCGCCTACAGTGATCTTTTATGGGTTCCGTTCTTACTGACTGAGGAATAGAACACTAAAAAAGTGTATCTTTTTGTTTTTTAGACTTGACAAGTGTCAAGTCAAGAAAAAATATCATTTGGGAAGTCCCAAATGATATTTTTTCTTCATCGGTTTCAGAACAGCGGTAGTGTTGTACATTAATTTCTCGTTTTCAAATACTTTGAACGGATATCTTGCTAGTTTCAGTTCAAAGTTACACAAGTTACTTACGTGTATAACGATGTTGGATAGCTGAATTGATGTATCATGCACATGTAGGTATATGTTCGTGTACATAATTCAGTACAATTTGAAACTTAATCTTACCAGCTTACTGAGAATTCCTGTAGTCAGCTACTGCATTAACTACTCAATACACACGTTAGATAACTTAATAAAGTTTGCTTGATAACTTGAAAACTTCTTGTTCATCAAAATTCTGCAAGATATCTCATAGCTTATTCTGCAAATATTAACTTTCTTGTTCTACGCTAAAATATAATTAAATATTAAAGTACTGGCTTTTGCCCGCGGCTTTGCTCCCGCTTTTACCCTATTCTACCCTACTCTACTCTACACTACTCTACTCAAACCTACTCTACTCTACTCTTCCTACTCAACCTGCTCATTTATTTGTATAGGGTAGAGTTACCCTATACCAATAAAAGAGCAGGTTTTGTTTTTTTTTTATTTAACGGGATAAAATCCTATGTCCGTCTACTTGTTCTGAGCTACCTTTCCCACCGATTTTCAGCCAAATCAGTTCAGCCGTTCTTGAGTTATAAATAGTGTAACTAACACAACTTTCTTTTATATATAAATACATATATGTAGTCTATATAGACTTGTAGTGAGAGCTTTGTTTGGGTAGTACTCCTAATTAAAAAACGTTCGTGTTTGAATAGCAATCTGGAGATGGTTTGAAAGAGTACACGAGCCATGGAACGGCGACTGAGAGAACATAGGTGGGATTTATTCAGTAAGAACCTGGCACTCCTTCTCACTCCACCCAGAGCGGGAGGAGATACTTAGTTGTTGGTCATTCTAAAACTTTATAGATAGTCTCTTTCTGACCACTATTTTTTTATGATTTTTTATTCAAACGCGAAGTGTGTTGAAATTGTTATAAGGTACTTAAACTAGCGGTTCTGGCACACGTAAGTTGCCTTACGAAGCTGGTCTTTTGTCAAACCTTCTAGGAAGATTTAGGTGACATACAAAGATACATGTACAGTAGAATTATGTATATGAAGATTATGTGCCCATTACTTTGAATGAGTTAAGTACCTAAGTTCTATATGGCATCGATGTCTTAAATAGAGCACACAGTGTGGCTTCGCCTCAAAACGCATCGCGTCTTATTGTGAGCTGTTCCTGAAATCAAAATGTGAACATGCTTTTTAATAACGAATTCCTGTTATCATCACACTATTGTCCATAAAGTTGCAACAATTAGTTTTAATAATAATAAACTTGAACCCTGTTCCCGTTGCTAGAGGGTTACTAATTGTTTATTACTTAAATGTTATTTTTAATACGTTTTATTGTAAGATATATTTAAAAAAGTAAATAATATGTGGCTTACACAAAAAAAAAAAAAGATTAACAATAATAATTTTATTTTAAGAAATTTTACCCACATTTACATATTTTAAATTATAACAAAGTACATAGAAATATACATTTTCGTGTATATTTCTATATAATTTGTAATAATATGTACATTATGCGAGTACTTTTAAACATTACAAACCTATTAAAACTATTGCATTAAAATGAAATATACGTTAAAATAATATTATAATTATTTATGGACAGGTACAGAGCTTAGTTCAATTCAAACGTAACTGTTTAGGAGTTTATTTTCATAAAACTATTTAATTGAACCTGTTGAATTCATTATGTTGAAGTAATAATGAATATTAAGTATTCTAGTAGCCCAATGAATGTTGAAATAAGGGCTAGAAAGGAAATAAATTTGCTAATATTAAATTTTACTATTCAAAAATATCTACGTTGCATTTTTTCAACTACGATTTTGTTTACTTTCAGTATAACCAAATGCGGTTGTGTACTGAAAATATATATTATCAGAGAGATAGATAGATATATAGATAAACTATTTATTTTTCAGAACACCACACACACGAAAGCACTATTAAATTATAAAGATTAAGCACTTGTACTAATATAAACAACATCAACAAAGAAAATATTATAAACACATAAAAATTTAGAAAAAAAATTAAAGAAATGAAGAAAAGTACAAAGATGAGAGCCATATTGCGGTGTGCATCTCAGTGTTGCACCAAATGGGTGCCAGGCAAATATCACGGCAGCTGATATTCTGCTGGATTATACACCGTTAAATTAATGTCTTTAAGTAAACGAGTCAATGACCTTATAAGTAGTTGTCGGTCATTGCGTACTAACTACCTACAGGTCATTGGATACACCCAGCTGACGTTTACTTAAAGAAATGAATTTCGTATATGCGTAAATTAATTCGAGTATTTTTTTAATTTTATCTTTATAAATCGATAGTGTTTCTACTTCGTTGAAAAGGAGGATCACACGACCAGACGAGTGTTTTTTTTTTTGGTGGTGGGTAAAATCATCCAATGACATCTCCCGCCACTTTTACTGACTAAAAACCCACCCCGTTCCTTCGTTGCCTTAGATACCAGGGCCGAGCTTTCCTTTCTTTTGACCATGCCTGCCTGCAGCTAGCAGGCTGGGTCTCTACGGTTTGCTGACAACTCCTTGAGGCGCGCGGGAACAGTGCGCACCGTCGACGACCTGGGGTTGGTCCGGATGGTTACCGGACGGTCGGACTGCGAGCTATCCATAGCTCGTCTCTGGTTAGGCCAACTGTTCGATTGTTGACTTCGGGCTATCGTACATCTTCTAAGCACGCGGAAAACTCTAGTACCGTGGTGCAAGGTTTATGAATCATTTAGATCCCATGTTAAACTTGGTTTTTGAGCTTGCAGTCACATAGAGTTTAGTTAGAAATGCTTGTAACAAAGTCTTTGGAGCCACAGAACTAAACTACGAAATCGCTATCCCGAATTTTGAGAGAAATCGTAATAAAAAGAATATGGTTTATTTATAAAACGTTGCAAGTTTAAAGTAAAATACGTAAAAACAAATAAAACGCATAAATGAAGTAAGTTAGACTTATATTTCAGGCTAGAGAGTACTAAAAATAATAAATTTACAATAATTAAATTTACTATATTAAATAATTTAAACTTATTGAACTAAGAGCAAAACATGTTTTATTTACAAACTAAAAGGAATTAGAGTTCTACACGCGAAGTGAACATAATAATATCTTTTCTCATCTTCTTTTCATTTTTTTTTTTTTCATTTTCTTTTTCTTATCTTTGTCTCGAGCCATACGTATAATGAATAATATAACACTGTCGGAGGATTTATTTGGCCAAAACCTGCTGAAATTTGTGGAAGCAGCTCAGTTAGATCAGTGGTGGCCGAGTGGTAACGACCCCGGCTTACGAGTTGTAGGTCGCGGGTTCAAGTCCAGCCAGGCGCATTACTTTGTGTAATTTATTTCATCACCACTGCTCTCAGAATGGTGAAGGAAAACATCGTGAGGACACCTGCATGTCCTAGAACTAAAAATTCAAAGATCCACCAACCCGCATAGGGCTCGTGTGGAGGATTACGGCCCGTTACCTCTCCTAGAGAGGAGGCCTGTGTCCCAACAGTGGGAACATTAAAAGGCTGATGATGATGATGAGCTCAAATAATTATCGAGAAAGGTTCAGACCTTTTAAAAAAATATATAATCTTAGTTAAATAATTGTGTATAATAAGAGTTAGTTATAACATCGCCTTGGACGCGTCTGTAAAGGTGTTATAACTTAATAAATAAAATAAATATATATATGCTACAGTGTGAAATCATCTCTCGAGCAGTTGTCCATACCAGACACCTAGCTGTCTGGTCGGAGAATCCTCCATGTTGAGGAGTATTACATCAAATAATCGTCATCACCGTCGTCCAATAAGATATCAGAAATATCATGCGATCTCGTTTCTGATTGGTTGCTCATATTCTTCCCACAACCCTGCTCCTCGACTATTGTAACAATTTTTTAGACGCCATTATCTATACTTATAATAAATCTGTAGAAGTAAAAATTCTGTACATTTAAAATATCAAAAAAATAAATGGCTGGGGATGTTACTAGACCGACACCGAACCCAAAAATGTGATTAAAAAAATTTTTGTCTGTCTGTTTGTTTGTTCCGGCATCACGCAAAAACTACCAGTTCGATTACGATGAAACTCGGTATAATTATTCTTTAATATCCTGGGCACCACACTGGGTACCTACTTTTTATCCCGGAAAAATAGATACAATAAAAAACAAACTTAATTTTGCGTTTCGATCCCTAGACTCGATTACTGTACCAACCGCAAATAATAAGTTTGTCGTAGGTTACGTCACCCGCAGTGGAGTTCACTAAGGGGCGCTGCATACGGCTAAGATACTATAATAAGAAATAAGATACTATAATATAATAATAATATTATAGTATCGGCTAAGACACTATATTAGGATACTATAATGAGACACAATTGGTTTTTTATTGTATTTAGCTACAAAGGGCCCGCGCCGGGACAGAAGTATTAATACCGGTATGCTCGATAGATAACGTTCTACACTAATAGCACTTTACACAAAAAACTCATTGATAAGATTCGTAGTCCATGCGAACGAAGTCGCGGGCACAGCTAGTTGCAAAATATATTCGCTTGACCTCTTGAACTTAACATTGCATATTATGTCTATCAAATTCCTAAGTACATGAACCATCAAGCAAGCAAAAGTAATACAAATTTATATGGAACTATATCACGCAGTTACACTCCCATTTCAGCGGAGGTTCGCGGGACTTTACACTCTGTTCCGCTTATCACACGGCACGATAGGCAACGAAGGAACGGGGTAGGTTTTCAGTCAGTAAGAGTCTGACACTACTTGCCGCTCCGCCCAAGGGCGGGATTTGTCATTGGATGATTTTACCTACCATAACAAAAAAAAAAAAAAACTAGTTTCTGCCAGCGGCTTCGCCCGAGTGAAAGTCGGTTTCTCTAACCCACTTACAACCCTTATTCCCCATAGGGGTGGAGTTTCGTAAAATCCATTCTTAGTGGATGTTTTCTTTATTTTTTATTTGATATAAACTAGTCCTTGACTGCGATCCCACCCGATGGTAAACAGTGATGCAATCGCTGATGGTGAGGAGCACTAGTTTATTAAGAGCCTATTCAATCTAGCCTAAACCTAACATAATCACCAAACCTAAACCTATCATAATCTACCTAAATTATAACACCCTATAAAAAACCTACCTGCCAAATTTTAAGTTTGTAGGTGTTACAGTTTCTGAGATTTCGTGTTTAATCAGTGAGTGGTATTTCAGATTTATGTATAGAAAATAGAAAGGAGGCTTGAACTCCTTAAAAGCGCTTTTACAAAATTGCTGACTACACCGCGCGTCACAGGATTCATAATCATTTTTTGAGTTGCATACTACAATTATTTATTAATAATTCATAATTCATAATAATTCATAATTCATAATCATTTATTTGCTAATATGGGTAAATTACATAAAGTTGTTAAAAATTATATATAGCACAGTCCAACCATATTACACCTAAAGGCATGGAAATCAAAAGCTTTATTATTTATCAGTGAAACAATGAAGTTATATTAATGCCATCAGAAAAGTTCAAGTTTAAATGTCATATATTAAGTAATAATGGCAAAATAATATTAGTGATTAAATGTTAAGTAAGAATATAATTTAAATTTGATACATTATTTGGTAATTTCATTATGGCAAATAATAAAAACATTATTTTACTTCTTATTAAACTAACTTTTTTTTAAGCTTTGTAACAATGTCAACTTAATTATTAAATATTTATTATTTGAATTTGGATTATATATTCATAGATAAAAAAATATACTTTCATACGGAAAATTATCAATAGCTATCGGTTTTACAGAATTATTTTTGGTGTTTTACTGAAAACTTTTGTATGAAACTTAATAAATTGAATTGAACATACTAAAGCTGAAGATACATTTGTACTATGGACATTTTTATAAATGACTAAATTATTGTATCTTCGGTGTAACAAAGCATCAAAAGATTCCCTAAAGTGAAACTTCCTTTGCAGAGATTAGGATTTTACTTATGTACGTGAACAAATTGAAATATTTATTTAAAACACTCCCAGTATAAATTATCATACTTTCTCAGGCATCTATTGCTTTTTTTTTTGGGGCTATATCTTAAGCCTAATCACACATCAAAGTTCGCTCAAATTCAAGAAAAATTGTGATAGCCCTCATAAGAAGAAAACACAAGAATCGCATTCCATTAAAGGACAAAACATTATGATCTAGCTTAAATCATAAACTCCTTGTCGGTGGTTACGCTTGGTAATAACTATTTTTATATCTTGTTTAACCTGGTATATGTACATTTATTGGCACGTTTATGAAGGATTATTATTGGCGTTTTACTATTGAAGGCGTCGTAAACGTATGGGAGTATGGCAAGAGTAAATAAGGTGATTACTTTTTTGTAGTAACAGTGTGTTGGTGCTGTATAATTCATCATCTTCTTCCTGCCTTTGTCCCGTTTTATTTGGGGTCGGCGAAATACGTTTTTTTTTCTTCCATTCTGTATAGTCACTCGTCACGCTATCACTAACTCCCTTTTCTTTCATACCACTTTTCACACAATCAGTCCATCTTTTCTTGGGCCTCCCTCTCCCTCTCCATCCATCCATCCATTGGTTCTGTATAATTATTAAAAAAAATGTATTGATGATGATAATTTGAAGATATTGTTAACAGGGCCCTTTCCAAGCCGTCTATAGTATCTACATGTTATTATGGTTTAAAGCTTATTTTATTCAATGCAATCCAACGCAATGCAACGTAACAACGTAACGTAACGCAACGTATGCAACGTTCTGTTAGCATTCAGTAACTTCGTCATTCACTTGAATATTTCACAAAACTTGTGTATTTGATTCGATGGTTCATTCCTAGAAGTACTACTTTTTAGGTTATTTATAGAAATGTTTTTCTGTTCTAAGGTTTCGTACCTCAAAAGAAAAAACGGAACCCTTATAGGGTCACTTTATTGTCCGTCTGTTTGTCTGTCAGCCTGTCAAGACTCTTTTTTCGGGAACGCGTGGAGGTATCGAGTTGTCGATTCAAAAAAATCTTCGAGATTCGATTTGGGAATTGAACTATTTACATAAATAACTTTGTACAAAACCCTCTGTGTGCGAATCCGACACGCACTTCGCAATTTTTGTAAGAAGCGTAGCGTGGCAAGCGAGCTTTGTCGGCTACAATGTCATAGCTTATCATCAAATAAAATAGTGAGCATAAGCGGGCCTATCCACAATAAAATAATAAATAATCTTAAGCCACTTATCCGCTTCATAACGGTCCTATTTTCGTCTGCCTAACAAAATAATTATTTTCTTGTATCTATCATCTTTAAAGTATAATTTTTAACCAGTGTTTAAGTAAATAAGAGCTATTTTTCATGCGATCTCTTTCAATATCACATATACCTGCCTAAAACACGAAAACGACAAAAAAAAAATTCTATTCAGCCACTCTGAAAGAAAATATTAATTAGAAGATACTATGAAATAGACGTACTTTCTATTTTGGTAATTAATTAAATACTAATTTTCAACAACATAAAAGATTTTAATTTTCTTTCATTTTTCAGATTGGATCCTACAGAACAAGATAGTGCAGCACATTCAGTCTTCAAAGAAGCCTACGAGCATGGGTTAATGTACCCAGCAAAGTGCAAAGAAAAATACGCCTTATGTCCATTCAAGTCATCACTGCTATTTGACCTAATCAGATACCTATTACGTCATCCATAAAGTCTATTTTAGCTATAGATAGGGTAAAATAAATTGAAGTAATTTAACACGTTTTTATCTTAAAGAGCTAGCAAATTGCTTGGTAGCAAAATTTTCAAATATTTTAAAATGAGCAATTTAGCAGTCTTTTGACGTCGAAGAATGAAATGAAAAACCTTGTAACTCTCACAAGGGTTTCTAATAAATCTAATGATGCGAGTCATAAAATGGATATTGATAAAGAACGCGAAACGATCTAAGTACTTCTTAATACATCAATTGTAATCAAAATAATGGCGTGAATAACTACTTCACATGTTATTTCAACCACAATTATGGTTTTAGATTAATGATTATATCAGTTATAGGAAAAGACAAAAGTGATTTTAGCACATAACCAGCTTTTGCCCGTGGTTTCGTACGCGTAGAAGTCAAAAATGGTTCTGATAGGATTCAAATAAAATCAAAAGCAATAGGAGTATTGATATCAACTTAGAAGCAAATCACCCCAAACATAACTTTCTACTCGTTTTTAACCTTCAAATTTCAATAAAATACATAACTCAGCTTATATTAATGCTGATAAAGAATGTTCACGCATAAATTGGACCAAGGAATCATGCTGTCCCATACAAACTTGGTCTTCCTTTTTAACCTTCTTAGAGGTAGAATTTTGAAAAATCCTGTCTTATCGGATGCCTACGTCATACAAAGAACATAGCCTCCAAGTTTCAAATCTTTATGATCAGCGGTTTAAACTGTGCGTTTATCCGTCAGTCAGTTATTCAGGAAAAAGCATTTTATAAGTTATATACGGATGCAAATAAGCAATAGTGTGTCAACCCAAAAAGTTAAATTTGGAAATATCGATATATTTTCGTATTTAATAATATACAAAAATATTTCAAATCATTTAAATTTAAATGCCATTTTCTTATTTGTTTTATGTCAAAAGTGTACTTTAACATAAAACAAATAAGAAAATGGCATCTGATACCATTTACAAGCAACGTGCCTTAGCTCAAGCTCATATAGGTGTTACAAATCTTTAAAATTCTCTAATTTTCTCTATTACAATATACGTGTCATACATCTAAACCTTTCTCATGAATAATTCTATTTATATTATGAAAACCGTATAAAAATAACTTCACAAGTTTTTGAGTTTTTCGCGAAAGGAAAGACAGATGCAGTGAAGAGTTTTTCTTTTTTTTTGTGTAGATTTGGATTAGAAAGGACAGCAATTATTTCACAGAGAATTTTTCAGACATGATTCAGCTTTTTTTCTCACAAAAGAACAACTGCCCTACAGCTTTTAAGAAAATACCATGAAATACAAAGAAAGAGAGAATATAAAGAAAAGAAATAAATTATAGCATGCCACAACGCAACAAACCTGCTTAAATATTATGAAACAGTGCTATAGTCTTTGTACACCTACAAAAATGCATTGTGTGTTTTTTATAACCATCGTCATAAGGTTCAAAATGAGTGATACGGATCTATAAAATGAAACAACCAACCTATCCATAACTTGCATCAGGCGAAGTAACATCAGACATCATTAGCGATCTAGGGAGTGTATGTTTGAAGATACTCGTTCCAACATTAATGGCACAGAGTAAATACTCAATGGATAATTAACTTTATTAAATTACGCAGCTTTTATTCAGATCTTTAAATTTTCCACACCAGAGTTCAGGGTCTTTTCATTTGATTTGAATAAGATCTGTGCTGTGTGTCAGTAAATTGACGCACAATTATATTCCACTATTAGAATCAAGTATTGTTATAACTGAGCCTATAAATGACCATAAAGGCTATAGATTCAACGGCCAGAGAGAATATTTTGCTTAGCTTTACCTGTATGTACGTATATTCAACAGCACGCCGCTAATATCACTTTGACCTTGAGCTAACCAAAATGATTGCAATCAATACCGAAATGCCAGCTTACATCACATGTATCAGCAGTTGCTGATTTGAAATTACTATGCTTAAGTAATGAGTAAATAAACGATACTTATCTAGCCACAAATTTTGGTAAAAAATGTACGTATCGACGTATATTTATTCCATACTTCTTCTTTCTTCTACTCTACTTTTATTTCATTTTTTCAACGAGCATGGATTGAAATCTGTTAGCTATTTCCTCTGTGTTACCGATACTAACAAGTCTACAACATACATGATAAAACCGCAACTGGATCGCTTCTGAATCGCCTGTTTGAATTTGCCGTTTGCCTATAGATGGTAGTAGTATCGAACTTATACCATTGACTTCACTAGAAATAGACCACCATCATTATTATTTGCAATGGACTATTATTTTTTTGTTAAATTCTGCAAACTATCATTAGGTAAACAACCTAATGGACCTACCACTAGATTGCATCATTAGGTATGTAACATAATGAGCCTACCACTAGGTTGCATCATTAGGTATACAACTTAATGGATCTACCAATAGGTTGCATCATTAGGTATGCAATCTAATGGGCCTACCACTAGGATGCATACCTAATGATAATTTGCAGAATGGTTTTCACTACAGTTTTGCCTGCGCAGGCCGGCTTGTACACGGAAGACCATGTGAAGCTGAACAAGTTGTTTTTTATAATATAGTTATACAGTCGGGTTGTAGGATAGTTTAAAGAAGTCACCGCGACCTTAGAACGCAAAAGGCAACTGAAAGAACTCAAGTGCGATTAGTCAGTCTAAGTGGGAGAAGTTGATGATTTCTTGCACAATTTCTTGTTATCAGAAAAGGGCCTTAAAAAAATAATATTTTTTTGTCAGTAATTTATAAAAAGCAAAGCAAAAGTCCAAAATGTGTGGTATTGATATGCGCCATTGGAATGGCACGTGGTCTTGTCCAAACATTGTTTTCAACTTTTGTTCAACGATCGCACTTATCAATCCGTCCGTCTTTTTCCAACTATTTTGGCGTCGCTTACCAGTCTGACCAGATATAATACGTACGGATTTTCTGCCTATCTGACCTCCACAACCTAGAATTTGCATTTAACAGCAAATGAAAAAAGAAAGAAAAACCGTTTATTTACAAGGAATGATGCAACTAAAAACTAGACAAACATAACATTTTAAAGGAAAGATATGCGTCTCATCCGGGCAAAACGGCCGAACGCTCAGCATAAAGCTGTCAGCAAATCCCTTGGTAATACTGATGTCTGAGCACAAAATCTTGGAATCTCTCCCCTATTCTCTCTCTCACTCAGTCAATAATGAATAATTTACTGTACATTAATGTTCACCACTATTTTTAATAAGTACGAATATTTAAAGGACTTTATTATATGGAAAAAATAATATTCATAGACAACAAAGCTATTAGCGTTTTTGTATATATCCAGAAATATCATTTAATTTATTGAAATATTTTAGAGGCTCATTGGTCATGAATGAATAAAGGGCGATAAAAATTAAAAACACCACGCGTAGTATTTTTTTGTAGCAATTGATAGGAATGATTGATTAAATTATGATTTTACCAATTATGTCATTTTTTTGTTTTTCTGATTTCGTTATTTTTACTTTTGACCACACAAATATGATCATTGACGGTACAGAGAGAGTCCTATTTTTTTGTACTAATAAAAGAAAAAGTGGTTTACATGAATATTTATTTATCTCACACCTAAAAAACTGATTTGCATTGGTACACTTAGGTACAGCAAGGTTCGGTTTACACCCAACGTCAGGCAACTGCCACGTAGTTGTCCAATTTGCTTCTAGACCTATTTGGAGCAGTTGTGAGACACATTTTTTTTTTTTGTTTCCTACATATTTGTTTCTACATTGTGTGTATTTCAGTGTTTTTAATAAATATGTTCATTCTTTTCTTTGTTTATTTATTCATGAATGTGTAAACTAATGGAAAAACTAAACACATTCAACAGCCAATTTAGTTTTCCCAGTCATTGAATGGGAAAACTAAACTCACGTTCAGATTTAGCAAACTTATTGATAAATTGATACTTATGTACTTCCACGAAATAGTATCTATTTCTTCGTCTAATTACCTAGTTTTGTGCTAAACTTTCATCCGTATCTAAACCAGACAAGTATTAATATGTTTGAGTTAGGATATCACTCAGAACAAAGAGATACGTGGCAACATTTCAAAGTTTAAGTCAACTCAGTGTAGCGGGCTTTCTAATATTCCTGAATAGAATAACAAGGCAGATCGTGTTGGATTATGAGACGATCATGATGTATGATGAAGTGGATGTAGATACGGTAAATGTTCAATCAATTAGCTTGTTTTAAAAAGTATTTAGTTTAGTTTATATATCTGAATAGTTAATTGACCAAAGATACGTACGAGATGCACCATAACAAACTCACATCCTAATAGTAGTTTTTTTTAAGGCTGTAAATCTTTTTTTTTGCCCTTTGTGCTCTAGGACTACAAGTATGTATTTCTTGACCCATGGCCCTAGATGGTTTTGGGTAGCCCCTACCGTTTGGCTGACGTCTGTTCGAGACGTGTGTGGAATACTGCACTCCGTCGACGACTCGGACTCGGTCCGGACGGCTACCAGACGGCCGGACTGCGAGCTATTGCTCGTCATCTGCAAGCCTGCGTCTACGGTGGCTGATAGTCAATGTCAGGGTCTCAGCAGCTAGAGCGTGAGGAATTCGTTCCATCTCGTGTCCAGCCATCTCCTTCACCAGCATTACTGCTTCGCAGAACGAAGTGACCGCCGCCCGTTAGTCCTCGCTCCGGAGCATGGCCTGTACCAGTACCAGGCGCGAGAGTTCGCTGCTGCCGATCGCCCCCATGAGGACATGGCAATGCTTAGCCCAAGCGGGGTGTGTGGTCCACCGTATCCTCTTGGTGGTACAATGGTGTCACCCCTCATCACTAATTAAAGTATAATTTCTTTGTACTCCCACATGCTGTCAACTCAACAATTTTACTTAGCATTTCTGTTGTTGTATAAATATACAAAAGCATCTATTACCGCGTATTTAACGCCATAATTATGTACACACCTGATCCTAACACTTTTGTATTACCATCAGGTTGCACAGCTCACCTTTGCGGGCATTAAACCGCATGCGGACCGAAAGCTTGATCCCTCATAGCAAGATCTAGCCTTTTATTTACGTTTAAAGTATTACATAGCTTGAATTTATTTCAGAATACAATGTGTAGTAATAATTCACATATTAGATGTGTTAAATGAATATCCAAGATTACTTCATTGTCTGCGTTAGGCTGGGGTTACATAACTCTGCTTGCGCTTGAGAACAAAGGCCAAAGATAAAGCTGTGCTATAGATTATGTAACAGCATTTAACAAAGTGGTTTATACAATCATTTCTAAGCACACTCCCGCATGTATTTATAAAGAGCATGAGCAGAGGTTTAAATTGTACAAGTAACTTTTTGCTAATTATTTGCTATCGCTAAGTTCTACCAGTGGGTTTTTCCGTGTGAAAGTAGAATTGTAGCCCAAGAGAATATATTCCCGGAATAAATAATCTAAATAGATTTAACCGTCTTCTTCGTGTCAATGAACTCAAACTATTTTTTTTCTGACCATTATTTGGCAACCTGTACGTCTCTGTACAAATCCTAAAAAGTGCAATTGGTTGAGCAGGATGAGCACCATAGCAGGTGACGCATGTCTAGTGAAGATTCCACACTGGTTTAGGGCTGATTTCATCATTCACTATAAAAATTTAGTTCAACTAAACTGAGCTCAGCGTAATCTAGTTTAAAAACCCGTGTCGAAAACATACCAAAATAAAAGAATTGAAACTGAGTTTAGCGTAAACTAGATTCAATTTATAGTGGTGAAACGCAAAATGAAGCTATAATCTCATTTTGTTTGGCTCTAAGGGCCAAATTCACCAAGAAACTAATCGTGATTGTTCAAAACAAAACACAGTTAGAGCGTCTAATCGAGATTATAGCTTCATTTTGCGTTTCACCGCGATGAATTGAACCTAGCTTACGCTAAACTCAGTATCAATTCTTTTGTTTTCGCCCATGTTTACGACACGGGTCTTTAAACTAGATTACGCTGAGCTCAGTTTAGTTGAACTAAGTTTTTATATTGAATGATGAAATCAGCTCTTAGTCGTGCGCTGAATTTAATCCAAATCCATTAGACTTTTGAGCGTGGATGAGTAACAAACATATTGTACATATGTATGTGTATGTGTATACACACCTACGCATATATTAGTGTAACAGTATGATTCATGACAGCTGTTCCTAACGCCTAATTTTGTTACGATCAAGTAGGACTAATTAGTTAGTTCAGTGATTTCATAAATTACATAAATCACAAAATAAAATTAAGTTTACATTATGTGTTATTTTTGTTCAACGTAAATAGATCCTCAGGATAAATCACATTACCTAGTATGCTTTACACACTTGTATTTTCTGTACTAATGAGGCTTTCTTAATATTCAGTACGAATTGTATTAGATTCGTGGAATCTTTACTTTTTCTATTATATTTTCTGCCATGGAATCAATACAGTTTTTTCACACCCTAGCTTTCAGATACTACTTAGTTCAGAAAGATTTAGGGCCAAATTCACCAATAAACTAGTCGCGATTCGTTCAAACAAAACGCAGTTTGAGCGACTAATCGAGATTATAGCTTCATTTTGCGATTCACCGCGATGAATTGAACGTAGTTTACGCTAAACTCAGTTTCAATTCTTTTGTTGTCGCCCATGTTTACGACACGATTCTTTAAACTAGATTACGCTGAGCTCAGTTTAGTTGAACTAAGTTTTTATATTGAATGATGAAATCAGCCCTTATTAATACAAGACATAGGGTTGCCATCTCGTGGGGCGATTATCGGCTGCCACAGGCGTGGTCTTGCTGACGAGGAGCAGTAGGTGGGTCGCTGTCTGACAAAGATCAAGCGAGAACTACATCGGACCACTGCGCACGTGGGCCACGCCTGATCTGTACGTAGCGGCGCGTCGCGTGGCGTGGATCTAATGTAGCTCTACAAGTCTAATTAGTCTGTAAAATGTGTGGAGACCGACGCGCCCAGATCGGCGTGCGTGGCCCAGGTGTGCCCAATGTAGTTCTACATTCAAGCCCGGGTCGACAGCGAGTTGCGTTCCTCGTGCTCTTTAAAACATTGTTAAAGCAGACGAGGCCTGCTGGGACCAATGCCGCCCGGGTCACGGGGTTATTCTGAAGAGTTGCCGTGACCCTGGAACGCAAAGGACAACTGAAAGACTACAGGATGGTGATAGTTAGTAAAATTCTGATACACTATACCTTTCGCTCCACCCAGAGCGAGAGAAGTTTTTTTTATTATGCGTAAGCTCGCTTTGACCACTACCTCTCCTGATGGTAAGAGATGATGTGGACGACGATGGAATAAGCTTGCCTAATATGATAATTTCTTATCCTTGAAAAAAAAAGCACCTTTACCTAACGCTTTGGAAAAATACCAACAATGTTATGCCTATCAACTATCGTATTTTTGTGTTATCGAAAACAGATTTAGAGTATGAAAGCAAATTCATTAATTCTGACATTCAATTAACCTCAAAATCGTAATTACTTTAGGATATTGGAATTGTTTTATTATATAATAAGTCTCGTAGGGCCCAACCTAAATTTAGGTTGATGTATATTACAACTTAATGTACTAAAAATAGGTAAAAGTAGTTTTTTTATGGTAGGTAAAATCATCCAATGACATATCCCGTCCCTGGGCGGAGTGAGAAATAGTGTCAGACTCTTACTGACTAAAAACCTACCCCGTTACTTCGTTGCCAATCGTGTCGGGGCCGGGCCTTTCTTTCAGAAACTGACCCATGACCCCAACAGCCTTCGACCCTGCCTGCCTGCATCTAGCAGGCTGGGCCTCTACGGTTTGCTGACCGCTCCTTGAGGCGCGGCCTAGAACTTTAGTGTAGTAAAAAAGCGTTCAAATGAAATGCTTTTAACTAAATTCAGTCTTTTGAGACTGTTTAAACTAAAAAATACGTTGAAATATCATATTATCATTTTGAGTCTCTGGTATGTAATTTTATGATTTTAAAAAGTGTTTTGTGCCAGAATGTCTAAATATTTTAGTCATTTAATTCTGTTTCTTTGTCTATCTAGTGTCTTTGGGCCTTAAGACAATAGAATAAAGAGTTATACAATATTATTTTTAGTATATGCGAAACCTGAATATAAATAAATAAATAATATTGATAATTTTTATTTAATTGGACAACAATATAGTTGGTTCAGAATCAGTAACTGAATGAATTCCAATAATTTTTACACCATGTTATATTTTTTCCCAAAAATATTTAAGAAAGGTCACAAGTTGGACACTACACTAAGTACAACACAGGTCACGTCCGGAAGTTACGGTGACAATGTCTTTGTGTGGATAACCAGGTAACATAACGAGCTTATAACTTTGTGATTTTTCATGATAAAGTTATGAAATTTTGTACATAGATTCTTTACATAAAAATTCTAGGCCCGTGTTTCGGGTTTCGCATATACTAAAAATACTGTTGTTTATTTAATGAAATCCAATCACAAAAAATAAAACCCTAACAGATCACATATTCTTTGTCTGCCTGTTAATCCTACATGTAAGATAAGACCTCTTTGTTATACACCTTTAATACTGTTCAACATGGCATTAATATCTTCGACATAAGCGTTTGATGTTGCCAAGTCTTTGTGTGTAACGTACCTACATAAAAGAATTCCGTAAGACTATTATCAGTATCTGTAGAATGACATAAGCAGCGTAACATCACGGGTGTTTTTCTCAAAAGGATAGATATAGATGTTTCTAAAGGATACCCATATATCTTGACTCACACGTACCAGTGCTGTAGTTCTATTGAATAGGGTATAGGATAGTATAATCACTATAATTAACCATATGATGCTCTCACTTTAACTGGGACCCAGGACTCTTCTATAGAAAAAAGAAGGATTCAATGTACAGGAAGAATACAACACTTGATCCATATTTAATTTAACATCCATTCTAACATCATAAATGTTAACGAAACTCGGTCGATCTGTCTGTGACATTTTTATGCCTGTTGTAATAGTTTTGATGAATTTGGTTATAGAGGAAATCGATGGAATAGATTTTGCAGAAAGTCGGGGATGCTTTTTATCCCAGTGGTATATATTTTCAACTTTTACGCGGACAACGTTGTTAGCATAAGCTAAATATAAAAATAAAATTAGAAAAACTCGTACTAAACATAATCCAAAAACAGTTAACGCTAAAAATAGAAACACGAAAGTAAGATTTATGTTCTTAGAGGGTGTTGAAGGTCTCTAAAAATAGATTCCCCTTAAGTAAACACCAAAAACGACCATTGGGGTGTGTTATGTTCTCATCGAAACACGCGGGGGAATTTCAAAGTAAAACTCAATTTAGGCTCAGTTCATGAAATGAATATTATAGCAAAATCGGCGACAAGTTGTCTGCTACTGAGTTTGGCTTAATTTATGTATAAATTATATACTTTATTATGCTACAAGATATTCTAGAAACTTGAAACTTAAACTAAAAAAAACCATACAATTTGCGGAAAACGTGATTACGCCGAAGCTCACTAAGGCCATGGGTTGACATCCAAAACGAAAACCGAGTGTCCTGGAACAAGGCAAGGAAGGAATATACTATGAGTGGTACCAGTCAATTTGTCAGTGAAAATCTCACACACCGTCTCGCTACGCCCAAGAGCGGGAAAAGACTGGACGATTTCCCAAGTAAAAAAAAAATCTAGTGCCTATAATGTTCCCTTAAAAGTATTTTAAAAGCAGGCAGTGATTGCGTGCATTTTATTGTCACTGGTAATGTATTCGATGTATATTTAATTTTTTTTATGTTAGGTAAAATCATCAAATGACAAAACACGCCCTTGGGTGGGGCGGGAGATAGTGTCAGACTCTTACTGACTAAAAACCTACCCTATTCCATTCATTGCCTTTGATCCAGGGCCCCGGGGTTCATTTTCACCAAACCCTTAGCCCCAGTAGGCTTCGGCCTTACTGGGCCCCTACAGTTTGCTAACAACTCCTTGAGGCGCTCGGGAACAGTGCGCGCCATAAAAGACTTGGGCTCGGACCGGTCTGGTACCGGACGAACGGACAGCGAGCTACCCATTGCCTGCCGTCCACAAGCCCGCGCCTATGGTGCCCGGAAATCGGGATCGGAATCCCGGCAGCGGTGGCGGTGCGTGCGCCCCGTTGCTCTTGCCTGATGCGGTCGGCCTCCTCCTTTGCTAGCATTACTGCTTCGCAGAAGGAGGCGACCGCCAGTCATTGCTCCGGAGCATGGCCTGTACCAAGGCCCGGCGCGAGAGATCGCCGCCGCCGATCGCCCCCACAAGTACATGGCGAAAGTATATTTAATGTTCATATCATTGATTTTAAACAGCAAATAGTATTGGCCTTGAATTTACTTTGTGATGCATCTCAACCAATCAAATGCCTAGCTTTATTCCAACTTCGTTTGGATCGGCTTCGAGTCAGACTGGATGCAGATGGATACTATGTTTTACAGGCAGCCGTTACTTATCTGCCCACCACACACCGGTAATTGAGCAATAACTAATGGTAGGTATCCCTTTTTTAGGTGGGAATTCATCTAATGGGCAAAACGTTTTGCCTCGTCGTTTATACCGCGTACACATCGAAAGACTCGAATAGTTTGCCTGCTGCGGTCTTCCCTTCCGATTATAATTTATGTGTCTTCAATGCTAGAATGAATAGGTTTTCAATAAAATAGTGCGCCTCACCATCAACGGTTGCATCACTGCTTACCATCAGGTGGGATCGCAGTGAAGCACTAGTTTGTATAAATTTAAAAAAAATCTAGATTAAACTAACAAAAAAAATATGACGAGTAAAAGTGTTTTATAAAAGCTATTTACAAAATAAATATCATTTAATGACTTATGGGTGTGTCAGGCTTTTGCTGGCTAAAATCACACTTATTATTTTTGGTGTACAATAAAGTGTATTCTATTCTCTGTTCTATTCTGTTTCTTCAGTTGCCTTTTGCGTTACAGGACTACAGCTTTCCCTTTCAGAAGTCAACCCTCAGTAGGTTTCAGCTCTGCTGGGCCCCTTTTGAAAAGACGGTTTTGCTGAAGTCCCTCTGAGGCTCGCGTGGAAAAAATCGCGCCGTCGACGACTCGGACTCAGTCCGGACGGTTACCGGACGGCCGGAGTGCGAGCTACCTATTGCTCGTTATTTGAGAGCCGACATATCACCTCTTGCTCCTAACTATCCGTATTTATTGACAGTCCTCAAAGCTATCCAATGACAGCCGAGGCGTGACGTGCTGTCCGAGGCTCTGTAGAATCTCGGAATGATAAGATACCCATCCACAAACCGACCTCAGCAAGTGTTGCTTAACTTTAAAGTTCGACCTGTGACGCTGTTATTATTTTAGCCATACGCTCCACTTTCTCATATTTTAAATTTGTAACTCGTCTGTAGTTGCTTTCTAGAAACCAAAGATAAGTATTTTACATTGAAACACTTTATAAAATCAGTAAAGTTATTAGGTAAACTCGTATTTCCAAAGAAATCAGTTTTTTGTTCTATCAAGTTAGATACTTTGAAAATAAATTATCATAGTTTTGCGCTTAGAACATGAACTAACTAGGCAAGCTGTTGGAAAGTTTTTCCTCCATTTTCTCCGTGGTTTGGCCTGTAGTCACGATAATTAGCAGAGCTGTGAAAAGACGTTGAGTATTTCCTTTTACAAAGCTATTTTAAAACATGGTCTTATTTTAGCATTTACTAATTAAATTTGGAATAACTTAGTTTTGCTTACAGATCCGTTGAAGTGGACTTTGAGGTTCGTGGAAAACCACTTTAAAGAGATTAGGTAGGCACTAGGCTGTTTTTGGAATAACAGTGAAACACTTATTTTTTTTTTCTTTTTGTTTTGAAATATTGTTAGACGTTGAGAAGAGTCTTTATTATAGTTTGTTTACGCAATCATTTAATAATAAAATCATCACTCAAATTGAAAAGATTTTGTACACATAATATGGCTTATTTTCATTGCAATTAATTGTTTCTCTTTTAAAATACACGAACTGAAATGTGAAGAACATTAATTTGTATATTTTTTATTTTATTACTTCATTTTTGGTTTTAAGTTGGCAATCAATTGTTTTTTTTTATAAAAAACACGTTTTGAAAATGTGAAGTACATTAATTTGTAAACAATTTTTAAGTACAGGTTATTTTTGTTGTTTTTATTACTTCATTTTTAAGTAAAAACTAAGCACACTAGTTTGAATGAAATAAGTGTAACTAAAATATTTTGTAACTTTTTTCCTAAATAAAAGTACAAAATATTTTAGGTAGGTTTATTTTGGTTTACCTTGAAAGACTATGATTTGATATTAGACTATGTAAAAGTACTATGTTATATTTTTTTTTTCATTATATTTGTATATTCATATTTAACTATAAAAAGAAATACGTTAATAATCCAATGTCTAAAGCTACTAACATAGTAAATGTACCATTTTTTTTGCCAGTCGATTCTAGTCCGCAATAAACCGATGGAAAATAAATGAAGTTTTCTTCAACAGTCATTAGCCTGCTTCGACCAATCACCATTCTTTATTTTATTTTTCGAACGGCAGCTGCAGCTGGAAGTTTTTCGTTGTTTTTATTATAACAGCTTTGTTAGGACAAAATAAACGAAACTGGTAATAAATAAATTACTCAACGTTGGTATTTTTCATAGAAAATTCTTTATAATAGAGGTTTGATGTTTAAAGATTATGGCGGGTCTTTGTAGAATGTTTTAATTAAAATTTATATTTTTATAATGTTGGCAATACAGGCCCTGGGTATTGCCAACATCACCTGGTTTATGCTAGGTTTTCACCCGCGTGGAAGTACTTAAACTTCCCCGTTTCATCACTTTAGGGGGTAAATTTTGGAAAATCCTTAGTGCGTTTTTTTTATTTCTGTGGGAAAATCGTCGAATGACATATCCGCACCTCGCGCGTGCAATGATTTGCGCCATCGACGACTTGGACTCGGTCCGGACGGTTACCAGTCGGTCGGACAGCGAGCCACCCATTGTTCGCTCCCCCGCAAGCCCATGCCTACGGTGGCCGGAAATCAGGATCGGAATCCCGGCGGTGGCTGGGGCCTCCTTTGCTAGCATTACTGCTTCGCAGAAGGAGGCGACCGCCTGTCACTCCTCTTCGCTTCGGACCATGGCCTGTACCAACGCCCATTGCGAGAAATCGCTGCCGCCGATCGCCCCCACGAGGATACGGCAATGCTCTGTCCACGCGGGGTACACCTCTACTGTGTGCTCCACTGTGTCCTCCGGGCGTTCCACGCATTGGTGACTCCCGGGCGTCTCTTCTGCAAGAATCCGTTGCAAGAACCTCCCGAACTTACCATGTCCAGTGAGGACCTGCGTCATGCGGAAGGTGAGGACGCTGTGAGGTCTTTGCAGCCACTCCTCAAAGAGGGGACTTACTGCCATAATTATGGCGTGCCCATCCTATCTTAGTGCTCGCCTCGAAGTCTCGGTGGCTAAAGCGTGAGGATGTCTGTTCCTTTACGTGTGCGGCCATCTCCTTCGCTAGCATTACTGATTTACAGAAATAGACAACCGCCGCCTATTTCCTCTCGCTCCGGACCATGGCCTGAACCAGCGCGAGAGATCACCGTCACCGAATGCCTGTACTATCACTAGCTATTTTAAGGTTATAATCAACAGAACTTCCCTCGAACGGTCGACTCTGACTGAGAAATGAGTTGTCCTATGACTAAACTTAGGACAACTACGCGCTGACGAAGTAGTGTGAGAAACAGCCACTGTAGGCACGGGCTTGTGGCAAACCAGCTATGGTTAGCTTGTTCGGCAACCGTCCGGATCTAGCCTGAGTCGTTGAGGGCGCGTAATGTTCCACATGCGCTTTAAAGAGATTGTGAGTAAACTATAAGAGCCCAGCAGGGCCGATGCCTATTAGGGAAATAGAAAAACTCCTGAAAAAGAAACTCATGGTCCTGAAGAAAAGCAACTGAAGGAACAGGTGTTGTTTTAGTCAGTAAAAGACTATCACGTCGTACCACTCCACCCCAGTGTTTGCGGACGGCGTGCAATGGGTAGCACGCTGTCCGATCTTCCGGTAATCAACCGGACCAAGCCCAAGTCGTCAACGGCGCGTTCTGTTCCCGCGCGCCTCAAGGAGCTGTCAGCAAACCGTCGAGGCCCAGCCTGCTAGATGCTGGCAGGTAGGGTCGAAGCCTACTGGGGTCATGGGTCAGCTTCCGAAAGGAAAATCCGGCCCCGGCACAACATTTCGGCCGATCAACCATCTGTTCTGCGAGCTATGGGCTCTGCTCAATTTCACTTAAGTTCGGGGATTCTTCTGGACCTTAGAACCTTGGTTCTCTTGCGTAAATTGTCATTTATCAAGCGTTCGCCATTCCTAAATCTTTCAGTTCCATTTACCATAACCTTGGGCTTGTTTATATTAAGAGCTATAAAATATAATCTAATAAAGGTAACTGACCTTTCACCAAATTAAAAGCGCTTGATTTACTTAATGCTTCGCGCAGATATATTCAATCATGTGTTAAAACACTTTAATGCCTTTAGATTCTTAATTAAATAACAGGAGAAAAGCAATTTAATCTTAAAATATTTGACTACTAGTTTCAAACGGTCTTTACTAAAGAATTAAAATTAAACTCTTAGGGTAAATTCACAGAAGACTTTATAGTTTTCAATGATCCGACTTAAAATTCCAATTTATACTGAAATTTAATAACTTTAAAGTCTTAATTAGGGCATGAGAAGGCAATAAATGGAGAGGGCAAAAATCTTTTGCTCACTAAACGCTAAGGGCCACTAATACTTTGATAACTCGGGATAAGTTTAGAACATTATTATTTTAGAAACGCTGTTTTAGTATTATGAACTTAGTATTAATTGGAGTTTATCAAAATTCTATTTATTGTTAATGCTTTTTTATTGGATGTTATAAGTTGAGAGAAAACTGTTTATCTTAGTAAGGTCATATGAAGAGGAGGCAAGATATGCATGCTCTTAACCTCATAAGGCCCAGCCTAAATTTAGACTATACATTACGACCAAATGTACTAAAAATAGTCGCAAGTTACGGTCCAGGACTTTTTCTTTCTTCTTCAATGCTTTTGACTAAATTCTTTTAAGCGGTATTTCCTAAACCTAAAGTAGTAAATATTTGATGTAAAAGTATATTGAAAAAATAAGCGAAAATATTTTTTTAGATTAATTTACCAAAAATTACGTTTAAATTAATTTCATGTCATAATTTTAGGTCGCTGGGCGGTAATTTTATCAATCAATCAATAGGTACTTTTATTTGCATAATTCAGGTAAGAATAAAAAGGTATTACATGTAGTTATAATAGGTAGCCTGTACTATCACGATAAGCAACGAAGGAACAGGGTAGGTTTTTAGACAGTAAGAGTCTTACACTATTTCCCGCTCCGCCCAAGGGCGTCTTGGGAATCTGTCATTGGATGATTTTACCTACCATAAAACAAACCTAATAAGGTTTGCAAAATAAATTCGTTTTAAAATTTTATTGTGACCAACTAAACAATAACAGGTTCTAGAATGGCGACCGCGTGCCGGAAGACGCATTGTTGGAAGGCCTCCTACAAGGTGGACCGATGACTTGACTAGAGTTGCGGGAATCCGATGCATGCGAGATGCACAGGACCGTTCATTGTGGCGACACTTGGGGGAGGCCTATGTCCAACAGTGGACGTCTTTCGGCTGATATGTTGATAATGAACTAAACAACAATTATTGTACCAAAATTGAACTCATAATTATAAATTAAAATTAAGAGTAGAATGTCATAGGTATTAAAAATAAATGAATGAAGTCAAGTGGTTTACTTATATACTAGTCGCAATTAAAAAAAAA
This sequence comes from Leucania comma, assembly GCA_958295575.1. NCBI lineage: Eukaryota > Metazoa > Arthropoda > Insecta > Lepidoptera > Noctuidae > Leucania > Leucania comma. Next base: position 7,830,393 of record OY282469.1, read on the forward strand.
TCAAACAAAATAAAAAGTCAATTCAAAAATAAAATAAAATTATTAAGATGTTACTTTATCAGTGTTATCATAATATATAACAAATTATTCCTATTATTATTGTAATTTATATAAATTTGAGTGAGCTATTATTACATAAAAATATTTTATCCTGCAAATAGTCATTGACGTTAGAGTAACATTTATATACTAAAAATTTGTGCAGCTTTGGCTTGAATTGTGGAAACGGTAACTGTTTAACAGAATCAGGCAATTTGATATAAATTAATGATAATAGGTACTAATTGACATAATTATATGATTTTAAAAAGTATCTCGGGCCGGAATGTCTAAATATTTTATATTAAATTAGGTCGTTGGGCTTTAGGAAGTTAAAAGAGTTATGAGTACACATCAGATGGATGAATGCCAAAGAAAAGTTAAATTGATAGAGTGTGGAGTGATATGAAAGAAAAGGGGGCATTGATAGCGTGATGGTTGATAGAGCAGAATGGAAAAAAAAAACATGTTGCGTCGGCCTCGCGTAAACACAAGAGGACAAGGACAGGAAGATGATGAATATTGGATGCTAAAACTTTGGTAAAGCTGTTCAGCAGAACATTGCTTAGTTAATTTTTTTAACGATAGATGATTTAACCTTTGGCATAAATATGTCATTGATGCATATGCACTGCACACTCTTGTGGGCCTTATTTGCTGTAATGTTTATAAATATGTTTATTCTGAACAAAATTAGTTTTGAATTACAATATTAATAATAATTAAATCTGTGTCTATATAAAACTTAATAGGTCTATATACAAATTAAAAATAATAATATGTACAAACGGGTAGAAAAAGAAATTATTGGGCATCGAAAAATTCATCTACATCGACATCAATGGGAAAAGTGCCCATTGATATGTTTATAAATTGAAAGAAAGAAAGAAGAAAAGAAACATTTGTTTATTATGCCCGAATAGTCGCACAATAAATTGCAAGAAAAAAAAAAAACAATAACTAGTTGTATAGTATGGACCGATAACTGTGTTACACCGTAGCCAGAACACAGTTGTCTAGATGGAATACCATGTCCTTAAATTTCTTAAATTAGGTTCTTACTTCTGTACCAAGAACGGAATTTAGCAATTCTAATTTGGATCTACATTATAGCAGAAAGCAGACCCAGCGTTCTGCGTTTTAATTTCAAAAAATAAAAAAATCGGTCAAGTGCAAAATGGATCCGTTCGTGATCGTTGACGGTTCCGTACTTGATCTGTGTCCCCACTTGAAACCGACCCCTGTTTGCCTCTTCAATATCAAACAAATAAGGTTTCTCTGTTCCTTTTGATATTTTGATACAGTAGGTATATAAACTAAATTTTAAAATCGAACTTTTCGTAGTGATTACTGAAAATAATGATGATCCCTAGAGGCCCAGCCTGCTAGCTGCAGGCAGGCAGGGTCGAAGCCTGCTTGGGTCATGAGTCAGCTTCTGAAAGGAAGGCCCGGCCCCGGCACGATAGGCAACGAAGGAACGGGGTAGGTTTTTAGTCAGTAAGAGTCTGACACTATTTCCCACTCCGCCCAAGGGCGGGATTGTCATTGGATGATTTTACCTACCATAAAAAAATGTTTTTAATCTCACCTGGAAAGAGGTGGCGAGACGACCTGGACGCCTACCGCAAGGGCTGGTTCGAGGTGGCCCGAGAGAAAAATACCTGGAAGGAATTGAGGGAGGCCTTTGCCCAGCAGTGGGAAAGTTTAGGCTAATTAAAAAAAAACTCCTTAACCTTTTCCCAAACTTACTAATTCAAAGTCAGGATCCAGTCTAACTGGATGCCACTGAAAACCTGTATTTTACATAGAGCAACTGCCCATCAGAACTCAACTATCCAGTTACTTAGCAAAGCGATACTCCGTAGATAGAATGATGGTCAGACTTTTTGGCGTCTGACTATCCGGTTGATATTCGTAGATCTTTGACAGTCGTTAAACTGACTTTGAAAGATCTATGAGTAATAATCGGGACCAACGGCTTTACGTGCTTTCCGAGGCACGAGGTGATGATATTTTTAATTTTATTGCAGGACTTTTAAAAACAATAAAATGTACTTGCAGACAGATCTATTCTATTCAAAACTCGATTAAAGTGGCGATGACACGACGGTGTTTTTCCGGAGCAACTTAACAACAATTTCTATGAAAATAAATCGCCGCACTGTTGTTTTATTATTGTCGTATCGTACTCTTATAAAGTTGTTAAACAAAAAAAGGTTTAAATGTTACAGCTAACGCATGTGCAGCATGGATTGATTTTAAAAAAGTTGCAAGAAAAATGGATTCGAATGCAACAAACGATTTTTTTTTTGTACTTTAAAAAAGTTATAATTATGGAGTGAGTAATCTTCCATAATAAACGATCAATCGGAACCAAGCACACGAATTAATGCCCTTATAGGCGTCATCATCACTTTAGCCGAAAAACTTTCACTATTGGACATGGGCTTCCCGCAAGTGTCGCCACAACGAGCGGTCCTGTGCGTCTCGCATTTATCAGATTTCCGTGACCCTCACCAGTCATCAGTTTTGGCCTTGTAGTATTTTATGAAATAAAATACTTTCATCATCATTCATCATCATCAACAATACGTTTAAAATACTTTAAATTGAATTTAATAAAAAAAAATCATTCTTTCGTCATTCGTCATTTTTAAGTCATTTCTAATACTTCCACAGAGTATTTTGATCTCTGCATTTTTTTTATTTCATAACTATCACACAACGCCGACTAGTCTCAAGGTAAGCAGAGCTTGTGTTAAGAGTACTAGACAACTGATAAACATACTTATATATTTCTAAATACATACATATTATAGATAAATTACACCCAGACACAGGACAAATGATCGTGCTCATCACACAAACATTTGTCCTGGGTAGGAATCGAAACCACGATCTCCGGCATAGCAGTCAGGGCCACTAACTACTAGACCAACAGGCCAGTGAAAAATAAAAATGCTTTGACCTAATAAACACGACATTTCTATATAAGATCACATTGATGTATCAAGGAAAACCAACGCAAATCCCAAACACATGACATAAAGCTGTGGCAGGACCCAAGGATACGGCAAATGAAAATGTATGTTAGTCCAGATATAGTTTCGGTTACCTACATACAGGACTATGTATAAATGGATTTATCTATCTATCTGTATTTGGTCTAGATAGTAGTTTGTATCTGGATCGCTGCCGTAAGCCTTTGCTAGAAAATGTGTAATTTTGTTAAGATAATATTTTGAGTACTCATTCATTGATTGCGCGTACAGTTAATGAGCTCCAGCTCAGCTCCCGAGAGAACAGTAGATTATGTGACTAAGAGAAAAAATAGTGTATAAAAGTCCTAGGCGGCATGTAGAATTCTGAACGAAACGAAGGCTGCTAAATTTTAAACCCGAACGCAGTGTTACGAAAGGTTTGAACGGTTTATATAAGTTATTCCCGAGCACTGCAAGGGATTTAATATAGAAACCTGAGTGAAGTGAAGAATCTAAACCGTCTAAGACAATGACGACTTTATCCTTGTGTTAGATACTCTACTTTTAATACTTTCTGTGAAATAAATAGAAGTCGATATAATGAAACAAAGCAAATGTTACAGAAATATTATACATTTATGTCGGCTCGTTCAGGATGATTCGAGCTCTGATCATCTACCAGGTGGACCTATGTGGGTATCATGCAATAAATAAGAACGGCTAAGAACTGAATTAGTTTACTTTTTAATACATTTCGGTACAGTGCGCTGTTATTAGGTAGGTACAAACAACAAAACGGACAGTTTCAGAACGTCTTGATTCCGCAACGGCCTGGCTGAGAGTGTCCGTTGTATTCGGCGGGTTCTCCCTTCCCAAGCTCGGAGCCAAAGCAGAAACTGCTGAATCTGTTTAGACGCGCCACCTGTAGATCTTCTAGATGCCACTAGATGGCGTGCCTTGTTTAGTTGTCAAAAAATCAATGCCGGATCCGACATATTAGTATTATTATTACAAATTAATGTTAACTATCACACAACGTTGTTTAGATACAACGACTTAGCTGTTTGAGTGTGAAGTAGTAACAAACGCACATATACTTACAAGCTTTAGCCTTTATAATGCTAGTGTATATACACATACACAAACACCAAGACCAGACAACCGTCTATAGGCCATGCAAATATTTGTTACGTGTGGGAAACCACGACACATAGCAGCCAATTTTTCAGCCATTGTGCCAACACGTATTTGGCACAGTGGCTGACGTCAACTTTGAGAGTAAAATGGACACTATGGACAGCAATAGCATACTAAGACAGCTTGCACATGACATGAGATAATTATTATATTGATTGATCATATTTTATAGGACTTCAGTAAATAAGAACTGCTTTATCTACTGGCCGGACGTGACGCCTGGGTGTCGCCAATGTGCGGACCGCCCGAAGGACACGGTAGAGCACATGATAGAGGTTTGCCCCGCTTGGGATGTGCATCGCCATGTCCTTGTGGGGGCGATCGGCGGCGGCGATATCCGGGTCTTGGTACAAGCCATGGTCCAGAGCGAAGAGGAATTACAGGCGGTCACCACCTTCTGCGAAGCAGTAATGCTAGCAAAGGAGGAGGCTGACCGCATCAGGCAACGGCGATCAAGTAGTTGTCAACAAACAGTAGGGGCCCAACAGGGTCGAAGCCTACTGGGGCCAAGGGATAGGCGAAAGTGCAAAACTGAACCCCGGTGCACGGGTACGAAGGCAATGAAGGAACAGGGTAGGTTTTTAGTCAGTAAGAGTCTGACACTATCTCCCGCCCCGCTCAAGGGTGGGATTTGTCATTGGATGATTTTACCTACCATTAAAAAAAATCTACTGACAAGTTTGACCTTACAAAAAATGGTGAACATTTTTATTTATAAGAAATAAAGCAAAAATGAATAGAAGAGCGATCTTATTGGTTTTGGTTTTGGAATTTCATAGTAGTGCCAAAATGAATATTTCAGCCAAGACTTTTGAAAACTTTCCGTGTTTTATTCACGATACATTTTGAACTCAAAATATAGCCCATAAAAATCTTTGTCACATACATTTTTTTAGTTGACGTAATAAATTTTCATAAAAATTTAAAATACGTTTTGTGATCAGCGCTTTTAAAGAGGTTAGTATATAAATAACTAGCCCGCAGTTAAATCAACCGCTATGTACCTACTTATTATTTATGAAAAAAAAAAAATACCTCAAAAAATATTATTCATAACGTTTTCACCACGAACCATTTACTACGCAGTTCTACGAATTTACATTTTAGGCCTGGCTTTGGCATAACGTTTATTGGGCAATAAATAAAAATACAGCCTGTATTTATGCACCAAAACGATACTGTAAATGTTGCCATATAATTATATACTAAACACATTTTTATTATTCTTGATCTGATATATTTAAGTATTTATATAATTGTTACAACATTGTGTGTATCTATGTGCTTCTTTCTTCTTTTTTGATTATATTATTTTTCATAGTTTTGACTGCAAGAAAAGGTCAAAAGTACTTTTGAACAGTTTTTTTTTTTAATCTAAATTAGGGAGCTTGGTCACTATAATGACTATGACGCTCCATCAAAGCCAAACTTTGAATTTTAACTTATTTAAAATGATGACCAGTTAAAATTACTCAAAAATCTCTAAAGTTGTTCTCGAAAAATCGAGACGATTTTAAAAACAGGTAACACCTAATTCTTCGTAATTAAAAAAAAAATACAGCAAATGTGAAGTTAGTTAAAACTAGTTTTGATAAGTTAGGAATTTTAATTGTAACATGCACACCGTTAAATTTTAGTCGTTTTAATCCTGCGGCGGGTCAATTCGGTACCTGAAACACTATCGATTTGTAAAGATAAAATTAAAAATAAAGTATACGCATATACTAAATTGTTTTTTTTTAAGGAAATGTGTCAATGACCTTGTAGGTAGTTGTAGGTCGTTGCGTACTAACTATCTACAGTTCATTGGCCTCACTCAACTGACGTTTGCGTAAAGAAATTGATTTAGTAGGTGCGTAAATTAATTCGAGTTTAAAAAAAGTACTTTTTTTTTAAATTTTCTCTCTACGAATCGATAGTGTTTCATGTACCGAATCGACCCTCCGCGGGATTGAAATGACCAAAATTTAACGGTGTATAATATAAATTCATACAGGCTAGTGATAAAGCTAACAGCATCCATCGAAGAGCTAACAATTCCTCAATTAAATTCATGTTCTATTTGTCAGATTAGTGGCAACCCAAATCGGTGTTCCGATCGGGCCAACACTATTGCAAGACCAAGGTTTTAACCTTTCACCAAACCCTTTTCAATGAGGCCTATTAGGTGACGTCAGTGGGGAAGTAGTCAATTCTAAATGTGCGATGCCAATTTATAAGTCTGCATGATTTATGGAGTCAGGTAAAGGTTATTCATAAGTACTAAGTATTTTTAATCAAGTCGATAGCAAAATATACTTATGAAGCATGTTGTCTGACTTAATTCCGCCATCTCCGTTCTATCATCGGACAACCCGACGTACTGCGAATATCCACCCTTAAGTTGTTGAAACTTCTACGGTCCGGACTAAGCGTTTTGCCTCGCCGTTTATACCGCGTACATCGAAGGACTGGAACAGTTTACCTGCTACGGTCTTTCCGTCCGATTATAATTTAGGTGTCTTCGAGGCTAGAGTGAATAGGCTCTTAATAAACTAGTGCGCTTCACCATCAACGATTATATTATTGCTTACCATCAGGTGGGACCGCAGTCAAGTATTTATTTATCTATTATATACTTTATTGTATACCTCATAATGAACACAGGATAAATATTACAAAACTAGTAACTATTAAGTACTAGTTTATATAAATTAAAAAAAAAAATGAATCATTCATTTACGAAATGTTTTCCAAAAAGTTCTAATAATACACAACACAGAAACATAATAATTTGGGCTGCAATATAAATAGGCTACATTGCAGCTAAAATAAACTAATTTTATTGAATGTCTCTTATATTCAAGGCTAGAGTGAAAAGGCTCATAATAAACTAGTGTGACTCACCATTAACGATTGCATCACTACTTATCATCAGGTGTGATCGCAGTCAAGCACTAGTTTATATAAATAAATAAAAAATGAAACATTCATTTACGAAATGTTTTCCAAAAATTTCCAATAATACAAAACACAGAATCATAATAATTTGGGCTGCAATACAAATAGTCTACATTGCAGCTAAAATAAACTAATTTTATTGAATGTTTCTTATATTCAAGGTTCGTAAATTTTAACACGATCCATGAAGGTAACTACAGTAATAAAAAGTTACGCCAACCACGTCTAAAAAGGGAATTTCGGTGTACATCGTTAGATATACAGGTTGGGGTGTTCTTATTGTAGGTCGGGTAGGCCACTTACCTGTACAAACCTTGTACGATCAATATAGTTAAGGTGGTCACCCGACATGCCTTATACTGCTGACATGATCTTTATCAAATATTTATTACTACTTAAAAACCAGATCCAAAATACTGATGATTCATCTGGAAGACTTTCAAACTAAAATTAAAAAAGAAAATACCCCTACCTGCAAAAAGCGCAAACTGTGAGTTACGATATTTTTCCCGAAAATACTCAATATATAATGTGCTGATCCCAAGAAAAATGGGACAAGGGCAGGAAAATGATGAATTTGAGTTATTGATAAATCGGAAACGTACAACAACAAAACAAGCGAGCGTGGGGCACCCACGCAAATTGAAACGAATGCTGAAATCTGATTATTCAACCAAAAACTCCTTACACCTCAGCCTGTATAAATGCTCATATAAAAATCTCGGTAAAGATTTCAAAGCTAAAGTTAGTAGGCCACCTATCTCCCGATGCTGGCACCGGAAAAGTTCACCACACTCAATAACCATCTGAATATCAAGTGGGTCGTCTGAATTGATTGAAAAAACTTTGGTACACACGCTGCAGGCTCTATAAAAAGTTATGGAAACTAAAACTAAAAACAACTATCGCTCTCTGTCTGTTTAGAAATATCGGAAAACAAATAAATGACGGTTGTACGAAAATTTGAAATTGGAATTAGGGCATTCGAAAGTTTTGTTCTCAATTTGAAATCCAAAACCAATTAGCAGCGACAAAACAAATGAGAGTGTATTTTTTTTCGAAAACAGATTCATTTCGGCTAACATTTTCAATCGCCATGTCAAAAAGTCGTGTCAGATTTTGATTTGAATTCAGTCACGAAAAACGGCTGAATGGATTTGGGTGAAATTGGACACAAATATATTATTAATGAATAAATATATCATGAGATTGGACAGACAGATATTATTATGGCCTGTATTTACTTATTGTTTTTTTTTTTAGGAGCACATTGCCTTGGAATAATTTATGACTTTATGTAGGCGACGTTGTTGGCATTATAAATATATAGCGACTAGCTTAGTCGCTACATATTTATAATTAATATTGTAGAATATTTCGTTTTGTAGTTCAAAAATTAAAACTTATATACATACTAGCGTCTGCCAGCGGCTTCGCCCACATGAAAGTACATTTCTCTATACAAACTTACAACCGCCGTGTGGATAATGGGGTTTGTAGGGATAGAGTTCGTTCAGGAGTGGAGTTTCGTAAAATTCGTTAAAGTCTACACCCTATAAGGAACCTACCTGCCAAATTTTAAATTTGTAATTGTTATAGTTTCAGAGATTTCGTGATTAACTCACTGAGAGTGGTATTTCGCTTTTTTTATATATATCGATTTCAGCCTATCGATATACCTTACTGGTAAAGCCAGGCAGATTTAGTCAATCGCATCGTGTAAAAATATCAATAGTCAGCGACGTGGTTAAACCGAAACGACGGCTGTGAAGCGGTTTGGCAGATTCGTTATTTTTATCGATATAAACCGAATGGTACGCACTACGAGTACTTCAACTAACTGCCTGGAAAGTGTAGTAACCGTTATATTGTGTTGCCATCGACAAATATTTTGTAAATTGAATCCTACATGCACAATCCTATTTTTATGAATGTTTTTTTTTTTTGTTTAAGTTTGTATTTTTATTAATCAGTGAAGCCTCAATAGCTAGACGGATTTTGATCGAATTAAAAGTACATGTAGAAAATCAATATAAGAAAGGATTTAGTCCTTTATTCCGAAAAAAAAAAGGAAAAAATATAAAAGACAACAAAAGAAAAAAATAAGAATAAAATATACCAGAGCACTAGCTGCTGCCAACGGCTCCATCCACGTGAAAGTAGGCAATTGTCCCAAGGAAACATACTCCCAGGATAAAAAGTATCCTATGTGCTATTCCAGGATATGATTTACTTGTGAACCATGTTTCATTAAAAAGCAACAAACATACAGACGTAGACAGAGACACCCACACACAAACTTCCTCCTTTACAATATTAGTGTGATTAGAAAGTGTATTCTCATACGACATTTCTTCTTTCAAAAGGGCGAGCTGCTTACATAACTCCAGTGCGGTACCACACCAAGTGGATTTAACGTACTGCTGCGCCTACGCCGCAGTTGCAAGTACATCTCGCGTCAGCCTCACTCCACGAAGTAATCGTGGAGTGTTTGAAAGTGAAAATCCTACGTGACTATACCCCACGTAAAGTAAAGTAAAAGTAAAGTAAAAATTCATTTATTTTCCTCATTAATGTGATACAGTAAAGACTAGTAAAATAAATGGAGTGGACTGGAGCCTAAACTAGGGCAGCCTGTATTTCAGGACTCCAGGACTTCCTCCCGCGGCGAGTGAGTTCATCACAATTACATTAGTGGATGTAATGTAAACAATATAAATGTGTGTGACGTGACCACTGTATCATCCATTCAATTAATCATCTTCTTGCCCTTGTCCCGTTTTATTCGGCGTTGGCGTAACCCGATTTTTACTTCTATTCTGTCCTGTCCCCCATCACGCTTTCACTAACTCCCTTTTTTATCTCTTCACATACTATCCATCCGAATTTAAAAATTCTTTGTCTTTTCTCTTCCTCTCCATCCATCCACATAACATGTATAAACATATCCACACAACACCTACTTTCTAAAAACAATTACATACCCAATTATGCAGTCGACGCGGCGGTCCCAAAGCTCATTTAGCAGTAAAGCTAAAACGACAGAGTCTAACTAGGTATGTACTTATAATCCTTAACAAAATCCAATAAATCAAAATAACCGCCTCATTATAACCAAAAGTTCGGTGGAAATTGTGGAGAAGAAAATTGTGTACCTCGATTTATTAGAAGTAAGTCTCTAGCTGGTAGACAAGTTGACAGCTAATAACAAGTGGGGTATTAGTTCTGGATTTGGCCCCCCATACTGTATTGTTACGAGGAAAATGTGCTGTTCTATTTTTAACCAACTTTAAAAAAGGAAGAGGTTTTTAATTCTTCGGAATCTAGGATTTTTATTATGTAGGAACTTTGATTATTCAAAGATGTCTGGACAAGATATAAGGTATTTAATTTATTTTGTGAAACATGACTAGTTTATAGGTCTCATAAATAATATGAGGTGGCTACATGTTTTCACATTTATAGCTTACAAAATTAGTTGCACAAGACAAACAATGAAATCAAAATCAGGAAGATTACAAATTGAAATTGAAATGTCAAAATTGAAATCAAATTGTCGAATTTAAAATGAACTGGAAATCAAAATTTAAAATTAATTCACAGTAGCAATATCAAAAAAACCGATGTGATTTTTTTATTGCTTGAAAGGACACATTTTGAAGATATAGAGAAATCTATTCAAATATAGTTACCCACAAAATAGTTAACAACTATAGGTAAGGACCATAACTTAAACAGGTAAAATAAAAAAAAACTCTTTATAAAAATACGTATTAAATGTGCATGAATGAAAAATTAACGTTCAATAAATAAAAAAGAAACAAACCAGAAACACCAACTTCCAAAATTAAACTTATTTTATCATTTTACAAATGAAGTTTGTTGTTTTTTTTTTTTTGTACTGAAATCGGTTGAAATTTTTGTTTGAATTTTTTTTTTTCGGCTGATAAAAGCTTGGCCGTGTGTGAACGATAATTTTTTTTAATTTTGACTTTTATAAAAAAATTATATCGTAAAATTTAACGTAAAACCACTTCTGTATTTCCCAAGAGTGAGTAGTGGCAGAGGTGTACTTATCATCAGCATTTGAGGCAAAAAATGTCCACTGCTGGACATCGGCCATCACCAATTGTCGTCCTGTGCGTCTCACATATATTGGATTTTCGTGATCCTCACCAGGTGTGCTTATAACAACCCACAATCTGCCAGATAATGTGTTTAAGTCCCTTAAAATAGGGGGCGAGCTTATAGTCTTCAACCGGACACAACCGAGAATCGAACCCAGAATATAGACATCACTAGAGCATCGAGGCACTTATTTATTATTTATAACGTATTGGTCTAGTGGTTATTGGCCCTGACTGCTATGCCGGAGATCGTGGTTTTGATTCCCATCCAGGACAAAATTAAATGTTATTGTGATGAGCACGATCCTTTGTTCTGTGTCTGGGTGTAATTTATCTATAGTATGTATGTATTTAGAAATATATAAGTATGTTTATCAGTTGTCTAGTACTCATAACACAAGCTCTGCTTAGCTTGGAACTAGACGGCGATGGGTGTTATTTGTGGAAAAAAATATAGCTTTCATTACAGAAATTCAATACAATTGTGAATTACACTATTAAATTCAAACATTGAATTTAATACAAAACTTAACAACATGGCGATTAATAGGATTTTTTTAAAATAATAATTCATTTATTTAGTAAAAAATAAAATGAAATGATTAGTTATTAAAGTTTTTTTATTCAGATTATGGTATAATAATTGATTTAATTAAATTAAAATATTATAAAGGCGAAAGTTTCTGATTGCGTTTGTATATACCGTTAGAGTGAAAAGAAATCAATTTCGTACATGCGTAAATTAATTCGAGTTTAAAAAAGTACTTTATTTTTATCTTTACAAATCGATAGAGTTTCATGTACCGATTCGACCCTCCGCGGGATTAAAACGACCAAAATTTAACGGTGTATTTGTTACTCTTCTTCGCACAAATGACTAGCATGAAATTTAGCAGTAGTTCAGTAATAAAAAATGTCTGTTTCATAAAACATCACAAAACTACCCCACCGCCTGTGTTCCCACGTTGTCGTCGTGGTGGGGCTTGCGTGTCTCTGTGATCTTGAGGGCTAAGCCGGTAGAGCTACTCATGCCGGAAGGCCTCAAGGGAGAGACCAGACCAAGAGGAACACACCCAGGCGGAGTCCAGTCGGACCGCCATGGAGGGTGCGCTGCCCGGGAGTATCAGCACAACCAGCTGTTGGTGCTTTTGGGCGGCGATTTGGGAAGAAGTGGGTTCGCCTCCGGTACGTGTCTGTTCATCAGACATGACCAGGATGGCGAACGAGACAATGGGGACCCCACCCCATCTAAAACAAAAAGGCGAAGCTGAGTTCAGCACAACCATGAGCGCGAGTAGAAAAAAAGAAACTACCCCAGGAGGGTACCCCATAGTGGGAGAATGCCCCTCGTATTCTGGGGGGGGCAACTACCGCCTCGGGTCTCCGGACTCCGTTCCGTCCATAGAGGACGCATTGAGCCAGGGTGGCTCACCTGCCCGCGTTGCGGAGTCCCTGGGACCCGTTCCCAGCACGTCAGCGGCGCCGGCAGGTACAGGACAGGCCGGCAGGACTTTCGGCCTTAGGGAGGTGAGCGGAGACTCGGCGTCGGACTCGGATGCCGCGTCTTCGCTCACCTCGGAGACGATGGAGGTTGAAGAATTCGCTCCCAAGAGGAACGAATTCTTCCTAAAGCGCCCGAAGTCAGGGTGTTGTCCGGGGTCGTCCTCGGACGAAGCGTCGGCCCGCAAAATCTCCTCCTCCGGGCGGGGGGCGGGCCGCAAGTCGGGAAGGGGAAGGGGGCTCTCCGTTCAGGAGTTAGCCACCCAGCGATCCCTGGAAATTGCCAGGGAGGCGCTACCCCTCGGGGCGACCACCGGCCAAGTCGGTCGCTCGGCGCCTGTGCCGTCTGACAACTTGCCAGACGGCATGAAGGAGGCGCTCGCCAAATTTGGCGAAATAGTCACGGCCACTCTAACGGCCGTGTCTAAAAAACGGAAGTTTGCCTCGAAGGAGACGGCCATCTCCCAGGGGGCCGTCTCCATTTCGGAGGCACTTGCCGTAGTCTTCGAGCCGCTCGAGAAAGACTTCAACAGAAGGATTGAGCGGCTCGAGGCGGACCTGGCCGATCGCCAGGGAGGTGGACCCGTCGCCCCAGAAAGGGGACGCAAGCAGCGCCAAGGCGAGTCCCAGTCCCTGCCCGGGCCGGGGAGCGAGCTGCTGACCCTGCTGCGGCAGGAGCTGGCTGCTTCCCAGCAGCAGAACCAGCAGCAACTGCAGCGGTTCCAGGAGCGGATCCAGCGGCAGCTCTCCGTCCTGGAAGGCGTAGTTTTGCGTCCCCCGCTCGCGGCCTCTGGACCGAAGAGGGCGGTGACGTACGCCGCCGCAGCTGCGGCCACGGCTGCTGCGCCCAAGGCGGGCCCATCTGGGCAAGCCGGGCGCGGGGCCATGGCGGCTAAGCAGCAGCAACGGCGGCAGGGAGGGGCTGTCCCTCCCCCGAAGGGCAAGGCGGCGGCTGTTCCCACCGCTAAACCGGCAAGACGTCCTGCCGGGGCGGTTACCAGGCCGCCTCAACCGCCCGAAGAACCTTCGGCTGGCGCCGAGTGGACGGTGGTCGGCGCCAAGAAGAAGGCGGGCAAGGCGGCCAGGGCGGCCAGAAAGCGCGTGAGGCGGCTGGAGCGCAAGAAGCGCGCCATGGCGGCTAGACTTCGCGCCCCTAAATCCGAGGCTGTAGTGATTACGCTACAGCCTGAAGCGGAGAAAAGGGGCGTGACGTACAAGTCCGTCATGGACAAGGCGAGGCGGGCGGTGCTGCCCCATCTCAAGGAGCTCGGAGCCTCTGAGGGCTTCCGCATGCGGCGCACCGTGACCGGTGCCCAAATGCTGGAGGTCCCTGGCGCGTCCAGTGGCCCAGCGGCAGACGCCCTGGCCAAGAGGCTCAGGGAGTCCCTGGACGCGGAGGAGGCCCGAGTGTCCAGGCCCACGAAGTGCATCGACATGCGCATCATGGGCTTGGACGATTCCGTTGGGGTCGACGAGGTGGTGGCCGCCATTGTTGGTGCGGGAGGGTGCACAGCCGACCAGGTTCGGGCGGGCACCATCCGCACTGATGGCACGGGCATGCGAGCCGTGACGGTCAGCTGCCCCGTGTCGGCGGCCAAAACCATCACTGGGGAGGGCCGAAGGCTTCTGGTGGGCTGGGTCTCTGCCCAGGTGAGACTGTTGGAGCCCAGACCTCTGCGGTGCTACCGCTGCCGCGTGGGACACCACGCGGGGGCCTTTTGCGCCGCGGAGGTGGATCGCAGCGACCGTTGCTTCCGATGTGGTCAGCCTGGTCACAAAGCCGCCGAGTGCCGTGAGTCGCCGCACTGTTACGCATGTGCGGCGGCAGGCAAAAAGGCGGACCACCAGGCTGGTTGCAGGTCCTGCGACCCTCCAACGAAGGTGAAGCACAGGGTTCGGCCCATCCCCGGTGACGTCCTCACCGCCGCAGCCGCGTCCGTAGCCGCCGCCGCTATCGCCGCCACAGCCGCCGCGGCAGGACCCTCACAGAGGGCTCAGGAGGAGATCGTAATGGAATGTCAATAACAGCTCCATTACGTCTCCTCCAGGCGAACATCAACCACTGCGCCCCCGCTCAGGATCTGTTGCTCCAGAGCATGGCGCAGTGGTCGATTAATGTCGCCGTAGTCTCCGAGCCGTACTTTGTCCTGCCCAGTGCAGACTGGGTTTCGGACCTAGACGGCTCGGTGTCTTTAATTAGGTCGACCGCCGCCGGTACCCCGCCCCTCGAGCGCGTCACGAGGGGACGAGGTTGCGTGGCAGCACGGTTCGGGGACATTGCAGTGGTAGGCGTCTACCTGTCCCCGAGCAGATCTCTCGGCGATTTCCACATCTCCCTTATGGAGCTGAAAAACGTCGTCGTTGGGTTTAGGGACCTCCCCGTGGTCGTTTGCGGGGACTTCAATGCCTGGAACGAGGCTTGGGGTTCCCGCTACACGAACGGGCGGGGTCGGTCGGTAGAGGCCTGGGCTGAGGAGTCCGGCCTGGCCCTCCTAAACCGGGGCTCTGTTTCCACGTGTGTGCGGATGCGGGGCGAATCAGTGGTGGACCTGTCGTTCGCCAGCCCCGATCTGGCACCACGTGTCATCGACTGGCGTGTTATGGAGGGGGTGGAGACGTTCTCAGACCACCGGTATATCCGGTTTGACGTCTCCGCCCAATCCTCGACCGCGCCGGTACAGCAGAGCCCTTGTGGTCCGCGATGGGCGCTGAGGCAGATGGACCGGGAGCTCCTCCTGGAAGCCGCGACGGTACAGGCCTGGGTGCAAGCACCGGACAGGCCTGTCGACATTGACGTCGAGGCAGAGTGGTTCCGGGAGGGCATGTCGCAAATCTGCGACGCGTCAATGCCCCGAGTCCGTCCAGGACGTGCCAAGCGCCAGGTGTACTGGTGGTCGCCGGAGATAGCGGCATTGCGCAATGCGTGCAACCACGCGCGACGCCGGTACGCCAGGTACTGCAAGCGCCGCAACCGCCCGCCGGATGCGGAGGCTGTTGAGGCGGAGCTGTACGAGGGTTACAGGGTAGCGAAGCGCACCCTCCGAGCGGAGATTAAGCGGTCCAAGATGGAGGCCCGCAACGTCTGGCTGGGGTCTCTGAATGCAGACCCGTGGGGACGCCCATACAAGATGGTACGGGAGAAACTCCGTCCATGGGCTCCCCCACTGACTCAGAGTCTCCGGCCCGAGCTCGTGGAGGGTGTGGTCAGCACTCTGTTCCCTACGCGGGGGGTACACTCCCCCCCGTCTATGGCTCCGCCAACACCGGCAGTACCTGACGCGGACCACGACGACGACGACGATGTTCCAGAGGTGACCGAGGTAGAGATGAGAGTGGCGGTACGAAGGCTGAGTGCCAAGAATACCGCCCCAGGACCTGACGGCCTGCCTGGGAGGGCCTGGGTCCTGGCTATGGAGGCTCTCGGGCCTCGATTGAGGGGGCTCTTTAGCGCATGTCTGGAGAGGGGCCAGTTCCCACTTCGCTGGAAGACGGGGAAACTGGTCCTCATAGCGAAGCCTGGGCGCCCTGCGGACTCTCCGTCCGCGTACCGGCCCATTGTGCTGCTCGACGAGGTGGGCAAGCTCTTTGAAAGAGTCATTGCAAACCGCCTCGTCGCGCGCCTTGCAAGGGTGGGGCCGGACCTGTCGGACGGACAGTTCGGTTTTCGCAGGATGCGCTCCACGGTGGACGCCATCATGCGCGTGCGAGCCCTCACGACGGGGGATGCGGTGTCCCAGGGCAGGTGTGTCGTGGCAGTGTCCTTGGACATTGCCAACGCCTTCAACTCCCTGCCCTGGAGTTGCATTGGAACGGCACTCCGGTACCACCGGGTGCCCGACTACCTCTGTCGTGTCATCGAGGCCTACCTATCGGAGAGGTATATCATCTACCCCGGTCACCAGGGAGAGTGGAAACGTCGAGAGATGTCGTGCGGTGTTCCGCAGGGATCGGTACTAGGACCACCCTTGTGGAACATCGGGTACGACTACGTGCTGCGCGGCGACTTCCCCGACGGGGTCAGCGTGGTCTGCTACGCGGACGACACGTTGGTCCTAGCGCGGGGAGAGTCGTACCGGACGGCGGTCGAATTAGCGACACGCGGGGTTGCGATGGTCGTTGACAGGATCCAGCAGTTGAGACTCGAGGTGGCACTGCACAAGTCCGAGGCCATGTGCTTCCACGGCCCTCGGGGTGCGCCACCGCCTCGTTCCCAGCTAACGGTAGGAGGGGTTCACATCAGCGTCGGGTCGACGATGAAGTACCTGGGACTCGTCCTCGACAGCTGGTGGAACTTCAGGGAGCACTTCCGACATCTGGCTCCCAAACTGAATCGGACTGGGGCTGCTCTCGGGCGGCTCCTGCCCAACCTCAGGGGACCAGACGCCTCCTGCCGGAAGCTCTACGCGGGAATCGTTCGGTCCATGGCTCTCTACGGGGCTCCGGTGTGGGCACCGACGTTGCAACAGCAACCGAGGACCCAGCTGAATGCGTGCCAGAGGGTCATGGCAATACGCATGGTGCGAGGGTACCGAACGATCTCCCGCGAGGCGGCGACCCTCCTTGCTGGCCAACCGCCGTGGGATCTGGAGGCAACAGTCCTTGCACACATGCACGACAAGCGCATGGAGATGCAACGCCGGGGCGAAATTCCGCTGCCACGACAAGTCGAGGCATGGCGGACAGAGCTCCGGCGGGATCTCATGGCGAAATGGCGTCAACGACTATCGCAACCTCGTTCGGGGCGCGCCACAATTGGGGCGATAAGGCCCATCCTTGGGGCGTGGCTGGAAAGACCTCACGGCGTTCTCAACTTCCGCACGACGCAGGTGCTTACCGAACACGGAAAGTTCGCTAAGTACCTGTTCCGGATTCGTGCGGAGGATTCGCCCGGGTGTCGCCACTGTGCGGAACATCCGGAGGACACGGTGGAGCACACTGTAGAGGTGTGCCCCGCCTGGGCGGAGCATCGCCGTGTCCTCGTGGGGGCGATCGGCGGCAGCGATCTCTCTCGCCGGGCCTTGGTTCAGGCTTGGTTCAGGTAAAACAGTAAATAGCTGGTGTATCCCCTTGTTTTATATGCAAACCAACAGATGCCCATTTTATATGTGCAATAAAATATGCATATCTTAGAGTTGATAAAAATATGGAACTTGTATGTTGGTTTTATCTTACTGCGCGTCTTTGAAAGCTCTATTCGTTTGAATAAACTTGAAATTGAATAACCCCTGGTGATTACAAAACATGAGAGAACGACGTTAATCTAGCAATTTATTTTTTTAGTCATCTATTTTTTTTTTATTAGAATGATTTTGATACACTTTTATTTAAATTTTACAAATGTTTTTTTTTTTTAATTGGATCAAACGACACAGAGAAGCGGATATGAAAATCACTTAACTATCATTATATAAATGTGCGCTAAATCAACACCAGCCGAATTCCTTAAAGGTGAAGGCGCGTGAACGCTTTCGCAAGAAGTTGATAAAACGATCACAGTATTGATTGCATGGCTTATGTGAAAGTTAACCCCGACGCTCTGGAACGAAGGCAAAGAAGGAACAGGAATGGGTTTTTGGTCAGTAAAAGTCTGAAACTATCTCCCGCTCCGCCCAAGGGCGGGTGATGTACCTATACGAATACGAGCGAATTAATGTACAAAAGCTAATGTAATAATAATAATAGCCAGTTCATCGTCCACCCACATTATAATTTAGTCTGTGCCTCGTGTCGGGAATTAAAGGCTTTTTCATACATTACGTATGAAACTTTTATTTTATGATTAAAAGCCTCGATTAAAGCAACAACCTTTAAATAACTCTTTGACAACCAAATCACATACAATCTAGAAGTTCAAAACTTTGTTTGTAATTAAAGTAAATTGATTGAGCAGTGGTAAACTATTGGATAACTAAAATAAATGAAAAACTTTATTTCTATTAAAAGTTTTAAACTAGTAAGGTCAGACCGCAGGTGATTCCCGCTACTACAGGTACAGGTTTGCAGATGGCGAGCAATAGGTAGCTCGCCATTTGATAAGGACAAGGCCTGGGTCGTAGATCCGAAGCATTTTAGTCCACTTGTTAGTTTTATAAATGTTTCTTCATCATATCTTTATTTCAGCTGAAATACGTCCACTGTTGGTTATAGGCCTCTCCCAAGTGTCGCCATAATTACCAGGTCCCGCATCTATCGTATTCCTGCGACCTTTACAATGATATTGGCCACCTGGTGGTTGGATTTGAAAATTAATTAGAACAGTATAGAAATACTTTTATTCGGGACAAACGCAACACAACAGTTACTAACAAAAAGAACAACTTTTTTGTTTTTGTTTTTCAACAAATTTTTTGTTCAAAATTCTTGACTTCCTGATTTCATTCACACATTCAATCTAGCACCTACGATCGACCAACCATTCCAAGAAATTTAATCGTTGCCAGATTTCAGCAGGTAGCAAATCTGTCACATAAATCACATTCCAAATTTAAAGCATTTTTGTTTTCCTTTATTCCTGGCATCTGTCTTTTCACAATGTAATGTGTGTTACGTTCGTGTAACCTCACTCTTATATTGCTTTCGATTTTATGCCCTTGACTACACAAACTGCAAAAGTGACCTTATTGATCACACCAATTTTATAAAGGCAAACATTTGTATATGTACGAGTATGTGTGTGTGTTTATTACTCTTTCTCTTACACGGCTTTGCCAGATACTTTTTATCCAGGAATTGTGTCAAGATCCTTAATGTGCGTAACTCAAAATGTGTTTTTTTTTTCAGTTAACGGCATTTTAGCTTGAGGATGATACGAGTAGTTTTAGTGCATACACCTCTGACTATCTCTGTAGTGCATACAAGTGTGATATTTATGGTTATTCGTTTTTTTCTTGATATTTTAGTGGACGTGATACTTTTACCTTTCTTTGGTATTTTTCGTCGAACCGTTGAGGTTGTTACTAGTCTTGAGTTTAACTACACGAATACTTACACTGGCTGGGTTATTGAAATCCGTGCGGTTTTTTCCCTAAAACTCTCTTATGATTTGTTCTTATATGATTTGGCCATTACTCTCTTATTAAATCCAATCTACAAAGCCTTGAGCACAGGCGTAGAGTATCCAGCGTTTCGGTATTTTACAGGATGTGTATTGGAGAGTACGCACGGGAATTGCATGACTTGATTCCGCCATCTCATTTCTGCCATCGGACAACCCGGCGTACGGCGTATCCACCCTTACGTTGTTGAAACTTCCGCGTACATCGAAGGACTGGAACAATTTGCCTGCTGCGATTTTCCCGTCTAATTATAATTGAGGTTCAAGGCTAGAGTGACTAGGCTCTTAATAAACCAATGCGCCTCGCCATCAACGTGGAGGGATTGCAGTCAAGCAATAGTTTATATATTTTTTTAAATAATACATTTTACGGTTTGAACCAGTATGGACTTTAAAAAAGACTTACCTGTAAGTTTGTTTTGGTGTTGGAAAACATCGACCTCACCTTATTTAAATTAACGAAATAAATTACTGTTAAGTTATCATCATCATCATCATCATCATCAGCCTTTTAATGTTCCCACTGCTGGGACACAGGCCTCCTCTCTAGGAGAGGGAATGGGCCGTAATCCACCACGCGGGCCCAGTGCGGCCGTTAAGTTATACTATATGAAATTTTGTATGCCAGGAGGATTTTTCCTTTGGATCATTTTCTATTTTCACACTGATGAAGCGGTTGGCTAAATATGCCAACCACTAAAATTTTATTCAAAACAAAATTACCCTTAGACAAAAGACCTACGTTAAACTTGTAGTACCTAAATATATTAATATTACCATCAACTTAATAATGCGTGAAAAGAAAGGCTCAAGAAAATGGCTACTAAAAGTGAAATGATTTAGTCTACATTCTGTTTTTAAGAAATTACTTTTCTTACATTGACATAGAGCAAAGGTAGAATTTTTTTTTTTTATTTGATACCTCTTACTAGAAATTTCTCTTCGTAGTGGATTTATTTACAAACGTATAACATTCGTATACACTCAAACCCAGACCCAGAACAATAATCTGTAGGCTACACAAACATTTGTATGCCACGGCTACATTTGCGAACAGTGATCTCTCGCGCCGGGCCCCGATTCAGGCCATGATCTAAAACGAGTGGGAATGGCAGGTAGGAACATACGGCATTCACGGTAGGCGCGAGCAATAGATGGCTTGCCGTCCGGCCGTCCAGTAACCTTCCGAACCGAGCCCAAGACGTTAGAGGCGCAAATATAGTGTTCCACTCACGCCTCGAAGATAAGTCAGCAAAATCGAAAGGGCCCAGCAGGGCTGATGCTCGCTAGAGCTGCTGGGAATTTATTAAAAGGAAACCCGTGGTCAGAGACCGCAAAAGGTAACTGAAGGACATAGGTGTGGTTTTAGTCTAACACCCCCTTCCACTCTACATATAACGAGAGAAGTCGTTGGATGATTACCCAACTCAAAAAAAAAATGATTGTAATCAATTATTAATCATCTTACTGGTAACCATACACGGCTATAAGTGTTGATGAAGCTTGCAAGTCAATTTGGACCTTAGCTTGTAGACATTAAAATTATTATATTTTTATTCGGTATCATTGTTGTTTTACTCTTAATCTACGTGTCACATGTTAGTGATTAAGGAATGTGTTTCAAATAATATAGTAGAGATAAAAATACGGTTACATTGCCAGCTGACACGGTACCAACCCAGCCGTGTCACCATATAGTCTATTTCATTATTCGGCAAGAAATATAGTGATATCCGTGAATTTAATACTAGGAATAAACAAATTTGTAGTCCCTGCTACCAGGCTTCAAAAAATAGAAGGAAAGTAGATGCCAATGTATACACTTTTATAATAAACTTCCTAGTCATATTCAAGAATTAAGCCTTAATAAATGGAAATCATTTGTAGAGCGAAAACTTTTGCAAAAGGCTTTTTACACTGTAAAAGACTATCTTGAAGACAAAAAGGCTTAGGATTGACATGCTCCAGTACGCTCTACAATTGTTGTAATTTTTTTTTCTGAGGTATTTTTATATATATGACGGCGCGTGACATTATTGAATAATGAAAATCGGTTATTTTGGAGGATCGTAATTTGTTTTGTTACTTTTTTAATCATTAGTCATTATTTTGTTATTTTTAACAATAAGTCGATTTGATTTTAAGATACTGATAATTTTAATATAGCAATAGCTTGTGTGGCACTAGCCTGTGCGGCATCAGCCTGTGTGGCACTATCATGTGTGGCAATAGACTATGTAGTTCTAGCCTGTGTGGCACTAGCATATGTAGTCCCAGCCTGTGTGGCAATCTGGTGTTGTCTGTGTGTTTGGTGTTATTCGATAACTCTGATCGCTTTTTGTGATATTGAGGTGTTCAATTTAAACGGTCAGAATGACCGAATGTTAAGTTGTTTACTTGAGCCCTTTTATAGTCCACAAATACTGCTAAAATAAACAGACTATTCACCCGAGGACGTGTGAAGACGCAGGACGGCCGTAACGGCGCGTGACATTATTAAATAATGAAAATGGGTTATTTTGGAGATTCGTAATTTGTTTTGTTACTTTTTTAATCATAGGTAATTATTTTGTTATTTTTAATGCTTAGTCGATTTGATTTTGAGATACTGGTAATTTTAATTAAGAGCGTGTAACACCGAATCGAGTTGCGTCTGTCATGACGGGCGAACGTGATGTCAATTTTTCGTGGGTTGTTGACAACCGTTGCATGTTTTGAGCACTCGCAAACCCACTGACTGGAAAGGTCCACTCAAATCTGCGTGGTTCTTTCCTCAAAAGACCATCTCAGACACAAGTCTGCATGGTTCTCATATGATTTGACCATTATATGTTTGCTGTATGGACTTTTAAAAGAGACTTTGACCCCTGAGTTTGTTTCGGTGTTTCTTCTCAGGGTAGTCAGCTAGGAAACACCTGCCTCACCTAGTTTAAACTGTCGAATAAATTCACGTGCAAAAGTGTTTTGTCATCATTTATCATTAACATCATTTAACAGGACCAATTTTTGCGAAATGCTGCTTTGATTTCTAAAGTCTATATGTCGACAACTCTGAACATTACAGCACCGATAAGTACCAAAATTTCTAGACATTAGGGCTTAAATACGATTAGTGATGATCACTCATTAAATGCTCCATTATTTTTAATTGGCTTTCCTCAGTGTGGGCATTACTTTAATTGAAGTTAATAAAGGGAATGTTACATCGTGATCCACAGTTTAGGTAATTGCATAGTGACCCTACAAAATGCTCTGTAGTCTTTGTAATGAGTCTACAAAGCCTAATATTATTTAGTTTAGAGTTTGGCAAACGCTACGCTAGAGGCTAAGAGCGGATAAAGTGACGTTTCTCCTTTTCCTCCTTAGTCTTTCACTCTTGACAGAGTGGTCGTGGTTTTCAATGTTGCATTTTCGTTGGCAAGTGAGGTTCCCACGATGCGTCTCCACTTATCCCGGTTAACGGCGTCTCGGGAACACTGGACTATGGAAGTTTGTGTTGTAGCTCTGATGAGGTCTGTCCAACGCGTAGGTGAGCTCCCGCGTGCCCGCTTCCCTTCCACTTGTCTCTGGACAACGAGTCGCTCCATGGAGTCTTCGTTGCGAACAATGTGACCGAAATATTTAAGGATTCGTACTTGCATAGTCGATAGTCGATAACCTTTGTTTGATTTCTAACTCCTCCAGGATCGAGACATTAGTTCTCCGTGCTGTCCAAGAGATCCGCAGTAGTCGCCGCCAGCACCACATCACAAAGTGAAGTTACTGTATATGAAATGATAATTTACTGAGCATTTTGCTATATTATTGTAGGCTGATTTTATACAATAGATCATGTATCTTATTTTATAGCTGTATTTTATGATAAAAGAAAATATAGATATTTTTTTATATAAGAATACTTTTCTATTTGTGGGAAATCATTATACAGAAAAAGAAAGAAAAACAGTTTATTTACACAGAATGATGCGCGTATAATAAATAACTTTTCCTTCTTAGGACGGTTTTTTTAATATTAAGCGGATTTCCTTCGCATGAAAAAAATTCAAAAGCAAAAAAATGCGTCCCGTGTATTAGATTCATTATAATAAATACTTGTATGTAAAGGATATTCGCGGAGTTTACGCATGCGCCAAGGGCGGGAGATGTCATTGGATGATTTTCAACCAAAAACAAAAAATGCGTGATGAAATCCGCGCGATATTAAAAACAACCTTTTTGACTGAAAACCCACCTGGATTCCTTTAGTTGCTATTGAGCCGTGGTGATTTACGCGCACAATTCCGTAATTTTTGATCGTGCTGCACTAATTTATGACACTTTGATTTTTAGGGTTATGTACCCAAAGGGTAAAAACGGGGCCCTATTACTAAGACTTCGCTGTCTCTCCGTCTGTCCGTATATCTGTCACCAGGCTGTATATCAAGAACCGCGATAGTTAGACAGTTGAAATTTTCACAAATTATATATTACTGTTGCCGCTATAACAAAAAATTCTAAAAACAAAATATAGGGAGGGAACCCTTCGTGCGCGAGTCCAAATCGCACTTGGCCGGTATTTTTTTTTAATTTATAATATCACACATGATTAACGCAAAAGTTTGTACATGCGAGCAGGTGAATGCATGTATGATACACCTTTACGTTCAGATGGCTGAACGAAGTAGATAAAATTGGGCACATGGTTAGGTTATGTTCAGCACATAGGATATTTATTTACTGAGATATTTTTTTTTTATTTTTACGTGGACATAGACGCAAGCAGAAGCTAATTGGTTGCGCAAATAAGCTTAATGGACTGTATGTTTGAAAAAGCGATCTAAGGTTTGTTAACAATATGCAGTTACTGTGCCTTTATTGATGAATGGATGTATTAGGGAGGAACACTGACCTTTTGACCTCGAAGGTTCCACGTGGCGCCGGCCGGCGAACGCCGACTTCGCACATTCAATCACTGCCAGGTCCTGTATTGCACTACACTGCACTATTGTTGAGTCTTTGAATGGTTGGATCACGAAATAGTCAATTTTCTTGTAATTTCGAGCGGGCGTTGTTAGCGGAGCGGTCACATTCACAATCGATGCACAAGAACACGTAATTTTCTTGAGGTCGTGCGGGGAAGGGAAACGGAAGGGAAAGGATTGCTAGGCCAAAAAAAAAAATTACAAAAAAACAAAATCGCGGATCATAGCAAATTGGCGCAACCACTAATAATATTATTATTATTTATGATATTATTTGTTTGATACGAATCAAGCATAAAAATATCATGATTGGATTTTTTTTTTCTTCTAAAATAAATTAGAATTACTTTAGGATAAAAAAATCCATTTTGATAAATTTTTGATAAATTCTTGATAAGTCTTGATTGCATTACTAGAATGTTTGTTTGTGTGTGCATGCGGTAAACAATACCGATGCCTTATCAATGTAGTGCGTCGATGTCCTTAATATTTGCTTACACTATTAGTTTCGTAATAAAACACTACCTAGGTTGATGCCCAAGGTAAACTGGTCCCAGCTTCCTCAGGTTCTATTCAACGGCACTGTTATTCCAATAAGTGAGAAGGTTAAGAACTTAGGAGTTTGGATTGACAAACATCTTTCCTGGGGTCCCCAACTACAAGAGGTAAGTCGCAAAATATTTGCTTCTGCCAAGTCCCTGAGACGATTGCGTAACTTTCTGCCAACTGCCACTAAAATTGCACTTGCTCAGTCCCTTTTACTCCCCATCCTAGATTACGCTGATGTCAGTTATCTCGATCTCACTGAGGCACAACTAGATAAACTTGAGCGCCTTCAAAATGTTTGCATAAGATTCATATTTGGCTTGCGCAAGTATGATCACATATCCGTTTTTCGTACGAAACTCAAGTGGCTTCCAATACGTCTTCGCCGGAATGCACACATCTTGTCTCTGCTCTACAGTATTCTGTTAAATCCTAAAACCCCCGCTTATCTTAAAGAACGATTCAAGTTCCTTCATGACACACATTCTAGATATCTTAGGTCATCGGAAAATTTGGGACTGCAGATGCCAAGCCACTCGACTAATTTTTATGGCAAGTCGTTTGCAGTTCAAGCAGTGCGGCTGTGGAATGATTTGCCCGTGTCGGTAAGGCAAGCTCAAACACAACCGATTTTTAAAAATATGGTCAAGGATCACTACTTCTCCTCTTGAACGTCATTAAGTACGCTATTTCTCTGCTTTCATATAAATATATATCTATATGTAAATGTATATATATATATTATATTGCTTGTATTATATGTATTTTATTGGTTATGTATTGTATATATGTAAATAGTAGGTACACCATAAACTACCTGAGTATCTTTTTCTCCTTCTCTGTGTAATCCATCCAAAGGTTGTCTGTAAGAGATCGCTTTTAGTGATAAGACCGCCCATTGTGACACCCTATTAATTTAGTCCTTGCACACATGCACGACAAGCGCATGGAGATGCAACGCCGGGGCGAAATTCCGCTGCCACGACAAGTCGAGGCATGGCGGACAGAGCTCCGGCGGGATCTCATGGCGAAATGGCGTCAACGACTATCGCAACCTCGTTCGGGGCGCGCCACAATTGGGGCGATAAGGCCCATCCTTGAGGCGTGGCTGGAAAGACCTCACGGCGTTCTCAACTTCCGCACGACGCAGGTGCTTACCGAACACGGAAAGTTCGCTAAGTACCTGTTCCGGATTCGTGCGGAGGATTCGCCCGGGTGTCGCCACTGTGCGGAACATCCGGAGGACACGGTGGAGCACACTGTAGAGGTGTGCCCCGCCTGGGCGGAGCATCGCCGTGTCCTCGTGGGGGCGATCGGCGGCAGCGATCTCTCTCGCCGGGCCTTGGTTCAGGCCATGGTCCGTAGTGAGGAGGGATGGCAGGCGGTCGCCTCCTTCTGCGAAGCAGTAATGCTAGCAAAGGAGGAGGCCGACCGCATCAGGCAGAGGCAACGGGGCGCTCGCCCCAGCCGCCGCCGGGATTCCGATCCCGATTTCCGGCCACCGTAGGCGCGGGCTTGCGGACGGCGTGCAATGGGTAGCACGCTGTCCGATCGTCCGGTAACCGACCGGACCAAGCCCAAGTCGTCGACGGCGCGTTCTGTTCCCGCGCGCCTCAAGGAGCTGTCAGCACACCGAAGAGGCCCAGCCTGCTAACTGCAGGCAGGCAGGGTCGAAGCCTACTGGGGTCATGGGTTAGTTCCGAAAGGAATGCTCGACCCCGGCACGATAGGCTACGAAGGAACGGGGTAGGTTTTTAGTCAGTAAGAGTCTGGCACTACTTCCCGCTCCGCCCAAGGGCGGGATTTGTCATTGGATGATTTTACCTACAATAAAAAAAAAAAAAAAAAACACCCTATTAATTTTAAGTTCTTTATGTAATTTTATTTTTGGTGTACAATAAAGAATACATCTATCTATCTATCTAATCTAAGTGTATTTATGTAAAATTTTTGTACTCGAATGATGTGTGCAATAATATTATATGTCGTGGAAAACGAATTCTAGTTACTAAGTGTTTATGTTCTTTTTACTGTAGTACTAAGTAGTAAGCGAGTAGGGTGACGCCATGACGTCACTTATTATGGCGTCAAGTGGTCAGAGTCGGCATTGGAGGGATGGGACCCCGGGAGCGCAAGGCATTAAGTCTGCGCGGGCGCGGGTGTAACACCTCTCTGATACGAAACTGTCGGTTGCCCATACATTCGTTATTACTTAGTATAGCTACCTGTGATTGCTACATACAATAGTAATTTGAACTTTGAAAGTGACATTATAATTAATTGATAATCAAGTGCATAGTTACTTAAAATCTCTTCGGTATTAACCCAGTACCACTGAACCAAGACGATGACGGCTATATCGCTCAGCCATTCCTGGCGCCGTCATCAGAAGTGGGATCTGGATCTGCTCCCACTGGCGCGCAATATTTGAGTGACAGAGATATCGGTCTCAACGAACCCTGAAAGACAGTGCTTCATCATGGTTGTTACAAATATCAAAAGTGGTCATTACGTGGGCGCATGTTCGTGACGTATTTCACGAAGTGTTCAAATAGCAGCAAGCTGGCTGTCACCACGGGACGAGTTCGGGAAGCACGGTGTCGAAGAAGCGTGCTCTACAGCAGCGCAGGCGCAGGCTACGCGGTTGCAGAGCAAAGCGACGCATCAATGGTGGTCAAATATGGTGGTATATGCGGACAGTTGGAGCAATCTGGTCAGTCGTTCAATTTTTATTTTGTATCCTGAGCTGACTGGTCTTTTGTTAAGCAGTCTATCAGTCCTAATTTCGAGGGGCAACGTAAGTACGCGATTGTTTATATTAACAGTGTCGATCGGTCGGTTATCATAAATCGTAGAAAAATCTTAGGTGACGTTTTTATTCATAGGCACTGCTTACAGCATATTTCAAGTGGTGCCAGACGATTGTTTGAAATATGATGTGATGATTGAGCGTAAAATCTTTAAAGATTTCATAATACACAAAAGATTTACCTATTCTTCTTTGATTATTTCATAACAAAATTGGTTGCTGAGTGTAATTCTAAATCTAATACATTGCATTCTCGAGTTAAGTTCGGTGAGTTTTAAATCAGACTTCAAGACTCGTGGTCCATAATTAACCATGTGCATGAGTCACTAATGAACTTTGAGGGAAAGAAAAGGCTCTTGAAAAGGTATACGGCCATTAGTTATTGGTTCGAACATGTAGCTTAATAAGTCCATAAGTTCGGTGATGGATGTATGACCTGTAAAGTACTTAAGTCTAATTCTGGTCGTATACAATCAGAACCCAACCCGAGCCCTGAGTATTCATTGGCAAATCTGTTCATGTTGACATAAGCAGTCAAAGTCAAAGTCAAGATGTTTTTGTTTCATATGGGCCTGCATGGGCACTTATAAGGCGTCGGAGGCTGGTGCACGGTTCCAAATTGGTCGTTTCCAATGGAGAGGAACCGGCGGGAGACTTCATGGTTGCTCTTTTAAAGGAAATGTTTTTTTTGTACAATATTTCCAAATTGCAGTATTGGTAGTTGTGTGGGGACAGTGTGGGCCGGTTAATGTTGTGCCCGGGAGCACAGTAGAAATAATCATAATAATAAAGATAAAGTGACTCGTAATAGGAATTCGAAGTCTACAGTGTTCTCACATTCACATTGTAAGGAAAGGCTATATAAAGAAACGAAAAAAAAAAAAAAAAAATTACAACTATCACCAATTACACTATGAGATGCTAATAAGATAAATTACTAATGGATTTGTGATAGTTGAGGTCTAAATAATATTGCAAAAGCAATGTGTCAAAAAAAATAAAATAAAAAAAATAAAAACAATGTATGTATTGAAACAAAGATGGAGCAGTTAATGGACACAATATGAAAGAGTTGCCAGGGGGCTGCATGTGCAGAAGCGGTCATTGCCAAACGAGCGTATCTTCGACATAGTCCTTAACCTTATAATATGCTTTTTTGGTTAGGACACGCTTAATATGAGTTTTGAACTTTCCCTCACTAAGTTCAGTTACTGCTTTTGGCAGCTTGTTATAGAAGCGTATACTGTTTGCTAGGAATGACTTGCTGGTCTTGGCTGGCCTCCATTTGGGTAAAACAATTTCGTGTTTGATGCGCGTATTTTTGTTAGGAATATCGCTTCTAATTTTAAAGGGTCCTAAGTTTTTGCGAACGTACGGAATACTTTCTAAGATATGAAGAGAGGGCAGAGTCAGTATATCGATTTCTTTGAATTTATCTCTGAGGGACTCGCGAGGACCCATTTTATAAATAGCCCGGATTGCTCTCTTTTGTAATATGAAAATTGAGTCTTCATCGGCTGCAGATCCCCACAATAAAATGCCGTGAGGCATGATACTGTGGAAATAAGCATAGTAGACTGACCTAGCTCTGGCTACGTCTGTCAATTGTCTTATTTTTCTTACTGCGTATGCAGCTGAGCTTAGTCTAGCTGAGAGAGTTCTTATATGAGCGCCCCATTGCAATTTAGAATCGATAGTTACACCTAAGAAAACAGTTTCCGTTATCACATCAAGTTTTTTGCCGTCAAGGATTAAACTGACGCCAACTTGATGGGACATTCAAACGATGCTAATACGCCATAGTTTTTATTGATGTTCTATTAAATTTACACTTTTCGTAATAACTCAGCCAGCAACATTGAGTCACTAAAAGGTGCGTTAAATGCGTATTTTACGATGTCACAGCCTGTCATTGAGTTAAGAATAACAAAAAAAAAAAACTCTAGAAACCTCTTAGAAACACCTTTGGTCCAAGTTTTGTATGAAGCAACACTCAGTAAAAAGCAATAATTTACGTCAATAGACATGTCATATCGTCCAACAAATTATGTGAAACGAACTCGGGATATCGGAGCGTAATGCACTTCAGTGCAGCAAAACAAAAAAAGGAGGCAAAAGAAACATTTGGTTAGCTAAACGTGGTCGACCCTTAACGACAGTGGAGAATTAATTGCGTAATAGAAAAAAAAGGGGTGTTTTAAAGTTTCTTAAACTTAAGTGGCCAATGAAGCTGAGCACAAGATTGCTCAGTTTAAGATTTTAAGTGGAACTACGTGAAAAAGTGTTGATAGACCACGAGAGCAAACAGCACACTGAGTTTATTTAATTTAAACAGGACGACCGAAGCCAAGAGTTATGATAGAGTGAAAACTTAGTAATGTTAAGTGGACTATAGGTTGAAATAGGTTTAGCAGTTGTGGAACAACCTGCGGTTGTTCTAGCTACACATTGTCAAATCATAGCCGACATCCTATCTTACAGAAATTATAGCCGGCGTCCCATCTTACTGGAACTATTATAATGATTGGATTCTTGTAACATACTGGAAGGGTATGGCTCTATAGGACTCTGTATTTGTTTTATTACAATGCAAAGTTTCACATTATTTAAATTCATCAGTCATACTTCTGATTTCGAATTGTTACTTTGGATATTAATCTTGCTTTATAATGGCATGTGGGGCTAGAGTATAAACATACTTGTCTTTTAATTTAATTTTATAATGTGTCAAGGGTGCTTTAACTTAAAATTCCTATAGGGTAAAATAGGATCAGTGGTTGTGTGACACAACATGCTCCTATGAGAAGTTAGGAAGTTACAGGAGTTAGTACCTGCATTTATCTTGTTGAACTTATGTGCCAGTTAAAATAGAATTTTACCAGGCTAATGCTTGTAAGTATCTTATTGGACCTGTATACCAGTTGGAATAGAATTATGGCAGACTGATGCTTGCAGTTATCTTATTGGACTTTTGTGCCAGTTAGAATGGAATTATAGCAAGCTAAAGCTTGCAGTCATTTTATTGGACTTATTTGCCAGTTAGAATGGATTATTAGATTCTTTTATCTTAACGGATTATTAAAAAAAAAGTAGTGTTTTAAAGTCTTATAAACTCAAACAGGGACAAGGCCCTTGTACTGTTGACAGGACGTGTAACTAGACCGTTAAATCTTGTAACTGATCGTGAAACGAAACATAAATGTTTGCATGAGAAGAGAAAACGGCAATGAACATGAAAAAAAAAGTAAGCGGTAAGTACGAAAATTTAAATTTAATAAGGTTAAAGCTTACTTATTTAAATTTGATATTGGTGATTTAGTTTTGATTCTAAAATAAAGAGAGAAACCAGACTAAATTGGATCCTAAATACATAGGATTTCAAATTATTAGAGTTACTTGATGTCCATTGTTATCTTTGAAGCCTTTGATTAGTAAACGAACCTATGAGTATGCTCACAATTGTATACGAAAGATGCCTCTAAGTAGTGCTCATGATGAGCTAGATTTATTTGATGTAGAAGATGAAGAGGATTATACCTCCACAGAAAAATAGACAC
Source organism: Leucania comma (assembly GCA_958295575.1). Taxonomy (NCBI): domain Eukaryota; kingdom Metazoa; phylum Arthropoda; class Insecta; order Lepidoptera; family Noctuidae; genus Leucania; species Leucania comma. Next base: position 7,862,104 of record OY282469.1, read on the forward strand.
ATACCATGGCTATTTGGTCGCACTGCATGCACCAATCTGTAGCCGTAACTGCAATAAACTGTGAGTTGTTCAGGGCGCGGTGGGCAGTTGGTGATGTGGCGGGGGCCTGGGTTTCTGAGGAAACTATTTTTGTGTTGGTCATTTGATGACCTGAGTTTGGTCGCACTGCACGCACTTATCTGTAGTCGTGACTGCAATTCAATGGCGAGTTGTTCAGGGTGCGATGAACAGTAAGTGGTGTGGCGGGGGCCTGGGTTTCTGCGGAAACTATTTTGTGTTGGTCATGTGATGACCTGGGAGTCGTGGACTCTAGAGAAGTGACAAGGTTTGTCACATGCTGTTGAGACAGCTGGGCCATGAGCGTTGTATGTGATCTGAGTAAGTTTGGTTATTGCGTTTAAACTTTTTGATATTTTTGAGACTTAGAGGTACCTTTTGATACTCTGATAAAATTTGGTTCTAACAAATGTTGACGTTAAATTATCGATTGCTATTGTATTTGTTCTTGGTCAGGTTGGCCGAGGACGTACTGTTATTCCAAATCTGAATTTTGGTTACAGGTGCACACGAGGACGTGTAATTTGTCAGGTTGGCCGTGTCGTGGAAAACGAATTCTAGTTACTAAGTGTTTATGTTCTTTTTACTGTAGTACTAAGTAGTAAGCGAGTAGGGTGACGCCATGACGTCACTTATTATGGCGTCAAGTGGTCAGAGTCGGCATTGGAGGGATGGGACCCCGGGAGCGCAAGGCATTAAGGTCTGCGCGGGCGCGGGTGTAACACCTCTCTGATACGAAACTGTCGGTTGCCCATACATTCGTTATTACTTAGTATAGCTACCTGTGATTGCTACATACAATAGTAATTTGAACTTTGAAAGTGACATTATAATTAATTGATAATCAAGTGCATAGTTACTTAAAATCTCTTCGGTATTAACCCAGTACCACTGAACCAAGACGATGACGGCTATATCGCTCAGCCATTCCTGGCGCCGTCATATATAATTTTGTGAAAGGTAATTAATTCTACTCGACCATTTTTTATGTTTGGTAGCGTTTGAGCAGGCCTCACTTCTACAATGCATTTCTTTTATTGTTAAAGTTTAGTGAAAGAAGGAAGTGGAATTTATCTGGAAGATGATTTTTATCGGAAATATTTATTGTACGAAGATATGTGGTACTTTCAGAAATTATACTTTATAAAAAAATATCTAACTTTTCTATTTTATCCACACTTTGGTAACTCAAAAGTATCTGTAAATAATTTTGTTGAAAAATTTTAAGTTTTCATTTAAAGTTAAACAAAAATAATAGAGGTAAACAGTCGAGGCAGTAACAATAGGCACGTATTTTGAGCCTGACGTGAGGCCAAAAATTAAACGTGAAACGAAAATAACAACACAGCTCTGTTGACTTAAGCACGTGAGGTATTCAAAATAGGAAGTCATTATATTTCTATAAACGTAAACACTTCCCCGCTGCCTCGCTTAACTCGAAGCCACAGGCGACCATAATATAATACACAAAATGGCCTTTGTTTTACAAAACAAAACCCGACAACAATAAAGGTTTTCATAATATGTTTATTGTTATTTCTGCGTAACAATTCGCACACGTGCTGGGATTCTTTGGCCTTTGCATACATTTTGTATGAGAGTTTTGCAGAGGAATCCAACCACGTTGCTCGGCGAATAGAAGGCAGCCGAGGCCTCATGTTGTAATTTATGTTGTGGTGCTCAAAATAATGGCAATATTATTGTTAGCAAAATAATTCTAAACCATTTTATGTTAGATGTTGTTACAAAACGAGCACACATTTCCTGTTTGGCTAAGTCACCGGTAAATTGCAAACTCCTTATGATTGTAATAAATCTTTAGTAAATTATAATTTCTCGATATATTATGAAAAATCGTTTTGTAGACGATAATTCACATCAAAATTCATTAGTTTGTAACATGACCGTATTTTATATAAAAAAAAAAATAGTTTACAATTTCTCGCGATATTTTACAATCTTACGGTGTTTGCAATTTTCCAATGACAGATATAAGAAATGCCAGCAGCTAAGCTCTTTATTTCGAAACTGACAGGTTGCTATAGATTTTCCTTGTTAAAATCTGACATTCAAGTGTGTTTATTTATTTACCTTTTGGACATAATTATACCAAATATCTTTCAAAATTCTGAAAGGTTTTGCTTTGAAATGAAAGAGATTTTTTCTTTGATCGTTTTCCTCAATGTTGCCTTCATGATATTGTTTAAATATTTTCCTTAAATACACCCGTTTCAAAATTAATGTAAACATCGGACAAAATTATGTAAATATCACATTTTATACAAAACATGATCAATTACAGCTGTGTTTATTATTCTGGCGGCCATTCCGCGAAATGACTACTCTAGTATTCAGCGCTTTGTACGCAATTCGTTTGGGATGAGTGCTGCGGTCGCGTGTCCCCGCAAAATTCGGGAATTATCGGAAATCAAAAAAATCCGAGTACGAATTTTGTTGTCTTTTTGGCATCAAATGGACTTTTGACTAAGATGGATCTATTCCGTAAATTATTTATTTCTGAAAACATTGCAATTTACATTGATGAACACATTAATTTATTTTAATTTAATTTTATCACGATGATAATCATCATCATCATCATCATCAGCCTTTTTAATTTTCCCACTGCTGGGACTCAGGCCTCCTCTCTAGGAGAGGGAAAGGGCCGTAACCCACCACGCGGGCCCAGTGCGGATTAGTGGATGTCACATGTCTTCGAATTTTTGGTTCTAGGACATGCCGGTTTCCTCACGATGTTTTCCTTCACCTTTTTGAGAGCAGTGGTGATAAATTAAATTACACAAAGTAATGCACCTGGCTGGGTTTGAACCCGCGACCTACAATTCGTAAGTCGGGGCCGTTACCACTCGGCCACCATTGTGATGACAATATTATCTGGTAATGTCAAGAAAAAAAATGACAATGTTTTTGTTTTCAACACTTCATTAGAAATTTTGTGAAAATGGCTACTTCTATTAAAAATTTCTTATCAATAGAGATAGCTTTGTTAACTTCATTCTATTCAAAACAAAAAATGACGGATAAAGAGTATGCTCAGCCTACTTGCACAGAGTGGGTCGGTATAGGGACCCATCGCAGAGTTGATATCAAATTTTCATCCGATTTCTAGAAAAAGAAGAGGTTTTCAAGTTGTCTTAATGTTTTTCTTCTTCAGAAATATCTTCGCCAAATGTGACCCGATTTGACGATTCTTTTTTTTTTGTAAAGTTTGCCTGCCAGATGGTCCCATTAAAATTTGGTGAAGATCTGTTAAATAAAGAACTTTGGTGATATACCATAGAACACTTCAATAAATAATAGCGGACGGCGGAAAAGGGTACGGCAGATGTGTAAAGTTCACTGTCGAACCCTCATTTATGTATCTAATGTATATAACAAGCTTTTTTGAAAGCCGTTGTGTAATAAATAACACAACATAAAATGCCAACTTAAGATCGATCCCGTGAGAACTACTTGCGACGGTGTATAGATACTCCTCAAGACAAAAAAGAATGATGTAAACACGCAAGTTTTCCTACATAAATAAGTATAATGAATTGATTTCAAGAAAATTTGTGGCATAGACGACAACTGCATCCAGCATATATTACTAGGTAATATAATAAAGCGGAAGAATTTTATTGTTTGTTGAAATTCGCAAATTTCTAGAACTTACCAGTCAGATTGGAATAACCCTTTCTGTATAGGAAACCTGGTTCGTGTCGAATAGCATTTCGCTACGGCATCCCGCTACGGCCCTTGGAAGTGCAGCAAATGCGAATGCTATAGCCAAGGATAGCCTCATTCATATAATATTTCCCATTATCATCATCATCCATAGCTCGCCTTTGCTCACTATTGGGCATAAGCCTCCCTTATGTAAAATCAATTTCTATATTTATGTAGATGTTCTTTTATTTCCCCCATTGATGTGCTACCTGAAACGGCAATAATATAGAATGACCAACTCATGCGTGAAGTTACAATATTTGATGCATTATGTTAGCACATTACAGTAGAGTAAGTTGTGAAGACATAAACAGTAGCGCAATTGCTGGAGCGTATCTCTTATGAGTCCGTAATCTGTAAGGCGGGTTGAAGATAAACCAACAGTGGTTGGTGGTGAAATGATTATTACTATTTCATTTACTATTTTATTTATTTATTGATTTATACAGACTTCATGCACATGTCAATGTACAAAGGCGGACTTAATGCCTTAGGAATTTTCTACCAGTCGACCTTAGGATAGTGCAGAAACTTAACATGTTAGGTGCAACTAATAAATAGAAAAACAGAAAAGAAAAAATAATAAAATACAAACTTAGATACATACATATAAATAAGCAATGTTATTGTGAAAAACGAATCCAACCAATCAGTGTTATGTTTATTCTGCCAACTTCTTGCGAATGAACTCACATACCTTCACCTTAAAGGAAAATCAGCTGGTCGCCATCCTGACATTCAGAGGGAGCGCATTTCATAATGATATCGCCTGGACAAAAAAGGAAGAGTGGATAGGCCCAGAGCAGTGTGAGGACCTTGCGGTCCTGAACCTTTAAAAGGGTTACAATATGCCAAAACCAACTTGCAGAACTTAGACACTTTTCGCCAACTTGCAGAAGCTCTTAGACTCTTTTCGTGGAACGTGATACTAACCGACTATTATCCGTAGGTGCTATGATAGTGCCCTCATGGATAACTCTCTGTTTGGTGGAAAACTGTAGCGGCATACCAAGAACAAAGATATAGGGATAGCTATTTTTTTTTTATGTTAGGTAAAATCATCCAATGACAAATCTCGCCGTTGGGCGGAGCGGTAAATAGTGTCAGACTCTTACTGACTAAAAACCTACCCTGTTCCTTCCATGCCTTGGTTTCAGGGCCCTAGGTTTGCTGACAACTCCTTGAGGCGCACAGGAACAGTGCGCGCCGTAAACAACTTGAGCTCGGTCCGGTCTGTTACCGGACAAACGGACAGCGAGCTACTAATTGCACGCCGTCCGCAAGCCGGCGCCTACGGTGGCTAGGAATACCTATTGGGTTTTGACGGGTTTAAGTGGACAGGTTCCTAAGAACTTTGCAAAGATTATGGCCGTTGTCTGAACAATGTTTTTTGTTTTCATCTATAAAAAAATCGATGCCAGATATTTCTCATACGTAGTAAACATTGATAAATTTAACATATTCTCATTCTAAATTGGACATCGATTTCACAATCACCATGACAGGTCGATGGTCACAGCTATACAAGTCCCTCCAATTTATATCGGATAATAGGTGTCAATTTGCACTGAAGCTAGTGCCGATAAATTTCTACCTCGTTTTGGCCCCATTCTTACGCTACCTATTGAAAAGGTATTGTGGGGTTTACTATTATAATTCTAAATACCGTGAAATTGGATGTGTCGTTGATATTTTTTGTAAAATAATGTACAGGTCAGTGATGTTATGTGATTATTATTATTATGAAAAAGGCAAAGAGAAAATTAAAAAATAAGTACTGAGGTGCTGAAGTGTTTGTACAAAAACGCCACCATGTCAGTCCGACTTCAGGACAGAGATGTAGCGCCCACTCCTATCCAGATCGGAGACTCTACACTTGAAGTTGTGGACGACTATGTTTACCTGGGACAGACGGTCCAGTTGGGTAGGTCTAACTTCGAGAAAGAGGTCAATCGTCGAATCCGACTCGGCTGGGCGGCGTTCGGGAAGCTGCGCGATGTCTTCTCGTCCAACATACCACAGTGTATCAAGACGAAAGTCTATGACCAGTGCGTGTTGCCAGTGATAACATATGGCTCTGAAACGTGGTCGCTTACAATGGGCCTCATAAGAAGACTCAAAGTCACCCAAAGGGCAATGGAAAGGGCTATGCTCGGAGTTTCCTTGCGTGATCGAATCAGAAATGAAGATATCCGCAAGAGAACCAGGGTTGCCGATATAGCGCGTAGAATTGCCAAACTTAAGTGGCAATGGGCTGGGCACATTGCACGCAGAACAGATGGCCGTTGGGGCCAAAAGGTTCTGAAGTGGCGGCCGCGTACCGGAAGACGCAGCGTTGGAAGGCCTCTGGATGACCTGGTCAGGGTCGCTGGAGCCCGATGGATGCGAGACGCACAGGACCGACCATTGTGGCGACGCTTGGGGGAGGCCTATGTCCAACAGTGGACGTCTTTTGGATGTGATGACTGTTTTTTTAAACTCGAATTAATTTACTCATGTACGAAATTAATTTTATTTAAGTGTTTACTTCACGTTTGTTGACGTTTGTCAACTGAGCGAGGCCAATGAACTGTAGGTAGTTAGTACGCAATGCCCGACCACTACCTACAAGGCCATTGATTCGTTTACTTAAAGAAATCAATTTCGACCCTCCGCGGGATTAAAACGACTAAAATTGAACGGTGTCTACACTCACATAGTAAGCCCATATTTTTCGTAAGGCTATATTGCAAAATATTTTCTCTTAATAGATCACAAGACGAGTACTATCAAGAAAACCGAGGGTCGTGAGGAATAAAATTATAATCACCACTTTTAACTTACTTTGTGCTTTATCGCCTACCAAAAAGTTAATTTGTCTCGTTTGTTTGTTTTCGTGCCCATTCGTTCTCATCGTTTTGTACTTTGATCAAAACGCATTCGACAGATCACTAGTTTATCAAGAGAACATCCCTAAATTATAATCGGACGGGAAGACTGCAGCAGACAAATTATTCCAATCCGTCGATGCACGTGGCTCCGTCGAGTCAGTCCAGAGTCTCCAGACCACAGAGGTGTCAATAATGTAAGGGTGAATACTTGCCTTGCATCGGGTTGTCTGAAGACAGAAATGTGACGAAGGAATCAATACATATAGTTTCTGAGTATACCTATTCTCCAAAATGCATCATATAGAATACCAAAACGCTGGCTGCCCCTCGCCTAAGCTTCCAGTTTTGAAGATTGGTGTTTGCAGATACGAAACCGTATGCTAAAGGTAAGTAAGTAAATAATTACGAATCAGCTTCCCCTACTCTAAGCGAGTAATTTGATGCCTTTGGGGCATAAACTGGGAGCTTAACACACGCAACCGAGGAAACTAACTAACATTAATTATGTTTGATACAGCTTCGAGCTAATCATAATTAGATGAGGCAAGTCTTAGAACATCCCAGGTTGTAAGCTTATTGTTTAGGATATTAAAGGCTTTGATAACTTTGTAATGGAATCTGTTATGAATAAGTCAGGACTAGTTTACTTATTTTCCGCAAGGTGGACCTAGTGAAGGCTGTATAAATCTACTGGATGTGAGATGCCTAGGACTTGAGGAAGTGATGATGCTTGAGAGAACTCTGTGTGCTGCTTTTTTATGGAGGGGAAATCATCAAATAACTCCTCCTTAAAGGTCACGGCTCATTAGAGCCACCCGGAACCTACTACGCACCACCCCGCTTCCTACGGCTAGTATTCTTTATATGGACTTGTATGGCCATGCGCTCACTATATGCACTCCGTAACGTCACCGGATCGCCTCGTCGACAATAGAAAAATAATAAATATATACTTAGATACATACATACAAATAAAGAATGATATTGTGACAAAACGAATACAACAAATCAAGAGTGCGAAGATTCTACAAACTTCTTGCGAATGTGTTCACATGCTTTTACTTTAAAGGACAACCCACTGGTTGCCGTCCTGATTTTCAAAGGGAGCACATTCCGAAGGGAGATCGCTTAGACAAAAAAAAAGGAATGGAGAAACCCAGAGTGGTATGAGGGACATCGTAGAAGTCGATTATTTGTGGATCGAAGATTTTTGCTGTGCGCAGAGGAAATAATTTGATTTGCTGAGCTCAGATAAGAAGGAGAAGAAGGCTTATCCAGAAAAGAAAACAAGGTTGTCAAGGCCCTAAACGCTATATATACACTGTTAAGTTTTGATCGTTTTAATCCCGTGGAGAGTCAATCCGGTACATGAAACACTATCGATTTAGATAAAATAAAAAAAAGTATTATTTTTTAATTTTATCTTTACAAATCCATAGTGTTTCATGTACCGAATCGATCCTCCACGGGATTAAAACGATCAAAATTTAACGGTGTTTAAGTATATGAAAAACAGACTGCTTGACATATTACTCGTACCAATTGCGTCAAAAAGAGTGAAACTATTTGCACAAAGTTTATTTTTTTTGACGTGAGTGAGCAAAACTTATTCCCTAAAGGGAAGAACGGAGATCCAAAGCTTGTATGGAGAAATCTACTTTGACGCAAGCGAAGCCGCTGGCAGAAGCTAGTGATATATATTTAGGTTAGAGTTATAGCCTTTAAATTCATTTATACTCTATAAATATAAAGTTATATAAAAGTAAAATACCACTTACTGATTAGTCACGAAATCTCAGAAACTATAACACCTACGCTACTTAAAGAAATCAATTTCGTACATGCGTAAATTAATTCGAGTTTAAAAAAAGTACTTAATCATGAAATCTCTGAAATTATGGCTATAATTTTGACTGGTCTGTTGGTCTAGTAGTTAGTGGCCCTGACTGCTATGCCGTAGGTCGTGGGTTCGATTCCCACCCAGGACAAAAGTTTGTGGATGAGTACGATCATTTGTTCTGTGTCTGGGTGTAATTGATCTATAATATGTATGTATTTAGAAAAATATAAGTATGTTTATCAGCTGTCTAGTATCCATAACACAAGCTCTGCTTAGCTTGGGACTAGACGGCGTTGTGTGTGATAGTTATGGAATATATTATTTATTGCACCTTTTTTTATAATACTTTATCTCCTCTACATTAATTTATGTGTGTACATAAATTATAAAATAAATAAATATAACACCTACAAACTTAAAATTTGGCAGATAGGTGCCTTATAGGGTGTAGACATCTGCTAAGAACGGATTTTACGAAACTCCAACCCTGGGGCTAAAACGGGGTTTGGAAGTTTGTGTGGAGAAACCGACTTTCACGCGGGCGAAGCCGATGGTAGAAGCTATTAGTCCATAAAAAAATCAAATATTTCATTCCAAGATAAATTATTTTGCCCTGAAATTAGTTTCTGCGTAGCAATTGACCTTCATAGAGGCACATTTTTTGCCCAAGTGCCTCCTAGCAGAACTCGTTGGGGTCAAAATAATAATTTAAGTACTGCATAAATAAAATAAAGGGTTTAAGTGCATGCTTAGGGTCTTCGATTTATTTGGGCCGCTCTTCTCCTTGTATTTATTTATCTGGGGTAGGTTTAGACTTGGGGTCTAAGTGACCACGTGTTTGTCAACCCGTGTTTTAGTTAGTTTTTTTTCCGGCCGGAAGATAATCCGAGGCGCCTAACCCAATGTTTTTGGAAGGTGGAAAATTCCTTACCGTTTGGGATTTGGTGACGTCTCTTTGGTCAAATATAAAAATGGTGTTATCTATTGCTTTATATTAATTGTTGTTTTTTGTTGATATCTAATGTGTTTTCTGAACTCTTATTTATAAGAAGATATTAAGTTTATGAATGTGGAATTTTTGTAAAGGCTACCTATCTTTTACAAGCTTTTTTTTTAGTTTCACTTGTCCCGATGTTTCTCTGTAATCAAATCTTGCAAATTTAATTTGATCCACTTTTCGGTTACTGATTGAGCCAAAATTTTGCATACATGTGTAAATCAGATGACAAAGCAAATTTATTATGACATAGAGCTGATCTGATGAGGAAGGTGGCTGTAGGAACTCGGTAGCTAAACGACCCAACTCAATCGAGTTTGGGCCGTGAATTTTTTTTTTTTCATTGAAAACTTGTTTGGAATTACTTTCATTTAGAGAGCTGGATTATCTTGTTTTCTTATTTAATGGCAAAATAACGTTTGCCGAGTCAGCTAGTAGTATTATAAATTATGAACTTATAGAATAGAATAGAATAGAATAAACTTTATTGTACACCAAAATTGCAACAATTCACAGGAACTTAAATCTATGGGTACAATGGCGGACTTATCGCTGACAGCAATATCTACCAGATAACCTTAGGATGGATTTTAAGAACTTAAACTAAAAAGGGGGTAGTCTGCGGTGTGCTACTAGCAATTATAACTCAAATAAACAAAAATAAAAATACGACCTAAGGATAAAATATACCTATAGAAAAGATAATTCATACATAAATCTTATTAATTGTTACGTAAACTAAACACTTTACGTTACAAAGTCTAGAATATAAATGTTAGTTTAATAAATAATTTAAAAAGTCCAGTTTCCTTGTAGCTGCGGGAAACAGGGAAACATACGGGTAACGAGGTGAAACTCGAAAATATTTCTTTTTTCTCTCCATTGAGCATCTTGGTCGAACTTAGAAAAATATTTCTCTATTTTTAAAAATGTCATTTCTCTTCGAACGAAGTGAAGATGGAACGAATTGGTTTTGAATCGGGTACTAGACTTCGTTTTCTGTGGTCAGTGGGTTTAATAGTGTTTTTTAGCATTTCTTATGTTTTCTAAATATGCACTCTATTTCATTTGTTGCAATAGCTTTTATCGTCTGTATTATTTTAAACGCGACTTTTTTTTGTAAGGCGTATTGCACATGGAGCAACTATTGCAGCAATTGGCAACTAGCTGGCAACTAGTTGTTTACACATATTTCAATTGGACTGCGCACACATAGCAACTCGAGTTTCGACTTCCAGCGATCGTCAACAGTTACTGTAATCGATGACTAAGTAAATTGCCGCAACTAGCAACTGATAAATATTATACCGGTTTTTAAAGTTGCCGGTTTCTTCAACCGTCAATCTTAACGCGTCGAGCGATTTCACACCCTCCTTCTCTCTCCATGTGCACGACAATGCCAGTGTCGCTATGAAAGTTGCTCACAGATTGCCGTAAACTTTATAGCAACTATCAACTTTCACAGGAAAATTTTTAAAAGTTGTTAGTTGCCTCAACTTAAGTTGTTCCATGTGCAAGGTCCTAAATAGTGTCAGCGTTAATACCGTTTGAAAAGTTCCTTTGACAAGCTTTAAAATCAGTTAAATCACATTTCGGTTCTAACTCATGTTAAGACCAAGCATCATGGTAGTCACAGTACTTGCGCAAGTTAAGACTTACACAAGTATACTGAAACGTGTGTTGGAAGATACTTGTGCAAGTTTCTGCACAACACACGTTGCAGTATACTTGTGCAAGTCTTAACTTGAGCAAGTATACTATAAGATCAAGCATTATGGTAGCCACACACGTTAAAGTATACTTGCGCAAGTGAAAACTTGCACAAGTATACTGAAACGTGTGTTGGAAGATACTTGTGCAAGTTTCTGCACAACACACGTTGCAGTATACTTGCGCAAGTATACTGCGTGTGTGACTACCATTAGTACCTGCAGTTAATGTTCTATAATAATAAATTGATCGGCGGTCGATTAATATCAAAACATGGGAACAAAACCTCTAAAGTAATTTTGATTTTGAGATTAATTGAGTGTCAGAAATAATTAATTTGCTTTCACACTCTAAAACTGTTTTCAATTACATAGAAATAATCGTATTTCTCGCTTGATGGACAGTAAATCCTAAAATCATATAACATTGTAGCAAGTACAGGTACGAGAAATAAGTTATACAATGCGGTCCAAATGAGAATAAGATCGATTGCCATGTTTTGACGTCACGTGGAACTGTCAAATTGAAGAAATTGAGTACGGTGAGCAAGAAATTATTAAAATTTAATTTATTTACGAATCGTGAACGAAAAAGTTTTTCCAGAATTCAATTCTTCAATTTTGCTCACCTCTCTGTGTCACTATCTGTCTGAGGTGTCTGAGTAGTGGCAAATGGAAAAAGAAGGCGAATTGTTCTAAATAATGAAAATAAGAAAGAATATGGTTTTATTTTAAACTAAATATGACTTAAAACAATATATTAAACTAATTTATATTGAACTATAACGTTTTTACTTCACCTAGATTTAACTAAGACTTAGTAACACAAAGAAAAAAAAAAACCCTTTATTGATACGCAAATAATTTTTTTTTTTGTAAACCGTACTTTTCATTCAATATTTGACAGATGGAGGTTATTGACTTTTCTATTCTAATTTCGAACGCATAGTACAGTACGGCCGACGGATCTTGGCGCGTCTGTAGTTAGGCTCTGCGAACTTTAGCGCTTGTGCACTCGTAAAAAAATAAATGGTTTGAAGAAATAAAAGCCAATAGCAGTTTTTATTGCTGTTAACAACAGTTATTGGCATTTATTTTTATAAATAATTTATTTGGCGCGTTTATTTTGAGCGCTAAAGTTCGTAGAGCCTAACTTCAGGCGCGCCAAGATCCGTCGGCCGAATTGTACATTGTTACATATTATTCTATTTATCTTAACTTCTGTCATTCAAGAAATATGTGTAAGACAATTGCACAATTGATTCTATATTTTGATGGTTAGGTATTTAAGTACCATTTGTCATACACTTTGGAAGTTGGTGGTATGACCCGTCGTGCCGGAAAAGTTAGTTAGTCCAGGGGTGCCATTCTCTAAGATAACAGCCTTGAGCGCAGCGCTGGCCCAGCGACGAAATCCAATTAGGTACGGTGGATTTGTATGTGATTTGAACGTACCTACTTGGATTTCGTCGCTGGACCAGCGCAGCGCTCAAGGCTGTTTTCTTAGAGAATAGCTTTGCTGTACTTGATCTCTTCTCGAGATGGTGAGAGTAAAGGACCAAAAACTGCACTTGTGTTTGCGCATAATCTTGCACAGTATCATAATTATCTCTTGCATATTTGATTAATCTCTATTGAGAATAGTCCCTAGGATCGAAATTCGGTCAGGAGAAACAGGTATATAATACCCTTGAAAATGACAAGATTGTTCAATCACTGGTTAATCTCTTCAGCACACGGAGAACGTTCGGTACTTCGCAGAATTAGCTCAGCTTTGCAGCACAGCCTTCCATGCTAATCCCTTCACGTTACCTCTAAGCTCGAGATCGGTTTGCTGAACTGCAGAAGCTATACAACCTTCGCAGGCATATACAATGCCTGTTAAGATCACCCAACCCAAGATATATTTTCATTTAACCACTCTGAACTGGGGGCTTACTCTCGAGTTTAATTCCGATCGGTAGACATTGGAATTGTGACATTAGGTACTCTTGAATTCGATGCTAGGGCCAAATTGCGTGACCTTTTTGGGAAACTAAGTAAAATGGGGATTGGGCTTGGCGTGTGGTCACGCAATTTTAAACCAATTTGACGCTAGAATCGAATTCAAGAGTACCTAACGTCACAATTTCAATGTCTACCGATCGGAATTAAACTCGAGAGTAAGCCCCCTGATTAGGACGTTATTAAACATCTCTCTCTTGATATATTGGAATCCAATATATCTTGTGGATATTATTTAGGTTTCTACTGAAATCAAAACATAAATTTTTATAATCCAGTTTTTGTTTCACGTGAAGTTTGGCCCTTCATGATGTACTTTTTTTAAAAAGTAATGAAAATGTATTTATAGAAAATTTGCACGTTGTGGTTTAAAGTTTATAGTTTTGTAAAGTGTTCGAGTGAGTGACGAAATTACCGAACGTTAACAGAGCATTTAGGCATTATCTCTTTTTCGCATTGTACGAGTATTCTGCGATTCGATGTTTCTGTATCATTTCGTTAGATTGCGTTGGATAAAAGAACAAGCTTTCAAATAATACTCTCGTTGACGATAAACGGATCAGGACGGGACCTCTTAATAGAGGTTAAATTGGTATGGCAATGAATCCATATATTCATATGTTTAGAAAGTTACTCAACACCATGCCTGTATTTTCCGGATTGGATAGTGATGTACCTATGAAACACATGTGGTTATACGAGTATAGTTACACGTAAGTCCTACGAAATAGAAAGCAATTCTATTGCAATTACTCTACCTCAAATTCAACTCTCTTCTAAGTCGTACACTCCTGGTGAAGTAGTTGTCGTCTAGTTGGTTGGTTGCAGCCTTTGCGAGACTTTTTCTTTATTCAGAGACATTTCTTAGACATTTCTCTTTATTACAACGAAAGAATACATCGAACAAAATTTAATGAGCTCTGTTTATCTGGTGAGTGATTGGCCGCAAGAACATGACCCTCAACTCTTCCTTGCACCAAATACAGACTAGAAGCTACTAAAAATCCAAGTAACACTGTTCCCACATTATGTCCGATCCGAATCCGATCCGACGAAAACCCGCTCTTATCCCACCGCTATTAGGCACGCCAATGATAGTTTTCCGCACTAGTGCAGAAAAGTGCGCGAGCCCACCGTCGCCACAATTTTATTGCAATGAAATAGTTCTACGGCTACAAGGGCCATACTTTCACGGGTTCGGATTGGACACAGTGTGAAACCGCTCTAACGTAGAGGACATAATATTTGCCAGAGCTGTAGGATTATTCGCAACTTAAAGATCTTAGATCATTAGAGCAGTGGTGGCCGAGTGGTAACGGCCCCGACATACGAGTTGTAGGTCACGGGTTCAAGCCCGGCCAGGCGCATTACTTTGTGTAATTTATTTCATTACCACTGCTCTCAAAACGGTGAAGGAAAACATTGTGAGGAAACCGGCATATCCTAGAACCAAAAATTGGCCACTGTGGCCAATTTTTGGTTCTAGGATATGCCGGTGGATTACGGCCCAACCACTGGGCCCGCGTGGTGGATTACGGCCCATTCCCTCTCCTAGAGAGGATGCCTGTGTCCCAGCAGTGGGAACATAAAAAGGCTGATGATGATGAAAGATCATGGGTTGATTCTAGTTGAATCAGTAAAAGTCTGCTTCTCCCTCTTATGCCAACCAGAGCGGAAAAGTTGATAATTACTCTCCTATGACAATTACTCTACTTATCCTCTTCTTCAAGTAAGCCTCACTTTACACCTCAAATATCTGTCAGACATACCTTACCTGCTTGGTAGATATTACTCTAGTCATAAGTTAGGATCAAACTCTAAACTCAATAGACTGAAGATTTGCATTAGTAGATTCTCAATGACCACTCCAAGTTGACTTACATTTGAAGTAGTTAATCACTAGTTGAGGTAGTTTGAAACTCCAAATTGTTGATGAAATAACCTATTTACTATTATACGCTAGAGTTAGTTTATCCGATGAAGTAAATGCATCAAACTAGTAAATGCATAAAAACTTAAATGGTGTTTTTAGTCATCATTATTATTTTCACTCGAAAGGCCTCCACTGTTGAATTTTGATTGTTTTAATCCTGCGGAGGGTCGATTCGGTACATGAAACACTATCGATTTGCAAAGATGAAAATGAAAAATAAAGTACTTTTTTTAAACACGAATTAATATACGCATGTATGAAATTGATTTCTTTAAGTAAACGAGTCAATGACCTTGTAGGTAGTTGTCACTCGTTGCGTACTAACTACCTACAGTTCATTGGCCTCGATCAGCTGACGTTAACGAAGCACGGGGCCATTAAAGATGTACCTACAACAGTACAAAAAATTATCCTAAGATTTAGATACCTTACTAAGTTTACTGCATACTGTATAGAAGTACAAACACTTCTAGAAGACTAAAGTGTCGACGTTTGGGAAGACCTACGTGCGGCAGTGCACGTCTTTCACCACAAATGATAGCGGTTTAAGGGCTTGTACACATCGCGTTTCTTAAACGCGCCGTCAACGCGCGTTTCAGAAATGCGCGTTGATGACACGCTTTTATCCTACAGAGCAGTTTGTTGTCGTTTGTATCGATACACATTCGCCTTAGCATCGCGTTTGTTTCAATTCAAAATCGCGACACCGGCGTTTTTGTACCGAATCACACGCGCGATTTTGTATAATGTCCACACAATCTTCTCTCGCTTGTAAATTGGAGTACGTCGGTAATTTTTCTTCTACTTAAAAAAATAATAATAATAACAAAACGCATCAATACTGTTTCGACTTAAAACCGCAATATTCTAGAGCGTCTGTATCGCTACACACGCGCGTCTGTATCGATTCAAACGCGTGTTTGAATTTAAATAGGCGTATAAAGGTTTACAGGCTGTGTCTGACATGCGTGCGTATCGCGTCTGTTTCGTACAAACGCGCGTCAACGGCGCTTTTAGAAACGTGTAATGTGCATAGGCCCTAACAGTCATTTTTTGCTCACTGTGTTTCTGAGATATATCCTACCTATGTAAAGAATATATCTCATCTATTAAGTGAAACTTGCTTGACTCACACAGCAATCTACGGCTTTTGGCTCGATCAAGCACACACCTTGAACTCCTAGTTAACTGGAACTTGGCAGTTCGAGCAGCAAGGCGTATTCAATCTTATACAACGGAATGTTTATTTAATATCTGAATACCTATCTATAATTGATAGGTGTGATTTTAACTACTATTGATTAAGAACAAAGATCTCGCAGATATTCACCGTTAAATTTTAAGTCGTTTTAATCCCGTGGAGGGTCGATTCGGTACATGAAATATTATCGATTTGAAAATATTTTTTTTTTTCAAAAACTCGAATTAATATACGCATGTATGAAATTTATTTCTTTAAGTAAACGAGTCAATGAGCTTGTAGGTAGTAGTCGGTCGTTGCGTACTAACTACCTACAGTTCATTGGCCTCCCTCAGCTGACGTTTACTTACAGAAATTTATTTCGTACATGCGTGAATTAATTCGAGTTTAAAAAATGTACTTTATTTTTTAATTTTCTCTCTCTCTCTTTACAAATCGATAGTATTCTATGTGCCGAATCCAGCCTCCGCGGGATTAAAACGCCCAAAATTTAACGGTGTATACTTCTTATTATGTAATTGAAAACACTTCATTTACTTGGTATGGGGATGAACCATGAACAGAAACTATATAGGGTGACTGGTAATTAGTGAACGATACTTAAACACGTGATTGTAGTCATGACAACAAACAACTTTTACTATGGGACCAAGCCTGAAATCGCAAAAAAAAATCTACTGGTCAGTACATGTATATTCGCCTAACTGGTCAAAATGTACTGAACATGGCTGACTACAGTCACGTGTTTAAATATCGTTCACTAATTATCAGTCACTCTGTATATACGCTGTACTACTCATAATACATGCATTAAACCTACATTAATGCAGAAATAAGTTATTAAAGGCTTGGTTGATGGAGCAAAGCTATGAAGGAATAGAAAAACTATTAATTAAATAACTCAACTTAGCGAGACAAGTAGATACATCTACATGTCTCTACAATCCCCCCCACACTCATCACACACATACGTAAACCCACACCCACACTACTATAATTGCAACTAACTTACGTAATATGCAGTTAATTTTCTAAGCATAATTATGTGAATACGTAATTCTGGAGGAGAATTGAGACCCAAATCACAGGCAATAAACCTAGTTTGGGAACCAGAGAACCTTGTTACTGTATACAATGTATGTTATGAATAAAGTTATTGGTATTTTGTTTAATAAGTAATATTTATATAGATATTATTTTATTAAATTAAAAAAATATATAATAATTCTATATAATTAGTATTCAACCAGTAATGAGGATCAGGGTCCAAACTACTGGTGGTTGGGGCTCCAGAGACAAGAATCACCTCACATTGTGAGCCGTATCGAGGAGTACTGCCTTCTGTATCAGGCCCTTGATCCAATCGCGCAACGACAGCTTCGACAGGTTGTCGTTGAGGCTTTTGGCCATCAGGCTGTTGAAGATAACGAAATTCGGCACAATGACAGCCGAGTCCACATTCTACATGTCGACAACCTCGTGTGCTAATACCGTGGCTAAGTCTTAAGATTTTGTTTATTCTATTATTATTATTTAACTACTAATTTATTGCTAATACGTTTGACTCTGACTTTTGTTACTTTCTAATAAGTATTTGTTCTTTGTGTTACTTGCTTTTGCAAAACTAAGGCGCGTATTTAAAATTTGGTACTTATTTGAGCCGATATGGTTAGTGTACAAGAATCATGGCGAAGTAAACTATACAATGCAAATTAAAATTGCGTTGCATAATTTACGTGGGTGGTTTCAAAAGTTTCTGACCTTAATGTTAAGATAATAAGCATTCGTCAATAAAAGGTAGTGAATGTAGTGGTGCATTTTTTGATAATTACTTAACTGACCAAAGTTGTTAAAAGTAGCGCTTGCGCTATGGTGACCTAACACTCCTGTCTCGTATTGATGGTAGGATATGGTTTGTATGGTAAGTTAAATTCTCAAGTTGTAAGGAAAATAACTATATTGCACTAAATCACTAAAACTTTTAGTTACAAGACAAGTTTAATATTATGGTAATGGTTTTGGGTTTGAGTGCGTGTGGCTCTAATGAGACCTAATCGTGAACTGGCTCACATTTTGGTGAACGAGCATACTTGCATTCGATGCAATTATGCATTTTCGCTTAGTGTTCGATTAAAACTCGAACAAAAGTTTCAAACATTTTGGACGCGTACTCGTTATTTGAGAGCCATTTAAGTGAGTCAATGTGAGATGCAGAAAAAGATCCTTTTTCACAAAGATAATGCGCCATCTCACACCTCAGCGGTTGCCAGGGCGAAAATCTACAAATTATGTATTGAACTACTTGATCATCCACCTTACTCACCAGATTTAGCCCCGAGCAACATTTTTTTTATTCACTTATCTAATAATTTCACTAGGAGAATTGAGATTTTCGTCAAATGGGGATGCTTCACCTCATGGATGCTGTATGCTGGGGAGGCCTCACTTTTATGCATGATTATTTTACAGAGAAAACAGACGGACTACTATTTGAACAGGAACTATCGCTGGGAGAAGTGTGTAGGGACAATGTGAAAAAAAAAGAAAAATAAATTGTACGAAATAATGTTTTGCATTTTTATTAGGTCGAAACCTTGTGAGACCAACTGTGAATGTAATTTTAAATGCATATCTTAGTTTGGAAAGTGGGGTACGTTACAAACTGCGCATGTATGACAGGTATACAATAGGCTATACAAAAAAAAACCCTTTACAAGAAGCAAAAAAATTTTGCCGTTGTATAAAATGTGGAAGCTTGTAATTAGCAATTTATATATTTACTATTGTCATTATAATGTTATTAGTTGGTAAGCTTTCCTAAAATGTGAAAATAAAGAAATAAATTAAAAAAAAAAATATTGAGTCCGAAACCATTATATATTAATATCTATCTTATCTTTTGTTATCTTACTTTCAACCGCACAAAATAATAAATCAATAGAAAAATGGCCGCCATAAACATCAAGATTATGAAACGAAATAATGTTTGGTTTTAAAAATATGGAACAACTCTGCCCCTCCGCTCAATATACATCACCCTCAATCAGTAACTTCATTGAGTCGCTCTCGCTTTAAAAAACGTCAACATAAAAAGCAACTCAATTGGATAATTCGGATCCGCCTTCATAAACCTAACGACAGTCGTTATGTAAATAGATTTACGATTTATATAAGGAAGCGAGAAAAGCTGTAAAGTAGTAAAAAAACATTGAAAAAAGAATCGTAAAGCGGACAAATTGATTTTCTCTTTATATTTATGTGTTTAATTTTGGTACGTAGACTTGCACGCACAAATCTTTTTATTAGGCGGGCTTGGAGATATTTAGGTGGTCTCGCTCTGAAGTAAGGATCTTGTAATTGCAGTTGTAAATTCGAGAAGATTTGCCTCAGGTAAGCTTTTTTTGCGGTGGGAAATCAACCAATGGCTTCTTGCGCTCTATGGTGAAACGCGAGGGCGTGTCAGACTTTTACTGGCTAAAACCACAGCAGCTATGTAGTCTATCCGTCGCCTACGGCAATGATTAGGTTTGATTACTATAACGTCAAATAAGACAGTTTACCTGCTACGGTCTTCCCGTCCGATTATAATTTAGGTGTCTTCAAGGCTTGAGTAAATAGGTTTTTAATAAACTAGTGCGCCTAACCATCAACGATTGCATCACTGCTTACCATCAGGCGGGATCGCAGTCAAGCACTAGTTTATATCAATTAAAAAAAGATAATTTTCGATTTTTAATTTGAAAACCTTCTAGTGTACTTCTTTTGGGATACATAAAAGGTATTTCGATAAAGATTCCTATGTGCCCTAAATTGAAATTCCCTCATATTTAATTTTTATATTCTTATATTAGGTATACTATATCTACCATATTATAAAACTGAAGAGTTCGCTTGGGCGTACTAATCACTGGAACTTAGCGAGGAAGGTAGAGAAAAATAATGCGAGTTTTCTTAGAAAAAAAAAAAACATACAAAATGGTTATAAGTAGGTACTGCGGTATTAACAGAAAAAAAAAAAACACAAAGAAACCAACAAATACCTAACTTCGAAAAAAGAATAATGTACTTTATATAAAGTTTATTTGAACTTATAATTCCAAGTCAATCTAAAGGTTTAGTACTTCAGTGCAACCCGTTTTAAAAAATGGCAATTTCATAGGTACACTTAGGTACCTAATATAATTAACTATGTCTACGGCAGTTGTAAGCAAAAACAATAGTGTTTTCAAAAAGTTCGAAGTAACTTTCTTCACAAAAAATCTTTGGTGACACTTTTTACTGCTTACCAAGAAAAATGTAAAGTTCAAAGATGTCGTTATGAGCCCCAAAAGTCTACTTGTATTTAAGTTGGCAGTAAGTTGCACCTGCTGTTTGGATTTACTTCGATTGTTGGTCGGAAATGAAGTTTTTTGGCTACTAATACAAACTTTTACAGACTGGTTGGCGAGTACTTTTTATTCGTCGTTAGTGTAACAAAGTTTTCGTTCTGTTGTTCAAATTAGAGTATATAAAGGTTATTTGTAAATGATTTTCAAATTAGGAATCTTTTATTTACTCCGAATATAAGTTAGGTGGACTCTATACTACTGAAGCAGATTTTGTATGCAATAGCAATTAGAACATTGGATGATTTTGATTTGTGGTGTGACGAGAATGGATAAAGTGAGAAATGAGTATAGAGGAAGTTTGAATGTGGCGCCAGTGACTGAAAAATTGAAAGGAAATCGTTTGTCTTGATATTAGTCATGTAAAGAGGAGGGATGAAAAGCATGTTACTAAAATAGTTTTGAGTTTACATGTAGATGGATGAAGAGGGAGAGTTCATTCATGAAAATTTCATAATTAAACATTATTTGTGACACAATTATAATCCATTCTCTTTAAGACGAACGAGTAATCAACACTAAGCTCCTGGCATACCTAAAAGCTAATGCCATCCTAAGTGACTGTCAATACGGCTTTCACCGAAATAGGTCAGCGTACGCCATCCACATCTGGAGTGAGGCCGTCGAGAAGCACGGGGAAGCGCTTACCGTCTCCCTCGAAATCTCGAAGGCTTTCGATAAAGTCAGGCAAGTAAGCCTTATTGGTAACTTTCTAGGTGTACAATAAAGTTATATTCTATTCTATTCTATTCTATTCTCCTTCTTTCGGTTTACCTGCTGGATTGTGTGCATGGATTGCAGACTTTCTGAGGGACCGGTCCTTCCAAATGGTCATCGATGACTGCTCGTCCAATCAAATGGCCATTATTACCGGGGTACCTCAGGGGTCAGTGCTCTCTACAACATTGTTCTTGCTGCCCATAGACGATCAAATTATATGAAAGATGGAACTGTTGACAGACGTTTACACGTTAATGCAGTTAAAGAGTTACCAGAGAAGCGACATTTACAGAAGCAGTCATTGGCCAAATAAATGTGTCTTGTGTGTGTGTGTGTCCAACATAGTGGACTACTCAGAAATCGTCCGGGATTTATAATAGCTCCCGTTATACACGTGTAAATAGGGATTTTGCCAGGGGTGTAGCTACTGCCGCATCTACCCTATTAGTTATACGGGACCCCTGTCACAGGTCTTAACTTTTCCTAATAAAATATGCCTTTTTTTTTAATTAAATAAACCATTATGTTCTATAACAACGCGTGTGGGATGCGATTGCATCCTTCTGCAAAATAGCAATGCTAGCGAAGGAGCCGCAAGAGTGAGAGAACGTACATGATGACCCAGCCACCGCGAGAGGAAACGCCCGGGTGTCAAAAATCGCAGACCTATCTCCGGCCACCGTAGGGGCCCAGTAAGCCTACTGGGCTGGCTTCGGAAAGAGAAACCCGAATACTAGGCAAAGAAAGAGTGAAGATATGATTTTAATCAGTAAAAATCTAACACGCCCATTGGTTGATTTCCAACCTTAAAAAAAAATTGATCGATGACCAAGGCGGGAGGATTGGTCGATGAGTCGAAGCCAGGTACTTATATGAAGTAGTGAATACTTCCACCTTTTGTTGGGTTAGTTTTAAATAATTACAACTTTTTCAGGCGAAGCGAGACGGAGTGTTAGGGTTTCACTGATGAAAATACTCTTTCAGCTGCCTTTTACGATTTAAAACTTAAGTGGCAGTGAGCAGGGCACATTGCTCGCAGAACAGATGGCTGTTGGGGCCGAAAGCTTCTGGAGTGGCGACCACTGGAGACGCAGTATTGGAAGGCCTCCTACAAGCTGTACCGATGACCTGGCTAAAGTTGCGGGAATCCGATGGATGCGAGATGCACAGGACTGACTATGAACAGACGCCTCTCTCAAGTGATTATCATGTTCTGTCTGGAAACATACTTTAAAAATCCCACCTCTACATTTTCAGAGAAAATTGCCTATGATAGACAGGTATAAACCAAAGTAATACCAGCATCGCCCAGAGCACTCAGAAAAAAGTTTATTTCATAATAATCCAACCTCTTTTTGAAATGGTCCCGTCATGTTAGCGGACGCAGATAAGTCGTAGGCTTAGGTCGTTAGGCCGGCGGAATCCTAAAGGTCGTTCTAACTTCAGAAACGTCTGGAAATGGCTTTGGGCATGGCTGATGCCGAGAAAGGTATTTGAATCACTGACGTGTTAAATAAGTGTTGGAAATATAAAGAAAATGATAAAGTATTAAAAAACAAGCTAAAAAAAACCTCTGAATAAAATTTATTGAAAACTAGGTTTTACTCAAAAAGAATGGTAGATTTGGAGGCTAAAAAAATATATTAATAGTCAACTAGCATTATATAATTTTATTTCGACTATCCTGTTGGTGTAGTGGTTAGTTATTAGTGGCCCTGACTGCTATGCCGGAGGTCGTGGGTTCGATTCCCAGCTAAGACAAATGTTTTTGTGATCATCACTATCATTTGTTCTATGTCTGAGTGTAATTTATCTATATTTAAGTATGTTTATCAGTTCTCTAATACTCATAACACTAGATCAGCTTAGTAAGGGAGTAGACGGTGTTGTGTGATAGTTATGAAAAAAAGTTATAGCTTAGCATAATCAGCCCTATAACAGAGGTACAGTGGTGGTTCAACGGAAAACAGCCCCCTACTTATGAGTTGTAGGTCGCGATTTCATACTCAGTCAGTGTTCTGTATTCTAACCCATGATTGGTTCAGCTGACGGCGCAAAGATCATAGAGCGTCCTATATGCCAGAAATCAGCCAATAGCGGGCTGCATAGATGACAGCACAAGCGCCCTCTCCCGGTTTTTCATGTGGTTGAAATCGGGCCGCCGTGCGGTAACTTTTTTTTTGAGCCCGCTCCTCAATAAATCGATAAATCAAGGGACAAAGTGATCATAACCGTGTGGTGTGATCAGTAACCAGCTTCAACAGTGCTGCTCCATCCAGAGTACTTCGAGGAAGGCTGAAAAGGCGATAAAGGTAAGACGTTCTTGGCTTTGTCGTTGTTATTTTGTTCCAAGATTGGGTAAGCTCAACCCGAGCTTCATACATAACAACCACCAACACCAGCTATTTAATACAGTCTGCTTCTCTATTCCACAGTCAGGCACATTCTTTGCGTAATTTATTTTCATAACCACTGCTATCAAAACGGTGAAGGAAAACATCGTGAGGAAACCGGCATGTCCAAGAACCTAAAATTCGAAGCCATCTGACATCCACACTACACTGGACTTGTGTAGTGGATTACGGCCCATTTCCTTTCCTGAAGAGAAGGCCTGAGTCCTAGCAGTGGGAACATTATAAGGCTGATTTTTGATATGCTATGCTATACTTGCTCAAATGTACTTTTACAAAAAAAATAAACACTCAATTTCACCACTTTATACAAATACCTACATAATTTTATTTACAATTGGTAAGCTATTGTTTCGGTATAAAATAATAATAAACTATTTTTTCTTGAAATCATTTTGTGTATCGTTCATTCATTATTTGGTCTAAATATTTATTAAAGTCGTTGAATTCACGCCACAGCGGATTTTTTGTGCGTTTGTTGATTTGACATCACTATGCCAAATCGATAACAAACAAGCCAAACAAGTGAGCAAACATGGATTGGAAATTTATCAATACACAAAATTTACTAGTGATGTGAACCACATTTATTATGCAAACTGTGTTTAGTTAGTTTCGTCAATACGCTATGATTAAATTGCCTTTCCACCGAAATGATTTGGAACAATCGATTTCGGTTATAATCGTCAATTTGTACGTTTCGGTAATATTGCTATTTGCATAATTCTGTTTGATATTCGAAATGGTTATACGACTCGTAATTGCATAGGCGCCGCTCACTTATTCATTTGTGAGGTGAAATGAAAAAATAAAATGAAACATGTGAGCTTTACAGATTTTTTTATGGTTAAAAAAAAATCGTGGTAAATCAAACTATACGTATACGAATATAATGCCACAACCAAGCGTTTTCCACTTTAATATTTTTTCCCAATATCGCCAATTTTCGACAGGGACCGAAAAACACGGCACTCAAAGTTAACGTACAAAAAAAAAACAAAAAATAGAAGTACAGTCATGTACAGAACACACGCAAATAAATATTTAATAATCATTAAAACATGGGAAGAATAAAATGCTCTACTGGTTTTATCTGGTATCCTAAGTGCAAAGGTAACTTTTAAAATATTGGTCCACAACCAACTGGAAATGCAAAAACCCATTTATTTTGTGTCAGTCGGTTCTTGTCTCATGCAATATACAAGAATCAAATACCTGTGGTTCGGTTTACTTAATAGTGTTCAGGGAAGAAACCTGTCACTACCCTTGCATTATAGTCACTATAAACATTCAGTCACGGTTTCCTGGAAAAGGCGCTTTACTTATTCTGGGAAGAGAAAACGTAAACCGAACGCCAGAATACAAAATCAATACTTTGGAAATACCTGTTGGAACAGTTTCCTTTTGCCTCTGAATTTATTTAAAACTACAGTTTTGTCTCATACCATAAAATATTAGGTTGCCGAAGACTTTGTCAGGCTCAAGATTAACTAATAAACTTACCTCCTACCGTTTTTCTTCAACCAAAAAGAAATATTAGATCACAAAAATACCAGTTACTTTTGTCTTGTTCTACGATATAATCACAAAACAACATTACCTTGACATGGTCGCTCCGTTCATCATATTACGCCTTACAAAAACGCGAAAAAGTTCCTTAGGAAAGTCACATTATGGTACGTCACGGGAGAGTCGTAGTGATACCCAACTTTACCTGGGACTGTGGCAACTTTCGCATGATGTATGATCCCCTGGTACGCGACCGTCATATATTTTTGTCTGAAATACTCAAGACTATTCATTTTACTGACTTTCTAAGGCAGTAGTTATTATTATGACACTATTTTCTGGTTCAGTTACATTCCATAGATTTTTTATTACAATTAGGACGTTAGACAACAGAGAATAATTTATCAGTTCATGTTTGACAATATATTAGACTTTTATTTTATAAATTATTTCTTAGCAACTACGTAAATTGTTTTATAAAGCTGATGGAAGAATTTCTTAGTAGTTTGAACTCAACATCTCATGAAAATCTTATTAAGATACTGCCTAGTAATTTGAATCTAGATAAATATTCAGATTCCTGTGTATTGCTTTGCTTCGTTTCATAGATGTAATTGGAAAATTGGCGAGAACAGAGAGAGTATTAAGTTATCGAGTATATATTCGATAAAATTATGCTCGCTATAGAGGTTTACTACCAAACTGCAAGTAAACTAGCTAAACATTCAACTCTCTGGTCAGTTTTACGGATGCAAAGTCTTGACATGTCTTACTTCTGTGTATTCAACCAAATTATTCACCTGAATGTCACGTATTTGGCTGCGGCACCACGTCTGAAGGTGGGTAACTCTCATTACTATATTCAGGCCAAACGGTTCCGTTTACTCGAGGTTAGTTCATAAATAAAATTTATGTGTTAAAGTAACTTGTTAATTTTTAATTTTTGTACAGTTTTATGGGTTTGTGTTCATAAACCTACAACCCTGTATATTTAAGTAGATATAATATGTAGCTATATATTCGTAACAAGTGAGTTTTTAACCCAAAATCAAAATATTTATTAATAAAAAAGCTATTTGGACGTTCCAAAGCGTAGCTTTAGTGAATGTTCAAGAAACTCCAAGTACACTATTATGGTCACGGTGTTATTGTTGAAATCATACAATGTTTTTTTTTTATTTATAGTAATATTATAAAATGATGAATTTTAATTATAATAATATTATAAATAATGAATTTTATTTATAATAGTATATTACCTTGAGACAATTTTAACCAGGCAGAAGCTAGCGACATCTAATTAGACATAAATAATAAATGAATAAATTAAAAAGTATATTCTCACATTAATATATATATATATATATACTCGTATATGTGAGAACAATGTAGAAAGACTTGCATTTTAAAAGCTTCCTAGTGCTGGTGTTGTGCAGACAGGCACAAAACCTACTTCTTTTATTACGTATTTTCTGGTCACTTCATTTGCATAAAGAGCCCTTTTTCGTGAAATTTCACAGTAGATACGTTTTTCCTTTTAATATTTTTGCTAAAGTTACGGTTGTGGCATTACACAGTAGTAATACCTATAGATATATATACATTATTATACGTGTCTAACCTCTCCTGTTTTTAACCTTCTCATACTTCAGATTTTGCTCATCCTTCCTTCTATATACTTCTACATCCTTCTGTAGAATTCGTTACTTCTCGATATCTGGACGGCCACGAGCCAGAATGAATTCAAGCAGAAGTTGCAGGATTACTTCCTTCACTAATAGCAGAATCATTACAAATACCTATTTGCTGTATATACATAAATAATAAATGTATGTATGTATAGATACATATATAATGTTATGTATGTTTAATTTTAGCTTAATTTCTAATTTTGCAATACATTCTTGTTTGCTAAATAATATTTTCTTTTTTTTATGCACCTGCCATATTGTCTCTCCACTACCCTAAGTGGACTAGTAGAGAATGCCTAAAGCATTAAGTCCACCTTTTTACTTGTGTTTGTATAAAGATTAAATAAATAAATATTCACATTTTCGTACTGTAATACCAATTTATGAAACTCACTGACTTTACTATCAGGTCCCATAGGAGACACAGGCTCATACAGCTCTTTTGAAAGGTTTCGTTGAAAAGATAATGAATGCCACACTTGGGAATTTCTTTCTGAATAACGTAATAGTCGAAATTTGCGATGTTAATGAATAAACTGCTGGAACGCACTACTCGAATTGTCTGTTTCATTTATTATGCAAAACATTTTTTAACAAAAAATGAAATAGAGTCACTGAATTGGAACCTTAGATTGCAATATTATGGTTAAGAATAATTGATAGTTGATACCAATTATTCTTAACCAAAATATCGCAATATTGTAAAACGAATCATGGCTTGAAACTATCAGACTGGATCATACATTTGCCAATACAATGAAGGAAGTATCCAGCAATGGTAAACCCTGGCAAAAATAGCTGCCAAGTTTCTACAGACAAGACCGATCCACACTTACCCAAATCCAGGAGAAATAGAAAGAAGGAAGGGAGATCTAGTCTGCCTAAAAGAGTATAGTAATTATTGATTACATAAAAAAAAAAATAGATTGTGTAAGGACTAAAAAGAAAGAAAATGGAGACAGTGATAGCGTAAATGTTAGTGATAGGACGGAAGTAAAAAAAGACTGGTTGCATCAACAATAAGTCAAATGGGACTAAAGCAGGAAGATGTCTACATTTCTTCTCATCTTTCCTTTCGCAGGACTGCTGGAAGAAATTTCTTCTAGAAATAAGTAGTACCTTTGTACATTTTTTTATTTTAATACTGTATCTCCTTCCTGTCTATGTGTGTACATAAATTATAAAATAAATAAATGGAAGATGATTAATATTGTCTACAAACCTTTTTCAAAATGTTAGTTCTCAAACGTTATACTCGTATATTTCAGAAACACAGGCCACTATAAAAGTATTTAAATTCACAGGAACACAAACTACCTCTCTAACTCGTTTTAAGTAACCCTCGCAGGCTCATCAAAATTTTATAGACCGTTTAGGAAACGACAAATGTACGGACCAACCGACATTGCCTAAAAAATTGCTTAGTTGGAAGATTTGCAGCGTACTTTGCTGAAAGTTGTCGCTCTATATTTTACTCGTAACATAATTATTATAAATTACTGGCTGGACTGCATCTTTGGAATGTGGATGTTAGCAAAATTAGTGTCACTAGTGTTTTTTATTTTGTTCTAGCTATTTTGACAATTAAAATGCGTCACATCATGTCGTTACGACAAAGCCAAAATAGTTTATGGGCCTCTGCAGCATTTCGGTATTTTTAAATGGTGGGTAAAACGAATTGCATGGAGTCTGTGTTTCCTAATAGATACCATTTGGGGATCTTTACGACAAGAGAGAATGGGCTACTTCTAGGCAAGTGTGCTCCACCATCGACCACGTTATCATTTTCTTTCAGGAGATAGTGGACGAGCGACCCTATCAAAAGGTAACCCATAAAAATTAATCTGCAAAATAAATGTGTG
This sequence comes from Leucania comma, assembly GCA_958295575.1. Taxonomy (NCBI): domain Eukaryota; kingdom Metazoa; phylum Arthropoda; class Insecta; order Lepidoptera; family Noctuidae; genus Leucania; species Leucania comma. Next base: position 7,891,022 of record OY282469.1, read on the forward strand.
TATTCGACCACATTATCATTTTCTATCAGGTGATAGTGGACGTGCAACTATAGGGTTACACATTACGGGTACACACATTTATTTTGCAGATTTCAATTTTATGGGTAACTTTTTGATAATACCTGGTCGGTTATACTTTTAATCGGTTATACTTCTTCGCTCAGTACTAATATCTAAAATAAATATAATATTTGTTCGTTTTAATTTATATCTAGCGGGTTCAACTGATGAACCCATTCTCACAAAGTGGACCGATGACCTGGTGAAGGTCGCGGGAAACCAATAGATGCGAGACGCACAGCACCGGTCATTATGGCGACACTTAGCGGAGACCTGTCCAACAGTGGATGTATTTCGGCTAAAATTATGTTGATGATGATGAGTCAAGTTACACTTGCGGAGGTCGGTTCTTAGATGGGTGGCTATTAATTGCATATCAATATTCTGTAATTGGTTGTAAAACCGTTGTAATTAATTAATAAATTAAATTAAATCGAGTTTCCTCCGTGCCTTAGAAAGATCGTTAATTCATTGATATCAGCAGATCTAGCCAAGTTACGACCGATTTGTTTCGATTTTCTTTCGTCGATCAGCTCGAGTCGGCAACGCCTCCGATTCCTTTGTTCTGACCACGTAACTGAGCGTTGAGATGACGTCATTCCTATACACTTTAAGTTTTCTGCTAGCTTTAAAGATTGTAGATTATCAACTTGGCTAAGCCCTTAGCTTTCATTTGAACATCTTTGTCAGTCATTACGGATAGTCAGCATTAGATATTAACCGGTTACTAGGTTCTGGAGTTTTTTTTTTTAATAAAAATCTCTTAATAATGCCATGCACTATCGGAGAATGGTATCTTCCAATGGTGTCGGTCTAATGTAGTTCTAGCTTCAATCATTTACAGGCACTTTTGAAATGTTAAGAAATCTGAAAAATAATTACAAAATATATCTAGGTTATGTACATGTTTTTGTCACTGCCTTCTATAATGTGAGAACATTGTAAATAAAGTAAAAAAAAAGAATCGTATGCTTAATAAATATATATTAAAATAAGCCACTAACAGCTAAGAGATGACCAGTCTCATCTGACAGCCTATTCACGGACAATATGTTGTTTATATCAGCACCCACTCAGCTCAACTATTTTGAAGGCAACCGAATAATCTAATATCAGTGAGATATTTGAGTAAGCATGACAAACTCGTATTTACCACGCTTATTTGTGTGAAACAAGTCCAATAGTAATCTTAAACAATAAATTGTTCCTTAGTACAACTTTGAAACAATATTAAAATCGTTATTATCTTCTTACCCTTTTTCCATGTTATTTGGGGTTGGCGCAATACGTTTTTCTTCTTCCATTCTGCGCTGTCACCCGTCATGTTATCACTAACTTCCTTTTCTTTCATGTCACTCTTCACACAATCCATCCATCTTTTCTTTGGCCTCCCTCTCCCTCTCCATCTATCCACATGTATACTCATATCCCTTTTAGTGACATGTTTTTCATCCCTCCTTTTTACGTGACCAATATAAAACAAATAAAAAAATGTGAATGTTAAAAATAATAAAATAACGGTGCAAAATTATGAAAATGAGACTTCTCAGTGTGCTAAATTAACTAAATACTCAAACACTAAAACACTCAGGTAACTGGCGTGACCGCAAACCACTGTTTCGGTTAGATGTGGCCGGCTAACCAGTCAGGGTTTCTACAGCAGTGCACACTGCCAGATCAATGACCCGTGTGTTTATGCCTTTGTAATAATTAAACGTGTGTGTGGACGGGACCTAATAATATATTTAGGTATAATAAGTGCAACTAAGGGTTATTATTGGTGGCGACATCTTGCGTCTCGATCTGGTTCAGGCCATGGAATGAGGAAACTCGCACTGGGCCCACGTTGTGGAGTACCACAGAACTCAGAAAGACACTAGAAGTAGCTTGAGAAAATGTTTGTACCAGAACCGGTGTCGCCAAACTCACACATTTACGATTTACTCTTACTGCAAACCGGAAGATACGATTGGCTAAAACAAAAACTGGGCGTAAACAAATTAAAAAAAAAAATGTTATACGAAATGCAACTTTAATGTCAACGATCTATAAATCAAATTGACAAAAACAAGAAAGAAATACATCTTGGACTACCAAGTACCGCCACTCGTCGCTAGATGGCGTTGTTCAGTATGAACTGTAACATTATAAAAATAAGGGTGGTATTTGAATGGCGTATCACTGACACAAATGCAGGTCGCTACTCAAATAGTGACGTATCCTAATTCGATCGCAATAATATCGATAGTATGAAAACAAACATAAAATATAATGCGAAAAAATATCGTATGCGATAGTATTAAAATAATGAAATTAATATGTAGTAGGGTAATTTCTAAACGTAGTAAAAAGGGTATTTTTTTGTTTGTATTTGTTCATTTTATACGGGGTAAATGAAAAAAAAAAAATGCTGGAAACCTCGCAATGTTTTATTATTACATTGCTATTTGAGTTTAAGAGAATATAAAACAGTGAAAAGATTATTATATTTGTATAATAATCTTTTCACTGTTTTATATTGTTTGATTTTGATCAAAGAATTTAATTAAAATATTAACGGGCACTTTTAAACGATCAAGTTAGTTGCCCGTTCTAAGAAGTTGAACACTTTTAAAATTTAGGTTATGTTATTTATGTTGAATACTACGGACATATAGGTGTAACAATGTAACAAGTATTACAATTTCACAAATAAGAACTTAGTATATATACGTAGTGAAAAAGGTAATTTATTTTCATTGTATGTTTGATATTGAAAATACAAAAAAAAACTCTTTTACAAAAAAATTACAACTGACTTCAAAAAAAATAAATAATGTAAAATAACTTTGATTGCGGAAGTCGGTGTTTACGGTTTGGTTTCTTCATTTTTTGACATTGACTTCCGAAATTAAAGTTATTATGCATTCGTTACGAAAAGTGTGATCGGACGAAGCCGGCGACGACTAAACATAAGGTATAATTCAAACGCCCTATGTTGTTCCAAGCTCTTTAGCTAGATTTATTTAAAATTGCATCACGAATATCATCCTACAATATTTATTTTATTAACTTTATTAATTTAATAATTATCTGTATTTTAATACTCATACTGTCAAGTATAAATACTTTTATTTTAAAAAGGCAATGCAATACATGTCGATTGATTTTATCGATAAAGTCACGCACTATTTGGATAGCGTCAAAAGTATAGGTAGAGATGCGAATATTCCAGAAAGGCTAATAACCGGGAAAAGAAAATCAACTTTGTTTGCATGAAGTTAAGGACAATTTTTGTTTGTATATCTTGTGCAATGTTTGACGAAATTTTATTTTTTCATTTTATTAAAATAAATTCGAAAATAATACTTACCGGTGGTATGATACACTTCCATGAGTTAGATTTTTAGTGCGACTATGGTTTTTACAGTCCAGAATGGCACAATAAGGCATTTTAATATTATTTTATGTAAATTGTATGTTGACGTAGTCTAGTTTGCGAATGAGAGCGCTTGAACAGCAAGTGCGTATTGCAGTACTCACTAGCGGCGACAGTGCCACGCCTACTTACTATTTCCAGGTTCTTTCTGTGTTCCGTGTGGAGTACCGTCCATTTCCTTTATTAGGAGGCCTATGTCCCAACAGTGGGAACATTATAAGTGTGATTTTGCTAAGCTTACTTGAGTGAGTGAGCAACACATGCACTGCAACATGCATTCAAAAAGAATCCGTCAGCAGAGAAAGCCGCTTTACTTTACAGCGACTAGGGGCCCAGCAGGGTCGAAGCCTACTGACCAAGGGTTAGGCGAAAGTGAACCCCTGGACCGAAGGCAATGAAGGAGCAGGGTAGGTTTTTAGTCAGTAAGAGTCTGACACTATCTCCCGCCCCACCCAAGGGTGGGATTTGTCATTTGATGATTTTACCTAACATAAAAAACCCCGCGCCTACTTATGATACGGCGTGTTACACCATATGGCTGCGACATATATACACTATCACCTTGATAAATATTAATAACCTGACGTCTTTATATTGCGTATGTAGAGCCCTACAGACGTGGCTCATGACTCATTATGGCTCAAGAGATCGTTTGTTTACCACGAGCATTTATTTACCAAACGCTTATGGGGCAGCCCTACGCTCGAAAGCAATAAAAACCATAGGAATATCCTCTTGAAATTATGCTTGAAAACCTAATGTAAACAAAGTTATTACAGTGTTGAATAGCGTAGAAATATTACGAGTACCTACGTTTTGTTCAGTTAGTTTGGTATTTGCAAATTATATGTTTGCATTGAAATAGTTTATTTACTGATTTTGACATCTTTATTAGTGAAATTATTATGATTGCAGCTATATATCATAGTTATGGAGTATGTGCTTAATTTGTAGCCTTAATTTGTTAACAATTTATTTATTTAATAGCTGTTGCTCATTACTTTGTAAATCTGTACAATAATTCTGTTTTAAATTATTATTCTTATTTTTCATCCATTATCATATTCGACGTAACAGTGTATATTATCTACAAAAAAAATAAGATAAAATAATCACAAAAATACTAACTGCAGCGTTATCAAACTCGCGAAAAATGTCGTACAATACCGACAAAATGCAATGTTACTTACTCCCCCATAGCAAATACCGTGATATCTTTTTTCAAGCTTTAGTCTCTCTTTGCACAAAATTTCATCAAAATTGATCCAGCAGTTTAAGCGTTTCACGCTTAAAATGCGTAACAGACAGACAGAATTACTTTCGCATTTATAATATTAGTATGGATTTAATAACTTCTGATTGGTTTTCACTTTTAGGGTCTGTTTCACAATGTCCAAATAGCCGCTATTGACTGAATAAATAAAGAAATGGAACAGAATTTCTATAAAACATTTACTATGACAGGTTTGTTGATATTGGTCCGTTCGGAGTTTTAGGTTAACGGAAACTTAATCAGAATTGGTGAAACAGGCCCTTAGTAACACATATTGTAATTTTCACGGTTTCTGAAATAAATTGATTAGTTAATATTTGATCTCATATCATTCAATCCATCTATGCCTTCAAATTAGCCGCAAAGCGTCGCGCGGCTGCAGCGCGGCTGCGGCGCTGCCGTCACGCTGCTTTGTTATTCCATATAAATAAAAACACGCGACTGCTGCGCTACATTCGCGCTAAAACCCTATGTGATAAAACCGCCGGTTGTTTTTACATAAGTCTATCCTGTTTGTATGGTATACAATATGCATAAAAAAGAATTCTAGAGCTATGTCTAGGTAGATCCCGATACTTTTTTTTATAAGTTTTTATTAACCTCAGCCCGACACCACCGAAAATGTAACATAGCATAACCTATTTTTAATAGTCTCATGTGTCTTTTATCTTTCACTTTCTATCAATGACTTTGTCTCCTAGCTAAGTTTTGTCTTTAGACCCGAAAAAGGACTGTTCTGGTGCGAACTAATATCCTTTTTTGAGGAGGAAATTCGTCTAATTACTTATCCCGCTCTAAGGCAGAGCGGGAGAGCTCGTTGCCCACAAGCCCACGCTTACTGTGGCTGGTAATCGGGGTCAGGGTTTCAGCGGCTAGGGCATGAGGATGTCAATACGCTTACGCGTGCGGCCGCCTATTTCGCTTCCTTAGCATTACTGCTTCAGAGAAGGAGGCGACCGCCACCCTCTCCCCTCACTCTGCACCATGGCCTTCGTCAAGGCTCAGCGCGAGAGGTTGCCACCACCAATCGCCCCACCAGGACACGACGGTGCTCTGCTCAAGCGGGGCAATGTGAATTGATGACTTAAGAATTATATTTATACTCACGTTACTAAATCACATTTTTACAAGCATTATATTTATTTTTACCTTAATAATTCATACTGTACGTGAATTTGCTTCAATTTTTCGAATAAACAAGTAAAGCCGCACAATTTACTTCTCAAGATGTATAATCACGCACTTAGTGAACCGTCTCAGGCATTGTTTGATACACGATTTACATACTTATATTGCCAAAGTTATTTTCTTATTTGAATTTACGTACATACTGGTGAAGTTTGACGCGAGAACGAGCGAAAATAACACCTCAACTTTTCAGCCTTTCGTCTGGCAACATTTCGATAGCAGTTAACATAAAATGCGCGATTGTGTGAGAAAAATACGTGCTTTCAAGGAGGCGGGTAAACGAGGTTTGTACGCGAGATATCTTATTCAAAAACCTATATTAATTCAGAGCGGATCTCATTATAGCTGTACCAAATTAAATTGGAGGCGTGTGATTATTCGTGCGCCTGGCGTCGACCGTGTGTGCTCCTCGTAATGAGATGGAGTTTACTCTACAGTCTACGGAAACGTATTTATTTTGAAGTTCACTCGACCACATCAAAAAGAATTCTTGTTTTCAAACGTAATCTATCTTTTGTTATTATAACAAGTTCAGTCTCCTCAAATTGAATTGGAAAAAAGTTTGCGCTGGCTTATAAAATATTCTGTATTTCAAAAATCGAACGTGGTTGGAGCATATTGAATACTTTCAGGAGACAAATGACAAACTATCTCTTGGCAGGCAAAGAAACATTTTTCAAGTATTCTCATTTTGTGTCGTAAATCTTTTTTTAACTATTATGATTTCAATCACTTACCTCTATACCTATTGTTACTAAAATGATGTCACGATTGAAACAGTGGTTGAGCGAGTAGCTTGTGTGTGTGTGTGGCCTACAGGGAGTTGCTCAGAGTCCGAATCTCTTTTATTTGTGAATTTACATGTTTGTCATCCAATATACCTGTTAGTAGGAAGAATAAGTAGAAATTACTCCTATGTCTCGCGGAAGCAATCGACGGAGACGACCTCAGGCGCCGGCTCTGGTTCAAGCCCTGGGTGCATACCATGGCGAGAGTGTATGGGAAGCAGTAATGAGTATGAAAGATATAGCGAAAAGCGCGGTGGGAGACTATATTCACGCCTCGGCTTTCACAGAAAACGTCCTGGATGTCGGGAGTCGCAGGCACGACTTTCGGTTGACGCAAGCTTGGGCTCGCGGTGAATAGACAAGGACCGTGACGACGGCGCATAGTGTTCGACACACGCCTGAAAGAGATATGGCCCACTAGAGCCAAAGCCTTCCAGGGCTGTTAGATTGATTGAAAAGCTACTGTGACCTTAGTACGCATAGAGCGACTAAAGAAACACAGGTGGTTTTTAATCAGTAAAAGCATGCCACTCTAAAACAGGAGTAATTCCTACTGTAAATCAACTTTTTTTTATATTATATAAGCTATATTCGAGAGTTTTATTCAGGAATTGTGTAAACAATTTATCCCCACTAAAATTCTAACTCTAAAGATTATAACATTTTCTTTGACCCATTTTTATTTCTACCTCTAACAAAGCCATAAAACCTAACTATATTGCTGCCCTCATTTCATCATAATATATTTGAAACACTTTATTTCATTATATTACACGCGTTGAAGGAAAACGTCTACCTAATTCCGTTAGTTAATGATTGCAATAACCAGATTTGGGCCACGCGAAATGAATACCACAATATTTTTTGTCCCTACCAACGCGTTCATTAAAGCCGTGTACATTGTGTAGTAATATGTAAGACGGGTCGTCGACGTCATCGTACATAATATATATATATGTGATAGTGTAAGAGGCACTTTATGGTTTTTATTTAAGGTGGGGAATCATCTAATAACTTTTCACGCTCTAGAGCAGAGCGGGAGGGCGTGTTAAACTTTTACTAACAAAAACCATACCTAGTATGTTCCTTCAGTTACAGTTTTTGTTCCAGGACAATGGATTGACTTCTGACAGGGAAACCCCAGTAGACGGTTCTATTGGGCCTATATGGTTACGGCTGGTAGTCAGGGTCAGGAACTCTGCGGCTGGGGTGTGAAGATCCGTTCGTACGTTCCGTTCCTTCACGTGTACAACTCTCGCCTCAAGGAATCTTCTGCGAAACATAAATACTACTAGCATAGAGCATATGGAGGAATCGAGATTCCGCCATGTCTTGGAAAGCAAGTTAAGCTATTGGTCCCGACTGTCATGGGTAGATCTTTGACAGTCGTTACGAAAAGTCAGAAGAAAAAAATGTGAGACGAGTCTGAGACTGGAAGGCCGCCTCCTACTAAATTGAAACGAAGCTAGGTAAATTTACTACCAAACAATTTTAATAATTAATTATTGATCAAGAGAGAGTCACTATGAAATTTTCTCGAAGTAAGCGACTGATTGCAACTGTGCACTACCTTTGAAGTTTTATAAGTACTCATGTACAATTGAATTGATGAAAATGTTCAAAAATTTAACTAATTACGCAATATGTAAAACGATAACAATAGTGGTGATTGAAATATCATTATATTAAGGAAGTCATATTCGCTGAGTAATATTTGATTGGCTTGAATACTGACAATGATAATACAGAATACGGAAACAAGATAGGAATATCATATACAAACCGGAAAAATATACAAGTAGCGTGAAATACTGATACATTTTTATAAACAACATCAATTTTACAAGCTTTCTATTAGCTTGCACTGTATGTAACTATGTATGTTCGGCTCAAATCTTGCGACTCAATTTTGAAGCAGATATCTTCAACCGATTGAGCTGAAATTTTACATGCATGTGTAAATCGGGTGACAATGCAACATTATGATGACATAGAGCTGATCTGATGATGGAGCTGGAAGGTAGCCATAGGAACTCAGCAATAAAACAATACAACCCCATCGAGATTGGGTTCGCTTGATTAGTACTGACGAGTACTTTGATCCTGTATGATAGCCAGGGTCTGATGATGGAGCCGGAAGGTGATCATAGGAACTCCACAGTTAAACGATATAACCTCATCGAATTTGGGCTCGTTTGAATCGTATTGATGAGTACTTTCATCCTTTATGATAACCAAGGTCTGATGATGGAACTGGAATGTGGTCACAGGAACTTCGCACTTAAACGACACAACCACATCGAATTTGGGCTTGTTTAGTTCGTATTGACGAGTACTTTCATCTTATATGGTAGCCGGGGTCTGATGATGGAGCCGGAAGGTGGTCATAGGAACTCCGCAGTTAAACGATACGACCCCATCGAGTTTGAGCTCGTTTGATTAGTATTGACGAGTACTTTGACCATGTATGGTAGCCAGGGTCTGATGATGGAGTCGAAAGGTGGTCATAGGAACTCCGCAAGTAATCGATACAACCCCATCGAATTTGGGCTCGTTTGATTCGTATTGACAAGTACTTTGATCCTGTACGATAGCCAGGGTCTGATGATAGAGCCGGAAGGTGGTCATAGGAACTCCGCAGTTAAACGATACGACCCCATCGAGTTTGAGCTCGTTTGATTAGTATTGACGAGTACTTTGACCATGTATGGTAGCCAAGGTCTGATGATGGAGTCGAAAGGTGGTCATAGGAACTCCGCAGGTAATCGATACAACCCCATCGAATTTGGGCTCGTTTGATTCGTATTGACAAGTACTTTGATCCTGTACGATAGCCAGGGTCTGATGATGGAGCCGGAAGGTGGTCATAGGAACTCCGCAGTTAAACGATACGACCCCATCGAGTTTGAGCTCGTTTGATTAGTATTGACGAGTACTTTGACCATGTATGGTAGCCAGGGTCTGATGATGGAGTCGAAAGGTGGTCATAGGAACTCCGCAGGTAATCGATACAACCCCATCGAATTTGGGCTCGTTTGATTCGTATTGACAAGTACTTTGATCCTGTACGATAGCCAGGGTCTGATGATGGAGCCGGAAGATGATCATAGGAACTCAGCAGTTAAACGATACAACCCATCGAATTTAGGCTCGTTTGATTCGTATTGACGAGTACTTTCATCCTATATGGTAACCAAGGTCTGAAGATGGAGCTGGAAGGTGGTCACAGGAACTTCGCACTTAAACGACACAACCCCATCAAATTTGGGCTCGTTTGATTAGTATTGACGATTACTTTGATCATGTATGATAGCCAGGGTCTGATGATGGAGCCGGAAGGTGATCATAGGAACTCAGCAGTTAAACGATACAACCCATCGAATTTGGGCTCGTTTGATTCGTATTGACGAGTACTTTCATCCTATATGGTAACCAAGGTCTGAAGATGGAGCTGGAAGGTGCTCACAGGAACTCCGCACTTAAACGACACAACCCCATCAAATTTGGGCTCGTTTAGTTTGTATTGACGAGTACTTTCATCCAATATGGTAGCCGGGGTCTGATGATGGAGCTGGCAGGTGGTCATAGGAACTCCGCAGTTAAATGATACGACCCCATCGAGTTTGAACTCGTTTGATTAGTATTGACGAGTACTTTGACCATGTATGGTAGCCAGGGTCTGATGACGGAGTCGAAAGGTGGTCATAGGAACTCCGCAGTTAAACGATACAACCCCATCGTATTTGGGGTCGTTTAGTTTGTATTGACGAGTGCTTTGATCATGTATGGTAGCCAGGGTCTGATGATGGGGTCGGAAGGTGGTCATAGGAACTCCGCAGTTAAACGATACAACCCTATCGAATTTGGGCTCATTTAGTTTGTATTGACGAGTACTTTGATCATGTATGGTAGCCAGGGTCTGATGATGGGGTCGGAAGGTTGTCATAGGAACTCCGCAGTTAAACGATACAACCCTATCGAATTTGGGCTCGTTTGATTCGTATTGACGAGTATTTTGATCCTGTATGATAGCCAGGGTCTGATGATGGAGCCGGAAGGTGATCATAGGAACTCCGCAGTTAAACGACACAACCCTATCGATCGTACTAGTTAGTTTTAATATACTCCTATAAAATAGGTACCAATTAAAAGGGCTTGCAGAGAGTAACTTTAAAAATAAAGTGACATTACTCTAAATCCAATATTTTCCTTTTTCTCAGTCATACTCTTGGTGGAGTGGTAGTGTTCATGGAACGTCTGGTAGGTTGGTTGCGGCTTTTGCGAGACTTCTTCGTCTCTCTCTATTCATGGAACTTCGTGTACATTCAATGAGGGAACACTTCAAAGATGATTTAGTGAGGTCTGTCCATCTGGTAGGCGATTGGCCGCGAGAACGTAGGCCCTCTACTCTTCCCTGTACCACTAAATGTACCAAACAGCTTTTATTGCCTATGATATATCCACACATCATAAAAATTCGCTGTTGCACAATCGACGAAAGTTTTGGTTTTAATGCAAAGCTCTTTAAGAATGGAAACGTTAGTACGGTGAGCAGTCTGTTTTATCCTCAGTAGACGCCTCCAGCGTCACATTTCAAGAGCATCAATTTTTTTACGGTGCTTGAATCTTCTCCGCATTTCCCAGTATTTGTGATTGTGGATCCCAGGTAGATAAACTCTGGACAACTTTGCAATTGGCTATTTCATGTAAGTTAGGTTGATTGTTAGTCTTACGATCCACCACCATAATTTTTCTTTCATAAATCCAATCTGGTAGACTTCTCAGGTGGACGCCCCCTTCTGCGAAGCAGTAATGCTAGCAAAGGAGGAGACCGACCGCATCAGGCAACGGCGCTCACGCCGCATCCGCCGCCGTAATTCCGATCCCGATTTCCTGCCACCGTAGGCGCGGACTTGCGGACGGCGGGCAATGGGTAGCTCGCTGTCCGTCCGTCCGGTAACAGACCGAACCAAGTTAAGGGCGGGGGATGTCATTGGATGATTTTACCTACCATAAAAAAAAACCTGGCAGACTTCCAAAGATAGCAGACTAAGTTTCTTATGCTTTCCTATAATATGGGTAATAAATGAAAGGACTTGCTGAGAATACAAATGTGATTTAAATAAGGCATAACTAAAAAGTAAAAAATAAATTACAAGTAAAAAAATCTTTTTAAAAACAAGCTTTCAATTAAATGGCCTAAAAAGAAGAAAATAAACTTTTCCTTTATAACTTTTACTATCAATTTATAACGGCATTACACAATTTATATGATACAAAAGCTTGTCGCGAGATTTAACTGTGTAAATACACAGCTAAATAACTTCATAAATTAAATAAGTTAAAAAACTTCATCTATTGATTTGAATATTTTCAAAATCTCGCGACAAGCTTTTGTATCATATAACGCGAGATTTTGAAAATATTCAAATCAATAGATGAAGTTTTTTAACTTATTTAATTTATGAAGTTATTTAGCTGTGTATTTACACAGTTAAATCTCGCGACAAGCTTTTGTATCATATAAATTGTGTAATGCCGTTATAAATTGATAGTAAACGTTATAAAGGAAAAGTTTATTTTCTTCTTTTTAGGCCATTTAATTGAAAGCTTGTTTTTAAAAAGATTTTTTTACTTGTAATTTATTTTAAAATATAGTATTGCATAGGTATTTTTTTTTTGTGTTTTTTCTGGCTTTTACTGGAACTGGTATTTGATATTTTCACAAATGTTAGCTATTTTACAAATTTTTATTTAGTTTCACCTAACCGATGTTTGTCTGTGATCAAATCTTGCAAATTAAATTTAGTCCATTTCCCGGTTACCGATTGAGCTAGCATTTTGTAAATCGTGACAATACAATATTATGATGACATGGAGCTGGAAGGTGGCCATAGGAACTCGTTTGTAAACGACACAAACCCTTCTTCGAGTTTGGGCTCATTTGATTTATATTGGGTCTGATAATGGAACTGGAAGATGATCATAGAAACTCAGTAATAAGCGCAATAAGATAACCACATCGTGTTTGAACTTTTCGGAGTGGTCTTGATGAGTATTGATTATGATTATATAAGTATAGACCGCGCTATAAAAGATGGTTATGAAAAAAAATATTTTCATTGAAAATTTGTTTACATTTAGAATAGAATAGAATAGTAATATATTTTTTTTTATACTGTATATAAGGTTATGAAATTAATTACTTTTTAATTAAAAATATCATCGGAGTTTTTATTAAAATAACGATTTTACCATGGCAAAATAATAAATTAAAAATAATTAACTAATTTGTTCACTAAAAATGTAACAGTAACGATTTTATACTGTATAAATTTGAAAAAGTACAGACTTTTTTTTAAATAGTTTTATGCCAACGAAAAATTTCACCACTGGGAAGTCCTTGTTCTACGAATATTTCTTAACAATTGGTATTTTAATTTTCCTTTAATTTTTTTTTTATGGAATTCCGCGCTGGTCTAAAGTTCTAACCTCAAAAATTGAAAAGAACTAGTATTACATGAAATTAAAAATACGAGTATACCGTCTCCGGACACGCGCAGCTTTGCAAAATTAAAAAAAAAAAATGTAATTTACTTATTTCATCCATTTTTACATTATTTTGACATACCAAAATATACACAAGGTATATTAATAAAAAGTGGTTTCTTAATTCAAAAATATTAATTTAATATTAAAAATAAATCCCTTTCTTTTTTTTCTAGTTTTCCCATTCTCAAAAAGGTCGACAGCTGATGATACTGGGCATGAAGCAACTTGCACCTACAGTGATGACTCATTCGGTTGATTTTTATTTTTACAGACATTTTTTTTTTTAATTTCATTTAATAATAGTTCTTTACAATTTTTGAGGTTAGATCTTTAGGTCAGCGCGGCTTTCCGTGAAAAAAAATATTAAAGGGCCTACATTTTTCTGAAACTTTTTTTTCATCATAAAATACCAATTTCGTAGCACGATTGTTGTTACTGATACAAAAAGCTATCGAATGAATGTTTTTCCGAAATTTTTTATCAAATGTTCACTTTTTTTCAAAACGGGACCGGTGTCCATCGCGGCGTAAAGACGCATTGGAACTGTCCTACGTTTTGTTTTTTGGACCTGCCAAGTGCACTGTATCTAATTACATTGAAAAGTATGTGATTTAACTCTTAGTCATCCTTATTTATTGAGCGATACCCACATAAACTCACCTGGTGGTTCGCACCATCTTGACAAACTGACATGATATTTATTATATTTGTTTAGATTAGGTAAAGGAGGATGCCAGATTTTGTATGACCACTTTCTCCACCCACCAACAGATAAGAAACTGGTGTAATTCAAAGCGTCTTGTTGAATAGAGTTTTTTTTATTATAGTGATTTATACCTGAAAAGTATGGGGTTTAGATTTTATAAGACATCATATTTTAACCTAACCTAACCTTGCTCCGTCGTCGACAACGTTGTTGCTTACCATCAGGTAAAGTAGTGGCCATACGCAATCTTAATAATAATAACAATTTATATTTATTAGATTAACCTGTGGTATTTCAATTCCAGATATGTCGGCGCACATTAGGATGTCAATGTCAAGAGTGACAGCTTGCCACTGTCGCTCTAGCGGAGCGTCGAATCGATGGTAGCGGGACGGCCATCTTGGTAAAGGAGATCCTACGGAGGGATCGCAAGCGCACCATGTTTTCGACGAATCGCTAGACATCGTCTTAATCAAAATACATTTTGTAGTAATTGAGTGTTAATTAAAGCTTATGTGATTATTATTACGCAATTTTAGTGTTATTTAAAGTAAAGTCGTTGAAGTTTTTAAGACAACGCCTTTAATTCAAATTAACTTAATTGGACTACCCACATACCCACGCTGCACGATGAATAATTCTGATGAAAGCCGTCCTGAGCTTTCAGATAAATATATTTTAGACAACCGAGATACTGGTATGTTTACGCAATTTAGGAAAAAGATTGCGAATTATTTGGAATTTGGCTTGTTGCTAGATGGGATTGGCGAGTCGTAGGTAAAATTGATCAGAGCGACTCGTCCGTAAAAGGAAGGTTTGTAGGTCACCTAAGAGATATCCTGGATACAGCTAAGCATAGACGATGTAATTATTTTCATCATACAAAACCCCAAATTTCACTCGATTTCCGAATTTCAAATGCACTTCACAGGATCATTAACGAAGCCATTGAAAATTGCGGGTATCAACAAAATGTCATTCATATTATTCGAATACGCTTCGCGGGTAGCTCAGGCTGTTTACCTCGATAGGTATGTGCAGAGAAGAAATGCAAATAGGTATGTCAACCAGCCAAATAATGGCGATCGTGATGTGGAAAATAGCGCAGCGTAGCCACTGTAGCTTTAGTAATATATGTTGTATTTTTTTTATTGACATAAACTTGTGCTTGTATGCGATCCCACCAGATGTTAAGCACTAAGCAGTGATGCAATCGTTGTTGGTGATTGCATTAAAATTGCATTACTATTAGTATATTCATCATCATCTTCCTGCCTTTATCCCATGTTATATCCCATAGGGTTAGTACAACATGTGTTTTTCTTCCTTTCTTTCTTTCCAGTCAACCGTCACTGTATCACTGACTCATTATTCTTGAATGTTATATACATCAACATTTGTTTGTCGTTTATCCACTCATAATTCTTTTAGTAACAATGTGTTTCATGATATTATTATCGTGGTTTATTAGAATAAAGAGGAATTTTTGAACGAAATATTAATCCCTAGCTTGCTTAAGCTAGGGATTAATAGTTGGCGACGACCACTGAGTAGCTCACCATCTGGCTGTCCGGTAATCATCCGGACCGAACACAAGCCGTCGACGGCGCGTAGCGTTTCACACGCGTCTCAAAGAGATGTCAGCAAAACCATAGGAGCCCAGCAGGATCGAAGCCTGCTGTGGCCACGGGTCAGCTTCTGAAAGGGTTACTCGTGACCCTGGGATACAAAGAACAACTGAAAGAACAAGATGTGGTTTCAGTCATTAAAAATCTGAATTAATGCTTAGCATGGATGCTCGTGATGATTATTTGTTCCTATAATCTTCAGGGAAAATGCTAGAACTTCATTCTTTAACGAGAACTTGTCACTCAAAGTCGTGCACATCGGATATGATGACATTAAAGAAGATAGGCGCTATCAGTCACCGTGTTTGACGAGCGGCTTGATGGATTATTAGCAGACCGTCTGGTACTACGTTTCGTCTCTGTGGCCTTAATGTCGACAGGAAAGGAAAAAAAAAACACTCTAGGAATACTAAAAGATATTTAGGTTAGACAAGTAATTTTGTGAGATATAAAAGGTACACTTAACATACTGAAATACTTGAGAACGAGTTTATATCATGTGATTTATATAGCCTATTTAATGCCACAGCTGGGTTAAAACCTTTAATTCTCTTTTCCATATAAGCATGTCTTGTAAATATAATTTTTGGTAGGAGGTGAGCTCGTCCTGTTTCTTTACTTGGTTTTTCCATAATGTCCATGTCAACATCTAAAAGAAAATAATTTGCATCAAAAAATGCGAACCATTTTTTAAAATTGTAGGAAAAGAGCAAACATAATTAAGTTAAAAGTAATATGAGCCATTATTAAATTATATTTTTATTATTTCTTGTTAATTTTTAAAGCAATTAAAAAGAAATTTTGCTAAAATTCAGTGAACACAAACTAAGGCTTGAATGAAAATAAAAACGCTCTTCTAATTTTCACAATGGCAAAATGAAACGAACAAAATTTATTTCTTCCATTTTTCTAAATATTTCCTAGCTCTAAACGGGTTTAAAACGGTTTGTTTATTTATTGATCGTTATTGAAGAGATGGGTTTTGGTTGGCAAAATGCCCACTAGCTGCAGTCATTCAGTACACTGCCTAAATGCGTGAACGTGGTGAGTATAACGTGTTATAGTCTACACTGGCTGCATTCAAAAGCCAGTACCAGTGTCGATCATCTATAAATAGGCTCAGGGTTTCAACGGAATAAAAACACGGACATGGCATAACGGATTTCGTCGAAACTTGGAGCACGGGTATACCGTATCCTAGAAGTATATTCATTAGTGAAAAAAATATTTTATTTATTTATTTATTGCTTAAAATTTCATGTAACACAAAAGCACAAACGCAGACTTAATGCCTTAGGCATTCTGTACCAGTCAATAGGGTAGTGAAAAGAAAGTAGTAGGTGCATAAGAAAACAAGTGCAAATATATTATATATTGTTTATAAAAAGTAAATGAAAGAAGTTTTTGAGATCACTCCGATATTCTATCACGCAGGTGAACCCGCTTGCAACAGTTAGTGTTTGCATATATTTAAGCTGCTGTTTTTACCAAATCAATACCAATACGAAGATTAAAGGTTAGAGGCGCTCTTACTCGGCTCCTCTAAAGTTGGTTCACACTACACGAATTTGAGCTCGGCCCGTGCTCGGTTTCGCTAGCGTAGACTCGCCTTTAAATTTTTTGTATCGAATAAAAAATATACCTGAAGTAGATTTCTTTGATTAGTTTTAGTGGAGTTCATGACCTTTCGGGAAGGTTCTTTTAATATTTTGATGATAGATAAGTGGGTTCTCAAGTAAAATTAAACCTCGAAAGGCCATATCGATACAACCTTAACATTTGTATCTATGTATGATGATGGACTAGCCTTCTTTTAAAGGGCAAAACACTTTTCCGAGGCTTCGTTGTTGTTATTATATTACAATATGTTTCAACTATGTCCAATTTTCTGGGTAACCTTTGTGAAAGGACGTAAAACATTTAACGTGGTGGCCATTAAGAATATTTAGGGAAATAAATAATTTGATTTTCAACACTTACTTGAAAATGTCGCTTCTGCCCCAACAACTTTTAGGCATCCACGTGTATTCCGCTTTTACCCTGGTTGCGCCAATTTGCTATGATCCGCGACTTTGTTTTTTGTAATTTATTTTTTTGGCCTAGCAATCCTATCCCTACCGTTTCCGCTTCCCGCACGACCTCGAGAGAAATGATTTGACATTTGACGTGTGTGCATCGATTGTGAATGTGACCGCACCGCTAACACGCCCGCTCGAAATTACAAGAAAATTGGCTATTTCGTGTTCCAACCATTCAGAACTCAACATAAGTGCAGTGTAGTGCAATACAGAAACTGGCAGTGCTTGAAAGTACGAAGTTCGGGATTCGCCGGCCGGCGCCATGTGGAACTTTCGAGGTTAAAGGTCAGTCCTTCTAATACATTTATCCCATTAATAAACGCTAGACGCAGTACCTGCATATTGTTAACAAACCTTAGATCGCTTTTTAAATCTACAGTCCACAAAGCAAAATTCGCGCAACCATTACTTTTTGGTCCATACGAGCAGGATCGTGAATCATTTTCTTGTAATTTCGCAATATAGTATTTGTTCCATAGGGAATAAACGCAACGCGCCTGTTTACCTAGATATAATAGTAGAAAACCCGCATCTAGGCATTTAGGCAACTATACGTTATTTCGCTCGTATAGTTAAAGTGTCATTGATAATTACGGTACCTACGCCGTCAACCGCACCGCATAATTATAGTTAGCTACGTAAATATCAGCGTAGATATAAATCGATCGCATTCTTTTTCTTGACAAAATTCATTCGGAAGACCTACAAATTGCATGTAGGTAGACGCATTTCAAAAATACCCGTTCATTGTTGAGTGAATATTTGTAGGAAACGGATAAACCATAGATTATATACGCATATGTTATTCCGTTCGTTCGCCGTTCACTTTGTTGTTTACAATATTACCATATTGTTATCTGTTAATTATCGCTTACTTAATAATTCGTTAAGTGTTTGTTTGAGTGTATAGTGTGAATATATCAAAACAAGATGTCTCTTAAGGGAACCAAGGTTAGTACTGATTTAAAGGTTCAGTTAAAGCTTTTATACGCCGAAAGGGACTCACAGTTTTCACGTGTTCAATCAATTTGTGATAAATCTTTGCAAATCTCGGATCTGATGATTAGAGATGCTTTCTTGTGTTCGTTGGAAACTTTAGATAGTTTGCGCGAGGATTTTAAATCTACAATTAAGAATATAAACATTTTAGAGTTGGAGTTAAATCCTGATTACTGTGTGAGTTATCAGGCATTGTCGTCCTTTGATGACTTGTATTGTCGTATCAAACGTATTGCTAGGAGTTTGGAGACTCCCCCCCCCGCGAGTGGTTTATCCAACCCTCCTCGCGAACGCCCACGATTGCCGCCAATTCAAATACCTGAATTTGATGGTGACATTCGAAATTGGAATTTATTTATAGATAGTTTCGAAAATATAATACATAGGAACACATCGCTGACAGATCACGAGAGATTGCATTATCTCGTAGAAAAATTGACCGGTAAGGCAAAGGCTGTCTGTGCTGGAATTACGTTTAGCGCTGAAAATTACACTTTAGTTTTGAACACTTTAAAAACAAAATACGAAGATAAGCGATTAGTAGCCACCGCATATTTAGATCAATTATTCGATTTGAAAAGTTTTTCCGTTTGTAACGATCATAATTTAGAGAAGTTTTTAAATATTTTCGCATCATCTGTTCGTGCAGTAAAGAACCTAAAGGTCAATGACCTCTGTGACTTTTTGTTTTTGTATATCGGTTTAAATAAATTAGATCCTGAAACTGTTCGTCTGTTTGAAACGACTCAGCGCGGCAAAGAAATACCTAAGTTCGAAGATTTAGAATCTTTTGTTCGCGACCATATTAGGGTGTTGCAGCGCACGTCGGCACGTCATGAAGTCACGAATAGGACAGGTTCCGATCGCCGTATAGACGCGTCATCGAAGTCAGTCAAGACTGCACATACGCTAGTTAATACCGCCTCAACACCTGACTGTTCTCTGTGTAAGGGTAGCCATACACAGCTGTACAAGTGTTCGGAATTTCAGAGATTATCGCCTAGTGATCGTTACAAGTTTGTCCGCACTAATAATTTGTGTTTTAATTGTCTAAGTGACAAACATCTGGTTACGTCATGTAAAAGTGGTGTTAGCTGTCGTAAATGTCTAGCTAGACATCATACCTTCTTACATTTTGAGGGTAGTAGGCTGCCATCGCAGCAGCAGCCTGCGCAGACGCGCGACGCTTGTGACGCGCGGCCTGCTGCAAGTGCAAACGACGTAACATTGTGTTCGCTTTCCGCCGCTGGTACTCAAGTCACTACCGTTTTACTTGCGACCGCGCAAGTTGTCATTGTAGATGCCTTTGGCAAACCGCACACCGTTCGAGCGCTACTAGATGGCGCTTCCCAGAGTAATTTTATTACTCGGGATTGTTGTCAACGCCTTGGTTTTAGTTTTAATAATTGGTCATCCCGCTCAGAAGTGAGGGGTTTTGGAGGTTTAAAGGCAACCATTCACGGTTCCATTAAAATAATATTTAGTTCACGTTTTAATCGTAATATTTCGTTTGAAATGGATTCGCTAGTCGCAGATAAGATTACGGAACGGTTGCCCACGGTACCGGTTGACACGTCCATGCTGACGGAGTTTAAGAACTTGCAGTTAGCTGACGGAAATTACGCTTTCCCTGGAGATATCGATCTATTAATCGGTGCTTCGATTCTCCCGCATCTCCAGTTATCACGTAAAATTCAAGGTCTTCCGATGTACCCCGCTCCGCACGCACTGGAAACAGTTCTCGGGTTTGTTATAGTTGGTTCCGCACCCGCTTGTTTAGTTAGTTACTCGACTGTGTCGCACTGTTGCACCGTCGAGCCGCCGCTTGAGTCTACTATCCGCAAGTTCTGGGAGATTGAAGAGGTCAATGTCCCGCCTATTCTCAGCCCTGAGGATCAGGTCACTGAGGAGATTTATACCCGCACGACTACTCGTGATAAGGATGGTCGTTATGTTGTCGCGCTCCCTTTCAAGGGTGATATTTTTTCGCTCGGTGGCTCCCGTGCCTCCGCACCGGAAAATATGTTCCATGTCGCTGGAACAGAAAACCCAGCTGATTGTCTCTCACGTGGTTTGCTTCCTGCGCAAATTTTGAATCATCCGCTTTGGTTTTGTGGCCCTCCCTGGCTGCATACCACTCCTAACGAGTGGCCAAATGCTCCGTTTAACCCCGCTACTGTTTCAGAACCACCCGAGGAGAAGAAACATACGCTTGTATTATCAGTTCCGCGTGAAGAGTCAGTTGTTTTGTTGTTGTCTAATCGAGTCTCGTCTTGGTCGAGACTATTACGCTGTGTAGTTTACGTCCTAAGATTTTTGAGATTATTACCATCGCGTGGTTCTATAATCGCAGCTGATTTGGATAGAGCTGAATCAGTTGTACTTCGAGAGTTGCAGAAATTTTATTTTTCAAAAGAATTTCGTAGTTTAGAATCACATAAACCTTGTAGTCCCGCACTTCAACATTTGAAACCATTTTTGCAAGACGGACTCATTCGTGTCGGTGGCCGTCTGCGAAATGCTAAGTTAGAGTTTGAACAAATGCATCCAGTAGTTCTACCACGCAAGGATCACGTTTTGGATTTGTTGGTGGATTATCACCATAAGGTGAATTGTCACGCTGGTCCCGATTTATTAATGTCCATTCTTCGACAGAAGTACTGGATACTTTCCGCTCGCAATTTGATACGCGCTAGAGTGCACAGATGTGTGCCCTGCTTTAAGCTCCGCCCGCGTTTCAACGCGCCGGAAATGGCCGACCATCGTTCTTGTCGTGTTGTACAGACGGTGAAACCTTTCATACATACTGGGACGGACTATGCTGGACCGTTTAAAGTCACTATTGCCCGTGGTCGTGGTATACGTTCCACAAAGGCATACATTTGCCTATTCGTTTGTATGACAACTCGTGCGGTTCACATAGAGTTAACCAGTGATTTGAGTACGCAGGGTTTTATGTCTGCATTTAAACGATTTTTATCTCGCCGTGGTCCCGTTAAGCGCTTATACTCTGACAACGGCACAAATTATGTTGGAGCGCGACGCAATATTTCGGAATTACATACATTCTTACGCTCCAAGTACTACCAAAGTGAATTCGCCCATGTCTTAGCTGAGAATCGCATTGATTGGTGTTTTAATACGCCAGCGGCTAGTCATTTTGGTGGCAATTGGGAGGCGAATATTAAAAGCCTTAAGTCGCACCTGTTTCGGGTCATAGGCGAACAGATTCTCTCGTACGAGGAGTTGAGCACCGTACTCGCTCAGGTAGAGGCGTTGATGAATACGCGTCCGTTGTGTCGGACTTTGTCTAGTGATCCATCGGAGCCACTAGCGTTGACGCCGGCTCACTTCTTGACGACGACTCCTCTTAAATATTTGCCCGCTTTAGATGTCGAGACTGACAAACTGCAGCTCCACCCGCGTCACGCTCTGCTAGATAGCTTAGTTCAGTCCTTTTGGAAGCGATGGAGGACAGATTATCTGCATACGCTGCAGTCGCGTCAAAAGTGGAACACTCCTTCAGATCCAGTCACAGTCGGTACTGTGGTGATACTGAAGACTGAGAGTGCGCCTCCTCTGCACTGGCCTCTTGGTGTAGTGGAAGAAGTTTTTCCGGGTTCGAACGGAATAACGCGAGTCGTAAAAGTTAAAACCGCAACTGGATCGTACCTGCGTCCGGTTATTCGCCTCTGCCCTCTGCCTAATCAGTAGTAGTGGCATAGTTAGTTATAAGTTGTTTCGCTACCTAGTATTGATAGTTTAGATTAGTAATAGGGTTTAGTTT
Source organism: Leucania comma (assembly GCA_958295575.1). NCBI lineage: Eukaryota > Metazoa > Arthropoda > Insecta > Lepidoptera > Noctuidae > Leucania > Leucania comma. The sequence goes on from OY282469.1 coordinate 7,913,499, forward strand.
CGCTTTTGTTTTTTTTTCTTTTCTTTGAAGGTAACCCTTCAAACCCGGGGGGAATGGTTGCGCCAATTTGCTATGATCCGCGACTTTGTTTTTTGTAATTTATTTTTTTGGCCTAGCAATCCTATCCCTACCGTTTCCGCTTCCCGCACGACCTCGAGAGAAATGATTTGACATTTGACGTGTGTGCATCGATTGTGAATGTGACCGCACCGCTAACACGCCCGCTCGAAATTACAAGAAAATTGGCTATTTCGTGTTCCAACCATTCAGAACTCAACATAAGTGCAGTGTAGTGCAATACAGAAACTGGCAGTGCTTGAAAGTACGAAGTTCGGGATTCGCCGGCCGGCGCCATGTGGAACTTTCGAGGTTAAAGGTCAGTCCTTCTAATACATTTATCCCATTAATAAACGCTAGACGCAGTACCTGCATATTGTTAACAAACCTTAGATCGCTTTTTAAATCTACAGTCCACAAAGCAAAATTCGCGCAACCATACCCTAATAACAAAATTAGCCCACTTGCTTCGAAATACACTGTTTTTTATTCAATGAAGTAAACCGAGAAGAGCCATTTTGTTTTTCAGGAGGTGGGAATTAATTTACCCGATCTAAGGTGGAATGAAAAGACTTGTCAAATTTACTGACAAAACTCACCTATGTTTCTTCAGTTGCCCTTTGCGTTCTAAGACCACGGGTTTCCTTTTCAGAAATTTCCTATGGCCCGAGTAGGCATCGGCCCTACTGGCCCCTAAGGTCAGGCTGACTTCTTTTTGCAGTGTGCGTGGAACACTTACTTGCCATCGATGACTCGGGCTAGATCCTTACCGGACGGCCAACCGTGAGCTACCTATTGCTCGTCGTCCATTAGCCTGGACTTTTAGCTAAGGCTAGTACTCGTTATTAAAAGCACTGGATCACATTAAAGTAATTTTTATGTACTTGATGCGGACAAAGTTGCGGGTAATAGCTAATATAGAATAATAGTTCTTTATCATTATTGTAACCAGCATCAAGGCCAATAATGTATGAACTAAAAAATAATAAATAATAATAATCTAAAGAATAATGAATAATAGTATATCGTATGAACTTACACAGAGAAAATAAAGAAAACATAATTCAGACGAATTGAGAACCTCCTCTTTTTCTGGAAGTCGGTTTGATATGGCAGCAGGTATTGTGTGATTTCTAGTTCCAACGAAAAAGTTGTGAGCTTATGTACTATCAAAGACACTTCCGCTTGACCACCACTAAGTTCATTTTTGTTTGCACTCGAAACGAAAACTTCAGGTTTGGTTAGGTGCCGCATCGCAGTATTCAAGCAAGTTTTTTTTTTTAAATAATCTAGCAAAAATGCGATGGTACATAATGCCATGTAGTTATCAAATAAAAATAAGTGACAAACGAGAAATTAGATTAACCTGAATGAAAATAAACACAAACGGACTTTGATTTAAAAAATACAATTTATTTTGGTTTTGCTTACACGATTTACTTGAAATTCACATAGACATCATACATTATTACACCTTAAATTTTGTATTTCAATTAGTTATAACGCACTCAGTGTAATTACGCTGGAAACCATTATTAAGCTACTTTTCGAAAATAAATAATTCACAACAAAACATTTTTTTCTTTAAGTAAACGAGTCAATGACCTTGTAGGTAGTTGTCGGTCGTTGCGTACTAACTACCTACAGTTCATTGGCCTCGCTCAGCTGACGTTTACTTAAATAAATTAATTTCGTACATGCGTAAATTAATTCGAGTTTCAAAAAAGTACTTTATTTCAAAATTTTTTCTTTACAACTCGATAGTATTGCATGTACCGAATAGACCCTCCACGGTATTAAAACGACCAAAATTTAACGGTGTATATATTAACTACAAAAATAATAACTAGGTGTGTAGAAAGTATCTAATTTTTTATTTTACATAATACAGTCAAGTCCATTTATATGGAAAATAACCTTTTTTTCATATATCAATGGTCAAGCCACATTTTCTATTAGACTACAGATATGACACATTCTAATAGTTTTGCGCTATTTTGCAGTAAATCCATCGAATCAACCTTCTTGGCAAGCTTCACTGAGTTAGTCAATTCTATAATAAAATTTTCAGCACTATTTACCGAGATCACCTCTGTTTCTATGATCTCACGTATTGTCCAGACACTTGAGATACAAAACTGCTTCAATTCCATATCATAATATCCAATAGAAACCATTTTGCGAATAATTAAAAACAGCAAAACACGTCATTCGAAAAAATCCCACCAAACCCTCCGCGGTCCGTAGTGAGGAGGGATGGCAGGCGGTCGCCTCCTTCTGCGAAGCAGTAATGCTAGCAAAGGAGGAGGCCGACCGCATCAGGCAGAGGCAACGGGGCGCTCGCCCCAGCCGCCGCCGGGATTCCGATCCCGATTTCCGGCCACCGTAGGAGCGGGCTTGAGGACAGCGTGCAATGGGTAGCACGCTGTCCGATCGTCCGGTAACCGACCGGACCGAGCCCAAGTCGTCGACGGCGCGTTCTGTTCCCGCGCGCCTCAAGAAGCTGTCAGCACACCGAAGAGGCCCAGCCTGCTAACTGCAGGCAGGCAGGGTCGAAGCCTACTGGGGTCATGGGTTTATTTCCGAAAGGAATGCTCGGCACCGGCACGATAGGCTACGAAGGAACGGGGTAGGTTTTTAGTCAGTAAGAGTCTGACACTACTTCCCGCTCCGCCCAAGGGCGGGATTTGTCATTGGATGATTTTACATACCATAAAAAAAAAAAAACCAAACCCTCCGCAAACTTATGTCTGCTATTAAGTGAAGCCCCTTCAAGGGTTTCGAATCTTTGTGGGATATCCAGCAACCACCTTTTCGAAATATTTTTCTCAAAGTTTCCGCGCATGATGAATGTATTATGAATATGAGTAGCCATAAATAACCTCATCTTTAGATTGTGTTAACTTTGAAGTGATATGATCTTTTCAATGCTCCAAAGGGTAGGTATCACGTAAATTAATATCAAATAGTCAGGATTTTATCATCATCCTTATCAGCCTTTTTTTTAATGTTCCCACTGTTGGGACATAGGCCTCTTCTCTAGGAGAGGGAATAGGCTATAATCCACCACGCGGGCCCAGTGCGGATTGGTGGATGTCACATGTCTTCGAATTTTTAGTTCTAGGACATGCCAGTTTCCTCACGATGTTTTCCTTCACCGTTTTGAGAATCAAAATCAAAATCATCAAAATCAAAATCAACTCTTTTATTTCAAATAGACCATTTACAGGCACTTTTGAATAGTCAAAATGTCGGTCAGTCAAAAAAAAAAGTGAAGCTAAATTGCACGTTCCAAAGCGTAGATCTCTATGGAGAAGAACGTGCAAGAAACTCCATGGACACTCTTTTAAAATCATTTTAAGTGTTACAATAATCTTGGTTACATATTTCTTGTCGCTACAATTATGTGAGCACCATGTAGAAAAGTAGTGAGAAAAAAAAAACTAACTAAAAATAGAAATTGAATTAAGCCACTGGCAGCAAAGAGATGACCAGTCTCAACTGACGGCGCCCGTTCACGAGCATGACGCGTGCCTCAACCCCACTCTGCTCAACCATTATGAAGGGAACAGAATGACTCAATAACACGCGCCACCATCAGCAAGACATTTGAGTGAGAATGACAAACTCTCAACTGCCATGCTCATTTAAGTCAAACAAATTGTAACCTAGTAAAAATGCTCCATGGGACTTCACATTCACAAAAATTTGATAAAAGTGCTTCTACGTTATACAATGCTAATGGTTCCAAATAAGAAAAATAAACAAAATAAGAGCATTAAAAGGTCATAAGCTTCATTAAAGCAATATCATACCATTTCGAAAAAAACAACATACGGAAAGGGTAATAGCATCTCTTCCAATATTTATAAAACTATAAAAAAACAAAAAACTAATTAGTAGGCAAAAGTGTTAGTGGAGCAGGACCAGCATTTAGCCAAGCATTTTTATCGAGGATATAATCTTCCACTTTATAATATGCTTGTCTACATAGTGTGCGTTTAATGCATGTTTTAAATTTGGATTCATTCAATTGAATAATCTCAAGTGGTATCTTATTATAAAATTTTACACAGCACCCCATAAAAGAATTATATACTTTAGCCAATCTGAATCGAGGTTGATCTAGTTTGTGCCTATTCCTAGTATTAAAATTGTGCCTGTCACTAATCTTAGATTGAGAGCAGTGGTGATGAAATAAATTACACAAAGTAATGCGCCTGGCTGGTTTTGAACCCGCAACGTACAACTCGTAAGACGGTATCGTTACCACTCGGCCACCACTGCTCAGGATTTTATAATCCTGAGTAGGTATTTGATATTAATTTCAGCTTGATACCTCTATGCATTCCTGTAAAAAAACGGCCTTGAAAGACAGACTGACAGACAGGCAGACCACAAAGTGAATCTAAAACAGTTTCGTTTTTAAACCCAAAAAAAAATTGGAAGGGCGGCTGGCGGATGTATAATTATGCTCGTTTCCATATAAAATGTTCGAACCCCTTTTCCATGAAATTCCAAAAGGCAGTATATTTCGATAGGTCCGTTCTTCAAACAGTGATTGCGCACGTGACTGTGTTTTTAATTTGCTTGAATGTATAATAAGACGAAGAATGCACTTCTTACAGCGTACCATGGCCTTGTCGCGTCTGTATTAAGATACGGTATTATATTCTGGGGCAACTCCACAAATAGGGAAACTGCTTTTAGAGCGCAAAAGCGGTCCATTAGAGCCATGTTCAAACTTCAAATTACGGACAGCTGTGAACCATTTTTCAAAAAATATAAAATTCTGACACTACCGTCTTTGTATATTTATGAAACTGCCTTGTTTGTCAAATTAAACCCACATCTGTTTCCAAACTTATCCGATACTGTGAAACGTAACAGACGGAATGATATGTTACGCGGACGTAAAGCCAAAACAGCTCTAATGAGAAAAAGTATATTCTGTATAGCCCCACAAGTGTATAACAAAATACCAAAATCAATTAGGGACTTAAATTTAAATGGGTTTAAAAAAGAACTTAAAGACTTGTTGTGCAAAAAATGTTATTATAATTTAAACGATTATTTAAATGATACTTTGACAACCTAATTGAATTGTATCTTCATAAGTTTTGACGTCTCTCTTTTGACATTGAATATTACCTTGAATTTTTTGCGTGTGTTTGACATCCTAATTTAATTGTAATTTTATAAATTTTGACATCTCTCTCTTTTTTGACATTGAATATTACTTTTTTATGTGTGTGTTGACATCCGAATTGAATTGTATTTTTAAAAAATTTTGACATCTTTGACATTGAATATTACTTTTTTATGTGTGTGTTGACATCCTAATTGAATAGTATTTTTAGAAATTTTGACATCTTTGACATTGAATATTACTTCGAATTTAATCCAAATAATATTTTTGGACGACATGCCATAATTGTAAATCATAATTTGTTCTAACCCAGTACTAACCTAATATTTTAATTTAAAAAATGATTTATGTACCTACCAAATTTTTGCACGCCACACGTGGCAGAATGTGATGAGACCATTAATATTTAAGACCATTTTATGTACCACATTCTGACGAAATAAATGAATTGAATTGAATTGAATTGAAGATGTTTAAAATTTATTTTACAAATTTTATTTTATCTATAATATACCTGAACATTTTAATATGAATTTATATGATTACTAGCTACCCGGCCCAGCTTCGTACGGGTGCAGTGGTGATATTAAATGAATATGCAATTTCGAAAAGGGCACATATCTGAATATCAGAGATATGCCTTTATCGAACATAATAGGTGTATACAAGTATTTAGAACGCAATGAAATGAAAAAAAGTATTAGACGAAATATTCGAGATGTGCCCTTTTCGAAATTGCATATTCAAATATATTATGCATGTATTATACATATAAACCTTCCTCTTGAATTGCTCTATCTATTAAAAAACTGCATCAAAATCCGTTGCGTAGTTTTAAAGATCTTAGCATACATAGGGACAGACAGTGGGAAGCGACTTTATTTTATAATATGTACTGATAGTTACATACATTTTGAGTGTTTCAGAAATTCAAAGCAAATAAACATATGTGTGAGTTTTGAATATTTGTTTCGGAAAGTTTCTCCAATTATTTATTATGCACGCCCGTACGCCTTTGACCTTTAGTCCGGAGTAAACTGGCACGGGGCCGTGAATGTGGATGTGTACGCGGTAACACGTGCGAAGAGGGCGCGAACGCTTTGTCGTGAGACAACATACCGAATCTGATCAGGGAACTGGCGTGAAAGCGCGTGAATCCCGTGAAAACCATTCATATTCACGCCTGTTTACAGAGCTTCACGGCACTAATGTGGAGCCGCCATTATGTCAGAATGATATAGCAAATATTATTGTGTAGAATAAAACATTCTCCTGTTGTATCAGATGAGCGAGATCTTTTTAGTAACACATAGTTCCTATTGTTTATTCGTTCGTTTGCTTCGTTGATTCGTTATAGGTATTCAAATATTCATTCTTCGTCCATATCTTCAAAGTCGTAGATTTCGTTCAGAAGAGTAGAGTTTGGTGGAAGCCATTCACAGCTGGTGTATTCCGAGGAGCATACCTGTGAAAAGAGAGCATTTTTAGTGAAACCTCGAAAATTCTGGTTTTTTGAGTACGACTGGTCATCGTTAGTCTAACCAAAGCCGAGTTCCAGATCAGGAAATTTTTTACATCTGGAATGGGAAGCAGTACCTAATTTTCTTCTGCAAAACAGCAAAACGCAGGACGTGGCTAAAACCTTGAGCAAGACGTCATATTCATGCCCCTGCCGCTGCAGTAAAAGATGCCCCGGGCGTTATCGTCGGGAGGTCAGGTAAAGACTTGTGGATTTCAAGCAATGGGTAGCTCGCCCTCTAACTTTCCTAGGCCGAGTTGGTGTGACGGTGTGTTGTATTTTACGAGTGCTTCAAAGAGATTTCAGCAAAATGGATGGGGCTTCTCAGATCTGCGCGATTACTTAAAAGACAGTCCTGGGCCTTAGAAAGCAAAGTGCATCTGAAGAAACACAAGTGAGTTTTAGTCTGACACTGTTCTGGTCCATCCAGAGCGAAAGAAGTCATTTGATAATTTCAAACCTCGAAAAAGGCACTCTATATTAACCCTTTGTATTTCCGGAATTTTTGTTTCTATAAATGGCCTAAAAAAAATTTAATTCATTTTCATAGAACTTAAATCCAATCTTAAAGCACTATTTAAAAATATATTAACTTAATCAGCCTGCTTGGTAATGAGGGTCGTTCCCCGAGCGATCTCCTTCGATATCACAATACCTTTTATTTTTTTAAATTTCCAAATTAACTATTAGTACCCTAATAGCCTCATAATGTTCTCACTGCTACGACTGAGGCCCCTCTCTAGGAGTAGGAATGGGTTATGAACTCACCACGTCTTTAAACCTTTAGTTCTAGGACATGCCGGTTTCCTCACTATGTTTTCCTTCACCGTATTGAGTGCAGTGGTCATGTAATAAACCCTTAGTTTATCTGATGACTTAATATATACACAATTGACCCGGCGAAGTCTCCAGGACTCCCGCAAATAAAGTTGTAATTTTAATATGAAATAAAATCTTTTTTTAATGAAAAACTGGTTGTATTTATTTGATTTTACAATGGCATAGATTTTTACTTAAACTTTTTATTAAGGAACTTCTAGATGATGGTACTTTTTTAAAACAGATTACGAGACAAAAAAAAAACATTTTTTTAAGTAATCAGGTACTTTACATTTGAAGAAACATAACATAAATATAATCAATTCTTTTAAAAAAGGAAACAAGGATATGGTTTGAATAAAAAACAAAAATTTGCAAGACCTTCTAATCACGGTTGATGACACAGTCATTGCAGAGTTTTTTTTTGTACATAGGCTTTTTTTTTATGGTAGGTAAAATCATCCAATGACAAATCCCGCTCTTGGGTGGAGCGGGAAGTAGTGTCAGACTCTTACTGACTAAAAACCTACCCCGTTACTTCGTTGCCTATAGTGCCGGGGCTGAGCCTTCCTCTCAGAAAACGGCCCTTGACCCCAGCAGGCTTCGACCCTGCCTGCCTGCAGGTACATAGGCTTAGTACTACTTTGCTAAATATATGCAGTTTAGTCACCTAAGAATACTTTCTCTCATTCCAGAGACAATAATAATAGTAAATGGAGACACCACCTCATTAGGTTCTAGCCTAGGCCGATTCAATGGCAGTTAAGAGGCTACAAGTCTCAACTGACAGCGTCCATTCACGAGCATGACGTATGACGCGTATATTTTATCCGTTTTCTTGACCCTTAGTTATTCGAGGAATTTGTACACCACACTGATACAGCACCTTCATCAAGCACGTTTACAGTACTACGAGACGCCATTACATCAACTGAAACGAAAAAAAATGCGCAATAAAAATGCCGTATAAAGGCTAAAACTATAACATTAATACCCCGGTGGAGTCTCATGGACTCCACTAGCGGATTTACTTACCAATCAGAGATGCAAACATCGATGCCAGCTCTTCCTCACCTTTAGCACATCACTATCTGAAGGCACTAGAATACAAAATCTATAATTTCAAAAACTCAAATTTGTATGAGCGTCGAAAGTTTTCAGTGGAGTCTCAGGAAGCTACCGGGTATATTAAGGGTAAATTACACAAAGTAAACCGCCTACCTGGGTTTGAACTCACAACACGCAACTAGTTAGTTAGGGCCGTTATTGCTAAGACGCCACACCTCTAAAAACCAATTTATCATTAGTAACCCCAAAATGTATCTCTTAAATCGACTGGATTTAAGAGATACATTTTGGGGTTAAACCAAAGAGTGCCTACGCGAAACAAACACGTTATTGTTAGAACAATTAATTCCTATTCCATGGAACTGTTGAAAGTCAATATCAGTTAGTTATCACAGCTTGTGGTATTAAGGATTCTGCCCATTACACCGTAACATACTGTGAACGTACTTTTTCTTGACTACGGCAAGGCCAAAGAACGGTTATGATTTTGACAGGCTATGTGTGTATGTATGTGAGTATGTTCATTTGTTCATAGCTCTGAATCTACTTAACGGAACTCGACGTATGAGGTATCGTTAGAACCGTCTTAATCGACGGCAGCAAAACAAAAAAAAACGTAGTCACACGTTTTTAAAGTGTTCCGGTTGTTACCTATACAACGTGTGACTACGGCTTTTCTTTTTGTTTTGTTCTTGTTTATACAGTAACTTTGTGTGTCTTAGCGTCGTTTTTTTTTTTTTTTTTTTGTCGTAATTAGGTTTTAGTTTTTATTGGCGAGTAGAAAAGAAATATTTTGTAAGGTATGTAACTATGCCCACTGGACTGTTCCATTACCAAGCAACACGTTCTACGCGCGCCTCAAGGAGTTATCAGCAAAGCGTAGGGGCCCGGCAGGGTTGAAGCCTACTGGGGCCAAGAGTAATGTGAAAGTGAACACCAGGGGCCTGGATTTTAAGTCAGTAAAATTCTGACACTATCTCCCGCCTCGCCCAAGGGCGCAGAGATGTCATTGAATGATTTTCTCACTGGTAAATAAAACTCTAAAGTGGGAAAAGTCACTTGATAATTTACAAACTCAAAAAATGCCAAACCGATGCACAGGCGACACGGTGAGCGCATATGTTGACCGGAATGCTCGCCTTTGATACGTTGTTGATACGTTCTATTGCACTTAATAGTCTTTATCGTGATTTTTACTTGTTTACGAGCCTAGCATGGTCATGGTACGGTGTACAGTAATCCTTTAAATTAAATATTAGCTTGAATTATTTATCGTGGACCGTTCGAGACTGTTCGGTCGGAAATTGTGCTCAGTCGTCCATTGACGTGGTCTACTGATTTATAACCGCGGAATTTACAACTTGATAACTGGTATTTTTAATAGCTATATTTAGGGTTTTATTTACTCTTTTAGGTTATTGTTGGTATTCGGTTTAGTCCGATTTTAATTAAGTTTTAGAAACCGTAACTTTCTGTAATTTGGAATAAAGTACCTTGACACTTCGTTTAGTCAATATTGGAAATCAAACATAAAGCTATCTTGAATCGACAGTTTATGTTTCACCATTCTATTGAATATTTTCTAGTAATGAAAACAGTCCGTTGTTTATTTTTCGGGTATCTACGCAGAGATAAAACTGGTACTTTATTCAAGATGTGTCTAGCCCCTACTATAATTGCTTATTATTGTATTCACATCACATGGAAGAATTGTGGTGTTGTGATGATATATGGCTCTGAAATGTGGTCGCTCATAATCGGCCTCGTCATAAGGCTTAAAGTCACCTATAGGTCACTGGGAAGGGCTATGCTTAAAGTTTCATTGCGTGATCGCATGAGGAATGAAGATTTCTGCAGAAGAACCAAGGTTACTGATATAGCTCGAGGAATCAACTAACTGAAAGTGACAGTGGATATGAACCGTAGGACCCGAAAGGTGCAGTGGAGATCGCGTGCCGGAAGACGTTGCATTGGAACGCCTCCCACGAGGTAGACCGATGACCAGGTGAGACCTTTCGTTGTGGCGACATTTGGGGAAGGTCAATGTCCAAAATTGGTGATGTGTCTAAGTAACAGCACGAAGTTTGAGAGTTGGTGATGCGTCACCCCGTGACTCGGAACATCTAGTATCTGATCGTCTCGGATTGACACCCTATTGGACTATTCCGTCCGGTGACAGTCCGGACCGAGCCCAAGTCGTCGACGACGCGCACTGTTCCCGCGTGCCTCAAGGAGTGGTCAGCAAACGGTAGGGACCCAGCAGGATTGAAGCCTACTGGGGCCAAAGGTGGAACAAAGGCAATGAAGGAACAGGGTAGGTTTTTATTCAGTAAGAGTCTGAAACTATCTTCCGCCCACCCAAGAGCGGGATTTGTCATTGGATGATTTGACCTACAATAAAAAAAACACCTATAGACTATGAGATTAAAGGAACAGAATGAACCTGTCTGTTGTGCACTACCATTTTTTACTGTTTACTCAATCGAATGTTTGATCAAAATACGATCGCGAGGATTATTATTACTAAATCCGTAGAAGTTAGACGATTTTTAGGGTTCCATATCTCAATAAGAAAAAACGGAACCCTAATAGGATCACTTTGCTGTCAGTCTGTCTGTCTGTCTATGTGTCAAGAACCTTTATCTCAGGAACGCGTTGAGGTATCGAGTTGATATTTAAAATATATGCTCAAATCTGCGGTCCCTTGAAGGTGTGAAAAATTCAAACTTCTAAGTTAACGGAAAAAAGATACACCCATTTTTATCGCAAACAGCTGATGTATATTTCGACACTCTCAAGGGAATCAATTCATAGGGCACTTCCCTTTGATGTAGAATCCTGAAATTTGGCATGAGCAAGGTCTTATAGCATAAGTATAGGAATAAATCTGAAAACTATTTTGTAGTTACGTCACCAAAAACAAAAAGGTTTCGGTTTTAATTTGAAATCGATATTTTTACGCGTCCTCGAGATGTTAAGGTTCTTGATAGAAAGACATACGAACAATAAAGTGAACCTATGGGGTTCCGTTTTCTCTTTTGAGGTACAGAATCCGAAAAATTTACCGAAATTCGAGATTATAAGTACCTATAGGTAGTTAGATAGTACTTATTACTTATTACTTATGTAGGAAGACCAAGACTATTCATAATATTAGACATACGAATTTGAAACTTGATTTCCAGGGTTTTTTTATGGTAAGTAAAATCATCCAATGACAAATCCCGTCCTTAGGTGGGGCGGGAAATAGTGTCAGACTCTTACTGACTAAAAACCTACCCTGCTCCATGCTTTGCCTTTGTCCCAGGGCTCCGGGTAAACATTTGAAAATTAGTACCCAACGTGATGGTATATAATCAGCTAATTCGACCCGTTTTAAGCCTATTCTTGATTTACAGGTTCGGGCCATGTTTGGCAGTGGATGTTTACGATCTGTCTTGTTTAGCGACCGCTGCTAATCAATTTTGTGACCACATTGCGCTACAAACGGTGTTCGACATGACGCGGGCGTTCGCCTACGCGGCTAGTTTTAACATCGGGATGGTCACTTGGCAGATGGAAGTAGAAGGTCCCATAGAGTATAAGGTGTTTAAAGCCCATCAAAACATCTCAAAATTAAACTAAGCAAATATGCAAAAATAATTAAGTATAGAATAATTTATTTTGAGAAAAATACATTCATACAATTGTGAGAAAACGACTTTTATTATTTTGTTCATTATCATTTCGGCCGAAAGACGTCCACTGTTGAACATAGACCTGCTCCAAGTATCGTCTTATTGACCGGTCTTGTGCGTCTCGCATCTTGTTGCGACAGGCCTGTTGGTCTAGTGGTTAGAGTAGCCCTGACTGCTATGCCGGAGGTCGTGGGTTCGATTCCCACCCAAGACAAATGTTTATGTGATGAGCACGATCATTTGTTCTGTCTCTGGGTGTAATTTATCTAGAATATGTATGTATTTAGAAATATATAAGTATTTTTATCAGTTGTCTAGTACTCATAACACAGGCTCTGCTTAGCTTGGGACTAGACGGCGTTGTGTGATAGTTGTGAAATACGAGTATTATTATTATTATCCATTAGATTCCCGCGACCTTCATTAGGTCATCGATCTGCCTTGGGGGAGGTCTTCCAACGCTGCGTCTTCCGGTACATGGTCGCCACTCTAGTAATAGTAATTTATTCATGCACCAAAATAATACAAGACTAGTAATAGTCTAATATTATTTCGGTGCGTAAAATACCTAGAAGTTAATCGTATTTGTTTTTAAGTCAAATGAGCAGTATGGACATACGTCCATACATCTATACATTTGAAATACAACAAACATTATGAGAGTCCACATAATTATGTCATCACACGTAGAGAATCGGTCATTGTGGTGATACTGGGAGAAGCCTATGTCCTGCAATGGACGTCTTTCGGATGAAATGTTGGTGATGATGGCAATAATAATATTTACATTTTTAACTTCATATAAAGTGTTGACTGCGATACCACCTGATGGTAAGCAGTGATGCAATCATTGATGGTGAGGCGCACTAGTTTATTAAGAGCCTATTCACTCTAGCCTTGAAGATAGACCGCAGCAGGTAAACTGTTCCAGAAATGGATATGCTTGTCTTTTATAAAATCCTTCCATGTCTGTATAAACGCGATAACCTCAAGAACTACTGAACGAATCCTCAGGAATTTTTTCATTAATTCGGGAAGAAAATATAGACGACATTTTTGACATTACAGTAGAGAAAAATTGAGAATCCCAAAGATTTTTCACACCCATGCAGAGCAATGACTGCCCTGTTGGTTTAATGATTAGTGACCCTGACCGCTATGCCGGAGTTCGTGGGTTTAATTTCCACCCAGGACAAAAGTTTGTGTGATGAGCACGATCATTTGTTCTGTATCTGTATGTTTATCAGTTGTCTTGTACTCATAATACAAGCTCTGTTTACTATCAAACAATGCCGTATAGTAAGACGGCATTGTGTGATAGTGGATTGACAGTGTGAAATAAATAATACCAGCGAAATATGAATGTAACAAAAATGCACCTCTTCTAATTCCTTCAGCAAACAAGATGATGTCAAAAGGTCGTTTTAGTAACACATACAATTTGTTGATGGTGAACGATTACAGGTGTCTTTACCCTTGTTACTCGATAATATTGGTCAGCTTCGTCACTCCGTCTGTCATCTAACCGACTTAATTTTATTGCCATTTCATTTTCATTCATCTCTCGTGTTAACTGTCCCATTTCACGTGATGCGGAGAAAAAGGGTACACATAGTATAAGTAATTTTACGATGAATATAGTTTTCATTGAATTCCTTTCGCCTCCAGGGAAGTTGGTGCATTTTGCAGTACGTAGTTTCTTTTATTGCGTACAGATAAGGAGTGAATTTTTCTACCCAAGTCTGTGTTTCTTGGTAGCTACAGCCTGAGTGTCTTCAAGTTAAGAGTGAATAAGTTACTTCTAGGCAAGCGTGCTCCAGCGTCGGTCACATTATCGCTTACCATCAGGTGAGATAACGTGGGTCTAAACATAATAAAAAACTAGGCAAGTGCTAGTCAGACTCGCGCACTCAGGGTTCTAGGTACAGTCTTATGTTTGAAAACTATTGAATTCTCAAATTGAGTTACGAAGATTTTCCTAATCGTTTTTTTTTGTGACGTAACTACAACAGTTTTCAGGTTTTTTGTTTCTATACTTGTGTAATGAAATTTGATTTTTTCAGTTTCAAGGCCTATGCCCAACAAAGGACGTCCTTCGGCTGAAATGGTAATGATGATGAATGATCTACATTCGTGTGCTATTTGTCAATAATCTTCTTAAGAATCAAAGCATACAAATTATGACACCAAACTTTTAGTAATATAGTTGAACTATAAAGTCACAAACTACCCGCCCACTTATTCTGGTAAAGTCAGGAACATGTAGTAAGCTATTCAAATAAAATATTTTGAGCATGTCTGGTTTACTGCACTTCTAGTTTACAAAGAAGACTTTACAAGAGATAAAATACTAAAGTTTCATATCTAACATAGCGATTTGCGAGCAGAATAAATTGCTTTCTAGAATCTACTTGTATATTATTCGTCGTGAGAAGGTCGTTTCACCACTAAAGCCCGGTTTTCACGAAAGCGGAGAGGAGAGGAAACGAGAGGAGATGTGTTACGCCTGATCGCCCGACCAGACACTTCTCTGCTCTGCCGCATCGTTTCCACGCTCGCCTCACAAAATTTCATGTTTTTCTATAGAATTTCCCCCTCCTCTCCGCTTGATCAATTTCCACCAAAGATAAGTGGAGAAGGGATGTGGAAATAACGAAATCGGATTGGTTTATACAAGCACATCTCCTCTCGTCTTCACTCCTCTCCGCGTTGGTGGATACCGGGCCTTACTATCTCACCTGATGGTAAGCGATGATGTGGTCAACGATAGAACAAGCTCACCTAGAAGTTACTTATTTACTCGTCGTTTTTTTGTAGATGGGAAATCATGTAATGACTTCTCCTGCTCTAAGGCGGAGTGAGAGAGCGTATCAGACTTTTACTGACGATAACCCACTTCAGTGTTCCTTCGTTTCCTTGCATTCCAGGGCCCCGGGTTTTCTTTTCAGAAGCGAATCAGACCAGAGGCTTCGACCCTGCTGGGCCCCTACAGTTTTGCTGAAGTCTCACTCAGACTGGCTGAGCTGGCTCGGTCCGGATCGCTTCCACAAACTCACCTCTACGGTGGCTGGAAATCGGGACAGGGATCCTGACAGCTTGGGTGAGGGCCGTTCACTAGCATTACTGCTTCGCAGAAGAAAGCCACTTCCTCCCATTCCGGATCATGGCCTGTACCTAGGCCTGGTGCGATCGTTCGTTGTCACCGATTGCCCCCACGAAAACACGGCAGTGCTCTGCCCAAGCGGGGCTCATCGTATGATCCACTGTGTCCTCCGGGCGGTGCAAGAAACTCCTGAACTTCCCATGTATGGTGAGAATCTGTGACATGCGGAAGGTGAGGACGTCACGACAACACGGCGTCCTCACCTTCCACGTTCCAGCCATTCCTCACAGAGGAAACTTACAGCCATAATTAAGGCGTGCCCACTCTTGACGGGTTGATACCGAAGGAAAAACCGTTTTAAGTATTTTAATAATAACTGTTTATTATCCTTTTTTTGACGTGTGTTCCTAGCAGAAACACATCTTCCAGTTCATAAAACTTGATAGAAATACAGACGGACAACAAAGTAATCCTATATGGGACCCGCTTTTTTTCTTTTGTGCTACCTAAAAGGACAAAAAAACAGTTATTATTGAAATCCAATACCCCAGTTTGTAGTTGTGTCAGTGTCGATAACATAAAAATTGTTAACACACATTATACAAATTGTTAACAACCCATATAATAATGATGAAATAAACATAATATTAATAAGATACAGAGTACAATAATAATAAATATATATATTATATGTTTCTTTACTTTTTGGAGGTAGGTACAATAAAATTTATTTTGTTCTTTTCTTAACTTGGCTGTGGTAATAAAATAGTAATTCAATTTTTAACCTCATTATAATGTAGCCTTTTAGTAGTCAACGCGGCCTGAAATGGCCCTTTTTAACAGCCCAGAACAATAAGAAGAATTACCTTACCTATCTTTACCCGAGGTCCATTACAACGAAAAAAGCCGTTGAAATATTAGAGTATTTTTATTATCTCGCAAGTCAAAGCTCCTCTTTGACATGAAAACGGCCATTTACAAAATTGATTTTAAGAAGACTTATGTAAAGAGTGCCGAATTCATGCTTTCATTTCAGATTTTTATTACGAAAAAGCTGTAGGAAATATTGAAGGTACTCAGCTGTATTACAAGGAAAATTTGTTTCTTCGCATATCTACTATTATATTAATAATAAATTGATGTTTCTGACTTTATTTACTTCACGAAACAATTTTCCCTAAATACCTAAATCATTGAGGTAGCTGATCTAGGTAGATAATAGCAAATTTTCCTCAATAAAAACTCATTTTTTGTGTGTTTTTTTACTATTATTATTATTTCATGTTTGTAACCGTTGTGCTGTGTCTGTCTCGAATAAAAGTAATTCTATTCTTCTATTCTATTCTATTTTCCCTAACTACCTAGATCATTCCTTACTACCTAGATCTAGGTAGATAACAGTAAATTTTCCTCAATAAAAACTCAAAGGAAAATTTGTTTACTATAAAATTATTTGAGGAAAAAATTGTACCCAAGCAAAAGAGATTGATAGCCCCATTAGCATAAAGCTACTAAAGTTAGAACTCCCCGAGACCTAGCCCACATACTAAAATTCACTTAATTTGTTTCTTTTATTTTAACACGATACCTTTTTCTACGTGTTACCTACTATTTTACCATGTCCCTGTATTCGGAACATTAAAAAAACTTTCCGTTCGGAGAACAAGCGACATTTATTCCACCCAGCGCTGCCAAACGAGGTACGGACGTACGGTATGTAGATTTTGTCGGAAACTGCAAGAATCACTAACAGCCTGCATTCACTAATCACATACCCAGCTTTTATAGACTATAAAACCGGTCCTATAAGGCTACCTATTTTTAAAATAAGTACAGTCAAACGAGGCCAAAAGGAACAATGGGGTAAATAGGAACAAAAATTTGAAGCCGATGTCACATAATATTCTCTACATCAAATTGTTCTCTGTATCGAAATGTCCACTGTATAAAAATGTCTAGTTTCAATATATGTCTACCCTACAAGAGGTACATTATATAAAAAAAATCCAGAGTATCTTCACATATGCACATGTATGCCATAATGTGTGGATGATGTGGAGTTTACCATTAAATCCACATATCGCTATTTTGATAAAAAAACAATAATAAATGTGTACTAAAGTGAACATTCTAATCAACGTTTTGTTCCTATTTACCCCCTCGTTTATATTTGCCCCTTTTGATAGTACCTAGCTTTTTTCCATTCTTATAAAGGAAATGAACCAGGAAGTTATAAAGTTTGCAAGTATTTTTTACTCAGAACGTTATTAACGTTGCATTTCAAATTAAATTTCAGATTGGCGATATTAAAGCGTAACGCTTATGGCGCAGGAATTTAGCATAATGCTCTATACGCTACGAGTCTGCTTTAGTTAATTTTGAATAGAAACAAAAAATTCATTAGTCCTTCAATGTTGGTACCTAAGTAAAAAATTGGTTAAGTGCGAGTCGGGCTCCAGCACCGAGAGTTCTGTAAACCCTGTAAATTCTGTGTACCCATGCAAATAATCCAATTTACAAATCGAGTTACACAAAAAAGCATTTTTTTTTTGTAACGTAACTGCAAAAGTATTCAGTTTTTTTAATACACTTGTGCTATGAGACCTTGTTTTATTCCAAATTTTAGGATTCTAGGATAACAAGTGGTACCCTACAGGTTTTGATTTCCTAGCCAGTGACAAAATATGCTCCTAAATCGAGTATAAACGACCACATCTTTAGATTACGTGAACTTAGAATTATGTTGTTTTCACTGGTGCTTCCGATAGAAGCTATATGAGCGTTTGATATAAATTTAAGTTTCATACCTCCACATGTTCCTGAGAAAAAGGGTCTTGACAGACAGACAAACAAATAATAAACCATGAAGGTTCCGTTTTACTGACTTAGGTACAGAACCTTAAAAAGTGAAATAGATGAAAGCTAAAAGAACTGGATCATTCAGCAAATTACTAGAATTGCCGTTAAACAGATTTCAAAGGATACCGAACGCATCAATTTGCCGCATTCAATTTATAGGATGTCATGTTCTTGATTCAAAGCCAACTGTGAATACCACGCTAAGTCAGGGTCATTGAATTTGAATAACGGCGATCAAGCCAAGTTCGACGGACGTTTTGTGCGAAGCCAAAGAAAAACTTGGGGATATTGTGCAAAAAAGCAATGGCCGATTTAATCAAAATAGGTGTTTTTTTACCCGACTGCCCTAGAAAGAGAGTGATGTTATTCTTCGGTATGCCTAAACCGAAACTGCTTGATAGGTATCTTTAGTTATTTAAGTAAAATATAGTCCCAATACATGCAGTGTATTGAATGCCACTAATTTTGCACTTTATTCACATTATTAAACTATTTTTAGTTCGTCCTACTCATCATCATCATCATCATCATCAGCTTTTTAATGTTCCCACTGCTGGGACACAGGCATCATCTTCGTTCGTCCTACTAAAAACGGTTTATTATTATTATTTATAAGTTTAATTAAATTTACATTGTACCAATATATTTGATTTCGATATCATGGGTATGATCACTACTAAATAAATGAAGTCTTTGACCTAACAGGTTTTGACAAAGTACATGATGCTTATGTTTTTGTGTTTGTATTACTCTCACTAGGCATAATTATTGAATATTTATACAACTTCTTTAAATTATCGCTTTTGATTGGATGCTAGATAAAGGAGTTAACATCCCGCAAGTATTTTTTGGTTATATAATATTGCGTTTATTAAGTAGATTATCTAAATCTTTATGTAGATTATCTAAATCTTTAACAAATTATTATATATATTATCTAAATATTTTTTTGGTTGATTTAACTCTCTCGTTAATGTTATACCTATTTTAACAAACTTTTGTATAGTGCGTATTTTTTATCTTTAATTAGTCATTTATTTAAAGATAAAAAAAGAATGGCCGATTTTAATAACGTTTCCTTTATTTTTCCCTTAAAACATAATCCTTTAAAGTAAGTTTCGGTTTCGGCCGAAATTGAAACTGATGCCGAAAGTTGGTTTCGGCTTCGGCCGTAAAAACCAGTTTCGGTCGGATACCAATTTCAAAACAAAATACATTCACATTTAAATTAAGAGACAGCTTATATAGGCTGAAACAAAAGGGTATATACATAAAAATAGATTACAGGTGGTTTAGAATCTCTACACAAAGTTTCAGCTCAAAATAAATTACTCAAAGAATTGATACCAAATTCTTGGTATCGTATGATTCTTGAATTCAAATCATAATAAACGTGTCACGACACTTTTATTATGATGACACATGATACGCGACGACATGATACGACGGTCAATAACATTCCACGACACTTGCTCATAATTATTACGAAACATTGTAGTGTTATTTATATTCACACGTCTACATCACTTCATAATCATTTCCATTCCTTTTTAAACTATTGTATTATTTCTCGTTAGATTTGACAAAATTTTATAATATTAACTATTTTGTTTACGTCTTGAAGTATGACGCTGGCAGTACATTAAATTTTTTGTCGTTAATTTTCACAGCTATGGTTATTAAGGAGCTTTAATACTAGTATTTATTTATAGGTCACTTTCACACTTTTTTTTCAAATTGAATGAGCTGCGCGCTAACGGGCACGTCCTTACGCGGCCGGCGGGTTTTTCTTCACAAATATCCGGCGCACACACTCACTCTAGTTTTTTGCTTGGTTTTTTATTTTTATTAAATCATATAATTACTTATAAATATGACCAAAGCTATAATACTCTTTGATGTCTCTAACTAATACTCAGTGGGAAAGAAACTTAGATAATAACAACGTCATCTCACACAAAAAGTCAACAAACATGAAATACAGAAACTATAAAAAATAAAATTATAAACTAACTGAAGACGTTATTAAAACAAAAAAGGCATGGGAACAGAGATCAATTAATTTAAGACAAGTGTGAGTATTAAATAACACTACAAGGTATGTTTTTATTCATGAACAGTTCAATGACACAAATCAGCTATTTGTTGGTGATGTACAGATTTTCGGTTTCTGATATCATAATTATGTATTATTCTTAACTATAACAATTCATACCCCCGATTTCTGATTTAAGCATTTGAAGTTGAGAATTACTCAAACTCTACTTTAGCCTGCAAACCTGTCAAAATTTGGCATATAAGTATGGTTTGAGTCGTTCTTAACTCAAAATACTCAATTCAGAAACCCGCCAATAACCTCCTACCATGTAAACACAAGGTTAAAAAACCCTTCCTATATAGTTTTTTTATCTTATCAAGAAGCCTTGCACTTGACATGTATAAGCCCTTTTTGTTACACGTTGTATTTCCTACAAATCATCCACGAAATAACTAATGTTCCGAGTGTGGGTTGCAGTCGTTCAAACTGGGCTCCAATCGTACAACTGCTCCCATATGGGACTTAGCATAGCATAGCATCGGCCTTATGATGTTCCCACTGCTGGGACTCAGGCCTCTTTATTAGGAGAGGGAATGGGCCGCAATCCACCCCACGGGCCCAGATTACAGGTATGTGAGGTGGATGTCACATGTCTTCGAATTTTTTGTTTTTGTACATGCCGGGTTCCTCACGATGTTTTCCTTCACCGTTTTGAGAGCAGTGGTGATGAAATAAATTACACAAAGTAATGTGCCTGGCTAGGTTTGAATCCGCGACCCACAACACATAAGTCGGGGTCATTACCACTCGGCCACCACTGCTCAATTCGATGTAAAATGTTTTGAACAAAATGAGTCTTAGACAAATGGGCGTTCGATCAATGAAACAGAAAAAAATGCTCGATAAAAAAAATATCTATAGGCAATGGCTCCAAAACTATCTATATAATAAATTACTAAATCAAATTAAATTAAATATCAATGTTAATCATTTTTGACATCAGCTTTATAAATGATGGAATGAAAGTGTAATATTCCTTATATTACTCTGTTTATGACATACATTAATGACCAATTTTAATATGATCATACGATTTAATTTAATTTTGACAATTTTAATTTTAGTTAGATATTAGTTGGATATGTTAGGAGATTCAGTACGGTTATAATTAATTTAATCTTGATAATTTTATTTTTATATCATTGTATTTTTTATAAAATTCTTTAGGTACCACTAAAATAATTTAATTTTGACAGTGATTCCCGATTGGCTATCGATTGTGGGCTAGTTACTCTTTATTTAACTTTATAAATAGTTACAATTTTTACCCGACCCAAATTTTACCTGTTCCGTTTGTGTACGCCTTTATGTTTTTTTAAACCTTTATTACACTTTCTTGGTTTTCATTTCGCGCGCCGTTTTTCTGTCCAGCTCATTTCTCTTCAATGAGACTCAAAGCGTTATAGCATCCACAATTCATACCTACTTAAATCAACTTCCCGCCATAACATATACCCGCGTAATTTTGTATCTAAGATGAGCGACGAGCGTCTCCGGTAGCCAAATAAAGATACAGATTACAGTTTATTACGCAGCTTAGCTACAGGAAGATTATACGCTGTTTTATATATTTAACTTAGTGTCGAGTGACGTCATAAAGTGGTTGCCTCGAGATAATGAAGAAAGTTTTTAATTGCTAGCTATTATATCATGTAACAACTTATACTTTGTTTGTACTACATGGCATGTGGTTGTAGTAATGCAACGTATGCCCTTGCAAATTGCCATAGAAATACTTATAGTTTTTTTTTTTTTATGGTAGGTAAAGTCATCCAATGACAAATCCCGCCCTTGGGTGGGGCGTGTCAGACCCTTACTGACTAAAAACCTACCCTGTTCCATGCCTTGTCCCAGGGCCCCGGGTAAAATTTTCACATAACCTTTTGCCCCGGTAGGCTTCGGCCCTGCTGAGCCCCTACAGTTTGCTGACCACTTTTTGAGGCGCGCGGGAACAGTGCGTGCCGTAGACGACTTGAGCTCGGACCGGTCTGTTAACGGACAGACGGACAGCGAGCTACCCATTACCCGCTATTCTGATTCTGATTCTGATTCCTTACTATGAAGTTAAAATGTCAAGCGAGTGCGAAAGAAATAGAGCTATATACTCTATATAGCTCCATCTCTTTGACAATTCAGTTTAGGTCGTAAAATGGATCGCGTTAAGAGATCGTGGTAGAAACTCAGATAAGCAACTGCTTATCTTGCCCATGTAAAACTTCCAGCATAATAATGAAGTCATAAAACAGATGATTGAATAATGAGAAAATAATATTATTTCCGATAAAAAAACGAACGTTTGATCAGCTCGAGAACTTTTCTGTTTATCTCAAAGAATATTCACTTACCTTAATACTAAATGTCACTACTTACTCGCCTCATAAACACGAAGAGGGTAGTTCTATTCAAAGTCGCAATTGTATGACACACTTTGAGACAATGACATTAGACCTAATGTCTATAGCACACAAGATTGTTCAGATTTAAGTTGCCTTTGTGACTATTCTAACTTCCATGTAAGTTTGCAAAATCCGAGGGTAAACAAAGTTGAATTAATTTGTCTCAGAGCCCACAAATAATGGTCCGCTGTATTATTTTATTGTTCAAATAAACCGCGGAATTTAAGGTTTTGTAGGTACGGCCTTAAAGGATATTGATGACAGCAAAGGGGAGGCATAAAACCCTGATTTGTGTTGCGCTCTGGAATAAATGTGTCTAGACCAGGGAACAGAGGTCTGTTTAGGTCTTATCTTATATCCGCGTGCCCTTAATTTATAAAGGGCACATTATGACCTCGTTTAGAATATTACGTATTTTGTATATGTGTACCGTACTACCCATTTTTTGGAATGTACTACGTGAGCTCAACAAATGGTTCTGCGAATACCGCTTATGTTACAAAACTGTATTCCAACTCACCATAGTTCGAATGCACGATTGCGCAATTCACTGGAGCTCGACATTACTCTAGTATGACATTAAAAATTAACATATTTTAGGGCACTCGAACCCGGACAAGTGCGGTGGGAGCTCCGCTCCGCATCGCTCCGCATCGCTCCCGCCTTAGCCTTTGTGGTTGTTTTTTTTTTTATAATCACCTAAAAGTAGGAGCCTCGCAGATCACTTCCTTTCATTATTGACATAATGTTAGTATGTATAATATAATTATATTAATTTGACTTTGTTATGTAGATTTTTATTTTGCACAGAATCCCAACCTCGAATATGCTGTCTCTCTATAACTCTTAGGTTTGGTGGAAGAAAACTTATTGCTGAGTTACGTAAGCTCACCTTTGTACATGAAATGTCTGTATCTGCATATTTACTATGTTATGTTTTTGTGTACAATAAAGAATTAAGGGCGGGGTTCCATCGTGCTATCTTTGCAGGTAGATTATTGTCAAAGTAGTATAAGTAATACTGCACCAACTGGCTTAAACGAATTACAGTACTCTGACAAGTGGTAGTTGCACAATTGTTTGTCGCACTATCGTAGTGTCGAAGTAATTTCGCGCAAGCGTTCATTCGAAATTCGGCAAGTGTAGTACTGTACCGTACTGTACAGTACTTCGGCTGCAGTACAGTTTTGTTGCACAAGCGTTAATTGGTTGTGCGAATTTGCTTGATGTGGACTGTAGGTTTAAAAAGCGATCTTAGGTTTGTTAACAATATGCAGGTACTGTGCTTGGCGTTTATTAATGGGATAAATGTATTAGGAAGGAACACTGACCTTTTGACCTCGAAGGTTCCACGTGGCGTCGGCCGGCGGACCTCGACTTCGCACATTTAACCACTGCCAGGTCCTGTTTTGCACTACACTGCACTATTGTTGAGTTTTTGATTGGTTGGATCACGAAATAGTCAATTTTCTTGTAATTTCGAGCGGGCGTGGTTAGCGGTGCGGTCACATTCACAATCGATGCACAAACGTCAATGTCATTTCATTTCTTGAGGTCGTGCGGGTGGAGGGAAAACGGAGGGGATAGGATTGCTAGGCCAAAAAAATAAATTACAAAAAACAAAATCGCGGATCATAGCAAATTGGCGCAACCATTCCCCCCGGGTTTGAAGGGTTACCTTCAAAGAAAAGAAAAAAAACAAAAGCGAAACTAAACCCTATTACTATATCTAAACTATCAATACTAGGTAGCGAAACAACTTATAACTAACTATGCCACTACTGCTGATTAGGCAGAGGGCAGAGGCGAATAACCGGACGCAGGTACGATCCAGTTGCGGTTTTAACCTTTACGACTCGCGTTATTCCGTTCGAACCCGGAAAAACTTCTTCCACTACACCAAGAGGCCAGTGCAGAGGAGGCGCACTCTCAGTCTTCAGTATCACCACAGTACCGACTGTGACTGGATCTGAAGGAGTGTTCCACTTTTGACGCGACTGCAGCGTATGCAGATAATCTGTCCTCCATCGCTTCCAAAAGGACTGAACTAAGCTATCTAGCAGAGCGTGACGCGGGTGAAGCTTAAAGCAGGGCACACATCTGTGCACTCTAGCGCGTATCAAATTGCGAGCGGAAAGTATCCAGTACTTCTGTCGAAGAATGGACATTAATAAATCGGGACCAGCGTGACAATTCACCTTATGGTGATAATCCACCAACAAATCCAAAACGTGATCCCTGCGTGGTAGAACTACTGGATGCATTTGTTCAAACTCTAACTTAGCATTTCGCAGACGGCCACCGACACGAATGAGTCCGTCTTGCAAAAATGGTTTCAAATGTTGAAGTGCGGGACTACAAGGTTTATGTGATTCTAAACTACGAAATTCTATTGAAAAATAAAATTTCTGCAACTCTCGAAGTACAACTGATTCAGCTATATCCAAATCAGCTGCGATTATAGAACCACGCGATGGTAATAATCTCAAAAATCTTAGGACGTAAACTACACAGCGTAATAGTCTCGACCAAGACGAGACTCGATTAGACAACAACAAAACAACTGACTCTTCACGCGGAACTGATACTACAAGCGTATGTTTCTTCTCCTCGGGTGGCTCTGAAACAGTAGCGGGGTTAAACGGAGCATTTGGCCACTCGTTAGGAGTGGTATGAAGCCAGGGAGGGCCACAAAACCAAAGCGGATGATTTAAAATTTGCGCAGGAAGCAAACCACGTGAGAGACAATCAGCTGGGTTTTCTGTTCCAGCGACATGGAATATATTTTCCGGTGACAATTCAGCTTGAATCTTAGCCACCCTATTTGCGACAAACGTGCCCCATCGATGGGGTGAAGAGTGGGCCCAACATAGAGCAACGGTTGAGTCTGAAAACGCTACAATTCTCTCTATATTAATGCGAGGACGACAAGTTTTGACTATAGATGTAATCAATTGAACCAACATAAGAATAGCGCAGAGTTCGAGACGAGCAAGAGAGACAACCTTACGAGGAGATACCTTTGATTTTGCGCTAATGAGGAAAACTGAAATGTTATCGCCATTTTGGACCTGAAAGTAAACCACTCCCCCGTAAGCCCTCTCACTGGCGTCTGCGAAACCTACCACATTAACAACAGTGTCTGGTACTATACCAACATGGCGAGGAATCTGTATCTGATCGAGCATTGGAAGCTCTTTCCTATAGCGAGCCCACAACTTGGCAACACTGTCAGGAGCGGTGTCGTCCCAATCACAGTTGGAAAGCCAAAGCTCTTTTATAAGCAGCTTTGCATACAAAACGACAGGAGCTACAAAACCCATTATATCCCATATCCGAGCTACACATGCTAGGATAACGCGTTTGGTACAAGTTGGCGGAGTCGAGCTAATTTTAAGACTGAACATATCAGTTGCGGGTGACCAACTTAAACCAAGGATCTTATGCGAATCACTATCATCGAATTCCTTTACCGAAGTCAACCGGTGTGACGGTGGAATCGACTCTAATGTAGCTTGCGAGTTGCTTGTCCATTTCACCAGATCAAATTGACCGGACTTCATGAGGCTGATTACTTGAGCAGCGGTCTCTATAGCCTCTGCTTCACTAGGTACACTGTACACAAAATCGTCCATGTACAATCCGGTTTCAATAGTGGCCCTTGCGTTCGGGTATGTATCACCCTCGTCAGCGGCCAACTGCTTGATAGTGCGAAGAGCGTGAAAGGGACTAGACTTAAGCCCAAAACAAACACGATTGAATTCGTAAACCTTCAAAGGTTCCTGCGGAGAAAATCTATACAAGAAGCGTTGGAATCTACGGTCACATTCTCTGATTCCAATACTAAGAAACATTTGCCGAATATCGGCAGAGAGCGCAATAGCAAACAAGCGAAAATTTACTATTATTTCAAATAAGTTACCCTGGAGGTTCTGACCACAATACAAGATATCGTTAAGCGATATGCCAGTACTAGTTTTAGCGCTACCATCCATAACCACACGCAGTTTAGTTGTAAGTTTGTCTTCTCTAACAACTCCATGGTGCGGGATGATGTAAAACGGGTAATCACGTGTCTCCTCAGTCTCGGCAGGCGCTGATGAGATATAACCTTTATCTAAATATTCGATCAGCACATCATCATAGGCTTGCTTCAACTTAGGAGACGCCTGCATCTTACGTTCCAAGCATAGAAAGCGTTTTTCTGCGGAGGCACGGGAGCCACCGAGCGAAAAAATATCACCCTTGAAAGGGAGCGCGACAACATAACGACCATCTTTATCACGAGTAGTCGTGCGGGTATAAATCTCCTCAGTGACCTGATCCTCAGGGCTGAGAATAGGCGGGACATTGACCTCTTCAATCTCCCAGAACTTGCGGATGGTAGACTCAAGCGGCGGCTCGACGGTGCAACAGTGCGACACAGTCGAGTAACTAACTAAACAAGCGGGTGCGGAACCAACTATAACAAACCCGAGAACTGTTTCCAGTGCGTGCGGAGCGGGGTACATCGGAAGACCTTGAATTTTACGTGATAACTGGAGATGCGGGAGAATCGAAGCACCGATCAATAGATCGATATCTCCAGGGAAAGCGTAATTTCCGTCGGCTAACTGCAAGTTCTTAAACTCCGTCAGCATGGACGTGTCAACCGGTACCGTGGGCAACCGTTCCGTAATCTTATCTGCGACTAGCGAATCCATTTCAAACGAAATATTACGATTAAAACGTGAACTAAATATTATTTTAATGGAACCGTGAATGGTTGCCTTTAAACCTCCAAAACCCCTCACTTCTGAGCGGGATGACCAATTATTAAAACTAAAACCAAGGCGTTGACAACAATCCCGAGTAATAAAATTACTCTGGGAAGCGCCATCTAGTAGCGCTCGAACGGTGTGCGGTTTGCCAAAGGCATCTACAATGACAACTTGCGCGGTCGCAAGTAAAACGGTAGTGATTTGAGTACCAGCGGCGGAAAGCGAACACAATGTTACGTCGTTTGCACTTGCAGCAGGCCGCGCGTCACAAGCGTCGCGCGTCTGCGCAGGCCGCGGCTGCGATGGCAGCTTACTACTCTCAAAATGTAAGAAGGTATGATGTCTAGCTAGACATTTACGACAGCTAACACCACTGTTACATGACGTAACCAGATGTTTGTCACTTAGACAATTAAAACACAAATTATTAGTGCGGACAAACTTGTAACGATCCCTAGGCGATAATCTCTGAAATTTCGAACACTTGTACAGCTGTGTATGGCTACCCTTACACAGAGAACAGTCAGGTGTTGAGGCGGTATTAACTAGCGT
Organism: Leucania comma; assembly: GCA_958295575.1. NCBI lineage: Eukaryota > Metazoa > Arthropoda > Insecta > Lepidoptera > Noctuidae > Leucania > Leucania comma. The sequence continues at coordinate 7,941,556 of OY282469.1, forward strand.
ATGTGCAGTCTTGACTGACTTCGATGACGCGTCTATACGGCGATCGGAACCTGTCCTATTCGTGACTTCATGACGTGCCGACGTGCGCTGCAATACCTTAATATGGTCGCGAATAAAAGATTCTAAATCTTCGAACTTAGGTATTTCGTTACCGCGCCGAGTCGTTTCAAACAGACGAACAGTTTCAGGATCTAATTTCTTTAAACCGATATACAAAAACAAAAAGTCACAGAGGTCATTGACCTTTAGGTTCTTTACTGCACGAACAGATGATGCGAAAATATTTAAAAACTTCTCTAAATTATGATCGTTACAAACGGAAAAACTTTTCAAATCGAATAATTGATCTAAATATGCGGTGGCTACTAATCGCTTATCTTCGTATTTTGTTTTTAAAGTGTCCAAAACTAAAGTGTAATTTTCAGCGCTAAACGTAATTCCAGCACAGACAGCCTTTGCCTTACCGGTCAATTTTTCTACGAGATAATGCAATCTCTCGTGATCTGTCAGCGATGTGTTCCTATGTATTATATTTTCGAAACTATCTATAAATAAATTCCAATTTCGAATGTCACCATTAAATTCAGGTATTTGAATTGGCGGCAATCGTGGACGTTCGCGAGGAGGGTTGGATAAACCACTCGCGGGGGGGGGAGTCTCTAAACTCCTAGCAATACGTTTGATACGACAATACAAGTCATCAAAGGACGACAATGCCTGATAACTCACACAGTAATCAGGATTTAACTCCAACTCTAAAATGTTTATATTATTAATTGTAGATTCAAAATCCGCGCGCAAACTATCTAAAGTTTCCAACGAACACAAGAAAGCATCTCTAATCGCCAGATCCGAGGTTTGCAAAGATTTATCACAAATTGATTGAACACGTGAAAACTGTGAGTCCCTTTTAGCGTATAAAAGCTTTAACTGAACCTTTAAATCAGTACTAACCTTGGTTCCCTTAAGAGACATCTTGTTTTGATATATTCACACTATACACTCAAACAAACACTTAACGAATTATTAAGTAAGCGATAGTTATCAGATAACAATATGGTAATATTGTAAACAACAAAGTGAACGGCGAACGAACGGAATAACCTGAATCAATGAGTGAATATTACCCAATTTCTCGATTAAATCATTCACGTCGTTCATATGCGTATATAATCTATGGTTTATCCGTTTCCTACAAATATTCACTCAACAATGAGGGGAATTTTTGAAATGCGTCTACCTACATGCAATTTGTAGGACTTCCGAATGAATTTTGTCAAGAAAAAGATTGCGATCGATTTATATCTACGCTGATATTTACGTAGCTAACTATAATTATGCGGTGCGGTTGACGGCGTAGGTACCGTAATTATCAATGGCTCTTTAACTATACGAATGAAATAACGTATAGTTGCCTAAATGCCTAGATGCGGGTTTTCTACTATTATATCTAGGTAAACAGGCGCGTTGCGTTTATTCCCTATGGAACAAATACTATATTGCGAAATTACAAGAAAATGATTCACGATCCTGCTCGTAGGACCAAAAATAATGGTTGTGCGAATTTGCTTGATGTGGACTGTAGGTTTAAAAAGCGATCTTAGGTTTGTTAACAATATGCAGGTACTGTGCTTGGCGTTTATTAATGGGATAAATGTATTAGGAAGGAACACTGACCTTTTGACCTCGAAGGTTCCACGTGGCGTCGGCCGGCGGACCTCGACTTCGCACATTTAACCACTGCCAGGTCCTGTTTTGCACTACACTGCACTATTGTTGAGTTTTTGATTGGTTGGATCACGAAATAGTCAATTTTCTTGTAATTTCGAGCGGGCGTGGTTAGCGGTGCGGTCACATTCACAATCGATGCACAAACGTCAATGTCATTTCATTTCTTGAGGTCGTGCGGGTGGAGGGAAAACGGAGGGGATAGGATTGCTAGGCCAAAAAAATAAATTACAAAAAACAAAATCGCGGATCATAGCAAATTGGCGCAACCAGTTAATCGTAAATCTATTTGTCGATCCCACGTATTGCACTCATTTTTTTGCTTGTAGTAATATAAAATAGTTTTATTTATTTATTTTTTATGTATTTATATAGCTCAAAATCATACCTTTGGGAAGCGTACGAGGAGGCGAAGCCATTTTACAAAGGCGCTATTCATGGAACCGACCAAAAATTATTCCTGTACGCTCTAGACTAGTATACTCAAAAACCACCCCCGGTTGGCGGGACCCTATTGCAATATATGGAGAACAAGGATGGAGGCTTAAATGACTGGTTACCAAGAAGAAGTTTAGACAATAATTTTACTTATTTATCATTAACTATATATATAACGTTTGTATATCTCAGAACCCTGGGGTCCTGGACCTTTGGTGGGCTTATAAAATTGATCACATTTTATAATGTTTCTATATTACTTTATTAATAGGTATAAAAGAACAGTAACTAACAATCGATATGCTATCAAATAAGTACATAAAAAGCGAAGTTTGGTATAAAAATAATCAGTGGTCTACAGTATTCTCACAAGTGAACAAACGCCTAACGCATTTTGCCTTCATATTAATTTTTGCAAAAGAGTCATAACAATGGGTTGATTACATAAGAGAAGGGACCCACAGATCATTCTATAATATACTGTGCAAATACGGAACTACGGGTAACAGAAAACCACGGGGTAAAAGGCCTTTGTGCCAAAGCTTCATTTCCTAAAGGAGTAGGGCCTTTATTAATAAATCTCCATTTAGAGGGGTCCCATTTTTGTGCATCGAAATTTTACTTAGCAATTTTATAACCTCACCTCAGTTGCGTCACCCGCGTGATAGAAAATTATTCCAAGAGAACACAGTCCCGGTATAGATAAGTATGCAAACTTATTTTAGTATATGCGAAACCTGAAATACGTGTCTAGTATTGTAAGGTTGGGTTTTTGACCTTACCACCGACTTACCCAGCGGTAGTTTGCATGAGACCAAAGGGTGTTTTTCGCATGAGGTGTTGACTGGAATAAAAGATATAACTTGTCTCCACAATAGATATTTAATAATTAAATAGCTACACTAGTTACAGCCCGTGACAGGAACATATATGGTTTTTTTTTTTTTTTTTTATTGGTAGGTAAAATCATCCAATGACGAATCGGGATTCGTCATTGGATGATTTAAAAAGTCTGACACTGTTTCCCGCCCCACCCAAGGGCGGGCCCTTGGGTGGGGCGGGAAACAGTGTCAGACTTTTACTGACTAAAAACCTACCTTTCCATTCCTCGCCTTTGTCCCGGGGCCCGTGGTGACACTCTCGCATAACCTTTGGCCCCAGTAGGCTTCGGCCCTGCTGGACCCCTACAAGGAACATATATGGTAAGGTTAGAATAAAGAACTTACATGGTGTGGTATACATTAACCTCAATTATGAATATACAATAGTCCTCACAGCCAGTACCGTCATCCAATGCAGTTCATCCAAGATCCAAAGCCATGCGCTGTATTCGGAAACTGTCGCCTAGCTGTTCACGTGATGATTGTTCGTCAACGATTCATGTGCAGAGTTGTAGCTTCATATTTTATAAGTAATCCTATTGTATTGTATTGGGAGACGATTTTTTCTTCTAACTCATATCCATGGGATATGGTAGATTATAATAAAATAATATCTTGGACCCTGTCAAAGAAAATTCACATGTTGAGGAATACCGATGCACATGTATTACGCTAAGATAATATTCATCAATTTCGTCTAAAATGCTCACCATATTCGGGGTAATATCATCTTAAGTTTGACGTTAATTCCACGCCTAATCTTCGACATCAGTCTATGATTTAAATAAAAAAACTCTTATGTTCTCGTGTGCTTCAGACTAGCCACGAAATGAAAAAGAAGGACGCCACACCCATCCTGTCATATCTGTCATTTTAATAGGCGAAGGTTTCATCCATATTGCCTAAATCGATTGTTACTATTCATTTATAAACATTTTTAATTAAATCAACGTTTTTAATTAAATTTAGTAAATAGTAATTAAAAACGTTATAATTAATGTCTTTAAATATTATAACTTAATAATCGAAACAAAAGAAAAACGAAATATATCGATTAAATTGTGGCGCCATCTGCCGGGCCTCAGTCAGAACTGTTTATGGTTAGTGACATTTAGAGGTCGCTACATACCTCAAACCGTGACTAAGTTTTTTAAATGTTACAGTATTTTTATGTAAAGAATCTTTGTAAAAAATTACATAATTGTATCATGAAAAATCACAGAGTTATAAGCTTTTTATATTACCAGGATGTTCACACAAACACATGGTCACCGGGCCATTCGGAAGACTGAAGGGTTGTTTTGCTCCCACACCCAGGTCGGCTGACAATTAATGCCCGCTATGACTTGCCATGACACATTGACTACAATGGTACTTCTCGCATTCAGTAATTTCCCACATCTTTCACCAGATCATGCACCTGTCCACAATCTCACAAGATTGTTGAAAAGAGTTACCGCAGTACCCTCAGAATTTTTATTTAATATCCAAGGATATAGTCCGTTGTAATTGTTACACGAACTGGAAATATGCCTTATCTATTATAAGGTTTCATTCCACTATATAGTCAGTGATGATTTCACTTTGGATTAGGCAATCGAACTATTAAACTACACGTTAAAACGCTTCTTAACCCACCCTTGTCTGTTTTTTGTTACTGAATTAACTGAATGAGAAAAGAATTATTTAATATGTAAGCAAATTAAAAACCAAAAGAATTTGGAGCTTCATTCAATAAGTTCATCAGCATTTCAGCCGAAAATGTCCCCTGTATTAGGGTTAAAACTGCGCTAAGAGGACACCCGCGAAGAGCAGCCGTTGTATTTACTACCTGCGCAGTGTCGCTAATTCAAATTTACCGGTGCGCATGTAGTCGTGTTGATGGAGAACTTAATATTTATTACGTAGTAAAAAGGGGGCGTTCATGTTTATGAAAGCTTCCACGCTACAGAAGTAATTCCTAGTGTGCAGCTGTGTTTTTTTTTAAATATATAATATAAATATAATATTCCACACAACTATCACGCAACATCATCTCCCAAGTCCCAAGCTAAGCAGAGCTTGTGTTATGGGTACCAGACAACTGTTAAACATACATACATATTTCTAAATACATACATACTGTAGTAGACACTAATCTACAATGAAATAACTATGTATGATGATGTAATGAACCATTTGTTAAGTTTATATATCGGCTCGCTATCCTCACTAGAACACGTCTTCACTCTGCGGCGGTGGGACGCAGACTGCCTCTCCCCACCCCGCACGCTGCGTGGAGTGTAGGAACGAGACGACAGATGTTTGACAGTGCGTGTGTGTGGTTGTATAGTTGTGCGTGTGTCTGTTTGTATGTTTGTTATGATCGTGTATGCTACACATACTATAGATAAATTACACCCAGACACAGAACAAATGATTATGCTCATCACACAAACATTTGTCCTAGGTGGAAATCGAACTGTTGCGGGGTGGGTCAAAATAGGCTTAAAAAAAACTTTTAATAGAACTAGAAGAACTTTTAATGAATAAAAAGGTTTACAAAGAAAGACTATTGTCCGCGACGACGTTCGATTCCACACTGCCAATAAAAAGTATATTTCAGAGTCAATGGAAAAACGTGGGATACACGTTTTGCAGCATCAGCTGTTTATTATTATATTCTTATTAATGTTATTTAATATATAACAGAACCCACAAGCTCTGGCATAGCAGTCAGGGCCACTAACCACTAAACCAACAGGACAGTCAAAAAATATATGTATATGGAGAGCAGTGGGCCAGTGGCAACAGCTTTTCGACTTACGAGTTGCAGGTCATGGGTTAAAATCCAGCCAAGCGCATTACTTCGTGTTACTTATTACATCACCACTGCTCTCAAAACGGAAAAGGAAAACATGATAAAAGCGGCACATCTTAGAACCAAAAATTCGAAGACATGTGCCATCCACCAATTCGCTCTGGACTCGCGTGGTTGATTACGGCTTATTCGGTCTCCTCAAGAGGAGACCTTGAGTCTTGGTAGTGGGAACATAATAAGGCTGATTATGCTACGCTATGCTATGCTATATGTATATGCATAAATATATATGTATAGGTATATTGTATTCTAGAATACTAACTCGCGAAGAAACTTATAAATCTCAGCGCGCATATTTCCATAACTTTTTTTTATGTCTTACCTAAATATTTCACAAGTCCTTGCAGAATGAGCTCAATAGAAGATTGTTCTATATAAAACTGGTTAGTCCTGAAATATTCCCTCAGAAGCCTATTTGTATGCAGTAAAAAGTGCGCCAACGAACAAATACGGCTCATTCAGAGACAAAAGAAGGATTTTATAGGTAATTTACCGATGTTTTTCCGTTTGAGTTATATGGTCTTTGTTTTATTCGACAAATTCACGATTTATGTGCTAATTTTAGTACTTTTTTTTTCTAGCTCTGTATCAAAGCCCAATAAAAAAGCCGTTTACTTTTATTTATTTTGTTGTAATCGAGATTTTTGTAAAGGCTTTTTAGGCTAACGGATTTCAGTAAATGTTAAACAGACAGTTTTAATTTTTTTTATAACTACATTCATTTTTTTTCCTACTTACATATTTGTAAAATCATTTAATTTAAAACCATTAAACCAATAAAACATCAGAACTTAGCGAACAGCTAGTCGAGTTTTACCGTTGACAGCAATGTGGACGTGTGTGGATTTTTTTGATGCTAAATGAATTTTTTATACCCGTATCTGCTATCATATCATTTTCAGTTAGTATATATAGACTGACTGGTAATTAGTGACCAATACTTAAGCACATGATTGTTTTCATGACGAGATAACAAACAACTTTTTTTGATCAGTACATTTATGTTTGCCTAACTGGTCAAAAAGTACTGAAGTTGGCTGATTTTTTTTTGCGATTTCCGGTTTGGTCCATATAAAAAGTTACTTGTTATCATGACAATGACGTGTTCAAGTATAGGTCATTAATTATGTTACCAGTCACCCTATATACTACGACCGACTTCATCATCGTCATCATAACTTCAGCCGAAAAACATCTACTATGGGACATAGGCGCATAAGTAAATAAAAAAATAAATAAATTTCTCTTTCACGGGATTCCCGTGATCTTCACCAGTTCATCGGTGCAAAGTTCCCTGTCCAAATAACAGATTTAAAAGACGCAAAGTATTACAGATTGATAGAAAAACCGAAAATCCAATTTTTCTTGTACCAACAAAAGCTACAATCTGGTAAGAAAACATTCTTATTTTCAGCAGAAACACTTAGTGCATATGTAGACTATAATAGCCCACTAGTTTACTAACTCTATAGCGACTTCGCGACGTTTCCACGACCTCGCAGCGACGTTCCAGCCATCGGAACTATAAAGGAGCACTTAGTCGCTTCTTACGCCACCTACGAAGAGGGTCAACCATTTCTATGCTAATTTTCTAAGAAAAAACCGACACCTCATTGGCCTTGTGATACCACGCTTTTTTTGAACCACTAACGAGTTTCTTGATTCTAATGGTAAGTCGAGTTAAAGTGTAATTAAGGTTTTTTGTTAAATTCAGTATCGCTATTTTTCGTTGCGTGAATAGAAACACCAACTAACAGGTTCAGCTTTCATATTGTTTTAAACACGATCGTTCTGGATTTACATTTTTTTTTTTTTGTTTAATTAATAATCACAAAAAAATTCTTAGTGTACCAATCAAAGTACTGGCGCACAGTAATTTGAAAATCGGCTTACAAAGACGTAAGTATTTTAAATTAGAGACTTGTAATTTGAAATTCCTATGTCTTTGTAAGCCAATGGAAATCTGAGAATTAAGCTGAAAAAGTGACAATACAGGTTTTTTTTTGCTGGGATAAAATCATTAAATAACATCTCCCGCACTTAGGCGAAGCGGGAGACTTTTACTGACTAAAAAAACCACCCCATTCCTTCTTAGCCCTACATACAGGAGCCTGACCTTCCTTTCAGAAGATTTCCGTGAATTGGCTTGTGCAGCTGCAGCACGTTTAAGAGAAGGATAAAGTTTAAGCATCTTATATAGACTCTTCTTCTTAGTCGTGCACTCTTGACAGAGTGGTCGTGGTCATGGGTCGGTCGACTCCTGCGCTACCACCTCTTTCGCAATACGACGCCATGAAGCTCTGTGTTTGGCGGCTTGAGAGTTTTCATTAACGCTGCAGTATGTCACTGATTACCCACGCGCCCATTACGCGTCCCATTAGATCTACAGTACTAGTGAATTTCATGAATTGCTACTTAACCCTCTTCCTCTCTCCTAATTTTTGCTGTGCCCGACAGGGTCCATAATGGTCTATGACATTTTTTTTTTTAATACCATCTATGTATACTTATGGATTGCAATAAAATATTGAGTATTGAGTATTGATTTGGTGAGGTCTGTCCACCAACAGCCATTAAAGTTAATCAAAATACTTCAAGAACCAGTAAAAAGTGTCACTTATACACCAGAAAAACCGCCTGTATTGCTTCTTTCACTAAATTAGTCATAGTAGCAATATATCACGTTGTGAGAGGCACCTAGAGAGGGTCGCCTCAAGGAGTTGTCAGCAAACTGTAGGGGTCCAGCAGGGCCGAAGCCTACTGGGGCCAAAGGTTATGCGAGAGTGTCACCACGGGCCCCGGGACAAAGGCGAGGAATGGAAAGGTAGGTTTTTAGTCAGTAAAAGTCTGACACTGTTTGCCGCCCCACCCAAGGGCGGGATTCGTCATTGGATGATTTTACCTACCACAAAAAAAAAAAAAAAACCTAGAGAGGGTCCATGCTCCGGACCGAGGAGGAGTGGGAGGCGGTCGCCTCCTTCTGCGAAGCAGTAACGCTAGCAAAGGAGGAGGCCGACCGCATCAGGCAACGGCGCACACGCCGCCGCCGCCGCCGGGATTCCGATCCCGATTTCCGGCCACCGTAGGCGCGGGCTCGCGGATGGCGGGCAATGGCTAACTCGCTGTCCGTCCGTCCGGTAACAGACCGGTCCGAGCTCAGGTCGTCTACGGCGCGCACTGTTCCCGCGCGCCTCAAGCAGTAGTCAGCAAACTGTAGGGGCTCAGCAGGGCCGAAGCCTACTGGGGCCAAAGGTTATGTGAAAATGTTACCTAGGGCTCTGGGACAAAGGCAAGGAATGGAGCAGGGTAGGTTTTTAGTCAGTAAAAGTCTGACACTATCTCCCGCCCCACCCAAGGGCGGGATTTGTCATTGGATGATTTTACCTACCATAAAAAAAAACCTAGAGAGGGTGTATACGAGAAGGTGCTAATAATTTTTTTTATGCACAACTGTCACACAACGCCATCTAGTCCCAAGCTAAGCAGAGCTTTTGTTATGAGTACTAGACAACTGATAAAATGTTTCTAAATATAAACATAATTATTATAGATAAATGAAACCCAGACACAGAACAAATGATTCATCACACAAGCATTTGTCCTGGGTGAGGAGGCATAGAAGTCAGGATCACTAACCATTAGACCAACTGTAACAGACCAGGCAGAATATTAATCGATCCTACTATAAAGTGCTACTAACCAAGCTTGATTGCTATCCATCGAAGCAATGTGAAGGAGAGCGAAACAGTTAATGAATAAAGGCACTTATTCCCACTGAGTGCAGCATCAGCAACATGGTGCATCATCAACTATTGATGACAATGATCGATGCTAAAATCTACACATTCCACCTACCTATGATTAACTAAACCAGCAGAAATGAACTAGAAATATATATATATATATATAGCTATATAGCATATCGTTATTGTTTGATAAAGAATGTTTGAGTAAATAATAACATGCTTCATATTGATGTAATGTAACTTAAACACTAATAAAACCATTAAAACATTTATTTATTTTTATATATGAATATAAATATATAAAAATAAATAGATGTATTAATGGTTTTTTTGTCAAATGGGGTATGATAAAAAATTATAAATAAATAGCAAACCTGCAAGAATATTACGGTTTTCCAAGGAAAACGGCAAGCCGTTTCCGGCATAATCGGCTTTTTCATCATATTTTATACAATTTTTCTTCATAAAAATATTATAATTCCTTCTATTTTGTACAGAATTAACTCAGGTGTATTTTTTACACACATGTATTGCTAGTAAAAGCAATATCTAGCAAAAATCCGGCAATTGTAATTTGAAATTCCTATGTCTATGAAAGCCGATTTTCGAACTACTGTGTAGCGTGGAGAACATACTACAGTATTTCCCTGCATAAATCCTATAAGCTTAAAACTCTTTCAAATTGTTTTGTGTTTTTTTTAGGATGAGAAAAAGAAATTCCTGAATTTCGTCTGACTGTACCAAATTTTTATTTATAGTACTTACTGAACTAGGGGTCGAAAGTGGACGAGGTATGCCCGTCCTGTGTATGAAAATTTAGTCTAACCCTCTGGGGGTCGAGTGTGAACTAAGTTTAAGGATTGACTGGAAACCAATGTACAAATATTTTTTTAAGGTTCGAGGGGCCGAGAGTTGACTAAACCGAAAACAAAAGTTTTATGAAAATTCAAATATAACGATATTATCCGTCGAGCTCTTGTCACCGCCGGTGTACCTGCCGTATTAGAACCTAATGGTTTGGTACGTGACGATGGAAAGAGATCAGATGGTATGACGTTGGTGCCGTGGAAGGTGGGTAGGCCTTTGGTGTGGGACGCAACCTGTGTCGACACCCTTGCGCCATCACATATTCCAAGTTCGGCAGGTTGTGCCGGCGCTGCCGCTGCGGCTGCTGAGACCCTTAAACGGCGCAAATACTGTATCCTTATTGGTAATTACAGTTTTGAGCCGTTTGGGGTTGAAACGCTTGCGTCTTGGGGTCCGAGTGCGCGTTTCCTTTTTAAGGAAATTTCACGCCGTCTGAGCGCTGGCGTGAGAGGGCTGGCTTTCCCTGTCCCTCTCTGTTTGAAAAATTTATGAAGACTGGCAAACCTGAGAGATACTAATCTTAAAACTAAATGCAGTTTAGTCGTTCTGAGACCTAAAAAGTCAATAGTAGCTTTCAAAAGATGACTTATGTCTTCTCTGATTCTTGATATCTATGCTATGCTACTGCACCTTGAAATTTTTTTGCGAAGTCAAAGAAAGTTTGCTTAAAAACAAGAATAAAATCATAGACTGGTATCCTACCCAAAAAAAAATATATTTCTAGGAGATTATAGTAAAATCTAAAAAAATTAAGAATTACAATAATATCGTTTATTAATTACCTTGCACCGACAATCCTCAGCAGCGATATAGTGGAAGACATCAGTGCCAGTGGATACACCAGGGTCGCAGTGACGGAGACGTACCACCAGGGGACGGCGACCGCCAAACACGCAGACTGGATGATGGGACTTCTTGAAAGGAAACTCCCAGTCGGCAATCTGTGAAAAAAAAATCCGTTAAAAAAATACAAGACTACGTTTTCTTCAAAGAATTGGGAAAACTTATTCTACCCAGAGCTGAAGGTTTCTTTGAAATAGTCAGTAGGAGTCTGACATCGCCCAGACTGGCTAATCTGTGAGAGTACCTGGGCGTCCTTGAGGATTTCCTACTACCGCCGTAAATGCATGCATGATTTGTGCATGGAAATGCAACGCCGGGAAGAAACACCGCTGTCGCGTCAAATCACGGCATGGCGGACAGAGTTCTGGCGTCCCTCTCATGGTGAAATGGCGACAACGACTATCGCAACCCAGTGTTGGGCACGCTACAATTAGTCCCCTCTTTGAAGCATGGCTGGAAAGACCTCACGGCTTCCTCACCATGGTAAGTTCGGGAGGTTCCTGTATTGGATTCGTATAGAACCGACGCCCGGTTATCACCACTGGGTGGACCGCCTGGAGGACACGGTGGAGCACACGATAGAGGTGTGCCTCGCTTGTGCAGAGCATCACCATATCATCGTGGGAACGGCCATCTCTCCCGGGCCTTGGTACAGGCCATGGTTCAAAGCGAGGAGGAGTGGCAGGCGATCGCCTCCTTCTGAGGCCACAGCGTGAGGCAACGGCCCTCACGCTCTAGCTACCGCAGGCGCGGGCTTGCGGTCGGCGAGGAATGGGTAGCTCGCTGTCCGACCGTCCGGTAACCGTCCGGACCAAGCCCAAGCCATCGACGGCGCGTACTGTTCCACGCGCGCCTCAAGTCTGACACTATGTGCTGCACCTAAGGGCGGGCGATGTTATTGGACGATTTTACACACCAAAACTCCACCCATAACGGGAGGGACGCTGCACGCTGTCCGAACGTCCGGTAACCGACCGGATCGAGCCCAAGTCGTCGACGGCGCGTATTGTTCCCGCGCACCTCAAGGAGCTGTCAGCAAACCGTAGAGAACCAGCCTGCTAGCTGCAGGCAGGCAGGGTCGAAGCCTGCTGGGGTCATAGGTCAGCTTCCGAAAGGAAGACCCGGACCCGGCACGATAGGCAACGAAGGATCGGGGTAGGTTTTTAGTCAGTATGAGTCTGACACTACTTCCCGCTCCGTCCAAGGGCGGGATTTGTCATTGGATGATTTTACCTACCATAAAAAAACCCATAATGGGAGAATTGTTTAATATTTTCCCAAACTAAAAAAAAAAAAATGAGTGTGCTCCATAGGAGAAAGCCATTAGATCTAAAATAATTAAACAGTTATTAATATAATTAAACGTAAATACATTTTATTAATGGATATTTTACAACATCTGCTAATGAGTTGTGGTACAACGAACAGAGTTTGTATAACAAAGAGAATTATGATGTTATTATTATTCTGATCATTTTTATTGAAATGCATTTGTTTCTAGTAAATAATTTGCTATTATTGTATTTCAGTATAATTCCCTTTATTCCTTATAATATATTTTTTACATTTTTAAATAATTTTTAACACACATATATAAAAAAAAAATACAAAACATTCACTATAAATATTATTAGGGTTACGTACCTCAAAAGGACAAAAACAGAACCCTTACTTTGTTGTCCTTCTGTCTGTCTGTCTGTCAAGACCCTTTATCTCGGGAACGCGCGGAGGTACCGAGTTAAAATTAAAACCGTATACTCAGATTTGCGGTCACTTGAATCTTTGAAAAAAAATAAACTCTAAGTTAACGAAAAAAAAGACACGGCCGTTTAAGTTGCAAAAAATTGTCATTTCGACACTCTCAAGAGTCTCAAGCTAATCAAAATTCATAAGGTACTCGTACTTTCCGTTGACCCAAAATCCGGAAATTTGGTATAAAGCAAGGTCATATAGCATAGGAATGACAGAGAGGGTTCCGGGGTTTTTTTTTATGATAGGTAAAATCATCCAATGACAAATCCCGCCCTTGGGCGGAGCGGAAAGTAGTATCGGTCTTTTAAGAGGTTACGGAGCCCTCGTTTAAGTAATGATGGTGATCACCGGGGTGGTTTTAGTGAGGTAAGAATCCCACACTCCCTGGTCTTTCCCCCAAAAGTCCAGGCGCCTTTTGAAGGTTTCCCAGCGAAAACAAAAAAAAAAGATATTGGAATGAATCCGAAAACAGTAAATTGGTTGTTACTATATAATAAAAAAACACTCCACGACGCTCCATTCGGAAATTGAACTATTTACATAGATTTGTACGAAACCCTCAGTGTGCGAATTTGACTTGCAGAAAGACGTCCATTGTTGGACATAGGCCTCCCCCAAGTATCGCTATAACGACCAGTCCTGTGCATCCATCGGATTTCCTTGACACTCACCAGATCATCGGTCTACCTTATACGAGGCCATCCAACGCTGCGTCTTCCGATACGTGATCTCCACTCCAGTTAAATCCCCCTTTCAGTAAAAGACATCAGTCATCATCAACATCATTTCAGCTGAGAGACGTTCACTGTAAGTGATAGGCCTCCTTAAGTGTCGCCACAACGTGAATTGACTTCACAATATTATCTGTATTCGTGAATTGTTATTTTTTAATTACGTCCCAACATTCTGTCCTCGAGGTTTATTGGTAGGAATATAATTATTTTGCATTCAATTAATCTGCATGCTTTCAAATTAACATATTATACTGAATAATTAGCATTAATTTACTTATTGAAGAGGAGATTTATAAATGTATTGTTATATAATTCTACTTAATGTGAAGCCCAGCACTGAACATTTACGTATAAGCTATATTATTTACAGCTGGTCGCTGTCAACCTGTATCATTTGCTAGAAATAATAATTCCATGACTTTCAGCTTTTTTATTTCAAGGTCTTTTTTTAGGTGAGAAAATCATCCAATGACCACTCCCACCCTTAGGCGGAGCGGGAGATAGTGTCAGACTTTTACTGACTAAAAACCCACTACTCTTCCTTCGTCGCCTTTCATATCAGGGCCGAATCTTCCTTTCAGAAGCAAACAATTCGCCCCAGTGGGCTTCGACCATGCTAGGCCAGTACGGTTTGCTGACATTTCCTTGAGGCGCGCGTGGAACAATATTATACGCGCTGTCGACGACTTGGACCTGCTCCGGATGATTACTGGACGGTTTGGTCCAAGGTTAGTGTAGTTATTAAGTTTGGCAAATTATGAACTTATTACTAATAAATACTAACTTCAGCCAACGACTTTGCCCGCGTGAAAGGAGAAAATTATCCCAGGTGAACATATTCCCGGGAAACAAAGTGTAGCATTCAGCTTTGGGGTAGTATGTCTATCACTACAGTGTACCTTTTGCAGTGTTTCTTTCGCCGTTTTGAGAGCAGTGGTAATGAAATAAATTACACAAAGTAATGCGCCTGGCAGGGTTTGAACCCGCGACCTACAAGTCATAAGTCGGGACCGTTACCACTCGGCCACCACTGCTCTAGTAGAAAGTAATTATTATACTTTAGTGATATTAAATTCTTCAGCATTTTCGCGGTTACAAACCATCCATTTGGGATTATGTTCATAGAAAAATGTTCCTAAGGAAGATCATTTATCAGTTTTTTATGGGTCTTTCATCGTTTGTTTATATAGTCTCTTTGCTAGTGTATTCAGACTTTCTGGGTAGCTTTAATGCTACTTTTTTGGGGTAAAAAAAAAATCATCGAATGCTTCATGGTTTAGGGTCAGGGTTTCCTTTTCATTAATTCACCGTGGCCGTTTCTGTCATCGGCATTCCTGGGCCCCTACGGATTTGCTAACATCTATGTAACTGTTATGCTGCAGAAGATGCATTTTTTTTATAGAAAATTAATATGAAATTAAGCCCATAATTAATTCTCTTGTAGTGACTGTCACATGGGAATTTTCATCGATTTGTGATGTCATATGAAAGAACACAAGTAAAATAAATAAAACCTCTTGAAATTCACAATTGCTTTGCATTCTGAAACACTCAAAATGTAGGTAGCTATCACTACATAGTATAAAACAAAGTCGCTTCCCGCTGTCTGTCCCTATGTACGCTTAGAGCTTTAAAACTACGCAACGGAGTTTGATGCCTTTTTTTTAATAGATAGAGTGATTCAAAAGCAAGGTTTATATGTAAATGTAGCATCTATAATGGGGCAAGATGTATTTTAACTGAACTAAGCTAATTGAGCTAACTTGCTACTGTGTTTATTGTTTATTTGTTTTTTTTTTAAGTACTTGTGTTGTTCCCTTCTTTTTTTATTATTAATTTTTATTCTTTAACTTCACTCTTAGTTTGATTTGGTTTAATAATACGACCCTTTGTAACTACATTTTGACCATTTATGCGAACATAAATGTAGGTACTGAACTTGACAGTTTTTTTTTTTCGCGTTTGCAGGTTTGGTCACATAATAAAAGTTGTTTGTTATCATGACTACAATCACGTGTTTCAGTATCGTTCACTAATTACCAGTCAACCTTTATAGAATATTTACAACGCTGATCCCCATGGTACAGACTAACGTCTAGTTTGGGGATCACCGTTAACAGTCATGTATAATGTGTTTGATTATTAATAAACTTACTTATTGTAATATCAAAAATGATTCTGATTGAAAACTTATGGATAATACGAGTACTTTACAAAACCTGAAAGTGATGTACGAGGTAATAAAAACTTGGTACAAACATACATACATCAAGTAAGTTGGCTTGCAGAGTGATTACACAGAACAAATGAAAACGTACGATTCTCCTACTCTTTGGAATAATATATTAGGCATATCAATGTGCTCCTCTTGGCAACTCGGACAACGATTTTAGCCAAAAAGTTTTGGCGTAGCTTTATCCTGCGTTGGCATTCCAGATAATATTGTGTATAAATAATAATGGACAGTATAATATGAAGTATTTTATTACAATTGTATTTTGTTTTAGGCGGGATAATAATCTGAAGCGACATCTCTTGCCCTTGGGCAGAGCGAAAGATAGTGTCAGACTTTTACTGACTAAAAACCCACTCCTGTTCCTTCTTTGCCTTCGTTCCAAGGCCCTGGGGTTCACTTTCACATAATCCATGTTGTGGACGGCGTGTAATGGGTAAGCACGCTGTCCGATCGTCCGGTAACCGACCGGAACGAGCCCAAGTGGGCTTGCGGACGGCATGCAATGGGTTTTTTCTATGGTAGGTAAGATCATCTATTGACAAATCCCGCCCTTGGGCGGGGCGGCAAATTGTGTCAGACTCTTACTGACTAAAAACCTACCCTGTTCCATTCATTGCCTTTGTTACAGGGCCCCGGATGACATTTTCACATAACCTTTGTCCCCAGCTGTAGGTTTGCTGACAACTCCTTGAGGCGCGCGGGAACAGTGCGCGCCGTAAACGACTTGAGCTTAGACCTGTTACCGGACGGACGGACAGCGAGCTACCCATTGCCGGCCGTCCGCGAGCCCGCGCCTACGGTGGCCGGAAATCGGGATCGGATTCCCAACGGCAGCGGCGGCGTGTTTGCCGTTGCCTGATGCGGTCGGCCTCCTCCTTTGCTAGCATTACTGTTTTGCAGAAGGAGGCGACCGCCTCCTCGCTCCGGAGCATGGCTTGAACCAAGCCCCGGCGCGAGAGATCGCTGCCGCCGATCGCCCTCACGAGAACACGGCGATGCTCTTCCCAAGCGGAGCACACCTCGACTGTGTGCTCCACAGTGTCCTCTGGGCGCTCCGCACAGTGGCGACACCCGGGCGTCGTCTCCGCACGAATCTTGTACAGGTGCTTGGCGAACTTGCCGTGTGTACAATGGGTAGCAGGCTGTTCGATCGTCCGGTAACTGACTGCACCGAGCCCAAGTAGTCGACGGCGCGTACTGTTCCCGCGCGCCTCAAGGAGCTGTCAGCAAATCGTAGAGGCCCAGCCTGCTAGCTGCAGGCAGGCAGGGTCGAAGCCTGCTTGGGTCATGGGTCAGCTTCCGAAAGGAATACCCGGCCCCGGCACGATAGGCAACGAAGGAACGGGTTAGGTTTTTATTCAGTAAGAGTCTGACACTACTTCCCGCTCCGCCCAAGGGCGGGATTTGTCATTGGATGATTTTACCTACTATAAAAAAAAATACCTCACTTCTTCACGTGATCATAAGAGAGGTTTTCGACAGACATCAGAAGAAAATTTTACATTTTCCAGCAACATAAATATAGAATTCATTAATTGCTTAAGAATGAACATGAAAAATTAAATCCATAACAAACTTTGAACACAATTGATATTGTATACAAAATGAGTCATGGAAGACTTACAAAGTCTTCCATGACCACACAACGAAGAAGGAAGTTTCCAAATCGACTGTTTGTTACATTCGATTTGGAAACTTCCTTTTAAAACATTTTTACCAAAACATTATTATTGTTTTATTTATAAGTAAATTGCTTTTGATCAAAATTATTCCTCAAGTTTGTACCAATAACTCGTGCCAAATAAACGCAGATTTCAATATCATTACTACATAGTATATAACAAAGTCGCTTCCTGCTGTCTGTCCCTATGCATGCTTAGATCTTTAAAACTACGCAACGGATTTTGTTGCAGTTTTTTTTTGAATAGATAGAGTAATTTAAGAGGAAGGTTTATATGTATAATACAAGCATCACATATTTAATATCACCATTGCATCCGTGTGAAGCTGGGGCAGGTCGCTAGTATATAAATACACCGTAAAATTTTAGTCGTTTTAATCCCGCGGAGGGTCGATTCGGTACATGAAATACTATCGATTTGTAAAGAAAAAATTAAAAAATACTGTACTTTTTTTAAAAAACTCGAATTAATATACGCATATAATACGAAATTAATTTCTTTAAGTTTTATTATTTTTACAAATTAATCTCTTTACAAATTAATAGTATTTCATGTACCAAATCGTCCCTCCGCGGAATTAAAACGACCAAAATTAAACGGCGTATATATAATAGGAGGAACTGACTGATTAACATAATTAACGCACAGCCGAAACTAGGGACTAGGGGCTAGGAGCGAGTTTCGCACAAGGTTTATATGACGTAGGGAAGAACTAAGACAGGATATTCCGAAAATCACGCCCTGATGGGATGAAAAGGGGGTCCAAAGTATGTGAGGAGACTTTAACGCAAGTGAATTCGCTTGCAGAAACTAGTCTTTATAATCATAGACTTAGGATTTAAATTATTTTGATATATTACTCGTATTTGATTACATTTATTATTTTGTAACCTTGTTCTTATTTCAATAATGGCAACTAATTTCTCAGTTTTTTCCTGTAAATGCTATTTACTTATAATTGGAACCTATTTAGGGTGAATGGCATACGATACTTAAAGACGTGATCGTAGTCATGATAACAAACAACTTTTACTATGGGATGAGTACAGTCGGTGCTCTAAGTTACCCAACCCACCTCCTTCGAAAAACTATTAAAGGGGTGGGACAGCTAAGTTAGGGCACTGACCCTACAATCAGTTATTTAAATATCATTCACTAATTATTATTACCAGTCACCCTATATAAGGCTAAGACCAGTTGTTACAAGTACTTAAGATTCACAAAAGCAGTAGATAGCGAATTAACATAATAAATAAAATAAAAATAGTATGTAAAAGTAGATAATGTAATTCATGTAGCTTATAGGTTCAAATCCATAGTTTTACACACAGTTTATTTAATCTTGTTTATTAACATTAATCGAGGTTTTTTTTTACATTCGGTCATATATATTGAATCGAAGTTTTTTGCAATAGAAAAAAAAATGTGATCTAAAACAGCGCTTTTACAGTTTTCACTTGGGAACCCGGTTTTCCAAACGATCATCGAATCTACAGCTAAACAGGTACTTAACATATAAACCCGTAATAACTAAGGAAGTAGGGACAACTTCGGGAAAAGATACAACTTAGAAATTCAAAGGGTTTCTGCATAACATGCTTTTGAATTTAATATTAAGAGGATATGGTCCTGAAAAAGAAACGTTCATGCTTATTCATTACAGTGGTTAAAGAAACTTTATTCTCTAAAAATTTAACAGAAAATTCAAGAATAACATATTCACTTCAATGAGGAAAAATAAGCGACGGTATTGCAAAAAGAAAAAAAACTAAAGCAAAATTAATGTAAACTTAACACTGAGTAACATTTAAATTATGTTATTTTAATAGCTTTTTAAAGGTTTGAAGTAATTTCTGTTCCTTTATATCTTTATGCAACTGGTTATATAGTTCAGTTCCCTCATATACTACAGTCCTTCTACCGTAATTTGTTCTTGGTGCTCTTTAAAATTATTTAATTAGCCTATCTAGTCATGCGCTTTTTCACTTGTATTCTTTTTGTAAATGTTATGTTATGTTATTTTACGTATCAATATACAAGTATTACATTAGTAAATTTGATTAACATTCATTAATGTGTTTTGGTTTTATAAATTATTAACGTTATGATCTCGAAAAGCATTGAAAACTGCGACTGACCCAACCACGTTTGTTTGCAGAACTATTAATTTATTTGAAATCAGTGCAACATGCCTTCTTCTTCTTGATATAATTTTCCCCTGCAATACACATCATCTTTCACGCAGTCCTTCTTTTTATCTTTATTTTTCAAGCAGTGCTCCCATCTTTTTCGATTGGGTCTTACTAAATCTATCCATATCCGTATTTGACAATGATTGTTTAAATACTTAACATAAAAATTTAAATCAACACTTTCGTCGAATGCAAAAATAAACATAATAAAAACAATAAATTATGAGATCTGAAATTTAAGGATTCTCGGGATTACTTTTGAGTGATTTTCTGATGTATCGACGGGGAAAATGTGAAACAATAATAATTAATGACGTTGTTCGAGCAGTAACCAAATAATTTATTTATTTAAAGAAGACTCCGTTTCAATGAAAATCAGGCATTTACAAAATAATGTTTAATTTTAATTGCCTGCATTAATACTTTGTCATACTAGTTTTCGGTTGGAAACCTTAACAATTACAATTGTTAATAATAACAATGAATGTAAAAACAAAATTATTCTTCGAAATCGGGTTTTATTTTTGAATGTTTCACAAAAAATATACTTTTGATTTTCAGTTGAATTCCAATAACGGTATAGCATGATTATAACATAACCAGTCAAATAATTCAACATCACTTACTCTTCATTCTGTTTATTAATTCAAAATTTATTTTAAACTAGCTGTGCCCGCAACTTCGTTCGCGTGAACGACGAAACTTATCAATGAGTTTTTTGTGTAAAGTGCTATTTGTGTAGAACGTTATCTATCGAGCATGTAATACCGGTATTAATACTTCGATCCCGGCGCGGGCCTTTTGTGGCTAATTACATTATAAACGGGTGACGTAACCTGCGACAAACTTATTATTTGCGGTTGGTACAGTAATCGGGCTTAGGCATCGAACCGCAAAATTAAGTTTGTTTTTAATTGTATGTATTTTTCCGGGATAAAAAGTACCCAGTGTGGTGCCCAGGATATTAAAGAATAATTGTACCAAGTTTCATCGTAATCGAACCGGTAGTTTTTGCGTGATGCCTAAACAAACAGACAGACAGACAAAAATTTTTTTAATCACATTTTTGGGTTCGGTGTCGGTCTAGTAACACCCCCTGCCATTTATTTTTTTGATATTTTCAATGTACAGAATTTTTACTTCTACAGATTTATTGGTATATTTTATTTTGATATCGTAGGAAATCATATAAACTTAGGTTCCTTGTGCCATGCTGCCTAGTCAAACGAATTTATTATTAGAGGAAAAGATTATCAAATGAACATGTTTTGAATTTGAAAGAAAAATAATTGAATTAATATGTTTGATAGACGATTGTGATTGAAAATATTATATAAAGTATATTATAAAAGATTGTGTCTAGACTTTCCTTTCATGCTAATCAAATCTCAGGATCTTATACCTTGACCTGGGCACGCCACGATCGAGGCGGTAAGGCCCCTCTTTGAGGCGTGGCTGGAAAGGCCCCACGGCGTCGTCACCTTCCGTTTGGCGCAGGTGCTGACCGAACACGGCAAGTTCGGTCCGTACCTGTACAAGATTCGTGCGGAGACGACGCCCGGGTGTCGCCACTGTGCGGACCGCCCGGTGGACACGGTGGAGCACACAGTCGAGGTGTGCCCCGCTTGGGAAGAGTATCGCCGTGTCCTCGTGGGGGCGATCGGCGGCGATCTCTCGCGCCGGGGCTTGGTTCAAGCCATGCTCCGGAGCGAGGAGGAGTGGCAGGCGGTCGCCTCCTTTTGCGAAGCAGTAATGCTAGTAAAGGAGGAGGCCGACCGCATTAGGCAAAGGCGGACACGCCGCCGCCGCCGCCGGGTTTCCGATCCCAATTTCCGGCCACCGTAGGCGCGGGCTCGCGGACGGTGGGCAATGGGTAGCTCGCTGTCCGTCCGTCCGGTAACAGACCGGTCCGAGCTCAGGTCGTCTACGGCGCGCACCGTTCCCGCGCGCCTCAAGGAGTTGTCAGCAAACTGTAGGGGTCCAGCAGGGCCGAAGCCTACTGGGGCCAAAGGTTATGCGAGAGTGTCACCACGGGCCCCGGGACAAAGGCGAGGAATGGAAAGGTAGGTTTTTAGTCAGTAAAAGTCTGACACTGTTTCCCGCCCCACCCAAGGGCGGGATTCGTCATTGGATGATTTTACCTACCACAAAAAAAAAAAAAAAAAAATACCTTGACCCATATAGAACAGTTTGTACAGTACCCACAAAACGAAAAAAGATGAAAATTGGTTATAATTTGGCTCTAGATATGTATCTAGGTCGATGGCAGACTGTGCTTCAGGCGTACCTCAAAGAGATATCAGCAAGATTGACGGAGTCTATCAGGGCCGATTCCTAACGGGACTATGGGTTTGTTCGAAAGCTAACTCTTTCGAACGTAACGTCTAAATCACATAAGGTTATATGGAAATGAATCTCAGGTTAGGTGCTCTTAAAAAAAGGTCAACGTACACAGTACTGAGCACTTGCGACACAAATAGAAGCAGAAGAATCCACGTTCAGTTCAAATATTATTTGCACAGTTTGCTGAGTGTAAACGCAGTTAATAAATAATGAGTTGCGATGAGAGACGCTCTCCTATCCACTTGACTTTATGAGTACACTTTGCGTGAGAAGTTTAATTTAAAGCGCGACCAAACACTCTTGATACTTTTAAAATTATTGCGGATTATATAGATGTAATTTTCTTTTTTAATTAACTGTTGTAATGTTATGCTGACAAGTTATGAAAGTTATACGTAGTCTTGATAGGTGCGTAATATGTAGGTACTTTTTATCGTAAATTGTAATCATTCGAATAATACAATGAATCGTTTTACATGTAATTTTGCTCACTTGACTTAACCTCTATTGTAATCTCTCTATCACCCAATTGTTTCCTGGAAGAAAACTTAATTTTAAGTTAAGCTTGCCTATGTATATGAACTTTGTTATCCACTTATAAGTTGTTATGGTGTACAATAAAGAGTAAAAATCGGTTTCTCAATATAACAGTGTCATTTCAATCAACAAATCGTCTGACATACGCTCGATTTATGAAGCCAAATTGTGGGTATAATTTTCCTAATTTATAGTGCTCGTCAGACCGTCTTTGCGGAGGATAATCATGAAAAACTTCTCCTGATATGAGTGGAGTAAGAGGGAACTCTCCCTCTCACCCCTTTTAAAAGAACTCCAGCTAAAAGATCACTCTTTCAACTGCCTATTGTGATCCAGGACAACGGTGGCTCTTTCGAAAAATCTTACAAAATTCAGATTATTGTTGACTGCACCGAAAAAAGGACATTCTTTATTTTTGTATATTCTTACCATTAAGCAAAATCTTTCATTACGTTTACAAGTACTGAACGGATTTTTATAAAATTTTCACCAATGGACTTCGTTACTCCTAAGAAGGATTTAAATTTACAATACAGCCATAAAATAATAATAATGTTATAGCAGAGAAAAGTCAAGACATTTTCAGATTAGAAACACCCGTGCGTAGCTGTGGTGGGTTGGTAGTTTACTACTTTATATAAAATAAATATTTTTGTATTTTTTAGGTAATACAGATAATTAATTATAAGATCAAAGTAAGAAGTAAGTTTAATTTTTTTATTGAGGATTTTTTTATCGCTTTATAAAAAACCACACTCTATAAAAGTGTTCAAATGTTTTTATTCTTCTTTGGCAACTGTCGAACTTTATAGAGATAAAAAAAATACCTACATTTGAAACTTGCCTTCTTTCATCACCTAAATTACATAATATCCTTTAGAGAGTACACAGTAGTAGCCATTTTATTTCAGAGAATATCATTTTCCAGTTGAATAATAAGATTTCTGTAATTACCCTTAGTAATTAAGGATCTCCAGAGTCTAGAACCCGTGGAATTTTCTTAAAGAATGTCACATCACTTTTCTTCGTAAATTAATTATTTTATTTTTCAAGAGTATGAAAGGTACTCTTGAAAAAGAAAATAAAAGAATTAATTACTTTTTTTGTTGTTGTGAGAATTTTTAAAAGGCTCCTCGATTTTTCAAACAGGACAGTGTCGGATGAGGTCATTATGCGGTGATCACCATACAAAGAAGCAATCCCGTGACCTTTTACGAGACCATCCTGGAACCCCTTTTGGTAGAAACCGTATTAGAACCAGTAGCGTAGCTACCAAGGGACTAGATGGGGCAGTGGCCTCTCTAAAAATTAAACTAAACTAAAAATTAACTAATGAAAACTAAAAATTATCTGGACGCCGTGGTGCCTCTCTAACCACTTCTGTAATAACTTTTAACCAAATCGTTTGAATTTTCATCCAAATCGGTTGAAAATGCCATACTAAATACTCTTGATTTACGACTTTTACAAAGACCATAAGGAAGGCACGGCGAAATAATAAGCTAATCTAGGGCTTAATAATATTTACTAAGTATTTATACTAAACCTATGTACATAAAAACTATACTAAGAATATATACTAGACCTAAATATGTACAAATATAATACAAACCAACAAATACACTCAGGCGTCGAAATATTCCTCCACATCGCTGTCATCCGGAAACGTACCCAAAAGACTGGCAGCATCGCCACGTTGAATGGCAATGCTGATTCTTTGGGCAAAGAATGAGCCAGCAGTCGGGTCACGCAAAGTGTCGATCAAGCGATGTGAAATTTCCTTGAAAAGGATACGCGCACTCGGACCCCATGATCCAAGCGTTTCGACCCCAAACGGCTCAAAACTGTAATTACCAATAAGGTTACTGTATTTGCGCCGTTTGAGGGTCTCAGCAGCCGCAGCGGCAGCGCCAGCACATCCTGCCGAACTAGGAACATGAGAAGGCGCAAGGTTGTCGACACAGGTTGCGTCCCACACCAGAGGCCTACCCACCTTCCATGGCACCAATGTACCATACCATCTGGTCTCTTCCCATCGTCACGCACCGAGCCATTAGGTTAGCACCTTAACATGTGACGTACGACCGCCCCAGATATTTTATTAACGTGTTATTTATTATGATTATCTTAAGCGTGTGTGTGTCTGCTGACAACTATATTTTAATAGTATATAAGCTTAGGTATTAATCTTAATAAAGAGTACTTTAGAACACGCAGTCGTATCACGTAACCAAGTAGTTTCTTGGTTACATAAAAAATAACTTGGTAGCGATTAAATATATTTAGCACAATTATGTTATTATACGCTTCAAAAGGTAAGGATCTATAAAAACGAAATAATGGCTGCTACTATAAGATAGCAAATTCATTAAACAGGGCCAATGAAACTGGGTGAAATAGGTTAGGTTACAATTGTGAACAACCGCGAGCAAACCGAGAGAGCGAAGCGTGCGGTGCCGCGGCAGCGGCCGGCAAGCTCTACTTCTCAAAATATGACAGATCATTTTTCGATATTTTAAAGAGTTGCCACAGCAAAAATCACTACCAATTTAAATTTAAACACTTTGTTTATTTTTTTTTTTTATAAATTTAATAAATTACAGCTAAAATAAAGCTGCTACTTTATATTAAAAATGTTACATTACTGTAGCTTTCAACCTATTGTTTTTGCTACTCTTTTTAATTATTATTTTTAAAACCGTTGCCACGTTAAATACATGTCCTAATCAAATAACAGAAAGCCTTTTTAGTAAGCACCAACACACAAAAAGAAAAAGCTTAAAACTTCTGAAGGAGTATTTTGGCAGATGAAATATCCGGTCAAGGCCGACAATTTTCCTATTTCTATTTCGGCAAAATTACCAACGTACGACGTGCCGATTTTTTTTTTAATTCATCGTTGAAAGGTTAAAAAATCCAATTTTAATAATAAAAAAATACTGTGAAACTTGAGTGCCAATTTGAAATATGAGGTTCATAAATTGGATTGTTGTGGTGGCCCTGTATTGTTTTATTAAATCTGTTAATATGGGTTCGGTCCTCGAGTTATGATGACAAATAAACTTTGTAAACCAAGCGAATCATTGTGATCGATCTGTCGAAAGACATTCACTCCTTTGCTTAAGCTTTCTAAATCGGTAGACTTGAGATATTTTTCGATCAAATCTATTACGAGTCACTTTAAAGTTTTGAAGTTTGAAAACTCAGTCGCCGAGACAATTTTCAATCAATATCAATGAATAAAAACCTTTAAATGACAATTTTAGGAGTCTATGAGAAGTTGAATTGAAGAAGATTCTTGGAACATAAAGGAAAGACTAGTTCCAGAATAGAAATGTCAGCACTGTCCATCCAATATCTTTAACTGGTAAATAATAAATAATAAGTTTGATGTACAGTGTCGTTCCCACAATCAAGATAAATCTAATGTCCCTCTCAACCTATAATGCTGTTGCATTATGGGTGGGATCTGGCGGGAGATGACATTAAATGATTTTCCAACCTGAAAAAAAAAATGAAACCAGGAAAGGAAGAAAATGACAGATAGGTACCAGGTACAAAGACTTTATTTTTTTTATTCCCCAGACATCGACCATCTGGCATTTTATTCCAAAACTTCTGAACATTTTTATGTCCTAAACTTGAAAATACAACAGCTTTTTTTGGAAATAATTACTGTTATAAACAAAAGCAATATAAAGTCAGGTAATTTTCTGAAAGTAATAATGTTTTATTTTAATAGGTTGTCATGTGTAATTGTTTAAGTTTTTATAAGTCACAGAGGTGATGTACACTTATAACTTTAGTTTGTTAAACTTACTGTGAACATTATCTTTCGTTATTTATGTAGGCGAGAGAGCTAGCCTATAATTTCAACGTAGGACGAGTTTTATGGTATTTAAAGTCCTTTCCAATGTACCTACTGGTATATACGCAACGTTGGAAGGCCCTCACTATATGTTAAAGATCGTGGGAATTTGAGGTTTATTTCTTAGGCGGGAAATCATCTAATGACTTCTCCCGCTCTAGGGCGGAGCGGAAGGGCATGTCAGACTTTTACTGACTGAAGCTCACTTCTATGTTCCAGCCACTGTTCCTTGAGGCTCACGTGCAACACTACGGGCCGTCGACGACTTGGATTTGATCCAGACGGTTACCGGACGGCCAGACGGCATGCTACCCATTGCTCACCAGCCGCAAGCCCGCGACTACGGAGGCTGGAAATTAGGATCGGGATCCCGGCGGCTGGGACGTGAGAGCCGTTCCCTCACGCGTGCGCACGCTTCCTTCCTTCGCTCGCACTACTGCTTCGCAGAAGAAGGCGACCGCAGCTGCCATTCTTCCTCGCTCCGGACTGTGGCTTGTATCAGGTACCGGCGTGAGAGTTTATTGCCGCCGATCACCCTTACGACAACACGATGCTCTGCCCAAGTGGAGCACACCTCTACCATATGCTTCGGAATATATGCAGGAAATGCCCGAACTTACCGTGTTCGATGAGAACCTGCGTCATGCGGAAGGTGAGGACGCCGTGAGGTTATTCTAGCCACTCCTTAAAGACGGGATAGTCGCTGTCGCCATTCCAAAATGAGATCCTGCCGGAACTATCATGCCACTAGGGAAATGTGAGGGTTGCGACACACACAACACAATTACTTAAAGAAATTAATTTCGTACATGCGTAAATAAATTCGAGTTTAAAAAAAAACGTTATTTTTTATTTTCTCTTTATAAATCGATAGTGTTTCATGTACCGAATCGACCCTCCACGGGATTAAAACGACCAAAATTTAACGGTGTATATTAGTATGATGGCTGCAGCTTTTTCCCATAGCAAAATACCGTAGGACATAACGCTATGAAAATAACTAAAATAACCGTGCTACATCAACGTCAGTGTATTGTCTAACTTTCTGACGGCGCGCAGCGTAGGCGGTAGGTAATACGGAGCCTATTTGACAGGCATATTACATAGGCCCTATTGAAGTTTAGAATTGTAATGTTTATATTGAAACACTTGATATAGTGGATACTAGATTTATTAGACTTAGAACATGTACATAATATTAAGATTAATCAGACACTGCTTAGGCGACCACACCTATATCGACAATGACCGATATATCTCACTAGGGTTGTGACCATTAGTTTTACTAACTAGTGATGTGATATTACAACATCCCCCTTGTTAAGTTCAAATTAACCTTTAACAAACAATGTAACATAGGCTGTGGACGGACTTGACTTAAATTCAATTGACAATACAAAGTATCTGACAAGTACTTATTTAGTTTTACAATACAAAACATCTTGGCTTAAATATGACTTAATCTAAAATACACTTTAGTACATTTAATTGATTTCATCAATTAGCCTTCTAGTTGGCTTTACAATTCTACCATAACGGGTTGACTTTTGACCTATGAATTGAGATGAGGATTCTTG
Source organism: Leucania comma (assembly GCA_958295575.1). Taxonomy (NCBI): domain Eukaryota; kingdom Metazoa; phylum Arthropoda; class Insecta; order Lepidoptera; family Noctuidae; genus Leucania; species Leucania comma. The sequence continues at coordinate 7,969,840 of OY282469.1, forward strand.
AGGTGCTGACTCCTGACTATCACCTTCCTCTCTCCCCTGCGACGAGTTGGATAACATAGGAGAATATTTATGCCTTAGGTGAATTCTGTTTCTCCTATACCTAACTCCATTGACATCCTCAATGATATATGACCTATTTCCTGTCAACCTTTGTTTGACAATGGCCTGTTCCCAATTATAATTTGGTTTTCTTTTGAAGTAGACATGATCATTGGGATATAATATTGACAATGACTTAGTATTCTTGTTATAATACTTAGACTTTTTTTTATTGTTCTTATTGACACACTCTTTATAATTTTTAAATGTTACAACCTTTGGTTTTAATTTTTTGTATGACATTGGAATGTTATCTCTTAAATTCCTAGACATTAACAATTGTGCTGGAGATGGTAAGTTATTCTTAGGTGTATTTCTATATTGTAATAAGGCTATATATGGGTCAGACGAATTTTCTCTACATTTTTTTAACATATTTTTGACTATTTTGACTGAACTTTCTGCTTGACCATTTGACTGTGAATGATATGGACTAGTTACATTATGTTCTATGTCCCATTCATGTAGGAAATTTTTAAATTCTAATGACTGAAAAGGAGGTCCACCATCTGACACTAATGACAAAGGTATTCCATGACGGGCAAAAATAGACTTTAAATGTGTAATTACATTTTTGGCTGTACTGTTTTTATTTAACAAAGCTATTTCTATGTATTTAGAATAATAATCTGTGACAATTAAATATGTAAGGTTATCAAAATACATTAAATCAATACCAACTTGTTGCCATGGATACTTATTTATTTCAAAATTTTGTAGTGGTTCCTTTTGATTACAAGGTTTATATTTTGCACATATGAGACACTGTTCTACCACATTTTTAATATCTGCTGACATGCTTGGCCAATACAAAGAATCTCTTGCTACTTTTAAACATTTATTTATACCTTGGTGACCTTCGTGAATTTTAGCCAACATTTCTTTATACATAGACTGAGGTACTATTAATTTTGAACCTTTAAACAACAAATCTTTGACTACATGAATTTCAGCTTGTGTACTCCAGAATGGTTTTGCCAATGGACTGACTTTATTTTTATTTTTTGGCCAACCTTCATAATAATATTTCTTTAACAATTGCAAAGTTTCATCTTTATTTGTATGTTGCAACAGTTTTGTACTGTATTCCTTTGTGATAGCTAAATTTGAATACATTAAATTGACATGACAAGATATTTCAGATTCATTCTCTGGTATATAATGATCTTTTAAGGCTGCTCTGGACAATGTATCTGATATATACATCTGCTTTCCTGGGACATGTATAACTTTCAAATCATATTTTTGTAAAGTTAACATCATTCGCTGTAATCTAGCTGGTACATCATGTAATGGTTTATCAAATAAGTAGACTAAGGGTTTGTGATCAGTATGGACAGTTACCCTATGACCATATACATACTGGTGAAACTTTTCACAACCAAATTGTATTGCTAACAATTCTTTCTCAATTTGAGCATACCTAGACTGAGTTTCTGTTAGTGTTTTTGAACTATAAGCAATGGGTTTATTGTTTTGTAAAATGACTGCTCCCAATGCTGACTTAGACGAATCTACTGACAAGACTAATGGAATATTGGGGTTATAATGAGCTAAGACTGGTGACTTTGTGATTTCATCTATTAAACTCTTAAGACATTTACTATGATTTTCATCCCAAGTCCAGACTGAATCTTTTTTCAAAAGATTTCTTAAAATTTGAGTTTTTTCTGACAAATTGCTAATAAAGGGACCTAAATAGTTGATCATACCTAAAATTCTTTGCAATTCTTTGACATTTTGTGGTGTAGGCATATTGACAATTGCTTTTACTTTTTCTTGATCGACCCTAGCACCATGTTTACTAAAAACATAACCTAAAAAACAGACTTCAGAAACTAGAAATTTACATTTAGACTTATTGAACTTTAAATTGACTTGACGTGCTCTTTGCATGACCTTATGTAATCTCTCATTATGTATGGCCTCATTCGGTCCATAGACAAGAATGTCATCGATGAATATTAAGACTCCTTCTAAATCACCAAACAAATTCATCATAACTCTCTGAAATATTTCTGATGATGCATTTATACCAAAAGGCAATCTTAAATATTTATATCTACCAAAGGGTGTTTGAAAGGTACATAAATCAGAACTATATTCATCTAATCTTAACATCCAGAATCCTGAAAAAGCATCTAAATGAGAGAAACATTCAGCTCCAACTAACTGAGATCTTATCTCATCAATTGACTTAAGTGGATAGATTTCCCTTATAATATTCTTATTTAAATTTCTAGGATCTAAACAAATTCTCAACTGACCTGAATTCTTGACAGTAATTACTATGCTATTCACCCATTCTGTAGGCTTAGTGACTTTCTCAATCACCTGCATTCTTTCCATGCGATCCAACTCTTCGCGAAGTTTATCGAGCAACGCAAATGGTACTCTCCTGGGAGGATCCACACATGGCACTGCATCAGGTTTGAGTTTCAGGTGACAGACAGGAGGCAGACATCCAAGACCCTGGAATACATCATTGTATTGTGTAAGAATTTGTTGACAAAAATTTTGTTTTGACACTGAAAAAACTCTTTTAATTATACCTAATTTCTCACAAGTGGGAAGACCTAGGACATTTGGACAAACTAAATCTGCGACTATAAATACTATATTTTCTATAATAGTACTGTTATTCAAGGTTAAGCTGCATCTGACATTGACTTTACCAATTATGGGTATTGACTTGCCACCAAATCCAGTGACATTTCTCTGACATTTGACAAGTGTCATTTGAGAATGACGTTTTAAACAAAGAAAAGTTTGTTTTGACATTATGTTAAGATCAGCTCCTGAATCAATGATACAACTAATTTGTGTATGACCTACTAAAATGTTTATGTTCCATGACTGATTAGAATAGTATTTGTTTTGTGTTGTATCTACTGTGTTGACTTGTTGACTTTGTGGTGATGTAATTGACGTACTTGTTCTAAGTGTAACAAATGACTTTTGATGAAATGGTTTTGTTATGATAGTGAGTGATTCCTCAGACATGTGTCTGTGTTCATCATCGAGATATGAACTTTGACTTTGACTATATTTATTTGACTTCTTTGACTTGACACTGAATCTCTCAGACTGGTGATTGCATTCATCACCGAGGCTATTTTTAGACCTCTCAGATATTACATTTTCACCACTTTCATCATTGAGACATGACTTATAATATTTTTTATGACAATGTGAGTCTACATGAGATCTCTCAGATATGACACCAATCTCATCATCGGAATCATTCCTAGACTGTGACTGGCCATTATATGACCATCCTGACTGTGATTGTCGGTGTAGTTGCATAGTGCGTGACGGTGTGCCTATTGACTTGACATGTTTATGTGACTTTAAATGACTGTTGGATTGACTTGACTTATGACTTATAATTCCAACAAAATTATCTTGACTATTATTATGACTAAATGACACTAAGCGACTGACTTTTTTATTTGTAAAACAATACTTAGCAAAATGACCAAAAGATTTACATGACCTGCATTTGACTCCTTGCGCTGGACACTTGTAGCGGTGAGACTGCCCACAGCGGCTACACGTCCTCAAGCGCTTTTCAGGGTTGGGAGACTGTTTTCCTTTGTTGGGTGACTTCCCTGCGCCAGATCCCTGCTGACCGACTGGTGAAGCTCGCTGTCGACGTTCCCCTCGACTACGGCTCCTCCGACGTAGATGCATGACATTTTCCGCATTTTCCTTTGTAGAACCATTGAGCATCTTTTCTGCATCCTGCTGAGCAACGATGAGTGTCCTTGCTAGTTCTCGCATCCTCTGGTATGTCAGATCAGGTTCCTGCAGCAATCTCTGACGGACATGTGCTAAATCTAGATTTAGATTTGCGATAAAAATATCCCTGATGAGTGATTCCCTGAGCGTTCCAAATTCGCATTCTTGACTTTTATTTTCTAGATCTGCCAGGAATCCCTCGATGGACTCGGATTTCTGTTGTCTCCTTGTGAAGAAACTATAACGGCACATGGTCAAGTTTCTCCTAGGCTCAAAATAATGGTCGAATTTTTCTTTGACATCCAGTATCGTGGTCTCTTCTAATTTGAGGTTAAAAGTGTTAAATATATTTAAACCGTTCTCACCAATGAGATGGAGTAAAATGGCGTTCTTGCGTTTTTCACCTGCCCTGTCCAGACCTGTGGCTAACAAATACAGCTCAAATTGCTGCCACCAGCGTTTCCATGCTTCCGCATTGTTGTTTGTTGAATCTGAGGTGATTTTCAAGGCTTTAATCGCATTGTTCAGACTTTGTTCAAAATGGCTACCGCTTTTGACTGTTGATGAGTGGTCCATTTTTTTCGCGATTTTCTTCGTGTTTTTGGATCCCACTTCTGACACCATGTAATGTTTATATTGAAACACTTGATATAGTGGATACTAGATTTATTAGACTTAGAACATGTACATAATATTAAGATTAATCAGACACTGCTTAGGCGACCACACCTATATCGACAATGACCGATATATCTCACTAGGGTTGTGACCATTAGTTTTACTAACTAGTGATGTGATATTACAACAAGAATGAACAGCTATTCATCAATATTATGCTCACAAACATTGCTAAAACCAGACTGTTATTTTTTTTAATGGGAAGTCGCCAAATGACTACATCCAATCAAGGGTGGAGTGAGAGGGTGTATCAGAATTTTACTGTCTAAAACACATCTGTTTCCTTCAGTTGCCCTTTGCGTTTCAAGGCCGCGTTCACTGTTTGGAACATTCCTGCAACCGTATCCCAAAATTATCGAATACAGTAAAAACATTGCATAAATAAGTACCTTGGTACGGTCAAACTTGATATATCACTTTTTAATAAATCATTCGATATCGTCTTTGAATAAATTTACAAAAAAAATAATGATAATAATAACCGCAATAACCGCATGCCTCGAATTGGTCCGACGATTATTTCCGTGTCCTATTCGCCAGGGTCGTCTGTTGATGACTGGGTATTCTATCTCTTTTAGCTCTTCAGGTGACAGAAGAGCTGAGGAGATAGAGTAATTGGTCGTGGATGAGTGACCCTGGTGGAATAAAGCCGAAGGTATTTGTTAAATATATTCGACGAAGGCGATTTAAAAGGTCAAGAAAATTTAAAAAAAATCAGATGTTTTTATTGCTCGCTGAACATACCAAATATAATTTTTAAACAATTGCTGCTAAAACCCCTCTTTACATTTTTTTTTTTTTTGAAACTCTCGCACACTAGGGTTTTTTTATGGTAGGTAAAATCATCCAATGACAAATCCCGCCCTTGGGCGGGGCGGGAGATCAGATTCTAACTGACTAAAAACCTACCCTGTTCCTTCATTAACTTCAATCCAGGGCCCCGGGGTTCACTTTCGCACAACCCTTGGCCCCAGTCTTCGACCCTGCTGGGCCCCTACAGTTTGCTGACAACTTGAGGCGCGCGGGAACAGTACGCGCCGTCGACAACTTGGGCTTGGTCCAGATTGTCACCAGACGGAAGGACAGCGAGCTACCGTCTGCACCCGTCTGCACCCACACTAGGGTGGAGTAAGAAGGCGTGTCAGACTTTTGATGGTTAAAATCCACCTATTTTGCTTGAACATTTAGCCTCTGCGTTATAATTCCTTTGTTTCAAGGGTATAATAGGCAGGTAACTCTTCCAAACATTTTCACAGCATTTTACTCAAGGTGATATTAAGTCTTATATTTCAAACAGAAAATTTAAGTACACAACACATACCTCACTAGAATCGCATCTGCCCCCACAAGAAGGGACCTTGACCATGTCCCAGCACTTGCGGCCAAACTCGTCCGTCTGCTCAGCCCTGGCCAAGTGAACCCGCAGCTTGCAGGGCAAGATGCCTTGCGATGACGTCACCAAGTACAGCAACAGCATTGGAAGAAGACTTAATAACGTCATGGTCTTCTGTAAAAAAGATTGCATTGTTATTTTTACAGTCAGCGTTTTGGGAACACTTTTATCGTGCATACGACTAAAGAGTGGAATTCTCTGCCAGAGTCTGTGTTTCCTGATAGCTACAACTTAGGAGTTTTTAAGTCAAAAGACAATAGGTTACTTTTAGGCAGGCATGCTCCATCGTCGGCTACATCATCGCTTACCATCAGGTGAGATAGTGGTCAAACGCGAGCCTATGTATGATAAAAAAAAAGTTTATGATCCTTACTCAAGAATGAAAAATAATCCTCTACATTAGTACTCACTAATGCAAATTATTATAGAAATTCATGGATGAAGTTCGAATAAACGATGGATGATTACTGCATAATGATACACTTAGAACTGATGATCAATAAGATGACGGTGAAAAAGAATGTTGACCCAAAATTTTTGTTGTATTTATCAATGTCGTACAAAACAGTTTTGATTGGTACAATTTACAAAGTAAGGCTAAAATTAAAAACAATGGAAACCCTACTTCTAAATTAGACAGATGTCTGTATTAATTAGTGTTCCTCCAAGAGTAAATTTAGTATAAATTATGAAGTGTAAGTAGGTATGTATGCATAATGCGCAAATTCCACTTACTAAAAAGCAAGTATTTACAAGTAAAAAAAACCGGCCAAGTGCGAGTCGGACTCGCGCATGAAAGAAAAACACAAGTTAAAAAAACCGGCCAAGTGTGAGTCGGACTTGCGCAAAATAAAAAATATGTGTGACATCTGGTAGATGTCACACATATTTTTTACTGGGCTCGCGTGGTAAATTACGGTGTCCTTTTTTCCATAGAGAGCTGGCCTGAGTCCCAGAACTAGGAATATTAAAAGTTGGAATATGCTTAAGGCCCATAGGATGATGATTTATTTGAATCTAAAAGTTTTCTGGTAAAAATTCCATATGGCAAGAAGGCATCTAATTAAATAAATTGTTTACAGTATTATTTACATAAAGAGCCAATTATAAGTAGAAAATACCAAGAAACAAAATTTCAACCCTTCATTTTCTCTTATAACTTAATAATCTAATTGGCATCTTAGAGATCTTCAGCTTATTCTGTTGTTTGTAAAACGAACATCGTTTTGCAGACCACATGAATATGTATATATAACACATAGCTTTACTTATCTTCATCTTTACTATCTACAAACTAAAATACCCACAAGACAAGCTCTGTAATATATTGTAGCAGCTAGATAATATAATATTCTGAAGAGCTTTCTTAAATAATGCGAAGGCCACTTCATCAAGTTAGTTAAATACTTTCAAAGAGAGTTAAGATAAGCAAGAGAACCTTCAGTTAAAAAGATTAGTTAATTTCACTTTGGAGTTAAGAGCACTCACCGCCTGTTTGTTAACGAAGAGACGTAGTCTTTGACTGAAGGGGTATTTCAAACTGTTCGAGTTTATATGAAACCCTTTTGTATACATGCAGTTTTTCCTCATCACTTCACATCATGGCATCCCATTCCGGCTGTTTAACTATAGACGGTCAAGTCAGCCAGTAAAAAGCATATAAAATAACAATATAAAGTACATCAAGGGAATTTTACTGTTGTATGCAAATTGTGAAATTTACAGCGCGTAAAGCCGGGCGATATATATATAGATATACTCCGCCTATGACGTAGAAGGTACCTACGCTCTCACTAGACTACTTATTGGAATTTCTTTGTTACAAAAGGGAAGCTTTTATCGTTGGCTCTTTGTTTTTTTTTTTATTACAATGAAATTATGAATCTAAGGGCTGGATCACAAAGGCTTATAGGAATCATTTGTATGGATGCGTGATGAAAGAGGGTTTTGATTGTGGCAATTTTCTCTGATGATGTCAACGTGCTCCTTTACCTTTTATTTTAATTATGTACTGTTACGGTTGTATTGCTTTGGTACAGCTGAAATTATGTAACACAAATTTAGAGGTGGAATGGTGACTCCCACTCTAGGGTGGAGCAGGAGGACGTGTAAGACTTTTACTGACTGGAACCCACCTGTGCCCTTCAGTTGTCTGTTCCTGCGGCCTCATCCAAAAATTACCGTATTTAATAAAACTTTATATTTTGAAATTGTTCTATTCAGCTTTTTTTTTAAGAGTGGAAATCATCTAATGACTTCTCCCGGGCGGAACAAGAGGGCGTGTCAGACTTTTACTGACTAAAACCACACCTGAGTCCTTCAGTTGCCCTTTGCGTTCTAGGACTACGGGTTTCCTTTTCGAAAATTCCCCACGGTCCTAGCTAGCGGGCATCGGCCCTGCTGGGCCCCTACGGTTTGCTGACAGCTCTTCGAGGAGCGCGTATATAACTACGCACTATTAACGACTGGGCTCGGTCTGTTTATTTACCGGACGGCCGGACGGCGAGCTACCCATTATTCAACGTCCGCAAACCCGCGTCTACCGTGGCTGGTAGTCAGGGTCTGAATCTCGGCGGCTGGGGTCTGTTCTGCTTAGTTTACTACAGTCAGCAAAAAAAGTTGACAAACCACTTTTTAGCAAATCCTTTGATTTCGTCTTAATTTTACTACTTAATAAAATACTTTGAAAAATTAAGATTAAGATAACTAAAACTATTCATTAGATTTCATTGTTAACTGTACGTCCCACGTATAATAGGAAAACAATTGCTTTAGCAATGTATCAAAATTATAGTGAGTTTTCACGTAAACTGTCAAAATTAAATGGCTGCCCACTACTTCCGTCACATAAAATATTACAACCATAATAACAAGTTGCGTTTCAATTACCAAACTCTTGACACCGAACTAGTAATTTTATAAACAGCCATTTTTTTTTAATCGGGGCCGTCACGAAGCTATTAGGCAGGTTACATATTATAGTTCATTAAAACAGTGTTTCTCAAACTATGGGTATCCATTAGGGGGTCACGAACCCACTAATGTGTACCCCCATTGGTGAGCGGGTGGGTTTTTCTTTCTTTCTTTCTTCTTTCTTTCCTGTGAAGCCTTAGTGATAAAAAATAGTTAGGACATCTTTTTTTTTATAACTTTCACACAACACCATCTAGTCCTAAATTAAGCAGAGCCTGTGCTATGATAACTGAAAAAATACTTATATATTTCTAAATACACCTATAATTACATATAGATAATTTACACCCAGATACAGAACAAATCATTGCACTTATCACACAAACATTTGTCTGGGGTGAGAATCGAATCCACGACCTCCAGCATAGCAGTCCAATCACTAAACCAACAGGCCAGTCGCCAATATTTTCCTTAAAACAATACGAAAATGCATTTTTTTTGTGTACCAAAGTACTATTTTAGGTATTAAATTAATTTTGACTGGCCTGTTGGTCTAGTGGTTAGTGGCCCTGACTGCTATGCCGGAGGTCGTGGGTTCGATTCCCACCCAGGACAAATATTTGTGTGATGAGCACGATCATTTGTCCTGTGTCTGGGTGTTATTTATCTATAATATGTATGTATTTAGAAATATATAAGTATGTTTATCAGCTGTCTGGTACCCATAACACAAGCTCTGCTTAGCTTGGGACTAGACGGTGTTGTGTGATAGTTGTGGAAATATTATTATTATATTATTATTAAGTATGCAGTAATTATTTGAAGAAGGTGGTCCTTAGCGAGTCAATTGCTTTTTTTGTTTTTGATTAAACGTCAACTTTGAGAATCACTGAGTTACAAAATGGAACTCTGTGTTGATATGATCTTCTCACACCCGAGAAAGCTTTTTCTTTTTTTACCCTTGACACGACGGTTTTAAGGAAATTTCGGAATTTTCTATTCATAAACATGAATAAAAAAGTCCAAAATCACTTAATAGTGAGTAGCAAGCTGAAAACAGATAATTGTATGAGAATGGGTCGAGGATATAAGAAAACGTAATTAAAAAAAAAATGTGGCCCTGGATGAACGGGCGTGGCTACAAGCCACGCTACCCATCTGTTTTGGTGGGCTTGGCATCCACAAAATTTCCAGTGTAAGTCTACCGACGTTCCTGTCTTTGGTCCACGGCACTCAACAGTTATCGAGATCAATACTCAATACTCAATACTTTATTGCAGATCGCTACATGCTTGCGTCTGGGTGCTCCTAATGGAGCTCCACATCAATAACAGTGCGGCGAAGCAGTCGACCGCCTCGGACTTTTGATTCCATTAGGCTTTCACCCTACCTGCCTGCCTCTTCATGCTACGTTCTTCGAAACCCTGCAGACAGATATAAAGAACCCCACACAGCGGGGCTTCGTCTGTTTACCTTACTTACGACTGTCGTAAGTAGATTGGTAGTTAGCATTGTATATAATGCAACGTAATAATGTCTTTTATATACATGGTATACAAAAAATAAACTTTATTAACAATTCAAAGATAAACCTGAATCACGATTTATTATTCAGTATTACTATTATTAGTATTAGTATTTATGAATTTATTTATCTTAGGACCCTGAGGTCCTGGACCTTTGGAAGGCGTACGAGGAGCCGAAACCAACTTGCAGAGGCCCTTTAGGTACTTTTAATGGAACGTGATGCCAACCGACGATTGTCCCTGTACACGCAATGTTAGTGCACGATTGCTCTTGCGAATCTCCACTCAAACCAGCCAATAAAGGCAAGAGAGAGGTGGGAGCTTTGTTCCTCATCAGTGTTCACTACGGTCGGCTAATAAAGGCAAGCCGGAGATGAAGAACGAGAATTCTCCCGGGAGATCGGGTCCGTGGGGTGGCTAATGCCCAACAGTTCGCCACAAAACTGCCCTGCGGATTGTATGTCTCTTAATGTAGCCCCTCACTCTAGGCATGTTACGACCTTGGGTTTATTGGAGCGCGCAAGCCCCACCACCACCTAGTATTAGTATTACTATTATTACTCATTTGTCATTTTATTACAGAACCCAGGGGTCCTGGACCTTTGGTAGGCGTACGAGGAGTCGAAAGCAACTCGCAGAGGCCCATCGGTACCAGCCGACGATTATCCCTGTACGCGTTATACGAGTGCACCCAAGGACATAACCCGGTCGGTAGGAAACTATTACAACTATTATTAAAGGTATATTTATTTAAAGGCTACCTATTTATATTCTACAGGCCATTTAGTATAACACTTACTTATGTATATTTTTTTAACTAAACCGATAACTAGAAGTGAATTGCTACTTCTTTTTGTGAGTTTTCTATGTTTAATGACAAAATTCATTTCAGAGCTGATAAAAATTCATTATTAGCTGAGCCGAAAAAATGCTATGCTATTTAAAAAATGCTATGAAATAACCCAGCCACCGAGTAATTATTGTGGGCTATATTTAAAATTGACAAAGCGTAAAATTGACCAATTAAACACCTATTATTACAACTAGGTCAATCTGTCTAGCCTTTTACCAACTATATATACACCGTTAAGTTTTGGTCGTTTTAATTCCGCGGAGGGTCGATTCAGTACATGAAACACGATCGGTTTATAAAGATAAAATTAAAAAATAAAGTACTTTTTTTCTAAAACTTGAATTAATATACGCATATACGAAATTAATTTCTTTAAGTAAACGAGTCAATAACCTTGTAGATAGTTGTCGGTCGTTGCGTACTAACTACCTACGACCAGTTCATTGGCCTCGCTCAGCTGAATATTACTTATAGAAATTAGTTTCGTACATGCGTAAATTAATTCGAGTTTAAAAAAAAAGTAAGTACTTTATTTTTTTATTTTCTCTTTACAAATTGATAGCGTTTCATGTACCGAATCAACCCTCCGCGGGATTACAACGACCAAATTTTAACGTTATATTTAAATTGGTTTCCAGTCCAGTTGATACCAATGTTTTACATTGAGCAACCACCACCACTGAACGCCTTTAATTTACACGATAATATCAAAGACAGCTCGGAGCCTCATTTTTACATTATGATTATTCGATAATGATAAAATAAAGCTCTTATAAACGTGAGTATTAAAGCCTTATTCACGTGATTGTAAGTTCTACTTTTGGCTATTGGGTCAGCTTCATTATACCTGTTTCGTACATTTTAAAGTTTCCATTTTGCAACGAATGAGGCCAGTAATCGTTAATGGGACTTTTCACGCACTGATTTTATCTTTTTGTTTGCTATTTATTGTTTCTTTTCTGTTTGAATGATGACGGAAACGTTTGCGTTAGTGAATTTAAAAAAAAAACGGTACCCTTATAGAATTATTTCGTTGTCCATCTGTCTGTCAAGATTCCTTATCTCGAGAACGCGTGGAGGTATCGCGTTTTTCGCGCGACTTTCTTCGTGTTTCTTGGATTCCTTAACTTCTGACACCATGTAATGTTTATATTGAAACACTTGATATAGTGAATACTAGATTTATTAGACTTAGAACAAGAACATAATATTAAGATTAATCAGACACTGCTTAGGTCATCACACCTATATCGACAATAAAGAATATGACTCACTAGGGTTGTGACCATTAGTTTTACTAACTAGTGATGTGATATTACAACATCCCCCTTGTTAAGTTCAAATTAACCTTTAACAAACAATGTAACATAGGCTGTGGACGGACTTGACTTAAATTCAATTGACAATACAAAGTATCTGACAAGTACTTATTTAGTTTTACAATACAAAACATCTTGGCTTAAATATGACTTAATCTAAAATACACTTTAGTACATTTAATTGATTTCATCAATTAGCCTTCTAGTTGGCTTTACAGTTCTACCATAACGGGTTGACTTTTGACCTATGGATTGAGATGAGGATTCTTGAGGTGCTGACTCCTGACTATCACCTTCCTCTCTCCCCTGCGACGAGTTGGATAACATAGGAGAATATTTGTGCCTTAGATGAATTCTGTTTCTCCTATACCTAACTCCATTGACATCCTCAATGATATATGACCTATTTCCTGTCAACCTTTGTTTGACAATGGCCTGTTCCCAATTCTTATTTGGTTTTCTTTTGAAGTAGACATGATCATTGGGATATAATATTGACAGTGACTTAGTATTTTTGTTATAATACTTAGACTTATTTTCATTGTTCTTATTGACACACTCTTTATAATTTTTAAATGTTACAACCTTTGGTTTTAATTTTTTGTATGACATTGGAATGTTATCTCTTAAATTCCTAGACATTAACAATTGTGCTGGAGATGGTAAGTTATTCTTAGGTGTATTTCTATATTGTAATAAGGCTATATATGGGTCAGACGAATTTTCTCTACATTTTTTTAACATATTTTTGACTATTTTGACTGAACTTTCTGCTTGACCATTTGACTGTGAATGATATGGACTAGTTACATTATGTTCTATGTCCCATTCATGTAGGAAATTTTTAAATTCTAATGACTGGAAAGGAGGTCCACCATCTGACACTAATGACAAAGGTATTCCATGACGGGCAAAAATAGACTTTAAATGTGTAATTACATTTTTGGCTGTACTGTTTTTATTTAACAAAGCTATTTCTATGTATTTAGAGTAATAATCTGTGACAATTAAATATGTAAGGTTATCAAAATACATTAAATCAATACCAACTTGTTGCCATGGATACTTATTTATTTCAAAATTTTGTAGTGGTTCCTTTTGATTACACGGTTTATATTTTGCACATATGAGACACTGTTCTACCACATTTTTAATATCTGCTGACATGCTTGGCCAATACAAAGAATCTCTTGCTACTTTTAAACATTTATTTATACCTTGGTGACCTTCGTGAATTTTAGCCAACATTTCTTTATACATAGACTGAGGTACTATTAATTTTGAACCTTTAAACAACAAATCTTTGACTACATGAATTTCAGCTTGTGTACTCCAGAATGGTTTTGCCAATGGACTGACTTTATTTTTATTTTTTGGCCAACCTTCATAATAATATTTCTTTAACAATTGCAAAGTTTCATCTTTATTTGTATGTTGCAACAGTTTTGTACTGTATTCCTTTGTGATAGCTAAATTTGAATACATTAAATTGACATGACAAGACATTTCAGATTCATTCTCTGGTATATAATGATCTTTTAAGGCTGCTCTAGACAATGTATCTGATATATACATCTGCTTTCCTGGGACATGTATAACTTTCAAATCATATTTTTGTAAAGTTAACATCATTCGCTGTAATCTAGCTGGTACATCATGTAATGGTTTATCAAATAAGTAGACTAAGGGTTTATGATCAGTATGGACAGTTACTCTATGACCATATACATACTGGTGAAACTTTTCACAACCAAATTGTATTGCTAACAATTCTTTCTCAATTTGAGCATACCTAGACTGAGTTTCTGTTAGTGTTTTTGAACTATAAGCAATGGGTTTATTGTTTTGTAAAATGACTGCTCCCAATGCTGACTTAGACGAATCTACTGACAAGACTAATGGAATATTGGGGTTATAATGAGCTAAGACTGGTGACTTTGTGATTTCATCTATTAAACTCTTAAGACATTTACTGTGATTTTCATCCCAAGTCCAGACTGAATCTTTTTTCAAAAGATTTCTTAAAATTTGAGTTTTTTCTGACAAATTGCTAATAAAGGGACCTAAATAGTTGATCATACCTAAAATTCTTTGCAATTCTTTGACATTTTGTGGTGTAGGCATATTGACAACTGCTTTTACTTTTCCTTGATCGACCCTAGCACCATGTTTACTAAAAACATAACCTAAAAAACAGACTTCTGAAACTAGAAATTTACATTTTGACTTATTGAACTTTAAATTGACTTGACGTGCTCTTTGCATGACTTTATGTAATCTCTCATTATGTATGGCCTCATTCGGTCCATAGACAAGAATGTCATCGATGAATATTAAGACTCCTTCTAAATCACCAAACATATTCATCATAACTCTCTGAAATATTTCTGATGATGCATTTATACCAAAAGGCAATCTTAAATATTTATATCTACCAAAAGGTGTTTGAAAGGTACATAAATCAGAACTATATTCATCTAATCTTAACATCCAAAATCCTGAAAAAGCATCTAAATGAGAGAAACATTCAGCTCCAACTAACTGAGATCTTATCTCATCAATTGACTTAAGTGGATAGATTTCCCTTATAATATTCTTATTTAAATTTCTAGGATCTAAACAAATTCTCAACTGACCTGAACTCTTGACAGTAATTACTATGCTATTCACCCATTCTGTAGGCTTAGTGACTTTCTCAATCACCTGCATTCTTTCCATGCGATCCAACTCTTCGCGAAGTTTATCGAGCAACGCAAACGGTACTCTCCTGGGAGGATCCACACATGGCACTGCATCAGGTTTGAGTTTCAGGTGACAGACAGGAGGCAGACATCCAAGACCCTGGAATACATCATTGTATTGTGTAAGAATTTGTTGACAAAAATCTTGTTTTGACACTGAAAAAACTCTTTTAATTATACCTAATTTTTCACAAGTGGGAAGACCTAGGACATTTGGACAAACTAAATCTGCGACTATAAATACTATATTTTCTATAATAGTACTGTTATTCAAGGTTAAGCTGCATCTGACATTGACTTTACCAATTATGGGTATTGACTTGCCACCAAATCCAGTGACATTTATCTGACATTTGACAAGTGTCATTTGAGAATGACGTTTTAAACAAAGAAAAGTTTGTTTTGACATTATGTTAAGATCAGCTCCTGAATCAATGATACAACTAATTTGTGTATGACCTACTAAAATGTTTATGTTCCATGACTGATTAGAATAGTATTTGTTTTGTGTTGTATCTACTGTGTTGACTTGTTGACTTTGTGGTGATGTAATTGACGTACTTGTTTTAAGTGTAACAAATGACTTTTGATGAAATGGTTTTGTTGTGATAGTGAGTGATTCCTCAGACATGTGTCTGTGTTCATCATCGAGATATGAACTTTGACTTTGACTATATTTATTTGACTTCTTTGACTTGACACTGAATCTCTCAGACTGGTGATTGCTTTCATCACCGGGGCTATTTCTAGACCTCTCAGATATTACATTTTCACCACTTTCATCATTGAGACATGACTTATAATATTTTTTATGACAATGTGAGTCTACATGAGATCTCTCAGATATGACACCAATCTCATCATCGGAATCATTCCTAGACTGTGACTGGCCATTATATGACCACCCTGCTTGTGATTGTCGGTGTAGGTGTGTAGTGTGTGACGGTGTGCCTATTGACTTGACATGTTTATGTGACTTTGAATGACTGTTGGATTGACTTGACTTATGACACTTATGACTTATAATTCCAACAAAATTATCTTGACTATTATTATGACTAAATGACTCCAAGCGACTGACTTTTTTACTTGTAAAACAATACTTAGAAAAATGACCAAAAGATTTACATGACCTGCATTTAACTCCTTGCGCTGGGCACTTGTAGCGGTGAGACTGCCCACAGCGGCTACACGTCCTCGAGCGCTTTTCAGGGTTGGGAGACTGCTTTCCCTTGTTGGGTGACTTCCCTGCGCCAGATCCCTGCTGACCGACTGGTGAAGCTCGCTGTCGACGTTCCCCTCGACTACGGCTCCTCCGACGTAGATGCATGACATTTTCCGTATTTTCATTTGTAGAACCATTGAGCATCTTTTCTGCATCCTGCTGAGCAACGATGAGTGTCCTTGCTAGTTCTCGCATCCTCTGGTATGTCAGATCAGGTTCCTGCAGCAATCTCTGACGGACATGTGCTAAATCTAAATTTAGATTTGCGATAAAAATATCCCTGATGAGTGATTCCCTGAGCGTTCCAAATTCGCATTCTTGACTTTTGTTTTCTAAATCTGCCAGGAATCCCTCGATGGACTCGGATTTCTGTTGTCTCCTTGTGAAGAAACTATAACGGCACATGGTCAAGTTTCTCCTTGGCTCAAAATAATGGTCGAATTTTTCTTTGACATCCAGTATCGTGGTCTCTTCTAATTTGAGGTTAAAAGTGTTAAATATATTTAAACCGTTCTCACCAATGAGATGGAGTAAAATGGCGATCTTGCGTTTTTCACCTGCCCTGTCCAGACCTGTGGCTAACAAATACAGCTCAAATTGCTGCCACCAGCGTTTCCATGCTTCCGCATTGTTGTTTGTGGAATCTGAGGTGATTTGCAAGGCTTTAATTGCATTGTTCAGACTATCGACACGTTCAAAATGGCTGCCGGCCGTCGACGCTGACTTTGAATGTTGCATTTTCGCGACTTTCTTCGTGTTTCTTGGATTCCTTAACTTCTGACACCATGTAATGTTTATATTGAAACACTTGATATAGTGAATACTAGATTTATTAGACTTAGAACAAGAACATAATATTAAGATTAATCAGACACTGCTTAGGTCATCACACCTATATCGACAATAAAGAATATGACTCACTAGGGTTGTGACCATTAGTTTTACTAACTAGTGATGTGATATTACAACAGTTTTTGCAGGATTTGGCAGCAAATCTGTTGGGTCAGCCTTTTTGGTAGCTTCGCTATGGTATCCAGTGCTACAGTAATTTTCTGAAATTTTGTCCAGCTGCATAGATACTTAAGATGCAAAATTATACCAATTTCAAAACACAATTTTTACTAAGAATCAATTTTCAAAAAAATAAAATAATACGGCTAGAATTTCATTCGATAAGATCCCGCCGTTCGTTATATTTATTCTATCACGTTTTCATAGTTGTTTCCTTTTTTGCTTGTGGCATCACTGGTAGGGTCGTGGGTCTCTTTAAACCGGGACCGTGGTTCCAATTTTCACGTATAAAAATAATTTTGGGACCACAATTAAAATAATCGTTTTTTTTTTTTATAACTGTGCATATTTCCTTGTGGTCTCAAAATACTACTCAAAAAAAATATATAGCCCCGCGACCATACTGTTAAATGCCCCTTTTTTGTAATCGTGAACATATCACTACATAGTCTAAAACAAAGTCGCTTCCCGCTGTCTGTCTCTATGTATGCTTAGATCTTTAAATCTACGCAACGGATTTCGATGCCGTTTTTATAATAGATAGAGCGATTCAAGAGGAAGGTTTATATGTATAACACATGCATAATATATTTAATAGCACCATTGCACCCGTGCGGGTCGCTAGTATAATATACATCATGTAGAAAATGCTGAAAATGTAAAATTCTGAGACTAAACTACGACGAACGAATAATATTTGGTATGCAGACTGGGTAGGTACATCAAGGTAAACGTGCGTAGTTTAATTTATTGTCATATTATTCACCAAGATTATACTTTGTAAAAAAGAAACCTTACAATAAAAAAACATACTATTGACGACCTTATCACATTCCGCAATTTTATTCCAGGCAACTTGAAACAGACAGTGATTGCCTGAATACATATTTTTTAAGCTAACCTTGATGGCACACATTTGCCAGTACCCAGTGTGACGCTACTGGCCTATCTGACTATAAGCATCCTTTAGTGTATAACCCACAAACTTTTACTTTAACCTCGTAGATTTGTCTCCATCCCTGAAAGCATGGGCTTGCGTACGACAAGCAATGGGTAGCTCGCCGTCCGGTAAGGATAGAAGTCGAATCGTCGACGATATCTATTTTCTAAGCGCGTAAGGACCACGTGAATATTCGAAAGTGTTCTGTCGTTTTAGAACACAAAGGGCAACTAAAATGATTTCCCTCTTCATAAAAAAAACATTGTATCCATGCATGTAAACTAGTGCGCATTACCATCAACGATTGCATACTGCTTACCATCAGGCGGGATTACAGTCAACCACTGTTTGGACATCACTAACGCGCGCGGCCATCACTATGTGCCGGACAACAGCGGGCGGGAGCAGAGGTTGCGGGGAGAGGCGCTCGCCGCGGCGCAGTCCGGCCAGCTCGTGAGTCGCCTGACACTACACCGTTAAATTTTGGTTGTTTTAATCCCGTGGAGGGTCGATTCGGTGCATGAAACATTATCGATTTATAAAAATAAAATAAAGTACTTTTTTCTAAAACTCGAATTAATTTATTTATTTATTTATTTATTTATTTAGACTTCATGTACAGTAGTGGTACATAGGCGGACTTAATGCAACAAGGCATTCTCTACCAGTCAACCTTTGGGTTAAAAAAGAAAACACTGTGGTAGGTTTGCACAATAAATAAATAACAAATATTTCAAAATATAATGTGAAATAAATTAAGTAAAATAATAAAATACTTATATAAGGCTTAATTTATGCATGTAAGAAATTAATTTCTTTAAGTGAATGAGTCAATGACCTTCGGGAATTGTCACTCGTTGCGTACTAACTACCTACAGTTCATTGACTTCGATCAACTGACGTTTACTTAAAGGCATTAATTTAGTACATGCGTAAGTTAATTCGGGTTTTAAAAAAAGTACTTTATTTTTCATTTTTATCTTTACAAATCGATAGGGTTTCATGTACCGAATTGACCCTCCGCGGGATTAAAACGACCAAAATTTAACGTTGTATACATTCCACTTTGCTACCAAGTGCGCGCATCGTAATTTTAATCATAATTCATTATTGTTTTCTAGCCGTACCTACTGCTTGTAACTCCATTTTATTTATGTCAATATTATACAGTCCACTCAAATTACTGGAGTTTTAGTTCTACCAACACCCATAGGATACTACCGCAGCACTAATTTATAATTAGTGACCCTGACTGCTATGCCGGAGATCGTCGGTTTGATTCTCGTCCATGACAAATGTTTGTGTGATGAGCACGATCATTTGTTCTGTGTCTGGGTGAATATGTATGCATCCGGTACTCAGTAGTTGATTTGTTGACAGCAAAATAAGGCCTTATTTTATCGCCTTATTCTGTCAAAGCCGTGTTTACGGAGACGCGGCGCGTTGGGCGTTTTGTCGTACATTGCAGCAGTGGGCCGTATCATCGCTCGCGCAAACACAAACCTAATGCAATGTACGACGGACCGCCCGAAGCGCCGCGCAACGCGCCGCATCTCCGTAATCGAGCACATATTGACAGAGTCAGGAGTTTCCATTTTGTCCAAGCTTGAGGAGAACCCACTGAGGACGGCGTACTATCTCAACCAGGCCGTGGCTGCGTGATGTACTGGAACTGTCCTACGTTTTGTTGTTTGTACCTACCTAATAATAGTGAACTATATCGATTTGTATTGAGAAGTAAAGTGATTGAATTCCTACCTGGTGGCTGATCATAGCTCAAATCGTCCTGGCAAGCCATCATGTAATTATGTATTTAAAAATATATAACTAAGTTTATCATTTGTAATATTCATAGCTCAAGCTCTTCTTAGTTTGAAGTTAGATGGCGTTACATGAAAGTTGTGGAATATTATATAATATTCATTACATAGCATAGGTTGGTTTTACGACTTGGAAATGCCCCATTTGTCCTGTATAACCACCAAACTGATGAATTTACGCCGCAGTCTAAATCTAGTCACAGAAGTTACTTGAATAATTAATGATAACAGTTCTGTGTGCCCGTCAGAACTGAGCTGGACAATTTAATTAATGTATGAGGCTATTTATTTTAGGTCTAGTCTAAAGGCATACAAAATTCAAATGGCAACATCGTCACAGTTACACAATACGCGCACATCATACCACCCAAGAGGAAGTGTGCTTAAATTTTACTCGTTTTCACTATTTTGTTTTTTTTTACTTGATTTTGCTATCACCTTTCCATCCATTCCATTACCATCGGACAACCTGACGTACTTCAGGTACCTATCCACCTTTAAGCGTTCGTTGTCGCCTCGTTGTTTATACCGCATACATCAAAAGACTGGAACAATTTGCTTGCTGCGGTTTTCCCGTCCGATTATAATTTAGGTGTCTTCAAGGCTAGAATGAATAGGCTCTTAATAAGCGAGTGCGCCTCACCATCAAGAATTGCATTACTGCTTACCATCAGGTGAGATCGCAGTCAAGCACTAGTTAAAATCAATTTAAAAAAGTTGTATCGTTCCACAAACGGATGAAGACACACCTGTAATTTAGTCTAGCTCAGGAGACAGGGTTTTAATTGAAAATGTAACACCCCTTTCATCTCTCTCGCCGGGCCTTGGTTCAGGCCATGGTCCGGAGTGAGGAGGGATAGCAGGCGGTCGCCTCCTTCTTTGAAGCAGTAATGCTGGCAAAGGAGGAGGCCGACCGCATCAGGCAAAGGCAACGGGATGCTCGCCCCAGCCGCCGCCGGGATTCCGATCCCAATTTCCGGCCACCGTAGGCGCGGGCTTACGGACGGCGTGCAATTGGTAGCACGCTGTTCGATCGTCCGGTTACCAACCGGACCGAGCCCAAGTCGTCGACTGCGCGTACGAAGCCCAGCCTGCTAGCTGCAGGCAGGCAGGGTCGAAGCCTGCTTGGGTCATGGGTCAGTTTCTGAAAGAAAGGCCTGCCCCCGGCACGATAGGCAACGAAGGAACGGGGTAGGTTTTTAGTCAGTAAGAGTCTGACACTACTTCCCGCTCCGCCCAAGGGCGGGATTTATCATTGGATGATTTTACCTACCATAAGAAAAAAAACACCTCTTTCATCATCTTCATCATTTCAGCCGAAAGATGTCCACTGCTTCATAAAGACCTTAACCAAATGACCACATCGAGCGGTTCTGTATTCCTCGCAATTCATCTGATCCAATTCTCGACACCCTCACCAGGCCATCGGTCCACCTAGCACTCCATCTTCTGATGCGCGATTGCCACTTCAGAAATTTTCGTCCCCATCGACTATCTGTTCCCACTGCCAGGGCTTGGTTCAAGCCATGCTCCGGAGCGAGGAGGAGTGGCAGGCGGTCGCCCTTTTCTGCGAAGCTGTAATGCTAGCAAAGGGGGAGGCCGTCCGCATCAGGCAACGGTGCACATGGCGCCGCCGGGATTCCGATCCCGATTTCCGGCCACCGTAGGCGCGGGCTCGCAGACGGCGGGCAATGGGTAGCTCGCTGTCCGTCCGTCCGGTAACAGACCGGTCCGAGCTCAAGTCGTCTACGGCGTGCACTGTTCCCGCGCGCCTCAAGGAGTTGTCAGCAAACTGTAGGGGCCCAGGAGGGCCGAAGCCTACTGGGGCCAAAGGTTATGTGAAAATGTTACCCGGGGCCCTGGGACAAAGGCAATGAATGGAAGGGTAGGTTTTTAGTCAATAAGAGTCTGACACTATTTCCCGCCCCACCCAAGGGCGGGATTTGTCATTGGATGATTTTACCTACAATAAAAAAAAGGGCCCACTGCTATTTAAGTTTGGTTTCATGATAAACTCTTTATATTAATAAAACATTGTTAACCTTAATTGCCTTTCACGCTCATACTTGTTTTGACTAAGATTTAGTCAGAAACTGTGACTGCTCTCGGCTGGTAGGGACCCAATCGATTAACAATCACTATTGGGATCCCGCCTGACAGTCTGAGGCGGGGCGCGGCTTACAGAGTGAAAGAGATTTTTTTAAGGGTGCAAATCATCCAAGAGAGCGGGCGGCATCTCTGTACTCTCTTTGCCCAGTTCTAACTGTCAGACAGTTGTTCATTTGACAAATGATGCTCTCTAAACATAGCTAGCTAACTTATGAACCAGAAAAATGTGCCAGCAGACGCCGTTCTAAAATGGTTTGCGATACAAAGCCGCGTTTTACTGTAGCTACGCGTCACCATTTTGTCCACTTAAGCTCAAATTTATATAATAGGACAGATAAAATTTTAAGTATTTATTCAATGACCAGTGGTGCTATTCTATAAGAAAACGCAGCGCTGCCTCAACCGCGAACACCCAAATAGGACACATTGGATTATCAACCTAATTTACCTATACATTGGATGTTAATTCAATGTATCCTATTTGTATGTTCGTCGTTGCGGCAGCGCTGCGTTTTTTTTTTTAAAGTTTGCAGAGGCCTTCCTTTAATAACAAAGGCGAGCACCAAGACATTGAATTCTTATCCAAAACTCGCCCTCTAAAAGGATGAAGCAGGGGTCCAAAGTTTTGTGCGGATAACCCCATTTTCACCCAGGCAAAGCCGCTGGTAGTAGTTAGTTAAGTATATTTATGAAATTAAATAAAAGTGTCAAAGTCATTGTGGCTGTTAACTTAGCATGTAATTATTCAAAATTCGGGATTCTACAAGGCTCTACTCTCACAACGTTAAATATAAAATTATAAATAAAAAAATATATAAATAAATTATATATAATGCATATAATTATGTATTTGTGAAATATATGAATATTTTTTTGTACTGAAATTATTTGATACACGTATTGTAAAATAAAAATAAGACAAATTTCTTCCACTTTTCGACCTCTTACCTAATTCCAGTAAGTTCACTATTGAAAAATGCTTCTAACTCATCCCCTCTGCGAGCATCAAAGCTTTCCACTGAATTATATTTTATTCATATTCTACTTATCTCTGTACAAGGTACGTTATTTTTGTGTTATTGAAACCTAGAGTAACATTTAACCATGAAATAACATTTCAACGAATTTCTTCTTAGTACAGATAATTATTATAAAAAGTAAAAAAAAAAAAAAACCTACACTACGACTACACCAAAAAAAAAAAAGGACGCTTTTCAGAATGCTGAAATAAACAAGGAAAAGCCGTAGTCACACGTTATTAAAGTGTTACGGTTAGTACGTATATTCTATCATTGGATATATGGTAAGTTATGATTTTTTTTTTAGGTTCATAATCATGTAATGACTTTTTTTGCTCTTGGGTGGAGCTGGACGGTAGATCAGACTTTTGAGTATTGACTAAAACCCACTTTTACGTTCCTTCTTTGCCTTGCATTCCAGAGCCCCAGGTTTTCTCTTTAGAAGTGAACCCATGGCCCCAGTAAGGTCCAACCCGTGTGTCGTCAACGTGTATGGTTGACTCTTGCCTTCAATAGCTTTGAACTACTACTGCTAGGAAGAACAATTTAAATGTTTTTGTTATTACCATTTACCAGTTGCGCCACACTAAAATTACTCCTGTATCGTGTCCTTTATATTTACTCACTTAAATTTAACGCATACGAAACCAGAGGGGCAAAATCAATGTTTTATAAACGTCCTCATCTAATTCATAGTTATTTTAACTAGGCAAAATTGGGACTGGTGTTTGAACGTTAAAAAGGTACAAAAATTTACCTTCAGGTAAAAGAGGGTAACTGTTCAAAATAGACACAGTTCTGAATGCAAAATAGGTACGATATTCCTGACCGGCAAGAACCTCTAAACTTAAATTGTAAACCTATCTTCAAAGACATTCCTTGTACCTACAGAAGGCAATTTCCAAAGGATGAGCTATTTTACATTAAACCGTGTTGCGACTTGCGCTAGTTGCAATGGACTCTGTCACGTGCACAACAGCCATCAAAGTTATTCTGCAGGGCGTTGTAGGTAAACTGTCAAAACTGACCCTTAATATTGTAGCCTCTGTTTGATGCAGTTTAGTTTTTTAAGTACAATTCTTGATATCAATCATTTGGTGCAGTCTGTAATAACATTTATTTTGACATTAATGGACTCAGACGGATGCTGAAGATATGTGAGAGGTAGGTTTCCATCCGTCTTTTTCACAGCTATCTGGAATGTATACTTTTACCAGTACAAACACGGGTTAACCCAGTCTTACGCCACTTCTCATGGTTTACTGTACAATGTACGAAAGCGTGAGCTTGTGGTGTTTAGGGTGGGTACTAAAAGGCCAGTATTAGTTCCTCCGGTTTTTCTTTTTGGTGTATCACTAAATAGGGTCTCGCATTTTAAGTACCTTGGTCACATTGTAAATGAAGATTTGAATGATGATGGTGACATCGAGAGGGAGCTAAGAGTGTTGTCCATCCGATGGTATATGCTGGCCCGTTGGTTTGCATGTTGTACTAGAGAAGTGAAGCTCAATCTGTTCAAGGTGCTTAGACATACGCAGAGGGCCTACAATAGAACGTTGTAGGCCCTCTGCGTATGTCTAAGCGCCTTCAGTAGAATAACGCCTTTATGGTGTTGTTGGGGCTCCCGTGGTTCTGTAGCGCATCGGTCATGTTTGCTGAAGCACATAAGCTATTCTTTGAAAAAGAACAGCATCCTTGATGCAAAGAATTCGGGGGAGCACCAACAGCATTTTGAGAGTTATTGCTGATAAACTGGATTGCCCCTTCCTGGGGCACTGGACTCGTATTCGTAGGAAGTGGGCACTGTTATAGGTATGGGCACATCAACTTTTTTTTGAACTGAATCTCTTGCAGAGCTATCTGGCTGGACCAAAGCAGTGTTTCCGAGTAAGTTAATACACGAGTAGTGAGCATGCAATCGAGTGTGGGGTACCTCTGGGTAGCATTTTGGGACCAACTCTACTCCTCGTTTTCATCAACGTTCTCACTGACCTCCAACTACAACGAGGCGAACTTATCTCTCTTACAGATGACACTGCTCTCTTTTTTCTCCGCAGATACTTATGATAAGGTATTCTGATTAGGTATATGGGTGTAAGTATTAATAGCAACCTTAGTTTCAAGGAGCACATTAAACAGCTAAGTGCTCGGGTACGGAAAATAATATGTTTTCAGAAGACAGCATGCTGCTGATGCTTAATTGCTTAAGCAGGTTTATTTTGCAATTTTCCAGTCGATTAGTACGTAATGCATCTCCTTATAGGGAGGTGTACCTAAAACCACACTTAAAGAAGTATACATAGCTCAACGAGCTTTTTAAAAAAAAATCACTTCTCGACCCATTTAATATCCCACCAAGCAACTTTATCAGCTATGCAAAGTTCTCACAGTTTTCCAACTTGTTTTGAACATACTCCACAAGCAACACAGTAATATATCATAATATGACATAAACACTCAAACATAGAAATCGTAGTTTGTAAGTGTACATAATTATGTCGTCAAAGCATCTTCCATTAAAACGTTTTTCATTTTCCTTAGTCTTTACTTATATGTCAAAATCAATAAAATAATTAAAATTTATCCTATCTAGTATCCAATGCAAAGTGAAAATTCAGGACTACCTACAAAGACTATTATGATGAAACGGAAGTGATTTTAAATATTCCTAAATAGTATTTCTAGGTACCACTTTATCTTCTCAATTTTATTTGAAGAGACATTTACATACCCAATGAGAAATGATCATTGGTTTTAACACGTAAATACATATGAGTAGATTCCAGACACACTATTACATAAATATAAACATTCTGCATATTAGGTTAAAATATTTAAAAATTGCTACGAAAATTGCTCAATTAATGTAAAGGGTTCGAAACGTAATTGAGATATAGGCTACCACCTAGTTCGAGTAATCCCAAGTTATTTAAATTACAAATTTAAGCCATTATTAAGTCATTATCTTTTTTCAATGTTGTAATATTGTTTGTAATTATTTTGGTGAATTAAAATATATTATTATTTATCACTAAATTGTGTCAGTAATGTTAATTTATTTTTGTTAATATTGATACTACATTTATAGTTTTATATTAATTGATTTTTGTATTTCATACAACAATGTAATTTTCAAGAATTTGATGTTAACATTATACTTAATGAATTAAATAAATATCAGATTAGTAGGAGGTACATTTCTTATCGGTAGTAATTGAATATTATTCCAGTAATCATATTATATACATTACTAGTCTTTGCCTGCGGTTTCACTCTCGCTCTACCCTACTCTACCTTACTCTACTCCACTCTACTCTACCCTACTCTACCCCTAGAAAGATAATCTACGTCTTTAAGACGTAAGGCCGACACAAAAATGGCTACCTCTTTTTTATTTCGCAACGTAGCGCGCCTTCCTTCTCAGTTATCCCAGTCACCGGGCAGAGCTTACGCGAGATGGCTTTGTCACCACGGTAATAAAATAATTACGTAGATATAAGGATGGCTTACGTTCGACAGACGTATGATTATCCTTTTAGTAACTTTGAACTTCGTTCCCTGTAGTAATACTTCTAGAGATTGCAAACCGGGCCCGGCCGGGCCGGACCCGGCGGGGCCCGGTGCCCTTATAGACATTAATTAGGCCCGGCCATTCATACCGGGCTGGTGACCGGGCCGGGTATGAATGGCTGGGCCGGTCCGGGGTCCGGTTTGCAATCTCTAAATACTTCTTCTTATTTATCAGTAATTTTTATGTTTTTGGTAATTTTAGTAATTTACTGCAATGGCTGGACGCGGTGCCCTAGATATTAACCAAATTGAAGCAATATTGGAGAATAATGAAGATGAAATTCCTTCAGACACTGACAGTGAAGTAGAAGATGATTTGGGTCAAGATGACGTGCAGAGTGACACCAAAGACGATTTGGTCGACGAAGTTGGTGCTGAAGTATTAGACTCGACATCGGAAGAATCACGGAGGATGTCGAAAATGACATGTTATAAATGCAAAAAAAGCATTTGTGGTGAACACAAAACTGATGTTTGTAAAGGCTGTATCTAAATGTGATTTAAACACAAGACTTGCTGATTTTTTATATTAAATAGTTAATTAGTACTTAATATTTAATATTAAGTAAAAAAAATGTGGTTTTATACTAAAATGAACATAATTACTCAATAAAGAAAGCCTTGATAATTTTTGTTAATTTGTAAGAGGTTTACAGAATTTCGTTATTTTTTTTTAAATTATATTCCATTTCTGATTATAATTTTAGTTTTATTTGTAGTAAAAAACCCCATACTAGTTATCCAATCACTTTTAAAAAGTTTATTTAGGGAAACTTGTCCAATAGGCACTTGTAAATATCAATACGTCTCAAAGACGTAAGATTATCTTTACCGTAGGTCAAAATAAGATTATCTTTCTAGGGCTACTCTACCCTAAACTAATAAATGAGCAGGTTTTGGAGTATTTTTTTATTTATCGGGATAAAAATCCTATGTCCACTCCTGGTTCTAAGCTACCTTCCCACCAATTTTCAGCCAAAACAGATTAGCCGTTCTTGAGTTATAAATAGTTTCACTAATACGACTTTCTTTTATATATATATAGATAATGGCGAACGCATACATATTGTGATCCGTCATAGTCTCACGCATTCGAAATTTAATTTCAAACAACACAAACTGTCCTCATAGCAATGACAATAATTATATTAAAAGGAGTTTGTTTGCAACCTCGGCCTCATCTGCAAGGCCACAACTGTGTACATAGGCTTCGCAAACAAAACAGGAAATTGTCGGTGAGTGCTCAATTTTTATATTGGCAACATTGTACATCCATCATACGGGACACCAAAGTGTCAAACCTGCAAAATAATATCGGAAAAGCTATTTACAAACTTCTAACACATACGTCATAAAATTTGAGTTTTTAGGGTTACGTCCCATAAAAGGAATAAACGGAAGCGTTTATTTTGTTGTCCGTCTGTCTGGCAAGACTATCTTGACAATTCATGGGATACTTCTGTTTGCCCTAGCATCCTGAAATTTGGCATGAAAGAAGGTAGTAAAAATATTGGAAAAAATCTGAAATCTGTTTTCATCATATCAACCGAAAGTCGTCCACTGTTGGACATAGGCCTCCCCCAAGTGTCGCGATAATGAACGGTCCTGAAAATCTTGAATCCATCGGATTCCGGAGCCCCAATGGCCATCCGTTCTGCGAGCAAAGTGCCCTGCCCACTGCCACTTAAGTTTGGCGATTCTTCGTACTATGTCGGCAACCTTGGTTCTCCTGAGGATATCTTTATTTCTGAAGTCTTATGAAATCTGTTTTGTCACCAAAAAAAAAAACTATTCGGAAAAATCTTCGAGTCTTGATTCGGGAATTAAGTTATTTTCATAGGTGGGTTTGTATGGAACCCTCAGTGCGTGAGTCCGACTCGCTCTTGCCCGGTCTTTTTTTTTGATCCACACGTTTCGTGCATTGCCACTAGCCACTGTTAAGTTTTGAAACTCATCGAAGTAACTGTTTGATCTACATTGAGTTCCATTACCTATATATGCCCGAAGGGTCGGTATCGACCCACACGTAATCGATTTAATTAAGTGATTGTTTATTAAATACTTGTAACACTTGAGACCAACCATTCCAAGCTTGAAAAACCTCTCTTTGTTCTTATCTACTGCCATTCCATGTCTTGTGAATGTGAGAAGTTATTTTTGTACCTACAAATTTTACTAGCCATATTGTGACTGTGAGTGCAAATTTCTCTATTTAGAAATGTAAGTATTTTTTATTTGCCTTTATGAAAAGTTATTTTCGCGGTTAATTTATATTGACTAGTAATTAAATAATCATAACAAAAAATTGAATTGCAAATAATAATTACAGTAGTTATAAACAAGAGAATACTTGGATGGGTCGTTATCGACCCTTTGAGCAAATATATGACCTATTGATATTTTTATAGAAGTTCACGTCTGCTCAAAACTTTTGCGATTTTGTATAAATTGGAAAAGGTTGATGAGGAAGATTCAGTTAGTCAAATAAATATTTTCATCGATCCTCTAAATAGTGGCCAAAATTCAGAATCGGACTCTGGAGACGAAGGATATAATGATCCAGATCGGCTCAATCGAGCTCAACTTTAGTCACCTGCCGAATCAGTAATAAAGAAGACAGCGATTACTGAGAGTGAAGAGGAAGAAGGAAGTGAAGGTGAGCCCGCTAGACCAAGTACTTAGTATCCTAAAGAACGAAGACTTGTAAAAAGAAACCAGCAAAACCAACGCGTAAATGGGTAAAAAAATATTCTCAAGAAAAAAGACAGGGGATACTATGACTACTTTTTGACATATCTGTGACTATGACTATCGTGCTGATAATGACATCATGGCAGTGCGTTGCGTTGGAATGATAACAGTGTGGTAACTCTGTTCTCCCGTAATTATGGCGCCGAACTATTATATTAGGTCTCTCGGTACTCGATTGCCAAAGAACGGCATATTTTTGTACAAAATCGTAATCTGTTTGAACAATATAACAGTTACATGGGAGGAGTTAGACCGGCTAGATGCCAATGTAGGCACCTATCGCATTGCCATCAGGGGTAAAAAATGGCATATGTCGATCATGTTCCGGCTTATGGATGTAGCTGTAAATAATGCTACCCTTTTGGCAAAATCTCTTGGCAACTCTGTGGACACTTCAGATTTCAGAAGATCTATAAGTAGAACGCTTCTCACGAGATATGGAATATCACGAAACAAGCCAGGGTCCTCATGCCCATCAACATCAAGACTAATACCGTTTTCAGTTCGCACTTTTGCAGTAGATCGTGTTATAATTATCCAATAAAGAAGAAGTAAAATCACAAAAGCACGTAAAAAGTGTCAAGTTGAATCACATAACAAATGTTTTGTAACGTATCATGATAAATTGTAATAATTGAGATATTTTTAAAAAGTTTAGTTCACTTTGATCGGACATGTTTCGCGAAAGTCATTTATTTAATATCCATACGTCAGGTATGTGCCCAGTGGGTCGTTAGTGACCAACCATAAAAAAACCATTTTCCATTTTTTTTTCTCACAAAAGTGATGTTACAGGTATGTTTTTATTTATACTTACCCTAATATATAAAAAAAAATACCAAATTTGGAGAAAATACTAATTATGGGCATATATGGATTAATTCGGATGTAGCACATTCCAATGTTTTTGCAGTACGAGTAATCTACATTATACGCCTTAAGGGTAGGATATAGCTGTTCGCAAAATATAAAAATTAACACCAGCTGTATATTATGTACAAATACCTAAGATCCACAATAAAGATGATTTGATTTGATTTTATATTCCTATGTAAAAATGAATGTTTGATTATGAAGCTACGTCTGACCAGATGTAGCTGTATACTAGCATTTTACATCGAGTGACTGGAATTTTGTAGCAAGATATCCCTTGAAAAGACTAATGTCAGATTTCCTGACTTCTGACTAATCGTAACGACTGTCGAAGATCTACAAATGAGGAACATAGAAATAGTTCAGCGTGATCAACCCATCAAGAGAACCTCGACGAAGCTTTGCCTAACTTTTGAAGAAATTATTTTAGCAGTGAACTCTTCAACTACTTACACAGAACTAACATAATAATATCCCTTTCATCGAGACAATAGCAAACTTTTAAAGTAAACAAACACTACTTGTTTTAGTTATTATGTTTCATTTAATTGAGACCACTAAACAAATGAATTCGATTGATACGTATTTATTCGAGGTAAGTATTAATAATAATAATAAAACCGTTTAATTTGGGACTTGATATGTTTTCTTAGTAACAATTTAAGCAAAGTAGAAAAGGATATCTAAATTTTTTTGAAAACGCTTTTTTTTACAAAAATGAGCTTTTATCAATCCTGTCTATGTCAGTTTTAAAATTATTTTAAATGTCAAAATAATAAAAAAAAATCTGATACGTAGGTAAATGATGATATTTACACTGGATTTTTCGAAAACATCGCAGTAGAAAAACGGCTATTTGAATTTGTCCGCTTTTACTTTGGAGATTTGATTTATGAATGAAACGTCAACAAAGACATCATTACTAGTATGTACCAGTTGTGTTGTGTTGTGTGGCCTTTTTATTGAATTGTCATTGTTTAAGACGTTCTACTTTATCTTTGTGTTTTTTTTTCGGTTTTCGCATTTATCCTTGGTCCTCTCTCCACCTCTCTCCAGAAGCAGACGAGTCCTTTCAGTTTGTTTAGTGCATCTATGAGTGAATTCGATGCTCCTAAAGTTCGTGATCTTATTTCTCTGACAGCTGTGCACTGGAGGAAGACGTGCGTGACAGTTTCCTCCGACTCCATGAATGCTCTGCACAGAGGACTAGTTAAATAGATTAGATTTAACTAGTCCTCTGTGCAGGGGCCCAAGTTTGCTATTTTTATAAATTCGACATTCTAACACAATCCCATTGTCATTTTGGTAAAAGTTCTTAATCTGCTAAATCATAATGGTCAGTTATTGGTCTCGTAAACGAATGGTGGGAGAATGACTTGGTCGTATTCAGACAAATCTAATGAAAAGTCACTAATCAAAGGAACTGACAAAATTTTAGCAGATTACCCCATAAGTCAGAAATTCATTTGTCATTATGTACGAGATTACCATTTCTTTCAATGGTGTGTCAGTGATTGACTGTTGAAAATTCATAGTGACGCCATTATATTAGTAGATTACCAAACTTGTCAAAATTAACCATGATGAAATCAACGATAGACGATTCTGACACTATTGTAATAGTAGACTTGAGGCCCTGTAAAGTTGCATTTCTATTTTGCTGCCATCGATATAGGACATATTATTAATAGGCATTTATTATAAGCTAGGTGAGACACACCGAACCTGGAGAACGTCTATTTGACCACGTGTAGTCGTATCCACCGCCCCAAGATCGAAGAGTCCTGTCAGCCAGCGTTCTGAAAATGGTGTTGAGGTTGGCTAAGATAGTTTTATTATTTTCAGCCTAAATATTGGTATTTTTAGAAAGTAAGGTAAACAATGATGGTGATAGCAAAGTCCCAGGTCACAGCGAAGACTAAAGACACACGGTCATTGTAGTCGTCGGCATAAGGACGGTGAGAATACGGTTTCTTTTTTAAAGTAAGAAATCATCTAATGTCTACTCCCACTTGACGGAAAATTTTGAGGATGTATCAGACTTTTACTGACTAAAGCCACATCTGTGTTCCTTCAACTACCGCTTTCATTCCAGAACCACGGGTTTTCCTTTCAGAAGTCAACCCATGACCTCAGTAAGCTTCGGCTGGGCATGCCATAATTATGGCAGTAAGTTGGGACTTACCGTCGTAATTATGGTTTTAAAGATGGGTCTTTGAGGAGTGACTGGAAAGACCTCACGGCATTCTTACCTACTGCATGACGCAGGTCCTCACCGGACATGGTCAGTTCGGGAGGTTCCTGCATCGGATTCTTGCGGAAGTGATGCCCGGGTGTCATCACTGTGTAGACCACCCGGAAACCTTCGGGCATATCCCACCCCTGGGCGGAGCAGGAGGGTGTGTCACACTTTTACAGACTAAAAACCCACTCCTGTTCCTTCTATGCCTTTTCTCCAGGACTTTGGAGGTCACTTTCGCACAGGCTGTGGCCCCAGTAGGTTTCGATACTGCTGGGCCCCTACGCTTTGGTAACATCTCCTTGAGGCGTGCGTGGAACACTACGTGCCGTCGACGACTCAGCTCGGTCCGAGCAGTTACCGGATGATCGGACGGGGAGCTATACATTTCTACCGTCCGCAAGCCCACGCCAACGGTTTGACAACACTTCCTAACAATTCTGTTTATTTGAGGAATGTTCTCTTGAATGTGAGCGACAAATGGAGTGTCTGAAACTTATTTGATTCCAATTCAATTAATGAACAGAATTTCTGAATAATTTCAGCAGGAGAATGCCGAAAATTAATTCTAAGTCGTCAGTTTCGCGGAATTCTGTAATTGTTTTGTTTCTGCTTACAATATTAAGCTTTTGTACTGTTTTCAACCATTATAGTCTTCCTTAAGCCTACAATCACATTGTGGCTTTGAATAGGCATCACTAAAGTTAGAACTAAATTAAAGTACAGACATACTGTAACTAAGTTAAAAGCGACATAGATGAATTTTTGATGGCCATTGTTTTTTTTTTTTATTTACGCGTTTGTACAAACTATTATAATACTTAGTTTGCAAATGTATTGTCACGGTCATTTCGGTATGATCACTTAAAAAAAAATTCGCTTGAATCCTGCGGCTGGCGCCAAACCCCACCGCTTTGAAGTTTTCATTTCGAATGCAAGCAAAAATGATCTTAGCGGTAGTCAAGAGGACGTGTGTTTGATGGTCCCTACTAATTTGTTTATTAGTTAAGCTGTTTGGTAAGTGCATTATAATTAGTTCAATGTTATTAAAATGTAAATGATGTTACACCTAATAATAAAGTAGGCCTATCGACAATAATTTTCGAAGGCATAAAAGTAATCCTACATATCAATCTTCATATTTTCAGCCTGATAACTTCCACGGCTGTCATAATACTCCTCCAAGGGTCACGACATCCGTTCAGCTGAATATTCAGATACCTGAAGCATTGTGTCTTGTCCAGCAAACTTAACCCAAAGGTTGCAATGTTCCCAATGTTATTTATTACGATAAATAAAATACAGTATATAGATTGAGCTCCCACCGAAGATGCTCCGCGTGATGGTGTGATTCCCAGCTACTGTAGACGCTAGTTTGCTGACAGCGAGCAATGGGTAGCTTGTCATCCAGTAAAGATTAAGCCCAAGACAACCAAACGCTGTGTTCCACCATGTGAGGCTTAAAGAGATATCAGCAAATTGACAGCGCGAGATAGGGCTGAGGCCTGCCAAGACTGCGGATTGTTCGAGAGGGTTACCTGCCTTCGTAAAGGGCAAATGAAGAACAGTTTTTCTTCCTCCATCCAGAGAAGAATAAGTTAATTGATGATTTTACTTTTACAAAAGAGCATATAACTTGAAGCCAATTATTTAAATGTATATGAACTTCTCTACAGGACCTACTTTGTAATTCAACCTGGGGACAGACAAAATAAATACAAATCTCCGAAACTCGCATCTTATTCAGGAAAAACAGTCGAATAAAAATAAAAAGAATTCGTCGAAGAAACAACAGAAAAGGGGTAATTTATGCTAAAATAAAGTTTGTTAAAGACTTAAAGTTCTAACTTACCTTGTATTTGTAAACACCGTTAGCGAAATAACAAAATCAGAACATAAGGCTTGCAAGAGCGTGCTGGGAATAAGATTTCATCAAGATAATTTGAGAGATGAACCAGATAGTACAAAGTAGATAGAATTGAGGGTAGCTGGGACTTTCGCCAGTTCTTTGGAGGCAAGAAATGCATTAACAACACTTTTATATTCTATACCGTTGATTTCCCAGTGAAATTGTTTTTTCTTAATGAGACTTCTTATTGTGAATCAAATAGGATGCTGGGAACGATTCAATGGATTCTTACGAGTTTTAAATGGATAAGATTATACAATAATACCTATAAATGACTTCAGGCATATTATTTTCTTTGAATCGTTTTTATATTTTGCTGTAAACGGGCGTTTTGCGTCAAGGACTTTCTTTTCTTTACAAAAATGTTTTTTTTTTCAATCTTACTCTGGCCCAGTAAGTATCTAATTATGGGGTTGTATTATCAAGATGAAACGAGAATGAGATGCACCATTGACAATCCTAAATATGTCATGTCTACTGGCCTATTTTTTTAGGGATCGAAACTCATCAAATATTTTCTCTCGCTCCAGGTAGAACGAGAGGTAGCGTTAGACTTTTATAGATTTAAACCAATCTGTATTCCTTCAGCTGTGTTGTTTTTTTCTTTTATTGATAGATATTTTTATAGCCTCATTTATATAACGTGAATATGAGAACACTGTAGATGCTACACATTAATAGATTTCTTTCTATTTCTTTATTTTTTTTTTTTGTTGTGCTTTTGTGTACAATATGGACCCCAGTCCATATTGTCCACAGTGTATCCCATACACTGTTTATTGTGACATGGAAATATTGTAAAATCAGTAATTTTTTAAAAGACTGACCATGGTGTTTCTTGCCAGTTAAAAAGGTAAGTAGGTCTATACCTACTTACCTTTTTACCTGTAAAAGTGTACAAGTGGTAACTTGCATACCTTTGTGCCAGTTCTTCATCATCATTGCAGCCGAAAGACATTCACTGTTGGACATAGACCTCCCCTAAGTGTTGCGAGAACGATCGGCCCTGTGCAACTCACATTCACCGGATTCTCACGACTGTCACTAGGTTATCGGTTCGCCTTGGGGGAGGCCTTCTAACGCTGCTTTTGTGGTCATCATTCCAGAACCTTTCTGCCCAATCGACCATCTTATCTACTGTTCTGCGAGTAATGCGCCCTGCCCACTACCACCACTCAATCATCACTACGACCTCAATCATCACAACCACCAGTACAGTCAATTGTACCAGTTACAGGTA
This sequence comes from Leucania comma, assembly GCA_958295575.1. Classification (NCBI taxonomy): domain Eukaryota; kingdom Metazoa; phylum Arthropoda; class Insecta; order Lepidoptera; family Noctuidae; genus Leucania; species Leucania comma. The sequence goes on from OY282469.1 coordinate 8,005,809, forward strand.
AGTACCTCAAACTAAAATGCATCAGTCAATGTAACCGGTGTCACCGGCTGTGTCTTAGTACCGGACCAAACTGTTCGGATTATTTCAATTCGTAAAATGAAGTTTTGCAGAAGCTTAGGAAACCCCAGGATCATTTGGTTACTTTGTAACCCCAAAATATGCAACGTTACCATAATGCAAGCCAAAGGAGCGAAACTGCTGCAAAAGTTGGTAAAATATAATTACATTTTTATTATAAAGGAAACATTTTGTGAGTGTGTATATTTGTTACATTTTTACACTATAATAGATGAACTGATTTCGATGAAACTTGGTACATGGGTAGAATATGTCCCGGAATAGCACATAAGATATTATCTTCTTTCGCATAGGCGATGCCGCTTGCAGAAGTTAGTTGTTCTATAAAAAAACCTACACAAGACAACTTTAATTATTGTATTTGTATTTGTATTTCGGGCTGGTATTCGCAACTCCACGACTAAAGCGCAACTTCAATTATGCTTTCATGTTAATACCGTATTTGAAAGGCCCCCGCTTACCGATCTATTTTCTGTATAAAGAGGAAATTCACCTGAAATATTATTTTATGTCACTCTAGGCTTCATAAAAAGCTGAAATAATATTTTTACCTTGTTCTCAGAGGTCAGAGCTTTAAAGTAGAATATGAATAAAATATAATTCTGTAGAAAACTCTGATGCTTACGAGCGGAATGTACGAAGAAGTACTATTTCGATAGTGAACTTACTGGAAATAGGTATGTGGTTGAAAAGTGAAAGACATTTATTTTGTTTTTAATTATAATCGTTTAAAGAAATATTCATAATTTAATGATTTGTCATGTCAGACTTTTACTGACTAAAAATAAACCTATGTTCCTTCTTTGGCATTTGTTTTCCAGGACCACGGGTCCCTTTCAGAAGTCAACCTTTTGGTTTCAGTAGGCTCCGATTTTACTGACATCTCTTTGAGGCTCTTGTTGGGCCCTTGAGGCAGGCACTAGTTGTCTGGCATTCATGCTGAACTGGACCTTTTCTGATGCAGCCGTGAGGCACACAACTATATTTCTTTTTTGTTTTTAATTTGTTTTGTTTCTATTATTATTTTATTTTTTGTTTCTGGTTGCATAATTATTGTATTTGGGCCTTGTGCTGTACCGAATAAATTCTTTTTCTTTCTTTCTGACTTAGGCTTGGTCCGGACGGATACTGGATGGCCGTCTGGCTGTACGGCGAGTTACTCGAGTTTTCTCATTCGCAAACCCATGCCTAAAATGACTGGAAATCGGGGTCTGGGTCTCGGCGGCTGGGACGCAATGACGTCCGTTCCTTCAAATCGCTGCCCGCTAACTTCGTGTCCGAGGCCGAACACGCACCGGGCGTTGGATGTCGCAGGTAATTCCCTGCTACCATAGGCGGGTGAATATCCCAGCGGCTAATTTTACATGTCCACGTTGATAATCGTGGTGTTAAATGATAGGATGTTTATTTTTTTTTTATAGTGATCTTCGTAACTTGGTTCAATTAGGGCCGCATTTTTTAAATATTTTTTTAAGGAATCTAGGAAAAATAAATCGCTTAAAAATTCAAGTTGGGTGGCTTGTCCCATTTCCATTTTTGTGGTATAATTGCATTTACCAAACTAACAATTTATATTAAAATAAAAAATAAACAATCGCGTTGGTATATACATCGCTTTGGTACGTATGTATATATGCATACGACAAATTATCTTTTTTTGCGATTCGGAGAAATCTTCGAGGCTCGATTCGTAATCGAAATAAACTGTTTTCAAAGGCAAGTTTGTACAGAACAGTGCGTGAGTCTGACTCAGCCCGGTTTTTTCTTATATTTGTACCGGAATTTTCAATAAATTTCTATTACTGAATTCTGAGAATCAGGTTTTGACTTGTATGTATGCCCTAAAAGAAACATGAATGTACTCCTTCTTTAGAACGGTACTTTTGAAAATACGTATAGCAGTGAAGGTTTTTTTTTACGGTAGGTAAAATCATCAAATTACAAATCCCACCCTTGGCTGCGGCGGGAAATAGTGTCAGACTCTTACTGAATAAAAGCCTACCCTGCTCCTTCATTTTCTTTGTTCCAGGGCCCCTAGGTTCACTTTCGCCTAACCCTTGGCCCCAGTGTAGGTGTACCTCTATACATTTCTGCTAAACTTTTCGGAAAATGTAGGCGAAATAGTATGTAGCCTACAATATTAACCACCGTCACAAAGCCTTGTAAACCGAAAATTTCTGCCGAATTTGTGATATAGAAGGTATACCATAAACCCTAAATAATATTCAGTGAATCTGCTGCTTCGTCGAAACGGTATTTAACCCTTCCCGGCTTGTTTACAGAGGACTTAAACCTTAAATAACGTGGAATCAACTTTGATGCAGGGATCTGCAGTTTAGGGTGAATGTTACAAGATCTTTATTTAGGGTCCAATATTTTTGAGTTGAACTTAAGTTGCTAATAGATTTTCGGAAGAAATTTCGATTCTAAAGCCAGCAAGCAAGTTAACCTTTAGATTGCCTAGCGTTTTCACGGATTCCGCTTTCTTGCACTTCATTGAAGTCCTTATTTTCGATATTAATAGACTACTTAATGAAGAATTTCCTATTTATTCGTAGGTTCTTGAATAAATACCCTTCAAATAGAAAGTTGAATATTATAGAATCTTTGCGGATTATAAAATAACACCCGCTTGGTTTTTAACAGAATGACGAGAATTTGCTTCGTGTTTGACTACTAAAAATACATACAGCTGAACATATACCTCCTTGTTGAAATCGTTTAAAAATAACTTTTCAGAGCTTACTGCCCATCATTCTATACGTGCAGTCATGTTAAGTATACGCAATGTTCAGTAAAGCAATGGCATTTGAACAATTGGAACCATGCACTAACTTCTGACGTTTTATAGGTCCACTTAGGCCTAATATTTAATTTAGAATTTTTAAAAGCGTGTGCAATATAGGATGATGTAGGATAATGGTGAGGCTACTGTGGTCCAAGCAAGTGCGTGCCAGCTCCTACAGCATCCGGAGCGTGTTATGTGTATTGTTATGGGATTGGCCAATACTGCGTCACTAAATTGGACTTCATACTTCTACGAGTATGCACTATGTACATATTGCGTGGATAGTGTGAGGTTCGATTCTAAACATAAAATTGTAATTATAATAGATAGAATAAACTTTATTGTACACCAAAAAAGAAACACAACTTACGCATAAACTTAAATCTATGGGTACAATGGTGGTTTTATCGCTGACAGCGATATCTACCAGACCACCTTAGGATGGATCGTAAGAACTTAAAATAATACAGGGTGTAGTCTGCGGTATACTGCTAACAAGTTAATCAAACTCTATCAAAAAGTATTTATACATATAAAATCTATATATATGATAGCGAAATACCACTCACTGATTAATCACGAAATCATAGAAACTATAACATCTACAAACTTCGGAAAGTCCCCTCTATGAGGCGTGGCTGGAAAGACCTCACGGCGTTCTCACCTTTTGCATGACGCAGGTCCTCACCGAACATGGCTTGTTCGTTAAGTACCTGCACAGGATTCGTGCGGAAAAGAAGCCCTGGTGTCGCCACTGTGTGGACCGCCCGGAGGACACGGCGGAGCATATGGTAGAGGTGTGCCCCGCCTGGGCAGCATCACCGTGTCTTTATGCGGGCGATCGGCAACGGCTTTCTCTCGTGTTGGGCCTTGCTAAAGGTCATGGTCTAGAGCGAGGAGGGATGGCAGGCGATCGGCTCCTTCTGCGAAGCAGTAATGCTAGCAAAGAAGGAGGCCGACCGCATAAAGCAACGGCGCTCACGCCCCAGACGCCGCTGGGATTCCGATCCCAGATCATTGTCCGATTGTCCGGTAACTTAAGTGTAGACATCCGCTAAAAACGGATTTCACGAAACTCTACCCCTAAGGGGGTAAAACGGGGGTTGGAAGTTCATACCTATAGAGAAACCTACTTTCACGTGAGCGAAGCCACTGGTGAAAACTAGTAATACCTATAACACAATACATAACTATATTTATTTTTTTGGTTTTTATTAACACTAATTATTTAGTTTCGTAGTGGTTAAATGTTTACTATCTTGCAAATATTTTTGATTAATTTACAACATTGAAAACAAAATAATTCAAGAAAGATTTTTAGAAATCTTCTTTCCCAACTTTGACGATGACAGGATAACACATTGTGGTAATTTTAGTTTTGCTTCTTTGAATCATGTTCTATGGAATATTCAGACTTCGTTCGCTGAAATGAATTCACTGTGAAACCTAAATAAAGTGCTTCAAAATTGGTTTACTTTCGCTATTAAAATATTAACATTCTGTCAACTCCAGACTCTAGGTCTAAACTTCAAAAAGTGCTTATATACGTATTTTTTCATCCTATCTGATCAAATATTTCACAGCCATTTTGCTCGAAGTCAAATAGGGAAAACCAGGATAGTTACTCCACTTTTTGAAATTACTTTATATCTCTTTGTACAAAAAGCAAGACTCATTATTTGTAAAATGAGCAAGTACTTTTGTTTATTATCTTCATATTTCTGAAAGAAATTAACATTATCTTTGATAATTCTAGAGTTTAGGCAATTTTTGCGGACCTCTAAATTTTGGGACAACTATCCAATATAGGGGATAGTTGCTTAATCCATGTAAATTACATTTAGGATAGATACCCCGTCGAGGAAGAGGACATTTATCCCGCAAAAACTTTGATCGCACCTAGCCATCCCATGAAATCCCAAAGAGACATGCAACACGGTCAACTCAGTTGTAGTTGCAGAGTCTCTTGATAGTGCGTCAGGTATGTTTGCGGAGGCGCGTACTGATTGCTTTCACACAACTATGCGCAAGCGTGCAGCATCCTTGGTGAGCAGAGTGCGGGCTAGCTCCAACATCGTACTGGCGATGATCTCCACTAGACTGGATTGCCCTTATATGCGGCATTGTTCGGCTAGACATGCCCCAGTACCAATGCCGGAGAGAAAGTTTAATTTTAATTTATTGAATTTTGTTTTTTGATTAATTTATAAAATTGTAATTTAATTTATTTAATCCGTTTTTTTTTAAATTGATTTAAATTAATTGACTTTGTATTATTTATTTATTTGATTTTAAATTAATTTAATTTTTTTTTATTTATTGTAATTTATTGACATTTTTTTAATTTATTTGATTTTAATTTATTTGATTAGGTTTTAATTTTGTTTATAATGTTAGTCTATGTAATTATTGTGTAAAAATGTAATTGTATAAATCGGTATATTTGACCTGAATAAAAATTATTATTATTATTATAGACAAATAAAATAACATGTGTTTCATTTGCGAAACTAGAGTAATTGTAATCAAAGCAACTATACCCCCGGGGTGACTATCCAGGTTTTACCCTATCAACGTTATTTATTTTTTGTCACCTTACACTACATGCAATTAAAATACGTCACAAAACTGGTTTCGTTGAACACTTCCATGCTTCTCTTCGCTGTCTCAAAATTTAAGAAGAACTAAAATATTTACAGAAACAAAAAATAAATCATTTATTTCAAAACAGTAAAAAACAAAACCCAACTACGACAAAAATAACGATATTATTAATATATAACGTGTAACTATGGCTATGTGGCTATTCTAGTAACACGTTATTAATATAATGAGTGACTACGACTTTTCTTTCTGTTTTGTTCTTGTTTCTCTGTTAATATACACCGTTAAGTTTTGGTGTTTTAATCCCGCGAAGGGTCAATTCGGAACATGAAATACTATCGATATGTAAAGAGAAAATTAAAAAATAAAGTACTTTTAAAAAAATATTCGAATCAATATTCGCATGTACGAAATTAATTTCTTTAGGTAAACGAGTCAATAACCTTGTAGGTCGTTGCGTACTAACTACTAAAGTTCATTGGCCTCACTCAGCTGACATTTACTTAGAGAAATAAATTTCGGACATGCATAAATTAATTCAAGTTTAAAAAAAGTACCTTATTTTTTAATTTTCTCATTACAAATCAATAGTATTTTATGCACCGAATTGACCCTCCGCGGGATAAAAACGACCAAAATTTAACGGTGTATAATGTGTAACTATGGCTTTTCTTTTTGTTTTGTTCTTATTTTTCCAGTATCCTTGTTTATGCATCCTAAAAATATTTTTTCATACTTTTTTAGCGTCGTTATTTTTGTCGTAGTAGGGTTTTAGTTTTCTACTTTTTATTATTAAAACTATTTTGGTGTTAAATCATTGTGTCCGAGGGAGGGCGCCTAATTGAATTTTGATGCTATTTATGATAAGTACATGTGAATCCCTTTCAAATGATATCAAACACGGTATATTAAATATTGTTCAGTTTCCAATTGTTAATAATCTGGATATTAGTCTTTTAATCCTGTTTAGATGTCGGGTGCATCGGGGATTTTTGTAATGACAGTCAAATAACTGTTATTTTTATAGTTGTTTATTAACCTTGTTATATTTATATTTATATATATATTTATTTTATAATCGTGTCATGTTTGATAATGCTGGTGAAAGTTTTGTTTCGTGTTCTTCGGCTGATTCATCTGATGAGGGTAGCTTTACTAGTGCATTCAATGATGATTCTGTCCACTTACGCGACCAACTCTTTTCTGCATTTTCATGCTATGGTAAATTCTTTAATGCAGTCCATATAAATGCTCAAAGTGTTCCTGCTCATCACTCCGATCTAATATCTTCTTTCGATTCAAACCTCATTCACGCTGTCCTAGTCTCAGAAACATTTCTCAAGCCTATGCTTCCTTCAACGCAATACTCTTTGCCTGGTTTCAAGCTTGTGCGTAATGACAGAACTGGCAGGGGCTGTGGAGGGGTGGCCATCTATCTCCGTGGAGACATAACATTCAAGGTCGTTGATCAGTCTCCGAGTAATTATTCTAAATCAGCTGAACACCTCTTTATTGAAATCACTTTTAACCATACTAAACTACTTTTAGGTGTTTTTTACAGCCCTTCCTGCCATATTGATTACTTCTCTTCTTTGGAATCTAAACTTGAATATTTTTCTTCTTTATATGATCACACTATAATACTCGGAGACTTCAACACCTGTATAATGAAGGATGATGTGCGCAGCCGTAAACTCCAGTCACTTGTCGGTTCAGTCAACATGCATATTCTTCAGCTTAACGCTACCCATCACGCTCCCCATTGTAACCCCTCACTTCTTGATCTTATTCTGGTTTCCGATCCAAGTAAAGTAGCCACGCATGGACAGCTTTCTGCATCTTTCTCTTACCATGACCTTATATTTCTCTCTTATAAAATTCGCCCTCCAAAACGTAAACCTAAACTTCTCTTCCTTCGCAGTTTTAAGAACATTGATCTGGATCGTTTGAGGGAGGATGCGGGCAATATTAACTGGTCTCCTGTTTATGATGGCAATGATGTAGATACTAAGGTAGCCGAATTTAATAAATTAATACTGAATCTCTTTGATGTGCATGCCCCACTCAGACAGGTCAGAGTAAAGCATCTTCCGGCTCCTTGGTTATCTGATAATGTTAAGAGCGCGATGTCAAAACGGGATAAGGCTAAAAGACGGTACAAAAGGGATCCTACTGATGAGAACTGGTCTATATATAAGAAACTCCGAAACCGCTGCGGTCGTATGTGTAGGGATGCAAAAAGACGCCATATCCACAACTCGGTTCAAAACTCCAACACAGCACGAGTATGGCAGTTTCTCAAATCTTTGGGTATTGGTAAAACGGTTGATGACAGCTCACCTAATATTGACATTAATCTGTCCTAGCTCAGAGGACACCGGTGTCCTCTCACATCCACGCCACTATAGGCCTTAATTCCGATGTTTAGAGTCTACTTTTGTATGAACAAGTAGGGTAGTTGTGGATCGAAGTGTTAACACCATTAATTTTCATTTTTCTAAATCTCCGGTTATTCTGAACGACGTTGTCAAGGCTTCCACTCTTAGCTATCTCTCTAAACTGCCACTCCCAACTTGTGCTCCGTTCTCTTTTCACCCGGTTGCGGAAGGGGATATTAAACGGGCCATCACATCTATATCCACGAAAGCGGTGGGTGATGATGGTCTTCAACTCCAGATGCTCCTTCTTATCCTAAATGAACTCGCTCCTGTCATCCTCCACATTATCAACTATTCACTCTTCACCGGCTGCTTTCCTTCTGCATGGAAAAAAGCACATGTCCTGCCTCTACCCAAAATTCCTAATCCTTCGTCAGTTTCCCAGTTTCGTCCAATTTCCATACTCCCAATCTTATCCAAAGTCCTTGAGAGTGTTGTTAATAATCAATTGTCTCATTTCCTTTCCTCTAATAGCCTGCTGAGTCCTTATCAATCTGGATTCCGTCCTGGTCACAGTACCGTATCGGCACTCGTTAAGATAACTGACGACATCCGTCTGGCCATGGAAAACAGGCTTCTTACAGTGTTGATTCTTCTGGATTTCAGCAGTGCTTTTAATTCAGTTGATTTTGACATCCTCTTAGGTATCCTTTCCTCTCTCAATATATCTCCTCCCGCAATTGCATGGTTTGATTCTTATCTTCGGGGTCGCTCGCAATCGGTTCGCTCAGGAGAAGCTTCCTCTGACTGGTGCGATCTCGCTGTGGGTGTTCCTCAGGGTGGCGTTCTTTCTCTTCTTCTTTTTTCTGTTTTTATTAACGCAATCACCAAGGTCCTATCTTCACATTTTCATCTCTATGCAGACGACTTGCAGCTTTATCGCCACTGTAAGTTTGAAGAGCTCAACGACGCTATTAATGCCATCAATAATGATCTTAAAAATATCTGTCAATGGGCTAAAAGTTTCGGACTTTTAGTAAATCCAACAAAATCGCAAGCTCTCATTATTGGTGGCAGATATTTTGTAAACTTGCTGAATAACCAGTCCCTCCCACCGGTTCTGTACGATGCTGTCGCTATAGCCTATTCAAAAAAAGTTAAAAACTTGGGTGTTCATTTAGACTGTAACCTGTCTTGGAATATCCACATTGCAGAAGTAAGCAGGAGAGTATTTTGCTCGTTTCAGTCACTGAAACGTCTTCAGAAGTTCCTGCCTTTCTCAACTAAAGTTACTCTTGCTCAGTCTCTTCTTTTACCTCTTCTTGACTACGCTGATGTCTGCTTCCTTGATGCAACTGAGGAGCTTCTTGACAAACTGGAACGTCTGCAGAATTTGTGTATCCGCTTCATTTTTGGCCTTCGAAAGTATGACCATGTGTCGGAATTTCGTAGGCAGTTGAAGTGGCTGCCTATTCGGCAGCGTCGGGATTGCCATACTCTTTCTTTTCTATTCTCTGTTCTTCATAATCCCAACTCCCCCTTGTATCTTCGGGAACGCTTTGAGTATCTTGTTCCGAGAGGAAAACCTTGTCGCTCATCATCCTCTCTTCTCCTTCGTGTTCCTTCCCACTCTTCAAGTCGTTACAGTGGATCTTTTACCGTTCATGCTGTGCGCCTCTGGAATTCTCTTCCACACACATTGAGAGCTAGCCCTTCGTTGGAAGTTTTCAGGCGGAGAATTAAGGAACATTTTCTTTCAATATGACACGTAAATATGTACTTATGTATAGGTTTTTATTTATTTATTTATTATATGTATATATTTATGTATAGTGTGCTGTACACATCTATTTAGTTTATTTTTTAGTTTTACGTTAGTCTTAATAATAATTTATGTGATTAAGTTTTGTTGTGCATGTGTTTATAGTTATCCTCAAATATAAAGTTTATCTGTAATATTTTTCACGTATGGTTTGCTGTAAGAAAACCCAATTATGGGTTAAGCTCGCCTATGTACATCAACTGTCCTATTATTTTTTTTTTTTATGTGTGGAATTGTATGTACAATAAAGAATAAGAATAAGAATAAGAACATTTTTGTTTAACACATTAGTTTTAGTCCACTAGAGGGCGTCACTTTAAATTTGAACAAAATTTTGGATATTCACAAGTTAAACCCTTTTAATTGATACCAAAGACGATGTGTTTACCTCATTTTTATTTTTAACACATTACTTTTTGACCGCCAGAGGACATCGGACACGCCACATTGAGTTTTGTGACACGTCACGTAACTAAAGTACAGCGGACGATTAAGACGGTTCTAATGATATCTCGAGTTCCAATAAATAGATTAGAAGCTATGAGGGAACAGATGAACATACTCACATACATACATACATACTTACACACCTACATACATAACCTGTCAAAATCATCTTTGGCTTTGCCATCGGGTAAAAATGAAATGAAGTAAGGTACCTGAAGTTAGATACTTATTAATTAAAACTGCCAAGTTCTCTAGAATCGAGGAAAAGTAAAATAAAAAAAAAGACTCAGTTTAAAAATTAATGAACTTCAGGATATTTGAAAGAGAGAAGGCGAAAAAGTAATTTATTATAACAAAAAAAAAATGAAGGTCACGGTATATCAGGTAGGCTATTTTTTGAAAATCATTAGACTTAGTTTCTATAATGAAGATAAGAATCTTTTAGGGTTTCCTTCGTTTCAGTGTTCTAGTTTAGATTCTAGAAGATTCCTCAAAAGATTTTTACAAGAAAAGTGCCAAGCATACAGGAAGGAAACCCTTGAAAAAATTTAAAACAAAAATCAATTTTTATTGTCACTTCAAAGTTTTCGTCAGAACTCCTGACTAACCGCGTTTCATATTATAATAATTCTGCCGTACCGGGAACTTAAGTATTCCCCTACATCGTTTCCCCAACCTCAATGCACGCAGGAGATAAAAATAAACAGAGGTGACCATTATAGAAAGAGCTGACTTCGATTCTTTGTATTGTGCATTGTAGTAGGGTGGCTCTAGTTCAGAGTAAAACTACAGACCTTTTTATTCTGGTCAGGGTGACGTCGAGGCATTCCTGCATCGGGAGGCATTCGACTAGACGGCGCCGGTCGGTGACTCATCGTACCATCCAGCTGCTTTATTGCTTTTCCGCTGAATCACCGTAATTCATCATTGATTTAATTTTACGTAAGATGAAGATTATAAGCGTGAATGTTCGCTTCGTTAAGTTGAAGAAGTTCGTCTTGCAAAGCTTTTGTTTGAGTAACCCACTTTTCGCCACTTTAAGCCACTTTTCGGTACCTATTAATATCTATATTGATTTTGAGAGTTTGTAAATGAGAACAAACCTCGTGATGGGACAATTTTGTCATATCTAATTGTATGGGCGGGAATCGTAAAATTGTATTAGCAGATGTCTGTCATGACATGTCATGTCAACAATACATACAACGTAACAGCAAAACATAATGCGACGATTGGCAAAACAACAGCAATAGGATTAATACTGTAGAACTTACCTCTGCCATTAAAATCCGATAATAGAAACTCAATAACATTACTGTTCTAGCTATCCATATCGTTCGATTAAAATCTGGTGTATATACAAAACGTAATATAACTTTGTAATAAAGCACATTTCAAAACAGTTACTATGATCATGAACGCAAAGGGCAAATGATGGAACATAGCGTTTGAGTCAATAAATGTCTAATATTCCCACTTACTTAACCTTTAAGCAAGAAAAGTTTTTTTTTTAATTGTTATAAACTAGTGCTTGACTGCAATCCCACCTGATGGTAAGCAGTGATGCAGTCATTAATGGTGAGGCGCACTAGTTTATTAAGAGCCTATTCACTCTAGCCTTGAAGGCACCTACATAAATTATTATCGGACGGGAAGACCGCTACAGGCAAACTGTTCTTCTCTGTTCAGTCCTTAGATATACGCGGTACTAACAGCGTAATCAATTGATGATAATTATCCCGCCTCACATAAAGTAAGCACTAATAAAAAGTTTATGTTTGCGTCTATCATCAATACTTGTAATTTACAACTACAACTGACAAAGAAATTTCTGCCCTACATTTAAACATTTGCACTACAATAATCGTCCCAAAACTTCAAGCGCTTAAAGCGGCTGCACCCTAAGCAGTATTTTGACATCCAACACTATAACATTTTAGTGTAATGTCTTAAGTTTTGTCCCCTAAACATGGCACCCCTAGCCGCACTGCGGGAACCATCGAATGTAACACTTATAAATTGCTTTAATTTAATACATCGCGCCTGTGACGGGTGGGTCCGTATTCGGAAACATTTTTCTGGGCAGACCAAGTTTGGCACAGTCATAAATAAGATTTCTTGGAGATGTTGCGATGTATTTTTAAGTTAAATTGCCAAATGGGTTTTCTCTTATTGCAGTTGAGCTTTGTTTTTAATTTATATTTAGCCTGTGAATTGGCAATGATAAATCTTGTTTGTCTGATTGTTTATGGTAGTAGGTACTCACACACCTGTGCTATTTTTTAGGTATTCCATTATTTGAAATTAGCGTTTATCATTGCCTACAAATCTGTTCCAGATTGTCATGCTTATATAGATGTACGGGGTAAAGATACTTTTAAATTAAATTTTAAGTTCAATTTGCACATTTCCGAAACTGATAGACGATTGACCCGCCGCGGCCAATGAATATTTCTAGCATGATCTTTCAAGGATGCTATGCAACTATTAAAATGCTTACTTAAATGTGAGTTTTATTCATTCGCTGCGCGTCGATGTCAGCATAAAATTGATACAATTATAATAATAACAAATCTTTGTTGTTCAGATTTTTTTTTCACAAATTTAAATGGCGTTTGTCTCCACACTAGGATCCCATGTGGCGAGGAGACCAGTCTCCTTCGTCTTATAAGAGTAGTACGTAGTCGATATAACAGAGGTAACAATAATTAACTAAGATGTATAAAGGTACTTGACCTTAATATAAAATAATAAATTTTTGAATTATTATTATATCGTGAGTTGCTGTGTAGTGTATGTGTGTAATGTAATGAATAAGTGAGTCTATTTGATTTTAGACCAAGCGAATATCGAAAAGTAAAAACACAAGCAAAGTGAATTCTAGTCTCAATCAATCTATGTGTATTTGTGTTATGAATGTAATGTGTATGTGTATTGCTCATGACTTTAGAAACTTTTCCAAGCCATCATAGTCCATTATTGCAAGAAATCTTGAGAGCTACGATGTTACGAAGCTACGTGTTGTGTACGTGTTGTGTGTCGGGTTTGCTCGTAAAATAGGTATACCACTTCCTTTACTTCTGTGAAACCATGAAAGAAACCACTGAGCGGACAGATCCCGTTCAGAGAAGTAAGTATTAGGAAAAACCATCTTGATGCCTAAAATTCCGAAATTCTACCTGCATGGTTTAGGTAGTCCGGAATCCTGTACAATGAGTAACCCCAGGAAAGAGTGTAGTATAGTGATCAAGAGCTACTGTGCAGAGTGAGAATCAGGAGCTCAGGGTCAAACACTTTTCTAGTCTACCTAGTGTATACCCGAACGAAAGAGGTTCTAGACTACTCTAGAACCTTTTGACAGGACACGAAAGTACTTTCACATACCGATGGTTTTTTTTTTAAAGTAGGTAAAATCATCCAATGACATCCCCCGCCCTTGCCTTGATTCCAGGGCCCTGGTATGCATTTTCATACCTCCCCAAAGCCCCAGATTAGGCTTCGATCCTACTGGGCCCCTACAGTTTGCTGACGACTCCTTGAGGCGCGCGGGAACAGTGCGCACCGTAAGCGATTTGGGCTCGGTCCAGTCTGTTACCGGACGGACGGACAGCGAGCTACCCATTGCCCGCCGTCCGCAAGCCTGCGCCTACGGTGGCCGGAAATCGGGATCGGAATTACAGCGGCGGCTGCGGCGTAAGTGCCGTTACCTGGTGCGATCGGCCTCCTCTTTTACTAGCATTACTGCTTCGTAGAAAGAGGCGACCGCCTGCCACTTCTCCTCGCTCTGGACCATGGCCTGAACCAAGGCCCGGCGCGAGAGATCATCGCTACCGATTGCCCCCACGAGGACACGGCGATGCTCTTCCCAAGCGGGGCACACGTCTACCGTGTGCTCCACCGTGTCCTCCAGGTGGTCCGCACAGTGGCAACACCCGGACGTCATCTCCGCACGGATCTTGTATAGGTACGTCCCGAACTTGCCATGTTCGGTTAGTACCTGCGCCATGCGCCATGAGGCCTTTCCAGCCACGCCTCAAAGATGGGCCTTACCGCCTCAATCGTGGCGTGCCCATCACATACTGATGGTGATCACTGATGTAGTTTTAGTGGGGTAAAAATTACGAACGGTGCATTGTGCTTACCGGGCATCGTGATCTTTAAGTCTTGCACACATGCCGTGCCATTAGTGGTGTGTTTGCACTTTATGACTTACGCAAGCCATTAAAACAGTGACCTAGTATATTAAAACTCATTTCTTTTTATTACCAAATATTCCATTATAGAAGCCAAGTCATAACACTTACTTAATACATTGTCATGATCCTCATCTTCGCAGAACATAAAATACTTTAGTCTATAAAACTTCAACTGTCTTAATGTTGACGAACTGAGGTCATAAAAGTCGAAGAAGATGCTTAACATTATTATAATTTCAGCTTTTGCATTTCCTAAATCCCCATTTAATGATGTCATACAGTAATTAAATTTTATACGCTTCATAAAATTGACTCAAGGTTGACTGGAAAGATATTATTATGCTAAAATAGCATTTGGCTATCCTTGTGTTTATACAACATTATTTTTTAACCGACTTCGAAAAGGAGGAGGTTCTATGTTCGGCTGTATGTTTTTTTTTTTTATGTTTGTTCACCGATATCTCGGTCAATTGTGAACCGCTTTCGGAAATTTTTGTTTTGATTGAAAGCACAAAAATTTCTTTCGAGTTGGTCCCATAGAAATATTGTTTTGATCTGATTATGAACTACGAAGATATAGAACGGAACTCTTCGAAAACCTTAGCAGAACTGTTGTAACAAGTAAAATTGCTTTGTTTATACATATATTCGGTGCCTGACTAAAGGAAAAAGGGGAGGGGGTACATAGAACTGACCTGATGATGAAGACGGAAGGTAGGTAAGAGCCGGAACTTTGTAATAAATCAGTGTATCCTAGCCTGTTTGGTATTATTAGAATGGTCATGATGATTTAATGATGGAATCGAATGGCGGAAGATGCCTATCTATTTAAGTTTAAGGATTTCGGTGTTAAATAGCGAAGAGGCTTAACTATTATAGAAACACCGATTTCCGAAATTTAAAGTTATTTTGCACTTTTTGGTGGTTTTTGAAGTCGGTTGTATTTTTTTTTGTAATTTTTTTTTTTTGTTTATGCGAAACCTGAATATAGTTTGTTCAGAATCAGTAACTGAATCGATACCAATCATTTTTACACCATGTTATATTTTTTCCCAAAAATAAATATAAAAGGTCACAAGTTGGACGCCACCGACACTAAGTACAATACAGGTCACAGCAGGTCATGGTGGGTTTATTCATTAGACGTCAGCCCATAGCTGGGTGCAGGAGTAAAACAATCCCTCGTCCGGATGGCTCTGTGACCAAGTATTTGTGCGGTCAAACAGGTAGCGTAACAAGCTTATAATTTAGTGATTTTTCATGATACAGTCATTAAATTTTGTACATAGATTCTTTACATAAAAATACTAGAACCGTGTTTCGGGTTTCGCACACACTAAAATTAATGTTTTTTTTTGAATTATTGTGATAAGGTTTCAACAAAGTCACTTGCAAATACTTTTATTTTGGCAATATGCATATGCATACCTACCTTTCATTTTTTTTTCCTGATAAGTTCGCGCTTAACCACTTATCTCATCTGATTAATAGATACTATGGTTGAATGTGGAGCATGGTTACCTAGAATTAACCTATTCACTCATTTGAAGACCCCTAGGTTGTAGCTATCAGGAAACACAGACTCCAGCAGGGTATTCTACTTCTTAGCTGTATTTACAATAAATGTGTTCCTAAAACATTTGTGCGTGTGTATGTGTGGGTATAGTCTCAATCGGTTATTGCTCTTTGAAAGTTCAAAAAATCTGACTAGTCCCCGGTTTTTTAATTATGATTGATGCGTTACAAATTACGTACTTACGAGTTAAGTGATGCGTTTGTCTCTAAAAAATTCATAAAATCTGAGCGATATTAACAGCAAATTCATTCAAAGTTTTAAAATATCAGCCATTTTTTTGCAGCAGAGAAATCATCAAATAACCCTGCTATGGTTGGAGCAAGAGAGAGTATCAGATTTTTACGGCCTAAAGCGCACTTGTGTTTCTTCACTCACCATTTACGCAACAATCTCGCAGTTCAAAATATCTGCCTTATTTATGTGTGTTTACAAACCTTTGACCTTCTATTTATTATAAATCCAGTGTAATGCCGTGCCCGTGTATTTCTATTATGTAAGGCAAGGATTCAAAGTGATTGTATAAGCCCAGACTTAAACCCTCCTACACACCTTCCAATTAATCCTCAGAATACCTTGAAGATTGACGGGCTTTGTGGACGCAAGAAAATGAGTAATTGTTAAGGCGAGTTTGCACCAATTTTAAAATTTTTGAACCTCTGGAAATCTATATAAAAGAGAATACAATAAAAAAATATTTTATTAAATTGACCATATGATAAATTGCTGGGTAATAACCAAAACATGATATGAATTAGTTGGCTCGATAAAAAAAACCGGGCAAGTTTGAGTTGGACTCACGCACTGAGGGTTTCGTAAAAACTTACTTATGAAAAAAGTTTAATTCCAGAATTGAGTTAAGAAGACTTTTCCGAATCGCAAAAAAGTTTTTCAATACACTTACTCGAAAACTGCTTCTTATCGCACTACAGTTAGGTTCGATATGACATGTTTATCAACCGCGTCCTTTTTTTAAATTTATCACACCAAGGGCTCTTTTCTTTCCTATTTCGTCACGGTCAACGGTGATTATTATTTTTTTTTAAAAGCAAAGAGGCGGATATTTTTAAGGTTTTAATATTTAATGAAAATTTAAATTGTGTTTTTGAACAGAATATAATAAATAAACTTGATTAATTACACAAGTATTTGTTATTACCAACAAATTAACTCTTATCGACGTCCTAAATGAAAAAATATTTGAATTTCAATTTTTATTAATATTAGGATGTATAACGGTTTGATAAAGGTATCAACCGCCTCTTCTTTAACATGTAAAGATTAAACGCGGGAAAAAAAGTCTATAAAATACTATTATCTAACCTATTTATTTGTGTTATTTGTGAAAAAAATGTTGAACTTAAGATTTGAAGAGAATTCTTTAGATGCTATGCTGCCGCCGCCAGATATTGTGATTAAGGTAAAAAAAATACTTGTATGATAGCCTGCTGCCATCTAAATCAAAACTAAAATGTCTGACAACTTTGAAAACATTTTCTTCAGTGCAATATGAACAAAAATGCGTTGTAATAACACTCGCCTTCGGCTCGTGAGAATTCCGCCTCGGTCGCAATGACAAACTTTCCCGACTTGTATCAAAATGTACTATTTTGTGACGTAACTACTTTACAGCTTTCAGGCTTTTTCCTATACTTGTGCTAGAATCCTGAATTTGGCATGAAGCAAGGTCTCAAAGCACGTTTCGTTGTTATAATAATTTTATAGGAAAACATTTGAAAACTAAAAAAATTAGTTATTTAAAAAAAAAAAATTGCAAAAATTGTCGAGACTCCATTCGGGAATTGAATTGTTTGTACGTAATCTTTTTTTTTGTACGGAACCCTCAGTACGCGAGTCCGGCTTGCACTTACCCAGTTTTTTATTATACACATAAGCGAGCATTTTACCCTTCTGAGTTGATTCGGTTGCTTTTTGCGGTACAGAGCCACTGTAATTCATCCAAGCCTCTGGTATATGGCCAGGTTCGTTTCTGAAAGGAAAACCTGGTACTGGTATGAAAGGCGACGAAGGAACTAGGAGTTTTAGTCAGTAAAAGTCTGACACGCCCTCCCGCTCCACCCAAGGGCGGGAGATGTCATTGGTTGAATTCTCATTAATCAAAAAATGCGGCTGACATATTATTCCCGGAATAAGAGGCAAAAATGTGGCCTATTGTCAAATTGTTAGACTGCGAAGTCATAGAATACAAACAAAAAATATATATGATAGGTGTACATAACTGCCAATGGTAACGACCCCGACAATTGTAAGTCACGGGTTCAAACCCAGCCACGCGTATTACTTTGTAATATAATAATAATAGAGGTTGTCGACATGTGGGAAGTGGATTCGGCGATCATTGTACCGATAGTCGTGTCGGGTAATGGCTTAATAGTCAAGAGCCTCGACCAACACCTTAGGAGGCTCTCGTTAGGCGGCTGGATCAAGGGCTTGATTCAGAAAGCGGTAATCCTGGACACGGCTCGTATTGTTAGAAGGTTCCTTTCTCTGGAGCCCTGACCGCCGGTAGCTTGGACAGGGTCCAAGCTACCGGCGGTCAGGGCTCCAGCTTCCCGATACCGGTGGGACACTAATTTTTATATTTTTAAACGTTTTTTTTATGTTTTTTTTTTTAAGAAATATTTAAAAATATAATTCATATGTATATTGGTATAATAATAATATTTCCACAACTATCACACAACACCGTCTAGTCCCAAGCTAAGCAGAGCTTGTGTTATGGGTACCAGACAGCTGATAAACATACTTATATATTTCTAAATACATACATATTATAGATAAATAACACCCAGACACAGAACAAATGATCGTGCTCATCACACAAACATTTGTCCTGAGTGGGAATCGAACCCACGACCTCCGGCATAGCAGTCAGGGCCACTAACCACTAAACCAACAGGCCAGTCGAACCAACAGGTGAGGTGTAATTTATTTCAATACGTCAGGAAACCTTTCGAAGACATGTAACATTCACCCTCTCCTAGTGAGGAGGGCTGAGTCCCAGCAGTGGAAACATTATACAGATGATTATTCTATGCATAACTTTCTGGCCTCACTATCAGTATTCGTACCTGCATAAAAACCGGGAGGAATAAAAATTGATTTTCTTAAAATGAGTTTATCAGAGATGTATAGACCCACCGAACCGTACTGTTGGCGGTAGAAAGTTATGAATATTAATTAATGAATAGCATAGCGGAGAATTTTTATAAATGGCCAATACCAAATTAAGCATTTTTGCTCAGGAAATATGAACGATCCCCGTAGCCTCGGCTATCGCCCTCATCTAGTTTAAATTGACGAAAAACATTGACGAATTGACTCTTTTGACAACTCTGTTATTCCTTTTAGTGATAAAGTTAAGAACTTGGGGATATTTATTGACAAGAACTTTTCTTGGACTGCTCAGCTACAAGAAGTCAGCCGTAAGTTATTCGCATCTGCTGCATCTTTGAGAAGACTTCGTAATTTTGTTCCGATTGCCACCAAGATTGCGCTTGCACAGTCACTTCTTCTTCCCATCCTTGATTATGCTGATGCCAGCTATCTTGACCTTACTCAAGAGCAACTGGATAAACTTGAGCGGCTTCAAAATTTTTGTATAAGATTCATATTTGGTCTGCGCAAATATGACCACGTTTCCGAATTTCGTGTAAAGCTCAAGTGGTTGCCAATTCGCCTTCGCCGGAATGCTCATATTCTTTCCCTTTTATATAATATTCTCTTTTCCCCTTTTACGCCTCTTTACCTTAAAAAACGTTTTGAGTTTCTCGGCAACTCACATACAAAACTGCTAAGGTCATCAGAGAACTTGCGACTTAAAATGCCAATCCATACCAGTGCTTTTTATGATAAATCTTTTACTGTTCAGGCTGCTCGTCTGTGGAATGAATTGCCAGATGCAATTAAACGCGCTCAATCGTTGCCTGTTTTTAAAAAACTTGTGAAGGAACATTACTTGTCGCTGTGAATATCGATAGTCGTCATTTATATTTCTGTTTGTAGTCCTCAATATGTATGTATATATGTATCTATTATATAATATATGTATATATCTGTGTATCTATTATAATATATATGTATATTGTTTTGTCACACCATTGACAGCCCCATGTTTTGTCCAGGCAATTACTGTCCATTCCAGGTTGCCTGGAAGAAATCGCTGAATACGATAAGGCCGCCCATTGTATGTATGTGTTTTAGTTTTAAGTTTTTTCTGTATGTGTAATGGTGTACAATAAAGTATATAATAGTGCCATCAGGATGGAGTTTGGTGTGGACAAATGTGCGGTCATGCATGTAAAGCGAGGGGAGGTTGTGGAATCTGTGGGCATTCAACTCACGGATTCCATAAACCTGAGATCTCTCTCTCCAACCGAAACCTATAAGTATTTGGGTATGTCGGAAGCCCTAGGCATCAATATCACTGACATGAAGCAATCGTTGAAGGAGCGTTTCTTTGGACGCCTGAAGAAGGTTTTCAATAGCCTTCTTTCAGGCGGAAACAAGGTGCGCGCCTTCAACGGTTGGGTCATGCCGGTATTGATGTACTCTTTCGGCGTACTCAGATGGACTCAAACGGAACTTGACGCCCTGGATAGGCGGGTTCGAACACTGCTGACTGCATACCGAATGCATCACCCACGATCGTCGGTGATGAGACTGTATATCCCGCGGAAGTGTGGCGGTCGAGGTTTTTTTAAATGCTAAGACCCTACACAACCGCGAGGTATGCAGTCTCAGGGAATATTTCCTAGCTGCCGACGTGGGTATGCATCGAGATGTAGTGGCAGTGGAAAAGGGACTCACCCCTCTCTCCTTGGCTAATGAGAACTGGCGCAAACCGGTAGTGCTTGACACTAACGATCGCAGGGAAGTATGGCAGAGCAAGGAACTTCACGGACGCTTTTTCCGGGCCCTTCACGGGCCCGATGTAGACCAATTGGCGTCCGTAGCTTGGCTGCGTTTCGGTGACCTCTTTGGGGAAACCGAAGGTTTTATCTGTGCAATTATGGACGAAGTTATCATGACGAATAACTACCGGAGATTTATTGTGAAGGACGGCACGGTTGACATCTGTCGGGCATGTCACCGTCCGGGAGAATCAATTCGTCACATTATCTCCGGTTGTTCTCGTCTGGCTAACGGCGAGTATTTGCATAGGCACAACCTTGTAGCCAAGATAATCCATCAGCAACTTGCTTTGAAATACTCTCTTGTGGGATCGGAAGTGCCGTACTACAGGTATGAGCCCGACCCAGTTCTTGATAATGGTCATATAACTTTGTACTGGGATCGGTCCATCATCACTGACAGGACTATAATTGTAGCCAATAAGCCTGATATAGTGGTGGTGGACCGAAACGAGAGGCGTGCAATGATTGTTGACATATCCGTTCCGCATGACGAGAACCTCGTGAAAGCTGAGAAAGATAAACAAATCAAGTATATTGACTTGGCTCGCGAGGTTGTCGACATGTGGGAAGTGGATTCGGCGATCATTGTACCGATAGTCGTGTCGGGTAATGGCTTAATAGCCAAGAGCCTCGACCAACACCTTAGGAGGCTCTCATTAGGCGGCTGGATCAAGGGCTTGATTCAGAAAGCGGTACTCCTGGACACGGCTCGTATTGTTAGGAGGTTCCTTTCTCTGGAGCCCTGACCGCCGGTAGCTTGGACCCTGTTCCCGATACCGGTGGGACACTATTTGTTATATTTTTAAATGTTTTTTTTTAATTTTTTGTAATTTTTTTTTAAAAATATTTAGAAATGTAATTAATAAGCTTATATAATGAATAAAGGAAATAATAATAAAAAGTGTAGAAGTGTTTTTTAAAACTTGTTTTCGAAATAAATATCATTATCCATTACATACATTTTCAAATTCACCTTTAGATGGCATCAAGACGAGAAGAAACAGTTTATGGAGTTACGCATCATGACAATGACACTAACGACACGCAAATTAATATTTTAAATCATTGCATTCCACCGTAGACTTTTATCGAAGATGTGTAAGTGGCACAAAATAACTCTTTTAAAATGTTCGCTCCTATAAACTAGTAAGTAAGCAATCCGAAAGTTTCTTCTGCAATCGGCAGGTTTATTTCTTCCAGATGCCTGGATTCGGGTAGATTTAAACGTCCCCGGGGAAATCAGAATGATACAAATAGCACGGGCCTTTCATCGACCACCATTGCTTGTATTTTTCATTATTTCCACAGATAAAATTAAAATCCATTTTGAATTAGGAAGCCACGGAATTAAGTAAAGCTGCTTTAATTTAGTTGAAGAAGATTTATCACCAGTTTATTTACCTACTTTCGGAACGAATCGAAAAACAAAGCGGTTCTAAATTTCGGAGATATTTTTTACAAACAAATATTGTAAAATGAGTTTTTGTGGTTGACTTCTAATGGGTTCAAATGAAATGTTGCTGCAGATGCTACCAAACGCCATTTGTTTGCCGCTTACCAGAAATTATACTCTTGTTTATAATATATACTAGAATGACCAACATGCTTCGTAATCACAATGCAATGATTTTTTTTTTCGGTGGGAGATGTTCCCACTGAAAAAAAGAAACATTTTGTGACACGTAGACTATGTTCAGTGGACGATTAAGACGGTACTAACGATATAATATTATCATATTTCGAGTTCCGATAAGTAGATTAGGAGCTATGAGGGAACAGATGAAAAAACTCACATACATGCATAGTTATATAGGCGGTCAAAATAATTTATACAACCCTCCTGTGGCTTTGCCGTAGTCGGGAAAAAAAGGTTTAATTTCTTCAAGTTACAGCTCATAAACTATGAATTTAAGTTGTCTCCTATTTTTGAGCTGTTTGGGGTTGCAACGCTTAAGCCGTGGGGTCCGAGTGCACCCTTTTTTAAAGAATTATCCAAACACTTAGCTGACAGTTCGCGTGACCCAATAGCTGGCTTTTACCTCGGTCAGAGATTAAGCATTGCCATACAACGTGGCAGTGTCGCCAGCCTTTAGGGTATACATCCAATTGACAGCGACGCGGAGGAGTTTTATGACACCATATTTAAAATTTTTAAATATAAAAACTTGTATGTTTTTACATCACACATACAATAACAATTACATATTTAATATATTTAAAATATAGAAAGTTAAAACTAACTAAGCAAGGAATTTTTGCCTTTAGTGTGTATAGTTTTAATTAGTTAATTGTTTTTATTTTTCTAGATTCAGCACTTTATTTATTAAACAGAATTTTTCGATATTTGAAAAAAAAAATCTGCAGTAAAATGTTTTCAGCCAGAAAGGCTGAAAACATTAAAATAAGCCAAAGTTTGTATGAATGATGGGCATTCTATCACTCACATTACAATTTTTTGATTTCAATAGAAAACTAGATAACATCCAAAAAAAATAATTTTGTTTTGTCTTTTTAAAATATCTAGAGAAAGATGTCTAATAACTACATAATCACATAAGAGCGGTTGCATGGAAATGTACGTGTGTACCTCGGGTTCGACGCTCTTAAATTGATTTAAAATAAAGACACATTTTGTGTATACGGCTATATTTTACGTTTTCTAGCTAATAATAATTTTCTTTTTAAAAAAATGTTCCCCACATTATGTATACCTATTCGGTCGCGGCACCCAAGCTCTACGCCAGGGGTCACCAAATGGCGGACCGCGGTCCGAATCCGGACCTTGTGTTAACAATACAACTTATTTAACATTATGTAAGTAAAGTAGGTACGTAAATTCATATTGATGGTTTGTCTTGGAACAGGCTCACCGATGACCATCCCCAAGATTTAATGACAATACCCTGCACAAGCTTTACTCCACATTTGGACGAATAGTCTAAGGCAAAAAATTACATTTTTCTCATTAATATTGTAAAACCCTTGGTAGGTACTTACTTATTTTTATTCATAACATGTGTTCATTATTTAATAAAATAATGTACCGGAACCCATTCGTTAAAATTTGACATACCGGACCGCATAGTCATATTTTTTTTAAAAAACGGGGTATTTGTCATTGGATGATTTAACCTACCATAAATAAACCCCTAATGAAAATAATTGGTGAGCCACGCCATCCGTCTTGTCTGATCAAAACAAATTTACCTAGTTACTTGCATTGTAAGTCAAGAAAGAGTTACGAATAAATCTAAGCTTACATTTAATTTATACTTGCGGAATTAATCGTGTATTTCATTTACCCTCCCATGTTCTTTATGTTCCCCTTAGCTAAGGGATGGGGGAAGTTCCCCTGTTTGATCCTTTGAATTTTGGTTAAACTTGTGGGACAAAGACCTTTTGCTACATTCAACATAAGATGCCACAGTTATTGCACTTTAGCATAAGAATAGGGTTTCCTTGCGTGATCGAATCAGGAATGAAGATATCCGCAGGAGAACCAAGGTTGCCGACCGCCAAACTAAACTGGCAATGGGCAGGTCACATTACTCGCAGAACAGATGGCCGTTAGGGCCGAAATATCCTAGAGTGGTGGCCCGAAGACGCAGTGTTAGAAGGCCTTCTACAAGGTGGACCGATGACCTCGTAAAGGTGGCGGGAATCCGATGAATGCGAGACGCACAGGATCGTTCATTGTGGCGACATTTGGGGAGGCCTATGTCTAGCAGTGGACATCTTTGGGCTGAAATGATGATGATGATGATAGCAATAGAGAATATGCAATAAAAAATATTTGTGAACTAAACAGTTTGTCATTAAAGATACAAAAACAGAATACTTAATTGTGAACACGAAATCAAAATTGGTAGGATAGAAAAAGAAACAATTTAAAAAAGATAAGTATATTTGTCTCTCGCCAGGATGCCGTTTTCTATGGTGGCCGTACAGGTGCCATGGGCTTTGACTACAAAGAGCATGTCTAACTTCTCTTTCATAATAGCAGCTTTGAAGCTTTATAACTCCACTAGTTTCTGCCAGCGGTTTTGCCCGCGTGAATTTCGGTTTCTCCATACAAACTTACAACACCCGTTTTACCCTTTCAGGGGTTTTTTTTTTTTTTTTTTTTTTTTGGGTAGGTAAAATCATCCAATGACGAATCCCGCCCTTATGACGAATCCCGCCCTTACCCTTTCAGGGGTGGTCTTTCGTAAAATCCGTTCTTAGTGGATTTCTACACCCTATAAGGAAGCTACCTGACAAATTTTAAGTTTGTAGGTGTTATGGTTTCTGGGATTTTGTGATTAATATTTGAGTGGTATTTCGTTTTTATAATAACATTTTTATTTTCTAAAACAGAAATATGAAAAAAAATCTACCTAAATCTACATCTATTGTGTTTTTTGTATCAAATTTTTGCGTATGGGTAGCTCGCTGTCCGACCGTCCGGTAACCAACCGAACCGAGCCCAAGCCGTCGATGGTTGGGCACGCCACGATTGAGGCGGTAAGGCCCCTCTTTGAGGCGTGGCTGGAAAGGCCTCACGGCGTCATAACCTTCCGCATGGCGCAGGTACTAACCGAACATGGCAAGTTCGGGCCGTACCTGTACAAGATCCGTGCGGAGGTGACGCCCGGGTGTCGTCACTGTGCGGAACGCCCGGTGGACACGGTGGAGCACACGGTAGAGGTGTGCCCCGCTTGGGAAGAGCATCGCCGTGTCCTCGTGGGGGCAATCGGAGGCGATCTCTCGCGCCGGGGCTTGGTTCAAGCCATGCTCCGGAGCGAGGAGGAGTGGCAGGCGGTCGCCTCCTTCTGCGAAGCAGTAATGCTAGCAAAGGAGGAGGCTGACCGTATCAGGCAACGGCGCTCACGCCGCAGCCGCCGCCGTAACTCCGATCCAAATTTCCGGCCACCGTAGACGCGGGCTTGCGGACGGCGGGCAATGGGTAGCTCGCTGTCCGTTTGTCCGGTAACAGACCGGACCGAGCCCAAGTCGTTTACGGCGCGCACTGTTCCCGTGCGCCTCAAGGAGTTGTCAGCAAACCGTAGGGGCCCAGTAGGGTCGAGGCCTAGTCTGGGGCTCTGGGAAGGTATGAAAATGCATACCAGGGCCCTGGAACCAAGGCAGGGAAGGAACAGGGTAGGTTTTTAGTCAGTAAAAGTCTGACACTACTTCCCGCTCCGCCCAAGGGCGGGATTTGTCATTGGATGATTTTACCTACCGTAAAAAAAAAAAAAAAAAAAAAAGCCGTCGATGGTACGTAATGTTCCCGCACACCTCAAGGAGCTGTCAGCAAACCGTAGAGGCGCAGCCTGCTAGCTGCACGCAAGCAGGGTCGAAACCTACTGAAAAGAAGGCTCGGCCCCGGTATAATACGCACCGAAGAAACGGGGTAGGTTTTTAGCCAGTAAGAATCTGACACTATCTCCCACCCCGCCCAAGAGCGTGATGTGTCATTGGATGATGTAACCTACCATAAAAAAAAGTTGTAATAACGATGAATTTTTCAGCAAATCGTTGCAGACAAATGATGATTTTAATTGGTGCAATTCAATTTGGTGCTTCTTTAATTACCGCTATCAATTTAATGGTTGTTCGAACTATTTACTCGGTATACAGGCATCAATTTTGCTCGTTAACTCGATAAATTTGGTTCCAGTTACCGATGAGAAACATCGTGTCGGTTTGCAAACGAGTTAATGCTTGGGTAGATACAAGACTAACTGATCAGACAGGGTTTTTAATTTATCAAAAAAATCTCTCTTGATATGGTTTTAAATCACTCTAATTATGATTATTTCGATACTAGTAAGCAGTTACGGCTTGCTTGTTGGTATTTCAGAAACTTTTTCATGGAAGACTTTACGTTGGATTAAATCCGAACTGATCCTACTACCTTTTTAAAGCTCCGTAGCTCAAAAGTAATAAACGTCTGTCAAGAAGGGTCTTGACAGACAGACAGACATCTTTCTTTCTAAGGAACGCGTGGAGGTATCGAGTTGCAACTAAAACCATATACTCATGACTGTGGTCCCTTAAAGTTGAGAAAAAAATCGAACTTCTAAGTTAACGAAAAATGAAGTACGGCCGTTTATTTCGCAAAAGATGTATATTTCGACACTCTCAAGGGAATAAAAATTCACAGAGAACTTTCCGTTGACCTAGAATCCTGAATTTTGGCATGAAGCATAGGAAAAAGTCGGAAAATGTAAAAAAAAATACTTTTGCAATTCCGCAAAATCTTCGAGAATTGAACTCTTTTCATAAGTAAGACTGTACGGCCCCTCGTGTGTGAGTTTGACTTGCAAGGGCAAGTCGAACTCGCACACGAGGGAACGCCTGGTTTTTAATTCTAATATAATACCAATTTTAACAATGTTTTATTGTATCACTAAAGTGCATGTGTGTACATAGAAACAAATACCAATACGCCACTATAGAGATACGTCAATTCCCATATTATTTGCCTACTATATTTAGATAATATCTATTTGGATAATTGATTTCTTAAAAACACTGCTTAGGTGCAATAAGCAAAATATCCCTGCTTGTATTATGATTATGACTTAATTTTCTTATTGGGATTTATAAGGGTGTGCCAGTGTGTGTTCCAGTTACATGTTTTATATGTTACCGGTAATCTGTATAATTCGTTATTCTATACAACACTTAGGTATTTTATAGAATACCTAAAACATGTAGGTAATGCATGAAATATTATTTATTTTATACTTTGCCTAGGCATTCTATAAACTATAAAACGCGCAGTCGGTAATGTGTGTAAACCACGAGAGCAGGGTAGATAACATAATTTTAAGGTACAGACAGGTTAGGTCAGAGCCTGAACCTAAACCTGAGTACTTATAAGCAAATTACATTATAGCAAATTACGTTACTTATAGCCATAAGAATTTTTAATTAGTACTCAGGTCCTATTTCTGTTCTCGGGGTTTCAAGAAAGGTCAAATATCGGGGTGCCCTTAAAATTCCTGCTCTCGTCATTTACACTCATTGTTTTTATTTAACAGAAAATGTTTAATTTTCCCAAATATAGAACAAAATTTATTTATGTTACAAATTGCCAGTGGACCAACAGGTACTCTATACAATCCCTACGAATTGTATACGTTACCTAGGTAAAGTATGGAATGGACAATAATATTCATAAAATTTCATACATTGCTTGGACGCCCCAGGAATTCCATACATTGGCTAGGTATTGTATAGAATTCTTGATTTGTACAGATTGCCGGGACAAAAATTATACATCTCAAAAACTACTGGTTTGAAATGATAAATTCTTTTTGTATTGATAGCCCATTTATCAAAGAACAATTAGAGGTTATGTAACATCACGCTACGATCAATAGGAATGGAAAAGTAACCAAAGACGTGGGTGAAACCAAGAGAGACAGCTTGTAAAAATATATTATTATTCTAAGAGACCTATAAGCTTCTTACGACTAAAATTGTTTAGAGCTTTGACGATCGGTTTATATTTTATGAAAGGGACGATGGGTTCTAGACAAAACAATAGTCTATAAACGAAAACGTTTTCTGTATTGTCAAAGAGAAATGGATTGACTGCCTGACATTTAGGAGGCACTTGTCAATCCTAATTGCATAGAAAGTAATATCTTTGCGCCCAACTTAGCTCAGTTTTGTTTTATAAAATTTTATTGGTCATCGACACATACAAATACATAAGTGTCTATCCAGGTTCTTTTTACCCGACTGCGCCAGAAGGAGGGTTATGTTTTTCGAGAGTATGTATGTATAATTGTTTGGCACGCTTTGCAGCCTGAACGGCTGGATGGATTTTAGCTTGAGAGGTGTCATTAGATTCGTATTTACTGTGATAGTGACACTGGGTATATTAAAATAAAAAAAACAAAACGCCGATTTATCGCGCCAAATTCAAATGGCGCGATAAATGGCACGCGCTGCGGCCTGAACGGCTCGATGGATTTTAGTTTGTAAGGTGTCGTTTGATTCTTAATTGCTGTGAAAGGGATATCGTAATAAAAAAAAAAACTAAAAAAAAACGGTAATTTAAAAAAGACTGCTTTTCTGAGTATTCATGAAAAAGCCCTAAAACAAGAAAGTCGTTGTACCCGATTGCACTTAACTATATAAAATTTTAAATACAAGATAAATTGTAACAGTCGGGACCCATTCTAGAAAATCAGCTGCCTAGTCAGTAGATTGGAGTAGTCTGCAATGTAATAAAGGTATGTGCTCTCAATTCACTAAGCCTCTATTTCTTTGTTTTAGGGCTTTTTCATGAATACTCAGAAAAGTAGTCGGGCTTTTTAGTTTTTTTTCTTATAGCTCTTACCAGAGATGTCTTAGACATCTTTTTTTACGTGGGAAAATCATCCAATGACATCTCGCGTTCTTGAGCGGAGCGAGAGTGCGTTTGAGACTTCTACTGACTAAAAACCCATTCCGTTGCTTCTTTGCTTTTATTCCAGTGCCCTAGGGTTCACTTTCGCACAAACTGTGGCCCCAGTAACCTTCAACCCTGCTGGGCTCTTATTGTTTGCTGACTTCTCCTTGAGGCGCGCGTGGAACCTAGAGTAGCAAGATGGCTTTTTTTATTTTATCTTTACAAATCGATTGTAATGATTTTAAAATAAAATGTTCATAAATCGTTTGAATTCTATTTAAAAGCGATAGATGGCGCTAGTTGTTACAGGAACTATAGACATTAAGTAATAATATTTTAGTATTAGAATTTATGTATTTGTTTTCTATAAATATGTCATAATTATTCAAATTAAATATTTACTTGCAGTTAATTATAGATAAACCTTAATGTATATTAGTTAGTCAAAGCTAATTGATGTTTCGTACTATTTAATTTGCCCTGATTGGTCGGTTAGTTGACCGATTGTTTGTGAAAGTTTGTGGTGGGGAAACATTGAGTTTGTAACTGTCATTTTAGACAGAGGCAGTCTGCTTTGAGTTGTTGAACAGTGAACATGTCTTACCAAAAGATGTATTTGTAACTGATTGTTAATAGAATGGTAAATTATGAAATGATCAAAGTGAATAAAATATTTATATAAATGAAGTTGAAGTGTTTGATTTCATGATACGATAGTGTTTCATGTACTGGATCGACCCTCCACGGGATTAAAATGATCAAAATTTAACAGTGCATAAAAACTATGCACTTTCGACCTTTCCCACTGCCCAGCAGTGGGAAAGTATAGGCTAACTAAAGACAACTATACTGTTACTCTCGAAAACACAATTGGGTTTAAATCAGCACAGATTGTTCCCACCCAGAGTGGTAAAACTATTTTTTTCTTTATTATTGATAGGCCTGCGTTTAATCACTATACAACGTGGCAATTAGGTTATCACATTAAATTATGTAGCATGTATTACAAGTGGTTATCAGTCCGTTAAAATAGTAAAATAAATAATTTTACTAAAATTAAGAAAATGCATTTTTCAAACAAAATAAATAGCGTATAAAATTGGTAAAAAATAAATCATCCTTTATAATATTAGTTCACTGACCTGTAAAAGCGGCAACGCCCGCCGCGACGCCGGCGAGTACGTACGCGCCGTACCTACGCGAGATACGAATACCTACTTGTGGGTGTAGGCACGCGCGTGTGGTGTAAGTGTGCAACATAGGTACTTTATGTTGTTGTTTTAAGAAATCGTCACAAATTAACTTTAAAAATCTCCACTTAAATTTTAAATTTTCACATTTTCAAAATGTCCACCATGCTTCTGTACATACAAACGATATCGTCATATGATATTGTTTCGAACTTTTCTAAGTAGGTCATCATTCGCGGCTAAATTTTTTAAATTGTCAGAGGCACGAAATATTCGATTTTTTAAATGTCCCCATAAAAAAAATCGAGGGGTGTTTAAGCGTCTGGTTACGCACAAACTGTCACACACCACTTTCACTAATGTACAACTAATAATACAAACAGTATTATTAAACTATCTAATTCCTATTAAAAAAATAAAGCTAACACAAATCAATATCCACAAAAATAAAAAAAACAATAAGTTCGAAGGGCGCGCGCGCAGATAGTAAACTCGTCAACTATCCCTCAAGTATTTTGGCGGCGGACTAGATTCATTCATCGAACGCACTAAAGAAATTAGAATTATGCCTATAACCACTCCCGTACCCCGTAGCATTTCGAGTATTAGAAATTTATACCTTAAGTCGTCAACTGTAAGAATATTGTTGCATATTTTTCTTTGTCTCTTGTTATGTTTTAATTTACCGCACAAAGACGCCTTCAACTATTAGCTGTAAGGACATTTTTGTCTTGAATTGTTTACGTTTCTTATTACGAGAAACATAAACAATTCAAACGTAAACAGTTTGTAAAATGATAGTCTAGTACTTGTAGGTAATACGAATGGCAACGTTTGAAGTTGTGAATTAGGTATCTTCACCAACCACGGGTCTTTGACCTACTTTTATTGGCCAGCTGATTAAGTTTGTGCAATACATGATGTTGCGAAATATTAAAATGAAAAAAAAATTCCCACGGCTATAATATTGTTTATTATTAAATTATTTTAACCGTATATGATAAAATACCTAATTCTGAGTACGTGGTTTCAATTAATGTGATAACCTAATCGCCACGCTGTATAACCTGAAAGTAATTGATGATGTAGTCGACGGTGGATCACGCTTGCCAGAAGTAACCTATTCACTTTAAGTTTGTACGAGTAGTTATCAGTAAACTAATGAATGATGTTTTCCCCAAAAAAAAAGGGATTCACTACCCGACATACTCGTATCGGTTACATTTGTCAATTCTGAAAGAATGTCACATTTCTACCCTGAATCAAGACAGATTTTTTTTATATAAAACAGTATTGCCCTCAATCGGCACATACAAATAAGTGTCTATCCAGGTTCAATTCTCACACCCGCCTGACAAACTTTCAACATACTGAAGCGTCTAAAAGCAATATGGCTGTCACACTGCCACACAATAAATTGGGAACATTTCCACCTACCATCAAACTTATACCGAAATTATAGTTCCTTAGGGAAATCCAAACAAAACACTTGGAAGTTTATCGACTGATTACAAAATATAACGTGTAGTTTCCTTGCCTTGTCCCCCTGTACAAATATAAGTTTTGTTGGAACGGTAAATGGATTGTAATGGACGCTAATAGCTATGTCCTTTGGACACAATGATGAAATATCATCAAAATTACACACAAGGAAGTGGTTGAGTATTGGGTTGAGTTTGATATGTACTGTTATTTTGAGGTCAGTGAAATTAATTCCTCGTCATGGTTTAATTTCACTTAAAATATGAAGGCAATTTGTTGTGATTATGGATATTTAAACCATAGGAAACTTACTTAGCACTGACCTCTGAGCCTACTGCACGACACTAAAGACGTGTAGCCTGTGGATCGACTAAATGACAAAATCGCACCGCGCACTTCGTCTCCAGTTCAATAACGCGTTCAGGATAATTTTTATTTTAAATGTATAGGCATGTTTGATGACTATCTCCTGATGTTAAACGATGATGTGGCCGACGATGGAACTAACCTACTCTAACCTACTCTTGATTTAAAGACTCCTAGGTGGTCAGGAAATAGAGACTGCGGCAGGGAATTCCACGCCTTAGCTGTGTGGATAATGAATGAGTTCCCAAAATGCTCTGTACGTTGTAATGAGATATCCACTGATAGCGCAACTCCGTACGTCTAGTGGTCCGATATTGTTGGGCTCCCCGGCTATGTAAGCGCGCGTGGATTGTTTTCATACATTAATGTGCAAGAGAGGCACGTCGTTGATGCATCGAGTCTGGGGGAGAACTAATGGCATGCTGATGGCGCTTGCAAAGATTTTTGCATCATAATACCCAGTTATTTGCGACAGATAATGGGGTTAGCCTTAGACGTAGCAAGCAATTTAAATTTAATTTTATATAATTGCGTTTATGATTGTGACTATTGTGTTTTATTATTTTTATATATGTTAATAATACTTACAATAAAAAAATATTATTATTATTTTGGGTCAGTATAACTCAGACTCCTGAAGTCTTTAGCCTTTAGATGGCGTACGAGGAGCCGAAACCAGCTCGCAGACGCCCTTCAAATAGTTTACTGGGACGTGGTACCAACCGAGGATTATTCCTGTACGCTCTACGCTACACTCTAAAAAAAAACCCTGGTTGGCAAAAACTGTTGCAACATTTGGAAAACAAAGATAACAGGTATTTGAAATCTCAAGTGGACTGGTCCCAAGAACTATGTTAAGACTATTGCCCCTACCTATACAATTTTATTAATATCCATCGATAGAAAGACAGGGGGTAACTTGCACACTGAATAAATGGGCCCACGAAAACGGTCGCTAGCACGAAATGACGTAGTAAAAAGTGGGCACCTGATTCTGAGGAGCTTGAGGAGTGGTGAGGTATACTGCGGCTGACAAGACAAAGTACGGTCAAGGTCAACAACACCTTACTGCATTATTTATACAAGTATACTTTCTTGTTCCGTTTGAATATAGAATTCTAAGTCAATCCGAAGATACTGATAGATATCCAATTTTATAAGTAAGGATCTAATATTATAAGACGCAATCATTCTACACAGCCTTTACCGAAATATTTACCGGTGTAAAGCCACTTCATAATAATTTCACTATCAACACTAATTTAAAGTGTCAATGATTGCTTAACCATTGAACTGAACTGTCGAAGGTCGACTTAAAGGTCACAAGGCGATATTCAACCCCAGCCTGCTATTGTGGTAAATCCAAGCGTTACCCAAGTATTTAGCGTTATTGAAAGGATAATTGATTTTAACGGGCTATTGGTAAAATGTGCTCCTAATTGATATTATTTGTGTTCCAGTTAATGTATTGATGTTTTATATTTGACTAACAGTAGTTTACGTAGTATTATAATATTGGTTATCGTCATAATTTCAGCGAAAGTTAAGTCTTAAAAAAAACAGGGATGTATTTTGATTTTAAAAATCAGTAAATATTTTCTCTCCTCTGGATGGAGCGAGAAGGAGTGTTAGACTTTTATAGAAGACCCACCAGAATTTCTTCAGATGGCCTTTGCGGTCCAGAGCCGCGGTGTATTTTAGGAACAATTCTAGCCTTTGCTTCTTATATCCAGTATTCTATTCACCAGACCATCGGTCCAACTTGTCAATTTGGTACCTGCCTAATGGCAATGAATGCGTAGGTTTTTTTATCTGCTTACCATCTCACCTACTTTAGTGACATCATCTTATTCATCATCATTTTTAGGCTTATAACACTAATATTATGAAGGCGAATATTTGTATGTGTGTTATGTACATGTGTGTATATTTGTTACTTTTTCACAATCAAACTGTTGAACGCATTTGGATGAAATTTAACACACGGGTAAACCAGGTCTTGGAATAGGACAGAGGACCCTTTTTATGACGGGAATATGTTGCCTTGAGATGATTTTCTACTGTTATGCAGACGAAACCTCTGTCAGAAACCAGTTTCAGAATATTAACTGTTTAAATCTGCAAAGATTTTCATAAGCCTAGAAAAGATAGATAGATAGATAGATAGATGTATTTTTTATTGTACACCAAAAAATAAAATTACATAAAGAACTTAAAATTAATAGGGTGTCACAATGGGCGGTCTTATCGCTAAAAGCGATCTCTTACAGACAACCTTTGGATGGATTACACAGAGAAGGAGAAAAAGATTCTATAAAAGTTATTCAGCGAGCTAAAAAAGTATGTCGGCACCAGAAAAAAGGTCAAATATTCAAGGTTCTCTCAGTGTTGTACGGTTCTTAAAATGAAATACGGCCTTATAAGTCGCACAAGTGGCGTAAAACTGACCTTTACTTTAGGGCAATATATCACTGCATAGCGTAATGTGGCCTATGGGAGTACTAACCGTTTTGAAATCGCTTCCGTGCCTATTGACATTAAATACCTGGAGCTAGTGTGTGTCAGACTAGGTATGCTAACAGCTTTTTTGCTGGTCACATGTGGAATAAGGCACGGTATGAGCGATTGTGATTATTTTAATTGGGCTTTGATATTTAAATGCTGTGATTGCTGCCATGTTTTCCACTAAGCTGCATTTTTTTTTAAATATCTGTTCTAGTGTTTATTTTATTATCTATACATACATGTAAATATGAGTATTTTTTTATATTCCACAACTTTCGCACAACTTTGTCTAGTCCCAAGCTAAGCAGAGCTAGGTACTAGACAACTGATAAACATACTTATATAATTTTTAAATACATACATATTGTAGACAAATTTTACCCACAAATTACACTCAGACACAGAACAAATGATCGTACTCGTAAAATATACATTTGTCTCGGGTGAAAATCGAATTCACGACCACGGGATAGTAGTCAGGGCCACTAACCACTAGACGCACAGGCCAGATACACATAATAATTATGTCATGTATACTATGCCAAGTACCTATACCATACATAAAATGTCACAATTTACAGTTTAATAATAATCCTTCTGACCAAATTTCAATTGGTCGCCAATCTCAACGGACGTTAACCTAGTACATAGATGGCATTACAATAGTACCATTTATTTCTTCCTGCAGACCAGCGAAAGAAGAAATTAAAAGAAATGCAGCCGATAGTCAGTATATAAATACTTGAGACAAAGATTGTGTGAAGTCTTAAACTAAAGTGCTAAATAATTTTAATACTAATATATCTATACACCGTTAAATTTGGGGTCAATTCGGTACATGAAACAGTATCGATTTGTAAAGATAAAATTAAAAAATAAAGTACTGTGTACGAAAAAACGTCAGCTGGGCGATTTCAATGACCTTTAGATACTTAGTACGCAATGACCGACAACTACCTACAAGGCCCTTGACTCGTTTACTTAAAGAAATTAATTTTGGATATGCGTATATGTAAAAAGTATTTTTTTTTAATTTTATCTTTACAAATCGATAGTGTTTCATGTACCGGATAGACCATAAAAAAAATTGTGTATAGGTACCTAATACTATAAGTATATACATAATATAAATTTATGTATTTATAATTATCACCGTTAATATGAAAGCTAGTTTTTTTTTACTTTATTTTTGAAAAGTGAAATCTTTACCATCATCTTGAAGTGAACAAGTATTTTTTAACATATTTTAATTATAATTTTACCCGTATTGATCTAAAAAGTGCTACAGCTGTGTTTCCTTATTTCAATTACATATTATCTGAGAGTACTCAATACCTTTAAGTCTACTAAGGGATTCGCACACTATATTGTAGACTCAGCTCCTTGCTCTAAACTTTATAGTAAACGGACCGCAACGTGTTGAAATAAACTTCTAGGTTTAGCCTTACGTCTAGTTTAGCCAATGTTTAAACCAGAACTTTAGTTTCTTTACTTTCTGCAGAAATTCAGTTGTATTTGCACGTAACCAGTAGATATACTGATGTTTCAGCCGTTTTGAGATTTATTGGTGCTGCTCATAAACGAGCTTGTTTGAGAGAAATTTATTGCCCTGTGACAATCGCCGAACACAGCGCAGCAATTACGTGAACTATCTGGAGCAATATTGCTCGATACAATTTTCGGGAATAACGAGCAATACTGATCGATATAAGTAACAGTTATAGTAGCTTGCTTGTTTTGTATTCAAGTCATATAAATAATCCCTAAGAGTCGATTCATATCAAAATGGCAGCGACTGGCAGTGACACGGTGAGTGAAATAATTTTAAACTTTATCTTCATCCTTAAAAGACCAGTATTGCTTGAAAGATTCAAAAAGGGCGCGGCTGCCCACGGTGCTGCGAGAAGTCAATCAGTATTGCGAGAGTCAGTCGGCCACTCACGTCTTGTTAGTGGTTCTGACTACTGCCAGCAAACTTCAATTCCAGCGTGAATTCTTCCAGCTCTTAGTCATTGAATAAGAACGTAGATAAATACTCCCATACTACATCTGGCTTTTTTTTACTTATATTGCACACAGTGTAAAAACAGTTACAAATAACGTTAAGCTCAACGAGTACATTACTGAATCTGAACTTAAAGAAAATATATACAAAGAAAGAAAATACTTTTATACTGTTTTTAAAGGAAGTATAACGATTGAAAAAGTGTTTTTATGAATATTTAGATTATTTAATATCTGGTTTATTTATCTTAGATAAGTAGACCATCGTCGATGATGCACTCATCAAATCAAAATTTCAAAGTATTGAGCATCGACGCCAAGGTGCTAGCCGTCGGTTTTTTAACGTTTATACTTCGGGAGTGTGCATCGGAATTTCACAATTTAATCCCGCCAAATCGGTTCTATCATTAAACTACCAAATGTATGGCGTTGTGCCACAGTTACTGGTCTTTTAGTTTGGGGGAATCCAACAAATATAAATAAAGTATTTCTTGTTCAGAAAAATGTGAGCATTATGTCGATGGCCCCACCGAATAAACGTGCAAGAGCACTTACACGATTTTTTTTTTTTTGCATTTTTCGTTTCTTTTGCCTATCTTGCACCTATTTAATTTTTTTTTATGAATTTTAGACCCAAAACACGTGTATTATAATAGTTTATTTTTTTATTCTAGGGAAACAATTAATTTAAAAGTCATAGGAATAATAGTTTATGCTGTTATTACATGCCTTTTGAGTCGCCAAGTACACAAGAATAAACATGTTAAAACTTACAGACGTTTAAGAAGATTTCTAACTGTTTTCAAATTTGGGCAATGTCTTCTTACAGGTTTATTCGTGTAGAAATGTATGCAAACTTTATTACTAATGTTTTATTACACAAAATGGAAGTATTATTATAAATAGGTTAATAAAATTAAAGCTGTACTCACAATGAATGTGTTCCCAAAACACTTTGTGCGTATTGGTGGGATGTCCAACATGTACCGGTGCACGACTTACGCGTGGAGATGCAACGCCGGGGCGAAACTCCGCTGCCGCGACAAGTTGCGGCATGGCGGACAGAGTTCCGGCGGGAAATGGCGAGAGCGACTGTCGCAACCCCGCGCTGGGCACGCCACGATCGAGGCGGTAAGGCCCCTCTTTGAGGCGTGGCTGGAAAGGCCTCACAGCGTCGTCACCTTCCGTTTGGCACAGGTACTAACCGAACACGGCCAGTTTGGGACGTACCTGTACAAGATTCGTGCGAAGACGACGCCCAGATGTCGCCACTGTGCGGACCGCCTGGAGGACACCGTGGAGCACACAATCGAGGTGTGCCCCGCTTGGGAAGAGCATCACCGTGTCCTCGTGGAGGCGATCGGCGGCGGTGATCTCTCACGCCGGGGCTTGGTTCAAGCTATGCTCCGGAGCGATGAGGAGTGGTGGCGGTCGCCTCCTTCTGCGAAGCAGTAATGCTAGCAAAGGAGGAGGCCGACCGCATCAGGCAACGGCGCACATGCCACCGCCGCCGCCCGGATACCGATCCCGATTTCCGGCCACCGAAGGCGCGGACTCGCGGACGGCGGGCAATGAGTAGCTCGCTGTCCGTCCGTCCGCTAACAGACCGGTCCGAGCTCAAGTTTTTTACGGCGTGCACTGTTCCCGCGCGGAGTTGTCAGCAAACTGTAGGGGCCCAGCAGGGCCGAAGCCTACTGGGGCCAAAGGTTATGTGAAAATGTCACCCGGGGCCCCACCCAAGGGCGGGATTTGTCATTGGTTGATTTTATCCACCACATAAAAAAAAAACCATGTACCGGTGGCGCAACGCCGTGCGTCTGGTAGTCCGATGATGGAACGCGCTAGGCGGAATTAGGCTATGCAATTCTGTCGCACACTCCCCGAAATGTAACCGATAGAAAACCGACAGGCTAGCAACTTGGCGTCGATGTTCAAGACTTTGAAGCCTCGGCTCGACGATTGCATTATTGCCAATGATCCTCCTGGCTCAATAGTCTCAAGCGCATCAAGCTGGTATCGAGCAGATCCGTCCCAAAGATGAGAGCAGTACTCCATACACGATCGAACTTGCGCTTGATAAAGTTTGAGCAGCTGTTCCGGCGTGAAGTACTGTTTGACCTTTGTGAGGATTCCCAGCTTTTTTGCAGCCAGTTGAGACTTTGCTTCGATCTATGGCCCAAAGTTGAGAGTAGATGTCAACCTTACACCAAGAAGATAAAGATGGTAGGTTACCGGCACGGTTACACCCCGGAAGTTGAAGCAGGGCTGAATTGATTTTAGCGGAAAATAGACACGCCCTGGGTCTTAGCAGCATAGAACCTGACCAAATTGGCATCGCCCTATTCAGAGACTGCCTCCAAGGCCAAGTTCAAGCGCTCAACTAACCAACCTCTCGAAGAGACTGGATCTGTGACCCACTAGCTTGTGCGCTGGATATGTAACTCTCAGCAACAATGCTGTCGTCTGCATACCCAAAGGCACCGAGTTTAAGCAGATCGTTTATGTGCAGCAAGAACAATGTTGCCGAGAGTACTGACCTCTGAGGGACCCCGGCATTTGACCAGATGAGCAGCCATCGATGACCACTCGGGTAGACCGATCCCTCAGGAAGTCTACGATCCAAGCACACAATTCAGCAGGTATACCGAAAGAAGGAAGCTTACTAATCAGGCTTTCGTGCCAGACCCTATCGAAAGCCTTCGAGATGTCGAGGGAAAAGGCAAGTGCTTCCCCGCGCTTCTCGATGGCCTCACTCCAGATGTGAATGGCATACGCTAGATCACCAGTTGACCGATTTCGGCGAAATCCTTTTTATCTTTACAAATCGATAGTGTTTTATGTACCGAATCGACCCTCCGCGAGATTAAAACGACCAAAATTTAACGGAGTATACACTCCCGATCAAATGTATTACTTGATAGAGAATGCCAAAGTTACTGGGCATAAGTACCAAGTAAAACAAATGACACAAAATGATTTTATGGATTTTAAAGAGTTATTATAGGGAAAGAACACAAATGGTGATAAAATTTACTGGAGCAAAATAAAAGAAGTAATACTCTAGTAAATTTACTTCAGATATAGTTTGGAAGACGAATTACGAGAGATGCAAATCTTGATAAGAACTAACTCAAGAATGAGGCGGGGAGAACCTACAGAAGATGTTGAAAACCTCAACTAGCGTACACTAGCATGTTACCTATAGCACTTCCTTTACTGAAGGATTTGATAAGTCTTTGTAATTCAGGAACAATACCAAACCATTATCAAAGTTTTTATAAAAATCTACTACCATTAGATAACTCCATCTAGGTCGCCAATGACAGTGAGGAGGAGGACTAGTGTTTCTAATATTGCAATTTGATTTTTTTTTTTAATCAATAAGATTAGTACTTTGTGTTCACATGGATAAAAACCATGATTATATTTTTTATTCTATATAATATCTGTATTTTATTTCAATCTTTTTAATTATTTATTTACCATGCATTAACAAAGATGTATTACATAAACGAAAACTGATCTTATTAACTCTGATATAAGTGTATTCGCTCTTTCCAATCATATGATAGCAGAACAATGTACTGTAAACAAGCGTGTAAATAGTTATAGCTGGCTTCAAAAACAAACTTGATTTACGGAGAATAATAGTGTAACCTTAAGTACATTTTATTCGTTGTGTATTATTACACGAATAAACGTGTAATGACATATTACTGTAACCTAGTCACGCGTATTTCACAAGAGTAAAAACATTAAATTGTTTTTCATGAATTTCTTGAAACTCGTTGATTTTTTTAAAGAAGTAAATATACAAATCTATAGTTTATTTTTTTACCTTTATTTCGATTATACATTATTTATATCTATTTACAATGAAATGAGCGTTATTGAAGTTTATACGTTTTTATTTTTTACTGAAAAGTTGTCACTTTTCTCTTACACGTTTATTCGGTGGGGCCATCGATGTGGCGTGGGCCCTATAGAATCGTGTCGTCCACTTTTTAAAAGTCTTGGTTTACTGACCGTTGTCTTCAAACAGGGTGTATCTGACAGCGTACCACAAACGAATATTATGGATCCAGTACATGTTTCTGGACCCCAGTGGTGGAATTTTTCGACGGTATTTTCTTAATAAAAAAAATCTCTGCTTTTTTTTAATTTAAGCGGTATAAAATCGTTATTTTAATATTTTTTGTGAATTAAAGGAATGAATTACTTCTAAAGTTAAAAATGTTGTCGGGGTTGATAAACATAACGATTTTATCAACCCCTGTAACTTTTTAATAAAATAATTTTAAATATATTTTTTTCTTTTTTTACTGAATGTTCGAGGTTGGTCAGAATAACAGTTTCACACAATTTAATTAAAAAAAGCACCGTATAAAAAAATAAAGGAAAATAGTGACGAAAAATTCCACCACTGGGGTGTCCAGAATCATGTACTGGATCCATGGTACTCGTTTGTGGTACGATATTAGATACATCCTGTATATTGCAAATTGGTTTACTTTTTAAAGAAAATCCGGAATTGTTCAAAAAGTTTGGAAAAGAAAATTGTACCCTAGCAGAGATACGACGTTACTTAGAAGCACTTGCTGTAAAAGTTCTTTGTATCAGAAAAACTGTAGCATGATGGCAATACGCGTTTCTAATAAAATACCTCAATGTATCAGGGAACTACAATTAATTTTGACTAGCCTGTTGGTCTAGTTGTTAGTGGCCCTGACTGCTATGCCGGAGGTCGTGGGTTCGATTCCCACCCAGGACAAATGTTTGTGTGATGAACACGATCATTTGTTCTGTGTCTGGGTGTTATTTATCTATAATATATATGTATTTAGAAATATATAAGTATGTTTATCAGCAGTCTGGTACCCATAACACAAGCTCTGCTTAGCTTGGGGCTAGACGGTGTTGTGTGATAGTTAAAAAAAATAAGATTTTTGAAAATGATATTATGTGAATGGCTGTTGGACAAGTGTTACGAGTATTATAACTTAAATGATTTTTTAATGACAAGAATTACCTAGGAAGAAAATATAAGTGACACATATATCTAATTGTGACATGTTAAAAATGTAAAATAATATTATTCAATATGGGATTCAATTAAGGTTTCTATGAATGCTGTATATATTTTAAGTAATGTGTAATAATTTTAAATTTTAATTGACATTATACTATCCAATATTTGTATACCAATCACTGGTGAAACATGTGAAACTTATTACTGTATATAACATCCTCATTACCATGTTTCTGCCAAATAAAGCACTTTACTCTACTACGTACGTACTTTATGTTGGAGCTCCTACCCGTACGCACAAAAAGTTTTAGGAAAGTGCGCGTGTGCGTACAGCCTAATGATTGGAATTTCCCACCGGAATCTGTGTTTTCCGATAGCTACGACCTAAAGCTCTACAGATCTAATGAGATAATGGTCAAATACTAGCCTATCAATAACTACAAAATGCCCTTTATGCATCTAGTCCGTTCCAGCATCCTCGCCAACTATTTGAGATCTTTGGTCTATCTACTAGAGACTTAAGTATGCAGAAGACAATAAAGTGATAGCACTATAATATCTCCTGTATACCTACCTGGCTTGTGCTTGCGAGAGTGCATCTCATTCTCTGTTCTAATGTTCAATGTGCAAAGGGTCATATGTGCTTCCTAAATCAAGGGGGTATCACACCACCAACTACCAAATTCTAGGTTGTGATAGAGTAATTCATGATGGAAAACCCTAGGACCTAGCAATCAACGTTGCAATAGCGACAACGAGACTAACAAGACACAAGAACTGTTCACATTATGATCTACTTACACTACACAACTCGACCCGATACATAACATTCCCCTTTACTTCATCGAATGACCTAAATAGCCCACTGCGCACTTTTATTCCTAGTATGGAAATGATCAAAATTTGTACGCGAACACTGCAATGTTACACTTTAGATGAGTTATTACACCTTTTTCCGCAAACGACTGCAACACGTTGCATTAGCCTGTGAACAGGAAAGCGAATGTTTGTTCTTTTGCTGCGGTCTGTCAGTGCAGTCTAAGCTTTATGGACACAATAGAACACAGGGGTTTAAAAATATAGCACTTTACACCGCTTTACTGTTAGATATTTCTGTCGCTGACTTTTTGCTGGGATGTGATAATGCGACGATTTGAACGCAGCTTGAAATGCGGTAGCTGTATGGTTTTAGTTTTGATGCTAAGCTGATTTTCCTATTACTCACACATCTATCACTAAACATCTGTTTATTATTTATAATTTACTGCACACAAATTTATATCAATATATATATATAAAAAAAACTAGTGCGATTCACCATCAACGGTATTGCAGTCAAGCACTAGTTTATAACAAATAAAAAAAATCTATGTTTATTTATTTACCTTCAAAATAAAAAAAGATAAAATAAGGTTCAGTTAAAAACCGGCGTCAGTCAAATGCTGCGTAATTGTCTGGCATTATGCTGAACTGGACCTTTTTAGCGCAGCCGTGAGACACACAATGTGGTTGTTTTTCATTATTTTTTTATTATTATTTTTTTTTTATTATTTTTATTTAACTTTGTACGAGTATGTACTTGATTTTGTTTAAGTTTCAGTGTACTGTGGTTTTTTCGTATGTCTGTGTGCTAAATAAACATCTATTCTTTCTTTCTTTATAATTTTCTTTGCCATCTTTGGAGTAGAATTTTGAATGAATTGAATATTCCTGACTGGAAATTCTATCCTAGTCATTCGAATCTGTAAAATAATCGGTCGCTAACGGCTTTTGGCTTGCTTAGGTAATAAAGTTAACTTTGTGATTTGAATTTAATTATATTTTAGTAAACGATTAAAATTTAAGCTCCAGTTTATAAACATAACCTTAAAATAAAAAATAAAACTTTGGAACATCATATCCGCACAGGTTCGTATCGTATTTTTCCGTTTATATATATTTTTTTTAAGTAACTAAAACATCGTAAATCATCGTTTCATTTTGTTTACAAAAACGATTCGAATGGTTGAAATATGTCACGGTTGATTAGTGGCTACCACAGGGCAAAAACATGGACCGCAATTTTGAATACCACAGGGCAATGCATTTTGTTTATGCTTTGTTTAGTTATTCTAACTACTAGAGTCGAGTACTAGAAAGAGTGAAAACGTGTAAAAAAGGTGTAAACTAAACTAACGCTACTTTATAGAGCAGTTTCTATAAAGTAAGATAGTACAGTTACTTTCTACTAGTATTTATAAAAAAATAAATAATGTGTGTCAGAAATAAAGCGTCAAATTAAAATAAAAACCATTTTAATGTGGGCGATGTTTCTGTGTAAACTATATTTTGCGGAGTTGTTTTATCATCAATTCAGCTGAAAAACACCCACTGCAGAACACACATAATGTGCATCTTCTCATCACCATTATCATCAGCCAAAAGAACATTACTGTTGAACATAAGCCTCTCTTAACTGTTCTGACGTCATCTTAACGCTCAGTCATATGGTCAGGACACAAAAATTGGGGGCGTGGCCAACTCCAAGCGTTCACACGAAACGATTGTAACTTGGCTAGGGAGGCTGGTCATAAGTTCGCGTTGTAGGACGCCTTCTAATGCTGCATCTTTCGGCATGTGCATGTTCCAGAGTCGTTTATTCCTTGTTTATTTAGCTTTTATTACCACTTTGCTCTCAGAACGATGAACAGGCATGTCCTAGAACAACTGGGCCCGTACAGTAGATTATAGGCTAAGATCCCAAAACTGTCTGACATAACTTATTTTCACATTGATGAAACCTTAGATTCTTAGTAGCGACTCATATGCTTTGAATAACTGTGTACTTGTGGAGGCCTCCCTTGGAGGCCCTGGACAGGTACCAGGTGAAAAAGGGAACTAAAAATAAGAGTTGCTCAACTCAAATTTTTATGGCTATTTTTTATAAAATGTTTCGTAGAATATTTGTCAGACACTTTCCATGGATATAACTTTTTTCAGACGCTTTAAAGTTCCACAAAAAATAAATGAACTTTACTTATTTTACATGTCTGATTTTTAAATATGTTATTAAGGTAACCAT
Source organism: Leucania comma (assembly GCA_958295575.1). Taxonomy (NCBI): domain Eukaryota; kingdom Metazoa; phylum Arthropoda; class Insecta; order Lepidoptera; family Noctuidae; genus Leucania; species Leucania comma. Next base: position 8,050,658 of record OY282469.1, read on the forward strand.
TACAAAGTTAAATTTCAGAAGTCAGACAAATTGTAGTGACCAAAAATCGCCTGCATTGCATTGCATAGCATCAGCCTTATAATGTTCCCACTGCTGGCACTCAGGCCTCCTTTCTAGGAGAGACAAAGGGCCGTAATCAACCACGTGCACGTGCAGCGGGCCCAGCGTGGATTAGTGGATGTCACATGTCTTCGAATTTTTGGTTCTAGGACATGCCGGTTTCGTCACGATGTTTTCCTTCACCGTTTTGAGAGCAGTGGTGATGAAATAAGTTACACAAAGTAATGCGCCTGGCCGGGTTTGAACCCGCGGCTTACAACTCGTAATTCGGGGCCGTTGTCACTCGGCTACCACTGCTCTATAAAAAAAAAATACCCTAAACACAAAAATTATTCAGCCAAGAGTATGAGCGCGAGAGCAAGCAGGCGTTTCAAAGCGAGTGAGACAATTTCATGCATTGACTGGATGTTTGGTAGTTTCGGAGAAAGCCTCATTCCCAACAATAGGAAAATTATAGGTCTAATTTATTGTAATGCAATATATAATAGGTATTACCCATCAACAAATACGTAGTCTATTATAATTGTGTAGTTATTTGCACATTGCAATAATTGTGCTCTGTTTACACAGCCTGCATTAAACCAAATTCAAACACACTATAATTTAACTCGCCTTCTTCAATAAAAAGCAATAAATTCAGAACGAAACTACAGTAAAGCTTTTTTTTTTAGGGTTCCGTACCCAAAGGCTAAAACGGGACCTTATTACTAAGACTCAGGTATTCGTCTGTCCATCTATCTGTCTGTCACCAGGCTGTATCTCATGAACGGGGATAGTTAGACAGTTGAAATTTTCTGATGATTATGTATTTCTGTTGCCACTATAACAAAAAATACTTTAAAAAAAACAGAATATAATAAATATTTAAGGGGTCCTCCATACAACAACCATGACTTTTTTTGCTACGGACGATACGGAATCCTTCATGCGCGATTCCGACTCGTACTTGCCCAGTATTTTAAAAGATCTGGCTAACAGTAGGTATGTTTGACATCATAAATCTGATTTGGAAAACTATTTCTAAAATGGTATTTGTAAATTTCTATTTTTACTTATTAAAATAAAAATGAAAATAAAATTTTCAGAGAAAACCTTTTTGAGAGAGGGGTCAGTGAACTGGGAGTTTAGGTTTTTCTTTTTAAAATGTTTGCGTGTATTCAAGTAGTACGGTCGTTTCCTGTATTGGTTTGGTAAGTGTGGCTGGCTGTTCCTAAAGTATTCTTTTAAAGTAAAATACCACGACATTTTACTGGATTTTGTTGGCTATAGGTATGTTTCAACACGCAACAATTTTTTCTTGTATTTTTTTTTTCTTATGGGTTCAAGGATATTTTTTTTAAATTGATATAAACTCGTGTTTTACTGCAATCCCACCTGATGGTAAGCAGTGATGCAATCGATGGTGATGCGCACTAATTTATTAAGAGCCTATTCTTTCTAGCCTTGAAGATAGATAGATAGATAGATGTATTCTTTATTGTACACAAAAAAGTAAAATTACATTAAGAACACAAATTACAGAAATTACAGTCGGACGGGAACACCGTAGCAGGCAAATTGTTTCAGTCCTTTGTTGTACGCGGTATAAAAGACAAGGCAAAAAGCTTAGTCCAGACCGTAGAAGTTTTCACAACGTAGGGGAGGATATTCGCCGTTTTTAGTCCGATGGTAGAAAGAAAACGGCGGAATCAAGTCATGCGATACGCGCGCACCTTCTCCAAAATGCATCCTGTAAAATACCGAAAGGCTAGCTACTCTACGCCTGTTCGCAAGGCTTTTTAGATTGGACTTAATCAAATCTGGATCACCAGTTAGCCTCTTCGCACGCCTTTCCACCGACTCCAAAGCTGTTAGGTGGCTTTTGCAGCACCAGTCACACACGACTGGACGAATTTTGTTGTTGTTCCAAATGATTTCAAACTAGCTTCTGCCAGCAGCTTTTTCCATGTGAAAGTAAACGATATAATAGCGTATGTTACTCAGTAATAAAGTAAAATTCTACTGACGACAGAATTTTTAAACTAAGTTCACGAGTTTTTGAGTTTATTCATTACTAGCTGCCCGCTCCGGTGCTCCGGATCCTTGGGTTACATTGTTCCAATTTAAGTAGAGATATACAATTTTTGAAATTATAATATAGCTAAGGAGTGGAATTCCCTGCCGAAGTATGTGTTTTCTGTTAGCTACAGCCAAGGGGTCTTTAAGTCAAGAGTGAATAGGTTCGCAAGCGTCCTACATCGTCGACCACAACATCGCTTACCCTCAGATAAAATAGTAATCAAACGAAAAAAAAAAAACAAGAAAAATTTGCTTATGGTACTCAGTAGTAAAGATGTAGCTTTCTAGTGATGAAAGTATTTTGAAAATCGGTCAAATAGTTTTTTGAGTTAAATCGTAACATACAAATAAACAAAAAATCAAATCGTTCATCTCTATATTATAAAACTTGTTCAGGTAAACAAAAATACAAAACTTTGTTCTTTGTTATTATTGGACTGGAAGTATAGCTAAGACAAAAGTATAATACTCGTAATAGGGAAAAATCGGATATTTTTAGAACAGCTCCAGTTTCCAATTAAAATGAAGACTTCGGTAAGATTCGGAAATGATGAGAAAATCATTTGTATAGGGCCAAAAATGACTTTGATAGATGCTTACGTGACATTTTGAATTTAATTTTTAATAGACTTATTAAACTGATTACGAATAAAAAAAATGCAAATTGTATTTCGGGATTTTTTTTTTAATTTGACAAAGATTATTAAAATTACTATTGTTTTACACCTTTTAGTGTTTTCCTTAGATTAAAGTGAGTTATAAGTGTTCAATTATGAAAAAAGTTATTTATTTATTTATTTAATACAGCTTGGAGGACTTACAGCTTATAAAAAAAAACTTATTAAAAAGAAAAAAATGATAGATGACATTTAGCCAATTACAAGTCCTCACGTGTAGTGGCAGAATTAAAATTGAGAAGTGAGCATAAACAGACTTTAACACAATGAACTTATTTAAAGGTTACCATTAAATACACAAAATCAAAATTAAATAGTTAAAACATATTACAGAAAGATAGGGAAGGCACCTTCAAATTAGCCGCAAAGAGTCGCGCGACGGCAGCGCGGCTGCAGCGCTTCCGCCGCGCTGCTTTGTTATTCCATATAAATAAAAAACGCGCGACTGTCGCGCAACTGTCGCGCGACCTCCACGCTGCCGCCACGTGGCACATCGCGGCTAATTTAATATGGATTAACAAAGCAGTGCGGTGGAAGCGCTGAAGCTGCGCTGCCAAAAAATCTTTATCTGAACAAATTGGACTAATCAGAGACATAAAAAAGTCCTACGAATTGAAAACCTCCTCCTTTTTTGGAGTCGTTTAAAAGCATTATAATTAATTCAAAATTGTGCAGAACAATTTGAATTTTAGCAATACAATTGCTATCCATTCCATTTCGATACAATTTCCATTACATTCGTGCTTTCCTCGGAATATAGCAATCACATCAGTAAATGGGCTGTTCTCTGTATTACAAGTTCACGATTCAATGATTTCACTGTTTCGAGCTATGTTTTTAGAAAAAGTTTTAATACTCACTTCACCTAGAATATAGCGAAATTTTAGAACAGTTTTTAGGGTTCAGTAACTATAAAATAAACGGGACCCTATTGCTAAAACTCCATTGTTCGTGATACCATGACAGCTAGTTGAAATTTTCACACAGTCATGATGTATTTCTGTTGCCGAAATGCTAAAAACAAAAAAAAGGTTTAACATAAGAAGCGCGTTTGTCCCAAATTTGACCCAATCCCATGTTCTTTCTGCTCTAGTTTTGTTATAATTTTGTATTAAGAATCACAAATCGCACCAAAATATGTGTAATACATAACAAAAAAGAAGTATTATAAGTTACCAGTTTCATTTTTATACCATCTCTCCATAATAAAAATAAAAAAATGGCCAAAATTGACATTGATCGTCCTCGCTTCTCGTGTAACCTCTTAGCTACCTGTGTACCGAATACGGTACACCTCATACCAGCTTTTTCAGCTTTTCTTTTAATTGATATAAACTAGTGTTTGAGTACCATCCCACCTGATGGTAAGTATTAATGCAATCGTTGATGTTGAGGCGTACTAGGAACCTTTTCACTCTAGCCTTGAACACTCCTAAATTATAATCGGACGGGAAGACCGCAGCAGGCAAGTTGTTCCAGTCCCTCGATGTACGCGGTATAAACAACGAGGCAAAACGCTTGATCCGGACCGTAGATTAAAACATACTCGTGTTATTTTAGTTGGATTTTGTGTTCCAGGGCTACGGTGACTCTTTTAAAAGACCCCGCCGAAATTTTGGGTCCCTGTGTGTTTTAAAACAGTAGTAATAATAAAAAGGATGATGCCATTGTTTCGCCAAGTGAAGTCTGGGCCCACCTTTCAATAGCTATAATTATGTTGGATAGGTACTTTTGAGCTGAATAAAAGTTACTATGGCACCAAGTTCCAAATCTAAGTCCATTCAGAGTTACTCTTGGTACAACATGTTAGTTTTGCCAATAACCAATTATTAGTATGCCAATAACCAATTATTAGTACGCGAAAAATAAGTTGAACAAAATGGCGATCGACCTTCAATGCACAGTTACAGATTTTTAGATCTCAATTGAAGCAGAGAGTTTCGCGTAACTATAGCAACGATGGCGATTTTGGTTCAACCTATTTGCAGCATAGGTACTATTCATACTTGGTTAGGTATTTGTGGAACTGAATGGACTAAGATTTGGAACGTGGTGCCACTGTAACATTTATTTAGCTAAAAAATATATATAGCATACATAGCTATAGGAAGGTGGGCCCAAAAATGGCATCCTCCTTTACTCGGCCTTTTTAATTCTTCTTTTTTCAACCGAACAAATTACCATTCATTTCATCTAGGATTAAAGTCTTTCTACAAATGTTTGCTAAGTCATAATAATTCGTTTGGTAGTTTACAATAAACAAATAACACATTTACGAGAAAGTAGAATAATTTCCCCTTCGTCGTTTGTTTTCAGAAATTCTTTAAATTTCTTGAAAAATCTAAAATATTATTAAATTTGAAAATTTCATTGTTAGCAAGCGATCGGATAAAAATAAAGCCGTTTTATTCAACGTCAGTTCGAAAAAAAATCACTTTGCGATATTAAATTCATACCAATAGTTGCTCGCTTTTAGCCGAGCATAGCGAAAAGAAATCCTGATGCTGGATCCTGCCAATAAAAGCTAAATGCTCCATACACCTTCCAATCTATCGCCAGCGATTTGGTGGAATAGATTTTACGAAATTCGACGGGAAAAATTGCATTCAGTTTGTTGGAATAAAACCTTGTACCGTCCTGTGGTTAAATCTATATAATATAAAAGGAGAAACTAACTGACTTACATATAAACGCTCAGTCAAATCTACTCAGACTACAAGTGTGAAATTTTGCTCAAGGTTTCCTTTTATGTCGTAAGCGATCGCTAAGAATTACTCGCGAAGCGATTTTTTCCCACGGCTGCCTCGGTTGCGGGCCCGCAGCAAGGTTTTTAGTCAGTAAGAGTCTGACACTATTTTCCGCTCCGCCCAAGGGCAGGATTTGTCATTGGATGATTTTACCTACCATAAAAAATAAACCCAAGTCGTCGACGGCGTGTTCTGTTCCCGCGCGCCTCAAGGAAATGTCAGCACACCGAAGAGGCCCAGCCCACTAAATGCAGGCAGGCAGGGTCAAAGCCTACTGGGGTCATGGGTTAACTTCCGAAAGGAATATTCGGCCCCGGCATGATAGGCTACGAAGGAACGGGGTAGTTTTTAGTCAGTAAGAGTCTGACACTACTTCCCGCTCCGCCCAAGGGCGGGATTTGTCATTGGATGATTTTACCTACTCGTACCATAAATAAAACCCGTGTAGGATCACTTTGTTGTCCAACTGTCTGTCTTTCATTTCCCTTTATCTCGGGAATGCGTTGAGGTAACACGTTGAAATTAAAACCATATACTCAGGTCTGTCGTCTCTTAAAGCTGTGAAAAAAAATCACACTTCTTAGTTGAAAAAAAAAAATACGGCCGTTTATATCGCATAAAACTTTTATATATACTCTCATATCAATTCAAAATTCACAGGATACTTCCCTTCGACCTAGAACCCTGAAATTTGACATGAAGCAATGTCTAATCACAAGTATAGGAATAATATACAGTTTTAATTTCAACTTGATACCTCCACGCGTCCCCGAGTTAAGGGTCTTGACAAACAGACGGATAACAATGTGATCCTATAAGGCGATTTTTTTCTAAAAATGACAGAATTTTTCTGACTAAAACCCACCTTCAGTTGCCATTTGCCAGGGTCACGATAACTCTTTCGAACAATACAGCAGCCCTAGTAGGTATTACATTGGTGGGCCTCATCTTCCTCTCTTTCTTTGAGACGCACGTGAAACACAACGCCTCAACTTAGGCTTGATCCGCGTCAGATTGATTTTTTACTTGCAGTCCGTAAGTTCCAACTTACGTGGACCGAGATTAACTCCCATTATTGCTTCGTAGAAGGAAGTATCTGCTTCCTATTTCCTTTCACTCAGTGCCATGACCTAAACCGAGGCCAAACGCGAGAGACGATTGGAGGTATGCGAACAGAGAGTATATTCCCACAAACCTTCTTTGAAAAGGGAGGATTCTTCGACCAGACGGTTGTTATGTCTGGTGGGCAACTGCCCAATGATGTTGGGCCTTGCAGGAGAACTTTATTGCACGATGCAGGATTTCATAGTTCCATTGTGACACCATAGATGTTGCTACAGGCACCTGGCTCTTCATTTAGCAAAGTGCACTATCAACCGGATGGTTCACTTCGCTACCCTATTTACCTAAATTATTTTAAAACTGTTACGATGTCATTAAGGTTAAAAGATCTCTAGAGGAAAGTATTTTGTAACAAAAGCGTATCTGAAGAATTAAATTAATTCAATATTCTACCTTCCTATTTTTTCAATAATATATCTGAACCTGGAAATAAGCTCGGAGAAAGACATGATTAGGTATGAAGCTATAAAAAAGTTATTTTTGCTTAGGTATCTCTCCACGGGTACAGCAATGCGTCACTGGTACATAGGAGCAGAAAAAGGAAACATTATAATTCTGCCTGAATAGATGTACGATGTTTTACAAAAATACTGGAACCAGTTTTCCTGTTAGGTCATGTGCGGGGCATAAGGGCGTCTTCAAATTAGCTGCAACGTGCCGCGCGACAGCAGCGTGGCTGCAGTCCTGCCGCCATGGCGCCGCTACATTGCGTCTAATTTGGAGGCACCCTTATGCCTTTATCAAACGTATCGAGTAAACGGGCGAGACAGTGCTCTTGACCACTCAGTACGTATAAACTCAGCGTCGAGTGCTCGGTCGAGCACTCCATTTATTTTCTATTAATACGGCTAAACGTAACGCCACCACAATCCAGCTGAACGTGAGCTAGCCGTATCACATTACAGCGACGTTTACATAATTATGTCGCGCCAACTTGTAAACATTCAAGGTGCCATTCGCCTCGGTGGCAGGTTGCGAATGCAGGCAGCAGATACGGCGGCTGCGCGGAGCCGGTAGCAGTCAGTCTGAACCCCCGTTTTACCCTCTTAAGGGTGGAGTTTGACAAAATTCGTTCTTAACGAATGTCTGCACCCTGTAGAGAACCTACCAGCTAAATTTTAAGTTTTTAAGTGTTTTAGTTTCTGAGATTTCGTGATTAATCAGTAAGTGGTATTTCGCTTTTATACACCCCTATATTATTTTTATTTTTTTAGTAGCCCTTACTGCTCCACTGCTGGGCAAAGGCCTCCCCCAAGTCCTTCTAAGCCCTCTTTTTAAATTACTACACAAAAAATGGGGCTTCATCATTTCCCGTTACTGATCATATTTCTGTAGTCAAAAGTAAAAAAAAACGTTATCCCAAAAGTGCTCACGAAATTTGTCATAATTGGAAAATTCATAATTGATCCTTTTAGTGTTTTGTTTTTTTTTTTGTCAAGTCGGTTATTTATTTTTTTATTCCTTATGACAAGTTGTATGGATAACAATCACTAAAATTTGACGTTGTTATCTATACACCTTGGTAGATAGATAGATACATAGATATATCTATAGATAGCTATATTTTATAATAGATAGCACATAAGTTAATCTATCCTACGGAGCTCATATGCTAAACCTCGAACAAAAACCTGCAGTCCCCTGATTTATGATGTCACGTTCCCTCATTCCCTCACATTCACCCTACGCAGTGCGTTGCCATGGCAACCAGCTGTAGCGACGAAACTTTGCCTATAAACAACACCTGCCTTTCTGCCTGACGACTAATTATTGTTTAATCGTTAGCTGGAGTTTCTTTGAAAACATGCTGAGCTAATCAAAAGATGTAGAAGTTCATTCTAGAGGTACTTTTAGAAAGTTAGGTTTTATATTAGCCTTGTTGTTAGTTGTTACGTTTGCTTTGGCGGGAGTTGTATTTCTGCACACAATTATAATGCGAGAATACTGGATGTCTTTTTTGTAAATAAAAATATAAAGAGCACGATTTTTGCAATAAAACATATTTTTGAGTATTTTGATTTGTGGTTCTTTTGAATTTAAACAGCAGCTATTTATATTCCTCAGTTTGTCAAATAAAAAAAAAAAAAAATAAAGGATTTTATTTGCCACAAACATGGCGCATACCTTAAAATAACAACTACAAATAACGACTCGGTATAATAAAAGGTACATTATAAGATATGCGTCATATCCACGCAAAAAGGCCAGCGAATCGAAGCAAGCTTAGTCAAGTTTATAATATTTAATATATTCGCTAACGCTAATAGAAAACTTCTCTAATGTATGGGAATGAAATCCAGCGATATTCTTAGCCAAGTTCACATCGTTCAAAATTATAGAATGAAATGGAATCGTTTCTAAAATGTTCATCGCTACAGTTTTATGGTATAAATGGAAGCCAAGTTACAATTTTTGTAGAACGAGCGATCAACTTAGGCGCGTCGACATGGCTACCAACTTATCGTTTTTAAAAATCGCTTACGTGCTGAGGCGTTAACGATTGTTGAAAGAGTCTGATATTTTATCCGAGTTGAACTGTTTATTTGACTACCTGTCTCCCGTGGTCTCAGCCGCGTCTTTGGACGCTGCTTTACTTCCGTGTGTTGTAGCGTAACGTTGTATAGTACGTTTAAATAATCTCTTAAAAGCGGTTAGTACTAATATCACGAGGATGAAGCCACCGCAAGTAGCTCGTAATAAATAAACGTATTAATAATCGAACGTATCAGTTTATATATTATTATGTTTAATATTTAGCATATTTTATTTTATTTTTTTATTATTTATACTTTATGTTGTTCGTATTTCGTGAGTGTGTCCGTGGCATCACTAGGCCCTATAAGAATATTAGCGCTGCGTAATTTTGCTTTTTTTTTGTAAATATTACAGCATGTGCTGAGAGAGGAGCCTTTTTGGCCTCGCAAAGGTCTTTTTAATCTCATTTTCTTTTATTTTTGTGCGAGTTTCAAATAAATGATTTTTTCTTTCTTTTTTTTTCTTTCTAATCTTTATTTTCTTTTCGAGTAAACCATTTCATTGATCAAAAGCATTCTTTTTCACACATGTTGTGTATCCGTAGTTGTTAAAATCATGTTATTAAGTAAGATTTTTAAATTTTGTAGAGACTGATAAACTAATAAAAATAGAACTCAAAAAAATGACAACAAAATCTACGACGCCACGTGGAAATTCTAAATACCTGTACCAACCTACCCCCCCCCCCCCCCTGTACTTGTGTGTCCTGTAATTCTTGTGATCCTAGGACACAAAGAATAACTAAAGAACTAAAGGACACAGGTTTTATTTTTTTCAGGGAGTACAATTCCAGAGCCGAGCCTTCCTTTCAGAAATAGAACGACATATGTGTTTTTTTTTTGGTAGGTAAAATCATCCAATGACAAATCCCGCCATTAGGCGGAGCAGGAAATAGTGTAAGAGTCTTACTGACTAAAACCTACCCCGTTCCTTCGTTGCTTATCATACCGCGGCCGAGGGTCGGCACAGGTGTGGTTTTATAAGTTAGATATAGGCTGTATCTATTTCGTTTGAATCCCGCCAAATTCTTGAGCAGGAGAAATCATTGGATTTCCAACCTCAGCAAACAAAAATCTAACAAAACAAGTAGCATGAAACCTGTATTTTGCTACAGTATTACCATGTGAGGAAGACAAAGCCTGGAATTGCTCATCTTCGCGCATAAGCAATGTAATAGCATCCTTTAAGCTGCGATATTGCCCGTTCTACATGATACATGGCCCTAAGCGGTTGTGGCGTGCATCTTCCAATTTAGGAAGCATGGTAAACTTATGAAATCTAAAAAATATATTTACATAACAAAAGATGAGATAAAATTTACAGAAAAACTAGCTAAACGTAATTTGCTGATCAATGTCCCGATGATCAATGAGAGATTTCCGGCTTGCATGTGTTAAAAAGATATTTTTTCTTACTTTTTTTGGTGAACTGTTAAATCAGCTTTGGAATAAACTTCACAACAAGAATATTAAAAAAAAAAATTGGTTACCTAAAAATTTTAAATAAAACTTTTTTTTTTTGGGTTACTTTTTTTTGTAATTTTGGGCAGGTAATAATTTTGCAGACAGGTTTTAATCTTTATTTTATGCCGTGTACGCACGGGCTAAGTCGCAAGAAGAAACTAGTTTATTTATGCCATTCGTTAATTGAACGGAAAACATCAAAGTTGTCCCGCCATCTTCATTGTCTGCCGCGACCCCCTAGTGTGCGATTTCAGTGTATCTATTTTGTGTTTAATGCTACGTTTACATGTGGGCCCAGCCTCGGGCAATCGCCATTGTGTTAACAGGGTTTCCCCGTTTATACAATGGCTACACAATTTAACTGGCCGAGGCTAGGCCCACATGTATACATAACATTACGGGCTCACTGCTCGGTCAGTTTGCAGCAGACAAGTCCAGCTCAGTTTCACTTAAACTAAGACGACTTCTAAGTTACATCAACAATCTGTGTTTTGGAGTGTTGTATAATGTTTCTAATGGGATCCGTTAGTTTCAGATATAGTAGATATACTGCGCTCCATAGCACGTTGGAAACCCTTAAATTTGGACTTTTGAATGTTAGATAAAAATAATTGGCAAGAAGTGGTTCCGAGCTGGGAACATAGAAGGAATGGTGGGAGGCCTTAGCCAAACAGTGGAATAGTTTATGCTAGATAAATTAATATCTATACTTATAATAAATCTGTAGAAGTAAAAATTCTGTACATTGAAAATATCAAAAAAATTAATGGCGTTACTAGACCGACACCGAACCCAAATCTGTGATTAAAAAAATGTCTGTCAGTCTGTCTGTCTGTTTGTTCAGGCATCACGCAAAAACTACCGTTTCGATTACGATGAAAATTGGTATAATTATTCTTTATTATCCTGGGCACCACACTGGGTACTTTTTATCCCGGAAAAGTATATACAATAAAAAACAAACATAATTTTGCGGTTCGCTCCCTAAGCCCGATTACCAACCGCAAATAATAAGTTTGTAGCAGGTTACGTCACCTGTTTCTATTGCAATTAGCCACAAAAGGTCCGCGCCGAGACAGAAGTATTAATACCGGTAAGTATGCTCGATAGATAACGTTCTACACATATAGCACTTTACACAAAAAACTCATTGATAAGTTTCGTCAATCACGCGAACGAAGTTGCGGGCACAGCTAGTTAATAATAATTGAAAGACTACTAAAGCACTGGATCTGGACGCATGACATTAAGGTTTAGCCTACCTAATACCTGTATAATATACGAGCTACTGCTGGCGCCTACGCCCGCGCAGAAGTAGGTTTCTCCGCATAAATTTTGGATCCCCATTTCATCCCCTTACGGGCTGAATTTTGAAAAATCTTCTCTTAATGCTCTAAAATCTAAAATTTCACAATCTCTGTCCTAGTATTTTCAGCTGTATGTTGATAAGATCATCCAGTTTCTCCTTTTAAATTATATTTAACTATTTTCTTTTCCTTGAAATTACGTCGTTTTCTGAATTCCACGCGGGCGAAGCCGCGGGCAAAAGCCAGTTTATGTATATATAACGTTAAATTTTGTTCGTTTTAATCCCATGGAGGGTTGATTCGATACATGAAATACTACCGATTTGTAAAGAGAAAATTAAAAAATAAAATACTTTTTTTTAAACTCAAATTAATCTATGCATGAACGAAATTAATTTCTTTAAGTAAACGTCAGCTGAGCGAGGCCAATGAACTATAGGTAGTTAGTACGCAACAACCGACAGCTACCTACAAGGTCATTGAATCGTTTACTTAAAGAAATGAATTTCGTACATGCGTATATTGATTCGAATTTTTGATAAAAAGTACTTTATTTTTTAATTTCGTGTAAAGATACAAATCGATAGTATTTCATGTAACGAATCGACCCTCCGCGGGATTAAAACAACCAAAATTTAACGGTGTATACTAGCTTCTGCCAACAGAAGATGGAGTTTTGTAAAATTCGTTCTTAACGCACGTCTACACCCTATAAGGAACCTACTTGCCAAATTTTAAATTTGTAGGTGTTATAGTTTCTGAGATTTCGTGATTAAACTGTGAGTGGTATTCACTTTTATATGTATATGAGTAGATATAGAGTAGATTATGCTAGCGGTTTCACCCGTAAGAAGGTTCAAACACTCAGGGAGAGAATTTTGAAAAATTGTCTCTTTACTCCCCTATGTCATAAAAGGAAACCTTGAGCCAAATTTTGCGCTCCTAGTTCCAGGACTAATATATAAGTCATTTAATTTCTCCTTTAAACGAGTCAATGAATTTGTAGGTAGTTGTCGGTCGTTGCGTACTAACTACTTACAGGTCATTGGGCTCACCCAGCTGACGTTTACATAAAGAAATTAATTTAATACATACGTAAATTAATTCGAGTTTAAAAAAGTACTTCATTTTTTTAATTTATCTTTACAAATCGATAGTGTTTTATGTACCGAATCGACCCTCCACGGGATTAAAACGATCATTTAACGCTGTATATAGAGATATTGAAGGTGACTATTTAAGAAGGGTTTTGATTTATTCCCTAAAAGAGGTTTTTACGGCAGTTGGATGTTTTGCCGATAATAAACTTAACCAGACGCACGGCTCGTAAGGAATAAATATGGTACCTACTGCTAACTGTTGAAGTACGTAAGTAAACACACAGAGAAATGAAATCCTTTTTCAATAACTTTCATTCAATTTTCCAACAAATCAATTTTCTTTCTATGTAAGAAACGTGGTTATTGAGTCGAACATATTTACCTTAGTTAGATCTATTGACACGTCAATAAACCTCGGCTTTGAAAGGTTGAAGACCTTTCATGCCAAGTATGTTAAACACTAGTAAAGGTAATCTATATTGACATAAAAATCAAAGGTTTTTAAACTTTCTTGAACTTGCACCTTTATTAATTCATTGACCTTTGGTATTTACGTAATATATTGTAAAAAAATAAGTTTCCTGGCCCTGAAACGCAAAAGGGCAACTGAAAGAACACAGGTTTTTTTATAGCAGGTAAAATCATCCAATGACAAATCCCGCCCTTGGCGGGGCGGGAAATAGTGTCAGACTCTTACTGACTAAAAACCTACCATGTTCCTTCCCTGCTTTGATTCCAGGGCCCTGGTATGCATTTTCATACCTTCCCAGAGCCCCAGACTAGGCTTTGACCCTACTGGGCCCCTACAGTTTGGTAACAACTCTTTGAGGCGCACGGGAACAGTGCGCGCCGTAAACTAGTTGGGCCCGCTCCAGTCAGTTACCGGACAAACGGACAGCGAACTACGAAATTACGGCAGCGGCTGTGGCGTGAGCGCCGTTGCCTGATGCGGTCGGCCTCCTCCTTTGCTAGCATTACTACTTCCCAGAAGGAGGCGACCGCCTACCACTCCTCCTCGCTCCGGACCATGCCCTGTACCAAGACTCGACGTGAGAGATCGCCGCTACTGATCGCCGATAACGAGGACACGGTGATGGAAAGAACACAGGTGGGTTTTAATTAAACATCACACGCCCTCTCGCATTATCAAGAGTGTGAGAAGCTATTTGACGATTTAAGGACGATTTGAGGTTGCACTAATTTTACAATTGAACCAGTGCAAATCGACAAATTTAAATAAAAGAGAACAACACGAAAAATTATATTATTAAAATTGACCATATGACCAACCACTACTTTCTTTATCTGACCCTACGAATCTGAACATATAATTTCAAATACTTCCGCGACGTAATCTCGTAGTTATAGGACATAACTACGAGATTACGTCGCGGAAGTATTTTTAAAAAAGGTCTGTGAAAATAAAAAAATCTTGAATCAAACATGCGTACGCGCGTATTTAAATCACGTCGGGGTCATCAGTTTGGAGGTATGCGGAACAGAGAGTAAAGTCCCGCACGCCTCTTTTGAAAAGGCAGGATCCTCCAATGAGACGGGTGTTATGTCCGGTAAGCAACTGCCTGATAGATGATTTCGAGCTGTTCTATATGTTCAAATTGCGCGTAGAATTTTACTTGCGCGATACAGAATTAGTTCTTATGTGACACCATAGATGTCGCTGCAAGGTACTATGTTTTTTTTTTAAAACAAAAATCTCTGTTACTGGGCTGCAAAGTCGACATAGACCGGGCCAGTGTCTAAAAAATACTTTGTGACATCCTAAAAAACTTAAAAAACTCTATGATAAACGATACGTTCTATTTTATTGACTACTGGTTAGCTATAATAGGCTATAGGTATCTATACGATTTCCTTTTGTCTGTTTTAGTTTCAATTTAAACAATGCCATTGTATCGCAATCTGTATTTATTCACGAGCCACATTCTATTGGAAGATTAAAGTTGAAATTCCCACAAAAGCTGCGTCTATTGACAGCTGACATTGGTTTGCTTTTAAAAAAACTCTTCATTTCGTAGAAGTCAGGTGGACCAATATAAATGCATTCATTTTCTAGGTATAAAACGTAGATGTAACGTATTTCAATCATATCTTTTGCATTTAGTTAGACACCTTGCAACACAAGTATAGTTACATTCATTTTCAACTTCTATTCTAAACCAGATTTGAGACATTCAATTTACTTCAAAATGTTTTATTATGTGGTATATGCTATGAGCCTAAGTGAGCACACAACAAATACAGATCAGAATAGTAAATAATTTATGAGTCTGTGGAGTCATGTGCCTTCACATTCATGTCATAAAAAGAAGATAATAATTATACCAAAATAACCATAAGGGCAAGATCACACGAAGCGGTTTTCACCAGCGTCGCCGCGGTTGCTGGCCCGCAGCTTTTGTAGAATGTAGATAGACAACATTATTTTTAGTAAATGCGAAACCTGAATATAGTTTCCTTAGAATCAGTAACTGAATCGATTTCAATAATTTTTAAACCATGTTATATTTTTTCCCAAAAATATTTAAAAAAAGGTCACAAGTTGGGCACCAGCGACACAAAGTACAAAACAGGTTACGGCAAGTCATAGCAGGCATTAGGCCTCAGCGCAAATAAAAATATTGTATGCCTCAATTAATATATCAGTAAAATAGTCCAATGATCTCTTATCTATTACTATAGTAACTCCAACGCCAGTCGCCACATCTAGATGTAGATTCTGTCAACACATTGAATACAGAAAGAATCCATCAAAGTGCAATTTCCTCTAACTCGTGGGTTTTTCTTTAGCTACAAATGAACCTGAAACCGGAAATTTAATTTCCACGCGCTGCATCAATTCTAACACCCTCATGTTCGTAACACCTTTGTCTCACCAGGAAAACCATCACAGTCCCCAAAATTTACGACCGATACCTACGCACGTACTCATAACCCACAAATCAAAGCAGTGTACAATAAAATATACCTATCATATGTTATTATGGGCCGGGATTATAGCACAAGACTTGATCAAGCACGGCAAACGCGTCCTAAGTCAACACGGTTCATGGGACTGATTCGTGAGGTATTGGCGGCCGAGAAGCCAATTTTATGACCATATATGTATACGTAGTACATTGTTGTGTGTTGTTTGCCAAAACGATTGGCGCATATTTTGCAAAGGAACGTCATGACGTATTGTTTGGCTTTTGGGGAGGGAGGGCGTGGATTTGTGGATTTATTGTGTGGAGGCACATAGTGACGGGTGTTGGCATTCGAATGTGAACATAGCTACTTTTTTTCTAAAGTATTTGCACAGTTTGGGCAGCTAGCTGTTGCCAAAATTAGAGAGTATTTAGTTTTTGATACAGAGTATAGTTAGCAGGTTCCACCAATGAAGTTGAGTATTTCTCAAACGACTATTGCCTACCTAAACGCACTAACGGCTAGCCGTAATGCTGCGTGTCGTTCCAGTAGGCCGCATTTCAATTTTTATATGAAACCGCTTGATACCAACACCAGTGTGTTGACTTGCGGTCAGCCATCTAGTGCTGCGGTTGTCTGCGAGCTGCAGCCAGTCGCCAGTGCGTTCAGGGCCTAAAAACCTGTCAAAATTTGACATTTCATTATGGTTTGACACGAACTTAGCTCAGAATAAGCTACTGACCCGCCACTTATTTTCCATTCGAATTTGAATGCAAAAAAATAAACTTTTGCAGTATTTGGCAGCAAATGTAAGTATTGAGTCAACTTTCTAGGCAATCTGTGCTGAGGTAGTAAAATATTCAGTTCTATTTTACCGAAAACGTAACGGTTTTAATATTCCTAAATTTTTTCCAGTTTGGCAGACACTTAAGCTATAGCACTGAAACCTTGAAAACCATTTTTCATCATACTGCTCACTCGTTACGGTTTCTAATCATATTTTAATCGAGATAAAACTTGACACGAAGCTGTAAAATGAGAAAAACAAAACTGAAGAATGTTTTGAATTTCTCGGCACACGGCATGGTGACGCAAAATTGCAGAAAGCTGCAACGCGATTTTATACGGCAAAGCATCGGTGCAGGTGACCATACAATGTGCGATGCGAATGAATTCGCAAGTTCATGCGATGCGTTGTGCGGGCTCGCAGATTGTTGCGATATTCCGATCGTGCATCGTAATTTTGTGTGAGGTCCTAAGTTTAAGTAGACATAAGATTGAGTTTCATTACAAAATACAAAAATAAACATACAAATACAGCCTCATATATCAGAAATATCAGTTCGTAGGTTAGTATTAAATAAGGAAGATTGTTTGAATTCAGCAAAAAGTTAAGAGCATCGTGGCAATCCCTTTCCTTCAATCAACATTTATGAGTTACGAGGGGAAAGGAAAACAAGAATGTATAAGAAAACATGATATGGGTTCTGAACCCATATTTTATTTACACTGTAACGGCATTTGTCTTATTGACTTAGTTAGTGGCTCGAAGTTCGATTTACCTACTAGTAAAGTTATGAGGAACGAAAGTTAAGCCGGAGATCGAATCCAGTACTTTAAGGCTTTATACAAAGTGGTTATTGCAAATCATGATAAACTGCCATGCACTACTCAAACAGCACGATTGGCGCAATATTATAGTATAGCGATTTAGCTGTTTTTTTATTTTTTTATGTTTTTTTTTATGGTAGGTGAAATCATCCAATGACAAATCCCGCCCTTGGGTGGAGCGGGAAGTAGTGTCCGACTCTTACTGACTAAAAACCTACCCCGTTTCACTCTTTGCCTTGGTCCCAGGGCCCCGTGTGCCATTTTCACATACCCTTTGACCCCAGTAGGCTTCGGCCCTGTTGGGCCCTACAGTTTGCTGACAATTCCTTGAGGCGTGCGGGAACAGTGCGCGCCGTAAACGACTTGAGCTCGGACCGGTATGTTACCGGGCGGACGGACAGCGACCTACCCATTGCCCGCCGTCCGCGAGCCCGCGCCTACGGTGGCCGGAAATCGGGATCGAAATCCCGGCGGCGGCGGCGGCGTGTACGCCGTTGCCTGATGCGGTCGGCCTCCTCCTTTGCTAGCATTACTGCTTCGCAGAAAGAGGCGACCGCCTGCCACTCCTCCTCGCTCCGGAGCATGGCTTGAACCAAACCCCGGCGCGAGAGATCGCTGCCGCCGATCGCACACAAGGACACGGCGATGCTCTTCCCAAGCGTATTTTTTTATGTTGGGTAATCATCTAAGAAAGGAACTTAGAAAAATTTACCATCGTGTAGTACATTTTATTTATTTATTTATTTATAAAGACTTCATGCACATAACAATGTACAAAGGCAGACTTAATGCCTTAGGCATTTTCTACCAGTCGTCCTTAGGGTGATGCAGAAACTAAACATGGTAGGTGCAACTAATATATTCCTCCGCATCGCTGTCGATGTTCTATGGCACTAGTTTTCAATTCTCAATAAATATGGTTAAGTTCACTCTGAATAACCGTCCGAGAACCTATTTGTAACTTTTGTTTTATTTTTAAGCTAAGCCTAATTCAATTTCAATATGTTTGTCCACAGAGATTTTAGAACTAGCAAAAAAACTCTATAAATAAAGATTTAAAAAAAATCTTTGGTCGAGTTAAAAGACAGCCATTGGGTCCGGCGAAGTGTCTAATTCGGCGTTTGCGTAAATATTTAAATTTTAAATAGTATATCATAAATGGGCACCGATCTATAGACTAACCTCGACAGGTGTTGTTTAACCTCGAAATTCTACCCGTGTGGCTGCTATAATATAGCTAAGAGCTTCAATAAAACCTGTGAGAATGTTTAAAAAAATGACCATGGCGCTAGAACGCAAAAGGCAACTGAAGGTACTAAAAGTCTAACGTTCGCCGTTCGCCGTCACGTTCCATCCTAGAACAGAAGGAATAATTTGATAATTTCTCTCCTCAAAAAAAGAAGCCATAATAAGACTGTAAAAAAATAACAAATCAGGAAATTAATAACCTTCTGAGATATATATTCTGCATTAATTTGAATGTAAAAGTTTAATCTTAACCTTCAGCGAATCCAATAAGGAAACTCATTTTAAAATTGTATAGGTACCTAATTCAATTTCGGATTACAAAAATAAAAACTTTATAAAAATGTTAATTTAATTCAAAGTCGTAACGTAGGTAACTGTACAAGACACACAAGAAAATAAAAATTGAGTGTTTTTAATCAAAGGATCTATTCTTAGGCTTTTTTTTTAATTCGGAAATCATCGAATGTCATCTTGGGGTCTGGACTGAGCAAAAGAAATACAAAGATATCCTTCATGTTACCCTTCATGTCTTGAAAAATCATAGGTACTGTGACTGATCTTTCTCCGGTTGATACGGATTGCCATCCCATTAGACTAGGAGTGAAGGTAAGGTGAGTGCAACTATATTTGCGAGCTTTAAAACATCTCCCGCGTCAACGACTAGACTCCATCGAGACTAGCTGCCTAAGCTCAGTCAATATACAAATACATACTAACAATACGCGGAATTTAAGTTGAATCAAAATGGCGATCGACTTTGAATGAGCAGAATAAGATTTTCAGGTCTCAATCGAAGTGGGGCGCTGCGCTTAACCATAACAACGACGGTCAATGAGGTTAAACTTATTTCCCGCGTACTATATACTTAGCTTGAAAAGTAATTGCTCGTCAAAATAATGTTACGTACCTAATTTATCCCGTACAATACCTATATAATAATTATACATCTCATGGATTAAATCAGTATAAAGTTGAAGAGCCTTGATAATTTGATAATTTTTATTAAGGAATTAAAAAGGCGGTTACGACACTTGAAAAATTGACGCGAAAAGAAATTAAAAAGCCCTACCTAATATTCCTACACCCAGTTTTTACTTTACAAGTTGTTAGTGTACATAAATTGTGTAAAACCGGTTCCACATGGTCAATTTCGGAACTGATTACGAAATAAATCCAACCCGATAAAGTTCGAACGCGTTGACGTAAATCACTGTGTTAGTGCTTCGTTAGCCTGTAATGGGGACAAAACAGGAGCAATTCTGTATAAAATACTGGTTAGAAGAGTCTGGTTATTGGATGCTGGTTTCAAATATCGTGCTGATTAAGTAATTTAAACTCACATTATAACTCTTTCGCGAGCAATAAATAGTATTTACACCTTCGATTTTGATTTTATTTATTTAATATTTAGACATTTGTAAAATAATATTAATAGATTTCCCTCCCATGCTTAGCCCCCCCCCCCCCTTTTTTGTAGGCTACGGCAATATCTTTGCAAACATTTTGGCGCAACTTTTAAAAAGTGTTTTGGCAATTTTTTGCCTATACTCGCGGAAGGATCAAGGTGTAAGCGCAAGGGTTTTTTTTTAATTTTAACCTATGTAATCCTATGATTCTTTCTTGCCTTGCGTTTGAGGACCCCAGGACGTATCCCTTTCAGAAGCAAACCCATGGCTCATCGTTATTTATTTTTTTATGTTTTTGCATTTTACAGGTAAGTGACTAGTTGTGTTCAAAGAAAATATGAATTGTGATCATAACATGTAATTTTTTAAGGAATTTTATGTAAAAATATTATATTGCCATTTAATAAAGTTAGATGAACTGAGAGAACCCCCTTATTTCGTCTAACCTTATTCAACTGCTATTATTAGATTGATTGATTATTACGAGTATTATTATTTGGTAATACACACTAGAGCTGTTAGCCATTTAGAGCTCTTCTAGACGTCCGTTTTTTCCAACGGATAACAGACCGTGTTTTTTTACCGGATTCGCGGTGGTGTATGGTTTATAATGAATATGTGTACATGCACACGGATCGGTTCGGCGAACAATTATTTTACGCCGGATGCGGATGCGGCGTAAGAAAGAGCGGTCATCCACGCCAGTTTATTGGATGTTGACGCTGCCAGACGTTTTACCGGTTATTTTTTTTTTTAATTAAATTTTTATTAATTTCTCTATAAAATTTAGTTTCTTCTCCTTCCAGCTTCGTTAAAAGAGTATGAAATGGACCATATTCTTCCCTTTCCGATAATATAGGATGTACCCACGATGACCTTATACGTTTTTCTGTTTCTTCTTGTGCAAATAGTAAGCCAATAAAAGTTTGTTTTTTTTTCGTCGACATCGAAATTTCGCCCGAGTATAATCTCTAACAACCAGTTTAAAACTAGTACATAAAGATGGCAGTCCAAGCTAACATCCATCCGGGTAAAACAAAATATGTATACAAGGCTATCCGTTTATTGGCGATCCGTTATCCGTTGTAAAAAAAACGGACGTCTACAAACGCTCTTACTTTAACCAACCATTTAATAAAGCAGTTCAGTGTGGGAGCTTTTCAGTACTTTCCAGGAACCTGTTCCATGCTATTACAACTCGGTTAGGAAGAAATTGCTTCAAAAGCGTCTTCCTTCTTTCGTCGGATGCGTTTATCCATAGTTTGAGGGAATTTTCTCATAAGTTTTTTTTAGCATTCAGTGTGTAAACGTCTTGAAAGCTGTCTATTTATCTGTCATTTGTCGTAGTATTCCACGACTATTTAATAAGACTTAATAAGCCTGACTGACACAGACTGTTTTGTCTACGTTGTTCCAATATGATTGATGGTGAGACTGATGGATTGGCGTCTTTAATGATCAAATGATTCCGTTATACCAAAATAAGTGTTACGGTTGCAAATTATATTTTAATACATTTACTACTAACAAAATTTGGATTACGCGAGTTTCTCTACCGCTTTCTCTTTAGGTTGTAGATATTTAGCGATCATTATTTGTAGTCAAATATACCATTTTCGACAAAGGGCAGGCAATAGGCAGTCGCCTATAGTTGTACTGGTATTCAACTGCATTTTGTTTGACAGAAAGCTTATCCCAGCGTGGAAATGGAGAGAAGTCGCGAGCAGAAACCAGTGTGAGATAAATAAAAAAAACATAACAATCACCACAAATGTAAAAAAAAATATTTATTAAAAAAAGATTTCTGATATTATTCCTAGAAATTATTCCTGTATCATGGGTGCGTTCACAAATATGTAATCACACATACACAAGATACTCATTACCTGGAAAACAATCTGTAGGCCATACAAATATTTGTTTCGAGCGGGAATCGAACCTGCGACACCAGCACAGCAGCCGAACTCTCAACCACTATGCCAACCGTGCCGCCATAATGCACGTTTGTTTATAGATACTACTTTTAAAGTCGTGACAAAAGCGTTCTAAATCTTGTGGCGAAGGAATATTCCTACCTATTAAATTGCAGAAATAATAAATTTTAACTTATTTACTTTTAAGTTGCGATGAAGTTGCTTTAAAAGTCATTGCTATTTTTAAAACGGGTGGAGCAGTAGTGGCTTAGTGGTTTTTTTTTTCGTTTATGGTAGGTAAAATCATCCAATTCCCGCCCTTGGGCGGAGCGGGAAATAGTGTCAAACTCTTACTGACTAAAAATCTACCCTGTTCCTTCCCTGCCTTAGATCCAGGGCCCTGGTATGCATTTTTAACCTTCCCAGAGAGTGGCTTAGTGGTAACTACCCCACTTTCGAGTATGTAGTACGGCGTGCGTGTTTGAACACAGGCGCTTTACTTTGCATGGGTTTGCGAATGGCGAGCAATGGGTAACCGTCCGGACTAGCCTAAGTGGTCGACGGCGCGTAGTATTCCACGCCCGCCTCAAAGTGATGTCAGTAAAACCGTAGAGGCTCAGCAGGGTTGAAGCCTACTGGAACTATTAGGTCGCTTTAAAGGAAAAGAAAACGCGGGGTCCTGGAACACAAGGCAAAGAAGGCATAGACATAGGCGTGGGTTTTAGTCAGTGAAAGTCTGTCCCTAGACCGGGAAAAGTCATTGGATGATTTCCCAATTCCCATATAAAAAAGGTACTTTACTTTGTGTAATTTATTTCATCGCCAATACTCTGAAAACGGTGAAGGAAAACATCGTGAGGAAACCGGCATGTCCTAGAACACAAAAATTCGATGACATGCGACATCCACCAACCCGCACTGGGCCCACGTGGTGGATTACGGCCCATTCCCTCTCCTAGAGAGAAGGCCTGAGTCCCAGCAGTGGGAACATTAAATGTGATGATGATGACTCTGAAAACAGTGAAAACGATGTTAGGAAGCAGGTATATCATTGATCCAAAAATTCGAAGACATGTGTAATAAAAAAGCCACACTGGGCCCGCTTGCATGATTACGGCTCTTTCTCTATTCTTTTAGGATTCTTGAGTCCCAATTGTGGGAACATTATGAGGCTGATTTTGCTTGACTAAAATTTTCATTTTAAGTCTCTCTAATTATCTTTAAATACTAGGTAGCTTGTTCTCCTCAGGGATGTGCCCCAGGCATTGCAGGCGTTGCATAAAGGGGGTTCCGGAATGGTCTTTTAAGAGGTAACGGCGCCCCTTCTGTGCTGATGGTGATCACCGGGGTGGTTATAGTGAGGTAAAAATTCCACACTCTCCGGACTTATCCCCAAAGTCCGGGCGCCTTTTGAAGGTTTCCCCTCGAAAACAAAAAAAAAGGTAGCTTCTTCCAGAGACTATGCCCAGCCCCACCCAAAGTTGGGAATTATGCTACGGAAACGCAGCTGAGGTAGGAAACCTGTTACTAGCATGAGAAACAATATCATTTATATCTTAATCCAGTAAACTAAATTGAACCACAAGTTTCATCCAAACTGCTCTACCCGTTGAGGCGTGGTACTCAAAAAACCGAAGACTTTTTGTGTTCCGTACCCAGAGGGTCAAAGCTGTTTGTCTGTCTGTATGTCTGTCACCAAGCTGTATGTCATGAACTGTAATATTTAGATGATGTATTTAGCTATAACATCAAAAATACAAAAAACAAACAGAATAAAATAAATATTAAAATATTGAACTCTCATATAAAATCTCAATCAAACGTGATGGCGGTTTTTGCTACGAACGGTACGGAAACCTTCGTGCACGAATCCGAATCGCACATGGCTGGTTTTGTTATATATAGGTTTAATGTATTTGGCTGCAATACTGAGTCCTTTAAGCCATGATTTCGTATGAATACTATTACCTACTTTATTTAACATTAGAATACGAATGTTAAATATTCTAATGTCTTTTTTTTTAATATTTGGCAGTAAATATATTGATTCAGACTCCTTTTTCGCAAACTTCGCTGAGGTAGTCGTCAAGACAATAAAATTCTCAGGACAATTCTCTACATTTTACTGAAATAGCCCATATTGTTTTTTTTTTTTTAATTTTTTATAAACTAGCACTTGACTGCAATCCTACCTGATGGTAAGCAGTGATGCAATCGTTGATGGTAAAGCGCACTAGTTTATTAAGAGCCTATTCACTCTAGCCTTGAAGACGCCTAAATTATAATTGGACGGGAAAACCGCAGCAGGCAAATTGTTCCAGTCCCTCGATGTACGCGGTATAAACGACGAGGCAAAACGCTTAATCCGGAACGTAGACTTTGTCTAATGATCCCACATATTGTTCAGTTGTGCAAACACTTGAGATACAAATTTACAACAATTCTACATCACAATCACACATCGGACTACCAGACGAACGGCGTTGCGCCACCGGTACATTGTGGACATCCCACCTATACGCACAAAGCGTTTTGGGAACACTTTTATTATGCGTACAGCTAAGGAGTGGAATTCCCTGCCGGAGTCTGTGTTTCCTGATGGCTACAACCCGGGAATCTTTAAGTCAAGAGTGAATAGGTTTCTTCTAGGTAAGCGCGATCCATCGTCGACCGTATCGTCACTTTCCATCAGGTGAGATAGCGGTCAAGCGCGAACCTATCAATAATAAAAAAAAACAATATATACTAGAAATCAATTTGGTTCTAGGACATGCCGGTTTCCGCACGATGTTTTCCTTCACCGTTTTGAGAGCAGTGGTGGTGATAAAATAAATTACACAAAGTAATACGCGTGCTGGGTTTAACCGGCGACCTTCAACTCGTAAGTCGGGGCCGTTACCACTCGGCCACCACTGCTCTCAATCAATTAGGAATTAATTAGCAAATAATCAAAACTACTTTTGAACTTCATTCAAAAATATTCCGCTGAAAACATATCTCCAAACCTCTATTCTTCCAAACATACACAACTTTCACGTTAATTTATGACATTAGTTGGGAGTAGATAGTGCAAATAGCCAGCAATTGTTGGCTGCAGCCAATTGCATAACAGACAACCACTTTATTCACATCGTAATGTTGGCAATAAAAATGTCCAGCAACTACCAACTTCTGCGCAGTTTGCAAGAAACTAACTATTATTACCATCCGAACCGACCGTTTTACAACTTAGCGCTTATATTCTATACAATAACTGTTTTAATTTTCTTTAAAATGTACTTTATTTTTCTAGTACTAAGGTATAAGATTCAATTTTAATTAAAACTGCCGACGTCTTCGCAATATATGTATATTTTTTAATTACTAAATGTTTAGTTCCTTTTTACTTTTGAATTAAGATAATTGAAATGAACCGAGGAAAATCTTGTAATGGAATCTTATATTTAAACGATTTTAATTTGAATTTACTAAAGTATTTCTTTTTGTATCTTTTCGTGTTTGTAGTATCATATTTATTTTACTGGGGCTATGGATTATGTGAAAGTGAACCCCGAAGCCCTAAAACCCATTCCTGTCCCTTCTTTGCCTGAACAAAGGCAAAGAAGGGACAGGAATGGGTTTTAGCCAGTAAAAGTCTGACACGCACTTCCACTCCGGCCAAGGGCGGGAGATGTCATTGGATGATTCCCACATAAAAAAAGCATCAGAGTTGTTTATTGAAATAGGTTCAGCTTCTGCCATTTTTTCTGTGTCTGGATGTAATTAATCTACATAATTATAATAATATTAGAGATAAATTATGTATGTATTTAGAAACATATAAATATGTTTATCAGTTGTCTAGTACTCATAAAACAAGCTCTGCTTAGCTTGAGACTAGATGTAATCTATTTTTTTTTTTATGATTTCTAGATGTATCTAATTATTGTTGTTGTCGTATTATGAATCTATTTTTAACCTCAATGTACCGTGTACTTAAAAATAAATACTTCTTTTTTTACATAAAATAACAACAATATCTTCATGTGAAAACCATTAGAAACACACACTAAGCTATACACTTTACTGCAGTAGTTCTCAGTAATATCGAGATTTTAAAACAGGGCGAACAGCTTCCACAGTTTCATGAAAAATATTGAAGAAAAATTCCATTAACATCCTGAATGGTCCGTTGTTTTCGAGGTTGGCTAATTGTTGGCAGCAGTGCTGGGTTTATTTTTAGATTTTTCAAGATGGATTTGTGTTGGGAAATTTATATTTGGAAAGTTTTTCACTAACGGAACAAAACTTTTCCAGCAAAGCGTTACCGGCTTAATACATATCAGCTGAGGTTGATCATAGTGGAAATCCTTTTCAGAGACCCTATTTTGTGAGAGATGAGTGGGTAACGAGCAATAAAATAACTACTCTAAGTCACGCAACTAGAACAACATGGATAGATGGAGAGGGAACAGAATGTCAAAGCAAAGATGGATGGATTGTGTGAGAAGTGATTTGAAAGAAAAGGGAGATAGTGATAGCGTCACGAGCGACAGGAGAGAGTAGAAGAAAAGAACGTGTTGCGCCGACCCCATCCAACGGGACAAGAGCAGGAAGATGATGATGATTAGGCTTTAGGTATTCACTTCACAGCAAACAATAAGATAGTCCTAAGACTAGATGTTGTTCACATGGCTCCTGACAGCAAAAACAGCACCGCATTTCTGTGGTCGGAACTTTTATTTATTCGGTTCGCGCAAACGCCAGCTCCAATTCTGTCAAAGTAACGTGTGATGTCGGCATTTCGATTCATTCATTCATTTGCTTCCATACTGTTGACTTCACCGACATACCGATCATGGATTAAGGGAATCAACGGAATCCTACAACTGGGATATACTAGACCTAATTCGTAACGTCTTTTTTTAGGTGGGAAAGTCATCCAATGAAATCTTCCGCGCTTGGACGGAGCGGGAGATATTCTCAGATTTTACTCAATAAAAACCCGTTCCTGTTCCTTCTTTGCGTTCGGTTCTAGGGCCCCAAATTTCACTTTCACGTTGAAAGTACCCAAACCCATTGAAGTACTATTACCCATGACCCCAGTAGGCTTCGACCCTACCAGGACCCTACGGTTTGCTGATATCTTACGTCCGGACGGTGAGCTATCTAATGCTCACCGTCCGCAAGCCCGCGCCTACGGTGGCCGAAAATCGGTTTTGGAATCCCTGCGGCGACTGGGGCTTGAGGGCCGTTGCCGCACGCTTGTGGCCTCCTCCTTTGCTAGCATTACTACTTTGTAGAAGGAGGCGATGGCCTACTATTCTTTCTCGCTTCGGACCATGGCCTGTACCAAAACCCGATTTAACATCAACGGTGTGTCGAGTGATATTGAATGCACTTTCAGGGCTAGGTCAAATTGCTGTTATTCCTAAAAGGATAATTAGAGGACTCCATACTACTCACCTTTCACCAGCTAGGTATATTTGAGTGTAAACAAATTAGTTAACAAGTATCCAAGTAACCGTTAATTTCGCAAAAAGATTATCTTATAATTAAACATGAGAGTGAATATGGCAAAAGATCAGGAGTATTCAGGCTGTTCTTAAGAAATTTTAAGTGAAAAACTTAGCCTAATTTTGACATTTTTATTTAATAAACAGTATCCCACTCTAGGAATGACTCCTGCATCGTAGACAGGTGCATTCACAAACATATTCTACTACTATTCACAAAACACCCAGACCAGGAAATATCTCGCTTCTCGCTTTTAGTGATAAGGCCGCCCATTGTGACACCCTATTAATTTTAAGTTCTTTATGTAATTTTATTTTTGGTGTACAATAAAGAATACATCTATCTATCTATCTATCTATCTATCTATACACTTCAGCTCATCAGCAGTGGTCGGCAATTGCGTACTAACAACCTCCAGGTCATTGCACGCGCTCAGCTGATGTTTACTTAAATAAATTAATTTCGTACATGCGTACATTAATTAGTTTTAGAAAAAAAAGTATTTTTTATTTTTTATTTATCTTTACAAATCAATAGTGTTTCCTGTACCAGATTGACCCTCCACGGGATTAAAACGATGAAAATTTAACGGTGTAATTTTTTTTAGTAGTATTTTGGGACCATAATTGAAATAATCAGTTTTTATAACTGTAGATATTTGTTTTGTGCGGGGATCGAATCTGCGACATGAAGTGTACAAGCCATTTGCTCAACCACTTCGCTAAAAGTGCCGCCAAATTTATACTTTTTTTTTTAATTATAGATTGAACTTGGCATCATAAATCAGCCAGTAATTTGACTAGAAATATAAAGTCAAATTAGTTTCAACGTGTAATAATTTGGAAGTATTAATAATTTCCATCAGAGTACAATTTATATTACACATTTGTCCCATCAGACAATACTGTCTTGTCTAGTTCTCGTTAATATTTCAGATTATATTTATATTTAGTTTCCGCCCGTCTGGAAGTTATCAGCAACCTAGATCTTTTACTATAAATTGCCCTTATTAATTTTGTTTAACAACGCTGTATTTTGTGTGATAAAGGACGCCGTATGATCACAGCTTTGTTTAGTTTTATTTATTGAAATACCTCCATAATTTCGAGGAAAGTCTAACATTATAAGTTTGTAGTGATTCGATGCACTAGGGATGTTCTGTTTTCATTACTTACGGTCTACCGTACAATGAAATAAAAGAGTGTAATTTGAGTGTATTTTTTAGGGTTCTGTACCGGGTAAACCTATTACTAAACTCCGCTGTCCATCCGTTGGTCCGTGTGTCTGTCCTGTCTGTATGTCTGTCTGTCTGTCACCAGACAGGTATATCGAACCGTGATAGCTAAACAATAGATATTTTCACAGATAATACATTTCTGTTGACGCTATAACAAGGAATAAAATAAATGTTTAAGTATTCCCATAAAACACACGTGTTTTCTATCGTTTTTTTTTTTTGCTACGGACGGTACGGAACCCTTCGTGGGTGAGTCCTACTCACACTTGCCTGGATTTTTAAATTTATTTTTAGTGTAATTTTAGTCAATACTACTGGTGAGCTGCTATAGTTTGGTGACGTCTTTTCGAGGAGCGCGTTGTACACCACACGTTATAGACGGCTTGGGCTCAGTTCGGACGGTTACTGGACGGCACGGGCCCCAGGATAAAGGCAAGGAATGGAAAGGTAGGTTTTTAGTCAGTAAAAGTCTGACACTATTTCCCGCCCCACCCAAGGGCGGGATTTGTCATTGGATGATTTTACCTACGTTAAAAAAAAAAAAAAAACGACAGCATGGTTATCGCAGTCGGGGTCCCGGCAGCTGGGGCGTGGGAACTCCTTCTCTAGTATTACTGCTTCACAGAAGAAGGCGACCGCCTGCCATTCCTCCTCGATCGGTAGACCATATCCTGGAATAGCACAAAAGATACTTTTGTCCTGGGAGTTGGTTCCCTTAGGATAATTTACTACTACCAAGCAAGCGATGCCACTGGCAGCAGCTAACCAAGCATAGCTACCAGGATAAGCCGGATTGTTATACAAAGTAAAACTATCAAATGTCACACAAACTTACGAACACAGAACTTCCAGTAGAAGGGTTCTCCATCAAGTTTTAATTAAATTCCTAGAATCGATGCACCCACCAGACTACTACAACGATGTTAGATGAAATTCAATCGAAAACCGTCATTTCCTACATACGTAAACAAGCATTAAGAATTACTATTCTAATTGAAACCTTACTAGTCTGTTTTTACAGCACAAATTTGAGTGTCTTTAGTGGGCACGGTCATAAAATTTTACGAGGTGCATTCGAGTAAGAGAGATGAGCGAAGTTTAGCTCTCTGTCGCATATTTTAGGGTCTTGTAAGAGAAATAAATCGTGTTATGTCCGTATTGATCTAGGAATTTGAAGGGAAATATGGCGTTAGTACTATAGTGGTACCTTGTTTCTACGCACGCCATTTTTTCATTTATTGTGTAACACTCGTATTTATAAACAAGTAAAGCTAATTACTTGAGTAAAAGTAACTACTTAATTAACAATTTTTATTCTATTTATTGAAATTTTTAATGAAGATTTCTAACCTCAAGTAATGAGTTAATTAAAAATTAGTTAGGAACTAGTGATGACTTCTTTATAAATACAGTTGTTAATAATTCAAATAAGAAGATCAATCAAATAAGAATACGTAACTTAACTTTACTGAGATACTAAAAACAGAGAAGAACACAATTTCTGTACTTTTTAACAACAAAAATGTCATCTGACAACATACCACAAACGAATACCATGGAACCGGAACATGATTCTGGACATCCCAGTGGTGAAATTTATCCGCTAGTTTTGAATAGTTTCACTGTAACTGAAACTATTCAAAACCAGCGGATAAATTCCACCACTGAGATGTCCTGGATGCTATTGAAAATAATAAAACTGAAATACAAATAACAAGTTTTAGGTTTTATTTTAAGACTAAATTACCTATCTGATTTTATAGTTCCGTACCTCAAAAGGAAAATCCCTTATAGGATCACTTTGTTGTCCGTCTGTCTGTCAAGACCCTTTATATCGGGAACGCGTGAAGGTATCGAATTGAAATTAAAACAATATATTCAGGTCTACGGTCCCTTGAAGCTGTGATAATATCAAACTTATAAGGTAATGAAAAAAATGTTACAACCGTTTATGTCGTAAAAAACTTATATTTCTACACTCCCAAAAGAATCCAAATCCATAGGGTACTTCACAAATACAAATACAAATATTTTATTGCTTTAACCAATCGTACAATATTAGTTTATGATTGGAGTCCCCTTTTAAGCATGATGATGCCTGTATTAGGAGACTCCGCTCCTCCTAAGCTTTGGCTGTTTACAAAAATTAAAAAGATATTACTTAATACATAATACTTAATACATAACAAAGTAGTTTTTTTTTTTACATATGTGTTACGTTACATCTACACTAATACATTTTTATCGACCGCGTGTTGCATGCTTAATTGTTAATTATACGAGTAAAAATACAGACACGCTCGCTCGTTCGTGAATTGTGTAAGATTCACGTTGACCTAGAACCCTGAAATTTGGCATGCGGCAAGGTCTTATAGCACAATTATAGGAATAAATCTGAAAACTGTAAACTTGTACATATGTCACAAAAAAAAAACCTTTCAATTCGCCAAAATATTCCAAGACTCGATTTGGGAATTGAACTATTTACATGAGTTAGTTTGTATGGAACCCTCAGTGTGCGAGTCCGACCCACTCTTGTCCAGTTTTTTTTCTACCAGTCAACACTTGTAATTTAGACTCCGCCTTTATGATTACGGATATTTTTATATTTCGGATAACTGATTGATTCGGATCTCAATAACATCCCTGATTAAAGAAGCCTATGCAACAAAAACAGTAGCTGCTCTTCTTATCAATAAACTAATTTCCTTATTTGAATCAAGACTTCATAAGATCACCTTCAGTAAACAAACAAATTCACTTTGCACTTTACTATCTTAGTTTCGATTGAGAATAAATGAACAACATAACTGTAAGATTATTAGTTCCGAACTTCAGCATATCAAGTACTGCAACATAGAAAATTTGAAAACTGGCTTACAGGTGAAGTTTGCCAATTTTCATCTTTACGCTTCAGAAGTTAAAGGATCCGCTCCACAAGCATGCTAGTGTTTGCAAAGTCCTTTACAGAGAAGAAGCAAATACTAGGATAAGTTTTCCTGGCTCTAAATATTGCTTCCTAAGTTAAGTCAATGGTAATTTTTAGTAGGTAATCTAAAATATGTATAAGAGAGCAGTGGTGCGCCTGTAGTAACGGCCCCAACTTACGTGTTAAAGGTCGCGAGTTCACACCCAGCCATTCACATTACTTAGTGCAATTATTTATTTAATCACTACTAACTGCTCTCAAAATAGATTCACCGGTTTGATGAAAACATCGTGAAGAAACCGGCATGTCCTAGAAACAAAAATTCGCAGATAAGTGACATCCACCAGCGTGATTACGGCTTATTCCGTGTCTTAGAGAGAAGGCCTGAGTCCCAGCTGTGGGAATATCATAAAGCTGATGCTGTGCTATGTTTTGCAAATCTAAAATAACTCGTCTCACTCTAGTTCTGGGTGGAGTAAGGTGAAGTGTCAAACTTTCACTGACTTAATCCCATGTCTTTAACTGCTCCAAGCGTTTCAAGGCCACTGCAACTCTTTTGAACAATCCCTCAACCCTAGCAGAGACTTATGTAAGGGCTCAGTAGGGCCGAAGCCTACTGGCGCCAAGGGTTAAGGCCCTGGAACCCCAGGGCCCTGGATTGAAGGTAATGAATGGAACAGGGTAGGTTTTTAGTCAGTATGAGTCTGACACTATCTCCTGCTCCACTCAAGGTTGGAATTTGTCATTTGATGATTTTACCTGCCATAAAAAAAAGCAGAGACTCATGGTAGCTGAAATATCATGATCAGAGTTTAGTTATGCCATCGGGGTAAAAGGATTTGTCAATTAACAAAAGTCGATTGTCCAGGGTGGACTGGACGTAAGATAAGTTCAGATGGTACGTCACTCGATACCCTGAGAGGCTCTTTTCAGTTGACGGCAGCGTCAGCGGACGGGACTGCCGCCGCCAAATACTGAGCCAGGCAAGGATTTTACTTAATAAATTACAAGTAAAAAAAACTTTTTAAAAACAAGCTTTCAATTAAATGGCCTAAAAAGAAGAAAATAAACTTTTCCTTTATAACTTTTAGTATCAATTTATAACGGCATTACACAATTTATATGATACAAAAGCTTGTCGCGAGATTTTGAAAATATTCAAATCAATAGATGAAGTTTTTTAACTTATTTAATTTATGAAGTTATTTAGCTGTGTATTGACACAGTTAAATCTCGCGACAAGCTTTTATATCATATAAATTGTGTAACGCCGTTATAAATTGATACTAAAAGTTATAAAGGAAAAGTTTATTTTCTTCTTTTTAGGCCATTTAATTGAAAGCTTGTTTTTAAAAAGTTTTTTTTACTTGTAATTTATTTTTTACTTTTTAGTTATGCCTTATTTAAATCACATTTGTATTCTCAGCAAGTCCTTTCATTTGTTACCCATATTATAGGAAAGCATAAGAAACTTAGTCTGCTATCTTTGGAAGTCTGCCAGGATTTTTTTTATGGTAGGTAAAATCATCCAATGACATCCCCCGCCCTTAAGCTTCGTTCGGTCTGTTACCAGACGGACGGACAGCGAGCTACCCATTGCCCGCCGTCCGCAAGTCCGCGCCTACGGTGGCAGGAAATCGGGATCGGAATTACGGCGGCGGCTGCGGCGTGAGCGCCGTTGCCTGATGCGGTCGGTCTCCTCCTTTGCTAGCATTACTGCTTCGCAGAAGGAGGCGTCCACCTGAGAAGTCTACCAGATTGGATTTATGAAACAAAAATTATGGTGGTGGATCGTAAGACTAACAATCAACCTAACTTAGATGAAATAGCCAATTGCGAAATTGTCTAGAGTTTATCTACCTGGGATCCACAATCACAAATACTGGGAAATGCGGAGAAGATTCAAGCACCGCAAAAAATTGATGCTCTTGAAATGTGACGCTGGAGGCGTCTACTGAGGATAAAACAGACTGCTCACCGTACTAACGTTTCCATTATTAAAGAGCTTTGCATTAAAACGAAAACTTTCGTCGATTGTGCAACAGTGAATTTTTATGATGTGTGGATATATCATAGGCAATAAAAGCTCTTTGGTACGTTTAGTGGTACAGGGAAGAGTAGAGAAAATATTGGATTTAGAGTAATGTCACTTTATTTTTAAAGTTACTCTCTGCAAGCCCTTTCAATTGGTACCTATTTTGTAGGAGTATATTAAAACTAACTAGTACGATCGATGGGGTTGCGTCGTTTAACTGCGGAGTTCCTATGATCACCTTCCGGCTCAATCATCAGACCCTGGCTATCATACAGGATCAAAGTACTCGTCAATACGAATCAAACGAGCCCAAATTCGATAGGGTTGTATCGTTTAACCGCGGAGTTCCTATGACCACCTTCCGACCCCATCATCAGACCCTGGCTACCATACATGATCAAAGTACTCGTCAATACAAACTAAACGAGCCCAAATACGATGAGGTTGTATCGTTTAACTGTGGAGTTCCTATGATCACCTTCCGGCTCCATCATCAGACCCTGGCTATCATACAGGATCAAAGTACTCGTCAGTACTAATCAAGCGAACCCAAACTCGATGGGGTTGTATTGTTTTATTGCTGAGTTCCTATGGCTACCTTCCAGCTCCATCATCAGATCAGCTCCATGTCATCATAATGTTGCATTGTCACCCGATTTACACATGCATGTAAAATTTCAGCTCAATTGGTTGAAGATATCTGCTTCAAAATTGAGTTGCAAGATTTGAGCCGAACATACATAGTTACATACAGTGCAAGCTAATAGAAAGCTTGTAAAAATATCACTAGTTTTGCCAACGACACGCTAAGAAAAAGAAGAATGACCAGAACTGGTTAGATTAGTACGTATGCTACATCTATGCGCCACGTAACAACTACAATCCTGCATTGCACAATCAAAGTTCTCCGCGTGATTAGAATATATTCACACAGCCCAAAATCAACTATAGGGCAGTTGTCTACCAGACATAACACCCGACTGGTCGGAGGGTCCTTCCTTTTCTATGGAGGTTTGCGAGACTTTACTCTCTGTGCCACATACTTCCAAACGTCACGGAGACTTCTCGGAAACCCTGGAAATCTTTAAGCCGACTAAAAACTTAGGTATACCGCTATATGCACAACTTAATGTAATGAGATTACTGCTCTGTGCTCCAGTTCGATTATTTTCCTGTAGTAACCCGGCTCCTTTCCGCCGCCTCTTTCGTTTGCTTTAGTCTTTTGCTGAAGGAGGTGACTACTTACCACACCCTCTCACTCTGCACCTTGACGTGGACTTAGACTGAACTTGAAAGGAAGCCGCTGCTGATCTTCTTCACGAGAACATGGCAGTCGATGACAATCCCTCACAATTAAACTTTTTGACAGCTTTTATTGCTAATAGAAAGTCGCTTTGTCTCTAGTGAAATTTTCTTTGTTGTTACGAGGGATAATTAAAACTAATATATTTGACTCTCTACCTTTATATATCTAAAGGAATATCTAAAATAATGAAAGTTGAAAGCTAAAAAATCATAACAATCCTTTTCATTGAAATATTTCCGAGAATTTTCGTCGTAGAGCACATCAATTTAGTCGTCCGTACCGAATTATATTTCAAACAATTTCGCGGGCCTTTTTGCATTTTCGCAGGCTTTTTAAATAGAGTGCTTCGACGGGGAAATATTGCGGAATTATTTTTTTCTTTACTGTTTCTGAAATATTGTATTTTAGTTGAGGTTTCTATCCACTTTGACTGTACTCAGAGTATCGTATTTACCTTAGGTATATACTTATATAGGGTGATTGGTAATTAGTGACCGATACATAAACACGTGATTATAGTCATAATAACAAACAACTGTTACAGTACGTTCGACGGTTCTTGGCGCGCCTGAAGTTAGGCTCTGCGAACTTTAGCGCTTGTGCACTCGTAAAAAAATAAATGGTTTGAAAAAATAAATGCCAATAGCAGTGGTTATTGCTATTAGCAACTCTTATTGGCATTTATTTTTATAAATCATTTATTTGACGCGCTTATTTTGAGCGCTAAAGTTTGCAGAGCCTAACTCCAGGCGCGCCAAGAACCGTCGAACGTACTGTACTAGGAGACCAAACCTGAAATCGCGAAAAAAATCTGTCAAGTTCAGTACATTTTAACTGTTGTGTGTATGTAAACACAACGGTCATCCTAAATCTACAAATACACTAGGTACCGTATCATGATGTTACGCGTCATGCAAGAATCATATCAGGTTCATACATTTGCACATCTATTCATACTTACTGTGCTAATTTGATTTTACCCTTATGTTCACTAGTGACGTTGAATTTCCAATTTCGAAACCATGCACCCAAGTGCGCAAGCTCGTCACTAATTTTAGGTGTAAAGTCGAATATTGCGTTGTTGAGCTCGGTTTTGTTAGCTTTGTATACTATGCGTTATTAAGTGTGAATACATGTGCTGCTCCAAATTGTAGTATGCAATACATACTACATTTTGGAGCATCACGTCGTGTATTCACGTAATATTGTAGGTGGGGAGACGACCTGAACAAAAACCTAGATATTTTTTTCATCTTCATGTAGGAAATCATCCAATGTCTCTCTCGCTCTAGGGCGGAACGAGAGGATGTGTCAGACTTGACT
Source organism: Leucania comma (assembly GCA_958295575.1). NCBI lineage: Eukaryota > Metazoa > Arthropoda > Insecta > Lepidoptera > Noctuidae > Leucania > Leucania comma. The sequence goes on from OY282469.1 coordinate 8,087,156, forward strand.
GAAACCCACTTTTATGTTCCTTCTATAAATTGCAGACCTCGGGATTTCCTTTCAGAAACGAACCCATGGCCCCATTAGACTTCAATCCTACAGGGCCCTTACTGTTTTAGTGTCATCTTCTTGCTGTCCGGAAGCCCACGCCTACGGTGACTGGAAATCGGGGTCGGATCCCGGCGGCTGGGGCGTGGGGAGTCTGTTCACTCACGCGTGCGGCCGCCCCCTTCGCTAGTATTACTGCTTCGCAAAAGGCGTTTTTAAAGTTCCGTACCTCAAAAGGAAAAAGTAGAACCCTTATAGCATCATTTTGTTGTCGTTCTGTCAGTCTGTTTGTCTGTCTGTCAATATTTTTTATCTCGGAAAGCCGTGGAGGCATCTATTTGAAATTAAAACCATATACTCAGGTCTGCGGTCCCCTTGAAGCTGTAAAAAATTAAAGTTCTAAGTTAACGAAAAAAATATACACTGCCGTTCATATCGCAGAAAACGTCTATTTCGACACTATCAAGGGAATAAAAATTCAAAGAGTACTTCCCGTTGACCTAGAATCCTGAAATTTGGCATGAAGCAAGGTCTCAATGCACAAATATAGAAAAAATCTGAAAACTGTAAATTTGTAGATACATCACAAAAAAAATCTTTTTTCGATTCGGAAAAATCTTCGTTACTTAATTCAGAAATTGTACTGTTTTCATATGCAAGTTTGTCCAGAACACTCAATGCGCGAGTCCGACTCGCACTTGCCCGGCTTTTTTTTTATTAATTCATTATTTCCCAAGAGAACGCCGGCGTCCGCACACCTATTGTCTTTCTATTGTGTCTCTAATTACGGTATTCAACAGGTTAATTGATATTATCTACGCTTGTCTGCGATCCCACCTGACAGTAAGCAGAGAGGCAATGTTTTGTGAGACTCGATTTGGGACTGTAACTGTTTTCATAGGTTTTTTTTGTATGGTAGGTAAAATCACCGAATGAAAAATCCCGCCCTTGGGTGGGACGGGAGATAATGTCAGACTCTTACTGACTAAAAACCTACCCTGTTCCATTCATTGCCTTCGATCCAGGGCCCCGGGGCTGATTTTCACCAAACCCTTGGCTCCAGTAGGCTTGGGCCTTGCTGGGGCCCTACAGTTTGCTGACGCCTTATTGAGACGCGCGGGAACAGCGCTCGCCGAAGACGACTTGGGCTCGGATCGGTCTGTTACCGAACGGACGGACAGCGAGATACCCATTGCCCGCCGTCCGCAAGCCCGCACCTACGGTGGCCGGAAATCGGGATCGGAACTGTGTTTATAGGTAAGTTTTTACAGAACCCTCACTGCGCGAGTTCGACTCGCACTTGCCCGGTTTTTTTTTTAGTCATGAAACAGAATTATAATATTGATAATTAAGAAACTTGGACCAGACGTTTATTATCCAAATCCTCCGAATGGCTTGACCGATTCTTGTATATATTTGGCAAGTTCGAGAATAGGTTGCTTCTGCCTCCCATTTAATTGTTTGGTAATTTATATGGCAGACAATGTATGTCGAGTCTGCTAATGAAGGAAATGGTGAAGGGAATCTATCACACCTTAGGCCGCGATCAGACGGACCGTATGGCAGCAACCGCGCGCAGTCGATATATTCAACTGCATGCGGTTACCTGCAGTCGGATCTGACTTTACGCAGTTAACGCCACGCATCTAGCCCAGTAACTCATTGTAAGATTTATGATGCCTTATCTTTTTATTTTTTTTCTCTCGAACCTGCATTACCACGAACCAATGTAATTAAATATTTCAATGTATCATCTCCTGCAATAGGTGCTAGTGGAATGCTAGCTTCAGCCAGTGGTTTTGCCTGTGTGACGGTTGATAATTATACAATAAAACATAACTTTTGACTACCTCGTTGGTCTCGTGGCCGCAAGTGCGATTGCTGAACGTGGGGTCCTAAATTCAATTCCCGATTCGGTCAAAAAGTGCTATTGGGTTTTTCTGTAAGAATTAATCTGTAGCAGCTGCCTGGAGTTAGCATACCAACCCACATTCCTAGAGAGGAAGCCTGAGTCCCAGCAGTGGGAAAATTAAAAGGCTGATGATAATAATGATGATGCCCGGAGTTTGGTTGGTTGTGTGTCATCCCCTTGCCCTTGCCGGAAAGCAGGTAAAGCCGTTGGTCCTGCACCTGGTCTCGCTCGTGATCGAAATTCAACCAGGAGGATTATTATGAGCGTGTAACCTAAGATAGAAACACGCTTGTACGATACGACTACATACAGAAAGCAAAGTTAATACCAAGACAGCACGTTTCGCCGAAAACTATGTTGATAGAAAACATTGTAATTAAGTAGATATTATTATCTTGGTCCATAGGAAGCACTCAGTTAGCAGAGATCTCTGTTCATAGATAGCAGTTCTTGCCGTAAACTTTGTTCATAGAAACCACTGTTTCCAGGTACCTTTTTTAAGGTGGGAAATCAGCCTATCACTTCTCCCACTCTGGGTGGAATGGGAGGCCGTGCCAGACTTTTACTGACTAAAATCACACCTGTGTGCTTCAATTTCCTTTTGCGTTTTTACACCACCACGGGTTTGCTTTTCAGAAAATATCCGCAACGGCCTCATTGGTCCGGTTTTCGGCGAAACATGCTGTCTTTGAGTAGAGATTTCTATTAACTTTGCGTTCTGTATGTAGTCGTATCGTACAAGCGTGTTTCTATTTTAGGTTCCACGCTTTATTGTACAAAGCTTCTTCTAATGGCTTTGCCCGTGTTTGTGTGTGTTTACGGACCAGACGCTTGCAATCCAGCGTTGCAACAGAGGTCATCTAGGTTAGAGCGTGGTTTTTGTGTTTGGTTTGTGATACGGTAACATGAATGTAATCCACGCGCCAACACTTTAGCAAAATAGTCACTGCAGTCGAAACTTTGGTTTGGAAAACGCGCACCCAACTAAAGCGTTAAAGGTCATGGATTTCAACTGCTGTCTACACGGATTGAAATTAGCTATTTTACCCCTGTTGGGATGCTGGGTTGCAACAGTCTGGTCTAGCTAGCAGTAGCATACATTGCCATGTACCATTGCCTTGTCATAAACTTACCTAGGCATAAAATTATTCGCAGTCCATACCACATTTTTTTTTTTCACTGGAAAATCATACAATAACATCTCCGCGCCCTTGGGTGGGGCGGGAGATAGTGTCAGACTTTTACTGACTAAAAACCCATTTCTGTTTCTTCGTCGTCTTTAATACCGAGGCAGAATCTTCCTTTCAGAAACCGACCCCAGCCCCAGTAGACTTCGACTCTGCTGGGCCCCTACGGTTTGCTGACAACTCCTTGAGGCGCACGTGGAACTATTCGCGCCGTCCACGACTTGGGAGTATTTTTATACATATTTTTATTGATACTGAGGATACCAGTCATCGATAAATATTGTTTTATGAGAGCAGTGCCCCAATGTTAACGACCCCGTTTTATGAGTTCCAGGTTGTAGATCCCCAGCCAGGTGCATTACTTTGTGTAATTTATTTCGCCACCACTGCTCTCAAAATGGTGAAGGAAAACATCGTATGAAAACTGGCATGTTCTAGAATCAAAAAATCCAAGTCATGTGACATCCACCAACCCGCACGGAGACTGTGTTGTGGATTACGGTCAATACCCTCTTAGAAAGGAGGTGTGAATCTAAGCATTGAGGATAATAAAAGGCTGATTATGCTTATCCTATGCTTGTAAGATGATAGTCTCACCCATGTAAAGATACGAAGATTCATTGAAAACAACGAGTTATTAAAATATTTAAAACGCACAATAGCCATTATTTATTTATAGTATTTGAGCACATACATATGTACATATATACATACCTAGGCATACATATAAACCTTAGTGCCAGGTTAATAACTTCTTAATATTACTATTTAATATAACGCAAATTAAATATTAATAACTTTCTAAAGATAACCAAGTATAATGTTTGTATTTGAACAACTTTTAATTATTTTCTTTACGATTTGTTTGTTAGACAGATTTAAGATTTGAACTAATCGCTTGGGGGAATCAAGTAAATTAGAATCATATTTCGTGTATTCCATTTAATGAAATACATAAATTCGGGTTGGCACAACTACAAAGTATTAACAGTGAAAATATAGAGAAGAATTTTATCAGTCATAGAAACATCAGGATCTTTGGTTCTAAACGCTCATTAGAACATAGGCGATTATAAATTGTTACTAACTAATTAGAATACAACAAATTATCTTAGGACGTTAGGAAGAAGGTGTATTAACAGAAGAAAAATTTTCACTGTAGTTGATGTGCTCCCCGAACTGTTGCTGCCATCTGTGGAAGAAGAAAAAACAGAATTATTGATTGTTTTTAACCAACATAATTGATTACATGTTAGTTTTAACTAGTTAAAAAATCCATTCTAGCTAGTTAAAAAATCCATTTTAACTAGCTAAAAAATCCATTTTAACTAGTTAAAAAATCCATTTTACAAGTTAAAAAATCCATTTTAACTAGTTAAAAAATCCATTTGAAATAGTTAAAAAATCCATTTTACAAGTTAAAAAATCCGTTTTAACCACCTAAAAAATCCATTTTAACTAGTTAAAAAATCCATTTTACAAGTTAAAAAATCCATTTTAACTAGTTAAAAAATCCATTTTAACTAGTTAAAAAATCTATTCTGGCTAGTTAAAAAATCCATTTTAACTAGCTAAAAAATCCAGTTTAACTAGTTACAAGGACCTCATCAGAAGGCTTAAAGTCATCTAATGGGCAATGGAAAGGACTATGCTCGGAATTTCCTCATGCGATCGCATCGAGAGTGAAAATGAACCAAGAATCAAGAGAGACCAAGAAGAGAACCAAGGTCGCCGATATAGTCCGAAAAATCGCCAAACTTAAGTGGCATTGAGCAGGGCACATTGCTTTTAGAACGGATGGTCGGCGGGGCTGAAAGATTCTAGAGTGGTGATAGCGCACCGGAAGACGCAGCGTTGGAAGGCCTCCCACAAAGTGGACCAATAAGCTGGTGAGAGTCGCAGGAGTGCGGTGGATGCGAGACACAAAGCGCCGTTCGTTGTGGCGACACTTGGGGGAGACCTAAATCCAAAGTGATCATCTTTCGGATGAAATGATGATGATGATGAGTTAAAATGTTGTATTTACAAGAATATTAAAGAACAGACATTATTCTCAACACATTCTAATAACGAAGTCTACGCAATTGCTACGCCGTAGCAAGTGCCTACGACGTAGCCACGTAGTCCACACATTTTATTATAAACGGCATTGTCTTAAACAGTTGTTTACTTAATCATAATAAATAAGGTAGAAAGTAATACAAAATTAAAAAAAAAAAACCTAATTGGCCATTCAGCAAGTCAAGGAAAATTGTGAAAGTCAGCTTGATTTAATATTACGCTCCAAGGACCAACATTTTGTCACTACTTAGACTAACTGGGAACTTTAACTTAACAAGTCGTTACTGTAACAGCCTAAGTGATCTCAACGGAGTCCGTTATAAACTAGCGAGGCAGCCGGTGAAAAATTATTGCTTGATCTGCTCCGTGACCTGGTTCTGAGAACAGTTAGTGAATTTATGGTCGAAGATATTTTAGATATTAACACCTACTGGTGATTACATTGGGTAACTGAAAACTAGAATTTTTCTTCTTTATATAAGACTAGAAGCTGTGACTGTGACTGCTCCGTGGCAACAGCCCCGAATTATGAGCTATAGGTTTTTTTATGGTAGGTAAAATCATCCAATGACAAATCCCGCTCTTGGGCGAAGCGGGAAGTAGTGTCAGACTCTTACTGACTAAAAACCTACCCCGTTCCTTCGTAGCCTATCGTGCTGGGGCCGGGTATTCCTTTCGGAAGTTAGTCGTTTACGGCGCGCACTATTCCCGTGCGCCTCAAGGAGTTGTCAGCAAACCGTAGGGGCCCAGTAGGGTCGAGGCCTAGTCTGGGGCTCTGGGAAGGTATGAAAATGCATACCAGGGCCCTGGAACCAAGGCAGGGAAGGAACAGGGTAGGTTTTTAGTCAGTAAGAGTCTGACACTATTTCCCGCTCCGCCCAAGGGCGGGATTTGTCATTGGATGATTTAACCTACCGTAAAAAAAAAAAAAAAAAAAACCCATGACCCCAGTAATTATGAGGTATAGGTTATGGGTTCACACCCAGCATTTCTTTTGAGTAATTTATTTTATCACCACTGTTCTCGAAATGGTTAAGGAAATCGTGAAGAAGCCGACATATCCTAGAGGAACAGAGGAACAGAGGGTAAAGTCCCACATACCCCCGTTGAAAAGGGAGGATCCTCCGACCAGACAGGTGTTATGTCTGGTGGGCTACTGCCCAATAGATGATTTCGGGTTTGTTCTATATGTTCCAATCGCGCCGCGAATCTTACTTGCGCGATGCAGGATTAGTTCTTTTTGTGACGACATGGATGTCGCTACATCACTCCCCTCCGGAGATCGGAGATCGATGGTTCTTGATGCTTCTTGAGGCGTCGTGATGCGTGCCAGGCCAATGGAGGTTGGTTCCAGTGAGTCGGAACCGGATTCCGCATAGTTCTCGGTGAGTCGGAACTGTCTGCGGTGATGCCCCAGTGAGTCGGGGTGGTGCTATCCCAGTGAGTCGGGATACGATGCTGCAGGCTCCAGTGAGTCGGAGTAGTGCGGCTGGGTCCAGTGAGTCGGAGCGATGGTGTGCGACGAAGGGCTTGACTGCTGTCGTCGACCAGGAGAAAGCTCTTCATATGGCTGGCCGAAGGTGCAAGTACTTAGCCAAGGTCGCTGATGAGGATGAGGGTGATGACCAGGTATGACCAAGTAGTCATGCTGGTGGTCAGGATACCCATAAGTAATTTGTGTCTGAATTTAAACACACCTAAATAAATTACACTTTCCCTCCTAGAAAGAAGGCCTAAGTCCCAATAGTGGGAACAATAAACAAAGCTGATAATGTTAATGTAAATAAATTACAGAATGACATTTATTTTACTAGCCTTACAAAAAAAAATGAGTAAAGTTGGATTTTATTTATGTCTTTATGTGAAGAATTAAAAAAATAAAAATAAATATCATCTCTAATTAAACAGGGTCAAATTTTAAAATTTAAAACAAATTGCAATAACAATATTAATTAGTTATAAATTAGCGAACAATGTCAGGATGAATTAAAATAACAATATATTTAAAATAATAAATGTATGTACATACATCGAAAAAATCAAGCTTCAGGTGTAGACAAAAAGTCTATTGATTAAATCGCATGAAACCCTTCCGTACTTTTTGAGTTTATTGCAGACAGACAGACAGACATGGTAAGGGGCTTTGTTTTAAAACATGTAATAATGTTATGATTGATAATAACATTCTCTCCTATAAGCACAAATCGTTTTGGGAACACATTCTTTGTGTGTTCTAAAGAGTGGAATTTCTTGCTGAAATCAGTGTTTTTTGAGAGCTGCAACCTAGGTATTTTTAACTCAAGATTGAATAAATTACTTCTAATCAAGCGATTAAATCATCGCTTTCCATCACGTGAGATAGTGGTCAAGCATGTATGTGTATATATTATAATGTTCCCACTGCTGGGACTCAGGCCTTCTCTTGGGGAGAGGGAATGGGCCGTAATCCACCAAGCGGCGCCAGTGCGGGTTGGTGGATGTCACATGTCTTCGAAGTTTTGGTTCTAAGATGCCTCACGATGTTTTCCTTCACCGTTTTAAGAGCAGTGGTGATGAAATAAATTACACAAAGTAATGTGCCTGGCTGGGTTTGAACTAGCGATCGTACAACTCGTAAGTCGGGGCCGTTACCAATCGGCCACCACTGCTCTCAAAAAGCCTAGCAATAATATTTTTTTTTTTTTAAATTTCTGTGAGAGTTTGAATCCAACGCGGAACAAATACTTGTATGAGCTACAGATAGTTATATTCTGGGTTTGAGTTTCTTGTGTATGTCAATCATACGCATTTGTGAACGCACCCGCGATACAGAAGAAATGTCAAGTATGCATTATCGTCTTTTTTAAGAAAGAACAAGAAAAATAGTGATGTCACTTCTGATAGGAAGAATTCACCAAACGATAAATTCTCGTCTGTTTGACTTTACCACCATAATATTTTTATTGTTAGATAACTTTCATGTTAATGTTCCGATATAGAACCTTTTTACTGCACTTAACGTCAGTATAACAGCATTTCCACAACATTTTATTAAAAGCAAATATTTGCATTACTTATTTATTGTTTGATCCGATGATATTGTTATAACTGAAACTAAATCCACAAAACCTCTTTTAATTGAAAACAAATAAACTTGCGTGCGTAATTTAACGGAATAATTAATTATTACAAACTTTTGATGTAAACAAACACAAAGAAGTTTGGGCATTTCAAAAGATTATTTCTAAAGAGTAAACCAAACTTTACGAAAATTCATGTTTTAGGACGGTTACTATGTAGTTCAATAACAAAGACTTTTATAAACTTAAGATGTATTTTCGAATAAAAACAAAAGGCTTGTTGGAGGCTGCAAGATTGTTAGATTGTTTGAAGGAGTTACCGAGGCATTGGCAGAAACAGTTTAAGATAAAGGCCAATAATATTAGTTATTATTTATTTATATAACCGGAACGAAAATATGCCAATTACACGATTACATTATATACAAATTTACAAATTATGTATAATAATAATGTAATAAATTTTAATTCGGACCATCAGAGTCCATAAAACAAATCAACACATAATACAATCACAATTACATAAACATATCAAACATGCACTAGCAAATTATCATCGTGTCATTTAAATATATTTAATAGTTTTGTTGTTTTAATTTTGTATGTTTGATTCGTTCAGTCCATTCCAGTGCCACATTATCGGGTTTAAATCCATATTAAAAAACCGACAAGTGCGAGTTGGATTCGGGCACAGAGGGTTTTGTACAAACCTACCTATGAAAATAATTCAATTCCCGCATCGAGTCTTGAAAATCTTTCCGAATCGCAAAAAACAGTTTTTTTCTTGGTAACATAACTACAAAATTAGTTTTCACATTTTTCCCTATAATTGTGTTATAAGATCTTCATTTTTGCCAAATTTCTGGATTTTAGGTCAACGGGAAGTTCCCTATGCATTTTGATTCTCTTGTGAGTGTCGAAATATATGTTTTTCGCGACATAAACGTCCGTAACTGTGAATAACGTACGTGTTTGTTGACTAAGGGCTGATTTCAATATACAATATAAAAATTCAGTTCAACTAAACTGAGCTCAGCGTAATCTAGTTTAAAGACCCGTGTCGTAAACATGGGTTCAATTCATAGCGGTGAAACGCAAAATGAAGCTATAATCTCGATTAGGCGCTCAATCGCGATTAGTTTATTGGTGAATTTGGCCCTTAGAAGTTTGATTTTTGCATAGCTTCAAGAGACTAAAGTATGCAGTTTTAATTTCAACTCGATACCTCCACGCATTCCCGAGATAAAGGGCCTTGACAGATAGACAACAAAGTGATCCTATAAGCGTTCCGTTTGTTTCCTTTTGAGGTTCGGAACCCTAAAAAGTATTGTTTGGAGGACCAATCAGATTATCGAGAAATTGCTCGATAAAAATAAATAGACTTGAAATTCTGATGTACTTTTAATTAATTCAAGACCTACCTAAAAATATTTGAACTTAGACAGAGAACTTAGTAACAGCTTAGTACTTCTATATTGTAAATTACAAGGTATCCGATTGTGTTTTCATTTTAAAGGATTTTTACAGAGTAGGGACGCTTAAAAATTAGGAAAGCAAGAACTTTCTTAAATGGTGCTAATTAAAATTGGTGTATTATACTTTTTAAACTGTGTAAGTTCTGCTAGCGTTTTCACCCATTTGAAAGTCAATAAATAATACCAAGTTTGTATTCACAACAAAGTCAGTCACTATTATTATTATTTTTTATGTTAAATCATCCAATGACAAATCCCGTCTCTGGGCGGAGCGGGAAGTAGTGTCAGACTCTTACTGACTAAAAACCTACCCTGTTCCTTCACTGTCTTGGTTCCAGGGCCCTGGTATGCATTTTCATGCCTCCCCAGAGCCCCAGACTAAGCCTCGCTCCTACTGAGCCCCTAAAGTTTGCCGACAACTCCTTGAGGCGCGCGGGAACAGTGCGCGCCGTAAACGTCTTGCGCTCGGTCCGGTCTGTTACCGGACAAACGGACAGCAAGCTACCCATTGCCCACCGTCCACAAGCCCGCGCCTACGGTGGCCGGAAATTGGGATCGGAATTACGGCGGCGGCTGCAGCGTGAGCGCCGTTGCCTGATGCGGTCGGCCTACTCCTTTGCTAGCATTACTGCTTCGCAGAAGGAGGCGACCGCCTGCCACTCGTCCTCACAGTCACTAATAGTGTAAACACATTACTGGATAAAAAAAAACATAATTCCTATTTCAGGGTATTCTAATCGTATGCCAAAGTAATAAACATACAGACATACATATCGCATGCTTAGTAGAAAAGAAGCCGAACTCAAAAAAGAAGGTATTTGAATCTTAAAAATTATGTTTCAATAATAAGACTCAATTTTGAAATACCCCCTTTTATGAGATAGTTTTGTTTTTTATTAAACATGCGATATGATACTAGTCCTTACTAAACCTTATAAATCTGTATTTTCATTGTAATCGATTAAGATTAGCTTTCATACGTTACGTCATCAAATCAAATAAAAAACAATTGCGCAACGACCCAACAATCGATTCGACCCACAATAACAATCGAATAACTACCACAATTGTCGAATAAAATTGCAAGCTCGAGTCAATTCAATCTATCGCCTCTGTACTATGAAATAAAAATCAATGACGCAACCGTTTGATTTGATAAACAATGACGTATTCTTGATTGTTTTTTTTTTCTGCTTTAGCCTTCCAATACAAGGACAATTGGTTACAGGAGATTACTTTGTGGGCGCGTAATCGAATAATTTCGATTGTTATTCGATTCAATATTGTTACTGAAATATTTGGTTTCTATTTTCGTAGTTACGTTTAGTTAATAAACTACAAACTTTTTTCTACGACTAATGTGTTCGTGAGTGTCGGTAATGATGGATACTAATACATTATAATAATATATAATAGATAATCTGGCTTCGACTTTTTCTTCGCCAGATTAAAAGTAACGGCGGGTTCGAGCTTAATTCGTAACAAATTCCATCAAAATCGGATCAGTAGTTTAACTGTGAAAGCGTCACAGACAGGCAGTTACTCTCACATTTATAATATACTAGCTTCTGTTAGCGACTTCGTCCGCATGACTGTTGGTTATTGAGAACGCGGAGTCGAAGTGAAAGACGTCAAACGCAAATCGACGTAACCGAAAAAATTGTTTTTCGATTACCGACTAATTCTCCGGGCAATAGAGTCGGTAATCGAAAAACAATTTTTCGCGATTACTGACTTATTGCCCGGGGGCGACGACATATAAAAAGTAGCCTAGCTTGGAGTTCAAGCTTTCTCTGTACCAAAGCTTATCAAACTCGGCTCAGTAGTTTAACCATGGAAGTAGAACAGACAGAGAGACAGACCGAATTACTTTCATATTTATAATATTTCTAGCAACCCGCCCCAACTTCGCACTGGTGCAATGGCGATATTAAATATTATGCATGTATTATACATAAATAATTATAGACCTTCCTCTTGAATCACTCTATTATATAAAAAAAAAACACATCAAAATCCGTTGCGTAGTTTTAAAGATCTAAGCATACATAGGGACAGGCCTCCGCCTGTCCTGTCCTTATGTCGCTTACCGCTGAAAGCGACTTTGTTTTATACTATGTAGGTACTTTTATACTATGTAGGGTATGGATTTTTGACTTCGACCATAACTACCACTACAAGGAAAGCTATAAAATATAAATAACTACTAACTATTTCCTACCTCCGTAACAGTAACGGCAATTTCTACAGGAGCCAACTATTTCTTCACTATATTACTGCAGTGTAAGGTTATCATAACAGCCCCATAACACTACATAACAACAAACTTGCCAAGATTTAAGGCTAATTTCCCTTAGGGGTGCTAAAAACACTTTTGACTTAAAAAGCTTTTACCAACCCTTGAAGAACCACAATAGCTTGTATTGAATAGTTTCTATGCATGATTTGAGCTAGTTAGAGTTCCGTACCGTACCCAAAGGATAATAAATACGAGACCGTAATGCTATCACTCCGCTGTCTATCTGTCTGTCACAGGCTGCATGTCATGAACCGTGATACCTAGACATTTGAAACTTTCACTGATGACGTATTTCTGAAACCGCTCCTATATAACAAACGTGATTTTTGGCATTTTTTTTTGTTTCCGATGATATGGAACCCTTCGTGCGCTAGTCCAGCGCACTTGCCCGGTTTGTATAAATAGATATGACCTCAATCATGACACTTGTGTAGACGTATTAATTATTCATATAATATGTTGAACTATTTTGACGGGTTTACGTCATTGATATTGGGGCACAGTCAACAGAGGTCATGTTATTGCTGATTGTTTTAAATATTTAATACACGAACGTGGCGATCGTGTTTATTCTCGAGTTAGAAAATAAACAAATTTCGTATAAGTCTGAACTAAAGGTGGTTAATAAGAAACTAGTGAAGTAGTAATATTTTCAGGCAGGGAAAATATCAATTTAGAGGAACATTGATTATTTAAAATGGGGTAGTTTGTATCGCAACTTAAGCATCAAATTTAATAAATTATTTAAAAAGTAACGAATCAATTTTTAAAGACATGATATTAATTTAAAGCTGAAATTTAGTGTTGCCAACCATACATTATATTTTTTGTAAACAGTTCATTATTCTTTGAAGAAAAAGTCCGCAAGTGCGCACTTGTGCGTGGAGTCTATTTTGTTGCTCACAAGTGTATAACTTACTACAGATCATCATGATAGATCTCTATCTAAACAAAAAGGTTATGCCTAAAGATAACCCCAATAATATGAAATTTAAACATAAATGCAGGCTAAGCCAAGTTTATAAATCTACAATCGTTAACGCTAGTAGAAAATTGATCAAATGTATGAGAATGACATAATCAAAATATTAAGTCATGCGGTCAGAACAAACAAATATAAAATTCGTAACCAAGACTTTAATTATTATTTAATACTTTTTTTTCTTGCCGCTTTCTATTACCATTTCATTGTTGTCTTATAAGTTATGCTGTAGCACAAAGAACTCTTAATCTGCCAACTCTATCAAATAATCCTGCCCCCCTAGCCAAGTTAAAATCGTTTCGTTTTGCATTAACGCTTGGAGTTGGCCTCGTCCCCAACTCCTTTGTTCGAACAAACGATTTGGGGGCGTGGCCAACTCCAAGCGTTAACGCAAAACGAAACGATTGTAACTTGGCTAGGGGGGCTGGGTAACAAAAATACAGGCTGTGCTAGTTTGGGGTCCACGGCCACTTCTAATGTGTACGAGTATCTATTTGTTTTCTACTTATTTGTAAATTTCTCAGTTTTCCTTATAAACTTGTGTGTGGTCAATAAATTATTATTAAATATAAAATTGACAGCGACAAGAAAAAACTACAGTCAGACAGTGATGAGATATGGCTCCGAAACGTGGTCGCTCACAATGGGCCTCATCAGAAAACTTAAAGTCACCCAAAGGGCAATGAAAAGGGCTATGTTTGAAGTTTCCTTGCATGATCGTATCAGAAATAAAGATATCCGCAGGAGAACCATGGTTGCCGATATAGCACGAAGAATCGTCTCGCAGAACAGATAACCGTTGGGGCCGATAGGTTCTGGAGTGGCGACCGCGTACCGGAAGACGCAGTGTTGAAAGGCCTCCTACAAGGTGGACAGATGACCTGGCAAGGGTTAAGGGAATCCGATGGATTCGAAATGCACAGGACCGTTCATTGTGGCGGCTTGGGTTGGGGGAAGGCTATTTCCAACTGTGGAAGTCTTTCGACTGAAATGATGATGATCATGATTATTATTAACTTTATCTTTCTTCGTAAATATACTCTATCTATTCCGATCTCTATATTTACCACACACAAACTTATTTTTATTATATCAGTGTGTTCATCTCTAGATTTGTTACAGCTCACTCTTATTTATTTTAGCAACCCCTAAACCTTTCAATTCGTTCTTTTTTCAAACATCCGCAGTGTTGCACTCAGAATTACGAGAGCAAGCTTGTTTTGTTTTGTGCCACTAGGTGGAGCCACATGTTTTTGCGGCACTTATCTCGGTTTCAATTCTCAGCTTAGTGGTGTTTCCTTTTATTGTTTGTTGTTTGTTATAAATGTAGGGGGAGTGTTGTTTTTTTGTGTGTTGTGAATAGATGTTTGGATTCGTGACTGTAGATTGTCTGCCTATATTTTTGAGGTTTCTGTTTGTGTATTACGGGATTTGTTTAAAAGATTCGCTGCAACCCTAGAACGTAAAGTTTATTTTAAAAAACATGGATCGGTTTTAGTCTTAAAAGTCTGGCACTTCCTCTCACTCCACCTAGAGCAGGAGAAGTTATTCGATGCTGTCTCTTCTTCAAACGAAAAAGGTATGAGTTTGTCTAGGTTTATTTAAGAGAACGAATTTAATGATAAAGGTTAGATTGGACGCTCATAACAATGCTATTTTTGGTCTAAAATTATTCTTAATCCAACTTCCACACAGGCAAAGCCACGGGCAAAAGCTAGTTTAATAATAAAAGTTATTCACTCAATGGAAATAACTTTGTATTTGTTACTTTTTTTAATGTACAAGATAAGGAAAGAATTACTCACAACGAAGCCGTGATATTTAAATTAGGCAGACGTCATAATGATGATATCAGTTTCCTTCATACATCATGAGCAAGCAACCCTCACTTGCTTGATCAAAATCATAGAACAAATTAAAATAACAGAATTTACTTATTGAAATCATCGTCATCATCATCATCATCATCATCAGCCTTTTAATGTTCCCACTGCTGGGACTCAAAGAGAGGGAATGGGCCGTAATTCAACACGCGGGCCCAGTGCGGGTTGGTGAATGTCACATGTCTTCGAATTTTTGGTTCTAGGACATGCCGGTTTCCTCACGATGTTTTCCTTCACAGTTTTGAGAGCTTTGGTGATGAAATAAATTACACAAAGTAATGCGCCTGGCCGAATTTGAACCCGAGGCCTACTATTTGTAAGTCGCGGCCGTTACCACTCGGCCACCACTGCTCTCACTTATACTCACTTATTGAATTAAAATTATTAAAATAATGAAATACAACAGTTATTTACAGAATTAAAGTATTTAAAAAAATATTGCAATAATTTATCAACTGTACCATAACTGGAAACTGTAGCGGAGAGCTTAAGCTCACCGATTGTAAAATTTCTTGTGCAAAGGGTAATGGGTACTAACACTAGATAATAAGTTATTTATTAAGCTACTAACACTTTATGGATCTTTGTGTGTCCGAAATAAAATAAATTCTATTCTATTCTATTCTATAAAGTTTGTAATTCAGCAAGATTTTTTTCAACAGTTCATTTATGCTGTCTGTGGAATTAAACAAACCTCAAATAAATTACATCACAATTTAATTAAACAATATATTTACAATAGAATAGCTGTGAATGGCTGTGGTTAAAACCATTTATTTATTAATCTGTACATTCTATTAAAATTAAAGGATCAAACTGTGTTTCTATATTCTAATTACGGCGTATGGCGAATATCCACTCTACCGTTGTTCTCTCGCGCTGGGGCTTGGTTCAAGCCATGCTCCGGAGCGAGGAGGAGTGGCAGGCGGTCGCCTCCTTCTGCGAAGCAGTAATGCTAGCATAGGAGGAGGCCGACCGCATCAGGCAACGGCGAACACGCCGCCGCCACCACCGGGATTCCGATCCCGATTTCTGGCCACCGTAGACGCGGGCTCGCGGACGGCGGGCCATGGGTAGCTCGCTGTCCGTCCGTCCGGTAACAGACCGGTCCGAGCTCAAGTCGTTTACGGTGCGCACTGTCCCGAAAAAAAAAACTCTAACGTTGTTATAACTTCTACGGTCCGGACTAAGCGTTTTGTTTCGTCATTTATACCGCGTACATTGAAGGACTGTAATAGTTTGCCTGTTGCGGTCTTCCCGTCCGCTTATGATTCAGGTGTCTTCAAGGCTAGACTCTGGAGGCTCTAAATAAACTAGTGCGCCTCACTATCAAAGATTGCATCACTGCTTACCCTCAGGTGGGATTGCAGTCAAGCACTAGTTTATTTTTATGTAGTTATATTATTGTTTCAAAATACGTCTTTGTAAAAAGGTTTTTCACATTTTCAGGCCCATTTCTGTACATTAGATTAAATAGAAAATTAGGTTTGTATAAATTAAATTATTATATTTGTAATGTTTACTCAGCATCTCTTACGGAGAGACAGAAGATCTCCTCTTAGTTTATAAATAAAACATGTTTTGCTTTTAGTTAACTGAATTTAGATTATTTAATATACCTAGTAAATAGAATGATTGTTAATTTATTATTTAAGAGTTTTAGTACTATCTAAACTGAAATACAGGTTCAACCTAGTTCACGTACGGTGTATGTTATAATTGTTTTTATGTATATTATCTAAATGTGCCACTTCAATATTTAAACGACATTTTAATCTAAAAAAAAAAACATTTTTTTTTTGTTTTTTTTTTAGTCAATCATCGAATAAATTCTCACTGCCTAGCCAGAGCGAGATGGAGTGTCTAATTTTTATTGACAAAACCCCACCTGTGTTATTTAGATGCCCTTAGGGTGGGAACTGTTCCGAACAATTCTCTGCCAAACCCAGTGTACCACAGGTTTTTTGCAAAGCCAGTTTCAACCAACACAAAACAATTTTCATACAAACAAAAAATTGAATTCCGCAAAAACTTCGAAGGCACGACAATGGAGTACCAATTTACATAATATAATAAGGGTAGGTAGGTATGGTCGTTCGTTCATGCTATAAACTTTGCTATGGGCGTCAACTAAACCAGTTTTCCGCAAAATTACCCACTTTTCATATGGAAATGCGACCGATTAGTTATGAGTCGGGGTTTAAAATTGTTAAATTCGCTTGTTATTTTCAACAGGCTATATGTATCCTTTTTTTGGTACACTAATAAGTTATATAGAGATAGTGATGGTACAGACTGTGCGGGAATGTTTGAAAAAATTAGCGTTGCCCTTTTGGGTTTTTTACATTTAACTCGGCGTCTTGGGAGTTGGGTCTGTGAGACCCGTCACATTTCGTATCGCTTCTATTTCAGTTACTGTCCCTGCGACGTTACGTCGACAGTAACCGAAATAGACCGTTCTTCTTAATAGCTGGAGCTATTGAGTTGTTCTATGCATCGCAGGTAGCCCGTTAGTAGTACGACAGCCGTAGTGGGAGTTACACGTGCACAAAATTGAAAATTTAAGACCCATGCTCGCATTTAGTGTAACAATTTCGCGCCATTTTGTGTAGATGTTATTTTCTTTATTATCCGTGTATTTATGCATTTATATTTTTTTATTGTTATTGTCAATTAAAGTTGCAATATTATAGTTTTGTTTGAGTTTTTTGTAGGTACTTAGTAAAAAAAAGGATGAGAAGAGGCAGAACAGTAACGTATTTATTCGATTTTACAAAGTCTGATTCGGCGTTGTGAGACCAGGATATGTTTGATGAAGAACGTGCCATTAAAACATTAAAACTGATTATTAATTAATAAAAGAATTACATTTAAGTTTAGTAGAAGCGAAAGATTTTGTTGATATTTAACGTTTTTTTTTAAAGCTCTAATAAATATCATTAAAACATAATATAATACAATATTTATGTTTAATTTATTTATATAGGGTGACTGGTAATTAGTGAACGATATTTAAACATGTGATTATAGTCATGATAACAAACAACTTTTACTATAATGGGATCAAACCTGAAAACGGAAAAATATCTGCCAAGTTCAGTACATTTATGTTCGCCTAATTGGTCAAAATGTTTGTTATCATGACTATAATCAGGTGCTCAAGTGTTCACTAATTACCAGTCACCCTATATAAATACCTCAAAAACTAAACACGAATAAAATTTTAACTTTACTATTTATAAAGTATTGGATAATTTGTTATCTTATCTATGAACGGGTCTCTGAAATCCACCCCAACGTTCGTGTAACACTTTTCCACCCCGTGACCCCGGGTTAACGGAATTCTATAAGGATTCTGTTGAATGGTCGAAAAAATCCTTATAGAACTCTACTTTATTGTACGTCTCTCAACACCCTTTTTCTCAGAGGCGGATGCAGGTACCAAGCTAAAATTAATATGTAACACTCAAACTTACCACCTCCTGATGCAGTGAAATCTAACTTCTAAAAAAGACTACCTTTATCTGTCTTCGGTTTTTTATTTTAGGTGGAAAATCATCTAATGACGTCTCCCGCCCTTGGGCGAACCGGGAGGACGTGTTAGACTTTTACTGACTAAAACCCACTCCTAGTTCTTTCGTTGCCTTTCATTCCAGGGCCGGGTTTTCCTTTCAGAAGTGAACCCATGGCCCAAGTAGACTTCGACCCTGCTGTGCCATATCTCCTTGAGGCGTGCGTGGAACACTATGCGCTGTCGAAGACTTTGGCTCGGGTCAGACGGTTAACCGTTTGTCCCATATTCGAAAATTGGGATCGTGATCTTGGTAACAAAGGTGTGAGGGCTGGTCCCTCACGCGTGCACGTGCGGCTGCCTCCTTTACTAGCATTACTGGTTCGCAGAAGGATGC
The DNA here is from genome assembly GCA_958295575.1 of Leucania comma. Taxonomy (NCBI): domain Eukaryota; kingdom Metazoa; phylum Arthropoda; class Insecta; order Lepidoptera; family Noctuidae; genus Leucania; species Leucania comma. Next base: position 8,105,961 of record OY282469.1, read on the forward strand.
AACTGCCTGCCATTCCTCCTCGCTTCGGACCATGGTGCCCGATACCAAGGTCAGACGAGAGAGATCGTTGCCGCCGATCGTCCCCACGAGGACAAGTCGGTGCTTTGCCCAAGCGGGGCACCTTTACCGTATGCTCCACCGTGTCTTCGTGGTGGTACACAGTGGTGACACCCGGGCGTTACTTCCGCACGAATCCGGTGCAGGAATTTCCCGAACTGATCATGTTCGATGAGAACCAGCGTCCTGCGGAATTTCAGAACGCCGTGAGGTCTTTCCAGCCACTTCTCAAAGAAGGGACTTACCGCCATAATTGGACGTAGTTAAACAGAAAGGACCCAATCCACAGTCATTAATTCAAGTATGGATTGTGTCCTTTCTGCTTAACTACATTCAATTATGGCGCAAGTTACTACCTGTTTTTTTTATTCATCGATAAAAAAAAAATAGAGTAACTTGCAAACTCAATAAAAGAGCCCCCAAAAACTCTCGCATTAAATTCAGCAATAATGGTTTGACTTTGACTTTCAAATAACCATCGCTTCATTTTTACATAAAATAATTTTCACGAGTAAAATTTGTAATCTCACGTTTTTTATGGGTTTACTCACGTGCATTTTATCGTCATAAAAGCTTGCTTTATTTTTATGTTGGCTTTGTTGTTAATGGACAACCCTTATAAAATTCACAAGACTGGCTTCTGCTTGCGGGTTCGTCTGCTTGAAAGTCTGTTTCTCCATACAAACTTCCAACCCCTGTTTTACCCCCTTACGGGTGAAGTTTCGTAAAATCTGTTCTTAGAGGATGTTTACATCCTATAAGAAACCTACCTGCCAAATTTTAAGTTTCTAGGTGTTATAGTTTCTGAGATTTCGTGATTAATCAGTGAGTAGTGTTTCGCTAATATATATATGTATATATAGATAGGGATACACATATGTTTTTAAAAATAGATAAGTGCCTATGTTTATCAATTGTCGAGTAGTCATATCACAATCTCTGTTTAGTTTTGGACTAGATGGCGTTGTGTAAAAGTTGTAAAATATTATTATTTAAGTTTGTTACATCCTTTTTATTCCACTTACAAACAACTTATCAATTCCCTTATAATATTTCTTAAAAAAAAAACAATAAAAAAAAAACTTAAAAATATAATTCCACCGGTATCGGAAACTGAGTCCAAGCTACCAGCCGGGTCAGGGCTCCAGAGAAAGGAACCTCCTGACTATACGAGCCGTGTCCAGAAGTACTGCTTTCTGAATCCAGCCGCCTAACGAGAGCCTCCTAAGATGTTGGTCGAGGCTCTAAACTATTAAGCCATTGGCTGAAACGACTATCGGTGCAATAATCGCCGAATCCACTTCCCACATGTCGTCAACCTCGCGAGCCAAGTCAATGTACTTAATTTGTTGGTCTTTCTTGGCTTTCACGAGGTTCTCGTCATGTGGAACAGATATGTAAACAATCATTGCACGCCTCTCGCTTCAGTCCACCACCACTATATCAGACTTATTAGCTACAATAGTCCTGTCAGTGATGATGGACCGATCCCAGTACAATTTACTATGACCATTATCAAGAACTGGGTCGGGTTCATACCTGCATTATTATTTTTACTCAAAAAATCCTGATTTTTTTTACAACCTTTTGAGTTTTACGTCCTCTAATTTACAAGTCATAGTGCAAGTCACTTTTCTTACAGCTTTTCCGTAACAAAATTATTTATTTGGCAAAGAAAATAATTAATGAACAGCCTGTTGTGTTACGTTAACGTAATCGGAAGGTGTACAGGGTGATATTATATTGCGTTCCGCTAACGAGGTGGTATATTATCCTCTTGTATTATTATAACGAGGTTGAAGTAGGGATGCCAATAAACGCCAAAGAAATAATAGTTTTTGTTGTGATTATTAATTATGGTGAAATATTGGTAGGAACCTTTGGGTTCAGAAAATAAATTCTTCTTTATCTTTTTAGCGCGTACATGAAAAAAGCTTTGATAAACTGAATTAAGATTTACTAGGAATCACGCAAGAAACCTAGACCAGAAATAACTATTTGTAAGGCATACAAGTTATTTGTAAGGAAGACGCAGTGTTGGAAGACCTCCTACAAGGTGGACCGATGACCTGGCAAGGGTTGCGGGAATCCGACGGATGTGAAATGCACAGGGCCGTTCATTGTGGCGACACTTAGGCGAGGCCTATGTCCAACAGTGGACGTCTTTCGGTTAAAATGATGATGATGATGAAGGCATACAAAAACTCGTGATACGCATTGCAGCAGTCATTGCTCAAACACGATGCCAACTGGGAAAATTACTTGCCTTGCCCAATATTCAGCCACGACAATGCCATCTACTGAAGCTGTCATCAGACTCTTTCGCACGTAAGGGTCTAATGACAGCGTCAGTGCAATGTGACGGAGTAAGTGAAGATAGCTGCACAAAGATGCCACACAGATTCTGGAGATTGGAACCGGCTGAAAACGCGTGGAGATTGTCTTTTGTTGCGGCGGACTTAAGTGAGGAGCATGTTCAAAACTAACCACATTTGACATGGCGACGTATGCCCAGGCCAGAGCTTCTCTGAAGGCTCGAAGAAATCATAGGGAGATTCAAGCGTCTCTCACACACATACATGTACATATACTGATATACATGTTCTGTTATATATATATTTTAAGCTTATGTATTATCTTTTGTAAAGGTATATTTTATCCATTATTCGTATTTTTATTTTTGTTTATGTTAGTTATATTTGCTAGTAATACACCGCAGACTACCCCTCTTTTTAAAGTTCTTATAATCCATCCTAAGGTTGTCTGGTAGATATCGCTGTCAGCGATAAGACCGCACTTGTACCCATAGATTTAAGTTCCTGTGAATTGTTACTACATATTTTGGTGTACAATCAAGTTTCTTCTATTCTATTCTCAATAAAGGTCGCATCTCATTAGATAGATTCATGCTTCCAACAAAACTTTGAGAAACTACATTTTAAAGTTAATGAAGCATCGGAAATTAGCTGCCAGTTTAATACTGAAATTGTTTCTAACACAAACCTGATGCGTATTGGACAAGACCAGGCCCTATTTCATTAAAGAAAAAACAAATGTTGTACTGTTTAATAATAAACATAATTATATGTAGGTATTATGCTAACAGGAAGCAGTAGGCAATAAGATTCGTGCAAAAAAAATATTAAACCTTTATAACCTTTCATTTGACAAATGAAAATAGAGGATTCTTAACGATTTTGACAGTTCTATTTTCTTATACCAAAAATATTTATACAACATTAGTTTTAGTATATGCCAAACCCGAAACACGTGCCTTTTCTTTTTATTTAAAGAATTTATGTACAAAATTTCATAACTGTGTCATGAAAAATAACATAGTTATAAACTTGTTTTGTTACTTGGTTGTCCATATAAACACATGGTCACCGAGCCATCAGGGCGGCTAAGGGGTTGTTTTACTCTCGCATCTAGCTATTCGCTGGTATCTAAAGCCCGATATGACCTACCGTGACCTGTGTTGTACTTAGTGTCACTAGTGTCCAACTTGTGACCTTTTTTAAATATTTTTGAGAAAAAATTAAAATTTATGAGAATCGATTAGTCAGTTACTGATTCTGAACAAACTAAATTCAGGTTTCGCATATACTAAAAATAATGTTGTATAGTTTCAGACTTAGGTTATAAAATTATAATCAATTAACTGTGCAACTTTGGCAACCCTAATAGGAACGGTCTACACTGCGAATAATCCACTTAAAATACATCGTTGAATACTTCAAGGCTTTCAAAATAAAAGATTTATGTTTTCTTTGATGTAAACTAGATTTTCGAATAGCTTGCATGAGTTATTTTTTATAATTAGGTAAGTAAAGACTTTTTTCTAGTAATTAAGTACATAAAACAAGTCATGGGATCAAGAGTACTGTAATACTTGTATTTTAGTATCGTTGATATCGATTTGAGAGAAGTGGTGGCCGAGTGAGAGCAGTGGTGGCCGAGGGGTAACAGCCCCGACTTACGAGTTGTAGGTCGCGGTTTCAAACCCAGCCAAGTGCATTACTTTGTGTAATTTATTTCATCACCACTGCTCTCAAAACGGTGAAAGAAAACATCGTGAGGAAACCGGCATGTTCTAGAACCAAAAATTCGAAGATATGTGACATCCACCAAGCCGCACTGGGCCCGCGTGGTGGATTACGGCTTATTCCCTCTTCTAGAGAGGAGGCCTGAGTCCCAGCAGTGGGACATTAAAAGGCTGACGATGATAATATTGATTATGTACTTTTTCCTTTTGAGTTAAAAATACTACTGCATACAGAAGAATATGGGATAGGTCCATTTTTATAGTTAAATTACTACAGATAGTTGTTTCGGGTTTGTGTATCTCATTTACATGTTGGTGAACGAACCTATGATACAGGAGTACCTAAATACTAATGTGGAATAGCATAATCAGTTTTATAATATTCCCACTGCTGGGACTCAGGCCTAATCTCTAGGAGAGGGGGCCGTAATCCACCATGCGGGCCTAGTGCAGAGTGGTGGACGTCACATGTCTTCGAATTTTTGGTTTTAGGACATGCCGGTTTCCTCACGGTATTTTCCTTTACCGTTTTGAGACTTATGATGATGATATAAATTACACAAAGTAATAAGCCCGGCTGAGATTCAATCTACGACCTAACATGTATTTCGGGCCGCTACCATTGGGCTACGAACTCTCGCCTTTTGTAGGGATATACCTATACTCCATTCACTTCTGCATTAGACAAAAAAGTACATAAAAGTACACATCATTATCTGATGAGGATGACGAAGATAAAGATGTATCACCAAGGTTAAAGAGAAATCTTTCTACCACATTATCCATTATGCCATCAAGTTGACAATACTTTTAATTAAATAATTAATTTAATAATACTTTTAACTAAATAATTATTTTAATTAAAAGCCTCATAAATTAAGATGATGGATAGTTCAAGTGAATTCATTTAAGTTTATCAGTTGATATATAAGTTAGCATAGCATCAGTCTTAATTTAATGTACTGTTTTTCCCTTCAATATAAATATATTGTACTTTTGTTACAAAGTGCACCCTAAAAACAACCTTTTTTAACTTCGGATTAGATTCGGGCTATAGCTATCGTGATTACAGTATAGTGCGGAGTAAAGTTAAAAATAAAAATAGTATCCACCGCATTATTACAGCAAATGTTTTGCAAGTCAAACTAACATAAACCACGACTAGAAAAAATCAAGGTAATCCATTAGTCGGCAGTGAGCAATTTCGAACCACGCTTATGTTCGTTTTATTTTTCTTATACCATAATAACAGACTGAAACCTCTAATTAACCTGTTAAACTCCACAGACGAATGAGTTTCCAACAGTTTTATGACCACATTACCCTTACATACGTCCGAAAGACGTAATAATTTCAATGCATCGCGTGGTCTAGAACGGACGTATGCCGCGCCATATGTGCATACGAGTGACAAATGTTTCCGAAGGAATCGCTTTGCTAGTGACCGCAAGAGACTCGCATATGCTACATCGCCGCAACGTATCGTGACGCCCAAATTTACTATAGGATTACGTCCCTCGGACGTAAACAAATGACGCTGTGGTGTGTGGTGTTGCAACGAATGGTGCGCTTTAAAAGGTTAAAAGGAGGGTTAAAATAGTGTTGATATTTAATGTACTGTTTTTCTCTTGCTAGAGTGTAACCTAATCTGCGTGTTATCAAAGTCAATTGATATCACCAAGCGATATTAGTTTTTCCCTTTAAAATGGTTGAGCGATTGACAGTTGACAGAATCCGTTCACGAACATGATAAAAGCGTCATGTTCGTGAACGGACGCTGTCAGTTGAAACTGGTCACCTTTTGGTTGCTAGTGGCTTTCTTAATTTCTATAGTTTGAATTGTTTAATTTTTTTTACCTTTATCTACTTTGTTCTCAAATAAATACGAGTAGAGGCAACAAGAAATAACCGAGATTATTTGTATTACCTAAATTCATGATTTAAAAAAGTTTCCATGGAGTTTCTCGAATATTTTCCCCATAGAGATCTACGCTTTAGAATGTGCAAATAGCATTTTTTCTGAATAACTTCTTGACAATTTAAAAGTGCTTGTAAATTATTCATTTAAAATGAATGCTTCATGATTCTCTCTTACAAACTTGTATGTATATCGGGCTGGTATCCGCAACTGCAGCAAGCGCGTAGCTTGCGCACTTATCAACTTCTAAAAAAAATATCTAAGTATCCACGTCAAGATACCACTAATCAGACCAACCCAACCGGTGCCATTTAATGATGGTCGGGCTAAAACATTGTCTAAACCCAAAAATTAGTGGAATTGACATTCCTTGTGACATATCGAATATGTAATTGCAGTGGATGGCGGGCAATGTGCAGCTCGCCCTCGAATAAATTCCAGGCTTGGATCGAAGGCGTGTTGTTTATTAAATAAAAATAAAATAAATCATTATCACTATCATACTTGTTCTTTAATTATAGCCGCAGGAGTGAAAATATAAAAAATATAACGTCTCAGAGACATAAAAAAATATAAAATCAAAAGCTTACTTTTCTATGACAGATAATGAAAATTGATAGCTAGCAGAGTTCGATGTCCTCTATCAGTAAAGTAAAACAACTTGGAATAGTTTTATTGAAAATTACTTTCTTTTATCTAATTGACCTGTCCATTCAACGTATGTAGTCGATCATTATCTAATCTAGTGTAATTATAAAAAAAACTTTTTCGATATTAACGACCTCGCTGCACGAGTCACCTTTGAAAGTAATTAATACCAATTAAAAAAAAAAACAATCTTATTTAATAGCATTATCAGCTGTCAGGGTCTTCGCCCGCGTGAAAAGTAAAAGAAAAATGATAATAATTATTTTATTTCAGGTAACTAAACCCATATTACAAATACCCTAAAGACTACATAACAATCAATATAAAAAACTTTTTACAAAAAAAAATACAACCGACTTCAAAAACCACCAAAAAATGCAAAATAACTTTCAATTTCGGAAGTCGGTGTTTCTATAATAGTTTGGTCTCTTCGCTATTTAACACCGACTTCCGAAATTGAAAGTTATTTTGCATTTTTTGGTGGTTTTTGAAGTCGGTTGTATTTTTTTTGTAAAAAGTTTTTTATTTCACACTTTTTAGTAGTAGTACCCCTCAGCCAAACTTAAATAGATAGGTACCTTCCGCCATTCGGTTCCATCATCAAATCATCATGACAATTCTAATAATACCAAACACGGCTAAGATACACTGATTTATTACAAAGTTCCGGCTCTTACCTACCTTCCGTCTTCATCATCAGGTCAGTTCTATGTACCTCTCCCCTTTTTCCTTTAGTCAGCCACCAACTACATGTATAAACAAAGCAATTTTACTTGTTACGACAGTTCTGCTAAGGTTTTTTTAAGAATTCCGTTCTATGTCTTCGTAGTTCATCATCAGATCAAAACAATATTTTTATAAGACCAACTCCAGAGTATAATCTTTCAATCAAAACAAAAATTTTCAAAATCAGTCCACAATTGACCGAGATATCGGCGAACAAACATATACAAACGACAATTCTGCTATGATTTTTTGAAGAGTTTCGTCCTATATCTTCGAAGTTTATCATCAGATCAAAAAGGTATTTTTATGGGACCAATTCGGAAGTATAATCTATCAATAAAAACAAAAATTTTCGAAATCGGTCCACAATTGACCGAGATATCGGTGAACATACATAAAAAAAAAAAAAAATACATACAGCCGACCATAGAACCTCCTCCTTTTTTCGAAGTCGGTTAAAAATGATCTTGTTAGTACATATGATTTATAACTATGTTAGTAGTAACACTTCACTTTGCACTATATTAATTTATTATTATTAATGTATCCTATGTGCTATTCCAATCCGTTCAGCTGTACACGCGTGAAGAGGTAACAAACACACACACACACATACATACTCACACGTTCATAAAAGAGAATGAAACTTTTGCCATACATTGCTAGTATAATTTTTTTCTTTTTTTTTACCTTCACCCCTTTTTAAAAGTGAAACCTAGGCCATTTCTTAAAGCACTGTATGACAAATCAATAGCAAAAATAATTATATCTACCAACTGTAACTAAACGAACTTAGAGACTTTTTAGTAGATTGCTGTAGTTTTTTTTTTTATCAGAAAATTTCAAAAGGTGTCGAAGGTTTGCAGGCAGGCAGGGTCGAAGCCTGCTGGGGTCATGGGTCAGCTTCCGAAAGGAATACCCGGCCTCGGCACGATAGGCAATGAAGGAACAGGGTAGGTTTTTAGTCAGTAAGAGTCTAACACTACTTCCCGCTCCGCCTGAGGGCGGGATTTGTCATTGGATGATTTTACCTATCATAAAAAAAAAGGTGTCGAAAAAATGCCCCGCGTGCCTATTGCACTCATTACAATAAATACTTGTTTGAAAAGGACATTTTTGCGAAGGTTACGCATGCGATGCAAAACCGCATGCTGAACTCCGCACGATATTAAAAACGTCCTACAATCGTAGGACGTTTTTAATATCGTGCGGATTGATGAAAAACTGCAAGTGTGGAAAAATATAACAGTAATAACCAATTTAATATATTTTATTTATTAATAGAAACCTAAAAATATTACGTATTACACTAGGAATGCTTCTGTACGTATCTTCGTTCGTTTACGATATAAGGATCTTGTTTTTTGCTATACAACGTTAAATTTTGGTCGTTTTAATCCCGCGGAGGGTTGATTCGGTACATGAAACACTATCGATTCGTAAAGATAAAATTAAAAAATAAAGCAAGTACTTTTTTTCTTAAAGTCGGGTTAATTTATGCATGTACAAAATTAATTTCTTTAAGTGAACGAGTCAAACCAGTGAAGTCTGCTCTCAAAACAGTGAAGGAAAACATCGTGAGGAAACCGGCATGTCCTAGAACCAATAATTCGAAGACTTGTGACATTCACCAACCCGCACTGGGTCCACGTGATGGATAATGGCCCATTCCCTCTCTTAGAGAGGAGGCCTGTGTCCCAGCAGTGGGAACATTAAAAGGCTGATGATGATGAAACGAGCCAATGACCTTGTAGGTAGTTTCCAGTCGAACATTCTGAATTATGAATTCATAATGCACTAACTACCTACAATTCATTGATCTCGCTCAGCTAACGTTTACTTAAAGAAATTAATTTCTTAAATGCGTAAATAAATTGAAGTTTAAAAAAAGTACTTTCTTTTTTAATTTTCTCTTTACAAATCGATAGTGTTTCATGTACCAAAGCGGCCCTCCGCGGGATTAAAACGACCAAAATTTTACAGTGTAGATTTCTCGAATATTGTCCTCTAACGTATTAAAACCTAGGTTTCATTTCTGGCTAAAAAAAAAGTTATTCATGCCAATAGCTTTTCACCATTATAATTTTAGTGTGCTTGTATGGTAAAAAAAAACTTTATTTATACTATATACATGCATATCGACTGATTTACGTATGTACGTAAAGGTAGGTTGTCTGCAAAAATCTCTCTTAGCGATAAGACCGCCTGTTGTGACACCCTATTAATTTTAAGTTCCTACTGTAATTTTATTTTTAGTGTACAATAAAGAATATAAATCTATCTACAAAATAAAATACAGCACAGTATCGAAAAGTTGGAGCTGAAAATATCAGTTTGAAACGGAAATATTTTGACATTTCAATTAGGCACATCAGCGCGACCGGATGGGGTCCGGTTATGAAATCTACATATTTTATCGACATTAATTACGATTTTATCGCTTGGCAACACTAAAAGGTGTCGAGTTAAAATATTGATGCTGATATAAAATTAATTTGAATGTTTATAAGGCCTGACGTTCATCGTAATTGTAGGTACTTAATTACATAGTACTTCTAGATTTGCTGTAGAAGTTATTTGAATTACCGATTCAATAATGTTTATTATTATATAAGACATTAAAGAATGGATTTTTAAAATTGTATTGCTGTTAGTTACTTACCCAAAAAAAAAAGCGTGGGTTGCCGGAATTTAGGCCAATTATTTCAGAAATAAATGTTTTTAGTGTTTTCTTTATCAAGAATCCTACTCCATATCTTCCTGGAGTTTTTCCTACTTGGCAATGGGCAGGTTAGATAATAAGACGTATCGAGAAATGGAACAAAAGCATAGTGTTCTGGTATTCAAGAAACAGAAAAAGAAAGTGAGGCAGACAGTTTCGAAGTTGGGAAGACGAGATAAATGCAATAGCGAGGAACATGGACCTGAAAAGCGATGAAGAGAATAGAATAGAAAGAAATGGAGATTACTTGTTGTATTTCTTCAGAAAAACTACGCTTATTTTTGTTACTTCCCTTCAGTCAAACCAATGAGTTATTCAGAACATTATGTTACAATAATTGAATGTTTATTCAACTATAAACCTGGGAACGTACCAGAGCTTTCGTCTAAACTTCAAATCATAATCGTACACTACAGACCGCTATAACTTTGCTAAACGTTAAGCTTTATTGATAGCGCAAATAGTATATTGATTCTAAGTGGATATTATTACATCGCGTCTTCCCTCCATCGACATTTGGGTAATGAGAGCAAGCCGTCTGAAAACGTTCCCGATTACTAAATATTTGATGTCATTAATAAACCATAATGCAATCTAGTGAGAAGCGGAAGATAATGCTATATTGCTATATATATTAATGTCATGTTACGCCCACCATACCAATACTGTAAGGCCCTTTTTAATCTCGTACGGTTTATGCAAAATAATAAAATACCGTGACTAATAAAGGTCCGGTCACAGTGATGTATTATGCTAAATCGTACGGCCACGTAAGCGCGTGCGAAATAGCCCATAATGCTTTGTACGAAATCTTTCTCATCCATAGGATACCCTCGACCCTCATCAGTTCATCGGTCCACCTTGTGGGAGAACTTCTAATACTGGGTCTTGCGGTACGTGGTTGCCACTCTAGAACATTTTGGTCCCACTGGCCACCTCATCTGCTGGCAATGTGATCTGCCACTTATATGGCTTGTAAAAAATTCCCATATTACTGTACACAGCTGTAGGTGGATTATTATTATGACGATGGATAGTCATATTATGATTGTTTTTTAATGGATTCGTACACGTGTGAAAAGGGACTTATGTTTCCGGAATTATTCGAGTAATTAAGGCAAATTGATTCATCTGTGAATGCAAGCTATTGATACTTTCTTGCTATTGGGTATACTGTTGCTAATGATATGATAATGTATGTTATTCGAGATAATAATGCAAATAGTTGTACAATGCTGCATTAGGGGTAATTGTCAGAATATAAATTATAGTTTACTGTACATTAGTGCTATATATATTTAGATAATAATTATACAGAGAGACTCAATTAGAGAATAAAGTAATAGGGCAAGATAATCTACAATCTGAACTTCCTTTATACAACATTATTTTTAGTATATGAGAAACCTGAATATAGTTTGTTCAGAATCAGTTAACTGAATCGATTCCAATATTTTTATATATATGTTATATTTTATACCAAAAATATTTAAAAAAGGCTACAATTTGGACACCACGGATACTAAGTACAAAACAGGTCACAGCAGGCCATTGCGAGCATTAGAATCCAGCGCACAGCTAGATGCGGGAGTAAAACAGTCACCCGGATGGTCAGCTGACCATGCGTTTGTGTGAACAACCCGGTAACGCAACAAGCTTATAACTATGATTTTTTATGATACAGTTATGAAATTTTGTTCATAGATTTCTTACATAAAAATACTAGAGACACGTGTTTCGGGTATCTTATATACAAAAAAATGAGGTAGTATAAGTTATTTATATAAAAATACATCATAAAAATGTACCTCGGAAAGGACGCTCAGTTCTTCCCGAGGTACATTTTCACATGACCGCTTTACGTGATTATGGCGTTATTTCACATCTTTCTCTCGATATTTTGGGAAAACAGATGTTTAGTGAATATTCTCTAGGTTTTATTGAAATCAAATCATTTTGTGTAAGACTAATTCTAAAAAAAGATAGACCTAAAAAAAGAAAAAAAACCTCTGAAAATCTGCTATTTTGCGTGTACTTCGGCCCTTCCTAATGTACTCATAAATTAAAATGTAACTATAGAAACCTTGCATATTTAATCACAATTCTTAATGATTAATTAATAAAGGAAAAACTATGAAGAGATTTTCATATAAAAACCATTGGAACAAGATTTATGAACTACTCGAGTGAATGATGGAATCACCAAATGCCAATAGAGCATTCAGGGGTTATCTTTTTTTTTCGCATTACTTCTTTGTCAAATATTGCGTTGGACTGCGTCAGATGATGCAACAATCTTTTTAAACTATGCTCAAATTGACGACAGATGAGTCAGGAACAGCCCTCTTAACATATAAAATTTTAAAACTTAAAAATATAACAAAGTCAAGTTCTCAAGCACTAGTTTCTATTAATAAAAAAATAGTAGCCAGTCGGTATCGGGAACAGAAACCAAGCTGCCCGTGGTCAGGACTTCCAAGTGAGGAATCCCCTAACAGTACGCACCTTGTCCAGAAGTTGCCTCTGGATCTAGCCCTTGATCCATCCTTGTTCAACGAGAGCCTTTTTCGAATTAGGTCGAGGTTCTTGGCTGCTTGGCCGTCACGACTATCTCCAGAATGACTACTGTATCTATCTCCTAATGTAGACAACCTCGCAAGCCAACAATACGCATTTTGTCCAGAAGCTGCGTCTGGATCCTTTGATCCATTCGTCCAACGAGAGCCTCGGATGTTGGTCAAGGCTTTTGGCTGCTAAAATATTGGCCGTCACTAGTATCTCCTCAATGACTACTGTATCCATCTCCTTATGTAGAGAACCTCGCAAGCCAAGTCAATATACTTAGTGCCGAAATGTCAATAGTCAGATAAATTTTACCTGAAGAAAAAAAGTGATGATTTTGACATTTTTATTAAAAAAAAAATTGCCCAAGACCAATGTTTGTTTTTCAATTTTATCCAACTATTGAAACATTAGCCCTAAGTTGCTTATATTTCTCAGCTTTTACGAGGTTCATCATGAGGAAGAACTATATCAACAATCATGTGTGTGACGCTCTAGTCGATCTATCATCACTATATCACCACCTTAAGGTCGACTGGTGCACAGTGGACACAGTGGAGCATAAAGTAGAGGTGTGCCAAGCCACAGCACCACTGTGTCCTCGTAGGGGCGATCGGCGACAACAATCTCCTGGCCAGGCCTTGGTACAGTCCATGGTCCAAAACGAGGAGTGGTGGCAAGAGGTCGCCTCCTTCTGCGAAGTAGTAATGCTAGCAAAGGAGGAGGCTGCTTGTGCACGCGCGAGGGAGCGGCCCTCAAGCCCGGCCACCATAGGGGCGAGCTTGCGGATAACGACGATAAAATGGATAGCTCGCCGCCGTCCGACCGTTCGGTAATCTTCCGGACCGAGTCCAAGTAAACCACGGTGCGTATTGTTCCAGCAAACCGTAGGTCCCTGTGTAGTCGAAGCCTACTGGGGCCATGGGTTTGCTTTTGAAAGGAAATCCCAGACCTGGAGTGAAGGCAAAGAAGGAAGAGGAGTGGGTTTTAGTCACTAAAAGTTGCTTAGCGCCCAGCCAGATACGCAAAATATAATAAATTGCGGCAAACGGGCTTGCGTATTTTTTCACACTAGTGCGGAAAATAGTAAATTGCGTATCTAAAAGCAGTAGAGATAAAAGCAGATTTTCGATTAGGTGTATTAAAAAATATATAAATCACTTTGTTTTAGACCCTAAGTTGGCCTTTATTACATTCCTTGTTTGCATAGATGATATTTTGTTTTGATGATGTTAAAATTTATAAGCATAAACATTATCTTTTATAATAATATCGCTAAACATGTAACTTTTCTCTTATGCAGCTTATACGATGTGAAAGGGGATTGCATGAAAGTGTCCCCACCCACCAATAAACTTGAAACAGGGTGTCATTCGAAGCCTATAGTTGAATAGAGTTTTTTTTTTAAATTATGGGGTTTAGATTTTATAAGACAGTTTTACGCAATGCCCTTTGTCAAACATTTATGTAGGATCATACAGGGCACGCCGAGCCGAATTCAAAAATGAATGACAGTACTATATTATGAGTATATAGACTCAGGATGGCCTATATCAGAATCTTTCATGTTTCACGTGAGTCAGAAACTCGAACAAAGTCACAAATTGATTCTCCAATGATTTATTTCTCCATAACTTCACAGATTAACAAAATATAACGCTAACACTCTTTAATTAGGCATAGATAACGATACTGAATTAAATCAACTTAGAAACTGTTAAAGATGGCGTCGGAAGTAAGCGATTCGTCGAGCGCGTGGTGCGTTCGCGGTTCTCGATTCCGAAGTGGACAAGATGGCCGCCCCGCTCCCACCGGTGTGACGTTCCGCAAGAATGGCAGCTGACAGACAGCTGACATATGTCATGCTGCCATTCTGTTCCGACGTCGTCGACAGCAAACGTTAAATGTCATGTGTCGCGCCGTCAAGTATATTTAAGGTATTTAAACACTTAGGTTAGGTTAGGTTAAGTTAAAATATAATGTCTTATAAAATCTAAACCCCATACTTTTCAGGTATGTCGCCTTAGTAAAAAAAACTCTATTCAACTAGACGCTTCGAGTGACACCTGTTTTAAATCTGTTGGTAGGTGGGGACAGTGGCCATACAAAAATCGGCATACCCCTTTGTATGCTTATACTTCCTACCATTAACTAGATTATTAGGCAGACCCTAAAAGAGGGGTACTTTTTTAGGGTTCTGTAGTCAAATAATCAATTCCAAGGTTGTTCAGACATCGCTATACCATAGTATTCGTTTGTCTAAAAATTATGCTACTATTTTGGTGTATGTACGATTTATCGCCAAACCCAAACTTTAGTTTATTGTATTTTAATCTACGACAACAAGAGACATTACTGCAGATGCTCTTATAAAAGAAGAAAGAAAAGGAAGAGATGTGCCTCCCTACTCACTCGCGTTCGTGGCAGCACCAACACTAGACTGAGTGTTTTTGCAGATAGGGGGGAGTCCCCCATGTTGCAAAGATGGGTGCGACTTCATGTCAAAGTGTAGTTGTGTTTTGTGTTGTTAATTCCTACTAGCATTAGTTTTAAGATAATTGTTACTAACAGAATATGGACTTCGTCCGAAATAAATGTTTTATTATTATAAAGAGAATCCAATTTTATTACCCCGCTCACCGCTTTTAGCGATATCATACCAAATAGTTGTATTTTGTAGTTTTATCTAAGCACAAAGTTTTCTAAAAATGACAGCACTATCGTTCGGATGTTATTTGCATCTGACATAATATCATATTTTGTTATTTTATTCTTAAGATAAAATTCCTTTGAACTTTAAGTTTTATTTCTTGGACGTTTATAGTTTTCCTTCACTTTTTCCTTATTATATTTGCTACAACAATGTGAAAATTTGCAAATAAATGAAATATTTTGAGATAACTTGTTTACTTCCTTAAAAATTTTTCACCGTTGCCTTTTTAACCTAATTGTTATTCTCAACTTTTTCATCGCTTTTATTAGATCTTTTATGAAAATTTTAATGTCAGTTTTCTGCTCCATGAATTTTTACCTTTTGTATAATAAAATTTAATCCCGACTTTGTTGGTTCATGAGATTTGGCATTTATATTTGCTATTTTCCTTCAGTTGTATAAAGAAAGTGTGAAAATAAATTCTTTAGATGCTGTGCAAGGATAAGGCTGAAACACACAGCTGAATATCAAATTACTATTGTAAATAGAAGTGCAGTTTCTGCGCTCGTAGCTATATGTCTTAAGCATGATTTCTTAGTATGTGTACACTTGCTTTATATGTAACAGCTCTTGGCTTTGTCTTGAATAAACACGTTATTGTTGGATGTAATCAAATAGTGCAGAAGGATTCAAGTGTGAATATGTGCTGTATTATAATTTATTTATCTTAGTAATCATATTACGTACTTCTTTTTCCCTAAAGGCGCCTTCAAATTAGTCGCAAAGTGTCGTGCGGCCGCAGCGCGGTTGTAGCGCGGCAGTCGCACGTTTTTATTTACATGGAATAACAAAGCAGTGCGGTGGCAGCGCTGCAGCGCCTGCAACCGAGCTGCCGTCACGCGGCCTTTGCTGCTAATTTGAAGGCACCCTTAAATGGCATATACATAGGTATATGTTGTTGTTTATTGACATTAATCGAGTTTATTTTTGTTGGTTGGCGTAAAATAAACATCCTTTGAGGCCCATTAGGTGACCTTGTGGTAAAGGCACCGACTGATGAGTTATACAACGTGGGTTCAAACCCAGACAGATGCATTACTTTGTTTAATTTATTTTATCATCACTGCTTTCAAAATGGAGAAAGAAAGTCTCGTAAAAAACAGCCATAACCTGGAACCAAAAATAAGAAGACATGTGACATGCACCATACCGCACTGGGCCCGTGTAGTGAATTTCGACTCTTTCCCTCTTCTAGGGAGAAGGCTCGAGTTCTAACAGTGACATTATAAGGCCTATCATGATCATCATTTCAACCGAAAAATTTCCATTGTTGGACTGGCCTTCCCCGACGGTCCTGTGCGTTTCGCATCGGATTCCCGTGACTCTTACTAAGTCAACGGTCCACCTTATGGAAGGCCTTCCGACGTCGCGTTTTAAAACCGATTATGCTTATGTTTGAACTTCATTTAGAAAACAATTTGTGCTTAAAGCTAATCAGCATTAAGCACAACGATACATTCGGTATTGTTGTGCTTACGATATAATATGTACAGCTGATTTATGGGTGATAACCCAATTTTATGAACAAAATTAAACAATTCAAAAAGTCCGTGTAAACATAACAAGTATATACCAACTTCAAAGCAATTTCGCAAGTCACTTTAACTTGGCAGATAATTCCATGTAACGAGATTGGCTTGCGAACACATTCGTTCATATTTCAACACAAAACCTAAAAGAAAATCTTATTCAGCAATTCTACTCGAAAGCACACTGGAATACCAGACACTTAATAATTCATGAAAAGACGAAGCCACTAGTTTACTAATACCATAGCTTTTAAGAAGAACCTCTAATAATAATCCAGAAAAACGAAAGAATTATCCAGAAGAAGAATTATTGTGGAGTACTTTCAATGTTCCGAGTGTGCGGATAAATGACGTCATAAAGAGAACTTTATATGATTTAGCTTCAACCCATTTTTCACTCAGATTTATTTTCTAATTTCAGTCTAGACTAGACCATTTTAGTTTGTTCAGTAATCATTGTCATGTGACAAGATCATATGTTGAATATTAATTAAAACTAAACTCTTTACATTAATTAATTCATCATTTTAAGACGCTCCTTTATTAGTATGAAAACCACTGAATCGGTCTATTTCCATTCCTAATTTTGCCAGTTACACACAAATTAGATTTCGTCATTGAAGCTCATTACTATTTA
This sequence comes from Leucania comma, assembly GCA_958295575.1. Classification (NCBI taxonomy): domain Eukaryota; kingdom Metazoa; phylum Arthropoda; class Insecta; order Lepidoptera; family Noctuidae; genus Leucania; species Leucania comma. The sequence continues at coordinate 8,123,518 of OY282469.1, forward strand.
TGGGAAGTCTGGGGTTTATCCAGCTTGTTTGTATAGAGAATGTGGGTATTACAGAACTAGTTTATTATAAAAATAATGCCGTTAGAAGGCCACATTGGCATTCGCAGTCGGTACGAATGTACACATTTCGTGACCTGCAAAGGAATAATCAGAGGGATTTTTGCCTTTCCAAACAGATGTCGTATAAAACACATTTTTGCTCTATTTCTTGTCGCTTATTTGCTTTTCCAGATTCAATATTTAATGTTTTATGGAAATCATTCTACAAATATTGTTTTTAGAGAAAAAAAAAAGGTTTGTAATTCGAGGCCTTTTCCAGTTAGTACGGTTTTTATGTTTCGAATTTCATTTTCATGGAAGTGCTTTTTATTTTGAGTTTTAAAGGTAGTATTTACGAAAACAATAAAACATAAATACAGAGTCCAAATTAACACATTCTTATTTTAATATTATTTTCACTGAAGTTTTGTACACACACTGTTTAGTATAGTCAGAAAAGAATAATAATAATAATAATAAAAAATAATAGTTACACATTAGGATCTGGTGAATCGATCGAACCAATGGACGAACAGAGTACTTACAAATATTTAGGTTTTAAACAGTCCAGACAAATACAACAAAAGTTATCAAAAGAGGAACTGATCAAAAAATTCTCACATCGCCTCAATCTTATCTTAAAAAGTAACTTAAACTCCAAAAATACGATTAAAGCCATCAACACATTTGCAATACCTATTCTCACATACTCTTTCGGAATTATACAATGGTCAAAGACTGATATCAAGAAACTACAGCGTACTGTCCACATACTCCTCACCAAGCATAGAAAACACCATCCAAAATCGTGCATACAAAGACTTACACTGCCACGCCAGGAAGGAGGAAGAGGACTGATAGACATCCAGAATTTACACAATAAACAGATAGATTCCCTTCGAGTGTACTTCCATTATAAATCAGAAAATTCATTACTACACAAATTGATATCGGATATAGATAAAAAACTTACGCCACTAAATCTCCAAAATATGAACACACAAATAAATGAACACATTACAAGTACAGAACAAAAAATTGCGGCATGGTCTGGAAAAGCTCTTCATGGAAGACACCGAGCCGCTCTGAGCCAGCCACACGTCGATAAGTTGATGTCGAACGAATGGCTCAAACGAGGCGAATTGTTTCCAGAGACTGAGGGTTTTATGCTAGCCATACAGGACCAAATAGTAGCCACTCGCAATTACAGGAAATATATCATGAAAGACCAGAATCAGCCGACTGATTTCTGCAGACACTGCAACAGTGCCTCCGAGACCATCCAACATATAACAGGAGCATGTAAATCGTTAGTCCAAACCGATTATAAACACCGCCACGACCAAGTAGCTTCAATTATACACCAACATTTAGCATACAAATATAAACTTGTGACTAAAATGATGCCGTATTATAAATATACCCCAGAAATAATTTTAGAAAATAAGGACATCAAAATTTACTGGGATCGAACTATTATTACAGACAAAACAATTCACTACAACAGACCCGATATTACTGTTCACGACAAAACCAACAAAACAGTATATCTGATAGACATAGCAATACCTAACTCACATAATGTTCTAACCACAATATCTGAAAAGCTCAGTAAGTACCAAGATCTCGCCATAGAGATTAAAACCCAATGGAAAGCTCAAACAGTTCATATTGTCCCGATTGTTCTTTCGTCTACTGGCATAATACCAAAATCTCTTGCACAGAGCCTCGACACTCTGCAGATGCCAGCTCGAACACTGTACATGCTCCAAAAAGCCGTCATCCTTAACACCTGTCGTATTACTAGAAAGTTTCTGACTTCTTCAACACTGACATCTACCTTTTCCATTTAAATCCTGCCTTATATACTTGGCCCCGGCCCGTGTGTAAGGTCTATTAATCTCTCTTATATGGGAAGAACGAAAAAGAACTAAACATAATAATAATAATAATAACCCCATCGCTGTATCTCTACGTTGGCGTCGTGGTGGGGCTTGCGCGCTCCAATAAACCCTAGGTCGTAACATGCCAATGGTGGGGCCAGACTAAGAGAGATACAATCCGCAGGGCAGTTTTGTGGCGAACTGTTGGGCATTAGCGACCCCACGGACCCGATCTCCCGGGAGAATTCTCGTTCTTCATCTCCGGCTTGCCTTTATTGGCCGGCCGTAGTGAAAACACTGACGAGGAACAGAGCTCCCACCTCTCTCTTGCCTTTATTGGCTGGTTTGAGTGGAGATTCGCAAGAGCAATCGTGCTCGGGAGAAGGATGTATAATCCAGTAAGGTGCTGGTAGAGATCTTGACCGCACTTCCGGGATTGTCCTGATAGCCGTGGTATACCTCTCCACTCCTCAAGCACCTCAGGATATGTTGCCCTCTTGTTGCTACGTCACTTCGTGCTAGCGGCCGTTTTTGGGGGCCCATTTATTGAGTGTGCAAGTCACCCCCTGCCTGTTTACCGATGGATATTAATAACATTGTTTAGGCAGGGGCCATAGTTTTCACATAGTTCTTGGTAACCAGTCCACTTAAGACTTCAAAAACCATAGCCCTATTGTCTTTATTTTCCATATGTCACAATAGTTTTCACCAACCGGGGGTTGTCCTTGGATGCACTAGCATTGCGCGTACAGGGACAATCGTCGGTTAGCATCACGTTCCATTAAAAGTACCTAAAGGGCCTCTGCGAGTTGGTTTCGGCTCCTCGTACGCCTCCCAAAGGTCCAGGACCTCAGGGTCCTGAGATAAAAAAATCATAAAAAATAATAATAATAATAATAAAGGGGCCATAGTTTTCACATAGTTCTTGGTAACCAGTCCACTTAAGACTCCAAAAACCATAGCCCTATTGTCTTTATTTTCCATATGTCACAATAGTTTTCACCAACCGGGGGTTGTCCTTGGATGCACTAGCATTGTGCGTACAAGGACAATCGTCGGTTGGTATCACGTTCCATTAAAAGTACCTAAAGGGCCTCTGCGAGTTGGTTTCGGCTCCTCGTACGCCTTCCAAAGGTCCAGGACCTCAGGGTCCTGAGATAAAAAAAAAAAAAAAAAAAAAAAAAAAAAAAAATAATAATAATAATAATAATAACATAGTTTTCACATAGTTCTTGGTAACCAGTCCATTTAAGACTCCAAAATCCATAGCACTATTGTCTTTATTTTCCATATGTCACAATAGTTTTCACCAACCGGGGGTTGTCCTTGGATGCACTAACATTGCGCGTACAGGGACAATCGTCGGTTGGCATCACGTTCCATTAAAAGTACCTAAAGGGCCTCTGCGAGTTGGTTTCGGCTCCTCGTACGCCTTCCAAAGGTCCAGGACCTCAGGGTCCTGAGATAAATATAAAATATAAAAAATAATAATAATAATTTATTTCTCCATAATAGTGTACAATTTTTGAGCAAAAAATTGATGGTGGCCTAATACAAATGCATAAGAATTAAGATGTGCAACTGCGCCTGAGCTAGGCCGAGCCTGTATTTCAGGACGCAGTTCTCTTCCCATAAAAGAACTTATCGATAAAACAGCATTTGGGTGTCACGTTTATATAATTTAACACTTAACAAAATATTGCAATGAAAGTTGTGATTTGTGTGCACGTGTTTCGTGTGTTTGTGGTGTCATTTTATCTCAATGTTTTAAGGAAGTCTTCAGTAGTTTGGTAATCACATGTGAGTAGAAAGTCTAACAGTTTGCTTTTGCATTCTTGCTTATTGAGTGTGTAGATATTGAGAGTTATGTTTAGTTTATTGTAGAGGAAAGGGCCGGTGAAACAGAAAAACTTATGTGTGAATGAATGTTTGAATTGACGGGACCGAGGCACTACAGCATTGCGACGCCGCTTAAGTAGATTATTTCTATCCAAGGGAGTAAGAGAGTGTTGTTTGAGAATCACTGTCAATATGTAAAGTTGACGAACAGTGGGTAAGCTCCAGAACTGATAAAGACGATGTGTAGGGTGATCAATGGGTCGGAAGGAGCTAACCTTCAAGATTGCTCGTTGTGCTATTTCAAGAGGAAGTAGAGTGGTTTTGGAAGCTCCACCCCAACTTGAAATGCAATATGTTAAAAGAGACTCACAAAGTGCCCTATAAACTTTTTTTATGATTAAAATATCTGCTACATGTCGTAAGTTCTTGAAAACATAAATCAATTTTCTTAGTCGGGATTGAAGCAAAGAAATGTGCGCGCTGAAGTTCAGTGATGAGTCGAGTATAACACCTAAGTACTTAGCTTCAGATTTTCTGTTTAGACAAGAGCAACTGCAAGCAGTGTCATTTGAAGAGGGGATATGATCGGAATGTGACTTTAAGGTAAGTTCCAGGGAGGGAGCATTAGAACTTCGTAAATAAAATGGCATGTATAAAGTTTTATCCGAGTTTAGAGTAAGGACATTTTGTTCCAGCCAGTTAGAGACCTTATTAAAACCATTTTGAGCCAGCATAAAAGCATTTTCCCAAGTGTCAGCAGAAAACAGCAACACAGTGTCATCAGCATAGGAAATGACGACACCACTGTCCAATTTCATCCCGCACAGCTCATTAAGATACACTAAGAAGAGCGTTGGTCCTAGCACTGAGCCTTGTGGAACACCAAAAGAGACAGATTGATCAGTACTAATATAGGTATCTACTTTTAAACACTGCTTACGATTGCTCAGGTAATCTTGAAACAGTTTAAGCTGCAAACCTCTTACACTCAGGCATTCCAACTTAGCTAGAAGACGTGGAACTGAAACCGTGTCAAATGCCTTACTAAGGTCAAGAAAAATGGCGAGTGCTTTGTTACCATCATCCAGAGTTCGGATAATATGGTCAGTTAGTTTATGCACTGCATCCTCTGTCGATTTTCCAGAACGAAAACCAAATTGTCCTGAAGAAATTAAACTATTGCGTTCGAGATACCTAACAAGTCTGCAATTAATGACTCTTTCCAGAATCTTAGAGATAGCTGGCAATTGGCCTGTAGTTGCAAATACGAAGTCTATCGCCCGCCTTGAAAATAGGGACAATGATAGCCTTCTTAAGAATATCCGGAAAAACCCCTCGATTAAGGCAAATATTAAATAAATGAGTAAGAGGTGGGACAATGATGTCTTTTATGGCTTTCAGTACGCTGCTAGATATTTTATCATGTCCAACTGCGCTAGTACATTTTAAGCCATTTATAAGTGCCAGAACCTCGGCCTCATCAGTGTCTAGTAATACAAAAGAGTTGTTAGTAATGTGTCTTGAGACTGGAAGATCAGAAGTATTTTGAGCTGTTGTCGGACAGTTAAGAAGCCGGTTTGCCAAGGAACTTCCAACGTTAGCAAAATAATCATTAGCCTGATTGACGGATGTTTGAGGGCAATCACCAAGTAGGTTGGTAGCAGCTGATTTTGTTTTGCTTGTGTTTGTTATAGATCTGATTACTTCCCAGAGTTTTTTATTGTTACTACTGTTTTTGTCTAGTTCACTTTTATCGTGTTGCCTTTTGAGTCGTTTCAGTAAGTTATTACAATGGTTTCGGTACCTGGTGTAAATTAGTTTTAAGGTTTCATTTTCAGGTGAACTTTGCGAGTCTTTGTGGAGGCGATCCCTATTTTGTATACATTTAAGTAATCCCGGAGTAATCCAGGGTCTAATGATGCGTTTTTTACGGGGAATTTTAACAATCGTGGTGTTGTCAGCTATAACGTCTTGTAACATTACAACGAACCTATCCATGGCTTTATTAGGATCCTCAATATCAGTAATGTGACTGAAGTCTGTATTAATCAGTTGTTCACGTATAACAGCAACGTTAAGCTTAGATACGTAAGATAGTGGGTGATTTTCTTTGTGAGCTCGATAAAGACAGAGTAATACCGCGTTGTGGTCTGTAATGGTGGAATTCAAAACAAATGTATGAGACTTGAGTTTCGTTTTAAGAAGAACGTGATCAAGACAAGTTTTACCTTGCCTGGTGGGAAAAGAATGGGCAGGTAAGAATCCTTGAAAGGCCATAGTATTTAGATATTCAGGTGCTTTAGTGTCACGTGACTGCACTGAGATATCTATATTAATATCTCCAATTATAACAGCAGATTTTATATTTTTTAAGTTGGATATAGTCAAATTGAGGGATGCTAAAAAGGGAGTTAAGTCACTGTATGATGGTGATCGATACAATGCAATTACAGCTGTGTCATTATTTATTGTTAAAATTAAGCAGTTACTTTCTGAAAAGGACGGTTCAATTATATCAACATTAAGCGAATCCTTAAAATATACTGTTATTCCATCGTTTTGGTTTCTATAATTCTGTGTTATATGAGACTTGTAGCCAGGTAGGTTTGGAATAGTAAGATTGCATGATAACCAGCATTCGGTAAGTATTATAACATCACAATCCATCTTTAATGTGTGCAAGAGAACGACTAGTTCATCAAAGTTGCGAGAAATGCTACGTATATTCTGAGTAAGTATTTTAATGTTTGTTTTATTGTGTGAAATAAGGTTACAACAATCAACAACATTACAGACCTCAGACTCGGATATAGTTAAATTGTCAAGTTCAACGTCGGAAGTAGCCATTTAAAATAAAAATGGTTATAAAAGAACTAAAAAATAGTGAACGATTATAAAAATAAAACCTTAAGTATAAACTTACAAAGCTGAAAGGTGCAAGTATCTGCTTGTTTACGTTCATGTCTTTAAAAGAATGCGAGCCGCTTGTGTATAGGTAAGCAGTATAATTATATAATATTAGAATAAGGAGTTGAGCGGGGATATGCGGGGATAAGGGGGTATGATGTAACCGAACCGCACACAATCCTCCCGTGATGCTAACTACACGTTTATTTGCATGAAGAGATTTGAAGAAGAAGAAAGAAGTAGAAGTTTTGATATAATACGAGTATATGAAAAAAAAATACCAATACTAGCTTTAGACTGGAATTAAGGCAGCAGCTGCGGGTAATAATTTCTTTTTATGTTATAAATTTTTAAACTTTTTTTTTTATTTGACTGTACTAAACATCTTCCTTTTTGGTGGCGTCCGAATAATAAATGAAAACATATTGAAAATAAAATGTGTCGATTAGGACACTGTGTCAGAATTGTCAGTAAGTCAAAATATAATACAGTTAAAACTAAACCTCTTAACTAAATACCGCGAAATGTGCCAAAAAACAGGCGACTAGGCGGCACAAGCTAGCCCCGTGGGTTATGTAAAGTGTCGATTATTGTTTATTAGTTGTTTGGAAAAATACACCGTAAAATTTTGGTCGTTTCAATCCCGCGCAGAGTCGATTCGGTACATGAAACACTATCGATTTATAAAGATAAAATAAAACAATAAAGTCCTTTTTTTCTTAAATTCGAATTAATATACGAATGTACGAAATTAATTTCTTTAAGTAAACGAGGCAATGACCTTGTAGATAGCTGTCGCTCATTGTACTAACTACCTACAGTTCATTGGCCTCGCTCAGCTGACGATTAGTTAAAGAAATTAATTTCGTAAATGCGTGAATTGATTCGAGTTTGAAAAAAAAAAGTACTTTATTTTTCATTTTTATCCTACAAAGTGCCGCGCGGCCGCAGCGCGGAAGTAGCGTAGCAAACGCGCGTTTCTTATTTATATGGAATAACTTCAAATTAACAGCAAAGGGACGTGCGGGGCACCTTGCTGCTAATTTGAAAGCAGCTTTCAAATTAGCAGCAATGTAATTCTTTTAACTAAATATTTGAATGTACGTTAGTATAATCTGTAATATATTATGCCTAATTGGCAGGACATAATAGAACTATAAATAATTTATTAGGTTAAGTCTTAACATCTGTGTAGGTATAACCTGCGCCCACAATAAAGACATTTTGATACTTTTTATAAAAAAACATTTAATTTATTCGAATTAATTACATTACCTCCCACAATTTCCTAGAACAAATTAATAGTGTAAGCAATACACGCGAGTGGGTTTGCTAAGCTAACTATTATAATAAATCAGGAAAAAGAAACATGGAAATAATTACACCCACAACGTACGAGAAGAGAATAATTAATAAAGGAAAAATGAAACCTACATAAAAACATTATTATAATGTTAACAAAATATCTTTTTTATTTATTTAAACGTCATGAACTAGAATTTCAGTTTGTCTAGCGTCCCCAAATCCTTTACCCTATAAACACTATATTGTATTTTTATTACTAAAAACATCGTACACTGTGAGCACCTGATATCATTCACCAACAAAAGACATGTGTGAACTTCTAGTCGCCTTTGAGAGCGTCTCAGTGACCCATCCCTAGTATGAAATCTATGTCATGAGCAAAATGCATCGTGGAATATCGGATTCCATTACGTTACGTTACAGGCGGTGGAATTTTTCAGTGCCGTCACGTTTTAAATCGTATCGGTTTGGCGCAATGGTAAGTGAACGGTATTATAGGCACTCGTACATAGATATAGGAAAACATAGGTATTTAAACTATATAAAGGTTAACTATATATTGGTAAATAGTTGATAAAAATCGACCACCAGAGATATTAATTAATAATATAATAATAATAATAATATATATTTATTCACAAAAAGAGGTACAGTCTAAACAGATACAAAAGGTATGACCAAATTACAAAGTAGAAGAAGAGTGTCCTGGCGTCCTAGCTAGGTTACACAGTAACCTGTATTAAGGTTCGCCAGCCCAAGATCCCGTTATTACAGTTGTCATTAATTCAGAGAGACTGCCTAAAGTATTGAAATTAATTATTAAAAACTTAAGTTTGCCTACAAATGCATATTGTGTATAGTGTAATAATATATAATTAATTTCCTAATTTCTCTGGTGGTTGATTTTCAAAGAGGTCTTTGAGAATTGGCTGAAAAGGCGTCAGGGCGTCCTTACTCTCCGCATGACGCCGGTTTTCACGGGACATGGTAAGTACGGGAGGTTCCTGCAACTGATTTTGGCAGAAGAAAAGCCTAGATCTCATAATTGTGCCGACCGCCCGGAAGATACAGTAGAGCATACGATGGAGGTGAACCCCGCTTGAGCGGTGCTCCACCGTGAGGGAACAGACATCGTCATGCTTCAGTCGCTGTGACCCCAAACCCGACTTTCAGACATCTTAGGTGCGGGTTTGTGGACGATGAGCAATGGGTAGCTTGCCGTCTGGTAACCGTTACAACCAAGCCCGAGTCGTTAACGAAATTCACGTTTTGTGTTTATAGAAAATAACGTTATTTGAACCATAATTTCTAATAGGAATTATCTATATTCAGCATTGAGTTAGTTCCAATAGTGAATGAATGAATGTATGCTTTTCATCTATCTTGCTCATCCATACGTATCACACGTGAGACCATTCGAACCCCTTTGATACTTGTATGTCCAAATGACAGTCTTATGTCCAAATGACAGTCATATAAAATCTTTGTTGTGAGCAAACTGCATCGTCAAACATCAGATTCCATTATGGCGGAAAATCCTTTGTTATGGCTGACACGTTCAGAATCTTATGATGTTGAAAAAGTATTTGTAAAAATATGTCTATAATTGTATTTGCAGCTTTGGTTAGGTACCACGAAATTATAGTTTATTGAAGTGATAACTTTCAAAGTGTGAATAATTTCAAAGTTGATGGCAAAATGGGATCAATTTTTTTTTATTTTTTTTTACATACTAATTGTTATTTATTTATTGTGCGAATCGACCACTGTGTTTTCTTTTTTTTAACCCAAAGGTAGACTGGTACAGAATGCCTGGTTGCATTAAATCCATCTATGTACCACTACTGTACTCGTACATGAAGTTTAAATAAATAAATTTATTAAGTAGATATTTATTGAATGCAACAATTTATTTATTTATTAGGAACACCAACGACATATCAACAGTATGTTTTTCATGTGGGTAGTTTTATAAATGTTCGATTCTGTGGTAATATGTCAATTAGAGGTGTACACAACTTATACAATTTGACAATACATATAAATTATAATTTTGTAAATTAAATTAATATTGGATACAAACTGAATCAAATTATTTATGATATTGGAAATATAATAATTGACAAATATAGAATATATAGTTTGAATTATTTAAAATTATCAAATTAAAATGTCATGAACGATAAATTAAAATTAGAATTAAAATTAGAATAAGTACTTTACTTACTAATTACAATTAAAATTAGAATAAATGCTTTTCTTCAAAATTCACGTTCAATCACTTATCATTAGCTATAATAAAATTTCATTAGTTAACAATACAGTTACATAATGAAATAAATGATATTTATTTTGCAAATAGGTTTTTCAAAATACTTTTACACGTCCATTTTTTTGTCAGTTTAAACTAGAAGAGGCCGGTGTTTCCTAGCTGACTACCCTGAGAAGAAACATCGAAACAGACTCAGGGGTTAAATTCTCTTTTAAAGTCCATACAACTAACATGTAATGGTCAAATCATATGAGAACCATGCAGATTAGTGTCTGATATAGTGTTTTGAGGAAAGAACCCGTCTAGTCGGTGCAAGCATTGTCAGTATTCGTATAGGTCAACTTAGGACTACTAAGGAGCTCAATCTAAAGTGTAATCGAAATTTTTATAATCTATATTTATATTCTAAATTCAGACTAACAATGTTGTCAAATACTGTTGTATTTCAGTGAGTGGGTTTAGAATATATGTTTTGAAACAACAGTAACAAGTAACCGTACTGTAATGAGTACAGTATTCTTAGAGGGGTGCTGGTTTATTTCCCCTGTTTATCATTACCTTATTTTTATTTTTACTTGGTTATAAAAAGTAGAGTATTTTGTAAACAAAAACCGTTTGGATTTGACGTTTTATGGTTTAAAACAGTGCCTTTAGGGCTTTTTTTTAATGGCGGGATTTCATCAAATGACTTCTGTCCCACCCGCAGGTAGAACAAGAAGATGTGTCAGACTTTTACTGAATGAACCCACCTGTGACCTTCAGTTGCTGTTGTCTTCTGTGCCTATGATCATTATTTCAAACGTTCCTGTAGTACTAGCAGACAGCGGCCCTACTTGACCGAGGTTCTCACCGGACACGGCAAGTTCGGGAGGTTCCTGTTCCGGATTCATGTGGAACCGACGCCCGGGTGCCACCACTATATGGACTGCCCGGAGGACACGGTGGAGCACACGGTCGAAGTGTGCCCCGCTTGGATAGAGCATCGCTGTGTTTTCGTGACGGCGATCGGCAACGGCGATCTCTAGCGCCAGGCCCTGATACGGGACATGGTTCGGAGCGAGAAGGGATGGCAGGCGGTCGCTTCCTTCTGCGAAGCAGTAATGCTAGCAAAAGAGGAGGCCGCACGCGAGAGGTAACGGCCCTCACGGCCCAGCCGCCGCGGGGATTCCGATTCCGATCCTGATTTCCAGCCAACGTAGGCGCGGGTTTGCGAACAGCTATGGGTAGCTCGCTGTCCGACCGTCCGGTAAACATCCGGACCAAGCCCAGGTCGTCGACGGCGCGCACTGTTCCCGCGCGCCTCAAGAATTTGTTAGCAAACCGTAGAGACCCAGCCTGCTAGCTGCAGGTAGGCAGGTTCGAAGCCTACTGTGGCCAAGGGCTTGCTTCTGAAAGGAAAGCTCGGCCCTGGTATCTAAGGCAACGAAAGAACGGGGTGGGTTTTTAGTCAGTAAGAATCTGACACTATCTTCCGCTGTCGGAACCGCTGTCATTGATGATTTTACCCACCACAAAAAAAAAGACTGGCTCTACGGAGCCCCTTCATTGCCTTCTTCTTTTTTTTCGAGTCGATGAACTAATTTTTTTTTTCTGGCCAGTATGTTCCAACAACTTTGAAAAAGGTGACACGCCTATAATATGCATGTAAAATACACCTAAATTTTTCTCCTGAAGCAATCTGTCTAGAAGTGAAAACTGAATAAAAATTCCTTTAATAGTTTTTAAGTTTATTGCATCTTTGTTTTATAATCAATAATTACATTTTTTTTACTGATATCGGTAAAGAGAATAGGCAATATTTCTTGGAAGCAATTTTCAACTTTAATAACAAATATGAAAGATTTTTTTAAATATTTTAATCAACACATTTTAATCACAACAAAAAGTTTTTCGGGTTTTCGTTTCAGAAGTGAACCGATGTTCCCTGTAAGCTTTGACCTTAGCTGGGCCACTACGGTTTGCTGACACCTCCATGAGGCGCGCGGGGAACAGCACGCGCCGTCGACGGCTCGGGCTCGGTCCGGACGGTTACCGGGCGGCCCTAAGGCGAGCTACCTATTGCTTGCCGTCCAAAAGCCCTTGCCTACGGGCACACTTAGAGGTGTGCCCAGCTTAGGCAGAGCACCGCGCCACCGCAAGCACCCTCTGGAGGACACGGTGGAGTATACGGTCTACAGTACGCACCACCGTGTCTTCCAGGCAGTGAAACCAAGTGCGTCTCGCAATCTTTAGGTTACTCGGATCCCCACCAGGTCGTCGATTCACCTTCTGGGAGGCCTTACAACGCTGCATTATCCAGTATGTGATCTCCACTCAAAAACCTTTCGGCGCCATCTTTTACCAATACAAATCAGATAAGTTTAATCCCTCTTGCGCCCATAATGGGATTACTAACTCACAGTCGACGAAACTGAAACAGACTAATGAGAGAACGGCAAATTTAACACTACAGCTGGAAATAATACCACAAATTGAGCAAATTTAATCGTACTTACAGAGGATTTACCGCTATATCCCTCAATACAAATCCAACTGCTGCCTACATCTAAACGTAAAGGTGGTCATTCACTGAAAATCATTCACGTGTAATATCGCTCAGATTCGAGCATAATGCGCCTTTGTGTTATTTTATCTGTATTTCTTCTTTTTATTTTTAAGTGTTTCTGTAAGTACATAGATAGATAGATAGATAGATATATTCTTTATTGTACACCAAAAAGTAAAATTTCATCAAGAACTTAAAATTAATAGGGTGTCACAATGGGCGGTCTTATCGCTAAAAGCGATCTCTTACAGACAACCTTTGGATGGATTTGACAGAGAAGAAGAAAAAGATACGCAGGTAGTTTATGGTGCACTATTTACATATATACAATACATAACTAATAAAATACATATAATACAAGCAATAAATAATATATATATTTAAATATATATATATATATATATATAAGAAAGCAGAGAAATAATATACATAATGACGTTCAAGAGGAAAGGTAGTGATCCTTAACCATATTTTTAAACATTGTTTGTGTTTGTGCTTGCCTTACCGACACGGGCAAAGCATTCCAGAGCCGCACTGCTTGAACTGTAAACGACTTGTCATAAAAATTAGTGGAGTGACTTGGCATCTCCAGCCTCAAGTTTTCCGATGACCTAAGATATCTAGTATGTGTGTCATGAAGGAACTTGAAACGTTCTTTAAGATAAGCAGGGGTTTTAGGATTGAACAGAATACTGTAGAGCAGGGACAAGATGTGTGCATTCCGGCGAAGACGTATTGGAAGCCACTTGAGTTTCGTGCGAAAATCTGATATGTGATCATATTTGCGCAAGCCAAATATGAATCGTATGCAAAAATTTTGAAGGCGCTCAAGTTTATCTAGCTGTGCCTCAGTGAGATCGAGATAACTGACATCAGCGTAATCAAGGATGGGGAGTAAAAGGGACTGAGCAAGTGCAATTTTAGTGGCAGTTGGCAGAAAGTTACGCAACCGTCTCAGGGACTTTGAAGAAGCAAATATTTTGCGACTTACCTCTTGTAGTTGGGGACCCCAAGAAAGATGTTTGTCTATCCAAACCCCTAAGTTCTTAACCTTCTCACTTATTGGAATAACAGTGCCGTTGAATAGAACCTGAGGAAGCTGGGACCAGTTTACCTTGGGCATCAACCTAGAACTGCCAACAACAATGACTTGAGTCTTCGATGGATTAACCTGCAGACCATGCGCCTCGCTCCACTCACAGATTGAAGCCAAGTCCTGGTTAATTATGTTAATAGCGGCATCCAAATTCGTGTGAGGAGATTGACTATAAACTTGCAAATCATCAGCATAGAGGTGGTAGGAAGAAAGAAGATTTTTGGAGATAGAATTTATGAAAATTGCGAAGAGTAAAGGAGATAAGACACCACCCTGAGGTACACCGGCAGACGTATAACACCAAGAAGAACAAGACTCATCTATGGAAATACGTTGCCGGCGGCCATACAGGTAACCACGAAACCAGTCAATCACCGTTGGAGATATGTTAAGAGAGCGAAGTATGGCGAGCAGGATGTCGAAATCGACGGTATTGAAAGCGTTGCTAAAATCTAGCAAACAGAGAACCGTCATATTTCCACAATCCATACCTAGCCGTATGTCATCAGAGACGTTTATTAGGGCTGTAGTGGTACTATGACCTGGACGAAAACCGGATTGGAATGGATTCAGCAAACTATTCTTGCAAAGAAAAGCACTAAGCTGATTGTGGACAAGGCGTTCTAGGACTTTAGAGAGGAAAGGCAGGATGGAGATTGGTCGATATTCTGAAAAAGAAGTAGGATTTGATTTTTTGGGAAAAGGAATAATTTTGGCCTCTTTCCATATTGATGGAAAGACACCTTTGGAAATGGAATAGTTAAGGATATGACACAGGATAGGAAGGATCTCGTCGAGGACAGGGAGTATCATTTTCCGACTGACACAATCACTACCAACTGCGTTAGACGCGATTGAATCTATGCTTTTCTTAACATCACAATCAGATAATTGACTAAAATTAAATGGCGAATGATCCGGAGTTGGAAAGTTTGAAAGATGGTTTAATGTTGCTGCCTTTGTGGTCCCATTATAGAAGGACGAAGATGAGAAGTGTTGATTAAGTAGATCTAAGTCTAAGTCTTTAGGAATCGAGTCTTGGCGTGATTTTCCAACTCCCATAGATTTAAGAAATTTCCAGACTTTAGCTGGATCACCGTTTTCAACAGAATCATGAACATGGTGGCGCAGTGCATCCCTACAAACCCTATTGCTGTGATTGCGTGCTTTGATGTAAAGGTCACGGTTTAATGTACATACATAAACCAATAAATATAATTATTGTAAACGCATTCGGTAAGCGAATCAACCTACATACCTAAGACTGCCTAGTCTGCCTAGGTAATCCGGAGGCATTCGATTGGTACTCACATGCCTCTGAATTACCTAGGCAGACTATTTTACCTACACACCTAATAATGATATTTGTAATATTGCAAAAATCAGTACAGAAAACAGGACCCATGTACGTTTAAAAACCATTATGATTCAAGCGTTAGAGAGAGACGGAGCTATACCAGATGAATAGTCGTATCCCTTTCTCACTCAGGAATTGTGAAGATTTTGAGACTTCAAAGTACAGCAGAGAATTTTGCTAGATTTACACGGTCGACTACAACTGCATGATTTTCATCAACCACACTTTGATAATCGACCATCTCAAATGGTAATGCAGGTAGGTAGCAGCTGGCTGAAATCAAATTGCAGATATGTAACATCCGCTAGTCAGTACAGAGCCCGAGTATTATGGTTTTTGGCCAATTCTCATCAGTGAATACATCATAAGGCTGCTTAATCGAATCTCAAATAGGTACTATCGCGTTCATTGCTGCATGATCGCTTAAAAAAAAATTCGCTTGAATCCTGCGATGTGGCGCCATACCAAACCCTTTGTAGTTTTCGTTTCGAGTGCAAGCAAAAATGAACTTAGCGGTGATCAGGCGCAAGTGCCTTTGATAGTACATTACATGCTCCCTGTGAATGGCCGCCTTTACATTTAGGCTATTAGCCCTAATACTATGTAGCTAGCATACTAATAAGATAAAGTCTATTTTTACCAATCTGGAAAAGTTCTACCACGAACATTTGTAAGACGTATTTTATTGTGAAGAAGTTTATGAGGGCATTAGTAACACGGAAAGCTTTTGGTGATTCTGTGTTTCGTAATAAAATGTTTCGTACAGTATTCGTGTAGGCAGGTGCGTTATGCGGGCGTATAAGGCCCATTTAATCGTAGAAGTAAGCAAGTAAATATTTGTTTTTTGTAAAAAAATTAGTCTTATAAGAACTTTGAAGAAAAGATAAATTTTGAAACTATAAAATAGGGGCGACTATCTATACTCATTTTGATATTATAAAGAGTACTTAAAGTTCTTTTTTTTGCTTGTAGGAAATAATTTCCGAAATTATAGTCTTCTTCTTCTTTCTTGCCTTATCTCTTCATTTGGGGTCGGCTCTCCTCGTCTTTAGGCGCCAGGATAGTGAAATTATAGTGCGACTGCAATTTTTTTTTCACTGATATAATTCTACTTTATTCCTAACCGACATACAGCGCATACAGCTGGCGCTATGCACCGACATAGGTATGTACGCGGGCGAAGCTGAGGGCAAAAGCTAGTTTCTCTGTCTTTTAAACTCACACACAAATCATCATCATCATTTCAGCCGAAAGACGTCCTCTGTTGAACATAGGCCTCCCCCAAGCGTCGCCACAATGACCGGTCCAGTGCGTCCCGCATCCATTGGACTCCAGCGACCCTGACCACCTCATCACTCCACCTTGAGTCAATCCAACGCTGCGTTTTCCGGTACGCGGTCGCCACTCTAAAACCTTTCGGTCTCAATGACCATCTCTTATCTTGTGTGATCAAATCAGAAGTGAAGATATTCGCAAGAGAACCGAGGTTGCCGTTATAGCACGTAGGATCGCCAAACTTAAGTGGCAATGGGCAGGGCACATTGCACGCAGAACACAAACAGATACTACGCGATAATTGAGAGCGTTTACTGTCACATAAATAAATAAAATAAAATAAAACCCAGCAATAACGGAATTTCCTAAAAAACTTTGCTGTCAAGTCGCATCGCACCTGTTTACTGGAGCTTCAAAGGTCGAAGTTACACTCGACTGCTGGTATTCATATTTATGTATATACAGGAAACCGATGCATGACAGACATACCACTGAAGACAGGAACATGAAAGGCGTTTAGAGCAAGTGTAGAAAGGTCACATTCAGAAAAGATTTAAAAAAAATCACACTTGATTTTTTTCAAAATATGTACGGGAATTCATCTATTTTGCAATTGAAGTCCGTAGCTCAATGGTTTCATAACAAGATCTTTTTTGCTTGAATGGCTACCCACGTAGTATGAAATTTCTCAGAACTCTTTCACTATGTATCTCTGAAAATTATATTTTCAACAAGGCGGAGGACTACAATGTATATTATTAATACTCGTACAATGGCTATCCTAAACTTGGATTATCCTACATTCTAGGTAAAATTATTGTAACAAAAAACTACAGTACTTCTTACTTATTCGTAATATGAGTTCAGAGCGTGTGTCTAGCAGTATTTCAGTGGTTCAAAG
Organism: Leucania comma; assembly: GCA_958295575.1. Taxonomy (NCBI): domain Eukaryota; kingdom Metazoa; phylum Arthropoda; class Insecta; order Lepidoptera; family Noctuidae; genus Leucania; species Leucania comma. Next base: position 8,140,937 of record OY282469.1, read on the forward strand.
CCTACTTATTATTTGTAGGCGACCAACATTGATAATATTATGGAGGACAATGCGAAACCCAAGTTCGCAGATAAAAGCTTATGTCGCAAGTTCAAAGGAAACTCGTGTAGTAGGTACACGAGTGCGTAACGTTACGTAAGTTATTAGAATAATTTCTAACAGGCGTTTACGTTAATAATATTGTAAGTTCAAGTGAAACAGGGGGCTTACTCTCGAGTTTAATTCCAATCGGTCACATTGGAATTGTGACTTTAGGTACTCTTGAATTTTATTGTAGCGCCAAATTGGTTTAAAATTGCGTGACCACAGGCCAAGCCTATCTCCTAACCTATCCCCATTTTACTTAGTTTCCCAAAAAGGTCACGCAATTTGGCGCTAGCATCGAGTTCAAGAGTACCTAAAGTCACAATTCCAATGCGATCGATTGGAATTAAACTCGAGAGTAAGCCCCCTGGTTAGTTGCCTTATGCCTACAATTCTAATTGAAACAGTTTTCAGAAAAAACAATTTTTTTCTAATAACAAAAGTCTTGAGTTTTATCTCCGTCTTGAAAGAGCGAGGAGAGTGTCAAAAGTATCAAAATTTTATACTAAAAACCCTACATATTCTTACATTTACCCTTGAAGTTTTGGAGCTGCGGTAACTTTTTCATACGATTCCAAAATCCCAATAAAATTGAGCCAAGAAGAACCTAGTATACTTCTAATAAATCGATAATATAATAAACTAGCTTTATTATCTTATTAGTAACTCACCCGCGTGTAAGTCGGTTTCTCCATACAAACTCTCAAAACCCCGTTTCACCCCCTTAAGGGTGGAGTTTCGTAAAATCTGTTCTAAGCTAAGGTTTACACCCTATAAGGAACCGACCTGCCTAAGTTTGTAGGCGTTATAGATTAAACAGCGAGTGGTATTTCGCTTTTATTTGTATAGATTTATGAATTTCCACGAAAAGTATCAAAAATTTATAATATTACAGAAAATAATAAAGGTATTTCGGAGTTCAAAACGAGGTCACACGTTCACCAAAATTCCGAACAAATTGGTCGGTACTCACAAAAACGTAACACGAAAATTTTCAATCAGAACAGAACATTCCATGATTAAAAGTTCAGTTAATCTCCAAAGCCTTTCAGGGAAAGGTACACGACTATCTGAACCGGATCAATTAAAAGGAAAAATAGCACTGTTTAAACAAATTCTGGAATGGAAATAATTCGGAACAAACCCGGGTCTTAACGCTACGTTAAACCACTGTAGGCCTGTTCGTATCCAGCTATTGTCGTTCTTTGTGGAGCGCAGTTACCATTCGTTAACTACCCTACCTAATAAAATATAGCTATGAAATTAATGGGATCACGCGTGTTACCTAGAATATCCCAAGGTAATAAAACTTGGTTTTGTACGTCAAGTGAGATTGTCAAAATATTAATTACGGTAAGATAGTTGACACAATTCATGTTAATTAGTTGTCTCATGTGCCAAATACAAGGGCTTGTAATTATGTAACGTAGCTAATATCAGTCATACACATGCGGGTCTCAAGCTGAAGGTTCGTTTACACGAGCTTAGTATCTGAAATAAAGTAGTAATATTATTTGGTTACAAGGTGACTTGTTAAAAAATCTTCATATTGATTCTATAAAAAGTTGTCATCTTTGAAAAAAATATAGCAATGCTCAATTTTATTGAGTCTGCCAAATATACAAACGGCACGGTATGTGCAGCGGCCTAAAGATAGTTGTTTCGAGTCTTTTATATGCATTAATATAATCAAAATAGCAGAAGATAGTTATCATCATGTTATAAATCAGGATAGTTTGTCCTAATTTCACTCAGTCGCAATCGGCGAGTGACATAAACGAGTGTGTTACGACAAAATATTTTTTTTTTTTGTTTTCAGTGGGATAAGGTTATCAAAATACCTTCGTGTGCTTATAAGTGTTGTACAAATAATTCACATTACCCTCGTAAAAACATTAAAACTTAAAATTTCTTATATCATTTCTAATTTCGCTTATTGTTTTGGTCACCATTTTGCGAAGCGAGATAGATGGAGCTCACGTCATTAATAATCGTAAACGTTCAGTGGCTAACGCGATTTCACTCGCATGACAGCGGCCGTCTCTTATCTCTGTCCTTGTCTATCAGTAAATGTACGTTTGCGACTATGATGACACTGATCATAGATATGTGAGTTTCGAGTCTAGGTTTTGTGATTGTGATGTTAGCGTATAACGTATCTTTCTTTATAATTATATCAATGTTTTTAGGTGAGTCTACATGTTAATGAATGCATCCACGTTACAAGTGTGATTCTTAGAGTAAGGCAAAGCTTTTTAAAAAAATATACCTACGTGATAATTATGTAAAATAATGCTAAATGTTGAACCTCCTCTTTTAAATTAATTTAACTAATTCTACTACCATCTTGCGAATATCATTAATTATACCCTAATTGTAGAAAAGTTTTAGTTTCCCGGTTAATTCATAAAAAAATTATGCCTAAAATGACATTATGCTGCCGAACTAGGCGTAGAGCCTGTATGCCAGCAAGCAGTGCCTCTAGCTCTGGAACTGTATCTTCTAATATGTGATCATGAGCAAATGGAATCATTGTTAACCGACTTCGAAAAGGAGGAGGTTCTATGTTCGGCTGTATGTATTTATTTATTTTTATGTATTTTCACCGATATCTCGGTCAATTGTGGACCGATTTCAAATTTTTTTGTTTTGATTGGAAGATACTTCCAAATTGGTCCCATAAAAATATCATTTTGATCTGATGATAATCTTCGAAGATATAGGACGAAACTCTTCAAAAATTCATAGCAGAACTGTCGTTTGTATGTGTTTGTTCGCCGATATCTCGGTCAATTGTGGACCGATTTTGAAAATTTTTGTTTTGATTGAAAGAGTCACACTTTCGAGTTGGGCCCATAGAAATATTGTTTTGATCTGATGATGAACTACGAAGTTATAGAACGGAACTCTTCAAAAAACCTTAGCAGAACTGTCGTAACAAGTAAAATTGCTTTGTTTATAAATGTAGTCGGTGGTTGACAAAAGGAAAAAGGGGAGGGGGTACATAGAACTGATCTGATGATGAAGACGGAAGGTAGGTAAGAGCCGGAACTTTGTAATAAATCAGTGTATCCTAGCCGTGTTTGGTATTATTAGCATTGTCATGATGATTTGATGATGAAACCGAATGGCGGAAGGTACCTATCTATTTAAGTTTGGCTGAGGGGTACTATTACTAAAAAGTGTGAAATAAAAAACTTTTTACAAAAAAAATACAACCGACTTCAAAAACCACCAAAAAGTGCAAAATAACTTTTAATTTCGGAAGTCGGTGTTAAATAACGAAGAGACCAAACTATTCAAGAAACACCGACTTCCTTCCTTTATTCCGATATTACCACTCGGCTACCACTGCTCTCAATATACATACAGAATACATAACATACTAACTTAATATTATAAAAACGAAAGTAACTCAGTCTGTTACGCTTTCATAGTTAAACTGCTGAACCGATTTTGACGATGTACGAAGTAAACTTGAACTCCTAGGAACGACAAAGACAACTTTTTGTCTGACTTCAAGTTCGACTTTGAGTTCGCACCAACAGCCATTCACGCAAACGAAGTCGTGGACAAAAGCTAATTGTATATACCTATATATCTATTACTTAACATCGACGGCTTACGAAGTGTAACGATCAATATCAACAACATACCTATGGACATTCTCGCCTCCAAATGAGCGTGAACCTCACCTTGTGTAAATCATCCTTATGTGTGGGTAATACACAAACATATTGTAGGTACAATGTCATGAGGAGACAGGCATTGTTTGTGTGTCAAAAAGACAAGTAATTTTCCACTGCGTATTGTTTCAAACTTGAAGTAAAGGTCAATATAAAATACCTGTTGTTGCTTACTACAACACAATGTGACATTGACATTCTGATACAAGAACTCGAAAAATGATTATCATTCTAATACTTAGATTAAATTAAAATAGTGTAAGATAGATGACTCGCCTCGAGCACGTGGATCGCTGAAATTGTGCCTCTGAGGCTCGATTTCACATCGGTCGTAACGATCACACAAATTTGGCGGCTAACGCTATTTGGCTCGCACGAAAGCGCCGGCTCTTATCTCTATCTTGGTCTATAAGTGGCTAGAGGCTGGCGATGTGTGAGTTTCGAGTCTAGGTTTTCTGATTGCGATGTTAGCGCGTAATGCATCTTCCCTTATCCACACATGTCTGGGTCAAGGCTATCTGTGTTCTGAGTTGTTCATTTCAGTGTACCCGTCAGGGACGTGCCATGCGTCAACCGTGTTCACACATATCAGGGAAATCGTTATCAGTGCCAAAATGTTTAAACTTACCATCATATTTTAAATCTTTTTCTATACTATTCCATATTATATTATTCTTCTTAGAATTCAAATAATGTGGATTGGAAAGATCGTAAAGTATTTATTCTTTCGGACAAGTTCTACCAACCTTTCTGTGTTCATGTTGTCGTCAACGTATCTAGAAAAAATGTAACGTCATGGAAAACTTTTGAAAAGGATACCCAAGGTCCTACAACGTAAAAGGTAACTGAAGGACACAGGTATAGTTTTAATCAGTTAAAGTCCACTCTAGAGCGGGAGAAATTATTTCCTCCCCCAAAAAAATAAAAATAAAAATGCCCTAGCACATAGGATACTTTGACACTCTTTTTTTACTTTCACTGTAGCAATTACATAATCATGAATGTCAAGTTTTTTACGTCCTTGACCTTGTAACTTAGATACAGCATAGTTTGTCCAGTTATTTATAATTGCTAAACAATTTCATGGTTTGCCGAGGTCAGTCCTGAATAAATATTATATTATTGGCGGATACAATAACATTGAATATCAGAACTTAGATGAAACCCAACAGCTGTAGGTTTCTAGACGAATCCATTATCTTTATCTATAAATATAAAAGGAAAAACTGACTAACTATCATATCGACGCATAGTTCAAACTACTGCGACTAGGAGTGTTTTTTTTTATGTTAGATAAAATCATCCAATGACAGATCCCGCCCTTGGGCGTAGCGGGAAATAGTGTCAGACTCTTACTGACTAAAAACCTACCCCATTTCTTCGTTGCCTGTCGTACCGAGGCCTGATCCTTCCTTTTAGAAGCCGACCCATGAACCCAGTAGGCTTCGACCCTGCCTGCCTGCAGCTAGCAGGCTGGGCCTCTACGGTTTGCTGACAGATCCTTGAAGCGCGCGGGAACACTACGCGCCGTCGAAGACTTGGGCTCGGCCCGGTCGGTTATCGGACGATCGGACAGCGAGCTACCCATGGCATACCGTCCGCAAGCCCGCGCCTAGGGTGGCCGGAAAGCGATTAGGAGTGTGACATTTGCAGAAGGTTTCCATTTATGACGTAGGCAAGCAATAAGAAGATTTACCAAAATTCATTCCCTAAGCAGATGAATCGGAGATCCAAAATTTTTTATATAAAAGCCTACTTTCAAACGGATAAAGCTGCTGGTAGAAACTAGTTGTTACAATAAGTGGTAACAAAACGTTATTTTAGATAAAAGAGGAATAAAACTAGACATGATCAAAGGCTTGTACCTAGTTTTTTTTACATTCAAAAACTCTTTGATGCTTAAGATTTTGAAAGATAACCTTAAAGATTTACTCGGTTAGAGTTTACTAAATAATATCTTTATCTATCTATATTTAAAAGTATAAATTTATGTCGAACGCTAGTGTATTGATCCTAGCGTCCATAATTGTCTACAATATTCCTGCAGGGTAAATTCTTCGAAAGAGTTACCACAGCACTGCACAGCAAAGTGTTACTGTAGGAACACTTATGGGTTTTATCGACGTCCACTTTTGGATATAGGCCTCCCCCAAGTGTTACCACAACGAATGATCCTGTGCATTTCGCATCCATCGTATTTCAACGACTCTTACCAGGTCATTTGTCCACATTGTGGGAGGCCTTCTAACGCTGCGTCTTCAGGCGCGCGGTTGCCACTCTAGAACCTTTCGGCCTCATCGACCATCCGTTCAACGAGCAATATGCCAACTGCCATTTGAATTTGGCGATTTTTCGAGCTATGTCGTAACGTATGGGTTTTAGTTAATAAAAGTCTGACAATCCTTCTAGTTAAACACTGAAAGAGAGTAAGTCCTCCTAGCAAAAATCATCGTCACACATTTACTGTTACATAAGGAAAATGTGTGACGATGATTTATTATAGTAAAGGAGTGTTTCCCGATAACTAAAACCTAGGAGTCTGAAGTCAAGCAGAAATAAATAAGTTCCTTCTTAGCAAGTGTAGTCTATTGTCGACCAAATCATCGCTTACCATCAGGTAAGATAGTAGTCAAACGCGAGCCTATCAACAGTCATTAAAAATATTACGATTTATATTTGTTTGGAAATAAGACACGTACTGAGACTCTCCAAACTAATTTAACTTTGGAGCCAGTCTTTGTGTTTTAATGGAACACAGGCACTAAATACGTAAGCTCATGTTCCTAAAATGCAGTTCTAATTCGGTTGATCTAATCAATGCTTTCCTTTAAAACCATTCGGAGGAGTTCGGATAAGATCGATCGAACGACTCGGGATGTACTTAAAATAGGATATGCTTGCAATCCTTGGTGCATTCAAAAAGTGGTTTGTTTTAGGAATTAGGATTTGATGCTCCACTAATTTTATTTTGATACGAGTATAGAAAAATGGACCAATAAAACTTTTGACAACATCCAGAATCACAAACTGCTTTTCTAAATTCAAAATTATGTACAGAATGCAGTTCTAAATCCAGTCAATTTCTTTTGGCGCCTGCACTAACAAATATTTTGTCCGAGTACATTTTCATACAACAGCTTTTACGTGATTAAGATGTTATCACACGTCTTTCTTCAGATATTTTGGATACACAGATATATCTTGTGGATATTATCTAGGCTTCTATAGAAATCATGAGGATTTTATTATAATATTGACGTCTCAGCGAAGTTTGTTGAAATATTTTCCGGCGCATACAGCAAAAAACAGTATGTGTTACGCGCAAATTCTAATTGAACTAAAAGTAAATCAAAGAGAATGTTAAAACTAGTGCGAAGATCTGATTCATAGAATTTTGTCTTCCGATTAAAATACAAGGTTATAAATTGCCACGTTTTATTTTTAAACAATATCTAAAGTTAACTATACCAATATTGCAAACAGGTATGATGCAATAATGCGACATCAATAGGACGCACAGTTTTCATAGAAATTGTTCTACGCATAATGATGATTCATTTCGCATTCTGGAACAATTTATATTGAAAATGGTTCTCGGTTCCATGTCGCTGTGTGTGTTGATTGGAGCCTTCTGAACCAGTTCCATAATTCAATACAGCCCACTTTGATCAGTCGTTTGCAGAATAAAGCTTTTACAAACTAAGAATCTATTTACGAGTCCTTTGTTATAAAATAAGCAATAACGTTTCAAATTTTACAAAAGAGATTAAGATCCACTCACACTATTAAAATATACACCGTAAAATTTTGGTCGTTTTAATTCCACGGAGGGTCGATTCGGTACATGAAACCCTATCGATTCGTAAAGATAAAAATACTTACTACTTTTTTTTAAACTCGAATTAATTTACGCATGTACAAAATTGATTTATTTTAGTAAACGTCAGCTGATCGAAGCCAATGAACTGTAGGTAGTTAGTACGCAACGACCAACAACTCCCTACAACAATATATAATGCATTGCACCTACCACAATTTGTCTCTGCATCACCCAAAAGTTGACTGGTAGAAAATGCCTTATGGCTTATGGCATGGCATAGTTTTAAAGATCTAAGAATACATAGGGACAGACAGCGGGAAGCGACTTAGTTTTATACTATGTAGTGAATAAATTTGAGATGCACAGGACTGTTTGTTGTGAGGTCTATGTCCAGCGGTGGACATCTTTTAGCTGAAATGTTGACATTTTTCAACTTTATAACTTGGTTTACGAGAGGATCTGGGTCATTGCTAGTCTGGCTTTGATCAAATTAAGTAACTATGGTTAATTTTCTCGTTCCCCTGCACTGAACACACCTCGTTGTGTCTCCGGTGTTCGGACAGCTGGTTCGGACACTTAGCTGACACACGAATAAGCAACTTTGAAACTAAGTATCGGTAAATATCGGTGAGTAAACCTCTGTGGTTAAAGATAAGCTTGTGAATTAGGGAAAGAGATGAGATGATAAGCAGGCATCGGTTGTTCAGTAGACTGCGTTTCTTGATAGCTGTATAACGCGAGGGTTGAGTATGAATAATTTACTTATTGATAAGCTGCTCCATCGTTGACCATATCATCGTTAACCATGATTATCATGGTGTGATAGTGTCCAAACGCAATCCATCAAAAATCAATAATAATAATAAAATGAAAAAAGAAGTCGTACAGGTTTAAATTGCTTGGAAATCGGAAATGACAACTTTTTAGTGGAAAATTATCGAATAACTTTTCCCCCTCTTGGTGGAGCGAGAGAGAGTCAGCTTTTTACAAGGTAAACCCTCTATTGTTCTCTAATAATATTTCAAATAAGCCTTAATTACTATAATTATTAGTAATCACAGAACAGTTTCAGTGTTCTGTGTTAGTAATTAAGCCATTCAGAAGTTTACTGGAAAATTGTAGCACTTATTCTTGAAAATGTTCAAGTGGCGAAAAAAATTACTAATACCGAAAATCAATTCGAAATACCGAGACTGAATAAAGAGCTCTTATAAAATAAATTACTAAAAATATATATACCGCACTTAAGGTTCACTCTTCAGAAAGGAATATCAATCAATAACGTTTTAATTAAAATATTGAAGTTCCAAATTGAAAGGTGAGGGTAGGCATTATTGGCGATGATTTATTTTTAGCGAAGGTCACCTTCATAAACTCTGGAACAACGGTTCTTTGCAATATTGTTTTGTATTGAACTATTGAACCAGAATATTCAATAAGTATTTGAAATACGGTATCTCTATATTTCACACGTAGTAGAATAATGTAAGTATAATACATAGATTGTGATAAATATAAAAATGGTTTTAAGACGAAATGGTTTTCGAGGGCTTTTTTGACTTTTCTTGCTCTAGGGTTGAGTGAGAGGGCGTGTCTTTTACTGACTAAAACCCATTTCTATGTTCCTTCTTTGCCAGTTCTTTGGACAGGAGTCCAGGACTCCGAAATTCTCTTTCACACAACCCATGGCTCTAGTAGCCTTCGACCCTGCTGAGCTTCTACTTTTTTCTGACGCCGTCTTTTCGCCGTCGACGACTCGGGCTCGGTCTGGACGGTTACTGGACAACCGTATGGTGAGCTACCTATTGCTCGCCGTTCGCAAGTCCGCATTTTGCAGATATGACTAAATTTGGTATAAATTTGGGGTTATCCTAAGCGCATTAATTCAATGATATAGATTCAAGCGTTAATATCTGTATAAACTCACTTATTATTATGTTTACTTATTTATTTATCTTTTCTTTCAGGCATTAAACCCATAGTAACATTATTGTATTACTCGTACATAAAATTGTTAGATTCGTAGTATAATAAACAGATCAGACATTATATTATAAATGAAATTATTGAAAAATTGATAAAATTATTGAACATTGATAAAATAAAGATAATAAAAAAATAAAATACAATATACCTTGAATCAATAAATTGGGCAGCTTTTCATATTTTACCATTAAAAAAAGCAATTTTGTATTTCTATGCTTCTGAAATTAGCTTTATATTATAGACAAGCAAGGATTGGTGCTTTTGGTGAGTTTTTTTAGAGTACGTTTTAGTGGTTGTAACTTGGTTCCTAGTGGATAATATAAATTGTGATGTTAAATTGATTGATTGCGTTGCTGCGTTGCGTTGCGTTGCGTTGTTTTTTGATTGTGTTGCTTGTTGTGTTGTTGAACAATTAATATGTGGAATCATTAGAACAGATCTCGGTGAAATGAATAGCTGCGAATTCGATTACCTCAGTAAAGCTTACCAAAAAAGCTGACTCGATACATCTGCTACCAATTTTACATCACAATTTAAAGGAAAATAAAGCATCGGTTCTCTGTTTAAAAAAAAATATTTCCTAAAATTGTAAGGTTAATACATAAGTTGGATTATTTTAACGCTTTTGTGAAACCATAAAAAAAGTACAGAAAAATAAAATATCCGCTTCACTTCATAACAAACATAGTATTGTCCATTACGTAGTATATTAGGAATATCTATTGACTTACTTGTTTCTGGCAGGCGATGTATAGAGTAAACTACTGCTTCGTGCACCTCTGGGAGGGACACAGGAGTGGTTCGTATCCTCTCCTCTTCGGCACTCTTTTCTAAGCTTTGCAGGTATATTGAGTAGACACTTGCTGTACACCGTATCTAAACAAAAAGTATTAAAATTAGTAACCTGAATTATCATTTCCTAAAGAATTTGGCAAAGGTAGAGTCAGTAAGACACATTTCACCAGTTATACTCAAGTCATAATTTGACAGTCTTTACGGCACGATTGGCGCAATGGTTGAACGATTGGCTGATGCACTGTGAGTTACAGGTTCGATTCCCACACGGAACAAACGGAGAGCAGTGTTGGCCGAGTGGTAACGGCCCCGACTTACGAGTAGCTAACGGGTTCAAACCCAGTCATTACTTTGTGTAATTTATTTCATCACCACTGCTCTCAAAACGGAGAAGGAAAAACATCGTGAGGAAACCGGCATGTCCTAGAACCAAAAATTCGAAGACATGTGACATCCATCAACTCGCACTGGGCCCGCGTGGTGGATTACGGTCCATACCCTCTCCTAGAGAGGAGGCCTGAGTCCCAGCAGTGGGAACATTATAAGGCTGAAGCTATGCTACGGAACAAATATTTATATGGCCTGTAAATAGTTCCATGTCTGGCCGGTGTCTTGTATATGTGAATTTACATGTTTGTAAACGCTTCAACAAAATAAGAGCAACTTCTAGTGAAGGACAAAGATTTTTTTTAATAATAAAGAACAATGGCGAAATATTAATTGATGGTCTTGAATAGTCTTCATTATGAATGAAGACTAAATAATTTCGTAAAATTATTTCAATTATCTTCAAGACCTGAATAAGTCTGAAACGAAATGAATTATAATTAAATGTATTTGATTCATTAATGTTATATTTTCAACAGATGGTATTGCCACATATTTTTGAATCTAAAAAGGCTTTGCGTCACACTTTTTCGTATTCATATATACTTTTATGTATCATTATAAAATAATTCTTATCCGAACAGTACAAGAGTGGTAATAAAAATCGTTGAGCAAAGTGGACTTTTTTTTATTATTTTCATTTATTGACGCTATCTCTTAATACTGCCAATGGTGTATTAAACTGACATTATTTTGAATTGTGTGTTCATTTTATCATTTACATTTTTGTTATATCATAGAAACAACAAGAAATATGTATATGACCTAGATTTTGTAATACATAATATAACATGATTTAAAAAAGTTTCCACAGAGTTTCTTGCACATTCTTATCCTTAAAGTTCTATGCTTTGGAATGTGTTATTAATTTAATGGACTTCGTTTTACACGATTTTCAAAATACAACATTGATAGGTTTTATTTCATACAATTACATTGCAATATCGAAATTATATATGTGGTGGTGGGCTACAAATTCTCTAAATAAAACGTAAAAAAAGGAATTATTATATTGGTTGTTACCAATATTTATCTCCTTTTTTGTGACTTTTTTTTACCACGGGGTAATACTAATGTCAATGGCCGTACAAAAGTGCAAACTCGAAATCGCCTCATCAATTTAGTTATCAGCAATCGGACGCACCACCATGTTTGTAAACCAGCCAGTGTGCTTGCTATAGTAGAAATACTATATATGTTTATATATACATATATATATATATATTATATTAATAATATTATTGTTTATTTTTTTTATTGACATGTTTTTGTTCCTTTATTTTCTCAATAATCTTCTTTTTATGCACCTGGCTTGCTTTCTCTTCACCACCCTTGGTTGAGTGATAGACAATGCCATGGCGACGAAAATTATGCATGCTCTGTTAAGAAAATATTCTTGCGCAAGCGCAGCTTGTGAGAAAACACGAATCGAGAGTCAAGCCGTGAGCTTTGCTATACAATTTAAAATAAACTTGCGGACTTTAGTCGATCATACCAACCAAGTTTTAACGTCTCAACCTAGATCTTTAATAAGTAGGTATATACATAGAAAATGGGAATAACTAAACATTTTAGATATATACAAACTACTTTAGCAAGAACTTCTTATTATCGTTCTTGGATAATTGCCCTATAAAAAATGCTCAATATCTTATAATCTATGTAAACGGTGTTCGCTTGGTGTTTAACCGAATGGCGCGAAAGCAAGCGCGAACGCGGTGTTCGCTTCGGTATTGAGTGATATAAATATATATTTGTTTTTGTTGAAACTACCTACAGCCAGCAGTTTCGCCGGCGAATGTAGAAAATGATCCCAAAGGATCTTAGCGTGAAGAAGTAACATACATAAAAACTTTCGCTTTTTTTTTTAATTGTTGATAAGCTCACGCTCGATCTCACTTAATGGAAAGCGACGGTGTGGTCGGCGATAGACCACTCTTGCCTAGAAGACACCTAAAAAAAACTAAATAAAAAACAAATAAACGTTTTTCTTTCTTTCTTTTGCCTATGTACTCTTGACTTAAAGATTCCCAAGTTCAAGCATTTAATTTTTTTTTTTATATTATTATATTACCAAGCACGCAATACAACTGTTGCGTGCCTAGAGATTTCTGGCTAATTTCATGAACATGAACCTACTATGCTGCCAAGCAGTGCTGGCCGAGTGAGCAGTGGTAATTTAATGGCCCCGACTTACAGGCACAAAGGGAGAAAAAAGAATGTGAATTTAAAAAAAGATACAAATGAATCGTAGACATTAACACGTGGTTGATTACAGCCCATTCCCTCTCCTAGACAGGAGATCTGAGTCCCAGTTGTGGGAACATTAAAAAGGCTGATTATGCTAGTGCAGGCGAAAGCCAGCACTTAAAACGCAGGGACACATACAACGTTAGATTAAACTTGGCCATACAGGTGATCACAGTTCAGCCGTGCTCCCAGAAAACTTTAGCTATTTCAGCAGTAACTTCGGAAAACACTACATCAGCTAACTTCCCCATACTTTATAGCAATAAATAAACTACCTAGTATTTTAGTGCACTGGGGTAGTTATGAGGCATTGCCTTTAGTTCGTGGAACAAGTGTTACCAGCCTTTAGTGTCGTGACCTATTGTTAGTTTTGATTACAATCGCTGCAATTTTTACTTTAGATACGGTCACCTTGTAAATTGTTACGGACGAATTTTTTTTCAGTTGGGAAATTATCCAATCGCTTCTCCCACTTTTAGGTCGAAGTGGGAAGGCGTGTCAGACTTTTACTGACTAAAGCCACACCTCTGTTCCTTCTTTATCTAGCGTTCCAGGACCCGGGTGTCCCTTTCGGAAGTAAACCCCATCAGATTGCCGTAAAATAAGAATACAATCACACTATCAAACAATAATGTACTTCTGTTCGCTGACACGGCTGTACTGATAATATCTTTAATACTATGGTTCTATTAATAGTAATGTCTAAGACAAAATTGTTTGGAAATTTAATCTACATACTTTTGTATATTTTTCATCACTACGCCAAAAAATATGCCAGCAAAATTTTGTTCGAGAATCTGCCATTACTCTTTGGCACACGGATAGACCATGTTCCGAAATAGCACACAATTATATTTTTATCTCAGAAGAATGTCGCTTTGGGTTAATTTTCTACTTTTATGCAGATGAGTATCTCTGAAAGTAGTGAGAGATTTTATAAAACTTTTTAACCACGTTCCTAATCTGAAGGTAAAACTGATAGTCTTGGGGGACAATAAGCTGGTAAAAAAATACCAATAGGAACGAATCTAAGTCGCTAGTACATTTCCGTACGTTATACAAGTAACGTGCATGTCTAAAATAATGTCAATTTGTACTACGATTTGTGGTACGATGTGTACTACATTCATGGATAACGTCATGGAGAGGGGAGATGTGAAAGTGGGAATCAATGGTCCTAGCTAAATCATAGGGGTGACCAGATCGAAAAGGAATCCCTCCATTATAACTTAGGATTCTTGTTATGTAAGATATTGCTAAAAAAAATATTTTATAAAAAAAAAGAAGCAAAACGCTAGTAGGTTTAGATTAATTCTCTTTGGTTTAGATATTTAAATAAATTGAGTATATTTTCATAATTAAGTCGTACCCAATTCGGTATAATTCAAAGAATAATAAAAATAAAGCAATTATAACTTTGCCTAAATTCACATTGCCAACAAGAAACGCTTTTGCACGATATAGATGTGTGAAGTAGCCAGGCAATTTGCGAGGAAAAAATATACCAATGGGATCACTTAATTTTCTTATCCAGGCTTAACGCCACTCTGGCGGAAAAGTATTAGCAGAGCTAGGTATGGATATATATACACATACGACATATATATGTCGGTGGAGTCAATAGTACGGAAGCTTGAGAACGAACAAACGAGCTAAGTGAAAAGTGACACATGTCACTTTGACAGAATCCTTGCTGACGTTTGCACGAACCGAGCAGATAAAAGTGCCAACCGCAGAGGTGCAGGGATCTTTCCTCTAACAGTTTGTTTATTGCTCGTTACCCAGTCATCGCCCATAAATAGAGTCCCTGGAGAGAACTTCGATGGTGATCGGCATCTTGAGTCATTATTATCCTGATTCATTATTATTAGCCATTATTATATCGACTCAATAGGATTTTCATCTCCACTCAATAGGACTCGACCTCAACTTATCTAAATGTGAGTTATTCTTATCTGACAGTACTGACAGATAACTCTTTCCCAATTTAACTCAATGGTCCCTGATATCAAAATTATAGAAAGAATCTCTCTTTGTCTCCTTGGGTCTTCTATTTTCGAGGATTCCTTTCCCAATTTTGTTGAGGCAAAAATTCAAAATTTTGATGATATTTCGGAAAGATTGCTGGAAATTAACATGCATTCGGCCATCACTATGATTCGTTTCTGCTGTTCGGCACTAAATTAACATATTTCCTGCGCGCTTCTCATTTATAGAAACATTCTCATTTTTTGGAAAAAATGGAACAAATTATCCGGCATATCCTTACGTCAATTTTAAACGTGACCATGGATGACCGAGCTTGGGCTCAAGCTACCTTCCCATCCGCATCCGCGGGAGACCTCGGCGTCCACAAAATTTCTAGTATTAGTTTACCTGTTTTTATATTCTCGGTTCACGGCACTGAAAAGTTAATCAGGAATATCCTATATCCCCCACTGAGTGATTTCAGTGTGCCGTGCTACATCGAGGCTAAAGATGCCTGGAGACTCGCTTGCCCGAATACAAATTCACCCATCAACCCGGCTTCCCAGAGACGTTGGGATGAGCCGCTCTGCAAAATAGTTCAGAAAAACCTAATCCTATCATCTGCTACTACTGGCTGTGGGAAATTGGGAGCAGGCTTTTGGCTTCACGCACTGCCGTCGTCGAATATTGGCACCTTGTTTGATGATACTACTTTCCGCCTAGCTGTTGCCCTACGCCTTGGCACTCCTTTCTCGACATAACTACCTACAAGGTCATTGACTCGTTTAATTAAAGAAATTAATTTCGTACATGCGTAAATTAATTCGAGTTTAAAAAAAAATACTTTGTTTTTTCATTTTCTCTTTAAAAATCAATAGTATTTCATGTACCGAATCGACCCTCCGCGGGATTAAAACGACCAAAATTTTACGGTGTATATGTATTAAGATACTCTTATATGTATGCAAAAGAGATGTTCGAAGAGTGTGAAAAAGTCCGTTACTCATCATTGGACCATTCGATTGTAGAATCGCTCATCTTCAGTGGAAAATAACCCTTAGTAACCTACACCCCGCATGACTAAACATTTAAATTGATCATAGTACCTGAGTTCAGAAACATAAACTTTCGGTATATTGCCGCGCCTGTGTTTGAGTATTTTAGTGCCTAAATAACCGTCAAAAACGACAGCTTAGGGCCTACACAGACTGGGACGGCCGAGTATCAATAGACGTTCAAACATATCGTAATAGAATTCGACATAAATTCCTATGCTTTAAAATGCACACGTCATCGAGGGATGCCGAGGCGCGCTGCGGTAGGCATCGGCGGTTCGAAGGACGTCGCAAACGCTTGACGGTAAGGCGGATTTCTTTTTAAGACTTACGACACAATAACACTGTATCAAACGCTATTTATGACTGAAATATGTACCGGGCAGCAGAAGCTTTCGCATACTACGACTTGACGCGGTATGTCGTATGTCGTGACAAAGCGATGAAATCCATGGTATCTAAGTGGCTAGGATGCACTGACTCACGGCAAAATCTTTTGCCATGCCGTCCGGGTTTGCGTAGGCCTAGCGCATAATGTTTGCTGACTGGCAGCAAAATTATTTGCCATTCTGTACCAGTCTGTGTAGGCTTTTACCGAAATAGTCGGGAACAATCAACATGGGACAATTGCATTATGTTTGATAAACTGTATGTAGGCTATTGATTGAACGAGCACCTATGTATGTATGTATGAATCATTACGTAGTATAAAACAAAGTTGCTTCCCGCTTTCTATCCCTATGTATGCTTAGATCTTTAAAACTATACAACAGATTTTGATGAGATTTTTTTAATAATAGATAGAGTCCAAGAAGAAAGTTTATATGTATGCATAATAATATTTATTATCACCATTGCACCCGTGCGACGCTGGGGCGGGTCGCTAGTTGTGTATAAAAGAAGTAAGTGTGGTTTCAAGGTGTTTGATACGCAGAGTTTAAGTAGCTCATATAAAACGTTTGTGAAAAAACTTTTTTGTGCGAGCAGTCACACTTTCGTGAAAGTAGAATGTTATCCCAAAGGATAAAAAGTTTCCTATAACTGGGTTTCTAAATTAACTATTTTTAGTTACAGTTCGTTCGACGGTTCTTGGCGCACCTGAAGTTAGGCTCTGCGATTTTTAGCGCTTGTGCACTCGTAAAAAATAAATGGTTTGAAAAAATAACTGCCAATAGCAGTTGTTATTGCTGTTAACAACTGTTATTGGCACACGTAGATCTACAACTACCAAACTTGTTCATACAAAAGTAGACTCTAAACATCGGAATTAAGGCCTATAGTGGCGTGGATGTGAGAGGACAGCGGTGTCCTCTGAGCTTGGACAGATTAATTTTTATAAATCATTTATTTAACGCGCTTATTTTGAGCGCTAAAGTTCGCAGAGCCTAACTTCAGGCGCGCCAAGAACCGTCGAACGTACTGTAAGTACGTCTCAAATACTACTTTAACGGCAAAGGGTAATGAAACTTTTGCCATACATTGCTGGCATATAATTTTTTTTTTCTTTTCGTCAAAAGTGAAACCTAGACCATTTCTTAAAATACTGTATGACTAGCAAAAAGAATCATGTCTAGCAACTGTAACCAAACGAAGTTAGAGACTATTTAGTGGATTGCAATATTTTTATTTTCTTGTCAAGCGTTATTTTTGCTTCTGGTTTCGGTATTTAAGGTGTGTACGCATTAAATAGTAATCTCTATCGCAACACCAACACGTATATTTTCAATTCGTTAATCACTTTTTTTTTACTAGTTTTAGTGATGAAAAACTGCGAACGTGAAAAAACCAACATAAATATATTTTATCAATGGAAACCTCAAAATATTACGTATTACACTATCAACGTTTCTATATATATCTACGTTCGGTTACGGTGTAAGGACCTGGCTTTTTTGCTATTGATTTCACGTATGGTCCTATAACATATAACCTAGCTTTCATTTCTGGTGAAAAGAAAAAAATGCCTAAATCATCCCAATAGTTTTCCATACCAGGGCCAAGCCTACCTTTTAGAAGCCAACCCTTAGTAGGCTTTGACCCTTTTGCACCGTAGGGACCCCCTACGGTTTGCTGACAACTTCTTGAGGCACGCGGGAACAATGTGCGTCATCGACGACTTGATCCGAACGGTTACCGGACGATCGGACGAGCTCCCCGTTGCTCACCGTCCGCAAACCCGCGCCTATAGCGGCCGGAAATCGGGATCATAATCCCAGAGGCTTCTGGGGGTTATGGCCGTTACCTTCTGCGGTTCACCCTCCTCCTTTACTAGCATTACTGCTTCGCAGAAGGAGGCGACCCCTTGCCAGCCTTCCTCGCTCCAGATCATGGCCAAAGCCCAGCGCGAGAGATCGCCGCCGCCGATCGCCCCGACAAGGATTTAAGATATACTTGGGTTTCATCGGGGATATGGCTTATTGCAGGACATGGTCCATCATCATCGAAGCGTGAAGGAGTAACAAAGCATTTACACCCATACTGATACCATCATACATATTACAATGATTATAATTACTTGTGTATTCTATTCCACGTAAGTAATTATGTCGGCCATTCAAGTTTATAATTTAAACAATTAGTTTAAGACAGAAATATCGAAGTGACACCGTATTTGAATAAGCAAATTACTGAATACTTACACCAAATTAGATTTATGTAGAATTTCGAAGAAATTCGAAGTATTTTTTGCCTTTTTACTTTCACAGTAACATGGGAAATTAAGGCATAAGATTTTGTTTGACGACTCATTTTATAGCTGTAATAGGAATTCACTTACCTTAATTTTCCCTCTGACAAAGTGATGTTTTTGTACGACGAACTGAATAGTGCTGTAGGCGGTCATTGGCCCTCCTACTGTTTCGCCATCCACCCGATGTAAGACATGCTGACTCAGCGCCTGCGAAGATACCATAGCATTACAAGGTGTTACCTCGCGTGACAAGACAGATAAGAAAAGCCGACACGACCCGGAAAACTTTCAGTTTAACGCTTAAAGTAACCAATATGGGCCGTTACTTTGCCCACCTTTGAAGTCAAAAATACTAAATATAATTCTGTAGAATGGATCCCGTGTTTTGGTTAATTTTATTGTAGTTTTTATGTGTTTTAGGCTAGGTAACGTAGGACGTGGTGACAGCAAGTTACGATTATAAGGTTGAAAGTCCCTTGATGTGTATATCACACTCTTTCTTTTCTTGGTTTAAATTCGATCGTTAATTCGAATTTTGAATTTATTAGAAACTATTTTTAAGGTTCTGTACAGTATCTAAAGGGTAAAAATGAGATAGCAGTAGGCTATCAATTCGCTGTCCGTCTATCTGTCACCAGGCTGTATCTCATGAACCGTGACAGCTAGACAGTTGTATTCACAGATGATGTAACAACGGTATACAATAAATACTTTAGTTGGGCTCCCATACAACAAACGTGATATATTTGCCATTAATTTTTTTGCTACATAAAGTACGAAACAATTCGTTCACAAGTACGCTTTATACTTAGCCGCTTTTTTTTAAGGTCATCGACCCCGATCATTCACTTAAAACTTTGTTAATCAAATATTGAACCAGACTGCAAAATTAGTTTTGAATATACCTTTTATATTTTTTATTCCAATAAAATGAAATGAAAAGCATGTTTATAAAAAGAAAGTTAAGAATCTTTACATTTAAAGAGGCTTCTTTATAATTCATAGGCAATGTTTATCTTTGATTGACAACCAAATAAGTGTTTTTGACATAAGCCGACTATTGATAACTGTCCGAGGACGTTAAACAACGTTCAGTAAATAGCAGGTGAATAATAAAATAGCATTTTATTCTCTTTCAAACAACTAGCGAGTAATTTATTCATGAGACATTATGGAGTGCCTCAAAGTGAGATTACTTTGAACTGTGACGTCACTCTATTCACTTTGAACACTGTTTATGTTTCCGTTGAGTAGCGTTCGACGAATTGAATACATTTATTAGGCATCACGTAATAGGAGCTTGTTGGTAAGTAATAATAGCAATGCTTGCTGAAGACGTATTTGGATGGGTGACCTTCTTAATATATTAATATTAATTTATATCTTAGAGAGCATCTTATTAATATTAATTTATATCGTAGAGCAGTGGTGGCTGAGTGGTAACGGCCCCGACTTACAAGATGTAGGTCACGGGTTCAAACCCAGCCAGGAGCATTCCTTTATGTAATTTATTTCATCAGCATTGCTCTCACATAGGTAAAGGAAAACATCGGCATGTCCTAGAACCAAAAATTATGGTAACATCCACCACCCCGCACGGGGCCCGCGTGGTGGATTACGGCCCCTTCCCTCTCCAAGTGAGGAGGCCTGAGTCCCAGTCGTGGGAACATTAAAAGGCTGATGATGATCTTAGAGAGCACACTAAGTCGTTGGTAATAATCAAGGTGGTCGTTACAATTCACTATTCATGAGAAATCGGTTTGCCAGCTTTCATCATCATCATCATTTCAGCCGACAAACGTCCACTGTTGGACATAGGCCTTCCCCAAGTGTCGCCACAACGACCTGTCATCTCGCATCTATCAAATTCCTGCGAACCTCACTAGGTCATCGGTTCACCTCGGGGGAGACCTTAAAACGCTGCTTCAGCTCCAGCTCCAGCTTTACCGTACCTACTTTAATATACGGTTAAATATTTGATAATCAAATGATTAAACAATTTCAACTTTAATCGAGCTTTTGATTCGTATCAAAGAATGTGATTTGCATTCCGGTCAATACTGGCTTGCATCGAATATCCCACAATACCATCGGTTTGAGGGTAGACAAAAACAATGACAAATCAATTCCTCGCTACCGTGACCGTAAAACCACACGTGAATGACAATAGTAACTGGGTATTATTTTGTATAGCCCGGCCGTTGCAGTGGTTCAGTAATTAGTGATTTTGTTGCCATTGCCATGCCATTTATAAAATTCTGTACCCAAAGGGTAACAACGGGACCCTATCACTAAGACTTCGCTGTCTGTCCCTCTGTCTGTCTGTCTGTCACCAAGCTGTATCTCAAGAACCACAACAGTTGAAATTTTCACAAAATATGTATTTCTGTTGCCGCTATAACAACAAATACTAAAAATAAAATAAAAATTTAAGGAGGCTCTCTTGCCCTTAGTTGTATGTTTACTTTAATAATAAATAATAAAATTAAAATAAAAAAAAAAGTATATTTAGTGGAGCTCATACAAAAAAAGTGATTTTTTCTAGTCAGTGGTACAGAACCCTTCATGCGCGAGTCCGACTCACACTTGACCAGTTTTTTCTGATTGTTTCTGCATAAGAGAAAATATTTTGTAACTGTGACCGGTGAGTTGATAATGGATTTTTTAACAAACAAGTAAAAACAGTACTATGATATCGAAGGAGATCGATGAGAATGGCCTAATTAACATGCGGGCTGATAAGACATTGAAACATCTAGACTTTGAGAAGGTTGTGCAGAATAGAATTTGAGTTTAATTGAAAATTAATTGGACTGTATTTTAAGTCAGTTATTAATTGTTCAGACTATGTATGAGAAGTGTAATAATTCAGAATATGTATAATACAAAGCTGGTAATAGCGACGATCGAGCACCGACATGCCTACTAATGCTAACTTTGCTAATGAACCATAGCTTTCGCAAAGAGAGTCTTTTTAATTCAGCCCCCTAGCCAAGTTAAAATCGTTTTGTTTAGCGTGAACGCTTGGAGTTGGCCACGCCCCCAATTCCTTTGTTCTGATCACGTTACTTTCTGGGGAGGTATGAAAATGCATACTAGGGCCCTGGATCCAAGGCAGGGGCGAAACAGGGTAGGTTTTTAGTCAGTAAGAGTCTGACACTATTTCCCGCTCCGCCCAAGGGCTTGATTTGTCATTGGATGATTTTACCAACCATAAAAAAAACATTACGTTGACTGAGCGTTAAAATGACGTCAGAATAAAGAAATTGGGGAGGTGGCCACCTCCAAGCGTTCACACTAAATAACTTGGCTAGGGGGGGGTAGCTTAACTGATGTTTGAGTGCCCATAATCCATGTAAGATAACTGATGGTGGTACATATTATAAATGTATATTTGTTTCTAAGGTAGATAAAGAAAGAATGAAAGAAAGAAAATATGTTTATTTGGCACGCACATTGGTGTAGAAACAAGTATGGTATTGGAGCGCAAAGGACCAATCAAAAGAATTCGGGTGGGTTTTAGTCAATAGAAGTTTAACACTCCCTTTCGCTCTATCCAGAGCGGGAGTTATATGACGATTTAAAAAAAAAATGGGCCATCATTTATCTTGGTGACACAGACACACACTTTGTAGCATAATCGCTTGAGATCAACTACGTTAAAACAATATTTAATGAAATAAAGATTTTAAGAAAAAAAAACCGGGCAAGTGCGAATCGGACTTGCGCACTGAGGGTTCCGTATATGTAAATAGTTCAATTCCTGAATCGAGTTTCGAAGATTTTTCCGAATCGAAAAAAAATATTTTTCTTTTGTGACGTAACAATAAATTCTCAGTTTCGTATTTATTCCTTTGCTGTTTACTGTGCGGGTCTAGTGTGTTGTGTGTAGTGTGTGTCACTCGGATTATAATAAAATTGATTGAAACGCAGGGAGGATCCTTCACGAAGTTATTAATATATTTAAGTAAACCTTGGAATTGTACACAGTTTTTACTGACCAGCACAGGACCGTTCATTGTGACGACACTTGGGGGAGGCCTATGTCCAACAGTGGACGCTTTTCAGCTGATATGATGATGATGATGTTACTGACCGAGCTCGGAGAGCGACTGCTCTAAATATAATAAATTATTCTATACAATCAAATTAGGGTACAATAATGATACTATTGTGCTACTAATCATGTGACAGACAATATATGAATAGGACTAGGCACATTCCTAAAATAAGCAGCTATAAACCCTTGCTCCATGCCAATTTTCAGGGTTCTTGGTCAACGAGAAGTACCCTAGGAATTTTAATTCCTTGTAGGATGTCGAAATATGCATCTTTTGCGGCCTAAATCGCCTTATCTTTTTCTTCATTACCATAAAAGTTGTATTTTTATACAGCTTCTAGGGACCGCAGACTTGGGTATATGATGTTAATTTCAACTCGATACTTCCACGCGTTCTTGAGATAAAGGGGCAGACAGACAGACGGAAATAATACTAACATAATATCACACACGGCTGTTTATTAAAAATAGCAGTCGACTACGCAGTAATTGCCTGACGCTGGTTTTCATCTAAAACTTTCTGTTGATTCAACAAGATAAGCAATAGGTAATCTTATGCATTAATGTGTATTTGTTATCAGGCCCGATAAAGGAATTAAAGTCATAAGAAATGAATAGTAGTTGGTGAAACCCCTTCTGGGTTAATTGTGGTATCTTAGGTTAGAATAAAGAGGGTGTGCTGTCTGTAGACCAAGGCGGTATGCCGTATATGAAAGAGATGTTGGTAAAATGGACGAGGCCCACTAGGGTCAATGCCTGCTAGGGCAACAAGGTTATTCAAAAGAGATACCGTAGTCCTGGAATACAAAGAGCAAACGAAAGGACTAGTTTGACCTTTTACCATGGACCAATTTAACTTGGCAACTACAAATTATTTAACTGTATTACGAAAATCATCATTATACGAAAAATGTGTTTTGAACACTTTGAGAATTTTGATCTCCAGGCTCAAACTTATTTGATGACACTATACTTGTTATGATGACACTTGAGGGAGAAATGCTGATGATGATGATGAGACAACGCTATTAGTAATCTAGTATACAGTAAACGATACCATGTCTTTACTGGGAGATAAATAGGTGAACAGTAAAATTCACGCTTCGGACCGGTAAATAGGTCGCCCAAATCCTGTGTACCCCAAAACTTGTTCTTTTGGGATTATATAAAGTCCAGAGTCTTAATGAATAAGCTACTTACTACTGAGCAACCGGAACCCAACATTAATCGCGTTACAAATAATGCGAGTAATGTTGGAAGTATTTTGAGTGGTATTTGGCAAACCAAATATCACTCACAATGCTTGGACGCGTCATTGAAATTTCATCACTTCAGCAGAATGGACTACGTTCACCACATTGACGGAAATAAAAACCTTGAGAAAATAAATGTGAAGAATAGTTCTTTTGTATGAAAATAGCACAATAACCCGATGAAGATTATGTATTTAATTTTTTTAGTTGTGAAAAAAAAACCGACCAAAAGCGTGTCGGGCTGAAGAGTTAAATAATTATTATATTACTTAGGCACCTATTGCAGATTTATTATTAGAAGATAGTGGTTCACGGTTTTTGCATAAGGTTTATGTTTTATGAATTTTGTTGTTTTATTTGTTAATAAATTTTTAAACATTTTAAATTGCGGTTTGCGATTTATGACGTATTAAAAATAAAACTGCTTACTAGATCTCGTTCAAATCAATGTTTGGTGGAAGTGTGCATGGTAATGTATATCATATATATTTTTTAGTTTTATCATTCTCTTATTTTAGAAGTTACAGGGGGACACATTTTTACTACTTTGGAAGTGTGTCCCGCGCAAACTATTCAATTTAGACAAATATGATATTAGAAACCTCATTTTTGAAGACCAATCCATAGACGCCCCACACGTATGGGTTTGATAGAAAAAACTATTCTATTTTTGTGTGAAAATCTTAATGCGGTTCACAGAATACATCAACTTACCAAGTTTCAACGATATAGTTCTTATAGTTTCGGAAAAAAGTGGATGTGACTTACAGACGGACAGACAGACAGACATGACGAATTCATAAGGATTCCGTTTGTTTGCTATTTGGCTACGGAACCCTAAAAAAGTTGGTCCCCGAATGAATCACCCATTATTTAAAATAAGAATCGAAAACTGAATAAACCATCCTTCAATACATCAATATACCCCTTGTCAGCATTCCTGTATCACTTACCAGCCCCCCTAGCCAAGTCACAAACGATAAACGTAAACTCTCAGTAGTCTTTAATAGATTTTCAACTTTATGATATTGGATATAAAGTTGAAAATCTATTGAAGATTACATAGTGTTTTCGTTCGTTCCGGTCGCTAACGCTCAGTAGTCTTTAATAGATTTACAACTTTATGCTCTTAGGTATAAAGTTGAAAATCTATTGGAGATTACTAAGCGTTCACGTTTATCGTTTGCAACTTGGCTAGGGGGGCTGGTAAATACTTTGTTGAAAACCTTTCACCTTTCCTCTTTGGCTCATTGTTTATCAAAATACTCGAGTTTCGATACGTTCCAACCGTAGTAACTACTCGTACTTATATGAGATTATTATTATTGATTAGTTTTAAACAAGGATGTAAGGCTGCCTGGCCACAGGAGCGGAACGAGGCTGCAGAGTGGAACAAAAGACTAATGCGGAGCGGATTTGCGGACTGTGTCTGTCCACCAGAGCAGAGCGAGGATGCGGAGCGGAGTGAGAAAGTAATGCGGAGCGGACTGTTTTAGCTATAGTTACAGCGCCCGTACTCGTTTCTCCTCTTCGCTTTCCCACTCTGCTTCCCGGTCTTGTATGAATTTTTAAACTAGTTTCTACTTCCTATCCCCTGAAGAGGAGCGGAGATTTAATGCATTCTTATTAGTCAATATTTTCTCCGTTTCTCCGCTCCACTGCCTCGCTCCGCTGCGGTGGACAGGCAGCCTAAATATCGTTCGACCCGGATATCAGTTTCTGTGAATACCTATTTACCTTGTAAGGGTGTGGAAATCATTTCAAACTCTGTTCCCTGAGGGTGACCTTTAACCTTTCCTCATTCACCAATTTTTTAACAAAATGCTCAAAACCTTTCAACCTTAGTCCAGGAAATACTTGTAGTTTTGCGAAATTATTATTATTTATTAGTTTTAAACAAGGGTCGGTCGACCCGGATATCGATTTCTGTAAACATGTCTTTTTCTTATCATGTTTGTGGAAATTTATCTGCTAGGGCTGCTGCGGGATTCTCAGAAAAGTTACCATGACCTAGAATGCAACTAAAGGAAAATAGTTGGGTTTTAGTCTGTAACACTAGCGAAGGAAACAGCCGTACGCATGAAGGAACTAACATCCTCATACGCCAGTCTTTGAGACCCTGATCCTGACCACTATTACTTATTCTGTGCCCTGACTACCACCGTAAACATGCGCTTGCGGACGACTAGCAATGGTTAGCTTACTGTCCGACCATCCGGACTGACCCCGATTCATTGAAGGCGCGGTGTCAGCAACAGTGTAAGGGTCCAACAGCACCGAAGCCTACTGGGGCCATGGATCGACTTCTAAAAGTATTACTCATGGTTTTGGGATGAAAAAGGCTACTGAAGGAGCATGTGTATGATTTTAATCAGTAGGAGACTGCCCTCTAACTATGCCCTAGAGCGGGAGAAGTCATTAGATGATTTCCCCCCTTAAAAAACTGCGCACACTAAGGGTTTCGTACAAACTAATTAATGTAAATAGTTCAATTCCCGAGTTTCAAAGATTTTTCCGAATCGAAAAAAGATTTCTATGTGGCGTTATTGCAAATTTATAGTTCTCAGATTTATTCCTATACTTATGCTATAAGACCTTGCTTCATGGCAAATTTTAAGGTTCAAGCTCATTGGGAAGTACCCTATGAATTTAGATTCCCTTGAGAAAGTCGAAATATACGTTTTTTTTGCGACATAAATGCAAACCGCCGTTTTTTTTTTTTCGTTTACTTAAAAATTTGATTTTTCACAGCTTCAAGTCAACCTGATAGTATAGTTATATATATACCTCCATGCGCTCCCGAGATAAAGGATCTTAACAGAAGGATAGACAGTGGATCCTATAAAGGTTCCGTTATTTTCGTACGGAACCCTAAAAAAAGATGAGTTTTAATCAGTAAAAGCCTGACTCTCCTTTTTGCTCCATCGGAAGGGTTGCCAACCCAATAAAATAATTAAAAAGAGTGTGTGCACAATCAATTTTTTTTTCCGAGGCCGTTGAAAGCCTGGTAAAAAATGGCTGAAGCATTAAGTCTGTCTGTATGACTTCTCCTGCTCAAAACGGAACTTACATTTAAGAAACGGTTCACTAAAATTCTATATTAATTTGTTAAATATAACGAGAGGGCGTATCAGACTTTTACTGATTGAAAACCCACCTGTGCCCTTTGCGGTCTAGTACCAGGGTCACTCTTTCATATATTCCGTACTAAATAATTAAAATAAAATAGATAAAGTTTCCGAGCAGAAAAAAAGATGTCACGTTACGTCAAACATTAAAAAAATTGAAAAAAAAACGGTGGAAACATTTCAGACTCTAACACATAACTCGTGAAACGTATGTACGTAAGTGTACATGACATAATATATTATGTAGGTCATCATTCAGACACGAACTTAATTTATTCTAGGCGTCGTCCTAATACGATGCAATCATCGTGTGTATGCACACATCGTCGCGTTAATTTGGAGCATAAAATACCATCGTAATCATCATTTTAGCCTAAAGACGTCCATTTTTGGACATAGACCTCCCCAAATGTCACCACAATGAACGGTCCTGTGCGTCTCGCATCCATCGGATTCCCGCAACATTTACCAGGTCGTCGGTCAACCTTGAAGGGTTTTCAACGCTGCATCTTCTAGTACGCGGCCGCCAATCCAGAACCTTTCAACCCCAACGGCCATTTGTTTTGCGAGCAATGTGCCCCTTTTTGCCGGTTTAGTTTGGCGATTTTTTGTGTTATGTCGGCTAACTTGGTTCTCCTACATATATCTTCATTCATGATTCGCTCACACAAGGAAACTCCGTCCATAACCCTTTCCATTGCCCTTTGGTTAACTTTGAACATTCTAATAGCAAGATACAAATATATATTCCACATAATAATAATATTCCACAACTATCACACAACGCCGTCTAGTCTCAAGTTAAGCAGAGCTTGTGTTACGAGCACGTCTAGACAACTGATAAACACACTTAAATACTTCTAAATACATACGTATATTATAGATAAATTACACCCAGACACAGAACAAATGATCGTGCTCATCACACAAACATTTGTCCTGGGTGGGAATCGAATCCACGACAGTCAGGGTCACCAACCGTTAGACCAACAGGCCAGTCAAAATATTTGTTTCGTCCAGAAATGTAACCCGCGACAAGTAGCGCAGGAGTTAATCTTTCAACCACTTCGCGAACCTTCAATTATGCCTACGCTAAAGATCTGACATAGTACTAATCTCAAAGACTCATCAACGAAGTAGGCCATTGTATCATTACACCGGAATTCATGCCAATAAATGGTTAAAATTAATTTACCGGGCAGACCTTCGCCCGACATCTAATGAAGCTCTAACTGAACCGCTGGATGAAACTAATTGCTAATCAATACCCTTTTCAACGGGGCCTCGGTAGGCAGGCGTAATCGAATAAGATAAACAGAATATATTGATCTATTGGCTCTAACGGATAGCTTGGAACAAGGTAGTTTTGTGAACATGATCTATCATCATCATCCTCAGCCTTTTAATGTTCCCACTGCTAGGACTCAGGCCTGCTCTCTAGGAGAGGGAATGGGCCGTAATCCACCACGCGGGTTCTGTGTGGGTTGGTGGATGTCTGACATGCCGGTTTCCTCACGATGTTTTCCTTCACCGTTTTGAGAGCAGTGGTAATGATATAAATTACACAAAGTAATGCGCCTGGCTGGCCTTGAACCCGCGACCTACAATTCGTAAGTTGGGGCCGTTACCACTCGGCCAGCACTGCTCTCCAACTCAACATGATCTATGATATAGAAAAGAAGCTCTTAATAAACTGGTGCGCCTCACCATCAATGACTGCATCACTGCTTACCATAAGGCGGGATTGCAGTCAAGCACTAGTTTATATTACTTTGTAAAAGGAGAAACTAAGAAACTCCTACATCAACGCACAGTCGAAACTTCTGGGCCTAGAAACGTAAAAATTTGCAAAGGTTTTTTTTTTTTATAACGTAGAAGAGCACTAAAGAGTATTTTAGAAATTCAACCTTTAAGAGCTTTTTATTTGGTGAGAGAAAAATCATCCAGTGACATCTCCGCGCCCTAGGCGAGGTGGGAGATAGTGTCAAACTGTTACTGACTAAAAACTAACTCCGTTCTTTCTTTGCCTTCGTTCCAGGGCCCCGGGTAGCGTTTTTACATTAACTCATGGCCCCAGTAGGAACCAAAAAACCCCACTATCCCAGTAGGAGCATAAAAAAGATTAATTACTTATGATTGAAAAGGGAATCAGATTTCTGACATATTAACCTGTACCATGTGCAAATGCGCATATTTGCATTAGCGTGCAAAAATATGTATAATATTTCGGTAACATTTTGCGTTAATGGCATCTGAAACCAAATCGAAATACAAACAGATTTACGACCATTTAATATTTTACTGAACATTTTATTCCTGAAAAGCAAATCAAAACTCCACAATAATATCATTCAAACGGATTTATACTTCCATAATCTTTAGCGGCCACGCATATAAATGTGTTCAAGAGATAGGCGGCCATCTATCATGTTAGGACAATAAAAAAGCGGCCTAAGAGTCCTTATTCCGAATATCTAACGTTCACCAGAGCTGGGTGACGTTTCGAATCACCTTTTTTAGGGATAATGCCAAGAATTATAGGTATATTTATCGTCAGTTTATGTTAAAGTCAACATCGTTGCTCTATTTATCGTTATGTAGTATCGCTGTTGCGGCTTTTACGGCTTCGACGAGTGAATCGCCCTTGTAGAATAAAATATTACGGCTACACGAGGAATTTATTAATTCGAATTCTTCGAGCGCTTTCTTAGTTTTCTGTTTTGATGTTTTATTGCAGTTCAATAATAGAGTAAATTAATAGGATAAGTTACTTTTGACTCTAGTAAGCAAATATGAAAGAAATTTTCAAAATATATATTATTTATATACACCACTATTTTTTAATTAGTGCAAATACTTAAAGGGCTTATTAGAAAAGGTCTTATTATTATTTAAGTAAAGCCTCAATAAATAATATTCATAAACAGCAAAGTTATGAGCGTTTGTTTATATCCCAAAATCTCACTCAATTAATGAAAACATTGTACAGGTTATTGTTTATGAATGAAAGAATGTCAATAAAAATGGGAAAACATTGCGCTTAGTATTTTCTAGTATTAGTAGTTGTTATGAATGATGATTTAATTATGAATTTGCCAATAATGACAAATTTTCGTGGACAATTTTGGGATTTCGTTTTTTGTACTTTTGACTACACAAATATGATCAGTAACGGGTACTGATTGAGCCCCATTTTTTTGTGCACTAATTAAAAAATAGGGGTGTATATATTAACAACGAAATTATAAAGCTTCAAAGTTGTTAATAAGAAACAAAAGTTCGATATGAACTTTGTACGGTTGCCATATAAAACGGCATTTTATCGAGAGTCACAGATATATTTTTTACAATATTTTAATGTCGTTTGCTTTTCTACTAATTCTGATTTTTCAAAGTTAGAATAAAATAAAATAGACTAACCTTTTTGTACATCGAACTAGTAGAGGGAGGAAGTGACTGGGAGTGAGCGAGTGTGTGAGTGTGGCGTGTAGTGGTTAGTATTCTATTTTTGTATAATACTGATGGCTAGGTTAGATAACATTTATAGTCTTCGTGGATATCTTTATTGGAAATACTACTAAGTTTAAAGCTCCGTGGGTGTACACCCACGCTGCTCTATTTATCTATAGCTCCTATAAGTCAAGCAAAAATAAAATAATTCAATCCAAAGCTATGTCTTATCGTTGAGTCCATCCAAAGGTTGACTGTAACAGATTGCCCTGTGCGATAAAACTAGTTTTTATAAATGCTTATCTTGTTTATTTGTGAGGTGTACAATAAGGAATATAATTGATAAATAAATAAAATTGGACTTAAAGTTAAACATTATAATAATAATATTGCACAACTATCACACAACGCCGTCTAGTCCCAAGCTAAGCAGAGCTTGTGTTATGAGTACTACAAGACTGATAAACATACATATAAATTTCTAAATAGATACACATTATAGATAAATTACACCCAGACACAGAACAAATGATCATGCTCATCACACAAACACTTGTCCTGGGTGGTAATCGAACCCACGACCTCCGGCATAGCAGTTAGGGTCACTAACCACTAGATCAACAGGCCCATCAACAACATTACACAGCATTAGAAAAAAGAAGTCACCATATTATGCGTTTTGCGATGAAGAATTAGCATCAAAACCAATTTACGTTGCTTTTACACATCTCTTGATTGATTGTCTTGATAAAAGAGTGATAGGTTGTACTCAGAATTTCCGTGACCCAATTCGTATGTAATTTCGTATAACCACTAAAAAGTAATTGCCAAACTCTACATATCAAACCGAAGATAAATTACCTACTCCGAAATGTCTGTAACAACTGTAGATTACACGTCCCGACCGCGCGACTACGTCGACCGACCCCCGTGCCAACCGTCCCCCTTCCCCACTCAACCTTCACCAAATTCATTCCTTCCTAATTTCACGAGCTCATCAAAAATACTAAGCAGTCACACCAGTAATTAATTATTTAACAAGCACTTCAGCAAAGTGAGTCAAATATAATTTTAATTGAAGGTAAGTTTCAACTTTCGCCTCTGAAAACGTCTTTTGCAAAAGTTGAGTACTGTAGTTAAAGTTTTAAGCAGAATTCAAGTTCGATCTAGTACTCGTTTTATCGATATCTGAACGTATCGGAATGCCGAGGAATTTGATCAATAGTGTTACTTCATTATTCAATAGTTAAATTAAAAGTTCTTGCTTTTTTTTTCTAATAATATCGGTTACTTGCTTTCTTTTGTCAGGACAAAGTAGCATTCAAAACTAGTGTAAAAAGTTCCTCAGTTTTTATAAATAGTTTTCATAGTCAGCCTTATAATACTCCACTACACACACACAACACACACACACACACACACACCACACACACTACTTATACTTGTTGCTGGGAGTTAGGCCTCCTCTCGACGAGAGGGAATGGGCCGTAATCCACCATGCGGGCCGGGTGCGGATGTAACAACTTTTCAAATATTTGGTTCGAGGACGTGCCAGTCTCATAGCAATGTTTTTCTTCACGGTTTTGAGAGTAGTGATAATAATATGAATTATACAAAAAAAGCGCCTGCTGAAAGTTGAATCCACGACCAATAACTTGTAAATCAAGCCTGTCACCATTAGGCCATCACTGCTTTTTACTAAGTCATTACAACTGAAAAAAAATCTTGAAAAAAAATGTTAATGAAATAAAACTAGTGCTTGACTGCGATCTCACCTAATGGTAAGCAATGGTAGTCATTAGTGATTGTGTGACTCTGGAGATTAATTTTCAAACTAATAAACTATATAGCTTCTTAACCTTGAGTCTCTCAATTGATTTTGGTAATATTTACTGCTTATTTTTGCATGCTAACATTACTTATAATAGTCTAGATTATTGTGTAATAGCTTCTACTGGACAGGCTGTCCAGATTGATGCACTAATACAATAGCTTCTGCTACATAGGAAGGCAAAGCCAATAGTTCCCATTTAAACCGACGGTACTGGACAAGCGGATTAATGACCTCACCCACTGTGGACTGCTTTTGACTAATGAATTTTCTATTGAATCCTAACGAATCGCCTGTCATTGAGCTCACATAAATCAAAGTTTCATCAATGTTTTTATTACCGACTACAACCGCATTTACTGTTAAAATAAAATTTAATATAATCGGAGATACTCAAAATTAATTAATAATAATTAGAATAAGGGTAGGATAACTCATTAGGGGCTCTTATGTAATCGTAAGTGAATGGGCACCCAAATTTCAGAACTATTTATTAAAACTGGTTTTCAGATGACTTGACTGACTGGTCTAGTGGTTAGTGGCCCTGACTGCTATACCGGAGGTAGTGGATTCAATTCTCACCCAGGAAAAACGTTTGTGTGATAAGCACGATCATTTGTTCTGTCATGGTAATTTATCTATAATATTCATGTTTAAAGAAATATAAAATAAATAGTATGTTTATCAGGTGTCTTATACTCATAACGCAAGCTCTGCAAGCAAGTTTTCAATGAAAATACTTTTTTCATAGCAAGCTTTTATGGCGCAGTTTTTATACCTACATATATAATTAACACTCATCAAGTTCAAACACGATAGTGTTATCTTATTGCGCTTATTACCGAGCACCAAAATACTCATCAAAACGTATCACACCTTTCAGAGCTCGAAGGGCTTGTGTCGTTTAATTATCGAATTCCTTTGGCCACCTTCCGGTTCCATCATCAGATCGACTCTAGGTCATAATGATTTTGCATTGTCATTTGATTTACACATGCATTCAAATTTTCAGCTCAATCAATAACCGGTAAGCGGATCAAATTTAATTTGCAAGA
Organism: Leucania comma; assembly: GCA_958295575.1. Lineage (NCBI taxonomy): Eukaryota > Metazoa > Arthropoda > Insecta > Lepidoptera > Noctuidae > Leucania > Leucania comma. The sequence goes on from OY282469.1 coordinate 8,174,434, forward strand.
TTTGATCACAGACAAACATCGGTCAGGTGAAACTAAATAAAAGCTTGTAAAAAATCAATCGAATGCTGCTACATATCAGTACTTTATATGGAGTGATGGATTACTTAAAGGAGCGTAGTAAATCAACCACTACGACATTCATGGGCAAAAAATTTGGACGTCCCCATAAATTACTGCAAAACAGGGGTCATGGCTTCGTAAAGGAGGTACAGGTAAAATATTTTCGGTCCTGAATATTTTCTCCTTAAAAAAACCTGTGTAAAACTTGCTAAACTCTGATAAATATATAGTCGGCTTAGTGAGTTTCGGGCTGAAACCCTGCCTCATTTATGTCGGGTCGTGCGCAAAGCCCTGATGAATGAGACAATCAATTGACTCTGACTTTTATGCGAATAGATTAATTAATAACTCGAACTTAATCGTACATCTTTATTAAAGGGTTGTTAAACCGATGAGTTTTTCATTTAAAAGTGATTAATTGTTCGCTGTTAGTTTATTAATATTTATTTTCTTTGGAAGAAGGTATAAGCCCGCTCCTTTTGATTGCAAAATATAAATACCTTTTAAAGAGGTATAGTAAAACATTTTAAATGAGCTGCTTAACACTTTTAAGCCAGGAAAATGCTTTTTTTTTACGTGTGCGATAGACAAAATGCATTATGTTAGATAGTAATTGGCTTGGCTTGCGGACGGCGTACAATGGGTAGCACGCTGTCCGATCGTCCGGTAACCAACCGGACCGAGCCCAAGTCGTCGACGGCGAGTACTGTTCCCGCGTGCCTCAAGGAGCCGTCAGTAAACCGTAGAGGCCCAGCCTGCTAGCTGCAGGCAGGCAGGGTCGAAGCCTACGGGGGTCAAGGGCCGTTTTCTGAGAGGAAGGCTCAGCCCCGGCATGATAGGCAACGAAGGAACGGGGTAGGTTTTTAGTCAGTAAGAGTCTGACACTATCTCCCGCTCCGCCCAAGGGCGGGAGATGTCATTGGATTATTTTACCCACCACAAAAAAAAACCCATAATTGGGTTTTCTTACAGCAAACCATAATGTAAAAAATTATAGGTAAACTTTATATTTATTTAGAGATAATCTATGGGTGGGTTGAATTGGAAACTTGATGGTTTATTTTTTTTATATCGAAAACAATGTGTCAAAAATTCAGCTGTACGCTGTTTTATCCCATTGAAGCTTTATTGGTGCGTGTAACATTGACGTAAAATATCCTACAATGATTGCTCATTAGATCGGTAATTTATTACTTTCATAGTATGTCTGTGGACTGTGGTATACTATAACTAAAATGGAAATACTATAACAAAAAGTGAAAAAAAAATTGTTACAAAAAAAATACATCCGTTCGAAAATGCCGAAAACGAAATTAAAGTTATTTTGCATTTTTTTCTTTTTTTTCGAAGTCACCTATTTTTAATTTTTTTAATAGTACAATTTGATACAAAAGGAAAAAGATTGTCATTGCTACCAAGGCGGAATCCACACGAGCCGCAGTAGGTGAGAGTGTTTTAGAGTCGAATGCTACAGTCATCAAAAGATGTTTTTCAATACACATTACGAAGATATAAATTAACGGAGGTTGACACGTGAATCATAGGGCATAATAAATTGTGGCGGAGGGAAAGCGCGCACTTTTCCGCACTAGTGCAAAAAACAGTAAATTAAGCCTGGATAAAGGGATAAGAGTAGGTTTTCGAGTAAGTGTACCGATTAAAAGCTTTTTTTATACGTTGTGCTCATTCCTATGTAAAAAAAAAAATATACCTAGTATAAATTATCCAATTAACTCAACACTTGTTGCAGTGGTTTTGTATGGGATTGACGGCGTCATTAATATTGATACGAACGCGTAATGGAAGTTGAGAGAAGGCTTTCATATTTTATTAAAGCACGTACCTACTTTACTGTTGTATATTATTTATATGCTCCTGTTTACGCTACTGAATTGGTTGAAAGGATATTTGATCAGCTTGGAACTGACTTATCATACTTTTTTATAAACTTTGCCTCACGTTAGGATTTACTCTTGTATTGTAGAGTTTTTTTTAGGTTGGAAAATCATCTAATGATATCTCCCGCTCTTGGGCGGAGCGAGAGGGTGTGTCCTCTCACTCCTGTTCCTTCGTTGCAAATGGTAAATTTAAGAGGTTTCTGTTCCGGATTCAGGTGTAAGAAACGCTCGGATGTCACCATTGTATTGTCGCGCCATGGGCCTAGAACGCAAAGCACAGCTGAAGTCACAGGTGGGCTTTACTCTGACAACCCCTTTGGCTCCACCTGAGAACGGGAGAAGTCATAGCTCGCCATCCGACCGTCCGGTAACCGTCCGGACAGAGCTCAAGTCATCGACGGCGCGTATTGTTCCACTCGCGCCCGAAGATATCAGCAAACCGTATGGGTCCAGCAGGGTCGAAGCCTACTGGGGCCAATGGTCTGCTTCCAAAAAGATTTTAGGGAGTCGGAGCGGCTGCGCCATAGATTTACACAGAGTTATCCATGTAACTAGATTTTTGTCTCGTGGTCGCATGCGTGACTATTAGTCACAGGGTCCAGGATCTGAGTCCTGGTTCGACTATATTTTTTCCATCAAAAATTACTCTGTAACAACCCAAAGCTTGATGGTGATATGGACTCTCCCATGGTTCAGTAAGCACGTAAAGCCGTTGGCCCTGTGCCTGATCTCTCCCCGAGTCGTGACGGATTACCGCCCCATCGGACTATGAGACTAAAGGAATAGAGGGTGCACCTGTGTTTGCACTCACGATTGTACAGATTGGCTGCCGTGACTGATACTCGGTTGGGAGGGATTATATATATAGAATTATATGTGTTTGTGATATACAGCCACACCACGATCATCATGTATGTCTTTTTTCCTTCCTTGTCAAGTTGATCCATTTTTTTTTTGTAATAGATCGCTTTTAGGCATAAGACTGAGATGCTTCGCCTGCATGAAAGTAGATTTCTCCACGCAAACTTTAGACACTGATTTTTAATTCAACTAGCACGTGAATTTTGTAAAATCCGTTCTTATACTTTTTAAAAGGCACATCTGTGCAAAATATCAGAGATAAAGATCCAAAGGTTTGAGCCATAGACTAATGTTTGAGCTGGGTGGACTCAGCAACTAGCTGAGTCATTCACAACTTTGTCTTTAATATAATTATAGAGAATGCCTAAGGCATTAAGTCCGCCTGTGTACCCTTGTGTTGCATAAAGTTCTAATAAATAAATAAATAAATATAGATGCTATTATTGGATATTTTATCAACCTATCTTCGTTATTTCATCATCATCATCATCATCATTTCTGCCGAAACACGTCAACTGTCAGACATAGGCCTCCCTCAAGTGTTGCCACAACGACCGGTCCTTTGCCTATCGCATCTATCAAATTCCTTGACCCTCAGCAGGTCATCGGTCCACCTTATGTAAGGCCTTCCAAAGCAGTATAATAGCATAGCATAATCAGCCTTATAATGTTCCCACTGCTGGGACTTACGCCTCCTCTTTAGGAGAGGACATGGGCTGTAATCCACCACGTGCCAACGGCCCAGGGCGGTTTAGTGGATGTCAAATGTCTTCGAATTTTTGGTTCTAGGACATGCCGGTTTCCTCGCGATGTTTTTCTTCACCGTTTTGAGAGCAGTAGTGATGAAATAAATTACACAAAGTAATGCACCTGGCTGGGTTTGAACCTGCGACCTACAACTCGTAAGTCGGTGCAGTTATCAATCGGCCACCACTGCTCCAAGCCAAAGCAGTATTTATTCCTTATAGTATAAAAGTTTTGAGTGGTAAATATTTAATAAATTATAACGAAAATTTTAATCATCAGAGAGAATGTATTGTCTCATGACATTTGACCTACTTTGCGATAGTTAGCATATTTCTCGTATATAAATAAATAGTTTACAGCTGTATAACAAGTTGTCTGCGTTTTTTTAAACTTGGTCTGGTTTTCTGAGTAGTATGGAACGTGACAAGATTTATGATAGGAATAATTGAGGACCTTGCAGCAAAAGGGAGGCAAGTGCTATTTTAAAAAATTCGGGTAGAAAAACTACATTTTTAAAAATAAATAGAAACATTAATGTCTTACAGTTATATATTATAAAATAATAAATGTATATTTATATATTTTACTGCAGATTGTGGTGAACAAATAAGTTTTACAATAACTTTGTTTGGATCTGCTTCGGTTTTACAAGAAAATTAAAAATATACGTGACTTTATTTTGTACTATAGGGAATAAAATGCATAAATATAAGTATCTTTTAATTTTAAAACTATTCATTAGTACGCGAGTAGTTAAACAATGATTACACAAATGTCACAATAATATTATTTGTTGCGAAAAGAGGGCCGGTCCGGACCTGCTCCTCTCTCGCACTAAACTATATAGGGTCAAATAGGGTGGCAGATCCAAATTTTGCTACTGCATGCTTATTTTTCATTGGTTCTGGCTCGTTTTTGCATGAAAAGATAGCTTTAATTTTTGTTTTTTAACTAAAAGAAAAAAAGGCAACCGGCTAAAATGACATGGCCGAAATTTGTATAGAGCTGTGCCCTAACAAAAAATGTTTATGTACACAGACACACTATACGTCGTATTAAAGCTTAGAGGCATGGCTTTACAATAATTTAAGTTTTATGATCAGTGAAGAAGCGAGAACACAAATAAGATACAAAAAAAATGCCTAATAATTTTAAAAAGCAATGATGTCGCTTCGCAACGCGCTAAGTGACAGTGACAGTAAGTCAGTTAGAGAACACCTTTCATAATTTTTTTGGATTTCATTTGGATCTGTCCCCTTTTACTGCAAGGTCTTCAATTATAATACCGTTTGGTCTACTTACGTAAGTAAGTAGTAAGTACCTACTTACGTAAAATACCATTTTTTTCCAACCTACTGAAGAAATATTTTACTTTCTGACGTGGAAATTATCAAATGACTTCTCCCGCTCCTAAAACTATAACTGACTAATATCCACGTATGACTTTAAGTTGCCTAAAAGTCTACAATCTACCATGTTACCTACTAAATATACATGAAAATTTTCATATACAAGTTTTCAATGAAAATCATTTTTTCATTGCAAGCTTTTATGGCGCGGTATACACTTATATAATTAATACTCATCAAGTCGATTTCGAAAAGCTCAAATTACGATAGGGTTATCTTAATGCGTTTATTACTTAGTTCATATGGCCATTTTCAGCTCCATCATCAGAAACTTTTTCCCATCTAGCACCAAAATACTCGTAGACTCATTAAATATTATGAGCCCAAACTTGATAGGGTTATGTCGTTTAACTACCGATTTGCTATGGCCACTTTCCGATTCCATCATCAGATCAGCTCCATGTTATAACAATTTTACATTTTTAGCTGATTTACCCATGCATGCAAAATTTCAGCTAAGTCGGAAACCAGGAAGTGTATCAATTTAATTTGCAATATTTGATTACAGACAAACATGGAGGCCGAAAGGTTCTAGAGTGGCGAATGCGCATCGGAAAACGAAGTGTTGGAAGGTCTCCCACAAGGTGGACCGATGACCTGGTGCGAGTCGCGGGAATGTGGTGGATGCGAGACGCATAGGACCGTTCATTGTGGCGGCACTTGGGTGAGATCTATGTCCAACAGTGGACGAAAGATGATGATGAAACATCGGAACGAGCAAAACTGAATAAAAGGTTGTAAAATCGGTCAAACCATTTCGGAGGAGTGCGATAACAAACACTGCTTGACTCGATTTTTTTTACATGCAGCGATTATATCGTACAATATAGTAGTAGTAGAGAGCAGTGGTGGCCGAGTGGTAACGGTCCTGACTTACGAATTGTAGGTCGCGGGTTCAAACCCAGCCAGGCGCATTACTTTGTGTAATTTAATTTATCACCACTGCTGTCAAAACGGTGAAAGAAAACATCATGAGGAAACCGGCATGTCCTAGAACCAAAAATTCGAAGACATGGGACATCCACCAACACACAACACTAACACACTAACAATAGCACTGGACCAATAAAAATTTATTGGTCCAGTGTTATTAACACTAAACTTATTTTAGTCTTACAGTAATTCGTATAATTAATAGTAATTAACGCCAGTGGTAACGGCCCTGACTTACGAGTTCTAGAACATGGGTTTAAAACCAGCCAGGCGCACTACTTTGTTTAATTTAGTTCATCACCACTGCTCTCAAATCGGTGAATTAAAACACCTTCATCCAACCAAAAATTCGAAGACATTTGTGATATCCACCAATCCGTGCTTGGCCTGCGTGGTGGATTATGGCCCATCCCTCTCCTAGAAAGGCGTCCTAAGTCCCAACAGTGGGAACATTAAAAGGAGAAAAACAAGAACGAACGAATTTTAAGCAAAGAAGTCTCATCTTTTTAGTTTTATATCTACAATAATTTATTTTAAAGCCAAAGTGTGTCATCTCATACTGCTCGCTCCTATCAGTTGTAAATAAGAGAAAACTATCGACTATAGTTTGATCCAAAGTATTGAGACACTTACTCAAGAATCTAAGTACATTCGAACAAAAAGTTTTGTTTACAGACAGCACCAGAGTACTTAGCTACTAAGTTTGTTACGTGTATCTATACTTGTGAAAAACTTTACACGCAGAAAGTGCCTCAATTAGAGCTCGTTCAATAAAGTTACTTGTTATTTCTTATGATTAACACTAACTGTGACTGACCCGGGTTCTCTGGGGCGAAGCAATCATAGTAATTGATTTACCTTCTTAATGGCAACAGAATGTTGTTTGATTAACAAACTTCAAGTGTGTTCGACAACTTGGGCCAATGAGACTACGATCGAATGCCCATGAAATTAGCGATTGATATTGACTTTTGACGTTCAATGTTTGACATCGATTAAGTTAGATAATTATTTTAAAGGACTGTTCGCGCTCCATTGGGTGCTTCAAAACTTGGTGGCACGGCTCGAAGTTTATTTTACGGGTACTTATTTACATTTAAAATACATGTTTCTTAACCAATATTTTGTTAGCAGTAATGGTTCAGGGGTAACGACCCCGACCTAAAAGTTGTAGGTCGAGGGTTCAAAGTCAGGCAGGTGCTTTACTTTGTGTTTGTCATCAGAACTGCTCTTAAAAACAGTAAAGGAAAACACCATGTGGAAAATGGCATGTCCTAAACACAAAACTTTGATGGCAGTCACCGATCCGCCCTGGGCCCATTTGGTGGATTATGGCTCATTTCTTCTACTAAGAAGGAGGCCCAGTGGAAACGTTATAAAGCTGACTATACTTATGCGAACTAATATTTAATATAAATAATAAAAAAAAACATAAATGCTTGGTTTACTCTACAAAACGGATTTTCTTTTTTACAAAAAAAAATATTACAAAAAAATAAATAAATATGATGCCTACTGTCAGACTTTTTTTAACAAAAAAAAAAACCGTTTTGTAGGGTAAACCAAGCATTTATGTTTTTTTTTTTAACTATCACACTACGCCGTCTAGTCCCAAGCTAAGCAGGGCTTGTGTTATGGGTACTAGACAACTGATAAACATACTTATATATTTTTAAATACATACATATTATAGATAAATTACACCCAGACACAGAACAAATGATCGTGCTCATCACACAAACATTTGCGGCTGCAGCCGTTCATACGTCGGCGGCAGTTTTTAACGCATCGACGGCGGTCGTCGACATTCTAACAAATGAAAACCAGCGGCAGCCGCCGTGTGTGTCAAGTGTCAGTGGGTCGACGGCTGCGACCGTTGGCAACTTTCCGCTGGTGTGTATGAGCTCTAAAAGCTAATCTCTGTAAGTACAGGAACTCTACAGTGACGTCTTAAAATCTTTATGAAACATGTGTATGAGAGAGATGAAACTATACAGGAAGTCTAGCTATCCCTTTCTCACATTGGGTAGTAAAGGACCAATCCGATTATAAGAATTCATTCATTTATAGAAAGCTACAGTACCGCTGAGTGTCATAAAGTCTACTTTTCCGAAAAATACACAGTCCCTGTGGGATTCGCTACGGAAATACAACCGCAGGGAAACTTTAGTGGTTCATATTATGCCTGGCTTAAGTAATATTTAAAAAGTCTACTAGAAAGTAAATGGGATCCCAAATTTGACTGCATATGTTACCGGCATATAACCCGGTATTCTATACAATACCTAGGCAATGTACAAAATACGGTTAAAAGAAAGGCTTTTATTTTCAGGTGGTAATAAAAAAAACATAACCTAACCTGTCCGTGTTGGGGTGCACTAAAATTTTATCATCTCCTTCCCTGCTCTCGTCTTTGACATACCTCCTGAGCATTTGGTATTGTATAGCATGCCGTTAACACATACATAAAACTTAGTCTAGATTTTCGAAAAGCTGGTTTTAGTTAATCGTATTCAACGTGGATTACAGACATGTTTATCCGTTCGAACGCACTCCATTAAATTTGAATTATAGGTACTTTATAATATCCATTGAGTTTGAATCTAACGCATAAGGAATATCCTTTCAGAACGAATTTTGATCACGGTGGCCAATCTCAGTGTAACACTACCAACTTCCAATCTCCAGGCTGCTACAGACTAATTCTTCTTCTTCTTCTTGCCCTTATCCCATATTACTTGGGGTCAGCGCAACAATTTTTTTCCTCCACTCTGTCCTGTCACCCGTCACACTATCACTAACTCCCTTTTCTTTCATATCACTCCTACTCCTTCTACGGACTAGTCCTTAATGGTAAAAATCAAATAACACTTTTTGCCTGACCAAGGAATCGAGTCTAGGACCCTACATAACATAGTATAGAATAGCAGCAGCCTTATAATGTTCTCACTGCTGGGACTCAGGCCTCCTCTCTAGGAGAGGGAATGGGCCGTGAACCACCACGCGGGCCCAGTGCGTGTTGCAGTATGCTACATGTCTTCGAATTTTTGATTCTAGGACGTGCCGGTTTCCCCACAATGATTTCCTTCACCGTTTTAATAGCAGTGATGATAAAATAAATTACACAAACAACAGGACCCCACACATACATACAAACTTTCGCTTTTTGAAGATAGGTACTAGCTGATCCAACAGACGTTATTCTGTCAATAAATAGGATTGACAGCTAAGCTTTATATTGACAGCACGGAGCAGTTTGAATGTAATAAAAAAAAGTGTTTTTACAGCTTTCCGATTTCCTCTTCAAAAACCTTCCCAAAACTACAGTAAAACAGTAAAGTTTATAAAAAAACGGGCAAGTGTGAGTCGGACTCGCGTATGAAAGATTTGAGCTAGAATAAAATGGCAAAAAATCACCTTAGCTGAATGGGAGCACCCTTTCATATTTATTTAATTCTGTTTTTTCAGTATTTGTTGTTTTATCGGCAAAAATACATCATCTGTAAAAATTTCAACTGTCTAACTATCACGGTTCATAAGATACAGCCTGGTGACAGAGAGATATACAGACGGACAAACAGCAGAGTTTTAATAACAGTACCTCTACCATGAGTTTTAAGCAATAGTATTCGTCGCTACTCGATATCGACGCCGTAAATATTTTGTATGACAAATTTTGGTTCTGCAAGTGACCGCTAGAGGCGCTGCAAAATTTGCCATACAAAATATTTACGGCGTCGATATCGAGTAGCGACGAATACTATTGCTTAAAACTCATGGTAGAGGTACAGGTTCCCAGTTTTTCCTTTAGGTACGGAACCCTAAAACACAGTTTAACTAAATTAGTCCAGTCAGTCTCGAATATTAAGCCCAGTAACACATTCATTTACATTTATATTTTTAGAGAAGATTATATTATATTATTTATATTTAAATATTACATCACAGACAAACAGTGCAATGTAAACTGATATTCTTGAAAATATTTACCAAGATATTATTAAACTGAATGAATATCCATAACATGTTTTGTGGGTTGACCTTGTAAACTTGTACTATTTGTCTCTTTTGATATTTTAATCGTTGACATTTTATTTACTTAAGTGTTAATTTACTCACGTATAGTAAACGGAGAAGAAGAAAGCACTAGAAGTCGTCATTAATTGTTTCTTGCCTATATTTTAGTAAGTATATATTTATGTATCTATCTAATTACCCGACTGCGCCAGAAGGAGGGTTATGTTTTTCGTAAGTATGTATGTATGTATTTTTATATGTATGTATGTATGTATAATTGTTTGGCACGCTCTGCAGCCTGAACGGGATGATGGATTTTAGCTTGAGAGGTGTCGTTAGATTCGTATTTACTGTGAGAGTGACACTAGGTATATCAAAATAAAAAAAACCAAAATGGCGGATTTTTGGCGCCAAATTCAAATGTTTGGCACGCTCTGCAGCCTGAACGGCTCGATGGATTTTAGTTTGCGAGGTGTCGTTAGATTCGTAATTACTGTGAAAGTCATATCGTAATAATAAAAAAAAAACAATAAATAAAAAACGGTAATTTAAAAAACTAAAAAACCCGACTGCTTTTCAGAGTAGAAAATGCCTTAAACAAGAAAGTCGTTGTACCCGATTGCACTTAACTATATAATATTTTAAATACAAGACAAATTGTAGCAGTCGGGACCCATTCTAGAAAGTCAGCCGTCTAGTCAGTAGATTGGAGTAGTCTGCAATGTAATATAGGTATGTGCTCTCAATTCACTAAGCCTCCATTTCTGGTATGGGTCCCGACTGCTACAATTTATCTTGTATTTAAAATATTATATAGTTAAATGCAATCGGGTACAACGACTTTCTTGTTTAAGGCATTTTCTACTCTGAAAAGCAGTCGGGTTTTTTAGTTTTTTTAAATTACCGTTTTTTTTTTAAGTATGTACTTTGTTTTTTCACCTATTTGTTTAACTTGTTTTGTTACGCACCAAGTGCAACCCCACTTTATGTCCAGGCAATCTCTTTCCATCCCAGGTTGCCTGGAAGAGATCGCACTTACCGATAAGGCCGCCCATTGTATGTTTTTATTTAAGTCTCAAAATTGTATAATCTTTTTATCTTGGTGTACAATAAAGAATATATCTATCTATCTATCTATAAATAAAAAAATAAAAAAAACATAGATACAAAGGCAATAAATTTTTGCGAAGGCAATACATATAATGGCAATGTATCTCCTGGCCTGTTGGTCTGGTGGTTAGTGGCCCTTACTGCTATGTAAGGTTGAGGTCGTGGGTTCGATTTCCACCCAGGACAAATGTTTAGCTGACGAGCATGGTCATTTGTTCTGCGTCGGTGTCGGTCCTGTGTATGTATTTAGAAATATATAAGTATGTTTATCAGTGTTGTCTAGCACTCATAACACAAGCTCTGCTTAGTTTGGGGCTAGACGGCGTTGTGTGATAGTTGTATGAAAAAAATAAAAATATGAAAAATATATGATAAATAATAATATATTTTTTTTTAATAATATTATTCAACTATGACAAAATGGAAATAAAGTGTTATGGTGTGTGTGTGTGTTGTGTGATATTTGAGAATTTGCCTTAAAACCATTGTTTTGCCAGGAATTTATACAATCACCTTATAGGATGGCTGCTAATAAACCGGATGAAGCCTACTGGGACCAAGGGTTAGGTGAAAATGAACCCCGGAGCCTTGGATCGAAGGCAATGAATGGTTTGCAGTCAGTAAAAATACCATTATTGTCATGAAATGGCTGCCTTTCTAAAGTCTACAACTCAAGAACTGGGTAACACGACACCTATAATAAGTAAAATTAAATTGTTTCGGGACTAGAATTTCCAATTTGCATGAAAATATGAAATTTCCTATATATTATCTATATATAAAAGCGAAATATCACTCACTGATTAATCACAAAATCTCAAAAACTCCTACAAACTTAAAATTTGGCTGGCGATCTCTTGACGTTTTAACAGCTAAACGAATTTAGACGAAACAAGCACGCGGGTAAAAGAACCAAAGAACAACGCCCGAAGAATCGCCAAACTAAAGTGGCAGTAGGCAGGCCACATTGCTCATAGAACGGATGGTTGATGGGGCCGAAAGGTTCTATAGATATATATATAACCGCGCACTGGAAAAAGCGGTGTTGGAAGACTTCTCACAAGGTGGACCGATGACCTGGTGACAGTCGCGGGAATGCGTTGAATGCGAGATGCAAAGGACCACTCGTTTACCTTCAGCTCAAATGATGATGATGATGCACGCGGATAAACTACGTTCTGAAAGAGGAATTGGGATTCATTTTTTTTCTCGATATTATGATGCTTTGGAACATTTTTCTACCGTTTCGAAAGTGAAGCCGCCTGCACAAGTTTATATCCTGTATTTTTTAAAGGCGCTTGCGCAATACACTTCTCTGAAAATTAGGTATCAGATTAGCCCAAATTTTCCCTTAACTTAATTGACTGTCATTATCCTCGTCAAGTATAAAGGATATTATTTAAATTACCCCAACACCCTAAAATTTGCTTCTAACTTAATTGTAAAACAAACTTTTTGATTAATTAGAATTTATTACCCTCTTTCTGAAGGGTTACATTAGACAAGAAACTCAGCTCGACCCTGGCAACATTTTTTAGGTCTACCTTATTTTGGCAGAATTTTTATTTGTTTAAGTTCCTATATAGGGTCATGTATTGTACCTTTGGACGCTTTTACCTTTGGACGTTGATTATAATAAAAAAACTGGCAGTATTAAAAATATAATATTGCAACACAGTGGTGGCATTTTTATTTTCTAGCAACACCAGTTAGTGGCGTGACGCTATCAGTGTTGTGTGCAGTGTGAGACCATTTTAGAGATTTTTGTGTTAAAAAGTAAGTTTTTGCAGGATCTTTCTGATTTTTTACTTTAATAATGCATGGATATATTTTACGATTTGATATCGTTCATTTATCTGTAGCTAGTTTTATTTACCAATCAAAGAGAAAAGAAAACAGTTTCTAACCTAAAAAGCAAAATAACAACTTTTTTTAAAATGTTGTATTGGTTGTACCTTTGGGCACGTCTTTGTTTGTACCTGTGAACACGTCCAAAGGTACAAACAATGTTTTTACCTATGGACACTACTTAATGCCAACTCGTTTATATTGTCCATAGTGCCAAGGAGTAAATCTGGTGTAAAGAGAGTTGCAGTAAGCCCGGAGAGGTTAAAAATGGCAATATATTTAGTGAATCACGAGACCCACATATCATACGAAATTATCATAAAGGCCAAAGAAAACGGGATTCATATGTTAACATTACCTCCACACACGTCTCATAAATTACAGCCACTAGATAAGACTGTTTTTGGCCCTTTTAAAACTTGCATATAACAAAGCGGCAGATCTGCATATGGTTAACCATCCTGGTGTGCCAATAACAATTTATGACTCAGCGGAATTAATCAGCAAGGCGTATGCAGTATCCTTTACACCTAAAAATATTATCCATTCAACGAAGACTTGTTTTCGGAGGATGATTTTGCTCCATCGTGAGTCACCGAGTGTACAGAACCACCAAATATAATTCAAGATGATAAAAATCTTGAGCAAAACAGATAATTCAGAAATACAATCAACTAGTTCTGATATTCATCTCATCCATAAAGCTTTGATTCATCCTGAAAATCAACCATCCACTTCTCAAGCATTTGAATCAAATACAGAAGAAAATATTGCATACAAAAACTCAATTACTCCAGAAATGATTCGACCATTTCCAAAATTAATTAATTAATTAGAAAAGAAAGTAAAAGAGGTAGAAAGAAAGGAAGTTCCCGTATTATAACCAATACACCAGAAAAGGAGGCTCTTTTACAACAAATGTTAGAAAAGGAAAACAAGGGGAAAGGGAAAGGAAAAGGGAAAGCTACTACTACTAAGCCCAAGCTAAATTTTGATGCTCCTAAAGGTCCAGCAATTGATGTTCCTGCTGAAAAGCGAATTTTAGTTTTCAGTCAGACAATTTTTGTTACTTGCCAATCTTGTAATAGAACCGATTTGAAAGACAATGTTCTTCAGTGCAGTTCATGCAAATTTTACTAACACAAAAAGTGTTGTCCCAAAAAGTTTCTGGAGCATATTCATGACAAAGAGGATTCTGAACTGTTTATGTGTTCGGACTGTTTTTCATTAGATGACAGTGATAATGACCTTTCTGCAGAAGATTTATTTGATATGGTTCGTGCATCCAGATAAAACTCGCAAAATACACTGATCTCATTTAGGTATACCTGCCTACCTGTTTAAATAAAATATTCCTACTTGATACTTAAGATTATAATTTTATGAAGAGTTTATTTTATAACTATTTTGTGTTGTTTGGATTTTTTTTTTGTCAATAAGAGCTTTATGGTCGTTAACTCTACGTATTATGTTAATAATAAGCGTTACATTATGATGATTAAAAGACTGATTTAAATTAAAAATGTTCTGTATTAGGTTGTCCAAAGGTACACACAGGGTTGTCCAGAGGTACAAACATGTAACGTGCCATTGGACAAAACTACACATTTCAATAATAATTTTATAATAAATAAAATGTTAACATTAGAGCTAGCACAAAAAATACAGTAACTTTAGATCGTATGGCGTACAAAATAATGTCATCTTCATATAGATACCTTGAATATATACTGAGAGAGGTTGTTCGAAAGTTCAGGTAGTCTAAAATGTCCATAGGTACAATACATGACCCTAGAATTTTTTAAATATGTTTACTTATATATTACATATATTTTTTTATAATAAAGAATAGTCATATTATGAAACTTATGACAGAGAAAAGTGGAATAAAGTTAAGGATGTCTTTGCCCAGCCGTGGGAAATAACAGGCTCATATAGAAATATAAAAGGAGAAACTGATAGACATATCAAACACAGCCAATACTGCTGGGACTAATAACATGAAGTATTACGCAAAACTTCCTTTTATGATGTGCACAAGAACTAAAAAGGGATTTTTCTATATTCATCTCTTAAGGGCATTTTTAACCTTAGAGTGGGCGCGTCTATCCGCGAAACATCAGTGGGTACGTAGGGAGCATTTTGCTACGCACCTCGCATGCGAAGAAAATCATGCGGATTTCCTCCGCATGCGTGATGAAATCCGCACGATATTAAAAACATTCTAAGGAGTGAAATGGGAGATTTAATTTTGTTTGTATGTAAAATCTCATTCCGTGTAGGTACCGAGTTTACTTGATAGTTAGCACAAATATTAATCTCAGTAAATAACAAAGGTTATCATTATTCGTTTTCATAACTACCCGCAATAGAAAAGTTTTGGTGGTTTCAAAGATTGTATGCATGATTCTTATTTCTTGAGTTATTAAACTTGAAACTTAGCACAAATATTATTATCAAAACGAATATAATAGACTGTCATTGTTAGCTGTTTCAAAACTACAGATGAAGGTAGTTTTAAAAAGCTAACAAAAATAAGACTTAAAGAGTGTTAAAGTATTTATGATAATTTTTTTCGCGAACGAAGTCGCTGGTAAATTGCTATTAATATTGTTTTTTTGGATCCCGTAGTATTTAAATAAGCGAGCAATTCTTTTTTTCAGTCTGAAAATTGTAGTATAAGTAAATATTTAACCTTACTGACTGCTCAACGAAAACAATGAACCTATTTTAATAAAACAAAACAAATATTAACTGTCTTCTTAGTAATTTAAATGTACCTACGCATAAGAAAGTTAAATATGGATTTACTATTTATATCAAACCTAACTACGTATTGAAACAAAGTACTCTCAGAAGTCGAAGTAACTTTCCACACGGCTGCTATCCGGTAATCTCCCCAGAAGACTGGCAACATTGCCACGTTGAATGGCAATGATAATTTTTTGGGCAAAGAACGAGCAAGCCTTTTGGTCACGCATTGTCCATGTGTCTATCAGACGGCGAGAAATATTCTAGAATGAAAAGTTCACGGGCTTCATAACTCCAAAACGTTTATGAGTGTGCCCGTGGCACCACAGCGGGACCTAACAGAATACCTAACATATGCTGAGTTAGGCGCCTTTTTGGGCTCGTACTGATTATAGCTTTATTTTTTATCGTGTAATTTTAGTTTTTTTGTTTTTTCTTTCTTTCAAATGGCCTAAAACTATAATACAATTGAGAACAACAGCAGCCGCAGCAGTAACATCGCGCGGTCCACCATATTTAAAACATGTTCCGTCTTATTCCAAAACACGATCTAAAATAGTTCCGGGACTATCACTCGGTTTAATTGGCATTAAAACTAGTATTAGTCCCGGAAATTCATTTAAATCGCGTTTAATTCGTATTATACTTAGGGCTGATTTCATCATTCATTATAAAAACTTAGTTCAACTAAACTGAGCTCAGCGTAATCTAGTTTAAAGACCCGTGTCGTAAACATGGGCGACAACAAAAGAATTGAAACTGAGTTTAGCGTAAACTAGGTTCTATTCATTGCGGTGAAACGCAAAATGAAGCTATAATCTCGATTAGGCGCTCAAACTGCGTTTTGTTATAAATAATCGCGATTAGTTTATTGGTTTTTGGCGTTTTGAAATAAGGCGTTTTCAGGCGTCATAGTTTCCATAGCAATAAGATAATGATAGTCATAATCGCCTTTCTTTATTCAAAAAGTTGATTTACTTTTGAACAATGTAAATTATAGAACAAACAAAAACATACTCTATTTAACTTAGGAACTGTAAACTCCTTATCTAATATGTAAATATGTGATATTACCATTCTCCACCACCTGCAACTATGTACTTATTGATAACATATAACATACATATTTATATATTGTAATATTTTTGTTGCTTATAATTATGTATAAGTGTATAAATCGACGAAGATTTTAAGCTTACAGCTATTCGAAAATTCAAACAAAAAAGTACACTATCGGTCACAATAGCGGATGCTGGTACGACACATTTTAATTCATTTTAAAAACTAATTTATACCTATTTAAAAAATGTATAAGTAGAAAATAACTTATACTACCAAAAAATCGTCGAATTCCGATCCCGATTTCCGGCCACCGAAGGCGCGGGCTTGCGGTAGGCGACCAATGGATAGCTCGCTGTCCGACTGTCCGAACGCAAAGGATGAGAGAAGGAACAAGAAATACACGTGAGTTTTAGTCAGTAAACGTGTGGTCACGCGTTCTCGCTCCAAATTTTCAACTTAAAAAAAAATGGGAATGTTGAAGGCTGGCACAGGTATAAGTACATCCCTATTAAATAAATACCAGTTACAAAAAAAAATACGTTGTCGTAAACTTTGAAAGTGTAAGGATAACTTGCGGTAAACGTCGCTAAAATTTTGGTGTTTTGAGTAAGTACGTCAAAGGTATTCAAAGCGCCCTGGAAACTCGGTCACAAGAATAACGGTGGCATGACTAGGAAATTGTTTCATAAGTGAATTCTCCATACATTTTTGAGGTTCACAGTTTAATTTGAGTTTATACAGCACAAAATATTTTGGGAACACATTCATTGTGCGTACAGCCAAGGAGTGGAATTCCCTGCCGGACTCTGTATTTCCTGATAACTCCATCCTGGGAATCTTTAAGTCAAGAGTGAATAGGGGCGCGCTCCTTCGTCGACCACATCGTCGTTTTCCATAAGGTAACAATTTAAAAAAAAAAACAATATAAAAACACAGTCTACATGTATTTCAAACCACTTTTGAAGTGCATATTTGATTAAAAGTTGAATTATTGATTAATTTAAATGAAGCGATGATCATTTCTAATTATATTAATATTTATTAATAATTATGATTAATATTTATTAATATGATTAATATTAATTAATATGGAGAGGAAGAGGGAGGCCAAAGAAGAGATGGATGGATTGTGTGAGGAGAGATATGAAAGAAAAGGAAGTTAGTGATAGTGTGACGGCTGACAGGATAGAGTGGAAGAAAAAAACGTGTTGCGCCGACCCCAAGTAATATGGCACAAGGACAGGAAGAAGAAGAAGAATATTAATTAATATGATTAATATTTATTAATATAATTCGTAAATTAATAAGGCGTCACACTACCTGGCGCTAAAACCAAAGACACTATTTTTTAAGAAGCCATAAACACTTTGAATGTATTAAAGTTTGAGACATTTATTTCTAAAGTAACCAAACTACTCGTATTTTCTGTTAACTATTATTAAAGTTTGAAATATCAAAAGACTTCATAATAATATTTCACATCAGTTTAGTTAATAAAACATTTAGGGTTGCAAAGACTTTCTAAGAAAGATTTTCTCAAAATATGTTTTTTGTTTTCTTTGAGCAAGTGAATTATTATCCCACGATTACAATCTGTGATCACACTAATGTTCTAAAAAGAAACGTTTGTATGTTTGTTACTTTTTATTACTCGAACGACTGAACAGATGTTGATGAAATTTGCCACGCGGGTAGACCAATTCCTGAAATGTGACATAGGATACTTTTTTCCCGCAAGTATGTTACCTTGGGATAATTTTCTATTACCACGCCGGCGAAGCCGCTAGCAGTAGCTAGTTTTTTCATAAAAACATTTCCATTATTTCATGCTAATGACATAAAGTTTGTTACGGTCACCACTGCTGTCGAAGCGGAAAGGAAAAATATCGTGAAGAAATCAGCAAGAAACACTAAACCTATATTTTTTTTTTAAATTATATAATCTAGTGTTTGACTGCGATCCCACCTGATAGTAAGCAGTGATACAAACGTTGATAGTTAAGCGCACAAGTTCATTAAGAATCTATTTACTCTTCCCTTGAATTGAAGAGCTAAATTATAATCGGACTGGAAGACAGCTGCAGGCAAATCGTTCCGATCCTTCGAAGCGGTATAAACGGCGAGGCGTACTCGTAACGCTCCACTTTTTGGTTAAGCCGTAGGGCAAACATACTCGTAGTTATTTTGTTATTGATTGTAACTTTTTATTGTTGCGTATGTTGTAGAATAAATATTATTTCTTTCCTTTTTCTATTCCCTGCATCCGTCGGGAATATTAAAAAAAAAAAAAAAAAATTGTGTAGATGTTCAATTAATTTCATTAATTTAATCTTTAGTTCGAGAAAAACTAAGGGGAGAGAAACACTATTACTGCTTACTTTAAAGGTATAATAATCTTAATTTTATAAAGGAAGACTTTTGTGCAGCCCTGATTTTCTAAGTACTATAAATGTTCCGTTATCAGATAACATCTTCAGTGTTCGTTGAAAATGTTTTGCAGTAGTATCCGATAGCGTTCTTATATTCCATCTAGTTAGTTGTAAAGTGAACATACTCGTACTCGTAGATAAGGACCATGGCGGTGGAAAACGACCGTGCTCGCAATGAAAAAGGAAATGCATGTATGCAATGGCTGGTGGCTATGCTGGGTAAATAGACTTTATTTTTTTCGCTGTTAACTGTTTGTTTTTATCCGACAACGGCAACGCTAAAAATAAACTACTGAACCAGTTTTGATCTATTTCAAAAATAAAATCTATGAAGAGATTGTTAGAAAATTGATGTTCCCAAATAATTTTTTGTACTGTTTCGACTGAGTAGAAAATACTGAATTAAAATTGATAAATATAGAATTCAAAATTGATTGGCAGGTGTAACAGAGTTTGCCTTTAGGACAGGCCAGTTTTCTCACGATGTTTTCCTTCAACGTTTTGGGAGCAATAGTGATGAAATAAATTACAGAGAGTAATGTGCCTGGCAGGATATGAAACCGCGACCTACAACTCGTAAGTCGGAACCGATATACTGCCACCACTGCTCCCAAATAGTCAAACAGCAGTAACCAGAAACAAAAGCAATAAAGTTGATAATGGATTCGAGCTCACGCATTTCGAATGGCTTTACTGACGCTAATCGATGATTTTAGTCGTTGATGCTTTGAAACATTGTCATAAATATACGACCGAATACACAACCGTTTCACAGTTCAATTCCACAAACAAAGGAGATCTCATTACTGTCATAATTAGCAAGTTTGCCACTTGGCTAGTGCATTGTGTTTGTCGTATGACTAATTAATGCATAGAAGGCTGCTCTTCTCTAGGGTATACTGATCTCCTGATCAGGCTTTTGTGAAGTTTTAATTAAGCCTTTTTTTCGACGAGAGCAGCGGGGATTTAGTGTTTATTGACTTACAATTTGTAGGTCATGAGTTCAAGCCTCCTTTAAATCATCACCATTGCTCTCAATATGATAAAAGAAAGTTTCGTGAGGAAACTAGTATATCCTAGAATCATAAATGCGAAGACGTGTGACATCTACCTATTTACACTGGACCTGCATGGTTTTTTTTTTTTTGGTAGTTAAAATCATCCAATGACAAATCCCGCCCTTGGGTGGGGCGGGAAATAGTGTCAGACTTTTACTGACTAAAAACCTACCTTTCCGTTCCTTGCCTTTGTCCCGGGGCCCGTGGTGACACTCTCGCATAACATTTGTGGACCTGCATGGTGGATCACGCCCCATTCCATATCGTTGAGAAGAGGCCTGATTCATCACAGTGGCAAATATTACAAGGGTGATTATGCTTGTTTTCGAATACTAATGTAGACTAGGCCTTTGCGCATTTAAGTTTTTTAAATTTGAGTGACCTACAGTGAGTGGATTGAGAATTGGCTCATGCAAAAGAAAACGCGAGAAAGGTACACTGTTAAGTTTAATCGAATCCTCAGCATATGCATTCCTTTACCGTTAAAGGATGCACTGCTTAGGCAAGACAAAACAAGCAGTAACCAATACTAATTTATTAGTGGAAGAGTTTTTATGTTTGTTTAATCGCGCTTGCTTCTAGAACCACCAAACGGATTTTTTTTATAAAAGAAACCCTCTGTATGAGATAGCAAAGTAAATTATGAATAGTAAATATAGGGTATATATCATCACACTACAACCCATGGAAGCGGAGCTGTAAACAAAGACGCGGATGAAACTGTAGAGGATAGCTAATTGTAGCAAAAGGCTCCCGAAAAGAGGTCTGATGCAATAAGATGCTAAATCTTTAATAAACATTTTTTTTAAAATAATATTCGTACATAGGCAAGTAGCACACACTAAGTCACAGAAAGTGTGTATTTGATAAAGGTAAATGTTGACTGATAATGTGTATACTGTCTGTCCGTCTGTCAACCAATTTCTACGATAAATGGTCGTCATTACGTCCAACGCACATAATATTGCAATGTAGGCTTTAAAGCCCCTGCCAATTTATCTCGAACGTCATCCAAAATGAAAAGAGAAGCTTCAAAACAAGCCAACGTCTATCAGGAAATAACTGGACTGTTTCATTTGTAGCGAATACCACACTGCTGACATACGGGTTCCAAGCGGGTTGGGTGTCACCGATGACAAAAGTTTTACAATCAGCCGACTCGCCGGCCGGGTATCCGTTGTCAGACTATGAAATATCGTGGATAGCCAGCGCTCTTTGTATAGCGGCCACGTTTGGAGTCTCTCTATTTGCATACATCGTTGATAGATTTGGCAGGAAGGTAGCAGTCTTGATTATGGCTGTGCTTCAAGCGGTAAGTATGTTTTCATATTTTTAATTTTATTTTGTTTTTATTAGTGTATTTGTTGTATATTTAAATCTATAAGTAGAGTACCAATATAATCAGGATAAATGTACACCCAAGGTATGTAGTGTGACAAAAATGGATAAAGTGAAGAATGAGTATATCTAATGAAGTTTGAAAGTGGCACTTGTAAATAAAAAGTTGAAAGGGAATCGTTTGTCTTGGTGCAGTCATGTGAAGAGGAGGGATGAAACGTATGTTACTAAAAGAGCCATCAGTATATACACCGTTAAATTTTGGTCGTTTTAGTCCCGCGGAGGGTATTTTTTTTTAATATTATAAAATAAAAAAAATAAAGTACGTTTCCTCTAAAACTCGAACTAATACACCTACGCATGTACGAAATTAATTTCTTTAAGTAAACGAGTCAATGACCTTGTAGGTAGTTTTCGGTCGTTGCGTACTTACTACCTACAGCTCATTGGCCTTGCTCAGCTGACATTCACTTGAAGAAATTAATTTCGTTTTTAATTTTCTCTTTACAATAGTTAATAATAATAGTTAGATAGTGTTTCATGTACCGAATCGACCCTCCGAGGGATTAAAACGACTAAAATTTAATGGTGTACATATGATAATGAAGATGGAGAGGGATAGGAGTGTATATCAATGATATAAAAGAAAAGGAAAGTAGTAGTATGACGAGTGACAGGACAGAATGGAAGACAAAAACGTATTGCGCTGACCTTAAGTAATATGAGACAAGAGCAGGAAGATGATGATTAAATTGACATTCAAAGGTGAATCAAAACCTGATCGGGATTTTCACTTTTATTATATATTATTAATATATAAAATCATATAATCGAAGTAGGGATTCAAAATGCTGCAAACAATATTTAAATAACGTGAAAATTCTTATGAAAGTTGTATTTCAATTTGCCTCTGTATTTCTATGCATCCTGTTTTACGGTATCTAAGCCACGTGCTTTTTTGTTCGGTGGGAAAATCATCCAATGACATCTCCGTGCCCTTAGGCGGGGCGGGACATAGTGTCAGAGTTTTAGTGACTAAAAACCCACTCCTGTTCCTTTGTTGCTTTTCATACCGGAGCCGAACAATACAGATTCAGAAAACGATCCTTGGCCGCAGTAGGCTTCGAACCCGCTGGGCCCTTACGGTTTGCTGACAACTCCTTAAGGCGCGCGTAGAATGATACGTGCCATTTACAACTTGGGCTTGGTCCGGACGAATACAGGATGGCCAGCCAGACGGCGAGCTTATTGCTCCCCGTCCACACATCCGTGCCTACGGTGGCTGTAAATCGGGATCAGAATCCGGCGGCGGCTGGGGCGTGAAGCCCGTTAGCTAGCCATTCCTAGCCACTCCTCCTAACTTCGGACCACGGCATGTACCAAGGCTCGGCACGAGAGATCACTACCGCCGATCACCAACACGAGGACACAGCGGTGCTCTGACTAAGCGGAGAACACCTCTACTGTGCGCTCTAACGTGTGCTCTACCGTGACCTCCGGGTGGTCCAGCGGAGACACCCGACCGTCAGTACCGCACGAATCCGGTGCAGGAACATCCCGAACTGACCGTGTTCGGTGAGAAAGTTACGGCGTACCGTACTGCAGCTACCGTAACTGCATACGTGCAGTTACGGTAGCTGCAGTACGGTACGCCTGCGGTGCTTAGTAGTTTAATTTACAGTACCTACCTATTTTAAGTTGGGATATCACCCAATGGCTTATCGTGCTCTCAGGGAAGCAGGAAGTCAAAGAAGAAACATAAGTGTGGTTTTAGTCAGTAAAAGTCTGATTCGCCCTTTTACTACAACCTAGAGCAAGGGAAGTTATTAGATGATTTCTCATCTTAAAAAAACTGTCAATTATCATAATTGACCTAACTTTGTCTTGGCTATGATAGATAAGTTACATATTAATACATATATGTATATACAATATTATTTTTAGTATTAGTGAAACCGGCCTTTGTTCGAACAAACAAATAAGGGGCGTGGCCAACTCCAAGCGTTAACCCAAAACGAAACGATTATAACTTGGCTAGGGGGGCAGAATACCTATAGTTTGTTTAGAATCAGTAACTGAATCGATTCCAATGATTTTTACACAATGTTACATTTTTCCCGAAAATATTTAAAAAGAGTCACAAGTTGGACACTGACACAAAACAACACAGGCCACAACAACAACCCTTCAGTCGCCCGGATGGTCCGGTGACCATTTATTTGTGCAGACAACCAGGTAACATAACTAGCTTTAACTTTGTGATTTTTCATAATACGGTTATGTTTTGTACAATTCTTCACATAAAAATACTAGAGAAGTTTCGAATACACTAAAACTTATGTTGTATATGTAACTTGACTTTAACAACCCGCAGTATATAACCAACTCTAGTGTAAAAAAAAAACTTTTAATGGAGGTTAAAAGAGCCAATTTACCTTGAACTGAGTTTGGCCTGCCTAGCGTTAGATTACTGAAACCTTTCCAACTTTGCCGTAGATAAGAAAAGATTTCTTTGCGGTTGGAACTTGGTATTGATTGGGTAGGTAACTACTCACATATCTATACACCGTTAAATATTGATTGTTTTAATCCCGTAGAGGGGAACTACCTACAAGTTCATTGATTCGTTTACTTACAGAAATTAATTTCGTGCAAAAAAGTACTTTATTTTTTTATTTTATCTTTACAAATCGATAGTGTTTCATGTACCGAATCGACCCTCCACGGGATTAAAACGATAAAAATTTGACGGTGTATATACAACCCTATTTTTTGTATAAGCGAAACCTAAAACACCTGTCTAGTATTTTTATGTAAAGAATCTATGTATAACATTTCAAAACTGTATTATGAAAAATCACAAAGTTATATACCAGTTATGGTACCTGGTTGGCGACTTAAATATACGGTCACCGGACCACCCGGGCGACTGAGGGGTTGTTTTGCTCCTGAATCCAGCTGTGCACTGGTGCCCGCTAGGACTTGCCGTGATCTGTTTTTTACTTAGAGTCGGTGGTGTCCAGCTTGTGACCTCTTTTAAATATATTTGGGAAAAAATATAACATGGTGTAAAAATTATTGGAATCTATTCAGTTATTGATTGTGAACAAACTATATTCAGGTTTTGCATATTATACTAAAAATCTGTAAGTATAAAAGCGAAATACCACTCTCTGATTAATCACGAAATCTCTGAAGCTATAAAACCTATAAACTTAAAAGGCAGGTAGGTTCTTCATAGCGTATAGACATCTGCTAAGAACGGATTTTACGAAACTCCACCCCTAAAAGGATGAAACGGGCGTCCGTTTTTCACGCAGGCGAAGCCGCTAGTTAAGTTTTTAACTAATGAAACCTCCTGCAACGGTATTTGAAACCGTTTTAAGGTTCTGTACTTCACCCAGCAAAAATGGAGCCGTATTGGGATTAACTTTAACTTTGTGTTGCGTCTGTCAATTCTTATATCTATGGTCAAGTCCCTGTTTCTCAAAAACTCGAGGAGGTCTTCAGCTGAAATTAATGCCACAAATTCAAAGCTACTACCCCTTAGAACAAAGAAAAAATCTAAATACTTAGTCAACATAATCTACAGATAGCGGAGCAGTGGTGGCCGAGTGGTAATTGGCCCCGACTTACGAGTAGTAGGTCGCGAGTTCAAACCCAGCCAGGCGCATTACTTTGTGTAATTTCTTTCATCACCGCTGCTCTCAAAACGGTGAAGGAAAACATCGTGAGGAAACTGGCATGTCCTAGAACCAGAAATTCGAAGTCATGTGACATTCACCAATCCGCACTGGGCCTGTGTGGTCGATTACGGCCCATTCCCTCTCTTAGAGAGGAGGTCTGTATCCCAGCAGTGGGAACATTAAAAGGCTGATGATGATGATGCTGATGAAACTATAGATAAGGTCGTTTGTACTCCTTTTATAGCGTATTTTGACGCTAACAAGGAAGTCAATACAAAGGTACTTTACTTTTACCAAGAATCTTGTTTGCCAATATGCAAGATCTCATAGCACAAGTATTATATAAATAACAACATATTAATGATTTTAAATTATTTTGTGGTAACGTCATAAAATAATTACTTTTTCGTGATTCGGAAAAATCTTCGAAACTTGCTTCGGGAATCGAACTATTTACAGAGGTAAATTACGGTACCCTGGTCTGAGCCCGACTCGCACTTGCCCAGTTTTTTTTTTCTAGAAACTATCTACATGAAGAATGTACGTAGATACATTTGTAGAAACACATATAATATAGAAAAAGTTAGGCTAGGCTAGCAAAAGGTCAGTATTGATGAAATTTTGATTGAACCAAATAACATAATTGTAGACCAATTTGTTAAAATGAGGCTCTGGTTATGAATAGTTTAATATGTTGTGGGTAATATTGTATTCAAGGGTTTATAACCTACGTCAATGCCTTATCTCAATGGGCTTAAGTTTTCAAGGACAAAACAAACTATTTGTTACCAACTACATAATATTCCGATGAGTAATCTAACCAGCTTTTATAGACCTATTATAGAACCATTACTACCTTCAACAAACAGTTTCTTTTATTGCGAATCCAAAATTTACAAAAGATTTACACAAATTTTATAAAGGCGAAAGGTATTTACCGTTAAATTTTGATCGTTTTAATCCCATGGAGGTCGATCTGATACATGAAACACTATCGATTTGTAAAGGTAAAATAAAAAATAAAGTACTTTTTTTCTAAAACTCGAATTAATTTACGCATGTATGAAATTAATTTCTTTAAGTAAACGAGTCAATGACCTTGTAGGTAGTTGTCGGTTTTTGCGTACTAACCTACAGGTTATATAACTCGCCCAGTTGACGTTTCAGATTTCGACTCATCACACAAACATTTGTCCTGGGTGGGAATCGAACCGACGACCTCAGGCATGGCAGTCAGGGCCACTAACCACTAGACCAACAGGCTGACATCAAGTTACGTCATCATTGGTGCAAATGAACAATGTGGGTGTACGTTTGTTACTCCTTTACACTTAAATAGTTGAACGAATGGAGATGAAAATTGGCACATAGTTAGACCATGCCATAGAATACACATAGAATAAATAATTTGACTGGCCTGTTGGTCTGACTGCTATGTCAGAGATCGTGGGTTCGATTCCACCCAGCACAAATGTTTGTGTGATGAGAACGATTATTTGTTCTGTGTATGTATTTAGAAATATATAAGTATGTTTATTAGTATTGTCTAGCACTCATAACACAAGCTCTGCTTAGCTTGGGACCAGACGGCGTTGTGTGATAATTGTGGGATGTATATATATTATATTATATTATATTATTATACACTATTATTATATAATTTCTGTCCCAAGAGTATGTTTCCCTCAGAATAATATTCAATATTCATGCAAGAGAAGCCAGTTGTGAGTTTTAGATACTTTTATTCGTTTTGTAATACAATTCAATCTATCAAAGGAAGCCTGCAGAATACGTTTTATTAACTACCTTTACCCCGTTTCAGCTTTGTTGGATAATGAAACTGTCATCAGCAAACATTGCCGTGTTAATCATAGCAAGACTATGCGGGGGCCTGTCAGCTGGAGGGTGCTACAACGTAGTACCAATGTACGTCAGAGAAATAAGTCAAGATGACATTAGAGGTGTGCTCGGGTCCTTTATAATACTATTCCAGAATATTGGCATACTGGCCATGTTTGCAATGGGAGCCTACTTAGATTATTACACGGTGTTGTGGATCGTGGTTTGGGTGCCAGTTCTTACTTTTGTGATGATGCTGAAGGCACCTGAGTCACCAGCGTTTTTGGTGAAGAAAGGGAAGGTTGATGTAAGTTATATATGTTTTTTTAATCTTTATTAGAGAGTTTGTCACAATATTGATTATGTCACTCCATTATAGCCAAATTTTGGTTTTTAACTTACATTAAATTATTGTAATATATTTTTTATAGAATTATTGCCTGGTCTGGCGTAGGCTATTTACACCTATTTTGTAAAGATGAAAGTTTGTATTTATGTTTGCTTGAAACACAGTCACAATTTTACAGAAATTTAAATCTATGGGTACAATGGCGGTCTTATCGCTGACAGCGATATCTAACAGACAAACTCAAGACGGACTATAAAAACTTAAACTAAAAGAAAAGATAGTCCGCGGTGTGTTGTTAGCAAATATTAATCGAATTAAATTATTACTAAATGTTTTCCTAGAATATTTAATTTAGATAACATAGAACGTCTTATGTAAGGAATATTTTTTTAACTTTCTAAAGCTTTAAGCTAATAACTGATATTTGTAAGTTACTTGACGAGAAATAAACAGATTTTATGGAAGTTTATCTCAAAAATTTCTGTTCTATTTTTAATAAAACAAACTTCGACTTTACTGTCGATCTGAACAAAGTACTTTGTTTTGACCAAGTCTTTCTAGATACATACTTTTTCTTCTACAACTCCGAGACGTCTGGTCCAATTTTCTTGGTAACCATTTTGATTTGTTCACAAGAAGTTAGTTAGTCTTAATTTCCCGAAGTTTTTCTTCTCTCCCACACATTTACACACTCCGATTACATACTAAGTCCGCACAACAATTCTCTCTCAGTCCGTTAACAGCACTTCATTACGCCCAAGTGATATATTCGTTCACAAAGCTCCGGTAATGGGGCAATTTACTAATCCATTAATAACAGGAAACATATCTGGGTTGAATAAAATACAGACGAAACAGATAAACAATAGAAATTCTTGAGATGAAATCTAAAATGGCGGAGTGTGAAAGCGGTGGTTTTACGAAATCAATAAATGCGAGCTTATTGTCTGTCTGTCGGGCCATCAAAAAGACGTCAAACAAAATGTCACCCGGAATAAACTGCCACTTAAGGGGGATGCTCCAAGGTAGCCTTAGGGAAATTAAATATTATATTCATAAGTGCAGATCAGTATCAAGTTTTATATGTTGATTAAGACACAATTGACGTATGATCGTAGAATAGAATAAACTTTCTTTCAAAATAATAATTTCGTAAGTTATATTGGAACTAATACACTTTATCAATAATTGTATTGATAATAGGATTGCCTAATGCATTGCTGTTTCATAAAAACCGAAAAAATACGAGTTGTCCTAGCGCAAGAAGAGTTCCTTACCATTATCAATAGCAACGGAAAAAAAAAACACGTTTTTGTATGGGAGCCCCCTTAACTATTATGCCAAGTTATATACTAAGGTACGGTTCATAAGATAAAGCCTGGTGACAGACGAACAGACAGACAGGTGGATGGATGGACAGCCAATGCCAGACATACGATCAAATAACTGAAAAATAAAATGATCCACCTTGTCCTCATATTCACAATTATAAACTTAAATATATATATATATAAAAAAAAAATGTAATATTTAACAAAATAAAAATTTATGTCAAAAATTTATTAAAAACAAACATCAATGTCACATTGTAAAAAATAATATAAAAAAGCACATTATTGAAATATAAAAAAAAACTCAGAATGAAAAATAAAAAAATTACAACAATTGTAGAGCGCACTAGAGCAGGTTAATGTCAAGCCTTTTTGTCCTCAAGATAGTCCTTTACTGTGTAAAAAGCCTCAAAAGTTTTCCCGTTACAAATTTTTTGAATTTATTAAGGCTTAGTTTTTGAATATAACTAGGAAGTCTATTATAATAATGTATCATAATGTGTACATTGGCATCTGAATGAGTAACTTATTTTTTTAAGCTTGGTAGCAGGAGCTACAAATTTATGCTTAAAATTACGAATATCACTGTATTTTTTAAATATGTTTTTACAATCATGCCAAAAACCAATACCATGAAATACACATCCCAAAAATACGATCGCAGATTTAAATGTAAATTTTACTTTGTTGAGAAATGCCTAGTAAAATAAAAGCCATTATATCAAAAGGATGTTTTTAAATAGCTAACGTGTTTCAGGAAGCAGCCTCGACAATAGCATTTCTGAGAAGACTGGCTGTCGACGACAAAGTTATACAGAACGAAATTGATTATATGAAAAACCAAGAGCTTACGTACAACTCACTTCCAAAGGTTTCCTTCAAAACGATATGTGAGTAATAAAAAACGTATTTTATTTATCTTTATGGTACCACTCAATGATAAAACTTTCTAAGAAATATATAATGTATATTTTTGTGTATGCTCTCTTGTTTGTCAATCGATCATGCCTCACTGGATTGGATGAAATTCAGAACATACTCTTACCCTGGGACAAAACATAAATTAGTTTTTATCCCATAAGTATGTTCCCGCGAGATTATGGACAACATCAACGTGAACGTGTGTTCTGGGAAAAACTAGTCGATAGTAGTAGGTGTATTCAAGGTTAGAGTGAATAGGTTCTTAAACTAATGCGCTCCACTATTAACGATTGCATCACTACTTACCATGAGGTGGGACTGTACAGTAGTCAAGATCTAGTTTATATCATTAAAAAAAAGTGACACTAATAATATAAAGTCGAAATTTTAAAGCGTCTTCAAGCTCGAATGGCAAAACGGATCTCGATGAAACTTGGTACCCGGGAAGACCATATTCTGGAATAGCACATAGAATACTTTTTTATCCCCAGGGAATGTTCCCCCGAGATAACTTTCTGCTATCACGCCGCTAATATTATTATATTTTTTAAAAGCTTTTGGATAGCCGTCTTAATATGCACTAGATTTAAAATACTATCATGAAAGAGGGGGTTTGAGTTCCAGCATTGAGAAGATATAAGGCCAATAATGCTTTGATTAAGCTACGTACACTTGTAAATATATTAATTGCTTCTTACGACTAGAACCTACAAAATCAATTGATTGCACTTTTATATTGACTGCCCGCGGCTACGCCCGCGTACTTAAAATATAGCCTGTGGCAATCGGGAATAAAGCAGCTTTATATCGGTAAAAAACATTTTTGCAATCGTACTAGTTCCTACTTTCAAAAATTACCACCTACAAACAAAAAACAAAGACACTTTTTTTATTATTATTGATAGGTTCGCGCTTGACCGCTATCTCACCTGATGGAAAGCGACGATACGGTCGACGATGGAGCGCGCTTACCTAGAAGAAACCTATTCACTCTTGACTTAAAGATTCCCGGGTTTTTTTTTTTTTTTTTATGGTAGGTAAAATCATCCAATGACAGATCCCGCCCTTGGGCGGAGCGGGAAATAGTGTCAGACTCTTACTGACTAAAAACCTACCCCTTTCCTTCGTTGCCCATAGTGCCGGGGCCGAGCCTTCCTCTCAGAAAACGGCCCTTGACCCCAGCGGGCTTCGACCCTGCCTGCCTGCAGTTAGCAGGCTGGGCCTCTACGGTTTGCTGACAGCTCCTTGAGGCGCGCGGGAACAGAACGCGCCGTCGATGACTTGGGCTCGGTCCGGCCGGTTACCGGACGATCGGACAGCGTGCTACCCATTGCACGCCGTCCGCAAGCCCGCGCCTACGGTGGCCGGAAATCGGGATCGGAATCCCGGCGGCGGCTGGGGCGAGCGCCCCGTTGCCTCTGCCTGATGCGGTCGGCCTCCTCCTTTGCTAGCATTACTGCTTCGCAGAAGGAGGCGACCGCCTGCCATCCCTCCTCACTACGGACCATGGCCTGAACCAAGGCCCGGCGAGAGAGATCGCTGCCGCCGATCACCCCCACGAGGACACGGCGATGTTCCGCCCAGGCGGGGCACACCTCTACAGTGTGCTCCACCGTGTCCTCCGGGTGTGGCGTCACAGTGGCGACACCCGGGCGAATCCTCCGCACGAATCCGGAACAGGTACTTAGCGAACTTTCCGTGTTCGGTAAGCACCTGCGTCGTGCGGAAGCTGAGAGCGCCGTGAGGTCTTTCCAGCCACGCCTCAAAGATGGGCCTTATCGCCCCAATTGTGGCGCGCCCCGAACGAGGTTGCGATAGTCGCTGACGCCATTTTGCCATGAGATCCCGCCGGAGCTCTGTCCGCCATGCCTCGACTTGTCGTGGCAGTGGAATTTCGCCCCGGCGTTGCATCTCCATGCGCTTGTCGTGCATGTGTGCAAGGACTGTTGCCTCCAGATCCCACGGCGGTTGGCCAGCAAGGAGGGTCGCCGCCTCGCGGGAAATCGTTCGGTACCCGCGCACCATGCGTATTGCCATGACCCTCTGGCACGCATTCAGCTGGGCCCTCGGTTGCTGTTGCAACGTCGGTGCCCACACCGGAGCCCCGTAGAGGGCCATGGACCGAACGATTCCCGCGTAGAGCTTCCGGCAGGAGGCGTCTGGTCCCCTGAGGTTGGGCAGGAGCCGCCCGAGAGCAGCCTCAGTCCGATTCAGTTTGGGAGCCAGACGTCGGAAGTGCTCCTTGAAGTTCCACCAGCTGTCGAGGACGAGTCCCAGGTACTTCATCGTCGACCCGACGCTGATGTGAACCCCTCCTACCGTTAGCTGGGAACCCGGTGGTGGCGCACCCCGAGGGCCGTGAAAGCACATGGCCTCGGACTTGTGCAGTGCCACCTCGAGTCCCAACTGCTGGATCCTTTCAACGACTATCGCAACCCCGCGTGTTGCTAGTTCGACCGCCGTCCGGTACGACTCTCAAAGATTCCCGGGTTGTAGCCATCAGGAAACACAGACCCTATCACCACCACCACACACACCTATTACACCACAACTATTTATACTATTAGTGCAGATTCTGAAAGAATGATTAATCAAAGCTTATGTATAATTACTCGTAATATCTGCATTACTAAATAAAATAATTTCTTAAACAAAGTTTAACCTTTTAAGCATTTGTAAAACTGCTTAGCATAGCATAGCATAGCATCAGCCTTATAATGTTCCCACTGCTGGGACTCAGGCCTCCTCTCTAGGAGAGAGAATGGGCAGTAATCCACCACGCGGGCCCAGTGCGGTTTGGCACAAAGGGTAAAACTGCTTAGAGATTTGCAAGTATTGTGAGTTGTCAAGATTTTTGTATTTCGTGAATTCTCCTCAGTAAACCTCGCATGTGCTACCGTAGCTCGGTGTTGAAAAGTATTCGAACAGGCTTATGATTATTTTTAATAATAGTGGCAAGTTAAGCTGATGTTTATTTATGTTTTTCATATTGGGTAAGGTTATCTTGACACTAAGCCGTTTCATTGTTAAATACAAGCGTTGATGTTTTTAATTAACCAAGGGCTGAAGTTTTTTGTCTAGAGAATATTATCTGAGCAATAAAAACAGTTGTTAAATGGCTATTGCATGTCAAGCTGCTATATTTCTTATGTACAAGTTATCTGTATCATAGAACTACGTTGAAAGGATTGATAATTAAACTAGCGGAGCCTTAATTGAAAAACTAATAATCAAAAGTAACTTTTACATTGTATTAAACCCGTAACCCCGGCGTGAACGCCAGCTTTCGTGCTGGGAGTAATAAATAGGTTTGCTTATTTTCGATATTTACAGACTACTTTTTGAAAAACTTCTTATTTAAGTTCTTGAATAAATACCCTATAAAGAAATAAAACGCTCAATATTTTATAATTTAAGCGAACGCTGGCGTTCGCTTGGTGTTTAACCGAATGGCGCGAAATCACGCGCCGTTCGCTTGGAGTAGGTTACTATAGGTTACTTTTAGATAAGCGTGCTCCAACGTCGACCACATCGTCGTTTTCCATCAGGGGCCCAAGTCTGCTATTTTTGTAAATTCGACATTCCAACACAATCCCATTGTCATTTTGGTAAAAGTTCTTAATCTACTAAATCATAACGGTCGATCATTGGTCGGTTTTTGGTCTCGTAAACGAATGGTGATAGAATGACTTTGTCTTATTCAGACAAATCTAATGGTAAGTCAAAGGAACTGACAAAATTTTAGCAGATTACCCCAAAAGACAAAATTTCATTTATCATTATGTTAGAGATCACCATTTCTTTCAATGGTGTGTCAGTGATTGACTGTTGGAATGTCACAGTGACGCCATTATATAAGTAGATTACCAAACTTGTCAAAATCAACAATTATGAAATCAATGATAGACGATTCTGACACTATTGTAATAACAAACTTGAGGTCCTGGTAAGATAAAGTCAAGAGCAAACCTATCAAAAATAAAACTCGTATTTGACTGACCTGTTAGGCTAGTGGCCAGTAGCCCTGACTGCTATGCTGGAGGTCGTGGGCTCGATTCCCACCCAAGACAAAGGTGGGGTGCCATGACAGAAAACCTCCACGAGTGCCCGCAGGCTATAGTTCCCTTGCGGATACGTCCGGAGCGAAGGCTAGTCTGCGGGACGGTGCACCCTGGGAGGCGGCCAACCACCCCCTTGGGCACTCCTGCCTAAGGGGCCTCGATGGCCGTCTGCGAATGTTCTGTCGGGAGTACGCTTCAACGCGTGTCCCTCTGCTCTAGCAGAGGGCACAGTGGCGAAGCAAGAGCGGGCTCGGCGTGCACTCACCCTGCCACCGGGCAGGCAGGAGGAAGGCTTTCCCCTCCTTCTGTCACCGTTGTTCTCGTAGCCCCAGAGATTGTCCAAGGTCATGTTTCTGACTTTTGATGGGGGTCGAGGGTCCTGGCTTAACCGCCCGGGCCGCGAGGAAGACAACCTCTATAAAAAATTACCCCAAACCTCCAAGCGGCGGCGCACCGTGAGGGAGGTTGTTAGCTTGACTAATGGGTAGCTAAATTAGTCCCTAGTGCGGACCACGTTTTTGAGCAAGTACCCGAAGTTTTTACTCGTGGGAACTTTATGGCAAGCAAATTTTTTGAACACCCATCGGAGAGTGATGCGCGGTCGGAGTCCGACGCGGCATCCAGAAGGAGCTCAGGCTCGGAGGAGGAAGATGTGGCGGAGGCGGGAGGCGACTCCGGAAGAAACGCGAGTTTCTTCCGGAAACGCTCCCTATCGAAGGACAGACCGTCCTCCGATGAAGCCGAAAAGGGCTCGGCCCGAAAAATCCCCACCAGTGGGCGGGGAGCGGGCCGAGCATCGGGAAGAGGAAGGGGAGTCACCTCCCAGGAGGTGACTGAGCGAGCTGAGAGGCTCGCTGCGGAAGGGCGCCACCCCGCTGCGATCAACGCTGCGATGGACCCCTCGGGGCCATCTGGCAGTGAGCGCGAAGACTCCGCCGAGGAGTCGCGCAGGACCTTCGGCGAGCTAGTGGTCGCTGCGCTGAGGGACATGGGCCGCAAAAGGGAGAGGACGTCGAAGGAGAAGACGGTTCTCCGCCACGCCGCTTCTCTACAGGAAGCCTTCGACGTCGCTCTCAGAAAGAGCGTGGCGAAGCTCCGGGCTGAGCTCAAAGCCGGGCTTCGGGCCGAGATCCAGGCCGAGCTCGCTGGGGTCCATGGGGCCCGCAGCCAGGAGCCCGTGGAAGGGGGGCGCAAGCAAGGGCAGGGGCAAAGTCGGCCCCAGCCCCAGCCTCAGCCCCAGCCTCGGCCCCAGGCCGAGTCGGGAAACCAGCTGCTGACGCTGGTGCAGCGGGAGCTGGCTGCTTTTCAGCAGCAGCTGCAGAAGCAGCTGCAGGAGCAGCAGCAGCAGTTCCAGCTGCGGATCCAGCAGCAGCTGTCCCTGCTGGAGGGCATAGTGCTGCGCCCCCCGCTAGCGGCCTCCGGCCAGCGTAAGGCGGCATCTTACGCCGCTGCCGCGGCTGGGCCCATGGCGGGCCCGTCAGGGCAGACTAGGCGCGGGGCCGTGGTGTCGAGCCCCGCTGTGTCTGCCCCGCAGGGCAAAAAACAGCAGCAGGGGAAGCCAACCCCTGCGGCTCCCCCCAAGAAGGGCAAGGCGGCACCGGCCCCTAAGGCGGCAGGAGCCCCTACCGTGGTGGCTAATAGGCGGCCTATGCCGCCTCCCCAGCCTGCGGAATCTCCGGCCGAAGCCGAATGGCAAGTGGCCGGAGCCAAGAAGCGGGCAGGAAAGGCGAATCGGGCCGCTAAAAAACGCCAGCGGCGGCAGCGGCGAAAACGGATGGCTGGGATTCGCGCCCCGCGCTCCACGGCTGTAGTGATAACACTGCAGCCGGAGGCAGCGAAAAAGGGTGCGACCTACGGCCAGGTCATCCGCAAGGCGAGGCAGGCGGTGGACCTAAATGAGTTTGGGATCACCGGGGGCTTCCGGATGCGGCATACCGCGACCGGTGCCCTGATGCTGGAGGTCCCCGGGGCCAACAGCGGCCCCACCGCAGACGCCCTGGCGGAGAAAATCAAGGCGACCCTGGATACGGAGGAGGCTCGGGTGTCCAGGCCCACAAGATGCGTCGACATGCGCATTATGGGCCTGGACGATTCCGTGACGGCCGAGGAAGTCGTGGCCGCTGTCGCTAGGACGGGGGGGTGCCTTACCGACCAGGTCCGGGCGGGCGCCATCCGTGCTGACGGCACGGGCATGGGGGCAGTGACGGTGAACTGCCCCGTGTCAGCGGCCAGGGTCATCACAAGGGAGGGCCAACGGCTCTTGGTGGGCTGGGTCTCCGCGCGTGTTAAGCTGCTGGAGCCTAGACCGCTGCGCTGTTACCGCTGCCACGTGGGGCACCACGTGGGGGTCTGTTGCGCAGCGGAGGAAGATCGCAGTGACCACTGCTTCCAGTGCGGTCAGTCCGGCCACAAGGCCGAAACTTGCAACGCAGCCCCGCACTGCTACGCATGTGCGGCGGCGGGCAAGCCGGCCGACCACCGGGCTGGGAGCAGGACCTGCGATCCCCCTGCCAAGGCCAAGGGCAAGGTCCCAAGGCCCGTCCCCGCGAGGATTCTCACCGCCGCGGCTGCCCAGCTGGCTGCCGCCGCCATCGCCTCCGCAGACGCCGCCGCCGCTACCACCGCGGCAGGACCCTCGCAGAGGGCACGGGAGGAGACTGTAATGGACTGTCAATAACGGCTCCATTACGTCTCCTCCAGGCGAATATCAACCACTGCGCCCCCGCTCAGGATCTGTTGCTCCAGAGCATGGCGCAGTGGTCGATCAACATCGCCGTTGTCTCCGAGCCGCACTTTGT
The DNA here is from genome assembly GCA_958295575.1 of Leucania comma. Classification (NCBI taxonomy): domain Eukaryota; kingdom Metazoa; phylum Arthropoda; class Insecta; order Lepidoptera; family Noctuidae; genus Leucania; species Leucania comma. Next base: position 8,210,940 of record OY282469.1, read on the forward strand.
CCTGCCCAGAGCCGACTGGGTTCAGGACCTGAGCGGCTCGGTGACACTTATTTCGTCGGCCGCCGCCGGTACCCCGGCACTCGAGGCCGTCAAGAAAGGCCGGGGTTGCGTGGCAGCACGGTTCGGGGACATAGTGGTGGTAGGCGTCTACCTGTCCCCGAACAGATCTCTCGCCGAATTGGATAGCTCCCTTTTGGAGCTGGATGCCGTCGTTGCTGGGTTTGACTTCAGCCTCCCCGTGGTCGTTTGCGGGGACTTCAATGCCTGGAACGAGGCTTGGGGTTCCCGGTTCACGAACCAGCGGGGTCGAAGGGTTGAGGAATGGGCTCTAGGACAGGGCCTACTCGTCCAAAACCGGGGTTCTGTCCCCACGTGTGTACGGATGCAGGGCGAGTCGGTGGTGGACGTCACGTTCGCCAGCCCTGCACTGGCACCGCGCGTCGTCGACTGGCGCGTCATAGAGGAGGTGGAGACGTACTCCGACCACCGGTATATCCGGTTTGACGTCTCCGCCCAGACCTCGACCGCGCCGGTCCGACGGACCCCGTGTGGTCCGCGTTGGGCGCTGAGGCAGCTGGACAGGGACCTGCTCCAGGAAGCCGCGATGGTACAGGCCTGGGTGCAAGCACCGGACAGGCCTGTCGACATCGACGTCGAGGCGGACTGGTTCCAGGTGGCCATGTCGCAAATATGCGACGCGGCCATGCCCCGAGTCCGGCCAGGACGTGCCCGGCGCCAAGTACACTGGTGGTCGCCAGAGATTGCGGCACTGCGCGATGCGTGCAATGCTGCGCGACGCCGGTATACTAGACACCGCAGGCGCCGCACCCGTCCACCGGGTGCGGAGGCCATAGAGGCGGAGCTATATGAGGGATACAGAGCTGCAAAGCGCACCCTCCGAGCGGAGATAAAGCGGGCCAAACTCGAGGCCCGCAACGTGTGGCTGGAGTCTCTGAACGTCGATCCGTGGGGACGCCCATACAAAATGGTGATGGAGAAACTCCGCCCATGGGCTCCCCCGCTGACTCAGAGTCTCCGGCCCCAGCTCGTGGAGGGTGTGGTGAGCGCTCTGTTCCCTACGCGAGGGGAGCATACTCCCCCGCCTATGGCTCCGCCACCAGCAGCGGTGTCCGATGCGGACCACGACGGCAACGACGGCAACAACGCTCTAGAGGTGACCGAGGTGGAGATGAGAGTGGCGGTGCGAAGGCTGAGTGCCAAGAACACCGCCCCAGGACCCGATGGCTTGCCTGGAAAAGCCTGGGTCCTGGCCATGGAGGAACTCGGGTCTCGACTGAGAGGGCTCTTCAGCGCATGCATGGAGAGGGGCCAGTTCCCGCTTCGCTGGAAGACGGGGAAACTGGTCCTTATCGCGAAGCCGGGGCGCCCCGCGGACTCTCCGTCCGCGTATCGGCCCATTGTGCTGCTCGACGAGGTGGGCAAGCTCTTTGAAAGAGTAATTGCAGACCGCCTCGTCGTGCATCTGGCACGGAAGGGGCCGGATCTTGCGGACGGCCAGTTCGGATTTCGCAGGAGGCGCTCCACTGTGGACGCCATCATGCGCGTGCGAGCCCTCACGACGGGGGATGCGGTGTCCCGGGGCAGGTGTGTCTTGGCGGTGTCTCTGGACATCGCCAACGCCTTCAACTCCCTGCCCTGGAGTTGCATTGGTAGGGCACTCCGGTACCACCGGGTGCCCGACTACCTCTGTCGGGTGATCGAGGCCTACCTGTCGGACAGGTTCATCATCTACCCCGGTCATCAGGGGGAGCTGAAACGGCGAGAGATGTCGTGCGGTGTTCCGCAGGGATCGGTACTAGGGCCGCCCTTGTGGAACATCGGGTACGACTACGTGCTGCGCGCCGACCTCCCCGACGGGGTCAGCGTGGTCTGTTACGCAGACGACACGCTGGTCCTGGCGCGGGGACGGTCGTACCAGGCGGCGGTCGAACTAGCGACGCGCGGGGTTGCGACAGTCGTGGAGAGGATACAGCAGTTGGGACTCGAGGTGGCATTGCACAAGTCCGAGGCCATGTGTTTTCACGGCCCTCGGAGCGCGCCACCTCCGGGCTCCCAATTAACGGTAGGAGGAGTTCACATCGGCGTCGGGTCGACGATGAAGTACCTGGGACTCGTCCTCGACAGCCGGTGGAACTTCAAGGAGCACTTCCGACGTCTGGCTCCCAGGTTGAATGCGACTGGGGCTGCGCTCAAGCGGCTCCTGCCGAACCTAGGGGGTCCAGACGCCTCCTGCCGGAGGCTCTACGCAGGCATCGTTCGGTCCATGGCTCTTTACGGTGCGCCGGTGTGGGCGCCATCGCTACGGAAGCGAGTGGCGGCCCGGCTAACCGCCTGCCAGAGGGTCATGGCCATCCGGATGATCCGCGGATACCGTACGGTGTCCTGCGAAGCGGCGAGCCTCCTTGCTGGCCTACCACCGTGGGATTTGGAGGCAACAGTCCTTGCACACATGCATGACTTACGCGTGGAGATGCAACGTCGGGGCGAAACTCCGCTGCCGCGACAAGTCGCGGCATGGCGGACAGAGCTCCGGCGGGATCTCATGGTGAAATGGCGAGAGCGATTGTCGCAACCTCGTGCTGGGCACGCCACGATCGAGGCGGTAAGGCCCCTCTTTGAGGCGTGGCTGGAAAGGCCCCACGGCGTCGTCACCTTCCGTTTGGCGCAGGTGCTGACCGAGCACGGCAAGTTCGGTCCGTACCTGTACAAGATTCGTGCGGAGACGACGCCCGGGTGTCGCCACTGTGCGGACCGCCCGGTGGACACGGTGGAGCACACAGTCGAGGTGTGCCCCGCTTGGGAAGAGCAGCGCCGTGTCCTCGTGGGGGCGATCGGCGGCGATCTCTCGCGCCGGGGCTTGGTTCAAGCCATGCTCCGGAGCGAGGAGGAGTGGCAGGCGGTCGCCTCCTTCTGCGAAGCAGTAATGCTAGTAAAGGAGGAGGCCGACCGCCTTAGGCAAAGGCGGACACGCCGCCGCCGCCGCCGGGTTTCCGATCCCAATTTCCGGCCACCGTAGGCGCGGGCTCGCGGACGGTGGGCAATGGGTAGCTCACTGTCCGTCCGTCCGGTAACAGACCGGTCCGAGCTCAGGTCGTCTACGGCGCGCACCGTTCCCGCGCGCCTCAAGGAGTTGTCAGCATACTGTAGGGGTCCAGCAGGGCCGAAGCCTACTGGGGCCAAAGGTTATGTGAGACTGTCACCAAAGGCCCCAGGATAAAGGCAAGGAATGGAAAGGTAGGTTTTTTAGTCAGTAAAAGTCTGACACTGTTTCCCGCCCCACCCAAGGGCGGGATTCGTCATTGGATGATTTTTACCTACCACAAAAAAAAAAAAAAAAACCCAAGACAAAGGTCTGTGTAATCACACAGACATTTGTCTTGGGTTTATTTGTAGCACGATTATTTGTTGTGTCTGGGTGTAATTTATTTATAATACTATGTATGTACTCGTATGTATTTAGAAATATAGTAAGGCTGTTAATCAGTTGTTTATTACTCATAGCACAAGCTCTGCTTACAAAAAATTGTTTTGGGGTTGAACCGAACCCACGACCTCCGGGGTATAGCAATCAAGGCCACTAACCACTAACCTAAAAGACCAGCCAAAATATATATTAGCATAATTGTGATGTATAATTCAAGTTTTTATTAATTTTCAGTTCAAAACAAAGCGTGGCGCCGGGGCTGTCTTCTAAACGTTATACTGGTGACGTTTCAAACGAACAGCGGCAACTTCGCCACTCTGACTTATTCGCCCGCCATCTTGAAATCCGCTGGCGTCACGTGGAACCCAGAACTGCAGACTCTCAGCTTCCCCGCAGTTATGATCCTTGCCTCGTTTATCTCAATGAGTTGTGTAGAAAAGTTTGGACGCAAGGTAAGAACCTTTCCAAAGTCATTTTGATAAATGTGTTTGCTAGCTAATCTTTATTTCTGATCGGATTAGAGAAGAAATCTTCCGTATACTTTGCGTTTCAACGTTCTATTTGTACGTTTCTTGTTTTTATGCGGGAGATTTTGCTGAGCTCTGATTTGTAGGTTTTCGTTTTATTATTTTTTGTTAAGATTTTCTTTTAAGCTGTAGGTGCGGAATCACGAGTACCTTGGTAACGTTGCTAACGTAAAAGACCCACGAGCTCTTAAAGCCATTCAGTTTACGACCTAAACTGAACTGTTAAAGAGTTGGGGCTATACACGGTTAATTAAAAAATAGAGTACTTTTTTTTTTAAAAAGTAATTTACTCATGTACGAAATTAATTTCTTTAAGGAAAAGTCAGCTGAGTGAGGCTAATGAACTGTAGGTAGTTAGTACGCAACGACTGACAATTACCTACAAGATCATTGACTCGTTTTTTAATGAAAAAAAAGTACTTTATTATTTAATTTTCTCTTTACAAATCGATAGTATTTCATGTACCGGATCGACCCTCCACGGGATTAAAACGATAAAAATTTTTATCGGTTTATATGATCCCTATTTCTCTGACAGACATTTTAACATGTCATGGAAAGCCCCCAGAACAGTTAAATGTTACTCAAAAAGATAATCACAAAAACCCTGCTATTAAATCCGGAAAACCAAAACCTGTTAAAAATGATGATATTACCGTACCTAAAAGTACAATTCAACCCACCATATAAAAACTGTTCTCGTTACTGACAGCCATTGCGGTGGACCGCTAATTAATTATTCATATTATTAATATAATTCACGGACTTTAATATTCACAAATATTCACTCTATTTTAGAACAGTCCAGCGGACACTATTATTCCGGTTTTGGATGTGGCTTTTGGTGAATGTTCATCATCATCACCAATTCAGCCGAAAGATCTCCCCTGCTGGACATAGGCCTACCCCAAGTGTCACCGCAACGAACGTTCCTGTGCATTTCGCATCCGTCGGATTTCTTTCGACCCTTACCAGGTCATTGAGCAACCTTAAGGGAGACCTTCCAACACTGCGTCTTCCGGTGGGCGATAACTACTTCAGAACCCTTAGCCTCATCGACCATCTTTTCTGCGAGTAATTTGCTCTGTCCGCTTCCACTTAAAGGACCATGAGACAAATTGGGCTCATTGTCCAACAGAGTTACCTCCTCCGATTCTATGAGGAGTTCCGTTCCATATCTCCGAGCTCATCTTCAGATGATGGACAATATATCTATGGGATCATTTCGAAAGTATACACTAAAAAACAAAAATACATATTCAACATTACATGCGTCCATTATTAACCAAGAAAACAGTTACTATTATTGTGTTTTCCTACAACACCTATTAAGGTTCATATCTTTTTTCTCCCATGGAATTGAAGGTTGTGCCCATAGTAAAAATTTAAGTATAAACAGAATCCATTATAATAGTATATGTCTTAACTCTGTTGGTCAAAGAGCCCACGCTCCATATATTTTTGCTCATGGTTCATTTTTTAAGCTATATCGGCAGCCTTGGTTCTCCAGTGGATATTTTTATTCCTGATTTAAGAAAACTCCGAGCATAACTCTCTCCATCACCCTTTGAGTAACTTTAAACCTCCGATAAGGCCTTTTAGTGAATGTTATGTAAACCTTAGTAGCTCTCTGGATAGTAAATTGAGTTTAACGATGCAATTTTTGGATAGAACTTTCGAGGCTATTACGCATGGTGATTTACGTTGACATGTATCATTATGGGCGACCCTTCTGTCCCTTTGACTCAAGCTCTTATTAACCGTACAATGGTTCGTAATCGTTAATGCCCCTTGAACTTTCGATATCATTTGTAAAGGACTACTCAAAATAGAATGGAATTTCACTTCAGCTGCAGTGATGCGTAAATTTTTTGAGAAATTGAACGTTATATGTATATATCTATGTCGTATCCGGCATTGATTTGTTGACAACCAAAAAAGGCACGACATGTAGTAGCAACTAGAAGAACTAAACGTGGCGCGCTTTGACAATGTCAGTGGCGTTTCCACTTACGCTACGAGCTTGGGGAAGGAGAACTCGCCTAGACAACGCACACTCTCAGCCAGGCCGTCGCAAAGTCAAGACATAACTGTCCGTTTTGTTGTTTGTACCTGCCTAACACTACCACTGTATAGAAATGTACTGAGATCTAAACCAATTCAGTTCTTAGCCGTTTTTATTCATTACACGATACCCACCTGGTAGATGATCTCCAGGCTCGAACCTTCCTGGACCAGCCTATATATTTTCCTATCATTTTGTTATATGGTTCAATATTATCATATCACTTTGAAGTTCTATGATCATAGACATTGCTCTTATAGTCCCTATCAATTTAACCAGGGTTGATATTATTCCCAAAGTGCAACTAGAATCCACGTTTCGCATAATATTAAATATCTTACGAGAGATTCTGGAATCGCATAATGTGGTAAGCTACAGCTGTAATGCTTTCCGATTGTAAATGCAGTGGTAAAGCACGTTATTAGTATTTGGCAGCCTTAGGGCTCATTTAATCATTAACTGAGCTCAGCTTAATCTAGTTTAAAGACCCGTGTCGTAAACATGGGCGACAACAAAAGAATTGAAACTGAATTTAGCGTAAACTAGGTTCATCGCGGTGAAACGCAAAATGAAGCTATAATCTCGATTAGACGCTGAAACTGCGTTTTGTGTAATATAATCGCAATTAATTTATTGGTGAATTTTTAAAATTATTTTAGCAATTCTTTGTATTAATCAATTTTGGCATCTTTTCATCAAAGTGTTAATAACTTCTCCCGCTCTAAGATAGAGCGTGATGGCGTGTCAAACTTTTACTGACTGAAATTCACTTGTAGCCTTTAGTTGCTTTTTCCGGTCACTCTTTCAAACGTTCTCGCAGACCAATATTATTGTCCTTTACGAAATAAATTTAGTAAAGAGCGGTCTACCCCATCCTCCGTCTTTAGTATCGACTTTAGAAATCGGTGTAAAAATAACACGGGTCAAAGGACGTACGGAGTGCAAACTGTGGCAGGCTGGCTCCATGCCAATACGACAGACAAGCTTTTCTCAGTTGATACAACTTGGAAGGACAAAGTAAAAGATACCATTTTTGTCAGCTTTTAAACTTTACTTAGTTTGTGTGGAGGCGAAATTAAACCATATTGCTTTAGTCGTTGTGAGCGCAAATGCTATGGGAAATCTTCTTCAGAATAATGTTGTTTATAATAAGTACATGATATACTAGATTTTACCAGCGGCTTTGCCTGCATGAAAGTAGAAAATATATATGCCTATGTCACTTAGTGATATAATAGCCACTTGTGAAAGTTTTTTTTTTTAAGGGCCGGTTCTAGTCACTGCTTTTTTTGTATGAACTTTGCTCGGGATTATGTCATCTTCGTGGCCCCAAAACAGCGGTTTTATTTTTATAAAAAAAAAAACAACAACTATTCAAAATTTTTGTTCTTGCGAAGCACTTTTAAATAACAAGCTTTATTTTTTTGTAACTTTCAAATAGTTCCGTAACGTAGTCTCGTAGATGAATACGTTTGAAATCGTAAATTAGGGTCAGATCCGCGTTTTTTTTTTTTTTTTTTATCGAGCCAGCTAATTTATATCACGTATTCATTTTTGCCCACCCCTTGGCCATATAGTCAATTTTAATAAAATAAATTTTCATGGTGTTCTCTGTTATATTTGTGGATTTCCATAGGTTTAAAAAAGGTCAAAATGAGTAGAACCGGGATTTAACGATCCAGTAGTTTTTAGGTCGATGTCAAACAAAAATACTAGTCTTTCCTCTTTATAATATTAGTCTGATCAAACAAAACATTATTTTATATCTAATGCTGTATCCTTATATATCGTTGCTATAACATTATTTTTAGACAACTTACATTAAAATCACATATACACACATACCTATAGCAATAAATAATTATTTTAAGTCTTTCCGCAATTGGGTTCAGTTAGACATTCTTATAATTGTCAAAAATAACTCTGTTTTTTGAAGAATTCGTTCAGCGAACCTTAGCGTAAAGAATCATAGACACTTGACTTTTTTTTTGTATTGAACTTGTAGCGACATCCATGTCGTCACAAAAAAGAACTAATCCTGCATCGCGCAAGTAAGATTCGCGGCGCGATTGGAACATATAGAACAAACCCGAAATCATCTATCGGGCAGTAGCCCACCAGATATAACACCTGTCTGGTCGAAGGATCCTCCCTTTTTTTTTCTTTTTTTTTTTACCTCCGTTGAAAAGGGAGGATCCTCCGACCAGACAGGTGTTATATCTGGTGGGCTACTGCCCGATAGATGATTTCGGGTTTGTTCTATATGTTCCAATCGCGCCGCGAATCTTACTTGCGCGATGCAGGATTAGTTCTTTTTTGTGACGACATGGATGTCGCTACAAACTTATTGATTTTTTTTATTATTGTTAAAAGCTAGAGAATACTGTAATTGCTGAATTATATGAGTACACACGGATTCATATAATTTAAACCACCATTTAAAACCTGACATCTCATTTCTAACATCAGTTCTAGACTTAATTTCATTTTAGAATTACAAATGTATAATTATATAGTGCAAGACTAGACTTTCTTCCTTGCGGCTTCCTTTTAAGGTGAGGATCTCAAATAGGTTATTAAAATACTATAATTAAAATACAAGTAATATAAGAAAAATAAAAAATACATAGGTGAGATTGATATCAGAAAACACGGTACAAAGTCCATACGCTTTTGTAACTCACAGAATTTTGTATGAGGTGATAGTATCATTATTGTAAAAGAAAACTTATAAGAATTCTGATCACTCTGCAAATATCACCAGATTACGATTAGATAACAAGAGAAATGATTCATAACCTAAAAGGATAGGGTCTGGTTAAGTTGATAACTCTTATGCACTAAGGCATAAGTGCAAAAAAATCAGCAAGTTCAATACATTTTGCCTAGTTAGGCGAACATCCCACCTATACGCACAAAGCGTTTTGGGAACACTTTTATTATGCGTACAGCTAAGGAGTGGAATTCCCTGCCAGAGTCTGTGTTTCCTGATGGCTACAACCCGGGAATCTTTAAGTCAAGAGTGAATAGGTTTCTTCTAGGTAAGCGCGATCCATCGTCGACCGTATCGTCACTTTCCATCAGGTGAGATAGCGGTCAAGCGCGAACCTATCAATAATAAAAAAAAAAAAAACATAAATGTACTGACCAGCAGTTTTTTTTCGCGATTTCAGATTTGGTCCCATAGCAAAAGTTGTTTGTTATAATGACTACAATCACGTGTTTAAATACTGGTCTCTAATTAGAAGTCACTCTGTATATGCTAGACTTATTAAAAGTTACGTCGGAAAACTCATGAAACAACTTCAAGCAGCTATCTATATCTCTTTGCTATCTATAACTTCAAAACTATTCGAAAAGTTCTTATTCAACTACTTTCTAACAGTGATACTTTTCCATACAAAACTTTTAAAATGTCAGATTTAAGAGCTTTCAAACATGTAGTCAGTGATATTTCCTTATTTATGTCACTTTAAGTAAGAAATAACTTTAAAATGTTTTGATATATGTATATACGTATACTTTTATTATTATTATTGCTAATATCTGCTAAAAATGGTTCGAGCAGGGGCAAAATGTCAACAATTCTTTATAAAACTTGCATTTTATGGAAACTGTGATGTTGAACAATTCAACAAAAGCCTACCTAATTACACCTTTTTGCCTTGAGCACAGGCGTAGAGTAGCCTTTCGGTTTTTTACAGAATGCATTTTGGAGAGTGTGCGCGGGAACTGCATGACTTAATTCCGCCAACTCCGTTCTCCATCGGACAACCCGACGTACGGCTAATATCAAACCTTACATTGTTGAAACTTCTACGGTCCGGACTAAGCGTTTTACTTCGTCGTTTATACCGCGTACATTGAGGGACTGGAACAGTTTGCCTGCTGCGGTCTTCCCATCCGATTATAATTTAGGTGTCTTCACTCTAGGTGAATAGGCTCTTATAATAAACTAGTGCACCTCACCATCAACGATTGCATCACTGCTTACCATCAGGTGGGATTGCAGTCAAACACTAGTTTATATATTTATATACATATATAAAAAACAACCAAATGTATCTTACAATTTGTTACGTAAATGTTAAATTGTTAAACCATTTTATCTCTTTCTTTAATAAGATGAATGTGACTATTAACATTTATGAATAAATAAATGAAATTTAATTTTGGTTTTTCTCAAAATAATTACTTAAAGCCAGAATGAGATATGAACGGCATTAAAATAATGAATCAGTTAAGAAACTTTAATTATAAAAGAGAATCTTATAGTGTTAAGATATAAACTAATAAAGAAAGAAGATGGACTAGCGACGGAATGGTTAGTCTGAGACAAAATTAAGACGTCGCCGAGTCCGCAAAGAATTTATTCAAAGCAACAGATGCAGAACATGACGAACTTTTTCAACAAGTCACCGGAAATAAGGAATCAGAGATAGTGCTAGATGGTGAAAAAAGAGATAGTCACGTAGAAGGTCTATATTAATAAAATTTGAGGGCTGATCAATATGTTGATATACTTAAAAATAATTAAAGACTAAAACTGAGCAGCGTTGTTAACAGAAGGCATTGCGGGCACAAATGAGGCGTAATTTCTAAACTTTGTTCTAAATAAATACGAAGTCTAAAACGTAGTGGTTTATTTATAAACATTACTAAAGTTACGAGACCATTAAGCATCAATTAATGTGTATTTAAGCTGACGTTAAACATTGCTTACCTTTGAGGAAAGTGCATAAATATACCTAATAGTGTTGAAGTAAAATGTATTTATACCCATAATGTGAAAACCTCATAAAAGCAAAAAAGGAGAATTTTACAGGAGGAAGAAAAATTGCAGCCTGTAAAATTTTAGTTTAGATGCATTTAAATTATATAAAATTTCAAGTTATCATCTTAAAAACGTGAAAAGCCACATGCGAACTTTTCGTTAAAACCCTTGCAATTATTTTACTCATAACCGCCATTAATGGCTTTGCAGGTTACTGAACTGTTTAGTATTAAATGAGAGCGTAAATCTCGAGGTTTTCTTTTATAAAATGTGATAATGTAATTACCAAATTTATATTTCAAAGCTTCTCATTTTAAGGTCTCCTAAATAGATTTACGAAGGCGGTGAGCTTTCTATTGGTATAGATAAAGTAAATTAATTTATTTATACGAGTATGCTTGTAGTCGTAGGGGTAAAACAATACCAGTAAATACAAGTGATCTCGACTCGATACTTTTCTCCGATACCAAGTACTTCTAGTACCGATATTTTGAAATTATGTATGTATCGGCCAAAAGTACTCATCATCATTTTAAATTTAAGTTTTTGAACGCATCATAGTCTTAGTTTTGTGCGTATGGCTATTTTGTTTATATAAAAAAAAATAGACAGTTGCCGCCATTTTTTTGTCGTCACATTTGTAAAAAAGAATACCATTACTTGTTAGATTTCCCAAAAATGATTCGATACGAGTAAGTATCGATACTTGACGACTGATATTGTATCGATACCTCAATGGTATCGTTTCATCTTTATGTAGACGTAGTGATCAAGATTAGATGTACCTACATACGAGTATAAAGATCATAATCAGTACTAAATATTTACGAGGCGTTATAAGCCTACATTTATTTAAGTAATGATTTGACGGCGCGACAGACTATGAAGGACAGCGTTAGATTAGTTCCAGACAAAATATTAAGTTTTACGACCACGGCCCTATTAAATATTTACTTGATCTGGTCTAATAGGATGAGAGAGGAGAGATCGTAAATTTTTGATGAGTACCAATTTGAAATTTTAAGGTTTCGTCATTAGGAAAAGTTCATAGCAGTAAATTGTTGTTAATGATTTTGAAGCTATCATACATGTATACAAAATTATTTTTAGTAAATGCGAAACCTAAATATGGTTTGTTCAGAGTCAGTAACAAAACGATTCCAATAATTTTTACACCATGTTACATGTTTTCCAAAAATATTTAAAAATGGTCACAAGTTGGACACCGCGGACACTAAATACAACACAGGTCATGGCAGGTGATAGCAGGTATTAGGAGCCAGCGCACATCTGGGTGAACAACCCCTCAGTCGCCCGGATAGCCCAGTGACCATGTATTTGTGCGGATAACCAGATAGCATTAACAAACTTATAAATTTGTGATTTTTCATGATACAGTATGCAATTTTGTATATAGATTCATTCAATTTTACATAAAAATACCAGACAGGTGTTTCGGGTTTCGGATATACTAAAACTAATATTGTATACAGTACGGTGATTATAAAAGCCCTGTATTAAATACAGAAAATATTTTTACAAATAAATAATAAAAATAAAGCTAACAAAGTTTCAATTAATTGCATGACCTCAAAGTTTAGCTATTAAATGATATCAATAACTGTTGCAGATTTTTTTGTGTATAACCTTGTCGTCATGCAAAGCTTTTAACACGCAAATATCATTAGTCGGCACATATGCCTGTAATTTTCATGAGTTTATGTATTGTTTTTATATATAAACTATTATATATAAAAACAATACATAAACTCATGAAAATTTATATTTTTATATAACATCATTTTATATCTATGTAGGTATAGTCTATTATATAGTTTTTAATGTCAAATTTAATCCTTTTTCAATTTGCAGTACAACGCAGACTACCCCCTTTTTTATAATTATTATAAGACCGCCATTGTACCCATAGATTTAAGTTTTTTTTTAAGTTTTTGTTACTATTTTGGTGTACAATAAATTTTATTCTATATTAGTCTATTCTATGCCATAGATTTTTGAACATATTTTGTGCATAGAAAGTATTTATTATACTTTTCAATACACTTGCTCAGAAAGTGACTTTTATTGCACTACACTTAGGTATATAATGGCACCAGTTACCAAACTGTGACATTTTGATTACCATTACGCACTAGTGCTGTAATGTAGCTATAACCTTTTTGTTTAACCTCTTTGTTCGCAAAACAAATTTTGAATACGAAAAAATAAAAATTGTTTGTGGTCTATGGTCGTCATTTAAAGACGCGCGCGGTTTTTGGCGTAATTTTTTCGAGTGAAATTCATGGTCTGTATTAATAAAATAAAATCAAATACTACATTTTAAAATGTTACATCCATATTCTATTGTCACTACGAATGACATTAACGTAAAAACTTTTCACACAAGAAAACAAACGACGACTAGACAATATGATCAAAAGACCATATAGCCATAGCCTAGCGCGTGCTTATAGGCAACAGATTTAATTTTTTTACCGCCATGTTAGAAAAATTTTACTAGTTTTACCGTTGTAATATTAGTTAACTTAATTATTTTTCTTCACAAGTGTATTGAAAAACGTCGTATGATACACGTGAGTAATGAATGTTACCGTTCTTGGCTCTCTTAAGACCCTCACCAAGGCTCGGGTCTTAATACCGCCTCGACGGTAACCTCCTACATTACACACTTGTATCATAATGTACTATTCTTGCAGTCTTTTATAAAGTGTTCATTTTATTTGACACTAAGTTATGATTAACATAATATTTTAAAATTTTAATAATAATTTTCATTTTCTCTAATTTCAGCCCCTTATAAGCATAGCCTTTGCAGTAGCAGTACTGTCACATGCAGTCTTAGGAACAACGATGTTACTTCAGCACCAAGGAGGTTCAACACCTGGTTGGATGCCAGTGGCTGCTATCATAACGTATGTTGCTGTCTACGCAGGTGGTATATCACCGATGCCTTATATTATTATGGCTGAGATGTTTAATTTTCAAGTAAGTAGATGTTTCTTTTTTTATGTTTCTATTATCTAAGTATTTTCCTGACCTTGTCCCTTATGTTTTCTTCCATTATGTTCCGTCAATCGTCACTACATGATTGAGGAAATTCTCACTTAATCCATCTCTCTTTTTTTGGCCTCCCTCTCCCTCTCCATCCGTTCAAATGTATATTTATAATTATTTTAGTAACAAGCATTTCATACCACTCACACTTCATATTACCACACTAAGTGCCCGTTCACGGACACACGTCGCGTTGCTCGGCGCGTCGGGCGGTCCGTCGTACATTGAAACAGGTGTGTGTTTGCGCGAGCGATGTCGCGGCCCGCTGCTGCAATGTACGACGAAACGCCCAACGCGCCGCGCGACGCGCCGCGTCCTCATAAACACGGCCTAAGACAAATTATTTTTATTTCAGTTTACCAATAAAAGTAGGTTACTTCAACGTTACAAGCTCCAAAGAGCTTATCAAAGAGCTTGACTGTCTACTATTTTACTTTTGTTTCTTAAAATCTTTGTTTAATTAAATATTTTTTTAACATAGTTGATCTGAAGCGGTTACGCTACAAAGTGTGTGTCTGTGTCACCAGGATAAATGATGTTCTATTTTTTTTTTAGATAAAAAAACATCAAATAACTCCCGCTCTGGATGGAGCGAAAAGGAATGTCAAACTTTTATTGACTAAAACCACCTCGAATTCTTTTGATTGGCGTCTCAGTGCCACAGTAACTTTTTGAAACAATCCCGCATCCCATTTTATCCCATCCTGTATTCCTGTCTGTGTATTAAAACTTGTCACAACTAAACCAAAACAGGTTAACAAATTCTACCCAAAAACCCCAAGACAATCACAACAAACATGTTAGTGGGCTCAAATGTCCATAAGTAATTAGAAACTGTCAACCCAACGTAAACCTCAGGTAGTCGGGAAGATTTCGAATATTACTTATGCAAGGATCTGCCATGTTTTGAACCACAATGTACCGGGATACTTAGATGTAGTAGTGAGGTAAGTGATTGTATGAACAGTCATCCGCAGAACACATCCCCAGAGACTGTCATGTTCGGTAATTTCGTAGGTACTAATAAGCTTATAAGTTAAGAGTGAATAGGTTACTTTTAGGCATGTGTGCTTTATCGCCGGCCACATCATCGCTTACCATCAGGTGAGATAGAGGTCGAACGCGAGCCTTTACATTATAAAAAAAAAATACGAGGTTCTTACCCAGGGTTCAGTACAAACTAACTTATATAAATAGTTAAATCCCAAATTGAATCTCGGAAGATTTGTGCAGATTTATTCCAATACTTGTGCTATAAGACCTTGCTTCAAACCAAATTTTAGATTTCTAGGTTAACAGGAAGTACCTATGAGTTTTGATTCCCTAGAGAGTGTTGAAATATACGTTTTTTGCGACATAAACGGCCGTCTTTTTTTGTTGTTAACTTAGAAGTATGATATTTCACTGCTTCAAGGGACCGCAGACTTGAGTATATATTTGTAATTTCAACTTGACATCTCCACGCGTTCTCGAGATAAAGGGTCTTGACAAACAGACAAACAGACGGACAACAAAGTGATCCTATAAGGGTTCCGTTTTTTCCTTTTGAGGTACGGAACCCGGAACCTTATAAAAGCTTTATCGATTCGTGTTTTCTGGCAGAGTTGCGGCAGTCCTGGAACGCAACAGGCAACTAGAAGAACACAGGACGGTTTTACTCAGCAAAAGTTTGACACTTCTTCCTGCTATAACCACAGTGAGAGAAGTCACTTAATGATTTTTACCTAAATAATGGATATTTTTTTCTAAATTTAAACACATTAACATTGTCGTCCCACCAACGTTTTTTCTAATAAAAAACCTGCTTTGTAATCTTTTTCATCGAAATAAAAATAGTTTTCCTATATCTTTACAAAGATTAAAAAACAGTTCAAATGAAAGACTAAAATAAAACGAAACCTCCGTCTTCTACGAATTAGATATCTTTCATTTTCATTTATGTCTTAAAGTTTTTGCTATAGCATAATTTGTCGACCTTGATTTTTTCTTTGTTCTTTTTGTGAGTATAATTTTAAATATCGCAAAATCCTCATTGTTTTGGCGGTAAGTTACAGTCATTTTTCGTTTAGAATTATTCATGGCCTAGACGTCTTACAGCTATAAAAGCACTCAAAAAGCTTTTATACTTAGATCATAGATAAAAAGGTGATTTACCAGATTTTTCTGTTTATCGTTTTATGTGTTCCTAAACGTGTTTTGGTGAGCTTTCCACAAAATAAGTTTTGGATACGATGATTCTCTTTGCTATTTATGGACTAGATTTAGCAGACGATATCACATTTCGGATGGAAGTATTTCTGAACACGTTATTGTATTTTCAGCAGCTTTCAATATTTTAGTCCAAAGTATTTTGGTGTGCTTCGGTCGATATCCGATTATTGCCAACTGATTATTATTAATTTAACAATTGGGATTTTTAGTTAGTTGGCCAATACTAATGGTATAGTACCTACAAACGGAGTAAGTCGTTTACGGCGCGCACTGTTCCCGCGCGCCTCAAGGAGTTGTCAGCAAACTGTAGGGGCCCGAGAGGGCCGAAGCCTACTGGGGTCAAAGGGTATGTGAAAATGGCACCCGGGGCCCTGGGACCAAGGCGAAGAATGGAACGGGGTAGGTTTTTAGTCAGTAAGAGTCTGACACTACTTCCCGCTCCACCCAAGGGCGGGATTTGTCATTGGATGATTTTACCTACCGAAAAAAAAAAAAAAAAAACCTACAAACGGAGTGAATAGGAATGCAAGGGGAAAAAAACTTGGCAAGTACGAGTAGGACTCGTGTACTGAGGGTTCCGCATAAACTTAAATATGTATGTAAATAGTTCAATTCCCTAATTGAACCTCGAAGATTTTTCCAAATCGCAAAAAAAATGTTTTTTTTTTCGTGACAACAAAAAATTTACTATTTTTCAGATTTTTGCCTATGTCTGCGCTATAAGACTTTTTTATGCTAAATTTAAGGATTCTAGGTCTGGTTCTAGTGGTGGTGGATCTGGTGTGGTCTGGTTGGTTAAAACATAATAAAGATTAATTTTAATCAATATTCCTGTTCACCAAAAAAAACAATAGACGTGTTTTTTGTTTTAAATGAAGCGACTGCATATCAGACCTCCACAAACCAATTACTGAGTCACACATCATTCCTTGAATAGGCTAATGGTCAGACTTTCTGTCGTCTGACTACCTGTAACGACTGTCAAAGATCTACAGATGACAACCAAGCCGTTGACTTTTACGTGCTTTCCAAGGTACGGGGTGTCAATAATGCCCTAGTTAGCAAAGAACAAATGAATCGAAAAATTTATATCAGCACTTGCCCAGTTTCGAATCCACAACCTTGAGCATGAGGGGCCGGTAGGCCTTGACAGCACCAGCCGCATTATTATTTTCTTTTGTCTGCCAATAATATGACTTAAACAATACTTACCTAACTATATTATAGTAAAATAATAAAAACCCTGCTCTAACTACGACTAACTAAAATATGGCGTCAAAAAAGTCTTCCTACACATATAAGTGAATAATAATAATATTAGATGATATAATTATATTAAATAACAGATCACGTCATGTCTTTCAATTGAACTATAAAAGTCAACCAATAAAACACGAATTGGACGTTAGTCAATATTTTCTCGATATTTTTTGTCAACTTACTGTGCTGTCAGCTGAAACATTGCGCGGATTTAAAATATCAAAATATATTTACTTTAGTTGTGAAACATATTTTTCGTATAGTATGTCAATGTCATGACTCGTGTAATCTTTTTTTATTATTTCATTATTTTGAATGTTCAAGGTAGTCCAACTAGCTATTATTGTAAGAGATTAAAACAAATAAATAATCACCCAATTAGGTTAGAATGATATTTTATGCACTTGGTGGGTAGGAATGAGGTACACTTAGGTGACAATGGCAGGGTACATTGCACGCAGAACAGATGTCCGTTGGGGCCGAAAGGTTCTGGACTGGCGACCGCGTACCGAAGACGTAGCGTTGGAAGGCCTCCCACAAGGTGGACGGATGACCTGGTCAGGGTTGCTAGAGTCCGATGGTTACGAGATGCACTGGTCATTGTGGCGACGCTTGGGGGAGGCCTATGTCCAACAGTCTTTCGGCTGAAATTATGATGATGACTTAGGCAGTGCTTTTTTCTTTACAAAAATATATATATATATGAATCGACGCACTACATTGGTAGTGCATGGGTATTCATAATAGATCTACGCACGCACATCCAAATACGCCAGTAACGCAATCAAGATTCGTCAAAATAGGTCATTTTTATAACCTAAAATAAGGATAAAAAATAACCTGATATAAAAATAGCTAATATCAATTTAGTACTAATTAAATGAATACTAATTTAAGTATTTATTTTAGCACTGTTTTTTTTTCGTACAATTTAAAATTTGAACCCAGTAATGTATAGAATTATTTTCATGTTAATCCCTCCTAATATGTACCTACACATAGATTGCTATCCAGATTTGGGATTAGAGATTTATATGTAGGTATCGCTGGCGTACCTAGGCTACCCCAGTACCAATCTTATTGATAGGATAATCTATTTGCCATGACATGAGCTTTTCCCATTTGCTGCTGCCCATTCATAAAGCAAAGATGGATGGTTTATTACTATTTAGGCTAACACTTAGGCCTAGGTCGTTGTGGTGCCTACTCAATTTTTTTTTCAGCCTAAAATGTCCCATTGCTGCGTAAAAACTACTCTTTTTCTGAACTACTTTGAAGCAGCCTTCGTGGTGTGCGTTCCGGCTAACATTTTTAAATTTAGAACCGTTTTTTGTCGAGTCGAGTTTTTTAGTTTTAAAACTAAAGCATAGGAAGTATATTTAGGTTTTTATTCATGTTTTGACACATAAAATACCTTTGTAAATACGCCGTTTCGTGTTCATTCATCATAGTTTTAGAAGTATCAAACAAAGTTCAAGACGTGCAGTGAAGTCAGAAGTGTACTCCAATGTAATTAAAACGAGAACGTTAGTAAGGCACTCAAGATATTAAATATCGAAGTCCTGAACTATGAATATTTGGAGGTTTTTGGGAACAGAGAGTAAATTCCCACAAACCTCCGTTGAAAAGGGAGGATCCTCCGACCAAACAGGTGTT
Organism: Leucania comma; assembly: GCA_958295575.1. Classification (NCBI taxonomy): domain Eukaryota; kingdom Metazoa; phylum Arthropoda; class Insecta; order Lepidoptera; family Noctuidae; genus Leucania; species Leucania comma. The sequence continues at coordinate 8,229,953 of OY282469.1, forward strand.
ATATCTGGTGGGCTACTGCCCGACACATGGTTTCGGGCTATTCTATATGTTCAAATCAAGCGGAGAATGTTACTTGCAAGATGCAGAATTAGTTCATTTGTGACAACATAGATGTCGCTACATCACTCCCCTCCGGAGATCGGAGATCGATGGTTCTTGATGCTTTTTGATACGTCGTGATGCGTACCAGGTCAGTGGAGGTTGGTTCCAGTAAGTCGGAACCGGATTCCGCATAGTTCTCGGTGAATCACAGATATAATAATAATAATCTTTTTTTTTAACAGGCAGCGAAGGCTCACAGACAAAATACACAAATAATTTTACAAATTAATAAACGAATACATAATTATAAAACGGTTACCTATCATAAGTTCAAAAATGTTTGACCAAATAATTCATTTCACCTAAAACTTTTTAGCTATTCATCGTTTCGGATTTTTTTTTATATCATCAAAGTCACGTCAGCCACTGTATCAGTTGACCTGTTCTCAATTCGATTTTTTTCGTTACTCCAGTGTTTCATTTGGTTGAAAAACTTTTCACCGATGTTACACTTTAGCCGAAATAACATTTATTCGAATTATTATGTTTCCAAACCTTCATTATACCACCATGGAAGCAGGCATGCAAAATACAAAAAGCATGGTTTGTCACGGCTCCGGCGCTGCGGAGTTTGGGCGGTTCCACGCTAACTTATTTTCGATCGGCTTTGAATGCGCAGTAATCGATTTTCAGGTCCCAATCAAAGTGAGGTTCCACGCAACCACAGCAAATGGTTTTTTTTTTTTTTTAACTTAGGTAAAATCATCCAATGACGAATCCCGCCCTTGGGTGGGGCGGGAAACAGTGTCAGACTTTTACTGACTAAAAACCTACCTTTCCATTCCTTGCCTTAATCCTGGGGCCTTTGGTGAGAGTCTCACATAACCTTTGGCCCCAGTAACAGCAAATGGTGCAACTTAAAAAGACGGCGGCTAATAGTTTTCGGACAAATGAAATTCGAACAAACAAAATCGGGAAAATGATCGGTTCCCTTATAAACGATAAATATAATTAATTATAAACCGGTCGGTATCCTTCCACGAAATCGTCGATATTTACCTATCAACAGACAGCTTCGTTTATAGTATACTCGTGTATACAAAGTTGAGGTAAAATCATGTTCTAGATTTAAATGTATACATATAGGGTGACTGGTAATTAGTGAACGATACTTAAACACGTGATAGTAGTCATGATAACAAACAACTTTTACTATGGCACCAAACCTGAAATCGCGAAAATAAACCTTCTGGTCAGTACATTTATGTTCGCCTAACTGGTCAAAATGTAATGAATTTGGCAGATTTTTTTCGCGATTTCAAGTATGGCCCTATAGTAAAAGTTGTTTGTTATCATGACTACTATCACGTGTTTAAGTATCGTTTACTAATTACCAGTCACCCTATATATACGCGGTACATGTTTATATTTATTTAGATTTTTATATTACTGTTTCGGCTTATTCGTACGCATAATAATAATTCTGGGGTGTCAAGGTAAAATGAGATTAGTTACAAAACAGTAAAATGAGACAACTAAACATTTTTTTGCACTTATATGTCTTTTTTTTGTATGGCTTGACTCGTTTTTACGGTGAAGGAATACACCGTGAGGAAACCAGCATGTCCTAGAACTAAAAATTCGAAGAAATGTGACCCAACCCGCACTAGGCCCGAGTGGTGGTTTACGTCCTATTCCCTCTCCTAGAGAGGAGGCCTAGTCCCAGCATTGGGAACATTATAAGGCTGATGCTATGCTATACTATGCTATGCTATGACTCGTTTTATTTTTTGACCCTCACCAAATAAAATGCTTTCAGTTGACTATTTTTTCCCTACTCAATATTAATATTTAGGGCCTATTTCACCGTATCAGTTTCAGTTACTTTTCAGTTACTTTGTTTAGCTGATAATTTCATAGCAATTCTGTTGTATTTCCGAATTTATTTTGGAATGAAGGCTATTCGAACACCGAAAAACAGGCCGGAATATATTTGAGTAAGTTACTCATTTTTCATTGTACCCTTTTACACATAATTATTATTGTGACAGTTATATTGACATTAATCGAGGGTTTTGTTACTGTGACTGAATCAGTTTGAGTTTCCACAAACTGACATGAAAAGGTCTAGGCTATTGCTCTTTCTCTGTCTTTTTAGGGTTCCGCATCTCAAAAGGAAAAAGCGGAACTCTTGTAGGATCACTTGGTCGTCCATCTGTCAAGTCTTTATCTCGGGAACAAAAAAAAAATGCAAAAAATGCAAAAATGCAATAAAAGCAAAATGAATCGAATACGCATCACAAAGTGCAACAGCCGATTGCATCACTGCACTAAGCATGCCGGTAATGTTATTTATTGAGCGCATGATTTTAGACGGGTTTCGTTTTTCTTTAAGGCGATTGGTACCCTACCAAAAAAAAAACCGTTGAAAAACCAGAGTCAGTTTTTTAAAACAAACAATTTCATTTAAAGTTGGTAGTTTTTCTTTTCCCTCGCGATTGTTCCAGTAGGTTACATAAACAGTAAATTAAAAGCAACTTGCTTCCATAGATCGTATCGTGGTGAACTTTACTTTGCATTTGCCGAGAATATTCCAGTGCTAGCGGTCGAAATCCACAGGGACCAGAATGACCATGAGCTCTGAAAAGCTTTGTTACTCGAAATTTAAAATTAGAAACAGAATGAAAAAGAAATTCAAATATTCCAATTAAAAATTGTAAGATAAGATAATCATTTATTTGCAAACATAATTATACAATACATACATCACAAAATACAATTGTCAGCATGCAAGAGATGTCAAAATACAATAATTTAGATCGTCATGTTTGCCTTGGACATTGGCATGCAAATATTATCAAAATAATACAAATAATAAAAATCATTCTAGCGTGTCATTAACTCAAATAATTAAAAAAAATATGGTACGGATACAAGTCAAAGTAAAATTATATGTCTAGAATGTGAAATTGAGTAAAATAGTTATTACAAAAATAAAATAATCTTGAAAAACATAACCCTCCTTCTGGCGCAGTCGGGTAAAAATAACGTAACGTAAGTAACGTAATGTAGTTGTTAGCATTAGCACGACATTTGTAATTTTATTGCTCCACTGCCCGCGGCTTCGCCTCCCCCCCTCGACCCTCTTAGGTTTTTTTTATGGTAGGTAAAATCATCCAATGACAGATCCCGCCCTTGGGCGTAACAGGAAATAGTGTCAGACTCTTACTGACTAAAAACCTACCCTGTTCCTTCCCTGCCTTAGCTCCAGGGCCCTGGTATGCATTTTCATACCTCCCCAGAGCCCCATAGCCATAGCCCCACCGCTATAATTATGGCGTGCCCAATACTTGGTTGCGACAGTCTTTGTCCCCATTTCACCATGAGATCCCGCTGGAACTTTGTCCGCCATGCCGCGACTTGTTGCGGCAGCGGAAGTTCGCCCTAGTGCTACATCTTCACGCGAAAATCGTGCATGCGTGACCGTCCAATAGGTATGGATGCTGTATCGTTAGATAAGTATTAAAACTGAATAAAAGTTACTATAGCACCAAGTTCGAAATCTCAGTCCATTCCGAATTATTCTTAGTTTAATATGTTAGTTTTACCAATAACTAAGTAAAAATAGTACGTGGGAAATAAGTTGAACCAAAGTCTTGGCGTATTTCTCGGATAAATAAACGCGAAATGCGACTTTGTTTCATATATATATATCATTTACAAACAAAGGTACTTCAAAATATGAGTGAATTTGTAGGTAAAAGTGATTTTGTAGGCTGAGTTCGAGTTATTTTTTGTGCACCGTGTTTGGCTCTCTGATTGGTTAAGAGCTTGAAGCACGCCAATCGGAGCGTCAAACGTCATGAACGTGTCAATCACGTCCTATTTGATCTGTGACGTAACTACTTGACCTGAAGAACTCAAGTTATTAGGTTAATAGGATTTTAATTGATCTCTTCACTATTCAACCTGACGTAAGTTATAAATTTTTTAGTGTGGGTTATTTATTTTTTTTCATTTGTTATAAATTGACTTTATAATTTGAGTGTAGGTAAAGATGTACATCAATATACTTAAATGTCTTGTGAAGACTGGACATTTTTAATACCTATTGGTGCTATATGTCGAATAGCTTATTATATGCTCAAAACGTAAGTGTTGAAAAAATTTATGTCGAAAAAGGAATACCTACTTTGATATATAAATCGCACGTCCACTCAAATGGAATAATGAATAAGTTAATAGATATCAAATCATTTTTTAAGAATTATTAGTTTCAGAATTCATCTTATTTCAGCTCAGATAGTTTCATGTATATAATTTAACTATATTTTCATAGATGGAACTATTTATTTATTTTATTTTTTTATGAGAAAATCATCAAATAACTTCTTGCTCCACGCTCCTTGAGATACAAAACTACACCAATATTACATCACAATAAACATTTGGAATCAATTTATAATAACCAACACACTATCAAAAACACCCGTCGGAACGTTTCTTTTTGCACTTTTTCTGAGAATGGAAGTTCATCAAATAACTTCCCTCTCTGGGTAAAGCAAAAGAGAGTGTCAGACTTTTTCTACCTAAAACCATCCCATATTGTGTCACCCTTTTCGTTTCAGGTTCATGGTGACTCTTTCGAACAATCCCATATCAGTCTAGAGGACGTTTTATGACGTGCAAGTTAATTTTATCCTCAGAATGTTTTCCTGTTAGTATCTATTGATAGGCTCGGCTACTATCTCACCTTATGGAAAGCGACGTTGTGGTCGACCATAACGCATACCAGCCTGGAAGTAACTCCGTCACTCATGACCCCCAGGTTGTAGCTATCAGGAAACACAAATAGGGCGAATTCCACTATTTAACTGTACGCACATTAGATGTGGATCTGATCCAAAGCATTGTATAAAAACCGAAATTGGAGGCGGCCAGAAAATTATGTCGTTTATGTTATCTCTCAGCAGTGATTCATCCTATTGTTAAAAGTATCTATGAAAAATGTTTGGTTTATAATAGTTTATATTTATATTATGTAGGTGAACTTATTGTAATAAGGTATGATGGGGCTTATATATTATCTTTATTAGGATAAAAGCCCGCACATAAAATCCAGAATAAAAAAAATAAAAAACAGAACTGTACTGAATGAATGCACAATGAATGTGTTCCCAAAAAGAAGTAAGTGACACTAAGAATGATACAGCAATATAATATATTATAAGATATTAATATAATGAAATCAATATTACAGGGGAACCTATTTTAGTGCAAACCCCTTAATTTTATACTTTATAGTAGATACTGAATCTGCTTACAGAATGTTACGTTGTCAAGTTAAACTCTCTAATTTTACATTGAAGGATTAAATACAAGCATTATTAACAAGGCTAATCACTGTTACGCGTGGGCACTATCATGTTACGTGATTTCGGACTGCTTTCTGTAGAATTCTGTCCGTTTACGTGATCAAAATACCTGTTAGAGTAGTTAATAATGGAGTGATGGACGTAATTCGCTAAACAAGCAAAGTATAGAGGTGCAACTGGGCAACGCAACATCCTGATTCTCATGTGAAGAGAGTTACACACCTTTGTGTTACGTAATCATGTTGTCCAAACTGTCTAGATTAATTGTAGGTAACTCCTTGATGTGTTTTGTTTTGAAGAGAGGGAGAAATGAGACTAAATTGGAGAAAAACTCAGTGACACTCGACTCAGATGGTATGGTCTTGTAATGAGAAGGTCTGAAGAACATATGATTAGGCAAGTCAATTCCTACACATGAGTACTGGTCCAAAAAGGCGTGGCAGACCCCTTCTCACTTGGAAATCTGTAATTAATGACTCGATGACCCAGAACCGAAATGTTTGGCGAAAAATTACGAGGAGAGCCGACCCCAAATAAAATGGGATAAGGCTACGCAAAGAGAGAGAGAGAGAGGGAGAAATAAAACTGTTCTGATTAGGTACCTGTGATCGAAACGAGTTCTTCTGTACATTGGTTGTACATCTTCAAAATGAGTTTTTGTGATAATGACATGCCAAAATGTAATAGATTGATTACGTGATGTTTTGCTTAACAATTTCACTTTTTTTTTTACTTTTTGACAATCGTAATCGATAATAAAATGTCATTTTTCCAAATCAAAAAACTGAGTAATAATTAAACGTGCTGATAAAACATCTAACAGACAGCCATCCCAACTCCCATGAAGGACAGTAGAACAATTCTTAATGTGATGTAAAAAAAAAAAAGAAATTTGAACCAGTAGAAATCATAATAATACAAAGCAATAACTATGAATAACTTGCCTAAACCTAAACGCATTGCTATAATAGAGCTTGGGAAAGTTTATACCTAATTAGATTACAGAACTATACCGCCAGAGTTCTAGGCTATTTACATGTCTGCTCCAGGGAATTTGAATTTCGAACTGAGCTAGTTTCAACGGTTTTTCTAAAAATGGCATAACGGCGAGGCGACGCCGAATTTCAAATAACTTAGTTTCTGTGACTTTTTAAATATTTGGCGTTTACGTAAGTAGTAAGAGATTGGAATTTACTTATAGTTGAATCGTGTAATGGCTTCATGTTTTCTATTGGTGTTAGTGTATACGTAAAAAAGAAATCGAGTCATATTAACGATATTACTGATTAAAGTCAGAGATAGTAAAATTTTGATTTCAGCCGAAGTTAAATGGCTGTTTTAATTATTCGCAAATTGATTCTACTAGATAATGTACCTACCTAATATTTTCAATTGATGTAGTTTTCTATTTGAAGTATCTACGCAACCGGTTATTAAGCATGTGGAATAAATAGAGATTTTTATTTAACTAGGTTCTCCTTCTCTGTGTAATCCATCCAAAGGTTGTCTGTAAGAGATCGCTTTTAGCGATAAGACCGCCCATTGTGACACCCTATTAATTTTAAGTTCTTTATGTAATTTTATTTTTGGTGTACAATAAAGAATACATCTATCTATCTATCTAGGTTTGTGTTTGGGCCGAATTTGCCGCCAAATACTGCAAAAACATTAGAATGTATTACATCAGCATTGTAACTAAAAACAATGTGGCCTTATTCTGTATAAAAAAAAAGTATTTACTTAACTTGAAACTGGTTATGCACAAATGAAAAAATAAGAAAATAGATGGGAGACAGTCATTGGCAGGTCTCTTGTCATTAGTCTCTTATATATCGGCTTTTGTGACACTGGGCCGTGCGTCACTGGGAAGCCATTGTAGTGTTGCCAGTACGTGTAGTCAAGAAAAAGCATGCAGGTCTATGGTGTGTACGCCTCACGTGGCCGCTGTTGGTCACGAAGTCAACCATACGTTTTTTGACATCATGAGTTGGCTACACCTCCATGACGTTCCAGTGACTCACTGTCCATAAACTGTTATTGTAACGTTATCAAATACTTTTTTTTTTTGCCATGGGAAATCAGTAATACCTTCTCTCACACTGGGTTGAACGAAGGAAAGGCAGACTTTTAGCGACTAAAAAACCCAGCTTTATTCCTTTAGTTTCCCGTTGCGTCCTATAGCCATGGTAAGGACGCCTTCAATTTAGCCACTAAGTGCCGCGCGACGCGGTGGATGACTATCAATTTGATTTTCGTTCATGTTTAGACTTGAACAAAAACTAAGTACGTATCATCACTAGTCAACCGACGAACTGGCTTCGGCTGCAGTGCGGCTGTCGCGCTGCAGTCGCGCGTTTATAATTTGTATGGATTAACAACGCAACGCGACAGCAGCGTGGATGACAATCTGATTTTCGTTCATGTTTAATATGATCATTTCGTTCATGTTCAGATTGATAGTCATCCAGCGAATACATATTATATAATTCTGAAATTTTTACTTTATGAAATTCTCATACACCAAATAACGCGCGCGCGCGGTTTATGCGGTGTACAATAAAGAATATATAAATAAATAACGGCAATCTTCTTTCGGCAGGTTTCTTTTTACAAAATCTTTTTTGTTTTAATAGTATCGTTCTAATCGAGAAACTGTGAATGAGAAATGTACAACACTATGATGCTCGAACACAGTGGTTGTAGTGCAGCGGCCGCGCTGCTTTTGCGCAGCACTTCACGGCTAATTTGTGATCAAAGCCTACAACAGCTTACCCGGCTCGAAGGACCAAATGTTGGGGTTGTAATGCCCAACAGTGAGAACGATATGTTCCTGTTATGTTATGTTAATGAGTAGATCAACGTTTCTCTTGATGGATTTATTGCTACTTAATAAAATTACATAATTGTTCGACTTAAATGCTATGTTAAATGCACAGGACCACAATATGTGCAGTTATGAGTATGACGTACAAAGTTCAATGTACAGCGTAGCTCTTACAGCGCCCTAAGACTATCAAACATTCCCGTAGCATGTTGTTGAATATCTAAGCTATCGATTTATCTTAGAATTTGCTTTATCCTAATAAACTGTATTCAATTCCTATTTGTATCACAAAGAGCGGGTCATCAATATCAATATCGTACCATAAATCGAAAAATCGAACAAATTAGCAACACCTGGTGAAGTTCGTTAACTGCGAAAGTACTGAAAATAGGTCTGCCTAAAAGACAGGGAGGATTGAAAGACAAACTTAACTTTGTAGTGGAAAAACTTTTCCTCATCAGAAGTCACCATCACTGCTTTCAAAACGGTAAAAGAAAACATCGTGAGGAAACCGACATGTCCTAGAACCAACAATTCTAAGACATGAGACATTTACCAACCCGCACTGGGCCCACGTGGTGGATTACGGCCCACTCCCTCTCGTAGAGAGGAGGCCTGTGTCCCAGCAGTGGGAAGATTAAAAGGCTGATGATGATGATGATTAGATTTCCTCACGAGTGTCAAAATATGAGTTAGAACTGGCTGTATCACTTGGTTGCGTTGACTTAGAAGTATATTTTTACAACTTTGGTGCTGTAGATGTCACTATTTGATATTAATTTCACTTGATAGCTATTCACAACCCTGAGAAAAAGGTTCCTGATAGACAGATAGACAACGCCCACAGCGTTGTCTATCTGTCTGTCTGTCAATACACGCCAGGGTAAGGGTATTAAAGTTACCAAAAAAAACTCTATTTTATTTTTAGTCCTAAAATACTTCTAAGAAAAATCTTATTGATGAAAGTTGGGACTGCGGTCTTGATCCGAAGAGCCCCACGACCCTCGCAGTGACCCTATAATAATGTTTCCTTTTTAACACGGAACCCGAAAAAACATGTGGTCACTACATTTTGTAGTTTTTTTTTTGTTTTTACTTTATAGAATGTAATGCTAAATAAATGGCGGTTTTGCTTAATTCCTAATGCGTAGAAAATAAATTGGCTGGTGATAAATAATTCAGGCAGTATACAAACCTAATCTCACGCCCCAATCTGAGGATCGAACCGAAATAACAAATCATTAATATTAATTGACGTTTTACAAAAATAACCTGATAGGTGACTTGTCAAAACGGTCACGTTCACTAATTAATTTAGTTAGTCTACGGTGACAGATTAAACGCGTTAGACTCCCCAATCATGGCACTGTACTTACCGAATTTTTTTTTTTTTGGAATGATACATACAAACATAACAAAATCAGTCTTTTAATATTCCTACTGCTAGGACTCGGGCCGACGTTTTAGGACAGTGAATTGGCCAGAATTCACCACGCGGGCCCAGCGCGGGGTGGTAGATGTCACATGTCTTTGAATTTTTGGTTTTAGGATATGCCAGTTTCCTCACGACGTTTTCCTTCGCCGTTTTGAGATCAATGGGGATGAAATAAATTATACAAAGTAATGCTCCTGGCTTTGTTTAAACACACGAGCTATCACTCGTGAGTCGCGGCCGTCACTAACAAACCACCACTGCTCAATGTGTTGCTTTGTACCAATAGATTAAAAATTATGTTATTAAACAAAATAAAAACAATAGTTTGGTCTATACCTTCTAAACGTCTTCATCCCACAGAAGAATTCACTCAATATATCTTCAAAGTGTACAATATTTGTCACAGTTTTAGGGTAGGCATATCTTATCACTGTAGATTCAATAGCTTTAGAAATATGGCAATTCAAACGATTGGTATTACCTATTACCAACATTTTTACAATTGAAATTTTAGAAATGGAAACTGACAAACTGCAGGGCTCATGTAAATGACAATAAAGACAAAAAAACAAATTGAAATATATTGAATATCATTCAAAATGAAATAGTTTGTTCAAAATTAAATAAAAATGCAAATGCAATTTTTGCTACCTGATGGGTTTTATATGACTAATAGGCCTACATTGTAATAACATAGTGAAAATCAAATCAATTAGAGCAGAATTAGTGGTAGTGATTTGATTAAATAAACATATAAATAAGTGTTGGTAGGTAATGGCTTTCAAATCTATCTTTAATATATCCTACAAAAACCAATTACTTAGAACGTAGTACAATTAGGATTAATGCTTAAATCAGCGGATTTTATTTGAATGAAATATTTTATTAAAGGTTTTCTTTATGGTAGATAAAATCATCCAATGACAAATCCCGCCCTTGGGCGGAGCGGGAAGTAGTGTCAAACTCTTACTGACTAAAAAACTACCCCGTTTCTTCGTTGCCTATCGTGTCGGGGCCGGGTATTCCTTTCGGAAGCTGACCCATGACCCCAGCAGGCCTCGACCCTGCCTGCAGCTAGCAGGCTGGGCCTCTACGGTTTGCTGAGAGCTCCTTCAGGCACGCGGGAACAGAACGCGCCGTTGACGATTTGGGCTCGGTCCGGTCGGTTACCGGACGCTCGGACAGCGTGCTACCCATTGCACGCCGTCCGCAAGCCCGCGCCTACGATGGCTGGAAATCGGGATCGGAATCCCCGCGGCGGCTTAGGAAATCATCCCATGATGCTTCAGGGCGTGTCAGGCTTTTACTGATTTAAACCACACCTGATTAAGTTGCCCATTTCATTCTAGGATCACAGGTTTCCTATTCAGAAATTCCCCACGACCCTTGCAGGCATCGGCCTTACTTGGCTCCAACGGTTTTGCTGATATCTCTGTAAGGCCTGCATGGTATACTACGCGCCATTGACTTAGCTTGATCTGGACGGTTACCGGACGGCTGGACGACTAGGTAGTTAGAAAAAGGCTAGGAAGATGAAGATGATGATTAGCGTAATCCTTACTAAACATCACATTATGTGTTGCTAGCTAAGCCAGGTTATAATTGTGTAGCTAATAATTACCAATGTACCTATTTTCTGATTTACTGTCATTTTTGTTTAACCTTAATTAAGAGTATTTTAGAGTCGGGCTCGGACGGCGAGCTATCCATTACTCGCCGTCCGGCGTGTAGTGTTCCACGCACGCCTCAAGGAGATCTCAGTAAATCGTAGAGGCCCAGCAGGATCGAGGCCTATAGAGCCATGGGTTATGTAAAAGTGAACTCCGGAGCCATGGAATGAAGGCAAAGAAGGAACAGGATTGGGTTTTAGTCAGTAAAAGTCTGACACGCACTCACGTTCCGCTCAGAGCGGAAGAAATCATTGGATGATATCCCACCTAAAAAAAACCACTGTACTATCACGGCACGTGTCCGTGACAATAATATATATTTTTTTTAATTAAAATTGGGCGTCATGTAGATGGAGAGGGAGGCCAAAGAAAAGACGGATTTTGTGAGGAGTGATCCGACAGAAAAGGCAGTCGTTAATAGCGTGACAGAAATCAGAAATCAGAAGCGTTTATTTCAAATAGACCAATTACAGGCACTTTTGAATTATCAAAATGTCGGACAGTTTAAAAAAAAAGTGAAGCTAAATTGCACGTTCCAAAGCGTAGATTTCTAAAGAAAAGAACGTGCAAGAAACTCCATGGATGTGACAGTAACGGTTAATAGGACAGAATGAAAGAAAATATGTGTTGCATTGAGCCCAAATAACAATGGTTATACAAGGGAAGAAAGATGATGATTATGAATCTTAGATATCGTCTTAAGAGGGACCGAACAGCCTATCTTCGACGTGAGCATGGTTTAGAAACTTGTTGCTCTGTTAGCATTCAGCAATTCTGTCACGCATTTGAATATTTCACAAAACTTGTTCCAGAAAATACTTGTTTTTTTTATAAACCCTAAAAATTGTTGGAATAGATTTTTGTCATTCAGAATCTAGATTAAATGCGCAAGGTTTCTAGTATAGCTATATATATATATATAGCTATACTAGAAACCTTGCAATCAATCAAAAAATCAAAAATCAATTTTTTGATTGACACAAAATAGCAGATTTTCAAAAGCCTTTAGAGAATTAATTTAATCCAAAACGTTTTAATTTCAATAGAAACCTCATCTAGATTTCTTTTGAAAATATCTTTGTTTCCAAAATATCTGGACAAATATGTGTAATAAAGTCATAATCACGTAAGAGCTATCGTATTAAAATGTATCACGGCCTGCCCGCTCTTAATTATTTCAAGTTCTAGAGGCAAGCAGAGTTTTTGACTGTTTTTAATCACCTATTTAACGAAGTTAAAGTAACACAAATAAATCTACGCTTCAGAAAACCAACTTTACCAACGTTTTTATTCACTGTCAAAAAAAAAAAACAAAATACGAAATATATGCTAAAGCTGTCCACTTTCTAAAGTGTAGAAAACCCCGAACGCGTCATCAATATCCGTCGGCTTAATGTTTTTAGCTCACAAAAGGGGTTTTTGGTTACGTATCGGGATATCCATAAAAAATCGTTGTTCGTTTTGAACGAATTTTTTGACCAACTAGGTAAGCCTCTTCATCGTTCTTTTTTGGCCTGGAGAGTTTTTAGAACGACTATTTTTTTCCAAATTTGAAATAACTTCTCTACAATGTTTGGATTTTTATTGGAAAACTATGAGCCAGCACTGAGTCCTCTATTTCATTTGTAGGCAGTCGTAAAAGACTAGGTTCGGCACAACAATAAAAAGTGTATTGTGCTAAGGCTGTGGATACATGTCAAAAAAGTCTTTGATAGTCTACTGATATACCTTTTGTGCAAACCAAACCTAAAGTCAGCCAAGTTTAGTAAAAGCATGGAATTATTATGTACGATAAAAGATAGACATGCGATAGTTATGCGACAGTACTGACCTATCAGAAAAAATGATCAAAACCAATCACGCCTCCCCTTGATATGTCAATGAACAACCAATTGGATTGTAATATATAGGTACTTATATTGTCTACTATAGTGATACATCACTAAAACAAAACAACTTCAGCACCTCTGTCGGTCGATAATACTATTTCACAACTGCCTAAAAACAAATAAATATTAAAACTTAATAGTATAGAAAAGTCGGTTAAAAAGAACTTATTGCGCATCAAAAAATTCATCCACATCGATATCAATAGGAAAATTGCCCAGAACGCTGACAGCATTGCCTTGTTGGATGGCAATGCTGATTCGCTTACCGAAGAAAAGCCCAGCGCTCTGGTCACGGGAAGAGTCAACTTAATTGTGTTATAAATATTATTTCATGATAAAATCACTAGTGTTTGACTATATCATGAAAAAGTCGTGAGTTTAACTGTTTTGACGATAATTATCATGAAATACATTTGGCTGCTTTCACTGTTTAGCGTCATATCGTGAAATTTAGCTAACCCATATCACGTGTGGCGGCCACTATTCTAGTCATTACAAAATCTATGTTTAACGCTATAAAGCTGTGTGTATTCTAATTGAAAATCATTTTGGATATCGCATTTATTAAAGAACGTTACAGACTAAATAAAATCAAGCTATGACCAATAAAAGCAAAGCTAAAGACGCATGTGAAATCGCGAGAGACAGAAGGATCAATATTGCAATTGTTGACATATAAGATTTTACGGAGGTTCGGTACCGATTCTGAAAAGTTGGAATTTCAGATTCATTTTGCATCTTGCAATTACGGTTTTCGAAAATCGGATTTTAATTCGATTCAATTAATTTCATAAATTTTACACATAAGAAAATTACAATAATTACAGTAAATATATGTCAAAAATTAAAAATACAATAAAATAAAATTCATAATACATGTCAAATATTAAAAATATAATTAAATTCATAATTCAAGTCAAAATAAAAATACAATAAGATTATTTTTTACAAGCTTTCTATTAGCTTGCACTGTATGTAACTATGTATGTTCGGCTCAAATCTTGCAACTCAGTTTTGAAGCAGATATCTTCAACTGATTGAGCTGAAATTTTACATGCATGTGTAAATCGGGTGACAATGCAACATTATGATAACATGGAGCTGATCTGATGACGGAGCTGGAAGGTAGCCATATGAACTTAGCAATAAAACAATACAATCCCATCGAGTTTGGGCTCGTTTGATTAGTATTGACGATTACTTGGATCTTATATGGTAACCAGGGTCTGATGATGGAGCTGGAAGATTGCCATAGGAACTACACAATTAAAAGATATAACTTCATCGACTTTAGACTCATTTGATTTGTAATGACGAGTACTTTGATCATGTATGGTAGCCAGGGTCTGATGATGGAGTCGGAAGGTGGTCATAGGAACTCCGCAGTTAAACGACACAACCACATCGAATTTGGGCTCGTTTAGATTGTATTGACGAGTACTGTCATCCTATATGGTAGCCAGGGTCTGATGATGGAGTCGGAAGGTGGTCATAGGAACTCCGCAATTAAACGATACAAGCCCATCGAATGTGGGCTCCTTTGATTCGTATTGACGAGTACTTGGATCTTATATGGTAACCAGGGTCTGATGATGGAGCTGGAAGATTGCCATCGGAACTACGCAATTAAAAGATATAACCCCATCGACTTTAGACTCATTTGATTTGTAATGACGAGTACTTTGATCATGTATGGTAGCCAGGGTCTGATGATGGAGTCGGAAGGTGGTCATAGGAACTCCGCAGTTAAACGACACAACCACATCGAATTTAGGCTCGTTTGATTTGTATTGACGAATGCTTGGATCCTATATGGTAACCAGTTTTTTATGATGGAGCTGGAAGGTTACCATAGGAACTTCGTAAGAAATCGACACAATCCCATCGAGTTTGGGCTCATTTGATTTTTATTGATGAGTACTTGGATCTTATATGGTAACCAGGGTCTGATGATGCAGCTGGAAGGTTGCCATAAGAACTCCGTATTTAATCGATGTAACCCCATCGACTTTAGGCTCATTTGATTTTTAATAACGAGTACTTGAATATTATATTGTAACCAGGGTTTGGTGATGGATTTGGATCGTGGTCATTGGAACTCCACAGTTAAACGACACAACCCCATCGAATTTGAGTTCGTTTGATTTGTATTGACGAGTGCTTGGTTCCTATATGGTAACCAGGTTCTGATGATGGAGCTGGAAGGTTACCATAGGAACTTAAGTTACTAACCGAACACGGCAAGTTCGCGAAGTGCCTGTACAAGATTCGTGTGGAGACGACGCCTGGGTATCGCCACTGTGAAGAGCGCCCGGAAGACACGGTGGAGCACACAGTCGAGGTGTGCCCCGCTTGGGAAGAGCATCGCCGTGCACTTGTGGGGGTGATCGGTGGCGGCGATCTCTCGCGCCCGGGCTTGTTTCAGGCCATGCTCCGGAGCGAGGAGGAGTGGCAGGTGGTCGCCTCCTTCTGCGAAGCAGTAATGCTAGCAAACGAGGAGGCCGACCACATTAGGCAACGGCGCACACACCACTGCCACCGCCTGGATTCCGATCCACAGTAGGCGCGGGCTCGCGGACGGCGGGCAATGGGTAGCTCGCTGTCCGTCCGTCCGATAACGGTGCAAGTTGTTTACGGCGCGCACTGTTCCCACGTGCCTCAAGGAGTTGTCAGCAAACTGTAGGGGCCCAGCAGGGCCGAAGCCTACTGGGGCCAAAAGTTATGTGAAAATGTCACCCGGGGCCGTGGGACGAATGCAATGAATGGAACAGGGTAGATTTTTAGTCAGTAAGAGTCTGACACTATTTCCCGCCCCACCCAAGGGCGGGATTTGTCATTGGATGATTTTACCTACTATAAAAAAAAAAAACATTGGAACTTCGTAAGAAATCGACACAATCCCATCGAGTTCGGGCTCTTTTGATTTGTATAGATTAGTACTTGGATCCTATATGGTAACCAGGGTCTGATGATGGAGCTGGAAGGTGGCTACAAAAACTCCGCAATTAAACGACACAGCCCTCTCGTCCTTGGTCTCTTTAGATTTGTAATGACGAGTACTTTGATCAATATGGCAGTCGGGATCTGATGATGGAGCTGGAAGGTGGCCATAGGAGTTCCACAATAAAACGACATAATCACATCGAGTTTCGGATCGAATAAAATAAGTTCTAACCAGTCATAAGCGACTTGGATTCGCGCACGGAGGGTTTCGTACAAATTTACATAAGTAAATAGCTAGTTAGTTTTAATACACTCCTACAAAATACCAATTGAAAGGGCTTGCAGAGAGTAACTTGAAAAATAAAGTGACATAACTCTAAATCTAATATTCTCCTTTTTCTCAGTCATACTCTTGGTGGAGTGGTAGTGGTCTTCTGGTAGGTTGGTTGCGGCTTTTGCGAGACTTCAACATATTCATGGCACTTCCTGTACATTCAATGAGGGAACAGTCTGAAGATGATTTTGTGAGGTCTGTCCATCAGGTAAGCGATTGGCCGCGAGAACGTAGGCCATCTACTCTTTCCTGTACCACTAAACGTTCCAAAGAACTTACATTGCGTATGATATATCCAAACAGCATAAAAATTCGCTGTTGCACAATCGACGAAAGCTTTTGTTTTGATGCAAAGCTCTTTAGGAATGGAAACGTTAGTGCGTTGAGCAGTCTGTTTTATCCTCTGTAAACGCCTCCAGCGTCACATTTCAAGAGCGTCAATCGTTTTACGGTGCTTGAATCTTCTCCGCATTTCCTAGGATTTGTGATTGTGGATCCCAGGAAGATAAACTCTGGACAACTTCGCAATTGGCTATTTCATGTAAGTTAGGTTGATTGTTAGTCTTACGATCCACTACCATCATTTTGGTTTCATAAATCCAACCTGGTAGACTTCTTATGTGGTCGCCTCCTTCTGCGAAGCAGTTATGCTAGCCAAAGAGGACGCCAACCGCATCAGACAACAGCGCTTACGCCGCAGCCGCCGCCGTAATTCCGATCCCAATTTCCTGCCACCGTAGGTGCGGGCTTGAGGACGACGCGCAATGGGTAGCTCGCTGTCCGTCCGGTAACAGACCGAACCAAGCCGGAGGGCGGGGGATGTCATTGGATGATTTTTCCCAACATAAAAAAAAACCTGGCAGACTTCTAAAGATAGCAGATTAAGTTTCTTATGCTTTCCTATGATATGGGTAGCAAATGTGAGGATTTGCTGAGAATACAAATGTGATTTAAATAAGGTATAACTAAAAAGTAAAAAATAAATTACAAATAAAAAAACTTTTTTAAAAACAAGCTTTCAATTAAATGGGCTAAAAAGAAGAAAATAAACTTTTCCTTTATAACTTTTACTATCAATTTATAACGACATTACACAATTTATATGATATAAAAGCTTGTCGCGAGATTTAACTGTGTAAATACACAGCTAAATAACTTCATTAATTAAATAAGTTAAATAACTTCATCTATTGATTTTAATATTTTCAAAATCTCGCGACAAGCTTTTATATCATATAAATTGTGTAATGTCGTTATAAATTGATAGTAAAAGTTATAAAGGAAAAGTTTATTTTCTTCTTTTTAGCCCATTTAATTGAAAGCTTGTTTTTAAAAAAGTTTTTTTATTTGTAATTTATTTCCTATCAACAGACCAAGTAATTCCAGTGGGTACGTCAAGGTCATCAAGAGACCTGCCTACACTCAATTAAGTCATATGACCGTTAACTTAATAACATTTACTCAGGCATCTAATTTGTTAGCCTACCGGTCTACTCCACGCCTGCGATTTGATTGACCCTAATCGACGGAGTAGCCTAAATAGTCGGTCAAAGTAATGAGCCTTAATGGATCCAGGCGCGAGCTTGCTTTGATTCCTATTCATGAATATTTTGATAAGTACCTAAATTGAACATGTTTCATGATATGTTCTAGGGATGTAACGATAGTGGTTATAATTATTGGAATCTGAAACCGAAATCGGAATAGAAATCGTAACCGGAATCAAAACAGGAATGGAAACTGGAAACGCAATTGGAAGCGGAGGCGTAGTATTAGTAACGTCAAATGAAACACTATTAAAATTAATCAAAAACTCGGTTAAACAGGTATTCCTAAATGAAGCGCAAACTCACATGCCAAATACCAAACAAAGTACTCGTAACAAGTGAATTATATTATTAATCAACTGAAAGCACGGGGAGAGAGTGAGTAAACGACAAGTTTAAACTAGTTTGTACCTCCGAGGTAACTTCCGATTCAATAATATTTTTTATAGTTTGTGCATGTATATATATTTGTATTGACATTACATTTAAATAAATAAATTACAAATAAAAAAACTTTTTTAAAAACAAGCTTTCAATTAAATGGGCTAAAAAGAAGAAAATAAACTTTTCCTTTATAACTTTTACTATCAATTTATAACGACATTACACAATTTATATGATATAAAAGCTTGTCGCGAGATTTTGAAAATATTAAAATCAATAGATGAAGTTATTTAACTTATTTAATTAATGAAGTTATTTAGCTGTGTATTTACACAGTTAAATCTCGCGACAAGCTTTTATATCATATAAATTGTGTAATGTCGTTATAAATTGATAGTAAAAGTTATAAAGGAAAAGTTTATTTTCTTCTTTTTAGCCCATTTAATTGAAAGCTTGTTTTTAAAAAAGTTTTTTTATTTGTAATTTATTTTTTACTTTTTAGTTATACCTTATTTAAATCACATTTGTATTCTCAGCAAATCCTCACATTTGCTACCCATATCATAGGAAAGCATAAGAAACTTAATCTGCTATCTTTAGAAGTCTGCCAGGTTTTTTTTTATGTTGGGAAAAATCATCCAATGACATCCCCCGCCCTCCGGCTTGGTTCGGTCTGTTACCGGACGGACAGCGAGCTACCCATTGCGCGTCGTCCTCAAGCCCGCACCTACGGTGGCAGGAAATTGGGATCGGAATTACGGCGGCGGCTGCGGCGTAAGCGCTGTTGTCTGATGCGGTTGGCGTCCTCTTTGGCTAGCATAACTGCTTCGCAGAAGGAGGCGACCACATAAGAAGTCTACCAGGTTGGATTTATGAAACCAAAATGATGGTAGTGGATCGTAAGACTAACAATCAACCTAACTTACATGAAATAGCCAATTGCGAAGTTGTCCAGAGTTTATCTTCCTGGGATCCACAATCACAAATCCTAGGAAATGCGGAGAAGATTCAAGCACCGTAAAACGATTGACGCTCTTGAAATGTGACGCTGGAGGCGTTTACAGAGGATAAAACAGACTGCTCAACGCACTAACGTTTCCATTCCTAAAGAGCTTTGCATCAAAACAAAAGCTTTCGTCGATTGTGCAACAGCGAATTTTTATGCTGTTTGGATATATCATACGCAATGTAAGTTCTTTGGAACGTTTAGTGGTACAGGAAAGAGTAGATGGCCTACGTTCTCGCGGCCAATCGCTTACCTGATGGACAGACCTCACAAAATCATCTTCAGACTGTTCCCTCATTGAATGTACAGGAAGTGCCATGAATATGTTGAAGTCTCGCAAAAGCCGCAACCAACCTACCAGAAGACCACTACCACTCCACCAAGAGTATGACTGAGAAAAAGGAGAATATTAGATTTAGAGTTATGTCACTTTATTTTTCAAGTTACTCTCTGCAAGCCCTTTCAATTGGTATTTTGTAGGAGTGTATTAAAACTAACTAGCTATTTACTTATGTAAATTTGTACGAAACCCTCCGTGCGCGAATCCAAGTCGCTTATGACTGGTTAGAACTTATTTTATTCGATCCGAAACTCGATGTGATTATGTCGTTTTATTGTGGAACTCCTATGGCCACCTTCCAGCTCCATCATCAGATCCCGACTGCCATATTGATCAAAGTACTCGTCATTACAAATCTAAAGAGACCAAGGACGAGAGGGCTGTGTCGTTTAATTGCGGAGTTTTTGTAGCCACCTTCCAGCTCCATCATCAGACCCTGGTTACCATATAGGATCCAAGTACTAATCTATACAAATCAAAAGAGCCCGAACTCGATGGGATTGTGTCGATTTCTTACGAAGTTCCAATGTTTTTTTTTTTTATAGTAGGTAAAATCATCCAATGACAAATCCCGCCCTTGGGTGGGGCGGGAAATAGTGTCAGACTCTTACTGACTAAAAATCTACCCTGTTCCATTCATTGCATTCGTCCCACGGCCCCGGGTGACATTTTCACATAACTTTTGGCCCCAGTAGGCTTCGGCCCTGCTGGGCCCCTACAGTTTGCTGACAACTCCTTGAGGCACGTGGGAACAGTGCGCGCCGTAAACAACTTGCACCGTTATCGGACGGACGGACAGCGAGCTACCCATTGCCCGCCGTCCGCGAGCCCGCGCCTACTGTGGATCGGAATCCAGGCGGTGGCAGTGGTGTGTGCGCCGTTGCCTAATGTGGTCGGCCTCCTCGTTTGCTAGCATTACTGCTTCGCAGAAGGAGGCGACCACCTGCCACTCCTCCTCGCTCCGGAGCATGGCCTGAAACAAGCCCGGGCGCGAGAGATCGCCGCCACCGATCACCCCCACAAGTGCACGGCGATGCTCTTCCCAAGCGGGGCACACCTCGACTGTGTGCTCCACCGTGTCTTCCGGGCGCTCTTCACAGTGGCGATACCCAGGCGTCGTCTCCACA
Source organism: Leucania comma (assembly GCA_958295575.1). Taxonomy (NCBI): domain Eukaryota; kingdom Metazoa; phylum Arthropoda; class Insecta; order Lepidoptera; family Noctuidae; genus Leucania; species Leucania comma. The sequence goes on from OY282469.1 coordinate 8,250,869, forward strand.
CGAATCTTGTACAGGCACTTCGCGAACTTGCCGTGTTCGGTTAGTAACTTAAGTTCCTATGGTAACCTTCCAGCTCCATCATCAGAACCTGGTTACCATATAGGAACCAAGCACTCGTCAATACAAATCAAACGAACTCAAATTCGATGGGGTTGTGTCGTTTAACTGTGGAGTTCCAATGACCACGATCCAAATCCATCACCAAACCCTGGTTACAATATAATATTCAAGTACTCGTTATTAAAAATCAAATGAGCCTAAAGTCGATGGGGTTACATCGATTAAATACGGAGTTCTTATGGCAACCTTCCAGCTGCATCATCAGACCCTGGTTACCATATAAGATCCAAGTACTCATCAATAAAAATCAAATGAGCCCAAACTCGATGGGATTGTGTCGATTTCTTACGAAGTTCCTATGGTAACCTTCCAGCTCCATCATAAAAAACTGGTTACCATATAGGATCCAAGCATTCGTCAATACAAATCAAACGAGCCTAAATTCGATGTGGTTGTGTCGTTTAACTGCGGAGTTCCTATGACCACCTTCCGACTCCATCATCAGACCCTGGCTACCATACATGATCAAAGTACTCGTCATTACAAATCAAATGAGTCTAAAGTCGATGGGGTTATATCTTTTAATTGCGTAGTTCCGATGGCAATCTTCCAGCTCCATCATCAGACCCTGGTTACCATATAAGATCCAAGTACTCGTCAATACGAATCAAAGGAGCCCACATTCGATGGGCTTGTATCGTTTAATTGCGGAGTTCCTATGACCACCTTCCGACTCCATCATCAGACCCTGGCTACCATATAGGATGACAGTACTCGTCAATACAATCTAAACGAGCCCAAATTCGATGTGGTTGTGTCGTTTAACTGCGGAGTTCCTATGACCACCTTCCGACTCCATCATCAGACCCTGGCTACCATACATGATCAAAGTACTCGTCATTACAAATCAAATGAGTCTAAAGTCGATGAAGTTATATCTTTTAATTGTGTAGTTCCTATGGCAATCTTCCAGCTCCATCATCAGACCCTGGTTACCATATAAGATCCAAGTAATCGTCAATACTAATCAAACGAGCCCAAACTCGATGGGATTGTATTGTTTTATTGCTAAGTTCATATGGCTACCTTCCAGCTCCGTCATCAGATCAGCTCCATGTTATCATAATGTTGCATTGTCACCCGATTTACACATGCATGTAAAATTTCAGCTCAATCAGTTGAAGATATCTGCTTCAAAACTGAGTTGCAAGATTTGAGCCGAACATACATAGTTACATACAGTGCAAGCTAATAGAAAGCTTGTAAAAACAATGACACCTTAACAACTCCAATGTCAAAATAAATAGTGATTTTCATCAGTGTATATATAATTCTGCTGTATATTGTGTATTGGTCACCTAGCTTCTCTTATACGGCTTGACCGATTTGGATGAAATCATGACACTTTGTGTGTATTCTTTGAGTTAAGATTTACTTTAGGTGTGTTTCTGGATGGTCCGAAAATACAATGGGCTCTATTGTATTTTCGGACCATCCAGAAACACACCTAAGGTAGGTGTCGCTATAATCCTGATCTCATTTTTTTTTTTTTAATAAAATGTTAGATTCAGATAGCAAGAATCATATACCTCCTAAACTTGCCATGTCCGGTGAGGACCTGCGTCTTGCGGAGGGTGAGGCGTCGCCGTAACGCCTCTTCAGCCAGTTCTCAAAGAGGGGACTTACCGTCATGATTATGGCTTGCCCAAGTTGCAATCCGTGAAAATACTTGCATCGTGGATGACGTTAGTTACAATTAAACATATTTATCAATCACTAACTTAAATACAATAATTAAATAGTGCAGTGGTGGCCGACTGGTAACGGCCCCGACTTACGAGTTATAGGTCGCAGGTTCAAACCCAGTCGGGTGCATTACTTTGTGTAATTTATTTCATCGCCACTGCTCTCAAAACGGTGAAGGAAAACAACGTGAGGAAACCGGCATGTCCTAGAACCAAAAATTCGAAGACATGTGACATCTACCAACCTGCACTGGGCCCGCGTGGTGAATTACGGTCCATTCCCTCTTCTAGAGAGGAGGCCTGTGTCCCAGCAGTGGGAATTTTAAAGGCTGATGATGATGATGAACTTAAAGTTACTTCGCCCGCGTGAAAGTATAAAACTGTTCCAAAGGAAGGTACTCCTGAGTTGAAAAGTATCCTATGAGCTATTCCAAGATATAGTTTATCCGTTTACGAAGTTTCATCGAAATCTATTCAGCGGTTCGAACGTGTAGCACTACGAGTATCAAGCATACACACGCACACACACAAACTTTCTTCTTTATAACACTAGTGTTATAGTCTGAAAATAATTACTTATTTAAAGCATTCTGTTCAACCATTCGTTTCTGCTGAATAATCTAAAATATAAAATAATGTTCCATTTGTAGGTACTACTATCGAGAGGAAAGTTTTAGCTGTATTTAAGTTTGTTTGTAAATAAAAACACAGTATTGTTACAAACGGGACGAGAACTTGACTTGCTGACTTCATAAATGAGTTTTGTAGATTTATTCCACCAATTGCTTTTGAGATTTCAAGAAACAATTTAAGCAACAATTTAAGCTTTTCAATATCTGTCAGTCGTGGAAAATCGTCGAAAATAAAGTTAAAAGGACTACAGGAACTAAAACGCGTTCACTCTTATTCAAATGAAAGAGATGCGTAATGATACTCGTACAATGCTTGCAAAATATGAAATGTTTCAGTGATTTATAAAAAACTAATATTGAATGATTGCATGTATATTAATCCGGTTTTTAAACAATAAAAGTAATTTTAGAGGCATTTTTGTGATTTTTAGGTTTCCGTAGCTCAAAAGGAAAAAACGGATCCATTATAGGATCACTTCGTTGTCCGTCTGTCTGTCTGTCTGTGTGTCAAGACCCTTTATCTCGGAAACGCGTGGAGGTATCGAGTTGAAATTGAATTTTTTTTAATTGAAATACCGTATAATCTAATTTCTAAGTTAACAACAAAACAAGATACGGCCGGTAGATATGTCATAAAAACGTGCCTATATTTCAACACTCTCAAGGGAATCAAAATTCGTAGGGTACTTCACGTTGGCCTAGAACCCTGAAATTTGGCATGAAGCAAAGTCTTAAAGCACAAGTATAGGAAAAATTCCGAAAACTCTAAATTTGTAGTTATGTCACAAAAAACAACACTTTTTCGATTCGGAAAAATCTTCAAGACTCGATTACATAAGTTAGTTTGTACGGAACCCTCGTGTGCGAGTCCGACTCACACTTGCCCAGTTTTTTCTATTATACTAAGTTAGCTGTAGTATCTTTTGAATACACTATCTATTTAGCATTTATCCTGAAGAATAGCAGAGCATAGCTTAGCCTTATAATGTTCTCACTGCTGTGACTCAGGCCTCCTCTCTAGGAGAGGGAATGGGCCGTAATCCACCACGCAGGCCCAGGTTAGTGGATGTCACATATCTTCGAATTCTTGGTTCTAGGACATGCCGGTTTCCTCACGATGTTTTCCTTCACCGTTTTGAGAAGAACAACATATATTTTTTTGATTCTGTTCACTGCAGTAGATCTTATACACTATAAAACTCACTATTAGCTTCTGGGGCCATGACGTGTTAAAATGTTATACGTGTGAGCGAGAGAGCTATACATCCTATCCCTTTTACAGTTTCAGTTTACGTAAAGCTCGTGAAAGGGCCCTGTAGTCTCTTCAAATGGAAAAGCTGTTTCTACATTACAGGCCCTTGCTATTTACATTCATTAATCTTATGTAAAACTTGATTAAGACACTCAAACATGATGTACTTAATGTAAGTCTCGGCGGGGATTTCATACGTTATTCACATTTATGTTGCCTTAGTAACATAGCCGATTATTGCCGTGAACTTCATTATCATTTCTTGTTTTTTTTTTTTTCATATAACACACGTGTAATTTCCCACCTAAATAAAAAAAAACACGTGTAATTACTATGCCAATTAATAAGGCCCATATTTCAAGTTAGGCCCATATTTTAAGAACTTTTACTCGACTTGGTAACCTATGACTATGGAAAATACTTTCGAATAATAACATTTCTTTATTTTCAGGCTAATAAGGACTATAAACACAGAATAATCTTCACAATAATAAATAAAAAATACCTTATATTCATGGTTGACACTAATTTTTTTTTTTGTTTTCAGATACGAGCTAAAGTAATGGGTTGTCTAGTGACACAAGCTTGGTTCATGTCGTTCGTACAGTTGGCCGCTTTTACAGCTGTTGCGAACTTCCTCGGGACACACGTCGTAGTTTATTGTTATGCCGGAATCAACCTCTGCGGAGCTCTTGTCAGCCTGGTATTTTTGCCCGAGACTAAAGGCAAAACTGCTGAACAAATCGAAATGGATCTACTAGGCAAATAAAACTCGCGCCATATAAGTTGAAACAAAATGGCATTTGACCTTCAATTCGAGTCTGCAGTAACAGATTTTCGGGGTTTTTTTTTTCAATTGAAACGGGGGGCTGTGCGTAACCATAGCAACGACGGTCATTTTGGTTCAACATATTTGCGCATACTATAGTTGTATAATTCTTTTATAGCAAACAATTTATTTTATAGTCAAATGTCTACATACATTTGACTATAAAATAACTTGTTTGATACAAACTAACTGCTTGATTAGTTTTTGTTAGTTTGAACGTGTGCGTTCGCGAAATAAGTACTCGGAATTACTAATTAAATTCGACTTTGAGAGGAAACTGTGAATGAGAATTTGTGTGCAATAATTATTTTAATCTAACTAGTTCACAATACCTATGGCAAATAAATTAACTTAATTAAATAGAACAAATAAATGTCAACGTCGAAGTTAGTACAAAAACATTGATATGGTGAGAATACACAATAACAATGTTTTTGTAATTTGTTATTATAATTTACAAAATAGCATTATAATAATGCCTAGGGCTAAAACAAGCAATCTCAGATTGTATAAAATAAAATGAATAAGCATGAACACAGAATTTTATTTATCACTTTTACGACCACACATTACGACCTTTCTATCAAACCTACCTACTTTTTATTCAAATATGAAATAATGACTATAAATGAATAAATAACATGCTGGTAGTTTTTACTTTACGGCAGGTAAAATCATCCAATGACAATTCCCGTCCTTGGGCGGAGCGGAAAATAGTGTCAGACTCTTACTGACTAAAAACCTACCCCGTTCCTTCGTTACTCATCGTTCCGGGGCCGAGCCTTCTTTTCAGAAAGTGGCCCTTGGCCCCAGTAGGCTTCGATCCTGCCTGCTTGCAGTTAGCAGGCTATGCCTCTACGGTTTGCTGACAACTCCTTGAGGCGCGAGCAAACAGTACGCGCCGTCGACGACTTGGGCTCGGTCCGGTCGGTTACCGGACGGTCGGACAGCGAGCTACCCATTGCTCGCCGTTCGCAAGCCCACATGCTGGTTTGTGGTAGTTTTTTTTATGGTAGGTAAAATCATCCAATGACAAATTCCGCCCTTGAGCGGAGCGAGAAGTAATGTTAGACTCTTACTGACTAAAAACCTACCCCGTTCCTTCGTTGCCTATCGTTCCGGGGCCGGATATTCCTTTCGGAAGCTGACCCATAACCCCAGCAGGCTTCGTCACTGCCTGCCTGCAGCTAGCAGACTGGGCCTCTACGGTTTGCTGACAGCTCCTTGAGGCGCGCGGGAACAGTACGCACCGTCAACGAGTTGGACTTGGTCCGGTCGGTTACCAGACGATTGGACAGCGTGCTACCCATTGCACGCCGTCCGCAAGCCCGCGCCTACGGTTTTTTTTTTTTTTTTTTTTTTTTTTTTTTATGGTAGGTAAAATCATCCAATGACAAATCCCGCCCTTGGGCGGAGCGGGAAGCAGTGTCAGACTCTTACTGACTAAAAACCTACCCCGTTCCTTCGTTGCCTATAGTGCCGGGGCTGAGCCTTCCTCTCAGAAAACGGCCCTTGACCCCAGCAGGCTTCGACCCTGCCTGCCTGCAGTTAGCAGGCTGGGCCTCTACTGTTTGCTGACAACTCCTTGAGGCGCGCGGGAACAGAACGCGCCGTCGACGACTTGGGCTCGGTCCGGTCTTTTACCGGACGATCGGACAGCGTGCTACCCATTGCACGCCGTTCGCAAGCCCGCGCCTACGGTGGCCGGAAATCGGGATCGGAATCCCGGCGGCGGCTGGGGCGAGCGCCCCGTTGCCTCTGCCTGATGCGGTCGGCCTCCTCCTTTGCTAGCATTACTGCTTCGCAGAAGGAGGCGACCGCCTGCCATCCCTCCTCACTACGGACCATGGCCTGAACCAAGGCCCGGCGAGAGAGATCGCTGCCGCCGATCGCCCCCACGAGGACACGGCGATGCTCCGCCCAGGCGGGGCACACCTCTACAGTGTGCTCCACCGTGTCCTCCGGGTGTTCCGCACAGTGGCGACACCCGGGCGAATCCTCCGCACGAAGCCCGCGCCTACGGTGGCCGAAAATCGGGATCGCAATCCCGGCGTTGGCTGGGGCGAGCGCCCCGTTGCCTCTGCCTGATGCGGTCGGCCTCCTCCTTTGCTAGCACTACTGCTTCGCAGAAGGAGGCGACTGCCTGCCATCCCTCCTCACTCCGGACCATGGCCTGAACCAAGGAACGGCGAGAGAGATCGTTGCCGCCGATCACCCCCTAGGATACGTTGATGCTCCGCCCAGGCGGGACACACCTCAACAGTACGCTCCACCGTGTTCGCCGGGTGTTCCGCACAGTGGCGACACCCGAGCGAATCCTCCGCACGATGGTTTGTAGTAGTTTGTAATTTCAGCCAAATCGTCCAAGACGTCCAATTTTGGACACTTTGGCCAAGTATCGTCACAAGGAGCGGTCGTATGCGTCTCGCATGATTCGGATGCCTCCCACTGCTGCAATCGACCATCTGCAAACAATGTGCTTTGCGCACCTCCACTTAGGTTTGATGTTTTGTTTCTTCGGGCTATTTCAGTATTATTAGTTATCCTGCACCATAAACATACTATATTGACTGGCCTGTTGGTTAAGTAGTTAGTAGCCCTAACTGCTATGCTGAAGGTCGTGGGTTCGATTCCCACCCAGGACAAATGTTTGTGTGATGACCACGATCATTTGTTTTGTGTCTGGGTGTAATTTATCTATAATATGTATGTATTTAGAAATATATAAGTATGTTTATCAGTTGTCTAGTACCCATAACTCTAACTCTGCTTAGCTTGGGACTAGACGACAACGTTGTGTGATAGTTGTGGAATATTATTATTATATTATCATTATTATTATATCTTTTTCGAACAGCAAATGGACGTGTGTATGTTTGTTACTCCTTCACGTTCAAACTGTAGGATAATTTTGTACAAAAAGCACATTTATAATATAGAGCATGTCCTGGAGCGGTGCAAAGCGTATCTTTTTAACTTTTTGCCTTGGGTTCCTTTCCTCAAAAGGAGAATCACTTTGTTCTCCATCTGTCTGTCTTTCAGTCTGTCTATCTGTGTGTCTAGACCAATTATCTCGGAAACGTGTGAAGGTACCGAGTTGAAATTAAAACCGTATATTTGAGCCTACATTCCCTTTAAGCTGTGAAAATATCAAACTTTTAAGTTAACGACGGCCGTTTAGGACGCAGAAGCCGTACATTTTGACGTGATTTAGACACTCTCAATCAAAGACATTTAATGTTATACTACCAATAGACAGGGCATAGCGAACAAAATTGTAATCCGAGACTTGTTACCTAGGGGTAGTAAGTCGCTCAGTCTAGTGTGGACGACTGGACCCAACTTCAGTTTATTTCCGTAAATATTGTTCGTATTTACTCTGTAATTAATTAGAATTCAATAATTTTCGCAGATAGTTTTAGAAAATAGCGTAAAAACATATAAATTACAGATTCAATTCGCATGTTTTCTATTGAAAGCTAGCTTACGTAGGATGGCAGTTTTTCTAAGACATTTCTTCTGATGTCCGCTCTATAGAATCTCTATAATCTCTTTGCTCTCAATGAAATCAAAATTCGTAAGGTACTTTTAGTTGACCTAGAACCCTGAAATTTGGCATTAAGGAAGGTCTTATAGCACAAGTATAGGAATAAATCTGAAAACCGTAAATTTGTAGTAGTATGTCACATAAAAAAAAACACTTTTCGATTTGGGAAAATCTTCAAGACTCGATTGGGCAATTGAATAATTATTTACATAAGTTAGTTTGTTTGGAACCCTCGGTGTGCGAGTCCGACACTCACTTGCCCATTTTTCTTTTCTATTTTTTTTTTATCTTTGTTCTCTTTGGTAATTTTCTACTTAGTAGAAGCCAGTAATTTCATAAACGCAAGTATCATTTTCCAGTATAAAGAGTTGATCTTTGAAAACTTGTTTCCAAACGTAAATTTATACTGACCTAAAATTTGAGCCGCGACCGCTTATCAAGTCGTACGTCGCAACTACTTTCAAAAAGCTCGTTTACGAAGCTCGTTAAAAGTCAAACATTTTCATAACGATCCCGTATGTTGGAGCTTGTGGGAATTTGTAATCCTACCTTTTTATCCCCTTTTAACTGTTTACTCGCATTAGGAAGCCACGTTTTAAAGATCCAACTTTTTTTAAATCAAACTCGAGTATTCGTACTTTATTTTTTTAACGTTGGAAAATACAAAACAAAACAGGGCAAGATACTAACTCGCCTATAGCACGTGGACTGCTGATATTGTGCCCATATGGCACAATTTCACATTGGTCACGACGGCCACACGCATTCGGCGGCTAACGCTATTTCACTCGCACGATAACCCTGGCTCTTATCTCTGTCCTTGTCTATCAGTGACTACAGGTAGTGTAGATGTGTGAGTTTCGAGTCCAGGTTTTCTGATTGCGATGTTAGCGCGTAATGTATCTTCCCTTATAATATATCAATGTTGGGAAAATATCAAATGACTTCTCCCACTCTGGTTGGAGTGAGAAGTGTTTTTTTTTTCAGTTGCCCTTTGTGAGGACTACGGTAACAGGTCGACCAATCCTCTGCCCTAGTTGGTGGGCAACGGCCTTGACTGTTCTAGTTAATCTTGCTAAAAAATTTTTGAGGCACGTGTGGTCAACACTCGGTTGACCTAGACTTGGTACCTATCGAACACCCGGACGGCGATCTGCCGATTGCTTGCCGTTCGCATACCCTACGGTGACAGGGACTCATTCTACAAATCCTGATACTGGGGCGGACTACAGGTACTTTCTGGATTGCTTAATAAATATTTGAAATATCCACGGAGTTTTAATCCCATGTTTGTATTGAATTTTAAAGACTTTCTGATTGTACAAAATAAAACGTAACAGCTTTCAAACGGGATTTTACTTTCCTTTTTCTGTTTTTATCTCGTTTGATAGCAAAAACAGGTAAGCGTATAATATCCATAAACTGGAAAGATTACTATAATCCAAGAAAATGACCACGGCAATAGAGAAGGCTGTTTGAAAAAGAAAAGTAAATTTTTTCAGAACACTAATTGCTGAAATTTCCTTTTTGTTGTTTTAACTAGCGTTGCAAAACTATTGAAATTCAGTAAAAACTATGAAACATGAAACGCTGATCATAAACAATTTCTTAAACAATTTTTTTTTTATAAACAATTTATTTATTCTTTTCTTTTTGCCCTTTTTTAATGAAATTGTGTAACTTAATGTAATATGTATGCACATATAAATATATGTTGGATCCAGCGTTGATTTGTTGACAACAAAACAAGGCACGCCATATAGTGGCGACTAGAAGAAATAGAGGTGGCGCGCCTAGACCGAGCCAGCCGTTTCCGCTTTGGCTACGAGCTTGGGGAAGGAGAATCCGCCGAGTACAGCGGACACTCTCAGCCAGGCCGTCCCAGAGTCAAGACGTTCTGAAACTGTCCGTTTTGTTGTTTGTACCTACCTAATAACAGTGCACTGTACCGAAATGTATTGAGAAGTAAACTGATTCAGTTCCTAACCATTTCTATTCATTGCACGATACCCACGTAGGCCCACCTGGTAGATGACCAGAGCTCGAACCATCCTGAACGAGCCGTCATATATAAATATTATTATATAATTATTTACATATCTACTCAATAGTACACCGCAGACTACCCCCTGTTTTATTTTAAATTCTTACGATCCATCCTAAGGTTGTCTGGTAGATATCGCTATCAGCGATAAGACCGCCATTGTACCCATAGATTTAAGTTTAAGTACCTATAAATTATCTTACTTCTTTGGTGTACAATAAAGTTTTATTCTATTCTATTCTAATTTCACGTTTATATAAAATCCAGTGAATGCCGCGACTCTCACCAGCTCATCGGTCCACCTTTTAGGAGGCCTCCAACGCAGCGTTCACTCCAGAACTTTTCAGCTCTATCGACTAAGCAAAATGAAGATATCCGCAGGAACCAAGGTTACCAACATAACCCAAAGAATTACCAAACTTAGTTGGCTGGGCAGGGCTCCATGTTCGCAGAACAGTTGGTCAATCAGCAATCACTTAAATCAAATTAATAACGACCTTCAGTGAAACTGATACTAAAGGTCAAGTTTGTCGAACAAAATAGCTTAAAACATCTGTTGAGTTTTAAAAGATTAATTAAATTAAATTGAAACAATATTGGGATTTCACTTCCTATTAGGGGGATGTTTGTTTAGGCTCCGCTTGGTTTTTGAAATATATACGTAAGTACTTTAGTCAAGTGAGTATAATTATGATAGCCTATTGTTTTAATTATAGGATAGAGATTTGTTTTGTTTGACTTTTTAATATCCAAAAATAGGTGATATTCAGGAGCTATCAGTGCTTCTGAATGTCACTTATTTTTGGATTGCTACCCAATACAACGTTTATTATTCGTAAGAAGCATTTGATTAGAATGTTGGCGGACACCAAAAAATTATAATTTGTTAATAATTATAATTTTCACTGATGTTTATAAGCAGAGGTTCCCCGCAATTTCACCCGCGTCTTTGGGTTCTGCTCTGCTCCTATTAGTCGTAGCGTAATGTTATATAGCCTTCTTCGATAATGAACAGGTAATTTCTGAGATTAGCGTGTTCAATCAAGCATATTATATTAACTGTAAAGATCATGTTCAAATTACAATAAGTATGAAACCAATTTATTTGCGTTCAGAGTTCGAAGAGTTTCTTGCATATTCTTCTTTATATAGAGATCTATCTTTTAGAACTATTATTATTATTATTGAAATGTGATTTTAATCATGAATGCTGCAATACTAATTTTTTATATAATATGTATATATTTAGAAATATATAAGTATGTTTATCAGTAGTCTAGAACTCATAACACAAGCTCTGCTTAGCTTGGGACTAGACGGCGCTGTGTGATAGTAGTGGAATATATTATTATTTCTATGAAGGTATAGTGTATCTCAGAACCCGTCCTGGACCTTTGGAAGGCGTTCGAGGAGCCGAAACCAACTCGCAGAGGCCCTTTAGATACTTTTAATGGAACGAGTACCGATGCCAACCTGACTTGCACACTCAACAAATGGGCCCCCAAAATGCTTGAGGAGTGGAGAGGTATACTACGGCTATCAGAACAATCTCGGAAGTACGGTCAAGATCCCTACCAGCACCTTACTAGATTATACATCCTTTTCCTGACCACGTTTGCTCTTGCGAATCTCCACTCAAGCCAGCCAATAAAGCCAAGAGAGAGGTGGGAGCTCTGTTCATCGTCAGTGTTCATATTATTATTATTATTATATTATTACTAACACATTTTTTAAGGCTTGTTCCTAACGTCATATGAAAATTATTCCATCTGAATCAAAAGCATTTTTTTATTTTTCAAGGGTACTGTAAATGGTTTAGTTGGCAAAACCGTCAGGCACCGGCAGGGTATTTTTTTATTCTTTGATTTTTTGTTGTCAATACAAAGCTCACTCAGTTATTGTTATAACTTATTCCTTAAACTATTCAAATCAATTTTACTCTATTTTACTTTTACTTTACGGATTTATTAAAATAACTGCTATCGGCTTTTTTTTGTGAGGCTCAAAGTACTTAAACAGTGATTTACAAATAAACTAATCACAACAAAAATATCCATTCTCGAAAATTAATATTTCAGGTTGCGGTGATAAGTTTCAATTTACGAAACAAACCTTAATTAAATACCTGTTGACAAGAACAAATGATTGGTGAAAGAGTGCTTAATGAACTTGGGCTGATTAAATGCTTGTATTAGCGAGCTTTGCTTCATTTAACTCGTTTACGTTTATCAAGACAATTTTTAATATTCTTTTTCATTTTCTTTCTAACATTTTATTACTTTGAAAATTATAAAATACCAAAAATAAACAATGTGCCTAATTGAATAAATTTCCCTATCGCCGCCGTGGTTTTTAGGTGTTGAAAAATATTCCAATGACATCTCTGCGCCCTTGGCGGGACGAGAGATAGTGACAGACTTTTACTGACTAGAAACTCATTCTTTCTTTGCCTTCGTTTTCACACTGCCTCATGGCCCCAGTAGGCTTCGACCCAGCTGGGCCCCTACGGTTTGTTGACAATTCTTTGAGGCGTGTGTGAAACGATCGCGCCGTCGACGACCTGGGCCCGGTCCGGACTGTTACCGGACTGTCAGACGACGAGCTACTCATTGCTCGCCGTCCGCAAGCCCGCGTCTACAGTGGCCGGAGCACTCCTCCTCGCTTCGGACCATGGCCTGTATCAAGACCCGGCGCGAGAGATCGCTCCCACCAATGTCCTGGTGCTTGAGTGGCTAATCGACTTGTGAGCAAATTTTACAGGAGACATTTAAAAAAAAAATTAAGGATATTACCAGAAGTTCATTAAAGTCTGAAAGTGGTGACAGTTTGTCTTGGTATGGTCATGGTGAAGAGGAGGGATGTAACGTATATTTTGTTACTAAAATAGTTATGGGCTTAATGTGGATGGATGGAGAGGGAGGCCAAAGAAAAGATGGAGTTCGTGATAGCGTGAAGAGTGACAGGACAGAATAAAAAAAAACCTATTGCGCCGATCCCAAATAAAATGGCTCAAGGGTAGGAAGGTGATGATGACGATCAGAAGTTCATTAAAATCTTAGACCCAATAAAAACACGTAGTATTTCTTTGTTAAAAAGAAATACTACGACAACACAACAACAACAACAACGACTACTTTTTACTTTGAAATAAAAAAGTCAATTTTGTTAAAATTGATTTGCTGGCCATTCATGCCTTAGGGCAACGTTATACTGGCATAAAGACAGGGGCTCAGGAACGCAAAAGGCAACTAAAGGAACATAGATAAACTTAGTCAATAAATAAATTACAAATAAAAAAAACTTTTTTAAAAACAAGCTTTCAATTAAATGGGCTAAAAAGAAGAAAATAAACTTTTCCTTTATAACTTTTACTATCAATTTATAACGGCATTACACAATTTATATGATACAAAAGCTTGTCGCGAGATTTTGAAAATATTAAAATCAATTGATAAAGTTATTTAACTTATTTAATTAATGAAGTTATTTAGCTATGTAGTGTGTAGGTATTTACACAGTTAAATCTCGCGACAAGCTTTTATATCATATAAATTGTGTAATGTCGTTATAAATTGATAGTAAAAGTTATAAAGGAAAAGTTTATTTTCTTCTTTTTAGCCCATTTAATTGAAAGCTTGTTTTTAAAAAAGTTTTTTTTATTTGTAATTTATTTTTTACTTTTTAGTTATACCTTATTTAAATCACATTTGTATTCTCAGCAAATCCTCACATTTGCTACCCATATCATAGGAAAGCATAAGAAACTTAGTCTGCTATCTTTAGAAGTCTGCCAGGTTTTTTTTTTATGTTGGGTAAAATCATCCAATGACATCCCCCACCCTTCGGCTTGGTTCGGTCTGTTACCGGACGGACAGCCAGCTACCCATTGCCCGCCGTCCGTAAGCCCGCGCCTACGGTGGTAGGAAATCGGGATCGGAATTACAGCGGCGGCTGCGGCGTAAGCGTTGTTGCCTGATGCGGTCGGCCTCCTCCTTGGCTAGCATTACTGCTTCGCAAAAGGAGGCGACCACGTGAGAAGTCTACCAGGTTGGATTTATGAAACCAAAACGATGGTGGTGGATCGTAAGACTAACTATCAACCTAACTTAAATGAAATAGCCAATTGCGAAGTTGTCCAGAGTTTATCTACCTGGGATCCACAATCACAAATCCTAGGAAATGCGGAGAAGATTCAAGCACCGTAAAACGATTGACGCTCTTGAAATGTGACGCTGGAGGCGTTTACTGAGGATAAAACAGACTGCTCAACGCACTAACGGTTCCATTCCTAAAGAGCTTTGCATCAAAACAAAAACTTTCGTCGATTGTGCAACAGCGAATTTTTAAGCTGTTTGGATATATCATACGCAATGAAAGCTCTTTGGAACGTTTAGTGGTACAGGAAAGAGTAGATGGCCTACGTTCTCGCGGCCAATCGCCTACCAGATGGACAGACCTCACTAAATAATCTTCAGAGTGTTCCCTCATTGAATGTACACGAAGTGCCATGAATAGAGAGAGATAGAGAAGTCTCGCAAAAGCCGCAACCAACCTACCAGAAGACCACTACCACTCCACCAAGAGTATGGCTGAGAAAAAGAAGAATATTGGATTTTAGAGTTGTTTTTAAACAAGTTTTTTTATTTGTAATTTATTTTTTACTTTTTAGTTATACCTTATTTAAATCACATTTGTATTCACTTTATTTTTCAAGTTACTCTCTGCAAGGCCTTTCAATTGGTATTTTGTAGAAGTGTATTAAAGCTAACTAGCTATTTACTTATGTAAATTTGTACGGAACCCTCTGTGCGCGAGTCCAAGTCGCTTATGACCGGTTAGAACTTATTTTATTCGATCCGAAACTCGATCGGATTGTGTCGTTTTATTGCGGAACTCCTATGGCCACCTTCCAGCTCCATCATCAGATCCCGACTGCCATATTGATCAAA
The DNA here is from genome assembly GCA_958295575.1 of Leucania comma. Taxonomy (NCBI): domain Eukaryota; kingdom Metazoa; phylum Arthropoda; class Insecta; order Lepidoptera; family Noctuidae; genus Leucania; species Leucania comma. Next base: position 8,265,927 of record OY282469.1, read on the forward strand.
GTACTCGTCATTACAAATCTAACGAGACCAAAGACGAGAGGGCAGTGTCATTTAATTGCGGAGTTCTTGTAGCCACCTTCCAGCTCCATCATCAGACCCTGGTTACCATATAGGATCCAAGTACTCATCAATACAAATCAAAAGAGCCCGAACTCGATGGGATTGTGTCGATTTCTTACGAAGTTCCTATGGTTTTTTTTTATAGTAGGTAAAATCATCCAATGACAAATCCCGCCCTTGGGTGGGGCGGGAAATAGTGTCAGACTCTTACTGACTAAAAATCTACTCTGTTCCATTCATTGCCTTCGTCCCAGGGCCCCGGGTGACATTTTCACATAACTTTTGGCCCCAGTAGGCTTCGGCCCTGCTGGGCCCCTACAGTTTGCTGACAACTCCTTGAGGCGCGTGGGAACAGTGCACGCCGTAAACGACTTGCGCCGTTACCGGACGGACGGACAGCGAGCTACCAATTGCCCGCCGTCCGCGAGCCTGCGCCTACTGTGGCCGGAAATTGGGATCGGAATCCAAACGGCGGCGGCGTATGCGCCGTTGCCTAATGTGGTCGGCCTCCTCGTTTGCTAGCAGTACTGCTTCGCAGAAGGAGGCGACCACCTGCCACTCCTCCTCGTTCCGGAGCATGGCCTGAACCAAGCCCCAGCGCGAGAGATCGCCGTCACTGATCGCCCCCAAAAGTACACGGCGATGCTCTTCCCAAGCGGGGCACACCTCGACTGTGTGCTCCACCGTGTCTTCCGGGCGCTCCGCACAGTGGCGACACCCGGGCGTCGTCTCCGCACAAATCTTGTACAGGTACTTCGCGAACTTGCCGTGTTCGGTTAGTAACTTAAGTTCCTATGGTAACCTTCCAGCTCCATCATCAGAACCTGGTTACCATATAGGATCCAAGCACTCGTCAATACAAATCAAACGAACTCAAATTCGATGGGGTTGTGTCGTTTAACTGTGGAGTTCCAATGACCACGATCCAACTCCATCATCATACCCTGGTTACAATATAAGATTCAAGTACTCGTCATTAAAAATCAAATGAGCCTAAAGTCGATGGGGTTATATCGTTTAATTGCGGAGTTCTTATGGCAACCTTCCAGCTCCATCACCAGACCCTGGTTACCATATAAGATCCAAGTACTCATCAATAAAAATCAAATGAGCCCAAACTCGACAGGATTGTGTCGATTTCTTACGAAGTTCCTATGGTAACCTTTCAGCTCCATCATCAAAATCTAGTTACCATATAGAATCCAAGCACTCGTCAATACAAATCAAACGAGCCCAAATTCGATGGGGTTGTGTCGTTTAACTGCGGAGTTCCTATGACCACCTTCCGCCTCCTTCGTCAGACCCGGCTACCATTCATGATCAAAGTTCTCGTCATTACAAATCAAATGAGCCTAAAGTCGATGGGGTTATATCTTTTAATTGCGTAGTTCCTATGGCAACCTTCCAGCTCCATCATCAGACCCTGGTTACCATATAGGATCCAAGTACTCATCAATACGAATCAAAGGAGCCCAAATTCGATGGGGTCGTATCGTTTAACTGCGGAGTTCCTATGAACACCTTCCGGCTCCATCATCAGACCCTGGCTACCATATAGGATGAAAGTACTCGTCAATACAAACTAAACGAGCCCAAATTCGATGGGTTTTGTCGTTTAAGTGCGGAGTTCCTGTGACCACCTTCCACCTCCATCATCAGACCTTGGTTACCATATAGGATGAAAGTACTCATCAATACGAATCAAATGAGCCAAAATTCGATGGGGTTGTATCGTTTAACTGCGGAGTTCCTATGACCACCTTCCGGCTCCATTATCAGACCCTGGCTATCATACAGAATCAAAGTACTCGTCAATACTAATCAAGCGAGCCCAAACTCGATGGGGTTGTATTGTTTTATTGCTAAGTTTCTGTGGCTACCTTCCAGCTCCATCATCAGATCAGCTCCATGTTATCATAATGTTGCATTGTCACCCGATTTACACATGCATGTAAAATTTCAGCTCAATCGGTTGAAGATATCTGCTTCAAAATTGAGTTGCAAGATTTGAGCCGAACATACATAGTTACATACAGTGCAAGCTAATAGAAAGCTTGTAAAATATGACACTTTCCCGCTCGTTCCACCCAAAGTGGCAGTAGTTATTTAATATTCTACAAAAAAAGCTTGTTGGCCACAAATGATAAATAATATTTATTTTGCAAAAACGTTTTAAAAAAACAATTTACACGTAATTTTTTTTGTCAGTTTAAATTAGATGGGGCAGGTGTTTCCTAGCTAACTACCCTGAGAAGAAACACCGAAACAAACTCAGGGGTCAAAGTCTCTTTGAGATCCATGCAGATTAGTGTCTGAGACGGTCTTTTGAATAAAGGACTACACAGATTTGAGTGCACCGGTCCAGTCAGTGCAAGCGTTTGTCAGTATTCGTGTAGCAAAAACTTAAGACTACTAAGGAGCTTAACGACTTAACAAACAATACCAAAAAAAGGACATTTGGGTAGGCCGCATCAAAAACTCAAAACTGCCAGATATCATGTTAACAATTACATAAAAAGAAAACTAATCCACATAGTCTCCACATTCATAATAATAAAATAAAATTTAGGAAAATATAACACTTTACTAAGTAGCTTATTGCAAGTCGTAAAATACTCGTATAAAATAAATAAACAGAATAAAAAAATTCAATGTCAAATGGTAAAATAAAATAAAGAACCATCTCAGTTCTATGTCAAATTGTAAAATAAAAATAATCATCAATGTCAAATTTGAGACGAAAAATGTAAAAATACAATTTGACAGAAAAAAATGAAATGCGTTTAGATATGTATACATATTATTAAAAAATATAGTCAGTACTGGTGCAGGTCAATCCCAAGAATTTTTGTCCTCAAGATACTCCTTTACAGTATAAAAAAGCCTTCTGGCAAAGTTTTTTTGCTTTACAATTGACTTGAATTTGTCCAGGCTAAGTTTTTAAATGTGACTGGGAAGTTTATTATAAAAGTGTATACATTGGCATCTAAATGAGAAAAAAAAGGTGTATTTTTTGAGCCTAGTTGCCGAAATCACAAATTTGAACCACAAGTTAGTTCCTAGTATAATGAAGTACACATGTATTCGAGTTCATATAAACATAAACGTTATTAAATTATATAAATACTCGTAGTTATTTTAAATATTTAAATCGTTCGTACACACATTTTTGTAATAAAATAGTTTCCTGGTTTTTATTATTCATAAATTTGTACTCGACACGTGTCATAATATTCTTACATGAAACACTCTTGAATAACCTTGAATATTCTCACAACAAACGATTATTTTAACACACGTAATAATTTCGACAACCCAACTAGGTGTACCTTTAATAGACATTTTATCATCAACTTGCTTTGGTAAATAGAACGTTCAGTCTATTGGATACAGTTCACTTTCTACTGGCTCGAATCTTATTATAAAACGGAGTCTATAATGTGCTAAAATTATGCATAATAAAATTTACTTTTTGTAAAAGTGGCATCTAAAATTATGACACCAAAATAATCCAACATGTCACCGACGAAAACTGACAATAATTTCTGAAGCTATTTTAGTTTCGTGCTGAAATATCTAATAATGGAACCATAATTAGATATTTCACCTACCTATTAAATTTGTTTAAAGAATCTCCACGGTAGTCGTTGTTACTTTAAAATCTACTCAATTTATATGTTAATAAAGTTGGCTATCGATCAATGCCGCACAAAATATTTAAGGTACACTTTACGCTTGATATTTTTTCCTAAAATAATGCACTTACCGCATCATTGTTGATGAAGAAAGAGAGGTTGGCAGCTGGCAGCGAGTGGCGGCTGATGCACTCCACTTTTAGCTTCATGCCTGGTCTGTACCGACGCTTTAGACCGTGCATTGATGGCCCAGATTTAGGCAGAACTGGAGACAAAAATAAAGACTTTAATGTGGTTTTTAATTTTTCTATAGAGTATAGTGAGCCTATCGCCATTTTGATTTTTCTCTATTTTCTTTAAATAAATCATCAAAGCACACTCACAACTTTTAAGAAGAATCAAAACCAAAGTGACGAACACTAACACAAAAAGGCTAAACTGAGTTGTGACAGCCAGATTACCAAAAACCAGGGGTAGTCACACTACATATAATACTGGTTTTAACTTGCGTCCTGTTACATTGAAGCTGACCACACATAGTTAGGAAAATTCTAGACTGATTGGGCTATGTAAAATAATTAAACGTTTTTTAAAACCAATTGAATTACGAGTTATTTTGGCTTTCAGTTTTTTTTCTTTACAAACGATGACACTACGAATTACTCCTATCGTGAGTGCGTTCACGAACATGTAAACTCAAAGACACAAGACGCCCAGATCCGGAACACCTATCTGTTGGTAATACAAATATTTTTACCTCAACCTCAATGAAAATCAATAGATGAATGATGTGTTCTTTTATCGTTTCATCTTAGGCAGATGAAACGATAAAAGAACACAATAAATTAAATTAAGTGCTATGAGGATAGTTACACTAAATTGCGGCCATCCGTCAAGGTAAGACATTCTGCTAGAACAAAGCAAAAGTCTGTTTATTTATTTTTTTCGTCTGGTACTTGAAGTGTGACTTGGAACTTTTTAGCTCAGAGGAAATAAATATAGGAACTATCTAGTCAACTGGGCGATAAAAAAGACAGTGTTATGTTTTATTTACACAATATTTCCTTTAATGGGGTAAGGATCGAATCAACAGTAATTACGGCGCTTCTCAAAGCTACGATTAGGTCTAATGCAAATAGTTTTGCTTATAATTGCAGCACTTGAACCGTGTTAGTTATGCGGTAGTGCAATCAGGACTAGTAAAAGCAACTTTTCTTTTCAGTCGGTATACCATTAAATGACTCCAGATGGGTAGTTCTTAAAGTTCAATTTGGATTTACTATTCACTCACTATTAAAAAATAAACAGGAATTTTAAATATTTTTGTTACCATTTTGTAAACTGGTTGCAAAAAAAAACTCAAAATGAAATGTTATCATAAATTCAATGTGCATTTTTAAAGTAGAGAATTCATAACTTGTTTGGCCGTCGAAACAAATTCCTCTTAAAGCCATAAAAGCATGCAAAACGCAACCAAAACTGCCATTCAAATAAATTAAATTCAACTTTAACGAACGTTTCGCCCAAAAGTTATTAACGTACGGCCGTAACAGCAAAAAGGATCTATCTCACTCATTTTCAAGTACAGATAATTTCCGGATTATCGTGAACAGGGGTCGGATTTAAGCTTACATATAAAATGGATATTGTTCATCGCTGATAGGTGGCCATATTCTATCCCTTTACTATGCAAATAGGAGTAAGATGCTTTGGTACGATAACATGGAACAAGGGCACTAGTTTAGATTTATTCGTAAAGTTGTACAAAAGCACACACGCTGTGTATTGGGTCATGGCGTTCGATATACGTATCTTTATAGGTAAGTATATGGAAACTACTGCGACATCAGATAACTAAGCTTCAATGTATGCTGTTTCATTTTATATGAAGTTCACGTTGTGGAACTGTTTAGTTTTGCATTACAGTGTAGGTTAAAGTGAACTATGTTAACTAAAGTAGGTCATGAATAATTTTTTTAAAGAATTTGACGTATGTTGTTAAGTTTTTTATAACTTTTAAATGAAAAGTGAATAAAAATCAAAGAATAGTAATATAATAAATTACAAATAAAAAAAACTTTTTTAAAAACAAGCTTTCAATTAAATGGGCTAAAAAGAAGAAAATAAACTTTTCCTTTATAACTTTTACTATCAATTTATAACGGCATTACACAATTTATATGATACAAAAGCTTGTCGCGAGATTTTGAAAATATTAAAATCAATTGATAAAGTTATTTAACTTATTTAATTAATGAAGTTATTTAGCTATGTAGTGTGTAGGTATTTACACAGTTAAATCTCGCGACAAGCTTTTATATCATATAAATTGTGTAATGTCGTTATAAATTGATAGTAAAAGTTATAAAGGAAAAGTTTATTTTCTTCTTTTTAGCCCATTTAATTGAAAGCTTGTTTTTAAAAAAGTTTTTTTTATTTGTAATTTATTTTTTACTTTTTAGTTATACCTTATTTAAATCACATTTGTATTCTCAGCAAATCCTCACATTTGCTACCCATATCATAGGAAAGCATAAGAAACTTAGTCTGCTATCTTTAGAAGTCTGCCAGGTTTTTTTTTTATGTTGGGTAAAATCATCCAATGACATCCCCCACCCTTCGGCTTGGTTCGGTCTGTTACCGGACGGACAGCCAGCTACCCATTGCCCGCCGTCCGTAAGCCCGCGCCTACGGTGGTAGGAAATCGGGATCGGAATTACAGCGGCGGCTGCGGCGTAAGCGTTGTTGCCTGATGCGGTCGGCCTCCTCCTTGGCTAGCATTACTGCTTCGCAAAAGGAGGCGACCACGTGAGAAGTCTACCAGGTTGGATTTATGAAACCAAAACGATGGTGGTGGATCGTAAGACTAACTATCAACCTAACTTAAATGAAATAGCCAATTGCGAAGTTGTCCAGAGTTTATCTACCTGGGATCCACAATCACAAATCCTAGGAAATGCGGAGAAGATTCAAGCACCGTAAAACGATTGACGCTCTTGAAATGTGACGCTGGAGGCGTTTACTGAGGATAAAACAGACTGCTCAACGCACTAACGGTTCCATTCCTAAAGAGCTTTGCATCAAAACAAAAACTTTCGTCGATTGTGCAACAGCGAATTTTTAAGCTGTTTGGATATATCATACGCAATGAAAGCTCTTTGGAACGTTTAGTGGTACAGGAAAGAGTAGATGGCCTACGTTCTCGCGGCCAATCGCCTACCAGATGGACAGACCTCACTAAATAATCTTCAGAGTGTTCCCTCATTGAATGTACACGAAGTGCCATGAATAGAGAGAGATAGAGAAGTCTCGCAAAAGCCGCAACCAACCTACCAGAAGACCACTACCACTCCACCAAGAGTATGGCTGAGAAAAAGAAGAATATTGGATTTTAGAGTTGTTTTTAAACAAGTTTTTTTATTTGTAATTTATTTTTTACTTTTTAGTTATACCTTATTTAAATCACATTTGTATTCACTTTATTTTTCAAGTTACTCTCTGCAAGGCCTTTCAATTGGTATTTTGTAGAAGTGTATTAAAGCTAACTAGCTATTTACTTATGTAAATTTGTACGGAACCCTCTGTGCGCGAGTCCAAGTCGCTTATGACCGGTTAGAACTTATTTTATTCGATCCGAAACTCGATCGGATTGTGTCGTTTTATTGCGGAACTCCTATGGCCACCTTCCAGCTCCATCATCAGATCCCGACTGCCATATTGATCAAAGTACTCGTCATTACAAATCTAACGAGACCAAAGACGAGAGGGCAGTGTCATTTAATTGCGGAGTTCTTGTAGCCACCTTCCAGCTCCATCATCAGACCCTGGTTACCATATAGGATCCAAGTACTCATCAATACAAATCAAAAGAGCCCGAACTCGATGGGATTGTGTCGATTTCTTACGAAGTTCCTATGGTTTTTTTTTATAGTAGGTAAAATCATCCAATGACAAATCCCGCCCTTGGGTGGGGCGGGAAATAGTGTCAGACTCTTACTGACTAAAAATCTACTCTGTTCCATTCATTGCCTTCGTCCCAGGGCCCCGGGTGACATTTTCACATAACTTTTGGCCCCAGTAGGCTTCGGCCCTGCTGGGCCCCTACAGTTTGCTGACAACTCCTTGAGGCGCGTGGGAACAGTGCACGCCGTAAACGACTTGCGCCGTTACCGGACGGACGGACAGCGAGCTACCAATTGCCCGCCGTCCGCGAGCCTGCGCCTACTGTGGCCGGAAATTGGGATCGGAATCCAAACGGCGGCGGCGTATGCGCCGTTGCCTAATGTGGTCGGCCTCCTCGTTTGCTAGCAGTACTGCTTCGCAGAAGGAGGCGACCACCTGCCACTCCTCCTCGTTCCGGAGCATGGCCTGAACCAAGCCCCAGCGCGAGAGATCGCCGTCACTGATCGCCCCCAAAAGTACACGGCGATGCTCTTCCCAAGCGGGGCACACCTCGACTGTGTGCTCCACCGTGTCTTCCGGGCGCTCCGCACAGTGGCGACACCCGGGCGTCGTCTCCGCACAAATCTTGTACAGGTACTTCGCGAACTTGCCGTGTTCGGTTAGTAACTTAAGTTCCTATGGTAACCTTCCAGCTCCATCATCAGAACCTGGTTACCATATAGGATCCAAGCACTCGTCAATACAAATCAAACGAACTCAAATTCGATGGGGTTGTGTCGTTTAACTGTGGAGTTCCAATGACCACGATCCAACTCCATCATCATACCCTGGTTACAATATAAGATTCAAGTACTCGTCATTAAAAATCAAATGAGCCTAAAGTCGATGGGGTTATATCGTTTAATTGCGGAGTTCTTATGGCAACCTTCCAGCTCCATCACCAGACCCTGGTTACCATATAAGATCCAAGTACTCATCAATAAAAATCAAATGAGCCCAAACTCGACAGGATTGTGTCGATTTCTTACGAAGTTCCTATGGTAACCTTTCAGCTCCATCATCAAAATCTAGTTACCATATAGAATCCAAGCACTCGTCAATACAAATCAAACGAGCCCAAATTCGATGGGGTTGTGTCGTTTAACTGCGGAGTTCCTATGACCACCTTCCGCCTCCTTCGTCAGACCCGGCTACCATTCATGATCAAAGTTCTCGTCATTACAAATCAAATGAGCCTAAAGTCGATGGGGTTATATCTTTTAATTGCGTAGTTCCTATGGCAACCTTCCAGCTCCATCATCAGACCCTGGTTACCATATAGGATCCAAGTACTCATCAATACGAATCAAAGGAGCCCAAATTCGATGGGGTCGTATCGTTTAACTGCGGAGTTCCTATGAACACCTTCCGGCTCCATCATCAGACCCTGGCTACCATATAGGATGAAAGTACTCGTCAATACAAACTAAACGAGCCCAAATTCGATGGGTTTTGTCGTTTAAGTGCGGAGTTCCTGTGACCACCTTCCACCTCCATCATCAGACCTTGGTTACCATATAGGATGAAAGTACTCATCAATACGAATCAAATGAGCCAAAATTCGATGGGGTTGTATCGTTTAACTGCGGAGTTCCTATGACCACCTTCCGGCTCCATTATCAGACCCTGGCTATCATACAGAATCAAAGTACTCGTCAATACTAATCAAGCGAGCCCAAACTCGATGGGGTTGTATTGTTTTATTGCTAAGTTTCTGTGGCTACCTTCCAGCTCCATCATCAGATCAGCTCCATGTTATCATAATGTTGCATTGTCACCCGATTTACACATGCATGTAAAATTTCAGCTCAATCGGTTGAAGATATCTGCTTCAAAATTGAGTTGCAAGATTTGAGCCGAACATACATAGTTACATACAGTGCAAGCTAATAGAAAGCTTGTAAAAACGAAATTGTTTTACCACTATTTTGAAAGCTGTTACCACACATTCATCATCAGACTAAAAAAACACTTGAATAAAAACTAGAACTATTTTCAAAGACAATAAATAAACATTTATGTGGCATGTCTTTTTCTAGAAAAGAGAAACGGTAAATCTATTACCAGACCATTTTCCTCGATTCTAGGCGAAAATATATCCATCGGGCTATAAATACGGGACCCTCACGTTCTGAAGGCATTTCTTGCGTAAAACAGTGTCAACCTTAAGGTATTTTACTGTCCTATAAGGCCCTTAGACTGTAGTCTATAAAGTGTGTCACTTTTGAAAGGGCTGATTGGGAGACAGGTTTATCGCCCTGTGTATCTAAAGGTGTTTTAGGTCGAGGAAAGGAAAAATATATGGAGCATCTTACCCTTCAGGATAGGTTCACTGTTTGATGATAAGTTCGGTATATTTAACCCTATTTCGAACTACCTTATGATAATAGTTTTCCCCTTTTTTCCATAAAAATCCTATAACATTGTTGGCATATTCATTGTTATAAAGCTTGAGGCCGAAGTTATTTATAGAGCGTTCTTTTGTATAGTGCTTTGATTAAATACTCGGGCTAGAAATAACAGCTGTTGCAATTTTTAACTGTATGACATTGATTTAGTGTGTGTTGCTCTAAATTAACCCTACACATGCACCAATCAATGGACTCGGTCGTTTGCAGCTAGAACTAAATATTCGTGACTAACACTAGGTGCTACTTTTGCATACTAACCCTTTTCAATCTTTCTTTGTTATTCTTCTTTGTTTACTTTATTACTATGTATAAATTGGCGGACCGAGCTAGCATTATGACAAAAATGGTAAACGTGCTAGCAGTTTGTGTGGCCACTGGTTGTCCATGTAACTACTACGGAACTGTGTAGTTGCTAGTAGTTTGTTTGGTTGCTTGCGTTCGTATTTACTAGCGGTTGCTGTTTGGCAACTAGCAGTCTGTAAGGCTGCTAGGGGGTTGTATAGCTGCTAGCAATCTGAGTGATTGCTAGGTGGCTGCTAGTGGCATGTGTAGCCGCTACTAGCATTCTATCAGGCCGCTAGGAGACTGTGTGGCTGTTAGCAATCGTTGTGGTTGCTATCACTCTATGAGGCTATAAGTTGTCAACGAGCCGTTAGCGGTCTGTGAAGCCGCTTGCAGTCTGTGTGGCCGCTAGGAAGCTGTGTGGCTGTTGGTGATCATTGTCGTTACTATCACTCTATTTGAACAATAATAATTCAAAACAATAATTTTGCTAGTAGTGGTCTACCTGACCGTAAGCGATTTGTGTAGCTGCTTGCAGTCTAGTCGAATGGGGGTTGTAAGGCTGCAAGCGGTCTATGTGACTGCAGGTGGTATAGCAAGCTGTGTGGTTAACAGTAGTTTATGTGAATGGTAGCGGTATTTGTAGCCACCTAAGTTACATATAAAATCTCAGAAGAACATGGACTCACCCACGACATACATGTGCGTATGGACTTGTGCGGTCTGGAAGGAGGGTGCGTCAGCAGACACTTCACACGTATAGCGGCCGCTCGCGGTCTGTGTGGCAGCCTGGATTGTTAGCTTTTCTGCATCGCTTCCTTCTCTCTGCAGGTATAGAAAAACAATTATTTAATAAGAGTAATAATATTATATTTTGAAGGTAATACCTATAATCCCTTTAGAATAGAATAAACTTTATTACACACAAAAACTAGTAACAAAATTTTAAACAAACTTAAATCTATGAGTATAATAGCGCTCTTATCGTTAATAGCGATGTCTACCAGACAACCTTAGGGTGAGTGCACCCTAAGATTAAGGTTGTTTTTATGACTGTAAGAACTTAAAATAAAAAGGATTTTATTGCATCAAGTAGCATACCTACAGCAAGTCGTTTTTCCAGCCAATATTCTTTCTCAAATAACGGATAGTATTGTTATAGAATATATCTAATTCTTTGAGAATCCAGTGATTATTATAACTATGCTCCACCTCTTATTCAGTCCTCCGTGTCCCAAAACATGTCATCAAAGTGACTTATATATTTATGTTTATTCATTTATTTATTTCATATATACTTCTTTAATATTTAACATTAAGTTAATCAAGATCTAAAAAAAAGATTAAAAGTAATAAATTACAAATAAAAAAAACTTTTTTAAAAACAAGCTTTCAATTAAATGGGCTAAAAAGAAGAAAATAAACTTTTCCTTTATAACTTTTACTATCAATTTATAACGGCATTACACAATTTATATGATACAAAAGCTTGTCGCGAGATTTTGAAAATATTAAAATCAATTGATAAAGTTATTTAACTTATTTAATTAATGAAGTTATTTAGCTATGTAGTGTGTAGGTATTTACACAGTTAAATCTCGCGACAAGCTTTTATATCATATAAATTGTGTAATGTCGTTATAAATTGATAGTAAAAGTTATAAAGGAAAAGTTTATTTTCTTCTTTTTAGCCCATTTAATTGAAAGCTTGTTTTTAAAAAAGTTTTTTTTATTTGTAATTTATTTTTTACTTTTTAGTTATACCTTATTTAAATCACATTTGTATTCTCAGCAAATCCTCACATTTGCTACCCATATCATAGGAAAGCATAAGAAACTTAGTCTGCTATCTTTAGAAGTCTGCCAGGTTTTTTTTTTATGTTGGGTAAAATCATCCAATGACATCCCCCACCCTTCGGCTTGGTTCGGTCTGTTACCGGACGGACAGCCAGCTACCCATTGCCCGCCGTCCGTAAGCCCGCGCCTACGGTGGTAGGAAATCGGGATCGGAATTACAGCGGCGGCTGCGGCGTAAGCGTTGTTGCCTGATGCGGTCGGCCTCCTCCTTGGCTAGCATTACTGCTTCGCAAAAGGAGGCGACCACGTGAGAAGTCTACCAGGTTGGATTTATGAAACCAAAACGATGGTGGTGGATCGTAAGACTAACTATCAACCTAACTTAAATGAAATAGCCAATTGCGAAGTTGTCCAGAGTTTATCTACCTGGGATCCACAATCACAAATCCTAGGAAATGCGGAGAAGATTCAAGCACCGTAAAACGATTGACGCTCTTGAAATGTGACGCTGGAGGCGTTTACTGAGGATAAAACAGACTGCTCAACGCACTAACGGTTCCATTCCTAAAGAGCTTTGCATCAAAACAAAAACTTTCGTCGATTGTGCAACAGCGAATTTTTAAGCTGTTTGGATATATCATACGCAATGAAAGCTCTTTGGAACGTTTAGTGGTACAGGAAAGAGTAGATGGCCTACGTTCTCGCGGCCAATCGCCTACCAGATGGACAGACCTCACTAAATAATCTTCAGAGTGTTCCCTCATTGAATGTACACGAAGTGCCATGAATAGAGAGAGATAGAGAAGTCTCGCAAAAGCCGCAACCAACCTACCAGAAGACCACTACCACTCCACCAAGAGTATGGCTGAGAAAAAGAAGAATATTGGATTTTAGAGTTGTTTTTAAACAAGTTTTTTTATTTGTAATTTATTTTTTACTTTTTAGTTATACCTTATTTAAATCACATTTGTATTCACTTTATTTTTCAAGTTACTCTCTGCAAGGCCTTTCAATTGGTATTTTGTAGAAGTGTATTAAAGCTAACTAGCTATTTACTTATGTAAATTTGTACGGAACCCTCTGTGCGCGAGTCCAAGTCGCTTATGACCGGTTAGAACTTATTTTATTCGATCCGAAACTCGATCGGATTGTGTCGTTTTATTGCGGAACTCCTATGGCCACCTTCCAGCTCCATCATCAGATCCCGACTGCCATATTGATCAAAGTACTCGTCATTACAAATCTAACGAGACCAAAGACGAGAGGGCAGTGTCATTTAATTGCGGAGTTCTTGTAGCCACCTTCCAGCTCCATCATCAGACCCTGGTTACCATATAGGATCCAAGTACTCATCAATACAAATCAAAAGAGCCCGAACTCGATGGGATTGTGTCGATTTCTTACGAAGTTCCTATGGTTTTTTTTTATAGTAGGTAAAATCATCCAATGACAAATCCCGCCCTTGGGTGGGGCGGGAAATAGTGTCAGACTCTTACTGACTAAAAATCTACTCTGTTCCATTCATTGCCTTCGTCCCAGGGCCCCGGGTGACATTTTCACATAACTTTTGGCCCCAGTAGGCTTCGGCCCTGCTGGGCCCCTACAGTTTGCTGACAACTCCTTGAGGCGCGTGGGAACAGTGCACGCCGTAAACGACTTGCGCCGTTACCGGACGGACGGACAGCGAGCTACCAATTGCCCGCCGTCCGCGAGCCTGCGCCTACTGTGGCCGGAAATTGGGATCGGAATCCAAACGGCGGCGGCGTATGCGCCGTTGCCTAATGTGGTCGGCCTCCTCGTTTGCTAGCAGTACTGCTTCGCAGAAGGAGGCGACCACCTGCCACTCCTCCTCGTTCCGGAGCATGGCCTGAACCAAGCCCCAGCGCGAGAGATCGCCGTCACTGATCGCCCCCAAAAGTACACGGCGATGCTCTTCCCAAGCGGGGCACACCTCGACTGTGTGCTCCACCGTGTCTTCCGGGCGCTCCGCACAGTGGCGACACCCGGGCGTCGTCTCCGCACAAATCTTGTACAGGTACTTCGCGAACTTGCCGTGTTCGGTTAGTAACTTAAGTTCCTATGGTAACCTTCCAGCTCCATCATCAGAACCTGGTTACCATATAGGATCCAAGCACTCGTCAATACAAATCAAACGAACTCAAATTCGATGGGGTTGTGTCGTTTAACTGTGGAGTTCCAATGACCACGATCCAACTCCATCATCATACCCTGGTTACAATATAAGATTCAAGTACTCGTCATTAAAAATCAAATGAGCCTAAAGTCGATGGGGTTATATCGTTTAATTGCGGAGTTCTTATGGCAACCTTCCAGCTCCATCACCAGACCCTGGTTACCATATAAGATCCAAGTACTCATCAATAAAAATCAAATGAGCCCAAACTCGACAGGATTGTGTCGATTTCTTACGAAGTTCCTATGGTAACCTTTCAGCTCCATCATCAAAATCTAGTTACCATATAGAATCCAAGCACTCGTCAATACAAATCAAACGAGCCCAAATTCGATGGGGTTGTGTCGTTTAACTGCGGAGTTCCTATGACCACCTTCCGCCTCCTTCGTCAGACCCGGCTACCATTCATGATCAAAGTTCTCGTCATTACAAATCAAATGAGCCTAAAGTCGATGGGGTTATATCTTTTAATTGCGTAGTTCCTATGGCAACCTTCCAGCTCCATCATCAGACCCTGGTTACCATATAGGATCCAAGTACTCATCAATACGAATCAAAGGAGCCCAAATTCGATGGGGTCGTATCGTTTAACTGCGGAGTTCCTATGAACACCTTCCGGCTCCATCATCAGACCCTGGCTACCATATAGGATGAAAGTACTCGTCAATACAAACTAAACGAGCCCAAATTCGATGGGTTTTGTCGTTTAAGTGCGGAGTTCCTGTGACCACCTTCCACCTCCATCATCAGACCTTGGTTACCATATAGGATGAAAGTACTCATCAATACGAATCAAATGAGCCAAAATTCGATGGGGTTGTATCGTTTAACTGCGGAGTTCCTATGACCACCTTCCGGCTCCATTATCAGACCCTGGCTATCATACAGAATCAAAGTACTCGTCAATACTAATCAAGCGAGCCCAAACTCGATGGGGTTGTATTGTTTTATTGCTAAGTTTCTGTGGCTACCTTCCAGCTCCATCATCAGATCAGCTCCATGTTATCATAATGTTGCATTGTCACCCGATTTACACATGCATGTAAAATTTCAGCTCAATCGGTTGAAGATATCTGCTTCAAAATTGAGTTGCAAGATTTGAGCCGAACATACATAGTTACATACAGTGCAAGCTAATAGAAAGCTTGTAAAAACCAGTCTCGGCTATCTCTAATCGTATGCCATATCTAGTATGTTCTTTTTCTTTAGATCTGTGCTCACTCGGTTGACGACAGACACTTTTGTGATCGCCTACCTACATTATTTTTTCTTTGTATAAAATTAATTTTAAGTCATTCCTGTACGTTCATAACATCACTTATTGTATTGTTTATTTTCTCAGTAAATTAATTATTGTTAATTCTGATGAGAAAAATAAAGTTCATAGACCAGATTGGGCATTGCCTGACCATACGCTTATGTGGTGAAGTTTTGGGTCGGCAAATTTTTAATCTCTCTCATGTCAGCGACAGGAAAAATACATAAAAGTAAAAACCGGTTCCATCACCACGATGTCTCTTTAATTAGCTTTTACGACAGCCAAATTATCGAAGTTAAACCCGCCACTTATCCTGAACATAGTTTCAAATGCTTAACACTAATTGTAATCGCTTAATCCGCGAGAGATTATGCTGGTACGAAAACATCACGTTAGATTACCTTTTGAGAGTTTACTTGCCTACTTAGAGATATTACCTATGTTTGAATTAGTTGTAAACGCTAAGGGTTTGTGTACACGATGCCGCCGCCGCGCCGTCACCACGCTTCAACCGCGCCGCTACGCTGTGTATACGATGCAGACGCCGCGCCTTCACCGCGCCGCCGCCGCACCACCACCGCGAGTGCTACGAGTGTGCTCTTCGCAGCTAGCAGTGTATAAGTAACAACTTTATAGTGGTATGGTAAAATCAAACGGCGAGGATGCTATAGCGATGCGGCGGCGGCGCGGTGACGGCGCGGTGGCGGCATCGTGAACAGGAGCCCTAAGGAGGTATTGTGACGTCGGAAAGAGGTTGCATGAGGTACTTGCTTGTTAGTTAACGGACTGGTTTGATAGATATTTGAAAGATGTTGGCTGTTCTAGAATACGTTTGAAAAAAAAATAGTTTGTTTCGGCAGTCTACTGGTGATCAATATACATATAGAGTTCTCCTCGCCCTTAATTATTTTTATTTCATAACGCGAGTTCTCAACAGTATTATACACCCCTATTTTTTAATTAGTGCACAAAAAAATGGGACTCAATCAGTACCCGTTACCGATCATATTTGTGTAGTCAAAAGTACAAAAAACGAAGTCTCAAAATTGACCACGAAAATTTTTCATTATTGGTAAATTCATAATTGAATCATCATTCATAACAACTACTACTAGAAAATACTAAGCGCAGTGGTTTTTACATTTTTATTGACCTTCTTTCATTCATAAACAATAACCTGTACAATGTTTCCATAAATTGAGTGGGATTTTGGGATTTAAAGAAACGCTCATAACTTTGCTATTTATGAATATTATTTAATGAGACTTTACTTAAATAATAACAAGACCTTTTCTAATAAGCCCTTAAAGTATTTGCACTAATTAAAAAATAGTGGTGTATAAGAATGTATTTATGTAAGTAGCTATGTTTATGTATTATTTTATTCATATTATTTGTAATTTTTCAAATAGTGTACTGGATTCTGTCCTCTATTATGATCTCTTTCTATCACTCAATGCTTTGCCGAAAGAAAACTTAACTTTGAGTTAAGCACGCATAAGTTTACTTAAAAAAAAATTGCTTGAAGACTGCGACGCGGCGCTAAACCAAACCTTTGAAGTTTTCGTTTCGAGTGCAAGCAAAAATGAACTTAGCAGTGGTCAGGTGGAAGTTTCTTTGATATTATACGAACTCTGTAAAATAAATAATTAAAGAAAATTAAGGAGGTCGATGTTTAGGTATATTTGTGCCGCTTGAAATATTGTGGATGCAATAATTAATATTCGTTTTCAGTAACACTAGAAAAAACTTTAATAACACTGAGGAATGTTATTAAGTTTTTGGGCGCTCGTGTAAAAACGAATCCTCCCGACCGAATTACGATTACGGTGACCAATCACAACATAGATTAGCAAAGTACGCACAATGTTATAGTTGTACAAGTGTGAGTCAAATACTCGTAGATGCACTCTCTAAATCCGACACAACCGGGAAGAGATCAGGCGTAGTACCAACGGCTTTACGAGCTTTCTGAGTCATGGGGATGTCAAACCATCAACTTCCGAACTCAGGGCAAACAGAGTAATCCAAAACAGAAAAACCGATCACCGCTTTTTTTTTCGACCCTGAAACCGAACTCAGAGCCTCACGTTCCAACAAATTGAACGAACGATTGAATATTATTGGACTCTTAAACCAAAAGCGCAATCGTTGAAACCACTTTCAATGTCCACTTCACAGCTTCGCGATTCGCTGTATAAGAGTGTATCGGAGGCCAGTTATAACGAATTTAAATCGTTTATTTCAATATGCTATTCTTCAAATGATTGGACTGAAAGACGTCCGCTGTTGAACGTAAGCCTCTCCTAAGTGTCGGTATAATGACAGGTCCTGTGCGTCACGCATCCATCGGATTCCCGCTACCCTCACCAGGCCATTAGTTCATCTTGTGGGAGGCCTTCCAACGCTGCGTCTTAAAATAAATATATCTATTGAAGTTTGTGTATCTTATAATAATTTTCAATATAAGTGATACAACCGTCAACAGCTAATTGCATATCAATTTGGTATTTTAGACTCTTGGTGCTAAACAAACCTGTCAGATCATTTACTGTTTTTCAGCACTCGGTAAGCCAAGCGTATAATTTTCAACAGTGAGTTTTTATTAAGGCATTTTATTTATGTGTCGTCTATTGTTACTGTAACGGAAATTAGGTTTTAATATATGCAAAAATTCTATACAAAAATGTTAAACAAATTATGTACTTTATTTAACAGCACCTATTATATCGTATATATTATTTAAAACAGTACCGGTGGAAGATTCACAAAATGATACGACATTTTCTAAACTGGATCACGAGGCTAATTTTGTTTACTCTCTAACCATAGCTTTAGTTAACTGTCTTTAGTTTACGCAGAAAGGTACAAAAATTCGTAGATAAGATCACAAATTATGTTCGTTTCGATGTTAAAAAGAAAAAATACCAAATTGATTGCCAATTAGCTATTGACTGTGGCATCACCCACATAGAATAATATTATGAAGTGGATACACAAACTTCCATATTTAGTTTATGTTTACTTCGTCCGTGCGTCATTGCGGGGTGCCAACTGAAAACCGGCGCTGGGTGTCTGACGCCCCGTAAATGCTTAGGTGGTCAGGTGGTCACTCTTTCAGTACGAACACGCTTGATGCATTCGGTACTTTTGTTTTCTTTTACTTTGTGTTTGTGACCATTTTGCTATGTCAGTCCCGAATAATAGCAGTTCAGTAGCAGTTTAGTAATAAAAAGGAGTTCAGTAAAATATGTGGTTTTGAAAGTTGGCATTTTTTAAATTATGTCTGTTTTAACCTTAGCTTATAGGTATATTTTATATGCGTACTACAAAAACGATAATTTAAACGGAATAATGCTTTTTTTTTCAAATCGAATAATATCGGAACGTAACATTAACTGCCGTGTCTGCCGTCGTATATGAACAAATGTTAAGTATCGCGTGCGTACGTGGTAGTGAGAGTGTGTGAACGAGACGGAATTACCGGTTTCACAAATTTTCATATACATAGTAGTCATTAATGACGAAGTTATCCATAAAGTTAACTTCAAATCGCACTCTTGTAAAGTAAGCATTTTCACTTCCGATAGTTTACCTAGGGACAGTCGACTTGTCTTGAGTGCACGGGCAGTGACAGTTGACATTCTTAAAAGTTTCTACTTTGTTACTTACCAAATTCTTTTTAAAATTAAAAAATACCAACATATACCCACTACGGATATAACTTGCCACACCATACCGGCACCACACATATTCCAAAACATGGTGTACAAACAAACACCAAACTAGACAGGCTTCTTAACAACTGCATCAGGTTCATATTTAACTTGAAAAAATATGACCACATCTCGAGTTACAGATCCGAGCTGAAATGGATGCCGATTCGCCAGAGAAGAAGTCTGCGAGCACTGACTACTCTTTACTCTCTACTCAACTCACCCACTCCTCCTTCTTATCTTATTTCCCACTTTCAATATATTTGTTCTTCTCACGCTAAGAATCTGCGTTCTTCTAACAATCTTTTATTGCTTTGTCCTTCTCATACTTCTGATTTTGTTCACTCTTCCTTTCATATACAGTCCATACTTCTGTGGAATGTGCTTCCTCTCGACATCAGGATGGCCACCAGTCAGTATGCATTCAAGCGGGAGTTGCGGAATTATTTTCTTCACAGATAGCGAATTCGTCTCATAAACCCCTTTCTTTCACTTCATATAAATGTATGTATATGTAGGTATATATTATATTAAATATATATGTATGTGTATTTTGTTCATATAGATATATTCAGATAGATATTTGAACCCTTGTTTTCTTAATATTAATAATCTTTTGTTGTTTTTTTTTATGCACCTGCCATGATTTCTCTTCACCACCCTTGGTTGACTGGTAAAGAATGCCTAAGGCATTAAGTCCGCCTGTGTACCCTTGTGTTGCATAAAGTTCTAATAAATAAATAATAAATAAATAAATAAAATATCTATTTCTTATTCCACGAATATATTCCCTCGAGATAATTTTCTAATTGCGTATTGTGAGTGCGTAGATTATTAATATCAAAATAAGAAACAGAAAGGCACTCCTGCCTCATCTATAAAACTCAGCGATAGCTTTCAACTGACTCTTGATTATTCGTCCTCAACCTCAGATAGCACAAAACAAGTGATTGTGCAAATACAAACTTGAATATGTATTAGAGCATACATATTCAATCTGGCTGACAACTGGCAATTAAGTAAATAACTAGGCGACTGAGGCCCACTGTACGTCGTAAAATTCAAACATGACAGACATAAAATTCATTCTGGTTGATTAACTAAAATTATATTGGTAATAACAGAATTGAATATCTAATATGAAGTATGAACGTAACAATATATCATTATGTACCTGTGATGTACCTAATTTACCGGCGTTATAATATGATTAATATGATAATTTGACGATGTACCAAGTATTTTTAACCATCCAAAAATTTTCCAGTTACGTATTGTTGTTTGTCCAACGAATTCTCCCGCTCCAGAGTGGAGTGAGAAGGCCTGTCAAATTTTTAGTGACTAAAACCCATTCCTGTGTTCCTTCTTTGCCTTATGTTCCAGCCCCCCTAGCCAAGTTACAATCGTTTCGTTTTGTGTTAACGCTTAGAGTTGGCCACGCCCTCAATTCGTTTGTTCGAACAAAGAAGTTGGGGACGTGGCCAAATCCAAGCGTTAACGCAAAACGAAACGATTGTAACTTGACTAGGGGGGCTGGACCCCAGGATTTCCCTTTCGAAAGCAAATCCATGGACCCAGTAGGCTTCGGCTCTGCTGGGCTCTACGGTTTTGTTGACATCTCTTTGAGGTACGCGCGGAACACTAGGCGCCGTCGACGACTCGGGCTCGGTCCAGACGGTCTGACGGTGAACTGCCCATTGCTGGTCGTACGCAAGCACACTCCTATGGTGGCTGAAAATTTGGGTCATGGTCCCGGCGGCTGAAGAAGTCTGTTCTCTCACTCGTGTGGCTGCCTCCTTCGCTAGCATTGCTGCTTTGCAGAAGGAGGCGACTGCCTGACAGGGCCCAGCGTGACAAATCGTAACCCCCACGAGGACACGGCGGTGCTCCGCTCAAGCGGGGCACAACTCCACCGTATGCCCCAGCGTGTCCTCCTGGCGGCATATATTATAAATATTATTAAAATAACAGTTGTTCAGTACATTTTTGTTCACACAATCGACACAATGTAGGATTTAGTAGTATTTTTTGAGTGTTTGGATTTTTTTTGTGTAAAAAAACTTCGATCTAAAAAAAACAGCCAGTATTTTTCTAGTCTCTTCATTTTACTTCCTGTCAATTTGTTATTATATAGGTAAGTAAATAATTGAATTTATTGCGCTGGTTCATTACTACTAAATATTAGTTTGAGAGGGATTTTACTTGCATGATCGCATAAAAAATTAAATTATCTGCAATAGGCAACCAAGGTTACGGAAATAGCCCGAAGCATCACCAAACTTAAATAGCAACGAGCAACACATTGCTCGCAGAAAAAAAAAGAAAGAAAACCATTTAATTCACGCGAAATAATGCATCTTGATTCATTATTTCCCAAGAGGACGCCGGCGTCCGCACACCTATTGTCTTTCTATTGTGTCTCTAATTACGGTATTCAACAGGTTAAGACTAGCTTATAATCATAATCATTTTATAGAGAAAATATGCGTCACATCCGCGCAAAATAGCCGAATGCTCAGCATAAAACCGTGGCCCCATACATAATGCGACGATGCTGGGTTTCAGATAGCCGATGGGGTCAAAAGATTCTGGAGAGGCAATCACGGAAAAAGCAGTGCTGGAAGGCTTCTCATAAGGTGGACCAACGTAGTAAAGGTAGCAGGAATCCGATCAATGTGAGACTCTCCAAATCAGTCATTGTGGTGACACTTGAGGGAGACTAATATCCAACAGGTCGACGTCTTTCAGCCAAAATGACGACAGTGATTATTATTATTATTTAAAAAAAAAACCTATTTAAGATCGTAATTTGACTACATTGAAAGACTATTAACATATTTTAATTAAAACAAAACCCAACTAATTCAACTGGAAATGTGTCACTAGTGATCCGACGGACTGCTACCCACCTGAAAATAATCCCTGATTCACCACTATCAACATCCACGAAAAGGTCGTGCCTAATAGTAACAATACATTACCTCCCTCCACCCCTATTGGAATTTACCGACTCCAAAAAGGAATATGGCTACCAACATACGCATGCTCGGAAACAAACGAAATTCAACTTGTCACGTGATTATGTCAGTTGGGGAAAATGCGATTTAAGTCCGGGGAAACGTGAGTAATAACGGGAACCTGAAAGCATCAGATCTGGGACGGATTTGACCTTTCATCCGGATGTAGATATGAACACATGACAGAAGCGCTCTTTCAAATTGGAGCCAAGTAATTATACGTATGGTCGTATGGTGAGGTGACTGAATGTATGAGATGTGGTTCCATTTCCTTGTCTTTTATCTGATTCTGTGTGGGAGTGGAGAAAAATTGAAATAGAAAAATCTTCAGATGTTCCTGGAATTTATTCCTTTCTATTTAACTTGAAACACCTACTTAGTGAGTACATGTTCGTCTGTTAAAATGTGATACAAAGTTTAGTAACCCTCCTTCGTGAATATAGATAAGATTTACTTATTTACGTTCCACTATATTTATTTACTAGCTTCTGCTAGCACATTCGCCTCTGTATAAATAAATTTAATATTTTAATATTTTTACGCAATTTATAATCTACTTGTGATGAACATTTCATCCAAATCTGTTTTGCTGTTTATGTATGAAAGAGTTACAAAAGTACGCAGAAATTGCCACCTTTACTACATCAGTGTAATTTATTTGACCTCACTCGCTAACGAAAATGCAACATTGACAACCACTCTTTCAAGAGTGAACAACTAAGCAGGAGGGATTTATTTGACACTTTACGCTCAAAAATATCCTGAGGCGGACTTAAAATATAAATTGCAGATATATGTAATCTGCAATTTATATTTTTATTTTTATTTTTATAAAACCACGATAAATATACCGTCATATTTCAGCCAAAAGACGTTGACAGCTCCTGTGCGTCACGCATACATCGGATTCTCAAAACCCTTCATCGTCATCATCATTTCAGCCCAAAGACGTCCTCTGGTGGATATAACCTTCCCCAAAAGTCGCTATAATGAACGGTCCTGTGCGTCTCGCATCCATCGGATTCCCGCAGCCTTTACCAGGTCATCGGTCCACCTTGTAGGAGGCCTTCCGACACTGCGTCTTCCAGTACGCGGCCGCCACTCCAGAACCTTTACCAGGTCAATTTACCTTTTGGGAGGTTTTCCAACGCTACAACTCGCGGAACGCAGTCACCATTCTAGAACTTTCGGCCATACCGACATTTTATTTTTGAAAAATGTGTCCAATCTACTGCCAACTACATATGGACTAAACCCCAAACTGCGATGCAACGTTGCATCATAAAGATCTGCGAGCTCACACGACGTATCCCACGAACTAGCAAATTGATTCACATTACACATTGTATGGTCACCTGAACCGATGCTTAGCCGCACGAAATCGCGTCGCAGCATCTCCCTACATCGCTGAAACTCGCGTTGCGGCATCGTATGATATCGCATCGTAGTTTTCTGTAGGAACCCTTTGACTGTTTCTATTTTTTTTTTTTTAAGTTACATTAATATTTACAGCCAGCTCTTGGCTTCAAATGTGATAAATACATACATAAAAAACTTATCAAAGGCAAAACACATCGCCGTTCTCTATGTTAGTAAAACGCGTATAAATAAAATTCCCCTTTTCATTTCAATGCTTGCACCTCAAAGTAAAGTTTCCTTTACTACGACTATCAATAAGTTTTAAGTGGATGAAGGCTGAAACCGTAAACACAGTATTTCTCAGAAAATTGGTTTTCTCGTCTCCAGTGCAAAGGGATGAGCGATTACTTTAGTACGTCTCTGATCCTGGTAACCAATTAGGAAATCCTACTGAAAATTTTCTGTAAGCGACTTACCATTTTATTACTCTACTTTTTAGTTGAAGCAGGTTTGACTTTATCATCAATGTTTTTTAATTTAACCCTACAATATGAAATATAAAAAAAAAATTTTTTGGTACTTACAAAATACAGTCACTTTGTATTCATTACTGTACAATGAAAAATTGGAGCAAGTGAAACTTAAAAAAACGTCTTAATTCGGTTGACAAAGGGGACGCACACCACAGTAAGAGGTTTGTATCAATATGGATTTTCGAAAGTCTGTTAACTTTCAAAAATCGATCGAAGGCGTTCCAAAGTCAATCACACAACTATCTAAAACGTGACCTTTGTACATCTGTGTGAGTGCTGAAACAACTTGAGAACAATACCGAAGTTCTAACTTAGTTCATGACTGCTATCGCGGTCTCAAACAGTAGGAGATTAACATATTTAGTTTATACTAACCGCTGTCAGCGGTTTCACCTGCATGAACAACGGAAACTATTTCAAGGGAACGTACTACCAGAATAAATAATGTTTTTATTTTACAATTTGATATTTGTTCAACTGATTACATTTTTACAAGCTTTTATTTACCTTGCAATATTTATTTATATACAAAAGTAATGGATTAGCATTAGCATTATCAGCCTTTTAAATTTCCCATTCTTGGGACTCAGGCCTCCTCTTAAGGAGAGGGAATGGGCCGTAATCCACCACGCGGGCCCAATGCGGGTTGGTGGATG
Source organism: Leucania comma (assembly GCA_958295575.1). NCBI lineage: Eukaryota > Metazoa > Arthropoda > Insecta > Lepidoptera > Noctuidae > Leucania > Leucania comma. The sequence continues at coordinate 8,290,787 of OY282469.1, forward strand.
TAACATGTCTTCAAATTTTTGGTTCTAGGACATGCCGGTGTCCTCACGATGTTTTCCTTCACCGTTTTGAGAGCAGTGGTTATGAAATAAATTACACAAAGTAATACGCCTGACTGGGTGTGAACCCGCGACCTACAACTCCTAAGTCGGGGACTTTACCACTCGGCCACCACTGCTCTAAGTAATGTGTGTATGTCTTCTATTTTGGGAAAATCTTGCAAACGGATTTTGAAACCGTTTCGTCTAACCGACTTTACTGAAATTTAGAGACCTGTGTTACTAGGATGACAATGTAATAATATAGTACTATGGAGCTGATCTGATAATGAAGTTGGATAATGGCCATGGGAACTGAGTGCAACAAGGTAACTCAATCGTATTTGCGCATTTTGGCCTTGATCAGTAATATACTGCGCAATAAAAACTTCCTATGAAAAAATGGGCCAATGTGAGTCGGACTCGAACACAGAGTTCCGTACAAACTAATTTACTCAAATAGCTTAATTCTCGAAACAAGTCTCAAAGAGTTTTTCTGAATCGAAAAAAGTATGTTTTTTTTATGACGTAACCACAAATTTACAATTTTTTTGATTTTTTCTTAAACTTGTGCTATGAGAATGAGACCTTGCTTCTTGCTAAATTTCAGGGTTCTACATAGGTCAACGCAAAGTCCCCTGAGATTTTTTTTCTCTTGAGTGTCCTTTTTGTTGTGAGGTAAACGGCCGCACCTTTTTGTTTTTGTTATTTTAGAACTTTTATTTTTTCAAGAGACTGCAGACTTGAATAAATGGTTTTAATTTCAACTCCTATATGTGAAACACACCTCAATGTGAGGCGAGAAAAAGGGTCTTGACAGACAGACGGACAATAAAGTGATCCAATAAGTGTTTTGTTTTTTCCTTTTATTTATTATTATTTATTTATTTAATCTTCCTGCAACCAAAGGTACAAAGGCGGACTTAATGCCTTAGGCATTCTCTACCAGTCAACCTAGGGTGGTGGAGAGACAATATGGCAGGTGCATAAAAAAAGGAGGGAAATTACTATTTTGAAAACAAATATTACAAAATTATATATAAAGCTAAAACTGGGCATACATACATATATACTATAATCCTTTTGAGGTACGGAACCCTAAAAATAAATAAATAAATTTTGGTGATAAAATTGAGCTGAAAAATACAAAATCTATTAGGCTGCAATTGAGTAAAAACCGTAGAAGATAGTCAGGTCTTTGTAAATAGATTATTTTCACCCTTATGAGTTTATTTAGCACAGATTTTTTTCTGAAAACTACGCAAAATAACTGTTTTTTCTTGCAATTTTGGTGTAATCCCTTGATCCCTGAGGCTTTTACTCAGTTTAACTGAGTTTTGTATGTGTTAAACCTGTTGCTGATCTTCTTGTAAGAACTATTGTTACTTAAAACACTATGTGATCTACCTTTTGTGTTTTTATTTATTCTTCATTCTTCATGCAACCAAAGGTACAAAGGCGAACTTAATGCTTTAGGCATTCTCTACCAGTCAACCTAGGGTGGTGGAGAGACAATATGGCAGGTGCATAAGAAAAAACTGTCAAGCCCCTAGAGGACACCGGTGTCCGCACACCTATTTATTGTCTTTCTATTGTGTCTCTAATTACGGTATTTTTGTTTGATTACTAACTTTCTGGCCGATAAGCCTACGCAATATAAATTTATGTAATAGTATGTTCATGGCTGTGCTTGTAAAGAGTTTTGACAAATAAATAACATTACAAACAACAATAACACAAATAATAACAAAATATTTTTTCAAACACGTAAAGAAATGGATAATAAATTGCTTTTAGGTTACGTTAGCAATCTGTCGTATTAAGGCAAAAAGTGTCTTGCGCGATTTTAATTTGAAATCTGCCTAACTCCATACTGTGCTTTGCTGTTTCATTTCTACAAGCTTTTGTGCTAAACTACAAACTCTAAGACCGTGTTTACGGAGACACGGCGTGTTGCGCGGTGCATTGGTCGTTTCGTCGTACATTGCAGCAGAAGGCCGCATCATCGCTCGCGCAAACACAAACATATGGCAATGTACGACGGACCACCCGAAGCGTAATCGAGCACTAAGAGCAATTTCGCACTACGTCCGATCCGAATCCGACCCAAACCCGTGAATGTATGGTTACGGATATCTATGGTTACGAACCATACTTTCGTAGCCGTAGACTATTTCATTACAATAAAATTGGGGCGGGGGGCGAGCACGCGCACTTTGCTGCACTAGAAAGAAAGAAAGAAAAGAAAGAAGAAAGAAAAATATTTTATTTGACACATATAGACACACAATGCAGAAACAACATGTAGACACTTAAAAAAAGGATAAAACTAACATTGTTTGTCTCACGGTTGCGCCAAATAGGTCCAGTTCAACAAAAATGCCAGACAGCTTCGTTGTAGTTGTTCCGCTAGTGCGGAAAACTGTCAATTGCGTGCCTAAGAGCGGATTTTTGACGGATCGGATTGATAAATGATAAATTATATTTATTTTTGCCAATAGGTTTTTACACGTATTTTTTTTTTTTTTGTCATATTAAACTAGATGAGGCCGGTGTTTCCTAGCTGACTACCTTGAGAAGAAACACCGAAACAAACTCAGGTGTCAAAGGCTCTTTTAAAGTCCATACACAAACATGTAAAGGTCAAATCATATGAGAACCATGCAGATTGGATTTAGATCGGACGTAATGCAAAACCGCTCTAGACCCTACATTCTTGATTGATTTCCGAGTGTTCGGAATATTGCCGTACCTACCTACCTTACTGGTTGGTAATACTCGCCGCTATATCAAGTGTGAATTCGCACCATTAAAGCAAATTAGATTTATGTATCGCCATTGTTGTGAGATTAATAGCTTCTCGATGAAGTTATGGAGCAAAACGTTAATAACGCACTTGTGATTCTAAAAGACTTTGACAAACAACTACGTAATAATATCATCTCAACCGAATTTCAATCATGGTAGAGATTAACTAGGTAAAAGAGATAATATAGTGATCAAGCGTATGCGCCAACACAGGAGCACTTCTGCCCGCATAGCGAAGGTACGACAGTTTCGTTTCGATTCTCTTGCGTCGAACGCCTCGAGTTGGCCACACCTCCGATTCCTTTATTCTGACCACGTGACCGAGCGTTGCGATGACGTCAGAACAATGGAATTTGAGGCGTGGCCAACTCGAGGCGTTCGACGCAAGAGAATCGAAACGAAACGGTAGTAACTTGGCTGGGCCTACTGTTCCTTTAGTAGTCCGATGGGCTGGTAATCCGACACGACCGAGGATAGATCAGGTTCAGAAGCAATGGTCTGTCGTACTTTCTGAGGCACGTGTGTTTCGCTACACCAACTTTTAAATTTTAAATTTTTGGCTTTTGCTAATGGCTAATACCTATAAATATTTTCCTCGGCTTTTATTTTTGGTTTTTTTTTTAACTCAAGATTCCAAGTTCAGTAGTCGCATTTGCGACGACAAGACCAACTAAAAACACCGACTTCCGAAATTAAAGTTATTTTGCACTTTTTTGTTTTTTTTTTTACATTGAATTCGGTTGTATATTTTTTGTTAAAAGTTTTTTATTTCACACTTTTTTCTATTAGCAAACATGGCTATGATACACTGATTTATTACAGAAGACCGGTTCTTACCTAACTTCAGACTTCATCATCATATCAGTTCCATGTATCCTCTCCCCTTCTAATTTTTTTTTTTTTTTTTAATTGCACTTCTATTAAATAAATGCTACTACTCCGTATCGGATTTTCTAGCTGATAAATTTTAATTGTGTTGTGTGTATTGTAATGTTTGATGATGAACTTACATCAATGTTTGCATGCCAAAATGATAAAATGTCTATGGATACTTTAATATTATTTTTATCACCTTATTGTACTTACCTGCATTCTGAGGTAAATCAATATTCTATTCTAATCAGTTATACAAATAATTAGTAAAATAACTAATCCTAGAGTTTAATTTACTACGTACCATATCATTAATTTGAGTAGATTTAGTTCAATTATGTTTGGATCGGCTTATACATAAACCAGATGCAACATGGAGCGACTTTGTATCTATCCCCTATAATATAGTCATAGGTATACAGTACCCTGGATACTAGAGTAATTTACTGGCTCTCAAATTTCTACAAATGATGAGCCGAGACCGACGCCGACGCGGCAACGCAAACACCAAGCGAACGCCAGCGTTCGCGCGTTTATAAAATATTACGCGTTCTATTAGCAAGAAAGGACATGGCCAATCTATGTATGAGAGTTGGACCAAGTGCTGCCCAGGAGGGCTAAAAAGGCCACTTTAGCAGATCTGCATTCGGATAATAATATGAATCATGTCAAAAATCGCAAAATGGTCACGAATTGGCAGTTCATATTGTTATACGTAAACAATATTCATATTAGGTATGATTCTGCAATGCAATTCATCTATTTGACAGTTTTTTTGACGGACGGGTCTAAATGACAGCAAATTCGTAATTTTTTACGAATATTAGCAGAATTGCTAAAAGATCGTAAGTATGACAGGAATTCAGGAAATGAATTGCTAAATGTGACCTTTTTAGACCTGCAGAATGAACACATAGTGCATTTTATTCCTTAGGCCAACCCAATCAGTAACCTGAAGCACCCCAAGTCTGTCCCAGGAGTCAAGAGAAAAAATATTTTGTTGTGAATTATTTATTTCTGAAAAGTTACTTAATAACTTTTTTTAGCATAATTGGTTACTGACTATAATATTGCATTGCATTGCATCAGCCTTATAATTTTCCCACTGCTGGGACTCAGGCCTCCTCTCTAGGAGAGGGAAGGGGCCGTAATCCACCACGCGGGCCCAGTGCGAATTGGTGGATGTTACATGTCTTCGAATTTTTGGTTCTAAGACATGCCGGTTTCCTCATGATGTTTTCCTTCACCGTTGTGAGAGCAGTGGTGATGAAATAAATTACACAAAGTAATACGCCTCACTAGGTTTGAACCCGCGAAATACAACTCGTAAGTCGAGGGAGCAGTGGTGGCCGAGTGTTAACGGAGTGACTTACAAGTTGGAGGTCGCGGGTTCAAACCCAGACTTTAATAAACATCGTTAAATTTTGGTCGTTTTAATCCCGTGGAGGGTCGATTCGGTACATGAAATAATATTGAGTTATAAAGAAAAATAAAAAAATAAAGTACTTTTTTCAGAAACTCGAATTAATATACGGCTGTACGAAATTAATTTCTTTACAAATCGATAATATTTCATGTACCGAATCGACCCTCCGCGGTATTAAAACGACCACAATTTAACGGTGTATAAGTATAATACAAAAAAAACGTAGTTTTAAATATATTTAATAATAACATATATACCTATATAATCTTTAAACAAAGTAAAGGAAAGGGATTTTGAGACATCTCCATAACGTTTTGGGAACACATTTCTTGTAGCTAAGGAGTCGAATTCCCTACCGGAGTCTGTTTCTTAATTGCAACAACCTGGGAATATTAAAGTCAAGAGTAAATATTCGTAGGTTATTTCTTGGCTTTTGTTATCCACACCTTTCCCGCTCTAGGGTGAGACGAGAGTATAGTATCAAAGAAAGAAAGAAAACACGTTTATTCTGCCTAAATAGACGCACAATTATTTACAAATAAGTTTCCCGGTCAGGACATAGGTTGATCGGGCATAACCATTTTGTCTATTACTTTTACGAAGCCGGCCTCGGCAGAGACAAACATAACCCGACATAACCAACATAAACAAAAAGAAAAAAAATACATAATTTAAAAAATTACAATCTATATTTTTCAGAATTTTAGCTGTCCTTTGCGTTCTAGGACGATTTTTCTCATGTGACTATTATAAATATAATATTTCATCACGAGCTTTTTGTAAAGGGTAAAAACAAACAACTAGTAAAAGGGTACTTAATCTAGAACTTCACGCTCCATATCATCTGAAACTAAATTTTGTTCAATCTAACTTTTAATTCGTTGAATGTTTGTGCACTGTTTTTGTTCAAAATTTTGAATGCGTAAATAAACTTTACTGTTTTCTAATCAGGCTTTAGTTTTGCTTTGTATTGTACAAAGGTAGCATTTATTCAGGCTGAAATATAACAAGCCTACTTTGCATCAACTATAGATAATTAGATAGAAATACACAATATTTAATTATTTCAGTATTAAGACCAGTGACTAACTTCTTCAGTCATCATTGTCATCATCATTTTAGCCCAAAGACGTCCACTGTTGGATATAGACCTCACCCAAATGTCGCCATAACGAACGGTCTTGTGTGTCTCGCATCCATCGGATTCCCGCAGTCTTTACCTGGTCATCGGTCCACCTTGTAGGAGGCCGTCCAACGCTGCGTCTTCCGTGATTTATTATTTTAACTAATTCACCCCATCTGCGCATGGCTGTCAGAAATCTTTTAAAATTCTCGATTATTTTGTACTACATATAATATGCTCTTAAACCTTCCTTATAAATCCTTCTATATATTGCTGAAAATGACAGACAGGCGCGGTGCAGGGCTTTGTTTCATAATATATAAGGACATAATCATGTTATTTATCAAATGGTTTATTTTTAACTTACACTATGTGAATTTGACAAAATTGAAAATTTCGCAGACTCATAAATTATTTTCTATTAGTTTTTATTTTTTGATTTTTTTAGTAATTATAATTAATTAAGTGTTTTTTTTTTAAATATGTTTATATAGAAAAAAAAAAACGTTTTTATTATTTTTTATTGCACTTATTTGGTATTTTATTATTACTAAATAAATACAGTAACAAATCGTCTTCACAGTCTTCTGCGTACTAATGTAATAGGGAAATATCGTAAAAATCTATAATTTTTTGAAAAGAGTAACCGTAACCTTATCAGATCTTGTAGAAAACAATCAATAGGAACCGTGGCTTAGCTTCTGACGTTTTGTAAGTTGTAGGCCCACGTGAAATAAAAATATAAAGTTTTTGTTAAAATTGAATGAAAATGGCTTATCTATTTTCGAACCCTAAAAATTTATTAGAACTCTAGAATAGAATAAACTTTATTATATACCAACAAAGCAACAAAACTTATACATACAAACCTAAAGTTGTTAAGCTTTATGTATTGTTTTCGAATCGGTATACTCGTATAATATAACATTACACCAATATTATAAAGCGAAAGCTCGTTTTTTGGGTGTTTGCTGCTGCTTTACGCTCAAACGGCTGAACAGATATGGATAAAATTGGGCACATAAGTAGACCAAATCCTCGAATATCATATAGGATAACTTGTAACTAACTGATGTAGAATCGAATAGAATAAACTTTATTGTACACCAAAATAGTAACAATTCACAGGAACTTAAATCTATGTGTACAATGGCGGTCTCATCGCTGACAGCGATATCTACCAGACAACCTTGGGATGGATCGTAAGAACTTAAAATGATACAGAGGGTAGTCTGCGGTGTACTAATAAACAATTAATGAAACTATAAAAACGCATAATATATATAAAATAATTAAATACCTCCATTAGACACTCTAGTAGAGTAAGTAGACTTTTCTCTAGTTCTAATAAACATAGCCCATTAAATTAATTAACAAGATCTTTAACTAACAAAATAAATTATATACGAGTATAAGAATGATAATAAACCTATTTGAATTCTTATAATAACTGAATTCAAACGTTTCTACACGAAGAGGAGTAAACCTTCATAGTTCTAAACAAGTTTATTTCGTTTCGTATAATTAAATTTATTCAACGACATTTCACGGAGCAGTATTCAAAATATTTCAATAATAAATTAGCTTGAATTTTTTTTTTTTTCTAGTTGAACATTGTCAGTGTAATCAAGATTTTTAGTGTTCAAAGATAAAAAAGCCAAATTCAAAACAAGAGAAGTGTCTAAAGATAAAAAAGCCAAACATTGTAAACTACTAATTCATTAACTAATAACTTTTCCCGCTCTGCTTGAAGCAAGAGGACAGACTTTTATTGACTAAAATCGCGAGTGGATTTCCTTTTTTTTTACTAGCGTTTCTATCCTACATTTACTATACTCAACTTCACGATGAAGACAGCACCGACTGTATCAATTAAAATGATTCAATCGACACAATAAAAAAGATTGCATGTAGATGAGAATGTTGAGATGAATACATGGAGTGACTGGAACAGATAAAGTAAGAAATTAATTTATTAGACGAAGTTTGAAAATGGCAATAGTGAATGAAATATTAAAAAAAAACAACATTTGTCTTGCTATTGTTATGTGAAGAGGAGTGGAATATACATTTGGTTGGCTGGAGAGTGAGAGGGAGGCCAAAGATTGTATGAGGAATGATATGGAGGAGAAGGGAGTCAGTGATAGAGTGACAGTTGATGAGATAGAATGGAAGAAACGTGGACAAACGTCTCCTCGTCAAACGTCGCCTGACCCCAAGAGTCAAGGACAAAAAGATGATGAAACGACTACATCACCATGACGGATTTTTTTAAAGGACTATGTAAGACTGCGCACGTAACTGGTATTAATAAAACCTAGACAATTCAAACAAAAATCGCCATGTGTTTTCATAAAACGATGAATATTAAAAACCGATAAAAATATAAATAGTAAAACTAAAATCCCAGGTAGTTTTCTATCAGTTGCCACCAGCGGTCCAGGGCAACGACAATTGTTTCAAACAATACCGCCGTCCCGGTAGCATCAACCCTAGCGGACCCTGTCAACTGCCGTTGTTATTACGGATCCTGTGTCAACCATGCTGACACAGGATCCGTAATTACTTGGTTCTTCGTTTTCATGGGTTCCGTACCTTGGAAGGATAAAAATAACCCAAAAAGAGATCACTTCCTCGGGCGGGCTGCAGTCGCGGGCCGCAGAAGCGCCACAGCGTCCTTATCTGACGCCTAACATAGGTCTTCAAAGTCAAACATGGCTAGTATGGGACATTCCAGTATCAGATTCAAGCAAAAGAAACTCGGAGTCTCACCATTGTGCAGACTGCTTAGAGGACACGATGGAGTATACTGTGGAAGTTTGCCACATTTGGGTGGAACGCCGCCGTGTCTTCGTGGAAGCGACCAGCAGCAGCGATCTCTCACGCACAGCCCTAGTTCAGGGAATGGATCGAATGGAAGGGGAATGGTAAGGTGTCACATGCTTTTGCGAAGCCGAAATGCGATTGAGGACATTGCCGCAACTGTGAGGGAAGGAACTTCCTCACGTCCAAGCTACCGCTATAAAATACACCCGGTCATTGGGAGTTGCAGGTCGATCACCGGACAACGTAGAAGCGGGTTTGCGGAAAACGAACAATTGGCAGCTGCTCTAGCCGCGACCGTCCGATAAGAACCTAACCAGAGTTGATGTTGCCTAGTGGTCCACGCACGCCTCAAAGACATGCCAGCATAACCGTAGGGACGGAAAACGTTTAAAATAGTGTAAAAGCCCTAGAGCGCAAAGCACAACTGAAGAACTCAAGTCAGTTTTTGGCAATAAAAGTCCGACCCGCTATAGTCTCTCTCGTGACTAGACATATTTGTACTTACACGATAATATACGTAGACGACAGCTTTCCAAGAGCAAAGTTAGTTCCACTACAAGTTTTATCCCTCAATCTTTTCGTTAGAACCATAATTATTCTGTACTTACATATTTTCAGAATTGCAGTAATGTTACCCAATTGTTTTTGAGAATTGTACAATTACATTGCCAACACTATACACCATGATGGACGATCGATTTTAAACCTACTATATTCGGGCCATGGTGCGCGAGTCCGACTCGAACTTGGTCGGTTTTTTTTACTAATCAATTCTGCAAGCTTAGACAAATTACTTTTCGGTTAGCGTTCCCGCCAAACGCTTAGATGTATGACACTGACATTACTTGTCACGTGACTTGTCATGTGACTACTCAGCACATTCATTTGTCTATGCCTCCTGCTATAATAAAATGGTTAAAACAAAAGACTGCATCTTTTAATTATGACACGTGCCGGTGATAAAAATGAATTTTGTCTCTCTTCGTTATGTCGTCCGGAGATGTGACTTGACACATTTCGTAATTAATTCAGCCCTGAGAATATAGTGTGACACGAATAAAAAGGTATTCCGTAAACTGGTCACGTAGTTTAAAGACTTCGCAGTCAGATAAAATTAAAATATGTTTTTGAAAATGCTTTTTTGGAACAAAAGTTTTTTTTATTATTCTTTTAACATTTATGTTAAAACAATAACGCTTTTTCAGGAATTGTCATGGTTCCGAAATAAAATAAAAACTTGACTCAAATATGTAAGAAATGCTCTATGCTTTCTGGATTTACTTCTACAGATTTTTTTTATCACAGCAAGTATACATCTGTAACAATCAAGTCCATACGTATGTGGAACATAGAAATTATTAATTCAACTGTTTTTTTTTTTAAATGATGGAAATTAATTCTAGCTCCCGACTTTAATACTCGACTCCACGACGACAACGGGATCAACCCAGTCAATTAGAATGGTTCAATCGACTCAATCAAAAAGATGGCGGAGATGTGAATATTGAGATGAATTTACGGAGTGACGGGAACAGATAAAAAATAGAATATATAAATTACCAATTTCACAGGAATTGAAATACGAAGAGACGAGTATTTTAGAAGAAATTTGAAAGTGGCACTAGTGACTGAAAAGTAGAAAGGGAATAATTTACTTTTATATGATATTTTTTTTTTTCGGTGGGAAAATCATCCAATAATGGCCCGTACTAAGGCCGATCGCCCCCACGAGAACACGGTAGTGCTCTGCCCAAGCGGGACACACCTCTAACGTGTTCTCCACCGTGTACTCCACCGTGTCCTCCGGGCGGTCCACACAGTGGTGAAAACTGGGCGTCCTGCACGAATCCGGTGCAGGAACTTCCCAAACTTACCGTGTTTGCTGAGAAACTGCGTCATGTAGAAGGTGATGACGCCGCCTTAATATGGTCATGTGAAGAAGAGGAATGAAATGCATGTTATTAAAAGAGTCATGTTTAAACATATAACAGTACACGCAATCAATTGCACACACATAACAGAAAGCGCCCACGGCTTAACATACAATATGGAAACGAGACAATAGAAGAGGTCGATTACGCAAATTTCCTGGAGGTAATAATTGACAATAATTTTAACTGGAGATCTCATATTAATGATTTATGTAAGAAGATAGATAGATAGGTTTGTATGTATTCGTTTTACATAAACTTACACGTGTGGCTAGTGTTAATGCAGCACTATGTGCATATCATGGTTATGTTCATCAATTTTGCGCGTACATGTATAACCAAAGCAATGTTACTTGTTTCGACAGTTTTGCTATGATTTTTTGAAGAGGTCCATTCTATATCTTCGAAGTTCATCATCAGATCAAAACAATTTCTATGGGACCAATTCGGTAGTATAAACTTACAAACAAAATAAAAAGTTTCATAATCCACAATTGACCGAGATATCGGTGAATATACATAAAAAAAAAAACATACAGCCGAACATAGAACGACCTCTTTTCTGAAATTGGTTAAATAAAAAGTTGTGCCGACGCGAAAAGACATGAGTCAAGGACAAGAAGATGGTGAATCGATTCTATCACCAGGACGGAGTTTCTTCAAAGGACTAAGAAGAATATTAGCCCAAATGGAGTCACTTGACTGCGCACGCAACAACCATAAATAAAACATTGACAGTTCAAACATAAATTGCCATGTTTTCAGAAAACGATGAATATTTAAAACCTATAAAAATATAAAGAAACTGTTTAAAACATTTTCGAATGAGGAGAACAAAACAATTTATAAAAGTGTTCACTTTTTTACAAAAAAAAAAAACAAAAATACAATGGTTATTTTGTTGATCGATGTAAACATAACGTGGACGTACCTATAGGTATCAAAGAACAACACAAAAAAGTGTTATTTTTACCCGACTGCGCCAGAAGGAGGGTTATGTTTTTTTGTTACTTGTAGGGCTCGTGTACACGAAGCCGCTGCCGCGCCGTCACCGCGCCACCGCCGAACCGCCACAACGAGTGCTACGTGTCTACTCTTCGCAGCTAGCAATGTATTACTAACAATTTTATAGAGGTATGGTAAAATCAAGCAGCGTGGACGCGGTGGCGGTGCGACGGTGGCGGGATGATGGTGTGGTGGCGACTGTATACACAGCATATCGGCGCGGTGGCGGCGTGGTGACGGCGCGGTGGCTGCGCGGTGACGGTATAGTGTACACGAGCCCTTAGGCCTATAGTCCACGGACGTGTAGCTTCATAGACGGGTATTCGTCATTATACATTTGGTGTACCTGTAAGCCTGCTTACAGCTTATATACAAAACTATAAAACTCTGTCGACGAAGCGACAATGACACGACTGCACCACGTGTCATCATGTCACATGTGTACATTACTGTACACACGCTTAGGCTTATAATGATGAATACGCGTCTATAAAGCTACGCGTCCGTAGACCTGTCATCACCAATATCGAACTATGAAACGTACGGCAATGCGCCACCAGTACATGGTGAAGACTCCACCCATACGCACAAAACGTTTTGGTAACACATTCATCGTGCGTACAGTTAAGGAGTGGAATTCCCTGCCAAAGTCTGTGTTTCCCGATAACAACCTGAATTTTTTTTTAAGTCAAGAGTGGATAGAATACTTCAAGCAGGTGTGTTTCTCGTCGTCCACATCATCGAATACCCATCATCTCTGCAAGCCCAAAATAAGAATAAAAAAACTAAGCAAGCATTAAGTCACATTATGAGGTGTACAAAAAAGCATATAATAAATAAATAAATCAACACATAAAGTAGAAAGAAGAGTTAATTGAATTTGAAGACCCTCTCTTCCATTTCTTTATAAACAGAACGATTACTCGTTGATTAGTACTTATTATTCCTCTCTAAATGCCATCATTTTCCTTATTCCAACCATATAATTGCCCGTAAGACACCCATGGGACAATGGGCAGTGCCTTTCGTGATCGCACCTCATCTGGATAATTATGATAAACGATGGATCCTCAGCGAAACAATTTATTGTTATTTTTGAGATATACGACATTATATTATGGCGTGTTTATTTCCTTTGTTATTTATAAATAAAATTTTCTATTTTACCTTTACTAAAATAGAAAATGTAACCTTTGAAAACTAGACTTGATTGGGTAAAAAAACCTTTCCTTAAGCTTTTTGTTTTAAATTAAAAATCAAAACAAGACCAGCTAACAAAAATAACGCTTTTCAGTAAGCTCGCAAATAAAGTTGTAGTCTTATTTTCTCATTGTGATTTATTTTATTTTAAAAATAGAAATAGTGTGTAAAACAACAATACAAAAAAAAAAATGAAAATCTATCATCTTCATCATTACTTCAGCCAAAAGACGTCTACTGTTGGACCTCCCCCAAGCGTCGCCACAATGGCCGGTTCTGTGCGTCTCGCATCCATCGGACTCCAGCGACCCTGACCAGGTCATCGGTCCACCTTGTGGGAGGCCTTCCAACACCTTCCTCATATAATATCAATTAATTTTAATTCCAACTAAACCACGGTTAGACTAGGAATTATTTATCAGATTGGTCTGTATACAACATGTAACTAAAATAATACACATCCTTGGACAACCCAATTAGAAAATTAATTTATAAACATAATTCAAGCACTGAAATTTTACTTAAATGTATTCAGGTAGTGACTTTTTAAGAAATAGCTATCCTAATAGTAGGCAAATAATATGGATATCGACGCACAATAACAGTGGTAGCACATCGGTATTCATCATCATCATCATCAGCCTTTTTTTAATGTTCCCACTGCTGGGACCTCCTCCTTCCTTCCTCTCTTGGAGAGGGAATGAGACGTAATCCACATGTCTTCGAATGTGAATGTCACATGTTTTCGAATTTTTGGTTCTAGGACATGCTGGTTTCCTCATGATGTTTTCCTTCACCGTGACGAAATAAATTACACAAAGTAATGCGCCTGGCTGGGTTTGAACCCGCGACTTACAACTCGTAAGTCGGGGCTGTTACCACTCGGCCATCACTACTCTCATCGGTATTTGTGCCAGATTAAAAGAGTAAGATTTATCACGAATTTATCAAAATAGGTATATTTTTTTTTTTGTTTGATTCATAACATTTTCGGTTAAAAAAAAAATCAGTAGCCGATTTTTACCCGACTGCGCCAAAAGGAGGGAATGGGAAGAATTGGTCCCGACTGCTACAATTTATCTTGTATTTAAATTATTATATAGTTAAATGCAATCGGGTACAACGAATTTCTTGTTTTAGGGCTTTTTCATGAATACTCAGAAAAGCAGTCGGATTTTTTAGTTTTTTAAATTACCGTTTTTTATGAACTTAGGTACTACTTTCCGGTTATGCTGTTATTAAGCTATATATTGTATATAAATTTTATTTTTCTGAGCGTTGTAGAAAATAAGTAGACGATATGTTTAAAACCGTAAATAATGAAACTTGTAACAAAATTAGCCGAGCTGAATACGACGATTTTTACTTTAATAATTAAGACTACTTAGCCGCACTCACCACTCGAAAGAGCGATCAAATATTTAGCTAGAAATACTTGCGTTAAGTACCCTTTCAGCACTAACGGATTATGAATGACATGGTTAGAATATGAGGCTGTTTACTCGATGTTAGCGTTATTATATTTAGTAATATTATCAAGGCGCAAGTTTGTATCACACACATTATATTACTAGCTTCTGCCTACGGCCTCGCCCGCGTGAAAAGCGGTTTTTCCGTGCAAACTTCCAACCCGCGATTCACCCCCTTAGGGGTGAGACGCCACGATTGAGGCGATAAGCCCCAAGTTTGAGGCGTGGCTGGAAAGACCTCACGGCATTCTCAACTACCGCACGACGCAGGTCATGGCAAGTTCGGTAAGTATCTGTACCGGAACGCCTGGAGGACACGGTGGAGCATACAGTAGAAGTGTGCCCCGCCAGGGCAGAGCATCGCCGTGTCCTCGGGGAGGCGATCGGTGACAGCGATCTCTCGCGCCGGGCCTTGTTACAAGCCATGGTCCAGACCGAGGAGGGGTGGAAGGCGGTCGCCTCCTTCTGAGAAGCAGTAATGCTAGCGAAGGAAGAGGCCGACCGCATCAGATAAAGACAACGGGGCTCACGCCCCAGCCGCCAACAGGATTCTAATCCCGATTTCCCGCCACCGTAGGCGCGGGCTTACGGACGGCGAGCAATGGGTAGCTCGCTATCCGGTAACCGACTTGACCGAGCCCAAGTCGTCGACGGCGTGTTTCCGCGCGCCTCAAGGAGCTGTCAGCAAACCGTAGAGGCACAGCCTGCTAGCTGCAGGCAGGCAGAGTCGAAGCCTACTGGGGCCAAGGGTCGGCTTCTGAAAGGAAGGTCCCGGCCCCGGTATGATAGGCAAAGAAGGAACGGGGTAGGTTTTTAGTAAGTAAAAGTCTGCCACTATCTCCCGCTCCACCCAAGGGCGGGATTTGTCATTGGATGATTTTACCTACCATAAAAAACCCTCTTAGGAGTAGAGTTTCATAAAATCCGTTCTTAGCGGACATCTACACCCTATTCTTACAGTTTCTGAGATTTCGTGATTAATCAGTGAGTGGTATTTCGCTTTTATATATATAGAAGGTACAATATTATAACAGCGAAAATTTGTAAGTGTGTGTGTGAGTGTGTAGGTGAATACTTTTTACCTCGTGGATATGTTCCCTTGGGATTATTTTCTACTATCACGCTTTTTTTTTTCGGTTGGTAAAATCATCCAATGACAAATCCCGCCCTTGGGTGGAGTGGGAAGTAGTGTCAGACTCTTACTGACTAAAAACCTACCCCGTTCCATTCTTCGCCTTGGTCCCAGGGCCCCGGGTGCCATTTTCACATACCCTTTGACCCCAGTAGGCTTCGGCCCTATCGGGCCCCTTCAGTTTGCTGACAACTCCTTGAGGCGCGCGGGAACAGTGCGCGCCGTAAACGACTTGAGCTCGGACCGGTCTGTTACCGGACGGACGGACAGCGAGCTACCCATTGCCCGCCGTCCGCGAGCCCGCGCCTGCGGTGGCCGGAAATCGGGATCGGAAACCCGGCGGCGGCGGCGGCGTGTACGCCGTTGCCTGATGCGGTCGGCCTTCTCCTCTACTATCACGCTGGGGAAACCGCTAACAGCTGCTAGCATGTTTTTGTTTACATTTTGGTTGTCTGTATGTTTGTTAATCCTTCACGCCCAAACGTCTTTTTGAAATTTGGTACACGTATAGACTATGTTTTAGAATTGTACCTACATATAATATTTTATCAAGAGGGCATGTTTCCTTTGAATAAAATTCTATTTTCAGGTGAACAAAGCTGCTGGGAAAAGTTAGTCAAAAAGTTAGTCTTTAGAATTTTAAGTGATGAATTATGTCTTTTATACTATTTTACGTAACTTTACAGTATACCGTTTTATTACGGTTCGCAGCGCGTGTGGAACAATATGCGGTGTCGACGACATGGAATCACTCTGGATGATTACCTCCAGCCACTCCTGTCCACCGCTAAGTTACAACAGTCACTGTGGCCATATCACCTTGCAATCCCACTGTAACTGTGTCAAGTCGCAGCAGTGGAGTTTCACCCTGGTGTTATATCTGCATGTGCTAATCATGCATACGTGCAAGGAGTGTTGCCTCTGTTGCCGGCAAGGATGCTCGCCGATTCGCGGATTCGGTTGGCCATAACCCTCTGGGACTCGTTCACCTTGGTGAGGTAGAGGCGCAATGATATGGCCTCAAAATTTGCTACTATCCGATATTAAAGATAAACTGGCCAGGACTGTAGAAATTTTCGAAAGAGCCACTGAGGACACAAAAGATAACTGAAGGAGAGTCGGTTTTAATACGTAAAAAATCTGCCTCTTCTTCCAGCTCCATTCACAGCGGGAGAAGTGACTTAATGATTTCCCATCCTTAAAAAAAACAGCTTGATAAACTGAGAATATAATTCTTATAGATTCACTTGCGGTCACAAGAAGTATGTGTATACAAAGTGGCGCTGACAATACTTCAATTATTTAAAATACTCGCAATATTAGTTATCTCGCAATATTACTACCAAAAAAACTAAAATTTAAAAAAAAAAATTTTTCAAGCATAACAAATAGCATAAAATCATAAACAAAAAAGAAAACCGTTTTATAAATATCGGTACAATAACGTTTGTGTTTTTCTCAGTTGGCAATGAATTTTCTTTATCAGTCGTGAACTTCATACACATAATGTAGAAATGCTTGAAAAATCATAATAATATCGTGTTGTTATGCTATTATGTCCTGTGACTATACTACTGGATATATTCAAATATTTTTTGGTGTACAGACTGGGAACATCACGAAGCTTAATTTATTGTTGTATTGTCAGTGCCAACCTGTACACGAGTACGGTACATAAAACATAATCACAAGTATTGGAATCTGTCCCAAGTTTTTAGTAAAAAGTTTAGTTAGAAGTATCCTAGCTACTGTATAATAAAATTGGTGCTCAGAGAAGATTTTATGTGCTCCAGTTAAAAGAGATTTGGCAACGCAATGTACATGTTAGGTTTTATTTCAGCTGTAGTACTGACGTTTTAAAACAAGTTCTAGTTTTTAAATAAAAAAGCACAAATGAAATTCCAGAATGCGTCGGAATTCCAGAAAAACTCCGCAGAGTTAACGATTTATCTAAACTAAACGAGATTTAGGAACAATTTAAACTGTTTGGAACAAAAACTTCGTACAATTCTACAGTGAGCCGTTGAACAATTGCACCTTATTTCGTGACGAAAAAACTTAGTCTGAAATTCACTGACGAGCAGTAGTAGCCCAGTGGGTAACTCGTGACCTACAACTCGTAACTCTACAACCAAACCAGTTACATTACTTAGTGTAATTTATTTCATCACCACTGCTCCTAAAACGGTGAAGGAAAACATCGTGAAGAAACCGGCATGTCCTGGAACCAAAAATTCGAAGACATGTGACATTCAGCAATCCGCACTCCTCTCTTATAGAAGAAGCCTGAGTCCCTGCAGTGGGAATATTAAAAGGCTGATTAGGCTTATTATACTTAATCTAGGAAAAAAACAAATAGCTGGTAACCCTGTGACATCATGATTGTTGGCAACACTGTGTATTTAACCGATGTTGCCTACTTAGAAAATTATGGGGTATTACTTGGGGTACTACTTACTTAGAAAATGGTGCTTCGCGTTAAATGCTTGCATATGGTACCCGCACGTAATCACCACCTTGTTCAAAAGCATGCCGTTATAATTATGTGAGTAGGTGTGTTACTTTGCCTGAAGATCATATTTTATAAGTATAAGTACAATGTAATGTGTATGTGCAGGTTTTTTTTTTAAATAGTTGATGAATACGAATGTTGTATTTGTAGTTCCAATTTCAAATCATTCGATTTAAAATTGGAACTACATTCGTATTACTTTTGTATCATAGCAGCTTTTAAAATGATTACGTATCTATTTAAACTACATAGCCTAACCGGCCTAGGTGACGTTTGAGCTACAAAGACCTACCCTCACTGCTGTTTTTTGGGTAATTAAATAACTTTTCTCACTCCGAGTTGAACGCTAGAGGTGTCAAACTTTTACTGACGGCTGTGATAATTCTTTCGAACAATCTCACTGCTCCGTCAGGACTCGCTCCCGCTGCTTGAGTTTCTTGTGTCGTAATCGTAGCCTTTTACTCTAGCGTGTGTTTTCATACCGATCTATATTTCCGAAATAGGAAAATATCATACGGTAGAAACTAACAGTATTCAGTGTTAGTGATCCAGATTTGGTTAACATCAATCGACAAAGCCTGAAGCAGAGGCGTAGGGTAGCCAGCCCTTCGGTATTTTACAGGATGCATTGTGAAGACTGCGCAGGAATTACTTGACTTAATTCCGCCATCACCTTTCTACCATTGGAATACCCGACGTACGGCGAGTGTCCACCTTTACATTGTTAACACCTATACGATCCAGACTAGACGTTTCGCTTCGTCGTTTATACTGCGCAAATCGATGGACTAGAACAAATTGCATGCAGCGGTCTTCCCGTCCGATAGTAATTTAGGTGTTTTCAAGGCTGAATATTCTCTTAATACACTATGAATATTCTCTTAATACGCTATGAATATTCTCTTAATACACTAATGTGGTTCGCCATCAACGATTGCATCACTGCTTACCATCGGGTGGGTTAGTCACACCAGATTATATGTTATTAAAAAAACAACAACAGGAAATCGATTAAATTTTTGACCTGATTAAAAAACCCACCCCGTTTCTTCTTAGCCCTACATACCAGGGCCGGACCTTCCTTCCAGAAATCGGTCCGTGGCCCCCGTAGACTTCGACACTGACAACTCCATGAGGTGTGCGGGAACAGTACGTACCGTCGAAGACTTGAGGCCGGTCCGAACAGCTACTGGACGATCGGACAGCGAGCTACCCATTGCTCGCCGTCCGCAAAACCGCGCTTACGATGGCCAGAAATTAGGATTGGAATCCCGGCGGTGACTGCGGCATGAGCGCCGTTGCCTCATGCGGTCGGCAGCCTCCTTTGCTAACATTACTGCTTCGCGACCGCATTACCCTTATGTTGAAGAAAATTCTTCATAGAAAGGTCTTCATCTACGAAAGTACACAATTACCTAATAACTTCGTCAGTACCTTATTAGACAAAGCCCCTTTCACGTCCTCCCACAACAATATCAATATCTCTTCGTTCATAAATTATCTGAAATAAAATTCAGAAGTGGATACTTGAAACCAATCTGGATTCTTAATTGATTCCTAATGATTACTTCTCGGTCTCATTAGAACAGAGCTTTAGTTTCAATCGTTTAAAAATGTTCAATATAAAATGTTCTTGTCACAAAAATTAGTGCAATTTTTTAAATTTTTCTTAGCAGATTGCCAGTGTTTTTTTTTTATATAAATGGTTTTTTTTAGATTTGACTGGTAAGAAACATGAAAGACTGCGTAGAGTTTCTTTAAGATAGATGGGTGATGATACTAGTATGCTTTGATTTTGTCTATGGACATTATATAGGGTGACTGGTAATTAGTGAACGATACTTAAACACGTGATTGTAGTCAAGATAACAAACAACTTTTACTATGGGACCTAGTCTGAAATCGCGAAAAAATATCTGCTGATCAGTACATTTGTGTTCACTAAACTGGTCAAAATGCACTGAACTTGGCTGATATTTTTCAAGTTTTAGATTTGGTCCTATAGTAAAAGTTGTTTGTTATCATGACTACAATCACATGTTTAAGTATCGTTCACTAATTACCAGTTACCCTATATAAGTTTATGTTTAACTGTGATCGCATCTTACGGTAAGCAGTGATGCAATCGTTGATGCACACTGGTTTATTAAGCCTATAAGGTATTTTATCCAATAAACAATATTCTTTTAAATAATTGACGTATCTTTGTCATTTCATTCTTGTATTTGTACTATTTTCAATCGGACTTAATTAAGGTCGATTTAGACCCAAATTCTCGGAATAGAGAATGCAAAAATGATCAAAGCACATAAAAATAAAACTCTTGTTATTATTCTCTGTACATAAGATAAAATAATAAAGAAAATACTAGTCAAGTATGTAACGGGCACGCGCAGTGCAGGGGTTTCCAGACCCGTTACAATGGCTTAATGTTAATTAGTATGAAAACATTAACGGAGTTAACGGTTTAATGATCAAATACGATTTAGAAACGGTCCCACATAAGTCGATGGTAAGTAGGAGTTATGAAAATAGACTACACATAGGAAGCTATACACAGTATTGTGGCATCTAAACAGGTCCGTAGTCCTAACAAGGAACCCTTGTTATTTCGCCGACCATCCATCTGCGGCACTGTCCTCTGTTGCGCGTATTAATAATAAATTATGGAAATAATTTACAATATTTCCAGATTAATAATTGTTTTTAAAAGCGTATCTAACCCTAGCATAGCATAGCATCAGCCTTATAATGTTCCGACTCCTGGAACTCAGTGCTTCTCTCTAGGAGAGGGAATGGGCCATAATACACCACGCGGGCTCAATGCGGGTTGATCGCCCACGCGGGCGGTTTGAACCCTAACCATGAAGTTTGTTACCGATTCTTCTTTATAGTAAACGACCAATTGTAACCGTGTACTAGCTTCTAACGTTATAAGTGTGGCCTAGGTAAAATAAAACTATTTTAAGTTTATGTTTGGTGCTTAGCTGAGAGATATGAATGTCCTCACCAAAATTTAAAAACGGTTGGTAAGGAGAAGTTTTGAAAATAGACTACACATGGGAAGCTATTCACAGTATTGTGGCGTCAAAACAGTCAAATGCTGACTCTTATTAACTTGCCAACTGGCAAGATAATTATACTTTTTAAGGTTTATGTTTTAAATAGCATAGCATCGGTATAAACCTCGCCACACAAGTTGAACCATCATGGCGCTCGACCTCAAATACACAGTAACCGATTTTCAAGTCTCCATCGAGGCGAAGGCTGCACGTAACCATAGCAACGGGTTCAACTTATTGCAAAAGGAGATAGATTGAAGATGCCACAAAAGTCAGGACGAAATTATATGAAAAAATATTATTATAAATAGATCTTTTAACAATATAAAATAATAATTAAAAACAGAAGCCTTTTATCGCGCTCCGTCCCACTATAAATGGTGGAGGCGCAATTTGGTGATTGGTATCGCCTCATAAAAATCGAGTACCTCTCGTAAGCAAAGAGAGATAATAATTGGCGCAGCAGGCACTGACTGGATGCCTGAAGATAAAAAGCTAAGTAGTTTTTTATTATTTGAATATTTGTAAAAGGAGAGATGATGTTCTTTTCGGATTTCTATTAGAGTAGTGGCAAGTGGTTTTCAAAAAGGTTGAAAACCAGCGTCATGTATTTATTTAAATATATCAGTATTGTTTGTTCACTCCTATGAAGTAAACCGACGACTTCGTGAGGATTGTCGAAATCTAATTTGTAAAACTAACTCAGAGATCAAAGTCTCTGTATGGACTTTAAAAGAGATTGACCCCTGAGTTTGTTTCAGTGTTTCTTCTCAGGGTAGTCAGCTAAGAAATACCGGCCTCATTACGCTTAAACTGACGAAAAAAAATGTATATACGTGTCAAAAGTGTTTTTTTTTAAGCTATTAGCAAAATAAATTATCATTTTATCAATGGATACGATGCGTATACGACCGTTGTGGCGACAATTGGATGAGGTCTATGTCCAACAGGGGACGTCTTTCGGCTTACAACATCTGCTGCGAGTTATGACAATGTTCGGCCATTTACGTCATACTAGGTTTCTATTTTCATATTATTTACATCAGAAAATAGTTCTGCACAGTGTTCACTTCCAGCAATATGCTGAAAACCATATATAGAAGACCATTGGAAATATTTTTCATGATTTTAATTATCTGATTCGATTTTGGTTAATATACGAAAATAATAACTTTCTTAGACTGATACTATCTCACAGCTAAGCACCAAACTTAAACTCAAAATCGTTTTATTTTACCATGGCTACACTTATAAATCGTCAAAAGCTAGTACACGCTTCCAATTGGTCGTTTCCTATACAGAAGAATCGGTAACAAACTCCATGGTTAGGGTTCAACCCGCCCGCGTGGGTGACCAACCCGCATTGAGCCCGCGTGGTGTATTATGGCCGATTCCCTCTCCTAGAGAGAAGGCCTGAGTCCCAGCAGTGGGAACATTATAAGGTTGATGCTATGCTATTCAACGGTTAGATACGCTTTTAAAAACAATTATTAATCTGGAAATATTGTAAATTATTTCCATATTTTTTTTAACTATCACACAACGCCGTCTAGTCCCAAGCTAAGCAGAGCTTGTGTTATGAGTGCTAGACAACTGATAAACATACTTATATATTTCTAAATAAATACATATTATAGATAAATATTAATACGCGTAAAAGAGAACAGTGCCGCAGATGGATGGTCGGCGAAATTACAAGGGTTCCTTGTTAAGACTACGGATCCCTAGAAACCCACCCAGCAAAACAGTTACTACTGTGGTTTATTTACAAAAATTTCTTGAAAAAAATTATAAAGTTGCCTATTCTTTTTATGTTATGAATTTCTCTTGAAGAAAAATATAATTTTTATCCTTTTTAGTTTTTATGGATTTTGAACATCATACTTTTATAGTGTTCCATATAATATTTCTATAAGGTTGGTACGTTTTAGTCACCATTAATCTGAATTCACATTCGTCTGTCATGTCATAGTCGAGGTCTCTAAAATCCACCAACGTCGCTGGTACTCGTAACTGCAGATTGCCCCTTTTGCATCAGTGAACCAGGGCGATTCACACCACCGCACTCCGCCATGCATACATTTTAGTGGCCGTCCAGAATTTCTAATACAATCGTCTGACTATTATTACTTCTTACATAACGTCTGCTATCAGACAGCGATCGATTTCAAACTCGCAAAGTCTCTCAATAAGTTCTTGAAAATAAATACCAATTTAGATGCCTACGCCAATTCCTTTGGTTGATTTTCAGTCTCATTCCCACATAGGTAACAAGTACCCTCATCCTAATCGATTCTACGGAGCTGGCACGAGAACATAAATCAAAACCATTCAGAAATTCCTTCTATTGTCAGAAAGCAATTTTTCTTCAATGCCTAGAATAGAAATTATTCAATTGTAGCTATCACCTTATCGTCGACAAATATGCTTTTGTCAATAGAAATCGGAGCTGAATTTAGACAATGCGTTGTGATACTGTAGTAAACAAACAAAGCAAATAGATCTCATGTTTCAATGGAGACTGGGCCCGGGCTGCCTGTCACCGGCAAAATGTCATTGATGAATTCAATGGCTCCACTTTTGTAGAATGAGGAAGCCAGCGCAGAGTTCGTTGTCATTAGCATTTATATAAGCAACTTTGTGTGGCGAACGATGTTTAAAGAAGCTATTTGAAATATATAAGTAAAACTTTAAAGAAATGGTTTATTTGGAATAGTATTCTTAAAGGAATCTTGTCATACTGTAGGTCGAACGTTATTTCCAGAAAAAAAGACAAACCAAAATACCCAGTTCATATGTTTGATTACAAGCGCCTATTAAAAAAACTGGGCAAAAGCGAGTCGGACTCGCTCCTAAACGGCCGTATCTTTATTTTTCGCTGACTTAGAAGTTTTATTTTTTCACAGCTTTAAGAGACGCAGATCTAAATATATGGTTTTAATTTCAACTCGATACCTACACGCGTTCCCGAGACAAAGATTCTTGATAGACAGACAGACGGACCACAAAGTAATTCTATAAGGGTTCAATTTTTTCCTTTTGAGGTACAAAACCCTAAAAAAGAATGTAATTATGATCAATAACAATATCCAGCGAGTTGAGTTAACGCTGCGAACTTATATGAAAAATAAAAATCTACCGAATCATTATTCGATAAAATATTACAATAACTACTTTTTATTAGGTACTTTATTTTATTTATCTTGTTGATTTAATACTAGAAGCGCGGGCGTTCCAAATTTGACCCATTTGTATGTTCTATCTGCTCCAGTTTTATTATACGTAGAATCGCAAAATACATCATTTATGTGTAATAAAAATATTATATTATCAGTTACCAGATTCAGCATACCATCTCTTTAAATTACTGTAGCAAAAATAAATTGACAAAATTGACAAAAAATCCGACAGCCACCAGACTTAGTGTTCTCTGCGTAGTGATTTTTTAATTCGGTTTATTAAATTAGAAATTTCTTTGACGAACAATTTTTTAATCTTTTGTTGAGTGTGCAGGATTTGAAATAATAACGCACATGCAGGGGCCCAAGTCTGCTATTTTCGTAAATTCGACATTCCAACACAATCCTATTGTTATTTTGGTAAAATTTCTTAATCTGCTAAATCATAATGGTCGATCATTGGTCGGTTTTTGGTCTCGTAAACGAATGGTGGTAGAATGATTTTGTCGTATTCAGATAAATCTAAGGTAAGTCACTAATCAAAGGAACTAACAAAATATTTGCAGATTACCCCATAAGTCAGAAATTCATTTGTCATTTTGTACGAGATTTCCATTTCTTTCAATGGTGTGTTAGTGATTGACTGTTGGAAAGTCATAGTGACGCCATTATATTAGTAGATTACCAAACATGTCAAAATTAACCATGATGAAATCAATGATAGATGATTCTGACACTATTGTAATAGCAGACTTGAGGCCCAGGTTGACTATGGAATGAAATATATTTCATTTTTTATGTGTGGCCTCTCGCAGGTCGACCTATGAGATTTTCGGCTGCTTAACCGGGCTAATGAAATATATTTCGAAAAACTTGCCCCTTTTATACAAAATCCTTTTTTTTGTAATAGATTATTGTGGGTACATCTACAATAATCTTTCGAACACTAAGTGCTAAATACGTAGGTAGATTGCAAAGATAAAATCCTGCTACAACTTTATTCGACTTTCGCGATTATTTAAAAGAGCTACCTTAAAACTGGAACGCCAAAGGTAACTGAAGGAACTCAGTGAGTTTTAGTCAGTAAAAGTCTGACACTCCCTCTTGCTATCTAAAAATAAAACCGGTCAAGTGTAAGTTGGACTCGCGTAAGATAGATTCCGTACTATCATCATCATCATAGATCTAAACAACTTTTAGGTACACTATTTTTTTTTTTCAATACACTTTTTTGACAACTGACTCTTATCGCACTACAATTAAGTTCAATATACCATCTTTATCATCCTCGTGTTATTTTTTTATTTATCCCAACAAGGGCTTTTTTCTTTCCCATTTCGTCACGGCCAAGGGTAATTAATTTTTGTTTTAAAGCAAACAGGGGTATATTTTAATATTTTTGATAAAAATTTAAATTGTGTTTATGTAGAGAAAAACTATAAATAAAATGATTATTTACACAATAATTTGTTATTATCAACAAATTAACAATTATCTGTTAAATTCAAAAATATTTGATTTTCTATTTTTAATATTACGAGTAAGTAGGATGTATAATGGTTTGATACCTTTGCTTCTCCTTCAATCTGCAAAGTTAAACGTGGGAAAAAGTCTATTAATTGTACTAATTTACACTTTTTTTGTGATAATTGTGAAAAAAATGTTGAATTTAAAAATTTGAAGAGAATTCTTTAAATGCTACCTACGCCGCCGCCGCCAAATAATTTATTTTTTTATTTATTTTATTTATTTATGTGCACACAATAATAATAAAAAAGAAAAGAACAAATATAGACAGAAGAGTACAAAGGTAATAATGTGATTAAGATATAAAATACTTGCGATCGATAGCCTGCTGCCATCTAAATCAAAACTAAAATGTATGGCAACTTTGTAAATTTTTCTTCAGTATAAAATGAACAAAAATGCATCATAATTTTCAGAGAAAGTATTTCTTTTTAAGTATATTGAAATTTATGTTATTCTGTTGCGGCAAAAGAAAAACTAATCATTTGTGAAAATTTCAACTGCCTATCACGTTTCATGAGGTACAGCCTGCTTACAGACAGACGGACAATGACGTCGTATGGTAGTTTTAATATCATGCGGATTTCATCACGCATGCTGGATCAATCTTCGCATAACAATAAATACTTGTTAGAAAAGGACATCTGCATGCGAAACAAATCCGCGTGTTGTAATCAGTATGATATTAAAAACACCCTTAGTAATAGAGTCTCGTTTTTACCGTTTGACTACGGAACCCTAAAAAACATTCTTCGTTACTGACAGTCAAATAATAATTCAACTGTTTTGACGCCACTTTGAATTAATGAACGTGCCGACGGGAGCAGAAATATGTATGTTACTCATGGCAAAATACAAGTACCTATTTAATTTTCTTACCCACTGAATTTATGAAATATTTTACATAATATGTTACTAAGTAGGTATTCGTATAAGCTCGCTAGTGATGAGAAGGAAAGTTGATATCTGTATTTAATTTTAAATCTTTTATATACATATAAAAATGTAGTAGTGTGTGTAGTTTAGTCTCACTAAAATTCGAGGACGGCTGGACCAATTTGGTACGAAGTTTGCCGGCTCAGCTAGTCTTCTTATAAATAAAAATGAATAGCTGTTCGTTAGCCTCGGTAAAACTCGAGAACGGCTGGACCAATTTGGCCGATTTTGGCCTTGAAATAATCGTGATACTCCAGGAAAAGTTTAAGAGGTGAGAAAATATGGGAACATTCACGAAAACAAAAAATCCGTTATCACATTCATAGACTATTAAGCGGTTCGAAGTTCGCCGAATTATAATTCTTTTGTAGCTGTGTTTGTCACCTAACTCTTCCTAAACGGCTTGCCCAATTTAAATGTAATTTTGTTTCTTTGACTGGTTCTAAAACACAATTGAATCCGGTGGATGACGCTGCAGGCAATTTTTTTTGGGCAGGAAGACATCTGCTGGGATCGCTAGTTCAAAAAAAATTTTCAGCTATTTATTAGTATAAAAAGCTGTTTTTTTTTTTTAAATATTGATATATAGTTACTTAAAACTGAAAAATTTGGTTGATAGAATGCGCTAATTTAGTAACTTTTGGTTTTCGTTGAAAAAATATTTTAGTATCAGACAGTTCATTTACTGAGAAAAGCTATACATATGTAACAAACCATAGAAACGGAGTTGTAACCAAAAACGTCATTGCGCTGCGAGTGAAGCAGCGAAAGGAATCGCTGCTTCACTCGCGGTAATAGCACACAGTAATATACACACATACACACACTACACACTCACTGCCAGTGAGTGATAATATCAATGTCGTCGATTTTTCCAAAATTCAACCCTTAAGAGGATGAAAGTTCAAAGTTTGTATGGAGAAAAGTAATTTCATGTGGGCGAAGCCGGTGAAAGCAGCTAGTATATTATAATACAGATATTCAAAAGACATTTGACGTATTACTTAGAAAATCTGCTATCAAATATACTGAGTAAGTAGGTCATCCATCATGATTGCGCAGAAATCTAGTTCAGCAACGGAGCCAGTTAAATCATTATGAACATGAGCATATATAGCCGGCTTATTAGTCCTGGGGGAACAATGACATAATGGGGAATGGGAAACGTATGTCATATCAGAAGACAAATTGATAACAATATGAGGAAGTTATTAGTACAGTGTGCAGCGGTAGACGGTAGATGTGTGAGGAAATTCAACATAAAGGAAAATTGGTGTAGTTGTTATATCTCATGATGGCGGATTTGTCTTAGGTGTGTTGAAATCAACGTACATATTGTTTCCGTGTCATTTAAGTCGAAAGACGCCTATCGTTGGACAGTGCCTCTCCCAAGTATCGCCAAAACGACTAGTCATGTTCGTCTCGCCTCCATCGGATTCCTGCGCCCTTCACTGGGCCATTGATCCATGTGTAAGTAGGCCTCCCAGAAGATGGACCAAGGTTATTTCTGTGTTGGTACGTAAGCTACTTTCTACGATACCGAGCGCTCCAAACTTACACATTCAGAAAAAGAAAATTTTTTGCCAGCGCTGCGGATTGTTCGAAAGGGTATACCATGGCCACAAGAGAACAAAAGAAAACTGCAAATTTTAGTCAATTTTTGTTATTTACAAATAAAATTTTACAGATTTAAAAAACATTTAATTAACCTTATAAATATATACAGTTAGTAAAAGTCTGACACTCTCTCCCGTTCCACCCCAGAGCGGAATATTTTTAATGATTTTTTTTTCTGACAGACCAACTTCTTGACTTTTCAAAAGTGCCTGTAAATGATTTATTTTAAATAAAATGCGGCCGCGTACCGGAAGACGCAGCGTTGAAAGGCCTCCCACAAGGTGGACCGATGACCTGGTCAGGGTTGCCTGAGTCCGATGGATGCGAGACACACAGGACCGGCCATTGTGGCGACGCATGGTAATATTTACACCTATTTGATTTTACTTGAAGCAAGTGTATCTGTCCTTTACTTCGATAACCTTATTGTATGACTAGCTTCTGCTAGCAGCTTCACACACGTGAATGTAGATTTCTCCATACGATATTTGGACCCCCATTTCATCCGCTTAAGGGGTGAAATTCGGAAAATCCTTTCTTATTCTTCGTATACTATCGTGTCATCGTGTTCGTGCTCCATCGTTGGCCACATCTTCACTTACCATCAGGTGTGGTTTTTTTTTTTTTTTTTTTTTTTTTTTTTTTTTTTTTTTTTTTTATGGTAGGTAAAATCATCCAATGACAAATCCCGCCCTTGGGCGGAGCGGGAAGTAGTGTCAGACTCTTACTGACTAAAAACCTACCCCGTTCCTACGTAGCCTATCGTGCCGGGGCCGAGCATTCCTTTCGGAACTAACCCATGACCCCAGTAGGCTTCGACCCTGCCTGCCTGCAGTTAGCAGGCTGGGCCTCTTCGGTGTGCTGACAGCTCCTTGAGGCGCGCGGGAACAGAACGCGCCGTCGACGACTTGGGCTCGGTCCGGTCGGTTACCGGACGATCGGACAGCGTGCTACCCATTGCACGCCGTCCGCAAGCCCGCGCCTACGGTGGCCGGAAATCGGGATCGGAATCCCGGCGGCGGCTGGGGCGAGCGCCCCGTTGCCTCTGCCTGATGCGGTCGGCCTCCTCCTTTGCTAGCATTACTGCTTCGCAGAAGGAGGCGACCGCCTGCCATCCCTCCTCACTACGGACCATGGCCTGAACCAAGGCCCGGCGAGAGAGATCGCTGCCGCCGATCGCCCCCACGAGGACACGGCGATGCTCCGCCCAGGCGGGGCACACCTCTACAGTGTGCTCCACCGTGTCCTCCGGATGTTCCGCACAGTGGCGACACCCGGGCGAATCCTCCGCACGAATCCGGAACAGGTACTTAGCGAACTTTCCGTGTTCGGTAAGCACCTGCGTCGTGCGGAAGTTGAGAACGCCGTGAGGTCTTTCCAGCCACGCCTCAAGGATGGGCCTTATCGCCCCAATTGTGGCGCGCCCCGAACGAGGTTGCGATAGTCGTTGACGCCATTTCGCCATGAGATCCCGCCGGAGCTCTGTCCGCCATGCCTCGACTTGTCGTGGCAGCGGAATTTCGCCCCGGCGTTGCATCTCCATGCGCTTGTCGTGCATGTGTGCAAGGACTGTTGCCTCCAGATCCCACGGCGGTTGGCCAGCAAGGAGGGTCGCCGCCTCGCGGGAGATCGTTCGGTACCCTCGCACCATGCGTATTGCCATGACCCTCTGGCACGCATTCAGCTGGGCCCTCGGTTGCTGTGTCAACGTCGGTGCCCACACCGGAGCCCCGTAGAGAGCCATGGACCGAACGATTCCCGCGTAGAGCTTCCGGCAGGAGGCGTCTGGTCCCCTGAGGTTGGGCAGGAGCCGCCCGAGAGCAGCCCCAGTCCGATTCAGTTTGGGAGCCAGACGTCGGAAGTGCTCCTTGAAGTTCCACCAGCTGTCGAGGACGAGTCCCAGGTACTTCATCGTCGACCCGACGCTGATGTGAACCCCTCCTACCGTTAGCTGGGAACGCGGTGGTGGCGCACCCCGAGGGCCGTGGAAGCACATGGCCTCGGACTTGTGCAGTGCCACCTCGAGTCCCAACTGCTGGATCCTGTCAACAACCATCGCAACCCCGCGTGTCGCTAATTCGACCGCCGTCCGGTACGACTCTCCCCGTGCTAGGACCAACGTGTCGTCCGCGTAGCAGACCACGCTGACCCCGTCGGGGAAGTCGCCGCGCAGCACGTAGTCGTACCCGATGTTCCACAAGGGTGGTCCAAGTACCGATCCCTGCGGAACACCGCACGACATCTCTCGACGTTTCCACTCTCCCTGGTGACCGGGGTAGATGATATACCTCTCCGATAGGTAGGCCTCGATCACACGACAGAGGTAGTCGGGCACCCGGTGGTACCGGAGTGCCGTTCCAATGCAACTCCAGGGCAGGGAGTTGAAGGCGTTGGCAATGTCCAAGGACACTGCCACGACACACCTGCCCTGGGACACCGCATCCCCCGTCGTGAGGGCTCGCACGCGCATGATGGCGTCCACCGTGGAGCGCATCCTGCGAAAACCGAACTGTCCGTCCGACAGGTCCGGCCCCACCCTTGCAAGGCGCGCGACGAGGCGGTTTGCAATGACTCTTTCAAAGAGCTTGCCCACCTCGTCGAGCAGCACAATGGGCCGGTACGCGGACGGAGAGTCCGCAGGGCGCCCAGGCTTCGCTATGAGGACCAGTTTCCCCGTCTTCCAGCGAAGTGGGAACTGGCCCCTCTCCAAACATGCGCTAAAGAGCCCCCTCAATCGAGGCCCGAGAGCCTCCATAGCCAGGACCCAGGCCCTCCCTGGCAGGCCGTCAGGTCCTGGGGCGGTATTCTTGGCACTCAGCCTTCGTACCGCCACTCTCATCTCTACCTCGGTCACCTCTGGAACATCGTCGTCGTCGTCGTGGTCCGCGTCAGGTACTGCCGGTGTTGGCGGAGCCATAGACGGGGGGGAGTGTACCCCCCGCGTAGGGAACAGAGTGCTGACCACACCCTCCACGAGCTCGGGCCGGAGACTCTGAGTCAGTGGGGGAGCCCATGGACGGAGTTTCTCCCGTACCATCTTGTATGGGCGTCCCCACGGGTCTGCATTCAGAGACCCCAGCCAGACGTTGCGGGCCTCCATTTTGGACCGCTTAATCTCCGCTCGGAGGGTGCGCTTCGCTACCCTGTAACCCTCGTACAGCTCCGCCTCAACAGCCTCCGCATCCGGCGGGCGGTTGCGGCGCTTGCAGTACCTGGCGTACCGGCGTCGCGCGTGGTTGCACGCATTGCGCAATGCCGCAATCTCCGGCGACCACCAGTACACCTGGCGCTTGGCACGTCCTGGACGGACTCGGGGCATTGACGCGTCGCATATTTGCGACATGCCCTCCCGGAACCACTCTGCCTCGACGTCGATGTCGACAGGCCTGTCCGGTGCTTGCACCCAGGCCTGTACCGTCGCGGCTTCCAGGAGAAGCTCCCGGTCCATCTGCCTCAGCGACCATCGCGGACCACAAGGGCTCCGTTGGACCGGCGCGGTCGAGGTTTGGGCGGAGACGTCAAACCGGATGTACCGGTGGTCTGAGAACGTCTCCACCCCCTCCATAACGCGCCAGTCGACGACACGCGGTGTCAGATCGGGGCTGGCGAAAGACAGGTCCACCACTGATTCACCCCGCATCCGCACACACGTGGAAACAGAGCCCAGGTTTAAGAGGGCCAGGCCGGACTCCTCAGCCCAGGCCTCTACCGACCGACCCCGCCCGTTCGTGTAGCGGGAACCCCAAGCCTCGTTCCAGGCATTGAAGTCCCCGCAAACGACCACGGGGAGGTCCCTAAACCCAACGACGACGTTTTTCAGCTCCATAAGGGAGATGTGGAGATCGCCGAGAGATCTGTTCGGGGACAGGTAGACGCCTACCACTGCAATGTCCCCGAACCGTGCTGCCACGCAACCTCGTCCCCTCGTGACGCGCTCGAGGGGCGGAGTACCGGCGGCGGTCGACCTAATTAAAGTCACCGAGCCGTCCAGGTCCTGAACCCAGTCTCCACTGGGCAAGACATAGTACGGCTCGGAGACTATGGCGACATTGATCGACCACTGCGCCATGCTCTGGAGCAACAGATCCTGAGCGGGGGCGCAGTGGTTGATGTTCGCCTGGAGGAGACGTAATGGAGCTGTTATTGACATTCCATTACGATCTCCTCCTGAGCCCCTCGTGGAGGCACTGCCGCGGCGGTTGTGGCGGCGATAGCGGCGGCGGCTACGGAGGCGGCTGCGGCGGTGAGGACGTCACCAGGGATGGGCCGGACCCTGTTCTTCACCTTGGTGGGGGGGTCGCAGGACCTGCAACCAGCCTGGTGGTCCGCCTTTTGGCCTGCCGCCGCACATGCGTAGCAGTGCGGCGACTCACGGCATTCGGCGACCTTGTGACCAGGCTGACCGCATTTGAAGCAGCGGTCACTGCGGTCCACCTCCGCGGCGCAAAAGGCCCCCGCATGATGTCCCACGCGGCAGCGGTAGCACCGCAGAGGTCTGGGCTCCAGCAATCTCACCTGGGCGGAGACCCAGCCCACCAGAAGCCTTTGGCCCTCCCCGGTGATGGTTTTGGCCGCCGTCACGGGGACCATCAGGTGAGGTAGTGATCAAACGCGTTATCCACACAAAAAAAAAAAAAAAAAAAAAAAAATACAACATAAAGGAAACCTTTGAGTAAAATTTCAGCTTTCTAAGTTCAAGGGTTCGGGGTGGGCGTTGATGAGTCGGTCTTTTGTATATACAAATTTAATTCTAAAAATAAATAATCACTGCTTCATGTAACATAAGGATAGAATTTAAGATGTTAAGATTTTCAGGAAGAACCTCAACACGTAGGTGTTACGTTTTTACCTTATATCGCAATATTTATAGGATTTTTACCCTAAACTTTGCGACGTTGAGAGTCGCAAGGGAGGTTCAAGGGAGTTAACATACCTTTCCATTTTATTTTTTTACTGAGAAATCATATATCTGCTCTCAACAGAGCGACTTTTTTACACTGACTTTTTATTAAGAAAAAGCACGCGCTAGATCACTACTTTACCCGATGGTAAGCGATACTGTAGTCGACGATAGAACATGTTTGCTTACCAGTACTTATTAATTCGTGACTAGGTTGTAGCTTATCAGGAAACATAGACTCCGGTAGAAAATCCCACTGCTTAGCTGTAGGCACGCACATTAAATGTGTTTCCAAAACGATTTGTGCATATAGCATAGCATAGCATCAGTTTTATAATGTTCCCACTGCTAGGACTCATGCCTCCTCTCTAGGAGAGGGAATGGGCCGTAATCTACTACGTGAGCTCAGTGCGGGTTCTAAGACATGCCGGTTTCCTCACGATGTTTTCCTTTACCGTTTTGAGAGCAGTGGTGATGAAATAAATTACACAAAGTAATGCATCTGGCTGGGTCTGAACCCGCGATCTACAACTTGTAAGTCGGGGCCGTTGCCACTCGAGCACCACTGCTCCCGGCCACCATTTCTCCCCAGTTTATTCTTTGTACGTATAGGAGACTTAAATTCACCTTTGTGACCATATCCGCCAGTTCATTTACCCTTTGCGTTTCAGGGTCACGTTAACTCTTTTGAACAATGCCGTAACTTTGACATGTTCCATACCTTACCGGCCGTTGCCGTGCCTCCTTTGAAATATACGCCGACATACCTTATAAACATGAAACATCTTCATAACTATCTCTACACGTTAGTTGATTATAAATCCAATTTTCAGACTGCGTTAGAAGCTTGCTTCGTCTAAACAAGTTACGATCAAGAATGTTCGCTTTGCCTCTCAAGAACAAACTACAGACTTAACAAGAGATAGAACTTTGTATGAGAAATCTTGTCTCTTCATATTCATAGCGATGCTTCGAAATACGTACGTTTCATAACTAAGGCACTTTGTGACGTTTGATCCCTATTGTAGTTCTGAATCGTCCTCTATATAATTGGATTGGTATAGCCTGGTATTGTACCTATTATTCGAGTAATAGGTACTTATTTTTGGTAGATTATTATTTCAAGCTGCCTCTGAGCTTAGATTTACTTTTAGATTTACGGCTCGGACGTACAGCGCCATTGGATTTTTCCATTACTAGGAATTAGTAGGAGTTCTGACTTCGGAAGTTTGTGATATGTTGCAGCCGTGCCTCTGAAAGTAGGTAAAACAGTTGGTCTTGCACCTGATCTCTCCCCGGTCTCGTCGGCTTGCCGTCCCAAGGGTCTATGAATGTAAGGGAGAGTGCATCTGTGTTTGCGCAAAATAATATTTATGTCTTGTGTACTTAATTTAACTACGTTAAGAAGGAGGCAAACTTCATCGAAATTCGGTCGAGAGGATTATTATTATAATATTTCAGCCCACCTTACGTCATTACTTGAAAATATTGTGAGGTAGATATGTTTTGAATGGGTTTATCAAAATATGAGAAGATGAAATCAGAGCAAGACCATTCGTAGATGAGCTAGGATAAATTAAGTATCCTATGTGTTATTCTGGGACATGATTTACCCGTTTCATTGAATTTTTTTCAGCTGTTCCATAGTAAAGAAGTAACAAATATACACACTCACAAACTTAAGCTTGTATAATACTAGTATAATATAGTGTGTTACAAATATACCTAATAAAATACGTAATAATAAAGATGGTCATACTGCTTACTTATAATAGCATCCGATAGAAATCTATATATTATAAATATGGTAGAAAATAAAAATAAAGCACTCTTTGCTGAGAGCAAATCTGCTGAGAGCTATAATTGAAGCATGGTTTAACGATACTAATTAATTCGATTCCACATAAAATATAGGCCGCGTTTTCCATAGCACACATGCTTATTTCTATTCAACCATTATTCACCTAAGTAGTTCAGACATTCGCGGTAATAGGTAGCGGGGCTTTCAATCAGTACGAGCCCACCTGATCTCACGCAATACGCGAGTGTGGGCAGTAGCGTAGCTAGGCGTAGGTGATGTGGACCCTCGCCCACGGCCTCGAACCCAAGAAGGCCTCGCTCCTTTAAGAACGAGATTTTTTTATAATACGGATGTTCTCTTTTGACCATTTATTCACTTGGCGTCAAGTTGCGATAGTGGCTGTCTCGTTTTCGAATCTATAAAAGAGAAAGAGGCCTCGTTGATGTGTCTTCACCCACGCCAAAACTAGTCCATGCTACGCCTCTGCGTGTGCGTGTCTGCCTGACGCGGCTTTATGGGAGCTTAATAAAATGTAATGATAGTTGTATGGGTTCTTAGCAAGGGCAAAGTGTGAAGGAGTTATAGAGTGGTCGTTGAGTATAGATAAATAAGAAGTTTTCATAATGGATGTTTGCTAAAATCTATGGCACGGTTGGAGCAGTGGATGAGTGATTGGCTGCTGTGCTGTGGGTCGTGGGTTCGATCCTGGCGCGGAACAAATATTTGTATGGCTTACATATAGCTGTTATGGGTCTGGGTGTCTCGTGTATGTGAATTTACATGTTTGTTAGCTCATCCACGATACAGAGGTAATTTTTTGTGTAGGGTAAAGTTTATTTTTAAAAAAACCAGGCACAAATCCGACTCGCACTTGACTCGGACCTGTGCTGAGGGTACCGAACAAGCTTACCTATGAAAACAGTGGAATTATGAAAAAAAATGGAAGGAGTTACGAAGCTTTTTCCGAATCACATAAAAAGTTTTTTTGTGTCGTAACTACAAATTAAAAGGGAAGTTTGGAAAGGGAAAGTGGAGGCCTTTACCCAGCAGTGGGACACACAATAGGCTATAAAAAAATACAATAAATTATAAGTTTTCAGATTTTGATTCAATCACCAGTGAAAAAAGATTAAAAAGAAAATATATTTATTCTAAATATATTGCGTCTCAATCGTTTGCAATTTATATTCATGATAAATTTTGCAGCAATTTATTCGGCAAATTACAGCATGGTTCATTTATAGGTGTCATTATCATGACGTGATACCAAAACGAAAGCACTTTCCATTTAAAACCGCGATTAAATAGGCTTAAATAACTATAATATTCATTAGTGGAGCATAATGACTCATCATTTATCTAATACCACTGAAACAATGTGTCAAGCACGTCCTTGATATTAATGCATTTATAACAATGCTTAGCATAACGATGTCATTACAAATTATTGCGAACTACTGTTATATCACGTAGAGGTCATTCGGGCCCTATTAAGTAACAACAAATGAAGTAATCACTTTTTTATTTATTTATTTAACATTTTATGTACACATAAATATTAAGATAAAAGTAAAGAAGAAGGAAACAGAAAAATAGGTACAAAGGTAATGCTTATTTCTACAGAAATCTCTTCCAGCATACCTGCGAAAGGAGAGTTGGAAAATAAAGAGAAGAAGACACTGTGTGTAAGAGTAATAGGAAAAAAAAGAAAGTACAAACAAAACAGAAATTAAAATATACAATAAAAATATATAATATCATAAATATATACATACATACATATAATAGAATAACTATAGTAATAATACATAATGATTAACAATATATAATAATATATACATAATTATAATAAGCAACTATGACGAAATAGAGAGATAGTGTTTTTTTTAGGTGGGGAAAAATCATCCAATGATATCTCAGCGCCTTTGGGCGGGGCGGGAGATAGTGTCAAAATTTTTACTGACTAAAAACCCACCCATGTTTCTTCTTTGCCTTCGTTCCCCTGGGTGACATTTTCAGGCTGAGATGATGAAGTAATAATGCGAAAGATTTGTTCAAAAACCGATCGAGTGCGATTCGGACTCGCACAATAAGGGTTCCGCACAAACTTACCTATGAAAACAGTTCAATTTTCGAATCGAGGCCCAAAGATTTTTATGAATCGCATAAAAAGCTTTTTTGTTGATGACGTAACGTAAATAAATTTAAATTTTTCAGTTTTTTTCCTAAATTTGTGCTATAACACTCTGTTTTGTGCCAAATTTCAGGATTCTAGGTTCCCTATGAATTTTGATTGCCTTCAGAGTGTCGAAATGAACGTTTTTTGCGACATAAGCGGCCGTATCTTTTTTTCTCGTTATTTTAGAAGTTTGATTTTTTTTACAGCTTCAAGAGACTGCAGACTTGAGTATATTATTATGGTTTATATTTCAACTCGATACCTCCACGCACTCCCGAGACAAAGGTTCTTGACAGACAGACAGACAAACGGACAACAAAATAATTCTATAAGGGTTTTTCCTTTTGATGTACGGAACCCTAAAAATTATACATTTGACTTAAAATGACACACAGTGTCACATTTTCTTGGAAAAATAAACGTAACTGTTTGATGAAACTGAAAATATATAAAAGAGGCTTACTAAAATTGTAAGATGGTCGGCTGTCATCTATCACATGTCGGTTTTATATACTTAAATAGAATCTTACGACCCGTAATACCTAGGTATTACGGGTCCTTCATTTCTCAGCAAAAAGAGAGTAGTACCCCAATTTCTAACCAATGTTTTGTCTGTCTTGTCGTGATTGATGTAGACCATTTTCTTTGCTGACAAAAACAGATACGACCTTGTCGGGAATTAATCAATTTTAATATTTCTCCTTTCACTTGCCGTTTTCTAATTTATTTAGAATAAGATATTGCATAATCAGCCTTTTAATGTTCCCACTGCTGAGACTCAGGCCTCCTCTCTAAGAGAGGGAATGGGCCGTAATCCACCACGCGGGCCCAGTGTGGGTTAAGAAGGTCACAAATGTCTTCGATTTTTTTTTTATTAATTGGTATTTTAGATGCCGGTTTCCTTACGATGTTTTCCTCCACCGTTTTGAGAGCAGTGGTGATGAAATAAATTACGCAGAGTAATGTACCTTGCTGGGTTTGAACTTGGGACCTACAACTCGTAAGTCAGGACCGTTACTACTCGGCTACCACAGCTATCTTATTTATGGGTCACTTAATTTTTTTATTTTTTTATTATTTTCATTTGTATAAATGCACATTACTTTATCTAACTCTTATTACTGTGTATTGGATGGAAGGATGACCCCTGTAACACAGGTTTTCCTAGCATAATGGTAATTGATCATGTGTCTTGTATCTCGCCAATTGTTCCTTAAATTAAATGTCACTTGTAATTGTGTACTTTTTGTAAATAAAATATATATTATTATTATTTAGGATTGGCGCAAACATTTTTTTATGTCATTAAATAACTCCTCCCGCTCTGTGTGAAAGAAGTAGGAGTATTCAGGTACAGTTACACATGCTCATTACTAGCACGAAAGCATGCCATTATTAAGCAATTGCCACTTAGAAGTATGTTTGTGGAAACATTGCTAATAATGAGCGTGGGAATTTTAAATTTGCTCAAAAATCGACGGCCGTGCGATTGTTTGGTGTGTTTTTTTGTCAGTGGGAAAATCATCCAATGAAATCTCCGAGCCCTTGGGCGGGGCGGAAGATAGTTTCAGACTTTTACCAAATAAAAACCTACTGCTATTCCTTCTTTGCCTTCGTTCCAGGGCAGGGCCCTTCACTTTCACATTACTTATGGCCCCAGTAGGCTTCAAGCCTGCTGGGACCCTCCGTTTTGCTGACAACTCCTTGAGGAGTGGGTGGAACATTACGGGCCGTCTGTATGTAGCCGTCGATCGCCGTCTGCTGCGCGGTTGGAAGGGAGCGTGCTTTTTAGCGCATCTGAACAACTTTGCTTATTGAACATGCTAGCATCGATCAGTCTTTCACTGCAGATACGCGTCAACGCGTTCACGATTTTTTGACACATTGTATTGCAACCAAGATGATGATTTTGTTCAATTCTGTGGAGAGGACCACTTGGTTTTCCATTATTCACCTGCACACTGGCAGAGAATTTGCTAGAATGTCCAATACCGAAGCTTTCAGCCCACGACTAAATAGCATGTGTGTACAATTATCTGCTTTGAGCATGCTTATTTAGAAGTAGGTATGCTTAAAAAAAGCATGCTAAACAAAAGCAAATGTGTCGGTTTAAAGAGAAGGTTTATTTTAAGCATGCTAATAATCATAACATTTTATGAGCATGTATAACTGTAACTTTCAAATGTCGACGGAATCGTACAAAAGAGCTACCGCGGCCATGAAAGCAAAGAACACCTGAAGAAACACAAGTGGGTTTTAAAAGGCTGACACTCCTTCTGGTGCCAATTAAACAGAAATTACTCGTATTTAAAGTTATCCCGCATAAAACAAATGCACATGACCATTTGCGACACAACATGACCAAACAAACCAAGATAACTAAATTCCATACAACTTTTCTGAAAAAAGCACTTAACGTTCCAGAATCCATTTTAATATTAAACATCCATAAATTCAAGTAAAAACATCCCACAATTATCCCCTGTAAAAAGAAGCTACCTCGTTATCCTTTATTTAATCGTCAGCAGTCGAACGATCCCTTAGCGAACGATAGCCTTCACGATAAAAACTTTATTAATGCCCCTTCAAAACGTATGTGTTATAGGCTTTAATGAGTATGCCAGACAGTTTTCAGTAATGAAGCCATGTTACAGCCCTGCGATAAAATTTAAGTGGCCCATGCGGACGTAAAATGAGTTCATATTCGAATACAGTTGGCATAACAATAGCCCATATAAAACGACACGAATAGTGTCTGCAACAGATAAAGATGATAACGACTTACATAGCCTTTACTCTCTATAGGCCCATATAAAACGATTGCACCCGTAATTATGGTATCTCGAGGAACTTGACGTGAAAAACGGCGATAAAATATATAAATGTTGGCCCCGTTATCACACCGTGAACGTTACGTACACGCAATTATGCAGACATGATGTATTTAAATGCTGAATACTGCCCCGCGTAATGTTGAATTTTTGCTAAGTCACGTTATCAAACGCAACCACTGAAACAAATTATTTATTTTTTTTTAACTGGAAAAACGTTGTCTATTATGTTTTTTCGAATGTGTTTTCCGCAATTTATACGATTATTATTTAGCCGCACAATGATCATTAATTATACGTTTGCGCACGAAATATTAAAAAAATTCCCTTGACACACGATTTCACGGAATTTTCTAACATGAAAGATTTTCCTCGAACATATTCTAAGGTCAAGCACCAGAGTACCTAAAGAAATTAAAAGCTATAACGGAGAGGTCCTTTGAGGTTTTAATTCAGAGGGAAATTTTTAATTTGACCAAAATGGAACGGTTATTATAATTTAATTTTCGTAGAATCATTTTGCAGTAACATATCCCTCCACATTACGGATGCTCGAGCAGGTTTGAGTGGAAAAATTGCTCGTCTGCCGCGCAGACAGGGAAGTAATGAATTACATTAATACGAAAATGTGTGGGGGCTTTACTTAAAATTATAATTACATTTCGTGAAATGTTTGTAAACTCAGACGGGGACTCGAATAGCTGACAAGAAAGTTACAAAACTTAATTTCATACTTTATAATTTGTCGTGTTGAGTGCCTGGTAGAAGAGAAATGGCTGGGGAAATTTTATTTCATGGCAACTGAATTGTGTGTGTCAGTCACATGGTGGCCTCGTGTTGTGAATACAACTTGCTTCATTGCGGACTTTTGCCTAAACATACGTAGTGGGTAGAACCCGTCTATAGGACCGGTTCGGTACGTGTATTATTGCGGACACGACGCGGCAAAACGGGGTTACATTTTTAATCTTACATGCCTGTACAAACAAATTGTGGAATGAAGTGGATCACTTGTTGGTTCAACTGGTATTGATACTGCGATTATCTAGCCCGCGACATAAAATTAATGTGTTTTAAAATGTCATTAGAAATAGTTACAACTATTATTAATTTTGTATACAGATTTGCACTGTTTTGTATTTAATACTAATTTATAAAGAGAAAAGATTTGTAGTTTTGTTTATACTGAATAAACTCAACAACTACTGGATCGATTTTAAAAAGTCTTTTACCAGTGTAATGCTACTTTATCTTTGAGTGACTTAAGCTATACACCGTTAAATGTTGATCGTTTTAATCCCGTGGAGGGTCGATCCAATGACCTGTAGGAAGTTGTCGGTCGTTGCGTAATAACTAACAGGTCATTGGACTCGCTCTGCTGACGTTTACTTAAAGAAATTAATTTCGTACATGAGTAAATTAATTCGAATTTTAAAAAAAGGTACGCGGACGAAGCCCCTGGCTAGAGCTGGTATGTTGTATATTAAAGTCCATCACTTCAATTAACCATGTGCAAATAAATATCCTCGCAGACTAATGCGTGAGTAAACGAGCATTGTATTTGTCACGAGTCTAGACACTAATGGTTTCGCCCAACGATGTATGTGTCTGTATGCGAACAGTAGCTGATGCCAATATTTTGTATCCACCATTTTGAAATCATTTTATCTATATTGTTTGGGGTTATACGGTAAAAGGTTTCGGGGAAACGTCAATTTGAAACAAATTTATAGCATTTTAAATAAAATATTTTAGTGAGAGAATAAAATACGTATTGTGAAGTATAAATATTTGTATTGAAAACACAGGCAGGCTCCATTCTGATTAATGTAAAAGCAATTTGTGAAGTGTCAACAGCTCATATTCTTGTTCAGGACCATTTCGTTTTCAGTATTGTTTATGTTATAGTTTCAACTCCAGTTTTCGCACGTATTGGAACTTCACTTTATGTGACATAAAAGTTATTTTGCTGAAAATTGGGTATGAAATACCTAAAAGAGCGTGTTGTTTGTTTTAAAGGGTTAACCTAGTTTGTGATTACGTGAACCACAGAATTATGGACCTGGAATGGGAAAATGTGGTTGGTAATTATAATATTTATTAGACTTATGTTCTACTTGCCGTTGCCTGATGCTTCGCCCGCATGAAATTTGAAAATTCGGCCAAGGGAACATACTTTGACGGTATGATTGATGCAATAGTAGTCCAGAGTTGAGCTACACGAATACTGACAAATGCTTGCACTGAATGGACAGGTCCACTCAAATCTATATGGTTTTTTCTTCAAAAGACCATCTCAGACAAATCTGCATGGTCCTCATGTGATTTAACCATTATAAATAAAAGAGACTTAGACCCCTGAGTGTGTTTCGGTATTTCTTCTCAGGGTAGACAGCTAGGAAACGCCGGCCTCATCTAGTTTAAACTGACGAAAAAAAAATACTGGCATGCAGTGGCGAAAGGTGGATATTTTCTGAAGGGAAGCCGGAGTATGATAAAGTCAACTCACCTAAATGCAGCACGCTTCATGATGCAAAAAAATAGGCTCAACCAACGTTTCGTTAAACAACAATTATTAATTTGTTAAACAGCAGTCTATATGAATTGATACCATTGCAAAATGATGTCCGTCACCCAATACACAAAATAAATTTACAGTTCACTTGTTTCACCACACTTTAACATTTAAAACAAATGAGAAACGACAAGAAAATAATATCAAAAACCGAAAGATTTGCACCACACGTCAATTTTGTCGTTTAAAAAATCCTGTTAAATAAAATATTTTACTCGCTAGTAAGAGTTTTAAACAATTAAGATCATTCTTATTTTGAATCATTATAGTTACATCATGAACTATTTTTTTTTCTCGCTTGCACCTGTGGATACATTGTTGAGTATGGTCTTGTACCTCACCACCTGCGGATTATTTGTTTATTTGACTCATCATAACCCGGCACGCAGCGAGTTATTTTGGTACAATTTTCTTTTTTTAAAGAGACAGAACGAGATCGAGTAATAGGAGTTAGTTCATAGGATAGTAAGAGATAATTGCATAATATGGGGACTGGAATGCTTGAAAGCAGATAAATAATGCCTCTAATCTGTCCTAGCTCAGAGGACACCGGTGTCCTCTCACATCCACGCCACTATAGGCCTTAATTCCGATGTTTAGAGTCTACTTTTGTATGAACAAGTTGGGTAGTTGTGGATCGAAGTGTTAAGAGTCTCACACACAATTAAGTTTCTCTAACCAAAAATCATTTTAACCTCACCGGCCAGACTAACACAAAGTAAATCCAGGTCAAGAGTTTTAATAAGGACCTTGAAAGTTAGAAATTCGACATCGCATCACCTTCCTAACTTAAATTGAGTTCATGTAAACACTACGTAGATATAGTTGAGGAAATGTTCCAAACAGACTACGTTAATACTGCGAATTGATAATTAACAACCAGCTGAAATACTCCAAAATGGCTATGCGCCGCTTTCTAAGAAGTTGAAACTTTATTAAGATATTATAAACTCCATCAAAGTCCAGTGCGGAAACGCAGCTTATCATGGTAAGTTGGATCAGTACCAAAGCGCAAAACTTTAATTGCCGCGAACTTTCAACTTGAGATAGAATGAATTTTTCAAAATTGGAGGAATTTCGCTTCACTATGCACAAATTCAGCATATAGTTTAGCGAAAATATAACAAACCATTTATTTATTTCATTTGAGAATAGAAACATAACACACCCGTTTTTTTTTATGGGAAATCATTAAATAACTTTTTCCACTCTGGGTAAAACAAGAGAGAATGTCAAACATTTCTGACAAAAAATCACCTAGACAGGAACAGAAATCACCATATTAAGGACCTGCATCAGACAGAAAATGAGGACACCGTGGCGCCTTTCAAACCACTCCTTAACGAGGGAACTTATCGCTGCAATCGTGGCGTGCTCAAAGGTAATAAATCCCGAAGATTCTATCAGCGATAGTCTCCAAATATCAAAATTGTTTGAGACCAACCACGTGACTGCATATTAGAAGACACAGTCAGAAGGCCTCCCATAGAGTGGACCGACAACCTAGTGAGGCCCGCAGCAGTGACACTCGTCTTGTAGAAGGACTATGTCCACCAGTGCTCGTCTTTCGGATAAAAATGAGGACTATATGACATACTAGCTTTTGCCCGCGACTTCGTCCGCGGAAAATTTCTTGTTTTAACTTATGTTACACTCGACATTACTGTACC
Organism: Leucania comma; assembly: GCA_958295575.1. NCBI lineage: Eukaryota > Metazoa > Arthropoda > Insecta > Lepidoptera > Noctuidae > Leucania > Leucania comma. The sequence goes on from OY282469.1 coordinate 8,335,405, forward strand.
TTCCCATTAGTAAAATAATTTTTGGAATCGGATCAGGGATAGTTTCAGAGACATGCTGCCTTAAGTCAGATAGACGCTGCGCACGTTCAGCGCTAGATTCCCGAGCACGGGCCTGCGATGTTATGACATTTTGGTTAGCAAGCCGCTGCGAGCGCTCAGCGCTTGCGTTTTAGTAATTTTATATTATCTCCGTAACTATATGACCAATTGACATACTGTAAACGGCAAATCTTATCTGTATGATGTCCTTGTGATACTGAAATAATTTATTGTGACAAGAGTTAATATTTTGTTGCTGAAATAATCAACCAAACGTAAGTATACCGAAAAAATACTTTTTTAATGCAAATAAAGAAGTATAAAAGATAACATATAAAATATAGAAATATGGTATCGCGGACTTTTTTGTAGATATAATTAAGACGAATCAGGTTGCCATACATTGTTTTTAATTTTAAGCAACTCTCTAGGCAGCGCACGCAAATAATTCTGTTTTATGAGGTATTTTTTTTCCGACTTGCAAGACAAAAATTGTGATAGCTCGGTTAATGTACATGTTATAAAAATAATTTATAGCCTATAGCACTCAAGAATAATGTAGCTTTCTACCAGTGTAAAAATTTTTAGAATTGGATCATGGGTTCCAGAGATTACCCCCTACATACAAACTTACAAATTTTACCTCTTTATAATATTAGTATAGATTGGTAGCGCATTGCTATTCCGTACATTTTTTTTATTTTTCAATAATACCTATAGCTCTGAAGGAACCCACGGTTCTGTAACTTAAGGGACCATTAAAGTAAACAGATATGGTTTTAGTCAGTAAAAGTCTGATACGCCCTCTCGCTCTACCCTGGAGAAGAGAAGTCAAAAAAGTCTGATAACCAATGCGTTCTCGCAAACTTTCAAATTCTGCAATCCCATCTCAGCCATAAATAGCGTAAAAAGCGTAGATTTTAAGAAATGAAAGGTGTTTTAATAAATAAGAAAAAAAAACATACAAGGGAAATGTTTCTCTGATGTTAACTGAAAATACACAGCTTTTATAAATAACAAACTCCAAGGTAACCCGGTTTCCTGTTCACTTTAAGCAGTGTTAATTAACTACCTTACTAATTCATTATGTCTTCGCCGCAGTAACCTGAATATTTTGCGAAACTCGTACGAAATTAAAATATGTGATTCTTGAATTTTAAAATATACAATGCAACAAAGACTCTTCTCATAAAAAGGTGCGACGTAAAAATACGACAACATTGCACCTTTCCAATTCCATCGAAATTCCTTTAACTGAAAAAGACTATTGGTATCGCTGATAGCAGAAGTCTTTTATGCGTTACGCCTATTTACGAAAGTCTTAAGGGTATCACAAATAACATTCGTAGATCCAATCTATCTCCTCTATTTTCAGTCCATCCTAAGGTTGTCTGTAAGAGATTGCCCTGTGCGATAAGACCGCCGACCGTTGTACACTTAGTTTTGTAATATTTATCCTGTCCACATTATGAGGTGTATTTATTAATTGTATACTTTATACAATAAATAAATAAATAGTACTTATGAATTCCTTTCACTAGAACTTTTTTTGTAAGTTTAGAAATAAAGACAAATTAAAAATAAAACATTGACAGTAATTCGAATTTTAAAATAAAATAGATTGGCAGAGAAATTTAAGAACGACCAACCCGAGGTATGTACATTTTATACAACCGCTCTTACTTGATTATGATGTTATTAGACATCTTTCTCCAGATATTTTGAATACACTGATAATCTTGTGGATATTATCTAGGCTTCTATAGAAATCAAATCATAAATTTGTGTACAACTAATCCGGTAAAGACCTCTGAAAATCTGATATTTTACGTGAACTTTGACCCTCTATAATGTGCTCATTTATGTATATTAAAAATATTAAAAAACACTTCTTTATAAGCCTTGCATATTTAATTAAAATTCTGAATGACGACAATTTTTCTAATAAAACTTTTAAGGGTTTTAAAAGACACTTATTTCCCGGAACAACTATTGTGAAAAATTGGAGTAAATCACGGAATTAGATACCGAATGCTAGCAAAGTTTTCAGGCGTTATTTCTCTTTTTTCACGTTGCCTTTTCATCACATGGATGCAATGAATTACGTAAGATGAAGTAATAAAATTTTAAACCATGCTTGACTTTGACGATAGGCAAGTGGGGAAGAGCCCTCCGGCGCGAATAATTCTTAATAATACTAATGAAATAAATTAATTTCGTAAGAACAAATGCTACTCTATTAGGCGCATTTAAAGGCCAGTTCTAGTCACTATTTTTTTTTGTTTGAACTTCGCTCGGGATTATGTCGTCTTCGCGGCCCCAAAACAGCGGTTTTATTTTTATATGAAAAAAAAAACAACAACTATTCAAGATTTTTGTTCTTGCGAAGCGCTTTTAAATGACAAGCTTTATTTTCTTTTTTTTTTTTTTTTGTAACTTTCAAATAGTTCCGTAACGTAGTTCGTAGATAAATACGTTTGAAATCGTAAATTAGGGTCAGATTAGCGATTTTTTTTTATCGAGCCAACTAATTTATATCGTGTTTTCATTTTTGCCAAGCCCTTGGCCATATATTGGATTCCATAGGTTTAAAAAAAGTTAAAATGAGCAGAACCGGGCCTTAAAGCTCTTTTATTATCTCTGATGCCAACGGTAGTAATACGGGCTTAGCCTTCTTGCGTGACACCCAAAATGCACTGTATCATAAATTACTTACTATCCAGCATAGAAAACTTACAAGTATACGGCTATTAGAAAGAAGAATGAATTGAATGAGCCATGAATTGTCCTGTGCAATAAGACTGCCTATTGTACACTTATTTTTTATGAATGTTTGTCCTGTGATAAGCTTAGATGTGCAATAAAATAATAAATAAATAATAAATAAGAATAGTACCCCTCTAGGTACTATGAAAAAGAAAGACGTACAAAGTATTTATGTTGGTGGAATGTGACCAATACAAAAACACGAGAAACATTATTTTAAAGTTATTGAAATTGTCCGTAACGGATGTAGGAATTTTTAATGGCATCTTAGCCAAACCTAACTGTAGTGAAGCAAAAGTTTTATATTCTTTTATAGATTTAAGAAAGTAGATTATTTTTTGTGATTAAAGTGTACAACGAAACTTGGTTAAGTGGGACATGGATAAGTGAGAAACCTCCTTAGCTGGAACTCATGCTGAGGTCCCGTCACTTTAGCGCCAAATTACCTCTGTTTGTGAGACAAAGCATACCTCTATATCTGGGATTCGTTCTTTCCATTTTATCGTCATAGTTACCTCTACAATTGAGACAGCGAATGTCATAAACCTCTTTAACTGAGACTTTTTCTAAATTATTTTCTTTGAATTTTTTAGGCCTCTGTAAATGAGATAAAATCAATTTTTCACCTCTCTAACTCGCACTGTATCTTATGTTTACAACTCATATACAACATGTAACATTAAATGCGCAAAACCTCAGACACCCCAAATGATTTTTAATTCAGTTGACCTAATTCTGAGAAAAAAAAATCGTAAAAAAAAATTAAAGATTTTACGTGCTGTTTTAGTTTTACTGGCAATTCTGATCATTTCTTGCGTCTGCGACGACCGATTGATTTGTTTAATTCAAATAGTTTATTTTACTTGATGCAAGATTCGTATGCGCATTGAAATAGAAACTATATATTATCCCGCGTATGAGAAAATATAAATTGGACGACAACCTTTTGAGTTCGTTTACCTATCTTGGCAGGTTTGCGCACGCACGTTTAATAGAAACCTCAATATCATTTTTATAGACCTATGCACAGGTCCCCACAGGTATGGTTTTGATGAAAAAAAATGTTGAGTTTCAGTTCTAATATGGGGATTATGGGGAACCCCAAAATTTATTGTTTTTTTTTTCTATTTTTGTGTGAAAATACACATCTACTTACCAAGTTTCAACAGTATAGTTCTTATAGTTTCGGAAAAAAGTGGCTGTGACATACGGACGGACAGACGGACAGACATGACGAATCCATAAGGGCTCTGTTTTTTGCCATTTGGCCACGGAACCCAAAAAAAAATAGTACTAAAGTAACTAAAACAAAACCAAGACAGCACACCACTTGTTCATACGCCATCCGTAAAATCTAAACTTTCAAAAAGTGAACTGCGAAACACGAACTTAAAACGTTAAACCTCAAGTTTATAACTTACGTCAACTTCTATGCCAGGTATCCGAAAGATCTTGAGCGGGGGTACGTCTCGGGGGGAGTATCTGCAGAACTCTCTGTCCCCCCGGTACCATTTGACGGAGTATAAGACCTCCTGCTCGAGGTCATAGAGGCACTTCATCTCCACCTTGGAGCCTCGCTCCACCGCTTCTGGAACGACCACGTGGACATTGCGGAGGCATAGTGAACCTGTGGACGAAGGAAATTAGAGGTTATTAAATTGAGGGTTTTGTAACTAAAGATATTGATTCTTTAGAGAGTTTTTTCGCACGGTTTTCACATTTTCGTCGCTTCTGACTGCGAAAACCTTTAACAGGTGTGAGGAAATGTCAGGGTCTATCAATGAAATATTTTTGTTTTTAACTAAGATCGCTTGTTTAAATCTCTAATAATCTAAATATCGTTTTTACGCTTCAATATTTTTAATTTTTCTTTTTTTTTGTGTATAAGTGAGATACAGACCATCTTTCAAGGGTTTTAAATTAGGTAAATGTTTAAACCCGCGACCTACAACTTGTAAGTCGTGGCCGATACCACTCTGACAGTACTGCTCTCAAAGAAATCTATCATATAAATATTAATTATATTATAACGCTGAAGAGTTTGTTCGTTTGTTTAGTTGAACGTGCTAATGTCAAGAACTGCCAACTAATTCGAATTAAGAGAAGCGGTTGAAACAACGGAGATAACTAATGGTTCACTGAGCTATTGGTGTAATAAACTAATGAAGCTATTTGACACTCATTCTCATTAAAAAAAAAACACTTAAATGTTCATGTATAATTATTGCGGCTAAGTATGTATGCAGTAACAATGATACATCGAACATTCATGAATAAATAAAAAAATGGTTGTTTTTATTTTGTCTGTTAGATAAGTAATATCAGCGTTCTTGAGAGTAATAAAGTCTTATTTATAGATAACAAAAATAACAGGAGGCATTATAAATACGTACGATCACGTTTCTTGAAAAAAAAAAAATATTTACACATAAATATTGATATAGAAAACTTAAGCCGTGATTTATTAAGTTCCTAAACAAGAAACATTTCCAATCTGCCATTTTCTCTAAATTTTCAAAACAATTGACTAATAATGAGGATTATTGTGTTAACGACAGTTTTAATTAACTTCAAAATAATAGGTTTTCACCTATGAAATGGCCGCTTTCTAAAACAGGTTGCTTTGAAGTATTATATCTTTGGATTGACTTGGAATTATAAGTTCAAATAAACTTTATATTAAAGGTACGTTATTCTTTTATCGAAATTATGTGTTTATTATTTTCTGTAACATCGTAGTACTTATAACCATTTTTTATGAAATTCAAGAAAACTTGAATTATTTTTGTAATATAATTTCTACCGTGGAAACAATGTGTCTCATGCAGTATACAATATTGATGATGTATATGGACTTAAAACTGCTAGTGGATGGGCTATTTTTGTTTCAGTCACTTTTACGTGGGAAATTTCAGTAGGTGTTAAAATTTCTGAGATTTCGTGATTAATCAGTGAGTGGTATTTCGCTTTTATATAATATATAGACTAGCTTCTGCCAGCGGTTTCGCTCCCGTAAAAGTCGGTTCACTCCCTTAGGGGCAGAGTTTGATAAAATCCGTTCTTAGCGGACGTCTTCATCCTATAAGGAACCTACCTACCAAATTTTCAGTTTGTAGGTTTTATAGTTTTTGAGATGTCGTGATTAATCAGGTCATAGTCATAGTCATTTATTTCGTTGTATCTGAAATTGCAAACATGCTAAATATTTTAGCAATACGTTACCGGTAAATATTACAAACAAAAAATTAATATAATGTTGGATTAACCTCAAAGATCATCAATAGTATTTAGACACTTGCTCAATAGGAATCTTTTGAGTTATTTTCCATAAGAGCTAGAGTATATAGCGCTCTTTAAATCTAAAGGAAATTTATTAAATATTAAACCGATTGATATCTGGGACAGTGCTTTACAATATTTAAATTAGGCTGTATTTTGTAAAGTTTCATATCTTGCCTACGCGTGCCTTTTCTAATCTCTCGTTCTTCTGCAGTCTCATATTAAGTAAAATATATAAATATATAAAATTATACATATTTGGACAAGTAACTCAGAAGCACGAATACATAAATGCTCGGTACTATAAATATATCTAGTTTGTTGGTATGAGATTTCGTGATTAATCAGTCAGTGTGATTAAGAGTGACATGATGTGATACTTTAAATGATATCATTAGCCTATATACTGCCCAGCTGCATTTAAAACAAAGGGTGACAAGTTCCGAATGCCAGATGTTGAAATAATCAATAAGATCCCGACCATACTTAAACATTCGACGGCTGATTAAATATGTATCTCGGTTATTGATATTAGTGGTCAATATTGCTGTTTGATTTCCTATGAGAGTTAGTAAATATATTAATGGAGCAGGCCCGAACAAACATGTGGTTTGTCGGAATTTATATTAAGACATGTTTAAAAAAGACTTGTTTTAAGACTTGTTAAATATACACCGTTAAATTTTGGTCGTTTTAATCCAGTGGAGGGTCGATTTGGTACATGAAACACTATCGATTTGTAAAGATAAAATTAAAAAATAAAGTACTTTTTTTCTTAAAGTCGAGGTAATATACGCATGTACGAAATTATTTTAAGTAAACGAGTCAATGAGCTTGTAGGTAGTTGTCGGTCATTGCGTACTAAACTACCTACAGTTCATTGGCCTCGCTCAGCTGATGTTTAGTTAAAGAAATTAATTTCGTACATGCGTAAATTAATTCGAGTTTAAAAAAAAAGTAGTTTATTTTCTCTTTACAAATCGATAGTGTTTCATGTACCTAATTAAAGACCCTCACATCTATACGTAGCTTTTTGATACTAATGCCACAACTATGTTTAGACTGGCCTGTTGGTCTAGTTGTTAGTGGCCCTGACTGCTATGCCGGTGTATAAATTGTTATATTACAGCTGTCGCCAATAATTTCAATCAACATACTTGTTTAACTTGACATTGATTTGGAAAATGAAAAAACTAAACTATTTGAATATCGCGGGCTGCTCTGGTTTTTTCACCTTTTACTTTAAAAAGGAAAAAATTGTCCCTTAAAAATATTGAAATTACATTTTGTGCCAAAGTATGCAGGATTCTTTACAAGCTTTTTAATCGTTCTCTCATTAAGCTTGGATATTTTTCTGTGCTTTTTGGTGTTCTGAAAGTAGGATGAAATATAAGTGCCACTACGAAATTCAGCTTCCCAAGTGGCGGAGCCATCTTTTTATAATTTAGGTAAGTAAACTGTCTTTTTTCTGCCTTACGTTATAAGGGGCGGTTGGAGGCCTTCATTTTAATACAAAACCTTCTTCATTTTAGCTAATATTCAGGTACGCTCACATTTTCTATGAACATTCCGTGTTTCTATAGTTAACTGAATGCTACATTTTCCCAACATACAAATTGCTGTTATGAAAATATTCACAGAATTGATATTAAATATTTCTATCTTTATTAAATTAAGGCAAGCAATTTTGAATAAATTAATAATGTTTTGTGATGTTTCTGCCATTGTAATAAAAAATAGAGAGTATAATATCTTCAAATTACGTGACAACATGGTTGACGTAGTGGTTGAGCAATTGCCTGCTGTGTTGCAAAATCGCAGATTCAAATCCCGCACGGTACAAATATTTGAATAGCCTATTGATAAATTATTGTTCTGGGTTTAGGTATCTTGTGTATGTGAGTTTACATGTCTGTTAACATACCCACGAAACAAGAATATTAGAGTAATTCCTAGTGTGGGACAACGCTTTTTTTGTTCTTGCTTAATTATTTACTGTACACAAAAATATAACATAGCATATAGAGATACAAACAGTTCATGTACAAAGGCGGGCAGGGGGTTACATTACAAATATTTTTTTCGCTTTTCAAATTTAGAATATTTCAACCACTTCGTACTCAATGTTCAAGAATACAAATTTTTCAAACAGCTGTTCAATTTACGAGCACAAAGACTGATTACAGTACTGACAGCGGCAGTGCAATATGCAGTGTCTAAACCCAAACGACTACTGTTGCATGTGGCAAATAGCCAACGTTCTTGAAGTTAATATCACTTTGAGTTCTAACCTCGTAGAAGAAGTCTAAAATTGGAAAAAAAAAACTAAATCAATTTTAGAAGTTGAAGATGTTATTAGATAAACTGATCTATTAAATTTTGCACTCAGTTATGAAAAACTTGTTTTAACAACGTCAAAGTATAATAGTTTTGCTTACCGTCTAATATCATCAAGAAGTTTCCCTCAAATTCTTATACATAAAATAAAAATGCCTTCTACTTTATTTAAAACCCTTGCAGAAATTTTAATAATCGAAAATATTTTTTGAAAATTTAAGTTTTATTTTCAATTTCACTGAAAAATCTAGGTTTATTTATATATTTACAAAAGAATATAATCCCACCATAAGATCCATTGTTTCCTAAATGTTGCTGATTCAAAGATAAAAAGTACATGCAGAAATTTCCACGAATTCGCCTAAATTTTTTGCTTTATATGTACAGAGTGATTTTTTTCAGCTTGAAAGACCTAATTCGAAACTGTGTGGTATATCGAAAATGCTCAAAGGAATCTCAGGCTCTCTAAAAATTGTTTTGATAAAACTGAAAACTACATCATTGGTATTTTGAAAAAATAATATTTGTAGCCAGGAATCGAAATCGTTAATTAAAAAAAAAATAGTACATGCCCCATCACCACCATCTAACAGTGTTGCTAATCAAGAATTGTTTTTTTTATTTTTTTAAAGTAACGACATATGCCAACCTAAAAGAGATTTTTTTTTAACTTTTATATTGTTTTTGAAAAGAAAATAAACAACAATAAAGGTGGAACTCATTTTGTAAAATAATAACAAAACAAAACAAACAAAACAACAAAACAACAACAACAAAACAAAACAAAACAAAACAAAACAACAAAAACAAAACAAACACAAAACAAAATAACAAAAACAAAATAACAAAACAAAACAATTAACAAAACAAAACAAAACAAACAATAACAAAAACAACAAAAACAAAAACAAAATAACAAAAAACAAAACAAAAACAAATAAATAACAAAATATTTAAGGGGGGCTCCCCCCTTAAATATTTTGTTATTTATTTTTTTAGTATTTGTTGTTAAAGAGGCAACATAAATACATAATTTGTGAAAATTTCAACTGTCTAGCTATCGCGGTTCTTGAGATGACAGCCCGTTTTTACCCTTTGGCTGCGGAACCTTAAATAGAATAAATATCCAATGAAAGTTTTACTTTTCCAGTCAGGTTTAAATTATGGCCAAAGAAAACTCGAAGGATTGCCTCACTCCTTCGAGTGTTTTTCACTACTTTTCATAGTTTTGGATTTGGCCATCCACGCTCACGCTGAAAAATTCACCCTGTATATTCATGTCTATAAGGAATACGCAGTATCCTTCAAAGGAGATGGTCCGAAGCTTGTGTGCCAAATAAATAATGAGGCGGGGTATGGACGGCGTCTTATTGAGAAAAAAAGACGTAATTCGGTAGTCTAGCTATCTTAGGTATGTCTTTGTACCTAACATTTGTTGTTTGTATTTATGATATAGGCTTAGGAAAAAAAACACTGTGTTGTTTAGTGAAGACTTAGATTCTGTAATAGAAATTGAATACTTTCCTATGATTTTTGTACAATATTTTAAAACTACTAAACAACGAATAAAAAAAATTGCTTTTTATGGAACTGTGTTATTGGGTATCACGTGTATTTATTTTTATACAATACTTTATTCTAAACAAAAAATTAAATTTTAAAGTATTTTTATTTCAGAAAACAGCGTTAAAATGATTATTATTACATGAATTTGAGTACTCATTTGAGGCAGGGTGGATCCGTGGTAGTCCCCACCACGGATCTGCTATGATTTTTGTGCTCACGTAACCTAATTGCGATGATGTCACATTTCAATGTTTTTTAGTTGGGAAATCATCCAAGAACATCTTAAGTCCTTGGGGGAGCGGGTGTGTCAAACTTTTACTTACTAAGGCCAATTCCCAGCGCACTTTCACACAACCCATGGCCCCAGTGGGCTTCGACCCTGCTGGCCCTCTTTTTTTTTTTTTATGGTAGGTAAAATCATCCAATGACAAATCCCGCCCTTGGGCGGAGCGGGAAGTAGTGTCAGACTCTTACTGACTAAAAACCTACCCCGTTCCTTCGTTGCCTATAGTGCCGGGGCTGAGCCTTCCTCTCAGAAAACGGCCCTTGACCCCAGCAGGCTTCGACCCTGCCTGCCTGCAGTTAGCAGGCTGGGCCTCTACGGTTTGCTGACAACTCCTTGAGGCGCGCGGGAACAGAACGCGCCGTCGACGACTTGGGCTCGGTCCGGTCTGTTACCGGACGATCGGACAGCGTGCTACCCATTGCACGCCGTTCGCAAGCCCGCGCCTACGGTGGCCGGAAATCGGGATCGGAATCCCGGCGGCGGCTGGGGCGAGCGCCCCGTTGCCTCTGCCTGATGCGGTAGGCTGCCTCCTTTGCTAGCATTACTGCTTCGCAGAAGGAGGCGACCGCCTGCCATCCCTCCTCACTACGGACCATGGCCTGAACCAAGGCCCGGCGAGAGAGATCGCTGCCGCCGATCGCCCCCACGAGGACACGGCGATACTCCGCCCAGGCGGGGCACACCTCTACAGTGTGCTTCACCGTGTCCTCCGGGTGTTCCGCACAGTGGCGACACCCGGGCGAATCCTCCGCACGAATCCGGAACAGGTACTTAGCGAACTTTCCGTGTTCGGTAAGCACCTGCGTCGTGCGGAAGTTGAGAGCGCCGTGAGGTCTTTCCAGCCACCTGCTGGCCCTCTACGGTTTCGCTGAGATCTCGACGACTTGGGCTCAGTCCGAACAGTTACCGGACGCTGCCACTTCTTTTGCTAGCATTAGGTACTGCTTCGCAGAAGGAGGCGACCGCCTGCAGCTTCTCTTCACCCCGGACCATGGCCTGTACCAAGGCCGCTGTCATCCATCGCATCCTCGAGGACACGGCGCTGCTCTACTGTATGCTGCTGCACCGTGTCCTCCGGGTGGTCCACACAATGGTGACACCTATGCGATTCTTCCGCACGAATCCAGTGCAGGAAATCCTCGAACTCAAACTCTCCATGTTAGTTGAAAATCTGCGTCGTGCGGAAGGTGAGGACGCCGTGAGGTCTTTCTAGCTAAAGACGGACCTTACCGTCATAATTGAGACGTACCCAATTTTTCAATATGTGCATCCCTATTCTGTTACTTGACAGTTCGCCCCACTAGATTTGAAAAGTTTCTAACTTACTCAATATATCATCATCAGCCTTTTAATGTTCCCACTGCTGGGACACAGGCCTCCTCTCTAAGAGAGGGAATGGGGTGAGGTGAACAGTGAGAGCAGTGGTGGCCGCGTAGTATGTAACGTTGTATAATAAATCTCAACGTTCCTGTCAAAATTATCAAAGCAAACTGCGGTAAAGACTTGCACTGATCAACAAAAATATTAACAGGAACCTTACAACCTAATAACTTAAAATAAATAACAAACAGATAACAGAACAGTCTGTAGGTGATAATATTGATAAAATAAACTAAACCTAGCTATAACTAAGCATGTACATACTATAATAAACTACTTAAAGACATTGAAAAATCGACTAGTAATTACATTACGGTTCCAACTCGCTAACTCGCTTCCCGAGTGGCGGTAGTTACACATTAATTTAAAAAAAAAAAGAATTTATGAAGATCCTAGACGATTCGGCTTTTGCAGGACGCACGGTCATTGTCGATCGGACATATCAGCCGTAATACACGTTCACACGCTCCTTACGTATCATTTATAATACATAGCGTGTGTCATCATACGTGGTTTTAAATATTCACGGCATTGATCATATTATCTTTATTTTGTTTTTTTTTTTAAAGAAAATTAAACTAGCTTCAGTGTTAACCCCGTATTGGGTAAGTGTAGACAATTACCTTTTTTGCTTAATCATGCTGGATACGGCCATTACATGTCAAAAATTGTATCACCCATTTTTGTATCTTCTGTTGGTGTTTTGTTCCGTATTATTTTGTTGTTCACTAGTGCTTACTAGCTTTAAATATAGTTTCATATTTTCCCCGCTCCGATTCTGATTGTGACATGCACACATTCGCCTTATGCGCCTTAGTACATCCTCTGCTCTGCGCTTTCGCACTGTTGCGGTCACAATCGGACACGGATAAGCCGGGAGACAAGGAACTCATTCGACGACTGGAAAATTCCAGGGTCCAAAGTTCCGGTTCAGGCACCAGGCCTGATTTCATCCAACCGTTCGGCAGCTCACCGGACCTTCGTCTACCTGCGGCACGTCTACCTGCGGCACGTCTACCTGCGGGTAGTCTTCCTGTTGGCGCCTAGTCCTCGTTCTCCAGTGTCTAAGAGACCAGGATAGTACTTAGCGCGCCTACCTCCATAGTCGTCAACATTTACATAAGTGATAAAGAAAAAACGGCCTTTTGTTCCTGCGACCCTAATTAATAAATTTATTGTTGTAGATAGTGTTGCGTATTATTTATCTTATATTAGGTAGTTAACCCGCAAACGCTACAAGTAATGGCCCCGACTTACAAGTTGTAAGTCGCTGGTCCAAACCCAGCAAGGCGCATTACTTTGTGTAATATATTTCATCACCACTGCTCTCAAAACGGTGAAGGAAAACATCGTGAGGAAACCGGCATGTCCTAGAACCAAAAATTCGAAGACATGTGTCTCAATATATAATAAATTAAAAAATCATTATATTAATTTCTATTTCACAAAAAAACGGGTGGAGTTATTTGTTGAAACAAAACTTTGAAGATACCGTTCAAAGTTTCACGTTAATTCAATATAGTTTACAGCATTTAATTACTTTGCAGATGTCCGTCCGTTTCTTTTACGTCCGTCCAACATATTTACTACACAAAAAAGCATGTAATTGACCTAATTTATCAAGGTACCTAATATAATTTGAAAAAATAATTCTTTGTTGCCAACCAATAATACGGAATCAAAGCGAAAAATCTAATCAAAGTTTCGATTTTATTCACCCCTACGTTCCTATTGACCCCGTTTGTAAATACTAATTGCTTTATAAGTATATAAAAGTAAATGAAACGATTTCTTTAGCTAGGTCAGTACTTCTATCGTCAGTGCGATTGAGCAAACTGTTCATTGAATCTATTACTACTATAAAGTTTTCAAAGCAAAATAAAATACCTCATTACTTAATTAACGTACCCATAAATATTATGAAGTTATTTCTTTCATACTTTCAAATCCTTTGTCTTTAGTAGGAAACATTTAATTAGTCTTCCCACTCTAGTGTAATGAAAGGGAATATCAGACCTTTACTGACTGAAACCCACCTGCGTTCCATCATTTGTTTTTGCGTTCCAGCGTTACGGTAAGAGCGGTTTCGCACTACCTACGTCCGATCCGAATCCGATCCGAACCCGTGAAAGGTGGTCCGTATTAGCCGTAGAACTATTTCATTACAATAAAATTGTGGCGAGGGCGAGCACACGCACTTTTCTGCACTAGTGCGGAAAACTGTCAATTGTTTGCCTGTGGTGCGGTGGGATAAGGGAGGGTTTTTGTCGGATCTGATTCGGATCGGATGTAGTGCAAAACCGCTGTAACACTTTCGAATAATTCCGAAGCGTAATTTTCGAATCCTAATACAGATTTTATGTGCCCGAACAATTTCGCAGCATAATTTCGAATCCTTAGACCAATTTTATGTGCCTAAAACCCATAAAGCAGATTTGGACCTGAGCGTAAAATAATATTTTAGCAAAACCCTCTACGCGAAGCCATTACCCTCTCCATCAAATTTTACATAACCAGTTAAGAAAATGAGCATTTCATCAACACTGCCATAACATCCTTATTATTATTGGCTATGGAAGTAGGTCGTCCGTGAATGATTGGCCCATTCATATTATGCGTGAAACGACCATTACGCACATAGGAAATACGACCAACCGGATCGTTTAGAACTCATTCGCAGGAATTTTTATACCCAACCAAATATGAATGTTAGGCACACATTTCAGACTACCGTTATGAACGCGGACCCCTATTGGTCGTTAAAATGAACGATTACGGTGTAACGTCAGCAAGTCATGGCTTTGATGTGTGATGGTGTCAGTGAATGAATTGACAGTGCTTCCCAATCTACGTTCTCCCTGTCTCGTATAGACAGAATTGTAGTACCAGACATTATTCTGAACACGAGTGGCCTCGAAATCAGTACGTTCATCAACTAGTTCGTGTAGTACCAGAACATTCAGCCACAAATTGGATATATCGACGTAACAAAACAAGCCAACGATCCATTCAACCTCACGCACACTGAAAATTACACCTAAAATGTATTGCTGCGAAGAAACGACTACACTTTATAGCTCCAGAATCACCCAATTCCCTCTTTATCTATTATGTGGGCCCTACATATAATGGCTATATTAAAGCACCGTCTAATGTCCAGTATAACTATGCCCCTAAATTTAAGTAGTCGTTGGAAAACACTAGATTAGTATAGGAACACATTGGCGATAACATTGAATTGTTCAAGGCATTGCCATAGGAGTCGTCCATAAAATCTAACGTTATAACATTTGATGTAAATGAGCAGGGCATAATATACCCGGGTGTCAACTGCGAGAGTTCTAATATCGCAGAATGACGTGAACAATATTCGCGAAGTAATTTCCTCGATCGTAAAATTCTAAGAGCACGTATAAATTACTTGCTATGCAGTAAGTTTCTTCGAACGTGTAAAGAAATTCCCCAAGTAACTTTGGCAATTTTGAAGTTATTATTATTTAACGACTCCATATCTCTCTGTTTTCATTAGACATTAATAACTCGGTAGTTCATAACGAATCGAGATTTGATATCAATATTTTGCGCTGATCTGGGATTGTCTTGTTTTGGTGGACGGGTATGGTAAGTTTTGACTTGTAAACTTCTCTTAAAGTGAATGTTCGCCATTCTAGAGCAGGAGCACTCATTATTATCCCACCTTCAAAAACAAGGGGTCACCCACGAAATCCAAATTTTTAATAGTTTTTTTTTGTTTTAAAATTGAAACAAAAAAAATTTTTTTTTTAATTTGCTGTTCAGTATCAGATAGTATGATAAAACAATATAATTGCGGTAACGATATGTGTGTATTTACGAAATTATATTCATTGTAACCATCATGATATCTCTCTAACCTAGAGACGAGGTAAAACATCAGGTTTTTTTTTTGAAACTGCACCTTATAATTGTTCTCTGAGTGAAAGAGTTATGTGAATTATTTCGAATGACTAGAGTGTAGTTGTGTGACTACATAGGTAAATGTGATTACGGCATTACCGCAATGTAAGGTCGCTTTCGACCAATATCTCACCTGATGCTAAGTAATGATGTGGTCGACGATAGAGCACGCTTGCATAGCACGTTGACGGAAGAGGCAGTAATTTTTGTATTATTTCCATTACTATGGTAAGGGGCGTTTAAGACCTTGTTCGGAAACTATCTTTATAGAAGTATGGGGCTTATTAGACCCCATAACGTTAAAAAACTATATTTTTTATAGTTAAGTGCGGTATGAGGTCGAAGCGATCACATATTACGATACCATTCTGTTTTAATTTATTTCTGCATATTGTATTTATCTTACTGGTGGAAAAAGTAGAATATCCAACACAAAGATAAAGCTCCCTCCCTCGAAACTCCCTTGCGGTCCTCGGGACTTAATTATATGAAAACCGTCACTGCGTTCGGGATTGATTCTTAAAAACCTTCGTTTACCATAAAGACACCGATTTATCCCATAGTCACATAATCTACTATTTTACCCAGAAGCATGTTCCTTTGGGATTATTTTCTACGTTCACGCAAGCGAAGCCGCTGGCAACAGCTAGAAAGGAGTTAATTAAGTTAACCAAGTTAATTAAGACGTTTTTCATTGTGCACATTTATTGTCCTTATAAACGCACGTGGGTTACCATCTTAATATACTGTTTTTACAGGATTATTCATTTGTCCGATAGTAATACCAGTAGTTTTCCATTTGACTGTTTACAGATATATCAAAGAGTTTTGGGAGTACATTTATTGTGCGCACAGCTAAAGAATGGAATTCCCTGCCGGGGTTTCCTGATAGCTACAACTTAGGAGTCTTTAAGTCAAGAGTGAATAGGTTACTTCTAGGCCAGCGTGCTCCATCGTCGGCCACGTCTTTGCTAACCAACAGGTGAGATAGTGGTCAAACGCGAGCCTATTGAATAATAATAATAATAAATAAATATCGTATAATATTATAATCAAATAAGCGGTTTATGTACGCATGATATCACGTTATTTGTCTGTGTGTTTATACGTGTTATCGAAAAGTACTTCAATAACAATGGCCCCATTAAAACAACTGCTAATTAATTACTATCGTCCAAAGCTTTTTCAATAAAAACAAAATAATCCGGCTTGATATTCTGAAAAGACTTAAAATTTGCATTTTTACAAAATTGTTTTAAACAAAAATTTATTTTATGTATTCTGGAATAGATCACATAATCACATAATCACATATTTTATGAAGACTACCTCTAAAATATACAACGCCATTTTATATTTTTGTAATAAATGCGGTGCGTGTTTCTAATCTTTACTAAAGAACAACATTGTATGTATAAGCTGCTTGTATTAACTCTACCAAATTAATTAGCGCTGCTTGAAGCTTTATTCTTTTAATTAAAGTTTTCAATAAATTGTATTTATTATATAAGAATAGTATTGGAAAGACTAAAGGGAGCAAATTCTTACTGCGGTCTTTCCGTCCAATTATAATTTAGGTGTCTTCAAATATGGAGTGAAAACTAGTGCGTTTTACCATCAGTGATTGCATCGCACCTCACTGTCAATTGGGATAGCAGTTAAATACTAGTCTATATACATATATAAACTACCTACTTTTGTATATAAATACATTTTTTTTGTATATTCCACAACTATCACACAACGCCGTCTAGTCTCAAGCTAAGCAGAGCTTGTATTATGAGTACTAGACTTCTGATAAACATACTTATATATTTCTAAATATTAACATATCATAGATAAATTACACCCAGACACAGAACAAATGATCGTACTCATCACACAAAAATTTGTCCTGAGTGGGAATCGAACCCACGACCTGCGGCATAGCGATCAGGGCCACTAACCACTAGACCAAAAGTCCAGTCTATATGTAGATAGCATATATCAACATTATTTAAAAAAGTAGGTAAACCTTTAAATATTGTAAAGTTTATTTCATTTTTACTGTTTCACTTAAATTGTATTTTTTTTCCAATATTTTAATATTAGTAGCAGTTCTAAGTAATTATTTATTATTCATGATAAAAACCTAGCGCATATTTCACGAAATATTAAACATTTAATACCCATATAAATAACATTGTTTTGTTTCGACAACAAAAACGAAAAATGAACGAAAACTTGCCAATTTATGTTCCCGACCCCGCTATAAATATTTGCGATAAAAATATTCGGGGCTGATGAATGAAATAAAAATGCAGCACTAATTCAATCCGTGGCCGGCTACCATGATTCACGTCCTAAGCCTACATCATCCGAGCGTCTATTTGTATTCTATATCCATTGCACGCCAAACCATTCGGATAATGGTATTATATTATTGCAATTGCGTATTGTACGACCAATAAAATTTACCGATCGCTTGCATTGTGTTACGTAGGTAATTTTGTGTACTCGTAATTGTACGAGTATTCTAATTTGGATGTGTTTTAAATAATGACTTCATTTTTAAATTTATAGTTAAGTATATTCTGTCTGTATTAATTTTGTGTGTGTATTAATTTTAACTAAATTCTCAACGCAGGTTCAGATAGCATGTCTGAACAAGTACGCAAGAATGTCTTTTAACTATGTTTTTTATTAGTCTTCTTATTATTCTACTTCTAATTCTCAATTCAAGGAGAATAAAGCGATGCGCGCACTGGTGACTTTTGTCACCGTGACTTTTTTGTCACCCTTATCAAGTCCATGGATATGTATGGAGGTGCGCGCACGTTGCGACGTGACAACTGGGTGACATTTTTGTTCGCTGACCATGGAGCGGACAAACCCGTGACATTTTTGTCACCGCGCTGCAATCAGTGGCGTAGAATGGGGGGGGGGCGGTGGGGGACATGGCCCCAGGCGCCATACGAAAGGGGGCGACAGGAAGCGCCAATTTAATAATTTGGAAAATGTAAAAATATGAGTATGAGTATTTATTTATTTATTTATATGTACTTTATTGTACACCAAGATAAAAAGATTATACAATTTTAAGACTTAAATAAAAACATACAATGGGCGGCCTTATCGCTATCTGCGAACTCTTACAGGCAACCTGGGATGGAAAGAGATTGTATGGACATAAAGTGGGGTTGCACTTGGTGCGTAACAAAATAAGTTAAACAAATAGGCGAAAAAACAAAGTACATACTTAAAACTAATTATATACATAAATACATACATACTAAAATATAGGCAAGAAACAAGTGACGACTACAATTGATACAGATAGAAACGAAACATAACTACAAGGACAAGTAATATTCCTTCACAAGCGTTTTGAGAATATGAAGTGATTGCGCGCGTTTAATTAAGACAGACAATGCATTCTACAGACGAGAAGCTTGGACAGTAAAGGATTTATCTAAAAACGTAGTGGAATGCATCGGCACTTTGAGCCGATTTTGAGAAGCAGTGGTATATCTTGACTTTCAATATGTGGTACGAATTACTAATTACGTCTATTAAACCAAATGTTTAGTCGATTAATAACAAAATACAAAGGGCGGCCCCATGCAGCGAAAACCCACGCTACGCCACTGCAACAAATGACCCTTCGATTTAGAGTTGTGACTGATATATTAGTATTCGCTAAGATATTAGTGATATTCAATGGATTCATGTACTAGTATGAAAAAGTATTTTGTGAATATAATATCACTTGAGATTCATTCGATTACCGCGGATCATATTTACTCACTAATATGGCAACAAATGTACGAATGAAAATAAATTTATCACTCATAGACATTAACGTTAATATCTACGTAGTAATATCAAATAGTATCTACCTAGATACTATCTCAAAAATAATATCTGTTTATTGATATGCAGTAATATCTATGTATTCCATCATATTCAGATATCACTAATACTCAAATATTAGTTTAAATATTACGATATTACTAGACGAATATATCCATATTAGCTAATACTGACAAATATCGGTCCCATCTTTACTTCGATTTCAAAAAAGTTTCGTCACTGTCGCTCGTCGTGCGCGCACTCCATCTTGGATACGTGACGTGACAGTGACAAACACATAAAAGTCACCGTGACTAAAGTCACCGGTGCGCGCATCGCTTTAGAAGCAAAGAAAATGGTGTGTTCCTAAATTCAAATTCTCTTTGTTAGTATATCCGCTAGTAGGTGATAACAGTCTCAGTTCATCTCTATCAATACCAATACAAGCTTTTTTATAGTAACACTCATATTCAAATCCTGAATCCCAAACACATTGTTATCGGCATATTTCATTAAACTTCACAGTTTATTTATCAAGTGCCACAGCGCCCACAACCCGTGAAAAAACGAATAAATAAAAAAAAGAAACAATAATATTCATTCAATTTCGTGATATTTTTTAGCCTACCACCCAAACGATTCGATTAGTGGGCCTGTTTTGTTCGGCAATTGGAAAACTACTGGACCATGTGACGATACAATTGTATTCTGTGAAATCCTTTTTTTCTAACAAAGAAAATCAGGTATAGGGAGATACTTATTCTTACACGCTTTGTTTTCGATAGGTATTCAATTTATTTTGTGTAAGAAAGTCACCTTTGCAATCATTTTGAAGAACTTATCAATCCAAAAGGTCATGCCGTTTGGATTGATAAGTTTGTCCCGTGAGCATTATATAGACTGATATACTATTCGTAATAAAGGTGTTTATTAGTGTATACGTATATTATTATTTTTTTGGTGGAGGCCTATGTCCAACAGTGGACGTCTTTTGATGACGTATATTTTTTATATATTAGACTTATTTATGTTGGTTTTACACTGGATCCTTTTTTTGAATATGATCTCTCTGTCATATAAAGCTTTGCTGGGAGAAAACTCAATGTTGAGTTAAGCTCACCTTTGTACATGAATAGCCAACACTGTGTACTATATTATTTTTTTGTCAGTGGAAAAATAATATTATGCAATGACATCTAGTGTCAGACTTTTACTGACTAAAAACCCACTCCTGTTCCTTCGTGGCCTTTCATACCGGGGCCGAACCTTCCTTTCAGAAAACGATCGTTGGTCCCTGTAGGCTTCGACCCTGCTGCATGCGTAAAACAATACACGCCTTCGACGACTTGAGCTTGGTCTGGACGGTTACGGCAGGCGTTCGGCTGGGCCTTTGGTTGGTTTCGCAGCGACAGCTCCCACTACGCCGCCACTGGCGCCCCATAAATGACCATGGACCCAACGATGCCAGCGTAAAGCCGCTGGCAGGAGGCGTACTGTGTAGTTTATACGTTTTTTATGTACAATAAAGAATAAAAGGTAATACAATAATATAAACATAAATTATTTTATGTTTTCCTTTTTAGACATCGTTTTAGAATACCAGAAAGAGGACGATGTGACGCAAAAAATAAATAAAAATAAGTATAAAAAAATATAACGACGCGTCACCAAGTTAACGCAATGAAAATTTATTGAATCATTCACAATAGTTAAACCTCGTTTGACAGTGAAACTGAACCTTAGACACTTTAGTGGATATACTCGTATAGTATAGGTCTACCTCGCATTGGTGAAGCACAACCATGTCCTTGTCTTATAGGTTGTCTGTAAAAAATCGCAGTCAGCGATAAGACTGCCCATTGTTGCTGCCTATTATTTTTAAGCTCCTCATGTAATTTCTTATGGTGTAAAATAAAGAATATATCTATCTATCTTATGAAGGCGTTGGTTGAGGTGACTTCTTACATTCAGCCCTGTTCCAGATCATGGTACGGAGTAAAAAGTTATGGTAAGCAGTGCTCCTTCTGAGCAAAGGTAATGTAAGTAAGGAGATGGCAAAAAGCGTGAATGAGGCAATTTTCATGCTCCAGCCGCTGCAGGGGACGCCCTCGGTATTGGAAAACGCAGGGCGATCTCCTGCCACAGTAGGCTCGGGTTTTCGGACAGCGAGCAATCTGCAACTCGCCGTCTTGTCCGTCACTCGACAAAACCTTGGTCGATGGTGCGTCATTTTGTCAACATAATCGACGAGACCTGCTAGGATTGATTGAAACTGCTATCACAACCCTGGAACGCAAAGGGCAACTAAAGCAACAAACAACACTCCCTCTCGATCTAACCAGAGCAGGTGAATTCATTTAATGATTTCCAACTTAAAAAAAAATTGACATTCATAATAAAAATATTCTTTACTTGGTACTTAGACACGTCAAGCGACCATTAACTATAAATAATTTTAAATTTTATTCAGAATATTGAGAAATCGACACCACTTTATCTAAAATTATCGAGAGTGCTCAAGGTTTGATTGAAGTTAATTATTATTAGTTTTATTTTAATGATTTTTTTGTATTTTCTCTAGCATGTAAATGTTTTTTGATCCCAATAAATAAAAATAAAGGTTAATTTTTAAATCATTAAGTTACTGTGAAAAATAATTATTCTGTATTTTATAAAAAAAATTAGGCCTCATCTGGCTAGACTACAAAGACATTCCAAAATTCTTAAAACTATTTTTGTGACCCTTCGCTGGATAAATATTAGAGGTACTGTGAGGGAAATATTACTGTACAATCTCGTGAGTTGTTTTTTTTTTTAGGTTCCGAGCCACAGTCGTCTAAGTGCTCGATTACGGAGACGCGGTGCGTTGCGCAGCGCGTTGGGCGGTCCGTCGTACATTGCCATATGTTTATGTTTGCGCGAGCGATGACGCGCCCCGTTACTGCAATGTAAGATGAAACGCGCAACGCGCCGCGCCTACGTAAACACGGCCTAAAACGAAAAACTAATAAGCGAATTATTTTATTCCCGTTTCACTGATGACAACGAAATTTCAGGATAAAATAAGTATCCTAGGTCCTAATTTAAATCATAGTCATGGTCATTGGCAAACCAACGTACAGTTTTACTCATTTATATTATACTAGCTTTTACCAGTGACGTCACCGCCTGAATTATTGCTTCTCTCCGTTCAATAATGGCTTTTATGACGGTTTATTGAACTTTGAATTTATATAGTTAATGTTATTTTGATGTATAAACTGATGTATATTACTGTAAAATTTTCAGATGGTCAGATGTTTCAGCGTAACGGAGTAACATCATACACAGATACAAATAAACAAATTACTAGCTTCTGCTATTTATCTGCACTCAATAATTAATAGTACAGTTAAATATTAATGAAAGAATTTTCAGAATCAGTTCAGTAGGAGCAAAGATTACGCTCTACAACGTTAAATTTTGGTAGTTTTAATCCCGCGGAGGGTCGATTCGGTACATGAAACCCTATCGATCTTAATAAACTAGTGCGCCTCACCATCAACGATTGCATCACTGCTTATCATCATGTGGGATTGCAGTCAAGCACTAGTTTATATTAATTTACAAACCTCCTATAATTCGAAGTCGGTATACAAGGAAACACTTGATTAAATGTTTACATACACATTTAAATTTTGGTCGTTTTAATCCCGTGAAGGGCCGATTCGGTACAAAAAACACTATCAATTTGTAAAGATAAAAATGAAAAATGAAGTAGGTACTTTTTTTAAAACTCGAATTAATTTACGCATGTATGAAAATTTATTTCTTTAAGTAAACGTCAGCTGATCGAGGCCAATGAACTGTAGGTAGTTAGTACGCAATGACCGACACCTACCTACAAGGTCATTGACTCGTTTACTTAAAGAAATTAATTTTGTACATGCGTATATTAATTCGAGTTTAAAAAAAAAAGTATGAACTTTATTTTTTAATTTTATCTATACAAATCGATAGTGTTTCATGTACCGAATCGATCCTCCACGGGATTAAAACGACTATAATTTAACGATGTATAAACAAACTTAGAAATATTACCTCTTTATAACATTACTATAAATATAAAATTATATGATTAGTACGTAAGTTAACTGACGCGACATGTAAAATCTACGGTATTATATTATATATTTTTTAAATTTCACAAAAAGAATAACAATGTTTTTAGAGTTACCTGTATAAAAAAATATAAGGCGTTTTAAAAGTTATAAAACGTTATCACGGGACGCTTATTATTACAGGCAAGCCAACTTGTTAGGTCATGTGGATGTAAAAATACCCTCCTTTTTTAATATTTTTACGGGAGTGGATTAAGGTAAAAAAGGTTAAGAGTATTTCTCAAAATACATGTACATCTTTGAAAAAAAAAGTGTGCTTTGAAACAGTTCAAAAGTTTTATATTTATAAATCATCACACAAAAAAAACACACACTCAATTTTGTAGGATGAATATTAATCTTTAAGATAACGAAGAATTATAGCTATAATCATACTTATTATCAAATATTTCGATATTTTAAAAATAGCTTTTTTTACCTTTCATACAAAAACCTGTTTGCCACTCTACCTTTTTCATGTGTTTTTGTTTCATAAAATGCGATACGTAACTAAATTATTGTAAATTTCTTTGTATCATCGTTCTACAGTAATCGCAGTTTCTGTATCAAATTGATTTTCTATGGGGTGTCATAGTGAATTGGCAATTTAAAGCAAAAAAACAAAATGAGTCGCTCTCATTTACTATTTAGTTATTACTCTTTAGTTACGATTTATTTCTACTTTCCCATGATTTCTGAACGATTCCGTAATTTTTTTACACGGACAACACTAGCTTCACTCTGATTGGCTATTGGTTTGACGTCTCCGCCATTACATCTATCGTGAAAATCAGTGAGAACGTGTGTGTTTTGTGGGGTTACTTTTTCGAGACAGGAAGTAAAATCAGCGATTTTTCATAGAACGGTAAGTCTTCATTTACCCATTTTTTGTAATACGTGTTGTACGAATATTTAATAAGCTTTTATATTTGCTGTAACAGCTTTTATCAATAAATATATTTTTTCTGACCTCAATTTGTCTAATATTTCGTAACGTTTTTTACGAATTTCGTTACGTAACGAAAAAGTACAACATAAAGCTGAGTGTATACTGTTATAACCTGACTAAGCATAGTAATATTCACTACTTAATTTATGAAAAAAAAATATATAGAGCGTCAATAACTAAAGGATTGGATATTATCTGCTATATAGAAGTACCACCAGCAAAAAATAATGAAATAATTTAAATTACGTTTTTATGTGATTTAACAACTTTTTACCCCTGATATTACTTACATGAAGTTCTATTGAGAACTTCCTCCTTTTCGTCGGTTAAAAAACCTCGCGGCTTTGTTTCAATTCGCTTGAGAATAGAATTATACCGATTGTTACAAATACTTAACTCTTGCTAATGACACTTCTGTAGAGATGCCCACTATACTTGTTGGTTTGACTTATCAAATTGGTTATTACTTACAACTGCTTATATACAACTGCATTACTTCTTTTGTTTTTTAAGGAATGCCGCCAAAAACCAATGCCGAAAGGCAAAAAGCTTACAGAGAACGACTCAAAAAGGATAAACCAAATAAATATGAGGAAATCCGTGTCAAACATTTGGAAAAAGTTAAAGAAAATATCAAAAAGAAAAAATAAATTCTTACAGAAGAAGAAAAACAAGAGCTACGAGCAAAGTGGAGACAAGCCAATGCTATAAGAGCTGAAAGAAAAAAAAGGCCTACTCTACGACAAAACAAAACAACACATTGGAAGTAAGAAAAAATGCTAAAAATAATACAAATATCCTAAAGGAGAGACTACAAAAGCTTACTGAAGAAAATACTCAATTAAAACGACGAAATAAAAATTTAAGACAGGCCTGCAATCGGATGAAAAAGCGAGTGGAAATTCTGAAAAAACGACTACCCCAACAAATTAGGCCTGATAATGATGCTATTTCCATTGAAACTCGTCAGTGTGATGACACACCGTTAACAAAATCGAATAGTTTTTTAGAAGAAACTTTACCAAATGTGTCCGTGACGGAAAAAGAAAAGGTAAAAAAGAAGTTAATTTTGCTTAACACAATTACAGATTCTTTAAAAACAGAGTTTAATAAAGCAGATACCAAAGAGAAGAAAGTACTAAAAAAAGTTGCTACCAACGATATTGCAAATAAATACAAATTAAAAACAGCTATTTCTAATGTTCTTGGTCTGAAAGGAAGAATAAGAAAGACGAAATCAATAAACGAAATGAAAAAGAAATTCATGAAAGATATACAAGATTTCTTTGAAAGAGAAGATGTAAGTAGACCTAGTGCGGGAAAAAACGAGTGCATAACGAGAAACAAAGAAAAAGTGCAAAAGAGATATTTAATGGAACCAATATACAAGCTCTATAGAAAATACAGGTTAGAGGGTGGTAAAGCGTCTTTGCAAACTTTTTATCGTTTTCGACCGTTCTCCGTTGTGAAACCAAGACTTCAAGATAGGAATACTTGTGCTTGCATAAAGCATAGTAATTTATCTTTCAAGGCAATATCGTTGAAGAAGCTAGGTTTGCTTCAGACATCTGACATTGACGAACTTATGAAAAATGTCACTTGCAGTTTAAAAACGTACCTTGAAAATATTTCATCGTAATTAAATTTTATAATGGCAACTTTAGGGTTTTGACAATGTGTTGTTGATATCGTGATCTGTCCTTTATTCACCTATCAACGGTCGAGAGAGAATGGGATACGGTTACCATTCTGCGAAACCGGAATGCTACAATAAACAATAATAATAATAATCTTTATCTCATAAAAATCCTTACAAACTAATGAAGACTCCAGAGCTAGGTATGAATACCTGTATTTCAGGAGTCAGTTTCTTCTCCCTAAAACATGATGTTATATAGTAATTAAAACAGAAAAATTATTGGAACCAAATAAATTTACAATTAAATGAAGTTAAAATTAAAATGATTAAATAATGTGATCAGATTAGCATTGAAAAACAGTTTCTCGAATTAAAATAATAGTAAGGAGACGGCCGTAAACCTGAGGGAACGTACCTCTGCCCCAGAAGACGTAGAGTCAGGGCACTGCCTGCAGATGAAGACTTGCAGACGACGACTAATGGGTAGCTAGCCGTCCTCTCGATAAGGACCAAGCCTCAAACAGATGTTAGCAATACCGTAGGAGCCGTGGAAAGCCGAAGTCTTTTAGTATAAAGGCCAGGTGATAATAAGTGGAGTACAACGGAAATCGAACGGCGTCCAAGGACTGGAAAAAGGAAGTCTTGGTCATCCAGTGGTGAAGCAGTTGCCATCGTTAATAGGTGGAGGGCAGGGACATGAAAAGTGGTACGAGGACCGAACGATCTAGGCTCAGCAGTGGGCAAAAGCTAGAGAGAGATACATAGCAAAACGAGTTTAGCTAAAAGGTTCTATATTGGTGACCGCGTACCGGAAGACGCAGCGTTGGATGGCCTCCCACTAGGTTTTTTTTTTTATGTTAGGTAAAATTATCCAATGACAAATGCTGCCCTTGAGTGGAGCGGGAAATAATGTCAGACTCTTACTGACTAAAAACCTACCTTGTTCCAATCATTGCCTTCGATCCAGGGCCACGGGGTTCATTTTCACCTAACCCTGCTGGGCCCCTACAGTTTGCAGACAACTTCTTGAGGCGCACGGGAACAGTGCGCGCCGTAGATGACTTGGGCTCGGACCGAACGGACAGTGAGCTACCCATTACCCGCCGTCCGCAAGCCCGCGCGTCTCTCACTAGGTGGACCGGTAATCTGGTGAAGGCACGAGAATCCGATGGACACGAGACGCACAAGACCGTTAATTCTGGCGATAGTTAAGGAAGACCTATGTCCAATAGTGGACGTCTTACCGCTGAAATGATGATGATGATGATAATGAAGAAAATCATAATTAAAATCATTTCAATTGGAAAGACGATATATTAGTAGATACGTATCATAAAGTACCTACTACGTTCTGAATGTTCATTCTGAAATAACTAACACATAATAGTGATTACAAAATGAATTTATTATCTCATGAAAATGGGCTGTCAGCCAGTAATTAATATCAGTGACACGTATTATTAAACAGAAGTGCATCTAATATATTGTAATAAAAATGACTACCTCTTTACTTACATGATTTACCAGTTCATTATAGCGAGTAATTGATGAAGCTCTTGATTTTAAGATTTTTTTTATAAATAGGTAGTCAACTATCAGACAACGTCGTCTAGACGTGCCAAACTAAGCAGCGCTTGTGTTATGAGTACTATACATACTTATATATTTCTAAATACATATCTAAATCTATCTATATACATAAAAGATCAAATATAAAAGAAAGTCGTGTTATTTACACTATTTATAACTCGAGAACGGCTAAACCGATGTGGCAGAAAATTGGTGGGAAGGTAGCTTAGAACCAGGAGTCAGACAGGATAACTTTTATCCCGATAAAAAAAAAACAACTCATTTATTGGTATAGGGTAGAATAAGGCAGAGCGGGAGTGAAGCCGCGGGCAAAAGCTAGACATAGATAAATTATACCCAGACACAGAACAAATGATCGTGCTCATCACACAAACATTTGTCCCGGGTGGGAATCGAACCCACGACTTCCAGCATAGCAGTCAGGGTCACTAACCACTAGACCAACAGGCCAGTTGTCGGTTTAAGATTTAGGTCTACACTAAAATAACAGGAAATTTTTAAGTCAAGAGTGAATAGTTTACCTCAAGGCAAACATCCTCCGGCATCGGTCCTATCCGTAATTTAAAAAAAAAAACATAGTGGTATTTTTTGAGGGTAGGAAATCATCAAATTATTTCTCTCACTCCAAGTGGAGCAAAAAGAAGTTTCAGACTTTTACAGGTTAACCCACCCGTGTTCTTACGATTGCCCTTTGCGCTCCAGAACCACGTCGTATCACCAGGAAATCTCTTTCCGAGAATTTCGCTGCCCAAGTAGCAGTAATAGCCTTATTATCGGTCCAACCAGGCCTAATAATAAATAATTGATTCTTACAATAATACGATTTATTTCAGTCGTTCTTATAGTGACACAAGGTACCAAATAAAAAATACGAAATCCTAGATCATGCAATTACAATTCACACTTGGAACGTGAATGTCTAGAGTTGGCCACGCCCCCAATTCCTTTATTCTGACGTCATGTCAACGCTCAGTCACGTGGTCAGAATTAGGAATTGGGAGCGTGGCCAACTCCAGGCGTTCACGCTTAGCGTAACAATCGTAACATTGCTAGGGGGACTGAGGGCTTAGCCGAGTTAATTAACTACAATCGTTAACGCTAGTAGAAAACTTCAAAATATGTATGGGAATGTCGTCATCTCAACGCTTAGTCGCGTGGTCAGAACAAAGGAATCGGAGGCGTTGTTGACTCGAAGCCATCGACGAAAGAGATTCGAAACGAAACGGTCGTAACTTGGCTAAGCCTGTTGGAAGAGATCGCGAAATACGATAAAACCGCTATTAATTGTATGTTTTAAGTTTAAAAACGAAATTGTTATATTTACTATATTGGTATACAATAAAGTCTTTTTATATAATAAGTGAGCCGTGATAAAACGAATTCCAAAAACAGAAAAGATAATTACTTTCCTGTATTTTTGCATCAATCCCCGAACTGTCAAGCAGATCTACAGTATAATGAATACATAATTAGTTAAAAAATTTATACCCAACATTATTCCACAAACGTAAGCAAATTGAAGGTAAACACGTGGCTTTGAGTTCATTTATAGTCAATTTAGAGGTTGGGCAAAACTTTTAATTGACTTTTTCTGTCAGAACTTTCCTTAACTGGCCCAAATCGGGGGTGCGAGAAAAGGAAATAAACTTATACTTCATTATACAACTGCTGTGTTTATTGTAATTCGGAAAATTATACCAATTATGCTCTAAAGACGAAATTATAGCCTGGGGTTAACTAAAAGTTGTTTATTGACAGGCAATTATTTTGTTCAAAGATTAAGAAGCCAAAAAGTAGGTGCTGTTTTTTAGGGTTGCGTGCCCGCAACACCCTTAGCAACCGCCAGCAACCCGCCAACTTTGCCCCGTCGGTGGGTTGCCGGGGACACCATTAGATAACCGAAATCAATAACGCTATTCGATAACCGAAATCAATATTTTGCAAAATTTAGTACCTGACAGCTCGATAGATGGCGTTGGAATCAAATTACATTGCGCTATGGTTTCCTTACACGGCAAAGTATGCATAGTTCGATTTGACAAATTAAAATTGTCTCGCTCTGAGGGAGCTTTTTATTTGAGTATCCCTGGCTTCAAGGCACCCTGTACTGATATTGTACACTAAGCCTTCGCGGTTTGTCCGTCTGTTGTCTGCCTCTGTCTGTCCGTCTATCAGCGGGCATTATCTCATTAACTATAAAACGTATAGAGTTAATGACTCAACTGAAAAATTTTCTCAGTATTTGCATTTCCATTGCTGCTACAACAACAAATAATAAAATTAAAGTTGAAATTGAAGGTGGTTTCTATAAAAGAAAAAACAATATTATAGATTACTTCTAGGCAAGCGCGCTCCTTCGTCGACCACATCGTTGCTTTCCATCAGGTGAGATAGTAGTCAAACGCGAGATTATGTAAAAAAAAAAAACTGATTATATTAAAGAATGATTTTTTTTGCTTGATTTTAATATTGTGCTATGGAACCCTTCGTGTGCGATTTCGACTCGCACTTGGCCAGTGTTTTAAATATTTATTATCAGATATCAACCTACGTAAGTTATGATGGGACAGGGTGGACCAACCAAGTAAAACGAAGCTACCTTACGACCATTGGTTGACTGGTAGAGAATGCCTGAGGCATTAAGTCCGCCTGTGTACCTTTGTGTTGTATGAAGTTTTTACCATCATTATTCATCATTATCAGCCTTTTAATGTTCCCACTGCTGGGATACAGGCCTCCTCTCTAAGAGAGGGAAAGGGCCGTAATCCACCACGCGGGCTCAGTGCGAGTTGGTGAATGTCACATGTCTTCGAATTTTTGGTTCTAGGACATGACAGTTTCCTTACTATGTTTTCCTTCACCGTTTTGAGAGCTGAAGTTTTAATAAACAAATAAATAAATAAGCTTAAAGAGAAGAGGTAGAAAGTTCTTTTCAAATTATACCAATTATGCTCAATTACAGTAATTGTAAGCTTTTGTAAATGGATTAATACTTTGAGTGGTTAGTCGTTAATAACACAGGCGAAGCTCAATTTTGTCAACTTTAGGCTTCTTCGATCGATGAGAATTTATAACCGGTGAACAGCCAGAATGGTGTGGTTTTAAAGTTGCCATTGTGTGCCATGGTTTGAAGTACATAATACCGTTTCGAGTAATTGCGGCACACACGCATGCACACTAGGGTGACCACTTTTATTTTATAACTAACAGGACCTTTTTTTTTCGTTGGGAAAATCATCGAATGACATCTCCCGCCCTTGGTCGGAGCGGGAGAGTGTGTCAGACTTTTACTGACTAAATAACCCATTGTTGTTCCTTCGTTGCCTTTCATATCAGGACCGAGTCTTTCTTTCAGAAGCCGACTCTTGGCCCCAGTAGGCTTCGAACCTGCTGGGCTTTATTTATATAATTAACGGGACTTAAACTACGCTAGTATATTATAACTTTGAAGTGTCATCTTAGCTTAAATAGTATCTAAACTAACTCCAGCTAACTAGGGTTAGTTTAGGTATGGTACGCGGCAAATAAGTTGAGCCCGTTATAGAAACGGGCTATGCGGTTATGCCAGTCCCCCACCTCGATTAAGACCAGAAAATCTGTTACTGCGCATTCAAGGTCGATCGCCATTTTCATCCAACTTATATTTCGTATATTATACGATTTTTGCAATTGCCAAGCCAGGGCTTGCTAGGCCCACTTTTCTGGCACGGGTACTGATACCTAAGTGAATTATGAGTGCCATCCAACCTTCTGTTATTTCTAATAAACACTTTCTTTTTGTGGGAAGTCATCAAAATAATGACTTGTCCCGCTCTGGGAGCAACGAATGTGAACGTGTGCGAATGTATACGTGTACGTGTGTGAATGTGTGCGCTTTCATGAACTGAATTTCATGAGCTGGCGGATTTGGGTGAAGCTTAGTACACAGATAGACTATGTCACGTGAAATAAGACATAAGATACTTTCTATCTCGGGAGCTGCCAAGACACTTTCTGAAACTCGAGCAGGAGAAGCAACTACGAGTACCTAACAGAAGCCATAACGACCACTAGATAATGTTGTTAGGATTATGGTAAAAAGGCTATAGGTATTTCCATTAGGCAAAAAGGCGTTAACCGAAGTGAGTGTTGGAAAACTACCACTTAAACGTTTATTTTAGTAATGGAGTTTCATTTCAATGGAGTGTCATTAGCACGCCCGTTAAAAAACCATAATGACATTTTCATTCGGAAAACAAAACTGTTAGTGCTCGATTACGGAGACGCGGCGCGTCGGGTGGTCCGTCGTACATTGCCATATGTTTGTGTTTGCGCGAGTGATAATACGACAAAACGCTCAATACGCCGCGCAACGCGCTGCGTCTCCGTAAACATGGCCTCATAATCGCAACTTGGTTCAAGTCACACTAGAGAAGAGTCGAAAGGTTGTGTTGTGTCTTACAGTGCTATTACGAGGTCTTAAAGCGATCAACTTGACGACCTTTTTAGGGTCCCGTACCTCAAAAGGAAAAACGTAACCCTTATAAGATCAGTTTATTGTCCGTCTGTCTGTCTGTCAAGACCCTTTATCCAGGGAACGCGTGGAGGTATCGAGTTGAAATTGAAAAAATATACTTAGGTCTGCAGTCCCAAAGTTGTGAGAAAATCAAACTTCTATGTTAACAACAAAAAAAGAAGATATGGCCGCTTATGTCGCAAAAAACGTATATTTCGACACTCTCAAGGTAATCAAAATAGGGCACTTCCCATTGGCCTAGAACCCTGTAATTTGGCATGAAGCATTGTCATATAGCAAAAGTATAATAATAAATCTGAAAATTTCTAGTAACGTCACAAAAAAAAAACTTTATTCCTTTCGCAAATATGTCGCAAAACATACATTTCGTTACTCTCAAGGAAATCAAAATTTATTGGGTACTTCCCGTTGACCTTGAACCCCGTAATTTGGCATGAAGCAATGTCATAATAGCAAATGTATAGAAATAAATCTGAAAATTTCTAGTAACGTCACAAACAAATAAACAAAAAAAGGAATCTAAAATAATTTTGGCGTTAAAAATTTCCACCGGATCGATAATAATTATGCCCAAAAAAGTGGTAGTATTATCGATTGAAGGTGTTCTATCAAGTGAAGGGTCAATAGGGGGTTTAAATAAGGTCTTTGTACAATTTGTGAGCACGTGAACCCATGATCCAAGAGTTTCAACCTCAATCATAGCTCAAAAATATAAGTATCAGCAAGGTTATTATATTTCCGCTGCTTGGTTCTGCTCAGGCACAGTGGCAGCACCAGTACAACATGACGGGCTAGAAAGATAAGAAAGCTCAAAAGTACACAATTCGCAGACTTGGGTTTCAGATGTCAAGCCGGCTTTACTATTATTAAATCGATATGAGCACCAGTGTACATTATTAGATAAATATATTTTACCTGAGTCTAATAATTAATATATTTGTTGAAGTCATCTTTGATCGCCAAAACGAAAGTCGTCTAAAATCACTCACGACCTAATTAACGCCTCTGAAATGGACTTTGATACAAGCATTGCCAAATGTCTGTGCTTAGCCGGCCATTGAACTTAAAGTCTCATAATGGCGTGTCCCTTCCTGAACAGAATGATTTCCGGCTATGTCCTTGATACCCGAAGCTTTGTAAGCTTTATATTCATAAGTTTTCCGCACGACGGGACGCGGCTGCGTCAAAACTAGTCGGTCATATCCAAAATATGGATGTCAACAGCGAAATCCGATAGGTATTTTAATATTGGTTTTCTGCCACCGCCAATGTTTTTGGTTTGCAGATATTATAATGCTAGCTGCAGCTTTACGTGACAGTAGAAAATTATCTCAAAAGGACATACTCTTGGTATAAAACTATAATATGTGCTATTCCAAATGGTAACGAAGGAACGGGGTAGGTTTTTAGTCAGTAAGAGTCTACTATTTCCCGCTCCCCCAAGGGTGACCGCGCACCGGAAAATGCAGTGTTGGAAGGCCTCCCACAAGGTGGACCGATGACCTGGTGAGAGTTAAGGGAATGCGGTGGATGCGAGACGCACAGAACTGTTCATTGTGGCGACGCGTCCTTCGGCTGAAATGATGATGATAGTCCACCATTTAAGAAAATAAATAACAAACAACAATTCCAAAACATCATAGGCGAGCTGATCATAACTAATTTCATTTTGTTTGTATGGTGCTCTATTGACCCAGTCACCTTCATTTGTGTATCATGGGTTCGTGACAGTACGCAATCGTCGTGATTTGCTCGTGTTAAATCAAATTGATGAATCATATCGGTAATGTCGTACACTGGGGAAAATGGTTAATGTGAAATGTCTGAAGGTCACAGACACACTTTATAACTTTGTCAAAACAAGCCACAGCTACTTCCTTTAATTCAATCTAAATTTGAAACACGGTTTTGTTTCACTTTGTGCAATTTATTTCATCACCACTGCTCTTGAAATGGTGAAAGAGATTTAGAGACCTAGAACCAAATCTTATAAGATATGTGACATCAACGCTCTCGGACTGGGCCCGCGTGGTGGATTACAATCTGAGTCCCAGCATAGAGAATATGCGAGGAGGAGTGGTAGGCGGTCGCCTCCTTTTGCGAAGCAGTAATGCTAGCAAAGGAGGAGGCCGACCGCATTAGGCAAAGGCGCACACAAAGCCGCCGCCGCCGGGTTTCTGATCCCGATTTCCGGCCACCGTAAGAGCGGGCTCGCGGACGGTGGGCAATGGGTAGCTCGCTGTCCGTCCGTCCGGTAACAGACCGGTCCGGGCTCAGGTCGTCTACGGCGCGCACTGTTCCCGCGCGCCTCAAGGAGTTGTCAGCAAACTGTAGGGGTCCAGCAGGGCCGAAGCATACTGGGGCCAAAGGTTATGCGAGAGTGTCACCACGGGCCCCGGGACAAAGGCAAGGAACGGAAAGGTAGGTTTTTAGTCAGTAAAAGTCTGACACTATTTCCCGCCCCACCCAAGGGCGGGATTTGTCATTGGATGATTTTACCTACTATTATATATCAAGCTGCTTATAAATGACTAGCTTCTACCAGCAGATTTAACTGCGCAGAAGAAGAAAATATAGCCTATGTCACTCAGTGACAAAGTAGTATTCTACCGATGAAAAAATTTAAAAAATCGATTGAGTGATCTTTGAGTTTATTCGTTACAAACAAAAGTTATAGTAAAGATATACAAAAAATACATTTAAATTAAAGTTTACCTACTAGTAAATTTTATTTCCCTGCTGCGCGAGATCAAAGACATGAAGAAGAAAATAAAAATACAATTCAGCGCCCAAAATAGAATAGGAAAAATACGCTGCACATTTTCGTTTGCTATATTTATGAAAAATAACAAAAAATTAACAAACAGAACACGCTTTTCACATCACTTACATGTTGTCAGACGCACAAAATTAAAGCAAAGACCTTTTTTCTCGAGTGCTAACCAGCATAAAAATTGAAATTTCATGTTAAGTTGTGATTGCCGGGGAAATGGAGTCAGTGTTGGCAGATTGCCGGGGTTGATACAAAGTTCTGGAAGCGCGCCTTGAAGTGAATACAGGGCGACAAGCGGACGGGCGCCCATTCTCCGCCATTCTGAACAAAATCAGGCGAACGCTGCGTAACGTCAGACAATGCGAGCAAAGCGAGTGACGTCGCCTTAAATAGATTAACGTGATTTTAAATGGAAGCTTAAAGTGTTGTTGTTACATCGTTAAGAAGGCTTTTGCTTAAGTTGAGTGTAGAATGGTTTAAAACTCGATAATGAGGCGCGAGTCGTTGGTTTTACCAACGACTCGCGCCTCATTATCGAGCTTTCATTTTTATAAGCTACATTAGATGAGCCTGTTATGATAAGATACTGTGGGAAATACGATCATGTGCCTTCTTACTTCAATTTTTGTTTTTTTTTTTGTAATCTCCAATACATGGACTGAAAGTAGGTCTACTTATTTTATTTTATTTTTTAAAGATTTCCTTTTTTTATGATCGTTAATAGATTGATAAATATTAAATTGTATTGAACAAAGTGAATAAAATATATTTATATAACTGAAGCTTGCAAAATCGAAATCAAAATATTTGTTATTTTACATAGGCCTACATGGGCACTTATAAAACGTCAGAAGCTAGTGCAAGGTTCCAAATTGGTCGTTTTCTATGGAGAAGAACCGGCAAGAAAATCCATGGTTACTCTTAAAAAAAAACTAGTTTATATTGCAATATTTCCATATTGCAGTATTCATAAATAAATCATTTAAAGACAATGTAGACCATTCAATATTTTACCAGAGAGCACAACAAAAATAATCATAAAAAAGTGAGTAATCTAAGAATAATTTGCGGAGTCTGCAGTGTTCTCACATTTACATTATAGGTACAAAAAGGCTATATAAAAGAAAGAAAAAACAAATAATTAAAATTATCACTACACTACACTGCAGTATATGATTTCATTACACTCAACACTCCTTAACAAATACATTTTTCTTATTCACAACACACAGTAGTTCTATAGAAACAGTAGTTGTGATTAAAAACTGTGTACATACACTTAACCGTTTTACTAAATTTGAAACTTTGACAGTAAAAGCTCTCAACTCACGTTACATCTTCATATATTTCTATTTTAGGAACAACTTGCCTCTATATTCTCCTCGCCTATTAGGAAAGCGTTCGTAGCTGTTTTGACACTTCATAAAATAGAATATAGTACACGTGAAAATGCAGCGCTTAAAATAAAGTCTTTGCCCGCGATGAGCCTTAAGTGATCCTACGAGGAATGCTTCATTTAATTTTAATGTATCTTGGACAAGGTACTTCAGAATCCTTCCCGACAGCTACTGTCGGAAGCTGGATGAAGCACCATCAGCTATACAAATCAACACAATAGATGTTCGCGTTTTGCATCTTATTTGCATCTTAAGAACGTTAAAAGGCCATTTTTTTCCTCAGAATCTTGAGAGGAAGGATTATGGTTTTAGCAATTCATGACGAACAAAAGAAATGTTTCTTTTTTGTTGTCTTAAAAATACTTTCTCGTATTGAAGGCTCTCGAGTTGTAGTGTTTCTTTTTTGGCAGTCGGCTCAGTGATGGAAGACTTAATACAATGTTTGATAAACTTGTTCATTGTTCTCTGTGTTATGATCTCTTTTACCTACGGATTTGGTTTTCTTTTTTTTTTAGTACAAAATTACTAAATGACTTCTACTGCTCTAAAATGTAGCGAGAAAACGTGATAGACTTTTATTTAAACCCATCTGTGTCCTTCAGATCCCGTTTGGGTTCCGGGACTACGGTATCTCTTTAGAAAATTACCGTATCCCTAGTGGCCTCACAGTTTTCCTGTCAGTCACTTCTCGTATTTGAAGACCACTGGGGTCCTAGTTTCAGTTTCAGACTAGTAAATTCGTCTTTCCAACATGATTGTCATTTTGCTGAAGTTAATAATTATTCATAATGGTCGATCATTGGTTGGTCAGGGGTCTCGTAACAGCATTGTGGTACGGGCTGTCTTGTAACACACAATGAAGTTCTAATATATATATATTACAACTATCACACAACACCGTCTAGTCCCAAGCTAAGCAGAGCTTGTGTTATGGGTACCAGACAGCTGATAAACATACTCATATATTTCTAAATACATACATATTATAGATAAATAACACCCAGACACAGAACAAATGATCGTGCTCATCACACAAACATTTGTCCTGGGTGGGAATCGAACCCACGACCTCCCGCATAGCAGCCACTAACCACTAGACCAACAGGCCAGTCAAACGTCAAACATTCATTTGTCATTACGTACGAGATTACCATTCTATGTCATTTCTTTGTGTCAGTGTCAGTGATTGTTCTTTGGAAAGTCATAATGACGCCATTATATTAGTAGATTACCAAACTTGTCAAAATCAACAATTATGAAATCAATGATGGACCATTCTGCCACTGTTGTAATAGCAAACTTAAGGCCCTGGAACGGTGTATTTCAACAGCTATTTTTACAGACTTTTATCAGCGATCTGATTTAAAGGCATGAATGGCGCAGTGTGTGAGCACTGCACTGCGTGTCAGGGGTTCGATAGCGGTTTATTCCTATGTGTGTCCAGGACAAGATACAGCAGTAGTTTCTAGTGTGGAACAACTAGAAAAAGGATTTTTTATCTTTAAATGATATTTCATTAAGCAGAAGAAGCAGGTGATGAAGTAGGGAAGTCACAACCCTCAGCATTGAGTAATACGACGCAAGGAGGAGGAAGCTCTACATATTTCTGCACTTCGTTCCAACATGATTTTTACAGAAAAAAAAAAATTAAACCTCACAAAAACCGCGTTACCTACCTACTTTATTAAATTGGTCCGTTTATTTTCTATTCCACAAAAATACCCGCCATATATCAGTTTGAAATAAAATAGTATCCAATTGAAGTTCCACGCGGTGTTATTTATCTATTGTGTGTAGAAACGGCGGGTTTGCTCCCTAGACCTACTTTATAGAACTGGAGCGACAATAACAATATGATAGAAATCACGCATATATTTCACCTGATATATATGATAGACTATGACACTAGAAGCTTAAGTATGTTTATAAAACCTTTATTTCTATACTATACAACATTATTTTTAGTATATGCGAAACCTGAATATATTTTGTTCAGAATGAGTTATTGAATTAATTCGTATAATTTTTACACCATGTTATATTTTCCCCAAAAATATTTAAAAAAAGGTCACAAGTTGGACACTACCAACACTAAGTACAACACAGGTCACGGCCGTTCATAACGGGCATTACACGCTAGCGCACAGCTGGGTGCGGGAGCAAAACAACCCCGCAGCACATGAGTAGAAATGGTACAGAGTTAAAGCTTCCTAAGAACGTGAAATATTATTACCTATTTTGGTAGGATTGTCACAATAGGTGAAAATAAAATAAAATAAAATAATATTTGATAAATAGACTTATTATTCAGTATAAAACACAAATTTATAATATATCTACTCGTATATTGTGTATATTTTACATTTATCACACATACCTACCTACGTACTTACTAACCTATTCAGATACCTACAAATTTTTATTAAAAACTTGTAATAACAATATAAAACGCAAAAACATAACGTGTGTAAACTGACTCTTCTTATTAAAAAAAGGTACTGTTACGTCTGCGTAATGAGTTTGCATAAGATTATATGCAAACTCATGCGTATCCTTATACAGCCAGTATGCTAACTTATGAGGATACGCATGAGTTTGCATATAATCTTATGCAAACTCATTACGCAGACGTAACATCAGCTACGCCCCAAAGAATATAAATGTGTATATAACACAGTTATATTCCAAAAACTTTCGAAGGGTGTTAGTATGACCTACCTAATCCTAACACCGAGATCCCTACCTTTGTACGGAAGAAATATATCTTTGGCCTACGGCTTTGTAAAGCGAGCTTAAGTCAGAGTCAACGATCAATACTGAATCACATAAAATTCATATATTATTACTGTGCGTCAATCCACGCTCATCAAACAACGTTGCTCTGCTTAAACCCCACTGCAGCAAAACCGTACTAAAAGCCACAGCGCACAGCCCTAATTGAACCTAGGATGCCCAAGTGACATCCACCCAGACTGGGAATACATGCTAAGATTCAACACCTTTATGACTGTAATTCCTTCAGACGCTTATCGGGTCAGAGGTCAGAGAGCCATAATTGCATTGGACCACCTATAACTTCTCATTGCCTGTATTTACTCCAGAGGGATTAATAAAAAAAAATATAACAAGAATTACTCATCTAATAACTCTTAACCATTGAAGAGTTTCAATTATCATAGCTAAATCAACAGAGTCAACCTGACTCCCTTTGCGAAGACTATGCTCCATATAGCAAAGTTGATATTAGCTCAAATTGAACACTAAGTGACCCTCTCATAACTCTATGGGAGGTCCGGAGGAGAATCTAATATTATACTCTGGAGCAAAAACACGTCTACCACTACATCTTGTACATAAACGTTTTTCTGGGTTGTATGGCTCTGTCCTCTGTAACACCCGGCTGCGTCTGCGTTCAGTTCATGGGGCGCGTTCCGCCCGGCAGCATTTTATGAAACAAAAATCACAAATTAATTACAATTTCCATCACAATAATAACAACTACCTATAATGATTGACAAATGACATAATGACATGACAGCCTACAGACATTTTTCTAATTTTATTCTACGCTGGATACTAAGCTTTTGAGCCTACACTTATTTACACTCTCATATAAAAAGGTTTTAGTCTATTTACATGAACAATATCCCTAAAACGCCTATTATTTAATTTTTTAATTACATAATTAATATCGGAAACTCTCCTAACTATCTGATACGGTCCCTTATATAATCTACAAAGTTTTAAACTCTTATGTGAAACTCTTCTGGGAGTATAGAGCATAACCAACTGGTTTGGAGCAAACCTTATTACTTTAGCCTTCTTGTCATAACTAACCTTCTGTCTAGCCTGTGCTTTTTTTATATTATCTATGGCACATCGTGACAGATGACTTTTCAGATTGTGACGTCCTATGTAATCTAACTGGTTCTGATTATCAATATTTATCGACATATCAGTATGAAATAATGGTTCCCTAGCATATAATAACATGTGCGGCGAGATTCTCGTGCTTGCTTGTTTACTTGAATTATACGCATAGCATACGAGTGGCACATAACTACACCAATTTCTTTGATCACTAGTAACATACATAGAGAGCATTTGGCAAATGGTTTTGTTAAAAGATTCAACCAAACCATTTGTTTGTGGGTGGAACGCAGTAGTGAAACGAGATTTTGCACCAAAATAACTTACAGTTGACTTAACCAAATGTGAAGTAAAAACCGACCCTCTATCAGATATAATTTCCTTAACACCACCAAACCTACAAAAAATATCCTCTATCAAGAACTCACTAATCCTCTGGGCTGTCACTCTGGGTACTGCCTTACACACTGCATACCTCGTAGCGTATTCCAAACTAACAATAATATATTTATTTCCATTAAAAAAATTTTTATGAATACATTATCATCTGCAATGTTCGCCTGTCGACCGTAATCCGCCAGTCTGTAAAAAAAAAGCAATAATATCTTCCTTTTCGCCTTGGCGAGCATTGTAAAATTTTTCAACGTAGTCCGTTCCGCATGGGAATTCTTCCTCTAATTTTTCGCATAAATCCTTAAAAGAAATTGTGTCATTATATACATATTTAAAATAAGCTAGAGCTGGTCCGTCCAGATACGCGCCCATAATTAATGCTAGGTCGCTTTCTGGCCATTTGTTTATTGCCGCGACTCTCTTAAATTGTAACAAAAATTCTTCATATGAATCATTCGCGAGGCCCGAAAAAAATGTTATCTGCGCCATGTTTTATATCTATACGTTTATTGTGTGAAACACTTATCTTTTCCTCCTGGGACTTCGTTCTACCTGGCGCCTCCACCACTATGTCGAACCCTGGATACTAAGGGCTCGACTACCGGGATCAATTTTTGTGTAAAAGGAAACGATGCAGACTTTGTATGGCGATATATTAAAAAAAATACTTCTTCACGCTTTGAACGACTACATGGAACTGGATCAAACAACAAAACAATCTACTCTTACAAATATTCAAATTAATTCTAGAATACTAACAGTCTTCGAACCCTTATACAGCCAGTATGCTAACTTATGAGGATACGCATGAGTTTGCATATAATCTTATGCAAACTCATTACGCAGACGTAACAGTACTAACTTGAAAAAGTAATAATTAAATAATTATTTATATATTGTACTTCTTGAGATAATTAAAGTATGATATATTTTTATTTATCTAGTATTGTTTATACACACAGTACGATAAACTACTTTCATTAATAATAAAATAACATGTTTTTACAATAAAATATTTAAACTTGTAACTAACAAAACAAACGACGTGCGACGCGTAAACCTCGGAGATCTTCCACTGACTGTGCCCGCGTCAACCGGTTTTTTCCCGTTTTGCCGCGTAATCGACAAGCGGCCAGTGGTCTCGCACACATTCCGCGTGCTTATAGTGGTGTAACCGATTCACGCGGTTGTATAAAGCTTTGTCTCTGTACCATTTCTACTCATGTGCCGCAGTCGCCCGGGTGGCCTGGTAACCAAGTATTTAAGTCGCCAACCAGGTACCATAACGGGCTTATAACTTTTTGATTTTCCATGAGACAGTTTTGAAATTTTGTACATAGATTCTTTACATAAAAATACTAGACAGATGTTTCAGGTTTCACATATATTAAAAATAAGGGTGTATACTTTATTGAAGACCTCTTAATGTAGACAAAGGATAAGCAAGTGTACAATGGGCGGTGGTCTTATCGCACAGGGCAATCTCTTACAAAGATCGTGATACAATTTCATATAACCGTGACAACTTCGGTTCAAACTTTGAATGATATTATACTAAATAGAAGCAATCAATCTGCCTAGTTTATTGCCGACAATGCTGGCTGCTTCCAGTCTAATCGGATGCATTTGCACACCAGTGCGGGCTTTGGAACGACGAGCAATGGGTAACTTGCCGTGCGGCCGTCCGATAACCTTCCGGACTGAGCCCGAGTCTATTCGAAATTCAAAATATTTTTG
Organism: Leucania comma; assembly: GCA_958295575.1. Taxonomy (NCBI): domain Eukaryota; kingdom Metazoa; phylum Arthropoda; class Insecta; order Lepidoptera; family Noctuidae; genus Leucania; species Leucania comma. The sequence goes on from OY282469.1 coordinate 8,377,828, forward strand.
TTTCACGTAGGCCTGCATGGGCTCTTATAAAACGTAAGAAGCTAGCACACGCCTACCTCGAAGAAATATTATCAAACCGTACTATACAGGGCCGATGTTCGCTCGGACCGCAGGGAATTCTTGAAAAGGAAACCCGTATTCCTAGAATGCAAAGAGAAACTTAATGACACAGATGTGGTTTATTGCGTAAAAATCTGATACTCCCTTTTGCTCCACGCAAAGCTCCGAATTCGATTATTTTCCAACTCAAAAAAAAAAAATCGTTTTATGTACTGGGTTAAACACAACTTGTAGAGGTCAGCCCATGGATGGGTGATCTTTTATGTGTGTTTCTGCAGTTCCCCTTTGTGTTTCAGGATCACTGCAACACTTTCAAAAAATATCGCAGCCCTAGAAGGCATTGGCTTAAGCAGACCCAGTCCATTTTGCTGACAACTGTTTGAGACGGTACTAAAACATCGTCGACTTGGGGTTGATTTTTATAAGACGACGAGCTACCTATTGCTCGCCATCCGTAAGATCAACCCGTGCGACCGTAATCCTTTAGCTACTAGTTCCTAAACAGAAGCAAATAAGAAGGCAATATTTCATAGCTTTATTGCCACTCTATTATTTATGTCTTACACCTGATTATCTTAGAAACGACTAGGCTAGTCATAAAAGTAATAGATAGCTTCGGCCAGAGCTTACAAAATTGTGCGTCGTGAGTTATGAGAACTATTGTTTTGGTCACGGCTTATCTAACTTTGAATGGTACTTTTGCATCTGTGACGAAATTTTCTTAGGACGAGACGATTTAGTGATCGGGATCAATTTTGAAAAATATTTAGAATTTTACTATTGTGGCAATATCGAACAAAATATTTTTTTTAAATTGATATAACCCAGTGCTTGACTGCGATCCCACCTGATAGTAAGCAACTGCAAGCGTTGATGGTGAGGCGCACTAGTTTATTAAGAGCCTATTTACTCTAGCCTTGAAGACACCTAAATTATAATCGGGCGGGAAGACAGCAGCAAGCAAATTAATCCGGTCCTTCGATGCATGCGGTGTAAACGACGAGGCGAAACGCTTAGTTTGGTCCGTAGAGTCGGATTAGATCGGTCCAGCCGTTCACGCATGACGGCGTGACCAAGGGGGATTTATTTTTATATTTATACAGATTGAATAGAAATATACGTGAATAGGAAATGCTAGAGCTGCGAAATTGTTCTAGAGAATTACCGCGGCGTAAAAACGCAAAAGGTATCAGATGGTGGGTTTTAGTTTCAAAACTACTTATGTGATGGTTAACCACCATAAAAAAAAAACTAAATGTTGATGATGTGCCCAAGGTGACTTCCATTTATAAACCGGCTACATTTATAATACACACACAGAAACACATACACATACAACATACACAGCCATAAACACGCGTATACAGCCATATTTTTTTCTGCTAAAAATAGCATTGAATTATACAAATACGCTCAATTAGGTCTAAACAGTGTGACTAATTGGCTCCAATGCAATTTACTAACATTAAATGCTGACAAGACTAAATTTATTCACTTCTCCATGCGCGAGCTTCACACTAACATTACTAATTCTCATCTTTATTCCCACAAATGTGGATTCCGTTCAGTCAGTACATTTAGTTGTCCTGTTATCCTCAAAACATGCAACATTAAAGATCTCGGGATTATAATACAAAACACTCTCGTTTAGACCACATATTGAAAGTCTGGTTAAAAGAGTGCTTAAATTAATCTATATTTTTTTTAAATTACGAGCAATTGCAGACTCAAGATTGATCACCCAAGTTTATCTCGCACTCGGACAATCTATAATCCAATACTGTAATACCTCGTGGGGTGGAGCACCAAAAACTTATTTGTTACCTAGGAGCTGTCAGCACACCGAAGAGCCAGCCTGCTAACTGCAGGCAGGCAGGGTCGAAGCCTACTGGGGTCATGGGTTAACTTCCGAAAGGAATACCCGGCCCCGGCTCGATAGGCTACGAAGGAACGGGGTAGGTTTTTAGTCAGTAAGAGTCTGACACTACTTCCCGCTCCGCCCAAGGGCGGGATTTGTCATTGGATGATTTTACCTACCATAAAAAAAAACCTCTTGAAAGAGCTCAGAGAGCCATTCTAAAAGTAGCCAATTTCCATCCATTTCTCTATCCCACAGATTTACTATACAAGTCCTGTAACGTACTAACTGTTCGCCAGCTTTTCATCATGCGTTTGGTGCTGCTTAAGTACCATTCCGTCTCATCGCCGATCATTCCGTCTCATCGCCGATCATGCATTCGCTCTTATTAGTCATTTCTTTGACTAATAAGAGACGGAATGATATTGTGTGCAGTTCCAATACTTTCTCAAAATACGTCTTTGTAAAACGGTTTTTCACATTTTTAGGCCCATTTCTGTATAATAGATTAAATAGAAAATTAGGTTTGTATAAATTAAATTATTATAACTGTAGAAAGATTATTGTAAAATTTTTACTCAGCATCCCTTACGGAGAGACAGATCTCCTTTTAGTTTGTAAATAAAACATGTTTTGCTTTTAGTTAATAAAATTTAGGTCATTTAATTTAGTTTATGTAATGATTGTTAATTTATTATTAAAGATTTTTAGTGCTCTCTAGCCTGAAATACAGGTCTAACCTAGTTCAGGCAAAAATACAATTGTGTGCGTTATAATTGTTTTAATATATTTTTTTACTTTAAATGTGCCAATTTATAAATAAACGATATTCTATTTTATTCCATTCGATAATCGTATGTTTTTTTTCAGTCGGGAAATAATGAAACAACTTTTGCCGTTTTGAAAAAACATGACAGATTTTTACTGACCCACCTATACACTTTCTTTTGCACACCTTCAGTTGCTCTTAATGTTTCAGGGCTAGGATAACTCTTTGGAAGAATTCTCCAGCCCTAGCAGCTAGTAGTATAGTTATAGACTCAAAAAAAAACATACAGCCGAACATAGAACCTCCTCCTTTTTTCGAAGTCGGTTAAAAATACTATTTCACGCTAGCAAACGGCCGCTTCTGCATTATAAAGCTTTGGTTAAGTTTATTCAGGCGTACATGACGCCCAGCAAGTGCACAATCCATTCCTTTATCTTATCAAGTGTTTGTGGGAATTGGTAGCCAGGAAATGGTTTAGCTACATACTATAGTCTAGCAATTTATAGTTTCAACTGTGAAAAAGGTGCCGCATTTTATACGGTTGGTGAGTTTTTAGCCACATACGAACTGCTTACTAAGGTATTTTAACTATCGGCCAATATTTTCGTTAAAATTGCAGAGGTCTTTGCCCAGCGGTGGGACAGTATTCATCATCATCACCATCATTTCAGCCGAAAGATTTCCACTGTTGAACACAGGCCTCCCCGTCGCCACAGTGAACGATCCTATGCGTCTCGCATCCATCACCAGGTCATCGGTCTACTGTAGGAGGCCTCCCACCGCTGCGTCGCCAGTCTAGAACCTTTCAGTCCTAACGGCTACTAGGACAGTATTAGCTAGACATTATATTTGTAGCTGGTATCCCGTAGTTAAGCAAAATTAAGACCAGCACTACCATTATGTACACACATTCCACGACACTACTAAACCGACATCAATTCACTACGTATTTGAGATTATTTCTGCTCCTGACACTCCGAAAACCCGTATTTATCTGAAAACAGAACAATATCTTTTTGTCCTACGAATTTCACGGTAACAAATTTCATTTCACCCAAATGTACACAGCCTCTCTTTACCATAACTTTCCATAATCCATTACGAATCTATCAGCGGCAGAGACGATCGTTCGTGCGGCAAACCCGTCTTACGTATAGCATTGATTTGCACACATCTATTCCACCCAGTTTTAGACAGCCAGAGAGCCTAACCAATCACAATGCTGGAATCAGGAATTATTCGAAATCGAGCGAATAAAGTGGTTGTATCATAGAATCTGGCTGCGTGTTAGGGTTGATTCAGACCACGAACGGCGTGGCAAACTGGCAATCAAATCTATCACAGTTTCGGAAGCGACTGGCAAATACGTTTAAATTAGTAAACCCACCACACACCTACTAGCGAACGGGTCGATTGACGCAGTAGCTGAGCAGTTGACTTCAGTGGTACAAATATTTGTTTTGTCTACGGATAGTTGTTTCGTCTGTGTTTGTGTACCTAAGCTAGATTTACGTTCGCAAACGCACCAACGGCACATGGGAAAAACTAGTGTTGTCAAACATGTTTTTCAGGAATATACGGAAGATATATTATACTGTATGTGGCTTAGCTATACGTGGTGGGAAGTTGGCAAGTGACATGTTCGCGGTTTCTCTTTTACTTAAAACAAAACAGTGTTCTACATGCATTGTAACTATAAAAGTTCCTGCTATCACTACAACGACTAAGGAATGATTTCATCATTCAATATAAAAACTTAGTTCAACTAAACTGAGCTCAGCGTAATCTAGTTTAAAGACCCGTGTCGTAAACATGGGCGACAACAAAAGAATTAAAACTGAGTTTAGCATAAACTAGGTTCAATTCATCGCGGTGAAACGCAAAATGAATCTATAATCTCGATAAGTCGCTCAAACTACGTTTTATTTGAACGAATCGCGATTAGTTTATTGGTGAATTTGGCTCTAAGTATCTGTAGATTGTAGTCGAGTAAATTAATAACAACGATTTTCGCACAAAGCCGTTCGCTAGAGTGCGGTTTAGATGTGGTTCCGTGATGCGTCTAAACACCCCTTTATTCCAAGATCGTTCCACCATGAAACGTTCAAAGCTCTTTGGCTTCAGCCCAAATTTGAATATTCCATTGTACGCATTCACATCTAAAATAAAAACTTATCTTCAGTAATGGATGTAAAATAAAATGGAATTTTCGCATGCGTGTGAGCAAAAAGAAAAGGTGTTCTACCATTTTCTTAAAGTCTACGACACTTTTCTGGAACTCGTTACGTACGTGATACTTTCACGTATGTAAATAATTTTATGATTACGCATTTTTTTGCTATTGTCTGGGAATTTAAGGATTCCTTTGCTAGATGGATTCTATTTTTGTCTTGATAAGTTTTTGAATTGAACGAGAGGAATAAATGTAATAACACTAATATTATAAAAACCAATGTTTGTATTACGTATGTTTGTATGTTGGTTATTAGGTACCTTCAAGCTTAAATAACTGAATGGATTTAGACGAAATTTGGCATTTTTGTAGACCAAAACCGTCTTGGAATATACTTTGAGATATGTTTTACTTTCACGAGGTCGTTGGTAGAAGCTGTAAACCTAATGAAGACGATAAAACTTAACGTATTAGGCGATTATCACACTGCCGCGCATCATGTTACATGTTGCGTGTTAACGCACCTACGCGCGTACTTGCAGGAGTGCAGATCTGCATCATTGTGAGGGTTTTTTACACACTTACGCGCGTAGTTGCGTTTTGTGGATTCCCGGCGAGTCTGACTCATTTTATTCAGAGACATGTCAAGCTCATCCAAAAGCACGCACGGCACTGCGAGATTCGGTGTGCCATACCTTGCGTCTCGCCCCGCACCCACGCGCGTGTGTGCATTTTTCTATTAATTGCCTTATTGTCATACTGCAGTTTTTCTAAAAAAGAATGACCGGTTTTACCGACCATCTAATGCATAATAAAATTTATTTGTCAATAGCATTAAAATAACACTTTTAAATATATTTTTGTCGGTTTAAACTAGTTGACACCAATGGAAAGTAATTCCTCTTATAATAATTAACACTGTTTATATTTCTTTTATTTAATTTTAATTTTAGGTTATTAACATAATTTTTAAGTACAACTACTAACAAAAATATGGATCATTTCGTATCTGAGGCAAATAAAAATTATTATAATTAAAATTATTATTATAAAAGACGTCTGCAAAACCAAAGGAGTGACCGAACGCAATAAATTTTCTCAAATGAAAGCGGCTGTGATTTCATTGGCGATACAGAAATGCTGCTCGTAGAAAAATTGAAAGAAACCAATTTTATAACTTTTAATAAAAATTGGTTTTAAACTGGAGCTGGCTATTGCAATGGTCTACAAATCAAAATAACAAGTCTACAAATAAACGATACTACTTCCGAACCCAACAGAATCTATTAAAGCTACACATTGAAATAAGAATAACATTTTCAGTACACTAACTTGAGAACCTGCTCCTACCCTTAACTATTTAGGCATACTATTAACTGTTGCTCGCACTAGTGCAGAAAAGTGTGCCAGCGAGCCCCCGACACTATTTATTGTATTTATCATATAAAGCTGGGCGCAAAACGACCCCGGCGAGTCACCGGGTAGACCCAGTTTATTTATTTTCAATACACTTACTCGAGAACCCCCTCTTATCTCTACCGCTTTTATGCAGGTAATTTACTGTTTTTCGCACTAGTGACAAAAACGCGCAAGCGCGTCCCTGCCAAAATTTCAAGTATTTCATATGAGGCTGGGCGCTAGGCGGCCCTAATCTTCATAAGTTTATTGTTTGTTAATACACGTCGAAAGCCACTAACACCCTCACCTGCGGCTCAGGCGAATTCCACGTCGGTCATAATGGCAAAGTTTCTCTACTATTATCAAAATGTACTATTTGAATTAAATACCTTGTAACACACACAGGCAAATGTACTCCCAACGTTTATATGGTACACAGCAATAAAAATAAACGACACAGCTTAATACAATACAGTGTATGGAGGGGGTGGAGACGTTCTCAGACCACCGGTACATCCGGTTTGACGTCTCCGCCCAAACCTCGACCGCGCCGGTCCAGCAGAGCCCTTGTGGTCCGCGATGGGCGCTGAGGCAGATGGACCGGGAGCTCCTCCTGGAAGCTGCGACGGTACAGGCCTGGGTGCAAGCACCGGACAGGCCTGTCGACATCGACGTCGAGGCAGAGTGGTTCCTGGAGGGCATGTCGCAAATATGCGACGCGTCAATGCCCCGAGTCCGTCCAGGACGTGCCAAGCGCCAGGTGTACTGGTGGTCGCCGGAGATTGCGGCATTACGCAATGCGTGCAATCATGCGCGACGCCGGTACGCCAGGTACTGCAAGCGCCGCAACCGCCCGTCGGATGCGGAGGCTATAGAGGCGGAGCTATACGAGTGTTACAGGGTGGCGAAGCGCACCCTCCGAGCGGAGATGAAGCGGGCTAAACTGGAGGCCCGCAACGTCTGGCTGGGGTCTCTGAATGCAGACCCGTGGGGACGCCCATACAAGATGGTACGGGAGAAACTCCGTCCATGGGCTCCCCCACTGAATCAGAGTCTCCGGCCCGAGCTCGTGGAGGGTGTCGTCAGCACTCTGTTCCCTACGCGGGGGGTACACTCCCCCCCGCCCATGGCTCCGCCACCTACGGCAGTACCTGACGTGGACCACAACGACGACGATGTTCCAGAGGTGACCGAGGTAGAGATGAGAGTGGCGGTACGAAGGCTAAGTGCCAAGAATACCGCCCCAGGACCTGACGGCCTGCCTGGGAGGGCCTGGGTCCTGGCCATGGAGGCTCTCGGGCCTCGATTGAGGGGGCTCTTTAGCGCATGTCTGGAGAGGGGCCAGTTCCCACTTCGCTGGAAGACGGGAAAACTGGTCCTCATTGCGAAGCCGGGGCGCCCTGCGGACTCTCCGTCCGCGTACCGGCCCATTGTGCTGCTCGACGAGGTGGGCAAGCTCTTTGAAAGAGTCATTGCAAACCGCCTCGTCGCGCGCCTCGCACGGGTGGGGCCGGACCTTTCGGATGGACAGTTTGGTTTTCGCAGGATGCGCTCTACGGTGGACGCCATCATGCGCGTGCGAGCCCTCACGACGGGGGATGCGGTTTCCCAGGGCAGGTGTGTCATGGCAGTGTCCTTGGACATTGCCAACGCCTTTAATTCCCTGCCCTGGAGTAGCATTCGAACGGCACTCCGGTACCACCGGGTGCCCGACTACCTCTGTCGTGTGATCGAGGCCTACCTATCGGAGAGGTATATCATCTACCCCGGTCACCAGGGAGAGTGGAAACGTCGAGAGATGTCGTGCGGTGTTCCGCAGGGATCGGTACTAGGACCACCCTTGTGGAACATCGGGTACGATTACGTGTTGCGCGGCGACTTCCCCGACGGGGTCAGCGTGGTCTGCTACGCGGACGACACGTTGGTCCTAGCGCGGGGAGAGTCGTACCGGACGGCGGTCGAACTAGCGACACGCGGGGTTGCGATAGTCGTTGATAGGATCCAGCAGTTGGGACTCGAGGTGGCATTGCACAAGTCCGAGGCCATGTGCTTTCACGGCCCTCGGGGCGCGCCACCACCGGGTTCCCAGCTAACGGTAGGAGGAGTTCACATCAGCGTCGGGTCGACGATGAAGTACCTGGGACTCGTCCTCGACAGCTGGTGGAACTTCAAGGAGCACTTTCGACGTCTGGCTCCCAAACTGAATAGGACTGGGGCTGCTCTCGGGCGGCTCCTGCCCAACCTCAGGGGACCAGACGCCTCCTGCCGGAAGCTCTACGCGGGAATCGTTCGGTCCATGGCCCTCTACGGGGCCCCGGTGTGGGCACCGACGTTGACACAGCAACCGAGGGCCCAGCTGAATGCGTGCCAGAGGGTCATGGCAATACGCATGGTGCGAGGGTACCGAACGATTTCCCGCGAGGCGGCGACCCTCCTTGCTGGCCAACCGCCATGGGATCTGGAGGCAACAGTCCTTGCACACATGCACGACAAGCGCATGGAGATGCAACGCCGGGGTGAAATTCCACTGCCACGACAAGTCGAGGCATGGCGGACAGAGCTCCGGCGGGATCTCATGGCGAAATGGCGTCAGCGACTATCGCAACCTCGTTCGGGGCGCGCCACAATTGGGGCGATAAGGCCCATCCTTGAGGCGTGGCTGGAAAGACCTCACGGCGTTCTCAACTTCCGCACGACGCAGGTGCTTACCGAACACGGAAAGTTCGCTAAGTACCTGTTCCGGATTCGTGCGGAGGATTCGCCCGGGTGTCGCCATTGTGCGGAACACCCGGAGGACACGGTGGAGCACACTGTAGAGGTGTGCCCCGCCTGGGCGGAGCATCGCCGTGTCCTCGTGGAGGTGATCGGCGGCAGCGATCTCTCTCGCCGGGCCTTGGTTCAGGCCATGGTCCGTAGTGAGGAGGGATGGCAGGCGGTCGCCTCCTTCTGCGAAGCAGTAATGCTAGCAAAGGAGGAGGCCGACCGCATCAGGCAGAGGCAACGGGGCGCTCGCCCCAGCCGCCGCCGGGATTCCGATCCCGATTTCCGGCCACCGTAGGCGCGGGCTTGCGGACGGCGTGCAATGGGTAGCACGCTGTCCGATTGTCTGGTAACCGACCGGACCGAGCCCAAGTCGTCGACGGCGCGTTCTGTTCCCGCGCGCCTCAAGGAGCTGTCAGCACACCGAAGAGGCCCAGCCTGCTAACTGCAAGCAGGCAGGGTCGAAGCCTGCTGGGGTCAAGGGCCGTTTTCTGAGAGGAAGGCTCAGCCCCGGCACTATAGGCAACGAAGGAACGGGGTAGGTTTTTAGTCAGTAAGAGTCTGACACTACTTCCCGCTCCACCCAAGGGCGGGATTTGTCATTGGATGATTTTACCTACCATAAAAAAAAAAAAAAAAAAAAAAAAAAAAAAATACAATACAGTGTAATAAAATGGATACCTCACCGTTTTTACTTAATTAAACTTCATCACAAAAGTGCTTAAAAAGAACCTAAGGTACTTTGGAAACTTTTCCTTTTTTTACGATTGCACCCTTTTTTTCTTCCACCGAAAAAAATTTACATGGAATTTATTAGTGACCATACTTCGGATAACTCGAAGTTGGAACCATAAATTGGTTCCGCCATATCTTTTATCGCAAAGGCAATGTTATAATGAAGTTTGTAGACAAATTGCAGAAGTAAATTGGAAAAACTAATTTACTTTTTAAGTTTTTTGTACGTGTATGATTGTGAATGGTAGCTTTATATTATCTTGATGCAGAGATTTTGTGATTTGGTCATAAAATATTTACGAATTCATTTTCTTATTAAAAAACAAGATTTTTTATATATTCTTATATTAACTACAAGTGGATCGACGGTATAATAATATGACGCTTTTGATTTGATCATAATAATATTTACGAATTTATTTTCTTATATAATACGAGAATTTTCATATTATTATACTAACTAGGTTGTCGGTACAAATAATTGACACAGTGTATGAGTGATTTTTCAGATATTATAGAAATCAAGTATGCTATTTTAAAATCTAGATAATCCAGATGTTTTATTCCTATAACTACGTATACTTACTTGATTCCTCAAGTATGCTACTTGACTCAAGAACTCAAGAACGGCTGAACCAATTTGGCTGAAAATTGATGGGAAGGTAGCTTGGTAGCTTTTTACCCCTTAAATAAAAATATCCAAAACCTGCTCATTCATTGATATAGTATAGAGTAGGGAAGAGAAGGATAGAGTAGGGAAGAGAAGGGTAGAGTAGGGTAGAGTAGAAATTGAAATGGAAATTCACACAGAATGTGTATTAATAAAATTGATAATTAATGGTGTTCCCGTACAAGAAACGTTGTTTTGTCAGCGTTTTTTTGCTCGATTTTAATATCGTAATACGGGACCCTTTATGCGCAAGTCAGACTCGTACTTGGCCATATTTTTTTTTAATATACGTTTATGTTCACGCGACTGAAAATTCTAAAAAAATAATGGATACTAATTTCCACACGAATCTATACAAAATGTTCCCACTGTGCTTCAAACACATTAGTACAATTTCCTACTAAATAATAATTACTTAATTGTTCAATTTTCGTATTATGTCCGATGAAAGGCGATAAACTCGAACTACCTTTTAATAATTTCCAGCCGTCAGTCTCGGTAGCTGTAAAGGTTTTGACATAACAAAAAATAAAAAAATTATAACGCATATATATACGTTGACCTTATTTACAAATTTTTATTTTAACTAGCAACATTGCTGACAACATTTCCGAAATTAACCTTTTTGGCGCAATTGTTTGACGCGCACAATGTTATTGTTTTTTTTACTCACACTTTTTTACTTTATTTGTGTTGTGTGAGCCTGGTGACTGTGGCCAAATAAGTAATTTTCTTTCTTTATTTAATTTTTCTTACACTCTTTCTTTCCTTGATTCTTTCTGTCTTTATCTTTTTATTTGTTTTTTTTTTTTGTCTATCTTCTTTTCTTTTAATTTCTTTAGCAATATTTGTACGTATGTTTTTTCAAGACAAATCTTGCAAATGGACTTTGAAACTGTTATCCCAAACTGATTGAGCAAATATTTGGCGCACTGGAACTTGGATGACGATGCATTAATATACCATGGGATTGGCCTGATGATGTAGTCGGATAGTGGCCATAAGAAAAACTGTACACAATAAGACAATCCCATTGTGTTTGAACTCGGAATAGCATAGAAACTGAAGAGACTCTAGATGAGTACTATGCGCGCTAAAAAAACTTGTTATGAATAAATATTAAACTTACTTTCAGCCTTGTCAGACATCACAAAACAAGCGACTAAAATTATGTTTTACGCAGAACTTGTTCTCATTATATGTGAAGCTACTTGGACGCTTCTAACCTTTTCTAGTGCATCGTTTTTTACCTGTCAAACGGACCTATGTCTTGGTAGTGATTAAGGATCCCCTGGACAGCTGGAAATAAAGATTTGTCTAGTAAAAAACAGTTTACCTAATATATCGGTTCGGAAAGATAAGAATTTGCCACTGTCGATTTTGATGCTATAGCCATTGAACATTTTATAGATCCAGACTAGGGACGTAACGGAAGTGGTGATATAGGAACTGTAATAGGAAACGGTATTTTTTACATTGTGTTTGTCGGTATCGGAACAGGAATTGAAACCAGAACCAGAATCACCACTGTGGGATGCCAGCTGAAAACCAGCGCTAGGTGACTGACGCCCAACAAATGCTGAGGTGGTCACCCTTTCGGTGCGGGCACGTTTAGCGTACTCTGTACTTTTGTCCCTTTTTACTTTGTGTTTGTAACCGTTGTGCTGTGTCTGTCTCAATTATTTAAATTCTATTCTCAATTGGAACTGACATCTTATGTGGAGGATGAAGCGTCATTAAAACAATACTAAAACTAATCGAAAACTCAGTTAATTATTGAAGCGCTAATTCACAACCGCCGATATACCTTTCGATTATTTATCAGAACCGAATTCGGAATCGGAGGTGGTGCAAAATCAATTCGAATTTCCGAACTTACTGAACTGCAATCGAACTTCCGTAACATTTTTGAGATCACAGACCTTTCTTATAAATCGTTAAATTTTTGTCGTTTTTTTTTTTAAACCGGAATTAATTTACGCATGTACAAAATTGATTTCTATAAGTAAACGTCAGCCGATCGAGGCCAATAAACCTTAGTTAGTACGCAACGACCGACCACTCCCAACAAGGTCATTGACTTGTTTACTTAAAGAAATCAATTTCGTACATGCGTATATTAATTCGAGTTTTAAGAAAGTACTTTATATTTTTAATTTTGTCTTTACAAATCGATAGTGTTTCATGTACCTAATTGACCCTCCACGGGATTAAAACGACCAAAATTTAACGGTGTATAAAAATCTCGTGTAACAATGTTTGTTATCGAAATTTTTCCGAAAAGACTTGACCAGATTGTTAGGATTTTTGTGTAGATATACCTATTAAATTTGGTAAGTCTGAGAATAAGTAGGTTTAGGTATTGGTAGGATTGGTAGGTTTGAAAATATTTTCCAACTATCTAATGCGATTTTTAATTTCAATATTTCTTTGTTAAAGTAACCTATATGTTAGAACAATGTTTGCCAGGTCAGTTAGCAATGGATAAAAATATGCAATTGCAACAAATTGGAATTAGAACTGCAAGATGTTATGAACTGCCACTTAAGTAAATGATAAATATTGCAGCATGCCATTAACACTTGAAAGTAATAACTGCACTCAGAACGAGCTTAGTAAGCACATTACTGCTCTTTTCAATTGCTCAGAATAATAAAATAAAATGGCTCATAAAGATTTATGTTCGCCACATTTTTCTTTTAATTCCCGAAGAAATTAGAGAATGCTCCTTTTCTAAGAATTATTTGGGTTCTAGGGATTATTCTCCATTGGAATTAAAGTTGTTTTTCTTATCCCCCTCGATCCGTTTAATCCTAATTCTGTAATTCTAATTGGTCAGTCCCCTTATTAGGGGACGGGGAAAGCAATCAATATTCGTCAAACTAGCTCAACATCTGTGGGCCTCAATAAATAATCCCTTTGACTTGTAGCCGCAATATATTTTTTGGGAACTGTATTATACTTATACATTTTTTCCAACCGACCCTTACTTTGGAATCTTTTGAAGGCTCTTTCAGGCTTCGGAATGCTTTAGCTATTTTTGTCGCAGAATATTTAGATAAATTAGCTTTCGTAACCTTGGGTTGGTTTATATTGAAGGAATGACTGAAATGAAGATTATGTATGTTTAAGGATGCCAGCGGGAATACTGGCATGATGGACAGCCCTATGATGACACATTATACTAATCTGTCAGGAAGCGTCATATAACAAGATGAGGTTTACGGCACTCGCTAAAGATGCTTGGGTTGGACTCTGGAATTGTTCGATAGAGACATCGTGGCTCTGGAACGTAAGCGGTAACTGAAGAAACACGGGTTTGTTTTAGAAAAAATTTGACACTTCTTCTTGCTTCATCCAGCGAGAAAGAAGATTTCATCTATTGTAAACCCAAAAATTAAAAAAAAAATGAATGTAGGAGATATATCTTCTACAGCCAGTAGGAGCACTTCTTTTACGTTGGGAAATCATTCAATGACTAGGAGCACATAGCACAAGGCTTGTCTAGCTTCCCTCCATAGATAAAATGATGCGAATGTATGTTTGCAAGGTTCAGGTAAGAATTTTAATTTTTATTACTAAATGTACTCCGGAGTTTTACTCGCATCTTCGGTTATTATTTCGGTCCCGTGGTTTGTACCGTAATGTCATATAGCTTATAGCCTTCCTCAATATTTTTTTTTTTTGCCTGGTGCTAGAGTACATCCAAAGTACGGACCCTAATTTTATTACAATCTAGCCTTGTATACAGACTAATAAGAAATTATATTCATGTGGTCGAGAAGCTCGATAAATGGACTATTTAACAGTAAAATAATTTTCAATTTGAGCAAGTACAAATAAACTCTTCTGCTTTATGATTTTATAAGTATATCTTTACTCATTAAAACAATTTAAGACAATGGCAGATTAACTGGGCGACTTTTCACATGACCGAGAGGGCTGAGGTTTTCTTTGGCCGACGTGGAAATACTTTCAGGGTTCTGGGCACTTTTTCATGGACAGCGATGTGGAAAAATTTTTAGTACCCAATATAACCATTTTATATACGTTTTGTGCATATTATTATCAGTTTGTATATGTATATTTAATAAGTTATTTATAGACTGCAGTGGTAACCCAGTGGTAACGGCCGCAACTTGCGAGTTGAAGTCATTTGTGATATCAACCAACCCGTACTGATGCGTGGTAGATTACTGTTCATTTCCTCACCTAAAGTGGAGGCTTGAGTCCTAACTGTGGGAATATTATAAGGCTAATTACACTACTACTTAACTTATTTATTAGTTTAGTTGTTTATAAGAACACTGTCACTATATTCGGTTGTGATTTTAAAAGTTTAATAGACTCATCTATAAAAATGCGAAGACAGGATTAATAATTTGCTGGAGACTGCTAAAATCATTTAATTTCACATAGGCCTACATGGGTACTAACAAAGCTAGCGTACTAACAAAACTTTATCCGTAACATTTATGTCAGTTAATTCTAGATACACAAAGGTAACTTAATCTACTAGATTATGAGACTACAATGTCTCACATGACACAATCACTTAGGCTCTTACGATGCCCTCGAGACAAGACAAGATACGGTTGGCTATACCGTCTTTCATGCCCCGTATATTATATACTTCCAAGCTCTTTAATAATTCAATAATTCGTGCTAAGAGCGAATTTTCTATAAATTTTCTCGAGTAGCCGTCAACAACTGAGAACTTTTCCCGGAATATGTACTAATATAATATCATTATCTGTTTATCAAAACTGACACTAACAAACACTGTAGCCAAGCGGACTTAATGGCTTAGGAATTTTCTGATCGTTGACCTTTTTAGGTTTCCGTAGCCAAATGACAAAAAACGGCGATGATTTTACCTACCATAAAAAAAAACCCTTATGGATTCGTCGTGTCGTCTGTCTGTCTGTCTGTCCGTCAGTATGTCACAGCCACTTTATTCCGAAACTATAAGAACTATACTATTGAAACTTAAGATTTCCACACAAAAATAGAAAAAACAATAAATTTTGAGGGTTCCTCATACTTGAACTGAAACGCAAATTTTTTTTTCATCAAACCCATACGTTTGGGGTATCAATGGATAGGTCTTCAAAAATGATATAGAGATTTCGAGTATATTTTTTTTTTAATTGAAAAGTGGTAAAATGTGTTTGTAAAATATATGTTTTTTAATACGTCATAAATAGTAGGCCGCAACCCTCAGTGCACGAGTCCGACTCCCACTTGACCGGTTTTTTTAGGTGGGAAAATCACCCGCCCTTGGGCGGAGTAGGACATAGTGGCAGACTTTTACTGACTAAAAACCCACTCCTGTTCCTTCTTTGCCTTCGTTCCAGGGGTACGGGGTCCACTTTCATAATTATAACCCATGGCCCCAGTAAGCTTCGAATCTGCTGGGTCCTTACGGTTGGCGGACATCTTGAGGCACACGTGAAATTATACGCGCCGTCGGCGTCAACGACTTGGGCACGATCTGGACGATTATCAGACGGTCGGATGGCAAGCTACCCATTGCTCACCGTTCACAAGCCCGCGCCTACGGTGGCCGAAAATCGTGTTCGGAATCCCTGCGGTGGCTAGGGTGTGAGGGCCGTTGTCTCACGTGTGAATGTTGACCTTAGGGTGGTGGAAAAACATAAGACGACAGGTGCAAATTATTAAAAAATAAAGCAGTACATTATAAATACCTGCGTAATTATGTATGTCGTATAAAGTATCTGAGTATTTATTTTCACATTATCATTCCTTATTTAATTATGTGTTACTGTAAAAGCCTGAACAGCGGTCAATCCTAAGATTTTGAGCTCCAATCAAGCTAGAGCAGTGGTGGCCGAGTGGTAAAAGCCCCGACTTACAAGTTGTAGGTCGCGGGTTCAAATCCAGCCAGGCGCATTACTTTGTGTAATTTATTTAATCACCACTGCTCTCAAAAACGGTGAAGGAAAACATCGTGAGGAAACCGGCATATCCTAGAACCAAAAATTCGAAGACATGTGACATCCACCAATCCACACTGGGCCCGCGTGGGTTTTTGGGTAGGTAAAATCATCCAATGACAAATCTCGCCCTTGGGTGGGGCGGGAAATAGTGTCAGACTTTTACTGACTAAAAACCTACCTTTCCATTCCTTGCCTTTATCCCGGGGCCCGTGGTGACAGTCTCACATAACCTTTGGCCCCAGTAGACTTCGGCCCTGCTGGACCCCTACAGTTTGCTGACAACTCCTTGAGGCGCGCGGAATGGGCCCGCGTGGTGGATTACGGCCCATTCCCTCTCCTAGAGAGGAGGCCTGATTCCCAGCAGTGGGATTTTTTTAAGATTTACTTATTAAATCTAAGATTTTCTAACTAGTTATGGTCAAATTCCGAAAAGTTTGGTGATCATCGCTTATTGCGACCACTTTCCACTTTTCACCAGATTTATTTTAAAAGTTACTGCAAATACTATGGCAAATAAATATCGATAACCAGACATGTCAAAGTAGCTTCAAAAAAACCACAAAGGTTCTAGTTACTAGCTGCTATAACTGGTGCACTGCAACCGATCAATACTATGATGGTTGTACCAACTTTCTGTATATGTAATTATTGGAAATTGACTCTCACCGGCTCCTTTTTATCCCTTTTCCGTTTCTAAAGTATCCGTTTCATCCATTTTCTCTACCTAGCTTCGTTAATACCTTTAATCCAAGTATTCTTGGATCCATATTATAAATAAAAGCACTTAAATACCTGAATAGCTCTCCGATACAATTTTAATCTCTTTATATTTTCAAATAATCCAATGAGAATGCAGTAGAGAATGTATGTACAAGAATTGTTTTAAATTTTCCTTGTTAGTGAACTGGAGAAACTTTTCACTTTACTTGTTTCTTTAATTCTTGACGTATAAGAAATAATAAACATGCATTCTTTAGTGGCTTGTTATTTGTTCTGTCTGTAGAACGTGTGAAATCGCGGTCAATTTTTAATGTCTAATTGAAATCCCAGGTTAGACGATTAGAAAATTTTATATCAAACTTGATAAAAAAAAATTTGTAAACTTACTGTTATTGCAATTTTTGCAGACTTTAGTAAGTTGTATTTACATGTTAGTAACTTTTTTGTGGGGAAAATCATCCTATGACATCTTCCGCCCTTGAGCCGAGCGAGAAATAGTGTCAGACTGTTACTGACTGAAAAACCCACCCCGTCCCTCCGTTGCCTTTCATACCAGGCCGAGCCTTCCTTTCAGAAGCAGACCCTTGGCCTCAGTAGGCTTCGACCCCGCCGGACCCCTACGGTTTGCTAACAACTCCTTGAGGCGCGCGTATAACTGTACGCGCCGTCGACGGCTTAGGTTCGGTCCGGACGGTTACCGGACGGTCGGACAGCGAGCTACCCACCGCCGTCCGCAAGCCCGCGCCTACTTTGACTCGGAACGAAACCCGAGCAAATCGGGATCGGAATCCCGGTGGCGGCTGGGGCGTGAGGGCCATTTCCTCAAGCGTGCGGCCAGGAGGCCGCATAGCATGACCTTACTAGCATTACTACTTCGCAGAAGGAGGCGACCGCCTGCCACTCGTCCTCGCTTTGGACCATCGCCTGTACCAAGGCCCGGCGCAAGAGATTGCTGCCGCCGATCGTCCCCACGAGGACACGGTGATGCTGTGCCTAAGCGGGGCACACCTACACCGTTTCTGCCGGGCGGTCTACACAGTGATGACACCCGGGACATATAAGTAGCGTCATTTTAAGATGTGTTTCTACCTTGTTCGTTACGTTACCTTACAAAACACTAATGTTATAATAGTAAAAGTTTAATGTACATACGAGTGTAGATTCGGATGAAATTTGGTACACGGGAAGACTATTTCTTAGACTAGCCTTTAGGATACGTAAATTTTTCCCGAAAGTATTTTTCATGGTTAGGTTCGCGTTTTACCTCTAACTCATCTGATAGTAAGGGATGATGTGTCTTGACGATGGTTAACATCTCCCTTAATATTCTAAAGGCGAAGGTTTGAATGTACCTAATTGTGTGTATATATTTGTTATTCCTTTATGTTCCAACAGCAGAATACATTTAGATGAAATTTCATCACGTTCAAAACAAAAGAATACCATGTTCTAAATTCTGGGGCTCTGGGAAGGTATGAAAATGCATACCAGGGCCCTGGAACCAAGGCAGGGAAGGAACAGGGTAGGTTTTTAGTCAGTAAAAGTCTGACACTATTTCCCGCTCCGCCCAAGGGCGGGATTTGTCATTGGATGACTTTACCTACCGTAAAAAAAAAAAAAAAAACCATGTTCTAAATTAGTCCATTCCGAAAGTATGTTGCTTTGAGATAATTTTCGACTTTTACGCAAGCGAAGCCGCTGGCAAAAGCTAGTTTACCATAACTCGAATCTTAGTTCACCATCAAGGAAATTCCTTCCTACGTGCACATATGTAGCGTACCTTATACGAAATAGGATAAATTGTGTTGTCACGCCATTTTCTCATCTCAGAGGATTAAACGAAACTACGAAATTCGACACGCCGCTACAGTTCCACACAGTTATTTTGTCCCGTTCGTTGGCACACATGTACTTTTTACACGTGTTGGTTCCTAAGTACCTGTACCCAACCTTTGTGACGAAAATCTAATCGAAACACACCAATATTCTAAAGGCAAGAAAACAAGGACTTACAGCTTATAAAAAGCTCATTAAAAAGAAAAACAATCATAATCCTCACGTATAGTGACAGAATTAAAATTGAGAAGTGAGCTTAAACAGACTTTAAATGTGAATGAACTTATTAAAAGGTTACAGGTAAATACACGAGGACACAATTTCAATAATCAAAAAACATATTACAAAAAAATAGGGAAACAATTAGGTTACTTGAAAAATCTGAGGCCAATGCGTCTTCTGGCTGACGTCACACTAGTCATAAAGGGTCATAATATCTGCTCTGCTAGTGTGCCCTGCCCACTGCACCTTAAGGTGATTCTTCGATAGCGTTAACCGTGATTCTTTTACAAATACCTTCATTTCTAATTTGATTTTGCAAGTAAACTCCGAATACAACTCTTTGGATGTCATTGCCCGCTTAATGACTTTACCTTTGAGCGGCCACGGGTCAGAGTATAAGTGTTAAATAAATAAATTGAATTATATTATACTGTATACTGCTTCGTCGTTCGCGTGCCATAACCACCTGCCATAATAATCCGTTCCCCCATACTTTGATGGGACACGTTCTACGCAAGTTGGCTAACAACAAAACTTTAGCTATAGTGTAGACTGTAATTATTCTGTATCATAACGTTTACTGGCACTTCCACATGACTTCGTACGTGAAGACTAAGATAATGATCTGGAACTTCATTTTGAATCAGTTACTATGTACATTATGAACGGGGGTCTGAATAAAGGGACATTCTGATAGCGATACAAACGCTCATTTTTGCGGCTTGATCATGATCCCACTGCTAAGACCCACGCTTTCTCTCTACGAGAAGAAATGGGCTGTATAGTGTAATAAGTCAAGAGTGATTAGGTTACTTTTAGGTAAGCGCGCTCTATCGTCGACCGCATCGTCGCTTTCCATCAGGTGAGATAGCGGTCAAGCGCGGACCTATCAACAATATAAAAAAAAAAAAACAATTCTACTATGCAGGCTATGTACGGCTTGGTGGATCTCAAATATCTTCGAAATGGGCAGATTGTATCAATCTGAAACGGTATGCGATTTCGACGTTGTAGAGATATGATAATTATTCTATTTATAAAAACTTTATGCTACAGAAATATACAGAGGTGGATATAATTTCTAATGCAATAACTACCAGTCCACAACCATGATGTAGAGATAACATGGCTGACACAAAAAAATAATGTATTATTAAGGCCCGGTTCTACTCATTTTGACCTTTTTTAAACCTATGGAAGTACACAAATATAAAAGAGAACACCATGAAAATTTATTTTATTAAAATTGACTATATGGCCAAGGGCTTGGCAAAAATGAAAACACGATATAAATTAGTTGGCTAGATAAAAAAAAATCGCGAATCTGACTCTAATTTACGATTTCAAACGTATTTATCTACGAGATTACGTTACGGAACTATTTGAAAGTTACAAAAAAAAAATAAAGCTTGTTATTTAAAAGCGCTTCGCAAAAACAAAAATCTTGAATTGTTGTTGTTTTTTTTTTATATAGAAATAAAACCGCTGTTTTAGGGCCGCGAAGACGACATAATCCCGAGCGAAGTTCATACAAAAAAAACAGTAACTAGAACCGGCCCTTAAGAGTAACAACATACTGCCCGTGGCTCCGTCCCCTTGAAATAACATCCAACCTTTCAATAAATTTTTAATTTATCTACTGCTTTTTTCCTATTAACGAGATTAAGGAACAGCAATTGGTTTTTATATACAACAAGATTCTGTAATCATATAAGTATTGTTTTTTGGGATAAAAGTATCCTGTTTACGTAAACAGGATACAGGAAATTAGGTAAAAGAGGCATCTTTTGACCTAATTTATCGTCATGCGTAATTTCATTACGACGCATTGTTCGCTGAACCGTGGTTAAGTGCTAATTTTGATTGGTTGTTATTTGTTGTTATTTGTGAGGTAAGTAAAGTATTAGCTCTTGTTAGCGGTTTTGCCTTCTTGATAGCAGAAAATTATCCCAAAGCAACATACACATCACACACATCACATTCATCACATTTTATCCATGTGTCGTATTTTTATTTTTGTTTATTTGAGTTATATTTGCTAGTAGTACACCTCAGACTACCCCTTTTTAGTTTCATCATCATCATCATCAGCCTTTTTTAATGTTCCCACTGCTGGGACACAGGCCTCCTCTCTAAGAGAGGGTATGGGCCGTAATCCACCACGCGGGCCCAGTGCGGGTTGGTGAATGTCACATGTCTTCGAATTTTTGGTTCTAGGACATGCCGGTTTCCTCATGATGTTTTTCTTCACCGTTTTGAGAGCAGTGGTGATGAAATAATTAACACAGCGCCTGGCTGGGATTGAACCCGCGACCTTTTTAGTTTAATTCTTCTTTTTAGTTTTTTTCTTATAATCCATCCTAAGGTTATCTGGTAGATATCGCTGTCAGCGATAAGACCGCCATTGTACACATAGATTTAAGTTCCTGTGAATTGTTACTATTTTGGTGTACAATAAAGTTTATTCTATTCGATTCTACATCAGTTAGTTACAAGTTATCCTATATGATATTCGAGGATTTGGTCTACTTATGTGCCCAATTTTATCCATATCTGTTCAGCCGTTTGAGCGTAAAGCAGCAGCAAACACCCAAAAAACGAGCTTTCGCTTTATAATATTGGTGTAATGTTATATCATACGAGTATACCGATTCGAAAACAATACATAAAGCTTAACACTAAACCTAATTAATATAATAATGAAGAACACTTAACTTTGATCTAAGCTTAATAAAATCGATTTGCTTATAGTACGCGGCAAATAAGTTAAACCGTCTGCCAAGGCTATACGCTATGCTATGATACGCGCAGGCCCCCACCTCGACTGAGACCCGAAAATCGGTTATAATCGTTGCACTAGTCGAACCAACATGGCGGCAACATGACCGATTATCGGGTCCCGATTGAAGTGGGGGGCCGCACGAAACCAGAGTAAATGTTTCAATTTATTTGCCGTAGTGTGGGTAGTTGTAAAATTATTTTGTTCATCTTTATAGTCTACTATTTGTAGAAATAAAAAATATTATTCTTTCCTTTCTTTATTTTCCGTACATATTTTTTACATTTTCAAATATTTCATAAAAACACACCTCAATAAATAAAAAATATTATTATAACGTTTTTAACTTTTATTACGCAGCTGGTGCACAAAGTACAATAACAATATGTAAAACGCTGACTGCATATAAGCGGCTAAAGAAAGTTAGCAAGCTCTGCGAAACTTGAATGGACGGGCACGTATTCCAACAGTTTGTAAAGACAGTCGTAAACATGGGAATAGTTTTGTTTTTATTAAAATTATTTTTGTTCTTTTTGTTTATTATTATTGTAGTTTTCGTTCTTTTTGTTTATTATTATTTTAGTTTTTGGTTTTACTGGAGTTTGGTGGGTACAAGTGAGTCGAGTTTTATTATTGAGGGACGTGGGGCACCTCTACTTGGACAGGTTAGGTTAGAAGGGGATGGCGGTGTCTAGTGAGCGAGTGAACACAGATACTCTACATCTAATTTTTGGTATTTTTTATAACCACCCAGAAGAGCATATTTTAGTGCGTAACTGGTATATTTAATAGAACAAAATTATACTGTAGTGCAAGATAGAATATTGTGGACAGAACCGACAGACAAAGTAACTATTTTACGATATAATCAGCCATATTATGAATTAATAATCATGTGTATAACTGAAATAGCACTATTTCAAAGAATTGTCATTCATAACAATTCTTTGGCAGGTCAAATCATAACGTAATCAATTCTAAGTGTCGCTGCACACGGGCTACAAAAAAAACGCCGCCACCGGCTTCTTTTTGTGGCGGCTTTGTTTTGTGGCCCGTGTGCGGTGAGCCTAAGATCTGGCCACGACATCTACATGATAACAACGTACACACACAACATACATACATCTACATCTACAATAAAGAATATATCTATCTATCTACATGTGTATCAGAGAGTCAAAACTACATTTGTTGGTATTACTTATTCGTTGTATCATAACATTATTGACTCGCCTAAGCTGTTCGCTGTGCTGATACGTTTTATGTTCCGGACAATTACTGCCGCGGAAAAAGCACAAGATATTTGATGTACCTCAATTTGTCGCACTGTTACCCATACTTAGTCTCCAATTCCCCGCACTTTGGCTGCACTAAATGGTCTCTTGGATTCTAATCGAACAAACGACCTGTTTGCGGATGAATGGAAAATGATTGACGTATATGTTGTTAATAGTTTTCATTGTTGTGACGACCCTAGGAAGTAATGTCTAAAAATTTTTTTTATAGCTACCGCTTGACTACGATCTCACCTGATGGTAAGCAACGATGCAATCTTTGATGATGCAGCGCACTAGTTTATTAAAAAGTGGACTTTTTTTGGCTGGAATGATGATGCTAATTATTTAGCTACTGTAATTGGTGGAAATCTACAACTAACTTCAACTGTAATAATGGAGTGTTGTAGTGTCTATGGTATAATATAATATTTTAATATATTTCCTCAACTATCACACAACACCGTCTAGTCCCAAGTTAAGCAGAGCTTGTGTTATGGGTACCAGACAGCTGATAAACATACTTATATATTTCTAAATACATACATATTATAGATAAATAGCACCCAGACACAGAACAAATGATCGTGCTCATCACACAAACATTTGTCCTGGGTGGAAATCGAACCTCCGACCTCCGGCATAGCAGTCAGGGCCACTAACCACTAGACCAACAGCCCAGTCAAAGGTGGAGCGAGACGGAGTATCAGATGTTTACTATCTAAAAATCGTCCGTGTTTCTTCCATTTCTCTTTACATTTCAGGGCTACGGTGACACTTTAAAACAATTCTGCAGCCTTGGCAGGCCCTTGAAGACCTCGTCAATTATGCAGAGGAGCTCTTTGAGGCGCGCGTGGAACATAACATGCCGTCAACTCGGGTCCTTTTCGGACGGCAAGCTATCCTGACATTAACGGCGCGCACTGTTCCCGCGCGCCTCAAGGAGTTGTCAGCAAACTGTAGAGGCCCAGCACCACCACCCCAGACCAGAGCCCTGGAACCAAGGCAAAGAAGGACCAGGGTAGGTTTTTAGTCAGTAAGAGTCTGACATTATTTTCCGGTCCGCCCAAGGGCGGGATTTGTCATTGGATGATTTTACTCACTATAAAAAAAACCTACAGTCAAGTTTTGTAACTTCATTCATAACATTTTAAACTAGCTTCTGCTAACGGCTTCGCTCGCGTCGAAGTAGGTTTTTTTGTACAGACTTTGGAACATCGTTTTATTCCCTTAGAGGGTGAATTAAAAAAAAATACTCTTAGAACTCATGTATGTCACAAAAGGAAACTATGCAAAATTTCACATTCCTGATAATAATTTCAGTAAGCTAGATTTATTTTTTAAATAGGGTGACTGGTAATTAGTGAAAAATACTTAAACACGTGATTGTAGTTCGAAATAAATCTGCTAAGTTCGGTACATTTTGACCAGTTAGGCGAACATAAATGTACTCAACTTGGCAGATTTTTTTCGCCATTTCAGGTTTGGTCCCATAGTAAATGTTGTTTGTTGTCATGACTACAATCACGTGTTTAAGTATCGTTCACTATTTACCAGTCACCCTAAGAATATAAATTTCAAAATGTAGGTTTACCCATCAAGGTTAATATGAACTAATGATAATATGCTTGGGAAAAGATAGTTTTCAAACCACATTCACATAATCGTCGTTAAAAAAGATAAGATAGCCTTGAAGGACAAAGACATGTGACCTCTTATTCCCCAGGCAAACCCTTTAACAAAGATCACTTTAGGATATTTTTTCGATCTTAGTACATGTAATAAATTCTTTTGAGCAAAAGTATTTTCTGTACAAATCTCGACTTGAAAACTCAGGTACACATCAGGGTTTAGGTAACAATAGTCCCCTCTCCCCTAACCAAGTTACAATCGTTTCGTTTAGCGTGAAAGCTAGGAGTTGGCCACGACCCCAATTTCTTTTTTGAAATGACGTCAGAACAAAGGAATTGGCGGCGTTGCCAACTCCAAGCGTTCACGCTAAACGAAACGATTGTAACTTGGCTAAGGGGGCAGGTGAGATAGTGGTCAAACGCGGATGTATCTATGCTAATATTATAACGCAGAATAGTTTGTTTGTTATATAATTCGAATTCATTTTTTTTTTAATGTTGGACACCCCTTTTACTGAGGAAGGCTATATGCTGTATGTACAGTCGGGGTCAAAAGTGCAGTTGCACTCTACCGATAATAAAGTGTAGAATTTTTTTATAGAACAGGATCAATGGATCGTCACTCAGTTCGTTTGTACGTTAGAACCTAAAGAATTAAATAAACCAGTTGTGGCCCAGTGGCCCTATTTTACTAACAAAATTTTATACACTTAAGCATTAGTAGAGTGCAACTGCACTTTTGACCTTAGACCGTACATAATATCACGCTGTGACTTATAGGCCTGGAGTATTGAGCAAAGACGCAGGCGAAACTGCGGCGTAGCCAGTCAATAAAAAAAAAGTGAAGCTAGCTCTATTAATCCCTCATGTCGGAGCATTGACAGTTTACTTCATCTAAGTTTTGATGGTGAGATTATCAGAAAAAAACTGGCCAAGTGCGTTCGCATCTAAGTTTAGACCCGCGCACGAAAAGTTCCTTACCGTAAAAGCACGTTTGTTGTATGGGATCCCTTTTAAATGATTATTTTGTTATAATATATAGTTATTTTAGTATTTGTTGTTATAGCGGCAACAAAAATACATCATCTATTAAAATTTCAACTGTCTATGAGATCTATGATCTCATATATCACGGTCCATGAGATAGAGCCTGGTGACAGACGAAAAGACACATGGTGAGACAGTGCAGTCCCTTCCCCGGGTACCGTTATACCTTTCGTATGTAAGTTGAACCAAACTGGCGACCGATCTTCAATGCCCAGTAACAAATCTTCGGGTCTCAATCGACGTGCAGTACAATGGGGACTGCGTGTAACCATAGCAACGACAGTAATTGTAGGTCAGCTTATTTGCCGCGTACAATACCTTTTTTACCCAAAAAAAGTGAACAATATTTTTAAACTCCACGCAAACGAAATATCGAGCGACAACTAGTAAAAAAAAAAAACTTTCAACCGACCTCTCCACCCACGTTTCGCCCTACATTTATACTCTCCAAATAAAAGTTATATTAACCTAATCACAATATAAGCTGTAATAGAAAAAAATATCGATTTTACATGTCTCTACCCACACGAAATAACATGTCTGGGTGATTTAAACAACAACAAAATATATGTACTAAATATTGTATTTTAACAAAGTGATTAACACCAAAGTCAAAACAATGTCATATGACTGTATCTCCTAATCGCTTTATAATCTAATAATAATACATTACTGTATTATGGAACTGTCGCAAGATATTTTAAAATAATAAACGATACATAGACACGATTGACGCAGTGCATCGAGCAATTGACCGCTGCGCTGCCTATCACGGGTTCAATTCCCGCACGGTACAAATGTTTTCACGATACATGAGTACATCCTATTGCGGGGCAACGTTCTAAAAAGAAAAGAAAAATACAGTTAGACGAGGTAAGAGGAAAAATTAAGTACAAAAGTGCGCCATTTAAGTACAAAAGCCCTACCATGAGCCTTTAGTGCTATCCATTTGACGACCTAAATAGAACTTTTAAAGAGATACCATCCTTCTTTCTCGCTCACACTATTGACATTTTAACACGTCGTCTGTTGCGCACGCCACGATTGAGGCGGTAAGGCCCATCTTTGAGGCGTGGCTGGAAAGGCCTCACGGCGTCGTGACCTTCCACATGGCGCAGGTACTAACCGAACATGGCAAGTTCGGGACGTACCTTTACAAGATCCGTGAGGAGACGACGCCCGGGTTTTAGTTTGTATACGAGTCTATTAAGTTTTAATATTTTGTCGTTGCGACTTTAAGACCTCCTATGTGTAATTTTTGGCCAAACCACTTTAGAACCCTGCCTTTTAGACATTTTGAAGGTCAATGGAATGCAAAAAATCTCATGTGTATAATTGTTTTGGGGGTAAAAAAGTGGTGTCGCCAATAGTGACACATTGGGAAGAGCATCGCCGTGTCCTCGTGGGGGCGATCGGCGGCGATCTCTCGCGCCGGGCCGTGGTTCAGGCCATGGTCCGGAGCGAGGAGGAGTGGCAGGCGGTCGCCTCCTTCTGCGAAGCAGTAATGCTAGCAAAGGAGGAGGCCGACCGCATCAGGCAACGGTCCTCACGCCGCAGCCGCCGCCGTAATTCCGATCTCGATTTCCGGCCACCGTAGGCGGGGGCTTGCGGATGGCGGGCAATGGGTAGCTCGCTGTCCGTCCGTCCGGTATCAGACTGGACCGAGCCCAAGTCGTTTACGGCGCGCACTGTTCCCGCGCGCCTCAAGGAGTCGTCAGCAAACTGAAGGGGCCTAGTAGGGTCGAAGCCTAATCTGGGGCTTTGGGGAGGTATGAAAATGCATACCAGGGCCCTGGAACCAAGGCAAAGGAGGAACGGAGTAGGTTTTTAGTCAGTAAGAGTCTGACACTATCTCCCGCTCAACCCAAGGGCGGGGGATGTCATTGGATGATTTTACCTACTTTAAAAAAAAAAAAAAAAAACACGTCGTCTGTAAGGCCCTAGAACCTTATAAAAGGTGAAGGTTAATAACTTTCTATTTGAAATTTCTATTTGAATATCATATATACATATCGATATTGATATTGAACTTTCAATCAATTTTCTAATATTGTATTCCTGATACAATCTATCAATTTAACTTATAAGACTTAATTTGTAAATTAGTTTGGGATTTAATTTGTTATTTATTTGATTTGTCGTTTTATTTACAATATATATATATTATTTTTTAATTTATTATTAATTGTTATTTGAATTATTGTAATTTTTAATGTTATTTTTGCCTAATCTCTTTTAATTTAATTTTAAAATCATACACAACGTAAGATTTTGTTATTATAAATAACCACTATGAATGATGTGCATGCCTTTGATTGATTTGTTTACACGGAACTATCCTCTAAAAATGTAATGATCTTGATTATTTTGTAATCAAGTTATTGGTGTGCCTTATTTATAATAATGTGTCCTATATTTGTTGTTTATGCGGTGTACAATAAAGAATATATAAATAAATAAATAAATAAAATAAAATAAATAGTGTACAGTAGTGAAACACAAATGGTACTTTGTTTAAACGCTATTCAGAGAACAAAACAGCTACGCTCCAACGTTCTGACCATTAAGTGCATTTAGCTCTAAGCCCGCAATTATAACAACGCGAAACTGCGCAGCATGCATAAATACTAAAACTACCTAAATTTGGGCACTGCGAGTGACTAACGCATTCATGTGGACTGCCAGACAAACAGTACCCTGCATAAAACGTATACGGTAGGTCAAGGGAGCCAGAGATGAGCGAGGTGGCTAGGCGTTGCGAGGATGTGTAATGGCGCTGTGAAAATGTGTTATTTTTTCCATGAAAACGGTGCGAGGGGCTTATATGATGTGAGACAGTGTAGCAAAGGCATGCATCGGCGTGTTGCCAAGTGATTCAAGGATGCCAGTAAACTGTTTTCAGCTGACTTTTTCTTCGCACACCTCTCTTGCTCGTATTTCTCTCATACATCTCTCCTTTTTAGCTTTTCAGTATTTCACCCGCTCTTCTCTTAGATGTTTAAGGCAGTCAGCATCACACTTCTAACTTCAGGACGAGGCCCGCGGACGGAGGGCTAGTGCTAGTTTAGAGCAAAGGAAGTCACACGACACTCACAGACGCGGTCGCCTCCTTCTGCGAAGCAGTAATGCTAGCAAAGGAGGAGGCCGACCGCATCAGGCAGAGGCAACGGGACGCTCGCCCTAGCCGCCGCCGGGATTCCGATCCCGATTTCCGGCCACCGTAGGCGCGGGCTTGCGGACGGCGTGCAATGGGTAGCACGCTGTCCGATCGTCCGGTAACCGACCGGACCGAGCCCAAGTCGTCGACGGCGCGATCTGTTCCCGCGCGCCTCAAGGAGCTGTCAGCATACCGAAGAGGCCCAGCCTGCTAACTGCAGGCAGGCAGGGTCGAACCCTACAGGGGTCATGGGTTAACTTACAAAAGCAATACCTAGCCCCGGCACGATAGGCTACGAAGGAACGGGGTAGGTTTTTAGTCAGTAAGAGTCTGACACTACTTCCCGCTCCGCCCAAGGGCAGGATTTTTCATTGGATGATTTTACCTACCATAAAAAAAACACTCACAGACTCTGATGCAAATGTACGAAGGAACAACGGGGTTGTTTTAGTCAATAGAAGTCTTGCAGAACTCTCCGCCTACACTAAGGTGGAGAACAGCCATGAGGATTTGCAACCCGAAAAAATGGAAGTCATGATTCTTTGATCATATTTTCCCCAGGTACCGCCCAGCTGCCTCGTAAATCTTTTGTGGAAAAAGCCAAACCTAGGGTAAAGAACAGCCATAGGGATTTGCGATCCGAAAAAAAGGTAGTCGTGATTCGGACCGTGAATTTTTCCTTCGCGTACCGCCTAGCTGTGTCGCACATCTCTCGTAAAAAAGCACCCTTAGTCCACAAACACGAACTGTATATTCAATTGTTCATGTTCACACAACTCTTTGGAAATGTTGAGCACTCACTTGGGACCCACACCAAGACTATTTCGAGAACTGCAATACCTTTGAAAGAATTTCCGCATAATAAAATAACTTCGTACCGCAAGCCCCGGGGAAGTGACGCAATTATCCAAGTTTAAGATTCAACCATTTTGCATAATCTTCTACTTCGTGACGTGGAAAAATTTGGCTATATATAACATAATTAGGCGCCGCCATAAAATGGGGATACGATCATCTTTACGATGCTACTTCATTCAACTTTTATTATATGTTACACTTTTACCCGAGAATTCGCTTGACTTATTCTATATGAACCATGCATCAATCCGTAGTAAAAAGGCATTCTTTACTCAACGTTCAATGTTGAATGAAACGAACACTACAGTGAAGCTCTAAATCGGTCAGTGTAATCTTAACCGACCTCAAAAAGGAGGAGGTTCGGCTGTATAATTTTTACATATGTTAAGCCATTTATTTTCGTGGTTAGATCAGTATTGCCAGAAATCACTTTTTAATAATTTAAACAAACGACATAAATTGTTTTTCTTCATAATATTTGTGTAGAAAAATAATATGAGAAGGAAACTTGTTTAAATTTTAAATAAAAATGATTATCTAATTAATATTTCGAGTGCTATCCTAACAAAAAGACACAATAGAAAGACAATAGGTGGTGGACACCGGTGTCCTCTTGGAGCTTCACAGTTTAATAACTGGTTCGTTAATGACGTACAAGTTGGTATAAATTGAACAGTTAATATAGGTACGGACTCCATCAAATTAGCCGCAAAGTACCGCACAAAGGCAGCGCGACAGCATCTCTGACGCCGCACTGCTTTGTTACTTGCTGTGTGTGTATGTGTGTGCTAATTTAAATGCGCCTAAGACCGTGCTTACGGAGATGCGGGGCGTTGCGCGGCGCGTTAGGCGTTTCGTCGTACATTGCAGCAGCGGGCCGCTTCCTCGCTCGCGCAAACACAAACATATGGCAATCTACGACGGACCGCCCGACGCCGCGCAACGCGCCGTGTCTCCGTAAGCGATAATGTTGAGTGAAACGCACACTACAGTGAAATAAAAACCTCACTATTACACTAATATTATAAAAGGTGTAAGTTTCTGTGCATGTGTGTATGTTTGTTACTGTTTCACTCTCAAACAACTAAACAAATTAGAATGAAATGTAGTACACGAGTAGACAATATCCTGGAATAGCTCAGAGGATATAAATTATCCTACTGTGCACTTATCCACTTGTATCAACACATACGAAGCTACTGGCAGAAGTTAGTATGTATATAAGTGTTCATGCTACAATAATATGTTCAGCTACGAAAGTTTATTTGCGTAGCTTTGAACAAAAACCTCGAGAAAAAAGAACTATCTTTCGAGCCTAAACAAATGCTTACACAACCGAACGACAGTGACAAAATGTCCAGAAATTGTGACCACGATGTTTAAATACGAGATTGGACGAGGGCTGTCCCCCGTGGCTTTCTCTGACAGCCATGGGGTCGAAACGGGTGATTCATAGTCTTTACAGAGAGCACACACACAAGATACACACATATTAGGGATGTAGCAAAAGCGATTATATTGGAACCGAATTTAGAACCGGAGTTTTTAAATTTGGTTTATCGGAATCGGAACCGAAATTGAAGGCGGAGGTGGAGGCAGAACTGAAGTGAGGAATTTGCAGAAGGTACGCGTGAAGGGAAGTTCCCCTCGCAACAGTTATAAACTTGTTTACCTCCAATATAAGTCCGAATCTAATCCATAGTAATTTTGCTAGCGTAACCGTAAGCACCCCTGGCACTCTTAATCTAAATCTAAACCTGACAAGGCAAAGAACAAGGTCAAGAATAATTAAGGTTTCGTTATGGTGCAAAGAAACAAGAATCGCTGCGGTAAAGTACCTGAAACTCCCAGCGTGAGTCTGGCGTGCCGTTCAACCGAACTCTCCAGTGTACATCTCTCGCCTGCAACACACCGCAAGTGATGGAAGACATCTTTGCGTTCGTTTGCTATAAGACAAAGTGAGGGTATAACTGCAGCAGTCACAGCGTAACGTCAATTTCATCACTAGCTCGTCATTATATCGATAGTATTTCATGTACCGAATCGACCCTCCGCGGGATTTAAACGACTAAAATTTAACGGTGTATATTTCTAAATACATACATGTTACAGAAAATATACACCCAGACACAGAACAAATAATGGTGCTCATCACACATTTACCTTGGGTGGAAATCAAATCCAGCATAGCAGTCAGTGCCACTGACCACTAGACCAACAGGCCTATCATAATAATTATATATTTATCTATGCACCATTAAATTTTGATCGTTTTAATCCCGTGGAGGGTCGATCCGGTACATGAAACACTAACGATTGGTTTTTTTATTTTATTTTTAAACTCGAATTACTTATACAAATTAATTTCGTACATTCGTAAATTAATTCGAGTAAAAAAAGTACTTTATTTTTTAATTTTGATCTTTACAAATCGATAGTGTTTCATGTACCGAATCGACCCTCCACGAGATTAAAATGATCAAAATTTAATGGTGTATATTTAAAAGGAGAAACTGCCTGACTGACTGACATGTCAACGCACAGGCACATACTGGGACTAAGAATGTCAAATTTTGCACAAGGTTTCCTTTTGTGATGTAAGTAAACACTTATGGCGGCTCTAAATAAATAATGCGCAGCCGCAGCGCGACTGTAGTGCGGCAGTCGCACGTTTTTATTTAAATGGAACTAGCGACCCGCCCCAGCTTCGCACGGGTGCAATGGTGACATTAAATATATTATGCATGTATTATACATATAAACCTTCCTCTTGAATCATTCTATGTATTAAAAAACTGTATTAAAATCCGTTGTGTAGTTTTAAAGATCTTGGGGCCGACCATAAACTTTGAGAAAACAATCTTATTGCAGGAGAGTTTTGTTTCAATCTTAAAGTAATATTACTTCATTTTGTACCATAAGCTTAATCGCTCAGTATGATTGTATTCCTGCTAAGGGCTGGGAAAGAATGAACGATTCTAAAGATTTTGTCTATTCCCTGCTAAAACAGAAAAGACACGCGCTATACTGATCTGTATTGCGTTGTCTCTTTCAGATGTTTGCTGTTCGAATCGCTACATTATAGTTTATCGTGAACTAATAGAATACATTTAACTCAAAAGATGCCTTGTTAAAATATATTTTTAAAAGGATCTATGTAACTTTCATAAAAAGGACGTAATAACTTTCAAGATTTTACATTGATAAAGTGAAAAACCAAAAAAGCTGCGAGCGACAACGTCGACATTTAGTTGCATGTTAGTGTGAATCGTAACATTCGGAATTCGGAACGTTTGTTTACATTAACAAAATTCTTATCAGTGTTTATTTGTTTAGTGCGAACTAAGTTTGATTTTTGAATTAAAATAGTTTTCAAGTGCTTAAAATTTGAGTAATCTAGCTTTTTTTTAAGTGTTTGGTGTTCGTAGCGGATAATGAACTATGGTTGAAACTTATTGTACATGGACATCATGGAATCAAGGTAAAGTTAAACAGTGTATTCCAGTGAAATACGTAACTTGTTGTTCGTGCACTATTGAATTCAGTGTTATCTGCTTCCAAAAACTCAAAATTTTTGATATTTGTTCCCCATCTAGAATATAATAATAAATTAATAACCCACGTATGTACTCAAAACAATTAACTCGACACGTTTAGGCAACGAAATAAGTTTTAAATACTTTATATGTCACGAAAAACACTTTAAATAGTATATATTTGGAAAACAATAATAAAACCGCTGCGTTCGAGCAACTTTTTTAAGCCTGCTAATTTGACGTAAAAACAATACTGCTAGCGGTCAAAAATCGCCTTATAGTACGGATTGAATGAAGTTTATAACGTGTGACGTCACAAAATCGCTAAGAAAACATTCTTGTTTTAATGTTGTAATAACATTGTTTTGAAGGCCACATGGTACGAAAAACATAAGTAAGATTAAAACAATACTGCTATAAGAGCTTGTGGTCGCCCCCCTAAGCATACACAGGGACAGACAGCGGGACGCGAATTTATTTTATACTATGTAGTGATAACAAAGCAGCGCGGCAACAGAGCTGCAACCACGCTACCGTCGTGCGGCATATTGCGACTAATTTGAAGGCGCCCTTAGAGAGGTTTTTTTTGAAAAACCTCTTTGTGAATTTTGATTCACCTCCCTAAAAGGATTCTCGTGAGGGCGATCGGCAGCGGTGATCTCTCGCGCCAGGCCCTGGTACGGGCCATGGTCCGAAGCGAGGAGGGATGGCAGGCGGTCGCCTCCTTCTACGAAGCAGTAATACTATCAAAGGAGGAGGCCAGACGCGAGAGGCAACGGCCCTCACGGCCCAGCCGCCGCAGGGATTCCGATTCCGATCCTGATTTCCAGCCAACGTAGGCGCGGGCTTGCGGACGGTGAGCTATGGGTAGCTGGCTTCCGACCGTCCGGTAACCATCCGGACCAAGCCTAGGTCGTCGACGGCGCGCACTGTTCCCGCACGCCTCAAGGAGTTGTCAGCAAAACGTAGAGACCCAGCCTGCTAGCTGCAGGCAGGCAGGGTCGAAGCCTACTGGGGCTAAGGGTTTGCTTCTGAAAGGAAAGCTCGGCCCTGGTATCTAACGCAACGAAGGAACGGGGTGGGTTTTTAGTCAGTAAGAGTCTGACACTATCTCCCGCTCTGCCCAAGGGTGCGAGATGTCATTCATGACACACCACCAAAAAAAAATCCCCCTAAAAGGATGAAACGGAGTTCTTAAATTTGTATGGAGAAACCTACTTTCATGCGAGCGAAGCCGCCGGCAGAAGCTAGTTCTTCTATGTTTTAGTTCTCGGAACACAATAAAGGATAACTTTTACATTACTTTCTTTTAAGTTCCCTTACTGTTTCCAAAAAAAACAACTGGGAATAATCACAAAGAAAGGTGACAAACCCAAGGGCAAGGCAAGGGCACTCTAGTATCCGTAGCTTTACTCAAACAGCATTATTCAATTATAAGAAAAGTAGAGTAAAAGGAAATCAGCTAAGCTGAGATACATTTCCATACTACAACTCTTAAGTGATAATAACGATATTACACATTTTCTCTGGATATTTTAGAAACACTGATATCTTGTAGATATTATCCAGATTTCTATTTAAATCAAAACATACAATTGTGTTAATACTGTAAAAAATCCAACTAAAAAACTAACGAAAATACATATAGGGAAACCTTGCGCATTTAAAAAAAACACATTTGTGTCTTGACTACCTAGCGGCTCGTCTGGTGTAATATAACTACTAAAATATATATACTCTATTCGCGACAGCATTAGACAGAAGTTAAAAAAGGTTGTTTTTAGGGTACACTTTGTAATAAAAGTACAATATAAGTATATTGTGCTTAATTACAGTTAAGACTGATGCTGAATTTATTGTAATCAATTTATATATCAACCGTTATACTTAAATTAATTCATTTGAACATTCCATCTTCTGAATGAGACTTATTATTAAATAAATTATTTAGTTCATACTTATATAAAGAGGCAGGGTTTTTCAATACCTGGAACGTTTTTTATTATACTATTTAAAAACGCGGGCTTGCTTCCGGACCAAGCCCAAGTCGTCGATGGCGCGTTTTGTTCCACGCGCGCCTTAAGGAGATATCAGTAACCCGTAGAGGCGCAGCAGGGTCGAAGCCTAATGGGACCAAGGGTCTGCTTCTGAAAAGAAGGCTCGGTCCTGGTATGAAAGGTTACGAAGGAACCGGAGCGGGTATTTAATCAGTAAAAGTCTGACACACACTGATGTCATTAGACATCAACCCACCTAAAAAAAAGGCAATTTGACACCAATCTTTCCAAGGCGTATCTTGTCACCCAATTACGTAGTTGTGGAGGACAGATAATAATAATAATGGCCAAGCCAAAAGCCTCGATCAACACCTTAGGAGGCTCGCCTTAGGCGACTGGATCAAGGGTTTGATTCAGAAAGCGGTACTCTTGGAGCCGGCTCGTATAGGTAGAAGGTTCCTGTCTCTTGCCTGTAGCTTGGACCCTGTTCCCGATACTGGTTGGATACAATTTTTTTTTATATTTTAAATGTGCTATTTATTTTTGATTAAAATATTTAAAAATATAATTTATATGTTAATTAATAAACGGAATAATAATTATCTTTATTCGATCTTTTATACGTATAGATAACCTGTAAAAGATAAAAGCGAAATACCACTAACTGATTAATCACGATATCTCGGAAACTATAACACCTACAAACTTAAAATTTGACAGGACGGATCTTTATAGGGTGTAGGTAGACGTCCGTTATGAACTGATTTTACGAGACTCGACCCTAAGGGGTAAAGCGACATTCACGCGGGCAATGCCGCTGGCAGAAGCCATAGTTGAGCCGTTACTAGAAATCGTGATGAATTTGTCAGGGCATATTTAAGAAAGTTGAACCATGTCGATTCAGTTACTAATTTAATAAAAATTAATATTAAAAAACTGGGCAAGTGCGAGTCAAATTCGCACACAGAGGGTTCCGTACAAACTAACTGTGTAAATAGTTCAATTCCCGAATCCAGTCTCGAAGATTTCTTTTTGTGACGCAACTACAAATTAACATTTTTCAAATTTATTCCTTGTGTACTTGTGCTACAACATCTTGCTTCCTGCCAAATTTCAGGGCTCTAGGTCAACGGGAAGTACCCCATCAATTATAATTCCCTCGAAAGTGTCGAAATATACGTTTTTTGCGTAAACTTAGAAGTTTATTTTTTTCATAGCTTCAAGGGACCGGATGCATTAGTACATAGTTTTAATTTTGACCCGATATGTCCACACGTTCTCAAGATAAAGGATCTTGACAGACAGACAGACGGACAACAAAGGGATCCTATATGGGTTCCTTTTTTTTCCTTATGAGGTACGGTACCCTAAAAAAAGGTGACATTGTCTGTTTGTAGAAGATCTTCTCAGAAAGTGCTATCACTGAGTGTCATAGTTCATATTCACATATTTATAAATAACTGTATAATTGTATTGTATTTGTGGATTATTTGTGCAATATAAAATAAAATAAACTTTATCTTAATATTATTTTACAGAAACTTAAATCAAACTACACTAATGTTTATTATAATTTCTTGGTAGGTACCTATTCGCCGTTTTTTCTGTTTTATTTCACCTACCAATTTATTTTCTCAGCATCACCCAAAGTTTCACTGGTAGAAAATACCTAAAGCATAAAGTACTGCTCTGTTCTTAAAATGTTAATAAAACTAATCAGCTTTATAATTTTTACACAGCTGGGATTCAGACCTCCTCTCTAGGAGAAAGAAGGGCTGTAATCTATCACGCGTGCCCATTGCGGGTTTGTGAATGTCACATGTCTTCGATTGTTTTGGTTCTAAGATTTGCCGGTTTCCATACGGTGTTTTTCACCGTTTTGAGAGCAGTGATGACGAAATAAATCACGCAAATTAATGCACCTGACTAGGTTTGAACCCGTGACCTGCAACTCGTAAGTCGGAGTCATTACCACTGCACCACCACTGATCAATCTACATTTAAGTAGTTAAAAAATGCTTTGTCTTGACTGATGAATCAACGCATAGCCAAAACCGTTCTTCGTATGACATCATCATCATTATTCATGCGACAAGAAATAATTTTTCGAAATTCTATTCCTAAGGGGGTGGAAAAGGGGAGCAAAGTTTGTATGGCAAACTGTAAAATAAATGTTAAATACTTATTCTTTCTTTTCTCTTGTCGCACTGGAGCATACCGAGGTAAAAAGCTAGCATATATAAAACTTACAAAATCTCGACGGCTGTCTAACTTGAACACCATTTCATGTTCGTTTCGAATCAGAAATGGCTACGTGTTAATGTAGCCCTGACCTCAGAAGGTTTGGTCTACAATTTGGGTCGCCTGTCTATTCTGGGGTTTATAGTTTTCTTTCAACTGCCTACCTACTTGTTCTTCAAACTAAAACGTATTTTGAAACGTAGTTTGAAATTTTACTTTTGTCTAAACCTAAACCATATTTTTTGTTTATATTGATAGGATCGCATTTGGAAAATACCCTACATGACGGTAAACCATAATTTGCTGTCGAAGACAGAGAGTACCTACTTGCCTCGAAGTAACCTATTTAATCTTGCCTCAAAGGAAATTTTAAATATTTATGGTGCACACTTACCGCAGTGCAATTTAACCTAAAGGTTAGTAGAGATTGCCCTGTTGCATTAAGTCCGTCTATTTACTATTAAAGATTCAATGCATTTCTTTTAAATAAACCATTTAGAGGCCAAAGCATAGGTCTCAATGGAGAAGACACTCTTTTCAATCATGTTATGTATTAAAAATAAATCGGTTACATGTTTCTGATTTATGCGAGAACAATGTCAATAAAATAAAAAATTGCATGGCAGCTAAGAGATGCCTAGTTTCAACTGACAGCACCCGTTCACGGACATGACGTGGATATCAGCACCGCTCAGCTCAACCATTTTGGAGGGAATCTAATGAGCATGACAAACTCTCAACTGCCATTCTCATAAGCTCATTTCTAATACTATAATATATTTTTTACGCTACCACCTATACATAAAGATTCAATAAATTTGTATCACTAGTATGTTATTTAGGCACAGAATAACACTCCTTAGCCGTAGTCACAATGAAAGAATTCCCAAAACGTCTGTAATATTACATTTGTTTAAAATTGTAAAATAAGTTCATTTTCTTGTAAAAGTGTAGCGACATCCATGTCGTCACAAAAAGAACTAATCCTGCATCGCGCAAGTAAGATTCGCGGCGCGATTGGAACATATAGAACAAACCCGAAATCATCTATCGGGCAGTTGCCCACCAGATATAACACCTGTCTGGTCGGAGGATCCTCCCTTTTCAACGGAGGTATGTGGGACTTTACTCTCTGTTCCACTACCCCCAAACTGGTGACCCTCGACAAAGAACGTCAGCGCAGCCTTCGTGCAGCAACTACCTCGTGACGTCATCATCACTTCCTCAAGCTTTCGAGCAGCGAGCCATACAGCCAGTACCCACGGCTATATGGGTATCCTGACCACCAGCATGCCTACTTGGTCATACCTGGTCATCACCCTCAGCCTCATCAGCGACCTTGGCTAAACACCTGCACCTTCGGCCAGTCATATGAAGAGCTTTCTCCTGGTCGACGACAGCAGTCAAGCCCTACGTCGCACAGCACCGCTCCGACTCACTGGAGCCAGCCGCACTACTCCGACTCACTGGAGCCTGCAGCATCGTATCCCGACTCACTGGGATAGCACCACCCCTATTCACTGGGGCATCACCGCAGACAGTTCCGACTCACCGAGAACTATGCGGAATCCGGTTCCGACTCACTGGAACCAACCTCAACTGGTCTGGCACGCATCACACGACGCATCAAGAAGCATCAAGAACCATCGATCTCCGATCTCCGGAGGGGAGTGATGTAGCGACATCCATGTCGTCACAAAAAGAACTAATCCTGCATCGCGCAAGTAAGATTCGCGGCGCGATTGGAACATATGGAACAAACCCGAAATCATCTATCGGGCAGTAGCCCACCAGATATAACACCTGTCTGGTCGGAGGATCCTCCCTTTTCAAAGGAGGCGTGCGGGACTTTACTCTCTGTTCCGCATACCTCCAAAAAAGGAACAAAAAAGTGCTTAACATGTAACATAATGCTCACCTCACCCCAATTAAAAATTAAGTTACATTAATATAAAAGGCCCGTTCAGCATTGAAAATTTATTTAAAAACAATTAGGTTGTGTTTTTTAGGTAATTAGTTTAGAACGCCGTCTAGTCCCAAACTAAGCAGAGCTTGTGTCATGGGTACTAGACGACTGATAAACATACTTATATATTTCTAAAAACCTAGATAGATAAATTACACCCAGACAGAGAACAAACGATCGTACTCATCACACAAACATTTGTCCTGTGTGGGACACTCCGGTCACTCCGGCAGTTAAGGCCACTAACAACTAGACCAACAAGCCAGTAAAAAAACAAGACAAAGTCAAAGAAAAAATCAAAGTCAAAGTTATCATAACTGTAGACAAATATATAAATATTATGAGCTACATTGATAGTGCATTCGTATTGGTATGCACGCACACACAAACAAGCTAGGGTCAAGCAAACAAGATTTATCAAGAATTTATCATAACATGTTTTTTTTTATGTAATTTTGTGCCATAAAATTTTTGTATCCTAAAATATTTTTTTGTATCCTAAAGTAATGATAATAATTATTTTATGATATAAAGATTCCTTATTATAAAAGTCAATTCTTAGAATACTATTTTACTTTACTTTAAACGTACATCGTTTATTATGTAATAACAACTAAATTGAAGCTCAATTTTTATAGCTAGACCTTTAAATTAGTTTCCAAACCGAGTGATTCATAAGAGCAAAACTTCCTTCTCGCTAATAGAACTATCTTTGAACTGGCACGCGTTCAAAACACATCCTCGGTCTTGTAGACAATGACGAAACTTTGCCATAGTTTGACTTACATTAACGGTCTAATATATTGATAGATTGCTTCAGCTTATTCTATAGAGGCAATGGACGTTTAAGTGTAGTGTGTGTTTAAGATTCAACTCTCTGAATATACTGGTTAGTAGAAGAATTAGTCTTCTACTAACAAGATTCGTTGATAACTCTTCTTATTGGGATATAGCCAAATCATTAAAGTTTGAAGGCATAGAACCTTGCTGTGGTTTTTTATTACTGACAGGCACGCATTTGAACTCCATGTCACTTGATTCTTAGTAATAATGTGGTCGACGATGGAGCACGCTTGCTTATAAGTAGTCTATTTACTCTTAATTTCAAGACTCTTAAGCTGTAGCTATCAGGAAACACAGAGTACGGTAGGGAATTCAACACCTTAGTTGTACGCATAATTAATTTATTCCCAAAACGTTTTCTGTGTATGAGTGGGATGTCAACCATATGCCGGTGGCGTCAGTTTCAGAATCGTAATCCAATGGTGTGAAAGATGGAGCCAATAACCCTCCTTCTGGCGCAGTCGGGTAAAAACGTGATCGTGAAAAATTAAGATGTCTTAAGAATCCTATGTCCTAATACAGGCCATAATCTATTGGTGTTCTAGACGTCTAAATCCTCTCAGCCAATGAGGTGTTGTTCCAATAACATCCCCCGGCCTTGAGCGTAGCGGGAGATAGTGTCAGACTCTTACTGACTAAAAAATCCAGCCCGTTTCTTCATTGCCTTTCATACCGGGGCCGAGCCTTCTTTTCAAAAGCCGACCCTTGGCCCCAGAGCCAATGAGGTGTTAATTACTAAACTACCAAACATATATACCACCACAGGTAGGAATGCAAATCCAAGCAGTAGTATTTGAACTACCGGACATAATCAGAAACTAAAGTCGTCGACGGCGCGTTCTGTTCCCGCGCGCCTCAAGGAGCTGTCAGCACACCGAAGAGGCCCAGCCTGCTAACTGCAGGCAGGCAGGGTCGAAGCCTACTGGGGTCATGGGTTAACTTCCGAAAGGAATGCCCGGCTCCGGCACGATAGGCTACGAAGGAACGGGGTAGGTTTTTAGTCAGTAAGAGTCTGACACTACTTCCCGCTCCGCCCAAGGGCGGGATTTGTCATTGGATGATTTTACCTATATACCATAAAAAAAACTACTGCCGGACGTATATAAGCCTCTTCAAAATAAAGAGATATCAAAACACGCCGCAGACTGGATATCAGGACAACCTACGTCATAAATCATTTCTTAGTCCAGGTATTAACCTACATACGAACTACCTCCGCCCCCGAAACTAATGATGACGTATGACAACTATTCATAAAGCCCTCATGAATGAGGTATTCTAAATATGTTGCTTCAACCATTTCAACATTCAAGGGTTTTAGTATAAATCCTATAAGTATAGTACATACGGGTAAAGCTCAGCAAACGAGGCTACAAATCCTTGCTAATTGCTACCAGTCTCTTCAAACAAGTAAATATTTTTTTCTCAGTATCAGGTGTATCCTAAAACACGAAATATTGTTTTTTTAACGCTGCGGAATTTCTGTGCAAACAACCTTTGCCGTAATATAAGCGGAAAACAATTAAGTAATTAGCGGAAAATTTAATTTCGGTGCGTAAGATATTTTGATTATTTTTTCTTTGTGTTTCTTTTTAGAAATGGCTGATTAATTAGACATTTTAGATGTAGTGTGTTTTTCCTTGTCTTAATTTCAACTTTTTTTTTAGATTCAGGGCCACTTATTAAATA
The DNA here is from genome assembly GCA_958295575.1 of Leucania comma. NCBI lineage: Eukaryota > Metazoa > Arthropoda > Insecta > Lepidoptera > Noctuidae > Leucania > Leucania comma. Next base: position 8,420,007 of record OY282469.1, read on the forward strand.
TCTTTCGAGTGTTTATTCACGGCAATGATAATTATAGTGAACTTAGTAAATTTTTTTACGTAAGATTTAATAGTTAAAATATTTTGCTAATAACATATTTGTAAGCAGACTAAATATTCACAAAATTCTGAATAAATATTACTTTCATTTTTGCTTTTCTTAATGAAAATTTCAATAATTGCTTCTTTAGCAACAGCAGATTAAGGTGTAAGACAATTATCAAAAACTGAGAATTTCGTGGAATAATAATATAAAATAATTCTCACCTGTAAAGCAAAACTTATTCCCACACTAAAGTAAAAAATATAGTTTTATTACATGAAATCCACAATCATTAAATTTTGTGATTATTCCTTGTAATAATTTTATTTTTATCAATTTAAATTTAATTAATAAATTAATTCGGTATAATGCAGCTTCAAATTTAATTTACTGTATGTATATTTGTATAAATATTATTCCCATTTGCATGCTTAATTTCTTTTAATATTCATTAAATAAATAAATGCCCACTTACCTTGTGTTATCAATAGAAATATAAATATTCTAATCGCAATCCTTAAGTTAAACATTTTTACAAACTATATCGAATTTAACTGCTATAACAATTCTAAACTATCACTTTATATACATTTAATTAATAAAACACTTTGATTAATTTGTGGTTATTTTTTATGTAACACTGCACTGTTCTTAGCGTATTTATTCATTGCGTATTGTCGTAGCGCGTAGCGGATCGGCGTAGCGGGCGCGTAGCAGGCGTGCGCTATCGGCGGGTCTACGAGAAGACTGGCTGCTATTATACAGGGCGCGCTTAAGCGCTAGGGGCTCTCGCGGGTTGATGAACGAGGTTACTCATCTGTTTGTTCTTTTCAAATGGAATCTCTAACGGGGGCTCTTTTCACAGTCGCCCAAGAGGGTAGCATGTTCCATTTCGGAGATACTCTCGAGGAAGTAGCCGTTGATTACTGTTTTAATCCTCTTTAAATGTTTTGGATTTGTATGTTGGTAACAATGTTTTTTTTTTTCGGTTTGTTTTTTTAGTAACTGTTGTTATTCCATTATCAAAGCTGTTTAGCTACCGAGGGCTCGTCCAAACCAAAACAAAAAACAACTGTTATTTTATTGAGGAAATAAATACTGCGAATTAGTTATTTGCATCAAATATTGCCAACAATTTTATTTTCTGTCAGGTTATATCTCTGTTGGTTTGTTTTGGTGGGTGAGCTGCTACCACCGGTCTCGTTTATAAGACACACGACTCATAAAACGTTATTGGTTCTTTTATTTATTTAGTAGCGATCGTCTGAGACTGCTCTTTATATTTCGGGTCAAAGACGACCTATATTAAAATCGGGACATGTATCAACATAGTGTAGGTAGGTATAGATATGAAGTTTGTCTCTTAAGTAATACTGTCATATTGAGAGGGTTTCTAGCCTATAGGCATAACTGCTGGAAGATTTGGTATGGCCCTAGAATGTAAAGGGCAATTGAAAGACATAGATGGGTTTTAGTCAGTTAAGGGAGATGTCATTGAACGATTTTCCACATAAAAAAAAAACAACCAAAATCATTTATTGGTCATACTTAGTCACCGTTGGGTAAAGCTTTACAATAAAAGAGAGGCGAATTTGTAGCTGTGGTTTATGTCCTGGTTTAGATGATGATAATATTCCACCACTAGAAATTAAGGGGTAAATGAATCCCTTAAGTTCTTCCAGCTAACCTTTTGGTGAACCACCCCGAAACAACTCTTGCCGTATGTATCAAGTACGCTGTCTATGAAAAAAGGACTGGCACATTATTTGCCAAAATAATTAATATTGCCATTCAATGTAGCAATGCTGCCAGTATTCTGGGCACATTTCCAGATGACAGCGTTGTAGAGGACTACTTCGACGCCTGAGTGTGTTTTGTGTACATAAATATTGTTAAAACAAATGTTAATTAATTTTTTGCGGCGTTAATTTTTTACGAGTCATGTGTCATATCGCCCTGGCGTATTGCAGTTTAGCACTATTTCGTCGACTTGCACAAATTATATTGTAAAACGACAGTACACAAATAGCATTTACGAACGTCTCTACTCATTAGCGATCATTCACGCTAAGTACATTCGTATTTGATAAGTTACGCAATAAACTCAGATCTTCGACTATCAGTGACTATCATTTCAAAGTGACATCCAAGGTGTGTTCGACCGTTACATTATATGAGACTGTAGGGAAGTGCGGAAGTGAGACGCATATATACGAAATAAGTAAGTAAATTGAGACAAAACATAACATCCTCTGTCTCATTCGTCGTGCCAGTTTTAAAGGCCTGTCACTGTCACTGAGAGGTTGACTTGAGTCAATTTTTATGGTTTTCGAATAATATCGGCAATTAAAGTAATAGTTTTAGTGTAAGTATGAGAAATAGACTCCAGTAGTTTTTTTTTTAAGTTTTTAGTGTATTTCAGTGGTCATATTTAAGGAAAAGTTTACGTAATAACCTCACTGAAGTTCTATAGTGATATCTCATGTGCGGCCACAAGGTACACATACACAGACACATACATCTATAGGTATTTAATCTAAAGTGCGATACATTCAGCAGCGCATATAACTTTAAAATCATGCTTTTGATTCACAAAAAATAAACGTAAGAAATCTTACAAATAGTAGTAGTCATCATCATCATCATTTCAGCTGAAAGATATCCACTGTTGGACATAGGCCGCCCCCAAGTGTCGCCACAATGAACGGTCCTGTGCGTCTCGCATCTACCGGATTCTTGCAAACCTTACCAGGTTATCGGTCGACCTTGTAGGAGGCCAAGTAGTAATAATAGTAGTACAAGTTTTAAAATGTGCTAGATAAAGCTCACATTTGATACCGATTCCCTGCTGGGAATCTAGCTTCCATACGTTCTAAACTTTCGAGGTATACCTACAATACAACAAAGACTAAGTTAGTTCAAGGATCATTATAGCTACTTATGTAAATTTTATTGTAGTAACTTCAGGAATACGTTTTACAGAGATAATAATAAATCAAGACAAATTGTATTTATTATACAATACAACCTTATTTTTAGTATATGCGAAACCCGAAACATGGTTCTAGTATTTTTATGCAAAGAATCTATTTATAAAATCTCATAACTGAATCATGAAAAATCACAAACTTAAAAGCTTTTTATGTTACCTCGTCCGCACAAAGACATGGTCACCGGGCCATTTGGGTGACGGCGAGTGTGTTTTGCTCCCGCACCCAATTGTGCGCTAGCTCCTAATTCCCGCTATAAACTGCCGTGACCTGTATTGTACTTCTCGGTGGTGTCCAACTTGTGACCTTTAAAGAATTTTGGCAAAAATATAACATGGTGTAATAATTATTGGAAATTGATTCAGTTACTGATTCTGAATAAACTATATTCAGGATTCGCGTATACTAAAAATAATGTCAGCAAACTATAAGTCCTAATGGGGTAGCCATGGACTGGAACGACTTTGACTCATCTGTCTTGAATCTAAATGGCAGCAGACCTACACATAAGAAATAAGTAAGTTACCTACTAAAGTAAAATAACTGAAGCAACGAATAAACAATTTCCTGGCTCTCAATAATAATTAAAATCAATAGAACAAGACTCCCTTAGATTCCATTACTTTTGTGAGTGCCTCAAAATGTGATTTTAATTTTATAAAATATGTACCATTAACATATTGCATTAATAACATTTTCTTTGAAAGCATTGGCAGTCGGTGATTTCATTAATCATAACAAAGCCTTCACGTTTCCTAGAAATTGAAAAATAGATCAAAGTGTTGAAGCTCTAAGACTTCTCGTAATTATTTTGCTTAAAGATTTATCGGAATCGTATACGACGCAAAGGTGAAATGTAGACGGAATAGCGGTTCTTTGGTAGATGTCAAAATTAATCACAACCCTAAAGGTCGCGCCTCAAAGGGTTTTTGTATGGTAAATCATGAGTTTTATGTGTTTGATGAACGACATCTTTCATGCCTCCGTTTTGTTGCAGTTATTTAATGATATCTCACTTTAGTCTTCATGTTCTTCAACGAACACAAAACTTATGTTTTTAAATACATAGTTGAATTCCGAATGTAAAAGGCAAATCTATACTTCTAATAAATCTGTAGAAGTAAAAATTCTGTACATTGAAAATATAAAAAAAATAAATGGCAGGGGGTGTTACTAGACCGACAACGAACACAAAAATGTGATTAAAAAAATTTTTGTCTGTCTGTCTGTTTGTTCAGGCATCACACAAAAACTACCGGTTCGATTACGATGAAACTTAGTATAATTATTCTTTAATATCCTGGGCATCACAATGGGTACTTTTTATCCTGGAAAAGTATATACAATAAAAAAACAAACTTAATTTTGCGGTTTGATCCCTAAGCCCGATTACTGTATCAACCGCAAATAATAAGTTTGTCGCAGGTAACGTCACCCGTTTCTATTGTAATTAGCCACAAAAGGCCCGCGCCGAGACAGAAGTATTAATACCGGTAAGTATGCTCGATAGATAACGTTCTACACAAATAGCACTTTACACAAAAAATTCATTGATAAGTTTCGTCGTTCACGCGAACGAAGTTGCGGGCACAGCTAGTGAAGGAATATAGGTGACTTTTACTCAATAAAAGTCTGACGTGGCCTCTCGCTCCATTCTGGAGCGCGAGAAATCAATCCCACATCAAAGAAAAACAATTTGCCTATTCGTAAAATGCAGTGGAAATTATTTTAAATATCTTAGTATGAATTTCAATTGCAATTTGACATCAATCAAATTTCTATCGGTTATAAATAATAACCCAGATATAGAAAATACAATATCTTTACGAACGAAGGTACAATATTTATTTAGATCGTGGGATTATTTTCGAAATCCGTTGCTAAGGAAACAACCTATGATTTAATTTCGAAAAATACAGACAGAGAAGAGAAATTTTAATAAAACCCATAGCAATAATCATACCAATAATACAATGCTAATATAAGTACTCCAATATTTTACGATCAGAGGGCAACGTCCGCTGCGTCGAGATGTCCGGATGATATAATCAAGGCAGCTGTGACGAAGGGAGAGGGTAGTAAGCTAGGGGGTAGAGATGCATTTACACAATAAAATAATAAACGAAGAAAGTCGTATTTTATTTATTATCCCCAAATAAGAAGTAGGGGATGTTTTGTGATATTGAGTCATGCTTAACAATCAATAATTGTTGACTTGGCTGCATTTATATACCTAACTTACTGAGCAATTTTCCTGCTGCGATCTTTCCATTCGATTATAATTTAGGTATTTTTAAGGCTAGCAGATTTTTTAATTAGATTTTAGCTCTCTTCATTATCTTCATTAAAATTGTTTTAACTCCTCTCGTTAATTCATTTACAGCAATACTTACTTTGCCTTATAAATAAATTTCTAAAGTTGAAGCTAAAGTTAAAACCAGTTCAATATCGATATTAACGCTAACAACAATATATTTGCCAGCTTTTTCTTGATAGATTGAAACACGAAATTATGTTGATTTGTTCTAGCTGTCACTAATCGACTCAGTATTTTTCAAGAAATTTGTGAAAATATTTTCAAAATACTCTTGTAGCGACATCTATGTCGCCACATAGAAAATCAAAATCAAAATCATATATAACGGTATACCTATGTATGTTTTGTATGTTTTTGGAAACAATAAATTTATAATTATTATCTCTTTAGTTATTTTATTCCCACATCAATAAAATTTTTAAACAGTTCTTAAAAAAAAAAACATTTCTGAACTTAAAAAAAAATTAAACAATAATCCGAAAAACAAGTATAGGGCAGTTGCCCAGACCAGAAACAAAACCTATCTACTCGGTGAATCCTTCCTTTTCAATGAAGGTTGGTACCAAAAAAGAGTTTTTTCGATTTTTGCCTCTCAAGGAGACCAGTGATTGGGCAGTTGCCCACCAGACATAACACCGGTCTCAAGAAGAATCCTCCCTTTTCAAGAGAGGCATATGGAACTTTATTCTGTTCCGCTTACAACAAAAATTTTATAAATATCTAAAACGAAGGGATTCCACGCTGATAACTGAAACACAGGCTTTGTCTAAGTCTGTTACAGATACTGGATTCGTGATTTAGTTGAGTTTAGTGATGGGTAAAGTTTTTTATCTAAAGTTGCGGATAGCGCCAAGTTTTCAGACTGCCTCAATCATCGATTTTGTGTTACAACGACCGCAGAAGTCAGAACAATCGTAATCCCAAGTCCTCGATTAGCAATTCAAATGCAGATCAAAAAAATAAAGCATAACACCAAGTGTAAATTACAAAAGACGAATGCTGAGATACTGTAGCAATAAATCAAAACTTGGCTTTAAGGCACGTTTCTTTGGCAGCCATGGGTCGGCGTTTTCATTGTAGTGCCGGAATGAAAAACAATATTATATGGAGTACAATGGCTTCCAGGCAGTTCCAGGCACAGGGCCAGCAACCTAGTTGTACGAACTGTGAACTAAAGCGGGTTTAAAATACGTTGTTATTGCGCAAAACTGCGTAGAAAGTATTGTGTTCTTAATTTGAATTGCTTTAGTTTAATTATGAGTATTCTTCTCTTGTAATAAGTGTTATCAAATGCGTTTTATATTTTAACTTTTAAGGGATTACTAGTAACAAAATTTACATTTGTGAAGTTAATTTTGGTGGTATATGGCTCTGAAACGTGTTCGCTTACCATGGGCCTCATCAGAAGTCACCCAAAGGGCAATGGAAAGGGCTATGCTCGGAATTTCCTTAAGTGATCGAATCAGGTATGAAGATATCCGCAGGAGAACCAAGTTTGCCGACATAGCACGTAGCATCGCCAAGCTAAACTGGCAATATTCGGGGCACATTGCTCGCAGAACAGATGGCCGTTGTGGCCGAAAGGTTCTGGAGTGGCAGCCACGTACCGACAAATGCAGCGTTGGAAGGCCTTTTACAAGGTGGACCGATGATCTGGTAAAGACTGCGGGAATCTGATGGATGCGAGACATACAGGACCGTTCATTATGGCGGCATTTGGGGAGGCCTATGTCCAACAGAGGACGTCTTTGGACTGAAATGATGATGATGAATTTTAGTGATTATGCTAAATAAATTAACAAATGATAGGGTCGAAAATATATACGGGCGCAAAACCATTATTTGATCATTTTGATATGGTTTTAATTTGGTCACTTCCTGTTTAAGTCTTTTAAAATATTGCAATATCCTGTTGAATTTAAACTAGGATATAATTTGATAACATTCCTTCGAATTATTTAAAATATTGCGATATCCTGTTGAATTTATGGGATTTAATTTGATAACTTCCTTTCGATTTATTTTAAACATTACAACATCCTGTTCAATTTATAACGAATTAAATGACAACTTCCTTTCTTATTTTAAAAACATATTACAGTACCCGGTTAAACTTGTGAGGATTTAGCTTGACCAGTTCCTTTTTATTTCTTTAAAATATCAGAGCATCCGGCCATATTTAAATAAGAATTTACTGTGACGATTTTCGTTCTATTTATTTTAAATAGTTTTCTATCTTCATAGTGAATTTTGATGCTTGTCAATTTCTGTGTATAAAAACCTATTTAATATATTTTGAAAGGCACTCTTTCGCCGCCTATGGAATAAACACCTTGAACTGAAGTAAGGTATTTTGTTATCATCACTATAACATTTCCTGCCGTTCTATATTACTGTGACTGTGAATTTTGTGTGACGTCGACACCGATGGCCATCATGCGCCGACATATACTAGGATAAATATCTTATAGTAAGCGTACCCCATTGTCAATCACATCATTGAACTAAGAACTGTAATACCTAAGTATATCGTCCGATATACTGACTATAGTTCTCAGAATTACATAATTTTATTTTTTCAAGTTTATTTCATACATTTTCTGATTGATTATCAATCAAAAAATGTATAAATAAACTCACAAAGTTGTAAAATGGTCACCAGTTAGTTTTATTAAATTACTCCGGGAAAAAATAAAGATCACACACGAGCCGATCAAAAATAACAATAAGAAAACACTGTAATACTCACATTAAGGTATTTTTAATATCATCACATGCGGGGCTGCTGCCTGATATCTTGTACCGTTATCCGCGTGCGTCTTCCACGCATTACAATAAATACTGAAAAAAAGAACAGTTGCGGGGGGTACGCGTGCGGAGCAATCTCGCATGCGTAATGAAATTCGCACGATATTAAAAACACCCTTACTAAGTGATATAATAAAGTCGCCCACCGTTTGATAGGTCTGTCTGTTTGCGATGAACTCAAAAAATGCTGAGTGGATTTTCATGCAGTTTTCAAAAATGGACAGAGTGATTCATAAAGAAGGTTTAGGTGCTATTTTGACGCATACCTACATATTAAGGAAGAGAAAATCTAAGGATTTTAAAGATTTCTAAAACCCCCGTCTAAAGCTGTGATGGGTCGCTAGTGCTTTACAACATTATTTTTAGTATATGAGAAACCTCAATAGTTTGTTCAAAATCAGTAACTGAATCGATTCCAATAATTTTTAAACCAGGTTACATTTTTTCCCTTAAATATTTAAAAAAAGACATGTTGGATGTCACCGACAGTAAGTTCAACACAGGTTACGGTAGGTCATAGCGGGCATTAGACGCCAGTGCACAGCTGAGTTTGGTTTGGGTGAGGTGAGGGAGCAAAACAACCCCTCAGTCCCACGAATGGCTCGGTGATCATGTACATATTTGTGCGTTTAACCGGATAACACAAAAAACTTAAAACTTTGTGATTTTTCATGACAGAGTTATAAAATTTTCTACATAGATTCTTTATATAAAAAAGACTAGAGACGTGTTTCAGGTTTTGCATCTAAAGTCCCTGATCGACGAGCGAGTAAAACCGCGGTCTTAAGGCGTCGGTAAAGCTCGCCGATGCATCATTGCAATGCGTATGAACGACGAGCCTGGCTCGCGGCTCGTCGTGTTTCCTTCATTTTCTACTCGGCTCGTCGTTCAAAACTGTTTTACTCGCTAGTCGATCAGCACCAACGAGCCGCGAGTAAAATCAACGTTCTATAAAACCGCGGTATTGGCTCGTACGTCGATCGCCCACTTTAAACTAATGTTGTACCCATAAATTGTACTATGTGAATTACAACCACAGACCGATATACTCGTACCTTTGCAGTTCCTTTAAAATCCATTTAATATAGCATTGCATTCCCCAATTACACGAGATAAAACCACAAAATTAACAACTCTCGGTATTTTATTTAAAGCCGTATTGCTCTCTACCGCAGACGTATTGCCGACTGCTGTGATTTTTACAACATGGTTTTATAATTATTTAGTTCATTTTGTTTGCACTCTGGTGCTTACCGCTGAAACACCGCAACGAAACAAAATGCTTTTTAAACCATTATTTTATTCATTTATTTAATCTTCATGTATAGTAGCGTAACGCTTTTGTATACCGTAATTAGAGACACAATAGAAAGACAATAGGTGTTCGGACAAACGCACACGTAACAAGGCATTCTCTACTCCTAAAGTTAGGTGAAAGTGAACCCCGGGGCCCTGGAACATAAGCAATGATGGAACAGAGTAGGTTTTTAGTCAGTAAGAGTTTAACACTATCTCCCGCCCCGCCCAAAGGTGGGATTTGTCATTGTATGATTTTACCTACCATAAAAAAGGCATTCTCTACTAGTCAACCAAAAAAAAGACAACATTGTGTTAGGTGTACACAATAAATAAATAACAAATATTTCAAATAGAATGTAGTATGATTAAAAGTAGTTACTTGTAATAATAAAATACGTATAAATGCTATGATTATAAACAAATAAAAACTATGATAAATATCAAATCATTACAATTATTATTTTACCGTAGGCTTTGCTCGCGTGATGATTAAAATTACCTAATGAGAATGTACTGCAGGGATAGGATAAAATAAAACCCACCATTCACGAACCTGATATAAATATTTACACGACTTAAAACTCAAATACAGTTTCACTGTAGACATCTAAAGACATCTAAATTATAATCGGACGGGAAGCCCGTAGCAGACAAATTGTATATGAGCATGTATTAAAAACCAAAAATTCGAAGACATGTTGATATTCACCAACCCGCACTGGACCCGCGTGGTGGATTACGGCTCCTTCCCTCTCCTACAGAGAGCAGGTCTAAATCCCAACAGTGGGAAAATTACAAGGCGGATTATGCTTAGGTATGCTTTTTTTTAATATAAACAGTAAATTATAATTCAGGAATTTTTACAGTAAATAACTAGGTACTTATAAACAACTAAACTAAAAAAGATTAAAACTTAATAGACTCGTGTATAAACTAAAAATAATAATATGTCCTAACGGGTAGAAAAAGAACTTACTTGGCATCAAAAACTCATCCACATCGATATCAATGGGAAAAGTGCCCAGAACGCTGGCAGCATTGCCTCGTTGAATAGCAATGCTGATTCGTTGACCGAAGAAAGCCCAGCGATTTTCGCGCCGTGCTTTGGTACAGGCCATGATTCAGAGCGAGGAGGGATGGCAGGCGATCGCCTCCTTTTGCAAAGCAGTAATGCTAGCAAAGGAGGAGGCCCCACGCCTGAGGCAACGGCCCTCACGCCCCAGCCGCCGTCGGGATTACGATCCCGATTTCACCACCACCACACGTATGCAACGCACTTGGCACACGGCTTGCGGACAGCGAGCAATGGGTAGCTCACCGTCCGAACATCTGGTAACCGTCCGGACCGAGCCCAAGTCGTCGACATGCGTGTGTTTTGTTTTTAGTTGTCAGCAAATCGTAGAGGCCCAACAGGGCCAATGCCTACTGGGGCCATGGACGGATTTCTGAAAAGTAATTCCGGCCCCTGTATAAAGGGCTAAGAAGGAACGGGGTAGGGTTTTAGTCAGTAAGAGTCTGACACTATCTCCCCCACCAAAGGCGGGAGATGTCATTGGATGATTTTACCTACTATAAAAAAACCTAATGGTAAGCAAAAATATGGTTGACAATAATGCTCACTTGTCTAGAAGCAACCTATTCACTGTTGACTCAAAGATCCCCAATTAGAGCTATCAGGAAGCATGAATTCCGACCTGGCTTCTTTTCTTATTTTACGTACAATGAAGGTATCCCTAAAACGTTTATTACATTTTATCCTACTTGGTTCGTCTCGCGGCCTGAATTATTTTGATCTGTGGCTCAATATAACTCTAGTCGGGTAAATTTATTAGGTATTTCGTATTTCAGAGAATTTTTGCAAAGTAAACTTCAACTTACTGAGAGAATGAGAATATGTTGAGATAATTGAGCAGTAAACTGTAATTTATTTTGCAATGGCACACGTTATTACAAAAAAAAAAAATAGAAGAAAGTGAAAAAGAGTGTTGCCATTAACTTAAATTAATACAATGATAAAAAACAGAGACAAAATAATGCATGGAGAAAGTAAGTACACCCATGTATGCTTACATATGTTACACTAGTTTTACTGTTTTGGGGTTGGGAAATTCCTAATGCTTTATTATACACAAAGACTTGACATAGTACAAAGTGATTTTAGAATTGATGTACAGTCAGGGCTCAAAAGTGCAGTTGCACTCTACCGACACTAAGTATGTAAAATTTCTTTGTAAAAGAGGGTCAATAGATCATTATCCATTTAGTTTGTAGCATAGAATCTAAAATATTGAATAAACTACTCGTAGTTGCAGAACACTGGACTTCTACTACAAAGAAATTTTAGACAGTTTAGCATTGTTAGAGTGCAACTGCACTTTTGACCCCTGACCGTACCTACAAAGGTGAGCTTAATTCAATATAATTTTTTTCCCAGCAAGCCTTTAGGTGGTAAGTACAGAGAGATTACATTTGAGGGTAGAATCTAGTGTACAATATAAATCTACATAAATAATCCTTCTTATACATTTATAATAAAATCTAACAATATATACTAATAGTTCGTCAATTATGAAAATAATTTTTCTTTATGTTTCCTCTCTAAGAGTTGCAGAGAAAGGTTGTCGCAAAAGGAGAGTGGCAAAGAGTTCCAGAGACGCACTGCAGTTACAGAAAAGGAGCCATCATTGCGGTTGGAAGAATGACGCATAATACGAAGAAGCAAAGAACATAGGATACAGCAAATAACTTCTCCCGCTCTGAGAGCGTCATAGTTTTTACTGACTAAAACCAACCACGGGTAATTCACCCGCTGTGCATTTTAGTCAGTAAAAACCTGACGTTCTCCCATTTTTTTTTGCCGGTGGGAAAATCATCCAATGACATCTCCGGGTGGGGTGAAAAATAGTGTCAGAATTTTACTAACTAAAAACACACTCCTCTTCGTTGCCCTTCACAGAGAGGGGGACCAACCCTTTCTTTCAGAAACCGATCCTTGGCTCCAGTAGGCTTCGACCCTGCTGGGCCCCAACGGTTTGCTGGCAACCCCTTGAGGCGCGCGTGGAACAATACATGCCGTCAGCGACTTGGGCTCAATCCAGACGATTACCGGACGATCGGACGGCGAGCTACCCATTGCTCGCCGTTCACAAGCCCAGGCGCTCACCCTTAAGATACCTTTACATTCCAGAGCCATGGTAACTTTTTCAAACAGTCCCGCAGCTGTGTTTATATCGTGCTTTCATTTTACTTTTTTACCAAAGATCGGGTTGTTGTGGCGTGCAAAAGGCGTAAATCCTTCTCGCTCTTTCCTATACAGTCATCTCTTTCTTTTCTAAAACCTCTGTGTTCCGAGAGAAACTTTGTTCAGACATAAAGCAGTGCGCAGCAGTTTTACTAAACCCACAAGGGAAACAACTTTCTCTCCGATTCATTCTTGCTTGTTTCGAAACAAGAATCCTGTTAGCTTGCTTGTCTTGTTAAAACACATTCATTTACTGTGTTATGGAAGTTACAAATCGATAAAATAAAACTATAAAGTTTGAGTGTTCAACAGCAAGACTTGCTTTTGACTTTAAACAGTGATTTCGTTTTTACTTGTACATCAAACGGAAATATAGAAATCCTTATAGGATCACTTTGTTGTCCGTCTGACTGTCTGTTTGTCAGGACCCTCTATCTCGGAAATGCGCGGAGGTATCAGTTTAAAATAGATTCATATACTTTTGTGGTCCCTTAAAGCTGTGAAAAAATCAAACTTCTAAGTTAACGTCACAAAAAACGTTCCTATTTCGACACTCTCAAGGGAATCAAAATTCATGGGGTACTTCCAAAATCCTGAAATTTGGCATAAAGCAAGGTCTTATAGCATAAGTATGGGAATAAATCTGAAAACGGTACTTATAGTTGTTACTTCACAAAAATAAACTTGTTTTTCAATCCGAATAAATATTTGAAACTTCATTCTGGTTTTTTTTTAATTGATATAAACTAGTGCTTGACTGCGGTCCCACCTGATGGTAAACAGTGATGCAATCATTAATGGTAATGCGTGCCTATCTAGTGCCTAATCACTCTAGTCTTGAAAACACCTAAATTATAATCAGACGCGAAGACCGCAGCAGGAAAATTTTCACAATCCTTTGATGTACGCGGTTTGAACTATTCACAGAATTTAGTTTGTACTGAACCCTCAGTCCACGCGTAGTTTACTTGTACAGTTTTTTTAATACTCTTTATTATGTACACTATAGAACAGATAAGTAGAGGAACATTTTATTGGAGTGACACAATAGGCGGTCTTATCGGTAAAAGCGATCTTTTAAAGACATCCTTTGGGAATATTTAGAAAGGAGGATAGACCATACTGCATGTTTATTTGGTATGATTATATCTTCTGATGTTTGCATTAGAAACTTTTAGTACCTAACTTTTACTTTTATTTGTTAAGAACAAGCATAAATTGGTAGTTTTCTCATTTTTTAGGGGCCCGCACCTCAGTCGGTGAAAACGTAAACCTTATCATTTTGTTTTCCGTCTGTCATAACCATTTTCCGTAGGAAGCATTGAAGTATTAAGCTGAAATTAATATCAAATACTCAGGTCTACTACTCTTTGGAACAGACTACTTTGACTGGTTTAGTGGTTAGTGGCCCTGACTGCTATGCCGGAGGTCGTGGGTTCGATTCCCACCCAGAGCAAATGTTTGTGTGATGAGCACGATCATTTGTTCTGTGTCTGGGTGTTATTTATGTATATATTTAGAAATATATAAGTATGTTTATCAGCTGGCTGGTACCCATAACACAAGCTCTGCTTAGCTTGGGACTAGACGGTGTTGTGTGATAGTTGTGGAAATATTATTATTATTATATTACTTTACAATGCAATCTAAAGACAAGGTTCAGAACAGAACTATAAAAAAAAAATATTTATCACCTGCAAACTTGTCTGCCAGCAAGGGTGCTGAACCATTATTTATTTTAAAATTAATTACCTGCGTAGCCAGAGGGCTGGCTCGTTCTTCGCCCAAAGAATTAGCACTGCCATTCAACGTGGCAATGCTGCCAGTCTTCTGGGTACATTTCCGGATGATAGCGATGCTGATGATAGAGGAGTACTTCGAAGCCTGAGTGTACTGTGTTTTTTTATTATATGTACAAAGGTTGGTTTTAGTATAAATAGTTTAACTGATATTTATGGCTTTATACATGTGTAGGTAAAAATAAAGAGAGTTTGAAAAATACCACAACCCAAATTCGTCATCACGTTATTATTACCTACCAAGATAAGCTCTTTTATGATTCGATTAAAGCGCATATTTTGACAATCGCAAGGAAATCAAAACCTAAAGGGCATTTCCCGGTGAAGCAAGATCTTACTTCTCATAGCATAAATAAAGACAAAGTCCGAAAACCGTTTTGTGGTCATATCATAATATAGTAATTACTTTTTGCGATTCAGAAAAATCTTCGAGTCTCGACTCGGCAATTTAACTATTTAAACCTTGATTATTTTGTACCGAACCTTCAGTGTACGATTCCGGCTCGGATTGACCCAAAAGTACCAATAGAAAGAATTTTTCAAAAGCGATGGTCCAAAAAAAACCCAGAGTCGATTCAAACAAATTAGGTATCAATAGCTTTATTAAAATGCACAATTTACCCCACCGAAAAAAAATTGCCCATATCCATGGGGTATATGAGTTATAGACGAACAAAGTATATATGGAAAAATCGTGAATAACTTGTTATTTTTACCAGTTTTTTCAACAACATTATATTAATAATAATAATCATAGGACAATAATAAATATAACTAGCGATCATATGCAACTATCAAGTTCAAAGTCCTTTATTAATGAGATTACGTCTATTTTTTTAAGTTCTCTAGCATAATTACCTATCTTTGTTATTCATTATTTTGTTTTCGCTAAACAAATACACACAAATACTTCAGAATATGATGCGTTCATCTTACCTCTCGCTCTATTGAGTGAGCGAGAGGCTTACCTATAGGATCGCGAGCGCGCCAACGGACGCCAGTCGCCATTTTCTATTCTTTTGTTCCTTAACTTGAACCGAGGTTCTAACGGCGCCGACGCAGTCCTTCGTTTGCTTTGCTACCGTTGTGATCTGTGCGTTTCATTATTGGATTTTTAAGGCCTGCTTTTTCTACACCGGACACCGATTTTCATTATTGGATTTTTTTGACCTGCTTTTTCTACACCGGACACCGATTTACTCTTTGTTTTGGACATTGCTGTTGCAGCTGTATTCATGGTCGCCGCACATTGGGCAGTTGTGCCCACATAATAAGCATTATATATTATCTGGCCTGGG
Source organism: Leucania comma (assembly GCA_958295575.1). Taxonomy (NCBI): domain Eukaryota; kingdom Metazoa; phylum Arthropoda; class Insecta; order Lepidoptera; family Noctuidae; genus Leucania; species Leucania comma. The sequence continues at coordinate 8,435,801 of OY282469.1, forward strand.
CCAGGTACCAAGACGACCTTATGCAACCTGCTGGGTTCTTAGATGATATATTAATAGACATTGAAAATAATTGAAATAAATATTTTTCCCACAGTATTTGTTTTTTTTTTTTAAATAAGCTACTGAAAAAATAAATATTCTGAGACAAAATAGGCACATTCAACTGTAAAAGGATTTCACGACAAAAGTATCTTGACATATGATTTACAAGCTGTGAAATATAAGATTTCAACTTGATAGGTTCATATAATCGCTACTTATATTTATTATTGTCCTATGATTATTATTATTAATATATTGCTGTTGAAAAAACTGATAAAAATAACAAGTTATTCATTATTAATATATTGCTGTTGCAAAAACTGGTAAAAATAACCAGTTATTCATGATTTTTCCAATATACCTACTTTGTTAGCCTATAACTTTTATATCCCATGGATATGGGCATAATTTTTTCGGTGGGGTAAATTGTGCATTTTAATAAAGCTATTGATATCAGATTTGTCTAAATCGACTCTGGGTTTTTGGTCCATACATTTTTGGACCATCACCTTTGTTCAACATTTATTAAGTTAGAAATCTTTCAAACCTGGTATAAGGGAAACCGTGAAGTAGAAGGGTAAAGATGCATGAAAGCGCCTAAATGGGTGCGTTCATGTTACAGCGCATTTAGACGCGTTCAATGCACATACTGAAATGTGACGTCATCACCATTAGACTACGCCTCAGTCTTCCAATAATTAACATGCAAATTGCTGCTTCATTAAGGCCGATTTTTTAATCATCAGTTAACTTCTATCTGAGGAATAAATATGGCGGTTTGACATAATTTTCTACATAAAAGCTGTCAAAACGTCCAACATATTCTTCAGATAAAAGTTATCTGGCTATTGAAAAATCGGCCCTAAGTAATCAATTTTTAAGCTATTTTCAGAAAAAGATGGCTTTACGGTGTTATTTTGTTGTTTAATATTTAAAATATTGTATAAAATAAAATCACACACCCAATCACAGTCTTCCATAAGTCCGGGTTTCCCCATGATTATTTTCTTCAACAAACTATTACTTCTTTTATCTTCATTTACGCCAAAGCCCAACTGTTTAGCTTGCCGTTTCCATTACGTAAATCAAACTGCATTGCTCGATCCGACCATAGACAACAAGGGAGCAACCACAAACACGCATCCGTGTTAATTGTTCAACCATAACCACTTAGTGCGTTAAACAATAATGTGTGACAACCCTACACGGGCCGATGTTCAGCGATCTGTAATTATTAGCTAGCTTTAATAGTTAGGGGTGGCCCGTGCCCTATTGTCAGCGGGTATATGCATTCTGAATTTTTAGTCCTCGGACAGCGTGAGAAGCTGCCGCGGATGCTAAGACCGGTGCAAAGTATCAAACCGCTTTATGCGTCCCTATCGGTGCATCTCACTCTTACACACAATACGTTTTGGGTACGTTTCACTCTGCATATTGCTAATCAATGGACTTCCCTGCTGGAGTCTGTGTCTCCTGACAGCTACAACCTGGTTTCTTTAATTTTCTAGTAAATAGGTTACTTCTTAGTAAACGTGCTCATCCACCATTATCATCGCTTACCATAAGATAAAATATTGCTTAAATGGTCTCATATTAAAAAAAATAAACAACATTATACCCTGAGTAAACAAGTCTAGCCCCTATTTCTCGCAGTAAAAATGTATTTACTTCCCTTTTTCTTGCTTTCTCTTTATCTTCGTTTTTTCTTTCTTTTTTTCCCTTTATTCCTTCTTTTTTCTTTCCTTCTTTTTTCCGGACACTGTGGACACTGTGCAGCACCCGCCACCGCTCCCGTATCCGCCCTAGTTAACGCGCATCACTCTGAACAAGGCCTTAAGGATGGTGGTTGTATCGCGACTATCATTAATTAAAATTACCCTTATAATGACAGTGTGAAAGTTTGGAGCCTCCTGCGATATGTGAAAATTACGTTGCTATGTTTGGTGGTAAAGTTTTAGTAATTAGATGGGAAATGCGTGTAGGAATATTTGACATTAATCGGGGAGAGGAATTCCGTTTAGAGCTCTACATGCATTGTTCTTGTAAACGAAAAAATAATTCTATTTAAAAAAGAATCGTAAACAAAATACATTCATTAATGTGAATGTGTTATAATAATATTAGTTGCATTTATATGGTTAGATAATAGGAATGCTTCTTTTTAATGATTGATAGGAGTAACTAGCTGATTTAAATCAAGTGGTAGTGGAACTAGTTTCATTTCTTTTTTGGTTTAAAATTAATTCTTCTAAAAAAATATTTTGGCTGGTAATTGTATCTGTTACTTGAGCCAAATACTAATATTTTTTTTTTTATAGAATTCTACAAAGATTAGTCTGTTCCTACATTCTAATTAGCGAGTTAGTGATAGCGTGACGAGTGACAGGACAGAATGGAAGAAAAAAACGTGTTGCGCCGACCCCAAATAAAACGGAATAAGGGCAGGAAGATGATGATGATGATACAAAGATTAGTCTGAGCTCAAGGTTTATTTTATACCAGGGAAAACTGGCATAATGGCAATAAGACCTAAAGCCTATCAGTATAATTATAGACCTCATGATTTGATTTTTTCAGAAATATATCAAAACTAGTTACTGAGACAGTGGCAGTGCCTCCTGCACTGTCAAGCGTTTACGTTTTATCTCATTTTAATCCCGTGATAGTAATAGACCTTTATCGATTTCTGTAAAATCTCTCAGTTATACCCCAGACCATTAGAACGGCTGTTTACAAAATAAAGAGATTTTTTCCGGTGGGTAAAAATCATCGAATGACCAATCCCGCCTTCATGGTTCCAGGGCCCTGGTATGCATTTTCACACTTCCCCAAGGCCCCAGAGTAGGCTTTGACCCTGCTGGGCTCCTACAGTTTGCTGACAACTCTTTGGGCGGATCGAAATTATGGCTGCGGCTGAGACGTGAGCGTCGTTGCCTGATGCGGTCGGCTTCCACCTTTGCTAGCATTACTGCTTCGCAGAAGGAAGCGACCGCCTGCCACTCCTCCTTGCTCCGGACCATGGCCTGTACCAAGGCCCAGCGCGAGAGCTCGCCGCCGCCGATCGCCCTCATAAGGACACGGCGATGCTGTTCCCAAGCGGGGCTCACCTCTAGCGTATGCTGCACCGTGTCCTTTGGACGGTCCACACAGTGGAGACATCCGGGCGTCACCTCCGCATAAATCCATTGCAGGTACTTCCCGAACTTGCCATATTCGGTGAGAACCTGCGTCATGCGGAAAGTGAGAACACCGTGGGGTCTTTCCAGCTACGCCTCAAAGATGAGACTTACTGCCTGACAAACTAAAGAGTAAATTGTTAAAAAAAAGACTTGCCAATCCCTGAATTGCTCAATCGCAACATTAGACCTGTACGTTACCGCCAAAAGGTGAAGCTTATGTTTTTCTTAGGACCATAATGATCTTCAGTCTATAACGTGGCTTTTAAATTTCTATGGATATCCACACGCAGTAGTGTAAATTCATCATCATTATCATCATTATTTCAGCTGAAAGACGTCCACTGTTGGGCATAGGCCAACCTTCCCCAAGTCGTGCCACAATAAACGCTCTTGTGCGTCTTGCATCCATCTCGCGACACACACCAGGTCAGTGGTCTTCCAACGCTGCGTCTTCTGGTACGTATACGGTCGGCACTCCAGACCCTTTCGGTCCCAACGGCCATCCATTCTCCAAACAATGTGTCCTGCCCACTGCCACTTAAGTTTGACGATTCTTCGGGCTATGTCAGTAACCTTGGTACTCTGTAATAAAAAAAAAGAAAACAATTGGACACTGTAATAGATTTAACCCATCGGAATTATCATTGGTAGTTCTATTTATAAGAACAAACCAGTTCTATCAACAAAACATCAAAACCAAACATCTTACATTTCAAAAACCTCATTTCTCTCCAAATCAATTTTCTCCCTAAAAATACAAATAATATCACAAAAATCACAAATCTAATACAGCAAAACAAATCGTTGAACATTTCGTCCCTTAGTCTACCCCTCAAATATTCTTTAGTACATAATAAATTGAATTGTGTCTTCATCGTATTGTATAAAGCGAAGGGCCAACGGCACGTGACTAACGACCCATTCCTACAAATAATTCCCTTTGCAATAGTCCCTGCCTCAAGTGAACAGATTAATTTTAGTTTCTCAGTGTTTTAGAGTTCGTGTCAAAGAGATAAACTGGAGGTACGGGTAGTACAAAGCATAACTACTTACAAGCAACCTTTATATCACAAAGATGAGAGCTTTGGTAAGATTTTAATTTGATATTGCCTTTGTTTTAAGGATTGTGAAAATTAAAAGAAAATGTTTTCTGCAAGGTTGTAGATAGTACTTCGATTTAAGCTTAAGAGTTATGTTGTGATGTAATTAACGTAATTGTGAAAACGATAGAGCATCGCCGTGTTTTCGTGGGGGCGTTCGGCGGCAGTGATCTCTCGCGCCGGGCCTTGCTATAGGCCTTGGTCTGAAGCTAGGAGGAGAGGCAGGCGGTTGCCTCCTTCTACAAAAGCCCCAGCCGCCACCGGAATCCCGATCCCGATTTCTGGCCACGGTAGGCGCCGGCTTGACGACAGTGAGCAATAGGTAGTTCGCTATCCAACCGTCCGGTAACCGTCCGACCGTCCGGCAAGTCGTCGACGGCGCGTAATATTTCACGCGTGTCTCAAGGAGTTGTCAGCAAACCGTAAGGGCCCAGCTGAATATGTAAACATTGTAAGGCTAATTATGCTAAACTACTAATATTGTTACTAGTATGAATTAGTAACAATATTAATATTATAATGTATCAGTCTTACAACGTATCTCTATGAGGAAAGGGAGCCGTAATATAGTAACCACGTTGGCCCCATGAATGTTGGTGGATTTCATGTCTTCGAATTTTTAGTTTCTCGGACCTGTTTTCTCACGATGTTTCCCTTCACCATTTGAAACCAGTGGTGATAAATTACATAAAGTAATGTGCCTGAATAGGTTTGAAGCCACGACCACCACAACAACTCGTAAGTCGGGGCCGCCACTAGACCAGCAGAGCTCTAAATATACCTACAGACATGTTAAAGCACCTATGTGCCCCTATTTGCAAATAAATTATTTAAAGTTTGAAATACGTATTATAATTAAAGTAGTGGATTTATACAATCGAGTTAAAGTAATTTGACTCATTTTTGTAAATGACTTTAAATCATAAAAAAATCGAAGTCGAGTTGATCGATGAAAACTTTTAATATTTAACGACTTCGCACCAACTGTTCAAGTCGTATTATTACTGGTCATTAAAAACGATTGGACGCCAATTACTTAAATAAAAAAACCGGAACTTGACTAGTTATATTGAGTCGTGTTTAAGGCCAAGTACTGAAATTTGATTTAACTTTGTAAGGTTCCGTATTGAAAAGTGGACATAAGGATGTCCACTTTTCACTTTTTCGTCAATTTATGTATGTAAAATGTCACGGTATCGGAAGTAGCACAATTATATAGACGAAGGTGAAGTTTACTACTAGATTGTTCGAACGAGTCATCGCAGCGTTGAAATGCAAAGGGAGGAACTGAAGAAATACTATAGGGTATCTGGTAATTAGTGAAAGATACTTAAACACGTGATTGTAGTCATGATAACAAACAACTTTTACTGTGGCACCAAACCTAAAGTCGTGAATAAAAATCTGCTGGTCAAGTCAGACATTTGTGTTCGCCTAACTGGTCAAAATTGTCAACTTGGCTAATTTTTTTTTGTGATTTCAGGTTTGGTCCCATAGTAAGAGTTGTTTGATATCATGACTACAATCACGTGTTTAAGTATCGTTCACTAATTACCAGTCATCCTATATAGGAGAGGTTTTTTGTCAGTAGAAGTCTGACATTACCTCTTATTCAACCCAGAGCAAAAGAAGTTATTTAATGATTCAAGAAAATGATAAATCACAGAGATTCATTAAGAGGCACTTCAGGAAAACGGATTAAAAATCTTTGAGCAAAGGTTCTTCAGTCAAGCGTGACAGTCTTTTCAACCAACAGAACTTCGAGGAAATAAACATTCAGGTGAACATTCTTCAGTCAAATGAATTTTTGTAATAATAAATATGTTGTTGACACAACTCGAGAAATTATTTGAACGAAACGAATACTTATTTACAATTATAAATAATGGTAATTGGAAAATTTCGAGGGAAAATTCCTTGATTCGATATCCTCTATATTAAATCAAGGAATTTATGTTACAGGTTACATTCTACAAGGTTACAGAATATATTCAATAACATTCATACAGGGTTACTGGACATACAGGGTTTTATATTTTTACAGTACACTATGGCAGACTAAAGTTTACATAATATAGCAGATTTTCAGAGGTTTTTACTAGAGTAGTTTTACACAAATTTATGTTTTTATTTCTATAAAAACCTAGGTAATATCCACGAGATATCTGTGTAGCCAAAATATCTGGAGAAATATGTGTAATAACATCATAATCACGTAAGAGCGGTTGTATGAAAATGTACCTCGGGTTGACCGCTCTTACTTAATGATCCTCCCGATCGAAATCTGATTACGGTGGCCAATCGCAACAGAAATTAGCCGATTCCACGGGGATATTTTAGTGCACAAGTGTGTGAACAAAAACAGGTGCACTCTATGTTTCGTTACTCTCATAATTCGATGGGATGGTTAATCCAACATGATCGGAGAACGATCAGGTGCAGGGCAAACGGCTTTACGAGCTTTCCAAGGTACGACTACGGGGTTTTCACACCATCGACTTCCCAACTCCAGACAGTAGTTCTTATTAGACAAATTCAATGGCTCTTTTAGCCCAAAAGAATGGAATCACAAAAAGCTTAACAGTTGAACTTGCGACCACAAGACCAAAATAGTTAAATTGATATAAATTTAAGTAAAGAATCTAAACAATCGATGTAATTTATTATTGATTTCAAGAGATTTGAAAATCTATTAAAATGTTATCTCATAACTTATACTTACTTACTATTTAACTGATATAAATTGGCCTTGGGATTTTATGGTTCTTTTTTCACCAGCTGAGCAAGTTCGATGACCTGTAGGTAGTTTTCAGTCGTTGCGTACTAACTACCTACAGGTCATTGCACTCGATCGGCTGATTTTTACTTAAAAATAACAATTTTGTAAATGCGTATATTAATTCGAGCTTTAGAAAAAAAATATTATATTTTTTATTTTATCTTTACAAATCGATGTGTTTGATGTACCGAATCGACCCGCCACGGGGTTAAAACGATAAAAATTTAACGGTGTATATTTATGTTTTGACGTATTTGTTTAAATTAAACATATACTTTATTTTATTTGTGCAAAAATCTAGAATCGTGGCTGGTGGTGGCTGGGGTAAAAACCTTCAAGCATTGTCCTTTACTAGTGTTAGTATCTATATTTTGAAACTCACATTTTTTTTAAATAACTTCTTCAATTGCCATATGTAACAACTGCCGCACCTGATCTCAAACCTCTTTCGTAACGTCTTAATACCAGCAACGAAGAAACAAAAAATCTAAATAAGAGCTTCTAGACAGATTTTTACCCAACTGCAGTAAACTCAAAAGGAGGTTAATGCGTTTACCGAAAGCCGTTTAGAAGATCATATGAACGTAATAAGGTGCCTCGGATGCAAATGACAGACCTGAATAGTTCCTTCCACAGAAGGACGGTATACGAAACTAAATACATAAAGTTGTTGTAAAAATTTTGCATTTGCAGGACAGGGGAGGAAATTGCGTTCATTATGTTGTTTAATGCTGTATTAGCGCAACTTTGTGTGGCCTTACTGTTTTCTAGTTGTTATAAGATCCACTTTAGGTTCCTGCTTTATGCAACAGAAGATTTTACCAGAATGTGGAATAGAGAAGTTGGACTGTATTAAATAGCTGGTGTTGGTGGTTGTTCTGTATGAAACTCGGTTTGAGCTTACCCAATCTTGGAACAAAGTGACAAACGACAAAGCCAAAGAAACGTCTTACCTTTATCGCCTTTTCAGCCTTCCTCGAAGTACTCTGGATGAAGCAGCACTGTTGAAGCTGGTTACTGATCACACAACACGGTTATGCTCACTTTGTCCCTTGATTTATCGATTTATTGAGGAGCGCGCCCAAAAAGAAAGTTACCGCACGGCGGCCCGATTTCAACAACACGAAAAACCGGGAGAGGGCGCTTGTCCTGTCATCTAAGCAGCCCGCTATTGGCTGATTTCTGGCATAGGACGCTCCATGATCTTTGCGCCGTCAGCTGAACCAATCATGGGTTAGAATACAGAACATACCCCCTACCGAAACCATAGTGATGGTTTCCTAAAAATGAGATTACTATACTATCTAGGACATTGATAACTAATCTTAAATTATACTCTAAATTAAATAAAAAACGTTTTATTTGAAATTAATTGGCGTAAGGTAATAGGGCAAGTTTATTTATAGGTCTCTGTAAGACACCCTTTTCTGTGCGCAGTGTCACGCACCTAACTATTGAGTCGGGACCGGGATGTAACTTCTCAATCTTGCCGAGAGGCCAAGTGCAAGAGGGAACATTGTCAGTTTTAATTATTACTAAATCTCCAACTTTAGGATTAGAAGAAGAGATAAACCACTTGGCTTTCTGTTGTAAAGTGTTTAGATATTCATGACTCCAACGTTTCCAGAACAGTTGGGAGCACTTCTGGATATACTGCCACCGTGACAGCCTATTGATATCAATATCTCGCACGTCGTACTCAGGAATGGAGACTAAACTTCGTCCAATTAGAAAGTGTCCGGCGGTTAATACGTTAAATTCGTTGGGGTTGTCACTTGAAGGAAGCGGACACAAAGGGCGCGAATTCATTATGGCTTCTGCCTTACAGAATATCGTAGCAAGTTCCTCAAACGTTAAGGACTTTTCCCCTACACACCGCACTAGATGATATTTGGCTGACTTAATGCCCGCTTCCCAGAGACCACCCATGTGAGGAGCACTGGGGACATTAAATTTCCAATCAACCTGCCGTTTAGCGCAACCACCCGAAATGTCATCTTGATTCTCGCGCCAGAACTTTTGTATCTCCGACAGATGTCGGTTTGCGCCAACAAAATTAGTTCCACAATCAGAATAGAGAACAGCGCACAGACCTCTGCGAGCCACAAATCTATCCAGGCATGCGAGAAAACAATCAGCGGGGAGAGAAGACAACACTTCGAGATGTACTGCTTTAGTTGAAAAGCAGACAAATAGTGCCAAGTACGCTTTTGTCACTTTAGCATTACGACGTAAGCTTTCTTTAATTAAGAATGGACCTCCGAGGTCAACTCCGACGTTAGAAAATACCTTATTAGGTATCAACACAACAAACAAAAGTACTTTATTTTTTAATTTTATCTTTACAAATCGGTAGGTTTTCATGTGGATCGACCCTCCACGGGATTAAAACGATCAAAATTTAACGGTGTATTATGCTAAAACTAAATTCGGGTCTGATCTTTTAGGGAACAGACGTAATGTTTAGAAATAAAAAAAAACTTAAGAAAATAAAATGGTACTACATTTCTTGGAATATTCTATACAAACTGTGATATCTGCTATTGATATAAACTAAACCAACTTATTTATTATGAATATCAAAGTAGATAGGTTTCTTGTAAGGTTTAAGCGCTCATTTTCTTGTATCCTATCTTGTGTGGGTGTAAAATCTATGTCACTGTATAGTTATTTCTAAATGTACAATAAGAAGTCACAAAAGTAGACATTCTGTAAACATCATATTGATAACTACTATGTTATTGTGTAAGTCGTACTTACATATTTACAAAGTTTCTAAATCAAAATGATTGCTATAAATTTTCACGCAGTTTATAATAATAATACGACTTTACGAAGCTACTAGGGTTTCCACTACACTCTCTTACCAAATAAACACGAGAAAACTATTTAACTTTAAGCACTAGGAATGAATAAAAATGCTATTATTAATAATAATAAGCGGTACTTCTAGACACGACTCGTATAGTCAGGAACTTCCTTTTTCTGGAGACCCTGTTCCCGATACCGGTGGGATATTATTTTTATATTTTTTAAATATTTAAAAAAATATGTATGTAAATGAATAGAATAGAATAGAATAGAATATAACTTTATTGTACACCAAGAAAGTTAATTAATCAATACTAAACTTAAATCTATGGGTACAATGGCGGTCTTATCGCTGAAAGCGATCTCTACCAGACAACCTTAGGATGGATCGTAAGATCTAAAATAAATACAGGGGGTAGTCTGCGGTGTACTAATAAGAAAATAAATAAATAATTATAAAACGAATATATATATATATATATACATACATATTATAAAATGTTACACAATTTCATAAAAAAAAAGGAAAGAAATAAGGTAGAGTTGGTGAAAGAAATAAATTAAGTAGAATCAGGATAGCATTAAAGAGACAGGAAATGGTCTTTAACCAAATTTTTAAAAGAACCTAGTGACTGGGCTTGCCTAATAGGTGAAGGCAACGCGTTCCACAAACGCACCGCCTGGATCGCAAACGACTTGTCGCAAAACTTAGTAGAATGCGAGGGCATCAAAAGTTTCAAATTCTCCGATGATCTCAAGTGTCTTGAATGTGTGTCATGAAGGAACTTAAAACGTTCTTTGAGATAAGAGGGGGTTGTAGGAATAAACAGAACACTGTAAAGCAATGATAAAATATGGGCATTCCGGCGAAGGCGGATTGGCAGCCACTTGAGCCTGTTACGAAATTCAGAAATATGATCATATTTGCGCAATCCAAATATGAATCTAATACAGAAGTTTTGGAGTCGCTCAAGCTTATCTAGCTGCACTTCAGTTAGATCCAAATAACTGACATCGGCATAATCAAGGATTGGGAGAAGGAGGGATTGGGCGAGCGCAGTTTTGGTAGCAGTAGGAAGAAAATTGCGCAGTCTTCGTAAAGACCCCGCAGACGCAAACATCTTGCGGCTAACTTCTTGTAACTGAGGACCCCACGAAAAGTCTTTATCAATAATAATACCCAGGTTCTTCACTGAGTCACTGTAAGAAATGATCGAACCATCAAAAACAATCGGTGGAAACCGCGTCCAGTCGATTCTTGAGCGTAACCTAGGACTGCCGACAACAATGACTTGGGTCTTCGTAGGATTGACCTTCAGACCGTGAGTCACACTCCACTTAGATATAAGAGCTAAATCTTTATTTACCATGTTAACTGCTTCGGAGAGGTTATCTAACGGAGCTTGCGAATATATTTGCAGATCGTCAGCGTAAAGGTGGTAGGATGAGAGAATATCATTGGAAATAGAGTTTATAAAGATAGCGAAAAGAAGAGGAGATAGAACGCCCCCCTGCGGTACGCCGGCAGAGGTATTGCACCATGACGAGGATGAATCTTCAATGCAAATACGTTGCCGACGGCCACACAGGTAACTACGAAACCAATCAATCGCCGTTGGAGATATGTTAAGAGAGCTTAGTATGCCAAGTAAGATATCAAAATCGACGGTGTTAAAGGCGTTGCTAAAATCTAACAAGGCAAGGACCGTCAGATTTCCGTTTTCCATACCAAGTCTGATATCGTCTGTAATGTTAACGAGAGCTGTAGTAGTGCTATGACCTGGACGAAACCCGGATTGGTAAGGATTAAGGAGGCGATTTTTGCAAAGGAAAGTACTAAGTTGGCTATGGATAAGGCGTTCTAGGACTTTGGATAGGAACGGTAGTATGGAGATAGGACGGAATTCAGAGGGGGAAACCGGATTACACTTTTTCGGAAGAGGGATAATTTGTGCTTCTTTCCAAGAAGAGGGGAAAGTACCACAGGAAAGGGAATAATTAAGGATATGGCAGATGACAGGAAGGATTTCGTCAAGAACAGGGAGTATCATCTTGCGACTGATACAGTCACTACCAACAGCATTAGACGTGATAGATTCTATACTCTTCTTAACATCACAATCCGAAAATTGATTAAAGACAAAAGGTGAATAATCGGGAGAAGGAAGAAATGAAAGATCATTTAACGTTTTTGCTTTGATAGTACTATTAAAATTAGAAGAGGTGGAGAAATGTTGATTAAGTAATTCAAGATCTATATCCTTAGGAATAGAATCTTGGCGCGACTTTCCGACTCCCATGGATCTAAGAAATTTCCAGACTTTAGCTGGGTCACCGTTTTCAACGGACTTATGAATGTGGCGGCGTTGAGCATCCCTACATACCAAGTTGCTGCGATTGCGAATTGCAACATATTTTTCTCGATTTAACAAAGGACATCACCCACGGTCCATACATTTTTGGTCCAAATTTAAAAGTGCCGGCCAAAGAAAAAAAATACAATATTCTGTTAGAACTTGTTCTTACGAACATTTTTTACTATGGCAAGAATGCTGTGGGAGCATTAGCCTCGGTATTATTTAAGTTCAAAAATGATTGGTTTTCAAAGAAAATTTTCTCAAAAAATGAAATATCCTATACATAACAATACTTTAAAAAAAAATGCAACAGCAAAAAACAGCCAGTAGCTGTGTCTTTACTGCATTATTTAAAAAAAAATTGTATTTGTTGAGATTTTCGAAGAATAAAAATACCGGTGTAATGCTCAATGCTTTAATTGTTTAGAAAAGTCATAACAAGTACCCATATAGTTATCTTTTAGAACCACATAAAAAAAACCATATGACGGCGAATTTCAAAAAGCACTCATTTTAGACGGTCAATATCAGAAGGTGGGGTTGCGGTGTCTAATAGTAGTGTTAAGAAAACGTTGGAAAGCGTTTCATGAAATGCTGGATGATGGAGAATTTATGATCTCCCCTAAAAAACCCCTTTTGTGGTCAAAAAGAACTCTCATTTTAGACATGATAGGCTCCGCGAATTTTTAGGGATCGCTTTTGAAGTATTTGCCTTATATGGAGATGGCGGGGCTTTGCATGTGCAAAAACGGAGTAAGCGTATTAAAAATGCGACCATACCTACGGGTTGGCAGAATTTAGTGGAGCCTTCTTTGTGCGAAAGCGGCACGCATACGTACAAGTTTGCTTTATGTACTCAGCTAAGGTCAAATGCTGATCTAGGATCACACCGAGCGTGCTTCTCCCGAGGGATCGGATTGGTATAGGTATGTGGTGATCAGAGGGAGACCCTTGAAGAACTCCTGCTCGTATGGGAGGTGAGGAGATCTCCCCGCTATCGCATAGAGAGAGCGCTACCATCTGATAGTCAATAGTAGAAGGTCCTCCTCCTTTTTCGCTCACTCTTCACAGAGTGGTCGTGGTTGACGATGTTGCATTTTCGTTGGCAAGTGAGGCTCCCGCGATGTGTCTCCACTTATCCCGGCTAACGGCGTCTCGGGAACACTGGACTATGGAAGTTTGTGTTGCAGCTTTGATGTGGTCTGTCCAACGCGTAGGTGAGCGCCCGCGTGACTGCTTCCCTTCCACTTGTCCCTGGACAACGAGTCGCTCCATGGAATCTTCGTTGCGACCAATGTGACCAAAATATTTAAGGATTCGTACTTGCACAGTCGACAATAATCTCTGTTTGATTTTTAACCCTCCAGAATCGAGATGTTAGTCCTCCGCGCTGTCCAAGGGATCCGCAGCAGTCGCCGCTAACACCACATCTCGAGTGCATCGATTTTGCGTCGGTCTTTGAGGCGAACCGTCCACGTTTCTGCGCCATAAAGAAATATTGGGAAGACCAAGCTTCTCATGAGGCGGACTTTCGTGGCTTTAGTGATGTTACGGTTGCACCAGATCCTTTTCAGCCTGTCAACAGCAGGTCGTGTGATAACACATCTCCTTCGAATCTCATCTTCACATCATCCAGTGTTCGTGACGGTGGAACCAAGATATACATACGATTGAACAACTTCATAGTTGGCAATCACAGTGATATCAGGATGATTCAGTTCAGCTCGATCCACTATCATCATCTTGGTTTTGTCTCTGTTGAGCGTAAGACCGAAGGAGAGGCTTGTTGTCTCTAAAAGTGTCAGCAGGTGTTGGAACACCTGCATCGAAGGACGATATGGATATCGTCCTTCGATTGTGCTAGAAGGGTAGTGTCAACGGCATATCTCAAGTTAGACACCTTTCTACCTCCCACTGAGATCCCTTTGTCCCACTGTTCCAACACGATTCTCATTATATACTCTGTATAAATGTTGAACAGGAGTGGAGACAGTATACAACCCAGTCGAACGCCAGCGTGGGTGTAAAAGCTTTTTGAGTCAACGTCGTCTATATGAACAGTCGCAGTTCCGTCCTCATAAAGTCGGCGTATGAGACTAACTAGGTGGAGCGGTACTCCCATTTGAATTAGCACGTCCCATAGAATATGCCATTTCACGGTATCGAAGGCCTTGCGGAAGTCGACGAAGCAGATATAGAGTGGGATGTTATAGAGTATAACATCCCACTCTATATCTGCTTCGTCTTCGTCTTCGTCTTCGTAGACTTTTCGATTATTTGTCGAAGAATTAGTATCTGCTCTCTTGTTCCTCTACCCTTGACAAATCCCGCTTGCTCAATAGCTATAGTGGAAGGTCCGATTCAATAAAAAGTTCCGCAAGATGAGTACTAGACAATCTGGCACACCGAGTTGATATAGCTTAAATGATAAACCATTATGTTACACTTTTTCAAAAGCTTTCGTTGAGTCAAAAAACTAGACGTCCATCATCGCGTTCTGATGGAAACCTGCGCATTGGTGTTCAACAAATCGCTGGACTTGTTCGATTCGTAAACCAAACTACCGTTGGGAATAACACTCTTAACTTCAGCATAATCTCTGCGCTGCTTGTAAATAAGCCTCTCGTAGATTTTATCGAGGACATTGAATGGACTGATGAAAAGGTAGCTGGAGGGGCAAACTTGACTTGGACTTGCATAGTTTAGGAATACCGATATTAGTGACCTTTTTCCACGCTTGGGGGAACATGTTATTCCTTAATGCACCATTGAAGACGACGCTCATTAGTATTATGAGTTGGGATGGGAATAGTTTAAACACCTTTTTGATGACACCGTCAGAGCCGAGGTCTTTCCGGGGCTAAAGCTTTTTGATGATATTCCCCACCTCCTCTGAGATAAAGAGGGACAAAGGATCATTAGGATCTTCGATGAGTGCTAGGGTAAGTCACCACATTGTGTGATGGTAAACGGCAGCTACCTGGAACTTTCTATTCAAGCTCTAACTCTTTGTTTTTACAATTCATGTTACCAAAAATGTACGGAAAATGTTTTTTTAAAACTTAAATAAAACCCAGGGCAATGGTCCTACAGTTTTGGTGCGATAATAAAAAATGCTCAAGGGGTCAAGCTCTAACAGATTACCATATTTTTTTTTCTTGGCCGGCACTTTGGAATTTGGACCAAAATAAATGATCTCCTTTGGTTTACCTCTAAATTTAGACTTCGCCGCTGCTTTCCTCCTTAACATATCCTTTAAGTCATCTGTTAGCCAAGGGGCCGGCAGGTGCTTCATTTTCACAGGCCGAACAGGTGCATGGTTATCGTACAGTTGGAAAAGTTTGGAGTTGAGTAAATTGACTTTTACATCAATTGACTCAGCGGTAATAAGATCAGACCAGTCAATGTTTGCCGCATCCTCACGGAGACTCTCAAGGTTCATACTACCAAAACTACGCTGTAGGAGGATCTTAGGTTTCGACTTAGGAGGCCGAATTTTATAGGAGAGGAAGACAAGGTCATGATAGGAGAATGCGTCAGCTGAGCATTGTCCATGCTTAGCGACATGTTGAGTAGAAGAAACAAGTATGATGTCAAGTAACGAAGGAGCACAGTTAGGAAAGTGGTGAGTAGCAGTCAGGGGAAGAAGAGACAAATTACAGGAGTTTGAGATGGATTGGAATCTTTCACACAACGCCATCTAGTTCCAAATTAAGCAGAGCTTGTGCTATGATCACTAGACCAACAAGGATCGCAATTCGCATTCTTTTATGGGGTACTGTGTAAAATTTTATAATAAAATACCACTTGAGATTCTCAATCTCAATGAGTCAAAATTTAAAACATGCATTAAACGCACACTATGTAGACAAGCATATTATAAATTGGAAGATTATCTCCTAGATAAAAATGCTTGGCTAAATGCCTGTCCGGCTCCACGTGCACAGCCATTTTTGCCTAATTAGTTTTTTTAAATATATAAATATACAAGATGAGATGACCCTTTTTGTATTGTTATTTTCGAGATGTTTTTTTTTTAATTTATTTATTTTAATGAAGCTTTTGACAATTGATTACTTATTGTATTTGGAACCAATAGCATTGTATAATGTAGAAGCACTTTTTCAAATTTTGTGAATGTGAAGTACCATGGAGCATTTTTATTTTTAATTGGTTACAAATATATTTGAATTTACAAATATGGCAGTTGAGAGTTTGTCATGCTCACTTAAATGTCTCGCTGATGGTGGCACGTGTAATTGGGTCATTCGGTTCCCTTCATTATGGTTAAGCTGAGTGGGGCTGGTGCACGCGTCATGCTCGTGAACGGGCGCCGTCATTTGAGACTGGTCATCTCTTAGCTGCCAGTAGCTTATTTCAATTTCTGTTAAAATATTTGCATTTAGTATTTTCTTTCATTATTTATCTACATTGTGCTCACATAGTAGAAGCAACATGAATTATGTAACCAAGAATTATGTAACTAATAATATGATTTAAAAGAGTGTCCATGGAGTTTCTTGCACGTTCTTCTCCATAGAGATCTACGCTTTGGAACGTGCAATTTAGCTTCACTTTTTTTTTTTTTGGACTGACCGACATTTTGACAATTCAAAAGTGCCTGTAATTGGTCTATTTGAAATAAACGCTTCTGATTTCTGATTTCTGATTTCTGATTTCTGATTTATCTCTTCCCTTGCACTTATCATAACATTACTCACTTTTATAATGTCTCTAAATGTTACAGCATGTTCATGTTCTTAATTTCATTAGAAATAGGGCAAAAGCAATGTGTGAGGCTCTTTGCCTCATCGAATCTATACAGGCACTGCTACTTTTATAGTAATTTGGCCTGACTTTATTGTTCTTACTTTTATCAATCTTTTATCTGTAATAAACTTTCGAACAGCAATTATTATGATTCAAACTTACTTGCCTCAGGTTTAAGAACATCTTCAAAACACCTTTTTATAATAAGAACACGCAAAAACTTTACGAAGCCAAAATTCAGAGAGAGAAGAAACAACGAAAAAGCAATTACTATAAAAATACAAAAAAAAGACACTACATTTTGTTCAACTAGTTTAGAGAGACCTTGAAGAAATTCTTACGTACTCCTCAAATATCTACCTTAGAAAAAAAACATATTATTATGCTCTACGATACGGAATAAAAAAAAACAAAAATCAGCTGGTTATTTTCACGTACTCGTACATGCCATAAAAATTCCGGGTACTCTTCCCGTCGTAGAACGAAACGTTCGACGTTCCTCAATGCTTGTAAATTGTTTATATTTGTTGACTTATCACAACTGTTTTTGATAGGTTCTTGTTTAACCATTATGCGACTAAAGCTTTTTAACCAGCAGGTGTGTATTATTAACCGACTTCGAAAAGGAGGAGGTTCTTTGTTCGGCTGTATGTATTTTTAATTTTTATCAATATCAATATATTATTCAATATATGTCAGGTTGCTAGTAAAGGAGGAGGCCGACCGCATTAGACAAAGGCGCACACGCCGCCGCCGCCGGGTTTCCGATCCCAATTTCCGGCCACCGTAGGCGCGGGCTCGCGGACGGTGGGCAATGGGTAGCTCGCTGTCCGTCCGTCCGGTAACAGACCGGTCCGAGCTCAGGTCGTCTACGGCGCGCACCGTTCCCGCGCGCCTCAAGGAGTTGTCAGCAAACTGTAGGGGTCCAGCAGGGCCGAAGCCTACTGGGGCCAAAGGTTATGTGAGACTGTCACCAAAGGCCCCAGGATAAAGGCAAGGAATGGAAAGGTAGGTTTTTAGTCAGTAAAAGTCTGACACTGTTTCCCGCCCCACCCAAGGGCGGGATTCGTCATTGGATGATTTTACCTACGTTAAAAAAAAAAAAAAAAAATATATGTCAGGTATTTAGCGATAATAAGACACATTAAATTGATTCCTTAGTAATGGAGTGAGGTGTAATGTTATGACGTTGTAAACGTCAAGCGAGCGTAATCGTTTAGTGGGGTTTTATTTTTATGGTAGGTAAAATCATCCAATGACAAATCCCGCCCTTGGGCCGAGGAAGTAGTGTCAGACTCTTACTGACTAGAAACCTACCCCGTTCCTTCGTAGCCTATCGTGCCGGGCCGGGTATTCCTTTCGGAAGCTGAACCATGACCCCAGTAGGCTTCGACCCTGCCTGCCTGCAGCTAGCAGGCTGGGCCTCTTCGGTGTGCTGACAGCTCCTTGAGGCGTGCGGGAACACAACGCGCCGTCGACGACTTGGGCTCGGTCCGGTCGTTTACCGGACGATCAGACAGCGTGCTACCCATTCCACGCCGTCCACAAGCCCGCGCCTATGGTGGCCGGAAATCGGGATCGGAATCCCGATGGCGGCTGGGGCGAGCGCCCCGTTGCCTCTGCCTGATGCGGTCAGCCTCCTCCTTTGCTAGCATTACTGCTTCGCAGTAGGAGGCGACCGCCTGCCATCCCTCCTCACTACGGACACTTTACCCATGGCCACAGTAGGCTTTGACCCTGCTGGGCCCCTACAGTTTGCTGACAACTCTTTCAGGCGTACGTGAAACACTACGCGCTATCGATGACTTGGGCTCGGTCTGGATAGCTCGGGAAGGTCGCTCGGCGAGCTGCCCTTTGCTCGCCGTCCGCAAACCCGCGCGTACGGTGGCCGTAAATATCGAAATACCGGTGGTGACTGGAAAGATTATCAAGTTTTACGCAGGTGAAACCGCTAGCAAAAGCTACCCAAAAACTAAGTGTAGGTATTTTCATACTAAATGGTATCTTTGTATATAAAATAATTTGGCATCATAGCTTAAGTGATCCGATAAAAACATTATTTAGAGCGAAAACTTGAAAAGCCATTCTGAAGAAAATAAAATATGTAAGATGTCTGCCTTAGTTCTCGTAAATTGGGTTTCATGTTCAATATAGAAACTACAGATGCTCCGAAAATTATTCTAGCCCTATCTTTTATAAGAAAATAATGAGTTAATTAGAAAGTTACGAAATTAAACTGGAATATTCTCATGGTCGGGTTGGTTGGTTTCAGCATAATATATATGTATAAGGGACTAATTTACATAATTTTTCAATACACTTACTTGAAAACCCGCTCTTATCCTTACCGCTTTTAGGCACGCAATTTTCTGTTTACCGCACTAGTGCGGAAAAGGAAGGTGATTGCCCCCATCACAATTTATTATACCTATTTATCGAATGGGGCAGGTCGCTGAGTGATCCCCACGAGTCGCAAGTCGACCTCCGATTATTCTTCATAAGTATATTGAAAAATGTCGTTTGGTACACGTGGAAGTTTGTCAAGGTAGAACTCGTCTCCATGACACCTACGCCTACGGCTCGTGCGAATTCTGCCTCGATCGGAATGAGAAACTTTCTTCACTTTCTTCCCTGATTCCGCGAAATATGGTATATGCATTTCGAACTGAAACTTGAGGACACGGCGGTGCTCTTCCCAAGCGGGGCATACCTCTACCGTGCGCTTCATCGTGTCCTTCGGGCGGTCCACACAGTGGTGACACCCGGGCGAATTTCCACATGGATCAAATATTTATTTGACATATACACAGATATTTGGGGTCTGGGTATCTTGTGAAAGTGAGTGTGTATGAACGTATAATGAAAATGTATGAAAAAGTCTCACATCACACGCACCAGTGTGATGTGATGCTTTTTCGCTTTTTACTATCCATAAAGACCGTGACCAACAAAAAAGTGGTCTGGTTTTTTGTCATCCCACTCTATAGATACGAATTCATCACGGCTGCCAAAACAATGTGAAGAAATGTCCAAGTTAATGGCGCTATTTTATTCAGTGAACTTCTATAACAGTTTTAGTTAAGCATTCAGTTATTCGCAAATTGTTTTCTAGTGGATATTGTGATGTAAAATTGATGTAGATATGATCCCAAGTATCTACACAATTGGACAATAATTGACTGACCTGTTGGTCTAGTGGTTAGTGACCCTGACTGCTATGCCGGAGTTCGTGGGTTCGATTCCCACCCAGGACAAATGTTTGTGTGATGAGCATGATCATTTGTTCTGTGTTTGGGTGTAATTTATCTATATTACGTATGTATTTAAAATATATAAGTATGTTTATCAGTTGTCTAGTACTAATAACACAAGCTCTGCTTAGCTTGAGATTAGACGGCGCTGTGTGATTGTTGTGGAATAATATTATTATTAATTATGTGAAATCAATAAAAAATGCGATCTTGGTAAAGGAGCTGAGAATTTTATTGTAGTATCGACTAATTATATGTAAGTTAAACCTGTTGCTATGGTTACATGCAACCTCCCACTTCGTTGAGACCCGAAAATCGATTACTGTGCATTCAAGGTCGACCGCCATGATGTTTCAACGTGTTTGCACAGGATTATACCTCAGCAAAGCTTACCTGTTTGATCCATTTGCTACTAGATACTGCAAAGACAATAGAATGCACCACCCTAAGGTCGACTGGTAGAAAATGCCTATGGCATTAAGTCCGCCTTTGTACAGTTTTTTACTTGTGCAAGAAGTTTTAAATAAATAAATAAATGCTTTCTAAACATGATATTGGCTAAAAGTACAAATTTTGCGAAGTTAAAAACAGTAATATAGACTCGGATACCAAATTCAGACAAACGAGGCTTAATATTTAATTAACGAGGCTTATTATTTAATTTATAAAATTATGCTTATACATAAAAATAGGCTAAACTTACCACCATCGCGACTAAAAAATGCATTCAAATAGTACCCTTGTCATGTCCATAAAAATCTACAATAAGTTACCCGAAATTATAAAGAATTTAGACAAAGATAACATCTTCATCAATAAATTGAAACTTTTTCTTGTAAACAAATGTTACTATAGCATAAATAAATACCTAAATGATAAATTATAAATAACTCTAAAAATATTATAGTCAAATAAAAACATAGTATAAATATATATATATATATATAAACTATACCTACAGTTGGCGTAATATGTATATTCCTAGATAAAATAAAAATAATAATTACAAATAAATAAACGGTATTTACAAAGATACTATTAATATAAAAATAAAATTTATATAATAATATAATAAATAAAACAATAATTAAAATTCATAAATTGACTTCTGTTGAACAACAGTAACAGTTGCTATCATAACAAATTATATATTATTTAGTTACTCTAAACTAAGTAATAAGTAAAACAAGCAGTGCCTTCATCCTCTCGTCTACCTAAATTTATCTATGTGCCCGACAGGGTAATTGTGACTATTATCTATTTCCCTACCAACTATGTATACATTATGGTACGCAATAAAGAATTGAGAATTGAGAATATTTTAAACATAAACAAACTTAGACATTGAAATTCAATCACTTACGTGAAAGTAAGTAAAATGGGAAGGCAATGATTTCTGGCGTTACTAGAAGCATGATTATCATTTCAATCCTATGTATCTCCACAACGACCAGTCTTGCGCATCTTACATCCATCTTATAACAGTGCCCCTCACCAGGTCATCGGGCCCCCACGCGCGAGGTTTTCCGTACTGCCACATCGTAGCATATATCAGTGGTATGATAATTATGCGTCAAAGCTCTTTCATGAACAATAAGTTTTCGTCACATATTTTATAATACAACAAAACGATCACATTCCGAACCGATGGCCTTTCCATGGGATGGTCCATTTAACTTTAGTCTTTGTAATCCAGTGGAGGCGAGGGGGCTGAGGGTTACAAATTAAAGCCATTGTGTATGTGCCCTCACGCGGACTCGCCACTCCTGACAAATTATATTTGCATGGTTATTAATTAGCCCTAGTATGGCATTTTCGAGCTGAAATGTTATTGTACATACTGCGCATGGTTTATTGGATACACCTACTCATAATGTAGATTTTGCTGATTAATGGATAGATGTGCCATTTAGTTTGAACGTTAGTAATGGCATGTGCAACACGTTGATATATGCTGCCATGGATTACATATCACAGTAATATCATAAAGGCGAAATTTTTGTGAGTATGCTTCTCATTCACGCTCAAACGTCTGAACGAGTTTGGCACACGCATAGTCTATATTCTGGAATAAAACATAGGATATTTTTATCCTGAGCGTATGTTCTCTAGCGACAGTTTTATGCTAAGCTAAACACCATTCGTAACAGTGATAGCAGATTCGCGAACAAAATTTTGGTGGCATATTTTTTTAGCGTCAAGTGATGTTAAATATTCAAAAGTTATCAAAGAAAGAAGTTATTAAAGTTATCAGTTATTATTAAATTATTAAACATCTTCAACTTTTTCTCAGATATTACTATTAATGGACTAGGTAAACTTGCACTGAGCTTAGTGAAATCTTATTTAAATGACAGACAACAACAAGTTCAAATAAACGGTGTCAATTCCCAGGGTTTGAAAGTCGAAATGGGTGTACCACAAGGCTCAATATTGGGTCCTTTTCCCTTTTTAGTATATATAAATGATTTACCGCATCTATTAAAAAAAAACCACATAATGTATTGTTAGCTGATGATACTTCATTAATCTTTAAGATCAATAGACGTTCCACAAACCTTGATGATGTAAACTTGACAGCACGGTTGGCGCAGTAGTTGAGCGATTGACTGCTGCGCTGCGGGTTGCAGGTTCGATTCCCTCACGGAATAAATATTTGCATGCCCTGCAAATAGGCATTCCGGGTCTGGGTGTCTTGTGTATGTGAGTTTACATGTTTGCGAACGCATCCACGATTCAGGAGTCATTCCTAGTGTTGGGCACGTTTTTTTTTTTTTTTTAAAAAAGTTGTTTAAGTGACATTGATTTAGAAAGACATTGTGAGCAATCCCAGACAAAGAATTACCAAGTCTGGAATCGCTAACCTACCGTGAAAGAGCGTGATAATAATTGCTACTGCCTCGTCTATACAACGAAACCCCGGCTGTAAAGTGGTTTCAGGCTGGTATTGTGAGCAACGCCTTTGTCCTCTGGCTTTGTAAACTTTCTGCTACCAGTAGCTTCGCCTGCGTGATGGCAGAAAATTATCGTACGGGAACGTTTACTAACTAAATTCTATTCTAGAACATGTACAATCAGGGCTCAAAAGTGCAGTTGCACTCTATCGATACTAAAGTATGTTAAATTTCTTTGTAAAAGAGGGTCAATGGGTCATTACCCATTTAGTTTGTAGCATATAATCTAAAATATCGAATAAACTAGTTGGAGAACACTGGAATTGTACTACAAAGAAATTTTAGACAGTTTAGCATTGTTAGATTGCAACTGCACTTTTGACCCCGGACTGTACATATTATAGAATCATCATCATCATCTGCATCTACCCGTGTAACAAGTTTCGAAATCCGTTAAACCGTTCCAGTGTAAAGAAGTAACAAGCACACAGACACACACAAAACTTCACTTTTATATCTAAGACAATAGTGAGGCTCCTTGCCTTGGAAAGTTGATACTACGTGAGGCCATTTGTCCCGACTGTCATTCATAGCTCTTTGACAGTCGTTAAAGGTAGACAGTCTATCCAAAGAGAAATACTCTTTCAATTGGCTATTTTGGTTGTGGAGGTTTGAAATGCAGTCGCATTATTCCGCCGCATCCGGTCAGACTGGAAGACGACCCCAAACAAGCGAGGCTTAAAAATAATCCCTCCAACCAAATCGATCGATGGTGGCCAATCGCAACTAATATTAGCCAGGCACACAGGAGATATTATGCGAAAACATAATTATGCAGACTCTCTGTTTCTTTGCTTTCATTGGTCAATGGGACAGTAATCCCACACGTCTGGGGAGAGAGCAGGCGCAGGAGCAATGGCTTTCCGTGCTTTCCGATAAGAGTGTGTTGGGAATCCAACCCAACAGATCCATGACGCGGTGTGCACGCGCAGGCGGCGTGCACATACGTCATCGGCAGCGGGGGAGAGGAGACGCGGGCGCGGACACAGGCGGTCCGGCGCACCGCGGACACTCGCTTCCACGGACAGCTGCGCGACGGACGACCTCTCGAATTCCCTTTTTTACTGTTTGTCCGGGACAGTTGTAATTTGAAATATTGAACTAACGGCAATATACCAGCGCTTATTAAGATACAGTCCATTTATTTCCACCCCGTTCTTTACAAGTGTTACACCACCAACCTTTAAACTCCGGGCTGCTATTGAGTAATTCCTAAAGGAAAAATTCATTAACACTTTTTTCTCGACCCGTTCTTAATATGATTTTTATAGTTATTTATTATCCCTTAATCGGATGTAAATTATTATATACAAGTATAAATGAATTGAGAAATCTTCTGTTTATTTGGGTTTAAAATATCCTAAAAACGAAATATGCATACTAATATTTTCAAAAAGGTATGTATTTTTTTTTATGAAAATGGTTTATATATTACCATTGTCTGGTAACGGATACTCCTAGCTCGTTATTACATATATACTGGATTTTTTTGGAATTACAAATAAATTATTTATTCATAAAACGCGCCAAACGTGTCAACGAAGTCAATTTTCGCGCACTTTTTGTAATTGACCTATACTGACAGCTAAATGTCATTTTTTTTAATTATATGACATTTCTACCAAGCCCACGTAGGCCTGCATTAGAAAAAGAATAATCATAATAGTTGCGTTCCGATTTTAATATTTTTTTTCGATGAATAGTTTGACATGTGAAGGTGGCATGTATTCTACGACTGTTTGATTAAGGGTAAAAGGATCTATTCCAATGAAATACTACAAATACTCTTTTACACTAGTATAAAAAAAAATCACTGGCAGCTATCAGCCTGACACCCGCCCTAAATCTCCCATCTGACAATCTTTTCATTTGAAACTCGAATTAGTGTTTGTCTTATTTATGGGCCATTAGTTCTAAACCCTCTAAGGAGGTCGCGATGTGAAGAGGATCTCTACAGTAGCTACTAAAAGATTTAGGGTCTAAATGGACTTGGGTTCTAGAACATTTCATATATTCTAAATGTTTATTTAACCGAATATGTTTAGTTTACGCAACTCAAAGTAGTTATACCTAAACTTTGTGTTTAGCACAGTGGTTCTCAACCCGTGGTCCGCGGACCACTAGTGGTCCGTTGTCCGTCAGAGTTAAAATATGATGCTCAAAAGCTGTAAATTGATCTTTATCCTAATTTGTACGTCACACTCATATTGGTTAACTGTGCATTTAACAAAGCCTTTAAGTGGAATAATTATGTAATTATATTAAGTAGCAATAAACCATCAATTGAATCATTCCTCTACTCATTTACATAAGATAATATAACAACCTTTAAGAAGTTTACATAAATTAGTAATAATTCTCAATAGTGAGAGATTCTCTCACTATTGAGAATTACAACCTCAAACAACTTTTAACTCCAAAAAATAATTTCCAATACAAAAATGTACAATTAATATCCATGCCAACTGATTGTAAGAATCCATCACAAATGTTGTTTTATTTAGTATTGATTTAGGAAATTTTAACTTAAGTTTAGTTTTAGATTGACGCATAGTATATTTAATTTCTGTTTATTTATTTTTTGGTTCCTGTTAACAAGAAAAAATGTAAAAGTAAAAAAGTTTGGGAGCCTCTGCCCCAGCAATAAACGTGGCTTTGACCAATAACAAAGTGAAATAAACTCTCAACTTTGACTCTGCGCCTTATTACTTATCAAAACTACAACCACTAGAGCTTAAATAGCCTTGCTGAGCTTATTATAGGTACCTAAGGTCGTAACGCCTAGTGACCTGTAGCTTGATTTTGATTAATGTGTAAAAAAAAAAGAAAATAATAATTATGCGAAGGGGCACGCTTGCCTAAAAATAACCTATTCTACCTATCAGGGAACGCAAACTATCGCAGGGAGTAAAGCATAAAATGTATAATATAAGACAGTGATTTTCCGTATGAAAAATATTATTTTTCAAGTGCAACCCCAATTCACATCCAGACAATCTCTGTACATTCCAGGTCTAGCTCTACATTATTCAGCTTACAGTTTATCCTTTTTAAAATATGAATAAATAAAAATAAAATTATTGTCTTGGGAATTGCCGGATCTGTAACCGGAACTTCCCGAACCACTCATATTTAGTGAGGACTTGCATCAGGCGAAAATCGAGGACGCTGTGGCACCTCCACGATTGTGTCGTTTATCCTACAAGAACACTACCATGGCTCGAACATAATACGAAATAAAAGTCTGGTAATACAGTAGGAAGTTTTAAAACTAAAGTCACAGTATGAGTGGTGTGTTTAATTCCAGTTATATCTGAATTGAATCCGTATAGTTTATATGGTTCATTATTGTAAATACACACGAAACGGTAGATTTAAAGCTATAAACTCCTTTATTAAAACGTTAAAATGAAAGCACTTTTGTAACAACTCGTTAGGTTTCAGATATTCAGATAAAGCTGTTACTCTTTCTTCTCATACGAAACGTTCGTTAATCCAATTCCCATTCATTGTTCTTTTTATGCATATTCTTTTTCATTGTATTCCCAATTCTTTTTCAATTATTTCAATTAATTGAAACATTCTGATTCTGTGTTTAATACAGTGGTTTGTTTTTACGAGATTTTATGAGCTGAAATGTAATTTAATTGTAATTGAATAAGCATGAAAATAACATTAAAATACTAACAAGATAAATTAATAATGCTCATTAGTTGTTAACTTGCATTGCATCAGACTTATAATTTTCCCACTGCTGGGATTAAAAGAGAGGGAATGGGCCGTTATTCACCACACAGGCCCAGTGCGGGTTGGTGGATATCATATGTCTTCGAAATTTTGGTTGTAGGACATGCCGGTTTCCTCACGATATTTTCCTTCACCGTTTTTGAGAGCAGTGGTGATGAAATAAATTACACAAAGTAATGCGCCTGGCTGAGGTTGAACCCGTGACCGTAAGTCGGGGCCGTTACCACTAAGCCACCACAAAGTACAAACATATAATATATGTTAATACACCTGTCTTTCCCGAATACTTGTTAAAGAACACTGTCTCTGTGATTATCAAAATTCGTCATTTCTTTTTATCTATAATATAAAAATGAATCGCTGAATGTGTTGCTAAGCGCAAATCTCGAGAACAGCTGAACCGATTTCGCTATTTTTTTTTTTTAGTGTTCGTTATTGTTAGGAAAAGTTTCTTAGGTACGGTTGAGTAGGATAAAGTAGGATAGAGCGAGGGCAAAGTCCTGGGCAAAAGCTAGTTACCTATATTTTTGGTATTTATGTATCTATAGCATATATATTGGATCTGTATATCTATTATAATATATTGAAATAATTTTTTGATGCTAATTATGACAGCCCCATATCATGTTCTGAGAATCCAATCCATTCAAAGTTGCCTGGAAGAGATCGCGGAATGTAATAAGACCGCCCATTGTTTGTATTTTAGACATAAGTTTTTCTTTGTTGTATTTCTTATGTGTTTAATAAATAAATAAATAGTTTGTTAGAGGTTAGAGTCATCTTCATCATATTCCTGCCCTTTTTCCGTATTATTTGGGACCGGCACAACACGTTTTTTACTTCCATTCCATCCAGTCTACCGTCACACTACCACAACCTCCCTTACTTAACTCTAACTCCTTCAAGCCGTCCGGACCACAGATATAGATAGACATAACGATCTGTATGAAAACCAAGCGTGCCATTTTTTGACTACCTATTATGACGTCACAAGCACTATTTATATTTTTAACTGCACCCGACTACCGCTGTACTCCGATGCAGACTGAGCGCGAAAGGCACCACTTACGATTTTTGTACGTAAGCTAGGCACGCGAAGTAGTTGCTCTTGCGTTATCTAGGTATATCTATATCTGTGGTTCGGACCGAGCCCAAGGTGTCGACGGCCCATAGATAGTGTTCCACGCGCGCCTCAGAGATGTCAGCAAAACCTTAGGGGCCTAGCGTAGCCAAAGCCTGCTGGGACCATAGGTTAGTTTCTGAACTGGAAACTCGTGGTCCTGGAACGCAAGGTAAAGAAGGAACATAGGAGTGGGTTTTAACCAGTAAAAGTCTGACACGCCATCCAATTTATTCCACTCTAGAGCGTAGACTTAGATGATTTCCCACCTTAAAAATTACCCAAAAGAAAAAGCCCCTCGCACACAAACATTAATATTGCTCTTTGCAATATTAGATGTCCTTACTTTCGTCCCATGAGACTGTAGGTTATCACAGCTCTCAATCAAAACTAAAACCTTTGCTCAAAATACAAGTTTCTCTAATAATTTTGAAGTATAATCCGCAAATCCCTAAAGGTATCTGTTCACAGAGATACGGTGTTGTCAGTCATTGTGGTGGTTGTTTGATACTCGAAGTATCAATGTACTCATAAATGTTTATTTCAGACTGTAATATGCGACATATAAGTTGAAACAAAATAGTAACAGATTTTCTTTTCTTAATCGAAGTGTTGCACAGCGGTGGGCTGCGCGTAGCCGTAGCCAATGACGGCCATTTTAGTTCAATTTGTTTGACGCGTACTATAACAGATTTTCGGGTCTCGATCCAAGCGGGTGGCTGTGTGTTATTATAGCAAA
Organism: Leucania comma; assembly: GCA_958295575.1. Classification (NCBI taxonomy): domain Eukaryota; kingdom Metazoa; phylum Arthropoda; class Insecta; order Lepidoptera; family Noctuidae; genus Leucania; species Leucania comma. Next base: position 8,464,650 of record OY282469.1, read on the forward strand.
GGATTCAACTTATTTGCCGCGTACTATACCCAACTTTTGCTTCGACTATCAGTTGTACAAACGTGGTTGAGTAGGCACCTCTTCACAAGGGCGTCACCAGCCGATGATCAAGGGTGGGTTATTGGAAGTATAGAGAATAAAAAAAGTTTTTATTAATACTTACTTGAGTAAAATCTGGTAAAAACACTAAAACAAACACACCGAAATTGTTCGCGCGTAACAAAATATGCAGTGAATGTCAAACCGAAAAAAAAAAAACACATCATAGAGAATGAAATATTATTAATGAAAAAGTTGTTTTTCTCCACGCCCTGGCCTCTTCATAGATTATTAAAATTTATATTATATTTTAAAAAAACCATAACAGTCATTTCTGTCTGATCACTTTGAAAGTTTTTCAAAAAATATTTGCTTCCTGCGGTGCGGCGCCAAACCAAACTCTTTGAGAATTTTGTTTCGAGTGCAAGCAAAAATGAACTTAGCGGTGGTTAGGCGGAAGTGTCTTTGATAGTACAACCATGACAAGATATGATATGACTGTACAACCACTTATGAGTTGTACTGTAGCCTATTTTAAGACGTAAATAAATATAAGACATATTATACAATTGTTTGTTTTCTCTAATTAAAATATAAAATAAAAATACCATCATAATTGGACTTCCTGTAGGCTTGAGGTTAGTTTTCAAAAAAAAACCTGATGAAAGGATTAATCAGCTAGACTCTGTGTGACCAACTCTTCTACACTTCCACACCCCATCAGAACATCTCCTCCCTGGACGCGGACTGCAGTGGCCAATCTGGAAATTACTTAACCGACTGCGGACTCAGGTTGGCCGCTGCAAACACAATTTGGATAAATAGAGCTTCCTCGATCCATCTGAAACAAAGTACCAAGAATATTTTTTCTCGTAATTCTGTGCCTATTTTTTGTTATTGTTTAAATTAAAAAAATAGGCAACAGCTAGTTAAGACACTGATCACCAGTTATTATTTTTTGATAGATTCTACTTTTATAACTTTATTTTTATAGTCATTTAAATTTTATAACATTAACTGCAGTGGCAAAAGAAAATTTACTCATACCTCAACCCTGGTCCCCAAGATACAGGCTCGGCCGAGTTTGTAGGATCACCGTATATACTACACAATGAAGCTTGTCAATAATTACAGACCTACAACATTAAGTTACGATAATTTTGATTTAAGGCAACTTTTGTAACAATGGTTTGCAGCTATGCTGCTCGTTTGGCACAGTGACCTGCACTTTTTAGCATATATACGAGGCCAATAATAGAGATATACAAGTTACCAAAAACTGGTCAGAAAAAATTCATTTTAGGCCATTGACACGAAAAGAAGAAGAAGAAAGGAGTGGAATTCCCTGCCGGAGTCTGTGTTTCTTGATGGCTACAACACGGGAATATTTAAGTCAAGAGTGAATAGGTTACTTCTGGGTAAGTGCGCTCCATCGTCGACCTATATCATTTTGTCAACTTACGCTCCGTGACCGAAATAGTATTAATCTTTGATTATATGTATTAATTATTGGATAACTCAACTTATACGCGTAATAGTTTCCTTTTTTTTTCTTATTAAAAGTATTGACAAATTGAGTTGTCAAGTTATGGTCATCCTAAAGACATGTTTAAATCTTGATAACTGTGGTGAATAAATTGACAACTCGGTGAACGATTTGATAATATGTCTGTTATTTTCTAAACTATGAGAAATTTCGTTTATTTACTGTCATCATTTAAAAGGTGGATTAAAATAACCCAGTGTATACGAAAAAAGCACTTGAAAGTAATTTCTCGATTTACCAGAAGAAATCAATACCTCAAAATGGCTGTCCTGACAAATTGTGGATTTAGACATGTCAACATATTCATGCCAGCCACGGAGATAAAAGGAGAAACTAAGTGAATAACATATCAACGCACAGCTGAAACTGCAGGACCTAGGAGTCGGAGCATCGCCGTGTCCTCGTGGGGGTGATCGGCGGCAGCGATCTCTCTCGCCGGGCCTTGGTTCAGGCCATGGTCCGTAGTGAGGAGGGATGGCAGGCGGTCGCCTCCTTCTGCGAAGCATTAATGCTAGCAAAGGAGGAGGCCGACCGCATCAGGCAGAAGCAACGGGGCGCTCGCCCCAGCCGCCGCCGGGATTCCGATCCCGATTTCCGGCCACCGTAAGCGCGGGCTTGCGGACGGCGTGCAATGGGTAGCACGCTGTCCGATTGTCTGGTAACCGACCGGACCGAGCCCAAGTCGTCGACGGCGCGTTCTGTTCCCGCGCGCCTCAAGGAGCTGTCAGCACACCGAAGAGGCCCAGCCTGCTAACTGCAGGCAGGCAGGGTCGAAGCCTGCTGGGGTCAAGGGCCGTTTTCTGAGAGGAAGGCTCAGCCCCGGCACTATAGGCAACGAAGGAACGGGGTAGGTTTTTAGTCAGTAAGAGTCTGACACTACTTCCCGCTCCACCCAAGGGCGGGATTTGTCATTGGATGATTTTACCTACCATAAAAAAATAAAAAATAAAAAAAGGACCTAGGAGTGTAAAATTTTGCACAAGGTTTCCTTTTACTACGTAGGTGAGCACTAAGAGAGGTTGCGGACGGCGAGCTATGGGTAACTCGCTGTCCGACCGTCCGGTAAACCATCCGGACCAAGCCCAGGTCGTCGACGGCGCGCACTGTTCCCGCGCACCTCAAGGAGTTGTCAGCAAACTGTAGAGACCCAGCCTGCTAGCTGCAGGCAGACAGGGTCGAAGCCTACTGGAGCCAAGGGTTTGCTTCTGAAAGGAAAGCTCGGCCCTGGTATCTAAGAAAACGAAGGAACGGGGTGGGTTTTTAGTCAGTAAGAGTCTGACACTATCTCCCGCTCCGCCCAAGGGCGGGAAATATCACCAAAAAAAAAGCACTAAGAGAGGTTTCCCAAAATTTACCTCCTGAGGGGATGAAAGGGGTTCCAAACTTTACATGCGCTCATACGGGTGAAGCCGCCGGCAGAAACATAATAACATTTCCGTTAACCATAATATTAATCAAACCATTTCCCAGTATATGTAACTACACACCACTAACACGTAACCTCATCAACAATTTTCATGTTAACCGTTTTGATTAACCCGAATACTTGATACGCCACAATAATTCAATAGGGCAAGTCTCACCCGCAAGGCCACAGCCTTTGATCGGGGACTAAGTTACCTTTCCTAATAAATGATTAACTAACCCACAACACGTTCTACCACAATACATCCTTACCTACCCCTCTCCTTGAATATCATTACGTATATGTAAGATATTTCTTTTGGATTACACGGTAGAGCACACGGTGAAGGTGTGCCCCGCTTGGGCGGAGCAACGCCGTGTCCTTGTGAGAGCGATCGGCGGCGGTAACCTAAAGCAGCGGGCCCTGGTACAGTCCTAGCCTGAAGCGAGTAGGAATAATCGGCAGCTACCTCCGTCGGCGAGGCAATAATGCTAGCGAATGAGACAGCCACAAGCATAAGCTAAGGGATATTCCCAAAGTCCAGCCGCCGAGACTCCGACAACGACTTCCAGCCAACGTAAGCTTAGGCTTGCGGACGACAAGCAATGAGTAGCTAGCCGTCCAGTAACTGTCCGGACCGAGCCCGAGTCGTTTTCTGGCGTAGTATTCCATACGCGCCTCACTGAGATATCAGCAAAGCTGTAGACGCCCAGTAAGGCCAAAGCCTACTAAGGCCATGAGCCGACTCCTGAAAGGGTTACCCATTGCCCTGGGACTCACAGGATAACTGAAAGAACATAGGTATGGTTTTAGTCTGTAAAAATCTGACTTACCCTCCCGCTACGCCCTAGAACGAGAGAAGCCATCAGATTAGAGTCGCGCGAATATTGCATAATATGTAGATACATTGTACGTACCTACTAATGTATATTATATTATAACGTATACGTACATATTTCTCAGATGTCAAATATATATTGCTCGCTTTTAGCGATAAGACCGCCGATTGTTACACGCCACAAATTTTAAACCCCTACTGTATTTTTATGGTGTATAATAAACGAGTTTATCTATCTATCCATCAGATTTTTTATTCAAAGTAAAAAACAATATACATTTGTACAAGAGAAACTTAAATATTAACTAACTATTTACACTAAACCTCACTTACACTTATACAACTAAATTTTGGTCGTTTTAATCCCACGGATACACGGTACACGAAACCCTATCGATTTGTAAAGATAAAAATTAAAAATAAAGTACTTTTTTTTAAACTTGAACTAATTTACGCATGTACGAAATTAATTTCTTTAAGTAAACGTCAGCTGATCGAGGCCAATGAACTTTAGGTAGTTAGTACGCAACGACCGACCACTTCCTACAAGGTCAGTGACTAGTTTACTTAAAGAAATTAATTTCGTGCGTGCATAGATTAATTCGAGTTTTAGAAAAAAAGTACTTTATTTTTAATTTTTATCTTTATAAATCGATAGTGTTTCATGTACCGAATCGACCCTCCACGAGATTAAAACAACCAAAATTTAACGGTGTATACAAATATGCAAAAACAAAATACACTCAGGCACGGAAGTACTCTTCTACATTGCTGTCACCCAGCAAATGTAGCCAGAAGACTGGCAGCATTGCCACATTAAACGACAACAATAATTCTTTATGCAAAGAATGAGGTAGCCCTCTGGTATCTGTTTAACTTCATAGACTATACTATTCTTTCTTGTCTATAAATCTTAGACAAAGCTTAGCTGAAAGTTCTACTTTACTTCTACGAGAAAAGTATCTACAGGTAACACAAAAGCCAGAATCACGAACTTTTGTAGTTCAATAAAATCCATTGCCTTGTATCTACAACGTCACCGGCATAAACTGCGAACAGACTCCAGGGAAACGCAATGGAATGAAGTTATAAATATTTTTATCTTCGTGTAGCTTGTCTTTGAGGCAATGAATGGGATACGTTCAATAAAATTTATTTTCTTTTTTCGATAGAAGCTTCAGTGTGTCCGTAAAATGCTTGTACGAATAAATCGATGGGGCACTACGTCTCCTGGTTAGAACGACCCTTGTGCTGACTGTTCAAATATACGGACGATACGAAACGCCGCCAAATGCCCCACATTTGCAAAAATACGATAACTTTATTACGTACTTTATAACATCCCAAAACCCGAAGTTTACGGTAAAATTCAATTGTTTCCCGGATACTTTTGGTTACAATCGGATTAGGATTCTCGTTATGAAATTATTTACGAACAAAATCAAGCCGGCATTAGAGAGTTCTGAGGATTCCATCGTACAGATTAATATCTCTCAAGGGTCTTATTTCTAACTTTTTCAATCTGAACACATTTTTTTGCTGATAAGAAGGAATACACAAACATGCTTAATCATATACATAACTACAGTTCAATTTGTAAATAATGTTTACGCCATTTTTTTTTTTGAGTTGGGTATCATCGAATGGCTTTTCTCGTTCTAAGGTGGAACTAATGAGAACGTGTCAAACTTTTACTAATTGAAACCCATCTGTGCCTTTAAGTTGCCCCTTACGTTCTGGGGCTTCGATAGTCGGTCACTCTTTCAAACGTTCCTGGAGCCCTATAAAGAGGGATCAGCCCTACTGGGCACTTTCAATTTCGTGGGCATTTCTTTGAAGAGAGGCCCCGCTCGCGTCTCAATCGAAGTGGGGGGCTGCGTGTAACCATAGCAACGGGTTCAATTTATTTGCCGGGTACTATAACTGGGTTACACGATAACCCTTGGTAAAACTGGTTTTAGAGTTTCTGGCTTCTGCCTGTCCATTACAAATGGTACCCGGGACAACGTGCCTTTGGAAGCAAGGAGCCATCTTGATATGTGCCTAATGGGTGGTCTGTAGTCGGTGGTCGGTAGTAGTGTGATAGAGATTCGCGGGATTCCGAAGGATGCGAAACGCACAGGACCCAGGACCATTCGATGTGACAACAATTGGGGGAGGCAATGGACGTCTTTTGGCTGAAATGATGGTGATGATGTGATGATGAATGGATGGTAACCCATCCATGGTTTGACCTCAGCAAGACTAGCTTAACTTTAGAGATCGAACCGTGGGGCTGTGATTACTTAAACCAAATGTGACAATTTTAATCGTTGGAAGATTAATTACTTGGAAATCGATACAAATAATAAATGCTGGACATAATTATATTAAAAATATCTGGAAAATTACGTTCGAAAAAATTCTTAATTCAGAATTGTGTTGATAAGAGTTGGCCACTCCATATAAACGATTAGAGACAAAAAATGGAAATACGTCCTGGACGACTCCATTGGGGTCGCCGAGGTGGTGGCCGCCATCGTCGGTGCGGGAGGGTGCACATCCGATCAGGTTCGGGCGGGCACCATCCGCACTGATGGCACGGGCATGCGAGCCGTAACGGTCAGCTGCCCCGTGACTGCGACCAAAACCATCACCGGGGAGGGCCGAAGGCTTCTGGTGGGCTGGGTCTCCGCCCAGGTGAGATTGCTGGAGCCCAGACCTCTGCGGTGTTACCGTTGCCGCGTGGTACACCACGCGGGGGCCTTTTGCGCCGCGGAGGTGGACCGCAGCGACCGCTGCTTCCGATGCGATCAGCCTGGTCACAAGGTCGCTGAATGCCGTGAGTCGCCGCACTGCTACGCATGGCAGGCCAAAAGGCGGACCACCAGGCTGGTTGCAGGTCCTGCGACCCCCCCACCAAGGTGAAGAACAGGGTCCGGCCCATCCCCGGTGACGTCCTCACCGCCGCTATCGCCGCCACAACCGCCGCACCACACCCCCACGTGGGGCTCCGGAGGAGATCGTAATGGAATGTCAATAACAGCTCCATTACGTCTCCTCCAGGCGAACATCAACCACTGCACCCCCGCTCAGGATCTGTTGCTCCAGAGCATGGCGCAGTGGTCGATCAATGTCGCCGTAGTCTCCGAGCCGTATTATGTCCTGCCCAGTGCAGACTGGGTTCAGGACCTGGACGGCTCGGTGACTTTAATTAGATCGACCGCCGCCGGTACCCCGTCGCATCACGAGGGGACGGGGTTGCGTGGCAGCACGGTTCGGGGACATTGCAGTGGTAGGCGTCTACCTGTCCCCGAACAGATCTCTCGGCGGCCACATCTCCTTTATGGAGCTGAAAAACGTCGTCGTTTGGTTTAGGGACCTCCCCGTGGTCGTTTGCGGGGACTTCAATGCCTGGAACGAGGCTTGGGGTTCCCGGTACACAAACGGTCGGGGTCGGTCGGTAGAGGCCTGGGCTGAGGAGTCCGCCGGGGGTTCACATCAGCGTCGGGCCGACGATGAAGTACCTGGGACTCGTCCTCGACAACTAGTGGAACTTCAAGGAGCACTTCCGGGCTGCTCTCGGGCGGCTCCTGCCCAACCTCAGGGGACCAGACGCTTCCTACCGGAAGCTCTACGCGGGAATCGTTCGGTCCATGGCCCTCTACGGGGCTCCAGTGTGGGCCCGACGTTGCAACAGCAACCGAGGGCCCAGCTGAATGCGTGCCAGAGGGTCATGGCAATACGAATGGTGCGAGGGTACCGAACGATTTCCCGCGAGGCGGCGACCCTCCTTGCTGGCCAACCGCCGTGGGATCTGGAGGCAACAGTCCTTGCACACATGCACGACAAGCGCATGGAGATGCAACGCCGGGGCGAAATTCCGCTGCTACGACAAGTTGAGGCATGGCGGACAGAGCTCCGGCGGGATCTCATGGCGAAATGGCGTCAGCGACTATCGCAACCTCGTTCGGGGTGCGCCACAATTGGGGCGATAAGGCCCATCCTTGAGGCGTGGCTGGAAAGACCGAAGAGGCCCAGCCTGCTAACTGCAGGCAGGCAGGGTCGAAGCCTACCGGGGTCATGGGTTAACTTCCGAAAGGAATACCTGGCCCCGGCACGATAGGCAACGAAGGAACGAAGTAGGTTATTATATTATTAATTATCCAGATTTTAATAATAAGTACAATATTTGCACACCTTATTAGGTAATGATACAGTACTCTCCATATTTATTTATAATATCCGTCCACCTGTATTAAGCAAATAAATGATTTGAGTGATTGATTGATTGATTAAACACCAAAAAAATGATTTTAAAACACATAAGAATAGTTACTTAGTTAATTTTCATTGTTTAGATGTCAAGGAGAAAAATAATAATAACACAAATACACAGAACAAGAAATAAAAATGGGAATTCATAATTACATTACATTATAGAAATATATGAATGTCTAATTGGATGAAACGATTGAATAATTAAAGGATTTCATTAAATTAAATGAAAAAAGGAAAACATCAGAATAAAATAAAAATTAAATTATGGAATGATGAGATTCAAAATGTCTGCCCTGTTTTCATTTGAAAATTATTAATTTCTAAGAAGTGTTATTTATACACTTTATTTTTTTATGGTAGGTAAAATCATCCAATGACAAATCCCGCCCTTGGGCGGAGCGGGAAGTAGTGTCAAACTCTTACTGACTAAAACCTACCCCGTTCCTTCATAGCCTATCGTGCCGGGGCCGGGTATTCCTTTCGGAAGCTGACCCATGACCCCAGTAGGCTTCGATCCTGCCTGCCTGCAGCTAGCAAGCTGGGCCTCTTCGGTGTGCTGACAGCTCCTTGAGGCGCGCGGGAACAGAACGTGCCGTCGACGACTTGAGCTCGGTCCAGTCGGTTACCGGACGATCGGACAGCGTGCTACCCATTGCAAGCCGTCCGCAAGCCCGCGCCTACAGTGGCCGGAAATCGGGATCGGAATCCCGGCGGCGGCTGGTGCGAGCGCCCCGTTGCCTCTGCTTGATGTGGTCGGCCTTCTCCTTTGCTAGCATTACTGCTTCGCAGAAGGAGGCGACCGCCTGCCATCCCTCCTCACTACGGACCATGGCCTGAACCAAGGCCCGGCGAGAGAGATCGCTGCCGCCGATCGCCCCCACGAGGACACGGCGATGCTCCGCCCAGGCGGGGTCATTACTTGAGGTTAGAAATTTACCATGAAGATTTGTTACGTAAGTAGTTACTTTTACTCAAGTAATTAGTATTACTTGTTTTATGAGAGGATTTTTCAAAATTCATCCCTTATAGGGGGTGAAATGGGGTTCCAAAGTTTGTATGGAGAAACCTACTTACGTGTTATTTTTCCATAACTATTTTATTTATATTGTACAACATTATTTTTAGTATATGCGAAACCTGAATATAGTGTGTTCAGAATCAGTAACTAAATCGATTCCAATATTTTTTACACCATGTTATATCTTTTCCCAAAAATATCACAAGTTGGACACCACTGAGACTATGTACAATACAGGTCACAGCAGGTCATAGCGGGAATTAGACACCAGCGCACAGCTGGGTGCGGGAGCAAAGCAACCCCTCAGTGGCCCGGATGGCCCGGTGACCATGTGTTTGTGTGGACAGCCATGTAACATAACAAGCTTATAACTTTGTGATTTTTCATGATACAGTTATGGAATTTTGTGCATAGCTTGTTTGCATAAAAATACTAGAGCCGTATTTCGGGCTTCGTATATACTAAAAATAAGGTTGTATAATTATGAATGTTTGAGGTACGAATAAATGTTTTTCTTTATTTCTTTTCTTTTACGTTTACGCGGACGAAGCCACTGGGAAAAGCTAGTATATACACACATACAAAGCTAGCACTGGCTTATGATAATTGGCTATGCTCTACGCGCATCGATCATTGGGTCCCCTTCTAACGAGATGGATCCAACCCCCCCATTGTACACTCACGGTAATCAATCATTTCGATTACCAAATACCAACTACGTACATAACAAGTCATGTACACATTCACTTTATCAAAAATATACTCTTTAGATATCAATTTGGCTCGTTATACATAATATTAATATTCATCCATCTATCTTTTATAGAGAGTTTTGAAGGAGAATGAGCGATTTGTTGCTCATTTTTCATTACTAATTAAAAATGTATGTGAATGTTTTTTTTTTTTTTTTGACAAAATGTGACTTTCATTTTGATAGGTATGCGAACAAATTGGTCTGCTGGACCCAATCTGTACTAATATTACAAAGAGATATTGTATGTTTGTATGTAAGAGGTAATCACTGAATTTACTGAACTGATTCGTGCTGACTGTACCATGTTATGCTACTATAAAAAAAAACATTTATTATCAGACCGGAGTCCATAGCCAATTAAAAGAAATCACAAAATTAAATTAAAAATTAAATTAAAATCACAATATCAAAATAAAATAACATTAAAATTAAAATCACTTTCACAATAATAATATCAAATCTTAAGTCATCACTAAATCTCAATAAATAATTTAAAGTCATAACAATACAATATGTCAAATAAAATAAAAATTATTCCAAAATTTAATTTCATGTCAAAACGTTAAAGTCAATGCCAAAATATTTAAATTCAAAATCTTATTTTATCTTATTTAATTACCTCCTGACGACCTGACTATACTTGAGTACTTTATACGGCCGTTTATGTCGCAAAAAATGTATATTTTGACACTCTAATCAAAATTCATAGGGTACTTCCCGTTAATCTAGAATCCTGAAATTTAGCATGGAGCAAGGTACCAAAAAAAAAACTATTTGCGATTTGGTAAAATCTTTGAGTTCAATTCTCGAATCGAGTATTCGAGAATTGAACTGTTTTCATTGGTAAGTTTGTGCGGAACCCCCACCCAGTGCGCGAGTCCGACTCTAGCCAGGTTTTTTTAAGAAATCATCCAGTGACTTCTCTCGCTCTGGCATGTGAGGGCATGACAGACTTTGACTAAATAATACCTCACCTGAGTCCTTCAGTTGCCCTTTGTGACTTTCGTGGTTCCTTTTCAGAAAATGCCCGCGGCCGTAGCGAGAATCAGCCGTGCTGAGCCTCTACGGTTCATTGACATCTCTTTGAGGAGCGCATGGATAACTACACGCTGTCCACGACTTGGTGTCGGCTCGGATGATTATTACCGAACTGCGAGCAACCCTTTGCTCGTCGTCCGCACTGGCCAGAACAATATAATATGAATAAGCTCGCGAACTATACCAAAAACTTTAGCCCTATTGTCTTTTTTTTCCATATGTCACAACATGTTTCACCAACCGGGGTTGTCCTTGGATGCACTAGAATTGAGCGTGCAGAGATAATCGTTGGTTGGCATCACGTTCCATTTAAAGTATCTAAAGGGCCTCCGCGATTTGGTTTCGGCTCCTCGTACGCCTTCCAAAGGTCCAGGACCTCAGGGTTCTGAGATATACAGATACATAATAATATCTAGTCTTAAACTAAACAGAGGGCTAGTGTAATGAGTAAAACATACTTATATATTTCTAAATACATACATATACAGATAAATTACACCCAGACACAGGACAAAATGATCGTGCTCATCACACAAACATTTGTCTTGGGTTGGAATCGAACCCACGACCTCCGGCATAGCAGTCAATGCCACTAACCACTATACCAACAGGCATAAGGTTTGCGGGATAATCCGCTGACAGAGGCCTACCCTACTAAATAAATACTTATAGAGTTGTTTCATCTGAAAATACGAATAGAAATATTTGTTGTTTCAACTGATTGTTATTTACCAGCACGATCATTTTCCATTCAAATGAAAATCATAAGACAGATGAAGTAACGCTTAGACGGTTTTGTCCTTCAAAGTTTGTGAGGCATCTCTTCGCAGACCATTTCTTGCGTCACGAGCCCTGTTGCCCGTTTACACACGTAAAGATCTTATGAGAGCTTCAGTTTGGAGACTTTGCCGTAGCCGAATACTGGGCCAGGAAAAGCTTAAATGGAAAAAAGCTGGACAAGTGCCAGTCGGACTCGCGCACTGAGGTTCTGTACAAACTAACTTATGTAAATATTTCAACTCCCGAATTTAATGTCGTAGGCGCGGGCTTGCAGACGGCGTGCAATGGGTAGTACGCTGTCCGATCGTCTGGTAACCGACCAGACTGAGACCAAGTCAACGACGGCGCGTACTGTTCCCGCGCGCCTCAAGGAGCAAACCGTAGAGGCTCAGCCTGCAGCAGGAAGGCAGGGTCGAAGCCGGCTTGGATCATGGGTTAGCTTCCGAAAGGAATACCCGGCCCCGGCACGATAGGCAACGAAGGAACGGGGTAGGTTTTTAGTCAGTAAAAGTCTGACACTACTTCCCACTCCGCCCAAGGGCAGGATTTGTTATTGGATGATTTTACGTACCATAAAAAAAATGAAAAAAAAAAATTACGAAGAATTTTTCCAAATCGTAAGAAAGTATTTTTTTTAAGACGTAACTACAAATTTTCAGTTTTCAGATTTATTCCTTCATTTGTGTTACAAAACCATGCTTCATGCCAAATTTCAGGATTCTAGGTCAACGGGAAGTACCCTATCAATTTTGATTCCCTTGAGAGTGTCGAAATATACGTTTTTTACGATACAAATGGCAGTATCTTTTTTCTTCGTTAACTTTCAAGTTTGATTTTTTCACAGCTTCAAGGGACCGTAAACTTGAGTAGGTACATGGTTTTAATTTCAACTCGATACCTCCACGCGTTCCTGAGATAAAGGTTCACACACAGGCAGACAGACAGGGATAGAAGGATAAAAAGTAATCCTATAAGGGTTCCGTTTTTTCCTTTTGAGGAACCCAAAAACTACTATTTCAACCATCGACACGCTAAGAAGAAGAAACTGACGCACCCTCAGAACCAATAAAAAACCTGCAAGATGCTGCTCTGTAAAAGCTATTGCGATGATATGATAGGCGATTTTAACCTCTACAGTTACTCACTGTGTACTTATAAATAGACTCGGATTCATTCCTCCTACGCAAAGGTCAAATCACTTACTAAAAGTTCAGACTGGTAAAAATTTATCGAGTTTAGAACTAAAGAGAAAGAACAATTTTTTTTTTATTCGACCAAACACAAATGATAAAGCGTACCCTTTTGAATACCGTAATTAGAGACACAATAGAAAGACAATAGGTGTGCGGACACCGGTGTCCTCTTGGGGCTTCACAGGTCAGTAAGAGTCTGATACTACTGCCCGCTCCGCCCAAGGGCGGGGTTTGTCATTGGATGATTTTACCTACCATAAAAAGGTGTGTACAAATTAGAACACCTATTTTACAACAGATGTCGTATTAGGTAGGCTACTTGGTGCCAATATTTGGTTAATATTTCAATATAGGTACGTAAATTGTATCCGAGGGACTCACAGGACCAGTTGTTGTGAAACTATGTTAATTAGTGGACATCTTTGAGCTGAAATGTTGATGATGAAATCGTATCAATTTTCATTACGAGGGTTCATAAAATGACTTTTTCATGATGTTTCAGTTCTGTGAAATCAATCGATAAAAAATTATTGCAGAAATTTTTATCGATGGATATTAAAAAAAATATTCAGATAATGGCCATAGTCTTAACATAGTTGTTTGTAACCAGTCCACAAAACCATATCTTTGTTTTCCATTATGTCGCAATAGTTTACCATCAAATTACCGGGGATTGTGTTCGGGTGCACAAGCATAATTTTATATGTACCGGGATAATCGTGAGTTGGTACCACGTTCCAAGAAAAGTGTCTTTTTTAAGGTGGGAAGTCATCCAATGGCATCTCCCGCCCTCTGTGTAAGACTTTTTCTGATTAAAGCCACACCTATGCCCTTCAGTTTCCCTTTACGTTCTAGCGTTTCATTCTGCGGGTTTCCCTTTCAGACATTCCCCACGGTCTTAGCAAGTGGGCATCGGCCCACGTGAGAGAGACGACAGCCTGGCATTCCTTTTCGCTCCGGACCATAGCCTGAATCAGGGCCCGGCGCGAGAAGTCACTGCCGCCGATTGCCACGAAAATTGTTGAAGGAACCTTTCCGAGCTGACTTCGACTCCTCGTATGCCTTTCAAAGGTCCACGACCCTAGGATCCTAAGATAAAACAATACTAATACAATAAAAACTTTTACTTTTTAGACATCTTTAATTTTATATTATACATAAAAACTTAACATAAGGCAGGTTACTGAATTGAGTATATTGAGTTAAGAACGTCTCAAAACATACTTAAATGCCAAATTTCGACAGGTTTACATAGGCTAAAATAGAGTTTGAGTATTTCTCAACTTCAAATGCTTAAATCAGAAATCGGGGAATAGTAACTCAGTGATTTGACGATTCATGTACAAAGGCAAGTTTTCTCGTAGCAAACCTATATCGAGCTATGTTCTCTATCTACATATAACTCAAAGTCACACGTATACACATACAACACACATACATTTAATTTTGTTACAGAAAAGGTACCTACAGGTCTTTTTTAGTGATGAGGACCAAAGTTATTCTTGTTGTATTCGTCATTATTTACATTTGGAATAATTTCATGACCTTTATGCTCTTTGCAATTAAGCTGATAAGTGTTGTTGTTTTTTTTTCTTAATCGAGACATGTTTTGGTGATCTTTAACATTGCTGTATCGTTCAAGAATAATAGCATTATGTATATATAGGGTGACTGGTAATTAGTGAACGATGCTTAAACACGTGATTATAGTCATGATAACAAACAACTTTTATTATGGGACCAAACCTGTAATCGCGAAATAAATCTGCCAAGTTCACTACATTTTGACCAGTTAGGCGAACACAAATGTACTGACCAGTCGATTTTTTTTTTCGCGATTTCATTATGGTCCCATAGTAAAAGCTGTTTTTTATCATGACTAAAATCACGTGTTTAAGTATCGTTCACTAATTACCAGTCACCCTATATATTCGTTTAATAGGGAAAATTCCGGTGTCAGAAAGGGATAGTAGTATTCACCCTGTATAGCTCAGTCTCAGTCTTTCTTTTCAACATCATTATTTATCTATAAATTAAAACGGAAAGCAGTCTTCTTGTGATCAGAGTACACAGCAAAGCATGGTTCACCGTTCTGGCTATAATCCGAAGCGAGAGAGATGGCCGCACTGTGAGAAAACGGTGATCCAGGAGATGCCACGGGCGTCGGGAGTCACAAGGCAAGGCACCGCAGGCTTGGGCTTGCGAATGACAACTAATGGGTAACTCACCGTTCCGCCTAGTAAGAACCAAACCCTACCCTAAGAACCTACGTGTACATAAAAATATGTCAGTAAAACCGCGTGAATTTTTGTTTTTTTTTTATGGTAGGTAAAATCATCCAATGACAAATCCCACTCTTGGGTGGGGCGGGAAATAGTGTCAAACTCTTACTGACTAAAAACCTACCCTTCCATTCATTCTTGCCTTTGTCCCGGGGCCCGTGGTGACATTCTCACATAACCTTTGGCCCCAGTAGGCTTCGGCCCTGCTGGACCTAGGGGTCCAGTAAACTAATAATAATAATAATAATAAAAATTTATTGTTCTCTCTTCACAAAGGTTTCCTTAACTTAAAAGTAATCTATTATAATTGAGTAACGAGCTCCTTTGCGAGAGACTGGAGTCCGTACTAGGGAGACCCTGTGTTACGGATCTCCAGGCCCTCACCCTAAAGAATACAAGAAAATAATATAATCTACAGGTCGATGGGAAACATATGAATGTAGTTCACAATTTAAACGCATGGAGGAAGAACAAAACAAAAAAATAAAAAACAAAGAAAGATGAAAAGTGGTTCTATGCATGTGAGTGGTGTTTGTGAGCGTGTTTGTGTGTATTGGTGTAGGTTTGAGTACACCACTTCCTCATGGGTGATGTGATTCACTGAGTGTTAGATTTAGGGCTAAGACAAGACTAGTAGTAACTGCTCGGTACTATCATAGTCCAGTTTCTGCAGCCACTCAAATAGTTTTGACTTGCATGATTGTTTGGAAAGTGGGTATATTGTCAATATCTTGTTTATTTTTGTATAAAGATAGTTGCTTAGAAATGTGTAGTGATGGCGCGCGAATTTTGTGTGTGTTTTTATAGCCGGGCAGACTGCATGCTTACGTCGCTTGCTTTCAAAGACTGTAGGCAGTTTGATGACAACTCCTTGAGGCACGCGGGAACAGTGCACGCCGTAGACGACTTGAGCTCGGACCGGTCTGTTACCGGACGGACAGCGAGCTACCCATTGCCCACCGTCCGCGAGCCCGCACCTACGGTGGCCGGAAATCGGGATCGGAATCCCGGCGGCGGCGGCGGCGTGTGAGCCTTTTCCTATTGCGGTCGGCCTCCTCCTTTACGTGAATTTTTGATAGAGTTACTGTAACCGTAAAACTAAAGAACTCTAGTGGTAAAAGTCATTTAATGATATCGCCCTTTATAAAAAGGATTCAAAAGTAAGCATGTACTATCGGTTTGGCCCACTTAAAAACAGAATCATAACGTTCCTGAAACTTAAAAGAAACCTCATTTATTTAAAATTCATTTACAAAATAAGTCCTTCAAAATAAATGGTTTCGTTCATTTAATTGTAAAACTTTAAATTATACTTCGTTCTGTTTTGAACATTGAACAACAGAAAGCGGTTATAGACTCAATTACGGTAGCGGCACGTCCATTCAACGGCAAAACAAACACAAAGTCGATTTGAGCAGAGTCTTAAAACGGAACTGACAAAATATTCCGCCGGTGATCCCGGAATCCACGTCAAAGCCACCGGAGCCTTTGACCCTTTCATCTACACTATGAAGCGAATACTCAACGAGTTGTAACCGCTATTCGGTTTGTCTGCCATTTAATAATGAGCAAAATATTATTTTGCTGGCCTAGGCGGCTTTTGTTCACTTTGTCAGCCATTCTCGATAAGGCTGGAACAATGATTAGCTTCGTTTAGAATTTAATAGTTTCGTAGAACTGAGCTACCAATTCCGACGATGTCGCAAAATGTCCTTTTTCATATAACTGTTCTTAACCAACATTTTAATTAAGTTTCGTCAATCTTATAAATTCTAAACTATGAAAAATGCGATGTTGTAAAATTTTATAGCTTCTCCTCGCAATAAATTCTTAAGACTGCGAATGTTTGAGGGTCTTAAATAAAAAGGGGGATGCAACAGGCCTAGGGGAGGCTGGGGAGATAGAGATCAAAAGGGTGAAAAGGAAAACGAAGCAATCACAAATGTAGCGGACTGCGGTTGACAGTTTTAAATCGCAACATTATCTCGGGCCGCGGCTAATATATACTTACACAGAAGTACAAAGCAGTTATGCTAATTATACTGGTTGCCAGTATTCAGTAAGCCAACGACCTCCTATATTGCGGCGTAGCGTTTCAGCAAGATCATTTATTACAACGATGACTGCCAACTTGCCCTTACAAATTGAAGATCCGCGGGGGCGCTTCCACGAATCTTCATGCCGCGTCATAACTCCACTCAATTTGTACAATCGCACTTAATGATACCATCCAAGGGATGATCCTGTAAGCGACTCACGTCTTTACTGCGTTAGTAATACGGCATATAAATGTGTAATGGTGTAGAGAATGGTTAGCGCGTCGGGTGTGCTAGTGGTAAGGCTATCGTTTCAGGTGAGAAGGTGGTTCGATTGTACGTACCCATTAGGACTTACACGTGACTAGATGGACAATGGTGGTTGGAAGTAGTGAGAGGGTGAAACGTGCGATTGCTCCCAGTTATCGAATCGCAGTGATATAACATTTTGATTTAGTTCAACTTTTGCATTTGAACTGATGTTATTTCCTTTTGCTAATCTATTTTTCCAACTTGAAAAAAGGGGTTTGTTTATATTACACTTGTATTTTTTTTTTTTCTAAAAATGCATGAATAGCAAGGTAAAGCCAATGACACGGATTTTCCACTGGTATGCGCAAAGTTATTTCCTTGTGCTTTCCCTGTTTACCTCGTCCCCTATCAAAAGTGACGGGTGAAATGTAAGGGTTAAGTCTCAATCCATTTTCAGAATGTGCCAAGGGCACCGAACTTTTAACGGTTCCATAACAAATAGGTATAATCTTAAATTAATCTAGTTGATGGAGGTTTAGGAAAAAAACAGACTGACTCTTAATAATTAAAAAAGAAATCAGAATTTTGCAAAATGCCAAATTTTTGGACAAAATATTTTTTCTATGATAATACTCGTATTTAAATATTAGCTGCTTCAGCCACTATGTGAAATTGTACCCTGGGGCCTTGGAACGAAGGCAATGAAGGAACAGGGCAGGTTTTTTGTCAGTAAGAGTCTAACACTATCTCCCGGCGTGCTCAAGGCCGGGATTTGTCATTGGATGATTTTACCTACCTTAAAAAAAAAACCTTCCAGGGTGGAAAATATCCTATGTGCTATTTCAGTATATGGTCTATCCGTTTGCCAAATTTCATCTATATCCCTTCATCAGTTTCAGTGTGAAGGAGTAACTACAGTATAATCTCACTAATCAAATAACATTTTTTTTCTCTATTTTTTATTTTATTTGTGTGGTCGAATAAACGATTTTCTTTCTTTATAATCCGGCACTATTAAAAACCAGAAAGGGGCTGTATTATTGAAATGTTCGAATTACTGGATTATTGAGAAAAAAAAAATCATAATGAATAAAATAAAGCAGAGATAGAGAAAATACGTATAATGTATTAAATAAACATTTACTTTAAAAAAAAAAAAGGGAAAATACATCGAAGCCCCCAGACAATAAGTCGGTAATCGCAAAAAAAATATTTTCGATTACCGACTTATTGTCTGGGTAATAGAGTCGGAAATCGAAAAATATTTTTTTGCGATTACCGACTTATTGCCCGGGGGCGTCGACATATGCAAGTGATATGTTTTGAGGTTAGACTGCTAGATGACCGCGACGCTGCGACCGGAGCGCATAGGCGTCGAGGGGTGAGGGAGGCGCGGGCGTAGGGTGCCGGATTATTGGACGTGTCGTTCTATTGTAGTACCGGATTAGTGAGATTATACTGTAATATAAAAAACATAAACACATAAAAAGATGAGTATAAAAGTGTATTAAACTTATTAAGTCTTATAATAGTAAGCGCATTATAGTCTACAATGAGCTCTATAAGGATTAATACTAAATCCTATTTAAGAGATTAAAACTGTCTACCTAAGCAAAATGTTTTTATTTGAAAATTTATTAACACTAGAAGGGTCGGGCATCATACTATACCTTCAAAGACCGCAGCGGTCAATTTGACGGTACTAGAAATTCAGTCATATATTGCATTAAAATAAAATAAAAGTAATATCAATTTATTTTTTATTAATAATAAACAATTTTAGCACTTAAACTGAGTAACATTTGTAGCAAGTAATAGTTTTTTTTAAATCTTTTATACATTTTCCACAAACAGCTTTTTTACAGATTGTGCAGTTTTCACACGTTTTTTTTTTACAGTTATGATTTACTTGACATTGCCGCCTCTTATTGTTTTTAGTACATCGTTCACTTGTTTCAGAATTAGTTTCTTGTCTTTGAGTAGTTTTCTTTTTCACATACTCTGCACGTAGATCGCTCACTAGTTGAAGGATAAAATCATGCCGAGAAATTTTTATCCCTGTGACTTTTTGGTATAGAATCCACGAGTTTATAGCTGCTAAATCAAGTATGTTGTAAAAAACGTGAAGAGGCCATCTCCGACTTCTAGCTCTCACAGTGTACTTGCGTGCCATTTGATCGATAATGTCTACACCAAATTTTGTTTCATTATAAAATTCAATTGTCTCAGGTAGTTTTTTTTTATCAGTACCTATTCTCACGTTGGGGTGCAGAGTACTCAAAATAATAACATTTTTTCCTGGTTTTCCTTGATAGACAGTAAGGGTTGTATCGGTCTCAGTTTTCATTATAAAAGTTTCATACCTTGTAGTACGAATACCTCTACAAATTGTTCCAACAATGCTAGTCTTTTCGACCATTAGTTTTTTAGCCAAATTTAGAGACGTGAAAAAGTTGTCAGTGGTAACGTTTCGGCCCTTTTTGAAATAGGGTTTTACCAGTTTCAAAACCACATATTCGGGTAATGAAATATCGTTTGAACGGTTCTCGTCTTTTCCTAAATATGGAAATCCTCCACATAGGTACTTACTTTCGACATCCACAAGCAGCCAAAACTTTATACCAAATTTATCGGGTTTGTTTGCAATATATTGTAAAAACGGACAGCGAGTTTTTGGTGGAAATAACTGCTCATCAACTGTCAAATTTTCTCCAGGAATCTAACACATTTGACAATTATCTATAAATTTGTTCCATATATCCGAAATCATTGCAAATTTGTCATTAGCTAAGCGAGCAGAACGCGTGCTTCTCAAATCAAAACGTAAGTATTTCATGATCTCCTTGAATCTATTTTTGCTCAGAGTATTTTTGAAAACGGGTGGTCCCCAATCTTGCGACCACAAAATATCTAAATCTAGGTGGCTCATATTATAGGCTCCACGAGCATAAATCAAAGCAATAAATGCATCTAGTTCGTCTAGGGATAAGTTCCAAGTGTCATCTTGACTTTTGTCATGTGCTTCCTTTTCAGTAAAAATCGTTGTTTACTATTCTTATCGTTGCCTTTATATGCCGTCACATTGACGGTGTGCGGTCTTAGTAGGTATTTGTAAAGGAATCTCATATACGACATATAGTCTATTTTTTTTTTATATAGGTTTAGCCTTACAATAGCAAATTAGGAAAAGTCATAAAATATGAAAAGAAAAAAAAATGTAGTTTGTAAAATAATTAAGAATGAAATCGCCGTGCGGTCAAATTGACCGCCATGGTCTTTCTAGTGTTAATTTCTAAGAAGGATTATTTGTACATTGACGCAGTTCCATTTTGTCTTCAATCATCTAT
The DNA here is from genome assembly GCA_958295575.1 of Leucania comma. Taxonomy (NCBI): domain Eukaryota; kingdom Metazoa; phylum Arthropoda; class Insecta; order Lepidoptera; family Noctuidae; genus Leucania; species Leucania comma. The sequence goes on from OY282469.1 coordinate 8,485,438, forward strand.
AGGGTGACTGGTAATTAGTGAACGATACTTAAACAAGTAATTGTAGTCATGATAACAAACAACTTCTACTATGGGACCAAACCTGAAATCTAATAAAACAAAATGAGAAATTTTGACGATAAATACTAGCTTTTCCAAGGAACGTGGTGGGTTTTTAGTCAATAAGAGTGTAACATTATCTCCCGTCCCGCCCAAAGGCGGGAGAAGAGAAGTCATATGATTTTACTCACCACCAAAAAAAAGAGACTGACATTTTTAGTCAGTAAAATGGATGTAAAAGCAAAATGATAATACAGTTGGCGCAGTGGTTGAACGATTGGCTGCTGCGCTGCGGGTCGTGGATTCGATTCCCGCAAGGAACAAATAATTGGTTCACATACAGATAGGTGTTCTAACTTCCGGGACTGGGAGTCTTGTGTGAGTTTACATGTTTGTGAGCGAACCCACGATACAGGAGTAATTCCTAGTGTGGGACAACTCTTTTCTCAAAAAAAATCTGGTAAGTTTTGTTTAATAAAAAATATCGTATCTAATTTAAAAAAGTTGTATATTGCCGATTTGATCACCCTGTATAGCATAGCAAACCATCAGCCTTATAATGTCACACTGCTGGGACTCAGGCCTCCTTTCTAGGAGAGGGGATGGACCGTAATCAACCACGGCCCAGTGCGGGTTGGTGGATGTCACATGTCTTCGAATTTTTGGTCACCCTGTATAACTTTGGAGGTATTAAAGAAAACTATCAAGAACCAATCATACAGCTTGACATGATCTTGAACAACAAAATAAATTTATGAGTCATTCAGAACCATACCCAAAGTAGACATCTTTGTAGACATAGATATTTTTTTAATCTTAATATCTATTGAAGCTCCCAAAGGTTTCCGAGAGTCAAACGGGGGCGGAGGAAATTGTCTCAAGGAGAAAGGATCGAGTATACATAATGAGGTTTACATTGAAGACAAATTGTCCGTCTGTGACACTCTTTTGTCTTCAACGATGTGATAAAGTAACGTTGAAAAAGTTCTTCTCAGACTAATGTACTGAGAATTTACGTTTGCAACAATTAAATGTTGATTTAAATGAATCAATTTCTGGAAGGAAGGAATTATGATTCATACCACCACTCTGTATACGACAGTATAGGATATTGGAGATGTGTCATCTCTAGCACTAGATCCATACTAATAAAATGAGTGTCTTATCTTTTGTAGGGTTCCGTACCTCAAAAGGAAAAAACTGAACCCTTATAGGATCATTTTATTGTCCGTCCGTCTGTCTGTCTGTCAAGATCCTTTATCTCGGGGACACGTAGAGGAATTGAGTTGAAAATAAAACCATAAATTCACGTCTGCGGTCCCCTGAAGCTACTAAACTTCTATGTTAATCAAAAAAAAGAGATATGGTCGGCAAAAAAAATGTATATTTCGACACTTAAGGAATTAAAATTCATATAATACTTCCTGTTAACCCAGAATCCTAAAATCTGTTATAAATCAAGGTCTTCTAACACAGTTAAAGGAATAAATCTGAAAAAAGTATTTGTTGTTACGTCACGAAAAAAAAAACAGTTTTTTTGCAACATGGAAAAATCCGCGAGACTCAATTCGGTAATTGAACTATTTACATAGGTCAGTTTGTGCAAGACCCTCAGTGCACTTCCGACTCGCTCTTGCCCAGTTTTTTTTTGTGTGTAGAAATTCATTAAATATCTTCTCCCACTGTGGATGCAGTGAGAAAGAGTGTCAGACTTTGACTGACTAAAAACTACCGTGGTTTCTTCAGTTGCCTTTTGCATTTCAGGACCATGATTACCCTATAAAATAAACCTTAATTCCTTGCTTATTTCTCTGCAGGATATTTTAGTTCGATTCGTATATACAAGACCTATTCCAAATTAAAAAATAAAGATTCTTAGGGACTTATATTTTCTGCAGCTATTAAATTTCTGGATTTTGAAAGGCCTCCAACGTCCTCCAACGGCCTCCAACGTCATTGGCGACTTTATTCAGACTACCCTTTTATACCAGTTCTCGTAATTATTTCTCTGGTAATTTTATTCTTCATACTTTATCTTTCTTTCTTTTATTATCATTCATTTATAATGGATGAGGCTACATTTAATAAATTATTCTAATTCTAATCTTAATACGCTTAATTATTTATTTATCTTTTTCTTTTTGAGAGAAGAATGGTTTGACACAATTTGTTCTTGGACATCAGTTTAAGACATTATGAATCAAGGCGTATATTCCCCTGAACATCCCATCTGGAATTAAATGTACATATTATACTCTTAATGCCGCCTAGACGGTGTATGAGTATCTATGCATTTAATTCCGGCCAGCTACACACGAATAGAGCCCCGCTGGACTGTAAATCCATTATCTTTGCAAAATATTGTTTGATTTACATAATATATGTACATTCTGAAGAACAAAAAAAATTGCGGGTTAAGTGCCGCAATTTTTTGTTGTGTAAACATATTTCTAGTTATCAAAGCTGGTTGAAAGGTATAGGGAAAACAAGCGAAAAAATATCATGTTTTTTAAAATATTTTTTGGCACAAGTTTAGTCTTCAAAAATTAGGCAGGGTATAACATACCCGAGACAACTTTACGCAAGTATATTTCGCCCAGTGCATCGCGCCACACTGTGATCACGCTACTTTTCCGTTCCATACACTCCTGCCTCCAAGTCCAACTAGTCTTGCCAGACAAGAATTTCCAAATATATACTACTTTTAAATTTAATCATATGAGATACCCTAGTTCACACTCGCCGAGTTAGTTCTAATTCACCACTTACAACACCTCCCACAAGGTGGACCGATGACCTGGTGAGGGTCGCTTGAATCCGATGGACGTGAGGTACACAGGGCCAGTCATTATTTTTAGTCATTAGTCTTTCAACTGAAATGATGATGATGATGATGATGGTGAATTCCAAGGTTCCCTAGTCTATTTTACTCTATAATATACTTACAATATCTATTTAAACTGCTGTTAATCGAATAACTTATATAAATTTAATGTAATTTATTACACTAACAGCAGTTAGACTAAGGCTTATTTTCCTGTGTTTTATTTACATATTTTACTATATTTTGTAAAAGGAAGATTGTAGAACTAAAACCGAAATCAAATGGTGGTATGTGGAAGTTCCACGACAGGACTTTTTTGTTGCAGACAAAACAACGAGGCAAGTAAAACTAATACCTACAGTATTAAACAGTACAGTAAATACAGTATACAGTAATAAACTAATACTGTAGTTTTTTTTAGGTGGGAAAATCATCCAATGACATCTCCCGCTCTTGGGCGAAACGTGAGGGTGTATCAGGCTTTTACTGGCTAAAAACCCAATCCTTGGCCCCAGTAGGCTTCGACCCTGCTTGGCCCCTACGGAATACTGTATTAGTTTTAGATGCCTCGTGGTTTTCAGAGGGAAAAAAAATGTATTATTTTATTAATGCTACATAAAAATATTCGATAAACACAACCCGCAAACAGCTTTTACTGGTAATGCGAAATTCCTGTTTGTGATACGGTAACCCCATATTGTTGTAAGTAAGCTCAGTGAAACACGAAGCATTCAAACACGAATAGTATTCCTCGTAAATCCGATACATACCAATTCGATATACTAATTAGCATTAAATCGATATGAATTAGTGTCGCAGCACTATGCTATTGGAACCCTTTGAAAGGCGTTTGTGTTTAGTCAGATGCAATTTGCGTGATTCGAAATGAAGAGATTTCAAGATGGAAGCGCCCAATAAACTGTCTCTCAGTTAAGTGGTTCTGTGGTTTACGACGGGACTTGGGGGTTTTTCAAATTCGTGTGTGTTGTTTTTCGTTTTCTGTGCACTGCGTTTGAGCGGGTTCGGCGAAAACTTCGCATTAAATTGTTTTGGATATTGGGATGATATTCACAGCTTAACTTAGAATAGAAAAGATTGAACTTTATAAAACTTTACTTTCTTTTTACATACACAACTTATTAGATACATTTTTAAATATTTCTTAAAACTAAAAGAATACATTTGAAAATATAAAAAAGTTGTATCTTACCGTTATCGGGAACAGGTTCTAAGCTACCGGTGGCCAGAGCTTCAGAGATAGAAACTATGCTTACTATACGAGCGTCCAGAAGTACCGTCTTCTGAATCAATCAATTGATCCAATCGTTTAACGAGAGCCTTCTAACACAGATACTCGTATAATGTGGCGTATTATTATTATTACTTCATACACAGGTTCAGTTGAAAACCAGCGTCAGGCACTAGTTGTCTGGCATTCATGCTGAACTGGACATTTTCTGGTGCAGCCGTGAGGCACACAACTATATTTCTTTTTTTTTTGTTTTGTTTTATATAATGCTGATTCTATTTTTTGTTTTTATTTTTTGTTTGCTGTTGCATAATTATTGTGTTTGTGCCTTGTGCTGTACCGAATATATTCTTTTTCTATCTTTTTTACTTTTACAACACAGTGTAAATCTTTTTCCAAGACTGGTTCTCTATGTATGCTAATTTTCATTTGGCGCCGTTCAACTCTTTAAGCATGAAGGAGCAACAAACACACACACCCACACATACATATAAAAATAAAAATATTAGTGAGATAAAATTTCACCTCAAAACATTTCGTAAGAAATAATGTACCTATAACCGCTCAAAATACTTCCCTCGATAAGGAAATCAAAACTAAGCAATAGAACCCCTGACAGGTGAAGGTCGGGTAACACCTTAAGCGCCCTCACTTCCCTTACTTAATGCTTAAAACTTGTACGGGACGTTGAGCAGGTTAATGATGATGAGGGTGGTTTTATGAACCTTGTACACAATGGCCTATTTAGACCACTGGGTTATGTCCATTGATTAGTGCTAGCTAATTAGGCGAAACGTTCGTTACAAGTGGTGAGATGGTTGGGGAAATTAAGGTGGATTTTTTTTTTGATGTATACGATTCGAAACACCTTGGTGTATAGTACCGAGAAGGTTGCCCGGTAAAGCATGCAGGCTGGCCAAAAATTTCTACTGGCGGTTTCAAACACTCATTTGAATTCAGAATAAGTTTTGAGTGAATTTCAGCGGTTTTTAATTATTTGCAATGAGATGTTGTGATGAAAAATTGACATAGTTTTATGCATCGATATATATGTACTACGCACTAGATTACGCGTGCCGTACATTCACTTTTTTCTAATTAGTTGTTAGGCATGCCGTACAACCCGCGCTCAGCTGACGTTAGTGCAATTTTGACGTTCATGCAGTGTAGGAGAGCCGCTAATAAATTCGAATCAAAGTAAACTAGGACATAAACAATAATTCTGTAGCTAAATAAATAAAGCTACTGATTATCCAAGCGATGTAATAGCTTCTAATATCGTAATAATATAATAGAAAAGATAATATTCCAAAAAAGCGCCCTCCATTTTACAATCATAGACTAAAACATACAGATGCTCCCCCCTATGAAAACGAATTGTAGGTTTTTACCTACAACTGTTTTACAGAACACAGACTTTATGCGGTGTTTTATAACCAGTTCGATATTTTTGAATATTTTTTAGGGTTCCGTACCTCAAAAGGAAAAATTGGAACCTTTATAAGATAACTTTGTAGTCCGTCTGTCCGTCTGTCAAGACCCTTTATCTCGAGAACGCGTGGAGGTATCGAATTGAAGCTAAATACTCGAATCGATTTATTTTATCACCACTGCTCTCAATGGTCTGCTACGCGGACGACACGTTGGTCCTAGCGCGGGGAGAGTCGTACCGGACGGCGGTCGAATTAGCGACACGCGGGGTTGCGATGGTCGTTGACAGGATCCAGCAGTTGGGACTCGAGGTGGCACTGCACAAGTCCGAGGCCATGTGTTTCCACGGCCCTCGGGGTGCGCCACCACCGGGTTCCCAGCTAACGGTAGGAGGAGTTCACATCAGCGTCGGGTCGACGATGAAGTACCTGGGACTCGTCCTCGACAGCTGGTGGAACTTCAAGGAGCACTTCCGACGTCTGGCTCCCAAACTGAATCGGACTGGGGCTGCTCTCGGGCGGCTCCTGCCCAACCTCAGGGGACCAGACGCCTCCTGCCGGAAGCTCTACGCGGGAATCGTTCGGTCCATGGCCCTCTACGGGGCTCCGGTGTGGGCACCGACGTTAACACAGCAACCGAGGGCCCAGCTGAATGCGTGCCAGAGGGTCATGGCAATACGCATGGTGCGAGGGTACCGAACGATCTCCCGCGAGGCGGCGACCCTCCTTGCTGGCCAACCGCCGTGGGATCTGGAGGCAACAGTCCTTGCACACATGCACGACAAGCGCATGGAGATGCAACGCCGGGGCGAAATTCCGCTGCCGCGACAAGTCGAGGCTTGGCGGACAGAGCTTCGGCGGGATCTCATGGCGAAATGGCGTCAGCGACTATCGCAACCTCGTTCGGGGCGCGCCACAATCGAGGCGATAAGGCCCATCCTTGAGGAGTGGCTGGAAAGACCTCACGGCGTTCTAAACTTCCGCACGACGCAGGTTCTTACCGAACACGGCAAGTTCGCTAAGTTCCTGTTCCGGATTCGTGCGGAGGATTCGCCCGGGTGTCGTCACTGTGCGGACCACCCGGAGGACACGGTGGAGCATACTGTTGAGGTGTGCCCTGCCTGGGCGGAGCATCGCCGTGTCCTCGTGGGGGCGATCGGCGGCAGCGATCTCTCTCGCCGAGCCTTGGTTCAGGCCATGGTCCGTAGCGAGGAGGGATGGCAGGCGGTCGCCTCCTTCTGCGAAGCAGTAATGCTAGCAAAGGAGGAGGCCGACCGCATCAGGCAGAGGCAACGGGGCGCTCGCCCCAGCCGCCGCCGGGATTCCGATCCCGATTTCCGGCCACCGTAGGCGCGGGCTTGCGGACGGCGTGCAATGGGTAGCACGCTGTCCGATCGTCCGGTAACCGACCGGACCGAGCCCAAGTCGTCGACGGCGCGTTCTGTTCCCGCGCGCCTCAAGGAGCTGTCAGCAAACCGTAGAGGCCCAGCCTGCTAGCTGCAGGCAGGCAGGGCCGAAGCCTGCTGGGGCCAAGGGCCGTTTTCTGAGAGGAAGGCTCAGCCCCGGCACTATAGGCAACGAAGGAACGGGGTAGGTTTTTAGTCAGTAAGAGTCTGACACTACTTCCCGCTCCGCCCAAGGGCGGGATTTGTCATTGGATGATTTTACCTACCAAAAAAAAAAAAAAAAAAAAAAAAAAAAAAAAAAAAAAAAAAAAAAAAAAACCACTGCTCTCAAAAACGGTGAAGGAAAACATCGTGAGGAAACCGACATGTCCTAGAACCAAAAATTCGAAGAAATGTGACATCCACCAATCCGTACCGGGCCCGCGTGGTGGATTATGGCCCATTCCTTTTCCTAGAGAGGAGGCGTGAGTCCCAGCAGTGGGAATATTAAAAGGCTGATGCAATGCAATGCAACTCAAATCTGTGTTGGTACAGCCTGCTAGCTGCAGGCAGGCAGGGTCGAAGCCTGCTTGGGTCATGGGTCAGCTTCTGAAAGGAAGGCCCGGCCCCGGCACGATAGGCAACGAAGGAACAGGATAGGTTTTTAGTCAGTAAGAGTCTGACACTATTTCCCGCTCCGCTCAAGGGTGGGATTTGACATTAGATGATTTTACCTACAATAAAAAAAACTGTGCTGGTAAAATTTTATAATAAAATACCACTTTAGATTATCTATCCAATTGAATGAATCCAAAGTGCAAAACATGTATAAAACGCATAGTGTGCGTTATAAATTGGATGATTATATTAATATTATTAGACAAGCATATTAGATAAGCATATAAATTGGAAGATTAGATACTTTATAAAAATGCTTGGCTAAATGCTGTTCCGGCTCTACTGCCACAAAATCAAACTACCAAGTTAAAAAAAAAAGATGACGATAATGATGTTTTGATGTCGCTAAAAACGCATGTTTCGACATTCTCAAGGGTATCAAAATTCATAGGGTACTTCCCGTTGACCTAGAATCCTGAAATATGGCACGAAGTAAGGTCTTATAGTACAGATATAGGAATAAATCTGAAAATTTGTTGTTACGTCATAAAAAAAACTTTTTTGCGATTCAGAAAAATCTTCAAGACTCTATTCGGGATTTGAAGTACGAACGCTCAGAGCGCGAGTACGACTCTCACTTGCCGAGTTTTGTGTTCTTTCTTTTCTTGTATTAATATTAGACATCGTTAAATTTTAGTCGTTTCAATCCCGCGGAGGGTCGTTTCGGTACATGAAATACTATCGATTTGTAAAGAAAAAAAATAAAAAATAAACTACTTTTTTTTAAAAACTCCAATAATTTAACGGTGTATATTTTTATCAAAGTTTAAAAATTACGACGACATTTTTTGATACCCAATAAAAACTCATCAAGAAATGTCAACGAAGAGAATTTATACCAACGAAGACTATTATTACATTTTGAAATAGAGTATTATTGTAATGAAGTATTGTAGGCAAGAAACTGTGTCACGTCTGCGGTATAAAAATCTATATAGATGTCATGTCATTACACTAAGTTGAAAGCAACGCGTAAGTACTAGGATATTCATGGCGTTTTAGACCTTTTGGTCGCGAAAAAGTATCCTCTATAAGCTATCTTAGCGCTGTAAGTTTTAAAAGTTTTGTTAGACGACATAATGGCAATCTAGCGCTGCAGCGATTTATTGTTTGATTTTTTCAGTATTTTGACAAAGAGTTTATATGAACGTGCTTGTCTATCGCAAGAATATAGGTCGATGGTTTTATGTCTCAGAAACACAACTGGACAATTTGTAGAATCATTGCAACAGGCGCCATCTCGGCATGATGGAGCTGAGAATTTTATGGTAGTATTGACTACCTCAGCGAAGCTAGCCGAAAAGGCTGACTGCTGACAAAATCATTAGAATGTATTACATCTACATTCTAATGGAACTTAATCAAAGTAACTTAAAGTGACTATAAAAACTATTTATTTTTACTTTCTAAACTTGACTGTCTAAATACCCAAACAATGTGAACCTAAAAAAACCCGATAAAGAGTAAGTATGTTTTACTCAAATCTAGTGGCGCACAATGCTGTTACCGACGTCTGTTAGTCGATCCCATCACTGGCCCTCGCTGAAAACCAGCGCTGTAGACACGTCGCATTTTGCATGTCGATACGGCATTACGCTGAGCGTTCGGCCGTTTTGCGCAGTCATGGCGCATAAATACCTTTTTTCTTCCAAAATGTTTGCAATCCGTTATATGTTAGTCATAAGTATGTGTCTATTCCGGCTAGTAAAATGTTTTTCTTTCTTTCTTTAATAGTTCCGATCATTCTCAAACGGTTGAACGGATTTCGAAATTCAGCACACGGGTGGACCATGTCCCAGAATAATGTATACGAGGTTTTTATTATCCTGGAAGTCTGTCCCCTTGGGATAATTGTCTGTTTCCACACGGACGAAGTCGCTACCAGAAACTAGTTATATATATCTAATATCTAGGTACTTTATTGTACACTAGGATAATAAACAAAATGGACACCTTAAACTAAAAAACAGACGTGTTGGTGGCTGTTTCTATTTTATTGATGTCTCATTGATCTTTTTTTATGGTAGGTAAAATCATCAAATGACAAATCCCACCCTTGGATAGAGCGGGAGATAGTATCAGACTCTTACAGACTAAAAACCTACCCTGCTCACTTTCGCCTAACCCAAGGCCCCAGTAGGCTTCGACCCTACTGGGCCCCTACAGTTTGCTGACAACTCCTTGAGGCGCGCGGGAACAGTGCGCGGCGTTGACGACTTGGGCTCGGTCCAGACTTTTACCGGACGGAAGGACAGCGAGCTACCCATTGCCCACCATCCGCAAGCCCGCGCCTACGGTGGCCAGAAATCGGGATCGGAATCCCGGTGACGACGACGGCGTGTGCGCCGTTGCCTGATGTGGTCGGCCTCCTCCTTTGCTAGCATTACTGCTTCGCAGAAGGAGGCAACCGCCTGTGACTCCTCCTCGCTCCGGAACATGGTCTGTACCAAGGCCCGGCGCGAGAGATCGCCGCCACCCCCACAAATGTCTCATTGATCCTGGAACATTTCCTAACACCGAATCAATCCCTTCGTAGATGAACCAAAAATACCTAACCGTCTACTAATTTTATAGCTGCGCTATCATACTCGTATACCACATGGAGCTTTAGAAAAAGTTTATCATAGAATGAGAGAGACGTTCCACAAAGCGGAACTTTTTTCTAAAACTAGACGCGCCATCTTTACGGCCGGGTAGCGCACAATGTGCACATGCTATGTAATTAAAACGTGGCTCGTGTAATGGACTTTCCCGAGATACAGAAAGGGATGTTTCAAAAGTTGTTTGTACAGCACGTTGAGACTAGTTTCGTTATGATATACGCTTTTATAATGCTATAAAAACTAAAGATGTTTTTCAAACAGTATCATTATTGAATAAAAACATATAGCTCGATATGTGACACAAAATTAAAAAAAACTGGGCAAGTGCGAGTCGTACTCGCACACTAAGGGTTCCGTACCAATCAAATGATGTAAATAATTCTATTCCCGAAGATTTTTCCGAATCGATTTTTTTTGTGCTATAAGCCCTTGCTTCGTGCCAAATTTCAGGGTTCTAGGTCAACGGGAAGTACCCGATGAATTTTATTTCCCTTGAGAGTGTTGAAATAAACGTTTTTGTTTGCGACAAAAACGACCGTATTTTTTTTCGTTAACTTAGAATTTTGGTATTTTCACAGTTTTAAGGTTCTATAGAGCTTAATATATGGTTTTAATTTCAACTCGATTACTATAAGCTTTCCAAAGATAAAGGGTCTTAACAGACAGAAACACAGACAGACAGACAACAAACTGATGCTATAGGGGTCCCATTTTTTCCTTTTGAGGCACGAAACATAAAAAGTGGCCCAATTTTATGACGAATACACGTCAACGTATATTTTTGTAACTAGTACCGTCGATTCCCACAGTAAAAATAAGTAAGGTAAGTATTTATTATTTACCTCGTATTTTCTTCAACTATTTCAAGACTTATTAAATATGAAAAATGATCAAAATAAAGTTTGTTTTAGTACTAAATATGTGTACGTTGAACTTGCGTGGAAAGCAAAATAAAGAACTTATGAGTACATTAACTTGAATAAAAATATGAAGGTACATTGCCTAGAAATTCAGGCAACAATAAAAGCATGTCGGAATCTTTATTGAATTTTTAAAGACCTGCCCAATAGACCATAATAATGCAGACAGTAGTGAGAGTAAAATAAGAACACCCCACAATTATTTGATATAAATAAAATGAATTGAAAAAGTGACGGGGAATCCATGCATAATTTATAAACTATCGCGGCAATTTGCTGTTATAAATAAGATAAGGGGAAGACCAAAAAAATATTGAGTAGCCATGATATAGCTAAAAAAGGGCGACTCTTTTTTATTTTATTTTTTAGTGAGATACCATCAAATGACGTCTCCCTCTCTGGGTAGAGTGAGAGAAAATGTTAGTCTTTTAATGCCTGTAAAACCTACGAGTGTCTCCCCAGTCCGCAACATTAGTGCATCTATCTATCTGGATTTGGTTTCCGCATTTAGTTATGGCAGTGCATTATACGTAGGATATAGCCACTTTCCTTCCAACTAACCCAACTCTCTCAAGACACAGATTAGACCTTCCAGTTTATTCATATCGTGTATGAAGAAATCCCGGGTCTTAAGGTTCGCATGTGTATTAATAGCCGTATAGCGGTGACGCTCGTGTACTAAAAGGGCGCGCCCACGCACTGTTTCCTCGATCCCCATGCATACCTAGTCTAAGTGCGCAGTGCGAGTTTGTTTTACGTTAACGGTGTCGATCATCGACACCCTTATGACGTTCATCGCTATGTCTGGGCCGCTCCTAGCTTTTAAACCAATCAGAGAGCGAAACGCGGTAAAAGTTTCGATCGCGCTATCAGAAAAACAATTAAGGCCTCTGTGCAGAGGATTATCCTCTACGTCAATTATATGGAAGTGATTACTTAGTAAGAGATGTACAATGATAATCTTCACCGCCAGGCACATCCACCAGCCTGCCAGCGTGCCAGGCTGCCAGCGAGCCAGCCTGCTTGCCTGTCCAGTCGCAAAAACCATAACCGTGCATATTTTTAATTGTGTAATGTAACCCTAAAAAGGCACCCTAAGTGAAAAAATAGTGTAGAATGTAAAACATAATTAACTAACCAACTTTTGGACTATACCTTTGGTTGAAGCAAAAAGCTTTCGACTGTGATTATATTTTGTGGACGCACAGAGCACATAATTTCATAAAAAATACAAAAGCATTATGAAAAATGAATGCAATGCCAGCTGAGTCAACCTAACTTGGATCTAGATAGTGGAAAATTTTAATATTCATCCTTTTTCGAACGTCTGTCGTATTTGGGTAAAGGAGGTTTGATTTCGGTTTTTGCTCGCATAAAAAATAAGTAGCGTGAAATTGAATTGATTCTGTGTTTCAACCTCATTCGAAGACGACTTTAGTATTCAGTTTAGGTGTGTTTTTATTTAAAGCAGTTTGAGATAATAGACGATTTTGGGTTGTGTTGTTAAAATGGGTAAAAAGCGGAGAGGCGTTCTAGTTTTGTTGTATACACAACAGAAAACTAGAACGTTAATCCTAAAACAAGAACAAAATTAAAATAAATAGAGAGAGAAGATTTAAAAAACAAAACAATAATATTAACACAGTTACTTCTCCAGTTTTCTAAGGCAAAACTATGAATAATTCTTTCTTAAGTTTGATCTAGAATACTTAAAAGATTGGTCTAAACTTTATTATCAAATCAGTTTCATAAAGTTATTCCAAAAAGTAAGATAAATTTTATCGTAATTTCATTAGCATTATTTACTCTGAATTAATTTTGATTCCAGTTTGAATGTTCTTAAAGTTTTGTTGTATCTATTGCGTGGGAACTAATTTGAATTAATTCACGAACTCTACATGTCGTGGAGGCTGAAGAAAGTTTCTTTTAATTAAAAATAACAAGCTGAAAATGTGCCCGCTACCAACGGATGTTTTTGTATGAAATTAAGACGTTATTTTTACGTTAGACCCAGATCTTGTTAGTGCATTTTTTTTTTGTCGAATTCAGTTTATTTTAAACGGTACACAATTAAGTTTTATGTAAAGAGTGTAAGTTACAAATCATCATAGATTTTATTTTATTACAATTTTTTCGTACTAAAACTAGAGAGACTTTAAAAAAGTTGCATAGGCCTCATAACTATACTTATTTATTGCACAAACTCCACCATTCCATTCCTTTTTTTAATTTTAATACTCTCTTTCCTCACCTTTATTAAATAACTAACCATCCCACCCAGTTTCACTTGCATCTTTGCTTTGTTTACTGATCCATTCCTATTGATCGTAACGTGATGTAATATAGTTTATAGACTTTCTCGATGAATGGGCTATCCACCACAAAATTAATTTTCTTAAATTCAAACGAGCTGTACTTGAGATTAGCACAATCAAACAAATTCTTCAGCCTGATAACATTAAGTATAGATAATGTATAGATTGCAATCCAACATAAAAGTTTCCACACTGTTTATAATCCTTTAACAAAATACAAGATGGCGACCACATGCTTCTATCAGCCCCATTACAAATCGTCCCCACTCCAAAGTTGCGTCAACGAGATCGCGTTAGATCGGATCTTATTCTGTTCAGCCCATTATGAAGACGTTTTATTTCGAACCGTTTTATTATCTTCAACGGAGCTTTGAAAAACATCTGTTGGCTTTAATCTGAACTTCTAAATTAAAGGATGTCTTCTTCGTGCTCGCAATTCCTCGGATTTTCGCTGAATCTGACTTTCTTGAAGATCTGCTTGTCGGCTCATTAGCAAGTTCGCAACTCGTTCTTTTCAGGGTTCCATAGCAGAAGGGTCACTAGCACAACTATTACTAAGCCTCCATTATCCGTCCGTCTGTCTGTCAGCGGGCTGTACTTTATGAGGCGTAATAGGAAAAATGTTTCACAGGGTGTATTTATAATTATTTGGTGTTACATTATCAAATAATACTTCTATACTTACCCATATTATAAAGAGAAAAGCTTTGTATTTTTGTAATGAATAAACTTGTAAACTTTAGACCCGTTTGAAAACTTCAAACTCAAACTCAAACTCAAACTCAAACTCAAAAGCATTTATTTCAAATAAACCATTTACAGGCACTTTTGAAAGGTCAAGGTGTCAGTCTGTCAGAAAAAAAAATGATGCTAATTGCACATTCCAAAGCGTAGATCTCTATGGAGAAGAATGTGCAAGAAACTCCATGGACACTCTTTTCAATCATTTTATGTATAACAAATATCTCTGTTACATGTTTCTTGTCGCTGCTATTATGTGAGAACAATGTCAATAAAATAAAGTTAAGACAAAAAAAAAGGCATTCTAAATAAAGATATTAAAATAAACCACTGGCAGCTAAGAGATGACCAGTCTCAACTGACAGCGCCCGTTCACGGACATGACGCGCATATCAGCACCACTCAGCTCAACCATTTTGAAGGGAACCGAATGATCCAACACACGCGCCACCATCAGTGAGACATTTGAGTGAGCATGACAAACTCTCAACCACCATGCTCATTTATGTCAAACAAGTCCAATATCCAAAAACCGTAAATTGCTCCATGGTACTCACATTTACAAACTTTGAAAATAAATGCTTCTACATTATACAATAATAATTTAATATTAAATAAAAAGATAAAAAAGTATTTTCCAATCAATTTGTACGCCCTGCTGGTAGTGGAGCTGGACCAGCATTAACCCAAGCATTTTTATCTTGAATATAATCATCCAAGCTATAATATGCCCGTGTACATAGTGTGCGTTTAATACAAGATTTAAATTTTGTTTCATTGAGTTCTAATATGTGAGGAGGTATTTTATTGTAACATTCTAAACAGTACCCCATGAAAGAAGACGCTACTTTAGCCAGTCTGAAACCTGGTTGAACTAAAAGGTCCCTATTCCTTGTAACATAATTATGCCTATCGCCTCTTTTACTAAAAAGGTGAAGATTCTTTCTAACGTACATGATGTTTTCATAGATATATTGACAAGGTACCGTCATGATGTTAATATCTTTAAACAGTTCCCTTAGAGAATCGCACCGGCGGAGATTGTATATGGCTCTGATGGCTCTTTTCTCATAGTAGAATGCTTTGACTATATCTCTGAGTAACATAAACTATATAATTTTTAATTATAATAATATGCGGGCAAAGTCGCTATTAGCAATAAAAATATTATTAAAAAATTGAAAAAACAAAACATTTTTAGTTTGTGATGCGAAACTCTTCGTGTACGAATCCGACACGGACTTAGCTGGTTTTTCTTTTAAAACGCTGGTTTTAGCATTTTCTGATTGAACATTCAGTGATATCAAAGACGTATTCTTCTTAAGTTACTTCAGGTAGAACTTTATTTTAGACCAAATTGTGCAAACCAAGAACCAACCGAGTAACACATTGGAAACTGCAATAAGAACATTATGTAGATATATAATCTAAAAAATGGCAATATTAAATATCATAAACCAATTAAAAGTAATAAGGATATAATATGACGCGGAAATACGGAATGTACCCACCTAAGAGCTGGCGAGGAATTCTTAAAGGGAATTTCATTAAATTCCCTCAGCTCTTATTGATATGGGCGCTTGGCGCTCGAGGCTGGGTCGCACTTTATTAAGAAATCATATGAATGTTGGCGGGAATGGGTGTACGTGACGATACGCCATATTGCCGATGCCGATGCCATCATACCATTGTCAAAGTACAGACGAGCACGATCCACTCCAATAAATTAGATGTTTAATTCTCTAATTATTCCGAGATGTTATTTTTTCATTAGACTGCGAAGTCGAGTGATGGCTCTCGTTAACGATGTTTGAATCGGCGCATAATTGATGTGGTGGCCTTATTATTTGAGATCACACTTACGTTAGAATAGATATTCTAGAATATACGAAATTTTGCAAATGTTCGTGGGATATTGGTATTCGGAATTAAAAATGTAATATCGTAATCAATATTTAATATCGTTAACGATGTGGTCGCTAAAAATTTTTTGCCGAAGAGTACTGATGATAGAATCTTCTAATATCTAATACTTCTATGCTATTACACTTTAATATTATAAAGAGGAAAGATTAGTAATTTAATTTTTTTGTTTGCAATGAACTCATAAACTAGTGGAGCTATTGTAATAGTACATTTTGATACAAGTGGAGAAAGTGTGGCATTGCAACCGAGGCGAAATGCGTGTTATGGAGCCGAGTGCTGCAGTGACAAATCTCAACGTCTCCACTCCAAAAAAAGCACGCGGGTGATATACATGTGATGTTGAACCTAATCGTAGGGCGATAAGGGGCAGTTTTCGAGTAAGTGTATTGAAAAAACTCTTTCATCAGTAGAATACTTCTTGACCACTGTGTGACATAGGCTTTACATATTCTATTTTCACACGGGTGAAGCCACTGACAGATACTAGTCAATTATATAAGGTGACTAGTAATTAGTGAACGATACTTAAACACGTATTGTAGTCATGATAACAAACAACTTTTACTATGGGACCGAATCTGAAATCGCGAAAAAAAACATCTGCTGGTCAGTACATTTGTGTTCGCCTAACTGGTCAACATGACCTGAAATTGGCTGACTTTTTTCGCGTTTTCAGGTTCGGTCCTATAGTAAAAGTTGTTTGTTATCATGACTACAATCACATGTTTAAGTATGCTTTACTAATTACCAGTCACCCATATATCACTTTTACGGACTATTGACGGTATAGTCGGTGGAGTGGTTGAGTAATTAACTGCTGCGCCGGGTGTCGCTGGTTCGATCCCCGCACGGAGAAAAATATTTGTTTGGCCAACGGATAAGTTGCTCAGGCTCTGGGCGTCTTGTTTAAATTAGTTTACACGTTGATGATTACAAACAATATTTGAGCAATTCCTAGTGTAAAGCAAAGTTTTTATTTACATATTTATATAAAAAGGTAGAAGATATAAATAATGTGTTAAGTAATCATCATCATCATCATCATCTTCCTGTCGTTGCCCAGTGTTATTTGGGATTTGTAACCTTTTTTTATTTTGTGCATAATTGTACATTCATCTTATAAGTAAACTTTAGAAATTCGTTTATTAAAATGCAATAAAGCTCGTTTTCAGTTTGACATCAAATTGAATAAAGTATCGAGATCACCTCAAACCACATAACGAGTACAATGGCCCAAAAAAAGACAATAAATTTTTACTAATCTCTAACCGTTTGAACGAATTCCAAATGTTATCGGACCAATTCCAGTCTTTACAATAATTCACAAATATCAGCAATTCAACTAAAGTAATCCCCTGTAAAGGGAATGATTATTTCTAAAACAAATGTACCAGCCGACCGCGAAGTAAAAGCAAATACGATCTTGGACTGAAAAGGCACCGACTGTAGGGTTGAATAAATTACATTTATTTACATACATTCGTCGCCAGTCTTGAATGTAGTGACGTAGCTAGGCGTGGGCGATGTGGGCCTCGCACCCAAATGGGCCTCACGCAAGCCCTCGCTTTTTTAAAAACGAGGGTTTATTATAATAAATTTACACACACAACACATATACACACACTGAGACATTGATTTTCTCAATATTAAGATGGGCGTTGGTAGTTGCGACACAGTTTATAACTCTTGCAACTGTCATCGTTATCTTTGTCACTATTGCCAACTTAAATAATTATTTTCATATTTTTTTTTTACGTTTTAGATAGGGTTTCTTTTGACCAGTTTTTCACCTGATGGTAAGCGACGATATGGCTGCCTTGTTTTCGAATTTATGAAAGAAAATGGCCTCGTTAATGCGTCTTCGCCCACTTCTAAACTAGTCCACGTTACGCCTCTGCTTGAATTTACATATTTCAGGATTACGATAAGAACATGGACGGCTCAGACTGACAAATTAAACAAAGATTTAGGTATCGGAAAAATATTTCAACGCTGTTACGCAATGAAAATATCACCTACCTACCGGATTCAGGCTTTTGCTACTGAGTTAATTTTCCCGAACAAGGTCCAAAAGTATCAGAATGAAAGGGACGAAAATTTTCATTAATTAAACACGTCAGTTTTGTGAGTTTTCACCTTCATTTTGACTTTAATGGAGTCAGATACGATAGGGAACGTAATTTATAGCTTGTGAATTTGAGGAGTGATTTTCTGTGGTAAATGTATTTCGTCTCTCACTCTAATTATCATGGCAATTTGTATCGCTGCATATTATAGCGACTGTATTTTTGTTTAATTAAGAAGTAAGTTTAGTTTTGACATTTTATGAGTGTGTTTCGATTATTTTAATTAACACTAAGGCTGCCTGTCGCGGAGCGCGGAGAAATATTAACCAATAGGATTGCACATAATCTCCGCTCCTCTTCAGTCGACTTAGAGTACGAACTAGTTTAAAAATTTATAAATTTACAAAACCAGAAAGCGGAGCGGTGAGACGGAACGGGGAAGCGGATCGCGGAAGCAGAAAGGGGAACCTAACTCCCGCCGCCAAAAGCTTGAAATGACTACAACTGACTCAAAAAGTCTACAACTCCACTCTGCTTTACTTTCTCACCCCACTCCGCAGCCTTGCTCCACTCTGATTGGCTCTCGCGGATAGACACAGTCCGCAACTCCGCTCCACATGACTCTTTTGCTCCGCTCCGGTGGACTGGCAGCTTAATATGAGTTGTAGGTCATGGGTTCAAACCTCATGACGTCGCATCTACCAACCCGCACTGGGTCCGCGTGGTGAATTAAGTGCAGCCCATTCCATCTCTAAAAGCTCTATCTAAAGGACCTGTCTAACGATATATATTATGTCATTGCTATTGGAGGGGTGTACAAGCTTCCATACATTTTTGCCCATTGTTCAGAAATTTTAAAAATATTAGCATTCACTTCGCAGAAGTGCCGTCTCAATCTGTCAACCGCCTCAAACATTTTGACATTGATTGTCACTGAGATGATATTAAGATTTGAAGTCAAACGATTCAATACGACCGCACGACTGCTTCAGAACGAGAGTACGTAATATTGTAACATCAATTAAACACGTGTGTCAGCGAGAAATCAATTTATTCTTTATAATGTCTTATAGAGGTCACGCCTTCTCTTCCTGAAGTCCAAGAAAATAATCATATAAAGTAAAACATATAAAACTTACAAAATTGTAATTAACTAACTGGGCTGTTGCAAATGGGGTGGATGGAATTTCTCACTTCACTCAGGTTTCTGTATGAACTCCTTCGCAGTGCTCTAGAGTTAAATATATAGCTCCCTCACTGGCGTTCGGGAATAAAACTAAACAACTGTCTGTTTTATCCGGAATTCAACAAGCTGTCCGCGACTTAAAAACACTGCGTTATATATTATTATAATCTATTATTTTTTTGCACTTAGTTGTCTCATCATCATCATTTCAGCCAAAAGACGTCCACTATATATACACTACAGGACAATACCCTCCCCCCAAGCGTCGCCATAATTACTTGTCCTGTGCGTCTCGCATCCCTGCGACCCTGACCAGGTCATCGAACTTAGTTGTCTAGCTGGTTCCGAGCCTGGCCCCTAGCCAAGTTACAATCTTTTCGTTTTGCGTTAACGCTTGGAGTTGGCCATGCCCCCAATTCGTTTGTTTGAACAAAGGAGTAGGAAAACCACGACACTCCATCGCAATAATACCTACCTGTTTGCCCCATTTATTGAAATAATTTAATCGGTTATTGCAATCAGTAAAGCTTCGATATTGAATATATATTACATTTTCAATAATTTAATAATAATTATTAATTCATAGGTACCTATTTGATAACGTTTTCAAAATACAAATGTAATTTGAATGCATGCAGTGTTTACCTATATAAAAACCTTTATGCTCGTAAACTTTTTCATTTTCCTAGTCATTTTTATTTTTTCAGTAATAGAAAATTTGATTTTAGAACAAAAATGTTTTTGTTTTGCGTTGAAACAATTGGAGTCTTCGAAATGAAAGAACCAAAATGGCAGTCGACCTTGAATGCGCAGTAACAGATTTTCGGGTCTCAATTGAGATGGGGGGCTGCACATAACCTTAACAACGAGTTCAACTTATTTGCCGCGTACGTTTGTCGAAGTAAATAAAATCGTATTATTTTTACGACTCAATATTATTTTGGTGTAAAAGCAAAGCAGTAATATACACCGTTAAATTTTGATCGTTTTAATCAAGTCAATGTACAGTTCATTGGCCTCACTGAGCTGACGTTTATTTAAAAAAAATAATTTCGTACATGCGTGAATTAATTCGAGTTTAAAAAAAAAGTACTTTATTTTTAATTTTTTCACAGGATTAAAACGACCAAAATTTAACGGTGTATGTAAACATGACATTATTACATGACATCTTCGTTAGCTCAAAAAATGCGTTTTTAAAACTCATATGGAGGTTAGGTATTATGGGATATTTGACTGCAAAACTTGATAATTCGATTTTATTATATCGAACACCTCGAACACGCTGTGTCGATAATAATAATTCTGTTGTACGATGTTTTATTCCATCGATCGTTTATTGGCTTTTTGCCATCGATGCTTTATTTAAAATAATAAATAAAGAAAGAAAGAAAGAAAAAGAGTTTATTTGTCACAAACATTTGTAAAGCATCATAATGTACGTAATCTAATCAACCCTAAATTGGAATATCTTTAATACACGGAGTCTATTAATAAGTAATCTTTAAGACAAAATTGTTTCGAAATTTAATCTATAAAGGTACTTTTGTACACTTTTCATCACTTGACGCTAAAAAAATATGCCACGAAAATTTTGTTCGAGAATCTGACATTACTCTTTGTAACACTTGTGACATTTGCAAAAAGATATAAATTACTAATATAAACTCATTTTAAGTGAACCTTTTTGTAATCTACACACTGACTGTTCATGGCCGTAATGGAGAAATCTTCAAGGTTCTGGAATGGAAAAGGTTAGGCGTTAACGTCAATGGCGAGTATAGTACATCACTCACCTTGGGTTTTCCGACGACATAGTAGTCATGTATGAGACTACGGAGGAACTCAGTACTGCTCGGTGACCTCAGTAGAGCTTCCGAAAGAGTGGGACTTAAAATGAACAAGGACAAAACCAAAGTCATGGTTACCATCCATGTAGCACCCACTCCTATAAAGATCGGAGACTCTACACCTCTACACTCGAAGGCCTTTTACCTGGGACAGACGTTCCATTTGGGTAGGTCTAACTCCGAGAAACAGGTCAATCGACTCGGTTTGGCAGCGTCCGAAAAGCTGCACGGTATCTTCCCGTCCAACATAGCACAGACGTCTTAATACATTAAGATGAAAATTTATGACCAGTGGTGCTATTCTCTAAGAAAACGCAGCGCTGCCGCAACGTCGAACATACAAATCGGATACATTGAATTAACAATCCAATGTATGGGTAGATTAGGTTGACAATCTAATGTATCCTATTTGGGTGTTCGACGTTGAGAAAGCCCTGCGTTTTCTTAGAGAATAGCACCACAGTGCGTGTTGCAAGTGATGATATTTGTCTCCGAAACGTGATCGCTTACAATGGACCTCATAAGAAGTCTTAAAAGTAACAAAGGGCAATAGAAAGGGAGTTTTTTGCGTGATCACATCAGAAATGAAGATATCTACAGGAGAACCAAGGTTACCGACATAGCTCGAAGGATCGCCAAATTTAATCTTTTGAATACCACAATTACAGACACAATACAAAGACAATAGGTGTGCGAATGCCAGCGTTCGCTTGGGGCTTGAGTAATTAAGTGGCAATGGACAGGGCACATTGCACGCAGAATAGATGGTCGACGGCGAGGCGACCACGTTCCGGAAGACACAGCGTTGGAACGCCTCCCTCAAGGTGGGCCGATGACCAGTCGTTGTGGTGACATTTGGAAAAGGACTATGTCCAAAAGTGGACGACTTTTGGCTGAAATGATTATGATGAAATATAGAATGAAAAAACCGAAACGTAACAAAAACATTTTTTTTAATTTAAAGTATAAAATATGTAATAATACATATAAAATAGAAATAATAACAATAAATATTGAATATTAACAATGAATTAAAATTAACCTATCTACGGATTATACAAGAACACAAAATACACTCAGGCTTCGAAATGCTTCTCTGTCGTCCGGAAATGTAGTGTGAAAACAAAAATTGGTACCAAAATATCTGTTCTTAAATATATCATAGCACGTTGTTACGGCTTTCATCAACAAAATTACATAAAGCCGACAAAATAATAAGCCATGTTTCGCTTTAATAATGAATTTTAATGAACGACGCGTTCAGAAACCGCGGCGCAAACTTTACCGAACTTCCTAATAATGAGAACGAAAACCGATGTTAACCGATGTTACCAGAAGTTATTATCTTGAGTTAGACTCCCTTCTATATTAATCTGATTCAATAAGACTGAATGGAATATTTATTTGCAAGAATATAATTTTCACTTATAATACCACAAGAGCTTCAAAATTATCGGGTATTTCCCGATAGGTTCGTTGCAAACAAATGAAGGAGTCAAGTTTTTCAGGTTAAAAAATCACGAGCGCGAAGCGCGAGTGATTTTTCCTGAAAAACTTGACGACTTTATTTGTTTGCAGGGAACCTTGAGGGAAATGCCAGATAATTTTGAAGCTCGTGTGGTATTCGGGGGATTATTTTTCCGTCCCAAATGTCGGCCAATAGAATTGCACCATTCGACGTCACGTGGTACAACCTAAAAATTTTCAAAAAATTATCAGTATAATACCATGTAGGTTGTACCACGTGACGTCGAATGGTGCAATTCTATTGGTCGATATTTGGGTCGGAAAAATAATCATAGGAATAATTGTTCAATTTAATGAACGCACGTAAATCATTGCAATTTATATTAAACTAGCTTCTGCTAGCGGCTTTATCCGCATGACAGTAGATAAAGTATCCCAAAAGAAAATACTTCCGGAATGAAAAGGTATCCTATGTTCTAACTCGGAACGTGATCTCATCATCATCATCATTTCAGCGGAAAAATGGCTACTGTTGGCCATAGGTCCCCCAAATATTGTCATACACTGAAGGGTCCTGTGGTGCTATTCTCTAAGAAAACGCAGCGCTGCCTCAACGACGAACACCCAAATAGGATACATTGGATTGTCAACCTAATGTACCTATACATTGGATTGTTAATTCAATGTATCTTATTTGGATGTTCGTCGTTGCGGCAGCGCTGCGTTTTCTTAGAGAATAGCACCACTATACGTCTCGCATCGATCGGATTCCCGCAACCCTGACCAGTGGTGCTATTCTCTAAGAAAACGCAGCGCTGCCTCAACGACGAACACCTAAATAGGATACATTGGATTATCAACCTAATTTTACTATACATAGGATTGTTAATTCAATGTATCTTATTTGGATGTTCGTCGTTGCAGCAGCGCTGCGTTTTCTTAGAGAATAGCAGCCCAGGTCATCGGTCCATTTTGCGGGAGACCTTCTAACGTTGTGTCTTCCGGTTCTAGGTATCCAGTCCAGAACTTTTCGGCCCGAACTCTGTCCTGCGAGCATCGACATACAACATTATGTTTAGTATATGCGAAACCTCAATATAGTTTTTTCAGAATCAGTAACTGATTCGATTCCAATAAATTTTTACACCATGTCATACAGGGCGGGACTTGTCATCGGATGATTTTACCTACCATAAAAAAAAAAACACCATGTCATATATTTTCCCAAAAATATTTAAAAAAGGCACATGTTGGACACCACCGATACTAAGTACAACACAGGTCACGGCAGGTTACAGCGATCATTAGGCGCCAGCGCACAGCTGGGTACAGGAGCAAAACAGTCCCTCAGTCACCCGGATGGCCCGATGATCATGTGTTTGTATGGACAACCAGGTAACACAACAAGCTTATAACTCTGTTATTTTTCATGATACAGTTGTAAAATTTTGTACATAGATTCTTTAAATGAAAATACTAGACCCGTGTTTCGGGTTTCGCATATACTAAAAATAAGGTTGTATATGTATGAATACTCGTATAAGTCGAAGCCTGCGAGCAATGTATCCTACACCCTTCTATTTAATATATTTTTTATATCTTCATTCCAGATGCGATCACGCAAGAAAACTCCGAGATTAGCCCTTTCCAACATGATCTACCCTATCCTGATTCGTTGTTCCCTTTGAGCAAGAAGTATCAAACATGTACACAAACACACACATAGATACATACACTAATAATACAGGCTTTTGCTCGAAATATGTAGTAATCATCAAATAAAATCTCGTTCTGACTGAAGCAAGAGTGCGAAGCGTCAGACTTTTACAGACATAAACCCTGATCTTTACGTTCCAGGGCCACGGTAATTCTTTCGAACAATTCCACAACTTGTCTGCACCGTGTGGACATGCCATTAGTGTGTATGACTTGCAACTTTCAACTTAATATGTGTCACAAAATACACGCGCGTACATTGCAACGGCTGTACTTTATTTTTGTATTAAAACTCATGTTATCAAGAGGTAACATCGTTTGTTTTTATGTCAGTCTTGATGAGAAAATCTTTGGATGTATCTACTGATCCTGATGAACTTCTTCACTGTAGCCCAGCAGGGTCGAAGATTACTGGGGTTTAAGGTTAGGTGAAAGTGAACCCCGGGGCTCTAACGAAGGCAATGAAGGAGCAGGATTGGTTTTTAGTCAGTAAAAATCTGACACTATCTCCCGCTCTACCCAAGGGCGGGATTCGTCATTTGATGATTTTACCTACCATAAAATAAAAACTAATATGAAAGCTATTCTATAACAGAGTGGCAAAGTGTGTATGACACCGGACAATTGCAAACTCTGACATGTAATAAAAACTTGCAAAAGTGGAAGCTCTCGATTAATAAATAGGTACTTTAAATTTATCCGAGTATTAACTACAATATAGAAAAGGAGAAACTATTAACCGAAACTATAGAGACCAGGAGCATCTTTTCCACAAGGTTTCTTTTTATACCATAGACAAGCACTAAGTGAGGATTTACTAAAATTCACCTCTAAGGGGATGATACAGGGGTCTAAAGTTTGTATAGACAAACCAACCTTCACGCGGGTGAACCCGCTGACAGAAGCTAGTTAAAAAGAAATAAATAGTTCGCAATTTTATGTGATAACCATTAAACGAGTGTAATTGGCCCTGCCTACTGCCACTTAAGTTTGGCGATTCTTCAGGAGGCCGAAAGGGTCTGGAGTGACGACTGTGCGCACAAGATGAACCGATGACTTGGTGAGAGTCGCGGAAAAGCGATTTATGCGTGACGTACAGGACCATTCGCTGTCGCAACACTTGAAAAAGGCTTTTGGTCAACAGCAGACAGACGTATTTCGGCAGAAATGATGATGATGATGATGATGAACGAGACTTACAATTAACTGGTGATTACATAATATAACCTTATTTCAGAAAATGCTATGTCACAGGATAGAAGTAGACGTACATAGTGCGAAGGTCAAGGTCCGTTCCCACCTAGTGCGGTTCAGCGCCCACCCCTTGATGTTGGGTTATCGATTCAAAATTCTACGATGGACTTGCCGCCAGAATACAGATAACTTCACCCGAAAATCAATCATGTCAAGCGCCAGGGCTCTTGAAAAATAACTCTAGATTCACCCATGAACATAGGCCTCGTGAGCGACGCTACAGGAAAGCGCTAGTTTTCTTCTAATTCTAATTGTCTTTTTTAGAATTGTTTATTTTTTTTAAAGAAACCAACTTGTGGTCATAATAAGCACTTTCGACTAAATCCGGCTTGTCGAGTGAAGATTACATTGAAATCTCTTCCCTGCCCCTACTATGACGTCTAAAAATGATCATGACTCTGGTGTAAAAAAGGGCTAGTGTTATTGGTTTTGTGTAGCTCCGTACCTTTCCGACACCGGTATAATGATGATTTTAAGACATCGGCCTGAGGAGGAATGGAGAGCGGTCACCTCCTACTGCTAAGCATTAATGCCAGCCAATGTGATGGCCGCAACCGCGAGGGAACGGACATTTTCGAGCCTCAGCCGCTGCTATAGGAGACTTGTTGCGTGTTGGGGGTCGTAGTGCGATCCCCAGCCACTATAGGCGCGACCTTGTGGATGACGAGCAATGAGTAGCTCACCGTCTGCCCGCGGCAACGCAAGGTCGCTCACGCTATTCACACGATTTTAAATGTAACAATAAAGTTTAAAATTATTTCACACAGAGAAAGTGCTCGCCGCGTCGCCGCCGGCTGCTGCCATTTCGGTATGACTCGGCCCTAAACGTCAGACTTAACCTTTCACTCTAGAACAGGAGAAGTAATTGGATGATTTCCTGCCTCATAGAAAAATAAATAGTACGGCCTCTTACCAGGTGTTCGAGTACCTTAATTTGAACCTCCCAGAATTATTCAAAGTATAAACCAAAGAGAAGTCCATTAAAATTTTAAGCCATTGGAATAGGTTATCACAAAGGAGGATTACTTTGTATTGTTAGTCTTAAGATGTGACTCGGCGGTAATCTTGGATTTGAAAGAAATCGTCTGCGTATATTTCCTTGAATTAAAAAGTTTCAGGAGGCTTTCAATGTGTCTTAGCATTTTATTTTCCGTGATGAAAAATACAATAGAAAAATCTGGTTTAAAGCACTTTAAGATAGACGGCATGAGTGGTGCAGTGGTTGAGCGATCGGCTGCAGGACTGCGTGTCGCGGCTTCGAATCTCGCACAGGCCACATGGTCTACAGTACGGTCGACGTAACTTAGTGAGTCTGAAGTTAGGTTCTGTGACTTTAGCGCTTGTGCACTCGTAAAAAAAAAAGGTTTAAAAAAGTTGTTAACTGCAATAACAACTGCTAATGGCATTTTTTTTGTATTGACCTAGCTGCATCCTTTTTCTCGTCCGCACAACTGACGTTTTAATACATATGTCATGGTAAGTCCACACAATGCAAGTATTTGTCAGTGACTTCGTGACTTCAAATTCAAAGAAGTCAGCAACTCAAAGAAGTTAGATAATATAAAATTGGACTCTATGAAAAAAATCGACCGCGAAAAACGATTAAGTTCGAAACAAGTCCCTACTGAAACGTACAGAAAAGACTGGAATTTACAGAAAAAAAAATATGCCAATTTTTCGTCATTTTATTTTATGTAATTTTTTTATGCTCAGTCTCTTTTGCCACTCTGACAAAGATAACGATAAGCTTTCAAGCTAAAATGCAACGAGCAATTTAGGTTTTAGAACGTACAAAGAAATATATCTACCTACATACAAAACACTTAAAAAAACATAACGCACTAACTTCTTATTTATTTCTTCTATTATATCTTTCTCTTTATTTAAATATTTTTGACCTGTAAAAGTGTTTTCTTAAACTACAGAAAAATCATCATCTACTTTGTACTTGTCTTGGAAGGCAAACCTACGACCTGTAGCGCAAAAGCCAATCAGAAAATACTCCTTATCATTTTCATTTACACTGGGAAACCGATAGAGATAATTGTGGACCATGACACTATCGGTACCGGAATCTCGAGAGTGACAGAGATTGTCCCGAAACTTATTATCGGGACTAACGAGTCGATTGAATACCTGCTCTTCGTCACAGCCATGTGGCCGTCCCGGGGCGACGACCTATTCAGCCAGAACAAACAATCCGACGGTAGACTGCCAGCGTTTTCATCGCTGTGTCATATCGCTACATCATTTTTGTGTTTTTTTTTTTTTTGCTTGATGTAACTGATGCTCGTTGATAAATTACTATAATAACGGAATGGATATTTTTAGCCTTTTTTAACGTACTTAATGGGTCAATATTTTTTTGAGGTCTTATTGTTTTTTTTAATATTATTTTTGATCCAGTAAAAAAGGAAACGGTGAATCTACCAAGCAGCATTAGGAAAGTATTTATGAGATATGTAATAATAATTCAGTAAAAGTAAACTTGATGTTAATAGGAGTTATTGGTTCACATCCAGCATTTCGCTAAGCGCTGGCCGTTTTGTGCGGATGTGACGCATATCTTTTTATGTACTTTTTTTTTTTTTTTTTTATTATATAGAGTCAGTGTGTGTTTATTTTAAGATATGCGCCATGTTTTGATACAAATAAACTTTTTTCTTCTTCTTCTTCTTCTTCTATCCAAACAAAAATATCCTTCTCATGATAGGAGAGTATGAAGAAAACGATAAATACAATTATAGTTACGAAATTGGTCCAACTAAGTATAACTTAACCTGAAACAAACAATGCTATAAAATTAAACCAACAAGAAATTTTGGCTAACGGCGCTGTTTCCGCTGCAGCGCTGCAGCGGCTAGAGGGTAGCGCCATGAATGAAGGGTGGTTGGCGCCACTCAGTCGCGCGGCGCGATCTTGTCGCTGGCACAGATCTATACCACAGCACATAGAGCAAAATTTAAAGTAAACTAACTTTCCGGAAAAATAAAAAATCACAAGAGATCACGCACGAAAAACAGATTAGGAAGGAGAAAGATGAAGTCTTTGTCAAGTAGTGGAACACAAAGCAGGCTAGAAAAAAAAACAACTTTACCTTTTCTTTCATGTTAAAATTGTAACAGATATTTGTTGTCAACTTGGACCAGGCGGATGTATACATAAGATTCTTACCCTTTTATTCCAAGCCATTTCCTGCACTCGACATCCTTGCCTCAGCCTCTCTTAATCAAAATGGCGGTCATAGTTGGTTATCTATTGACATTAATCGAGGGTTTATATCATGGTAACTCAAACGAGTGGAATGGAGGAAGCTTTCTTCAAAAGAACTTAAATAAAAGGTATACGTACTGACTAGATCTACACAGTATTCTTCGAATTACCGCTGACCAGAAATCACGGTTTATCATAACATCTAATTTTAAAAGTCCATACAATCTTTTACAAAACCAAAAAGTGATAGCTATTATTAAACTGACATTTACAAGCCGCAGAGATTTCTTTATCAAAACATAAATATTGGGACACCTTTTCGTTATATAAACAAGAGGTAAGATAAGACAGGAAAGTCATATTTTTTATCCCTAACACCTTTATCCCCAGAAGAATCCTGTTACTTATCCTCGGTCTGTACCTTTTGATTAAATTTTCACTCAACGTCAGAAATAGGAGATTACAGTGATTGATTGTAAAAGTTCTAATTAGTTTGGCCCTAATAAAATTTAAATCTTGTTAAAACTCCATAAATAGATGCACGGAAATTGATTGCAATAAATCTCATTAAGAAGTAATCAAAACTGTTATAAAACGCTTTGCTTTTGACACGAAACAAGGAAGTTAATTCACGATCTGTCACTTATATCGATTTACTGTCGTTGTTGATATTTTGAAGATTTACACTTAATCGTAGCTTGACGTGGTGACCTGTAAAGATCTACTAGACATTTAAATGTTGCTTAAAGAATGATGCCATTTCTATAAAATCTGGGCGCACCTCTCAATAGTTTTTTGAAAACATTCGAACTGCAATAAACTCTTCTGTCTCGTTGATTTCAGACCTTTATTTTCGGTGGAAAATCATCAAATAGGTAACCCCTCCCGCTCAGAGTGGCGCGAGATCTCTCTCATTCCAACCAGGGCGAACTGTCAAAGTGTCAGTCTTTTACTTTCTAAAACCCACACGTGTCCTGTTAGTTAGCCTTTGCGATCCAGGGCCACTGTAACTATTTTGAACAATCTCACAGAAAGAGAAGTAACTAAGTATGCAGTTTGCAAATTAAATCGACACGTAACGATTCTGGTACACAAGTCATTATTACTAATACAGTTGTCTCACTGAATCATGGTGCACTGTGGTACCATGCGTGTGCTGGGGTTGCACCGACTATCGATTGAGTTAAATGCAAACAAGCTCATGTGTGTGTAGCTCAGCCTGCATCTCTATCAACGGAGTCTTAGCTTCTTTACTTCCATACATTCTGGGCTAGACAAACTCTATTGCAGACGATTGAATTTCTATATGTGTATTCGCAAACATTTCACCGAGAAGAAGTGGTTTTAGCTTGAGTGAAAATAAATATTTTGTCGAGTTGCGTCTGTTTTATTTCGTTTGGTATGCATTTCACATACACTTTTAGTGTTTTCTCGTAAAACCAGAATTTCGTCCTGAAAATAATAATACAGCAGATATTTTTCCTCTCGTGAAATTTAAACAGAATTATTTGAATCGTATTTTAAATATTAAGGCATGTCAAGACATTTGAAACATGTTAACGTTAAAGATGGTTACTAATTCTGGATTTCAACCAGTCAACAGAAACAATAAAACACCCAAAATCGGGTAGATATATACAAAAACATATTAACTTATCTAAGCAGGCATTCAGTTGGAACCCCCACGGTCATCCCAAAAGCAACTTATTGACGAACTTGTGCTACACGAAGCGAGAAAGATCAGAAAGTAATGCAGTGAAATTGAGCGAGAAACTCATGACCGATGGCAATGGAAATTCCCAGTGGACACCCTCCGTTCCATCTAAAGGACATAGGTACAATCGTCAATTTTTTCCAAACAATATGTAGCTACTAGCCCTTTATTAAAAATAAAATCTCAAGTATTCTTAATTCAAATTCTTTACAAAGAATTTTTTTAATTTTTTCGATATTTTATCAAATACAGGAATAGTTTCATTTGAGCATGTCAATAGCGATTATATAGATATGGGAACACCTCTATTTACTGACGTTCTTAATTTGAAAAACAGAAATGAAGACCAAACGCCTTTTTGAATCGACTAGTTTGTATTTTTTCTGACTGTCAAGATAGGTTATTTAATATTGTATAAAATTGTGGGAACTTCTAGGGAATTTTGGAAATTAAAAAATCAGGATCGTAGCTTGCAGTGGACTCGTATAATTGACAGACCTGACATTTAAAAAAAACATGGAGGTTAATATAAAATAATTAACGCCTGCTAAAATTCTTATAGCTAAACTTATAATCTAACAATTATTGCTAACTTAAAGATTAGTGGCGCAGGTGATGACAAATTGACGTGAGCGTCAACATGCCGCCGGCCGTTGAAAGCTTGCCTTTCAACAGCTGTCTTCCAACAACGGACAGATCTTGGAGAATGCTCTTCTGACAGTTCCAGTTGAGGTCCTGATATCGGCAACTCTGCTTATGCCGTCTGTGCCAGGATGAAGAGCAACAACGCGGCCCAACTTCCACTTCAAGGGTGGCTGGTTGTCCTCCTTGATGACAACGAGGGAATCCAGGTTCAGGCTGTCTTTGCTGGTCCGCCATTTTACACGCTGTTGAAGTTCAGAGACGTACTCCTTGCTCCATCTCGTCCAAAAATGCTGCCGCAACTGCTCGATGTGTTGATGGCGCGTTAAGTAAGGAGTGGAGTAGTCCCGGACATCCTTAACAGGCAGAGACGTGATAGGACGTCCTATCAAAAAATGACCAGGAGTGAGAGGCAACAGGTCTTCTGGGTTCGACGATAGCGGTGTGAGCGGTCGAGAATTTAAAATACCCTCGATTTGCACTAAGACGGAGTTAAGCTCCTCGTATGTTAAATTACAATTGCCCAACACTCGGAACAAATGAAATTTGGTCGATTTGACACCCGCCTCCCAAAGACCACCAAAATGTGGAGCGTAAGCAGGTATAAAATGGAAGTTAATACCATCTTGAGCTGTAGTATCAGATAAGGAGTCACAGCTGCGTTTCAAGAAATCAGATATCTCGTTGTAGGCTCCTACAAATGAAGTTCCGTTATCGGAGTAAATGTTGAGAGGTTTTCCTCTCCGAGAAATGAACCTCCGCAAAGCCTGTAAATAATTGCTGCTCGTCAAGTCACCAACCAACTCTAAATGAATGGCCTTAGTGGTGAAGCACACGAAAATAACGATGTATACCTTCACCAATCTACATCCGCGGCCTTGGCGACTAGCCGCGGTTATAGGGCCCGCGTAGTCAACTCCTACGTTTTGAAAGGGGAAGTCAGCTGGCGAGAGTCTGCTCAGTGGGAGATTACCCATTTGAGGAGTAATTGTCTGCGGCTTTAGTCGCTGACACCGAACGCATTGACGATAACAGGCTCTGGCTAAGTTGCGACCGCCGAGTGGCCAGTAGGTCTCTCTTATTGTACTCAACAATAGTTGAGGACCTGCATGCATTAACCTTATATGCTCAGATTGAAATAAAAGTTTAACAATGTGATGAGTGGACTGTAATAATATGGGGTGTTTCTTGGTGTATGAGTATTCAGAATTGTGTAATCTACCCCCTACACGAATAATTTTATTGTCATCGAGAAACACATTTAAACTTAATAATCTATTTTTATGAGGTAACTTTGTATTATTAATTAATTAATTATATTCAGGGAAAGACTCCTTTTGCGACTGAATAATAATAACATTCAGCGCATCTTGCAATTCCTGAGTATTAAAACAAGATATATTTGTTATGGAACGTCCTTTGCAATTACTAATGAAACGGAGAACATAACAAATGGAACGCTGTAATCGATTAAAATTGGAAAATCGATTAAACTCGATTATTCCTTTAAATAAATCTTTAGTAGCATGATGATCTTGGGCTAGATTAACTAAAATAGTAGATTTAATTTCTGGTAAGGTGTCTGTATTGATAGCAGTGGGTGGCCATGTAGTACGAGCGTGTTTTAAGAAACATGGGCCGAACCACCACAAATCCAGTGATTGCATAGCGGTAGGTTCCACTCCACGAGTTATTAAATCGGCTGGGTTGTCGTGGATCGGTACATGTCTCCAGGTACATGCACCGGAGGTTTCTAACACTTCGGCAACACGGTTACGAACGAAAGTATTTAATTTAATTGGCAACATTTTTAACCAACCCAACACTATCATGGAGTCAGTCCAAAAAACAATACTAGACGGTTTAATGTGAAAGGAACTAGCAACCTTCTGATATAGACGTACGCCAAGCACAGCGGCACAGAGCTCCAGTCGCGGTATAGTTAGTGGTTTTATAGGAGCGACGCGACTTTTGGCTGTTAATAATCGAACGTCGACGTCACCCTGCTCATTGATACTACGAATATACAAACAAGCGCCATATGCTTGCTCCGAAGCGTCGGCAAAAATATGAAATTCGAAGTGTTTGTATGAGTCACAGAGAACGCGACGTGATACCCGTAAATTGTGAATGCATGGTAATGTTTTAATTATGTTCGCCCATATTGTTGCAACGTCAGGTGATAACGGATCATCCCATTTTAGCTTGTCTAGCCAAAGTTTTTGAAGCAACATCTTCATGCTCACGACACACGGTGCTAATAACCCTAAAGGATCGAATATTCGTGCAATTACTGCTAACATGCCACGCTTAGTATTTTCTATGCAGTCAGGAACTTGTATGGGGAAAATGAGATCATCTGTGTCAGTTCGCCAACTGAGACCTAGCGTTTTACTACAGACATCACCTTCCTTGTGGAACTCGAAACAAGACTCGGCAGATGGATCTGAAATTAAAGTGGGCTCGTTCGATTTCCACTTCCTTAACGGCATGCAAGCAGAAGCAAGAGCATCAGTCACCTTATGACGCAACATGAGAGCTTCCTCATACACGTCTTCACCGGTCAACAGGTCATCGACATAAAAATCATGGAGAATGACTTCAGCGACCCGTTGATCATGGCATTCCAGACCTATTTGTTTGATGCACCTAGTCGCGAGAAAAGGTGCACTAGCCGTACCGTACGTTACCGTATTTAATTGATACGTTTTAAGAGTGCTAGTAGTATCATCACGCCAAATTATTTGCTGCAGGTGCCTATCTGAAGGGTGTACAGACACCTGCCTGTACATTTTCTCTACGTCAGCAGAGAGGACATACTTATGAGTTCTAAATCTAAGAAGGATTGCAGTCAAATCATCCTGAACGGTAGGCCCCACCATCTGTATTGCATTTAAAGAAAGTCCAGAGGTAGTGGGTGCACTAGCATTAAATACAACCCGTAATTTTGTTGTGCTACTACTTTCGCGTAGGATTCCGTGATGAGGAATAAAATATGACCGCAAATCTTCATTGATGTGACACTCCGACATATGGCCTAAAGAAATGTACTCGGTCATGAAGTCTTTGTACATTTTGTCAAGTGGAGGTTGGCTGAGGTTCCTGCGCTCTATTGACAGGAAACATCGTTTTGCACGATGATATGAATCGCCTAAACTCTCCGGAGATTCCTTCAACGGGATCTTAACACTAAAACGGCCATCTGACAAGCGCGTCGTGTTTTTAATGAAGTGTTCTTCACACATGTTCTCCTCAGCTGAATAAGTTGATGCATCATGGCTAACTTCTTCGAGCTGCCAGAAACGCGTCAATTGGTTTCGGATGTCATCTAACTCATTCAAGCTGGAAGAACTTTCGTAATAATCATTTACGAAATTACATTTTATTGAAGAATGTTGAGAAGAATTAATATTATAATTACAGCCGCCGTTAATGGGGCCACAAACTAGCCAACCTAGCCTAGTTTGATGAAGTGTTGGTTTCCCATCACCTAATAAAATCTTATCAGATCCTAATAAAGTCCAAAATACGTCAGCTCCTATAATCATATCGATAGTAGCTGGTGTGTGGAAATATGGATCAGCTAAGTGAATATTTGAAGGTATATTTACATGAACCTGTTTAGCGGGAACATTATCTGTAATTGAGGGTAAGACAAAACAAGCTAGATCATTTGAGTATGATTCGTGCAACGATCTAATATGTACACGGCACATTTTATTAACATGAGACAGAGAATTGTTTATGCCTTGGATCGACCTATCTGTGTTTATGAAAGGCAATTTTAACTTATTATATAATTTCTCCGTCATTAGACAAGCCGAACTACCTGAGTCGAGAAGCGCTCGAGCGATGTGTTCCTTGTTATTTACATCATAACATTTAATTAGTGCAGTCGACAAAATAATGTTACCCGGGCTAGTCGTATGCGAATGTGCGGATATATTGGCTGAGAGCGCAACGTGATTGTTTGTGTCGGTGGTGAAGGATGACTCACTGTTACTCTTATCAGTTGTCCCAGCTGATTTGCAAGAAACGGGTTTTTGTTTGTATTCGGGGTTATGAATAAGCGTGTGGTGTTTGCGCTTACATATTTTGCATCCTTGTTTCTTACAATTACTGGGATAGTGACCGTGACGCAAACAGTTATAGCATACTTTAAAACTAGGTAGCAACGACATTCTATCGTTGACATTTAGTGATAGAAATTGTGGGCATGAATTGAGGTTATGATCGCCTTTACACTTGGGACAGTTTTGTGATGAACTACTGGTGTTGTCTGTCGTTACAAAGGATTTTATTTTTGTGTTATGTTTTAAATTGTTTGTGGAATGACGTGACTTTTCCAGTGTTTCTATCAAATCGGCGCGATTACGCATGAATTCCATGAAGTGATTAAAAGTGATTCTTTTTGTTTTATCAATACGCCCTTTATATTCCTCCCATTCTCGAAATGTTTTTGTGTCTAACTTTTGTTTAATAATATAAATAAGTAATGTGTCCCAATTGTGTACAGGTTCACCCAATGTCTTCAACGCTCTGATATTTTTGTTAATATTGTCTACGATGCCTTTTAATGCAGTTGAGGACTCCCTTGTGATTGATTCGATATTGAACAACGCTGAAACGTGATTGTCAATCAATATTCTTTCGTTATCGAATCGCTCACAAAGAAGTTCCCATGCCATATTATAGTTTTGAGCAGAAAACTCGATAGACTGAATAACGATAGCAGCAGATTCTGTTAATGATGACCTCAAGTAATGGAATTTATTGACCTCATCTATATCGTCATTGCCGTGAATGAGACTAGTGAAAGTATCTCGAAATTCGAGCCAGTTATCGTACGAGCCTGTAAATTTAGGTAACTGTATGGTGGGCAACTTGACGAACTGACGCTTACTACTGGTGGTAGACTTTACTTCCTCTTGCTCAGATTTTGAAAATTTATTTAATAGCACCTTTGCTTGAGCCATCAACCCATAATATTGCGATTCAATTGTAGTTCTTTCAAGTAGCTCAGAGTCAACGTCACACATACATTCTAATTTTAATTGAACTTCATTGAATTCGTCATAAAAATCATCTAATTTGTTGACTCGCAACTGTAACTCCATTACCTGAGACGGGTTTACCGAAGATTCTTGAAATTTGTTTAAATAGGTTTCAAATACGGTTAATCTTCCCTTATAACTGCTACGCTTCTTTTTAAGATCTTTAATATCAGTCATTTTGAAAGAAGGGTGTCGTAGACCTGAAATTATACAGTTATAATGTTAAATAATGAAACTATATATAACAAAAATACCTAGCGTAATGAATAATAACACTAAACAACAATTGGTCTGAGTTATTAACTAATTTTATAATTTTGACCTTTGACCACTGCAAATTATAATGAACTACCGTAGTTAAGTAGGTAGGTAAGGTTTGCTATTCTGATGGAATAATGTAACAAAGAAATTAATTACTTATCTTTATTTTAAAGGTTTACAAAGCAACAATTAATAATTAGAAAGGTTAAATTTAAGAAATAATATTTGTAAATTGTAAAATATATAGTTAACTAATGTAGGTTAATACTAACACTACTGTACTGTATTTTAAGCACCGGTTAACTATATTTTACAAATATAATTCAACCTAATACTCTGTAAATAATACCTTGTAAATAAATTGTGTAAAATATGTTACTAACCTTATTTAAGTTCTTATAATCGCTACTTAATACCTAGATTTTTTTTATTACCTGTTTTAATTTAATGAGTGTTGGGTGAATTTAATTAATATTACAATGCTTTGGCTTTAACATTTCTAGTTTTATTTGACTTGATCTTCACTTCACTTTTCTTCCAAAACGTGTACGTCACCTCGTCACTCTGGTAATTTTCGATATAATTTCCAAAATATCCAATATTCAGCTTATTCCACTTTGCTAGTTGTAGATAATATAATATCCGGTTCGTATGGACCATGTATAAAATTGTGGGAACTTCTAGGGAATTTTGGAAATTAAAAAATCAGGATCGTAGCTTGCAGTGGACTCGTATAATTGACAGACCTGACATTTAAAAAAAACATGGAGGTTAATATAAAATAATTAACGCCTGCTAAAATTCTTATAGCTAAACTTATAATCTAACAATTATTGCTAACTTAAAGATTAGTGGCGCAGGTGATGACAAATTGACGTGAGCGTCAACAAATATTGTATTGATAAGTTCAAGTTCGATCCCTATCTCACCGGCTGGTAAGCGAAGATGTGGTCGATGATGGAGCACGCTAACCTAGCAGTAACCTGTTCACTCTTGACCTTAAGAGTTGTAGCTATCAGTAAACACAGACACATGAGGTGCAAGTAACCCCAAAATATTTTTCGGCTTTTTAAGAAGAATAATTGTGATGAGATATTTTTAGAGAAAAGATTCGCTATTACTATGCTAAAACAAAACAACTAGATAGACATGAAAATCAACCAATAAAACAAAATCATTTCGATTTAAACCTTTATTTTGCAACTTTTAACAAACAGCATTTTGTACATGTCAACTAAAAATCTAAATCGTATTTTAAAGCAACGTTTTGTTTGTTAGCAAAAAATTGTATATATTTCCTATATCCATCAATTTTCAGTGTTGGATAGTTGTTGAGTTGCTATCTAAATTGATCAGAAATCAAATACGTCATAGGATGGCCATTTACAAAATACATATGCTAGTTTTTGAAACGCAAAACAATATTTTTTAGGTATATAATACAAGTGCTTGCACGTTTTTAGGTGGAAAATCATGCAATGAAGAAGTTATTAGATAATTTTCCACCTCCAAAACAACCTCTACTTTAGGGTGGCTCCGACCTAAAAGTTGTACGTCGTAAATTCAAAGCAAGACAATAATAGACATCAAAATCATCACTGCTCTCAAAACAATAAACGAAAACATCGTGAGGAAACCAGCATGTCAATCAAGAACTCGGAAACATGTGACATCCATCAAACCGTATTGTGACCTTAGTACGTCCCATTTCATCTCTTACGCAATGTCCACGAAGCCGATACAACGCGATCGTAATCGCAAAGCGACGCAGTGCGAATTGAACACGGAATTTATGCTATATTGCGGTGCTCTAAGTGACCAACCGCACGTGGGTGCGGTATGACTATGAGCGAAGCGAAGCGGTCGCATTTAGTAGGTTTAATATTTTTGCGCGAACTCTTGCGGTTCAGTGACTTGTTTTATATTCTTGTTTTATTCCACCATCTCCGTTCGACCATCGGACTTACCCGACGTACGGCGAACATCCAGCCTTACATTATTGAAACTTCTACGGTCCGGAATAAACGTTTTGCCTCGTTGTTTATAACGCGTACATCGAAGGACTGGAACAGTTTTCCTGCTGCGGTCTTCCCATCCGATTGCAATTTAGGTGTCTTCATTGCTAGAGTAAATAGGCTCTTAATAAACTAGTGCGCCTCACCATCAACGATTTCACCTGCTTACTATCAGGTGGGATCGCAGTTAAGCACTAGTTTATATCAATAAAAATAAAAAATTACGATTTACGGACTCTACGTGTTGGGAAACACTGGGAACGTTATAAAGCTGATTATTTCTATGTTTCATTTCATGACTGCCCTGTTGGTCTAGTGGTTAGTAGCCTTGACTGCTATGCCGAAAGTTGTGGGTACGATTCCCACCCAAGGCAAACGTTGTGTGATAAGCACGATCATTTGTTTATTTATTTATGTACACACAAATACTTAAAAAAGAAAAGAACAAATATAGACAGAAGAGTACAAAGGTACTGCTTATTTCTAACGAAATTTCTTCCAGCAGATCTGCGACAAGAGAGTTGGGTTCTATTTAATGCTATGTGTTTAAAAATATATAAATATGTTAATCAGCTATTTAGTACATAGCACAAGCTCTGCTTAGTTTGGGTCTAGATGGCGTTGTGTGAAGGTTGTGGAATATTATTATAATTCCATTTATTTTCTGTACATATTACTTGAGAGCAGTGGTGGCCAAATGGTAACGGCCCCGACTTACGAGTTGTAGGTCGCGGTTTCAAACCCAGCCAGGCGCATTACTTTATGTAATTTATTTCATCACCACTGCTCACAAAAAAGGAAGGAAAACATCGTGAGTAAACCGGCATGTCCTAGAACCAAAAATTCGAAGACATGTGACATCCATTAACCCGCACTGAGCCCGCGTGATGGATTACAGCCCATTCCCTCTCCTAGAGAGAAGGCCTGAGTCCCAGCAGTGGGAACATTATAAGTCTAATGCAATGCAATACAACATATTACTTAAATTTTAAATAGGTATTTTTTTTAAAGCATATTTAAAAAAAAAATATTTATCATTATTATACTATCTCTGGATAGTGATAAGATAACAACGTCTAGTATATAGGGTGACTGGTAATTAGTGAACGATACTTAAACACGTGATTGTAGTCATGATAACAAACAACTTTTACTATGGGACCAAACCAGAAATCGCTAAAAAAATCAGCTAAGTTCAGTAAATTTAGACCAGTTAGGCGAACACAAATGTACTGACCAGCAGATTTTTTGCGGTTTCAGGTTTGTTCCCATAGTAAAAGTTTTTTGTTATCATGACTACAATCACGTGTTTAAGTATCGTTCACTAATTACCAGTCACCCTATATTGTTATGGTGTATTCCAACACGTAGCTGTCATTTATTAACAATCAAAGACAAACAAGTATCTTTTACAAACCCTAAGAGATTTTCAATTACACGGTCTCTAACATATTAGTAAGCGTCCCAATACACACAGAATTTGTCAACCGCCAACATGCGTGGCGCGTTCGCATTTTTATTAAAACAATCACACAAAATAAGTTTCAGAGCAAACGGAGACTGAATACTAATAGTCAACAGATAAGGGGAGTTAAATTCCAAAACATGACAGGGTTTTATAAAACAGAACCTGATGTTTTTTTTATTTCTATCAGCTCGCTTATTCATCACTTTCCCCATGTTTCTAAAACCAACGACACGTCACAAATGCTAGCTTTTTTTTTTAACTATCCCTTTACCGGTGATTACCCCTTACGCGCTATGCAAGTGCATCCAAGGTTGGTGGGAAATTATTGCGACATATGGAAAACTAAGATATAAGGCTATGGTTTTTGGAGTCTTAAGTGTACTGGTTGTCAAGAACTATGTTAAGATTTATGGCCCCTGCCTGAACAATGTTATTAATATCCATCGTATTATTATTATTTAGAGCACGCCAAAAATATACTTACAAACAAACACTCGAAAAATATAATATCTGGTGCATTTGGGTAAAAAAAGCTTTTCCGTGATTAACGTAAACGTAAAAATTAACGTTTACGTTAAAACTGTGGGCTACAAATTGCAGCGCAGCATAGTTTTGGCAAAGTTTACCTACTCCATACCATATTCGCATTTGCACACACACAAATCTGACACGTCCAAACAGCCAGACCGCCTTTACTGTCTACTATAGGGTACACAAATATTTGTTCTATCCGGAAACCGAACTTGTCAACCGCAGCTCATTAGTAATTTCTCAGCAATTGTGCCAACAGAGCCATATGCTTGGTTTACGTCTATAAGCATTAATTTCAATTAAACCATTTACCGCTTAAGCAACCATGAATCGTCAGGCGTCGATTTCTCTGAAATATGAAGTTAGTACTACTTTCGAACGAACTATACGACTAGTAACAGTATTGGTTATAGGATAGGCTACTTACAACTGCCAAGGAATTGGTGATCTTAGCAAAGGTGAGACAGAACTTCATGCCAGAAACTGTAAAACCACCATCTTTGGCATTAATCTGTAGTTCTAGTTTGATGAATTAGAGTAGGTCGAGAGGCGAACCAAGTATATCATCGGCAATGACGTACTCGTCGATTCAAAACTCCAAAGTATTGAGTGTCGACGACGAGCTGCTAGCTTAACAGCTTCTATCGTTTCCATTTCGGGGGGAGTACTTCGAAATTGCACAATTTAATTCCGGCTCACTAGACGTACGTTATTGCACCACAGGTACATTGGACATCCCATCCATACGTACAAAACGTTTTGCCAACACACTTACCGTATTTACAGCTAAGGAGTGAAATTCCCTCTACTGTAGTCTACCTGTGTTTTTTGATAGCTACAACAATTAAGTCAAAAGTGAATAGTGTAATATTCTAAGTTAGCGAACTACATCATCAACTACATCAACGCTTACCATTAGCTAAGAAGGCGGTTGCGCGTCGATCAATAATAAAAACTGGGCAAGTGTGAGTCAGACTCGCGCACTGAGGTTTCCGTAACGCAGGTTCGTAAAATTCAATTCCATAATGGAATCAGGAATCGCAAAAAAAAATCATTTTACCATAGAAAACTGTTTTCAGATTTATTCCTCTACTTGTTCTATAATACTTTGATTTATGCCAAATTACAGGATTCTGGGTCAACGGACCTAGAATCCAGAAGTCAGTCAGTCAGTGAAAAAATGGAACACTTATAGGATCACTACCCGTTGGTAGATAAGGTAAGGTGTATGTTCGGCTCAAATCTTGCAACTCAATTTGGAAGCAGATATCTTCAACTGATTAAGCTGAAATTTTACATGCATATGTAAATCAGGTGACAAGGCAATATAAGGTAGCCATAAGAACTCAGCAATAAAACAGTACAACCCCATCGAGTTTGGGCTTGTTTGATTTGTATTGACAAGTATTTTGACCCTGTATGGTAGCCAGGGCTTGATGATGGAGCTGGAAGAAAGCATGTTTTTAAAAAAGTTTTTTTTTATTTGTAATTTATTTTCTTTTAAATAGTTGCTAGCAAAATAAATAACGGAACCCCAAAAGTATAATTCAAGTTACATATAGAAAACGGTGAACAACATAAAATATGTGGGTACAGAAGATGAAGTGGACAGTGAAGACTATGTGTCTTGGCAAGCGAGTACGCATGTCCAAGCTCATCTCTTTACAGACAACTAAACACACATCTACCACTAAAGCGGAAAAGTACATACAACAGATTTCGGTCATGCGATACGATTTTCCTTTTCTATTTACACAAAAAAGGTCCACAATAATAATTGCTCTTAGAATGATTAGAATCTTACTATGTTTGGAAGACTTACGTTTATTTTCATTTATTTGAAAAAAATCATAAGTCGCCACTCCATTTTAATGGTATGTCTTAATTGAATAAAAAAATATTTGATAATTTAATAAAACAGAATGTATCTCATTATAAGATAACTATAAGAAACACAGAGTCATAAGGCCGTTTCAGAATTGAGAATTTGAAGTTAAGATCCTAGCAAACCATACTTTAATGCCGAAGTTTGACAGCTTTTCAGTCTAAAGTAGAGTTAATTGAGAAAGTTTAGGTTACTGATAAAAGAACAAACAAATCTTGTAAATGTTCTGTTTTTCTTATTTCAAAGCTAGAATCTTGGAAACTGTAAGTACCGGCTTAAAATCTAAATCATCACCGTCATCATCATTTCAGCCGAAAGATACTATAAAGACCGGTCCTGTGCGTCTCTAGAATTCTCGCGACCCTCACCAAGTCATCGATCGATCCCACCTTGTTGGAGGCCTTCTAACGCCGCATGTTCTGGTCCGCACTTAAGTTTTCCGATTCTTCAGGTATGTCGGAAACCTTTGTTCTCCTGCGGATATATTCATTTCTGATGTGATTATTCAAGGAAACCTCGAGCCAAACCCAAATCCACACCATTCTCTTAAATCGAATCGACTTGAATCTTATTCATAGGGTTTCATAAAAACACCATGGTGTAGTGTAATGTGGTGCCATGTCAAAAGAGAGATCGTAGGGTTAAGCGAAAGTGAACCCCGGGGCCCTGGAACAAAGGCAATGAAGGAACAGGGCAGGTTTTTAGTCAGTAAGAGTCTGACACTATCTCTCGCCTTACCCTAGGGTGGGATTTGTCATTGTATGAATTTACCTACCATAACAGTCAAAAGAGAGATAATATGATGGTATTTTTTCCGACCACCGACCACTGCGGACCAGCGCGC
The DNA here is from genome assembly GCA_958295575.1 of Leucania comma. NCBI lineage: Eukaryota > Metazoa > Arthropoda > Insecta > Lepidoptera > Noctuidae > Leucania > Leucania comma. Next base: position 8,528,714 of record OY282469.1, read on the forward strand.
ATGGAAGAAAGTAATGATGTCGTGTCGACATTTTTCAATTAGTGTTACAGTTAGCAAATAGGTGTTACACGAGAAATGGAACTACACTGAAATTGTTCATTATTAACTTATGCTTACTAATGCTGCTGTATCGTTCTACTGATCTATTTACTTTTATATTTTTTATATAAAATATATTATTAAAAATATGTATTAATTCCTCTCACAGTCACAGAAGTCAAAACATATAAATTCAAATACAAGAGATAGCTAATGTGCAAAGGCAGGCTACAACAGACCACTGAGTAATAGATAAACTCACCATAAGAATCATAAAAGTATACAAAAGTGCACATTAAAAATCTTACAATTACTTAATACTTAAAAAGATAATCTTAATAAATGTATTTACAGCTACAACACATAACATATATGCATAAGTAGACAGTATCTATATAAAACAAAATAATTTAAATAAATATATCTTTATTGGTCATGTTTTTTTTTTAGGTAAGTAAATCATCCAATGACATCCTCCGCCATTAGGTGGAGCGAGACGTAGTAGTAGTGTCAGACTTTTAGTGACTAAAAACTCACTCCTGTTCCTTAGTTGCCTTTCATACCAGGGCCAAGTTTTCCTTTCAGAAGCATACCCTTGGCCCCAGTAGGCTTCGACCCTGCTGGGCCCTTACGGCTTGCTGACATCTTGAGGCTCGCAATACGTCGTCGACGACTTGGGCTCGGTCCGGACGGTTACCGGGCAGTCGGACGGTGAGCTACCCATAACTCGCCGTCCGCAAGCCACATTTATAGATCATGTTGACTGGAAATGTTTCTTAATTTTTCTCTTAAAGAACACCAGCAAAAGGCTAGATAAAATGCCCTTAATGTGTACAGAAAAGATATCAAAGGCGTAAAGCACGGACAGTAGAGGATCCATCGTAACGACTTGAGGAATGGGGAGAGAAACAAAGGAGAAGAGAGGGAGATGAGCAGCAAAGCTTTCCTCTTGGCCTTTTTTTCGATAAACTACATCAAAAAAAAAGTGAGACTATAAGCTAAAATTATAGGAGAAGGCCAAAAATATTTTCGTAGGAAAGAATGGGCAAGTAAGTAGAAGCAGTTTGGAAGCAACGATCTCTTCAACTATAAAATAAACACAGATCAAAGTAAGAGTGAATATGTTCTTAATAAGTAATAAACAAATGCGTTTCCATCAACGATTGAATCACTGCTTACCATCAAGTGGGATCGCCAAGCGCTAATTTATATCATTTTAAAAAAAAAAATCAATTGTAATAAAAAAAAAATCCACAAAACAAAAAAGAATGAAACAAATGTTTTCCCATTAACATAACAATAATTATCCTTTTCAATCATTTATCGTACACCGACATAAAAAAGGTTTAGCATAGCAAGGCATACAAAAAGAAATTAGGTGAATTTATTTCGACATGATTCGACTCCGGAATCGGCACAATGGGGGCAGGCCTAGCAATTAAGCCAATTACCTTCATTGTACTTAACAACCAAAAAGAGGTTCCTTTATTGCGAGCTTCAGGAATAATAGTGGACTAATAACAAGCACACTAGTCTACTTTTCGGCTTTTAATTAATTTAAATGACTGGCACTTTATAAAATGCTATAAAATGTAAATTTGATTGCTAGGTTGGTTGGAAATTGGAAATTGTTATGGTCGTAATCCATGAACAGGATTCGTTAATTTTGTACAGAAGCTATACAGTAAGTTGGAAGAATGTTTAAAATTTGTTCACAACTTTTTGGGTCACTGCCCAGGTAACAGGCGTAGTTTAACTGTCAAAAACTGTTGTTACGGTTTAAATACATAACTTTGATAACGGAATTCAATGAATAGACGGAAAAGTTAACGAAGGAAATAAAGAACAGCTGATCGGCTCTGATTCCCCTGTAATTTCAACCGGAACAAATTGCCGTAGAAACAAGTCAGAAGATGCTTTTTTCAAACTATTAGAAACAAGATCTTACAATGGCATTAATAATAAGACTGAAGTTATCTTCAGTTCAGTAACAAGAGCATAAAGACGTGAGTTTTAAATAAAAATAACTGCAAGCACATACTAACATAAGCACCAAGCCATTATTCAATGCTCCAAAACATTTTTAGAACGCGTAAAAGAGAAACAGTAATTGCTGTAATGATGTTAATATGAACACTAAAAGTTTTTCCACTCTGCAGACTTGGCTGCCCGCCAACCAGTTTTTGTCCACCAATTTTGGCAAGACAGGGTTATACCGAGTTTTACGGACTTAAATGCCGGATTGCTCTCTTTTGGGCCACTGGCTCGCCATCGATCAACTGTGTCTTAGCTTCGGATGGACGGCTTAACGAGATCTTTGATGCATAAGAGATAAATGTGCTTAGTATTGCCTTGATATTTAACTTTGTGGAGTAAATATTTATGTTGTGGTAATTCGGTGTTTGACTTTTCTACCCCTTCAAAGCTAGCACTAGTCCGTAGCCAAGCCGGTTTACGGAAACATACCTAATATTTGTCTGCTGTACAACAACTTAGTTGTTGCTTTTGGACAAGATCAACTGTCTCAATCAGTTACTAAAAACAAAGTTTCAGTTCACGAACTCAGTATTGTACTTTTGAGTCAATCTAACTCAGATCTGGTTCGACCAATATTTAGTCACCTAGACAGCTCTGTCGTTAGTCTCGTATAAGTCGTGAAAGATGAAGGCAGAAAGGAGATGACGCATATCCAACTATGAACTCAGTATTTATTTTTGGTTAAATGAGATAAAATTAAGCCCTGAAAATGTTAAGTGAAAATTTAAATACCGCTAAGAGATATTTTCTTACTTAAACCTGCTCAAAACTCAGCAAGAATCCAAGATTTCTATCTAATTAACAACAGGGACTTACGAGAAAGATGAAAGTTTAATTCACAAGCACTTGAAACATTTCCTGAGACCTATCACACTTCAGTTCCCCCAAAAAGTTTGAAACCAGCGTCCAAGAGTTGCCATTATGACTACAGTTTGCTCGTAGTTAAAGTATCAAACTTGCGGATACACCGAAGCAAAACAAAGAAGCTGCCATTTCACAGCTGGGCAAGTTTCCTCTTCCAGTAATCAATGATTGGAGTACAGTTGGCGAAAGAGTTTTGTAGTCTGACAAAGATGAAGCTTATTTTATGGGCTAGGTTATACGACTTTAATGTGGGTAATTTAAGTTCCAATAAAACTCAATAGACAGACAACTCATTTTGATTCGTCGGTTGGCACAAACCATCGGAGTTTTACGAGATATGATAATATTAATAATAAAATATTTATTTGTGAACATAGGGTATGGTTAAAGATGGTGTACGAAAAAATATAATGTCCCAACAATGTCCCGCCAGAAGGCATACAAATATTATCAATATTGTAATGATTAGAATTTGTAATATTTACAATTGCAAAATGATAATTAAAATACTTTAATCGTTAAAAAATACATAAAAGGTCAAAAATTAAAATTAAGTCCAACTAATCACAGTTTAATTAACAACTAATTGCATGTCACATTCAGATAAATATAATAATCAATCAAAAGACTAAATATTAATGTTTATATATAAAATGTAAATTAATAAGTAAAATATTTTTAAAATTTGACATTAAGAAATTCATACGGAATAATATATTTTGTCATTTAATAATTTAAAAATATTTCTTTTGAACTTATTTACGTATTTGCTGTTTCTCACTTGCTTTTGTAACTTATTACATAACTTATGAGCCATTGCAAACATGTTTTTGTGAAAAAACTTTGTCTTAGTCTGAAGCAGGTGCAATTTATGTGAACGTCGTTGACTCTGAATGCAGCACAAATTACAAAACAAAAAACTTGACAAGACCAGCATGATGAACAACATTGTTTAGCAAGTAGGAACCTGTTATATAAGGCAGAAAGTTTAAAGTTGCCTGTACACTTATTTCTTTCGTTGGTTGTACTCGGAATAGGATTAGCAAGTTGTGGAAAACCCTGAATACTACTTTTGATGAGGTTTGTTTGCGCTGTCTTATTTATCAGGAATAGCTGGAAGTTCCCTGTTGCCATAATCAGTGGCTATGGCTGTCTTAGTTGCCAATGAGATGGTCACGTCTGTTCGGAAAATGATATTCTGGTATGAATCTAAGATTGATTTAGTTTAGGTGTTGGTGGCATAACTAATAGGTACGAAGACTGAATGTTAAATTATCGCAGTCTATCTATTTGATTAAAAGGCTTGACAAATAGCAACTCGCGATCACTCTAATAGAATGCCAGCTTCGGTGAACTGTATAAACCGGGTTGCTGAGTAAGGGTGTTTTAAAATATCATGCGGATTTTCTCCGCATGCGTAACCTCCACATTTATTGTAATGCACGCGAGCCGCGCTTTTTTGCCTTTTGAAATTTTTTGCATGCGCAACAAATCCGCATGCGTGATAAAATTCTGAGTGAGTATGTTCATCTGTTCCCTCATAGCTCCTAATCTACTTATCGGAACTCGACTTATGAGGTATCTTTAGAACCGTCTTATTTGTCCGCTGAACATAGGCTAGGTAACGTGTCACAAAACTGTATGTAGCGCCCTCTAGCGGACAAAAAGTAATAAAATAAATAAAATAATAAAAAGCCTTTTATTTCTTGCTAGATATTAACAATGATAACAAAATAGTATCTGCATGCAATCGTAATTTAATAATTAATTGATTATATAAAATAAATTTATTACTAGAACTAATTTTTAAAAACAACAAACCATTAAATTTATTTATCGCGTTTTTATTATTATAAATATTTATCATAAAAAGTTATTTATTATATTTTTATTATAAGTTATTTAATTTATTTACCGTTATTTACGTTATACATTGTGTTTTAAACGATATGTCCTAATAGCAAGAACCCCTCTTAGTCGAAGGTGAAGGCCTCCTCCAGAGACGACCATCGGTCTCTATCTTTGGCTGTATACATCCACCGAGTGCCGGCGACTTTAACGATGTCATCGACCCATCGAGTTAGTGGCCTACCTCTTTTTCTTTGGCCAGACGGACCTGGCCATGACGTCACTCTTGTAGTCCAGCGGCCGTCACTGAGTCTAGCTACATGTCCAGCCCATCGCCATTTTTGCCTTAGCGCATAGTTGAGAGCATCTATGACCTTTGTTTTGAGTCTTATCTGAAAATGGGGAATCTTTTGGATTTTCCGTATTTTCATGCTGCTCCTTTCCATGCTTCTTTGGCATGATTTTATTTTACTTTTCAGTCGACGGGTAAGTTTCCATGTCTGGCAAGCATATGTTAGTGAGGGTAGCAGGCAGGTGTCCATAACTCTCTTCTTGTTTTTTGTAGGCATATCACTTTTTAGTATTTCTTTAAGACTCCAAAACTTTTTCCATGTGTTTTTTATTCTTCTATCTATTTCCATTTCGTTATTCAGTCTGTCAAATGAAATCTGTTTCCCAAGGTAAATGTAATTATTGACATATAACAATGGTGTGTTTTCAACATATATAGGTGTTTCGATGTGATTAGTCATGATGTTTGTCTTGCTAAGGTTTATTTCCAAGCCCGCGTTTTTACTTTCTTCATGTAGTGAGTTTATCATAGATTGAAGTTGCATTGTATTTTCGGAAAATAAAACTATGTCGTCCGCGAATCTCAAATGGTTTATATACTTGCCATTTATATTTAAACCGCATTTGCTCCAGTCTAGTTTGCTAATGATTGACTCTAGCACGGCTATAAAGATTGTCGGAGACATAGGGTCCCCTTGTCTGACCCCTCTTTTTATGCGTATAGGTGGTCCTATGGCTTCCAGTTTTATTCTACTCGTGGTTTTATCATAAAGGTTTTTCAGAACTCTAATGTACTCAGTCTCTACTTGCTGTGAGTGTAGAGCTTTCCATATTGATGAGTGAAGAATCGTGTCAAATGCTTTCTGATAGTCAATGAAAACTATGTATAACGGTCTTTGGAATTCTTGATACTTCTCGATCAGCATTTCAAGTGTATGGATGTGGTCCACAGTAGAGAAACCTCTACGAAAACCCGCCTGTTCAATAGGTTGGTGGTTCTCAATGGATTTTCTTATCCTTTTTTCAAGTAGGGATGAGAATAATTTATATATTGATGGCAGCAGGCTGATAGGTCTGTAGTTGCTTATGTTGTTGGGGTCGCCTTTTTTGTATAACAGGATTATGTTTGACTCCGACCATTGCTGGGGGGTTTTAGCTGAATTTAATACCATGTTAAACAGTCGTGTTAGTGGAGCTACTAGATGAGTGCGTCCTAACTTTAAGGCTTCATTTGTGATCCCGTCAGGGCCGGGGCTTTTCTCTTCCTTCAATGAATCAATTATTCTGATAACTTCCATTTCGTTCATTGCATTGATCTCACCGCCATCCATTGGTGCATGTATATTGGGAGGGTTGCACACTTGGTCTGGAGAGTTGTACAGGTTTTTGTAGAAGGCTGTTGCAATACGTAATATTTCTGACCTATTATGTGTTACATTTGTTGACCCTTGAAGCCCTTCGATCCATATTTTGTGTGATCTTAACTCTTTATAAGCTCTCTTAACGCTGCCACTGATATTCAAATGTTTTTCAATAATTTGTGTGCGATGATTCTTATAATCGTTTTTAATATATTTGCTTACAAGTTTATATAGAGCTTTTAGTTCGTTTTTCATAGCTCTTGTTTTGGGTTTTGTTGATTGTAGTTGCTGTTTACGATGTATTAGCCTTTTCGTCTGTACTGACAGTATATTTCTTTTCTCTGTATATGTACGTGGTGCACGAGCTTTCTTCAGGCTACTGTCTATAGCGCTTAGTATTTTATCGTAATATTCTTGAACAGTGTCGTTTTTTTGCCAATTGTATACCAGGCTCTTTGAGCAGGTTTTTAATGACTCTTTGTACCTTAAAATATCATCTTCATGTTTCAGTACATCCCCTGAAAAGTTGCCAAAGCTTTTTCGACTTTTTTTACTTGACTGCAGTATCAGTGTGGCCCTAACAACTCTATGGTCTGAAGAGAAAGGTACATTTAAAACCTCTATGTTTTGGATGCTTCTGTGTTTATTTGTTAGAATATAATCTATTTCATTTTTCGTTGAGCCATCTGGAGATCTCCAAGTCCATCTTTGGTTATTTTTCTTTTTGAAAAAAGTGTTCATTATAGCTAAATTGTTAGTGTGAGCAAATTCTATGAGTTTTTCACCTCTACTGTTTCTAATTCCATAGCCGTAACTTCTAGTGACTAGTGTTTCATTTGGTTTAGGTTGGCCAATTTTTGCATTAAAATCGCCCATAACTATTATATTTGTTCCTGCTAGTTGTATAGCTCTATCGACCATGTTGTAGAAAAGTTCCAGTTCTTCGTCACTTGCAGCCTCTGTAGGAGAGTAGACTTGAATTATGCTTGTTTCGAAATTGTTGACTTTTACATTTAGTAATGCTACTCTCTCAGATAATCCTATGAAACTTTCAATATTATTCTTTAGGTGTTTTTTGACTATATATCCTACGCCGTACATACCCGGTGTTTCACCTATGTAGTAAAGGATGAAGTCGTCGTGTTCTTCAATTGAGTTTCCAAGTCTTCTGATTTCAGAGAGACCCATAATATCATATTTTACGTTTTCTAGTGATTCCATCAGCTCTATTAAACGGCTGTATGTCGACAAAGTTCTGACATTAAACGTAGCTACATATAAAACATTATTTTCTCTAATTATATAGTTGTTTGTGAGGGGAACTTTCTTCTCTGGAGGGTTATGGTCTACAACTCCCGCGGGGACCGGCCGTATTGGGAGCGAAGAGGGGTGGGTGGTTAGTTGCTATTTGGAATTGTTTTTAGAGTAATTCTCTTCGTTGTTTATGCTATTACTCATATTTGTTGGCCTTGTAAAGAAATTCGATATATCAGCTGTTTTGTTTTTCTTTATTGGGTTTGTTTTTGTTTCAGTAGAGACAGTGGCTCTATTATTTTCCGGGGATTCTGAGATGTTCCTTTTTCTATTTATGATATCGTCTTGTTTTTTTTTAAAGATTTCCTTCCACAATAATTAATTTGTCGTATTTTAATATAGCTTTTTTTCCATTTTCTCTTGCTGTTTTAAGTTGTTCCTGTAATTCTTTGCGTTTGTGGAGTACATCTTGAGGGAAATCCTCTTTGTAGTAATAGGATTTTCCTTCTATTGATTTTTTATTTCTAAGCAGTTGTATTTTCTTTTTTAGAGTGGAGAAAGTTACCAGGACAGGTCTCACTTTTTCTCCCTTTTTACCCAGTCGTCTGGCGGATTCTATATTATTTGTATCACAAGTAATCTTCAAATCTTTATTGATTAGTTCGATAATATTTTCTATTATGTTTTCCTCTCCTTCTATTTCTTCTGGAATGCCAAAGAAAATTAAATTCTTCGCCCGTGCGTATCTCTCTAAATTGTTTATTTTCCTTTGTTGTTCTACAATTTTTTCTTCTAAAACTGATTGTTTTATTTCGATACTTTCTAGTCTATCATTAATTTTAGTGTTTATTGTGTTCGTTATTTCTTCTTGCATAAGTATCATCTGACTTTTTTGTTGTTTTATGTCTTCTTGGATGTTTTTTAGCATTTCCATAATTTCTTCCATTTTGATTTATGAGCAATTTCAGTGAATGATTACAAGTTCTTTGTTGTCGATATAGAAAAACAAAAAAGTTTTTAGCTATCGGACAATAGATGGCGTTGTTAGGTTTAAACGTCGATATCGGTTTGTGATGATACCGCTATTACTCAATAGATGGCGTTGCTAGTACCTGTGATGAGCTGTCTATTTTTTTTATGCTGTGTAATGTTTATTTTTGTAGGTTAGGAATTTGAAACTTCACTCTTTTAGCTTTATTACTCACAGTTTTTGCTGTAATATCCTTATAGGGAGTTCAAGTTTTATGTTTACAGCTATCCAACAGGTAATTTTTGTTTTTCTAGCGGTATCTCACTTGTTTTCTTTTTAAGTCACTGTTCGATTTTTATCGTTTATTTCTTCGACTTCTCGTAATAAAACAGTCACTTTTCATAATGTACTGCGCACATTGATTATATTTATAACTTTTAAGACGATTAGCACTTTAAAATTGATACTTTGGATATTTTTAAATACATAAAATTTGCGGAGCGATTTCAAAACAGCTGTTAACGGCACAACGGTGGCGCCCTCTCAGACAAAAAGTAACGTTTTAAAAATAAAAATGAGATAAATATGCTTTGTTTGGTATCATTAGAAAGGGCTTGACTTGTAGATTTCCAAAATATTATTAAAATTTACGCCCTCTAGCAGACAAAAAGACATGAGTTAAAAAAAAATGTTAAGATAAATACACCGTATTTGATATCATTTGAAAGGGCTTCACTCGTGCTTATCAAAAATATTATCATCAAAATTCAATGAGGCGCCCTCAAGTGGTCAAAAAATTTGATGTCAAAGACAATGTAGAATCACAATGTTTTAACACCAAAATAGTTTACATAAAAAAAAGCAAAAAGACTAAAACCCGACTACGACAAAAAATAACGCTATAAAAGTATGAAACAAGATTTTTGGGATACTGAAATAAACTAGGTTACTGGAGAAACAAGAACAAAACAAAAAGAAAAGTCGTAGTCACACGTTATTAAAGTGTAATGGTTGGTACGTATACCTATTTTTTTTTACTTTTTTTCTATTTTTTTAATTTTATCTTTACAAATCGATAGTTTCATGTACCGAATCGACCCTCCACGGGATTAAAACGATGAAAATTTAACGGTGTATATGATGATATTATGATGATGATGTAAAATATGTCAAAACCTCTTAGATTTCTTTAACAACCCTTTCAAGTTTAAAGGTGTATATGGAATCATAGCTAGGTTTCGGTATTGTGAGTCATGAAATAAAACAGCCACTCAAACCTAATTATATAAGGCTCCCTACTAACTTTACCGACGCAGAAACCAAAAAAAAAAATACTTGCTTTCATTGTACTAACAATTTATGTAGGAGTAACATTGTGAGTAACATGCTTGAGGGCGGATTATATAATGCTTAGTTAAACAAGGACTCAATAAATTAACGCCCACATTGTATGAGTCTTTATTTGAATGGTCTTCGTTATTAGACGTAGGCATTAACATTCACTGTCTGTCAGAAGAGGCTTACGTAATAAAAGGAAAGAAAATTTTCAATATACTTACTCGAAAACCCGCTCTTATTCCTCTGCGTTTAAGCACGCAATGGACTGTTATCCGTACTAGTGCGGAAAAGTACGCATGTTCGCCCCCGCCACAATTTTCTTTTAATAAAATTGTTTATCATATCAGGCGCGCATCAACCCCCACTCGTAAATGTATTGAAAAATGTCATTTGATACACGTGCAAATTTGTCACTGCAGCCCTCGGCTCCATAACACACTCGCCTGGCTGGTGCGAATTCTACCTCGGTCGCAATGACAATCTTTCTGTACTTGTATCAAAATGTACTACATAAATTAACCACGCAGAAGCGAATCTTACGTATCTAGTTTACAGTCAAAGAGCACCTGGACGGCACCGTCGAATCGTTTTAGAAACAGTTCGGGCATCAGGAGTAGCAAGGTGACTCACGGCACCCACACGGCACGTGTTGGCGGCGGTTGATTCACTGTAGATGCGCCCTTGCGGAGGGCGAGCAATGGGTATCTCGCCACCCGATAACGAGTAAACCAGGGTCGACGACGGCGCGTTGTGTGACACGTGCGCCTCAAAGAAATATTAGTCGGATCTTTTTTATTTTTGTTACTTGACCGTATTTATAATGTAAGGGAAGGGCGGAGCCTTCAACTACTAGCATTTCTATACCTAAATGGAGACTCCTTGACATGGAATGTAAGACAAAATCATATGAAATAAATTTATTTTATATTATTGACCCTTTAGGGCCTGGCCTGCCAAGGCTGATGGTTTTTCGAAAGTTGCCACAGCTCTAGAACGCAAATGGCAACTGAAGGAACATAAGTGGGTTTTAATCGGTCCTTTTCGCTCAACCCAGGGCGAAAGAAATTTATTGATGATTTCCAACCCAAAAAAAATGAAAAAAAGGCTGTTATGAACCGCACTTTAAAGAATTGGGATGTCAATGTGCCAATGATCACGCTCGTAGCGCGAAATGTTCCCCATTTCTCGCAAATGATGTTACAACAACCCTGACTGCTTTGGTCGGACCAAACAACCCGTAGATATTAATTAAGAATGCAATTGAAAAGGAATGATGCTCCTAACTGACATAGTTGTGATGCGATGGCTATGTATTCGATATCCGTGCTATGTATCGATGTGGTTAACTATTTTCCTGGATCATTTATAATCGAATCATGGGTTTTTTTCATTACGAATTTCTCATTGGCAGCTCGGAATGTGAAAGTTGGCGGAGCACTTTACTTAAGGAACAGATGGCCAATGGGGCGAAAAGTTCAGAAGTGGCGCCCAGGTACCGGAAGACGCAGTGTTCGAAGGCCTTCCACAAGGTTCATCGATGGCTTGGTGAGGGACGTGCTTTGGTGGATGCGAGAGGCACAGGACTGGTTGTTGTAGCTACAACTGGGCTCTCCCAAGCACCGCTACAACAACCAGACCTTCGTCTATATCTTCATACCCGGCGCCTTCACCAAACTGTCGAGCTCTGGCTACTGCAGGCTCGACTTCCGGGAACGAAGTATGAAGAAAAACACGATATATAACTTTCAATCTTATATATAAAAATGAATAGCTGTTCGTTAGTCTCGCTAAAACTCGAGAATGGCTGGACTGATTTGGCTAATTTTGGTCTTGAAACATTTGTAATATTCCAGGGAAGGATTAAACGGTGCTAAGATATGGAAAACAATCTAGAAAAAAAAATCGACCATAAGGCGTTACGAAGTTTGCTGGGTCAGCTAGTCACTAATATAATAAAATTACTTCATTACACTTCAATGAACAACGTAGCACCTCTTAAAAACAATATAATATTCTTATCCTATGAATATTCAAATGTATTCTAGAAATGCTCCTTCGAATTATTAACAAGCCAGTACGATAACTCATAAGTACAAGATTGAATGAAATTTCATACAACCTCGTTGCACCGAGATCACAATATCCAGCAGCGGACGTCTTTCGACTGAATTAATGATGATACCATCGACTTACATTCTAAGTGATAGACAAGCTCATTCATAGAAACTCTTTGTCACAATACTGAAACGTTAGAACAAAAGTTCGCTATAGGGCTATTGTCATTATGACGTCTAACAAAACTTTTAAGGTTACAGCGCTAACTGCAAAACTGCACTAATGTCATCAAGTCAATGTGTTCGGCATACAGTACACGTAAGTCAAGCAAAGTGATTGTACGGCATGCCTAATCTAGTGCGTAGTACATATATATCGATGGATGATATAAAAACGTAAGATAAACTGTGCAAAAAATGACCTCTAGCCTCGAAAAGTACACATAGCCGTTGTTCCCTGTTCTCTATCTGATCCTGTCGAATTGCTATCTCATCGAACTATAATACTAAAAGTAAAAATAGTGCACCTGAGTTTCTTGACACATGCATTATAATATTTTCCGCATTGATGCTAGTCGTCAATGAGCTTAGCCACCATGACCGAAACGAGTCAGGACTATAATCGAATCGAGGATAGCCATTTTATACTCGCCTATAACAATGAATATTTTTATGGCATGGGACTTTATTTTCGGGTCCGGGTGACTGTGGAAGTGTGATCGTCTTTTGAACTGTTTTTATTTTTTGTTATAAAGGCAGTTTATTGTTTTTGGGATTTTTTTTTTTTTTTTTTTTTTTTTGTGGTAGGTAAAAATCATCCAATGACGAATCCCGCCCTTGGGTGGGGCGGGAAACAGTGTCAGACTTTTACTGACTAAAAAACCTACCTTTCCATTCCTTGCCTTTATCCTGGGGCCTTTGGTGACAGTCTCACATAACCTTTGGCCCCAGTAGGCTTCGGCCCTGCTGGACCCCTACAGTATGCTGACAACTCCTTGAGGCGCGCGGGAACGGTGCGCGCCGTAGACGACCTGAGCTCGGACCGGTCTGTTACCGGACGGACGGACAGCGAGCTACCCATTGCCCACCGTCCGCGAGCCCGCGCCTACGGTGGCCGGAAATTGGGATCGGAAACCCGGCGGCGGCGGCGGCGTGTCCGCCTTTGCCTAAGGCGGTCGGCCTCCTCCTTTACTAGCATTACTGCTTCGCAGAAGGAGGCGACCGCCTGCCACTCCTCCTCGCTCCGGAGCATGGCTTGAACCAAGCCCCGGCGCGAGAGATCGCCGCCGATCGCCCCCACGAGGACACGGCGCTGCTCTTCCCAAGCGGGGCACACCTCGACTGTGTGCTCCACCGTGTCCACCGGGCGGTCCGCACAGTGGCGACACCCGGGCGTCGTCTCCGCACGAATCTTGTACAGGTACGGACCGAACTTGCCGTGCTCGGTCAGCACCTGCGCCAAACGGAAGGTGACGACGCCGTGGGGCCTTTCCAGCCACGCCTCAAAGAGGGGCCTTACCGCCTCGATCGTGGCGTGCCCAGCACGAGGTTGCGACAATCGCTCTCGCCATTTCACCATGAGATCCCGCCGGAGCTCTGTCCGCCATGCCGCGACTTGTCGCGGCAGCGGAGTTTCACCCCGACGTTGCATCTCCACGCGTAAGTCATGCATGTGTGCAAGGACTGTTGCCTCCAAATCCCACGGTGGTAGGCCAGCAAGGAGGCTCGCCGCTTCGCAGGACACCGTACGGTATCCGCGGATCATCCGGATGGCCATGACCCTCTGGCAGGCGGTTAGCCGGGCCGCCACTCGCTTCCGTAGCGATGGCGCCCACACCGGCGCACCGTAAAGGGCCATGGACCGAACGATGCCTGCGTAGAGCCTCCGGCAGGAGGCGTCTGGACCCCCTAGGTTCGGCAGGAGCCGCTTGAGCGCAGCCCCAGTCGCATTCAACCTGGGAGCCAGACGTCGGAAGTGCTCCTTGAAGTTCCACCGGCTGTCGAGGACGAGTCCCAGGTACTTCATCGTCGACCCGACGCCGATGTGAACTCCTCCTACCGTTAATTGGGAGCCCGGAGGTGGCGCGCTCCGAGGGCCGTGAAAACACATGGCCTCGGACTTGTGCAATGCCACCTCGAGTCCCAACTGCTGTATCCTCTCCACGACTGTCGCAACCCCGCGCGTCGCTAGTTCGACCGCCGCCTGGTACGACCGTCCCCGCGCCAGGACCAGCGTGTCGTCTGCGTAACAGACCACGCTGACCCCGTCGGGGAGGTCGGCGCGCAGCACGTAGTCGTACCCGATGTTCCACAAGGGCGGCCCTAGTACCGATCCCTGCGGAACACCGCACGATTCACTGCGCAATTCGTAGGTACAGGCAACTAACGGATGAAATAGTGAGCACGCAGAGGCCACTTGTTTAGTCTCTGTTAGTTCGAATACACTCCTAACATAAGTAAAGAATAACAACAACATATATTTATAACAACAACATAACTTTTATAACAACAACATAACTTTTCAAGTTTAGACGTTTTGTAACAGTTATTAAAATGTTTCAATTAAAAAAAAACTTGTCTTAATCTGTACATTTTTGTTATTTAGCCTATACTTTCCCACTGCTGGGCAAAAGGCTCTCCCAAATTCTTCCAGGTTTTTCTTTTTTCAAGCCACTTCCAACCAGCCTGTGCTGTAGGCATCTGGGTCATCTCACCACCTCTTTCCATGTCGACCTCGGTAGCATCGTCCATCCTCAGGTACCCACTCTGTGGAGATTCTTGCTCAACGGGTTCTGTGCATGCAGTTGCTGTGACCCAACCAATCCCATTTTAGCCTCGCAGCCTTTTTTCTACGTCTATAATCCTCGCCTTTAAGCGCAGTGTGGTGAACCTTATACCGTTGTTCAAAATAAAAATTTAAATTGATTTAAAGCTCTAAATTACATAAAGCTTCATACATTTTCTATTTAAAACCTTACTACATGTGATCATCCTCCGCAGACTTTTGCGGCGTCTAACCGAGCGAATCTGTGGTCTCGCGAGTTTTCAAATGAACCCACGAAACCGCATAGCAGGCTTGGCAAAAATAGGACAATGTGATATTTTATCCCAGTTTTGGTGCTTTTTAAGCAAGTTTTATTTATTTATGTATTTTATCAACATTGCGCGTTATTTATCGAAGAATAGTCTACAAGTAGGTAGTATATGAAAACCTAGCAAATTTATGTCAAAGGTGCTCTAAGAATCAAATGTTCCAAACCCGCAGGCCATCACGACATTGAATACAAATTGTATAATAATAATGATTATAGCTCTGTATATGAGCGCCAGAGCAGTGGTGACCGAATGGTAACGGCCCGCAATCTACAAATTGCGGGTTCAAACCCAGCCAGGCGCATTACTTTGTGTAACTTATTATATCACCACTGCTTTCAAAACGGTGAAGGAAAACATCGTGAGGCAATCAGCATGTCCTATAACCAAAAATTCTAAGACATGTGACATTCACCAACCCGCACTGGACCCGTAAGGAGGATTATAGCCCATTCCCTCTCACAGAGAGGAGGCCTGAGTCCCAGCAGGGGGAACATAAAAGGGCTGATTGTGCTATGCAATATATACAACGCTGCAACAAATAAACATTACACGTTGTACAACAATAATTAAATAGCTCAACCAAACAACTGACAAACGGACAAAATCTAAAACCCCATTCGAACTGAGCTTAGAAAATGCAAAATATACCCACTAGGAGTTGCTAGCTCGTTGCTTAGTTCCATTGTGCCCTTTGGCCCGGCCAACGCGCCGCTCATGTGGAAACGCTCAGATAACCGTATTGTGTTCCGTACATCTGTATGGAAAATATTCCTATTCTCTTTGAACAGTCAGAAGTAAGTTCGCATATATTGGAATAGTTTAAATTATACTTGAGTAAAGTTTACTCGTGTTTTCTAACTCGAACCCTCATGAAGGGCGTTTCAAAGGGTAATGTGACATGGAAGGCGCACGTAGATTATGGTCTATAGAATAATATAAGTAGGGATTGAGAGAACAATATAAGTGGAATATTTTTGTCAGGCCATGTATAGGATGTGTATGTTAACGTTAGAATTTGGAATACGTTAAATATCCGCATTAACTAGGTCATCTGAAAATTACTGGGTAGGTACAATCCGTTAAAGTGTGAAACTCTTAAAGTAGCTGATTATCTCCACTTTACTTCTGGGTGGTTAAAAACTCTACTTTACTGATTACCGAGGAAGTTTGCAGAATACCTAGTTAATATAAAAACTTAAACATATTTTCCACATTAACGGTCAATCAGATACAGATTAACTAGTTAATCTGCACTCTAACTGATTTACGCACATTAGCGGTAAAATTTAATTATTATTTATATTAGCTACTTTTTGTACACAAGCAATTTGCAATATATTTTTAATTAACAACCAAATATCTTAATTGGGTATGAGACTCCCGATTTATTTTTTCCTTAAAAAGTCATTCTACTAAGATCGTAAATACAAAGATTTTTCAAATCATTTCAACATTAAGTAAGTTATGAAACTTTCTAATCTGGTAGAAGGGGAAACTGTCAAGTGATAGCAAAAGGAGTGCACGAGCTGAAATATGATTTTTATTGTTTACCTATTGTATATAAGTAATCCAAAGTACCTTTAAAATATATATGTAAAAAATTATTACTCATACCGGAAACAGGATCCAAGCAACCGGCGGTCAGGGCTTCAAAGAGAGAAACCTCCTAACAATACTAGCCGTGTCCAAAATTACCGCTTTCTGAATTAAGCCCTTTATTTAGCTCCCCAAAGAGAGCCTTTTGAGGTGTGGATCTAAGCAATAAAGCCATTGGTTAACACGACAATCGATACAGTACGACCGACGGATCTTGGCACGTCTAAAGTTAGGCTCTGCGAACTTTAGCGCTCAAAATAAGCGCACCAAATAAATGATTTATAAAAATAAATGCCAATAACAGTTGTTGACAGCAATAAAAATTGCTATAGGCATTTATTTTTTTGAAACCATTTATTTTTTACGAGTACACAAGCGCTAAATTTCGCAAAGCCTAACTTCAGACGCGCCAAGATCCGTCGGTCGTACTGTACAAGGATCGTTGAGTCTACCTATATCCTACATGTCGACAACCTCGAGAGCCAAAACATGGTACTCACAAAATATCATAATTCTGTTTCCTTTATAATCAAAACACTTTATGAAACACAAAATGCCGAGTACGTTCAAAGACTTGTTTAACATATTCACGATAAATTTAAAATTCCCTTTTCCTAAAACTAAACGATAATTGGCTAATATTTTACTTAGCTACAAAGTTCTTAACTTTTATGTTAATATGCTAAAGTCATCCTCAAAGGATCTGTTCCTTAAAAACACATTGAAAGTAGGAGATTACAGTAGAAGTTACTAAGAAAAACATTTCCTTAGTAAAATAGAAAAGGCTTGTTTTCGTAATTATATGAGCAGTTAAAATATAATTAAATGTAATGTAAACGTACGTGTACGTATGTAATGTAACGTGTATGTGTTTGTGTAGTGTATGTGTGTTGGTTTAATGTAATTTGAACTTAATAGCAATGATAGCAAAATTTACTCCAAGAGGGATAGCGCATGGAGACGGGTCCATGCGCTATTTGAAACACACCGAAGGCGTGGGTGGGCTTGCGGACGGTGAGCCATAGGCAGCTCGCTGTCCGACTGTTTGGTAACCGTTTGGCCCGAGCCTAAGTCGTCAACGGCGCGTAGTGTTCCACGCGGGCCTCAAGGAAATGTCAGCGAAATCGTAGGGGCCCAGCAGGGCCCAACCAATTCCTTTAAATCCCATTTCCGTTTCTTTTTTACCTTCGTTCCAAGACCCCGGGGGTCTCTTTCACATAACCCATGGCCTCAGTAGAACTAATATACACGTGAGGTAAAAATTGGTAACTAAAATTGGCGTCAGAAGATTGCTACGCATCGGTGTCGACTGGAAATTGACGGCATTGTTAATTGTATGGCAATGCTTAACATGTTTGAATAGTTTTAATTAGTTAAATGTTTTTATTAATTTTGTATACATATTATTGCATATAATATATTTAATATAATTTACCTTACGTGATTGCATCAGGAATGAAGATATCCGCAGGAGACCATAGGTCGCTGACATAGCTCAAAGATTCACCAAACTTAAGGGCAGGACACAACGCTTATAAAACGGATGGTCGATTGGGCCGAAAGTTCCTAGAGTGGTGACCGCACACCGAAAGCCGCAGCGTTGGAAGGCCTCCCACAAGGTGGACCGATGACCTGGTGAGAGTCGCACTTGGGGGAGGCTTATGTCCTATAGTGGACGTTCTTCGTCTGAAATGGTGATGATGATGAATAGCATTTTTTTTAAATTTCATGCAACTGTGATCAGAGATAAAAGCCCCCGGGCACTCCACTGTTGTTCACTGATAACTGTTATAAATTTTATCGAACTAAAATCTTTCATGTCTTTTTAAATGATATTTATTTTGCAAGTAGGTTTTAAAAATACTTTTACACGTCGTTTTTTTTTCCGTCAGTTACTACCCTACCTTAAGAGATCGGTTGTTATTATTATGGTTGACTAATCACATATGTATGAAACTTCACGATAGTTAACCGTTTGGGGACTTGAGGAAACTATCCCAAATTAAAGTTATTCATCAAAATATATTTTAACATCGCAAAAGAACGTAACTTCGTTCATATACCTTCAGCTTGATTCATATAACTCTCGACCGATTTTATGGACTGTAAGAAAAAGGATATTTATATATATCTCTAGGTATATTAGGCGAGATCAAGTGATCCATTGCGGGCCAGCGTTTGAAATCAAAGCCAAGTGCCTCGTGGACCGTGTCAAAGCTTTCATTTCTCTTCGTCGGCCCTCACGCCCCTCATGCCTTCTTAATGATAATGACGTTGATACCGTCACATTGTAACGATGTTCTTTACTGACTTCTGAAATTCTCCATCTACTTTCAAAATATATATTTTATTTTATTTGGTTACACAGTTTGTGCACTTAGCCAGTTTTATCTTTTATGGTAGTTAAAATCATCCAATGACAAATCCCGCTCTTGGGCGGAGCGGGAAGTAGTGTCAGACTCTTACTGACTAAAAACCTACCCCGTTCCTTCGTTGCCTATAGTGCTGGGGCTGAGCCTTCCTCTCAGAAAACGGCCCTTGACCCCAGCAGGCTTCGACCCTGCCTGCCTGCAGTTAGCAGGCTGGGCCTCTTCGATGTGCTGACAGCTCCTTGAGGCGCGTGGGAACAGAACGCGCTGTCGACGACTTGGGCTCGGTCCGGTCGGTTACCGGACGATCGGACAGCGTGCTACCCATTGCACGCCATCCGCAAGCCCGCGCCTACGGTGGCCGGAAATCGGGATCGGAATCCCGGCGGTGGCTGGGGCGAGCGCCCCGTTGCCTCTACCTGATGCGGTTGGCCTCCTCTTTTGCTAGCATTACTGCTTCGCAGAAGGAGGCGACCGCCTGCCATCCCTCCTCACTACGGACCATGGCCTGAACCAAGGCCCGGCGAGAGAGATCGCTGCCGCCGATTGCCCCCACGAGGACACGGCGATGCTCCGCCCAGGCGGGGCACACCTCTACAGTGTGCTCCACCGTGTCCTCCGGGTGTTCCGCACAGTGGCGACACCCGGGCGAATCCTCCGCACGAATCCGGAACAGGTACTTAGCGAACTTTCCGTGTTCGGTAAGCACCTGCGTCGTGCGAAAGTTGAGAACGCCGTGAGGTCTTTCCAACCATGCCTCAAGGATGGGCCTTATCGCCCCAATTGTGGCGCGCCCCGAAGGAGGTTATGTTTGATGAGGACCTGCGTCATGCGGGGTGTGAGGACCCCCTCCAATCACTCCTCGAAGAGGGAACTTACCGCCATGATTATAGCGTGCACAATAACTTCTATCTACTATTAACTTTTGCCTGCGGTTTTTTCAATTAAGTTCGATATAGGGAATATCAACGTTAAGGCCTAGCGTGCATTGGCATGCAGTGGATCGCGGTGCGTTTATTTTTTCGTATGGAAGAATAAACGCATTCACGTGGCTACGCATTGCGGCGAAAAAAACGCACGTTTTGTCATTTGAACTCCGACTGTTCCCACATGTCATCGTTACGGGCTACGATACAATGCCTTAGCCTATGAAGGGCTTCTTTTTCGTAAGATATAACGATCTACGTTCGTATCCAAAAGAGTTTTTCGGGTATTACACAATGAGCGTTACATCTTTTAGTTTCTATTTTTTTAATTTTTGATTAATTAAAAATTCAATGTCTGATAAATCTGCAATCGACGCTCGTGCCGCTGTCATCGGAGAAACGACAAGGAGCTGTGTCGCATCCCAACACCAACTATATCAGACTGAGTGCCTCAATGCGTTTTTTTTCCCGCAGTGCGCGGCGCTTCCGACATCTCTATGCGATACAAAAATATGTGCGGTAGATTCATCGCAAATATGCTGCGAGAGGCCAACGTTTACTTTACCGCATGCGTTTATTTCACCGCAATGCGCGCACTTCTATGACGCTCTATACTTCACAGATTATGCCTTAAAAATACACAAGGCAATGCTCACTAGACCTTTTAGTTTTTAGAATCGTTACCCCGAACTATCTATTACTTATACATCGTGGGTGCGTTCACAAACATATCTCATATACTTAAACAATACACCCAGACACGAAACAACTAAATCTGTAGAGAAAACAAATATTTGTTCCGTGTGGCAATCGAACTTGTGACACGCAGCCAATCCACTGCACCTACCAAGCCGTCAAAAATATGAACCAAAGCTTGAATCTTCAGGAATTACCAAATTACATATACACACATGTTTGTCTTATCCACAAGTAAAATTTCAGACCCAAGATTCGGCAATCTCGTTGCTACTAGGAATATTGGTTCGTCAAATATTTAGTGTATTTTGGAAGGTATAGCCTTTGAAATCAGCCCTGTGAATTTCAGTGTGACGGGATGGGGATCGCTTTGATGTTGTTTTCATTTGTGTGGATGCTCGCTTCTCGCTCTGCTCGCTTCGTAGAGAGCAGACTTGTGAATCTCCTTTACATTTGATTCCTCGATGTAACTTTCTGGATCTATATGCTACAATTTAGTGCAAGACATTGATTCTTTAAAACAGGCTGAATGTTTGATTTGCTTAAGACAGTTCGGCTAGACTGCTTCGTTAATCTAGCGGTCACAAGCGCTATTGCTTCGTAGTTTCTGGATAAGGTGTTATTTGGTTTTTTCGTACGAATTTCTTCAGTAGCAGCCCTAGGCTGGGCTGATACGACCCACAAAATCCTATTTTAGCTTGGCAGTCATCTTACGAAATAATGCAGCCCACAAATGCGTCTCCCACAGTATCACTATTGACGGACGCACACTTGGACGCAGTTTTAATTTCCACCATTCACTCCATGAACAGAAAAGGTGTCAAATATCTTGCAACAGAAGTTATTTATTATATATAAGTATGTTTATCAGCTGTCTGGTACCCATAACACAAGCTCTGCTTAGCTTGGGACTAGACGGTGTTGTGTGATAGTTGTGGAATATTATTATTATATTATTATCTTTTTATTGGAAATTTAATAAATATGTCGGGAATTATGACAATTTAGCGATAATAAGACACTCAATTGATTCCTTAGTAATGGAGTGGGGAAGTAACGTTTTGACGTTGTAAACGTCACGCGAGCGTAATCGTTTAGTGGAGAGACATTTGTGAAAGTTAGTCTTGGGCGATTCACCGAGTAGTGCGGACACTCCTAACTAATTTACTGGTTCTCTTAGATTACGATATACCTTAGTCTATAATGGCCTAATAATATGTACTGTGAAATAAAAGTGATTGTGAAATTAATTGTTATTTTAATTCTACGCCATGAACCCTCTACCAGACAACCTTACTGGTGACAGCTGTGCCGCTAATTTATTGCTGTCGCCTTCAAATACATTAGTATTTGTTGATCTAAAGCTCTTTTTGTTACAATTTATCAAAAGTTTGTCTTCTTTAAGAGTAGGTTTTGCGGCCCATCTCGTCTACGAACTTCATGATTTTGGCCCACCAGTGATTTAGAATTTGACATGGCTGTGTAGCCATTAGGGCTTAATATATGTGCAGATTTATCAGTAGCACAGCAATCCATCTAAATAGTATAATTACACTGATGTACTATACAACTTTAAAGCGAGAACTACATTTGACCGACGGACATATGGGCAACGCCTGATTTGTACATAGAGTCGCATCGCGTGGCGTCTCATATAAAATGTATGGAGATTCACACACCCAGATCGGCGTACGTGGCACACGTGGGCCCAATGTAGTTCTACCTAAACACTAACATCATAAAATTACACTCAAATGTAAACAACAAAGTATATTCACAGTAACAAGTCGTCGGTAGTTAATATCACATTACAAAACTAATCCATATTACAATATTTCAAAGACACATACGATTCCCATTTTTCATCGGTAAAATATAGGTCAACACTCTTGTACCGCGGCATCTTAATATTCTACGGGTGAACGGTCAAAAGATACATTGAGTGCATTGAGTGGTAAGTGTGCTACAACCCTAGCTTTGAGGGTATATGTACCATTAAGTATTGAAGAGACTGCTTTGAAATTTTAGTGGGTGTTGATGGGAACAGAGTAGTGTTGGGATTTTATCCGAGTAAATACTCAAATTGGATAAATACTCAATAAATTCCCGTTTTTACCCGAGTATTTATCAAAATCATGGATAAATACTCACTACAGTTTGGATTGCGTTATTTAGTTTAAATCTTGTTATTCTACCAACAAAAAAATAAAAATGCAGAAAATATAAATTTGGAAAGCGCTTCATTAATCACATTTAATACCATGAAGCCTATTATGTTCTATCTTGAATATTTTCGTCAAGCATTATCAAAGTTAGAATTAGTATATTGATTTGTTCATAGCACTAATGCACAAAATAGTAGATACTTCGTCATCACTCTTTTTAATGTTTCTGCTACTGGGACACAGGCTTACTCCTCTCTATTATAGGGAATGGACTAAAATATAATTCACCACGCTGGCCCAGTGCGGGTTTGTAAATGTCACACATTCTCAAATTACGTAGTAGATATAAATCATTGTAATAATAGAAAATAACATAAAAAATGCTTCACTACACTTACAAATTTTCTCAATTACAGTCACCACCAGAATTTGGTTTATAACAATCATAAATATTTTGAAATAACAATTATTATTTCATTAAACAAAAATATTTTCTGAAACTAAATACTATCACTGTCAGAAGCTGCTTGTTCATCATTATTAAAAAAGCCATTCACAAATTGGATCTCTTCACTAGAATCTTTTGAATGCTGATTTTTCAGTTATATTCAATAAATGTCATTTTCAGTGCGTTTTCTGTGGTTAGACATTTTTTTTTAATGTTATGAATAGTAGTGTGTGTACTAAAATATCGTTCAGTTACACGGTGCTGAAAAAATACGCACTGCAACTTTGCTTAAGTTTGTCAAAGATTTCTTTCCACCAGGTTAAGGGGCATAATTTATTTATGTTTTTCCAAATAAAAGGTTTTCGCCAAAAACATTGCTTAGCCTTTTAAGCAGCTCATTCTGGCATTACTTCCATTAATAATTATTCCCTTCCTAGAGAGGAGGCCTGAGTCCCAGCAGTGGAAACATTATAAAGCTTATTCTATGCGATGCTATTCTAGCTATGTTTACAAGTTTTAGCTTATCTGGACTGTACAGGTATGATGAAAATTGGTTAAAGTTATTAAAAACGTTTTAAAGAAGACGGTAATAAAAATAGATTATCAATGACGTTAACTTAGGTATGACCGTAAGTACCCAAGTAACCATATGAATTAGCACAAATTATAAAGAATATAGTAAACTTTGCTTGAGACATTATAATACTACATTCAAAATTATAGCCCGCGTGCGCTCTTTGTGGCATTTTTTTAAATCTTGTGGTAGATAAAATCATCAAATGACAAATCCCACCCTTGAGTGGGGCGGGAGATAGTGTTAGACTCTTAGTGACTATAAACCTACTCTGCTACTTCATTGCCTTCGGTCCAGGGCCCCGGAGTTCACTTTTGCCCAATCCTCGGCCCCAGTAGGCTTCGACCCAGCTGGGCCCCTACAGTTTATTGACAACTCCTTGTGGCGCGTGGGAACAGTGAGCGGTCGACGACTTGGGCTCGGTCCGGACTGTCACCGGACTGACGGACAGCGAGCTACCCATTACCCACCGTCTGCAAGCCCACGCCTACGGTGACCGGAATTCGGGATCGGAATCCCGGTGGCGGCGGCGGCGTGTGCGCCGTTGCCGGATATGGTCGGTCGGCCTCCTCCTTTACTAGCATTACTGCTTCGTAGAAGGCGGCGACCGCCTGCCACACCTCCTCGCTCCGGACCATAGCCTGTACCAAGGCCTAGGCGCTTTTTATGGCGTGTAACTGGGTTTAACGAGACAGATGCTATAGGGCGCGGGGGTGGAGGGTAAGATAAGCAAACCAAAAGAAACAGGACTAAAGGTAACTGGGGTAGCGTGCATAGAGAATATCATTGAAATCAGAACTAATAAAATGAAAGTAATGTAGGATTTTCGAAAGTTTCAATGAAGTAACAAAGCTATTAATTTTTTTAAATCTCTAAAGATTAAAAATACTAGCCATTATTCCTTATAATCCATTCGATTTGCAAAAAATAAACATAATAACATTTTGAGTAAATATCCATTACTTCGAGTAAATATCCAATAAAAAAGAGTAAAAATGAGTATTTACTCATTTTGGATAAAAACACGAGTATTTATCCTCTGGGTATTTATCCGCCGCCCATCTCTAGAACAGAGTAGGAAATGCCTACTGGGGTCATGGGTTAGTTCCGAAAGGAATGCTCGACCCCGGCACGATAGGCTACGAAGGAACGGGGTAGGTTTTTAGTCAGTAAGAGTCTGACACTACTTCCCGCTCCGCCCAAGGGCGGGATTTGTCATTGGATGATTTTACCTACCATAAAAAAAAAAAAAAAAACAGAGTAGGAAATGTTGAGGGGCGATTATTCTGTTATTTTTCCGTTGTAAAGGACAACTGCTAGAACTGTGACAAAACAGTATTTAAAAAAAAAGTAATATGCACGGTTATATTAAAATTTGCTTTAGATAAAGCTAGGATAAGTCAAAGTCAAAGTCAAATATGTTTATTTGTTGGTACAATACATGGTGTTAATTATAAAATATGGGCGAGTTTTAGTCAGTAAAAGTCTGACAGTCCCTCTCGCATCAGCTAGAGCGGAAAAATTATTTGCTAATTTTAGATTCGCATAAAAAGTTATTTAGAGTTAGACATTCATATGTTCGCTGATGGTTGTGAAAAAACAAATACATTTACCGAAAACAGTAAATACTCGTATGATATTCTAAACTAAATTTGTTTTGAAATATTGCTTCAATTCAGTCGTTTTTATGTAAATAAGAATTTATTGGTTAAGCTTACTTTAGTGGCCTTGCAACAAGTCGTAATACAACAACATTTAAACCAACATTATAATCAATTAAAACCCTAAAACAAGAAATTAATACCATCGCAATAGAAATTGGTTCTGAAGAATCAATGGTCCAAAAAGCTTGTTTCAGGCCGACCATGCGTAATTCGAGTGAGGTGAAGCAGAGGCACGGTGTCAGTAATTAGAGATAGAGCACTAATTGAACCGTTTAGCATTCACTCAGCGTTGCCGAGAAATTAGGACAGTATGGCTGAATATTTCGACAGTTAGATTTTTGTAGAGCTCTACGTTTTTGGCCTGGACAACACCCCTTTATGTTATAAGTCCTAAAAAACACCAACTACTAATCAACAAGGCTTTGTTAAGCAACTACATTTTTTTTAATGTTTTTTCAAGAGAAACTTAATGCCAGAGTAGATTCTGCCAGTGACTGAGCTCGCGTGAAAAAACAATATCCTAAAGGAACATAGCATAGCATACCATCAGCCGTATAATGTTCCCACTACTTTTTTTTTTTTTTTTTTTAACGTAGGTAAAATCATCCAATGACGAATCCCGCCCTTAGGTGGGGCGGGAAACAGTGTCAGACTTTTACTGACTAAAAACCTACCTTTCCATTCCTTGCCTTTATCCTGGGGCCTTTGGTGACAGTCTCACATAACCTTTGGCCCCAGTAGGCTTCGGCCCTGCTGGACCCCTACAGTTTGCTGACAACTCCTTGAGGCGCGCGGGAACGGTGCGCGCCGTAGACGACCTGAGCTCGGACCGGCCTGTTACCGGACGGACGGACAGCGAGCTACCCATTGCCCACCGTCCGCGAGCCCGCGCCTACGGTGGCCGGAAATTGGGATCGGAAACCCGGCGGCGGCGGCGGCGTGTCCGCCTTTGCCTAAGGCGGTCGGCCTCCTCCTTTACTAGCATTACTGCTTCGCAGAAGGAGACGACCGCCTGCCACTCCTCCTCGCTCCGGAGCATGGCTTGAACCAAGCCCCGGCGCGAGAGATCGCCGCCGATCGCCCCCACGAGGACACGGCGCTCTTCCCAAGCGGGGCACACCTCGACTGTGTGCTCCACCGTGTCCACCGGGCGGTCCGCACAGTGGCGACACCCGGGCGTCGTCTCCGCACGAATCTTGTACAGAACTTGCCGTGTTCGGTCAGCACCTGCGCCAAACGGAAGGTGACGACGCCGTGGGGCCTTTCCAGCCACGCCTCAAAGAGGGGCCTTACCGCCTCGATCGTGGCGTGCCCAGCACGAGGTTGCGACAGTCGCTCTCGCCATTTCACCATGAGATCCCGCCGGAGCTCTGTCCGCCATGCCGCGACTTGTCGCGGCAGCGGAGTTTCGCCCCGACGTTGCATCTCCACGCGTAAGTCATGCATGTGTGCAAGGACTGTTGCCTCCAAATCCCATGGTGGTAGGCCAGC
This sequence comes from Leucania comma, assembly GCA_958295575.1. Taxonomy (NCBI): domain Eukaryota; kingdom Metazoa; phylum Arthropoda; class Insecta; order Lepidoptera; family Noctuidae; genus Leucania; species Leucania comma. The sequence continues at coordinate 8,555,795 of OY282469.1, forward strand.
AAGGAGGCTCGCCGCTTCACAGGACACCGTACGGTATCCGCGAATCATCCGGATGGCCATGACCCTCTGGCAGGCGGTTAGCCGGGCCGCCACTCGCTTTCGTAGCGATGGCGCCCACACCGGCGCACCGTAAAGGGCCATGGACCGAACGATGCCTGCGTAGAGCCTCCGGCAGGAGGCGTCTGGACCCCTAGGTTCGGCAGGAGCCGCTTGAGCGCAGCCCCAGTCGCATTCAACCTGGGAGCCAGACGTCGGAAGTGCTCCTTGAAGTTCCACCGGCTGTCGAGGACGAGTCCCAGGTACTTCATCGTCGACCCGACGCCGATGTGAACTCCTCCCACCGTTAATTGGGAGCCCGGAGGTGGCGTGCTCCGAGGGCCGTGAAAACACATGGCCTCGGACTTGTGCAATGCCACCTCGAGTCCCAACTGCTGTATCCTCTCCACGACTGTCGCAACCCCGCGCGTCGCTTGTTCGACCGCCGCCTGGTACGACCGTCCCCGCGCCAGGACCAGCGTGTCGTCTGCGTAACAGACCACGCTGACCCCGTCGGGGAGGTCGGCGCGCAACACGTAGTCGTACCCGATGTTCCACAAGGGCGGCCCTAGTACCGATCCCTGCGGAACACCGCACGACATCTCTCGCCGTTTCAACTCCCCCTGATGACCGGGGTAGATGATGAACCTGTCCGACAGGTAGGCCTCGATCACCCGACAGAGGTAGTCGGGCACCCGGTGGTACCGGAGTGCCCTACCAATGCAACTCCAGGGCAGGGAGTTGAAGGCGTTGGCGATGTCCAGAGACACCGCCAAGACACACCTGCCCCGGGACACCGCATCCCCCGTCGTGAGGACTCGCACGCGCATGATGGCGTCCACAGTGGAGCGCCTCCTGCGAAATCCGAACTGGCCGTCCGCAAGATCCGGCCCCTTCCGTGCCAGATGCACGACGAGGCGGTCTGCAATTACTCTTTCAAAGAGCTTGCCCACCTCGTCGAGCAGCACAATGGGCCGATACGCGGACGGAGAGTCCGCGGGGCGCCCCGGCTTCGCGATAAGGACCAGTTTCCCCGTCTTCCAGCGAAGCGGGAACTGGCCCCTCTCCATGCATGCGCTGAAGAGCCCTCTCAGTCGAGACCCGAGTTCCTCCATGGCCAGGACCCAGGCTTTTCCAGGCAAGCCATCGGGTCCTGGGGCGGTGTTCTTGGCACTCAGCCTTCGCACCGCCACTCTCATCTCCACCTCGGTCACCTCTGGAGCATTGTTGCCGTCGTTGCCGTCGTGGTCCGCATCGGACACCGCTGCTGGTGGCGGAGCCATAGGCGGGGGAGTATGCTCCCCTCGCGTAGGGAACAGAGCGCCCACCACACCCTCCACGAGCTGGGGCCGGAGACTCTGAGTCAGCGGGGGAGCCCATGGGCGGAGTTTCTCCATCACCATTTTGTATGGGCGTCCCCACGGATCGACGTTCAGAGACTCCAGCCACACGTTGCGGGCCTCGAGTTTGGCCCGCTTTATCTCCGCTCGGAGGGTGCGCTTTGCCGCCCTGTATCCCTCATACAGCTCCGCCTCTATGGCCTCCGCACCCGGTGGACGGGTGCGGCGCCTGCGGTGTCTAGTATACCGGCGTCGCGCAGCATTGCACGCATCGCGCAGTGCCGCAATCTATGGCGACCACCAGTGTACTTGGCGCCGGGCACGTCCTGGCCGGACTCGGGGCATGGCCGTGTCGCAGATTTGCGACATGGCCACCTGGAACCAGTCCGCCTCGACGTCGATGTCGACAGGCCTGTCCGGTGCTTGCACCCAGGCCTGTACTATCGCGGCTTCCTGGAGCAGGTCCCTGTCCAGCTGCCTCAGCGCCCAACGCGGACCACACGGGGTCTGTCGGACCGGCACGGTCGAGGTCTGGGCGGAGACGTCAAACCGGATGTACCGGTGGTATGTTCCCACTACTGAGACTCAAGCCTTCCTTTCTAGAAGAGGGAATGGGCCGCAATCTAACACGCAGGTTCAGTGCGGATTGGTGGATGTCACATGTCTTCGAAGTTTTGGTTTTAGGACACTCTCTACAAGGGAACATATTCCCAGGATTAGAGTCTGAAATTTCTGGAAAGGAAATCCGCGGCCCAGAACGCAAGATCAACTGAAATACAATGGTTTTAGTCTCCGTTCCACCCTCGAGTGGGAGAAGTCATAGGATAATTTCATAAACAAGGTAAAATGCTAGTGCTATACACATACATACAAACATTTGCCTTTTATTAGTGCGATATGACGTACGGTTATAAATACAAAGTAATTTATGTACGTACATATATTTTGTTATTTACTACTAAAGATTGTATTTTTACCCGACTGCGCCAGAAGGAGGGTTATGTTTTTCGAGAGTATGTATGTATGTATGTAAGTATGTATGTATGTATGTATGTATGTATGTATGTATGTATAATTGTTTGGCACGCTCTGCAGCCTGAACGGCTCGATGGATTTTAGCTTGAGAGGTGTCGTTAGATTTGTATTTACTGTGAGAGTGACACTGGGTATATCAAAATAAAAAAAAAAACAAAATGGCGGATTTTTAGCGCCAAAATCAAATGTTTGGCACGCTCTGCGACCTGAACGGCTCGATGGATTTTAGTTTGAGAGGTGTCTTTAGATTCGTAATTACTTTGAAAGTGATATCGTAATAAAATAAAACTAAAAAAATAAAAAACGGTAATTTAAAAAACTAAAAAACCCGACTGCTTTTCTGAGCATTCATGAAAAAGCTCTAAAACAAGAAAATCTGGCAGTCGGGACCCATTCTAGAAAGTCAGCCGTCTAGTCAATAGATTGGAGTAATCTGCAATGTAATATAGGTGTGTGCTCTCAATTCTAGAATGGGTCCCGATTGCCAGATTTTCTTGTTTTAGAGCTTTTTCATGAATGCTCAGAAAAGCAGTCGGGTTTTTTAGTTTTTTAAATTACCGTTTTTTATAGCTACTAAATTAGGCTTGATATTCTGTTTGAAAAAGCCCAAACTGTTCACCTTTCATAAATGTCATTTTATACAAAGATTTGAAAAAATATCATAAAATGCAAGGAATTATTTAAGGTGACTGGTAATTAGTGAACGATAATTAAACACGTGATTGTAGTCATGATAACAAAAAAACTTTTACTATGACACCAAACCTGAAATCGCGAAAAAAAATCTGCTAGTCAGTACATTTGTGTTCGCCTAACTGGTCAAAATGTACTGAATTGGCTGTTTTTATTCGCGATTTCATGTTTGGTCCCATAGTAAAAGTTGTTAGTTATCACGTGTTTAAGTATCGTTCACTAATTACCAGTCACCCTTCATATCATCATTTCTACCGAAAGACGTATCTTTTAATCAGGACCGTAGCATAGCGTGGCCGAAGCGATCCGTGGTCCCCGACCTCGCACTCAAAAGAGCCACGCGCAACCGACGGCTTTAAGAACGAGGGTTATTTTTATATTTTTTTTTTTTTATTCTTTATTAATTTTAAGGAGTTTTATCACTCAAGTGATAATGTCACTCCTGTAACAAAACCACACAAATTACACACTAAGCTTAGTAAAATCATGTCACTCACTCATAAACAATAATCGACACAATATCTTAGCCTCCTCCGACAACGGGGAAGCCAAGATACTGTTACACAACCCAACCTCAGAACTCCCTTCAGGCAGACCCTGTCTTTCCTGTATGTTCCGGTCACATTCCATCAATACATGATAAACATCCTCTATGACCCCGAAAATTTGGTGAGGAACTTTTACCCATAAGGTATTTGAATTTATTGGAAGGAATGTGACCAGAACGCATCCTCAAGAGAGCTACTATATATCTTCTATCTATCTCCCTTCCCTCAAACCATGGGTAACGACATGGTTCAGATTGAATGGTTTTATACCAAATTCCTTTCACCTTGGAACGTTCATGAAAATATTCGCGCCATTTATGTGTACATGTATCTTTGACATGTCCAAGCCAGTCTGAGTACAACGGCAGACATGTATAATCAATACCCTCATAAGATGCTTGTCGAGCTGTTAAGTCTGCCACTTCGTTACCCATGATTCCTATGTGTGACGGTATCCATTGAATGGTGACAGTTTTATTTGAAGACTGAATTTTACATATTAAGTCTAAAATTGTTATGGCTATTGGGCACCCTCGAAGACTCGAGGGTACTCGAGCCAAATGTTGGAGGCTGCTTTTTGAATCTGAGAATATGACAAAATTGCTATGATTTATGGTCAGTAAATATAACAAGGCTTCGGAAATAGCTATAAGTTCACAATACATAATAGAAATATTGGAGCTAATTTTGAATTTTGCTTTAGTATCACATTGAGGATCAAAATAAGCAGCTCCCAAGTCTGAACCATCCTTGGACCCGTCCGTAAATAGTTTATAGTGATGACTAAACTTATTTACTATCATTTTTACACATGAATTGTTGAGATCGGTTACATTAATCAGTCTTTTAGCCACACTTACACCATCAATCGTAACCTCCACTACTCTAGACAAATCTATATTGGTTACCCAAGTGTCCAAGGAGTAAATATCTAATATCGGGCTCGAGTACAATGGTTTATCTAAGTAAACTCTGTGGACATCGACCAATAATGGTAAATTTTTGTTTCTCCAGTAATTCCCTTGGCATTGGTTGGACAGCTCCTCTAAGATACTAATAATAATATTATTCTGAACTGATTTGGATCTTAAATAAAATTTACCTGTTAGAAAGAGCCTTCGAACATATAACGGTTGGAGGCATAACTCGCTTTCCATAGCGTGGATAGGTGTGCTTTTTATAAATCCTCCTATTATTCTCAGGGTTATTTTTATAATTAATGGCCACTATTTCACCTGATGATAAGCGACGATGTCGAATACTGGGTTGAAACAGTTGCTGTCTCGTTTTCGAATTTAAAAAATAAAAAGAAGAAGCCCTCACTAATGCTTCTTCGCCCACGTCTACGTTAGTCCACGCTACGTCTTTGACCTCAGTCATTTATAGTCTACAAAGCAAAATGTGTCCAATGCGCCACAGTCATGACTGGTGCTTTCAATTTATGCTTTCTTGATGACCGGGCGGCCTGCGGTACAGATGCGGTTTTTTTTTTTTTTGGTGGTGGGTAAAATCATCCAATGACATCGCGGGAGATGTGGGCGGAGCGGGAGATAGTGTCAGACTCTTACTGACTAAAAACCCACCCCGTTCCTTCGTGGCCTTAGATACCAGGGCCGGGCTTTCCTTTCGGAAGCAAACCCTTGGCCCCAGTAGGCTTCGACCCGGCCTGCCTGCAGCTAGCAGGCTGGGTCTCTACAGGCGGTACAGATGCGGTGCGTTAGTCGTAAAGATGATCGTATTTTTGAAACAAAGCGCGAGGTGCGGCAACCGTGCGTCAACAAAACAGGTTCTGCTATTTTCATAATATCGTCATTCCAACACAACCTTTTAGTCTTTTTGCTAAAAGTTCGTAATCTGTTAATTCATAATGATCAATCATTGGTCGGTCAGTAATCTCGTAATAGAATTGTGGTGCGTGCTATCTTGTAACGAATTAAAAGCAATGATTGCACTATGACATTCTGATGGTAGGTCACTAAGCAAAGGAACTGTCAAAATGTTAGCAGATTACCACATACATGCGTAAGATATTCATTTGTCATTACGTACGAGTTTACCATCCTATGCCATTTCTTTCAATAGAGTGTTAGTGGTTGCTCATTGGAAAGTCATAATGACGCCATTATATAAGTAGATTACCAATAGTGCGGTATTGAAATGCGCATCACTGGCATACAAACACACGGCAGCCAGGTACGTTTTCAATTTAGTCGCTTGTTGTCGGACTGCTAACATGCTGCAACCGGTCGGTTGCGGCTCGGCAAACGTGCGGCAGCGTTCCGTCTTGTAAACGTCTAAAATGAATCTTAGAACAAAACATTAGTTTTCTTATTTGCGTTGATCGATTCGTCTATTTGACTGTTGGCGTCGAAAGCACGGTTTTGCTTTATTGTCATAGGATCGCTACAAAGACTATCCCTATTCTACCCGCCTCCAGAATATTCTCACAGCCTATAGTAATCAGTAATTACAGATTGATAGCACTTGTACTAATTACAAACGCGTGTGCCTACAAACATCGATAGTTAATGTGATCCTGTGGCATATTGTTCGCAAACTCTCTGCATTTGTGACACAGTCTCATTAATATTCCAACTTTGACGGCCTGGAGCGACGCTAAATACAGGCCTAATAGCTGGTACGACTACTCTTCAGGGATATGTGGGGTTGTTTGAAAGAGTCTCTATAACGCTGGAACTCAAATGGCAACACGAAAAATACGGGTGAGCTATTTGATGGTTTCTCATTAAAAAAGTTTGAAATTTAAAAAGTTTGACATTTTTAGAGATTCAAGGGACCGCAGACTTGAGCATACTGTTTTAATTTCAACTCGGTACCTTTACGCGTTCTAGAAATAACAGTTTTTGAAAGACAGATAGACAGACAGACGGACAACAAAGTGATAAGGGTTCCTTTTTTCTTTTTGGGTTACGGAACCCTAAAAAGGTCTCGTAGAATTCCAAACGGACAAAACAGAGTCTGTGTTTCCTGATAAGATATATTTTTCCTGATAATACCTACAACTAGGGAGTCTTCAAGATTGAACAAGCTATTTCTAGACAAACGAGCTTCTTTGTCGCCCACATCATCGCTCCAGGAGATATAATTGTCAAACATATCAATAAAATAATAACTCAAGAACTACTGGACCGATTTTCAAAATTCTTACACCAATAAAAGCTACTTAATCACTAAGTAACATAAGTTAAATATTTTCTGCTTTCACGCAGGCAAAGCCACTGGCAGCAGCTAGTTATTAAGTAAAAATCGTATAAGGGGCTGTTAAATAAAATAAAATAACATAGTAGATGAAATCATGACAATGACACGCATATCATGTACCCTCGCATGCACACTTTCCTGCTCCAATTTGCCTGCACCATAATTTTACATTAGTTCATGTTAATGTACAGCGTTGATTACGTCCATATAATTGAGATTGTTAATGTTATGTTTTAATATTAAACCGGTTATGATAAACAATAGCCAACAGAGACATAACAATGCAGTACTAGATAATTGGTATAATTATGTTTGATTAACAAACTAAAATACAAATACGCCTGCCAATTATTGTGTTTGGATACGTGATTAGGTACTGCGTTATTTATAACTAGTTCTTCACTCGTTTTAGAATCGTAAAACAGAACAATGTCTTTTTGTCACAATTTCAAGAAATTTCATTTAAGAGGGCCTATCCCGACGTGTCTTTCCTCAACGTGAACATGGCTTAAAAGCTTTTTGTTGCATCCAACACATTCAAAAGCAATGTTTGATAGTTATGCAACGTGAAGAGAGATTACGACAGAACGCTCTGTGCCGCATTCGGTAATTCTATCAGTCACTCGAATACTTCACAAAACTTGTTCCAGGAAAAACGTGCTTTTAAAAACCTTAAAAGTTTTTGGAAAAAGTGTTTGTCATTCAGAACCTGCATTAAATGCACAAGGTTTGTAATATAGTAATAATTTCTTTACTATTTTAATTTCTGAGTACTGTGGTAGGTGGAGACGTAATCAAAGAACTTTTATGCAGTTATTATTATATTGTTAATAGTAACTCACTTATTCATGTATTAAAACATTACATTCAATTCTAATTTTTCTTATTTGACCATCTATAACAATAACTCTATGTCAATCTTAAATTCTACCTTCAAAGTTACGCGTCAGCTACGTGTCAGTTCGCACGTTACCCCTGCATACGACCTGCTTGGTCGGCACAGTACCTATATTAAGAGCCAAAAAATTTAAGCAGATTTTAAGAGTTCTTTTCTGGATTAGTTGTACACAAATTTATGTTTTGATTTCAATAGAAACCTAGATAACAGCCACAAGATGTTTCAATAATATCTGAAGAAAAATATTTAGTAACATCACGTAGGAGCGGTTGTATGGAAATGTATCTTGGGTTGGCCGCTCTTAATATTATTTTCTAAAATAAAAGTAGTCTATGTAAATTATTCTTTATAAAATATCGTTTCTATCAGTGAAGGTCCCGTCAAAATCGGTCCAGTTTTTTCAGAGATAAGCTGGAAGAAACATACACACAGGCGCCTGCATACAGACAGAATTTAAAAAAAATGTATTTTTATAGGTATCAAATATACTTTCATATGCATTTAGTGAAAAAATGTTATTGTGATAATACAAAGAGACACTTCAATTTTATTTATCTGACGGCACGGCTAGCGCATTAATAAGAATAATAATAATTTATTTATTTTTAACATTGACTCATATACACATTATTAATCAAAACAATTCCCGCATGGAGCAAATTTTTGTATAGCCTACAAATAGCTGTTTTGGGTCTGGGTGTCTTGTGTAGGTGAGTTTACATGTTTATGAATGCATCCACGTTACAAGAGTAATTCCTAGTGTGGGTCAACGCTTTTTAAATGAGGAAAGAAACATATTATTATTCATTCGACACTTACAAAATAGTTGAATTTATTCTGTATCTTCGACAGCATTAGACAGAAGTTAAAAAAGGTTGTTTTTAGAGTACACTTTGTAATAAAAGTATACCATAATAATATATGTATATTGTGCTTAATTACAGTTAACACTGATGCTGAATTTATTGTAATAAACTTATACACGGAAATCTCGCGGAAATCCGATGGATGTAAGATGCACAACATCTTGCATCCATCGGATTACCGGGACCCTCACCAGGTCGTTGGTCCACCTTATGTAAGGCCTTCTAAGGCTGCGTCTTCCGGTATGCTATAGATAGTCGATGGAGACGAAAAATGAAAGGCTACGTAGAGCATTGGCCATACACTACTAAAATATATTTTTTCGCAATCTTGCTCTTGTACGTGCCGCTATTAGGTAGGCAATTTGTTTTTTCCACACTAGTGTCGGAAAATGCGTAAGCTCGCCCCTGCCACTATTTATTACATATTTTATCGTATGTTAGGCGAGACGCTAAGCTACCGCCACGAATCGCCAGACAAATCTCATTTATTTACATCTTCGTTAAATGTATTGAAAAACGTCGTTTGATACACGTGGTTTATAACCGCAGCTCCGTAACATCCGCACCTGCGGCTCGGGTAAATTCTGCCACGGACGCAATGACAAACTATCTCCACTTGTATCAAAATGTACTATTTTAAATCGAACCAGTAGTTCATACGATTAGCGCCATAAAACAGTCTTTTTAGCTTTATAATATGAATAAAGATAAATAAGCCAACATACAATAAAGCTTTTATTGCCTCCACTCGCGATAGAAGGGATGGGATGAACTAGGCTCAAATATAGTACTATATTTTGTCAGGATAAGTACCTATTTATCCAGTGATACCTGCTTGCTTAGACATAATATCTAAGCAAGTCCAGGTTGAGCTAGGTCAGACTCCCTAATGCCTAAAGCTGTTCGGATTTACCCTAATCTCGGCATTGGTTATTGTTATGTGAATGGTATTGATACCTTGTATAATTTAGATAAATAGATGAATTTATAGTCTATCATAGGTTTTATTGAGGTTGGAAATCATCCAATAATAATAATAATGGCTTGGCCCGTTATTGTAGCTCAAAAACTAGCCTCGAGCTACTTAAAACTACACGTTTTCCCAATATAATAATAATAATTATTTATTTTATTTAAAAGACAACTTTTGGTCCACATAATAATGTTAGTATCACTTATTTCTGTTAGATCAAACATTCAATATTCAATAATATTACGTCATTAATTATTTAGTATTCTTCCTTAGTATTATATACAAATAACATAATTATTAAATTCAATTACAAAAGCTACAAATTAAATGTCATAGATTAAAAATAAACAAAAATGTCAGTAAATTAAATTTCATTGATTAAGAATTTTAAAAATGTCTTTCTCCGGTCTTTTGTGTCAAACTTAGCATTACTACTTCGCAGAAAGAGGCGATCATCTAGTCGTTCAAAGGCGCAAACAGGCATTAGAAACCTTTTAAATCCTAAGACCGTGTTTACGGAGACGCGGCGCGTTGCGCGGCGCGTTGGACGTTTCTTCGTACATGTGGCAATGTACGACGGACCGCCCGACGCGCCGCGTCTCCGTAATCGAACACTAACTATGGTTTATAGAAAAAGAAAAAAAAACACAACAAATAAAATACACAACTCTTTTACATGAACTAAATGAACCTAAAATAAAAGAGGGTAATCTACATTATACGAGTATATAATTAATCTTTATCTACATATACGAATAAACTCAAAAACTAAAGAACCGACTTTTAAAACGTATTTTACCAGTAGAATGTTATTTTATCACTTAGGCATATAAATTTCTAATTTTTCGAGGGCGAAGCCGCTTGCTGAAGGTAGCCAAATATTAAATTTCATATTAAAAACATAAATATAAAAGTTATAAAGAAAAGGTAAACTAGATTATTAAAACCAGACCCAGCCCAGGAAAAAATAATAAGAATAAGACTGCCAAACAAGTATATGTGATAGATTTGAGTAAACAACGCTCTGAAATCATGTTTTTTTTTTCTGAAACACGATTACCACATTTTCTGGAGAAAGAAGTTGATAAGTTGGTTGGTTGGTTAGTTGGTTGGTTGGTTAGTTGGTTGGTTGGTTTGTTGATTGGTTGGTGGTTGGTTGGTTGGTTGGTTGGTTGGTTGGTTGGTGGGAGTGGAGATTTGTTGCGAAAAAACTCATCGTTGAGTTAAACTCGCTTTTGTACATGAAGTATCTAATCACTGTATACTATGTTTTTAACACGACGCACCGTCGACGACTCGAGCTCCGTCTTGACGGCAAACTACCTATTGCTCGCCGTCCGCAAGCTCACGCTTACGGTGGCTGGAAATCGGGGTCGGGCTCCCAGCGACTAGGGCGTAAGGAAGCCCTATCCCTCAAGTGAGCGGCCGTATCCTTCACTAGCATTTCTACTTCTCAGAAAGAGGCGTCCACATGCCATTCCTCCTCGCTCAAGACCATGGCCTGACCCAGGGCCCGGCGCGAGAAGTCATTGCCGGCGATCGCCTGTACGAGGACACAGCGGTTCTCCGCCCAAGTGGGACAGACCTCCACCGTATGCTTCACTGTGACTGTGTACTATGGTAAGTTTTATCGTTATCATCATCATTTCAGCCAAAAGACATCCACTGATAGACACAGATCTCGACCAAGCGTCGCTACAACGACCAGTCCTGCGCGTCTCGCATACATCGGATTCCCGCAACCCTCACCAGATCCGATGGACCGATGTCCACCTTGTGGGAGGTTTGGTATCATCATCATCATCATTTCAGCCGAAAGACATCCACTGTTGGAGATAGGCCTCCCCCAAGTGTCGCCACAATGAGCGGTCCTGTGCGTCTTGCATCCACCGGATTCCCGCAACCTTTACCAGCTCATCGGTCCACCTTGTAGAAGGCCTTCCAACGCTACGTCTCCCGGTACGTGGGCGCCATTCCAGAACCTTCCGGCCCCAACGGCCATCCGTTCTGCGAGCAATGTCTCCTGCCCATTGCCACTTAAGTTTGGCAATTGTTCGTGCCATGTCGGTTTTGGTACACAATAAAGAAATACCAATCCGATTATTTTCTAAATAACCATCCAGTACCACGGAAAGACAATTAAATATTTTTAAACTAATCTCATTTAAGTTCAAGGTGCATATCCCAAGCTTCCGAAGTTCTTGTTGTTTGACCAATAAAGTAGTCTCCAGAGAATGCTCTGCGCTTTATGACCTCCGAGGGACATCTAAATTGTATTGAAATCTGCGCAGGAAGGGAGCAGAGGCTAATAACACTTTTTATTACGAAAAGTAAATAATTTGACCTTTTTACATAATGTTGACTTATGAGATCCCACGGCGAACCTTGATTTTCATAGTTTTTTGTCTGGATTAAGCCATTTTACAAGCTTTCTATTAGCTTGCACTGTATGTAACTATGTATGTTCGGCTCAAATCTTGCAACTCAATTTTGAAGCAGATATCTTCAACCGATTGAGCTGAAATTTTACATACATGTGTAAATCGGGTGACAATGCAACATTATGATAACATGGAGCTGATCTGATGATGGAGCTGGAAGGTAGCCATAGGAACTTAGCAATAAAACAATACAACCCCGTCGAGTTTGGGCTCGCTTGATTAGTATTGACAACTACTTTGATTCTGTATGATAGCCAGGGTCTAATGATGGAGCCGGAAGGTGGTCATAGGAACTCCGCAGTTAAACGATACAACCCCATCGAATTTGGGCTCGTTTGATTCGTATTGACGAGTACTTTCATCCTATATGGTAACCAAGGTCTGATGATGGAGGTGGAAGGTGGTCACAGGAACTCCGCACTTAAACGACAAACCCCATCGAATTTGGGCTCTTTTAGTTTGTATTGACGAGTACTTTCATCCTATATGGTAGCCAGGGTCTGATGATGGAGCCGGAAGGTTGCCATAGGAACTACGCAATTAAAAGATATAACCCCATCGACTTTAGGCTCATTTGATTTGTAATGACGAGTACTTTGATCATGTGTGGTAGCCAGGGTCTGATGATGGAGTCGGAAGGTAATCATAGGAACTCCGCAGTTAAACGACACAACCCCATCGAGTTTGAGCTCGTTTGATTCGTATTGACGAGTAATTTGATCATGTATGGTAGCCAGAGTCTGATGATGGATTCGGAAGGTGGTCATAGGAACTCCGCAGTTAAACGATACAACCCCATCGAATTTGGGCTCCTTTGATTCGTATTGACGAGTACTTGGATCCTATGTGGTAACCAGGGTCTGATGATGGAGCTGGAAGGTTGCCATAGGAACTACGCAATTAAAAGATATAACCTCATCGACTTTAGGCTCATTTGATTTGTAATGACGAGTACTTTGATCATGTGTGGTAGCCAGGGTCTGATGATGGAGTCGGAAGGTGATCATAGGAACTCCGCAGTTAAACGACACAACCCCATCGAATTTGGGCTTGTTTGATTTGTATTGAAGAGTGCTTGGATCCTATATGATAACCAGGTTCTGATGATGGAGCTGGAAGGTTACCATAGGAACTTAAGTTACTAACCGAACACGGCAAGTTCGCGAAGTACCTATACAAGATTCGTGCGGAGCGCCCCGAAGACACGGTGGAGCTCACAGTCGAGGTGTGCCCCGCTTGGGAAGAGCCGTGTACTTGTGGGGGCGATCGGTGGCGGCGATCTCTCGCGCCGGGGCTTGGTTCAGGCCATACTCTGGAGCGAGGAGGAGTGGCAGGTAGTCGCCTCCTTTTGCGAAGCAGTAATGCTAGCAAACGAGAAGGCCGACCACATTATCTATCTAGGTGTCACGATTGACTCAAATCTAAATTTCCGTAAACATATCGAGTTACTGTGTACGAGAGTGCGCAAATTAATATATGTTTTTAAAAATTTACGGAACATAGCCGACTACAAATTAATTAAACAAGTATATATGGCTTTGTGTCAATCCATTCTTACATATTGCATAACTTCTTGGGGTGGTGCGGCTAAAACCATCTTACTCCCGTTAGAGCGTGTTCAAAGAGCTATTCTCAAGGTTGCTACCTTTCGCCCTTTTAGATTCCCTACGCACCAGCTCTACACATCATGTAATGTGCTTACAGTGCGGCAATTATTTATTTTAAACATAGTACTATACCAGCATTCGGTACTTCCTTTTGACCATCTACCTTCTGGCAAGAGAAGGAAGGACTTAGTTTGCATAAAGCCTCAAACCAGACATGCCTTCGCTAAGCGTTTTTACGTGTTTTTGGGACCTTTTCTATATAATAGGCTAAATAAAGTACTAAGCTTCTATAGTGTAAGGTATAAAACATGTAGTAAGATGTTGTCAGAATATTTAGTGACACTCAATTACACTGACACAGAACAACTTCTAAAAATTTTGGCATAATGTTATCTGATTCCCCTCGTTAATGTTTATTTTTGTATAAATTTATAGACATAGTTTTATATAGATATTAATGTACCATAAGCTTATTTTCATAGTTATTAATAGAATATATTTTTTATAATAGTTTTTACTCTAACCTTAAAATTTACTGTCGCAATGTAACTGTCCTGTAAAGTGATGGCCTGAAACACAGGTTTAAACTAACCTAGACCGGGCGGTCCGCAATCAAACATTGTGATTCCGATCCACTATCAATTGCACCTTTAATAATATTTTAGTTTAGTTTATTTTTAGGCACTATAATTGTATGGTAAACCATGTCAGTGTTAGCTTAATGTTAATTTTTTGTAAACATTATTATCTGAATAAATTTATTATTATTATTATTATTATTATTATTAGGCAACGGCGCACACGCCGCCGCCACCGCTTGGATACCGATCCCAATTTCCGGCCACAGTAGGCGCGGGTTCACGGACGGCGGGCAATGGGTAGCTCGCTGTCCGTCCGTCCGGTAACGGCGCAAATCGTTTACGGCGTGCACTGTTCCCACGCGCCTCAAGGAGTTGTCAGCAAACTGTAGGGGCCCAGCAGGGCCGAAGCCTACTGGGGCCAAAAGTTATGTGAAAATGTCACCCGGGGCCCTGGGACGAAGGCAATGAATGGAACAGGGTAGATTTTTAGTCAGTAAGAGTCTGACACTATTTCCCGCCCCACCCAAGGGCGGGATTTGTCATTAGATGATTTTACCTACTAGGTATAAAAAAAACCATAACTTCGTAAGAAATCGACACAATCCCAACGAGTTCGGGCTCTTTTGATTTGTATTGTGTACTTGGATCCTATATGGTAACCAGGGTCTGATGATGGAGCTGGAAAGTGGCTACAAGAACTCCGCAATTAAACGACACAGCTCTCTCGTCTTTGTTCTCGTTAGATTTGTAATGACGAGTACTTTGATCAATATGGCAGTCGGGATCTGATGATGGAGCTGGAAGGTGGCCATTGGAGTTCCGCAATGAAACGACACAATCCCATCGAGTTTCGGATCGAATAAAATAAGTTCTAACCGGTCATAAGCGACTTGGACTCGCGCACGGAGAGTTTCGTACAAATTTACATAAGTAAATAGTTAGTTAGTTTTAATACACTCCTACAAAATACCAATTGAAAGGGCTTGCAGAGAGTAACTTGAAAAACAAAAGTGACATAACTCTAAATCCAATATTCTCCTTTTTCTCAGTCATACTCTTGGTGGAGTGGTAGTGGTCTTCTGGTAGGTTGGTTGCGGCTTTTGCGAGACTTCTCTATCTCTCTCTATTCATGGCACTTCGTGTACATTCAATGAGGGAACACTCTGAAGATGATTTAGTGAGGTCTGTCCATCTGGTAGGCGATTGGCCGCGAGAACGTAGGCCATCTACTCTTTCCTGTACCACTAAATGTTCCAAAGAGCTTTCATTGCGTATGATATATCCAAACAGCTTCAAAATTCGCTGTTCCACAATCGACGAAAGTTTTTGTTTTGATGCAAAGCTCTTTAGGAATGGAACCGTTAGTGCGTTGAGCAGTCTGTTTTATCCTCAGTAAACGCCTCCAGCGTCACATTTCAAGAGCGTCAATCGTTTTACGGTGCTTGAATCTTCTTCGCATTTCCTAGAATTTGTGATTGTGGATCCCAGGTAGATAAACTATGGACAACTTCGCAATTGGCTATTTCATGTAAGTTAGGTTGATTGTTAGTCTTACGATCCACCACTATCATTTTGGTTTCATAAATCCAACCTGGTAGATTTCTCACGTGGTCGCTTCCTTCTGCGAAGTAGTAATGCTAGCCAAGGAGGAGGCCGACCGCATCAGGCAACAACGCTTACGCCGCAGCCGCCGCCGTAATTCCGATCCCGATTTCCTGCCACCGTAGGCGTGGGCTTGCGGACGGCGGGCAATGGGTAGCTCGCTGTCCGTCCGGTAACAGACCGAACCAAGCCGAAGGGCGGGGGATGTCATTGGATGATTTTACCCAACATAAAAAAAAACCTGGCAGACTTCTAAAGATAGCAGACTAAGTTTCTTATGCTTTCCTATGATATGGGTAGCAAATGTGAGAATTTGCTGAGAATACAAATGTGATTTAAAAAAAATATAAC
This sequence comes from Leucania comma, assembly GCA_958295575.1. Lineage (NCBI taxonomy): Eukaryota > Metazoa > Arthropoda > Insecta > Lepidoptera > Noctuidae > Leucania > Leucania comma. Next base: position 8,571,988 of record OY282469.1, read on the forward strand.
TAAAAAGTAAAAAATAAATTACAAATAAAAAAATCTTTTTTAAAAACAAGCTTTCAATTAAATGGGCTAAAAAGAAGAAAATAAACTTTTCCTTTATAACTTTTACTATCAATTTATAACGACATTACACAATTTATATGATATAAAAGCTTGTCGCGAGATTTAACTGTGTAAATACACAGCTAAATAACTTCATTAATTAAATAAGTTAAAAGACTTCATTTATTGATTTTAATATTTTCAAAATCTCGCGACAAGCTTTTGTATCATATAAATTGTGTAATGTCGTTATAAATTGATAGTAAAAGTTATAAAGGAAAAGTTTATTTTCTTCTTTTTAGCCCATTTAATTGAAAGCTTGTTTTTAAAAAAGATTTTTTTATTTGTAATTTATTATATTTTGTTTTGACTTATGTGTTGTATGGTAGCTTCCTTAAATATCAACGATAATCAAAATTCTAGCAGGCATATGCCTGTTACCGATAGTTCCATATGGATTCCAGACCGGGAAAAGTTATTTGTAAATTTCTAAACCCCAAAAAAAAGCAAATAATAATTATGTAACCTAAGCACCTACATTAATCACGTACAAAGATCATATTAGAATCAACAACTTAATTACTCATGCCAAGCGAACACCGGCGTTCGCACACCTATTGTCTTTCTATTGTGTCTCTCATTATGGTATTCAAATGATTAACCTAATATCGTTACAGAATTACAGACAAAGTGAATTTTATGGCTTAAAGTTCACTCGAAAGTCAACCTAATATATAACTACCCGGTGCCAGCGGCTTCGCCCACGTGATGTGAAAAATTTACCCAAGATCGTACTCCCGGGATCAAGTCTAAAGATCTATCCATGTCCGCATTCAAATCCATTAAAAAACACACTCTGAATAAATAACAAACATACCATCACTCATACACACACAAACTCTCGCTTTTATAATACCTAGTATTATAAAATACCAGGTATAAAATACCAGGTATGATAAAATAACAGGTATGCATAAAATTAAATTTTACTACTTGCTTTTACGTCGTAAACCTAAAATCTCACATTTTTATAACACATCATCAGAAAATTCAGTCACAAAATCGAGAGTAAAGAAAAATGTTTTCTGAAAACCCATAAAAAATCATAACACAACAAAGTTATTCTTGCGTAATTGGTTCTATATGCTGTTAGATTCATATCGACTACATTTTGTTCTAAATCTATTAGGTCCATTAGCCGGAGGTTTTTTTACTTAAGTAATATATTGTTCAAAGGTTCTAATCATGCGATCGCGTGCCCGGCTGATGGTCGGGAGTGAAATGACCGCTGGCTGCTCGCTCGACGGCAATTAGCCAGGTTTGATTGAATGGAATAAGTGCTGGGCTTCGAGTGTTTTTGTGAGATTTTTTCTTTAGTTCGTTATTTATCCCCGTTTGGAGGATTTCAGGATGATATAGTGTATAAGGGTGTAGGATGCATTAAGGAGTCGTTTTGAATCTATACTTCGTTAGTACGCGTCAAAAGAGTTGAACCATTGTACTATATTTTGGGTCTGTGCATACTGTTGAAAAAATATATAGTACGCAAAAATACTATATTTTCAACATTTGACTGATGCGGTAGCGTGTACCCGAACGTATTTATCTTACTGTGTTTTGAACTCGTTAATGTCAAACGATTGTTTGGTCATTGGTCTGTTTTATGTTTTGTTTGTCTATGTTTGTGTTATTTTCAATTAAGTATTGTTCTTTTCTATAAGAAGTTCTAAATAAATTAGTTAGAGAAAATAGTAGCGGTAGCGAAAGTGATTCGCTATCACCGATAGTCAAAAAGAAAAATACGAAAAAGACTTAAAATAAATTACAAATAAAAAAATCTTTTTTAAAAACAAGCTTTCAATTAAATGGGCTAAAAAGAAGAAAATAAACTTTTCCTTTATAACTTTTACTATCAATTTATAACGACATTACACAATTTATATGATACAAAAGCTTGTCGCGAGATTTTGAAAATATTAAAATCAATAAATGAAGTCTTTTAACTTATTTAATTAATGAAGTTATTTAGCTGTGTATTTACACAGTTAAATCTCGCGACAAGCTTTTATATCATATAAATTGTGTAATGTCGTTATAAATTGATAGTAAAAGTTATAAAGGAAAAGTTTATTTTCTTCTTTTTAGCCCATTTAATTGAAAGCTTGTTTTTAAAAAAGATTTTTTTATTTGTAATTTATTTTTTACTTTTTAGTTATATTTTTTTTAAATCACATTTGTATTCTCAGCAAATTCTCACATTTGCTACCCATATCATAGGAAAGCATAAGAAACTTAGTCTGCTATCTTTAGAAGTCTGCCAGGTTTTTTTTTATGTTGGGTAAAATCATCCAATGACATCCCCCGCCCTTCGGCTTGGTTCGGTCTGTTACCGGACGGACAGCGAGCTACCCATTGCCCGCCGTCCGCAAGCCCACGCCTACGGTGGCAGGAAATCGGGATCGGAATTACGGCGGCGGCTGCGGCGTAAGCGTTGTTGCCTGATGCGGTCGGCCTCCTCCTTGGCTAGCATTACTACTTCGCAGAAGGAAGCGACCACGTGAGAAATCTACCAGGTTGGATTTATGAAACCAAAATGATAGTGGTGGATCGTAAGACTAACAATCAACCTAACTTACATGAAATAGCCAATTGCGAAGTTGTCCATAGTTTATCTACCTGGGATCCACAATCACAAATTCTAGGAAATGCGAAGAAGATTCAAGCACCGTAAAACGATTGACGCTCTTGAAATGTGACGCTGGAGGCGTTTACTGAGGATAAAACAGACTGCTCAACGCACTAACGGTTCCATTCCTAAAGAGCTTTGCATCAAAACAAAAACTTTCGTCGATTGTGGAACAGCGAATTTTGAAGCTGTTTGGATATATCATACGCAATGAAAGCTCTTTGGAACATTTAGTGGTACAGGAAAGAGTAGATGGCCTACGTTCTCGCGGCCAATCGCCTACCAGATGGACAGACCTCACTAAATCATCTTCAGAGTGTTCCCTCATTGAATGTACACGAAGTGCCATGAATAGAGAGAGATAGAGAAGTCTCGCAAAAGCCGCAACCAACCTACCAGAAGACCACTACCACTCCACCAAGAGTATGACTGAGAAAAAGGAGAATATTGGATTTAGAGTTATGTCACTTTTGTTTTTCAAGTTACTCTCTGCAAGCCCTTTCAATTGGTATTTTGTAGGAGTGTATTAAAACTAACTAACTATTTACTTATGTAAATTTGTACGAAACTCTCCGTGCGCGAGTCCAAGTCGCTTATGACCGGTTAGAACTTATTTTATTCGATCCGAAACTCGATGGGATTGTGTCGTTTCATTGCGGAACTCCAATGGCCACCTTCCAGCTCCATCATCAGATCCCGACTGCCATATTGATCAAAGTACTCGTCATTACAAATCTAACGAGAACAAAGACGAGAGAGCTGTGTCGTTTAATTGCGGAGTTCTTGTAGCCACTTTCCAGCTCCATCATCAGACCCTGGTTACCATATAGGATCCAAGTACACAATACAAATCAAAAGAGCCCGAACTCGTTGGGATTGTGTCGATTTCTTACGAAGTTATGGTTTTTTTTATACCTAGTAGGTAAAATCATCTAATGACAAATCCCGCCCTTGGGTGGGGCGGGAAATAGTGTCAGACTCTTACTGACTAAAAATCTACCCTGTTCCATTCATTGCCTTCGTCCCAGGGCCCCGGGTGACATTTTCACATAACTTTTGGCCCCAGTAGGCTTCGGCCCTGCTGGGCCCCTACAGTTTGCTGACAACTCCTTGAGGCGCGTGGGAACAGTGCACGCCGTAAACGATTTGCGCCGTTACCGGACGGACGGACAGCGAGCTACCCATTGCCCGCCGTCCGTGAACCCGCGCCTACTGTGGCCGGAAATTGGGATCGGTATCCAAGCGGTGGCGGCGGCGTGTGCGCCGTTGCCTAATAATAATAATAATAATAATAATAATAAATTTATTCAGATAATAATGTTTACAAAAAATTAACATTAAGCTAACACTGACATGGTTTACCATACAATTATAGTGCCTAAAAATAAACTAAACTAAAATATTATTAAAGGTGCAATTGATAGTGGATCGGAATCACAATGTTTGATTGCGGACCGCCCGGTCTAGGTTAGTTTAAACCTGTGTTTCAGGCCATCACTTTACAGGACAGTTACATTGCGACAGTAAATTTTAAGGTTAGAGTAAAAACTATTATAAAAAATATATTCTATTAATAACTATGAAAATAAGCTTATGGTACATTAATATCTATATAAAACTATGTCTATAAATTTATACAAAAATAAACATTAACGAGGGGAATCAGATAACATTATGCCAAAATTTTTAGAAGTTGTTCTGTGTCAGTGTAATTGAGTGTCACTAAATATTCTGACAACATCTTACTACATGTTTTATACCTTACACTATAGAAGCTTAGTACTTTATTTAGCCTATTATATAGAAAAGGTCCCAAAAACACGTAAAAACGCTTAGCGAAGGCATGTCTGGTTTGAGGCTTTATGCAAACTAAGTCCTTCCTTCTCTTGCCAGAAGGTAGATGGTCAAAAGGAAGTACCGAATGCTGGTATAGTACTATGTTTAAAATAAATAATTGCCGCACTGTAAGCACATTACATGATGTGTAGAGCTGGTGCGTAGGGAATCTAAAAGGGCGAAAGGTAGCAACCTTGAGAATAGCTCTTTGAACACGCTCTAACGGGAGTAAGATGGTTTTAGCCGCACCACCCCAAGAAGTTATGCAATATGTAAGAATGGATTGACACAAAGCCATATATACTTGTTTAATTAATTTGTAGTCGGCTATGTTCCGTAAATTTTTAAAAACATATATTAATTTGCGCACTCTCGTACACAGTAACTCGATATGTTTACGGAAATTTAGATTTGAGTCAATCGTGACACCTAGATAGATAATGTGGTCGGCCTTCTCGTTTGCTAGCATTACTGCTTCGCAAAAGGAGGCGACTACCTGCCACTCCTCCTCGCTCCAGAGTATGGCCTGAACCAAGCCCCGGCGCGAGAGATCGCCGCCACCGATCGCCCCCACAAGTACACGGCTCTTCCCAAGCGGGGCACACCTCGACTGTGAGCTCCACCGTGTCTTCGGGGCGCTCCGCACGAATCTTGTATAGGTACTTCGCGAACTTGCCGTGTTCGGTTAGTAACTTAAGTTCCTATGGTAACCTTCCAGCTCCATCATCAGAACCTGGTTATCATATAGGATCCAAGCACTCTTCAATACAAATCAAACAAGCCCAAATTCGATGGGGTTGTGTCGTTTAACTGCGGAGTTCCTATGATCACCTTCCGACTCCATCATCAGACCCTGGCTACCACACATGATCAAAGTACTCGTCATTACAAATCAAATGAGCCTAAAGTCGATGAGGTTATATCTTTTAATTGCGTAGTTCCTATGGCAACCTTCCAGCTCCATCATCAGACCCTGGTTACCACATAGGATCCAAGTACTCGTCAATACGAATCAAAGGAGCCCAAATTCGATGGGGTTGTATCGTTTAACTGCGGAGTTCCTATGACCACCTTCCGAATCCATCATCAGACTCTGGCTACCATACATGATCAAATTACTCGTCAATACGAATCAAACGAGCTCAAACTCGATGGGGTTGTGTCGTTTAACTGCGGAGTTCCTATGATTACCTTCCGACTCCATCATCAGACCCTGGCTACCACACATGATCAAAGTACTCGTCATTACAAATCAAATGAGCCTAAAGTCGATGGGGTTATATCTTTTAATTGCGTAGTTCCTATGGCAACCTTCCGGCTCCATCATCAGACCCTGGCTACCATATAGGATGAAAGTACTCGTCAATACAAACTAAAAGAGCCCAAATTCGATGGGGTTTGTCGTTTAAGTGCGGAGTTCCTGTGACCACCTTCCACCTCCATCATCAGACCTTGGTTACCATATAGGATGAAAGTACTCGTCAATACGAATCAAACGAGCCCAAATTCGATGGGGTTGTATCGTTTAACTGCGGAGTTCCTATGACCACCTTCCGGCTCCATCATTAGACCCTGGCTATCATACAGAATCAAAGTAGTTGTCAATACTAATCAAGCGAGCCCAAACTCGACGGGGTTGTATTGTTTTATTGCTAAGTTCCTATGGCTACCTTCCAGCTCCATCATCAGATCAGCTCCATGTTATCATAATGTTGCATTGTCACCCGATTTACACATGTATGTAAAATTTCAGCTCAATCGGTTGAAGATATCTGCTTCAAAATTGAGTTGCAAGATTTGAGCCGAACATACATAGTTACATACAGTGCAAGCTAATAGAAAGCTTGTAAAAATATAAACCTTTAACAAAAATATAGTTTTAGATTTTTATTAATTTAAAAAGGTTGTAAAGCATGAAATTCTTATTTTTGAATTTAAATAGTTAAAAAATGCAAAAAGTGCAAACAAATATAGTTTAAAAAATACCTTACTAAAAAATAATATTTTTTGCTTTCTCCATAAAATACTATATTTTTTTTAAAAATGCATAGAAACCGCTGGGCAAGCGTCGCCACGCAGTGGGTTCCTGCACGAGGAAAGTATCGTCGAGGTCGGCCTAGAAAGAGGTTTTTTTTTTTTTTTTTTTATGGTAGGTAAAATCATCCAATGACAAATCCCGCCCTTGGGCGGAGCGGGAAGTAGTGTCAGACTCTTACTGACTAAAAACCTACCCCGTTCCGGCATATATAGGGTGACTAGTAATAGTAAACGATACTTAAACACGTGATTGTAGTTATAATAACAAACAACTTTTACTATAGGACCAAATCTGAAATCGCTAAAAAAATCTGCTGGTCAGTATATTTGTGTTCGCCTAACTGGTCAAAATGTACTGAACTTAGCTGATTTTTTTTATGTAAGTTACGCAAATGAAAAAAAAAACATAGTTCGACATGTGTCTTTGTGTATAAAGCCAAAGATACTCGTATTACGAATATTTAATAAGAACATTATGCGCCAAATGTATAAGTACAAACACACCCACCATCTACCTAAGCATTGGTAGGTATTATTTATAAGTCTCGCTGACGTACTACTTTTTATATGTAATGCAAAGTCTTCTCGTAGAACACTTCTAGAAAATATATTCAGATTTATGGATATCTTACTTAGCATGGTAGAAAATATACGGAATATACAGCAAGCACCAGCCAAGCCATAGAGTGAAGATATCCGCTATTCAAAGGGGTGCTCGGTTGATTGAACCATCAACGTAATATCCGGAACTGGACTGACGCTCATTTTTCGAAGACATTTTTGAGAAATGGTCAACAGCGAATCGATTACCGCCTGCTCTATATTCCTTGGTCCCATAGAATAAATAGGTGCAGAAGGTCCATCGATTAAAATAAAAATCGATTTAGCAAAATCATAATGTTTTATTTCATATAGGTCTACATGGGCACTTGTAAAACGTCAGAAGCTATCTATCAGATATACACAAATACATAAAACAATCTATATACATAAAATAATGTCGTGTTATTTACACCATGTATAACTCAAAAACCGCTGGACCGATTTTAATGATCCTTACTTTGTTGGATTTGTATAGATGTGCATGGGAATTGCAAGACTTGATTCCGCCATCCCCGTTGTACCATCGGACAACCCAACGTGCGGCGAGTGTCCACCCTTATGTTGTTAAAACCTCTACGATCTGAACTAGGCGTTTCGCCTCGTCGTTTATACCGCGTACATCGAAGGACTGGAACAATTTTCCTGCTGTGATTTTCCCATGCGATTATAATTTGCTTCACCATCCACGATTGCATCACTGCTTACTATCAGGTGGGATCGCAGTCAAGCACTAGTTAATATTTAAAAAAAAAACACGATAAGAGAGTCAAATCAAATAATTTGGCTCTCGAAAGAATATGGAGGGAAATTCAAAATTCAAATAATTTTATTTTTACTTTTAAATAACCTAAGTTTTCAAAATAATTACATGTGGCCAGTGTCTTAAACAAGCCTTGGATAAGCCTTGGCGAACTGTAAATGCCTTAATACTAAAATAATTATCGCGACCTCGGCTTTTAATTCTCTCCTCTCGTTTTTTACGTGATATAATTATCAAGGAGAATAATTCAAATTATATCTTTTATTTTTAGTCGTCTTAGTTAGGTATCCAGTCCTGAATACTTTAACAGGCATAAGGATTTCCTTACAACCCACAAAATGGGTTTCGGAAGTAATACGACATTCGCTATACAATACCTAAGCTATAAACTAAAACTTACCTACTTGGATAATAAAACGGAAGCTTCTTAAACTACTTACGTTGTGCTAGAAATTCAAAGGATATGATTCGAACTCACGGCCTCTCTATCACTCCTCGTTCACACCTCCCAACATTCTTGTACACTTTTTATCGATATTACATTTTGCAGACAAGCTGTCAGAATCACTCGGTGAAATATAAAGTGAGCGCAAATTGACAACTGACAGTTGACGTTTGAACATCTTTCAAATATTTCAACTGTCATTTTAGCATGTAATGCTCTATCTAGTCTATTACCTTTCAGTTCCTAGCCAAGTTCCAACCGTTTCGTTTCGATTCTCTTGCGTCAAACGCCTCGAGTTGGCCACGCCTCCAATTCCTGTGTTCTGACGTCATCTCAACGCTCAGTAACATGGTCAGAACAAAGGAATCGGAGGCGTGGTCGACTCGAGGCGTTCGACGCAATCGAAACGAAACGGTTGCAACTTGTCTAAGGGGACAGGAGTAGGTAACATTTCTGCATGAATTACAACATACTGCTACCCAAATACCAATATAGGTAGTATTATGGTAAGTTTGATGTAACGTATTGTTTTAAACGACTCAAGTTTGAAGGGGACACGTTTATTATGTATCCAACTTCCACAGAAAGGTAGTCGAGGGTGATTGAGAACGGGTGGCTATTGTTTAGTGAATGTTCTCGATTTTCCGTAAATGGAATCACGTGTTTACAGACACGAATAGATTTCTGTTGTTATATATAATTTCACTAATCCGGCGCTATTAAAAACCAGAGGGTGCCGAATTATGTTCGAATTACTGTATTATAGAGAGAAAAAAAGCATGATAAATAAAATAAAGCATTTAATAGAGAGAGTACCTATAATGTATTAAATTAAAATGTACTTAAAAAAACCGGCCAAGTGCTATTCGGACTCGCACTCGAAGGGTTCCGTACCATTACAACAGAACAACAACAAAATAGGCAAAGAATGGCGTTTATTGTATGGGAGCCTCCCTTAAATATTTATTTTGTTATTTATTATTATAGTAAAAATACAACTGAGTATTTTATTAATATTTCAAGTCCCTAAGTACCTGTTGCCATTATTGATACCAAGCAAAAAAAAATAATCGCGTTTGTTATATGGGAGCTTATGCTATGAATTGATTCCAAGCACGGCAACACTGCGGCCTGCAGCCGCGGCAGGTAGCTTGCGGCCGCAGGACGAAGCAACTGACTGCAGACTGCAGCACCAGTAGCATCGCGATCCGCAGTGTTCATCCGTACAAAAATGTCGACTTTATCGGAAGATGATGAAGAAAAAATAACTTTGTTGCTGACAAGACGTCATCTTCCTCTTCTAACAAAAGTAAATTATCGATTGCGTTGATGGATATTCTGTCTCACACGAAGATACTGGAGTGACTGAAACATGGTTCAGCATTGTGCAGCTGCGAGATACGGCCGCACTTGGAATATAAGCTTGGAATGCAATCTGCAGCCCGTCTCAGAATTGTACCTTTAAAAGACCACTCCGGAACCCCTTCAGTGCACAACGGTAAGTATGTCTGTAAGACAGAAGTATGGTTTTAGTCAGTACGAGTCTGACACTGCCCAGACTGGCTCGTCTGTGAGTCAACTTGGCCGTCCATGAGGATTTCCAACTCCTGCCGAAAAAAAAAATACTGTTACAGTACAGACTAAAATCAAAGAAAAATATGGCGACAAAAAACTCATCCACATCGCTGTCGACTGGTAATGTGCCCAAAAGACTGGCGGCATTGCCACGCTATATGGCAATTCTTATCCGCTGTCCGAGGTAACAGCAAGAGCTGGCTGTTACCGAAGTGTCAACTAGATGTTTACAACTTGACTATAGATTTTCATGAGCTGCCTCCAGGGTCAAAATGTATGGAGTTATGAGTGGTCGGAGTTTTCTCGAGTATCTCGAGTCAACTTATGAGCCCCCTTCAGTACAAGTATTACACGAGAATTAACATTATCTACCGTTTTCCCATTTTCAAAACGTCCCTCAGGAACTAAGTCCAGCTTATTATTGTACACCTCTCAGTCAGGGACATCAAAGTAAAACATAACGGTTTAACTTAAAACGAGCTTGGCGTCCAAATTCCTAAAGTCAACAGAATAAAGTAGGTTGCGTCGACTCAAAATTTGTAAGTTAGGATTGAGTTTCCATTACAATTTGCATATTTTTCTTAAAAAACAAAAGTAACTTGTCATAATTTTCTAGAGCTCTGTAAGTAAAAATTTTCACACTGATCTAGGCAGAGATGGTTTGGTTTGCAGGCGGTGAGTCATGGGTAGTTCGCCGTCCAGCCATCCGGTAGGCATCAAACCCTACAAACACGCGTTATGTTTCGCGCGCGCCTCCAAGTGATGTCAGCAAAGTTATACGGGCCAGTTATGGCCGACGCCTGCCGTCGATTGTTCGAAGGATTTTTTGATTGTGGACTTTCATCTAATAACTTCTCCCATTCTAGGTTGGAATGAGAGGGCGTGCCAATTTACTGACTAAAGCCACACCTATGTTGCTTCAGTTACCTTTTGCGTTCTAGAACCAAGAGTATTCCTTTCATACTTCTCCCATGGCCCTAGCAGGCATCGCCCCTGCTGGGCCCCTACAGGCTGTTGACATCTCTTTGAGACGTACGAGGAACACTACTCGGCGTCGACGACTCTGGCTCAAAAAACTAACTCGGTAAAAGGTTAAGATACCTGATATAGGATAACCTTTTTTGAAAATAAATCTGTATCAAATATACCAAAGAATAACCGTTAGTCTTTTTTATGGAAACTTCACTACAGACAACACACCATGAACATGAAATAAAACACGTCAAGTATTTCCTAAATAACAAGCTACATTACACATACAATTCACAGATATGAATTTGATTAAATTGGGTGGAGAAAATGACTTGGAATAATTATAAGGTTTAATGTAATCAATAGAAAAAAAAACCAGGCAAGTGTGAGTCGGACTCGCACACTGAGGGTTCTCTACAAATTGTGGTTTACGATTTATGACGTATTAAAAAAACTACTTACCTACTAGATCTCGTTCAAACTAATTTTCAGTGGAAGTTTGCATGGTAATTTTTATCATATATTTTTTTTTAGTTTTATCTTTCTCTTATTTTAGACGTTACAGGGAGGGGAAACATTTTACGAGTTTCAGTTCTAAGTATGGGGAACTCCTAAAATTTATTGTTTTTTTTTTCTAGTTTTGTGTTAAAATCTTAATGCGGTTCACAGGATACATCTACTTACCAAGTTTCAACAGTATAGTTCTTATAGTTTCGGAATAAAGTGGCTGTGACATACGGACAGACAGACATGACGAATCCATAAGGGTTTAGTTTTTTGCCATTTGGCTACGGAACCCTAAAAAAGTCAGGTGAAACATTAGGTAGGCATATCAGATTAACACTACTAACTTACAAAGTCAAACCATTAGCTAACCACAAGATCCATTACGGTGTTACTGTTTATCAAAATGAACCTAATGCCGTAAGAAATAAACACGCAGCCTTCAGGTAAACGTCTTATCAGTGACCCACCTAATCTGCGCTTACATTTCTGTAATACCAACTAAGATTTTAAGCCTTTAATTACATTAAAATTGCCTTCATACATGCCTTGTAATGCAAACTCTGAAGTAGTGAACTAACCCTTTTCAAGACATGTTAACAACCTTTCAAATATCAACCTTACCAAATAAATTTTTAGGTCGATTTCAGCTTATTGGCCTTTAATTAGTATCCGAAATATACACCGTTAAATTTTGGTCGAATTAATATACGCATGTACGATATTCATTTCTTTAAGTAAACGAGTCAATGACCTTGTAGGTAGTTGTCGGTCGTTGCGTATAAACTACCTACAGTTCATTGGCTTCGCTCAGCTGACAGTTACTTAAAAAAAACTAATTTCTTACATGCGTGAATTAATCGAATTTGAAAAAAAGTACTTCTTTTTTGAAATTACAAATTGATAGTGTTTCATGTACTCGACCTCCGAATCAACCCTCCGAATTAAAACAACCAAAATTTAACGGTGTATTCACACCCTTATTTTAGTACCCGACATTCCCAGGAGGATAATGATTTTTGTCTTAAGTTTTCAAAAACACCAACGCTACTCTCGGAACTCAAACAGTGGAAACCCAATCATAGTGAGTTTCAAGAAAACACAGGAAATAAAAAAGAATATTTACGTCTTCATAAAGACTTCATAAAGATATTTAATAAAGCTTCTCCCCACGACCACCGCTGTTTTGTCCACGTAAGATATTGGTAAAAAGTATTTTAATTCATTCTTCAAGTCGAACTTTCGAAGCAAATTCAAAGAGTTACTTCCGCCTTCATAAAAAGGTCAATATGGATACTATTATTTTTCTACTTAGATACCTAGTATTATTTTTCAATGTCTATATAAAGCTACAGTTCTTTTGACGACCCTGCATGATACGGAAAATTTTAAGGTTTTTGATGAAAAAAAACAATTTTCGATTGTTTTGAGATACCGCTTTTTTGCTCCCGAGAGCAGAACGACGTAAGTTCAGTCCTCTTACCACACCACGTAAACATTCCGTACTTGGTTCCTTTTCACACACTCCTGTTTAAATGAACCTCCCAAAAATCAACCCTCACAAAAACAACTTTTCAACGTCGACTCATTTATGTTCAACCACTTTTAGTTGAACACAGAAATGAGTCCTCAAACAGCCGTGAAAACAATAAAAAGAAATGACATAGGAAAAATCTCAAAGAACGCAATAAAAAGCCGTACAAAAATTAATTATACGGCAAAACTTTATGAACATGAAATAATATACAATTAGCGGCAATCCTTGTTGTACGGAAACAAAGGTTTTTCATGTCCAGCCGACATTTGTCGGGGCGGGCCACAAAGAACATTGGTTAATCAAAGCGACACTAAATAAAAACTAGTCCATTTTGTTTCTTTTCGTTTTTCCTGCTGTTACTACGCACGGCAAACCCTAGTAGGGTTTTTATTACATGGACGTAGAAGCTAATTAGGTTTTGGTGAATTATGCTGGAAATTGTTACGTACAAAAGCTTTAGTAGTCTTGGGCTCGATTCCCAGGTAAGTATTGCTAAATAAAATGGAGTTTATGTTGGAAAATAACACGTTTAGCTTAAGGCATTTCATTAGTCGTAAACAGAGAAATAGTATTTTTCGTTGGAATTATACAATCATAGAACATGATTGTATAATAAAATAAAAAAACTGTAATAGTGTGCTCGTGTTGAAACACGGGCCTTCATGTAAGGAGAATAAGAAAATCGGTCTTATTTTAAGCAGTTCCAGCAATTTAAGTTAAGAAGGGTAATTCTGAAAGCGTAAAATATAGATTAATTAAGCATTGACAAGGATTGAGAAATCCGGTCATTATGTAACAATGTTTTAACATAGCTAAGAAGCTATACTTCTTAACACTGTGATCCTGACGACTATTCAAAGGAAACACTGTACACTTCTTTTTCTTTCAGGTGTTTTTAATATTATACAGATTTCACCACGCATGCGGATTTGCGCAGCATGCAGAAAATTTCAAAAGGCAAAAAAACGCGTCCCGCGTGCGTATTGCACGCATTACAATGAATACTTGTATGAAAAGGACATTTGTAGAGGTTACGCATGCGGAGCAAATCATGCGGATTTGCTCCTCATGCGTGATGAAATCTGTACGATATTAAAAACACCCTTAGAACACAGCGAAAATGAAACTTTGTTCCTAATAATATTAAGATTTATTTTCCAGCCACAATACACAATAATTACATGGGTTCTAGGGTAAAAGTTGACAGAGTAAGCATACTGTCAGACTCTGGTGCCTAAACTGACTGGTGACTGGTGCTTGGAGTCTTGTATTTGAGTACACCAGGTCTATACCCTTTTTTTAGGTGGGAAATCATTCAATGACTTCTCCTGCTTTATGGCGGGAGGGGAGGGCATGTCAGACTTTTACTGACTATAATCTACTTCTTTGTTCCGTCTTTTCCATCGTTTCATGGGCCCGAGGTTCTCATTCGCTCAACCTATAGTCCCAATAGGTTTTAAACCATACTGGGCCCCTACAGTTTTGCTGACATCTCCTTGAGGCGCGCGTGGAAAATTACGCGCCATCGACGACTTGGGCTCGATCCGGACGGCGAGCTACCCATTGCTCGCCGTCAAAGTCCCTTAGATTTTATTAACGTTATTTTGTTTCCCTAATACTCTAATAAATAGTGAATGGGAAATTATACGAAGAGAATATGCTCCTGGAATATCCTATATACTATTCCAGGACATATTCTACTCGTATGTTACATATAAATCCCATCCGCCATTTGATCCCAAAACAGTGACAATTTATACACAAACTATCGCCTTCATTTTTTTTTTTTTTTTGTATAGGCTCACGTTTGACCTTAGGCAGAGCAACCTTAACCTTAAAGTAAATGAGAAATTAATAAAAATAATAAATAAAGACGAAAAAAAAAATACAAGGTAGAAAAAAATAGCTAAGGCAGGTAAGATAATCTCACCTTACGGTAAGCGATGATGTGGCCGACGATGAATTGCATTAGCATTATCAGCCTTTTTATGTTCCCACTGCTGGGACTCCGGCCTCCTAAGAGAGGCAATGGACCGTAATCTACCACACGAGCCCAGTGCGGGTTGGTGAATGTCACATGACTTCGAATTTTTGGTTCTAGGACATGCCGGTTTCCTTACAATGTTTTCCTTCACGGTTTTGAGAGCAGTGGTGGTGAAATATATTAGATAAAGTAATGCGCTTTCCTGGGTTTAATCCCGCGACCTACAACTTGTAAGTCGGGGCCGTTACCACTCGGCCACCATTGCTCTCACGATGGATCACGCTTGCAAAAAAATAGCATTTATGTAAATAAAATAACCATTAAGCATTGATTTTAACTTCTATACAATTTCTGTTTACATAAAAAAAATATTTGTCTAAAACTGTACATATAAATATTGAGTAAATATCATCTACTATGTTACTAGGTACTAAAATAAAATGCGTCCCGAAACTCCTACAATAAGATAAAGTGTTATATCAATTTAACTTCTATACCTACAATTTTCGTTTACTTAAATAAAATATGTGTCTAAAACTGTACATATCAATATTGAGTAAATATTATCTACTATGTTTTTTGTATTTATGTTACTAGGTACCAAAATAAAATGCGTCTCGAAACTCCTACAATAAGATAAAGTGTTATGATCGATGCTCATAACTGTGAACTGAACAAACTGTTAGTATTTTCTCCAAAACTACAGAGTTACCTAACGGGGAGTGCCATCCATCAGATTACCTCTCAGCACCCTCATCCATCAAAGTGTAGGTAGTCCTCACTGACTATGAATTCAAATACAAGCCTCCATCCATACATCGAGAATATGGTATCTATTTGTAGTATATCTTCGATCTGGTCTTAGCGCTTCAATATTCACATGGCTAAGTGAAATTGACATGTATAGTATAACATAGACGCTATAATTTACGCTCTATTGAATTTTAGACTAATCTTCAAAGCGAATTTATTAGGATTGGTCCTTACGACATATGTAACTTATTTCGGTTTAGCATGGTAACAGCAATCATTGAAACAATTACATTCATTTATATACCTAACAAAAAAAAACTGTTTGGATTATGTATTTCCATTCCTGCGGTACGGGGCGTTTAAGACCTCGTTTGAAAACTATTATTATTACTGTAAGGGGCTTCTTAGACCCCGTAAAGTTCAAGAAATTAAAAGCTATTTTATGGTTAAATGAAAAGATATATAATTTTATTTCTTTATTGTGATAAGAAGTCAAAATGACCCCGTATTAAATTGAATACAACATTGCATTCTTTTTTAATAAGTTATCTTAGGTATATGAGTATATTCATCTCTGGCATATTTGGCCTCGTTCCGCACTGAAGGTGTTAACTTTAAATGCGGAAAATTATCAAATGATTTAACCCTATCTAGAGTGGAGCGAGACGTCAGATTTTTACTGATTATTTATTTATACTTTATTGCACACCTTAGCTAAACGTCTTCTGTGATTATGTCCTTTTATGTTCCTTCTTATGCCCTTTCCGTTCTAGGGCCACGGTAATCTTTGAAATGTTCCCGCAACCCAAAAAAAGGCGACCTATATCGACATTTATTGTGACCTTCAATATTTTTTACTTGTGATAAACGACACTATAGTTTAGTGTCCGAGTGTTTTTACAAAGAGATACGAGGCAAAGGGAATGATTACCCAATTCCTTATATATCTATTTAATGTCCAGTGCTAAATAATAATAATATTTAAATTTAAAAGGCAATATTGGTCTTATGGTTAGTAACAACTGATTAAATATAGGGTTAGTAAGTAATACTTAAAAAACGGGCAAGTGCGAGTCGGACTCGTGCACTAAGGGTACCATAAACTGTAGGGGCCCAGCAAACTGTCACCCGGGGCCCTGGGACGAAGGCAATGAATGGAACAGAGTAAGTTTTTAATCAGTAAGAGCCTGACACTATTTCCCGATCCACCCAAGAGCGGGATTTGTCATTGGATGATTTTACCTACCATAAGAAAAAAAAACTAAGGCTTCCATATAAACTCGCCTATGCAAATAGTTCAACTCCTGAATGGAGTCCCGAAGATTTATCAGAATCGCAAAAAGTTTTTTTTGTGACGAAATAAGTCGTATCTTTTTTTCCGTTAACTTAAAAGTTTGATTTTTCACAGCTTCAAGGGACCAGAAACCTGAGTATATGGTTTTAATTTCAACTCGATACCTCCACGCATTCCCGAGATAAAGGGCATCGACAGACAGACGGACAGACAGAAGCATTACAAAGTGAGTGATCCTATAAGAATTCCGTTTTTCTTTACGGAACACGAAAAACCTAGAAAAATTTAACCTACTGCCGCACCAGCAACTGCAACCATTGATTGATTACTGGCGTATTATGCTTATCGGCTGACGTTCGAAGAATGCTATAGGAGCTGGTCCTAGATCTGTCTTGCAACGAGTCCGCCTTATATTGACATTTGTTTTAATAATATACGAGCTGTGATGGCCAACTTACGATCAATTGGTTCAAACCCAGCCACGGGCATTAATTTACGTAA
This sequence comes from Leucania comma, assembly GCA_958295575.1. Lineage (NCBI taxonomy): Eukaryota > Metazoa > Arthropoda > Insecta > Lepidoptera > Noctuidae > Leucania > Leucania comma. Next base: position 8,589,514 of record OY282469.1, read on the forward strand.
TTTATTTCATCAGCACTGTTCCTAAATCGGCGATTTCCTTTGCTTTGAGGGAAATTATCATAAGAAAACCGACATTTGTACTAGAACAAAAAAAAAAACATGTGACATCCATCAACACACTGGGCAACCGTGGTGGATTAGGCCCATTCTCACCTAGAGAGGAGGCCTGAGTCGCAGCAGTGGGAACATTACGAGTATTATGGCTGTTGAAACAATTATAGTTTTACATCATAAGTTAAATGAAATATTCCATGCACAACATTTTCCTTATATGAAAACAAAATAAATGAAATTGTTGTATTTACTTATTTCGTTTGAGATATTTCCACACGGTAGGAAACGTAGTAGCCGTAGAACTATTTCAATAAAATAAAATAGTGACACTAGTGCAGAAAACTGTAAATTGCGTGCCTAAAAGCGGTGGAATAAGAGCGGGTTAGTGGGGATTCGGATCGGACGTACTGCGAAACCGCTCTAAGGCTAGCTGACTTTATGTAGTAATAATTTTGCATATGAAGGATCAAAAAAAAAGTTTTCATTTCGTTATTATTTGATTAACGGCCCCGACCTACGAGTGAGCAATGGTTTCTTTTTTTGACGACTCCCAAGGCCTATTTATTACTTTATGTAATTAAATTGTCACCACTTGTCTCAAAGTGGTGATAAAAAACATCACAAGAAAGCTATTCTAGAACTCTATTAATTATTCTATTAAAATATTCTAGAACCAAAAATTCGAAGACATGTGACATCCACCAATCGGCACTGGTTCCGCATGATGGATTATGGCCCGTTCTCTCCCATAGAGAGGAGACTTGAGTCCCAGTAGTGGGAACAATATAAAGCTTATTATGGTAATTGGATAGGGTTAGAAGCGTGGAAAAATAGTCACAAGAATTCAGGAGGCTATAAGCGATAATCTGCTGAGAGCCGTGGGAATCCAATGCATGCGAAACGTAACAGAACAGCTCATTCTAGTGACACTTGAGAAAAGCCTTTATACAGCAGGAGACGTCTTTTGATGATTATGATGATGATAATAAAGTCTAGAATCGCTCAAAGCCGATTTAGTACAGTTCGCCATAAGTCTTTACATTATACAGAATACATTAAATATGCCTCATTGTTATAACAAAGGTAACAAAAACAATTATGAATATTCCGACAAATAATTTTCTTTGTGACGGACAAAGGGTATTAATGGCGTTACGAGGACTTTATATTTTATAATACAGAGTTAGTTAAAAGCACCATCCGGTTAGCGACGTATTTTCTTGTTACAAAGTAAGAATCGTATTTTTAATGAAGAACCTTGTCTTGTTTAAAAAAATATCTTCTTTAAAATATCCACTTCTCAAGTAATAACAATATCATAGTAATATTAAGAATCCTATGTATGTATGGATGTGTTTTTGAATTTGTTAGGGCGTGTGTGTTTTAGTTTCTCCTTCACATAATAAAATTTGACACGTCGCGTCGTATGGACTTATGCTCAATTCGTTCGCGCTGAACGATTTTAGTCACACTTATGCAGTTCTGCTAAGAATGAGAAAAACCCTCAGCGTGTTATTTCCTTTGAAACGCTTCTATATACCGCGGACGACGCCGAATATTCGCGAAGAAAGTAAGTAGAGTATTGTGCTCTCAACATAGACAGTTCTAAGTGCGTTATTTTTATCGTTTCACTTCTTGTTATAATTTGACGAAACAATATCGTACAAATAAGAATATTTTTGCACTAGGAATATAAGTTACTTTTCGTCCATCATTTTATTTCTTAAAAAAAAATAGTGGTAATAATATAAAACACGTTTGAACTCTCCCAATCCTTGCGCGCATAATGATAACGTAATAATATATCATATCTGTGCAGGAGCTGTGTAGGTCGCAACTTGTTGACAAGGAAGGAACAGCGCTGTATGCGGCGGAACAGTGCTGAACGCTGCAGAACAGCGCTGTACTCTATCTATAGCACTCGCATGATAAAAAATGACATTATTCATTTTACGGTTTTTTTGCCGCGGAAGCTGAATGGATGCATACGCGTCTGCATATAAAATTGTAGTTTTCTATGGACATAAGCTGAATTTACACTTATTCAGCTTATGTCAGCGTAAGGAGAAACAAACACATACCATTACACACATACGTACGTACAGGCTTCGCATTTATTATATTAGTATGACATTATAGAGTGAGTCAGACATCTATATACATGACTCGGAATATATGCTGTATTTCGTTATGTATGCGTCACAGTTAACAGAGGAAACATATCCGGATCTAAATACATAATGAGCCTCCATGTAATCCCGGCTGTCGTTGTTAGACAACCCTGAACTTCAGGTCAACGAACTAACATGGAAATACGTGTTAGACTGGAGACAAGATATATCCAACAATTACATGTTAACAAGTAACGATGGGTTGGTATTTATCCTTGGACGCGATCCAAATAATAGATAAAAAATAATAAAACTATACCTATACAGTTCTGAATACTGTGATGGAACTCCGTTGTCAGGTATATAGAGTCGTTGTAGAGGCGATCAGTGGCGGTGATTTCACGCATTCGGTACTGGTCCAGGCCATGGTATGGAGTGAGAGAGCATGAAAAACAGTTACCTGCTATATAAAGCAAAGGAGGTAGTAAAAAGCGTGAAGGAGAAGACGTTCTTACGCCTCAGCCGTAGGAGACGCTCCGGGCATTAGGAATAGCAAGACGATCCCCGGCCATCGTTGGCACGGGTTTGTAGACGGCAAGGAATGTGTAGCTCGCCGTCCGATAAGGACCAACCCGTGGACGATCCCTGCTTGGGTCGCGGAATATTCGAAAGAGTTACCGCGGCCCTAGAAAGCAAAAGACAACTAAAGAACTTAGGTGGGTTTAAATCAATAAAATTCTGATAGTTCCTCACACCCAGAGCGAAAAAAGATAATTTGGTCAGTAGAATATCTATACGATACTTTTTTTTCCGAGGGAGCGTTCCCGTATAACTACTGACGAGGCAATTCGAAAACTTCACATATACCTATTAAGGTATTTTAGCCGTATGTGATAAGTTAATATTGTTTCATCTATTATTTATAATTACGCTGATTACGCTTATGATTCAAATTTTATCTTAATAACTAAAGGATCAAGATTTAAATTTTATGATTTTTTATCTAACAAATAATGCTATATGACCCGTCTTGTTTCATCTTGCCCCATCTGAAAGAATGACGTAATTTTAGACACCCGTTTCGTTTAATAGATAGAAAGATAAACAACCACAACTAGATACTAGATAGATCCACAACTAAAATGAAGTTATTGCATGCGATCGTGATATAATCTACCAAGTTCAATTGTATTTTCAATCCATCTAAGGACACACTGAAATACACACATAAAATTTCATCCAAATCGTTCTACGTCATTCGACAAGATTAATAATAATAATCCTTTATTTTCTTTAAACAAGTTACTTACTGCTAGGGTAGCAGTGGAGCAACAGTTTAACCTACCTGACTGTTGTACTACAATTACCTACCGCAGGTATCGTTAACAATGGGTTTGTGGTGTAGTACGGAGTCCAAAGCAGACACTAAATAACTGCGTCCTTTTTCCAACATTGTGGCGCTTTCTTTTCCAGAGAATATCGAATAATATCCATCCATGTGTCTCTCTTTACCCTCCTTTAAATCTTTTTATATTTCCTTATTCTTATATTTCTTTCCTTAGATATTTTTATACTTATAAAAAAAAGAGTCCCCACCGCGTGTATCAATCTGTTTGCTCGCGGAAAACTTAATAACTAATGAACGAATTTCCATGCGGTTTTCAGAAATAGACTCGTTGATTCATTAGGAAGGTTATGTATATTACAGATGAGAATTTCAAAGATTTGTAACATCTGTACTTAGCTGGGGCGGGTAATAAGTGCCGAAAGTAAACTTACTTGTTTTACTTTCGGCACTTATTACTCGACACTTATTATTCTTCGTTATTATACCAAATAATTATTATACAAATAACACGGAGATATTTATTTCATAGCAATAACCTAATCAGACAAAAGTTCCCCAGAAATGTATTATTCAACAAGCTACTATTACAGAGCATTGTAATAGAAATCCTGTTATGAAAAAATATCCGAGCTTTTCACGGACAAAGTTTAATGCTGTAACTTTCAAACTCAATTCTGAGCATAACTTTAATCGTAAAAGTAGTGCAACAGCACGAGAAATATAGTATACCTGTGACAGGTGGATAAGTATCGTGATTTGCAGTCTGTTTACATATTAACTTGGGCTTAGCCCGATATCATCTGTCGGGCAGTTACCCACCAGACATAACACCCATCTGGTCGGAGGATCCTCCCTTTTCAACGGAGGTATGTGGGACTTTACTCTCTGTTCCGCATACCTCTAAAACCGTATTGAATGTCTTTATCATGAAATAACCATTGAATAGGCTTCGACAAACTGAGCGGATTGTATTGATGTTTTTTTTTTATACAACTCAATAAAACCATATTTGTTACGGTCCATTCGGTATTTTAATGAACACAGAATCTGACGCTGACCTGCAAAATGCAAAAAAAAAAACATAAGTAAATCTGAATTTCGCAAGCTATCTGACACTATCTCCCGCTCCGTCCAAGGGCGGGGGATGTCACTTGATGATTTTACCTACCATAAAAAGAAAAAAACCCTTGCACAATAAAGCTTTAAAAATCTGCAGCCTATAACAACAAATCCGTTGACGTGAGTAGACATTTTTGATACCACAATACTCGTAGCAGTTTGTTACGTCGTAGCAGTGTGCTACGACGTAGCAGATACGCTACCGTAGCTCAGCCTGTACACTTCTCGTAGCGGAGAATTCTATAGGTATCTCTTCAGCTGACTTTACGACTATAATTATGATGTTAATACTAAACTACTAATTTGCAAAACACAAGTTTTTAATCCCGCTAAATGTTGCTTTAATTAAGCAAACCTTCCTTACGAAGGAAGTTCGTACATTTACAACGCCTTCCCAGATTTCTGTGTTAATACTTCAGTTTAATTTATATTACGTCATGTCACATACTCGGAAGTTGTAGGAAGATATCTGCTACAAATTCCTTGACCCACTTGCTAGAGTGAAGTGACGGTTTGTGATCACAGAATAATGCGAAGTCACCGTCGTAAATAACTTTGCAAGCCTTCATAAACACAGGGACAGCAGCTTTAATCTTTCAGTCCGTTGTTTTGGAATGAACAAACACAATTTTGATAATTATCGTGTTTCCTCTCATGCGAGGGCTGAGGAATTAAATTTTTATTACATTAACTTCTGTTGAATGACAGAAGACATTAGGCATGCTCGTCTGTTGTGGGTCTGGTTTTTGGTTTAGAGACAATGTTTGTTTTGTTTAAAACCTTTGACACCTGTCAGAATGTCAGCGCAGCGTTAATTTTTTTTTATTTCCTTGCGTAATTAAATTGAGGTATTGGGTTATGGGTTTGGGGTCTCACGCAGATTTATTTTTTAGTTATTATTTTATGGTTACAATTTCTTTTTAATGATATAAACTAGTGGTTGACTGTGATGGTAAATCGCACTAGTTTATTAAAGCCCATTACGCACTGACAGCAACTGTGATTTTCATTAGTTCAAATAGGTGTCTACGCATTTGGTCGCCGGTCGCTTGAACAACTCAGCGACTTTCCGTGCAGTGGCGACGCAATAGAAGCACGGCTTCAAATGGAGGTATTCACACAGGTATTCACACTGCGAGCAACTATCGTAATGACTCGTCGTTGCGCACAAAAATGGCAGCTTCCGATTCCGATATATCGAGTCATGAATATTCTAATCAAGATTTGAAGAAAAAACAGTGGGAAGGATCGTCAAATAAGAACGTCCATTCTTCACGCATGTACGTACTTGGAATACTGTGTTTGTGCTTTGTGTGTGACGTTCAGCAGCTTCTACATTGTTTTTTTTTTTTTAGTTTTGATTTGTGAAATCATTAAATAACTTCTCTCGCTCTGGGTCTGTCTCTGGCTTCTGCGCTCTCTTAGGCCTCTTCAATTTTGCTGATATCTCTTTGTAGCACACGTGGGACACAACGCGTCATTGACACGGTGGCTAGAGCTTGAGGGTGATTATTCCCTCACGATTTCAGCCACCACGAGTGTGTGCGCGGGAATTACATGACTTGATTCCGCCATCTCAGTTTTAACATCGGACAACCCGACGTACGGCGAATATCCACCCTTATGTTGTTAATAATGCTAGCAAAGGAGGAGGCCGACCGCATTAGGCAGAGGCAATGGGGTGCTCGCCCCAGCCACCGCCGGGATTCCGATCCCGATTTCCGGCCACCGTAGGCGCGGGCTTGCGGACGGCGTGCAATGGGTAGCACGCTGTCCGATCGTCCGGTAACCGACCGGACCGAGCCCAAGTCGTCGACGGCGCGTTCTGTTCCCGCGCGCCTCAAGGAGCTGTCAGCAAACCGTAGAGGCCCAGCCTGCTAGCTGCAGGCAGGCAGGGTCGAAGCCTGCTAGGGTCAAGGGCCGTTTTCTGAGAGGAATACCCGGCCCCGGCACGATAGGCTACGAAGGAACGGGGTAGGTTTTTAGTCAGTAAGAGTCTGACACTACTTCCCGCTCCACCCAAGGGCGGGATTTGTCATTGGATGATTTTAACTACAATAAAAAAAAAACCTACCTTAAAAAAAATCCCTTATGTTGTTGAAACTTCTACGGTACGGACTAAGCGTTTTGCCTCGTCGTTTATACCGCGTACATCCAGGGACTGGAACAGTTTGCCTGCTGCGGTCTTCCCGTCCGATTATAATTTAGGTGTCTTCAAGGCTCGAGTGAATAGGCTCTTAATAAACTAGTGCGCCTCACCATTAACGATTGCATCACTGCTTAACATCAGGTGGGATTGCAGTCAAGCACTAGTTTATATCGATTAAAAAAAAACCCTAGCCATTACTGTTTCACAGAAGGAGGTGACTGCTTCCCATACCCTCTCGCCCCATACAAAAATACAAAATATTTACGGCGTCGATATCGAGTAGCGACGAATACTATTGCTTAAAACTCATGGTAGAGGTACAGACCTGGATGCGCGAGGGCGCCGCTGCTGATCGCCTCCACAAAGACACGTCGGTGCTTCGCCCAAGCGGGGCACATCTCTACCGCATGCTCCACCGTGTCCTTTTGGCGGTCCGCACAATGGTGACACTCGGGCGTTTCTTTTGCACGAATCAGATGCAGGAACCTCCCAAACTTACCATGTCTGGTGATGACGCCAAAAACTCCTCAAAGAGGGAACTTACTCTTGGAAAAATGATGAGAGTTATATGCAAAAAATACTTCAATATTATATTTTTCTGTAATTAGATTTCTGTATCCATTATTACCGGTTTCTGATATAAAATTAAAATCCACACAATACCCTCAGTAAAACAATGTTGACCGAAGTTAAATTGAATTTGACAGCCAGTAGTTTACCAAAGGGCCGTTGCCTGATTTGTAATCATTGGGCGCACAGAAAAACAATGCGGCTCGTTAAGATCCATGTTGCCTAACTGAAATCACAGCTGTGCCGATTGGACGCAATATTGTTAATCCGATTTCTGTTTATAATTCAATGAAGCCGTAATTTTGGGATTTTGAGAATATTATACTGTTTTAGCTGTTTTCTGAAAGTCTATTTTGAGGACTAAATTCTCTTTTAATTTTTGGATCGATCAAGAATATTTAAAAAAGAAATATATTTGGTAAAGAACCAAAAGGATAATTTGCGCAGATTTTTCAAAAATCATTGTTAATGATGAGCTAGCTCACCGAGTGAAAGCTTCAAAGTCTTGAGCACCGACGCCGTATTGCTAGCCTGTTGGTTTTTTAGTGGTTGCATTTCGGGGAGTGTACGTCGGAATTGAGTAACTAAATTCCGTCAAGTCCATTTCATTATCGAAGCACCAGACGTACACAAGAATTACAACCTACTCCAGGTTATTTAAGTCCAGAGTGAATATTTCTAGGCAAACATGCTACTCAAAAAGTGAACAATATTCATAAACTATGGTCGTTCCCCGCTCGTCTATCATCAACTTGAACATGGTTTAAAAGCTTGTTGGCTCATCCAACGCAATGTTTGATAAAAAGGCAACGCTAAAACAGAGAGATAACACACATGAACGCTGTGCTGGCACTTGGTAATACCGTAATTCACTCGAATATTTCACAAAACTTCTTCCAGGTAATACGTGTTTTTTAGAAAACTCTAAAAAAAATTTCGTCATTCAGAAGCAAGGTTTCTACGATTATGTGTTTTTGACATTTTTGGTTTATGAGTTCATTATGAAGAGTCAAAGTTCACGTAAAATAGCAGATTTTCAGAGGTCTTTACTGGATTAGTTTTACACAAATTTATAAATTGGCTACAATATAATCCTAGATAATATACACAAGATATGTGTGTTTTTAAAATATCTGATGAAAACTCATTTTTCATCACATATTTTTTGATGTCATCTAATAAATTCATAATCACGTAAGAGCAGTTGGATGAAAAACAGTGAAAATGTATGTCGGGTTGGACGCTCTTAACGCAGGAAATGAACAGAGGTAAGTGTTCAAAATATTTAATTGGTTCTCATGAACCAGTTACATTTTTGACATCAAAAATCCCCTCCACTTTTTGATGTCGGTCAAAAACGTAACTCCAACAAAATAATGTTCTCAAGTTGTTTTTTGTATGTTTGTTATTTGAGAACTCTCATTTATCAACCGATATGAAAAAATCTTTTTTAATAGAACATGGCTTCAAGCATGTGCCAACAAGAACTAACCACGTACATGATACCTATATTGTTCTATGTTCACAATCTTATTTTCGAGTTCGTAAGCAGTCGCACTGGCAGCACGACACGTTTTGTATTGTTAATGTTGCATTGACATAAATGTAATGTAAATGTAGATATAGATAGGGAGCGTAGGTCGCTGGCTGTCCGTTGTAACATGCTGGCCCGCAGGTTTGCACGGTGTACGAAAGCAGTAAAGATCACGCTTTTTAAAGCATTTTGTCAATCTTTTTACACCTGCAGCCTGTGGGTTGGATATTCGCAGCGGGCATATAGCGACCTGCGTGTCCAATATAACAATGCAATCAGGGTACTGTTGGGGCTGCCGTGGCGTTGCAGTGCGTCAGGGATGTTTTCTGAGGCGCAGGTTGATGGCTTTGCGGCCATAATCAGAAAGAGATGTGCCTCCCTACTCAATCGCGTTCGTGGCAGCACCAACAATATTCTGAGTGTTTTTGCAGATAGATGGGAGTCCCCCATGTTGCAAAGATGGGTGCGACTTCATGTTATAGTGTAGTTATGTTTTGTGTTGTTAATTCCTACTAACATTAGTTTTAAGATAATTGTTACTAACAGAATATGGACTTCGTCTGAAATAAATGTTTTATTATTATTATAAATATGCCTTTCCATGCCTGTAAACACCTTTTCCAATACCGCCTCGAAGAGCTTCAAGGCTATGTCTTATTTATTTAAGTATCTGGAATTTTCTCTTAAAATTACTAGTTCACGGGGCTGTAGAATTTAGTTACTATGTGATATTCTATTCTACCCCTCAGTGTTTTGAGTTTAAACGTTTTAGGAACAGTAAATTAATTATGTTTACAGCTAAAAGTGCAATTCCTTGCCAGGCTCTGGGTTACCTGATAGCTACAACCTGGGGGTATTTAATTTAACCGTGTAAAGGTTATTTCTAGACAAGTCTCTATTATCAACCACATAATTGCTTACTATCAGGAGACATTGTGGTCAAGCACGAGCCTATCAATATTAAAAAAAAACTCTGGCATTCAAATTGTGTTTGGCATGTTCTTATATCCAAATTTTCAAATCAGTAACTAGCTATAAATATTCAAATCCTGTTGTATTTTTAAAAGTAGGATACTCAGCATTTAGAAACGTTCCAACATTAGCTATCACGCGCATGATACCTACAGTATTATATTTGTTCGTGCTCAGCCAGCCTTCACTCATCCTGACATGCTGACGTGTGCAGTCGCTCCGGTGCACGATACGTCTTTTTAATGTTATTTATCACGAGTTTGTTAGACTGAATTACTTGGATATTGTTAATCAGTGGTATCAGGAGAAACAAATTTACAATGAAAATATTTTTTTGCATAGCAAGCATTTATAGCGCGGTATATACCTATACAATTTATACTCATCAAGACTACTCCAAAAAGTTCAAACACGATATGGTTTACTTATTGCGCTTATTACCGACTTTCTTGGCCATCTTCCAGTTCCATCATCAGACCCTGGTTACCATCTAACACCTAAATACTCAGTCAATACAAATCAAACGAGCCCAAACTCGAAGGAGTTGTGTTGTTTACGACCGAGTTCCTATGGCCACCTTCCAGGTTCATCATCAGATCAGCTCCATGCCATCATAATGTTGCATTGTCATGCGATTTACAGATGCATACAAAGTTTCAGCTCAATCGGTAACCGGTAAGTGAATCAAATTTAATTTTCAAGATTTAATCACAGACGAACATCGGTCAGGTGAAACTAAATAAAAGCTTGTAAAATTGGGCTACGCTGCGAGTTGCGGGTTTGATTCTCACACGATAAAAATATTGGGTGTCTTGAGAATGTGATTTTGCATTTTGTGAACGTACCACGACACAGAAGTAATTGCTTATGTGGGTCTATGTACCAGACGAAAAATCGCATTTTTCGACCATACCTGTCTCGTTTCTGGTGAAAATGGAAAAACTTTAATTCGGGACAAAAACAGCACAATGATTGCATACACAAAGTAAGAAAAATAACAAAAGTACAGAATGCGCCGAATGTGCTCGTACCGAAAGGGTGACCACCTCATTATTTGCTGGGTGTCATACACCCAGCGCTGGTTATCAGTTGGCACACCACAGTAATGCACACGAGAGTAAACAATATACATAAGTACTTAAACGAAAAGAATTTTTCTCATTACCTTTTAGTGGAGTTAGCATAGCATAGCTTAGCATCAGACTTACAATGTTTCCACTGCTGGGACTCAGGCCTCCCCTCTAAAAGAGGAAAAGGGCTGCAATCCACCACGCGGGTCCAGTGCGGATTGATGGATGTCACATGTCTTCGTATTTTTGGTTCTAGGACATGCTGGTTTCCTCACGATGTTTTCCTTGTGTGTCTCTAGTGTTGATGTAATAAATTACACAAAGTAATGCGCATTGCTGGTTTTGAACCTACAACTCGTAAGTCGGGAGCGTTACCACTCGGCCACCACTGCTCTCTCTCTCTTAGTGCAGTTAATCATCTAAACCTCAGGTTAAACTTACTGTGGATGAAATTTAAATAATAAATAAAATATGTAATTAGCTAGTAAAGGTATCTATAGATTTATTTTTTTAATTATATATTATATTAATATTTTTATATCTACTTGTGGTTGTTGTCAAAACTTTTCAAATCGAGTTAGTAAGAACTATGATAGCATAATGTAGGATGTATAAGGTTATTTTTTTTTTGTTGTTAATTCTTTTATTTTAAACTTATGGTACAGTAGTAGAACACAGACAGACTAGTGCAACTAGGTAACCGTACAAGTCAACCTCTAGGTAAATTACTACATTTAAATTACTTCATAATTTCAATCGGCATTTAATTTTGCAACCATATTTGTGGAAGTATTACTTTCACTCCAGAAGCATGAGTCTTATCGTATAGTACAACTTTCAACTCAGGACTGTACTTACGTAAGGCCTTATTTAAGATCAAACTCTAAGGAAGTTTGCTCTAATTAATCAAACATCTTTGGGTAACTTACCATCATTAAACATCCTAAACGCCCGTTTACTTTAAATATAAACAAACAAAACAACTTGAACTTTATGGAAACGTTTCTTTAATATCATAATTATATACGTCTTATTCTGACCTTGTATGTTATTTATGAACATGTCAAGAGACATAAGGAAAGAAAATATGTTCACGTCAAACGGGGTGAATACGAACAAAACTTTGATTAAGATTATCACTTTGATATATATTTATATTGTTAATTTTCATCATTCAAAGCATTATTTTTTGTATCAACTAATAAGTAAACAGGAGTACTTACTTGCTGAGAGAGCATGTTGAGAGCAGTGGTGGCCGAGTGGTAACGGCCCCGACTTACGAGCCGTAGGTCGTGGGTTCAAACCCAGCCAGGCGCATTACTTTGTGTAATTTATTTCATCACCACTGCTCTCGAAACGATGAAGTATTACATCGTGAGGAAACCGGCATGTCCTAGAACCAAAAATTCGAAGACATGTGACATCCACCAAACCGCAGTGGGCCTGCATGGTGGATTACGGCCCATTCCCTCTCCTAGATAGGAGGCCTAAGTCCCAGCACTGGGAACTTATAAGGCTGATGCTATGCTATGCTGCTTACATGCTGGGAAATAATTTTAAATATCGTAAATATGGCCTTCAAAGCCCACACACTCACTATGTGACAACAAATATAAGGAAACTTAATTTTAAAACAATAATATTTTATGTAAAAAGTACTTCACTTGTAAGAGCAAATAAACTACTTCACTTTTAAAATATTAGTATGCTTGGCGCAAATATTGGTATGGCCTACTGGGGGCTTACTCTCGAGTTTATTTCCGTTCGGTCGACAGTGGAATTGTGACGTTAGGTACTCTTGAATTCGATACTAGCGCCAAATTGGTTTAAAATTGCGTGACCACATGCCAAGCCCAATCCCGATTTTACTTCGTTTCCCAAAAAGGTCACGCAATTTGCCCCTGATTGGTGTTCCGGGTCTGGATGTGTTGTGTATGTGAATATACATGTTTGTGAACACACCCACGATTCATTCATAGAAAAAAGTCGGTTAAAAAAAATGGTAATTTAAAAAACTAAAAAACCCGACTGCTTTTCTGAGTATTCATGAAAAAGCCCTAAAACAAGAAAGTCGTTGTAGCAGTCGGGAGGGTTACATCATAGATCTACTGACTAGACGGCTGACTTTCTAGAATGGTTTCGCGCAAAAAAGTGAGTAAACCCAGCCCCAAACCATAAGACGAGGGAAGGAAAAGGAGGATTATTGATATGCTCGCATTTAAGTAGATACTATCTCACCACCCCCCTAGCCAAATTACAATCGTTTCATTTTGCGTGAACGCTTGTAGTTGGCCACGCCACCAACTCCTTTGGTCAAACAAACGAATTGGGGGCGTGACCAACTCCACGCGTTCACGTAAAACGAAACGATTGTAACTTGGCTAGGGTGACAGATTGTAAGTGATGATAGTGGTCGATGAAAGAACACGCTTACCTAGAAAAAAACTTCACACTAACTTAAGAACCCACAGGTGTAAGCCGCCAAGGAACGTATGCGTTAGGAAACGAGCTTCCTGACGATCCAGCCGTTGGGACCCGCCATCTCAATTTCGAAAAAAGGAACATAGGAATCTAAATTATGATACTTCTCCCGCTCTGCCTTTGAGTGTAAGAAGTCATTCAGATGATTTCCCACCTAAAAAAAACTATGGTATGGTTTTCATTTCAATTTGATATCTCCACGCATTCCCAAGATAAAGGATATTTAGGGACAGACAGACAGACCGACAACAAAGTGATCCTATAAGGGTTCCGTTTTTTCCTTTTGAGGTGCGAGACCCTAAAAACAGCCGCCAATGAACAAATCCTGAGACTCCGGCAGGAAATTCCATTCTTTTACTCTTCCTGCTACAGAATTATATTCTAAAACGTTAAATTATATTTATATTTGACATTAAAGCAAAATATTCGTCAGTTGAACAAAAATTAATTGAAGCAACGTTTTAATTAGTATCGCAAAATCCATTACAAAATCACTGGAATGTATTTTGTTAAGAGGAAATCGAGGCAGGAATATGTAATAGCGTACCGACGTTAAATTAATTGAAGGAGGACTTTGGTGGAGAAGGAAGAAAATTGCCTTCAGAAACGCGAAGTAACAGATATGCTGCAGGCACTTATTTATTGATTTATTTTGTTTTGTGGTGGTCTATAAAGATTTACATATAAAACGGGTATAAAGAGACGCTGTACAAAATCAACTGTCCTGTTAAATCTCGCCCTTATGTTTCTTTTTATACTGAACCATAACCAACTTGTTACCGATTTTAATTAACCTTATTACAATTTTAAAATATACGAGTATAACTTCATGAAGGATCTTCCACATGTGACGCGACTCTGCGTACAAATCAAGCGTGGCCTATGTGTGCATCGATCTAATATAGTTCCCCATAGTTACCTGCACTGTTTGTTTTTAAAGATGCGCATCAATCATTAGGTATGGCTTCTTCTCGCAACATCTTATTCAGATTCAGATATATTTAGTTGCTATCAATGTAGGTACAGATATGAGATAGCATGCAATTTCGTATAAAGTACGAGTAAATGGATTAAAAATTATTATAAACTAAAATATTTCACAATCAAAATTATTATAAATTAACAACTAACATTTCAATCAATCAAATCAAAATTTGTAAAAGTAGGTAATATGTTAAGTTCAAATGACAAAATAATAATAATCTAAATAATATCTCCATAAATTAAATATCAGTGGTGTTCTCCATAAACTCAACTGTGGAATAAAAAAAATCAGTTTCTTTTTAAACATATTAATATTCAGATTCTTTGTTTGTCGTGGGATTTTATTGAAAATAATTGGAGCCATTCAATAAATACTTTTACATAGAAGGGTTGTTTTACTGCGATCAATACAAAGAATATTTGATTTTATTTTTCTTATTTTGAAAAGCTGTGGGTTTGTCTTAACAAGCAATGCCACCTCAAAGATGTACAATGAAAGCAATGTTAGAAGCTTCAAAGATTTAAAATATGGCCTACAACTTTCATTTGAGTGTAAATTGCATATAGCGCGCATACACTTTTTTTTGTATAATGAAAACGTAATTCTTGTCCGTCGAGTTTCCCCAGAAAATGGCTCCGTATCTTAGAACTGATTGATAGTAGCTATGGTAGGCGATAATCACGCCCTCACTGTTCACAAAACTGGACAGCTTATAAAAAGCAAAAACGAAACTGTTGTTAAGTTTTTTACAAATTTCTTCAATATGTGGTTTCCAAGTAAGTTGACTGTCTATCACTTACCCAAAAAACTTTGTTGTGCCCGTTTTTGTAACTGGCTGTCCATTGTGACTAATATTAATCGGTAGTTGTCGTTGTGACTAGCTAAAATACATGTCTTTTCTAAATTAATTTTAAATTATTCGATTGCAGCCAATTTATAGTTTGCTTTAGTTTATCATTGATTTCTTGTTCATAATTGTATAAGTCATCATTTTTAATAATTATTATACAATGATCAGCAAATAACACTGTTGGTGACTAATATTTTTTGGGAGACAATTTATGTATAGTTACAAGTAATAACACAGAAATATTTTAAAATTTCAAAATCAAGTAGCAACATAAAATCACAAAAAGAAGTATGCTTAGCTATGACCAATAATTATGTAAACGTTACATTGTGTCAAAATTAACTACCCATTTTTATCAAATTATTGTTAACAATACATTACCAAAAATATTATTAATTTTTAACTCCAGAACTATGTATCCACCAAGTAAATCTCAAAAACTTGTATACAGTGCGGTTCCGAAAATAAATAAACAATTACAAAATGGTAGTTTCAAACGACTCGAAGTCGGATGTAAGTTTGTGCAAAATTATATATACATAGTACGGTACGGTATGCCGCCAGCCTTTTGGGCACACTTCCAGTCGACATCGATGCGGATGAGTTTTATGACGCCATTTTTTAGTTAGGAGTAGGTTTAAGTGTATATATAGTTTTAATTAGTATTTTATGTAATGTAAATAGTTTATGAGATAAATAAATATATGAGCAGTAAAAACCATGGTTCCGTAAATAAGTTCCAAAGCCAACGCGCAGAGGCTCCTTTAGACACTTTTCATGGAACGCAGTACCAACGGCTGATTACTTCTCCGTACACACTATGAAATTGCACCCAAGACCCCTTTACCCACCCAAGAACTCCCCGGTTGATAAGACAGTAATTCTCAGAACACGATATGAGGCTGTCATAATAAGCACCAATTTATTAAAATATACTAAAATAGATACACAAATAAATACCAAAAATATAGGCCATAAAAATAAATGGCGAATTTGATAATCACAGAGACAAGTAGTATTCTTTAACAAGTCTTTTGAATATAGGCAACGATTGAGCACGTTTTATAGGATACGTATCGCGGTATCAGAATTCTCCGTGCGATTAGAAAATGTAGAACAGCATGAAATCAACTATCGGAAAGTTGCCTGGAACAGACACAACTTCCGTTTAGTCGTAGGACCCTCCCTTTTGCGAAACTTTTCACACTGTTCCACGTACCTCTAAACTTTAAATTAATCACTTTGATTCGAGTATTGAGCATTTGATATTAATTTCAACGTAAGACCACTATGCGTTCCTTGGCTGGAAAGGCCCCACGGCGTCGTCACCTTCCGTTTGGCGCAGGTGCTGACCGAACACGGCAAGTTCGGTCCGTACCTGTACAAGATTCGTGCGGAGACGACGCCCGGGTGCCGCCACTGTGCGTACCGCCCGGTGGACACGGTGGAGCACACAGTCGAGGTGTGCCCCGCTTGGGAAGAGCATCGCCGTGTCCTCGTGGGGGCGATCGGCGGCGATCTCTCGCGCCGGGGCTTGGTTCAAGCCATGCTCCGGAGCGAGGAGGAGTGGCAGGCGGTCGCCTCCTTTTGCGAAGCAGTAATACTAGCAAAGGAGGAGGCCGACCGCATTAGGCAAAGGCGCACACGCCGCCGCCACCGCCGGGTTTCTGATCCCGATTTCCGGCCACCGTAGGCGCGGGCTCGCGTACGGTGGGCAATGGGTAGCTCGCTGTCCGTCCGTCCGGTAACAGACCGGTCCGAGCTCAGGTCGTCTACGGCGCGCACTGTTCCCGCGCGCCTCAAGGAGTTGTCAGCAAACTGTAGGGTTCCAGCAGGGCCGAAGCCTACTGTGGCCAAAGGTTATGCGAGAGTGTCACCACGGGCCCCGGGACAAAGGCAAGGAACGGAAAGGTAGGTTTTTAGTCAGTAAAAGTCTGACACTATTTCCCGCCCCACCCAAGGGCGGGATTTGTCATTGGATGATTTTACCTAACAAAAAAAAAAAAAAAAAAACTATGCGTTCCTGAAAAAAGGATCTTGTCAGCCGAACAGACAGACAACAAAGTATTCAATCCTATAAGGGTTCAGTATTTGCCGAGTGAGGTCATCATCGCCGTAGCCTTTTCCCAAGTAGCTTGGGGTGTGCTTCCAGTCTAAGGGCTGATTTCACCATTCAATATAAAAACTCAGTTCAACTAAACTGAGTTCAGGGTAATCTAGTTTAAAGAACCGGGTCGTAACATGGGCGACAACAAAAGAATTGAAACTGAGTTTAGCGTAAACTAGGTTTAATTCGTAGCGGTGAAACGCAAAATGAAGCTATAATCTCGATTAGGCGCTCAAACTGCGTTTTGTTTTATATAATCGCGATTAGTTTCTTGGTGAATTTGGCCCTAAGGCATTGTTTACGGAGACGGGGCGCCTTGCGCGGCGCGTAGGGCGTTCATCGTACATTGCAGCAGCGGGCCGCGTCATCGCACGCCCAAACACAAACATATGGCAATGTACGACGGACCGTCTATCGCGCCGCATCTCTGTAATCGAGCACTAACTGGATAGGTCTGAATACTCTTATTTTACACGGAGCGACTGCCTATCAGACCTTCACAACCCAGTTACTCGACAACACGACATTTTAATAGACTGATAGACAAACTTACTGGAATCTAACTACCTGTAATGACTACCAAAGATCTATGGATGACAACTGGGATCAACGGCCATACGTGCTGTCCGATCGAGGCACGGGGTTTGGTATTGGCCGACTGAGGTATGAGTATGTATTCGGGTTACAATAATTGTTTCAATGATATAAATTCATCCGAAAATTTACATTTCATACCGAAAATTACACATTCTCATTAATCTATCCTTCAATCATTCTCATATATATATCAGTACTTTAGAATAAAAAACTCAGTAAAATCTGCATTCAATTTTCTGTTTTCCTAATGAAATGAGTATTGAGTATGTTAATATGTACTTAAGAAATATTTTATTATATCAAATCAAACGAGCGATACCATAAAAATAAGTACCGGAAAGGATCGGAAATAAAATATAAATTTTAACATAAAATAATAATTGTGTTTACATAAAGGCAGACCTTGTCGGAGTTTGCCAATGAAACGTAAATTGTTTTTGTTAAAATACGCTTCAATGGATTTTTTTAGGTAGCCCATCATCTAATGATTTCCTTCGCTCTAGGATGGTGCGAGAGGGTATACCAGACTGACTTTGCTGATATCTCTTTGAGAACCGAAACTGCGTTTTGTAGACGCCCGCGACAGACCACCGTCACGTGACTTCTTCTTAAAGGAGAACCGGCTGAAAGGCATCCTGATGTTCAACGAGAGCGCATTCCAAAGAGAAGTCGTCTGGACAAGGAAGGAGGAATGGATAAACCCAGAGCGATGTGAGGGACACCGTAGTAAACGATTATTCGTAGATCAGAGATTTTTACTATGGTCAGAGCAAACGAATTGAATTTGAGAAGTCAGATAAGAAGGAGAAGAAGGCTTGTCGAGAAAAGAAAACAGGATTTTCAAGGCCCTTAGCGCTCTACGCTGACGAATAGGTAACCATTTTAAAAGCGAACAATTTTTAGATACATGATCATACTTACGAAGGTGAAGACAAATCGAATGCTCAAATTATTCAGTCTTGTTAAATTTTATGACATTTTTATTTTATTTGTTATTTTAGTATTTTATGATTTCCTACACACCTAACGCTAAACATCTGGTTATTATTTATCACACACTAACATATATTTATATTTATTTATTTACCTTGCACATAATAAGTAAACGACTACCGTTCACTCTCAGTAAGGTTCAGTTGAAAACCAGCGTCAGGCAACTACCGCTGACTATCATGTAGTTGTCTGGCATTTATGCTGAACGGACCTATTTGGCGTCGCCGTGAGGCACACATTGTGTCCGTATTTTTTTCTTCTTGTTTTTATCTTAAGTTTTATAAATTTGGTTTTACAATGTGTGTATCAATGCGTCCCAAATAAAATATTATTCTTTCTTTTTTCTTTTCTTTAAATTCAGAAGGCGGTCAAGTTCGGAGATCTGCTTTCAGGTCATAATAGCACACATCACCATATTCGATATAGGAAAACGAATACGATCACTGTAAAACGTCAGATTTTATACAATAATTGAAATGTTCACGAATATTGTTCAAATGTCAAAATAATGATAGTAGTAAATATCAATTTAAAAATAAATCAAAATTTACATTACTTTCCTTTGCGTTCGTTATGTGACAAAAATTCATTAACACTGAAAAAGCATTTTTTTTTATCAGCCAGTGAATCAATTTTTTTTAAACATAGGCAAAGGTTAATTTTAAGCGTTCTGTAATTAATTGTATACCTTAATAGCCATTAAAACGATTTTTTTTTTATTTAAATCATTTTTGTTTTGTATCAAGTAGAGCCTATGTTTATCTCTAGAAGCAAAATTCCTTTTA
The DNA here is from genome assembly GCA_958295575.1 of Leucania comma. Taxonomy (NCBI): domain Eukaryota; kingdom Metazoa; phylum Arthropoda; class Insecta; order Lepidoptera; family Noctuidae; genus Leucania; species Leucania comma. Next base: position 8,609,239 of record OY282469.1, read on the forward strand.
GTTATATCTCAATACTCAATATTTTATTGCAATCCATATGTGTATTATCGCGGTCATTTCTGAATGATTATTTAAAAAAAAACCCTTGAATTGTGCGGCGCGAATGCATGCAAAAATGAACTCAGCGGTGATCAGACGGAAGTGTCTTTAATGGTACATAGATGGTGTTGAAAATTGTCACAGACCAATGTTCAAAATTTCTGTTGTTGCAAAAGGACCCAATATATCTCGATGTTTAACCAAATATTCAGTATGTTGTCGAAATAGACATAAAATGGTTTACAGTTATCCATATACCCTGCTCCACAGATTGCCCGCACACTTTTTTTTTGTCCAATAAACGCTTTAGTGACGTCCACCGAATAACCGCACAACAAACCGGAGTTTGAGGACAGAGGAAACATAATTATCCGTGATATGCACAAAGAGCCGCTACAGTTGAAACTGTGGCTCTTAACCTTTTTAGTCGATAGATAAATCTGTCCAGTTTGTCACAAACATGATTATTCCAGTCGCAATTTTAATCCAATCGTATGCCCAGAAATGCAGTACTTGTTACTTGGACGGTAGTTTGATGTTTAATAGCGTTGACGGGTTTCTTCTGTATGTTTGAAATTGGAACATTTTCGTTTTCTCCATATTAATTCACAGGTATTATCAACCTACAGCTTGCTAACTGTAGGCAGGCAGGGTCGAAGCCTGCTGGGGTCAAGGGCCGTTTTCTGAGAGGAAGGCTCAGCCCCGGCACTATAGGCTACGAAGGAACGGAGTAGGTTTTTAGTCAGTAAGAGTCTGACACTACTTCCCGCTCCGCCCAAGGGCGGGATTTGTCATTGGATGATTTTACCTACCATAAAAAAAAAAATCCTACTCATCATATTTTTGACAGCTTCATTACTCTCATGCGTCATAGGTCACTAAAATAACTACGTGGCGTATTTATATTTACTCCATGATATCCATGGGACAAAAAGTGTTCTATGTGCTATTATATTAAATGGTGTGCATGTGTACCTATTTTGATTTAATTCCGTTCAGCCATTCGAGCGTGAAGAAGTAACAAACATACACAGTTACACGCATAACAACAGAATCTTACACCGTTGTGATATTAATGAAAACGAGGCTGATTTTCCTAGAGCGGTAAAACGGGGGTTAGAATTTTATATGGAGAAATCTACTTTCACGCAGGCGAAACCGCTGGCAGAAGCTAGTAGAATATAAAAGATAGACCCCATAATATCGGCGGCGGCGATCTCTCGCGCCTGGCCTTGGTTCAGGCCATGCTCCGGAGCGAGGAGGAGTGGCAGGCGGTCGCCTCCTTCTGCGAAGTTGTAATGCTAGCAAAGGAGGAGGCCGCCCGCATCAGGCAACAGCGCACACGCCGCCGCCACCACCGGGATTCCGATCCCGATTTCCGGCCACCGTAGGTGCGGGCTCGCTGTCCGTCTGTCCGGTAACAGACCGGTCCGAGCTCAAGTCGTTTACGGCGCGCACTGTTCCCGCGCGCCTCAAGGAGTTGTCAGCAAACTGTAGAGGCCGAAGCCTACTGGAGCCAAAGGTTATGTGAAAATGAAACCCTGGGACGAAGGCCACGAAAGGAGCAGGGCACCTAAGGGCGGGATTTGTCATTTGATGATTTACCTACCATAAAAAAGACCCCATAATATAAGTTACTGGAACTACAAAAGAAAGTTGTCTGGACAATTTACCTTTACGTTCACTTAAGTATTTCTCATTCAGCTTTTCAATGAAAAATTCTTGCAACTACCGAACTCACCAACTTTGGCCGAAATTCGTGTGAAATCGAATTAATGAGCGCCACAAGCAAGTACTTAGTAAGCTCTTGTGGGTTATGAATAGAATACTGAGAAAAAGAAATATTTTCTGAAGACGATATTGTTTACTTTTTAACCGACTTCAAGTGAAAGGAGGTTTCTCAATTCGACCGTATATTTGCTTTTTTATGTTTGTTCGCGCATATCTCCGTCGTTAATATTTTTTTCCTTGAAAAGTCGGTGTTAAATAAGAAACAAACAATACCGAGAAACACCGACTTCCGAAATTAAAGTTATTTTAATACTTTTAGTGTTTTTTTTTTTTATGAAGTCGGTTAATTTTTAGTGTAAAAAGTTTTTTGTATTATGTTTGAAACAGGACTTACAGAAAGAATTCCTTGAAAGAATAACAGACGATTTTATTTGTGGAGTGACTTTTTTGAGGTAGGAAATCGTCCAATGACTTCCCTCACTTTCAGGTGAAATAAGAGAGCATGTTTTTGACTAAAACTCACTGACTACGTCACGGTATCTAAATGGTTATACACTATGATTTTTTATTAGATGAAGTAAAGTGACAGCTATAACAATGGTTGTTTGACAGTTGGGCATTGTCCACTGCTGTCACTTTACTTCATCTAATAAAAAATCATAGTATAGAAGATTATGTATCTACTTTATCTGGTACTGTTGACGCATTATTACATGCCTTACTTAAACCTAACCCATAATGTTTTTCATTCAACTTATTGATTTTTTTTTTCTATATATTGAAGTGTCTGAAATTTTTTTTTATTTTTTTTAGTTTTATTATCCATATATACAATTATAAACAATGAAATATTTTTAAAAAATCCATTAAAAAGTAGTATAACACGGACTAACGACCTCTGGCACACAAACTAAGATTAAGCTTGTGTTATGGGTGCCAGGGCTCACTGAACTATTATTTTCTAATTAGTGTGAAACATGTTTAACTATGTTATATAATTATCCATTTCAAATTATCAAATACATGCAAATGAACGTAAATTCACTACTTATAAAAGATGCAATTTTCACAATGTTTTTCTCTCTGTTTTCTTGTTTCGGCTAATCTCCGAAACGATTGGTCTGATTTTGACTAGACATTCACTGATGGATACTCGGCGTTACAGATTTGTATCTAATCTCGGTATTCAACGTAGCTCCTATGAATTACCCACGTGGGAGCTGTGTTGAATTCCGAACGAAACGAAACTTGCTAAGTTTTAATCCCGAACGCAAGTGAGGGATTTATATTATTAACTCCCAAGCAGCCCGAGTGCTTTGAGTTAATATAGAAAACTGAGTAAAGTGTGGCTTTCAAGCCTCCCAAGACAGAGTTAACTTTATCCCCGAGTTGACTACTTTTTACACCATCTGTAAGATAATTAAAAGACAATTAATATTCTAAAACAAATTATATATTAGAGATATAAAAGTATTGTTTATTTTTAACTTAATGTTAACCATCACTAGACATTAGGCAAGCCATATCTATGGTGGTAAGTCTCCTTTTGGAGGAGTGGCTGGAAAGACCTCACGGTGAGGACACGGTGGAGCACACAATAGAGATTTCCCTCACTTGGGTAGTGCTCCTCCGTGTCCTGGTGGGGGCGATCGGCGGCAGTGATCTCTTGCACCGGGCGTTGGTACAGGCCATGGTCCGAAGCGAGGAGGAGTGGCAGGCGATCGCCTCCTTCTGCGAAGCAGTAATGCTAGCAAAGGAGGAGACCGCACGCGTAAGCCAATGGCTCTCATACCCCAGCCGCCGCTGAAATTCCGATCCCGATTTCCGGCGAAGATAGACGCGGACTTATGGGCGGTGAGCAATGGGTAACGATCAATGAGTAGCTCGCCGTCCGACCGTCTAGTAACCGTCTTGACCAAGCCCAAGTCGTCTATGGCGCGTATAGTTCCACGCGCGCTTCATGGATTCGTCAGCAAACCGTAGGGGGACCAACAGGGTCGAAGCCTACTGGGGCCAAGGATCGATGGATTTCTAAAAGGAAGGTTCGGCCCGTTAAAAAAGGCAAAGAAGGAACAGGAGTGGGTTTTAAGTCAGTAAAAGTCTGACACTGTCTCCCGTCCCGCCTAAGGGCGCAGAGATATCATTGAATGATTTTTCCACCGAAAAAAAACTATCACTCGACTTGTTTTGAGATTAGAAACAAATAAAATAAAATTCATTACAAAAAGAACTCAAAGATTTAATTTTCTATAACGGTCCCACTCTTTTATTATTTTTTGGAGACTCTTCCGTATCCACGGTATCCGCGAATATTTTTTTTGCTATTGGCCGATTTTTTTTATTTTTTTTTATAGTAGGTAAAATCATCCAGTAAATTATTTTAAAGATCAGTGGAGCCATGCGGGTTTTTTATGGTAGGTAAAATCATCCAATGACAAATCCCGCCCTTGGGCGGAGCGGGAAGTAGTGTCAGACTCTTACTGACTAAAAACCTACCCCGTTCCTTCGTAGCCTATCGTGCCGGGGCCGAGCACTCCTTTCGGAAATAAACCCATGACCCCAGTAGGCTTCGACCCTGCCTGCCTGCAGTTAGCAGGCTGGGCCTCTTCGGTGTGCTGACAGCTCCTTGAGGCGCGCGGGAACAGAACGCGCCGTCGATGACTTGGGCTCGGTCCGGTCGGTTACCGGACGATCGGACAGCGTGCTACCCATTGCACGCCGTCCGCAAGCTCGCGCCAACGGTGGCCGGAAATCGGGATCGGAATCCCGGCGGCGGCTGGGGCGAGCGCCCCGTTGCCTCTGCCTGATGCGGTCGGCCTCCTCCTTTGCTAGCATTACTGCTTCGCATAAGTAGGCGACCGCCTGCCATCCCTCCTCACTACGGACCATGGCCTGAACCAAGGCCCGGCGAGAGAGATCGCTGCCGCCGATCGCCCCCACGAGGACACGGCGATGCTCCGCCCAGGCGGGGCACACCTCTACAGTGTGCTCCACCGTGTCCTCCGGATGTTCCGCACAGTGGCGACACCCGGGCGAATCCTCCGCACGAATCCGGAACAGTGCTAGTGGCCGGTTTGATTTTTGAATAGGCTTGTTTGATGCACGTGCATTTTAATTCAATGTGTGTTTTTTTTTCAAATGGTTTTTGACGTTCCAAATTAAAATTCAATTATTCCTTAGGGAACGTCCATACTATATCAAATTCCTAGGGACGGAATGACTTGCTTTAGGTGATGATTGACATATAAAAAGGCATTATCGAGCAGGTGGTGTAAAAAATATTGTTACTCCCTCATCAACAAACCAAAACCATAAACAACAATAGCCAGTAAATTTTCATCAACTTTTATACAGCATAATAAGGAACACAGGAGACGCAATTTTAACGTCGGCCATATCCTTTGTCGAACAGACAGAAAGGTACCTCGAACCCTTCGCCATTTTCATTTATTTTGTCTGTATTCATGGGAAAATGAGCGGGAGTAGGTCCTATTGTGATTTATTTGTCTATAGCACAGAACAAAGGATGCCCGGTGAAGAGGGATGTAGGGAAATTTTTACCCGTCTGTGCTAACCAGAAATATTACATCGTATTATCTGTATTGTAGGTAAATAATCACAAAACCCAGCTGGCCCTTTATTACGCCTAGCGAAATATGGGTGTTTTATGCATCTCTGCGTTATTTTTGTATGTGATGCAGTAATTTAAGAGTATCAAGCATCTTTTAAATAAGTAATATCCCACACTAGAAATTAGGTACTAATATGTATTTCGTTAGTGCATTCAGAAACAACACCCACAAGGTGGACCGATGACCTGATCAGGGTCGCTGGAGTCCAATGGATGCGAGACGCACAGGACCGGCTATTGTGGCGACGCTTGGGGGAGGCTTATGTCCAACAGTGGACGACTTTTGGCTGAAATGATGATGATGATGATGATTCAGAAACAAGTAAGGTTACATTCTCAAGACACCTAAACGTGAGACAACGATATGAAAGACATAATATATATGTAATGTTATGTGTTTTTATATTATTATAAGTTATATTATGTCATTAATAACTGTTTTGTTTTTACTTTTCTTTTTTTACTTACACACGGTATCTTTCTTTCTTTCGGTGTACCTCTTTTTTTTTCTAACTCGCCTTTCATAAGTATGCTGGAAGAGATTTCTACAGAAATATAAATAAGCATGACCTCTGTACGTCTATTTTTGTTTCCTTCTTCTACTTTTTTTATTAAATTTGTGTTTATATATCGTTAAATAAATAAATGAATATTTATTCCGGATGGAAATCAAACCCGTGACATGCAGCCCAGTAGTTAATCGCTCAACCACAGCGCTAACCGTGCCATCGTCGTCAGTTATCTATCTCATATTTATGTTACATTTTTTTTTCCTCATATTACCTGCTCATGTATACTCACTCGCTCCATAGTTTGTTTTTCAACATAAAGCTGCAGTTGTAAACATGCTAAGTGCATCGCAGGCAAAGCAGTAAATATTCCATAACTAGCACATGCATCACAATGATCTATTTTTCATAGCTTCGCTATTTTACAAGCTTTATATTAGCTTGCACTGTATGTAACTATGTATGTTCGGCTCAAATCTTGCAACTCGATTTTGAAGCAGATATCTTCAACCGATCGTGCTGAAATTTTACATGCGTGTGTAAATCGGGTGACAATACAACATTATGATGACATGGAGCTGATCTGATGATGGAGCTTAAAGGTAGCCATAGCAACTCAGCAATAAAACAACACAACCCCATCGAGTTTGGGTTCGTTTGATTAGTATTGACGAGTACTTTGATCGTATATGATAGCCAGGGTCTGATGATGGAGCCGGAAGGTGATCAAAGGAACTCCGCAGTTAAACGATACAACCTCATCAAATTTGGGCTCGTTTGATTCGTATTGACGAGTAGTTTCATCCTATATGGTAATCAAAAGTCTGATGATGAAGCTGTAAGGTGGTCACAGGAACACCGCACTTAAACGACACAACCTCATCGAATTTGGGCTCGTTTAGTTTGTGTTGACGAGTACTTTCATCCTATATGGTAAGCAAGGTCTGATGATGGAGCTGAAAGGTAGCCATAGGAACTCAGCAATAAAACAGGCACAATTTTAATACTAGGAATAGGAACCAATTAGATCAACCTCGATTCAGATTGGCTAAAGTACATAGTTCTTTTATGGGTTACTGTGTAAAGTTTTATAATAAAGTCCCACTTGGAATTCAAAATCTAAATGAGTCGAAATTTAAAACATGCATTAAACGCACACTATGTAGACAAGCATATTATAAATTGGAAGATTACATCCTTGATAAAAATGCTTGGCTAAATGCCGGTCCTGCTCCACAGCCACAGCCACATTTGCCTACAAATTAGTTTGGAGGAAATGCGGGGGCCCCTTTTTGTATTGTTGTTTTCGAAATGTTTTTTTTTTTTATATATATACTATTTTTCATTATTTTATTGGTTTTGTGATCAATTACTTATTACTTTTTGTAATTGGAAACAATAAGATTGTATAATGTAGAAGCACTTTTTTTTTTATTTGTGAATGTGAAGTACCATGGAGCATTTTTATTTTAATAGGTTACAACTTGTTTGACATTAAAAGCATGGCAGTTGAGAGTTTGTCATGCTCACTAAAATGTCTCGCTGATGGTGGCACGTGTTATTGGGTCATTCGGTTCCCTTCAAAATGGTTGAGCTGAGTGGGGCTGAGGCACGCGTCATGCTCGTGAACGGGCGCCGTCAGTAGGGACTGGTCATCTCTTAGCTGCCAGTAGCTCAATTCAATTTCTATTTTTTTAATTAGTTCATTTTATTTTTTTTATTACTTATCTGCATTGTGCTCACATAATAGAAGCGACAAGAAAAATGTAACCAAGATTTATGTAACTCATAATATGATTTTAAAAGAGTGTCCATGGAGTTTCTTGCACGTTCTTCTCCATAGAGATCTACGCTTTGGAACGTGCAATTTAGCTTCACTTTTTTTTTTGGACTGACCGACATTTTGACAATTCAAAAGTGCCTGTAATTGGTCTATTTGAAATAAACTATTCTGATTCTGATTCTGATTCTGATTCTGAAAACAATACAACCCCATCGAATTTGGGCTTGTTTGATTGCTATTGACGAGTACTTTGATCCTGTATAATAGCCGGGGTCTGATGATGAAGCCGGAAGGTGATGATAGGAACTCCGCAGTTAAACGATACGACCTCATCGAATTTGGGATCGTTTGATTCGTATTGATAAGTACTTGGATCCTATATGGTAACCAAGTTCTAATGATGGAGCTGGAAGGCTACTATAGGAACTTCGTAAGAAATCAACACAATCCCATCAAGTTTGGGCTCATTTGATTTGTATTGATGAGTACTTAGATCATAAATGGTAATCAGGGTCTGATGATGAAGCTGGAAGGTTGCCATATGAACTCTGCAATTAAACGATATAACCCCATCCACTTTAAGCTCATTTGATTTGTAATGACGAATACTTGGATCCTATATGGTAACCAGGGTCTGATGATGGAGCTGGATCGTGGCCATTGGAACTCTGAAGTTAAACGACATAACCTCATCGAATTTGGGCTCGTTTGATTTGTATTGACGAGTGCTTGGATCTTATAATTATGGTAACCAGGTACTGATGATGGAGCTGGAAGTTTACCGTAAGAACTTCGTAAGAAATCGACACAATCCCATCGAGTTCGAACTCATTTGATTTGTATTGATGAGTACTTGGATCCTATATGGTAACCAGGGTCTGATGATGGAGCTTGAAGGTGGCTACAAGAAGGCTATCGTCTTTGGTCTCATTAAATTTGTAATGATATGGCAGTCAGGGTCTGATGATGGAGCTGCAAGCTGGCCTTAGAAATTCCGCAATAAAACGACACAATCCCATCGCGTTTCGGATCGAATAAAATAAGTTCTAACCGGTCATAAGTAACTTGGACTCGCGCACGGAGGGTTCCGTACAAATTTACATAAGTTGATGATAGTTGAATTGCGATTATGTAACAAGGATTTTTTTTGTGACCTAACAACAAATTTACAGTCATTTATGCTTTGCTTTATGCCAAATTCCAGGATTCTAGGTCAACGGGATATGTCCTGTAGGTTAAGATTGCCTAGTTGGTATTAAAATATGTGCCTAAACGGAGCATAATCGGCCTTATCATAAGAATGCGTTTTCTTTATGTATGTTTGTTCGGGTGAAATCTTGCAATTCAATTTTGAAACAGATATCTTCAACCTTGAGCTGAAATTTTGATACACATTTAATTTTGATGACAATACATGGTTAACTATATGAATTCAATTAAAATTCAACATCAATAATAAAAATAATAAAATATAGCGGAACATAAAAGAATTTGAACTAGTTAGTTTTAATACACTCCTACAAAATAGGTACCAATTGAAAGGGCTTGCAGAGAGTAACTAGAAAAATAAAGTGACATTACTGTAAATCTAATATTCTCCTTTTTCTCAGTCATACTCTTGGTGGAGTGGATCGTCTGGTAGGTTGGTTGCGGCTTTTGCGAGACTTCTCCATCTCTCTCTATTTATGGCACTTCGTGTACATTCAATGGGGGAACACTTCGAAGATGATTTAGTGAGGTCTGTCCATCTGGTAGGCGATTGACCGCGAGAACGTAGGCCCTCTACTTTTCCCTATACCATTAAACGTTCCAAAGAGCTTTCATTGCGTATGATATATCCAAACATCTTAAAAATTCGCTGTTGCACAATCGACGAAAGTTTTTGTTTGATGCAAAGCTCTTTAAGAATAGAAACGTTAGTGCGGTGAGTAGTCTGTTTTATCCTCATTAGATGCCTCAAGCGTCACATTTGAAAAGCGTCAATTTTTTTACGGTGCTTGAAACTCCTCCGCATTTCCCAGTATTTGTGATTGTGGATCCCAGGTAGATAAACTCTGGTTAACTTCGCAATTGGCTATTTCATGTTAGTTAGATAGATTGTTAGTCTTACGATCCACCACCATCATTTTTGTTTCATTCAACCTGGTAGACTTCTCAGGTGGTCACCTCCTTCTGCGAAGCAGTAATGCTAGCAAAAAGGGAGGCCGACCGCATCAGGCGACGGCACTCACGCCGCAGCCGCTGCCGTAATTTCGATCCCGATTTCCGGCCACCGTAGGCGTGGGCTTGAGGACGGCGAGCAAGTAGCTCACTGTCCGTCCGTCTAGTAATAGACCAAGCCCAAGGGCGGGGGATGTCATTGGATGATTTTGCCTATCATAATAAAATAAAATTAAAAAAACCTGGCAGACTTCTAAAGATAGCAGACCAAGTTTCTTATGCTTTCCTATAATATGGGTTACAAATGAAAGGACTTGCTGAGAATACAAATGTGATTTAAATAAGGTATAACTAAAAAGTAAAAAATAAATTAAAAGTAAAAAAACTTTTTTAAAAACAAGCTTTCAATTAAATGGGCTAAAGAGAAGAAAATAAACTTTTCCTTTATAACTTTTACTATCAATTTATAACGGCATTACACAATTTATTATGATATAAAAGCTTGTCGCGAGATTTAACTATCTAAATACATAGCTAAATAATTAAATAAATTAATTAACTAACATCTATTGATTTTAATCTGTCCTAGCTCAGAGGACACCGGTGTCCTCTCACATCCACGCCACTATAGGCCTTAATTCCGATGTTTAAAGTCTACTTTTGTATGAACAAGTTGGGTAGTTGTGGATCGAAGTGTTAATATTTTCAAAATCTCGCGACAAGCTTTTATATCATATAAATTTTGTAATGCCGTTATAAATTGATAGTAAAAGTTATAAAGGAAAAGTTTATTTTCTTCTTTTTAGCCCATTTAATTGAAAGCTTGTTTTTAAAAAAGTTTTTTTACTTTTAATTTATTGCTAAACAAATAGTCAGGAGAGAGAATGTTGGAAATTTTGTAATTTACTAGTTGAAGAGCACATTCATTCCATGTTAGGCTTCATTTTAATTAAAATTTGTTTTACGTTAATTTATAAATGAAAGTTTTATTATCTCGTCTTGCCCACTTTTTCTTTTCATGTTTACGACGGCACATCTATTTAGGTACCTATATACTGTAAATGTTGAGTACATTGCTTCCATACCAACGTTGATTTTATTACATAGCATATTATTATTTTTTCTTTAGGTTTTTTTTTACGGTATATAAAATCATCCAATGACAAATCCCGCCCTTGGGTGGAGCGGGAAGTAGTGTCAGACTCTTACTGACTAAAAACCTACCCCGTTCCATTCTTCGCCTTGGTCCCAGGGCCCCGGGTGCCATTTTCACATACCCTTTGACCCCAGTAGGCTTCGGCCCTGTTGGGCCCCTACAGTTTGCTGACAACTCCTTGAGGCGCGCGGGAACAGTGCGCGCCGTAAACGACTTGAGCTCGGACCGGTCTGTTACCGGACGGACGGACAGCGAGCTACCCATTGCCCGCCGTCCACGAGCCCGCGCCTACGGTGGCCGGAAATCGGGATCGAAATCCCGGCGGCGGCGGCGGCGTGTACGCCGTTGCCTGATGCGGTCGGCCTCCTCCTTTGCTAGCATTACTGCTTCGCAGAAGGAGGCGACCGCCTGCCACTCCTCCTCGCTCCGGAGCATGGCTTGAACCAAACCCCGGCGCGAGAGATCGCTGCCGCCGATCGCCCCCTCTTTAGGTGGAAAATCATCCAATGACTGCTCTCCCGCTCAGCACAGAGCGGGAGAAAATGTCAGACTTTTACTGACAAAAACCCACTCCTGTTCCACCTTCGTTCCAGGGCCCCAGGGTTTACTTTCACATAATCCATGGCCTCAATAGGCTTCGACCCTGCTGGGCCCCGACGATCACCCATTGCTCGCACTCTGCAATCCCGCATCAACCGTGGACGTGGCATTTTATTTGCGTATGTCCTAGAATAGCACTTACTTTTTATCCCGGGAATATGTGACCTTCGATTTTTTTTACTAAAGTAACTAGTGAGAAGATAATTCCTTTAAGAATGTGAAGAAGCGAGATGTTCAGATAAGCACGCCAACCAAACAATTTACTGGCAAGCGACTTGCTAACTAAAAAAGATAAGTGTATATTCGTGCCTCCCCTCTATTCAGTCAAATCAAAAATACATAATAACTAGACGTTGTGTACTAGCTACATAAATGGGGCACCAAAATATCATCTATCAAAATAGGTTAGATAAGTGAAGGTAAACTAATTTTAGTAGGATTGCAGACGTCTGTGCCATGATTTTGTAAAGCACCGGCTTGAAGTAGCAACATTGTTATGCTACCTGCAGTGAATTTGAATTACCGAAAGCTCAGCCACATGTGGGGGAGTGTCTCCCCTAGAAAACTAGTTCTGGGAAATAAAGGAAATGGAGGCGTCGTTTTAGTCATGTAGATTTTAATAGTGGGGTATCATTCTGGACTCCCAGATGGCTATGTAGGATAAAGATATGACAACTGTAAACGCGAAACATCGCGTTTATACAACGTTTTACTGGAATAATGCACATCCTAATACACCCAAATTAGAAAATAAACTTACCACTAATTCAACCACTAAAATTTTACTTTACTGCACTTAGACACCTTAGTCTTTTCTTTAGATATTAGTTACCCTAATTGTACGTAAATAATATTGGAATCGACGCACCACTATACAGAATAGTGTTGTAATATTCGCATTCACAAAAATTTGCACATTTTTATTACCCGACTGCGCCAGAAGGAGGGTTATGTTTTTCGAGAGTATGTATGTATGTATGTATGTATGTATAATTGTTTGGCACGCTCTGCGACCTGAACGGCTCGATGGATTTTAGTTTGAGAGGTGTCTTTAGATTCGTAATTACTTTGAAAGTGATATCGTAATAAAATAAAACTAAAAAAATAAAAGCACGGTAATTTAAAAAACTAAAAATCCCGACTGCTTTTCTGAGCATTCATGAAAAAGCCCTAAAACAAGAAAGTCGTTGTACCCGATTACACTTATCTATATAATATTTTAAATACTGGCAGTCGGGATCCATTCTTAGTTTTTTAAATTACCGTTTTTTTTGACATTCGCATTCGCAAGTAACAGGCGAAAGTATGGCAAATATTTTTACAAACCAAAAGGAAATAATATATTAGTTGAATGACAATACAACTAGTATTATTATTTTTCAATTTAAACTTACTTTAATTTTTTTTTATCACACAACTTCCATTCCACATTTAAAGTGTCAAAAATATCAGTTACATTTAATAAATACAATAACACTAACTGACCTCAAATCGATTAGCTTCGATCAATCTGTCTGTAACGGCTCTGCTATGTTCGGTTTAATCTTGGCTGATAAGAAATATCAAACCTGTATGACATTTTGCATGCTTTGCTGGAAAAAAAACGCATTCGCGAATATCGGATTCGAAAATTCGTATTTGCATTCGCGAATGTGAGAAATATAACATTCGTTACATCACCACAATGATCGGTCCTGTGTGACCGCGACCCTAACCAAGCCACCTTGTAGGATTCCGATTCGCGGTCGACACCCCAGAACTGTTCGGCCCCAACGGCCATCTGTCTAGCAGATTCTGAACATTCAAATATGTTACATAATTTATTATGTTAAATGTTTAACTTTTTTTTTTTAACTGACTTCGAAAAGGAGGAGATTTAAAACTCAATAGGTATATATAAAAATTAAAGATAATAATATGTTCAAGCGGGTAGAAAAAGAACTTATTGAGCATCAAATATATATTAAAATACTGATAATGTCATTATGATGAAAATACAACAAGTGCATATTTACGGCCAGATCGACTGGTTGGTTACAAAAATTTGCGTAAAATTCATTCCGACATCTCAGATGCCATTAAAAAAAAAATAAGTCGTATTTAATCCGCTTTCCAGACATTTATAAAAGTACATCCGAAAGGAAAATGGTTTCACTTGACACGAAAACGCCGTGACCTGTTTTATAAATAATGTATTGATACCATTTGAATCTATTTCCCCAATTACTTCCAAGTGACTGTTGACATGACAACTAAATTTGGCTATAAATACTTCATTCCTAATTAATTACCCATTATAGAAAAATCTGTATTTGTACCATGTAAAGCATCAAGTTGTAAAAAAAATTAAACGATCAAAACTCCTTATTAATAATAATAATCTATACATACACTTGAAGTCGATACATGGCACTGCAATGATGGTAAAGTATTTTTTTTTTTTTGACATAAAAACAACTTTTGGGCAAGACGTCTGTCGGGACCATTAGTATTTCAATAAAATTGGATGGCTAAATATATTAAACGGCTAAAGGCAATATTAGAAAGTGAATGGATCAATTTGGAAGAACCTTTTTACATCTTTACTGCCCCAAGATAAAGTAAAACTGACTGTTTTATACTAATTTCAGCTTAGCAATTCCTATCTCCTCTCGTTATTGAGAAAAAGAGTCTTGATAGATGGACAGACGGGTACCTGTACGCAATAAAAGGGCTTCTATATAGTTAATTTTATGTTCTATTATAAGAAGCACTTTATATCATTCTATTTATAAAATTACGTCGGACTTGGCAGCCGTCCACACTTCGGTGTCATTCCAAATCAATCTTCTTTCTCTTCCTATAAAAATATGAACACCTAAACTATATAAATCATAAACTTTAAATAATATAATTAACTTGCCAGCTCCTGGAGCCAAGGGTTGTGCGAAAGTGAAGCCCGGGGCCCTGGAACAAAGGCAATGAAGGAACAGGGTAGGTTTATAATCAGTGAGAGTCTGACACTATCTCCTGCCCCGCCCGAGAGCAGGATTTTTCATTGGTTGACTGTACCTACCATAAAAAAATACCTTGCCAGCTTGCAAGTTAATAAGAGCCACAGCCGTACGCGAACTCTTTAGATGTCACAGTACCACAAGAACGTCCTCGCCACTTAAACGTCTTCCATCCATCAGATTCCCGCAACCATCGATATATAATGTACTACGCTAGGTCGATGCCCGCATCCCACTCCAGGTTATCTGTATACCTTGTGGAAGGCCTTGCGTGAGCCGGTAAGCAGTGCCCACACCAACTTCACTTGGCAGAAAGCTTAAAAAGGAAAAGTAAACATACGTAAACGTACTTACCTTCCCATTCGACTCCAATAGAGATCACATTCAAGATATTCCGGGAAGAAGCCTATATCTAAACTTAATGCATTATTGATTGAGAAAAGTCTGCCTCGCGACGGTATTTGATCAGAAATGTCCATAAATTGTGGTCGGGGACCGCTAGCGCCTCAGAGCCTCGGGGCCTTGGGGCCTCGGGTATCGATGGCATGGCATCTGAAGAATGTGCGGCTTCATATCGGTGTGTGATGTTTTATTAAATGCCGCCTTACTTCCTTTGTGAATGCTGAGTTATATCTTGAGGTTAAAGACTTAAGTGTTCTATTTATTGGAGTTTATAGCAAGAGTGCGATAATGAAGACGAACAATTTGATAACGTATCTCATAGTTAGCTGTAAGAGTAAGCACCATATTTGTATTCTGTTGTGATATTTTTAGGCGTTTAGTCGTTCAATGACTTCCCCAAGGGCGTGCACAGCAACACCTGTGCAGGTGCTGCTGTGTGTGCGTAGTTGACCTTAGGTTTTAGAACCTCGGGTTTCCTTTAGAGGTATTCACCGCTTGCGGGCATCGGCGCTGCTAGGTTCCCATTTGTAAGGCTCTTGCAAATCAATTGTTTCAAGACTTCTTTGAATCGTCCTGGTAGGTACTATTTATTGTGTCTGGGTCTGATGATGGAAACCAGAAAGATGTGATTGTGAAACTCTTAGACAGCTCTTTTGGGTATAACACGTCAGCCTAGATGAAAAAAACTTTTTTTTTTACTTTGCCTGAAGAAATACTGTATCATATATTTATACGATAGCCAACTAAACGAAAAGAAAAAGAGATTCTTATTTTTTATTCTTTGTCTCTTGCGGTTAGACAACACACTTTGTTTGGTATTGTTTCAAGAAACTATCACTGTTTTCACAGTCCCCGATGTCATAAAACTTATTTTCGGTGCATCAGTCCATATCAAGCTTTATTCAAGTGCCTGCGTTTGAAATTCTTTTGAAAAACCAATACCTGCTAGCTTTAAAAAAAAAAGTGTAAAAATCATTCCTTATCATTACTCTTTTTATATTCCACGAAATTCCTACTCGTTTGCTTGGATTTCAATTCCTTAAAAGCTACAGTCACGCAAACAAATAATAGTGGCATTAAAACACTCAGGAAAATTATAAATTTTATTTTGCAAAAAATTATCTGTAACTTGATGTACTAAACAACTATAGGTAGTTGTGGCAGAAAACACCGGCGTGTGAACTTACGTATTAGTTATTATTGTACAATTGCGGACTCCAAACCACTCATACCTCGGACACTCATCGCATATGCTCTCCTAAACAAGAAAACAGATTTTGATAATTTTTGCTGAAGAATGATAGACAATGCTATTAGAATTTATGAAATTGTAACATCTATGGCATCACATAGAAACTAAACTCCGAAATCTTGCATCGCGCAATAAGAGGTCTCCGCAAGGGTTATGTACCCACCGGGACTTATAGCTTAGCCTGACCTAGCTTAGCGATCCTAAGTCGTCAACGGTCAGCAAACCGTACAGCCCCAGCAGGGCCGAAGCCTACTGGAGCCATAGACCGGCTTCTGAAAAGAAGGTCCACCTCGGGAATGAAGGGCTAAGAAAGTGGGTTTTTTAGTCAGTAACAGTCTGACACTATCTCCCGCTCCACCCAAGGGCAGGAGATTTCAATAGATGATTTTTACCTAGGTACCCAAAAAAACTCTACTGATTGCAACCTTGCCCTATAGCAACTACCTAGCAACCTAGTTACCCTAACGTCCTAACCTATCATACAAACCAGAACAAACGTGAGTTACGTTGGTTTTCTTTGCGGGAAGTCTGTTACCAGAAGACCTAAGGTAACTGACGGAAGTGAGGTAAGACTTGAGGTTTGTGTACGTCATGCAATCTACAGGAAATGGTTTTCTCACTGCCGATCCCGCAGATAAATAGAACCGATGATGGCAAAAGGTGTCTTAGCCACAGACAAATCCCGCCCTTGGGCGGAGTGGGAAGTAGTGTCAGACTCTTACTGACTAAAAACCTACCCCGTTCCTTCGTAGCCTATTCCTTTCGGAAGTTAACCCATGACCCGAGTAGGCTTCGATGACTTTGAGTATTAATGACTATGAAAATTTTGATAAAGCCGCTGCTTGTTTTGATAAAAAGATTTAAAACTGTATTTACAACATTGGCAATAACTGCTAAACTAAAAGTTATGAAGCCGTGTACTAACATAACAATATAGTAAGCAGATGTTCCCTGAATCAAACAATACAAATAATCTCGAAGCCCAATGCAATCTGAAAAGTACGAGCACAAAAATAGGAACAGAAACTGAATTTGCTTGCTGTGGTGACCTATTTCTTTGAGTACCTATGTCTTTTATAACTACGTCGTTCAGTGAGGCACTCTTGTACGAAACGACAGCGAATTCCGATTTTTACGTGTAGTTCTTGCTTGTAACGATGTGTACCTATTATTTTGAAGAGGTAATATTGTGAAGAGGACCTCTAACCAAACTCAAGAGTTTTTAGACATCATATTTTAGATTGTTGTTAGTTAGTTTTAACGTTACGTTTCAATGTACATTTATTTATCTCAGGAACCTGAGGGTTCTGGACCTTTGGAAGGCATACGAGGGGCCGAAGCCAACTCTCAGAGGCCCTTTAGACAATTTTCAAGGAACGTGATACCAACCGACGATTATACCCTGTACGCGCTATGCTAGTGGACCCTAGGACAACCCCCGTTTGAGGAAAAACTATTGTGACATAAAGAAAACAGAAAATAGGGAATGGTGTCAAGAGTCTTAGGGGGACTGGTTACCAGGAACTTATGATAAGACTATGGCTCCTGCCTGAATAATGTTATTAATATCCATCGATAAAAAGGCAGGGGTGACTTGCACACTCAATAAATGGGCTCCCAAAAACGGCCGCTAGCACGAAGTGACGTAGCAACAAGAGAGCAAAATATCGTGAGGTGCTTGAGGAGTGGAGAGGTATACCACGGCCATCAGAACAATCTCGAAAGTACGGTTCAGATCCCTACCAGTACCTTACCGGATTATACATCCTTCTCCCGAGCACGTTAACTCTTGCGAATCTTTCATTGTACATATTATTATAATGGCTAGTTAAGTGTTTTTAGAAGATATGAATATAGATTGACCAATTGTGTAGGCAGTACATTAGCAAAGTAGTGAAAATTAAATATTAACTGTTTGTTGTTACACGAAAACAAAATACACTTTATTTTTTAGTTAAACTTTATTTTTAGGTATGCAGTTAACATGGCAACTTACTGGGCCCAAATAATTTAACGAGTTTACCATCGATTCGAAAAGAAGAAGGTATGTTTATCAGCTATATAGTACTCATAGAACAAGCTCTGCTTAGTTTGAGACCAGGTGACGTTGTGTGATAAGTTTTGGAATATTTATTATACTGTGGACTATTATCTATATCTTGAGCCTTCGCAGTTAAAATTGCAAAAAGCATTCAAATACCCATAGGGAAATAAAACGTAGTTGTATCGTCTCTACGCTCGTATGTCGTATGAGCCTTCCGATATTTCAATTGTTGAAAGGGGCCGTCCATAAATTACGTCGATATTTTTATAATTTTGTTACACATTGTCGTCCTTGTCACAGCTAGTCACATTCATGAGACTCCTCCTCCCTATGTGACGTCACATGTTTTGTAATCTATATTCCTATATAAAAGCGAAATACCACTCACTGATTAATCACGAAATCTTAGAAATTATAACACCTACAAACTTATGCCGCCTTATTCCAAAACGCGATCTAAAATAATTCTGGGACTATTACTAGATTTAAATGGCATTAAACCTAATGATAGTCCCGGAAATACGTATAGATTGCTTTTAATTGGTATTAATTTTAGTAATAATCCCGAAAACTACATTTAGATAGCGTTCAATTGGGATTAAATATAGTAATAGTCCCGGAACTATTTTAGATCACGTTTTGGAATAAGGCGGATAGGGTGTAGACATCCGCTAATAACGAACTAATTTTACGAAACTTAACCCCTAAAGGGGTAAAACGAAGGTTGAAAGTTTGTATAGAGAAAATAACATTCACACGGGCGAAGCTGCTGGCAGAAGGTAGTGTTACATATGTATTTCATTCGCCATAATATTACACATTTAAACAAACCTTTTTTAGTTTACGTTCAACAGATTTTGACTTTTATTGACTTGGGCCCACGTGATGGATTGTGGCCCATACTCTCAACTAGAAAGGAGGCCTAACGTTATAAGGCTGTCACATTCCAAAATTGAATTATATGAATTTTAAAATGTGACGTCATGAAACATAAGAATTCTCCCACCCCTTGACAAACAATGTCACACTTCGTGGATATCCTACTCCCCTCTCCTTAAAGTGTAATGTAATTTATGGATGGCCCCAAACTACAAACATCGTTTCAATAGGGCTTGTTACAAGTAAACACACATATTTGCAATTCCTTCCGTATGACTTTTGCCTTCTTCAACTGGTAATATAAATCTTCAATGGGTACGTTTTATTGTAAAAATAAAATATGTTTTTAGGGTTCCGTTATGAGGTACAGAATGAAAAAAATGGAACCCTTACCTATAGGATCACTTTGTTGTCCGTCTGTCTGTCTGACAAGTCCCTTTATATCGGGAACGCATAGAGGTATCGAGTTGAAATTAAAATCATATACTCAGGTCTGTGGTCCCTTGAAGCTGTCCCTTCAAACTTAACGAAAAAAAAAAGATACGGCTGTTTATATCACAAAAAAACTAACATTTCGACAATCTCAAGGAAATTAAAATTCATACGGTACTTCCCTTTGTCCCAAAATCTTGAATTGGCATGCAAAGCAAGGCCTTACAGCACAGGTATAGTACTAAGTCTGAAAACAGTAAATTTGTTGCTACGTCACAAAAAAATAGTCTCTCACGAGGACGCGGCGATGTTCTGCCCAAACATACGGAACCCTCAGTGCGCAAGTCCGACTCGCACTAGCCCAGTTTTTTATTTCGCTCTCACAATATTCGCTGGTGTAACTCAAAGTCAGCTTAAAAAAGCTTTCGTGCTTTTCCCACATCACCCTTTTATTTACTTTATGTTGTATGTACAAATAGTAAGCCTTTAATGCCATGCAACATTAGATACCTGCCAATCAACCTTTTCGAAGCGTTCTAGAGGTAAGCGAAACAGATGAAATACCGGAATTAGAGACAATAGAAAGACAATAGGTGTGCGGACACCGCTGTCCTCTTGGGACTTGACAGTTTAAGTCTCCGCGAAAAGAGAGCGTCCTCCAACCAGGTGGGTATTGTGTCTAGTCCGGGCAACTATCTGATAATTAATTTCTTTAAGTAAACGAGTCAATGACCTTGTAGGGAGTTGTTGGTCGGTGCGTACTAACTACCTACAGTTCATTGACCTCGATCAGCTAACGTTTACTTAAAGAAAATAATTACGTACATGCGTAAATTAATTCGAGTTTAAAAAAAAGTACTTTATTTTTCGTTTTTATCTTTACAAATCGATAGGGTTTCATGTATAGAATCGACCCTCCGCGAGATTAAAACGACCAAAATTTATCGGTGTACACCCAGCCTATACCCAAATAGATCCTACCCACGCTTGGCATTAAACTAAACTATATGAAGCAAGACAAAAGCCTAGTAGAGATTAACAGCGGCGTCTACCTATCGCGTATTCAAGCTATTGAAGCCAGCTGGGTCAAGTGTTGCTACACGTGAATACTCAGTATACACGGATACATTTACTTGACGTGCCGTGTTAAAATGTTGCCAGTTTACAAGTTAAATGATGGAAGGTGAATGGTTTATCTCTCTGGGAGTGTGGGATTCTATTGATTAAATACGCAGCCTCGTCTCTTTCAGTGCTAAAGGTAAGTTTTTTCACTGAGTGTAGGTAGTTATGGCATTTGAAGAGCCACGAAAAACATGTTATTAATTTTAGAATTTCTCATTGGAATAAAATGCCGGGAAAAGGGTGAAAGTGGCAAATCTATTCAAAACTTTTCCAAAAAGAATTCGGAAAATGTAGACAATCACTCATACGAGTATATTTCAACACCTGATGTTTCTTTTATTACGCCTGAAGTTAACACGTATTTCATTTATTTTTTTCTAACCTACTTCACGTGGTTATTTCTGTGATTTCGATTTTTATGTTTTCATTCCGTAGAAATAACATGGCAGGCAATCCTTTGTTGCCTAAACATTTTGAAGTTGATCGCCTACGGAAATAACAGCTTCCACTGTGGCTGGTACGAGAGGAAGTACTCGCGCCTACGATGGTCGGGAGTTATCCTGCGACACCTGACGCCAAGGGTCTCTTGCAGCAGCTAGGGTGTGGTGAATGCCTATCATATCATCTCGCTCCATAGCGACCTGGATCCGAATCAGAACCGGTCGTGTTCATGAGACCGGTCATATCGCCGATAGCCGATCGCCTCCGCGAGGACACAGCAGTGCTCCACTCAAGCGGAATAGACCTCCACCATATGATCCGCTGTTCATCCGGGCAATCCACAGAGTGGTAACATGCGGATATTTCTTCTGAATGTGAAATAGGAACCTCCTGAAACAACCGTGACCAGTGGGGACCTGTGACAGGTGAAAATTGAGGACTCGTAGTGCCTCTCCAACCACTCCTTAAAGAGGAGAGTTATAACACGTTTGTGGCGTGTTCAATGCCTAATTTCAATCAATTAATTTTTGCATAAGCAGACAAATCATGGCAGAGAAATATCTTGTAACCCTTTTTTATACGGAGCCAAAATTGTAGAAGCTAGGAAGATATTTAAATGATAATTCTGCTTAGGATAAAGTAAAATTAAATATATTAATCAGTCCAAAGGTTCAGAAGAGCGAGGGAGTACACGCGATGACCGCTAATAGTGTACTAAATGCTCGACTAATATAAATTAGTAAAAAAGGGTAAAAATGCAGGAATAAGCATTAGTGCATTATTAGTATATGGTTTCACCAAACAAAAATATTGAACGAGTATTCTAAGTTTCAGGTTATATGCGGTTAACGATCAAAAAAATACTAGATACCGACGCCTACATGCTCCATCAAAATGTAACACTATATTTGACAGACAGACAGCAGGTCAGTCAGTTTATTTATAGCCACGAAGTGTGAAAAGTTCGAGAGCTAATTTAGGCTGTTACAGTTTTTTTTTAACAGTATTTTTAGTAAAGACCAGACTTCGGATTTCGTGGAACACAGTATTATAATAATAAAATGCTACCAAGAATGTTATAAGAATTCAAATATTTTCTGCTGCGGAAAATCATAGTAAGTTAGTCTATGTATCTTTATTTTATTATAATGGAGGCTGGCGTTTGGTCACTATCTCATCCGATGGAGCACGCTTACCTAGATGCATAAATTCACATAATAAAATATGACTTTATGTTGTGATGAAATGTTATTCAATATTCACCACAAATCCACGATATCAAGGTTTTTTTGAGAGCTGAGATTTGATTTAATATTAAATGAATTCTTTCCACATCACGGGTACGAAAAGAGTGAACGAAGAATATATGAAAACTCCGACAGAGTGGTTTCTCAGACCTGTGAAGTCGAATTACTGAAAACATAAAAAACTTTCTTGAGTAGTCAGCATAGAACTAAAGCAGAGTATATTTCGTGAACAACTGTTGTTTCTAAATTCACTAGGTACCCTAGACACAGCATGGATAAACTAGAGTTATCAACCAGGCGTCGCTTGGTTGTAAACAAAAA
The DNA here is from genome assembly GCA_958295575.1 of Leucania comma. Taxonomy (NCBI): domain Eukaryota; kingdom Metazoa; phylum Arthropoda; class Insecta; order Lepidoptera; family Noctuidae; genus Leucania; species Leucania comma. The sequence continues at coordinate 8,631,981 of OY282469.1, forward strand.
GACAGCTTGCAAGAGTAACAAAATAAAACGTGATACTTTCTTTAAAGTAGGTATCGTTAGCTTTTCTTCAGAGCGCCGTATCTTTTCTCCGTCTGAAGTGAGATGTTCTTGTTTTCTTTCGATATCTTGTTTCGTCAAAAATACCTTAACAAGAAGATAAGCTGGTTCAAAAAAAGACATGCCTTTATTCTTAAATCCTATGTTGTATCAATGGTTGCTATGGTTACATGGTGTGGGATGTTTCTTTTCAACTATATCCTTAGCTGTAAATAGAATATTCTAGATATTTTTAACAGTTACTTGGAAACTGAAGATCAATCATCTATAAATATATTTAAACATATAAAAGGATAAACTGACTGACATATCAACACACAGGCGAAACTACCGGGACTAGGACAGTGAAATTTTACACAAAGCTTCATTTTATGACGTAACAAAATTCATCTCAGTCTAAACTTTGTATGGGGAAATCTACTTTCAGGCGGGCGTAACGGCTGCCAGAAGCTAGTATACCTATAAATCGCGGGCTCGCGGACGACGGGCAATGGGTAGGTCGCTGTCCGTCCGTCCGGTGACAGACCGGTCCAAGCTCAGGTCGTTTATGGCGCGCTCTGTTCCCGCGCGCCTTAAGGTAACTGTAGAGGCCCAGCAGGGCCGAAGCCTACTGGGGCTAAAGGTTATGTGAGAATGAAACCTGGAGCCCTGGGACGAAGGCAATGAAAGGAGCAGGGTAGGCTTTTAGTCAGTAAGAGTCTGACACCATCTCCCGCCCCACCCAAGGGCAGTATTTGTCATTTGATGATTTTACCTACCATAAAAAGCATACCTATAAATATGGCTCACAAATGTGTTGTTTTCTTCTGAGGATCTGAAAACGAGAATAAAGATCGTAGCCATAATAAAACTTTATTTTATTTTGTTTCTTTCTTTATCTGTTTACAGAATGGCAACGTCGCATATTATGACACCCTCGAGGATTGACACGATACTCTATTTATAGTCGCCTCAAAGTTTCTGGCAGAACTGAATAAACATACTTGTTTCGTTTTTATCGCGTAAAATATGAATAAACCGCCGCATAACAGTACCTCTACCATGAGTTTTAAGCAATAGTATTCGTCGCTACTCGATATCGACGCCGTAAATGTTTTGTATGGCAAATTTTGGTTCTGCAAGTGACCGCTAGAGGCGCTGCAAAATTTGCCATACAAAACATTTACGGCGTCGATATCGAGTAGCGACGAATACTATTGCTTAAAACTCATGGTAGAGGTACTGGTGGGGATTACGTCATTCATATTCGAAACCGAAAAGATTTTTTTTTATTATATTTTGTGGAACAGATGGTCTGTATAGAGTAGCAAAGGCTTAGTGTTAATTCATTTTTAGATTTCTATGCTAGTTTTATCGATAATAACACTCATTTTTTGGGGCTTACTTTAAAATGGACAAAAAAAAACAAGGATTTTCTAAAGACTGGTTTTCAGGTTTTTGTACCCAAAAGGTGCTAACAGAACCCTATTACTAAGACACTGTCGGTCTGTCTATCCGTCTGTCTGTCTGTCTATTCATCCGTTTGTCTGTATCTGATAAACCGTAAGAGGTAGAGAGTTGAAACTTTCACAGAATGTGTATTCCCATTTTTGGTTCGATAAAATACTGGTTACCTCACGACGTCTTCCTTCACCGTTTCCAGAACATGGGTGATAACCTGATAAGACTGATAAAGTAAATTACACAAAGTAGTAAAACGCCTGGATTTGAACCCAGACTTAGTTACCATTAGGTTACTACATGGCCACCACTGCTCTCAAATTACTCAAATGTCTTATACAGCTTATTCTATAACTTCGACATTTCCACTTTGATAATGTTTAGTTATGTAATAATAATATAATATTCCACAACTATCACACAACGCCATCTAGGCCCTAAGCAGAGCTTGTGTTATGAGTACTAGACAACTGATAAACATACTTATATATTTCTCAATACCTACATTTATAGATACATTACACTCAGGCAAATGATCGTGTTCATCACATAAACTTTTTGTCCGGGGTGGAAATCGAACCTACGACCTCCGGCATAGCAGTCAGAGCCACTAACCACTAGACCAACAGGCCAGTCAAAGTTGTCATTGAAAATTTTCTTGTCCCGAAAATTCCATTACTATATGAATAAGTAGAAAACATGACACCCACCAACATAGATTTACATGACATAGTAACACGGAAAATGTATAGCAACATAACTTCGTAACATGAACGTAATTAAGATTTTCATGAAATATGAGCAAGGGGCGTAATAAAGACATAATTGATTTCACACTCGCCCAGAGATTCGTATCAATAACGTTATAAGTAGGTATTCTCTAATTTCCTCTCGTTTCGTACCGCTAAATGGTTCCCGAAGATTGAATTAAAATTACTTCACCTAAATGTAATTTACGTACAAAATATTTCAGTGCGCAATGACCCGAAATTGATTCAATTTATGCCTTTTACAATGTACTTATATACCTCTTCCTGATGTATAAATTTTAGGGTAGCTATGTATTCGAACCTGGTGTATCTTTTCCATTATATCTATGTAAATACATTCAAAACTGATTATTATTGGTGACAAACAACTCTTAACTGCAAAAATTAGTAAGAAGCACTTTTGACAAATTAAAAGTACTTACTTTGAAATCTAATTTATAAAAGCAAAATACCACTCACTAATCAATCACGAAATCTCAGAAACTATGGGCGGGTTTCTGAATTGAGTATTTTGAGTTAAGAACGTCTCAAACCATACTTAAATGCCAAATTTTGACAGATTTACAGGCTAAAGTAGAGTTTGAGTAATTCTCAATTTCAAATGCTTAAATCAGAAATCGGGGGTAAAAAACCTAAAAACTTCTCAGGTAGGTTGCTGATAGGATTACATCCGTTAAGAACGGATTTTATGAAACGCCACCCCTAAGGGGGTTAACCGAATTTCACGCGGTTAATGCCGCTGGCAGAAGGTAGTTATCAATATTTAGTCAAAAGTTATGAGTATAGACGTAAAGAAAGAAAAACATTGGTGGAAAAGACGCAATCTTACGAATTAGTTACAAATTATAAACATCGTTATGAAAAATATGCACCACGTCCCAAAAACTGGTTGATGCAGAGGGAGAGGAAAGCGAAAGAAAAAAAGGATTGTGTGAGGAATGATATGAAAGAAAAAGGGAGTTAGTGATAGCGTGACGGGCGACAGGACTGAATGGAAGAAAAAATATGTTGCACCGATCCCAAGTAATATAGGACAAGAGCAGGAACATGATGACCCAAAAACCTGTTTGTAATTTCTAGGTAGCATGACAGCATTATCAGCCTTATAATATTCCCACTGCTTGGACTCAGGCCTGCGCTCTACGCGAGCTTAGTGCGAAATGGTGGACGTCATAAAGCAGCTATAACACTACTCGATATTCTGCATAAGTTACACAGACTGTCTTAAAGTTTACTTCCGAGTAAGACAGTCTGACCCTTATTACACTACGCGACGTCGACAAAACCGAACTGAATGTCGAGTGGTGCAATAGATCCTTTAGTCTTAAAACGTTTCGTTCTAGGACATGCGGTTCGGTTTCCACACGAGGTTTTGCTTCAACATTCATCAAGATTTTATTACTAAAAATGGTACAGTCTTGCTCTTCTCTAAGTTAGAGACTTATATTAATGGTTTTATTGCTTATAATAAAATTGTGTAAATACATAAATACATATCATTACCGCAAATAAATAAGTATATATTTATTTAACCTCACTATCCGGAAAAAACGAACTATTGGTTTTTAAGGCGGGCGGCGCTCCGCATTCCAGAGTAACGAAGTTCAAGTATCTGGGGCAAAGAGTTACCGATAGTCTGTCTGAAGAGTGGATTTGGAGAGGGAACGCAGACCATTAGCATGTAGGTCTTCACGTTGTACAAAGGAGGTTAAAATCACACTTTTCAGGTCGTACTGTCATCTTTGTACACATGCGCTCTATGGGTCGGTTATAGAAAAAGGTCGTATAGTGCTCTGCGAGTGCAATATAATAATTAATAATGCTTTTAGGTTAATGTTGAGGCTACCGCGCTTTTTAAGTGCATCGAGAATATCCGCGGAGGCGGGCGTGCCTGATTTCTATGCTGTCATGAGGACACGAATAGCATCCCTGATGCGGCAAGTGCGCAACAGTTCCAGTTCCAACAACCTAGTAGCTGTTGTGGCCGACAAAATGGACACTGTGGACAGTCCGATGATGTGGATGACGACACATCGTGCCTCATCTAAATATATTAAAATAGATTTGTCTTTTTAATTTTGTACGTTTAATTTGTTTGTGTAAATGTGATTTGTTCTTGTATATGCAATTTGTTGTGTAGGCTAATTGTGATTGTTATGTATATACTGTCTTATATCTACCATAGTAGGTTACGGATTCCAAATCATGGGAAAAGCTAATAGGTAATCAATTTGTTACTATTAGTCTTACTATGTAAGCTAAGTTTTCTCCTACACATGATTTCTCGTAAGAACTCGCTTTGGAGCTTCTCAGTGAACATAAAAAGTAAATATTTACATTTATAAATCTAAGTAGGTAAGTATGTATACACAGAGATTGTGGTAAATATTCAACTTTCATAGAAACTGTAAAGCTACTCTAGAGCTCTTCAAAGTGACCTTTCTAAGATGCGTGGGATGATAAATTCTGCATTAGAATACTATTCTAAATTCAACGGGGAATGGACTGGTCAAGCAAACAATAATTTCGCAGCACAATACTTGTCATCAAAGACTATATTTGCATCATAAAATAAACATGCAACCAACCAAGATTCCATATTGAGTAAACATAATCAGCCTTATTATGTTCATAGTCAAAACTATTTATTTGCAGTTCCCACTGCTGGGACTCGGGCGTCATATCTAGGAGAGGGAATAGCGCCATAATCAATCTGTGCGAGTCGGTGGATGCCTTCGAAGTTTTTGTTCTACTTTCCTCACGATGTTTTCCTTCACCGTTTTGGGAGTCATGGTGATAAAATAAGTTACACAAAATAAACCTGCATTGGAACCCACAACCTACAACTTGTAAGCTGGTAACCACTTTGCCGCCAATTAAAAACGACTTTATCCAGGTTCTTAGCTAAAAATTCAAATTCTAAAATTATAAAACCTAGCGAAAATACTGGCCATTTTTTTTTTCAAATATTGCAATAAGCAGAACTTTATTCTTTTATTGAGTCCATAAAACTTAATTCATAATATTATTTCTTGTCAAAGCTTTTATACTGACATAAAAATCCAAACCAATATTTTTTATTCTGTGTGATGGATGCATTTATTGTTGACTTCACTTGGGGAATTCAAACCTTTGAAACTGAAACTAATCTTTGAAAGAAAACAACACAATAATAAAATTTTACACAGTAAAGAAAATAAAATATAAAACGTATACCGTAATAGTACATTGTGATACAAGTGTGTAATGTAAGTGGTTACCGTCGAGAAGGTATTAAGATCCGAGCCGTGGCGAGGATCTTAAGAGAGCCAAGAACGGTAACCATACATTACTCACGTGTATCATACGACGTTTTTCAATACACTTGTGAAGAAAAATAATTTAGTAACATTTTTCATAATATGGCGGTAAAAAATTAAATCTGTTTTCATAAGTGTGCATCATTTTTTTTTAATTTACCCATATCTGAAGGTTATAGGTGGCTTTATAGTCTTTTGATAAAGTTGCCAAGTATTTGTTTGTTTTCTTGCGTGAAAAGTTCATACGATAATGTAATTTTAAGTGACAATAGAATACGGATGTAACATTTTCCAATGTTTTTGTAGTATTTGACTTTATTTAATATTGATACAGCCAATGAACTTCACTCGAAAAAATTACACCAAGAACCACGCGCATCGCGGCCATAGACCACAAAGAAAAAACAATTTTTATTTGAACGAACGATTTATTTATTAAATGTTTTATAACAAAACATTTAATAAATAAATCGTTTTTATAAGTGAAAATGGTTGAAATAGCATTAAATAAGTAATAAAACACTCATTTATAATATTAAACGAACGCAATAACCTAATAAATAAAATATGTATTTTTTCGTATTCAAAATTTGATTTGCAAACAAAGAGGTTGAACAAAAAGGTTATAGCTACATTACAGCACTAGTGCGTAATGGTAATCAAAATGTCACAGTTTGGTAACGGATGCCATTATATACCTAAGTGTAGTGCAATAAAAGCCACTTTCTGAGCAAGTGTATTGAAATAGTACATTATGATACAAGTGTGTAATGTACATGGTTATCGTCGCGGCGGTATTAAGACCCGAGCCTTGGCGAGGATCTTAAGAGAGCCAAGAACGGTAACCATACATTACTCACGTGTATCATACGACGTTTTTCAATACACTTGTGAAGAAAAATAATTTAGCTAACTATTATTACAACAGCAAAACTAGGAAAAAATTTCATAATATGGCGGTAACATTCATAGGCACGCATCAATTTTTTTTTAATTGACCCATAGCTGAAGGCTATGGCTACATAGTCTTTTGATGAAATTGCTTAGTCGTGGTTTGTTTTCTTGCGTGAAAAGATTTCACGATAATGTCATTTTTAGTGACAACAGGATGTAACATTTCCTAATGTTTTTGTAGTATTTGATTTTATTTAATTAATATAACAATGAACTTCACTCGAAAAAATCACATTACTTGAAACCGCATCTTAAAATGACGGCCATAGACCACAATTTTTTTTTATTTTTTCGTATTTAAAATTTGAATCGCAAACAAAGAGGTTGAACAAAAAGGTTATAGCTACATTACAGCACTAGTGCGTAATGGTAATAAAAATGTCACAGTTTGGTAACAGGTGCCATTATGTACCTAAGTGTAGTGCAATAAGAGCCACTTTCTGAGCAAGTGTATTGAAAAGTTATGTTATATAATAGGTCAAAAAATATGCAACAAAGTAAATATCTTTTTTGAAGATTATAACAAAGAAGAATAGGGCTTTGTCATATGGTAAATCTATATATGTATTGTCGCCGTAAAATTGTAAATACCGTTATATTACGATCTATCTCACGATATTGTAAACTATCGAAAGATTGTGAACCTTAGCAAACCAGTCACGATTTAACGCATTATTTTTCGGTATATTGTAATATACCGACTTTCACGCGGGCGAAGCCGCTGGCAGAAGCTAGTCAGTAAATAATTCTTTCCCACTTTGGATGGACCTAGAAGTGTCTGACTTTTACTGACTATAACCAGCCCGTATTTTTTCAATCACGCTTTGCGTTGCGTTCTAGGGTCGCGGTCTCTTTGAAAAAAAATCGAATAGGGGAGAACAGGGTTATAAATTTTCTATCGTCATTTCAGTAGAAATACTTTCACTGCTGAATGCAAATCTGATATCATGTCAACTACACGTAAACAGGTGATGATTTTTTTAAGTCACTAATTTAGGACCGTAATTATTATTCAAGATTTTATTTTACAACTTTGTTGACGTGATAAGTGTACAAAATGTATTTAGAATAATGCACATCCGAATACACCCCATTTGAAAATAATGTTACAATTTTAAATCAAGTACTATAATTAAATGCAGAACCAAATGGATTCCTGAATGGTGATCCTAGCAGGCAGGCAGTGTTCTGTATCTTCTACCTACTGCTATTGAAAAAAGGCGTGATACTTTCTGCTACATTCAGAAAGGTATAGCATAGCTCAGCCTTATATTGCTTCCAATGCGGGGACTCGGGCCTCCGCTCTAGAAGAAAGAATGGGCCAGTGCGGGTTGGTTGGTGGATGTCACGAAAGAAATAATAATAATTCTATTTATTTGTAACAAAAAACACATACAGATATAATCAAATTGAAACGATGATAACAGCAGTAATATAAAACTCACAATATATCACAAAAGAAAGGCAGTTAAAGTAAAATATCAACAGCAAACACCAGCCATATACAGAAAACAGTTTAGTTTATCCCACTGAAAACGAATTAAATGTTTAGTCAGCGGACTGTAAAAAATGATGTTACATTCGTCCGAGCCGGAGAGCACTGACAAATGATCTGTACAGTTTATTGATTGCACACCAGTGCAACATTTGATGCGTGTCGGGCGCAAAATTCGTGGATGTGATTTCACTGAAAATAGTATATATTATTTGAAGCAGATAATCCAGTTACCACATACTACATTAGCTTAAGTCAACCGCCAAAACTTACAAAAATTGATTTAGGATTTATAGGAGTAACTGGATTACTTGGTTTTGAATAGGTAAACCAATTGAAGCATTGTTCCATAATATTCTGAAAAAGACGAACATACACACCTAATAGTCCCTATTATGGGACTGACGATAGGTCTAATCTGCCTGACCTGTTCAAATTTGTCAGACAGATTTGTGCCGATAGTAATAGTACTGGAAGGGCTGTAGCTGTGGCATGTAGCTGTGGCTCCTAGGTTCTGGTGTTTATGAATATATACTCTAGGCACAATATTTGTCGACGAAGTGGACAAGCTCCTTGAAAGAGTAATTGCTTATAGTATTAGGTGGGATTACAGCCAAGCACTTGTTTTTATTATTAAAAAAATAATTACAAGCCTCCTCGTTAGGTGGCTAACGGAGGGCCAGTTTGCTTTCCACAGGGGCCACGGTGGACCACTTTATGCGTGAGCGAATCCTCACGACGGGGGATATAGTGTACTGGGGTCATCTTAACGATGTATATTGACATCGCCAATGTCTTCTATACCCTGCCCTGGAGTTAGCACTACAGTATCTGAACTTTTTTTTAAATTCAGATGCCGAACTACCTCTGCCGTGTGGGCGAGCTCTATTTGATGGACAAGGCCGTTATCAACCAAGCGGTATCCCACAGGAATCGGTTTTCGGGCCGCCTTTGTTGGACATTGGTTACGATTACTTGCCGTGCGGCAACCTCCCTATTGTCGTCATACCGCGATAAGAATTTAAAAGTTGAATAACAAAGACCACCCTACTACTGACATTTCGCCAGATATAGTTAAGTCCTATGAAGAAAGGACAACACTATTGCCTTGGAACGAGCTCTGATCCAGACTCTGGGCTGCTTATAAGAAATTCGATCGTAGCCCACAGAGCCGATCTAAAAGACGATCTCTGAAAAGCGCTTAGTGGTAGTAAACACATGACCTAATATTTAGCCGTATTAGTTACTACCATTGGAATAAAGAGGTAGAACACAAAATTATTTGGTAATGAAGAAGCTATCACATTTTAATTGCAGCGTATAAAAAAAAATTAGTTAAAACAACTCAACACACAATAGAAAACCAAAACAAAATGGAAGCAACAAGTTGAAAACATTTCGGAAAAACTTTTGCAAACAGATAAAATACAGGTAAAATTCGAGTTTCGACGTGTCGCAACAGTAAATACTTCCATATTCCCCCGAAATCGTAACTTTATCCCCATTGAGAAAACACAATGCATCTGGAAAGTTTTCACATAAACAAAACATAGTCGTGTCTCGTAAATAAGCAAGATGGCGAGACTTGGGACAAGGCCGGCCTGCCCGGGGACGCAGGCCCTTTCAATGAACTCTCCGCGGCGCGGCCATTTCTTTCTTTATTTCTTTTTGCTGTTGAAATTGTATTTTTGTTGATGCATGTTGATGCGGCTCGTGATGGATGAAAGTTACGTACGCTGCTGGACAGCTCGTGTTATTTAAGTGGACTCTTTCATATGGTCACAATTTGATTGAAAGTTCTAAATGGTTGTCTGACATGAAAATGTAGTAATTTATTGACAGAGCCTTTTGAGTAAAGCCTTTTTTGCTAGTTATTACTTTCCCATGGCTGGGCAAAGGCCTCCCCTATGTTCTTTCAGACATTTTGTTTCTGCCTCTAAAGCTAAATCTCTTTAGTATAGTAAATTACGAGTATTTTAGTGCATACATGGAAAAGGAAATCTTTCAGCAGAGTTTTCAAAAAAGTTTACATATTTCTCACAAAACGTTTTGAGAACATATTCATAGGAATTCCCTACCGCAGCGCAGGTGTAACAAAAAAGATTTCGACTATCAAACATACATATATCCCGTCCACTTTTTTTTCAATGGTGACATGCATCGCCCACCTCGTTACATTACAAACGAAAAATATGTCGATTTGAATATGTGTGTACCCTTACATTTAACCTATATAGAACTATTATCTATTCTAAGCTATTGAACTAATATCCCCACCACTATTCATTATTCAACAATTTCAATATTCTAATCATATGTGTTAGGCAGCTATCGGCCAAAATAGTATATTTTGATACAAGTGCAGAAAGTTTGTCATCGGGACCGAGGCGGAAAACTCACGAGCCGAAGGCGAGTGTGTTATAGAGCCGAGAGCTGTAATGACCAATTCGCACGTGTATCAAACGACGTTTTTCAATACACTGACGAAGAAATACTTTCTCTGAAAATTACAACGCACTTTTGTTCATTTTGTACTGAAGAAAAATTTTCTAAGCTGTCAGACATTTTAGTTTTGATTTAGATGGCAGCAGGCTATCAGAAGTATTTTTTTACCTTATATTCACGATATCTGGCGGCCGCGGCGTAGCGTCTAAAGAATTCTCTTCAAATCGTTAATTCAACATTTTTTTCACAAATAACACAAATAAATAGGTTAGATAGTATTTAATAGATTTTTTCCCGCGTTTAATCTTTGCAGATTGAAGAAGAAGCAAAGGTATCAAATCGTTATACATCCTAATATTAATAAAAATAAAAATTCAAATATATTTGAATTTAGAACGCAGATAAATGTTAATTTGTTGGTAATAACAAATTATTGTGTAAGTTATCATTTTTATTTGTTATATTCTGTTCAAAAACACAATTTAAATTTTCATTAAATATTAAAACCTTAAATATCCGCCTCTTTGCTTTAAAAAAAAAATAAACAATCAGCCTTGACCGTGACGAAATAGGAATGAAAAAAGCCCTTGGTATGATAAATTTAAAAAAAGCCCGCGGGTGATATGTAACATGCCATGTCGAACGTAATTGTAGTGCGATAAGAGGCAGTTTTCGAGTAAGTGGATTGAAAAAAAAAATTTGGTTGTCTATAAATAGACAGTTTAATTCATGAAGAAGTTTTGTAGCAATAATACTTGCTTATTATAGTAGAGAAAAGCCGAGAATTTCAAAGATTTATAACAGCCGTGTGAAGCTGCGGTGGGTTGCTAGTAGAAATATACAAATGTGATGATAATGTATCATGGCAGCGTGAAATGTGGATGACGACTTAAATAAAACAAGAAATAAAGAGGCTCTACGAATTGTATTTACTAATCCAAGATAAGAGAAAAATCTGAAAAATTTTCGCTACATGTCTTGGTGAAATCTTGTGAAAATTGTACTTAAGTACAGATACTCATTTTAGAAGTACTTTTTTCACCTCGATTTCCCTTAATAAAAAGTTGGATCGAGTGAGGCAAGAATATGCCAATTCCTCTTTTTTTAATCAGTGATTGGTTGCAAAAAAAAAAATACAAATGGTATACTTAGCAATTATTTCTTGGAATATAAGCTTCATTTGGCCTCAGGATATCCCACACACACAATAGTGATTTGTGCTTATAACAGCAATTTCTTTAAATACATAGTTCTTACTTCCTTCATCCACGCTATAAATAAATCACGGCTGTCTTTTCCGTTTTCCTCTTCAAAGATTGTTTAGATAGACTTTACCGATTTCCAGCAATATATGTATATAAATAAGCAGTGTTGGATTAAGCCAGCGCGGGGTCTTTAGCAAATCCTAGCAAGGGAATGGGCCCCTTGTTAGAATTTGCGCACCAAATCTTTGTAAAACGAAAACGAATTAAAACTCTTTCAAATTATTTTTGCACAAACCGCGCGGATCTTAGGTAGCGATAGCCCTATAGGCAGTTGTTAAATTGTCTTAATAGATAATCTGGAATCGATTAGATTTCATAATAATAAATAAATAAAATAAAAAAATAAAAAAGCCTTTTATTTCCTAGTAATTTCTAACATACTTTGAAATGTGACAAGTTTAAATAAAATATAATTATCTCTCAAGATTGCTCACTTTACATTTACTTTATTAATTATAATATAATAATTGCGAAATAATTAAAGTAGCAATTGATAATTGGTTAATAATGATAATTAAAAATTAATAATCGTAATAATGATAATTGAAAATTAATAATAGTAATTGAAAACTGTAATAATATTTTTCTAATTAAAATTAAAATTGATAAATAAAAAATGATAATAATTATTAATAATCAACAATAACAACTGCAATAATTTATATTTAGAGATTGCTCTTTAGGAACCCCTCTCAGGTGAAGGCCTCTTCCAAGGATTTCCATCTGTCTCGATCCTGGGCTATTTGTTTCCACTGCGGTCCAGCTATTTTTTTAATGTCGTCTTCCCAGCGTGCGTAGGGTCTACCTTTATGACGTTTGCCTTGTGGTCCCTGCCACGATGTTACTGTTTTTGTCCATCGGTTAAAAAAGATAACCGATGGACAAAAACAGATTTCATAATATGATACCTTAAATGGTATAGATACCCACTTTTGTAAGTACGTACAAGTGGGGCCCCTGATCCGCGGGGTTTACTTGAGGGGAGGGGGAATTTGCTACTCTTGCTATATGGCTTATCCAGCATTGTATATAAATAATATCTATATATTGTCTTGTCTTGCTGTATTTTTGGGAATCGAACTGGTCCACTTTAATATCATCATATTAGTAATAAATTATACCTATTTGTTCTCTCTTCACAAAGGTTTGCTTAACTAAGTAACCTATTCATAAGAAGTTCCTTTATTTGACTGGGATCGTTACTCACCAGGCCTTCACAATAAATAATACAGTTTTTTTTAAACACGATGTCAATGGGAATGGGAAACATTGTCGATGGGAAACATTCGACTAAGGTATATAATTAGACAAAATCAATAAGAACAAGTGAGAAGAGGAACAATTCTATGAGTGTATGTTTTTTTTTGAGATGCTAAATCTTCTATTGACTGCTGCCGCTCTAGGGTGGAACGGGGCATAGACGAAATCAAGCGACGTATGGTAATCACTAGGTCTGCTATGGATAAAATGAAAAAGATCAGGGGTAATAGGAACATTACCAAGACCACGAAAACCAGGCTCGTTTACCGTCTAATATTCCCCATTTTCCTCTATGCATTCGTGAATCTAAGAGGAAGAAAGTTGATGCGTTGGAGGTGTGGTGCTGGAGACGGATGCTAGGAGTATCATGAATAGAGTTTCGTACGAATGATTCCATCTTAAAAGAACTCACACTTTAATGGGCTGGTGCTGCAAAATGCCAACTAGCAGCTTTCAACTCGGTGGACAGGCGTGCGAAGAGGCTAATTGGTGATCTAGATTTGGTTAAGTCCAAAACTACTTACCATCAGGTGGGATCGCAGTCAAGCACTAGTTTATAACAAATAAAAAAAAAGCTCAGCATCAGATAGTGCCTATCACAATGCAGTCGCGCATTTTTACCTTCTTCAGCCATGTTTCTCGTCGTGGTGATGACTCCATAGAGCGTCTCGTAGTGCAGTTGAGGGCACCAGGCCACGTGGTAGATCACCATTGAGATGGACAGACCAGATCAAGGCCGCAATTAAGTGCTTGGTTTACGAATGTACCCGGAAAGCTGCAGTCCAAGATGATCACTTATCGTTATTCACAGTGATGACCACGACCACTCTGACAAGAGTGTACCGACTGATAAGAAGAAGGGTGGAGCGGGTGTCACACTTTTATTGAAATAAAAAACAGACCTGTAAACTCGCCTGTGTCCTTCAGTTGCCCTTTACGTTGTAGGACCACAGATTCCCTTTCAGAAATTCCCTTAGCCTGTTCTGCTGGATGCCTACGGTTTTGCTTATATCTCCTTAAGGTTTTTTTTTAATTTTTTTATGTGGTAGGTAAAATCATCCAATGATAAATCCCGCCCTTGGGCGGAGCGGGTAATAGTGTCAGACTCTTACTGACTAAAAACCTACCCTGTTCCTTCCCTGCCTTGGTTCCAGGGCCCTGGTAATCTCCTTAAGGTGAGTGTGGAACACTATGCGCCCGCGACGAATCGGGCTCTGTCCTTACCGGACGTCCAGACGACGAGCTATCCATGGCTCGTCGTCCTCGTATCTTTATCAGGCCCTAATAATAATCCAGCTAATACATCTTTGCTACATGGAACGACTGCACGTCTGACACCAAAACCTAATTGACAATTATATGAAAGATCATGACTTGAAAAACAGGATCAGCGTCTAACTTATTACTAGTTTTTATTCATATATACATATAGAATAGAATAGAATAAACATTATTGTACTCCAAAATAAAAAAAACCGGGCAAATGCGAGTCGGACTCGCGCACTGAGGGTTTCGTTCCGTACAAACTTGGTAAATTGCGGTTTACGGTTTATGACGTATTAAAAAAAAACTACTTACTAGATCTCGTTCAAACCAATTGTCAGTGAAAGTTTGCATGGTAATATAAATCATTTGTTTTTTTAATTTTATCATTTTCCTTTTTTTGAAGTTACAGGGGGGACATTTTACCTCTTTGGAAGTGTCTCTCGCGCAAACTATCCAGTTTAGAAAAAAAAAAATTAGAAACCTCAATATCATTTATACATCCTCCATTGCGGCCAGAACTGCAGTCGTTTTATTGCGGAGTTCTTATTGCCACCTTCTAGCTTCATCATCAGGTCTTGACTACCATATAAGATCAAAGTACTCGTCAACAGAAATTAAACGCGTTCAAAGGGGTTGCATTGGTTTTTTTTATGGCTCAGTTCCTATGGCCACCTTCCAGCTCCATCATCAGATCAGCTCCATGTCATCATAATATTGCATTGTCACGCGATTTACACATGTATGTAAAATGTCAGCTCAATCAGTAACCGGAAAGTGGATCAAATTTAATTTGCAAGATTTGATGACAAACATCGCAACATGTGAAACTAATATAAAGCTTGTAAAATTAAAGAACACAAAAATCTTTTCTATTGATATATATCGTTCGTTATTGTATTATCGTTCCATACATTTTTGCCCATCCTCCTTTAATTTGTAATAATGACAATGCAATAAGGTATTTTTTTTAAATTAGAACGAAAAACGAAAAATATCAACTTTCAAAAGCAGAAATACCTTAGTATCTGGATCTGTACGAAAAGAGCTATCGAATCGGCAGATAGATTTTTTGTCGTTTGCATAATATATCGATAAAACTCTATCTAGCGATCAACACTAGGCATGTATTAAAATGCAAATAAAAACCATTTGAATATCTGATAAAAACAGATTGAAATCGAAAAGAGAAAATGAATGAAATTGATTTTTGTTTCTCTTTTCGTTTTTGTTACAGGCACCGGTGAAAGATTGAAAATTTTTAGGTTTTCCGGCTTAGCTCCATCCTGAAATCCTGTCATTGAATATACCATGGAGGGTGGTGAAGCGAGAAGTATGACATATTGACTAACCGAACATTGGCTTCATATTTGTTCAATATTGGTTTGAGGACTTTGCTGCAATCCTTTTTTCTGAAATCCTTTACAGTTTTAGAAGAGTTTTTTTTTACCATTGCAGATTAACAGTCCAATTTGTATATAAAGTATTTAACGGGTTCCCTATTTGTTTGCGAAACTTGTTGATTCGATTTTTTTTTTTTATATAGAACACGGTGTGTCGATAATTATGTTGTACCATGTTGTATTCCATCGATGCTTTATTGGTGCGATGTAACGTTTGTGCTAAAAATCCTGTTGCGAAAAACCCTACAGAGATTGCTCATTAGCACGATAGTTTTTCGGTTCAAAATGCCTACTGACATTTAATATTAATAACCTTATTAAGGAAATAGATTAAAAAATAAAAAATAAACTTTATACAAAAATAATACCTAAAACCGCCTTCAGTATAAAAAAAAAACCTAAAAACTGCATTATAATTTTACTTTCAGAACTCGGTATTAAATAAAGAAAAGACAAAACTATTAAAGAAACACCGACCTCCGAAATGAAAGTTATTTTGCAGTTTTTACCCGACTGCGCCAGAAGGAGGGTTATGTTTTTCGAGAGTATGTATGTATGTAAGTATGTATGTATGTATGTGTGTATAATTGTTTGGCACGCTCTGCAGCCTGAACGGCTCGATGGATTTTAGCTTGAGAGGTGTCGTTAGATTCGTATTTACTGTGAGAGTGACACTGGGTATATCAAAATAAAAAATAAACAAAATGGCGGATTTTTTGCGCCAAATTCAAATGTTTGGCACGCTCTGCGACCTGAACGGCTCGATGGATTTTAGATTCGTAATTACTTTGAAAGTGATATCGTAATAAAATAAAACTAAAAAAATAAAAAATAAAAAACGGTAATTTAAAAAACTAAAAAACCCGACTGCTTTTCTGAGCATTCATGAAAAAGCCCTAAAACAAGAAAATCTGGCAGTCGGGACCCATTCTAGAAAGTCAGCCGTCTAGTCAATAGATTGGAGTAATCTGCAATGTAATATAGGTATGTGCTCTCAATTCTAGAATGGGTCCCGACTGCCAGATTTTCTTGTTTTAGGGCTTTTTCATGAATGCTCAGAAAAGCAGTCGGGTTTTTTAGTTTTTTAAATTACCGTTTTTTTTTAGGGTTCTGTACCTCAAAAGGAACCCTTATAGGATCATTTTGTTGTCCATCTGTCCGTCTGTCAAGACCCTTTATCTCGGGAACGCGTGGAGGTATCGAGTTGAAATTAAAATATTATACTCAGGTTTGCGGTCCCTTAAAGCTGTGAATAAATCAAACTTATCAGTTAACGGAAAAAAAGATAAGGTCGCTTAAATCGCAAAAAAAAAAACATATGTTTCGCCACTCTCAGAGAAATCAAAATTCACAGGCTGGCAAGGCCTCATAACACAAATATAGGAAAAAATCTAAAAACTGTAAATATGTAGTTACGTAAAAAAAAAATATGTTTCGGAAAAAATCTTAATAACTCAATTAGGGAATTGAACTGTTTTCATACGTAACTTTTTACGGAACCCTCGGTGCGCGAGTCCGACTCGCACTTGCCCGGTTTTTTTCTTATATTGGAGACGGTTGTATTTCTTTTTTGTAAAAAGTTTTTAATCTGCGAAAACTCATTATCAAATCATCGCTTACCATCATGTGGAACAGTGGTCAAGCGCGAGCCTATAAATAACAAATCTGTAACTACGTTGGTGTACTTTGTTGTTATTTCACATTAAATAGGCATTTGATAAATAAATTATTTATATAAAAAGATTTATAGAATATATATTTTAAGAAGCTTTTGTTTTTATGTATTTTTGATGTTCATAAATCACGTAAAAGCCAGCTTGTGAAATGTAGAAATACGATTTTAAATTGTATTTCGAAAGAGGCTTCAGACACTCCTGAGACACATCTTGACTACCAGATGTTTTTAGATCTCTACCTAAGTACTGTACAGCTCTGAGATTAAAAAAAAAATCGTATACGCGTTATACTTAACTTTATGAATTATTCCTTTGAATGTCATCTTTCACATTATTATTATAAAATTGCTCGGGCCGGTTGGTTTTTTTTAGAGCGGGAAATTACCAAACAACTCCTCCTGCGTGAAGCGAAAGAGGTTGGTAGACTATTACTGACTAAACTCCACCTTTGTTCCTTCAGTTGCCCTTTACCTTCCAGAACTTATGTAACTCTTACATACAAACCCGCAGCCCTAGCAAGCCAATCAATTGCTCGTTACGACTTACGGGAATGCCAATACCCTAGTAGGCCTCGTCCATTTTGCTACCCACAAGTCCGCAAACCCGTGCCTACACTGGCCAAGAGTCGCTCCCGACGCATGGGATATCTCCTACGGTGGCGCACAATGGTTCGATTTTGAAAAATAGTGGACATTCGATGGTAAATGACAAATTCAAAATTGGCTGTCACGTAGAACACGAATTCATAGACCAAACGTATAAATTCAACTCTAGCAACATCTTGAGGCGCCATATTTAATAATAATAAATTATAAATTGATTAGTCTACTGTTATAGAATGTGTCTTAATACTAAACTTACGTTATAGGTAAAATTAACATTGTATTGAACTGTGGTCCCCAAACTATAAGCAGCGCCTGAATCTTGATTTAGAAGACATATAACTTTCATACTTGTAACAAGAATTTTTAAATGTGGTATACATGTATACACCGTTAAATTTTAGTCGTTTTAATCCCGCGGGGAGGATCGATTCGGTACATGAAACACTGTCGATTTGTGAAGAGAAAATTAATAAAAAACAAAGTACTTTTTTTAAAACTCGAATTAATTTACGCATGTAAGAAATTGATTTCTTCAAGTAGGTAAACGTCAGCTGATCGAGGCCAATGAACTGTAGGTAGTTAGTACGCAATGACCGACAACTACTTACAAGGTCATTGAATCGTTTACTTAAAGAAATTAATTTCGTACATGCGATTTAACTCGAGATAAAAAAAAGTACTTTATATTTTAATTTTATCTATACAAATCGATAGTGTTTCATGTACCGAATCGACCTTCCGCGGCATTAAAACGACCAAAATTTAACGGTGTATACAGATTGCTACCAGTATCAAATACTGGTAGCCATCTGCCTACTGAGATAAAAGTACAATAACAATGACAAATATAAAACAATAAGCATAGATAAATAGACTTTGTAATAGCGTGATGTTAGTTGGTGTTAATCATTATAGTAATGGCATGGCGTCATTTCAAAAACTCGCAATAGTACATTATGATGCAAGTGTGTAATGTAGGAGGTTACCGTCGAGGCGGTATTAAGACCCGAGCCTTGGCGAGGTTCTTAAGAGAACCAAGAACGGTAACATTCATTACTCATGTGTATCATACGACGTTTTTCAATACACTTGTGAAGAAAAATAATTAAGTTAACTAATATTCTTCTTCTCTGTCGTTTCGCTCTTGGCAGAGCGGTCGTGGTCACGTTGAGGCGTCCACATTGGTGATAGAGGCGGACACAGCTTTCTTAACGATCTCCCGCCATCTCTCTCTGTTGGAAGTCTGTCGGGCGCAGTCTGACACGCAGTTACCCACTGCGGATTTCACCTGATCAGTCCATCGCATAGGTGATCGGCCGCGCAATCTGGTTCCCTCCACTTTTCCTTGTACGACTAGCCGCTCTATTGAGTTGTTATCGCGTCTAGAGACATGGCCAAAGTACTGCAGTATGCGCGTCTGTACTATGGTCGATAGACGCTTTGTGATGCCGAGCTCCTGAAGTATGGACACATTGGTGCGGAACTCTGTCCAAGATATGCCGAGCATCTTCCTCCAGCACCACATTTCTAGGGCATCTATCTTTCTCTTTTCAAACTCACGCACTGTCCATGTCTCCGCCGCATAAAGGAAGATTGGGAATACTAGCGTTCTCATGAGCCTGACTTTGGTGGCTTTGGTAATGTTTCTATTCCTCCAAACCTTCCTCAACTTCTCCGCTGCGGCTCTGGTTATGGCCATACGACGCTTCACTTCATCTACGCAACCACCATTGTTTGAGATTAAAGCCCCAAGATATACGTATGTTGGGGCCACATCGCAATTCGCAATCTGCGTAACCTCTGGCGAATTGTCATTGACACGGTCCACGATCATAATCTTGGTCTTAGATCTGTTAATCTTCAATCCAAACGTTAGACTTACGCGCTCCATTTTCTGAAGTAAGGCCTGCATGAGGTCTGCGTTACTAGCAAATAAGGTGGTGTCATCTGCGTAATACTAATATTACACTAATATTACAACGGTAAAACTAAATCTGTTGCCTATGAGCACGCGCTAGGCTATGGCTATATGGTCTTTTGATCATATTGCCTAGTCGTCGCTTGTTTTCTTGTGTGAAAAGTTTTTACGTTAATGTCATTCGTAGTGAGAATAGAATATGGATGTAACATTTTAAAATGTAGTATTTGATTTTATTTTACTAACACAAACCATGAAAATCACTCGAAAAAATTACGCCAAAAACCGCGCGCATCTTTAAATGACGACCATAGACACAAACAATTTTTATTTTTTCGTATTCAAAATTTGTTTTGCGAACAAAGAGGTTGAACAAAAAGGTTATAGCTACATTACAGCACTAGTGCGTAATGGTAATCAAAATGTCACAGTTTGGTAACAGGTGCCATTATATACCTAAGTATAGTGCAATAAAAGTCACTTTCTGAGCAAGTGTATTGAAAACTATAGTTAAAGTGTAGTTTTTTTTTTTGTGATCGCTGGTCTACAGAGCGCGAATAATGTTAGTTAAGGACTATTCTTGCCGCGTCTGGCAGAGGGTGTACATGTACCCAGACTTTGAAGACACGAAAACTAAATATAACTTAGTAAATATCTTAGTTAAGCTCAATGTGGTTATTTGGTGTTTCAGCACAATTGATTCCTATAGATGGTAATGTTAAAGGTGAAAGCCAAACTGTGTGAGGCATGATAGCCTAATCCGTGTCATAGTCATGGACAGTTTCTGGGGCCTTGAGTGAATGTGATAGTGTACACCAGGGCCCTGGTACAAAGGCTACGAAGGAACGGGGTGAGTTTTTTAGTCATTAAAAATTTGACACTATCTCCCGCCCCGCCCAAGAGCGGGAGATGTTATTGGATGATATTTTTACCCACCGAAAAAAAAAGTCAGGTAGATGTAATAGGCAGTCCCAGGCTTGGAGAGTTATATGAATAAAACTACTCGGATGAGTGGCCCAAAACATCTACATAAGTCGGAACGCAATTTCATAGATACTTAGGTATTTTGGTGCCAGTGGCGTAGGCGTAGCTAAACCCACAGGCGCCCTGTATCAAAAGTTCCACAGCAGCCCGGTATAAAAAAAATCTGCTTTTTTTACAAATGTTCGGTTTACCCTACAAGTCGGTTGTGGATAACATGTTGCGAATTTTTGCCTGAGTCAGGGCCCCAGTAGCGCGGGGCCCCGTATAATTGATACGGCAGATACGGCGGTAGCTACGCCCCTGTTTGGTACACACTTCCGTGTATAATTAAACATGGCCCACCACAACCTGTTTTATTACCATAATAACATCTAGTTACAAAAAGTTGAATTACTCTTTAGCCGACACGCGTAAACTTTCCATCTGCCTACATTAAAAACTTTATGAAATATCCGACTTTCTTAGAGCAAACTTATTTCACAAAAACACGGCTACCTAAACTCGGTCGTGGAATTCGCATCGCCCATCGGCAAAACTAATCACGTTCGATAGAAACAAAATAGAAGCTACGGGGAAAACACCGGAGAAATCCGAAATTAACAGTAACGCCCCCAGGCTTTTAATTAAACTTTAGATTACGTACAATACTTATGTATGTGTAATTATTTAAAATGTATCTAAGAATGTAGGTATTTGTATACATTGTTGTGTTTCCAGTGAATTCATTGAAATAAAGACTTCTTACTTGAAAGCTCATTTAGAGAGTGACGGAAATTGTCTCTTTTCTTCAACTTCTGAACAAATTGTCGGCACGGATGGCGCAGAGAAAATCATACATTTTATTGTTATTTTCCAACTTATTACAATCATCTGTTATACAACATTATTTTTAGTACATGCGAAACCTGAATATAGATTGTTCAGAATCAGTAACTGAATCGATTCCAATAATTTTTACACCATGTTATATTTTTACCCAAAATTCTTTAAAAAAGGTCACAATCCAACTTGTGACCTTTTTTAAAGAATTTTGCGAAACTACGTACAACACAGGTAAACACTAAGTACAACACAGGTCACGGCAGGTTATTGAGAGCTTTAGGTACCAGCGTACAACTGGTTGCGGGAGCAAAACAACCCCTCCGTGACCATGTGTTTGTGTGAACAACCAGGTAACATAACAAGCGTATAACTTTGTGATTTTTCATGATACAGTTATGGAATTTTATACATAGATTATTTACATAAAAATACTGGATACGTGTTTCGGGTTTCGCAATTTATAGGGTCTTTCAACAAGGACTTTAAAATTAAATAAAACAAGCTGTATGTGAGATATTAAAGAAATTATACATACACAATACATAATAATATATATACGCGTAATCATGTTTTCTTTTTATATTTCATCTACAGTAAAAAGTCTTAGGTATTGACGATTTCGACGCCTCAGGCACTGCACAAAATGTATACCTATACCTTTCTCATAAATCACTTTATCTATTCTAATATTGAAGAAAACCACATAGAA
The DNA here is from genome assembly GCA_958295575.1 of Leucania comma. Taxonomy (NCBI): domain Eukaryota; kingdom Metazoa; phylum Arthropoda; class Insecta; order Lepidoptera; family Noctuidae; genus Leucania; species Leucania comma. The sequence continues at coordinate 8,654,346 of OY282469.1, forward strand.
ATCAGTTTAGTATTGTTAGATTTTATCGCGAACAGTCAGACAGACGTAGTGAGGGACGCACTTCGTTTTATAATTATGTAAGGATTATTAAGAACATTCCTTGCCACATTTGAACATGTCAGTGTGTCAGAATGACGGTCGTCAATGAATCGAGTTATTCTCGTTACGCCGGAAATTAGGGGCCGAGCTGAGCTCAGCGAGCGAGGTAACCTGTCATCGTACTCAGCCTCACCGAGCGACGCTTGGCAGTGAGTGATTCGATGGATTCCGGACTTGTACACTACTCACAGACTCATAGGATAGTCTTGAATAATTTCGGTGGACTTTTTACATGTATCCCAATCAGCGTTGCTCGTCCCAATTTTGACGGGACGTTCCGACTTTGTAATCAAACTTAAATGTTAAATGCCCCGCGCGCGACAGGCTTGGTCCTGCTTTTTGGGGATAACTCAACCGTGCGTGCAGCGTGCTGAGGAAACACGGCCGGGTGGCACTGTCAATGTGAACAGACCGCCTTGCGATAGAGTAAAGGCTTAAAATAGGTACCTACATTTTTCTTTTTTTTTTCATAGCCATTAGGTACTGTCCCACCAAGTCCTTCCAGACATTCTTATCCCGCGCCGTCTCCAACCAATCCTGATGGCACGCGTCCAGGTCATCTCGCCACCTCTTTCTAAGCCGGCCTCGACGGCGCTTACCCTCTGCAGAAACTCACTGCTTGGCGACACTTGCCCAGCAGTCACCACTCATGCGGCCAACGTGGCCCACCCAATCGCATTTGAACCTGGCAGCCTTTTTCCCCACGTCTATTATGCCCGTTTTGGAGCGCAGCATATCATTCCGTATTCGGTCTGTTCTTTTTACACCAGAGGATGCTGCGCTCCATAGCTCTCTGGCAAACCCCAAGACAAAATTTTTGCAATTCGGTGAGTGACCAGGTCTGAGCACCGTAGGTTAGGATGGGCAGGATACACATTTCGATGAGTTTACGCTTCAGGGATATCGGTAGATCACCCTTTATTAGCGTCTTCATGGACCAGTAGCTTTTCCAGGCGTTCTGAATACGTTGATGGATCTCCCTTTCCTGCCTGTTTTCGAAGGACAAATTACCTACTTATCCCATTTTTAATAATGATTATTTTTGCTATCTATTGTCACGTAGGTTCAAATTCAGTTAAAAAATATTTAAAAACTTCTGATTATATACGTTTCTTTTTTTATTATGTCCCGCTTTTGACGAAAGAAACCCGCTCATTTTATTAAAAAAGTTTCAAAATCCCGACTTGCCATAGAAAAAAATCTGGCAACACTGATTCCAGTGACCTAATACACTTCTTGTATTAGTGCCATCTATTGGTTAACAGCGTAACCCGCGTAAAAATCGAAAAATATTCCAAAGGAACGTACCTCTACTTTACTCTCTACTTCCGGTTCAAAAAAGTATCATATGTCGGTTACCAAGGCCAACCACAGCGGTTTAGTTGAAAACCAGCGTCAGGCTCTAGTTGTCTGGCATTCATGCTAAACTGGACCTATTTTGGTGCAGCCCTGGGGCACACAACTGTATTTTTTTTTTTGTTCTTTTTTTTTTGTTACGTGTTACCTACATATTTACTGTGTTGTGCCTTGTGTTGTACCAAATAAATTACTTTTTCTCTCTTTATTTAAATTACTTTTTTTCTTTTTTTTTCTTTTAAGGGCCAATATGTCTCTATATCAAAATGTATATCATCTAACAATTGATTCAACGGTTGTGTACTATTGTCCGTTTATTAACGGACAGAATTACATTCACTTTTAATAGGAATAGATGGACTCTCTGGCTTCACGCCAACATAAATTATGCATTCAACTTTTGATGTTCACTCCGTAAGTCATCACGTTAGTAGACAACTACTTAGATAAATATTCGCTGACTGCTAACGTAAATAGTGTCTGTCTTATGTCTTATTAACTTCAGCTAAAAGCGAGTAACTACCCGGGCCCCGAAAACGTCAAAACCAGTTACCTAATAGCGAAGCGTTTTCATACACGATGACCGTGCACAACCCGAGCGAGTTCTTTTCTCCCAACAGACTTTAGGGACCATTAAAAATTCAAAGATAGAACGCAGCGAGATTAGAAGTCTAGTTTGAACGAGTACCCCCACCTATTGTAACAATGAAGCTGTCAAGTTTCACATGAAAGGCAATAAATCTGTGCAAGCCTTAACATTTACCTTCCACGACGCGCGAGAGAATGTTACGAATGAAAATAAATCGCCCCTAATTCAGAGCCAAATCGGCGAGATGAAATTGAAATTGAGATTGGGCTATGTAATGGTGCTATATAGTGATCCGAGCCTTGCTCTCGGCAGCTCTGTAGCGTAATTAATACCCCGCCAAGAGCAAATTGCCACAAACCTGCACTTTCCATTTGTGCTATTGCCTATATGACATTAACCGGGTGGTATGTTTCAGGTTTTGTTTTGTATTGAAATAATAATAATTATTATTATTTAATATTATTATTACGAGCCTGTAGGGTCCCACTGCAGGGCAAAGGCATCCCTTCCATGGGCATTCATTGGGCGAAGGCAACCAATCACTGGAGGATTGGCCGGAAGTAGCAAAAGACAGAAAAGAGTGGAAGAAGAATTGAAATAATAAGAATTAAGTATCTATATAATATTTACTTACTAAAAACTTGGTATAAAAGATGATAAAAGGTATATATGAAGACAAATGAATATGAGCAAACATGTTTCGCTAAGAGTAAATACCTACATTAATTTCCTTTTTTCAATGTAATCTTTTACACAATATTTTTTTTATATAAACAATCTTATGCCTAGATTTTTTAAATCACTTGGTAACTTATTATGCATATAAGCGCACGCACATGGTAACGCAGCTTTTATTATGATATTGCTTACCTAATTTAGCCTGCGAAAGGAGAGAAATACATATAAACATTTGAAAAAACATGTAGATACTTAAATATAAATCAGAGTCAAAACTGTATAGAGGGCTATGTTCAGACTTTCAATCAGGATCAGGAATTAAGCTATCCACCGGAGTACCAAGGCTACCGATGTAGTCTTGTCGGTAGGCAGGGCACATTCCTAGCAGAACAGATAAGTTTCGTTTTTTTTTATTATTTATTGAACAAATGTGTTTTAACTTATTAGGAACTTTGACTGACGCCAGTAAAAACAAATTTTGACTAATTATCAGTAGGTACATAGACTGTAATATAATATCTACGCATATCAGATGTAAGTAGTTCTTCTTTATTCATACAGGAATGAGCAAGATTTGCAACTTTGCCATACAGGTGACGATATCAGCTTTTTCCGAAGCTAAAGGCAGTTTGACAGCGATTGTCTTATAGGTACATCAGTTTATCCTGGACAACACGGGCATCTGGTGGAAAAAAAAACATGAAATCGGAAGAATAAATGGAATAACGGAAAAGAACAAGAGAGTGCGCAGACACTCCAAAATCACCATGGCAATCTCCGTTTATTAGGAAGGGTGTTTTCAAAAAGAATACTTTCCATAATCACAACTGCTAAGCCTTTTATTCAAACGCAAACAAAAATTAAGTGCACAATATCACATTTTGGGCGTTATACCACCATCATTGGCCAGAAGCTACAAATCGATAGTAGAATCTATAATAGTAGAATGGATCAATTGTTAGCAGCGCCGGTCCGAAGTATATTTTAGAATTGAGCGAGATCCAATTATGGCGCCTCTCCTGTTTGCTCCTAATAATACTCGTATATACCTATACCGTCTACGGTCGACTAGGATTTTAGAAGCAATAGAATATCGATAACTTTTAAAATCATACTCCCGGACACCGGATGGCGAAGCTTTTAAATAAAATTAGACTGGAGACGTGAGACGTAGTCGTAGAGATTTTTTTTTTTTTTTGGTGGTGGGTAAAATCATCCAATGACATCTCCCGCCCTTGGGCGGAGCGGGAGATAGTGTCAGACTCTTACTGACTAAAAACCGACCCCGTTCCTTCGTGGCCTTAGATACCAGGGCCGGGCTTTCCTTTCGGAAGCAAACCCTTGGCCCCAGCAGGCTTCGACCCGGCCTGCCTGCAGCTAGCAGGCTGGGTCTCTACAGTTTGCTGACAACTCCTTGAGGCGCGCGGGAACAGTGCGCGCCGTTGACGACCTGGGCTTGGTCCGGATGGTTACCGGACGGTCGGACAGCGAGCTACCCATAGCTCGCCGTCCGCAAGCCCGCGCCTGCGTTGGCTGGAAATCAGGATCGGAATCGGTATCCCCGCGGCGGCTGGGCCGTAAAGGCCGTTGCCTCTCGCGTGCGGCCTCCTCCTTTGCTAGCATTACTGCTTCGCAGAAGGAGGCCACCGCCTGCCATCCCTCCTCAATCCGGACCATGGCCCGTACCAAGTCCTGGCGCGAGAGATCGCCGCTGCCGATCGCCCTCACGAGAACACGGCGATGCTCTGCCCAAGCGGGGCACACTTCGACCGTGTGCTCCACCGTGTCCTCCGGGCAGTCCACGCAGTGGTGGCACCCGGGCGTCGGTTCCGCACGAATCCGGAACAGGAACCTCCCGAACTTACCGTGTCCGGTGAGAATCTGGGTCATGCGGAATGTTAGGACGCCGTGAGGTCTTTCCAGCCACGCCTCAAAGAGGGGCCTTACCGCCATAATTAAGGCGTGCCCAGCACTGGGTTGCGACAGTCGCAGTCGCCATTTCACCATGAGAACCCGCCGGAACTCTTTCCGCCATACCTCGACTTGTCGTGGCAGGGGACATTCGCCCCGGCGTTGCATCTCCACGCGCTTATCGTGCATGTGTGCAAGGACTGTTGCCTCCAGATCCCATGGTGGCAGGCCAGCAAGGAGGCTCGCCGCTTCGCAGGAAACCGTGCGGTATCCCCGCACCATCCGTATGGCCATGACCCTCTGGCGCGCGTTCAGCTGGTTCTTCGGCTTTTTCCTCAGCGTAGCCGCCCATACCGTTGCTTCATAAAGGGCCATGGACCGAACGATGCCTGCGTAGAGCCTCCGGCAGGAGGGACGTAGTCGTAGGGATGACGACGGCTGGAGCACACGCTTTCATCTCTTCGCTTAAAATATAGACAATTGAGAAATTTCTTTTATTTTTCTTTACCATTTAGGCGTCCTTTAGGATTTGACGCCTGGAGCGACCGCTCCGTTCGCCGTATGGGCGGGCCGGTATATACGGACGGCCAATTAGAGCGTGCGTGTGTACGTAGCCTAAAGTCACTGCGTTCCACGTCCTCACGCCCCAGCCGCCGAGATTCCAAGTCCGACTACCAGCCACGGTAGACCCGGGTTTGGGGAATTTGAGCAATAAGAAGCTCGCCGTCCGGCCGTCCGGTAATTGACCGGACCGAGCCCAGTCGTTAAAAGCGCGTAGTGAACCATGCGCTCCTCAAAGAGATGTTAGCAACTCGTACGGCTGTGCCGTACGCCGTACGGGCTCAGTAGGGTTGGGTTGATGCAAGAGCGAGAGAAGTCATTGAATGACTTCCAGTCTTTAAAAAAAAATGTTGTGAAAAACGTATTTTTTTTAAATCTCCTCTCCAATAAGTAATGAACTTGTGAGTTATAATTAATCGTATTTTTTTAATCATAGGCAGCACGGTGAAAACTCCGTCGTCCACTAGTCGAAATGTCAAAAGAATAAAACTTAACCTAAAAAAGTGACAGATTGATTACAAATGTTTTGATTTTTAAAATAAGGTTATCTTCTAATTTCGTTTGTATGAGTATTTTTAGTTAAAAGCTTTGCCACAATATATTACCAACATGACGTCTGCATTAATAAGTGCTATCAGAAGACTACACATTGCTGTAACGCCTCAAATAAGAGTATTTTCTTCTAACGTCGCTGCTGCTACTTCTGCAGGCTCTAACAGTTTATCTATCACAAAAAAGGAGTGGGCCTTCCAACCTCAGTACACTAAGCCTCGTGAAGTATGGATTGAGAACTTAGATACGATAGAAGAGCAAAAATTGGGGTTATTCGAGCTGCATCCTTCTGTCTACGCCGCACCTCCTCGGCTAGATATTATAAATCAGAATGTTATATGGCAGCGAAAGATTAGGTTTGTGTCTTGGGCACATACTAAGACTAGAGCCGAAGTGCGAGGCGGTGGCAAGAAGCCCTGGCCTCAGAAAGGTACAGGTCGCGCTCGTCATGGTTCCATTCGTTCGCCACTATGGCGCGGCGGTGGCGTAGCGCACGGTCCTCGCTCTGGCAAATCCCATTTCTTCATGTTACCCTTCCACACTAGAATACATGGTCTAACAACAACCTTATCATCAAAGTTAGCTCAAGATGACCTTCACATTGTAAAAGACTTGGAGCTGCCAACAGATGAGCCAGAATATTTAGCTGAATTAGTTGAGAAGAGGAACTGGGGACCTTCAGTGCTGATTGTCGATGAGTAAGTAGAATATTAATGACCAGTTTAAAAAAAAAAACAAAACATCATTATAAGCCTTCTTTGCTGTTGAATGAAATACCCTTTTGGTACATTTGAAGGGTAGGTTATTGCTTCTGTGTTATTGCAAGTCATGGTAACTTATTCCCAACTTAAGAAACCAAGCCATTAATAGGGGCTTGTATTTAAACATTACATTTTTTTATTGATAATATCTATAAAGATAACTAAAAATTCCTCATTATATTTCCAGCACCGACTATGCACCACGGAACATAACAGCAGCTACAGACAGTTTAGCTCACATCAACATTATGCCAGTATATGGTCTCAACGTCTACTCTATGCTGAAACATGATACCCTTGTTCTAACTCTATCAGCGGCTGAAAAGATTGAAGAGAGGATACTGCACTGGCTTCATACTGATACAAGAGCACAGTCACAAGAATTTAAAGTAAATCAAGTTTAATGTTAACAATCAAAATTCAATCATATCTCAGTTTATTAACCTCTTAACTGCTGGCATCAGATTGGTCCAATAAGTGTTTTCATGTCCTATTTGCCAGGGTTGTGTACATGCAACTGGTTACTCGCATATTGTTAAGCGCTTCAATACCCATAGGTGACAGGAGAGCTGACGAGATGAAGTATTTGGTTGTGGATGTGTGACCCTGGTGGAACAAACGTAACAAGAGTGTTTGTCAGATATTTGTATTCAAAGTAGGCAGTTAAAGGCCTCTATACACAATAGTTGCCGGTGCCGGTGTTTTACACGGTGGGTGATGCAACCTTATTTTGCATTTGCATCATACTGTGGCTAGCCTGCCGGTAATAACCCGCCTGGTGAAACCAGCGGCCAGCAGCCTTGGTTTGTAGAAGCCTACTAATCAATACCAAGTTAAACACTGTACTAAAAAAGTATAAGATGCTACATAATATGTCGACATAAAGAAGTACTTTCTTCAATCATATTAATGTTTGTGAAGTTCGGGTACTACTGTACTGTAACAGAATTCCCATAGTGTGGAAGCCTTGCGCGCGCTGTGTCTACAATTATAAATGCTCCTTTCATGTTATGGACATGGTACAGCTAGTTAAAGCAACTTGTAAAACCTCTATAAAATCTACAAAATAAAACTGCCTTTTTTCAGCTTGTAAAAGGATATGAATTAGGTAACTATTTACTTGTTAGTAGTGTAAAAATATAGAAAACATTGAAAAAATACTTGTTATTTTATTTAAAATCATGCCTATAAAAATATGGACCACAGAATAAGTTGATTGAGGAAAAGAAATGATAATTCAATATTGCTGTCAGGATCTGGTTGATCCCCGTTCTTTGTCTCTGTGTGATTCAGGAATCTGTAAATAGAAAAGTAAAGCTGTGAGAAATAGAATAAAAATATGGGTTAAGCTCGCCTATGTACATCCACTGACCTTTTTATGGTTTTGTTAAAACTGTATGTACAATAAAGAATAAAGAAACTATTAATTCAATTATTTTGGACCAAGGAACATTCTCAAGTTCACAACATTTATTTATGCACATGAAGTTGGGACAGGTTGCTAATATGTAAATATTATACTAAAAGCAACTAAAGAACTTTCATTTGCTGTTGGTTTTTATATATTCCTAAATTAATATTTTGGAATAGAAAGGAAGGTGAATGTATTTTACCTTATTTGAAGATGTCTGTTTAACAATATTTCCAGCCATTTTCTGTCTGATACTCCACCTCAGATCTGACCAGTCATTTTCACCTGGTACATTAGATTTGTACTTGTTCCATAAAGTAGTGTAATAGTGATACAGAGTGACTGGGTCACATTTCTTCTTTGCAGGCTGAATAGGAACTTTTATTACTGAAAAAAGAAAATATATATTAATTGCAACTTCTATATCTATATATATAAAAGAAAGTCGTGTTAGTTACACTATTTATAACTCAAAAACGGCTGAACTAATTTGGCTGAAAATTCTTGGGAAGGTAACTTGGAACCAGGAGAAGGATATAGGATAATTTTTATCTTGTTAAATAAATAAAAAATCCAAAACCTGCTCATTTATTGTTATAAGGCAGAGTAGGTTAGAACGGGAGCGAAGCTGCTGGCAAACGCTAGTATGTATATAAAAGAAAGTTGTGATAGTTACACAAACGGCTGAACCGATTGGCTGAAAATTGGTGGGAAGGTAGCTTAGAACTAGAAGTTGGACATAAGATAATTTATATCCCATAGAAAAAAAATCCAAATCCTGCTCATTTATTGGTATAGGGTAGAGCAGGTATAGGGTAATGTTCATCGTTATCATGGGAACTTTGTCAATGTAGGAATAATTATCACCGGAATATTGTTATAGGAATTATTTACATTGTTATCAATAATTCATTGACAAAGTCATGTCCATTGTTATAATAATAACTAGAGCATTGTTAACATAATCTTCATTGTTATTTAAAGTTTGAATAAATATGTTTGCCAGAAAAAACAGGTTAAAGACAAAAGATATTAAAGAATTTATATAATGTTTTGACATTTCAATACTGGCCAATCTACTAAAATTAAAGAGTGTGAAATATTGTAGTTTGAAATTGAATTAAACCTTAATTAGCAGTTAATACTAACTACTTCTAGGTATTCATTAAATTCATTACTTACAATTATTACTAGGGGTGCAAGAAGTAGTTTTTTCTTTCACAGTTTCAGGTTTCTTCTCAACTCGAACACAAGAACAGGCTCTTCTAAGAGACTTTTCTTCTGTTTTAGGCAACCCCAAGTTAGGAGCCGAATGAACATTCCTCACATTTAACCCTTTTCTAGGCTTCTGACATTCTCTAGTACATTTTAATGAGTTTGAATCTTGATTTTTTGATCTGCTGCGGGAACAGAAAGTACTGGCACTGTGCAACCTCTCAAGACCTGGCACCTCGTACTTCTCTTGACTGCTGGACCTGGATTGACTCTTTTGTTGAAGATCATACTTTATCAGCTTCTTCAAATCTGAAAACAGTTTTTAAGTACTTTACAATGGGACTTAATTCAAAACATTTATTAACTGATACCATAACAAAGCATACTGATTCAGTAGCAAAATATTGTGCGTGTGCCGTATCACACCCCAAAAAAATGACGACTTTTTCATTGTTTTTAAAGAAAAGCCGCAAATGAGGATCATAGACGAAAAATATAACACGATTACAATATAGATAAAGTTGTATTGTAGTTGTATAAAGTAGGATACGTCATATAAAAAAGCCGGTTGTTGTTTACAAGAGATACAAACCTGTTATGAAATATTTGAGGACTTCTCCACTTATATTGTGAATGCCTAAATTGTTGAGATACCTCAATATCTCTCTGGCATCCAACTCGGCAGTGACTTCATAATAATCATCATCCATTTTATAAAACAGAAATAAATTAAACCAACTAGACTTAAAAAATAATAAAATCAGCTTTAAAGTTTTAAATTTCTTCGACGAGTAACGACCGACAGACAATCCTACAATTGTTATTGACAATTGACTACTGTCAAAAATTTCCCTCCTTGGCCTCTAGCTTGCTACATATCAGTAATCTGTGTTGGCCTCTTTCTTTGCAATCCATAGACTATTCTAGCATCACTCATTCACTTGCCATAATCGCCTAAAAGTAATGAGAGACTTAATTTATGTATTATTAATTCATGTTACCACATTTATTTTCAACATTATGTAACAACGAAAAGAAAATTTTTGCAGGCTATCTTTGAAATTAGATTGTATTATCGATTTTTATTGACCTATATTATATCTTTTGACACATCAGCTGATCGTCGCGCCATGCATACTACACTGCGTGGTTAGAAAAATAGCAGCTCAAAATTAAATTCACGAATGTAAATCAAAACATATGGTATTCGATTACTGTAATAGACTTCTAACGTCAATTTCCAAAAACTGTGATGGATAAAACTAGTGATTAATAAATACATTTTGATTCAGTGGTTACCCTGGGTACAAAAACGTAGCAGTGCCGTGACCAAACCTATAATATAAAATAAATATAAGAAAAGTAACTTATTTGATTAGGTGAGCGACAAATGTTCATAAATATGTTATGATATATTATAAGATGAGCCAAATAAAATATTCCAAACATTTTTTCTATGAATATTGATCCAATTCAAAGCATTAGAAAATTCTTTTATCATTTTAGGATAATGGAGATTACAAATATTTCTTCGGTCAATGCACCTTCGTCATCTTGCTCAAGTTGCGCGCAGGACTATTCTATAATTTTGTGCAATGACTGAGACAAAGAGTACTTTTTCGACTGTACATACAACATAATATTAGCCAGTTCAAGTTCACGTTTTTATTTTGGCGGGAAATCTAAAATCGTATGTTAACATTTAGTGTTAACAATCATAATTATTGATTTTATTTTAAGCAAGTTACAGGCAATATTCATGTGCATTTTATTATTTATACCAAACTTGTTGAATTGTTTTCTATGATACCTTTTTTTAATTACTTTACCTTTACAAACCTAAGCAAATAAAAAAGATAAACACTTTTTATCTTTAGTCACATTTAGATTATTATAGTACAATAGTTACAATGACATTACGAGTAATCTATTAATGTATTATTTGCACATTGTAGGTTTGCGCTAGTACGTATTATTTACTTGAAGGCTGTTATCATACGGGTACGGCTACGCTCACCGTCCGATGTGAACGATCATTACCACTGCAGTGTTTGCTGCGAAACGTACCATGGCTGCTAACAAGAACAATCCCGCTGTGGCCAATTTCATCGAGTATTTACAAATACCAAGTGTACAGCCTGACATCAACTATGGTAAGTGTTCCATTGTTTTGTAAAAGTATTTAATTAAAACACCGTTTTTTTTATTTTTGGGCCGATTCACGTGTATATTTTTTCCTTTATTTTATAGTAGTGCACGCAATGAGGCCCCATACCAAATACTAATAATTTTGCTGTTTTCGAGTTAAGTTCAATTATTGTTTTATCATCTGCATAAATGTTCATAATCTTGTGATCTTCATAAGCTTTGTTAATTAGGGTGCTGAAAAAAAAAAAAACTTCAAGACAGTTCACTACAAAGTGAAAATAACTTTAGTTTCAGAAGTCGGCTATATCAAGCAAATAAAGTCACCGAATTCCAGAACACAAATATTATTTTGCTAATACCTACTGTGTCTTTTTTTATTGAAGGCGTTTTCTATTTAGAAAAAGCGTTGTATCTACTTATTTACATTTGTATTACATGCTTCAATATACTATGTAGGTACACACTTCGAACTTTATGCGTAGAAAACTTTCAACTGAAAGCAACGAATTTATGCATACTGATAAATTCAAGACAATTGCTAGAAAATAAATATTTACCCTATTTACCTATAATTTGCAAAAAACACAGATACGGTGAAGTAGCTTTGACATTTGACATTATCTACTAGACATCAGGGATTGTGGTGATAGATGTACCTATTTTTTGTACATCATATACTTTTTTATGCTTTTGCCTTCGTATGACTTTTCATCCGGTTATTTATAGTGAAATGTGTCGGAGGTCCTCATTTAAAAAAAAATACACTCACAATATTTCGCACTAGAATGCGAATGTAACACATTTTTCCAGTTGCTTAGACCCTCAAATTACCAAACTCAACCAATTTCACAACACAATTTTCAAAACTTCACACGGAAAATATCGCCATATATAAGTAATCCTTTCTTCAGGGATTTCTATTGCTGTACAGATAAATGTACCATTTAGTTAATGTTAACTTTGCATACCCAACTCGATCAATTCATCTAAAGTGCAAACATTACATTTAGGTACCTAACCAGGATACAGCAGATTGTATCATTGACGTATCTGGAACTCTCAATTGAGTCTACCCTAGCTGATGGTATTGGATAATTTGAAACCTCGGCGTTCCTCGGCCTATGTACCTACTCAAGTGCGAAATGAATGATTGCCGAGGGTTACTGCATTGCCTAGCCTTCAATCATGCAGCTTGACGTAGCTATTTTAATTTTAATGGCTTCCAGTCAAGGATATGTACCTGAGTTTTATCCCTTTTTATTGTATTATTGGCGTCGTGAATTCGTGACATTTTTATATGAAAATGGCAATTAGTGTATTTGACCTAATATATCATAATAATAAAAATTATTATATTATATCTAGCCTATACTGTCCTACTGCTGGACAAAGGGCCTATTATTGTTCTCGGTTTTGAGCCACTCTTACCGATTCCTAAGAAAGACATCCAAGTCGTCCCGTCATCTCCTTCTTGGTCTGCTGCGCCTCCGTCGTGGGGTAATAATTATAATTATTATAAATCCCTATGATTTTCCCATGACAATAAAACTTTTCTCGTAGTAATCAAAGCGTGTCTAGTTTTCTTTTGCTATCTTGTCCAATTACAAAGGAAAACTCACTACAAAAAACTATTTTCACGGTCATCGGACATCGGTATTCATGAAAATGTCAAGGTCATACGTTGAACCTAGTTTTCTTTAAACGTGCCTTAATATACAATGTTGCTTTATTTTATTATTACAGACGACTGTGTAGCTTTCCTAAAAAAGCAAGCTAATGGACTTAGCCTTGCCGTGAGAGTGTATGAAGTCGTGCCACGCAAGCCCATAGTCATTTTAACATGGCCTGGGAAAGATCAATCGCTCGGTTCAATCTTGCTGAATTCTCATATGGACGTCGTGCCGGTTTTTGAAGTAAGTGATTTTTCGTACGATAAAAAAGCTCGTTTCAATACATACATGTATAAGCAAATGGAACATATTCCGCCCTCCCCTTTATGCGGTCGGAGCCTAAGATAAAAGTTCAACTTGCAGTTAAAATAAAAATATGTGAACGATGAATGAATAATAGCGAACAAGTATAACTTAATATTTAGTATTTAGTATTGATTAATTAACTTTCTTGGTGTACAATAAAGTTATATTCTATTCTATTCTATTCTATTCTAACTAATTTAGCCTAGAGAGAATGGACTAACAAAAATTAATCTAATTCTTGTTTTGTGACGGTTACCAAGCAAGAGAGCGAGAGACACTATAAAGGTACCTCGAATCGTCGCTACATGTTCCCACTTAACTAACTTAACGATCTTGACTTAAATATTACCATAGCAACAAATCTAATATACGTTAAATAATACGTGATCTAGACTACTAATATATTATTATGTGTGACATAATAATATATTAATAGTCTAGATTGCTTATCATGTCAAGATAGACAGAATAGATGTGAGATACACATCACAGTAAATTGTTAAGTACGGTAATTTAGAAAATACCGACAGATAGACAATAATTGTTTAATGTTTATTGTTATTCATGTTATTTTATTAAATGGCTCAAAATTACACTTTAATGCGTCAATATTTTTTACGCCAATATAAAAATAATAGGCCAGCTCCTATTTAGAAAGAAATACAGAAGGTTACCTAATTTTATGAAATTACAGAACAGTTGGACGCATCCTCCATTTAGTGGACATATTGATAACGATGGAAAAATCTTCGCCCGTGGCTCACAAGACATGAAATGTGTCGGTATCCAATACCTTGAGGCCATAAGGAAGCTAAAGACGGCAGGGGTGCAATTGAAAAGAACTCTACACGTTTGTTTTGTACCTGGTAATAAGTATATGAGTTTGCCTTCTATATCTTCCACATAAAGATGATGCTGCAAAACATCATCTTCCAGTCATTATCCCAATTCATTTGACGTCAGTGAAGCATGTGTTCTTCTTCGATGCATCTCGATGCTTCGATATTTTTCTCATCATCATAATAAATAACTTCTCTCTATACACACCCAAAAAATATAAGACTGTTAAAAAACCGTAAAAACCGTTCATACGACTCTTTTCTTTTAGACGAAGAAATCGGCGGACACGATGGTATGCAAAAATTCGTCCACACAAAAGATTTCAAAGACCTGAACGTAGCGTTTGCCTTAGACGAAGGAATGGCCAGCCCAAATGAAGATTTCGTCTTGTTTAACGGCGAAAGAAGCATTTGGCGTAAGTGATTAGTATACCAAAACTGAATTTTAATAAGTACCGAACACTCTGTAGTAGTTATTTGAATTAATTTTTAATTTATATTTAGCCTTTGTTATCTTACGGCAATAGAAGGTCTATTGCCGTAGGCAATATACCTTCTATAGGCTTTTAGTCTTTTATATTCTTCCCAATTTAGGGGAAATATGGAGTTATGGACTAGCCCGGCTGTTGGTCAAGCTAATAATTCTATATTGGCCTGGATCTGCTGCGATTTTGGAAATTTTTCAGGTCACAGGATCTGGTAGACCCCGAAAAATTTTATGCCTACTATTTGTTTACTTTTTTTCCAGAAATTCATGTACACTGCACTGGGCAGCCTGGCCATGGCTCATTATTGCTACCAAACACTGCTGGTGAAAAGGTGCGTTTTCTAAATCATTGTTAATTTTCACTAATAACTGGTACCTCTCTAAAACAGGTATAATAAAACTATGCGTAGACATATACATGTATTTGGAAAAACTGTTTATATAGTTTTTACGACATGCTGATTAAGTATATTGGTTTATTCCACAAAAAATATACCTAAGCATAGTTGAATTAATTTTACCTTTATTTTTCAGTTGAGGACAATTATTGATAAGTTTATGGATTTGAGGGCTGAGCAAAAAACGATATTGGAAAGCAATCCGAAACTGACGATTGGTGACGTTACTACTATCAATTTGACTCAGATATACGTAAGTTTGCGATAAAAGAATATTGGTATTATTTTGCAGTAAAGTGACTCCTATGTGTATATTAAATTTATTGTTTTTCTTTTTATTAAGTTTTATTACTTCATTTGTAAAGTCATACCTATTTACATTATGTATTAATTTTTATTTATTTCGCCTTATTTTATTTTCAAGCTATCCACTAAATATGGTAAGTGGTAAGTGGACTAGAATGTTAAGTCAAAGTGGGAATGAGAAAATTATAGCTGAAGAAAATGGAGTTACATTTTTTTTTACTTTAAATTACACGCTTAATGATAATTCTCAAAAAATATAAAACCAAGAATCTTTTATTTTTTGCAGGGTGGAGTGCAATCTAATGTGGTTCCAGAAAAGTTGACTGCAGTTTTTGATATTAGATTGGCCGTTACTGTCAACCACGAAGAGTTTGAGAACATGGTACAGATCATTGATACTCACAATTCGATCCCCAGTAGAATTGAAATTAATGACAATGCTTGAGAAATCGATTTGCTATTTTATTTCGTTCATCTAACTGATTGGTTTCTCAATTAGTGACAAGACGTTAAGCGAAGCTAATGTAATTTAACAATTTAAAGGAGTCAAAGTCAATAGACAGTGGAAATATTTAATTACGTACTTGGTTTTATGAGAAATATACCTAAAGTACCAAACATAGACACATTAAGTAAAAAAAATTACGTCCTATGGAATACCTTACCCTCATCAAATGATTTTTTTTTTGTTTCAGATCAAAACATGGTGCAAAGAAGCTGGTGATGGAGTATCTTTCGATTTCGAACAGAAAAATTCTTTCGTTGAAATTACAAAACTGGATGCAAGCAATCCATTTTGGGTGGCATTTAAAAGTGCTGCTGATGAGCTGTGAGTATATAGGAGTAACGACCAAAATCAACGGAGCAATGGCACCTTTTATTCTGCCATCGCTCACTGAAATAATCCAATTCGGACTGAGTTTTGAGCTTATTTTAAGCACTTTAAGATTTTGTCATGATTAATGGCCTCTGATAAAATAGGCACCGATTTCGGTCATTGGTTTTTAATTGGATATTATCTTGTGTTTAGTGCTGTATAATATTTTATACTAAACACTAAGTACGTCTAGTATAATAAAGATTTGTCTGAAGTATTAGTATTAAATGAAGCATCAATTGACATTTCTAATTTTGGTATGAGGAAGAGTGGACGCGTAGTAGCAACGTCTCACTATCTCTTCCTAACCTTCCTTATCTTTATTTTGTTACTTTACAGTTTCCCTTTCCATGACATTTTAAAAAATTCTAAATTTTCTGTGATGTGGTGCTTAAATAATTGTAACTGATTTGCTTAATGCATCATTAAACAGAGGGTTTTTTAATAACAAGGACGGGGGTATTTATTTTTAATATTTAACACTATTCTTAACAGGAAACTCAAACTGGACTGCAGAATTTTCCCTGGTGGTACCGACAGCAGATACGTCCGTGATGTTGGAATACCAGCCTTGGGCTTCTCTCCAATGAACAACACACCTGTTCTTCTTCACGATCACGACGAGTTCCTTAAAATCGACGTATTTTTGAAAGGCATTGATATTTATGTCTCTCTTCTTACGGCTGTTGCCAACGTGTAAATAGTTGTGTTATTTAAATTCTATGCATTTATTTTTATAACAAAATAATGTAGTAGTCTTCCTTCCATGCTGACTATGAGAGTCTTCTGATTATTGTATTGTATCTAGCGACCATCTGTGCCTTTTTGAAAAAAATATCAGCTCCTCAATTGCGTAACATACTTTTGATAACAATTCTTAGGATTTTGAAAAAAGTTCCTACCTACCTTTAAAAAAATCGTCCATTCAGCAACGAAAATTACTTAAAATGATATACGTATTTACTAGAGCGTTTACTCCCCACAGTATTTCATACAAACCATCTAATCTCTTTTTCAAAAATTTTCTTACTTGACTAACCTTTTAGACCTTTTTAGAGCACATTCAATAACTTCTCCAGCTCTAGGTTAGAGTGGGAACGTGTGCTTTACTTAAATAAAGTAGAACTACACTGCGCACACGTGCGCCACACATATCGGCGCGCCGATATCTTCTTGTCGAAACTAGACTTGTAGAACTACACTTGATCAACGCCATGCGACGTCTTTCTACGTACAAATTAGGCGTGTTACACGTATGCATCCGTCTAATGTAGTTCTAGCTTAAAACCCAGTATCCTTTTGTGGCTCTTCGCGTTCTAGGACCATGGGTTTCGATTTCAGAAATTCCCCGTGGCCCAAATTTTTAGTCATAGTATCTGGAGTACACTTACCAAATTGAATCAAAATCAGTTGATTTATTTCCAAAAATAAGGACTTATAACTTTGGATGAAACATCTTATGGAGTAGATAAATACCTACTCCAAATCGTACACCTGTAAGGCATAAGCATTAATAGTGTGTTACGTAATTAGGTACCCCGCTGTTTTTATTACTTATTTAAATCCGTAGTTATTATTGTTATCATGGTAATTATAGCAAGTGCAGAGATAAAAAAAAATATGATTAAAATAAATGTAAGTAATCCTATATTAGTAGACACTATCAGCATGACAAACAAAAACATTAACCAATAAACTGTAAGTAAAGAAACTGATAATTACTGATTATAAGTACGTAGAACTATTTTAATACTACAAATTTTTTATTTATTTAAAATTAATGTACAGTATACACATTGAGATGGTATTCTCAATCAGTTGGGTTCAAAAGACCTGACTGGTACAGCAATAAATAAATGATGTTTAAAATGAAGATTAATACAATATATGCTAAAAAAATAAACTAATGAATACTAAGGATATAAAATATCTAACATTTACTTTTGCGCCAATTGTAAACAGTAATCTACTAATATTTTATCATTTTTGCGTGATACGTTATTCAGTGTTCTGTTATAGCCTTTACATAATTTTTGTGTTTCTGTGTATATACATTATAGTAAATCGTTTTATTTTTATGTATAATAATTTGCTGTTATATTTTATTGTAATCTTTATAATGGTTATATTATAAAAAAAAAATTATAACAGATTCTGGATTTTATTATGTTTCTTAATATTAAGAGGCAATTAACACGAAATAATGATGTACTTAAATCAATGAGGTGTCTAAATGCTTATGCTACTGATTGCACCGATTCCGAGACAATTTGACTCACATAATTCAACTCCTTACACTTTGACCCCCGAGACCTTTAAAAACTAGACCCCGACCAATTCTAAATTTATTCGAAAATATACACCGTTAAATTTTGATCGTCTTAATCCCGCGGAGGATCAATTAGGTATATGAAACACTATCGATTTGTAAAGAGAAAATTAAAAACTAACGTACTTTTTTTTTTAAATTAATTTACGAAATTAATAAACGTCGTCGTCGTCTTTAAATAAACGTCAGCTGAGCGAGGCCAATGAACTGTAGGTAGTTAGTACGCAACGACCGACAACTACCTTCAAGGTCATTGACTCGTTTACTTAAAAAAAAAATCTTGTAGGCTTTTAGAAAAAAGGTACTTTAATTTTTAATTTTATCTTTACCAATCGACAGTGTTTCATGTACCTTCACGGCCCTCCACGGGCTCCTCCTCCTCCTTCGTAAAATCGTAAATAAATATTTATTAAGCTATTGACTAGTTATATGAAGTGACTAAGTTTTAATAATTTACTTACATTCATTACAAGCAAAAGTATGCTTACGTACAATTCTTTATAAGTATTCATACCAAGGGCATCGCCAGCCAATGATCAAGGGGGGGCTATTGGAAGTACAGGGAATAATAAAACGGTTTATTTTTTAAATAATAGTTTATTTTCTCCACAATATAACTCCTAATTGCTAGCTTTATAACTACGGTAACATATAGGATAGGTATTATATTGTGGAGACTGGTACCTAAACTAGGCTCTGAAGCTGTAAAGCAAGCCTCAAGGGGGGGGGGGGGGCGTAGGCCCCCTGACCGCCCTTGGCGACGCCCTTGATTCATTCTGTTTTTTATGTATCTATAATTTATTCTATACTGTTTATCAGTGACCGAATTCGCTTCTCCACACGCGCGTTTTTGTAAATACGGTTTTGTAGTAGTAGTACTTACCTATAATCTATCAGGATATTTACGATCCTTGGATCGGGTACACTTTGTCCCTAGGATATATTTATAAGATCCTTAGGTACACTACATAAATAGGAAAAGCTTTATTCAGTCAGTCACAAATACAAAGTTTTCATAATTTCGAATGGTTCAAATTTTCGAATATAACAACTCAGACTTATCATTACTCCTATTTTTATAATTCCTAAATTTCAATATTCCTAACGATTATAATTACTATTCTCAAAATACCGAGTTTAAATAGATCGAATTACAAAAAATCAGATTTAATGATAATTCGAAACATCAAAAATACGAATTCCGATTATTAAAATACCGACTTATACAATTCCGAAATAAAAACTCCTTGTTAAACTGAATAGCAAGACAAATAAACACATAAGTGTGCAAGGAGATATGCAGCATGCAAGCAAGCATGCAACATGCAAGCAGGCATGTAACATGCAAGCAGGCAAGCAGCAACCAAGTAGGCATGCAACATACAAGCAGGCACGCAACATGCAAGCAGACATGCAACATGCAGCAAGCATTGTTTCTGTCACGGCGCTGCAGGGTTTGGGTGGCCCCACGCGAGGTTATCGTCGCAGATGTTTTGCGGTGCGGTGAGCTTTAAAAGCCGCAGCTTACGACGGGCCTTTAAACCACCTGCTCCTCAGGTCACGGGCCACCCCACGCCTACGCGGCCTTAAATTATACTCTAAGGATAGGGCAGGCAAGACTGCGTGAAGTCGGTTTCGTAGAGATTCGTTTCTGTCACTAAATTTTGTAGCACATGTTGAGTTTTAGTTTATTCGAAGTATTGAAAATCGGAATGTCGTTTTTCGGACCGAGAACCCATTGAGCATTTGATTCTTCGAATGTATGAAAATCAGAAAACTAACAAATCGCATTTACGAATTTCGGTAAAATAAATATCGTGATTTTTAATAATAGACATTATAATTCTTAGGTAATATGAAAATCGGAACATCGAAATTCGGAATAAAATATTTCTGAGTATTTTGGGTGTTCCCTCTTGGATCTATCTGACATATGGCATGTTAGGGTTAAAACCATAGATAAAAAGATACTATTGACAGAGATTGACATTTGACAGACAATTCCAGTTGATTGACGGCAATTGAGAATTGACGGTTGGTTTTATTTGTTTACATTCGTATGTGCGTACGAATTTATCTTAACACGAAAACACGAACAAATAGGATATAATTAATAAAACAGTATGAATAAAATATGTAGAATATGTCTTGAAGAGGGCGTACTTTCATCTGTTTTTACTAAAAACTATAATATATCGTTATGTGACATGGTGGAGTATTGTTGTAATATAAAGGTAAAACATCACGTTATATAGCAAAAATAAAATCAATAGTCATTTATAAAGCATGTAAACGTCTATCCGCAAATAATGCGCCTTTGCATACATTTCTAGATTTGTAAAGATGATGGTTTACCCGAGCAGATGTGCAGTAACTGCATTTACAAGCTTGGTATAGCTTACCACTTCAAACAAACCTGCGAGAGTGCAGATATAAGACTGAGACAATATTTAGGACTAAGAATTCCTAGCAAGTAAGTAATTATCATCCACTTTGCATTCCTAAGGGTTATGTGAAAGTAAACCCCGGGGCCCTGGAATGAACGCAATGAAAGGAACAGGGTAGGTTTTTAGTCAGTAAGAGTCTGACACTATCTCCCGCCCCAACCAATGGCAGGATTTGTTATTTGATTATTTTATCTTCCATGAAAAAAACCCACTTTGCATTTTAAACTTGATATTATTCTGCCATAAAATAATAAAACTGCTTGACTAAAGTGAAATAGAGCAGACAAAATTATAAAATTCTTTTTCTCACTTTGAATGAAAAATAAAAGGTTTAAAATTTGTACTTTACAGATACAATGATGCCTGTGTATCAACTGATCCATATGTAAGTATAATCATGGATTCAATCCTGCCCAAGACAAATGTGATGAATCTTTTTCCTGTAAATAGGACACCAAATATTTAAAAATATCTAGATAGTTTATCAGTTGTTTAGTATACATAGCAAAGGCCAAGAGCGTCGCCAGCCTGTGATCAAGGGGGGGGGGGGGGGGGCTATTGGAAGTATAGAGAATAATAAAAAAGATTATTTTTTTTAAATAATAATATAAGTTAATTTTTTCTACAATATTACTTCTAATTGCTAGCCTTGTATCTACAGTAACATATAGGATGGGCATACATTAGTTGGGGACTAGCTGGTTTTGTGTGAAAGTTGTGGAATATTTATTATTGTTTTATAAATTTTGTAATTACTTACTTGTATAAATAGAAAAATATGTACTTAATATTTTTAATGTTTTCAGGTGCCAACACATGCAACAATAATTAAGAAATGGTAAAGTAATTTTATTCAGTATCATTTAGCCTATATTACCTTTTTCTATACAACTTCCATTTGATTTCAGTAAATGTAAGCAACCGGAACCAAGAAGGCATACTAACTATAAAAAGAAATCAGAATCAGAGAAGCTAAAGCGAGGTCCTAAACCAAAGCCAAAACAAGATCATGCATGTTACCAGTGCGACAAGCAGTTCAGATGCCAAGCACAACTAGAAATGCATGTCAGGTAACTACTTTTCAATTTTTTTTCTTTTTAACCAACTTCAAAAAAAAGGAGGTTACTCAATTCTTACATCTATCCATAAATTATGTCTCACTATAAGACGAGGGAGAGACTTGATGAATTGTGATGTTGATAAGGGATGGGACAAATGAGTTTTGTGACATCACAAATTGAATTCCAAGAAATTGTCTTCATTTGCACCAAGTTTCATCAAAATTCGTTCAAACGTTTGAGCATAAAGAAGTAACAAACATACATACACAAACTCACAAACTTTCTCTTTTATAATAAATTTTATTTTTCAGAACCCATACTGGAGACAAACCCTTTGTGTGCATGTACTGTCCAAGACGTTTCACGCAAAAGCACAACCTGACTATACATCTCCGAATTCATACAGGGGAGAAACCGTTTCAATGTGAAATATGCAGGTAATCCACTGAAATAATAATATGGGAAAAATCCCATATTATTATTTCAGTGGAATATTCTACAACTCTGCAGTTCCTGCACTTTGCAGTTCGTGCAGAACCTGCATTATGTTCTTGTTAAAACGAGGATTAACTTTTTATTTGTTTAATTTTCAGCAAAAGATTCTCAGCTCAAGGAAATCTTCATGCTCACCTCAAGATACATACTGGGCAAAGAGACCATGTAAGAATTAAAATTAATTACTAGACTTTCTTTCACTATTGTAAAAAAAAAATCCAATAAAAGGGTAAGAAGAAGACGTACGACGGACCGCCCGACGCGCCGCGCAACGCACCGCGTCTCCGTAATCGAGCACTTAGTGTTGACTGATGGCCGAACGGAATACGGGTCTAGTGCCCTATGGCTACTTCGATGGTAGAATTGACATTTCTCGAATTCAGGATGCGATGAACTGCACAAATGTAATAAAACACGCTTTCATTATGGCATACATCCCATAGAGCTTTCATTATAGCATAGTCTAAAGACTTGTTTTTTTTTTTAATGTGTATTATATAAATTTCAGGTATGTACTCTATGCAACAAGACATTTATAACTTCAAGTGAACTAACTCGTCATATGAGTAAACACAGAGGGGTCAAAAATTTTAAATGTGATCTATGTGGAGCTGCTTATGTGCATTCGAGGGACCTGGTAAGTTTCAATGTCAATTCCGCTTTACGTAGCGACATCTCTGACGTCACATAGGAACTAAAATTCGGAATCCTTCATCGCGGTATGAGAGTTCTCCGTGTGGTTAGGACATATACAACAGTCTGAAATCTACTAAGTTTCATTCCTCCATGTACGATCCCACAAAAACCATGACTTTTTTTAAAGCCCGGACGCGGAGCAGGAAAAATTTCGTACGTTGACCTATTATTACCTGTCTCTGTCACTCTCGCGTAAATATAATGCGTCTCGCTCGCACAGTTGCATTGGCCTCCGTCGTCAGGGATTGTAAACCCTTTACTGTAAACTTTTTACTGTTATTGTAAGTTTTGTTCTTTTTTGAATGTGGTTTTTTGGTGGCACTCGGCAATAGTTGAGACTACAGTATTAAAGAAAGGATACGCGTTATTGTATCAGTGATATGACAGACTACCACTAGAGCTAGACCAACTGTAGTCCTGGTCACCCTAAACCATTTGCTATGACCCGTTCCTTACTTTAAGGTAAAAGCTTTCTAGGGTAAAAATTACCCTGTGGCACTCGGCAATAATGAAGACTACTATCAGAGAAAGGATTGGCGGTATTGCATTAGTGATATGGCGGACTACCTCTAGAGCCAGACTAGCTACAGTGCTGGTCAACCTGGATCATTTGTTACCAGCCATTCCTTATTACTTTATGGTAAAACCTATAGTTAGAAACATCCGACTATCTTGATCTTCTTTAGGCTATACGTCGAGGCAAAGGCTCAGCTGACTGCCAAGAAGTTGGGATTCCTATCAAAGGTGAGACAGTACTTCACGCCGGAACAGCTGCGCACACTAACAAGCATAAGTTCGATCGTGATTCGTGTATGACGAGTGAATGGAGCACTGCTGCTCTCATCGTTGGGACAGATAGAGATACTAGAAAGCCCGTTCCATTATCGAAGCACTAGACGTAGGGCGATACTCCACCGGTACATGGTGGACATCCCACCCACACAGAACGTTTTGGGGATTACATTTTTTGTGTACTGTTAAGGGATGGAATTCCCTGCTGGATAGCTACAATCTAGCAGTCTTTAGGTCAAGGGTGATTACTTCTAGGCTTGCGTCATCGTCGAGTGCATGATCGCTTCCCAAGTAACAAAAGCTTCTATAACCCAGGCGTTTTATCACCAGATAGTGATACAGTAGGCCTATAATGGTAACCATTGTGACTGCTTGTACTATAAAGGTTTTCAAGAGAGTGTTTTGGTTCTTTAAGATTAAAGAGCATTTAAGTTCTAAAATGTAGCTCTTAAAATGCTTATAGGACCATACAAAAGAATCTTTAAAGTACTGCACTGTAATAGATATGAAAAAAGCGATTATGGTACTATTTAGTACTATAGACGACCTCACTGACACTTTTGTGTATCTATTTTGCACTAATAATGTGTCAAAATAACTTTTACAGTACTAGTATTGTAGGAGTATCATAAACACTATTACAGCATCAATTTGTGCTATAAAAGTACCTTGCACCACCTTTACGTAACCTTTTAGCTTCTTATACGCTCCCTCAATATCGCTATGGGACTAGTTCTGTAAAAGTCATGAAAACTCTTCTATCGTACTAAATAGTACCATAGCGACACCTGGCGCAGTTTTTACGTAACTTAAATTTTAAATAGCTCTATAAATGAGTCTGTGCTTCTGCTACGAGACTTAAAGTGTGACATATTCGTTTTCTATGCAAATATGGCTGCTGTATTCTGCCATGATAGCACGTTAGCAGCACGGCTGGAGTCAATGTGTACTATAGAAGCTATTGTCGGAACAAGTCCTTATTTTATTAATTAAAATTTAATTAAAACACGAAAATTATGAGGGCGCATTGTCAAATTTGAAATCAGCATAGTGATTTTATCGATAAAATTATTTTCGCAAGTGCAAGCTATGGTAAAGTTACGATTTATGAATGTTTAGTATTTCCTTTTGCAACAATGGCAAATGAAATAAAGCATAACTTCCAATCAATATATTTTGTATTCTTGAGGAACACTCATAATGATACGATTACAACACGAACAAGTGTGATATGAAAGATCACTGGTATCGTTTATGGTGCAAAATAACACTATAAACAGGTTTTGGTTACTTTTATAGTGCAAATTTGTGACATAAATGTTGCAGACAGCAGTATTTTAGTACTAAAAAGCGGTTCTCGACACTTTTACATTTCAACTACAGAGCTGATGAATCACCGTGAGAGCTTTTATAGAAAGTTCATAGAATAAATCAGTGATAAAACTAGGGCCTTTTTGGGGTTTTGTAAAAGTTTACAACATCGTTATAGTACTAATCATGAATACTAATTAGCACGTCCTAAATCGTTCTCTGGGCTTTTATAGTACCAAATTTTGCTACTTGGGTTACTATCAGGTGAAATTGATTTAGCGTGAACCTATAAATTACGTAGATTCTGGGACAATAATTTGACTAAGTTCAATAAATTGGAATGGCTTATTTTACCAAATACCATTTCTTTGACTTAGTATTGCTCCGATACCAACCTCCAATACACTAAACAAAGTAGACTAAAAATGCTAAATACAGCGTCATGTAACGACTATGGCGAACATGACCATATACGGGCTTTAGTCTTAGGGCAAATACACCCCTTATTATCTCCCTTAAAAAAAAAGACACCTACTAATATAAATAATTTTATTTACGTTACAGAAGTTACAATGCTTATAGAATATTGAGACTTATTGAGTGTTAACCTATAATTATGATTTTTTTTTTTACAGAAACTGCACAAATTGAAAAAGCATCAAATAGTTCAACAAAATTCTAAACTTCAAAATGAAGGCTTCAACAACAGCGGAAACATAGATATTATAGGAATAGACGTTGGGAAAGATCCCCCAATGCCAATGAAAGATGTCAGTCATCTCATACCACATCTGATCAATGAGAAACCACAGCAGACCCTGCCAGTTATTCCTGAAAGCAACCAATCACTGTTGCCTTATGAACAGAAAAGCGCTAAGGAGATGTTTCACCAGTACCCAAATAAAGTGTTTGAAGTTCACGATTGTGCTATTTGTGGAGAGAGCTTTGAATATGTGACAGCTTTAGCCCAACATTACTTACATCGTCATAAGGACCACGATTCGGTTCAGACAAAAACCTATGGGCTGACACAGTAGACTTTTTGAAATGGGAAAACTACTCAAATACTTGAATATTCGCAATAGCGTCGTCCTTGTCGCCATTTTTAACCGATTTCGAAAAGGAGGAGGTTCTATGTTCGGCTGTATGTACTTTTTTTTTGTATTTACACCGATATCTCGGGCAATTGGAGACCGATTCCGAAAATGTTTGTTTTGATTGAAAGATTATACTTCTGAATTGGTCCTATAAAAGTACTCGTATCTTTTCGTAACGACGAAACTTCAAAATTTCATAGCAGAACTGTCGTTTTTATAATGTATGTTCACCGATATCTCGGTCAATTGTGGACATTTTTATTTTATAGTCCCGAGTTGGTCTCATAGAAATATTGTTTTGATCTGATGATGAACTTCGAAGATATAGAACGTAACTCTTCAAAAAATCATAGCAGACACTGTCGTAACAAGTTAAATTGCTTTGTTTATACCTGTAGTCGGTGACAGACTGAAGGAAAAAGAGGAGGGATACATAGAACTGATCTGATGATGCAGCCGGAAGGTAGCTAAGAAACGGAATTATGTAATAAATCAGCGTATTCTAGCCGTGTTTGGTACTAATAGAATTGTCATGATGATGGAACCGAATGGCGGAAGGTATCTATTTAAGTTTGGCTGATGGGTACCTACTACAAGTACTACAACTAAAAAGTGTGAAATAAAAAACTTTTTACAAAAAAAATATAACCGACTTCAATGTAAAAAAACAATGTTAAGTAACGAAGAGACCAAACTATTATAGAAACACCGACTTCCGAAATTAAAGTTATTTTGCACTTTTTGTGTTTTTTTTACATTGAAGTCGGTTTTAACGTTTTAAGTGCCGAAACTAAGCTAAGCGGTCGCGGTCCCGTAAAAAAGTGCTTCGTTACAGCACACCGCGCGGGTACTTATCGCTGGGAGCGGCGCCCCGCACCTATTCTGCTACGTAATACATAAAGTTCTCCATCGCAACGACTACATGCACACCGTTAAAGTTGAACTAGCGACACTGTGTAGGTAATAATCCGGTTTCGTAAACGTCAAGTTTACTCGGGCTGACGCCGTGTTGTTAACCAGAAAACATCACGTAGTCTTGTGCGCGAATAGATGAGTAGTTTATCAAGGAATCATGGGAAAGGGTGCAGTATATTTTCAATGCATTGCCTTTACACTGGAATTACTCGCACACAGCACACGATCCATAGGTACGGAAACAGCGCGTAGGCGACGCAAGGCGAGCAACGAATGGTTCACTCGCTGTTCGTGCTTATATAGTTAGCCCGAAGACGAGGTGCTCCGGAGTAGACGTAGTGAGCGAAAATCCAAAGTACTCAATAAGAATACTAACCGCTCGAGGCGCGGTGGCTGCTGGTTGGGTGTCGGGTGGCTCTAGTGACCTTTACGCGCCCCTAGCAGCAGAATACAAATACTCGAACTACCACAACATCAGTTTTGTTTCTTTTGGCATTGAATTTCGAGCGTAGAGCTGGTGTCTGCAACTCTATATCTAAAGAGTATGGGTGGGAAAAATGTGTCATTTGATCCACCACAGCTCCTCAAGACAACTCCTAGAAAGAAAGAAAATTTTGCCCTGTATCCAGTGATCATTCGGTAGCTTGCAGTAAGTAGATGAAGTGCTGTCTCATCCTTCTCCATGCAGTTTGCAGAGTGTGCTATGACAGAGGTGCTTATTAGGGCCAACGCAGCGATAAGCGGACGCCCGCGCGGGGACCCATCGCGAGACTATGCACGTGAGTCGCGTGCGGTGGTCTCCGTAGCGGAAATCGGGTTAGGTCTATCCCCACACATCCGTGCCGGGTCAGCGATGGAGCAGCACAGTGCCCGTGCCGACACCGAGCTTCCATGCCCCGTCAGTGGTTTTCTGTTCACACACGTCGGTGACGTGACAGTGCCGTGAACCGGCCGACGCCTTCCCTTACTTCATTCTGTTTCCTTGTCCGAGTCTAAGAAGCCTAAGTGTTGTGTGGTGAAATAGATTACGAATTTAAAAAGTTTAAATAAAAATTTTGACACGTTCGCAGTTTAATTTTCATTCGATCTCATTCCATATTTGGTCTTTATACTTGCCATCCATATATTTCGGGTTACAGAAATACGTTAAATAAGCGTACAGTCTCTTATTAACTCATCATTCTCTATTAATTCACCATCAACAAAGTCGACAAACTTAAAAAAAATATAAACACGGGCACGGCACGGCGTAGAATCGGAAGGCTTGAACACGTTGCGGTGTCGGCGCTGACACTGACGCCTCCTTGACGGCTCTGCGTCGGATGCGTGTGATCGACACACGTTGCTGTCCCGTCACTAACCCGGTACGGATCTGTGGAGATAGACCTTTACCTGCGCAGTGTCGCTAGTTCAACTTTAGGGGTGTGCATATAGTCCTGTCGATGGAGAACTTTAATGTATTATTACGTAGCAAAAGGAGCGTGGGGCGCGGTGTGCCCGGACATTTGTATGAGACTGCGTGTGCGGCCGCCTAACGCCACATTAGCCCTTAGGCGTCCCATATGGCCAGTTGTAACGGCCGCGACTTTATTTTCGGGTTTTCTCTCTTAAAGTGTAACAATGTTATATGTGTAGTAGACGATGGCAATGAAGTAGGTAAGGATATGTTTAACAAACACCATTTGTAGTAATGAATAGTAATCTATTTATTACATGGCCAATAATAACAGTTGTAATAACAAAATTATTCAGGAATAAATTATTTATTCAATGAAATGATATCTTTCACTCACATGATCTATTATCTTTACTAAATAAGCAATATATTTAACATTCAACGCACTGGGATCCAAGGTTCAAAGATGTCACCAATCTTCCTACGTTCTGAAAACAAAAAAATTGTTTGGTATATTCTGTTTCAAGTTAAATATTGCAAATAGCATTTTTAACCTTTGAACACCCATGATGCTCAAAAAGATGTGCAGGATCTGCTACAAATAACAATATATTCTGATATAGAAAATAGGTAAAAAGTGTTGTCTTCACTGTATGTCACTCAATTAACTTGAACCAAAATTAAGCTTGACCTTTATGCATTTTGTAGCAAAGTACTTAATAGGAAATAAAAGGCTTTCTGTAGAGAGCATACTTTCCAGCACTGCGCTTAACATTCAAAGGGTGAAATAAAATACATAACTATGATGGTCCAGTTAATTAGCCAGTAGTGTAAGTTAGAAAATTCTGTGAATAAAACTGAACACAAACTTTCTGTCAAACACTTTTCAATCAAAATCAACTCACCTGGGACTGGGAAATCCTCAGGGTGTAATTCAATATAATGTCTGTACACAGCGTCTTTCTCTGCTAAGTAACTGTCTCGTTGCTTCTGTACATAAGTTAGGACCCCAATAAATCCAGCAGTTAAAAGCACATGTTTCTGGATTCCTGAAAAAAAAGTAAAAGATCTGTTTATAAACATTACAAGTTATAACCCCAAATCTAGAACTCTCAAAACTGATCAACCTACATTGACAACAAAGAGATTCATCTCATCGCAAAAAAGAAAAGGCTTAAATATTTGTTGTGATACTACTACAATATGAATGTTTTCTCTCTGTTATTGTTATGTAATTTAGACTTACCACTGAAGACGGGACGTCTAGTTTGGAAGTTGATGAATACCCCCGAGCCTACTCCAAAAAATGTTCCAATAATTTGTGGCCAGACCTTATTTAATGCAGGTGTTTCTCTATCACTGTTTCCTAATTTAAGCAGTTCTTGGGCCGACAAGTGTGAGGCTGGAGTCGGATTCGCCATTTTTTCGATAGGAGAAAACCGTGAGCCACCAACATAGAGCAAGTAAAATCAACCTGTCTGTCAGTCAATTAATGTCACTGTCAGTTGGTTTTTTTTTATTTACCCCGAAGAGAAGACTAGTCTTTTGTTTGATCATAATGTTAAGCCTTTGATTATATACCTGCCACATTGACCGTACTAAAACGGCTCAAAAAAAGTCTATCAAAATTGGTAGACTCGCTTCTCCCATGCGTCAGTGTCATTTTGAATACGTGAGAATGACGTGCTCACGAAAAATAATTAATTATGCCGGTTTGTTATTCTATACCACTATTATTTAAGAAAACACGATGTTTTAATTCGTTATTTTGAAGTTTAGTCTGATTTGCTAGTGTTGTCAGTTTATTGCTAGGGAGATTTGGCCAAACTATGGGAGACAAAATACAAATACCATTACATCATCTTTCGATCAAGAGAACATTATTATTTTAAAAATTACAGTATTTATTTGATCAGTAAAAATCTATACCCACAAAATAAATGAAAACTATGACGTCATGCACTAAATACAGTAGAACCCGCTTAATACGATCACGTTTAATACATTTTCCGCCAGTCCCTGCAACTTGAGACATGTTTCCATACATTTCTTAATGCCTAATACGATTTGTCATCCTGTTTAATACGCCTAATACGCCAACGTATAGTAGTAACTCTTTTCTGGCAGCGGGTTAACTGACTGAGCTCAAACTTTTTCAAAAAAGCCCGGGTTTCAGTAATAACGAGGTTGACGTCATATTGGAAAAAGAAGAACCCATGATACTGCAGGGTTTTCCTGAATATTCTTTCATTGATCACAATGTGTAGTATTTTTGTTAGTTACTTTCTAATATTGTGGGTTTTAGATTGCCTACGGATCCCATACTAGCAAATTGCTGGAGAGACATTATACTGCAGACTCGAAACAAAGACCAGTAGAAACCTCACAAGCTTCAGTCGTGTGTTCCAGACATTTCACTTATGATGATATTTACAAAAAAGGGATTACGACGGCTAAAGAAGGGATCGGTAATTCGGTACCAGGCACGATATGCAGTATGGCTATTTTACCAACTTCAAGAAAACATAAGAAGTTCTCAATTCAAATGCAGTGTTGAAAGGCCTCCTACACGGTGGACCAATGATCTGGTGAGAGTCACGGGAATGCGGTGGATGCGAGATGCACAGGACCGTTAGTTGTGGTGGAACTTGGGGGAGGCCTATGTTCAGTGGACGTCCTTCGGCTGAAATGATGATGATGAATGATACACTAATCAGGCACTACTTGACTGGCATTTCTGCTGAATTGGGCCTTTTTGATGCAGCCGTGAGTCACACATTCTTGCTATATTCACACATCGGAATTTATACTTTTTATTTGTTTGTTTTATGTACTTATTTAACTGGAGTATTGTGTGTCTTTAAGAATGTTCTAAATAAATGTGTTTTCTTTCTTTCTTTAATCTACAAAATAATTATTTTATTCGACCTATTTTGTTAAACTTTCATCATAATAAATCATGGAGAAAAGGAAAGTTAATAATTTGGAGCAGGCATCCCTAAACACGCACACCTTGACAGTTTGACGACAATAAGTACACGAGCGGTACTCATACATATCACGCAATTGGAGACATTTTCAGCGCGTCGTTTGTTAGCATTGCTCTATCTAGACAGGTATATAATCAAAGTGTTTAGCTATACGTCTCTGTTTTCTTTTCGTGGTTATTGTTAGAATACGTATACAATGTAACACATTTGGCTGACGCGATTTGAGCCGGCTTTCTTGGCTAGCTTCGCTGAGGTAGTCACATTGACGTTAACCTATTAGGTAGTCAATACTACAAAAAAACCCCAACTCTATTTATTCAAGATCGCGCCCATTTCAACGATTCCATGTATTACAGCGCATTCACGACTTTACGGGGCGGTATCGGTCAACCAATCGCCTACCGGCACGGTCCCGCTCCCCACTAAGATCGAAGTCGTGAATAGGCCCTTATCCAGTTATATAGACTGCAGACATCTGAGACCTAAAATTACACCAATTTCTCATCACAATATCTACTTAGCATACCCATTGCTCATTATCCATTATCAATCCAATTTTTTAATACATATTTATAAAAAGATATATCATTTTTGGCTTAGATACTAAGTCTTTTACAATTGGAAAAAAAACTTCACAAGAAATTCCACCAAAAACTCATATCAAAGTAATGTTATGATAAAGAGTCTTTGAAGAATATAATAATACAAAATAAAATCAAGGACGAGGTGCAGCCGGGCAGTCTGTCTGACGAGAAATCCTACGGCAATTAATTGAACTAATTAGATTTGATAGATTTTGATGGTTATTCTTTTGCGGGATGGCTTTTCTGTGTGATCTGGCCTGCTAAATATCAGTAATCTGTGGTGTGATCACAGATTACTGAAATGTAGCAAACTATTTAGGTGTGATCCTCAATTAACTCAATATAGCCATAAATCGAATAAAAAGCATGTCACTCGACTAAAAAAATACATCTTTTTTACGCGAGTAACACTGCACTTATATGTCAAAATCGAAATAACCTCATTGTATTATTGTATTCGTAAATGTTGAGGTTATTGTTTACAACAATAATATAATAATTAGTGTGCGTATTAAACTGATCTGAAATAGCCAGCAAGAGTTAACGTAAATACCAAAACCAAGACCTGAAAATATGGTAAGTCTAGCTTAGTGGTTATCTAAGTTTCTGTTAAAATAATCCATACTAAAGTTGCTTGGTTATTTTTATGCATATTTTTTTAATTCTAGGGAAAACAAAAGAAAACGAGAAAAATTGTTGAACGGAAATTCGCTAAAATGAAAAAACTTATTAGTCTCAGTGATAGCAGGATCAAACCTACAGAAAGAGTTGAACCAAAGAAGAAAAAAATTGATCCACATGAGCTAAAAATACGTGAAGCACCGCAAGCCAGCTCAGCACTGTTTTTTCAATATAACACGCAGTTAGGCCCACCATACCATATCCTCATTGACACCAATTTTATCAATTTCTCAATCAAAAACAAATTGGACATAGTTCAGAGCATGATGGATTGTTTATATGCCAAATGTATTCCATATATAACAGATTGCGTACTGGCCGAGTTAGAGAAGCTTGGGCGAAAATACCGTGTAGCTTTGAGAATAATTAAAGACCCACGCTTCGAAAGGATTACTTGTTTACACAAAGGAACTTATGCTGATGACTGTATTGTGCAAAGGGTAACACAGCACAAGTGTTATATAGTGGCAACTAATGACAAGGATTTGAAAAGGAGAATAAGGAAAATACCAGGTGTGCCAATAATGTATGTTGCTGAACACAAATACACAATAGAGAGAATGCCAGATGCATATGGAGCACCCAAAGGTGCCATTTAGTATTTAAATAAAATATATATTTTTTAAATTCTTATGTTTAATTTTAGTACATAATACCATTAGTTTAAGTGATACATTCTATTATTATTTAGGTACTATACCAGTTATTATTATTCTATGAGCTAGTTAGGTGGTATGGAATTGAAAATTGCCCTTAGTTGATCTTATCATGGCTTCAAAGGTAAAAAAGACAATTATGTAACAGAAGAATTAGACTTCTGTTCATTCAGTTCCTTACCATATTTTTTTTTTATGGTAGGTAAAATCATCCTATGACAAGTCCCGCCCTTGGGTGGAGCGGGAAGTAGTGTCAGACTTACTAAAAACCTACCCCGTTCCGTCATTGCCTTTCATGCCGGGGCTGACCCTTCCTCTCAGAAGACGGCCCTTAACCCCAGCAGGCTTCGACCCTGCCTGCCTGCAGCTAGCAGGCTGGGCCTCTACGTTTGCTGACAGCTCCTTGAGGCGCCCGGGAACAGAACGCGCCGTCGACGACTTGGGCTCGGTCCCTACCATTTATTATTTCAATAGTTTACATTGCTAATATATGAATGTAACATGCCTAATTTTTTGGGAAGTTTAAAAGCAAGCAACAATCCATTTTCACCCAGTTGTATACAGTTAACATTTAATTAATACAGTAGAAGCATAGTCTTATTTTTACACCTTCACAAAAGGATCTTAAGTTCACATAGGCTTTATGCCTGTGCACACTATGTAATACTAGATGGTTGTGTTGTGTGCACTCGGAGATCCAACAACATCAATTATCTCACCAACTGGCTTGGTTTCATTGTCAGCCACCATGTTACATATTGATGGTGGAATGGTAAGTGTCTGAAACAAGTTTCATAGTTATTAACAAATCAAATAATTAGACATACATAAGTTCTCTCGGTTTATCACAGAGGCTTGGCCTGATATTGAAGGGCAGAATTATCTCAACTTCTCTTGAAAAATAAAATGGTATGGCCTTTTCTATGATCCAATCTGTCGAATTTAAGTGGTGAATTGTTCAGTAGTTGTGGTATGAATAGTTTTAGAATTTAGCAGATAGACTGCATAAACTTGCATAAAAGTAAAAAATAATTCATTATATTTTTACACACCTTCCCAGGATTGAGAGCTTCATATTGATGTCTCAGGGCTTGCAACTCAAATTCACATGAAGCCAGGGCATTCTTCAAGTCCAAGGCTAGAGCCAGATCAGATCGCAACTCGTTGAAATGTTTGCAGATCGCCTCAGTTGGCGTAGGAGCAATATCTGTAAAAAAACAGGACAAACTATTAAAAAATAATATTGATGAATAAATGATTTTGGACTTGGACATGCGCTTTGCCTTTGGTAAAATTGCCTATCCTCGTCAGGTAAGACCCTCGGATGAAAGAAAAAGATTTATTTTTCACCAAGTATAGACACAAGAAAATAACAAGTTTGCTATTCACAACCATTTGATTGCAGCCTGAAGTAAATGGTAAGAAAGAATTAATTGGGAGGGCGCTGATGGCGACTTACGAGTAGGTAGGTAGACAGGTCGCAGGTTCAATCCAGCCAGGCATTTTGTGTAATTTATTTCAACACCACTGCTCTCAAAACGGTAAAAAAAAAATAACATCGTGAGGAAACCGGTATGGCCAATAACCAAAAATTCGAAGACATATGAGGTCTACCTACCCTGGTAGATTACGGCCCATTCTCTCTTCTAAAGAGGATGCCTGAGTCCCAGCAGTGGGAACATTATAAGGCTGATTATGAATGTATATGTTATGTAAGGGAGAATGCTACAAAATGGTAATTATTTCAAATAATTATTAATAGGTAAGTATTGTGTAAATTTTAAGTGTATTTAACTAAATTAAGTGCAAATACTGTTTTTGATTATGTTTCGTTGGATTTAAAACTTTTTTAATTATACATTTTTATAAATGAAAATTACTACTTTTTCTCTCGCAACAAATAAAACTTAATAGCAAATTATAATAAAGTACCTTAGAGGATTAACATAATGCCCATTTCTCAAACTATGTATTGGTGCTGTTTGTGAAATGAATGTGCAGGCACTGCCAAGTGCCAGGGTTGAGGTTAATCCGTTCAAGAGTCGCCGAACTGACATGCTACACGGGTGGGTAACTTTTACAATCCCCCTTACTACACCCATATAGAAATTATTTGATATCCCACTCCAAAAGACAAAGGTTGTACTAGGATGAACTGTACACATCTGCATACTCTCCAGAGCATACTGCCGTGATGTTGTTATGTAATGTAGTAAATGGACTTGCGACTACAGCAATTCGGAAGATCATCTAAATGCAACCACCACCTCAAAACTAGAGATGCATCCGATACCGATATATCGGCGATATTTTTATGGCAGATTCAACGATACTATTCATATTTCGCGCTTTAAAAATGTAATGTAAACGCACGTGTTGTCCCATCTATTTCGTTGCAAACGAGGCACGAACTAATTTATTTTCCAACGCAGGTCTTATTCAAACAGACTTGCGAAATCGCCTTTGCCCGCAAAACTTAAGAATGCTTTGTTTTTTAAATAAAAATCTTATAAATGTTAATTTAGATTACTAAAACTATTAATTAATTGTGTTTTATTTATTCTACCTTCCTTTTTGAATTCAATAAGCGTATCGGTATCAGTATCGCCGATATTTTTATAAAAGTATCGGTATCGGTATCGTATCGGCAAAAACGCGTATCGAGGCATCCCTACTGAAAACATATTTCAGAATTTTCAAAATCGGTCCACATTGACGGAGACGGCGGCGCAGCGGCGGTGGCGGCGGTAAACATACATTAAAAAAGACATTGGCGAATATAAAACTTCCACGATTTTTAAAATTAGTTAAATATTATAACCACTTGCTTCAGGATAGAATCAAATGCAGTGTGAATAGTTTTGCAGATTCGAAATACGATTAAGCCGAAGAATAGATAGACACAGGCTTCTCCGAGCATCGTCAAAAATTCTAGATAAATTAATGTAAAAATTAACAAACCAATATTCATAAGTCTGAGCTCCTGTTCTATAGCTTTAGTCTTCCTCTGTCCTACTCCTGGAGGCAGCTTCATACGTTGAGATCGCAACCAGACACCTGTACCGCGCGCTTCGGGGAACTTAATACCCGACCATTCCACAGTCTGTAGGTAGGTATATTAAACAATAGTAAATATAAAAAATTAATTATTACATTATTTTAACAAAGAAATTAAAAAATTATAAATAACATTACATAATAAAGTTAGAGAGAATAGCCGGTTTGTCGATCGAAAATGACCGTATATGTAATGTGTTTGGCTGACCTCATCTAGTTTAAATTTAAGAAAAAAAAAAAATTATGTGTACATGTTTTTAAAACCTATTTGTAAAATAGAAATTATTTAGCACTTGATATGTTTATAGCCAATAGTAAATTTTATTCATCAGTCATCTGGCGCCAAATTAAGATTGAAGTATTGTTGTTAGGTTCGCGCTTGACCGCTATCTCACCTGATGGAAAGCGACGATGCGGTCGACGATGGAGCGCGCTTACCTAGAAGTAACCTATTCACTCTTGACTTAAAGATTCCTGGGTTATAGCCATTAGGAAACAGACTCCGGCAGGGAATTCGATTCCTTAGCTGTACAATGTACAATGAATGTGTTTCCAAAACGTATTGTATGCATAGGTGGGATTTGGTTTAATTAATTTTAATATCAACAACTAATAAGCACTATATGCACACTTGATAATTTGTGATTACCTTAATTTTTTAAATGATAATCTACTTCTGTTGCTGATAAATAGCGGCAGCTTGATAGTTGTAAGTTTTAAAGCAGAATGATTAAAAACTCATAGTACTTACAACACTCTCCACAGCTCGTACAGGTCTTTGTTGAGCAGTAAGTTTCTTCTTATGTAGTTTCCTGTCATGACGCCTAGCTATACTAGACGCCGTGTTTGATGGAGTACTAGTACCCTCGTTATTATTGTTGACTTGATTTATAGGAGGCAAGTTGCCACTGTCCGCCCTAGATATTAATTTCTGTAAGTCCTGAGTTTTTCTTTCTCTTTCACGTTTCCTGGCTTCGATTTTCTTTAATTCAGTTATCAACATTTGCTCCTCATCAATCTGAAAAATATTTATTTTTTATATAAATTATATGTCATAGTGAATTATCTACAAGAATTTTGGTAAGACTTTATTTTGTGGCTTGTGTACAGATATAGATATATAAGGTCTACACCTTGAGAGTATCTCACCTCTCTTTAAAAACATAAAATAGGAAAACAATTTCAGTACTTACCTGATCTTGCGTTCTATCAAACAGTCTTCTAAGTTGTTCCTTTCTCTTTCTCTCATGTTCAGCATCATAATGATAAATGCGTTTCTCACCATTCACCATTGTTACAGTATTTGACCATGGATTAGTTTTTACCTTAAAAATAGACGTGTATGAAAATGTTTGTAAGTAATACATAAGTTACCCAATATTTAATTGTATTTATCCATTATCTGGCACCAAATAATGACTTAGGTAGCACTATAAAACATACTTTGCTCAATGTAGCACAAATTCCATAGTAGCGTTCTTTCAAGTCCTCCACACTTCGGTCCCTGAATGCAGCTCGGTCCCATCGATCATGTATGACAATGAAACGCAGGTCAAATCTTTGACATAAGTCCATGAGGTGATCAGTTTCAGCTTGGCTCCAGTCTTCTGATTTCAAATATTGATTGTACTCCGATTCAGAATATGACGGTATTGTCACTTGCTGAATAGAAAATTATACAGTTTATTAAGAAATATTTAAAAAATTCTTTTCTTCACTTTCTGATAGTTTTTCTGCACAAAGTAAGTTCTAATTGCAGTAGCGGTTGGCCAATAGCTCTAAAGTGTATGTTTGACTCAGGAAATGATGTACAGGAACATGTATGTAAAAAAATACTTTTATTATGATTTCTTTTTTCATCATAATAATGTTGTTATTTTTTTTTTTGGGTTTTTCTTATTGTTGTTCTAATTAAAGATGACATTCTGATAGCAAAAGAAGTACCTTACCTTATTAAACTGTGCAAATGGATACTCTTTGGCTTCATCAGCAGCTCGTTTCCAGTGGTGGAAGACAGCATTGTCTGTACGGGCAGGATTTGTGAATGGTGCCCACACCCATTTCCTCACTTTTCTCATGCCCAGCTTAGCTTTAGTTTGTTTGTAGGCTTTTCCTGATAAAAATTGTGAATGTGTTAAGTAATAAGGCTCTGTCGATTATAAAAGTATCTTTAAATAATTTAAGAACTTTGAAAGGTTTCGTTATTGATACTTTTGCTGCCAAGTCAGTTTAAGGATCATTGATAGAATCAATTATGTAAACACCTCTACTCTAATTTATGAAAACGTCTTATAGGGAATACTTTTTAGCAATAAAACTCACCTGTATCAGTGGGTAACAGTGGTGGTAGGTCTTTGTTGTCATTGTAGAGCAATGCAAATACCTCTCTGTGCATTCCCTCAGGGCGCTTCACTGCCTTAGCAGTCACATACTTCTTCTTCACTTTGTCTCCATGTATAATACTATCTCTACTGATCTCATTAGCTGGTTGCTCCAGCTCCAATATATCAAGAATATCAGCCATTTTATTTTATTTTAATACT
Source organism: Leucania comma (assembly GCA_958295575.1). Lineage (NCBI taxonomy): Eukaryota > Metazoa > Arthropoda > Insecta > Lepidoptera > Noctuidae > Leucania > Leucania comma. The sequence continues at coordinate 8,693,560 of OY282469.1, forward strand.
TTTTATAAAGCCTTCTGCTATTGGCACTTCTTACAAGGAACAATTTGGGCTTGCAAACCACAAATCACGCTTATTTCGTTAACACTCATATGCACTACTTATTTTTGTAAGTATTTAGTAAGTAAAAAAATTCCTCGTAATAGAATTATTTGCAGTTGAATTGAATGAAATAAACACAAATCATTACAATGTCTCGATTTTCTCTTTTGGTTGACACTGCTGACAGCAAGCCAAAACCAAAAACAATATTAATGACATTGACACTGTTGACAGATAGACAATCGTTGCTTTATTTTTGTTTTGTTGTTTTAGCACCGTACAGTTTGTGCATTTGCAGTTTGTTATAAAGTATTTAATTTTTATTTTTAACCTACTTCGAAAAGAAGGATGTTCTATGTTCTGCTGTAGGTTTTTTTTTTTATGTATTATATGTTCACCGGTACATCTCGGTCAATTGTGGACCGATTTTGAAATTTTTTTTTAGTCGTACTGCCTAATTGAATTATCTTGACCGTTCTGAACTTTGAACAAATGGCTGCGAAGTAATTCTTTTTAATTAAGAATCAAATGGCGCAATATGCAGTTTTTTAAATAGACGATGAAGACTATTTTTATATAAAGTTAGTTACTGTAAAATTGTTACTAATTCGGTGTACAATAAAGTTTATTCTATTCTGTTCAATTCATCTGTGTGGTCCATCGGAGATTATAGTCTGAGTGGCATACATGCTGCGACTTTATTACCCAGAGAAGACTAATTTCTATGTAACGTGCAGTAGGGATAGTGTGCTTGTTTGCTACTGCCTTACGTACCTATGCTCTGGTGATGAGATGAATCTAATACTTTATTTTCTTCTTCGGAAGATTGCTAATAATTTTGTCACGATGTGCTCGTTAATTTCTTTTATTCCGCTATTTAATCAATGCCTCACATTGACATCGCGCCTCATCAGTTGTCTTGTCCAGTTGCACAATTCGTTTCCTAGATGTGTTCTTCGTGCGTTCTCGGAAATCGACATATGTAACTTCAGAAAGTGCCTAATTTAGTAGGTATTTATCAGGTAAAAGGGAATATGAAGGAATTTAACTACAAAAAAAGACAAATATGTACTGAAAGTTTATTGGTCGTGAAGGCCATCAGAATACAACTCTATTAATAATAGAATTCAGGGCTGCAGGATTGTCCAGCGGAGTCTGAAAAAAATAAATCCTATTTTAGTAAATTATTACGAGTATGTTTGAAAGGCATAATAGATTGCACGTCAGAGTGGTAAGAGTAGCGCTACCGCCTCCTCACTTACCACCTAAAGTAAGTCCTCACCTAATATAATATGAGTGTTTCGGGAGGTAGTGTTTCAAATTTGGCGAGATAAAGCACCCGGGTGTCACCATTGAGTGAATCGCCTGGAGGACGCAGTGGAGCATAAGGTGGAAATCTGTCACACTTGGATGGAGTACCACCGTGTCCTCGTGGAGGCGATCGGCTTTGGTTCAGGCCGTTCGGTAAGGACGAAGTGTGAGTTAACGCCCGCACGTTTTGTTCCAGGCGCACCTCAAAGAGATATTAGTAAAATGGACAGGGCCCAGTAGGTTTGTAATCTGCTAGGGCTACTAAAAATATTCTAAAGAGTTACTGTAGCCCTGAAAAAAAGGGCAACTAAAGGAATACAGGTTGGCTTTAGTCAGTAAAAAGCTTACACGCCCTGTCGTCCCACCCAAACCGGGAGAGGTTAATAATAATTGCAGTATTTAGCTTAGTTAAAAAATATAAACAAATATTACCGATTGTCCAGCAGCGTTCACCCAAAAGAATTGAAGTTTAGTTCCATTCCGGAAGTAACCTTCAACCAATCGGTTAACAACAATTGATTGTCTTGGTGCCGCTAGGAAGGCAGGCATTCCAGTCCATGTTAGATTTCCCACCCATTCTAGCTGCCCTGAAATTATGCCAATAGATTTTTGAGAAATTTCGTGTTGTCACTACTGATTCCAAAAATTGTTCGCATTGGTGCGAGGCAAATTACGCCGCGTTGTAGGTACCTATCGATACCTATCTCAGTTGGTACTCACTTGTTGTATTGTGCTAAATGGCCAAAAGAAAAAAAAAATGTTGCACCATCCAGCCATATCAATACGGAAATAGACTTAAAAAAAAACAACAAAATATTTAGTTATCCGAATACTCTATGCCTGCTGTCAAGGCATTCAATTTTTGAAAATAGCGGCAAAATATAAAATTATTTTTTTGACTGTGTATTGTTTGCCTTCTGAGTTTTTTGATGATTATGTAATGTTATAATAGTTATTTACCTGGTGTATTAGATACTGCATCCAAATTGCCATTATAGATAGCAACGGTAAGTGATGTGTTTTGGAGAATATATTCAACTGCAATAAAAAATATTTTAATTAGATAACACCACATTTCGGTTTCTAAGGGAATGTCTATTTTAGGTAGGTACCTACTCTTTGTCGCATAGATTTAAATAAGAGTCCTTCTACATAGTGTCCAGCTTCCTTTTTTTAAGGTGGAAAATCATCAAATGACTTCTCCCGCTCTGGAGCGCGAGAGCGTGCCAAATTTTACTGAATAAAACCCACCTGTGTGAAGGACACAGTTACCCTTTGAGGACCAGGGTTACGGTAACTCTTTAAATGGGTAATTCTTGCGGCCTAGCGGGCATTGACCCAACTCGGCCTCTACGGTTTTGCTGGCATCTCCTTGAGACGCAGGTAAAATACTTCGCGCCGTCGACTATTCGGGTTCGGTCCTTACAGGATGGCTGGAATACCCAGTTACCTACCTAAGTCCAATGTTTAGTCCAAAAAAATTGGGGTTGAAATACAAAACACACACGTCATTCAACCCCAATTAAAGTTTTCTCATCCTGGGCGTTGGAATTCGTTTGTGCAACTGTGGTACCGAATAAGTAAGGAAGTAGGTACCAATAATGTCCGATAGCAACATGCTATACGAGTATTTGGCATTATTCTTTTTCCATCGGATTCCATTTCGATGTTTTTCCAGACCCTAAATACTTATATTTACCACTACCTACCTTAATGACATGTGGCGGTTGACTGCACTTAGTTACAAAACAATGGGCCATTGGAAATTTTAATTTAAAAAAATCCACCAAGTAGGCACTAAACTATACGACAGATAAAAAAAACTTGACTTTTCTCTCAGAGAGCAGAGCAGATATTATAACGGTAGCGTGGTAGATAGTATCCGGACTATACTGTACTGATATATGTAATACCTTTGTCCGTAGCTGGGGTCATAAAAGAACTCTTAAAAGCTTTAATGACTGCCTCCCGGCCAGAATCGTAGGTTACGTTTGAAATTCCTAAGGCTGTTGCTACTTCAGTGTTCATAATATCTAAATCTGTGTTTTTGAATACACGTCGCAAATAGTCTCGCTGGCCGAACAAATCTGGAAATTATTATAATAGTGATTAAAATTGAGTATTTTGAGTTAAGAGCGTCTCAAACCATACTGAAATGCCAAATTTTGACAGGTTTACAGGCTAAAGTAGAGTTTGAGTAATTCTTAACTTCAAATGCTTTAATCAGAAATCGGGGGTAAAAGAAAAAAAATATTGAAACGTTTTTACAGACGCAGGCACTGCGTGAAAATTACTGATGTGAGGAAATAGATGAACTATAAAAGTAGGTGGGCTATTTGAGGTAAGAAAATCATCACTTTCTTTCATAAGTTGCGAATAAAATGATCAATATACCTGCTGTTGTAGGCTCCCTAGTAAGTTTTTGAACGATGTTTCCAAGATTTACAGCTGTAGCGCCAGCATTTTCGTTAACAAATTGCCCCAAAGAAATAAATTTATCGAACGCGTCTTCTAAATTGTCGTTTTGAACCAATTGCGTTGTCTCTTTGGATAAATTTTCTATAGCATCGCGGCCATTGGCATCAATGTAACCTAGTTCCTCGAGGTAAAAGCCGAGTTTCGTCATGGCTAGGGCTGGCGAAATTATGGCATTGCCTAAAACTACACCTCGAAGGTTGTGTTTAGTTTCGTTCTGCAAGACAGTTTATTATGAATTAAGTATATTTTCCTCTTTAAGATTTTATTGAATCTATCAAAATAACTCACTTGATGAAGCTTGGCTGCTAGCGTCAGGGCCAGCTGAGCCCCATGTGCTTGCCCGAAGATGTATAATGGTGTGTCTCGGTATCCTTCATGTACAGTGTAGAAGGATTCTAAAGTTAGAGCTAAGTGTTCAGCTGTAAAATAACAATAAATCTTACGTCACATTATCCTCCTAAGTTAGATATTTGTTAATTTAAAATGAAATTAGAATATGGGTGATCGTTGCCTGTTTAAGGACGTAGGGTACCTTATGTCCCGGAAATTTCGAAATTTCATGTAGTCTAAGCAAATGGTAATAGAAAGTCAATAATCAAACAAATCAAGTAACCACTCTTACCATTTTCTTCAGCAGTCTTCGGGATTTGATCGTTAGTTATGGGACTACTAAAACCTGTGCCTAAAGGTGCATCGATGAAAAGCAAGTTGTATCGGTTAATCTGGAAGGTAAAACACGCTGTATTAGTGTACCTACAAACATAAAAATGTATATATTATACGACATTGGATCTATAGTCTTAACAATATTATGCCTTACCCAAGAGTCTTGTCTTCTGTTGAAATTGATGTCGTAGGGGCCAAACATTCCTAAGTTGGCCAACAAGCTGGGTGGGACGCCCGTCACCCCATCTAACCATAGTATTATAGGCCGGTTGTAACGATTACCAATTGCTATAGTGGGGTAAAACCACCAGAATACATCTCCCACAAGTGGTATCTCGGTAAAAGCTGCGGTATAATCAAATTCACCAATGCCTTCACCTTTCAGGACTGAAAAAGATAATAACGAAACAACTAAACATCCGTTTGTTTATCTATGATCGCACATGAGATCAAGGGTGATTCAAATAAAATATTTCTTTAAGATGTTTGTGGTAAATAAAACATAGCTAATTTGACATTTTAATGTCATGATAATCATACGGAAGGCAGTAATCAACATTGTAACATAATTGTCCACACTGTAGGTAACATTCACACAGAGGACATTAACTGGCAATTTTTTACGCCGAGTGCTTATTAAGGAATTATTTTGGTGACATAAATTTTCTTTCATTTTTTGAATTGTAATTTGAATTATGTTTGATTAGTTTGTTGTTCCATTGTTATATAATAATTATTCCTTTAACCGCCTACGACGGATATATCCCATAAACACTCGCGTTTATTCCGCCAGGGTCGCACATTCATGACCTTACCATCACCTTACCATCTCATCAGCTCTTCTGTCACCTACGGGGGCTAAAGAGCTAAACGATATAGAAATACTCAGACGTTATACACGACCCTGGCGAATAGGACACGAAAATACTTTAGGATGTTTTAGCCTGATTAGTTTTACAGGAAGAAAAATGTACTTACGACGAACAGAAAAAGGTTTATCCGCCTCCCTAGTTACTAACCACCATATTAACACTCCCAGTCCTGCTAAAAGAGCTGCCACTGCAATGACACTCCCGATTATAACAATCTTCTTTGCCATTTCTAACTTAAAATACGTCCAGAATATGCTAGCCTAGATTAAGTATGTAAATTATAACTATATTATTCTTGATCAATGTAATCTAATTATCCATATGTAAATTATGATAAAGATATGATTTGAAATTTACCTTCATTGATTAGTAATCTTGTTCTGATATCAATGCACGTACGCATGAAATACCAAGATTAAATACCTTTAACTTAATAAGGTGTTCTTAATTAGGTGGATAAGTACCTAATTGGGTTTCTTTAAATCCACACTGTCCAGTCAAAATAAAAATTAGTCTTATCGGTCGGCGTTTTAGTTCAAGGTGCCATCACATTGGGTATATTTTGTCTAGCATTACATAGAGTGCGTTAGATATCATGGGTACATAGGACAAATTTTTCTGGACTGGTACATAACACGCTATAAGATTTATCCCTGCTAATTTCTATTTTTATTATATTAGGTTACGAAATCTCTCGCACCTATGAGCATATTTTTGAAGGGTTCACCATCAAATAAATCTCGTTCAGGGTGGTGTGAGAGGAGTGTCAGCCTTTTACTGACTAAAGCCCAAGCTGTTCCAGTTGCCATTTGTGTTCCAGGGACGCGGTGACTCTTTCGAACAATCCCATAGCTTTACCAGGGATCTGCCACAGCATGACAATTATGCTGACATCTCTTTTAGGCGCGCACAACACAACGTGCCGGTCCTAGTCTGCTATTTTAATAAATTCATCATTCAACAAATGACAATTGGCATTGTCATCTTGCTAAAAGTTCGTATTCTGTTAATACATAATATCTGATCATTGGTCGGTCAGTGGTCTCGTAATAGAATTGTGTACAAGCTCTTAAAAGCAATGACTGCACAATGACGTTCTAATGGTAGGTCACTGATAAAAGGAACTGTCAAAATTTTAGCAGATTACCTCATATGTCAGACATTCATTTTTCATTATGTACGGGATTACCATTATATGCCATTTCTTTCAATGGAGTGTTAGTGGTTTATAATTGGAAAGTCATAATGACGCCATTATATTAGTAGATTACCAAACTTGTCAAAATCAACAAATAAGAAATCAATGATAGACCATTTTGACAATACTTATAGTAATAGCAGATTTGAGGACCAGTACCTCTACCATGAGTTTTAAGCAATAGTATTCGTCGCTACTCGATATCGACGCAGTAAATATTTTGTATGGCAAATTTTGCAGCGCCTCTAGCGGTCACTTGCAGAACAAAAATTTGCCATACAAAATATTTACGGTGTCGATATCGAGTAGCGACGAATACTATTGCTTAAAACTCATGGTAGAGGTACTGGTCCTTAACAGACGGTGCGCTATCCATTGCTCGCTGTCGGTAAGCCCAGTCCTAAGTTGGTCGGAAATCACCCCGCGACTCCAAATGCCCATGGCGTCTTCTGCGGTGGCTGGGCGTGAGGATTACCTCTCCCTAACGCTTTCCGCCACCTCCTTCGCTTGCATTACTGCGTCTCAGGAGGTGACTGCCTCCCATGTCCTGTCGCTCCGTACTGTGGTCTGGACCAGGGCCGGACGCAAGAGACGATCCACATAATCATTCCGAAACAACCGTATCTGGTTGAAGACCTGTGGCTTGTCTGACACACACTCCTGCTCCGCCCTTGAGCGCAAGAAGTTATTAGATGAGATTCCACCTTAAAAAAAAGTAGAGAGTGTGACACCTAAATAGGGGCGCTTCTCTAATAACTCTTCAAAGAGGGGATTTATCGCATATTGGGGTGGAATAAAACAAATAAAAAGTTTTTAGGATGTGATATATGTGATATTTATGTTTATGACTAGGCTCAGTCAAAGGTATGTTTTATAAATATTAAAAATTTGTTCAATTTTAACCAAAAGATGTCATGTCGCGAAGGAATGCATTGGTTCCAGCTGGATTGTCTCTCGGTACCTGTAAAAAAATTAAATAATGTCTAAATTAAAACACGGTTTTGAAAAATAATTCAGATTTATTTCTAAATTATTAAAAAAAAAATCATCGTTTTATCAGGGGTCGATAATGTATTTTTAAATAGTATAAAAATTATAACAAAGTCGCTTTCTGAGTCTGTCCGTTTATCTGCTAACTCCTCCTAAAACCACTCAACTTATTTTGATGCGGTTTCACAAATAGAAATAGCGATAAATGAGCAAAGGTTTGTGTATATAATTTGCAACCATGTTGTCGGGGCGAGACACTTAGTCTATAATATAGATAGGTACTTACACTGTGCCCTGCATAGTTAATCCAGAAGAACCTAAAGTTTCCATAAGACTTGTAGTAACCTTCTAACTTATCATTTTCCCAAATAGGAAGACGTGGCGCTTTCTTGTATCCTTCAGCACCGGGCCATTTCAGGCGGTCTACCCATAGTATTTGTCCTGAAATTAGCTTTATTATAGTATTTAATTTAATAATTTACAAACAGTAGTTAGTTATATAGGAGTTTATTGGTTACCAATTTCAGTTTTATAATATGTGCAGGAATTTAAATTCCTAAATGTCTAGGTAGATTTCTAGTGAAAAAGGAATTTAATGACATTCTCCGAGGAGAACTAAATTTGAATTTGAAGTAATGAAATATTTTACCTGGAGTGTCACAAATCAAATCAAGATTTCCATTATATTTCGTCAAAATTATATCCGTTTCGTTCAGCAACTTCTCAACTGAAATTTTATTAAAAACTTTTTAATTAAAAACAAATATTTCAATGAATTTCTATTTTAAACATTTTGGGTGATCTAGGAACCGGGAGGAAGCTTTAATTAAGAGAATTGCTCTATGGAAATCACACTAATATTAAAAAAGAAAGAAAGTTTGCAAGTTTGTCTCCTTTACGTTCAAGCGGCTGAGCAGATCTAGATGAAACTTTACATTAATATAGCTTATACGTCAGAATAACTTAAACACTATAATTTATAATATCGAGAGGGAAGTAGATCTATATTAATTCTATTGCTATCGAGAATAATAAAATAAACGTTAATTGCATACTAACTGCCGTCAGTAACGGGCTTCATAAAGTCGGTCCTCAAATAGTTAAACACTGGGGTAGATTGCGAGCCCCACACCACGTGCTGTGGAATATTTAGAGCTGGCTTAACTAATGAGTTCATTAAGTAGTTTGTATTGAATACTCTTTGATCAGGCTCCGAAGATGGTTCAGGTACAGCATTCTGGATCATCATTTGCCTTGAATATTCTGAAAACAAATAAATATATAAAAAAAATTAAAACTACAGTGAAGCTTCTTTATAAATAGTTCTAGTTTACTTACCAAAGGCATCGCTTAGTGTATCAATAGGTGTCCTGCTCACCCTTTTCGTGAGTATGTTATAAAAATCGACATTGTCTGAACGGCGTAGGACTACCTGCTGAGTTGCACTCCATTGAGACGTCGAATTATAATACAGGCCTATATTAAACAGCCGTTCAGCTTCTTTGGCAGCAGCCTGAATTTCATCATGGCCTTCTTGGTCCACAAGTCCAGCCGCCAGTAGCAACGGGCCCCATGTGAGGGTGGCATCTACTGGAGATATCCACGCATTGCCCATCGCAATTCCTTTCAAGTTAGAGCCGATTGTCCCATTTTTTTCTGCCTAAACATAAATAATAATTTAGTACCTGCTAAAGTGCTAAAACGACCTGTTTTTTGCCTGTTCGTATTTAGTTTTGGTTTTCATCATTCTATCATAATGCTTTTGTAATTGTAATCTATATCACACGGGTCAGTTAAAAACGGGTCGTGTTTTAAAAACATGGTTTAGCGTACCTCATTCATACGTATTCCCATATCAATCGCCATTTTTCCACCATATGATTGACCGTAAATATATAGTGGGATTCCGTTAAACTCTGGGTGTTTGTTGTAGAATCCACGCATGAGCTGAACAAAGTCTAGGGCTGTAGAAATTTAAAATCATTTTAAATCAGGTTTAATAGCGAATTAGCAATGCAATGCTGGGGTTGTTATTAATTCGACTTACCTATTTCATCGTTAGTAACAGTCAAGAATTTGTGGTCATCGACATAACTAAAACCAGTGCCTACTGGGTTGTCTACAAAAAGCACATTGAAGTTCTTAACCTGAAAAATACATTGTGTATTTAATGTATGTCATCTGTATTTATTAAACTTTGGGATGTTAATGCCATTGAAATCTATATAATCTAAAATTTATAAATTGGCTGAAACTAAAATGATTTTATTGAACTTCTTACCCAAGTCGTGTTTCTCTCTTGCAAGGACAAGTCCAAAGGGCCTAGAATCTCAAAATTTCCGATGGCCGTAGAAGACCCACCAGGACCTCCCTGTAGCCAAACTACAAGGGGTCTGTCAGTGTAATTTTCTACATCAGCAGTGGTATAAAAAAGCCAGTAGAACATATGAGCACCTTCCCTCACTGTCACATATCCGTAGTCTTGTTTGAATGGCCCAAATTGACCTACAGCAATAATTACGAGATCATTATGGGTGTTATTTATCTATAATATGTATGTATTTAGAAATATATAAGTATGTTTATCAGCTGTCTGGTACCCATAACACAAGCTCTGCTTAGCTTGGGACTAGACGGTGTTGTGTGATAGTTGTGGAAATATTATATTAAAAAAAAAAAAAAAAAAATTATCTTGGTCAAATTAGACGAAATAGGAGTGAAGTTACAAAAATTCGCACTTAGCTGAAAATTGGTAGGATTTTTTAAAACACCGGTGATGTATACACGTGTACACGCGTATAGTTGCTTATTAGTACCTATGTATTAGTTGCCGCGACAAGTCGCGGCTTGGCGGACAGAGTTCCGGCGGGATCTCATGGTGAAATGGCGAGAACTACTGTCGAAACCCTGTGCTGGGCACGCCACGATTGAGGCGGTAAGGCCCCTCTTTGAGGCGTAGCTGGAAAGGCCTCACGGCGTCGTGACCTTCCGCATGGCGCAGGTACTAACCGAACATGGCAAGTTCGGGCCGTACCTGTACAAGATCCGTGCGGAGGTGACGCCCGGGTGTTGCCATTGTGCGGAACGCCCGGTGGACACGGTGGAGCACACGGTAGAGGTGTGCCCTGCTTGGGAAGAGCATCGCCATGTCCTCGTGAGGGCGATCGGTAGCAATGATCTCTCGCACCGGGACTTGGTTCAGGCCATGTTCCGGAGCGAGGAGGAGTGGCAGGCGGTCGCCTCCTTCTGCGAAGCAGTAATGCTATCAAAGGAGGAGGCCGACCGCATCAGGCAACGGCGCTCACGCCGTAGCCGCCGCCGTAATTCCGATCCAAATTTCCGGCCATCGTAGGCGTGGGCTTGCGGACGGCGGGCAATGGGTAGCTCGCTGTCCGTTTGTCCGGTAACAGACCGGACCGAGTCCAAGGCGTTTACGGCGCGCACTGTTCCCGTGCGCCTAAAGGAATTGTCAGCAAACCGTAGGGGCCCAGTAGGGTCGAGGCCTAGTCTGGGGCTCTGGGGAGGTATGAAAATGCATACCAGGGCCCCGGATCCAAGGCAGGGAAGGATAAGGGTAGGTTTTTAGTCAGTAAGAGTCTGACACTATTTCCCGCTCCGCCCAAGGGCGGGATTTGTCATTGGATGATTTTACCTACCATAAAAAAAAACCTATGTATTAGTTAATTATATTATTTAGTATGTATTTTCGTGATATTTATTTTCCTATGTGTATGTATATTAGTTATAATAGATAAGTACTACTATATTTGTATGTTAAATTATTTCATTGATAACTACGAGTATTTTGTGGGTACATGAATCGTTAAATAAAATAGTGGTGTACTTATATTCGTATTATGACGATTACAACTTTTTCATATTTTTCAAAAAAACGTATTTTGGAAAAAAAGTATATCTGGGGCGTAAGCGCCATTGCCTCGTGCATGTGGCCTCCTCCTTGGCTAGCATTACTGCTTCGCAGAAAGAGGCGACCGCCTGCCAGTCTTCTTCGCTTCGGACTATGGCCTGTACCAAGTCCCGGCGCAAAAGATCACTGTCGCCGATCGTCCCCACGAAGACACGGTGGTGTTCTGCCCAAGTGGGGCATACCTCTACCGTGTGCTCCACCGTATCCTCCGGGCGCGCCACACAGTGGTGACACCCGGGCGTCAATTCCACACTAATCCGATGCAGGAACTTCCCGAACTACCCATGCACGGTGATAACCAGCGTCATACGAAAGGTGAGGTCTTTCCAGCCACTCCTCAAAGAGGGGACCTACCGCCATAATTATGGCGTGCCTAACAATTTTTTGTCTAGGCTAATTTTATTTTAAATTGACTGTTTTGTTTCTTTTTTTCGAATTAATGGTATTCGTTTCTCTCAAAGTTTGTGGGCCTAGGTAGCCACGTTTATAGCGGCGTCAGTGGTCTTAGTTCTTCAAGGTTCTATTGGTGGGGACATTTAGAGCTTCCCCGAGTAGCGTTAATCTCAAATCGTTTCGCGATTACAAACGCCCGGCGCACCCTGGACAGCTAGCATTCGGTAACACACAGTTTAGCTGACCAATCCTTTCACCACGATAGTAAATCCAAACTGTTTTGCTGAAAGTCGCAAAAAATCCGTTTTTTTGTGATCTTTGGCCCCGAATAATTTGTAGATTTCATTTATGATGTTGTTTTTACTTCACAATCATACCAATTTTCAGCTGGGTGCGAATTTTTGTACCCTTGGATGTCTAAATTGATCGGACTATATTGACTTATTTGGGTTTCTTATTATATATGTTTAAGGACATAATTTTTGGTAATATAAGATCCCGTGACAAAATTGTGTCAATGCTATGCTATGTAACAAGGTTTTTGTTATATTTAGAAAATACAATATACGAGTATTAAAAGTGCAAAAGCAACAAAATTCAACAAATCCTTATTCAAATCACACATACTTGGTAACCATTGCAGTTTTGTATCCCTTTTTAAAATTAAGTTAGCTTAAGAAACATGTTCTGAGTTTTGAAAGCAATGTGAAGTATGGAAGGAGCCTGGATCTCACGTCACAGGGAATCCTAGTGTGAGTTCCAGGAAACCAACTCATCTGAATGTATTTTTTCTGAAATTATTCTTATTCTTAAATGAGTTCAGACAAAAAGCCTTTTTTATCTAGCCACGATTTCTCCGATAATTTAATATGTTTATTGCCTCCATATTTGTTCATTACAGTGTCTATTTATTAAATTGAACATATAATGGGAATCTTGATTTGAATAACAAACTTAAACTTACCAACTACATAATCACTTGATAAGGTTAAAATTAAAATAGAATAAAACCACTTCATATTGCTGAAGTATGTAAGATACTAAAAGTGGATCAATATTCTGCATATCAATAAATGATTAGCTTATCTTTACGTAATAATTTTGGTAGCCTCTATAATTTCTTTACTGCTTGACTAATTTAGGCCTACTGTCTACGGACGCATAGCTTCATAGACGCGTATTCGTCATTATACGCTTGGTGTACATCTGCTCCCAGCTTACATACAAATCTATGAAACTCTGTCGATGAAGAGGCAACACCGTGCTGTCGCGTGTGATGTTGTTGCTTGCCGTTGTTACACCAAGCGTATATATTTACAACCTTATATTTAGTATATGCGAAACCCGAAACACGTGTCTAGTCTTTTTATGTAAAGAATCTATGTAAAAAAATTCATGACTCTATCATGAAAAATCACCTGGTTGTCCACACAAATACATGGTTACCGGGCCATCAGGGAGATTGAGGGGTGGTTTTGCTCCCGCACCCATTTGTGCGCTGGCACCTAATGCCCGGAATGACCTGTGATGTAGTTAGTGTCGGTGGTGTCCAACTTGTGACCATCTTTAAATATTTTTGGGAAAAAATATAACATGGCGTAATTTTTTTTGGAATCGTTTCAGTTACTGATTCTGAAAAAACTATATTCAGGTTTCACTTATACTAAAAATAGTTTTGTATATACCTACACATATTTTTTTTAATTGGTATAAACTAGGATTTGACTGCGATCCCACCTGATGGTAAGCAGTGATGCAATCGTTGATGATGAGGCGCACTAGTCTATTAAGATCCTATTCACTCTAGCCTTGAAATCATCCACATTATAATCGGACGGGAAGACCGCAACAATAGTGACGAAAAAGCGTCTATAAAGCTACGCGTCGTGTAGAGTAAGACTAAAGAACATGATTCACTTCCTTACGAAAACTATTTCGAAAGCCTTAATTATATCCATAAAATATAACTTAACATAAATACATTATTGTTGAAAAAACAACAAAATTACCCAAATTATAGTTTTGACAATATAATAAAAGGCGTTCCTCGATCACATTAACACAACATGTTTTCCCAGGTTTTTAGTGTTGTATCCCTTTAATATATGTATTAGTTATAGTATAGGCTATACCGTGTAACCTTTTTTTTGGCGCTGTATTTCGGACACAGCGCATAGCTTTGCGGCAGAAATATTTCTGGTACTCAGTTGGTAATTCTTGGAGGAGCTCAATATGTGTATAATGATCCGATTATAATAAGAACTTAAATACCTATAATTATCTTAAACAAAAGCCAACAAGTGATATCTACAGTCCACTGTAGATTTTGATATACGATACATGTTTGATAACGATGTGAATAGTGCTATCTAAAGGTGTTACAAGTCATACTCACATAGTTTTGACTAAGAGTCATATGGATCAGATTTTTTCGTTGATCAGGATAGTCAACCGCACGTGCACTATAGCAACTATATTCTTTGATATTATCTTTATTTCGTTGCAGTCAAGAAGATTTTTGTAAATATTTCAAGCTAGGATAGGACTTTAATAGTTTAGAGTTGTTAATAGGGGCGGTTTTTGAATCGAGAACCCTACTTTAATGCCAAAAGACAGGTTTTCAGGCAAAGTCAAGTGAGACTAAAACCAAAGTACTCAGATAATTCAGAAATTCAAGATTCATCTCTGATTGATTACTGATATATAGAGTGTTTTATACCAATCACGCCATCTCCGAAGGCACGCCGCTATCAAAACCATACGGCCTCTCTTTGAGGAGGGGCTATACACCGTTAAATTTTTATCGTTTTAATCCCGTGGAGGGTCAAAACGGTACATGAAACACTGTTGATTTGTAAAGAGAAAATAAAAAATTAAAGTACTTTTTTTAAAAACTCGCATTAATTTACGCATGTACGAAATTCATTTCTTTGAGTAAACATCAACTGAGCGAGGCCAAAGAACTGTAGGTAGTTAGTACGCAACGACCGACAAATACCTACAAGGTCATTGACCCGTTTACTTAAAGAAATTAATTTCGTACATGCTTAAATTAATTCGAGTTTTTGAATAAAAGCAATTTAATTTTTTAAATTTTTCTTTACAAATCGATAGTATTTCAAGTACCGAATCGACCCTCCGCAGGATTAAAACGACTAAAATTTAACGGTATTTTTGCGACATCTATGGCGCCGCATAAAATCTACGAAATAAGCACAAAATCCTGCATCGCGCAGTTAAAGTTCTCCGCGCTATTTAAATATAAATGACAGCCCGAAATCAACTATCGGGCAGTTGCCCACCAGACATGACACCTGTCTGTTCTGACGATCCTCCCTTTTCAACGGAGGTATGTGGGACTTTGCTCTCTGTTCCTCATACCCCTAAACTATCGTAGATAACCTGGACGTTCTTTGTTACTTTCAATTGCTCAAGTGTCCGCCACAATGCTGCAACTTATCAATGCCAATTTGTATTTATAGCATTGGTGTATAGAGTTCGCACGCAGGTCGTGTAAATTGATAACACGTTTCTAAGAATCGTTCTGTTCGTTCAGTGTTTGACTTCCTTGTTACATCTATGTCCTGGTATACCTACTACGAACTGATCTTCCCCTTTGTAGTGAGTTATTATTCTGCCTTCAATATCATTGTTGGGTAAGCCTATTGGTACTAGCCTACACGGTGGAGTATACGGTAGAGGTCTGTCCTGCTTGGGCGGAATACCACCGTGACCTTGAAGAGGCAATCGGTTCTGGTTCAGGCTATGGTACGAGTGGAACAGGAGGCGGTCTCCTCCTGTAAAGCAGTAATGTCAGCAAATATATGATCGAAAGTGTGGAGGAAACAAGCCTTACACCCTCGCGTCTACCGGAGACGCACGGGGCGTCAGGAGTCGCAGGGCGATTGTTGGCCACTGCAAGTGCGAGCTTACAGACGGCGAGCAATAGGTAGCTCGCCGTTCAATAAGTACCAACCCCGGATCATCAACGTGTCGTGTTCCACACGCGCCTCAAATAGATGTCAGCAAGATTAACGCCTGCCAGGGCTGTGAAGAGTTACCGTGGCCCTCGCAAAGGGAAACTGAAGGAACACAGGTGGGTTTATAAAATAAAAGGCAAGTTTAAACTTATCTGTTGAGTGCATCCAAGAAGTAGGTAGTCATTAGATAAAGCAAACGTTATAAAATATCCTACATTTAGTCATAAGTGAAACCACAAGTGTCTGTCTGCATTATAATTGTTTCGAAAGCTCGACGTTTTGCATTTTTATTCTAATGAGTCGTTTCAGGCGCCTTGCTTAAAGTTGGAGTCGGAATCTAATGGACTCTGACGTCCCTTATTGAGCAGCTAAATAACGGACAAATATTCATTATGGATATGTATACGAGTATATTTATAATAGTAGGTATATTTTTAACTGTTTTATTTGTACACACATGGTGTCTATGTTTACTTCTCCATTTTTCAATTCTAGTTTCGCAGGAATACTGAAATAGATTTCTATAGAAATAAGCATTACATATGTACTTACTTGTCTGTTCCTGTCTTGTTTTTTTTTATTATTGTGTGTACATAAATTGTTAAATAAAGAAAAAAACTATAATTATTTTATAGATCAATACGACGTTTCCTAGATAAATCATAAGATTGGTCTGATCCTTTGATCCATTGGCTCATCTCACAAGACTTGACAAGACAAATCTCACTTGATGATAACTGCAATGATTTTAGTATACACAGGCAGAGAGACAGGTGAATCTACGTAAGTGTGCAAAGACATGTTTTTATTTTTTCATATCATGCCTTAAATAATACAAAACTTAAGTGTTGATCATTCGTAGGATAAGATTTAATCAATTTGTGAAGATACATATCGATCGATCCATCTTGCCTATTTGTCAAAACCAATAGGGAAACCGTAAATGTAAAACTGACAAAGAGTACGGTTTGCATAACAGCAATTTTGTCGAAAATTAAATCATAGATAAATACTAGCTCCTGCCAGCAGCTTCCCTCGCGTGTACTTCACGGCGTCCTCACCTTCCGGGAAGTTTCTGCACCGAATTCATATGGAAGTTACTGCCGGGTGTCACCACTGTGTGGACCGCCCGGAAAACACGGTGGAGCATACAGTAGAGATATGCCCCGCTTTGGCAGAGCACCACTGTGTCCTCGTGGGGTCAATCAGCGGTAGCGATCTCTCGCACCGGGCCTTCCTTGTCTCGCGCGGGACAGGTCAGGGTCCGGAGCGAGGAGGAGTGACAGGCGGTCGCCTCTTTCTGCGAAGCAGTAATGCTAGCAAAGGAGGGAGCTGCCCTCACGCCCCAGCCGCCGAACCCGATCCTGATTTCTAGCCTCCGCAGGCGCGGGCTTGCGGACGGCGAGCAATGGTTAGCTCGCCGTCCGACCGTCCGGCAACAGTCCGGACCATAGATATCAGAAAGGAGACTATTTATATATTCCGGATCGAGCCCAAGTCATCAACGGCGCGTATTGTGTGCCTCAAGGAGATGTCAGCAAACCGTAGGGCAGGATCGAAAAAAAGCTTCGCTCGCGTGTATTTCGGTTCCTCCATATAAACTTTGGGAATTTTGGAAAATCTTTTCTTATTGTTTATACATACATCATAAAAGAAACCTCTGTGCAAAATCTCTTCTACGTTTTGACCTAAAATGCTGCTAAAGGTTGAATCCCTGGGGGTTTGAGCTGGGTGTCAAAGAGCCAGTGAGAGTCAGGACTTTGCTTTTTATATACCCAAACCCAAACCTGATTTTAGGATGAGCCAAAGCAATACTCCTTGCACGCGCAATCCTTAATCACCCTATTTTTGAGTTGTTATAAAAAACATCCCATGCAAGGAGAACTGGTTTTGCCTAGGCGAAACTAGTTCATCCTAAAATCGGGTTTGGCCAGAAACATAGAGACACAGAGAAACAAAGTTTAGTGTTAGCCACACTTATGTACTGATATTAAAATTTTAATGATGTGGTAATTGTAATATAAAAATAGATAATTTAAGTCATTTTACTATAAACATTTTTAGTATCAGTTTCTACAAATGTATACATTTGTGACAAACTATTCCATGTTTTTGTTTATTTTCATAACAGCCTGCACCTACGAGCGGTAACGAAACTTTCTTGTTATGATTTTCTACAAGTTTCTCTGCAATTGAATAATAAATTTTGGTATATAATACATACATACACCGTTAAATTTTGATTGTTTTATTCCCGTGGAAGGCCGATTCGGTTCATGAAACACTATCGATTTGTAAAGATAAAAGTACTTTTTTTTTAAACTCATTGCATTAATTTACGCATGTACGAAATTAATTTCTTTAAGTAAACGTCAGCTGGGTGAGTTCAATGACCTGTAGGTAGTTAGTACGCAACAACAGATCACTACCTACTTAATTCGAGTTTTAGAAAAAAAGTACTTTATTTTTTTATTTTATCTTTACAAATCGATAGTGTTTCATGTACCGGATCGACCCTCCACGGGATTAAAATGATCAAAATGTAACGGTGTATATCGGTCAGATAGTTAGCCAGATATCAAGATCAAATCATCTTGTTGTAGTGGACAAATAAGATAATAATAAATTGATAATATCGCGTCTAGAATTCAGATATGGTTGAAGTTACACAGTTAAGTATTGAAATTACGCACAAAACATATACACAAATAAAACGTATGTAGAGTCGATAAAGGAAATTGAGTTTTGCTATCGTAAAAATGTAGTAAAAGGTATTTTTTTGTCATCATCATTCATCAGCTTACCGCTTCGCAATGTTCGATACAGGCCTCTCCCAAGTTTCATCACAATACTTGTTATCATTGTTGAGTAATATATAGGAATTCGTAGCACAGTCACATTTATTATGTATAGTATTAATAACAGACGGTTATATTCGATCAAAGAGTGTTATTATTACTTCGATTTATATACTTGTACTTATTAATATTGGAAAAGCTAACACGTGTAACATTTAAATTTGTAGTTAAGACTTTTGGTTTGTCTCCCTTCCTGATGAATGTGAAAAAAAAGTGTTCTTGGATAGCTAAATCCATAACTTTGAAAAATAGTGTCTGAGAAACTAATAGCTTATTTTTATTTTTACATGTAATCGTAATTACGATCTTATTTCAATTACTTTAACAATTATTATGGCTTAACCATTTAGAGAAGAAAAAAAATGTTCATAGAAAAAATAATCAAAGAAGCGAAATTATCATAATAAAAGTAGTCGCGAACCTAATCTAAGAATTGTTTTTTTTTTTATCCAATGATTCAATTTAATTTTCATCGGAATCTGTTCCGAGACTCCTTCGTTTTCTTATATTTTCGAATTTAGCCATCCATCCATCATGTTATTAATAAAACGAATGAACCATTTTGTGTATGTCAAC
The DNA here is from genome assembly GCA_958295575.1 of Leucania comma. Lineage (NCBI taxonomy): Eukaryota > Metazoa > Arthropoda > Insecta > Lepidoptera > Noctuidae > Leucania > Leucania comma. Next base: position 8,712,849 of record OY282469.1, read on the forward strand.
GAACTGTCTTAAAAAAACAATTTTGCGAACTTCTTTAAACCCACTATATTGTTCAAAAATTTACTACTACTTATATCCTCAATTCTAAGTTTTATTCTATGAGTAAATGGTAAATGTTAATACCCTGCTAGATAGAATCTATAATTAAATGAAAAGCACTCATTTATGAGCACATATGTAAGCATTTCTTTGATACACATGATTTATTAAGAGCAATTCTAATAGCCACTGATATTACTATACGGTATAATATTCTGTCATTCACAATAGCTCAAATTATTTGTTTATTAAAAATAAATAGCAAAATCTATTAAAATTGAGGCTACGGAAAAATATATAAATCTTCACTATATTTTCGAGAAACCAATTCCTTAAATATATGGTCAAGATTGTTGAAAATGTAATCAAGTTTCCAATACACGTTTAAAAATTACCTGACACTTTGACCTTATAATTTCTTTCCTGTATTAATAACCAACATACGTCGATAAATTAATTTTAAATAAATACTTAATCGAATATTTTTAGATTTTATATTTCTCGACCTTAGAGGCATTAGGTCGGATGTGAAGATCCGACCAAAATGTCTTTTTAGTGTAGCGATAATATGGCGTTGTTTCTCTTTCTATCAAACTGATCGTGGTATTTCTATCTCTTTCCGTTAGCAAAATACACGCATGCATAAAGTCGGATTTACGCACTTTTTGAAATGCCTTGGAGGCATATAGGTTTACGTTCACTTACATCTTTATGCACTAAATTATTTTTACTTTAAGGAGCCTTATGTCAACAAAAACTATTATGCATCTAAAATATTTGGCACATCACGCTGGGCGCTTCAACTCATACGACCTTGTGCACCTAATTTATTATTCAAATAAAGAAACGTATCATCACATTCAGCATTATGCTTGGAAAAATGTTATCTAGCATTAATAAGGCATAACGTCGTATGTCAATGTAAGACTTTCTTGCTGTAATAACAACAATATTGTATTCGGATTTTGGTACGTTTGTTGACTTCCATCCTTATGTCTCCAAATAAATTAAAGTTACTTTGTCCTGCTTGGTCGGTAGTTAAGATAGTTCGGATATTTCCGTATAGAAAATTTTGGTCGTCATGAACGCACGTGGCGCATCGACAAATGGCGTGAGACAGCATTATAGCTCGTCGCCGCTAGAGTGAGAGTGACAGTGATAGTGGAGCAGTGGCACGTGCCGCACCACGCCCGCCCCGCCGCGCGTCGGCCGTTGGTTACAATAGCAAAATTTATTCGTTCGTTCGGCACCGGTCACGCCGGTCACTTGTGTATGGTTTTCAGTTTTATGTGAAAAAGCAGTGGTTAATGAATACTTAGTGCGATATTTTGTATTACAAACTGTTTATGTTTCATCAATGCAGTGAACAGTCATAACATAATGGAAAAAAATGAAGTAAGTACCTACTTAAATTAGAATGCAAGCAAGTTGGTACCTACCTACATAGTTTTTTCTAACCAACCTTTCTTAAATCTCTTGATCTAGCTAAGTAGATAACAAATACATACCTACTACTTGTACCTAATTATTCTTGCAGAACACAGTACCATTGTATGAACAATTATTTGAAAAACGACGACGACTTTCTAAGGTTCGCGAAAAAGTTATTCAGGCTCGAGGAGGAAAACCATTCGGTGATATAGAAAGTAAGTTTTGTACAATTAATTACGTAATTTACTTATGAAAGTTCGATAACATGAAAATAATTTTAGGTACATAGGCAATACAGAGGACAACGATCGTAGAGATTGTATGGTCGTAAAGATGGTTCATTAAAGTACAAGTATATTAGCTAGCTATTGCCCACTGTTGCCCCGCTTGGAATTCTGTTATAGGTATATTCATTCATAGATGGATTAACATGTTAATCCAGGTGCTGATCTGTCAATCTGCCTTAATCCGTCAAGTTGTTTAGGCATGAAGTGGACATACATACACAAATTTCAGCGTTATAATTATTAGTGTGATAATTTGAATATTTTTTCAGATAAACTACCTCATGAAGAAGAAGGAACTAAGAATACTGCGTGCGTTTCAAAAAAATCCAATATAGCTCACGACATAGATATGAATGGTAGGTAAACTTCAAACTTCCAATAATTTAGCAATGCGACTAAAATGAAATTTGAATAACAAACAAAAGCCTGCCTTTTTACGTGTTTACTTACTTCGATATTGGTCCCCAATAAGTTTTCTGGTTTTTTTTTTAATTTGATTGAATATTTATTTTTATTTTCAGATGGCGAAGAAGACATTTTTGATTATGGAAGTGATGACAGCGTTAAAGACAAAGATTATGAACCTGATATAGAGAATGACTCAAGCTGTAGCGAGATAAGTGACTCTGCTCAATTCAGGCTCTTAAAAATGTCTCAAGATCAAGTAAAAAGACGCCTATTCCCACCGGATAATTATTGTCCTGAAGCTTGTAAACACGAACCTTGCAATGCTCCAGTCAGTATACATCTATCATCACAAAATAAAAATACAACAAATTACCAAGGTAATGCAGAGAATACTTCTGACTTAATAACGGTAGAAGATCTTATAGGTCCACAGAATTTAAGTAGTAAAAATATCGATTCTGTTCCTGATTTTGATCAATGTGCTTATTCGCCTCTCAAGAAAAAGACATGTTTAGAAAGACCAGAGATTCACATTAATGAAACTGGTGAATTGAGTGATGATTCCGATACGCCATGTACTGACAAAACAATATTTTTGCCTTCAAAACAAGAAGGTTCAAAAGCTTTAGTTTGCTACAAAAAAATTGACAAAAATGTTACGATGTCACCGACCTTGACACCTGATCATTATCCCATAATGGTTGTTGACTTAAATGGAGTGGTGTATTTGAATCAAGTACAAGGATTATCAGAAACACAAAATGTAAAGAAAAAAATTGCTGATCCAACGAAATGGAAAAGGAATTCTACCAAAATCGCGAGATTGAAGGGATCTCCATATCACTCAACAGTCGCTAAGAAGAAACCAGACGTAGAGGGTCGTATGTTAAAGCCTCCGTGTTCGTGTAAAGCTAAATTTTATACGAAGATATCTCATGAAAAAAGAGAACTTATCTTCAACCAATTTTGGAAAAATTGTCGTAATTGGGATCAGCGTCGACAATTTATTGTTAGCAACGTAAAAAAAGACAGAAAGCGAAACATGAAAACTAGTGGTGACTTGGAGCTAGATAGAAGGAAGTTCTCTTATAATTATAGTTTTACTGTAGACGGTTCCAAAGAAAAAGTATGCAAGGTTATGTTTTTGAATACACTGTCGATTGGAGAAAAATTTGTAAAATTAAGTGTAGAAAAAAAAATGGAGGGAGGTTTAACGATTGAAGATCAAAGGGGAAAACATGTACCAGGAAACAAATCACCTGCACCCATAATTAATAAAGTAATGGATCATATTAATTCCTATCCATCCTATGAAAGCCACTATTCACGCCAAAAAAGTGGGAAAAAGTATTTAGGTCCGGACTTAAATATTGCAACCATGTATCAGCATTACAAAGAACTTATGATAAAAGAAGGAACACCTAATAACCTTGTAGCAAAAGAATGGTTATACCGAAATATATTCAACACAAAATTCAACCTTAGCTTCAAACTCCCGTCAGTAGACACATGCGACGATTGCGATGCTTATGAGAGAAAATTTAAAGACGCTATAGAAGAAACAGAAAAAAAAGAGATTGAAAAGGAACATAAATTACATCAAGATGCAGCAAATGAAAGATATAATTTAAAGAAAATTGATAAAGAAGAAGCACAAAACAGTTCTGGAAAGAAAAGAGTTTTAATGTTCGATTTACAAAAGTGTTTAGCGACACCTAATTTAACCAATACCAAGTCTTTCTACCTGCGAAAACTTTGGACATTGAATTTAACAATATATGACGCAACGAGTAACGTTGCTTCAAATGTGATCTGGTCTGAAAACATAGGCGGAAGAGGGGGTAACGAAGTAGCATCCTGTCTCATTCGTTGGGCAGAAGAAAACAGAGCTAAACTCGGAAATGTTGAAGAATTGCTATTTTGGTCAGATAATTGCGCAGGCCAAAACAGAAATTTGATGATAGTGATGGCCTACATTTGGCTCCTGCACAAATTTCCTAACATAAAGATCATTAATCACAAATTCATGCTAAAAGGCCACACACACATGGAAGTTGACCAAATTCATTCCCAAATTGAAAGAAGAAAAAAACAGCTGAAGACAATGCAGATCGCCATTCCCAGAGATTGGTCCCAATTCATAAGAACATGCGGAGGAAAAAAAACTTTTGAAGTGTTTGATATGGAATTACAGCATTTCAAAGATTTGACCAGTTTATATAAAAAGAATGGACCATTGGTGATGCGAAAAAAGAACAAGGACGGTCAAGAGTTTAAAATCTCACAGTGTGTTTGGCTTCAACTGAAGCAAGAACAGCCGGGAACGCTGTTTTACAAAACAAACTTTTCAGCGCAATTTTCTGAAATATCATTGGTACGCAATTTGTCTAAAGGTATTCAGTTTCCCAGTGACTTGCCGAATGTTCGAGAAGAAGCAAAACCGATATCTTCTGCAAAATATAAAGATTTAATTACCCTTTTGGAATGGGTACCCGCAGAATTTCATGATTACTACAGGAATCTGAAACATGATGCCAATGAGCCTGACTTTCCTGAGACTGACTAGATATTTTTTTTATTATTTCTTGCCAAGGTGCCTTCTTAACTATATTTTTGTTATCATTTGTCGGTTCTTCCGACCCTTTGCTTTTGTATTAATATAATGCAAACCAATTTTATGTTATCTTAAAACCTATACTTTGTTGTAAGTGAGAGATTTATAAAGGCTTCCGACCTTTTGCTTGAAATTAAATAATTAATAAAAATTTTAGAAGTATAAAGTAATATCCACTAATCAGACTTGGTTGAATTGTAATATGTCTAGGAGCATAAAACTATATGTCATTATAAAGCTAAAAGTAAACGCTTGAAATTGCAAGTATAAAGTCGGATGTAGACATATGCCTGCAGTTTCAATTGTAAATCTATAATATTTCAGGCATAAGGTCGGATGTAACTGATTAAATAAAAAAACTTTGTTTATTTATTTATATAAATAGGTACAGTGATTCTTGTCATTAGAAGTAAGAGGTACAACTATTTACCTAATTATAAAAAAAGAAAACTGATTTAAATGCTTAAAGTTTAATAAATATGAAGAGAATTGTTCGTCAATTTTATTTTTCCTCTCCTGAAAAGTTGGAGTTTTGTACATCCGACCTTATGCATCTGATGTCGAGATTTTTAACCGACTTCAAAAAAGGAGGAGGTTGCTTGAGATATGCTTTTATTAATAAAATGTTAAAATGCATTAAATGCACATTTCCCAATAAATTTAAATCAAGTTTCATATCGTCAGCGTCACTCATATATCTTTCTCTTTTATGCTTTGGCCGCACTAGAGGTGCTTAACGGACAGCAAAAAATGCTCCATGACCATGTTATCGATAAACAGATTTATTGTTCCAGCGTCTGCTCTTGCTGGAAAATATCGTTTATTGTTCTGTTTATGTAAATAAGGCCACGTACGAAGTCTCAATGAGACAATCAATAATATTACATTTAATAGTCTACCTCTTATCAGGATAAATTCAACTTAATTGCCGCGTATGACTTAACCATTTATTTGTTCAGTTTGTAAAATTTTTGGCCCAGTGTCTTTTTTAAATTTTTGTGTCGAGGTTACTGCATCGTGACTATCGACCCGGCAGTGTAGGATCATCTCACATGATCAGGCGTCTGCACTTAGCAGATTGTAATCAAAACAGGTGGTAGGAGGCTGGTATCTGTACAGTCATTCTTGACGGCCAAGAGGAGTCGGTCGTCGGTTGTTCGAACTATATGTGCGATATATAGATAGGTGCCTACCTACATCGCGCTTCTATGTGGCTGTATGAACAGTGCTAGCTGTGTAACAGTAGGTGTATTGTTGTCATCGTATTTACAAAACATCGCTGTTGTTACGGTGCGTGATGACAAAAATATCGCCAGCATTGTTGAAGCAGGTAAGTCATTAATTTCGTGAGTGTAAATGTTTAAGTCATTCGTTTTTTAATTGAGCATTGAGATAAGGAAGGCGATTAGTGTTTGTAACTTAGTTTTGCGGCGAGTATTTGATCCTGTTTCATTGATTTGTGATTTAAACGCAACTGTGATATTTGCCTAGCTTAGTGCACTATGGGCGCATGCGGATTTTAGTTAGTGTTTAGAAGATTAATGTTCCTTTTGATTTAGACTTTAATATTTTTTTGTAAATATACTGACAATATTTTTTCTTAGGTACATATTTATCTATCATATATTTACACTATAAGGTCGTTGTTAACACTCTTTTTGTTTAATACTTTCTAAAAAGCCCGTTGCTTAGAAGTTTCTTTAGACAGTAACGCAGGTTAGGCTAGGTTGTATCGATAAACCAAGAGTGTCAATATGCAGAGTTATTTTTTAAGATTGGATTGCAGGGTGAAAATTGATGCCTGCCAAGGCTGTGGATTTGTTTGAAAGAGTTACCGTAGCCCTGTAACACAAAGGGCAAATGACTCAGTCGAATTTAAAACAAAAGTTTGACATTCCCTCTCTTTCCACCTACCTACCTAGAGCGGTGGAATTTATCTGGTGATTTGTCACTTAAAAAAAAAAAACTGATACCTATATCTACCTACGTAAGTATAAGTACTTGCTAGATAGTTAAGTAACTATCTTTTAAAATGGGTAAACATAATTATTATATCTAGAATTCAAGTTAGGTATGCCCAAGTATGAGAATTAGCATTTTATAATACCTATCTACAACAGGAAAAATACATGATTGTTTTTGGTTTTTGGAATAAAAAGAAACGCTTGCGCAGGTAAAAACCGGTTAGGCCGTCACACGCAGGTGAAATTTACGTATTTCATGGCCAATATTGATAAAAATTATCTAATTAAAAAAAAGTAACCTAAATTAGCAAATAGATATATTTAAAGGTCACCTTTAAGTGATCTGTAAAACGTTTGGCACTTTTTATGTTGCTATTCATACGTTTGATTTAAACTGTGTTTGATTATGGAGTAATTTTGTAAAATGTTGAACAAACAAATTTTGTTTGAATAACGTTTAATGTTTTAGTTATTAAACATAAGGATTAAAACCTATTTCCATATTTTCAGGTAATATTATTACTAAATAAGTAAAACGTTTACGTTACTCACGGTTGTAAAGATATACCTATTGGTTCAAAGACAAGGCTAAATTTTATCATTAAAGTTTTCTAGATAGTGAGAAAGTTTACACTGAATCGCACTCAACCCGTTTTCAACACATATTTATAAAGGACATGTCAGTGCTTTCATATAATACTATATTTAGATGCGTCCACCTCCGTCACCCAAACAAAATTTAACAATATTCGACAATGTAAAATCAGTTTTCAGACATTTTCTAACATACGAGTATCATTCCAATTGGTCGTATAGAACTATTGAGGAGGTTTGACTTCAATGTAAATTTAAAAAGTTCGTGTAATAACACACTTTAAAGATGAATGATTAAATCATATGAAACACAGTTTTCCCACTTTTTTTTATCAGTATAAACAGAATTCGCAAAGTGTTTCAAGAAATAACATAAGGTTTGGAAGTTAAATCGTAACAGGCTAGATATAACAGTCTATTTCAAAGAATTTCCGGTGTTCCATTGCGAATGTCGCAAAATAACTGTGGATTGCAGTGAAAGGAAAAAATCGATGGAAAACAGAAGATTTCTTGAAGCAGTTTAAAAACAATTGAGTTAATGTATGTATGTAGCGCATGAAATGAAGCTGCAAAAGTGTTAGCTGATATTGTTAAAAACCCTGACTCTACGAAAAATTATATGAAGAAAAACGACCTTAAGATTGCTATGCTAATAGATGGTTAATAGATGGTTTCTTAACTTATATTGCTGGAATATTGATGTCATCAACTACTACAAAGGCAAATATAATTCTATCGAAGCGATGTTTCAAGTCTTTTCAAAGAATCAGAAAGGTTTAAAATTCTACTATCTTTTTTATTTTCGTATAAATATAGTATCAATAAAGCTTTATTTTTCATCGATTATTTTAGACAAACTAAAGTAATATATAGGTTTTCACAAACTAAAGTAATTTGGCCTACTTTTGAGCACCTAAACACCTGTGTGCGTCGCCACAACCTTCAAAATTACAATACGCGAACTAAAAACTGCGACTGCACATCAAATAATAAAAAATGAGCGCAACAATAATGTATGTAATAACTTGTGTTATGATTCAATGTGATAACAAGACAAGACAGGACTACAAATAGGCGGACATGATTTTTATTAAAAATTACTAGTAATTTTTTTTTTTTATATTCTTAATATGAATATAAAAAAAAATATTACTAGTAATTTTTTAATGTGCAGCGTGCGAAAAGCTGCGCGGTATCTTCTCGTTCAATATACCACAGTGTCTCAAGACGAAAGTCTATGACCAGTGTGTGTGTTACCAGTGATGACATATGTTACTGAAACATGGTCGCTCACAATGGGCCTCATCTGAAGACTTACAGTCACCCAAAGGGCAATGGAAAGGGCTATGCTCGGAGTTTCCTTGCGTGATCGCATCAGGAATGAGGATATCCGCAAAAGAACGAAGGTCGCTGACATAGCTCGAAGAATCGCCAAACTAAAGTAGCAGGGCACATTGCTCGTAGAACGGACTGTCGACGGGGCCGAAAGGTTCTAGCGTGGCAACCGCGCACCGGAAAACGCAGCGTTGGAAGGCCTCCCACAAGGTGGACCGATGACCTGGTGACACTCGCGGAAATGAGATGGATGCGAGACGCACAGGACCGTTCCTTATGGCGACAGTTGGACGAGGCCTATGTCCAACAATGGACGTCCTTCGGCTGAAATGATGATGATGATGACGGTTACCGGTTTCCATTTCCATAAGCAAAATTGACTAAAGCCTGTTTACCATTTAATCAATTAGTTTGTTAACTGGGATTATTTTATATTGTTAAAAACTAATTGAAGTTACCGTCGGTCGTTATCGTCGGCCGTATAGGGTTACACTTCGTTTGCCCTCGACTGTATTGACAAAATAACAATGAATTGTAAAAATCAGTTTGAAACTTCGTTATGTATTGGGTATTGACCCGGTTAAACTTGTTTGAGTAACACTGGGGAACAAGTCAAATATTACGTAAACTGTAAACGATGACGACAAAAGGATTTTTTGCAACTTATACGTACTCTCTCCTTTCAGTGCTAATAAATTTATAATTGGTATGTATTTTTATCTTTTCATAGCTTTTTCCCGCGACTTCGTTCGCGTTAATGTAGAGCTCTTGCGCACAGTAGGCACATTTTTGCGAAACTTTATGTTGTTAAGACGTACAAGTATAACCAACAAACCGACAGTCGCATTTAATAAATTATTATTAAATCTAAGTTTCATAAGATTTTTACCGTGTTTATAGCAGATTCACCTGTCAAAATCGATACATTTTTGTATATACACCGTTAAATTCTGGTCGTTTTAATCCTGCGAAGGGTGGATTCGGTACATGAAACACTATCGATTTGTAAAGATAAAAAAAATAATCTTTTTTTCTAAAAGTCGAGGTAATATGCGCATGTACGAAATTAATTTATTTAAGTAAACGAGTCAATAACCTTGTAGGCAGTTGTTTGTCGTTGCGTTACTACCTACAGTTCATTGGCCTCGCTCAGCTGACGTTTACTTGAAGAAATTATTTTCGTACATGCGTAAATTAATTCGAGTTTAAAATAAAAAAAAATGTACTTTATTTTTTAATTTTCTCTTTACGATAGTGTTTCATGTACCGAATCGACCCTCCGCGGGAATAAAACGACTAAAATTTAGCGGTGTAATGTTCAATTCAGAATTGTTGTTTTTTTTTATGTTTCTAATAAGTTATTCATGCTTGGTAATTAAGAAGACGAATGGTTCGTTTATTCTTCGTTACATATTTAGTTAATATTGTATGGTTTCTGTTGAAAGACAAAAGGTTAACAACACTTACAAGTAGTAGAGATTGGGAATATTGGGATTGGATAGATAAGATAGATTGCACAGATTACCTACGGTTCGGCTAATTTTTAATAAAAAAAAGTAAGTGATTTAGTTTTTCGCACTTTCTTTCCAGATATTTGCTGTCAAAGATTTATCTCCGTAACTTGGGCACTCAAAAAAATCACAGCTCTTATCAATCATGATTTTTACGTCATTGGCTCTTATCTGATACCTAGTCTATTTGCCACTATGATGATTGTAAAAAAGAGAGATCAAGCCCATAATATTGTTACACTACAATGAATTACTGTGGATAATCTCCTTTTGTATGCAAACATAATAATTATCTCAATAAAGCTATGAATTGAAAATTATTTCGATAGCCACGTTTATATAACACAGTAGGTTATTTTGCGCACACGCATACCTAATGGCCAGGAGGGATTCGCTACAGTTTTTTCTTAGTCAACCGCGTTATGCTTGTCAATTTGTCGAACAATGACTCTTAGTTTTTTTTTGGAGATAATTTTTTTGGTTGGTTATAAGAATAAATAAAGGTAATGGCCACTCTTCAAGCACTTCAGGATATGTTGCCCCTTGCTGCTACGTCACTTCATGCTAGCCACCGTTTTTGGGAGTAGCGAATCCCTCCTGGCCATTAGGTATGCGTGTGCGCAAAATAACCTACTGTGTTATATAAACGTGGCTATCGAAATAATTTTCAATTCATAGCTTTATTCAGATAATTATTATGTATGCATACAAAAAGAGATTATCCACAGTAATTAATTGTAGTGTAACAAAAATTACAGGCTTGATCTCTAGGTCCAATGCAGGAACTGTCATTTATTTCCTAGTTTAGGCTGATTACTTCCTATGAAAAAAATTTTTGATCAGTAGATCATTATTCAACTTTTTTTAAAGGAAATATTTCTTTTTGTTAAGTTTCTCGGTGTATTCAGTGAAATAAAATTTACTATCGTTAGCAACTAGACTTAGCGCATTAAACCTCTACTGACCAATTTTAGTATTAGCAATGAAAACGATTTATTTTATAATTATTTTGTTTTCCATACCAAATAGCCTGATTGTTCATAATATACGTGTATTCTAGGCATTAGGAACCTAGACCTGTAATTTATTCGTAAAACGTAAAAACCAATCTAGTAATACTATAATTTTTAAATGATTTAATTATTATAATATTATTAATTTGGTCATTTAAATTTTTCGCTTTTTTTTCATCGGACCTGTTTATTTTCCGCACTCCATAATTTAACAATATTAAACTTTGCATTTAAATGTAAGGTCTTCGAAATCGCTACATGCCTGCGATTGGGTGCTCCTGGCGGAGCTCCACATGGGTGTCAATGCGGTGAAACAGTCGACCAGCTGCAATAGGGGCGCTGGTAGGATAGCTAGGCACGCTATCGGCATGTTTGAGCCGTTTAAGGTGAAAACCCTAGGGCCATAGGGGTAGTAGGGTAGTAGATTTTTTTTATGCCCAAAAAGTTCGTTTTTTTACCCGTTTGGAAACAATATTATTTTTAGTTCGTATATATACCTTTTAAGTTATAATATTTATTCGTTTAGAAATTTATAAGTAATTACATAATATTAATTATTAACATAAATAAACTATCACAAAATAAAGTTCTCTAAATATCTAATTTTATAAACAGAGAAGAAAAACAGCAACTTTATTTTAATTAAAAAATCTATTTATTTATTAAGATCTGTACCACTTATTATAAAACTAACCTTCTCACTAACTAAAACAGACACGGCCTACGAGTAAGTATATCCGCAATGATCTGGCGTCACTTTTCATTGTGATCCATGTGGTATCTGATTTTGGAAGTATATTTAGATACCTAAGTCGGCTGGCATTGTACGAAGATATAAAAAAAACCGGCCAAGTATGAATCAGACTCGCGCAGGAAGGGTTCTGCACCGTTCGTATCAGGATCGGCGGCGATCTCTCGCGCCGGCGCTTGGTTCAAGCCATGCTCCGGAGCGAGGAGGAGTGGCAGGCGGTCGCCTCCTTTTGCGAAGCAGTAATGCTAGCAAAGGAGGAGGCCGACCGCATAAGGCAAAGGCGCACACGCCGCCGCCGCCGCCGGGTTTCCGATCCCGATTTCCGGCCACCGTAGGCGCGGGCTCGCGGACGGTGGGCAATGGGTAGCTCGCTGTCCGTCTGTCCGGTAACAGACCGGTCCGAGCTCAGGTCGTCTACGGCGCGCACTGTTCCCGCGCGCCTCAAGGAGTTGTCAGCAAACTGTAGGGGTCCAGCAGGGCCGAAGCCTACTGGGGCCAAAGGTTATGTGAGAATGTCACCACAGGCCCCGGGACAAAGGCAAGGAACGGAAAGGTAGGTTTTTAGTCAGTAAAAGTCTGACACTATTTCCCGCCCCACCCAAGGGCGGGATTTGTCATTGGATGATTTTACCTACGTTAAAAAAAAAAAATCCGTTCGTACCAGAAAACAGAAAAAAAGTCACATTTGTTGTATGGAAACCCCACTTAAATATTTATTTTATTATGACAAAATATGCTGTTCTCTAAGACTAATCAGGACAGAAAAAATAAATAGGTCCCTAAGTAGGTATTGGAGTTAATTACTTTATTTCTGTGACCACATAAATCTATGAGTATGATTATACCTACTAGAATAGCATTTTTATAACTGTTAGCATTCGTTAAAAGCATGGTAAATACCATAATGCTTTTAGTGGTTATTAAACGCGCAGTAAAATTGGTGTTCATTTGTGTGACGTTCAACGTTTCAACAAGTTAGACTTGGATATAATGTAATTATGTTAACATCACAATCTGAAAAGTTGGACTCGAAACTCACCAATCTACACTAACTGTAGTCACTGATAGACAAGGACAGAGATAAGAGCCAGCGTTGTCGTGCGAGTGAAATAGCGTTAGCCGCCGAATGTGTTATCCTTTCGACCGATGGGAAATCGTGCCAATTGGCACAATTTTAGCGGTCCACGCGCTAGAGGTGAGTCACCTTCTTAACTGGCTACTTTTTGACCAAATGCAGTTTGTTGCTAAATGTCGGTATTTTATAGCTGCATAGACTGCATGACAGTTTTTGGATAGAAACCTGACATTGACAGTCCGTGACAACCGGGACTAAAGGCGGAACATGCAGAGACGAGTCCCTTCTGTGCCTAAGACAGCACGTCTTTTATAAAACTTTGTCATACAATGAACCTTTACTGTGAGTGTGTTCACAAATATGGAAGTTCATCTGCACAAGCCACCCAGATCCCAAAATAACGGCCCGTTCACGACTTTGGTCTTAGCGGCAAGCGGGGTGATATCGGTAGGCGGGCGCGCGCCGCTATGAACGGCGTCTCGTGGCGTGCTCCAAACATTTTCATACTTTTGAACTTACCGCTCGCCACCACCACGCTTAGCTGCCGCCTACAGCGGCAGGGTCGTGAACGGGCCATAACTGTTAGCCATACAAATATTTGTTCCGAGCGGGAATCTAATCAGCAGCGGCCTGTAGCGCAGCAGGCAAACGGCTAACTACTGCGTCACCCGTGCCGTCAAAAATATAGATAATGTCAAGGACGGTCGCCAATTGATGGACAGACCTAGAAGCGTTATGATAATATTAGTCACGAATCCCCAACTGCACTTATCTTGGGATGAAGAACATAATAAGTTCGAGCTAAAAATATTGGTTACTTTGCATGCTTTTCTTGATGAATTATGATAATCATCTCCATCATCATTTCAGTCGAAAGACGTCCACTGTTAGATAGGCCTCCCACAAGTGTCACCATAACAAAAAAAGACAAAAACCTGTCCTGTGCATCTCGCATCCATGGGATTCCCCGCAACCCTCACCAGGTCATCGGTCAACCTTGTAAGAGGCCTACCAACGCTGCGTCTTCCGATACGTTGTCGCTACTCCAGAGCCTTTCGTCCTCATCGACCAACTATTCTACGAGCAACGTGCCCTGCCCACTGCCAGAAGTTTGGCGATTCTTGAATGATGATGTTGAAATTGAATTTCGAAACCATATAATTTGTTGTTATTACTTTACCTATTACGTGTAACTGTGTAGTTTATAAAGGCACCCATTAACCTGCTGTTGCTACGTGCATTAATTCGCAGAGGCCATCACGAGAGCTTATTTATGTTAGTACGAGTAATAAGTGCATTAAGCAATTTTTCAATAGACATCTCCATGTTCCGCGTGGTGAAGGTCTATGAGATAACCAACACGATGGCTATAAAAACTGAGTGTGATTACTGAGAATACATTTGATCACGGTGGAGTCACGTGAACCCCGAAGAGCATTGGCATATGAATAGATAAACGGTGCAAAGGCAAAGCTTCCTAAGAACGTGCAATATTGATACTTATTTCTGTAGGATTATCACAATAGGTGAAAACAAATGAAATAAAATATTTTAAAAAATACACATACCTAATATATATCTATATTATGTGTATTTTACATTCAACACATATACTACGTACATATTTGCTTGTAATAACAATAAAAAGTCGAAAACATACCGTGTAGTACACTCTTCTTATTAAAAAAGGCACTTACTTGAAGAAGTAATAATTAAATATTATTTATCTATTGTACTCCTTGGGATAATTAAAGTATGATATATTTTTATTAATCTAATATTGTTTATACACGCAGAGCAATAAACTACCATTATTAATAATAAAATAACATGTTTTTAAATTAAAATATATATAAACTTGTAACTAACAAAACAAACAACGTGCGTCGCACAGACCCTGAGATCTTCCACTGATTGTGCCCGCGTCAACCGGTTTTTTCCAATTTCACCGCATACGCAACAAGCAGCCAGTGGTCACTCACACATTCCCTGCGTGCTTGTAGTAGTGCAACCGATTCGCGTGGTTGTATGAAGCTTTGCCTCTATTCCGTTTATTTACTCATGTGGCATTGGGTTGTAGGAACGGCAAATAAGGATATATTGATTAAGCTGCTAAGCATTATCAAATTTTTGTTGAATATTTTCAGTTTTTTTATTTCCATCAACATAACATGATTTTTCCTATCATCAAAAGACATTAGGAAAACATCAATTAGTATTGTCAGTTACTTAGCTTTCTCGAATATGTAAGATTAAGATTTTGAATAGAGAGACCTTTTTACACGAGTCACGTGTCAGTAAACGACCACCTGGCAGCCCTGGCATTAAAACAATGCTCAATATTCATAAATGGACGAAATATTTTAGTGTTTACCATATTTTAAGAACTAAAGAAAGGTCAATTTAGCAAAAGTCAAGAATTTATTTATATAGTGTGTTGGGGTAAGACCGAAGCTGGGATAAGAACATATAAATCATCACTTATTTGGTTACATATTTTAAAACTGCCGCCGTACAATGTAACTATTGTACGGCGGCACGTCATTATGACGTGGCATGCAATGTGGGTAGCATTAAAAATATAGCTAAATATGTGAGATATTTAATCCATACGTAATTACCCCAGCATCAATCTTACCCCAACGCACTTACTTAAGGAAAAAAAAACAAGTTTTATTTAAATAAATAAAAAAATAATTATGTATTTCATGAGGCATTTCTCAAAGTCAACCTGTCTAGAATAGATCAACTTTTGTTATGTAATAAAAAGGAAACCCTGCACTAAAAAAAACGAGCAAGTGTGAGTCAGACTCACATTGAGGGTTCTGTAAAAACTTACCAATGAAAACAGTTCAATTTTCGAATCGAATCTCAAAATAAAAATGACATAACTATAAATTTACAGTTTTTAGAATTGTTTTCTTATTCTTGTGCTATGAGATCTTGCTTCATCTCAAATTCCAGAATTCTAGTTCAACGGGAACGGGACCCTATGAATTATGATTCCTTTGTGAGTGTTGAAATATACGTTTTTTGCGATATAAACGGCCGTATCTTTGTTTTTTCACAGCTTCAAGGGACTGAAGACTTGAGTAGGTGTATGGTTTTAGTTTCATTTTGATATCTCCACGCGTTCTCGAAGTAAAAGGTCTTGACAGACAGACAAACAGACAGACGGATAACAAAGTGATCCTATAGGTGTTCCGTTCCTTTTGAGGTACGGAACCTTAAAAACATACAATTGGCTGCCTTATTGCATTCGTGATTGCTTCTAGGTAATCTGGAAGGGACGGGTTGCCTGGATACAAAATGGGGATGCACTTGGTGCTAATATGAAAGTTTACTTTTAGTAACGTTTCAATGCAAATAGCATTACTACCTAATATGAAATGTAGGTATAATTAAATCCTCATATTTTTGTGCAGCTCTGTGCAACTTAATCATTGATTTGATGTAAATATGCATATCTATACCAGAACAGCCTTACATCAAATTGGCCACAAGGGGACTTCACTTTGAGAGACAGGATCACTGTACTCCCATAATCGCAAGAGCTAGAAAGCCACGTCGTACAACTAATAGTTTACTGTGGTCTAAAATTACCCGTTGATACAGGAACCCCAAAAACTACATAACGTTAATGGGGCATTTGCATTTTTTAAATAAAGTGAAAATCACGTGAAAGGTTTGTCACGCGAGTGATACAGCTGTTGGTACACGTGAATCGTTTTAAACGCAATCACGTGGCGTGATAGCCCTCTTCCGCCGGTCACGCCACGGGCAGATGCACCCAATTGTATATAATACTAAAATAGCGACATGAATGACAAATGGATCAATTTATTAAACAAGTTATGTAATTTGTCGGTCATTATTTTGACTGGAGGTCGTTGCGCGACTTGCAGACTGCGGATGTTCAGCGAAACATAACACAATAAGCATCAGCAGATCTCATAATTTTATTGTTATCATTCTTTGTCTTGGATGATGGTTCAGAAACGGTCATATTTGGTTTTTTAAACATGTAATACCAGTAGCAATATTTTCCTTTCCGGTGGGATCTCATGGTGAAATGGCGACAGCGACTGTCGCAACCCAGTGCTGGGCACGTTATAATTATGGCGATAAGTCTCCTCTTTGCGGAAAGATTGAAAAGATCTTACGGCGTCCTCATCTTCTACATGACACAGGTTCTCACCGAGCATGGTCAGTTTGGGAAGTTCTTGCACCGGATTCGTGTGGAAGTGACGCTCGGGTGTTACCACTGTGTGGACCGCCCTGAGGACACGGTGGAGCACACGGTAGAGGTATACCTCGTTGGGGTGATCGGTGCCAACGATCTCTCGCGCCGGGCAATGGCCATGGTCCGAAGCGAGGAGGAATGGCAGGTGGTCAGCTGCTTCTGCGAAGCAGTAATGCTAGCAAAGGAGGAGGCCGCAAGTTTGAAGCAACGACCTTTAAACCCCAGCCACCGCAGGGATTCCGATCCCGATTTCCGGCTACCGTAGGCGCGGGTTTGCGGACGGCGAGCAATAGGTAGCTCGCAGTGTGACCGTCCGGTAACCGTTCGGACCGCGACAAATAACGTCGACGGCGCGTATCGTTCCACGCGCACTTCAAAGAGTTGTCAGCAAACCGTAGGAGCCCTCGTGCGGTGTTCCGCAGGGATCGGTACTAGGACCACCCTTGTGGAACATCGGGTACGACTACGTGCTGCGCGGCGACTTCCCCGACGGGGTCAGCGTGGTCTGCTACGCGGACGACACGTTGGTCCTAGCGCGGGGAGAGTCGTACCGGACGGCGGTCGAATTAGCGACACGCGGGGTTGCGATGGTCGTTGACAGGATCCAGCAGTTGGGACTCGAGGTGGCACTGCACAAGTCCGAGGCCATGTGTTTTCACGGCCCTCGGGGTGCACCACCACCTGGTTCCCAGCTAACGGTAGGAGGGGTTCACATCAGCGTCGGGTCGACGATGAAGTACCTGGGACTCGTCCTCGACAGCTGGTGGAACTTCAAGGAGCACTTCCGACGTCTGACTCCCAAACTGAATCGGACTGGGGCTGCTCTCGGGCGGCTCCTGCCCAACCTCAGGGGACCAGACGCCTCCTGGCGGAAGCTCTACGCGGGAATCGTTCGGTCCATGGCCCTCTACGGGGCCCCGGTGTGGGCACCGACGTTGACACAGCAACCGAGGGCCCAGCTGAATGCGTGCCAGAGGGTCATGGCAATACGCATGGTGCGAGGGTACCGAACGATTTCCCGCGAGGCGGCAACACTCCTTGCTGGCCAACCGCCATGGGATCTGGAGGCAACAGTCCTTGCACACATGCACGACAAGCGCATGGAGATGCAACGCCGGGGCGAAATTCCGCTGCCGCGACAAGTCGAGGCTTGGCGGACAGAGCTTCGGCGGGATCTCATGGCGAAATGGCGTCAGCGACTATCGCAACCTCGTTCGGGGCGCGCCACAATCGAGGCGATAAGGCCCATCCTTGAGGAGTGGCTGGAAAGACCTCACGGCGTTCTAAACTTCCGCACGACGCAGGTTCTTACCGAACACGGCAAGTTCGCTAAGTTCCTGTTCCGGATTCGTGCGGAGGATTCGCCCGGGTGTCGTCACTGTGCGGAACACCCGGAGGACACGGTAGAGCATACTGTTGAGGTGTGCCCTGCCTGGGCGGAGCATCGCCGTGTCCTCGTGGGGGCGATCGGCGGCAGCGATCTCTCTCGCCGGGCCTTGGTTCAGGCCATGGTCCGTAGCGAGGAGGGATGGCAGGCGGTCGCCTCCTTCTGCGAAGCAGTAATGCTAGCAAAGGAGGAGGCCGACCGCATCAGGCAGAGGCAACGGGGCGCTCGCCCCAGCCGCCGCCGGGATTCCGATCCCGATTTCCGGCCACCGTAGGCGCGGGCTTGCGGACGGCGTGCAATGGGTAGCACGCTGTCCGATCGTCCGGTAACCGACCGGACCGAGCCCAAGTCGTCGACGGCGCGTTCTGTTCCCGCGCGCCTCAAGGACCTGTCAGCAAACCGTAGAGGCCCAGCCTGCTAGCTGCAGGCAGGCAGGGCCGAAGCCTGCTGGGGCCAAGGGCCGTTTTCTGAGAGGAAGGCTCAGCCCCGGCACTATAGGCAACGAAGGAACGGGGTAGGTTTTTAGTCAGTAAGAGTCTGACACTACTTCCCGCTCCGCCCAAGGGCGGGATTTGTCATTGGATGATTTTACCTACCAAAAAAAAAAAAAACCGTAGGAGCCCAGCAGGGCCGAAGCCTACTGGGGCCGTGGGTACTGTGAAAGTGTACCCTGGGGCCCTGGAACGAAAACAAAGAAGGAACAGGAGTGGGTTTTTAGTCAGTAAAATTCTGAATCTATCTCCCGCCCCGCCCAAGGGCGCGGAGATGTCATTGGATGATTTTAACACCGAAAAAAAAATGTAGCAATACTTTCCTGCAACGTAGGAGTAGGATACACCTCATAAATAAGGAGTTTGAATTACGAGCACTCCAATAACGTCAGTCTTGCTAGGTATTGTCATAGAAGTAATAGGTTTAGTTCCTTCTCAGAATTATTGTTACAGAGCATTTCCATGACAGTAACAAGCCTCTCAATCACAGTCGGTAAGACTAGGGAAAAATACTCGGAACGTCACGTAATCACGTCTTTGCCTGTTAGGGAATGGTTCATTATTTTAATGCCTACTTGGTACCCCTTAATAATTTTGATAGCTGAAACAATGAGATTCTAGGTGACCCTTTGAAGTGGAACTCTTGAAAGCCAAGCCATGTGAATAAAATTGTTGTCATGTAAATATGAGATGTTTGTTACCTTTGCATTAAATTAGATTTTGACACCATGAGAAAAAGCAGGGTGAGTCAGGGTTCAACCGAAATTTTTATCAGACTGTCCAAAAGATTTATCAGTTTAGTTGACTTTTGCCATTTGCTATATTCATCTGATCTCTTAAACTGATAAAAAACTAAACATATTCATATTTGAAAATAAAAACTAAGAACAAAAACTTTTTATGATCTAGTTGTGACGTCAAAACATTGATTTTAGTTAGTGCACATTGGTTGCTACCAGTTCCACAACCGGTATAGCTGTAGGGGAAACACGCTAAAGTCACAAAAATTTGGCGAATATTTTGTGTGTAAAAAATATTTCGTTGGTAATTTCGAATATAAAAATGAAAAAAAAGCACGCGGTCACATTCGTGCATCAACTTTTGGCATAGTAGGTATTGGAACTGTTTACTTTGCACACTTAGTTCAGTTGGTGCGTCTTTCTATATTTACTTATGATGTGCCAATTTCACCTGTTGCTCACGAGAGTCTAGTATTATGTACAAAGTTGCAATGCATGATTGCATGTGCCCGCCGCAAAGTTCAATGTAAAACTTTCATAATCTTTATGAAAGTTAGATTACGAGTATTCACGAGTGAGATATTTTTGACCGTAATAAAATGTTATAAAATATTTGATCTTTTACATATGAAGCTAATTTACATTTAAAGTCATGTAGTACCTACCTAACCTACTTACTACGATTAGAAAGTGGCTATGAAATAGATGGAACGATTCCGCAAGCTCTAGAGTCGGTTTGAAGCGGATATATCCAGTTGTAAATTTCAGGAACACCGAATGACCTAGGTTTAAATCAGTCAAGACATTCATCCTTGTTACAGTTATGGCTGACGTTTGGCGCATCGCTGTCGTTCCTAATCATCGGCTTGGTGAGGGGCTACTCCGCCTCTGCGATCCCGTCCATCGAGGCCGTAGATCCA
Source organism: Leucania comma (assembly GCA_958295575.1). Lineage (NCBI taxonomy): Eukaryota > Metazoa > Arthropoda > Insecta > Lepidoptera > Noctuidae > Leucania > Leucania comma. The sequence continues at coordinate 8,733,652 of OY282469.1, forward strand.
GAAATTATACAAAGCAGTGAACAGAAATCATGGATAGGTAAGAAGAACTGAAGATTATTGAAAGTTGTAAATTTAATCAAACGACAAATAAAATTGGTTCGACTCCCCGAACAAGTAGAGTTATTGTTTTTTCTATCAGGAATATTTAAGTAAGTATTTATACCCAGTACCTCTACCATGACTTTTAAGCAACAGTATTCGTCTAGCGGTCACTTGCAGAACCAAAATTTGCCATACAAAATATTTACGGCGTCGATATCGAGTAGCGACAAATACTATTGCTTAAAACTCATGGTAGAGGTACAGTTGTAGATAAATGTCAGTGCGTGAATACTTGCAGGTATTTCATTGTAATAGGTATTCCTGGAGGGACATCTCTCTCAGGAATACCAGAATAAGGTGATGTTGTGTAAAAAAAAAAAATGTGGAGAAATTTTAACGGTCCATTCTATTGGAACATTGTACAAAATTCGTAGTACTTGTATTATTAGGATCAGTGGGATGATGTTTCGGTTAGTGACGGAAGTAATACGCTGTTTGAGTGTGTGGAAGTGAAGTTGTAAAGCAGAGCACGGCGACAATTGGAAGAGTGGCCAGCTTAATTTTAGAACAATCACAAACTAGCGGCTATTTTTACATTGTTGTTATGTGAATAATACTTTCGCCTTTTATTTATTTATGGTATGATTTTTTTTTTTTTTTTTTAATCTAAATTAGGGAGCTTGGTCACTATAATGACTATGACGCTCCATCAAAGCCAGACTTTGAATTTTAACTTATTTAAAATGATTATAATATATTTTATATAAAATTATTGCCTCGTCTGACGTAGGTTTCGATAGAATACTGTTGCAGATACCGATATCTAACAAATTTAAAGTACTAAACAAATTTCTCCTGAGGTTTTCACCCCGCTCACATTCCACCAGAATATGATGTACGTCCTCGATAATTGCGCATTTTTCGCAGTTAGGCGAAGATGTGATGCCCATAAGGAACGTAAACTTCCTCGATGGAATATGACCAGAGCGAAGCCTCATGGCAGTAACAATGTCTTTTCTGTTGAGTGTATAGTTTTCTATCCAAGGTATAGTTAAAGGTTCTGGTTGGATGGTGTTGTACCAGATACCTTTCTCTCTTGATCTTTCATCATGATATTGTTTCCACAATTCATGACAATGTTTTTTAATTAGACAAAAGTTGTCTGTGAAAATTGGATCTACATTTAACGGAATTCCCTCAACAAAGGCTCGCTTTGCAACCGAATCTACCATTTCATTGCCATGAATCCCGATGTGTGACGGAATCCACTGCAGTATTACTGATTTAAAATTTTGTTGAAGTTCCAGTATCTGGTTAATTATTGTGTACGCTATCGGTGTCCCTCGAAATGACGAGGTACAACGAGCCACATGTTGTAAAGCACTCTTGGAGTCAGTTAGTATTACAAAGTTATTGTGATTTATAGATTGGGCATATGATATAGCTTCACTGATTGCCAATAGTTCAATATACATTATAGACGCATTCGAATCAATACTAAAGCTCATAGATGTATTTTGTTGTGGGTCATAAAAAGCTGCACCGGAATTGTTATTTTCTTTAGAACCATCTGTAAATATTTGATAAAAATGTGTGTATTTAGCGCTTAAATGTTGACCACATAAAACATTCAAAATTGGTGGTTGAAATCGTTTTTTTGCCTGATTAACTCCACTTATGTTAAAGTTAATATTTTTAGTTAAATCTATGTAACTGACCCAATAGTGATAATCAAACATCTCCAAATTCTGACTGCAGTGAACTCGTACGTCTTTAAGGTATTCATGGCTTAAAATTAATAAAGGTTTATTTCTCCGTTTCCAAAGAATCAAGTGAGGTAAAAAATCATCCAACAAGTTAACAATCGCACAACTACTTAATAACGACTTACACTTTAAATAAAATTTACCGGCTAAATAATTTCTACGAATAAATAAAGGTTGAAGACTTAATTCACTATTCATGACATGGATGGGTGTAGATTTTATAAAGCTGCCAATAATCCTCATTGCTTGGTTTTGGACTTTATCAAGTTTATACAAGTGTGAGTAACAACTGTCTCCATATAAAAAGCTAGCATAGTCCATGCGACTTCGAATAAGGGATATATATGCAATTCTTAAGTGTTTCGGATGAACCCCCCAGTTAGAGCCGGATAAAACTTTGAGAACATTGAGGAATCTGGCAGTTTTTTCACGGGTTTCATTTATGTGTTTGGCCCATCTTAGAGAACGATCCAGCCAAAGGCCTAAATATTTTACATTTTCTACTACCTGTAAGACTGAATTATTAATATTAAGACTAACCGTTTCATTATTTTTACCTTTTTTAAATATACAAGTTTTTGTTTTTGTTGTTGAAATTTCTAATCCAATATCTGCTAAGAGTTTGACAAGTAAGTTCAGTGACTCCTGTAAGTAATAACTAGCTTGACCTACTCTACGTTCAATAGAATAAACAACAAAGTCATCTGCGTATTGTGAAACATGGACATGATCGTTGCTTATTTTTTTACATAAATCTATAGTAGCTACATTAAATAGTAACGGAGAGAGAGGGTCGCCTTGTGCTAAACCTTTTCCCGTATATCTTACTATACTTGTACTTAAATTATTTAAGTCTTTAATATTTAAATGTCTCTCACGAAGAAACTCCCAGAGGTATAAACAAATCTTGTTCCCTACACCCAACCGATCCAAATTAAGCAATAACCGAGTTATATCTATATTATTGTACGCATTATCGACGTCTATGAAACAACCGACCGCGACACAATTGGTACAGAAACCTTTCTGTATCCTAGTGACCAATAGGTGGTGATTTATGGTATGATAATGATTCTATATTCCACACCGCATAAATAAAAAACTACAGGACAAACATTATTAAAAATAAGGGTACAATGAGCGCAGGCGCAATATAACACAGGGCACTTTAACTAGGGCTTAGGTTAGGTTGGTAGGAGTTGGGTTTTTAGGGCTTTTTAACCGACTTGTATGTTTGTTTTTGTTCAGCGGTATCTTAGTCAAATGTTATCTGATATTATTTTTTTGGAAGAATTTTACGTTCAGGTGGTCATTCGAATTTCGTAAAGGTGCGCTACCGTCGCGCGGCACTTAGCGGCTAATTTGAAGGCGCCTTTAGTCCGGCTAAAAATACTTATCTTTTATTAGTCACTTTCCGTTTGGTGTATCTTTGGAATGATTGTTATGAAAATATCACTCGTCACTTCAATACGCCGTAACGAAATTGATGTTCGCGATAATTTTCCAAATGGCCGACTGCCTTCAGAATTGAGTAACAATATCAATAACGTTTATATTAGCAGTTCAGTGATAATTATTGTATAAGTATTTTAAATAGGCTTTGAGGTTATTGCCCAGTAAATAAAAAACGTTTATCACACACATTTACACATTTATTTATTAATAAAATACTTTATGCACACAAAAGTACACAGGCGGCCTTAGGCACTTTCTACTAGTCAACCTTTGGGTGATGCAGCCCCTACTTATAGGTGCAATATAAGAAAAAAATATGTAATTGAAATATATATACGAATGAATAAAATAAACACACATTAGTTGTTATAGTGTGGTCGTGGTTCCTGGAGCTCCGTTGTATAGCCAAGACTTTTATAATTTTATTCAAGAAAGGTCCCAACCAGCTGATCTGCCAAGTGAAAGATTTGGCAAAAGCTAGTCCGTAGTAAAACCCGTTTGGAACAGTTTAGTGAAATAAAACACTGTTTACCTTGATGCAATAGGTCAGTGGCTGCTATTCGTTGATTTGCTCTGAAATATTTAATATTGAGGCGGTCCCTAGGGAATAATGTTTTTTGAATTTGGAACGCCAAAAGTGAATTAAAATACACGTACATCAGTACATCAAACGAGTTTATTAAAAAATCAAGCTGGCCACTAACAAAAGAAATAAATCAGTGTATAGAAGTCACGAGCAATATGTTGAATTCCGAACGCGGGCGCAGTTTGGATTGGATTAAGTAGAGAATTTTGTTTTTTTGTAATCTTCGTTTCGTTCGGAATTCAACGTGCCGTCCGCGACATAAAGGCACTGCTTTCTCCCCTAGTCACATAAATATACTATTACAGTTATTCTTATTTTACAGGTGCCATTCCTCCTCTGGGAGCCTTCCTTGGCAGCATGTTATCTGGAGGGTTGATGCAACGTCTGGGTCGCAAGCGCACACTCCAGCTGACCTCACCCATCTGGGTGGCTGCCTGGCTGATCCTGGGCTTTGCAAAGTACTACCCGCTACTGCTAGTGGGCAGAATAATCACAGGTGTTGGAGTCGGTTTCGTGTTGGCCACGGCACAAGTCTATGTAAGTCTAAGTTTCGATTGTACTGTCCATATACTTACTCTTTAATTGTTGCAATAGTTACTCTGTCTGTCTGTTGTGGTCTGTTATATCTTCAAGTCTTAACATATGGTTGGATGGCGAATCTTGAGATTGAGAATTTTGCGTTGATTTCCATGGTACATTTTTTTTAGTATAAAACAAATGTAATAAAAAATGCGCCAGGAGAATCAACTGAATGTTCTCATTTTCAAGATTCATGGACGGATTGGGACGGACGTGGGTTAACTATGTCTTGGAATAGGATACTTTTCATTCCGGGAGTAGTTTCCTAGGGAAAATTTTCGACTTTCAAGCAGGCAAGCTGATGTCAGAAAATAGTAAGATTAAAAAGAAGTTAAATGATTAGGGGTTAACCTTTGCTAGGGTTGCGGGATTGTTTAAAAGAATTACTGTGCTCCTGGGACACTGAGGGCTACTGAAGGAAAAAAGATGAGTTATTGTCATTAAAAGTCTGATGCTCCTAATCGCTCCAACCAGAGCAGGATTTTCCACTGAAAAAAAAAAAGAGTAACTCACTAGAAATCCTACTCATATTGAGATAATTCTTGCGTCGGTAGAAAGCGTTTTCACGAGTGCCACAGGCCACTTTTTGTGATGAAAAAATGTACGGTGCCCGAGGGACAGACCCATACATAAATAACTGTTTTATCTTATCTGTGGGCAGGCTATAGGAGAAACCGTAGAAAACATAGTATGTATGTGCATCTGTTGACATATGGCTCTGAAACGTGGTCACTCACAAAGGCTCCATCAGAAGGCTTAAAGTCAGCCAAAGGGTAATGGAAAGGGCTAAATTCGAAGTTTCCTAAGGAAACGGTAACCTTTCGGTAACCTTGATTCTTAATTCCTGATACGATTCAGGAATGAAAAATCAAGGTTACCGACATAACCAAAGAATCGCCATACTTAAGTCGCAGTGGGCAGAGCACATTGACAGAGATAGAGTGTCATCCCACCTATACGCACAAAGCCTTTTGGGAACACATTCATTGTGCGTACAGCTAAGGAGTGGAGTTCCCTGCCGGAGTCTGTGTTTCCTGATGGCTACAACCCGGGAATCTTTAAGTCAAGAGTGAATAGGTTACTTCTGGGTAAGCGCGCTCCATCGTCGACCGCATCGTCGCTTTCCATCAGATGAGATAGCGGTCAAGCGCGAACCTATCAAAAAAAAAAAAGCACCGGTATATGCAGTGTTGCGGCGTCTTACAAGGTTACCGAAGACCTGTTGAGGGTCACGGGAATCAGATGGATACGAGACGGACGGACCGTTAATTGTGGCGACACCTATTTCGGCTGAAATGATGAATGATGATGGTGATGTGTATCTATTTGGTGCCATAATAAAAGAAATCAAGACAACTAGGAAAATTTACTGTTTTTGTGCAATCGATATTATAGTCGAGAGATACAGCGATTTGCAATGCAAATCTATGTAAATAGATATTGCATACAAATTTTAATATTCAGTTTCTATGATCCGAATGATATCGGTAGGTACAGCTGTTATACAAGCATGATTTTGAATTTATTTGAGAAATCATTGAAATGGGTCTCTTTAAAGTTTTGTATAGTTTTTTTATTAGTCAGAGTCTAATACTTAGCTAAAAATAAAAACAAATAAATTTAATTAATGTTCTAATCAGTTAGTGAGCAGCGGTGGCCCAGTGATAACGGCCTCGACTTACGAGTTGTAACATCACGAGTTCAAACCCAGCCAGGCACATTACTTTGTGTAATTTATTTCGTCACCTTAGCACTCAAAACGGTGAAGGAAAACGTTGTGAGGAAACCGGCATGTCCTAGAACCAAAAATTCGAAGACATCCAAATTTCACACGAGCCCACGTGGTGAATAACGAATAATTTCCTCTGCCAGAGAGAAGGCCAGAGTACCCGCAGTGGAAACATTAAATTATAAGGCTGATTATGCTTTATTTATCAAATTAGAAAAGACGCAAATCCACTCATCCATAATATGGGCGGAAACGTTAGGTACAAGAAATAACACATCAAACTCATCGGATCATATAATTTAACACACATGATATAATCTGCACAAATATAATACGTCTTTAATGTCTGGTTATAATAATCGTATTATGAATTTATGTATGTTCTCTGTGTCCACGTGACCTTAACTAGTGTTCGGATCATTGTCATAAGGGTCTTTAGTTGACCACAGAATGGTCATAACAAGCTAAAGCTTTGTTTTGATCATAGGTAGCCATTTGCATTTTGCATTTTCTTGGTAATTCATGAATTAGGTTTGTATTTTTGCGGTCATAACTATATTTTGATTAAATTACTGTTAAAATATTATTAAATGGCTTAAATTTCAGAACAAATATCGTTCTCACCACACAAACATTTGTTCTGGGTGGGAATCGCACCCACGACTAACTACTAGACCAATAGGCCAGACTGAATTATGCTCTTGTTACCTAATGTACTTACCTACCTTTAGTTCAATCATGTTTGGTTTCTTTAATTGATTTCTAATGTACGAATCTCATCAGAAAAGAACCGAAGTTAATGATCAACAAATATTCGATCATTCGCTTTTAATTTCTGTAGTGTAAACACACACAGCACACATTTTATTGACACATACGTGGTTTTATCACTTACTTGTTTTTATCATTTATTTGTTAATTAATTGACATGTGAAATGATTAAAGGAATTATTGTTTAATATTTTTTCCTTTACTATTGATATACGTTTTTACCGTTTTTAACAGATAGATACGTAAACTCTTAATTGTACACCATTGAAAATGATAATGGTAACAACTAAATGAGGAGAAAGAGAGGGGAGCAAGGTGAGAAAAGAACGCTATCTCCCCGTTCTCCCCTCACCTCGCTCATCTTTTCGGTCATATTTTCTAGGACTACAAAATCTCAAATATAACCTACTTTCCCTAATGACAATTTCCAACTTTATACCGTAAACAAATCATGACCGTGTTAGGAACGTGTCAGGCAAAATAATATTTTTTCATTATTTTTTGCTATTTTTTTGTATCGAAAAATATGAAACTACATAATATGGCCAATACATCGTTCCGCCATCGACTAACGCCATCGATTCGTTGTCATAAGATTTAGTAGACATAGTACGTTCCGTGTTTTTTCTCTGCTTGATACAATCCTAGCACGTTCATGGCATGATATGTAGTAGATGGAATCTTTATCCCCATGTATATTTGAAGGTGAGTGAATGCTGTGACCCAGAGATCCGCGGTCGACTGGGCTCTCTGCCGACCCTGTCCATGTCTCTCGGGATCCTTATATCATACGTGGCTGGAAACTGGCTGTACTGGAGATACCTCGCCTTTCTGTCTGCTGTGTTTTGCGGTAAATATTACACATAAATTATTTGCTGTGATTATATATTTTGCATACATAATATATAACAATATAAAAACCAAAGAGATCCTTCTTTGAAGGTTTGCAGATTTTTGCCGATTGGCGAAGGTAGGCCTCAAGCTTGTTTACTTTCTATGGCATAAACAGCTCTTTCATTTTGATACTCAATGTTTTTACTGTAAAATTTAAAATCTGGTTCAGTTATTGAATGATGTCTTTAATTTTACTAGTGCAAACGGCAGACTCAGGCAAATTTTTATGCACTCCATAGAAAGAGCTGTTTTTGCAATAGTTGATTACAACTGCCATCTTGGACATTTTATTTTAACTGTCGTGGAGTTATTACTGTAATGTTTTATGTTATATCAAACGATATACTCCGGTAGAGCCATTCTTGTTTAACAAATGATTTTTGTAAGTATCTACAAACGTATAATCCTCAACTCATTTGTTTCCAGTGGCATTATTCGTGGTACTCCTACCTCTGCCAGAGTCTCCGGTGTGGTTACAGTCTAAGGGTCTTGACGCTTCAGAATCTATCAAGTGGCTGCACTTATCTGCTCGAGCTACTGCCATCGTAAAGGAAGATAATCAAGAGTGAGTACTAGATTTTATTCTGACTTCTTTCTTATAGTCTATCGCATGTCTAGTGTAAGGGAGAGAGTTGACGATGTGGTTTTTTCCCACGGCCACCACGGTTGCAGGCCAACATCTTCTGTAGAATGCAAATATACATGTAAAAAATTTTCACGACGCGGTTTAAGGCCGCGGTGTGCACGGTTGTTTGCGGCTGCCAGTCACCGGCGCCGCGGTCGCCCGCTGTCGCCTCGGCGGTTTTGGGCCCGCATGCTCTGCGGTCGGTTGGTGGCGACCGCGCCCTATCGGCTGTGGGCTTGCGGTCGAAAATTGCAGCCACCGCGGCGGCAGCGGCGGACGCGGTGGCGGCAAATCTACCGCCTCGTGAGTTTTGAAATAAAATAGCCGTTTCCTCTGCCGTGGCGGCCGCGGGAGAAAACCGCTACGTAAGTTCTGTGCCTAAGCCGGTAGCATTTAACTGTGATAGTGTAAAAGTGCCATCAGTTGTCAAAACGAAGTGCGGGAATCGGCATGAGTAAATTTGCCAGGAAAATATGAAAGTGAAAGGATATAAAGATAGAGGAAAATCAAAGAAAGGATGGACGAACTGCGTGGACTATTGAGATAACAGCAACAGCAGCAAAATATAAAAAAAAAAACAAAACTGGCTACACCGGCGCCAAATAAGAGCCTGGCCATTTTCCCATGTTGCCACTTCGTGCAAATATATGGTACTGGTTTTTTTTTTTTTTGGTTGTGTGTAAAATCATCCAATGACATCTCCCGCCCTTGGGCGGAGCGGGAGATAGTGTCAGACTCTTACTGACTAAAAACCCACCCCATTCCTTCGTAGCCTTAGATACCAGGGCCGGGCTTTCCTTTCGGAAGCAAACCCTTGGCCCCAGTAGGCTTCGACCCTGCCTGCCTGCAGCTAGCAGGCTGGGTCTCTACGGTTTGCTGACAACTCCTTGAGGCGCACGGGAACAGTGCGCGCCGTTGACGACCTGGGCTTGGTCCGGATGTTTACTGGACGGTAGGACAGCGAGCTACCCATAGCTCGCCGTCCGCAAGCCCGCGTCTACGTTGGCTGGAAATCAGGATCGGAATCGGAATCCCCGCGGCGGCTGGGCCTTGTGGGCCGTTGCCTCTCGCGTGCGGCCTCCTCCTTTGCTAGCATTACTGCTTCGCAGAAGGAGGCGACCGCCTGCCATCCCTCCTCGCTTCGGACCATGGCCCGTACCAGGGCCTGGCGCGAGAGATCGCCGCTGCCGATCGCACTCACGAGAACACGGCGATGCTCTGCCCAAGCGGGTTTCTTGCTTTTAGTCTACGAAATAACGACAAAACATGAGGAAATAATAAATTCAGTATAGCTATCGTTTTTAGCGTGTTATGGTTATCCTGCTGTAAGCAAAAAGTTCTACTTCCTTAATAGCTTACTGTTGTGTACTTAGCATACCGATTTCCTTTTGACTTCATCATTGTTGCATGGTGCAGGTAAGTGGACAGTTTATCTTATTATGGCGTTTTACATCATTCAGTTAATTGCTTTAATAACTGGACTATGTTCCTCTTTTGACGATGTCTATAATAAGTTTTTTGAGGTTGGAAGTCATCCAATGACTTGAATTCTTTCTTTTTCTTTTTTTTTTCTTCAGCACTTTGCGTTCTAGGACCCTTTCTCCCCCTTACACCCTTCTTATTAAGAATTCCCCCTCGGCCCTAGGAGGCTTATTGACAGTACTGGGCCCCTACGGTTTTGCTGACATCTCTATAGGTGCGCATGAAACATGACCATGGCCTGTACTGAGGTCCAGTGCAAAAGATCGTTGCTGCCGACCGCCCCCACGAGGACACGGCGGTGCTCTTCCCAAGCGACATCTCTACCGTATACTCCACCGTGTCCTCTAGGCGGTCCACACAGTGGTGACACCCGGGCGTTATTTCCACATGAATCCGGTACTGTTGCTCATGTTGGTCTCAATTTTAAAAACTAGAGAAAGCTATCATTCGATTTACCTACCATGTCAATTTAATAGAGATGCGCCAAATAATGGTTTGTTCTTACTGAACCGAATATACTGCCTGATAATTTGGTTCCCCGTTCCATACTTTTGCCGCGCAAACAAGTTCACACTAGGTTTCCAAAGACCATCATGCCACTGTCATTACGTACGAAAATGCAATATGAGTGCCAGATTTTAAAGCAGTTCTTAACTATTTGATTAAAACTCTGGTGTTGGTTGGTGTTTGGTTAGAAATCGAAGATGATAATAAAAAAATTTCGATAATTATATGTTGTGCAAAGCAGTGTTTTGTCGCGGGATCACTGGGCGGAATGCAAGTGTTATGAATAAGCTTTTAGATTTTTGAAGCAGCAATTAGAGTAATGCTAAAGTATAAAAGCTATTTTCAACAAGTTGCTTCGACATCGTCTAGTACCAACAGCGCAGTGGATATGGTCGATTTCTGGGTCATCATTGGATTCGGCAGTCCAATGAATATTGATTTTTTTGATATGGAATGTCAAAGACCCTAGAGCAAAACAAAAACCATCGCTGAAATGATGGTCAACGATAATCAACCTTTTTCACATTTGGAAGATGAGGAATTGTAGCAGGTTGCTGTATCTCTTAAAGCTGAAAAATTAAACCGAATACATTCGGCATTTCAACCGAATGATCCGGCTGAATACGAATACCTCAAAACTCTACCGAATACGCCGAACACTGAATATAAAACGAATATTCGGCACATCTCTAATTTCAATATTTTGTAAAGGTTTCGAAGATTTGATGAAAATTGAGTGATTAAGATAATTTTAAGTATAATGAGAACTGGCTCATTACTGTTAATAAAAATCAGTATATAAGCACCATAAAAAGATCCATAAAAAAGATGTCTCAACTGGTTGTAGTTTCACCTTGGTTGTAGGGCAGCAATCGACATGAAGTAATTGCTACCGGTCACGTTGCGTTACATATTCTGAAGTCAAATGCAATCGATAAGGATGATGTGACAACTTCCCAAATAATTATATTGCCAAGCAATGTCTGTTTAACACGCAAGTCGTTAGCACGTGGATAAGCTAACTTGTTTCTAACAAACATCACTTACTACTCGTAGTATCGGTAATAAGTATATTTAGATATTATATTAAATCACGGAATACTTCACGGATACTTCTAGATTATGAGTTATTGCAGATTTTTAGACATCGATATCCAACATATCTTTTCTTGTCTTCTCAAGATTTCGGTTTTGCCTTAACTGCTACAAACCTTCGTGCGAAAGATTCGTGCTCCAACAGGCGTTGTACAAAGGTTTCGAAGTGGTCTTTATCCCTTCGTTCCCAGAATGTGATCAATTACTAAAACTAAGATTTAGTGAGGTAAAAACCCATATTTCCTGGTCTTTTTCCCAGGCGCCTTTTGAAGATTTCCCCCCCATATTAAAAAAACAAGGTGTCGAACAATATAGTATTATGTCTACAAGCATTCCGAAAGGAATGCTCGGCCCCGGCACGATAGGCTACGAAGGAACGGGGTAGGTTTTTAGTCAGTAAGAGTCTGACACTACTTCCCGCTCCGCCCAAGGGCGGGATTTGTCATTGGATGATTTTACCTACCATAAAAAAAAAAAAAAAAATGTCTACAAGCAGGCTACCAGAAAGGTTAGCGTGTAACATTTAAGGTTGATCTGATGGCGGGCTCAGGTTTGATGCTGCAGAAGAAATCTGACCAAATGGCCATCATCTGAATAGATTCTGTACAATGACCCATCGCAAACAAACTGCTAGTGTGGAAAACACCTACACAGAATATGCATCACCTCCTTTCCTGTTCGGCATGCAAAACACTCTTCCTACCCAAAAAGAAAAACTATTTCAATGAAACTTTGTACACGGGTAGACCAAATCCTAGAATAGATAGCACATTACAACTTTTTATCCCGGGAGTATATTTTCTTGGGATAATTTTCTACCATCACTCAAGTGTACAATTACTGATACTCAAATGGAAAGCAGTACCTCAGAACGAGACAATTTTAATTTGTCAAATCGCACCATGCATACTTTGCCGTGTAACGAAACCATAGCGCGATGTAATTCGATCCCAACGCCATCTATCGAGTTATCAGGTACTAACTTTGCAAAATATTGATTTCGGTTATCGAATAGCGTTGGGATCGATCACACCTTTATGATTACTATTTCTACACTGAACACAGGTGTAACCGCTGGTAGCAGTTCGTAATAAATAAACATGATTTAAATGGACTCTTACTTATGGTAATAATTATTATTATAAAAATAATTATTCATTTGCACCCGAGCGTAACATTATTATAATAACAAATGCACGGTTTTATTTTGTAGGTAACATTTGTTTCTTATAAATGAGTAGCGTTTTTTTTTATTTGATCAAAAATCCTTGCTGATCATCAGCATCACACTCCTATCTTATCACAATGTAGGGGCTAGGGGCTTATCATCCTGCAGGATTGAAGCCTACTGGGGTCATGGGTTTACTTCCGAAAGGGAAACCCGTGGTCTTAGTGAGTAAAGGGTAAAAGAAGAAACGTAGGTGTGGTTTTAGTCAGTACAAGTCTGGCACGCTTTTCTACTTTGCCCTAGGAAAGGAGAAGTCATTGGATGATTTCGAACCTTAAAAACAAAACCCCTATCACAATTAATTTGGGATCGCCGCTGCACTTCCCTTGTTCCTCAATACATCTGCTGATATGATATATACATTTAGTATTATTTGTATGCCTAATTTGAATACAATTTATGTTGCTATTCCCTGTCAAGGTCTCTTCATTATGCCGGTACCAAATACTGACAATGCTTGCACTGACTGGGCAGGTGCAATTAAATCTGTGCGCTTTTTTCCTCTAAAGACCATATCCGACACTGACCTGCATAGTTCTCATAGGATTTGACCATTGCATGTAAGTTTACTGTATGCACTTTAACCTTTTGAATACCGTAATTAGAGACACAATAGAAAGACTATAGGTGGCGGACACCGGTGTCCTCTTGGGGCTTCCCAGTTTAAAGGAAACTTTGCCCTCTTAGTTTGTTTTGATATTTCTTTCAGGATATTCAGCAAGAAAACAAATTGCAGAAAAAAATAATGTGTAAAAGTGTTATATAATCTATTTGTAAAATGAATATCATGTTTTAGTTTTTTTACCATCTATCGTACGATGTTAAGTTTTTAAGTAAAACAAAGAATTGAGAATACATTGTGGAACGCAAATAAATTTTGAATACGCCAGTAATAACTTACCCCTTTATCTCTACAATTGTCAACAGGAAAGTCGAAGCCCCGGCTGGTCCACCGAGTCTATTCAGCCGCAAGGTCATGTTCTCTTCCGTGGTCCTCAAGCCCATGATCATCGGGTTCGCATTGCTGTTATTCCAGCAGTTCAGCGGCATTGACGCTGTCATATTTTTTACTGTGGAGATCTTTAGGAAAGCTGGTGAGTTAGTTTTGCAGATTGTTGATGGTAGTGTCTCTTTTAACATTGCTTTGGTAAAAATGTATGTAATTATTAGTCTTTTTCAAAACTAAACCTCGCTATCGAATATTTTAAAAGGGATTTTGAAGTACTGCTCATGAGTGAGGTGCTAAAAACAGTAGTATCAAAGAACATTATAATTCGAAGTGTATTAGTGTAATAGTCAACCTTAAAATTTTCCCACTGCTAGAACTTAGGCCTTCTCCGTAGGAGAGGAAATAGGCCCTAATCCACCACTACCCGTGTGGTGGATTACGGCCACAGGAGCATGCCACATATCTTTGAATTTTGGTTCTCAGACATTTGAGGTTTGCTCACGAGGTTTTCGTTCACGGTTTTAAGAGTTGTTCTGATGAAATAATAAAAAAGTGAAGCGCCTACCGGATTTTGATATTATGGATGTGTACTAAATGATGACAACAATAAATAAACTGTAAAAAAACTTCAGCAGAAGCAGCTTTTATTTCTCAAAATCTTCTTTATCTAATGACGATTTAGGTATAATTCCCTTAAAAATATAATACCCTAAAACTGTCTATCTATTGCAGGAAGCACATTAGACGCCATGACAGCTACCATCATAATTGGTGTCGTACAACTGCTGAGCAACGGAGTCAGCACATTATTGGTAGACCGAGTTGGTCGTAGGCCGCTGCTGTTGGTATCTGCAGCCGTGATGTGTGCGTCTATGGCATCCATGGGAGCTGCCTTCTATTTTCACTTGAAGGAGTCACCGTGGCTTGGGTAAGTAACATATCCATCATGGACGATGATGAAAAGTACATAGTATACACCGTCTCATAAAATCTTGTCTTGCCTTTAGTAAATTTAGTGGGAAACGACTCGGGCTCGGTTCGGCTAGTTACCGGGAGGTCGAGCGGGGAGCTACCCATCGTCGTCCACAAGCCCACCACACCTACGATGGTAATCAGGGTTTGGGTCTCGGTGACTGGGGCGTGATGACCGTTCCCTCACGCAAGCGGCCTTCTCCTTCACAAGCGTTTAATTCGCAGAAGGAGGTCTGCCACTCCTCTTCTCTCCGGACCATGGGCGCCTAATTGAAGCTTAATTCCAAGAATTAAGTCGATCGTCCACTGTTATATGGACGAGCGCGAAAAGTTTTACTACGTTTTGCAGCATTCATTTCTTGCGTTTAAGATGAAAGCTACAAGCTCAAGCGTGGCCGTGCTCTCACTAGATGCCGCTGAACTTAACATATTTAGTTTATTTTGTTTTTAACGTATGGAACCGTTATTAAGTCATTTCCTAAAATCAAACATTCCATTTTATTGGACTTAGTTAAATAGTTGCCACAAAATACACCTAATTAATCAAAAATATCGACTAAACTCATGCACTGTAGTTAGAAGCGATGTTAGTTTCTAGTCTACATTTCCCAAATGCACTTATCTTTCGTAAGTAATTGAAACAATAATACAAACAGTTAATTGCATGTTTCAGGTAAATCTATATTTGTGTTATTAACATAAATTATTGCAAACTATAATGACTAAATTATATGCTCACGTTTTCCTTAGTCAAGTAAAGCAAGTGAATTTCCTTTGAGGAAATCTTATGTTATTAATAATTAGTCTTCGTAAACCAAGCATTTCTTCCCTAACTGGGTATTTTTTAAACTCACGTGAACAATCTTTGAAAATATGAAAACATATCAACATTGAAAGATGAATACCTATCGGCGCGCATATTAAATTGTCAGGTCAGGTGGCTGGAAACGTTTATCAAATCATAACGGTTCTCACACTTGTTATTTCGTCATTCTTAATAGTGTTAAGAACCGCTTAAATTTGGTACGATGGACCAAACCCGCCTGACCAGATCCATCCTAGCAATAAACGACTGAACCAGTCCATTTCTTAGCGTACAACATCAAGTATAGGGATGATAATCTATTAATCAAAGAATCGATTTGACCTACAGGTCATGATAATCGTTTTTTAAATCAAACGTTAACAATAGATCGAATCTGTGATTTTTTTTATTGTCATTATTTAGTGAATGGATCCGAGATCCGATTTTTCGCAACCATATTATTATTTAAAAACCTTCGAAGCACTATTTTCTTTAAGATCATTTATAAGTGAATGTTGAACCCGATTATGCACCAGTCATGAAACACATATTATTATGCACTGTATGATCATCTGTATCGTGCTTTGAAGGACTCAGTACCTGTACAGTAACCAAAGGGTCAAACTTTAGGAAATCATATTATCATAAGAACTCGATTTAAAACTGAATCGATTCTTTAGGTTTCGATTCGTATCGACTTAAAAATAGTTGGTTCTGCCTGACCATCAACACGTACTGATTTGGTACATAAGTGAACCAAATTCGTGGTCCGTTCATACATAATTCGAACGTGTGTTAACACTTTAATAAAATTTTAAGCAACACGTAACAAAAAGGGTATTATTTTAAGGAATTTATTGGTAACAGAAAACTTTGTAGGAGACTATAAAACCTACCTAATCAATTTGGAACAGTTATTAATATCAGAGATATGATATTCATGTTATCCGTAATTTCAAGCAAAGTATTTACCTTAATTATACAAAAATATTGATTTAAGGAGGCCATGATTGAGCAAGGTTTTGCTCATTGGAACAAAGCCTTGTCAGCGTTAACGAGTTGTAATTCGAATCCAATCAAAAATAAAGCAGAATTTTCAATATTAAATATGATAGGTCAATTTCGGTTGAGAATCAGCACTTATAAAACATCAAAATTTTAACAGACAGCTTCCAAGAAGATCGAAACTTTTGTAGTTTAATGTTCAGTGGCTGAAATCATAATGTTCCTTTGTATCTGTTCTTTTCAATTTTATTGTCTCTCTCATAAGAGAACATTGACCTTATTGACTCTTTGTAACTCAGCCTACAAAACTTACAATTTTTTACAACGTGACGCTCGTTTTATCGTTTTTATTTTAATTCGTATTCCATATTTAAATGACTTAAAAAAAAAAAACAGAATTCAAAAGCTTTTTATTTCACATAGGCACTTATAAAACATCAGAAGCTAGTGATCGTTTCCTATGAAGAAGAACCGGCAAGAAACTTCATAGTTTCGTCTTTAAAAAAATTATTGAATTTACAATATTCTATATAACTATTAATATTATTGTATCGAATATTGCAAAATCATTTTTTTTTCTACCCTGGTAGACCAATAAATATTGTACCTGAAAGCACAAAGCACTCTTTGTTTTTGCATCAAAATGATTGTTTCTCATAATATCTAAACGTTATGTTCATGACAAAATCTGAAATCATTATAGGAATTTTACAATGCTTCCGAATCAATTTTTAAATTTTATTTACAACGCTTCTTGCTTCTTGGTTTTATCAATTTAATTACTTTTACCTATATCTTGTGTTAACAGTGTTACTCTAATGTTACCTTCCAACCAATGGCCCTGTTATGTTTAAATTAATGCACTGCTGTCTGCTATAATATGACCTATCACCATTTTAGCGACTTTAGGCTGCTGGACTAAATCAGTCGCTACTCCTTTTCATAGGTTCTTCTTCATATCTTCATATTTTCATATAAGTTGACGACGTGTAAGCTTTGTACTTGTGGCTGATGTCTCTTCGGTTGTGGTGGAATATTTATTTATTTATATATTCTTTATTAGAGCAGTGGTGGCCGAGTGGTAACGGCTCCGACTTAAGAATTGTAAGTCGCGGGTTCAAACCCAACCAGGCGTATTACTTTGTGCAATTTATTTTATCACCACTGCTCTCAAAACGGTGAAGGAAAACATCGTGAGGAAACCGGCATGTCCTAGAACCAAAAATTCGAAGACATGTGACATCCACCAACACGCACTGGGCCCGCGAGGTGGATTACGGCCTATTCCCTCTCCTAGAGAGGAGGTCTGTGTCTCAGCAGTGGGAACATTATAAGGCTGATGCTATGCTATGCTATTGTATATCACATAAACAAAAAAATTTAGACAAACATACAACAACGTCCTATTGTTCGTATAAGAGTGCCTTAACTCGCATAGTCCGATCGTCGACCATAATCTAGAAAGAACACCTTAATTTGCGCACACACTGTAATCGCTCTTGCGTCGATTGCTGCTGACATTGGCTGCCGTGACCTAAATCAGTTTGAAGTATTACTAAATTTCTAACTTACCTATTAACCCTACAGGTACCTGCCCATCGCGAGTCTGGTAGTGTTCATGCTGGGCTTCTCGCTCGGGTTCGGCGGGCTGCCCTTCTTGCTGCTGGGCGAGCTGTTCCCGACGCAGTACCGCTCGCAGCTGTCCGCCATGGCCAGCGCCGTCAACTTGTTGTGCATGTTCTCTGTCATCAAGTCCTATCATATCCTTGATGTAAGTATCTATATCATTCATGTGAAAGTGTACTTCCATAGCCCCTAGGTAAACTATTGGATGTCGAAAAGCTTATTTTACTGGACAGCGATTTGAATTTTATTAGTATAATACATAAAAAAATCATTAGACAAAAATATTTTTTATCATGATAGCTAGTTTTTTAAACAAAAACAAAAAATAATGCAAATTTTCAGATTCGAGAGTTTACTTAGGGACAGTCGATTTTTCATTTAATTATTATAGAATAATATTTCATGTGCATCCACATGAAATATTAAATTATTCTGTCTAATCTATCTATGTATGAATTCATTACAATAAATATAATTGAGATCATTTCAAGTACAATAAAACCTAAATAAAGTCGATCTTACTTGGTAATATCTACCATACTGTGAAAAAAGAATTTTGTAATTACTTGGTGACATATTTATATCATTCTTCAGTACCTAAGGTGCATATTTCATTGAATTCTTCCATAATGACTGTATGAATTTGTGTCTTTGAGTTCACGATGGCTTGTGTTCATAATTGGACCTGGTAGACGGCACTACAATCGGATTTATTTCTAGGGTTCCGTACCTCAAAAGTAAAAAAAACAGAACCCTTATAGGATCAGGCTCTGCGGTCCCTTGAAACTGTGAAAAAAAACAAACTTGTAAGTTTGATTTTTGACGGAAAATAAAGATATGGCCGTTTATGTCACAAAAACGTAAATTTTGACACTCTCAAGGGAATCAAAATTCATAGGATAATTCCCGTTGACCTAGAATCTTGAAATTTGGCATGAAGCAAGGTCTCATAGCACAAGTAAAAGAATAAAATATGAAAACTGTTTAGTAGTTACGTCAAAAAAAACTGTTTTTGTGATTCGGACAAATCTTGGGGACTTGATACGTGAATTGAACGGTTTTCATAGGTACTCGTATTAAGTTTGTACGGAACCCTCAGTGCGTGAGTCCGCCTCGCGCTTGCCCGGTTTTTTATGACTGTTTCCCTCTAACGAAAAGCCATCTGTCAGGTTCGCTAGTACTTTATAATGTTATTCTTCTGAAAATACATAACAATATAACTGTAATTAATATGCCGAATGCATCTGTTATCAGCCCAAATATAATTACTTACCGAAAACAGAATCTGTTTGTAATAATAATTGTACCATAATTGCTGGCACCATAACGTATAATATAATTTCGAAACAATATGGATATTTCACCTATTATATGCATACGGTATGTTATTTGATATTAACAACGCGTAACTCCAACCAGCAATGAATTGGAAATGTAATTTTGCACCAACGCTATATTTGTGGGATCACAATATGAACATACTAACATGTATATATGGTATCTTAGAAAGTATGCAAAATCCGCAATAGAGACATTGTACCTACTAATAAACTATGAATAACTTTTTTGTAAAGAACAAAACCTGAAAGCTCTAAAAATATTAAATGCCCCATACATTTATGAACTTATAGAACAGCTGATTTATTTTCGCGATTGCAAATTTTCTCACATGTTAAATTATTATTATTGTGTGTTTGATATTACTATATTTATATAAAATAATAATAAAATATTCTACAACTATCACACACAACGCCGTCTAGTCCCAAGCTAAGCAGAGCTTGTGAGTTGTGTTATGGGAACTAGACAACTGATAAACATACTTAGATATTTCTAAATACATACATATTATAGATAAATTACACCCAGACATAGAACAAATGATCTGATTATGATGACAATATTACCTATTCTGTGTGAGAGATTTAATCTGTCCAACCGATTTTTAAGTAGTAAATGTTATACCTTCTATAGGTAGTGTATATTAAATCTGTGGAGGGATATGGCCTCCTGTGAGACCGTGATGGTCCAGAAGGAGGTCGCCGAGCGGTATCGTGAGAGGGTCGATCTCCCTCGGGGAAGAAGTTGTCGGGGAGGCAACCGTCTTGTCGTCTAAAACGCCGAAATAGGGCCTGCATATTTTAATGTAGATGGTAATCCAGCGGTCGCCGTCGCTCGAAGTGGGGACATTATCTAACCAGAATGACCGCAGGAAAGACGATGGCACTGGGATCACGTGCTGCCGGATACAGCCAGGCTCAGGGTAGACCCCTTTACAGTCGCCCCTGACCTGCTTTAACAGGCATCGCACAGAAGGGTTCCGGGATAATCTTTTAGACGACGAGAGGTCACAGGAAGGCTGGATCCTTTATATGTGTTGATGGTAATCACTAGGGTGGTTTTGTTTTTTTCAAAAGACCAGGCACTTTTTGAAGGCCATCGAAGGCTAAGGACTTGAAAGGAAACCGAAGCAAAAGATCATCAACCCATATTTCAACTAGTTAATTACGAAAAATAGAAATAGTTTAGTTGTTTGTTTGCAATTGGTCGGGCATAGTGAATAAAATATAGAGATATATGTTGATTAAATGGTCTGACCTGACCTTTACTATTACTGTCTTCACTTACTGGCGATCATGTACCGGAAGACGTAGCGTTGGAAGAGGCCTCCTACATAGTGGACCGATAAGTTGGGGTTGCGGGAATCCGATGGATGCGAGACACACAGGACCGTTCATCGTGGCGACTTTTCGGCTGAAATGATGATGATTATCATTACTACCTACCTGATGTGGGATCTTCCTAACAGTTTTTTAATACCAGCCTAACCACGTTTGTCTTTCTGTACCTAATATCAATTTTGTAGCGTAGTGAGGGTGGTAGAATAGGTGGTAATTTTGCTACCTAATCGGCATTATCTCAAAAATCTCTCTGTTTTTGTTAGGCATCTCTTCTAACCAATACATTTCAAACGGGGTTCAGAAAGGATTTACTAGTAAAGTATGAAAGAAATAAATGGTGTATGTTTTGAAAATCATTTATTTTCTGTGGAACGGCTATGTGCAGTCCGAAGACCAAGACAGATAACTACTGCTCTATGAAAACAATGGTGACGTGCAAACTGTTTTTCGTCGGCAAAACAAAACTGGTCCATAACAAAGAGAACTGATACTGGTGTCCTTTTGATTTATTTCGTGTTCGCCCGAATTTTTCGCCTAAATTTTAATTTATGCCATCGAATATTCATTGCCGTCGAAATCATTTTTGATTAAATACTGTCTGAGTGTCTATTTACCATTTACATACTTTAACACGTTCAGTGCGGAATCATTTTTGATTAAATACTGTCTGAGTGTCCATTTACCATTTACATACTTTAACACGTTCAGTGCGGAACGAGGTTTTTTTTAAGGGTGGACATCATTAAAATGACTTCTCCGGCTCTGGGCGGAGCGGGACGGGGGTGTCAAACTATTACTGACTAAACCCACACCTCTCCTATGGCTTTCCTTTTCAGAGATTCCCCGCCAGTCTTTGTTAGCGGGCATCGGCCCTGCTAGTCCCTAAGGTTTGCTGACATCTTTTTGAGGAGCGCGTGGATCACTACTGCTAACGACTGGGCTCGGTCCAATCAGATATCCTGAAAGTAGCAATGTTCAGAATTAGCAATTTTTTTTATCCTAATAAAGATAATTCTTGATTATTTTAGGACATAAAATTACCAACTTCTTCTTGAAAAGTCTGTGTGTGATTGCTACACTTAAGCGTTTGTGTGTGTATGCGTAGATAGCTACCAATACCGAAGCGTACCTAATCAGTGCAGAGCGTCGATTCCCATATTATTTGCCTATAATACAAATTTATTATAATGCCAGTATTTAAACTAATTTCTTGAAAACACTAAGCTCATTTAACTAAAATTTCAGTAATTGAATTATGATAGTAACTTATTTTCTAATCGGAGTGTAATAAGAGTGTGCTTTATTTCAGTTAATTGTTGTATGTTTTATTAAAATTATGATTCCATTATTCCCCTCCACAGGCCGTGCTAACATCTGCGGGAACATTCTGGCTGTACTCATGCTTTTGTGCCATCGCCTTCTTCTTCGTCTTGTTTATGGTTCCCGAGACCAAAGGTAAGTCTCTCGCAGAGATCGAACAATTCTTCCGTGGACAAAGCAAAAAGGAGAAGGTAGAAAAAATCAACATGCAAACAGTATTGTAGGTTTAAGGATTTTTGTATAAGAGTATTGTGAGCCCAGTTTGTTTTATTTGGTCAAGAAGGTGTTGGATTGTTTGTTTCATTGTTTGTTTCAGATGTTTCATTGTTTACTCATTGTAAACAATGAAACATCTACAAGTTCAAGCTTCTTAAAGTACCTACGTAATAATAAAAGGATAATGAGTATTATATGGATTCGCCCATACCTATCTTACTTCTGAAAATCTCCTTTAGTAAACTCGTCAAAATATTACGGACGTGCCATTCAATGTGCCTCAGGTGTTTAACATAGAACTCAAGACGATTGAGAAAAAAACATTAATTTTCACCAACTTTCTTGACTAAAATGAATAAATTGGGTCAAGATGTGAGTTTCAGTGCCACTTGTGATTAATTTTAAGCTTACACAGAAATAACAATCTTGTTCTAATTAATTCTAGGTTTAAACAAAAACATAACTTTATTGTTCTAATAGGTACTAAGTTTAAAGTTTCCATCTTTTATTTATTTTTGTAATTATGTTATTATATTCTCTATTTAATTTGCAACAGAGTGTATTCTGTTACAAAACATTGAACGCAATCGTTATGCCTGCAGAAAAATTCTTCGCAATAGACTTTGATGTGTATTGCTATTGCCAAAGCAGATTCACCGCCACTGGATCTATTTCACAATTTTACAAATATCACTATTTGGTAGATAAATTTTGCCAGATTTATGAATCGTTGGTTTGTTTTACCCCACACTAATGGTCGAATTTGGAGGTTATATCCTTATACAACCTCCAAATCTGACCATAAGTGTGCCTTTAAAATCGGTCGTTGAATTTTCTCCGGTTGTTATGGATAAAAATTGATAGCAATCGGTTCAAGCAAAAATAATATGTCGATATATTTTTTCTTAATCGTAATCATTTATTTTGTTTGTAAAAAATAGGTATTACAGAGGTATAAGTGTTTACAAATGCTATATTTTGCCAATATTGGCAAGCATGTATGTTTAAATATTTCAAAATAATTAAATAGTAATGTCAAAAAAATAAATTGTATTATCAAAAAATTAAATAAAAATAAAAATTGCATTAAAACAATAGACAGTTTCAATAAAAATATTAAATAGCAATGTTATAAATTAATAACAAATTAAAACAATCAATATTATTAGATAGTAGTTAAAAATAAAATTTATAATTGATCAAATCTAAATTAACCAGTATACCTAGTTCACCCAGTATTTAATTAAAAGTTTTGCCGGCTTGTTTAAACAAATCGCTTACGGTCGATTTGTTTATCAAACGACTGCTTTTGAAATCGGTCATTGTATTCTCTTGTGGGTTCGGGTTATTACTGTGTAAAAAATAATGCAGTCGTTTCAAGCATTAAATAAAGTAATACCTACATACCTATATAATTCTTTTTCACTCAGTACCGGAAAGTTGGGTTACTTTACCTCTCAGGTATAACTTTCGCCAGAACACAGTATCCAGTGTTATTATTGGTTATTAAGCTTGACCCAAAGTTTTACCCTAGGGCTAAAGTAACCCGACTTTACTGTATTAAAAAAAAACAATGACTTCTAATTAAATATAAATAAATAGAACAGTAAAACAGTGTCTACCTATGATAAGACCAAATTCCTTGATGTTTCTATTACAGCTAACTTTAAAGTTCAGAAAAAGATTAACCTAATTTGGAGCTTTTAAGAAAATCTTTACAATATTATTATTTTCTATGTATTTTGATACTATGTAAATAGAATAATTAGTACAGTAGATGTAGATAGGACCATTTAAACTGTGATAGATAAGGTAATAGTAAGAAGTAACATCATAGTGATATTAATATAACATAGTATTAGTAAGTATGACGATGTTTTTTATAGATATTTATTTTTAGTCCAATTGCAGATTGAAGATTGTTATCTTTTAACCACCTACGTCGGACATATCCGACAGAGGCGACAGACACTCTCGAGTTTATTTCACCAGGGTCGCACACCCACGACCAAATACTCCATCTCATCTTGAAGAGCTAAACGAGATGGAGTATCCAGTCGCAAACACACGACCCTGGCGAATAGGCCGCAAAAATACTCGTCGGGTTAATCCGACGCGGACGGTTAAGGGTTAAAAATACCTTATTCCTATAGCCAAAGAATGGCCGTGATGACTCACGCAAAATATTCCGTGTATAAGGAATAAGTGAGATGATAGGTTTCTCAATATATTTTTTTTCCTCCAATTTCCGTGCATAGATTTTGGAGTTGTTTACGATAATCAACTATCTGCTATGTGAAATATTTTATGTATTTTTAAAAACCATGTAAGCTCTTTGAATAATATAGCATTTAGAAGATCTTGGAAAATTTAGTCTCGAAAACTGTTGATATTTTACTGAAAGAATTTATAAAACGACATTTAAAACAATTTTATTTATACTATTTGCTATTATCAACAAGTTTTGTTTTTTTTACGTTTTGTTTTAAGTTTTGTTTTGAAGTCTATGGGGACTTTATATAGAAATAAAGACTCCGTTATTATATTTATGTTTGTTAACTATATTAAATTGTTAAGAATATATTTGTTTCTTTACTTCAACATGGCACAGTTCAGGGCCGATTTTTGTTTAAGACATTTTTTGATAATCTTATTCTGTGGAATCACCACCACTGATTCTATAAGAATCTTTTCAAGTTAATAATAATACAATCAAAGGGAAAAGTGTTCTATGTTTTTCTGTAAAAAAATATGGTTTGTATCAATCATAGTATAAGTAAACAAGAATTAAAAAGAATAATAAAATCCTCCCTATATTTTTATTGCTCCCTCTTTGCCCTTTACCTTCTATTATTTCAAAGTGAACTATAAAGTTTTGGACGGAGATTGATTGTCAAGGTCTCGTAGTTCCTAGTATTTGGAGGGACGAGGGACGTAACTCTACCGTAATCTATTCTGTAGAAAAAACTGTCCGTCACAGTCGGCAACTTGGTTTTCGTGACACTTTACTGAATTAAATACTTGTACTATCTATAGGTACTATCACAGTATACATGGTGGATTTTTTTGAGACGGTAATAAGATCAATTTAGATACAGTAATTTTTTTTTTTAACGTTTTGTTGAAACGATCAAATGTGAATACAAATCAAGCTGTATCATAATGCTACAGACGATCTTTTACAAACACTTTCCTTTAACTACAAGTGTTCAAGTACCAACCGATAATGCTTCAGACTTTATCTCAAAAATTGTCTAGTATATCCAGAAATAAAATCAATTAGTTATCAATCTGAAATAGCACTTTACTGTGATTTAATACATCAAAAAAGTAAAGAAAGAAGTTTAAAAAAATAAAATAATTAAAAAAAAATTAAAAAAACACGACTGCCATGTCAAAAAATAAACTAAAAATCAAAAAACAAGATGTTTCGATGATGATTCAAGATGATTAGAAAAGTGAAGAAAGTAGTCAGTCGTTGATAAGGCACGGAATATCGGAAACTACTTGATCTACAAAACTGAAACATCTTGTTTTTTGATTTTTAGTTTATTTTTTGACATGACAGTCGTGTTTTTTTAATTTTTTTTTAATTATTTTAATCCTTTTAGTGATATGTCACGAAACTTTAAGACAGTGAGAATGGTTAGTATAGATTAAGTCAGAATAGCAGTTAATGGTATGAAGAATGGTAAGGCCATTGGTCCAGATGGAATGCCAGTTGAAGTGTGGGAGTTACTGCGAGTGGATGGATGGACGTGATCAGCTTTGTTCTTCAACAAGTTCTCGCGGAAAGAAGCCATATCTGATTACTAGTGAAACAGTTAATTGTTGCCCATCTTTAAGAACAAGGGCGATGTGCTTGAGTACAACAATTATAGAGGAATAAAGTTAATGTCACATAGTATGAAAATCTGGGAGAAAGTTATTGAAAGGCGGCTAAGAGAAGAGAGTGTAATTTCACAGAACCAATTCGGTTTTATGCCTGATCGGGGTACAACGGATATCATTTTTGCTTTACGCCAGCTGTGCCAGACATACAGAGGTGCGCATAAAAACTTGCACATGGTGTTCATTGACCTCGAGAAGGCATACGACCGGGTACCTCGTGAGGTTCTATGGTGGGCCCTTAAAGAGAAAGGTGTGCCAAGGAAGTATGTGCAGTTGATCCGAGCGATGTTCAGTTAGTGCAGTACCCAAGTCCGGTCTACAGTGGGCAACACTCTGAGCTTCAATGTGGCTGTCGGCTTACATCAGGGGTCGGCTCTTAGCCCTTACCTCTTCCTGATGATAAGGGCTAAGAGCCGACCGATGCGTCGGATATTCAGGAAGAGGCCCCCTGGTGGATGCTGTTTGGTGACGATACTGTGTTGGTTGCCGAAAGTGGCCTAGAGGTCCAGAATAGATTGGAGGTGTAGTGGCACAGACTTAACAGTGTTGACCTGAAATTGAGCAGAATGAAAACGGAGTACTTGTTTTGTAATTTCGGCGTTCTCTCCGGTCCTGTGCTCTTAGCTCTCGCCGGAACGCCTATGCAGATCTGATCCGACTTTCGGTATCTCGGATCGCTTATCCAAGGAGATGGCGAGGTAGACCGAGACGTAACACATCGGATCAACTCAGGATGGATAAAATGGCAAAAAGCCACTGGAACAAATTGTGACCCACGCCCCTCAAGTTGAAAAGTAAAATCGACAAGTCCGTGATAAGACCGTCATAACTTATGGATCAGAATGTTGGGCTGTGAAAAAGACAGATGAAAAAAGATTGCTTGTAGTGGAGATGAAAATGTTGAGATGGATGTGTGGGGTGACAAAAGAGGATTAAGTGAGGAATGAGTATATTAGAGTAAGTTTGAATCGTTTGTCTTGGTATGGTCATGTAAAGAGGAATGATGAAATACATGTTACTAAAAGGGTTATGAGTATACATATGAGGCCAAAGAAAAGATAGATGGATTGTGTGAAGAGTAATATGAAAGAGAAGGAAGTTAGTGATAGCATGACGGGTGACAGGGCAGAATGGAAGAAGAAAACGTGTAGCGCCGACCACAAATAACATGGGAAAAAAGGCAGGAAGAAGAAGACGAGTCATAAATATAAAATTTAACACCCAATTTGCTTTGAACCTATATGCCGTAACGTGGTGGTTGAAATTTGGTTTTAATGTCTTTTTGTTACTCAAACAAAGACTTGAAAAGTATATAAATGAGTTTTGACTACGGAGGTCACCATAGCCAAAATTAGTCCTACAACTTCTGGTAAAGAAAAAAAATTTTTTTTTACTCTACAGTTTCAATTAATAGTGTAACACATATATATTTTTGAAATCCACTCGTCAAACGACAATCACATGCATTAAGAGAATAAAAATTAAAAAAAAAAATGTGTGGGTGTTCATTTATTTATCTTACCCACCACATTGTATTTCCATATTTTTTCAATAGCCTATGTTACTCGGGATGATGCAAGGATTCTAATGATACCTCATACGTGTAAATCGGTTCAGTCATTTAGAAGTTACGGTGGAATAAAGAAACTCACATACATACATACATGAACCCTGAAAACATAACATTCCTTTGGGGCAGTCGTGTAAAAAATATATTAGATCGAAAATCGCAATCATTCTAACAAATATGTGTTTCGGAGTAACGTAACAGACGTGTGGGGATCATTCCTCAAGAACTCTGGAATCTTGTACTGAGAGCAGTGGAAAATTCAGGTCTACTTCTTAAAGTAGACCTGGATTATATATTACCATGGTAAGGCCACGACGTATTATGATGTCAATCGTGTGCGTGAGAAAGAGGGGT
This sequence comes from Leucania comma, assembly GCA_958295575.1. NCBI lineage: Eukaryota > Metazoa > Arthropoda > Insecta > Lepidoptera > Noctuidae > Leucania > Leucania comma. Next base: position 8,761,800 of record OY282469.1, read on the forward strand.
GGAGCTATATACCGTTAAATTTTGGTCGTTTTAATCCCGTGGAGGGTCGATTCGGTACATGAAACCCTATAGATTTGTAAAGATAAAAATGAAAAATAAAGTACTTTTTTACAAGCTTTATATTAGCTTGCACTGTATGTAACTATGTATGTTCGGCTCAAATCTTGCAACTCGATTTTGAAGCAGATATCTTCAACCGATCGTGCTGAAATTTTACATGCGTGTGTAAATCGGGTGACAATACAACATTATGATGACATGGAGCTGATCTGATGATGGAGCTTAAAGGTAGCCATAGCAACTCAGCAATAAAACAACACAACCCCATCGAGTTTGGGTTCGTTTGATTAGTATTGACGAGTACTTTGATCGTATATGATAGCCAGGGTCTGATGATGGAGCCGGAAGGTGATCAAAGGAACTCCGCAGTTAAACGATACAACCTCATCAAATTTGGGCTCGTTTGATTCGTATTGACGAGTAGTTTCATCCTATATGGTAATCAAAAGTCTGATGATGAAGCTGTAAGGTGGTCACAGGAACACCGCACTTAAACGACACAACCTCATCGAATTTGGGCTCGTTTAGTTTGTGTTGACGAGTACTTTCATCCTATATGGTAAGCAAGGTCTGATGATGGAGCTGAAAGGTAGCCATAGGAACTCAGCAATAAAACAGGCACAATTTTAATACTAGGAATAGGAACCAATTAGATCAACCTCGATTCAGATTGGCTAAAGTACATAGTTCTTTTATGGGTTACTGTGTAAAGTTTTATAATAAAGTCCCACTTGGAATTCAAAATCTAAATGAGTCGAAATTTAAAACATGCATTAAACGCACACTATGTAGACAAGCATATTATAAATTGGAAGATTACATCCTTGATAAAAATGCTTGGCTAAATGCCGGTCCTGCTCCACAGCCACAGCCACATTTGCCTACAAATTAGTTTGGAGGAAATGCGGGGGCCCCTTTTTGTATTGTTGTTTTCGAAATGTTTTTTTTTTTTATATATATACTATTTTTCATTATTTTATTGGTTTTGTGATCAATTACTTATTACTTTTTGTAATTGGAAACAATAAGATTGTATAATGTAGAAGCACTTTTTTTTTTATTTGTGAATGTGAAGTACCATGGAGCATTTTTATTTTAATAGGTTACAACTTGTTTGACATTAAAAGCATGGCAGTTGAGAGTTTGTCATGCTCACTAAAATGTCTCGCTGATGGTGGCACGTGTTATTGGGTCATTCGGTTCCCTTCAAAATGGTTGAGCTGAGTGGGGCTGAGGCACGCGTCATGCTCGTGAACGGGCGCCGTCAGTAGGGACTGGTCATCTCTTAGCTGCCAGTAGCTCAATTCAATTTCTATTTTTTTAATTAGTTCATTTTATTTTTTTTATTACTTATCTGCATTGTGCTCACATAATAGAAGCGACAAGAAAAATGTAACCAAGATTTATGTAACTCATAATATGATTTTAAAAGAGTGTCCATGGAGTTTCTTGCACGTTCTTCTCCATAGAGATCTACGCTTTGGAACGTGCAATTTAGCTTCACTTTTTTTTTTGGACTGACCGACATTTTGACAATTCAAAAGTGCCTGTAATTGGTCTATTTGAAATAAACTATTCTGATTCTGATTCTGATTCTGATTCTGAAAACAATACAACCCCATCGAATTTGGGCTTGTTTGATTGCTATTGACGAGTACTTTGATCCTGTATAATAGCCGGGGTCTGATGATGAAGCCGGAAGGTGATGATAGGAACTCCGCAGTTAAACGATACGACCTCATCGAATTTGGGATCGTTTGATTCGTATTGATAAGTACTTGGATCCTATATGGTAACCAAGTTCTAATGATGGAGCTGGAAGGCTACTATAGGAACTTCGTAAGAAATCAACACAATCCCATCAAGTTTGGGCTCATTTGATTTGTATTGATGAGTACTTAGATCATAAATGGTAATCAGGGTCTGATGATGAAGCTGGAAGGTTGCCATATGAACTCTGCAATTAAACGATATAACCCCATCCACTTTAAGCTCATTTGATTTGTAATGACGAATACTTGGATCCTATATGGTAACCAGGGTCTGATGATGGAGCTGGATCGTGGCCATTGGAACTCTGAAGTTAAACGACATAACCTCATCGAATTTGGGCTCGTTTGATTTGTATTGACGAGTGCTTGGATCTTATAATTATGGTAACCAGGTACTGATGATGGAGCTGGAAGTTTACCGTAAGAACTTCGTAAGAAATCGACACAATCCCATCGAGTTCGAACTCATTTGATTTGTATTGATGAGTACTTGGATCCTATATGGTAACCAGGGTCTGATGATGGAGCTTGAAGGTGGCTACAAGAAGGCTATCGTCTTTGGTCTCATTAAATTTGTAATGATATGGCAGTCAGGGTCTGATGATGGAGCTGCAAGCTGGCCTTAGAAATTCCGCAATAAAACGACACAATCCCATCGCGTTTCGGATCGAATAAAATAAGTTCTAACCGGTCATAAGTAACTTGGACTCGCGCACGGAGGGTTCCGTACAAATTTACATAAGTTGATGATAGTTGAATTGCGATTATGTAACAAGGATTTTTTTTGTGACCTAACAACAAATTTACAGTCATTTATGCTTTGCTTTATGCCAAATTCCAGGATTCTAGGTCAACGGGATATGTCCTGTAGGTTAAGATTGCCTAGTTGGTATTAAAATATGTGCCTAAACGGAGCATAATCGGCCTTATCATAAGAATGCGTTTTCTTTATGTATGTTTGTTCGGGTGAAATCTTGCAATTCAATTTTGAAACAGATATCTTCAACCTTGAGCTGAAATTTTGATACACATTTAATTTTGATGACAATACATGGTTAACTATATGAATTCAATTAAAATTCAACATCAATAATAAAAATAATAAAATATAGCGGAACATAAAAGAATTTGAACTAGTTAGTTTTAATACACTCCTACAAAATAGGTACCAATTGAAAGGGCTTGCAGAGAGTAACTAGAAAAATAAAGTGACATTACTGTAAATCTAATATTCTCCTTTTTCTCAGTCATACTCTTGGTGGAGTGGATCGTCTGGTAGGTTGGTTGCGGCTTTTGCGAGACTTCTCCATCTCTCTCTATTTATGGCACTTCGTGTACATTCAATGGGGGAACACTTCGAAGATGATTTAGTGAGGTCTGTCCATCTGGTAGGCGATTGACCGCGAGAACGTAGGCCCTCTACTTTTCCCTATACCATTAAACGTTCCAAAGAGCTTTCATTGCGTATGATATATCCAAACATCTTAAAAATTCGCTGTTGCACAATCGACGAAAGTTTTTGTTTGATGCAAAGCTCTTTAAGAATAGAAACGTTAGTGCGGTGAGTAGTCTGTTTTATCCTCATTAGATGCCTCAAGCGTCACATTTGAAAAGCGTCAATTTTTTTACGGTGCTTGAAACTCCTCCGCATTTCCCAGTATTTGTGATTGTGGATCCCAGGTAGATAAACTCTGGTTAACTTCGCAATTGGCTATTTCATGTTAGTTAGATAGATTGTTAGTCTTACGATCCACCACCATCATTTTTGTTTCATTCAACCTGGTAGACTTCTCAGGTGGTCACCTCCTTCTGCGAAGCAGTAATGCTAGCAAAAAGGGAGGCCGACCGCATCAGGCGACGGCACTCACGCCGCAGCCGCTGCCGTAATTTCGATCCCGATTTCCGGCCACCGTAGGCGTGGGCTTGAGGACGGCGAGCAAGTAGCTCACTGTCCGTCCGTCTAGTAATAGACCAAGCCCAAGGGCGGGGGATGTCATTGGATGATTTTGCCTATCATAATAAAATAAAATTAAAAAAACCTGGCAGACTTCTAAAGATAGCAGACCAAGTTTCTTATGCTTTCCTATAATATGGGTTACAAATGAAAGGACTTGCTGAGAATACAAATGTGATTTAAATAAGGTATAACTAAAAAGTAAAAAATAAATTAAAAGTAAAAAAACTTTTTTAAAAACAAGCTTTCAATTAAATGGGCTAAAGAGAAGAAAATAAACTTTTCCTTTATAACTTTTACTATCAATTTATAACGGCATTACACAATTTATTATGATATAAAAGCTTGTCGCGAGATTTAACTATCTAAATACATAGCTAAATAATTAAATAAATTAATTAACTAACATCTATTGATTTTAATATTTTCAAAATCTCGCGACAAGCTTTTATATCATATAAATTTTGTAATGCCGTTATAAATTGATAGTAAAAGTTATAAAGGAAAAGTTTATTTTCTTCTCTTTAGCCCATTTAATTGAAAGCTTGTTTTTAAAAAAGTTTTTTTACTTTTAATTTATTTAAAACTAGGGTCTCTGAACGTTTTCATTTTAAATAGATCCTTTACGTAGGAATCTAGCATTATAATACTAAGAGAATGCATCGTTAAGCAATAAGAGCACAGTCACAACATTAATCTATTTTAATCGTGGCCTAGTATACAATTTTACGACAAACAATAAAATAATCAACTTAATCGCAAATCAGAGTTGCAAATACGCTCACTGCAGATATTCTAAAGAACCAAGGCAGGACGATTCAATCTACTAAAGTGAACATACAGCAGGGACGTATACAATTGACAAAGGTTCGCCGGTTGGAGCGATGTACCAGCATACGTCATCAATCTGTTTCGCTGACCCACTTTCCAGTATTGACACAGCATGCAACACAATTGTACCAGCCTCGACCATAACGACGTAGGATTTATGCATTAGGAATAGCTGATAATGATGAACAATGAGGATCATCGATTCTCGGTAAGTCCGCGAGTAACTCACGAATCGTAATACGATGTTTATTAGGCAATGCTTACATGAACCAAAGCAGATCTTGTGTTTCGTGGATTTAATTAAACATGTTAAAATATAGAGCATGTTTTCACACGAATATATTGTTAACGTCTCTAGCTGGAATCTACTGTAGTGGCTTCATTAGACTCTGAATATTCCTAATATGTTATACAGAATATGACAGTTATTCATGCAGCATGTTGCGATATTTATCATCCTATAGCAAATATCGAAGTTGGTTTTAATGTCAAGATTGGTTTGTGAGAATGAACATTGTAATGCCCATATCAGTTCGGGGTCCGACATCTACTCATTACGTGTGTACAATGGATGCCACTGTGGCTGCAGTAGTATGGTCCAAATTGGCAATCGATCTTCGAACAATTCATGCGAACTGCTGAGATCTAGGACGATAAATATTAAATCGTATCGGAGGCACGAGATGCGATGGTGTTCTCACGGATATACCAATCAAATGAACCGGACATATAAGTTCAGAAAATCAATCAAGTGGGATTTGATTCATTAAATTTTTTTACCGTGATGATACTATTTCTCGCCCCACCCAAGGGCGGGATTTGTCATTGGATGATTTTATTTATTTATTTATTTATTTATATATATATTCTTTATTGTACACCGCATAAACAACAAATATAGGACACATTATTATCATTATTATCTACCATAAAAAAAACCATGATGCAAAAGTAAAAAAAATAAATATTAAAGACAATCTTTTAATTGAATTTAATATTCTACAAGTCTAGACATGTAAAAATAAGACTATTATATTTTAGACTTATGCTTAAATACATTATAGGATGGGAGTTCACCCTTCTTGCTTTTAAGAAAAAATTAAATTATTATTGTATGAGCCCAAACACGACGGTGCAATGTTGTTTGATTAAAGATCCATGTTCAGTCTCCGTCATCAGTCAATATCTACATATTCAGTTAACCATCATCGCATTAACGATCATTATCTAGAATAGAATGAATGGTTGAGAAGTTGCTATGGCTAACTTCTGGTTCCATCAACAGATCCTGGGTACCACCTGGTCTAACCTACATAACTTGTCAATACATAAACAATGAGACAAACACGTTGGTACTATCTTCTTCGGTTGAGGAAGTGAATTCTATAAATTACATGATTATGATATTAAGTTTTATTTTTATCGAGGGCCAGAAACTAAAAAAAAAATGTTTTAAAATGGTAATTTTTCATTATTTTTTTTATTATATAAGAAGAGATATTATATATAAGAAAAGTACATTTAAGAACACTCATAATATTTTTAATTTCCATTTTAAATGTCCTAGGGTTTGACTAGCCAGAGAAACTTCATTTTTTTTTTCAATTTCCCGCCTTACACTCCTACGTGTCAAACTCATTTATTTATGTTACACGTGATGACCTTAATCAGATTAGGAGAAAATGGCTGAAAGACGGACAGACAGAACCCATATAGTATCACTTGTGCGACTGTTTTTCATTCGGACTTTCGTAACCATTATACATCGGATGCGAGATCTAAAGAATCTAGATAATATAATAAATTATAAACACAGCAAAATAAGAAAAACAATATATCGCATAGCACAGAAACCATTTTCTGCTTGATGAAATACGAGTGTAGAACAAACTTAACTGCTCACGAAATTTATAGGTGTCAGTACAACGGTAATAAACATAAATACACTGTTATGAGATCCGAGACACAATAATAACGACTCCAAAAATCGTGAACTCATAAGCCTCATTATAAGTGTAAAGTTTCGCAGCACGTTATCAACGCGCAGTGTCGCGGTGACGGCGGCGCGGGCGCAGGTAAGGGGCGGCTTGCCTCTGTTGCAACACCACACTCACGACTACCTAACTAGCGAGGATGACACAGATCACTGCACGGCCCGACATCACGGATACTATGTTCCATTTATAAACAACCGCATATGTTAGTAATAAACAACAGAACGCCTGGTTTTGCCTGGATCAATAAAGTTTGGCTATAAGTATCTAAAACAAATCCATTTAACCTTTGAAGAAAGTATAATAGACCAACACTTTTTACATAATTCACTTAATACAAGGACTAGGGGTAGGGCTTCATTAGTTTGCAAGGATTTTTATGAAATAAAGTTTTTATAAATTATGAATTACTTACTATATCTTCGTTATGTTTACTGCATGCATTATTATAGCCATTTTCTCTTACAAACCTTTCTTATGACGTTTTTTTTTTTGAACGGACCCGCTGAAGCTAAGTTCGACGATCTATACTCGCTTCCTTATAGTAAGTATATTGCAACAGATTATAGTCATATATCGTTGTTATCACAAGAAGTCATCAAAAAGCTATAATCACCACTTAGGTTTGACACAAACAACGCCTTAACGGCGACAAGACGTTTTGTCTTCACTCATCATCGCTTGTGTCTTATGACTTGTAATATGATGCACGCAGTTTGTAATGATTATTATTTAGAGATATACGAGACGAGACAGTCTAAAGTTTAGTGATAGTCACCGCTTCTCTACCACGATGTCACTCATATGGCCTTCGAAAGGTAAAAATGTATTGGATTGCTAGGACCTCTCTACACGATGCATGATGGCATGTAAGCACCTATACCATCAGATTTGGAAATTATTAAAATTGATGCCTTTAGAGTTGCTATGTTTTAAACATAAGTCAGAAATATTATAGATACGAATAAATTCAATATGAAGGTAGTGAATCTATGCGACAATCCGAACGGTACAAAAAAAAAATCAATAAAAGAACACCTTGCGTGCTGTTTGTAATGTAGGCACTGGCATGGCGTGGTATGGTTATCATTGTCATCGAACACGATGCTCTCTCTATAAGCAGTAAACTTGAGGTATAGCACATCCATCCAACCATATAGTAGAAGATACTAATAGTTTAATTTGTGTACAGAGGAAACATACAAATAATAATAGAGGAGATAGGAAGGAAAATCCAATATTACAGCCGTTTTCAAAAAATAACAGAACACTGACAAATTAATTCAGTAAACAGCAGTTGACATTAACACTAATGTTGAAAGTTATTTCTTTGCTAATAAATTCAGTGACAAATTAATATGTATTTACTTTAAAATAAATGGGATCATTGTGTCGATATTAATTGTACGTACTCGTCACGTAACGGAGTCATTATTTTTCATTGCATGCGCCTGCGGCGTCCGGGAGTCCCACGATGAAACGGTGACGCAGCGCGGGCGCCGCGGTGACGGCCGCGCGGCAGATGCACGAAACTAGACGCAAACTCACGCGTGAGCTCTTGCATCGTATCGGTATCACGCTCACCAGAACCAACTTTCCTATATAAACAGCGACTATTCAAATTTAATGTATTCAAAAGCTAAAACTTTGTAAAGTAACACATCTTCAGAGCTCAGTATACTTTAAGGTTTCATGAAAGCTTCCCAGTGATGATTTTAGTAAGTATTTGTTATATGGATTTATGTGTGTCAATAGTTACTAGGTAGAGTAGGTAGTAATTTTGTTTTTGTGCGTATAAAATTTTTCGATGATCTTCGTACAAAAAAGGTTTTTACTTCATTGTATTCTCCCGTACATAATATTCTAAGTTATACGAGTATATATTAGTATATATCGACGGGTCCTACGTATACTGGTGTAACCCGCAAAACAGCGAAATACGTTTTTTTGCACCAAAAGCCTTAAAATTACCTTAACTTTATATCCTGTAAAAATTATATTAATTTATGAAGTAATTTCAAAGATACAAACTTGTAAACTAATATAAGTGACATCATTTTCAGCCATACGACCATCTACACTGATGTAAGTCACTTGCACCAGTGTAGGTAGTCGCGTGCGACGCGACACGTCAGCGCAAGTGCCATTTACTCTAGTATACGCGCGGCGACACAGTCGGGAGCACGTTAAACACTGGTATAACTGCGATGCGTTTTAGTTTACTTACTGGGTAAACAGGTGTCATTCGAAGCGTCTAGTTGAATAGAGTCTAGTTGAGTTATAAGTATAGCAAGTTGAATAGAGTTTTTTATATTATGGCAGCATACTTGAAAAGTTTGGGGTTTAGATTTTATAAGACATTATATTTTAACCAAGTGTTCAAATACCTTAAATATACTCATAACATAGTACTGTCATACATTTTTGAATTTAGCTTGTCATGCCCTGTACGATTCTACATAAACACTTGACAAAGGCCTTTGCGTAAAACTCTTCCCAAAAATTAAACACTTGGGTTAGGTTAGGTTAAAACATAATGTCGTATAAAATCTAAACCCCATATTTTTCAGGTATGTCGTCATAATAAAAAAAAACTATTCAACCAGACGCTTCGAATGACGATTTTTGGGGACAGTTTTACGCGATAGCTAATGCAAAACCGTATATTGTTCGAGAAAAAAGTCAAACATTCGTCTTTGATTTTAAGTCTTGCCTTCCCTTTTTGGACAACTGAAAAAAGAATTTCGTGGGGGAACTTGTTGTGTGGAATAAGGTTTGCGAAGTTAATGTTTAAGCCAAAGATTTATTTATGCTTAATTATAATTATGTACTTTAATTAAATGGTTTTCCTTTATTTTATTTTAATATGTTCGTACAATAAAGTGTATAATAAATAAGTATGCGTTTGAAGAAGGGGCTTACAAAACTATTCAATGTTTGAGAAAACACGTGCCAGTATACAAAATGTTTCAAAAAAACTTTACCGATTAGATGTAGCTTACTAGAGCTTGTTTCCAATTGACAAGAAAAATTTAAAGATCTTTAAGATCTTTGCAAGTTCAATGTGATTCCTGAGTTTTTTGATTTATTATATTTTCTGGATTATTGTAAAATAAATGGTACCGATTCATTTTATCATAAATTGGAAGATATAGACCGATAACAATCAAGATGTCTCTGACTAGGTTATATTTTTAAAAAGCCTAGTTGTCTTTTCTAACTTGTTGTTTCTCTTTTTACCTGACTGCGCCAGAAGGAGGGTTATTTATTGGGTTTTCTATACCTTTCTATTATCTACTGTATTTATTGTTACATTAAATAACAATGTGACAATGTCTGAAAGACTGATTAACTAGTACGTAAGACTGATTAGGAAGTACTAATAAAAATATAAATAATAGTATAATAATATAATTAACGAAAGTTCCTGCTTTAGTTAAGAAGATTAAATTTTTTAGTTTTATTATTTTTAAGATAGCAAGGCCATTGATTTTATTTTTCATTAAGAGTGCCATAAAGTATTAACATCAAAATAATAACACCTATTAAGTATAGGTCTGGAAAATTCATTTATTTGAAAAAAAAAAAATAATGTGTATTTTTAATGTTTTTATTTCATTTCCTTAAATATTTGAATGGGTGTGGCAACCCATTCAAATGTTTAAGGTTAATAACAATGCAGAAAACTGTTGCAAGTAGTTTTCCAGGACTGAGTAAACTGTTGTAAGTGTTTAAAAATCGATAAAAGAAGATGTTATTGTTAATATTATAACCTCATATTAATAAATAGATTACAAATAGCATGTTAAAAGAGTAAAATCCTTCAATTTTCCTTTATTATAAGTATAAGCAAGTACACTATGTACTGGTATAAGTGGCCACTTGTATCAGTTTACCGGTTCTACCATAGTAAAGAAAACAAGCTACATCAATGCATGTGATGCTATTTTCCAAAGTATAAAAAAATAAGAAAAACCAATAATGCAGTCTTTTTCCTTAGATATTCAAATATAACATATCAAAATTTCAAGTATTTCCATTGATGTATGACAAAATTACAAGCTTTGGAACCTTTAAACCGCTCTCCTGAACAGTTGTGTTTTTGCACTTGTACTAGTATACGTAGGACCCGTCGATATGTAAAGTGAGTTTTTTAAAATAAAATTAATATTTTTCAGTACATATTTTTGATAAGCGCACTTGCGTGGCCGGCAAGCAAATGCGAGCCTCCAGTAAACAGCTACCTCCCTCCGTCTGGCTCAGGTGGCCGGCCGTCTTCACAGTATGGCCCACCTGGAAGTAATGGTGGATCAGGCCCCGGATCTCTGCCAGGTGGTGGCTTAAGTCCATCTGGACCTCAAGATTCTTACTCAAATGGACAAACTGGCCCATCTGTAGACACGCAATACGGTCCACCGTCATCAAGAGGTAACGGACAGGGCTCTCAAGGATTTGGGTCTCAGCAAGGACAAGGCAATTTCAATCAAGGAAATGCACCTGATTCACAATACGGTCCGCCAGGCCGTGGTAATGGCGGTAATGGAAGGGGACCAGGAGGCCGAGGTGGTCCTGGTGGCAGAGGTGGACGGCCACAATCTTCTTATGGCCCACCCAGCCAACAAGGTGGATCAAATGTTGGAGGGTCAGGATTCGATCAACCAGACAGTTCATACGGCCCGCCACCTACAGGAGGTTTTTCAGGTCCAGGCAATGGACAATCTGGCAACCAACGTCAAGGATCTCAAACCCCGGGCAATAGTTATTTGGCTCCAAGTGCTGGTTCTCAAGGTTCTGATCAAGGTGGATTCAACGGTGGTCTTGGTGGTCAACCATCATCGTCGTATGGCGCGCCTGGTTTTGGAGGCGGTGCTGGCGGTCCCGGCGCGGGTGGGAGAGGCAATGGCCGTGGTGGATCAAGCTATGATGATGGACAATCTAATGTAAGTGTAAAACTTCTTAAGCATTTTCAAGTCTTTGTAGAACATGGAATCCTTTTTTGTTTTTCGCAAGTGAGGCCATGCCTATTTTGATCACTTAATGTAAGAGCGCGTATAACTAAGTGAATAGCATATCCTGTTGTTTTTTTCAGGAGCCGGCTAAATACGAGTTTAGCTATGAGGTGGACGACGCTCAGACAGGTACTAAATTTGGTCATTCTGAGCAGCGTGATGGTGACCTGGCCACTGGCGAGTATAACGTAGTGCTGCCCGATGGCAGAAGACAGGTTGTCGAGTACGAGGCCGGCCTGCAGGGATACATGCCTCAGATCCGATACGAGGGTTGGTTCATTATCTTGGTTGGCGATACGACACCTGTGTATATCTTTTATATTAGACTGTATTAGGGAGCAGTGGTGGCCGAGTGGTAACGGCCCCGACTTACGAGTTGTAGGTCCCAGGTTCAAACCCAGCTAGGCGCATTACTTTGTGTAATTTATCACCAATGCTCTCATAACGGAGAAGGAAAACATCGTGAGGAAACCGGCATGTCCTAGAACCAAAAATTCGAAGACATGTGACATTCACCACCAACCCGCACTGGGCCTGCGTGGTGGATTACGGCCCATTCCCTTTCCTAGAGAGGAGGCCTGAGTCCCAGCAGTGGGAACATTATAAGGCTGATGCTATGTTATGCTAGACTGTATTTAGAGAGATTTCAGGTTTCCTCAAAAATGAAAAAAAATACTGTTATCTATAGGATCTATAAAAGTTATCAGCAAAAATAAGAAGATAGTCTTTTTGAAATCTGTAAATAAAATTGCTTTAGAATCTTTGTCAATCAATATAACTATGCCAACGACTCGTTACAATGACGTGCTAAATTGTCAGTCGTACGGGCGAGAGAAAGAGAGATGGAGCACACCCTATATTACATAGTTCCATCCCTTTAATAGTTCAGTGTAGGTCGTCAAGTGGATTGAACAGAATAGAGTAGAATAGAATAGAAACACTTTTATTTGAGACAGACACAGCACAACGGTTAAAACACAAAGTAAAAAAAAAACAAAAGGACAGAGTACGCTGAGCTTGCCCGCACCGAAAGGGTAACTATTAAGGGCAGGGTGATTGCATTAAGAGCTCATGGTGGAGCGCTTCTGATTAGAAATTAATATAATAATATAATATTCCACAACTATTACACAACACCGTCTAGTCCCAAGCTAAGCAGAGCTTGTGTTATGGGCACCAGACAGCTGATAAACATACTTATATAATTCTAAATACATACATATTATAGATAAATAACACCCAGACACAGAACAAATGATCATGCTCATCACACAAACATTTGTTCTGGGTGGGAATCGAATCCACGACCTCCGGCATAGCAGTCAGGGCCACTAACCACTAGAACAACAGGCCTGTCAATTGAATTCAATTGAAACTGTTATTGCCTAAAATACTTCTTCTGATTACCATAAAATCACCCACTTTATCAGGAAAATAGTTTTTGTTTCAAATTAGCTATTTTAGTAGTAAAATTACTGCCAACTAATCTGCGCATTACCTAAACAAAGCTGTTGGTAATTGAATTTACTTGTTCAAATTCGTATTTAATTAGTGTTGTTTATTTTATTTACAAAGTTTTTCGTTTTGTTCAGGTGGCGGCAACGGTGGAGCTGGAAACAGTTTTGGTCGTGGTAATAAATGTTCAAATATTTATAGAGTGTTGACACAGTATTCGTGCGTGAAATAATAACAGCAGGCCCGGGACGATCTCTAAGGTTAAGCAATGCTAGCCGAGGTTGGTCTATGGATGGGTGACCATTCTAGCATACCAAGATAACTCCGTGCCTCGGAAAGCGCCTTAAGCTTTTCTTCTCAGATGTCATGTCTTGAGCTTTGACAATTGTAACAGGCGACACGGTTGGCGCAGGCGGTAGATCAATTGGCTATATCCGATTCCTATACGGATCAAATATTTGTATGGCCTATAGACATTTGTTTCGGGTCTGTGTGTCTTGTACGTGTGAGTTTATATATTTGTGAACGCACCCACAATACAGTCGTAATTCCTAGTGTGGGTGTAACGGATTTTTAACTTGAAGAGGTATCGTGTTTCCCGATTAATAGGTTGTGGTAGTCAGATAGGCAGTTGCTCCATGTAAAATACTGGTACCTATTCAGCAGTATCCGGATAGAATCCAACCATAATGTAGTCGGAAAAAGGCGAGGCAAAATTTATTGACTTTAAAAACAAATGTCGTGGCCAGATCAAAGAAATTGATAAACTGGCTGATCTGAACGTTAACATTTGATGATAATCAAATATTAACGTTGAATGTCAATCCTTGTTTGGCGATATCATTAATGTAGGATTTCTATGGTAATAAAATAAAGTAGGCCAAACGAGGATTGAAATATCATCAAACCTTAACGTTTAAAACTTTCTGGCCAGTATTACTCGGCCTTATCATGAAGTGATCAATTTCTTTGATCTAGCCACGAAATGGACTAATCAAATAGTGGTATTAAAGTAAATCATTATTGAAAGTCACAATTAAATGTAAATAATGAAACAATAATCAAAAAAACTTATTTCACAGGCGGCGGAGGTCCACAAGGTGGAAGTCAAGGCTATCCTCAGGGCGGCCCTGGTGGTAATTACCCAGGTAGTGATGGCGGTTTCCCTGGTTCTGGTCAGGATCAATCAGGGAGCCCTGGACGATACCAAGATGGACAGGGAGATTCGGGTAGTCAAGGCTTCATGGGATACCCCAGCGGAAGACCTGGTGGAAATGGAAATGGCGGGGGTAACGGAAGGAATGGCAAAGGGTCCCGCGGGCCACAAGGAGGTGCAGAAGATTTGAATGGTGGTGGAAATGGTTACCCAAGCGGCGGCCCACACGGTGGCAATGGGGGTTACCCCAGTGGTGGCGGTGGAGGAAGTAATGGAAGCGGCAATGGAGGCTACCCCAGCGGTGGGCCTGGAGGAAATAGTGGAGGCTTCCCTAGTGGCAATGGAGGTAATGGCGCTGGTTATCCAAGTGGAGGACCGAATGGTGGTAGAGGCGGACAGAACGGAGGCAGAGGACGCTCAGGATTCCAGAATCGTGGAGAGAATGGAGAAGAAGGTTACCCTAGCGGTGGACCTTCGGGCCCCCGGGGCTCCGGATATTGAGATTAAAACAACGACATCGACTCTGTAATGATAGACATGAAACGCTTCAGTAAGTGCAATACTTACAAACCTAAATGAATTTTATAGCTTTGTAAATAAATTATGTAAAAAAAAGACTTGTTTCAGTAACTCACTATATTTTCTTTATATTTATAAAGTGCTATTCTTGCAAAACAGTCATATCGTCACTGCAATGCTTCCAATAAATAAAAAGTAATGTAGGTAACTACGAAATAGAAGACTAATGAGATTCTTGAATATGCATCTTTCCTCAACCGTATACTGTCTCTGTTTAGAATCGTTTTATTTTTTTGATCAATGAATACATAAATTATTTTCACCTACGTACTTTGGGCACTGCATTGTCATCAATCTGAATTACGTAAAGCTTAGCTCGTTTTTCATTATGAAAGTTAAAGCCATCATTATTATGTTTATGGATGGGTTGAATAAATAATTTGACATATTTTGTGCAAATTCTTGACCACTTATGGATACCGCTGTTACAAGCTTAGAGCATTTTCCACATTAAAATGAATAACAACATTGGTTTAATTATGTTGCTGATGATGTTCACCTACGCAGTTCGGTGATTTCCGAAAATGAAATATATTTTAAAACACACATAATAAATAATACACAACAAAACAAAAATTACGCCATCAAATTTAGCCAGCTATGCCTAGGGTTCTGTACAAACTTACTAATGAAAACAGTTCAATTCTCGAATAATTGAATTACGAAGATTTTTCCGAATCGATTTTTTTTTGTGACATTACTACAAATTTACAATTTTTAGATTTTTTCGTGTGCTTTGAGACCGAGCATCAACTTTGTCAACGGAAAATACCCTAAAATGGTCATTTTTTTATTAGAGATAATGATTTGGCAATTCGAATGTTGCATGTTTTTTTAACCTATTTATTCGTCTAGCAGGATTGTATATCTCTAAGCCGTGATTTTTTGGTCGTTTCTTCCATTATTGTCGACATTTTTATTTCCACCGGATCTTCCACTGAGGTCTTGACCACACAAATTTTCTTGTCCTTTTAAAATAATCTTGTAATAATTTTTACATTTTCTTCATTTTAAATAGTAGCACTGTGTCGTTCTTAATACCATTACCCCCCTTTGATTTCCTTTGCCTCAATAACAGGCAACGCTATGTATTGGGTGGACTCTTTTTCTTTTTGGTACAGCGTTGCTATCGTAGCTTGGCACTAAAACTAACGTTGATACATGAACGTTGAACGTACAGGAGATTTTTATATGAGACTGCACGTCAGAAACGAAATTATGAAATGTGCAGAAAAGTGATTAAAGGACTAATAAGTTTGTTTCTAAGAAACGGCAATTGCATTTTCATAAGTTAAGTTTGTTTGGTTGGGCTATTTTTTGTGAGTAGACGTGGAGTAGACAGTATTTACACAGCATAATGCATCTTGCAAATAAACTAGTTCATAAGTAAACAAAATCGGTAATAATATTGAATTATTTATAATTTCAATGATGTTAATAAAATGTTTTGCTCTATTGGCAACACACTTACTCTTAATTTGATTGTTCCATTTATGAAATCAGATTCGGTTGCAATGAAGCTAAGCTGCAAAATACTTTCTGTAGCAACAGGTCTCTCAGCCGATACGTGGGAAGGAGGTGCAGGCTTGTCGTTGACGTTCCATGTTAGATTGGCCTTGGGCCGGGATGGTCCCAGAGAACAGTTAGCGACCACCAAGTCGTTCAAATTGTACAGTTCTTTGATACATTTTACGCGGGGACTGGTCTTTGGAAGTAATGGAAGATAAAAAAAGTAAGTCAGTAAATCTTAACTCATTGATATAAAGATTATTATTAGATTAAGCTTTTCCAACAAGAGGTCTAGAAGTGTTTTTTTTTTATTTTTTGAGAAACCATCAAATGTCTTTTGTGGCTCTGGGTGGAGTGCAAGGGGGTGTCAGACTTTAACTGATTTAACCATGTGTTCCATCAGTTACTCTTATTTTACCAGAGCCATGTAATTCTTTCAAACGATTCTGCAGCCCTAATAGGCATCGACCCTAGTAGACCCCGTCGGAGAATAATAATAATCTCACAGTTCAAATGGCTTCTTGTAGGTAACTACGAAATAGAAGACTGATGAAGATTCTTGAATATGCATTTTTCCTCAACCGTATACTGTATACAGGTCTCTGTTAGAATCGTTTTTTTTTTTGATCAATGAATACATAAATTATTTTCACCTACGTACTTTGGCCGCTGCATTGTCATCAATCTGGATTACGTTAAGCTTAGCTCGTTTTTCATTATGAAAGTTAAAGCCATAATTATTATGTTTATGGATGGGTTGAATAAATAATTTGACATATTTTGTGCAAATTCTTGACTACTTTTGGATACCGCTGTTACAAGCTTAGAGCATTTTCCACATTCAAATGAATAACAACATTGGTTTAATTATGTTGCTGATGATGTTCACCTACGTAGTTCGGTGATTTCCGAAAATGAATTATATTTTAAAACACTCATAATAATACACAACAAAACAAAAATTACGCCATCAAATTTGGCCAGCTATGCCTAGGGTTCTGTACAAACTTACTTGTGAAAACAATTCACACAAACAGTTCTCGAATTGAATTACGAAGATTTTTCCGAATCGATTTTTTTTGTGACATAACTACAAATATTACACAGTATTATACAGTTTTCAGATTTTTTCGTGTGCTTTGAGACCGAGCATCAACTTTGTCAACGGAAAATACCCTAAAAAGGTCATTTTTTTATTAGATATAATGATTTGGCAATTCGAATGTTGCATGTTTTTTTTTAACCTATTTATTCGTCTAGCAGGATTGTATATCTCTAAGCCGTGATTTTTTGGAAGTTTCTTCCATTATTGTCGACATTTTTATTTCCACCGGATCTTCCACTGAGGTCTTGACCACACAAATTTTCTTGTCCTTTTAAAATAATCTTGTAATAATTTTTACATTTTCTTCATTTTAAATAGTAGCACTGTGTCGTTCTTAATACCATTACCCCCCTTTGATTTCCTTTGCCTCAATAACAGGCAACGCTATGTATTGGGGGGACTCTTTTTCTTTTTGGTACAGCGTTGCTATCGTAGCTTGGCACTAAAACTAACGTTGATACATGAACGTTGAACGTACAGGAGATTTTTATATGAGACTGCACGTCAGAAACGAAATTAGGAAATGTGCAGAAAAGTGATTAAAGGACTAATAAGTTTGTTTCTAAGAAACGGAAATTGCATTTTCATAAGTTAAGTTTGTTTGGTTGGGCTATTTTTTGTGAGTAGACGTGGAGTAGACAGTATTTACACAGCATAATGCATCTTGCAAATAGACGAGTTCATAAGTAAACAAAATCGGTAATAATATTGAATTATTTATAACTTCAATTATGTTAATAAAATGTTTTGCTCTATTGGCAACACACTTACTCTTAATTTGATTGTTCCATTTATGAAATCAGATTCGGTTGCAATGAAGCTTCAAAATACTTTCTGCAGCATCAGGTCTCTCAGCCGATACGTAGGAAGGAGGTGCAGGCTTGTCGTTGACGAATCATGTTAGATTGGCCTTGGGCTGGGATGGTCCCAGAGAACAGTTAGCGACCACCAAGTCGTTCAAATTGTACAGTTCTTTGAGACACTTTACGCGGGGACTGGTCTTTGGAAGTAATGGAAGATAAAAAAAGTAAGTCAGTAAATCTTAACCCATCGATGTAGAGATTATTATTAGATTAAGCTTTTCCAACAAGAGGTCTCGAAGTGTTTTTTTTTTTTTGTTTTTGAGAAACCATCAAATGTCTTTTGCGGCTCTGGGTGGAGTGCAAGGGGGTGTCAGACTTTAACTGATTTAACCATGTGTTCCATCAGTTACTCTTATTTTACCAGAGCCATGTAATTCTTTCAAACGATCTGCAGCCCTAATAGGCATCGGCTCTAGTAGACCCCGTCGGAGAATAATAATAATCTCACAGTTCAAATGGCTTCTTGCTCATAAAAATTAAGGTCACACTAGAGTGAGAATCTACATTTTGAAGGTTTTTTTTACAATATCTCTGGCATGTGTTCCTATCATTAAGTGCAAATATGTAGTATGCGGAATGATAAATGAGATACAATTATATAAAAACAAGCTCTTAATCATCACTAAAGTTTACCCTGACCTCTTAATCGATTTTAAAGAAGGGGTTAATATTCGACACGTGTTAGATATGAAACAGCCTTAAAGATATATGCATGTATTTTTTAACCACTACCGAAAAATTTGGCGCATCGCTATCCACTTGCAACTATAGTTTCCTGATGACTCCTGCGTTAGATCTACTAGCGCCACAGCGTTATTTGATGAACGTCCCATCAGTAATTGAAAAAAAAAATAACATTAACGCAAAATAGGAGCACAATTTACTGTTTTCCACACTAGTGCGGAAAATTTCTTCAGCTCGCCTTTGTCACGTATTTATCATACGAGACTGGCCGCCAAGCAGCCCCCACTAGTTGCCGGGCAGCTTCCGTTTATTTATTCCTTCTCAAGTGTTCCGGCTCGGTCGCAATGACAAACTTTCTCCTTTTCTATCAACATGTACTATTTAAGGCGAGACCCTTTATCTCGAAAACGCGTAAAGGTATCGAGTTGAAATTAAAACCATATAAACAAGTCTGCGATCCCTTGAAGCTGTGAAAAAGTTAAACTTCTGAGTTATGGAAAATAAAAAAAAAAAAAAAAAAAGTAATTTATTTCAGACCGTGGTCCAGATTTTGTTAGTAATAATCACACACCTTAAAAAACTATGTTAGTAAAATACATTATTGCAGAGATTAATTTAAATATCTTTTGCGCACACCTGACACACCGGGTACATGCACATGTACATGCACCCAGTGTGCCAAAGTGGTGCAACACGGCTTATCACTAATGACCCTCAGAATGCTGTTGCCACTCCCACGCACTCTGCGCATCATGGACGCTGACCGCTTTCTTATGATGGCATTAAAACCATCAATATGTGCGTCGGCAAACATTCCTGATGCACTGCAGTACCGTGAGAGCCCCAACAACATCCTGAAAGCATTGTTATACTGATATAAAAGACACGGCCGTTTATGACGCAAAAAACGTATATTTTGACACTCTCAAGAGAATCAAAATTTATAGGGTGCTTCCCGTTGACCTAGAATCCTGACATTTGGCATGAAGCAAGAACTTAAAGCACAAGTATAGAAAAAAAATTGAAAACTGAGTAGTTATGTCACAAAAAAACATATATTTTTTTGCGATTCGGGAAAAATCTTTGAATTTAACTGTTTTCATAAATAGTTACTAAAAGTCTGACACTTCCTCTTGTTCTACCCTGAGCGAGAAAAGTCATTTTTTTAGGTGTAAAAATTATCTAATGACATCTCCTGCCCTTGGGCGGAGCGGGAGATAAAGTCAGATTTTTGCTGACTAAAACCCTCTCCTGTTTCTTGTTTGCCTTTCATACCAGGGCCGGGTTTTCTTTTCAGAAGCGAACCCATGGCCCCAGTAGGCTTTGACCCTGCCGGGCCCCTACGATTTGCTGACACATCTTCTTAAATCTTCTGAACACTACACGCCGTCGACGACTTGGGTTCGGTCCGGATGGTTACCGGACGGCCGGGCGAGCTACCTATTGCTCACCGTTGTCTCCGGGCCGTTGCTCTACCGTGTCCTCCGGACGGTCCACACAGTGGTGACACCCAGGCGTTTCTTCCGCATCTACATTACGGGATTACTGGTGACTTGAAAAAACGGAAAGGTATGAGATAACGACCATTTTTTCATGTTCCTGTTAATGATTTACATAGAGCTCTTCATAGATTAATGATTGCTGTTTATCATTGTAAAAGACAAATCATCAGATTTCAGTATTAATTTCCTTATAAGTTGTACATACATGATATAATGATAGTAATTATCGTTTAGGTATAGTTACAACATTTTGCAAATCTGAGCACTATGTAATCCCTATTAATGTAATGACTTTATATGACATTGCTTAATTTAAACATTTTCTGGATACACACGTTAATTTGCAAGTAAATAGTTACTCATAATATAATTATTTCCTGTTAGTTTCTTTGCTAATCGCTTAAGTTAAAATGATTGAAGGATTTTTTGTAGTTTTTCATATCAACTTGTTCATCGACTGAAAACGGGTGAAAGGATTGATTATGACTGTTTCAATGAATCATCGCACGATAGACACATTCATGAATAATTTATTGAATGATTTATTGGTAACTAGCTTTGTTAACTAGCATTGATAGATTACATTTAGTTATCTAACAATGCTACTTGCTTGTACAACGACAGTTACATTGTTAACTGTTAACAATGACATTATCTACTGTAAAATTACGAGACGTTTTTATAATACAGCTACTTGCACTAAATGACACTTATGACATCTTGTCAGTGTGATTTATACACCGTTAAATTTTGGTCGTTTTAATCCCGTGGAGGGTCGATACGATACATGAAACACTATCGATTTGTAAAGATAAAATTAAAAAATTAAGTACGTTTTTTTAAAACTCGGATTAATTTTACGCATGAACGAAATTAATGGTACGCAACGACCGACAACTACCTACAGGGTCACTGACTCGTTAAATTAAAAAAAATATTTTCGTACATGCGTATATCATAAAAAAGTACTTTATTTATTTATTTTATGTTAACAAATCGATAGTGTTTCACGTACCGGATCGGCCCTCCATGGGATAAAAACGATCAAAATTTAACGGTGTATAATATTTTATAATTTACGTCAAACATTCAAGATGAATGGAGAAGAAATGCTGTGTCAGTTAACGTTGTAGGTTGATCATGTTACAGTGGTATTATTTTAAGGACCTATCGTAATTAGTTTTTTTCTATTAGGAATAATTACTCTGTAGCTGCTTGGAGTTTAGAAGTTGGTTGTGTGTACCTCTCTAGGGAAATATATTAAGCCGTTTGTCCTGCACAGAGCTAGTTTACAGCTGAGTGACATACTCGTAGGCTACATACATATTTTTTACTTTCATACGGACAGGTTTTTATTCTTTTTTGCTATTTAAAATTTGAGATTGACTGCCAAATAGTCGATATTTAAATTACAGATCTGAAATGAATTTACTGTAGTAACTTGTACCGTTTCTTAATTGAACCTCTGCCAAAGGTCAGAATGGAAAAGTTATCTACCGATAATTTAAATGTTTTCATACGAATTACAACAATATATATCTGGGAGGTAAATTGTTAATGTGGATTTTTAATTTCGTATATTTTTGGGCAACGTTTCATATTCACACTTAACGTACCTGAATTTTCTTCAGACGATGATAACCTTTATTTTATTGTGAGTATCTAGACTCCTCCCACTCGGGGTGCAACGAAAGGGAGAGTCAGACTTTTACTGATTGGTTGTCGGCTACTCTCTTGAGCAACCCCGCAGCTCTGGTATGCATTGGCCTTAGTGAGCCCCATCCGTTTTGCAGGCATCTTATTGAGGTTCGCGAAGAACACAACAGATAAAAACACAACACTAACTGTTTATTGTATTTTGATATTAAGAAATTTGTTTTGATTTGGGATCATATGTTTCTTTGGGCACGTCACCATCGCTACGGAAAGACACCTCTTTGAAGAGTGGCTGGAGAAACAACACGGCATCCTCACCTTCTGCATGACGCAGGTTCACATCGGACATGGCAAGTTCGGAAGGTTTCTGTTTCGGATTCAGGCGGAAGAAACGCTTGGGTATTATTATTGAGCGGACCGCCCGGATACCGAGCATACGGTAGAGGAGTGTCCAGCTTGGGCCGAGCACCAAAATGTCTTCATGGAAGCGTTCGGTGGCAGCGAACTCTCGCGCCGGGCCCTAGTTCCTAGTTTAGGCCATGATCCGAAGCGAGATGGAATGGGATACGGTCGCCTTCTTCTGCAATGCTGTTGATGACGGTTTTACATCTCCAGATGGCTGTATGGTGAACTATCCATTGCTTGTCGTCCGCAAATCTATACCTACGGTGGTCAGAAATCGCTCTGCGACCACCCTTGACGTCGGGTCCCAGTGCGGCATTAATAAGTAAAGCAGTACCTAAAGTATAGCATAGACCAGGAGGTAAAGTATAATAAGTGAGCGTGGGCAGGGCATTGATCGCAAACATAGCTCGTTGAATCAAGAGTTACGACCATTTCGTTTCGATACTCTTGCGTCGAACGTCTCGAGTAGATCATGCCTCCAAATCTTTTATTCTGACGTCGTCTCTACGCTCAGTCACGAGATCAGAACTAAGGAATCGGAGCCGTGGCCGACTCGAGGCGTTCGACGTAAGAGAATCGAAACAAGACGATCGTAACTTGGCTAGAATGGCTGGAGTGTTACGTTGGAAGGTCTCTTAGAAGGTGGACTGATGACCTAGTCAGGGACGCGGGAATCCGATGGATGCGAGACGCACTTGTGGCACACACTTGGAGAGGCCTTATAAGGAGGTTTTTTTTTTTTTTTTATGGTAGGTAAAATCATCCAATGACAAATGCCGCCCTTGGGCGGAGCGGGAAGTAGTGTCAGACTCTTACTGACTAAAAACCTACCCCGTTCCTTCGTAGCCTATCGTGCCGGGGTCGAGCATTCCTTTCGGAACTAACCCATGACCCCAGTAGGCTTCGACCCTGCCTGCCTGCAGTTAGCAGGCTGGGCCTCTTCGGTGTGCTGACAGCTCCTTGAGGCGCGCGGGAACAGAACGCGCCGTCGACGACTTGGGCTCGGTCCGGTCGGTTACCGGACGATCGGACAGCGTGCTACCCATTGCACGCCGTCCGCAAGCCCGCGCCTACGGTGGCCGGAAATCGGGATCGGAATCCCGGCGGCGGCTGGGGCGAGCGCCCCGTTGCCTCTGCCTGATGCGGTCGGCCTCCTCCTTTGCTAGCATTACTGCTTCGCAGAAGGAGGCGACCGCCTGCCATCCCTCCTCACTACGGACCATGGCCTGAACCAAGGCCCGGCGAGAGAGATCGCTGCCGCCGATCGCCCCCACGAGGACACGGCGATGCTCCGCCCAGGCGGGGCACACCTCTACAGTGTGCTCCACCGTGTCCTCCGGATGTTCCGCACAGTGGCGACACCCGGGCGAATCCTCCGCACGAATCCGGAACAGGTACTTAGCGAACTTTCCGTGTTCGGTAAGCACCTGCGTCGTGCGGAAGTTGAGAACGCCGTGAGGTCTTTCCAGCCACGCCCCAAGGATGGGCCTTATCGCCCCAATTGTGGCGCGCCCCGAACGAGGTTGCGATAGTCGTTGACGCCATTTCGCCATGAGATCCCGCCGGAGCTCTGTCCGCCATGCCTCGACTTGTCGTGGCAGCGGAATTTCGCCCCGGCGTTGCATCTCCATGCGCTTGTCGTGCATGTGTGCAAGGACTGTTGCCTCCAGATCCCACGGCGGTTGGCCAGCAAGGAGGGTCGCCGCCTCGCGGGAGATCGTTCGGTACCCTCGCACCATGCGTATTGCCATGACCCTCTGGCACGCATTCAGCTGGGTCCTCGGTTGCTGTTGCAACGTCGGTGCCCACACCGGAGCCCCGTAGAGAGCCATGGACCGAACGATTCCCGCGTAGAGCTTCCGGCAGGAGGCGTCTGGTCCCCTGAGGTTGGGCAGGAGCCGCCCGAGAGCAGCCCCAGTCCGATTCAGTTTGGGAGCCAGACGTCGGAAGTGCTCCCTGAAGTTCCACCAGCTGTCGAGGACGAGTCCCAGGTACTTCATCGTCGACCCGACGCTGATGTGAACCCCTCCTACCGTTAGCTGGGAACGAGGTGGTGGCGCACCCCGAGGGCCGTGGAAGCACATGGCCTCGGACTTGTGCAGTGCCACCTCGAGTCCCAACTGCTGGATCCTGTCAACGACCATCGCAACCCCGCGTGTCGCTAATTCGACCGCCGTCCGGTACGACTCTCCCCGCGCTAGGACCAACGTGTCGTCCGCGTAGCAGACCACGCTGACCCCGTCGGGGAAGTCGCCGCGCAGCACGTAGTCGTACCCGATGTTCCACAAGGGTGGTCCTAGTACCGATCCCTGCGGAACACCGCACGACATCTCTCGACGTTTCCACTCTCCCTGGTGACCGGGGTAGATGATATACCTCTCCGATAGGTAGGCCTCGATCACACGACAGAGGTAGTCGGGCACCCGGTGGTACCGGAGTGCCGTTCCAATGCAACTCCAGGGCAGGGAGTTGAAGGCGTTGGCAATGTCCAAGGACACTGCCACGACACACCTGCCCTGGGACACCGCATCCCCCGTCGTGAGGGCTCGCACGCGCATGATGGCGTCCACCGTGGAGCGCATCCTGCGAAAACCGAACTGTCCGTCCGACAGGTCCGGCCCCACCCTTGCAAGGCGCGCGACGAGGCGGTTTGCAATGACTCTTTCAAAGAGCTTGCCCACCTCGTCGAGCAGCACAATGGGCCGGTACGCGGACGGAGAGTCCGCAGGGCGCCCAGGCTTCGCTATGAGGACCAGTTTCCCCGTCTTCCAGCGAAGTGGGAACTGGCCCCTCTCCAGACATGCGCTAAAGAGCCCCCTCAATCGAGGCCCGAGAGCCTCCATAGCCAGGACCCAGGCCCTCCCAGGCAGGCCGTCAGGTCCTGGGGCGGTATTCTTGGCACTCAGCCTTCGTACCGCCACTCTCATCTCTACCTCGGTCACCTCTGGAACATCGTCGTCGTCGTCGTGGTCCGCGTCAGGTACTGCCGGTGTTGGCGGAGCCATAGACGGGGGGGAGTGTACCCCCCGCGTAGGGAACAGAGTGCTGACCACACCCTCCACGAGCTCGGGCCGGAGACTCTGAGTCAGTGGGGGAGCCCATGGACGGAGTTTCTCCCGTACCATCTTGTATGGGCGTCCCCACGGGTCTGCATTCAGAGACCCCAGCCAGACGTTGCGGGCCTCCATCTTGGACCGCTTAATCTCCGCTCGGAGGGTGCGCTTCGCTACCCTGTAACCCTCGTACAGCTCCGCCTCAACAGCCTCCGCATCCGGCGGGCGGTTGCGGCGCTTGCAGTACCTGGCGTACCGGCGTCGCGCGTGGTTGCACGCATTGCGCAATGCCGCAATCTCCGGCGACCACCAGTACACCTGGCGCTTGGCACGTCCTGGACGGACTCGGGGCATTGACGCGTCGCAGATTTGCGACATGCCCTCCCGGAACCACTCTGCCTCGACGTCAATGTCGACAGGCCTGTCCGGTGCTTGCACCCAGGCCTGTACCGTCGCGGCTTCCAGGAGGAGCTCCCGGTCCATCTGCCTCAGCGCCCATCGCGGACCACAAGGGCTCCGCTGGACCGGCGCGGTCGAGGTTTGGGCGGAGACGTCAAACCGGATGTACCGGTGGTCTGAGAACGTCTCCACCCCCTCCATAACACGCCAGTCGACGACACGCGGTGCCAGATCGGGGCTGGCGAACGACAGGTCCACCACTGATTCGCCCCGCATCCGCACACACGTGGAAACAGAGCCCCGGTTTAGGAGGGCCAGGCCGGACTCCTCAGCCCAGGCCTCTACCGACCGACCCCGCCCGTTCGTGTAGCGGGAACCCCAAGCCTCGTTCCAGGCATTGAAGTCCCCGCAAACGACCACGGGGAGGTCCCTAAACCCAACGACGACGTTTTTCAGCTCCATAAGGGAGATGTGGAAATCGCCGAGAGATCTGCTCGGGGACAGGTAGACGCCTACCACTGCAATGTCCCCGAACCGTGCTGCCACGCAACCTCGTCCCCTCGTGACGCGCTCGAGGGGCGGGGTACCGGCGGCGGTCGACCTAATAAGAGACACCGAGCCGTCTAGGTCCGAAACCCAGTCTGCACTGGGCAGGACAAAATACGGCTCGGAGACTACGGCGACATTAATCGACCACTGCGCCATGCTCTGGAGCAACAGATCCTGAGCGGGGGCGCAGTGGTTGATGTTCGCCTGGAGGAGACGTAATGGAGCTGTTATTGACATTCCATTACGATCTCCTCCTGAGCCCTCTGTGAGGGTCCTGCCGCGGCGGCTGTGGCGGCGATAGCGGCGGCGGCTACGGACGCGGCTGCGGCGGTGAGGACGTCACCGGGGATGGGCCGGACCCTGTGCTTCACCTTGGTTGGAGGGTCGCAGGACCTGCAACCAGCCTGGTGGTCCGCTTTTTTGCCTGCCGCCGCACATGCGTAGCAGTGCGGCGACTCACGGCATTCGGCGACTTTGTGACCAGGCTGGCCACATCGGAAGCAGCGGTCGCTGCGATCCACCTCCGCGGCGCAAAAGGCCCCCGCGTGGTGTCCCACGCGGCAGCGGTAGCACCGCAGAGGTCTGGGCTCCAACAGTCTCACCTGGGCGGAGACCCAGCCCACCAGAAGCCTTCGGCCCTCCCCAGTGATGGTTTTGGCCGCCGACACGGGGCAGCTGACCGTCACGGCTCGCATGCCTGTGCCATCAGTGCGGATGGTGCCCGCCCGAACCTGGTCGGCTGTGCACCCTCCCGCACCAACAATGGCGGCCACCACCTCGTCGACCCCAACGGAGTCGTCCAAGCCCATGATGCGCATGTCGATGCACTTCGTGGGCCTGGACACTCGGGCCTCCTCCGCGTCCAGGGACTCCCTGAGCCTCTTGGCCAGGGCGTCTGCCGCTGGGCCACTGGACGCGCCAGGGACCTCCAGCATTTGGGCACCGGTCACGGTGCGCCGCATGCGGAAGCCCTCAGAGGCTCCGAGCTCCTTGAGATGGGGCAGCACCGCCCGCCTCGCCTTGTCCATGACGGACTTGTACGTCACGCCCCTTTTCTCCGCTTCAGGCTGTAGCGTAATCACTACAGCCTCGGATTTAGGGGCGCGAAGTCTAGCCGCCATGGCGCGCTTCTTGCGCTCCAGCCGCCTCACGCGCTTTCTGGCCGCCCTGGCCGCCTTGCCCGCCTTCTTCTTGGCGCCGACCACCGTCCACTCGGCGCCAGCCGAAGGTTCTTCGGGCGGTTGAGGCGGCCTGGTAACCGCCCCGGCAGGACGTCTTGCCGGTTTAGCGGTGGGAACAGCCGCCGCCTTGCCCTTCGGGGGAGGGACAGCCCCTCCCTGCCGCCGTTGATGCTGCTTAGCCGCCATGGCCCCGCGCCCGGCTTGCCCAGATGGGCCCGCCTTGGGCGCAGCAGCCGTGGCCGCAGCTGCGGCGGCGTACGTCACCGCCCTCTTCGGTCCAGAGGCCGCGAGCGGGGGACGCAAAACTACGCCTTCCAGGACGGAGAGCTGCCGCTGGATCCGCTCCTGGAACCGCTGCAGTTGCTGCTGGTTCTGCTGCTGGGAAGCAGCCAGCTCCTGCCGCAGCAGGGTCAGCAGCTCGCTCTCCGGCCCGGGCAGGGACTGGGACTCGCCTTGGCGCTGCTTGCGTCCCCTTTCTGGGGCGACGGGTCCACCTCCCTGGCGATCGGCCAGGTCCGCCTCGAGCCGCTCAATCCTTCTGTTGAAGTCTTTCTCGAGCGGCTCGAAGACTACGGCAAGTGCCTCCGAAATGGAGACGGCCCCCTGGGAGATGGCCGTCTCCTTCGAGGCAAACTTCCGTTTTTTAGACACGGCCGTTAGAGTGGCCGTGACTATTTCGCCAAATTTGGCGAGCGCCTCCTTCATGCCGTCTGGCAAGTTGTCAGACGGCACAGGCGCCGAGCGACCGACTTGGCCGGTGGTCGCCCCGAGGGGTAGTGCCTCCCTGGCAATTTCCAGGGATCGCTGGGTGGCTAACTGCTGAACGGAGAGCCCCCTTCCCCTTCCCGACTTGCGGCCCGCCCCCCGCCCGGAGGAGGAGATTTTGCGGGCCGACGCTTCGTCCGAGGACGACCCCGGACAACACCCTGACTTCGGGCGCTTTAGGAAGAATTCGTTCCTCTTGGGAGCGAATTCTTCAACCTCCATCGTCTCCGAGGTGAGCGAAGACGCGGCATCCGAGTCCGACGCCGAGTCTCCGCTCACCTCTCTAAGGCCGAAAGTCCTGCCGGCCTGTCCTGTACCTGCCGGCGCCGCGGACGTGCTGGGAACGGGTCCCAGGGACTCCGCAACGCGGGCAGGTGAGCCACCCTGGCTCAATGCGTCCTCTATGGACGGTACGGGGTCCGGAGACCCGACGCGGTACTTGCCCCCCCCAGAATACGAGGGGCAGCCCGAGCTTTGCTCGGGGGGGGATTCTCCTCCTGCTGGGCAGGTGGTACCCCCCTGGGGTAGTAATTTTTTAGTATCCGCGTTCATTATTTGCTGACACTCAGCTTTGCCTTTTTTTATGGGGTGGGGTCCCCATTAACACGTTCGCCATCCTGGTCATGTCTGATGAGCAGACACGTACCGGAGGCGAACCCACTTCTCCCAAATCGCCGCCCAAGTGCACCAACAGCTGGTTGTGCTGATACTCCCGGGCAGCGCACCCTCCGTGGCGGTCCAACTGGACTCCGCCTGGGTGTGTTCCTCTTGGTCTGGTCTCTCCCTTGAGGCCTTCCGGCATGAGTAGCTCTACCGGCTTAGCCCTCAAGATCACGGAGACACGCAAGCCCCACCACGACGACAACGTGGGAACACCGGCGGTGGGGGCCTTATAAGGAGGTTGACATAATGATGATTGACGATGATGTGTAGATAGTAACTGTTATATGGCAGTTTGGTGTAAAGCTTTGCAAGTTTATCTTGTTGTTCATTATTTGCAATCTAATGACACACTCATACAATACATGCAGAGATTTTTGACACTGTAATTAGAAGTTTAGCCCCTCTAGCTAATTCGTTTGTTCGAACAAAGGAGTTGGGGCGTGGCCAACTCCAAGCGTTATCGCAAAACGAAACGATTGTAACTTGGCTTTGCTATTGTAGTGGCAGTAGTCTATTTTCTATACTTAGGAAATAGACTACTGTATCAGAATGTAAACGTAAAAATTAAATAAAACTAATTGTTTGTGCTAAGAATGTAATGGTTATAATTAAACATATATATATGACATCGTACTCCAATTTGAGTATAGCGACATTAATAAAAAAATCTGCTTCGTTATCCCATGAAGCTTTGACTGTCCGAATTTCTCTGTCTTTCTGAATTAAACTCATGATATTTTTTACTTTTCTTCATCTTATAGTTCTATTCAACATTATCGACGACGTTCGATTTCCTTTCTCTCAGTAGAAGGCTCTATGTAATGGGTGGACTCTATTACTCTGTAGTACAACGGTGCTATCGTGGCTTGGCACTAAAACAAACATAGATATAAGATCGTACAGGAAATTTTGATATGAGACTGCACGTCAGAAACGAAATTAAGAAATGTGTAGAAAAGTGATTGACGGACTAAAGAGGAAAAAAGCTGACAGTAAAAAGCTCTTATTTGTGAAAATGCAATTTCCGTTTCAAATTGCATTTTCACAAATGAGAGCTTTTTATTTATTTATTTAATCTTCATGTACAATAGTGGTACATAGGCAGACTTAATGCAATAAGGCATTCTCTACCAGTCAACCTTTGGGTTAAAAAGACAAAACTGTGGTAGGTGTGCACAATAAATAAATAACAGTAATTTCAAATATAATATAGTATCAATAAAATTAGTTACTTATAATAATAAAGTACGTATATATGCTAATATTATAAACTAATAAATACTATGATATATATTAAATCAAAATATGACAATTCTGACAAAGACCGAACTAAAGTTGAGAGCACTTCAAGTAGTAGTTCCGAATTTTACGCTTAAAGGAAAATTTACTTTCAGCTTTTACACACGAGTGGCGTGCTGCTAACGGCAGAGTTTACTGCAGCCGTCGACTTATAGTGACACTTGAAACACACGACGACTGCCGTTGATCTTCAAAGTTGGAATGTCGTCGGCCGTTGTCGACTCGTTAACAGCTGCCGCCGACGCCGACCTGTCGACGGCTGTCATCACCCCGAGTGTCGGCTGCAGTTACCTTTGCCGCTCGTGTGTATGAGCGCTAATGTTTGTTTTGCTAGGTTATTTTTTGAGAGAGAGCAAAGATTATACACAAATGTAAAAAAATAATAATAATAATTTCAATGGTTTTAATAAATTGTTTTGCTCTATTAACAACACGCTTACTTTTAATTTGACGGTTCCATTTATGAAATCGGCTTCTGTTGCATTGAAGCTAAGCTGCAAAATACTTTCTGCTGCATCAGGTCTTTCAGCCGACACCCGGTGCCAAGGGCCTGATACGTAAGAATCGGGCGCAACCCTGGAGTTGACGAACCATATCAAATGGGCCTGCGGTCGGGATGGTGGCATAGAACAATTTGCGACTACCAAATCGCCCAAGTTGTACTGCGTTTTGAGACCAACCACGGTGGGACCGCTCTTTGGAAGCACTGGAATAAAAAAATATACATTAACCTACCTTATAGAGTTAGAGTAAAAATCCTAGTAAATTATAAAATATACTTGTGTTGGGGCTATTTCGCTATTTTCTATGATGCCTATTTTTAAAATTTTGAGACCTTTTTACTATTTGACCCAAAAAGTACATTAAATTTATAATTTATAGTCAATCTATAATAATGTAGAGCAATGGTGGCCGAGTGGTAAAGACTCCGACTTCCGAGTTGTAGGTCGCGGGTTCAAACCCAGCCAAGCGCATTACTTTGTGTAATTTATTTCATCACCACAGCTCTCAAAAACGGTGAAGGAAAACATCGTGAGGAAACCGGCATGTCCTAGAGTCAAAAATTCGAAGACATGGGACATCCACAATCCGCACTAGGTCCGCGTGGTGGATTACGGCCCTTTCCTAGAGAGGAGGCCTGAGTCACAGCAGTGGGAACATTACAAGGCTGATGCTGTGCAATATAATAATGTAAATTAATATAGATTATTATTTAAACAAGGAAGAACTAGAAATTATAACATTAGTTATTATATTTTAAATCATTATTATCGGGATTGAACTTATTCATAAGCTTTTTAATTCGAAGACATGTGACATCCACCAACCCGCACTGGGCCCGCATGGTGCTTTACGGTCCATTCCCTCTCCTAGGAATGAGGTGACCTGAGTCCCAGCAGTGGGAACATTGTAAGACTGATGCTTTTTCTTAGGGAGTAGTGTGATCTTTGTATATTTCTTACGTAGGAACTCATCAAATGACTTCTCCTACTTGAACGTTCAAGTAGGTACGTAAAATAGCAGAATTTCAGAAATCGTCACTTTATTAATTACTCATTTTATTTTTGGTTTCAATAGAAACCTATGAATTATTAACAAGATATCTGCGTTTTCAAAATATCTAGAGAAATTGGGTAACAACGTCATAATTACTCGTACATAAGAGTTCTATAGAAAGAAGAAACCGGGTATGCGGATCGGTTTCACCTCGCACCGTCTTCTTTAGACGACATTCATGTTTCCTTGCACCTTATATTTATATTAATAATAAAATTAATTCACTGCTTAACATTTTTCCAAAAAATTCCCATGAAGCCAATAGTTTAATTAAAAAATATTTATTGGATCTTAGCTATGATGACAAAGAATCCTTCTTAACAATCAGAAAGTAGCATTTATATCACACATACACAACGCATATACGCACACACACACACACACACACACACACACACAAACGCACACACAATCTTCACGCGCTCACACACCATCACACATTCACTAACGGTTAAATTTTTAATTCTTATTAACCATATTATTTTTTGTTTCCTTCTACCTGTTCTTATGGTACCTCTACTTGTTTTATCTATATTTGTCTAACTGTATGTTCTAATCGCGGGTGAGTGTCCTGGAGACCTGAAATACAGGGCTTCCCTAGTTTAGGCTCCAGTCCACCCATATAATTCAACAAAAAAATGTATTAAGTGCAAAAAAACTGTAAATATTTTGTGGTTTAAAAAAAGAAAAAAGAAATAGAAAGTATCACGGGATAAGCTCTCGAGCTCTCGTAATGACTAACTTACAGACTACATCAAGGTATTTGTATGCAGTCGCAGAGTCAAATTTCGGCGCATCGCCAGTTACTTCACAACTATATTTTCCTGCCGACTCCTGCGTCAGGTCCACCAGGGCCACAGCATTGCCTGTAGAACGTCTTATCTGCAATTGGAAAAAAAAAAACATAATCTAGTTTAAAGGCAAACCTTTCGTCTCAAGACTTTAGCTTCTCACTAAAGATGCTACAACCATTTTGATTAAAAAAAAAATACAACCGACTTCAAAAACCACCAAAAAGTGCAAAATAACTTCCGAAATTAAAAGTTATTTTGCACTTTTTGGTGGTTTTTGAAGTCGGTTGTATTTTTTTTGTAAAAAGTTTTTTATTCCTCACTTTTTAGTAGTAGTACCCCTCAGCCAAACTTAAATAGATAGGTACCTTCCGCCATTCGGTTTCATCATCAAATCATCATGACAATTCTAATAATACCAAACACGGCTAGGATACACTGATTTATTACAGAGTTCCGGCTCTTACCTACCTTCCGTCTTCATCATCAGATCAGTTCTATGTACCCCCTCCCCTTTTTCCTTTAGTCAGCCACCGACTACATATATAAACAAAGCAATTTTACTTGTTACGACAGTTTTGCTAAGGTTTTTTGAAGAGTTCCGTTCTATATCTTCGTAGTTAATCATCAGATCAAAAAAATATTTCTATGGGACCAACTCGAGAGTATAATCTTTCAATCAAAATAAAAAAATTCAAAATCGGTCCACAATTGACCGAGATATCGGCGAACAAACACATAGAAAGGACAGTTCTGTTATGAATTTTTGAAGAGTTTCGTCCTATATCTTCGAAGTTTATCATCAGATCAAAAAGATATTTTTAGGGGACCAATTCGGAAGTATAATCTTTCGATCAAAACAAAAAATTTAGAAATTAGTTCCACCATGATGTTCAAGGGACTATACGCCTTAACATTGCCTCAGGAATGTGATCCCGCTAAATTAAATGCAGAATTATTTATAAGTCAATGAACAAATGAAGGTATTTTTAACTTACGTCAATCTTAACTCCAGGCAAAGGGAAATTATATAAAAAGGGCTGATCTGATGGTATGTAGCGGTAAAATTCTTGTCCATCTTTGAACCACTTGACGGAATACAGAGTGTCCCCTTGCAGCTCGTATTGGCAATTGAGGAAGGCCTTTCCACCTTCACGCTTATGGGAAGGAGCCCGGAGCTGTACCACCCGTAGACTCTTTACTAAATCTGAAAGACATTCAAACACGGTATAAGCAGAACTATAAAAGTTTAAAGGTTGACTTGTTGAATGTTGGCAGAGAATTCATAAGATCAATTTCCATTTGCACGTTTGTTGAAACGAACTGATAATGAAATGTTTGTTTAAACTTCCACGGTCCGGACTAAGCGTTTTGCCTCGTTGTTCATATCGCGTACATCGAAGGACTGGAACAATTTGCTTGCTGCGGTTTTCCCGTCTGATTATAATTTAGGTGTCTGCAAGGCTAGAGTGAATAGGCTCTTAATAAACTAGTGCGCCTCACCATCAAAGATTGCATCACTGCTTACCATCAGGTGGGATTGCAGTCAAGCACTAGTTTATAAAAAAAAAAAATGTATTAAAAACGTGGACTCATTCATCAAGTTACGTACGACGTTTGTTTGATGAATACGAATATTAGTAAAAGTCACAATATCAATAAATAGGATATTGACAGACTCGGTTTCTCTTTAAAATAAAAGAAATTAACTAGGTTTAAGAATCATTATCATTTCAGCCGAAAGACGTCCACAGTTGGACAAAGGCCTCCCCCAAGTGTGTCAATGAACGGTCCTGTGTGTCTTGCATCCATCGGATTAACGCAAGACGCAGCGTTGAAAGGCCTCCTACAAGGTGGCCCGCATCGTCGACCGTATCGTCGCTTTCCATCAGGTGAGATAGCGGTCAAGCGCGAACCTATCACTAATAATAAAAAATAAAAAAAAAAGTTTGATTTTTTACAGTTTGAAGGACCGCAAACTTTTCTATATACTTTTAAATTTCAAGTTGTTATAGTTAATTTGATCTAAAACGAATATGCGATTTATACTTTGTATTTTGTAACTGGCCTGTTGGTCTAGTGGTTAGTGATCCTGACTGCTATGCCGGAGGTCGTGGGTTCGATTCCCACCCAGGACAAATGTTTGTGTGAAGAGCACGATCATTTGTTCTGTGTCTGGGTGTAATTTATTTACAATAAGTATTTATTTAGAAATATATAAGTATGTTTATCAGTTGTCTAGTACTCATAACACAAGCTCTGCTTAGCTTGAGACTAGACGGCGTTGTGTGATAGTTGTGGAATATATATATATATATATATATTTGTTTATTTTTTTATGTGATTCCAAGAACAATTTTATAAACCTCATATTCAGTTTTAATGGATAAGGATGGCAGAAGGTAAAAAGTTATATTTACTAGCACATTTTAACATCGATATTACGAATTTTTTGTTATCTAACGTTTTCGTAAGTAATTCCAATAGTTTATCAATAAAAAACTGGGCAAGCGCGAGTTGGACTCGCGCAACAAAGGTTTCGTGCAACCCTACCTATGAAAACGGTTAAATTCCCGAATCGGGTCTCGAAGGTTTTTCCGTTACGCAAAAAATTGTGTGTGACGTAACTACAAATTTACAGTTTTCAGATTTTTTCCTATAATTGTGCTAAAATACCTTGCTTCATGCCAATTTTCAGGATTCTAGATCAACGGAAAGTGTCGAAATATTCGTTTTTTGCGACAAAAACGGACATATCATTTTTTCCTTTAACTTAGAAGTTTGATTTTTTACAGTTTCATGGGACCGCAAACTTTTCTATATACTTTTAATTTCAACTCGATACCTCCACGCGTTCCCGAGATAAAGGGTCTGGACAGACAGGCAGACAAACGGATGACAAAATGATCCGTTTTTTCTTTTTGGGGTATGGGACCCTAAAAATATCGTTTTAGTGTTTTGTTAGCTACACTATCTCCTAGTCTAGACACCTACATATTGTTATATGTAAGGTGAACTATCAAAAGTTTCAAGGCATCGTCGTGTGTTTGACGTTTTGATATTTTGATAGTTGTTGAGTTTGATGAGCTAATTATATCATAGCAT
Organism: Leucania comma; assembly: GCA_958295575.1. Classification (NCBI taxonomy): domain Eukaryota; kingdom Metazoa; phylum Arthropoda; class Insecta; order Lepidoptera; family Noctuidae; genus Leucania; species Leucania comma. The sequence continues at coordinate 8,797,696 of OY282469.1, forward strand.
ACACAGGGTCGCTTATGAGTAGTACGAGTAATTATATAGCAAACGTGCTGCTGGTGTTCCTGCGGCAGAAGCTGGACATGATCAAGAAGGTGGACAAGATGTCCGCAGTCAACGAGCTCTGAAAGCGATCCATTTGACGACCTAAACTGAACAGTTTTATAGGGTGTATAGCTTCATCGTTCTTCCTCGCTCTCACTCTTAGGCCCCAGTGGTGCTATTCTCTACGAAAACGCAGCGCTGCCTCAACGACGGACACCCAAATAGGATACATTGAATTAACAATCAAATGTATAGGTAAATTAGGTTGACAATCCAATCTATCCGATTTGGGTGTTCGTCGTTGAGGCAGCGCTGCGTTTTCTTAGAGAATAGCTCCACAGGTCATGGTAAGGTCTACGAAACAAACTTCAGCGAGGAAGACATAGCTACTGTGAAGCTGTTGGTGTTCAGCGTGCTCAATAAGCGGGACCAGATTCCGTCGCGTGTCTGCAGGTATTAGCATCAGCCAACCCAACCTGCACCAACAACTGCTACCAACCCGCACTGGGCGCAGTTGAGTTCCAACAGTGGGAACATTATAATGCTGCAGGCATTGATAGGACAAAATCACGCTGATTAACAAGGAGACCGACCCTGACAATACGAGCTACATTTTTTGCCAAAAGAGGTGCATAAGCCACCATTTTCACAACGCTGGCTGACAGGTAGGGGTCTTCGATCTCGGAGTGTTGATGCGACTGCACGCAGTCAAATAGAAATTCCCCAGGTTCGGTGTACTTCACCCAGCTTAGAATAACCTCCTATTTGTTTTCTAAGTTTAAATATACTACTTACTAATAAAAATCGATCTGCTGATGATAATAATTTTAGTATTAATAATGGTAAAATAAAATAATGTTTATTTTTTAATATTGATCGGTAACGCCGATTGCTCTAACTACTTTACCAAAATTCACTAATAAAAACTGTATTGAAGTACTCCTATATCCTACCGCCATAATTATTTTACCAACTCATATGAATAAAAAATTATGTTTTATTGACTTATTAAAAATGACATTCCTCATTTTAATGATGTACTGGACTTATCAATATATTGACTAACTTAGTTTTAAAAGCTACTATAATCATAAATATGGATATTCAGTCTGAAAAAATAGGAATTTTATTTTTATTTATAATTCGCACTTGATATGCTCTTAAAACATAAACAAAATCAGAAGCTAGTGCAGGGCTCCAATCAGTAATTTCCAATGAAGAACTACCGGCAAGAAACTCCATGGTAACCAAGGAGTTTCTTGCCAGTCTTTAAAAAAAATATTTATTTTAAAAGTTTTTCAAAATTTAAATATCAATGGGAAAGAGAAGACAGTGCAAATCATACAATATTATACCTAAAGGCACAATATACAATAATAATAAAGTGTATACTCATATAATAAAAGCAGAAAGATTTTACAGTGTAATTGACTATGATATAATTGTCAGGGATGGGTACGCTCATGGTAGTTAGGAGTTCATACCGGACAAGACAGACAATAATAGGCCAGCAGCCAGTAGTAGGTATAGCATAATGAGCGCACTGAAGTACAATACCTGGCGTCCATAACAACAACACCACGAGAATTGTCTTGCCAAACATCTTGGTACAGTATTCTCGGCTCTGTCACATAACCACGCGCGCACTTCACGGTACTGTGACTCTCACAGCCTACCTATCGATAGCTAGTTTATTTTATTTAGACTTTTATTGTATGCAGGTTCAAAGGTTATCACTTATTCCAGTTTTGTTTTGGTAAATAAAAATATTAAAGAGAGATAAACTGCCTAATAATAGTCTCGGCATCAATATTTGTTATCGATATTTAAATTATAAACCCTGAAATGGTTTTACTATAGAAACTTCGGCTGTTTTTAAATGTATCTCGGCAAAAGGTCAGAGGGAACCAGTATCATCCGCGATAATTTAGATGTTTTATTTACGAATAATCTACTTAATAAAAACAGTTAGGCACTGAACTCACGAAGCGGCTTTCTCACGCGGCCGCCGCGGCAGATGAAACGGCTATTTTATTTCAAAACTCACGAGATGGTAGATTCGCCGCCGCTGCCGCCGTTGCGACGGCTGTGATTTTCGATCGAAAGGGCGCGGCCGCTGCCAATCGACCGCAGAGCGTGCGGGCGCAAACCGGCGGCGCGGTGGCGGCGGGTGACCGCGGCGCCAGTGAGCGGCAGCCGCGACAACCGCTAACACCGCGGTTGTAAACCGCGTCGTGAAAATTGCTTTAATTTTTTACAAATATATTTGCATATACAGAAGCTGCGGGCCCGCAACCGTGGCGGCTGCGGGAAAAAACCGCTTCGTGAGTTCTCTCCCTTATTGAGATAGAACTAAAGACAGTTCCGGTTACCTTGATTGATACTGTTACTTTTCAATTAATATTTTTTTTGACAATAATATTGTATGTTTACGTTTTAAGTACCCGGTATAAATCATAGACAGAAACCAATCAGGTTTCTAAAACTACATTGAAAAAAAAAACATAGCTAACGATAAAAAAAAGGTGTGTTCAGTGAATTGGGTATTCACTGAAGTTACAATTAATTTTTTCATGTCGGTCACACTAAAAAGGGCAATAGCTTTAGTTAGATAGGTGACTCGCCTCTAGCACGTGGATTGATGAAATTATATATGGCACGATTTTAAATCGGTCGCGACGATCACACATATTTGGCGGCTAATGCTATTTTCCTCAAAAATGAAAATAATACGAGTTATTAGATTTCTATTATTTACTAAGCCTAAAAGAAAGTCGAGACTTAAAAAAAATCTGTAGGTTGATCATCAAAGACTCGGACCCGGTTTTTTTACGGTTGCAGGCACGGCCGGGTGGCGAGCTACGAGTATATATTGCTTGTTGTCCACAAGCTCATGCATACGGTGGCTGGAAGTCGGAGTCGCGATGCCGAGCTGGTGTGAGAATATTCGTTCCCTCACGAGTGCTGCCGCCTTCTTCGCTAACATTGTTATATTAGACTACGAGTCCGAAATCAAAACTTTTTACCTAAAATATTTCCTTTAATTTTCATAAATATATCCACTTTGTCAGGAAAATAGTTGTTTCAAATTAGCTTTTATATTTGTAATATTACTGCAAACTAATCTGCGCATTACCTAAACAAAGCTGCTGGTAATTTAATTTACTGGGGTGGTTCAAATTCGTATTTAATTAGTGTTGTTTTTTTTTATTTCCGAAGATTTTCATTTTGTTCAAGAAAATGCGATACTTACAAACTTAAATAATTTGCAAAGCATTGTAAATAAATTCTTCTTCGTCAGTATCATTCTTGACTGAGTGGTCGTGGACATCATTTCAGGTATTTGTGGTAAGCTTCACAACACGGCGCCACTCCTCTCTGATAGTCACCTTCCTCGTGCATTCTTGCAGTGATGATAAGCCATTTACTGCCGCTGTTATCTGTTTAATCCACTTCATAGGCTAAGGGCGGGATTTGTCATTGGATGATTTTACCTACAATAAAAAAAAACCTCATAGGCTATCTTACTCGTGGCCTGGTACCCTCAACCTTTCCCTGGACCACAAGTCGCTCAATAGCCACTTAATCTCGGCGGCATACGTAACCAAAAAAGTGAGGATACGAGAGTATAAATAAATTCGGTATGTAAAAAAAAGACTTATTTCAGTAACTATGTATATTTTCTTTATTGATAAAATACAATCGGTATTCATGCAAAGCAGTCATATCGCTATCACAATGCTTCTAATTAGTATGGTATCGCGGTCACACTTTAATATTAACAAAAAACATTCAAGAAAATAACGGTGTAAATGCATAGAAAACAATATAATTTTTACATTCGAATGCATCAAAGTATCACGAAAAAAACATAAATAAAAAATAATATCTCGAATTCTTAAACTGTATCCGCTCTAATTCTAAAACACGATCTAAAATGATTAAGTATAATACCAATTAAACGCGATCTAAATGTAGTTTTTGGGACTATTACTAGGTTTAATACCAATTACACACGATCTAAATGCAAGTTTTGGGATATTACTAGGTTTAATACTAATTTAAATTTTATAATTAATTGCGATCTAAGTGTAGTTTTCGGGACTATTAGGTACTAGGTTTAATACCAACTAAACCCGATGTAAATATAGTTTTCGGGACTATTAGGTACTAGGTTTAATACCAATTAAACCCGATCTAAGTGTAGTTTTCGGGACTTGCCAATTAAACCTACTGTAGTCCCTGAACTATTTTAGATCGTGTTTTGGAATAAGACGGTATAAGTCTCTATTTAGAGTCGATCAATTTTAATTACTCGAAGTGCACAGTAAAGAGTTTTTCACATTCATTGCTGTTATAGAAATATATATAATTTTTCTCCAGGGGCCCTTACCATGACGTGTCAAGTGTGTGAGCGAGAAAGAAGGATGGAGCGATATACTTCATATAGCTCCATCCCTTTAACAGTTCAGTTTAGGTCGTCAAATAGATCGCGTTAAGAGGTGGTGGTAGGGCTTCTGTCTCTGTCTAGTTCACATTTCCCCACAGGACTTGTTACAATTATCTTAACCTACGCACTTTGTCGTTGTATCGTCTTTAATCTAAGTACATAACGCCAAGCTTAGCTTGTTTTTCATGATTACAAGTTAAAGCCATAATTACTATGCTTATGGATAAGTACTACTTACTAAAGGGATTTCATCAAGAACGTTTTTTTTTTTTCAAAATTTTATTGAATTGGAAAGAGGTTTGCCAATGATATTGATCGGACAAATGCCCATGACGACCAAGTTTAGAGATTTCAATTCTTTCATAACAATTTCCAATCACTTCTTTTTTCAAAATGGCGGGTCTTTTTCGTTAATCACCTCATGGATTTTGGGTTTTTGAGCTCCGTATTTTAAAGCTGCAATAAATTCGATTGGTTCCGTATAGACTCGGTCTTTAACACAGTCTCACAAAAAATAATACAGCAGTGTTCGATGACTAGGCCGGGAAATTAACATTTGAGTTTCGTCAAATTGTGCAATCGAGTTTGGTTTGCATTAAATTCATTGTTTCTGTTGCTTATGGCAATGTTGAAAACACATGTCAATGATATCCATATCATCAATAATAATAAAAAATATAAATAAAATAGATCAAAATTGAGTTTAGGCAAAGTAACATGTAAGCGGATTTACCATTTCCATAGAGGATTTTTATTATTTTAGTGCGCTTTTTGATTGAGTTGCCAAATCTACTATTGATATTCTAAAAGACTAAATGTTGAATGTGTTATGTTGTTTAGAATAGAATAAAAATTATTCGACACAGGCAACACAATACATCGGCAAAAAAAAAGACAATACAGTTGCACTAAACGTGTCCGAACAGAAAGGGTCGCCAACTCAGCAATTGCTGGCCAGACATCCAGCATTGGTTTCGATTTACCTCTATTGAAAAATAAAGTTCTTGTTGAATAACCCTTTTTATACTATTGTTTAATACAAATCTGTATTACCAAGTTTGAAGTACATAATTAAAAACTACATCAAAACATAATTAACGTCTTTAGCATTCGTTTGATGGGTAACCAAAAAATTGCACTATCAAAGATGGCAGACAGTTATACAAAGTTTAAAATAGTTGTAACGCATAAAATATAGGCAGTGGTTTCAGTATTTGTTGTCGTAGTGCATTTCGATCAAAAGGACGAAAATATTTCGCTTGTCGACCATTTTTTACTGGAAAGGAAATAAAAAAGATCCGGCCCGCAATTTGTCTTTGAGGACACACACAACCACGACACGCACTTCATACGTCAGCTGAGAAGAAGCTTATGTGTCTATTTATAAACCTCTATGTAGTTCGTTCTTTATATAGTTTGTATTTTTGCTTTGGAAGTTTCGGAGGAAGATTAGGAGTTTGCCAAATTACACAGTTCTCTTTATAACTATACAAAACCCTATAAAAACTGATCAAATGCGAGTCAAACTTGCGCAAGAAGGCTTCCGTACCATTGTCTATATAACTTTTTTTAACACAATTTATTTTATTCTGTTTTAGTATTTGTGGTTACAGCGGCAACGGAAATACATCATCTGTAAAAATTCTAACTGTCTAGCTATCACTACTACGTTCATGAGATACAGTCTATTGACAAACAGACGGACAATGGAGTCTTAGAATAGGGATACGGAACTTTCACATGTCGTTCATACATTGATTAGTCACCTGAGCTGTTCCACACCTGGAAGCTGTTCAACGAGCGATACAGAGCAATTCTCCCCAGCATAGTGTATAGCATACTAAGGCAGTATAATTGTTACGTTTCGAAACGACAGTATTCAAGATTTGCGATTTGCCAGCGCTTTGCTTCGTAACAGACCAACTTCCCCAGTTACTTACTACATATGTATGTACAACTAACCTACACGTACATTTCCTGATGTTCAAGTTTTGTGAACTTCCAAAGAATTGTTAAACCGTATCTAAAACGGTGTTCACTGTATCGGCCACGTTTCGCCACAAAACATTGAGACTTGAAATTTGAACCATGAAAGATTTGTTGAACAAATAATTTGAGACATTTTGTGCAAATTCTTGGCCACCTATATGTTTTGTTGCAGTATAACCTACATTAAAATTAAGAAAAATATTGGTATGAGTAAAGATGCTAAATTTTTCACCGTCGTAGATGTGGCGCTGTCTGAAAAAAAAAACGTGTTTTTAAATACATAACAAAATATAACATATTACTAGTAATATCACGCACGTATTCACGAAGGATTAGGTGTACCGACATAAATATTTGGCCAGTTATACTTAGACCCCAAATAGGGATAAATCCGACCCGGGATTGAACCTAGGACCTGCAGTAGCACTAGTGACCTAATCCAATGAAGAAGTAAAAATATATGCATTTGCTACTATGTAGATCACAAGAAAAACTGGCGGTTACTTATTTTACTGTACAATAATTTGTGTTTATTTGCCTAGTAGAATAATTTTGTGCATTTTTCTTTTCATTGTAAATGAAAGGAGAGTGCAGTTCTATTTACCTTTCCCTTCGCCTTTGATTTCGTTTGCAGTCTCAGTAAAAGGCAATGCTATGTAATGGGTGGACTCTATCTTTCTTTGGTACAGCGGCGCTATCGTAGCTTGGCACTGAAACAAATTTTGATAAATGAAGGTATAAGTTTGAGATGGGGCTGCACGTCAAAAACGAAACTGTGATATATAGAGAAAAGTGATTGAAGGAAGAGCTTGTTTCGAAGGTACGAACATGCATTTTTACAAGTACAGTTTGTTTTGCCAAAAAATGCCGACACAGTCCGTGAGTACGCACTTTACAAGGAACATCTGTCTTGCAAATAGCTTAGTTCTTAGGGAAACTAATACATAAATTATTAGTATTGACTTCTGTATAACATAATTTGAATGATATTAATAAGCTAAGTGTGATAGAAACACACTTACTTTTAATTTGATGGCACCATTTACGAAATCCGAGGGGGTTGCAAAGAAGCTAAGCTGTAGGATACTTTCTTCAGCATCAGGTCTTTCATCCGACTCCCGGTACCAAGGGCCTGATATGTAGGAAGTGGGTGCAGGCCTGTCGTTGACGAACCACATCAGATGGGCCTTCGGCCGCGATGGTGCCAGAGAGCAGTTTGCGACCACCAAGTCATCCAAGTGGTACTGTTCTTTGAGACCCACCACGTGGGGACCGCTCTTTGGAAGTACTGGAAGATAAAAATAGTTTATCATTAGTAAAAACAATAGAGGTTAAACTCTCTCAAGAACTCTTGTTAGGTAGCTCAGTAGTCTTGCGAAAATTATTATCATAATAAACATTTTTCTCATTCGGTTAAAAGGGCTAATTAATAAGCATACATTATCAGCCTTTATATGTTCCCACAATTGGGACTCAGGCCTTCTATCTAGGTGAAGAATTAGGCCGTAATTCGCCAAGCGGGCCCAGTGCGAGTTGGTGGATGTCTTTGTAGTTCTAGAACATGCCGGTTTGCTCACAATGCTTTCGTTTACCGTTTTGAAAGCAGTGGTGATAGAATAAATTACACAAACTGATGTGCCATGGGTTTGAATCTACGTCCTACAACCCGAAAGTTGTACACTTGAAGTTTCAAAGACCAAGTTTGGGCTCCGAACGTGATAATAGAGAAAATAAATATGTTCATAATTTTCCGTTTTAGGCATAACGGGAGATTTTCAAAAACTCCTCCAGGTGCTTTCAAAGCATCGATCAACTTCTTTATCTTGTTGCACCTGAAAGGAGACTATTTGGCTAAGACAGGCATAATCTGTGTATCACTGTCAATGTACAGACTCCGTATATACTGTTGGCTATGGGTTTGGTCTTTGACATGTTTATCCGAAGCCCATTCTCTAGGCTTGGCTTGTTTATATCAGCAAGAATGTTACCCAAGTGCGCTGCCGAAGAAGAGACGAACGAAGAAGTGACGATGTCATTAGCGAAGCGGAGGTTTTTTAATCTGACTTAAATAAATATTAGATACGAAACAGTTTCAAAGACACACTTACAGTGTATATTAATATGTTTATGTCTAATGGCAGTCGCAAAATTCGGCGCTTCGCCATTCACTTCACAACTATAGTTTCCTGACGACTCCTGGGTCAGGTTCACCAACGCCACGGCGGTGATTGAAGAACGTCCTAGCTGGAATTGAAAGGCAAAAATAATAAGTATAGTTTAAGGCAATTTTGTATTTCGCCTGCAGTTTCTCAATAAGAAATATCGAAATAAGTACCTACGTTTTAAAGAAAACAAAGTTTTCATAGAAAAGAAAGTTAAAATGCCCATGTTTCTGTTGTAGCATACCCGCTCAACTGTCAAGCCAACTTTAATGGCGATTACTGCCAATCTACTTCTAAAGTAGATAAAAATGTTCATAAAGTAGATAGAGGTAGTAGATTTATCTCTGGAAGCAGGTCCCATGTAATTAAAAAAGAAACAATTTTGTAATAAGAAAAATACACTATTATTGTGAATACACTTTGATATAGTTGACTCAAACTCTAATGTAACGGAAGTCACTGGTAGAAAAATATATTTAACAAATAACATTAAATACAGAGCATGTGAATTGTATATAGCGGCTACGCCATGAATTACAATGTGACCACCCACTATTTCCCGTATATCCGTATTACCGTATACTGTACACTAATAACGTCACATTACCAGACGACATTGGAATAATCGCTATGAATAATGACACGAATAGCCGGTGACACAGTCATTCTTGCGATGCCATAAAACAAAAAAAAAAGAGTGATTCTTTGACAGATGGCGAAAGATGGCAGGAATCTCAAAGTAATTTAATCTTCTCCAGCGTTTGATGGTATATTAACAGTTCGTACGTGTTATTGGCAAAATTGTGGTGTCTCTTCCACAAAGGCCAATTGAAGAGTTGAAGTTGAAGTTAATTTAATCTTATGAATACCGTAAGAACACAATAGAAAGACAATCCATCCCAAGCGAACGCCGGCGTTCGCTTGGGGCTTGAGTAAGGCAAATAAGTTGTGCTATTTCCTATGGCTACAAGCAGTCCCCCACTTCGATTGAACCCCAAAAATCGATTACAACACATTCAAGGTCGACCGCAACGATGGTTCAACTTGTGTGACGAGGATTATAACCGATTTTCAGGTCTCAATTGAATCCTCTCTTAAGATAAAAATATAACAAAAAATTCAGTATGGGCTATGCGTTGATATGTCAGACAGTTTCTCCTTTAATTGTAAATAAAGAAAAATTAGTTGAAAAATCAGAAGGAATAATATAAATTTTTCATAGACCTGTATAACGAGGTTTTTCGACTGACATAAGCTGAAGCACTTTTGACGTAAGGAGCAACTACTTATCGAGTTCGGACCTCTTCACAGTATTGCTGATATTCCGAATAGTTTTTGAGAAGTTATAGACAGCTTTTTCCATGACGACGACGGCTCCGAAGTTTGTTTGTAACTTATTCGATGAAATACAAAAATCAAAAAGATACTCTGATTTAGCTTAGATGCTAACAACAAAAATACTGATCTAGAGAGAGATGTACGAAACGGTAAGAAGAAAAATAGGTCTAGACACAACAAATAATTATTTCAAGATTTGCGTGAGTAGAATAATTCAATCATAAATGTTTGAGGTTAAAAATATCAACATCAAATCCAGTCAATGACGTGGCTGAACAGAACGGTTCCACATGTTATTGTTTGTATAAATATACCTTCTTTAGGTTACCGGTGTCATAGAAAATAATGATTATATCAAAAATAGTAGATATAATAGGTTTTACCTATGAATTAGCCTATAATTCGTAGTGTTATATCTTTTGGATTGACTTGGAATTATAAGTTAAAATAAACTTTGTATTAAAACTACGCTATTCTTTTTTCGAAATTAGGTATTTATTGGTTTCTTTGTGTTTTGTATATTCTGGAATATCGCTCCAACTACACCAATTATAACGAGGAAGGATAATAAAAAAAACGTTTTTTCAAAACCTATTATAAAGTTTATTTGAACTTATTAGTTTAACTTACTAGTTTTTAAAAACGGCAATTTCATAGGTAAAGACTTATTTATCTTACTAGAAACTTGACCGCCCAATACGTTATTAATTTTTAGCTCCTACTTTAATTGTATTTATGGTGTACAATAAAAAGTATATCTATCTATCTCGATTGGAGAGTCGATATAATTAAAAATCTAAAATATAATAAAATATAGTTATAACAAGTTACGAACAAATAATAAACATTGCCCTGTGCTCCTAAACGACTTTTTATCCTATTTTACAAAACTTCGCGAGCACTATGTATACACTAAAGGCTTTAATTGAAAAATAAAATTAAAGTGTCGAAGTTTGTGAAAATTAAAAAAAAAACGGATTTTTTTCCCATAAAAAAAAGAAATTTTTTCTTCATCGGACCTTTAGTTAAAAAGCTCATTAAATGAAGAATATAATCCATTACTTCAATTATTTAATTTCAACTTAAGCTGGGTATTGGTATTTGAAGAAGCGCATACCTGAGAATTTGTCAAATCTTCAAAGCCTCATAACTCGGAAATCATAGGAAACACGGCAAAAATATTATGTACGGATATCGAGAACATAGACATGTATACTCAAACATTACTAAAATCGGAAACAACGAAATTTTTTAGTTGTCCGCTTCACTTGAAATGCCCCATAGGTTAATGATAGTAGTTTAAAATTGACAAAAATAAATTGGTTTATCGTCAGATTAAAGTAGGCTCAATTAAGGGAAACGTATAAGGTAAACATACATGATATAATGATAGTGATTATCGTATACTTACAGCTACAATATTTTGGAAAACTAAATACCATATAACGCCTATCAGCGCTGCGTAATGACAGTATATTACTTATATGTATTTTGTAAGTAATAGTAGACCTATATTACATACAGTACAATATTTTGTAGGTACTCGTAATTTGCAAGATTACCGTATGAATCTTGCCCAGCTTCTTGGTTGGTGCAGCTGCAGTGGTTCAGTGATTTTATTTTATTTCCACACGCAACAATATTGTAGCCGTTCTGTTACATGCAGGAGTAATATTTTTTTTACGTATAACAGCCAATCATTCTTGTGAATCAAAATCATCAAAATCAAAATTGGTTTTATTTCACTTAGGCTAACATGGGTGCATAGAAAACATCAGAAACTAGTGCACGGTTCCAAATTGGTCGTCGGTCGTTTTAGAAAGTGAGTCGTAATAGGAATTCGCTAAGTCTAGAGTGTTCTTACATTCACATTGTAAAGAAAAGCTATAGGTACATATAAAATAAAAATAAACAAGAAAAATATAAATAATTATAACTATTACCAGTTACACTATAAGATGGTAATAAAATAAATTACAAATGAATTTAAGATAATTGAGGTCTAAATAATATAAATAATATTGCAAAACCAATGCGTAAAAAAAAAAACAATGTATGTATTGAAACAAAGATGGAGCAGTTAATAGACACAATATGAATGAGTTACCAGGGGCCGCATATGCAGAAGCAGTCATTGCCAAACACGCGTGTCTTCGACATAGTCCTTAACTCTATAATATGCTTTTTTGGTTAGGACACTATTAATATGAGTTTTGAACTTTCCTTTGCTAAGTTCAGTTACTACTTTTGGCAGCTTTTATAAAAGCATATGCTGTTTATTAAAAATGACTTGCTGGTCTTGGCTAACCTCCATTTGGGTAAAACCATTTCGTGTTACTGCGCGTATTTTTGTTATGAAGATTGCTTCTAATTTTAAAAAGTCCTAAATTTCTATGAACATATAGAAAACTTTCTAAGGTATAAAGAGAAGGCAGAGTCAGTATATCGATTTCTTTGAATTTATCTCTGAGAGACTCGCGAGGACCCATTTTATAAATGGCCCGGATCGCTCTCTTTTATAATATGAAAATTGAGTCTACTTTAGCTGCAATCCCCACAATAAAATGCCCTAAGACATAATACTGTGGAAATAAGCATAGTAGGCTATGGCTACATCTGTCAACTGTCTTATTTTTCTTACTGCATATGCAGCTGAGCTTAGTCTACCTGAGAGAGTTCTAATATGAGCGCCCCATTGCAATTTAGAATCGATAGATTTAAAAAGACAGTTTCTGTAATGACATCAAGTTTTTTGCCGTCAAGACTGACTTAAACTGACGCCAACTTGAGGGACATTCGGTTGTGAAAGTTTTATATATTTAGTTTTATTCGCATTTCATCATCATCATCATCAGCTTTTTTAATGTTCCCACTGCTGGGGCACAGGCCTCCTCTCTAGGAGAGGGAAAGGGCCGTAATCCACCACGCGGGCCCAGTGCGAGTTGGTATTCGCATTTAATAGTAGGTTATTAGCTGTAAACCGTTTGGAAAGAACAGGCATACTTTTGTTGACATGCAAAACATCCGCATCCTTTCTATCTACTTTAAAAATAAAGGAAGTGTCATCAGCAAAAATCAAAGAATTATATAATAATTAATAAATCAAAGGATAAATTAGCCGTCATACCATGGTCATTAATATAAACTAGAAAAAGGAAAGGGCCAAGAATTGATCCCGGAGCCACGCCCATCTTTGGTAGTCAAATGCTTTTGAGAGGTCACAGAATATGCCAATAGCATCCTGGGAATTCTCCCAGGATTCCAAAATGTGACTGATGAGTTTCACTCCTGCATCCGTCGTCGACCTTACTTTCGTGAAGCCAAACTGATGACCGTGCAAAATCTCATTTAAATTAAAATGTGACAAAATCTAGTCGAGCATGATTTTTTCATAAATTTTACTCAATGCTGGAAGCACAGATATAGGTCTATAATTAGAAGGATCACTTTTACTACCTGATTTGAACATTGGTACTACTTTACTATGTTTCATTAAATCAGGGAATACGCCGCTGTCTAAACATTGATTAAATATACCTATTACCTCCTGTACCTTAATACCTCGCACATCTTTGTAGGAAAAGCATCCTAGTCAAATTTAGGTAATACTATTAGTACCTATACACGAAGTGGCCGCTTATGTAAATTTGTATACAAGATACTCTTTGACAAGTCTTTTAAGATACTTTCGGGCTTCTGACAACTCGTAGCGAACGACTGTCAAAGATCTGTTTGAATGAGAGCCCAGATTAACTGCTCTGCTTAGAGTGCGTTCCAATAAAGCAGAGCGGGGCGAAGTAGAGCGGAGATGAGCAGTGATTATTAAGCATAAAGTAGCGTAGACGCTACTTTATGCTTAATATTTTTTTATGCTCAACTCACTCCGCCCCGCGCCGCTTTAACAGGCGTCACTCGGCTCCACAGTCTGTTCGACTACATTCTCTCTGGCTCGGGGCCGCGTGTTCATACGTTTTATTTGAAAATCCGCTCAGCTCCACTTCACTGCACTTACACCGTTTTCAAAGATGTAGTGGAGATTTTAAGCACTGTGATTTGCCAATTCAATGGCTGAAAAGACATCTCGGCGTCCTCACCTTCTGCATGACGGTCATCCTCACCGGGTATGGTAAGTTCTGGAGGTTCCGGCACCGGATTCATACGGAAGAAACACGTGGGTGACACCATTGTGCAATTAGCAAAGGAGGGGCCCACACGCGTGAGGGAACAGACGTCAACTTGGGCGGAGCACCGCCGTGTCCTCGATAGGGTGATCGGCGGCAAAAACCTCTCACGCTGGGCCCTGGTACAGGCCATGGTCTGGAGTGAGGAGGAATAGCAGGCGGTCGCCTCCTTCTGCGAAGCAGTAATGCTAGCGAAGGTGGAGGCCGCACGCGAGAGGGAATAGACTTTCTTACGCCCCAGTCGCCAGGATCCCGATTCTGATTTCCAGCCACCGTAGGCGTGGGCTTGCGGACGACGAACAATGGGTAGCTTGCCGTCCGGTCATCCAGTAACCGCCGAGACATCGACGGCGCGTAGTATTCCACGCGCGCCTCAAGGAGATGACTAGAAAAACGTAGGGACTCAGCAGGGTCGAAGTTAACTTTCAGATCATCTCATTCGGTTAGATATTATTATTATAATTTTTTTTTTTTATGTAATGAAAAGTCAAATTTATTATATAAATCATGAGAGTTTAACTTTTATTTTGAGATCAATTTACTTTAGTTTCCTGCTGAAGTAATTGAAGAACCCAAACCGATTCATCTTCATATAACCTACGTATTGTGTTTCCTGTAAACACAATACGTGCACAAATATGCATCCTGGAGAGCCATAATAAATTGGTAATATATACGCAGTCGACGGCATATTGACATACTTGTATAAATCAGGAGGAAATACATAATATTTACATACGAACCTTTTATAATGAATTGCTGTAAGTTAAAATGATTGAAAGGCTTTTTTGCAGTTTATCATTTCAGCTTGTGCTACGACTGAAAACGGGTCAAAGTTCAGCTCTTTGACTGTTTCAGTGAATCATTCCACAATAGACAGACACATTCATGAATAATTTATTCAATGATTTATTGGTACCTAGGTGACATTTAGATATAATCTAACAATGCTACTTGCTTGTACAACGACAGTTATATTGTTAAATGTTAACACTGACATTATCTACAGTAAAATTACGAGACACCTAGAAAATACCTATTCGCATAAATGGCACCTATGACATCTTAAATGTTTGAATAAAATTATGTATATACATCTTTCAAGTACTTTCTAAGTAAGTGCAATGTTGGTTAATCTTATGGGCAGTGGTGTAGCTAGGTGACCAAAAGCTGTAGGGCAAAAAAAATTGGGGCTCTTTTTTACGCGGGAAATCATCAAATAACCTCTCCTGCTTTGGGTGGAGTAGGAAGGAGTGTCAGGCTTTTACTGACTAAAACGAGTTGCCATGATTAAAGCAGTTATTATTATATCTAGCCTATAAGGTGCGTTGGGGAAGATCGATGCTGGGGTAATAACGTATGTATTAAATATCACACGTATTTAGCTATATTTTCAATTCTCTCACACTCACATTGCGTGCTACTTCATTATTTTCGGCCCGCTGAACAATGTGGCTAGCATTAAAAAATCTAGCCAAATAAGAGGGACATTTGATATATAGATCAAATGTCCCTACCCCAGCGTCGATCTTACTCTAACACACTATACTGTCCCACTGCTGGGAAAAGGTTCCAGTGTTGTCTTCCAGTGTTCTCGATTTTAAGCCACTTCTTGCCAATTTATAAGGACGATATCTAAGTCATCCCACCATCTCCTTCCATTAGTGTTGCAATCTATTTTATTTAGATTTTTAAAGTGGGAGAACTTCTCGGTAGTTCAATAAGAGGTTTGCTAATCAGGTTTGGGGGCCCCGGGGTACTGCCTCGCCTAGCATTTAGGGAGCTATGCCAGCTTGAGGTTTGATCATTTTGCATTGACATTACCTATTCTAGGGAGACGTATCGTCGATTTAACATTCAGTCGTCATTTTTTTCATTTTATTCGCTACGAGTAGAGAAAATAATAATAATAATATTTAATTAACCGCGAATAGACTTGCCACGCGCATGGGAAGCATACTTCCCATGAGCTTAGAGAACAAATTCTCTACACCAAGCAACTACAAAGATAGCTTAATTTACAAGCTTTTATTTAGTTTCACTTGTCCTGTTTGTCTGTAATCAAATTTTACAAATTAGATTTGATCCACTTTTCGATTAGCTCCATGTCATAAGACATGCAGCTGATCAGATAATGGAACCGGAAGGTGGTCATAGGAACTCTTTAGTTAAACGACACAATAACCCCATCGAGCCTGAAGCTCGTATGATTTATTTTGGCGAGTAGATGGCAACCAGAGTCTAATGATGGAGCTGAAAGATGGCAATAAGAACTCGGTAATAAGCGCGATAAATGTTTGTCTTTTTTGGAATTGTCTTAATAAGTATTAATTATAGGTATATAATATCGTGCTATAAAAGCTGATTTTCATTGAAAACTTGTTTTGGTTCAATTTAAATAAATGTTATACGGAGAAGACTTAAAAAAAAATATACTTATTTTCTATAATATCAGATTAAAATGTAGCACATCTATCTGTCGCTTAACTAGTCGTTGGAGTTTTAGCCGACGATAACGTTTTTTCGCATGTAAGAGTTATTGGCATTCAAAGGGTTAAAAATATGAGTATAATTATCTTCATGACCCCCGACAGCATTTTCAAATCTTTCAGCATTGTCGCGTATACTGACGATGTTCAAAGCGCTCGTGGAGACCAATCCTGGGTTGGCTTTGTTCGCCATTATGGAAGACAATATTATTAGAAAGTTTGCGGTTTTGAGATGACAGTGTGAAAGGATTAGCGTATTTTAGTGACAATCGCTATTTTACTGTACTAAAACAAAATAAATAGTTGTCTAGGGAATAAAAACCCGCTGAATAAAGTATAAAATTGTATGTTAGTAATCGAAAAAATGAATGCTTTTTTGACTCACATCAACATCAACACCAGCCATTCGAAAATAAGATACAGGAGGATCATTTTTAGGCACATAGCGGTAGAACTCGTGCCCGTCTTTGTACCACTTGACGTTATACAGGGTGTCTCCTTGGAGGTCGTACTGGCAACCGAGGAGGGCCATTCCACCTTCAGGCTCATGAGTAGGTACCCGAAGCTCTACTAAACGTAGGCTCTTGACTGAATCTGAAAAATATATAAAATACAATATAAGCATAAAGAAAACAGAAAATATATGCTTGAAAAATGTGACAGAGGCGATAGTCATCATCATCATCAGCTTTTTAATGTTTCCACTGCTGGGACTCAGGCCTCCTCTCTAAGAGAGGGAATGGGCCGTAATTCACCACGCGGGCCCAGTGCGGCTTGGTGAATGTCACATGTCTTCGAATTTTTGGTTCTAGGACATGTCGGTTTCCTCACGATGTTTTCCTTCACCGTTTTTGAGAGCAGTGGAGATGAAATAAATTACACAAAGTAATGCGCCTGGCTGAGTTTAAACCCGCGACCTACAACTCGTAAGTCGGGGCCGTTACCACACGGCCACCACTGCTCTCACTGCTAAAAGTTGAGGTGTTGAATAACGGGCGAGAATTCATAAGTTCGATTCCCATTTGCATTTTAATTGTGGTCCCACACTTACTTAGTTTGATTTGACGACCGTGTATATTAGTATAATACACACTGTTAATCAATATTTAAAAATAAAAAAGTTGATATTTTTTTAAATTAATTGGTTTGACTGTTTTAATCACCAATTAGTTGATTGGGGTCAAAACAAATCAGCGTCCAGTTCGTAGTTGAATATAAAGGATATAATTATGAAGGATGATAATCTAAATATTAAATCATCACAAAAATGTTACTTAGACACTGGAATAAAGAGTTACTTATATTTTGTTGAAATAATGAAAAGTGAGTTTCCATATTTCGTACATCCTCTAAAAACTGACTTAACACTAATGATAAAGAGGATAAGATTAAAATGTACTTTAATTAGCTATAACTGTAGCGTTAATACAAATTTAAATAAAGTAAAACGCAAACATTCGTAAAACAGTTTTTATATACCTATGTATCAAGAGGTATTGTTTTACCCTAACTAATAATTACAAGGTTTTTGAGCATTAATAGGCCTATGTAAAAAAGTGAACGTCCTTCGACTGAAATTATGAAGATGATGAATACATAAATAAAATTTTCTCAATTCTTAAAATTATCTCTAAAATTATACATCATCATCATCATCATCATCAGTCTTTTTAATGTTCCCACTGCTGGGACACAGGCCTCCTCTCTAAGAGAGGGAAAATTATACATACGTAAGTAGAATTATGAGATTTAGCAATCTGACGAAGTTTTGTAAAGGTTTACTGATCAGTTTATAAACTTGATACTCATTAACATCAATCTAATGAAATACTCATATAATACACAGAAATTTTTGACACTGAGTATAATTGACTGTGACTCATTCACAGATACAGAAGTAGAACTCGACTACGAACGAACTATACAGACGTAGGTACCTAGGTACCTGGCTGAATGTCACGAATGCGTACGCTCATAGTGGTTAGGAGTACACACCGGACATAACAGGCAGCTAAAACTATAGTACAATGAGTGTACTGAAGTACAATACCTTGCGTCCACAACAACAACAACACGAGAATCGTCCTGCCAAACATCGTGGTACAGTATTTTCAGCAGTCCGTCTCATAACCACGCGCGCACTTCACGGTACTGCGACAGCTGGACAGTCGCACTTCACTTCACATCACACGGGTCCGTCACTAATAAATCACTGGCTCGAATAATTTAAATAAACATCAATAACAATTGTATATTGAATTCAGTTAAAATCTGCCGTTTGCAGAGTCTAAATAGGCCAGCGAAATTCCGGCGACACCGTTCTAAATTTAAAACTGGTCGCCACTGAACTGTCTAGCGCATGCGCCGTGCTAACAACGTACTGCCAATATCAAGAAGATTGCGTGTCAATGAATAATATTTGCAGTTTTTATTTAATTTCAAGCGTGCACTTTTTCTGTGAGCGTACACGCAGTGTGCAGGGTTAGTGGCGTGAGTTCAACAAATTTTATTGGGGTGCATACTTGTGACTCAGACCAAATATATGCAATTATGTAAATTACAGTGTGTTTTACCGGCATTAATTATAATGATTAAAGACTTTACATAGCTAATAGTTTGTTTGAACAACCGCTAATTTTTGTGAATGTTCGTGACACATCAGCGAGAGAATAATGACGCTAGCTAACACTCTATTTGTATGAGTTTTTTGTTTACCTATTGTTTTTGACTTTCATTGTGTGTGGGATGGGATCGGGAAAGGATGACCATCCTTTGTTATGAAAAAAATATACACGATATTCCTAATTTTTTTTTTGTTTAATATGATAGTAGAAAGTGACTGCAAAATAATTTTTGTAGTCGATACGAATATTTCAATTATACAAACATTACCTGAAATGATTTCACTGTAAAAAATTGTACTTACCATTTTAATTTGTACCTCACCTTAAGTTCAGACTTAAGAATAATTTATTTATGATCACGCTTTATGTATCCGCTACGTAGCCTAAGTTCTTTTCCTGGTTCTAGAGTGGAGAATGTACGTAGGTACCGACCGGAAGACACAGCGTTGGAA
The DNA here is from genome assembly GCA_958295575.1 of Leucania comma. NCBI lineage: Eukaryota > Metazoa > Arthropoda > Insecta > Lepidoptera > Noctuidae > Leucania > Leucania comma. The sequence continues at coordinate 8,817,420 of OY282469.1, forward strand.
GGTCATGGTGAGGGTCATGGGAATCCATTGGAAGCAAGATGCACAAGAGCGGCCATTGTGGCAGCGCTTGGGGGAGACCTAAAATAACAGTACCAAGTAATGAAAAAAATAAATACTTAAATACATACATCTACGAGTATGTGTACTAACATAAATTATAATAAATAATAATATATAACAATCAATATCAACTAGTTCCTAAAAATATTACTTTAGTGACATATTATAACATATAAAAATAATTTTATTAAACAATATTAACTTAATGTTGAAATATGTATATATATCTATAATAATAATAATACTATACAATACTAAAATAATACGACTACTTATTTTTTTCAATAATAAATTGGCTAAAAGTGCAATAATTAATAATGAATTTTATTAAATTATATTCGTCGTCTCTCCTATAAAACAGACTTTGCTGTGCCCGAAGGGGTCCATAATTGAATCTTTTAGACAACATACCATCTCTGTAACAGTATGGAACGTAATAGAGTATTGAGTATGAAGTCCTATGTCTAGCAGTGGAATTTTTTCGTCTGAAATGATGATGAATTTATTCTTTTTTAAATGTTCCGCTGGATATTTAGATTAATTTAGAAATATTTGTAGGTAATCAGGTTAATTTCATACTTGTTCATTTCATGCTGTGTCATAAATGGGTGAATTGATGAAAGAGGGTTCAGCATAAATAAATTAATGAAAAAAAATGTATCTAAAACGTAACCTTAACTGATTTAAAAAATACCGCATATTGTATGCTTTATTTCCGTGGTTCCGTACACATCCTGGCGAGAGAAGCTCAAGTTATTTCCGTTGTTGCAGTCGCGCGTCTGGCGCTAGTTCTAAGACTATTCGCTAGATGTCGCACATTGTCTGCTCGCGGAGTTTCAAACGGCGCATTGTGGGAAGTTTCAATAGTTTGACTCAGGCTATTTTGTAAAGGTGTGGGAAAAGCGAAGAGATAAAACTAAAAGAAAGATAGTGCAGTAGATTTTCGAAAAAATAATGATCATTTTTTCTTTTTAATAGACGAATTTCATTATTCATTCAAAGGATATTACGTAGAGCTAAAAAGAGCCCACAACAAGGTGAAATCTACTGTTGCTGTGTAGATATTAGCTATGCAGGACATATTCCTATTCTTACCTAGAGATAACCTGAAGCAATCAGTGCTTCTGAAGAATTTCTATTTTGTCGTACAAAATAAGAATGAGAAATAAGACCATACCTACACATCTAATCAATCAATCATGTAATACGGACAACAGGCTAGACAATAGGTCCCTTGGTTTGGCAGACGTCGCGGCAGACCCTGGTGGAGGCAGCGCGATGGACTATTTTGATAAAAACTAGCCCATAACAGCCCAAGTAAGAGAAAGGTTAAAGAAGAGTAAAATGCTGGGGCCCAGTAGTGGGATAGCACAAGCTGATAATAAATATTGAGCAGAAAGCTCAGATTATATATAAGGTCGGCACAACGTACAGCCATTTTGCACGGTCGTGGCGCATATTTTCCGTAAAGAATGTTTATAATTTGTAAGATAGTCTTAAGACTGCGTCTTTTCCCGCAAATAAATGGTTTTTCTTTCTTTCTTTGAACAATTAGGTACTGTAATTTCAATCAAGGACTGAGCATTTGTTAAAGCATAAAAGAAATAATTCTCCAAACCGAATTTTGATCCTGGTGGCCAATTTCAATAGTTATTGACAAAGTACGCAGGAGATACCATAGTCTTCAAGCGTGTGCGCAAACACAGGTGATTTTCTGTTTCTGTATTTTTATTACCTAATGGGAGAGATCAGGTGTACAAACCATAGGTTTATATAACTAATGGAAAAACTCAATGGCACTTTTTGCCCCACAAAATGGGTATCGATTAAGTAAGGAGTGATATGAATGAAAAGGGATAGTGATATTGTGACGGGAGACAGGACAGAGTGGAAGATAAAAAGTGTTGGACCGATCTCAAATAACAAAGATAGGGGCAGGAAGAAGAAGAAGAATAAGACATGAGATCGAACCAAAGACTAACCACTGAACAGTCGCCCTTGTAGGTAATTACGAAACAACGAGGCAATTGCAAAGCATAATATATAATTAAAAATTATAAAAATACCCTGACAGTCCTTGTCATCAATATGAAATGTTTAGAACTGGTCAAGACGAATCTAATGAGCCCAAACTCGATGGGTTTACTAGTAGACGTTCCAAAGTTCCATCAGCCACCTCCCAGTTCTAGCATCATGTCCTTGTCATCACGAGAAATGTATAGAACTGGTCAAGATGAATCTAATGAGCCTAAAGTTAATGGGTTTACTATTAGGCATTCCAAAGTTCCATCAGCCAGCTTCCAGTTCTAGCATCAGGTCCTTGCCATCATGAGAAATATATAGCTCTAGTCTAATGAGCCCAAACTCGATAGGTTTGCTTTGTTAATAAGCAATCCAGGGTTCTTAGCTTCGAGCTCCATTATCAGACCAGCTAAATGGCACCAGATTGTACACGAATATTATTTTTTTAATATTAGGTCACACATATATTTAAAATAAAGTAAACACCCATTAAATGCTTAGAAACCCTACCGCAGTTAACAAACGAGCTGATGATGATATACCTGCACAGGTCTTCATAAATTTTAGCTAAGGACCATTTTGATCAAACCAGCCTTCAAACAAAAAAAACTGCATTAAAATCGGTCCATTCGTTTAGGCGCTACGATGCCACGGACAGACACACAGACAGACAGACAGGTCAAACTTATAAGACCCCTCTTTTCCATCGGGGTTTAAAAATCACACTAATATTATAAACGAAAGTTTATGAGTGTGTGTGTATAGTTGTTACTTACTTCTTTACACTCAAAAAGCTGAATCGATTTCTAAGAAATTATTTTAGGTGGGTAGATCATGTCCTGAAATAGCAATAATATACTTACTCTATTTCTTGGAAGTAGGTTGTCTAGGGGTAATTTTCAACAATCACGCGGACGAAGCCGTCGCCTGGAGTTAGCATAAACACAAAAGTGCCAGCATCCAATTTTTCAGCTGTAATTCCCACCTTACTCGAAGATTAGCTCCTTATAAACTTCACCTCATTCTTATTTGCTCTCAAGAGGTGAAAATAGCGCTCCAACGGCTAGAGATTGTACTGTATCCCGCTCTTAAACTATTGTAGTAAGCCCAATCCTATTCCCGCGGGGGAGCACATTCAGTTGCCAGGACGTTCCACACTCTAGAGGGAATATTATCCTGTGGATACGATGCTCTCTTTTAAAGGATCTGGACGGTTTTGGGTAAGATATTCTTATTTAATTTCGTACCGGTAGGTTTTGTATTTTTCATGTGCTGAATTACAGCGGTGGCCGAGTGGTAACAGCCCCGACTTACGAGTTGTAGGTCACAGGGTCAAACCCAGCCAGGCGCATCACTTTGTGTAATTTATTTCATCACCACTGCTCTCAAAACGGTGAAAGAAAACATCGTGAGGAAACCGGCATGTCCTAGAACCAAAAATTCGACAACATGCGACACTCCCCAACCAGCACTGGGCCCGCGTGGTGGATTACGGCCCATTCCCTCTCTTAGAGAGGAGGTCTGTATCCCAGCAGTGGGAACATTAAAAGGCTGATGATGATGATGAAATTACAGTGGGTTTTTAGGGATTGTAGGTTGTTTCAAAAATTGTAAACGTAAGTAAAGCACTAAACAAATAAAAACAATAAATATATACATGCATTTAATATTATTTTTTACTAAATGCATCAGAACGAATATTCGATGCTTATAACTACCAAAAAAAAAAAATTGTCGATCAGTCTGTCTGTCTGTCGGTTTATTCCGGTTAATCTCCAGATTAGCTGGACTGATTTTAATAGGACTGTCACTGGTAGTTAACTAATGTTATATGGAGTAACTTAGGCTACTTATTTGAGAAAAAGTATTAGCATACCGCGAAAAAACTTCTTGAAATTGTCATCAAATGGCATTGTGCTGTTTTAAGAACCCGACACGGACAAAGTCACGGGAACCAACTACTCGGATACATAATGCTATACATGTAACATTCATCAAAAGTAGTTTGTTACAAATAGAGCCTGATTACAGAGTTGTGTTCGAGTTATTTCATTTAGCTCAACTTGCGAATCTAAATTCGAAATGGTACGGACCAAATAGCGTTGTAATAAAATAAAGTTTAACTGAATATCATTTAAATACATGTTTCAATGTATTTAATTATTTACGTAATTATTTTATTTAATACCAATTTACTGTTCCAAGCGGCTGCTGGAACGTAATTGTGTTGTGTACAAACGAATCATAACCACATCACTAACAGTTAATATTTAGTTTAAAGCGGTTACCCAACTAACTAACCTTGAATTTGTACAATTCGGTGTACAACAAAGCTTCGGATATCTCAATTAATGTCGAGTTGCGGTACACGGAAGGCACGGTCCACGGCCGACATATGGACAAATAAGTCTATTTGCGAACATTTAATATTCGCTTCGGACCCGTGTTAATTAAGCCGGGTTGTTGGGTCCGGTGCCCCTGGTGCCCAATGCCCAATGCCCGCACCCTCGAATCACCCTCGACTCGATAAAAGAAACAAAACACTCGCTACCAACAAACAGACGCGAACCCACAATACGTTTCTAAAGCTTTTTGTCAAAAAATTTAAAATAACTCGTTCAATATTTCCTGTATACGTACGTCTGCTATTGACAACATTTAACAATAAATGTTGTCAATAGCAGACGTACGTACGAAGCAAATAACGTAATGTGTTCATGAAATACTAAATACTTTAACAAAGATGCTTCTTTTAACAGTAGCAAAGACTTTCTTAATTAATGATAACTAAAATTTTTTGCTTGATGTAAGTAATAAAGAAGATATTTGTGTTCCATTAGAAGTTAGAATAGAATAAACTTAGAAGTCATTGCTTAATTAGACAAACATCGATATTTATGACTTTTCTTTCATGAAATCTGTGCCTCTAAATTTTTTATAGCGAGGGGAGGCAGGTGCGACCAAACCGCGATACAGTTGTAATAAGTAACTGCCTCCATCGCTTGACCGATAAAAGGCAAAATAAATCTCAATAAACCCGCCTCACGTGGCGCACACGAATGAATGATTAAACGGAGGCGTTTCTTCATTTGTTTTCACTTTGGTTCGGACAACACGATGGTGTGTGTGTAGTCTAGCTTTACTAAGGGAAAATTACACCGCCCGTGGGAACTCGCGCGAGTATATCATCATTAGAGGAGCCGCGGCCGGGGGACACGCCTCGTCTTTATAAAAGATTCAGCCTGATACAAACGAGACGGACGAGTAATGGCTGAGTTACTTGTGCGTTGTTCGCACAACTTTACACACACACAGTATTTCATTTAGGCGCCATTAAAATTAACCAAGACCTATGGGCGTGTGCGCACAAGTAATCTCGGCAATTAACGCCCTGTATCGCATACTCTTACAATGGATGGCTCATAATTAGAATGAATAGCAGGCGCATATACAAAGCTTTCACCAGGTTTAAGCGAACTTGAGGGAAATTCGTTGTTGGCCTGTAATTGCCCTTTTTCTTAGAGGAACCTTCATAGGTAAGTATCCATTCGTAAAATTTTGCATATTTCAGCAATTATGCAGATACTGTTTGAAATTATAGCTTTGTACAGATCGATATTCTCCTAAAAGCACTCACAGGTAGAAATAACAATTCTTAAAACATTAAGCTGCTGATAGGCAGAGAAGCTACGAACGACCTAAAACCATTTTCGGAATGATGGTTAGTAAAACTGAATTCCAGAGCTTTTCGAATTTCGAATCTTCTTTTTAAAATTATTTGTGAGATCGTTATTTTCTCAGGTTAAGTATCCCTTTGAAGAACTGTATTTTAAGATTTCATTTAGCCTTGCCCTCTGCTGCTAAGTAATTTCGTTGGACTTCACGCCAACTTGGCGACCTCTGCACAAACGTCCGCGAGGTAAATTTTGCAACTTGACTGGTATATTATTAAGTTGAAAACTTTAAATGCAGGACATTTATGAAACTGTCTAGTGGGCGGTGGCCGCAAAGTTTTGTTAATCAGAATAGCGGGAGGTAGCTGTCGGGTCAAACTAGTTAGAATTTTCACCTCCGCTATCCCTTGGCATGGGCTCGACCGGGAATATTTTAAAATTATTCAATTTACATAGGTTAATTGCCCACTTAGTCTAGGAAACTACGTGTGGCCTGAATTTTGTGAATTAAATTGGCTAATCATTACATAACAGTCAGGTTATTTGATGTCAGCCAAAGTGACGGGGACTTTTCGAGTTGCCTGCTTTGGTGTTGTTTGAAAGAGTTACCATGGTCCTGGAACGTAAAGGGCAACAGAAGAAACACAAGCCGGTTTTAGTCAGTAAAAGTCTGACACTCCCTCTTGATAGAATAGAATTGAATCTTTATTTGCACAGAAAGTAGATACAGGTTACAGGTGTTTGTCAAGTTTGATGATCCATTAAATAATAATATGTTATTATTATTATGAGCCTGTAGTGTCCCACTGCAGGGCAAAGGCCTCCCTTCCTTCTCATATGTTAAATAATAATATTCCCAAAACAGACACATTCAAATTACCCAGAGTTTCACGTCATTATATAATGCTGTCAGTTTCAAGCTGAAAATAATTAAAATAGGGAAATTATAAGTCAATCTACACATTTCTTTATTGCCCACGTGATCAAATTTCTCCATTTTTAACAAAGCTAATTTAAAAAGCCTGAAAAATGAGATAGCCTCTAATAAACTAAATCATCTTTTTTTAAAACGGCAACCCAATACTCTTAGTTCAAGAACGAGCGAAAAGAGCTCAAAATTTTTGGGTATTCCGACAAAACCAGGTTAGGTTAGAAAGCTAGGGCAAGTCCCTCTCCCAACTTGGTTTTGGTGGTTATTTTTTTTTTTGTAAACACCCAAAAAGTAGCTTACATAGAAGGTAACTAATGGCTATGATAGTACCATTCTGACGCTTGTTAATTGTGGCAGATTTAGTGATTTAGAAGGCAATGTAGATTTTTAGAAGCGAATTGAGCTATTATTAAAAAGTTGTTTTATTAGTACCTATTAAAATATACCTGCTAAAAATCAAATTATACCATCTAATCTTTTGGTTAAGAGTAGACAGTAGACGCGTATTTTAGACGAAATCATCCTCTAAACCTGATCAGTTAAATACAATATAATATTCCACAACTATCACACAACGCTGTCTAGTCCTAAGCTAAGCAGAGCTTCTGTAATGGGTACTAGACAATTGATAAACATACTTATATATTTCTAAATACACACTTATTAAATTACAGATAAACTACACCCAGACGGAACAAATGATCGTGCTCATCACACAAACATTTGTCCTGGGTGGGAATCGAACCCACAACCTCCGGCATAGCAGTCAGGGCCAGTAACCACTAGACCAACAGGACAGTCAAGTAGATTAAATATTTGAAATTTATGTATTATTTCGGCCATCAATAAAGGCACGCCACCATGTGTAAACTGTGTAGGCTCATAAAGTATACTCAATAGCGTTGTTCTGCTGGCTGTGTCCTTGTGTGCCGAGGAGTGAACATTAATTCATATTTCTTTTATTACTGTATGTCTGTTTGGCGCTCTCAGCCTCCAATAGAGTGTTCACCGCTTCCCCAGGGTGTCGTAGGCAGTGACGAGGGATTATACACGGAACAGGGCCGACCATCAACCTGTTTATGATCATACATACGTGTATATTATATTCGGTTTACTTCTGGAGTTACGTTATGTATTAAGAATGCTAATACTCCTTTTTTACATGGGAAATCATTATTAATGATTTATTATTCAACTATTTATGTACACCCATAAGATAAAATATAAGAAGAAAGAATGGATGCTTACTTCTAAAGAGGTCTCTTGTAGCATTTCGAAAGGAGAATTAGAAATAATAGAGATGTAGACACCGTATGTAACAGTTATAGGGAAATCACCAAAATACCTAGTTATCAATGAAATTATATAACATGCAAATAAAGATATACTATTAATAATCAAATTTTTCCTTCCACTCTGTGTAGGGCGAGAGAATGTCAGACTTTCGAAGATTTGACCAGCATTCCTTCGGATATTGAACTTTTGTGAGGGCCATGGCTAGTCTTTCGAACAAACCCGCAGGCCTAATAGGATGCCAACACCCCAGTCCCCTAGCTAAGTCACAATCGCCTGAAGTTGGCCATCTAATTCCTTTGTTCTAACCACGTGACTAAACGTTGAGATGACGTCAGAACAAAGGAATTGGAGGCGTGGCCAACTCCAAGCGTTTACGCTTAACGAAACGATCGAAACGACTTATTGCTGAACCTTATCGTTACTAACCTGCAGGGCTATTGGCTAACTTTTTCAAAACAGTTGACAACTGGCATTGGATGTACACTAAACTTCGTTGTCAACTAACAATTTCATAACTTTGGTATTACGTATGACATCAAGTGGCTATCAAACTGCAGTGGACAAGTGGTGGCTAACAAAATTTAACGTTGCTTATTGTCCCAGCTCTAGTTTTTATCGACTATTATACAGCTAAGTTAAATATCGCATGTTCAGCTAAAGCTCACAATCACGATTTTAAAAGTATAGATACAATAACATCTGTCAAAACTTGTTACGGTGGATATCAAAGGCACCGGTGGATAATGACGTCATATCAGTTGGTCACTAAAGATAGGCGATACGAAATTAGCTGTTTGACAGTTATACGATGTACATTCTAGCAAGTGATCTTCACTTGAGCTGTCAACAGAGTTATGCAATAGCCCCGCTAGTCTGGTACAAATATTATTCAGATCTTAACCAAAATATTTGTAGTTCGTCTAACTTGGTCGTTGGTTTACCAACACTTCTCTAACCAATTATAACATTATAATTTGGCATATTAAAATAATGTTTTAATTGGTTATAGGTTTAACGAGGAGTAATATCCATAGCTTCTATGCATTTGCCATTTGCTACTATTGGCTTCAGTTGATAATTTCCATTTAATCATCATTGTAATTACACTTAGCTAATATGCTTTCTGCTAATCCGCTGCAATAAACCGTCAAAGAGGAAATTGCTCAAATCATCACGGATAATACACCGGCCAGTCAGAATAATGCAGATTGCCATATATAGGGTGACTGGTAATTAGTGAAAATACTTAAAAATCTGCCAAGTGCGAACATAAATATACTTTTCAAAGTATATTTATATACTTTTCAATACACTTGCTCAGAAAGTGACTTTTATTGCACTACACTTAGGTATATAATGGCACCTGTTACCAAAATATGACATTTTGATTACCATTACGCACTAGTGCTGTAATGTAGCTATAACCTTTTTGTTCAACCTCTTTGTTCGCAAAACAAATATTGAATACGAAAAAGTAAAAATTGTTTGTGGTCTATGGTCGTCATTTAAAGACGCGCGCGGTTTTTGGCGTAATTTTTTCGAGTGAAATTCATGGTCTGTATCTATTAATAAAATAAAATCAAATAGTACATTTTAAAATGTTACATCCATATTCTATTGTCACTACGAATGACATAAACGTAAAAACTTTTCACACAAGAAAACAAACGACGACTAGGCAATATGATTAAAAGACCATATAGCCATAGCCTAGCGCGTGCTCATAGGCAACAGATTTAATTTTTTTACCGCCATGTTATGAAAAATTTTACTAGTTTTACCGTTGTATTATTAGTTAACTTAATTATTTTTCTTCACAAGTGTATTGAAAAACGTCGTATGATACGTGAACTTGGCAGATTTTTTTTTTTAATTACATGAAATTCATAATTATGTACTGTTTTGTTTTTGTTTTTACTAACTTCGTTTTGTTGTGCTGCTAGGCAAATGCTTTCCTACTTTTCTTCTTGTTCTCTTTACTCAAAGCTGCCAAAGCCTAATCTTTTTGAAGAAGTCCTGCTTATTCTGCCATCTTTGCATGGGTCTCCCGTAATATTCCTTGCCATTGTGTTCCACAGGGACTTCTTATATTATTAGCGGTTCTTATTTATTACTCGTATCTTCATTTAATTCAATTTCAGTTTTTGTGGTAGATGAACAAACAAATACTATAATTTATTCGTTAAAATTAGATCATCATCATCATCATTTCAGCCGAAAGACATCCATTGTTGGAGATAGGCCTCCCCCAAGTTTCGCCACAATGAACGGTCCTGTGCGTTTTGCATCCACCGGATTCCCGCAACCTTTACCAGGTCATCGGTCCACCTTGTAGGAAGCCTTCCAACGCTACGTCTTCCGGTACGTGGCCGCCATTCCAGAACCTTCCGGCCCCAACGGCCATCCGTTCTGCGAGCACTGTGCCCTGCCCATTGCCAGCTATGTTTGGCAATTCTTCGTGCTATGTCGGTAACCTTGGTTCTCCTGCGGATATCCTCATTCCCGGAATCAAGGGTAGGCGAGCACTAGGGACCATCTTTCTGTTGTGCTGTTCATATTTGGGGGGAGGGGGTGCCATGATCGCCAAGCAAAAATTAGATGCGCTATTGTTATGATTATCATCAACCAATGTTGCCTGTTTATTGTTATTCGCTCTTGAATTCGGTTAGCGTTGTAAGCTTACAGAAATTGAAGCTATTTTTATAAGAATTTTAGTAATAGGCACTGTACCTATGAATACTTTCTTCTCAGTAATACAATTTAAGTTATCTAGTAGTTATCTTTTATATTATTGTATATAATACAGTTAAAACTGGTAATTTGTGAAAATTAGCTGCAAGAATTGGTTAGAAGTCCATATTTTAGACCGGTAAAAACTATATTTTAAACCTGTACCTGTTTACAGATCACAAGAACGTTTCGTATTTGACTAAAAAAAGTCAAAACTAGTTTCAACTGATTTTGTAGCATAATATTATTATAGTACCTAGTTATACCTAATGGCAATGGCATTTTATACGTTGTAAAAATATAAAACAAATCATAAGATAAAAAAAAACTTATGAAGACATATTTTTTTCACATTTAAATTGAAGTCGTAATACTGCGTGTCAGTGAAAATCAATGTGACAAACTCATTAAAAACTTGACACATGGGAAATTAGAGGTAGTGGAGTTTTTGATAAATGGAGGCCGAGATGCGGAAGGCCTTCCAAAACCGCAATTCCATTTACACATATACTCGTATACGTACAACATCAGGATGTTTAATCAATTTTCTTCTTTTTTGGGAGGGAAATCATCAAATAAGTCCTCCCACTCTGGGTGAAGCAAGAGAGAGTGTCAGACTTTTACTGACTAAAACCCACCTATGTTCCTTCAATTCCCCTTCTATTTCAGAGTCACGGTAACTTCGACTGGCCTGTTGGTCTAGCGGTTCATGGCTCTGACTGCTATGCCGGAGGACGTGGGTGTAATTCCCACTTAGGACAAATGTTTGTGTGATGAGCACGATCATTTGTTCTGTGTCTGGGTGTAATTTATCTATTATATGTTTGTATTTAGAAAAATATGTATATAAGTATGTTTATCAGTTGTCTCTTGTCTAGTACTCATAACACAAACTCGGCTTAGCTTGGGACTAGACGGCGCTGTATGATAGTAAAAAAAACGCGCAAGCAATCCTCAGAACCCTTCAGTTATGGGCCCAACTCATCACCGTAGCTTTTTGCCAACTAGCTTGGTGATTTGCTTCCAGTCTGACCTGATGCGGATGAATACCATGTTCTATATGGAGCGACTGCCTATCAGACCTACACAATCCAGTTAGAGTCTCACGAGTGACGCTACCCCGCTCGTACGGCCCGTCGATTCGTCGAAATATTTGCGGTGCGGAGCCGCAACGCATCGTGTGGTCCGGCCCTTACTGGGTAACACGATACCCTTTTGCTGCTCATACTTTCTGGTGTCTGACTACCTGTGAGGCCTGCTGGGCTCCTAAGATTTTGCTGACATCTCCTTGAGGCGCGCGTAGAACACTACGCGCCGTCGACGATTCGAGCTCGGACCGGATGGTTACCGGACGGCTGGACGGCGAGCTACCCATTGCTCACCGTTCTCAAGCCCACAGCAACTTCCTAGATAAACGTAGAAAAGTACATATGAAACGGCAATCTCTTGGATGAGAGGTACCTACTACCTACAACCAATAATAACACAACTGCAGGTATTTAGTCCTAACCACCTTCGACAAAATGAGTCAAACAATTTAACAAAGATAACAATTTATGCAAATGTAAAGAAATTATGCGAACTTTTAATTGGCCTTTAGGGCAGCATAGTACCACCCTAACAACACTATTACACAAATTAACAGCATGTAATGTTCGCGAGCACTCCCAGGTCTGCCAACGTTATAATATAATATATCAGCATTGCACGCCATTATCTTCTTATATGAAGGTAATATTGTTTATTGCTACAAGCCTACGCGATATTAAATACCGACCGGCCTGAAAGACTTACAGGGGCGCAGATTTTCAGCAGAGAGGTGAAAATTGCATATTCATCATTTATTAAAGTTACCTGTAGCTTTTTGTAAGAATATTAAGAAAAGTTGCGGATAAAAAGTCCTATCTTAGCTAATTTTTTGAGTAATATTTTTGGCTTAGATATTTGTTTACCATTACAATATGTATATCCATATTTTAATGGGTTTTGTCGTAACTCAACCTCCTTGGCAACAATCGCTGAGATAGTCAGCACTAGTTGATATAAAATTTTCCGCTCCATTTTAGCGAGATCGTGTCAAATTCAATGATGATACACATTGTCCAGTTGTGTAGACACTTAAGTTATAAAACTACACCAATTTTACATCACAATATTCACTAGGAATCAATTTGCCAATATTTATAGCAACCACTGAACATCACTCGAGATTAAAAAAAATATAACGCGCAATGGTGGTTTATGGGTTCAAACCCCGGCAAGTGCTTTATTTTTGTTTATTTTATTACATTACCACTGCTCTTATTTATTTATTTACACTACATCCATATAAAGGTATAGAGGCGGACTTAATGCTTAACTCTTGAAACGGTGAAAGAAAACATCGTAAGGAAACCGACATGTGACATTCATCAACCTGGACAGAAGGTCTGAGTCCTAGCTGTGGGAACATTATAAGGCGGATTGTATTATGTTATAACATAATCAGTGGGAGAAGATACGTAAAAAAACTTTATTGATACAAGAATTTTATTGACGCTTACTATTCAATAGTGCGGTAATAAATAAGTTCAGTACCTCTACCATGAGTTTTAAGCAATAGTATTCGTCGCTACTCGATATCGACGCCGTAAATATTTTGTATGGCAAATTTTGGTTCTGCAAGTGACCGCTAGAGGCGCTGCAAAATTTGCCATACAAAATATTTACGGCGTCGATATCGAGTAGCGACGAATACTATTGCTTAAAACTCATGGTAGAGGTACTGAAGGGCTTTACTAAATAGGTAGCGTATAAGATAACCTATATACAAACAATGCTAATGAAAATCCTCTTCACTTGTTTCGTATTTAATGTATACCGACGCTGAAACTTGTTAAATAGCTTGTTATTAATTAGGTAAATGATGTGGGTAATGAAACCAGTATTAGTCTACACGAGGCATTAAGAATCCACTTTCTTAGGGCTTTTTTTACGAGTAATATGGCTGCCAGACGGTTCAATTTTTTATATTCTGATAACATCACATATAAGATTATTTACCACTGATGTTCGCAGAAAGAGACCTTTTAACATAGTTAAAAGGTAATTTGAGGAGACTTCGATATGATTTCAGCTTGATTCAGGGCTCAAAGCGAGGTACACAAAGGAAGCCAGAGAAGTGATTATGAATATTAACAACTGTTCCAAAAGCTTTAGATTTACTTGTCTACTGTACTAGAGACCTAAGACTTACTGGGTGATTACTGCTGACCTAAATAGTTTTGTGGTAGGTCCTCCTGAGATAAAGGTGTATACAGGGTGACTTTAATTTCTTGCTGGACAGGAATTTTTCAAGGTATGATGGTGTTTATGACAATTGTTGGATCACTAATTCAACATTGCTGACTTTATCCACACAGCACATTTATTTCCCTGACTTGCGCTTTCTAAAATTGACAACCGACTGCTCAAGTGGCCCGAGCACCCGCTATTAATAAAAGTGAGAACCGGATATACCGTCACCTTGGCAGAAACAGTTAACTATTTATTCAAGTCAGTGTATGTATAAAGACAACCAGAACAATCCTTACAAAAATATAAATATCTGAAACATTTGATTTAATGTCAAGACATAAAGTTCAAGAATTATTTAATGCACCACTTTAAATGTTAAATCGTCATTTGACAAAACAAATAGATATCAAAACTAACGCCATCTAGACGACAGTTATTTCTAACTTTAAAATATCAGTTGTCACACATGACAACAAATGTCAGATCATTTGAAAACCTTGTCCAAACAATAAGATTCCAACACAATGATTAACTTTTACTGTATTTATTTTTTATGGTAGGTAAAATCATCCAATAAGAAATCCCGCCCTTGGGCGGGGCGGGAGATAGTGTCAAACTCTTACTGTCTACCCTAATCCTTCATTGCCTTCGTTTCAGGGCCCCGAGGTTCAATTTCGCACAACCCTTGGCCCCAGTAGGCTTTGAACCTGCTGGGCCCCTACAGTTAGCTGACAACTCCTTGAGGTGCGCGGGAACAGTTTACTGTAGGATCAACTTTTACTGAGGATCATTTGAGAGGAGTACAGGATAACACACGAGGCGTCGATGGCTGCAGTTACCTCTGCCATTGGCAACTTGCTGCTTGTGTGTATAAGCTCTAAGAGCGGTCAATATAGGACTGTATGCAAAAGAAAAAGATGACACTATGATTGCGAATATTTCAGCGAACGCTAAAAATTTACAGATTTGATTATTACATTAAAACAATTTACATCGCCCAAATAAAAAAAAACACCTAGGTTGTTTGAAGTTTCCTTATGTACGATTACCATATAAAAAATGAAGGGGATACTTAAGGACATTACTAATAAATTGTATTGATTACGTTTCTCAAAAAAATACCCTAACTCTAGAAAAAAATCTGGTAAATAGGCCTTTTTTGAACATTAATTCCATATTTTCTCGAAAACGGCTCTATATTTATACATTGAATTTATACCAAAATATATGTTACGATAAATTGAATAACTTGTATTGATTTTTTTTCGAATTTCATTGAATATCGATAAGTAATCAAGAAAAAAACTCGAATCAGTACTAACACCCCGCGCGCAGCACCCCCTGCAAAGCCTGTTTAGAGGTCAATTCTTCTCTACTAATGTAGAGGTAAATTCTTGAAGGTCATTGAGCGATGTATTTAAGTTCATGGCCATGCCTATTTATTGCAAGAATATTTTATTAGTGCACTAACTCTTGAGCGTCAATAAAATTCTTGTATTATCAAAGTTTTTTTGAGGTTAGGAAATAAACAACTAGATACCATATTCTCCCACTAATTATGTTATATTATAAAACATAACAATATGATCAGCCTTATAATTTTCCCATTTTTCTTTCACCATTTTAAGAGTAGTGGTGATGAAAGAAATTAGACAAAGTAAAGCGGTTGTTTGGGTTTGAACCCGCAATGTTGGTATAATTCATAAGTTTTTTTTCACTGGGCCGCTGCTCCATGCTGTTCACTATGACGTATGAAATAAGGCTACTGTAAGGGTGTTATTATTATCATGCGTTTTTAATCACGCATGCGGATTTGTTCCGCATGCGTATACTCTTTTCATATAAGTATTTATTGTAATGCGGGGAATACGCGTGTGGGGCGGGGCAATCCCGCATGCGAGATGAAATCCGCATGATAATAAAAACACCCTTAGTATTTTTTTTTATATCTTGAGATTAGCTGACCTATAACTAAGATAGAGGGAGTTTTTGGTGGGAGGTATCCCGAGTGAAGTTCAGTGGCTGTTATAATTCAAATCAAAATGTTATTAAATACCCGTAGCTAGTTCAATTGAGGCAGCAGTTGAGCATTTGCAGGTTGCAAGTTTGATTTCCTCGTGAACTAAATATTTGTTTGGCCTAATATGGTTTCGGTCAGATGTGAGTATTCATTCGTTCGTTGATAAATGTGTATCAACACAAACATTTGATAATTTGTGGACAACACCTTCGGCTCAGGATCAATCTATACAGATCATTGTATTTCCTATTATCCTTCGACAGACACACAAACAAAAGTATGCAGTTTATTGAAAACTATTTTAATTTTTAGTGATTTTGAAAATATTTTTTATCGTAACGAAACAATAAGAAATATGCAAAAAAATATTTGTGATCCAATCAATATTATCAATCACGATGGCATCTGAAGGCAACAGTCTTTGCACAAATGCACGATTTTTTTTTACGTAAACGCGATCTACACGTTTATGACGTTCGGCGCACCGATTGGCCTACTCGAAGCTCTTAGCCAATCAGAGAGCCAAACGCGGTAAACGTTTCGATCGCGTTGACGTAAAAACAACTCGCACTCAGCACATGGATATGCAACGCCGGAGTGAAACTTGGGGCAATCTCATGGTGGAATGTCGATAGCGACTGTCGCAGCCCAGTGCTGGGCACGCCATACTTATTTATTTCATTGCTAAGATGTAAAACACTAGTTATTACACACAAGCACCCTGTAAGGGCACTGGAAATTTTACATAAAAAGTTATTAAATTACATTATAATAATATAATATCGATTCTAATTAATATTATTATTACAATTTATTAAATTATTCTAAACTTTAGTCAATAATTAAATAATTAATTACATATTGTTTTTAATTAAATAAAATAATTTATCAATTCATTCATTATTTATGGCGGTAAGTCCCCTTTTTGAGGAGTGGCATCTCACGACGTCCTCACCATCCGCATGACTCAGGTCCTCACCAGAAATGGTAAGTACGGGAGTTTCATACACCGGATTCGTGAGGAAGAAACGCCCGGGTGTCACAATTGTGTGGATTACCCCGAGGACACGATGGAGCATACGGTAGAGGTACGAGTATGCCCCGCTTGGGCAGAGTACCACCGTATTCTCGGGATGGTGATCTGGCCCAGGTACAGGTCATAGTCCAGAGCGAGGAGGAATGGCACGCGGTCACCTCCTTCTGCGAAGTAGTAATGCTATTAGGTAAAGGAGACGGCCCGCGTGAGGGTACGATCCTTACGCCCCAGCTGCCGGGATCCCGATCCTAATTAATAGCCACCGGAGGTATAAGCTTGTGGATGGTGAGCAATGTTTAGCAACGCCATCCGGTCGTCCGGTAGCCGTCCGGACCGAGCCCAAGTCATCAACGCCGCACAGTGTTCCAAGCGCGCCTCAAGGAGATGTCAGCAAATCGTAGGAGCCCAGCAGCGATAGGTTAAGTGAACATGTATCCCGGGGTCCTGAACGCATCCATTTGTTTTGGCCGTATGGGCGTGAATAATTTTGGAGTCAAAGACCAAGCGTGCTATTCTCTAAGAATAGCACTGCACGTTTGACTTCTTTTTCTTTGAAGGTGTATAACTTCGTTGTTAAAATATATTTAATTTAAAAAATATTTTATATTAGTTTATTAAAGCTTCAAATTATTTAGGTACCCGAATGCGATCCGCCCCCGCTTCGGACGGAGACCTTCCTCTTGAATCACTCTATCTATTAAGAAAAACTGCATTAAAATCCATTGCGTAGTTTTAAAGATCTACGCATACAAAGGAACAGACAGCGGGAAGCGACTTTGTATGTACTTAGTGATAGCCAATAAAAAAATCATTAATGTTCCATATAGAGAGCAGAGCTCAAGAGCAAATTCACTACAACTTAAAGCCCCTTATAATTCCAGATAATGATCTCTCCTAAGAGAATACTCCATACAACTAATAACATTATTACCATGAATTATCTTTAATCAAATTAATGTAATATTCAATTGAGAGTTGTAATGGTTTATGGCAATTAGGTATTCAAACCGAGGTTGATTGATTAGTGAATTAGAACAAATAGTCTCTTTGCTCCAAAGGTGGAAAGCACGGCTGATAGTATCAGATCTTTTCTTTTATTTATTTTTTATGGTAGGTAAAATCATCCAATGACAAATCCCGCCGTTGGGCGGAGCGGGAAATAGTGTCAGACTCTTACTGACTAAAAACCTACCCCGTTCCTTCGTTGCCTATCGTGCCGGGGCCGGGTATTCCTTTCGGAAGCTGACCCATGACCCAAGCAGGCTTCGACCCTGCCTGCCTGCAGCTAGCAGGCTCTCACTCTCAGGCCTCTACGGTTTAATAAAGTGTGACGTAAACAACCCAAAATTGTTTTTATTTTATTTGCCTGGCTAGTTCGATATAGCTTGTGAAAAGACTAAATTGTTGTAGTATAGGCTAAATTGTCCGGCCATTGGCCAGTTATTAAGAATTGCCAAATAAAAAATATATAAAAAAACCCAACTGCGTAAAAAATAACTTTAAAAAAATAAAATAAAAAAACGATTTCAGTCCAGTAATGTAAAAAAAAAAAAAAAACAATTGCATAAAAAAAAACAAATAATAAATTCTAATACGGAATATATTGATTGCCACAGTCGTGACCCATTATGGATGGAATGATTTTAGTCTAGATTATTTTAATGGGATGGATTGTTGTAGTCACATGTTCCGTATTATAAACATAAATATACACTGTTAAACTTTGATCGTTTTAATCCCGTGGAGGGTCGATTCGCTACATGAAACACTATCGATTTGTAAAGATAAAATAAAAAAATAAACTACTTTTTTTAAAACTCGAATTAATTTACGCATGTACGAAATTAATTTCTTTATTTGGAATTTATGAGGTAATATAGAATATTACATAAATTCATAAATAGTAACAAACATAATTACGTACATACAACATTCGCGGGCCGATTGGTTTAAAAGGTTTTAGAGTAGTGGCCGTGCACGTAACTTTGGAGGGAGTTCTTCCAGGATGATCCCATGGCTGATAAAAGCTGCAGAAGCTCACTGGATGCGAAAATCACAGAACCCATCGATTTGATATTGATTAGCAGTGGTCTTTTTTTTACTTCTATATTACGCGAAATACTTATCAAATGAAATAAAATTAAAAATGGGCTTTTTGTGTCTCTATAATAGATAGTATTTCATAATTTCAAAATTAAATTTTAAAGCAAATCAACAAAAAAGACCATCATCATCATCATCATCTCCAAATATATAAAAAAACCTCAAAAAGAAAGAAAGTCTCTCGGTCCATTCCAGGTTGCCTGAAAGCGTGATAGGAGATTGTGTATTTTTAAGGCAATTATAACAAGTAATAATAAAACATAAAATTAAAATTCAAGCTTCAAAATATGTTATTTTCGATTTATATCTCCCACAATCCCTTCATCTCGACCCGGTAGGCGCAGTGGTTAGCTGTATGTTGTGGGAAAATAATATTTGTATGTTCTGGGTGTGTGTGTGTGCAACTGTACCTACAGGATTAATTGTGGGGCAAAGTTATTTTTTAAATGTTTGGCTATCCTCTGTCTTTCCATCCATTCATATTTATGTATATTCATAACTATTTTTAGATGTTTCATTTTACCATTCTATAGACTAAATGATGATGATGAAAAATACCCACATCACAAATAACTATAGGACCGAAAACTGTCACATTCACAGTGTGGTGACAACAATATAACAGTCGCGAAGTTCAACTTCCGCTTTCTAAGAAAGTTAGCAAACTTGAAAGGTGTAGGTACTCGTATACTGTGCACACAATTTGCGTTCTTGCAATATGTGTTTCGCTTTTCCTTCGGTATTTCAGTATTTGGATGAATATCATGTAACTAATAATATGATTTAAAAGAGTGTCCATGGAGATTCTTGCACGTTCTTCTCCAAAGAGATCTACGCTTTGGAACGTGCAATTTAGCTTCACTTTTTTTTTGGACTGACTGACTTTTTGACAATTCAAAAGTGCCTGTAATTGGTCTATTTGAAATAAACGCATCTGAAATCTGATTTCTGATTTCGATTTTGGTGACGAAACCCTTTCTTCAGAAAACTGAGCAGAAAAAACTTTTTCTTCAGTTTCGCAACCAAAATTTAAAAAAAAATGATTTGACCTTGATATTCACCCATATAGCTTTTTACTTTCGACGAACGGTTCGTATCATGTGGTTCGAATTCCTTCTTGACAAAATGTTTTAAATCTAAGTTTAATTTATAAAATTTTGTCAAACACTACATATTTACCTGTCAAGTGATAATTATAATATATTATGTATGCTTGAAATCTTAACTAATTAATTGTTTTTATAATGTTTTCTAAAATAACAATTAATTGTATTTTTATTGTAATCTAATTTTTTTTTTGTATGATATATCGATTTAAAATACTTATATTGTTAAACAGTGTTTACCCTGTGAGTAGCTTTTTGAGTTGCCATAAATTAACCATCACGCATGCGGATTTGCTCCTAATGCGTAACCTCCGCAAATGTCCTTTTCATATAAGCATTTATTATAAATGCGTGCATTATGCACGCAGAACGATTTTCTGCATGTGGAGCAAATCCGCATGCGTGATGAAATCTGTATGATATAAAAACACCTTAAGATCTAACGTATCACCAAAAAGCACATCATTAAATACTTAGACTTTCGTTACACCTTTTTTTTTGTTGTCCAGGGGAAACTTTCAAAAGGCGCCCGGACTTTGGGGAACTTATCCCCAAAGTCCGGGCGCCTTTTGCCGGGGAGTGTGGGATTCTTACCTCACTAAAACCACCCCGGTGATCACCATCAGCACGTAGCGACGTCATCGTCATCGTAACCTACGATGTAAAATCGATTAGTCTTAGTAATCTCCTATGTTGTGTAGAACAGTTCACATGAATATTTTGTTCTTTCATTTTGACGGCACAATTCACGCAGTGACTGAGCGTTTGGTTGCATCGCTTCTTGTTGCGGGTTTGATTTCCGCACAGAACAAAATTAAATATTATAAAACTTATATACTATTACTATTAGATAGTTGTTATATTATACTACTTATATTAGATAGTTGTTCCGGTACCGGGTATTTTGTGCAATGCGCATATGAGTTTACATGTAGAACGCACCCACGATACTGAAGTAAGTAATTCATAGTGTGAACGATTTTGTACAGCATTAATAAACGGATATTTTAAACTGATCAACAAAAGTCTTACGTTACGAAACCTAGAAATATTTCATACACTCAAATCCAATATTTTACGCAACGAAAAGTAATAAATTTGTACAAACTCACTATGTTTAAAAATAAACTTTACTGTTGTGAACCAACTGCATTCAAAACTGTGCTTGAAGTCACAAAGCGCACTGTATTTAGCAACTTCAAATTCTAAAGTTGGTCGAGCAATATTGAAGTTTGCCAAGTAGCACGAACAAGAGTCATAGATATTCATTAATCTCGTTACAGAACCTGGTCAACTTTGCTTGTAAACTTGTGTCCTAACTTCGTCAGACTAGAAACAATCGTACTGCAAAAGTTACAGTTTCGGCAGCTCGCCAATCGTCGACATTTATTAACTTTCAGTATTGAATACTCGTTCAAATGAAATGAATGGAAGTAATTCCCTCGTAAAACATTATGCCGTCACGGTAATAAGTAAATTTCAAAACTTGCCACTTCTCGTTTTTAATAAAAGTTTAGCGCGCATCCACACTCCGCGCCCGGGGACGGAGTTAGCAGCATGGCCCACGAGCGCCAGTGCGCTGCGGAGCCACGCCAACTTCTCATACTAAACTAAGAGAACAATATTTCAATGATAATTATTATGAATGCAGGTTCTTTTGACTTAATGTGGTAAGCCGCAGAAAAATATATTTAAAGCTATGTGGAATATAGTGTAAAGTCACATGATTGTAAAGCCACATACATCTGTAGATAAAGGAGGATCATCCTACCAGACCAGGCCCGATAGTGATCATCGACGAGTTGATTTTTTTGCTTTGGTTGTATATACACCGTTAAATTTTGGTCGTTTTAATCCCGTGGAGGGTCGATTCGGTACATGAAACACTATCGATTTGTAAAGATAAAGTTCAAAATTAAAGTACTTTTTTTCTAAAATTCGAGGTAATATACGCATGTACGAAATATTTTTTTTTAAGTAAACGAGTCAATGGGTTGTCGGTCGTTGCGTACTAACTACCTACAGTTCATTGGCCTCGTTTAGCTGACGTTTACTTAAAGAAATTAATTTCGTACATGAGTTAATTAATTCGAGTTTTAAAAAAAGTCCTTTATTTTTTAATTTTATCTTTACAAATCGATAATGTTTCATGTACCTGTACCAAATCGACCCTCCGCGGGATTAAAATGACCAAAATTTAACGGTGTATATTGATTGCGCTGACAACACTAATACCGCGATGCACGTTTTGTATATTTTTTGTTCCTATATGGTGCCATAGATGTCACTAAAGTTACACACATCCAAAAATATGTGGTCTTCTACACGTTGCGACGTTTCTTGCGTGTCGCCTCAATAAAACCTTGTTTAGATATCTTGTGATTTTAACTGGGCAAGGGGTGACATGGTTGTTAAATCCCCAATGCATGTCCGATAAAATCTATCGGGAGCAGACCGATATGTTTATTCTAATCAATCAGCTGATCTCCGTATAGTATGCGCGAGGGTGCTGCGAGTTTGTTTTGAATTCTCACACAAAATAAATATCAATGCTAATAGTCGGATAGATATTGGGCCCGATATCTCCCCTTTGGATATCGTACAACAATAGCGTGAGCCATTTCCAGGCATTTCCCATTTAAATTTGTTCCCTTGGTTTCCTTATCGACAGGAGGGTAGCGTTGGCTTGAAGAGACACGCGGCGGGTGCATTACATGAGGGGATCGGCTGATGACTCACGCGTCGCCGAAGTCCGCCGCTACTAAGTACGATAAATATTGCCTTTTTATGCTAAACCGTATCAACTTGCGAGAATACGAGTGTAGATTAAATATTTCTGTGAACATCGGGCATTAAAATTGTATTGATAGAACTGATAACACTGCAATCATCTTACCACTGCATGAAATGCGCAGGGGTATGATAAATTACATTCTTGTTTCAATAATGTTTCATTGTGTAGGCAGAGAATGTATTTGGGCATGCCATAGGAGTGGTTGGAAAGACGTCACGGCGTCCTCAACCTCCGCTTGACTCAGGTCTTCACCGGACATGGCAAATTCACGCCCGGGTGTCACCATTGTCTGGACCGCCCGGAAGACACTGTGGCGTATACATTGGAGGTGTTTCCTAATTGAGCGGAGCACCACCGTGTCCTCATGGGAGCGATCGGCGACAACGACCTCTCGCACTGGGCTTTGGTACAGGCCATAGTCTAAAATTAGCTGGAATGGCATGCGTTCGTCTTCTGTAAAGCAGTAATGTTAGCGAAGGAGGCGGTCGCAGGTGGAGACCCCGATTTCCAGCCACCATAAGGCGTGGGCTTGCGGACGGAAATGGGTACCTCGCCGTCCGAATCGAGCTCGAGTCATCGACGCGCGCCACAAGGAGATACAGCGAACCGTAAGAGCCCAGCAGGGTTGAAGCTTAAGTTTTAGTCAGTAATAGTCTGAAACGCCCTCCCGCTCCAAAAAAGTGGTGGGGCGATTAGGTGCTGCGCTGCGTGTTACGGGATAGATTCCCACACGAAACCAATATTTGTAAGGCCTAAATTGTTTGAGGTCTAGGTGTCTCTCTCTAAGTGAATTTATTTTTTTGTGAACGAACCCACGATACAGGAGTATTTTCAAATGTCGAATGTTTAAAAAAAAGTTACAATTAAAACATTATGATAATATAAAATCCTGCTCGTAATAATATTCTTTTTATTGAGGTGGGAAATCATCCAATGACTACTCCCGCTCTAGAGCCCTGCTCCACTTTAGAGCGGGAGTAGTAGTGTCAGATTTTTACTGAGTAAAAGCACAGTTTGTGTGTACTTGTGGTCCTAGAATGCAAAGGGCAACAACTGAATATTGCAACAACTGAATGAAGGGAAACATTCAGTTGTTGCCCTTTGCATTCTGACCACGATTTTCCTTTTTAGAAATTCGATTGTACTTACTCGTATGTATATTATATACAAACGAAAAAAACGTTTTTTCGTTAACCCAAAAAACATCTAAGTAAATATCCACCTGTATTTCTTTGTATGGAAAAGCATCGTTGTCAAGAGAGATATAAGTTATGTCGTAATTTTTCTTCGAGAATCCAAGGTAAGCTCTGTGTTTCCGCATTTTGTGTACAAATCGTCGTTATTAGATTAACTGTGTTGGCGACGTTGACGAATATTGTGATTTTAGGTAGCATTATTAGTAATGACAAGATGACGTTGCAGAGGTAAACTTCTTTTTTTTTGTGTTGACTGAACGTTAACGGAATTTTTTTTTTTGTTTTTGTGCCAATGTTTCTTTGATTTATGAGATTTTCTTTATTTCTTGATTCATTATTCTGCACAAAAACTTAGTATATAGTGATTTGATGATTCATGTAAGAAGGTGAGCTTAACTCAACAGAAGTTTTCTAAGAAATCTTCGGGTGCCAGAGAGATTACTTGGACATACACATCAAATCTTGCGACCACTGCTGCATAATAAGTTATGGTCGCAAGATTTGAAAAAACCGGGTAAGCACGTGTCAGACTCACACACTGAGGGTCACCTATTTACCTTTGATAATAGTTCAATTCCCGAATTCAGTTACGAAATTTTTTCCGAATTGCAAAAAAGTTTTTTTTTGTGACGTAACTACAAAACAGTTTTCATTTTTTTTCCTATATTTATGCTATGAAACCTTGCTTCATGCAAAATTTCAGGATTCCAGGTCAAAGGGAAGTACCCTATGAGTTTTGATTCCTTTGAGAGTATCGAAATATACGTTTTTTTGCGACATGAATGGCCGTATTTTTTTTCCGTTAACTTAGAAGTTTAATTTTTCTCAGCTTGAAGGGGCCGCAGACAGACAGAGAATAAATGGTTTTAATTTCAACTCGATACGCACACGTGTTCCCGAGATAAAGGGTTTTGACAGACAGACAGACAACAAAGTGATCATATAAGGGTTTTTTTTTGCGAAATAAATGTTCATTATTTTACTTATTTAAATAAAAAAGTAACCGCTAACTACCATTTCAAAGTTGAATATTTCTGTTACGTCTTTTATAATAATAAGAAAATCGTGTTTCATTACATGCTTTCAGTAACATCGAACTAAATTTTTTACATTGCGAGTTTCAGTTTGAAACTCTAACTAATAAAGGATTTTAAAACGTCATCAATGCGTTTGTCTGAACAAAATGAATGAAATAAGTTAGAGTACCTACGGAAATTACATTTTTAATAACTTTAAATAATATTAACCTTGAAACACCGACTTCCGAAATTAAAGTTATTTTGATCTTTTTAGTGTATTTTTTTTGAAGTCGTTAATTTCTTTTTTGGACAATTTTGTTTTTTTTTTTACTTTCTGTATGCTTCGATTAGTCCTTATGGCAAGTCGTTCTGCCACGCAAAAACAACCACTTAAATTTTACGGTGTTTATAAAAGCGAAATAAAACTCACTGATTAATCACGAAATCTCAGTATACCTACAAACTAAAAATGTTGTAGGTAGTTTCCTTATAGGGTGTAGACATCCGCAAAGAACGGATTTTACGAAACTCTACCCCTAACGGGGTAAAACAGGGTTTGGAAGTTTTTATGGAGAAACCGACTAACACGCGTTCGAAGCCGCTGGCAGAAGCTAATATAAATAAAATTCAAAATATTGTAAAACTTTAGAAATAAAATATTCATGTCGAACTTAATATTCATGTCAAAATACGAGCGTTGCTCAGTTTGGGAGTTCTTGGCTCACTTTTTGAACTAAACGAACAATTAATGTGACGTTATCATGTCATTGTGTACTTTTTGGAAGAATAAATTATCATTATCTATTTATTTAAAATAAATTACAAATAAAAAATCTTTTTTAAAAACAAGCTTTCAATTAAATGGGCTAAAAAGAAGAAAATAAACTTTTCCTTTATAACTTTTACTATCAATTTATAACGGCATTACACAATTTATATGATACAAAAGCTTGTCGCGAGATTTTGAAAATATTAAAATCAATAGATGAAGTTATTTAACTTATTTAATTAATGAAGTTATTTAGCTGTGTATTTACACAATTAAATCTCGCGACAAGCTTTTATATCATATAAATTGTGTAATGCCGTTATAAATTGATAGTAAAAGTTATAAAGGAAAAGTTTATTTTCTTCTTTTTAGCCCATTTAATTGAAAGCTTGTTTTTAAAAAAGATTTTTTATTTGTAATTTATTTTTTACTTTTTAGTTATACCTTATTTAAATCACATTTTAAATCTCAGCAAATCCTTTCATTTCTTACCCATATTATAGGAAAGCATAAGAAACTTAGTCTGCTATCTTTAGAAGTCTGCCAGGTTTTTTTTTATTTAATTTTTTTATGGTAGGTAAAATCATCCAATGACATCCCCCGCCCTTGGGCTTGGTTCGGTCTGTTACCGGACGGACAGCGAGCTACCCATTGCCCGCCGTCCGCAAGCCCACGCCTACGGTGGCAGGAAATCGGGATCGGAATTACGGCGGTAGCTGGGGCGCGGGCGCCGTTGCCTGATGCGGTCGGCCTCCTCCTATGCTAGCATTACTGCTTCGCAGAAGGAGGTGACCACCTGAGAAGTCTACCAGGTTGAATTTATGAAACCAAAATGATGGTTGTGAAGGTGAACCAGGTTGATCGTAAGACTAACAATCAACCTAACTTACATGAAATAGCCAATTGCGAAGTTGTCCAGGTTTTATATAACTGGAATCCACAATCACAAATACTGGGAAATGCGGTAGCACCGTAAAAAAATTGACGCTCTTGAAATGTGACGCTGGAGGCGTCTACTGAAAATAAAACAGACTGCTCCACGCACTAACGTTTCCATTCTTAAAGAGCTTTGCATCAAAACAAAAACTTACGTCGATTATGCAACAGCGAATTTTTAAGATTTTTGGATATATCATACGCAATGAAAGCTCTTTAGAACGTTTAGTGGTGTAGGGAAGAGTAGAGGGCCTACGTTCTCGCGGCCAATCGCCTACCAGATGGACTGATCTCACTAAATCATCATCATCATCTCATCTTCGAAGTGTTTCCTCATTGAATGTACACGAAGTGCCATGAATAGAGAGAGATGGAGAAGTCTCGCAAAAGCCGCAACCAACCAACCAGACGATCCATGACCATTACCACTCCACCAAGAGTATAACTGAGAAAAAAGAGAATATTGGATTTAGAGTAATGTCACTTTATTTTTCAAGTTACTTTCTGCAAGCCCTTTCAATTGGTACCTATTTTATAGGAGTGTATTAAAACTAACTAGCTATTTACTTATGTAAATTTGTACGGTACCCTCCGTGCGCGAGTCCAAGTCGCTTATGATCGGTAAGAACTTATTTTATTCGATCCGAAACGCGATGGGATTGTGTCGTTTTATTGCGGAACTCCTATGGCCACCTTCCAGCTCCATCATCAGATCCCGACTGCCATATTGATCAAATCAAAGTACTCGTCATTATAAATCTAATGAGAACAAAGACGAGAGGGTTGTGTCGTTTCATTGTGGAGTTCTTGTAGCCACCTTCCAGCTCCATCATCAGACCCTGGTTACCATATAGGATCCAAGTACTCATCAATACAAATCAAATGAGCTCGAACTCGATGGGATTGTGTCGATTTCTTACGAAGTTCCTACCTTCCAGCTCCATCATCAGAACCTGGTTACCATATAGGATCCAAGCACTCGTCAATACAAACCAAATGAGCCCAAATTTGATGGGGTTGTGTCGTTTAACTGCGGAGTTCCAATGACCACGATCCAGCTACATCATCATACCCTGGCTACTATAGGATCTAAGTACTCGTCATAACAAATCAAATGAGCCTAAAGTCGATGGGGTTATATCGTTTAATTGCGGAGTTCATATGGCAACCTTCCAGCTCCATCATCAGACCCTGGCTACTATATAGAATGAAAGTACTCGTTAATACAAACTAAACGAGCCCAAATTCGATGGGGTTGTGTCGTTTAGCTGCGGAGTTCCAATGACCACGATCCAGCTACATCATCATACCCTGCTTACCATATAAGATCGAAGTACTCGTCATTAAAAATCAAATGAGCCTAAAGTCGATGGGGTTATATCGTTTAATTGCGGAGTTCCTATGGTAACCTTCCAGCTCCACCATCAGAACCTGGTTACCATATAGGATTCAAGCAGTCGTCAATACAAATCAAACGAGCCCAAATTTAATGGGGTTGTGTCGTTTAACTGCGGAGTTCCTATAAACACGTTCGAGCTCCATCATCAGACCCTGGCTACCTTAAATGATCAAAGTACTCGTCAATACTAATCAAACGAGCTCAAACTCGATGGGGTCCTGTCGTTTAACTTCGGAGTTCCTATGACCACCTTTCGGCTCCATCATCAGACCCTGGCTACTATATAGAATGAAAGTACTCGTCAATACAAAGTAAACGAGCCCAAATTCGATGGGGTTGTGTCGTTTAAGTGCGGAGTTCCTGTGACCACCTTCCAGCTCCATCATCAGACCTTGGTTACCATATAGGATGAAAGTACTCGTCAATATGAATAAAACGAGCCCAAATTCGATGGGGTGGCGTCGTTTAACTGCGGAGTTCCTATGACCACCTTCCGACTCCATTATCAGACCCTGGCTACCATACATGATCAAAGTACTCGTCAATACTAATCAAACGAGCTCAAACTCGATGGGGTCCTGTCGTTTAACTTCGGAGTTCCTATGACCACCTTTCGGCTCCATCATCAGACCCTGGCTAGTATATAGAATGAAAGTACTCGTCAATACAAACTAAACGAGCCCAAATTCGATGGGGTTGTGTCGTTTAAGTGCGGAGTTCCTGTGACCACCTTCCAGCTCCATCATCAGACCTTGGTTACCATATAGGATGAAAGTACTCGTCAATATGAATAAAACGAGGCCAAATTCGATGGGGTTGTATCGTTTAACTGCGGAGTTCCTATGATCACCTTCCGGCTCCATCATCAGACCCTGGCTACCATACAGGATCAAAGTACTCGTCAATACTAATCAAGCGAGCCCAAACTCGATGGGGTTGTATAGTTTTATCGCTGAGTTCCTATGGCTACCTTCCAGCTCCATCATCAGATCAGCTCCATGTCATCATAATTTTGCATTGTCACCCGATTTACACATGTATGTAAAATTTCAGCTCAATCGGTTGAAGATATCTGCTTCAAAATTGAGTTGCAAGATTTGAGCCGAACATACATAGTTACATACAGTGCAAGCTAATAGAAAGCTTGTAAAAATATGTCGAATTATAAAATAAAAATATATTAACTTTCAATAATAATAATAATAATAAACCTTTATTGTCAGGCAACTAAGGCCCATTGATAATATACATAAATAACCAAACAAAATTAAACTAATACATATAAAGAAACTATATCAAATTATTAAAATCTATTGTACACGAAGTGACGGCGTCGTGTTCCGCTGCGAGGTCGGTATCCTCCCACGAAATCGTCGATACACGACACCCTTCGGCCAAAACTCTCCTTTGAGGCTTTGGTGTATAAAATAATAAAAAAACCGGGCAAGTGCGAGTTGAACTCGTGCACTAAGGATTCCGTACAAACTTACTTATAAAAACAGTTCAATTGCCAAATTGAGTTACGAAGATTTTTCTGAATCGCAAATGTGTTTTTTTTTTGTGACGTAACTAAAAATGTACAGTTTTAAGATTTTTTCCTATACTTGTGCTATAAGACCTTGCTTCATGCTAAATTTCATGATTCTAGGTCAACAGGTACTTCCTGTTGACCTGACTATGAATTATGATTCCCTTGAGAGTGTCGAAATATAAGTTTCTTGCGAAATAAACGGCCGTCTTTTTTTCCGTCAACTTAGAAGTTCGATTTTTTGACAGCTTAATGGGACTGCAAACTCAAACTCAAACTCAAAATCGTTCATTTTACATAGGCGTACATGGGCACTTATAAAACGTCAGAAGCTAGTGCACGGTTCCAAATTGGTCGTTTCCTATGGAGAAGAACCGGCAAGAAACTCCATGGTTACTCTTTTAAAAAAGTGATTGTTTACAATATTTTCATACTACAATATTAATAGGTATGAGAGGACAATGTAGACCGGTCAGGTTTGTACCCAAAACTACGATAAAAATTGTAATACTTGAATCTACAGAGTCTACGGTGTTCTCACATTCACATTATAAAAGAAGCTATACAGAAATAAAAATAAACCTGTCAATAAATTAAACATGTATACAATAATAAATTACTAGTAAAATAGGTAGGCTATGTTTTATATAATATAAAAAAAAAACATTTCAAAAACAATGTCACAGGAGAGTAAGAGGGGAAAAAAAAGTATCAATATAAATTATGGAGTTGCAGACCTGAGTATATGATTTTAATTTCAACTCAATACCTCCATGCTTCCTGGAGATAAATGGTCTTGACAGACAGGCGGACAGCAAAGTGATTTTTCTTTTGAGGCACGGAACCCTAAAGATGACTTTTTTAGGTGGGAAATCATCAAATGACTTCTCCCGCTCCGAGGAGGAGGGCGTGACAAGGAGTACGGATTACAAATACCTCCTGCTTCTTACCCTAACTAACGATCAAAGCTTTCAAACTAACGACTAGTTGTAAACTCGTAAGTTCAACAATCAAAAGAATGAAAATATTTTTAATTAATCAGATTTTCTCCATCATAAGCAGCTCATCATCGTGGCTTGAATAAATAACTGCGGTTCGAGAATAGTCATCAAGTCGGCACAAAACCATCCCGTGCAGCCTATAAATGCCGGGTTATTTCCAGATGCGGCGAAGTCCCGCGAGACTCCTCTGTCGCAGATATTTAGATTGCCTAGATATTTTTACTAGGAACAGCGATGGGCCACTTACTTCGCCATACCACCTTTTGCGCTCCGTGAATTTTATTATAAAAAGATGAAGGTTGCATCATAGTTCTAAATAATATGAACTAGTGCTTGACTGCGTTTCCACCTTCACTCCTTGAAGACACCTAAATGTTATAATCGGGCGGGAAGTCCGTAGCAGGCAAATTGTTCCAGTTCTTCGATGTACGCGGTATAAATGAATACGCGAAACGCTTTGTCCGGACCGTGGACGTTTCAAAAACATTAGGGTTGATACTCGCCCCGAAAACCGGTTATAATCCTCGTCACAGAAGTTGACCCATCATGGCGGTCGGCCTTGAATGCGCAGTAACCGATTTCAGGGTCTCAATCGAAGTAGAGGGCTGCACGTGACCATAGTAAATTACTCAACTTATTTGCCGCGTACTATACGTCGGGTTGTCAGATGGTAGAAAGGTGATGCGTAATCAAGTCATGTAATTCACGCGCACACTCTCCAAAATGCATCCTGAAAAATGCCGAAAGGCTGGCCACCCTACGCCAAAGCTCCAGGCTTTGCAGATTGGGTTTAACCAAATCTGGATCACCATTTAGCCTCTTCGCTCGTCTTTTCACTGACCCCAAAGCTGCTAGATGACATTTTGCAGCACCAGCCGTTATGTGGTACTCCACACACGATTGGACGTATGCTTTGTATAACATCAGGAGCATTTGTTTAGCATAAGATGTCCCGGGGTGAAATACCGCGGGACCTTTGCAAGAACGCCGAAATTTTTAGAAGGAACCTTGGCTTTGGACTCAGTGAACCACCCAAAGAGATCTTTTTTTTTGGTAGGTAAAATCATCCAATGACAAATCCCGCCCTTGGGCGGAGCGGGAAGTAGTGTCAGACTCTTACTGACTAAAAGCCTACCCCGTTCCTTCGTAGCCTATCGTGCCGGGGCCGAGCATTCCTTTCGGAAGTTAACCCATGACCCCAGTAGGCTTCGACCCTGCCTGCCTGCAGTTAGCAGGCTGGGCCTCTTCGGTGTGCTGACAGTCGCGGGAACAGAACGCGCCGTCGACGACTTGGGCTCGGTCCGGTCAGTTACCGGACGATCGGACAGCGTGCTACCCATTGCACGCTGTCCGCAAGCCCGCACCCAAAGAGATCTGAGGAAAGCTCAACTCCCAAGAGCTGAAGGAGGTCAATCCGCTCCAGGTATACATTCCGGAAAGCAGGAGTCACGCTTGTATTTTTGCGGCGTTGAATACCATCGTGTTGTTAATACACGTACTATACTACTATATAACTTAGCACATAAAACTTTCAAAATAATTGTGTCACTATATCTTTTTCTTCATTTGTACAATTTTTTTTATAATGTATTGAACTAGTGAATGAGTCGTTGGTGTACGAGAATAAAATAAATAAAAACAAACAAGTGCATATAAAAAAGGAAAAGAGTAACATATTAGGTTTCCAAAAATTCCATTTCAATCCACATTTTAATCAATGGGAATAGTGGTTTTTTTTTTGGTCGTGGGTAAAATCATCCAATGACATCTCCCGCCCTTGGACGGAGCGGAAGATAGTGTCAGACTCTTACTGACTAAAAAACTACCTCGTTCTTTCGTTGCCTTTGATAACAGGGCCGAGCCTTCCTATCAGAAGCAGACCCTTGGCCCCAATAGGCTTCGACCCTGCCTGCCTGCAGCTAGCGATGGGAATAGTGCTCAGATCACTGGCAGCATTACCACGCTCAATGGCAATGTGTTTTCTTTAAAATGTAAGGCGAATAACGTATGAAATGTTTGTCGAAATTACATAATATAATATCTGAGATTTGTGAGGTCTTTGGTGTCGAGAGCGGCTGCTACGCGGTAGTGACGAAGTGCTACGGCGTGCTACGAAAGTGCTACGAGAATAACGCTTACTTTGACACATACTCGCAAACTAAATGTTTGCATAAGTAGGTATCAGCAAATGCTTTGATAAAGGTTTTACTGGCGTGTTAGCTTTGGAAACAAAGTCTTACTTGGTTAATTTATCTCAGTCATATCGATCCGTCCGTCTACCGATGTGAAAGATTCCACCGTTTCGATGTAAAACTTTTCCAAAAAAAGAAGAACTGAAATAAATCTCAATTGATTATGCGGACGTTCATTATTCATGCATATAATAAAGTAGGGAGGTATATCTGTCGGACACAGTGTACAACTTACAACGGGGTTACTTGGGCGCGAACTTTTCACCCAAGGTCGCCTGCAAAAGGTAACCGGGGCCGCTATGAACAACCTGACCTATTAATTTTCATTTGCAACGGCGAACATTGATTATTTATTGTTCCACGTATAATAAGGTACACAGAAACAAACGATAGGTAATTAAATGTCCGATGGAACGCCGTCATTGTCGTGATTCATCATAAAATATTATATTACCCAGTGTTGAATACTGTTTTGTAAACTGCATGACAAACAATTAAGAATAATGAATATGTTTGCCCTATTTGCGATAATGTGATTGGGTGGCGTGCGTGCGGGGCGAGTGTGTTGACGGCGACGCGCGCAGCCGTGCAGCATGGCGCGGCGCGGCGCGGCGTGGCGGGGCGCAGCGCGGCGCTGCATCCGCGCGGCACATTATGCAGGAGCCCGTAACGGCTGCATGTCACGCGATGCACGCTGATTCACATATTTTTTGCGCTGCAAACCTTGTTACTGAACATAATAGGGTCGCCGTTCTCGCTCATTTTGGGACGACAAAGCAAGCGTATCAATCAAAAGAAATTGAACTTCCCGCAGCATTCATTAACTAAATGAATATTTATATTATAATTTTAATTTGACTATATTTCACGATTTTAATTGTTTCTTGATAAACGTTGGTTGGTTTCTTAGAGTATGTTCTAGATAAATAACTTTAATTTATGAATAATTCCAGTAAAATTACGGTAGGTAGAAATATTTATAAATTATGAATGAGTCGGATTTTAGACTTCACAAACTTTGTCTTGGATGATAAGTGGCCTGGGTGTACAAACTACTTCAATTTATTTCATCAACTCATAAATTATTTTGTTCAGGTCAGCAAGTAAACTAGTTAATTCGAACCAGTTTACGCAGATTTTGATGAATAATTCATTTATCAGTTTTATTCGTGCAACGAATCCGTGGTTTGGATAAAAGGAGAAAATGTGTTTCCATAACGAATTCAGAAATAATTTGATAATCTTGTGTTGTGAGCGAAATAAATAACTCGATTTCTACGTCAAAACTTGACTTGGCAGGAAAATTAATGGATATCGTATGTTGTGTTCACGTACTTATGTATAAACAGCTTTAGGAAGTAGTAATTCACGTGTAGGTACGCCATTATGATGACAAAGGCTAGAGTACTCGAGGGGAAAAGCGGAGGGTCGTGATACAAAGACCGATGCTGATGTATTGGTCCGGAAATCACAATTGTAGAACGCAAATTACCCCCGGCCTTTGAAATAAATTCGGTGAATTACAAGAAAAACAGAATGACCTACCTACAAGTATAAATGTAGGAAACAGGATAAAAGTATATATTTAGCTGTATTTCAACATGTTTAATTTCGGCCTATACGAATGTAATCTTTCAAATTATTTGTGGGTAATTTTGTGTAACTAGAATTCTTCCCCTATCCGTTGCGGAAAAGATAAAAAAATCGAAGGATTGTTTTCTCATTCGCGAAGGAACTAGATATGGGTCGTTTTATCAGTATCCTTAAGCCCGTTTTCGACATAAAATTGACACACGGGATACCCAATTTATTCAAATAGGACAAAGTTTATTTCACTGATACCACAAAGACAACAATCCCGTTGTTTTCTTTCTTAGTTGTGACGCAATTAAAAATATTTAGTTAAAACAGAGATGTGTTCTGTCTGAATTCAAGTTTATTTCAGAAAAAAAATTTAGGACAGGCAGTAAATAATTAAAATAAGTTTGTTAAATGATAACTATCTAAGTATACCCAATAGTTGTCAAGAAAGTGTACAAGTTTTAACTAGCTTTGAACTTTTAATGAAGATGTTGCCAGTCTCAGAGTGTCAGCTATTTGCCGTTAATCGTGGTTTAGTTCTAGCTGATTGATTCGCTCTAGTTTAATGATCGACCGCCTGGTGTCGCTAATTATTCAGTCATTAGGAATCTTCCGTTTGTTTAGAAAACCAATCAATCAAGTTGTTCTATCTAGGTTAGAAATCTATGCAAGGATTTCGTTAGATATCGAGGTTAATCACACCGTCACACTATATCATAGGCGAAAATTTTGTATGTGTGTGTGTGTCTGTTTCTCCTTTACGTTCAAACGACTGAACGCATTTGGATTCAACTTGGCACAGGGGTAAACTATTGCACGGAAAAAGCATATATGATAGATTTAATGCCTTGGGATGGTTTGTTACTTTCATGCGGACGTGCCGTTGGCAGAAGGTAGTATTTTATAGTATAAGTCTTTGATTATTAAGAATTTGATTTGTATATCTATTTAATTACTCTCGTTACAAATATGCAAGGTAAATATATCTAGGTCTAAGTGTAAGTTAACGCAACTTTGCTGAGCGTTTGCCGTTTTGTGTGGATGTGACGCATATCTTATTATGTACTTTCTTATTATATAGAGTCGCTATTGTAGTTGTTCTTATAAGATATGCGCCATGTTTGTGGCAAATAAATTCTTTTTTTTCTTCTTTCTTTCAACTCCAGGCCCCAAGATACAGGCGCTGCCTAGTTTGAGGACGCAGTTC
Organism: Leucania comma; assembly: GCA_958295575.1. Lineage (NCBI taxonomy): Eukaryota > Metazoa > Arthropoda > Insecta > Lepidoptera > Noctuidae > Leucania > Leucania comma. The sequence goes on from OY282469.1 coordinate 8,853,296, forward strand.
AATTTGAGGTTAATTTTACCAGTTACAGTGAGTACTACTCGTATAACAAAGGTAATTTTAGTATATTAAGATACATCCTATAACTGGAATAACAAATTAATATTAAAGTTTTATAGTTGTAAATGCTACTGCCGAGATCCCTGGTTTCTAACCCGGGACTCATAAGGAAATCAACAGAGATCCGGGAATCAACAGAGATTTTGCGTATATGTGTACCAAATATGCATGTTTTCTTTATCTTATGTAAGTTTTCGTAAATTAAAAAAAATATTTTGGAATCGCCAAAATATTTTTTTAATTTACAAAGACTTTACTTGCGTCATTCTGTATAAAAATGCCGCAAGTTGTCAAAATTAGAAACATAATTTACGTGAGCGCCCAGCAAATATTTTATAATTTCCTGTTATTATGAACTTTAGCGAGAGGGGTAAAAGTACAAATTTAATCCTCGCTGTTAGAGTCCCGGCACGAATAGCTCTTAGTTACACCTAGTTTTGTCCCACAATATTATTAAATTACTTTTAGAATTTATAATTAACATAAGGTGTAAATGTGACTAGATTTTATTATCTATTTTGGGGTATAGAAATCCTCATAGATAAAGTATCCTCCCTCTGGTCGTGTGCAGTAGGATAGATAACTGGTCCATATTGGTAAATACCCTCCGGAAAGATGATTCTTGCATATTTTGCACTCTCATCATAATCATCATCATCAGCCTTTTAATGTTCCCTCTGCTGGGACACAGACCTCCTCTCTGAGAGAGGGAATGGGCCGTCACTAACCACGCGGGCCCAGTGCGGGTTGGTGGATGTCACATATCTTCGAATTTTTAGTTCTAGGACATGCCGGTTTCCTCACGATGTTTTCCTTTACCGTTATGAGAGCAGTGGTGATGAAATAAATTACACAAAGTAATGCGCCTGGGTTTGAACCCGCGACCTGCAACTCGTAAGTCGGGGCCGTTACTACTCGGCCACCACTGCGCTCTGCACAGCAGTAATATACCCATCTGCACTGGGCCCGTGTGGTGGATTACGTCCCATTCCCTCTCTTAAAGAGGAGGCCCGTGTCCCAGCAGTGGGAACATTAAAAGGCTGATGATGATGCAGCAGTAATATGACTAATACGAGCAAAGGAGGCAACAAGCCTCATGCCATGGCCCAGCCGTAAATACCCAGGCGTCGGGAATTTTATAGTGATTTCCGGCTATCGTAGGCACGGGCTTGGGGACGGCGAGCAATTGGTAAATTGCTGTCCGGCCGTCCGCAAAGGACCAAACCAATCGCGTTGTGTCCACGCTCGTCTTGAAAAGATGTCAGCAAAATTGACGGAGCCAGTTAGAGCCGATGCCTGCCGGGGCGCTGGATAGTTCGAAAGAGTTACCATGGCTCTTGCAAAGGAACTTCAACTGAACATTGCAATTTTTAGTCAGTAAAAGCCTGACACTTCTTTATAATCTACCAAGAGTGTGAGAAGCCATTTTCAACTTAAAAAATACAGGTATTGGAAAGCACATACGTTCAAAAATACCTTCATCTCGACTTTAAATAAAACTGCTCAAGGTTTTAAAAATCACTTGAATTATACATGGTGCCGGCGGGCTAATAAATCGTTACAGTTTCACGGCAGCTCGGTCGCGGATAAAAACTATTAGAATAAAATGTATAAGCATTTATTCTTGCGAAAATAACGTTCAAAGGGTTGAAGAAATAAATAGTAAGTTGGTAACAAAAAATACATGTCAAGTAGGTATGTTATTTTTACTTAGAAGCTCAGTTGTAAGCCTTAATATGCTATGTTTATGTTCACATAACCTACTTACATTTCAAATAATAGAAACGGCTTGTTCTTTAGTAATTCCACTTTATACAACACAATGTTTCCTGGAGTTAATTAAACTTTATGGAATTATCAGGAAATTCTTCAGATTCTTCTAACATTATAAATACGAAAGTTACGGCTGAATCTATTTAGCTAGGAACCCAGTACATCGTGGCATAAATTAGCACAAAAGATACTCATATATCCAGTTAGTAGATTATTATTTTATTTATTTATTTATATATCAATGGTGTTTTACAGAGTTTACAAAAAGGCACACAATTAGAACCCTGAGGTCTGCCTTCAACTTACGCTTTATGTTTTTGTTATTAAATGAGCATCTAATATCTACAGGTATCTGGTTTATTAGATTGGGTTCACGTCATATTTTAGCAGTATCTGAATATCACTATAATCAAAATGTTCAATGAGAAATAGATACTCAGCGCGCGCTTGAACAGGTAATACTTTACAGTGTTTAAATAACCCAATGTAGATAGTAGTACGTTTTGAAAGAAAAAAAGAAAATAGACATATTTGGCACAACACAGGGCACACAAAATTAATTGCCTCGTGACTGCTTATGAGTGTGGGAGAAAAAGTAGTGTGCTTCACGGCTACTCCAAAATAGGTCTAGTTCAGCATAGCAGCCAGACAACTAGTGTCTGACACTGGTTTTCTATTACACCAGAGGTGTTGAAATAACGGGCATATAAATCAGTTTAATAGTGAAAAAAAAAGCGTTGCCTCACACAAGGAATTACTCCTATATCATAGTGTGTTCACGGACATGTAAACTAACACAAGACAAACAGACCCAGAACATTTATCTGTATGCTCATACAAATTTTTGTTCCGAACGGGAATCGAACTCCTGACACGCAGCCAAATAGCCAAATGCTCAACCACTGCACCAACCGTGCCGCCAAATGTATAATGAAATGTAATCTATCACATATAAAAATATAGTTTTAATATACAATGAACTTTTTTAAGTAGTACCATTTCATGGGATAATAATTTATGGACCTCATGTGGACAAAGTCGTTGGCAAAGCGCAGCAAACGTTGGCTAGTTTATTCCACAAAAATAAATCATAAAAAAGAGTAATCAGCTGCTAAGCACAATTTTTTTTTCAGGTTTTGTTTCATAAATCGTATCTTTGATTGGCAGGTAAAGGCCTGGTAAGTTTTAACTGCCCCGATGTTCTCGTAGTCACAGGTGGCTGCTGAGCGTCCCCCGCTCCGCTAAAAAAACTTTTACTGACTAAAACCACACCTATATTCTTTCAGTTGCCCTTTGCGGTCCAGGACTACGGGTTTGAGTCAAGTCAATGAACCCATGGCTCCAATTGGCTTCAGCCCTGCTGGGCCCCTACGGTTTGCTGACATATCTTTGAGGCGCGTATATGTCTTAGAATAGCATGTAGGATAGGATTTTATTCCAGGAGTATATTCCCTTGGGATATTTTTCTGCTATCAGCAGCTAGAATTTGATAATGTATATCTATTAGGAGCTTTTAAGGGCGCCTTCAAATTAGCCGCAAAGTGCCGCTCAACGATAGCGCGGCAGCAGCGCTGCTTTGTTGTTCCATATAAATAAAAGGCGTGCGGCCGCAGTGCGGGTGTAATGCAGCAGTCACGCTGCCGTCGCGTTTTTTATTTATATGGAATAAAAAAGCAGCGCGGCGGCAAAACTGCTGTTGCGCGGCACCTTGTGGCTAATTTGAAGGCGCCCTAAATTGATAAATAGAGGTTCTTCTGTTCTTATTCGTACACTGCCGCCGCCTACCCCGTCTAGCCACCTGGTTAGGAAACAAAAATAACATCACACTAATTAGGTCACATGATTTATTTATATATTCAATTCTTTTGAGCTACACGGTATATCCATTATGTACAAACTCGCATTTATACGCTATAAATATTTAATAACAATAAGCAACAATAACTGCGTACTGCGTAGTCCACAAAATTATACACATATCTAATAGTAATTATATTACATAATATATAAATAATCTATATCTCGCCATGCCCGTTTTATTTTAAAAGAATCTGTAAAATAGTATATTCAATGTCGCGGACGAACCAATTATAAAAAAATCTCTTAAAATGAAGTTCGTTTTTATTTTATATATCTTTGCTGATCTTTGCCTTTTGTGTGTTCAGAAACAATTTAAATATTTTTACAGGCACTTTTAAATTGTCAGATCGGTAGGTAACAAAAAAAGGTGAAGCTATTTGCCACGTTCCAAACCGTTGATCTCTAAAGTATAAGAAACTCTATGGTCACTCTTCCCCTCGAACGCCGATTGTACATACGTTAGTACATCTTGGATGACCTTGAAAAAACGCTAATTATCGTATTGTACACACGGGTATACGAAATTCATTCGGCCAAAATTTTGGTTCCTATATCTTCGTATTTCCTAGAAAAAACCCAGAAAAAGTTTTTTTTAATTCTCCTTATTAACTTTATGTGATTTTTAAAAAGCGCGCAATTACGTAATAGTAATACCTCCCCTCACCTTGCGCGCGAGAGATTAAATCTGTAAATAATTACAATATTGTAGTTACATCGTCAATGTTGAAATTATACATTAAATTATAACGATGTAAAACACGTAGACACACGTAAAAAGAGAATAAAGTAAAAAAGAGACAATTCAAAGCTCAAATAGTTAAAAATAAACCATGGCTATTTTACAGATCCTAAATTGTAAGTAGGGCATGGTGATTTATATAATAGAGTTACAGTCGAAGGCTGTGTTGGGCTAAAACCCCTGCTCTCCCCACTCCGACCATGAGTAACACGAATATCGGAAATTCCGCACATTACTGGTTATTGGTACGGAACCCCAAGCCGATCAATTGACAATATACATTGTATGCCACATTTAATTTTGTTATTAATGCATAATGGCCGCGTCGATGTTAATTTTGAATTTTACGTTACCATGGTCTTTCCGACCGTTTTATGCATCTGAAAACCTATAACAATATTTAATTTTATATTCAACATTATTTTTACATAGACTCATTTAGGTAACTACATAATTTAAGCACACCATCCTTCATTCAGAACTGTAGGCCGTGATGCTTTTGCAAAACCACGTTAAATGAATGAGAACGAGTAAGATGAATGAATGCTTTCAAAATTCTGGTTTGAAGCAGGTAAGAACCGGCAAAATGCGGTAAAAGGGGGTTTCACTGACTGAACTAAAGTCCGCCATTTTCTTTGCATCTCCATTATTTACATTAATTGATATGCGTTTAATTCACGAGGAGCAGGAAGATAAATATTTTGTTCCGTTTGAGGAAAACGCGTTAATATTTTTCATGAAAAATAAGCTTATAATCACAGTGATGACGTAATAGGTACACTGTGGGAAGTTCAAAAAATAAGATAATTTTAAATCATGAACGAGGAAATCTCCAACATAACGTTTGCTTTGTGTTTACTGTAAGTATTATTCTTCTCATTTTCTTCGCTACATAATGTTTTTTATTTATAATTGAGAGCTTTTTGATATTTCATTATAACTTTTTATATTATATTCATTCGCAAGGAAGTACTTTTATCCCTGTACATTCAATGTCATTTTTTTTAGTAGAATTCTATGTTACAACATCACGCCTATTAATTATAATGCAGTCATAATCATGTAGTCATATTTGGTAGTTTTATAGCTAAGTTTTCTTTTTACATAAACACGAGCAGTCACTCCAGCAACGTCTAAATTTTATATGGTGACTAGGTAAAATATAAATTGACCGAATTCTGAAAATTGATGCGACTCACATTATTGCAAAATATTTTCTTTAGATCCAATATAATTACTTAAAGTTATATCAATTGGAGGGGTAGCGCATCAACTTATAACATAAGTATTTACCTAAATATAAATATTAGTAATTTACAAAATATATACATTGTAGTTATATTTCTCTTATATGCTCTAATAAATACTAATCAATTTAAAATAATCGAGTACATTATAATATATTTCTTTTAAATTGAAATACAGTGTATTTATTTACCTTTTCCACAAAAAGGCTGATTTTATAAACAAAACTGATAAGAATACATATACACATAGGCATTCGTATTATTTTTACATATTTTTCTCCATTTCGATTCAAAAGCATGAAAAAATATTATGTACCTAGCTGTTACAATAAAATGATATCAATCGCTGTATAATTATTTTGCAAGTGACCAATTTACCAGCCTTGTCGCGTGTTAACATCACAAATGATTGCTTTGAGATAAACCATTACCACTTTATACACGAGTATATTGGCTCATTAGCTTTTATGACTCGTGTATAAAAGCTGCAGAACATCGTAATTTGTGAAAATAAGCTCTAGAACGACGTACGAACTAAAACTGGAAGTTTTGATGTCGACTTTAAAAAAATACTAACTTAAAGTTGTAGAGTCTCACCACAGGAACTATAAGAACAGACAAGGACCGCTTCTTTTCGTTACAAAAGTGTTGTAGCTGAGTTTGTCTATCGTAGTGTTACTGTTGAGCCAACTTTTCCTTGTAGCGACTATATCGTATTGCCTGATATTGCTAGTTCGAAACTTAAGCGTTACTACCTTTCCGCTTACTTTGCAACATTCACTTGGGAAACATGACTTTCATGAGTTCTTTAGACAGGAAGAGAGAAATGATCTAATTCTTGAGTATATCAAATTGTTGTCAATACTAGTATAGTTTGAGAGGTAAGGCTTGAGGACTACATCAAACGATTTCGTTCGTTTGATGTTATAAATAACTAGCTAACCAAAACACAGATCGCAGTGTTGAAAATGTTGAAATAAAATGGTAAGTCTCGTTTAACGCAGTGCGTTCCAATTCACGATGGATGTCACCTTCTCTGCTATAAACTACACGTGCGTCAGGCACGAGCGCTGATTGCTGCAATTTACACGAAAAACGCACGTTCAACTCCAATTGACATATTATTTCGTATTTTTCGATACGTCATTTGATTATTGTTTTTGTTAAAGGTCATAAAGTAATTTTTGGAAAGGTGTTTTATTTCAGAAAGTCTCAATTACTTCGTTCATTTGCGAAATATTTTCTTTTCTCAAATCAAATTTCTTGTTCTTTCTAACCGTTACTTTGTATTGTAACACACATTATAAAAACTGAACCTGGTCTACGAATACTATCATATATAATGATTATAATTGGTATCCTTATTTAACATACAGATAATAAATGCATGGCTATACAACATCAATCGCCTCTTAAAAATACAGTTAGTCAATGATTGTGATATGTTAACATTATAAAATGACATACATACCTAATCATAATATGTACAATCAAATAAATCGGTTTATCACCTTATATTGGAATGACGACACGTTAACCTTGCGTTTCTTTGCAATTATAAAATATAATCTTTATATAAAATGGTAGATTTGTAAATCAGTTAAATTCTCTAACTTTGGTTACCGAAATTCTCTTTGGAAAAAGCATGAGGTGTCAACTAAAATACTGATTGTTACGTAGACAAAGATGGCACACATTTCATCACTAAACAGAATTTACAATGGTTAATCAATAAGTTTATCACTTACATTAGTCAGACATGCAAAATTGGATACATTCGTATAAGCCTAATCTCGAAGTCGTATTGAATCAAGCATTTTATTTAGAAAGTTTTAGCACATTTCATCACTTTATTTAGCTACCAAACTTTTCACTAATAGTTTCACTTATATTTTTTTAACAATCGTTCTTTTACGAGTGGCATTTATTGTGTGATATGTGTATCATGACACATATGAGTAGTAGGTAGGGTGTGTCAGCTAGAGAGGGCGCACTGCCCGGTTTGCCCGCCGCCTGCACCCGGTCTGCCCTGGAACCGCCCTCCGTCAGCTCCCGGGACCTGGAGTAGCCCTTCAACCGCTCCCCCTGAACACTCTCCTCGTTGCTCCGCCAGTAAACCGTCGCTATAGTTGCTAGACACTGGAACAACATCACACACGTCAGTCACATTATTTAACTTAGCATTTTCCACCATTTCTATCCCCTGAAAATGGATTGTGGAATAGATGGTTGCAATCGAGCGGGACAACTACAAAAGTTGCCGATTGCTCTGTGATGCTGGTGCAAAACTTTTGATACAACACTTTTGTCGCTTTTTACGACAACTCGGAAAAGATTGTTCTATTCTTTGTTAGAAACTCAATGACATTAATCCTTTCGCTGGTGTTTTACAGATGATTTTGTCTGTCTATGTAGGTACTAAAGCCGGTACACGGGAAGAAAGTTTAAATCAGAAGTTTGTGAGAATTATCCCCAAATTACGTGTCAATAACTTATCGTTAAGGTTGTCAGCAAAGTGTAGGGTGCATAAGGGTCATGAGGGGAGCCTGGCAGGGGTTGGAATGGCAACTAACTAAGTTCGCCGTACCAGGTCAACACGAGGTAGATAAGTGCCTACATATTAAATCCAACTTGGACTTGATTTTTGTTAAAAACAAATTGAGTTTTAGCTAACACAGATATTCATTCTTTGTTCATGTGGTAGATATACATTCTTTGTTTTTTAAACATAAACCAAAACTGATTTTGTTTTATGAGTTAGGAAATCATCTTCAAGACTTCTTCCGCGCTAGTGTGGAGCAAGACTATTATTGACTAAAACCCAACTGTCCTTCAGTTGCCTCTTGCATTCCAGGACCACGGTATCTCTCTAAAAATCGTACTGTATTCTTGATGCACTGTCGGGAGTTAAAAAATCTATTCCGACCAACCAAAGATTCATCTAGAAAACGAGATTGATTTTGCTATCATTCACCGTAATTCGTCTACACAAAAATAATCGTGTATACCAGTGTTGTTATATTTTCCTGACGGCTGCTCCCGCAGATCTTGTCAGACGTTACTCACGCTTCAGCGGAGTCACTTTATGGGCTTCTAAGTATTGTTTGACAACACGACCCACAATACCTTTGTCTATAGACGACATTTTCTTGGGTATTTCGTTATGATTCTGTTGTTATTAAGGATCATCATATTTGTGAAGAAAACGTCGATCTATCTTCATCTGATTTTGGAGAAGATTATCTTGTAGTATGATCAAAAGGATTTTGCGTTTTGCTTTTTTTTTAATGTAACAATCTGGTGTCTAATGACACTGATCTCATCTTTAAATTCTGGAAAGTATTTCAAAACTTCATTTTGCGTCTATATAGAACATAAAAGATTGCATGGGATTATCGATCTATTTCATCTTCTGTACGTATATACAACATTATTTTTAATATAAATGCGAAACCTGAATATAAGTTTGTTCAAAATCAGTAACTGAATCGATTCCAATAATTTTCACACCATGATATATTCCAAAAAAAGTTTAAAAAGTCACAAGTTAAACACACCACCGACATTAAGTACAAAACACATCAAAAAACGGTCACGGCAGGTCATAGCGGGCATTAAGTGCCAGCGCACAGCTCGGTGCCGGAGCAAAACAACCCCTCAGTCGCCTGGATGGCCTGGTGACCATGTGTTTGTGTGGACAACAAGGTAACATAACAAGATTATAACTTTGTGATTTTTCATGATACAGTTATGAAATTTTACTAGACCCGTGTTTCCGGTTTCGCATAAACTAAAAATAAGGTTGTATAAAAGGCAATGTCCTGACTCAGTCACATACTCATCAATGACCAGGCCAAACCTTTAGACCTTGAACGCTGAAAATTGGCACATAGGTAGCTGTTATGATATACATGGTATAAGAAAAGAATTTTCAAGAACCAACCCCTAAGGGAAGGAATTAGATCCAAGGTTTTGTATGGAGAAACGTACTTTCATATGAGCAAAGGCACTGACAAAATCTAGTCATACAATATAAACAGCTGATGATTAAAGCAGGCATCTTACGTAAAACCAACTGAAATAGGCCGTTCCTAATACTGGTGCAACAGAATTCGCCGCAGACAAGTTTCATTCCAATCACGCTTTTTTAGGTTTAAGCCACGACACTTTTTATTTCCTGACGTTTTCAAAGAATTGCAATAAAACGTGATCACGGGTTGACCTGATGGCAAAATGAAGGAATCGTGACAAAAAGCTCTTACATTCTCAGTACAAAACATGGTTCAATAATGCCCGAGACTAAAATTGTGGTTTTAAGGAAATTTATAATTACTAACAGTGGGGTCGTTTTAAGCCCGCGGAGGGTGGATTCGGTACTTGAAACACTATCCATTTGTAATGAGAAAATTAAAAAATAAAACACTTTTTTTAAACTCGAATTCATTTACGCATGTACGAAATTAATTTCTTTAGGTAAACGTCAGCTGAGCGAGGCCAATGAACTGTAGGTAGTTAGTATGCATCGGCTGTCAACTACCTACAAGGTCATTGACTCGTTTACTTAAAGAAATTAATTTCGTACATGCGTGAATGCCTTGTTGCATTAAGTCCGCCTATGTACCACTATTGTACATGAAGATTAAATAAATAAATATATTAATTCGAGTTTTAGAAAAAATTTTTTCTTTATTTTTTATTTTTATCTTTACAAATCGATAGTGTTTCTTGTACCGAATCGACCCTCCACGGGATTAAAACGACCTAAATTTAACGGTGTATATAAAAACTAAACTTCAGCTTTGGTAAACTAGTTATCGAACTTTCGCTATGCCGTGTCTTCGATAAAGTTAATATTGGCACAAAGACTACTGATGCATGGAAAATTTTGATATTCGGCTCAAATCGAAATTAGAATATTTATTTGATACAATAAGGTACAGTCAACAAAAAAGATAAGTCACCGGGGTTGTCAGATATAGTTGTTGTTTTCATGGAAACCGATTGACAGATATGTTGTAAGTACAAAATAAGCCAAAAATGTTATAAATAAAATCTGAGGACTCTGGTTACTTATCTCCTTTGTTGACTGTACTATATTGTATCAAATAAATATTCTAATTTCGATTTGAGCCTGAGAGAATTACCGTTGCATCCAAATATAGCAGATAGGCTTCTAGCCTAGTTGATTCTCTTGGTGTTCTAGTAGTTAAATGGCAGGTATGTATTATGTATCAACCTTTTTTAGAAAGAACATTGGTAAGCGACAATTTGCTTTTTTTCAGTACTTAAGGTTTTTTTTCTCATTATATACACTTTGTAGAGCAGTGGTGCCCGAGTGGTAACGGCCCCGATTTACGAGTCGTAGGTCGCGGGTTCGAACCCAGCCAGGTGCATTACCTTTTATTTCATCACCACTGCTCTCAAAACGGTGAAGGAAAAATTCAAAGACATGTGAAATAATCCACCAACTCGCACTGTGCCCGTGGATTACGGCTCATTCCCTCTCCTAGGGAGGAGGCCCGAGTCCCAGCTGTGGGAACATTATAAGGCTGATGCTACGCTATGCTATGCATTTTGAAGCATGCGGAGGAATTACATAACTTGATTTAGCCATCACCTTTCTACTATTGGACAACCCGACGTATGGTGAGTTTCCAACCTTTCGTTATTGACACCTCTACGGTCCGGACTAAGCATTTTGTTTCGTCGTTTATACCGCGTAAATCAAAGGGTTAGAACAATTTGCCTGCAGCGGTCTTTGTTATAATTTAATTGTCTTCAAGGCTAGAGTGAATAATAGGCTCCTCATAAACTAATGCGCCTCACCATCAATGATTGCATCATTGCTTACCATTAGCTCGGATTGCAGTCAAGCACTAGTTTATATCATAAATAAATTATAAATAAAAAAACTTTTTTAAAAACAAGCTTTCAATTAAATGGCCTAAAAAGAAGAAAATAATATTTTCTTTTATATCTTTTACTATCAATTTAGAACGGCATTACACAATTTATATGATATAAAAGCTTGTCGCGAGATTTTTAAAATATTAAAATCAATAGATTAAGTTATTTAACTTATTTAATTAATGTATTTACACAGTTCAATCTCGCGACAAGCTTTTGTATCATATAAATTGTGTAATGCCGTTCTAAATTGATAGTAAAAGATATAAAAGAAAATATTATTTTCTTCTTTTTAGGCCATTTAATTGAAAGCTTGTTTTTAAAAAAGTTTTTTTATTTATAATTTATTTTTTACTTTTTAGTTATACCTTATTTAAATCACATTTGTAATCTCAGCAAATCCATTTAATTGTCACCCATATTATAGGAAAGCATAAGAAACTTAGTCTTGTATCTTTAGAAGTCTGCCAGGTTTTTTTTTACTTTTTTTATGGTAGGTAAAATCATCCAATGACATCCCCCGCCCTTGGGCTTGGTCCCGTTTGTTGCCGGACGGACGGACAGCGAGCTACCCATTGCCTGCCGTCCGCAAGCCCGCGCCTACGGTGGCCAGAAATCGGGATCGGAATTACGGTGGCAGCTGCGGCGTGAGCGCCGTTGCCTGATGCGGTCCGCCTCCTCTTTTGCTAGCATTACTTCTTCGCAGAAGGAGGCGACCACCTAAAAAGTCTAGGTTGGATTTATGAAACAAAAATGATGGTGGTAGATTGTAAGACTAACAATGAACCTAACTTACATGAAATAGCCAAGAAAAGATTCAAGAGAAATGCGGAAAAGATTCAAGCACCGTAAAAAGATTGACGCTCTTGAAATGCGACGCTGGAGGCGTCTACTGAGGATGAAACAGACTGCTCACCGCACTAACGTTTCGATTCTTAAAAAGCTTTGCATCAAACAAAAACTTTCGTCGATTGTGCAACAGCGAATTTTTAAGACGTTTGGATATATCATACGCAATGAAAGCTCTTTGGAACGTTTAGTGGTACAGGGAAGAGTAGAGGGCCTACGTTCTCGCGGCCAATCGCCTACCAGATGGACAGACCTCACTAAATCATCTTCGAAGTGTTCCCTCATTAAATGTACACGAACTGCCATGAATAGAGAGAGCTTATAAAAAATCAAACTTTTAAGAAAACGCAATCTAAAGATAAGGTCGTTTATGCTCTGTTTGGGCACATATTTTAAAACCAACAACTAACTAGGCAATCTAAACCTTATAACCAGTTGACTGAGCTCCATCATCAGATCCTGGTTACATGTAAGATCCAAGTACTTATCAATACAAATCAAATGAGCCCAAACTCGACGGGATTGTGTCGATTTCTTACGAAGTTCCTATGGTAACCGTCCAGCTCCATCATCAAAACCTGGTTACCATATAGGATCCAACTAGGTACTCATCAAAACGAATCAAAAGATTTCAAATTCGATGGGCTGTGTCCTTTAAATGCGGAGTTCCTAGACCACCTTCCGGCTCCATCATCAGACCCTGGCTACTATACATGATCAAAGTACTCGTCAATACTAATCAAACGAGCCCAAATTCGATAGGCTTGTGTCGTTTAACTGCGGAGTTCCCATGACCACCTTCCGGCTCCATCATCAGACCCTGGCTACAACACATGATCAAAGTACTCGTCAATACTAATCAAACGAGCCCAAATTCGATGGGCTTGTGTCGTTTAACTGCGGAGTTCCTATGACCACCTTCCGGCTCCATCATCAGACCCTGGCTACCATATATGATCAAAGTACTCGTCAATACTAATCAAACTAGCCCAAACTCGATGGGGTTGTGTCGTTTAACTGCGGAGTTCCTATGACCACCTTCCGGCTCCATCATCAGACCCTGGCTACCATACAGGATGAAAGTACTCGTCAATACAAACTAAACGAGCCTAAATTCGATGGGTTTGTATCGTATAACAGCGGAGTTCCTATGATCACCTTCCGGCTCCATCATCAGACCCTGGCTGTCATATAGGATCAAAGTACTCGTCAATAGTAATCAAGCGAGCCCAAACTCGATGGGGTTGTATTGTTTTATTGCTGAGTTCCTATGGCTACCTTTCAGCTCCATCATCAGATCAGCTCCATGTCATCATAATGTTGCATTGTCACCCGACTTACACATGCATGTAAAATTTCAGCTCAATCGGTTGAAGATATCTGCTTCAAAATTGAGTTGCAAGATTTGAGCCGAACATACATAGTTACATACAGTGCAAGCTAATAGAAAGCTTGTAAAAAAATATCTTTCTAAAAAAAATTTACTTGTTATTCATACAATCTGTTAGAATATTTCCTACTAACATATTGCCATAAATACTTTTCAATACACTTACTCAAAAACCCATTCTTATCTCTACCGCTTTTAGGTACGCAATTTACTGTTTATCGTACTAGTACGGAAAAGTACATGAGATTGATATTGCATAAATTGATATTGCATGTATATGAGGCTGGGCGCTAAGCGACCCCCACGAATTGCGCGTCAAACCCCGTTTATTTATTTCTTCTTAATTGGCTCGACAAGCAGTGCAGCATTCGCTCATGACACCCTTGCCTGCGGCTCGGGCGAATTCTATTTCGGTCGCAACGTCAAACTATCTTCACTTGTATCAAAACGTACTATTTTAATTAGGAAAAGAAAAACCAAACTGTCGCTTACAACGTTGGTCCTGAAAAAGTTCGATATCATTACTGGTCTGACATAATATAATCGATCTGGAAAGACGAAGAATGAATTATGTCAAAACGACTCTTCACCTTAAGTTTTAGGTCTCCTTTCCTAAAATGTTTGGGTTTGACTTTGAAGTCGAGCGCCAGGCTGGTGGTCTCGAGCCCGTCTTCATGCTTCTCATGCGTGGGGGGCAACAACGCGACGGCGGGGGCTGGCTCCCCGTTGATGTACCAGGCCAGGCGGGTAGCAGGCCTGGACCGGCCTGAGGTGCAGTTAACTTGCACCCGGTCCCCGATCTGGTACCGGAGACGGGAGCCCGTGATTGTAGGCCCGTGGTCAGGAAGCGCTAAATGAATAGAATAAATAAGTTAAATTGTGTAGAAAATGGAGAGTCACAACGATTTAGAATAGAATTGACCAAAGCTTTTCGGTACTAGCTAAAACAAAGAAGTTAAGTCTATTCATTTTTTAAATTTCGATTACCGTTATTGAAAACAGAATGTCACTATGTCTAGTTTAGGATTATGATTATCCTAAACGCTTATACAAAGCGACATAATTTATAGAAAGCTGAACCTACGTATACTTAGGCACAGGTTTTATAAATTATACCATCTCAAAACTTCTACATTTAAATATGAATTGTTATATTTATTATGTCCCCTTTAATGCCTTTGTTATACCAATGAGACTAGAAACAATTGATGAACGTCTAAATGGTGCAAATCACTACCCAAATAATAAAATTATATTTATTCGCAGCAGATGTTTATATCCTAAGATAGGAACCAAGTATCTCGTATAAATTTAACGACGCGGTAAGTATTGTGATATCGAAGATCACTTGAAAAATATCTCTTATTAACTTACAGGCTGGTTAGACAAATATATTTTAAATAATTTTTAATATTTTGCGTATATTTTTTAATTTCTTTGAAAAAAGAACAGATTTGTTGTCTTTAAATTAACGGCTGACAGGCTTAGCGGACAAGTATTTTTTTATATAAAGAATAGACAAAATAGTTGCACATAGAAATAAATCCTATAGTTCAATGCACAAAATCTTTTGATAGTTTTCCGCCCTAGAGTATCTGTATTATTTTTATTTCGAGAAAACTTAGAAAATATATATCGTGCCTAAACCCTCGGCAGATGATTGATTTTAGTTTGTAGAAACTGATGGAGAAGTTTCAGCGAAATATAGAGCTCTACGCCATAGGAATAATAAACAAGAGCTACACGTAGAAGCCACCCGTCACGCTTGCCCGTTCTAAAATTTCTCACACACTTGTATCATATTATTCTCATGTAGCATGTAAGTTAATTTTTTTTTTAGACTCATAGGTAATGTAACAACAATTTTAAACAATATTACACAAAAAAGGTAAACAAATTTATTAAACGGAGCCTATTCACAAAAGGAAAACAAATATCTCATATTACTTAATAAAATTCGGAAAACGGAACCAATTTTGTAGGTTAATGTTTTCGATAGCAATTTATTAGCAATACATTACTGATCTAACAACTAACTTCCTTAAGCGAAAGTACAAAAATTTTGTAGAGAATGCGATTACTTAATTGTGTTGCAATTCCAGCAAGTACGAGGCAATAAACTAATGCTACCTCTGCTTCCATCTCCAAATTGAAATTCACATTTGGAGTAAACGTCATGGTGCTCCACATGAACTACTAACTAGACGGCCATTTTGTTTTTCTGAACATTTTGAAAATCGAATCAGCTATGAATTGTTTTCTTTTTTTTTTTCGATATTTTTGATGTTCAAAACCCTTTTAGATTTACAAATTTGGAGGATGAAAGTTCGTTACCAGGTTATTTAGTTGTTTTCACAACAAAGGATGATTTTTTTCTCCTTTCAAAGGCTTGCACCATGCAGGCCATTTTTTTCTATTCTGAATTCAAATGAACCTGGAGATGACTAGTGTTATCTAACTGCCTTTTAACCGAGATTATCTCATCTTATTAGTAATTTCTGGTAACAATTTTTTATTTATTTATGATATTTGGTAAGAACATGTGTATGCCTACGTTATGCTAGGTGGAACAAACCTTTTTTTTTCTACGAAAGCCCTATTTCATATATCTTGTCTTCGAAATATACTTAGTCAGCCTACCTATTAAGGGTCTTAATTAACTATTAAGGATCTTAATTCTTACCAACAATAACCATATCCCCATGGTCAGACACCGTAGGGAAGAGGGGCCTCTCTCCTGACACCTCGCACCGGTAGCGGCCACCCGTCTCCAGCACAGCCGGGTACAGCGTCACATTGGCACCATTAGGACTGGATTTCTGGTACAAGAGATGAAGATGTTTAGTATTCATGTTACGTCTGTTAAAGAGCTTTTTTCTGAAGGTGTTCTTGAGAGTCAATTACAAACTGGTTTGGATATTAGTGTTGTTTGTTTAGTTTGTGATTTGTTTGTCTCTATTTAGAGACTCCCATGAACAAAGCGGCAACGATGTGACTTCATAGAAGTTATTCTATAGTGTCATCTATCGGATAGAATATATGTTGATATGCCTACAATAACTCATTATTGCATCGCGCAACTATGAAGGACCTTTAACTTTAAAAGCCTGAAAACTAAAGTACAAAACAATATAACAAAATCTTAGAATGTAACGGTTGATAAACGAACATATTTGCCAGAAAGTTAAAAAAAAAAAAACGCAAATGGCCGTAAAATCAAACCGTAAAAGCAAGCCCTACATCGATTTTCGTTCTTCAAAGCAATTATATTCTAAACGATCGTATTATTTAAACATTATTCCAAGAAAAAAACTATTGTGGTAAACATTTTTTCTTAGAAAAGAGCTTAAGTTTCTCTCAAAAGGAAAGCTCTAAGAATCCAGCCACCCATCTAACGAGAGTGTTTTTCGAATTTCATTATTTTACCGCCCAACAAAAAGTGTTATGTTTCTAGAATATTAATTGTTAAGTAATAAAAGGTTGCATTTTCTCGTAAAATGCAACAAAGTATTATGCTGTAGCTGTGCAAAACGCCAGCCTTAAGGCCCTAGCTCCCGAGCAGTGCCATAACACAGTGATTTTTTTAAGCCCGGTAACGGTCCGGCCGGTACTCGGTAACGGCTAAGTCAATAGGTTATTATTAAGAATATTATTAATGTAAAGGAAATACTTGGCATTTCTTAACTATTTACTGGCCTGTTGGTCTGTTGTGTGTGGTTTTTGCTAATATTTTTGGCTTGGATACTAAGTAAAAAAATCCTGCCAAAAATCACGTCATTGTCGTATTGTCAATAGGAGAATTTTTATGAAGAGAGGTTATACGAAGATTTTATCGTGCAGTGATTCATTCCTTTATAAAAAATATCAACCTGTAAAATAGAGGCTTTAAATGTTGTTTTTTTTTTTTGGTTTTAAAGGTGAGTCAGTTATTAATCATTTTTGATAAACTATATGTTGTGTTAGCGATGTACGAATACGTTTAGTTAGTATTTTTTTTTTTTTTGGTTTTACAGAAAAAAGAAATCTCGTTTTTTACCCATCCAAGTGAAATACTCGTACTATTATATTCATATAAAACATTATCAATATATAATTTTTTCGTAAGACTAATACTTTTGCCAAAAAAAAATTAACATGATATTTTTTCGCTCGTTTTCCCTACTCCTTTCCGGCTTTGATCTTTAGAAATATGTTTACACGAAAAAAATGATGGTTAAGTGTATATATGTAAATCAATCAATATTTTGCAAAGAAAATGGTTTCAAAGGTCAACGGAGCTCTATGCGGGCGCAGGCGGCAGTGTTTTTATGACTGCATTTAATTCCGGCCAGAATAGATGTTCAAGGGACTATACGCCTTAAAATAAGGTCGATCATTGTTGGCGCGGATAATTACAATGAACTATGTATAGACTGTATTTATGCAACAGTTACCTAGGTAGATGAGTGGTACATGGCACTACTTTGATGGATCGTAGGTCGAGTTGCGGCCAATTATAGTACTAATTTCTAGGGGGCAAGTTCAAATCGATAGCGGCGCAACCAATTATTGTTAAGCTTTTTATTTTAAGAACTCATATGTTTTTTGGTAGGTTTTCTTGTAGTGAATTTCAGTGGCTGCGTTGTAATTAATTATTTCGCAAGTTGATTCCTAGTGGGTATTATGACGTAAAAGAAGTCTAGATTTGTGATCCAAGTGTCTGACTGAACTGAACAATATGTGGAATCATTGAATCAAGCGCGATTTCGGTAAAATTGAGATGAGAATTTTATTCTAACTACCTTAGCGAAGTTTGCCAAAAAGGTTGACTTGATACATTTGCTGCCAAATCCTAAAAAAATGTTAGAATATATACATCCGCCTTCTAATGGCTAACAAATTAACTATTCATACATAGACATGGGCTAAAGGACTTACTGTCCAAACCAAAAATATTAACAAAAAAAAAAACATGAAATTCGAAATTCAAAACTGAATGATTTCCAATCCAATTAATCTTCATTTAAAACTAGTTTTAGATTAAGAAGCCAGTGTTAAACATTATTGTAACAGTAATTTGATTTCATAAAAGGAACTTCAGGTCTTTTCCTTATAGCCATAAAGTGCCGGAACAACGAGGCAACGCTTAACAAATCAACAAAGCCCAAAGAAGATTTCAATACCCCTGTTTATCTTGTCAGACTAACAGAAACGTGTAATAATTTAATATAAGAAAATCCTGCCTAAAATTACTTGTTTGACTTCTCCCTTAATTGAATAACTCAATTTAACTTAATTAAAGTTACGAAAAACCGCGGAGAAAAATCTTATTACCAATTTTTTTTTGTAGACACTTAATCTAATCTGTGGAGTTCGTGGATAAACAGTGTGGAGAGTGGAAAGAAGGCGTGCGCGCAGTAAGTTAACTAAACGGTCTATAGGTGTGTCGGTACCGCTAATTATAATGTTGTCATTAGTTCTCCCCATGGCGCTTGCCGGTCCACCGCCCTGGGACTTACCGACGGTAGATTTAAATTACTTACTAAATTCAACCCAAGGCTTTTTCCCATCTATAATATTAACCTCTACACGTAAAGCCCGTTATAAAATTATCCGACATTTTCCACTATATTTTGCAATGCTCCGACAAATTGCTTTCCACCTTTTGTTATTAAACCGTCCAGGTAAACAAGGCGGTCTTAGGAAAATATCTATTAGCGATACTTCTACTAAAAGAATTTACAATAATTTTCTGCAAAACAGTTATTAACCCTTGCGAAAGAAGCGAGAAAGAGTTATTCTCCTTCTCACTTCTTTTTGTACTTCTCTCTGTGAGTTATACATTTCCGAAACACATAAAACAAGTGTATAATGTAAGAGCGGATACCTCTGCACATAAAAACTCTCGTGAATGTTACATTTATTTGGAGATATTGTTTTCATTACGTTTTGTTTGCTCGATATATATAAAAAAAGTAATAAAAATTTGTAAATGGGTTGTAGATGATAAGCGGCGGGCGCTAAATGAAAGAAAGTACAAATGAGTCGGGCCCGAGAGCCGCGCGCCGAGAGCGCGTGTGTTTACACCTGCGCCTCTTCACCGCGTAATATCCGGTCCAGTTTTATATTGTTTCCTCTCGGGGAGACCTAAGCAAACTCGACTCACGACCGGATTAATCCAATTATACGTATCTACTCTAAAAGTTCATCCGCATTATCTGGCCGGCCGGCATTTACACAATTGTTCAGAAACAAGCAAACCCTCGATATAGTTAAGAGGGCTGACTATTGAAAACTCTTGGAACTGTGAGGTTTCCGACGTAACACGGGAAATATTAAAAGTGTGACATGAATATCGATTGAAAGCGGAACTTCTTATGCGGGCGGGCGTCTCACTTACCGCAATACCGCGAACGTCCATATTAATTTTTGTTTGAGGTAATAATTTGTCATCCTTGGTTACCCACTTGTGAAACAGCACTGTTAATTTGGGAGTTCGCTATAATTTCTCAATGGGTATACACCAGGGGTGACCAACTTGATTCAATCCACGATCTACTGTTTACTAACTAGATTCTGTAAGGTCTATCAATTACAAAATTATTTAAGAATAAGAATAATATAATAATAATAATCCACAACTATCACACAACACCGTCTAGTCCCAAGCTAAGCAGAGCTTGTGTACTATACAGCTAATAAACATAATTATATATTTCTAAATACAAACATAATTATTATAGATAAATAACACCCAGACACAGAACAATTGATCGTGCTCATCACAAAAACATTTGTCCTGGGTAGGAATCGAACACACGACCTCCGGCATAGCAGTCAGGGCCACTAACCACTAGACCAACAGGTCAGAATAAAAGAGCGAGTAAGGCAAAAATTAAAGTAAATCAAAGGTGAAAAAAAACGAGCTAATTTGAGGATTCTTTCTCTAACACGTTCAATTTTCTTTTGACAAAAAAAAAGTTATGGACGATTGTGTAAAAGAATTTAATAGGGCCAAGACATGCGTCACCTACTGTGTTGTCTATCCTGCACAACAACCTGCACTTTACAGGATTTGTACGAGGCCAATGACGCAGCGGTACAGGTTGAGAAATATTGGTCAGAAAAAAAATTGTTTGAGTTGATCGACATGCAAAGAAGAAGAAGAAGGGCCAATAATTAAAATAGTTAGCTATGTACCTGCAGTCTCGCGCTAGTCTTCCTAGCCTAAAAGTAAACACGCTATTGCTTGTGAAGATCGATCGGATTTACAGCCGAGCTCGACCAATCGATCGCTATCGATCGGTTGGCCACCCCTAGTATATTCGTATATAATATTAGAACCTTTAGTTCGTACTGAAGGCGCTCATACTTTAAGGCGATAGTCCCAGTGTACGTATTCCCCTCCTCACTCCACATTCCGTTCAATTTCCACAGGTGAGACTGCACGGCATTGCATGACAACTGTTATTAGTCCCGCATTTCTATTTTAAGTTTTCCCCGAATTACAGAACTAACGCTTCAAGACATTTGGAGTAGATTTTCATGGATGTTGTATTGCTAAATCTACATACTACAATGTAGATAGTAGTTGATGAGTTCTATCCATGTGTGAGTATGAAGAAGGTATAGATACCAACGTAGGGTAAAAAAAAAACTGCCTTTTCCATTTGCTGTGGTAAAAATATTACTTAACTAGCGATGACAAGCCAACTGATGAATTGTTGCCATTACGAAGCTGCCACAGGGATGTAGTGATTGACACAATTGAAGAGAGACCTATGTTCGGCAAAGAGTGAAGTCAGGTTGTGGATAACGTTGAAACTCGACAGAGGAATATCAGAGAGGTGACTCTGCATCACCAATCTATCAAGCCTTTTTTGACGCGTGGTCAAATTAAAAATTATTCGTTTACTGACCTCCACATCAACTCCAGGCAGCGGAAATTTTCTGCGCGGCTCGTGGTCGCGTGGCACGTGGCGGAAGAACTCCTTGCCGTCCTTGTACCATTTGACGGAATACAGCACGTCGGCCGGACCCAGCGCCCAGCGGCACGACAGCGCCGCACGCGTGCCCAGCGCCACATGCGCTGGTACTCGGAGTTCTAGCAGCTCCAGGCTGGTGACTCCATACTCTGCATAAAGAGAAAGAACTTTAAGTGAATCTCGTTGGTATTATTGGAACCTCCTCGTCAGTTGGATCTCCGCAGATAAAGACTTGATCTAATAAGAAAGCTCGTTGACTGTGATATAGAAAGCAAGATGAAAGAGTCAGGGTCTAACTTCTGGCACTGGTTACGGTATTGTCATATCACTGTTATTATTCATCGAACGGACGACCACGTCAAGCCAGTAACGTTAACTGAATTGTTGTCAAAAAAGTTGTCGATATTAAAATCAATCGATCATTTAAAACGACATTCAATTTGAAAAGGAATCTGATCATTTTTTACTGAAAATTGAAAGGCTGCAAAATATAAATGAACAACAACAGATTTTTCAGGCCACGCGGTCCGTAACCAAAGTGCTTACAAAACCTTTTTCAATAAAAGCTGCTCTACATATGCAGGTGTAACTATAAGTAGGTGGGTATAAGTATTTTTATTTGGCTGTAGGTAGCGTGTTATGAAGGCAAAAATCCATTAAACGCCACGTCAAATAATTTCCCATGTGACGCTCGCTCGCGGCCCGTAAAAGAGGCACTATTGCCCTCGCCCAACGGTGGATAATATTACTTTACGACCCGCGGGGCGAGCTCAAATGTAAGTAAATTGGTGAATAAAGACAACGAGCAAACAGTAACGGTACATGCCAATATTAGCACAACAATTTAGCAAGGAGACGACCGCGGAGTACTGACGGCTAATATAAATTCGGAGCGATCACTTTCCCAATGTCTTACGCTCATTTAAAATTATTTACTTTCCTCAGTTCGTCACAGTCAACTGCCGAACATGGAAATGTCGAGGAGTATTAGATTCTGAATAACTGATTACAGCCTGTGTTTGTAGGTCAACGTTTTGTGGTGATAGTTTGGTATTTAATTAAAGAGAACAAAGGCTATTAATGGCATTACATTCAGATCAGCGCCTTGGTATTTGCAATCTGTATTCAGCGTATTTTACTTTACACAGGACCCTCAATTTAAAAAAATATTCACAATTTCCGTGGACGTAAACCTCAAGAATACTCTAAAGAATATTCGGATGGCGATGGCGAGTGACTTTGAATAACGACGACTTTTACGGGCCGCCATTTTATAAGGGTGACGTCATATTTGCGTACAAAAAAGAGCATGTTATCTGCACGTGATATTTAGTTATCTTAGGCACGCATTCAGCGGGCTAGTGCTCTCTTGTGAAGACGGAAATGGTGCTAAGTGTGGAGTCAGCAGACAGGCGGGGCCGGCGGGCGGAGATAGTGCACGAACCAGTCGCCGCACTCTAAGTACTCAGTAAAGCTCAGTACAGGTAAGCTGCGGTTCGGTTTTTGATCCAAATACATCAAAAGGGACTCTTATAAACACACAAAGTAAACGTAGACATATTTTAATGAGGGCTGGCCACCGAGTATTTTTTCGATGCCTATAGAAAATTCAGCCATTATCTGACTGAATTAAATAACAAAAAGTGATAAAACAATATAATTGATATTGTTAAAAGAATGGATGTAATGGACTTATTAATGAAGAGACTTAGAGCTGACTTTTCAATAGCTAGATATTTTTTAACTCAGACATTTTTAACTCTAATTATTATTATAATAGTGATTCGAGAGCTTTTGTACAAAGAATATGTCAAACCACCATATTGATTCTAACAGATATCTGACTATTGAAAACTCAGGCCTCAAAACAAGTATACATATGGAAGTTAAATTGTTCAATCATTATTTTACAAACGTTGCATTGAAAAGCTTAAATTCGTCGTGTTCATGACTACAGATTTTCATTTCAGATAAGCCCCCGCTACAGTGGGGCTGAGTGTACATTATTTGAAGTAGGCACAGGACAGCTCCTCTCTGGCCGGTCTAGCCGCTATCCAGAACAATTGGAGGCAATACTACGCTTCGGTAAATGTAACGATGTTCCTCGACTAGCTGCTGAGCAAATATCGAATTGAATAAGTATCGATAGAATACTTCAGCTGGTTTATGAATAATTGCGATCGTTATTGTGGATTCCGGACGGAAGATAAATAAAAACGAAGCCAATTTAGTGAATAATGCGCAGTTTGCTAGTTTGACTTTTTGCTTTAGTTTATATTGATGCTGATTCTTTGGTTTTTCTGCAGTAAAATGGGAATGTTGCTAGTCGTAAAAGACACTGACAGACTAGAATATCGCGAAGATCGTAGCGCCTTAGTTTCATTACTATTATAGACTTGCACATTAGACTATGGTGGATAAAAACCTTATTTGCTTTTTAGTCACGGGCTTGCAAACGGTGAGCAATGTGTTAGCGCACCGTCCGGTAAGAGCTATCAGGAAACTGTGGCAGCCAGCCAGGGTTTCGGGATTGCTCGCAAGAGTTATCGGCCCTGAAGCGCAAAGAGCAACTAAAAGAATATGTGGGGTATTGGTCAGTAGAAGTCTAAAAGTTCCGCCCTCTCCACCCAGAGTGGGAAAAATCATTTGAAGACTTACAAAATCAAAAAAAGGCAGAGTGGAATATAGAGTTTGACATTTTTGAGCCGTCATATCTAATTGATCAACGTATGTGTACTGTGAAGTATTTTTAGTCGCCGAAATCTGTATGTTGTCTACATTTGTTTTCACACTAATTTGACAGTTATCTGCTATTTTCGTCTGTCTGCTACTTTTTTATGTGCGAGTAAAAATAGCAATCGTTTTTATACTTATACTGGCTTCTGCCGGCGGCTTCGGCCGCGTGAAACAGAAAAAATATCCACCAGGAACTCACTCCTGGGATAAAATGTGTAAAGTAATCCTATGTCCCAGTCAAAAACATGATCGTCTCGAGTACAAATCCACTCAGAGTGCCTAGTGTGAGTTTGTTTTACGTTGAAGCAATTTAAAAATTTACGACGTTCTTTGCTCTGATTGGCCCGCTTCAAGCTCTTAACCAATCAGAGAGCCAAACGCGGTAAAGGTTTCGATCGCGTTGACGTTAAAACAAATCGCTCTCAGTAAACTGCTCTTTGAGTGTAAAGGAGTAACAAACATGTTACTATGTTTGTTACTAATACATAATTTTACTAACTTTCCGTCTTTATAATATTAGTTGAACTCTACAATACTATTACTGAAGAGCCCGCTCCATGCTTCCTCGGCCAATTACTAAGAGGCAGGCATTCGCTCCTTAGTGAGACGCTACATCAGACTGGCTATTTATTAATTTTTAATATCGCTACACTTCTGATTTTTTTTTGAAATATTGTCTCCGCACTAGGTCTTGTATCGTTATCTAGGTTTTTTTTTTGAGAGCGATTATCATCCATCGTCATGGAGCAAGAGGGTATGTCAATTTTTTACTGACTAATCCACCTGTGTCCTCCTGTGCGCTGAGTGTGAGTTATTTTTACGTAAACGCGATCGAAACGTTTACCTCGTTTGGCTCTTTGATTGGTTAAGAGCTTGGGGCGGGCCAATTGGAGCGCCGAACGTCATAAACGTATTGATTGCGTTAACATATATAACAAACTCATACTACGCGACAAATAAATTCAACTAAAATGGTCGTGGTTACACGCAGTCCCCGCTGTGCCGCACTTCAATTGAGACCCAAAAATCTATTACAGCGCATTGAAAGTCGGTCGCCATTTTGGTTCAAATTATATGCCGTGTATTGTACATACTGAACCATGGTAGGTATGCCACGTCCACAATATACACAAGACATCCTTTCAACAACAACTGTCTGTAGGTAGACCATAATTAATAAGCCCCTACAAAATCAAAGTTAAACATATTGTGCAAGTTATTAACGTTATTATAACATTTTGTGCAAGTAGTTAAATTTTCGAAGCCACCGTCACAAGTTGTGTGATACAGAAGGTATTTCGTTTATTTTTTTCAGAATACTTTATTGCGTGAAAGTTAAAATGTCGTAAAAAGCTCCTATAAACGGGTGTAAAATATAGCTCACTGTGGAGAATATCTTATGATTTATTGTGTCGCATATTTATATGACTAAGTAGGTAGTATAAGTGTTGTGTTGTTTGCTAAAAATTCACCAGTTGTGGTACTCGTACTTTGCTTCGAGTAGACACTAAAGTGCATAATTAATTCATGAAAATTATTACTTTAATTAATTAAAAATGCGAATGCAAATTTTGCGATGGCATCAAACACTCGTTTTGTAATTATAATTTGCAGCAATGAAACATTTTTTACTACTAGATGTAGGTACGTAAATTTACGGTGAACTCTGGAAGGAAATGAGATACAACTTTCGCGTAAACCACAGTTTGTTTTTTAATCATCTCTAAAGCGTACGATAATAAAAGAATGAATGCGATACCTTGAATACTAACAAGCAGTCTTGGTATCAGGTGTAGCGGTAATACCGAAAAGTCGAAGTAATGTATGGTTTCAATATGTGTTATCAAAAAAACGGCGCGCAAACGTCGTCGGTTTGCATCTTTTATTATACGGCGCTCCGTATCGACGTAATACTTTTTTTTTATTTTTAGGAAAATACCCCGGCGTCTCTTGTAGTTCTTTGTTCTGAATCGCTCTACGCTTTATAACCTGGTTTTGTTTTTGTAATTACTTCTCATTATTTAGAGCTGCACGGGAAATTTCATAAGCTATTTATTTTCTTACATAGAAAAATGAACATCGGCGCCTTACATAATTCTTTTGTGAGTAGTTAATAACTTTTCTATGAATATTTTTTTTTTAGTCTAAGCTCTTTAGGATCGTCTTGGTAGTGTCTACTTATCAATACATATGAAGAAGAATTCCAAAGAGCTTCAGTACGATGGAGTGATCTAGTTGCGCTTAGTAGTTCCAATGGCCACTAGCTAACTCCATTATCAGATCAGCTCACTGAAACCAGGGAAATTCATTGTCACCTCAATTCAATTCTTAATTCTTTATTGCGTACCATAATGTATACATAGTTGGTAGGGAAGTAGATAATAGTCACAATTATGGACCCTGTTGGGCACAGCATAGATAAATTTAGGTAGAAGAAAGGATGAAGGCACTGCTTGTTTTACTTATTACTTAGTTCAGAGTAACTAAATAATATATACTCTGTTAGGATAGCAGCTGTTACTGTTTTTGTACAGAAGTTAATTTATGAATTTTAATTATTGTCTTATTTATTATATAATTATCCATTTTATTTTTATAGTAACATTGTAAATACCATTTACACACACCTCTGTTACACAGGCATGCCAAATTTCAGTCAAATTGGATAAGGTTGCAAAATCCATTAGCGTTTGATTACAAAACATAAATATCTTCTATCAGTTAACAACCATGGTACCCAAGAGCATAACTTACCTCACATAATGAACAACCATAATAAATGACCAATGAATACCGGAAAATTCAATATACCTACCCAGAGTAACCTACTTCAATTACTTTGGTCTGAGTCAATTACTTTGGAGATAGAACCCTAAAAAACCGAATGCCATATCTATTGTATAGCCTACCGGCACACTTATGGAGTGAAAAAAGAAAAAGTGTTTATTTTTTTATTGGTGTAAATACCTAAAGGGCTTATTAGAATAGGTGTTGTTATTATTTAAGTAAAGTCTAAATAAATAATATTCATAAATAGCAAAGTTATGAGCGTTTGTTTATATCCCAAAATCTCTTTCTATTTATGGAAACATTGTACAGGTTATTGTTTATGAATGAAAGAATGTGAATAAAAATAGAAAAACACTGCGCTTAGTATTTTCTAGTAGTAGTTGTTATGAATGATGATTCAATTATGAATTTACCAATAATGACAAATTTTCGTGGACAATTTTGTGATTTTTATTTTTTGTACTTTTGACTACACAAATATGATCAGTAACGGGTACTGATCGAGCCCCATATTTTTGTACACTAATTAAAAAATAGGGGTGTATTGGTTAAAGTGCTCTTGTAAATTAGTCCTAAATATGAAACTCAAGAATGAGTGTATAAAGCTAGACTCATTAGACCCCAAAGTCAAGCCTATGGTATGGCTGTGGTTCTGTGGGGCTTAGTTCATAAGTTACTAGTTTCTACCAGCGAGCGGTGTCACTCTTATGAAAGTAGAAAACAATAGCCTATGTCACTCAGTAATAAATTAACAATCAACTTGTGAAAGAATTGAAAAAATAGGAAAAGAATTGGTCGAGTAGTTTTTGAGTTTATTCATTACAAACACAAAAATACAAATCTTTATGATTTATAATATTATTACAAAAAGTATAAGTGTGTGAACTTAAAAAAAATACATACGAATATTGCTAGATAAATAAAAGTTTGTAAAATCGATGCACGTATGTACCTAATTAGAATGTTAAACTTTACAGAACAATTGAAATTAAATTAAAAAATCAACTACCTTTTCTAGTTTTATGAAAAGGCAATTACCTCCCTATAATATAACAGTATAACTGTACATTTAGCTGTAAGTTCGCCTGACATTTATGAAAGTGGACGCGATGGAGCCGTGGTACCTTAGCGTTTCCAACATGACGTATGTCGGAGTCACGCGATAATCCTGCCGTAATGAATTGACAGCTGTCATTAAAATTACGAACACAATCCACGCTAGAATTATGTAAGATACCCAGGCCTGGCTCGTACAGGTGTATTTCATGATTTTATTGTTAGAAATTTTCTTGGCGAGTATACTATGATAAGAACTAGGGTGTAAATTGTAGGGATCTCTTATTTGACGATTTATCTGTCAAATTTTTCGAATTTATACGTGGAATGGTACTGAGAACAATAGCGAAGAGGGGTTCTTCATTTTTTTTATGGAAAAGTAACTTGGTACTAACACCACGCAATAAGTTAGATTCACAGTTTCACACTGTATGGATCTTCTTAATGTGCGAAACAAATAAATGTAATAATTAATTCAATAATCAATGCTTTATTTCAAATAAATCATTTTCAGGCACTTTGGAATTGTCAAAAAGTCAGTCAGTAAAAAAGATGATTGTACCATTCAAAGCGTAGATCTCTATGGAGAAGAATATGCAAGAAACTTTATGGGCACTTCTTATTACAGTGGCAGTGACTGGTATCTGTCGAAATATTATTTAAACTAGATCGTTTTATTTTAATCAAATAACTGAAATCTCTATCACAATCAGAATATAAACTGATTACTAGTGCTTTATCAGCGAATAAAATTCTGGAAGCTTCGTTATGTCTAGAACCTCTAAATTCCAAGTGAATCAGTTCTTTTTGTTAACATTTCACAATAAATCCTACAGATTCTAAGATTTAATTTTAATAATGTGCCAATCATGCCGACAGAACCTGACATTTGTATCAGTAGATAGTTTAAAATTTAGGAGGGGTTTGATCCCTTTTCCTTCACAGACGAAACTAACTTACAAACGAAATGAAAACGTAAGGAAAAACCGGTTTGAGTATCTCATTTAAGTGCTTACACAGCTTAACGAAAATTAATTGTAAAGTAAATCAAAAGAACGATCATATACATTTATTTATAAAGTACAGAATATTTTCAAAAGTTTGAAAATGTAATTATATTGTGAGTTTCTCTACTAATTCTATTCTGTAAAATAATATTTCAGCTTCGTGTAGTTTCTATTGTAGTCATTTTTGTTACTTCAAGTTAATTAATATCCTATTATAACCGAAGCAGGGCTGTGGAAACACAAAACAATGTGTTTTTTTTTTTTTAAGTTTTTCAAAAATAACAATAGCCATATTGGATTAGGATTCTTTTTACGTGTTATTTTAACCAAACCCTTTTAATTGATTCCAGGGGTGTACACTAGCAAAATAAATACTCTGCCACCTTTAGGAGTCCGCCATATTGGATTTGACGCATTTTTGATTAGATTGAGACGCCATTCTAAATCCAATATGGCAGCAATATGCCTAGCTAAGTGACGTAAGTCGTCACTAATAAAAACGTCCAAATGTTTGTTTAGCTACAGTTCCACCCGAGTGAGTTACCCCAAGGTAACAATTTTTTTAAATTAGGTAACCAACTTCGATACAAAAAGTATGTTACAGTGCTTATCTATGGCTAATAAATAGATTTCCAATATTGCAACACGACGGCATGGTTGGCGCAGTTGTTGAGCGATTGACTGCAGCACTGCGGGTCGCGGGTTCGATTCCCGCACGAAAAAAATATTTGTATGGCCTACATATTTGTAGGCCGTACACCTATTGGTGTTCCGGGTATGGCTGGGTGTCTTGTGTATGTGACTTTACATGTTCGTGAACGCACCCACGATACAGGGGTAAGCGCGGGGCAACCTTTTTATAAAAAAAAACACATTGAAAAAAAAAATAGCAGCAACAATATTGCTTCAAGTTAAATTTAGAATGAAAATTAAAACAAAAAATATTGAATATTTGCCTTTGTTTATAGTTTTACAACTTGTTTTTTAAATATTGGCTTATTGAAGTCGAATACACCTACATATATCCACTTGAAAGAAATCGGCAATATAAATTAGAGCATTCGAGCCTTTTAAAGTTCACTTACATAATTTCACCTAAACTAACACCCAAACATTGAAGTTAAATAAAAACTTATACTCGTAAAGATGCTCATCGTTTAGCAGAGACGTGTAAAATATCGGTCGATTCTTAAACAAATTGAACAAAAAGTTGCATTGAATGTGGTGTGGGGCATCTGGTTAATGTCGAGTACAAGTGGCGGTGCCATTGGCGTCGATACACTTCGCACATGGGCATCGGATTGAGTGCCTTTTAATCGCGACCCACTTCCATTGATTACGAACAAGGTACACACTAAATACAAACACTTTCAGTAACATTAAATTGTAGACTGTTTACTGGTATTGTAACGAAACCAAATGGATGGCAGATAAAATGAGGCTAATTTACTAATTACATAACCCATTCTCATCTGGCTTTTAGGTCGTTTGGGAATTAAATTCGTCTGTTCAGATGGTAGGTTTGTGTGTACAAAATGATGTTTATCATTCCACACTAATTGGCTGGTAGAAAGGTTATTTTTCAGAGGCTTGACACTTTTCCAAGTTATATTATCCACATATAATATTGCTTTTTACTTTTGAATATAAAAAAGTCGCTCTTGTCCAGACTTTCAGTTAAAATAACATTCTTTGAACGCCACAGAATTATGGACATTTCAATTTTCGCTTTGCAATTGCCCCGACATTGCATGATAAGGTATAAATTAAACGTTCATGTAACAATAAGTTAAGCTTGTTTTCAAAGTTCAGTAGTTAATTGCTAAGTTGGAACGCTGTTTTGCTTCATATAAAATAAAATAAAAACGAAATAATTAGCAAAACTTTCTGTTTTTTAATCGTTTTAATACGGGTTCCTTCATAATGTTTTGTACTGTTTGGCGAACGTTTAAACATTTTAATTAAACCACTTACCAAGTACGAAAAACATTAAGTGTGCACTATACGATCGGGGAGGGTTCTTAAGCGGCGTTTTAAAATTCTAACTTTCTATAACCTGCCCATAACGATATAGTAGTTGAGAGCTTTCGTTATTTCCCTTGCTAATTTTATTAAAGCTTGTTCAAATTACCTGAGGCCGAAATAGATTCTGTTAAACAAAAGCTCTTGTTCGTAACGATAGAATAATTAAGAGGATTTGTAAATAAAATAAAAATAGGGTCTTTCTTGAAGTATATTTTTCTCAAGTTGGAGGTACATTATATGGAGCCAATAATGTTTTAGAGTACTTATGTTGTTCACAGACGTTTCAATAGTTCGTAAATGTTCGCTTCGATAAATAGCACTCGTCATAGTTTGGAGTGTAGGCTTGCTAGCGCGCTGTATCGTGGAATTAGCCGGACGTTCAGTGTCCGCTCCAAATGTAGGCCTTCACGAAGTTGCGGTAATCACCACGCTTGTTCAGACCGTTGTTCGGAATACGGCGTTAATCCTGCTTTTATTGAAGCACACTGATTTGAGTGCTACTGAGAGCGGCTCCGAAACAGCATAATTATCGTTGTACGGACGGACAAATAGTTATATTATGTATCTAATACCATTCATTTCATGGTGGCAGGGGTTGAGGGGGGAGGGGTTAATAAGGACTTCCCTATCACGGTATATTATTTGAAGGGGCGTGTCAGCTTTTCAACAATCGAAAATTCTCGTCGTCATTAGTGTCGGTTCAAAGCAACGTATCCACAGAACTTTTAATATTGATTCAAATTTTTTGTGTGTGGAGTTTTACTTGGAAACTTTAGAATGTTTCATGAGTTGGAGCATATAGCGATACGCTAGTATCTGTTTCATTTCATTCGCAGTTAGTTGAGTACCCTTTGGCCGGGCAGCCAACGATGCAACGATTGCAGATTCGAGTCGTTTGTTAGATATCACGATGAAACATAACTACATTTTTATTTTCTCTTTGGAACCTGTTAATGTGTTTGATTTGAAGATTTTTGACTAAGATACCTAACTATGCGTCTAGTATGAATTTCTGGCTGCTCTTTTTTTTTGAGATTGAGAAGTTACCAAGTAACTTCACCTGTTTAGGGTTGAGCAAAGAAGTGTTAGGTCAGGTATACTTTCAATTGCTGTTTGTATTCTAGGACCCTAGCAGTTCTGTTATTCAAGTTGACGTCTTTTTGATGCTGTTTTGAAGTCGCTCTAGCTGGTGCTAAGTAGTTCATTACCTTATCTTTCAGCCCTTGTGTTGGAATCTTATTGTTTGGATAAGGTTTACTCGTTGTCGTGTGTGACAGCTGATATTTTAAAGTTAGAAATAATGGTCGTTTATATGGCGTTAGTTTTGGTATACTTACAATCTATTTGTTTTGTCAAATAACGATTTTACATTTAAAGTGGTGCATTAAATAATTCTTGAACTTTATGTGAAATTAAATCAAATGTTTCAGATATTTATATTTTTGTAAGGATTTTTCTGGTTGTCTTTATATATAACACTGACTTGAATAAAATAGTTAAGTATTTCTGCCGAGGTGGCGCTATATCCGGTCCCCACTATATTGCCAGCTTGTGCCACGCACACGGGAGCAGTCGGTTGTCAACTTTAGAACGGGCAAATCAGAGAAACAAAAAGTGATTTGTGAGGATAAAGTCAGTAATGTTGAAGTAGCCTCCAACAATTGATCCGTGTTACATGGGTCGGCGTAAACGTGTTTTTCTTTAATTCGGTCCTGTCAAACCTATTCTTCATCACTCGTCACACAATCAATATATGTCTTTGTTTTGACTTCCCTTTCCCTCTCCATCCATCTATATGTATACTCGCAACTTTTCTAGTAACACGCGTTTCATCCCTCCTCTTTACATGACCGTACAAACACAAACGATTCCTTTTCAAATTTTCAGTCACCGGTATCACTTTCCAACTGTTTTCTATTATACCTGCTCCTTGTTTCTTGTTTCCATTTATCAATTTTTCCTTAATTAGTGCTAAGTAAGTAAAAGCTTATTGAATGAATCTATTTCGTCGTTTCTTTTTCAACCTTATTTTTCAATGTTTTTACAGTATTTATACCCTGAATTCATCAGAGATTTGTTATTGTTTCTGAATCAGGACATTCATTAATAGATTTATTTTTATTTATCTTCTTTTTATAATGTAAATGTGAGAACATTACAGACTCCGCCGACTCGTAGATTATTTTCTATGTTTGTAGTTCGATCAACATTTCATTATTTTACTTATTTGATACATATCGACTGGTTTACATTGCCTTCTCATACATATTAATACTGTAGTTAATATGGAAATATTGTAAAAAAAAATTTAAAGTGTAAGTAATCGTGGAGTTTTTTACCGTTTCTGTTCCATAGGAACCGAACAATTGGAGCCATGCTCTAATTTCTGGCAATTTAAAAATGCTTATATGAAATATGTTGAATATGGATTCTTTGTATAAAATTATACTTTTATTATCTGGCCTGTTGGTCTAGTGATTCGTGGCTTTGACTGCTATGCCGGAGGTCGTTCGTTCGATTCCCACTCAAGACAAATGTTTGTGTGATGAGCATGATCATTTGTTTTGTGTCTGAGTGTAATTCATCTATAATATGTATGTATTTAGAAGTATTTAAGTATGTTTATCAGTTGTCTAGTACTCATAACACGAGCTCTGCTTAGCTTGGGACTAGACGGCGTTGTGTGATAGTTGTGAAATATATTATATTATTATTATTATATTATTGATTATATTATTTTCTTTTCTTTGCCAAATTCCAAGTGGGTTTACAAGATATTTCTGAGCCTTAATTCCTCTTCAGAAAATGTTGTTCTGGATCAGACTGTAAACAGTCCTGTATCGATTACCTGTTTGTTTACTTGGAAATTAAAGATGGTCTCTCAGAGTTGTTGATCTGTTTTGTGGAGTGGGCTCTTGTTTAAACACTGAACGTTATTGTTGGCCAACATCCCAATGTTGGTGAATGAATTAATTAATTTGAAATTGTTGTAATCATGTGATTGTAAAATTTAGACTTGGTGCTTTAATAAATAAATTGTATTATTATAATTCCGTTTATTTATTTATGTGACTAGTTACCCATCGCGTCATCCACAAGCCCGCACTTACGGTGTCTTGCGCCTTTTGACACGCCCAGGGCGAAGACTGGGGCCTGGGGATGTCCCGCTACCTCACGGTTGCCATCCCCTTCGTTTGCATTGTTTCGCAGAAGGAAGTGATCACTTTTTACACTGTCTCCTAAGCCACAGGGATGCATACCTGCTTTAAGAGTTAGAGCGTTTAAAAATGACCTAATTATTTTAAACCTTTGTTTAATTAATATCTTGACTGAGGCATTATTATTTAATTAATGTCTTGGCTTACGGTAAAATAAATAATAATAATAATTATTATTTATAATTAAATTATGTGCTCGACGAGCTCTAGAAAACTAATTAATTAGTGTAAATAAGTAAATATTATAAATTTCTCTTCGTTGGTAGGTAGGTAGGTACACTTGAGAATGGTAGTAAATAATTTTCTTGTTATAAACATCCGTAATAGTCCGAGTAAGCTTTAATTTTCCTTTTGCCAATAAGAGAAAAGAAAAAATTAAAATATATCAAGAAAAACTGAAAGTGCTTATCTCTCTGGCGAAGCAGACACGAGTCTTTTTGATTATTTTTAAATGGCAATTCTATAAATAGTAAAAATGCTTTATGCGCTTGTTTTAGGATGTTAGATAATAATATATAAGAAGTATTGATCCGACTGTAATGTCCGAAGGAAACCAATTGCCCTGACATTGCAAATATTAATTTGTGAATTGTTTGCCTGGAATTGAAAATTTTAAAGTTCCTATGGGCCAGGCCACGAGAGCGAAGCCACGGTGCAAAGCTATTCGTACTTAC
Source organism: Leucania comma (assembly GCA_958295575.1). Classification (NCBI taxonomy): domain Eukaryota; kingdom Metazoa; phylum Arthropoda; class Insecta; order Lepidoptera; family Noctuidae; genus Leucania; species Leucania comma. Next base: position 8,888,588 of record OY282469.1, read on the forward strand.
GTCAGTAGTGACGATCATTACTCGTTGGTAATGTACATACAGACACACATACTTAGTGCCAGTACTAACATTTAACACAAACAGCAAGCTCTGAGTAGTTGTGAAATCGGGTACTATTTATTGGTAGGGCTGGCTCGAAGATCGGTTGTTGACTTTAGTTGTTAGTAAATTATTAAAATAATGTTGGGTTCTCATTTCTGATTCATTAACGGGGGGAAATTCCAAGCATAGCTCTCTCCATTGCTCTTTGGGTGACTGACATTGCCTGAAGAATCCCCAGAACGGTGGACGGGTGGTCGATGGAGCCGAAAAGTTCTGGAGTACACTAGCTTCTGACGTTTTATAAGTATCCATATTGTAGGCTTATGAAAAATAAAAACTGGGCAAGTGCGAGTCGGACTCGCACACAGAGGGTTCCGTACCAAGCAACTTGTGTAAATAATTAAATTTCCGAATCTTATAGATTTTTAAGAGTCAAAAATATATTTTTTTGTGACATAACCACAAATTTGCAGTTTTCAGATTGATTCCTATACTTGTGCTATAAGGCTTACTGGGCCCAAATAATTTAACGAGTTTACCATCGATTCGAAAAGAAGAAGAAGCTATAAGGCTTTGCTTCATGCCAAATTTCAGGGTTCCAGGCCAGGAAAGGTTGATGCTTCGATTTTTAATATGTTTTATTCTATCGATTCTACTCGTATATTGGTGCGATGTAATGTTTGTGCTAAAATCCTGTTGCTATAAACCCTACAGCGATTGCTACAGCGATAGTATGTTGGTTCAAAATGCCATCCGGTTCCGTGACATTAATATTAATATAATTATAAAGGAAATAAATTCCTTGTAGTAAAAAAAAAGTATAATTCCTAGTTCATAATTAACATCAGATGCATTTTTGAGTGTTGAGGGTATCAGGCGGCTAGTTTAAGGTATTTCCTTAATATCTATAATGCAAAATAAGGTTTAAATAAAATGAATCAATTTTCTAATTTCAGGCCACCGTAGGCGCAGGCTTGCGGACGGCGTGCAATGGGTAGCACGCTGTCCGATTGTCTGGTAACCGACCGGACCGAGCCCAAGTCGTCGACGGCGCGTTCTGTTCCCGCGCGCCTCAAGGAGCTGTCAGCACACCGAAGAGGCCCAGCCTGCTAACTGCAGGTAGGCAGGGTCGAAGCCTGCTGGGGTCAAGGGCCATTTTATGAGAGGAAGGCTCAGCCCCGGCACTATAGGCAACGAAGGAACGGGGTAGGTTTTTAGTCAGTAAGAGTCTGACACTACTTCCCGCTCCACCCAAGGGCGGGATTTGTCATTGGATGATTTTACCTACCATAAAAAAAAAATACGGTTGTTAATATTGTAATGCTTCCTTTGTATTTTTTTCAGTTCTCGTTATGTCTTGTCTTCTTCGCCAACCTAAATAAGATTACTGCCAAAAATTATTTTCGGTGACCTTTAAAGTAACTCACACTACCTAAAAAAGCCGCCCAGACAGCCAGATATTTACCTGTCTACCTACTCGTACATTGAACTGAAAACTAAACTTACCTGCTTTGACTTTTTATAAAACCTTTATAAGTTAAAACGATTACTTACATTGTATTTTCTCTCCGTTTTTCTCTCCCCCAAATATTAAAAAAAATCAATAAAGTCCTGATTTGTCTGATATTATAATTTATAAGCTTTGCCAATGGTTTCACCAGCTATAAAGTCGAATATTATCCTACAGGCACGTTCTATCCTTGTCATAATTCAGGACATGGTCGACCTTTTTTTAAAGTGACAAATCATCAAATAAATTTTTCCGTTTTGGATACAGCGAGAGAGTTAGGATTATATGTATAGGGTGACTGGTAATTAGTGAACGATACTTAAACACATGATTGTAGTCATGATAACAAACAACTTTGACTATGGGACTTTGGTCTCATAGTAAAAGTTGTTTGTTATAATGAATACAATCACGTGTTTAAGTATCGTTCACTAATCACCAGTCACCCTATATACTGACTACAACTTATTGTGTTCGTCAGTTGCTTTTTGCGTTCAACGGCCCTGGTAACTACATATTTAAAACCATCCTGCAACACTGGCCGGCTTCGGCCCTGACAAGCCCCGTCAATTTGCTGACAGCTCATTGCAGCACGCGTGGAACACAATGCGCAGTCTTGGGCTTGCTGCACCAAGCAAGCCCAAGACTGCGCAATCGAACGGCGAGTTTGGAGATGGTCTACCTGTTTTGGAATTGTATACAAATATGTTCTGTCGTTGACGCTTGTTTTCCTATGTTGCACAGTTCACACTCGGAACACGTACACCAGTTGAACTTAAATATTACAACTAATATTGTCGTGTAACTGGTGTTATAATTGGCAACTGTCATTCTGTCTTATATGTCAGACGCATGAATATACGCGATATATTCAGCAACGTTCTATTACTTATCTTGCTACATTTCAACCAGTAAAAATCCTTAAATATAATAATTATTACGCAAAACTCAGTCTACGCGCCGGATTAACACAGAAATACAATTTTAATAGGTAGGTTCAAGTAGGATTAAAATAAAAGCTCTCCATACCTTTTACTAAACGTTTGGGCAACCCTAATACCCAAGTGAATGTGTCAATAAAAGTCCCGTTCACTGCTCGATAAATGTCACGGTGTAAACAAGCAGTTTGTGCATTTTATGTGTAATTAACGAGTTGGGCCCGGGGGCCCAGGAGCCCGGCCCCTTGCAGGAATTTATTTAGTTACGACTGGCGTTTGATGTCCCACAAACTTTATAAAACTACGAGTTTGATGTTACATACATTAGGTAGTATTGGAAATAATATCTTTGAATAAATACAATTTAATGACCTGTAACCTTTCATATGGCCATGACCTTTGTTTTAATTTAGACGGGCCTGCGGAGGTTTTTATGATTATGTAGGAATATATAAGCAAGTATTCATTAGGCCAGCTCTTAATGAATGAATGTGTACCTATTTGAACTTTTCGAATCCATATTTCGGTCGGACTAAATAAATTTCACAAGTTTTGTGAATAGCTTTTAGCCAGGCATCCATTAATTTTCTAAGACCACAAGCCAGATTTTTCTCTCTAAAGACAAGAGTAATAGACTTCAGCAGAATAACTTGGACTTTTAACCGCAAAACACTTTGGTCATTTTTTTAACAAGTGTTTTGTGGAAATTTCAACTTCATAATGTGCCGTGTACTTTATGTATCTTTATATTTTTATTTTTGGCGTTCTCCTGTTTTCCACCTTGTAACGAGTGCTGGAAATTTTTAGCACTTTTATTTTTTATGGTTAGATTTTTGGAAGAATGTATAAAAATGTTGTGAACTAAATCTGTGCTTGAAAAAGACCAAAATATTTTTAGGTAGATCTTACTTATCTATATTCTAGCTTCTGCAATGTCTTCTTAGAATATATATCACAATATATATAGAGTGACAAAATAGCAGTCTTTTAGTGAAAGACTTTTTAAAATCGGTCCCGGAGTTTTCAAGTTTATTCATATAATTCTTCTTTATAATATTACTAACTTACTCGGCAAATATTGTTCTTCACTTTTGCCATATAAATTACTAAAGAAAAAAAATGGATAAATACACATAAAATTTCATAAAAATCGGTCAAACCCTTTCGGAGGAGTTCGATAACAATAAACACTGTGACACGATATTTTTATAGACATAATAAATTAGTATAAACAACGACGCGAAAATATACGCATTGGTGTAAAAAGCAAAAAAAAACAAGACGATAAATTCGGCCAAGCTCACTCACCATGGCCTTTTTATCCACCATTAAAATAATAACAATAAGTTCAGTTTCTTCAAAATAGATAAGTAGACTGGTATTGCGAACTCAAATTCTCTTTGTTAAGTCAACTTGTCCTATGATAGCTTTTGGTGATGTCACGTTTTGTACCTAAGCAGCTTTAAGTCCAGTGGTTTGGCTCTGCAGTCTTGAGCTTGTTGAGAGTGACCTTTGAAACGATACTGTAATACTCGTATCTACTAGAAAAAAAAAGATATTTTTGAAACATGCTTTTTGTTTTGCTATTTTCATTACAGGCATTATATTGCTCGTAGAACAGATGGTCCATTGGTTCTGGAGTGGCGACCGCGCACTGGAAGGCGCAGCGTAGGCAAGGCCTCCCACAAGGTAGACCGATGACCTAATGAGAGTCGTGGGAATGCGATGAATGTGAGACGCACTGGACTGCTCGTAGTGGCGACACTTGGGGAAGCCTATGTCCAACAGTGGACGTCTTTCGGCTGAAATGATGATGAATAAATTGTCTTTAGGGTTTAGAGGTGATTGGTCTTTACACCCCTATTTTTTTTTTAATTAGTACACAAAAAAGTTACTGATCCTATTTGTGTAGTCAAAAGTCAATAAATTACAAATAAAAAAACTTTTTTAAAAACAAGCTTTCAATTAAATGGGCTAAAAAGAAGAAAATTAACCTTTTCCTTTATAACTTTTACTATCAATTTATAACGACTACACAATTTATATGATATAAAAGCTTGTCGCGAGATTTAGAAAATATTAAAATCAATAGATGAAGTTATTTAACTTATTTAATTAATGAAGTTAATTAGCTGTGTATTTACACAGTTAAATCTCGCGACAAGCTTTTATATCATATAAATTGTGTAGTCGTTATAAATTGATAGTAAAAGTTATAAAGGAAAAGGTTAATTTTCTTCTTTTTAGCCCATTTAATTGAAAGCTTGTTTTTAAAAAAGTTTTTTTATTTGTAATTTATTTTTTACTTTTTAGTTATACCTTATTTAAATCACATTTGTATTTTCAGCTAATCCTCACATTTGCTACCCATATCATAGGAAAGCATAAGAAACTTAGTCTGCTACCTTTAGAAGTCTGCCAGGTTTTTTTTTTATGTTTGGTAAAATCATCCAATGACATCCCCCCTCCCCTACGGCTTGCTTCGGTCTGTTACCGGACGGACAGCGAGCTACCCATTGCCCACCGTCCGCAAGCCCGCGCCTACGGTGGCAGGAAATCGGGATCGGAATTATGGCGGCGGCTGCGGCGTAAGCGCTATTGCCTGATGCGGTCGGCCTCCTTCTTGGCTGGCATTACTGCTACGCAAAAGGAAGCGACCATGTGAGAAGTCTACCAGGTTGGATTTATGAAACCAAAATGATGGTGGTGGATCGTAAGACTAACAATCAACCTAACTTACATAAAATAGCCAATTGCGAAGTTGTCCAGAGTTTATCTACCTGGGGTCCACAATCACAAATCCTAGGAAATCCGGAGAAGATTCAAGCACCGTAAAACGATTGGACGCTGGAGGTGTTTACTGAGGATAAAACAGACTGCTCAACGCACTAACGGTTCCATTCCTAAGGAGCTTTGCATCAAAACAAAAACTTTCGTCGATTGTGCGACAGCGAATTTTTAAGCTGTTTGGATATATTATACGCAATGAAAGCTCTTTGGAACGTTTAGTGGTACAGGAAAGAGTAGATGGCCTACGTTCTCGCGGCCAATCGCCTACCAGATAGACAAACCTCACTAAATCATCTTCAGAGTGTTCCCTCATTGAATGTACACGAAGCGCCATGAATAGAGAGAGATAGAGAAGTCTCGCAAAAGCCGCAACCAACCTACCAGAAGACCATTACCACTCCACCAAGAGTATGACTGAGAAAAAGGAGAATATTGGATTTAGAGTTATGTCATTTTATTTTTCAAGTTACTCTCTGCAAGCCCTTTCAATTGGTATTTTGTAGGAGTGTATTAAAACTAACTAGCTATTTACTTATGTAAATTTGTACGAAACCCTCCATGCGCGAGTCCAAGTCGCTTATGACCGGTTAGAACTTATTTTATTCGATACGAAACTCGATGGGATTGTGTCGTTTTATTGCGGAACTCCTATGGCCACCTTCCAGCTCCATCATCAGATCCCGACTGCCATATTGATCAAAGTACTCGTCATTATAAATCTAACGAGACCAAAGACGAGAGAGCTGTGTCGTTTAATTGCGGAGTTCTTGTAGCCACCTTCCAGCTCCATCATCAGACCCTGGTTACCATATAGGATCCAAGTATTCATCAATACAAATCAAAAGAGCCCGAACTCGATGGGATTGTGTCGATTTCTTACGAAGTTCCTATGGTTTTTTTTATAGTAGGTAAAATCATCCAATGACAAATCCCGCCCTTGGGTGGGGCGGGAAATAGTGTCAGACTCTTACTGACTAAAAATCTACCCTGTTCCATTCATTGCCTTCGTCCCAGGGCCCCGGGTGACATTTTCACATAACTCTTGACCCCAGTAGGCTTCGGCCCTGCTGGGCCCCTACAGTTTGCTGACAACTCCTTGAGGCGCGTGGGAACAGTGCTCGCCGTAAACGACTTGCGCCGTTACCAGACGGACGGACAGCGAGCTACCCATTGCCCGCCGTCCGCGAGCCCGCGCCTACTGTGGCCAGAAATCGGGATCGGAATCCAGGCGGTGGCGGCGGCGTGTGCGCCGTTGCCTAATGTGGTCGGCCTCCTCGTTTGCTAGCATTACTACTTCGAAGAAGGAGGTGACCACCTGCCACTCCTCCTCGCTCCGGAGCATGGCGTAAACCAAGCCCCGACGCGAGAGATCGCCACCACCGATCGCCCGCACAAGTACACGGCGATGCTCTTCCCAAGCGGGGCACACCTCGACTGTGTGCTCCACCGTGTCTTCCGGGCGCTCCGCACAGTGGCGACACCCGGGCGTCGTCTCCGCACGAATCTTGTACAGGTATTTCGCGAACTTGCCGTGTTAGGTTAGTAACTTAAGTTCCAATGGTAACCTTCCAGCTCCATCATCAGAACCTGGTTACCATATAAGATCCAAGTATTCATCAATACAAATCAAACGAACTTAAATTCGATGGGGTTGAGCCGTTTAATTGCGGAGTTCCAATGACCACGATCCAACTCCATCATCATACCCTGGTTATAATATAAGATTCAAGTACTCGTCATTTAAAATCAAATGAGCCTAAAGTCGATGGGGTTATATCGTTTAATTGCGGAGTTCTTATGGAAACCTTCCAGCTCCATCATCAGACCCTGGTTACCATATAAGATCCAAGTACTCATCAATAAAAATCAAATGAGCCCAAACTCGATGGGATTGTGTCGATTAACTGCGGAGTTCCTATGGCCACCTTTCGACTCCATCATCAGACCCTGGCTACCATTCATGATCAAAGTACTCGTCATTACAAATCAAATGAGCCTAAAGTCGATGGGGTTATATCTTTTAATTGCGTAGTTCCTATGGCAACCTTCCAGCTCCATCATCAGACCCTGGTTACCATATAGGATCCAAGTACTCGTTAATACGAATCAAAGGAGCCCAAATTCGATGGAGTTGTATCGTTTAACTGCGGAGTTCCTATGACCACCTTCCGACTCCATCATCAGACCTTGGCTACCATAAATGATCAAACTACTCGTCAATACTAATCAAACGAGCTCAAACTCGGAGGGGGTCGTATCGTTTAACTGCGGAGTTCCTATGAACACCTTCCGGCTCCATCATCAGACCCTGGCTACCATATAGGATGAAAGTACTCGTCAATACAAACTAAACGAGCCCGAATTCGATGGGTTTTGTCGTTTAGGTGTGGAGTTCCTGTGACCACCTTCCACCTCCATCATCAGACCTTGGTTACCATATAGGATGAAAGTACTCGTCAATACGAATCAAACGAGCCCAAATTCGATGGGGTTGTATCGTTTAACTGCGGAGTTCCTATGACCACCTTCCGGCTCCATCATCAGACCCTGGCTATCATACAGAATAAAAGTACTCGTCAATACTAATCAAGCGAGCCCAAACTCGGTGGTGTTGTATTGTTTTATTGCTAAGTTCCTATGGCTAACTTCCAGCTCCATCATCAGATCAGCTCCATGTTATCATAATGTTGCATTGTCACCCGATTTACACATGTATGTAAAATTTCAGCTCAATCGGTTGAAGATATCTGCTTCAAAATTGAGTCGCAAGATTTGAGCCGAACATACATAGTTACATACAGTGCAAGCTAATAGAAAGCTTGTAAAAAAAGGAAATCCCAAAATTATCCACGAAAATTTGTCATAATTGGTAAATTCATAATTGAATCAATCATCATATCAATACCTGTACAATATTTCCATAAATAGAGATAACATTTTGGGATATAAACGCTCATAACTGTGCTATTTAGGAATATTAATTATTGAGACTTTACTTAAATAATAACAAGACCTTTTCTAATAACTTTCGCCCTCTATGTATGTGTAATAATTAAAAATTAGTGATGTATTTTCTAAAGTTCCATTTTATATGCCGCTTTTAATTCAAGCAACAGAAAACCTGCAAAACGAAATAACTAAGAAATCGTGCAGTATTCAAGTAATGACTAGAAATGAGAAGACGAGTATTTTATCTTCTATATCTGATTTTGCGCCAATCAGCAATAGATATCTACCGATTCCCGAGTAATTGACTCAATCAATTTATACAATAATAACAGAGGATATTAATAATGATGTAATACTCAAGTTCGTACATTTATTAATGACGAAATTATTATAATTAAGTTGGAGATAAACAAAGGAGATGGGAAATCCTGGGCCCAGCAGTTAGTTGAAATGTGTATTAAAAAAATTTGCTCCGTCGACGACTTGGGCTTGTTTCTCATCCATTGCTCGTCTTTCACAAGCCTGCGCATATCACCTACTTGTCAACCGCGGCTGGTAGTCGGTGTCAGGGTCACGGCGACGGGGTCTTGATGATGTTTGGATCGGACATCCTTGTCGTGCAGCCTTCTCTTTCACTGGCATTAGGTACTGTTTCGCAGGGAGGTGATCATCTTTCAATTCCTTTCGCTTCGGAGCATGACTTGAACCAGGGCCCGGTGCGAGAAGTCCTCACCGCCAATCACCTCCGCGAGGACACTGTGGTGCTCCACTCTAGTGGGGCATACCTCCACCGTATATGATCCACCTCCTGTGTTCTCCGGGCGTTACGCACAATGGTGAAACCCAGGCTTCTTTCAGTGTTTCTCAGCCTGAATCCGATGCATGAACCTGCCGAACTTCCCATTTCTGGTGAAGACCTGTGTCATGCGAAAGGTGAGACGCAGTGACGCGTATATTACAACTTAAGTATCCGAAATGCATACAGAAAAACTAATAAGTCCTCGTAAACAAGAAAATTTTAAGAAAATACGTATCTCGTTGATACAATTACCGTTATTTGACCCATTTTTTTGAGTGAAATATTGTTACTAAAAATCCCCAGAAACCCGATGTTATTCATTAAAATAATGGTAGTGATAACTTATAAAATTCCTCATGTTGTTGTAAAAAATGGCTCAAAATCAAAAATTGTATATTTTCCTAAAACTAAATACATAATGCTTTTGTAATATGCATACTTGAAATCAATTATCGTTTACATTATACCAATTACAGTCAAACAATTCTAAAACTTTACTGTCCGTAATTACCCGCTGTCCATGTTTACCCCACTCTCCTCTAGACTATGTCCTGGAATAGCTCATACAGAATACTTTATATTCCGGAAGAATCTTTTCTTGGAACAATTTTATACATTATACATTTACTCGGGCAAAGGCGCTGAGCTTATAAATAAATAAATAATAGGTTAGCTTAGCCAAATACAAACTGATTTTTAAATAAATATTTCATAAGTACCAATTAAACTCAATGCCACCAAATGTTATTCTCATGGTTTCTACACGTGTTATCGAAAATGGTCATGGGCAATAAAAATATAATATACTTAGCGTTACCGTGACCCAAGGGCTGGCTTTAACTTTGGACAGAGGATAAGCATTGCCATACAGCGTGGCAATTCTGCCAGCGTTTTGGGCACATTACCAGTCGACAGCGATGTGGAAGATTGTTTTGACGCCTTATTTTAGTTTGATTTTTGTTAGTCTTAGTTAGCGTAGGGTTTTTTTTACTGATTACAGTAAAATAAAATAAAAAAAACCAATGAATAAGAAAAGATGAAAATGTATATTATTCATCACATTCAGAAATTTTACGCCGTGTCTGTATATTCGATGGGACAGCTGATAGGGTTACCGCTTCTGTACTAAAAGTGTAGGACTTCAGCCTTTTATGTGAGATAGATAACAGGTTTCTCTCCTCTTTTCTTCTTCTTCTTCCTTCCGTGGTCCCATTATTTGGGGTCGGGTCTTCTCACTTTCCTGGACCAAGTGGCTCTATCTTGGGTTGTCAATTTTGGCAACTGGGCTTTCTTGATGATGTCCCTCTCTATATTTGATCACCAGGTCAATGGCGGGCGGCCCCTACCTCTTTTTTTGCGGAAATGCTGACAGATTAGTAATTTTTCTAAAACAACAGGTTTCTCTCCTGTTGGTTTAGAAAAATGACTACCTAATCTGTCAGAATTTTCGCTATACACTAAGTATAAAATAATATGTCAATGACATTACCTGTGTGATATCCGCTGAAGAACCAAGGTTATATTAGCCAGAAGCATCACTAAACTTAAGTGGCAGGACTCCGGATGGTGAGCAATAGCCGTCTGACCACTGTCCGATCCGGCAACCGTCCGGACCGGGCCCAAGTCATCGACGGCCCGACGGCTTAAACCGTAGGGGCCCAGCAAGATCGAAGCCTACAGGGGCCATGGATTAAGTGAAAGTGAATCACGGGGCCCTGAAACGAAGGCCAGGAATAGGTTTTTAGTCAGTAAAAGTCTGACACTATCTCCCGTTGGATGATTTTCCAACCCAAAAAAAAAGTGACAGGACACATTTCTTGCAGAACAAATTTTCGATGGGGACGAAAGGTTCTAGAGTGGCGACTAAGTACAGAAGACGAAACGTTGGATGTCTTCTCAAAAGGTGGACCGAAACCTAGTGAGAATCAGATAGATGCGACTGGTAACAACCAGTCATGTGCGTCTCGCATCTATCATAACAATGAAGACATTCGGGTGAGGTCTAAGGCCGTGTTTACGGAGACGCGGCGCGTTGGGCGTTTCATCTTACATTGCAGCAGCGGGGCGCGTCATCGCTCGCGCAAACACAAACATATGGCAATGTACGACGGACCGCAAGACGCGCCGCGTCTCCGTTATCGAGCACTTAGTCCAACAGAGAACGTCTTTCAGCTGAAATGATGATGATGATGTATTTAGGGGAAAGAATATCTATCAATGATGACATTACCTGTGACGTCAGTTGGTACGTGAATACCTGACTACTTCGCAGGTAATGTTTTTTCCATACATTTTGTACTTAGCGTTTGGCGGGAACGCTAACGCTAACAGGAAAGTCATTTGTCTAAGCCTGCTGATTAGCTAATCTATTTGTAACGAATCAACATTAATTATTATTATTAAATATAATATGTATTTTTAAGTAATATAAACTAATGTTTGACTGTGACCCGCCCTGCTTACCATTAAGCAGTAATGCAATCGTTGCTAATGAAGTGCACTAGATTATTAATATTATCTAACCTGTTGCGTCCTATTTTCCCTTCACTCCTTCCATTGTTCCCAGTCTTGACCACTTCTTGACAATTTCTCAGGAATACATCCAAGTCATCAGCTTGCGGTAACAATCTAATTCTGTCCTATTCAAATGATTAAAACGATAGTTCGTATTTTAAAGATGAAAATACTTTAACCTATTTAGGCTTAAAAAAATCTTTAATTAATTAACAAACAACGCTCGGCCCAAATCGTCAAGAGTTTACGTTGCTTTATTTCTTATTTTTAATCCCAGGTTTAAAATAATGAAATGTAGAAGAGTTATTTTTGTTTATTTAAACTTGGAATGGAATAGAAAATATTGATTCTGCACAGACACAACAGAACATCTATAAACATAAAGTAAAAGAGAAGGATAGTTTAGAACGATACAATAAAATTACAACACCCATCATATCACTAGTTTTCAGTTTACGCTCCGAGACGCACGAAAGAGGGTGTACCAAATAGATATTCAGTTGTTTATATATAATAGGTCTACATATAAAAAGCCGTTTTATAAAATGGGTTGCTTTGAAGTGTTTTATCTTGGATTGACGAAGCTACATTCTTTTTTGGAAATTATGTATTTATTGGTATAGCTTTTATAATGAAGATGAGCACAAAAAAATGATTGAAAAAAACAACACCTAAAATAAGTGAAGAAAGCTTAATATGAAAGTTCGTCATTTTTGCCAATAAATTATATCACATCGTTTGGAACTCGTTTGTAATATTTGGTTGTTAAATTAAATACTACTTAAATACGTTTTAGACTGATGCGATTTCGTGCAGTTCAGGTAGCATATAATGTGCGATGCGAATTAATTCGCAAGGCCTTGGGATGCGTTGTGCAAGTTTGTAGATTTTCAGGATGCGATGTCGCATCGCCGTTTTGTGTTTGGGCCCTTACAGTGACTGAACACACAAAACTTGGTCTGTTCGTGATAAAAATGAAACACTGGGAAAACCAAAACAAAAATAACTTGATAAAAATTGTTGCAGGCTGTGTATTGACCTGTTAAAGTCGTGAGAAACCGCAAAACAAACACTTACAAATAGTTCAAAATGAGCAATAGAAAGTTAAAACAAACTGGCCGGAGTGGTTCATGGCTAGTTGCTACCGCTCTATTCACTGAGAGCCAGTGGCGTAACTAGGGCGGTGCACAGGGCGCAAAGCCTGATGGGTCGCAGGAATGATCAAACCAAGGTCAAGTTTTGATTAATTTATTTCATCACAAGGAGGATACCAGGTCCGGCCGTTCAGGTCACCACCGTCGTTCGCCCCGCGAGGATACGACGGAAATCCATCTTAAGCTTCAACATGTATTTCGATATTCGCACAATGGTGACACGTCAAATTTGAAACAAGTACCTCCCGAGACACTCATGTCCGGTGAAGAATTGCGTCAAACGAATTAAACTTTCTCATCATCATTTCAGTCGAGAGACGTCCACTGTCGGACATAGGCTTCCCCAAGTGCCGCCACAACGACAGGTCTCTTATGCGTCTCACATTCATCGGATTCCCGCGACTGTCACCAGGTCATCAGTCCATCTTGTGGGAGGTCTTCAAACGCTGCGTCTTCCGGTAGTGGTCGCCAGAAACTTTCGTCCCCATTCACGTTCATATGTTTTGCGAGTAACGAGCCCTGACTACAGCTACTTAAGTTTGGCATTTCTTCGTGTTATGTCGGTAACCTTGGTTCTCCTGGGGATATCTTCATTGTGATTTGATCACGCAAGGAAACTCCGAGCATAGTCCTTTCCATTGTTCTTTGAGTGACTTTAAGTCAATGAAAAAGCTTTCTTTTTTTCAAACCTTCTTAACACTGACTTTTATTAGGAGCGCAATTACAGAAGCTGGCACCAGGCGTAGAAAACTCTAGTTACGGCACTGCTGAGAACACGACAGTTTAGTGACCCGGTCAAGTTCCCAACTCGTAGGCTCTCACCAGGGACCTGCAACGTTCTGATAACAGAACCAGTGATAATAATACCTTAACAAAGGTTAATACTTTGGGGAAATAATCACATTAAAATAGGGGTTGAGATTTGTGTAGATTTTGTATGTTATGTTTGTCTAATTATTATTTTTACAAACTATTTTGTGTATTTGCAGATTTAAAACGGAGTTATGTTTTTAGTATTGCAGTTTTTGTGAAAGATTGAGAAATCACCAGCCAATCAGCTGCAGAAAATGAGGAGGAGTTTTATTGCTGTTAGCAACTCGGGAAATCTTATTTTTTTTTTTTAAGGAGGGTTTAATGATTTCTCCCACTCCAGGGTGGAGTGGGAGGGCGTGTTAGATTTTAAATGACTTTTAGTCAGTTAAAACAGGTTTATTTTATTTTATTATTGTAATAAATACTAAACGTAGAATATATATAAAATATAAAAACCCATAAAAAAAACACACACACACCAATCTTACAGGTTTTTGAGTAAATGTTTATCATTTTAAAGTAAATTTAACTTGTCAAAACTACTTTCAACATTTTTTTGTAGTTGAAAGTGGTTTTATTATCAATAAAAACAGTTTGTTTTATTTCAACATAATATTTAGCATAGCATAGCTGTGAATGTTCCCACTGCTGAGACTCAGGCCTTTTCTCTAGGAAGGGATTGGGCTGTAATTCACCACGAGGGCCCAGTGCGGATTGGTGGATGTCACATGTCTTCGAATTTTTGGTTCTAAGACATGCCGGTTTCCTCACGATGTTTTCCTTCACCGTTTTGAGAGCAGTGATGATGAGATAAATTATACAAAGTAATGCGTCTGGCTAAGGTTCGAACCTACAACTCGGGGCTGTTCATAATTCCTCTCTGTTCATGTTATTTAGTTTACCGTGTTCCTAGATATATAGCTCGTACAATTCCAGCACAAACGGACATGTACTATTGTGCAACATTTCCAGAAAACTTATTGTTCTCACGGGAAATCAGAATGGCTGCATTATCGACTTGCATTGCAACCACTGAATACTAAGACTGGGACAACGGAACTATGCAGAAACTACCATGTACATACCACATACCTAACTTTGTACCTAGCTATATATTTAAGTAACGTCTTCGCCCGACTTAGAAAATTACTCTAAGGGAACATACTCTCGGGATAAAAACGAGGAAATAGCGATATTAAAGGACATTGTCTACCCTTGTGCTGAATTTCATCCAAATCCGTTTAGCCGTTCGAGCAGACAGAAGTAGCAAACAAACACACTTACGAACTTTCGCCTTTATAAGATTAGGGTGATATAAAGCGTCTGGTGTTATTAAGCTCTCTGAATGTATCTGCTATAGCATTATGCTCTACGACGCTACGTATGTATAAGATACGAGCCAAACGCTTATCCTTTCACATTGATAAAGTTTTAGCGCGTTTGAATGGCAATGGCTGACATTATCGTAAAAGTCGAAACTTTGTGTTGAAATAGCTCCAGCGAAACATAAGGGGTTCACGTACAATTGCTAAAGTTTCTAATATACTAGGATATACGTTCCTATTGTTTCCATAATATGTCATAAAAATGTCGTAGGATGGGCACTGTCTCGTTGAAGTTTAAGGCGGTATGTTGGTAGTAGGTATGTACGAGTACCAACATAACATAAGTTAAGGAATAAATTCCCTAATCCTCAAGGTGAAGCCGTGGCGCCGGCCGGTTGCGAGGGTCTTCCCGGCGATAGAATTACATCGGGATCGGAATACACTGGAACAAGTACTTAGCCATAGTGACGAACAAAAATTTTCACTTATTTAAAAGATACGCTTATTGAAAGTTTCGATAATTTGAGGTTGTTTATTGTAGGTTTATTGATTGAAAATCCAAATAATTTTAACAATATTGTGAATCTACTTTAGATTTTATTAAAGTAGACCTATCATACTAAACATCAAATTAACTGTTTCAAAGTCCAAGTATGTTTAATAAATAAATACGTCAGACTGGACCAGAGTTATCGCTTAGTCACCATTATAACAAAAACTATGGACAAACCGCTACCCAAGTCTAACATGATGGGGAACCGACATGCGTCAGCGAAAATAATGTAATATGAACTAATACACCAACTGACCCTCTGAGCAGTTATCAAATTAACAGCTTACACAAAACTTACCCGGCCTAAGTAATGGCCGATTCATTCTCATGTACGTATACAAGGAAAAAGATTAGGGGTCAGGAAGTCGGGTCTATTTACCGCCCGAGTTTTTCCGACTTTCGCCCCCCGAGTCAAACATATCACCGAGTTGAAAGCCTCCAAAGTGCCCGCTAATGCCGAAGTGCGTGTCAGATGTGACTACTGACTTAACCTGTATCCCATGCACACAAAAGATGAGGCGGAACGTAATTGGTCACCCTTCCAGCTAATAGCCACATCAATGTTGATCTAACAGCGTCGTTAAAACGGTTCAAGTGGAAATAAACTTATACAACTCCCCTCCAGGCGCACAATGAAACACGATAAAAGCACCTCTCAGCGTTTTATGAAGAAAACAAACGCTGAATAATAACGCGTATCATGTAGCGACAGCGACATATGTTGAACAAACGTAATGTAATTACCGTTGATTGTTTACGCTTAATGCAACAATGTGTACACAGCTGGAGTGAGTGGCGTTAAGCACTTCTCACGTGGTCTAATTAAGTATAACACTTAGAGTGGTGCCGGGTGAGGGTGCTACTCAATTATTCGCAACTTGATGCGGGATCAGGCGCTGTAGCAGGCCCGCTCCGCTCCGCGCGCTTGCCCGCGCAATCGCGCCGCTCCGCCTGCTCTCCCACAAATCCGACCGACACATAGCAAAATTCCACACCGCAATTATGTGGGTTACGCGACACTCAGATGGATTATGTGAAATTAAGCGCAGAACAGTAACTAAGTGAGCATAATTCACACTGTCTCACCGCCACTGTGTAGGTTGCGTAATTTTATGATGATAGCTACTAGTCGCGTCTCTAACTTAATGGGTTTTCGTTTGTTCAACATTGATTTTATCAAACACTCCTCACTTGAACTTCCCCGAACTTGATTAACTGGAAGTGTCGGTTCAAAATTACTTGAAGCTAATTGAAGCCACGCTTTGATGTTTATCAGTTTTAAATTTGAAATGAAGAAACAATAGCATCGCCCGAGGTCTTCAATAACAATTAAATTGATATTGTAGTAGGGTCTCTTCAATTTCAGTTAATAGATGAAGCTTTGAAATTGCAATTATAAATTACACGTCTACAGTATTAGTGGGGACGTTCTCGTAAATACTTGGACGCTGATTTCACCCCACTGTTACAACGGGAGGGATTTTTTTCGGAGTTTCTTTTAGCTTTGGCTTATAAGGATCATTCTAGCATGTTTTCCTTTAATTGAAGGGGATCTAAAGCTTCCTTTGACGTTTAATGCTTCGTATTCTTTACGCAAAATACTTTGTAGGGACCTACCTACCCATTGCTAAACAAAAGCTAGGAAAACTTAGGATCTGAAAGATCTTCGTAAAGCAACCTGCGGCTAGTTCATAAGTTTCAAAAACCTTTGTCTGCTTTAATTGAACACACACATACACAAACGAATATTTATATTCGCAATCACTCATTCCATTCCCAAAAAGTGTAGCTGTGAAAAAATGATTTAAAACTTTTAAATGCAGTTATTATTCAAAGGGTATTACTCATTTCATGCTTCTATATCGACTTTTTTCACAAAAAGGACACTTGCCTTCCTTAAGTTAGAGTCTATTTTCGTGTGGGTAGAATTTGGCGTTCTGGTAACACTGTGAGATTACCAGCGTGTCGTTACGATGCTCGTTTAGATATGGCGCATGAAGAATTGCAGATCTAGAAATGACACGAAGACTTTAACGGGAAGTCACGCAGACATTCCAAGGCGCTACGAGTTTCTTAAAGAAGTCAGGTTATTCAAAGAAATGGTTTAATTTGGACATTTTTCTAGAGAATAATATTTGCTGTAGAGTTTCTATCTATCTATTGAAACGTCATAAATTAAACGCCGTCTGGACGTGGGTTGCTACGAAACTACGAACTAATATAAACTAGGTTATAAATTATGTATTCTATACTAATGTTTGAGAATTCATTTGAACCTTGAATTAATGTTTAGTATGATGGAAGAGCCACCAACCCGCTCTGGGTCTGCGTAGTGAATTACGGTCCATTCCCTCTCCTAGAGAGGAGGCCTGAGTCCCAGCAGTGGGAACATTATAAGGCTGATGCTATGCTATGTTGGAAGAGAAGTGGAGCACGGAGGAAAATCATCCAATGACTTCTCCCGCTCTAGGATGGTGGATTTATTAACAAAAACCACACCAGTGTCTTTCAATTGCCCTTGTTGTTCTAGGACCATGCGCCGTCGTCAACTCGGGCTCGGTCCGAAAGTCTAACTGACGACCAGACGGTGTGAATCATTGTTCTTCATCCGCAACCAGCAAATCTAGTGGTAACAGCCTCGACTTACAAGTTGTATACCATGAGTTCAAGCCCAGGCATACGTTTTACTTTGTGTATTTCTTTCATCACCACTGCTCTCGAAATGGTGAAGGAAGTCATCGTGAGTAAACCGACATGTCATATAAGCATTTCCCACACTGGGCACACGTTGCAAATTACAGCCCATCCTATCTCTAAGAGAGGAGGCCCGAATCCCAGCACTGGGAATATTATAAGGCTCATTATGCTTATGATTTCACCACCCATTTTGTATGAGTTGACTTATATTTTTAGCGAAAAATATTTTTGTAGCAGTTGGTAGAGCTCTTAGTTTTCATAAAGTTAAAACTTGTTCTCGCTGTAAGACAAAACGTTGGAGATAAGATAGAAAATCTCACAAATGTCCCGGTTTGTTAGTGTTTGCCAAGATTACTTACAAAAACAAATACGTTGAAAACATTTCTTTGAGATTAATTTATTTAAAAAAATAAAAAGCTTGTAAGACTCGTCCGACAGTAAACACAGGGAGGCATTATGACTACTTATTTAAATAAAAGCTTTTAAATCTGTGATTACAAACAAGATGTTCAAGTCTACGTGAAAATAACTGCTCAAGTTTACGACTGCGGGTAGATAAACGATCTATTTCATAATTTACAAGTTTAATTATATTAAAACAGAGCAGTGTCGTGGCGTTGAAATTCCGCCACCCTTCGGTTGGAATACAACCACCGTTAATTTAGTACCACAACTTGTATAACTGCAAAATACTCTGTATTTTTTTCTTGTTTACTGCAAAACATAATTTAAAAATATCCGTTTGGTGACATTTTGACACACTTATTATATTTTGTTACAGTGGGGGCACAACAATCCACCTCGTATACCGCCTCGCCAGGGAATAGAAGGATTGAATAAAAAATATGTACATACAGTACATGTACATAGCAAGTGCCGCTCGCAGATTACGAGTGCTCAGCAAATTGAGGTGCAATATGGAGGTTAAAAATAATAATATAACCTCCGGGAGGGCCGCAACCGCGCCCCGTGCAGCGCTCATTCTTTGATCTTTATTATAATAATAAAGTTAGTTCATTTCGCGCCAGTAATGAATATTAATGTTCTCGCTTAAGTCATAAAATAAACTTTATCTGAACAACGCGTCGTCGTAGCTCTGCCACCTCGGCCCTAGTGATAAATTCACAAAGAATAAGCCGAACTCGGTCCGTTTTCAATTATAACCTAAATTCGTATTGTGTACTTTGTAACTTCAATAATATCATGAATTATTTAGGGCGCGCCGTTAATAACAACACGAATTTGTTGTGTTGAACAATGTTGCCGACTTGCCGCTATCTGTACATTTTGCTGAATATATTCGTTTTATGATCCTGAAATTCTGATCTGTAAAATTGTTTGATCTGTCAAATTATTCAACGCGTTGATAGTTTGCGTGCTCCTACAGTTTGAATATCAAAACGCAAACGGAAACTTTATATTGACTTTGATTGAGGTTCCATTCTACACAAGCTCAGAGCAATTTGAAGCTCCGACATAACGTGTTGTTAGCTCAGATAGTTTGACCGTAAAACTGTACCTACTTAACACCATTTACAATCCACTGACTTGTGATTGCAAAGCTGCCGATACCACGAATATTATACATGGATTTTTAGAGAGCAATAGATTTTTACGCGCGAAAATCGAATGACATCCAAATTAGACCGTCTGGCCCTCCGGCTCAAGCAAATTTACGAGGGATTTGGCAGATTACGACCCCTCAAATTGGTACTTATATTGATTTTTATACTTTATGCAATGTCAGAGGCGGGCATGAAACATGTGAGGACATGGGAAAAGCCAGATTGTTCTTTCTCACACACGGTGATAGGAAATTATATGAATGTTTTAGAAAACAAAAATACAGGTATCCAGTTCTTCGACTTTCTCGGGTACCAGAGAAATTTATAGGAAATAAACATTATCTCATTGGCCCATGGCAACACCCTTTCCTCATTACCTACCTACTAAATTTCAATAGTCAAACAAAAACATTATTCTTAATTTAAACAATGTTATTTTTCCTCAGAAAAAGAACACAGAACGTTACAAAAATTTAATGAAAACATGTACTTGATTACCTGTAAACACAGCCTGTTTGTATTATAGAGCTTTTTTCTTATTGCTACACTGTATTTGCAAAGCACTGGCATGACGCCGTGCGCCTGTGAGGCTGTGACTCACAAGGAGAGTAAGGAAGACTATAAACAAGAGCTAATCTCGTTCTGTGCTCCGTTACGTTTGTTCTCTAAACATCCCATGTGTTTGTGCTGACAATACCTAAGTACAATAATTGTGCATGAAGTGGCCGGGAGAGCCGTGCCTTGTTGGCACAGCGGGCTCTCTAAGCCTTTCCGATGTGTGACTAATGTTTGTGTATGGTAATGAGATGGTAATGACTGGCGCGCTAGTTCGCCTAAACTGGATCATTGAGCGCCCGTTTTCATCACTCGTCCGGTCAGTGAAGCGGCGCGGTGGAGTGCTTGCTAAGACACGGCTTGCACAAGCTTTCTGAATAAACAATGGTGCTCACTGAATGGAGCGCGCTGGTGGCCGAATGCCGCAAACTGCGCGCCCGTAAGATGTGTAATTCTGTACAGAGTAACTTTATACTGCCTACCTGAGCCTGCAGGTCTCTCAATGTTAGCTGCCGCGTAAACCACATTTAAGTAACATTCCTTTATTTCTCTTCTATGATCTAGCTGTGTAAATGTTTTATCATTGAAGCAAAAGTACTCATTTGCTTTCAGGGTAAAAGCAGGATGAAGCTTGAATAATCCAACTTATCCAACTGACTAGAGTGTAGCGTTTCCAATATTATCGTTTAAGTTTGCTCTTCCACTCTCGCTTATCGTCAACGTCGAGCATAGTTTAATTTACATCATAATTTTGGTTTGACTCACTACAAAAACATTCATACCACCAAAACATTATGAAAATATTTTGAGGGGAAGTTATCTAAAGTGATCATTGGGGCCGCGCCGGCCACTTGTAATGGTATTTTGCGTTACACGCATGGCCGTCAGCGAGCAAAAGGTGTTCAAGTTCACCTAAGTTGTGCCGGTTATTTAAGCCCCCCATGGTCCCAACGCTTCTACCAAGTAGCCCCCCGTGGCAGCCAATGTGTTAAAAGCTTGTTTGATGGAGAGGCAACGCGAAGAAAAAGATATATCGCCTAAAACTCTGTCGGCATTCGATAATTCCGTGATTTACTAGAATATTTCACAAAACTTGTTCCAGAAAATATGTGTTTTTTTAAGAAAGATTATCATCATTTAGAATTACGATTAATTGAGCTAGGCTTATATGGAAATACTTTATATTTTTAATATACGAGTACATTATGGAAGGGCAAAGTTCACGAAAATAGCAGATACTCGAAGTTGTTCCGTGTCTGGGTGTCTTGTGTGGGCTGCGGATTCTTCGAACGAGATACCGTAGTACTCGCAATAAAAGGCAATTGAAGGAACACTGTGGGTTTTTCTCAGTAAAAGTCTGACACTCCCTCTAGAGAAATTATCTGAGGATATCCCACATAAAAAAGGGTGTATACACAAGTACTCGTGAGTGAGTTTAAATATTTGTGTACGCACTGACTATTTAGAAGTAATTACTAGCGTGGTACATTCTTGTTGTACAAAAAACATAATATAGTACGCCGCAAATAAGTTAATCTAAAATGGCCTTCGCTGCTATGACGATTACGCGCAGCTCCCCAATTTGATTGATACCCGAAAATATGTTACTGCGCATTCAAGATCGATCGCCATTTTGTTTCAACTTATTTAGTTCACATTGCCGCGTATTGTACCTGCCTTTTGTTAACAATTTTATTAATTATAACGTAGGTATCTTACATTTATATGATATTCAGTATATAGGTCGCAATTATATTGGGAACAAGAGAGATACACAATTTAATAGGATTACTCGTAGGTATAAGTTTCACGTCATTAACGCTCTCAGCTCTAATTAGGCAACATCGATATAATCGAGGCTCTACAATCGATATAATTATACATAGTTTCTATTAATTATTCATTTCGTGATTAGTCACTGAAATATTACTGTTGTGTCAGGCCCTAGGGCATCTAATGAGCGCTTTTTATTTATTTTATATAAATACGAAGCCCTCATTAGATGCCCTAGGGCTTAAAGTTCTAGTAAGTAAATTTGGATACGAGGTTAACAATAACTGATAAGATAATCATCAACATCATCATTAGACGAGCCTAAATTCAAACGCCTTCTCTACTCATTTTCCTAATAGCATAGCATAGCATCAGCTTTATAATGTTCCCACTGCTGGGACTCAGGCCTCCTCTCTAGGAAAGGATATGGGCCGTAATCCACCACGTTGGCCCAGTTCGGGTTGGTGGATGTCACATGTCTTCGAATGTTTTTGGTTCTAGGACATGCCGGTTTCCTCACGATGTTTTTCTTCACCGTTTTGAGAGCAATGATGATGATATAAATTACACAAAGTAATGCGCCTGACAGAGTTAAAACCCGTGACTTAACTCGTAAGTCGAGGCCATTACCACTCGGCCAACCACTGCTCTATCATACTCATATTTTATGTCATTTTCCTTCCCGCAACCCGCTCTTACTCCTACCGCTTAAAAACACTCAATGTATTTCGCACAAGTACGGAAAAATACGGCAACGAGGCGCTATCTCATTTATTATATTTCTTATATTAAATCACCGGACAGCTCCTACTAGTCGCAAGTATTCAAGAGTCATTTCTCTCATTTCATGTGTACAATAATTTGCTATTAGCTATTGGTTTAAGAAATTTTTAATAACTTAGTAAGTAGTGTATTGCAAAACGAATTTTAAAACACATGAGTAATTTTTATTGCAGTTTCTCGGCTCTAAAATGAGATTCAAAGACCCAAAGACAAAGTTTGCGCTGCAACAGAAATAGTTTATTTTGATGCACCAAAATGAACTATTTCTGTTGCAGTATTTATAGAAGTTTTGATGCTTTTAACATTTCTATTTGTTTAATCCAAAGATTCTCAAAGTGCTCGATATCAACCCTTTGAGTTCAGTAATAATTAATTTTCACTTAATATTTACTGAATTTTCATCATAATAATCATCTCTTCTTCTTCTTTGTCTTCTCTTGTTCCCATTATTTGGGGTCATAATAATCATAATCATTTATTTTGTTTGTAAAACATGTTTTCATGAGATAAAGTTACTCACTTAATATACCGTATAGTTTTTAAATTGACAAATATTTTGCATCAATAGGAAAAAAAACTAGAGATTTTTTGATTTTATGGAGATAGGAAATAATTACGCTATTGGGGACTGAGGTATTTTTTTGGCTCATTTTATTTTTATTTACAAACACTTTTTTATGTATATCAACCCGCACTGGGCCCGCGTGGTGGATTACGGCCCATTCCCTCTACTAGAGAAGAAGCCTGAATCTCAGCAGTGGGAACATTATATGTCTGATTATGTTATGTTACGAAAAAATATAAATATGTATACCAAAAATACTAGTTCAATTTAGAAAAGGAGTCTGTTACCCAAAATAGTTTGAGAATCCCTGGTTTAAACAATAGGCTCTTACAATTGGGTAGCTGAAATCGATTCTCAGAACTGGCAATATTTCACGATGGCCGTTGTCACGCGGTTCACAGCTGACTCACGTTCCGATTCTATGTTTGTTTAATCGCTGTAACGTATAAATGGCTAGTCATAAGTTTCAATAATAATGTCGTATCAGCCAGTAATTACGGCCACACTGTATGATAAAGCTCTCTTATCTTTTCATACACAAAAGAAAGAGATTTGAGTAGGTTACATGGTTATATCAGATTATTAAGGAGGCCCGATTCCGAAATTCTGAAACTTCCGATTGATATTGCACTTTCGATTCTGATTTCGGTTCCGATAAATTTTAATCGGAACTCATATTGGAGGTACAAACAAGTTTATACTTGTCACGCGTGGAATCTCCCTCCCCCGTGCCTGATGTCCATTACCTACCAATTTTTGCTTTCACTTGTTATTTTGAAACGTATTTGGTAAGTTTTGAGTTCGCACTTCATTTACCTATATTTAACCAAGTTCATTTTTAGTTCTAGTAGTTTTTCAACTGATACTTCTGCCACTGCCCCCGATTCCAATTCCGATTCTGGTTCCGATTTCGGTTTCGATTCAGATTCCAATTCACATTCTAACAAACCACATTTTATACTGGTAACTTCTCAAATGAGGAAATTCTCTAGATACACGAAGTTGTGAGCAAAAGCTAGTTTTAAATAAATATACCACTATCTTATACACGTTGATCTTTTTTGTATATAAATAAGTCAGTAGTCAGTTAAGATCACGCTTTTTAAAGCATTTTGTCAATCAACAAAATGATTGTTGTTTTTGTTTGCAGTGCGTCAGGGATGTTTGCTGAGGCGCGGGTTGATGGCTTTGCCGCCATAATCAGGAAGAGATGCGCCTCCCTGCTCACTCGCGTTCGTGGCAGCACCAACACTATACTGAGTGTTTTTGCAGATAGGTGGGAGTCCCCCATGTTGCAAAGATGAGTGCGACTTCATGTCAAAGTGTAGTTGTGTTTTGTGTTGTTAATTCCTACTAACATTAGTTTTAAGATAATTGTAACTAACAAATTATGGACTTCGTCCGAAATAAATGTTTTATTATTTTTTTATAAATACAAAAAGCCAACAATAAGTCAATGAAGATTACAACAATTTGAATGTACACTTTTAGATTTTCTTTGAAATAAATTAAACACATCGATTCCGAATATGACCTTCACGTATTTTTGTCAGATACGTGTGTGGTTTTTATAAATTACAGTTATTATTTTTAATTATAAGACTGAAGCTACTGCCAGCCTATGAATAAAATCACTCGACTTAAATATTGGTTCATTAATCAAAAAGGCGAGAAACCTTAAATCTTTAATTAACAAACTATGTAGGTATAGCTATTAATTTGTCGGAAAGTTTGATACCGGTAGTTCGTAAAGTAAAATTATAGGAACAATAAAATGTTTCTTTTGTAATTTCAAACTTTTCTGGTAAATTTATTTAAGATCAGTTAATGTTTGTGTGTTTCTGGGAATATGTGTGGATATACAATTGTTAGGAGGCTGTTCAAAGAGCGGATTGTTTATTCCTCGCACTTCGATAGAGACTTGCGCGGAGTGAGAGGTAATCCATCTGTTGACGTTTAGCCTTTTGTTTATTTTTCGTGCTTGTAAGAAGCTTATTACCGTGTACTATGGCACTTATACTTTCATGTAGGTTTTCGGATATAAAACAGGGTGAAGACTAACACCCGTATTTATAAACAAGTAAAACTTAATTCTCGAGTAAAAGTAACTACTTAAGTAACAATTTGTATTCTATAGTTAAGAAAAATTTAAATTTTGAATTAAGATTTCAAACGTCAAGTAAGATTTTACTTAGTAACAAGTAATTACTTCTTTATAAATACGGGTGTACGTGTTTACATGAGACCATTTATTCTTAAAACTAGTTGCTGCCAGCAGATTCAAAAGGCACAATTAGAAAACTATTCCAAAGGTAGCCTACTCCCAGGATAAGAACTGTTCTATGAGCAGTAGCACATAGGATACTTTACACACTGGTACATCAATAGACCATGTCCTGGAATACCAGGACACGGTGTACCAAGTTCTATAGTTACTCGTTTAGCTATTCAAGCGTAAAGAAGTAACAAATAAACACACTGACAATTGTCGCCTCTATAATAATAACAAATAATAATATCAGTATGCTGAGTGCGAGTTGTGTTAACGTTAACGCGATCGAAACGTTTACCGCGTTTGGCTCTCTGATTGGCTAAGAGCTTCGAGTAGGCCAATCGGTGCGCCGAACGTCATAAACGTGACGATCGCGTTTACGTAAAACAAACTCACACTAGGCACTCTGACTCGACCAATACCTTAAGAGGCTCTCGTTAGGTGTCTGGATCAAGGCTTTGATTCAGAGATACGGACACGGCTCGTATAGTTAGGAGATTCCTTTCTCTGGAGCCCTGATCGCCGGTAGCTTGGACCCTGTTCGCAATACCGGTGGAACACTATTTTTTATATTTTTTAATGTTTTTATGATTTTGTTTTATAAATGTAATTTATATGTACTCGTATATACAATGAATAAAGAAAATAATATTTTAATCTACAACTATCACACAACGCCGTCTAATATCAAGCTAAGCAGAGCTTGTGTTATGAGTACTAGACAACTAATAAACATACTTATATGTTTCTAAATACATACATATTATAGATAAATTACACCCAGACACAGAACAATTGATCGTGCTCATCACACAAATATTTGTCCTAAGTGAGAATCGAACCCACGACCTTTGGCATAGCAGTCAGAGCCACTAACTAATAGACCAACAGGTGAGTAAAAAAAAAATTGTGTGATTAGCTGCCGTCAGCAACTACGCCCATGAACCTATGTGTTCATACTGTTCATCTAGGATATTAGTTATCTTGGTACAAGATTTCATCAGAATTCATGCAGCCGTTTGATTATTAAAAAGTAACAAACAGGTACACACACATATACACCACTATTTTTTAATTATTGCAAATACTTAAGGGGCTTATTAGAAAAGGTCTTGTTATTATTTAAGTAAAGTCTCAATGCATAATATTCATAAACAGCAAAGATATGAGCGTTTGTATAGATCCCAAAATCTCACTCAATTTCTGTGCCATTTTTTTGTGCATTAATTAAAAAAATAGGGGTGTATATTGTGTTTTTTTCTTTTGACTTGGGAAATTTTCAAATAGCTTCTTTCGCTCTGGGTGAGGCGAGAGGGAGTTTCAGATTTTTACTAAAACGCACCTGTGTTCCTTCAGTTGTCCTTTGAATTTCAGGGCCACGGCAATTGTTTTGTATATGTAAAAATGTACATACAAACAAACATTTTTGTCTTTATAATATTTGTGTGATGAGAACAGTGAGATGTGAGACAGGTGAATGTAAACCGAGAGTTCTTGGAAGAAGAAAAAGTTTTTAGAAGTACTACAAATAATCGTACCAGAGAAACATATCCCAAAAAAGTTTGCAAATACAATGAGATTAATTACACGTTTTTATTTAACTTGTAAAGTTTGTTTAGGGTAACTTGCAAGTGGAATTTGACGGTTAATCTTAGGTTTATATCATCATGATCATCATTCATCCGAAAGACGTCCTCTGTTGCACATAAGCCTCCTCTTAGTGTCGCCATAATGACGGGCCTCGCATCCATCGCATTCTCGCGACCCTCACCAGGTCACCGGTCTACCTTGTGGAATGCCTTCCAACGCTGCATTTTTTTTGTACGTGGTCGCCACTCCAAAAACTTTTGGCTCCGTCACCAGCTGTTCTGCGAGCAATGTGCTCTGCCCACTGCCATGCTATGATGGTAACCGCTTTTTTCTGCTGATATCTTCATTTCTGATGCAAAGGTGCAAGGAAAATCTGAGCATAGCCCTTTCCATTGCTTTTTGGGTGACTTTAAGCCTTTTGGTGAGGCCCATTGTGAGCGACCACGTTTTAGAGCCATATGTCTTCACTGGCACTCACACAGGTATACCAAGTCAAGGTCAATCGGTTAACCGAAAAACTTGAATTAAAATGCATTAAGTTATCAATGCGCTTGTATGATGATGGCCATATGTGGCCATAGGAACCACTGAACGCTACAAGATAATTCCGTTCTTTTTGAACTCCTTAGAATTATTTATATCAGTAGGTATCGTAGGTATACTGTATCGCGCGAAAAAAACTTATTATGAAAACAAAGTTACCTACTGTCTGTTTACTTAGTGTACTACTTCCTAGCCAAAAACAAAATACACACAACACTCTTCTGATGAAAATTTAGCCACGCTTTACATATCTGGCCATGGCCATAACACGACTCCCTGCTAAAAGGCTAACATGTTTAAAGGACATAAGTTTCCAAGTTGCGTATTCCGGGGTTGCATCTCGTGTTAACCCCACGCCACGCTGTGACGTCGGATCAAGCCGGGCGTGAGGCGTGACGCCTGGCGTAGCTGCCACGCTAGCAAGGCCTCAAAGCCCTCGCAGTAGTACCATTTCATCTATATTTTACTTTACTTTGAACAGTGAGATGATGTGTAAAAAGATTTAAATACAAAAAAGATATAAGCATTTTTGTTACTAAAATGCTAATTTTTGTTTTTATTTGAATCTTTTATAACATGTCATATATCTACATATATTTTATTATTAATTGGCTCACGCTTGACTACTATCTCACCTGATGGAAAGCGACGATGTGGTCAACGATGGGGTACGTTTGCCTAGAAATAACCTATTTACTCTTGATTTTTGAGGCGGTTATAATCATAGAGTATTTTGTATGAACTCCGCCCGGGTCTACGTCGACTGTGCGGCCCCGTACCAGCGGTTTTATTTTTATATAAAACAAAAAAAAAACATAAACCTATTTAAGATTTTTATTTTGCCAGACCCAAAAAATAAGCTTTATTATTTTACGTAACCTTCAAATATTACCGTGACTTAATCTCATATATATACACGTTTGAAATCGTACGTTAGGGTCAGATACGCATTTTTTTATCGAGCCAACTAATCTATATCATGTTTTGATTTTTATAACATAATTTTTCGTGGTGTTCTCTTTAATATTTGTGGATTTCCAGAGGTTCAAAAAAGTTCAAATGGGAACCTGGCCTTAAATTACCCTAGGATGTAGTTATTGAACAACACAGACTTCAGCATTGAATTCCACTTCTTAGCTGTAGGTACGTAGGACATTATCTACTCGTGTGATAAATTCCATCCAAATTCGTTCTGTTGTTTGAGCATGAAGGAGTAACAAACATACACACATTACACACACTTACATGTGTTTATCGTGTGCTACGTGCACGCGTGTGTACGTTGGTGTGTACCTAATTATTGAAAGAGGTTCCGCAAAGCAACCGAATTGGTTTCTATCTAGTTTTATCTAAAAGTGACACCTGGTAACGCAAAGGAAGCAGGACATTCAAGATATTACTCGGTTCCAGATACAGTTAAAAAGCGGACTTGGCGCTAAGCCGAGAAAGGGTAAAACCATAAATAAACAACTTATGTTATATGGGTATTCCATATTTTTCTTTCAATCAAATTTGCTCGAGGTGTCGTAGTGGCAAAATGTGGTTTCCATTCCGACCAAAATTTGATCTAATAAATAGATCGAGGGGATAGGCACATCGAAAGTGATTCATTTATAGTTATTGAATATAATATGAATTGAAATAGGAGGATTTTAACTTTTTTACAAGCTTTCTATTAGCTTGCACTGTATGTAACTATGTATGTTCGGCTCAAATCTTGCAACTCAATTTTGAAGCAGATATCTTCAACCGATTGAGCTGAAATTTTATATGCATATGTAAATCGGGTGACAATGCAACATTATGATAACATGGAGCTGATCTGATGATGGAGCTGGAAGGTAGCCATAGGAACTTAGCAATAAAACAATACAACCCCATCGAGTTTGGGCTCGCTTGATTAGTATTGACGAGTACTTTAATTCTGTATGATAGTCAGGGTCTGATGATGGAGCCGGAAGGTGGTCATAGGAACTCCGCAGTTAAACGATACAACCCCATCGAATTTGGGCTCGTTTGATTCGTATTGATGAGTACTTTCATCCTATATGGTAACCAAGGTCTGATGATGGAGGTGGAAGGTGGTCACAGGAACTCCGCACTTAAACGACAAAACCTATCGAATTTGGGCTCGTTTAGTTTGTATTGACGAGTACTTTCATCCTATATGGTAGCCAGGGTCTGATGATGGAGCCGGAAGGTGTTCATAGGAACTCCGCAGATAAACGATACGACCCCATCGAGTTTGAGCTCGTTTGATTAGTATTGACGAGTAGTTTGATCATGTATGGTAGCCAGGGTCTGATGATGGAGTCGGAAGGTGGTCATAAGAACTCCGCAGTTAAACGATACAACCCCATCGAATTTGGGCTCCTTTGATTCGTATTGATGAGTAGTTGGATCCTATATGGTAACAAGATTTTGATGATGGAGCTGGAAGGTTACCATAGGAACTTCATAAGAAATCGACACAATCCCATCGAGTTTGGGCTCATTTGATTTTTATTGAAGAGTACTTGGATCTTATATGGTAACCATGGTCTGATGATGGAGCTGGAAGGTTGCCATAAGAACTCCGCAATTAAATGATATAACCCCATCGACTTTAGGCTCATTTGATTTTTAATGACGAGTACTTGAATCTTATATTGTAACCAGGGTATGATGATGGAGTTGGATCGTGGTCATTGGAACTCCGCAGTTAAACGACAAAACCCCATCGAATTTGAGTTCGTTTGATTTGTATTGACGAGTGCTTGGATCCTATATGGTAACCAGGTTCTGATGATGGAGCTGGAAGGTTACCATAGGAACTTAAGTTACTAACCAAACACGGCAAGTTCGCGAAGTACCTGTACAAGATTCGTGCGGAGACGACGCCCGAGTGTCGCTACTGTGCGGAGCGCCCGGAAAACACGGTGGAGCACACAGTCGAGGTGTGCCCCGCTTGGGAAGAGCATCGTCGTGTACTTGTGGGAGCGATCGGTGGCGGCGATCTCTCGCGCCGGGGCTTGGTTCAGGCCATGCTCCGGAGCGAAGAGGAATGGCAGGTGGTCGCCTCCTTCTGCGAAGCAGTAATGCTAGCAAACGAGGAGGCCGACTACATTAGGCAACGGCGCACACGCCGCCGCCACCGCCTGGACGCTGCAGTAGGCGCGGGCTCGCGGACGGCGGGCAATGGGTAGCTCGCTATCCGTCCGTCCGGTAACGGCGCCAGTCGTTTACGGCGTGCACTGTTCCCACGCGCCTCAAGGAGTTGTCAGCAAACTGTAGGGGCCCAGCAGGGCCGAAGCCTACTGGGGCCAAAAGTTATGTGAAAATGTCACCCGGGGCCCTGGGACGAAGGCAATGAATGGAACAGGGTAGATTTTTAGTCAGTAAGAGTCTGACACTATTTCCCGCCCCACCCAAGGGCGGGATTTGTCATTGGATGATTTTACCTACTATAAAAAAAAAACCATAGAAACTTCGTTATAAATCGACACAATCCCATCGAGTTCGGGCTCTTTTGATTTGTATTGATGAGTACTTACTTGGATCCTATATGGTAACCAGGGTCTGATGATGGAGCTGGAAGGTGGCTACAAGAACTCCGCAATTAAACGACACAGCCCTCTAGTCTTTGGTCTCGTTAGATTTGTAATGACGAGTACTTTGATCAATATGGCAGTCGGGATCTGATGATGGAGCTGAAAGGTGGCCATAGGAGTTGCGCAATAAAACGACACAATCCCATCGAGTTTCGGATCGAATAAAATAAGTTCTAACCGGTCATAAGCGACTTGGACTCGCGCACGGAGGGTTCCGTACATATTTACATAAGTAAATAGCTAGTTAGTTTTAATACACTCCTACAAAATACCAATTGAAAGGGCTTGCAGAGAGTAACTTGAAAAATAAAGTGACATAACTCTAAATCCAATATTCTCCTTTTTCTCAGTCATACTCTTGGTGGAGTTGTAGTGGTCTTCTGGTAGGTTGGTTGCGGCTTTTGCGAGACTTCTCTATCTCTCTCTATTCATGGCACTTCGTGTACATTCAATGAGGGAACACTCTGAAGATGATTTAGTGAGGTCTGTCCATCTAGTAGGCGATTGGCCGCGAAAACGTAGGCCATCTACTCTTTCCTGTACCACTAAACGTTCCAAAGAGCTTTCATTGCGTATGATATATCCAAACACCTTAAAAATTCGCTGTTGCACAATCGACAAAAGTTTTTGTTTTGATGCAAAGCTCTTTAGGAATGGAACCGTTAGTGCGTTGAGCAGTCTGTTTTATCCTCAGTAAACGCCTCCAGCGTCACATTTCAAGAGCGTCAATCGGTTTACGGTTCTTGAATCTTCTCCGCATTTCCTAGGATTTGTGGATCCCAGGTAGATAAACTTTGGACAACTTCGCAATTGGCTATTTCATGTAAGTTAGGTTGATTGTTAGTCTTACGATCCACCACCATCATTTTGACATTTAACCGAACCAAGCCGAAGGGCGGGGGATGTCATTAGATGATTTTACACAACATAAAAAAAAACCTGGCAGACTTCTAAAGATAGCGGACTAAGCTTCTTATGCTTTCCTATGATATGGGTACGAAATTTAAGGATTTGCTGAGAATACAAATGTGATTGAAATTAGGTATAACTAAAAAGTAAAAAATAAATTACAAATAAAAAAACCTTTTTAAAAACAAGCTTTCAATTAAATGGGCTAAAAAGAAGAAATTAAACTTTTCCTTTATAACTTTTACTATCAATTTATAACGACATTACACAATTTATATGATATAAAAGCTTGTCGCGAGATTTAACTGTGTAAATACACAGCTAAATAACTTCATTAATTAAATAAGTTAAATAACTTCATCTATTGATTTTAATATTTTCAAAATCTCGCGACAAGCTTTTGTATCATATAAATTGTGTAATGCCGTTATAAATTGATAGTAAAAGTTATAAAGGAAAAGTTTATTTTCTTCTTTTTAGCCCATTTAATTGAAAGCTTGTTTTTAAAAAGGTTTTTTTATTTGTAATTTATTTTAAGAGAAAGCTTTGTCCCACAGTAGGAATTAGTGTTGTATTGTGGATGCGTTCACAAACTCATAAACTCGCCTACACAAGACACTCAATACAATCGATAAATATATATTAATTAAATCGTTTGATATATAAAAATCTCGTATCATAAGAGAGGATGAATGGCAGGCGGTCGCCTCCTTCTGCGAAAAAGTAATGCTAGCAAAGGAGGAGACCGCATGTGTGTGGGAACGAACATCCCCACGACCCAGCCACCGAGACCCGGACCCCGACTACCAACCACAGTAGTCGCGGGCTTACGGACGTCGAGCTAGTAGTAGCTCGCCGTCCGGCAGTTCAGAATTTCTGAAAAAGGAACTCGTAATCCCAGAACGCAAAGGGCAACTGAACAACACAGGTGTGGTTTCAGTCAGTAAAAGTGTGATACGCCCTCTCACTCCACCTAGACCAAGAGAAGTCATTGGATGACGATTTGCGCCTCAAAAACAAATTGTTTGTAATCGAACTCCTACTACTGATACTTTTCATCCCTAGGGAGAATCACTTTCAACTGACAGCTGTCAAATTATTTTTAAAAACTAGTTCTATCTTCGCATTTGTTTTGAATTATGTCTCAACTTTCTATACAGCGAGTCAATTACAGCGCGATGTAAAATTGAAATAACTTAAAGATATTTTTTAAATAGCTTAATTATAATTTACTTTCAATTATTTCTTTAAAACTAACTCTCATATCTATTTTAAGAAATTTAATATTAAACATTTTTCACTGATAAAAATTAAAAATTATGGTATTTCGAGTTGTAGAGTTTTGTTTATACCTACTTTACTAAATCTCTGCTATATGAGATTTTGTGATAACACTATAAGTTCATCTGATTCAGTTAAGAATTAAATACCAATTCTTAAGAGAAGAGGCTAAAGCAGTAGTGGAAAACCTTTTACCGCTTAAATCAAAAGAATCATACCTAATATCATACGACGACCTTGACGACGACTCAGATTTTTACTTTACTTTTATTCGTAATGAAAAGCACAGTGTTTACCTCTGGCTAAAGACTAATTTAGTCCCTCGAACTATTAGCGACCTCGCTACGCTCGGCCGCTAAACTCCTTCTCGGGACTAAATAAATTACTTTCACCCCTAGGGTAACAATGTACTATTATTAATCACTTTTTAATTATTATTATAAGTCGATTCAATGTAAAGTAAAATTTTAATAAAAACAAATCTTTTAATTTGTAAAGGCCTATATAGCAAATTCATTTTGATTTATGTACAAATAGAATAAGATCGTTTGTAAACATTATTTTAAAAATAATGAATTTATTATCTAATAAAATGAAAAAAAAAATTGGTTTAGTAAATAATGGTAGTAGAGTGTACCAATAGCAGGAATGTTTAGTTTATGTTCAATCTAGTTTCAATTGGCGGAGGTAGAGCACAATCACCATGATATTCACAGTTAATAGGCTACCAACCGCCACTCGTAATAACAACAAACAATATTGATTAAACGGAATGATAACACCGGTACGAATAACTTGCTGGTACTTGGTTTAAGGTGAAACGCTCAGCTAATGGTTGAGGCACAGGAATTTAAATGGTAATCAAACTTTTCAATTCGTAGAAACTCTTTATAGTACTAATAAACATTAAAACGAAAAAATGTATAAGAATGACTAAATCAAATGACGTTTCCTTTCTAACATATTATAAACAAGTAACTGTCTGATCACGATAAATTAGACCGATTAAAAACGGGAAAAACCGTTTGGTACCAACTAGGTACTAAACGGTTTTTACTGTTTTCATCGGCAGACAGAATGATTTTTGTGGAAATTTTGGGTGTAACATGCATGGTATAGTAGAGAAAAACCGAGAATTTCCACGCTAACGGCGGTGCTCTCCACAAGCGGGGCAATCTTCCACTGTATCGTATGCTCCACCGTGTCTTCCAGGCGATCCGCACAATGATAACACCCGGTGTTTCTTTCCGATTGGAAACAGGTACCACCCGTAACATCCAGGACCGGTGAAGTGTAAACGCCGGCCGTGACGCTTCTGTAGCCACTCCTCAAAGACGGAACTTATTACCACGATTGTGGCGTGCTCAGCGCTGGGTTGCGACAGTCGTTGTCTTCATACCACCATGAGATCTCAACCGAGCTCTGTCCGTAGTGCCACAGAATAAGTAATAGAACAAGTACTGGTGCCGCGATTTGTCGTGGCGTACCCACGACTTAAGGCGCGGTTCCACAGCGGCGCATGCTGTGCACGGGCATGCGGTGCATTTTAGCTGCGTGTATTCATTTGTTTTACAATGTGGGTCTCCGTTTCCACTGGAGTAGGTACACGAAGACCCACGAATATGTATAGCGTGGCACGGTGCACGCACACGGAGAGGTTACACACGTGCTACTGCAATCAAACTGCGCTTCGATAAGCGAGCTGTACGTAGTTTTGGGTCATATTTGTGTAAACATATACCATCACCAACCATCCAGTGGAAACATAGACCCTTGTTGACAGCGTTGAGCTTTGTAACTGCCGATTCGAGCAAACCACGCGTGTATCAATGACGTCAATTCGTGCGTAGCCTCTCCGTGGGTTGCAGTGGACACCACCACATACATTTTCTTACAAAGCGAACCTATACACGTGCCTCTCCGTGCGCCGCTGTGGGCCCGCACCTTTACGACACGAAGTACTGTCGTTAGTACTAAGCTACCTCTTCTCTTCACAGGCAGCACGTTAAATATAATCACAGTCTCATAGACACTAGTACTAACTACAAGTAGTTTAGTTTAATTCACTAGTGCCTTACAGCAAAGTTAATGGAAGCAAGTGAAATTAAAAAGTTGGAAACTGACAAAAGTTTTGAACGAACAAGAAAGATTATGAAGAAAAGGGATGGCCCGAGAGGACGTGATTTTTACAGGATTAAATAAGGTAACTATTGTTATAGTGTGCATTTTCAGAGCGGTGGAGTGGTGTTCATCATCATCAAAGGAGCGGCCCGGGCACTGTGGTGGTTCATGTAGTATTCACTCTATATAGCTCCTTAACTTTAACAGTTCACTTTAGATCGTAAACTGGTTCGCATTACGAGCTCGTGGTAGGTCCTTAGGAGCGCCGTAACTACGGATTTCGGCAGGTAAGCAGATAATTTTTTGTCCGTCCGGGACACCTCGCTAAATTATATTACTGTGAGGGCTTGCAAATCGAATAAAGGGCATTGCATGAAAGTGTTTCCACCCACCAACAGATTCGAAACAGGTGTCATTCGAAGCGACTAGTTATATAGAGTTTTTATTACGGCGACATATCCCAAGAATATATGGGGTTTAGGTTCTATAAAACATTATATTTTAACCTACCCAAGTAGGTTACCCAAGTATGCTTCCTTAGAGCGGCTTTACCATTTTGTGCCGGTAGCTGTGGAAACTCTGGGCAGTTGGAGTTCGGAGGCAAAGTGTTTTATAAGGGATTTGGGCCGTAGGCTCGAAGAGGCAACGGGTGACTCCCGGTCTAGGTTGTTCTTGGTGCAAAGGTTGGCTATCGCTATTCAGCGAGGAAATGCGGCGAGTGTTATGGGAACTTTTGCACCGGGAACGATCAGGGGCGGATTATTCATTGACGTTTGACATTTTATTTAATTTGTCTATTTGTAAATTGATAATTTTTAATTTGTCAATTTTTTATTATTTATATATTGTACCTACCCAAGTGTCTTAAACCTTTGATAAATATACTCATAATATAGTATTGGCATACATTTTTGAAGGCGACTCTTCGAGCCCTGTAAGATTTTACAAAATATTTGACAAGGGCATTGCGTAAAACTGTCCCCAAAAATGATTGCTCATTTAAAGCATTAAGTTAAACAGAGTTTCTATTATTATACCTCATTTATTTTAACAACCAAATCAGCTGTTTTGTCTTTTATAGATAGGAATGAACAAACTGACACGTATCCCACGTCTGTTGGAGGGTGGGGATGGTGGCCATACAAAATCCGGCATCGTCCTTTACTTAGGTACAGTCCCATCAATATTTTTCTTCCCACATATTGATTGAATTAGAAACCCATTGTTACACTATGTACAGTACTAAACATTTTTTTAAATTAATTGTAACATTAAATGAATTTAATAAGAAACCAATACATATCATGGTACCTATTTATTGAAATTTATTTGGACTAAATTTTCTTTCTTTGAGAAGAGAACCCGTCTTATAATTATAACTGTGAGAGTCATCTTATAATTAAAAATGTCGTAAGTAGGTAAATGCTGCGTGCGGCGACACGAAGATAAAAGACTCACGTTTTCGAAAATAATTGGTTTACTGGATCGAATTTAACCTTTTTGACAGTAAATCTACTGGTAGTCTACAAGACATTCTAGAATTAATCCCAACAATATAAAAACTTCTTCCAAAGTCTGCCAAAATGATTTCTCAACAAAGCCTTTGGGAAATGAGCGTAAATATTTAGATATGTACAAATGTTTGCAGATAACGTAATCCTAAGATTGTAACTTCAGAGTTCCAGATACAACAGTGAATTACAAACACAAGTACTACAATCAATTGCTATTTAAATTAGATATAAACTTCTCGTACACATGTTATTCTGACAGAATAAATTAAACGGTGCAGTTATGTTTACACAAGTCATGGATGACTGTGAACAGTGCGTCGCTACAGAGCACGGTATACATTCCCTACGTACTGTGTGTTTACTCACAGTTCAGTCTGATTGCTTGTACACTTTCTATTGGAGGCAGGAAATAACACATTACCATTATTTCCCCCTTTTTACTAGGTTCCTATTACTAGTTCTTTCTTCACATCATAAAATGGCGGCGATTAATATCAATTATAAAAGTTATTATGACGTTGACGACTTTATTACTTACTTGCTAAACGCAAGCTGTGTTAATTTTTATAGGAAAAATTCTATCATGTTTGTTTTATGTCAACTTTGATGTTATGACTCTAACGTGATTTTGTAATGTTTATACGGATAAGATATTGCCTATTAGGGTTCAAGTATGGAACAGATTGACAAGACTCGAGAAAGTAAGGATAAATACAGCCATAATAGCGAATTCATCTCTTATTGACCCCGTTTTAAAATTAAAAGTAAAGTCGGTCATCCATTTTGCATTTACATGAGCATTTTAGCATTCATGTTTACAAAATAACCATCTGGTCATTTGCAAGAGCACACTGCATCTACAATATGCTCGTATAAACAATGCATTCAGCTGTTCTGATAACAATAAGTTTTCTAGAATAATAAAATTCATACCGGTTGCATTCAAAGCGGGGCACGTACAGTAACGTACGGTCCAATTTTGGCGCACAATTTACCTGCAGATGCAACAAATACAAAGAGGCTATATTTCCGCGGAGGAGTACGGCTGTGGGAGGGAGGGTTGTCGGGCAGGCGTGTGCCGGCTCGGATTACAGCGGCCATCTGCCGGCGACACCGAACAATCAAGCTAACGAGGCGCGCTCGCGACGACGGATTAAAGCCTAATACCGCTGCGAACAATACCGTCGACGCCCTTTATCAGTTACACTTAGACGCTAACAGATCGCTCGTGTCGCGACAATGGCCCTTCTTGTTTATGGCTAATCCTAAGTGGATTACTCGCGGCCCGCAGTCGCGACGCAAAACAATCATCACGCAGTAGTTCAGCTCCATAAAAAGAAACGAGCTTCGCGAACGACGACACTTTGATACACTCGGATCCGAGCTACAAGATTTAACTTTCGAAATTTAATGAGATTATACAACAATGTTGTGTTAATGTTAAAATGTAACAGAGTCATGACAATGCTATCATTTAATCGTGTGTTGTGTCACACGTATAAATTGTCTCCATTGCTTACACGCGGCACAGCGCTACGCAGCCAGCGATATGAAACCGCATGAAATGAATGTCGCTTCGGTATGAAAACGAGTTTGTCGATCGCAATATCGTTTGCTCACTCGTGGCTCGTGGCTCGTTGTTAATAACGACACAGTGTGTACGCACTTATTAAACTGTAGCAAGCCGTAACGGTTTCGCCTTCAATTTTTGGTTGATGCTGATCCAATTTTCTATCCTTGGCATACTTTGTTGGAAGCCGTCCAATTGTGAAACCAGAATACAGTCATTTTATTAGTGTTCAACACGATGTTTAGCACTAAAATATGAAGGCAATAGACTTAAAAAGAATATTATTTTCTACCAAATTTTTGGGTATTGTTAGGTATTTTGCGTCAGTCAACCAATTTGTTATGAGGTACTGTCAACAAAATTCAATCCTGACCGATCTTGAGGTTAATTTGGTGCAGCTGTGTCCATTCGTTCGTTCACCTTCTGGCGTGTTCCTCTGTGGTGTGGTAACGAGGTGACGCGTCAAGAAGCGCACGGTGACGGATCGTCCGTCGCTTGTTTATTCAATAGTTTCCGTCTCAAGCCGGGCTCAGCGATAATCGCTGATCCTTTTCATCGCTTTGTTTTGTCTTCCATGATTACGACTGGTTCTTTATCGAGTGTTTACTGAATCGAACTGAAGGCGCTGTGTTTATGTTACGTTTCTTCATGACTCTACAGAACATTTTGAACAGTATCAAAGAAGTAATTGAGCGTAACAAAGCTTTGACTAACATATATCTAGACTATAAAATAGCACAACACAAACAAAAAAATATTGTCCATTACGCAGTCGACTTTCTAAAACCCAATTAATTACTGATTAACATTTTGCAAAAAATTAAGAACAAATATTAATCAAGTCTAGATTTCTTTAGAAAAGTAGGCTAGCCTTTCTTATAAGTTATTTTTTCTTAAATAAAACATGCGTTTTATTTTACAACGATCATATCTCCTTTAGTAGACAAAACGTAATTTTACAATATAGGTACGCTAGCCATATGGTTGCGTATATTATAAAATTCAAGTTTTATGCTTGCGTATATTATAAAATTACGTTTTGTGTTGTTGCAAAATTAAATTTTAAAATTGTTTTGAGTCGGCTGCCACAGCTGGCAGTAACCACACCTCTCGCTAAAGAATCCCGGCGACTTGAGGCTGAGCTCACTTTATTTATTCCCATTGTTGTTCTACTCCAGCGTCAGCAAAGTTTTAAATTAAGGAGATAGTTATTGCTGATAAATCTGAAAGTGTTGCTCTTAGTACTGTGGGAGCGAGCACCCAGTCTGATAATGTACGCAGTATTATACCCTGAGTTTATAGCCTTTGTTTTCAAAGTCACTGAACAAAGCCTTGCCTTTAGATTTTTCAAGTATCGATTATTTTAAAGGTGACGTACTTGGTTAAGCGGGTTAGTGTTTAGAAGGTATTTTATTCAAAGCCAAAGGTTCCTTATTAAAACAGCATTCCTATAGAAATGTTAACTGATTTAATAAAGAACATCGAAGACAAGGCTTCCTTAGTGACAAATTAAAAATGTTGCCGAGATTAGTTCTGACTCGGGTGACGGGCTGGAATGAATGGGGACGGAATTCAATGAATAGCTTCCCGACTCACTAAAGTGGCCAATCTCTGCCAAGATTACGTCACATTAAGGGCCTTTCTCACAATCATCCCCTTCAAATGACGTACTCACTGTTGACCACTACTCAACCCCATTATAGTGAACATTTTCCGATTCTTAATGTGTATAGAGTCCACTTGATGTCAATTTGGTCCACAATAATATTTTATCACTAAAGATACGGTTGATAAATGTATTTATTGCGATATTTTCCTCGTTCTACCGTTTATTCTGAAACTGCATCGGGCGCAATATTTCCCACTTATGGCGGGTACATGAAACAATCCACGATAGATCAGCGAGGCGCGGCGTGTGGCGACCACTTGTCAACGCATCGCGGCTCGGCGCTGCGGGGGCTGCAAACTAAGCGTTTCTGCCAAAAGTACGTGACCTTAATGTATATCAATCCGAGCGTGATTTATACAGGAGGGATCTGTAAAATATGATATAAAATAAACATTGACAACCAGAACGATGAAATACGACGCAGCGTTGTGATTTAAGGGCGCGTTTCACGAGATTTTATGGCGCTATAAAATCAGTTCGCGCTCTGCTCCGCCTCCAAAGAGCGCACGTACAGCACAGATTTGACAAAACAGACGACGGACATTTATTTGTTCGCTAGTTTTTTTGCAAGTTTTATGGACTGCTGCCAAGTTTATGGTCCACGGACAACGGGCGAACGCTTTGACAGTGTAAAATTGGGCGACTCGATTTGATTTGTCTCTATACCACTTCTTACCCCTTTCTTGTAGGTAGGTAAATATAGATTTTCAAGAGGTTGGAATGCAGTTTGATGACGAATTGCATTTGAAATTCATGGCTTAATTTCATTAGGATATTCACATGTGCTAATCAATTATACTATGTTATGTCGATAATGCATTCATTAATAACACATTTAAAACTTTAATCTTGGCGAAGATCTTAACCTGGTTGATATATCCAGCCATTAAATTCACAACACAATATACATTGATGGCTATTGAATTTATGTACCTAAACCATATTTTATTTATTACTTATGTGAGCTTGAAATGGAACAATATATTTCTTCTACTCATCTTATAAATAATGTATGGGTCTGGGGATTCTTGGCCATTTTTTGAGACTTTAGTATCAATGTTTTTACGGTTGACGAGTTCAATTTTTTATTTTATATCATATTCACATTCTAAGTACGCAACAAAAATAAATAAACTGCACACGTAACGCAATTTTAGTAGTTATATAATACAAAAATAATGTGCTATAGAAGGAATATAAAATAAGACAAAATGGGAATAAAATAATTAAAATTAAGGATATTTTGAGACATCTCCTGCAGAGGGAAAGTACTTTCGAGTCCGTTCTAAAAAGAGGTGGTGGGATGACCTAGACGCGTGCCACGAAGATTAGTTTGAGACGGTGCGGGAGAAGAATGTCTTGAACGACTTAGGGGAGGCCTTTGCCCATAAGTAGGACAGTAAGGGTTTGGAAAAAAATATTTTTAAGTGAAAGAAGCATAGTTTGTGACGATCCTTAATTTTTTTATTTAGGACAAAACTCAGTGGGCCAAACGAAGAATAAATCAACTGTTGTAACAACTTCACGTTATTTCACGTGAAGTTATTAATTTACTTTAGATTTTTGTGGGTTAAGTCTACTTTTGAGCAGTGGTGGCCGACCCCCGTCTAACAAGTTGTAGGTCCCAGGTTCAAACTCCAAGTGCATTACTTTGTGTAATTTATTTTATCACCACTGCTCTCAAAACGGTGAAGGAAAACATTGAGTAACCAACAATAGTGAGGAGACCAACTTGTCCCAGAAACAACAATTCGAAGACATGTGACATCCACCAACCCGCACTAGGCCCACGGCGGATAAATTACGGTCCATTCACTCACCTAAGAGTGGAGGCCATTTTGCTAAGTCAACTTTCAAAGTTATGTGGTGAAAATAATAATATTTAATATTTCCATTATATTTCACAACTATCACACAACACCGTCTAGTCCCAAGCTAAGCAGAGCTTGTGTTATGGGTACCAGACAGCAGATAAACATACTTATATATTTCTAAATACATACATATTATAGATAAATAACACCCAGACACAGAACAAATGATCGTGCTCATCACACAAACATTTGTCCTGGTAATAATGGTGATCAAAAACTCTAATTTTTATTAACTTTAACTTATCTACTGAAACTAATTCAAGAAAGAAATCTTCATAATGATATGAAAAATAAATAACTTAATCCGCAGAAAGGTGACGAAATATTTACTCGGCAAATGTTACTCTACTATATAAATAATTATCTTTATGGGGGTGTAGGCAGGCGACCTATAGTCAGACCTACCAAATATATACAAAAAAAAAATCATAAAGATCGGTCTAGCCGTGTTAGAGGAGTACGATAACAAACACAGTGACACGAAATTTGTATATTATTTTAAACTAGCGGCCAGAGGCGCCGATTACGTAGGTGCTCGGGGTCTCGGGCACCCATGAGAAATAAATAGTGGGTCCCGAGCACCCCTGAGAATAGACAATTAGACATCAAGAAACAGATCCGTAATCTTGTCTTTTTCTTTAAACGACGACTTGTTTAGCGCGGTCGAGACGAGACGCAAGGGTCGCAGGTTCATGTCCCGCACCAACACAAATCTAGGAAGATAGATATACTCTTTCTCTCTCTTTATTGTAGGTACACCATAAATGCAATTAAAATAGGAGCTCAAAATTAATAAGATGTCATAATGGACGATCTTATCGCTAAAAGCGATCTCTTACAGACAACCTTTTATAATTATATTTTTTATCAAACATAATTAGTAATTAAGTACGCAGTATGTAAGTAGGACATTTACTTATTAGTCGGTCGATTAGTGTCATTTCTCGTCTCACACTGCGCCACTTTTTCGAGTCATCAAATGAACATGAGCACCCAAGAGGTTTTTTAAAAGGCGGCGCCCCTGTCACCAAAGACTAACACGGGTGTTGGAAATCTTTAAAATTCTCGACTTTTGCTTTCTATAGTATGCTTGTATTATACACCTAAATCTTCCTCATTACTCACTCTATCTACTGGTGAAAGTCGCATGAAAATCCGTTCAGAATTTTTGACTGTATCGCGAATATACAAACAAAGGGACGCTGTAAGAGATTTGGTTTTATATATGTAGGGATGTTTTGTTCAACAACTACAGTGAGAAACATAATACGAGTTAGAATCTAATGAGTGAGTTGTGAAACTAAAGAAAACTTTATACTCGATATCGTATCGAGTCCGTGAAGTTTAGTTACGATGCGGCTTTGATAGCTTACTCATAAATTAAACCGAAGTAAGTTCCCCCAGTGAACGCACCATGGAAACAGCAAACAAAACTATATCAGAGAGTTAACCGTAAAATGAAATAAGTACGTTTCTTTTAAAAAAACCGGACAAATGCGAGTCGGACTTGCTCACTGAGGATTCCGTTCAGACTTACCTATAAAACAGTTCAATTCACGAATTGAGTCTCGAAGATTTTTCCAAATCGTAATATATACTTATATACTTATATATCCTATATTTATGCTATGAGGCCTTCACGTCAAATTTCAGGATTCTATGTCAACGGGAGCCTATGAATTTTGATTCCCTTGAGTGTCCAAATATACGTTTTTTGCGACGGCCATATTTTTTTTATTTTTCGTTAATTTAGATGTTTGATTTTTTAACAGCTTCAAGGGGCCGCAGTCGTGAGTATATGGTGTTATTTTGAACTCGGTACCTCCACGCATTCCGGATATAAAGGGTCTTGACAGAAAGACAGACGGACAACAAAGTGACCCTACAAGGGTTCCGTTTTTTCCTTTTGTGCTATGTTGACATCGGTAAGTTTGTACGAAACCCTCAGTGCACGAGTCCGACTCACACTTGCCCGGTTTTTTTATAGTTATTTTCGTCCACCTTATGGAAGAAATTCCAACGCCGCTTCTATTTTTTAGGTTTTATTAAATGGTATTTCAGTTCTCCCCTACAAATGGTCTGTTATAAATTGCAAATGCTTCCAAAACTGGCTAGAATTTCCCTCAAAACTAGCCAATGATAGACTAAAATGATACGGCAGACTTTAGGTACTTTGTAACAATTTGTAAAGGAAATTACGCGGCCAGTTTGCTACCGAGCTAGGTCAGGTGCGAAACCCGGCCTTGTAACTGCGATAACATACCTTTCTTCAGTTGACACTGACAGCTTAAGATGTCTATCTTACTGACTCCCTAGCGGTAACCTAGATTTTTTTATTTATACGACATTTACAAGGTTATGTAGGCAAAACAGTGTAAATAATAGTTCACTAATGTTTCACCAAAACTCCATTGACAAATGGTTTAGTTTATTTAGTTAACAATGCAATGTTTCGTATACTATTTATTTCACAAACAATTCATACCACAAATGTTTTATTTTATTAACACTTGTTTTACAAACATTTGTTTTTCTGCAAATGCTATTTTTTTTTCTTGTGTGATATTTAATCATTTATATTTTTTTAAATTAAGATTCAAATAGGAAAAATCATCCACCCCCCCATAGTCACCGAAGGAGTGGTCGATTGAGACCCCTGGTGGGTCTCCATCTTTTAGGAAAAATATAAGCAGGCTGGGGATGGCGGGGTCGGTGTTAGCTCGCTTTGCTCGGTCACTAAA
Source organism: Leucania comma (assembly GCA_958295575.1). Lineage (NCBI taxonomy): Eukaryota > Metazoa > Arthropoda > Insecta > Lepidoptera > Noctuidae > Leucania > Leucania comma. The sequence continues at coordinate 8,933,587 of OY282469.1, forward strand.
CCCCGCTATACACTTCTAACACAGTCGGGATGCCAAGTACAAAGCTCGCTTCACTCGCTCTTGTATTTTAAGTATATATATATGAGTCTGCTACGGAACTCGGTTCCGGGTAGCCTATTAAAAACTAATTTCATTTTTCAAACGTTATTCTATAAGATAAAATGAACAAAACATGAATCGTTTTTCAAATAACAAAACAACATTATTAAACAGAAGTTTATGTGGGGATGTCATTGGATGATTTTACCTACCATAAAAAAACAATGATGAAATGACAAATCATGTTTTTGCCAATCATTTGCCAAGTATAAATCAATTTTTGATGAACTGACAGGGAACCGTAAGTAGTCCCATAGACAGAATATTTTTTTTAATCGTACTTAATCCCGAGGAAAGGTTAATAATTGAAAATACAACTATTCTTTTTTATCTATATTCATAAACTAATAACATTGACGAAGACATCGAAGAGCGAGTATAGCAGTGACATAGTGACTATATCTTTCTCACTCCCTTTGTCGACTCGACCCGACCATACCCGAACGAGCGTTACATAGCCAAGAGTTTTCATTCAGTACCCCCAAAATATGTAGTGCTCAGCGTAGTTAAAGAAGTTTTCACGTCAAAATAATAATAAATAATAATAATAATAAGTTTATTGTCACAAAAAATATACATTGGTATACACTTTTTAACAAATTGGTCACTACGCTGCTAAAAAAAAAGAAGAAAGAAAAAGAAGTTTTCACGACAAAATGTCCCACTCTAGGAATTACTTCCTTATCGAAGTGCGTTCACAAACATATAAACTTACATACATGAGACACCATACCGAAAATCATGAAACTCCCGCCTGAAAATGAACAAAGCTAATAATAAAGTTTCACCGTGACAGTTCATTTTATCTTAATTAAGTTCAATCAGTCGATACTACGAAGAGACTGAATATAACGAATTTTATTTGATACTTACTTGAAGAATATGTTCGAAGTTCAAAAGTGTTCTTACTTTTTATGAATATTCCCAACTGAACATGTAGAGAGTTCAAGCTGAAAATTGTGTTTTCGATCAATCTGCAAAAGTTTGTTAGTATCAGTCTACTAAAAACTTAAATACATTTGATTTCGTACGCGTTAGCAAGTTCGAAGTTCTCCCGAGCAAACGAATACCGCAACGATTAGACCTTTCACAAGTATTTGTATGTACATATGTTTGAAAAACGCCTACGTTTTGCATTCTCGGGACGGATTGGAGCCCTCTCCTGTACTTATGAATAAATGGATACTTTACAGTTGTGCGTGTGGGCTTTTTTGATTCCGTAACTAAATGTACAATGGTACCCTTATGGTTAGTGAGACTTTATTATGCCTCCGTCTGTCTGAATGTTCGCCTTTGTGCCAGAATTGGTGGCAAGATCAAGTCACATTTTCAATTGCATAATTAAGTAACTCTGTTGTCCAAATCTTTCCTTCGAGCACAGTTGGCAGTAAATCTTGCGATATCTACACCATTGTACAAGTTTCATAAGGATAAATTATTATTAATGCTGGTATAATTTTATCAGCTCCTAAACCGCGCTCTCTTACCATAGTAAGCGAAATGAAACACGACCATGTACTTAAGCGAACAAAGAAGTAACACTCGGAGACTACTGAGTCATAAAGGCCATTGTCTCGAAATTGCCGTAGGATTATAAAAATTGTAATGGGATTATTGTTTAGTGGGCGACAACGCGTCGACGATGCGACGGACACGGTCTGAACATTTCAATTACTGCACGCATTGTTTGCGCGCTCACGCGGCCGGCGCGCCGCTGTTTATCGAAGTCCGCTGACTCTGATGAGAGCCCCCACAAAATGATTAATCCTGCACTACAGTGTAACAGACGCGGTTGCGATACTCTGCTGACTTATGTGCACACACCACATCGTATTAAGCTCCAGTTTATGTGCATCTGCGGAGAAAGCATCCTTTATTTTATGATACACTGGCTGTCAGAATGAACGTATTATACGTCAAGACGGAATTATAGAAAGGATTTATGCTTCAGGATTCAAGATTAGGAAAGTCGTAAATAAATAATCTTAGTCTTAACAACTTTTTCATGGAGATTAATGCGGGAGACGACTCAAGTTTATCTAAGTTGGCTAAAAAATCTAATATCAGCTAAAACACCAATTACTGGTAGCTTAAGAACTACCTAGTAACAATCTGAAAGTCCAATGACGCTAAATTAGATAACTGTGAGCGAGTGAAATAGGTTAAATGGATTTTACGGCAATTTAACATTCACTATACAATAAACAGAAGACGGCGTAAATACAAAATGTCAACTCAACAGAATAACGAAGTAAATTATAAAAATTGCTTGTATTTCTCTTGTCTTAGATAAAGGGATTTTTTTTATATTAATCCTTTTTGATTCTCCGTAACGATAAATAGTACGATCTTTGTTTTTGTAAAGACATTGTTTATTTTGGCTTCGGATTTTATACAAAAATGGGGACATTACGGTGTTGGAAAAATAACATCGTCGTGATTTAAGTAGGTAAGGGAGGGATGTATATTTTAAGATGGAAGACGGTTATTTAATCATTTGTTTTTGTGAGGACATCGGCGGGTGCTTGTTGTGTCAGAGAACAATTTTATTAGCGTGTTGTTTAGACAGCGCCATCGTGTGTGATATAGAGCGAGTTCTCGGAAACAAAGTCGAGTGTGTCGCTAGATTTCACTTGGTGAGTTTGTGAGGACTCACTGGGAGACAAATTTTATTTAATAAATTTTCTGAAGACGCACTGGGAAATATTATGTAGTAATAAAAGTGTGCGATTATGGTATCTAGGTAGTGTATCTAGATACCTCAACGATTTAATGGTCTCAGTAAAATCGTCGAGTCACACTACTTACATAGATGTCAAAGAGATCAGCTTTATGCAGTCACTACCACCATAAATTGGAAAACGGTTTGACTTTCAGAAAGTGTCGTGTTGAAAGATAAAGATGAAATACATTTTTGAATTTTGTTAGGTTTTTTTTTATTGTTGGTAAAATCATCCAATGACAAATCCCGCCCTTGGGCGGAGCGGGAAATAGTGTCAGACTCTTACTGACTAAAAACCTACCCCGTTCCTTCGTTGCCTATCGTGCCGGGGCCGGGCCTTCCTTTCCGAAACTGACCCATGACACAAGCAGGTTTCGAACCTGTTAGTTTACTTTTTTTACATTTCATTAATTCATTAAAAAAAATTAATTACCTGTAGGTATACAATAGTTTCATGAATTAAGAGAATGTGTAATTCGAGGTAATTTCACTTTTATTGTATTTTATTTTAAAATGTGACCATTTAGGTATATTAAAGTGGTCGGGCAACAAGTATGGATTGCACTTGAAGTCTGTGATACCTTTTTTACCTACATACGTCTTCCATAATATGAAAATGTTATCGAATTATAAACTCATCCAATGAATTCTTCAGCTCTAGGATAGAGCGGGAGGGCGTCTTAGACTTTTACTGACTAAAGTCACACATAAGACTTCTTGGCCTTGCGTTCCAGGACCATGAATTTCCATTTCGGAAGTAAAGTCTTTGCCCGCACAAGATTTAGGCTAGGGGATTATTTGAGAGAGTCACCGTGACCCTGGAACGCAAGGGGCAACTAAAGGAACACGGGTGGATTGTAGTCAGTAAAAGTCTGTCACACCCTATCGCTCGTCTCACCCTCATGTCCCTAAAATAGGATATGTACTTACTTAATTCAACAACACAGATGTACAAAGCATCATCAAAAATTATTACGGATATGGTATCTGCTACAAATAAACACAAATACACGACTCTAATGTACCTTCTCCAATGGAACACAAAATTGTAGTGATGTGTACGTAAATAGTAATCTATCCGCGGGTACCCTCGGTTAGGCTTGCTCTACTGGGCAATGTAACGGTCCAAGGGCTCTGAATTGTGTTAAAACCCTTTGAATAGTCGCAATATATTTTTCCAAAGTTGCTTCCGAGGGTGTTTTGATGGGATTTACTGCTTTTACATTCCGATGGGTAAGCGTTCTATGGTTTTTCTCTGATTAATTCGTTGCGTATTTTGAATAAATCATGATGGAATTGATTTGTTTTCTTTTCTTGTGTCGGTTATATATCTATTTTAAGGGTATTCGGAGCAAAGCACCTCATGTACTTCTGTTGAAAAGGGAGGATCCTCTGACCAGATAAATGTTATATCTGGTCCGGACAGTTGCCCGATGGCTGAATTCGGGCGGTTGTGCATACTATATTTTATGTTCTGATCTATATCTTTTTAGTAGTTATGTAACGTCATAGATGTAATTAGTTATGTTTTTGGGGGACAAAGTACTATGGAATACACCGTTAAAATTTAGTCATTTTAATCCCGTGAAGGGTCGATTCGGTACATGAAACACTATCGATTTGTAAAGAGAAAATTAAAAAATAAAGTACATTTTTTTAAATCTCGAATTAATTTACGCATTGTAAGAAATTATTTTTTTTAAGTAAACGTCAGCTGAGCGAGGTCAATGAACTGTAGGTAGTTACTACGCAACGATCGACAACTACATACAAGGTCATCGACTCGTTTACTTAGAGAAATTAATTTCGTACATGCGTATATTAAACTACTAGTTTCCCGACTAGTTCTACTAGTTTCTCTAAAGGATTAAATCTGAAATTCTGATTCTCTTGCGTCGAACGCCTCCGATTCGTTTTTTTCTGACCACGTGTCACGTGAGATGACGTCAGAACCAAGGAATTGGAGGCGTGGCTAACTCGAGGCGTTCGGCGCAAGAGAATCGAAACGAAACGGTCGTAACTTGGCTAGGGGGGCTGACCACGTTATTGAGCATTGAGATGACGTCATTACCATACATTTGATGTTTTCTACTAGCATTAACGATCGTAGATTATCGCCTTGGCTAAGCCCTCTGGAAGGAAGAAGAAGATGTAGTGGCCATCAGTGTCTGATATATTATGATGTTTGTCTTGTGGTACAAAAGACCATTATTCTTTGACAGCGATCTCATTCACAGCTAGCTTTTCGTTCAGCTATTAAACAAACCGAAAGTAATATTTAATGAAAACATAATTATTTTCACAAGTAATTTCCGCCAAAACGTTTCGTTTCTGATGACGTCAAGGTTTTCTTTAAGAGGTTGGCGTCAACTTCTTGTCAAAAATAAAGAGACACGAACGCAATAACATGTCATATTCATTTTAAATGAAACATATTGTTTTATAAATATACACTGAATGATGTTAAATGAGGTTATTTGTTAGTATTAATTTGACGAATGATTTTGTTTACTGGTAACCAGTAAACTAACGCTTCTTTTAGTCGTAGCGTGATGTTATACAGCCTTCTTCAATAAATGGGCTATCTAACTCTAAAATATTTTTTAAAATTAAAATCAGTACTTAGTTCCTGAGATAAACTTGTTCAATCAAATAAGCTTTTCAGTTTCCAAATACTGAATGGGGAGTGCATAGTGCTCACTTACGTCATAAAATGTTTTTTTTTTATGAGTGGTAAAATCATCCAATGACAAATCCCGCCCTTGGTCGGAGCGGGAAGTAGTGTCAGACTCTTACTGACTAAAAACCTACCCCGTTCCTTCGTAGCCTATCGTGCCGGGGCCGGATATTCCTTTCGGAAGTAAAAGGTGCAAAATTTCTAGCTCTCAGGCCTTGTAGTTTCAGGTGTGCATTGATATGGCAGTGAGTTAATTTCAGCTTTTATATATACACCGTTAAATTTTGGTCGTTTTAATCCCGCGGAGGGTCGATTCAGTACATGAAATACTATCGATTTGTAAAGAGAAAATCAAAAAATAAATAACTTTTTTTTTAAACTCGAATTAATTTATGCATGTTCGAAATAAATTTCTTTAAGTAAACGTCAGCTGAGCGAAGCCAATGAACTGTAGGTAGTTAGTACGCAACGACCGACAACTACCTACAAGATCCAATGATCTTGTAGTTGTCGTTTACTTAAAGAAATTAATTTCGTATAAGCGTATATTAATTCGAGTTTTTGAAAAACAAGTACTTTAAATTTTAATTTTTTCTTTACAAATCACTAGTATTTCATGTAACGAATCGACCCTCCGCGGGATTGAAACGACTAGAATTTAACGGTGTTTTACTTCAGTGAACCTCAGCAGGCTGCTGGGAAATATATTTATTTCAGTTTGATGACTCTAACAGTACTATCTATTTTGAAACAATTTGCGATCTTGGTCAATTCAATTACAGTTCAACACCGATCCCTTTCTACATCCTTGTCATTACATCAGTATTAATTTCAAAATCTTTTTCACAACTAATTCAGCTTTAAATACCTAAGAGCTCAAGGCTTTAATTTTTTTCAGTTTTCATTAAACCTATATAAAGAAAGAAAAGAAAGAAAGAAAAACAGTTTATTCGCGTGAAATGACGCAAATCTTAAAACTAATTAACAAACTCAAATACTACATATATATAAGGATTGTGTGTATGCGTCACATTCGCGCAAAACGGCCGAACGCTCAGCATAAAGCTATGGCCTCATGCTTAGAGCATCCTTATATGGAAACTTACAAAACGACACAAACTAGTCCACGGGTCCAATTCGTGATTTTCAATGGAGAAGAACGGCCAAGAAATTCCACGGAGCCTACTTAAACTTTTTTTCAATAATCAACTTTTACAATGTGTTTCATTTGTGCTGAATTCTGAATATTGTCCTTGATAATGATACAACCTTATTTATCTAATGAAACCACAAAAGGTACATAACTGTGCAAATATGTACAACAGAGAGATTCCAATCATCGAGACAATATTGTCAACTCATGTTGCGACCCAAATTAGCTTTGAATGCTGTGCACATTGCACGCATTCATATTTATAGAGCAAAGCAATTCTTGTCACTGCCCAATCAGACTAGGCTTACTGGAATACAAGTACATATGCGAAATATTTAGTTATTTAGAGCCTCCCGCTGAATTCAAATTCAGAAATTCTTGTGATCTAGATTAATTATTTGAACTTATTTGCGCTAATACAGGGTTAGATCGATAGATGAATGGATGCATAAAACTACTATTATTACTACTACTATTTTCTGTGGGAGAAAAGTTTTCTATTCCAAAGACTCTTTTTCATATTGCGATTGCGATGTGAGCAGTGGTGGCCGAATGGTAGCGGCCCTGACTTACGAGTTGTAGGTCGCGGGTTCAAACCCGGCCAGGCGCATTACTTTGTGTAATTTATTTCATCACCACTTCTCTCAAAACGGTGAAGAAAAACATCGTGAGGAAACCGGCATGTCCTAGAACCAAAAATTCGATTTGACATCCACCATTCCGCACTGGGCCCGCCCATTCTCTCTCCTAGAGAGGAGCCCTACTCAGGACTTCTATCTATGAGTGGGAAAGGGTCCCTGCAGTGGGAAAATTACTTCTAATTTTAATACAGAAATTATATCTATTACTGATCAGGTTCTTAAAATAGGTGCTAGAATCGATTGATTATTTTTTCATTCCATAACTACGTAAAATTTATCGACACATAGGCACTTCCAATGCCTTGTAGAATGTTTAACTAACACTATGAGCATCACACAAACCTATCCCTTTGAGAATTTGAAGTACACGCATACGTACGTATCGGACGTGCACCGGATTCCTTTTAACGAATCCTCTTGTTTAGGCGGACACAAAACCCGGTTCTCTTACATACAGACTAGTATTGGCGGTCTGTTTGAAGGCACAGATTTTACAAGTGATGTGTTGAAAACAAAACGCTGTTACCGGGTGCATACATGAGTTTTCCTACGTGGTGTTTTTGGGGGTAATAAATATTTTTCAATACACTTACTCGAAAACTCGCTCTTATCTCACCGCTTTTAGGCGTTCAATTTACTGTTTTCCGCTCTAGTACGGAAAAGTGCGAGAGCTCCCCGCCACAATTTATTGTATTTATCGAATTAGGCTTGGCACTAAGCAACCCCGACGAGTAGCCGGCAACCCCCGTTTATTTATTTATTTTTAATTTTAGTTGTTTGATACACGTGGAAATTTGTCACTGCAAAACTTGGCTCCAAAACATTCTGCCTCAGTCGCAATCACAAATTTTCTCCACTTGTAAAAAATATGTTTATACCATAAACTTAATCTTAAATATGAGTTTCTTAAGTAATAAGTTTGATATAAAACTATTTTTACCGATTGCTTTCAATGATTATCAATTGGGGACAATTTAGGGAACCATAAAAAGCATTGTTAGCCCTGTCCTCAGTATATATATATCAGTGTTCATAGGGATGACCATTGATATTGATAGTGACCATATATGTAGGTACCTATTTCAGAAGTCAGATAATATAGACTACGTTGCCTAAACATGGCATTGTGTCTGTTATAGAATATTTACGCAGAACAGCATCATAGTTAACACAAATCTAGATTTAAAAATGTATATTTACGGTAGCGTTAATCAACCCTAGCAATCAGCGCTGAAAGGGTTTTCAGCGTTGATTACTGTTATTATACAATTCTTTTTCCACTTTACTTATATAAAGCAAACAAATGAATCGACTATCAAACTGTACATACCGAATCGCAATTCGACGTTAATTAAAAAACTTTTATAGACTTCCATTATCATCAAATTCAAAGTTAGAACTTGTATAATTAAACAGATGGTTTTTGATATTACATCGATTGGTCTATAGCTGTTGCGTTTTTGTATGGCAAAAAGTGTTATTGACCCACCCTCTATCTAACGACATTCTTTATTTAAAAAATAGAAATGAAAACGAAAATCCGTCCTAAATTTATCGAGATCACACGTGACACTGACACTTACGAGATATTTTTTTAAAATAAAAAAGCCGTTCCTTTTGAGAAATATAATGAAAAGGGCAATGGCCGCTATTGCCATTGCTAGAACGCTACCACTTTAGCTTATATGCCTACTTTTTCTTCAAGAATCTGAGGAATAATGCCATATATTCAGCAAATGTATGGTTGTCATATTTCAGGCGTCAGTTGGAGCCGTTCCGTACGATATGGCTTGCCTCAGTACATAAATAATAAGTCTGTGTAATAGCCCATTAATGTGCTGACTGTCAGATAAAAGGTATTCTCATACACATATTTTCATGCTAATTTTGAGATATGAACTTATAAACTGTAGGGTTTTTTTTTTTTTTTTTTTTGGTAGGTAAAATCATCCAATGACAAATCCCGCTCTTGGGCGGAGCGGGAAGTAGTGTCAGACTCTTACTGACTAAAAACCTACCCCGTTCCTTCGTTGCCTATAGTGCCGGGGCTGAGCCTTCCTCTCAGAAAACGGCCCTTGGCCCCAGCAGGCTTCGGCCCTGCCTGCCTGCAGCTAGCAGGCTGGGCCTCTACGGTTTGCTGACAGCTCCTTGAGGCGCGCGGGAACAGAACGCGCCGTCGACGACTTGGGCTCGGTCCGGTCGGTTACCGGACGATCGGACAGCGTGCTACCCATTGCACGCCGTCCGCAAGCCCGCGCCTACGGTGGCCGGAAATCGGGATCGGAATCTCGGCGGCGGCTGGGGCAAGCGCCCCGTTGCCTCTGCCTGATGCGGTCGGCCTCCTCCTTTGCTAGCATTACTGCTTCGCAGAAGGAGGCGACCGCCTGCCATCCCTCCTCGCTACGGACCATGGCCTGAACCAAGGCCCGGCGAGAGAGATCGCTGCCGCCGATCGCCCCCACGAGGACACGGCGATGCTCCGCCCAGGCAGGGCACACCTCAACAGTATGCTCCACCGTGTCCTCCGGGTGTTCCGCACAGTGACGACACCCGGGCGAATCCTCCGCACGAATCCGGAACAGGAACTTAGCGAACTTGCCGTGTTCGGTAAGAACCTGCGTCGTGCGGAAGTTTAGAACGCCGTGAGGTCTTTCCAGCCACTCCTCAAGGATGGGCCTTATCGCCTCGATTGTGGCGCGCCCCGAACGAGGTTGCGATAGTCGCTGACGCCATTTCGCCATGAGATCCCGCCGAAGCTCTGTCCGCCAAGCCTCGACTTGTCGCGGCAGCGGAATTTCGCCCCGGCGTTGCATCTCCATGCGCTTGTCGTGCATGTGTGCAAGGACTGTTGCCTCCAGATCCCACGGCGGTTGGCCAGCAAGGAGGGTCGCCGCCTCGCGGGAGATCGTTCGGTACCCTCGCACCATGCGTATTGCCATGACCCTCTGGCACGCATTCAGCTGGGCCCTCGGTTGCTGTGTCAACGTCGGTGCCCACACCGGAGCCCCGTAGAGGGCCATGGACCGAACGATTCCCGCGTAGAGCTTCCGGCAGGAGGCGTCTGGTCCCCTGAGGTTGGGCAGGAGCCGGCCGAGAGCAGCCCCAGTCCGATTCAGTTTGGGAGCCAGACGTCGGAAGTGCTCCTTGAAGTTCCACCAGCTGTCGAGGACGAGTCCCAGGTACTTCATCGTCGACCCGACGCTGATGTGAACCCCTCCTACCGTTAGCTGGGAACCCGGTGGTGGCGCACATAAACTGTAAGGTTACTGTTTAACACAACAGTTGTGTTTTGGTGCCAATTTGTATTGTTCCTGAAAGAAGGGGATACACACTAATATTATACACCGTTAAATTTTGGTCGTTTTAATCCCGTGGAGGGTCGATTCGATACATGAAACCCTATCGATTTGTAAAGATAAAAATGAAAAATAAAGTACTTTTTTTTTAAACTCGAATTAATATACGCATGTACGAAATTAATTTCTTAAAGTAAACGTCAACTGGTTAAGGTCAATGAACTGTAGGTAGTTTATACAACGACCGACAACTCCCTACAAGGCCATTGACTCGTTTACTTAAAGAAATATAACTTCGTACATGCGAATATAAATTCGAGTTTTATAAAAAAAGTTCTTTATTTTTTAATTTTGTCTTTATAAATCGATAGTGTTTCATGTACTGAATCGACTCTCTACGGGATTAAAACGACCAAAATTTAACGGTGTATAAGCAGAAGTTTGTAAGTGATGGTGTGTGTATGTGTGGCTAGACCAATCTGGAATAGCACATAGGTTCCTATTAATGTATATATATATTTCATAATATTAAGACATTTTTTTTTCAATAAAACACTGAAGAATAATATTGGAGTGAAATGTTTGCTAACTACCTAAACATTGGAGATACGGAGCGAGCACCCAGATTGATCAAAAGAGTTACCTACTGCAGCTCTGGAACACAGAGGGTAGCTGAAGGAACTGCTGCTACGGCTGAGTTTTAGTCTATAAAAAATTCATACTCCCTCTCTCTCTACCCAGAACGAAAGGAGGAGTTATTTGATGATAAAAGACATAGTCCGATATTCAATTTACAATTTGATTTTGTTTTGAACACATTCCCGTCCATACGTATTTCTATACAGTGCAGCTTCTGAAATCTAGAAATATTAGTAGTGGACCACCAGAAAAATTCCGAGGCAATAAAGCTAGACGACTCACGGAGAAACGATTTCATTGTCTGAAATATTATGCTTATTGTTAGTCTTTTTATTTTTATTGCCCATAAAATACTGGGCACTTATTAATGCAAAAACAACACACCAATCCATTGATCTGCTAGTGAAATCTTGCCGCGGTCAGCAAATGGATGGATGGCCATTTTTAACTTAAAGAGACCCTTTCGTGCCCACGGGAGTGTTAATCCGTCGTTCCCGGGAACTGGTCCAAAAGGGTTTGAACCTAATGGTCAGAACTATCAACTACTAAGTTACTCCTTGTGAAGTATCTACACCGTTAAATTTTGGTCGTTTTAATCCCGCGGAGGGTCGATTCGGTACATGAAACACTATCGATTTGTAAAGATAAAATTAAAAAATAAAGTACTTTTTTTCTAAAATTCGATTCAAAATACGCATGTATGAGATTAATTTCTTTAAGTAAACGAGTCAATGACCTTGTATGTAGTTGTCGGTCATCGCATACTAACTACCTACAGCTCATTGACCTCGCTCAGCTGACATTTACTTGAAGAAATTAATTTCGTACATGCGTAAATTAATTCGAAACAAAACAAAAGCAAATTTAAAACAAAAGTAGGTACTTTATTTTTTAATTTTGTCTTTATAAATCAATAGTGTTTCATGTACAGAATCGACTCTCTGAGGGATTAAAACGACAAAAATTTAACGATGTATAGATTTAAATTCAAAATTTTAAAATCCTCCGAACACGATTTTTGTTTTTTTAATATAAAGTGCGAACCATGCCATTCTGCCCACCATGACTTTTAGACTAAGCTGGCTGGAAAGACTGAGGTCGCACCTTCCGCATAACCTTCCGCATAGGATTCGTGCAAAAGCGTTTATGTGAAAGTTATGTTATTTTTGTTGTATATATTTTTTGTCCTGTGCGAGTAAAGCAAATAAATGTTTTTCAAAATCTTATAGTGCAACTAACTACATTTACCACTTATCCACATGTTATAAATGAGTACAATATTTACTAATTAATCATGCAAATATTAAACACAAGAATATTGCGTATTAGTCATTATGCATCATACTGCCAACTTTATGGTCAACTATGTAACTAAACACATTTATGTCAATATCAGAAATTCAAAGGATAATAATTAATAACCCATGAATTATAGTCCGATTATTATTAAGGTGTTATTAGTGGTCGCTAAACATACATGTAGGTAATAAACAATCTAATTATACAATATGCAAATTTACATAATTAATTATGTTAAAATAATACCTAATTAATGGTGGAAGAAATGATAAGTTTTATTTTTTGTGAACAAAATTAATGATGTAATTATAAATTAAGATGTATTTTTTATTAACAACGAATACAACTCTAATTCATTGTAAATTTAACTTGTATAATCACACACAAAATAGGTAATAACTTGATAAGTATTGAAAATCATATAAAACATCACGTCTCCCTAAAGAAATTGGTAATGGCCATTGGCATGTATGTAGTACATACATAACGATGGCGATGGCAAATATACTCAATATATATAGGGTGACTGGTAATTAGTGAACGATACTTAAACACTTGATTGTAGTCATGACAAAAAACAACTTTTACTATGGGGCCAATACTGAAATCGCGAAAAAAATCAGTCAAATTCAGTGCATTTTGACCAGTTAGGCATACACAAATGTACTGTACCAGCTGATTTTTTTCGCGATTTCAGGTTTGGTCCTATAGTAAAAGTTGTTTGTTGTTATGACTACAATCACGTGTTTAAGTATCGTTCACTAATTACCAGTCACCCTATATATGTTTTAAGTCACACATGCATATATGTCAATTTACTGCCACTAACAAACTCAAATTCCGATTCCGGACTGCTATTGCGAATCTCCTAATGGAAGAACCTAATCCAACTTTGCGAAATTCGGGGCTTCAACTCAGGAGCTTTAGCTATTTCAATACACCTGGCAAAATAATTGACTGGTCTGTTAATTTAGTAGTTAGTTGCCCTGACTTCTATGTCGGAGATCGAGGTTTCGATTTCCACCCAAAATAAATAAATATTTGTGTGATAAACACAATCATTTGTCCTGTGCCTGAGTGTTATTCATCTATAATGTATATATTTAGAAATATATAAGTATTTTTATCAGTTGTCTAGTATTAGTACCACAAGCTTTGCTTAATTTGAAGCTAGATGGGGTTATGTGAAGGTTGTGGTAGATCAAGGAAAATTGGAATTTAAAACAACAAAAAACTATTTATTTTATGAAGATGTTTTTTTTTTCTAATTAGTATTTATATTTTAAGAAGCTAATAATAACATTAACTTACTGTTTATACTAAACCTAACTATGTACAAAAACAAATTACACCTAGGCGTCAAAGTATTCCTCCACATTACTGTTATCCACAAACTTACACAGAAGACAAGCCTTGCCACATAGCTTGGTAATAGTAAAATTAGTTAAGCGATGTGAAAATTCATTAAGTATTCCAGTACCTTCATTTTCCATGTTTGGTTAATATTTCACTGTAGTAACTGCACAATTTAAACACAGTTAAAATCAACAAGTTGTGTCAACTTATTCTGTGTAATAAACTAATACAACATTCGCTGTGTTCCCTCTACCTGTACATGATAAAATTACTCTAATAGTCTGATTACTCAAACAACGGAAAACGTGTTCTATGACTATTAGACGTCAGATTTCCGTACAAAGAAAGAAAGAAAGAAAGAAAAAATGTTTATTTTGCCCAAATAGACGCACAAAATCTAACAAACTGCCAGCCATGTGTGAACCGGACATTACTATGTTGCACCATAGACAATAGGCAGAACACAGTTGCCTTGGTCTGAGTTAAAAGTAATCAGTCAAATTCAATGTAAAAGTAAGAAGTCAGGTTTGTAATTTAAGATCAAATTTATATAGTTTCCGATAGTTAGCTTGTTACTTATCTACGTGCATCTTGTAGATTTGTTTTATCGCACACACATAAAATAAAAACAGACCTGTAAAAGAAAACGGAAAAATAGATACAAAGGTTTTGCTTATTCCAAATAAGATAGCGATGCCTGCAAGGGCTGTGAGATTGTTCGCAAGAGTTACTGTAACCCTGAAACGCAAAGAGCTTTACCCTTTGAATACCGCAATTAGAACACAATAGAAAGACAATATGTGTGCAGACACCGGTGTCCGCTTGGGGCTTGACAGTTTAACCGTTAAAAGACCCCCTCTATAATCATTCAATAAAACATCAACACACATTCCTCTTCAAAAACAGAAGTGTGAAATAAAACACAAAATAAAGTTGTCATCGTCAGCACAGCGGAACGCAATACACCAGTATTCATGGGCGGTGGACCAGCAAACTGTTACTGCTGCGGCTGAGTGTACTGTGTGCTCCAGGGATCATTACACATTACATCGCTGCGGTCACTAAGCTGCACTAAACGGCGCCAATGCATCACGAACTAGTAGACCAGCGTCGGTATAATTATCTCTCTCGCGTATTACGTAAAATACTTCAACAATTAAGGATACTAGGTACAACTATTATAAAATATAAAGCTGAAGATCTTGTTCAGCTAACTGCTAATTTCAGGAACTCCTGGTTCGAATTGGTAAATTCTTTCAATGTTGGTTAGCCTATTTATTGAGGAAGTTTATATAACATCACGCTACGGCCAAAAGGAGCCAAGCAGTAATCAAAAACGCGGGTAAACTGCGTCAAACAGTTTATACACGTCGGCAATTAGTACTAGAGCTAGTTTTTTGACGTTTTAAACATCAAAAACAAGCAAGGCAAACAAAACAGGAATAAAAACCAAGCCCTTAATTTAGAAGTCATCGATTTACCTACTCACAACAACTTTTCAGAAGAGTAAGCGAAGCGTATTGATAATGTTTGATCAATCAGTGACTTTTGTTTTAGCCAGACGAAATATGGCCGGACAGTCTGACGTCATCAAAACTGGCCCAAGTGTTAACGATAATACGGTTATTTCGGTCGTAATAAGTTGGTTACGGCTTATATTAATGTTTCATGGCCTATAACATTCGCGTAAAGTTATTTAGAATTAATTAAAGTTGGCAGAATTGCTTTATAGTTGTTGCGTTTTAGTAGGGTAATAGCGGTCATTGACTCACTTACATTGACGTTCTTAATTTCGGAAATGGATAACTATATTATAATTAATATCATAAAAAGGAAAGATTTTTTATATTTGTATTAAATAAACTCAAAATCAACGAGATCGATATTATAAAAAATATTTTATCCGTAGAATACTACTTTACCACTGAGTGACAAAGGCATATTATTTTCTACATTCTAGTGTTCGAAACTTCTGGCCGAAGCTAGCTTTATTATAATACTTAAAGTGATTCCGTAGGCTCTAACTGGACAAAGTGATATTCTATCACGAATGACTAATGTATTAATGATTGTTATTTCCTTAAGTTTTTTTTTTGTTCGACAGTCAGACTAACAGAAAGTTACTTGTTTGTATTTATGTTTCAGAATCGACATCTATCATAATCCTCAACATTTTTTTTATAAGTATACCCTGCGGGTCGATTATTTGGAGATCCTATCAAAGATAGGAAAAGGGCAATGACCTCTATTGCCACGCTAATACAAAACTACTATACATTGTGCTATATACATTAAATGTACACCAACTGAAGTGTGACGTCGCGGGCATTCTCGATCTACACCCGAGGCCGAGTAGACGTCATTCTCTAGCTGTGCCTACTTACTGATAATTTGGTTGTTTAATTTATAAATCAAAATCCCTAACTAGTAATTTAATGAACATCGCATACTTGAGTAATAAACAAGTTATCTAAATTCAATAGCTGTTCGTTAATCTCTTTAAAATTCATCCATTTTGACCGATTAGAATTTATATTGTTCGGTCTAATACTGCGATAATTTAAAAGGAAAAATAATAGAAAAATCCATGAAACCGTTGTAAAATTCAAAATTGGTAGTTTTGTACGAGAATGGCCTCTTAAAAGTGGAAAGTACTAAATCTATAGGGGTGGAGCCGCGAGTGGCAGTAGTAATTCATAATTCTAGATAATTTGAAGCCATACTTTACTCATAACTTTCATATCGACACAGCGTCGTGTAGTAAAAGTTAACTTTAAGTGAAGCTATGTCGACACCTTAGATTTTTTATTCTAAAGTGTCGACATAACTTCACCTAAACACAGCTTGGGAATTTTTGATTTTTTATATATTTATATATTTTTTTCCTTCACCGTTTCGTCATCGTGAGGAAACCGGCATGTCCTAGAACCAAAAATTAGAAGACATGTGACATCCACCAACCCGCACTGGGCCCACGTGGTGGATTACGGCCCATTCCCTCTCTTAGAGAGGAGGCCTGTGTCCTAGCAGTGGGAACATTAAAAGGCTGATGATAACGATGATGATATTTTTTTTTGCATTTTTATGGAGAATTCCTTCCTTAAGCCGCACGTCTTAATTCCACTCAAATGAGTTAAATAACTTCTAACACCATCGATGACGGTTCATGAGAACATCGTAAAAATTGTATCTTTACAAAAACCTTGTAAATAGCATTTGATAATAACATAAAATATATAACGTACGGTCAGGGGTCAAAAGTGCAGTTGCACTCTACTAATGCTAAAGTGTATAAAATTTCTTTTTAAAAGAGGGCCACTGGGCCACAACTGGTTTATTTATATTCTTTACGTTCTATGGTACAAATGAACTGAGTGATGATCTATTAATCCTGTTCTATAAAAAAATTCTAGACACTTTATTATCGGTAGAGTGCAACTGCACTTTTGACCCCTGACTGTACATGCTCATATCTCTGACAACGTTTCCAAATTGCTAACTAAATAAAATAGACCTACTCTGAAGACCCACTCTAAAGCGATTATTTCAGTAAAGAATACCCAAAAAGAGTATAGGTACATTGCGATAAAATGTGACTATGTATGTTGGTATAATGGACGGCACAAATAGATTTCGTTGCTCTAAAATTCGGTATTAATCTCGAATTCTAAATTCAAATACACACTGTAGGTCTGTACGTAAGTTCACAATTTAACATAAATCTAGGCTTATGAGTCGGCAGTCATTTTGATAATGGGTATTGATGCGACGCTGTGTTTTAGGCTTTGGTTGGGTTAAGTAATCCGCACATAAGCTTTGCGATCAAATGCATCCAATTTTATGCTTTGAAATACCAAACACGTAAAATCGTTTTATTTGTGATTTTGAATTTCTGCGATGATATTTTAGCTTGGATAATTCAAATTCAAACAAAAAATATTTATTTCAAAACCATTTACAGGCATTGTTCAATTATTGTTATGAAAAAGTTTAAATAAGGCTATTTGCACATTCTAAAGCATTAATATTTATGTAGAAAAGCTTGAGTACTCTACTCTTTTGAATCAATTAATTATTAAAACTATTATGGTTACATAGTTAATGTTGAAATTATACATACACAAGCGCTCAGAAAAATTACAACCTACAAAATACGAATACAAATATTCTTTATTTGATTAAACTTTCAAGTACAGACTTATAACTACTAACTACTACCCAATAAAGAAGCAAGACACCTTTTCTTACAATTTATTTTTCTTTTTTTACATTGTCCACTTGTAACTCTACACTCTCTCCTTCTCTCGGCAATACCACCATCCCTCTAACCCATTGGGTAAAATAGTCGTCGGCGTTTTTCTCTGCAAAACAATTGTTCGCGAAGGGCATTTGCATCTCCATTTGACGAAATTCTTTATCCTTCGAGCGCAATTATTACATAAGTTTACAAACAGAACTTGCTAGAGACTAGATCTGGTGAGTAAGGCGGATGATCAAGAATTACAAACGTAGATTTTCGCCGTGAAAAACGCTGAGGTGTGAGACGGTGCGTTGCCTTGGTGAAAAAGGATCAGGAGAAGGATTTTCTGCATCTCACATCGACTCACTCTAATGAATGTCAAATAGCAACTGTACGTCTCAAATGGCTGAAGCTTTGGTGAGTTACTATCAGAAGATGCACAACTACATTCACTAGCTTTTATTGGCGAGTGCTGCTATCTTCACATTGAGGCTGGAAACTTTTCAGACCACCCACGTACATGTTGTTATAACTAATTAAAGTAGAACAGATGACTAAAAAGTTGGGGGAAATCAGTTGTCATGGTGTCAAGGCATTGCGTGCCTGCTTTTTTTCGTAGCGTAACAAAAAATTTACTGTTTTCAGATTTATTCCTATACTAGTATTATAAGACCTAGCTTCATGCCAAATTTTTACCCGACTGCGCCAGAAGGAGGGTTATGTTTTTCGAGAGTATGTATGTATGTATGTATGTATGTATGTATGTATGTATGTATGTATGTATAATTGTTTGGCACGCTCTGCAGCCTGAACGGCTCGATGGATTTTAGCTTGAGAGTTGTCGTTAGATTCGTATTTACTGTGAGAGTGACACTGGGTATATCAAAATAAAAAAAAAGCAAAATGGCGGATTTTTAGCACCAAATTCAAATGTTTGGCACGCTCTGCGACCTGAACGGCTCAATGGATTTTAGTTTGAGAGGTGTCTTTAGATTCGTAATTACTTTGAAAGTGATATCGTAATAAAATAAAACTAAAAAAATAAAAAATAAAAAACGGTAATTTAAAAAACTAAAAAACCCGACTGCGTTTCTGAGCATTCATGAAAAAGCCCTAAAACAAGAAAAATCTGGCAGTCGGGACCCATTCTAGAAAGTCAACCGTCTAGTCAATAGATTGGAGTAATCTGCAATGTAATATAGGTATGTGCTCTCAATTTTAGAATGGGTCCCGACTGCCAGATTTTTCTTGTTTTAGGGCTTTTTCATGAATGCTCAGAAACGCAGTCGGGTTTTTTAGTTTTTTAAATTACCGTTTTTTATTATTCTAGGTCTCTCCAAATACTGAATATCTCCACGCGTTCCTGAGATAAAGGGTCTTGACAGAAAGGTAGACAGACGTACAACAAAGTAATCCTTTGTAAGAAACCCTAAAAAAATCATTTTGTTTCACATACCCATTCATAAGCACTTACATATAAACTATGTAGTTAGCATTAGAACAGTTAACCTTGCTACCAATCTTGCTGACTAACTATACGCTTTACAAAACAGTTTGCGGTCCAAGTAATTCTCGCGTAGTTCGTGCCGCCGTGAGGAAAGCAAAAGAAAAAAAAATATAATAGGAAACAATAAAAGAGCAAAGTGACTTGCACAATTATTTTTCAATCTTAAACTTGAGAAAAGTACTAGCAGTTCTGGCGGCATCACTCCTATGTCTTGTATCGTAGGAACCGAGCATACTTCTGGAACAAAGAGTAGTTTCTGGACCCTCAGCGATGCCACCGTGACAGGAGACACCCTGGGCGTCTGGAATCATTGGAATCACTATAAACACGGACGGCCAGCGTAGGGGGCTACGGGGGCTTGCGGAAGATGAGCAATGGTGCGATGGCAGCTTATAGTGCGGCCGTCCCGTAACCGTCCGAACTAAGCCCAGGTCGTCGGTGACTCGGTATTCCACGCAAACCTAAAAGAGATGTCAGCAAAATCGTAGGAACGATGCTCGCTAGAATCATGGGAAATTTTGGAAAAGGAATCCCCGTAATCCGCAAAGGGAAATTGAAGGACATGAGTCAGTAAAAGTCTGACACGCTGCTCCACTCTAAAAGGAAAAAAAAACTTTGGATGATTTCTAACAACAATAAAAATGGACCCTCAATGACAGTATACCTTTCAATCAGTAAAATTATCTTCATAATTCGATTAACACTTCCCGAGCTTATCTCATACATTTCCCCTACAAACATACATATTTTACACGTTTCGTAATATTAACTTACCTAGAATGATTTTAGGTCATTATTGAAAACAAATGGTTTGGTAAACGTGACAAGAATTTTACGGCTACAATCTGCGATGAACTGTGACGAGTGATTCCTAGAACTTCTTTCGGTAATCACGCCTAAAATTTGCTACATTTACTTGATAAAAAAATACTTTATACTTAATTACGTAAACATAAACACTTATAAATGAAAAGAATAATAAAAATAAAGCACAAAGGTGATTTCCTCCAGCGTACGAGGGTTGGGTGAGCGATGTCAACACAGTATGTGTACATATATACGTTAGAAAACTTAAAGTACACTATAATTACTTAACTAAATCATAATATATGTCCTAAGTAACTGTAAATAAATGTATTCATAAATAGACCTAATTCATAAATAATATTATAAAATACATACTTCTATTTATAATAAAAACATTACGGAATGGTAGAGAGGACAGGAAGAGGTGGGCTAGACTTGGACAACCTTTTTGGAGACTATTATGCAAATGAATATTTCATTTGCTAGACATCGTGTCGTGTGTTCGTGCATGTCCCTTATGCACCATACAAAATGTTAGAAGGAAATCAAACTAGCCAAGAAAATTATACATTTCGTATTTTTTCTCTATGCAAAACAGCATGGCAATAAAGTCCACTGAAGAATCAAGGTTACCAAGGTAACCCGAAGGATCGCCAAACTTATGTGGTAGTGGGTAAAGTAGATTGCTCGCAGACCATGTGGTCAATGCGGCCGACAGATTCTAGAGTGACGACCGCGTACAGTTATACAGTACGGCCGTTCTAACTTGGCGAGTCTGAAGTTAGGCTCTGCGAACTTTAGGGTCTGTGCACTCGTAAAAAAATAAAGGGTTTAAAAAAATAAATGCCAGTAACAGTTGTTAACAGCAACAACTGCTAATGGCATTTATGTATATATATTTTTTTAACGATTGCACAAATTCCGCAGAGCCTAATTTCAGACACGTCAAGTTAGAATGACCGTACTGTACCGAAAGACGAAGTGCTAGAAGACCTTCTGCAAGATGGACTTTCTGACCACGTGACTAAGCGTTGAGGTAACGTCAGAACAAAGGAATTGGAGGCGTGGCCAACTCAAGGCGTTCGACGCAAAAGAATTGAAACGAAGTGGTCGTAACTTGGCTAGGGGGGCTGACCACATTTATTATTTATTTATTTATTTATGTACACACACTTAAAATCGAAAATTATATATTGGCTATCTTCTCTTTATCTTATTTACATTGTTCTCACATAATAGCAGCGACAAGAAATATGTAACCGAAAAATTTATAATACATAACTTGTTTGAAAAGAGTGTCCGTGGAGTTTCTTGCACATTCTTCTCCATAGAGATCTACGCTTTGGAATATGCAATTAGCATCTTTTTTTTTCTGACAGACCGACTTTTTGACTTTTCAAAAGTGCCTGTGAATGGTTTATTTGGAATAAAATGCTTTGAATCTTGGCTTGTTCTTATTTAATAGCACTGCCATAACGTCTTAAAATGTCAGGCGTACGAGGGAGAAAAAGAGATGGAGCTATACATGCTATACAGCTCCATCTCTTTAAATGTTCAATAGAGGTCATCAAATGAGTCCCATTAAGAACTGGTGGTAGGGTCTCAGTATTGTGCTGTTCAAACGTACCATCAAAGACACTTCCGCCTGACAACCTTTAAGTTCATTTTTGCTTGCACTCGAAACGAAAACTTCAAAGGGCTTGGTTTAGCTCCACGCCGCAGGATTGCAGCGTTTTTTTTTTTTAGTAATCAGGCAGAAATGATCGCTATCTTACGACTACTATATTCACGACATACATCAATATCCCTCCCTAGTCAGACAAGGTTGACTAAAATCTCCCTACAAAAACAAGACGCCAAAATTTGAAGGACCTGTCTTAAAATTAAATGAAGCGTTCAAAATGACGTATCATAGAATATGTATTAAAGCTGATTTCTTTTTATGATCCATCGTAACCTAGGGTTCAATGCCCTTGACACGTGCCTCTGCCTGCCCCTGTACTAAGTCACACCGTGAAGATAACATAGATACTCATAGATAAGTAGGGAATATTCATAAAGGGATTGATCCCTTTATTTAGATTATTGATAATATTGTCAGAAACCAGCATCTGCCAGCAGTTTAGGTAAAGAAGAAAATAAATAGCATATATGTTGACAGAACTTCCAAAATGGGTCCAGTATTTTAAGGGATTACCCCCTATATACAAGCGAGGAGGAGTGGCAGGTGGTCGCCTCCTTCTGTGAAGCAGTAACGCTAGAAAAGGAGGAGGCCGACCGCGTGTGGCCGGAATTCCGTCCCGATATCCGGCTACCGTAGACGTGGACTTGCAGACGGCGTGCAATGGGTAGCTTGCCGTCCGACCGTCCAGTAAACGCGCGGACCGGGCCCAAGACGAAAACGACGCGTAGCATTCCGCGCGCGCCACAAGGAGTTGTCAGCAAACCGTAGGGGCTTCAGACAAAATCTGACTATTTCCCGCCCCGCCCAAGAGCGCGAGATATCATTGGACGATTTTCCCACCGAAATAAAAAGCCTCTATATACATACTTTACCTCTTTATATTATTGGTAAAGATAACAAACTATAAAGGTTTCAAAGGAAAACAGGATGATCTTAGTCTAGCAGTGGAACAGAATATACTAAAAAAATAAATTGGAAATGTTTTTGTAGGGTTCTATACCTTAAAAGGAAAAACGGAACCCTTGTACGGTTACTTTGTTGTCTCGGTCTATCTGTGTCTGTTAAGACCCTTTATCTCGATAACGCGTGGAGGTATTGAGTTGAAATTAAAATCATTTCTCACTCACTCAGGTCTTCGATCCATGATCCATTGAAGCTATGAGAAAATAAAACTTCAAATTAACGAAAAAAATATATGGGCGTTTATGTCGCAAATAACGTACTCGTATATTTCGACACTTAATGGAATCAAAATACATAGGGTACTTCCCGTTGACCTAGAACCTTGAAATTTGGCAAAGCAAGGTCTTATAGCACAAGTACCTATATGAATAAATTTAAAAGCTGTAAAGTAGTTAGATCACAATAAAAAACTTTTTGTATTCGGAAAAATCTTGGAGACTCGATTCAGGAATCGAACTATTTACACAAGTTAGTTTGTATGCAACCCTCAGTGTACGAGCCCGACTCGCACTTGCCTAATTTTTTTTGATAGGCTTGATAATTGTCTCACCTGACGGTAACCGATGTTGTGGTCGACAATGGAGTAAGCTTAGAAATAATCTATTAACTTCTGAATTAAAGACCACACCCAGGTTGTAGCCATGACGAAACACAGACTCTGGCAGAAAATTCTACTCTTTAGCTGAATGCTCAATGAATGTGTTCCCAAAACGCCAAGTTAATATGTACCTTTTATTTAAATCTATTCAAAACATAATCTTCTGAGAAAGAAAAGAAAAATAACAAACCAAGAAAATGTTAACATTAATAACATTTATTGTTATAATTTAAATTAGGTTAGAAGTTTCATTTCGTTAAATTATACAGTGAAAGTAAAATATTCAATATAGGTCGAGTTGGCCACAGTTGTGGGCCAAATTAACATATTATAGCCCATGTCTGTAGCGCGTATCTTTGCCGCCATTTGTAAACAAGATTATACCTTAAGGGTCCAGGAGTTATGGAAGGAGGCGAACAATCAACGTTACTGCTTGCGCGTTGCTAACTTTTTGGTTTTCAACGGTCCTCTGTCTGTGTGTATTATATTGCTAATAAAAGCTTACTTATTATTATAAAATAATTCATTTTCATATTTAAACCTCCTTTATTTTTTAATTCGGTTAATAAATAAAGTACTATTTTTAAACTCGAATTAATTTACACATGTACGAAATTAATTTCCTTAAGTAAACATCAGCTAAGCGAGGCCAATGAACTGTAGGTAGTTAGTACACAACGACCGACATCTACCTACAAGGTCATTGACTCGTATACTTAGGTAAAGAAATTAATTTCGTATAAGCGTATATTAATTCGAATTTAAAAAAAAAAGTACTTTATTTTTTCTTTACAACTCGATAGTATTTCATGTACCGAATCGACCCTCCGCGGGATTAAAATGACTAAAATTTAACGGTGTTGTTGTTTTTAAGTTGTTCCAGGTCTGGGTGTCTTCGGCATGGTGGACCGAGTTCCGGCAGCATCTCATGGTTTAGTCGTTCTTGCTCGCGCGCTTTAAATAACTCGTCCTGCTTTGAATAAGGGAGAGTTAGTGTCTACCTTTTACTAACTAAAACCCACTTATGTTCCTTCAGTTGCCCTTTGCGTAACTCTTTCGGACAATCCTCAAGGTTGTCTGGTAGATATCACTGTCAACGATAAGACCACCATTGTATCCAAGGATTTAAGTCTTTGTAAATTTGTTACTATTTTGGTGTACAATAAAGTCCTAATCCTGTTGCCCCTTACACGAACTGTGCCGAAGGGCTTATTTGAATAGGTGAGTTTTTTTTTATTTATTTATCATTTATACAAAAGAATACAGGATTATTCATATTAGATAGCAACCAAAAACCAGGTTAAAATTCGTACTATCATGAGTCTATCCCAATACCGAACTATACAAATGCATTTTAAAAGTGTACGTTATTGTCGATAACAATTCAGACAATAAAATATAATATTAATATTCCACAACTATCACACGACACCGTCTAGCCCGGCTAAACAGAGCTTGTGTTATGAGTACTAGACAGCTGATAAACATACTTATATACTAAATACATACATATTATAAATAAATCACACCCAGATACAGAACAATTGATCGTGCTTATCACAGAACAAACCCATGACCTCCGGTCTTACAGCATTTAACCTTAAATGCTCTATGCTACTCTCAAAACGGTGAAGGAAAACATCGTGAGGTAACCGGTATGTCCTAGAACCAAAAATTCGAAGACATGTGACATACAATCCGCACTGGGCCTGCGTGGAGAATCACAGCCCATTCCCTCTTCTAGAGAGGAAGCCTGAGTCCTAGCAGTGGGAACATTATAAGGCTGATGCTATGCTCTATGCCTCCGGCATAGCAGTCAGGGCCACTAACCACTAGATCAACAGGCCAATCAATATATCCGACAAACACTCTCACGTTTATTCTGCCAGGGACGCGCATCCACAACCAAATTCTTCATCTCGCCAGATCTTCTGTCACCTATGAGGATTGAAGAGCTAGACGAGATGCAAACCTAGTCGCAAACGCACGACCCTGGCGAATAGGACGCGAAAATATTCGTCGGATCAAACCGAAACGAGCGGTTATAGGGTTAAATAAGTAATTTAACACAAACCAGTTACATTTACTGACCAGTTTAACCATTGATATATTATAACCGAAGCTACGTTACGCGCTAACATCGTAATCAGAAAACCTAGACTCGAAACACACACATCTACACTGCCTATAGTCACTGATAGACAAGGACAGATATAAGAGCCGGCGCTGCCGTGCGACCGAAATAGCGTTAGCCACTGATGTAAAGCCGATTGCATGAGTGAAATTAGAACAAAATATCGTGATTTCAGAGATCCACGCGCTAGAGGCGAGTCACCTACCTTCCGCTGGTCGAAGTATGCCCCGCTTGGGCAGAGCATCGCCGTGTTCTCGTGAGAGCGATCGGTAGCGGCGATCTCTCGCGCCAGGCCCTAGTACGGGCCATGGTCCGGAGCGAGGAGGGCTGGCAGGTGGTCGCCTCCTTCTGCGAAGCAGTAATGCTAGCAAAGGAGGAGGCCGCACGCGAGAGGCAACGGCCCACACGGCCCAGCCGCCGCGGGGATTCCGATTCCGATCCTGATTTCCAGCCAACGTAGGCGCGGGCTTGCGGACGGCGAGCTATGGGTAGCTCGCTGTCCGACCGTCCGGTAACCATCCGGACCAAGCCCAGGTCGTCAATGGCGCGCACTGTTCCCGCGCGCCTGAAGGAGTTCTCAGCAAACCGTAGAGACCCAGTCTGCTAGCTGCAGGCAGGCAGGGTCGAAGCCTACTGGAGCCAAGGGTTTGCTTCCGAAAGGAGAGCCCGGCCCTGGTATCTTAGGCCACGAAGGAACGGGGTGGGTTTTTAGTCAGTAAGAGTCTGACACTATCTCCCGCTCCGCCCAAGGGAGGGAAATATCATTGGATAATTTTACCCACCACCAAAAAAAACCTACCTTCCGTTGTTTTGATTACATCAATGAGTGAGATTATATCAACAAATCTATCGATTGGAACAGGATTGTTTAGAAAAAGTACCTTCCATTTTGTTTTCCGTTAAAAAAAAAGTGCAGTTTAGGGTGCATAGTAGGCTAAAAAATAGCAAAAGCTAAACTGAATATTATACTATGAGCCGTATTCATTAAACGAGCAGATTTTAGTCAGTAAAGGTCTGATACTTCGCTCCCATCAGAGCGAAGAAGTTATTTGAATAAATCAACTCTAAATAGTGTACGTTTAAGAGTGAATAAAAATAATAAGTCTTCTATAATAAATTTATTAAATAAAGCCATATATGAAAGATCGCATTTTCCAGAATCTTAAAACTGTCTACATTCTTTAAAGTATACCTATAGGGCTTAAACTACTTTATCCATCTTGATGAATAAAGTAGTTTTTAAAAAGATAGTTTAGAATAATACTACAAATTAATTCTATAATTTGTTTATGGTAGGTACATAAATCTTAAAACAGTTAAGAACACAACCATCATAGCCGATTAAAACATCGCATAAGGTGTATGAGAAGTAAACTTACTAAGATTTGCCATATTGGTGTAAGTGAAGAACAAGGTTTTTGATGCACAGAAATCGTACATTAACGATCTATCCAATATAATATTGTCAAACGTTAACGATCTGGCCAGTTTCAGTTGACCATAACATGAAGCGCTGAGCATTCATTAAACTATGCATTTTACAGAAATCTAACATAACAATTTAGATCATAATTCCATAACTATTTAGTTACTGATTTATTGAAAATGAAATTGAGTAATTTTTTTTTTACTTGTTGTGACTCAGACAATTCAAAAGTGCCAGTAAATGGTTTGATACATCACACATCATGCATACAATCCTCAAACTGCTCACGTAATAGTGAAATATTAATTTTCTTTGTAGTGACATTGAAATTTAATATATTTAATATGTTACTTGACAATTGGTGATGACTTGAAAAAAAGGATTTAAAAGAGTGTCCATGGAATTTCTTGCAAGTTCTTCTCTATAGAGATCTACGCTTTGGAACGTGCAATTTAATAATAATAATAATAGGTGCGCGCCTTCAATGGTTGGGTCATGCCGGTATTGATGTACTCTTTCGGCGTACTCAAATGGACTCAAATGGAACTTGACACCCTGGATAGGCGAGTCCGAACACTGCTGACTGCATACCGAATGCATCACCCACGATCGTCGGTGATGAGACTGTATATCCCGCGGAAGTGTGGCGGTCGAGGCTTTTTAAACGCTAAGACCCTACACAACCGCGAGGTATGCAGTCTCAGGGAATATTTCCTAGCTGCCGACGTGGGTATGCATCGAAATGTAGTAGCAGTGGACAAGGGACTCACCCCGCTCTCCTTGGCTAACGAGAACTGGCGCAACCCGGTAGTGCTTGACACTGACGATCGCAGGGAAGTATGACAGAGCAAGGAACTTCACGGACGCTTTTTCCAGGCCCTTCACAGGCCCGATGTAGACCAATTGGCGTCCGTAGCTTGGCTGCGTTTCGGTGACCTCTTTGGGGAAACCGAAGGTTTTATCTGTGCAATTATGGACGAAGTTATCATGACGAATAACTACCGGAGATTTATTGTGAAGGCCGGCACGGTTGACATCTGTCGGGCATGTCACCGTCCGGGAGAATCAATTCGTCACATTATCTCCGGTTGTTCTCGTCTGGCTAACGGCGAGTATTTGCATAGGCACAACCTTGTAGCCAAGGTTATCGATCAGCAACTTGCTTTGAAATACTCTCTTGTGGGATCGGAAGTGCCGTACTACAGGTATGAGCCCGACCCAGTTCTTGATAATGGTCATATCACGTTGTACTGGGATCGGTCCATCATCACTGACAGGACTATTGTAGCCAATAAGCCTGATATAGTGGTGGTGGACCGAAACGAGAGGCGTGCAATGATTGTTGACATATCCGTTCCGCATGACGAGAACCTCGTGAAAGCCGAGAAAGATAAACAAATCAAGTATATTGACTTGGCTCGCGAGGTTGTTGACATGTGGGAAGTGGATTCGGCGATCATTGTACCGATAGTCGTGTCGGGTAATGGCTTAATAGCCAAGAGCCTCGACCAACACCTTAGGAGGCTCTCGTTAGGCGGCTGGATCAAGGGCTTGATCCAGAAAGCGGTACTCCTGGACACGGCTCGTATTGTTAGGAGGTTCCTTTCTCTGGAGCCCTGACCGCCGGTAGCTTGGACCCTGTTCCCGATACCGGTGGGACACTATTTTTTATATTTTTAAATGTTTTTTTTTTTATATGTGTGTTAAAAATATTTAAAAATGTAAAAAAATATGTGATACAAGAAATAAGGGATATAACATTTATTTTCAGACAATAATCCATAGCTTGTACATAAAAAACAAAACCAAAACATGAGCAAAAAAAATAAAATAAAAAATAAAAAGACGCAGGCTATATCACATACCTGAATGACGGTCTGTGTACCGTCATCCAGTGAGACAACATTACGCCATCCACCCTGCCGGCTACAGAAGCCACGAGGCTATTGGGGCTGTCGCGCATCCGACGCATCAGCGATGCGACTCTCAGCCGCAGCAGCGAGCCGAAATCTGGAACACGCGCTTCCGCGAACATCCCTGACGCGCTACAGAAACGCGGCAACCCTAGCATTACCCGGAACGCGTTATTATACTGGATTCGTAGAGCGCTGTACGAGCCCTGTGTACAACTGACCCACAGGGCACACGTGTACAGCACAGTGGTGTGAGTGAATTTAGCTTCACTTTTTTTTTTGGACTGATCGACATTTTGACAATTCAAAAGTGCCTGTAATTGGTCTATTTGAAATAAACGCTTCTGATTTCTGATATTATTAGATACGTAAATTAAAAAAAACATAAATACTTTCCTAAGAAAAATTTCTTAGGAACAAAATTTTCATAAAGCATAACCTTTTTTGTAAAATATAGGTCTAGGGATTTGTCTGAATAAACCTTCAGAATTTTTGAAATGATAAATTACTTCGTGCTGTCACAAAAGCAGGACTGACAAAACAATGCCTAATTGCGCTTACTAATTACTCTGAATATAATTACTACTATTTACAACGTGAACGCGAAACAATCATATCAATTAATATTGAAAACAATTGTTTTGATTTGAGTGTTCATATCAAATGCGTTTTCAGTCAATACCAAATTGTAGCACAATAATATACTTGATTCAGACTACAGCTTATGAGCAAAATGATATTTAAAAAACCAGCCAAGTTCGAGTCGGACTCGCGCACGAAGGGTTCCATTGACTAGGTAAACAACCGAACAACAACAAAATAGGCAAAAAATGGCGATTTTTATATGGAATTATTAATTATTAAAGTAAAAATGTAACTGAGTATTGTGAATATTTCAAGTGCCTACCTGTTGCCGTTATTGATATCGAGCAAAAAAGGGCATAAAAATTGCGTTTGTTGTATGGGAGCCCCCCTTAAATATATATTTTATTTTGTTTTTAGTATTTGTTGTTATATAGGATTTTTTTGTGGGATCCAATGATTTCTCGCGCTCTAGGTTGGAGGGAGAAAGTGTCACATTTTTACTGAATAAAACCCACTCCTATAATCCTTCTTTGCCTTGCGTTCCAGGACTTCCAGGACCCTGGGTTTCCCTTTCGGAAGTAAATCCATAGCTCTTATAGAAAATGCTTATCATCAAGTAGGATCGCAGTCAAACGCTAGTTTACGTCATTTAAATGTACATATATAAAATTAATTAATAAAGGGTCTTTCAACAAGGACGGGTCGATGTTGAAATTAAATAAAGCAAGCTGTATGTGAGATATTAAAGAAATTATTTTTTTATTTGAAACGCCCATTTATGCCATTATTTATGAAATATGTCATTGGTCCGTACTTCTTCGAAAACGATGATGGCGAGGCCATTACTGTCAACGGCGCTAAAGATCAATGATTAACAAATTTGTTTGGCCTGAATGGAACGATATGGACCTGGACAACATGTGGTTCCAATAAGACGGCGCTACGTGCCACACAGCAAGCGACACTATGGACATTCTGCATGAACTGTTCGAGGATAGGGTTATCTCTCGCAGAGGTGACGTGAATTGGCCACCAAGATCGTGCGATTTGACCCCGCTAGACTTTTTATTGTGGGGTTTTCTCAAGTCGCAGGTTTATGCCAATAATCCGCAATCAACCGATGCCCTAAAAGTCAACATAACGCAGGCCATCGCTCAGATTCAGCCGGATCTATGCAGTAGAGTAATTGAAAATTGGACCTCTCGTCTCTCGACCATCCGTGCCACCGTTCGAAGCCGCGGTGGACATTTAAACGATGTCATATTTCATAAATAATGGCATAAATGGGCCTTTCAAATAAAAAAATAATTTCTTTAATATCTCACATACAGCTTGTTTTATTTAATTTCAACATCGACCCGTCCTTGCTGAAAGACCCTTTACATAAGAAGGATAGTAAGTACGAAACACGATTTTAGCTGAAACCGTAACAAAATATATGGATGATGGGCTCATCCTCAATTATAGTTTCAGCTGAAACGGAACATTATAAATTTTTATCATAGTTTTAGGAACAGTGCCGAAAATTTGAAATAATTTGACAATAATTTAACATTATTACAAAAAATAATGCAACATTAGGAAGTAGGTTAAACTTTCAAAAATATAGGTAATATTTACAAAATAACTTACGTTCAAAACGTGGCATCCCAGTAATACTGGCCTCTAAAATTATTTTATAAGATCAGTTATTTAAGTCGCGAATTTTTTTAGGGCTCTGTACCTCAAGAGGAAAATACGGAGCCCTTAAATATGATCTCTCTGTTGTCCGTCTGTCTGTCTGTCAAGACCCTTTATCTCGGGAACACGTGAAGGTATCAAGTTGAAATTAAAACATATACTCAGGTCCTTGAAGCTGTAAAAAAATCAAAATTCTAAGTTAACGACAAAAAAAGATACAGCCGTTTATGTCGCAAAAACCGTATATTTCACACTCCCAAGGGAACCAAAATTCATAGGTTACTTCCCGTGGTCCTAGAATCCTGAAATTTGGCATGAAATAAGGTCACAAGTATAGGAATACATCTAAAAACTGTAAATTTGATGTCACGTCAAATAACATTTTTACTTGCGACATAGCTAAAAACTAGCGCACATCACCATCAACGATTGCATCACTGCTTACTATCAGGTGGGATCGTAGTCAAGCACAAGATTACATCAATTTAAAAAAAAAATATTACCCTGACGTAACTTATATAACGTCATCCCTGAATTCCCCGAAGTTTAGATAGAGGCGAGGTGTGAAGGTAACTGTACGCGTTCTACATATGTATGGGAGTACAACACCCACATATTGCCGTACTACTGGAAAATAATAAAGAGAAGAGATCTATAGCTTTTACTTACAAAAAAATCAAGGTTTTAATTAAATTAACATAAACTTTTACTATTAACTTATTACGACATTACACATTGTTTAAGATATAAAAGCTTGTCGCCTTACAAAAGCTTTTTACTTCTGATTTATTTTTTATTTATTCCTTTTGAACTTGCTCTCGATTCTTAACAAGTTTTTTCATTTGATGCCCATTTTATAGAAAAACATAACCTATAATATGGGGCCTTTCTTCTGGAACTAACAAACGTCAGAATTTATACCTGAATTTTTGGAATATTCGATGCAGCTTAGGTATGAAGGTAACTGTGCGCATATCTCATACACTCGTAGTATATAATATAATATATTCCACAACTATCACACAACGCCGTCTAGTCCCAAGCTAAGCAGAGCTCGTGATATCAGTACTAGACATCTGATAAAAAAACCTATTTGCAAAATAAATACCATTTATCATAAACAACCTCTCAGTCGCCCGGTTGGCTCGGTAACCATGTGTTTGTGTGGTTAACCAAGTACCATAACAAGCTTATAACTTTGTGATTTTTCACAACACAGTAATGAAATGTTGTACATAGATTCTTTGCTGTATCACAGGTTTGGAGGTAGTGGAACAGAGAGTAAAGTCCCACATACCTCCATTGAAAAGGGAGGATCCTCCGACCAGACAGGTGTTATATCTGGTGGGCTACTGCCCGATAGATGATTTCGGGTTTGTTCTATATGTTCCAATCGCGCCCCGAATCTTACTTGCGCGATGCAGGATTAGTTCATTTGTGACGAGATAGATGTCGCTACATCACTCCCCTCCGGAGATCGGAGATCGATGGTTCTTGATGCTTCTTGATGCGTCGTGTGATGCGTGCCAGGCCAATGGAGGTTGGTTCCAGTGAGTCGGAACCGGATTCCGCATAGTTCTCGGTGAGTCGGAACTGTCTGCGGTGATGTCCCAGTGAGTCGGGGTGGTGCTATCCCAGTGAGTCGGGATATGATGCTGCAGGCTCCAGTGAGTCGGAGTATTGCGGCTAGCTCCAGTGAGTCGGAGCGGTGCTGTGCGACGTAGGGCTTGACTGCTGTCGTCGACCAGGAGAGGTTCTTCAAGGCTCTTCATGTGACTGGCCGAAGGTACAGGTGCTTAGCCAAGGTCGCTGATGAGGCTGAGGGTGATGACCAGGTATGACCAAGTAGGCATGCTGGTGGTCAGGATACCCATATAGCCGTGGGTGCTGGCTGTATGGCTCGCTGCTCGAAAGCTTGAGGAAGTGATAATGACGTCACGAAGTAGTAGCTGCACGAAGGCTGCGCTGACGTTCTTTGTCGAGGGTCACCAGTTTGGAGGTAGCGGAACAGAGAGTAAAGTCCCACATACCTCCATTGAAAAGGGAGGATCCTCCGACCAGACAGGTGTTATATCTGGTGGGCTACTGCCCGATAGATGATTTCGGGTTTGTTCTATATGTTCCAATCGCGCCCCGAATCTTACTTGCGCGATGCAGGATTAGTTCATTTGTGACGAGATAGATGTCGCTACACAGGTATGAAATTTTGTATATACACCGTTAAATTTTGTTCGTTTTAATCCCGTGGAGGGTCGATTCGGTACATGAAACACTATAGATTTATAAAAATAAAATTAAAAAATAAAGTACTTATTTTCTAAAATTCGAATTAAAATACGCATGTACGAAATTAATTTCTTTAATTAAACGGGTCAATGACCTCGTAGGGAGTGGTCGGTCGTTGCGTACTAACTACGTACAGTTCATTGCCCTCGATCAGCTGACGTTTACTTAAAGAAATTAATTTCGTACATGCGTAAATCAATTCGAGTTTTAAAAAAAATTTACTTTATTTTTCATTTTTATACTTACAAATCGCGGGATTAAAACGACCAAAATATAACGGTGTAGATTCTTTTCATAAAAATACTAGACCCGTTTTTCGCATAATTATACTAATAAAAATAAGGTTGTATACTAATAAACAATAATCAATATTTACTACTCAATGTTTATTATTAAACATTATTTACTCCTTAACAATATTAGGGCTACACAAATTTCTTTCCTCGAAATCAAAAGCGGCGAAGACTTCTCAATATTGATTTAAGTAAATGCTACTCAAATAGCTACACAAAGCGAACGAATCATTTGAATAGACGAAATATAATACAACAAATGGAGAAATATTTTTCTTCTTATAATTTTTGTTCTTAAGAACAGCGATGGGAAGTTTTAATTAAATTAATTAAAAGTTATCTTGGTAATAAAATTGTTACGTAAATAAGTATGGTAGTCTGGTAGACGAACAGCAATTTCCATTTTACGTAAAAACAAACCATTCATTTTGTGTGTACTAATAATAAATCTTTAAGTGGCATATGGGAGCGTCTAATTAGTCCGCAGACACAGAGAAAAAACGTCAGAGGGCACATCACTAAATAACCTTCAGACTTGGTCTACATGTTTTCTTTGAATTTGGTTAGATTGGAATAGGTAAAATAAAAATTGCCGTATGAAAATTGAAGACTAACACTGTGTTCCTTATTTTTTAAATAAGTGATCTGCTATATTATATATACATACATTCCTATTACATAGGTATAGGTACATACTGCTCTACCTTATCCTTAACTACTTCGAAGGTAGGGCTCCTATCTGTTCCACTAATCTATGAAATGGCGGAAGGATACGTAAAATGTCCCTATAAATATTATCCCCATCGCTATAAGGCCTGCTATCAATCAATAGGTGTTTATATAACAGCAATATTACAAATGGAACAGGATTATCAGTTTCCTCGCCACGGCTCATCACTGATATGAATGGAACGCAAATACGTGCAGCATTACGGTGTGGTTCCACTACACTGCTGTCATTAGTCGTTCATTAGTAACCGAATTAAAAATGTAAGCAGTGAAACATGACCCTTTTGCTGCGCTTTCACGCAAATTCAATATTTACCGGCGCATTTGCAAATATTGTTAGTATGCATCCAGCGCCATAAATAAGGTATGAAACTAGTTTTATTTAACACATTTATAGCTTTATATTGTAGTATTTTGGTTCAATTAAATTATCAGATAGCAAAAGAAACGTTTTTATTAAAAACGGTTTCGATACTAAGATGTGTATTTTCGTAATCAACCCGCAACATCGGATGCAAATTATTATGCTAATAAGAGCAGACACTCGATAGACATCGAACCCACATCAAGAGTTCTTATTAGATGCGATTGTATTACAGATTGGCTTGGGCTTGGCGCAAACGTGCAACCGAACATAGTCACCAGTGGCTGTCGCGCGCTATCGCCACATTGTAACTGTCAAAAGCAAGCGACAGCCACCGGTGTTCGGAAGCTGCCACAATTAATAGCCCGCTCCCGACTATATGAATGTACATCCATTGAGGCGTCGTGCTCTATGGTGACGCGTGCCGTACGTTGAATATCTAACAGTTAACAGCGCAGGAGGTGGAGCAGTGCGAAAGGGCGCGTGTCGACGTTTGTGTGGTCGGTAACGACCACAAGTGGCGAGTCGCGGACACTGCTGCTGCTGTAGCGAGTAACCACGAGCGAGGCGCATCTAAACAAAATATACGTATGACAAAGTGTGTTAAGTCGATGTCGCTGGCCACCAGTGGCTGTGATCTGTAGCCCGTTTGTGCTGAGCCTCTATGTTGGCAGTCGGTACGTCCTCCCATCCTCTGAGAGCACGAGTACCTCTACAAACATGTTTTTCCTCATAATATCTACGTGATTGTTGAACATGTGGAAAGTTCCACTAAAAGGTTTGTTACAGTTATGAATATTGAACGAGTACATAAAGCGGAATCGTTATTAAGAACCCTGATTTCTTATGGATAAAGAAAACGTTAT
The DNA here is from genome assembly GCA_958295575.1 of Leucania comma. Lineage (NCBI taxonomy): Eukaryota > Metazoa > Arthropoda > Insecta > Lepidoptera > Noctuidae > Leucania > Leucania comma. Next base: position 8,969,544 of record OY282469.1, read on the forward strand.
TTTTATTCAGCTGAAAATATTTTATCGGATACCGGTTTAAGTTTGATATATCAATCTGATCGTTCAATCGAAACGTTTGGGTAAATAAATAATGTAAAACGATGTCAACATTTTTTCCGCAACTTTCATACATGGGAGCTTGTGATTTGAGTACTAGACAAATGATAAATATAATTATACCGTATATACTTACATATTTCTAAATACATACATATTAATAGATCGTAATTGATCCAACAGAACACATGATCGTGCTCATCATCACACAATCATTTGTCTTGCATGGGAATCTATCCTACGACCTCCGGTACAGCAGTCAGGGCTACCGACTACTAGACCAACAGGCCATCCACTTTATGAAAGCGTTTACAACAAATAACTTGAATACGGCAACAAGGCGTGCAAGCATAGTTTTCCAACAACACACGTGGGCTGACCTGACCGATTTCCGCATGAAAAGTCTACAAATAAACTTTTCCCCGTACACTTTCATATGGTTACAAAGGGCAATCGCAATTTGCAATTCACACAATACCCCACAAAGTTGGCGAAGCAATTATTACGATATCAAAAGGTTGATGTAACCGCCGCCTACTTGCACTCGCTGGCTGAATATTGATGACACTGCTTCACTGTAGCCAATCTGTGTTCTATGCATAAGTAATGAAGAAAATATGGAACCTAGAGTCAAGTGAACTATAAATATTGACATCAGATGTCGTTTACAGGGTGGAGGACCTATTGCCGAACAAATCATGTATTGTTAAGCGCACAAAATAACGAATGTCAATATCATATTCTGGGAGCGACGATTCAGATAAATATTCTTAAAACGGAAATTGAAGTTTGCAATATTAATAAGAGCAAGCATAATTCGCTGTGATTTGTTTGATATACACCGTTAAATTTTAGTCGTTTTAATCCCGCGGAGGTTTGATTCGGTAGATGAAACACTATCGATTTGTAAAAAGAAAATTAAAAAATAAAGTACTTTTGTTAAATTTGAATTAATTTATGCATGTACGAAATTAATTTTTTTAATAAACGTCAGCTGAGCGAGGCCATTGAACTGTAGGTAGTTAGTACGCAAGGACCGACAACTACAAGATCATTGACTCGTTTACTTAAAGAAATTATTTTCGTACATGCGTATATTAATTCGAGTTTTAAAAAAAAAACTTTATTTTTTAATTTTCTCTTTCCATATCGATAGTATTTCATGTACAGAACCAACCCTTCGCGGGATTAAAACGATCAAAATTTAACGGTGTAGATGGCTAGTCGTACATGCATCATGTATGTACACCTATGGTTGTCTTACATTAGATTCATTCAAATCTCATCAGTATAAACCATCATGAATGTCCTACATCTACTTTTTTTTATGTGACACATCTATTGGCGCATAATCCTTGGAAGTGAAAAAACAACTTGAATGCCGTGATGGCAAACGGCATGATGCCCCCACTACACCACCACTCTCGACTTCCTTGTATGTGTGCATGTTTATGCTAACAGAGACATTTTCGCATCTGCCGGACAGCCTATGACGGCCAAAGTTATTTTTGAATGCCTAAAATTCTTTATTATTGATAATAATGTGGTCGACGGTGGAGCACGGTTGCTTATTCACTTTTGGTTGAAAGACCAAAAAAATTATATATGTATTTTGTTTTTTTTTTTTATTTTCTGTGGTAGCTAAAAAAAAAACACACAAACACTTGTTCGATAGCTCGTACTTGTAGTCCCAGCTCTAGGGTTTCAAAATACAAGCCCTAAGCGTAGTTTCGGACAGAGTTCCGGCGGGATCTCATGGTGAAATGGCGAGAGCGACTGTCACGCCACAATTATTTTTTGAAAACTTAAATAAATTAAAACCTACCCCGTTCTTACATTGCCTTGGTTCCAAGGCCCTGGTATGCATTTTCATACCTCCCCAGAACCCCAGAGTAAGCTTCGACCCTGCTGGGCTCCAACAGTTTGCTGACAACTTCTTGAGGCGCGTGAGAACAGGGCGCGCCGTCGACGACTTGGGCTCGGTCCGGACTGTTACCGGACAGACGGACAGCGAGCTACCCATTGCTCGCCGTCCGCAAGCCCGCGCCTACGGTGGCCGGAAATCGGGATCAGAATCCTTGTAGTGGCGGCGGCTTGTGCGCCGTTGCATGGTGCGGACGGCCTGCTGCTTTGTTAGCATTACTGCTTCGCAGAAGAAGGCGACCGCCTGCCACTCCCCCTCGCTCCGGACCATGGCCTGTAACTAGGCCCGGCGCGAGAGATCGCCGCCGCCGATCGCCCCCGCAAGGACACGGCGATGTTCCTCCCAAGCGGAGACCTATACCTAACTCACTAACCCACGCTGGAGCCGCATGGTGGATTATGGCCCATTCATTTTCTCCTAGATGTCGTAACATCACTAGTTACTAATTACTAATTATCACAACCCTAGTTCCTAGTGTGACGGACTAAACATTGCCTTTCTATTATAATTTCGTGTACTTGTTCTAAGTGTAATAAACCGAGCATTTACCACATCAAGTCTTTCATTACAAACATTACACTAGAGAGCTCTGAATTCCGGCAGTGCGAATAGTTTATGACTGATTATGTTAAGCATTTTGCTAGTTTAAAACATTCATGTATTGTCACATTATAAATACACATATGAAACCCGAAACTACGAAATAGATTGTAAACAATTTGCACCAAAAATATGACTTTCAAATAAAAACATGTAGGTATCGTGAAATTGAACATTTTATTAGGCAATCGAACGTTGGTCGGTTTCGGGTTGAAACTGAACTGAAAGCGCATATAATCCAGTCAACATTATTATTTATTAGGCTTATCTGAAACTGAATATTTCTGTTATCCTGTAGTATTTTTGCGGAATAGCGATTGAAAATAATAGGGAGCTACAATTAAGGAAGGTTAAATGGTGTAATCACACATTGGCCTTTTTTTGTGTCGGAAATCATGGTGGCTGCGGCGTAAAGATGTCTGTTCCCTGACGCGAGCGGCTGTCTCCTTCGCTAGTACTACTGCTTCGCTTTCCATGGCATTAACCAAGGCCCGGCGTGAGAGGCCACCGCCAACGATCACTACCACCGTATGCTCCATGCGCCCTCCGGGCGGTCTGCACAATGGCGAAATCCAGGCGTTTCTTCCGCTTGAATCCGATGCAGAAATCTTCCGAACTTACCATGACCAGTGAGGATCTGCGTCATGCGGAAGATGAGGACGCCTTGACGCTGTTCCAGCCACTCCTCAAAGAGAGATTCATGATTATGGTATGCCTAATATCGGTAGGAACCAAATTAAGGGTATGGAGGGCGAGAGTCAGTGACGTGCATTGTCAGTCATTGGTTTTACGATACCTAAATACTTAAAGCTCTTTCTACATAAACACACGGTTGGCGCTGACAAAACATCCAGACCCGGAACAGCTAGCTCCAGACCTGTCTGGTGTAGGTATGTGAGTTTACATGTATCAGAACACAATCATGATATAGGAGTCATTTCGAGTGTAGAACGATGGCTCTCGACTGAAATAATTATCATTCAAGTGTTGCCACAGCAACTGGTCCTGTGCATCTCGCATCAGATTCCTGTGACCTTCAGCAGGACATCGGTCTACATTGTGGGAGGCTAACCAAGCCTGCGTCTTTTGGTAGGCCGTCGCGAACCTTTCGGCCCCATTGACTATCTGATCTACGAGCAATGTAGCCTGCGCACTGCCACTTAAGTTTAGTAATTCTTTAAGCTATGTCTTTTTAGAATTCTACGAAAGAAAAAAAGAAAATCAATAATTTTACACAAAATAGAGGTGCCTACCGAACACTCGTGTGGTCCATTATTCAAAACATTTCAACTTTACCAAAGGAGTATTCCTTCTGCAGAAACACACTGTTGCTGACAAGGCAATTTAACATTTCTAGATAGAATACAGAATATTGAGTGGCAACTTGTACTAACAAAATATTTATGTTAGTATTACTCGATATTTCAGCGTTCGTTATGTATTGGAGATGCAATGTATACGTGGATTGTACTTGTAAGGAAAGTTCGCGCACCTCATTTAAAAACTAACTCTTCAGCAGCTATCGCTTGAAATAAAGAATAGAAGAATGTGGCTTTAGTTCGACATTGTTGTTTTTTATCATTATAACAGAAATATATTTTGATCTATATCTGTTTAGATATTTATATAACTAAACGTAAACAATCTTGAAATGACTTTTTTATTGTATTAAAGACATATAAAGACTATTTAAATTTAGTTAATTACTTACCTGACATCGGTTTAGGTAAATAACTAATTGTAAGCATTATTAGATAATTTTTTTAGACAATTTTTAGATAAAAGACATGTGAAGATAGTTTACATTTACTTAAGTACCAGAAAAAATGGTGTATAACGTGAAAATTTCGTACTGTGAAATTAATTAGTCAGTAAATTATTATAACATTACATTTTTATGACAACTACCTCATAATTCTATAATCATTATCAATATTATTCACTGTGTCATAGACGTCGCCCGACATATCCGTACGCCTTCTTGGAAACTATTTTCAAGCCATTTACCAGGCACTCAGTGCTATCCACTCATCCAGTCTAGCTTGGGACTGTCGTATCGGTTTTTTTTTATGGTAGGTAAAAATATCCAATGACAAATCCCGCCCTTGGGCGGAGAGGGAAATAGTGTCAAACTCTTACTGACTAAAAACCGGATATCTATGCTAAAAACCTACCCTGTTCCTTCCCTGCCTTGGATCCAGGGCCCTGGTATGCATTTGCATACCTCCCCAGAGCCCCAGACTAGGCCTCGACCCTACTGAGCCCCTACAATTTGTTATCGTTCAAACGGACAGCGAGCTAACCATTGCCCGCCGTCCGCAAGCCCGCGCCTACGGTGGCCTGTCGTATCGGGTGGTAGTTGTATTCTTAGTCGTCCAGCTATGATATCTGTCTCATTAAGCAAAATAAACGAGGACAAAATGTCGTAAGTAAAGCTTTTAAAATTATATCAACGAAAATATGTCGACTGGACTTAATCGGCGGCTTTATATTTTATCGCCATTGAGTTAATGTCGTGACAGTATCAATTAGTGCCGACTGCTACCCGTTTTTACGAATGAACGTGGAGTACGAAAAGACCAGCAAATAACGATAATAGGACACTTTTGTCGGCAATCGAACAAAATAAACAGATGCGCCGAAACGTCCATTCCTGTTAACGTTATGAACGAGCCAAGCTTTTATCGTATCCATACTAAAATAGCGTTTTTCTTAAATAAATAATTATTGTTTATTTCTGCTACAGTGTCGCTTGGAGCATTAAAATGTAATTTTGACTGAACCGTCCGCTTGGGGTCGGGGGTTATGGTGACCGCTTTTCAAAGTTTGACCGTTATATGAAGTCAAGTCATAGTCATTAATACGCCTGTTTTTGGCCCCATCGCCCATTCGTTCTACGAGCAATGTGCCCTGCCCACTGCCACTTTAGTTGGGCGATTCTTCTAGGCTATGTCAGCGACCTTAGATTCTCTTGCAGATATCCTCATTCCTGATGCGATCACGGAAGGAAACTCCGAGCATAGAGCTTTCCATTGCCCTTTGAGTGACTCTAAGGCTTCTGATGAGGCCCATTGTGAGCGACCATGTTATAGTACCTTATGTCATCACTGGCAACACTCACTGGTCCTAGACTTTCGTCTTGAGACACTATGGTATATTAAACGAGAAGATACCGCACAGCTTCCTGAACGCTGCCCATCCGAGTCGGCAATTTGTATATTAGTGTTTATTTACTACTGGCAGTCAGATGACTCTACCGTAACCTGAATTGCAAAAATATCTACATAGCGCCACGCGGGTCATACTTTAGGACACATTCACACGTTTTTGACACCCAACCCTTTATGTCATGTGACAAAAAGGGTCTGTGTCGCTTGAAACCAACCCCTGCAAACGTAAGTCGAAGTAAGGGATATCGTATCGGTCACCATTATCCGACGTTTCCTGAATTGAACATTTAGAGGCGGTCACCGTTGTCCAACATGGCCTTTGTGTAAAATATACTAGCGGTCACCAATGTCTGACATCGCGACTAACGTGTTTTTCTAAATATCGTCGTCAAATGAGCACTTAAAATAACCATGAATACAAAAAAGCTTTAGTGATTTAATTATACCAATCGATACACGATTTAGGTTGTCAGTCAATCAGTACTACAGTAGCGTATTCCATTTTATTGTTAGAGCTTCAAACACGTTTCAATTTCACGTTGAGCGCCCAGTAAAAAGAAGAGCGGCTCATATAAATAGTAGCTTCTACAAACAAATAAAAGAATTCGTGTACTCCTAGCGTTTTTTCTTCACTACAATTAAACTAACTTTGATGTGGTTTGTACAAAGTTTATGATGGCTTAGAACAGATAGACATTTATAGCTCCCGTAACGAACAAACGATACAAGTTTTTTGTTAGAAATTCAGTTTTTCAGCCGTTGTTTGGGAATTGTATTGAAAAGATTTCAGTGAGAATGGTCAGGAAATAAAGTGTGAAATCGATGGTAGGCAGTACAAACATATTGGGAACACTTCTCCGACCCACAGATAGCTGAACACATTTCTGTACCTTATTTAAGAAATATTTAACAGTGACTAAATACTATTTACATACTTAAAAAATCTTTGAAGAAATGTAATCGATTCTATAATTATTATCGCTACATCCTTTTTTTTCAAGTTTTCAGGAATTATCACTCTTTTTTTGCGTTGCCACTTCATCAAACATCGCGTTGGATTGCGTTAGATGAAGCAACAAGCATTTAAATCATGCTCGACGTTAACGATAGGCGAGTGGGAAAGGCACCTCTTAGCAGTTCAATTTAGGTCGTCAAATGAATCGCTAAGAGCTCTTGGTTGGACCTCTGATGATGATTCAGACATTCTTCTTCTTCTTTACGTGTCGATGAACTCATGTTATTTTTTTTCTGACCAATATTTTGCAACCTGTACCGCTGCGTCATTGGCCTCGAAATTAATTCACATTGGCCTTCAAATAACGTAAAGTGCAGACTGTTGTGCAGGATGGGCAACATAGCCGGTGACTGAAACTCAATTGAGACATTGATCACAATTAACACAAAGTCAATTAGTTTTATGATTATAATAACATCAATTACAAAACATTAAACAATGAATATTTTATTCACATAATATGTTAATTGAACGGTAGAGTATTAAATGTTAAAGGCACAGGCACTTAGCTCTATTAGGAGTTTAACCCATTTAAAAGTTTAATTAATATAGTCCTAAGATAATATTATATGAACATTGGAGGACTTAATTGCCAACCCAGGGAAGGTTTTTGACCGGAGTTAAAAAAGAGAAATAATTCTGTTTGTTTTATTCGCAGCACAGTTTACTTTGCAAGTTTGCGATTCGTAGCGCAAACCCGGACCCGAAACCGAATATTTGATAGCAAGCTGAAATAGTTGATTTTTGATGAAGAAAGTTTTCATTCCGTTTGTAGGGTGAGGTTTGATGCGACGAATTTAATTATACAAGTAAATAATGATGCCAAATATAAGATATCTTTTAACAATAAAAGTAAACGTGTTCAAGACTACCTTAACAGGCCAATATTTTATAGTCACACTCATATTCTTCTTCTTCCTGTCTTTATCCCATATTACTTGGAGTCGGCGCAACACGCTTTTGTCTTCCACTCTGTTTTGTCACCCGTCACACTATCACTAACTCCCTTTTCTTTCATATCAATCACACAATCCATCCTTCTTTCCGTCTCGTCACACCACACATCCTTCTCAACATTCTCATCTCCGCTACACACAATCTTTTTTCATTCAAATTTTTCGCATTATCACGGACTTGTAAATTTTACCCATAGAAATATTATATCTATGATTATTTTTTATTAAATTTTACCCATAGAAAAATTATATCTCCTTTCTTATATTTATGATTTTACCCTTCCCTTTAATATTATAAAGGCGATAGTTTGTTAGTATGTGGGTGTATGTTTGTAACTTGTTCAAGCTCGAATGACTGTAAGGATTTTGATGAAACATGGTACACGGAAGACTATGTCCAGGAATAGCATGTTTTTTTTTAGGTTGAAAATCATCCAGTGACATCCTCTGCCCTTGGGCGGAAGGTGTGTTAAATATGTTTTTAATATCGTGCAGATTTCATCACGTATGCAGAATTCTCCGCCTGCGGCGCTGCTGATATCAAGCCCCCATCCGCGTGCATATTTTACGCATTACAAATAATACTTGTACGAAAAGGACTGAAAAGGACATTCAGGCGTAACACGTGCAGAGCAATCCCGCATGTGTGATGAAATCTTTGAAAGAGTTACCGGTAGCCCTGGTTCGCAAGTAGCAACTGAAGGAACACAGGTGGGTTTAGTCAGTAAGTGTGATACTCTTTGTAGCTCCACACAGAGTGAGAGACGTTATAAAATTAAAACTCATCTCAAAAAAGGCCTATGCGTTAAGCAAATCCCATACTCCAATTTAATATACTTCAGATTAGGTTCTTAGGAGCAAATCTTAAAGAAACGAATGTTACAAGAATGAAATCTATCTAATAAGTACAATTCCACGAAATCTCATCACAAGCTACATGCAAATTTTTATGTATGCTCGTACACTGAGCAGATTTCTCATATTTGTATTGTGATTACCTAAAGTTAATAAAATTTATTATTACGTAAATATAGCCATTTGAGCAAATATTGAGAGAGAAAAAATCAAATGATATGAAATTTCACCCAACTTTCCAACTTTTCAAAATTCTATAATTTTTGCATGCCTAGAATTTAATTCCACTCTGTACGAGCTCGTTTTACATAAAGTAATATCAAAAGCTTTTGGAACATCTGTTTTGTCTTTTTAACCCAAAGGTTGACTGGTAGAGAATGCCTTATTGCATTAAGTCCGCCTATGTACCACTATTGTACATGAAGATTAAATAAATAAATACTTTGCCAATTCTGGAATTGCATACTGGTATGCACTGGACATAACCAAAGTTATGGTAAACAGCCATGTAGCACCCACTCCTATCAAGATCGGAGACTGTACACTCGAAGTTGTGGAAGATTACGTCTACCTCGGACAGACAGTCCTGCCCGCCTAGCCAAGTTCACAATGTGCGATCGTTACGCTAGTCGAAAGCGAAAAAATGTATGGGAATGACGTCATCTCAACGTTAAAAGAACCAACGAATAGAAAATTCGTAGCCAAGTTACAATGGATGTTTCAACAAACGTTCCGAATTGCGTCAAAAGCGATTATTACGCGAATCTGACCAAAATGTACCTTTTGAATACCGTAATTAGAGACACAATAGAAAGTCAATAGGTGTGCGGACACCGGTGTCCTCTTAGGGCATAGCCACAAAATATAAGGGCTGTTAAGTAATAATTATGACGTTGCGCGTTGGTTGGATTTGCGCTATAATCACTTTGACGCAATTCGGAACGAGTGGGAAGCTAACGTTAACGTTAGTATTTTGACAGCTCCGAATTCACGAATAATGACTTCACTTGGAAATGGGATTGTTTTGTTTGTAGAAAGGGATTTTTCCAATAAAAAAGTGTAGTGTTTTAAATGGCTTTCTTTACGTAATTAGTGTATATAGAACGACTAGCTATAACATATTGTGTTGAACATAATTCCTTTATAAAAAAAACTTTGAAACAAAGAAGAGATCAACTTCCGAAGATACGTTTTATGAACAAACCATTTCTATGAATGAAAACGGGTATAGGCAAACATGCTGCAATGGATTTGATAACGGTTTTATAGTCGGCCGCCCGCCTGACACCCTTGGAAATGCTATTGTTGGTGATTTACGCACCACCATGCAGTGACAAAATAAAGTAAAGTAAAAAATGAGTTTAAGCATCCCATACCATCGATTAGTGCTATGTTATCGTCACTGATGTAGCAGCATTTTTCTTTGATAGTGTGATAAGTGAATGATTTCATCTTATCAGTGACATTGTATTTGTAGTTTGTGTATAAGCACTACTATTCAGATTAAATGATTTTTTTAATAACTGACAGCTGTGTTTGTTGTTTCTTCTTCACAGCCAAAACCAAAGGGTATATAAAGTTCCAAATGTGGGTGTTTTATAGGTGCTGCACTGAACTTATGTAATATGACCAAAGTAAAACCATAAATTCATATAATAAACCTTTAATTAAAAGTACTAATATTTACATACTTTCTAATAAACAATTTAGGTAAATTGAATCAGTAAAAACAAAACACTATTTTAAGTACAATCATTAAATCAGAGTCCAAAAATATTTGCAATGTTTTGTAGCAGTAACAAAAAAATTTGTTAATGTAATCCACCACACGGCTTTGATCCTTATGAGTTGAAGAGCGGTGCTAGCGCAGTACTCCAATGGACGCAGGTGCTGAAATATAAAATATATATATATGTAAATTTGAATCTGCATTTGACCAAACTAGTGCCAAACTGAGTTGTTACATAGAAAGTCAATAAAATAATACTGGTGTAATATGGTGTAGACAAATGTGATAAGTGTCAGTCAAAAACATTTCAATGTTACACACTTATGTTGAGAGGTGTGACTGATGGTTGACTTATTCATTTATTTGGATCTCCAACAAGGTCTATAGTGTTATTACATAATTTACAATATACAATTGATTCCTTGTCTGCTCCTTCAGTTTAGAAAAAATAAAAATATATTAACATTCATAATCAAATTGAATTTGACTTACTGTAATATAATAGTTTGGATGATGCTGGTATTGTGTCATTCTATTATGTGCCAGAAATAGGGAAAACATGTATGGTATGGTCAAAATGCATTTCTGGGTTTTCTGTAACTGTGCTTGACTCCTCTAAAACAATTTGTAAGTTGACGATCTAGTCTAAAACAATAAAATAATTAATACTTCGAAAAAGTAAAATTGCCAGTCGCAGTTTTGTCCATCAATCACCTCCACTAATCTATTCATCAAGACAGCCATCCTTGCAAGAGGTCTGTGATCCCACCGCTAGTGAGAGAGTGCCTCATAAAAGCTGAGGATGGTGCACCCTGCTTCCATAGATCAAATTTCTTCTTAACCTTAAAAAAGTATTATATTGAATTATCTTCGCAGTCTTATCCATTGTTATTGGCTTCTCTGAGAGAATTTAATGAGGTTACCAAGCTTGTCCATTTCCTCTTTGTATCTTATTTGGCTGAAGTTGTCCGAAGTATACCTTAAAATCTGGGTTTTTTGCTTCAGGAATTCCACCAAACCTCCGTAATTGTACGTAATTAGTGCGTTTTGTCATGATAACTGAAATTAATAAACTTTTATTACACAAAACAATAATTTACATAAAACTGACCAAAAAAATACTACAAAGGTGAGCAATAAAAACAAAATTTAGCTGATTATATTCAAAAAACAACAAAAACATTGTTATAAACTAGCATTTTAGTATGATTGTTTATTTACTTACCACTTGTACTATATAAAACTTTAATGTATTATTAATTTATGTAACTGGTCGAGTAATAATTATTTCTGACTAATAATATGGAACTTAATACCATTAATATTTTAATTTTAAACTATCCTAAATATTTGTGTAACTAACTCGTTTGTTTGACAGCGGAGATGTTGGATAGAGATTGACAATATGAAAACACAATCGACCGTTTATCGAATCAAATATCGTAATCGATTTGGAATTTATTAATTTTTGTTTTTAGGAGATATTAACCGAAATAGATATGCAAATATAATGAATTATCTTGTTATTAAACAAAATTGTAACTTTATTAATAAAAAAGCTAATGCAATTTTATTTTCTTAGTTAAAATACATGATAAATTAAATGTCAGTTACCTTTAAGCAACTACTAAAATAACGACTGATTAAGAATATTTTAAACCTCCTTATAATATTGAATATAAATATATTTTTATAACTTAATTTCAATCGATTTGGACAATCGATTAAACAACACCCTCAGAAACGCGTATTGGACATCCCTTTTTGGTTATATCATACAGCATCGTGAATATTCGGAAATGCTCGGTACAATAATGTGTTCTCTGTCACACTTCAGCATTCCTGTCGGCTGTCTCTGTCTTATTGTTCATGTTGATAATTGTTTAGTTACCCGACTGCGCCCGAAGGAGGGTTATGTTTTTCAAGAGTATGTATGTATGTATAATTGTTTGGCACGTTCTGCAGCCTGAACGGCTCGATGGATTTTAGCTTGAGAGGTGTCGTTAGATTCGTATTTACTGTGAGAGTGACACTGGGTATATCAAAATAAAAATAAAAAAACAAAATGGCGGATTTATAGCGCCAAATTCAAATGTTTGGCACGCTCTGCGACCTGAACGGCTCAATGGATTTTAGTTTGAGAGGTGTCTTTAGATTCGTAATTACTTTGAAAGTGATATCGTAATAAAATAAAACCAAAAAAAAAAATGGTAATTTAAAAAACTAAAAAACCCGACTGCTTTTCTGAGCATTCATGAAAAAGCCCTAAAACAAGAAAGTCGTTGTACCCGATTGCACTTATCTATATAATATATTTTAAATACTAGCAGTCGGGACCCATTCTAGAAAGTCAGCCGTCTAGTCAATAGATTGGAGTAATCTGCAATGTAATATAGTTATGTGCTCTCAATTCTAGAATGGGTCCCGACTGCCAGTATTTAATTTAAAATATTATATAGTTAAGTGCAATCGGGTACAACGACTTTCTTGTTTTAGGGCTTTTTCATGAATGCTCAGAAAAGCAGTCGGCTTTTTTAGTTTTTTAAATTACCGTTTTTTTTATTATTAAGAAGCTTCTATTGCCTTATTATTAAGATTGTTAGTTAGAGTTAAGGGTTAAATAAGAGGAGTAAACATGTACAAGTATATAAAAAGTTACTAAAAGTATTAGAAAACTTATTCGTATCACGGTGAAAGAAAATATGCCACTAACAATTCTTTTCACGAGTGTACATGCGCAAAAGTTGGCAGAGCCTAACTTCAGGCGCGCCAAGAACCGTCGAACGTACTGTACCTATCTACCACCCTAGACCTAAAAACTACCTATTTTTACCCGACTGCGCCAGAAGGAGGGTTATGTTTTTCCAGAGTATGTATGTATGTATAATTGTTTGGCATGCTCTGCAGCCTGAACGGCTCGATGGATTTTAGCTTGAGAGGCGTCGTTAGATTCGTATTTACTGTGAGAGTGACACTGGGTATATCAAAATAAAAAAAACAAAATGGCGGATTTTTAGCGCCAAATTCAAATGTTTGGCACGCTCTGCAACCTGAACGGCTCAATGGATTAGCAAGCAACGGGCAGCCTAGCGCAGAGCATTTAAAATTTTTCAGTAAAAATACGTGTAATTTCCAAAAATAAACATTTTAAGAACAGTTCATGCATTTTTAATCCTAAAAAATCACTTTCAAAGTAATTACGAATCTAAAGACACCTCTCAAACTAAAATCCATTGAGCCGTTCAGGTTGCAGAGCGTGCCAAACATTTGAATTTGGCGCTAAAAATCCGCCATTTTGTTTTTTTTATTTTGATATACCCAGTGTCACTCTCACAGTAAATACGAATCTAACGACGCCTCTCAAGCTAAAATCCATCGAGCCGTTCAGGCTGCAGAGCATGCCAAACAATTATACATACATACATACTCTGGAAAAACATAACCCTCCTTCTGGCGCAGTCGGGTAAAAATAGGTAGTTTTTAGGTCTAGGGTGGTAGATAGGTACAGTACGTTCGACGGTTCTTGGCGCGCCTGAAGTTAGGCTCTGCCAACTTTTGCGCATGTACACTCGTGAAAAGAATTGTTAGTGGCATATTTTCTTTCACCGTGATACGAATAAGTTTTCTAATACTTTTAGTAACTTTTTATATACTTGTACATGTTTACTCCTCTTATTTAACCCTTAACTCTAACTAACAATCTTAATAATAAGGCAATAGAAGCTTCTTAATAATAAAAAAAACGGTAATTTAAAAAACTAAAAAAGCCGACTGCTTTTCTGAGCATTCATGAAAAAGCCCTAAAACAAGAAAGTCGTTGTACCCGATTGCACTTAACTATATAATATTTTAAATTAAATACTGGCAGTCGGGACCCATTCTAGAATTGAGAGCACATAACTATATTACATTGCAGATTACTCCAATCTATTGACTAGACGGCTGACTTTCTAGAATGGGTCCCGACTGCTAGTATTTAAAATATATTATATAGATAAGTGCAATCGGGTACAACGACTTTCTTGTTTTAGGGCTTTTTCATGAATGCTCAGAAAAGCAGTCGGGTTTTTTAGTTTTTTAAATTACCATTTTTTTTTTTGGTTTTATTTTATTACGATATCACTTTCAAAGTAATTACGAATCTAAAGACACCTCTCAAACTAAAATCCATTGAGCCGTTCAGGTCGCAGAGCGTGCCAAACATTTGAATTTGGCGCTATAAATCCGCCATTTTGTTTTTTTATTTTTATTTTGATATACCCAGTGTCACTCTCACAGTAAATACGAATCTAACGACACCTCTCAAGCTAAAATCCATCGAGCCGTTCAGGCTGCAGAACGTGCCAAACAATTATACATACATACATACTCTTGAAAAACATAACCCTCCTTCGGGCGCAGTCGGGTAACTAAACAATTATCAACATGAACAATAAGACAGAGACAGCCGACAGGAATGCTGAAGTGTGACAGAGAACACATTATTGTACCGAGCATTTCCGAATATTCACGATGCTGTATGATATAACCAAAAAGGGATGTCCAATACGCGTTTCTGAGGGTGTTGTTTAATCGATTGTCCAAATCGATTGAAATTAAGTTATAAAAATATATTTATATTCAATATTATAAGGAGGTTTAAAATATTCTTAATCAGTCGTTATTTTAGTAGTTGCTTAAAGGTAACTGACATTTAATTTATCATGTATTTTAACTAAGAAAATAAAATTGCATTAGCTTTTTTATTAATAAAGTTACAATTTTGTTTAATAACAAGATAATTCATTATATTTGCATATCTATTTCGGTTAATATCTCCTAAAAACAAAAATTAATAAATTCCAAATCGATTACGATATTTGATTCGATAAACGGTCGATTGTGTTTTCATATTGTCAATCTCTATCCAACATCTCCGCTGTCAAACAAACGAGTTAGTTACACAAATATTTAGGATAGTTTAAAATTAAAATATTAATGGTATTAAGTTCCTTATTATTAGTCAGAAATAATTATTACTCGACCAGTTACATAAATTAATAATACATTAAAGTTTTATATAGTACAAGTGGTAAGTAAATAAACAATCATACTAAAATGCTAGTTTATAACAATGTTTTTGTTGTTTTTTGAATATAATCAGCTAAATTTTGTTTTTATTGCTCACCTTTGTAGTATTTTTTTGGTCAGTTTTATGTAAATTATTGTTTTGTGTAATAAAAGTTTATTAATTTCAGTTATCATGACAAAACGCACTAATTACGTACAATTACGGAGGTTTGGTGGAATTCCTGAAGCAAAAAACCCAGATTTTAAGGTATACTTCGGACAACTTCAGCCAAATAAGATACAAAGAGGAAATGGACAAGCTTGGTAACCTCATTAAATTCTCTCAGAGAAGCCAATAACAATGGATAAGACTGCGAAGATAATTCAATATAATACTTTTTTAAGGTTAAGAAGAAATTTGATCTATGGAAGCAGGGTGCACCATCCTCAGCTTTTATGAGGCACTCTCTCACTAGCGGTGGGATCACAGACCTCTTGCAAGGATGGCTGTCTTGATGAATAGATTAGTGGAGGTGATTGATGGACAAAACTGCGACTGGCAATTTTACTTTTTCGAAGTATTAATTATTTTATTGTTTTAGACTAGATCGTCAACTTACAAATTGTTTTAGAGGAGTCAAGCACAGTTACAGAAAACCCAGAAATGCATTTTGACCATACCATACATGTTTTCCCTATTTCTGGCACATAATAGAATGACACAATACCAGCATCATCCAAACTATTATATTACAGTAAGTCAAATTCAATTTGATTATGAATGTTAATATATTTTTATTTTTTCTAAACTGAAGGAGCAGACAAGGAATCAATTGTATATTGTAAATTATGTAATAACACTATAGACCTTGTTGGAGATCCAAATAAATGAATAAGTCAACCATCAGTCACACCTCTCAACATAAGTGTGTAACATTGAAATGTTTTTGACTGACACTTATCACATTTGTCTACACCATATTACACCAGTATTATTTTATTGACTTTCTATGTAACAACTCAGTTTGGCACTAGTTTGGTCAAATGCAGATTCAAATTTACATATATATATATTTTATATTTCAGCACCTGCGTCCATTGGAGTACTGCGCTAGCACCGCTCTTCAACTCATAAGGATCAAAGCCGTGTGGTGGATTACATTAACAAATTTTTTTGTTACTGCTACAAAACATTGCAAATATTTTTGGACTCTGATTTAATGATTGTACTTAAAATAGTGTTTTGTTTTTACTGATTCAATTTACCTAAATTGTTTATTAGAAAGTAAGTAAATATTAGTACTTTTAATTAAAGGTTTATTATATGAATTTATGGTTTTACTTTGGTCATATTACATAAGTTCAGTGCAGCACCTATAAAACACCCACATTTGGAACTTTATATACCCTTTGGTTTTGGCTGTGAAGAAGAAACAACAAACACAGCTGTCAGTTATTAAAAAAATCATTTAATCTGAATAGTAGGGCTTATACACAAACTACAAATACAATGTCACTGATAAGATGAAATCATTCACTTATCACACTATCAAAGAAAAATGCTGCTACATCAGTGACGATAACATAGCACTAATCGATGGTATGGGATGCTTAAACTCATTTTTTACTTTACTTTATTTTGTCACTGCATGGTGGTGCGTAAATCACCAACAATAGCATTTCCAAGGGTGTCAGGCGGGCGGCCGACTATAAAACCGTTATCAAATCCATTGCAGCATGTTTGCCTATACCCGTTTTCATTCATAGAAATGGTTTGTTCATAAAACGTATCTTCGGAAGTTGATCTCTTCTTTGTTTCAAAGTTTTTTTTATAAAGGAATTATGTTCAACACAATATGTTATAGCTAGTCGTTCTATATACACTAATTACGTAAAGAAAGCCATTTAAAACACTACACTTTTTTATTGGAAAAATCCCTTTCTACAAACAAAACAATCCCATTTCCAAGTGAAGTCATTATTCGTGAATTCGGAGCTGTCAAAATACTAACGTTAACGTTAGCTTCCCACTCGTTCCGAATTGCGTCAAAGTGATTATAGCGCAAATCCAACCAACGCGCAACGTCATAATTATTACTTAACAGCCCTTATATTTTGTGGCTATGCCCTAAGAGGACACCGGTGTCCGCACACCTATTGTCTTTCTATTGTGTCTCTAATTACGGTATTCAAAAGGTACATTTTGGTCAGATTCGCGTAATAATCGCTTTTGACGCAATTCGGAACGTTTGTTGAAACATCCATTGTAACTTGGCTACGAATTTTCTATTCGTTGGTTCTTTTAACGTTGAGATGACGTCATTCCCATACATTTTTTCGCTTTCGACTAGCGTAACGATCGCACATTGTGAACTTGGCTAGGCGGGCTGTTGGGTAGATCTAATTTCGAGAAAGAGGTCGACCGTCGAATCCGACTCGGCTGGGCGGCGTTCAGGAAGCTGCGCGGTATCTTCTCATTCAACATACCACAGTGTCTCAAGACGAAAGTCTATGACCAGTGCGTGTTGCCAGTGATGACATATGGCTCTGAAACGTGGTCGAACATAATGGGCCTCATCAGAAGGCTTAAAGTCACCCAAAGGGCAATGGAAAGGGCTATGCTCGGAGTTTCCTTGCGTGATCGAATCAGAAATGAAGATATCCGCAGGATAACCAAGGTTGCCGACGTAGAACGAAGAATCGCCAAACTTAAGTGGTAGTGGGCAGGGCACATTGCTCGCAGAACAGATGGCCATTGGGGCCGAATGGTTCTGGAGTGGCGACCGCTTACCGGAAGACGCAGTGTTGGAAGCTCTCCTACAAGGTGGACCGATGATTTGGCTAGAGTTGCGGGAATCCAATGGATGCGAGATGCACAGGACCGTTCATTGTGGTGATGCTTGGAGGAGGCCTATGTCCAATAGTGGACTTCTTTCGGCTGATATGATGATGCACCATGTGCATTTGGCAAAGAAATCACGTCAATCAGAAATGATATATCTTGTGTGGTCATAGATTCAAAGGTTCAAAGCATTTTATTTCAAATAAACCATTTACAGGCACTTTTGGAAAGTCAAGAAGTCGTTCTATCAGAAAAAAATGATGCTAATTTCGAACACATTCCAAAGCGTAGATCTCTATGGAGAAGAATGTGCAAGAAACTCCATGGAACCGAATTGAAGGGAACCGAATGATCCAACACACGCGCCTCCATCAGCGAGACATTTGAGTGAGCATAACAAACTCTCAACTGCCATGCTCATTTACGTCAAACAAGTCCAATAATAACGTTAAACCATTAATTGCCCCATGGTACTCACATTTACAAAATTTGAAAATAAATGCTTCTATTCTACATTATACAATACTATAAAAATGACAAATTTAAAAAAAAAGTAATATTTTTCAAACTAATCAATTTGTACGCCCTAGTGGTTGTGGAGCTGGACCAGCATAATGATGTAAAATTGAAACATTGATATATAAATTGGCCAAGATAAGAAAAACAGTCTAAAAGGAAAATTAAAATTAAAATAATTAAATTACCAGGACATGGAAACAGGGGCTAACAGTAAGTATAACTTAAATGATTCAGGAGGTATGTGTAGACTACTAATTAAACCTAAAAACAAATCAATGTATAGCCTAACCTATATAACAATGACCTCGGTAGCCTAGAAGAGTGACCACATGAAGCTGTACAAGTTAGATTTTCTTTTAATTTATTTATACTAAAAAAATAAAACTTAAAAATCTACTAGTACTTTACTATACTATGATTTTTTATTAGATGAAGTAGAGTGACAGCAGTGGACAATGCCCAACTGTCAAATAACAATGCCCAACTGTCAACCAACCATTGTTATAGCTGTCACTTTACTTCATCTAATAAAAAATCATAATATAAGTACTATTAGTAAAGTCAACTGCACAGAAATGTTGCTCTGATATTCATATATAAAGATAGCTTAACGACTTGTTCGTTATGTATTACCACACAGTGTGATGAGTTTATGCCTGTTTTTAATCAGGAATCAGAAACAAAAAAAAAATATTTAAAAAAAAAACAGTCAGTCAAAAAAGTGAAGCTAAGTTACGTTCCAATGCGTAGAAAATAGACATCTATGGAAAATAACGAGCAAGAAACACACATAGACACTCTTAAGAGTCATGAACAAATCATGGAATCATGGTTTTTTTTTAAATCTTAGTTTGGGAACTTTGTCACTAAATTGACTATGTCACTTCATCGCTTATTAATTGGTTTAAATTCAAAAGATGAAGTTATTATGAACATTTATTTGAATTGAGTGATTAGCAAATTGAATGCTCACGGCATTACAGTATTCGTAAACGACACACTGAAGAACTTGAAGAAGACAAGAGTTACCGACTTTGTATTAAACGTCGTAACAGCGACGTAGTCTATATGAAAAGAAAATAACATCCCATATGACACCATTACAGGAGACAGCCCTCCGTAATGGAAATTTGCATACGCACCTTAAAATTTTATTCATAAGGAGAAAATTGTTTCACATATTCGGCGGGTGTGCTCGAGACGGCGGCGGCCGCGGCGCGTCGAGCACTCGAGCAAAAATATCGAATTATTGTCGAGCATTAGGAATTTGGGGCGCATTACCTGCTCGTAAGGAGCGAATGATTATCATGAGGCAGCAACCTCCCTCGCACACCACTACATGGGTACCTCGACACCTAGTACATGCGTGAGCGAACAAGTACGTCACGAGATTGAATTGCTCCATCAATTTAAAAATCAAGCCGCTGATCGTCTACGAGTCAATTTAGAGTATGTATTTGTATACGCGTTTATACCTTTGGTACCTATTCAAGTATTCATAATGCCTAGACACATTGTGCCATTGAAATAGCGAACACAGAACCTATTGAATTATTAATCTACCCACTGTAGTCCTAATAATGCTATTGAAAAATTGTACTAATTACAAAGTGATTACTGTATCGAACGAATTTTTATACTACCTGAATAATAGAAACTGTTATACCTACGTTTTCTACATTCGATTTTTTTTTAAAGAGGTAAATTTTACGTGGAATGATTGACATAGCGTAAATATTGTATGTATTTACCTAAATATATTCCTGGAATTCCTAGTACTTCTCACGCTTCGGGTGAAGTGACATTTACTGACTATAACATAAACATATCATTGACTTTTCTCCAGGCGTTGTAATACTAATTTATTTATATATATTTTTTTAGAACGTCTGTGACAGCGAAAGTCTGAAGTAGGTTCAAGTTCTGTATGACAGATTTCCAGAGGTTAAAACCTACATAATATATCTTCCTTCAATTGGCCTTTGCTTTCCAAGGCCGCCAGACAATAATAGTAACCACGAAATTCCGGTTATCCACCTATCGAAAACTGTAGGGATATATTCGATTTTCCTCCTACTCTTGTATTTAAGATATCCATCGATAATAATATAGGTAAACGTCAAGTGTTTTATCCGCATAGAGGCTCCGCTCTCCTTTATTACAAAGGCTATTATGTCATATTTCATAAATTATTTGAGGCGACTTACCCGCCAATAAGGGCGAGATAACAAGGGGCACGCACTTGTGACTGCGACTGTACGGTCCATGGTCCATTATTTCCCACTATACTCTATTTATAACTCACGTTATTAGTTTCTCTATCGACTGTACATCGATGTTCGAAATTTAAAATTGATTGGAAATCCCTGTTAGTCTTTTGTTTTGGTAGTTCGGTTCGTCCGCATATTTCATCTCTTGGGTTCACAATTTTGTTTAGCGGGCAGGTGACCTTACGTTAGGTGACGTCATAGAATAAAATCACTATAATTATACCTGTTAATTAGAACGGCGCCAGTGTACTTTCTTCAAATTTCTACTTTATTTGCCTCTATTAGGTACTTTTCTTTTATTTTGCCGAGTTTTTTTTAAGGCCCGGTTCTACTCATTTTAACCTTTTTTAAACCTATGAAAATCCACAAATATAAAAGAAAACACCATGAAAATTTATTTTATTAAAATTGACTATATGGCCAAGGGCTTAGCAAAAATGAAAACACGATACAAATTAGTTGAATCGATAAAAAAAAAATCGCGAATCTGACCCTAATTTACGATTTCAAACGTATTTATCTATGAGATTACGTTACGGAACTATTTGAAAGTTACAAAAAAAAAGTAAAGCTTCTTACTTAAAAGCGCTTCGCAAGAACAAAAATGAATAGTTTTTGTTTTTTTTTTTTATATATAAAAATAAAACCGCTGTTTTGGGGCCGCGAAGACGACATAATCCCGAGCGAAGTGCATACAAAAAAAAACGGTGACTAGAACCGGCCCTTAAGTTTAAAAGCCAATTATAATACAATTCTGTGATATCTTGTTAGAAACTGAAGTAGTGAAAAAGGCGAAGTGGAAACTCGTTTTTGTTTAATCCAGCAATTAATTGTTTTAACCATTAATTAGTAATCGACAAAAATTGCAGTAGCACTCTGTAATGTGTACAAAATGTACAGTTTATACAAATTATGTAAATTAAATATCTGAAATAAATTTCCCTTTATATTAATATCATTGTGCAATCACGCACGTTCAAATAAGCTTTACAAAGTTATTTTGTACGATACAATTATTTAAGTATGTTATTAATAATTTTTGTAACAATGCTTCAAAATGTGAATCAAAATGTGAAATGACAATGATTCTTGATTGGTTTTCATGTATTTATGCTAAAAGTAATTATAAAATTGTATGTTATAAATATATGCGTGCATTTTTGATTAAATAGTAATGTTCGAAATAATTAATATAAATTATATGTAACTTGTATGCAGCCTAAAAGTCGGTAGACTCATTTATTTACCCTTAGTACTAGATTGTGCGCAAGGCTTCGCCCGCGTACATAAAATATACCTTATGTCACACAGAAATAAAGTAGCTTCCTATCGGTAAAAAAAAAAAATAGCAATCGGACCAGGGGGCTTACTCTCGAGTTTAATACCGATCGGTCGACATTGGAATTATGACGTTAAGTACACTTAAGCCCGTAGTACTTTCAAAGATCACCTTCAACAAACAAAAAAAAAATACAACCGACTTCAAAAACCACCAAAAAGTGCAAATAACTTTAATTTCGAGAGTCGGTGTTTCTATAATAGTTTGGTTTTTTCGTTATTTAACACCGACTTCCGAAATTGAAAGTTATTTTGCACTTTTTGGTGGTTTTTGAAGTCGGTTGTATTTTTTTTTTTTGGAAAAAGTTTTTTATTTCACACTTTTTAGTAGTACCTTCCGCCATTCGGTTCCATCATCAAATCATCATGACAATTCTAATAATACCAAACACGGCTAGGATACACTGATTTATTGCAAAGTTCTGGCTCTTAACTACCTTCCGTATTCATCATCAGACCAGTTCTATGCATAAACAAAGCAATTTTACTTGTTACGACAGTTCTGCTAAGGTTTTTAGAAGAGTTTCGTCCTATATCTGCGAAGTTTATCATCAGATCAAAAAGATATTTTTACGGGACCAATTTGGAAGTATAATCTTTCAATTAAAACAAAAAATTTCGAAATCGGTGCACAATTGACCGAGATATCGGTGAACATACATAAAAAATAAAATACATACAGCCGATCATAGAACCTCTTCCTTTTCGAAGTCGGGGTAAAAAACAAACTTTTTCTCTTTATAATATACCTAAGTGTAGATCATCAGCCACAAAATTTAATCTAAAAAAGTAAAATCCGTGTACCAAATCCTGCTCACTCGTTGGCAATAAAGAATGAAAATATTATGTAGATAATCTAATAGTATCTAATTTGGTTTGGGGATCACGAAATAATAAATCGTTTTTCACAGTGCGATAAAGAAAAGCGGATTCCCGTCGACGGCACGAGACGGCCGGCGTCGCGGGCAAATGTCGTGTCGTGAGATAAACCTTCACTGATACACAAAATACGGTGAATAAAATGTCAACACTATAAAATATATCTCAGGTCTGCTGGAAGATATCACTTTTAGAAATAGGACAAAGCTGTGCTTTTGGATTCTAAATCACATCACACTAATAAAACTAAAGTTAATAAGTGTGGGTATTTTTAATATCGTGCGGATTTTATCACGCATGCGGAGCAATTCCGCATGCGGGGCTGCTACCCGATATCACGCCCCACATCCCGCATGCGTCTTCCACGCATTACAATAAATACTAGGTATGAAAAGAACATTTGCGGGGTTTTTTTTTTACGCATGCAGAGTAATCCCTAATGCGTAATTAATGACAACAACCGGAGTATTTATGTTTGTTACGTCTTGACGGTTGAACGGTTCTGGATGAAATTGAGCACACGGAGTAGACCATGTCCTGGCCATAGCACATAGAGTAGTTTTTATCACGGTGGTACAATTTTCTACTGTGACGCAAGTGAACTCACTGGCAGCAGCTAGTAGATTTGATAAGTTGCACTTCATGCATTATGTGTGGCATAAGCAGAACCTCAAATTTTTTTTTTTGCTCAATATTAATGATAGGTTCGCGCTTGGCCATATAATCTTAGTGGATATTGGCCTAGTCAAGTTACGACCGTTTCGTGTCGAGTCTCTTTCTACAGTCGAAACGTATTCCAAATTAATAGATACCTTTGTCAACTCCAAGCGTTCACGCTTAACGAAACGATTTTAACTTGGCTAGGGGGCAGGATGTAGCGATGATCATTGTAGAAACCATATTTCATTTTGTTATTTTTAACGATGTGAACTTGGCTATGAATTTTGTTCAGATGATATCATTCCCATACATTTGATTAGTTTTCTTGTAGGGTGGGTTAACGTTTATACATTATCAACTAAGTCTGCTGATGGTAAGCGATGATTTCATCAACGACAAAACACGCTTCCCTAAAAGTTAGGTGACTTTAGCTTTAAACATTATGTAATTTGTAGGAACGTCCATAATTCTAATTAAATTCACACTCAACATTAAAATAACCAATTCAATAACTTCAATCAAAGACTTTCACCTTTACGAACGTAAAGGCTTATTCAAAAAGTTTTTGTGTGTAGCAAACAATCGAATCAATCAGCGATTGCATTAGTTAAAAGTAGGTTAGTACAGGATATGAAGCGTGTATTTTTGTTTTTCTTTGTTTGTAGACAATCAGGGCTGAAGACAGGTTGCGGTTAAGCCGTCCGGAGTTGGCTTTGAATACCGATGACGGCGCAACTACGCGACGCGTTTCAATCTATACCCTATGCATAAGTAATGTGAAAAGTATGGAGATACCGCCCCGATGCGGAATACACGCTCTTCTAAAATATCGCTGTATATTTTTATGGTAACGACTTCAGTTATTTGTTCTTAGTACCGAGCATGCCACTGTAATCCGCGTATTGTATGAGGAACAGACGTAAAATATTTGTTGTGCTTATGATAAGCACCCTTGTAGATAACTCTGAACCACTATTTATTAAAACGATCATTACTACATGTAAGGGCCGAAGCCTACTGGGGTCAAAGGGTATGTGAAAATGGCACCCGGGGCCCTGGGACCAAGGCGAAGAATGGAACGGGGTAGGTTTTTAGTCAGTAAGAGTCTGACACTACTTCCCGCTCCACCCAAGGGCGGGATTTGTCATTGGATGATTTTACCTACCGAAAAAAAAAAAAAAAAAAAAAAAAAAACTACATGTAATTGTGGGCGAGGGAAACTGGGGTCCGGATCGTTATAATAAACTCTTGTAGGTACGAGCAGGTAACTACTGAAAGTTTGTTATCCAAGTATTCATTATAAATGACAATAAACTAGAAGCCGACTAAATTCGTAGAATGTTTTAGAGCAAAGTTTTTAGAAAAAAAAACATGTTTTGTAAAGTTTTATAGTCTGAATAAAGAAAGGAAATAATCTGAATCCAGGAATAAAATTGCTAATAACTTATATATATTTCAACGAACACCGTCAGTAAATTGCTGGTATCGTACAAAAGTCCGTGATTACGACGAAGGGACTAATTAAACAAAGCAACAATCGCAATGAGATGTAGACTAGTTATTTCCGATAAACTGCACCTCATTGAACAATCAAAGCAATAAATTATTTGATTCTAAGTTTACGAAACTCATTAACAGTTCAATGAACAGGAAATTAAAGATTATAGCTAATACTATAAGAGTTATTATGGAAGGGGAGTGTTGACAAGACAATTGAGAAGGTAAAGATTCATGGCATTATTAGAAAGAAAACTTAATCAGACTAGCGTGCCCAACTATCAACGATTGCATCACTACTTACTATCAGGGGCTATTTTTATAAATTCGTCATTCCAACACGATTCTATTGTCATTTTGCTAAAAGTTCGTAATCTGCAAATTCGATCATTGGTCGGTGTGTGGTTTTTTAGCTGTCAAAGTCAAAGTGACATTACTGCTTACTAGTTACTGTATATATATTTAGAGCGGCCGCCGACCGGCGTTTTCAGAGTTTTGTTGTTGTTATTGTATCAGTGTTTGGTTTTTGTTATGTTTTTATTATGATATAAGGCAGACATTCATTTGTCATTATGTAGGTAAGCACGAGATTACCATTCTACGCCATTTCTCTCAATGGAGTGTCGGTGGTTGATCATTGGAGTCGCCATTATATTAGTAGATTACCAAACTTGTCAAAATCAACAATTATTAAATCAATGATAGACCTTTCTGACACTATTTTAATAGCAGACTTGAGGCCCTGGTAAGATCGCGGTCAAGTTTATATTATTTAAAAAAATAGACGCCACCTACATAACAGTACCTAACTGTGAAAGCTAAAAACATATAAATGTATCTACAATTTGATTCAAATCTGTGATAAGAATTTCTTAAAAGATATTTTCAATCTCAAACGTTATAGCATTACGAAAAAAGTTTCGAAATGCGGTATTCCATTCAGGTATGGGTCATGCATTTATATTGATTCATTTGCACAGCAACCTCCAAGATCTAGTTAGATCTAGACATGGCTGAAATTTGCCTAGCAGTGGATAGTTACTGGCTGCATAACTGACTTACTTCATTTACTATGTCCTAGTCGTTCCAGCTACGAATATTTGATTAACTTGAAATATATTATGGCTAACTCTACCAACATAATCTATAGCGTCAGTATTTTTTTTTTATTTATACTTTTCAGAGACTTATCACACACATAATTATATCTCACACATGTCAACCCCATCGTAACCTAACCTAAACTTCATATGTTTAGGGACTTAATTAAACGTGAACAAGCTTCATAAATGTCTTAATGTTTTCAAAATATCGTATAGAAGACACACAAAGATTTTTAAATGTAGTTAATTACCTAATATCGGTTTAGGTAAATAGCTAATTGTAAACGTTTTTGTAACATTTTTAGACAAGTTTTAGATAAAAGACATGTGAAGATTGTTTACATTTAGTTAAGTACCTACCCAAACAGATGGAGTATATATTTATAACAACTTAATAATCACCACAACAGATTGAATATCTTTTACAAAAGTGAAGCTACCGATACATTGTGCCATATCAAGCGTTTGTGATTTGTTTTCAAACACAATTATTTATTATTCATTCATAAAAACAAATAAATTGATAAACTTCAATTAAATGAATCTTAGATAATGAAGATTATGTCTCCAGATTTGACTAATAACATATAGGTACTTATGAGGTACAAAATAATATGGTTTGTTTTAGAATGTAGTTATACACCGTTAAATTTTAGTCGTTTTAATCCCGCAGAGGGTCAATTCGGTACAAACGTCAGCTGGGTAAGTTCAATGACCTGTAGGTAGTTAGTACGCAACGACCGACAACTACCTACAAGGTCATTGACTCGTTTACCTAAAGAAATTAATTTCGTACATGCGTATATTAATTCGAGTTTTAGAAAAAAAGTACTTTATTTTTTAATTTTATCTTTAAATATCGATAGTGATTCATGTATCGAATCGACCGAGGACGAGCCGAGCCGATCGGCCGAGGCATAATAAAAAACCAGTGCTTGCCTCTGCCGAGGCACGTCCACACTAACCGAACTGCTTCGCGCGACAAATGCCTCGCGAGGCTGCTCGCTCTGTGTGGACCCGCCTAATGACTCAACTTTATCTTGGTTCATATACGCCGTTTTTGAGGGTGGAAAAACATCAAATAAATTTTCCTGATCAAAACTAGAAGGAATGTCAGTCTATACTGACTAAAAACCGTCCTGCGTTCGAATGATGACTTTATCTAACAATACCAAAATATAACTTTGAATCTTAAACCCGGTTTAAGAGCGAGTGAGGGGGTCAGACTGTTACTGACTAAAGCCCACCCGCCTTTCTTCAGTTCCCGTTTGCGTTCCAGACCCACGGTGATTTTTTCGAATAACTTCACACTCATAATACGTAAAACGTCACATTTAAGACGGCATCCACCAACCAATTTAGAGATTAAGAGGAATATACACGTAGGGGATTTTGTCGTTATTATTCTCCTACTTACACTTCACTCTAATAATCACAAAGGCTTATGTGGAGGGTCGCGTCAAATGCCTCCTCTCTTATCGTTGGCTATACTTTGCTTGTGCATATTATGGGCACTTGGCATCTCGACGAGTCAACAACAAAGCAGCATCCCCCGGAAAATATGAGACCTTGACGCCATCTGCCGCATCCTGGATGAAATGTCGCCTTTTACGAGACAGCGCTATTAGATTTTATAAAATATAAAATGTAAATAACATCGTAATGCCAGAAATGGCCAAGAACAAATTGAACAAACAAGAGATATTTTCATAGTCTGTTTATTACATCGACCCTAATTAATTACAGACTAGCGATGATTGTACCAATTATCATATATCTGTACTAATGGGCAAACATAAGGAAAGCGGTATTAAGAAATATAACTCGAAAACCATTGTAATAATAACGCATAAATAATACCGATCTTCAACATTGTTATTCTAACGTACGACGATTTACTTCTTCAGAAGTCTTTGTTTTTACTGCGGATAACTTTTTATGATAAGCAATTAACTCTTTACACAATAGCTTTTTTTGAGGTGGCAAGTCTTCATATGATTTTTCCAGTTCTAGAGGGCGTACAAATACCAACCTCTTACTGACTTATAAGTTCCAAGCCCATGGTATCTTTCATGGGTAGTCCGAAAGGGAACCCTGGGGTCCTAGAGCGCAAGGCAAATAAGTAAAAGAGGTTTGGTTTTAGTCAGCAAAAGTTTGACATACCCTCACGCTCTATCCTAGAGCGGGAGAAGCCAAAGGATGTGTAGCGAAATCTACGGCGCCACAAAACAACTACAAGAAATACGAAGTCCTACATCGCCCAATCAAAGTTCTCTGCGCAATTTAAATATATAGGCTGACTGGTAAGTAAACACGTGATTGTAGTCATGATAACAAGTAACTTTTACTATGGGGCCAAACCTGAAATCGCGATCAAAATTTACTGAAATTGGCTGACTTTTTTCGCGATTTCGGGTTTGGTCCCATAGTAAAAGTTGTTTGTTATCATGACTACAATCACGTGTTTAAGCATCGCTCACTAATTACCAGTCATCCTATATAAGACCACCCGAAATCATCTACCGAGCAGTTGCCCATCAGACATAACGAGGTATGTGAGACTTTACTCTCAGTTCAGAATACCTTTAAAGATGATTAAAAAAAAAAACAACAGTGTCTCTTTCAAAAATCGTGGCTCTATCGGACATCGGTTTTACTGGACACCTACGGTTTTGCTGCCATCTCTTCGACGACTAAGCCTCCTTCATTTGCCCTCTACATTCTAGAGCCATGGTAGCTCTATAAAATATACCCTCAAGTCTAAATAACTGGAGATAAATAATTTGTTTGGCATTCGTTATGAAAGGCAATCACTGAACGCCGCGGGCATCGATCACGGCTCACCCGTCGCGCCGCTCAATAAGACATTTCCACATAACAGAATTATGGCATGGATTATAGCATGTAAATAAACGAGCGGTTGGCGTGGCTGGTGTCTATTCCGACACAGGCAATAACTACGCGATTATCCTATTTGGGTGCGCAACAACGAACAGGCGTGACTCCATTCGCGTTTTTCATATTAACCAACTTGGGACACATTAGAGCCGCACTAAATTCTTGTTCTTACAAGCATCTTTATTTTGAGGTGGGAACCGATTCAAGTGCGTCACCCGTTCTATGGTAGAACGAGAGGGCGTGTCAGACTTTTACAGACTAAAACCAACTTGTGTCCTTTAATTGCCCCATATGTATTAGGGCCTCAGTCACACTTTCAAACAGACTCTGTTGGGCCTCTTCAGCTTTGCAGATCTCATTGTGGCGCGTATGGAACACTATGCCCAATGGTGAATAACTCAGGTTGTTTGATCCTTACTGGACGACGGGCTACCCATTGCTCGTCGTCAAATCCCACGTCGGTGGTCGAAAATCGCAATGCGGCCTCCGACACCAGGGGTATCTCACTCGGCGGCGCCTGGGGCGTGAGGATATCCATTTCTTCCCGGTTGCGGCCATTTCCTTTGCTAGCTTGATTGCTTCCCAGAAGAATGCGACCGCTTCCCTTTCCCTGTCGCTTCGGACCATGGCCTGAACCAGAGTCGGGCGCGAAATGTCGCCACAGCCGATCCCCCGCGAGGACTCGGCGGTGTTTCACCCAAGGGGGCACACTTCCACCGTATTCTGACACGCACCTAGGTGTACAAGTAATTTAACGAGTGTCGGAGCGTAAACAGCTTTTACTGCGCCTGAACTTGCGCCGAACGACTTCGCGTCGACATCGTTATTCGTCAGCTGATGTTATATAGTATTGTCGGTTTTGGTAGTTATTGATCACGTTATGTACCAGTTCCGTGAATAATTCACACACAATTTCTCTGAACCTTGAATAAAAGGAACTCTTCATATTCGAGGAAAATATTTTTCACGGCGACAATAATAACAGTGTTGCTTTGAAAGCTTGTCCCATAAACTTCATCCTATAAGTATGACTTCTAAGTTTCAGAGTTTCACCCGACTGAATAATGTTTATAACTGCTTTAATTGTATTGTTATAAAACAGTAAATGCAGACAAAAACAACAATCAGACAAACTTCGGCACCACGCATATTTTTCTTGAAATACAAAGCCGAGTTTTTCTCAACTCGGTAAACTTGTATTTGAAGTGACGGGAATGCAAAATTAGGAACGAAAACATAAATATTCAGCAAGACTATATAAATAAACGAAGTTTGGGCCATTTATTCCGATACACCGGGACTCTGTGCACAGACTGGAAAAGTTAGGCGGAAACGGGATTTCCTAATGCGATTTTAATTCGTTCTTCCCGCGACGAAGAGGGTAATTTCAATAAAAGCAAAGTCGGTAGATATTTTGTCTGTGGGAAGGGAAAAAATGAGAAAAAAATGTACAGAGCGCCGTGATTTCTTATTGTGAAAGTGCCACCGTTAAGTGCAGTGCTGTGTCGTCCTTCCTGTCGAGTTAATTATAAGCGATCAATAACCGCAACAAACGTACGCGAACAATGCTAATTATAACCCATGCTGTGTAACTGTTCACGGAACGTAAATAAAGCAAAGCAAACAACTTTAATTCGGCAATTAGTTGGAGACGCGTGCTTGAATAATTATATGTGCGAGATATATTCCATTCTCCTTCCTACGTACTTGTAATCTCAGCGGTGAACACATTGTGTACAACAACTTGTACGACATATACCTATTACAATATATGTTTGTCCGTATCGAGTGTAGGTACTGTTAAGGAACTTGCTTAGAAAATTAGCTGTAGCGAATCCAACGTGGAAAGCGATCAGTGCGCGCTATTAGGTAAACTAATTTGTTTATATTTACATACTGTTACTTGCTGGCGTGACTATCTGACTCCTAGCTACGTGCACTTTACTGTGGAGTAGCTATTTAATTACGTATTGTAGGTACTCCACTATAATTGAACTTACTGTATGAATATTCAATGAGCTACTAATGTCAGACGCCTGTCATCCACGATTAGTTTCGCTGTTTAAAAAGTTCTCGGCTTTGGGACGCATTTTAATGTTCTTGCAACTATTTTTTGCGGTAGTCGTGTTATATTTTTTTAAATGAAAAACAATTAATTTTTTTTTTTTAATTGATATAAACTAGTGCTTGACTGCGATCCCACCAGATGGTAAGCAGTGATACAATCGTAAATCAGACGCCATATGTAGACTTTTTTGTGTATATATTTTATTTAATAACTAGAATTGGGTCAAACCATCATGATCCGGTATGTTCGTTCAAAGCACTGGAATATCCACAAGACAACGTCAAAACATTGTCAATTTGACAGTTGAGACGCGCGAGCGTTTTCTATTCTTTTTTTTTTGGAGCTGTTGTCAACTATTTTGCCAGTGTCAAATTGGAAGGTAAGTTGGTATTTATTATTAAAAACCAGGATTATCATAACATTAAACTTAAAAGTTATGTCTGAATAAATTATACATATATTAATAGATATTATTTAGGAAATAATTAATATTATAAATTCAAAAGCTATTTTTCTCTGACGTAACAGTTGTTGATAGTAATTTTTTTTCGAAGAAGTCTTCAAGTAAGAAAACTAGGAATAAAAACAAAGCATGAAACTGTATCAGCCATTTGCACACAGCCGAGACATAAAATTGGAGGAGAATGGGTACTTACCGTTGAATGAGTAGATAGGCCATGGGATGATGACAAGTGTAATTTAACTTATCTTGATGAGTATTGAGTTTGTTGATGATGATTGCTGTAAAACTGTTATGTTTTAGACGAACTATTGACGATCACGTGATATTATCTATTAACGTAGTAATGACTCACAATCAAATATTGCGTGAGAAATATCTATCAAAGGCTTAATCAAAGGTGCATTTATGCCTTTTCCAATTATATTTTATTATATCAGTAATAAATAATAAAAATTTAGAGTGTAAAACACAAGAACAGTTTTCTAAATCTTTGAAAACACTTTTAGTGTTTTAGAATATTAAATAGGTAGATGATAAAAAAAAAACTAAAAGTTAAATCATGTTAGTTTCAAAATTCTTAATTTTGAATTAATAAAAAGAGTTGTACTGGTCGAAAATCTGATGATGACAGCGAGATCCGCTGGATCCTAGAAGAAGTGAATTGGGAAATGTGGCAACGTTAGGCGGAGATATGATGTATAGTATAAAAAAAGTGTGCAGTTAAGGGTGGCCCACACGGTTTCAAAGTAGCGTTCCAACCAAGGTCACCTTGAAAAACTCCAACTTTGTTTGTGTGTTTGGTTTGTGTTGCGGCTACATGGTGGATATAATCTACGCGCCAACATGTTCGCAAATCAGTCACTGTGGTTGGAAAAAAGCGCCTCCCAACCAAGGGCGTTGAAGGTCATGGTTTACAACCGCCGTCTACACGGATTGAAACTAGCTAGGTCACCTTGGTTGGGACGTTGGTTTACAACCATCTGGTCCACCTTTTATTGGTTGCGTAAATTGGCCGCTCGGTGGCGGGGGTAATCGGCCCTCAGTTATAAGCTAGCCACCGAGCGAATCGGACTGTCGGACGCGTAAACCTCTAACTCTAGCCATTGCCATTGTAATAAATGTAATGTGTTTTATTCCGAAACAGTTGACATCTTTTGACTGTTGACCTCTACAGCTACTCTACTACGCACAAATATCTAACCTAATATCTGACTGACTATATCCAATCACTGTATTTAGATTCGGATGATAGTTTAAGTATTTTTGGCGAATTAGGCAGATTTTAAAGCATTAATTGGCTTAAGTTCCGTAAAGTAGAAATTCCGAGTAAAACGCCATCTAGCGAGAACATGGCCACGCTTGGGTCCGTAGCTTTGACCTTAACTAATATAATAATATTTATTCAAAATTCTTTTCAGGGCAAGGAATACATTCTTAAGTATAATTTTTAATTCTAAACCTGGTCGAAAAAATCTGTTTGAGATGAGAAAAGATAAAATAATTCGAAATTAATAAATAAAGGATTTTGTAGTACAATACAAATTCGTAAAAAATCTACACGAGTACTGTACGCGGCATATAAGTTGAACTAAAATTATGGGGGGGGGGAAACAGATTTTCGGGCCTCAACCGAAGTGCGGCACAGCAGGGGCTGCGCGTAACTATAGCAACGACGGCCATTTTAGTTGAACTTATTTGCCGCGTACAACAGTTGTGCTGACACTACTGACCTCTAGTGAGCAGCATCGCCACGCACAGCAGCAGGCAGGGATGCGCGTGCGCCGCTGTCATGGTGCGGCCGTGACGTCACTGCAGCCAACAGTCGCGAGCGCACGCCGCGCCACCGCGCGCCACCTTCATCGTATACACCCTGCAAACACAACTATGATGAATAACTTAATAAAATCAACCTTCATGCGTCTTCTTCATATGCCGGAAACCCTACTACAGAAACTATGCATGCAACTAGGCATTTCTAAAACTCAAATTAATATACTCATGTACGAAATTTATTTCCTTAAATAAACATCAGCTCGTTGAGTGCAATGACCTGTATGTAGTCAGTACACAAAGACCGACAACTACCTACAGGTCATTGGACTCGCTCAGCTGTAGGTTTAGAGAAAAAGTAGTTTATTTTTTAATTTTATCTTTACAAATCGATAGTGTTTCATGTACCGAATCGACCCCCCACGGGATTAAAACGATCAAAATTTAGCCGTGTATAAATAAACAGTAGTAATTCTGGATATTTAGATAATCTTAAATATGTAAATTAACAGTGTCACCACTTTCTAATATTGTAGATAAAAAAAATTTGAACAAACAGCACTCCCTTGCTCGGTATGGTCACTGCTTCAATTGATTTAAAGTATCAAGGTTGGTAACACCCAAAAAAGTACCAAGGTAATCGACACGTTACCAAAGTGCCCTTCAGTTCCTGTAGAGTTTTAAAAATGTCAAGTTTTCACGAACGTTATTGTGTGTTATTATAAACATATATAATAGATATGTAATTTTTTTAAATACCCTACACCTTGCACTGATAACTGAGTAAATAAACCAATTTTTAACCGGTCAATCGAAATAAGGTTCAGTTGAAAACCAGCGTCAGGCAACTACCACCTCGTAGTTGTCTGGCATTTTTGCTGAACTGGACCTATTTGGCGCAGCCGGGAGACACACAATGTTAGTTCTCTTTTAATTTATTTTTTAATTTTAAGTGTCATACCCCCGATTTCTATTTCTATTCTATTTTTGTTAATGGCAAATGAGCCGATGTCGACTATTCTGCCAATGTCGAAAGTAAATTGGAGAAGCAAGTGATGTATAAAAAAAAAAAATTAAAAGAATAATATTAATAAAAGGGCTTGTGACTGGAGATTTAAAATCCTTCGAGTGGTACAGTTGCACTTGATGTGTTAGTATTGGACTGAAACAAACATAAAATAGAGATACATAAATAATATAATTGTTAAAACATTAAATACACACGTAAACCACAATTACTTAGACAGAATATTTGGAGCTTATGACTTATAATTTTATATTGTTGTGGCGGATGAAGATCATCAACGCCACAAGCAGTTCTGGAGAAGGATAAGTTAGGAGGGCGGGGACATTAATTGGGAGAGGAATTTTGAGTTTCGGGAGACGACTATATAAGTCTAAAGGTGGAATGTTGTTTGTGCATTCAAAAAATATGTGATCAAGCGTACCTTCCTCCAATCCGCACTCGCATAAAGAAGAGTCACGAACACGGATCTTTTCCAAAAAAACAGGCGTGCAGCAGAAACCTAAACGGATTCTACAAAGGACGGAAATGACAGATTTAGACATTTTTTTGTGAGTGTAGAACCAAGGTTTTGATTTTACGGTTGGCTGTACTGCATAGTAAAACTTACCCTTTTTTTTACCAGAGGTATTCCACTGTTCCTGCCATGCACATTGAAGACTTGCTTTTGGCAGGTTCAGCAAGTCATACCCCTGAATAAAATTGTGCGAAAGGTCAGCTGTAGCTGAAGAACAAGCGTCTTTGGCCAAGGCATCGGCACGTTCATTGCCCTGTCCCCGATTTCTGATTAAAGCATTTGAAGTTGAGAATTACTCAAACTCTACTTTAGCCTGTAAACCTGTCAAAATTTGGCATTTAAGTATGGTTTGAGACGCTCTTAACTCAAAATACTCAATTCAGAAACCCGCCCAGTATTTTATTGGGCATAGAAACACACAATGCTGGAATGTAGTTCCTAATAAAATATTTTTCTTTCTTATACTCAATTTACTGTTCTGCGATTAATCAAGTTAAACTCAACTAATATTTTACTCAATTTTCGATCGCTGAAAAACGATTAATCTGCGCCAGCGAACAACGGATTGCTCACTGTCCGACCGTCCGGTAACCGTCGAGACCGAGCCCAAGTCAGTGTCGAAGCATACTGGGGTCAAGGGTCTGCTTCTGAAAGGAAGATTCGGCCCTGGTATGAACGGCAACGAAGGAAAAGGAGTGGGTTTTTAGTCAGTAAAAGTCTGACACTCTCCCGCTCCGCCTAAAGGCGGGGGATGTTATTGGATGATTTTTCAACCAAAAAAAAAGGGACACTACTCTTCGAGGAACGGAAGAATCTTGTTATCTTAAGATGGTCACGGATCTGTAGAACAATATCAGCCAACATTGCTTAACCGTACATATATGACCTACTTAACCACCACTTTATCAAACAAAAGAGTATTTCCAACCATTTCACAATCACTAAATACGAGTATCCATGATCTATTTCTGTTTATATCCCTCTTTGTTATGCCCCTCAGCACTGTTTCTACTCGTATTTGGACAAAAACGTTGCATTTTTAGGCCAGTTCTCTATTAAAAAGAACCCAGTTTCAAACTTCATTCGCTATGCGGTTTGATTCCTGAACGCATTAATATTGCTTTCATGACTTCCCGAGGACGTTTGCCGCCAACAACGCATTGCTTAGGGGCGAATGCTTTCGGAAATAATAGAGAAATAAGATGGAGAATATGATTTATGATAAACTACCTAGGTTCGGCGACTTCGGCCGCGTGAATTTGAAAAATTATCCGTTCGTTCCAATCAGTTCGGAAGCTGACGCGTGATTGATTAACAAGCATTTATAATATTAATACGAAAAACAAGTATACCGTTGTTTTGTAGTGCCTGCATTTTCGAAACCGATTCAAATGACAAATAACTTTACCATAGACATTATTTTTTCCGAGGGATTTGTTTTAAAGAGTTTTTTTACACCTGCTGCTTGTCTATTCATACAAACCACACTTACACTCGTATTTATATATAAGTAATTACTTGTTACTAAGTAAAATCTTATTAAGTCATTACTTGACGTTTGAAATCCTCATTCAAAATTTATTTTTTTCTTAGTACTCTAGTAGTTACTTTTGCTCAAGTATTTAGTTTTTCTTGTTATAAATACGGGTGTTAAAGCAAGTCATTCTGTCTCTAGGGAGATAATGTAGGATAGGCGATCCCTATGGAATAATGAAATTTGAATTTGGAACGTCAAAACCAAGTACTAACACCCTTCGTTTCGTTCAGAATTCAACACGCCGCCCGCGACTTTAAGACACTGCTTTATCTCCTAGTTGTAATCTACTATTGTTTTAGTATTGATAGGCTCGCTCTTGACAACTATCTAATCTGCCAGACATGATGCTGATGTAGTCTATGATAATTTACCGCGGTCCTGGAAAGCAATTCGCAACTGAAGGAATGCAGGTGGATTTTAATCGACGCTCCATCTCGCTCCACCTAGACCTAAAGAGAAATAATTTGGTTATTTCGTTAACTTGGTTTTATTTGCATTACTTACTTAAATTCATCACATAATAAATTTAACCTGTCACTTGAAGAACTCTACCGTAAAATAAGAATTATTTATGCATGCAAGTCGCGCCTTATTGCGTAGATTTCCCCACAAGTAGGCAACATCCGTACCACTTCATTCACTTAAGCGATGCGCGCACTGGTGACTTTTGTCACCGTGACTTTTTTGTCACCCTTATCAAGTCCATGGATATGTATGGAGGTGCGCGCACGTAGCGACGTGACAACAGGGTGACTTTTTTGTACGCTGACCATGGAGCGGACAAGCCCGTGACATTTTTGTCACCGCGCCGCAATCAGTGGCGTAGCATGGGTGGGGGCGGTGGGGGCATGGCCCCAGGAGCCATACGAAAGGGGGCGGTAGGAAGCGCCAATTTAATAATTTGGAAAATGTAAAAATATGATTATGAGTAATTATTTATTTATTTATATGTACTTTACTGTACACCAAGATAAAAAGATTATAAAATTTTGAGACTTAGTGCCCGTTTACGGACACGCGTCGTGTTGCGCGGCGCGTCGGGCGGCCCGTCGTACATTGAAATAGGTGTGTGTTTGCGTGAGCGATGTTGCGGCCCGCTGCTGCAATGTACGACAAAACGCCCAACGCGCCGCCCGACGCGCCGCGTCTACGTAAACACGGCCTTAAATAAAAACATACAATGGGCGGCCTTATCGCTATCTGCGAACTCTTCCAGGCAACCTGGGATGGAAAGAGATTGCATGGACATAAAGTGGGGTTGCACTTGGAGCGTAACAAAACAAGTTAAACAAATAGGCGAAAAAACAAAGTACATACTAAAAACTTAAGGGCGGCCCCATGCTGCGAAAACGCACGCTACGCCACTGCGACAAATGACGCTTCGATTTAAAAAAGTTTCGTCCAAAGATATTAGAAAGGAGAAGATATGTTACGCAGTGAAAAATGTACCGGAAAACCATGTCTCCAGTTATCCCTACCATCACTGACTCTACTACATAATATGCAGCTATTATTACACAGTCCTGCACACACTCGCAAATTATAAATCAGACTATACTACACAGTATATTATAAACCTTATCTTCCTATACACAGCGTATATTTTTCATGCACTATATAACTGACGCACACATAAATGTCGATGTGCTGTGCAAAAGAAATTTATTTTAAATTTACGCTAGTGATTGACTAAATAGAAAAGTTATCGATTTTTTTCATTTTTATAATGGTATTTTTTAGGTTCCAAAAAATAATTAAATAAAAATAAATATGTCTAGAAAATAATTAATTTTTTTAGAACAGTAAAATTTTTATAATAAAATTAAAAACTGTAATTATTATTTATTCCCATTTGTCCACCGACTTTTGACCTACTCTTTACCAACTTAGTTCACGAAAGTTGCTTACGTATTTGTCTACTACTCCAAAATAAATAAAAATACATTATTTCACTTCAGATATCCAACCAATCGATATTGTGGTCGATAGTCTATATTGGCGGATGTGTACAGGCGCATCCCTAGCTCGGCTCAACTGACTGCGGCCGTAATAAGAAATACACCGCACTGATAAAGTATCGTTATGTTATTTTTACATTACTTGTTCAGTTACTGAGCGTCAAAGTTAGGTAGTGGTTAAAGAGCAATATATTTACTGTATGAGTAATAAAGTCGCTTTGATATTTGAAAACCAAAATAACGTAGTAAAAGCCAGGGATATTATAAGATTTGTTCTTTTTCCTGATGTTAAAGATAAATATACTATTAACATTATACTTATTTATGGTGAGAGTTTCTTTGATGACCCAGGCTTGTCTTTTCGCTTTAGTTTTTGCATGAAACCACTGAACAACACGGTATTTTAAATTTATTTACGATCACGTTTGCGATGTAACTGACGGCCGTCAAACGGCTGTTTGCCAGTATGTGCCCTTGTTGAGCAAGTACCGCGGTCGCAAACACGCCCCCTTGCCACTTCTCCTATTTTTTATATTTCTGTGGTTTTGTCACTGTCACTGTCGCTCGTCGTGCGCGCACTCCACATTGGATACGTGACGTGACAGTGACAAACACTTAAAAGTCACCGTGACAAAAGTCACCGGTGCGCGCAGGGCCTTAATTTCCTCCATTCACTCGTCTTGCTGTGCTAGTTGTGTCTTCCGTCCCCCATTCGACTAAACTCTAGTAATGGGGTTCACGGTCAGGAGGGAGCCTGTGACCTTCAACAGGCCTATTAAGGGTTGCAAGTTTGCCCATCAAACACTGGAAAAATTAGGGGGCGTGTACCCCTATTAGGAATATTACACATGCAACATTTTTTTTTTTTTACAAGCTTGGCTGTCGTGTTTATTTTACATGAACGATAGATTTTCAAGGGTTCGTACCTAAAGGCTAAAAATGGGACCTTATGACTGACACTACACGGTCCGTCTGTTTGTCACCTGGCTGTATCTCTTCATAAGATAGATAGACAGTTAAAATTTTCACAGTTGATGTATTTTTCTTGCCGCTATAACAACAAATACAAAAAACAGAATAAAATAAATATGTACGTGGGACTCCCATACAACCA
Organism: Leucania comma; assembly: GCA_958295575.1. NCBI lineage: Eukaryota > Metazoa > Arthropoda > Insecta > Lepidoptera > Noctuidae > Leucania > Leucania comma. Next base: position 9,009,356 of record OY282469.1, read on the forward strand.
GCGTGATTTTTTTGCCGGGTTTAGCTACAGACCAAACCATTCGTGTGTAAGTATGATTCGCACTTGGCCAGTGTTTAACAAGCTTCGTCTTTATTTGGCATGAAAGAAAAAAATTTTTTTATACTTTGCTCCACGGTTACTCCTGTCATAAGTGCTTTCACAAACATATAAACTCAGACCCGGAATATTTATCTGCAGTAGGATTGCCAACTCCATGTTCAAAAAAGTAGGATTTGAAGTTGGAAAAACCAGGACAATTCAATACAAAAACAAAGCACAATATTATATAAAGTAGCAATAGTTAAATTAATATATAATTCAAGTTATGGTAATTATCATATTTTTAGTGAAAAGTAATTTAAATTTTGGCAAGTTGCGTCTTTGCTTTTAAACAGTAGGGCATCATAAAGACTCGCGAGCCGTCCGGAACTTAAGAATTGTAACAGAGTAGCGTTACGAATTTTAAAATACTTGACCTTATCAAAGTGCTATAAAAAGGATACTGCTTAAAAACTATCCAGGACATCCCAGGACACTACAAAAACTAGGATATGTCCTGGAAAAACAGGACACATCCTAGAACTGAACTAAAAAAAAAACCCCGACATGCAGCGCAGCAGCACAGTAGCCAATCGGTTAACCACTGCGCGAAATTGAGATAACAATCAAGATACTATCGATATATATTTATAAGAATACTAGAAAATACTGATTAAACTGCGTCATGACCTCATTCCATTCAGCGCAGGTTTTGTTTTTCTTTATCATCCTTTATATTGGCTTGGGACCTGAGCGTTGAGTTAACGTAATAAGTTAAGAATAAACTAATTATTACAGCTTTTCACCCGCCGCACAATGATTACGACAAAGCTCGGAAAAACCCGAACCTGTTTATTCGCCATTTACCCCGATTAGCCGAGGATCCATTTTACCCACAGCCAGAGCCTACAAATAACCTCATTTGGACGTCAACGTCCTCCAGAATTTTACGAATTTGCGGTAAATATTTAACGAAAATTTTAATATAAGCGAACCGAAACTGAAACCTATTCCACAATATCAACAGATTTCCAGAACAGTTCTTCAATTTTTCAAGTCTAAGGCTGACTTGGTAGTTTTCTTTGGGAATTTTAATAATTAATTAGTTCAGCAATAAGTACCGATTTATTATTCCGTCAAAAAAATTGTTGTATCTTCTGTACACTAAGCTTTTTCATTTTGACAAGTTTTATATTTTGTTGTTGTTATTTTATTTATTAAATGATATAAACCAGTGCTTGAGTGCGATCCCTGATGGTAAGCAGTGGTGCAATCGTTGATGGTGAATCGCACGCGCCTATTTACTCTAGCCTTGAAGATACCTACCTAATCGAACGGGAAGACCGCAGAATCCTTCGATGTAAGCGGTATAAATGACGAAGCGAAACGCTTGGTCCGGACCGTAGAGGTGTTAACAATATAAGGTGTTTAACATAAGGGTGGATACTCGCCTTACGTCGGGTTGTCTTAGGGTAGAAAGGCGATGGTGGAATCAAGTCATAAAATTTTGCATGTAATCAATTATTAAATTAATTAATGACAGATGGTTGAGATTAGAGAAACCAGTCTAAATCCAGGTAAATTCAGTGGCCGATACTTGCTAGAACAGTCAGTCGGAAAAATGATCGTAATTGCACATTCCAAAGCGATCTCTATGGAGAAGAATGTGCCAGAAATTCCATGGACACTCTTTTAAATCATGTTATGTTATACAAATATCTCGGATACATATTCCTTGTCGTACCAATTAAGTGAATACAATGTAAGTAAATAAAAGAAGTAAAATTCAAAATATACAAATCAAAATAAGGAACTGACAGCTAAGAGATGATCGGTGTCAACTGACAGCGTCTGTTCCCGGACATGATGCGTCATATCAGCATCACTCTGCGCAACCATTTCTTGAACCATTGTTCGAAAGAGTCCCATTTAGACGGTGCGAGTTTGTCGAACCAAACCATTCACGCCCGAGTAACGAGCGAGAGGTAAGTCATACCTCTCGCTCGTCCCCTGTGGCGAGAATTGTATGTTTGAGACGAGAAACTCGCACCGTCTAGGTATGAATGTTTAGACAAAGAAACTTTTTCTATATTCTTACGATTATCGTTCATCATACATACACACATATCGCGCCGTCTAAATTGGCCTTTACCTTGTCCCTGGAACGCAAAGGCCAACTAAAGAAACACGGCTGAGTTATAGTCGAGAGGAGTTAATCGATGATTTCCAAAATCAAAAAAAAAAAATGAGAATTCAGTGACTAAACTAATTTTTGTTTGAGATTTTAAATACTGTTAAAACAAAAGGTAATAGAAACGCTTTCAAATACTAAAGTCGAGAAATAAACTCTCATTTACGGTTTCGAATAAGGTAAAGATTTAGTGACAATAGAACAAAGCCATCTATTTGTTGACCTTTGCGTTAAAACTAATTAATAATAGAAACCGTCCAAGTTCAATATTAGGGGTCTCTAAACTACCAACAGTCGAATATTTAGCTTCAATTAAAGGGACGTCAGTCGATATTCGTGATCAAACAGCAGATGGCCGAAATCTCACCAAATACTCAACATAATTTTCAAACATAAAACTCAATTATGAAGAATGCCTAATACTAAAAATAGAGTCTTAACCAGTAATAATGGGGTAAAAATCGGAAGGATCCCTTTTAACCAGCTGTTATACGGGCGAAGTTAAATGAAACGTTCTGGTGTCGGCCAATTAAGGGTTTTTTTCAAACATTAATCAAGTGTTAGAGGGGGGAGCATTTTTACGTCGGTCGGGACGTGCGATAGCCCCGTGACGGATGACGGGTGGCCGGGGGGTCGCGGCCTAAGATGCATTCATCACCCAAGGATTTGCCCACTTTCAAACTTGGCTACTTTACTTAAGTTCTAGACGAAATAGGTCAGCCACCGATTTTCGATAACGTACAATAAATATTTCCATGAAGAAAATAACGTCTAGTGACACGCACTTTATACATATCGTGTTATTTGATGGAATTCTAGAAAGTCTATTTTATCGGAAATGTATGTTGCGCTGCGAAATCCTAAAATTCTTAAGAAATCAGCCAGTTTCCAACGTAGCTTTAAATATTTAAAAAACCATTCTTAGAATTGACATAAAATGTAAAATCCTCTTAAAATAACATTTCTTTTTAAAACATAGCGTTTTCAAAAGTACACGTAAAATTAAAAAAATATAGCTTAAGGCACTCAGTAATAAAGTAAGCATTATTCTGAGAAAAACAAAAATCGGTCTCGTAGTTTTTTAGTTTACTCATTACAAAAATTATTACATTAAAATACCTATATTCTTCTATTTTTTATTGTACACACAAATTATAGTCAAAAAATAATAGGTCACGTGATGTACCTACACGGGCGAGCTAAAGACACAATTAGGTTGTCTTACAGCAAATCTATTAACTGAATACTAAGAAATTTTAAACTTGAGGATAACACATATGCACAAAGCCTGCTGGGGTCAAGGGCCGTTTTCAGAGAGGAAGGCTCAGCCCCGGCATGATAGGCAACGAAGGGACGGGGTATTTAGTCAGTAAGAGTCTGACATTACTTCCCGCTGCGCCCAAGGGCGGGATTTGTCATTGGATGATTTTACCTACCATAAAAAAAAACTACTCATAACATTAATTATAATATTATTAATTTTAGTATATCAGTATTCATAATTTATCGGCCGAAACACGTCCACTGTTGGACTTGAGCCTCGTAGGGTATATTAGTCGGTACATGCACATATGTATAAGTCGCAAGAAATAACTGTAACATTACTAAATCCTCGACAATATCGGAGTTATTGAAGAACGTTCAAGAAAGTCCACTCTGACTCGACAAAAACTTTGCACCAGTGCTCCATCGTGAAGTTCAGCAACTCAATGCGAACGAACAATCTTTGAGGGTGACAAATTTTTCCTCAATTTTTCAATGTACTCTTCCGAGTTCATTCTCCGTTATTTAATTACTCAGGAGTCAATGTGCCGGAAAGTATTAGGTACACTTTAGAACTGTTCCTTTTTTGTTTTATTTGAATGTCGGGAGAGATGCATAGCAAATGTAAAAATGTTAATGCTCGCTCTTGCTCGTAATCTACGAGCGACTCGCGACGATTAACGAGGCGTTTCAATTAACTCAGTATTTATGAACATACAAAGACAACTTTTTGCTCGAACGAATGCTTAGATAGTAAATATTTTGGTGACATCGTTACAAAAACTGTTTTAATAGGATTAAACGTAATGTCGAGTTGAAGCTTTAATCTATACGAAGAGGGTCATGTTTTGAAGTAATTTAAACCCGACTATGTTCTGTTTACAAACAAAACAAGTAAATGAGCGGGGGTGGTACATATGTACTTAACTACATAGATATACATTATATACGTAACTAGCTTCTGCCGGCGGCTTCGCCCACATGGAAGTAGGTCATAAAAGGAACCCTTGTGCAAAACATGCTCCTAGTCCCAGTCATTTTGGCTATGCGTTGATATGTCAGTCAGTCATAGTAACATTCGTGACGTAAGCAAGCAGTTATCATCAGTCGAATACAGAACAATTATGTTTGAAAATGGCTTTATTTTCTTTTTCAGGAAAACCTATTGTATACTATTGAGGAATGATTCAGCAAAATTAATTGGAGGAAAAACACGGATTTTTATATCAATACGTTGGCCATTCGATAAATCAGGAAGTTTGGGTGTATTGAGATGACGTTGATTGAATTAAAGCTCATCAATCTGATACTTCACTTTTGAAGCAGCGTTTTATTTACTTCATTTTTCAGTGTTGGTAGTGAGTTTAGAGTGTTAACAGTCATTTGATGATATCTCACCTGAGAAATAGAGTCTGTTTTTTATACTTTTACACAAATTACGCTTTTTAAATCGATATTTCCACTTATATTACTGCAGACTTTGAAGGGGTATGACACAAAATTAATCACCCGTAAAATATCCAGCCAACTTTCAAGTTGGTTTCCGCAGTACATCAGTTTAAGCAAGTTTATTTGGCAAGTAAACTGGCGCTGCCGACTCAAACTTGAATACCGGAAACAGTATATTAAACCAACGGTTCAAATATAATAGTTTTGGTCCATTAGCTGCAAGTTCTGGGGTCTACGAAGCACGAAGTAGCCAGAGTGGGAAGAGGCGCCTGTCGGAGGTTCAGGATTGTTGGAGTCAATGTGCTTTGGAAAATTATAAAAGCATGGCAAGTAAACCTGGGCCTCAAGTTTGCTATTACAATAGTGTCAGAATCGTCTATCATTGGTTTCATAATTGTTGATTTTGACAAGTTTGGTAATCTACTAATACAATTGCGTCATTATGACTTTCCCATAGTCAATCACTGACACACCATTGAAAGAAATGGTAATCTCGTACATAATTACAAATGAATTTCTAACGTATGGGGTAATCTGCTAAAATTTTGCCAGTTCCTTTGATTAGTGATTTTTACCATTAGATTTGTCTGAATACGACAAAGTCATTCTACCACCAATCGTTTACGAGACCAATAACTGACCAATGATCGACCATTATGATTTAGCAGATTAAGAACTTTTAGCCAAATGACAATGGGATTGTGTTGGAATGTCGAATTTACAAAAATAACAGACTTGGGCCCCAGGTGATGTGACAATGCAATAATGCGTGTGAGTAATTTGACCGATTACTGTGTTGTCAGTTTATGCAATTGTTTGATTTTTGCAAGACTGGAGTTGATCAAAATGTCTGTTATGGTTAATATGAGTCTGATATAATATATTATTATATGATGAATATTATTAGTCTGATAATATATTGTTATTATGAGTCTGTTCTTTCCCACAGGTAGGCATAGGCGTTCCTTCCATTCTTCCACTCTTCTTTGTCCTTAACCACATCAGCCCCCCTAGCCAAGTTACAATCGTTTCGTTTAGCGTGAATGCTTGGAGTTGGCCACGCCCCCAATCACTTTGTACTGATGTCTTCTCAACACTCGTTCACGTGTTCTTCTGGCCACGCCCCCAATTCCATGATTCTTCATGGAATTGGGGGCGTGGCCAACTCCAAGCGTTCACGCTAAACGAAACGATTGTAACTTGGCTAGGGAGGCTGCCATTTAGGTGGGAGTCTAAATCTCCTATGTGTGATTTTAGAAAAAAACAAAATACACTCAGCTTTTTAAAATCTTTCGTTTGTAGACCTGACAAACAGTCAGTTTTATATTTACACACAAATTCCATATTTCAATGAACGAATAACTAAAACACTTTCGGGTGGTCTTCAAAGAAAACTGCGCAAACGTTGGGCAGGCGTATGTAAAAATAAATAATAATAACATAGACGTGCGCGTACGCCGTTAATGTGTCGTTGCGGTCGCTGGAGTAAACATGGCATCCGTATGACTTCCGACGATATCAGATACAACGGGTAAATAACCCGAATTACAGACACAAGTGCCCTGGAAAACTTTGTAAGAAGTCATAACAGAGCTTTCAACATGTTGGACGTAATTTAGGTTTGATGTAGAAAGCGTGAGTAGTAAAACATATAGACGTTTTGTTTTTTTTTTTTTTTTTTGAGGTGATTACACCGCTCTCGGGACCAGTAATGGCCTTGTAGTAACGGCTCTGACTTACGAGTGGTAGCTCGCGGGTCCAAACCCAGCTAGGCGCATTACTTTGTGTTGCATTGCATTGCATCACCCTTATTATGTTCCCACTGCTGGGACTCAGACTCCTCTCTAAGAGAGGGAACTCTACTTTGTGTAATCTATTGTTGAATAAAAATTTGGACGAAAGGTGACAAACACCGATCCTCACTGGGTCCGCATGGTGGAATACGGCCCGTTTCCTATCCTAGAAAGGAGGCTTAAGTCCCAGCAACATAATAAGGCTCATTATGCAGTTCTTGGTGGAGCGAGAGAAAGTATTAGAATTTACGTGACTAAATGGAACACGGGTGGGTTCCTTAGGATCCCTGAACCATCCAATAATACAATTTAAGTATGATGCAAATAAGTTGAAGTAAAGTGGCCGTCGTTGCTATGTTTACGAAAATATGTTACTGCACATTGAACGTCGATCGCCATTTTGGTTGCATATGCCGCGTATTGTAGCAAATGTGACTGGATGTGAGAGCCTGGGACTTTAAAAGATGAACCGACAACTTCAAAAACACTTAATTTCAGAAGTCGGGTTAAACATTGAAGAAACAAGGTTGTGCTTCTGGTTAGAAGCATTAACTGCCACAACTTCAATGCAAAAAAGTGCGAAATAACTTTAATTGCAAGTTATTTTGCCGTTTTTTGCATTGAAGTCTGTTGTAATGTTTTGTAAAAGTTTTTTATTTTACACTTTTTAGCTCAGCGCCTAACCTAAACCTAAATAGAGTGCAAGTTCCATAGCAAGGTATCCATAGAATATAACTATTACTAGAGTGCCTATACAATTTTAAGTGTTTCCTCGATTTCTCCTGGGTGCCATCATCAAAATTTTGACCTAAAATTATGGCCTGATCTACCTAGGAACCCTAACCTTACAAACAAAAAAAAAAATCGAAATCGGTTCAGGTTTCGAGCAATTGGGAAATAAATTGATTAATTGAGAACCTTTTTTGAAGTAAGACTTTAGAAGGTGGAAAAAAAAACCTCTTCCTTTTTTGAAGTAAGACTTTGGAAGGTGGAGGATCGGGTATTAGAGCGAAACTATGGGCCAGGGGTTCATCATCCAACTGTAGACCTAAACTACTGTATTCCAGTTTCTGAAGACTTTTAATTTCCAACAACACCAGCGCTTATCAAGTGCAGGTTACGAAATATTGGTCAGAAAAGATTTAATTTGAGTTCATTCCCACCCAGGACAAATGTTTGTGTGATGAGCACGTTCATTTGTTCTGTGTCTGGGTGTTATTTATCTATAATATGTATGTATTTAGAAATATATAAGTATGTTTATCAGCTGTCTGGTACCCATAACACAAGCTCTGCTTAGCTTGGGACTAGACGGTGTTGTGTGATAGTTGTGGAATATATTATTATCTTTATTTATTATTTGTACATATTTTTTATATTTCTAAACATTTCTTATTACAAATATAAATTAAAAAAAAAACATTTAAAAATACAAAAAATAGTAGTCCGCCGGTGTCGGGAGCAGGGTCCAAGCTACCGGTGGTTAGGGCTCCAGAGACAGGAACCTCCTCACAATGCGAGCCGTATCGAGGAGTACTGCCTTCTGCACCAGGCCCTTGATCCAACCGCGCAACGACAGCTTCGACAGATGGTCGACGAAGCTTTTGGCTATAAGGCCATTAGCGGTCACGACGATCGGCACAATGACAGCCGAGTCCACATTCCACAAGTCGACAACCTCGTGTGCTAAGTCGAGATATTTCATTTGTTTCTCTTTCTCAGCTTTCACGAGATTCTCGTCATGTGGGATGGTGACATCGACTATCATTGCGCGGCGCGCTAATCGGTCAATCACCACTATATCCGGCTTATTTGCTACAATAGTCCGGTCAGTGATGATAGACCGATCCCAGTACAACGTGGCATGGCCATTTTCGAGAACTGGGTCGGGCACATACCTGTAATACGGTACCTCAGAATCCACTAGGTTGTACTTCAAGGCAAGTTGCTGGTGAATAATCCTGGCTACTTGGTTATGCCTGTGCAAGTACTCGCCGTTAGCCAGACGAGAACAACCAGAGATAATATGTCTGATGGACTCACCCGGACGATGGCATGCCCGACACACGTCAACCGTCCCGTCCTTTATAATATATCTCCGGTAGTTGTTCGTTAGGATAACTTCGTCCATAATCGCACATACAAAACCTTCAGTTTCCCCAAAGAGGTCGCTGAAACGTAACCAGGCCACGGATGCCTCGAAATCTACATCGGGCTCGTGAAGAGCCCGGAAAAAGCGCCCGTGGAGCTCCTTGCCTTTCCATACTTCCTTGCGGTCCTCAGTAGTAAGTACCACAGGTTTGCGCCAGTTCTCTTTAGCCATGGACAACGGGGTGAGTCCCTTGTCCACTGCGACCACATCGCGGTGCATACCCACGTCGGTTTTGAGAAAGTATTCTCTGAGGCTGCACACCTCGCGGTTATGCAGGGTCTTCGCGTTTAAAAAACCTCGACCTCCACACTTCCGCGGGATGTACAGTCTCATCACCGACGACCGTGGGTGATGCATCCGGTTTGCGGTCAGTAGTGTACGGATCCTCCTATCCAGAGCGTCTAGTTCGGTCTGAGTCCATTTGAGTATGCCGAAAGAGTACATTAAGACCGGCATGACCCAACCGTTGAAGGCACGCACCTTATTTCCACCTGACAGAAGGCTGTTTAATACCTTCTTCAGGCGGCCAAAGAAGCGCTCCTTCAACGATTGCTTCATGTCAGCAACGTTAATGCCTAACGCTTCCGACATACCCAAATACTTATAGGTTTCGGTTGAGGAGAGGGTTCTGAGGTGTATGGAATCTGAGAGTTGGATCCCCTCAGATTCCATAATCTCCCCTCGCTTTACATGCATGACTGCACATTTATCCACACCAAATTCCATCCTAATGGCACTACTGAAAGTTTCAGTTACCTTGAGTAGGTCCATTAGTCGCAACTTGTTGGGGGCAATGAGTTTCAGATCATCCATGTAAAGAAGGTGAGATAGAACCTGACCACCTCTTCTCAACCGGTAGCCCAAGCTTGATTCCTCTAGCAATGTGCTTAGAGGATTCAGAGCTAAGCAGAACCAAAGTGGACTCAGACTGTCGCCCTGGAATATTCCCCGTTTAATCCAAATAGGCTCATCGTCCCTCTGGATCGATCGACATCCTGGATAGCGAAGGACTGTGTTCCATTGTCCCATACATGACTCAAGGAAGGTGCGTAGAGTTGCATCTATTTTATACAACTCCAACACCCTCATGAGCCATGTATGTGGCACAGAGTCATAGGCCTTCTTATAATCTATCCAGCATGTTGACAAATCCTTACGGGATCGACGAACCTGTTGGCTTATGGTCATGTCTATGAGGAGTAGCTCCTTAGTACCACGAGACCCGTTCCTACATCCATTCTGAGAGACAGACATAATTGAGTTGCTATCAACGTGTTGGTTAATTTTTGTTCTCAGGATGGATGTAAGAAGTTTATAGACCGTCGACAAACATGTTATCGGTCTATAGTTCTTGGGTTCCGCAGTACTACCTGTCTTATGGAGCAGATGGGTGACGCCAGTAGTTAGAAACTGAGGTAGCGACCCAGACTCTAAGGATGACTGGAATTGAGATGCTAGAAGCGCGTGTGAGCTGCTATACCATTTAAGCCAGAAGTTGTGCAGTCCGTCCGGTCCTGGAGACTTCCAATTCGGCAATGGACGGACTGCTCTGGCCACATCAGTTGGGTTAATATGTACTTTTTCCATTTCTGGTATAGCTTCACACACGCGCTCGACTTCACGCATCCAGCCATCCTCAGTGTGACAAACGGGCACCGACCAAATATTGCGCCAGAAAGCTTTAGTGGCAACAGGATCTGGGCGAGTCACGTCAGTCACATTTTGTGTAGGTCGCTCCCAAGCTCTATATACCCATCTCTCATCGCTCTGGAACATGCGATTCTGCGAGTACCGGTCGACTCGCCGCTTATACCGTCGAATACGGTTGGCCCATGCACAAACTTTCTGCTTCAGGAGGTCGATGCGCTCCGTGACACGAGATAAATATTCTCGAGGACTGATTCCAGTCCCCGAAAACGCTCGCCTCACGTAGCGCATCACACGTGGTCGTGTATTGCCCTCCCTGAAGCAGTATAGTTTACCAATGAGTACTCTGGCCCCATCAATACGCCTCTCAATCCTACATTGCCAGGCAGGAGCGGCAGGCTTTGGTCGAGTAGCTTCGTCACAACTTGGAAATTTTACATTAGCTAAACGACATGCCGCAATAGCCCCGCAATAGAGGATCGAGTGCGTATCAGTGAGGTTTACGCTGCTCTCGAACACATTCTCAAGCAGCGAGTCCAGAGCACACACTAGCGCCCTATTTTTTTTGTGCATAGGTAACCTGGGTAGACGAGGCCTAAGAGCGGTCGGAATCGATCTGTACTCGCGGAGTGCATCCTCCAGAGCGCTCCTCAATCGATCGTTGCACTGGCTACTTACTGCGACAACCCTATCATCTGCTTCATCATCAACATGATTGGACCGCGACAGATTGGCATCTGCAGCCCGTGGTGCCGCAGTCTGTGTTGGAGTTGAGACGATATGGTTGCTCAGTACCTCTGAGCGCAGCCTATCAAGTACGGCGTCGTCCAACCTGTGATTACGTTGGATAACCCGCACCTGATCCGATAATCGTTGTGTCGTCACGTTAACGGTTGGTTCCAGTTCCTGAAAAAGAGACAGCATCCTAACACGGTACGCAGTGAGGTTAGTTCCCCCCTCTGTAGACCCGTAATATGCGCGCATGACGTTCTCGTTCATAGACTGAGTCCATCTCATGCGCTGCACACAACCACCGGCAGCGGGGACCCGGCTCGGGGCCGGTTGGCCCCTAGATCCCATGCCGTTCGGTGGCCGGCCTCTCCCCGGCCGACGTACAGGTGTTGGCGACGTCGGCGGGGAAAAATACTCGTCGCTCGAGCTCGACGCAACTGCAGCCGCCGGTGACACTGGTGATCCGAGGTCCGGCGGTGGCGGGGCGGAGCTGAGCGACGAGCCCGGGGGTGGAGGGCGTGCGCGTCGGGCAGCTGCTCTCGTCAACATAGTGGTTCCTTGTCCATTATCGTCATATTTATGTCATCTTCAGTATTGATTGGACGTATGACATAAAATGTCATCTGTCGGTATTATGGTTCTATTTGTTCATTTTTCAGCCTTTATTATTACGAAAAGTTTTGATTTATAGGGTTTGCTTGTATATTAGAGCTTCTGCTGAAAATTTTGTGGAAATACAATACCGAAAACTATTAAATTTGTAGTAAAAATTTGCTTGAGCGACAAGTAACACACTTGACATCGAGAGTTGCCAGTTCTTATTATTATTATTATTATCGACACGCAAAGAAGATGAAGCTTATCAAGTGATTTGATTCATTATTCTAAAAGCCAAACGTACATTAATGACTGACCTGATTGATTTTAGACAAACAATGAAATTAATTGAACATGAAAATAAAGAGAGTAATTATGGTTTTCAAGAATTGAAGAGTATTGAATTCTACGCATACCATGTACGTGACTAACTCTCCGTTTGAAGTGTAATTAGTGACAATTGTCCTGCAATCTTAATCAGACTTAGAGCAACCAGGAAGCGCAGTAGTCACAATTAAAGCTGCTGTAATTCAATACTAGGAACTCTCAACTGATATGATGTAGTACTAGCTTTTTCTTGCGTGTTCGCTCACTGTTCTACCAGAACAGTGCTTTTTCGGGTATACAGGGCAATAGATAGAGCACTCGCCACTAACTATAATGAAACTATTCAGCTCAGCGGTCCCTCGAAGTTGTGAAAAAATCAAACTTCTAATTTAACTTAAAAAAAAGATGTGGCCCTTTATGTTGCAAAATACGTATCACACTACACTCTCATGGAATCAAAATTCACAGGGTACTTCCCGTTGTCCCAGAATGTTGAAATTTGGCATAAAACAAGGTAAAGCAATAACACAGATAAATAAAGGAATAAATCTGAAAACAGTTTTAGTCTGCCTTTTAGTTTGCCTCATACAAGTATGTATGAGGCAATCACTATGAGGATGAGTACTAGACAACTGATAAACAAACTTATATATTTCTAAATAGCATAGCATCAGCCTTATAATGTTCCCAGAACTGAGACTCAGGCCTTCTCTCTAGTAGAGGGAATGTGCCGTAATCCACCACACGGGCCCAGTGCGAGTTGGTAGATGTCACATGTTTTCGAATTTTTGGTTCTAGGACATGCCGGTTTCCTCACGATCTTTTCCTTCACCGTTTTAAGAGCAGTGGTGATGATATTACACAAAGTAATGCGACTGGCTAATATAATATATTTCTAAATACTCGTACATACATAGTAATATGTATGTATTTAGAAATATATTTTTAATTTTTTATATAAATTACACTCAAAAACAGAAAAAATGATCGTGCTCATCACACAAACATTTGTCCTGGGTTGGAATCGAACCCACGACCTCCGACATAAAAGTCAGAGTCACTGACCAATAGACCAACAGGCCTGTCAAAACTGACAGTTTTGGCACTAAAAATACCACACAAACTGTTTCAGGCTTGCAGGTGCCAATCTTCTAAATGGAGGATTTCGCTGTCAAAACTGTTGCAGGGTCAAATAAGTAACGGCAGTACAAATTTATGTTCAACAGGACTCATTATTCATCGTCCAGTCCTCCCTTTTCATTTATTATCTATCTCGTATCGCAGCGGAATACCCCGTGATTGTCTTGACGGGCTGGGAATTATATAATCAGAGATTTTATCTGATAAAAGGTGAATAATATTTGTTGTGCCTACAGAAAATTTGAGAAGTTTGTGCAATAAGTCGGTGGCTTTATTATTGTATGGAACTAGCTGTCTCCCGTGATTTTAACCACGTCTTTGATTACTGCTTCATTTCTGTGGGTTGCACCGTGATGTTATAGTAGCCTATATAATATATACGCCCCAGCTTGGCACGGGTGCAATGGTGGTATTACATATATTATGCATGTATTATACATATAAACCTTCCTCTTGAATCATCCTATCTATTAAAAAAAAATGCATCAAAATCCGTTGCGTTATTTTAAAAATCTAAAGCATACATAGGGACAGACAGCGGGAACCGACTTTGTTTTTACAAGCTTTCTATTAGCTTGCACTGTATGTAACTATGTATGTTCGGCTCAAATCTTGCAACTCAATTTTGAAGCAGATATCTTCAACCGATTGAGCTGAAATTTTACATGCATGTGTAAATCGGGTGACAATGCAACATTATGATGACATAGAGCTGATCTGATGATGGAGCTGGAAGGTAGCCATAGGAACTCAGCAATAAAACAATACAACCCCATCGAGTTTGGGTTCGCTTGATTAGTACTGACGAGTACTTTGATCCTGTATGATAGCCAGGGTCTGATGATGGAGCCGGAAGGTGATCATAGGAACTCCACAGTTAAACGATATAACCTCATCGAATTTGGGCTCGTTTGATTCGTATTGATGAGTACTTTCATCCTTTATGATAACCAAGGTCTGATGATGGAACTGGAATGTGGTCACAGGAACTTCGCACTTAAACGACACAACCACATCGAATTTGGGCTTGTTTAGTTCGTATTGACGAGTACTTTCATCTTATATGGTAGCCGGGGTCTGATGATGGAGCCGGAAGGTGGTCATAGGAACTCCGCAGTTAAACGATACGACCCCATCGAGTTTGAGCTCGTTTGATTAGTATTGACGAGTACTTTGACCATGTATGGTAGCCAGGGTCTGATGATGGAGTCGAAAGGTGGTCATAGGAACTCCGCAGGTAATCGATACAACCCCATCGAATTTGGGCTCGTTTGATTCGTATTGACAAGTACTTTGATCCTGTACGATAGCCAGGGTCTGATGATGGAGCCGGAAGGTGATCATAGGAACTCAGCAGTTAAACGATACAACCCATCGAATTTGGGCTCGTTTGATTCGTATTGACGAGTACTTTCATCCTATATGGTAACCAAGGTCTGAAGATGGAGCTGGAAGGTGCTCACAGGAACTCCGCACTTAAACGACACAACCCCATCAAATTTGGGCTCGTTTAGTTTGTATTGACGAGTACTTTCATCCAATATGGTAGCCGGGGTCTGATGATGGAGCTGGAAGGTGGTCATAGGAACTCCGCAGTTAAATGATACGACCCCATCGAGTTTGAACTCGTTTGATTAGTATTGACGAGTACTTTGACCATGTATGGTAGCCAGGGTCTGATGACGGAGTCGAAAGGTGGTCATAGGAACTCCGCAGTTAAACGATACAACCCCATCGTATTTGGGGTCGTTTAGTTTATATTGACGAGTGCTTTGATCATGTATGGTAGCCAGGGTCTGATGATGGGGTCGGAAGGTGGTCATAGGAACTCCGCAGTTAAACGATACAACCCTATCGAATTTGGGCTCGTTTAGTTTGTATTGACGAGTACTTTGATCATGTATGGTAGCCAGGGTCTGATGATGGGGTCGGAAGGTTGTCATAGGAACTCCGCAGTTAAACGATACAACCCTATCGAATTTGGGCTCGTTTGATTCGTATTGACGAGTATTTTGATCCTGTATGATAGCCAGGGTCTGATGATGGAGCCGGAAGGTGATCATAGGAACTCAGCAGTTAAACGACACAACCCCATCGATCGTACTAGTTAGTTTTAATATACTCCTATAAAATAGGTACCAATTAAAAGGGCTTGCAGAGAGTAACTTTAAAAATAAAGTGACATTACTCTAAATCCAATATTTTCCTTTTTCTCAGTCATACTCTTGGTGGAGTGGTAGTGTTCATGGAACGTCTGGTAGGTTGGTTGCGGCTTTTGCGAGACTTCTTCGTCTCGTTCTATTCATGGAACTTCGTGTACATTCAATGAGGGAACACTTCAAAGATGATTTAGTGAGGTCTGTCCATCTGGTAGGCGATTGGCCGCGAGAACGTAGGCCCTCTACTCTTCCCTGTACGACTAAACGTAACAAAGAGCTTTTATTGCCTATGATATATCCACACATCATAAAAATTCGCTGTTGCACAATCGACGAAAGTTTTGGTTTTAATGCAAAGCTCTTTAAGAATGGAAACGTTAGTACGGTGAGCAGTCTGTTTTATCCTCAGTAGACGCCTCCAGCGTCACATTTCAAGAGCATCAATTTTTTTACGGTGCTTGAATCTTCTCCGCATTTCCCAGTATTTGTGATTGTGGATCCCAGGTAGATAAACTCTGGACAACTTTGCAATTGGCTATTTCATGTAAGTTAGGTTGATTGTTAGTCTTACGATCCACCAACATAATTTTTCTTTCTTAAATCCAATCTGGTAGACTTCTCAGGTGGACGCCTCCTTCTGCGAAGCAGTAATGCTAGCAAAGGAGGAGACCGACCGCATCAGGCAACGGCGCTCACGCCGCATCCGCCGCCGTAATTCCGATCCCGATTTCCTGCCACCGTAGGCGCGGACTTGGGCAATGGGTAGCTCGCTGTCCGTCCGTCCGGTAACAGACCGAACCAAGCTTAAGGGCGGGGGATGTCATTGGATGATTTTACCTACCATTAAAAAAACCTGGCAGACTTCCAAAGATAGCAGACTAAGTTTCTTATGCTTTCCTATAATATGGGTAATAAATGAAAGGACTTGCTGAGAATACAAATGTGATTTAAATAAGGCATAACTAAAAAGTAAAAAATAAATTACAAGTAAAAAAATCTTTTTAAAAACAAGCTTTCAATTAAATGGCCTAAAAAGAAGAAAATAAACTTTTCCTTTATAACTTTTACTATCAATTTATAACGGCATTACACAATTTATATGATACAAAAGCTTGTCGCGAGATTTTGAAAATATTCAAATCAATAGATGAAGTTTTTTAACTTATTTAATTTATGAAGTTATTTAGCTGTGTATTTACACAGTTAAATCTCGCGACAAGCTTTTGTATCATATAAATTGTGTAATGCCGTTATAAATTGATAGTAAAAGTTATAAAGGAAAAGTTTATTTTCTTCTTTTTAGGCCATTTAATTGAAAGCTTGTTTTTAAAAAGATTTTTTTACTTGTAATTTATTTTTTACTTTTTAGTTATGCCTTATTTAAATCACATTTGTATTCTCAGCAAGTCCTTTCATTTATTACCCATATTATAGGAAAGCATAAGAAACTTAGTCTGCTATCTTTGGAAGTCTGCCAGGTTTTTTTAATGGTAGGTAAAATCATCCAATGACATCCCCCGCCCTTAAGCTTGGTTCGGTCTGTTACCGGACGGACGGACAGCGAGCTACCCATTGCCCAAGTCCGCGCCTACGGTGGCAGGAAATCGGGATCGGAATTACGGCGGCGGATGCGGCGTGAGCGCCGTTGCCTGATGCGGTCGGTCTCCTCCTTTGCTAGCATTACTGCTTCGCAGAAGGAGGCGTCCACCTGAGAAGTCTACCAGATTGGATTTAAGAAAGAAAAATTATGTTGGTGGATCGTAAGACTAACAATCAACCTAACTTACATGAAATAGCCAATTGCAAAGTTGTCCAGAGTTTATCTACCTGGGATCCACAATCACAAATACTGGGAAATGCGGAGAAGATTCAAGCACCGTAAAAAAATTGATGCTCTTGAAATGTGACGCTGGAGGCGTCTACTGAGGATAAAACAGACTGCTCACCGTACTAACGTTTCCATTCTTAAAGAGCTTTGCATTAAAACCAAAACTTTCGTCGATTGTGCAACAGCGAATTTTTATGATGTGTGGATATATCATAGGCAATAAAAGCTCTTTGTTACGTTTAGTCGTACAGGGAAGAGTAGAGGGCCTACGTTCTCGCGGCCAATCGCCTACCAGATGGACAGACCTCACTAAATCATCTTTGAAGTGTTCCCTCATTGAATGTACACGAAGTTCCATGAATAGAACGAGACGAAGAAGTCTCGCAAAAGCCGCAACCAACCTACCAGACGTTCCATGAACACTACCACTCCACCAAGAGTATGACTGAGAAAAAGGAAAATATTGGATTTAGAGTAATGTCACTTTATTTTTAAAGTTACTCTCTGCAAGCCCTTTTAATTGGTACCTATTTTATAGGAGTATATTAAAACTAACTAGTACGATCGATGGGGTTGTGTCGTTTAACTGCTGAGTTCCTATGATCACCTTCCGGCTCCATCATCAGACCCTGGCTATCATACAGGATCAAAATACTCGTCAATACGAATCAAACGAGCCCAAATTCGATAGGGTTGTATCGTTTAACTGCGGAGTTCCTATGACAACCTTCCGACCCCATCATCAGACCCTGGCTACCATACATGATCAAAGTACTCGTCAATACAAACTAAACGAGCCCAAATTCGATAGGGTTGTATCGTTTAACTGCGGAGTTCCTATGACCACCTTCCGACCCCATCATCAGACCCTGGCTACCATACATGATCAAAGCACTCGTCAATATAAACTAAACGACCCCAAATACGATGGGGTTGTATCGTTTAACTGCGGAGTTCCTATGACCACCTTTCGACTCCGTCATCAGACCCTGGCTACCATACATGGTCAAAGTACTCGTCAATACTAATCAAACGAGTTCAAACTCGATGGGGTCGTATCATTTAACTGCGGAGTTCCTATGACCACCTTCCAGCTCCATCATCAGACCCCGGCTACCATATTGGATGAAAGTACTCGTCAATACAAACTAAACGAGCCCAAATTTGATGGGGTTGTGTCGTTTAAGTGCGGAGTTCCTGTGAGCACCTTCCAGCTCCATCTTCAGACCTTGGTTACCATATAGGATGAAAGTACTCGTCAATACGAATCAAACGAGCCCAAATTCGATGGGTTGTATCGTTTAACTGCTGAGTTCCTATGATCACCTTCCGGCTCCATCATCAGACCCTGGCTATCGTACAGGATCAAAGTACTTGTCAATACGAATCAAACGAGCCCAAATTCGATGGGGTTGTATCGATTACCTGCGGAGTTCCTATGACCACCTTTCGACTCCATCATCAGACCCTGGCTACCATACATGGTCAAAGTACTCGTCAATACTAATCAAACGAGCTCAAACTCGATGGGGTCGTATCGTTTAACTGCGGAGTTCCTATGACCACCTTCCGGCTCCATCATCAGACCCCGGCTACCATATAAGATGAAAGTACTCGTCAATACGAACTAAACAAGCCCAAATTCGATGTGGTTGTGTCGTTTAAGTGCGAAGTTCCTGTGACCACATTCCAGTTCCATCATCAGACCTTGGTTATCATAAAGGATGAAAGTACTCATCAATACGAATCAAACGAGCCCAAATTCGATGAGGTTATATCGTTTAACTGTGGAGTTCCTATGATCACCTTCCGGCTCCATCATCAGACCCTGGCTATCATACAGGATCAAAGTACTCGTCAGTACTAATCAAGCGAACCCAAACTCGATGGGGTTGTATTGTTTTATTGCTGAGTTCCTATGGCTACCTTCCAGCTCCATCATCAGATCAGCTCTATGTCATCATAATGTTGCATTGTCACCCGATTTACACATGCATGTAAAATTTCAGCTCAATCGGTTGAAGATATCTGCTTCAAAATTGAGTTGCAAGATTTGAGCCGAACATACATAGTTACATACAGTGCAAGCTAATAGAAAGCTTGTAAAATGATGCCAGGAGCAAACATTATATAATAGAGCTAATATACGCCCTGGGCGTTGTAAGTCGCAGGGCGGTTCCCGGCCACTGGAAGATATAGGAATGCGGACGGCGAGCAATTGATAGCTCAATGTCCGATAAGGACCAGACCCGAGCCAACGGTGTGTTGTGTTTCACGCGCACCTCAAAGAGATATCGGCATAAATCACGGAGCCGGTAGGATCAATGCCTGCCCGGGTTGTGGGAGTGTTCGAAAGAGTTACACTGGTAGGTTTTATGGTGGGCCCCTATACGGTGCTGACATCTCTATGAGGCGTGCGTAGGACATTACGTGTCTACGACAACTCGGGCTTAGTCCGGAAGACCAGACGGCGAGCTACACATAGCCCGTCGTCAGCAAACCCACGCCTACGGCGGCGGCTGGAAATCGGGATCGGGATCCCGGTGCTTCGGGTCATCCCCGATGTTCGTTCCCTCACGCGTGCGGCCGCCTCCTTCACTAGCATTACTGCTGTGCAGAAAGAGACGACCGCCTGCCATCTATAAATTCGCTGTCGCCGATCGCCCCACGAAGACACGGTGCTCCACCCAAGTGGAGCACACTTCCACCGTACCCATTTGCCTATACCACGCTTAGACAAGCTAGCGATTGTTCAATTTTAAATCAGGAATATAAACCATAGTCTAAACTGTTTTAATTGAATTTGGATCATGAATGCATTACAAAATTGAATATATTAATTGCATACAATCAGAATAGCTGTTAACAACAAAACAGCTGTTACCTATGCAACAGGATAATTAATTACCTATGTTCGGCACGTTATTAATAGGTTTCAAATTATAATTTAATATCAATCAGTTTTGTTCGCAAACCACGCTCATTTAGGTTTCATTTAATATAAAATGTGTGATAAATATTCCTGTGTGTAGCAAAATAGAATAATTTAATTAGATTTGTCAGGCATACCACCATAAAATGATATTAGATTTGCCACATATCATAACATGGCGGTACAGCGGCTCTGGAATGTTTTTAGACCTACGCTCTGATGGTTTCCAGGCCATCATGCACCCAAAAGCAGATTCCCTGATGGCCCGTATATGGAGTAGCAGCAAAGTTGTGTGAGCCAAAGGGTTAATAACCACGAACCTTAACCTTTATCCAGGATTAGAACCCGCGACACGAAGTGCAGTAGTCAATCGCTTTACTACTGGGTCAACCGTGCTGTCAAAACCGTGTGTCATTTATGAAAATCATCGTGAAAACTCATAATACCTGCATCATGACTGAGATACAACAATCATACCATAACATTTCTCGCTCTTGGGCGGAGCGAGAGGGTGTGTCAGTCTTTTACTCACTAAAAACTAATTCCAGTTGCTTCTTTGCTTTCATACCAGGGCCGGGTTTTCTTTTCAGAAGCGAACCCACTGCCGCAGTTGGCTTCGACCCTGCTGGGATCAGTGGGATTCTACGGTACTTACCTAGGCCACCTAGTTCCTACATTTCCTACGTTAAAGCCTATTTCTAAGCTAACCAAAAGATAGCTTAAAGCTAATCACAACTGACCCACAAGAATGGTGAAAAAATTTTAGTCAAACTTAGTCTGTGTCGCTAACATTTTTGTATTCTGTAGAAAGTTAAAATTTGTAGTGGAAAGTACCAAGAACTTTTAATCGCTTAGGCGTCACGTTTTTAATACGATGTTTTACAAAACTTTTATTAGGGTAGTATTTGTAGTTTTTCGTGTGTTGTTAAAGTTAAATACAAACTCTGGTTGTTGTATTTAAGTAATTAATTAGATGAGTTTCGCAAAAGTTTCTTGAAGTTAAAGCCTCTGCCTATTTACGTACATGGTTCCAAGAAAATTATCTTGCCATTGAAAACAGGACCACTATGTGGAAGCGAGATAGCTAGCTTTTCTCTCGAAAATAAAGTCAATATTATTTTTACATCGATAGGTTATTATTATATTTAATATGCATTGTGCCCAGCAAAAGTTATACCACCAATAAACTAAAAGTGAGCAAAAATAAGGCTGCGAGCGATAACCGCAACATGTTAAACCTAGATTAACTTCGCGTTTTATATTTATAGTGCGTAAAGAACTTGTCACTTTGTTAAATACTGCTCGCCATTTTATGACACCATGCGTACTACGGCGACAGCTTTTTTTTTTTAAATCTTTTTTCATTTTGTTGGCGCTTGCGGCGCTAAAATCAGATTCTATTACGTTTTTAAAGCATTTATAGTGTTCAGTTATGATTGTTTTTTTGTTGACATAAACGAGTAGATTGGCTGGGATTCCACCTAATGGTAAGCAGTGATACAAACAGGCAACTTGTTTTGTAAAAAAAAAAAATGGTTTTGTTCTATCCTTATATATAAAGTTTGCATTATTTGCCCAGCCTTTTCTCAACAATATAAGGGGCGACTTCCAGGCTAACCGCATGTTGCTCAAGAGCCAGTATTTTATATAAAGCTACAAAATAATGAATAATTAAAACGTATAACAAAAATTTTTTTTGAAACGACAGTACAAAAACTGGGCAATTGTGAATCGGACTCGGACACTGCGGATTCCGTACAAACTAACCTATGTAGGTATTGCTTCATGCCAAATTTTAGGGGTCAACAGGAAGTACTCTATGAATTTTGATTCCCTTGAGTTTCAAAAAACTTGTAGGTATTTCTACAAATTTTTGCCGACATAAACGGCCGTTTCTTTTTTTTCGTTAACTTAGAAGTTTCAGTTTTTCACAGCTTCAAGGGACCGCAGACCTACTTACTTTACTTTAAGATCCTATGTCCCCAAGCTGGGGCAGAGGGCGTCGACAGTACTCACCCATTGCCGCAGACCTAAGTATATGGTTTTAATTTCAACTCGATACTTCCACGCGTTCTCGAGATAAAAGGTCTTGACTGACAGACAGACATACAACCAAGTGATCCTATAAGGGTTCCGTTTTTTACAAGCTTTCTATTAGCTTGCACTGTATGTAACTATGTATGTTCGGCTCAAATCTTGCAACTCAATTTTGAAGCAGATATCTTCAACCGATTGAGCTGAAATTTTACATGCATGTGTAAATCGGGTGACAATGCAACATTATGATGACATAGAGCTGATCTGATGATGGAGCTGGAAGGTAGCCATAGGAACTCAGCAATAAAACAATACAACCCCATCGAGTTTGGGTTCGCTTGATTAGTACTGACGAGTACTTTGATCCTGTATGATAGCCAGGGTCTGATGATGGAGCCGGAAGGTGATCATAGGAACTCCACAGTTAAACGATATAACCTCATCGAATTTGGGCTCGTTTGATTCGTATTGATGAGTACTTTCATCCTTTATGATAACCAAGGTCTGATGATGGAACTGGAATGTGGTCACAGGAACTTCGCACTTAAACGACACAACCACATCGAATTTGGGCTTGTTTAGTTCGTATTGACGAGTACTTTCATCTTATATGGTAGCCGGGGTCTGATGATGGAGCCGGAAGGTGGTCATAGGAACTCCGCAGTTAAACGATACGACCCCATCGAATTTGGGCTCGTTTGATTCGTATTGACAAGTACTTTGATCCTGTACGATAGCCAGGGTCTGATGATGGAGCCGGAAGGTGATCATAGGAACTCAGCAGTTAAACGATACAACCCATCGAATTTGGGCTCGTTTGATTCGTATTGACGAGTACTTTCATCCTATATGGTAACCAAGGTCTGAAGATGGAGCTGGAAGGTGCTCACAGGAACTCCGCACTTAAACGACACAACCCCATCAAATTTGGGCTCGTTTAGTTTGTATTGACGAGTACTTTCATCCAATATGGTAGCCGGGGTCTGATGATGGAGCTGGAAGGTGGTCATAGGAACTCCGCAGTTAAATGATACGACCCCATCGAGTTTGAACTCGTTTGATTAGTATTGACGAGTACTTTGACCATGTATGGTAGCCAGGGTCTGATGACGGAGTCGAAAGGTGGTCATAGGAACTCCGCAGTTAAACGATACAACCCCATCGTATTTGGGGTCGTTTAGTTTATATTGACGAGTGCTTTGATCATGTATGGTAGCCAGGGTCTGATGATGGGGTCGGAAGGTGGTCATAGGAACTCCGCAGTTAAACGATACAACCCTATCGAATTTGGGCTCGTTTAGTTTGTATTGACGAGTACTTTGATCATGTATGGTAGCCAGGGTCTGATGATGGGGTCGGAAGGTTGTCATAGGAACTCCGCAGTTAAACGATACAACCCTATCGAATTTGGGCTCGTTTGATTCGTATTGACGAGTATTTTGATCCTGTATGATAGCCAGGGTCTGATGATGGAGCCGGAAGGTGATCATAGGAACTCAGCAGTTAAACGACACAACCCCATCGATCGTACTAGTTAGTTTTAATATACTCCTATAAAATAGGTACCAATTAAAAGGGCTTGCAGAGAGTAACTTTAAAAATAAAGTGACATTACTCTAAATCCAATATTTTCCTTTTTCTCAGTCATACTCTTGGTGGAGTGGTAGTGTTCATGGAACGTCTGGTAGGTTGGTTGCGGCTTTTGCGAGACTTCTTCGTCTCGTTCTATTCATGGAACTTCGTGTACATTCAATGAGGGAACACTTCAAAGATGATTTAGTGAGGTCTGTCCATCTGGTAGGCGATTGGCCGCGAGAACGTAGGCCCTCTACTCTTCCCTGTACGACTAAACGTAACAAAGAGCTTTTATTGCCTATGATATATCCACACATCATAAAAATTCGCTGTTGCACAATCGACGAAAGTTTTGGTTTTAATGCAAAGCTCTTTAAGAATGGAAACGTTAGTACGGTGAGCAGTCTGTTTTATCCTCAGTAGACGCCTCCAGCGTCACATTTCAAGAGCATCAATTTTTTTACGGTGCTTGAATCTTCTCCGCATTTCCCAGTATTTGTGATTGTGGATCCCAGGTAGATAAACTCTGGACAACTTTGCAATTGGCTATTTCATGTAAGTTAGGTTGATTGTTAGTCTTACGATCCACCAACATAATTTTTCTTTCTTAAATCCAATCTGGTAGACTTCTCAGGTGGACGCCTCCTTCTGCGAAGCAGTAATGCTAGCAAAGGAGGAGACCGACCGCATCAGGCAACGGCGCTCACGCCGCATCCGCCGCCGTAATTCCGATCCCGATTTCCTGCCACCGTAGGCGCGGACTTGGGCAATGGGTAGCTCGCTGTCCGTCCGTCCGGTAACAGACCGAACCAAGCTTAAGGGCGGGGGATGTCATTGGATGATTTTACCTACCATTAAAAAAACCTGGCAGACTTCCAAAGATAGCAGACTAAGTTTCTTATGCTTTCCTATAATATGGGTAATAAATGAAAGGACTTGCTGAGAATACAAATGTGATTTAAATAAGGCATAACTAAAAAGTAAAAAATAAATTACAAGTAAAAAAATCTTTTTAAAAACAAGCTTTCAATTAAATGGCCTAAAAAGAAGAAAATAAACTTTTCCTTTATAACTTTTACTATCAATTTATAACGGCATTACACAATTTATATGATACAAAAGCTTGTCGCGAGATTTAACTGTGTAAATACACAGCTAAATAACTTCATAAATTAAATAAGTTAAAAAACTTCATCTATTGATTTGAATATTTTCAAAATCTCGCGACAAGCTTTTGTATCATATAAATTGTGTAATGCCGTTATAAATTGATAGTAAAAGTTATAAAGGAAAAGTTTATTTTCTTCTTTTTAGGCCATTTAATTGAAAGCTTGTTTTTAAAAAGATTTTTTTACTTGTAATTTATTCCTTTTGAGGTAAGGAAACCTAAAAACGATTATAAGCCTGTAATTCTAAGCTAATGTTACAAAGAGAAAAGATTTCAAAAACTACGGGAACGAATTTAAAAATTTCAATAATCATTCTATTGATTATTGAAATTTTTAAATTCGTTCCCGCTACTTTTTCAATGTGTCGCTGCCGTGTGCTGTCTTTGTTTGTCTTTGTCATAATATTTTCTACTTTTATGCAGTCAGAGCTACTGGTAGAAGCTAGTATATTTTAAATACACAAAACTATTCGGAAATTCTCAGTAGGCCTGTTTTACGTAGTGGTTTTGCTTTTACCTTGTAACAACAACAACGAAAAGTCACCGTAGTAACGAAATCTAAGTGAGAAATCAAAGTCCAAAGTCCTGGATTTTGGTCGAGCTCGGCAGCTACGCTTTTAGTTGATTGAGCCTTTTGAACAAATATCTAGCCCTCTTTGGAAATAGTTACAGTTAGCACTAATTGCTCAGTCTTGCGGTTGATCTTCGAGGAAACTGTATATGGCCTAGTTTCTAGTACCTGCCTGCGTTCTGTACCTCTACCATGAGTTTTAAGCAATAGTATTCGTCGCTACTCGATATCGACGCGGTAAATATTTTGTATGGCAAATTTTGGTTCTGCAAGTGACCGCTAGAGGCGCTGCAAAATTTGCCATACAAAATATTTACGGCGTCGATATCGAGTAGCGACGAATACTATTGCTTAAAACTCATGGTAAAGGTACTGTTTAGGTTATCGACAGACTGAAGTAATTCACTTTAGACACTATTAATAATGACTTAATTGGTTTTGAAAACTCTATGAATATATTTAACCAAAGGATAAATTCTAGAGTTGCGGGCAGAAGTGTAGTACACGCCAAATAAGTTGAACCCGTTGCTTCAGTTTCGCGATACCACTTCGATTGTGACCTAAAATAAGTCATCGCGCATTCAAGGTCGACCGCCATGATGGTTCAACTTGAAGATTGTAACACAGATACGTATTAGTCAGCAAAAGTCTGACACACAGTCGCTTCTCTCTCTCGTTTCACCTAGAGAGGGTGGATTATTTGATGATTTCACAGCTTAAAAAAAAAACCACATATTTCAGCGCCTTCACATACACGTTTTTCAATTGAAACGGATAGCCACAAATGCAAATCGCCTTAGAGTGCAAACCTCATAAATGCGAAAGAGGTAACTTTACAAGAGGAAGAAAAAACCACGTCCTGTATTTACCCGACTGTGCCAGAAGGAGGGTTATGTTTTTCGAGAGTATTTATGTATGTATATATAATTGTTTGGCACGCTCTGCAGCCTGAATGGCTCGATGGATTTTAGCTTGAGAGGTGTCGTTAGATTCGTATTTACTGTGAGAGTGACACTGGGTATATCAAAATAATAAAAAAATAAAAATGGCGGATTTTTAGCGCCAAATTCAAATGTTTAGCACGCTCTGCGACCTGAACGGCTCGATGGATTTTAGTTTGAGAGGTGTCTTTAGATTCGTAATTACTTTAAAAGTGATATCGTAATAAAATAAAACTAAAAAAATAAAAAACGGTAATTAATATTTTAAATACTGGCAGTCGGGACCCATTCTAGAAAGTCAGCCGTCTAGTCAATAGATTGGAGTAATCTGCAATGTAATATAGGTATGTGCTCTCAATTCTAGAATGGGTCCCGACTGCCAGTATTTAAAATATATATAGATAAGTGCAATCGGGTACAACGACTTTCTTGTTTTAGGGCTGTTTCATGAATGCTCAGAAAACCAGTCGGATTTTTATTTTTTTTTAATTACCGAATTTTTTATTTTTTACTGTACAACTATGCATATACAAAATTATTTTTAGTATATGCGAAACCTGAATATTTTTTACACCATGTTATATTTTTTCCAAAAATATTTAAAAAAGATCACAATTTCGACAACACCGATACTAAGTACAAAACAGGTCACGGTAGGCCATTTTCAGGTAGGCCAGGGGCCAAAAAAAAAAATTGTGGACATTAGGTGTCAGTGCACAGCTGGGTGTGGGCGTCAACAACCCCTCAGTCTCCCGGCTGGTCCAATGACCATGTGTTTGTGTAAAATCCACGTTTGTAAAATTCACCAAATCCATTGTGTAAGTTATTATTATAAATTTAGGGTGACATGATCTATAAGATAAAAGTGCTTAAAAATTAAAAAAAAACGTAAAATTCATCGTTGATGGTGTTGCAGATTACTATTTTTCTGTATGAATCTAGTACATTCGCTCCGAGGTTTTATTTATGTGATTAATAAAAAATACCAAAACATACAAGAGCTTTTAATTCTAAGGAAACAAAAAACAATGTCGTTACCTCTGTTTACCTTGCAGTCGAATACACAATATAATAAAATGCTCCCCTTTATTAGGCACTCGTTCTATATTCGTATGATCATAAGGAATAATGTCTCGCATGGCGTTATTTCCGTTTATATTAAAACGTATGCCTATGCGTCACCTCGGCGTAAAACCCGCCGAAATCAAGACACGAAACATCAAGCAAATTAACGAAGAAAAATCCGCGCATCAAAAGATTTGCTTACACATAATATTAACGTGTTAAACACAAAGAAAGACTTCTAGCTCGCATATCTAATGAAAAATAATTTGGGTGCAGACAGCCGGCATTAATATTAATAAATAATAAGGTGACGGTTCGCACGGTAGTATATAAATCCGGCACGCTGTGAGCCGTCACAATAGTAATATATTAGGACAAATGTTATTACAAGCTCGACTCGTTATGTTATTTTTGTTCGCTCCCCCGAGTTAGGAATTCAAGGCGACTGTTGAAGCGGCCGGGGCGACCGCAGCACCCGCCGCGCTCGCGACAGTTGGCGCCCCTGCCGCTCCCGCCAACCGGAATAGCCCACTGTGCTCCAATGTTACACTGTGCCCAACTACCCCAGCACCGCACCGCAGCTAATTAAATATTCTATGCTAACTCTTTTTATATAGAGGCACTAAATTATAAATGATTTCATTAACAAAGATTTTAAAAATAAAATACATTTTTTGCACTGTTTTTTTAGTTGGCATTTTTTTAAGTAAAATGCCAACTAAAAAAACAGTGCAAAAAATGTATTTTAAAATAAAATGCCAGCGATTAACCCAGTAATCGTCGAATCGTTTTCACAACTCCGCCATCGCAAACCCACAGTTTATTTATGATGTTACAATATCTATGATCGATTACTAATTGCTGCTTTTTTCACGACACTACCTACACTTTGAAATAAAATTCACTGACATCGTCTATATTTATTGAATAGTGTCGTCATTAAAATAAGACGGTGTACAGGCAGTAGCCGGCAGGGAGCCTCGAGCACGCTCGATATTCTACGACTACCTTTACCGCAACCGCCTCAAGACTTCCGAGAACCAACGACCAAATGTTATAATTAATAATCTTCCTTTGAAGTAACTATTTTCAAGTACTCCTCTGAACGCAGTCTGAAATATGTAAAATTTATTTCGGTCCATCCCAAATAAATTGTATAAATTTTATACCACATGATTAGGAAATTTAAAAGATCACACTGATTCTTTTAGTTCAACTTTATGCAAAGACCACCCCAAATTCCTTCCTTATTCTCGAACAAGGAAGGAATTTGGGGTGCCAACCGAGACAAAAAATCAAGACAGAACCAAAGCTTTTTCAACTTGTTTATTTTTGCTATTATAAAGCGCGAGCCGACAACCGCTATCAACAATTAAGGCCATCAGGGCCCCTCATAATTACGTACTATAACAAATAAACTAGTAATTTTATTTGTAAAATATTTCAGCAAGCGCTTGTCCGACATTAAACGGCAAAAATACGGTCTGTATTATCACTCTAAATTAGAGTAAATATGATAAAAACTGTACCCGCAACCATTTCACGGTTGGCCGACGAAAATATTTGACCCAAACACGAGACGTGGGGCTTCCTCTTTTCACAAAATGTCTATCGGTAATGGAAATTTCCTTCTGTAAACTAACGTAGGTACATAAAGGAGACTTGTGCAAAGGACATGAACTCAATGCTGACTCTATTAAACTTTCATAACGTTCCCCAAGGGGATGTGGGTATAATCGACAATAGTGTGCCATCTTATCTATACCTCAGTTTTCACTCAATACGTTAATGTTGAGAATAATTAAATAGTTGGAACTGAATTCTCCGATCGTGGGGTCCGAGTGCTCACCAATTGTGCAAAGACCTTATAAGATGTCTTGTTATTGAACAGAGGTTAAGCATTACAATCATTACAATACAGTGTGGCAAAGCCACTAGTCTTTTGAACACAATTCCAGTCAATAGCAATATGGAGGAGTTTTATGACGAAATTTTTCAAATTGCTTTATGTACTTAATTAGTTTTAATTCGGGAAGGGTTCTTTTTTGTTTACCTGTATAATTATAGTAAGTTAAATATTATAGAACAGTTATTAGTATGTAGCAACTGTTAAAATATTGATTCTTATTTACATCTTATCTTTTTACTTATAAATAAATTACAAATAAAAAAAACTTTTTTAAAAACAAGCTTTCAATTAAATGGGCTAAAAAGAAGAAAATAAACTTTTCCTTTATAACTTTTACTATCAATTTATAACGGCAGTACACAATTTATATGATACAAAAGCTTGTCGCGAGATTTTGAAAATATTAAAATCAATTGATAAAGTTATTTAACTTATTTAATTAATGAAGTTATTTAGCTATGTACTGTGTAGGTATTTACACAGTTAAATCTCGCGACAAGCTTTTGTATCATATAAATTGTGTAATGCCGTTATAAATTGATGGTAAAAGTTATAAAGGAAAAGTTTATTTTCTTCTTTTTAGCCCATTTAATTGAAAGCTTGTTTTTAAAAAAGTTTTTTTTATTTGTAATTTATTTTTTACTTTTTAGTTATACCTTATTTAAATCACATTTGTATTCTAAGCAAATACTCACATTTGCTACCCATATCATAGGAAAGCATAAGAAACTTAGTCTGCTATATTTAGAAGTCTGCCAGGTTTTTTTTTTATGTTGGGTAAAATCATCCAATGACATCCCCCGCCCTTCGGCTTGGTTCGGTCTGTTACCGGACGGACAGCGAGCTACCCATTGCCCGCCGTCCGTAAGCCCGCGCCTACGGTGGCAGGAAGTCGGGATCGGAATTACGGCGGCGGCTGCGGCGTAAGCGCTGTTGCCTGATGCGGTCGGCCTCCTCCTTGGCTAGCATTACTTCTTTGCAGAAGGAGGCGACCACGTGAGAAGTCTTCCAGGTTGGATTTATGAAACCAAAATGATGGTGGTGGATCGTAAGACTAACAATCGACCTAACTTACATGAAATAGCCAGTTGCGAAGTTGTCCAGAGTTTATCTACCTGGGATCCACAATCACAAATCCTAGGAAATGCGGAGAAGATTCAAGCACCGTAAAACGATTGGACGCTGGAGGCGTTTACTGAGGATAAAACAGACTGCTCAACGCACTAACGGTTCCATTCCTAAAGAGCTTTGCATCAAAACAAAAACTTTCGTCGATTGTGCAACAGCGAAGTTTTAAGCTGTTTGGATATATCATACGCAATGAAAGCTCTTTGGAACGTTTAGTGGTACAGGAAAGAGTAGATAGCCTACGTTCTCGCAGCCAATCGCCTACCAGATGGACAGACCTCACTAAATCATCTTCAGAGTGTTCCCTCATTGAATGTACACGAAGTGCCATGAACAGAGAGAGATAGAGAAGTCTCGCAAAAGCCGCAACCAACCTACTAGAAGACCACTACCACTCCACCAAGAGTAGGACTGAGAAAAAGGAGAATATTGGATTTAGAGTTATGTCACTTTATTTTTCAAGTTACTCTGCAAGCCCTTTCAATTGGTATTTTGTTGGAGTGTATTAAAACTAACTAACTATTTACTTATGTAAATTTGTACGGAACCCTCCGTGCGTGAGTCCAAGTCGCTTATGACCGGTTAGAACTTATTTTATTCGATCCGAAACTCGATGGGATTGTGTCGTTTTATTGCGGAACTCCTATGGCCACCTTCCAGCTCCATCATCAGATCCTGACTGCCATATTGTTCAAAGTACTCGTCATTACAAATCTAACGAGACCAAAGACGAGAGGGCTGTGTCATTTAATTGCGGAGTTCTTGTAGCCACCTTCTAGCTCCATCATCAGACCCTGGTTACCATTATACATGATCAAACTACTCGTCAATACTAATCAAACGAGCTCAAACTCGATGGGGTCGTATCGTTTAACTGCGGAGTTCCTATGAACACCTTCCGGCTCCATCATCAGACCCTGGCTACCATATAGGATGAAAATACTCGTCAATACAAATCAAACGAACTCAAATTCGATGGGTTTGTGTCGTTTAACTGCGGAGTTCCAATGACCACGATCCAACTCCATCATCATACCCTGGTTACAATATAAGATTCAAGTACTCGTCATTAAAAATCAAATGAGCCTAAAGTCGATGGGGTTATATCGTTTAATTGCGGAGTTCTTATGGAAACCTTCCAGCTCCATCATCAGACCCTGGTTACCATATAAGATCCAAGTACTCATCAATAAATAAATTACAAATAAAAAAAACTTTTTTAAAAACAAGCTTTCAATTAAATGGGCTAAAAAGAAGAAAATAAACTTTTCCTTTATAACTTTTACTATCAATTTATAACGGCAGTACACAATTTATATGATACAAAAGCTTGTCGCGAGATTTTGAAAATATTAAAATCAATTGATAAAGTTATTTAACTTATTTAATTAATGAAGTTATTTAGCTATGTACTGTGTAGGTATTTACACAGTTAAATCTCGCGACAAGCTTTTGTATCATATAAATTGTGTAATGCCGTTATAAATTGATAGTAAAAGTTATAAAGGAAAAGTTTATTTTCTTCTTTTTAGCCCATTTAATTGAAAGCTTGTTTTTAAAAAAGTTTTTTTTATTTGTAATTTATTTTTTACTTTTTAGTTATACCTTATTTAAATCACATTTGTATTCTAAGCAAATACTCACATTTGCTACCCATATCATAGGAAAGCATAAGAAACTTAGTCTGCTATATTTAGAAGTCTGCCAGGTTTTTTTTTATGTTGGGTAAAATCATCCAATGACATCCCCCGCCCTTCGGCTTGGTTCGGTCTGTTACCGGACGGACAGCGAGCTACCCATTGCCCGCCGTCCGTAAGCCCGCGCCTACGGTGGCAGGAAGTCGGGATCGGAATTACGGCGGCGGCTGCGGCGTAAGCGCTGTTGCCTGATGCGGTCGGCCTCCTCCTTGGCTAGCATTACTTCTTTGCAGAAGGAGGCGACCACGTGAGAAGTCTTCCAGGTTGGATTTATGAAACCAAAATGATGGTGGTGGATCGTAAGACTAACAATCGACCTAACTTACATGAAATAGCCAGTTGCGAAGTTGTCCAGAGTTTATCTACCTGGGATCCACAATCACAAATCCTAGGAAATGCGGAGAAGATTCAAGCACCGTAAAACGATTGGACGCTGGAGGCGTTTACTGAGGATAAAACAGACTGCTCAACGCACTAACGGTTCCATTCCTAAAGAGCTTTGCATCAAAACAAAAACTTTCGTCGATTGTGCAACAGCGAAGTTTTAAGCTGTTTGGATATATCATACGCAATGAAAGCTCTTTGGAACGTTTAGTGGTACAGGAAAGAGTAGATGGCCTACGTTCTCGCAGCCAATCGCCTACCAGATGGACAGACCTCACTAAATCATCTTCAGAGTGTTCCCTCATTGAATGTACACGAAGTGCCATGAACAGAGAGAGATAGAGAAGTCTCGCAAAAGCCGCAACCAACCTACTAGAAGACCACTACCACTCCACCAAGAGTAGGACTGAGAAAAAGGAGAATATTGGATTTAGAGTTATGTCACTTTATTTTTCAAGTTACTCTGCAAGCCCTTTCAATTGGTATTTTGTTGGAGTGTATTAAAACTAACTAACTATTTACTTATGTAAATTTGTACGGAACCCTCCGTGCGTGAGTCCAAGTCGCTTATGACCGGTTAGAACTTATTTTATTCGATCCGAAACTCGATGGGATTGTGTCGTTTTATTGCGGAACTCCTATGGCCACCTTCCAGCTCCATCATCAGATCCTGACTGCCATATTGTTCAAAGTACTCGTCATTACAAATCTAACGAGACCAAAGACGAGAGGGCTGTGTCATTTAATTGCGGAGTTCTTGTAGCCACCTTCTAGCTCCATCATCAGACCCTGGTTACCATTATACATGATCAAACTACTCGTCAATACTAATCAAACGAGCTCAAACTCGATGGGGTCGTATCGTTTAACTGCGGAGTTCCTATGAACACCTTCCGGCTCCATCATCAGACCCTGGCTACCATATAGGATGAAAATACTCGTCAATACAAATCAAACGAACTCAAATTTGATGGGGTTGTGTCGTTTAACTGCGGAGTTCCAATGACCACGATCCAACTCCATCATCATACCCTGGTTACAATATAAGATTCAAGTACTCGTCATTAAAAATCAAATGAGCCTAAAGTCGATGGGGTTATATCGTTTAATTGCGGAGTTCTTATGGAAACCTTCCAGCTCCATCATCAGACCCTGGTTACCATATAAGATCCAAGTACTCATCAATAAAAATCAAATGAGCCCAAACTCGATTTGATTGTGTCGATTCCTTACGAAGTTCCTATGGTAACCTTCTAGCTCCATCATCAAAATCTGGTTACCATATAGGATCCAAGCACTCGTCAATACAAATCAAACGAGCCCAAATTCGATGGGGTTGTGTCGTTTAACTGCGGAGTTCCTATGACCACCTTCCGACTCCATCATCAGACCCTGGCTACCATTCATGATCAAAGTACTCGTCATTACAAATCTAATGAGCCTAAAGTCGATGGGGTTATATCTTTTAATTGCGTAGTTCCTATGGCAACCTTTCAGCTCCATCATCAGACCGTGGTTACCATATATGATCCAAGTACTCGTCAATACGAATCAAAGGAGCCCAAATTCGATGGGGTTGTATCGTTTAACTGCGGAGTTTCTATGACCACCTTCCGACTCCATCATCATACCCTGGTTACAATATAAGATTCAAGTACTCGTCATTAAAAATCAAATGAGCCTAAAGTCGATGGGGTTATATCGTTTAATTGCGGAGTTCTTATGGAAACCTTCCAGCTCCATCATCAGACCCTGGTTACCATATAAGATCCAAGTACTCATCAATAAAAATCAAATGAGCCCAAACTCGATTTGATTGTGTCGATTCCTTACGAAGTTCCTATGGTAACCTTCTAGCTCCATCATCAAAATCTGGTTACCATATAGGATCCAAGCACTCGTCAATACAAATCAAACGAGCCCAAATTCGATGGGGTTGTGTCGTTTAACTGCGGAGTTCCTATGACCACCTTCCGACTCCATCATCAGACCCTGGCTACCATTCATGATCAAAGTACTCGTCATTACAAATCTAATGAGCCTAAAGTCGATGGGGTTATATCTTTTAATTGCGTAGTTCCTATGGCAACCTTTCAGCTCCATCATCAGACCGTGGTTACCATATATGATCCAAGTACTCGTCAATACGAATCAAAGGAGCCCAAATTCGATGGGGTTGTATCGTTTAACTGCGGAGTTTCTATGACCACCTTCCGACTCCATCATCAGACCCTGGCTACCATTATACATGATCAAACTACTCGTCCATACTAATCAAACGAGCTCAAACTCGATGGGGTCGTATCGTTTAACTGCGGAGATCCTATGAACACCTTCCGGCTCCATCATCAGACCCTGGCTACCATATAGGATGAAAGTACTCGTCAATACAAACTAAACGAGCCCAAATTCGATGGGGTTGTATCGTTTAACTGCGGAGTTCCTATGAACACCTTCCGGCTCCATCATCAGACCCTGGCTATCATACAGAATCAAAGTACTCGTCAATAGTAATCAAGCGAGCCCAAACTCGATGGGGTTGAATTGTTTTATTGCTAAGTTCCTATGGCTACCTTCCAGCTCCATCATCAGATCAGCTCCATGTTATCATAATTTTGCATTGTCACCCGATTTACACATGCATGTAAAATTTCAGCTCAATCGGTTGAAGATATCTGCTTCAAAATTGAGTCGCAAGATTTGAGCCGAACATACATAGTTACATACAGTGCAAGCTAATAGAAAGCTTGTAAAATCAATTGTTAGTCGTTAGTCTCGCTGGAACACAAAAACGGCTTGACAATTTGGTTTTTTTTTTAATTTTGTTTTGTTCAATTCAATAAAGGGATGGTTGGCAGATATTTTAGTAATATTTTTTGTTTTATTGTTATATAACGCTTGACCACTATCTCACCTTATGGCAAGTGATTATTTGTGCTCGACCCCGGAGCACACTTGCCTAAAAGTAACCTATTCACTCTAGACTTAAAGACCCCTAGGTTGTAGCTATCAAGGAACTTAAGAATTCCACTCCTTTGCAAAACAATTAATGTGTCCATAAAACGTTTTGTGCGTATGGGTTTTTTTTATGGTAGGTAAAATCATTCAATGACAAATCCCGACCTTGGGTGGGCGGGAAATAGTGTCAGACTCTTACTGACTAAAAACCTACCCTGTTCCAATCATTGCCCTCGTCCCAGGGCCCCGGGTGACATATTCACATAACCTTTGGCTCCAGTAGGTTGTGCGTATGGGTGGGATGTCCTCCATGTACCGGCGGCGCATCGCCGTGCGCCTGGTGGCCTATGATCAAACGGGCTGGGCGGAATTAAGTAACTCCGACGCATATTCCCCGATATGCAACCGGTAGAAAACCGACCGGCTTGCAAGACTTTGGAGCTTCGACTATGTATACCAACTTAGACAATTATTAAAACAGCGGTAGATAGGTGACTTGCCTCTGGCGCGTGGACCGCTGAAATTGTGCCTATCACATCGGTCGCGACGATCACACACATTTGGCGGCTAACGCTATTTCACTCGCACGACAGCTCAGTTTCTTATCTCTGTCCTTGTCTATCAGCGACTATAGGTTTGCGACTGTGATGATACTGATCATAGACGTGTGAGTTTCGAGTCTAGGTTTTCTGATTGCGATGTTAGCGCGTAACTTATCTTATATCAATGTATACCAACGGTGATATTCGATACATAGCTCTAGAACTTATCGTGTACTGACTTCAATTGTGTTAATTGTATTTAAATCGCTGTTTAATGAGTATAGGACAAGCTTTAAAAGTCAGCTGTTCACCTTGTCGTGAAAGTTATAAAAGTCAAATGAGGGTAGCGGATGTGTTTAGTAGGCTGGTCTGGCCACCTGGTACCTTGAGAAGGTAAGACGTTGCATGTATCTGCATCTACTTTACTTCAACGATTCAGCACCTATTTGGAACAATCGTGACCCGTTTTCATTTCTGTTTAGACTTTATGGCCTACTTTGGTGTTAATTCGTGTTCCGCCTAAGCTCGTAAAATGTACTGCCATTGCTGGCAACACCTACAATTAGTCGCTATAAATGGATAATTCCATAACCAACACAATGGATTGGCATTCACATAATTTAAAATAGAAACTGCAAAACTATAAATTGAATTGGGTAATTTTCTATTAGTCGAAACGATTGGCGCAGCGGTTTGGCGATTGGCTGCTGAACTACGTGCCACGGGTTCGATTCCCAAGGCGAACAAATATTTGCCTGGCTTACAGACAGTTGTTACGGGTCTTGAGTATGTGAGTTTAAATGTTTGTGGAGACGCCTACGATACAGAAAACATTCCTAGTGTGAGGCTATGTTGGAACCACGGTTAAGATAGAATAATATATGCTTTCACTAACATTAACACTTCGATCCACAACTACCCAACTTGTTCATACAAAAGTAGACTCTAAACATCGGAATTAAGGCCTATAGTGGCGTGGATGTGAGAGGACACCGGTGTCCTCTGAGCTAGGACAGATTAAAAAGAATAAAATGATTCAGCTATTACACCAAGGCGTTATAGAAACACTAGGCAGACGAAACAGTAATATAATCTTTCACGGTCAAACGTATGGTAAATTATAGTAGTGCAAAATAAGCACGGGTTGCGGACGGCAAGCAATGGATAACTCGCAGTCCGCAAAGAACAATGCTCGAGTCGAGAGCGCTTTGTATTCCACGCGCCTCATAGAGTTGTCAGTATAACTGACAGCGCCAGCTAGGTCCAATGCGTACTTGTGGGTAAAACCGACCTTCATACCTTAATGTAGTAAAATTCAGGAAAAATTAAAATTTTAACAGCCTACGGTCGACTAGGATCAGTTATTATATAATAATAATAATAATAATAACCCCATCGCTGTATCTCTACGTTGACGTCGTGATGGGGCTTGCGTGCTCCAGTAAACCCTAGGTTGTAACTCGCCTAGGGTGAGGGGCCAGACTAAGAGAGATACAATCCGCAGGGCAGTTTTGTGGCGAACTGTTTGGCATTAGCGACCCCACGGACCCGATCTCCCGGGAGAATTCTCGTTCTTCATCTCCGGCTTGCCTTTATTGGCCGGCCGTAGTGAACACTGACGAGGAACAGAGCTCCCACCTCTCTCTTGCCTTTATTGGCTGGTTTGAGTGGAGATTCGCAAGAGCAATCGTGCTCGGGAGAAGGATGTATAATCCAGTAAGGTGCTGGTAGGGATCTTGACCGCACTTCCGGGATTGTCCTGATAGCCGTGGTATACCTCTCCACTCCTCAAGCACCTCAGGATATGTTGCCCTCTTGTTGCTACGTCACTTCGTGCTAGCGGCCGTTTTTGGGGGCCCATTTATTGAGTGTGCTAGTCACCCCCTGCCTGTTTACCGATGGATATTAATTACATTGTTTAGACAGGGGCCATAGTTTTCACATAGTTCTTGGTAACCAGTCCACTTAAGAAAAAAACCATAGCCCTATTGTCTTTATTTTCCATATGTCACAATAGTTTTCACCAACCGGGGGTTGTCCTTGGATGCACTAGCATTGCGCGTACAGGGACAATCGTCGGTTGGCATCTCGTTCCATTAAAAGTACCTAAAGGGCCTCTGCAAGTTGGTTTCGGCTCCTCGTACGCCTTCCAAAGGTCCAGGACCTCAGGGTTCTGAGATAAATAAATTCAAAAATAATAATAATAATAATTTATTTGAAAGACAACACTGGTCCAATGGTTAGTAAACAGTAGTAGTATATGATGCGGTAAAAACCGCGGCCCTGAAATGCGAAGGGCTGCCTAGAAGAAAACGGGGGAGATTTAGTCAGTAGGTACTCTCTGACACTCCCTCTCACTCTACTCAAAACGTTAAAAAAATAAAAGAAAAAACCTAGATAAAAAAAAGGATATCATATGCCTCCCAACGTATTCTTTAAAGTCCACTGCATAATAAGCATAAACATTCTATAGTAGGTTACCTGTTATAGGTTCTACTATGCAGGTTGACACTTCAATGTGTGCTACGACCAATTACCAGGATAGCAGCCGTTAACATGTGATACTCGACACCTCACAGGCAGAGAGATCATTAGAACCTAGCCAACAACCCTGCCTCTAGAGCTCGACCTAACTCGAGCCTAATCTTCAACATAACTAGGATACCTGACGATAATCTCTATACACCTCACATGAAAATATTTTCAAGCTAAAGTTGGGTATCCACTATGTTCCCGAACTAAGGCTAAGAACTCATGATGCGGCGTTTCAACCATGCCCGCCGCGGTAGAGGAAACGGCTGCTTTAGTTTTTAAACTCACGAGACCGCAGTTTTGTACGGTTACGCAGCCGTCGCGGTTGCGATTTCCGCCAGCAAACCTGGTGGGTGATTATCGCAAGACATGCTGTTGCAAGACGTCCCCCTGGTGCAATAGGAATCGCGAACAATCGCGTACTCTACGGGCGTAAAACGCGTCGTGAAATGTTTTTTAATTTTTAGAATAGAATAGAAATACTTTTATTCGAGACAGACACAGTACAACGGTTACAAACAAAAAGTACAGAGTACGCATGACGTACGTTTTTACATACTGCATTCTACAGAAGTTGCGGGCCCGCAACCGCTAACGCCGCGGTTGAAAACCGCTTCGTGAGTTCTTAGCCTAACTGTGCTCCGCGCATCTGTATCTCATCTCTCCGCGCGCATAACTATAGCACATGGTTCATCTTATTTGCCGCGTTCTATCCCCGGCTTAAGATACGAGTATATAGAGAAATGTACACAGAAATGTGGTAGTTTGATATTTAAGTTTTGGTGCCCAGTAAGTTCGTATAGAGCATAAGTTGAAGAGCACTATTCTTGCATACTAAGTAGCCTAAAATTCCGTGCGACTGTATGAAAACTAGGAACGGAAGCCAAGGAAATACAAAGGGGAAATTATATGAAGACGGTTAAGGTGACACAAAGTTTTTAGGGAGATTTTGGTATTGCGAGACCTTCTACATCTATTATTAACCGACTTCAAAAGGAAGGAGGTTCTACTCGTATGTTCACGATTGTACACCGATTTCAAAAATGTTTTAAGGAATATATTTACTCCTGAATTGGTCCTATGAAAATATAGTCATTATCTGTGTGTCTAGTAGTGTGACAAACTATATTATCACTGTATTTTCATGTGACTCTTTTTAAATTTTACGTAAACGCGATCGACACGTTTTTAACGTTCGGCGCTCCGATTGGTTCACTCCAAGCTTTTAACCAATCAGAGAGCCAGACGCGGCAAACGTTTCGATCGCGTTATTGTAACCTAACCTAACGTCTTATTACAGTAAATTTTTATCCAAATCCATTCAACTGTCTAAGCTTGAAGCAGTAACAAACATACTCACACATATAAATATTCGCTTTTATAGTATTAGTGTAATTACATACATATCAAAGCGCCTACATGGTTAATTAATCGCCT
Organism: Leucania comma; assembly: GCA_958295575.1. Taxonomy (NCBI): domain Eukaryota; kingdom Metazoa; phylum Arthropoda; class Insecta; order Lepidoptera; family Noctuidae; genus Leucania; species Leucania comma. The sequence continues at coordinate 9,049,549 of OY282469.1, forward strand.
CATAGTATCTACTAATTGCATTATGCCAACAAAGGATCCCTATTCTATAGTTTCAATTTATCTACCCGTGTTTTTTTTTGTGGTGGGAAATCATCTAATCACATCTGATTTCAATGTTAGACTTTAATTGATTAAAACCACACCTATGCCCTTCGGTTGCCCTTTGCGTTCTAGAACCTCGAGTTTTTTTCTGGATAACCCCGCAGTGATAGCGAACATCGGCCTGTTGCCCCTACAGTTAGCTGATATCTCGCTGAGGAGCACGTTGTACACAACGCGCTGTCGGCGACTTGGACTCAGTCAAGACGATTACCAGACGGCCGGAAAGCGAGCTACCCATTACTCGTCGTCCGCAACCCCGCGCCTGCCGTGACTGGTAGCCAGGATCGTCTGCTATGGCTGTGTTATTAATCGTCTAGCCTTTTCCCAACTAGCCTTTTTTTTTAATTATTTGACCTAATTACACGCTAGAATTATTTTATTATTTGTATTATTTTGGAAATATTTGCATGCCAATGTCCAAGGCAAACATGACGATCTAAATTGCATTTTAACATCTCTTGCATGCTGACAATTGATTTTGTGATGTATGTATTGTACTAATTTTTGAGCAAATGAATGATTATCTTATTTTATCTTATCTTGGGGCCAGCTTCTAATCTAACCGGATACGGTCGAATACCTGTGTTTTACATAGATCCACTGTCAGTCCTCGACAACCCAGTTACTCGGCAATATGATACTCCTTAGATGGATAAACTGACAGTCGAATACATAGACAGCATACAGTCCATAATCAAAAATATATCACAATCATAGTTCCATACAGTGGAGGCCTTAGGGGGTGGCGAGCGGGGCAAGCGCCCGGCCCATGCTCTTGTAGGGGCCTGACGTAATAACTAGATTAGAAAAATAAGCTAATATTTGAAATGTTTCATAACCTTTCATAGTAAAGATTATATAAATAGTAGGATAAGTATGTAATTAAACAAATTCGATGACACGAGATCGGTTTTCAACTCTTGTTGTTATTCAACAATTGTTGAAAAATAGTAAACATTATTTTTATTTTGGTGTAATTTCTCTTTAGGGCGTCGTCGTTGGGGCATAGCTTACCATCGTTATCGTATTTATAATTGTTTTTTTTTTTTTTAATCTTAGAAAATACTTAATATTTACTATTTGAAATTAATGTATTAGTTTTTTTATAAATTTTGCATTTCTCACCTTTCATAACGAATACCTAGTTTTGATTCACATACTTGGCAAAAAGGACAAGGGCTTCGCGAAGGGATATCACCCAGGGCCTCGCGAAGGTCTATCGCTCGGGGCCTCATAACAGTTAAGGTCGCCTCGTGGTCCCATACTAACAATTTTATTTACCAACCCTTATAATTTACATAGTTTACAACTACATTTCTTTGAAATTGACAGTAATGGCCCTCTCTCACGCCTGATTACACTCGAACATTCCTTGCCATCTCCGATCGCGTCTCACAATAAGTTATAACAAACCCATACGTCCCATAGGGGTTGTTTAGTTCATTATTTTATTCGTGACTTTTTAATTTCATTACGTCCGACGCCCTTTAAGGAGATTAAACACAAATTGAACGAGTTGTGGACTGTGGAGCTGTATGGTGAAGTAATTATTTTTTGTTAGGGTGTCGAGTTTAATGGGCCGGTGACATGTGGCCCCGCCGGGCTCGGGCAGGGGATTAACTGTTATAACATCAGCCCCGACCATATGGAAAACTTGTCGCGGCGACAACGTGACCTCTGTTCCACCGCGTGTGTGTCGTACGGCCATGTCGGCCACTTGTTCACTGACACGCTCGTCACCACTGACATCAGCCCTGGTAATTTATGGTTATTGTAATTAACTAACGAAAAAACTTTTCCGAATAAAATCCCGTAAGGAGTTTCGACCTAATTTGAATTTTTAAATATTTATAAGGAATTAATTTCATGAATTCAGTCGTAAATAAAAAACTGGAACGCTTATTTTGTTTACTAAATTACTATTCTGTGTCAGCATAATTTTCTATTCAAGATAAGTGCGTCAGCATCTCTGTTGTAAGCTACCCGCTTAGTTGTGTAATTTGTGACATAATTTATTAATTGATAGCGTTACAAAAAACAGAATGCGAAATTATGCAAGCTACAACTACATGCTCTTAGCTCGCCTTTGTGAATAAGTAGCGAAAGGATGCTAACAAGCCACGCCACACAATTTATGCATAATAGCCATCTTTAAACCCAACACAGCTTGTTTGCATTAACTGCTACATTATTTACAACGACTTTAACATTTTTGAATTTATATTACGATCGTCAACTTTGTAGGTTCAATTTACGTAGAACAGCACGCGATCGCGGGGATGGCAACTAAATTTGGCATTACCATTCATATGGACGGCTGAGCGGAGTCAATTACCCGGTATGGCGGGCGGGACTGCGGCGGTGCCGCGCCTGTGTCCACTGCACACAGCACACACAGTCCGCAATAAAACGCGGACCCGACGGCCGTTCTCGATCACTTTGATCGGCCCGGATGTCACAGTCGTTTCGAACAGTTTCGCCAAACTGTCCACCAATAAATACAGTTTAATTTTAGAATAATTCGCTACAGCTACCCGGAGCCACGATTCATGGCTCTATAAAGTTATCTTGCGAGTTGTTTATTGTAATACAAATGTAACGTGTCACACGCCCGGAAAGGGGCTCCGGAATAAAATGACGACGTTTTACATAAACGAACTATGTCATGTCGTGATCGTGAGCAATAACTACTTAACTTTGATTGTTTCTTTGTGGAGGGGTTAACAAATATTGCCTATTTATAAACACCGATTATTAGATAAATAACGTTTGTTTGTTCTTGCTTTTTTATAGTTGCGAAATAAGAAAATAAAATCGGACTATTATTAAAATCTGATATAAAATAACGTTTGTGTTGTAAACATCAAATAACTTCACAATAAATTAAATCAAGTCTAGACTATATACTCGTATTTCAAGGAACTTATTCAATAGATTTCTACGGTAAAACTTTGAATCGTCAAATTAACTTTGACTGTGTCATTAATTAGCGAATGAAGCTTTGTTTACACAAGTGTTTATGGGAGCTTCATTACAAGAATACGACGTCCACGTGAACATATAAATACAATGTTTATGATGTGATACATGGAGTCACAGCTAACGAATGTCGTGGAGCACGCAGATGTCGAACCCGCACTCATTTGCGACAATCGCCGCGGCCATTGAGGACTGATTGTTTAATTGCTTCGTTTAATCAATTGACCGCTTGAGAAACCCACTCCGCCTCCGCCCTGTCCCCGGACGCTAGTCGCTTATTTATTAGTAAACTGCTCCGGGTCAATAAATCCTCCGGTTAAACGACATTTTATTAACGAATCCGTTGACGTGTCTTCGCCACTGCTATTAAATTCTAATAAGTACTTCTGGTTTCGAATTGTTGACAAACGCGCCAGCTTGAGTTTAACTCAGGGGCTTTACCATGATGTGTTAGAATGTGAGAGATGGAGCTAGACAGATTATAAAACGTGGCGACAATAAAAAAATACTCGTAGTACTAGTCCATAGCAATATTATTAAAGTACCTAAAAATCCTAAAATCAAAATAAAAAAAGGTTTTTTCAAACAAACTCAATCATTAAACCGTAAGCAAAATAGAACACCATTTATAAATATCGGTACAATAACGATGATTTTTTTCTCAGTTAGCAAAGAAGTTTTTTTAGTAATCGTGAACTTCATAAAGATACAAAATGCTAAAAATATAGTCCTATTATTATGTCCTGTGATTAAACTACTGGATTTATTCGAATAATTTTTGGTATACAGACAGACTGAGAACATCATGCATGAGGTACCTATACGCAGTATAGTTTGTTATCGTATTGTCAGCGCCACAACAGTTCAGTTTAGGCCGTCATATGGATCGCATTAAGAGCCCGTGGTAGAGCTTCAGTTCATGTGGGGTTTACAAAGTATGCTGCAATATTACGTAGTGATCAGCGGAGAGACATTAACCCAATACAGAGGCTAAAGAGGAATAAGCTTAATTTATATTTCCCGAATAACGGTGGACTAAAATAAAAGACGGCCGTATTTAAAACGTCCTATTCAAAATATTTGCACAGCTTCTGATTGCATTGCTGTTGTTCCAGCTTTCACTGGCCGAACGCTTGGCTGAACTTGGTGAAACTTTCATTAATTATCCAAGTCAAGACTAGTAATCTATACACTACGAACTAGCTTGTGCGGCAGCCAATATTTTACCCATTTAGTTTTGTCCAATTGATTTTGCAAATTCAATGCACCTTTAGTTACATTTGAATTGGTTTAACTTTCAATGAGTACCTTTTGTGAATCTTATAAATAGCTTACAGCTGTGTTCTCGTTAGGAGCCAGGTACAGTACAATACATCAATGACAAAGCCGATTATCAAAGCCTATTGATTCCATTTTTCGCTGCTCTCGAGTTCCAAAACGAACCTGGCTGATCCCTTTATCCTGTTTAGACTAAGAATAGAGACTAAAGCACTACCAACACGCCTATACAAAAACAGTGTATTACTTACCAAATTATATTGAGGCGTTTATGCCGCCATCATCATATTAAACGCGATGGATATAGAGTAGTGGTGTATGAAGTCGATAAACTTTAATAACTCCACCTCGCCATAGAACACGCTTGCTCTATAACATTGTTGCTGTAAATCTACGAAAACACAACACGCGTTTACTGAAGCATTGACTAAACGATCGACAGAGCTCAACGGAAGGGATAAAACTGGCTTGTAACATCAGAACATCGGACACAACCAGACTAATGCGACTCGGAAGACTCGACCACTGAACGTTCAGATAAATTCTCGTTTATTTTCCACATAAAAAAGTAGATGTTGCGTGAATTACACGTAAAATGCACATTCTCTTTTTGCTGTCTGTGTGTCTAGTGCGAGTTAACTTTACATTAACGCGATCAAAACGTTTATGACGTTCAGCGATTCTATTGGCCTACTCCAAGTTTTTAACCAATCAGAGAGCAAACCCCGTTATACATTACGATCGTGTCAACATAAAGACACTGATCGATATCACAGCCGCACACATTCCCTCGTCAATTGATTCAACTATTTCTGGAGTCGTTGTTAATCCAGCTCGGCTTCGCCGCTAACTAGTATTGAACGAGATCGGGTTCAGACTACCTCGGCGCACGTAAGGATGCTATTAATTAACATTTACTAAGACATTACGTACTCTACTCTTCATAGTTACATGAAACCAAATCTCAGAGTCGTTTAATCTTCTGTAAGCTAGTAGTTTTACGTTAATAGAATATGTCTCCAATTACGTCGGGTAAATTGATGTTTGGATTATTCTAATTAGAGATGCTTGATTATAATTGCGATGTATACAATCAAAGGAGGGATCCCTCACGTTTTGGTTCGGTGTGCTCTTATGAAGTAATAATTCTAAAGTGGCTTATTACTGTCTCTAAGAAGGAGAAATGCAGGTGCCGCAAACAACGAAAGTTTGTCGGGACAGACGGCGGCTCTTATTATAATAGTGGAGCGCTCCCTGCCGCTGTAACTTATGGAGGATCACTTGAATATACTAAATTAAATAAAGTCAGGAACTATGACATTTTTTAGAACTAATAAAGGCTAGGTCTTCGTTTTTCTGGCATCACTCTGGGCCCAGAGGCGGTTAAACATCTGTATTTTTTGGTCAAAACGACATTAGTCGTATAGGGATAGCCATAGATATATCTGGAAACCTATTAAGTTTTCCAGATAATTGCCTATCCTTCAAATGTTGTTTATATATGTCGCGAGAGTGTTAGTCCAATATATGCGACCAACACTCTCGCGTTTATCCCGCCAAGGTCACACATCCACGTCCAAATACTCCATCTCGTCAGGTCTTCTGTCACCTATGGGGATTGAAGAGCTAAACGAGATGGCGTACCCAGCCGCAAACACACCCACTAGGACACGAAAATACTCGGATCTAATAAAATTAGTCTGCTTATCTTTGCTCTGCATGATTGGCGCCTACAGACAATTGTTCTGGGTGCGGATATCTTGTACTTATATCGATACCAGAAATATCAATCAACCTATGGGTATTTTACCTAAACTTTAAAAATATCCTTTAGGAGGTAGGTGGAACAGAGAGCAATGTGCCACATACGAGTACCTCCGTTGGAAACGGAGAATCCTCTGACCAGATGGGTGTAACGTTTGGTGGGCAACTGCCCGACAGATGATTTCAGGCTGTTCTGTATGTTCAAATCGCGTGGAGAACTTTATTTACGCGATGCAGGATTAGTTCTTATGTAATGCCATAGATGTCGCTACAAGATAATTGACGTAAAGGTTTTTTTTTAATCCCATAAACTGGTACTTCTGGTATCGACATTCAAGTTTACATATTTGTGAATACACCACACATCGCTCTAAAGAAATAATTCTTAGCGTCGCGCAACGACTTTTTTAACAAAGAAAAAGATCCTATATAGACTTATATCGCTAGTCGTAACACATTTTGAAAAAAATATATGTATAAACTAGATTTTTTTTATTATTATTGATAGGCTCGCGTTTGACCACTATCTCACCTGATGGTAAGCGATGACGTGACCGACGATGAAGCACGCTAGCCTAGAAGTAACCTATTCACTCTTTACTTAAAGACCCCTAAGTTGTAGCTATCAGGAAACACAGACTCCGGCAGGGAGTTCCACTCTTTAGCTGTACACACAATAAATGTATTCCCAAAACGCTTTGTACGTATGGGTGCAATGTCCACCATGTACCGGTGGCACATCGCCGTACGTTTAGTGGTCTGATGATGAAACGGACTTGCCAGAATTAAATTGTGTAATTCCAACGTACACTCCCCGAAATGTAGACTATTTGCCTAATATTTTAATATACGAATATTTACATATTTTTTTTCGTAGAACTTAGCGTAATTTATTTTGTTTGTCTAACACAGACAAAAAAGCGAAGATCAGGCAAAAACCATTGGATGTATTTTTATGAAACTTTCACAAACTAAAAATATAATTTAATTACCAATCTTTTGATATGCGGCTTATAATCATATTGTGAATAATAAATGAAGGACATATTATTATTGCGCAAATAAAAATCTTGATGTACGAGGAGCGAGTATGGCCTTAAATTTGATATTCCTTCATGATTGTGGATATCTATTACTTAAAAGATAAAATTGCGCATTTTGAAATCCTAGTTATTACCTATATCCTTCGTTCAGAACACGAAAACACAATATTTGTGCTGTACGTTGTACATATATCCTCATTGCATACACTCTACAGGTAACATATGTAAGCTCCTGTACCTACTATAAAGTTCACACAACCTCATAAGCAAATACGTACTTTGCCAACAATCTTACTTAACATTATAGTTTGCGTGATTTCAATTAGTTGGGTTCAGTACCTGCATACCTACTCTCTCGTGTACCCACCTTTTAAATCAAATAAACCACATTTACAGAATGAAAAGTTTACTCGCTTCTAACCACGTAAAATAATACCACAGAACTCTGAAAAGTCTACATAACTTACTACGGTTTTTGAATTTAAATTCAGATAGGGTTAATTCAAAGCTTACGCTATGATGTTTAACTTTGTAGGTTATGCTAGTATGTTAATTAAACAAAATAGTGAGGTGACTGTTGTTTCTGTTAATTTTGATACAACTATTTGTTATTTTTTTTATTATTTTTTTAGCCAGTGACTCCACCCAGTAATTAGAGGTCTGTTTGAAAAGACCAAACCCGTTCAATTTGCAAAACAGAGTTGTTACGTATTGTTATAGTTTAATAGTTGTTGTGGTAGTTGTTACCTTTGTTACAACGTCAAGAAAAAACCGGGCAAGTGCGAGTCGAAGTCGCGCACTGAGGGTTCCGTATAAACTTACCTATGAAAACAGTTCAATTTTCGAATCGAGTCTCAAAGAATTTTAGATCCTGAATACAGATTTTAAAAAGTAGGCTCTAAATCAATAGATGTAAGTGTTTCTAAATAGAAACACTGACACTACCGATGTATCGATTACTTCTCCAATATAACTTTATAATTCAATGTCAATATATTTACTGGGTATGACTATATTTACTGAATATGTAAAATATATTTCCGTCGGCCTGCCTGGCCTTTTCCATGGCAATTGTAAAGTAAAAAATTCTGAATCACAATAAGAACTCACTGTTGAAGATAAAATCAACAGAAAGATAAGTAAACAAAATAACGTTCAATAGCCAAGTTCTATTTCTGCGACTTCAGTGATGCTATCTATCTGTCGTGATTTTTTTTATATTCAAAATAAGAAACTTTCACTCCTTATAAGATTAACTCTGAATTGAAAATCGCTTTATATATATTATTTTTCTTTTCCTTCTTTTTCTGATGACTTTAAGTCTTCTAATGAGGCTTATTGTAACGACCACGTTCCGGAGCCAACCACTGGCAACACGCACTGATCAAACTATGGTGTATTGGACGTCAAGATACCGCGCAGCTTACCGAACTCTGCCCATCGCCCGGTCGCGGGAATCCGATAGATTCAAGATGCACAGGACCATACGTTGTGGTGGCACTTGGAGGAGGCATATGTCCAATAGTGAACGTCTTTTGGCTGAAATAACGATAATATTTTGCTTAGAGCTTCGCTAAACACAATGGCTTAGCGTGCTGCCGAGTCGACACGTTACTTGCTTTTGAGATATCTCGTATATTGTCGAAAAAACTGTCGGTTTAGTTTCATTTTCTAAAGGTAATCGTAACGTAATCTAAGTTTACGATTACAACAGCAAAACTGGATTTAATGTTTATTTTTAGGGATCCTTATTGGATTACTTTGTTGTCCGTGTATCTGTCTGTCAAGACCTTTTAACTCAAAGCGCGCGGAAGTATCGAGTTCAAGTATGCGGTCCCTTGCCACTGTGAAAAATTAAAACTTCTAGGTTAACGTTAAAAAAGATACAGCCGTTTATGTTGCAAAAAATAACACATTTTGACACTCTCAAGGAATCAAAATTCATAGGTTAGGTACATCCCGTTGACCTAGAACCCTGAAATTTGGCATGAAGCAAGGTCTTATAGCACAAGTATAGGAATAAATCTGAAAACAGTAAATCTATCCTTACGTCCAAAAATCAAAACTTTTTTCGATTCGGAAAAATCTTCGAGACACTTTTCGGGAATTGAACTCTTACACCCATATTTATAAACAAGTAAAACTAAATACTTGAGTAAAAGTAACTACTATTTGTATTCTATAGTTAAGAAAAATTTGAATTTTGAACGCAGATTTTAAACGTCAAGTAATGACTTAATAAGATTTTACTTAGTAACAAGTAAATACTTCTTTATAAATACGGGTGTTTATATAAGTTAGTTTGTACAGAACCTTCATTGTGATTCGCCCATTTCATTTTTCTCAAGTTGAGTTACCGACAGATGGTCATGTCAAACATATTCTTAGCAACATGATTACTATTTCATTGTAGTTATATTTCAGTTTGAAGATTTACCAAGTACAGTAGGTATTTAATAAAATATAGAAATAATAAAATCAATTAAGTCTAATTGATTTAGTCTGTTGACACGTCGAAAATAAATCATTTTACAGCGATTTACGGACCATTAATAAAACATTTTATTAATAATTTAGGTAGAACATTAGTTTATAACGTTGATCGTTTCCGTCGAGCGTAAACTGGCTGCCTGGCTACTTATTTTTTTTTTTTTAGGAGGTAAAATCATCTAATGACATCTCGCGCCCTTGGGCGGAACGGGAGATAGTGTCAGACTTTTACTGACTAAAAACCCACTTCTTTCCCTTCTTTCCTTTCTTTCCCTTCTTTCCTTTCTTTCCCTTTTTTGCCTTCTTTCTCTTCTTTTCCTTCTTTCCCTTCTTTCCCTTCCTTCCCTTCTTTCTCTTCTTTCCCTTCTTTCTGTTCTTTCCCTTCTTTCCCTTCCTTCCCTTCTTTCTCTTCTTTCCCTTCTTTCTGTTCTTTCCCTTCTTTCCCTTCCTTCCCTTCTTTCTCTTCTTTCCCTTCTTTCTCTTCTTTCCCTTCTTTCCCTTCCTTCCCTTCTCTCCCTTCCTTCCCTTCTCTCCCTTCCTTCCCTTCTCTCCCTTCTTTCCCTTCTTTCCCTTATTTCCCTTCTTTCCCTGCTGGGCCTCTCCGGTTTGCTGACATCTCCTCGAGACGCACATGGAACACTACGCGCCGTCGACGACTTGGGTTCGGGTCGGACGGTCGGAGCTACCCATTGCTCGCCGCCGTTGAGGGGACTTGTCGCCATAATTATGGCGTGACCAGCACTGGGTTGCGACAGTCGCTATCGTCATTTCACCATGAGATCCCTCCGGAACTGTACGCCATGAAAAGTGCGCCGCTTGAGAAATAATAACTGCATAAACCTCTATATAAACCTTAACTGTATAAACCGCTGTGAATTGAGAGTAAAAAGTTGGAAACCTTTCAATCTTTATAGCATAGCATAGCATCAGCCTTGTAATGTTCCCACTACTGGGACTCAGGCCTCCTCTCTGGAAGAGGGAATGGGCCGTAATCCACCATGCGGGCCCAGTGCGGATTGGTGGATGTCACATGTCTTCGAATTTTTGGTTCTAGGACATGCCGGTTTCCTCACGATGTTTTCCTTCACCGTTTTGAGAGCAGTGGTGATGAAATAAATTACACAAAGTAATGCGCCTGGCTGGGTTTGAACCCGCAACCTACAACTCATAAGTCAGGGCCTTTACCACTCGGCCACCACTGATCTCAATCTCAATCTTTATAATACAGTCTATTAGAGGTACAGCCTAGTCGTATATTACGCTTAACAAAAGAGGAGATCTCCAGGAGTAGCGAAAATAGTTTCGCAAGTTTTCGCTATTAATAGCGGTAGCGATATCCGCTAAGGCTTGAATGAGCCTTACCTTGTGTTGTGTGTGTAGTAATGTTCGATGATGAACTTGCATCAACTAGTATCAACTTTAATTGTGTTGTGTATGTTGTAATGTTTGATGAACTTGCATCAATGTTTGTATGCCAAAATGGCAGAATGTAAAAGGACACTTTAATATTATTTATCACCTTATTATTATTACCTGCATTCTGAGCAAATAAATTTCTATTCTATTCTATTCTGTTATTTCTTTTCTGTTCTGTTATTTTCTGTTCTATTCTATTCTATTCTACTATGAGCGTATGATATAGATAGATAGATAGATAGATGTATTCTTTATTGTACACCAAAAAGTAAAATTACATTAAGAACTTAAAATTAATAGGGTGTCACAATGGGCGGTCTTATCGCTAAAAGCGATCTCTTACAGACAACCTTTGGATGGATTTGACAGAGAAGAAGAAAAAGATACGCAGGTAGTTTATGGTGTACTATTTACATATATACAATACATAACTAATATAATACATATAATACAAGCAATAAATAATATATATATATTTAAATATATATATATATAAGAAAGCAGAGAAATAATATACATAATGACGTTCAAGAGGAAAGGTAGTGATCCTTAACCATATTTATATATATAGATATATTCTATACAAATAAAAAATCATTGCTGAATGAATGTATGTATGTGTATTTAAACGCATGAATTTATTTGACAAATGGTTGCACTTATTTGACTACTTTTTTTTAATGTGTTCGTAATTCAGAACAAGGTTTGTTTGTAAAAATTAAAAAGGAAATTGCAGCCGAGCGAAGCCAGGGCACGTGGCTAGTTTAAGATAAATAGGTACTGTATTAAATCCATTCTTGAGCAGTATTTTGTACAGCACTGTGTGGGTCGAGGATAAAAATAATTGTCGCGTATTAGTGTAGGACTTTATCCTACGAAATTACTCTTTGACATTCATATAAAACATTACTTTCGCCTAAAGGCCAGAGAGTTAACACTCTGGGCTGAATGAGAAAGACTGTCAGACAATAACTAATTAAAACCCACCCATGTTCCTTTGGTAGCTCGCCGTCCCAAGTCGTCGACGGCGCGTACTATTCCACGCGCGCCTCAAAGCAAGGTCGAAGCCTACTGGGGCCACGGGTTGTGCGAAAGAGAACATTTCTAAGAGAAATTTTTGAAGAAAATTATTTTAGATAAATTCTTTAAGAGAAATTTTCTCTTTACAAATCGATAGTGTTTCATGTACCTAATCGACCCTCCGCGGGATTAAAACGACCAAAATTTAACGGTGCAGGCATTTAGGAAGCAGGACAACGAGCTACGCAGGGAACCGCACTGCGACTCCTGACCTCTGAGATGTCTCCTGCACCATGTGTAATTAACTTTAAACCTTCTGAAAGGTACCAATGAAAAAAACTCTACACAATCTACGTTCCCAGGCCACATGACAATAATATCATAAAATTCTCTGCAAAAGGGAGAAATAATAATATAATAATAATTAATAAAGTATATTGACTTGGCTCGCGTGGTTGTCGACATGTGGGAAGTGGATTCGGCGATCATTGTACCGATAGTCGTTTCAGCCAATGGCTTAATAGCCAAGAGCCTCGACCAACCCCTTAGGAAGCTCTTGTTAGGCGGCTGGATCAAGGGCTTGATTCAGAAAGCGGTACTCCTGGACACGACTCGTATCGTTAGGAGGTTCCTTTCTCTGGAGCCCTAACCGCCGGTAGCTTGGACCCTGTTCTCGATACCGGTGGGACACTATTTTTTATGTTTTTAAATGTTTTTTTTTAATGTTTTTTTTAAAGAAATATTAAAAAATATAATTTATATGTATATTCAATTAATAAAGAAATTAATAATATAATATTCCACAACTATCGCACAACGTCGTCTAGTCCCAAGCTAAGCAGAGCTTGTGTTATGGGTACTAGACAATTGATAAACATACTTATATATTTCTAAATACACACATATAGATAAATTAAACCCAGACACAGAACAAATGATCATGTTCATCATACAAACATTTGTCCTGGGTGAGAATCGATCCCACGACTTCTGGCATAGCAATCAGGGCCACTAACCACTAGACCAACAGGCCAGTCGAAATTGATTTAAACCATGAAATGAAAAAGTCTCAATCCATGCAATGGTAAATTAACAATTTTATAAAATTGCTCTTTACTGAAATAAACCCTGTAAAGCTTCAGCATTTCGCCGCCGCTGAAACGAAATACTTTCTTACTTCTTGAACGAAAACGAAAAATATGTACATAAAGTCGTACTCGGCGCTCATTTATGTTATAAATGGGGTTCAAGTGAGCCTTATGTATTTTCTCTCACACATTCAAATAAATAAAATTTGTGCTATTCCCGCCTGTTTATGTTTGCCATAGATTATGAAAAGATATGAAAGGGAAATGAAATCCGTGGATCCGTGACAGGTCCATGTCGGGCTGATAAAAACAAAGAGGAAAAATAAGAATGTCTGTAAATGTCTATTTACTATCGCCCCGAGTATAAAATGCTGTGAGATAATTTAATTCTAATTTGTGCCATAGGGATCCATTTTTGTGTGATATAAGCTAATAAAAGTCAATGGAATATGCCTGAATTTATCTTTTCAAGGGATTGCTCAGAGGCAGCCAGCCAAATTCAAAATTCTTCTTTTTTTATTTTACAGGCCTGACAATTGTATGTTTATTAAAATATGATTCGCGGGCTTTTGTAAATACATACGTACTACTCACGTGAATTATATTTTATCAACACACCACTTGATACTAACCTATAAAAAGGTAAAAAAAAAAAAATTGCGGGCTAGTCTAGCGCTTTTCCCTTAATTCTAAAATGCTTTAATTCAATAGGTTCTCATGCATTTTCTTGTGAACATATCGTAAAACATCTTTCTGAAAATTACTAATTGAATTGATAAATGACCGATGATGATTGATGATTTAAATTACTATTTGATTGATTGAAGTAATTTTAGAAGGAACCTATAAATAGAATCCCATGTAATTTAATTACGTCAAATGCGTAGCTCAAATCCAAAAAAACACAGATGTAAAAACTTTACAACACGCTTTTAAAAAATTGAACCGAAATAAATAAGTTTCTCGCTCAGAAGTCTGAATGAATTTATATGACATTTTGCATAAGGGTAGACCATCTTCTTAAATAGTTTTTAGCTTCTTAATTATATTTGTAACTGTATAATAAAAGTGAATACATGCATACTGGTGAAAATAACGGAAAACCTCTTTTTACAAGCTTTCTATTAGCTTGCACTGTATGTAACTATGTATGTTCGGCTCAAATCTTGCAACTCAATTTTGGAGCAGATATCTTCAACCGATTGAGCTGAAATTTTACACACATGTGTAAATCGGGTGACAATGCAACATTATGATGACATGGAGCTGATCTGATGATGTAGCTGGAAGGTAGCCATAGGAACTCAGCAATAAAACAATACAACCCCATCGAGTTTGGGCTCGTTTGGTTAGTACTGACGAGTACTTTGATCCTGTGTGATAGCCAGGGTCTGATGATGGAGCCGGAAGGTGATCATAGGAACTCCGCAGTTAAACGATGCAACCCCATCAAATTTGGGCTCATTTTATTCATATTGACGAGTAGTTTCATCCTATATGGTAACCAAGGTCTGATGATGGAGCTGAAAGGTGGTCACAGGAACTCCGCACTTAAACGACACAACCCTATCGAATTTGGGCTCGTTTAGTTTGTATTGACGAGTACTTTCATTCTATATAGTAGCGAGGGTCTGATGATGGAGCCGAAAGGTGGTCATAGGAACTCCGAAGTTAAACGACACGAACCCATCGAGTTTGAGCTCGTTTGATTAGTATTGATGAGTACTTTGATCATGTATGGTAGCCAGGGTCTGATGACGGAATCGGAAGGTGGTCATAGGAACTCCGCAGTTCAACAACACAACCCCATCGAATTTGGGCTCGTTTGATTCATATTGACGAGTACTTTCATCCTATATGGTAACCAAGGTCTGATAATGGAGCTGGAAGGTGATCACAGGATTTCCGCACTTAAACAACACAACCCCGTCGAATTGAGCTAGTTTACTTTGTATTGACGAGTAATTTCATTCTATATAGTAGCCAGGGTCTGATGATGGAGCCGAAAGGTACTCATAGGAACTCCGAAGTTAAACGATACGATCCCATCGAGTTTGAGCTCGTTTGATTAGTATTGACGAGTACTTTGATCATGTATGGTAGCCAGGGTTTGATGATGGAATCGGAAGGTGGTTATGGGAACTCCGCAGTTAAACGACACAACCCCATCGAATTTGGGCTCATTCGATTCATATTGACGAGTACTTTCATCCTATATGGTAACCAAGGTCTGATAATGGAGCTGGAAGGTGGTCACAGGATTTCCGCACTTAAACAACACAACCCCATCGAATTTGGGCTCGCTTACTTTGTATTGATGAGTACTTTCATTCTATATAGTAGCCAGGGTCTAATGATGGAGCCGAAAGGTAGTCATAGGAACTCCGAAGTTAAACGACACGAACCCATCGAGTTTGAACTCGTTTGATTAGTATTGACGAGTACTTTGATCATGTATGGTAGCCAGGGTCTGATGATGGAGCTGGAACGTAGTTATAGGAACTCCGCAGTTAAACGACACAACCCCATTGAATTTGGGCTCGTTTGATTTGTATTGACGACTGCTTGGATCCTATATGGTAACCAGGTTCTGATGATGGAGCTGGAAGGTTGCCATAAGAACTCCGCAATTAAACGATATAACCCCATCGACTTTACGCTCATTTCATTTTTAATGACGAGTACTTGGATCTTATATGGTAAGCAGGGTATGATGATGTAGCTGGATCATGGTCATTGGAACTCCGCAGTTAAACGACACAACCCAATCAAATTTGGGCTCATTTGATTTGTATTGATGAGTGCTTGGATTCTATATGGTAACCAGGTTCTGATGATGGAGCTGGAAGGTAGGAACTTCGTAAGAAATCAACACAATCCCATCGAGTTCGGGCTCATTTGATTTGTATTGATAACTACTTGGATCCTATATTGTAACCAGGGTCTGATGATGGAGCTGGAAGGTGGCTACAAGAACTCCGCAATGAAACGACATAACCCTCTCGTCTTTGGTCTCGTTAGATTTGTAATGACGAGTACTTTGATTTGTACTTTGATCAATATGGCAGTCGGGATCTGATGATGGAGCTGGAGGGTGGCCATAGGAGTTCGACGCGATCGACACAATCCCATCGAGTTTCGGATCGAATAAAATAAGTTCTAGCCGGTCATAAGCGACTTGGACTCGCGCACGGAGGGTTCCATACAAATTTACATAAGTAAATAGCTAGTTAGTTTTAATACACTCCTACAAAATAGGTACCAATTGAAAGGGCTTGCAGAGAGTAACTTGAAAAATAAAGTGACATTACTCTAAATGCAATATTCTCTTTTTTCTCAGTTATACTCTTGGTGGAGTGGTAGTGGTCATGGATCGTCTGGTAGATTGGTTGCGGTTTTTGCGAGACTTCTCCATCTTTCAATATTCATGGCACTTCGTGTACATTCAATGAGGGAACACTTCGAAGATCGAATGATGATGCTGATTTAGTGAGGTCTGTCCATCTGGTAGGCGATTAACCGCGAGAACGTAAGCCCTCTACTCTTCCCTATACTACTAAACGTTCCAAAGAGCTTTGATTGCGTATGATATATCCAAACATCTTAAAAATTCGCTGTTGCACAATCGACGAAAATTTTTGTTTTGATGCAAAGCTCTTTATGAATGGGAACGTTAGTGCGTTGAGCAGTCTGTTTTATACTCAGTAGACGCCTCCAGCGTAACATTTCAAGAGCGTCAATCTTTTTACGGTGCTTGAATCTTCTCCGCATTACTGGGAGTATTTGTGATTGTGGATCCCAGGTTTATAAACTCTGGACAACTTCGCAATTGGCTATTTCATGTAAGTTAGGTTGATTGTTAGTCTTACGATCCACCACCATCATTTTGGTTTCATAAATTCAACCTGGTAGACTTCTCAGGTGGTCGCCTCCTTCTGCGAAGCAATAATGATAGCAAAAGAGGAGGCCGACCGCATCAGGCAACGGTGCTCACGCCGCAGCTGCCGCCGTAATTCCGATCCCGATTTACTGCCACCGTAGGCGTGGGCTTGCGGACGGTGGTTAATGAGTAGCTCGCTGTCCGTCCGGTAACAGACCGAACCAAGCCCAAGGGCGGGGGATGTCATTGGATAATTTTACCTCTCATAAAAAAATAAAAAATAAAAAAAAACCTGGCAGAATTCTAAAGATAGCTGACTTAGTTTCTTATGCTTTCCTATAATATGGGTAACAAATGAAAGGATTTGCTGAGAATACAAATGTGATTTAAATAAGGTATTACTAAAAAGTAAAAAATAAATTACATATAAAAAAACTTTTTTAAAAACAAGCTTTCAATTAAATGGGCTAAAAAGAAGAAAATAAACTTTTCCTTTATAACTTTTACTATCAATTTATAACGGCATTACACAATTTATATGATATAAAAGCTTGTCGCGAGATTTAACTGTGTAAATAAACAGCTAAATAACTTCATTAATAAAATAAGGTAAATAATTTCATCTATTGATTTTAATATTTTCAAAATCTCGCGACAAGCTTTTATATCATATAAATTGTGTAATACCGTTATAAATTGATAGTAAAAGTTATAAAGGAAAAGTTTATTTTCTTCTTTTTAGCCCATTTAATTGAAAGCTTGTTTTTAAAAAAGTTTTTTTATATGTAATTTATTTCCCATACGATTTTACACAAGTGAACGTTTACGTAAACGCAATCGAATGCGTTAAAGACTCATTTTAAAGGGCCCTTCCCCACTCGTTTATCGTTAACTTGCTTTTCCTTAGCGATTCCTGTGTTCTGACCACGTGACTGAGCGTCAGAACGAAGGAATTGGTGGCGTGGCCAACTCGAGGCGTACGACGAAACAGAATCGAAACGAAACGGTCGTAACTTGGCTAGGCCTGCTGAGCGTGGTTTAAAAGTTTGTAGGTTCATCCAACGCAATGTTTTACAAAAAGGTAACACAAAAGCAGAGAGGTAATTATACCTGAAAGCTCAATATTTCACAAAGTTTGTTCCAGGAAATAAAAATTTTTTGGAAAAAATTTTCGCCACTCAAAATCTTGATTATATTTTTGCAAGGATTCAACTCGTATTGTTATATATATTTTTTTTAACTTTTTATATTTTGAGAACTTTATGAAGGTTTTAAAAGGTTTAGTTTTACATAAATTTATAGATTTCAATAAAAGACTAAATAATATCCACAAAATATCTGTTATCGCGTGAGAGCGGTTGTATGAAAAGCAGTGATAATGTATGTCGGGTTGGAAAAAAAAACGCACTTAAAGCTACCTCACAATATTTTCCTCCACCTTTCGACATAATTCAATTAAAAAACAAATTATCTTCACATTTATAATCAAAGACGTTTGACAAGGACTTGTGAATTAAGGGGAGCCCTTACGTAGTTGCGTCCGAAATGGAACAAGGAAAAGGGCATGCCTTACTGGGACACCGTAGAGTTTCATTACTGCCTTAACTTAAGGGCTGTTTGTATCCCTCACTATTTCGTAGAGTGGGGCGTTACACAGATGGTGCATACTTTATAGTTTACTTGATCATTGTTGATATTTTCTTATTGGGAAGGCACCAATATCATTGCGGCAATCTACTTCCTATCGTCCCACTAATTCAATAAACTAGCTTTGTTGAGACCCTTGGTAGTCCTAATTTTGAGCTACACAATACTGACAAATGCTTACACTGAATGGACAGGTCCACTCAAATCTGTGTGGTTCTTTCTTCAAAAGACCATTTGAGACAGTAATCTGCATGGTTCTCATATTATTTGTCCATTACATGTTTACTGTATGGACTTTAAAAGAGACTTTGATTTCTGAGTCTATGCGGCATTTCTTCTCAAGGTAGTCAGCTAGGAAATACCGGCCACATCTAGTTTAAAGTGACGTAAAAAAAGACGTGTAAAAGTGTATTTTTTTTTAATATTCACAAAATAAATATCATTTAGCAGTGCCCCGCAGTTTCTTTCTCGTCTTTGGTTACTTCAATAATGTGCGTTGTGACGTGATGTTATGCAGCCTTCCACATTAAATGGGCTGTCTAACACCAAAAGATTTTTTTTTAATTCGAACCAGTAATTCCGTCTTGAGATTTATTTATTTATTTATTTATTCATTTAACAATTTGTATTGTGTTTGAACTTTTCCTTACATTCATTAATTAGATTATTACATTCAAAAATAAAAACAGTAAATTATCACTAAGTAAATCAATAACTAAATAATCAATCAATAATATTAATCAAAATTCAATAAATACTAGTCAATAATCATAATCATAATTCAATAATAATAACAAAAAAAAAATACATATCATTAACATTACAAAAATGATGTCAAAAAAAAAAATATATATATATAGGTATAGTCTTTACATTTCATGCATAAATTGTACTAATATTATTATGTCAAATAGACGTTAGATATATTTATGTCATAATTAAATAGTATGTACAAAGAAATAAATTACTACTACTAATTAAATAAATTGACTGAAACATAAAAACTATTTACCATCACTTGTCTCCAATTCAGATAAAGAATATAAACATTTATTTAACAAGAATGCTTTAAGTTTAGCTTTGAATATAGTACCTTTGTAAATCAATAACCTCAAGTCAGAAGGCAGCTTATTAAATAATTCTACGGCTTGGTATTTAGAGCAATGTTTAGCAATATTGAATTTAGGTGCAATTTTGTTTTTTATAACATTTCTTCTAGTGATCGCCCTGCGTTCACGTTCTTCTTGTGATTCGTTCTCGTGTATGTATTTTGCAAAGTGACTGAGAAGTACTAAAACATATAAACTTGGTACCGTTAATATGCCCAACTTTTTAAAATAATCTTTACAAGACTCTTGTTGTGGGATTCTAACAATCGTTCTTAATGCACGTTTCTGGAGTATGAATGCTCTTCGGCAATTATATCCGTAACTGCTCCCCCAAAACATAATGCTGTATCGTAACCTGGATTCTACCAATGCATAATATACTGCTTTTAGCTGCTTTAAATCAATATCGTCCCTGAGGTTTCTCAGCGCATAGCAAGCTGAAGATATTGAGGAATCAATCATAGTAAGCTCTTTTTTTGATTAGTGTGTTTATAATATTAGTTAGTTATAAACTAGCTTTTACCCTCGACTTCGTACGCATTTATGTCAGTTATTGCGGACGCGAAGTCGAAGCCAAATAAAAAGTACCTTAAGGCTTTCCTTGAGATTCAAGCTTCCTCCGCACCAAATTTCATCAAAATTGTTTCAGTAATTTAATCGTGAAACTGAGACAAGACAAAGACAGAGTTACTTCAACGTTTATAATACTAGCTGTTGCCAGTTGATATCTCAAGGAAAAATATTCCCAGAATATAAAGTATCTTAAGTGCTATTCCAGGACATGGTCTAACCGTGTACCAAGTTTCCGTGGCCAAAAGGTTCTGGAGTGGCGACCGCGTACCGGAAGACGCAGCGTTGAAAGGCCTCCCACAAGGTAGACCGATAACCAGGTTTTTTTTTTTTTTTTTTTTTTTTATGGTAGGTAAAATCATCCAATGACAAATCCCGCCCTTGGGCGGAGCGGGAAGTAGTGTCAGACTCTTACTGACTAAAAACCTACCCCGTTCCTTCGTAGCCTATCGTGCCGGGGTCGAGCATTCCTTTCGGAACTAACCCATGACCCCAGTAGGCTTCGACCCTGCCTGCCTGCAGTTAGCAGGCTGGGCCTCTTCGGTGTGCTGACAGCTCCTTGAGGCGCGCGGGAACAGAACGCGCCGTCGACGACTTGGGCTCGGTCCGGTCGGTTACCGGACGATCGGACAGCGTGCTACCCATTGCACGCCGTCCGCAAGCCCGCGCCTACGGTGGCCGGAAATCGGGATCGGAATCCCGGCGGCGGCTGGGGCGAGCGCCCCGTTGCCTCTGCCTGATGCGGTCGGCCTCCTCCTTTGCTAGCATTACTGCTTCGCAGAAGGAGGCGACCGCCTGCCATCCCTCCTCACTACGGACCATGGCCTGAACCAAGGCCCGGCGAGAGAGATCGCTGCCGCCGATCGCCCCCACGAGGACACGGCGATGCTCCGCCCAGGCGGGGCACACCTCTACAGTGTGCTCCACCGTGTCCTCCGGATGTTCCGCACAGTGGCGACACCCGGGCGAATCCTCCGCACGAATCCGGAACAGGTACTTAGCGAACTTTCCGTGTTCGGTAAGCACCTGCGTCGTGCGGAAGTTGAGAACGCCGTGAGGTCTTTCCAGCCACGCCTCAAGGATGGGCCTTATCGCCCCAATTGTGGCGCGCCCCGAACGAGGTTGCGATAGTCGTTGACGCCATTTCGCCATGAGATCCCGCCGGAGCTCTGTCCGCCATGCCTCGACTTGTCGTGGCAGCGGAATTTCGCCCCGGCGTTGCATCTCCATGCGCTTGTCGTGCATGTGTGCAAGGACTGTTGCCTCCAGATCCCACGGCGGTTGGCCAGCAAGGAGGGTCGCCGCCTCGCGGGAGATCGTTCGGTACCCTCGCACCATGCGTATTGCCATGACCCTCTGGCACGCATTCAGCTGGGCCCTCGGTTGCTGTTGCAACGTCGGTGCCCACACCGGAGCCCCGTAGAGAGCCATGGACCGAACGATTCCCGCGTAGAGCTTCCGGCAGGAGGCGTCTGGTCCCCTGAGGTTGGGCAGGAGCCGCCCGAGAGCAGCCCCAGTCCGATTCAGTTTGGGAGCCAGACGTCGGAAGTGCTCCTTGAAGTTCCACCAGCTGTCGAGGACGAGTCCCAGGTACTTCATCGTCGACCCGACGCTGATGTGAACCCCTCCTACCGTTAGCTGGGAACGCGGTGGTGGCGCACCCCGAGGGCCGTGGAAGCACATGGCCTCGGACTTGTGCAGTGCCACCTCGAGTCCCAACTGCTGGATCCTGTCAACGACCATCGCAACCCCGCGTGTCGCTAATTCGACCGCCGTCCGGTACGACTCTCCCCGCGCTAGGACCAACGTGTCGTCCGCGTAGCAGACCACGCTGACCCCGTCGGGGAAGTCGCCGCGCAGCACGTAGTCGTACCCGATGTTCCACAAGGGTGGTCCTAGTACCGATCCCTGCGGAACACCGCACGACATCTCTCGACGTTTCCACTCTCCCTGGTGACCGGGGTAGATGATATACCTCTCCGATAGGTAGGCCTCGATCACACGACAGAGGTAGTCGGGCACCCGGTGGTACCGGAGTGCCGTTCCAATGCAACTCCAGGGCAGGGAGTTGAAGGCGTTGGCAATGTCCAAGGACACTGCCACGACACACCTGCCCTGGGACACCGCATTCCCCGTCGTGAGACCGATAACCAGGTGTGGGTCACGGGGACCCGATAGATACGAGAAGCTGGACTGGTCGTTATGGTGGCACTTGGGGGAGGCCTATGTCCAACAGTGGACGTCGTTCGGCTGAAATGATAATGATGGTAATGTTCGAGTGCCAAGAAGGGATTGTTCCCAAAGGTCCACGAGTCCATTGTTTTAAAAAATGAAGGTTCGAACATTAGTTCCCAATGACTCCATGCGATTTTAAAATATGAAAATCCATGAAAATCTTTGGTACAGTCAGCAGTAAGGGATAAATATTTATTATTTCTATTTCTATGAAACAAAAAACAAAAAAAATATATTTCGTT
The DNA here is from genome assembly GCA_958295575.1 of Leucania comma. Taxonomy (NCBI): domain Eukaryota; kingdom Metazoa; phylum Arthropoda; class Insecta; order Lepidoptera; family Noctuidae; genus Leucania; species Leucania comma. Next base: position 9,072,412 of record OY282469.1, read on the forward strand.
TACGAAGTACTAATAAAACGGTAAACATTACATGCATGACTCCAAAGACATGAATAGTCATAAACATGAAAAAATAAGTTTTCAATCTTACAAAATTATAAATTACAGTTTCAGAATTTATTTATTTATAAAATTATCAAATTAAATCAAAATAATCGTAGTTAGTAATTATTTATTTTTCCCAAAACTAGAAATTGTCTACTGACTGTACTTTGGACATATCTCGTGGATACGTACGGGATTCATATAGGATTATTTAAAAAACTTTTTTTTTCATGGACTCGGTGGGAAACGAAGAACAGTATTATGCATTCCAAATGAGAATGGGATCGATTGCCATGTTGTAGCGAAATTGAAGAACTCAGAGATGAGTAAAATTGAAGAACTAGATTCTGATTAAATTTTTTTCGTTCACAGTTTGTAAATAAATTAAATTTTTCGTAAATAAATTAAGATTTAAAAATTTCTTTCTTCCATTTAAATCGTGACGTCACAACATGGCAATCGATCCTATTCTCATTTGGAACGCATTATAGAATCATAGACCTTTGGGAACAACCCCCAAGAGTGCACTCATGCAGTCACAATCGACCTTTGTAATATTAGTATAGTAAGCAGCTAATAAGTTGAACCCGTTGCTATGGTTACGCGCTGCCCCCACCTCGATTGAAACCCAAAAACGGTTACTGCGCATTCAAGGTCGACTGCCATAATGATTCAACTTGTGTGCCGAGGATTATGTGATTTAGTAAAGATATAAATCTTATTAATTAAAGTATTACGCCTCATTGGGTGAACGGATTAGTATTAAATTTAGAACAAAGGAGAACATAATCTGGCCGTCTATTCTAAACATTTCACCGTAAAAACCTATTTGATGCGAACGTGAAGCGAACTGCCATTTCTGCTTGTTCGGGAGTCTTGACGGCTCACTTCATGTTTACTTCACCGAAATTTTCACGGTAAGATTTTTGGATTACAGCTTCGGATTATTTTACCTCGTTATTATTTACACGTGCTCTCGAGATAAATTTCGGCTTTTCTGCTAGCAAAATCGCTGTTACAAGCTAGTCTAGAGTACCTAATTATAATTATGGTAGGAAATTATATGAATTTTCTTTTTTATTATTAATTAGATCGCACTTGACCACTTTATCACCTGATGGTAAGCAATAAAATGGTCGACGGTCAATAAAACCCATTACGTGGTTTAAAAGTGAAACAGAGAGCTATTCTGTTTGTGTTTTTTGAAATAATGACGTATTTATATTCAGGCCTAGTAGCCAGTACCTAGTTCAGGCAAAAATGCAATTGTGTGCGTTATAATTGTTTTTATGTATTTTGTACTTTAAATGTGCCACTTTTATAACTTTTATAAATAAACGATAGTCTATTCTATTCTATTTTATATAAAAAAGTGTATTTATTTTACACTGTGTTATTTTTGATATCCCATAACTCAAGGTTTATATTCTACTAGCTTCTGCCAGCGGCTTCACCCGCGTGATAGTCCTTTCACCCCCCTTAGGGGTCTCCGGGGCGAGGAGGAATGGCAGGCGGTCGCCTCCTTTTGCGAAGCAGTAATGCTAGCAAAGGAGGAGGCCGACCGCATTAGGCAAAGGCGCACACGCCACCGCCGCCGCCGGGTTTCCGATCCCAATTTCCGGCCACCGTAGGCGCGGGCTCGCGGACGGTGGGCAATGGGTAGCTCGCTGTCCGTCCGTCCGGTAACAGACCGGTCCGAGCTCAGGTCGTCTACGGCGCGCACCGTTCCCGCGCGCCTCAAGGAGTTGTCAGCAAACTGTAGGGGTCCAGCAGGGCCGAAGCCTACTGGGGCCAAAGGTTATGTGAGACTGTCACCACGGGCCCCAGGATTAAGGCAAGGAACGGAAAGGTAGGTTTTTAGTCAGTAAAAGTCTGACACTATTTCCCGCCCCACCCAAGGGCGGGATTTGTCATTGGATGATTTTACCTACCCAAAAAAAAAAAAAAAAAATTCCTTAGGGGTAGAGTTTCGTAAAATCCGTTCTTAGCGGACGTCTACACCCTATAAGGAATCTGGAGGCAACAGTCCTTGCACACATGCACGATAAGTGCATGGAGTTGCAATGCTGGGGCGACAGAGTTCCGGCGGGATCTCATGGCGAAATGGCGTCAGCGACTAACGCAATCTCGTTCTGGGCGCGCCACAATTGATGCGATATGATGGCCCATCTCTGAGACGTGGCTGGAAAGACCTCACGGCGTTCTCAACTTCCGCATGACGCAGGTCCTTACCGAATATGGCAAGTTCACTTAGTTCCTATTCCGGATTCGTGCGGAGGATTCGCCCGGGTGTCACCACTGTGCAGAACACCCGGAGGACACGGTGGAGCATACTGTAGAGGTGCGCCCCGCCTGGGGGGAGCATCGCCGTGACCTCTTGGAAGCGATCGGCGGCAGTGATCTCTCTCGCCGAGCCTTGGTTCAGGCCATGGTTCGGAGTGAGGAGGGATGGCAGGCGGTCGCCTCCTTCTGCGAACAGTAATGCTAGCAAAGGAGGAGGCCGACCGCATCAGGAAAAGGCAACGGGGCGCTTGCCCCAGCCACCGCCGGGATTCCGTTCCCGATTTCCGGCTACGGTAGGCGCGGGCTTGCGGACGGCGTGCAATGGGTAGCACGCTGTCCGTTCGTCCGGTAACCGACCGGAACGAGCCCAAGTCGTCGACGATGCGTACTGTTCCCGCGCGCCTCAACGAGCTTTTAGCGGACCATAGAGGCCCAGCCCGCTAGCTGCAGGCAGGCAGGGTCGAAGCCTGCTGGGTTCAAGGGCCCTTTTCTGAGGAACGCGGTAGGTTTTTAATCAGTAAGAGTCTGACACTATTTCCCGCTCCGCCCAAAGGCGGGATTTGTCATTTGATGATTTTACCTACCATAAAAAAACCCTATAAGGAACCCACCTGCCAAATTTTAAGTTTTTAGGTGTTATAGTTTCTGAGATTTCGTAATTAATCAATAAGTGGTATTTCGCGTTTATATATATATAAAAAAAACAATACTAAAAGTCCTAGAATATGTGGTCGAAAAATGTATGGTTTCAAAGATATCATCAATCATAATTAATTTAGGTCAAAAATTTACATAACCTATGACAAATCTTTACTTTTACGACTTTGCCAGTCAACTATGAAATCTAAGTAGTTTGCAAATAAACAAATGACATTACAATTTTACACTGTCATATTTCACATAAGGGTGTTTTACATAAAGAATCGTGTTTTTATCGAATTATTTTCTATGAAAAATGAGAATAAACAAAAATTATAATTGAAAAATAATAATTCATAGGCCAGTTGATTCCTTGATATGGCCATGAATGAGACCTTGAGTATCAAAAAACACGTATTTATTTATTTATTTTTTATACAGTTTCTGTATTTGTATAAATAAATTTATTTATTTAATACAGGTTAGAGAATTTACAGCTTATAAAAAAACCTGCCAAGTGCGAGTTGGACTTGCGCATGAAGGGTTCTGTACAAAAAACGCCAAAAAAATCACGTTTTTTGTTTGAAAACCCACTTAAATATTTATTTTATTATGTTTTCAGTATTTTTTATTATAACGGCAACAAAAATCATCATCATCATCATCTGTGAAAATTTCAACTGTTTAGCTATCACGGTTCATGAGATATATCTTGACCACAGACGGACAGACAGACGGATACCGGAGTCTTAGAAATAGGGTCCCGTCTTTGGGTACGGAATCCAAAAACTGTGTATAAATAGAAAAAAAAAAGAGTTTTTTACTTATTGACATTCCTTCATGAAGTGCGATTGCTCATAAAAAATAAACTTACACCGTGGCAAAACTGAAATATGATAAAAAAAATAATCAGCTATCCAGCACCTTTAAATTCGCATCACATTCAAAAAAGTAGAGAACAGCTAATATTTTTTGATAATTTTGTCAAAATTGGTCCCATATTAAAATTTTCATTTTTATAAGTACTTTAATCTCCTGCTAGATACTTATAATGAAACGAAAGAAACCTTGAATGTGAATATATTTTTGATAGACAACCTTGTTTCAAAATCCTTGTTAATTTTAACTCCAAACAGGTCAAATAGGACGTCGGTATGTAATTGGGGAAATTTAAATGAACTGGTTCACCCTTGAAGTTAATTTATCCTTTAACCCACTATTGAAATTTATAAATATAAATAGACAGGTTAATTAATAGTATTTTGATTAAATCAATTAGGGTTAGGTTTTCTGCTAACCAATTTGTACTGGGCCTGCGTGGTGTATACGGCCCATTTCCACTCCTAGAAAAAAGGACTGAATCCCAGCAGTGGGAACTTTATAAGGCTTATTATGCAATCACATGCTAAGACTGTTTTATAATTCGAAAACTAATAATAATTATTATATAGTCATTATTATTATTACTAGCAAAGACGGAAACAGTACAGAAAACGACAATGCTATGGGTATAGAGTAAACCAGTATTGGTAAAAATTCCTTAGAATACGGTTATAATTAAACAGTATCGTTTTCCAATAGGCTGAGAGTGATTTTTTTTGCTTCTTTCTTTTTTTCTCCTGGTCCATCGACAAGAGATATGACTAGCACTCTTGTACATGCACCAGCATCAAGTTGGTTACAGATAAATATTTGACAAACGTAAATACTATGGCATTCTGAAGTTCCAGCGCCATGAGAATGCTATAATATAATAATATAATATAATATTTCCACAACTATCACACAACGCCTTCTAGTCCCAAGCTAAGCAGAGCTTGTGTTATGGGTACCAGACAGCTGATAAACATACTTATATATTTCTAAATACATACTTAATATAGATAAATAACACCCAGACACAGAACAAATGATCGTGCTCATCACACAAACATTTGTTCTGGGTGGGAATCGAACCCACGACCTCCGGCATAGCAGTCAGGGCCACTAACCACTAGACCAACAGGCCAGCCAATGGCGCAGCTGTTGATCAACACGCGTATATCATTGCTCCCATTGCAAAAGAGGCATGTCGAGGTACATAGTAATTTGTCAATGGACGTTTAAGTGCCTCTAAAACGACCTCTTGTATAGAGGAGCCATTTTTAATAGCTACACTTCGGACGAACCAAACTGCGCAGCGGCGGAACGCAGTACGTCCGGCTTAGGGGATCCCGCTAAAGGATGGGAAATATTTGTTACATTTCTAGGTTTTCTGAGTCATTTAAACTTTTTGAAACGGCTTAATAACTATAACGAGAGCTTTTGGCTAAATTCTTCAACTATCGATGGGGTCGTGGATGACTGGCCGTGTCACAAATAATAAGTATTTGCCCCTACATATCAAGATATTCAATTAAAATTCATCTATAATTTATTATAATATGCATATATTAGAAATATATAAATATGTTTATCTGTTGTCTAGTATTCATAACGTAGGCTCTCAATAGTTTGGGACTAGATGACGTTGTGTCAAAGTTGTGGAATATTATTATAAATTTATTATTCATGTTTGGTTCTGTTTAGTAATCTTTACTCGTTGTCTACAATCAACATGTCGCAAAATAGCTATGCCTCTAGAAGCGGATTGCTTTTATATTAGTCACTCCTTGTAACCGCTAATATAAGCCACATCTGGATGAGCTTAATGCAGCGAGAATATGGCCTGATAACTTCTACCAGATTGCTAATGTCTTATTGACAGCCAATGGTTAAAAATATCTCTGTCTTCACCAATATTGCCAATATGGAGTAGGATCTATTAATATTAATTCATTCGGTATATCTACTTCCTTTATTTTGTATTATATTATTATTTTTATTTATTTAATCTTCAAATTATATCTATACATGTATAAAACCTTAAATATTAACTAAACTATTTATACTGAAACCTACCTATGAACATATAATACAAAAACACAGTACACTCAGGCGTCAAAGTACTCCTCCACATCGCTGTCATCCGGAAATGTACTTAGAAGACTGGCAGCATTGCCACGTTGAATAGCAACGCTAATTCTTTGGGCGAAGAACTAGCCAGCCCTCTCTACTTCTTGACTTGAAGATTTTTACAGATATGATTTATGAGGACAAAGAGTAAGAAGGCCTTTACCGTATTACAGATTCAGGGGCTTTACTATGACGCGTGAAAAAGAGGGAAGAAGCTATGCACCCTATATAGCTCCATTCCTTTAACAATTCAATTTAGATAGTCAAATGGATCGTGTTTTTTTTTTTAAGAGCATGATGTAATCTCAGGGCCTCAAGTCTGCTATTACAATATTGTCAGAATCGTCTATAATTGATTTCATCATGGCTGATTTTGACAAGTAGATTACTAACTAATATAATGGCGTCACTATGACTTTCCAACAGTCAATCAATAACACATCATTGAAAGAAATGATAATCTCGTACATAATGACAAATGAATTTCTGACTTATGGGGTAATCTGCTAAAATTTTGTTAGTTCCTTTAATTACTGACTAACCATTACATTTTTCTGAATACGACAAATTCATTCTACCACCATTCTTTTACGAGATCAATAACCGACCAATGATCGTTGACTGGCCTGTTAGTCTAGTGGTTAGTGGCCCTGACTGCTATGCCGGAGGTCGTGGGTTCGATTCCGACCCAGGTTAAACGTTTGTGTGATAAACACGATCATTTGCTCTGTGTCTGGGTGTAATTTATCTATAATATTTATGTATTTAGAAATATATAAGTATGTTTATCAGTTGACTAGTACCCATAACACAAGCTCTGCTTAGCTTGAGACTAGACGGCGTTGAGTGATAGTTGTAAAAAAAAAAAATGATCGACCATTATGATTTAGCAGATTAAAAACTTTTACCAAAATGACAATGGGATTATGTTGGAATGTCGAATTTACAAAAATAGCAGACTTGGGCCCCTGTTATACTTATAAAATGTTCTTTTTAAAACTTAGAAGTTTAATGTGACCTAAAAGAAAAAGATAAAGTGTCTCTGGTCACATGTTCGACCCCGCAAGTCCGCAATATGCTAAAATATTTCAACTATCAAATATTTGTTCGAAATCTAGGTGTTTGCGCACGTGACTCGCTTGTTTAAGTGCATCTAAACGAGGCTGTAGTGCAAAGCGTTTAGTACTAGCTTAGGGTCTAGACTTGGCGAGATCTCCACGTTCTACTATAAAAGGAAATCTTAAGGCACTAGCACTATGGATTATATGGAGCTTTAAATCTTTTAGATTTAGTATTAGTATTAATGCTCTTGGTAAGATAGCGGTTCCTAGAAGGCACGTTCCTTTGAGTTGTTTGATAGCATAAGTCGTGCTGTCTTCGTTATCGTTTGGAACGCCCATGTTTGAGTTTTTCCACGCTTACCTACTTGATTATGATTCTCTAGAAGTTCATTTCTAAGCACTTATTTATATTAGAACTATGTTATGTTTAAAATTATAGAATTTGTCTAAACGTGTGTTTGTCACTTAACTTTTCCTAATCGGCTTGATCTATTTGGAAGGAAGGTTTTAAAAACACATTTAGGTCCGGTAGGCGCTGCTGGTTCTCATTTTTTTTTTCTGACGAAAAGCCAGTTTCAGGGCAGAACAATGTTTATCGGAACCACTAGTATCGTAGATACTTTTCAATAGATGCGAGAGACAAGACTTTTCGTCTGAAATGAAGATGACATACTTTACGATTCTAATTTTTAAATAATTGTGTGTTTGTTTTTCTTACAACTCCAACATTTTTTTTACCATGATAATCTTGAGACCTTTTACTATATAAAAAATCAAACATTTAGTTCTTAGATCTAAAGGCCTACAGTGAACAACATGAACAAAACAGAAACACCTACGGTGTTTACTTCACCCAGCAGTAGGTGGTAAAAAAAATCGAGTAGATATAATACCTGAAAACTTCGTTCGAGTGTGTATTTTGAACTTAGAATAGCGCTTGATACGGCAGCTGTGTTAAAAAATATTGCTGTACAATAAAGTGTAGGTATATGTTTAACCAAGGATACAAGACCCAGTCGGTATGCGAATCTATGTACCAAATTTCATGCCTGTATCATGAAAAATTACAAAGTTATAAGGTTGTTACACTACCTGGTTGTCCGCAAAAATACATGGTCACCGAGCCATCTGGTCCTGCCGTGACCTGTGTTGTACTTAATGTCGGTGGTGACCAAATTGTGGGCGAGTCAGACTTTTACTGACTAAAACCCACTCCTGTATTCCTTCGTTGCCTTGCATTCCAGAGCCCTTGGTGCTTATTTGAGTTGATCTGGTTAGTTTATATGTATGACAGTGATGTAAACTATACAATGCAAGTTTAACTTGTATATGTAATTTTAAATGCGTGTCTTAGTTTCGTGAGGAAACCGGCATATCGTAGAACAAAAAATTCGAAGATATGTGACATCCACCAACCCGCACTGGGCCCGCGTAGTGGATTACGGCCCATTCCCTCTCCTAGAGAGGAGGCCTGTGTCCCAGCAGTAGGAACATTAATAGGCTGATGATGATGTCTTAGTTTCAAGTGGGGCACATTATTGACTGGGGCACATACCCCTGGTTTACCGTTGGGTTTTTTGTACAGATTAAATACCTAACCTACCGTAGGCTTTGAAGCAGTCGAGTAATGAAACTGCATCTCGTTCCGTATGACAATTGACTAAGTAACTATTTTATTCGATTAGGTGTAGTTAAACCATTTTATACGATTAAGTAGCCCTTTAATTTGTCATAATGGTGATCAGCAAATATTTTTTATAATTTCATAAAGAACTAAGCAGAGTTATAAATATAAGTATGGATGGTTGGAGAGGGAGAGAGAGGCCAAAGAAGAGATGGATGTATTGTTTGAAGAGTGATAACATAGGATAAGGGCAGAAAGACGATGATGACGAACTATACTCAATCTGTTTAGTTAACTAAACGTAAACAATCTCGATATGTCTTTTTATTTTAAATAAAATCGTATAAAAGATTTACAAAGATTATTTAAATTTCATCAATTACCTGACATCAGTTTAATTGCAAACATTTTTATAAAACACTTTCAGACAATTTTTAGGTAAAAGACATGTGAAGATTTTTCACATTTAGTTATTTACCTAAACAAATGAAGAATAAGTAGTTTTTTTTAATTGTTAGATGCAGTTGTTATTTTCGTGATCAGAATAAGTTTATTATTAACTTACTTAGCGCACACAATACAAATATCCCTCAGGGTTTTAACATTTTATAACGCAAAGAAGTAATTATAATACAATATACCAACTATTTGCAAAAACTTTTTTCAACACACTAAAATTTTGCGTTGCAAGCTTGCAATGTAGCTTCGTACTAATGCGTAAAAGTGCGGCAGCCAGGGCTTATCACAACTTTTTACATTTATTGTAATAGGCTGGTCGCGCGGCAGCCCTCACTAAGACGCAAAAACCCATTTCTCACATAATCTATATCTAAATGTTACGTATAAAAAGTTTTATATATTATATTATTATTATATTCGAATAAGTGTGTTAAATAAACATCATTTGATTCACGTGGCCAATTACAAGTTAATTTTCATATATTATTTCAATTTTTTATTGCAATTTCTCGTCTGCAAAACAGCCTCAATTTCGACTGCAATGACAAACTTTGCCCACTTATATCAAATTAATATATAATAGGTAGGTATACCGCATCAAAATTAACGTGTAAACGGAAGACGTAGACAGATATAGATATAATTCTTTCTTTATAAATAATAAATGATTTTTTCCTAAAGCATTTTAATTTTAAACTATAACCCTAATAATATATTCTATGTAATGTAATCCATTATTCATAAATATGATGCATGCGCGGCACACATGCATGTCCTCTATATTATTACTTACCTTTAAGCCTCACCTAGCGTTTAGGTAGATTAATTAATATAATTACTGATATTATACCCCTTCATTCTGTTAGGTTTACATATTTTACGAAATAATAGCTTTATGAGAAAAGTTGTAGGCTCGGTTGTGTGGTTTATGTCTCATAAATGTTTTAGAAGTGGACCATTGTTTAGTGTAGAAAATATTTTTCGTGCACTAGCAATTTTTTTTTTATATTAGTAAGTATAAATTATGAATTGTTATATTCTTCTTATTATATTCTATAAACTATGTATTTTAACTTACCCATAAAATAATCAAAAGTCATCCATTACCGAATAAAAAGCGCATATATCCAAAATATTCAGCGCAAACAGTTTTCCAACTTTGTAAATGCACAGAAATTATTCTACGTCACAACACACATGAAATAAATTGCACAAATTGCATCCAATTTGGTCCGGGGGCACTGCGCACTTTTCCTTAGTTCGAAAGTTCGGCAAAGTTTACGTGTTTAAAGAGCAGTAGCGTGCGGGAGTGACGTACGGGGTCGGCCGCCGACAACGCGCGAGTGAGCCGAGCCGCCGAGCGACCGCCGAACGCCGAGCGGCAAAGCGCCAGCTTTAGCTATCACTCGGTCATCCGTTACCGCCCATACGCCTCAGTTCCACCCTCCTGTTGCCTCAACCAGCTTGTTCATATTTCACTCGCGTACCTACTAGTAAATTCAATGAGCTGTTATTAAAAATTTGCTTCAACCTTTTCAGTAATTAATGAATTCAAACTCAGTTTTGTGCACTCGCAGCGAATGAAAGTAAAACAGCCGCATATCTCCGACTCGCAGACAGGTTAATTTTCATATTGTTGCACTCGTATCATCTACATAAAGTCCGGCTAAAAGCGAAGCTGTAACAAATTATTATTGTTCATAAAATAAGATTTTATGCATGGTTGTGCAAATGAGATTTCATCTAGACACGGAGCTAGTGGAGCTTCTTGAATGCTTTCAGAATGTGGGGGGTAATTTGAAGATGCAAGTGTATTGTGGAGATTTTCTTCAACAAAGACAACAAATAGTAAAAAAAATATATAAAACAGAGCACATTTGTCTATTGCATTTATATACACGTACGTTCACGTACGTTCTCACGACTGTTTCCCATGGGGTGGACAGAAAATACAGAACCAGGATACCTACCCGTAGAGGCCCAGCCTGCTAGCTGCAGGCAGGCAGGGTCGAAGCCTGCTGGGGTTAAGGGCCGTTTTCCGAGAGGAAGGCTCAGCCCCGGCATGATAGGCAACGAAGGAACGGGGTAGGTTTTTAGTCAGTAAGAGTCTGACACTACTTCCCGCTCCACCCAAGGGCGGGACTTGTCATTGGATGATTTTACCTACCATAAAAAAAAAAAAAAAAAAAAACCAGGATACCTACCATGAACCTTTCATAAACGATTATTTTGAGAGTAAGATCTGTGCATTAATTTTAGGGGTTCTACGGCCGCGGCCCTGGAACAAGAATATGAGGGTTTTTAGTCAGAAAAAATCTGGCACTTCCTTTAACCTAGACCTTCAAAAAAAGGTGGTAAGCTAGAAAGAACTAAAAAAAGCCGAACATTAGAAAGCCAAACAGTGGGAGAAGATAGTCGAGGATATCCCACCACAAAAACAAAACCTCTTTTCTACGGTTCCACTCTTATTTGCATCACTTAGGTAGATTTTATCAGTCGCCTTTCATTCATCCTCTCCAACCAGATTTTTTGTTACTAAATCATTTAAACCACCACGTTGAAATCATTATTGTTCGTAATAAAGTGCCTTATGCACTGTCTGAAATATTAGGTAGAAATAATTGGCTTCGTGCCGAATCAACAGGGCCAACCAGCTGTCGCGGCTGTGCAAACGTATGGCGCTTCCAATAAGGGTCGCCGCACACGAGCCACCGGGCATAACCACAACACACCGCCACCGGGATATTTCCTTTAGTTTTCATACATTTCATATCATGGACTCGCCGCACACGATTAACTAAAATGGCCGCCACACGCTGCAAATCGCCGTTGCTTGCTTCTTGTAGCTTGTACTGGCCTCTGAATACGGAAACAAAACGTCTCCATATGCCACACTCGCATTTAAACGTTGTTTTGAGTCCATTATGATACTTCGCTCATGGGTTAAAAAAGTAGTGGCTGCCACTGGCCACAAGTGGCTGTCACGCGCTTCAGCTAACTTTATTTATTTATCAACTAGCGACCCGCCCCAGCTTCGCACGGGTGCAATGAAAGCATTATACGTATACACCTTCCTCTTGAATCACTTGATCTATTAAAAAAAAACCGCATTAAAATCCGTTGCGTAGTTTTAAAGATCTAAGCATACATAGGGACAAGCAGCGGGAAGCGACTTTGTTTCATACTATGTAGTGATTGCTTGCTATACTTACAGTATGCAACACTTAATGTAATATGTATGTACATATGTATATAATTAGTTAGTTTATAATTCTTTATATATGTACTTATTAGTACACCGCAGACTACCCCCTGTTTTGTTTTAAGTTCTCTAGATCCATCCTAAGGTTGTCTGGTAGAAATCGCTATCAGCGATAAGACCGCCATTGTACCCATAGATTTAAGTTTAAGTACAGTACGTTTGACGGTTCTTAGCGCGCCTGATGTTACTCATAAAAAAATAAATGCGCACTCGTAAAAAAATAAATGGTTTGAAAAAATAAATACCAATAGCAGTTGTTATTGCTGTTAACAACTGTTATTGGCATTTATTTTTATAAATCATTTATTTGACGCGCTTATTTTGAGCGCTAAAATTCGCAGAGCCTAACTTCAGGCGCGCCAAGAACCGTCAAACGTACTGTACCTATAGATTATGTTATTTCTTTGGTGTACAATAAAGTTTTATTCTATTCAAAGCGTATAGCAATCCAACAATCCGCGAAATAAAAAATTTGATACAAACATTTCTTTAGTGCTATAGAAAAAAAAATCGAATTTAGGTTGTGGCCACTTCTAGCTTCTCGTGGCAGCGTTTGTGACTGTCGCGTGTGGCTCGTGTGCGGCAACCGTAAGCGAGCGCACCACGTTGCCAGCCGTCACCCAAGGAACATTTCAAGCATTTTAACGCCATCAACCATCGATCAGACTCGCTTACTTTTCTATTCGGAGTTGAGTAGATTTGGAAGTAATCGTCGCATATCAAAGGTTACACGAAGAATGGTTTCGTTGAGTTTAGAAGCAATTTTGGGAGATTAGATTATCACATTGACGTCTGGAAGAGGATTTGAGATATAATTATTTATTTATTGAATACATGGTTGTGTAATGTTGGTGGTCTTGATATGACCACGAAAAGAGGAAGGATGAAACGCATGTTAATTAAAAGAGTTATGAGTATACATGTGGATGGATGGAGAGGGAGAGGGAGGCTAAAGAAGAGATTGATAGATCGTGTGAGAAGTGATATGAAAGAAAAAGGAGTTAGTGATAGCGTGACGGGTTGTGATTGATGATGGTTTGTAATTGTATTTTTTGTTGTTTTGTTTTTATTTTTTTAATTCCCTGATTTATATATATATTATAATAATAATTAATAATGACTCTGTACGTATTGGTTTTGACCGTCAGTGCAGAGAGTACGTAAAATAAAATAAATAATAAAATGTAGTTGATCATAAAGTTCCCAGGTAACTGTTTCAAACAGCTCCGCAATTTTGGCAATGTTTAATATGTCATCGAATACCACGTTATAATAAATATACGTAATCATTTAATTACTCCTAATGGTTTTTCTGTAGAATGTCAGCAACCTCGCACAGACGTTGTTCGTATCGGGTTCTCAACTTCACTCTAGACACTAATTACCCTTCTCTAATTACTAATTACTCCTTAGAGCTGTTTTAACATTCGTGTAAAAGATAAGCAGCATTGCCTTGTATGTATTTCTTGAAATTGAATTTCAGCCTAAGCGTTATTATTAACGACCAATAGAGATGAAGGTATGGAAGAGATAAATAAATTGAGATAAAGGAAAAAGGCTTAGATGATAAAATTGATTAAGAGGCTGCGGTCCAACTATAACGGCCAAGCAGTAGGACTACGGGTCTTGGTTAATCAAGAATTAATGAACACATTATAAGTTGACGGCTGAAAAATAAAGAAAAATATCTGCAACTTTTTCAAAAATTTTATTGAAAATAGAAACCATTATTTCTGCATTTTTGACACTTGAGAGATTTGCCATGTTTTGGAAAATAAAGTTTTAGCAATTTTATCAGAAAATCGCAAAATTGTAGATAACTTTCTTAACTTGACTTGAATGATAAGCAAATGGTTTACTTATGAAATTAAATAGTTTAAATTGACAGTTGCTGGTCCTGCTCCAATACCACTTTTGTCTACTAATTAGTTTTTTTGTTTTTTTTATAGTTTTATAAATATTGGAAGAGATGCTATTGCCCTTTCTGTATGTTGTTTTTTTCGAAATGGTATGATATTGGTTTAATGAAGCTTATGCCCATTTAATGCTTTTATTTTGTTTATTTTTCTTATTTGGAACCATTAGCATTATATAATGTAGAAGCACTTTTATCAAATTTTTGTGAATGTGAAGTCCCATGGAGCATTTTTACTAGGTTACATTTGGTTTGACTTAAATGAGCATGGTAGTTGAGAGTTTGTCATTCTCACTCAAATGTCTTGCTGATGATGGCGCGTGTTATTGGGTCATTCTGTTCCCTTCATAATGGTTGAATAAAGTGGGGTTGAGGCACGCGTCATGATCTTGAACGGGCGCCGTCAGTTGAGACTGGTCATCTTTTTGCTACCAGTGTCTTTATTCAATTTCTATTTTTAATTAGTTTTTTTTTCTCACTACTTTTTTACATGGTGCTCACATAATTGTAGCGACAAGAAATATGTAACCAAGATTATTGTAACACTTAAAATGATTTTAAAAGAGTGTCCATAGAGTTCCTTGCACGTTCTTCTCCATAGAGATCTACACTTTGGAACGTGTAATTTAGCTTCACTTTTTTTTTTGACTGACCGACATTTTGACTATTCAAAAGTGCCTGTAAATGGTCTATTTGAAATAAATGAGTTTGATTTTGATTTATTTTTTTTGAGTTGTAATGGTCGTGTTTCGAATTTGAACAAATACATACTAGCGTGAATATTTCAATTCATAGGTAATTTTCCAAGTTTATCTAAACCATTATTGACACCCCGTGTCTTGGAAAGCACGAAGAGCTTTCGATCCCGGCTTACATTCACAGATCTTTGACAGATATTTCAGGTAGTCAGATGCTAGAAAATCTGACCATCAGTCTATCCAAGGAGTATCATGTTGCCCAGACTGGATTGTGGAGGTCTGATAGGCAGTCGCATGTAAATCACAGGTATTCAGCCGCATTGGGTATCAGGAAGCCGACTCTAAGCTAGTACGAAAAAAAGACTAGGAAGATGACAGTTGTAAGTATGCATATATACATATATACAGATATGTAATATATTTACTTATTCGTGTATCCTCGCATCGAAACGCCTTACAGCAATTACACTAATGGAGCACAATTAGTGAAGAATCTGCTACTTTCTATCGTCATGTGTGCGGTGGAGTGGTGGTCATCAAAGGAGCGCCCCGGGCGCTGTGGTGGGTCACGTTCGCTCGCTTACACAGCTTCATACCAGCACTCCTCTATGATTCCACATGTACCAAATCCCATAGCGAACACATTTTTGAAATCTTAAAGTATTTTGAATGAGTTTTTCAAAAGAAAATGATTTAAATTGAAAAATACGGAAAATTTTGATATGTCATCTTGACGGTTGACGCATAATGACGGTAATGCGTCAAACATTCAAACGGCCCATAACATAATCAGCACTATCCGCAAGTCCCAGCAGTGGGAACATCCACTGCTGGGACTTGAGCCACCTCTCTAAGAGAATCAACGGGCTGTAACCACACGAGCCCAGTACGGGTTAGTAGATAACAATTAATTTTAAACTGCACAACAATCAATTTGTATATTTGTGCATTAGTTAATTTAAAATGTTTACCGTGTTCATGTACTGGCTAGTAATTAATCGGCTGATACTACAAAGAACTTCACAAAAAATAGTGTGGCTTCGATTGGAGTTCATCAAATTGAATGATCGAATCGAATCGATTAGTATTTCTATTTCATGGCTTCATGAGCTTATAGCAGTGGTCCAACCTTATTTGTCAAGGACGTGTTAGGATTCTTAGCTGTAAACAGGAATCAAAAGATTAAAAAAAAAAAAACTTAAGTACAATAAGATAATTTCAAAAACAAAAATAACGAACATTACTATAGATAGCACAATATTTCTGATAGAAACTTAAAATCTGTCGAAAAGTTTGGCGTTTTAAACCTTTAGCTGATTATATTTTGGCTATTGTGGAAACACCACCAAATTGTGTGTTGTATTGTGTGTTGTTCTACGTTATTCTACGCATTAATTGTTAATTTGGAGACAACTAGCTGCTACCAGCGGCTTCCCCCACATGAATGCGTTCGGCGCCGACGCTCCGATTGGCTCGCTACAAGCTCTTAACCAATGAGAGAGCCAAACGCGGTAAACGTTTCAATCGCGTCAATGTAAAAACAACTCGAACTAACGCCTTAGAGGGCTCAGCCAAGTTTATAATCTACAATCGTTAACGCTAGTAGAAAACTTCAAATGTATAAGAAAAACGTCATCTCAACGCTCAGTCACGTGGTCAGAACAAAGGAATCGGAGGCGTTGCCGACATGAGGCGATTGACGAAAGAGATTCGAAACGAAACTCTCGTAACTTGACTAGGCCTACAGGCAAGTTACGTTTTTTTTTTTTTGGTAGGTAAAATCATCCAATGACAAATCCCGCCCTTGGGTGGGGCGGGAAATAGTGTCAGACTTTTACTGACTAAAAACCTACCTTTCCGTTCCTTGCCTTTCCTCCCGTGGTGACACTCTCGCATAACCTTTGGCCCCAGTAGGCTTCGGCCCTGCTGGACCCCTACAGTTTGCTGACAACTCCTTGAGGCGCGCGGGAACAGTGCGCGCCGTAGACGACCTGAGCTCGGACCGGTCTGTTACCGGACGGACGGACAGCGAGCTACCCATTGCCCACCATCCGCGAGCCCGCGCCTACGGTGGCCGGAAATCGGGATCAGAAACCCGGCGGCGGCGGCGGCGGCGTGTGCGCCTTTGCCTAATGCGGTCGGCCTCCTCCTTTGCTAGCATTACTGCTTCGCAAAAGGAGGCGACCGCCTGCTCTCCTCCTCGCTCCGGAGCATGGCTTGAACCAAGCCCCGGCGCGAGAGATCGCCGCCGATCGCCCCCACGAGGACACGGCGATGCTCTTCCCAAGCGGGGCACACCTCGACTGTGTGCTCCACCGTGTCCACCGGGCGGTTCGCACAGTGGCGACACCCGGGTGTCGTCTCCGCACGAATCTTGTATAGGTACGGACCGAACTAGGCAAGTTACGTTGCGTGAACGCTTGGAGTTGGCCACGCCTCCAATTCCTTTGTTCTGGCGAATTGGGGGCGTGGCGAACTCCAAGTCTTCACGACTATTAATATTATAGAAGTGAAGGTTAAGTCCATTCGACTCGCTGACAGACTCACAGCGGGGGACGAAACTTTACCGAGTACACTATAATAGTAACGACTCCTCTGATTATTTCGTTTTAATGTTTAACCATGTTCCTGGCCCTTTTCCGATTAACTATGCTCCCGTAACTAGCTGATGGAGCAGCACATACAATGGCGTACGTAAATGTCAATATGTACGACTCGTAGGTACGGACTCATTTCACTAAGTGGACTCCATAAAACCTTTTTACTCTGTCTTGCAAAGTGAACTACATTATTTTCTAAAAAAAAAAATGTAGGCCATTTATCTTTCTTAGTCCTTTCTTCAGTGATACTCTAAAAACCTTTATTTTTTAAATAAAGGAGAGTGTCTATCACATGCTCCGATGTATCTATACATATTATTAATTCGTTGTAAGTACTCTTAAGAAGAATATTTTGGTTTTTAAATTCAATTTTAGAGTCATATTATGAATAATATGCATTTTGTTTAACATACGCCTCGCGGGGGAACACATTACCATATGCTACAAATGTGTAGATTTCTAAATATTTATCATGCCTTTAAAATATTTGCATTATACGTGTTTTTTTTTTTAACACCTTAGGGAAAAGACCTGCATACAAATAATATTTTATAATTTATTACTCTGGAATAATGCCCTCATGTTTATTTCACATTGATAAAACGTATCTATTTTAATTAAATATTTACTTTACAGAAAAAAGAAGATTTTTTCTAGCATAACAAATTTAAATTTATATAAAACCATAATTCCATAGTAAGCAAACGAAAAAACATATAATAATATCTCATAGTACTAGTATAATATACGAGTATAGACATACATTTTATTAATTTTAAAATTACAAATCGCTTAGCAAAATCAAAAGTGAAACTATTAATTCGTAACGTCCGGTAATTTGGACTGTTCAGATCATAATGCATATGGATCGAACCGCCAATTTCAAATTAACAACAACTGTTAAACGCAGTGACACAATCTTGCAGAGGCAATTTCGACAAAAGTTGCAAAATTACACTGACGAAAACAGATATAAGTATAGTAAATTTCCAAGGTTGGTACAACGTGACGCTGCGAATGCTGCGACTGACGCAAAAGTGTCCCAGCTGCCAACCGAAGCATATGTGATTGCGCCCTTAAACATTACTAGCAATATCAGTCCGCGACTTATCGGCGAGTCGTCAGTTCGTCACGTGCGACACCGCCCTCACCATTATCTGAACCTAGCCAAGCGAAAAATTGATATTTGTTATGCCATTTACATAACCAAATCGCCCTTAAATTCACATTATTTATACATTCTATTATAGACTCTATATACACAAGTAAACGAGTTGAATTCAGTCAATTTGTTTACTGAAAGCCGCGTAGGTATACAACACTACAATAGCTATTAGTTATTTACTCCTTTTGTTTAATGTGTAGTGGTAACATACATTATATCTAATTAATGATATTTGCATAATTGTGTTTATTGAAAACTATGTGTACTTGGAATAATACATTATTTTAATTGCCACGGTCATGACTACAATCCACTGGGGTTATTTTACGCAACGTAAACGAGTAAGCAAACTAAATATCGAATGTACGAAATTACTTATTTTATGGTTAAATTTTACGCTCGTTTTTAGATTGCCACTACTAACGTACTATATGTTCGAATCGAAGTTCCAATGCGCGTTAATTTCAGTTCCCCATTTCATGCTGGCAACAATTCCATAATTACTCATGCTTTCAAAATAAATACGTATTCAAAAATAGTAATGCATTTACATTTTCTCATTTGCTTGTAGGCCACTGTATTGAGCAATAAAATTAAATCAAACAAAATCGATTGTGAAATAAAATGTATGAACTCATTTCCGAGCGACGGCCCCTCTCGTCCGGCCGAGCACAATTTTTATCATCACAAAGGCAATTTCCATCAAAATGCACGAATTTGGGGCTTGAAGCGTGAAGCTGTATGCACTACCCGCTACCCAGCTACCCACACCACTCGCTCCACAAACAAGCGCTATATGGCTGGCCTCAGTTTAAAACTGTGATGTTGACACGATATACACCATGAAATGCCACACATATGACACACCGTACCTACTTCCAATAATTAAAAGACAATTTTGATAAATTAAAAGTAATAGGTACAACGTTAAGGTAAAGTTTTCAGGCTAACTTATTTAATTGAGTTTATTTAATTTGGAAAAACTAATGTGGCGGTAGCAGGTACTGAGTATAGACCTTGGTCACACAGTAATGGGTGAAATGAGACAATGAGAATCACAAAACAGAAATAATAAAATTATTTTACCAGTTGCAATTTTACAATTCGTACAGTGACACTGGGCGCCCTGACACTCTTAAAAGTCTAAGAGTAAAGTTGTGTTGTAGGTGCCAGGGCTCTCTCGTATAGTTTGATTTCAATAACTGATCACACATTTTGATTAAAATGTGATTTACGGTAGTAATTTAAATTATTTATAATAATAAATTTCAGATACAAAAAAAAATAAACTTTAAATCATACAAGAAATTCATTTGCATTTTAAAATATAAAATAAATTACACACAACACACACACACACACTCACACACACATTACACTTTTAACAAGAAATTATGAACTCGAGTTTAGTCCTCGTCAATAATAAAAATAATTGTGACATAACCGACTCGGCGACTTAACTTGGCTTGTAAATCTCCCGAACTCTTTAATTCCCTGTCTGTATAAAACATTACTTATGGACGAAAAAATAATAACAAAGACAAATATTAGAAAATCGTTTTTCGCACAGCTACACCCACGGAAAAACTTTTTCAGCAATCGCGTTGTTATTTGAAGAAACTTTTATTCTTTATTACTTAGGTATATTTAAATGTTTTTTCTTAAGAATTAATTCATAAAGATAAAACCTATATATTTACACATACATGATGTTTTCCAAACCGTATTATATGAGCCAATTATGTTTTCGGTTTTTTGCTCAAATTGTTATACTTAAATAAGTAGTACAAATGTGATATCTTTTCTTGCTGATATTTTTCTTTAAAAGTTTTACAATACTTTTCTTTTGTTTTAATTGGAAAATTTATTCATGCTCGACTAATATAAAGTAAAAAAAGTAATATAGTGGTTGAAGAAGTTTAAGTGCTTGTTTACGAAGACGCGGCGCGTTGTGCGGCGCTTTGAGCGTTCGTCGTAGATTGCAGCAACGGGCCGGGTCATCGCACGCGCAAACACAAACCTATTATGGCAATGTACGACGACCGTCCAACACGCCGCGTCTCCGTAAACAAGACCTAAGAGGCGAGGTGTAAAAACCGTGCGTTGATACAATTCTTGCTTAATACATTTTAAGGCGCTATATCACGAGATGTGCCATATAAAACAATGACTTTCTGAAGCCTGCTACCTACCTCGGTGACGGCTGAATAACGAATTTAAAAGACATTTATGTGTTTATTATAGATTCATGCACCACATAAACTTATAATTTGTTACTTCTACCAAAAAAAAAAATAACAACATGATTTTTTTTCCTTTTTTCCCTACACCTTTCAAACGGCTTTCATTAGAAATATGTTTACACAAAAAAAATTGCTTGTTAAGTGTTCTTCAGAATATACACAGCATATTTAAATCAACCAATATTTAGCAACGAAAATGGTTTTAAAGGTCAGCGGCCTCCGACAGATAATGATTAACTCGGGCCAGATGTTCAAGGGATCATACGCCTTAAATGATAACAACCATGTCTTATCGCTCATGTAACAACAATTCTATAAGTAATGAATCATATTCTGTTTCGAAAATCTAGGTCTTAGGAGGCAGCTGTGTTTGTGTAGCGCGATTCGCGAATAAAACTAGGGGCTTATTCTCGAGTTTAATTCCAATCGGTCGCATTGGAATTGTGACTTTAAGTACTCTTGAATTTTATGGTGGCGCCAAATTGGTTTAAAATTGCGTGGCCACAGGCCAAGAACTATCCCCATTTTACTTAGTTTCCCAAAAAGGTCACGCAATTTGGCCCTAAAATCGAATTCAAGAGTACCTAAAGTCACAATTCCAATGCAACCGATTGGAATTAAACTCGAGAGCAAGCCCCCTAATATTACTACTACACCCACGTCTCACATGTAACCTCATTAGGTTGAATGAATCAGACCTCAAATAGTGCTATAAAAAAATAATTGCAGCTTTAGCCATACGAACTTTCAAACCCTTTTATAAATAATTCTACTAATACTCGTATCACTACATACTCGTAGTATAAAACAAAGTCGCTTCCTCGTCTGTCCCTATGTATGCTTAGATCTTTAAAACTACGCAACGGATTTTGATGCCGTTTTTTTAATAGATAGAGTGATTCAAGAAGAAGGTTTATATTTAAAATATATTTATCACCATTGCACCTGTGCGAAGCTGGTGCGGGTCATTAGTTATATAAAAATGCGAAAAGTTTGTAAGTAGGGATGTATGTTTGTTACTCTTTGACGCAAAAATTACTGAATGGATTTCAAACAAACTTGGTGCACAGGTAGACTATGTCCTGGAATAGCACATATGATACTTTTTATCCCGGGAATATGTTCTCTTGGGATAATTTTCCACTATCGCGCAGGCCCCCGGCACTTGAGGCCGTCAAGAAAGGTCGGGGTTGCGTGGCAGCACGGTTCGGGGACATAGTGGTGGTAGGCGTCTACCTGTCCCCGAACAGATGTCTCGCCGAACTGGACAACTCCCTTTTGGAGCTGGACGCCGTCGTAGCTGGTTTTGATCCCAACCTCCCCGTGGTCGTTTGCGGGGACTTCAATGCCTGGAACGAGGCTTGGGGTTCCCGGTTCACGAACCAGCGGGGTCGAAGGGTTGAGGAATGGGCCCTAGGACAGGGCCTAGTCATACAGAACCGGGGTTCTGTCCCCACGTGTGTGCGGATGCAGGGCGAGTCGGTGGTGGACGTTACGTTCGCCAGCCCTGCACTGGCACCGCGCGTCGTCCCAGATTGAATCGGACTGGGGGTGCTCTCAAGCGGCTCCTGCCGAACCTGGGGGGTCCAGACGCCTCCTGCCGGAGGCTCTACGCAGGCATCGTTCGGTCCATGGCCCTTTACGGGGCGCCGGTATGGGCGCCGACGCTGCGAAAGCGAGTGGCGGCCCGGCTGAACGCCTGCCAGAGGGTCATGGCCATTCGGATGATCCGGGGATAACGTACGGTGTCCTGCGAAGCGGCGAGCCTCCTTGCTGGCCTACCACCATGGAATTTGGAGCCAACAGTCCTTGCACACATGCATGACTTACGCGTGGAGATGCAACGTCGGGGCGAAACTCCGCTGCCGCGACAAATCGCGGCATGGCGGACAGAGTTCCGGCGGGATCTCATGGTGAAATGGCGAGAACGATTGTCGCAACCTCGTGCTGGGCACGCCACGATCGAGGCGGTAAGGCCCCTCTTTGAGGCGTGGCTGGAAAGGCCCCACGGCGTCGTCACCTTCCGTTTGGCGCAGGTGCTGACCGAACACGGCAAGTTCGGTCCGTACCTGTACAAGATTCGTGCGGAGACGACGCCCGGATGTCGCCACTGTGCGGAGCGTCCGGAGGACATGGTGGAGCACACAGTCGAGGTGTGCCCCGCTTGGGAAGAGCATCGCCGTGTCCTTGTGGGGGCGATCGGCGGCAGCGATCTCTCGCGCTGGGGCTTGGTTCAAGCCATGCTCCGGAGCGAGGAGGAGTGGCAGGCGGTCGCCTCCTTCTGCGAAGCAGTAATGCTAGCAAAGGAGGAGGCCGACCGCATCAGGCAACGGCGTACACGCCGCCGCCGCCGCCGGGTTTCCGATCCCGATTTCCGGCCACCGTAGGCGCGGGCTCGCGGACGGCGGGCAATGGGTAGCTCGCTGTCCGTCCGTCCGGTAACAGACCGGTCCGAGCTCAAGTCGTTTACGGCGCGCACTGTTCCCGCGCGCCTCAAGGAGTTGTCAGCAAACTGTAGGGACCCGACAGGGCCGAAGCCTACTGGGGTCAAAGGGTATGTGAAAATGGCACCCGGGGCCCTGGGACCAAGGCGAAGAATGGAACGGGGTAGGTTTTTAGTCAGTAAGAGTCTGACACTACTTCCCGCTCCACCCAAGGGCGGGATTTGTCATTGGATGATTTCACCTACCGAAAAAAAAAAAACTATCGCGTGGGCGAAGCCGCAGGCAGCAGCTAGATGTTATATATAAGGCTGTCTCTCCACTACCCATGGTTGACTGGTAGAAAATAGCTAGGGCATTAAGTCCTCCTTTGTACGTTTTTGTCACATAAAGTTTCAATAAATAAATTTATCGACTGTTCGTAATCTATCGAATCTAAAATATATATATTTTTTTTAAAACGAGCTAGCCTAATAAAAAATATTTTTGTCTTTTTTTTCGGTAGGAAAATCATCCAATGACATCTCCGCGGCCTTAGGTGGGAAAGGAGATAGTGTCAGACTTTTACTGACTAAGACTCACTCCTGTTCCTTCTTTGCCTTTGTTCCAGGGCCTCGGGTTTCATTTTCATATTCCACATGGCCCCAGTAGGCTTCGACCCTGCTTGGCCCCTGCAGGCCCTACGGTTTGTTGATATCACTTTGAGGCAAAAAAAAACTTGTTAAACCCAACATAAATAAGAAATAAAATTTATATACAAATAAGTCATTGTCCATAAAATAAACTTCTTGTCGCTCTCCTGTCAAGTACGCTTTTTCACATCCGATAGTTTACCTACATGTCGATATATTTTTTTTCCTCTATATTTTAAGAACAACAACTGTAAAAATTCAGCTTTGTAATTCCAGGTGATTAGGCTGGGCGTTGATAAATCAGGCCTTCTTTTTTTATATCAAATTATATACTAAACTGATGTACAATTTAGTATCACCACATTTGAGAAAAGAAAGAAAGAAAGAAAAAATATTTTATTTGGCACGAATGAATACACACACTGTAAAACCAAATTTATAAAACTTAAGATAAGTTAAGATATAGACACACTGTGTGCCTCACGGCGACGCCAAATAGGTCCAGTTCAGCATAAATGCCAGACAACTACATGATAATCAGTGGTAGCTGCCTGACGCTGGTTTTCAACTGAACCTTACATTTATCCTATAGACATGCCAATTACAGGTTATATGAGTAAAGACATAAAACTAAAATAAAAAATAGAACTTAAAAAAATTGGGAGATATTATAAATGCATAACATCCTGTACAATTAAATATAACAGAGAACACAAAATCAAAAAGATACGGTTTTTTTATCAATCCGTGGTTCTCATCTTTAGCAGTGGGCTTACGACCGCTAGACCAATGAGGTAGTTTGCAAAATAACGCAGAAAAAACTAAATCCGTAAGGCATAAATATCAAACCATAAAAAGTATAAGCAACAAAAAAAACTGGACAAGAGCGAGTCGGACTCACACACTGAGGGTTCCGTACAAACTTATACAGTAAAGGGTTAAATTCCCGAATCGAGTCACGAAGATTTTTCCGAATCGAAGAAATTATTTTTTTGTGCCGTAACTATTTTACAGTTTTCAGATTTATTCCTATACTTGTGCTATAAGACCTTACTTCATGCCAAATTTCGGGGTTCTGGGTCAACGGGAAGTACCCTATGAATTCTGATTCATTTGAGAGTGTCGAAATATACGGAAATATTTTTTGCGGCGTAAACAGCTGTATCTTTTTTTTTACATTAGCCTAGATGTTTGATTTTTTTACAGCTGCAAGGGACCGCAGACCAGAGTATAGTATTAATTTCAACTTAATTCCTCCACACGCTTCCGAGATAAAAGGTATTGACGACAGATAGACAGATGGACAACAAACTGGTCCTATAAGGGTTCCGCTTTTTTTTCCTTTTGAGGTACTGAACCCTAAAAAACCATGCCCAAATAACAAATTCTCAACAAAAAAAAACATAAACTAGAATAAAGTTGCGTGTCAATGCAGCGTGTAATGATAAAACATAAATTAAATTCGGCTTAGCGAGGGTGAGTGATCGATACACTGATATTAATAATACTCGTATACTCGCAACATGCGCAGGAGTCGCGTGCGGGTGGTCACATGCGCGCGCGCCGGCCGCCAGGTGAGAACCGGAACATCTGCCGCGGTCGGACAGACGACCATTGCTTATATTACTGGAACTGCCTTTATGGGTTCTTTGATTTTTAGAATTATGACTATACAGTTGAGAATCAAGGTGGTTATTTGAAATAAGTTATTCATGTTTTATTTTAATACTAGCTTCTGCTATCGGCTTCGCTCGTGTAAAAGTAGGTTTCTCATACAAACTTTGACCCGCGTTTTATCCTTTTACGGCGAATTTAGTGTTCGCCTACACAAAAAATCTTGTACCTACAAAATTTCAGTACCAGAAATCTAGTACCAGGGGGCTAACTCTCGAGTTTAATTCCGATCGGTCGACATTGGAATTGTGACGTTAGGTACTCTTGAATTCGACGCTAGGGCCAAATTGCGTGACCTTTTTGGGAAACTAAGTAAAATGGGGTCACGCAATTTTAAACCAATTTGGCGCTACCATTGAATTCAAGAGTACGAAACGTGACAGTCTCAATGTCGAGCGATCGGAATTAAACTCAAGAGTAAGTCCCCAGTAGTTAGGGCTGTGCCTTGATATGTCAGTCAATCAGTTTCTCCTTTTTTAAATATAGATTCATTTCTGACTGCGACTTCATCCGGATAAAAAGCATCTTATTTCGTTGGAAGGCCTCCCACAAGGTGTACGATAACCTGGTCAGGGTCGATGGAATCCGATGGATGCAAGACGCACAGGACCAGTTGTTGTGGCGACGCTTGGGGGAGGCCCTAGGGGACGTTTTTCGGCTGAAATGATGATGATGATGCTCCTTCGCTCCTTGAAACTAGTCCACGCTACGGCTCTGCTTTTTAGGCTGCCGTGGTATGAAGATTGCCTCTCCCTCATCCTTTCCGCCACTATCTCGCTCACAGAACTGGTTCGCAGAAGAAGAAAGTCATAATACGCTTCATCATCATCATAATCATTTCAGCCAAAAGACGCCCACTGTTGGACATAGGCCTCCTCCAAGTGTCGCCACAATGGCCGGTCCTGTGCGTCTCGCATCCATCGGACTCCAGGGACCCTGACCAGGTCATCGGTCCACGTTGTGGGAACCATAAAGCGTAGTAGCCCCAACTTAAAAAAATAATATACCCATTAGAAGAGAATGAGGAGAAATGGCAACTACACTTATTCGAATTTTAAATAAGGATTTAATTCCCGTTCGTTCACATAAACGAGCAGTGACAATAGCTG
Source organism: Leucania comma (assembly GCA_958295575.1). Classification (NCBI taxonomy): domain Eukaryota; kingdom Metazoa; phylum Arthropoda; class Insecta; order Lepidoptera; family Noctuidae; genus Leucania; species Leucania comma. Next base: position 9,099,256 of record OY282469.1, read on the forward strand.
CCTACCCCAATAATGGTCGGTTCACACGATCGCACAACGCGCGTCGACGCGTTTTGTAGCGTCAACTATCATGCTTCAGCCGTCAGGTCGTACATAGAGTAGGTGTCAACAGTTAACACGCACGTTGTAGCGTCATTCCGACAGTCGGGACACCGCTTTAGTATCAAAACCATTGTAAGCTTAAACCACACTAATTTATACATATGATTGAAAGGGTCTGAGGTCCTAACACGAGCTCGAATCGCGAATCAATTGTAGGTCTTCAACTGAACTGTTAAAGAATGGATGGAACAGTGGCATAGTTAGTTCCAAAGGGCCCCGAAGGAATAATAATTTTCAAAAGCTTTAATTACTTATTTTTTTGTATTTAGCAACATCTATGACCTACAATATAATCCAAAATCTTGCATCGCGCAATTAAAAATTTATTGCAGCTTAGAACATGATTTTTATTTAGGTAAGTACGCACTAATAATGTCATTTCTAGTAATAAGGCATTTGTGAACTGTAAGAATTCACTGACTCGAAATAACCGTGCGATAATTTTGGTGTATCAAATATCACCCTCCGGCCAGACTCGTCAGCCCAGAACATTCCGTGTTTTGTCACAACAAGCGTATCATTCTGAACACATCGATACGAAAGGATTTCAATTGAGTTGTGAATAAATTATGAACAAAACTTTTCTAATGAAGGCATAGGTCTATATCCAATATTGACAGGGTGGAGCTGACTTAATTGCTTGGGGAGACACACTGCCCTATTGTTCCCGCTTTATTTCCTTTCAAAAAATTACAAAACGCGGTACCGACAAACTTTTTAATGTATCGCATCGTTCTATTTGTTCCCCGAACTCCTTTCTTTTCGGGGCTACGACAAAAATTCAATTTACATCTCTTCGCCTCGCAGTTACTTAATTCTTTCTCTCCGTGAAAATAAATCTCCCGTAATTGATTCCGCTTTAGTTCAATTTGTCTTCGTTAAAACTCAATTTCCGTAGTCTATTTGTGAATAATAAATTGCGTACTTCAACAATGTGCCACGGTGGTTGTTTTGTGTAGACTTCAACCTGAAAACAATTTCGCCGGCACGAAACAAGTCAATCTAAATTACTGGAACACGACGACACATTGACAGAGCACTCTTCAGTTCATGCCCAGCAGGCTCGACCGAGTGAGGCGCGCTGATCTCTTTATTAATGTACCGGCGGGTGATCCGGGGCCGCCGCGCCTCCTCGCCGCGCTCGCTCGCACCGCGCACGACTTCACGCAATGATTAGCGGACAACTACGGAATAGCGAACTTGTTTATACACTAGAGCACGCCGCACGACGGCTCCTAGCTCCATCCGACCTGATTCCATGTTTAAATAAAGTAAGAGGCCGCCGTAAAAAACAAACGTGTTTGTGCAATAGTTATACAGCAGCAAGTTTACTTAAAGCCATAATCGTTACACTCCCTCTTGTAACTGCTAATAAAAAGCTAAAATTAACACTTTAATATTACAGATGTATACCGCAGATATTACGCGCTGCCAGTTATCTGGAATTGGACTGTAAAAAAGATAAGGTATGCAGCAATGGAGTCGTCAATGTAACGATTTCACATATTGGGTCCCGGTCGGCACGTCGCGGCCGACCCTCGCTATCAGGCGGGACATCGCGGCTCGAGGGTAAACATCTAATCTACCGCACAAACAAGCTGTCCAAATTGCCTCTAAGGTTATCGAATACTAAATTAAATTGGTTACATGATTCTATAACCGACTCAATTGCTGAACCTAACCAAAAAACTTTGGCATGCATTACATATTTAAAAGGGTACAATTACGATACAACGCGGTCCATATAATCTTTACAATACCTGGTATTTATTCATAAGAGGAACATGTTATTTTGTCATTTAATTTCATTTGCATGAACTTCGGAGTATTTATTCATTAAACTGTGGAAGCGTGTCGCTTGGAGTTGATGACAGAGCCGCGGACGCCGCACCTTGCATCGCTTTATTCGTGTTTCAGTGTGTTCTTAATAAAGCAGTACAGAAGTGAGTGAACAGTGAAAGTTTGTAAATTAGTGTTAACGACAGCGAGTTTTAATAAGCAACGAGTTTACTTGTTGCGAATAGCAATTAGTTCCGTCTTGCGTCACGCGTGGACTTAACGTGTCTAGTTTGAAAAGTCAGACCGCGTCTCGGTTTTAATGAGTTTTCGTCTAATGCCTTCCTTGGCAAGAAAATTTATGTCATGAATAATAATAGATGCTAACAGAGCAACGATTAAATCCTGAAAAGACACGTCCGCGGATAATCCGCGGAAGAAACATCCTAATAAACACCGTTTTAACGAGTTGATGACAAGAAAAGCTGCGCCGTAACGCGACCGACGTAATACCGCGCCCCACTACCCGCACCTGTAGCTGTAATCCTGCACACGCATCCCTCCACCCCAAACACAAGCCGCTTATTAACTTTCACAAGTACCTACGCAGAAAAAAGAAAACCTTCAAATAGCTTAAGAGCTCGAATCCTTTTACTTAAAAGATTTACTCAACTTTGATGTTTAAATCACGTAAAAGGGGCAACGCTACAAGTATCTATTACGGTCCGCACTCCCCAACTAATAAGCTATTTAAACTTCTTTTGTTATAAATCTCGCACTAGCTTACATTTAACAAACACTACCGGCGGACTTCGTCGGTACATATTTAAATTTGCCCACACTCACGGCAGCCACGGTATGTTTTATTTGAAATGGCTACTATTCATAAAATGTAACAACTTCACCCGGTATTTTATGAGTCTACGTCCGAAAATGTCTACGTGTTTGTCTACTAATTACTATTTTACCTGTTTAAAAATGGTGTAGTTAAATCTCCTGTTTGAAAAATGAACACTTAAAGGGAAGTTAGTTCTATATTTTGCAAGCCAAGTGATACGATACAATAACTGAATCATTACGTAACCTAGAACAAAATATAGCAATAGTTCAGCTGGTATGCTTATTTAATACGTACTCCGCCTCCCTTCCCTTTCAAATACCATTAGGCTGCCGCTTCATCAGATGGGACAATATGTTGTATTGTCCTCACTGTTAGCCTTTGATGCCAGTATCAGCGAGAAAACAATAGGACCGGTAAAATAGCAAATTTTAACAATATAAAAGAATGACAAAAACACGAAACTGCCAATGATTAAAGTCTCTGAAACAGGGATGAAATCAATGTTTCACTATCGTTTCAGTGTATTTTAGTGCCGGGTTTGTAGTTTCGGCTTGTAAAAACACTGTAATTAACAATGTATTTATAAAAATAAATTAATACTACTTACATCCAAGCAGTAATGCGTACACCAGCTCTAAAAAACAATATAATACCACGGAGTCCAAAGCGTAGAAAGTTCATCTAAGATTCAAATTGTTATTGAATGGTTTTTTGTTTCATTTGATGTATTTGAATTTAATTTAAGCTAATTATCATTTTATAACAGTTCATGACTTTGGTTCACTTTCGATTGGCTGATCACAGATGGATAATAACTTATAATCAGACAAATCATTATACTCGTACCACATAGTGTTTTTGTATATTTTCGTAATGCCCATAAACCAGCTTGAAATATTTTTTAGGTTTTAGTTTTAAATTATTTTATGAACTTATTCTGTCACAAATGCTAGTTACACATTTAATCACATTCTTTCGAAAATGTAATGTGTCAGTATTGGTTTTCCCTAATAAATTAAAGAAAAATCTCAATTCCGCACAGGACCAACCGTCATGCAGACACTTTTGACATGTCCATGTCCCGTTCAGCAGTCTTTCAGTTAAAACGATAATGATGATGATGACAACTTAAATTTGTGATTCTGGTTCTACGCCTCAGGTGCAAACGAAACTAGAATAAAAGAAACTAAGAATTGGTTCACAGTAACTAAATTTAGCAATTGTACCAAGCAATACCATTTTTTTTTTGTTTTTGCGAAAGTAATATTTTACTTTATACAAGCAATTCGTTGAATGAATAAAAAGTGTTAGCATACAGGAGAGATACAAAGTGATACGGATAACTCGTAGCGTGCGCCGCGGGATTGTGGAACCGATTGGCCTCACATACTTACATGTACTCGAAGCTAACCAGTACCTCTACCATGAGTTTTAAGCAATAGTATTCGTCGCTACTCGATATCGACGCCGTAAATATTCACTGCAAAATTTGCCATACAAAATATTTACGGCGTCGATATCGAGTAGCAACGAATACTATTGCTTAAAACTCATGGTAGAGGTACTGCACGCCTCTCTGGTAAGTTTAAACCAGACGACTAACGAGTACTGACATTCACTGCAGGCTATACTTAACATTGTTTGTGTTTCTTGTCGTATTACTGAGAATCAATAAGTAATTGCCTCTTTGTTGTACTCTGCATATCTATCTGTATTTGTGATTCTACAGCGCATATCTATATTACTTGTAATGTTCCCACTGCTTGGACTCAGGTCTCTTCTCTAGAAAAGGGAATGGGCCGTAATCTACCACACGACCCCGATACGGATTGGTGGATGTCACATGTCTTCGAATTTTAGGCTCTAAGACATACCGGTTTCCAAACGATGTTTTCCTTCGGCATTATACTTTATTTATTTACTAGCTTTTGCTCGCGGCTTCGCTCCCGTCAAATGACTACTCTGCCCTACTCTGCCCTACTCTCCCCTACTCTACCCTACTCTACGCTACTCTACCCTAATCTACCCTACTCTACCCTACTCTACCCTAATCTACCCTACTTTACCTTACTCTATCCTACTCTACCCTACTCTACTTTACCCTACCCTGGCGCGACCAAGGGAAGTACTGTTTACCATCAGGTGGTATTGCAGTCGGGTAAAAAAAGGATAGAATTAGGGATTCATTATATAATATACGAGTATATATAGATTTATCCAATTTATCAAATTAAATTACTTTATACATGTACAGGTAATAAGTCAACATTGATTAAATTAAAAAAAAAAATTAACTTACTCAGAATTCAACGTAGAATTCAATACAATCTAAACATAGATGAAATGATTTTCAGAACAAATTAGCTAGTTTGTGTAAAAGACGGTATGATGGATTTAATTTAAGAATATATTTGCCGTATTAATCCTAGTACAAGACAGGTCTTTCAAAGCCTGTCGAACTAAGTACAAACGTAAATACAAATAGAGTAATATGATATGGAAATGTGAAATAAACTGAATGCTTCCAGTAATAATCCTTTGCACGAGTCGAGTGTACAGGATATTTGAACTGGTTTTTGTAAATTCGGGTATGCTTAAAGGAATATTGGAATATGAATTGAAGCTTTCAAAGCTTAACTGTAGGTTAAGGGTCTCAAAACTTTCCAGTACCCTACATATAAGGGCCTAAGCAAAGTATGTGAACAAAATGTAGAGCGTCGTTTTCAAAGGTATATAAAGGGTCTTTCAAATAGGGCGGGTCGATGTTGACAGTTTGTGGCGGCCATGTTGTTTTGGAGGCATCTGTCAAATGCGTTGTTTTTTCAAAACTTTCCAGTACCCTACATATAAGGGCCTAAGCAAAGTATGTGAACAAAATGTAGAGCGTCGTTTTCAAAGGTATATACACCGTTAAATTTTGGTCGTTTTAATCCCGCGGAGATTCGATTAGGTACATGAAACACTATTGATTTGTAAAGAGAAAATTAAAAAATAAAGTACTTTTTTTTTTAAATCGAATTAATTTACGCATGTACGAAATTAATTTCTTTAAGTAAACGTCAGCTGAGCGAGGCCATTGAACTGTAAGTAGTTAGTACGCAACGACTCACAAGGTCATTGACTCGTTTACTTAAAAAAAATAATTTCGTACATGCGTATGCGACTTTTAGAAAAAAAGCACATTATTTTTTAATTATATCTTTACAAATCGATATTGTTTCATGTACCGAATCGACCCTCCACGGGATTAAAATGACCAAAATTTAATGGTGTATAATAGAATAGAATATTATTTATATTGACTGGCCTGTTGGTCTAGTAGTTAGTGACCCTAACTGCTATGCCGGAGGTCGTGGGTTCGATTCCCACCCAGGAAAAATGTTTGTGTGATGAGCACGATCATTTGTTCTGTGTTTGGGTGTAATTTATCTTTAATATGTATGTATTTAGAAATATATAAGTATATTTATCAGTTGTCTAGTACTCATAACACAAGCTCTGCTTAGCTTGGGACTAGACGGCGTTGTGTGATAGTTGTGGAATATACACCGTTAAATTTTGATCGTTTTAATCCCGTGAAGAGTTGATCCGGTAAATAAAACACTATTGATTTGTAAAGATAAAATTAAAAAATAACTTATTTTTTCTAAAACTCGAATTAATATACGCATGTACGAAATTAATTTCTTAAAGTAAACGAGTCAACGACCTTGTAGGTTGTTGTCGGTCGTTGCGTCGTTGCTACCCGCGCGCGCCAAGTATCATCGAAATCCGTTCAGCCGCGCAAGGGTGAAGAACTAGCAAACACACACAAGCACACACAAACACTCACAAACTTTCGCCTTCATAATATATAAGTGTTTTTAGCGTGATAGTGTAGTATGCGACAAATAAGTTGAACCATTTTCTCGCGCAGTCTTCCACTTCGATTGCGACCCGAAAATCGGTTACTACGCAATTAAATGTTGACCGTCATGCTTGTTCATCTTGCCTGACAAGGATTGTAACCGATTTTCGGGTGTCAATCGAAGTGAAGAAAATCATCGTAAGGAAACCAGCATCAGCATCATCAGCAGCAGAATGTAAAATTCGAAGACATTTGAAATATATCAATCCACAACGGGCTTGCGTATTGGATTACAGTCCACTCCCTCTCCTAAAGAAGATGCCTGTGTCACAGCAGCGGGAACGTGTTATAAGTTAATTTACAACAATTTCTGGAGTACCACAAGGATCTCTTCTGGGTCCATTAATTTTAGGGTATTTTTAATGGCACTGGTTTACGATACAAACAAAATGTCCTGTATTTATATAGAAAAAAAAATCGGCTTTTGTACCCGAGACTTTACATTTGTAAAAGCATACAAACAAATCCTACATTCAATGGTTATTTCGCCATCTGTCGGTCATCGAAACATCGTCGCGGCAAGGTGCACCGCATGCAGGTGTTCCTGATTTATTTATTTTTCTATAGAAAGCTTGGTTTTGAATAAAGAATTTGAATTACTTGTGGTATTGACATGTACACAATTTGTACAGATTTAAATAGACTTTAAACCTTAGATTAAAGATTAAATCAAAACAGTAGATAGGTGACTCGCCTATAGCGTGTAGACCTCAGAAATTAGGTCCCCGTCGCCTAATTCTCTACTACTAGTTAAAGAAATTAATTTCGCACATGCCTAAATTAATTCGGGTTCAAAAAAAAAGTACTTTATTTTTTAATTTTATCTTTGCAAATCGATAGTGTTTCATGTATCAAATCGACCCTCCGCGGGATTAAAACGATCAAAATTTAACGATGTATAACGATTTTCTTTTTTGAAAGTATAACCAATTTGACGCAGGCGTGGGACACATTGTGTTTGTTTTTATTTTTTATGTTTAATTTAAGATTTCAATACTTTGTGTTGAGTTTCATTGTGTGTCAAATAGGTAAACATGTTTTCTTTTTTTTTAGCGCTCTTCTATTTAGGACGCCCTAAGTCAGTCTTTGCCAGACAGAAATAAATATTTCCATAGATTTTATCCTACTATATAAACTACCCACACCAGTTATCTTTTCAGACTACTGTATACAACATTATTTTTAGCTTATACGAAACCTCAATATAGTTTATTCAGAATCACTAACTGAATCGATTCGAATCATTTTTACACCATGTTATATTTTTCCAAAAAATATTTTAAGTTAGACACCAAATTTAACACCGGTTACGGCAGGTTATAGCGGTATTAGATGCCAGCACACAGCTGGTTGCGGGAGCATAACCACCCCTCAGTCGCCCGGATGGCCCCGTGACCATGTGTTTAGGTGAACAACCAGGTAACATAACAAGCTTGTAACTTTGAGAATTTTCATGATACAGTTTTCTTTATGAATTATTTTACATAGATTCTTAACATAAAAATAAACATGATATGTGTTCCGGGTTTTGCATATAAGTATTAAGAATAAGGTTGTACCTACCCAAAATAATTTTATTTGAAGTAAATTGAGTCGATTATGGTTTCTCAGTACTTATTTGACAAAGCTAAAAGGAAAACATGGCAGTTGTAAGAAATTGTTAGTCGTCTCAAATTGATAACAGGAAGTATGAAGTTCAGAAATCGTTATCTTGTTCCAAACTTCGAAAAGTAATTGTGAGAAATCAGAAGTTCAATCACATCGTAAATATAAGAAATAAAATGTTGTTTCGCCGGAAAAAAATATGTATCCTAGTCAATCAACGTGCCTTTTCCCAATTATGCTTTTTTTTGGGGTGAGAAATTATCCAATGACTTGTCCCTCTCTAGGCCGGAGTGAGATGGAGTGCCAGACTTTAACTGACTAAAACCGACCTGTGTCCTTCAGTTGCTCTATGTGTTCTAGGACCACGGTTTTCCTTTCAAAAACTTATCGTGACGTCATAACCCTAGCGCGCATCCATGGAGTTTCTTGCACGTTCTTCTCCATAGAGATCTACGCTTTGGAACGTGCAATTTAGCTTCACTTTTTTATGGACTGACCGACATTTTGACAATTCAAAAGTGCCTGTAATTGGTCTATTTGAAATAAACTATTCTGATTCTGATTCATCGGCCCTGCTGATCCCCTACGATTTTGCTGACATCTCTTTGAGGCACGTGTGACACAAGGCTCCGTTGATGACTCGGGCTCGGTCCGTACCTGACGGCCGGATGGCGAGCTCCTATTGATCGTCGTCCGAACTTACGTGCCTACAGTTGCCGGGGATTCCTCTGTAATTCCCGATACCCTGGGCCTAGTTGCGACCTAACAGTCGTAAGCATGTCTTCCCAACTATGCTGGGGTCGGTTATATTATATATTATATCGTCACTCAATCCATCCATCTTTTCTTTGGTCTCCCTCTTCCTGTCCATCCATCCATCCAGGAATATTCATAACTCTTATAGTAACATGTATTTCATCCCTTTTTTGACATGACCATACCAAGATAAACGATTTCCTTTCTACTTTCTAGTCACTGGCTTTACTTAAAACTACCTATAATGTACACTGAAGATAGTAAGTAGCGATTATAAAATAATTAGTAACGATATTCCAACACTCAGAAGTAATTGTGCAATTTTGAAGAGATTGCGCCGTGTGGAACTGCGTTTACCAATATTCACTGAACTGGGATCCGATTATTATCGTCAAATTATACAATTTATATTGCTCAAGTTTTTAAAGAATTGAATCCTCTCAGGCATAATAACGAGAATTGGTTGTATAATAACACTTAACCTATATCTATTTCAATAAAATTATCAATCGTTTCCAACCGCTTAGACTTTCAAATATTCCCAATCGTAGCGAGTGTTATGATCCTAAACACTTTTGTGTTATAGGAGACTGCATAGAACGGATGATTGTTTTTTTTTTTTACTCTATCCGGCTTAGAACAGCAATCTGTCATAAATATTTAGCTATTCCTTTGTTTGAGCTATGTCTGGGCATTTGTTTCGTTGAGCACGGGGAGTCGTCCATTGACCACTCTCACAATTATTTGGGGAATTATTTTATAAGATTTGGACGCTGTTCCTGGTCAGTCTTGAGTAAATTATACTTCCAGAACCCGTTAGTCCAGCAAAGGATGACTGAATGATCAATTTTCGATTCGCAGGCCTTGGCAACTGGCAACAAGCAAGCCAAGGGCTACTAAAGAACACAGATACTCTCACAGAAATGCTCTCGCAAATGTTTCATTGATGGTCAGCGTATGTTGGATCGTTCAATTCCTTTCAATATAGTTGAGTAGAGCTTGAGCAGTGGTCATATACGTATCATGCTCGTATACGGACACTGAAAATTGAAACTGGTCATCTCTTAACTGCCATTGACTTATTTTAATTTCTATATTTTATAATGTTTTTTTTTTTAACTTTTGTAATCAATTTTATTTAACAATTCATGTACACACAATAATACACAGAAAAGTAAGTATATAAGTATTGCTTGTTTCTATAGAAATCTCTTCCAGCAAACCTGCGACAGTAGAATTGGAGAAAAAAGAAATGTAGATACCGTGTGTAAACATATAGGAAAAAAAGAAGAATACAAATAAAACAGTTATGAATTAAATATCTATACAATATAAAAAATATACCTACTATGATAAATATATACATACACATAGTAGAATAAATATCGCAATTATTCGCTATAATACCTACATAATATTACATACATATAAGCAACTACAATGAAATAGAAAGATTGTGTTCTTTCACTCCTTTTTTGAAAACTGCAAGATTTTGGCAGCCTCTAATGTCAGGCATTCACCAACCCGCACTGAACCCGCGTGGTGGATTACGGCCCATTCCCTCTCTTAGAGAGGACGCCTGTGTCCCAGCAATGGGAACATTGAAAAGGCTGATGATGATGATGATGAACGTCAGGCGACAGTGAGTTCCACAACCGTACTGCAGGCGCAACGAAGGAGTAGGAATAGAAATCGGTGGAGTGGAGAGGGGATTTAAGGAGAGTCTTAAGATGCGGGACGGGAGTAGGAAAAGCGTTCCCGCAGGTAAGAGGTTGTCAAGGATGTTAAATAGCAAAATTAAATTTCGGAGTATTCCTGCACACATAATAGAAGCAACATGAAATATGTAACCGAGATATTTGTAATATAAAACACGATTTAAAAGGGTGTCCATGGAGTTTCTTGTACATTCTTCTCCATACGTTTTGTGTGTGGAAACAAAAAGGAATCGGCAACTAGCTGTATAGCTGACTAGTTTCTGTCAACGGCTTCACCTGCGAGAATTTATATTTCTCCATAAAAACTTTGGACACCCATTTCATCTGCTTAGGCCTTTTTTTAAGGTAGGTAAAACCATCCAATGACATCCCCGCCCTTGGACGGAGAGGAAGATAGTGTCAGACTCTTACTGACTAAAAACCTACCCCGTTCCTCCTTTGCTTGGGTCCAGGGCCCTGGTATGCATTTTCATACTTCCTTAGAGCCCCAGACTTAGGCCTTAGGGACTGAAACGGGGGCCTCTCTTAGTACTCGTATAAAAAGGAACGTCATAATCGTATAAAAATTTCACGTTTCTAGTCTCTGTAGTTTCGGCTGTGTGTTGATATGACAGTCAGTTAGTTTCTTCTTTTATATATAGCTGACGTCTGCCTTTTATAAGGCAGACGTTGCCCACTCGGGCTACCCGACTTATCCCACAGAGTGTTTTAGCGACATAAATTGCCGCCGCCTATTTACATTACGTTGTCGTGAATTAACATATCCGCGGGTATTCCCTAGCCAACCAGAATACCCAACAAAATTCACACAATTTACAGTAAAAATACACCTACCTACGTAGTCGTACCAACACAAATTGGTGTACCTTTTTTAATAAGGGAAGGGATTTTTAATTATTTAATTCATTTTTGTACAAATTTTCGGCTGGTTTACGCTACAACAGACGGATAATTTAATTGTTATTATTTTTTCACGTTTCATAATAGAATTTACAATGGCCTTTAAATAAAAGGGTTGAGGTCGGTGTGGATGGTTTGCTCTTTACTTCGAAATCGTTTAAGTTTAATGTCTTTGAAGTCTGCTTGACAAGGTAGGTCAGTTTATACACGGCTTTGTGAATAAAGCTAGAACTAAATTAGACCAAGACGCACACGTCTGCCACGCTTGATTTGTACGTAGAACAAAGTTGCGTGGCGTCGCGTAGCGTGGATCTAATTGCCATATCAGATGTAGGGAGGCCCACGCGCCCAGATTGGCGTACGTGGCCAACGTGTACACAATGTAGTTCTACCTTAAGGGCTAGTTTTTTCAATGACCAGACATTTTTTAACTTGACAGCATTAGTATAGAAAATATGTCATACCACGATATTTATTCTGTTATATTATGATATATAGAACGATGTTACAAGGATAACAGGCATCACATGGAAAAGATAAACACAAGCAAACTCTAGGAGAGGCCTATGCTGGAAAGCAAGATAATCTTCATGAACAGGTCTCAGATAAAAATTCAAGTAGATAGTTACAAAAAAAATATAATTAAATATATACACGTGTTAAATTTAATAATATATGATGTAAGAGTGTTATTAAAGGCAAAATCATTATTTTATGATGTTGATTTGACTAAAAAAATAGAAAAATCAGGCTTAAAACATTGATCGATGTTTTTCTTAAATAACTTTTTTTGAGGTGTAAAATCATAAAATAACTTCTCTCGATATGGGTGGAGTGAGAAGGTATATTAAACTTTTTTTATTTTATATAAACCAGTGCTTGGCTGCGATCCCACTAGTTTATTAAGAGCCTATTCAATCTAGCCTTGAAGACACCTAAATTACAAACGGACGTGAAGACCCCAGCATTTACTGACTAAAACCCACTCCTTTTTTGACTTTTAGTATTCTCTAAAGTTCGAAAAGTTCTAAAAGGTTAACCTTCAATTACCCTCTGCGTTCAAGACCCGCGGTAACCTTTTCGAACTAACCCGCAGTCGGTTTTCAGTAATATTGTATGTGTAGGTTTTTTTTTTATGGTTCGTAAAATCATCCAATAGGAGCTGACATTCTGTAAAATTATAAAGGTAACATCAGCAACAGGCTCGTTCCTAGCTGTCGGGTGCGACACTATCTCGACGATCACGACACAACACGGTGCGCTGTCCACATGTGGCGCTGACACGTGCCACAACATAACACACTGGGCGAACTTGTCGTAAACTCTGGATTTTTTATATGCTGGTTCATTTAGCAAGATGATATAGTCTGTTGATTTTTCATTGTCAACAAAGATTCCTTTTTTTTTTAACTAGCTGCTGCCAGCGGCTCCGCTCGTGTGAAAGTACAAAATTTTCCCAGATAACATACTCCCGGGGTAAAAAGTAAGTAATTCCAAAGCGTAGACCTTTATGGAGAAGAACTTCTCAGAAATTCCAAAGACACTATTAAATCTACTAGTGATACACTATTTATAACTCAAGAACGGCTGAACCGATTTGGCTGAAAATTATGGGAAGGTAGCTTGGAACCAGGAGACGGACATAGGATAATTTTTATCCCGTAAAATAAAAATATCCAAAATCTGGTCATTCAATGGTATAGGGTAGAGTAGGGTAGAGCACAGTAGAGTAGACTAGATTACGGTAGAGTAGGGTAGAGTAGGGCAGAGTAATGTAGAGTAGAGTAGAGTAGAGTGGAGTAGGGTAGACCACTCCCTGATTAATCACAAAATCTCAGAAACTATAACACCTACAAATTTAAAATTTGGCAGGTAGGTTCCGCATAGGGTTTTAACATCCGCTAAGAACAGACTTTACGAAACTCCACCCCCTAAGGGGGTAAAACGACTTTCACGCGGGATAAGACGCTGGCAGAAGCTAGTCACTAAAAAATTACAAAATTATGGCTTCATCATTATCCCCATCATTTCAGCCGAAAGACGTCTACTGCTAAACCTATGTCTACCATCATTCTTAATATCATCATCCTTTGTCATTTTGACAAATGACCGGTCCCGTGCTGGTCAGGGGGCTTCATTGATATATATGTACTACGCACTAGATGAGGCGTGCCGTACAGTCACTTTACTTCACTTAATTGACCTGCAGGCCGAACACTTTTACATTGATGGCATTAGTGCAGTTTTGACGTTCATGCAGTGTCAGCGCGACGCTTATAAATACAAATTTAAGTGAACTTGGACATATATAATAATTTTGTAGTCAAGTAAGTAAAACCATTGGTTGTTCAAGCAATGTAATAGCTTCTACTATCGTAATAGTACGTTAGAGAAGATATTATTTTATTTAAACTCTTCCCCATTTTACAATCATAGACTAAAACATGCAGATGTTCCCTCCCACAAAAAGCTGAATTAGGTTTTTACCTACAGCTAGTTTACCAAATACAGACTTCGCACGGTCTTTTATACTGTTTGAAATTTTTAAATATTTTATTTAACGCTCTTTCTTTTTTTGTATAATTAATAACAATGTTTTTTTTTTTTTTAAATAAATTACGACGAAATGTCAGCAAATCATGAGGTATCAGTTTTCATCGGTAAGTTTTGTTGTTAAGCATGCTGTCATTCGTTAGCTCTTAGGTAATTTACGTACCATATTACGTGCAGGTTAATATTAAATTTGAATTAGGTTCAGTTGAATTTGTAGTCTTATTAGTGATTACTGATTTATTTATTTGTTTTACTGTTATTGAGATCTCGTTTTTACATACACTATAATTACATTTTGAAATAGAATATTATTGTAATGAAGTATTGTAGGCAAGAAACTGTGTCACTTCTGCGGTATACAAATCTATATAGATGACATGTCATCACACTAAGTTGAACGAAACGCGTAAGTACTAGGAAATGCATGGCGCTTTAGACCTTTTGGTCGCGAAAAAGTATCCTCTATAAGCTGTCTTAGCGCTGTAAGTTTTAAAAGTTTTGTTAGACGACATAATGGCAATCTAGCGCTGCAGCGATTTATTGTTTGAACTTTTCAGTATTTTGACAAATAGTTTATATGAACGTGCTTGTCTATCGCAAGAATATAGGTCGATGGGGGGCTTACTCTCGAGTTTAATTCCGATCGGTCGACATTGGAATTGTGACGTTATGTACTCTTGAATTCGATGCTAGCGCCAAATTGGTATTTTTTTAATTTTTATATATACCTATTAAGATTTTGCAAAACAAATATCATTTATTATTTAAAAACATAATATTTGTTAATTATTTTCATCGGATAAAATGTCAAAGTAAAAATAAATAAATCAGAATGATTTTAGTAATAATAAGACAAAAGTACTAATTGGTTAATGTTACGTTTTTGTGTACAGTAAAGAATTAAAAGATAAGAAGAATAAAAAATGAAGAAGTCGGCTGAAATCTAAATCTCCTGTACGTGAAGACTAAATGTAGTTCATTTTTACTGAATTATTTAAAAAATTCTTCTATTATTTGTATACCCTTTTTTTCCAATCTTTTATTTTACACGCATATTTTGTTTCAATTGTGAATATCTATATATCACTTTGATTATTATCAATATACTATTTATTAAAGTTAAGTTTATTCTGCATACTACTTAAAAAGGCTTGTTTATTCTACTAATGAGCAAAAAGGTAAAGATTCGCTGGAAGAAACGTCCCTTTTTTGTTTGTTTGTTGACTCACATGTGCCCGGAGACAAGTTTTACTACGCATTTCAAATATCATTACGTCTCCGCGACAACATAAAAACGAACGAACAGATTTAGCCAAAATAGAATTTAGTTTTGTCCATAAAAACTGAACAAGCTAAGCTTTTTTATAAGTAGGATGAATAAAATTGAATAATGTAGAAAAAACACTACGTACAATTCGCGTATCACTTGATAATATAAAAGACGATACTATCAGTACAAAATACTCTGAAGAAGGCATATATATTTCGTCCATTCTGTCACAAAATTAAAAAAAAAAGCCGGACCATGTGCATCTCGCAACCTCTCATCTCTCTGTGCGACTCGCACACTAAAGTTACCGTACTACAATTAAAATCGAGCAAAAAAAGAACGCCGACCTAATAACGTTTCTTGTACGGGAACCAACTTAATTTTTTTGTTTAGCTGTATGACAATAGAAATACACATTCTGTGAAAATTTAAACTCTTTACTTCTTAAGTTTATGAGATACAGTCCGCTGACGGACGGACAGAGAAACAGATATCATGAAATACAACCACTTCATGAAATGGCCGGTCATATCATGAAGTGATAAATTCTAAGACCTGGCCACGACATGGTATTTTTTAATCCAAAGGTTGACTGGTAGAGAATGCCTTGTTGCATTTAGTCTGCCTGTGGATCACTACATAAAATTTAAATAAATAAATAAAATGTGTGTCCATGCCACCAGTGCTTCAGTGTGTAAATCGAGACTCTCTCATACCTACAATAAAAAAGGTTGTCTGAATGTACGAGCTTATTACAGTCTACCACCGTCACTCGGTATTTCAATAACCCTGTGATCCACCGCTGAAGCAATACTCGTGAAAACGACTGAAATAAAACAAACGACCCGTAAAAAAAGGACAGGATACCTAAATTGATCTGCATACCTACCTAGATTTTTGCTATCGACTTGAAAAAATACTCCTTTCGCTGTGGTTTCACTATTTTACACTATTATATGCTTTCGAGCTTTTCTAAACTTGACACACTGACTGCAATGATGTGGCCGACGATTGAGTACGTTTGCCTCATTGATATATATGTACTACGCACTAGATGAGGCGTGCCGTACAGTCACTTTACTTCACTTAATTGACCTGCAGGCCGAACACTTTTACATTGATGGCATTAGTGCAGTTTTGACGTTCATGCAGTGTCAGAGCGACGCTTATAAATACAAATTTAAGTGAACTTGGACATATATAGTAATTTTGTAGTCAAGTAAGTAAAACCATTGGTGGTTCAAGCAATGTAATAGCTTCTACTATCGTAATAGTACGTTAGAGAAGATATTATTTTATTTAAACTCTTCCCCATTTTACAATCATAGACTAAAATATGCAGATGTTGGGATCCCACAAAAAGCTGAATTAGGTTTTTACCTACAGCTAGTTTACCAAATACAGACTTGGCACGGTCTTTTATACTGTTTGAAATTTTTAAATATTTTATTTAACGCTCTTTCTTTTTTTGTATAATTAATAACAATGTTTTTTTTTTTAAATAAATTACGAAGAAATGTCAGCAAATCATGAGGTATCAGTTTTCATCGGTAAGTTTTGTTGTTAAGTATGCTGTCATTCGTTAGCACTTAGGTAATTTACGTACCATATTACGTGCAGGTTAATATTAAATTTGAATTAGGTTCAGTTGAATTTGTAGTCTTATTAGTGATTACTGATTTATTTATTTGTTTTACTGTTATTGAGATCTCGTTTTTACATACACTATAATTACATTTTGAAATAGAATATTATTGTAATGAAGTATTGTAGGCAAGAAACTGTGTCACTTCTGCGGTATAAAAATCTATATAGATGACATGTCATCACACTAAGTTGAACGAAACGCGTAAGTACTAGGAAATGCATGGCGCTATAGACCTTTTGGTCGTGAAAAAGTATCCTCTATAAGCTGTCTTAGCGCTGTAAGTTTTAAAAGTTTTGTTAGACGACATAATGGCAATCTAGCGCTGCAGCGATTTATTGTTTGAACTTTTCAGTATTTTGACAAATAGTTTATATGAACGTGCTTGTCTATCGCAAGAATATAGGTCGATGGTTTGCCTAGAAGCAACCAAATCACTCCTGACTAAAAGATCCATAGGTTGTAGGTAGATCAGGAAACACAGACTCCGTTAAGGAATTCCACTCCTTAGCTGTACTAAAAATAAGTTTACTTGAAAAATAAAAGCAGTTCACTGTGATATCAATATTCTACACAATTGCATGCTTTTGAGCTCTGCTAAACTTAGACACTGACTGCTAAATCTACAAATTTGTGGGATTTTTTTCGGACTTTTAAATAGTCAAAATCTTAAGAACTAACATCTTACATAGTAACATATGTATGTGTAGTGCATCCAAATTTTAAAACGAAAAAAAACGATTTGACTAATTGCATACGTTTGCATTAGAAAAGTAATATACGATTACCTAAGCATAGAATGATATACACTACATACTTCTCTATTTTTATACTGATTGTATTTGCTTTATGTACCTACTTACAGAATAAGTAATTAGTCTATAGGAAGTTAGGAACCTTGTTTAATTCTATTATAAATAATACTTACACAAACTGAAAATAAATACTTCAGTTACAGAGAAAAACAAACATGGCGGTCGCTGATGCAGATACGAATATATTTTACAGATTTTATTTATGCTGTTCAAATATATGTTTACTTTGTGTAAAAGAACAGTAACAGTACAAATATATATATACATATTATGTTTGTAAATTTAACTATGAAAGCTTCGAAAAAAAAACGTTCGATTAAAAACGAAACATTTGGATAGATCTCCATTAATAAATCAATAAAGCCGAAACAGATGAACCAATTTAATTGAAAAATAAATATCCATGGACGTTTTTCAGTTCGAAAACCAAATACGAAGCCATAAGGTAACCATTATTGGTTTAACTGCAATAACGATACTTTTGAAACTAGTCGTAAATTCATGTCATTTTTGCGTACATGTACTTCAAAGGTGAACGCACACCTATCCGGGCCGAACGCGTCGAACGAATGGCAAGAAAAGAATTTTAGGATTCTTTATGCATATGAAATCGTATGAAACCCCACACCCCTAATCGCATAAGTGCGGGAGATGTCATTGGATGATTTTACCCATTACCAAAAAAAAAAAAAAAAGAACCCCTAATCGCATAGAATCGTCCAAATCTCGAAATTATTATCTTCCTATTCTGTGTTGCTATTCATTTGACACGTTCGCGCTCGTATAAGTGTGCGTTCACCTTTAGAATATACGTGACTTACACTAAGGAACCGCATACAAGACTTGTTGTAAAATATTGCAAACTAGGAAAAGCTGTAATAAGCAATGTCTCTTGAGATAAAACAAGGATCAAAGTCTGAGATAGCAACTGACAGTGTTCGGAAGTATAAAAGTTCCAGATGAGTTAAGTAGACAAATGTATAATTATTACCTGCATGCATTGATTGAAGACTGAACCAATTTGCCAGCTGCTGTTTTCCCGAGAGATTATAATTTAGGTGAAAGAAACGCAACGCGACTAAAAACTATCCAATAAACATAATCGTTATATTTTATAAGAAAAATAAATGCGTCGCACCCGTACAAAACGGCCGAACGCTCTAAAACTGTACCCTCATGCACAATGCGATGAGCACATTGCGCACACAAGAACGGTGCAGTGTGCAAAAAGATAAAAATAAAAAAAAAATAAAAACAATTATAGGTGAATTCTAAATAAAAAAATAATAATAAAAATTAAATGTTTTTTTTTTAAACAAGCTTAATATTAAATGCGCTAAAAAGAAAAAAATAAACTTTTCCTTTAAAACTTTTTTTGTCAACTTATACATATTACACAATTTATATGACATAAAATCTCGCGTACTTTGATGCTATATGATAATAATACGAATCCAACGATCCCAAACTCGATGTGGTTGTGTCGCTTTATTGCAGAGTTCCTATAGCCCCTTCCAGCTTCATCATCAGACCCTGGCTACCATATAAGTTCAAAGTACTTGTCAATACAAATTAAACGAGACCAAACTCGAAGGGGTTATATTGTTTTATTACTGGGTTCCTATGGCTACCTTCCAGCTCCATAATCAAATCAGCTCCATGTCATCATAATATTGCATTGTCATGCGATTTACATATATATGCAATATTTCAGCTTAATCGGTAACCGGGAAGTGGATCAAATTTCATTTGCAAGATTTGATCACAAACATCGGTGAAACTAATATAAAGCTTGTAAAAAATCTGTGAAACTAATATAAAGCTTGTAATAATAAAGAGACTTATATGAAATGTCTCTCTTAACAAACTAGTGGGCTTCACTATCAATGATTGCATCTCTGCTTACTATCAGGTGAGATCACAGTCAATGACTGCGATCATGTCATCAATTTAAAGAAAAAAAGTTATTTTTAAAAGCAATCTTGGAAAGATGTAACCGAAGCTGCTAATGAAGGGTTTGCTTTAGTAACCTCATGGCTAGACAATCATTTACTGACACTTAATCTTGATAAAACTAAATTTGTTACATTCACTATTAGCGCCAGAACTCAACCTTCACCCAATTCAATAATTATAAAATCTCACAACTGCAATAATACAAGTTCCTGTCATTGTAACCCAATAACCAGAACCAATTCCTTAAAATATCTCGGCGTGATAGTAGACCAAAACTTAAGCTGGAAGGAACATGTCATGAAAGTAGGAAATCGCGCAAGAAAGTTGATATATATTTTTAAAACTATCAGAAATGCATGCGATATTATGCTACTAATAAAAATCTATTTAGCACTATGTCAGTCTATACATATATATGGCTTGAATGTATGGGGAGGAACTTCAAAAACCACTATGTTGGTTGTAGAAAGAGCCCAACGCATGGTACTTAAGGTTATTTCTCGAAAAAAGTACACTTATCCGACAGACCTACTTTACTCTGAGCTGGGAGTTCTCACGGTACGAAAACTATTTATAAAACTAGAGATCATGGCTCAACATAAGGTAAGACCGCACTTTACAAATAGACGACGATTAGATATAGTTTATAACATACCCAAATACAGAACATCTTTTGCACACAAATTCCATAATTATCTTGGTCCTAACCTTTACAACACAGTAAGCAAAGATCTAAAATTGAAGAATCTTGATAGCCAAACATGCAAAGAAACTTTGGAGAAATATTTAAAAACCTTAGACTACAATAACACTGAAAATCTCCTGAAAAATATGGTATAAACAGGGCACTTAAATGAAGCACACATAAATACACACACATACATAATCATACATACACTTATACTCGTATCCAAACATAAAACAACACACACAATCCAATCATGTAACTTATATATGATATTATGATTTATTACCTATGTGACTTCAAACTGGAACCTTGTGAGAATCTGTTGTAATAAGGTTGAGGAAACCTATCCGCTCGTGATACAGTTCTACACTAGTACGAGGGGATAGAGCGAATCAGTCTAAAGACAACCAAACCACTATAATATATAATGCCAGTTCACATTATTTAATATAGTCAAAGTCCTGTCTAAAAAATTTTTTACTATGAAAATAGGTTTAAAACAACTTTTGTCTATTTTATGTACCTACTTAGATTGTAAAGTTTCTGTATGGTTGTCTCATATTTTGTGAATAAAGTTTATTATTATTATTTCCTTTATTTTTTTTCTTTACATATTTTTCTATTTTTAAATATTTATGAATACAAATATATATATAAAAAAACATTTAAAAATATAAAAACAGTAGTCCGCCGGTGTCGGGAGCAGGGTCCAAGCTACCGGTGGTTAGGGCTCCAGAGAAAGGAACCTCCTCACAATGCGAGCCGTATCGAGGAGTACTGCCTTCTGTATCAGGCCCTTGATCCAACCGCGCAACGAAAGCTTCGACAGGTGGTCGTCGAAGCTTTTGGCTATAAGGCCGTTGGCAGTCACGACAATCGGCACAATGATAGCCGAGTCTACATTCCACATGTCGACAACCTCGTGTGCTAAGTCGAGATATTTGATTTGTTTCTCTTTCTCAGCTTTCACGAGATTCTCGTCATGTGGGATGGTGACATCGACTATTATTGCGCGGCGCGCTAACCGGTCTATCACCACTATATCCGGCTTATTGGCAACAATAGTCCGGTCAGTGATGATAGACCGATCCCAGTACAACGTGGCATGGTCATTTTCGAGAACTGGGTCGGGCACATACCTGTAATACGGTACCTCAGAATCCACTAGGTTGTACTTCAAGGCAAGTTGCTGGTGAATAATCCTGGCTACTTGGTTATGCCTGTGCAAGTACTCGCCGTTAGCCAGACGAGAACAACCAGAGATAATATGTCTGATGGACTCACCCGGACGGTGGCATGCCCGACACACGTCAACCGTTCCGTCCTTCATAATATATCTCCGGTAGTTGTTCGTTAGGATAACTTCGTCCATAATCGCACAGACAAAGCCTTCAGTTTCCCCAAAGAGGTTGCTGAAACGTAGCCAGGCCACGGACGCCGTGAAGTCAACATCGGGCTCATGAAGAGCTCGGTAAAAGCGCCCGTGGAGCTCCTTGCCTTTCCACACTTCCTTGCGGTCATCAGTAGTAATTACCACAGGTCTGCGCCAGTTCTCTTTAGCCATGGACAACGGGGTGAGTCCCTTGTCAACTGCGACCACATCGCGGTGCATACCCACGTCAGTTTTGAGAAAATATTCTCTGAGGTTGCACACCTCGCGGTTGTGTAGAGTCTTTGCGTTCAGAAAGCCTCGACCTCCACACTTCCGCGGGATGTACAATCTCATCACCGATGATCTTGGGTGATGCATCCGATTTGCGGTCAGCAATGTACGGACCCGCCTGTCCAGGGCATCTAGCTCGGTCTGAGTCCATTTGAGTATGCCGAAGGAGTACATTAAAACCGGCATGACCCAGCCGTTGAAGGCGCGCACCTTATTTCCGCCTGACAGAAGGCTGTTTAAAACCTTCTTTAGGCGGCCAAAGAAACGCTCCTTCAACGTTTGCTTCATGTCAACGACGTTAATGCCTAACGCTTCCGACATACCCAAATACTTATAGGTTTCGGTCGAGGGGAGGGATCTAAGTTGTATGGAATCCGAGAGTTGAATCCCCTCAGATTCCATAATCTCCCCTCGCTTTACATGCATGACTGCACATTTATCCACACCAAATTCCATTCTGATGGCACTACTGAAAGTTTCAGTTACCTTTAGTAGGTCCATCAGCCGTAATTTGTTGGGGGCAATGAGTTTCAGATCATCCATGTAAAGAAGGTGGGATAGAACCTGACCACCTCTTCTCAACCGATAGCCCAACCCTGATTCCTCTAGCAATGTGCTTAGAGGATTCAGAGCTAAGCAGAACCAAAGCGGACTCAGACTGTCGCCCTGAAATATTCCCCGTTTAATCCATATAGGCTCATCGTCCCTCTGGATTGATCGACATCCTGGATAGCGAAGGACTGTGTTCCATTGCCCCATACATGACTCAAGGAAGATGCGTAGAGTTGCATCTATTTTATACAACTCTAACACCCTCATGAGCCATGTATGTGGCACAGAGTCATAGGCCTTCTTATAATCTATCCAACATATCGACAGATCCTTGTGGGATCGACGAACCTGTTGGCTTATGGCCATGTCGATGAGGAGTAGCTCCTTAGTACCGCGAGAACCGTTCCTACATCCATTCTGAGAGGCAGACATAATTGAGTTTTTCTCAATGTGTATATTAATTTTTGCTCTCAGGATGGATGTAAGAAGTTTATTATTATTATTATTAATCAATCACTGGCTTTTGAAATATATTCTAATTAGGGAATCCAACCCACAAACGCGGGATTCCGCACCTTACGGAATTGAATATTTTTCTAAGCAAATGGATTTAGTCGACGTCCCATTCTTATTACCTATTAACTTGACCCACCATAGCCTCATTATCAAGTGATTTAACATTTTTCCAATATCTCGTGAATTTTCTGCAGAATTTGCAGCTGTGGAAAATTATTTTGTTTTTAATTTTGTATCTTACAGTCAAATAAACTTTACATTTATATATTTTATAGTTCCTGAATTGTGATTATATATATTTATTTATTTATTATTTATTTAAACTTCATGTACAGTAGTGGTACATAGGCGGACTTAATGCAACAAGGCATTCTGTACCAGTCAACCTTTGGGTTAAAAGAGAAAACACTGTGGTAGGTTTGCACATTAAAGAAATAACAAATATTTCAAAATATAATGTGAAATAAATTAAGTAAAATATTATTTTTTTATACTTTATTGAATTGTTAATTAATTACGAAAAATAAGTCTAGCTAATAATAATTTACAAATATTTTTTTAAATTTAATTGTCTTTATTTTTAACAATAATACTTAATGTGAAAGCGCAAGAGTAGCCCGCGAAATTAAAATGCAAAATATTGTCTTAAGTTTTTTTTTGCATTTTGAAGGTCAGATTGGTTCCTGCGAAATTAAATAAACTTAAGACAATTTGAATTTTGCAGCCTACCTTTGGGTATCGCATTAAAAATAAAATAAAAAATACCGCGGGATTGCTGACTTCAATCCCACAGCACTGCGGGATTGCTGATTTTGATGCGGGATTGGATTCCCTAATTCTAATACTATAAAATTGAAGAGTTTGTTAGTGAGTATGTTTGAAAGCGCTAAACTTAGTAACTGCTGGTTCGAAGTGAAAAAATATTAGAAATAGGCTACATAATATCATACTACGACCTGAAAACTCGGTCAGTTGATCACAAGCAAATAAATCGTAACATTCATAACGGAACGCCGCCCGGCTGATCGCTGCATCTGCTAAACTTGCTTCTGTAATAGTAGTTAGTTAGTGGGAAAAACCGTATTAAAAATAAATAAACATTTAAAAAATACATCTGAAAACTTTTCAACTAATTCTGATTAAACTACCAATTTTAAATGCTTTGTGTTCCGTTGTTGTTTCTATCAACGAACCACATCATTTTGACTTTTAACATCGTACAAAGGCAGATTTAACGCTTTAGGTATTTTCATTTTGCTTGATAGTTTAAAAACTGATTATATATTTTTATATTATACTCATCTAATATTTTATAGCTATAAGTCAGTGTCATCCTATGGGTATTTACCTGAAATAAATATTTATTATTATTATTATTATTATTATTCCATTTATTTAAATTATATATACATATTTCATACATTTTTAAATATTTCTTAACAAAAAAACACATTAAAAAAAAACATTTAAAAATATAAAAAATAGTAGCCCACCGGTATCGGGAACAGGGTCCAAGCTACCGGCAGTCAGGGCTCCAGAGAAAGGAACCTCCTAACAATACGAGCCGTGTCCAGGAGTACCGCTTTCTGAATCAAGCCCTTGATCCAGCCGCCTAATGAGAGCCTCCTAAGGTGTTGGTCGAGGCTCTTGGCTATTAAGCCATTACCCGACACGACTATCGGTACAATGATCGCCGAATCCACTTCCCACATGTCGACAACCTCGCGAGCCAAGTCAATATACTTGATTTGTTTATCTTTCTCAGCTTTCACGAGGTTCTCGTCATGCGGAACGGATATGTCAACAATCATTGCACGCCTCTCGTTTCGGTCCACCACCACTATATCAGGCTTATTGGCTACAATAGTCCTGTCAGTGATGATGAACCGATCCCAGTACAAAGTGATATGACCATTATCAAGAACTGGGTCGGGCTCATACCTGTAGTACGGCACTTCCGATCCCACAAGAGAGTATTTCAAAGCAAGTTGCTGATGGATAATCTTGGCTACAAGGTTGTGCCTATACAAATACTCGCCGTTAGCCAGACGAGAACAACCGGAGATAATGTGACGAATTGATTCTCCCGGACGGTGACATGCCCGACAGATGTCAACCGTGCCGTCCTTCACAATAAATCTCCGATAGTTATTCGTCATGATAACTTCGTCCATAATTGCACAGATAAAACCTTCGGTTTCCCCAAAGAGGTCACCGAAACGCAGCCAAGCTACGGACGCCAATTGGTCTACATCGGGCCCGTGAAGGGCCCGGAAAAAGCGTCCGTGAAGTTCCTTGCTCTGCCATACTTCCCTGCGATCGTTAGTGTCAAGCACTACCGGTTTGCGCCAGTTCTCATTAGCCAAGGAGAGAGGGGTGAGTCCCTTGTCCACTGCCACTACATCTCGATGCATACCCACGTCGGCAGCTAGGAAATATTCCCTGAGGCTGCATACCTCGCGGTTGTGTAGGGTCTTAGCATTTAAAAAACCTCGACCGCCACACTTCCGCGGGATATACAGTCTCATCACCGACGATCGTGGGTGATGCATTCGGTATGCAGTCAGCAGTGTTCGAACCCGCCTATCCAGGGCGTCAAGTTCCGTTTGAGTCCATCTGAGTACGCCGAAAGAGTACATCAATACCGGCATGACCCAACCGTTGAAGGCGCGCACCTTGTTTCCGCCTGAAAGAAGGCTATTGAAAACCTTCTTCAGGCGTCCAAAGAAACGCTCCTTCAACGATTGCTTCATGTCAGTGATATTGATGCCTAGGGCTTCCGACATACCCAAATACTTATAGGTTTCGGTTGGAGAGAGAGATCTCAGGTTTATGGAATCCGTGAGTTGAATGCCCACAGATTCCACAACCTCCCCTCGCTTTACATGCATGACCGCACATTTGTCCACACCAAACTCCATCCTGATGGCACTACTGAAGGTTTCAGTTACCTTCAGTAGCTCCATCAGTTGCAGGTTGTTGGGGGCAAAAAGCTTCAAGTCATCCATGTAAAGAAGGTGAGATATAACCTGACCACCTCTCTTCAACCGATAGCCTAGACCTGAATTCTCCAGCAGTGTGCTTAGAGGATTCAAGGCTAGGCAAAACCAAAGCGGACTCAAACTATCACCCTGGAATATACCTCGCTCTATCCTTACAGGTTCGCTATTCCTCTGGATATGTCGACATCCTGGATAGCGAAGGACCGTACTCCATTTCCTCATACACGACATCAGGAAGGTGCGTAGTGTTGTATCAATTTTATACAACTCTAGCACCCTCATGAGCCATGTATGAGGAACGGAATCATAGGCCTTCTTATAATCTATCCAACATGTCGACAGATCCTTTCGGGAACGTCGAACCTGTTGGCTAATGGTCATATCAATGAGGAGCAGCTCCTTAGTACCGCGGGACCCATTCCTACATCCATTCTGAGAAGGTGACATTATCAAATTTTTGTCAATATGGTTGTTAATTTTGCTTCTCAGTATGGATGTAAGAACTTTATAGACCGTCGGCAAACACGTGATCGGTCTATAATTTTTAGGTTCCGCAGTACTGCCTGATTTATGGAGCAGGTGGGTTATTCCTGTCGTAAAAAACTCGGGCAGCGACCCTGACTCTAGGGCAGATTGGAATTGAGACGCCAAACGAGCGTGCGATCTTGTGAACCACTTTATCCAGAAATTGTACAGTCCATCCGGCCCTGGAGATTTCCAGTTAGGCAACGGACGGACTGCACGAGCTACATCTTGGGGGCTGATGTAAATTGCCCCCATTTGTGGTATTGGATCGCACGCGCGCTCCACCTCCCGAATCCAATCACCCTTGGTGTGACTGACAGGCACCGACCAGATGCTGCGCCAGAATGAACTCATGGCGTCATCACCCGGGAGGCGTGTGTCAGTCACACCTTGGTCCGGTCGCTCCCAAGCCCTATATACCCACCTTTCGTTGCTTCGGAATGTGCGATTCTGGGTGTATCGCTCCACTCGGCGCTTATACCTGCGGATACGGTTTGCCCATGCATACACTTTTTGCTTCAGGAAGTCGATGCGCTCTGTGACTCGGGACATGTAGTCTCGGGGGCTGATGTCTGTCCCCGAAAATGCCCGTCTCACAAAGCGCATCACTCTAGGGCGAGTGTTGCCCTCCCTGAAGCAAATTAGTTTGCCGATGAGTGCTCTGGCCCCACCAATACGACGCTCGATCCTGCACTGCCAGGCCGGTACAGCTGGTTTCGGTCGTGTAGCTACGTCACTGGTTGGAAATTTGACGTGAGCTACACGACATGCCGCTACGGCCGCGCAGTACATTATCGAGTGTGTATCGGTGAGATCTTCGCAGTCATCAAAATAGTCAGACAACTGCGAATCCAGAGCAGCCACCAGCGCCCTATTCTTGTTATGCATGGGCAAACGAGGTAAGCGAGGTCTAAGTTCGGGGGACATGTTGCGATATTCCCGAATTGCACACTCCAAAGCACTCCTCAGTTCGCTATTGCACTGGGTACTTACATGAGCAACCGTGTCAGTATCCTCCTCGTCAGCATGGTGGGATGTGTAGCTGGACGGTGGTGCCACAAGTGGAACTAAAGGTTGCGACGGAGGGGCAATGACACGGTTACTCGTTTCCGTTCGGAGGCGATCAAGTACAGCATCATCCAACATGTGATTACGCAGGATGACCCGCACCTGATCCGACAGTCGTTGGGTTGAAACGTTGACGGCTGGCTCAAGCACCTGAAACAAAGAGAGCATCCGAACACGGTACGCGGTCAGGTTGTTTCCTCCCTCTGTAGCCCCGTAGTATGCGCGCATGACGTTTTCGTTGATGGTTTGCGTCCATCGCATGCGCTGCACACTTCCGCCGGGAGCTGGGACCCTATCAGAGACCGGTGGGCCTCGAGGTCCTAAGCCGCTCGGCGGCCGGCGTCCTCTTCGTCGACGCGCAGGTGGTGGTGTCGTCGGCGGAGAGAAGAACTCGTCGCTGGAGCTCGACGCAACTGCCGCGGCCGGTGTCACAGCACTCACAGTGGGGCTGGGTTCCGGCGGCGGCGAGGCGGAGCTGAGCGACGAGGCCGGAGGTGATGGGCGTGCACGGCGTGCTGCAGCTCTCGTCAACATTTAAGTTTCGTCGTCGAAAATTTTATTTGTCATAAACATATTTTACATGAAGTCATTATAGTTGTTGTAGGGACACCGGTATTTCACAATAAATGATTTCCTGTAGTTTTGGGCCTTTTTTTTTATCGGGTAACTTCATTTTGCTATAAAATTTCTATACAAATTGTTTTAAAGAAATTGGAGAATAAAATTTTCAACACTTCAAGTTGACAGCAGACCACAGATTATTATTATTTCCTTTATTTCTTGTATTACATATTTTATACATTTTTAAATATTTTTAACATATATATATATAAAAAAAAAAAAAACATTATTATTATTTTGGGAAAACCTGTAGTTTTTCTTAGCTCTAGGCTAGTTTTTAGCTACATTAACGGGACAAGCCAAGTTAATGTAGCGTGTTGTGAGTAAATTTAAGGTTAAGAGTGAGTATTATGTGGAGAAATTTCATTTTCCTCGATCTGCATGAATTTTCGCACTATTCTGCAGGTGTTCAAAATTGCAGCTTTTTGGAGGGTAATGTACGTTGAGTCCTTTAAGTCTAATACTTTAAGGCTGTGGTGGAGGTGGTGAGGTATGACGCCCGTAGTGGAGACAACAATGGGCACTACATACACTTTTTCTTGTCTCCAAATTCTGGTCACTTCTTCTTTTAGCTCAGCATATTTGCTGATTTTCTCTTCTATTGTTTTTTGTAAATTATGTGTATTAGGGACTGCGATATCAATTAAGTAAGTGACTTTATTAATTTTGTCTTGTAGAGTTATATCTGGTCTGTTGTAGTGAATGGTCCTGTCAGTCAAAATTGCGCGATCGTAGTACAATTTGTGAGTAGTATTTTCTAAAATTGTCTGTGGTGTATATTTGTAATAGGGAGTATTTGTGTCCTGTATGAGCTTATATTTTAGTGCTAGATTTTTATGAATAACGTTTACTACCTGATTATGTCTATATGTATAATCCGTCTGTGTGAGTGTGGTGCATGCCCCTGTAATGTGTTGAATAGTTTCTGGCTGACAGTGACACCTGCGGCATTTATCATTCGTCACCGTAGGGTCTTTAATGATGAACTTTCTG
Source organism: Leucania comma (assembly GCA_958295575.1). Classification (NCBI taxonomy): domain Eukaryota; kingdom Metazoa; phylum Arthropoda; class Insecta; order Lepidoptera; family Noctuidae; genus Leucania; species Leucania comma. Next base: position 9,128,728 of record OY282469.1, read on the forward strand.
TAGTTTTTAGTGTTTATAATCTGATCCTGTATTGCAATGATAAATCCCTCGGTTTCCGGGAATAAAGAACCTATTTTAAGCCATTTATTTGATGCCATAGTATCTACATGAGATTGTTCTAAGTCATGAGGGTGACGTCCGTGCAGCACTTTCCTTTTCCAATTTTCTAGTTTTTGCTTCTGTGGGTCATCAATGTTAGTATGTGGTGTTTCTATTTGATCATTAAGGTTAAGTGGTGTGTAATTGATATCGTTGATTACTATGGCTTTATGAATGTTACTTGTGTGAGATTTAGAGTGGAAGAATGTTCTTAGTCTATTTATTTGTTTCTGCCACAGGTGATGGATGTCAATTAGGCCTCTCCCTCCATATTGTCGCTTAATTGTCAGTCTTTCTACAGCAGATTTAGGGTGTAGGTTATTGTGTTTAGTTAGTGTAGTGCGTGTTGTCCTCTCTATCTGTTGGATGTCAGTTTTTGACCATTTAATTACTCCAAACGAATATGTTATTATTGGAATTGCATAGGTGTTCAATGCCTTTATTAAGTGTTTTCCCGATAGTTGGGTTTTACATACTGCGACCACTCTTCTCTTGTATTCTGTGTTTAATGTGTGTTTAATTGATGCATGATCTATTCCTTTGAGTTGTTTGTACCCTAAATATTTATACAAATCTGAAGTTTCCATAGCTGTGATTGTGTCTACATTGTTAATATGATAGTCACCCGGTTTTATTTTACCTCTGATAATATGGACTGTCTTGCACTTATCTAAACCAAATTGCATATTGATGTCATTACTGAATTTGGTCGTGGTATCGATTAACTTTTTCATCTCTCTTTCAGACTTTGCGTATAGTTTTATGTCATCCATATATGTTAAATGAGAGATAATAGTTTCTTCCGTGGTATGTTTTAGGGGATATCCGGCCCGGCAACGATGCAGTAGATGGGACAAAGGATTCAGAGCGAGACAAAACCATAAAGGACTTAAAGAATCTCCCTGATAAATACCCTTTTTAATAGATATTAATCGAGTTGTAATATCATGGTCACGGTAATTTAAATGGAGTGTAGTTTTCCATTGGAGCATTACATTCTTTAAGAAGTCTATTAACTTCGAGTTTATTTTATAGATTTGTAATATCTGGATAAGCCAGGAGTGTGGGATACTATCGAAAGCTTTTTTATAGTCGATGTATGTGCAATGTAAGTTTCTATTTTTGGTGGCAGCATGTTTGTGGATTGTTGAATCTATAACTAGTTGTTCCTTGCATCCCATGTGACCCCGTCTGCACCCTTTTTGCTCCTCTGCTATTATATTGTGGTGTTCTATGTGTTTATTGATTTTTGTAGCTATGGCTGATGTTAAGATCTTATATATTGTAGGTAGGCAAGTAATTGGTCTATATTGAGAAGGTTGTGATGAATATTGTTTTTTTGGTAACATGTAGGTTATTCCTGTAGCAATAAATTCAGGAAAGTTCTGTTTCCCTAAGACAATTTCTGTTAAATTTTTGGCTAATACTTTGTGTAATGACTCTAATTTTTTATACCAAAAGTTATGTATTTTATCTACTCCAGGGGATTTCCAGTTGTGTAATCTTATTATTATTATTATTATTATTATTATAAGGAGTACGGACATAGTCCTCACTAACTGTCACCACTACAACCAGTCATGAGCGTCTGGGTCCACATTGTGAGAGGCCTTCCCAAGCTGCGACTTTCAATACGCAAGTAACACTCCAAGCTCTTTCGGCCCCATTGAACAATCGTTCTACGAGCAATGTGCCCAGTCTACTACCTCTTAAGTTTGACGATTCTTCAGGCTATGTTGGTAACATTAGCTCTCATGCGGATATCTTAATTTCTGATTTACACATCGATTTAAAATTCGACCAATATAACATAAATATAGGCCAATACAAGCTTAGTTCAGAAAGCCAAAAATGGCGCATAAAAGCCGGGCATTGCGCTGTCAACTGGCGTGAAACGCTGGCTTATCGCGGACTTGCTGAGTGCCATCCACTCTGCGATGACTGGATGGCTGGGCAGTGATTCTATTTAATTTAACTCGCATTGAATAGATACTTTTGTAAAAAATAATGTTTATGTAAAAATAATGCCGAAATAATATATATTCTATACACAACTATCACACATCGCTGTCTAGCCCCAAGCTAAGCAGAGCTTGTGTTATGAGTACTAGACAACTGATACTTGTATATTTCTAAATACAAACATATTACAGATAAATTACACCCAGACACAGAAGAAATGATTGTGCTCATCACACAAACATTTGACTAGACCAACAGGCCTGTCAGAAATTTGATGAAAATGTTTGAACAAAATTACACTAGTCCTATAATATGTAACATGAAATACATATAGACAAAATACATGTATACATATATGTGACATAGACCTTGTCCTCAATTGGTAACTAGGATACCAATATTTTATCTCAATAGTAAGTGACTTGATATTTTCCGACAATCTCGCAGTCGAAGCTAGTCATATTATTTATGAATCATTGTAAAAGTAATTGTGCCGACAAATTTTATCGCCATATTTTTTTAGAGACTCTCTCAAACTTTATCCGCCTTATTCCAAAGCGTTATCTCAAAATAGTTCCTAGTATAGGGACTATTACTAGTTTTAATGGGCATTAAACCTAATAATAGTCTCGGAAATACATTTAGATCGCTTTTATTTGGTATTAAATTACTTAATAATCCCGAAAACTACATGTAGATAGCGTTTAATCGAGATTAAACCTAGTAATAGTCCCGGAACTATTTTAGATCGCGTTTTGGAATAAGGCGGTATAAGAATAGGCACAATATGACAGAGAATGAAGTACAAATATCGAATATGATAGGTTGCCAACAAAAAGTGTTTTATAAATATGGTATTACGGGCCCCATGGTCCATAAAACCATTCAATTCAATAAAAAAGAAAAGCATACGAATATAAAGTGTTCCATAATTAGTAGCCTCATGCATATATACGAGTACTAATTGTGGAACACTTTTCGCATCCTACTTTTCTGAATTCAAAAAATGTTTATGCATTTTAATAGGTACTCAACATTAAAAAAGTCGTTGCTAATCCGCGAGGGCATTTCCAACTACATTAAAAGCGTATCGCGATGTCTGTCAGGCGACATACCTGAAATGTTTGTCATGACAACAGGCCTTTGTGGTCATTGCGCCCCTTTGTCAGTAAAAACATACAAAAGGAGCTTTGATGTCAATCGAGTCACAGATATTTCATATCATACCAATATATGGAAAGTGGAACTTTACTATATTATTGTACTTGTCCGTATCATGTACCTGAGGGTCGTCTGACTCACGATAAAGGGATTTACATAAAGAAAACTAAGGAATTACGCAATAACACCTGGTCACTTTTCTCCACCAACGCCGAGTTGCTAACCGGTCGGTTTTATAATGTATTTCGGGGAATATGCGTCGGAACTGCATAACTTTATCCCGCCAAACCTCTTCAATCATCAGACCACCAGACATGTGTGGACACCCCGCCCATATGCACAAAACGTTTTGGGAACACTTATATTATGCGTACAGCTAAGGAATACCAGTCCTTGTCGGAGTTTGTGTTTCTTGATAGCTACCACCTGGAGGTCTTAGTCAAGAGTGAATAGGTTAGTTCTCGGCAAGCGTGGTCCATCGTCGACCACATCCTAGCTTACTATCAGGTGACACAGCAGTCAAGCCAGCGTGAGCCTATAAGAATAGTAATAAAAAGTATTCTTAAACATTTCACAAGTTACCAACTTTCTTTTATCCCGCCTCGCCCACCAAATAAATACAGAGGTTGTACAATAAACCAGGAGCTAATGAATTGTTCTACATTATTCAGAACTTTAGTTCCGTAACATATGGACGGTGGAGGGAAGATACAAAGTTTTGGCATGCCTCACTTTCAGTTTATAAGCTATTCAAGCGGCGCAACTGTGTAAGATTGCAGAAGACAAGCATTTAGTCGGTTACGCTTAAATTGTACAAATTTTAAAGTTTATAAAACTAAATCCTGGCAGACGTTACTCTGCCCGAAACATGACATTTTTTACGGAGCAAGTTAAAAGGCACTTTCGACCCGTGCCGAAAGGGTGGTCATCTCAGCATTTGCGGGGATAGTTATGTATGTTAGTCCTTAAGATATTTATGATATAGGTAATTGAAATTAGCATTAGCCTTATAATGTTCCCACTACTGGGACTCAGGCCTCCTTTCTAGGAAAAGAAATGGGACATTATCCACCACGCGGGTCCAGTGCGAGTTGGTAGATGTCACATGTTTTCGAATTCTTGGTTCTAGGACATGCCGGTTTCCCCACGATGTTTGCCTTCACCGTTTTCAAAGCAGTGGTGATGAAATAAATTACACAAAGTAATGCGCCTGGCTAGGTTCGAACCCGCGACATACAACTCGTAAGTCGTGGCCGTTATCACTCTGCCATCACTGCTCTCTACTACTACTAACTACCACGTAGTTGCCTGGCATTATGCTGAACTGGACCCTATTTGGCGTAGCCATCATACACACGATGATGTATTTTTAAATTTCATTGTGTGTACTTTTTGTGCCAAATAAATGGGTTTTCTTTCTTTCTTTCTTTCTCTCTTATGATTGGAAATTTATCGATTAATAATATTATTATATAAATAGATTTAATTCAGGCACGGTTAGGTGCTATCGTTAAACAAGGTAAATAATAATATCCAACGCTAAGTACTCAGCTCCAGCTTCCATGACACAACAGCTTCCTTACCTGGGAGTACGGCAGTCTCCACTCTCGTTAGAGTACGTCATTTGCATAAAACAGGTATCCCGTTGCATCGGCCATAACTGCTTACCTAATTCTGTATTATGGAACACCAAACGATATTTAATTTTGGCACTCAAATTCTACCCTGATAATTATGTACTTATAGGCGCGAATCTAATGAGAACACTAATTAGGGAAACGTTTTTAATGGAAAAACAGTACATTAATTATTTATTATTTTATTTTACAGTACTTAATCCATACTATGATTATATAAATGCGAAAGTAACTCTGTCTGTCTATAACGCTTTCGAGGTTAAACTACCGAATTGATGTTGAAGAAATTTGGTACGGAGCAAGCTTGAACTCAGCAAGGTTGGGCATAGGTTACTTTTCATCTGTCTTGGACTACGAGTATTACGACTTCGCGTCCGCAATAACCAACGTACACACGGACGAAGCCGCTGGCAAAAGCTAATGTGAGATAAAGCACGGAAAAAGGATTGACAAAAAGAATTTTATACAGTAACTCTACCATGAGTTTTAAGCAATAGTATTTGTCGCTACTCGGTATCGACGCCGTAAATATTTTGTATGGCAAATTTTGCAGCGCCTCTAGCGGTCACTTGCAGAACCAAAATTTGCCATACAAAATATTTACGGCGTCGATATCGAGTAGCGACGAATACTATTGCTTAAAACTCATGGTAGAGGTACTGGTTGATATTAGTTTTAAATAATAATAATAATGGATCTGGGAGTAAAAGAAAAACATAGAATGTATCAGCTGCTTATCATCCCGCGCAGGTCGTAAAAGTCGACTAAGGGAACCGATTACTAAAAACATCTAGTAAACCCGTGTGACCCTGGCTTTAGAAAAGGGTCCAACTTAAGGTATCCGAGGGCTCAGGAAAGAAATATTTTCTAAAGGTCCGGATATAACAATCGACATCAGAGCAGGATGTTGATTTAAGGCGGTGGCGGAAGAACGTCTAGCACGTCAACGACGGCGCCTACGAACCCAGTCAGGAGGTTCACTGCTCATCCATCAACCCGCATTAGACAAGCGTGGTGGGTTAAACTGTCTAAACCCCTTCCTAATATGAATCACAACAATCAAGCCACTCCCCAAGTGCTCGGCGACTCCAGTCAGTGCATGGCTATTGGCAGTACGCAGGTGCACCCTGGGGTCGGGGTGAATAATCTCCGAGCGAGGGTCTACTGCCAAACAACTACGGAACGTAAAAAGGACACCGATAATCTTAGAATTTTATCATTTAATGTACGCACATTGCGAACCGAGGAAAGAATGCTAGAATTGGAGCAGGCATTAGAAAAGATCAACTGGGATATAATCGGGTTGGCAGAGGTGAGAAGAGAGGGTGAAAACACAGTGGAAAGGGAAAATAATATCTTTTACCATAATGGAGAAACCAACACGAGATATGGTGTTGGTTTTCTGATCTCAAAACGTTGGAAGGATAATATAATAGAATTTGTTGCTTATTCCGATAGAATCGCTTTGCTTAAGTTTCGTGCGGCAGAAAGAAAGGTCTTTACGGTAATCCAGGTATATGCTCCAACATCTTCGCATAGTAATGATGAGGTGGAAGAGTTTTATGACCAGCTTAACAAGGCATGCGATGAACATAGAGGAAATTGGACAGTAATCATAGGCGATTATAATGCCAAGATTGGGCCAAGAATAACATCTGATAACGCAACTATTTTAGGACCGTACGGTTTGGGAGATAGGAATGAACGTGGTCAACGCCTTCTAGAATTCGCTTTTGGGCAAAACTTAAGTGTTAGTAACAGCTTTTTTCCTAAAAAGCCACAACGCCGATGGACCTGGATCTCTCCAGACGGTTACACGAGGAATGAGATTGACTTTTGTCTCTCCTCAGACAAACAAATAGTAAAGAATGTCGAAGTCCTCAACAGTATGAAATTTAGTTCAGATCATCGAGCACTTAGAATCGTAATTGGTTTCAACATGAAAATTTACCGCTGCAAAATGATTAAAAATTCAATAAAACGTATAGATAAAACTACATTAATAGCAAACAAAGAAAAATTTAACTTACAAATCAAAAACAGTTTCAGTATTTTAGAGTCAAAAAATTCAGAAGACGTGCAAACACAGTATAATAACATAAAATACGTTATAAAAACAGCTAGTCAGCATATAAAGTGTATCAAAAACAAACAGAAAAAACTTACAGATAACACTGTCCGTCTTATAGACGAGAGACAAAATCTGCCCTATCAGTCTTTCGAGTACAGAGAGCTAGACCGAAAAGTCAAGCGGAGTATACGAAAAGATATCAGAATTTACAACACTGAACTGGCTCACTCCGCTTTAGCGAATAACCGTTCCTTGAGGTTGGCTATGCGTGGGATGGATGCAGGCAGATCTACAATAACACACTTGAAGGACAATAACGGTGTGAGACAAGGAGATAAGGCCAAATTAATTCAAATTTGCACGCAATTTTACAAAGCTTTATATTCAGACGACAACATCAATTTCCAGCTCGCAGATGAGGTTTACTCATGTCCTGAGGATATACCTATGATAACTGGCTATGAAGTTCATAGGGCTTTAAGTGCCATGAAGTACAACAAAAGCCCGGGAGAAGATGGCATCACAACGGAGTCACTGCGAGTGGGGGAACAATTTTTATTACCACATATTTGTAATTTATTTAATTCAATTTTGAAAACAGGCGTATTCCCAAGTCACTTCTGTCACTCCAACATTATTCTGCTACACAAAAAGGGAGACAAATCGGAAATAGGCAACTATCGACCTATTAGCCTCGTCTCACATTTGTACAAGACTTTCATCAAAATCCTAGAAAACCGTATTTCAAGTCAGCTAGACCTCCACCAACCTCCTGAACAGGCTGGTTTCCGCCGCGGCTTATCCACTACCGACCACCTACACTCTTTGAACCAACTGTTAGAAAAACACGAAGAATTTAACTTACCATTATACCTCGCGTTCGTAGACTACTCCAAAGCTTTTGATAGTCTATCACACAAAGCCATATTTACAACACTAAATAAACATGGAATAGAACAAACCTACATTCAATTATTGGAAAGAATTTACCTAAACAGTACAGCTGCTATACATTTGGACACTACTGGCCAATCTTTTCCAATTAGAAAAGGAGTCAAACAAGGTGATCCGCTATCTCCAAAACTCTTCACAGCAACGCTTGAAGAAGTGTTTAAAAACCTTGATGAACACTGGAGAGACAAGGGCATTGTCGTCGGGGAAAGAAGATTAACTAATCTACGCTTTGCTGATGACATTGTCCTTTTCTCTTCTTCAGCGGCTGAGTTACGTCTTATGCTCGAACAACTGAGCCATGCTAGCCTCGAGGTCGGACTCAAAATGAACATGACGAAGACAAAGTTAATGACGAACAGCACGAAACGTAGAATAGACATCGAGGGCGTGGAGGTTGAATATGTCCATGAGTACATATACCTCGGCCAAATAGTCTCTTTCCAGGCAAGGCAAGATAAAGAAGTTGCTAGACGCACCGAAAGCGCCTGGAAGAACTATTGGTCGATGTAACACCTAATGAAAGGATCACTTCCACTTTCCCTTAAAAGGAAACTCATGGACATGTGCATTCTTCCCGCCCTCACTTATGGAGCGCAAACGTGGTCATTAACGAAACGTCAGAAGTCCGCACTCGGGGTCTGCCAGCGAGCAATGGAACGAAGTATTCTCGGTGTCAAAAGAATAGACCGCATAAGGAACAGTATACTTCGTTCCAAAACACAAATTGCAGATGTAGGATATTCAGCCGCTAAACTAAAATGGGACTGGGCAGGCCACATCTGCCGCATGTCGCAAGAGAATTGGGCGAAAGCAACCAACGACTGGATCCCGAACAGCAGGAGCCGGCGACGCGGTAGGCCCAGAAGGAGATGGCGTGACGATTTGGACTCCTTTCTAAAGGATTGGCCGGAAGTGGCAAAAGATAGAGAAGAGTGGAAGAATGGAAGGGAGGCCTTTGCCCTGCAGTGGGACACTACAGGCTCATAATAATAATAATAATAACCCCATCGCTGTATCTCTACGTTGACGTCGTGATGGGGCTTGCGTGCTCCAATAACCCCTAGGTTGTAACTCGCCTAGGGTGAGGAGCCAGACTAAGAGAGATACAATCCGCAGGGCAGTTTTGTGGCGAACTGTTGGGCATTAGCGACCCCACGGACCCGATCTCCCGGGAGAATTCTCGTTCTTCATCTCCGGCTTGCCTTTATTGGCTGGCCGTAGTGAACACTGACGAGGAACAGAGCTCCCACCTCTCTCTTGCCTTTATTGGCTGGTTTGAGTGGAGATTCGCAAGATCAATCGGGCTCGGGAGAAGGATGTATAATCCAGTAAGGTGCTGGTAGGGATCTTGACCGCACTTCCGGGATTGTCCTGATAGCCGTGGTATACCTCTCCACTCCTCAAGCACCTCAGGATATGTTGCCCTCTTGTTGCTACGTCACTTCGTGCTAGCGGCGTTTTTGGGGGCCCATTTATTGAGTGTGCAAGTCACCCCCTGCCTGTTTACCGATGGATATTAATAACATTGTTTAGGCAGGGGCCATAGTTTTCACATAGTTCTTGGTAACCAGTCCATTTAAGACTCCAAAATCCATAGCACTATTGTCTTTATTTTCCATATGTCACAATAGTTTTCACCAACCGGGGGTTGTCCTTGGATGCACTAACATTGCGCGTACAGGGACAATCGTCGGTTGGCATCACGTTCCATTAAAAGTACCTAAAGGGCCTCTGCGAGTTGGTTTCGGCTCCTCGTACGCCTTCCAAAGGTCCAGGACCTCAGGGTCCTGAGATAAATATAAAATATAAAAAATAATAATAATAATAATAATAATAATCCTGTTCCCGATACCGGTGGGATACAATTTTTTATATTTTTAAATGTTTTTTTTTAATATTTAATAATATAGCAAATATGTATTTATATGGAATAAAGATCATAATAATAATAAAAAAGTTAATTTTTCTCCACAATAGGTATTACAATAGTCTTATTTCTACGGTAACATATAGTATGGACATTGTATTGTGGGAGACTGGTGCCTAAACTAGGCTCAAGGCCTGTATTTCAGGTCACCAGAACTCCTCCACTTAATATATAAAGAAATTATAAAAGATTACGAATTATAAAAGATTTATTTATTATTTAATACAACATTATTTTTTGAATATTAGAAACCTGAATATAGTTTGTTCAGAATCAGTAACTGAATCGATTCATTTTCACACCATGTTATATTTTTCCCAAAAATATTTTAAGGTCACAAATTGTACACCACCGACACCAAGTACAACACTGGTCACGGCAGGTCAAGCGGGCATTCGTTCTCAGCGCACAGCTGGGTGCGGGAGCAAAACCACCCCTCAGTCGCCCGGAAGGCCTGGTGACCATGTGTTTGTATGAACAACCAGGTAACATAACAAGCTTATAACTTTTTGATTTTTCATGTTATAGTTTATAGAAAAATACTAGACGGATAGGTTTCGAGTTTCGCATATCTATATATATAAAAGAAAGTCATGTTGTTACACTATTTATAACTCAAGAGCGGCTGAACCGGTTTGTCTGAAAATTGGTGGGAAGGTAGCTTAGAACCAGGAGACGGACATATAATTAATAAAAAAAAATTAAAACCTGCTTATTTATTGGTATAGGGTAGAGTAGGGTAGAGTAGGGTAGAGTGAGAGCGAAGCCGCGGGCTAAAGCTAAGTACCTACTAAAAATAAGGTTGTATATATATATTCCACTAGCCAATTTCGGCTACGGTGACTGGTGTCTGATTTAGTGCAACTAAGGATTGCAATCGTGTGCTCTAATGAGGCTGATATAGCCAATCTTTGCTGTAAAGGTGCGTGCACAGTGTGGAAACGTTAAAAAACCATTGTTGTATACGTATTGGATGATTTATTTATTATTAGGCTTTTCAACAATGAGTACGCTTTTACATTATAATTTATACATAGCTAACTTACATCTAAGCACCTCGTCACTTACAGAAAAGCACAAAATGCACTACGTTATGAGCAGATAATAACATAAAAAATTGGTTATAACTATACTACTTATAATATGAATATTCATATTCTATTGGAGCCTACATTGGTGTACTTGTACCTACTACTATAGAGAGACTAGCATATTCCCGCGGCCTCGCTTTCATGGCACTTCTTTCCACCTATTAATAGTTGATTTTTAACAAAACTGTTTTTGTACCTCGTCTACGTCTTAAAAACAACATCTGTGAAACAAAACCTGTTTTCTAAGTTCAAGGGTTTAATTTTGATCGTTTTAATCCCGTGGAGGTTCAATTCGGGACATGAAATACTATCGGTTTGTAAAGAGAAAATGAATGAAAAAATAAAGTACTTTCTTTTCAACTGGATTTAATTTACGCATATATACGAAATTAATTTCTTTAAGTAAACGTCAGCTGAGCGAGGCCAATGAATTGTAGGTAGTTAGTATGCAACAACCGACAACTACCTACAAGGTCATTGACTCGTTTCCTTAAAAGATTAATTTCATATATTAATTCGAGTTTTAAAAAAAAATTACGTTGTATGTATGTTTTTTAATTTTTTCTTTACAAATAGATAGTATTTCATGTACCGAATCGACCCTCACGGGATTAAAACGACTAAAATTTAACGGTGTATATAGGTAAGTAAGTAAAAAAGAAAGTAGGTAGTATGACAGAATCAGTTACTGAGTCGATTTCAACAATTTTTAAAATAGCTATTTGTTATATTCTAAAACAGTAAAATTAATAAAATTTGGGATAAAAAGCCAAAAAAAAAAAAAAAAAAAAAACCAAGTGCGGTGGCTGGAAAGGCCCCACGGCGTCGTCACCTTCCGTTTGGCGCAGGTGCTGACCGAACACGGCAAGTTCGGTCCGTACCTGTACAAGATTCGTGCGGAGACGACGCCCGGGTGTCGCCACTGTGCGGACCGCCCGGTGGACACGGTGGAGCACACAGTCGAGGTGTGCCCCGCTTGGGAAGAGCATCGCCGTGTCCTCGTGGGGCCGATCGGCGGCGATCTCTCGCGCCGGGGCTTGGTTCAAGCCATGCTCCGGAGCGAGGAGGAGTGGCAGGCGGTCGCCTCCTTTTGTGAAGCAGTAATGCTAGCAAAGGAGGAGGCCGACCGCATTAGGCAAAGGCGCACACGCCGCCGCCGCCGCCGGGTTTGTGATCCCGATTTCCGGCCACCGTAGGCGCGGGCTCGCGGACGGTGGGCAATGGGTAGCTCGCTGTCCGTCCGTCTGGTAACAGACCGGTCCGAGCTCAGGTCGTTTACGGCGCGCACTGTTCCCGCGCGCCTCAAGGAGTTGTCAGCAAACTGTAGGGGTCCAGCAGGGCCGAAGCCTACTGGGACCAAAGGTTATGCGAGAGTGTCACCACGGGCCTCGGGACAAAGGCAAGGAACGGAAAGGTAGGTTTTTAGTCAGTAAAAGTCTGACACTATTTCCCGCCCCACCCAAGGGCGGGATTTGTCATTGGATGATTTTACCTACCAAAAAAAAATAAATAAATAAATAAAACCAACTGCGAGTTGGGCACGCGCCCGGAGGACTCTTTACAAACTTACCTATGTAAATAGTTACAAATACAATAGTTCTATTTCCGAATTGAGTCTCGAATATTCTAATCACAATTTTTTTTTCTGGCGTAACTACTTTACATTTTTCAGACTTTTTCCTATACTTGTGTTATGAGACCTGGCGTCATGCTAAATTTCAAACCACACCTTTTGTACCCAAAAGGCTGGCAGCATTGCCACGCTGTATGGCAATGCTTATTCTCTACCCAAGGTAAAAGCCAGCCCTTGGGTCCCTCGAAGTGCCAATATACCCTTTGGAAAGCTCATTAAACAATTTGTGGGCACTCGGTCCCTACGATCCGAGAGTTTGAAACCCAAACAGCTCGAAAATATAACTACCAACAAGGTCTCCACGGTGGACGCCATCATGCGCGTGCGAGCCCTCACGACGGGGGATGCGGTGTGCCAGGGCAGGTGTGTCGTGGCAGTGTCCTTGGACATTGCCAACGCCTTCAACTCCCTGCTCTGGAGTTGCATTGGAACGGCACTCCGGTACCACCGGGTGCCCGACTACCTCTGTCGTGTGATCGAGGCCTACCTATCGGAGAGGTATATCATCTACCCCGGTCACCAGGGAGAGTGGAAACGTCGAGAGATGTCGTGCGGTGTTCCGCAGGGATCGGTACTAGGACCACCCTTGTCGAACATCGGGTACGACTACGTGCTGCGCGGCGACTTCCCCGACGGGGTCAGCGTGGTCTGCTACGCGGACGACACGTTGATCCTAGCGCGGGGAGAGTCGTACAAGACGGCGGTCGAATTAGCGACACGCGGGGTTGCGATGGTCGTTGACAGGATCCAGCAGTTGGGACTCGAGGTGGCACTGCACAAGTCCGAGGCCATGTGCTTCCACGGCCCTCGGGGTGCGCCACCACCGCGTTCCCAGCTAACGGTAGGAGGGGTTCACATCAGCGTCGGGTCGACGATGAAGTACCTGGGACTCGTCCTCGACAGCTGGTGGAACTTCAAGGAGCACTTCCGACGTCTGGCTCCCAAACTGAATCGGACTGGGGCTGCTCTCGGGCGGCTCCTGCCCAACCTCAGGGGACCAGACGCCTCCTGCCGGAAGCTCTACGCGGGAATCGTTCGCTCCATGGCTCTCTACGGGGCTCCGGTGTGGGCACCGACGTTGCAACAGCAACCGAGGGCCCAGCTGAATGCGTGCCAGAGGGTCATGGCAATACGCATGGTGCGAGGGTACCGAACGATCTCCCGCGAGGCGGCGACCCTTCTTGCTGGCCAACCGCCGTGGGATCTGGAGGCAACAGTCCTTGCACACATGCACGACAAGCGCATGGAGATGCAACGCCGGGGCGAAATTCCGCTGCCACGACAAGTCGAGGCATGGCGGACAGAGCTCCGGCGGGATCTCATGGCGAAATGGCGTCAACGACTATCGCAACCTCGTTCGGGGCGCGCCACAATTGGGGCGATAAGGCCCATCCTTGGGGCGTGGCTGGAAAGACCTCACGGCGTTCTCAACTTCCGCACGACGCAGGTGCTTACCGAACACGGAAAGTTCGCTAAGTACCTGTTCCGGATTCGTGCGGAGGATTCGCCCGGGTGTCGCCACTGTGCGGAACATCCGGAGGACACGGTGGAGCACACTGTAGAGGTGTGCCCCGCCTGGGCGGAGCATCGCCATGTCCTCGTGGGGGCGATCGGCGGCAGCGATCTCTCTCGCCGGGCCTTGGTTCAGGCCATGGTCCGTAGTGAGGAGGGATGGCAGGCGGTCGCCTCCTTCTGCGAAGCAGTAATGCTAGCAAAGGAGGAGGCCGACCGCATCAGGCAGAGGCAACGGGGCGCTCGCCCCAGCCGCCGCCGGGATTCCGATCCCGATTTCCGGCCACCGTAGGCGCGGGCTTGCGGACGGCGTGCAATGGGTAGCACGCTGTCCGATCGTCCGGTAACCGACCGGACCGAGCCCAAGTCGTCGACGGCGCGTTCTGTTCCCGCGCGCCTCAAGGAGCTGTCAGCACACCGAAGAGGCCCAGCCTGCTAACTGCAGGCAGGCAGGGTCGAAGCCTACTGGGGTCATGGGTTAGTTCCGAAAGGAATGCTCGACCCCGGCACGATAGGCTACGAAGGAACGGGGTAGGTTTTTAGTCAGTAAGAGTCTGACACTACTTCCCGCTCCGCCCAAGGGCGGGATTTGTCATTGGATGATTTTACTACCATAAAAAAAAAAAAAACTACCAACAAGGTTATATTTCTGCCGCTTGAGATTCTCCGCAGCCGCAGCGGCAACACGGCAACACCAGCACAGTATGACTGGCTAGAAACATGAGATGGTGTAAGAGTATCGACACAAGTAGCGTCCCACACTAAAGCCTACTCATCTTCCATGGAAATAATGACATACCGTCGCGTGCCAGACCATGAGGTTCCAATACGAAAAGAGCGCCAAGATGATGTCGTTGTTATTCGTGTGCCGCGCTATGCGACCCGCACTAAGGCTGCATGACAGCCCGTGGTGTCCGAGGCTGTTGACAACTTCGCAACAGTGGCAGCGATGAGGAGAACAACAAGGAGCACCTAGACGTAGGGAAACAGCGAGGCGGAAAGTAGTATCGTCGAACAAGGTGCCTATGTTCGACGATGGTAGTGCGTAAAGCCAGAGACCCGCCTCCCACTCTCCCGCAGCCAGCAGGCGCGCACCCTTCGCAGTAGTAGAAGGTGTAGCAAACAGGTTTTCCTGAACTACTTTGCAGAGCGGCACATCCCACAACCTTTGGGTAGAAAGGTTGTCGGGTGATTTAGAAATTGGTCGGAATCCTCAGTGAAAATTTCATTCCCATCAAAATCAATCAGTGAGAAAGATAGAATATTTCTGGCTAATTTTTCAGTGCCGTGAACCGAGGAAATAAAAGCCAGTAAACTGATACTAGTAATTTTGCGGACACCGAGGCCGATAAAACTTTATTTTTAATAGAATATTATTAAGCTGATGATGATCTGTTTATCATAAGCTTAATAATGATCCTACTGCTTGGACTCAGGCCTCCTCTCTAGGAAAGGAGGAGGATTTTCATAATCCACCACGCGGGCCCAGTGCGGTCTGGATCTTTTTATGGGTGTGCATTATTCCAGTTACATGTTGTAGGATAGGTACATGAAATACAAAGATTACAAGATATACTTACCTAAGTCTCTTATAATAAAAAAATATCTACTTTTATAACAGACACATAAATGCGAAACTTTTGTCCCACTCTGAACATTTTCGCAAAAGGGTGTACATAACTGCGCGAATTTCGCTATGTCCCGTTTTAATAAATCTCTATTTACAATTCCGCGCTCGGCGAGTGGAAAGGCTTAAGCCAAGACATTTTTCTTCATTCGCAAGTGTGTGCTAACAAACTCGGTGTCGCCGCGCCGCGGTTGGGGACGTTTACCCTTCTCAATCTCGTAGAATTCGGTTACAATCATAATGTTACGCGGCTGCGGTGGCGCGGACCAACACTTTTATTTTAATCTCCTTTTATGAAATCACTCGGGGGTAAGTTGAGAGTAATTTGAAAAACATTTGGTATTTCCTTATTGGATACGTGCCTGCATAGACATCATCGTTTTGATTTCAGAGACGATTACCTACGCCTTTTAAGCATTACGTTACCGCTAAGGTGCTAACTGATTTCCATGTCGTATAAAAATCATTTAAAAATAGCACACAAATTTTGATATTATTATAACTAATGTAATTAGTAAGTACTTTTTAATTCAACATTTTTCATTTAAATTTCTGTTTATATTTTTCAATTCAATTTCATTTGAATAATTTAATAATTCAATTCAATTTTGACATTAAATTGACTAGCATAACACTTTTACGTAACTCAATTTAATTTCGAAATTTCGTTTAATTCAGTTACAAATTATTTGCTTGAACCAAACCGTTCATTTGAATGTCACAGATATTTTAAACGTTGACCACGTAGCCTGATTCTATATAACGAAGATGACTTTATAACTTACTTAGACGCCGTGTTATCTGAATACTAATGTGCCATCTCTTTGACGAAGAACAATGTCCTCCAATGCAGTGATTCCCTACAGAATTTGCGAAATTATACTTTTATCGTTTATTTTTGTACGAAACAAATATAAGGATACTCCATTGTTGTGGTACGTAGTTCTTAGTATTATTGCACTGTCGTCAAGCTCTCTATGAGCGCTTCACAGGAGAAAAGAGCTTTAAAATAATAGAATGTAACAAGCTCGCTAAATCTCATAGCCTTAACGTAATAACTGTGAAATTGGACTTTCAGTGAACCTCCGTGGCTCACCGCAGGTAATTATATATCTGGAGCTCGGAATATGAAGTAATTATGTTTTCGGCGACACATTATCGCCCAGCCGTAACTCCTCAAGTAAATGCCCCAATGCGTTTTATATATTCGAAAGCACTACTCGTATTCAAGAGTAAAACCCACTTCCATACGCTGTCCGCTGGGGTCACTCATAAATTTCAATGTACTATTCTGGCTAGCGTACTTTAAGTGAAATATCTACTCCATTTGGGGATCCAAACACCCAAACTACTTGATGAATTCCAATACTCTTACGTGACTCACAATATAAAGCGCAGGTGATTTTATGAACGTCATCTTTGATCTCGATACCCGCTCATGATTGGTTATTGATATGGCTATTTTTTTCTGAATTAGACACTTTGTTTGATTAGATAAATGTCCTTTGGGTTAACTGAGTGTTATTAAAAAGTTTAGGTATGTAAGTGAATACATTGAAGCAATTTATGCGATTTAGGACTCGTAATACAGAACACAAACGTTTGCACAACAGATACAAGATCAGCACCATTTATTCAGGGCTCAGCTACTCAATGGCAAGAAAAATGGGATACATAGGTATTTATTACCGATCCCGCTACTAAAATAGAACTAAAAAACCTTTATAGCAAATGCTCCGTTTCAGATTTCCCGACCGCTGTGAAACATAGGGTCTAATAAATATTCCCCCTGTCGGATCTCCCTTCGCTGCGAGACGGGCCCCGCCTAAGATGAGGAAAACCGCCGAGATTTGTACCATAAACCCTCCTGTCACCGGAAAACAACGTACGTGCGATATCATTGCCGCCAAGCGTGGAAATATTCCGTACAACCGGGAATCAGGCTGCGTTTAGACACGCTGATTACAATGTTAATGGATTTTGTTAATAGACGGATAGACGAGATGAAGGCAATCGCGCTGTGTGAATAATTTACTCTACATTGTTGTTTGTATGACTGTTTGCGTTAGTTAATTGAAACTATTCGAAGCTTATGCTCTAACATCGTGTCCTATTTAAGGAATACAACGCTTGGTTAATCAGAACTGATTTATGGCCCATTAGCGGACACGTCACCCGTAGCTCCCAATCAAAGTTAGATGGCATGCATCTGATCCAGAATTCTGTATACATTTTCCTGCTCAATCCAGTTCTGTTTGTATTGTATGGATGTAGGTATCTGTGTCGTCAATCTCTCATCGCTCACACGCTCGTCTCAGAACCACGGTTGCCCTTTTCATCTTATCGATGACAGTTTGCGGCGGCCATTTCTCGTCCTCATTGTGTATTCAACCAGCTGCGATAGTTCTATGTAAATTTTAATAACATTAATGTACATTATTTAAATTTATGTAAACGTCAAAGTGAGTTATTTCATTTTCAGCCAATGTCACCTCATCAGATTCACGTTATGCAATAAATCACGGTGATTAACCATTGTTTTCGCGTGCGGTAATGAATCTGTCCCAGCGGTGGTCAAAACAAGGGATTATGAAATAAAACACGTGGAAAAATTGCTCCCAAACAAATGCAAACACAAACAAATTAAGATATTTTTATTTCTTCTTCAGCTTAAATATAGATTATGGGCATGTCACATTGTGACATTTCAGAATAAGAAACACGTGCGACATCGCCGTCGCTTAGACAATATTTAATATTTATTGAAGGAGGCGCGGCTACAGACTACGATATGATGATAAACAGGAAAATGATTTACAAATACGAGTAAATGCTTCATAAACGCACAATCTACATATTGTTTTTTTTTTTTTTATGATGGAACCAACTTCCTTATTTATACTTACAATTTCTATAAAACATAATAGTTTGGTTGTTTGAACGCGTCAATCTCAGGAACTAACTGGGTTAGAATTGAAAAATTCTATTAGTATTTGACAACCTATTTATCGAGGAAGGAAGGAGCGGAGCAGTTACCAAAGATGAGAGTGAAACCGCGAGGGACAGTTAGTATTATAATAAATTCCGTTTCTTGATCTATCGTCTCAGCCAGTCGAGCTTGCTCCCAACCCCTCAGGAAGTTCATTCATCCACGACACCCGAGAGTAACGCGGATCGACTGCCTCTGACCCTAACCTTTAGGGAAACCATCAAACACAATCATTCGCCAGGGGATCAGCAGAACTGTCCTGTGAGAGGTATCGTTTGGAGATAAATTGGTGCACAGCTGTCGAGGGATGATTTATAACAATCTATGTTTACACGATTTGTTTCCTTTACATTTCTGGTCAAATCTGTGTTGAATCGTTTTGTTGCCTATTTGGCTAGGAATCATGCAACTCATTTATGAAATAGCTTCTGTTATTCAAATAGGGTTACCGATTAGGGCCCTGGAATGCAAGGCAACGAAGCAACGTAAAACTATGTTTTAATCAGTAAAAGGATGACTCGCCCACCCGCTCCGCCGGCGTAGATGTCATTAGATGATTGATTTCCAAGCAAAAAAAATGGTTTACCGATGTCAAATCCCGAACAATCGCTAAACTTAAGTGCCAGTAGGGAAGGCATATTACTCGACGAACAGATGGACCGAAAGATTCTGGATTGGCGACCGCGTTCCGGAAGATACAGCGTTGAAAAGACTTCCAAAAGGTGAACTCATGTTCGCAGATGAGGGTCGAGGAAATCCAATTGATGTGAGGTGCGCAGGACCTATCCCCGGTAGTGGAAGTACTTCTGCTAAAATAATGATGATTCATACAGTCTAATGGACTTTAAATGTTCTTCAGCAGTAGACGATAGATGCTTTTAAAGTGGGAGAGCATAAGACTCCACCTATCATCTTGACCAAGGGCTAGAAACATCAAATACGACGCATCAGCCAGAGTTTATTTGTGGTTGTATGTGTGT
This sequence comes from Leucania comma, assembly GCA_958295575.1. Taxonomy (NCBI): domain Eukaryota; kingdom Metazoa; phylum Arthropoda; class Insecta; order Lepidoptera; family Noctuidae; genus Leucania; species Leucania comma. The sequence goes on from OY282469.1 coordinate 9,148,371, forward strand.
AGTAGCAAAATAAGCATAATCAGCCTTATAATGTTCCTGCTTTTTTTTAGGTGGGAAATCATCCAATGCCATCTACCGCCCTTGGGCGGAACAGGAGGTGTGTCAAAATTTTACTGACTAAAATCCACTCCTTTTCCTTCTTTGCCTTGGCCCTGGGGCCGCGGTGTTCTCTTTCGCCGAACCCATGGCACCAGTAGGCTGACCCTGCTGGGCTGGGTTTTGCTGACATCTCCTTAAGGAGCATGTGAAACGCTACGCTCCATTTGTAATGTTCCTGCTGGGACACATGCTTCTTCTTCAGAAAATAGAAGGAACCTAATCCACCACTCAGGTTAGTATGTCTTTGAATTTTGGTTCTAGGACATGCTCGTTTCTTCACGTTTTTTATCTTTTCACCGTTTTGAGAGCACTGGCAATGAAAAAAGGGCCAGAACTATAATACTATGATTTTTAATATTTGAAAAATACTTAACTCATAAAACGAGAGAAAGAAATGCGCCCTTGGTTTGAACCCACGACCTACAACTCGTAAAGTCAGGCTCGTTACCATAAGGCCACCACAGATCTGTGTACTACAATCTTATAAATCGCCAACAAAGTCCAAACAAACAATTAAAAAACTCATCTGGATATTATCTAATTAATCGTTGACGAATTTCCACCGGGCACGAAGTCTGCCGAATCAGAACAATATAAGAAACGAGCCGGCCTAATTGGGTCACGGAGCAGACTCTGTCGAACATGGGGTCTATTAATTGAACCACTTCTTCCTTTGCATTATCACAACCGACACGGCGGGCCTTCAAAATAATTACTTGTCATTTTATTCCGAGAAACGTTCATTTGAGTTTGTTATTTTTGATGGGACTGTTTGTGGCGCCGGCTATTTATGTCCAACTCTGTTCTGTCAATATCAAAATTATTGTAAAACTGATTAATTTTTTGAAAAATCTTAGTTTGTAGCATAAACGAGTAACCGTGTAATGTATACCGAACAATGCTTTTGTTTAATCGAAATCATTTTTTAACTACGAATGCCTACGCGTCTACGAACGCCTACTCGTTTACAAATACGTTCACGGCTTCTAGGCGCCTCTGAAATTCTAAACAGCTTCTGCAATACTTTTAATGTCTACGCGTACAGGTGTCTACGAATGACTGTCCGATACCAACGAGGTGCGTAGGCACGCGTCTATGAATGACTATGTGGATCCACGCGTTGCGTACGCGTCTACAAATGACTACGACTACTAACTACCATTTGGCATGAGGCAACTACGCGTATATAAACCGACGCTTTTTCTTCGCTACGCCTATTGATCTACATATGCTATGCAAACGTCTACAAATACCTACGCCTTTACGAATGGCTTAGTAACTTCTACACACCACACACAAACGCCCAATCAAATTTTAACTCTAAAACTCAATTCCGCTGAATCAGTTAGTGAGTCCATTTTAAACTCATGTTTCTTTGTTTTCATCAATTGGTTGCAATGTTTTAATTAACTGTTTTATTTAATCGAAACTTGTGTATCTAAATAGTCGTACATGGCAGTATCATAAAAATACAGTTTTATGGCACTATGTATGTTTACAAACTTCACAACAGGCATGCAAACCAATTACCAAAATCAGAACCCAAAAGGGTATTTCCATAAAATAATTGTACTCGTAGCAATCTTACATCGCCAAACTTAATTGTTAGTAGGCGAGGCTCATTGCTCGCAGAACAGGGGCCCAAGTCTGCTATTTTAATAAATTCATCATTCCAACACGATTCCATTGTCATTTTGCTAAAAGCAGCTGAAAGTTCGTAATCTGCAAAATTTATAATGACCGATCATTGGTCGGTCAGTGGTCTTTTAGTTGTCAAAGTCAAATGCGACATTACTGCTTACTGTATTTAATTAGAGCAGCCGCCGGCTGGCGTTTTCAGTGTTTTGTTTTTGTTATGTATCAGTGTTTTGTGTTTTGTTATGTTTTTGCTATGATATAATTTGTCATTATGTAGGTAAGTACGTGATTACCATTCTCTACAATTACATCAAAATAATTGTTCACTAAATATGTCCAAGAGGGAGCAAAGCGGGCTCGGAATGATATGGCACCCCGTCACAGACAAGTTAGGTTAGAAGGAGAAAACGGAGCCCCCGTTTTCTCCTTCTAACCCAACTTGTCTGTCAATAGTAAGCAAGCAAAGTGAGCTCATTAATTCCCCGTTATCCCCTTTCTGTTAGATTAAGTTAGACTTCACAGACGAAAATAGGAGGTATCTACAAGAGCTCCGCCGACCCTATCCAACCCATCTGAAATTAGTTTTACTTATATATTTTTATGACATAGCATAAAAAAGAAAATACCTTAATTTCTACAATATTTCATCATACACAATTTCGTGAGCATTCTGCCAGGTATTTCGAAATTAAGTAGTAAAATAGGTGTATTTCTGGTAGGCATTTAAACACAAGCCAAACATAAATACTTACATAACACAATACAACACGAACTGCTTATGTAATAGTGAACGACATGAATACTTACTTATATAAATGGATACTTACTGATATCTATCTAATATTGTGTAAATATGTTTCATCTTTTATTTTGTTTCGTAACCATTTCATAGACAAAGAAATATAAGTTTTATTAAAGGAATTCATAGATTTCCGACATTTAGTTTTTTTTTCGAGGTGAGAAATCATCAAATGGCTTCTCGCGCTCTAGGATGGAGTGGAAAAGGGCATGACAGACTGGCTAAAACTGACATATGCTTCTTTTACCCTTTGCGTACTACGGTTATGGTACTTACCTTTTGCAAATGTTTCCGCATCCGACATTTAATCATGAAAAATAAATGGCTCAATATTGGTTTTGCAAAATTAAATAGAAATTGAACCTTTTTACGCGTGGACCCAATCTCGGCCAATCGCCAACCTTAGATCGGATCGGATTGGCCGAGGTTGGACCCACGTGTAAATGCACCATAACAAATCTATCGGTAGATTAGGTATTATTATTACATCAAGCCTGTACTTTCCCACGATTGGGCAAAGGCCTCTCTGCATTGTTCCCAGCTCTGGGCCACTACTTGCCAATTCCTAAGGAAAACACCTAAGTCGCCGAATTTGTTAAGCGATTGATAATGCTGTTTTTATAGATCATTGCAAAAAAATGGTGTCAAGTTATTATCTTTCCGCCCTTTTCCTTTATCAAGTATCAGAAAGAAAGAAAGAAATAAAGCTAAAGGAAGCGACAAGCCGGAAGGAATACCCACTTCAAATAACATTATTTAAACTACAAAACATATTTTATAATACAATCCACGAATCACCTGTGAGCCATATAACCCGACCTTTTACCATATTTTCTTATTGTATCTTACATCGCCTAGAAAAAATAGGACCTCCGAGAACCGAGGGCAAGCTTAACTTTATGATAAAGTGAACTGGTCATTTTATTCGTCGTGAACGAGTCGTTTTATTCGTCATAAAATCCAAATTATTAATGTTGCCGAAAGTGTATGAATCACCAGTTAAAAGGTTTGCAATATAAATTTGGGCAACCCTTCGCTTTATAAATCATTGGAGGTAATAAAAAGTATATTTCGATAATTTGACAAACCCCTGTGGAGCAGTAAATAGCAGGTTGCCTGTACGCCAAAATGTTTGAGTTCGTGTGTATTGTCCAGCTTTGTTTGTTCGACGTCCTAGTCTGAACTTTGCTTCGCTGTGCTATCGAATACGAGCTGCACAGGCACCTGTTTATACATTTATAAGGTCATTACTCTTTTACGTTTACTTAAAGATATTTTTCCTAAAAATCTTTTTTTTATTTTATCTTTACAAATCCATAGTGTTTCATGTACCGAATCGACCCTCCACGGGATTAAAACGATCGAAATTTAACGGTGTATAAATCAAATAGAAATATAGCATAGCATAATCAGCCTTTTAATGTTTCCACTGCTGGGACTCTGGTCTCCTCTCTAGGAGAGGGAATGGACCGTAATCCACCACGCGGGCCCAGTACGAGTTGGTAGATGTCACATATCTTCGAATTTTTGGTTCTAGGACTCACGATGTTTTCCTTCTCCGTTTTGAGAGCAGTAGTGATGAAATAAATTACACAAAGTAATGCACCTGACTGGGTTTGAACCCGCGACCTACAACTCGTAAGTCGGGGCAGATACCACTCGGCCACCACTGCTCGCGATATAGAAATATCTGTTTGTAATACCAAAATAATATATTTTACTAAATGCCTAGGTATATTCGATACCTATAACAGAATTTCAATTTTTAAAACCGTTGTTTGTCTGTTCGTCTGTCTGTTTGTTCCGCCTGATCTCCGAAACATCTACACCGACTTTGACGGCACTTCCCTTTTTTAATAACTTAAGCTACTCTATATTTTCCGCGGGAACAGGACTTAATTACTAAGGCACGACAAGACACCTTCCAAATGAATAAACGAATATTGACAGAATTTTCACTAACAGCTTAGATGTGTTTTGTTACAAGAACTAATAATTTAGGCTTTTAGCCTTTTTTTTAAAGTAAAATAAATTATTTAAATCCTTACGGAATTAATCGCAAGTAACGCACGCAAAAGCTACACGCTTTCGCTAGTTACGCGGACAAAGTTTCGAGCAACAGCAAATTTTTATGTTAATAATTTCATGAATTGTGTTTTGTTATTCTATATTCACTAACAAAGAATATACAAGAGGAAGATTTGAGTATAATACTACTTTAAAACTAAGGGCAGGGGTCTACTCTAAAGCAGCCGAGTACGAGCCGAGCATGAGCCGAGCTCAAATTCGTGTAGTGTGGATTGACTCTAGAGGAGCCGAGCATGAGCCGAGCTCAAATTCGTGTAGTGTGGATTGACTCTAGAGGAGCCGAGTATGAGCGAAGCACGAGCCGAGCTCAAATTCGTGTAGTGTGGATTGACTCTAGAGGAGCCGAGTATGAGCGAAGCACGAGCCGAACTCAAATTCGTGTAGTGTGGGTTGACTCTAGAGGAGCCGAGTACGAGCAGAGCACGTGCTTAGCTCAAATTTGTGTAGTGTGGATTGACTCTAGAGAAGCTGAGTATAAGCGAAGCACGAGCCGAACTCAAATTCCTGTAATGTGGATTGACTCTAGAGTAGCCGAGTATGAGCGAAGCACGAGCCGAACTCAAATTCGTTTAGTGTGGATTGACTCTAGAGGAGCCGAGTATGAGCGAAGCACGAGCCGAACTCAAATTCGTTTAGTGTGGATTGACTCTAGAGAAGCCGAGTATAAGCGAAGCACGAGCCGAACTCAAATTCCTGTAATGTGGATTGACTCTAGAGCAGCCGAGTATGAGCGAAGCACGAGCCGAACTCAAATTCGTTTAGTGTGGATTGACTCTAGAGCAGACGAGTATGAGCGAAGCATGAGCCGAACTCAAATTCCTTTTGTGTGGATTGACTCTAGAGAAGCCGAGTATAAGCGAAGCACGAGCCGAACTCAAATTCCTGTAATGTGGATTGACTCTAGAGCAGCCGAGTATGAGCGAAGCACGAGCCGAACTCAAATTCCTGTAATGTGGATTGACTCTAGAGGAGCCGAGTACGAGCGGAGCACGTGCTTAGCTCAAATTTGTGTAGTGTGGATTGACTCTAGAGAAGCTGAGTATAAGCGAAGCACGAGCCGAACTCAAATTCCTGTAATGTGGATTGACTCTAGAGCAGCCGAGTATGAGCGAAGCACGAGCCGAACTCAATTTCGTTTAGTGTGGATTGACTCTAGAGGAGCCGAGTATGAGCGAAGCACGAGCCGAACTCAAATTCGTTTAGTATGGATTGACTCTAGAGAAGCCGAGTATAAGCGAAGCACGAGCCGAACTCAAATTCCTGTAATGTGGATTGACTCTAGAGCAGCCGAGTATGAGCGAAGCACGAGCCGAACTCAAATTCGTTTAGTGTGGATTGACTCTAGAGAAGCCGAGTTTAAGCGAAGCACGAGCCGAACTCAAATTCCTGTAATGTGGATTGACTCTAGAGCAGCCGAGTATGAGCGAAGCACGAGCCGAACTCAAATTCGTTTAGTGTGGATTGACTTTAGAGCAGCCGAGTATGAGCGAAGCACGAGCCGAACTCAAATTCGTGTAGTGTGGATTGACTCTAGAGGAGCCGAGTACGAGCGCAGCACGAGCTTAGCTCAAATTTGTGTAGTGTGGATTGACTCTAGTGAAGCCGAGTATGAGCGAAGCACGAGCCGAACTCAAATTCGTGTAACGTGGATTGACTCTAGAGAAGCCGAGTATGAGCGAAGCACGAGCCGAACTCAAATTCGTGTAATGTGGATTGACTCTAGAGGAGAAGCCGAGCACGAGCAACTCTATACGAATGTAATCGGGGCTCGTGCTCATCTCGTGCTTCGCTTGTGCTCCGTTCGTGTTTCACTCGTGCTCGGCTCTCCTAGCGTAAATCAACCGATTTCTACATCGACGTCTTGCTGTCATTTAACAGTTTTACACGTTATTTATTTAAGTTGGGTCCTAAATAAATATGAATGTATTTTAAAGGTCAAGCAAAACCCAACTCTACACTAGGTATTAAACAATTTTTTTTTTATTGTTGATAGGTTCGCGCTTGACCGCTATCTCACCTGATAGAAAGCGACGATGCGGTCGACGATGGAGCGCGCTTAGCTAGAAGTACCTATTCACTCTTGACTTAGGTGACTTAGGTTCCCGGGTTGTAGCCATCAGGAAACACAGACTCCAGCATGGAATTTCACTCCTTAGCTGTATGCACAATGAATGTGTTCCCAAAACGCTTTGTGGCGCAACGCCGTACGTCTGGTAGTCCGATGATGGAACGGACTAGGCGGAATAAGGCTATACAATTCCGACGCACACTCCCCGAAATATAACCGGTAGAAAACCGACAGGCTAGCAACTCGGCGTCGATGTCGATCAAGGTCTTATGTATATTTTTTATTTTTATTCTTTTCACATGCTGAGGTTTGAGGCCTAGGGAGGTTGAGGGAAGTCTTTTCACTCTAGGGTGGAGCGAGGGGGAGTGCTAGGTTTTACAGGCTAAAACCAGCTGTTCCTTGAGGGTCCCGTTCATTCTGCTGTCATCTCTTTGAAGCGCGTGTGAAACAAAACGCGCAGTCGACTCGCGCTTGGTCCTTACCGGATGACCAGACAGCGAGCTACCCATTGCCCGCCGTTCACAAGTTTACGCTTACGGTAACCGGGAATCGCCCTGTAACTAGTAGTGAATATTGTCGGGTAAAGTTGGTACAGTGTTATATTTCTATTATATACACAGCTAGAAAATATGTGGAATAATTCAAAGCAGGCCCGATTTTTGTAAAATGAAGCTAAAATGTCATTATAGTATTGACTCCCTCAGCGAAACTTGCTGAGAAGGCTGACTCAATACATTTTCTGCCAAATACTGTAAAATGCATTAGAATATATTACTTCTACACTGTAAGAAAATAACGTGACTGTATACCGTTTCAAAAACAAAATACTTTTTAAACTTGATACTGGGTAAATGCAGAAACCGAGCGATACCAAAAGAATAAAAAAATACTTATTTACAGTTTAAAAATAAGCTAGGAGTATCAAATGCCATGACAAAATCCATATAAAAATTGGGAACACGTCTTCATTCATCAATTTCTAGTGATTCAACTTTGATATGGTTTCCTCCTTCGAAGGTTGCTGGGAAAGTTTTTTGCCGAGTAGCATCTACCCCTGTGGGATGTTGCAGAATCAGCCCTTTTTCTCCAGATAAGTTCATCCAATCGAAAATACGTGCGTCAAAGGTAAATTGTTTTCGAAAAGTTTTTTAATTTTGTCTCGGTTAATTTAATATTAAACGTTCAAGAGTTAATTTGATGAAAATTTATATTTACTTATTTTCCTTAAAGTATAATAAATGAGTAATTAAGGGGTAACTAGCCAGGTGTAATTTACTTAACCATATCGTTGCCCTATAATTAAAAGTTCGGGTAATATCGACACTTGAAAGGCAAAAATATCTAAGCGACATTGAGTAAACTTTACAGGAGAGTAATTCAAAGGTACAATTTTTGGGAAAAAATTGTTAGTTTAGATTTTTTTTTTTTTTTTTTTTTTTTTTGTGGTAGGTAAAAATCATCCAATGACGAATCCCGCCCTTGGGTGGGGCGGGAAACAGTGTCAGACTTTTACTGACTAAAAAACCTACCTTTCCATTCCTTGCCTTTATCCTGGGGCCTTTGGTGACAGTCTCACATAACCTTTGGCCCCAGTAGGCTTCGGCCCTGCTGGACCCCTACAGTATGCTGACAACTCCTTGAGGCGCGCGGGAACGGTGCGCGCCGTAGACGACCTGAGCTCGGACCGGTCTGTTACCGGACGGACGGACGGCGAGCTACCCATTGCCCACCGTCCTCGAGCCCGCGCCTACGGTGGCCGGAAATTGGGATCGGAAACCCGGCGGCGGCGGCGGCGTGTGCGCCTTTGCCTAATGCGGTCGGCCTCCTCCTTCACTAGCATCACTGCTTCGCAAAAGGAGGCGACCGCCTGCCACTCTTCCTCGCTCCGGAGCATGGCTTGAACCAAGCCCCGGCGCGAGAGATCGCCGCCGATCGCCCCCACGAGGACACGGCGATGCTCTTCCCAAGCGGGGCACACCTCGACTGTGTGCTCCACCGTGTCCACCGGGCGGTCCGCACAGTGGCGACACCCGGGCGTCGTCTCCGCACGAATCTTGTACAGGTACGGACCGAACTTGCCGTGTTCGGTCAGCACCTGCGCCAAACGGAAGGTGACGACGCCGTGGGGCCTTTCCAGCCACGCCTCAAAGAGGGGCCTTACCGCCTCGATCGTGGCGTGCCCAGCACGAGGTTGCGACAATCGCTCTCGCCATTTCACCATGAGATCCCGCCGGAGCTCTGTCCGCCATGCCGCGACTTGTCGCGGCAGCGGAGTTTCGCCCCGACGTTGCATCTCCACGCGTAAGTCATGCATGTGTGCAAGGACTGTTGCCTCCAAATCCCATGGTGGTAGGCCAGCAAGGAGGCTCGCCGCTTCGCAGGACACCGTACGGTATCCGCGGATCATCCGGATGGCCATGACCCTCTGGCAGGCGGTTAGCCGGGCCGCCACTCGCTTCCGTAGCGATGGCGCCCACACCGGCGCACCGTAAAGGGCCATGGACCGAACGATGCCTGCGTAGAGCCTCCGGCAGGAGGCGTCTGGACCCCCTAGGTTCGGCAGGAGCCGCTTGAGCGCAGCCCCAGTCGCATTCAACCTGGGAGCCAGACGTCGGAAGTGCTCCTTGAAGTTCCACCGGCTGTCGAGGACGAGTCCCAGGTACTTCATCGTCGACCCGACGCCGATGTGAACTCCTCCTACCGTTAATTGGGAGCCCGGAGGTGGCGCGCTCCGAGGGCCGTGAAAACACATGGCCTCGGACTTGTGCAATGCCACCTCGAGTCCCAACTGCTGTATCCTCTCCACGACTGTCGCAACCCCGCGCGTCGCTAGTTCGACCGCCGCCTGGTACGACCGTCCCCGCGCCAGGACCAGCGTGTCGTCTGCGTAACAGACCACGCTGACCCCGTCGGGGAGGTCGGCGCGCAGCACGTAGTCGTACCCGATGTTCCACAAGGGCGGTCCTAGTACCGATCCCTGCGGAACACCGCACGACATCTCTCGCCGTTTCAACTCCCCCTGATGACCGGGGTAGATGATGAACCTGTCCGACAGGTAGGCCTCGATCACCCGACAGAGGTAGTCGGGCACCCGGTGGTACCGGAGTGCCCTTAAACTATTACCATGATGTTAACAATATATAAATCCGGCTATTTCATCATTTTTATCATTTTTTTTCTAAAAATGTTAACTTTAAATCACTCTCCTGGAAAGTTTACTCAATGTCGCTTAGATTTTTTTGCCTTTCAAGCGTCCCTATAATTTTGGTAATTTTTATTTCAAAGGTATATTTATTAGAAGAAAACCTCGAGAAGCATTGTTGAATAACCAGTAATTCCAATTCATGAAAACCTCGAAACAATTGGCTATTTGACTGATTTTTGGAATCGATTTCATATTATTATAGAGTCCAGAATAAATCAATTTCTTGTAAATTCTCGTGTTAACATAAAAAATAGCATATTAAATTTTATTATTGAAATAAACCGCCAAAACGCCATATTTGACAATACGCATCAAATTTTGTTCGGGAACGTCACACGTCAGTAAATAAACACAGGCACTCAAAGGAATAGCAGTCAATAACAGACTTATTTACAAACTTGTGTCGTGTAAATAGATTCAGTCAATAGCCACCGTTTTCAAAATAAGTTTTTGTAAATAGTCGATTATTTTTTAGATATATTGATACAAATCGCTTTTAAAACCTATAATCTATGCGGATGGCATAAAACATGAACTTATTTTTCCTACTGTCAAATAAGTAAGTACATACATGACGTTACGCAAAATACGCGCTTTAGTCGTGGAGTTGCGGACACCATCACCAGCCTGAAATACAAAAGTATTTAGTTGTCAGAAACATTGCAAGTGTCTTTACAAAAAGCGTACTTGAAGTAGCATTTGACGTTTTTACCACAAAAAAATTGAAATATATAACTGAAATACATCTGTAAACGTATACATATTGTAAGTAAAAAATCAGAAATATAAATAATGAAAATAATCGCTATTTATTTCGATGACTCATTTAAAAAATAATCAAACACATCAATAACAATTAAAATACATAACAATTTGTAAAAATAAATTAAAGCGTAATTAAAGTAAAATTTAATTTCAATCAGAATAATTTCAAATGAGAACTGCTCACTCACCAGTCGCCAATTATTTTGACTATGGGGAACCAAAATTTTACACATCACTTTTTTTTCTCCTGTGATTACCTAAATTATCTCTTTTGCATTTATGAGATTTCCACAATTCCATTCTAAAGCATCGATATCGGTATTTCTCGATAGTAGTTTTTGTTTGCCTCATTTATTTTGAATGTAAGTTTTCCAATTACTTACATTAATTTACTCCACGTTAGCCGTTCATAATTCATTTATTCCAGGTTCACAATACTTATACCTAAATTTTATAAGAAGGACATCGTACAAGTAGAATAGAATAACCTTTATTGTTAACCAAAATGGTGACATAACATCTACACCACCTTAAATCTTTGAGTAAAATTGCGGTCTTATCACTGACAACGATATTTATCAGACTACCTTTGGATGGAGAGCAGTGGTGGCCAAGTGGTAATGGCTCCGACTTAAGAGTTGTAGGTCGTGCGTTCAAACCCAGCCAGGCGCTTTACTTTGTGTAATATATTTCATCAACACTACTCTTAAAACGGTGAAGGAAAACATCGTGAGGAAACCGGCCAAATGCGAGTCGGACTCGCGCACGAAAGGTTCCGTACCATTGACTAGGTAAACAACAGTATCAAGCAAAAAAAGGCAAAAATTGAGGTTTTTGTATGGGAGCCCCTTAAATATTTATTTAATTTTTATTTTATTATTAAAGTAAAAATACCTACAACTGAATATTTTGTGAATATTTCAAGTCCCTACCTATTGTCATTATTGATATAGAACAAAAAAGGGCAAACAAATCGCGTTAGTAGTATTGGAGCCCCCCCCCCCCCCTAAATATTAATTTTACTTTGTTTTTAGTATGTATTTGTTGTTATAGCAGCGACAGAAATACATAATTTGTGAAAATTTCAACTGGCTAGCTATCGCAGTTGTTTGGATACAGTCTGGCGACCGACAGACGGACATACAGCGAGGTCTTAGTAATAGGGCCCCGCTTTTACCCTTTGGGTACGGAACCCTAAAAAACACACAAAAAGTACAAAATAACTTTAATTTCGGAAGTCGGTATTTCTATTTTGGTCTCTTCATTATTTAACACAATTGACCGAGACATCAGTGAACATACAAAAAAAAAAGAAAATAAACCGAACATAGAACTTCCTTCTTTTCAAAGTCGGTTAAAAAGAAAGCGTAACCATCCTCGTCAAACCAGACGTCGCATCGTGTTGGCAGAAATGGCGAGCAACGGAATGACGTGGAGCGAGGTGAAGCGTGAAGCTCAATACCGTTCGCGATGGAAGCTTACTGTGGACGCCTCTGCCCCGTCTAGGAAACAAGACAGTAAGTCAAAGTAAGACTACTGTACCTCTACCATGAGTTTTAAGCAATAGTATTCGTCGCTACTCGATATCGACGCCGTAAATATTTTGTATGGCAAATTTTGCAGCGCCTCTAGCGGTCACTTGCAGAACCAAAATATGCCATACAAAATATTTACGGCGTCGATATCGAGTAGCGACGAATACTATTGCTTAAAACTCATGGTAGAGGTACTGAAGGCAAATAATATGGGAAACATTGGTAGCGCTTCGGTATTGATATTTAGGCACGAACACACAAACACGCTAGTCACGTAATCAAGATTTAACAAGAATTTGACAAAATAATACTTATCATAATTCTTGATTTATTTTAGGATTAAAAAAAAATTACCTACGAGTATATTAAGCATAGCATTGCATCTATATAGCTGGGTCTCAGGCCTCAGGATCCGTAATCCATTACGCAGGCCCAGTGCGGGTTGATGGATGTCACATGTCTTCAATTTTTTGGTTCTATAACATGCCGGTTTAAGTCTATTAAAGTCTATTAAACACGAGTATATTAAAAACATTTCGATTCAGAAGCCGATTATAAACATGCTACTTTCAGGATGTGGGCTTATTATGTAACATTTTATATTCATATAAAATTATATAGCCACATAAAAGACAATACACAAGCTTATAAAATCTTTACAAAAGATTTAAAATTATTACGTTTCGAGTTTAAAAGCTTCAATTGCATTGTAAGTGCTTTCAATCTCTTCCCAGCAATCACGCTAATGAATGAAATGAGAGCGGTAAGTGTGACTGAATTTCATTTCAAAAGACATTAAAACTTGCTGTCAGGAGTGAAAAATAATCTCAGCATTAAATTATTGCTTACAAGATGAACGGAGACAGATAAGTCCGGCCGCGGATTACGCGCCGCTAGGGCTGTGCCGAACACTGCGAACACTGGAAAATTAAATATTTATATGCCAGTTTTTTAACTTCTTTTTCAACCATATCTTAACGAAAAGTTAGAGCAGATTAATTTGTAACTCACAGTTTTTTAATTCGTCACAATTTTTCACCGCCAGCAGGAAAATCTCATCTGCCCCTCGATCCCACTTCATAACTTCCACGTCGGCCCACAGCGAAAGGATGGTTTGGATCAAAATAAATTGTTAGCTTAGGACGCCTTATTTAACTTCTTATTAAAACACGCCAGGTAAGGCAGAATGTTGTATCGCGCCTTCAGATAAATCGGATAAATTCTTCAGTCGGAGTTAAGCCGTGAAAAAGTTAGTAACGAACTTCTACGTATACTTATGTTTTTACCTCTCTGTTCAAAAATAGACAGGGTAATGGAGCATTATTTAGTTTCACAAGAGTTTCAAAGACAGAAATCTCATCAAAGCGGTCTGCTACAAAAGCTAGCCAGTCCAGAAGTAAAACTAAACACTAATGGAATAAAATTAAAATTAAATAGTATGCAAAGAAATAACAATAAAGTGAATTTATTTAGTTTCGCTGTAGCACATTCCTCGGCGCGCCTCAGAAACTTGTAATTAGTTGAAATGGATAAAGAGCGGAACAATTTCTTTCTATAACTCGAAACGGGTGCACATTAACTAAGAAGTTCGCCCATATTTTTTAATTCACAAAGTATGCTTTTAATAAAATGAATATATGATAAAAACAAGTTCATAATCATTATTAATAAGAATACTTTAGAAGTTGAACAAAACATGACCGAGTTGAAAACTCGGATCGATTTCACAAAAATCTTAAAAGTTTCACCGAACAAAAACTTGGTTCACGGCTGTCTTAAAATTGTGTACAGAATCGGGGCACACACAATTAGGTGCGTAGCTGTACAAAGTAATATACGATACGGTATAACAAGGAATCGCTTAATTAGAAATGTTGTCGGAACCTACGCAAACTGGCTTGCTTGTTCACGTTACCTCGAGAAACTTATCGCTGAAGCGTGGCCCTTTATCCTTTCCATTTAGAAAATATTTATTTAGCATCCTTTCCTTAAGCCCCTGTGCTCAGGTGCGAGATCGCCCTAACTCAAATAAGGGGGCAGACATTTAAATAAGGCACTTGTTTTCATTACACTTCTGTTCGTACCGACATTTATTGTGTTCACCGCAAAAACTAATGTTACATTTATGTAACACGTGTTACAGTTATCGAATAGTTTTAAAACGAAATAGTTTGTGGAACGAATATATTTTCTACATTTTTACGTTGAATCTTGCAGGAATACCGGGATAATCGATGTTTATGATTCTTAAAGTAAAGAACGGTGGAACTAGGAAGTCGTCTCATCACATTGCATATCTAGTTAGCTTTAAATTTGGCAGGTCTTCTTTTACAAAGAGGTTCTAGACGTAAAATACCTATTTCAGATGATTGAAAAGCAATGTCAAGAATTTAGAGGAACTTTTAATTTGATCTGTTAGCAAAATTAAGATTACGTCTATAATTGATTGTATACTTTGTTTGTACTCAACCAATTACCTACAAAAGCGTGCCTGTCTGAGATTTGATAGTACCTAATATAAACTTTGTCAGCCTTGCAGAATCTCTGTAGTTTGACAAATAAAACCTTTGTTTACCGTTTTAAACATAATTCAAAATGGGTAGAGGAAAGGTGTACGAGATGATCGTACGTTGAGATTAGAGGGTTTATTTATTTATTCAGTCTTCGTGCAACACAAAAGTATGACGGCGCCAGGAATGGCTGAGCGATATATCCGTCATCGTTTTGGTTCAGTGGTACTGGGTTAATACCGAGGAGATTTTAAAAACTATGCACTTGATTATCAATTGATTACAATGTCACTTTCACAGTTCAAATAAGTATTGTAAGTAGCAATCACAGGTAGCAATACTAAGTAATAACGAACGTATGGCATACCGACAGTTTCGTAGCAGAGAGGTGTGCAGACCTTAATGCCTTGAAACACCCGAGCCTGTTAAACAACATAAAGACTAAGTAACTAGAGTTCGAGTCGTTTTCCACGACAAGTATAAAGGCGGATTTAATGCCTTAGGCCTATTTTTAGAAGAGAAATCATCCAATGTCTTCTCCCACTCCAAGGCGAAGCGGGCTAGTGTGTCAGATTTTACTGACTAAAACCTACTCCTATATTCCTTCTTTGCTTTCGTTCCAGAACCCCGTGGTTCTCTTTTACATAACCCGTGACCCCAGGAGATTGTGACCCTATGGGGCACCTACGGTTTTGCTGACATCTGTTAGAGACGCGCGTGAAACACTAGGTGCCGTCGACAACTCGGACTCGGTTTGGACGGTTACCGGAGGGCGAACTACCCATTGCTCGCCATCGAGAAGATCAAGATCCGGGTCTGAGGAAATCCATTCCGTTCGCTAGCATTACTGCTTTGCAGAAAGAGGCGGTATTCCTCCTCACTCCTGAAGCATAACAGGGACCGGCGCGGTTGCCCTCAATCGCCTTCACGATAACACGGAGGTTACGTTCAAGCAAGGCTCATCTCCACCGTATACCTCCCGAACTTACCATGTCCGTTGAGGGCCTACGTCATAAGGAAGTTTTGCTTTGAATTTTTTTTTTTTAAGGAAGGTGAAGACGCCGTATCGTTCTTCCAGCCACTCCTCAATTACTCCTTAATCCTTTGGTAGTGTTTTAAAAAATATGAAATAAATAAAGTGACAGGTAAACCAATAAATTTATTATGAGAAAACGCTTTTACATCTGCTTTATCTAGAATATAATTTAAAACACAAGTGGATCATCTCTAAAACCTTTCCCCTACATCTTCATTATTATAATATAAACTTCACTCAGCTAAATAAAAAGAATCCTGTGAACTAAATAAATTAGCTACTCAGTCGTTCGTGTATTTTTCTACCGTCTATAATATTTATTCATAAGGCACGATGATATTCTAAAGTTGTTTTAATATTATGTACCTATAACAAAGTGAGGGGATCGCGATCACAAAGTTACAATGTTATGCTAATAACTAACCGAAACTAAGCAAATGATGTTTAGACTAAGTTGCCGGCAAATATACGCAACCTGTAATTTTCAACGTTTCAAATAATAATGTCTGCGCCGTTTTATTTTCGTTGCGATCCTTTCCATTTAATAAAAGGGTTACATTTATTTTAAAAAGTTAACATTTTGAAACTTATTTCGATAATACAGTTTTCAAATTTTGAATTGTTAAACTTTTTCAGTTCTCTACGAGCCTCGCATTCATTGATTCGGGTTTCCTGGTTGGTCTTGGTGCTATGGCAGATCCTGGCTAAATGGAACGCATTAGATGATTAAACACAGCGAGCTTTTCACAATAAAAAATCGTACGTAGTTTGCGTTATACGACGAAACAAAGCGAGTTTTTTTCAGCTTTAAAAAAAACATTAATACTAATAAGGTATCTACTCGTATAAAAAAATGAGTATCGCTATGAAAATGCCAGCTTAAAAATAATGTCTTCATAAAATTTTCTTTAATCAATAATTCCATTCTAACGTTTACATAAACTGATGAAACGAAGTCAAGCGCTCGCCATTTTGTTGAATAAAACTTATCCCTTTCGGAGCTCAGGGAATCTATTAGACATTATAAAAAATCGAAGTAAATCCCGAGAGATACCTTGCAAGACTTCCTGTATAAACAAAGGAAGCTGTACAGAGGAATTTCAGTTTATTCGTCCTTGTAAAATAAATAGCTAGGACGACTCATACAAGTTAGCTAGGAAATTAAACTTACTGTTCGACTTTCACAAGGTTTTCAATGTAAAGGCACCTAAAGGAATAATCAATTATTCATAAACTTCGTAACAAACTTTAGAAAACTAACTTTTGCAAAATAGTCCGATTTTTCGGAAAAATATTTTAGGTTTATTTTAGTATTGAGATCAAAATGATGAACAAGTGAATACATTATCGTTTGATTGGCCTAGTGAAATTATAAACCCACTAGCTGTTACCCGCAACTTCGTACGCGTTAATTTCGTACAATATTTGTACAATAATTCTGATCTTACAATTAATTCTACATTGAAATTATTTGTTTTACTTTTACATAAAACGGCTAAAGGTAAAAACGCAAATTACCTTCCGGAAACATGTGTTATATACTCGTACATATGTATTATGTACATATGAACGTCAAAGCTTCCGAAAGAGTGGGTCTTAAAATGAACGTGGACAAAACAAAAATCAAGATAAACAGCCATGTAGCGCCCACTCTGACTGCGGGAATCCGATGAATGCGAAGCGAGATGCATAGGACCGTTCATTGTGGCGACACTTGGAAAGAGTATGTAAGGGTTGTATTAGTGGGCGTTTCTCCCTAACCCAAAGGAAAAGCATAAGTTTATGTATGTTTTTGGTTTATATTCTGGTAAAACAACGTTGTATGTTTTTTTTTAATGATTTGTGCGTCAGAAAAAAGCATACTAACACGCAGTATGTTTTTAGTAACACAAAATAAATCCTTTTAAATGTAGGCTATAAAAAAAGTGATCAGTGGAGTTGAGCCCTTCACCTTTTAGAGTTTGCAATTCTGTACCTTCTTCTTAACGTAGGTAAATTATCAAATATCTTCTCCCAGTCTGGGTGTAGCGAGAAAGAGTGTCAGACTTTTAATGACTAAAACTCACCAGGTTTCCCTACAGTTTGCGTTTCAGGGTTGCAGTAAGCATGCTACAATCGCAGTGGTTTTTACTTTCTTTGAGGATGCACCACGGCGTCCTGTCTTTGTGCACGACTCACTGGATGTGGGCGTTTTGTTAGACATCTGTATTGAATTTAGAAGAATGAAACTCTCGATTTTTCCATTGTACGGATCACTCGGAGATACAATGGAGCTTACGGTTGCGCCGCTGTGTCGTCGTGAAGTCATTTCCTTCAGTAAAGCAATAATGCGATCGAAGGAGTTGTTTGAAACAATGACAGATAGGACATCTTCACGCCTCAGCAGTCGCTATAGATTACTATGGATTTGCGAAAGCATGTTTGCATTGATTGTTGCAGCTTGATCGTTTTTGGTGTTTAAATTACTCGTTCATTTATCCAGTATTGTTGGTGCATATTTGACTGATGTCTTCATATATCAGACGAATTATTTTCCATAGTGGGAACTACCCTAGGAAGAGTCTCCAAATTTTAAATGAATTTCCGAGAAATCTGGAGCGAGTGTATCACCACCCAATTGAACTCGCATATTGATGGCCAAACGCAGTGCTGTAGTCGCCGCCGCCGATCGCTTCCACGAAGATACGGCGGTGCTCCACCCAAACGGGATAGACCTCCATCGCACGCTCGACCGTGTCCTCCGGACGATTCGCAAAATGGTAATATCTGTACTTCCGGCCGACTACGAAATAGAAACTACTCGAGACAGCCACAACAGCCCTGAGTCTCCAACTTTCAAATGAAATTCGGCGAAACCTTGAGTGCTACACGCACTCTCTCCGTTGTAAAAAAACAGTAGGATTGTTAAAAATTCTCTGGGACCGTTCAATAAAAAAATGCATACATTTATTTTATTTTATCCAACGAAAACGAACGATTTGAAATCGAATGTTAGATTTTAAAGGACAGTGTCTGCCAAACTGTTTCGAAAGTGCTGATCTTAAAACCAGCCTCAATAAAAAAAAAGCAGTAAGAATGCAAAAAAAGCCTCATCAATCTGAGATTCGAACTACCATAGTCCTACGTGCTATGGCTAGTCACTAAACCTGTGCTAAATTCTTAGATAATTCCGTTTTAAAATAGGCGTTCTTGTCATAAACGTCATAGAGCGCCTGGCTCCTTGTCAAAGATTGCGTGATGATTTTTATCTTAAATGGAATAATTAAAAAAATATATAGTAAGCATTTTATTTCGCCGACACGTTTTATTTTATGTTTTGATTACTTGTTACAAAACACTGAAAAAAATATTGAATAAAAATGTCTATGTTATGTTTAAAACATGTAAACAACAATTTTATTGATTTATTCGACGTATCATTGTATATTATCGGAAAAAAAGAAGATAAAATAATCACAAAAATATTAACTGTCGCTGGGGTTTGAACTCGCGGCAAATCGTATAATACCGATAAAAATACAATATTACTTATGGAGCATGCGCGTTGCTAGGGGCATGTTTTATGTTGCCAGCCTAACTAATCTATTTTCCCTCATATAATTAAAAACAATCTTTAGTAACTCAAATTGTAAATTAAAAAAATATTTAGTTATACGTTTAGTTTACTTTAGGAAAGTAAACAAATAGATTGCGTTACAGATTATTTTATTAGGGTAATTATAAAAAGTCATGAATATTGAGATGGATGTGTGGTGTGACAAAAAAGGATAAAGCAAGGAATGAGTATATTAGAGGAAGTTTGAAATTGGCGCCAGTTTCAGAAAAGTTGAAGGGGAATCGTTTGTCTTGGTATGGTAATCTAAAGAGGAGGGATGATACACATGTTACTAAAAGGGTTATGAGTATACATGCGGATGGATGGAGAGGGAGAGGCAGGCCAAAGAAAAGATGGAAAGATTGTGTGAAGAGTGATAAGGAAGAAAAGGAAGTTAGTGATAGCATGACGGGTGACAGGGCAGAATGGAAGAAGAAAACGTGTTGCGCCGACCCCAAATAACATGGGAAAAGGGCAGGAAGATGATGATGATTATAAAAAAGTCATGAGACGTTTGTTAATCTTTTATTAAGTTAATATCTAGTAACACTTTTAACATCAACAACTTTTAGAATCAATCTCCAATACTATCAGAAGAGTTGGATGAGTCTATTGTTAATTTCGATATCCATTAACCTATCCGCTTCAAAATATTTGTTTTCTATTTTGTCAACATGTAGACGACATTCAGTCATTCTTCTGGTGTTACAGTGTTAAATGCCGCTTTAGTGATTGAGGCTTTTTCAGTATGAGCTTTTGTATTGCCTTCTTCTTCTTCTTTGCTTTTGTATTTCTGATTTCTGATCCTTCATTATTTTTGATCCGTCATGATAGTCACTATATAAAGATTCAAATACATAGTAGCAGTCCATTATCAACAAACTATGTTTTCCTGACAGGCACCCCTCGTGTACGATTAAATAGGGTAATTTTATTGTTGTGGTCACCCGAAAATTTATTTGTCAACTTTGGAAAATGGAACCGTAGCTTAGGTTCGATATTTTCTCATTCCTCTTATTAAGCACGTTTGATTTTCAAGATCCCTGCCAGCACTTATAATCACTTTCGGTATAATACTGACGATTATTTAATTTGGAAACGATTAAAAACACAGAACACAAGACATTCTCCTGACACCTGACGTAAATGTCAAAATGGCAGCAAACGATTAGTTCCAATTTTGGCCGCGCGCAGACACTTTACCGATAAAATACAATATTACTCACCCTCCATAGCAAATAGCGTGATAATATATAGCCTATGTTCATCCTTGGAGTTCAAGCTTGCTACGTACTAAATTTTATTAAAATCTGTTGGGTGGTTTAAGCGTGATCGCGTAACAGACAGACAGACAGACAGACAGACAGACAGAGTTACTTTCGCATTTATAATATTAGTATGGATTACTTATCCACTATTCCACTTGCAATTTTTAAAATATGCCAACTAAGGTCATTATTCAGAATCGAAGTCTCAAAAATAGTTGGCGTAAGCTTTGTGAAAATCAAGCAGACGAGGTCCAAATTAGGTTCGGGGACTAAAATAGGCGACCGTGCTGAATTGACTATTTCAATATAAAAAAACCATTGACTTTTTCCGGTTCTATCAGCTTCACACCAGAAAACAATGTAGGTTTTTTCAAAACAAAAAACGAGGTGTTTTTTCACCAGGTATATCGAATAGCTACCACTACCAATATACCTATTAGGGAGCAAGCCAGTTGGCATTTATCGGAGGTTAATTGAAAGTACGCCGGCAGCGCTACTTTTCTAAGAATTGCTTTAAAATATAGCTTGTCAAGTCTTCCTACGACATTTGAATATAATAGCTGTTAATATTTTACAGGGGATTTATTTTTTTTTCTTTTGTATGAGCGAATGTTGCTTTTGGCTATGGAAGGAGGTAAGCAAAATCTTCACGAACAATGACATCGTAGTAATCATAATAAACTAGTGCGCCTCACCATCAACGATTGCATCACTGCTTTGCTTATCATCAGATGAGATCGCAGTTAAGGACTAGTTTATTATTATCATTATATCTAGCCTATACTGTCCCACTACTGGGCAAAGGCCTCCCTCTATTCCTTCCAGTGTTCTTGGCTTTGAGCAAATTCCTAAGGAAGGTACGAGTATCTAAGTCGTCCCGCCATCTCCTTCTTGGTCTGCTACGAACCCGTCGTGAGATTTTTATCAATTTAAAAAATGTTTTCAGCTTAGCTATCCATCCAATAATACAACAACTAAATTCCAAATTTAACCTATGGTATTTAGATGATGGAACACTGGGAGGTGATGTTGATACAGTTCTAAAAGACTTCCAATTTCTGACGGAGCAATTTCGATCCATCGGCCTCGAACTAAACTATTCGAAATGTGAAATTTTTGTTTCTGACAATACTGACAGACAATCAACTCTACAGAAATTTAATGCAATAGCCCCAGATATCAAAATTTTAGAAAAATGTTCACTGCACCTCCTAGGTTCTCCAATTTTTGAAGACAGTTTTTCCTTATTCATTGACGATAAAATAAAATCATTCAACGATATTTCGGACAGACTATCAAAAATTAACTTACATTCCGCTTTCACCCTCATTAGATATTGCTGTTTTGCACCAAACTTTATGTATTTTCTCCGCTCTTCCCCTTTATGGAAACAACCACATCTCTTAGACAAAATTGACGAAACCATTCGATACACTCTAACGTCCATCTTAAACGTGGCTTTGGATGACAGAGCATGGCTGCAAGCCACACTACCCATTCGCTTTGGTGGGCTCGGCATCCGCAAAATTTCTAGTGTCAGTCTACCGGCGTTCCTGTCTTCGGTCCACAGCACTCAACAGTTAATCGAAAGAATCTTAACTCCATCACTGGTTGACTGGGAGGTGCCGTGCTTGACCGATGCCGTGAATGTCTGGAAAGTGGCTTGCCCGGACAAGGCGTTGCCCGAAAATCCATCTTCCCAGAGACAGTGGGATGAGCCGCTCTGCAGGTTGGTACGGAATAATCTCATTAATACGTCCACCAATACTGCTGAGCGTGCCCGCCTACTGGCTGTGGGGGAATGGGAGTCGGGTCTCTGGCTACAGGCTCTACCGTCACCCAACATAGGTACCATGCTGAGTGACACCGCCTTCCGGATCGCTACATGCTTGCGTTTGGGTGCTCCTAGTGGAGCTCCACATCGATGTCAATGCGGTGAAGCAGTCGACCGCCTCGGACACCATGGCCTGTCCTGCAGTAGAAGCGCTGGTCGGATAGCACGGCATGCCAGCATTAATGACATCATCCGCCGAGCTCTCGTCATCGCCGGGGTGCCAGCTGTTTTAGAACCTATAGGCTTGGCACGTGACGATGGAAAGAGGTCAGACGGGATGACCATAATGCCCTGGAAGTTAGGTAGGCCTTTGGTGTGGGATGCAACTTGTGTCGACACCCTTGCGCCATCCCATCTTCTGAGTACGGCAGGCTGTGCTGGGGCGGCTGCTACAGGTGCAGAAAATCTCAAACGGCGTAAATATAATAACCTTATCGGTAGTTACATGTTTGAGCCGTTTGGGGTTGAAACACTAGGGCCATGGGGTCCGAGCGCTCATCGAGTTGTTCGTGACATCAGCAAACAGCTAGTCGACTCTTCGCGTGACCAGAGGGCTGGGCTTTTCTTCGGTCAACGAATCAGCATTGCCATCCAACGTGGCAATGCTGCCAGCGTTCTGGGCACTTTTCCCATTGATATCGATGTGGATGAATTTTTTGATGCCCAATAAGTTCTTTTTCTACCCGTTTGTACATATTATTAATTTTTAATTTGTATATATATCTATTAAGTTTTATATCGAACTAGAAATCCATGTATGAAATTTTGGACTAGTTTATATCAATTTAAAAAAAAAATCTGCCGAGTCACAGGAATGTACATGACAAGATATCTGTCTCAGAACCTCTGTACACAGGAACTCTTGTCGCTAAGCTTCGACGATTCGCGGCACTATCACCAACTTTGAGCACTTTAACTGTTACTTACGTGAAGTGCACAAATTTTAAAGAAAACTTCGCACTTAACCTCGCCACAAATATAAATAATATGTAAGTTTACTCGTTAACAACTTTCCCGCATTAACTTTAACTTACATAGACTTTTACAGCTTATAATTGTACATAAGTAATTATGAATAAACAACGCTAAGCATCACCTTTATGTATATATTTTCTGTTTCCTTCTTTTGACCTTATTTTATGTGTGTGTGTGTGTGTGTGTGTGTGTGTGTATGTGTGTGTGTATGTACATAAACGTTGACCCTATAACCGCTTACGTCGGATTAATCCGACAAATATTTTCGTGTCCATTTCGCCAAGGTCGTATATTTACGACGATACACTCCATCACTCCAGCTCGTCTGTCGCTTATAAGTGATTCTGGGGATTGAAGAGTTAAATTACTATAGGAGTACATACGTCTTTGATCGTTAATTTATGACCTTGGCGAAATAGACACGAAAATATTTGTCGGATTAATACAACGATCACAGTAATATTATAAAGATGAAAGTTTATAAGTGTATATGTTGGTTAATTTTTGGCGCACGAACGACAAAACAGATTTGAATGAGGTTCGGTATACGGGTAGACCATGTCCTGGAAAAGCACATAGGATTTTTATTTCAGGAAAATATTAATATTCTCTTGGGATATTTTTTTACTATCACGCAGGCAAAGCCGCTGGCTGGAGCTAGCTGTTTATAAAAAGAATAAAGAAAAGGATGAAACAAAACTTTTATCATTAGTCCCGCAGTTAGTTTTATAGTATTTGCAACCACACGTTAAAAGTTAAATACAGCTTGCAAACACAAATTAAGAGAATTTATGTTACGATTAGTGTAATAGGTAGGTTTACTTTTATATATTTATACATATAGGTACGATAACACTTTAAAATTCAGATGTATTAAAACGAAACCATAAAACCAAACATTAAGAATTCTAAAAGGCCGTTATCGCTGACCTAATGTACATCAAGATTAAACTGAAATTTATTTTATTGTTGCTGATAACCGGAGCACCTATACGAAATATAATTATTTCAAATAAATCTAATGAAAAACTTCTTATACGACTTATTCAGGCGACAAGGCAAATTTCAGTGCTCAAGAAAACTTTTAATGGCAACATTCGTTGTTAATTTCTTTATGATTGTCGAAAGTTCGGCTTTGACAAACACTTAGAATGTCAAGGAATCTTCCAGGGTGTAGTCGTAAAATCTGTAGACACAACGGTATTGTAAATTCAGAAAGAATTAAGCTTTAAGCCCGCTTTGTAGAAGACAATTTTCTTTTCGTAGAAAATATTTTCTTTCTTTAAAAAGTCGTAGCCCAAAAGTTAACAAACTAAAGACACGTATAAACAACAACAAAGTTCTCATTCACATTATAATCCAATCAGAACTACGGCGTCGTCGTCAATTCAGTATTGTTCTAATTCCGTCCACTCAAACCCAAGATACACTCGGCGATCAAAATGGCGAACGATTTTTGTTCGCTTTAATTAAGTCACGAACGTCACAGTGGCTGTTGGCCCGTTTCCTTGGCCCAGGTAATCACGATCGGAAAGGCATTAATTCAAAACTCCAGTATTGCTCTCGAGCCCGATTGCTAACGACCCCACTTGGGCACGTCGCAAACGAACTTCCTAAATACGGGTGTAGCCTGTAGCCGTCACCAAGCCTGCCTCAGCCACATACAGCACAACATCAAATAAATAATCCCTTTTGTAGGTGATGAGTACCTACCATTACATCATCGGTCACCTAGGTTATATTCGTCATACTACGGCTATCCAGAGTCTGTTTCTGAAGTCGTAAACAGTATTATCGGTATAACTATTGACATTTCGAGATAGTGGACATTTCGATACAGTGTATACTTCGATATAGTGTACATTTTGATACAGTGTAAATTTCGATACAATGTACACTTCGATACAGTGTACATTTCGATACAGTGTACATTTGGATACAGTGGACATTTCGAGACCGTGGATATTCCGATACAGTGGACATTTGGATACAGTGGACATTTCGAGACAGTGGATATTTCGACACAATGGGCATTTCGATATAGTGGACATTTCCGATACATGGACATTTCGAGACAGTGGACATTTTGATACAGTGATCTGTGTATATAGTACATACTGTTTACAATTTTATGTGAGTAAGGGCTATAAATAAATTGCTAGGCTATCGAAACCATACTTCGGTCTGATTATTTATTAATATATTTTCATACAAACACTTAAAAACAATAAGGAACAGCTTGTTTTAAAGGAAACTTCCAGCAGATCTGTGGCAGGAGATTTGGGTGAGAGTTCTAGACACAATGTGTATATAGTACATTTAAATACAAGTGCAGAAAGTTTGTCATTGCGACCGAGGCGGAATTCACACGAGTCGAAGGCAAGTGTGTTACGGAGCCGAGGGCTGCAGTGACAAATTTGCAGGCTTATCAAACGACGTTTTTCAAAACACATACGAATAAATACTTTCTTTGAAAATTACAACGCATTTTTGTTTATTTTGTACTAAAAAAAAAAAATTCAAAGTTGTCATTCTTACATTTCAGATTTGATTTAGATGGCAGGTAAGTAGGCTATCACGAGTATTGGTTTACCATATCTGACGACAGCAGCGTGGCATCTAAAGAATTCTCTTCAAATCTTAAATTCAACATTTTTTTTTTCACAAATAACACAAATAAATAGGTTAGGTAATAGTATTTAATAGACTTTCTTTCCCGCGTTTAACCTTTGCAGGTTGAAGGAGAAGCAAAGGTATCAAACCTTTATACATCCTAATATTAATAAAAATAGAAATTCAAATATATTTGGTTTTAGAACGCCGATAACGTTAATTTGTTGGTAATAACAAATTATTGTGTAAGCAATCATGTTTACTTATTATATTCTGTTCAAAAACACAATTTCAATTTTCAGTAAATATTAAACCTTTAAAACCTTAAAAATATCCGCCTCTTTGTTTAAAAAAATAAATAATCACCCTTGACCGTGACGAAATAGGAATGAAAAAAGCCCTTGGTGTGATAAATTAAAAGAAAGCACGCGGGTGATAAACATGCCATGTCGAACCTAATCGTAGTGCGATAAGAGGCAATTTTCGAGTAATTGTATTGAAAAATAACTTACAAAACTTACTCGTAAAATGGACTTTACTAATAACTAAAATAAATTATACATTATATTTAAAAAAACAAATTGACACATAAATATATTTATATTTATTTATTTATTTTTATTTATAAATTACATAATTATTATGTAAGTTTACCTAATTATTTTTTTAAGTATACAATTATCTATAACATGATGGAGAGGTTATGTTCTTACTTCTTTGATTAATTTTATGTAGACAGACATATTTCTTTAATTTATGGCGTACTAACAAATAAAATGATACAAAGTTTCGAAACATGATAAAAGATATAGACGATTATTTATTTTCAATACACTTACTCGAAAAACCGCTCTTATCCCACTTCGTTTAGGCACGCAATGTACTCCGCACTAGTGCGGGAAAATGCGCGTGCCATCCCCCGCTGCAATTTTATTATAGTAAAATTATTTATCGTCAGGTCGGCCGCGCATCAACCCCCATGAGGCGCGGGTCAACCCCTGCATGTCGTAAGTGTATTGAAAAACGTCATTTGACACACGTGCAAATTTGTCACTGTAGCCCTCGGCTCCATAACACACTCGCCTACAGCTCATTCGAATTCCGCCTCAGTCCCAATGTTTCTGCACTTGTTTCAAAATGTACTATATATGTGTAATTTTCGTTTCAAATCATTCATAGACAAACCCTAGTCCTACTGTTGATATTTTACGAAAAAGCCAAAGTCACAAACGAGACTAATCTGAAAATCAAGAACCTTGCAGCTGAATACATCGTATTTCCAATTGGTTACCGTCCAACCGGATACCGGAGCGGCAACCGGAATCACTGCTCTACTACTAGAAAATAACAGGGCCATAATACCAACATAGGTACCTACACGTCTGAAACACTACCGGCAAAACAACTTAACAAATTGCGACAGAAACATTGTTTCGCTAGATTTACTAAGTATTATAAATATTCTAGAAAGCTATAATCTGTTTGCCGTAATATAAAATAAAATGTAGAATATAAGAATTGTACGATTTATACAGGAACACATTCATTGTGCGTACAGCTGAGGAATGGAATTCCATGCCAGAGTCTTTGTTTTCATTATACACCGTTAAATTTTGGTCGTTTTAATCCCGTGGAGACTCGATTCAGTACATGAAACACTTTCGATGTATAAAGATAAAATTAAAAAAATAAAGTACTTTTTTTTCTAAAACTCGAATTAATATATATTTGTTTACTTAAAGAAATTAATTTCGCATATTTTATACGAAATTAATTTCTTTAAGTAAACAAGTCAATGACCTTGTAGGTAGTTGTCGGTCGTTGCGTACTAACTACCTGCAGTTCATTGGCCTCCATCAGCTGAGGTTTACTTAAAGAAATCAATTTCGTATATGCGTAAATTAATTCGAGTTTAAAAAAAAAGTACTTAATTTTTCATTTTTATCTTTACAAATCGATGGTGTTTCTTGTACCGAATCGACCCTCCGCGGGATTAAAATGACCAAAATGTAATGGTGTATACAGCTACCATATAGCGGTCTTTGAATCAATAGTAAATTGGTTATTTCTAACCTTCTAGGCAAGCGAGCTGTGATAAGATGGTGATCAAAAGAGAGCCCATCAATTTAAAAAGCACTACACATTTGTTGGAAACCTAAAAACCAAACCGAAATTTTGCGAAGGTAAGTATTTATGTATATAAAAATAGTTCAATGATTGTATCTTTTAATTTGTTTGACATTTATTTTTCGTATATAAATTATTTCTAAGTAAATTTTCTAGTTTTATGTATAACATATAAATAACAATAATAATATAGCTATTTTTTAATTACAATTTATCATTTTTATTTATTTTAAATTAAATGAATACTATGCAACTATTTATTTAACGAAAATAAAACTGAACAAAGACAATCAGTGAACGCTTGAAATAGCCTCCGCGTAATAAATATGGCGGTAACAATCTTCCGCTATCCCTTTTCAAATATTTATTTTGCAAATAGGCCGAATCCAGTTAAGCTTCAATTCTAATTAGAGAAAAACAGGCAATTTGTAGATATAGATTTCAATTTTAATTGAGCCGTCATGAATTATAGAAAAGACAGGCTTTCAATTTCGCAAAGTATGATGACAAATGTATTATTTACGAAACAGATTAATTCGTGTTCCTGAAACGAAACCGTTCCACTAAGCAGCAGTTTGAGCTGTATTTATTTAAGATCTATATTTTGCTATTACGTAATTATTATCTAGGGAGTGAATCTGTATACACCGTAAAATTTTGGTCGTTTTAATCCCGTGGACGGTCGATTTGGTA
This sequence comes from Leucania comma, assembly GCA_958295575.1. Lineage (NCBI taxonomy): Eukaryota > Metazoa > Arthropoda > Insecta > Lepidoptera > Noctuidae > Leucania > Leucania comma. The sequence continues at coordinate 9,177,219 of OY282469.1, forward strand.
CATGAAACACTATCGATTTGTAAAGATAAAATTAAAACATAAAGTGCTTTTTTTCTAAAAGTCGAGTTAATTAAGTTAATATACGCATGTACGAAATTAATTTCTTGAAGTAAACGAGTCAATGGATTTTTAGGTAGCTGTCGGTCGTTGCGTACTAACTACCTACAGCTCATCGGCCTCGCTCAGCTGACGTTTACTTAAAGAAATTAATTTCGTACATGGGTAAATTAATTCGAGTTTTAAAAAAAAGTACTCAGGCAAATGAACTGTAGGTAGTTAGTACGCAACGACCGACAACTCCCTACGAGGTAGGTCATTGACTCGTTTACTTAAAGAAATTAATTTCGTATATGCGTATATTAATCCGAGTTTTAGAAAAAAAGTACTTTATTTAATAATTTTCTCTTAACAAATCGATAGTGTTTCATGTACCGAATCGACCCTCCGCGGGATTAAAACGATCAATATTTAACGGTGTGTAAAAATGAACAGCTGTTCGTTAGTCTCGCTAAAACTTGAGAATGGCTTGACCGATTTGCCCAATTTTGGTCTTGAAATATTCTTGATAGTCGAGGGAAGATTTAAAAGGTGAGAAAAAAAAACTATTCATTGACTATTAGGCGGTACGAAGTTTGCCAAATCAGCTAGCCTATAAAAAATGGATCGCTGAATGTCTTGCTAAGCGCAAATCTCGGAACAGCTGAATCGATTTCTCTAATCCTTTTTTTGTTATATTTGATAATGTCAGCAGAAGGTTCTTATGAAAGAAGAAAATAGGGTAGAGTAGGGTAGAGTAGCCAAAACAAGTTACTAGATATTTTTTAAAGTGACTTTCATTTGCTCTTCGAAAGGTTATTGCCTCATTCATATTCATATGTCATTTCAATGACAAAACTCCATCACAAAACAAAGGTGAGACGAACAAAGAAACATTTCAGCCAATTTAGTTAGTATAATTAGTGGCATTATAAATCTGTTAACAAAAACAAGCACGTGTTTCTATTCAAAGTGAGACAGGTCTAGGTTTAGCAGGCCCATTAGTTAATTGGATAGTGTCGTGCACACAATTGTGATTTCAAAGACAACGATAATCAATTGTGCGTCTAACGAAGGGGTAGGTGGAATACAAACAGGGACTGTGCTGCTCGGCGCGGTTCGGCGCGGCGCTGCACTGCGGTACGACTCTGTCACCAAATAGGCACAGGACGGACCTATGGGTATATGCGCGTGCTATGTAACCACTTTAACTACTGTCCACTGAGATTTTGCTGTAGCGCACTCAGTACCTCTACCATGAGTTTTAAGCAATAGTATTCGTCGCTACTCGATATCGACGCCGTAAATATTTTGTATGGCAAATTTTGCAGCGCCTCTTGCGGTCACTTGCAGAACCAAAATTTGTCATACAAAATATTTACGGCGTCGATATCGAGTAGCGACGAATACTATTGCTTAAAACTCATGGTAGAGGTACAGATGTGTTACATCCGGATTTCTTAAGTGTAGGTTTATTTTTTGACAAACTGTTGTCGATAAGGGCTCTCGTTGACGTCTTTTAATACACTGTTGGTTATCACAGTAATATTTTAAACTTATAAAAGCTGTGTGTGTTTTTATGTATGCATGATGGTTACTCTTTCTAATTCAATCGTTTAGATAAAATTTGACACATCAATTAAATTCAATTTAAAAAAAAAACATTTCAATTTTTTTTTTTCATATGGGCCTACATGGGCACTTATAAAACGTCAGAAGCTAGTGCACGGTTCCTTTCATTGGTCGTTTCCTATGGAGAAGAACCGGCAAGAAACTCCATGAAACTCCATCGTTGGACCTTGCCTTGGAATTATTAGGGCATAGGATATCCCAGAGGTATATTCTCTTGGGATGACTTTCTTCTTTCACTCGAGGCAGAATCCAGTTTAAGATAAACCTATTTCAGAAATTGCTAGCAACATCCATCTAAGCCTTAGTACCCAAGAATTTTGAGTTATTAGGATGGTATTAGCGGCAATGCCTACCTGAATAAAGCCTGTCACCCAAAACTAAATGCTTGTATATTTTGAACCGCTTTCATAATCTCATGCTAGGTTATTTAGTTCAAATGGCGGTTCACAATTGTTTTTAGAGCTAGCGACGGAAATTTTGCAGAAAGCGTTTCGCTGTTTTTTGTGAGCTTTTATTTAACTTGCAATATTTTTATGTATGTATACTTATTTGTTTAAGTCAAATGTAAAGGAAGAAATCATAGGAATTTTAAATTACACATAATCGATTGAGCTTTTTTAATATAATATAATAATAATTATACATATATATATTTGATGATGAGTGATGCAATCGTAAATGATGAGGCGCACTAGTTTATTAAAAGCCTATTCACTCTAGTCTTGAAGACACTTAAATTATAATCTGACGGAAAGACCGCTGCAGGCAAATTGATCCAATCCTTCGATATTACAACTGTTTACAGACACGTTCTGGTTAGATGACAATGCATGGTTAGCTAAATGTCGTCATTCTAAATACAATATGGCGGACTCCTGAAAATGGAGACTAGTTATTTTTATGCACTTCCATGATAAGTATATCAAATAAAAGGGTTTGTCGAAAAGAACTCGATTTAAAAAATATGTCACAGTAAAATACATGTGGAAGATAAATTTTTAAAGGCTATTTGTAAAAAATATGTTTATTAAATCAATTTATTTTTGGAGAGCAGTGGTGATCGACTGGTAACGGCCCCGACTTACGAGTTGTAGGTCGCGGGTGCAAACCCAGCCAGGCGCATTACTTTGTGTAATTTATTTCATGACCACTGCTCTCAAAAACGGTGAAGGAAAACATCATGAGGGAACAGGGCTGTCCTAGAACCAAAAAATTCGAAGATATGTGACATTCACCAATCCGCACTGGGCCGGCGTGGTGGATTACGGCCCATTCCCTCTCCCAGAGAGGAGGCCTGAGTCCCAGCAGTAGGAACATTATAAGTAAATAATTTTGTTATTAATTATTATTGTTGTTGTTTATTTTGTTTATGTTTAAAACAAATTGTAAATCCTTGTATGTACTTTGTAAGTTTACTTGATAAACACAGAATTCCGTTTGAGGTTCCGATATATTCTATATGCTGGTCTAGAATTTCGGCGAAGCAACGAACACGTTTGATCTAGAAAGTCAATCGGAAGGGTCACGTTTCAATGGCTTACGTCAACACAGCGACGGTACTATCACTGTGCCATGACGATTCTGTTGATACTTCAACATGTACCTACTGGTTGTAAGAGACCTGAGTGTTTTGTCTTGAATATGGTATGCTAGGCCAAGCCGTAACGGACTGAAGTATTGTTCGAAAAAGTTGCCGTCCCGCTGGAATGCCAAAAGTTTGTGATTGACATACGAGCCAATACCGCGGTTTTAAATCACGTCGGTTTTACTTGCGGCTCGTTGATGCTGATAGACAAGTGAGTAAAACAGTTTTGTTACGACGAGCCGCGAGCCAGGCTCGTCGTTCGTATTGCAATGATACACCGGCGAGCGCCTAAAGGCCCTGATCAACGAGCGAGTAAAACTGCGGTCTTATGGCTCGTCGGTTAAGGTCGCCGGTGTATCATTGCATTACGGCTCGTACGTCAATCACCCATTTTATGGTAAACAAACATTTGAAAACTTTACGATAACTTCTGTTTTTAAATTAAGATTTAAAACCAACAAGTTATACTAGATGATAAATACTTTATCAAGATTTTTCGGCGGCTCGTCATGATAATATTTTTATATTTAATATAATATAACTAGTCACATGTTCTTCAATAAAAGTTCTCTAACCCTGTCGTAGCCAAACCCTGTAATAGGTCCTGGAACGCAAGGCAAAGAAGAGACTCAGGTGTGGTTTTTGTCAGTAAAAGTCTGGTAGGGCGTACCAGACTTTTACTGACAAAAACCACACCGCGCTCCACCTTTAAGGTGCGAAAAGTCATTGGATGATTTCCCACCATAAAAAAAAGTTTTAAGTAAAAACTTATACTAATATAATAAAGAGTTAGGTACCTGTTCAAATCTCCTGTTCCAGCTGGTCTGAAACTACTGAAACGAGTCTGAAAATTCTTTCAGTAATATGTAGCTGCACTACCCCTGGGTGTGAGTTTTGCGGGTAAATCCACTGGCAGATGCTAGTCAACAACCACCGACCCCAACTCATCAAATATAGGAGTAAAACCATCAAGCCAACAAACTACTACAGTCACAGTTTTTCCGAGGCTCGTTAACTAACAAAAGTTAGCTTTGTGCTGCGTCGTGTGCCGTCAATGTGTGCTCAGTACAGTGTACAGCAAGCACAGTGTAGGTACAGTCAGCCAGTTTGATGTGCTAATGAGCGAAATTAACGTTTAGTTGGCGTCGATAAACGTCACTTTGTCAGCTAGAGCCGCTTCAATATACTCATTCACCCCGCTCGCTCACTCGTTCCATGAACTTCCATGTGTCGCTCTAAATAATGTAACTGTTAAACAAGAACTACATTAGACCGACGCACACGTGGACCATGCCTGATTTGTACGAAGAATGACGTCACGTGACGTCGCGTGGCGCGGATCAAGTGTAGCTCTACAAGTCTAATTGCCATATATATAAAATGTATGGAGACCGCCGCGCCCAGATCGACGTACGCGGCCGCCGTGTGCGCAATGTAGTTCTACCTGTACAATATTTACCTCTGACACAGGCTCCATTCTTAAAAATACCTGCACCAATTTTTATATTATGAACTAGCGCCTGGCTTCGCCCGCGCGAAAATATATGCCGTATGTCACTCAGCGATAAAGAAGCACTCTTCTAGTGTAAGAATTTTCAAAAGCGGTTCAAAAGTTTCAGAGATTTAGCCTATGTATAATAGAATAGAATAGAATAGAAAAACTTTTATTCGAGACAGACACAGCACAACGGTTAAAAATAAAAAAATAAATAAAAAAAAACAAAAGTACAGAGTACGCTGAGCGTGCCCGCATCGAAAGGGTGACCACCTCAGCATTTGCGGGGCGTCAGACACCCAGCGCTGGTTTTCAGTTGGCACCCTGCAGTGACGCACGGACGGATATATATACATTTGTAATTGAAATAATTATTGTTACCTACTGGTGTATATTTCTATTGAAATAAAATACTTAGATAACTATTTGATAAATAACAACATAACATTATAAAATAAAATATGTACCACGTTGGATAAAAACTATAAAATAACTTGGTACTTATACTTATACCTTTATACTTTTGCCGACGGTGCGAAGTATGAGTATTTCTTCATTACATAGTATAAAACAAAGTCGCTTCCCCCTGTCAGTCCCTATGTATGCTTAGATCTATAAAACCACGCAACGAATTTTGATGCGGTTTTTTTAATAGAGTGTTTGAGAGGAAGGTTTATATGTTCATATTACATGCATAATATATTTAATATCACCATTGCACCCGAGCGAAGCTGGGGCGGGTTGCTAGTTATAATATATAGATGGAACTTTTTTTTTTGAGGTAGGTAATCACCAAATGTCTTCTAAGAGTCCTCTTGGGTGAAAGGAAAAAGCGTGTTACGGGTTAAAAGCCCCCCGTTTCCTTCAATTGCCCTTGGTGTTCTAGGGTCACAGTTACGGTTGAAAGGCAAACGTTTCTACAGCCTAGATTGAGAGATACCTATATTAGATAAACAATTTATTGAAGCACAAAGGCTTCCGGAAGGTATCCAACACAAGTTCATAAATAGAACTAGACCTAATATATCTAATTTTGAAGTTGGTTACCGCATTCAGTCCATGATGGACAATTGTTAATGGTGTACATAAAACTGGGATTTCGATGTTTTTAGGGTTCATTACCACAAAAGGAAAAAACGGAACCCTTATAGGCTCACTTTGTTGTCCGTATGTCTGTCTGTATGTCTGTGAAGACCCTTTATCTCGAGTACGCGTGGTGGTATCGAGTTGAAATTAAAACCGTATACTCAAGTCTGCGGTCCCTTAAAGTTGTGAAAAAATCAAACATCTAAGTTAACGAAAAACGTTTATATCGCTAAAAACGTATATTTTGATACTCTCAAGGAAATCAAAATTCATACTTCCTCTTGACCTAGAATGCTGAAATTTGGCATGAGGCAAGGTCTTATAGCACAAGTATAGAGAAAAAATCTGAAAAAAAAAAGTTGAAAATCTGAAATTTGTAGCACAGTTTTCAGATTTTTATTTTACGTCACAAAAAATAAACTTTTTTGCAATACCGAAAAATATTTGAGACTTGATTTGAGGAACCCTTTGCATGCAAGTCCGACCCGCACTTGCCCAGTTTTTTTACTGATAAAAATACTCCTTTCTGGTTCTTTATACGATCGCCTAGTGACAAACCTAACTCTTGCTTTATCTTAATAAAATCTCACTAAAAAAAAATCTGATACACAAAGATGAAACAAAACGAAGTAACTCTCTTAAACAGAATTATTTATACGTTACATCGGAAGAAAACATCAAAGACAAAAAAAAATAAAAGCTTGTAAAAATTATCTACCGTTTACTTTATCCATCAGCGTTCGTACTCGTATCACGTAAATATCGTGAACAAATTCCGGCGAGTGTCGGTATTATATTATAAAAAGCAACAACCTACTTGCCCGGGGGGTAAGCGGGCAAATGTGGGGCAAAGTGGGGCAAAATCTAGAGTACAACAAGCCTAGCTTCCATAGCATTTTTACATGCAAAACGTAATACTAATAAATCTTTGTATGCGTCATATAGATGCAGGGTTGTGCCGCTGCCTCAAGTCGAGGCCAGCCAGGCGGAAAATTGCAAACTGGCGTACCCAGTACACCGCGATGTCTATCTGGGCTTACGCCTCTTTGATATAACCAGCCAGGAATATTAATTATAACATGTAATTACCTGAATTGAGGGTAATCGTTTTACGTGATATTAAGTGAAAATTGTTTCTATTAAATAAATCTTAGAACTTTTTATGATACAATTACATACACCGAATTTCTGGAAGGCCGCGCAAACTGTCATTCAAGTAAAACAACTGTTAAATTGACAGCTGTGACGAAAATTAACTAACCTACGATCATTTTGATTTGACATGAGGATTTTTCATAATTATGGCCACATTGGTTTGATATTTCAGTTTATCATTCAATTTGACAACATTGTCAACTAACAAGATGATCAAATCAAATTAGCAAATCATGTTACTTTGATTCATAGACATCTAGTTAGTTAATTTTTACGTTGATCAGGCTTTCGGAAACCGTGTTAGTGCTTTTTAAGGTTAATAGATCATGATAACAGACGCGATAGACGTGATTCCGAACAAAATAATACATATATTTTCTAAAACAGCTAATAGTTAATTTGATAATAGCGGGCAAATGATGGAGCCAAGAGACTGCAACGACAAAGGCCTACGTATGTCTAACGACCTTTTTCAATACAAATCGAACAAAAATCGTAAACGTATCTACACCATTTAGTTATAAATTATTGTAGGATTCGTGAATTCCTATCGGAGTCACAAGGTCGATTATCGCGGAGCTGCCCAGCGACCAACTGATGTGAGGACTACCTAGTGATCAAATTGATGTTAAAACATGTATAACAATTTGAATAGAGCCCGACATCCAGTCACCGTAGGCATGGGCTTGCGGACGGCGAGCAATGGGTAGCTCGCCGTCCAGGCATCCTGTAACTGTTCTGACCGAGCTCAAATCGTCGGCGGCGCGTAGTGTTCCACGCGCGCCTCAAGGAGATGTCAGCAAAACCGTAGGGGCTCAGCAGGGTCGAAGCCTACTGGGGCCTTGGGTTGTGTGAAAGAGAAACCCGGGGCTCTGGAACGAAGACAATGAAGGGTCATTGGTGTGGGTTTTAGTCAGTAAAAGTTTGACACGCCCTCCCACTCTGCCCTAGAGCGGGAGAAATCATTGGTTGATTTAAACATAAAAAAATATCACTGTGTGACATGTGCAATTATTTTCTAATACTGTGAGTAACATAAGCTATACACCGTTATATTTTTTTCTTTTTAATCCCGTGGAGGGTCGATCCAGTACATGAAACGCTATCGATTTGTAAAGGTAAAATAAAAAAATTAAGTACTTTTTTCTAAAACTCGAATTAATATACGCATGTACGAAATTAATTTCTTTAAGTAAACTAGACAACGACCTTGTACGTAGTTGTCGGTCGTTCCGTACGAACTACCTACAGGTCATTGAACTCGCCCAGCTGGCGTTTACATAAAGAAATTAATTTCGTACATGCGTAATTTAATTCGAATAAAAAAAAAACTTAATTTTTAATTTTATCTTTACAAATCGATAGTGTTTCATGTACCGGATCGATCCTCCACGGGATTAAAACGACTAAAATTTAACGGTGTATATTTACTTATTTCACACAGGCGAAGCTACTGGCAGAAGCTAGCAATTTATAAATCTATAAACAGAAACAATACTTTATCCAAATTTCAATTTAGGTACGCGTTCCTTTCACAATATACCTTAAATGCGTTATCACATTGTTTATAGCCACACCTTTGATTAAAATACGGATGAAATTACCCAATGCTTCTCACATGTTTCCAAAATATGCGACGCGAATAAAGTAATCATGTTGAATACTCCGTCTTTATTATGCAAAGGTCCCATATTAATTAAGTCTCAACCAACATGCCCCGTGAAAAGAACAGAGATCGTCTTTCGTACTGTGTGTACTTGAGTTGATTTGTAGGGTTCCGTAACAAAAAGGTTTTTTTATGGTAGATAAAGTCAGACTCTTTCTGACTAAAAACCTACCCTGTCCCTTCCCTGCCTTAGTTCCAGTGCCCTGGTATGCATTTTCATATCTCCCAGAGCCCCAGAATAGGCCTCGACCCTACTAGGCCCCTACAGTTTGCTGACAACTCCTTGAGGCGCACGGGAACAGGGCTCGGTCCGGTCTGTCACCGGAAAAACGAAAAGTGAGCTACCCATTGCCCGCCGTCCGCAAGCCCGCATCTACGGTGGCCAGAAATTGGGATCGGAATTACGGAGGTGGCTGCGGCTTGAGCGCCGTTGCCTGATGTGGTCGGACTCCTCCTTTGCTAGCATTACTACTTCGCCGTAGGAGGCGACCGCTTGCCACTCCTCCTCGCTCCAGACCATGACCTGTAGCAGGGCCTGGCGAGACAGATCGCCGCCGCCGATCACCGCCACATCCGTAACCGAAGGGTAAAAAGGGACCCGGTGCCATGAGAGCCGGTGCGTCACGGGTGCGGTGCAGGGACTTCCCGAACTGACAATGTTCGGTGAGAACCTGCGTCATGCGGAAGATGAGGACGCCGTGAGGTCTTTCTAGCCACTCCTTAAAGAGCCCAAAATAATGGCGTGCCCAACCTGTTGCCTTTAGTACCTATTGATTAGAATGCAGAAACGTGGCTGGAATCTGTGCAACTTTCTAAATTTGGTATATGAACCTTGAAAACTACTGAACTGCATAGCATATTTAGCCTTATAATGTTCCCAATGCTTATAACAGTCCCCGTGCGGATTGGTAGTCGAGGTGTGCCCCGCTTGGGAAGAACAGCGACATGTCCTCGTGGGGGCGATCAGCGGCGATCTCTCGCGCCGGAACTTGGTTCAAGCCATGCTCCGGAGCGAGGAGGAGTGGCAGGCGGTCGCCTCCTTCTGCGAAGCAGTAATGCTAGCAAAGGAGGAGGCCGACCGCATCAGGCAACGGCGCACACGCCGCCGCCGACGCCGGGATTCCGATCCCGATTTCCGGCCACCGTAGGCACGGGCTCGCGGACGGCGGGCAATGGGTAGCTCGCTGTCCGTCCGTCCGGTAACAGACCGGTCCGAGCTCAAGTCGTCCGGTTCGCGCGCCTCAAGGAGTTGTCAGCAAACTATAGGGGCCCAGCAGGGCCGAAGCCTACTGGGGCCAAAGGTTATGTGAAAATGTCACCAAGGGCCCTGGTACAAATGCAATGAATGGAACAGGGCAGGTTTTTAGTCAGTAAGAGTCTGACACTATTTCCCGCCCTACCCAAAGGCGGGATCTGTCATTGGATGATTTTACCTACCATAAAAAAATATTTAAAAAAAGTGCAGATTGTTATATGTCACATGTAGTCGAATTTTTTTATTCTATAACATACAAGTTTCCTCACGGTCTTTTCTTTCACCGTTTTGAGAACAGCGGTGATTTAATAAATTACACTAAGTAATGCGCCTGCCTCGGTTTGAACCTGCGACCTACAACTCGTAAGTCGGGGTTGTTTTGCACCGGGTCACGACTGCTCTACTCTATTGAACGTATCTAATAGAAATCACTGAGGCAAAAAAGCTAGATCAAAAACTGGATCATCACTAAAAGAAAATAAAATCTACTTCGAAGTCAAAATTGTTAATGCATTCTTTCTGCTTTTGAGAATGAATGATGCCAGTGCTATTTCAAACCTTAAGCCGAAGATAGAAGAACATATAAGAATTGTTAATATACAAAAAAAAGTAAGTGCATAAATTATACTTAATTATAATTTTTTTGAGCTACTACGAACTTTATTTCTTGAATAATGTTATTTTCTAGCTAGATTTTATCTTGCTAGAAAACAGGAATATAACATTATTCAGTATTACGAGCTATAAGAGGGCATACTATCTACTTCGCTTTGATATATTTTTTTACTATTTCTGCAGTGAAACCATTATCCCGTTCTTTTATATTCACAATAGAATTAATCTATACTTACTGTCCTACATATAAAGAATATTGAAGTGACCATCTGTAATATCAAAATATATTTTTTACTAAATGCATAATAAAAAACAAAAAATAAAAGACTATTCACCACCTAAAAAAATGCAATTTTTTATATTTTTGTCGGTCTGTCTGTTTGTTTCGGCTAATCTCCGAATCAGCAAAACCGATTTTGATGGGAGTTTTAATGGTGGATAGCTAATGTTATAAGTAGTAAGTAGATTACTTTTAAAAAAAACAACACCGGAATTTGCGGAAATAAAATATTATTGCCTCGTGTGTGAAGTCTGATGCAGACGAAGTCGCGAGCAACAGCAAGTGAAAAATAAGAAAAAATCTTTCAGATAAGTCCTCTTTATATAAAAATCGCTATTACTTTTTACAAGCTCTTTTATTTGTGTGTAATGACACGAACCCTCAGATAAGTATCGGAGCTTGTTCGAGTGTTACTTGATTCGACATGACGGCACTCGACATTTAAGTTGATCCAAATCAATCGTAAGTACGAAATTAAATTCGCATTAAGTCCCTTGCGCTCTCGCCTCAACGGTTACAAGATCGGCAGATTAAGTATTTATGAGCCCGATTCTGGCAACCAGGACCCGTCCCACAGAAATCCACACAGCCGATCATTTCACCCTACATGCCAGCGTTGCCAGACGTCCCGATTTCCCGCGCGGGACAGGCTCAGTCCCGCTTTTCGATAATAATCCGTGCTTGCAGTTTGCTGAGGAAGGACGGCCAGGTGGCACCACTATGGACTAGACGCCCGTCGATTAAGAGTAAATCTGATTTAAACTATCATATTTTTATTAAAATACATGTTCGTTTGGTTTATTAACAGCCTTTGTTGGCCACAGCAAAGGTAGCTAATCGTAGCATAAGTTGCCATAATTTTATTTGAAATCTGAAATGACAGCTGTTAGTTGTTGTGTTTACATTACACAAAAAAATATGCAGTGTGTCTTCTGCCAGCTAATCGTAGCATAAGTTGCCATAATTTTATTTGAAATCTAAAATGACAGCTGTTAGTTGTTGTGTTTACATTACACAAAAAATATGCAGTGTGTCTTCTGCCAGCTAATCGTAGTATAAGTTGCCATAATTTTATTTGAAATCTGAAATGACAGCTGTTAGTTGTTGTGTTTACATTACACAAAAAAAATATGCAGTGTGTCTTCTGCCAGCTAATCGTAGCATAAGTTGCCATAATTTTATTTGAAATCTGAAATGACAGCTGTTAGTTGTTGTGTTTACATTACACAAAAAAAATATGCAGTGTGTCTTCTGCCAGCTAATCGTAGCATAAGTTGCCATAATTTTATTTGAAATCTGAAATGACAGCTGTTAGTTTTTGTGTTTACATTACACAAAAAAAATATGCAGTGTGTCTTCTGCCAGCTAATCGTAGCATAAGTTGCCATAATTTTATTTGAAATCTGAAATGACAGCTGTTAGTTGTTGTGTTTACATTACACAAAAAAAATATGCAGTGTGTCTTCTGCCAGTGGCCTCGCCAGCGTGAAATCTGAAAATTACTCTTCAGGAAACTGCTATTACACAACATAATCTATCCGTGTGCCGATCCGTCTAAATCCGCTCAGCTGTTGCAGCATGAAGATGTAACAAGCATACACACACATAATAAAAGAATAAGAAGAATATAAGTATGACAGCTCACATATTCGTGCAATTTATTTTGTTATTCGTATTTATGAGTACTTTCACCCAAGTGATATGAAAGAATAGGAACTCAGAGATAGCATGATGACTGCCAGGACAAAATGAAAGTAAAAAAAAACGTGTTGCGCCGACTCCAAGTACAAGCGGACAAGGACAGGAAGATATTGTAATGATGAGTGACAAAAATTGAGCTAAATAAAAACTAAATGACGTGGTAGATGATATTTCCATAGACAAGCATCAATTTAAAGTTGGCTTCACTCCACCGTCATGCGAACTCCTCCGAGCAACGTATTTATTCTGCCTACATATTAAATTACTTTTACAGCAAAGTAACTTCGCAACGCTGCGTCGGGCTGCAGTGCATCACGAAATTATGATTTACAGTGTGCTGTGTGCGCTCGTGAAAGTTTTATTTAAGAGGCAGCTAGGCAATGCACAAGTGCCTGGCATTCGGTCGGATGTATATTAGTTAGTTATCATGGGTCGGAGGTTGATTGGTGTGTTGGGTTGGGGATAAAGGGTGGGTGTAGGTGGATGGGTAAAAATTCTATGGCACATTAACAAATTTGTGTAGTTACAGATTTTTGACAATATGCATACTATTTTAGCTGTAGACAAAAAACATGAAAATAAAAATATCTTCAGCAAAAACTAAGTTATAAAAATTCAAAGCTGCTTATAAGACAAAGAAGTCAGACGTCTTGGTGCCAGATACATATACAACATTATTTTTAGTATATGCGAAACCTGAATATAAGTTTGTTCAGAATCAGTAACTGAATCGATTCCAATAGTTTTTACAACACGATATATTTTTTCGCAATAATATTTAAAAAACGTCACAAGTTAGACACCACCAACACTTAGTACAACACAGGTTACGGCAGGTCATAGCGGGCATTAGCTGCCGGTGCTCAGCTGGGTGACCATATGTTTGTGTGAACAACCAGGTAACATAGCTTATAACTTTGCGATTTTCCTTGGTATAGTTATAAAATTTATACATAAGATGCTTTACATAAAAATACTAGACACGTGTTTCGAGTTACGCATATACTAAAAAGAAGGTTGTATATTTGTTTATAATTTCATGTGAAATCTTCTTAGGACAAGCTGAGTACTTTATTTTGAGAGTACTGAATGAAAATGAGACATCAGTCACGCTCGGCTATATAACGCTCGTTCGGGAAAAGTCGGCTCGCGTTCCGACCTTACCCGAAAGGTTACGATATTGTACACACACCATTTTTGTTTCATTTTTTTTTATTATTGATAGGTTCGCTCTTGACCGCTATCTCACCTGATGGAAAGCGACGATACGGTCGACGATGGATGTTTTGTTTTTTTTTATTAATATAAACATGATATACTGGAACAAAACTAGATGATAAAAACTTATGATGTGTTGGTCGATCTTCGAGATTAAACGAGGCTTGTCAGTCAGTAGATTGCATACTAGGACTCCTTCAGAAATCATTAAATGACTTCTACCGCTCTCATTGGAGCGATAAGAAGTGTCAAACGTTTACTTCTACTCAGTAAACCCCACCTGTGTTCCACCTGGGGCACGGTAACTCTTTCAAACGATCCCACAGCCACAGCCCACAACCCTAGTAGGCATCAATCCCATTAAACCATCGGTCCTGACATTTGAATATTTTTGACAGTCGTGACGGAAGAAGACAGAAAACTTGACAGCAGTCTTGTCAAGTGATATCGTGATACCCAGTTACTGAGTTATGGACGTCAGGTCGGTTTAGTAGACCCAGCCGTTTCTGGTTTAACTGAAAGGTGACCCTGAAATAGTTGGGAAAAGGTTAGGTTAGACATTAATATACAGATCAAAACGAGAATGACAATACTATTCCAGAATGATTAATAAGTCTCCATTAAAACTACAACCAAATTAATATTTCTCCTAATAATATCGTTGACTAGAACACAATAGCAATATTATTATTACCAACATCAGCATATTTGCTACGTATTTGAAACGTTATGCCAACACTATGCGGCATTTAATTGCTAGCATCGGTATGTGCTACGTCGTAGCCGTCCGTAGCGTCTACGGCGCGGCGCCACAAAATCTACAAATATTACGCTACAGTTCATTGAACTGCTACGGTGCTACGAAGGTACTGTTAGGCTGATCGCAGACTTGAGTCACGTTTTTAGACAGACTTGCCTCACATAGACAAGTCTGCCTCAAAACTAAAACGAAACTATTTTGTCTACGACACGTCACAAACCTAAAACGAAACTGTTTTATCTAATACGACAACGCAGCGTACAACACATGCGTCAATTCCTCTTCAATATCAAAATGGACTTCATCGGTTCTCTTGTAACAATTTTTCTACGAGGTCTTCGTCTGTAAACATGATGCGACGTGTTTACTTTCTAAACGCTCGGACGAGTCTACTAGAGAGGAGAGTACGTCGCTAGATAGTTTTGTTGTTGATGTAAGAGCCCCATACATACAAAAGGGAAGCCGACAATCGTTAGTCAGAGTTGTCGCTGTGCAGTAAGTATTAGACCATTTTGTCACCTGACAGACTACTGACGCTTTGAAGTGTACGCGTCTTTATATGTTTTGTTAAGAATTAGAATCAGTCTTAAAAATGTCGTGAATCAAGTCTGCGCTCAGCCTTATGAAGCAATAGCGTATAGATGTCGGAACAATAATGTACAGGGTGTAACGGAAAGCTGAAATCATATTTTAAGAATTTCTTCTGAACATGGAATAAAGCCATAGTCATGAAATAAAGCCATAGCCATGGAAGTCATAGTCAATTCCAAAAATAATAATTAAATTTTTCCAAATTCGAAGTCATCACACATCACAAACATCCTGTATAAATGTCGGAACAATAATGTATATAGTAGAGGTTAGAACTACCTACGCAAATTGTTATTTTTCGCGAAAATACTCTATTCTGTTTACGTATTTTTGTACTCTTGTTCTGTGTCTCGTCACAGTCTAGTTTTCGCGGAAAATCTAGGCTACTTACGTAGGTTTGAATAATTTATTGGGCTCACCAAAAAGGGAGATACGAAATAGAAGAGACATTTTTATTTTCCAATAACTACACATGGCTAAATAAATAGTACATTTTGGCAATAGGGCTGTAGTGACAAATATTCATGTGTGTCAAACGACTTTTTTCGATATACTTACGACTCGTGAGGGTCGACGCACGCCTGATACAATAAACAATTTTACAATAAAACTGTGGCGGGGGCGAGCACGCGGTTTTTTCCGCACTAGTGCGGAGATCAGTCCATTGCGTGCCTAAAAGTGGGGAGATCAGAGCGGGTTTTCGAGTAAGTGTATTGAAAAACATATTTCCTTTTGACATATTCTTGTTTTGAAGACGAAACATTTCTGACAAAGACCGCAAAGTTTCCAGTAATTACCAAAGCTACCCACAATGTGTTACTAAACCAGCTCTGTATGCATCTTATCTAATGATTCCCCAAACGCTCTCGTTAAACTTGCACCATTGTTTGCCAAACTTCGAGCTGTAAGTAATTGTATGGTTACAACTGTACCTACCTACATCCGCATATAGATACGCAAACTTACTGCTGAACAAAAGCGAGGAAAGACGGTACTGGTCATGTTTGAGTTCTCGGAAACAGTTAGACCATCCTCGACTCGGAGACTTAATATAAGTATGTACCTATGTATCCAAATTAACGGTAGGTTTTAGTTAAGACTAAAGGTCAAATATCACTATTTCATACTCTGTGAAAAACACGACCAAGCCATGGCCTTTTGGCCTGTAGAAATATAATAGGCACAGATTTATGTGAACATAAATTCATGGTTTAGGGTTACAATCACCCAAAGGGCAATGGAAAGGGCTATGTTCGGAGTTTCCTTGCGTGATCGCATCAGGAATGAATACATCCGAAAGAAAACCAAGGCTCCGACATAGCACGAAGAATCGCCAAACTTAAGTGGCAATAGGTAGAGCACATTGCTCACAAAACAGATGACCATTGGGACCGAAAGATTCTGGAGTAGCGGCCGCGTACCAGAAGACGCAGCGTTGGAAGGCCTCCTACAAGGTGGACGGATGACCACGTAAAGGCTGCGAGAACCCGATGGATGCGAGATAATCAGGACCGTTCATTGTGGCGACATTTGGGGGAGGCCTATGCCCAACAGTGGGCGTCTTTGGGCTGAAATGATGATGATGATGACGATTTAATGATAAATTTATTTTTCAACAACGAGGCTCAAGATTCATATATCTGTTAAGATTCTATCAGTTCCGTAGATTGAAGGGAAGAAATACAAATTCTTCTTTTAACATTCAGCGTGTTTATTTCCAATCAGGAAACAGATAATATGTCGATTAAACAAATAAATGTAAATTCAGATAATAAGCGTAGCACCATAAACAGCTTTAATAATATTCCCACAGCTGGGACTCAGGCCTCCTCTCTAGGAGAGGGAATGAGCCGTAGTCCACCACGCGAGTCTTCGAATTTTTTCGTTTGCTCATGATCTTTTAAACTCAGATGGAGAAAATTAACAGTTGGAAGTGATGTAAATCCAAAAAACAAAGTTGCTAGTATACTGTTATAACCCTTATTACAAGGCAATAAAGCCTAAATCTGCTTTTACTTATAAACAATGTATAATGTATGTGTTTTCCTTTGCTAACATGCTGATGTTGCATTTTTATCAAGTGCATAGAAATTATATGGATAATTTAGTTTGATTCTGAAAGCCGCCGCGTAATCTATTGTACCCTAATATAGGGGCCAATTAAGGGGGACATTGCCAAATTATAAGTTGTGTATCTGTGTCTTTTGTATTTTGGAGATTAAAAGTGATTCCAGTAGAATAAAGACAAACAGGTTCGGCCTTGTAACCTATACCAAAAATCAAAATTTAGTATTGTTTACAGTATCAACGATATTCGTTTAATGATAACTCGACCTTAACCCATCACGTTAACCCAATAACTGGAATAATCAGTTCTACTTTACTAGACATCAAAGTGCGATAATTCGTGCACAATTGAAAACGTCGCCGACAGACATCCGCTAATCATGCGGAAGGAGGGAACACGACGTTTAAACTAAATTTATAGCGACGAAATGAATCGCACTGGAGCTCCGAGCAGAATCTACGAAATATACGTGCCTACTTCATTAATAAATTGGCGAGCCAAGTGACAGCTGTTCTCTTCATCATTGGTTTGGTAACGAGTAATTTCTAGTGGACTTAATATTCAATATTTATTGGAACTGCTAATTAATCAAATCATAATTTTACCCGAAAGATAATCGAAACTGCTGAATATACTATTCCACAAGCGGCACCATATGCGACCTTTCGCACTGTAGCCTGGTTGAGGCCAGGGTCCGAAGCAAGAGGGAATGGGATGCCGTCGCACTCCTCCTACGAAGCATCCTGATGATTGGAGATGATCGCAACCGTGCGGACAAAGTCATTCGACGATTTCCCACCTCCAAAAAAAATTTGGATGCGTGGATCACAGCGTTTTTGCTGATATCAGATACCTAATTAAACTTCTGCAACCAAATTGTAACTACCAACAATGCTCAAAGGTAAGAAGGAAGAGTGTCCAGTGTAGGTCTCTGAGCGACAAGTTCTGGTCGCCAGGATTTAGCAGAATTTGTCTCTGCCAGCAGTTCTGAAAACTGTGGAAAAGTTGGTTCTTTCTAAAGACCGTGATGGTCCGGAATAAGACCACCGAACAAAATAGTGAGGGGGTCGATCCCAATCGTAGTAGAAGGAAATCGGAAAGGCAACCGCCTTATTACCTAACACGTAGAAACCCTGCTTGCGTCATTCAATACAAGCGGGATTTTGAAACCTCGAGCTCTCGTGTGAGACCCAGCAAGACGGTGGCACAGTCATCATATGCTGCAGTGCAAAGCCAGGCTCAGGAGAGACCTTTTATACTCTCCTCAGGAATGTATCTTAACAGGCACAGAGGGATTCGAGTTCCGAAGTGGTCTTTTAAAAGGTAATGAAGGGGGGCCCCTTCTATGTGCTGATGGTCATCATCAAGGTGGCTTTAGTGAGATAAAAACCTTTGCCTTTTTACCCTCCCGAAACAAAAACGGAAAAATAAGGTAGGTTAAATACGAGTAGCTATGTCTATTTCCCATTCATGTTCACTGGTAAATATACCAACATCCGTATTTCTTTACAATGATTAAAGGCAGATAAACCCACTTTATAAGATACGCGAGCTGACCAGCAACGTTGTCCTCAAGAGAATAGCTACAACAAAATATAGAGCAACATTTTGCCAAAAGCGACTCGAGATACGTCGGCATCGCAGCTTCAAATCTCCTGAAAATTATTCATGGCACAGCGTCGTACTGATGTTATTTAACTTAGATTTCGCTCTTACACGAATTTCCTTGTTTATTTTAGTCCCTATGAGATATAGTCGGTTGTAAAGACACTTCTACTTTCACACTCTCAAGTGCGCCTTTGCGCTTTTAATTCCTTTGAAGTTTTTAAAAGTGAAAGCGTTTTGGTGGTCGGATATTTAAGAGATTTTTCATGAAAGTAAAAATTAATGATACTTGGGATCGGAAAATAAGAAAGGATGTTTACGAGTATTGTTGTCATCGACGATTCTGACCCAACCTAACGAGACCCTAACCTGACTTAAGTATACCTACATAAAAGTGGTGATAAAAGACACCAGCAAAACCGGTCATAAAAATCACAGTCAATCAATATCGAGGAAAACTAAACAAGCTTATTTTATGCAACAGAAGCTCTCAGCAACTTCAGCAACTTTTTATTAAGCGCCCCATACACCTACAATAATATTGCACAATACAATTTAAGCTCGTTCAAACCTGAACCTTGTCAAATCATTGCGTAATGTATCAATATTACACGTTGAATAATATTTTACAATCAGATATATTGTACAATATTATTGTAGGGTGTATGGGGCGCCTAACGAGGAAGCCTACTTTTTTTGCCATCGCACTTTTTCTGTATTTAACCTACTAATCTCTATCTCTTGATTTAGCTAGTGTCAAGTTTAGAAAGTATAAAGTTTTCAGTCCTTTTTATTTACTTTGAGATCCATTAGGACGTGGATATAACATTCTAATGTTTTTGCTGTATTTGGCAGCAAATGTATAGGGTCAGCCTTCTCGGTAAGCTTCTCTGTGGTAGTCAATAGTACAATAATTCTCACTTCCATTTTACCGAGAACGCGCCTGTTTCAATGAATCCACACATTGTCCAGTTCCTCAGACCTTTTAAATACAAAACTACACCAATTTTACATCACAATATCCACAAGGAACCAATTTGCGAATAATTAAAACAGACACTTAACTTCACTCGAAGAAATCCCGCCAAAAACTCGAAAGCCTACTTACCTACTCCAACTTTTTGAAGTTGTAGCTATGGATAGAGCATTATCAAAATCATAGACAGAGCAGCGTTTGGTACGAAAGTTTCGATTTATAAAAACTTGAACGAGGCACTCTATCTTACTAAGCGCGTGGTTGTTTTCGAAACTCATAACTTTAATTCCATAATCATCGACGACGAACATGACGTGATTCCCGAGCTACCACACGCCCTGGACGTCTACTCTCTTTTTCCGAAAAATGAAGTTTCGATAAAAACTTCACTTGTTTCACGGTTCAATTAGGCTCAGCGCAAAGAGGGCCACCGACCATAGCCACTGTTGGTCATCGACAGCGACTTAACACACCTTTTTATATATTTTGTATAGACGCGCTGCACACGTGTAGTTGGTGGCCGCCACTCGCGACAGCAGTGTCCGCGACTCGCCACTTGTGATCGCTACGGACCACACAAAACGTCAACACTCGCCACTGTCACACTGCTCCATCCACCGCGCTGTTAACCGTTAGACGTTCTACGTATCGCGTGCGTCACCATGCCTAGGCTCCATGCGCAAGCAAACTTTCTGTGTCGGAGTCCATTATAAGACTACGCAGCAGAGAACGGGTTTTAAAGTCTGGCGGCTTTCGAACATCAGTGGCTGTTGCTTGCTTCTGATACTGTAACAAATGTGGCGGTAGCGCGGTACAGCCACCGGTGACTGTGGTCAGTGGCCCGTTTGCGCCGAGCCTTAATTCCCGAAATTTTCTTTTCGAAGCAAGAGAGTAGACGCCTTGTAGACGCCGAGTAGAAGAGCTGGACAGTTGCACAACAATGGGACGTCAATGGCCTAGCAATAGCCAGGCTAACTGTCCAGTAACCTGGATGGTAACCTACTAAGTGTTGTCTAACTGAATTTTAGTATAGGTTGGGTGGGGCGGGAGATAGTGTCAGACTTTTACTGACGGACGGCGAACTACCCATTGCTCGCCGTCCGCAAGCCCGCGCCTACGGTGGTCGGAAATCGGGATCGGAATCCCGGCGGCGGCTGGAACGTGAGAGCCGTTGACTCATGCGTGCGATCTCATCCTATGCTAGCATTACCTACTGCTTCGCAGATGGAGGCGACCGCCTGCCACTCCTCCTCGCTTCGGACCATGGCCTGTACCAAGGGCCAGCGCGACAGATCGCTGCCGCCGATCGCCCCCACGAGAACACGGCGATGCTCTGCCCAAGCGGGGCGCACCTCTCCACCGTGTCCTCCGGGTGGTGCACACAGTGGTGACACTCGGGCGTCGCTTCCGCACGACACCGGTGCAGGAACTTCACTAACAGACCGTGTTAGGTGAGAACCTGCGTCATGCGGAAGGTGAGGACGCCGTGAGGTCTTTCTAGCCACTCCTCAAAGAGGCGACTTACCAGCATAATTATGGCGTGCCCAGCCCTGAATTGCGACAGTCGCTGTCGCCATTTCACCATGAGATCCGCCGGAACTCTTTCCGCCATGCCGCGACTTATCGCGGCAGCCGAGTTTTGGGTTGAATCTCCACGCGCAAATCGTGCATGCGTGCAAGGACTGTTACCTCCATCCCAGATCGCATGGTGGCAGGCCACCGTGCGGTATACCAGCACCATCCGTATGACCATGACCCTCTGGTATGCGTTCAGCTGGGCCTTCGATTGCAGCCGCAGTAGGCACCTACCTAAAGCTCCTGCTAAGGTTTGCAATCGCGACGTACATCTCGTTAATCATTTATGTACACTACTGGGCCCCCACTGCTGCTGAATTTCAGCGCGTGTACAGATTGTTTCGTTTTTTATTTAAATTAAATAGTTAGATATCACTGTCCCAGCAGTGGGCAAAAATAAAAAATAAAATAATATTTAATTCGGATAAGCTACATCCATATGGGTTAGTAAACAAGCTAGCAAGTTAGCAAAGCTATCCCTTAAATCTATAATACTTTTCTTGAACCACCTCTACCCAGCTGTAGGTCGTCCCGACACCTCTACCTATTTTAAATACCTAAGCAGCAAAAACTGCGGGTAAGTGGTCAATTCAATTTATAATAAATCAATCCACGAAATCTTTTCTGTAAAATGTAAAACAATCATTCGTTTTACGTACTAGACACAGACATAGCTAATTTCTTTGTCAGCTTTCCAATAGAAAGGCGAGACAATGGCCCAGACACGACTATTCATACCGACGCTCACATGAAGGAGATAGTAAGGTATATCGAGTCTTATTGTTTAGAAGACAGGGTTGAAAATGTGGTGATATGTGGGATGAAGAAAAGTACTGTATGTATAGTAATAAGGCGAGTATTGAAGTAGGCTGTAGAGCCCTCTGGCGAGCACTGCCCCTGCCTGCCCCTCGACCTAATGAAACGTAGACTTCATCGGAACAACACGATTCTCCTACACTTTGTCGCCTAGACGAGAAAAACGACAGACCATTTTAAGTGTTTTTATTTTTAGAAAAGATGCAGCACAATACAATTTTATTGGATTTCTATTACTTCGTGTAAGATCTCGATTCATTATCTACCTACTGTTTCGCGTCTTGCATTCAGAATAGGATTTGAAATTAAACTTAGCCATTTATTTATATAAAATACTAGCTTTTGCCCGCGGCTTCGCTCCCGCTCTACCCTACTCTACCCTACTCTACCCTACTTTTCTTTGCTATAAACCTCACGGTGCTCGAGACCTTTCCAACGAATGCAAAACCGCGGAAATCGGTTCGTGCGTTCTGGAGTTATAGCGTCAGGAAGGAAAACCCGACTTATTTTTATATAGTAGATGTGGCTCTGAAACATGGTCGCTTACCATGGGCCTCATTAAAAGGCTTAGAATCACCCAAAGGGTAATGGAAAGGGCTATGCTCAGCGTTTCCATGCGTGATCGAATCAAGAATGAGCATATCCGCTGGAGTACCAAGGTTACCGACATAGCACAAAAAATCGCCAAACTAGTGGCAATCGGCATGGCACATTGCTCGCAGAACAGATGGCCGTTAGGGCCGAAAGGTTCTGGAGTGGCGGCCGCGTACCGGAAGACACAGCGTTGGAAGGCCTCCTACAAGAAGGACCGATGACCTCGTAAAGGCTGCGGGAATCCGATTGATGCGAGACACACAGGACCTTTCATCGTGTCGACATTTAGGGGAGGTCTATGTCCAACTATGTCCAACAGTGGACGTCTTTGGGCTGAAATGATGATGATGTTTTTTCCAACGTATGGTTCTACGTCTATGGTTTCTTCAATGTTAAATTCATTTTTCAAGAAACTTAGTCGAAACTGACTCCTAACCTTACCTCACAGCTGCAATGAAGTAAATTTCACACTAGTTTAGAAAAATACATCAGCCTCTCCCTCAACCTCCGGGCCTATTCAATTTATTACACATATTAATATAACATCAGATCGGTCGCCGGACAGTCTCCACATTGGTCGATCGCTAGGCAGCTCCACGAAAAACGAACTTATTGAGTTAATAGATTTGCACACCTTATTAGGTCATAGTACAGCGTACCTATTATACCTACAAGTAAGTAGTAATACCTTTTATACCTACTTGTATTATACAAATAAACGTATTGATTAATTTTATGATATTTTTGCCTTCAAATTAGCCGCTTTGTTGTTCTATATAAATAAAGACGCGCAGTCGCAGAGCGGATGTAGCGCAGCGTTTACGGTAATATTGGTAACGACTGTTACGGCCCATTCGTGACTTCGGTCTTAGTGGCGCGGCGAGCGAGGCCGTATCGATAAGCGATTGGTCGACGCCGCTCATAGCGGCCATAGCAGCGCGCGCTCGATCAATCGCCTACCAATACCGCTCCGCTCGCTACGTGCTTGCCGCTAAGACAGAAGTCTTGAATGCGCTGTTAGCGTGCTAACATCGAAAATAAAGGAACGCGGGACTAGACGACCAAGTAAATTAGACAACCTCATGGCGCTACTTTCATGACATGACACTGGCAGAATTAATAATCGACACCAGTTCAGTAGCCAAGAGGAAAAAAAACTACAGAACGCTTATTGTTTAAAGTGAACTGTTTATCAAATACGGAACTGAAACGCTTAGTGATAGTGAGGTGCCTTCAGTTGTCGAATTGACTTGGTCGACTAGTACTATAAAATGGTGTTAAAAATAAACAACATTTTTTTCTTCGTTGTTTTTAATGCATGACAGAATGACAGATCTTACTACAGATGATCATGAATGCTATGACAGCTACCAATGGGTCGTATTATGAAACAAGTCAACTAGCATTGTAAACAAATTTTAGAAAACCTTAATATAGTAAAGTTGGAAATCATACAAGTCAACTATAGCGTTGCGCGAGTGTGGGGATGCATTTACGAATCACTGTTGCCTGCTGGTGTAAACTAAGTCGGAAAAAAAACGTGATTTTCGAGAAAGACTGCGATTAACTTAAAAATGCTGTAACGCTTTCATTATTTAGTGACTCGAAGGGGTTATTCCAAAGAATTACAGAGGAAGTCAAACAGGACAACTGAAAGATCACAGAGTTTCTTCAATCAGCAATAATCTGACGCTCCCTCGCGCTCTTCCCATAACGGAACAAGTATTTCGCAGCCCAAAAAAAAAACAGGGACGTTACAAACGACAAGGATACTGACTTGCGTTGCGTCACTAATCTATTATATCTATTAGCGTTTTTAGTGTATGACTAGCCTGATTCGTAGATTTCTACGTGTTCAGGGACCTAGCACCATGGGCACACTCCATTGTGACGTGTGACAGTCATACATAATAATTATAAAGTATGGGATTTGTGACACAAGTTTCCATTAACACGATGTTTCTCAACAGTTATTCGTACTTACACTCCACAAGAAAATATGTAACAGTTGCCTTACATTATAACCGAATACAGTTATTACTAATTATTTATGAATTTATTATGACTCGTAATCTAGCGATTTGCATAGACGGTGTAGAAATACTATGTCCCTGATCAATAACACATAAATATAATTTGAAAATAAAACTCAGTCTCATAGTGCAAGACTAGGATATAACACTGCAAATCATCGAAATATCTTGCAAAACAAATCATTATAATAACTGGAGTGAATAATTGTAAAATATATTAAAAACTTTTAATAATAACAAAATGACTCGTTTCGGATACAATTAAAATACGTCATAAGAAAAGTTGTAAAAATAACACCCAACCCGACGACAAATCGGTAACCAACTGATGGGTTAGTTAAGCAAATGTTCAAATGTAACTGATACAAATCTATTGAAACTTACCCGAAGGGGCTGTACCGATCTGGCGTCTTGTTTGGTCGTCTGAATGCGGCTTAATATCTCCTATTCAAGATACACAAAAGTTGCGCAACACTGTTGCAGAAATACGTAAACCCCGTGTTGCCGGTAGTATTGCTTGTAACATGCTACCGGCAACACGAAACACTGTTGCAGCAACTTTTCCTATCTTTAAGGGGAATAGGACTAAAGCCATCAGTAAAATAAAAAGACAGTAGACAATATTACTTCTATACAGTCTATAGATGCGTCTGCTATATGCACCGCTCCGTGGAAGTGTAATATCATAGTATGAAGGAATGTCACCAGTAGAAATTCTAAGAGATTACAAGATTAGTATCTTAGCGTTAATTTATAATACGGATCCGGAAACTGTATAGCACAGAGATTCCTGATAGCTCCTAAATAAGTTAAAATCATGGTAACTATGTTATATGAGTTGTCTTTTATAGAACTTAGCTTTACTTCAGCACACTGCGGCTTTTTACGTTACTTTACGTTTTAGTCAGTTTTTTTTTGGTGAGATTCAATCAATGGTTTGTCTTTGAACAATAACTAAATATATTCGTAAAGCCGATAACTTTTCCCTCACTCCATCTTAAAACCTAACATTTGATAATGTAAACAACAAATACAATTCATTTACTAAATACATTCGTTTTCAAGTTACAGTAAGTGTTCGTTTTAGTAATTTAGTGAAATACAAATTAGTGTTTATAGTTCTTATTTATAAAAATCGAGTAAGCATATTTTAAATATATTTTTTTTTAAGAATGTAAAAGTAATCACGATTAAGGAATGTTAATGAGATTATATAAAGTAAACAATCTTGAGGTAAACTTTTTGAGATTATTTATATTAGTGTACCTAATAATGCAGTACATAAATGAGTACTTAAATAATAATTGGAGGCTTCTCCAATAACAACACAGGCTGTACGATTCGATATCAAAATAAATAATATTAATATGTTAGATATCACCTCGCATATTGCCTTCTTATTACACTACACAATATACATCATATATTATTGAAACCTTACCTTAACCTTACTGAGAACGCTACAAATATTAAAGCAAATGTAATCGTCTACATTCTGGGAATGTACCATTTATAAAACAGTATACCTATTTATTTACAACTGGAATTATAAAGAATCATTATGATCAATTCAAACGATAATTACATTTCACTATGCTACATTAAGCTACAAGGTCAAACAAAACAAAAATTCAAAAATTGATATCTTTGGAAGAACAATGACAGCCACATACAAGCGAAGCACGACGCCTGCCGACACCGCACATGATGAGGGCTGTGGTGACGCAGCAATGTACAGGCAGGGAACCATAGACACACGCCCAGAAAAGTATTGTCCATTATACTTTGAACTCTTTGGCAATATTACAGATACAACAAAATCATTACTGAATTTATATTTTCAATTTAGAAGGGGATTAGGAAAATACTTGAGTTTACTGGCTGTACCAGTGCTACCAATACTTAAGTTTTACTGATCATACAATTACAAGATAAAAATGTGCTTTGAATATGTAATCATCACTGACTTCCATTGGGAAATAGTTCTATGAACTACTTCACATCAGTCACTAAATAAGTTTACAAAATATTACTATTGATACGGGTCAGATATGAAGGGATCATGATAAATTGTTAAACATCACAGATACGTCAGTTACAAGAGATTCGATGAGAACAGTTACAAATTATGTTATTATGGTACTACCTTCGAATTTAAACACAATTGTCTAGGAATGGGTGTAGTATTAGTTATACAATAGATATTCCAAAGAATCCTACGGCTGACTCACATTACAAATTTTTGTTTATATGCATCTTCAAACACCATTGCCATACATATTTATTTTTTGTATGAAAATGCACATAAAAAAAATTTGAAGCAAAACTCGCTGATTATTACCTAAAGGTAAACTTCAAATCGACTCTTTCCAACACGTCCACAGGTTTACAATAATGGTCGCGATCTTTAAAAAGATGGCGACATCAGTCCTAGAGGAATCATGTGGTCAGTTAGGCCGGGTAGTGAGCGGCGGCGCCACTGTCGCTGGGCCAGGGGTCGGCCGCGGGCTATAGCGGCGGCGTGGCGGCGTCCGCGCCCGCCGGCAGCGAGTGCACGCGCGCCGACAGCAAGTTGTGCAGGATGAACACTGCGGGCTTCGGGCTGCCCTCCATGTCCAACTCCTGGACAATAATGTTAGCTTGACCGAGACAATTCCAAACTATGATCACGAATCAATCATCCGCAATCTATGACTATTTGATATCATTGTATCGCGTGCTACGATACTTGGGCTTTACAGAACCGAATGAACTCTGCGTATAATGCCAAACTTGCAGCCCAGATCTGTTGACTAAAAAATTGCCATGATGAACATCGCTTCTGTGTTACAATTAGGTATTAATAAATGAAACTTATGACAATTCGGTTAAGTGTCAATGAAGCGCGAACACGCAGTATGCCAAATACACAACAATTTTTTTTATTGTTAATAGGTTCACGCTTGTGAACCTAGTCCTAGTCGACAGAAGCCACAGGGAGAGAGGTATCCTGTGCGAGAAGTATAAACTTGTTTGTAACTATCCTCCGATATAACTTATCGAAATCGGCAATGCCGACCTTTTCGAATCGGAATGGAACCTCCGTAACATATCTAGTTATAATAGTAATTTGTTATAAATGTAGTACAGTTTGACTGACGACGACTTGATCTTGGCCTATTTTGTGATGCGTCACTGGTCTTCGTTGTCACCCCGGTTTCACAAAGCCCAATTTGTCAGTTTTACTTACCACCGTATCGTCATCAGCAAAATGCAGCCAGAGCGCGGAGCGGTCGTCGTCGGCGGAGGCGCGCAGCGCGTGCAGCGGGCGGCGGTACAGCGCGCGCGCGCCGCCGCGGCCCAGCGAGCCCGCCGCCTCCCACACGCACACGCCGCCCGCGCCCAGCGACAGGCGCGCGCACAGCCCGCGGAAACGACATCCTGCCAATACATCATTTCTTTATTAGCTACATTGTTTCATAACAAAACATTCTCGCTAAATCTCGAGAACGGCTGGATCGATTTGGCTAATTTTGGTGTTTAAATATTTCGTGATACTCCAGGGAAGGTTTAAAAAGTAAGGAAATATCAAAAACCTCACGAAAAAAAATCCGTATGCAACGCCACCGTAATGCCAGTAAATGGCGTTATCATTTGACAGTTTAGCTAATACATACGGCAATACGATCCGGGTTAGCTAATCGTAGTATTAATAGTAGTATAAAAACCGAAGAAAAACAAATATTTATAGGTATTCCACCTGAAAAATCCGGACAAGTACGACTGTACGAATCAGACTCGCGCACTAAGGGTCCCATACAATCGATGATGACCACAAATATGTCAAACAGTAAAGATATGGTAAGGGGGCGTGGTGCTTGCGAACACATCTTGCCGGTTATGTGCTTCTTGTCGCACCATGTTTCATTTCGACCATTAGTCAAATATCAACTTGCAACGTCTTCTATGCTTATGATTTTTGACCAAATGCCGCGTTGTTCAGTGGTTGTTTGCAAAAACAACAGCTGCATTTTAAATTAGACAAAAGATGGCATCTCATTTCACATCTAAGTACTAATATAATATGGTTTTTCTTAGTAAATTCATAAAAAAATTACTTCCTGTACCAAAAAACACGATGAAGTGCCAAATTAATTCTTTGAATTGAGAACAAATATCATTGCTTGCTTAGTACAGATCTAACAATTAACCAGCCGGCCTAGTTGCGCAATGGATGAGTATTTAACAGATACTCTCACTCATACGATAGTTTCATGATGCGGCCGCTGTCGTCATTTGTTTCAGAATCAGAATAGTTTATTTCAAATAGACCAATTACAGGCACTTTTGAATTGTCAAAATGTCGGTCAGTCCAAAAAAGTGAAGCTAAATTGCATGTTCCAAAGCGTAGATCTCTATGGAGAAGAACGTGCAAGAAACTCCATGGACATGGTTTGTTAAGGATGTGAAGCGATGTTTGTAGTTATCGATATTTTTCACGATCCTACCTAGTATAATATAAAAGATAATGTTAATGATCAATTCTTACATATTATTTTAGATCAGTTCCTCTACGCGTCTCTATGTCTGTCTATTCGCGATAAACTCAATAAGTACTGCACGTTTTCATGTGGTTTGGCATTATCAAGAGCGTAAAAACATTAAAAAAAAAGCTAAAATTGTTCTTTTTGTTTGTATGTTCGTCCTCTACATTATCTCTTGTAGGTTTTTATCTCAGTAAATATCCCAAATATTCGACGTCCTGGGCTATTTAATTTTTTATAATATTTTTCCCAAGGTCAGTAGGCTTGAAATAATATTTTCTAAAATTTTAACAACAAATATGTTGAAAACTAATCATATTGAAATACTGGGAACATAAGAAACCAGGGCTTAAATAGTTGATAAAACATAATAAATGTTGTAGGAAACTATTGGTTTATATTAGATACGTGTAAATATTTTGAAGTTTCTATTGACGAAATAGATTAAGTTGGTTAGTATTGATATATTTTTTTCATATTCGCAGTTTTTATCACTAATAAGTGTTACACGAATTGAAAGGATACGCGTTAATATTGCGATGGTGATTGAAACTATTTAATGCGTACACACTATAAATATCAAACCGAAAATAAAAAAATAACGCGTGATAAAAAGCCTATAGCAATCTACTAAATAGTCTCTATCTTCGTTTGGTTACGGTTAATATACCGTTAATTCTTTTTCGTATTGATTTCTCATACAGTCCTTTAAAAAATGGCCTAGGCTTCAGTTTTGGCAAAAAGAAAAATAAATTTATGCCAGCAGTGTATGGGAAAAGTTTCATTCCCCTTTCGCTCGTATAGAGTTATGTTTGTTTATTTATTTATTAGGAACACCAACGACATATTAAATTTTTTTTTTGCGAAAAATATATAAACTACCCATATGGTAGTTTTGCATGTTCCTGTTAAACATCTCTTAACGCAAAATTTATAGCTTTTTTTTTTCACAGTGAAGATAATTTTTAGGAAAGACAGGAGACGTTATAGGTGTTCCCTACCTGTGTTTGAGTCCGACGAAGATGGTCTCCATCTTGAATGCGTGTGTAGACTCAAAGACATTTTCCAGTGTAAGCGTCAGCTGTTTTTTTTGTAACCCAGTGTTCCGTGTTTAAACTCACGGTATAAAAAGCCACCAAACATACAATACAACAAAGATTGCCTTGGTGAGATAGAACAATTGCAACTCTGAATTTCATCGATATTTTTTTCTCGGATTACTACCCAACATCATTATTTACATAAGTGTGTTTACACTGAGCCTGTAGTTACAAGAAGATGCTCCACTTTATTTTTGAATGTGTTCCATAAAAGAGTTTATTTGTGGAAGTATCAGTGTCTGTGTATAAGTGAGAGGCATGAGCTAGTGTGTCGTTCTTTAGTTTTTGATTTTGTGTTAGTGAAATAAGTGGGCGTAGTTTGAAGACTTCGGAACTCGAATAAATTTGGGTTGATAACATATCTCTACTGTTTGACATATCTGTGATGATGACCATCAGCACATAGGCGGGGGCCCCCTCCATTACCTTTTAAGGCAACTTCGAAAACCCCTATGTGCCTGTTACTATACATTCCTGAGGAGACCCTCCTTCCCGATTGAATTATTTTCATAGGTAGGTTTGTAAACCTACATATGAATATAATTAAATTTCGGAATCTCGTCTCGAAAATTTATACGAATCGCAAAAAAATATTGTTTTTGGTGACGTACTTTACAGTTTTCAGATTTTTCCCTATATTTGTGCCATGAGGCCTTGCTTCATGGCAAATTCAAGATTCTAGGTCAACAGGAAGTATCCTATAAATTTTAATTCCCTTAAGACATAAACGTCCATATCTTTTTTTCGTTAACATAGAAGTTTGATTTTTTTCACAGCTTCACGGGACCGGAGACCTGAATAAATGGTTTTAATTTGAACTCGACACGTCCACGCGTTCCCGAGATAGACAGACAAACAGACGGACAAAAAAGTGTTCCTATAAGTTCCGTTTTTTCTTTTGAGGGACGGGAGCCTAAGAATGAACAACTGTTCGTTAGTCTCGCTTGGTCTTGAAATATTCGGGATATTCCAGGGAAGATTTAAACGTGGAAAAAAATATGGAAAAATTCAAGAAAAAACCCATCGCCAGTATGCAACGCCATCTCTAATTAAAATGTAATTTTTAAATGAATTATGCCGGTTCTGGTAATGGCAGTAGCGTATAGCATTATCTTTTGACAGTTTAGCTAAAAGATGTCAACATTCATTGACTATTAGGCGGTACGAAGTTCGCCGGGTCAGCTAGTTATAAATATTAATGAAAATTTTGATGATAGCATTGATGAAGTAACTATTTTCCTAGCGCGAATACACTAGAATGTCAAATATGTAGGTTTCTAAGTGACTGTATAGCAGCAGGTACTTGAAAGTAAAAAAAATAGTATCACAAACTGAAGTAATACGTATTGGTTTTAAAGATGTTATTCTTAAAGCAATAATAATCGTAATAGTACATTTTGATACAATTGTAATGGAATCGATTGCTGCAGTGAGAATTTTCCACGTGTATCAAACAACGTTTTCCAGTACACTTACGAAGAAATAAATAAGCGAGAGCTGACCGGCGACTCGTCAGGGTCGCTTAGCGCCCAGCCTGATACGATAAATGTAATAATTTGTGGCAGGGGCAAGCTCGCGCACTTTTTCACACTAGAGTGAAAAACAATAAAATGCGTATCTTAAAGCGGTAAGTATAAGAGCGGGTTTTCGAGTAAGTGTAATAAAAACTTAATTGCATACGCGGTATGTAGAGAACTCACGGAATGTAAACTCGGGCTGCTCGCGCACAGCGTGGTGCGCGCCGTCGACGAGCGCGCCCGCCACGGCCGCCAGGTCGTGCGGCGTGTCGGCCCGCAGCGCGCGCACGGCCAGCCCCGCCGCCGTGCCCGCGCGCACGCCCAGCGCCGCCGCGCCGCCGCCCGCCGCGCGCCGCCACCACGCCAGGCGCGTGGCCGCCAGGCTGAAGCACTCCGTGGGCGCGCACCACGCCTCGCCCGACCACGGCGCCGCCTCGTACAGCCTGCCACCCGACATCCGACAACATTACATCAAACGTCAAACAACAAGAGAACAGTACAGGCACAAAAACTTCATGCCAACATCAATATTCCCTTCCACCGAGCCAAAACAATCACACATTTTCTGCAGGGTATGACTTTTTCGATCAAATACCCCAACCATCGATTTCAACAAGCTAAATTAAGGACAAAACAGCCAAATGGTTGAAAACACAAACTTTTGGAAAATAAAACACTTGGTATGCCAACTTCAAAACTTTTTATTTTTATGATGATTAACCATTAATTTAAATTAAATTTGACAATATCTAACTGCAATTTTGCTATTAATTGACTAGAATGACTAGTTTTATATAAATTAGCTACAATTTATATTCTGTTAATTTAATAATATTCATTGGACACTGACACCTAATTATTGTTTTACTATTCATATAATATTATTATAATAATATTATTTGTTTTTTTTTTTACATTTCCATAATATTTACACACCATAGAATACGACAAACATGTCTGGAACGTTTTTTTTTTTGTCATCCTGCATGTTTTGTTTATTTTTGTATGTGTACACATGTTAAAGCCAATAAATATCTTATTTTAGTAAACTTAACAAAAAGACCATTTCTATATAGTCCTCATGAAACATCAAACCAAACTGAAATTCTCGACAATGCTCACCTGATTTCTCTATCGGTAATTGCGACGAAAGTCGGCTGCCAACCATCCGCCTCATCAGAACTGTCGGACCCGCCGGAAGCACTCATCTGTGAAAATCACGAAATACTTAAAACATATTTCACCTACTTTTAACATTTTTACTAAAGCAAAAAGGACTACAAAAGTAACTGTCTTCAGTTTCTGACTAAGGCTAACACTAAAAAAAAAGGAAAAGGTAGTTAAAAGAAGGGCAAGTTGTTTTCTTTTCGCGAGTCATTCCGGTAGTAAAGATAGCGATCACATTCGACGTGTCTTCAAGGTATTCAGATCAGGTTTATACAAGCTATAAAAAATTTATGTTCCAAATTCAAACTCACATGATCCTGAGGAGGTCGCCTCGCCAGCCAACCAGCATACCGTACATCACCTAGCAATGGGCGCAGTCGAGGGCGAGCGCGTGCCAGTGCAGCACGCGCCGCGCGTCGCACAGCCGCGTGCAGCGCGCGGTGCCAGCCTGTCGCGCCTTGCGCGCTGCCTGCGCGCAACGCTAGAGCGTGCACGCCATCCGGAGAGTAGATCTCAATTGTTCGCTCTTCTACAATGGTAAATGAGAGACTATTTAGTACAGACTGAATCAAACATTGCTTTTTATTAGGTGTTTTTTCAATTAAATTTTATTCAATATCTTCATTTCAACCTGTAAAGAATAAGAAGCAGCAAAAAATTACTCTTCTCTTTTTTTTCTCCATCTCATTTTTCATTCTCTTTATTCTCTTTTTTAAATTACAATAGTTTTTCTTCTGTAGCACTGGCTTCAAACAAATATAATATAATTAGCCTTATGTCCCCTCCTGAAGAGCAAACACCTCCCTTCCCACCTTCTATGTTTGACTTATTGGAAAATTTTCTGAGCCTACTGCACTGTAGATACCATCTGTCATTCAACTTTTTACCTGGATCACGATGACGCAGATTCTTGGCGATGCACGCCATCAGCAGAGGCACATAGCGCGTGTCAGCTCTGCGGCGCCGGGGTGATGGAGGCGAAGGTGGCACATCCGCCATGAACCCGCGCTGCAGCTCCCAGCCCACTTCACTGATGATTGACGCCTTGCGGAAGTATGGAGTGACTTCGCGGAGATATTTGACTGTTGATTGAAAAGTTGGTTTTGAACAAAACATGATACATACAAGTTTTCCAACTTGTAAGGCAAGGCAACTTGGATATCTGATACTTTTTTTCTAAACATTGTGTGATAATGCTGTAACTTTATTACAGATTTGTGTTGAACAACTGATAGTTTGATTTCATCTTTCCTAGCCAGATTATCATAAAGGGTACATTAGAACATTATTTCCATATCAAGCCAAAAACCTAGATAATTGTAGGCCAAGCACCACTTTTGTTGCTTTATTGTTAACAGCAATCAGAAGTCCAGATGAAAATTTTGATAATATGTTAACAAACCACAAACATATCATAAATTCAAAATGTGTAGCACAACTACCATCGGACAACCTGACGTAGGGCGAATATCCACCCTTACATTGTTGAAATCTCTATGGTCCAGACTAAGCGTTTTTCTTCGTTGTTTATACCATATACATCGAAGGGACAGTTTGCCTGCTGCGGTCTTCCCATCCGATTATAATTTAGGCGTCTTCAAGGCTAGAGTGAATAGGCTCTTAATAAACTAGTGCACCTCACCATCAATGATTGCATCACTGCTTACCATCAGATGGGATCGCAGTCAAGCACTAGTTTATATAAATAAAAAAAAAACTATTTAAAATCAAAAGTAACAGATTTTATCATTTCATCGTTATAGTATTCTACAACTGTCAAACAATACATCATCTACTAAGCAGAGCTTGTGCTATGAGTACTAGACAACTGATAAACATACATTTCTAAATACATACATACACACTATAGATAAATTACATCCAACCACATAACAAATGATTGTGCTCATCATACAAACATTTGTTTTTGGGTGGTAATCAAAGCCAACAGACCAGTCAAAATATCAATATTTCTGATAAAGTTAAAATCAGTTTGCATCAAGATTACTTTTCAGTTTAAGTTTGATATTTCAGACCTAGATAATCTTAAGCCAGACATACATTAGAACAGACATTCTTATTGTTTCCAGTAATTTCTAACAGGCAATCTAAAATCCCTGGCCTTTGCCCTGCAGTGGACAGTAATAGCTAGAAAAAAAATCTAAAATCAGCATTTTTTGCATGGAGTTATGTAAATAGCGAATGCGGATATAAGGCAAAAAACCAAGGTTTCAGACATTCTAA
Organism: Leucania comma; assembly: GCA_958295575.1. Classification (NCBI taxonomy): domain Eukaryota; kingdom Metazoa; phylum Arthropoda; class Insecta; order Lepidoptera; family Noctuidae; genus Leucania; species Leucania comma. The sequence continues at coordinate 9,212,512 of OY282469.1, forward strand.
CCTGAATCTATGAAGAAAGAAAAAAAGAAAGAACAAATGAAGTAACTGAATGGTATCAAAGAGATGGTGTCCGAAAATGGAATGAGAAGATGGTAAGATGACGTCTGTCTGACCTTTGGTCCACACTAGACAAGGGTAGCTATAAACACAGTCTCTCGGAAGTATTTAGATGCATATATATGCCAAAAGGCAAACGAAACTGTGACATACTGTAACCAGCACTACAGTTAGAACCCAGAGACAAAATGCATTACTTCAAAGCTTGGAAATAAATAGATATATTATTTTATCAATACAAAATCTAGTTAAAATTATTAAACATTTATAACTAGGCAATCATAATCCATTTAAAATTTTCTAGTGATGAGAAAAAGTCTCTATCTATCTATGGTAAACAGAACAGCCCTGAATAGCTCAAATAGCAACTATGCACCACTGAATTGGAGTAATTAAGGTCAATTTAGTTAGCCTGTGCCCCATAACTAGCCTTGCTTCAGACATTGCAACAGTTATAGTATGACTTGTGATCACTTGCCTTCCAACTGGACCATCTTTCCAGCTCTTTTCAATGCTTTGACTGCTTCCTCATGTGTTGCATCCTTCAAATCCTCCCCATTAACAGATAGTATGGCATCACCAACATACAACTGTTCTGTAAGATCAGCTGCCATGCCTTTGAATATTTTCGATATCAATATGGGCATATTATTTTCTATACCACCCTTTATTGAGATTCCCAACCCATTATTGTCAGACTTCACCACTTGTACTAGACGTTTTTGATTTGCGATTGCTTCTGGAACCTCTGTAAAGTCACTGTTCGGAGTCTCTACATTATTGTTGTTCAGGGTGCCGTTCAATGTGGTAGTTGCGTCGTAGCCATCATCTAGACACACACTTAGATAATCCTCTTCGAGCGTACAATGAACACGATACCACACACCGCGGACCAAGGTCTCTAGTAAACCTGAACGAGTGCAGGTTGCACTGGGGCTATCGCTGCCCCCGCTGGAGGCTCCGTTCTCCACCATAATTTCACTTGTTTTCACAACAAACAACAAGAAAATATGAGTTAACCGCGACTTTAGTTAAGACATTCACAATATTCTTGCTATCCTTGATATATCTTAATTCATTTTATGGCTACACATTTACTACTTACTGCTATATAAAAAACAAACGCAGTTTATTAAATTAACATGATAAAATACGAATTTATTGCACAATCGATAGGTACCTATACAATTTCGACTTGACAGTCCGCACGCCCCTGTCGCGTATGCCACAGATATGAAATATGTTTAAGCGAGTTACACAAGAATAAAGTCCAGGCTGTATCTCAAGAACCGCGATAGCCACGTAGACAGTTGTTTTCACATAATGATGATGTATTTCTGTTGCTGCTATTACGACAAATACTAAAAACAGAAAAAAATTACCCCTACAACAAACGTGATTTCTTGCCGTTTTTTGTTACGGATGGTACTGAACCATTCGTGCGCGAGTCCAACTCGCACTTGGACGGTTTTTTTTTTTAATTTTCGATGGCATATTTGCAAATAAAGTTGAGTGATTGTTTTAAGTGTGTGTCGCTTCTACCAACACAGTACGTCGCCAGGTTTGCCGAGGATGGCCACGCTTTTTTTCCCTTGGGGATTCCAGTCCAACGCCTGCATATGTGTGTAATCGGAATCACTCACGTGTGACCAATCCATCATATTATTGTGTTACAAGTTGCTGTACCTAGTTCTGTATCTGATGATAATTATGTAGATTCATTGAAACTAGCGTGATTTCGGTAAAAATTGAACAGATTTTTTTATTTTAAATGACGCTTTTACCACCGAATACTGCAAAAATATTAAATTAAATGATGTTTCGCCATGACTACAATATACAAAGACATGCTCAACAGACTTAGTATCCAAGCAAAAAAGTTGACGATTGACGTCTTGACATTCTTATCTCTATGGTCTTGAGACTAGAGGTGAGCACTCGTCCACCGAAACGAAATACTTATTCCAAAATCTAGGTCCACGAGTATCTAAGCGGTTCGAGTTTTTTGACGTTTCCTTATCTAGCGAGTCGTCGTACGTATACATTTTAACGAGACTAGGGTTGTAACGGAGGCCATCTTAGCAGAGGTGGAGGCGGAAGTGAAATTGGATATTACAGTACGATAGACGGATCTTGGCGTGCCTGAAGTTAGGCTCTGCGAACTTTAGCGCTTGTGCACTCGTAAAAAAAATAAATGGCAATAGCAGTTGTTATTGCTGTTAAGAACTGTTATTGGCATTTATTTGACGCGCCTATTTTGAGCGCTAAAGTTCGCAGAGCGTAACTTCAGACGCGCCAAGATCCGTCATCCGTCATATACTCGAGACACGTTTATGTGGTCCGCACGGACTATGCTATTACGTGTCCAGTCACAGACCTATTGCAAAAACCTGTTCCAGTATATACATACGCTGCATCTCTAATTTACACTTGACAGAAACATACTCGTAGTGCTTATATTCTCTTTGAACATACTCTTTGCTTGACAGACGTCAGACGTATCAAAATATCTGGTTGTGTTTGTGTTGTTGTATTTTCCGATATGATGTGAGAAAAGTTTATTATAATTCTTAATTTAAGCTATTCCGTTTATTTGTATCGTTCAAGTTTCACACAATAATAACCATGGAGATGTGTAGAGTGTGTTTATCAACTGAAAAAGAAATGCTTCCACTGGATGAAACATTCATTATCAACTATAACTTGTTGACAAATCTTAATGTGAGTATAATACTCATTCGTTATCTTTATTAGTTTAAGCTGTTATGATCTATTCAAACTAACTGCGTAAACTGAACTAAACAGAGTTCTTAATTTACATTATCATGTGTGCAATTGATCCATTGTGTACATAAAAAAAAAAATTGTAACTTGTTATTTCAGATAACCTTATTAGATGGTATGCCACAATATTCATGTCAGACATGTATGGACACAGTCAAATGTTTTATAGAATTTAGAGAAAAGTCTATAACAGCAGAAACTACATTGAGGGAGATTATTTATTCTGTGAGTATTAGAAGTGGTTCAGCTAAGATTCATAATAAGAAACAAAGATGAAATCCTTGTAACCAATCCAAATATAGTTTGATAGTTTTTTTACCACAGAGTTTTTACTTAAAAAAAAAAAACTAAAATAATAATTTGCTGCTATTCATATATAAAAAATAAATATAAAACCATTAGAAGTTCTTTAATTGTTTTTAATTTTTTTCACTGATAAAATAACTTCTTTCAGGAAATTAAAGCAGAAAATAAGGCACTTGTTATAGAAGTTGAAAAGGACACTACTATTTATGAAAATGAGAAGCTGGCGATTAAATCAGAAATAAAGGAAGAAAATTATTATGATGCTGCTTCAATTTTAGACAATAACTTTGATGAGGCCTTTTCTGAATATGAAGAAGATGACAACATTATTATAAAAAAAGAAGATGGTAATCATTATCCCACTTAACACATTCAGTCCCAAGAATTCTCCTGAATTATCGAATATCTTAAAAATCAAAGTTATGAAAAATACTCCGAGTTATAACTAGCTATTCAGGGAGAGAACTCACAAAGCGATTTTCACCTGCGGCCTTCGCTGTTGCGGGCCTCAGCAGCTTCTGTAGAATGCAGATGTATATTTAAAAAATTAAAGCACTTTACACTGTGTTTTTGAAAAATTTTGTATGTCGCCCGTCGCTTCGGCGGTTTGCGCCCGCATGCTCTGCTGTCGGTTGGCGGGCGGCCGCGCCATGGCTGGTGATAATCGGCCGCCAGGCTTGCGGGCGGAAATCGCAACCGAGACGGCTGCGAAACCGCGTAAATTTGCTATCTCGTGAGTTTTGAAATAAAATAGCTGTTTCCTCTACCGCAGCGAGCGCGGGTAAAAACAAACTTCGTAAGTTCTTAGCCTCAAGGTTGTCAGCGCATAAACAAATATTCATTGTTTCTGACACTGAAAGTATATTATATAATGATTTTGAAAGTCTGGTTATTTGTCAATAAATCATCATTGATGACTCATATGAAAAGCAAATGATAAGGATTAGGACAAACAGGTTTCTACCTAAATTATCCTCGTCTTTTGTGGAGTGTTTGAAATGGTTTATTAAAATAACTTTCTACATTAAAACTCAATGAGACAAAATTTTATTTATTTTCTAGGAGTTCACCATAGGATACCATTGTGAAGAAGAAGTGTGTTGTGTGTAAGAAGAATGTAATTATAATATTAGAGGTTTTTAGCATAATCAGCCTTAAAATGTTCTCAGTGCTGGGACTCAGGCCTCTATAGAAGAAGGAAAGGGCTATGATGTCTCATGTCTTCAAATTTTTCTTTTTTTTTCTGAGTTAATTACCTAGAAAATAACCATTAAAACATTTTACAAAAACTGAAACTTAATTGATTTAATGATTTTATGTTGTTAAATGTAAATAACTAAAACATTATTACTCCAGATGTGAAACTAAAGAAGATAAATAAAAATAAATATAAGAAGCTCAAAGTAAAAGCATCTAAATTATTAGAAGGTATCGCCAATGGACTTGAGGACAAGTGGTTTTGTGGTAAGAATTATTGTATTATTATTCTATCAAACTTTTTTTGTTTTGATAGATAGTCAGATAAAAGTATAATAAATAGTGCTTGGTTCTATTATACTGTGTATAGTTGCACAGTGCAATATTGAGAATTGTTAGAGACCTATGCCTAGAGGCATGCTGAAGTACCTATTAGACATTATATATAGTTGTAAACAGAATTACATTTAAACTCTATAATAATGTTATTTAGTTCAAAATAAAGGGCTATTTACCATTATTTTCGTTTATTCCATTAATGAGGTTTGATGTTTGAGATATCTCTATTTCTGAGAAGAATTTCAATTCACTTAATTCATTCGTGAGAAAACTGAAAAACTAATTTACAAACATCACAATAACGGTTTTAACTTATAATGCAATTAGTTAGAGATGTAAATGTCAATCAAAAAGTATATGGTAAATTGTAAACGTACACACGAGTACAAACAACTGAAATTGGCTTAAGGTGACAGCTCATTAAAGTTCAGAACCCACCCGTTACAGCTTCGTCGACAGGTGGTCCACGGGTGGATGCCATGTTGTTATGAATAATAACTAATATTTTTCCAATTTAGCATTAGCATGTTTTTATTTCCAGGTATTTGCCCTCAGACATTTGAAGACAAAATAGAGCTGAATAATCATCTAGATAGCCATAACAAGGATCGACAATGTGATCTTTGTAGAGAGCAACTAAATAGCTTGTCGCAGCTTCTTGCTCATAGACTGATACATGTCCCATTAAAACAAAGTAAATGTCACATATGTGAGAAGAAATACAAGTCATGTCTTTATTTGGAACATCACTATAGAAATTTTCACATTGAAGAAGATGTAAGTACTCTGTACTAGTTTTTTTTTTTTTTAACTTAGGTATTAATTCTATATAATATTCTTTATTGGAAATATCAGATTAGGAGTTTTTGGGGGGATTTTTTTTCGTGTCTAGTTCAGTCACTGTTTTAAGCCGGGTACAGACAGCTGTAATGTAACGTGCAAGGTAACATGAAAGGAGCATTTCATAAATATAATAATAATAATATGTTTATTCACCAAAATGTACAGATACATAAGGAAACATACAATTGGTTCAAAGTTATACAATCTTAATAATAGATACATTCTCTATGTACGAATGTTTTAAATCTGTACTAAATTTGTTAGAACCCTGCCTCTCAAACTAGGTTATAACCTGTATTATAAGAAACAGTAAACAGCCTCAAAACTCTTAAGCTATTATTTTTACAATATAAATATGGATGCAGCACGCGCACGAACTGAGCGTGTTGAAATCCTACTCACGTAGTTGCTTAAACAGTTTGCGCGCGTTGTGTGCACATACTATGAGAATTCTGTTACATTGCGACAATGTGGACGGCAAATTCTTTCATTGCGTGTTACATTGCATGTTACGTTACAGCAGTCTGTACCCGGCATTTTGTATCTCAAATATCTTCACAACTGGGCGAAAATGTGGAATCATTGAAGCAAGCGTGATCTCGGTAAAATGGTGCTGAGGATTTCGTTTATGTATGAGTCAATATATTTACTGCCATATACTTAAGACCAATCGAATAATGCCATATGCTTAAGAAACTTAAGTGGCAATGGGCTGGGAACCTTGCACGCAGAACAGTTGGGGCCGAAAGGTTCTGGAGTGGCGGTCGCGTACCGGAAGACGCAGCGTTGGAAGGCCTCCCACAAGGTGGACCGATGACCTGGTCAGGGTCGCTGGAGTCCGATGGATGCGAAACGCACAGGACCGGCCATTGTGGCGACGCTTGGGGGAGGCCTATGTTCAACAGTGGACGTCTTTTGGCTGAAATGATGATGATGATGACCCACCCGCATTCTAATGGTACTTTCTAAACTTAACACAGATTAAATGCACAAACCGAATGAAGCCAAAACAAAATATAATTCAGTTTATCCTGATAACAGAAATGGTTTTAGTAATAATCTTCCTTTTTTCAGGACAGGAATCTTTTTTGTAATGAATGTCCATGGACTTGTAATTCACCAAAAAAGCTTAGCAGTCACATTCTTCAAGTTCATTCCAGTATAAAATACATCTGTGACATTTGTTCTAAAGGGTAAGTTGCCTACATTAGCTTCTGCCAGCGGCTTCGCCCGCATGATAGTCCTTTTACCCCCTTAGGGGTTTTTTTTTTTTTTTTTTTTTTAGGGTAGGTAAAATCATCCAATGACAAATCCCGCCCTTGGGCGGAGCGGGAAATAGTGTCAGACTCTTACTGACTAAAAACCTACCCTGTTCCTTCCCTGCCTTGGTTCCAGGGCCCTGGTATGCATTTTCATACCTTCCCAGAGCCCCAGACTAGGCCTCGACCCTACTGGGCCCCTACGGTTTGCTGACAACTCCTTGAGGCGCACGGGAACAGTGCGCGCCGTAAACGACTTGGGCTCGGTCCGGTCTGTTACCGGACAAACGGACAGCGAGCTACCCATTGCCCGCCGTCCGCAAGCCCGCGTCTACGGTGGCCGGAAATTTGGATCAGAGTTACGGCGGCGGCTGCGGCGTGAGCGCCGTTGCCTGATACGGTCAGCCTCCTCCTTTGCTAGCATTACTGCTTCGCAGAAGGAGGACCCCCTTAGGGGTGGAGTTTCGTAAAATCCGTTCTTAGCGGACGTCTACACCCTATAGGGAACGGAGGATATATTAAAAATACACGTTGTTTACATACTATAGATACCAACCATGCAATATGTAAATAATTTCACATTTATTTTCAGTTTCCAAAGTAAACCGAATTTAAAGTCGCATATAAGGTCACATGGTAAAAATAAAGCTTATGTTTGTGATATGTGTGGATTCTCTTGCAAACATAGTGGTGGATTAAAAGTAAGTCTTGTCTTTTTATTTTATCGATCTTTCAATTTAATACATATTCCAAAATGATTGCAAGTCATTTTTTTTTTCACCCGATAAACTATTAAGAAAAAATATGTAGTCAGTCTCAATATGTGGTGCAGTATATTGTGGCTGATGTTCTAGTCGATTTTGCACAACTATTGTGCGCGTCGTTACTTACTACATAAATGCGATTGTGAAGCGATCAGATGCTGTTCTCATAAATTCAACGCGACGCGGCGACTGCGTCGTACGCTTTGGTCTTACGTATCTTCGTTTCAGCTCCCAATTTATTTAAAACTCGCTTCTGCCAGTGGCTTCGCCCGGAACAAAGTCGGTTTCTCCATACAAACTTTCAAACCCTGTTGTACCTCCTTAGGGGTGAAGTTTCGTAAAATCCGTCCCAAATTCTTCGCGGATGACTACACCCTATAAGGAACCTACTTGTCAAATTTTGTTTGTAGGTGTTATAGTTTCTGAAATTTCGTGGTTAATCAATAAATGGTATTTCGCTTTTAAATATACACCGTTAAATTTTGGTCGTTTTAATCCCGTGGAAGGTCGATCTGGGGTTTTACTCTCGAGTTTAATTCCGATTGGTTGGCAATGGAATTGTGACTTTAGGTACTCTTGAATTCGATGCTAGGGCCAAATTGCGTGACCTTTTTGGGAAACTAAGTAAAATGGGGGTTGGGCTTGGCATGTGGTCACGCAATTTTAAACCAATTTGGCGCTAGCATCGAATTTAAGAGTACCTAAAGTCACAATTCCAATGCCAACCGATCAGAATTAAACTCGAGAGTAAGCACCCTGGTACATGAAACACTATCGATTTGTAAAGATAAAATTAAAAAATAAAGTATTTTTTTTCTAAAAGGCGAATTAAAATACGCACGTACGAAATTATTTTTTTTAAGTAAACGAGTCAATGAACTTGTAGGATTTGTCGGTCGTTGCGTACTAACAACCTATATTTCATTGGCCTCGCTCAGTTGATATTTACTTAAAGAAATTAATTTCGTACATGCGTAAATTAATACGAGTTTAAAAAAAGGTACTTTATTTTTTAATTTTCCCTTTGCAAATAGATAGTGTTTCATGTACCGATTAAACCGTCCACGGGATTAAAACGATCAATATTTAACGGCGGTGTATAGATAAGCCACTACACCGCAAAAGATCGCACGAAAATATCGTATCAATTGTTTGTTCTATACACGCCGCTTCGCTTCACGTTCGCTTTAAATCTTCTACGTGGTGTCTTACTGCGGGTGTACATAAGGGTGGTGTTCTCTCTCTTCTTCTTTCTATTTTTATTAACTGTTTCACTAAAGTATTTTGTCAAACATCGACATCTATTCCGATGATCATTTTCAATTTTCGTTTTCAATCATTTTAAGGACGCTGTAGATCGGTATCTTGGGGACTGGTGGCGGTCCTTTGGACTGCAATTGAACCCTAGAAAATCTAAGTGTACCATTACATTTGACGTTAAATAAAACATTTCAATGTGAATTGTATTATAACTTACACAGTGCCTATTCTTTTTCATCTCACTTCGCAGCCATGCTGTATCCAATCGCCATTGTGTAAACGGGGTTTCCCCGTTTAAACAAAAAGCTAGGGATGACGATTGATCGACGCTGGGCCCACGTGTAAACTAAGCATAAGATCTCTTTAGAAATAACCATCACCTTTTCTATCTTTATTTTGTAAATGAGAGCATTAATTGTTAAATAAAATAGATAATAAAACATGTCATTAATTACAGGACCATAAAATAAGAAGACACAATCCAGCGAGAGTTTATTGTAAAAAGTGCAAGAGGGCCTTTCCTACTCAAGAGGACCATGATAGGCATAAATGTACACGAAAGTCACAAATATGCCCCATCTGTGGCCTTCAGCTTGAGAACATTAGAGTGAGTAAGACACCTACCTACATACAATACTACGATTTAAGTTAAGCGCCCCGACATCTTCGCAGTGGCGTAGCTAGATCACCAACGGCCATGGGGCAAAAAAAAACTGGGGCCTCTTTTTTACGCGGGATATCATCAAATAACTTGTTTTTCTCTGGCAGTAGGAATGAGTGTCAGACAAAACGAGTTGCCATAATTAGTGTTGCAACCTATTTTATTTATATTTTGAAGGTGGAAGAATTTTTCGCTAGTTCATTACGAGGTTTATAAATCAGATTTGAATCGTTCACTAATTACCAGTCACCCTATATATGGGCTGTACTAGTGGGCCATATGTCGTAAGTCAGTTAAGCTAGGCGTCCATTAAGGCCAGAACTAAAGTACGCATGGTTGACGTACTCTATACCGTTTCAGCTATCGCAGCATATGAGGAAACACAGCGACAGTCCAGGGTACGAGTGCACTAGATGCCCTGCCAAGTACAAGTCGAAAGGCGCTTTGATAGCTCACCTGAATCGACACGACGGCCTAAGAACCAAGCAGTGTGAATACTGCCCCGCCAAGTTCTACACTGCCACTGTTCTCATCAAACATCGACGGATACATACAGGTACACCTTCATTACGGATTTGTTATGTTAGGTAGAACTACGATGGGCCCATGTGCGCCGATGTGGGCGCGTCGGTTTCCATACATTTTATATGGCAATTAGACTTTGAGCTACTAATAAAGCCAGTGTCAGATGTCTGTGTATCGCTGTCTCACCATCGCAGATCTTATATCGATTGGCGATAATGGGCATCACGTATCATCATGATAGCCACGGATATCCGCCAAGTTTAACCCCCACTCTTACTATTAAAATCTTGGCAAAATAAAGACACTGCACATTATAACCCAAAATAATTTTATTTCAGGTGAAAAACCATACGTATGCAAGGTGTGCAACAAAGGATTTACAGGCAATCACAACCTCAAAGTACATATGAAAGTACACGGGGAATATTTGATTGTTAAAAAGAATAGTGAACAAGAGGATTTAACTAAATTTAATGTTACCAAGTGGAGGTAGTTGGGTTTATTAAAATTTATATTTGTTATTTTTATAATAGTTATTTCAAAAAGTACTAGTACTTAATTAAAAATAAATTATTTTTAGAAAACTTTTAAAAATTATTTATTATAGAAATACAATTTACATCTAAGTAAGAAACTAAGTGTATCACATACAAAAAAAAGTCTTTGGCAAGTACAGAAAGTACTAATATAAAATATAAACATTCATAAAAAAAAACGTATAAAATGGATAAACGGTAAAATTTCACAAAAAGCAATTGGATAGTTTTAGGGAAATAATAAATCTTACTTTATACTTACAATTAGGTACTAACAGGCAAGCGTACATGTGCCACCAACTGTCATCACACAGTTGAATAAACTAAGTAAATAAGCTGCCAACATGCTCACATCAATACATTCTATATTGGAAGATCAACTTTCGATGAGTCGGCAACACTGTGTTATAAAACATACTGTTCACACAATGAGATCCTATTATGATGCTGCCAATTTAATCAAATATCATGATACATTACAATCTTAAAGCGTCGAGTGCACTGGACATTTGACTGGCTTTAAGATTGGAATATGTGTGAATATTAAACTCTAAAATAAGTACAATATTGACAATTATTGTGTAGTTTTGATATTTTCAGTCAGTCTTATAAGCTAATACAACAGTTGAAATTTGAATACTTATTTAGTTCGAACACAAACCTATTATTTTTATATAATCATGCAAAATAATAGTAAAATATACTAAAATGACAAGTTAGTAGACTTTTAATGAGCTTATGGGGAAATGCAAGTTGTTGCCATATTTAATACTGAATTTAAACAATATAGTTTTGGAGCTAATTAATAACTTTAATGATAGAATTAAAGCGTCTATTAAACTACTCGATATTCCGCACAACTTACGTAGACTGTCTTAAAGTTTACTTCCGAGTAAGACAGTCTGACCCTTATTACACTACGCGACGTCGACAAAACCGGTCTGAATGTCGAGTGGTGTAATAGATCCTTAAGGTCTGATACTCCATTTCCTCCAACATAACTATTCTATCTTGAAGATAACTGGATAAAACAATATTACAACAAACATTGTGTACTTATTGAGCACTTCAAAATAAATTATTGAATTGATGATGACAGTAAACTTATCGACTAAATTCTTCAAAAAAAAATGTCGTGTATCGAGACTTCATTCGCGGATATATGTTTCGTAAAGATATAAGGGAAACACCTACCTTTGACCATAATTTCCTCTAGGAAACGCATTTGGTTTCCAGAATTAAGGGTGGACCAGACGGGTGCAAACTAGCGTTCTAACCAAGATCACGTTGTTGGTTGGAGCTTGGTTTGTGTTGCGGCTACATGGATGAAAACCACGCGCCAATACGCTCGTAAATCAGTCACTGCGATTGGGAAAACGCGCCTCGACAACCAAGGGTGTTGAAGGTCATCGTTTACAACTGCTGTCTACACGAATTGAAACTGGCAAAGCCACCATTGTTGGGACGCTGGATTATAACAGCCTGGTCACCCTTTTACTTACATCAAACATTAAAAGATTATGTACTAATATGTAACTACTTATTCTAAGGACGTCAACTGGGTGTACGGAACGCCAATAATAAGTAATAATAAATACATCCAAAGTAGAATTTCTTCTTATCATGACTCAGTACTTATCCCTAAATGTATAAATTATCTAAAATAAATATGTAATTGACAACGAAATAATAAACTTATAAGTTAAATACGGCCTTATTTGGACTAAAACTAACAACTAAATAGATAAGTAAAGCCAATTGAATAATTTATGTACTTTTTTTTCATTGTTTATCCAAAAACAATAAGGTACTCATTTACATTATAGTACACAACCATTTTTAAAACTACTCTTAGAAAAGAACTATAATGGAAATTACTAAAGATGGAACCTATTAAAGACTTTAAATACAGTATTCTTATTAACTAAATGTACTTGGCAGTATTTTGTCAGGTAAACGAGGACAGGCATAAATTGTGACTTAAGTCGGAAAACGTAACAGAGTATTGAACAATCGGAAGTAAAAACGAAGTATCATGCACTTCTTGCCCCATTCTGGTTGTAAATGCTGAAGGTTAGAAGTGACACATTCAGTTCACATACAAATAACATAATATTATGAAGACTAAAGTGTTACAAAAACTACTTCTTTTTACAAACCTATCTTAAACTAGAACACTTTTCCTAGTGTAATGAAATAAAAATGCATACCTAAAGCATCAAAGAAAAACTTGTCGAATATTGGCTATCTATTTTACCAAGGAGAAGCACACAGATGGAGTGTCAATACACACATTAATGTCGAGAATTAGCCATCAAATTCATGGAGTGTAAAAATAAAGCAATTGTGCAGATATTGAGTGATGAGATGAGGTGCGCTACTTATCACTCCATTCATGGGCTTCTCCGTGATTTGTACCATCTTAAATTTCGTTTCCAAACTGTGTATTGGGTAGTATCCTAACAACTGTGTCTTTCGTACCTATTTTGTCGGTGTCTATGAGGGATCCCGAGCTGTGTTTCTTTGTTTTGGGCGCGAGCGGCGGTACCTCACTGCAGGTGGAACAGTTATCATCGGTGACTTTAGAGCTGGATCCAGCGGCGCTGAACTTCTTCAGGCTCCCGGTAGCAAGGGATCCGTTGGAAGAGGAGCAGTGTGGAGGCAGTAGCGGTACTCTCTCCTGCAAGTCTCGACTGGAGCCCGACGGCCGGTGTCCGAAACCACTGGTTCCAGCCTCGGAAACTGCGATTTCTGGACACCCGCCCATGTTGATCCATTCTTGGATTCTTAAAAAGAAATATTGATTGAACATTCCTTGCAATTGGAATAAAGCTGAATACGAGTTAACAAAGGGTATACATATAGTACATAAAATCTGTCTTTCTGGGCAGTGCATATGTCACAGCTATATCACAAGTTGGCGCGCCGGACATATACACATCCAGTTAGCTAGTTGCCGAAGATTACCTACCTATTAACAATTTCTTCGAAGTTGGGTCTCCTCTGCGGCGTGTGTTTCCAACAGTCCCTCATGAGTGAGTACATGGGTGCCGGACAATTTGCCGGCGCCGCAAGCAGTTCGCCACCACGCACCATCGATATCACTTCTTGATTACTATATCTGTCAGAAACAGATAGTAGAATTATTAAGATGATACAAAATTTATGATCACATGGTCACATAATTATTGGTTGGTTAGGCTTTTGTATATCCCAACCAGGAAGTTGTTAAAATCGATCAGTCAGTATAACAACCTCATTAAAATATGTAGTCTAGTGTAACTAATGTTGAACAAAAAACATGAAAGGACCTTGAACTTAATCACACACTAGCCTTCAACACAAATGACACATAATTACATGTCTACTACAAACTGCAATAGTAATATTATGTTCTTAGATTCTTACCCATAATATGGCTGTAATCCATAGCTGTATATTTCCCACAAGACAACTCCGTACGACCAAATGTCGCTCTCGGTGGTGAATTTCCCATAGAGTATAGACTCTGGCGGCATCCACCTTACAGGCAACAAACTCTTTGACTGAACCTGTAACATATAATTTCTTTTTTAAAAAGTGTGTTTTAAGGTTTATAGAATCTTATCTACCAAACCAATACATAGTTAATATCAACCAAATTAATATCAACATATCACAACTTTCAATAAGTTAAATGAAACAATAGAAAACCTTTATCATACACAAATTTAGCTTAAAAAAATTCAATGCACGATACACCGAGATCTTTGATAAATATGCAGAAATTTCTCATGCAACATAGAACATGCCAAGCATTCACGGCAATCAACAACCATTCATTAAACTTTTTACTGAAGCATAAAATGCTCTAAGAAAATGATTATGGTGAAATCAGTTTCATATTTATGCAAACAGATTTTTCTTAAATATACTCACTCTATAATAATCTGAACTGTAGATATCTCTAGAAAGTCCAAAATCTGATATTTTGACGATAAAATCATCAGACACCAAACAGTTTCTAGCTGCCAAATCTCTATGAACATAATGATGGGATGCAAGGTATTGCATGCCCGATGCAATGTTACTTGCAATGTTTAGCAATCTTATCGGCGGTAGTCCTTTCCCGGATGGTGGTGCACGTCCCATCAGAAACTCGTGGAGATCCCCACGAGCCATAAACTCAAACAACATACATAATGGCTCTTCTCTCAAAGCCACACCAACAATGCACACTATATTGTCATGGGTTAACTCAGATATTAGGTCTATTTCCCTTCTGAAGTCTGCCTGAGTTTTAGCTGAGGCGTTCTCTTTCAACGCCTTTACTGCCACAAATTGTGTTTCACCATTCTTTTTCAGAGCTCCCTTGTACACTTTACCAAATGCTCCTTCCCCTAATTCTTCCAAGAATTTGATTTGTGAAAGAGAATACTGCGGTATACGTAGAACCCCATTGCCACGAGTATTTCTTGTCAAATGAGGTTGATTGGCAAAATTGTTTGTCAATAACTCGCTCATTTCTATTGGTGAATTTAATCTAGAATTTCCATAGATGTTTTTATCTGCATTTGGTAGATTTATATCCCTTATTGCAGCAGCATTGTTTTTGTTTTTATGTCTATAACATAAGCAGATGATAAAACCAATAATTGATAAGGTCAAAACAAGAAAAACTATAACAATGTAAATCCATATTTTGTGAGCACACTTTGGAATATCACAATATTGCTTTTCTGTTTTGCCATCTTTTTCTATGATGCACCAGGGTTGTTCCAGTACTCCTCCAGGGTTTCTACAGTAACTGTGTGTCCCAGCAAGTTCAGGGTAATCAGATAATCTAACATGTAATTGTTTGGACCATTCAATACAAGCCATGCCATTGTTTGCTAAGTTTACTCTACCAAGATACCCACTGCCATTTTCCCAGTAACATTCATCATCAGACACCATGACTGCACCGATGCTGATTCTCAGACAGTCAGGATCATCTTCAGGTAAGTCCTGACATTCCTCTAGTGTCAGCTGCTGGCCTATATGAGGATGTCGCTTAGCTATGGCATACTCTTTCTGACACAATTCATTCTCTAGAATCTCACAATCTTGTTTGCACACACGTCTAAGCACAGTTGAATTATATCGGAAATTAAACATGGCTGCAAATGAGCTATTTGAGTCTGTATACATACTAGGTAATTTTCCAATTGGCAAATTTTCAAAAACAATTTCTGGCAAGTCTTCTTCATTTATTTTACTGGAAGGATCAGATTGTATGGAGAACAGTTTTTTAGCCTCCTTAAAGAACTTCCTGTTAGTGATGAAAGGATCCCTACAAATAGGAAATGTTGAATAGCAGAGACTGGGCACTGCATATCCTTCACAGCGGGGGCTAATGTCATTAGAATACTTTGTGACTTGGAAGGCTTTCAACAGTTTGTCTTCAAGAGCTGCTTGACTTGTGTTGTAGGGAATAAACACAAATTGACTTTTCAAATGATCTGCACATACTCTGCCCAAGTATTCCTGGCATAAGGGCTCTAACTTTTGGGGCTCAGTAGAATTAGTAATGTTTGCATTCAATGTTTGTATATTCTCTGATATCATAATTGGAGTGGACTGAACATTACTATCCAGTTGGCTGTAGATATCAGTATTAGGAAACAATGATGCATATGTAGGAATCTCATAGTTTTCTACACTTTGTTCAACTTTTAACTGTGATGTTTGCTTTTTCTCATAGTTTTGTTTTATCACACATGTATAGTTGCCTTTGTCAGTTACAACTAAGTCTTTGATCCTCAAATTTGTACCTATAGTGCCATTAGTCTTATCAATTTTGGTAGTTATTTTCATTCTCTGGGTAGAGTTATCATCTATAACCTTATTATCTTTCAACCAATATACCTTTACATTTTCTAACAATTTCTGTTGAATATGATCTGGTGGAGATTCCTTCAACTGAGTTGCAATGCCTTCCTTATTCTTTGTATATTTTTCAACTTTCGTATAATTCATTATCGCTTCACATTTGAAGCGTACATCACTTTTGGGTGCTCTGGTGATAATGGGAGGCAAGACTTTCGAAAAGTAAATATCAAGTTTTATGTTCCATACTTTCTGTTCCGATGTAGAGTTTGACTTTAGTAATGAGATAGAATCTGTTCGATCTGATCTTGTAGATTTAATTACACACAAATAGAAGCATAAAACAATAAATACACTGCAGTAGTTCATGACTAACACTTCCCATAACACCGATGCCTATCACAATTTTAAATGGAGTGCTTCTTTCTCATGTACGAAGCCGCTCGTTTGCGTGGCACAACAAAATATTAATGTAATTAGCTTAATTTACATATTTAACCTTTACAAAAAGCTGAAAATTATTAGGAATACGAATGACAGCAAATAACACCAACCAATATCAATGACAAACTGACTGACTGTGTTGCCAGTAACGGTATTTTAATTTCTTTCATAAGCATTTTTAAATACTGTACCTATTATAGTTGTCATGGCACAAGAATGTACACATACCGGGATGTACCCTCAAAGATTTTGGTAAAGACATTTAATTATTTCACAATAGCGTTTGGCCATCTACTACAACATGTCTCGCCATCACAAAAAAAGTAAGTGAGTAAATACCCTAAACGAGGTTGCTGTTTAAAAAAAAAATACAACCAAAATCAATGTAACAAAAAACACGAAAAAGTGCAAAATAACTTTAAATTTCGGATGGCTGGGTTGAATAACGAAGAAACAACTATTATAGACACATCGACTTCTGAAATTAGTTATTTTGCACTTTTTAGTGTTTTTTTTTTCATTGAAGTCGGACACACTTTTTAGTTGTGGTACCACACCACCTAAAAATACCCTTCAGCCAAACTTATATAGTGTGCTAGTTCTATATTAGGGAAGGATATTTAATCATTAAAACATTGCATAACAATTCCAAGCCAAGCCCAGGCCTACCTTCCGGCTTCATCATCAGATCAGTTTGATATAACCCTTTTCTTTCAGTCAGTAATCGACTACACGTATAAACACAGCAATTTTACTTGTTTCGATAGTTCTGCTATAATCCTATGAGGAGTTCCTTTCCATATCTTCGTACCTCCTTCTTTTTGAAGTCGGTTAAAAATGAACATTTGTATGTAGGTATTTCCCCAAATTTTCAATAGCAGCTTTGTCACTGCAGATAAAGACGTCAGTTTACCAGGTACTGATGGGTACTGAGGTACAAGTCAATCCAGTCAAGTCAAGAACAAACACAATGATGATGGACTCATTGCTAAAATAGAGATTATCAGATTACCTACGTGCTTGGTATTGAAATAATAAAGATAGGTATATTTTAAAATTATTATTATTAAAAAATAATGTAACTTGCAACATTATCAAACAGTATTTTTAAGAGGTTCATACGTTTTACTTTTGTACATTCATTGAAATGGGCAGTTTAAACAGTATTTTGCTCAAGTTCTTCTTCAATTTCCTCCCTTAGAACCAGTCCACCAAGAAGTGAAGAGTCTGGAGGAAGCCACTCGCAGCTGGTATCTTCTGATGAGCATGCCTGAAAATATTATTATTCTATGGTATTATAGTAGTTAAGTAGGTATTAGCACTATCTAAATGACTTTCACTATAGTTCGTAACCAAGTACCTAGCCAACCTAGATAGGTATATCTACAAACTGTTGCTCACATCTGCTGCTCACAATTTACAAACTTTCTAGCAAGTAAAGTAGTTATAGGGTCTACTTCCAAGTATGGATTTGACTAGCCTCGATGTCAGTAAAATCGTCGGTCGTGATCATTTGTGTTTGCAAGCACATACACCCGCCTATAGTTTATAGTGGTAGGTACAGTTAGCTGGAAAAGTTAAAATACTTACACTTTGTAAAGAAACCGTTGCCCACAAAATTATTTGGTATGCAGTAGGTACCTACCTACTATTTAGTATTTTAGTTAAGAATTTTATTAGTAACGATTTTAACTTGAAAGTTGTTGGTCGACATTCATTGCTGACTGTACCGTAGTGCTTACATTCTCTTTGATCTCACCCTATAAACTAGAGCAGGGATATTTTCGTCGAATAAAGAGCTATTACACCTTTCTAAATTCAGGTTCCGATATTCAGGGGCCGATTTAGAAAAAGAAAGTCAGTCGCCGGAGCTCTTGATTACACGTTCACTGATTCAGGTTACTGAATCAGTCGCCACAGAGTACTTTGTAATAATAGTCAGTCGCCAAGGGCGATCCACTTTATTCCTAAATCGGAGCCTAATTAGGATCCTTCCTACCTAAATGCAATTATACTTTCTTGAATTTAGGCGTGCCTAAATATCGGAACGTGAATTTAGAAAGGTGTAATAGCCCTTTAAAGCTTAATCTCTTCTTAAAGCAGTACACAGGACTCTTCTCCGAGTGAAAGAGTGGACTAGCTCGTGAGGCCGTGACCCACGTCACGGGCTAGTCCACTCCTTAACCACTCCTAAGGTGGATTCAAACTGTCTTCGATTTTTTGGTTCGAAGACATTTGGTTTGCTCGCTTTACTTCACCGTTTTGAGAGTACCTAGTGATGATGAACAAAATTAAACAAAGTGCCTTCCCGGGTTTGAAGATTCAAATTCAGGAACTCCAAGTCAGAAGTTGTGGCCGTAACCAATATTTATATATTATATTGGTACCTATAAAACAATATACCTACTAATGCTAAAAAAAAATACCTATCAGGTGGCGTTCAGAAGTTTCTGCCTTGTTTCATGAGGAAAAGACGTGAATTCATGTCTTAAGTTGTTAATAGTCGTAATCTACAAAATTCTGGTTTGGTCGAGCTACCGTACTATCACACATATAAAACGAAATACGTTACGGACCTGACACCTGCAGGACGTGGCCTCCACGTAGTGGTAGGTGTCGGTTCCAGGTTGTACTCCAGGGTCGCAGTTGCGCAGCTTCACGGAGGCGTGCTTGCGTTCCCCGTGCACGCACACCGGATGATGGGACTGCTTGTAGGGGAACTGCCAGTCGGATATCTAAAATTCAAATAAAATTATAACTTCACACCCTAATTACTAAACAAAAACGTTTCACGTTCTTATTTTTCTAAGCGGAACGGAAGATTGAATCCTCGCACAACATCGTCAATTTGCCTTAAACCTTTGATAATCTTACGGCCATATGATTGCCCGTTGTTTCAGAAACCTTGCCTTGGTTCTTGATATCCTTATTTGAAGCTCAGCGGATCGATGGTGTAAGTCTCAACGGATTTACCAGTAACATTTAAATACAAGTTTCTGCCTTCAGTTTCAACCCAGTGAAAGTATGAAATTATCGCAAAGGAACATACTTCCGCAATAGTAGATTATGTGACTGAGGGATAAAGCGGTGTCTTTAAACTTTGAAATATCTGTCTGGCATTATATAGACCCGAAAGAAATGATTATAGTTGTTTTTACAAATTCGTGTTAAATACTACAATCTGTCAACGACGGGTCGGCAAGATTTGAGGTAGTTATTACCAAAAAAAAATGCTGCCAGTGTACCACCAGTAGTACTGTGCGGTAGGACACCGCCAAAAAGAGTTGCAAAATTTAAATATTTGAGTCATTGGGCCTCAAAAGATTTGAGAGATAACTCGGATGTGGAGAGGGAGAGCAGGTCGCTGGCTGTTCGATGTGGCATGTTGGCCTACAGGTTTGTACTTTGTGTGGTTTGTATGTTACGTTGTACGATGATTACTACCAATCCTTTTACTCGTGCAGCTTGTGAGCTTGTGGGCGAACTTTACGCAGAAAGCATACAGTGACCTGCGTGTCCAATATGGCAACACGTTCTTGGTGTTGCTGGTGCTGTCGCATTATAATGTTGCGTAAAATTAGTCATTCGTGCAAAAAATAATTAGTTACCTCATAGGAAAGACAGTATCCCCCGCAACCCAAAATCTTGACATCATCCCAGCAGCGCCTTCCGTTGAGGTCGGTCTGCATGGCTTTGTGCGTGTGACGTTTGATCTTGCAGCGCCCAGTCAACGAGGCGCCAGTGCAGATCAGCACACAGCAGAACATCAAAGATATAGTGCTGACACTCAGGCCTCTCATGAATCCCGACATTTCTGACACTGGAATGATTTTGTTATAAGCACTTTCACTTCAGATAGACAAACCGACAGTTTGAAATTACAAAAGAAAATAGGTACTAGATAAATAAAATAGTAAGACTAAAATAGAAATTAAGCACAGTAAGAAGGATTAAAGAACCAATTGATCGCTAAGAAACTTTCAGACTCAATTAATAAAAGATTGGTAGAGAGACAATTGTTCTCAAACCTTGTCTGAAGCTTGATCCCGAACTGTGTGTCGAATCTCATCGCAGAATGATTTTATAAAGCAGCAAAGTGGACGTCACGGTATTTCTCTCACTTCGCTTCACAAGACTATGAGCCACGAGCCATTACCTTAGAATTACGCCGTTAAGCTGGATAAAAATAGAGAAGAATCGCCCCTTGAATACTTACATCACATTTGCATACTTAATTTAGTGCCTTTAGCAATGTTAGACGAAATACTATCTTCCCTAGTTATAACTATATGTCCAATAGCTACTTAGTTTGTAGTATATCAACAGTACAGAGCATAAAAACAAAAAATATCTCAAGAGATGAACGTCGTCTGTAATCCCACAAATTCATTTTCCTATAGCGAAGTGTAAATGTACATTTTACACATATAAAAAGACGCTAACAAGATAAAAATAAAGTTAATAAATAAACAACGAGAGCTACTAAATAACAAGATCTCAAGCCGACCCAAAAAAGTCATTAAAAGCGGTGGTGCAGAACAAATTGGCTCATTTGTGCGAGTTCCTTGTGTCGCATCCCGCGGTCCCGCCTGATGGAGTGATGGCCGCGGTTTGAGCAAATTCAAAGTTCAAACTAATTGCATCGCGTTCCTCATACCTTATGTCCGTATAATTATATAAATCTCAGTAAGTCACCGACCCTGCGTACGTAAACATGTGTTGCAAGAGGTTTTTAAATTCAGATCAAGTTTTAGAATGCAAGTAATGAAGTAGTCGAAATTCCAAAACTGATACATTTACGATATAGCAAATACCAAAGAGAATTAAACCACCATTGGCAAATAATTGTTACAGTAGGCATAGTCTGTAGTCATAGCAAGCGTGTAACTGTAGTCATAGTTTTGCAAAATTGAAAGTCGTTAAACAAATTTTCTCAGTTGACCCTAGTTAATCAAGCAAGATGCATTCATACGAACTTAAACTGTGTAAGAAACTCTTACTCGTATAAACGGCTTTCCCTAAAATTAAAGTAGTTCATTGTACAGCCTTTGAGTTTTGAAAAGTTTGCACCGCCGCCAGCACCTTTTAAAAGTTTAAATGAACCCTTTTTATACTAACAATAGCTTTTAATTTTATGTAGCGTGAATCACCTCATTTGGATTGTTATGTATCTACATAATAGGTAGGTACTGTATGTATATAGTGACTGTGAGCTAAACAACCCCTGGCGCATTCATCGTTTTGGTGCAATTTGTGGGCATTGTGTTTGTCCATATTCGCCGGTGCCCTGCACTTGTGTAAAGTAGACTTATTGCTGACAGGAAAGTGCACCACAGAGACCTATTGTATTCGGTCTCTGCTAAGATTAAATTCAAACTAAATGAAAAGCAATTTATTTTAATGTACCTATTTCAAACAAGAATATCATTAATAAAAGTGGGTTCAATAGATATAGCTAATCAATCATAATATTTATAGTCTTTTTTTTGTTGTCTCTTCAATTGTTATCAAGGTTTTATTTTGCCAAGTTGATATTTTTGGCAATGCTGAATTTCATATCTTACTTCGTTTTTGATCAAAGAGCGCAGCATACGGGCTGACCGTCTGAGTATCGAATAGGCTTTCAAAATAGGTACCTATTACCTAGCCTAGGTACCAGCTAGCTACCTACTCTTACCTACCTACCTAGCTAGGTACCTACCCTTCAACAGGTACCTGCTAGCGGTAGCCATGTGTAATTAAGATTCTAGTCTAAAGTTTTACTTTTATATAGGTAGGGCCTCTGACTTGTAAGTAATCGTAGATTCTAAATTACTTACAGTACGGCCGTTCTAACTTGGCGAGTCTGAAGTTTAGCTCTGCGAACTTTAGCGCTTGTGCACTCGTAAAAAAAAGAATGGATTTAAAAAAAATAATGCCAATAACTACCGCAATAATATACCTACTGCCTCGCCAAGTTCGAACAGCCGTACTGTAATTAACAAACTTGCTAATCATATGCTAGATTTGATTCAAATTTTAAATTAAGAACTAGTTATTCAGTCAATTCAGTGTTTAAAAATTAATCAAAATTATGTTTCTTTTTTTTAATATAAATAATACTTATTTCTGTTGATTTGAGTTTGACTTACGAATCTGCTAATCAATTTCTGACGCAATGTTTAATCTTGATTTTATATCCGATTCAGCAATCCTGCTCCAGCCGTTCAATTTGCTGTTTGAATACCGTTATGGACTTAAGGCTTAAGGTAAGGCATGATTACAAGCTCCCTCCCATTGCTACCATGTAAAGTTAACAATCGGCAAATAGTTATGGCGATCACAAAACCCCCGATGACATTACTGCAGTGATTCATAAAGTTCCTGATCGAGATACTTGGAAAGCACCATAACCGACGAACTATTTGTCAGTGAAGTTAATAGTTTGGTCGGGCAATTTATATACATATAGAGATAGGTAACTAAGTATATTTTTTGGGTTGGGAAATCATCAAGTCATCAAGACACTCCTTCTGCTCTCCGTGGAGCGAGAGGGAGTGTCAGACATTTATTGACTAAAATGAACCCGTATTCCTTCAGTTTCCCCTTTGCATTCCAGGGCCAACCCTTGTATAGGTAGGGTTGCCATATCTCAAGATTTGTCCTGATATTTCAGGATTTTTGGACTCTTCTCAGGATTACAGCTGGATTTTGCAATTCTCATGAAATTCTCTGGGTTTTTTAAAGATCTTTTTAATAAAAAGTTAAACAAACTATAATAATCTATTTTGGTAATAATTGCCCAATTTTGTATTATATATTACCGCCCCCCTCGCTTTGAAGCCATGTGTAAAGCGTGAGCGAGATCCGCAGAATATAAAAAACGATAATATAATATTACATAAAAATCTCAGGGTTTTTCAATGCAAATCAGAGCTTTTCTCCGGACTTTTGTTTTTTTTCTGTAACGAATGTCGCCCGGTACGAATCAAACCTCCGCCGACAATGCGTGTTCCATGAGCATCTCTAGAGATGTCAGCAAAACTGAAGAGGCCCAGTGGGATCGATGCGATGCCTGCTAGGGCTTCATTCAATGACTTTTCCCGCTCTAGGGCGGATCGGAATTTATTTTATGTACCTCTTACAATAAAAAAAAATACAAGTTGCGGTTGGTCATTAGTCATTATACATTAGTGATTCATAGGATAGGATCGTAGGTAGGTCCGGTTACCACGGCTACCCCGTGTCAAATACTTAGTCGACTAATAAGTGGGTGCCACTTAGGGCCTATGCACACCACGTTTTTTTTTAACACGCCGTCGACGCGCGTTTGTGGCAATACAGACGCGATACGCACGCGAATCAGACGTAGCCTGTAGACCTTTACCGTGACCGTCGACGGCGCGTTTAAAAAAAGTGCTGGGCACACGCCCTTAAGCGTGTCCTTTCGCCTAATTATAATTAGTTTTAGAAAGGTAACCTATTTAGCCAGGCTTCATTTAAGTATAGTTTTTCAAACCTACATTTAGGAATAATAAGGATAAGAAAGAATTAAAAAAAAAAAGAATTTTGTACCAGAAATTTTTAAACTTAGGTAGGAGTACTTATAATATTAATTTGATATTGGCTAACAAGTTGTATTTTGTCAAAATAATTAGGTACATCAGATGTACTACATCTGTATCTTGGAGGCCGAAATAGTTGTAATATAATGAATATAATAATAATAATAATAATAATAATAAAAATGAAATAAATAATAAAAAATAGTGAAAATCATCAAGATCGAAAAAAAATGCAAGATAGACAGATGACACATGTCATTTACATGAATACATATATGATGAATTTAATGAAACACGGAATGAAAATACAATTAAGATGTTGACGAGAGCAGCTGCCAGACGCGCACGCCTTCCACCCCCGGGCTCGCCGCTCAGCTCCGCCTCGCGACCGCCGGACTTCGGATCACCAGCTTTACCGGCGGCTGCAGTTGCGTCGAGCTCGAGCGACGAGTATTTTTCCCCGCCAACGTCGCCAACACCTGTACGTCGGCCGGGGAGAGGCCGGCCACCGATCAGCTTGGGATCTAGGGGCCAACCGGCCCCGAGCCGGGTCCCCGCTGCCGGTGGTTGTGTGCAGCGTATGAGATGGACTCAATCTATGAACGAGAACGTCATGCGCGCATATTACGGTGCTACAGAGGGGGGAACTAACCTCACTGCGTACCGTGTTAGGATGCTGTCTCTGTTCCAGGACTTAGAACCAACCGTAGACGTCTCGGCGCAACGATTGTCGGATCAGGTGCGGGTAATCCAGCGCAGTCATAGGTTGGATGACGCCGCACTTGATAGGCTGCGCTCAGAGGTACTGAGCAACCGTATCGTCCCGACTCCAACACAGACCGTGGTGCTACCGGCCAATGACGCAATCTCACTGCGGTCCCATCATGTGGAGAATGAGTTAGATGATAGGGTTGAAACAGTAAGTAGCCAGTGCAACGAAAGACTGAGGAGCGCTCTGGAGGATGCGCTTCGAGAGTTTAGATCGACTCCGAGTGAGCTTAGGCCCCGTTTACCTCGGTTGCCTATGCACAAAAAAAATAGGGCACTAGTGTGTGCTCTGGACTCGCTGCTTAAGAATGTTTTTGAGAGCAGCGAGGACCTCCTTGATACGCACGCCATCCTGTACTGCGGGGCTGTTGCAGCATGTCGCCTAGCTAACGTAAAGTTCCCAAGACATGATGTAGCTATTCGACCAAAGCCTGCCGCTCCAGCCTGGCAATGCAGGATCGAGAGGCGTATTGATGAGGCCAGAGCACTCATTGGTAAACTATACTGCTTCAGGGAGGGCAATACACGACCACGCGTGATGCGTTTCGTGAGACGGGCGTTTTCGGGGACTGGAACAAATCCCCGAGAATACATGTCACGTGTCACGGAGCGCATCGACTTCCTGAAGCAGAAAGTTTGTGCATGGGCCAATCGTATTCGGAGGTATAAGCGTCGGGTCGATCGGTACTCGCAGAATCGAATGTTCCAGAGCGATGAGAGGTGGGTGTACAGAGCTTGGGAGCGACCCGAACAAAATGTGATTGACGGACTCCGCCCGGATATTGCCGCCACGAATGCATTTTGGCGCAGTATCTGGTCGGAGCCCGTATGTCACAGTGAGGATGACTGGATGCGGGATGTCGAGCGTGTGTGCGAAGCTATACCAGAAATGGAGAAAGTTTTAATCAGCCCACTGGACGTAGCCAGAGCAGTTCGTCCGCTACCGAACTGGAAATCTCCAGGACCGGACGGACTGCACAACTTCTGGCTTAAATGGTATAGCAGCTCACACGCGCTCCTGGCATCTCAATTCCAGTCAGCCTTAGAGTCTGGGTCGTTGCCTCAGGTTTTAACAACTGGTGTCACCCACCTGCTCCATAAGACAGGTAGTCCCGCGGAGCCCAAGAATTATAGACCAATTACATGTCTGTCGACGGTCTATAAACTTCTTACATCCATCCTGAGAGCGAAAATTAATATACACATTGAGAAAAACTCAATTATGTCTGCCTCTCAGAATGGATGTAGGAACGGTTCTCGCGGTACTAAGGAGCTACTCCTCATCGACATGGCCATAAGCCAACAGGTTCGTCGATCCCACAAGGATCTGTCGATATGTTGGATAGATTATAAGAAGGCCTATGACTCTGTGCCACATACATGGCTCATGAGGGTGTTAGAGTTGTATAAAATAGATGCAACTCTACGCATCTTCCTTGAGTCATGTATGGGGCAATGGAACACAGTCCTTCGCTATCCAGGATGTCGATCAATCCAGAGGGACGATGAGCCTATATGGATTAAACGGGGAATATTTCAGGGCGACAGTCTGAGTCCGCTTTGGTTCTGCTTAGCTCTGAATCCTCTAAGCACATTGCTAGAGGAATCAGGGTTGGGCTATCGGTTGAGAAGAGGTGGTCAGGTTCTATCCCACCTTCTTTACATGGATGATCTGAAACTCATTGCCCCCAACAAATTACGGCTGATGGACCTACTAAAGGTAACTGAAACTTTCAGTAGTGCCATCAGAATGGAATTTGGTGTGGATAAATGTGCAGTCATGCATGTAAAGCGAGGGGAGATTATGGAATCTGAGGGGATTCAACTCTCGGATTCCATACAACTTAGATCCCTCCCCTCGACCGAAACCTATAAGTATTTGGGTATGTCGGAAGCGTTAGGCATTAACGTCGTTGACATGAAGCAAACGTTGAAGGAGCGTTTCTTTGGCCGCCTAAAGAAGGTTTTAAACAGCCTTCTGTCAGGCGGAAATAAGGTGCGCGCCTTCAACGGCTGGGTCATGCCGGTTTTAATGTACTCTTTCGGCATACTCAAATGGACTCAGACCGAGCTAGATGCCCTGGACAGGCGGGTCCGTACATTGCTGACCGCAAATCGGATGCATCACCCACGATCATCGGTGATGAGATTGTACATCCCGCGGAAGTGTGGAGGTCGAGGCTTTCTGAACGCAAAGACTCTACACAACCGCGAGGTGTGCAACCTCAGAGAATATTTTCTCAAAACTGACGTGGGTATGCACCGCGATGTGGTCGCAGTTGACAAGGGACTCACCCCGTTGTCCATGGCTAAAGAGAACTGGCGCAAACCTGTGGTAATTACTACTGATGACCGCAAGGAAGTGTGGAAAGGCAAGGAGCTCCACGGGCGCTTTTACCGAGCTCTTCATGAGCCCGATGTTGACTTCACGGCGTCCGTGGCCTGGCTACGTTTCAGCAACCTCTTTGGGGAAACTGAAGGTTTTGTCTGTGCGATTATGGACGAAGTTATTCTAACGAACAACTACCGGAGATATATTATGAAGGACGGAACGGTTGACGTGTGTCGGGCATGCCACCGTCCGGGTGAGTCCATCAGACATATTATCTCTGGTTGTTCTCGTCTGGCTAACGGCGAGTACTTGCACAGGCATAACCAAGTAGCCAGGATTATTCACCAGCAACTTGCCTTGAAGTACAACCTAGTGGATTCTGAGGTACCGTATTACAGGTATGTGCCCGACCCAGTTCTCGAAAATGACCATGCCACGTTGTACTGGGATCGGTCTATCATCACTGACCGGACTATTGTTGCCAATAAGCCGGATATAGTGGTGATAGACCGGTTAGCGCGCCGCGCAATAATAGTCGATGTCACCATCCCACATGACGAGAATCTCGTGAAAGCTGAGAAAGAGAAACAAATCAAATATCTCGACTTAGCACACGAGGTTGTCGACATGTGGAATGTAGACTCGGCTATCATTGTGCCGATTGTCGTGACTGCCAACGGCCTTATAGCCAAAAGCTTCGACGACCACCTGTCGAAGCTTTCGTTGCGCGGTTGGATCAAGGGCCTGATACAGAAGGCAGTACTCCTCGATACGGCTCGCATTGTGAGGAGGTTCCTTTCTCTGGAGCCCTAACCACCGGTAGCTTGGACCCTGCTCCCGACACCGGCGGACTACTGTTTTTATATTTTTAAATGTTTTTTTTATATATATATTTGTATTCATAAATATTTAAAAATAGAAAAATATGTAAGGAAAAAAATAAAGGAAATAATAATAATAATTTTTATTTTCAATTAATACACACAGCGTATACACATAGCACAATATGGAGGGCCAAAGTGCGTAGGTCCGCCGCCGGGATTCCGATCCCGATTTCCGTAAGCGCGGGCTTGCGGACGGCGAGCAATGAGTAACTCGCCGTCCGACCGTCCGGTAACTGTCCGAACCGAGCCCAAGTCGTCTATGGCGCGTATCGTTCCACGCGCGCCCCAAAAATTTGTTAGCAAACCGTAGGGGCCCAGCAGGGTGGAAACTGCCTACTGGGGCCAAAGATCGATTACTGAAAGGAATATTCGGCCCCGGTATGAAAGGCAACGGGGTTTTTACCCGACTGCGCCAGAAGGAGGGTTATGTTTTTCGAGAGTATGTATGTATGTTTGTATGTATGTATGTATAATTGTTTGGCACGCTCTGCAGCCTGAACGGCTCGATGGATTTTAGCTTGAGAGGTGTCGTTACATTCGTATTTACTATGAGAGTGACACTGGGTATATCAAAATTAAAAAAAAAAAAACAAAATGATGAATTTTTGGCGCCAAATTCAAATATTTGGCACGCTCTGTGGCCTGAACGGCTCGATGGATTTTAGTTTGCGAGGTGTCGTTAGATTTGTAATTACTGTGAAAGTGATATCGTAAAAAAATAAAACTAAAAAAGTAAAAAATAAAAAATGGTAATTTAAAAAACTAAAAAACCCGACTGCTTTTCCGAGTATTCATGAAAAAGCCCTAAAACAAGAAAGCCGTTGTAGCAGTCGGGACCCATGACATCATAGATCTACTGACTAGACGGCTGACTTTCTAGAATGGGTCCCGACTGCTACAACGACTTTCTTGTTTTAGGGCTTTTTCATGAATACTCGGAAAAGCAGTCGGGTTTTTTAGTTTTTTAAATTACCATTTTTTATTAGTCAGTAAAAGCCTGACACTATCTCCCGCCGCGTCCAAGGATGCGGAGATGTCATTGGATGATTTTTCCAACGACAAAAAAAAAATTGCGTTGGTATCCACCAGGTAGGTAATAGGTTGGCAGGTCAGACGTGCACCCAAGAACAAACAAAGTCAATGATCGTACCTACCTAGCTAATACCCACGTAGATAAAATACAGTAGGTAAAAGAATGAGAGTGATGACCATGTAGGTAGGTTTATATATGGTTATCACTATTCTATTATCTTGTAACTATCTATGTTGATATTACATCATTTTTTAGGTTTAAAGTCTTTAAAAAAAAAAAAAATTTCACCCACTCTACGTGGAGTGTCAGTGTTTTTTTTTTTTTAATATTGATAGGTTCGCACCTGTGTTCCGTTGCTCTTTGCGTTTCAGCGTCTTGGTAAGAGCGGTTTCGCACTGCGTCCGATCCGAATTCGATCCGAACCCGTGAAAGTATAGTCCGTAGTAGCTGTAGAACTATTTCATTACATTAAAATTGTGGCGGGGTGAGCACGCACACTTTTCTACACTAGTGCGAAAAAGTGACAATTGCGTGCCTAAAAGCGGGTTTTTGTCGGAATCGGATCGGACGTAGTGCGAAACCGCTCTAACTGTTTCGAAGATTCCGACAGCCCTAACTTGACATAATATACATCCTTATACCTAACGAAAACCGAAAAGCGACGGCTTTTTAGTTGTTTACACTCGCAATAAAGTCGTGGTTTCCAAAGTGTTACCGTTCTACGTTACTTTCATGTTATCGCCCGGGAAAGATACACGCAAGCTTTGCAGGGAGTTAAGTTAACGGCACGTGTCGTTTCAAGTATCAGTGTGAGTGTAGTGAATTTTTTTAGTGAATAAACTCTCTTTATCCAATATTCATTCATGTGTTAAATAGAACAGGTAACTTTTTTTTATAAGTTGTGAGTATTGTGCTTATAGAAACGTTGTTAATTTATTTGCATTCCCGAATTTATTGCAAATAACTCGATACGAACTTTGATTATGGTACCTAAAGGATTAATTTAAGATTCAAATAATTAAAATAATGCAAACATGTACTTCTTGGTACAATGTAACACAAAACGACTATAATTAGTAACATTTTTATTTTTCTTTTCTCATGGCTATAACTTTATTTTTTGTTCACAAAACTAGCCAGTTTTTATAATAAATTATTATAAGTACCTATCTCAAAGATAGAATAGGCAAACTCTAGGATTATATATTTTAGATAACTAATAGAAAAAAAAAATAAGTGTATCCATTACAAAAATAACAAGAAAATGTTTTCACAAAACTTTTTTTTGGCTAAACTGGCCAGCTGTTTTAATAAAATAATTATTAAAATCTCTTTCAGGAGTTCTCTTGCCTATATTTTTTTACATTTTGCGATTATAGTATTAAAACAGAAACAGCTAAATAAAATAGTACGTTTCGGCCACGTAGGATGGTTGGTTCTTGGAAAGCTGACCTGTAACATGATATTTCAGTAACAGGCCGTGAAATTGTCGGAACGTGGTAGGGACACGGGCGTGTTGGAGAGGAGCAAGCCAAATCTGGTTTTACTATGTAATAAAGTGAATCAAAATAGGAGGAGGTATATTTATTATTAATAAGGGGCGTGTCAGACATCGGTGCACAAACGAATACCATGAATCCAGTACATTTTTCTGGCTGGACCCCTAGTGGTGGAATATTTCATCGGCTTTTTCGTAATAAAAAACATCTGTACAATTTTTAAAATTTAAACTGTATAAAATCGTTATTGTAACCTTTTAAATGAATTGTTTTTTTTTTTTTTAATTAATTCATTACTTTTCAATTATTTATGTTTTCACTTAAAATGTCATAGGGTTTGACAACATCGTTATTCTAATCAATCCCGATGACACTTTTAATTAAAAAGTAATTTATTTATTATATACTTTATTGTACACCAAGATAAAAAGATAGTACAATTTTGAGACTTAAATAAAAACATACAATGGGCGGCCCATGCCGTGGGGCGGCCTTATCGCTATCTGCGATCTCTTCCAGGCAACCTGGGATGGAAAGAGATTGCCTGCACATAAAGTGGGGTTGCACTTGGTGCGTAACAAAACAAGTGAAATAAATAGGTGAAAAAACAAAGTACCTACATATTTAAAACTACATAGATACATAAATACATACATACTAAAATATAGGCAAGAAACAAGTGAAGACTACAATAGATACAGATAGAAACGAAACAACAAGGACAAGTAATATTCCTTCACAAACGTTTTGAAAATATAAGGTGATTGCGCGCGTTTAATTAATTAATTTTTTTCACTATTAATGTCATCGGGATTCGGGGTTGACTAGAATACTAAACGATCTTACACACTCCACACTTTAAATTAAAAAAGAAAAGATAAAAAAAAAAAAACTGGGCAAGTGCCTCGTACACAGAGGATTCCGTACAAACTAACTTAAGTAAATATGTAGCCCAATTCGCGAATCGAGTCTCGAAAATGTTATCCGAATCGACAATTTTTTTTTTGTGACGTAACTACAAAGCAGTTTATAGATTCATTACTACATTTACTATAAAACCTTTCTTCATGCCAAATTTCAAGGTTCTAGGTCAACGGGAAGTACCCTATGAATTTTGATTTCTTTGAGTGTGACAAAATATACGTTTTTTTACGACATAAACGGCTTTATCTTTTTTTTCGTTAACATAGACGTTTGACTTTTTCACAGCTTCAAGGGACCGCAGACTTGAGTTTTTTTCTTTTAAATTCAATTAGATACCTCTACGCGTTCCTGAGACAAAGGCTCTTGACAGACAGACGGTCAACAAAGTGATCCTATAAAGGGTCCGATTTTTCCTTTTCCCTAAAAACAGGATAAAGACAAAAAATGCCACCACTGGGAGTCCAGAATCACGTAATGGATCCATGGTATTTGTTTGTGCTACTGTCTGACACACCTTGTATTATATTATAT
Organism: Leucania comma; assembly: GCA_958295575.1. Taxonomy (NCBI): domain Eukaryota; kingdom Metazoa; phylum Arthropoda; class Insecta; order Lepidoptera; family Noctuidae; genus Leucania; species Leucania comma. The sequence goes on from OY282469.1 coordinate 9,244,849, forward strand.
ACCTACGTACATATTTAATTTCATAAACCCTGAATAATTCTTCGTAAAATCTGGCGCACGCGAGCCACTTGCTGTCTTGCAGTTTGAAAGCATAAACGTATTTTTTCAGCTCCGATGATAAAAGCAAGAAAAAAGTCGACAGTTAAAAGATTTCATTAAGTGGCGATGCTGATGACGGAGTGGTCGGAAGCAATGGTGACTGGCTGTTATGGTCAACTGCTATTGACAGTCTTCGCTCTTGCAATATTTTTTGGTAAGATGTATCTACCTGCTATAACCTAGTGGTAATTTGCAAATGTTGAGTCGTAGCAACTTAGTGGTTCTTCGCTACTGTTGCCTCGTAGCAACGTAGTGTTGCGTCGTGGAGCTACGCACGCTAGTGTTGTGTCGTAGACTCGTAGCAACGTAGTGGACTTAAGCTAACCTTGCGTCGTAACAACCTAGTGGTGCACGTGCTACGCTAGTGTTGTGTCGTAGACTCGTAGCAACGTAGTGGACTTGAGCTAGAGTTGCGTCGTAGCAACCTAGTGGTGCACTGGTGCTACGCTAGTGTTGCGTCGTAGCAATTTAGCATTTTAGCGTAGCACTACATAGCGTAGTGCTACGCTAAAATGCTAAATTGCTTACATAAAATCGATTCCTCGATATTTGACTGTCACTATCATACAAAAATTCAGTATAAATAATGTAACGCATAACCCACGGAACACAGAAAGAACCTGGAAATAGTAAGTAGGCGTGGCACTGTCGCCGCTAGTGAGTACTGCAATACGCACTTGCTGTTCAAGCGCTCTCATTCGCAAACTAGACTACGTCAACATACAATTTACATAAAATAATATTAAAATGCTTTATTGTGCCATTCTGGACTGTAAAAACCATAGTCGGGCTAAAAATCTAACTCATGGAGGTGTATCATACCACCGGTAAGTATTATTTTCGAATTTATTTTAATAAAATGAAAAAATAAAATTTCGTCAAACATTGCACAAGACATACAAACAAAAATTGCCCTTAACTTCATGCAAACAAAGTTAATTTTCTGTTCCCGGTTATTAGCCTTTCTGGAATATTCGCATTTCTACCTATACTTTTGACGCTATCCAAATAGTGCGTGACTTTATCGATAAAATCAATCGACATGTATTGCATTGCCTTTTTAAAATAAAAGTATTTATACTTGAGAGTATGAGTATTAAAATACAGATAATTATTAAATTAATAAAGTTAATAAAATAAATATTATAGGATGATATTCGTGATGCAATTTTAAATAAATCTAGCTAAAGAGCTTGGAACAACATAGGGCGTTTGAATTATACTTTATGTTTAGTTGTTGCCGGCTTCGTCCGATCACACTTTTCGTAACGAATGCATAATAACTTTAATTTCGGAAGTCAATGTCAAAAAATTAAGAAACCAAACCGTAAACACCGACTTCCGCAATCAAAGTTATTTTACATTATTTAGTTTTTTTGAAGTCAGTTGTATTTTTTTATAAAAGAGTTTTTTTTTTTTATTTTCAATATTAAACACACAATGAAAATAAATTACCTTTTTCACTACGTATTTATACTAAGTTCTTATTTGTGAAATTGCAATACTTGTTACATTGTTACACCTATATGTCCGTAATATTCAACATAAATAACATAACCTAAATTTTAAAACGGGCAACTAACTTGATCATTTAAAAGTGCTCGTTAATATTTTAATTAAATTCTTTTATCAAAATCAAATAAATATAAAACAGTGAAAAGATTATTATACAAATATAATAATCTTTTCACTGTTTTATATTGTCTTAAACTCAAATAGCAATGTAATAATAAAACATTGCGAGGTTTTCAGCATTTTTTTTCATTTACCCAGTATAAAATGAACAAATACAAACAAAAAGGTATTTGATTTACATGCAAATAAATACCCTTTTTACTACGTTTAGAAATTTCCCTACTACATATTAATTTCATTATTTTAATACTATTGCATATGATATTTTTTCGCTTTATATTTTATGTTTGTTTTCATACTATCGATATTATTACGATCGAATTAGGGTACGTCACTATTTGAGTAGCGACCTGCATTTGTGTCAGTGATACGCCATTCAAATACCACCCTTATTTTTATAATATTACAGTTCATACTGTACAACGCCATCTAGCGACGAGTGGCGGTACTTGGTAATCCAAGATGTATTTCTTTCTTGTTTTTGTCAATTTGATTTATAGATCGTTGACATTAAAGTTGCATTTCGTATAACATTTTTTTTTTAAATTTGTTTACGCCCAATTTTTGTTTTAGCCAATCGTATCTTCCGGTTTGCAGTAAGAGTAAATCGTAAATGTGTGAGTTTGGCGACACCGGTTCTGGTACAAACATTTTCTCAAGCTACTTCTAGTGTCTTTCTGTGTTCTGTGGCATAACCCTGAGACCACTCTCTGTCTTTGTGCAGAGGCCTGAGTCCCAGCAGTGGAAATAGGCTGATGCAATGCAATACTATGTAAAGCAAAAATGATACATTAAATCGTCAATCAGGTAGCACATTACCCCGTGAGGTGCTGGAACTGCATGTGCCGACGGACGTGACGTAAAATGATACAATCTTTTTAATATTCTTTCTCTTTGTGCAGAATACGGAGCAACCAGCCTTGAGCTGCTAGAACTCCGAGTACCTGCGCACGTGGCGCAAGGCACGCACGCGGTGCTGTCATGCCGCTGGGCTCTGGGTCCATCCGAGGTGCTATATTCCGTCAAGTGGTACAAGGACGGCAAGGAATTTTTTCGCCACGTCCCTCGCGACCACGAGTCGCGCAGGAAATTCCCGCTACCCGGGGTCGATGTGGAGGTTAGTCTCATCTGAAATGCTCCTGTTAGTGACTTGAACTGTCTCACTGCTAGGCAAATGCTTCCCTTTACTCCACCGAACAGTCACAATTGCGGTACTACTTCTTCCCAATTCTTAAGAAAGACAGCCAAGTCATCCCACCATCTCTTTCAAGTTTATAGCACAGGCTATAACAAATCTAGCCTATGTTTCTTATAGAATAAGGCATAGATGTGTCACAGTAAATAATTTAATGTGTAATTTACCCGATAGTTATAATGCGTATAATTATAGATATGATTAATAAATCACTTAATTCACACGCAGGTCCATAAAACTAATTCCACTCGGAAATTCATGATGCTTCCAAGACATATCTCCATTCACACTTTTATATCCACTTATACCACACACTTATTTTAAATTTAAATCACTCGTATGATTGTCGCAGCAATCGGATTCGTCCGGGTCGAATCTGGTGCTGTCAGCCAGCACATCCGAGACGGCCGGACGGTATCGCTGTGAGGTTTCCGGTGAAGGGCCACTATTCCCCACCGTATCCGGACATGCAGATTTGGATGTCATCAGTGAGTTCACATTTTTTTATTAACAATTTTTTTGTATAATGGTGGCCCTAAGGATAAAATCGTTGTTCTACCCATTTCTAGTCCTTCCGGAGTATGGACCAGTTTTGTCAGGATTCCGATCGAGATATCGCATCGGGGATCGCGTGCAGGTAAACTGCACTTCTGGTCGGTCCAGACCATCCAATAGCCTCTCGTGGTACATCAACGGCGAGCCTGCACCAACCACGGCAATGAAGCCATCGATCCATCGAACCTTTGCTGACTTGGAAACTACTACGCGGGTGTTAGATTTTATATTAACCGAGCAGCATTTTAAGAGTAATGGACTCAAAGTCAAAGTAAGTTGAAGCATCACTTTATATAATTGTAGGTACCTAAATAACGAAAAACACCGACTTCTGAAATTAAAGTTATATCAGCAATGTGTATTTTTTTGTAAAACCATCATATTTTTATTTTTAACGTTTTATTACGTCCTGTTCCAGTGTCTAGCAACCATTGCAGCTATCTATTGGCGAAGCAACGAAGAAAGCGCTCTATTAGAAAAAGAGAAGATCATTAACAAAATAACACTATTCACACCAGGAACAAACACAAGAGCCGACCGTGTCCACTCTAATTTAGCGAAATTACTCACTAGTTCCTCCAGCAGTATTGTTATTTTGCTTTTAGCGGCTTTCTGTATAAGGCTCTGTTAGATTTAAGACAAGATTATTTGATAAGAAATGAATGATTGGTCTGGCGAGAGCATGGAGAAAATAACCATGGTTATTTTCTCCATGGGCGTGAGGAAACGACTTATCGAATTACTAGCTGGAATTAGCGAAACTAGCTCACTCAACCTTTTTAGTTCCATCGACTATACATATAATAAGTTTGTATACCGAGCATTGGTTGTATTTTATGAAAAATAAAAACGTAAAGTAATGACTTCATTACTATTTTATTTTTATTTATGACAGTATCAATAATAAATAATTAAATAAACTCAAATGAATTTGTTTTTCCAGAATTCCAGTGTTTAGCAATATAATGTAATAGTAGTTTATAGGTGCAACCTATTTATGAGCAATTAAGTGGGGGATCAAAAAGATGGCACCTATAAGTAGGTCAGAAAACGAAGTGAAGAAAGTTGAAAATATTAAAATTTGTAAGCAAAGTCTTTACGAGATTAAGGACCCACCGGCTCCACTTAGTTCACTTGGGTCTTTTCGCAGTAAGTACCTAAATGAACATTTTGAAATGTAGGTAGGTACCTACTGATGTAGATGTAGGTATACTTTGATTATAGACAGGTATATAATCAAAGGAAATATATACCCTTCCAATAGTTTTTTTTTTTTTTTTTTTTTTTAACGTAGCTAAAATCATCCTTGGATTAGCCATTTAGTAGGTAGCAAGTGTAGCAAATGCTATAGTAGGCCCCGTGCATAACGGGGACACCGCGCGCAACACAAGAAAGTGCAAAATAACTTTCGGAAGTCGGTGTTTCTATAATAGTTTGAGCTCTTCGTTATTTAACACCGACTTCTGAAATTAAAGTAATTTTGCACTTTTTTGTGTTTTTTTTTTTTACATTGAAGTCGGTTGTATTTTATTTTTTTGTAAAAGGTTTTTTATTTCACAGTTTTTAGTTGTAGTAGGTACCCATCAGCCAAACTTAAATAGATACCTTCCACCAATCAGTTCCATCATTCAATCATCATGACAATCCTAATAATACCAAACATGGCTACGATACCTACACTGATTTGTAACAGAATTCCTTATTTTATCTACCTTCCCGGCTTCATCATCAGATAAGTTCTATGTATCCCCTCCCCTTCTTCCTTCAGTCAGTCACTGACTACATGTATAAATAAAGCAATTTTACTTGTTACGACAGTTCTGCTATGATTTTTCCGTTCTATATTTTCGAAGTTCATCATCAGATAAAAACAATATTTCTATGGGACCAATTCGGTAGTATAATCTTTCAATCAAAACAAAAAAAATCTAAATCGGTTCATAATTGACGTGAGATATCGGAGAACATACATAAAAAAATACATGTAGTCAAACATAGAACCTCCTCCTTTTCGAAGTCGGTTAAAAATAGTCAAAATGTCTTTTGTTCGATTAGCATCTTTTCATTATCACGTAGGTATCGGCACGAATTCTCATGCAAGATGTAGTATATATTGGTCAATCAACAATAAAGGATTGACTACTCCTGGGAGCCCTTACCGTACCTTATCTTATCGAAGCACTAAGGGTCGAAACACATAACCGCGTTGGCCGCAATGCAGAATTTAGCGATGTGCACCGCATCTAGAGCATTTAATTGTTAAATGCACCGCGGCGCGAATACCTTAGCTTTATTGAATGGATACATGGGCGTAGCTACCGCCGTATCTGCCATATCAATTATAATGGGCCCCCGGGCTACAGGGCCCCCACGTGGGCAAAAAATCGCAACATGTACCTAAACCACAAACGTCTCGTAGGGTAAACCAAGTATTTATAAAAAATAAAATAAAAAATATACGGGTGCCCTGTGAGACTTGTGATACGGGCCCCTGTGTGACTAGCTACGCCACTGAATGGATATAACCAGTATCTTCTTTGTCATTTATTTAAAATAGAGTAATGAATTCTTAATAATCGATCCGTGGCAGAGAATCATCTATCCACACTCAAAAATCTTAAGAAACTGGTTGTTCCTGAAAGATACGACAATTAACTGTAAAAGTTGCGTTGTGGCGACACGAATATGAGCGGCGGCTGGCACTGCCGATTTTAGCGGCGCGGCGCGACAACTAGGCATGGGCTAACTATGTCCGATATAAGATTGGATGTGTAGTATATCATCGCAACGCGGTTATGTGTTTCGGCCCATAGGGAGGGTACCGTTTTTAAATAAAATTCTTTTAAAACCATTGCGAGTGAAATGATGGTATATTTTGTTTTTCAATAAAATTACACTTGAGACCTGCTATTATCTGTGCTCATTTGTATTATCTGTCCGCAGAAATGTCATATTTTATTCTAAAGGTGTGTGTACAAGGTACACAAATAATAAATAAAAACAGTCTACCACACAAATAACTATTGGTGAATTTAAATATTGCAGATTGTATTGCCTCATTTTAACTCTACTGTGGTGATATGTGTACGAATTCCCTTTAGTTTTATTTCATGATAATGTAGAAGAAGCGGTCCATCTGTTGCTGTAGGAGTAAAAAACAGCCACAAGTCCATTCAACAGCTATGTGGTCGTCCAATGTGCACACTAGTTTATTTCGACTTCAACAAAAACAATGATGATATCGCTTCAGTAGTTCGGCAATAAAATACAGCGCACTCCGTCTAATAATTAAAATGTCTAATAGACCACATTCTAAATCCCGAATAAAAGTTTGTAATAAATCTGTGTTTCACCTTCAAGACAAAAAAGCAGACGAAAACGAATTATCTCTTGGTTTGATAAAATCTGCGAAGAGGACCGGACAACTCAGTTTATGCAACAGGGGACTGGGGACAGGTGAGACGGAATTATTTATTACATGTATTGTAATTGACTTGAGTGTACGGTACATAAAACTGCGACTTAAATATTCGCTCACGGTGTTTTCATTTTTAAATTTCTGGCCTGACTGAGGGTCCTTGTTATGGAAAATGTTCAAGCTTATAGAATCAGTAGAATATAAAATGTAGAATATTATGGTATTATGTATATATATAGCCTATAAGTAAAACTATGCTATTTTAAACATAGCATATTTTAAACATGGCAAATGTTGTTCTGCCCTTTATATACTCTGACTGTAAAAAAATAGCCCACAAACCATTCTCAGACCTACCAAATAATATAAAAAAATATTTTTAAAATCAGGCAAGCCATTTCAGAGAATTATAAACAATGACACAAGATTTTTATTTACTATTTGGTAAATTTTGTTTTTAGAACGTTAGACATGCTAAAACAACAAAACCTTTCAAAAAATTATGCTTTAATAAATTTTCTTTTTCTACATTTTCATATAAAACTGCGGTTTTAGTGCCAGACAATGTTTGGAAAATTGATGAGTTGGTGTTGGATGAAACCAAGGAGGTTGACTTCACTAGAAATGATGCTAACAAGTGGTGGACAGCAGAGCCACTGAAGACTCTTGACCTCAGCTCCAATGCTATAAAAGTGATATCAGCCAATGTCAAGTTTCTGCAACACTTAGTTAACCTCAAGGTGAGCAGATCAGAGACACTTGATTGCCTTTAATATCATCAATTCTTTATGTTAATTTTTGCTTATCAGACATGTATTCAGAGCAAAACTTATTATACTATCTACTACATAGAAACCAATTTAAAATCGTAATGTTTTAATCATAAAATTTTAAATCCTTGCATGTTCAATAAATCTATCATGTAGCTATAAGTAAAGACATAAAACTTAAGATTTATAAAGCATTCATTTTATCTTACTTTGCTTATTAAAATTTTTAATCGAGTAAGAATTCATTATATTTGATTGATTGGTGCTAGATTTTTCAAGATGAAGGTCAAAAATACATTGTTTAGAACATAATATTGTCTTTTTCCAGCTTCACGACAATGCCATATCAAGTTTACCACCGGAGTTTGGTGAACTGAAAAGCCTTATGAACCTGAGTTTATCTCACAATAGGCTGGTAACACTTCCAAAAGAATTCTACAGGTTGACTGAGTTGCGCTGGCTGAGTATATCTCACAATGAACTTTCGAAAATAGAACCAGACTTTGGAGATCTGGTTATGCTGACCTTTTTGGTGAGAAATTGATGTGATTTGAAGGGTTCACTGGCGTTTTATATTCTACTAAATTAGATGGGTAGTACATAGTGACAGATATTTGGTTATTTTAATTAAAGGCTCTGTTGCTTAGCAACCATATTCCCAAAAAAATACTATTTGTAATTTACCTCTTGAGCACCTATCTCCAAAAGCAAGGTATTTTGAACTTACTGCTTATGAAAATACAGTGTAATAGCACTTCCAGGCATTTTCTGTATGGAGTGTTATTTCCGGAAAGAGACTACTTGGCCCAAGTAGAAATATTCCTGGACATACTGTACATTTTCCCCTAAATAGTTACAAAATAAAAAAAATACAGTTAAATTACTAGACAATAATAATGTTTAACAATTTGGTTTGTTTGTTGTCTCAGGACTTATCACACAACAAATTGAAGATGTTGCCTCCGGGAATGGGATACCTGGTAAGGGTTGTGGAAATCAATCTATCTCACAACGAGCTTCAAGAGCTACCCCCAGATATTGTTAATCTTCGAGGTGATTATATTTTATTAGATACTGCAGTATTAATCTAGGTTTTAAAGATATCTGTTCCTGTCTTTATTACTGTAAATATTGATAACATGTTAAAGAATGAGGGAAAAGAAAGTGAATTATGTTACATAATTATGATTGTGATTCTAATTTCATCACAATCATAATTATGTAGAAAAATGTGCATAATGATGACTTGCGTGGGACAACTGTACTGATTGGTTCATAGGAAAATGAATTTTAATGTTTTAAGCTTACAGTTCAGATACCATTGCAACTAAATTTCTTTTTTTATTTATATCAACAGTTCATATTCAACTTTCTGTCTATGCATTTAAATTTCATATTTGTGTGAGTTTTAAAATCATGGTTTCCATTATAATATTTAATGAAATAAATGTTGTTGTGGGTGTTTGTCTCTTGACCTATGGCCTGGATGTTTATGGTGTAAGATTTAGAGACATCAATATGCAAAAATTAGAACATGTGAAAGGCCTATATCCATCAGTGGATAACTTTTCATTGAAATTATAATAATGATGTTATGAGAAATTAAATCCCTTATGACGAGAAAAATAAAATATTATTAATTTTGTGACATGATAATATTACATTCTTTCAGATTTAAAGAAAATGAATATTAGCAACAACTGCCTTAAAAAGTTACCGCCACTTGGAGAACTAAGAAGAATGGAGATATTGGACGCGAATCATAACGACATTGAAGAGTTACCCGACTTTTATGGGTGTTCCGCCCTCAAAGAATTATATATTGCTAACAATTTTATTAAGGTACTAGTGAATCGCCCCGGCTTCGTCCGAATGCAAATTATATACACAAAACCTCCTCATTTATTGCTCTTTATATTAGTAAAAAACTCGTCAAAATCTATTGCGTCACTTAGGTACAGTTAGCGGAAAAAAGGCAGACGAAAAGCCGCTTTGTTTTATAGTATGCAAAAAGAAAGGTCGATTCAAATGTATTATATTACCACTGCTCTCAAAACGGTGAAGTAAAACATCGTGAGGTACCAAAAATTCAGAGACATGTGACATCCACCAATCTGCACTGGGCCCGCGTGGTGGATTACGGCCCATTCCCCGTCCTCGAGAGGAGGCCTGAGTCCCAGCAGTGGGAACATTATAAGGCTGATGCTATATGTATTATGCTGAAGTGTTCCAAATCACCATCTTTGAATTTTTATTATTACTGATAGACTCGCATCTTCATCACTTAGGTACTATTTTAGAGAGATAGTGATCAAAATCACTATCTCACTACGGCCCTGGTATCTAAGGCAACGAAGGTACGGGGTGGGTTTTTAGTCAGTAAGAGTCTGACACTATTTATCGCTACGCCCGAGGGCGGGAGATGTCATTGGATAATTTTACTCACCACTAAAAAAAAAATCACTAAGTATCTCTCTAAAATAGTAAGTGATGATGTGGTCTACAGACAGTAACTTGAGCTTGCTAGCCTGAAATCGCACGACGGGGTCGCGGCAGACTGAGAAGATGACGGGACGACTTAGATGTCCTCCTAAGGAATTGGCAAGTTGTCCAGCAGTGGGACAGTAAAGGCTAGATTTTTTTTTGTTTTCTGATCTTGCCCACCACATCTGTTTATAGTCTGGAATGACTGATTCATTCCAGACTATAAGCAGATGTGGTGGGTGCTTTTTGTCGATTAGGATGCTGCTCCCATTAGAGCCAGCCCTTTACTCTTCACTAGTTGGATCTCAGACAATCTAATCGTCGAAAATATCACGCCGCTTTTTAAGCCGACGTATGGTGCCTGCTAGCTGGTTTTGACAACGACAGTCTTAGTTTATGGTTCGCTAATTGAGTGTTAGACTAGATATAATAATAATGACGATATTTTGTTTTATTTTTCAGCAAATCACAGACGAGTTTTGTGACCAGATGCAGCACTTGAGCGTGTTGAACATCAGGGACAACAAAGTGGAAGTGCTGCCCGAAAACATATCGCTGCTGCGGAAACTGAAAAGGCTGGAGCTCAGTAACAATAATCTCAACAAGTACGATACAATTATGACTATTTTTAATCATACTTCGGTCCTTTTTCCCTTTAGGGTTCCGTAACTGAAAAGAAAAAAAAAAACACATATTTCGACAGTCTCAAGGAAATTAAAATTCATAGGGAACTTTCCCTTGACTCAGAATCTTAAAATGTGGCATAAAGTAAGGTTTTATAGCAAAGATTAGGAATAAATTTTAAAACAGTAAAGTTGTTAAATAACAAAAAAATAAAATTGCGATTCGAAAAATTCGCACGAAAACTGCTGATCCAATTTAGACGGGGTTTTAGTTATTTAAATGAAAAATGCATTTGTTTCTGTTTTAAGTAGTTTCTATTTCATTTCAACGATGATACTGAAATCAGCAGCATTAAATCAGCCATAATGGTATGTAATACACTTTTTCAATTGTAAGCAAACTAAGTCTGAGGCAGAGAACTCACGAAGCGGTTTTCTCCCGCTGCCGCCACGGTAGCGGGCCCGCAGCTTCTGTAGAAAGCAACGAGAAACCTAACCTAATATGTAAAAAATTAAATCAGTTTTCACTACGCGGTTTACGGCCGTGGTGCGCGTTTGTTCGCGGCTGCCGCTGACCGGCGCCGCGGTCGCCCGCCGCTGCCTCGGCGGTTTGCGGCCGCACGCTCCGCGGTCGGTTGGCGGCGACCGCGCCCTATCGGCCGACGGCTTGCGGTCGATAATCGCAGCTGTCGTGGCGGCGGCGGCGGCGGCAAATCAACCGCCCCGTGAGTTTTTAAATAAAATAGCCGTTTCCTCTGCCGTGGCGGCCGCGGAAAAAAACCGCTTCGTGAGTTCTCTCTCTTATAGCGCCACTTGCAACTCTTGATGTCTACACCAAAATTTTTGGAATTGTTTGAAATAAAATCGAACCAGGTAGGCTGCCATCGGGTTCTCAAGTTTTTTTTTATTTTTTTTAAAAGGCCATTTTCGGGCTGGTCGTCTGCCCCGACCGCCAGTAAGTTTATATATAGCTTGAATTCTGGGCTGTATTGTTTCACTTCTGGTATGACGCCTCTCATTGTCTTGTGTGCTATTGTACCCCTTTTTTGGTTGGAGCCAAGTTTGTGTTGGTCTACCGCAATAATAATAGTAATTCATTTATTTCGGAAACCAGTCCATATGCAAACATTATAAAAATTGACATCATCACATTAAATTAAAAAATAGAAAAATTATACACATTATAAAACAACATACAATACAAACGTTATTAAAATAAAAAAATAAATAAAACAACATTGATTAAAAATAAATTAAAAATACACAAAATTATTAAATAAAATAAAATATACAACATGTTCTATCTTAGCCTAAATTTGGGTCTGGATCTGGAGTGCTCAACGTGCAACCTGGTCCCGTATCGCATTATCGGGCAATCCAGATCCAGATCCATCCTCCAGGCGAACAGATGAAGGAAGCTGTCGGAACTGCCTCTTATGCGACGCATTAGGGACTCAACTCTCTTGCGAATAATCGCCGCAAAACCATCTGTTTGCGTCCGTAAACATACCTGACGCACTACAATAACGAGGCAGCCCCATCAGCGACCTGAAGGCATTGTTATAGAGGACACGCAGGGTGTCATACGACTTTTTCGTATGCTTGATCCATAGGCCTATATCCTGAGCTACAAAATATCTTAAAATAATATTTCTTCGTAGGTTACCAAGAAACTTAGGGCTGCTATCTCAGCTGCAGAGCATCAACATGGAAGGCAACAAGCTGTCGTTCGTGCGGCAGGACGTGATCCGCGGCGGCACGGAGCGTATGCTGAAGTTCCTGCGGGACCGCATCGCCGAGGAGGTCGTCAGCGAGACTAGGGTCACGGCTGACAACTGGCCTGATAAGTACGTATTTATTATAATACTGTTTTTTTTTTTAATGGATTCTTTGAAATGGGGGGGGGGGGCGAAATAAAGTACAGCGCTGTTCAAGCACGTGCCGCAGAGCTTGGTGTGAAACAACAAGTTTCCTTTATGCGAGAGAAGTGAGCTCATTTTCATTCTCAGCCAGAGTAACTACGGCCAGTACTCAATACTCAATACATTTATTGCATTCCACAATGTGAACTTAGTACTTCAGTACTTCTGAATCAAGCGAGTGAAGCAAACCTATCAAACGAAGCTCGAACGAACGACTACTCGAGCTACTTTAAACAAGTGAACCGACTCTTTTCACGAGCCGAGCAAGCGAAGCGAGCCCACTCACAGGTCGAGCTAGTACAGCAAGCTTAACCATAAACAAAGCGAGCATAGTGAAACATCTGATAAAACTTGATCAATAATGCATCGACCTTTCTCTAATGTCTATAAAGGTGGAAATAGATTGGGCACACGTGGGGCACGTACGCCGATCTGGGCACGTCAGTCTCCATACATTTTTTATGGCGACTAGACTTGTAGAGCTACATTAAACACGCCGCGCGACGCGTCGCTACGTACAACTCAGGCGTCGCCCACGTGTGCGTCGGTCTAATGTAGTTCCCGCTTTATGTTTCTTCGTTTTCATTTCTTAGTCAGGGTAATCTGATACCATATTGTTTACCCAGGTACACACTCAAGAAAAGTCAAGCGCTGATGATGCCAGCCCGCGAGCTGTCGCACGTGCCCGAGCACGTGTTCAGCGCGTCGGCCGAGGCGGACGTGCACACCGTCGACTTGTCCAAGAACAAGCTCAGCGCGATACCTGCCGGGTTAGTAACACAACATTCTTCAGCTACCTTCAGTGTAATCAGATGCAGCTAAATATGGAGCGAATATTTAACTGTCTGAGCTCCACAAGTATACATACACTATTTATTGCCCGCGGTTTCGCCCGCATGTAAGCGGGTTTCTCCATACAAGCTTTGGATTCCCTTTCATCCCTTTGGGGTTTTTTTTTTTGGTAGGTAAAATCATCCAATGACAAATCCCGCCCTTATCCCTTTGGGGGGTGAATTTTAGAAAATCCTCTCTTAGTACTGGCCTGCGTGATAAAAGGAAATCTTGTGCAACATTTCACGTTCTTAGATCCATTAGTTTTGGCTGTGCGTTGATATGTCAATCAGTTTCCACTAAAGCAAAGGCTTGGCTTATGGTGAAAGGATACATTGTTATTTTATTTTTATTGTATGGGAGCATTACTAAAGGTGTTTTAATATCGTGCGGATTTAATCACGCATGCGGGGTTGCTGCCTGGGATTACGCCCTCCCTTCCCGCGTGCGTATTCCACCCATTACATTAAATACTTGCATGAAAAGGATATTTGTGGAAGTTACGCGTGCGGAGCAATCCCGCATAATACGTGATGAAATCCGCACGATATTAAAAGCACCGTTATTAATGCTCCCATACATTTAAAATAAAATAACATTGTATCCTTTCACCATAAGCCAAGCCTTTGCTTTAGTGGAAACTGATTGACATATCAACGCACAGCCAAAACTAATGGATTTAAGAACGTGAAATGTTGTACAAGGTTTCCTTTTATGACGCAGGCCAGTACTAAGAGAGGATTTTCTAAAATTCACCCCCAAAGGGATGAAAGGCAATCCAAAGCTTGTATGGAGAAACCCGCTTATATGCGAGCGAAGCCACGGGCAATAAATAGTGTATGTATATGTAAAATACCTAAACGAACATGCGACAATATAGTTAGAGAACATTGTTATTAAGTTTGTATGGAGAAATCTAATCTAATAAAGTCATAAAATGTAGAAGTCTAAAGAAGCGAATGAATATGTTATTTCTAGGCGTGTTTGTTACATCATCGCTTACCATCTTTCTTAAAAAAAAAAATCTAGTCGTAAATGTTTTTTTCTCGACAGGCTCGTTCGCCTAAGCGATTCGCTGACGTCTTTGGTACTGTCTTCCAACAACGTGACGAGCATTCCTCCGGAGATAAGCAGCTGTAAGCACCTACAGTACATTGACCTCGGCAAGAACCTCCTCATGGACCTGCCGCCCGAGCTCGGCGAATTGAAACACTTGAGGGAACTAGTCATTTCTAATAATAAGTGAGTAATAGGTGTTATAGTATTTAAGAGAGTGAATTCTCTCTCTTTAGCTCTCCATCTTAATAACTGTCTTTTAGGGGTGGGGTACACATGTGAAGGCAACGTTAAGGGCAACTGAAGAACACGGGTAGTATTTTTTAGCAAACTTGAGGTGGGAAATTATCAAATAACTTTAATAATAATAATGTTTTTTTATTTACCAGCGTTTTAAGGAATATTTAAAAATATGTGAAATATGTACATAAAATTAATAAACAGAATAATAATAAAAAGTTTATTGACATAATCATGAATTCCCTGGTCCATTATTTTTCGTAAATACAGTATAATTATGTCAGAAATACTTTACAATTAAAGCCCCTCGCCTACAGCGACTTTTTGTAGCTATGCTGTATGCGCGTTCGAAGCGATATAGTCGCGATACTGTAGCGCGTTGGCATCATTTCTATAGCGCTTGCAAATGCGACTAACGCGCGTTAGTAGCGATGCTGTCGCGCGCTTACGAAACACAACGCGACAGCATCGCTACAAAAACTCGCTGTGGGCGAGGGGGGTTATACTTTCTCCAGCTTTGTCTCCATCCAAAATTTTGGTTAGAGTGCCAGACTTTTACAGTTGTGTTTTATTGTGTGACACCTGTGTTCCCTCAGTCCTCAAATGGCAACTCTAGGGCCTCGGTAACTCTTTCGAACGATACTGTAGTCCATCATTTTGACCCAATTTTCATTTAAAGTGAAAATAACCGTACTACGCGGCATATAAATTTAACCAAAATGGCAATTGACCTTGAATGCGCTTTAATAGATTTTTGGGTCTCAATCGAAGTGGGGGTTTCGCGTAAACATAGTATCGACGGCCATTTTGGTTCAACTTATTTGCCGTGTACTATACTCCTTTACTTTTAAACTACAATAATATTAACTCTGCTTATTGTTCGCCTAGATTTACTAAAATACCGCGGTGTGTATACGACCTGGAGAATCTGGAAATACTGCTAGCTGCTGAGAACAAGATTGACGAAATCAACGTGTCATCTGACGCACTAGCCAAGATGAAGAAACTGGCTGTACTGGACCTCACCAATAACAGTATCTTTACTGTTCCCCCGGAGTTGGGGCACTTCACACATCTGAGGTCAGTTTAGCATAAGAGTATATTTATTTAGACATGTATATCTCGAATTAGACTGGCCTGTTGTTCTAGTAGTTAGTGGCCCTGACTGCTATGCCGGAGGTCGTGGGTTCGATTCCCACCCAGGACAAATGTTTGTGTGATGAGCACGATCATTTGTTCTGTGTCAGGGAGTAATTTATCTGTAATATGTATGTATTTAGAAATATATAAGTATGTTTATCAGTTGTCTAGTACCCATAACACTAGCTCTGCTTAGTTTGGCACTAGACGACGTGTGTGATAGTTGTGGAATATTATATTATATTAATTACGGCACAGACAAGCAAGATTTGCAGTTTTGATGATAGAATGAAATCTTTCGATTCAGGTTAATATATTTGGGGAGTCGACTCAATTTTTTGTATTATTATGGGTATCAGAAAGTAACTATCTTATTCGCAAGTCCGTTCAAGATGAAGTAAGTTAGAAATCATTCAAATCAGTTCGTCGGGGACACTGTCAAGTAACAGAATAGGGGTGCACACATTGAAATTTGATGTTACCACCGTTTGCGTTTTGCCTCGTCGTTTATACCGTGTACATCGAAAGACTGGCACAGTTTGTCTGCTGCGGTCTTCCCGTTCGAATTATAATTTGGGTGTTTTCGAGGCTAGAGTGAATAGGCTCTTAATAAACTAGTGCAGTTCAGGTGGGATTGCAGTCAAGCACTAGTTTATATAAATAAATTTAAACATTACAGCTCATTTTTTCATTAGAGATAATGATTTGACAATTCGAATGTTGCATGTTTTTTCCATTTCATAAATAGTGAGGTGCCGCTACCGATATTGACCGAAAGATCGAAAATATTCGTAAAAATCGTAAGAATTATCATTTTAAATTTTTACGACTAATTATGGTCAGCTGGGACTCAGGCTCGAATCGAGTGTCGATTTTTTGTAATGCAGAGATTTGAAATCACAGCTTGACGACCAATGATAGTACCATCAATGTAGGTTTCACATTCGTACCTGTATTGCATTGTTGCTTCGAATTATCATTTTCTGTTTCCAGTTCAATCTTTTTTTGTAAGCTTTGTAAGGATTCGTCTTAGATTAAATCAAAACTGCGGATTCGTAAAGGTTTTGTAAAGTTGTCAATCTGGCTTCGATCTCTTTTAAGGTATGAAGTATAATGTATTTTTCGTCTTCGTTAGCACAACCTGAAGGTTGCTCGTAATCGTTTCAGGCTCTATTGTTCAACAGACCTCCTCGTCACCAATATTGAATAAATTATAATATGTCCATTACGTAAAAAAACATTCAATTAATATATTGATAGAATGACAAGTTCCAAATATCAACACCGTTGCTAGGCTACGCAAAGAGTCTTTATTCTGATTCTGAAGAGTCCGAGTAAAATGAATCATCAGAATCGCTACCTACTTCAATTGTAAAATTTTCGATAATGTTTTCGGCGAAATGAACCAAGTGGTACATTTCGTTTTCCACTTTAATAACGTGTGAGATGCAGTCACTCCATCGCTGAGGGGATACTTGACGAATTCCTTCAACTATTAAACGTTGGACTTCCTTAATTTTAAATGTTTTATTATTTTTCGCTACGTACCCCTTCACTTGTGCCCACATCAACTCAATCGGGTTAAGCTCACAATGGTAAGGGGGCAAACGTAAAATTGTGACACCCTGTTCAGCAGCCATATCATCAACAACATATTTTTCAAACCTCTTTCTTTCTTTTCAATCAATCTCTATTAGCTCGGCTTTCAACATACATTCTTCAAATGGAACATTTTTTTCTTTCAGTCAGTCTTGAATTTGGGCCTTGCGCCAATTTGAAGTTGGTAGAAGTTCCAGCACCGAGTTTTCTTTTAACTTTGGGATAATCCCTTTTAACCATTCTTCATATCGCTCCGAGTTCACCTCTTTGTGATAATCATCGAGCCCTTTTTTAGCTTCAAATATTAATAACGCATCGTCCACAAAACCATCTTCACTTCCAATATGGGACACCACCAGCCATCTCCCTTTGCTTGTTGGACCTTTCAATCCAGTTGTCAAACCTTCCAAGAAAGCTTGACAAGATGATTTAATGTTCTGGTCAACCCAGTGCTTATTTACAGTATGACCTAAAATATAATAGGCACATAAAAGACAACATAATAAATAGTCCTGACATGTTTATTTAAAAAGAAGCTACTTGAGTTCAGCAGTTGTCTAGGAAGGGATTATAACATTGTATTGGAGTTCGGGCCCGAAACTATCGTGCACGTCCGCTATAGTCAGCTACGTAAACACACCCACACCCAAGCGGAGGGCTGGTGGTCTTGGACACCAGGATGTAGACGGGTCAAAGAGGTCATACCATATATAAACGAAACTCTTAGTAAATGCCTTTATCGACTGGACACTGGCAGTCCGCGTGGTGGGGACTATCACCGGACCCACCCTTAATCCTGCTTACTAAACAAACCCCTTCACACAATAGGCAACACAGACAGTCTCCTGTGCAGAGCATTCTTGGAGACGGAGGAGACAATACAAAGAAATGCGCCTGTCTGGGTTTGAACCCGCGGCCTACGAAGCGGCAGGCCCGCAACCGCGGTGGATGTTAGTTCTTAGCCTAAGTAAAAGGCCGCGTGTAAAAAAAGATTGTAATATATTTGAATATTTTTATTTTAAAATTTGTATTAGACTCTAATATAAACAAACACTATCATATCTTGGTCCTACTTGCCTTAAAGGTTGTATTACTAAAAGAACGGTACAAAAAAAATCGAATTTGGAGACATCACTGTGATCAAAAAGCTGGTATCATATTTCCGAAGTTAGACATTTGCACTTGTCAAATCATTATCTCTAATGAAAAAACAGAGTTTAGGTTACGTGTGTTCAAAAGAGATAGCGAGACATTCCCACCATGCCTAGACTCTTCCGCATACCAATAATTGAAATGCTAATTACTGCTTCATTTAATAACCGATCTTGTTTATCCAATCTTGTTCTCTGCAGCTAGTAGTATTTCCAGATTCTCCAGGTCGTATACACACCGCGGTATTTTAGTGAATCTAGGCGAACAATAAGCAGAGTTAATATTATTGATTCTGTTTTCTTTTTTGGAAAAAAGTTTCTTTTTTGTATTCTGGTAGTTATTATAAAATATTGTACAAAAATAAACATAAATGCGCAATTTATTGGTAATAGCGAGAATGTGTGGTATGTAACCTCTTTTTGTGTGAAAGTGAGGGTGTTTTTAATATCGTGCGTATTTCATCACGCATGCGGGATTGCTCCGCTCGTAGTCCCCGCAAATGTCCTTTTCATACTAGTATTTATTGAAATGCGTGGAATACACACGCGGAGCAATTCCGCATGTTTAATATTAGAAACACCCTTATGTACGCAAAGATAAAACGGCAGACCCGTAATTCATTAAAGGTCGCTACATGCCGTCCTGCTCTTGTAAATGTATTAAGGCCTGTAGAAGATAGATTTAGGGCGGTAGTTATAAAGGTTTTCCCAATACAGTTCATGATTGATCCAGTGGCTGGAAAAGACGTGTCGGTTTACATTGTGACTGACGTTAAAATCAAGGCTAACGTGCCCCACACTTCGGCATTCGTCAGTCAATTAAAGATCAGTTTGTCGGAGTTCATCAGTTTCTCCATATTTAATTATATTTATTTTTTTCACAATAGATAATATGCATGGATTTATATTTTATACGCTCAGTAAACTACATATTACCTCGTAAATTAAAATAAAAGGATTCCGCCTGTCGTAACTTTAAAATTCAGACGTCAAAGTTCATCATACCCATTTAAAACGGGTTTACCTGTTTCTATTTCCTCTTTAAAAATATGTATATTTTTATTGTTGGTGGTATACTTACTATATACCACTATAACATTAAAATGGTCAAAAAATCATTAAATACAAACAAATCAATTATGTAAATATTAATGTATAATATTATTATACAATCTTGTGTTTGTCACCTCGATGTCCGTTTTTTCAATGGACAACGGACTGTGTTTTTCACCGGATTCGCGGTGGTGTATGGTTTATAATGAATGTGTGTGAACGCACCGGACGTACGTCCGGCGAACAATTTACGCCGTATGCACCACCGCTTCCCCGGGGGCAACGGACAAACGGATTTATTTTAAACAAGTATTTGGTTCAACCGTCAAATTAAAAATGTTTATTTCACCTCGCCTTAAAACATCACTGTCATACAAGGGTTCCATATTTAACTCTCGTTTCAATCCAATTAAATAATCGATTTGATAAAGCGTATAATAAATAAATAAATAAGCAGTTTAAAACTATCGCATATAGACCGCACTCCAAGCTAACATCAATCCTGCAAAAAAATTATAAGTATACAAGGATATCCGTTTATTGACGGTCCGTTGTCCGTGGAAAAAAAAAAACGGACGTCTACAAGCGCTCCAACTCCTCCTAAACGGCTTGACGGATTTAGGTGAAAGTTTGTGTGTATATTTGAGTACTACCCTGGATGGTTTGAAAACACAATTGGACCTGTTGATGGTGCTGTAATCGGGTTCTCAATGTTCTTTTCTTACAAAAAGCCAGTTTTCGGGCAGGCCAACGTCTGCCGGGACCGCTAGTAGATTAATATAATTGAATATATCTTCCAGAGCCAGAAAATACACGGTCTTGTCAATTTAGGTGATGGTCAGACATACATTATGGTTTGATACTTTTCACGGACCCGTTCCGTGGGCGACTCAACGTGACTGCGATTGCGAAGCGATCATGCGGTTGACGCGAATACAACGCGAAACGGCGGCGGTACGTTTACGTGCGCGTAAAGTTGCCGCTTCAGGTGTCATTAATATAAAACAAGTCACCGCGCAAAGTATCAAACCTACTGATTACGTCCACTTCGCTTCGCTGGTCGCCGAGGCCATTTAGTCGCCTAAGCCACATAATTTCACTTTTTTGTCTTTAAATTTATCAATCATCTTGAAGAGAAGCCTCCTCGTCGAACTATTTATTGTTTTCCGCATTATTATAACAAAATTGACGAAAATAAGATTCACGTAAACACAAGATGAATGAAGTATGAAATGTCACAATTTTAATGACACAATTTTGAGTCCTTAAATGCTGCCACATATAAACTTTAATAAATAATTCGCTGCCATCTTTCAACGACCGGCCGTTTACGAATTTCCTGTTTTTGGCAATAGATTGTCAACAACACCATTGTTGTCAAAACTTATGTAGAATTTTAATGAATCAATATGTGCCTTACATCTGCCCCAAAAATAAGTCTTGAACAGTTTTTCCACTATGCAATAAAATCCAGCAACAATAGTCGTATCTGTAAGAAATAGTAGTTCTAGAACAGTTCCATTGTTCCAGGAGCCTGGAGCTGATGGGCAACTGTTTCCGCCAGCCGCGCCACGCCATCCTAGCCAAGGGCACGGCTTCCATTCTCTCCTATCTCAGAGACCGCATACCCACCAACTAGTTTTAGTCGATTTTGTGGTCATACACGGTATGTATAGCGTTCTAGAGATTCTTGTGAAAGTTTGTGGCGTGGTATTAAAATAATGCACAAATTATTCTGAAAGCACTCAGGGCCATCAAATAAATTTGGTTAAGAAGACTGAAAACGCACAAATGTAGGTTCTAACTAAACAATTGAGCACAACCAAATAGCAATCCAAAATCATAACAATGGTCTTCTTTTTATTAATGTGTTTAACCGTTTAGCTGAGGTGCTTTCAAATATATTAAATTCAAATATTTATAAAGCCCGCAGTATAAATTGGAAATTTAATATCTGAAATCAGAAACATTTATTTCAAATAAACATTTACAGGCACTTTTTTTTATCAATAATATTAAATGATGCAAGACATGAGCGAACTTTCACAAGCATTCTGTAGAACGTCAAGTCAGTATTGCCATATAAAACGCAGTCAGCTTACTTAAGCCAAATATTTTTCTTTTTTCACGTACCTGATTATGGTATAAATCTTATTATATCACCTTTTCATAATTATTGTGAAAGCTATTTGTTATTATTTTCTTCTATTTTTGTTGTTCATTTAAATACATTTGTTATTAAATTATATTGCTAACATAGTTGATATCTATGGATAACACGTTAGAGAATATGGGTTGTGAGATATTCAGTATGTCATACAATATCATGAAATTCTATTAGATATTATTGATAAGTAACGACAAGTATTTACAAAGGATTGACTGTAGAGTACTCCATATGTTAATGGCCAAAGGTAAGGATATATTTGATATTTTTGGACACATAGTTTTAATGTAATGCAAGCAATTCTGTACCTCTACCATGAGTTTTAAGCAATAGTATTCGTCGCTACGTCGTAAATATTTTGTATGGCAAATTTTGGTTCTGCAAGTGACCGCTAGTGGCGCTGCAAAATTTGCCATACAAAATATTTACGGCGTCGATATCGAGTAGCGACGAATACTATTGCTTAAAACTCATGGTAGAGGTACTGGTAGACGATAGTATACCGGGCTGTATTATTGCGGTATCAGGCATTTTTGGTACAACAAATTCTGTTCATAATTGACAATAGATGTTATTTAATCTAGAATAGTAAAATCTGTCAAAGATAAAAATCTAACCATATTAATCTGTATATCCACCTATTTAAATTAAGGAATCTAATTAACTCACACGTTGTTTGAAATTGAACCAAAGTATTGTTGGAAGTACCTGAAGTTTATTTTGTATAATATACACGGCCTTTTTTGTTGGCAGCTTGAGTGCATGAAGTATTATCTATAAACAGAGCAAAGCACAAGTTTGTTGAAAATTCATGAGCACAATATTATAAAAATTGGAAATCTTTGAGCATATCGCGTGATTATGAATATATGCTTTGAAAGAAAATGTGTTTTATTTTTTATTTTAAATAGTTATTTACGAGTACTTAGAACCTAACTGCGTACATAAAATACATACAATAAACATAATGGCATAATCAGCTTTATAATGTTCCCACTACTGGGTCTCGGGAATGGGTCGTCTTCGGATTATGGTTCAAGGACATGCCGGTTTCCTCACGATGTTTTGAGTGCACATACATTCATAAAAATGTATATCCAAAAATCGAATACAATCTGGGCACACCCGAAATGTGCCCAGAAGACTGGCTGCATAGTTTGAGAAAATATGGGGTGACTTTAACACGTTCAGATCGGCGTGTACCACCGGTGGAGCACGGAGTATTTGCTAATACGGCGGGGTGTACCACCGGTGGCCACGTCACACTATACTTTCATTTCAAATACCTTATATTACGATTACTTGCTTATTAGAAAGAGAGAGAAATCATAATTCCTGTCTAATCCTGTCCTTGCCCACTGGAGGCGCTCCCGGCCCGGTAAGACTTTTGGTTCATGGGGTGGTGAAGTACCACCGGTGGCCATATGAAGATTTGCGCCGTTGGATACCAAGTTCCTACTCCTGAGGTGCCGTTCTGAACGTCTTAAAGTTACATTTTAGTTCTTCTCATAAATATAATTAGTAGCCCTATATTGTTGACTGCCTGTTACACTAAATTAACTATGTTGTTGATATCGTCCTAATATGCTAAAAGCTAGTCTCAAAAAAAAAATCCTTACATATCATAAAATAAAGTCCCCATCGTGTTTGTCTGTCTGTACGCGAAAAATTTCTGAAGGAATTTTCATTTGGATTAGTATTGGTTGAGGAAGGAGATCTACATAAATATCCCTAAAGATAACAAGAATTACAGGGTCAGCCAGTAACTAGGAACAAAACATGAGTTGTAAATTGCAAGTGTCAACTGTTCTACACTAAAAGCAAACAACACTGAACCTTATGACATAACGATATAAAGTTCAGAACGTAAGTAAGAAGCGTTGAAATACTAGATCACGGTTTTTAGTCTTTGTTGCATATAGGTGCAAGAAAATAAAATGTATAAATAATGGCTTGTGTGACTTTGAGGAACGTTACAATTTATCATACTGCTGTCATGCTTGTAATTAACATGGCATAAAAACATAAATATAGGTTGCGACAATCTTTGCGTGTCAGAGTGACTAGCGTCCTAGACTTTTTTTGTTGTTGTTAGGCTCCCACTTGACTAGTACCTCACGTGATGGAAAGCGATAATATGGTCGATGATGAGTACGCTTGGTCGTCTGCCTAGAAGTAACCTATCCACTCTTGGCTTAAAGATCCTCAGGTTGTAACTATCATCAGGAAACACTGACTCCAGCAGGGTATTCCGGGATTGTTGATTTCGGTCTGTTGTTTATAGGGTGACTGGTAATTAGTGAACGACACTTAAAGTCGTGGTTGTAGACATGATAAAAAAAAAACTTTTACACAGGGACCAAACCAGAAATCGCGAAAAAAATCAGCCAAGTTGAGTACATTTTGACCAGTTAGGCGAACACAAATGTACTGACCAGAAGATTTTTTTTCGCGATTTCAGGTTTGGTCCGATATTAAAAGTTGTTTGTTATCATGACTACAATCACGTGTTTAAGTATCGTTCACTAATTACCAGTCACCCTACATATCCTAATCGCTCGGTGAACTGTAATTTGTCGATTGAGTCCAGAAAATCGGTTACAGCGCGGTCTACCGCCATGATAGCTCAACTTGTCTGCCGAGGATTATACCGAAACTTACATTTTGCTTGGCTTGTTATCACGGAGTCAAGTTACAAATATAATACCTACCGTACGTATCAAGAAAATAGTTTTTCCTTAAAACATTGGAACACAATAAATACGAACGATAACTTTACATAGCTTCAGTTTTTACTGGTAGTTACCTGTAAGTGAATTAAGTAGACACGTCATTTTTTAAACAAAGCATACCTATCTATCATATTTACCTACACTAACTATAGGAAAATTGCATAGTGCATCAAGGCAAAGGAAAATTGCTACAAGTAGTTTCAAAGAATGCAAATGCATTGTTCATTTAATCGCAGTCATTAAAGAATAAAATTATAAGGGCTGCCGCCTGCCAGGGCTGCGGAATTGTTCGCAAGAGTAAAAGGTAGAATTACATTGGGCACACGTGGGCCACGTACGTCGACCGGGGTGCGTCGGTCTTCATACAATTTATATCGCAACTAGACTTGTAGAGCTACATTAGATCTACGTGTCACGGCTCTCCGTACTAATCAGGCGTGGCTCACGTGTGCGTCGTTTTAGATGTAGTTCCTGCTTTACTGCAAAGGGCAACTGTAGGAACATAGGTGGGACAGTAAGATTCTGACACAAGAGCGGGAGAAGATATTTGAAAATTTCCTCAAAGAAAGGGAAGATATTTAAAAAAAACGGGTCAAGTGCGAGTCAGACGCGCGTACAGAGGGTTCTGTTCCGTCTATAACAAAAAATCACGGTTGGTTTGGTGGGTTGGTTGTATGAGAGTCCCACCTATGTATTCATTTTATTCTGTGTTTAGTATTTATTGTTATAGCGGCAACAGAAATACACCATCTGTGAAAATTTAACATCAGATGGGATTGCAGGCAAGTACTAGTTGATATCAATAAAAAAATGCAACTCTCGTTATCATAGTTGATGAGATACATACTGGTGACAGACAGACGGACAGCGGAGTCTTAGAAATAGGGTCCTGTTTTTACCCTTTGGGTATAGTACGCGGCAACCACCTCTGCTGAGACCCGAAAAGGGTTATAATACTCGTCACACAAATTGAACTATCATGGTAGTCGACCTTGAATGCACAGTAACCGATTTTCGGGTCCCAATCGAAGTGAGGGGCCGCGCGCAACCACAGGACTATTTATTTATTTGATTTAATTATTATAGAACGTCAATTATACTAAACTTTTATCTAATTTACTTAACTCAGTCATGCATTCTTCTCCCGCAAACATATCAATACCTGAGTTTGCTTTAACAATAATTCACTTAGGTACTGAGAAAAAAAAACAATACAATATGTGATGTTATAAACGTACAACAATGACTTAAAACTAATTTTAAACAAGGAAGAAATAATGTAGGTAGGCGATCACAAGAGTGTCTGTCGTCAACCAAGTGAGCAGATCTAAAGAAGACGTACATAGTAGACTTTTAGTTCAGGAGAGCGTTAATATAGGCTAAAGTCCGACAAATAGGCGATTTGGCAAGTTGCAGCAGTATATAACTATACGGAACCTAAAAACTTTAAACAACTCGTCCCACTCAGAGTGGAGTAAGAAGGAGTGTAAGACTTTTAAATTAAAAAACCCACCGCCGTTCGTTTACGGCGCGCACTGTTCCCGCGCGCCTCAAGGAGTTGTCAGCAAACTGCAGTGGCCCAACAGGGCCGAAGCCTACTGGGGCCAAAGGTTATGTGAAAATGTTACCCGGGGCCCTGGGACAAAGGCAAAGAATGGAGCAGGGTAGATTTTTAGTCAGTAAGAGTCTGACACAATTTCTCGCCCCACCCAAGGGCGGGATTTGTCATTAGATGATTTTACCTACCATAAAAAAAAAACCGGTGTTCGTTAATTATTTTTGAGAGCGGTTTCGCACCACATCCTATCCGAATCCGACCCGTCAAAAACACACTCTTAACCCATCGTTTTGTTTTTAAATTTACGAGTTTATAGACTAGTGCTTGACTGCGATCCCACCTCATGATATGCAGTGACGCTATCGTTGATGGTGAGGCGCACTAGTTTATTAAGAGCCTATTCACTCTAGCCTTGAAGACAACTAAATTATAAATTGTAGGCACGCAATTGACAGTTTTCCGCACTAGTGCAATAAAGTGCTCGTGTTCGCCCCCGTCACAATTTTGTTATAATGAAATAGTTCTACGGCTACGAAACTATGGTCCGTAACCGTACTTGGTTCGGAACGGATTCGGATCGGCCGTGTACGAAACCGCTCTAAAAACTCAGCCCCAGTACCTACATAGGTACTACTAGCTGCATTATGTCAACGTAATGTATTTGGCGTATTATCAAGTTACCTCGATACCGCGACTCGTCCAAACAGCATTTACATAACAATAGAATGAATGTTACTGAATTAACATAACAGATTGCTTCACTAACTCGGAATGGGACTGTCCACTCATCTAACTCTTGTTGCTTTTGTATTTTTGCTCGTGTCCCCAAATTAATCGTAGCCATTCGACTGCCTATATTTTGGCGGATATCTTTCACTGGGCGTAGAGTTAGTTATCTCTGCAATGGTATCATAGTGCTGCTACCGCACGGTATGCTGAATATCGCCTTTCATGGAACTAAAAATTCAAAACTTCTTCTATGAAAGGCGATTTTCAGCCCACCGTGCGCCACCGCGTACATAAATCTATTATGTACCTAGGTAGAAGATATAAATGATTTTTTATTTCTACATGAAATTTGTACCTTGTACTTACCTACGCATATTAATTGTGTCGCAATACTGAAATCCCGGTTCTATTAATGACAACGGTACCTTTGCCGGAGGATGTATGGGTGGAGCCATTCATATTGTGTCTACGAATTAAGAAGTCATCCTTTTGACGAACGTTTGTGAAATATCCGTCGATTTACGAAAATTAGATATTGCATCGGGAAATAACACATATGCTAACTTCAGCATGTCGATGTTTTAAACTAGCCCGCATAGGCCGCCGTTACAAAACACGCCGTTCTGGGCGCTTAACGTCATTATTTATCGTTTTCACTATCGTTTGACGTTGACTCGTCACTCTATTGTAAATTGTAGTCTGTAAACCTATGATAATGTACTGCAAGGTCGCGCTGACGACGGATACCTGGCATAGTGGGGGCCGGCACATGACGCCTGCACTTCATACCGTTTCAGTGACCGCGGCGTGACTGACGACCGTCGCTGTGCTCGCATCAGTTGCGCACAACTTCGTCAGCTCGCTTCTCATCCTGAAGCATTGCTTACCTGCCTCCAGCCTTAACCTTACAAGCTTAACAGTGCCAAACTTTGTGTCTGTTAACATCGAATAATGTTGGTAGTTCTTGTGTCAAAATAGTATTCCATAATTCTTGTTCCAATATCTTTGTTTCCAATCAAAAGGAGTTCGACTGGTATATTTGTTCAGGTGTGCCCAAAGTTTATGTAAACTATCCGTCTCTAATTGCGCAACTGGTTCATCACCCTGGTAGCCGGAGTTCCTTCATACAGTGGTAGGCAGACCTTTACCATCGACAGTTCTTTACATAACATTACCAGTTTGAACGTAACGACTGACAATGCTTATCAGCCAACTAGTGCGTCGTCGGCGAAACAGTTTTTCATAGAATGTGAAGTGATCGTAAATTATATTGAACAGTTGTGTACATCTTTATTATAGGTTAATGAGTCATCAAGTGTAGTTGAACGTGATCAAAATTTATTATTATGAAGCCGTATGGAGTCGTTATTGTTCTGGCGACGCTCGTGTTCTTTAAAAGTAAGTGAATCATTATTTATAACTATAAAATTTACGTAGTGATAAGGTTAAGACAAAAAAAAAAACAGTAAGTATAGGTTCTTGATCTAGAATAAGTTTCTTATGATTTATATTGATAAAATACCTACTTTATGCACGCAAAAGTACAGAGGGGGAGTTATTGCCTAGGCATTTTCTACCAGTCAACATTTGGATGATGCAGAGAATAATGGTGAGGTAAGGTGCAATAAAAGAGAGAGAAAAGGCGAATAAGAGAATAGATATTGTAACTAAACGACAATAACGATTTGTTTATGAACAACGTTGCTTGGAATGAAACTGAAGGTAAACTCGTTTAAAAATAAAATGTCCGTTTTGACATTTGAGAAAGACCCTAGAATGTAACTTGGAACGAAACTGAAAGAAACCATAACATAATAAGTAATTACCTACCTACATAAAGTGCTTTACACAAAAAATACATTCATTTTTTTGGCGCGTTAGTTAATGATGGAATATACCTACATATTGCGAGTATTCTTTTTGCGCGAATGTCAAAGGGCTAAAACATGATTGTAGAGTTGTGATTTGTAGAGAAAGATATAAAAAAAAAATAGGTTTTAAGCGATGACAATCTACGGTACTTACTTACTACTTTTATTTTAAATAAAATATTGTCACATTATTTACGTATTCGTCCTGTATCGTGGTGGCATTCACAAACAAGTAAATTCACATACACGCAGACCCGGGACAACAATATGTAAGTATGCCCTACAAATGTTTTGTTGTTGTTTTGGGCGGGAATCGAAACCATGACACGCAGCGCAGTAGTTGAGCGATTGACTACTGCGCTGTGCGTGTCGTGGTTTCGATTCCGATTCGCGCCAACCGTGCTGTCTATATTAAATGTCTTATATATGTCGTGGCAAGAACATGTTTCATCGATGTGGCCAGATCATAGAAATTGATCACTTCATGATTTGGCCAAGTAAAGCTGGCCAGATCGTTTAAACGTTAACATTTGATGGTATGTCACTCCTCGTTTGGCCATACTCGTATCATTGATATAGGATTTCTATGGTAATAAAAGCTCTAAAGAAAGTAGGCCAAACGAGGATTGAAATATCATCAAAGGGGAGTGAAACTTTTGCCATACATTGCTGGCATATATTTTTTTCTTTTCGTCAGAAGTGAAACCTGGGCCATTTCTTAAAGACTGTATGAGAAATCAATAGCAAAAAGAATTATATCTACCAACAGTAACCAAACGAAGTCAGAAACTTTTAGTAGATTGCTGCAGTTTTTTATCAGGCGTTATTTTTTATTTTGGTGTCGGTATTTATGGTGTGTACGCATTAAATAGTGTCAATCACTATCGCAATACTTACTAACGCGTATGTTTTCAATTCGTTTATCACTGTTTTTTTTTACTAGTTTTAGTGATGAAAAATTGCGAGTGTGAAAAAATATAACAATAATACACGAGCATAATAACAACATAATCTACAAGTATTTAGTTATTTTTCTCTTCTTCGTTCGGTTAACGGTTTAAGGACCTGGTTTTTTTAACCCCGACGGAAAAGAGGGGTGTTATAAGTTTGACCTGTTTTTTTTTTATGGTAGGTAAAATAATCCAATGACAAATCCCGCCCTTGGACGGAGCGGGAAGTAGTGTCAGACTCTTACTGACTAAAAACCTACCCCGTTCCTTCGCTGCCTATAGTGCCGGGGTTAAGCCTTCCTCTCAGAAAACGGCCTTTGACCCCAGCAGGCTTCGACCCTGCCTGCAGTTAGCAGGCCGGGTCTCTTCGGTGTGCTGACAGCTGATTTCTATGTTCTGGCCACGACATAGGTACATATATAAATATTTCGTCCATAAGGTAAAAGGCTCTAAGTAGATAATTTTATCACCATATCGTCTGTCACGTCCACATTTCTTATTTTTGTCAGCAGCTTCTTTCGCGTGACTATCGGTTAGAAGCCACATAAAATGTAGCCCATGTCCTTTCTTCGTGTTTAAGCTTATTCAGTACCAAAAGTGAATGCTTAAAAAGCCCCAGCTGCGACGGAAACTAAATGTTTCTCAAATTATCAATAATAATAAGTACCTAATAAAACAATAACCAGCTTGATCTTTACTTGCAAACGTATAAATAATTGCTAGTTTTATTATACAGGCGTCGATATTATTTAGCAAATATGTAGCTTAATTATATTAATTAATTATTTTTGATTAATATATTTTAGTTACGTTGCTTTATTTTTCAACCGACTTCGTAAAAGGAGGAGGTTTTAAATTCGGTTGTATTTTTTTATTTGTTTTCACCTTAGAACTTCGTCATTTATAGATCGATTCTAAGTAACTATGACAACGCAATTAACTATACGTATAGTAAGCGGCTTTGATTGAGACCCGAAAATCAACTTATTTGCCGCGTACTATTCTTATTTTGTGAAACTTTGTCGAATTGTACCTACTACATATTACCGTCATACCTTTATATTATCGTATATTGCCGCATAGAGGGAGCGCTTCCATTCCCTCCAAAACCAATTACTCCGAAAAATACTCAGAGCTCTCTATTATGCCCGAAATGAGAATTTATATTAAATCTCAAAATTCCTACCATCCAATTAGTTCACGAAACGCCTTTCCAAGCATGTGCTTGATTGTGCGAAGATGTCTTCGACGCTGCAGTGAAACACCGCAACCGCCTAATTGTATCGGCCTCCGAAATCCTCTCCGAATCGCCTACGAAACCTCCCATATTTCAAAGATTCGCCATTTCAGGAATACTCTCGTCCTGTGTTCTCGTCATTCCCAATGCCGCAATCACCCTGCACTAAGAGCGTGGTATGGAAACCAGCACTCTTCGCAAACACGGATCACCGTCCTTCCATTTTCGACGCCGCCGTGCCCGCATGGAAGCGATCAATCAAAACAGAATGATGTCTCAACAGTTATACATATAACAAAGTACTGAAATAGTACATTTTGATACAAGTGCAGAAAGATTGTCACTGCGACCGAGGCGGAATTCACTTACGAAGAAATACTGTCTCTGAAAATTACAACGCATTTTTGTTTATTTTATACTGAAGAAAATTTTCCAAAGTTGCCATATATTTTAGTTTTGAATTAGATGGCAGCAGACTATCGCAAGTATTTTTTATTGGCGGCGGCGGCGTAGCATCTTAAGAATTCTCTTCAAATCTAAAATTCAAAAGTTTTTTTTTACAAATATGTAAATAAGATTTATGTATTTACTTAATAGACTTTCCCACGCGTAACCTTTGCTGGTTGAAGGAAAATCAAAGAGATTGAATTTTTTGACCGCTTGAGAGCGCCACATTAAATTTTGATGATAATATTTTTTAATACACTTACTCGAAAACTGCCGCTTATCGCATTATGATTAGGTTCAACATGGCATGTATATCACCGACATGATTTTTTTTAATTTATCACAACAAGGGCTTTTTTCATTCCTATTTCAGTTTTTGCAGCAAAGAGGTGGATATTTTTGAGGTTTTAAATTTTTAATGATGAGTGTTTGAACAGAATATAATAAATAAACATGATTACTTACGTAATAATTCTTTATTAGCAATAAATTAACATTTATCTGCGTTCTAAACTAAAAAAATATTAGAATTTCTATTTTTATTAATATTGGGATGTATAATGGTTTGATACCTTTGCTTCTCCTTGCAAATGTCTACTATTACCTAACCTATTTATTTGTGTTATTTGGAAAAAAAAGTTGAATTTAAGATTTGAAGAGAATTCTTTAGATGCTATGCCGCCGCCACCAGAAATTGTGATTAAGGTAAAAAATACCTTTTTTAAATCTTTATTTATAGAGCTTTTTCGCTAGTGCGAATATGACACTCTGTAGGTAAACATATGAAATAAAATTAGAGTTTAAAAACAGAATAAAAATTATAACTAAGTTCTAGGTTGGTTTTTCAGAGCAAACAACCATATTAATTATAGGGACAATTTTATTTGGTAGAGGTTTCGATATGTTAATGTTATGTGTGCCAATATGTTTTCTGGGCGATTTATTCCGAACACATCTCATCATATGAGTGTCTTCGTCTTCGTTACATGTTAGCCCCGCTGCCATCTAAATCAAAACTAATTTTAGTTTTATGTATGGCAACTTTGGAAAAATTTCTTCAGTACAAAATGAACAAACGTCGTAATTTTTAGAGAAGGTATAAAATTTCTTCTTATTTTTTTTAAAATAACGGCGTTTGATACACATGCAAATTTGTCACTGCAGACACACACTCACACACAGAGAACACACGCCTTCGGCTCGTGTGAATTCCGCTTCGTTCGCGATGACAAATTTTCTGCACTTGTATCAAAATGTAATATTGATAAGCACAAGTGAAGCCCCTTCAAACACGTTGTTTTTATATTAAAGTTTTTTAACACATGACTTTTTGTTCGCTAGAGTTGTTCACGGTAAGGATGAAGATCATAATCGGTTATTATTTTATCACTTATTGATGTTACTGATAATTTAAGATTAATTTCTCCGGCGGAAAAGAGATTAATCTCAAATTATGGGGTTTTTTATGGAGACAGGACATTCTCTTTTCATCGAAATCGGTTTTAGTAGTTTAACCACGAAAGTGTAACAGACAGACAATGTTATACTTTCACATTGATAATATTAGTTTTTTTTTTATGGTAGGTAAAATCATCCAATGACAAATCCCGCCCTTGGGTGGAGCGGGAAGTAGTGTCAGACTCTTACTGACTAAAAACCTACCCCGTTCCATTCTTTGCCTTGGTCCCAGGGCCCCGGGTGCCATTTTCACATACCCTTTGACCCCAGTAGGCTTCGGCCCTGTTGGGCCCCTACAGTTTGCTGACAGCTCCTTGAGGCGCGCGGGAACAGTGCGAGAACAGCGGAAAAGTGTCTAGTCGGGCGGCCAGGCGGTGCACACACTCGCGCACCCCGCACCCCGCTGCCTTCTCCCCGCGCCTCTTCTCTCACAGCTCACATATCTGCTACACAAAGCTCACATCTCCTCTCCGCTTTGGTGGAAATAACCTGCCAGCTTCGCAACACATCTCCTCTCGTCTCCTCTCCTCTCCACTTTGGTGGAAACCGGGCCTTATGGTTTCTTTTACAATGTTCTGATTGCGTATACAAAATGAACATAACATGATCTTTTTATTTAGATACTGACCGGATTTTTAATCTATCATCATCTTTCTGCCCTTGTCCCATACTACTTAGGGTCGGTGCAACACGTTTTTTTTTTCCAATTCGTTCTGTCACCCGACACGTCACACTAACTCCCTTTTCTTTCACATCACTCCTCACACAATCCATCCATCTTTTCATTGGCCTCCCTCCATGTATACTCTTAACTCTTCTAGTAACATGTGTTTCATCCCTACTCTTCACATGACTATACCAAGACAAACATTCCCTTTCCCTTTGAACTTTTCACTCACTGGCACCACTTTCTCTAATATGTAACCTAATTTCTCAATGTCGTCATACCACAAATCCATTTTTTTCACAGTCCAACATTCTGATCCATACAGTCAGTGGCGGATTAAGCCAATGCGGGGCTGTAGCAATTCGATAAGGGGACCCCCTAGGTAGACCTTTTTTATTAAGATAGATTTAATAAAATATTTTGTGTGTAATCAGCTGTATTTAGATTTAATGTAATGTAGATACTTTAACAATTTTTTTTTACGATCAGGTGGCGCGGGGCCCCCGAATGTGCGGGGCCCGTAGCATTTGCTAATTTTGCTATATAGCTAATCCGCCACTGCAAACAGTATGTCAGGACTTATATGTGCATTTTTAGGGTATATTATAGGTATTAAAATACTTTAGTTAGTTGTATCCAATATAATCGTCTGATTTATTGCTAAATTGTATATCGTAACTTAAAATATTTTTTTCCGAAATGCACATTTCACTGTAGTCTCCTAAAAAGAGTACTCGTCTGTGCCCTTCGGGGCACTTTGTGTAGGGTCGTGATGCAGCCTTTGTGAAGAGGATCGCTAACAATACCAGTAACAGCCAGGATACCCGTAGTACGTTCATCTGAAAAGAGTTAAAAAACAAATTAGATAGATAGATATATTCTTTATTGTACACCAAAGATAAAATTACAATAGGAACTTTAAATTAATAGGGTGTCACAATGGGCGGTCTTATCGCTAAAAGCGATTTTTCAAATTAGTGACCTTTCTTTTGCATTACTAATATTTTATGTGAGTATTTATATGTACCGATGTACGTCGTGGCCAGAACGTAGAATTGATCACTTCATGATGTGATCAATTCTACGATCATATCATGAAATGGTGGCATTTCATGACATAGAACCTTGTTCGCTGGCCACATTATGATATGGGACATCCAAATCAATGAACACTCTGCCGGCTAAACGCATGATTATTTCATGATATGGTCAAACATGGCTGATAATATCGTAAAATAGTTACATTACAGTTTTGTTTTTATTATGAATCATTGCGGCGAACAGTTATTCTTGTGGTTATTCTGCTGAAAATGCTAGTATTAATGTGCCAATTGATATAATGATATAGTGAAATGTCATTACGATAAAAAAAACCGTTCAAGTGCGAATCGGACTCGCGGAGGGTTCCGTACAAATTTATCTATGAAAATAGTTCAATTCCCGAATTGTGTTACGAAGATTTTCGTTGCTGGAATTGAACCTACCAAAGTCAGTCAACCGAAATTTAGACACACCGCGCCTTCAAATTAATATGGTTTTGAGTCAGATTATCAAAGAAACCCACAAAAACATTATTCTAATGGGTGATTTTAATGGCCAAATAGGAAGGCCCGGCCCCGGCACTATAGGCAACGATGGAACGGGATAGGTTTTTAGTCAGTAAGAGTCTGACACTACTTCAATGCCAATAAATCTTTCAGGCGTTATCTCTCTTTTTTCACGTTACCTCTTTACCAAACAATTCATAGAATCCGTTGGATGAAACAACAAGCTTATAAACTACGGGAAGGCCCTCTTAAACGCAAGTTACCTTAACCTACACACAGTCTTACGGAATAAGTTATGTAAATAAGGGTAGGTTGGCCGCCGTTCCTTTCAGAGGCGGCTCTAGCTTTCGGAGCGCCCGGGTGCAATCAATATCTTGGCGCCCCCTTTGTTGGATTTTTACACTGTTGACTTTATTTATAAAACGGAAATGCGGTTGCTTATGGTGCAATTTTCAATTATGACGAGAAGTAATAGTATTATTTTAGGTAGAAAGAGGTCACACGTCACACAAAGCACACTTTTGCATTTATTTCACTGTCTCGAGCGGCGCTCGGCGCCCCCTAAGAACCAGCGCCCGTGTGCACCGCACACCCAGGACTATAGGTAAAGCCGGCCCTGGTTCTTTTTATAATACAGAATAAATATAATAAAAGTACCTAGTTTGTTTAGCTCTTTTTGCTAAAATTTTGATAATTTTCATGAAAAAGGGCATAAGTTCAAACTCTTTTAATAAATCGTTTTCTTTACATTGTACCTAAACTAGCTGCTGCCAGCGGCTTTGCCCGCGTGATACTAAAAATATCCCAAGGAACGATCCCAAGGGAACGTAGTCCCGGGATTGAAAGTATCGTATACAATAGCACGTAGGATACTGTAAGGGTAGACTAAGAAGAAGGGGAGGGGAAGAGGAGACCATGTCGTGGAATACCAGGACATCGTCTCCAAGTTTGATCGAAATCCATTCAGTAGCTTTTGCTGAAAGAGTAACAAACTTTCGCGTATATCTATTATCTATATACATATATATAAAGGCGACATACCACTCACTGATTAATCAAGAAATTTTAGAAACTATAACGCCATCAAGCTTAAAATTTGGCAAGTAGATTCCTTATAGGGTGTAGACGTCCGCTAAGAACAGATTTTACGAAACTCAACCCGTAAGGGGGTAAAACGGGGTTCCGAACCCCGTTTTACCCCCTTACGGGTTGAGTTTGTAAGGAAAAACCGACTTTCACGCGGGCGAAGCCGTTGGCAAAAGCAAGTATTATACTCGTAATATTAGTACTATATTATATTTTACTTATTTGTAATTTAGGATAACAGACTGCGTCCGCGATTGCAGGTTCTAATTAAATAATTGTGACTAACATTGTTTAAGTTTCCTTATTGAATTATCTAGAATTGATGACAAAAGTATTTAAGAGCGGCCAATACGAGGTACATTTTTATACAACCGCTCTTACGCGATTATTATGTTATTACAATTTTTCTTCAAAAATTTTGTATACAAAGATATCTTGTGGATAATATCTAGGCTTCTATAGAAATCAAAATATTTTGTGTAAAACTAATCCATTTAAAGATCTCTGAAAATCTGCTATTTTGCTTACTTGAATTTTAGCCCTCCATAATGTACTCATATATTAAAAATATAAAAAGCTACTTCTATGGAAGCCTTGCACATTTAGTCAAGCTTTGAAATGACAACTCAAAAACTTTTAAGGGTTTTAAAAAAAAACTCCTGCAACAACTTTTGTAAAATATTCGAGTAAATCACGGAATTTCCAAATGCCAACAGAGTTTTCAGGCGTTATCTCTCTTTTTTAGCGTTGCCTCTCCAGCGAACATCGCGTTGTATTGCGTTAGATGAAGCGACAAGCTTTTGAACAATGCTCGACGTTGACGATATGCGAGTGGGGAACGGCCCTCTTAAAGAAACTCCATGGGAACTTTAATAAGTTTTTTCCAAAGCTTGGATTTTCCAACTTGCGAAGTGAACATTGGACTGTGTTAATTTCCCTAAATTTTATAACAAACTCGTATCTACTCAAAGAAAGCACAGAATAAGTAATATCTTATTTTGTGGTTTCGTTTCGTACTCAAAGAAACCACAGAATAAGTAATATCTTATTCTGTGGTTTCGTTTCTTACTCAAATAAACCACAGAATAAGTAATAACTTATTTTGTGGTTTCGTTGAGTGATGCATCACGAGATGAGAGGGTCACGAGTCACGACGGCCCTGGAACGCAAAGGGCAACTGGAATGAACACGGGTAGGTCTTAGTCAGTAAAAGTCTAACACTCCCTGTTTTTCCATCACAGTGGGAGAAGTTATAAAAGAGCTTCAATATTATTTCATTAATGGTTATTGTTTATCCTTGCTTTTAATAAGCTCGACATTGTCATTCTACCACAACTCGATTACGAGACCATAGACTGATCAATGATCGATCATTTTTAATTAACAGATTACGAAATTTAGCAAAATGATAATGGCATGCATGACAAATGTATAAAAATAGCAGACTTGGGCCGCGAAATGTTGTTGAACTATACTACTGTAATTATACTTTGCCAACAAGCCACAGAATTTAATTTGTAATTATACATTTCGTTATTAATCTGGTAAATAAAAACTGAAAAGTTCCAAAAACTAAAACGAAAATTGATTGAAATTACCGCAGAAAAAAATTGTAGGTACTTATAGATGGGTGTATCCCGACCCATATATACTGAAAATGTTATAATAGTAAAAAGCCAATAATAATAGAATACAAGTTTATTCCTTGGCCTCCAAGGTTTGATTTATTTGGAACCTATTTAGCGTTTTTTCAAACTGGGTTAAGCATGCGGTATTTGAATTATAAATAAAATAATACTGACCTTGTAATGTTTATAGTTTTAATATTATAAGTGGAATATAATATTCGAGTCCAGTGTAGACAATATGATGATGATGATACTATTCAAATTAAATTAAGTAGTCTCCAAATACACACACTTGTCACCAGCGCGCACTACACATCGTGACTGAACTTTACAGCATTGGGCGGGAATATCCTATGCGTTTTTATGTTATTGACAGCCTGCATCCGCACTAGAGATGTGCCGTTGCCGGCAATATTGCCCGAAGTGGGAATATTGGTGGCAATATGGCCGGGAGTGGAAATATTTGGGAATATTGCTTAATTATAAGTCAAATTAACTACGGAAACTATGTACAATACTTACAATTAGTATTAAAAGGCCGTAATTGACATTATATATAAT
Organism: Leucania comma; assembly: GCA_958295575.1. Classification (NCBI taxonomy): domain Eukaryota; kingdom Metazoa; phylum Arthropoda; class Insecta; order Lepidoptera; family Noctuidae; genus Leucania; species Leucania comma. Next base: position 9,283,258 of record OY282469.1, read on the forward strand.
AAAATATTGTTTTGGGTAAGATTGCCAATAATACCAGCATTTTTGGCAATATTCCTGGTATTTTACCGGCAATATTGCCTATGTTGCCCCAACTTTCAATACAGAACTTTGAGCTCGTTCGATTTAGATCATAGTGAAGATTCAAACCTCACCCCAGACTGTTATACTGACAGTAGCAGAGAACCGACTCACACAATGCCGCGTAAACCTGATGTAAGGTATTTTTAATACCCCGAGATAATTGATCACATCCACCTGTTTAATACACCCATAGTGGCAATAGAGAGAGGGTTGCATGTTGCTAAATGTATTTTAATGCTAATAGGGCGTTTAGTAGCTGATGACGGGGTTTTGTGAAAGCATAGGTAATTATTAGTTTTATCTATGTTTAGAAGTAGTAGGTTGTAGTCCAGCCATCGCTTCATACTCGTTAAGGTGTTTTGAGCTTCTTCCTGCACAGTTTCCCATGATTATCAATGAAAGAGAATTACTGTGTTGTCATTATAGCATATGATGTCTGCTTTTTGAGTTATTGCATCGTAAATGTCATTCATGTAAACGATGAATAAGGTCGGACAAAGTACGCTTCCTTGTGGCATCGAATTTTAAAACTTTTTGTCAGCTGGTGTGATCAGTGATCACCCACTTATACATACTGGTGTCTCCCAGTTAGGTAAAATTTAAACCAATTCACTGGCAACCCTCGGATGCTCATGACCTCCAATTTCTTTAGAAGAATGGGAATAGCAGTAATAGTGTCGAATGCTTTAGCGAGATCAAAAACACTTGTAGGCACTTTTCGTTTTTGTCTAGGTAAGATGTCACCAGCTTAGTGAGGAACAATAAGTAACAGTTTGTTTGTCTCTAGAAAAGATACCATGCGCTTATTTACTAACTCTTCTAGTATTTTAGAAAATATACCTAGTAGTGATATGGGCCTGTAGTTCGCCGGATCTTGCCTCGGGCCATTCTTATGAATAGGAGTGATCCGGGCTTCTTTCCATTTATTAAGAAATTCACCTGAGCTCAGACTAAGATTAATAATTACGTTAGCGGATTTTTATTTTTACATTCTTATCTCTTTTATAAGTTTTGGTGAAAAACCATTACGCCAGCAGCACTGTTACTATTCAGGTTAAAAATGTATTTATCAACTTCATAGAAATGAATGGGCTGCATGAACAAATTGATTGCCACCGGTTCTTCTAATTTCTTGTTTAGAGACTACTGACTCGTAACTTTCGTTTATATCAGCAAGAATTTGACTACCTAAATTTGAGCCAAAGGAAGAAAAGTATTCAATAAAGTAGTTAACTGAATTTTGAGATGAAGATTTAGATTTCAATTTTAAGAAATCGTAATTGTTACTTCTGTTTATTAGTTTGCTCGGTAATGGACTCTATGGCATTCCGCAAGGTTTTAGAATTTGCTGTCTTCTTCTGCTATCGTGTTCACGTTTTAATGTATGCATCAAATTGGTAAATAAGTTCATAGATAAGCTTTTTTGTTTTGTCGCCAGGCTACTTACTAGACTCTTTGTGAAGTTTGTTTCTATGGTTCAAACATTTGACGAGGCCAGGACGATGTGATCCTGGGCTTCAATATCTATTTGGATCGACTTTGTCATTTTCTGTACCGGTAATAAAGTGTGACATAATCTTGCTCCGCGGTCTTATTTTGTCGGTTAGGAACAAACGTTAAAATGACGTGCAAATTCTCTGAGAGATGCCCAGATACTGTTTTCCCAAACCCGTGCCGTGCATGTGCAGCGAAAGAGATGGAACATACATTGATGTTTATTATTCATATAATTGTGTCCTATGTTTTTAGACGACACGCGTGTGCGTATTTCAAATATTTTATGATCGATGTACTCATAAATATAACTAACTGATAATTATACCTGCAGTAAAAAGAAAATATATAGCTATTATTTGAAAGGCAACATTGGTAATATTGCCAATGCTGCTGGCAAAATTGGTATTTTACCGGCAGTGACAACTTTGGGAATATTGCCGGCAGTGGGAATATTGCCACCAGGCACATCACTAAATCTGCACGTCCGCAGTTAAAGCTGTGCATAGACTTAAATATAATAATATATAAAATGCTGCTGTGCTGTGATGTACACATGATGACGACATACGATGACGCAATGGCTGAAATCGCGAAGTCGGAACTTAGGGATCGGAGTATACAGATAAAAAGATAAATGCCAATAATAACAGTTGTTTATTACAAGCTTTCTATTAGCTTGCACTGTATGTAACTATGTATGTTCGGCTCAAATCTTGCAACTCAATTTTGAAGCAGATATCATCAACCGATTGAGCTGAAATTTTACATGCATGTGTAAATCGGGTGACAATGCAACATTATGATAACATGGAGCTGATCTGATGATGGAGCTGGAAGGTAGCCATTGGAACTTAGCAATAAAAAAAAAATCCCCGTCGAGTTTGGGCTCGCTTGATTAGTATTGACGAGTACTTTGATTCTGTATGATAGCCAGGGTCTGATGATGGAGCCGGAAGGTGTTCATAGGAACTCCGCATTTAAACGATACGACCCCATCGAGTTTGAGCTCGTTTGATTCGTATTGACGAGTAGTTTGATCATGTACGGTAGCCAGAGTCTGATGATGGATTCGGAAGGTGGTCATAGGAACTCCGCAGTTAAACGATACAACCCCATCGAATTTGGGCTCCTTTGATTCGTATTGATGAGTACTTGGATCCTATATGGTAACCAGGGTCTGATGATGGAGCTGGAAGGTTGCCATAGGAACTACGCAATTAAAAGATATAACCCCATCGACTTTAGGCTCATTTGATTTGTAATGACGAGTACTTTGATCATGTGTGGTAGCCAGGGTCTGATGATGGAGTCGGAAGGTGATCATAGGAACTCCGCAGTTAAACGACACAACCCCATCGAATTTAGGCTCGTTTGATTTGTATTGAAGAGTGCTTGGATCCTATATGGTAACCAGGTTCTGATGATGGAGCTGGAAGGTTACCATAGGAACTTAAGTTACTAACCGAACACGGCAAGTTCGCGAAGTACCTGTACAAGATTCGTGCGGAGACGACGCCCGGGTGTCGCCACTGTGCGGAGCGCCCGGAAGACACGGTGGAGCACACAGGCACACAGGCACACAGTCGAGGTGTTCCCCGCTTGGGAAGAGCCGTGTACTTGTGGGGGCGATCGGTGGCGGCGATCTCTCGCGCCGGGGCTTGGTTCAGGCCATGCTCCGGAGCGAGGAGGAGTGGCAGGTGGTCGCCTCCTTCTGCGAAGCAGTAATGCTAGCAAACGAGGAGGCCGACCACATTAGGCAATGGCACACACGCCGCCGCCAGGGCCTGGATTCCGATCCCGATTTCCGGCCACAGTAGGCGCGGGTTCGCGGACGGCGGGCAATGGGTAACTCGCTGTCCGTCCATCCGATAACGGCGCAAATCGTTTACGGCGTGCACTGTTCCCACGCGCCTCAAGGAGTTGTCAGCAAACTGTAGGGGCCCAGCAGGGCCGAAGTCTACTGGGGCCAAAAGTTATGTGAAAATGTCACCCGGGGCCCTGGGACGAAGGCAATGAATGGAACAGGGTAGATTTTTAGTCAGTAAGAGTCTGTCACTATTTCCCGCCCCACCCAAGGGCGGGATTTGTCATTAGATGATTTTACCTACTATAAAAAAAACCGTAACTTCGTAAGAAATCGATACAATCCCAACGAGTTCGGGCTCTTTTGATTTGTATTGATGTGTACTTGGATCCTATATGGTAACCAGGGTCTGATGATGGAGCTGGAAGGTGGCTACAAGAACTCCGCAATTAAACGACACAGCTCTCTCGTCTTTGTTCTCATTAGATTTGTAATGACGAGTACTTTGAGCAATATGGCAGTCGGGATCTGATGATGAAGCTGGAAGGTGGCCATAGGAGTTCCGCAATAAAACGACACAATCCCATCGAGTTTCGGATCGAATAAAATAAGTTCTAACCGGTCATAAGCAACTTGGACTCGCGCACGGAGAGTTTCGTACAAATTTACATAAGTAAATAGTTAGTTAGTTTTAATACACTCCTACAAAATACCAATTGAAAGGGCTTGCAGAGAGTAACTTGAAAAATAAAGTGACATAACTCTAAATCCAATATTCTCCTTTTTCTCAGTCATACTCTTGGTGGAGTGGTAGTGGTCTTCTGGTAGGTTGGTTGCGGCTTTTGCGAGACTTCTCTATCTCTCTCTATTCATGGCACTTCGTGTACATTCAATGAGGGAACACTCTGAAGATGATTTAGTGAGGTCTGTCCATCTGGTAGGCGACTGGCCGCGAGAACGTAGGCCATCTACTCTTTCCTGTACCACTAAATGTTCCAAAGAGCTTTCATTGCGTATGATATATCCAAACAGCTTCAAAATTCGCTGTTGCACAATCGACGAAAGTTTTTGTTTTGATGCAAAGCTCTTTAGGAATGGAACCATTAGTGCGTTGAGCAGTCTGTGTTATCCTCAGTAAACGCCGTCAGCGTCACATTTCAAGAGCGTCAATCGTTTTACGGTGCTTGAATCTTCTCCGCATTTCCTAGAATTTGTGATTGTGGATCCCAGGTAGATAAACTATGGACAACTTCGCAATTTTGGTTTCATAAATCCAACCTGGTAGATTTCTCACGTGGTCGCTTCCTTCTGCGAAGTAGTAATGCTAGCCAAGGAGGAGGCCGACCGCATCAGACAACAACGCTTACGCCGCAGCCGCCGCCGTAATTCCGATCCCGATTTCCTGCCACCGTAGGCGTGGGCTTGCGGACGGCGGGCAATGGGTAGCTCGCTGTCCGTCCGGTAACAGACCGAACCAAGCCGAAGGGCGAGGGATGTCATTGGATGATTTTACCCAACATAAATAAAAACCTGGCAGACTTCTAAAGATAGCAGACTAAGTTTCTTATGCTTTCCTATGATATGGGTAGCAAATGTGGTAGGATTTGCTGAGAATACAAATGTGATTTAAATAAAATATAACTAAAAAGTAAAAAATAAATTACAAATAAAAAAATCTTTTTTAAAAACAAGCTTTCAATTAAATGGGCTAAAAAGAAGAAAATAAACTTTTCCTTTATAACTTTTACTATCAATTTATAACGACATTACACAATTTATATGATATAAAAGCTTGTCGCGAGATTTAACTGTGTAAATACACAGCTAAATAACTTCATTAATTAAATAAGTTAAAAGACTTCATTTATTGATTATAATATTTTCAAAATCTCGCGACAAGCTTTTGTATCATATAAATTGTGTAATGTCGTTATAAATTGATAGTAAAAGTTATAAAGGAAAAGTTTATTTTCTTCTTTTTAGCCCATTTAATTGAAAGCTTGTTTTTAAAAAAGATTTTTTTATTTGTAATTTATTTTTGAAATCTATACACTAATACAGTATTTTTTATATTTGGAAGACGTTTTTTCATCATCTCATTATTTACAGATTTATACGTCTTTCAATATTGTATGAAAAAAGAATAGGTACATACATACATAAATTACTTTTTAGGTACGCCCAAAGATAATCCATATCATTACTGTTACCTCATTTGTTAGTTTCACGAACAAATACTACATAATAAATATTGACAATGAAAGTTGATATCGACTTAATTAGATATGGTCTATTATCGTTACTTATATACTTCTCTTCCTTCTACTTTATCTAATGTATTCTGTTTGTATTGTTACTTATATCTAATGTATTCTTCTTATCTTCTGTTTATATAAAAGAAAGTCGTGTTAGTTACACTATTTATAATTTTTATCCCGTTAAATAAAAAAAAAAAAACAAAATCTGCTCATTTATTGGTATAGGGTAGTGTAGGGTAGAGTAAGGTAGAATAGGGTAGAGTATGGTAACGGTAGAGTAGTGTAGAGTTTGGTAGAGTAGGGAAGATTAGGGTAGAACGGGAGCGAAGCCGCGGGCAAAAGCTAGTAACATATGTATAGATTACATTTGAAGACGTGGATTGTTAACAGTGGCAAGGCTGTTATGTAGAGCAGAAGGAAAGATATTCGGGAAACTTTTAAATCTCAGCTGATTTAGTAAAACACTACACAATCAACCTAATTCTGATTTTTCTGAATAAATAATTATGCTTTCGTATTTGACTTCGAATGATGATTCGGAGAAAAAGAACCATGAGGAAGAATTTTTCGACGCCATATTTTATTTAGGAGTTACATAGTAACCTATATTTGAGTTTTTAATAATGTTTTATTGTTCATGAGTAGGTAGTAAACAGTAATAATGATTGAATCATAAAATAAATGTATAAGATTAAACTGGTCTTCAGAAAAATGATACCAAAACGTTGAAAAGGATTTTGAATATTTTTTTTGTGCTTTGTCTAGGCACAAAAAAATGTTTTTAGGTTTCCGTATCTCAAAAGGAAATAACGGAACCCTTTAGGATCTCTTTGTTTTACCGTCTGTTTGTCTGTCTCTCTGTCTATCTGTCTGTCAAGACCGTTTATAGCAAGAACGCGTGGCGTGGAGGTACCATCAAGTTGAAATTAAAACTCAGGTCTGCAGTCCTTGTACGTTGTGTAAAATATCAAACTTCTAAGTTAACGAAAAAAAAGGGGTGGCAGGGTTGTATGTTGCAAAAAAATATATATTCTGACACTAGAGAATCAAAATTTATAGGGTACTTCCCGTTGACCTAAAATCCCTAAATTTGGCATGAAGCAAGGTCTTATGGCACAAGTATAGGAAAAATAAGAAAACTGAAAATTTGTTGTTAAGTCACACAAAAAAAATGCGATTCGAAAAAATCTTTGAGACTCGATTAGGGAATTAAACCCTCAGTATGCGTGCCCGTTTTTTGTACTGGATTAAGCCTATACGTGGGACACTCAGAGATTTATAGAAACTAAAAAAAATAAGTTTTATGGATGAAATATTTTTATTAAATCTTTTCAAAGAACTTTCCGCCAGCCTTTATACAAAGTTTCATACGTATAGATGTAAGTGCTGTATTATACCATTTGCAACATAATTAATAAAACGAAAAATACCGTATAATACGGTATTATACCATTTGCTACGGTATTTTATGTATAAATCGATTGTTACTATATTTTTTAAGTAAATTATCTGAGTTATCATTAAAATACTGAATACGGTGGAAATGCACAGAAATAAAACATGAAATGTTATTTTAAATTTGTATTATTTATATAATACAAAAAAAGTAGTTCTGGGCGTTTCATTCAGGAACGGTTCTTCTATGAAAAACGAACGAACTGTTTTACGATTAGCCAACATTACGTTGTTAAAAACACTTGAAACTACCACAAATGCTGAACGACTAAACGAAATGAACCATTTGCTCGTTTTTTCTAATGTGATAGGAATATACTCCATATAGCTGTAGTGATAAGACCAAAATTTGTATGAAGTTTTTAGGTTTTCGTTTTTTAATTATGTGTAGGTAAGTTAAAATGACTTCTTTGAGTTTCGTAGAAATCAATTAAGATGCTCTAATGGTAATAATAGATCAATAAGAACTGGTTTTGTTAACTTCAGTTGACTGATAAAGGTCAAGCGTTTGTTTTGAAATTTAAAATCAATTGACAACAGAAACGCGCGTGCGTTTTAATTGTTCGATATCGTCAACCAAAATGGCCGTCGTTGCTATGGTTATGCGTAGATTCCTCCTCACTTCGATTGTAACCCAAAAAACTGTTATCTACTGCGCATTCAAGGTCAATCGCCATTATGGTTCAACTTATATGCCACACATCGTAAACTAGTTTTTTTTTTATGTAACTGTTTCTTTGAACTTTTCTTTTTTTTTAAAAGCTGTTTGGTTTCGTTTTACGAAAAACCCGAAATGACCCAGTACTACAAAAAAGTAGTACTGGGTACACGGCGCGAACACAGCGCGGCAGAACATGTCTTAACCAATGATTTCGAAAGATATCTCTCCTTCTTCCTTCAGTCACTCACCTACTACATGTATAAACAAAGCACTACTTGTTACGACAGTTCTGCTATGATTTTTTGAAGAGTTCCGTTCTATATCTTCGAAGTTCATCATCAGATCAAAATAAAATTTCTATGGAACCAACTCGGGAGTATAATCTTTCAACCAAAACAAAACTTTTCAAAATCGCTTTACAATTGACCGAGATATCGGCGAACAAACATATATACAAACGACAGTTCTGCTATGATTTTTTGAAGAGCTTCGTCCTATATCTTCGAAGTTCATCATCAGATCAATAAGATATTTTATGGGACCAATCCGGAAATAAAATCTTTCAATCAAAACAAAAATTTTCGAAATCGGTCCATAATTGACCGAGATATCGATGAACATACATAAATAAAAAAATTACATACAGCCGAACATAAAACCTCCTTTTGGAAGTTGGTTAAAAAGTATCTATTTTTCTACCAAAAAAATCTGAATACCTGCCATTTTGGCAGGTATTCAGATTTTGGATCAGATTTTGGATAAATGCTCATCAAATTGTGTTAAAGGTGCGTAAAATATCTAAGTATTTCCTTTTTTTATGCTAAGTACCTATGCTAAAAAGATTTATCAGACCAAATATTTTATTTTATCGTTATATAGATGTTTCACGACTTTCAATTTAGTCAGTTTTGGCTTAAGCAAAAAATACACAGTAGTACAATTTTATAATAATATTGCATATCCCAAACTGACCCAAACACATGTTATTTGTTTATTGTTTTATGAATTTGATTAAAATATGATAACATAGCCAAATAAGTATTTCACTCTAAATATTGCTGCAACAAATGACTAAGGTAAATAAAATGAATCACTAGTAGGAAAATAATAAATTATTTTCAGATAAATCATTGCATACCTGTAAATATTAAATAAACCTCCAAGTTGACAATAACATGTTTTGAATTCAGGTTGGATAATTTGATTAAATTAAAGCTATATAAGGTGGGTGTACCATGGAAGGCCACTCTAACAAATAAACAGTTATTATTCGTTTATTTATTGGATAAATGAAACTAACAAATATTTAAGTAATACTTTGTTTCATTATGTAAGATTTAAACCATTTTTTGAAATTGCAGATTTAATCAATATTAATTGAACTTAATTTTCATTGAACTCTTCCAAATGGCTTTGCTAGGAACAAGGCTCCTTAGAAGGCCATCATAATAAATCAGTAATTGAACACTAAAGTTTAATAAATAACGATTAAATCTACAATAAAAAGAAGTGGTTTATATGTTACATAATGAAACAAAGTATCACTTAAATATTTGTTAGTTTCATTTATCCAGTAAATAAACGAATAATAACTGTTTATTTGTTAGAGTGGCCCTCCATGGTACACCCACCTTATTTTAACGTCGTCCATTCCCGAAATCAATGAAGCGAGGGACCGTACTGCCAAAATAATAGCGCGAGCGATTCGCCTCCGCGTCTGTGATTTTGAGTTCGATGGGTGTTTGTGTAAGTAGAAGTAATTTGTCATCACATGGCAATAACTACGACATTTTAATAATTGGCCTTCGAAGGAGCATGGCCTTCCATGATCCACCCACCTTAGAACTGTCATTTTCGGTATTAATGTTACTAGTTCAGGGAAACAAGATTTGATGGGTATTATATTATCCATTTTGGTAAACAAAAAAATAATATAGATACTACACGTACAATTATTCTAATGAAGTGATGAGTGTATGTTTATTTTGGAACTTAAAACGTTGTAGTTTGGTCATTTCGTTCCTGGATCGCAGTCAAGCACTAGTTTATATAAAATAAAAAAAAACTTCGGTATAGAGTGAGTTTATTTTATTTGACGTTAAAATATTTTACTTAGTAGGTACTTAGTCTTAGGGTATAAAAAATAGCATTTAAATTGTACCATAATAAAATGTACTATTCAAATCTCTAAACCATGTTTTGAGGAAACGAAATGGACTTTCGATAGTTCCACGAAGTTATGTAATCCTCATACAAAAAAATCTATAAATATTCATAAGATTGAAAATAAAATACGTAAAAGTCGTAGAACATTATAAAATTGTATCCAATAGTAGAATTCATTCACGATTTTTTTTTTAATAGCGCAAAACAGTTTAAATTGTTGATTCCTAAGTCTTACGATGTCATTTCGGTCCACCGTGTGACATCATGGTGGCGTCTTTGGGGGCCATTCAAGTATTACGTAAGCACTACAGAGGGGGTCTTTGCTTTGCTTATTTTTGATGACATAGGGGAGGGGGTTTTTTATGGTAGGTAAAATCATCCAATGACAAATTCCGCCCTTGGGCGAAGCGGGAAGTAGTGTCAGACTCTTACTGACTAAAAACCTACCCCGATCCTTCGTTGCCAATCGTGCCGGGGCCGGGTATTCCTTTTGGAAGCTGACCCATGAAGGAGGGGTTAATATTTGCAAAAAATCTGCTTACGTAATACTTGAACGATTACTTATACGTAGCCAGGGTAGCAAGGCGTGGGCGAAGCGTCCCCTCGCTCACGGCCTCACAATCAAAGAACGTCACACAAGCGAGGGCTCTTTAAGAACTGGGGATTTTTATAATTGACTGGTTCGCGTTTGACCACTATTTCTCCTGACGGTAAGTGACGATGTGGTTGAACGTTGGGTTGGGACAGTCGTTGTCTCGTTTCATGTCAAATTTATAACAGAAAAAGGCCTCGCTGATACGCCTTCGCCCACGTCTAAATTAGTCCACACTATGCCTCTGTACGTGCTCTAGCTAGTAATCACAATATATATGAAATTGCTTCTCTGTATTTTACAATGCCGCTTCCGACGGTTAAAATATGTTGTCCACTCTTAAGGCGTTCTGAACTATGCCTATTAACGCACCTATATGTATTCGTCATATGATTTTTAGAAAGAATGACTGTTATTGCCCTGTTCGAAGTTTAGAGCGGTCAAGATATTTCGGCCGTACTATACTCATCTATTTGAATTGTTCTAATCAAAGTATTTCATAAGTACCTACTTTATACTAGGTTTTCTTTAGAAGTATTGTGGCTTTGAAACATTATGTACTCTAAAACTTTTTATTTTCCTTTTAGCTTCCAAAGCGCAATGCGGGGTTGGTCGTTCGGTGACGTTCACACGATGGTCGGGGGTGGCTCCAGAGATCGCTACTCCAGTGTTTGTATACTCTGCGAGTGGGGATGAAGATTCTCTCGCTGGAGCCTGCCTAGCGAGATGCCGTGAGCTGCCGGACTGTGCCGCCGTCGTCGTGGCTTATGGCAGGGGAAACTGCCAGGGCATAGCCGACTATACCACGGCAAAACTGAAGGTGGACAACGACGTCGCCTTTTTTAAGAAAGTTTGTTTGGCATGTAAGTTCCTGAGTATTGAAAATTTTAAACGGAGGTGGAGAACTACATAGTTATGGACTACGCAGACATATTTTACGTCGGCGGCGCGTAGTGTTCAACGCGGGCCTCAAGGAGATGTCAGCAAAACTGTAGAGGCCCAGCAGGGTCGAAGCCTACTGGGGCCAAGGGTTTGCTTCTGAAAAGAAAGCCCAGGGCCTTGGAACGCTAGGCAAAGAAAGAACATAGGATTAGTCTTTAATCAGTAAAAGTCTGACATCCTCTCCCGCTCCGCCCTAGAGCGGAAGAAGTCTTTGGATGATTTTCCACCTAAAAGAGACAAATTTTGATGCTTGAGACTGCAGTCGATTTTCTCGGTGCAGGGGCGTCCTTAACTGAATCCTTTCTGACACCGACAACTCTTTGAGTAGGTACTGACTCACAATCATGTCTATTATGACGTGATGACGACAAATCTACTTTCCCATTCTTTATCTCTCATATCAAATCATTCAAAGTATGAACATTATCTACCTTTATTTTATGTTGGGAAAGAAACAAATATAGTACGCGTCAAATAAGTTGAACCACCCACCACGGGTACGCGCAGCCTCCCACCTCGACTGAAAATCAGTTATAATCCTCGTCACGCAAGTTGCACCAACATGGCGGTCGTCCTTGGATGCGCAGTAACCTGTGGATGGATGGCGCGTACCATAACTCCTCCCGCTCTGAGTGAAGCGAGAGGGGTTTTACTGATATAATCTCCACGTATGCTTCCTGTTAAAACTTTCTGTCGATAGTGCCAGAGGACTGCGATGTGCGGTGGTGGGCGCTCGAGAACACGCCTGGCTACCACCTGCACTCGGAGGGCTCTCATCTGAAGGTCATCCTTAACACTACCGTCTACGAGTGCTACGATGCTGTATTCACATACAGCGGGGACCAGAAGTTTCGGTAAGAGACAAACACTCCATAAAATTATTTATTCTTCTTTATTAGGGGCCATTCAAGTATTAGGTGACCTGCACTATAGCTTTGCTTATTTTTGATGACATGGGGGATTACGTCAGCAGTTTTTTCTAAGAGAACAATAACGAGTTTTCAATATCACACGAAAGTGAGCATACACAAGTCACTGAGCAGCAAACATCCAATGTCATTGAAAACTTTGATTGGATTTGTGTGTCATGGACTGATAATGTCAATTAATATGCGAACCAAAATAAAAGTTGTTTTTTTAGTTCCTCTATTTTCAGCCCATTCCTTATTTTTAGACTTGGAACGTTTATTCATTATATTAACTGATAACGAAACTAGAGCACATTGAAAAATACATTTAGCCTAGGTATAGTACGTTCGACGGTTCTTGGCGCGCCTGAAGTTAGGCTCTGCGAACTGTAGCGCTCAAAATAAGCGCGTTAAATAAATGATTTATAAAAATAAATGCCAATAACAGTTGTTAACAGCAATAACAACTGCTATTGGCATTTATTTTTTCAAACCATGTGCACAAGCGCTAAAGTTCACAGAGCCTAACTTCAGGCGCGCAAAAACCGTCGAACGAACTGTACAAATGTTTACGTAAGTATGGGGGGGGGAGATTAGAGCTTTGCTTACTTTTGCTGACGACGGGGGAGGGCGCTAAATATTTGCGAAAAATCTACTTACGTAATACTTGAACGGCCCCTTATATGTTATACTACAAACCTTCCTCGTCCCTTACGTGGTTTAGAAAAGTACAAGTAAGTTGCGTTGTTGTGGTGTTGTAAGTGGAAGTACCCACAGTCGTATACGTACCCACAGTGACGTGGTTTACTATAAATACTAGCTGACGCCAGCGGCTACGCCCGCTTGAAAGTAGAAAATTGTTCCAGGAGAACATACACCCAGGATATAAAATCTCCTAGGTGCCATTACTATGCAAGTATGCAGTATAATAAGAAGAAAATATAGTAAACATGCTCGGAGGTGGACGATGAGGCTGAAAGGTTCTGGAGCGATGACATGTATCGGTGGATGTAGGAAGGTCCAAGGTCTAGGTGTCGCAAGGTGGACCTATGACCTGGTGAAAGTCGCGGGAGTCTGCTGGATGCGAGATGCACGGGTTGAAATGGCGATAATTACAGGTCCAATCTATAATTGATAATTGTTCATCAGTGGACGGCTGAGTTGATAATGACGTAGCACGTCCTTTGGCTTAGCATTGTCTTTCATCGTATTGACTAATGCAAGCAATGGGAACATAACTAAGCCAAACCATGTGCTAAGTCGTTATCAATTCAGAAATCGGTCCTTCTAAATCTAAAGCAATGCGCGCACGGGTGACTTTTGTCACCGTGACTGTTTTGTCACCCTTATTAAGTCCATGGATATGGATGGCACGTGCGCACGTTACGACATGACAACTGGGCGACATTTTTGTACGCCGACCATGGCAGTGGACAAGCCCGTCACAATACTGTCAGCGCGCCTTTATGTTTTCATAGCGGTGTGCGCACTGGTGACAAAATTGTCAATCTCGTCGTCGGGCTTCGATTTCAAAAAAGTTTTATCACTGTCGTTCGTCGTGCGCGCATTCCACTTTGGATACGTGACGTAACAGTGAGAAATACATTAAAGTCACGGTGACAAAAGTCACCGGTGCGCGCAGGGCTTAATCGTATTTACAAAAACTAGGTATTGTACGCGGCAAATAAGTTTAACTAAAAGCTCGTTTTTAGAGTTCCGTACCCAAAGGGTAAAAACGGGACTTCGCTGTCTGTCCGTCTGTCTGTCACCAGGCTGTATCTGAAGAACCACGATAGCTAAACAGTTGAAATTTTCACAGATGATGTATTTCTGTTGCCGCTATAACGACAAATACTAAAAACAGAAAAACAAATATTTAAGTGGGGCTCCCTTACAACAAACGTGTTTTTTTTTTTTTTTTTTTTGCCGTTTTTTTTTACGGACGGGTCGCAGCCCTGCGTGCGCAAGTCCGACTCGCATTTGGCCGGTTTTGTATCTTTCCTGGAACCATCGTCACCATAATTTTTTTTCCGTCACGAATACAAGGTAGATTCTCAGTTATTTTAATATGTTATTTTTTGTTATAATCCAAAATCAATCAAATTATATTATACTACCTATTGTCTTTGGAGCAGTCTCATCATTATCAGCCTTTTTTAATGTTCCCACTGCTGGGACACAGGCCTCCTCTCTAAGAGAGGGAATGGGCCATAATTCATCACGCGGGTCCAGTGCGGCTTGGTGAATGTCACATGTCTTCGAATTTTTTGGTTCTAGGACATGCCGTTTTCCTTACGATGTTTTCCTTCACCGTTTTGAGAGCAGTGGTGATGAAATAAATTACACAAAGTAATGCGCCTGGCTGGGTTTGAACCCGCGACCTACAACTCGTAAGCCGGGGCCGTTACCACTCGGCCACCACTGCTCTCCAGTCTCCGTAGCAGTCTAATTACTATAATGTTATGCTAAAGTTCAGCAGTCAAACTGTAGAAGTCTCTACCTGCATTTGTGTCCATTGGTGGTAAGGGGACCACCAAAGTTCTTTCAAAATTCAAAATAAGAGTGAAATCTGGACATACTCGTTTCATGATGTACCATATCCATCGCTTACTATCAAGAAGAGATCAATTTCAAGAGTGCATCGGCCCGCACTGAAAACCAGCGCCATAGACTCGTCGCATTCTACGTGTGGTCACGGCATTAAGCTGAATGCTTGGCCGTTTTGCACGGACGTGGCGGATATTTCTCACATAGTACCTAGAAATAATTGTTAATCATTCATTTGCGCCTTTATCTGGTAAATAAAAAGTTTTTCTATCTTTTTCTTTCTGAGTGGACTCTCATAAGTACGTAAAATGTCACACAAGCAAACATATTTGAACCACGGGTTCTCTGTTCCCAGAAACACGAAACAGCTTAACATAAACGTCTCAGTTGTAAGGAAGGAAATACAAGTCGTGAAAACCCTTTCAATTATTTATTTGACTAGCCTGTTGGTCTAGTGGTTAGTGCCCCTGACTGCTATGCGGGAGGTCGTGGGTTGGATTCCTACCCAGGACAAATGTTTGACTCTACCCTACTCTACCCTACTCTACTCTATACCAATAAATGAGCAGGTTTTGGTTTTTTTTTATTTTAGCTACCTTCCCACCAATTTTCAGCCAAATCGTTTTGCCGTTCTTGAGTTATAAATAGTGTAACTAACACGACTTTCTTTTATATTTGACGGTACAGGATCAGACATATTGTAAAATAAAATGATTTCTTCAAAGGAAAGATATTTAAATTTATTAAAACTTATTTTTATTAATTATTCTTTTACAGAAACTAACTTTAATCAACTTCTATGTATATAGTATCTAATTAAGTAATGAATTCAACACCTTACAATAATAATCATGACACCCAGTAACACAGCAATACAGTAGCACCTTGTAGCAACAATGTACAAAAAGGCAGAGCAAATATAAAAAGCAGTAAAAAGTTATAAGGAATAATACAACCTGTGCACCTCGCCACGCTTGAAGTCAGAATGCCTTTTTGCCGCTGCGCAGCTCCTTTTATACACAAGTATTGGAAGTGGGGTAACGTCGTAGCGCACTACGACGTAGCATGCTACGTCGTAGCGCGCCTCGACTCCGCCCACAGCGGTGGGGAAATGACGTGGTGCACTACCGCGTGGCTTGATGCACAGTTGTTTACAATGTGACGCCGACACGGCCATACTGACACGCGGACGTCCTCGTACGCTCAGTTTACAATGTTATATCTAAAACACGAGAAAAGAATCTGATTAAGTACCGTTTGGTCATCCTGAATTTTTTTTTTTTTCATTTGGTCCGGCCTACTTAGACCCTTCAGATATTTAAACACTTGGTCCAGTCAACTTTGACTCTACAAGGCTTGTTTCTTGGTCCGGTCAACTTCTGACCCTACAAGATTTAGACCTCTGGTCCGGCAATTGTTTTGCCCTTCAGGTATGTCCCTACAGTTAAAACTGGACCGGACCCAGCTAGACCGAACAACTATTGTTCCTTTAGCTTAACTAATTTTCGGTTCATGTACAAGTGCTTTTGTTATAATATTAATTGATTCAGGACTAGTAGATTCTACTGAAACAGCACGCAAGTCTGTGTGTCTACAATTTGGACTATTAAGAGAGTTCACAGATATAGTGCCACTTTTAGCAGATAAGGTATTATTACTATTGGCTGACATGGTATCACTATTAACAGACATGGTATCACTATTGACGGATATGGTATCACTATTGACAGACATGGTATCACTATTGACAAATGTGGTATCATAATTTGTAGACAAAATATCATCATTGTTAATCGGTTGCCTAGTTTCATGAACAAGAATCTCTGTGTTACTATTCGCCGACACGTCATCCTCATCATAATTTTCTGCGATTTCCGAAAAAAATGACTGACCACGGGGTACTTCTCTCAAGTTTTCGTGAGAGTATTTGTAGACTCTACTGTTTCCATTAATGTGCTTTAACTCGTACCTATCATTCTCTAAAGTAGCGGTTATTCTAAAAGGGCCTTTATATTTACGATCTAGTTTAGTTTGGTGTCTTTCATCGCACTTAACAAAAACAAAGTCACCTACTGAGAAAGGTTTTACTACTGCTTTACCCTTGTTAAATCGACCTGTGTCATATTGGGCCAACCTTTTTATATTAGCAGAAGCTTCGGATCGAATGGTTTCAAGGTTTAACCTATCTTCATCAGGAGGATTAGTAGATACCTTTGAAATCTCTAATGAGCTTCCCTTAATACCAAACATTAATTCTAAAGGCGTGAACCCTGTTACTCTACAACGGGTACTATTAAGAGCTAACTGAATGTCGCCTAAATGATCTTGCCATAAGCTATCCGAGTCTGTTTCAACTATAGTGAGCATACTTTTTAAGGTTCTCATGACACGCTCAACCTGGCCATTTGCCCTACTAGAACCAGTGGCTATTAAATGTAAATCAATATGATTAACTTTACAAAAATTCTTAAATTCGATATTATCATATGACCTACCACGATCTGCGATTATTTTTTTTGGAGCGCCAAATAAGTTTACCGCATTTTAAACCAAATGGCATAGTTAAGTACTCAAACTGACCTGTAGGTGTAACAAATGCAGTTTTTTCTATTGAATCTTTATGAACACAAATTTGGTGGAATCCCGAGGCCATATCTAAACTAGAGAAAAAACAGGCCCCATGTAACTTATCAATTTGATCACTAATTAGTGGTAAAGGATAGCTGTCTGGTCGAGTATTGCTATTGAGTTCTCTGTAATCAACACACATACGATCGCTACCGTCCTTTTTTTTTATTAATAATATAGGGCTCGCGAAAGGTGAAGAACTTTCTCGAATTATGTTGGCATCTAGTAACTCTTGAACCTTTTCATTAACTATTCCTAATTCGGTGGGAGATAACCTGTAAGGCCGCCTATGTACAGTTTTATTTGGATCTATGAGATCGATTTTTAGCTCGCCGATCTTAGTACGCGTAGTGGGAAGATTTTGTATAAAATATGAAGAATATTTAGTTAGTATTTCAATCAAAAGTTCCTTTTCTTTACCAGTAAGATCTGTGTCAATTAAATTTGTATCAAGAGGCCTTTTGAATTTAGAGCTAAGATTTGAAATTTTATTTTTGGAAAAAGTTAAGGCGTCGTTACTAATTTCAACCGATATTCCTTGTTCTAAAATATCGCGACCTAATAATATGTTTTCATTTAGACATTCATCAGGCAATACATGATATGTAACGTCGAGAATACAGTTTTGTACCATGGTTGGACATTTTATTTGGAGTGAGCAATTAACGTTATTAGAACCGACCCCCTTTAAAAGTACTTGTTCATGAAACTTTTCACCTGTAAGGAGATCACAATTACTTTTTTTCATAAGGCTACATTCGGACCCAGAATCAAATATAAAAGGAAATTGCATACCACTTATTTCTAGGACACCACGCGCTGCTCTGGAACACAGGTTCACTTGTTTGCTGTTAGTGCTCGGTGTGGAGTCTTCTTTCTTCTTCCAGCGTTTAGGACAGGTGGTGACTACGTGGCCAGCCTCACCACATATGAAGCAAGCCACCCCGGGGTTCGGTTGTACAGTTTTTGCTGAAACAGGCATATTTTTTGAAGCAAGGTGTTGTTTAAGACGACATTCCTGTCCTCGATGACCAATCTTCCCGCAGAAATTACAGATTCCCCGAAATGATACTGAAGGACGGGGTTTTTTAGTATCTGGTTCAGAGGTGCTTGCTTCTTCATTTCTCCTTTTTAATGAGAAGCTGCGAAGCGTGCGGAAGAGTTGATTCTTGTCGTTTATAACGACAGAATTGAGTTCACGGCGAATTTTGTCATCGCACTGTGACAAGATAGATATAGAAAAACCGGTCATCACATTTTCCGGCCAATTTGCGTCAGGAACCTTTTCAATAAGTTGCCATAATCGCATTCCTGCTTCAGCAGGTGTTTCTTTGTTATCAATTTGAAACTTCAAAATCAAATCAAAATGATCCTGCATTGTCATGGGTCTGGAAAATTTTGAGATCAGCATTTCCTGAATAGCAGCCCACGAAATATTATCTGGCCTTATTTTAGTAAGACACATGGCGGCGCGGCCCTTTAGGGAGTGAGTGAGGGCTAAAATTAGGTCTACACCCTCCAGCCCTTTACTCTCTATTACGATCCCACTTAATGCACACCAGTTGGTAATGTCAGATTCGGGTGCATCGGGATCGAAAGGGACCAGCATTGACTGCATACTAGGTGTCATGTGACGAGGTGTCATACTGTCTGCAATTTTTTGAAAAATAGATTCCATACTAGCCGAAAAAAATGACATTTGTTCCTGTATTAAATTGCTGGTAACCCCGGATAAAGGTGGGAGTGGGTCTGATCCCACTTCTGATGACGGTACAGGATCAGACATATTGTAAAATAAAATGATTTCTTCAAAGGAAAGATATTTAAATTTATTAAAACTTATTTTTATTAATTATTCTTTTACAGAAACTAACTTTAATCAACTTCTATGTATATAGTATCTAATTAAGTAATGAATTCAACACCTTACAATAATAATCATGACACCCAGTAACACAGCAATACAGTAGCACCTTGTAGCAACAATGTACAAAAAGGCAGAGCAAATATAAAAAGCAGTAAAAAGTTATAAGGAATAATACAACCTGTGCACCTCGCCACGCTTGAAGTCAGAATGCCTTTTTGCCGCTGCGCAGCTCCTTTTATACACAAGTATTGGAAGTGGGGTAACGTCGTAGCGCACTACGACGTAGCATGCTACGTCGTAGCGCGCCTCGACTCCGCCCACAGCGGTGGGGAAATGACGTGGTGCACTACCGCGTGGCTTGATGCACAGTTGTTTACAATGTGACGCCGACATATTTATAGATGTATGTATTTAGAAATATATAAATATGTTTATCAGTTGTCTAGTACTCATAACACAAGCTCTGCTTAGCTTGGGACCAGACGGCGTTGTGTGTTAGTTGTGGAAAAAAAATACTGACTAGAATGGTTTTTACATTTAGCTTGGGTTGGGTTTACAGGACCGCAGTAGATAATTAATTATGTAGTAGTAGGTAGTTATAATAATAATAAAATTTATTGCAACAAAAAGTAACAACATGTTTACACAATTGCTTATAAGTTACATAGAAGTAACAACTAAATAATACAATCAATTGTGCCTAACAGTTAGCATCTGCTGCCGAACGAAGCCTCGAGTTAGGGTACTGTCAGTGTCAGTCACAAGGCTCAATATATTTTACAAAATAATATACCTAAGTTTTAATACGCTTAAATATCTTAAATGAATCATTATGAGATTATAAAGACTATGTTTTGAATATCTTCATGATAAAAAATAAAACACCTAGTACCTATTACTCACCGGCGTCACCACTAAGCAAACAAAATCTTAGGTGCCTATGGTTAGAAGCATCAGTCTTATAAAGTTCCCACTGCTGGGACTCAGGCCTCCTCTCTAGGAGAGGGAATGGGCCTTAATCCACGCAGGCCCAGTGCGGGTTGGTGGACGACACATGTCTTCGATTTTTTTGTTCTAGGACATGCCGGTTTCCTCACGATGTTTTCCCTCACCGTTTTGATAGCAGTGGTAATGAAATAAATTACACAAAGTAATGCGCCTGGCTGGGTTTGAACCCGCGACCTACAACTTTTAAATCGGGGCCGTTACCACTCGGCCACCACTGATCTCTGCCTAAGGTTAAAGTTGACAATTTATTAAATTGATAGATAGATAGACAGATAGATGTATTCTTTATTGTACACCAAAAAGTAAAATAACGGTTGATTAGAGCAATTGGGCATTCAATCTAATCAAATAAATCGAATCGGAGAAACGCTCTCCCCTCTCCCTCACCCAGTAGCCGTTGCAGTCTTTTGTTAGAGTGGTTGTGCATTATATTAGGTGTTATGATGTGTTCATCTCGTTTTATCTTTATAGGAAATATAATTCTTCTGAGCTACGTTTGTTTGTCACTTAACTGCTTCTATACTGCCGAAACGATCCAAATTGTTTGAAATGAAATTTGGTGTATTTGTGTGGGTTCCTAGATGATTTGAAAATAGAATCGAATCTTGTAGGTAGCGCTGCAGACGGGTTCTCATTTTTTTTCTAACACGCACGCGGGCAACGTGTACGTACCGGGACCGCTATTTACAGTATACCATTCTGGGATTCCATAAGCAGCTCCGTATGCTCTTAAACTAAACTGTGTTCTTAAACTAACCTTACTATGTGTAACACTCATTGATATACACCGTTAAATTTTGGTCGTTTTAATCCCGTGGAGGATCGATTCAGTATATGAAATACTATCGATTTATAAAGATAAAATTAAAAATAAAAGTACTTTTTTTATAAAACTCGAATTAATATACGCATAGTACGAAATTAATTTCTTTAAGTAAACGAGTCAATGACCGTGTAGGGAGTTATCGGTCGTTGCGTATTAACTACCTACAGTTCATAGGGGTCTACCCTTTATAGCAGAACTTTTTGTGTCATAATTTAATTTTACATAATAACTGATAGCATAATCTTCCTTTCGCAGAAAATCGTATCGCATACACTCATTTATCATACATTACTCATAAATTTGTTAGTCAGAATCGTCTTTAGGCATAAACTTCCTGTCCATAATAATTAAAAAGCAGAGCCATCATGTCGCAGATTTGTTATTCGTTAGCAGAATCTTCTTTTGGCATACATTGCATATCTATAGTCATTAAAAGGCAGAATTGCCATTTATCTTAGACAGTTTACAGTAGTTTCATCTACACTATTTTTAACACTATACTTTTTTATCGCTATGTACATATGATGATAATGTTAATTGTGATGCTAATTTTAAGGCATGCAGCATGCAAACAGGCATGCAGCATGCAAAAAGGCATGCAACATGCGGTAGGCGTGCAGCATGTAAGCAGGCATGCAAGATGCAGTAGGCATACAGCATGCAACCAGGCTTGCAGCATGAAAGCGGGCATGCAACATGCAGTAGGCATGCAACATGCAGTAGGCATGCACCATGCAAGCAGGCATGCAGTATGTATGCAGGCATGCAACATGCAGTAGGCATGCAACATGCAGTAGGTATGCAGCATGCAAGCAGGCATGCAGCATGCATGCAGCAGGCATGCAGCAGGCATGCAGCAGGCAAGCATGCAGCAAGCATTTTTTTCTGTCATGGCTCCGGCGCTGCTGGGTTTGGGCGGCCCCACACGAGCTTGTCGTCGCAAATGGTTTAAGCACTCACCACCGCAGCTTTGACTTGCTGGCCCTACCCCTCCGCGCCTACGTGGGCTTGAATTACAATCTAGGGGTAGGGTAGACAGGACTGTGTAAAGTCAGTTTTGCAGCGATTCGTTTCTGTCACTAAATTTTGCAGCACAACATGTTGACTTTTTATGAAGTTAATTTGTTTTAATATATAAAATAATGATGATGCAACCAAGTAACCTTCTTTATGTTTGTGACCAAAATTTCGTAAAATGTTATTTCGGTGTGGTGAAAATGTGGCAAATAAATCATTTGGCAAATTAAAAAAGTTCAAATGAGGCTTTGGTCAATAAAAAAAAAAAAACCAATAAGTTATTATGTAAATCGGCGAAACGAAATTATGCGTAATAATAACTATGACAAAGCTAATTATGCCAAATAAAATTCTGCCATGTTAAAAGTATGCCGTCGTAAATTCGGACACGTAAACATTCTGCCAAACAATAGTTATGCTTAATATGTTTTATGCTTTAAAAATATTCGATTAAAGAAGATTATGTAAATGTGTTATGCTAAATAAATTTCGGAGTATTAAGATTTTGTCAAATAGAGGGAACCCAGTTCATTGGCCTCGATCAGCTGACGTTTACTTAAAGAAATCAATTTCGTACATGCGTAAATTAATTCGAGTTTATAAAAAAGGGCTTTATTTTTCATTTTTATCTTGACAAATCGATGGGGTTTCATGTACCGAATCGACCCTCCACGGGATTAAAACGACTAAAATTTAACGCTGTATTATAAGGAAAGATACATTATGCACTAACATCGCAATCAGCAAACCAGTGGTGCTATTCACTAAGAAAACGCAGCGCTGCCTCAACGACGAACACCCAAATAGGATACATTGGATTGTCAACCTAGTGCACCTATACATAGGATTGTTAATTCAATGTATCCTATTTGGATATTCGTCGTTGCGGCAGCGCTGGTTTTCTTAGAGAATAGCACCACTGGACTCAAAACTCACACTTTTATGATCAGTGTCATCACAGTCTCAAACCTACAGTCACTGATAGACAAGCCGGCGCTGTCGTGTGGGCGAAATCGCGTACTTAAGCCGCAATTAGGCGACGGGCCTGATTTCAGCGGTGCTAGAGGCGAGTCACCTATCTTCCCCTGTTTTGATTTAATCTAAGGTAAAACTTGAAAAAAAATGTATGTGTGTGATATTGTCCAGTCATTGCTCTCATTATAAGAAGTACGCAATATCATGTTTGCGATAGCACGCACGAATCATTAAGTATAGGTAATTAGATTGTTTCCTGCCGGTAAAGTTTTTGTACGTCACCATATAAATAATTATTTAATGAAGATTAAATCTAACAAGATCTTCGTGCTTGTTCATCACACCTATATTCCTCAAGTTTTTTAGTAGATACATACAGCATGCATGTACACTTGCTTAGTTATGTCTTAGTCCTTAAAAGGGGATGAGCCCATTGCCAAATGGAAATAAGGCTCATGGCAGCAATCCAGGAACGAACTCAAAGAATAATAACACATAGAAGCCGCGTTTAGAACAAAACACAAACCATATCGTGTCAAATCGTGTGTCCACTTTTTTTGTATGCGCAAGCTGTTTCCGCTGTTTCCTTATAGCTACAACTTCTATAAGGAAACGCTAAGAGGGAGGAATGGGCCGTAATCCACCACGCGGGCCCAGTGCGGCTTGGTGGATGTCACATGTCTTCGAATTTTTGGTTCTAGGACATGCCGGTTTCCTCACGATGTTTTCCTTCACCGTTTTGTGAGCAGTGGTGATGAAATAAATTACACAAAGTAATGCGCCTGGCCGGGCTTGAACCCGCGATCTACTAATCGTAAGTCGGGGCTGTTACCACTCGGCCACCACTGCTCACTCGGCCATCACTGCTCTTATGCCTAATAATATCTTATGATATAATTTGATTATGTTTTTAGTGTTTTTGTTATACCAGTAACAGAAATACATTATCTGTGAATACTTCAACTGTCTAGCTATCACAGTTCTTGAGATACAGCCAGTGGTGATCGACATACGGACAGCGTGATGATAGCAATAGGGACCGGTTTTTATCCTTTGGGTACGGAATCCTAAAGAAAGAGGTACGAAATGATTTCTTGAAACTGACACCACTCGTACCTACTTTAAATCTTAGCAGCAATTTTCTATTTTAAGATTCTGAGAGAAAAAGATCCATTAAACGATAACTACGTCTGTTAAAGCGAAGACATTGTTTGGCATTGTCTGTTTCTTTTTTATAGAGGTTATTGTCAGTGTCATAATTGATTTCTCGTGGATATCGCGACCTATAAAGTTTATTTATATGGCAAAGTTACACTAATAAGAGCAATACTATTAACATAAAGATGTATTAGGTACTTAATTAAAAAAAAACACAATAATATTTTCTCTTGTGTTCAAACAAATATTAAATGTACGCAGAGTGGCGCCGACAATACGACAATGAAATTAAACCGCGTGCTCATGATGTTCCTAGTCTGTATATCAAAATTATTCGAATACATCCAGGAGTTTAGTCTCTGGACATAATAGCATAATCATCATCATCATCATCAGCCTTTTTTTTACATGTTCCCACTGCTGGGATACAGGCCTTATCTCCAGGAGAGGAAATGGGCCGTAATCACCACGCGGGCCCAGTGCGGGTTGGTAGATGTCAATTTTTGGTTTTAAGATATGACGGTTCGACAGGGGACAAACTATTTCCTCACGATGTTTTCCTTCATCGTACCTTTATTTGCTTTAAATATAATAGCATAATAACAGGACATTATTATATAATTGTCAGACAATTATATGAAGTTCGCGATTACTAAAAAAAAACCTCTTTGCCAACTGAGAAAAATATCATCGTTACTGTACCAATATTTGGTGTTCTTTTCTGTTTACGATTTTATGCTATTTAGTTTGTTTAAAATTTTTTTTTTCTTTACTTTGTTTTTAGGATTTTTTGGTAGTGTAATAATATTCCTATGGACTGTACTTCGAGTACTTTAATTTATTGTCGTATTGTCGGCGCCACGTTTTATACTGCATGCAATCTCTCTCTCTATTATTTGCAATGTATGAGCATGAATTATTGTACTTCTTCCGAAACTTTTGTTATAAAATTTAAGAAAAAGAAATTAAAACAAATAATCTAAGTGTTTGACCACTATCTCACCTGATAGTATTGCGATGATGTGGCCGACGATGAAGCACACTTGTCTAGAAGTAACCTATTCACTCTTGACTTAAAGACCCGTAGGTTATGCTATCAGAAAACACAGACTCCGGCAGGGAATTCCACTCCTTAGCTGTACACACAATAAATGTTTTCCCAACACGCTTTGTACGTATGGATGAACCCATCCATTAAACTGGGTTTCCACCATATGCCGGTGGCGCACCGTCCTACGTCTAATGGTCCGATTTGATAAGAATTTTCATATAAAGCTGTAATTAATGTATTTTAATTAAGGATGCTCAAAATATCTTTAAGGAATCAAACGCATTGTTCTATTCTCATTACCCAGATAATTGTGCAATTAGTTGGCCCTTTTTGCAAAAATCAAATTAAGATCTTGTTTTCCTCATCCATTATATTGTTTTGGTTTTAATATTATTCAATTACATGAAAAATAACCCATGTTTATTTGGATATTAAGTTCATTCATATAATTATTCCCGTGTTTCCCTAAAGTAGAGTCTAACAAATATACAATATTTCCATGATTTACATTTTATAATCATCGTAATTGTATAATTGGTGCAATAAATATTTATAATTAAATTTTATTTGTTTACGTAACTTATTGTGTGTTTTTCATATCCTTGGGGAATTAACGCTACAAACAATTTGCTGGGTGTCCCCTGAGGTTTAAAAACACAGTTCCTGCTATAGTGATTCATCAAGATCACGGAAATATTATGAAGGTGAAAGTTTTAAAGTATTTGTTGCGTATCTTTGTTACTCCTTCATGCTCAAACGGCTGAACAAATTGAAGTAATATTTGGCACCGGGTAAACCAATGCTTTAACCATAGGATACTTTAATGGCGTGAATATGTTTCCTTGGGATAATTTTCTACTATCACTCGGGTGAATCGCTATCACTGAAAGCAGCTCTATTATACGCTGCACCTGGCTGAACACAAAACGCATACTTAGTACCTGGGTTTTATAGAAATAATGCAAACAAAATACAGTAATGATAATATGTAAGCGTCATGGCTTGGCCCACAAGGCTGTCGACATGTGTCAGCCAATGGCTGTTAGGACTTTTGGAGGCTTTCGTTAGACGGCTGGATCAAGGTCTTGATTCAAAAAGCAGTACTCCTGTACACGGTTCGTATAGCTTCCTACCTATATGAGCCGTGTCCAGGAGTACCGCTTTTCTCTACTAATTGAGGTTGGAGTGTAGTGGTTCTTTTCTCTAGTAGAGCTCTGATGATCTAGTAGTAGCTTGGACCCTTTTGCCAATACGGGTGGTTTCTTTTTATGATTTTAAGAAATTGAGTGGATAAAGTGAGAAATGAGTATATTAGAGGAAGTTTGAAAGTGGCGCCAGTGACTGAAAAGCTGAAAGGAAACCGTTTGTCTTGGTATGGTCATGTGAAGAGGAGTGATGAAACGCATGCTACTAAAAGAGTTCTGAGTTTACACGTAGATGGATGGAGAGGAAGAGGGAGGCCAAAGATGGAAGCCAAAGGAAGATGGATGGATTGTGTGAGGAGTGATATGAAAGAAATGGGAGTTAGTGATAGTGTGACGGGTGACAGGACAAAATGGAAAAAACACACATGTTGCGCCAATCCCAAGTAATGTGGGATATGGGCAGGAAGAAGAAGAAAAAAAAATTGTTAAAAACTTTAGTAAATGGGTGAGAATTTCAATAAACGACATAGTATGTAATGTGTTTCCTTGTGATGATTTTCTACATTCCCGTTTACAATTTGTTATCTCCTACAGATCTGCGCAGTGGGTTGTCCCTCAAGGCGAGTTCGACCCCGAAGTAATGTACACATCAGACTCTATGATTGGAAACTGTATTCTCAATGCGGAGAACAGATTCACCGAGCCGGAGTCTTATCGGGTGTCCAACTACTACACGGTGTACATTGAAAACCAGTGCAGCCATGATTGTGAGTATCTCACTTATCTATTCTTTAGTAGTATGTTACATTATCGCTGAACCTGTTATTTCTTATCCTGGTTAAAAACAACAATATTAAGGGAGTATATCTATTTTAAAAGAGCATGTGGCTGCGGCTGTTCAAAAGAGTTAAAGCGGCCCTGGAATACAAAGGGAAACAAGGGGCAACTTATTACTGAAGGATACCCCGACTACCAGCCACCGTAGGCGCGGGCTTGTTTACGACGAGCAGTGGATAGCTTGCTCGTAGGAACCCAGCAGGGTTGATGCCTACTAGGGTCATAGGAGGACTTCAGGAAATGTAAGCCTATCCTAGAACGTAAAGGGCAACTAAAGGAACATATGTGCGTAAAACCCAGAGCGGCAGACTTGATTTGACGATTTCCCTCAAATACCAAAAAATGTCGCAATCATTAGGTACGAGAAAAACGTTGAACCCATCTTCTTAAAACCATGACTTTATCACGGCAATTACGTCAATTTTACTTAAAGTAGCGATATGCTTTTGAGATACTCTTTATTCTTAGAACTCTATCGTGATTGGTAATAAAATCCAGATATCGGTGTCATATTAAACAGCACTCGGATAAGATGAATGAATGAATGATGAATTCTCTGAATTGTGACTATACGCGACTATGACTTCACTATATATCGTGAGATACATATATATCTTATCAGTTCTTTATAATTCATTACATTATAGATAAGTAGCTCAACTTTGGGGTACGTACGTTTTGGGGTCAGTTCACATCGAAATGCGACACTACGCGAAGAACGACTCACAATATAATTTTACGAAACCATATTCGTTAGGCGGGGTCACACAGAGCGAGCAGCCTCGCGAGGCATTTGTTTACGACGAGCAGTGGATAGCTTGCTCGTAGGAACCCAGCAGGGTTGATGCCTACTAGGGTCATAGGAGGACTTCAGGAAATGTAAGCCTATCCTAGAACGCAAAGGGCAACTAATGGAACATATGTGCGTAAAACCCAAAGCGGCAGACTTTATTTGACAATGTCCCTCAAATACCAAAAAACGTCGCAATCATTAGGTACGAGTAAAACGTTGAACCCATCTTCTTAAAACTATGACTTCATCACGGCAACTACGTCAATTTTACATAAAAGTAGTGATATGCTCTTGAGATTCTCTTTATTCTTAGAACTCTATCAATATCGAGATGCCTCGCGGCGCAACGCTGCGAAGTGCAACGTATATTCTAAATTCTCACAATGAAATATGTACTTTTTCGTGTAGTAAATAAAGTTATAATATTTTGAGTCGCTCTTCGCGCAGCGTCGCATCGCGTCTCCGTGTGAACTGACCCTTAGGTTGCTAATACTGTGACCAAGCATCAGTTTTGGTAATTTACATATAATACAACAGGGTTTGTTGGAACCGAATTTTATAGAAATACTAGCTGAGTCAGCAAACGTTGTTATGCCATATAATAGATCAAAGATAAAAATGGGTAGGATGGCTTTTACCGATATGAACTGCCACTACTATACATGCGCACGCTAACAAAATGCTGTACACATAACGACTAGTTCCTATTATCATTCATAATGCATTATCCCGCATGTTCAGCGATGAATTCCCTAACTATGCGGGACTTGTTTTGCATTATGTATAGCGCAATTTGTATTTTTACGTACTAGTAAATATTTGTATTATTTCTACTGTGTTTTGTGTTCAACCAGGTATAGTAGGTAGGTACCTACGCGGCAAATAAGTTGAACCCGTTGTTAATGTTACGCGTAGACCCCGCTTCGATTGAGACTCGAAAATTTGCAACTGCGAAGATTTATCACCATTTTGGCGCAACATAAATGCCGCGTATTGTACAGCGTATCGGTGTTACCGTGGCTACGACCGTTTAATTATAGTACAAAATGATCCCAAGGAAACATACTCAGATAAACAGATAAACATATTTATTGGTAAAATTTACATTTACAAGTCACAATTGTTTTATAATTAAATGAAATGAAATCTGAGATGCGTATACAATTTCTACAATTAAAATTAATTCATTAAATAAATAAAATACTTTATCAATAATATAAAATTACAAGAATTGAGTTTTCGAAATTAATTATTTCATTAACATTCATTAAATAATAGTAAAAATATAAATAATAATAAATTGATCTTAAAAAAAAAGTAAGTAAGTCTCAGGGCAAAAGTATAATTATATGTTATTTCAGGATATGATCTACCCGTGTGTTAAATAACATAATATAAGTACATAAACTTTCGCGTTTATTAGGGTTCTGTACCCAAATGGTAAAATGGTACCCTATTACTATCTGTCTGTCGCCAGACTATACTTATCTCATGAACTATGACAGCTTGACAGTTGAAATTTTCACAGAACATGAATTTCTGTTGCTGATAAAACAACAAATATCAAAAACAGATTAAGTCGTGTAAAAAAAAATCGTGTACATTTATGGTACGGAGTCGGTACACCTTTCGTGCGCGAGTCCAACTCGCACTTGGCCGGTTTTAAAACTAGCGTGATGTCCCATTAAAAACACAGAAGTTATTATTCTAGATGCCAGTGTATAGTAAAGACCTGTTTACTGGATTTGTTTCTATATTTAGTGATTCGGTGAACGGCTACAATGGGCTACTTACATATTGTACGTACTTACGTATCGTATTTTTATGCTACGCAATACAATTGCAATTTTTAGGGAGGTTTTTTTTTGTAATTGTGAATGATATTTTAACTAGGTTTGTAGGAGTTATAGTTTTTGAGATTTCGTGATTAAAAATTTTGCTTTTATATAAATAGATTTATGAAACACTTAAATACATCGGGTATTTGCAATATGTAATTAATAATCAGGTATCATCGATTCAAGTTAGCCGTAAAGTGCCGTGCAACGGCAGCGCGGTTGCAGCGCTGCCGCCGAGCCGCGCTGCTTTGTTATTTCATATAGGTAATAAGGGACCGACACTTAAACATGTGATTGTAGTCCTGATAACAAACAACTTTTACTATGGGACTAAACATGATATCGCGAAAAAAATCTGCTGGTCAGTACATTTATGTTCTAACTGGTCAAAATGTACTGAACTTGCTGACATTTTTGTTTGTTTTTGTGGCCAATATAGTAGCTGTCGCGATTTGAATAGGTGCCAAAATCCCGATTATTTTCATCTTTTTTCCCAAAATTTGAATTATTGAACCTCCCAAATTAAACACACTGTTACTCCTTCACTTCACCACTCTCGCGCCGGGTCTTGGTACAGGCTTTGGTTCGGAGCGAGGAAGAGTGGCATGCGGTCGCCTCCTTCTGCGAAGCAGTAATGCTGGCAAAGAAGGAGGCCGACCGCATCAGGCAACGGCGCTCACGCCGCAGCCGCCGCCGTAATTCCGATCCTGATTTTCGGCCACTGTAAGCGCTGGCTTGCAGATGGCGGGCAATGGAATGGGTAGCTCGCTGTCCGTCCGTCCGGTAACAGACCGGTCCGAGCTCAAGTCGTTTTCGGCGCGCACTGTTCCCGCGCGCCTCAAGCAGTTGTCAGCAAACTGTAGGGACCCAGTAGGGTCGAAGCCTAGTCTGGGGCTCTGGGGTGGTATGAACCAAGGCAAAGAAGGAACAGGGTAGGTTTTTAGTCAGTAAGAGTCTGACACTATCTCCCGCTCCGCCGCGAAAAAAAAAACCACTTCACCAAGTTCTAAGAAAAGGTTGTTATATTGGTGAACGTTCAGTTACCATAGGAATAGAATGTACGAAGGATTCAAAGATTCAAAAGCATTTATTTCAAATAAACCATTACAGGCACTTTTGAAAGGTCAAGGAGTCAGTCTGTCAGAAAAAAAAATGATGCTAATTGCACATTCCAAAGCGTAGATCTCTATGGATAAGAATGTGCAAGAAACTCCATAGACACTCTTTTCCATCATTTTATGTTTAACAAATATCTCGGTTACATGTTTCTTGTTGCTGCTATTGTGTGAGAACAATGTTAATATAATTAAAAGAGGAAAAAATAAATAAAAAGACATTCTAAGTATATATATTAAGGCACTACATTTACAACGGAAGTAGCTAACTACCTACTTTGTATCTTGCCGCATCGCACAGTGTATTTTTTCGCCAAAAAATCGGACATGCCATTTTTTTTGGGAAATCTTTGTTTGTAATGTTTTATAAATTAAGATATTGAACTTACATGCGCCTACTTCTCATTAAAGGTAAAAAAACACCTTATTTAATTTTTATAATAAAAATAGTAAATCACCCATAACTTTTGAAATATTTCACAAATCGTCTTCTTGATTTTTCTGATATACAATAATGTTAAAACTCATAATACTAATTGATTTTCATGTTTTTTAAATGTGTTTTCAGCGATTTATTTACAATTAACGATTTTTTTATTTTATTTTTTTACGGTCGTATTTCAAATTATTTGGATTTAATTTTTATACAGAATTATCAATAAAAAGGGTAAGAATCTTTGGGAAAAAAATCAGATCCAAATACTAAAGGATCTCAAACTTAGAGGCTTCTAAAGTTTTCTATGGTAATTATGGTTTTAGGGTTGTCAATTTTTCTATACAGAATTTTTTGTACATATACATAACTTTTTATTCGTAAATAATACTTTAATTGAAGGCTGGGGCAAGTGCATGGAGTCACTTTATATAGAAAAATATTTTTTGATGCAGTTAAATATTTTTAAGAGCCGAAAAAAGGTATATTTTATTTATTATATATTATTTAATTTTTGGATCGAGCCAATTATTTAATACAATTTTCTCATACGTACTTAGGTAATAAAACTATCATTTTCAATTGACTGGCCAATCCTACCATACTAATTCAGAATTTTTCGAACCTAATCTACATAAATATTAATGATATAAAGAGGTAAAGTTTGTAGGAAGTAATCTCTGCATCTAGTGAACCTATTCTGAAGATAGTTACATTAGTAGTTCTGAAGATAGTTACATTATTCCTGAATGCCATAAGCTTCTTTATCCTGAAAAAAATACGTTTAGCGCGATATGACTGAATCCGACGGGGGCAAAGTCGTGGATGGAAACCTAGTCAGTTATATATAACCTTTTAAATAAAATTTGATAATACTTATACCAATTTACTTACTTAGTGGTTTTCTGATGTACGTACCTAGCTACTATTATTATTCTTCGGACTGATTGGACGAAAGAATTTTTGTTACATTGTCGTTATCGTAATGTCCTTCAATCATTTCAAAATTTACGTTGTATTCGACTGGCTTGTTGGTCTAGTGGTTAGTGCTCCTGACTGCTACACCGAAGCTCGTGGGTTCGATTCCCACCCAGGACAAATGTTTGTGTGATGAGCACGATCATTTGTTTTGTGTCTGGGTGTAAGTTATCTATAATATGTATGTATTTAGAAATATGTAAGTATGTTTATCTGTTGTCTAGTACCCATAACACAAGCTCTGCTTAGCTTGGGATTATTATGTGGAATATTATTATTATTATTCTGTTACCACAAAATCGTCTTCAGCTGAGATTTCATACGGTTTCAGTAACTCCGCTACGTTGAATGGTAAAGACAAGGTTTTTTCAACCTATTCTGTAGCCTAATGAAGGAAATTTCTGGGTCTGACGAATTCCACTGGTCTGTGAAACAAGTCCAATATTGTTTTTCGTGTTAGGATTTTTGGCTATAGGGTTTTTTGCTATCGCAACACCAGGACTTATTCCGCGCCTCATCGACTTGCTCTGATAATAAGCCCACTAGAAGAACTGAGCTATTATTAATATTTTGCCTGTGAATGAGAATCTTATGTATTGTGTTCTTATGATTCTGCCACGATTTTGCAGGTTTCCAAATTTATCAGCATCTGCAGGTAGATCACAAGATAACGAAACTAGAATCGTGTGAAGATCGTGGAACAACCACTGACCAAGGCCTAATATTTCTGCAAACACTACACGATTTTGATCCGATAGAACTGTATTACCGTCATTTGTTGTTCCAGCATTGGGTCTCACAACATCAACCAACACTTTAAAATTTTCTCTCTCTCTCTCTCTCTCTTGTACACGTTTTTTGTTTCCTCAACAGTTTTCTTCACAGGAAGTTTGTAGTCCAAATGAAGTAAGAACTCTAACACGTGAATCCATGCGTGCAATACATCTGCCGAGAATAAATGATGTCTAATTTGTTGAATTGCGTGAAGGTTGCTTTGTAAAATGGACAATTAAGTTGAAAAGAGGTCCCTGTTATTATATTTAGTACTTTGCTATCTATGCATGTTAACTTAATTTAACATGGCTGTGTTTTACCTTTATTTACTTCTTATTGCATGTAATGTAGTCAAATCCTAATTTTGGTCTTCTATCCACTTTTATTCGTTTAGTATTAAATCTTTTGTCTCTATTCGATATTGGATATGTTTTTTTTTTTTATTGTTGGTAGGTTCGCGCTTGACCGCTATCTCACCTGATGGAAAGTGACGATACGGTCGACGATGGATCGCGCTTACCTAGAAGAAACCTATTCACTCTTGACTTAAAGATTCCCGGGTTGTAGCCATCAGGAAACACAGACTCTGGCAGGAAAAACCTTTATGATTGTAGACTCGGGTTTAACTAAAGTACACAAGTTTTTTTTTGTTTTTATCCATACTAGGGTGAATATAGAGGCAAACAAACTGTTTTCAGGCTCTTGATTATCCGAAAAATTCTGTTTATAAAATGATTGACTTGAACTACCATTAAACCTCCAACTTCACTTAAAATCTCAACCCATAGTATCAAGTCGTGATGTAACGAATAAATTCGTATTGGCAAGCAACATGCAAATGTTTATTCACATGTTTCTGCCAATACGAATTTACATTTAATTATAATATAAATTAGTATTAGTATTTTCTTCGATGACTACAAGTAAAGCTTGAACATTAGGAGCTGCGTCAGTATTGGAATCTGAAATTAATCAGGAGATTGACTTAAAATATTACATTTTGATTCAGAGTCAGAAAACATGCCAGACTCGAAAAGTGACTCCTCTTGTAAAGTTCTAACGAAAAATTTATTTGAATAATTTTGTTAATGACTACCAAAATTATTCAAATAAATTTTTGCCACGTATTTTCCTTCTTTTCAAAAAAGATTAGATCATATTTACATTTTTTGTAAAGTATTTAACATTTAGACCTGAATCTATATTGCTCCTTTGAATATTTTCTCATCAACAAGTTCGGTTGTGTTAAATCCTAAAACATTCAAGATAAGCTCTGTTCTATCTGGTTGCGCCAATTTGCTATGTTCCGCGATTTTGTTTTTTGTAATTTATTTTTTTGGCCTAGCAATCCTATCCCTTCCGTTTTCCTCTCCCGCACGACCTCAAGAAATGAAATTGACATTGACGTTTTGTGCATCGATTGTGAATATGACCGCACCGCTAACCATCGCCCGCTCGAAATTACAAGAAAATTGACTATTTCGTGATCCAACCATTCAAAAACTCAACAATAGTGCAGTGTAGTGCAAAACAGGACCTGGCAGTGATTTGAAAGTACGAAGTCGAGGTCCGCCGGCCGGCGCCACGTGGAACCTTCGAGATCAAAAGGTCAGTGTTCCTTCCTAATACATTTATCCCATTAATAAACGCCAAGCACAGTACCTGCATATTGTTAACAAACCTAAGTTCGCTTTTTAAACCTACAGTCCACAGCCAATTCGCGCAACCATTTACTTTTTGGTCCTACGAGCAGGATCGTGAATCATTTTCTTGTAATTTCGCAATATAGTATTTGTTCCATAGGGAATAAACGCAACGCGCCTGTTTACCTAGATATAATAGTAGAAAACCCGCATCTAGGCATTTAGGCAACTATACGTTATTTCGCTCGTATAGTTAAAGAGTCATTGATAATTACGGTACCTACGCCGTCAACCGCACCGCATAATTATAGTTAGCTACGTAAATATCAGCGTAGATATAAATCGATCGCATTCTTTTTCTTGACAAAATTCATTCGGAAGTCCTACAAATTGCATGTAGGTAGACGCATTTCAAAAATACCCGTTCATTGTTGAGTGAATATTTGTAGGAAACGGATAAACCATAGATTATATACGCATATGAACGACGCCGTTCACTTTGTTGTTTACAATATTGCCATATTGTTATCTGATAATTATCGCTTACTTAATAATTCGTTAAGTGTTTGTTTGAGTGTATAGTGTGAATATATCAAAACAAGATGTCTCTTAAGGGAACCAAGGTTAGTACTGATTTAAAGGTTCAGTTAAAGCTTTTATACGCCGAAAGGGACTCACAGTTTTCACGTGTTCAATCAATTTGTGATAAATCTTTGCAAATCTCGGATCTGATGATTAGAGATGCTTTCTTGTGTTCGTTGGAAACTTTAGATAGTTTGCGCGCGGATTTTAAATCTACAATTAAGAATATAAACATTTTAGAGTTGGAGTTAAATCCTGATTACTGTGTGAGTTATCAGGCATTGTCCTTTGATGACTTGTATTGTCGTATCAAACGTATTGCTAGGAGTTTAGAGACCCCCCCCCGCGAGTGGTTTATCCAACCCTCCTCGCGAACGCCCACGATTGCCGCCAATTCAAATACCTGAATTTAATGGTGACATTCGAAATTGGAATTTATTTATAGATAGTTTCGAAAATATAATACATAGGAACACATCGCTGACAGATCACGAGAGATTGCATTATCTCGTAGAAAAATTGACCGGTAAGGCAAAGGCTGTCTGTGCTGGAATTACGTTTAGCGCTGAAAATTACACGTTAGTTTTGGACACTTTAAAAACAAAATACGAAGATAAGCGATTAGTAGCCACCGCATATTTAGATCAATTATTCGATTTGAAAAGTTTTTCCGTTTGTAACGATCATAATTTAGAGAAGTTTTTAAATATTTTCGCATCATCTGTTCGTGCAGTAAAGAACCTAAAGGTCAATGACCTCTGTGACTTTTTGTTTTTGTATATCGGTTTACAGAAATTAGATCCTGAAACTGTTCGTCTGTTTGAAACGACTCAGCGCGGTAACGAAATACCTAAGTTCAAAGATTTAGAATCTTTTATTCGCGACCATATTAAGGTATTGCAGCGCACGACGGCACGTCATGAAGTCACGAATAGGACAGGTTCCGATCGCCGTATAGACGCGTCATCGAAGTCAGTCAAGACTGCACATACGCTAGTTAATACCGCCTCAAAACCTGACTGTTCTCTGTGTAAGGGTAGCCATACACAGCTGTACAAGTGTTCGGAATTTCAGAGATTATCGCCTAGTGATCGTTACAAGTTTGTCCGCACTAATAATTTGTGTTTTAATTGTCTAAGTGACAAACATCTGGTTACGTCATGTAACAGTGGTGTTAGCTGTCGTAAATGTCTAGCTAGACATCATACCTTCTTACATTTTGAGAGTAGTAAGCTGCCATCGCAGCAGCAGCCTGCGCAGACGCGCGACGCTTGTGACGCGCGGCCTGCTGCAAGTACAAACGACGTAACATTGTGTTCGCTTTCCGCCGCTGGTACTCAAATCACTACCGTTTTACTTGCGACCGCGCAAGTTGTCATTGTAGATGCCTTTGGCAAACCGCACACCGTTCGAGCGCTACTAGATGGCGCTTCCCAGAGTAATTTTATTACTCGGGATTGTTGTCAACGCCTTGGTTTTAGTTTTAATAATTGGTCATCCC
Source organism: Leucania comma (assembly GCA_958295575.1). Lineage (NCBI taxonomy): Eukaryota > Metazoa > Arthropoda > Insecta > Lepidoptera > Noctuidae > Leucania > Leucania comma. Next base: position 9,320,338 of record OY282469.1, read on the forward strand.
GCTCAGAAGTGAAAGGTTTTGGAGGTTTAAAGGCAACCATTCACGGTTCCATTAAAATAATATTTAGTTCACGTTTATTCGTAATATTTCGTTTGAAATGGATTCGCTAGTCGCAGATAAGATTACGGAACGGTTGCCCACGGTACCGGTTGACACGTCCATGCTGACGGAGTTTAAGGACTTGCAGTTAGCCGACGGAAATTACGCTTTCCCTGGAGATATCGATCTATTGATCGGTGCTTCGATTCTCCCGCATCTCCAGTTATCACGTAAAATTCAAGGTCTTCCGATGTACCCCGCTCCGCACGCACTGGAAACAGTTCTCGGGTTTGTTATAGTTGGTTCCGCACCCGCTTGTTTAGTTAGTTACTCGACTGTGTCGCACTGTTGCACCGTCGAGCCGCCGCTTGAGTCTACCATCCGCAAGTTCTGGGAGATTGAAGAGGTCAATGTCCCGCCTATTCTCAGCCCTGAGGATCAGGTCACTGAGGAGATTTATACCCGCACGACTACTCGTGATAAGGATGGTCGTTATGTTGTCGCGCTCCCTTTCAAGGGTGATATTTTTTCGCTCGGTGGCTCCCGTGCCTCCGCAGAAAAACGATTTCTATGCTTGGAACGTAAGATGCAGGCGTCTCCTAAGTTGAAGCAAGCCTATGATGATGTGCTGATCGAATATTTAGATAAAGGTTATATCTCATCAGCGCCTGCCGAGACTGAGGAGACACGTGATTACCCGTTTTACATCATCCCGCACCATGGAGTTGTTAGAGAAGACAAGCTTACAACTAAACTGCGTGTGGTTATGGATGGTAGCGCTAAAACTAGTACTGGCATATCGCTTAACGATATCTTGTATTGTGGTCAGAACCTCCAGGGTAACTTATTTGAAATAATAGTAAATTTTCGCTTGTTTGCTATTGCGCTCTCTGCCGATATTCGGCAAATGTTTCTTAGTATTGGAATCAGAGAATGTGACCGTAGATTCCAACGCTTCTTGTATAGATTTTCTCCGCAGGAACCTTTGAAGGTTTACGAATTCAATCGTCGAATTCAATCGTCACCCCATCGATGGGGCACGTTTGTCGCAAATAGGGTGGCTAAGATTCAAGCTGAATTGTCACCGGAAAATATATTCCATGTCGCTGGAACAGAAAACCCAGCTGATTGTCTCTCACGTGGTTTGCTTCCTGCGCAAATTTTAAATCATCCGCTTTGGTTTTGTGGCCCTCCCTGGCTTCATACCACTCCTAACGAGTGGCCAAATGCTCCGTTTAACCCCGCTACTGTTTCAGAGCCACCCGAGGAGAAGAAACATACGCTTGTAGTATCAGTTCCGCGTGAAGAGTCAGTTGTTTTGTTGTTGTCTAATCGAGTCTCGTCTTGGTCGAGACTATTACGCTGTGTAGTTTACGTCCTAAGATTTTTGAGATTATTACCATCGCGTGGTTCTATAATCGCAGCTGATTTGGATAGAGCTGAATCAGTTGTACTTCGAGAGTTGCAGAAATTTTATTTTTCAATAGAATTTCGTAGTTTAGAATCACATAAACCTTGTAGTCCCGCACTTCAACATTTGAAACCATTTTTGCAAGACGGACTCATTCGTGTCGGTGGCCGTCTGCGAAATGCTAAGTTAGAGTTTGAACAAATGCATCCAGTAGTTCTACCACGCAAGGATCACGTTTTGGATTTGTTGGTGGATTATCACCATAAGGTGAATTGTCACGCTGGTCCCGATTTATTAATGTCCATTCTTCGACAGAAGTACTGGATACTTTCCGCTCGCAATTTGATACGCGCTAGAGTGCACAGATGTGTGCCCTGCTTTAAGCTCCGCCCGCGTTTCAACGCGCCGGAAATGGCCGACCATCGTTCTTGTCGTGTTGTACAGACGGTGAAACCTTTCATACATACTGGGACGGACTATGCTGGACCGTTTAAAGTCACTATTGCCCGTGGTCGTGGTATACGTTCCACAAAGGCATACATTTGCCTATTCGTTTGTATGACAACTCGTGCAGTTCACATAGAGTTAACCAGTGATTTGAGTACGCAGGGTTTTATGTCTGCATTTAAACGATTTTTATCTCGCCGTGGTCCCGTTAAGCGCTTATACTCTGACAACGGCACAAATTATGTTGGAGCGCGACGCAATATTTCGGAATTACATACATTCTTACGCTCCAAGTACTACCAAAGTGAATTCGCCCATGTCTTAGCTGAGAATCGCATTGATTGGTGTTTTAATACGCCAGCGGCTAGTCATTTTGGTGGCAGTTGGGAGGCGAATATTAAAAGCCTTAAGTCGCACCTGTTTCGGGTCATAGGCGAACAGATTCTCTCGTACGAGGAGTTGAGCACTGTACTCGCTCAGGTAGAGGCGTTGATGAATACGCGTCCGTTGTGTCGGACTTTGTCTAGTGATCCATCGGAGCCACTAGCGTTGACGCCGGCTCACTTCTTGACGACGACTCCTCTTAAATATTTGCCCGCTTTAGATGTCGAGACTGACAAACTGCAGCTTCACCCGCGTCACGCTCTGCTAGATAGCTTAGTTCAGTCCTTTTGGAAGCGATGGAGGACAGATTATCTGCATACGCTGCAGTCGCGTCAAAAGTGGAACACTCCTTCAGATCCAGTCACAGTCGGTACTGTGGTGATACTGAAGACTGAGAGTGCGCCTCCTCTGCACTGGCCTCTTGGTGTAGTGGAAGAAGTTTTTCCGGGTTCGAACGGAATAACGCGAGTCGTAAAGGTTAAAACCGCAACTGGATCGTACCTGCGTCCGGTTATTCGCCTCTGCCCTCTGCCTAATCAGTAGTAGTGGCATAGTTAGTTATAAGTTGTTTCGCTACCTAGTATTGATAGTTTAGATTAGTAATAGGGTTTAGTTTCGCTTTTGTTTTTTTCTTTTCTTTGAAGGTAACCCTTCAAACCCGGGGGGAATGGTTGCGCCAATTTGCTATGTTCCGCGATTTTGTTTTTTGTAATTTATTTTTTTGGCCTAGCAATCCTATCCCTTCCGTTTTCCTCTCCCGCACGACCTCAAGAAATGAAATTGACATTGACGTTTTGTGCATCGATTGTGAATGTGACCGCACCGCTAACCATCGCCCGCTCGAAATTACAAGAAAATTGACTATTTCGTGATCCAACCATTCAAAAACTCAACAATAGTGCAGTGTAGTGCAAAACAGGACCTGGCAGTGATTTGAAAGTACGAAGTCGAGGTCCGCCGGCCGGCGCCACGTGGAACCTTCGAGATCAAAAGGTCAGTGTTCCTTCCTAATACATTTATCCCATTAATAAACGCCAAGCACAGTACCTGCATATTGTTAACAAACCTAAGATCGCTTTTTAAACCTACAGTCCACAGCCAATTCGCGCAACCACTATCTTTTAGAGACAAGTCAGTAGCCATTCATTTTGAATTATCGTTTAATATTTTATGTACATCGAGCCTGCCACGAGTAATTACATCTCCTTGTGTACTTGCGAATACTCCTGGAGGATGATGAGTACCGAATATGTCGTTATCCACAGCAACATCAACTGGTATCCATGGACCAATATGAGGATTGGCACCCTCACTTCTACCTTGCATTAAATCAGCAGGTCGAAGGCCGGACAGACATACCTCAACAGGCCGGGTCAAGTCCTGTTGAGGCAAAGTGGCGCCATGGGTCTTTAATAATGAGGACTCATTCCCTGTTCCATATATTACTTAAATAAACTTCATTAGATTTTAAACTGAACATTTAAAAACAAAAGTTTTAGGATAAATACATAAAGAACTCTAATTCTATTTTTTATGATTGTTGTTATTCTTCAATAAGCAAATAAGATCATTTATTCAGATACTATTATGAAATACGTTGAAAAACTGACATTTAAAAAATAACTTTAAATATTATGTTTATTAAATTTATGTGGTGACAACCCTATCCAAAAAAATTTGAATTACAATGGCGGTAAAAAAAAGAAAACGTAAATTTGCAAAATCAGCCATAACTCTGTCATCTTGAACAAATTATAACTGGATGTTTTTTGTTATCGGAGAGGTTTCAAGACACTATTCAATACCATCAATAAAATCTTAAAAAATTATCAAACTTTTGAGCTACGACTGTTTCTATGGTTTTTCTGGAAACCATAGAAATTTTTTTCAAGTACTAATTTTCATTCTTTTATATCAAATAGGCAATCGGGAGTTCTCGTCTGGCATTTATAATCCCAAGACCTATGAAATAAGATAACAAAAACGGCATGTCCGATTTTTTGGGCAAAAAATATACTGTGCATCGTGGTAAACTAATATCTATGTTTTTCCTAGAAAAACAGTCAGTATTATAGAAAAACACCTATGTTTTTTCTAGAAAAACAGTCAGATAGATGTCTATGGATTACCACGCATTAATAAAACCTCAGGCAAAATATTACTTAGAAAAATTTGTTTTGTTTTCTTGTTAGCATTAGGCTTCGTCAGCGGCATTCACATTACGTAAGTATCTATTTTGGAGACAGCCATGATGCATACCTGGGGACAGTCCTACCAGGCGGCGGTCGAACTAGCGACGCGCGGGGATGCGACAGTTGTGGAGAGGATCGAGCATTTGGGACTCGAGGTGGCACAGCATAAGTCCGAGGCCATGTGTTTTCACGGCCCTCGGAGTGCGCCACCTCCGGGTTCCCAATTAACGGTAGGAGGAGTTCACATCGGCGTCGGGTCGACGATGAAGTACCTGGGACTTGTCCTGGACAGCCGTTGGAACTTCGAGGAGCACTTCCGACGTTTGGCTCCCAGATTGAATCGGACTGGGGCTGCTCTCAAGCGGCTCCTGCCGAACCTAGGGGATCCAGACGCCTCCTGCCGGAGGCTCTACGCAGGCATCGTTCGGTCCCTGGCCCTTTACGAGGCGCCGGTGTGGGAACCGTTGCTGTGAAAGCGAGTGGCGGCCCGGCTGAATGCCTGTCAGAGGTCATGGCCATTCGGATGATCCGGGGATACCGTACGGTGTCCTGCGAAGCGGCGAGCCTCTTTACAGGCCTACCACCATGGGATTTGGAGGCAACAGTCCTTGCACACATGCACGACTTACGCGTGGAGATGCAATGCCGGGGCGAAACTCCGGTGCCACGACAAATCGCGGCATGGCGGACAGAGTTCTGGCGGGATCTCATGGTGAAATGGCGAGAGCGGCTGTCGCAACGCCGTACTGGGCACGCCACGATCGAGGCGGTAAGGCCCCTCTTTGAGGCGTTGCTAGAAAGGCCCCACGGCGTCGTCACCTTTCGCTTGAGGCGCGCACTGTTCCCGCGCGCCTCAAGGAGTTGTCAGCAAACTGTAGGGGCCCAGCAGGGCCGAAGCCTACTGGGGCCAAAGGTTATGTGAAAATGTTACCCGGGGCCCTGGGACAAAGGCAATGATTGGAGCAGGGTAGGTTTTTAGTGAGTAAGAGTCTGACACTATTTCCCGCCCCACCCAAGGGAATTTGTCATTGGATGATTTTACCTACCATAAAAAAAAAAAACAAAAAAAAACCGATGCATACGTGTGTCTTCGTGATAAGCATGTCGGTTTTGTTCTGTCAAGAGCCTCTCTTCGCAGCATTTTTCTATAGAGTACCTTCACTAAGAATTTTTAAAAGACCGTAAATATAGTCCGAGAAGTCAGCGTCAAAAAATGCATTATTCTTCGTCTCCCCGAGTGAAAAACTACAGGCCGGTGTCTGGCTGTTTTCACGGTAGGATTATAGTGTTAAACCAAGGTGTACCGATGACCTGGTGAGAATCGCGGGAATCCGATGGATGCGAGACGCACAGGACCATCGTTGTGGCGACGCTTGGGGGAGGCCTATGTCCAACAGTCTTTTTATTTAGTGTTTATGCGCAGAAATGGTTTTTAAGGACAGGAACAGTTTGCCTGCTGGGGTCTTCCCGTTCGATTATAATTTAGGTGTCTTCAAGGCTAGAGTGAATAGGCTCTTAATAAACTAATGCGCCTCACCATCAACGATTGCATCACTGCTTACCATCAGGTGAGATTGCAGTCAAATACTAGTATATAGTATGTAGTAGTATATCAATTAAAAAGAAAAAGAAACAGTGTAGTTTTATTCTATAACCAGATCAGATTCGCCAAAAATGCTTTTTAACTTTTTAATAAAACTATACCTAAGCAGGAGAGAGGGTTCAAACCCAGCCAGGCGTATTACTTTGTGTAATTTATTTCATCACCATTGCTCTCAAAACGGTGAAGGAAAACATTTTGGGGGGTTATGGAACAGAGAGTAAAGTCCCACATACCTCCGTTGAAAAGGGAGGATCCTCCGACCAGACAGGTGTTATATCTGGTGGGCTACTGCCCGGTAGATGATTTCGGGTTTGTTCTTTATGTTCCAATCGCGCTGCGAATCTTACTTGCGCGATGCAGGATTAGTTCATTTGTGACGACATGGATGTCGCTACATCACTCCCCTCCGGAGATCGGAGATCGATGGTTCTTGATGCTTCTTGAGGCGTCGTGATGCGTGCCAGGCCAATGGAGGTTGGTTCCAGTGAGTCGGAACCGGATTCCGCATAGTTCTCGGTGAGTCGGAACTGTCTGCGGTGATGCCCCAGTGAGTCGGGGTGGTGCTATCCCAGTGAGTCGGGATACGATGCTGCAGGCTCCAGTGAGTCAGAGTAGTGCGGCTGGCTCCAGTGAGTCGGAGCAGTGCTGTGCGACAAAGGGCTTGACTGCTGTCGTCGACCAGGAGAAAGCTCTTCATATGACTGGCCGAAGGTGCAAGTACTTAGCCAAGGTCGCTGATGAGGCTGAGGGTGATGACCAGGTATGACCAAGTAGGCATGCTGGTGGTCAAGATACCCATATAGCCGTGGGTGCTGGCTGTATGGCTCGCTGCTCGAAAGCTTGAGGAAGTGATGATGACGTCACGAAGTAATAGCTGCACGAAGGCTGCGCTGACGTTCTTTGTCGAGGGTCACCAGTTTGAGGGTAGTGGAACAGAGAGTAAAGTCCCACATACCTCCGTTGAAAAGGGAGGATCCTCCGACCAGACAGGTGTTATATCTGGTGGGCTACTGCCCGATAGATGATTTCGGGTTTGTTCTTTATGTTCCAATCGCGCCGCGAATCTTACTTGCGCGATGCAGGATTAGTTCATTTGTGACGACATGGATGTCGCTACAACATCATGAGGAAACGTGTGCTAAAACCAAAAATTCAAAGACATATTATTATGTATGTGATATTCAGTAACAGTAAAAAAAAGGCTGATGATGATAATGATACCTAGTAACACCCATTATTTGCAGATCCAGAGAAGATAGACAGATGTTCATATGAGGAATACTACAACCAGACGCTGAGGCATGTCGAGTTTACTATCAAGAATCAAACGAAGGACGAAGTAAGTTGAAAAAAATGTATCTACCGTTTTCCTGCTACAATAACACGTCTGTAGTAGGCACGGATATCGGATATCTATACCTACTACGGATATCTATGGTAGTAGGTAACAGTAACTGCGCAAAATTTATTAAGACAAAATAATTCTACTTCGCTAGACGCCACATTTTTTGGCGTGAAAGAATTTTCAAAATTGGTTCAGGAGCTCCTGAGATTATCTTATAAGTACAAACAAACTCACAAGGTTTATTTCTTTATAATATTACTAGCTTTTGCCCGCGGCTTCGCTCCCGTCGACTGACTACTAGTCCTTACCCTACTCTACCCTACTGTACCCTACTCTACCCTACTCTAACCTACTCCTTCTCCTGGTGCTAAGCTACCTTCCCACAAATTTTCAGCCAAATCGGTTCAGCCGTTCTTGAGTTATAAATAGTGTAACTAACACGACTTTCTTTTATATATATAGATTTAATATACTAGCGGTCTCGCTACAGATTGTTCTGTCCGAAAACTGGGTCTAGGTTCGTTAGGTGACAAACACACGTAAAATAAATGATAATATAAAGATATCTATGCTATTATCAAAAACCTGAAGTATTTCTCATTAACTACTGGCTCGTAAATTCGAGCCAGTTTTTAGTGTTGGATAGCCCACTATTCTCAGAAGACTATTAGCATCACTCTACCGCCGGGCGACATGACGCAAACGACCAGTAGTTTTTTTCTCCATGCCGGGCGGCTTACAGCAATAGAGCCTAAAAGCCGTAACCAAAGACACGGGTGAAACCGAAGGTGGACAGCTAGTTTTATTAAAGTGTAGGTATACTATGATTTTTTATTAGATGAAGTAAAGTGACAGCAGTGGACAATGCCCAACTGTCAAACAACCATTGTTATAGCTGTCACTTTACTTCATCTAATAAAAAATCATAGTATAGATGAGCTCGCTATGAACCTTGAACCCGCCTGATAATGAGCAATAGATGAGGTCTACAATAGTGAAAGTGGACCTAAAAGATGCCTGTATTACCATGTACGTGCGGTTAACCGTATAAAACACACCACTTATCGTCATTAAAATTGTTGTATGTGTTATCTGTAGTCGTAACTTACGTCATATTCACGGTGCAAAATTATCGGTAAACTGCCTTCAAAGATAAATGCCTCAAGAAAAAATATTTTACTTTAACTATGTTCTTATACACCGTTAAATTTTGGTCGTTTTAATCCCGTGGTGGGTCGATTCGGTACATGAAACCCTATAGATTTGTATAGATAAAAATGAAAAATAAACCACTTTTTTTAAAACTCGAATTAATTTACGCATGTACTAAATTGATTTCTTTAAGTAAACGTCAGCTGATCGAGTATCTGAACTGTAGGTAGTTAGTACGCAACGACTGACAACTCCCTACAAGGTCATTGAATCGTTTACTTAAAGAAATTGATTTCGTACATGCGTAATATTAATTCGAGTTTTATAAAAAAAGTACTTTATTTTTTAATTTTATCTTTATAAATCGATTTGTGATGTCGAGTGTTTCATGTACCGAATCGATCCTCCATGGGATTAAAACGACCAAAATTTAACGGTGTATTTAAAAATGAATAGCTGTTCGTTAATCTTGCTAAAAGTCGAGAGCAGCTGGACCGATTTGGCTAATTTTAGTCTTGAAATATTCGTGATGCCTAATCCATGGAATGTTTAGGGTCGGTACATATCTGACGGAAAAGGCGTCGCGTATTATCGGTCGCGTAACGCCCGAACAGACAAATATATATTAAAACATTCGACCTTTCACACTTAACCGATGCTGCGTTAATGCGTCGAGCGTAAAGTATTGTATAAACTCGATACGCTCAACGCATCTTCCGTTAGATATGTACCGACCCTTATATGGTCAGTAAACATGAAAAAATTTCACGAAAAAAACATCGATTAATATCTATGCTATGATTTTTTATTAGATTAAGTAAAATGACAGCAGTGGACAATGCCCAACTGTCAAATAACAATGCCCAACTGTCAAACAACCATTGTTATAGCTGTCACTTTACTTCATCTAATAAAAACATCAATGAAAAAATCATAGTATAATACGAAGTTTGCTGGGTCCGCGTCAGTAGTTTATAAATAAAAGATGCTCATGGAAATATTGAGGTCAAGAGTTGTCTATATTAATGTTTGTCGTGCACATAATTACTTCATTATGCTAATGAGAACTGTTAAATAGTACAAAGAATTCGTTTGATTACGAGAAGTTTTTTTAGGGTTCCGTACCCAAAGGGTAAAAACGGGACCTTTTTACTAAGATCCCACTGTTAGGTCCGTCACCAGGCTGTATCTCATGAACCGTGACAGCTAGACAGTTGAAATGTTCACAGATGATGTATTTCTGTTGCTGCTATAACAACAAATACTAAAAAAATACAACCGACTTCAAAAACCACCAAAAAGTGCAAAATAACTTTCAATTTCGAAAACCAACTTTCTATTATAGAAACACCAACTTCCGAAATTGAAAGTTATTTTGCACTTTTTGGTTGTTTTTGAAGTCGGTTGTATTTTTTTTTGTAAAAAGTTTTTTATTTCACACTTTTTAGTAGTAGTAACCCTCAGCCAAACTTAAATAGATAGGTACCTTCCGCCATTCGGTTCCATCATCAAATCATCATGACAATTCTAATAATACCAAACACGGCTAGGATACACTGATTTATTATAAAGTTCCGGCTCTTACCTACCTTCCGTCTTCATCATCAGGTCAGTTCTACGTACCCCCTCCCCTTTTTCTTTTAGTCAGCCACCGACTACATGTATAAACAAAGCAATTTTACTTGTTACGACAGTTCTGCTAAGGTTTTTTGAAGAGTTCTGTTCTATATCTTCTTAGTTCATCATCAGATCAAAACAATATTTCTATGGAACCAACTTGAGAGTATAATCTTTCAATCAAAACAATTTTTTTTTAATATGGTGGACCCATATTAAAAAAAAAATTGACCGAGATATCGGCGAACAAACATATACAAACGACAGTTCTGCTATGATTTTTTGAAGAGTTTCGTCCTATATCTTCGAAGTTTATCATCAGATAAAAAAGATATTTTTATGGGACCAATTCGAAAGTATAATCTTTCTCCCATACAACAAACGTGATTTTTATGCGGTTTTTTGCTATGGACGATACGGAACTCTTCATGCCCGAGTTAGACTCGCAATTGTCCGGTTTTTTTTCTTTTTAGAGTTCAGTACTTCAAAAGGAACAAACGAAGCTCTTACAGGATCACTTTGTTGTCCGTCTGTCTGTCTGTCTGTCAAGACCCTTTATCTTAGAAACGCGTAGAGGTATCGAGTTGAAGTTAAAACCATATACTCAGGTCTGCGGTCCCTTGAATCTGTGAAAAAATCAAACTTGAAAGTTAACGAAAGAAAAGATACGGCCGTTTATGTTGCAAACAACGTACCTACCTATATTTCGAGACTCAAGGGAATCAAAATTATAGGATGCTTCCCGTTGTCCTAGAATCCTGAATTTGGTATGAAGCAAGGTTTCATAGCATAAATATACGAAAAAATCTGTAAACTGTAAACTTGTAGTTACGTCACAAAAAAAAAACTTTTTCGTAATTATGACGATTACACCTCTTTAATTGTTTTTATTTATTTAAATATTTTACTAATCGCAAGCAGTGGTGGCCGAGTGGTAACGGCCCCGACTTACGAGTTGTAGGTCGCGGGTTCAAACCCAGCCAGGCGCATTACTTTGTGTAATTTATTTCATGACCACTGCTCTCAAAAACGGTGAAGGAAAACATCGTGAGGAAACCGGCATTCGATGACATGTGACATTCACCAAGCCGCACTGGGCCCGCGTGGTGGATTAGGGCCCATTCTCTCTCTTAGAGAGGAGGCCTGTGTCCCAGCAGTGGGAACATTAAAAGGCTGATGATGATGACTAATCGCAAAAAACATATATAACCCCTATTTTTTGGTCGTATTGGTTGACTGGACTATTATTATTCTTTTTTCAATGTTGTTGCTATTTACAGTGTAAAACATCATGCGAAAAAGCAGAGCGCTTTAATTGCCGAGGGTTCACGTGGATATCCGAAGGGCCAGAGAAGGGTGGCGGGGACCGCGGGCTGTGCGACCTGCACAGTGAAGACCTCATTACCACGGGCTCCTGGCTGCTCAGACGAATCTCTTCAGCCACCTATTACCGTAGAGTCGTCTGTCTCAACAGTAAGTACCACATAAACTACATAGGAATTCAGGATCCAATTTTGGTACAACTGACTCTAACCCCTGATATCTGTGGTGCTATTCTCTAAGAAAACGCAGCGCTGCCTCAACGACGAACACCCAAATAGGATACATTGGATTGTCAACCTAATACCTATACATTGGATTGTTAATTCAATGTATTCTATTTGGATGTTCGTCGTTGCGGCAGCGCTGTTTTTCTTAGAGAATAGCACCACTGATTCAAGCCTTTGAAGTTGAATATTTCTTAAACTATACGTTAGCCTCTGCCTAAAAAGCTGTCAAAATTTGCCATTGGGTTTGAGACATTCTTAATTCAAAATGGGTACTCATTCAGAAACTCGCCCCATGTCTTATAAGATAAATTAAAAATTCTCTTGCGACCTAGTACGGGTTGATCGTACCTACTATTTGTTTGTTGTGGGAAATGGAGCACCAAATGCATAATGCCTACTCAGGTTCTCGGACATGGTCGTGACAATTATTTGCCTTGCGGCTAGGGGATCCCACACCTTTTTTGCGGGATCAGAAAAGCGGGATTACGTCGCTTAGGTAACAATACCGCGCAAGTTAAATTTGACAAGGTTTCAGGAGAGACAAAAACTGATGCGCGCCGACAAAATCTATCCAATGATGAAGTATAAAACGTCACATGACCAATTTTCGACTTACGCGGTATTGTTACCTAAGCGACGATTACTCATGTGGGATCCCGTATGCTTGCGGGATTTAATTTTTTCTAAGGAATATGAGTATAAAATACGCACATTAACAAGTGATTTCTTTCCTCATTTACAACTTTCCATGGAACTCGTGACTTTTCTATAGATTTTCTACCTATGGAAAATAAATTTTGTTACCTATTTTTTATCTTATCTACAGTTAAATAAATTTAGAATTTCTATTTTGTTTTGTGCGAGTCCTAAATCGGAAATGGAAAGAAACGTACCTATAGGTATTAATGTCAGTTTAATCTGAAAGATATTAGGAACGATACAATATTTTACTTCATCGTTCCTGATTGTTTATACCTAGCTAGAAAGAAAAGAAAGAAAGAAAAAGAGTTTATTTGTCCCAAAACATGGCGCATATCTTAAAATAACAGCTACACACACTGACTCTATATAATAAAATAAAAAAAGTACATAATAAGATATGCGTCACATCCGCACAAAACGGCCAGCGCTCAGCAAAACCTACCACTGCTATATTCAAATTGTCTTAAGATTTTGTGCATTTTACAGTTCAGAGTGGCACTGTGACCTCCAAATGCAAAAATCTTAAAACAATTTTAATTTCGCGAGCTACCTTTGAGCATCCCCCTTAAAATAAATTAAAATATGCCAATCCCGCAAATCCGGAAAAGCCCGCGGGATCCGTGGGATTCTGACTTCAATCCTGCAGGCTTGCGGGATTTCAATTTTGATGTGGGATTTGACTCCCTACTCGTGGCATGTTCCGCAGCCGTGTGTGCCTACGTGCCGGGCTGGGGGAACGGTTCAAGGTGACTGTGATCTTAACTTGTATGCTTGTACTTCTAGTCACTGTAGAATGTTCGGGCTCGGACATGATCGTGACGTATGTCCCGCGTGGGTTGTTCCGCGGACGAATGTACGTACCGGGGAGGGGGGAGCGCTGCAGCGCGCGCGCAAGCGGACGTGCGGTGCGGCTCGCACTGCCCATGCGAGGAGACTGTGACGTCAACTTCGCTTATGGCATCTCGAACGGACCTAATGGCGTAATAAACAGGTAATAGCACTAATAGCTAACTGTGACTGTCATACTACAGGGCAAAGGGCTCCAGGGCACAGTATAAGTATGAAACCCTTAACTATACTGTGCCCAGGGTCTCTTCTCATAGAGAGACGGCGAGCATTAATTATCATGCTGGTCGTTTACAGTTACAGACTTTTTAATACTGACGATCCACGAATCTTTGAAATTCTCGGCATTTCTCTATTTATATTATAACTACATCTAAAAGTTTTTCATAAGTCACTCTGTCTTTATTGAAAACCGTATGAAAATACAAACTGACAGACGGACTGACATGATTGGGGACTTTATTTTATTGTATGTACGAGTAAAGATACGAGTCCTAGGTTCCCTCACGATTTTTTTTTTCACTCATGTCAGTTTACATTATACATTTTTTATGTAGTTTATTTTTAGAAATTCAATCTCCAAAATACTTCCATGTCCTCATGTTCAGCACCATCTCGGACCTACAAAACTACACCGTCGCACAAGCACTCTATGTTTTTAAAGGTTGTCACTATGTTAAAAAATGTTACTTTTGGTGTACGTCATGAATTGTTGTCAAATAAATGTTCTGCCGTTCTTTCTATCATCATAATATTTTTTATTTACTCAGAACAATGGCGTACGTGATGGTGATGATCCAGAATAACCCCATCATCCAGACGGCAGGCGACCGCTGGGTGCGCGTGGGATGTTCGCCCGACGCACGTGCAGCCAAGCAGGTCGACACTACTGTTGCTGTCAGGGATATTGGGTAAGTACTACTATTCCATATTCATCTTGGTTTCCAATTCGATTTTCTTTTTTTTTATGACGTGTGACTCCAGCCCTATGTCCGATAATATGCCTACTTACTACTTAGCCCATTTAGCATTATTCTAAACCAGGGGTTCCCAAACTTATTTTGTCTACTGCCCACTTTGAGAATAAATTAATTTTTAGAGCCCCCATTTTTTCCCCTACTTAAAAACCACTATAACTTAAATTCATTAATTGTTGTGTGCTATATTAGCGGAGATTAAAAATTCATTCTAAAAGAGACTTTTACTATAATCCGCAAGAGTTAACTTGAGATCTGAGCACAGTAGGTAGTACACTACGGCGCTCAGGTCTCAAGTTGACTCTTACGGGCTACACCTGCCAATGAGAATGATTATTGAAACGCAACTTTATAGTATTCAGACAGAGTATCTTTTATTCAAAATAAAACAAACATAATCGATTTTTATATAAAAACTAATGTGAAGGATGAATCTGATGCTGTACTAATACTCAAGAACAGCCGCAAGTCGCTATGTTCGGTAACATGCAAACGATTTCTTTTTTAGTAAGTAGCGTTGCCACAGCACTAAATCCACGTTCACACAAATATGACGATAGGAATGCTATCAAGAATCGTTGAACGATTGACCACAATCCAGGGTACAATTGCGGGATCGAGAGAAGAGAGCTCAATCGGTGTCTAAGAGTCCTCCTAGCTAGATGAAATTACAAATCGCCTCCCAAAGCCTCTACACAACGCCCCCATTTTTTTCCTGGGTCTCTTACCATCTCCCTTTAGGCCTGCAGCGCCCACAAGGGGCGTTATCGCTCACTTTGGGAAAGGCTGTTCTACACGAATCTAATGATCATTATTTGTTAAACCTGTCAAGGCGTCTAGATTACAGGGAACACACAGTTACACTAGCTCTTACCACACTAGGGCTAGAGGCCGTTCAAGTATTACATAAGCAGATTTTTGGCAAATATTAACCCGTCGTATGCAAAAGTAAGCAAAGCTGTCACAATGCTTACGAGAACTTTTGTACCTACATGCATTTTTCAATGTGCTTTGGTTTCGTTATTAGTTAATTTAATGAGTAATAGTTACAAGTCTAAAAATAAGGAATTCACTTGAAATATAGAAACTAAAAATACACTTTTATTTTAGCATAATAATTCAAATTATCAGTCATCAGTTCATGACACACGAATCCATGACTTTAAGCTTTCGATGAAATTGGATGTTTTCTGCTCAACGATGTGTGTATGCTCACTTTCGTGTGATTTGGAAACATCATTCTCTTATTTTACTTGAAATAAGCAGTACCTTTGTGCTCTTCTATCTGTGTTTGTTATTTTCTTTTTAAGTGTTTGTGCGTACATAAATGAATAAATAAATAAATAAATAAATAAAAACTTAAATAAATTATAGATACTTACTGCTGACGTAATCACCATGCAGATCCCCCAAGTCATCAAAAATAAGCAAAGCAAAGACCCCCTACCTCACCCGTAGTGATTACGTAATACTTGAATGGCCCCCTATGATTAAAAGTAGTTACGTAGATCCACAACTACCAAACTTGTTCATACAAAAGTAGACTCTAAATATCGGAATTAAGGCCTATAGTGGCGTGGATGTGAGAGGACACCGGTGTCCTCTGAGCTAGGACAGATTAACATGCAATGTAAATAACCCTTGTGTTTTTTTTTCATAATTACCTTAACGAGAGTTTGTTTTTATTTGGTTTCGTCACAGAAAACAATAAACAAGCGTTCAATTGCCTAAGCAAAAAGGTGCATGTTTTTAAGGCTACAATATTCAATGAATAGTACATTCTTACCCTAGGTGGTGAAAAGGGGGTGAAAGTAACTTATTTAGTCCCGAGAAGGAGTTTGGCGTCCGAGCGTAGCGAGGTCGCCAAAAGTTCGAGGGACTAAATAAGTCTTTAACCCGAGGTAAAAATTATGCTTTTAGGTATGTTTTTTTTATGTAGGCGCAAACAAGTTTCCACTACTGCTTTAGCATCTTCTCTTAAGAATCAGGCATTAAATCCTTAACTGAAACTGATGAACTTATCATATAATTACATGTGTTAGTACTAATTAAAAGTGTTAATCTCTTACAGCAGAGATTTAGTAAAGCATAAACAAAACTCTACAACTCGAAAAACCAATAAAGATGGGATCGCCATTTTCCCACCTATTTTAAATCTACGAGTAGGTATGTTAATTTTAAAGAAATTATTTAAAGTAAATTATAATTAAGTCATTTAAAAAAATATGTACTTATCTTTATGTTTCTGTACATCGCACTGTAATTGAATGGCTGTATAGAAAGTTAAGGATCTATTACACCACTCGATAAAACGACCGGTTTTGTCGACATCGTCGCGTAGTGTAATAAGGCTCAGACTGTCTTACTCGGGAGTAAACTTGTCTTAAAGTCTGTGTAACTTGTGCGGAATATCGAGTGGTGTAATAGATGCTTTACGACATGGTTTAGAAATGTGAAAACAGAACTTATAGTTTTTTTTTTAATAATTTGACAGCTGTCAGTTGAAAGTGATTCTCCCTAGGGATGAAAATTATTACTTTCAATTCACTCTTCAGGCAATTTCAGACCTACTTTCGGATCATGAGTAATAATAATAATAAATAAAATAAATAATAATAATAATAAATTATTTATTGCCCAAACAAAAGAAATTACATTATTTGTTACAAAATAAGTGTATGAGTTCTTTTTACAATTAGTTTTGTGAATAATGTCCCCTATACTAGGAAAGTCCTGTATTATAGGAGACATCCATTCGTCCGTAATTACAATTTACAAGAAATTATATAATGAACCAAACGTGTAACATTAACCAAAATTTATGTACAAGTGAGCTCGTGTGTGTGAGTTGTATGTGTAGTGTGTGTGTGTGTGTGTGAATTTGAGAGGAAGAGTGTGCTGTTGTTTGTGTATGTAAGTGATGATATGTGTGTGATTGTATCTGCGCTTGTCTATGTTTTGTATGATGATTACATATATTAAAGATTTATACGGATGAGGGTTTTACCAGTGCTTCTGTCTCGTCATAATTTAGGGTAAATAGAAACGTTTTAACAATATTTTTACATTTGTATATATTTAGGGGGTGGATATCTAGCTTTTGGTGCATTTTGTTGTAGATGCGTGCACTTAGGTAAGTGAATAGTACATTGTTACCCTAGGGGTGAAAGTAACTTATTTAGTCCCGAGAAGAAGTTTGGCGTCCGAGCGAAGCGAGGTCTCTAATATTCGAGGGACTAAATAAGCCTTTCACCCGAGGTAAACACTGTGCTTTTCATTACGAATAAAAAGAAAATAAAAATAAAAACCTGAGTCGTCGTCAAAAGTCGTCGTATGATTTTAGGTATGTTTCTTTTGATTTAGGCCGTAAAAAGTTTCCGACTACTGCTTTAACCTCTTCTCTTAAGAATCAGGCGTTGAATCCTTAACTGAATCTGATTATTGTGTAATTAAAAAATTTCTTACAGCAAAGATTTAGTAAAGTACCAATAAACAAAATTCTACATCAAGTTTCCCGCCATTTTTTTATTTTGATGTCAATCGGCTATTCAGCCATCATTTTTCATTTTTATCAGTGAAAAATGGTAACTATTTCTCATATCTATGTTAGTTTTAAAGAATTTATTGAAAGTAAATTATAAATAATTATGTAATTTAAAAAAAATATATAGATACTTATGTCTTAATTTCAATTTTACATCGCGCTGTAAATGACTGGCTGTATAGAAAGTTGAGACATAGATCAACAGAAATGGGAAGATAGAACTAGTTTTTTTTTATAATTTGATAGCTGTCAGTTGAAAGTGATTCTCCCTAGGGACGCAAAGTATTACTTTCAATCCGCTCCTCAGGCAACTTTAGACCTACTTTCAGCGTATGAGTAATGAAAAAATATTTAAATTGTGATATACGAACAGAATATCACAAATAAACATGATTAGTATTAAACATATTATATATTTTATATAATTTTATTTTACTTAAAAAATAACATTAAATCAGTTCTAAATTAAAAAATATTTGAATTTCATATTTTTAATATTCCGATGTATACCGACTTCATACCTTTGTTTTTTATAAATTGCACCTTTAATAATTCAGTACCTTTTCAATCTACACTCATACACTAATATTATGAAGAGGAAAGATTTTCATTTTTGTGTGTATGTTTGTAATGAATGAACTCAAAAACTACTGTGCCGATTTAAAAAAATATTTCACCATTAGAAAGCTACATTCACCTTGAGTAACATAGGCTATATTTATTGCTAGAAAAGATTAGGGATCCTATAACCTAACCCAAAGTGTAAAAAATGCCATATAACATGTTTCGTCGCATGCGCTTCAGAAACTATTGATGATAGAACAAAAGTATGTTCTACAATATTAAAGCATATCAATTACCACAAAAAACTTCACGATACTATATGTCCAACTATTATCGTTATGTCACAATAACCACTTTTTACATTTTAAAAGATGATAGAAATACCGACCAAAATTAGACTATGTTATTCATACTTCTGTTTTAATCCTTATCCAAATAAATCATATTGTTTTCAAGACTGTTTCAATTCCTGTACTTAGATTACTTTTTGAATCGTTCAAATCGGCTATTCCATTCAATAGATATTACGAATTTAAAAAGTCATAGATACAGAAAAAGCAACGCCGCGCCGTGTCCTGGCTAGCCAGGCATTGCAGCGGTGCGGGAGTGATACTGCGTTTAAAGAAATATAGAAATGAAACAACAAAAAAATTTAAATGAAAGGTAAAAATATAAACAAAATGATGTCCACCCATGCGATGCCGGGACGGGCCGCTAGTGATTAAATATTTTAGTGACAAAAATATGTTTCTATTATTTTATTTTTTCGTAAGTGTATTGAAAAATATGGTCTGATGTGGAAATTTGTCACTACAGCACTCAGTTCCGTAACACCCTCGCTTGCGGCTCGGGCATATACCGCCTCGGTTGCAATGACAATAATTATCTTGTATCAAAATGTGCTATTCCGGTGTCGACGGCAATAATAACTAATCCCGTTAGATTTAGTCTCCAAATTACTAAAAACTCTCAGACGAAAATAACAAAAAAAATTACGTCAAGTCACACCTATTTAAAATTCAAAAATATCGACGTGATTTCCGTGAAAACACGTGCGCCAGACAAAGACTTATAATAGGTACTCGTATATTAAAAGTTTAATAGTCATTGGCGTCAAGAATAAAGTCGATGTTGACGTTAGACTAGACAGTTAGACCATGTTTATTTGAGTCGAGTCATTCTGTGGTTATTTTCGCCATGTTTGAAACCGAGGGAATACGACTTATTCATTTGTAGTATATTTTTTTTATACCTATCTATTTTGTTTTGTAAGCCATTGAGCACAAATGAGTGAGATGTTTTTAAATTTAGTGACCGTGAAAAACTAAAAATATCAAATGTAAAAAAAATTAGCCTTATGAATGAGTCATAATATTCCCTCGGGTTCAAAGAATCACCCATTTATGCTGTGATGCTTATTAATTGATGTTTATGCTAATTCATTTATTAGGTAATTAATTTATATCTTAATTATATATAATATTCAAATAAGGAATAATTTAAATAAATCCTTTTCAAAGTACTTTTATGGCTCCCGATTAGTCCGGATTAATGAAGCCCAGCTTTGATTGTATGATTGAAAGCATTTCTGTCAACTTTTTATCGGAAGGGCCTGTGTAGCCCTGTCAATCTCGGGAATTATGTCAAAAAGATTTACTTCCAGCGCCGTTTAACTTTTTGTGAAGAGTCAGAAGTCACAATAGTGCTGAATCCAAAAAGAAAGGCGGATGTGGACAGACTTATGAGGATGTTTTGTCCAAAAATCCACCAAACAGAAACGAGGAGTGGTACCGCGCGTTGTCGTGATGAAGGGGGCCCACAGCAATTGTAGAGCCCTTTTGAAAAAAGTTTTGCTCCCAATCATAGAATCAATGTTAAGGATGATATAATAAAATAAAAAAGCCTTATATTTCCTAATAATACGTTACAAAATAACGAGACAAATAAAAATAAAATTAATTAACAAAGTTGTTCACGTTATATTTATTTGAACTTCTTTTTTTTTTTGTTATAAATTATTTATAATGGATTCCTCCAAGAATTTCTACTTTGTCCTTAATAATTATTATTATGCTAAGCTCACTAAAGGTAGAACTACAGTGAGCATACGTGGGCCACGTACCTACGCCGATCTGGGCTACATTACATCCACGCCACGCTACGTGACTCTACGTACAAATCAAGCGTGGCCCACGTGTACGTCAGTCCAATACAGTTCCCGCTTTATTACTTCCTTAATTATGTATAATTTTACTGTAGTGGCTACAAAAAGCCAACCTTCAGTGAGACGGAACCGCGCAGTCCCATCGCCCCGGCCGCGGCCAGCGCGGTGTATGGAGGCAGCAGTGCCCCTGTCACCATGTACGTGGTGCGAGCGCTGGATGACACCGGAGCCGGTGCTGTGTCGCTGGGAGAGCCGCTCAATCTAATCATTGAGACTACTGGTGAGTTTATAGTAGGTAACCGAAACCGATGCAAAAGTTTCGGATAGTTCCGGATAAAAGCGAAGTCTAAAAGATAGGTTACGACAGGTTTTTGTCTGTTTTGCCCGGCCAAACAAATGTTAATCTGTAGAAGAAATAATAGTCAACTATTGTTACTTTTATAATTTGTATAATCGCAACCGAAACTAGCGGATAACTTGAATTAATTTTGTATCCGTAAAAGTATTCTAAACGTTTATTCGAATCAAGGGGCACTAAAAGGTGGCGTTAATCTATTTAGTTTGATCTACCCCCTTCGTAGTTATAGTACTTACTGAGGTTTATTCGCATGTCGTATTGGATAATAAAATTATTATCAATAAAAATTGAAATACATTATTATTGTTTTATTTCAATTTTTCAATTGAAATTGATCAAACTAACTAGGTAGGCAATGACCACGGGGTGGTAAATGCCACCTATTAGTGCCAACCACCACCCCGGTGGCATAACATCCCTGATTATGGCTCATTTCTGCATAATGGCGATTTTTTTTTTATTGTTAAAAGCTAGTGCTTGACTGCAATCCCACCTGATGGCAAGCAGTGATGCAATCATGATCATGATCATCTTCCTGCCCTATTTAGATATGTTATTAGGGGTTGACACAACACGTTTTCTTCTCACATTCGTCACGCTATCATACACTCCCTTCTCACACGGTCCAGCCGCCTATTCTTTTGCCTTCTTCTCTATCTCCAATCTCCAACATATATATTCATCGTTCTTCGTCACATGCGTTTCTTCCCTCTTCATGACGTACTCATATCAACACAATACCATAATATTGTCTTGATTTATGGAAACAGAAATGAATATTGATATCATAAAAAAGTCACATATAGCTAAACAAGTTTGAGTTATTATGTAAATATTTGGATAGAGGTAAACAAGATTATATTTATAAATTAAATAATTCTATGAGTTTCTATGTTCGAGTTATGTAGGTAGGAGTACACTATTGATAAGTCTAGTTTCGCCAAATGATCTAAGATCCGATAGAAGAAGTACCTTCCCTCATCGGTTATTTGATTAGGATAAATATTATATGCTAGATGATGCTTTTATTGATACATTGCGAGTAGGTTGCCTATCTAAATCTGGTGCCAAAGATGTGAAACAATTAAATTAGTTAATAATTTTTTTTCATCAACTACCCTGATTGGTTATTTAAGAAAGACGAGCATCAGCTGAAAGAATGCGCTCTGAGGAACTCATAAAGTATAAGTTGCCTAATTTTCCTTGGGGCAAACATAGGAGTTGCCTCGTTTGAAGAGGTAGATAAATGGTGGTAATATACTCTCATCTGTTATTTAATCGAATTATATATCAAATGAAAGGTAATTTTATTCCTAATCCAACCGTATTAGGTTGCCTTCCCAAAAATGGTGTGAATGTATAGTTGCCTACATTTAAAATTTAAAATTTTCTGGGCTAGTTCTGGTATTAAAAATATATTTCCTCATCTGTAATTAAATGATAATAAGATTATACGCCAGATAAAGCATATATCGATATATCGCGAGTAGATTGCTTAGCTAAATCAAATACCAATGATGTTAAACAATAAAATTTGTTATTAATTATTTTTTATCTACTTCCCTGACTTGTCGTTTAAGAAAGTCGTGTATCAGCTGAAAGTATGAGCTCTAAAGAACTGGAAAAATATAAGTTGCCTACTTTTCCTCGGTGCAACTATGAGGGTTATCTCGTATAAACAGGTAAATAAAGGTTAACATGATACTCTCATCTGTTATTTCATTGAATCGAGTATCAAATGAAAGGCTATTTTATTCCTAACCCAGCACTATTAAGTTGCCTCACCAAAAATGGTGTGAATTCATGGTTGCCTAGATTTAATATGTAAAATTTTCTGGGCTAGTTCTGGTCATAGAAATACATTCCCTCATCTGTAATTAAATGATAATAAGATTATACGCCAGATAAAGCATATATCGATATATCGCGAGTAGACTGCTTAGCTAAATCACATACCAATGATGTTAAACAATAAAATTTGTTATTAATTATTTTTTATCAACTTCCCTGACGTGTGGTTTAAGAAAGTCGTGTATCAGCTGAAAGTATGTGCTCTAAAGAACTGGAAAAATATAAGTTGCCTACTTTTCCTCGGTGCAACTATGGGGGTTGCCTCGTATAAATAAGTAAATAAAGGTTCACATGATACTCTCATCTGTTATTTCATTGAATCGAGTATCAAATGAAAGGCTATTTTATTCCTAACCCAGCCCCATTAAGTTGCCTCACCAAAAATGGTGTAAACTTATGGTTACATAGATTTAATAAATAAAATTTTCTGGGCTACTTCTAGTCATAGAAATATATTCCCTCATCTGTAATTAAATGACAGTAAAATTATATGCTAGATAATATATTATATAGATCGCGAGTAGATTACTTAGCTAAATAAAATGCCAATGATGTTAAACAGTAAAATCTGTTATTATTATTTTTTTATCAATTTCCCTGAGTTGGTATTTAAAAAAGTAGAGCATCAGCTGAAAGAATGTGCCCTAAAGAACTGGAAAAATATAAGTTGCCTACTTTTCCTCGGTGCAACTATGGGGGTTACCTCGTATAAACAGGTAAATAAAGGTTCACATAATACTCTCATCTGTTATTTCATTGAATCGAGTATCAAATGAAAGGCTATTTTATTCCTAACCCAGCCCTATTAAGTTGCCTCACCAAAAATGGTGTAAACTTATAGTTACATAGATACGAGGCAACCCCCATAGTTGCACCGAGGAAAAGTAGGCAACTTATATTTTTCCAGTTCTTTAGGGCACATTCTTTCAGCTGATGCTCTACTTTTTTAAATACCAACTTTTTTAAATAACAAAAGGGAAATTGATAAAAAAATAATAATAACAGATTTTACTGTTTAACATCATTGGCATTTTATTTAGCTAAGTAATCTACTCGCGATCTATATATATATTATCTAGCATATAATTTTACTGTCATTTAATTACAGATGAGGGAATATATTTCTATGACTAGAAGTAGCCCAGAAAATTTTATTTATTAAATCTATGTAACCATAAGTTTACACCATTTTTGGTGAGGCAACTTAATGGGGCTGGGTTAGGAATAAAATAGCCTTTCATTTGATACTCGATTCAATGAAATAACAGATGAGAGTATCATGTGAACCTTTATTTACTTATTTATACGAGGCAACCCCCATAGTTGCACCGAGGAAAAGTAGGCAACTTATATTTTTCCAGTTCTTTAGAGCACATACTTTCAGCTGATACACGACTTTCTTAAACCACACGTCAGGGAAGTTGATAAAAAATAATTAATAACAAATTTTATTGTTTAACATCATTGGTATGTGATTTAGCTAAGCAATCTACTCGCGATATATCGATATATGCTTTATCTGGCGTATAATCTTATTATCATTTAATTACAGATGAGGAAATATATTTTTAATACCAGAACTAGCCCAGAAAATTTTAAATCTTAAATGTAGGCAACTATTCATTCACACCATTTTTGGGAAGGCAACCTAATACGGTTGGATTAGGAATAAAATTACCTTTCGTTTGATATATAATTCGATTAAATAACAGATAAGAGTATATTACCACCATTTATCTACCTCTTCAAACGAGGCAACTCCTATGTTTGCCCCAAGGAAAATTAGGCAACTTATACTTTTTGAGTTCCTCAGAGCGCATTCTTTCAGCTGATGCTCGTCTTTCTTAAATAACCAATCAGGGTAGTTGATGAAAAAAAATTATTAACTAATTTAATTGTTTCACATCTTTGGCACCAGATTTAGATAGGCAACCTACTCACAATTTATCAATAAAAGCATCATCTAGCATATAATATTTATCCTAATCAAATAACCGATGAGGGAAGGTGCTTCTTCTATTGGATCTCGTACTAAAATAAGTGTTCAATATGTTACATTTTTATTTTGGTTCCCAGTTTTGTGATTTCGTGAGCTGTGGTGGCCGAGTGGTAAAGGTCCCGGCTTACAACTTGTAGGGTTTCAAACCCAGCCAGGAGCCCTACTTTGTGTAATTTATTTAATTACCACTGCTCTCAAAATGGTGAAGGAAAACACTTGTCTTAGAACCAAAAATTCGAAGACATGTGACATCCACCAATCCGCATTGGGCCCGCGTGGTGGATTACGGCCCATTCCCTCTCCTAGAGAGGAGGCCTGAATCCCAGTAGTGGGAACATTATAAGGCTGATGCTATGCTATGCTATGCCCTTTTTTCTTATGGCAGCAGACTATCACACTAAGTTTTTTCGTAAACTGCCAGTACCTAAACCAAATGACGATAAACACAAAATCATCTTATCCAACTTCTGACAAATAACTATAATACTACTACAATTACCCGCGTTTTAACTAATAATTGCATTCAAATAATTACCTAATGGCTGGTTCACGCTAGAGTTAGCACATAAGTAAAAAGAGCTATTGGTAGTGAATAGTAATTACATGTCTCATTAAACTGTTGTTTTAACCGTTATGGTTGATTGCAGATGCCACGGAGATCAGGGCGTATCATCTGGTGGCTTCTTCGAGGCTCGGTGACAGTTCTGTGCTACTGCTGGATAGCAGAGGCTGTCCTACGGGACAGGTAAGTCATTGATATATTCTATGGCGTGACGTATCTTACGTTACGCGCTAACATCGCAATCAGAAAACCTGGACTCGAAACCCACACATCTACACTATCTGTAGTCACAGATAGACAAGGACAGAGATAAGAGTCGGTGCTGTCGTGCGAGCGAAATAGCGTTAGCCGCCGAATGTGTGTGATGTGGTTATTATTATAGACGCACCTCTTAGTGTCGTGATGGCCCAGGGGTCTCACCCGCGTGTTGGACGAGTAGTCAGACGCCGGAAAGTCTGACCATCAGTCTATCCAAAGAGTAGGTATCGAGTTACCCAGTTTAATTGGGCTATGGAGGTCTGATAGGCAGTTGCTCCATGTAAAGTACATATATTTAGCCGCATTCGGTTAGACTGGACGCTGATCCTAAGCTATGAAGTAGTTTAAAGGCTAGCGAGATTAGAACCTCTGCCTAATCCTTCGGGGAATACAGGCGTTTGGTTTTTTGAGGCAATTCATCAAATAAGTACTCACGCTTTAGAAAGTCTTTAATATCACGCGGGTTTCATCACGTATGCGGAATTGCTTCGCATGCGGGACTGCTGCCCGATCGTATTTCACCCATTACAATAAATACTTGTATTTGAAGGACGTTTGCGGAGGCTACGCGTGCGCTGTAACTCCGCATGCGTGATGAAATCCCCACGATATTCAGAACACCCTTAGGAGGTACCATGGGGACATGAAATTGTTCAATTGTTGTACATTTTGTTTTGCACTGTCTTCCATTTTGTTCAGGAGTATTAAAAACATATTTTTTACAATGTTGCAGGTGGACTTCCCAGCATTCACCCGCTTGTGGCTGGGTGGCACCCAGCGTCTCACGGCGCGGTTCAAGGCGTTCCGCTTCCCCACCTCGCATATCGTGAGGTTTGCGCTGATGGTGCGGTTCTGTGACCACAAGTGTCCTCCGGTAAGTGACCTGCTCTTTAGAAGACCTAATGGATTGTAAGATTGTTCAAGAGAGTTATGGTAGAACACGAACACGTGTGCCACACACACCGATCTGGACGCGTGGGTCTCCATACATGTTATATGAAAACTAGACTTGTAGAGCTACATCAAATCCACATCATGTAAAGCTACGCGACGTCGTTCTACGTACAAATCAGGCATGTTACACGTGTGCGTCGATCTAATGTAGTTCTAGCTTTAAGGCAGAAATTGTACGTGTTTGGCGCGTCGGTCTCCATACATTTATATGGCAACTAGATTTGTAGAGCTACATTAGAGCCACGCCACATGACGTGACTCTACGTACAAATCAGGCGTGGCCCACGTGTCCGTCAGTCTAATATAGTTCCCGCTTTACCGTGGCCCTGGAACACAAAGAGCACCTGAAGAAACCCACCTATCCACAACGAGCAAAAGTTATAAAGGATAAGTTAAAAATTTTAGAAATCCCCCGACAGTTCTTGTCTTCAATATGAAATATGTATAGAACTGTTCAAGGCGAATCTTATGAGCCCAAACTTGATTGGTTTACTAGTAGGCATTCCAAAGTTCCATCAGTCACTTCCCAGTTCTAGCATCAGGTCCTTGTCATCATGAGAAATGTATAGCACTAGTTAAAACGAATCTGATGAGCCCAAACTCGATAGGTTTACTATGTTAATAAGCAATCCAGGGTTCTTACCTTCGAGCACCGTCATCAGACCAGCTTAATGACACCAGATTGTACACGAGTATTTCAAATATTAGTCACACATGTGTTTAAAATAAAGTAAATACCCATTAAGTGTTTAAAAACCCTATCGCAGTTAACAAATGAGCTAGTGACCTTAAACACCTGGACAGATCTTCATAAATTGTAGCTAAGAACCATCTCGACTAAGCCAGCTTTCAAACAAAAAAAACCGCATCAAAATCGGTCCATTCGTTTGGGCGCTACGATGCCACGGACAGACACACAGACAGACAGACAGACAGGTCAAACTTATATCACCTCTCTTTTCCGTGGGGGTTAAAAAAATTACCTAATGGATGCCACCGACGCCAAAATTAACGGATAAACTATGTTAACTCAAAAATACAGTACGTTCGACGGTTCTTGGCGCGCCTGAAGTTAGGCTTTGCGAACTTTAGCGCTCAAAATAAGCGCGTCAAATAAATGATCTATAAAAGATAAATGCCAATAACAGTTGTTAACAGCAATAACAACTGCTATTGGCATTTATTTTTTCAAACCATTTATTTTTTTACGAGTGCACAAGCGCTAAAGTTCGCAGAGCCTAACTTCAGGGGCGCCAAGAACCGTCGAACGTACCTACTGTAAGTAGTAGTGACTTATTTCCCTTTTGATCTTGAAGATATTACCTATTCATTTGTAAAAACATGTTCTAAAAATGTTTGGTATTCTAAATTCAAATTCAAATTCAGCCAGTGATCTAAATATTACGATTTATCATGCTTATTATTCACTTTGGAACTAGCGGCCGCCCGCGATTCTGCTCACGTAGAAGTAGTACTTCCTCCACTACACAAAATTCTACAATATCATTATAAATCATATTGTAGAATCATCATCATCATCTCTTCTGTCTGTATTTGTTCTTTTCTTTTTTAAGTATTTGTGTGTACATAAATATATAAATTGTAGTATGTTATTCTGATAGGCTATAATTATTACTGTAAAGTTTTATCAAATTCCCATCAATAATAATAATAATTTCACACATACTATCACACTAAGTCGTCTAGTCCCAAGCTAAGCCGAGCTTGTATTATGGGTACTAGACAACTGATAAACATACTTATATATTTCTAAATACATACATATTATAGATAAATTACACCCAGACACAGAACAAATGATCGTGCTCATCACACAAACATTTGTCCTGGGTAGGAATTGAACCCACGACCTCCGGCATAGCAGTCAGGACTACTAACCACTAGACCAACAGGCCAGTCAATAGTTTTTGATTTTATTATTGATAGGTATCTTATCTAGTAAGCGATAATGTGGCGGACGATGTTCAACATCACATCATCCATCATTTCAACTGAAAGACATTCACTAGGACATAGGCCTCTTCCAAGTGTCGCCATAACGACCAATGCTGTGCGTCTCGCATCCATCGGATTCCCACTACCCTCACCAGGGTGCTTACTCTTGTGTTTATTTCCGATCGGTCGACATTGGAATTGTGACGTTAGGTACTCTTGAATTCGATGCTAGCGCCAAATTGGTATAAAATTGCGTGATCACACGCCAAGCCCAATCCCAATTTTACTTATTTTACCAAAAAGGTCACATAATTTGGCCCTAGCATCGAATTCAAGAGTACCTAACGTCACAATTCCAATGTCGACCGATCGGAATTAAACTCGGGATTAACCCCTCAGGTCATCGTGGATCGTTATTTTCATTAATGAGTAGTACAAGTACAAACATGCTACCATTGTCACACACTGTCGAGTTTATACTAATAAGTTCTTACTTATGTCATGAAGTGAGGCGAGCTAGTTGCACACGAGGCTTATTGGCTGCACCCTAGAGATGCCCCATACATGTTTGTTAATTATTATTAATGCATTCTGTACACATTAGACCGCAATTTAACTTTTGGCTAGCTTATTACTATTCGGCACCTCCCGTGGCGAAACCGAATATATTTACCTACTTATATTTTGATCAAAGAAGTCACATAGAGTTAATAATACATCCTTTAAAATTCCGAAATAGTATAAATGACTTTATCACCATAAAGTCATCACAAGTATTTTCCAGTAAGTGATATGCTCTTTAGAAGGTCTAATGGATAGTGGGTTATTCGAGAGAGTTACCGTGAATAATACGTCCTTTGAAATCCCGAAATAGTATAAATGACTTTACGATCCCGAGATTTGGGTCACTGTTTTTTATTTAACTATAGTAGGAAAAAAAAATTAAAAGGAGTATCATATCAGCAACGTGTCCATTCAAAGTCCAACAAAAACCGGGTTTCATGTATACTATTCCGGGATTTTACAGAAGGTATTCTCCACTCTATATTACTTCTGAGCTCAAAGTATTAAATTCTGTGATTCATTCATGTTGGTCTCATAGAAGCCTAAACGACCTTGAATATTAATTAACCTTCAACCAAAAGCTATTATTATTGAATGTTTTTCATTTGAAAAACCCAGGTGGAATGCAACCGAAAACAGAACCGTAGCACGCGTCAGACCAACGCCACACTGTACCAATGGGGGGAGGAGGTGCCGGCCGCCGTGCGCGCGGACCGGCCGCGGGGCGCCGGCGTCGTGGCGCAGGGGGGCGCCGCGCCCTGCGTGCCCGCCGCCGATGATGCCATGGCGCTGGAGCTGGACTTGCTCGTCGACTCCAAGGATATCCTGTCTGTAGACACGCTGGTGCGAGCTGATCATAGATCTACGATGCGTAAGTGTTTCAGTCCTCTGCCCTCCTCAAGCTATAATTCTTCAAGCTATAATGCCGTTATCAGACAAAATCATGATATAAATCATGAACTTAACGGCGGTTTTATTAATCTATCTCGATAAAACTATACGGTACTCAGTTTAACTGCTATTAATATTAGAAAAATACTACTTAGATACATCGAAATAAGTACAATTTTTAGCATCTAAAAACGAAAGGTAACGGCACTTTAGCTTAAGGATGGCAGTTCTGTGATATAGTAGTAGTAGGTGGTGGGCCAGTGGTACGTCGTAGGTTCAAACCCAACCCAGACGGACTTCTTTATTTCATCACCACTACTCTAAACGGTGAAGGAAAACATCGTGAGAAAAACGGCATATCCTAGAACAAAAACTTCGAAGACATGTGGCATCCATACGGCCCATTCCTTTTCCAAGAGAAGCCCTGGATCCCAGAAGTGGGAATAATATAAGGCTGATCATAAGCTGTGATGTAGTCACATTATAACAGTGCCACATTGGAGGTAACCACGAGCAAGCTCACGCGCCACACCCTTACTGCCAGTAAGGGCATTGCGTGTGAACTTCGTGAACTTCAAAAGTGTCCTGTGCATAGACTCGTCTCGATCGATGCGAGCTGATCGTAGATCCACACTCAGATAGTATTCCTTGTCGCCTCTTAACTGTACTTTCGTTGTACAATTTTTGTGTTTGTATATGGTGGCTGCATGGTTAGCTCTTGTACAGCTTGTTGTGCTGCTTGGTTATGAACTCTGACGTCAAAGATCACGTTGGACTTCTCTTTTTTATTAGCGAAGCTTTATAACTTCGTTGTTGATTAAAAAATATTATAATAGACAGTACATTATGATACAAGTGTGTAATGTTGGTGATTAGTGCTGAGACGGTATTTAGAGAGCCGAGGACGGTAATCACCAATATTCACGTGTATCATACGACGTTTTTCAACACACTTGTGAACAAAAATATTTTTTCAATACACTTGCTCAGAAAGTGGCTCTTATTGCATTACACTAAGGTGTATAATGGCACCTGTAACCAAACTATGATATTTTGATTACCATTACGCACTAGTGCTGTAATGTAGCTATAACCTTTTTGTTCAACCTCTTCGTTGGCGATTCAAATTTTGAATAAAAAAAAATTGTTGTCTATGGCCATCATTTTAAGATGCGCGCGGTTTTTAGCGTGATTTTTTTCGAGTGAAGTTCATGGGCTGTGTTAATTAAATAAAATTAAATACTACAAAAACATTATAAAATGTTACATCCTCTATTGTCACTACGAATAACATTAACGTAAATACTTTTTACACAAGAAAACAAACGACGACTAGGCAATATGATCAAAAGACCATATAGCCATAGCCTAACGCGTGTTTATGAAAACAGATTTAATTTTTTACCGCCATGTTATGAAAAAATTTACTAGTTTTACCGTTGTAATATTAGTTAGCTAAATTATTTTTCTTCACAAGTGTATTGAAAAACGTCGTATGATACACGTGAGTAATGAGTGGTTACCGTTCTTGACTCTCTTAAGACCCTCGCCAAAGCTCGGGTCTTAATACCGCCTCGACGGTAACCTCCTACATTAGACACTTGTATCATAATGTACTATAATTAACTATTTATTCAACAGCAAAACTATTATATATGTATATAGTGCAATAATAGTCACTCTATCTATGAGCAAGTGTGTTGAAAAATTATTTCATATTTGTTTATTAATGCTAATTGAATTTTGCAAATAAAAATTTGCATGCATAATTGCATAAACCTTATTCGGGGAAAATGCACGATGTTGAATCGTTACATCATCGACTTAAGTTGCGTGTATTCTATTGAATAAATCCTTATTGATGACTATTAATACCGTGCCAATGATTCGCTCGTGTGCACACATAATCAGAACCCCCTTGTTGACTTGGAAATTGTCTTTGATTATAACACTGTCTTCATAATCAATGTACGCTCTATTTCCTCTACAACATAACTTGTGTTGACTCATAACTTTTGTACCGAAATAATTGCGAAAAAAATCAGCAAGTTCAGTACAATTGGTCCAGTCGAACATAAATGTACTGACCAGCAGATTTTTTTCGAGATTTCAGATTTGGTCCCATATAGTAAAAGTTGTTTGGTATCATGACTACAATCATGTGTTTAAGTACCGTACACTAATTACCAGTCACCCTATATAAAAGAGGTTTGTCTATTCTTTACCTCTGTTCTAACGTTTTCTTTTTTATTGACAGCGGAGGACAGCAAGCTGAACGACGGCTCTATGGTGTGCGTACATGAGTTGCTGCTGGTATCGCTAGCACTCGCCTGGCTCGCTGTGCAGATTCTACTGCTACTGGGATGTTGCGTGCTTGTAAAGAGGTAGGTATAGAAAACAACTTTATTATCCACGCTCTCAAAAGCAGATATATTAAGATTTTTTTTTAACGTTGTCCGTGCCCCACACTTTAAGTGCTTATAGTGAAAACCTTGTAACTGCAAAATACGTAACTTTTCCGGGGACACAAAAAACAAAATCCGACATTTATTGACATGTAATTTAAATGTGCTTTTACTTGTCTTATTAAAACACCTATTTAAATGTATAGATTTATTTCAAACACTTATTTATCTTGTTTTTACCCAATTACGGCAAAGCTAAAGAAGGTGATTTTGACAGGCTATGTATGTATGTATGTGAGTATGTTCATCTGTTCCCTCATAGCTCCTAATTTACTTATCGGAACTCGACATATGAGGTATCGTTACAAAATTTCGTGTACACAAATTTAATGTGGCGCTCTCTAGCGGACAAAAAGTAATGTTTAAAAAAATAAAAATTAGCTAGATCAGCTGTGTTTGATATCATTTGAAAGGGTACTTGTAAATTTCCAAAATATTGTTCAAATTTAAAGCGACGCCCTCTAGCGGACAAAAAGTCATGTGTCAAAAAAATAAGATAAATACACCGTGTTTAAAAAGTCGTAGTCACACGTTACAAATAACATGTGACTACGGCTTTTCTCTTTGTTTTGTCCTTGTTTCTCCAGTAGGTAACTTTGTTTATTTCAGCATATGTATTCAGCATGTGAAAATCTTGTTTCATACTTTTTTAGCGTCAGTTTTTTTTTGTCGTAGTCGGGTTTTTGTTTTTTTAACTTTTTTCAATTGTTTCGACACGCACACGCCGTCGCGATGAATTCACGAGTTAGGGAACATACTTGGACTTTGTCTACCCGTGTAAAAACTTTTATCGAAATCAGTTCAGCCGTTCGAGTGTCGAGAAAACACATAAACTTTCATTATGACGAAGACCGAAATAAGACTGAGAGGACTTTAAGTAGTAGTTCCGAATTGAGAGTCGATACGAGGTATGCATTCTACGTCATAGATGCTAGTTACAAGTATCGAATCAAAATTTTGCGTGATACAAGATTGTGTTACGAAGTTTTCTTCTCAGAAATATAATAAAATATAATTAGCTAAAATTTACATTCTAAGCCGTCGAAACTTATAAACTCGTTAAATAAGACACCCAGACCCGAAACACCTATCTGTAGGCCATACAAATATTTATTTCGTGCGGGAATCGAACCCGCGGCCTGCAGCATGGCAATCAATCGCTCAATCACTGCTGCTGCTGCTATGATATCTTTGTATTTAGATTAATTCGTATTTCTTTCTTCGCCCCTCCAATCAATTTAATCATTGTATTTAGCTCAGGATCATTTCTGATCGACAACCCTGTTTTATTCTAACTACTTAGCTTAGCTTTTGCTTAGTTTGCATGTACATATTTACTGTATGGGCTTTAAAAGAGACTTTGACCCCTGAGTTTGTTCGGTGTTTCTTCTCAGGGTAGTCAGCTAGGAAATACCGGCCTCGTCTGGTTTAAACTGACTGAAAAAAAAATTGACATTATAAAGTGTTTTTAAAACCTACTTGCAAGAATAAATATCATTTATTAAACAGGTTTCCAACACTTAGAGTTTGCACATCACTAGGAAGCATCTACCTAATTAATAAAAAAAATTGAATTCTGTTACCAAACCAACATTATTTTAACTAATGTTATCTGTAGTGTTTCACGCATAACAAAGGCCTCCCCATAAGTCATACAGAATAGACCAAAAGGCTCTGGAGTGGTGACGGATCATCAGAAGACACCGCATTGGAAAGCCTCCTACAAGGTGGACCGATGACCTGTGAAAGTTGCGGAAATGCGATGGATGCCAGACGC
This sequence comes from Leucania comma, assembly GCA_958295575.1. Taxonomy (NCBI): domain Eukaryota; kingdom Metazoa; phylum Arthropoda; class Insecta; order Lepidoptera; family Noctuidae; genus Leucania; species Leucania comma. The sequence continues at coordinate 9,354,510 of OY282469.1, forward strand.
ACAGGACCGTTCGTTGTGGCGACACTTGGGGGAGGCCTATGTCCAACAGCGGACGTCTTTCAGCTGATACGATAATGATGACTTCATACTTATGTTAGCACCCGCAGAAGCTTCTCACCTTATCCCGATCTTAGGGTTATGGTTCTAAAATTAAACTAATATAAATAATTTTGTTCCACAGGTACCGGAACTTGGCAGAACTAAATATGCAGAAGGACTACCAATCGTTTGACAACGTAGGTTTCGACACAGTGTCCACACACCGCCGCGTGCACTGGCCCGACCAGAACATAGACATACTGCACGCGACTTAAATGTTGCCAAGTCTTGAATAAGTTACACTTGAATTTAGGGTGTTCAATAACCACGTCTTCTACAGACAACGGCTTACTTACGGCGACAGTACGGTCAAAATATGTTGGCCACTCTGAAGTTCCGAACTATTGCGCATACTCGAAAGAATTTACCATAAATATGATTCTGCGCAGCCAACTGTTCGAAGTTCGGAGCTGCCAAGATATTTTGGCCGTACTATACTGTTTTGTAATATTATTTATGAGTACTTATACCAAACAGAATTGGTTGTAAGTTTGTTCCTCAAACAAACATCTAAGTTTATTTTGTAAGATTCTTATTTCAAGTTACAATTAGTTATTTTTTTAGTTAGGTTAGCCAGTTTCCAGGCAGGACAACTTTTTGTTGTTCAGTCCGAAAGCTGCTATTAGTAAAAAAAAATTGAGATTGCTGTGTCACCTACAGGGTCCAATTTTATTCTCAAACCGTCCAGAGACTCACTCAAATCAGACAAAGTTTCATCCAATTCGACTAAGCCCTTTGGGAGGAGCTAGCTAGGTGACAAACACACGTACCTCCAGAAGAATTTTAATGTATAAATATAAACGTGTACTCTCTGTATAGTAACAGTTGTGCATCATGATGTTGGACAGGTAAATATTAATAAATATTTTGCTTTATGAGACGTAAATTACAAACTTAAGTACATTTAATTATGTATCGGTCTTTGTACAGAAACTAAAGTAACATGAACGTGGGAAGATGTGTGTGATTTCTCCAGTTAGTGTGTAAATAGTATTAACTGTAGTGAATACCAAATAGTATGCCAATGTTAAGTAGAAATGTAAATATATTACTTACATTTTTAGAAAGACTTTTATTAACCGCCTCAAAGAAATGAAAAATAAGCACCTCTCTAGTTTACGGTGAAAAGCTGCCGTGATTAAAAGTCGGCTTTTAAACCTGTCATTGGTACAGTATCCAAAGGATTTTGAAGAAAAAATAAATCAAAATATTGTAAACGGTAATTCTTTATTTACATTTCAAAATCCTTTTTTTTTTGTTTTATTGAAACTGTTTCGCGACAGACTTTTTGAACTCAACATTTCTTGAAAGTTTGTGGGGACAGTTCCGTTTAAGAAGTATTAAGTTTTTAAGTTTGTTAGCCTCTTAATCTTTTTCTTTCCACAAATTTAATAATTATTGAAAAATGTGTAGATACAATACGGCCGAAATATCTTGACCGCTCCGAACTTCGAACAATGGTCTGCGCAGAATGCTTATTTTACGAACGCTAAACTTCAGAGTAGTCAACATATTTTGGTCGTACTGTATGTCTTGTGGAGTTGCGAAAAAAATATATCCGTTAGATAAGAGTCTAGTCCTGATAAATCATCACAAAATCAATAAAGTCAGCAGTGTGTCGAATACCAAAAAAATTCGGAGTCGTTCATACGGCTCCATTGGATTCGCTATTCGACTGTTTCGGTGGCATCGATGGCGCTAGTTCACTGGGTGGCGTTGATGGGCGCGGCGGCGGGCGGCGGAGCCGACTGCGGCGCGGGCGCGGCCGGCGCGCGCGAGCCGCGCGGCGCCGCCGACCGCACGCTCTGCCGGTTCGACGCCGCGTTGTAGTGGTAGCCGTCGAATTTGTCTGATGCCCCACCTGCTGGCGGGAATGTGGCCGTGCCCATGTACATCACCTATAGACAAGGACATTTTTAATTGAAGGATTTACAGATTACCGCACGCAAGTGGTAGATTATTCTGCAACTGCAGAAACGAAAGAAGGCGCTTATTATCTTATTTATCTATATCCTCGGTATATGCGAGGACGTCCGCCGCTGAGCAAAGTTTATGACGGTCGGTTTGCGAGTCCTGTTTTTTTTATGCGTAGCGTGGCAAAAAAGTATACAGCCCACCTCTTGGTAGGTACCTAAGTGGCCATCGCCGCCTACAGATATCTGCAAAGTAGGTATCGGAGATATGCCGTAAGTAGACTTCAAAATCGAAGAATATGAAGATTCAAACCTGAGGCTTGTACCCGTCTGGACCGGCCTCGTACTCGACGAGCTGCATCCTGCCATCGGGCAGTAGCACGTGGTAGGAGCCGGTGGCGTGGTCCTCCTTTCTCTTCTCGTTGTGTCCGAAGTCCAGGCTCACTCCATTGTCTTGGACGTCGTACGAGAAGTCGTAGTTAGCTGGTAACTGAGAGTAAAAACAGACATTAGACAAGAAGAAAAAAGACCTTTTCGACAAACGGAAAATAATTGATCCTTTAGCACTAGGTCTTCCATTTTGAAATGACAAATAAAGGAATATGAATAAGAGGCCCTATAAAGACTACTATTTCCTTTTAAGGCCGGAACTCTAAAGATTTTGGAGTAGTGAAGTGTCACAGAGATGTGTAAATGCAGTTTTCGATTAATCTTACCGTCGGTTCCTGAAGGGGTTTTTTCTGACCACCGCCGCCGATTTTAGGAGGTAAATATTCTTGGGCATACGCATTTGTCCATAACGACACCAGTAAAGTTACCTGGAAATTTCAAAATTCTCGTGTTTATATTGATCCCTTTCTAACTATGATACATTGGAAATTGCTAGTAAACTTGAACTTCAGAGTTGAAAGAGATACTCCTTCGATGTTTTGTCTTATATAAACACACTCACACAAATAATTCGCCACATTTTAAAATAACGCTCGAGTTCTTTCTACTGGCGGGCACTAGGTGGTTTTGGGAGGTTCAAGCAAAAGTACGATGTTTATAAAGCCAAGGGCTGCGGTTGTAGCAACTCCGCCCCCGGCATTTTTTCATTACCGAGATGCACGATCCACGAAAATTTCGAAATGAATTTAAATGACTTAGTTCACGCCAGTAATGGGTTCAGTCCTGGCTGTGACTACAAAGTTGTAGGTAAGTAGTTAAGTATGCACCAGACTAAGACTGCGGTTCCATTAGAGATATGAAATGTGTCTGATTTATAACAATAGGTTTGCTTATTTTTCAAAGCTAAGCATAGCGTAGCTCTAGTTGTTCAACGAAGCTCACTTTTTTCAACTTATGCTTTATTCGAGCTATAGAAGATACGTGCTTTGTTATGCGAGCGTCATGCTGCAGTTCTAGAGTGAAGCTAAGCTACGGTTAATAATAATAAAAAATATTTATTCAGATAACTGTGATCCATTATAAGGCGAGTAAGACTAATAATGACTATAAAAAGACTAAATTTAGTCAGTAAAAGTCCGACACTATCTCCCGCCCCGCCCGAGGGCTCGGAGATGTCATTGGATGATTTTCCCACCGAAAAAAAAAAGGGTCTCTGCTCTTATTTCAATACTTATATCATTTAGGGTTCACGCAGAATTGCTTCTCCTGTCATAGCATAGCATATAAATGTCTTTCACACAATCAAAGAACTTAAGTAAGTTATTTTAACTGAGCTATGTACAACGTCTATTTATATAGGTACATGTCTAGATAGACGTTGTTCCTAACTCAGTATATTTCGTAATCTATCTCGCGGTTAGATGCGTAGGTGTCGCAACACTGTTGCGCACTCAAGTTCAAGATAGCTTACGTACCCTTCCATTTATTTATCGTTAGGTATGTAGGTCTTCGAAGTGCAGCTTAGAGGTCTTTTAAGGGCAGCTCCCACCAAAAAGAACGCGACGACGCTACCCGAATTTTATTAAATAGCCTTACGTTATACTTACTTGTGTTCCAGTGCATTTTGTGTTTAGAAATTGGAATTTCCTGCTTAGGCTGTGGAATTGTTCGAAAGCGTTACAGTCTTCTTCTTTAGTGGCCGTCACAAAGGGCAATTTTAGGAGCACAGGAGGGTTTTAGTCAATAACGGCATGGTTACCGCACTGGTTAAGTGATTTACTGCTGTGCCGCGTGTCGTGGGTTTGATCCACGCACGGCACAAATACGGTTCCGCAACTGGATGTCTTGTGTATGTGAATTTAAGTACATGATTGTGAACGCTTCGTTTCCATTGCGCATGAAAATGTAACGCCATCGCGCCGGGTCGAAACTCCGCTGCCGCGACATTTTGTGGCATAGCGGATAGAGTTCCGGCAGAATCTCATGTTGAAATGGCGACAGCGACTTTCGCAACCCAGTGCTAGGCACGCCATAATTATGGCGGTAAGTCCTTCTTTAAGGAGTTCCTCATATCGGAGATCCTCATCGGACATGGTAAGTTCTGGAGACTCCTGTACCGGATTCGTGCGAAAGAACCGCCGGGTCACTATTGTGTGGACCGTCCGGAGCACACAGTGGAACAGACAGTAGAGGACCTCCACTGTGTCCGCACTCGTCTCTGTCTGTCTAAGGTCTATTTGTATAAATCTATCTCACTTCTCCGTAAAATTTTCTAACAAAATAAACCAAACCGTGTATCCAAACCATGGAAAAATATTAAAAAAAAGATGGTGTTGTCAATATTGTGCAAGTTCTGTTAGTCCAAATTGGCAAAATTGTGGTGACTCTTCCACAAAGGCCATTAATCAAAGAGTATAATAATTATATAGCCATTAATGATTAATCAAAAGTTGAAGTTGAGTATAGTAAATAATGTGTTAGTAGCTCCCCTATATAATTATTATACTCTTTGGTTAGTAGTCGCGGCTACGGGTGTGAGTTTGTTCGCAAACAAATTGTTTTTTAAAATAGTTATTGTTGTTAAATTTACTTGGTGTTTGTCTTATTTTCAAGGTAAGCAGACAACTAATACATACACATAAAGTTTTTAGCATGAAACATGAAATTTAGCTTTGTCGAGACCCGAAATGTTTTGTGCTACATTTTGGCGGTTGGTTTGCCCGCTTACGCAATATTTTCTACCTTCAATTTTGAAATAGTTTGCCTGTTTTATCATTCTAAACGCTAATAATATGTTAGATCAAGTTATCAGCAGCCGGGGAATTATCAGAATTATGCCCATCATCGAGCACCTTAATAAAAAAAAAACAGCTCTTTATATGCACTCGAGCAAAATGTAGCAATTGACGAGTCGCTCCTTTTATGGAAGAGGCGACTCTCTTTCTCACAAAAAATTGCTACAAAAAATGCGAGAGTAGGTATAAATAGCTACGAGTTGTACGAGTCGAGGACGGGCTAATTTTGTGTAGGATGGAGGTTTACTCGGGCAAGGGGCACGTGGGGCTCAAGAACCAGCTGAAGAACATGAGGAAAGGGATGAGCCAGAGGGTACCACGTCTCAAATTGTGCTCACTTTGATGAGACCTTTATTCAACAGAGGACATACAGTCGTTATGGATAATTTCTACAACGCACCCCTTTTGTCCAGGGTCTTCAAAGTGAAGCACAAAACTGATTTGATGGGCACCCTCCAACTCTGCAGGGAGTTTGTTCCAGAGGGTCTAAAGGCGAAAAAAAAAAATGAATTCGAGAGAGGTGGCCTTCAACATGACCAAGGACTTGAGTGTGGTTGTATGGGTGGACAAAAGCATTGTGTCTATGATTTCGACATTCCACCAAGTACAAGTCGGCGGAAAAGAAAAATATGGGTTCTATAAGTACAAACCACAGGTGATACCTACTTGATTACAACCTCTCTATCACAGATATATTATCAGGTGTTAGTTTTGTTAGTGAAAAGTTTTTAATTCGAGCCTTACTCTAGCATAGGATCGCTTTCAGCGATGAGACCGCCATTGTACTCATAGATTTAAGTACTCATTACATTATTTAACTTTCTTGGTGTGCAATAAAGTTTTATTCTATTCTAATCAAAAATAGTATTGTATTACTTTTATCTAGCAAAGTAGCAAGTAATCCTACTGAGACGACGCGACGAGGTGTTTCTTATCATGACCATATTAAAACGTTTCGTTACACTCTGTATAACTTTATAATCTGTATTCTGCTGTAGTAGGACTGACATTCATGACATTACTCGTCAAGGTGACAGTGACAGTTCTTTCGCAGAAAGAATTCGAACACGCTGAAACTGAGAAAGTCTGAGATAATTATGAAATTGATAACACACAGGCTCTGAATAAAATAGTTACGTACGTGAAAATGAACTCTGTCTTAAGAAATAGATGTGTCGCGTTAAGCCGTGCATTCAGTACTTCGGTTGTGAAAAAATGTGCCGTGCCTCCGGCCCCTCCTAAGAAACTGAAGAAGATCACATCGGCTATAACATGGAAGTCCATGACAGCGACCGCGCTGATCGGTGGTGGTTTGACGGCCTTCATGATGTATGTAAGACGTGAGAAGCAGGAAGCCCTAGAACGTGAAAGAAAGCGACAACTTGGGAAGGCTAAGATAGGAGGCGAATTTGAGTTAGTTAACACAGAGGTAGGTTGAAAGATCTGATAATTGCTATACTTGTTCGGTTCTATGTTAAAATACTGCTTAAAATTACTTACTATTCGCCAATAAAAACTATAATTTATTGAAATTTCCTCTACCTGTGCTTAACTCAAGTCTGATAACATTTGTAATGTTTCAGGGAAAAATAGTAAAAAGCTCAGATTTCTTAGGAAAATGGCTTCTAATTTACTTTGGATTCACCCACTGTCCAGATGTCTGTCCCGATGAGCTGGAAAAGTTAGCTGAAGTTGTGAACATGCATGGTATGTATCAGTGGTATATTTATTATCTACAGTAGTGGCACATAGGCGGATTTAATGCAACAAGGCATTTCTCTACCAACAACCAGACAACACTGTGTATGTTTTTGGAATATACTTTGATTTTCCTTGTAACTGATTCATAAACTCCATAGTCCATATCTTAACAATTTAAAACATGAGCCACACGTTGGAGTGTCCCAGGTGCCCTTACACCTGCAGTTTAGAGGATTTAATGAGTGCCACTGACGCCTGCAGTTAACTTAGCCACCTACTAGGCCCAAACAATTTAACAAGTTTACCATCAATTTGAAAAGAAGAAGAACAATGTAAAAGTCCATACATTTGATGGAGTTTTTAAAAAAGTATAAAATATTGGATGCATAATGTTATCACATATTACATTTTAAATTTCTCTATGAATATTTTTTTATTTCATACTAAAGCCGTGCTTACGAAGGCCCCTAGTCTTCTGCCCCATTCCTGGTTAAAGCTCATTTACCTATTTAGCCAGTTATTTACTTCCATCAGGCAGAGGCCTCCCGCTCCCTCTTCTACGCTTATGTACACCTGACATTAATAAACATGATGATAATAAATTGAATGCGTGATAATTCATGTTTGTTTCATTTGTGAGTTTAGGTGCAACCAAAGGTTTGGCAGTTTTGCTGTCACAATGGAAACTAGATTTTAATATTGCCTACATACTTTTTGAACTTTCAGATAGTGATGCTAAGCTGCCACCCGTGCAGCCAGTGTTTATTTCTGTGGACCCGCAGAGAGACACACCTGAAATAGTTGGAAAGTAAGTTTATTATAATACTTTTACTATTGAAATTAACCTTTGGAAGCACAAAACAGGGGGCTTACTCTTGAGTTTAATTCCAATCGATCGACATTGAAATTGTGACGTTAGGTACTCTTGAATTCGATGCTAGGGCCAAATTGCGTGACCTTTTTGGGAAACTAAGTAAAATGGGCATTGGACTTGGCGTGTGGTCATGCAATTTTAAACCAATTTGGCGCTAGCATCGAATTCAAGAGTACCTAACGTCACAATTCCAATGTTGAACGATTGGAATTAAACTTGAGAATAAGCCCCCTGGTTATGTGGTGAGACTTGGTCCCAAGCATGTGGTCTCTTTTGTACTGAAAAGATGATGACTGCCGGTTCTTTTGCCATGTAGCCAGCTTGTGTTTTTAATTCATTTTTATTGCCGGTTCTTCTCTATAGGAAACAACTGATTGGAACCGTGCGCTAGTTTTTGATATTTTATAAGTGCCCGTGTAGGCCTATGTGAAATAAATGATTTTGAGTTTGAGTTGAGGATCAAGCAAATCATAAAAATGTTGCCAATAAATTTGCTAATAACCTTTAATTATATTAACCTTACTTATCCTAATTACAGGTACTGCAAAGAGTTCTCTCCTCGCTTCCTGGGTTTAACAGGCACAAAGGAACAAGTGCAGCAGGCTTGCAAGTCCTACCGAGTGTACTTCAGTGCAGGCCCACAAGACGTTGACAATGATTATATTGTAAGCATGATAAATCAATTTTTTACACTTATAAAGACAGTTGTTTGGCAGTTTCGCTGCAAACTGAAATTAGATTTTTTACCGAAGCTTTGGTAGGTCACTATTTAAGCTAATAGAAAACGGACTCGAAAGACATGGACCCATGCCTTTCAAGAAAATCACCGTGTGTGCTTAATTTTTTGCATATTGGTCACAACAACGTTGATAACGTAACAACGTCTTAATTACGTTGTGCTTTAAGGAAGACGTCGATATGCCAATTACCTTATATGGGTATGATTAGCTCAAAGTTTAACTTCGTTACCTTTTAATTATTCAACATGAAATTTCTTCACAAGCCAATGGTGTTTTTAATATCGCGCGGATTTCATACTATTATTTATAGTAATTATGTATTTATTCTAATGCGTGGAATACGCACGCGGGATGCGGGGCGTGATGTCGGGTAGCAGCCCCGCGTGCGGATTAATTTGCGGAGTTAATCCGTACGCGGGGCTGCTACCCGACATACGTGAAATCCGCACGATATTAAAAACACCCTATGTAAACAGAAAATAAATATCTACCTCCCAGTTTTAGTAATCTATCTTCTGCCAGCGACTTCATTCGTGTGACCGTCGATTAATAATGCTAAACAAAAAGCTAGATAAAAATTAGCCCATGTTATTCCTTGAGATTGAAGCTTACTCTTTATGAAATTTTATTAAAATCGGTTCAGTACTTTACAAACAGTTACTTTCACATTTATAATATTTAAATAAGGATTGTCATGTTAAAATCTCTTTTATTTTTCAGGTGGACCACACAATTATTATTTACCTTGTCAACCCTGATGGAGAATTTGTCGACTACTACGGCCAGAATAGAAACGCTAAAGAGATCCATAATTCAATGCTCGTGAATATTAAGAAATACGAAGATTCCAAGAAAAGTTCGTGGTTCTAAACACAAGGCGCATTTACGTAGACAAATAGAGAATAGTTCCAAAGTATTTTTATTTAAGTAAAATAAACTATTGTTACTTAAAACTAATGCTTTTATTTAGAAAATTCTACTTAAAAATATTTTAACAAAGGTATTCAGTACATAATATTGCTATCAACTCAAAAAACGAACTGTGCATAAATAATTAAAACTCCCTTAGGGCCGGCGCCCACTGCACGGCACGGCGTGTCATGGCTAAGGATTTTACTACTAATCAAGTTACTTTGAATCTTAAATTTAGAATTCATGTTAGATACTTTATTTCGATGCTACGATGTCGCGAAATGACGCGACGTGCCGCGGGATGCTGCGGCTTTACCTGTCATGCATTTCATTCCACGGGTTACCGCGATGCGTGCTATAGCATCTCGCGAGGACACTTTGTGTTGACGAATTATGATTGTTAAGCTGGTTGAAATAAGGTTGAAACTTGTGCAGCTGTCATTTCGGTTAATGGGGGCAGTCCAGTCGGAAAGCGGGGACAAGGGAGGGAGAAGACGCACTGGCGAGCGAGTTTTGATGCCACGGGATGCGACGGAACGCCACAGCACAAACTGCCATGCCACGCCGTCAGTGAGCGGGCGGCCCTTAATTACATTGACCGACAATTTAAAATAAATTGGGGAGTAAGGAGGTGCTAAGTGATTTTCATTGGCTTTGATTCACTGAATACGTTCACAGATTAAATCTGTCACATCCAGTTCTTGGGGTATTGCTATTTAAATAACAGGTACTGAAACATTCAAATCAAATAAATAGATTTACATGAGATTTACAATATAAGTTAAGTAGTAGTAAATGATACCACTGTGATGTCGTTACAATTTTATTTTTTTGGTAACACCACAACTGACGACTAAAGATGTATAACGTGCAATAAAAATATTCATTGTTTTAACGATAATGCTCAAAGGACATCACCCACGGTTCATACATTTTTGGTCCAAATATAAAAGTGCCGGCCAAAGAAAAAAAAATCAATATTCTGTTAGAACTTGTTCTTACGAACATTTTTTATTATGGCAACAATGCTGTGGGAGCATTAGCCTCGGTATTATTTAAGTTCAAAAATAATTAGTTTTCAAAGAAAAACGTTCTCAAAAATTGAAATAGCCTATACATGACAATAGTTTAAAAAAAATGCACCAAAAAAAGACAGCCTGTCTGTAGTTGTGTCTTTGTTGCGTTATTTTTTTAACTTTTATTTTTTAATATTTTTTGAGATTTTCGAAGAATAAAAATACTGGTATATGTAATGCTCAATGCTTTTATTGTTTACAAAAGTCATAACAAGTACCCATATACTTATATTTTAGAACCACAGTAGTTTGACGTGTAAAAGTGTTTTTGAGAACCTATTTGCTAAATAAAATATCATTTATCATTATCATTTAATATTTTCTAAACCCAAAAGCATAATAAAAAAAATAAAAAGCATATGACGGCGAATTTCTAAAATGAGTGGACGGTCAATATCAGAAGGCGGGGTTGCGGTGTCTCATAGCAGTGTTAAAGAAACGCTTGGAAAGCGTTTCATGAAATTCTGGATGATGGGGATTTTATGATATCCCCTAAAAATCCCCTTTTGTGATCAAAAAGAACTCCCATTTCAGACATGATAGACTTCGCGGATTTTTAGGAATCGCTTTTGAAGTATTTGCCTTATATGGAGATGTCGGGACATTGCATCTGCGAAGACAGAGTAAGCGTATTAAAAATGCGACCATGCCTACGGGTTGGCAGAATTTAGTGGAGCCCGCTTTGTGCGAAAGCGGCACGCGTACGTACAAGTTTGCTTTATGTACTCAGCTAAGGTCAAATACTGATGAATCTCATATCACACCGAGCTTGCTTCTCCCAAGGGATCGGATTGGTATAGGTACGTGGTGATCAGAGGGAGACCCATGAAGAACCCTTGAAGAACTCCTGCTCGTATGGGTGGAGATCTCCCCACTATCGCATAGAGGGAGCGCTACCATCTGGTAGTCAATAGTGGAAGGTACGATTCAACAAAAAGTTTCGCAAGATGAGTACTAGACAATCTGGCACAACGAGTTGATATAGCTTAAATGATAAACCATTATGTTACACTTTGTCAAAAGCTTTCGCTGAGTCAAAAAATTAGACGTCCATTATCGCGTTATGCTGGAAACCAGCGCATTGGTGTTCAACAATTTACTGGACTTGTTCGATTCGGAAACCAAACACCGTTGGGAATAAAACTCTTAACTTCAGCATAATCTCTGCGCCGCTTTAGATTTTATCGAGGACATTGAATGGACTGATGAAAAGGTTGCTGGAGGGGTCAAACTTGACTTGGACTTGAATGGTTTAGGAATACCGATATTAGTGGCCTTTTTCCACGCTTGGGAGAACATGTTATTCCTTAATGCACCATTGAAGATGACGGTCATTAGTATTATGAGTTGGGATGGGAAGAGTTTAAACACCTTGTTGATTACACCGTCAGAGCCGAGGTCTTTCCGAGGCTAGAGCTTTTTGATAATATTCCCCACCTCCTCTGTGATAAAGGGGGACAAAGGATCATTAGGATCTTCGATGAGTGCCAGGGAAGCTCTACGTTCAACTTTAGTGTCTCTCATATCAAGGTGAGTTTTGTCTATTAGTTGAGGGCTAGGGAAACAATGGAACTATATGCTGTTGGTTAAGTATTTTGCTTTGTCAGAGTTATCGAAAGCGATACTATTATCAGGGCGAATAAAAACAAACATAGAAGCCTCTACTTTTTCTGAGGGTGCTAGAAGGCGAGGTGAGCGGGTTCTAGCTCACATTTTATCCCAGCGCGCGACACGCTGCGCTGTTGCTTGAGCTTTGTTTACTTCGCCGGGAGTTGCATTCTTTTCGGTTTTCAGACCACATATATTGCCCAGGAGTTTCCAGCGATGGTCATCAGTCACTGTGATATCCCCTGAAAAATCATTCAGGATGGATCGCACGTGGTCCATAAGTGAATCTAACGCCTCTGTCGTGTCAGCGACTGAGACTCAAGAAATCGGGGATGGAATCTAACTGATTCAATATGGTAGATTTTGGTCTTCACATCCATGATCAATGTGATACAATATCACAGGTGTTACTTTAGGTACCTACTAAAGTAACAGATAAGATATTCAAGGTTCCAACCTATACGCACAAAGCGCTTTCGGAACACTTTCATTATGCCTACAGCTAAGGAGTGGAATTCCCTGCCGGAGTCTGTGTTTCCTGATGGCTACAACCCGGGAATCTTTAAGTCAAGAGTGAATAGGTTTCTTCTAGGTAAGCGCACTCCATCGTCGACCGTATCGTCGCTTTCCATCAGGTGAGATAGCGGTCAAGCGCGAACCTATCAATCATAAAAAAAGGTGGGGCGAGCGTTCAGTGGCTAGGGAAGGATGTGTGGTGGTAAATGGCACCTAGAAGTTTCTATTCAAGCTCTAACTCTTTGTTTTTACAATCCATGTTACCGAAAATGTACGGAAAATGATTTTTTAAAACTTAAATAAAATCCAGGGCTATGGTCCTACAGTTTTACTGCCATAGTAAAAAATGCTCAAGGAGTCAAGCTCTAACAGATTGCCATATTTTTTTTTCTTGGCCGGCACTTTTGAATTTGGACCAAAATAAATGATCTCCTTTGACCAATTATAGTTGTACTGATTAGAATAAAAATAACTTTTTTTTTTTAACTGGACCTGGTAATACAGTCCATAGATAAACATCGTTTTCGTATGGCAAAATAACATCTACAGAAAGAATTCATGATCATGATCATTGGCATATAAATAATAGTATAAAACAAAGTCGCTTCCCGCTGTCTGTCCCTATGCATGCTTAGATCTTTAAAACTATGCAGCGGATTTTGATGCGGTTTTTTAATAGATAGAGTGATTCAAGAGGAAAGTTTATATGTATAATACATGCATGACATATTTAATATCACCATTGCACCTGTGTGAAGCTGGGGCGGGTCGCTAGTAAATAATATAATTGATATAGATAAATGAACGTTTTGTGTTGGTACTACATTATGGTGGAGTTGAAGCCAAAAAATATATAAAAAAAATTATAATACACGGATACGTGGACACGTATGCTGTACATGAATTCGTGGATAACAGTAAGTAATATTTTAGAAAATACGCTGTTTTAAGTACACCATATTACCATCAAAACATAAATATGAAAATAGTTGTCGACTTTACTGACAAAAGAATTGAGATCTAAATGAGTCAAGTTCTATAGACAATCCTGATTTTTTTTTATAAGAACTTATAACCTCAACTTTGACCTTGCTAGCAGAAAAACTTTAGAAGAATAGAACCTTACAATATAAAAACGATAACAAGATTATAACACAAAAATAATAAGTTAGATTAGACAAATGTTAAACCTAGCCTTGTCAAATCTTAAGATTACAAGTTCTTATAAATAAACAATACTGTTTTAGGGAAGGGAGAAATACCTTGGTAATTTTTTTAAATACTTTTTAACCTAAAAGTTAGCTGTCATTTTGCTAGTGATCTTACTAATAGTGACTTGTCCGCCGGAGCTGTGTATTTGCACTAAACTTTGGTCTAACTGGTATAGTTTCACTGTAGTTCCTTCGAGGTTCGCGGTCGAAATGCTAACTCCGCCCTCGTTCACTGTCACCAAGTTCATATCACCGTCGAAATTCCCGTCGTTAATGATATTCACGTTGTTAGTATTTAAGCATATATTATCACTTTGGAAGTTATTCATTTGGCTGTTATCCACTACTAAAAGTTCTGTTTTTATGTTGCTATCGTCGTGAAGTACTAACTCTCCCGTTACATCTAACGGGACTTCTTGAGCAATGTTTAGAGTCAATTCTTTGGATTCCTCTTCGGGCGACTCGTTGGCAAGTACATTTTCATTGACTGTTATTAGTTCACCGTGTTCTTTATTAAACATAATCCTATCAGTAATGACAGGTACGGACTCAACATGCTGTAATATGATTAGTTCGCGCTTATCCCGGTCTCTGTCTTTATCTGAAGCTGGTTGGTGTGCTCTCTTCTTTTTTAGATGAGTTTTGGAATGTTTTAACTGCTGGGATTTCGTTGCGAATTTTAACGTGCACAAAGAGCAATCAAATGGTTTTTCGCCTGGAAAAAAAAACTGTCATAAATTGGCGGTTAAGTTATTGTTGTGCATGATTGTACATCCTCAAATGTAAGGTTTCTTTCTCATTTTTTATGTATACGGTTTGCTGTAAGAAAACCCAATTATGGGTTAAGCTCGCCTATGTACATCCACTGACCTTTTTATTGTTTTGTTAAAACTGTATGTACAATAAAGAATAAAGAGAATCTTAGATATTTAAATTTCATTTTAGCTATTTGTGCTTCTCTGAATGTGACATTGAGTTTGGGGTGAAAGTGAAAAGTGATATGAAAACAGTATTTACCCGTATGTACGCGATGATGATCCCGGAGGCGCGTCGCGTTGGCAAACTTCTTGGAGCAGACGCCGCACTCGTAAGGTCGCTCGCCCGTGTGCTTGCGCATGTGTGCACTCAAGTTCTTACGCGAGAAACTGTAAAATAGACAATAAATTATATTGCTAACTTATGTGTTTCGACCCTTCTGGGCCCCTACAGTTTTGCTGACATCTTGAAGCGCGCGTAGAACATTACGCGCCATCGACGACTCGGGCTCGGTTCGGACGGATACCGACCGGCCGGATGCTTGCGGAAACTGTCAGCAAAAATGACGCAACCTTGTGTTCTTCTTGTTCATTACGTAACTAAAATGCTTTAATTACCTTTTCCCACACATTTCACAGCTGAAAGGTCGTTCCCCAGAGTGTATCCGTTCGTGGGTCTTGAGTGTGGAGCCTGATGTGAACTTGCGATCACATGTCGAACATGAGTAGGGGCGCTCGCCTGAAGAATTAAATATAAACAAATTAAATACAATGTAAAGAAATGAGTATCTACGTGTATTTTAAAAGAAACCTAGTGTTGCCGATCCATGAAGCCAGGTAATCGCTACTAGTACATTGATTGGTGGTAGCAATTTAGTGACACCAACATATATTTTTTCTATTACAATTGTGTAATAGAACTTTCTAACCAATGTTTTCCGACGATATACTCGTAAATGTTAATGATAAGTTAATACTGTTAATTAGTCAAAAACAATTTTGACTGGCTTTAAAACGATTTTGTTTTAGTATTAATAAAATGCTAGTCATCTGTAAGCACATAAAATAAATAGATAACTTTTTTTAATGGTCACGAAAAAACCAAGCAACTTAACAGCTTCTCAAGTAAATGCTAGTATTTTAAACTGGTTTATTTGGTCAAAAGTTTTTCTGATCAATTCTTGCAGTTAAAAGTGGTTTTGATGATGACGTAGAGTATAAACACATTTAAAAAAAACGGTAATTTAAAAAACTAAAAAACCCGACTGCTTTTCTGAGCATTCATGAAAAAGCCCTAAAACAAGAAAATCTGGCAGTCGGGACCCATTCTAGAATTGAGAGCACATACCTATATTACATTGCAGATTACTCCAATCTATTGACTAGACGGCTGACTTTCTAGAATGGGTCCCGACTGCCAGATTTTCTTGTTTTAGGGCTTTTTCATGAAAGCTCAGAAAAGCAGTCGGGTTTTTTAGTTTTTTAAATTACCGTTTTTTATTTTTTATTTTTTTTAGTTTTATTTTATTACGATTCATATCACTTTCAAAGTAATTACGAATCTAAAGACACCTCTCAAACTAAAATCCATCGAGCCGTTCAGGTCGCAGAGCGTGCCAAACATTTGAATTTGGCGCTACAAATCCGCAATTTTGTTTTTTTTTTATTTTGATATACCCAGTGTCACTTTCACAGTAAATACGAATCTAACGACACCTCTCAAGCTAAAATCCATCGAGCCGTTCAGGCTACACAGCGTGCCAAACAATTATACATACATACATACATACATACTCTCGAAAAACATAACCCTCCTTCTGGCGCAGTCGGGTAAAAAGGACAAAAAATACGCAGTAATTTTGTTCTAAGCGGAAGGTTCACGTTAAAAGCATATTATTTAGTCATAAAAAGAGGGAGCGAGATAACATGAGAATGAGCGAAATATTCACTGTCCTGCTCACACGTTTTATAACGGTGACTGCCACAAGTGTTAGCGTACCTGTATGTGTCCTCATATGTAACGTGAGGTTGGAATTCTGAATGAAACTCTTGCCACAAACTGAGCACACGTAAGGCTTCTCTCCGGTGTGTGTACGGTGATGCGTGTTGCGCGTCGACTCGTGGCGGAAACTGTTAGCAGAAAATAAAAGATTCATGACTAAGGGCGTGGCCACATGTCTATGTCTACGGCACGGCACCGCCACCGTGCAACATCACGACGCCGCCACCGTGAAACGGCGTCGTGCCGCGGCACGGTGCCGTGAGAGGGCACGTTAAGTTTTTGTCTGGAGCAGAATAATACGTCTTTCGCGGTCCATATCAAGACAAAAACTGAACGATGGATGTTGCCTTGTGCCGATGCACGGTGGCGGTGCCGTACCGCAGACATATATCCACGCCCTTAGAGTGGGTTTCTGAATTGAGTATTTTGAATTAAGAACGTCTCAAACCCTGCTTTAATGTAAATTTTGATAGATTTTCAGGTAATAGTAGAGTTTAAGATATACTCAAATTCAAATGTTTAAATCAGAAATCAGGGGATAGCTTAGGCATTTACTGTTAGTATACTTCATGAACAGTCTTCTGAAAATCCAGTTTAAGTGGGTTTTCAGGCAATAATTTGACTAAGGTAAAGTGGAATGTCAGATTTTCGCAAATACCTTGACTGAATGACGCTTCAATCTTCTATATATATCAAAGCGAAATACCCTCACTGATTAATCACAAAATCTCAGAAACTATAACACCTACAAACTTAAAACTTGTCAATTTGTTCCATAGAGGGTGTATACTACATCCGCTAAGAATGGATTTTACGAAACTCCAGCCCTAAGGGGGTTGGAACGTTGTATGGAGAAACCGACTCTTACGCGGCGAAGCCACTGGCAGAAGATAGTACAATATAAGCAAAATAAACTAAAAATTTTGAGCTCAGGGCTATCTAGTGAGAATATGCCCACGCTCGAACTTCTTATATCTTATTTCCCGTACTCTAGCTGTTTTGTTGTAAGTGTAATAATAATGTAGTGTACTAGATATCGTTCTGGCCGATGATATTTGAATAAATACATTGCTCTGATTGCAACAGTATTCGCGCAACATGATTTTGTGTTACAGCAACTACTTTCTCAAGCAAGCCCATTTGAATTGCTGCAAGCATAGAGTTGCTGAAGCAATGTTTTGCAACAATGTTTTTTTTAAATAAACATTGCCCCACACTAGGAATTACTCCTGTTCCGTGGGCGCGTTCACAAACATGAATACTCACATACACAAGACACCCAGTTTATCAACTATCTGTAAGCTTTAGAAATACTTTTCCCGTGCGGGAATCGAACCCACGACCCTTAGCGCGTCTCCTGTCGTCATTGGACAGGAGACTTCCGCTCAGTGTATGCTAATGTCGAAACGGTAAATTACCGTTTATCGCAGTACTGGCAGGCGTACGGCTTGCGATCTGAGTGGACGAGCCGGTGTGAAGATAATAAACGGTTCGATGGAAACCGTTTGCCGCAGATACTGCACTCGCAAGGACGCAGCCCGATGTGGCGAGACATGTGCGCGGCCAGGAGACCGCTGTCACTGTACCTGTGGACGGTAGAGGAAAAGTAATGACTAAATGCACGTGTGTGTTCTAGCTAGATTATAACTTAGAATATAACTTGTGATGTCATTCATAGAGCGCATCAGCTATTCATCATGATGACATCCACAAGTAGACATAGGCCTCCCCCTTTATTTATAACGCACTAACACCCTCTTCCCTCTACACCTCTCGCTGTCAGCGAAAAAACTGCCACAAAATTACTAATATAATTAATTTTATATATAAGGTGTTAAAAAATTAACTGCAAGAAAAGTAAGAACTGGTTTAGAATTAAAAATAAAAAAAATTGGCGAAAAAATGATTTTTAAATAACAACCCGTTTCGGAGACATGCAATATTTTCACTTCACACAAAATTATTGAATATGCGCACTGTACACCGCACGTGCGCCGGCGCGACCGCCCCGCCGTAGGTACGCGTGAATCATTCACCCCTGTGACACGACACGCGACGGCCCAAATTCGTAAACAGCTGATTCTAATTTTTTCATCACATTTCTCAGACTTTGGACTGGCAAATTATCGAGCTTACTTACAAATAGCATATTTTATTATACCTATAGGACTATTAAAAGCACTGGTAGACTCCTAGGATTGTTTGGACAGCAGGCATTCGTCGTTGCTCACCATACAGTTCACGGTAACGGTTACGTGCCGCAGCTAAACTTTGACCAGTCGTAATGCAGGACACTACCATTTCTAAGTATTCTCGATTGGAATACGTAAACGGCATTATTAAAAGCACGAAACTGCACGAACACACGTATTCGCCGTAATGACACAAGAAAACACCCTTACCGCGCGACGGATTTCGGACAACTAAGGGTCGGGAGGGGTAGAGAGAGCTGCGGGAAGAGTAGCGGGCGGCGGGGGAACCGCTAGCAAGCCGCTCGCGCGCGGTACGATGGCGGCCCAAGCCTCAAGCGCAGCCCTGGGTACAGCGCACAAAAAATATTATACTAAATTATTTTATTTATGTGAAAATATAAAAACGCTTAAAAAAAAATTTTTTTTTTTCTATGTGTTCGTTTTTCGATGGCGAATAAGTGGACAAAATTCTTGCAGTTAATTTTTTAACACCTTATATTTTAAAACATCAGTCATACAGATATTTATAGTCGGGTACAGAATGCTGTAACGTAACATGCAGTGTAACACGCAATAAAAGAATTTGCCCACAATTCAATGCAACAGAATTCCCATAGTTGGGACGCCTTGCGTGCGCGAACCGTGCACACTACGCGCGCGAACAGAGCTTTTCAACTGTGTGAGTAGGTACACACACGGTTCGTGCGCGCGCTGCGTCCACACTTATGAAATGCTCCTTTCATGTTACCTTGCATTATGTTACGTTACAACGGTCTGTATTGTACGCGGCATATAAGTGGAACTAAAATGGCGATCGACAGCGGGGAGCTGGACGTAACCATAGCAACGACGGCCATTGTAGTTCAACTTATTTGCCGCGTACAATACCCAGCTTAAGATCCTCAGCTCACCTCTTATCGCACATAGTGCAAGCGTGTTTCTTCTCAATTATCTCGCCGGTGTGAACGCGAGCATGTCTCCTAAGGGCGTACTGTTCGGTGAACGCCTTGCTGCACACTTCGCATGAGAAGCGTTTAGACTCCATGTGCCTTGAGATGTGCCGACGGAGCATCGCGCGGGCTGTAACGAGATATATTAAACACTTAAAATATTATCACCCTTGTATTCTCTGAACGGGAAGGTAAGGACGTAGGGTTACACATGTAATCATAGGGCGGATGATTTCACGGCCATCGTAGGCACGGGCAAAAGCAAGGGCCAAGCGCGAGTCGTAAACACTTAAAATATTATCACCCCTGTATTCTCTGAACGGGAAGGTAGGGACGTAGGGTTACACATGTAATCATAGGGCGGATGATTTCACGGCCATCGTAGGCACGGGCAAAAGCAAGGTCCAAGCGCGAGTCGTAAACACTTAAAATATTATCACCCCTGTATTCTCTGAACGGGAAGGTAGGGACGTAGGGTTACACATGTAATCATAGGGCGGATGATTTCACGGCCATCGTAGGCACGGGCAAAAGCATGGGCCAAGCGCGAGTCGGTGGTACGTTCTATTGCACGCGCGCCTCAAAGAGATGTCAGCAAGATTGATGGAGCCTGTTAAGTCGGTGGCTGCCAGGTTTGCAGATTGTTCAAAAGAGCTGAGGGAACTCCAGACACTATCCTTCTATTGAGAGATTTTTAGATGGAAAGATCTGTTTCTCTGAACAAATATTGCCAATTCGGCAATAAAATCCTCCATGGAGGCATGGACTTATCACATTAATGTTTATAGGCCCAGAAGAGGTGCAAAAAGAGAAAGTATATTATAATCAGCTACTATACAACCTTATTTTTAGTATATGCAAAACCTGAAGTATGTGTCTAGTATTTTTATTAAGTAAAGAAAGTCAATCTGGTGGGATTCAACGCCACCAAAACACAGGCGTGTCTGTTCACCGCCAAAAGGAGCCCGTTCACCTTGGCTCCTGCTTTTCAGAATGTATCCTTGGAGTGCACCGCCTTCAGCTCTTGGGAGTTGAAATTTCCTCAGACCTCAACTTTGGGCGGTTCATTGAGTCCAAAGCTAAGGTAGCAGCTAGGAAGCTCGGCGTGCTTGCAAAGGTTCGACGGTACTTCACATCGGGGCAGCTTCTAATTTTATACAAAGCACAGGTCCGATCGTGTGTGGAGTACTGAAGCCACTTATGGACTGGTGCTGCAAAATGCCACCCAGCAGCTTTGGAATCGGTGGAAGGGCGTGCGAAGAGGCTAAGTGATGACCCAGATTTTCTTAAGTTCAATCTACAAAGCCTTGAGCACCGGCGTAGAGTAGCCAGCCTTTCGGTGTTTTACAGGATGCATTTTGGAGAGTGTACGCGGGAATTTTATGACTTGATTCCGCCAGCTCAGTTCTACCATCGGACAACCCGACGCACGGCAAATATCCACCCTTATGTTGTTACCACGGGCCCCAGGATAAAGGCAAGGAATGGAAAGGTAGGTTTTTAGTCAGTAAAAGTCTGACACTATTTCCCGCCCCACCCAAGGGCGGGATTTGTCATTGGATGATTTTACCTACGTTAAAAAAAAAAAAAACCCTTATGTTGTTGAAACTTCTACGGTACGGACTAAGCGTTTTGCCTCGTCGTTTATACCGCGTACATCGAGAGACTGGAACAGTTTGCCTGCTGCGGTCTTCCCGTCCGATTATAATTTAGGTGTCTTCAAGGCTAGAGTGAATATGCTCTTAATAAACTAGTGCGCCTCACCATCAACGATTGCATCACTGCTTAACATCAGGTGAAATGTGGGATTGCAGTCAAGCACTAGTTTATAACAATTAAAAATAGAATCAATGTCCAAAATTTCAGAACCTTATCATGAAAAATCACAAAGGTATAAGCTTGTTATATTATCTGGTTGTCTGCACAAATACATAGCCACCGGGCCATCCGGGCAACTTAGGCGTTATTTCGCTCCCGCAATCACCTGTGCGCTGGCGCCTAATACCCGCTTTAACCTTTCATGACCTGTGTTGTGCTTAGTGTTGGTGGTATTCAACTTGTGACCTTTTTTTTAAATATTTTCGTGGTGTAAAAATTATAGGAATCGATTCAGTTACTGATTCTGAACAAATTATATTTTGGTTTTGCATATATTAAAAATAATGTATAATAGCTGATTAACTATAAAATACCTCTAATAATCTCCCTAGACTTTTGTAATCAGCAGTAACTTACCACTAAATTCCTTTGGGCATTGATTGCATTTCCAAGTGTTTCCTTTACTGTGTATAGATGCATGCACTTTGAGATCATGGTCCGAGTTGAATGATTCCGTACACTGGTTGCAAGAATATAGTTGCTGGCAGTTTGGATGCTTGCTCTTCATATGGGCATGGAATGATTTAGCATTTTGGAATTTCTACAAAATGTACAAGTTCACTAAATTTTTTTATTGATATTGCCACAACGCATTTTGCAACCAATAAACAACAACAATTTGTTTATTGGCCAGGTACTAGTAGAATGATATTAAGTTATTTAAAAATGTACCTTAAAACAAGTCTTGCACGTAAATGTATTTTCTTTATTTCCATGTTTTTTTTTTAGTTTCTTATTCAAAGGCTTTAGAAGGCCTTTAGATTCTGAAAAATTAAAGATGGCATCAAAATTGCTGGTTGTTAAACTTGCAGTGATAGCCAATAGAGGGACAGAATACAATTTACATACTTAATTTGTTAATTTATATTTTATTTTAACTTACCATAATTATTATCATTATCCTCGTCAACATACTTAATTCTGAAATAACAATGACCAAATTAATTAAATTAACGAATAAAGGCAAAATTATGAAGAATATGTATGAAGATTATATCATAATACTTTTGTCCTTTTCTTTTATATGTGTGTACATAAATTATAATTGTAATCTTGTTGTACAATAAAGTGTAAATAAATAAATAAATAAAATAAATAAATATAAAATAAATAAATAAATAAGATTATAATAATGTACCTATATTACACGGCAAATAATTTGAACCATTTGCTATTATATATATGCCACTTGGATTGAGACCCGAAAATCGGTTGTTGGTTACAATCGAAGTAGGGGTTGTGAGTAACCAAGCAAATGGTTCAACTTATTTTCCGCTTATGTATGCGCCTATGCAGCAAATAAGTTAACTTTTACATATATATAAATATTTATGGTAGGTAAAATACTTTACATATATTATTATTTTGTAGATTATTTTTCTTACCTACTCTTTGGTTTTGTTACAACACAAAGGTTACCACTATCACTGATATCACTGAGATCTTCTAAATATTGTACATCTGTAAGTAAAAAAAAATGTAAACAGTTACTCAACCTTTAATAAAAACCAATTATTATTATTTACTCAAATGGGATTGCATCATTGGGCACAGGTCACATCATTCACATGCAGTGACCTCTGGACAAGAATCGCAATGCACTGGGACCCTGCAGAGGTGAAGCACTGTCAAATGGCATACACAGTGGTGGCAAGATTATTTAGATAATAATAATAATCATCGCTGTATCTTTACGTTGACGTCGTGATGGGGCTTGCGTGCTCCAATAAACCCTAGGTTGTAACTCGCCTAGGGTGAGGGGCCAGACTAAGAGAGATACAATCCGCAGGGCAGTTTTGTGGCGAACTGTTGGGCATTAGCGACCCCACGGACCCGATCTCCCGGGAGAATTCTCGTTCTTCATCTCCGGCTTGCCTTTATTGGCCGGCCGTAGTGAACACTGACGAGGAACAGAGCTCCCACCTCTCTCTTGCCTTTATTGGCTGGTTTGAGTGGAGATTCGCAAGAGCAATCGTGCTCGGGAGAAGGATGTATAATCCAGTAAGGTGCTGGTAGGGATCTTGACCGCACTTCCGGGATTGTCCTGATAGCCGTGGTATACCTCTCCACTCCTCAAGCACCTCAGGATATGTTGCCCTCTTGTTGCTACGTCACTTCGTGCTAGCGGCCGTTTTTGGGGGCCCATTTATTGAGTGTGCAAGTCACCCCCTGCCTCTTTACCGATGGATATTAATAACATTGCATAGGCAGGGGCCATAGTTTTCACATAGTTCTTGGTAACCAGTCCACTTAAGACTCCAAAAAACCATAGCCCTATTGTCTTTATTTTCCATATGTCACAATAGTTTTCACCAACCGGGGGTTGTCCTTGGATGCACTAGCATTGCGCGTACAGGGACAATCGTCGGTTAGCAACACGTTCCATTAAAAATACCTAAAGGGCCTCTGCGAGTTGGTTTCGGCTCCTCGTACGCCTTCCAAAGGTCCAGGACCTCAGGGTCCTGAGATAAATAAATACATAAAAAATAATAATAATAAGCCCCCTAAACAACCACACGTCCTGATTGACCAACTAATCACGTGGGGGGCGGACACACGAATGAGAAATTACTGGCGTGGCTAACGTGGCTCTGGAAACCCATTCAACATGGAGACACGTTCAAAAAGTAAACGTATAGGACCGCTGCCCGGGGGCGATCGCCGGGGCGCACCTGGAGCTGACGCTGGGTGTCTCAGCATGCGAACCGTCAGCGGTGAGGAGTTGAACAGGCGGGCTCCCACCGATAAAGATGCTACAGCCGAAATCACTGACGATGGTGACAGACTGACGTACAGGACAAACACCCCTGTAGAACCGTATAGTCCGAGTACAGTATCGTATGCACCTTCTGGAAGATCAACACCATCAATACCATCGTCACCACCCACTAATACTAATTTTAATGCAGTCCAACCTACCTCGGCCTTGAATGTTGCGCGGGAGGTATCTACCTTCTTACCCGTGTCCACCAAGTCGGGCAAAGCAAGAGTTCGCATGAGATGGAGCAAAGAAGTAAACCTATTTATCATGCGAACTTACCTATATATCACAAAATTAGAGACCGATATGACAACCTACAGGAAACAACTGCATGAACTTTTTACACGCCAGTACCCAGAGGTTACTGTTACAGAACAAAGGATTTCAGACCAACGCCGTATTATAGTTAGGAATAAACTTTTGTCACAAGACATAATAGAGCAACTAAGAGAAGAGGTTCGAACGCGATTACAAGTAGAAGCAGATAGTAATGAAAGCGCTATTGATTTCGGCGTAACACAAAACACAACAGAAAATATTCAACCAAATTTACAATTGCACGCTCACGTAGATTCTAACACACAATCTCAAACAATCTATCAGTCACAAGCATATTCACAAACCGTCCATACATCTACACAAACAGAGAGTATTGCTTTAACGTTAGAAAATGATTTAGAGATCCTTGTAAATAGCGATCAAAATCATCTCACGGATTCGCATTTACAAGAAATTCACGATAAATTTAAAACAGCTCTTATTAAATACTCCGGAATGGATCCGGCAGCTCGACCAAAGCTGCCCAAACTTAGATACACACCAAAACTAAACCGACTTGTTTGTTTATTTAATCACAGTATTCTCAACCAATATATTAGCGAAGAAACTCAACTAATAGACGTTCACACTCTTGTATATTGTACTGCACTAGTTATTTCCGAAGAACTTAATTATAAGATCACGGATCACACAGTAAATATAAGACCAAAAAATAATAATAAACCAGCTTGGCAGCAGAGACTTGAAAAAGATATAGAAAAACTTAGAGCAGATTGTGGTAGACTAACACAATATATTAATAACAATAGATCAAACAAGGTAGTTAAGAGAGTAGAAGCAATATTTAAGAACATGACTGTTCATACTAGACACGAAGATGAGAATAGGAAACCGGAAGAGTTTTTAGATACTCTAAAACAGAAATTAGCGCTTAAAGTTCACAGGTTAAGAAGATACAAGAAAGCACAGGAGCGTAAAAATGACAACTCCCTATTTGCTATGAACGAAAAGAACTTTTATAGAAACTTGCGGACTAAGCCACAAACTGACACACTACTTGAGGATACTATAGAATTGCCAACAGTAGAACAACTTGAAACATTTTGGTCTGATATATGGGAAGAGCAAGTACAACATAGTGATAAATCAAATTGGATAACAGACGAAATTACTAGATGGAGTTCATTAGAGGAAATGGAGTTCGCTGAGTTTACTGAGTCTGACATACTTAGTATTACAGTAAGGTTACACAACTGGAAATCTCCAGGTATAGATAAAATTCATAATTATTGGTTTAAAAAATTAGATTCAATACACAAAATATTGGCTAAAAATTTAACAGATATTGTTCTAGGGAAACAAAATATACCTGAGTTTATTGCTACAGGAATAACATATATGTTGCCGAAAACAAAATACTCACCACAGCCTTCTCAATACAGACCAATTACATGCTTACCCACAATTTACAAGATCCTAACGTCAGCCATCACAACAAAAATAAATAAACACATAGAACAACACAACATAATAGCGGAAGAGCAAAAGGGGTGCAGACGGGGTCATATGGGGTGTAAGGAACAACTAGTTATAGATTCAGTAATTCACAAACATGCACAGGCAAAAAATAGAAATTTGCACTGCACCTACATAGATTACAAAAAAGCTTTCGATAGTATTCCACATTCCTGGTTGATCCAAATATTAAAGATATACAAAATAAACTCAAAAATCGTAGGCTTTTTGCAAAATATTATGTCTAGATGGAAAACTACGCTACAGTTAACTTGCCGCGACAACATAATAACAACGCGACAAATAGCCATAAAAAAAGGCATTTATCAAGGAGACTCCCTGAGCCCTCTATGGTTTTGCCTCGCTTTAAACCCCCTATCTCACCTATTACAGCGCACACAGGCTGGTTATTGCCTTAAACACACAACCGAACTAACCACAATTTCCCACCTTATCTATATGGACGACATTAAACTATACGGTAAAACTGAAAAAGAGATGAAAAAATTAATAGAAGTAACTACGGAATTCAGTAAGGATATTAACATGCATTTCGGACTAGACAAATGCAAAACGGTGCACATAATAAAAGGCAAAATTAAACCCGGTGACTATGCAATTAATAACACTGAAACAATTACAGCGATGGAACCAACAGATTTATATAAATATTTAGGATACAGGCAACTCAAAGGTTTAGATCATACTTCGATTAAACACACATTGACTACTGAATACAAGAGGAGAGTGATCGCAGTATGTAAAAGTCAACTCTTAGGAAAGCATTTAATAAAGGCATTGAACACCTATGCGATACCAATACTAACTTACTCATTTGGCGTAATCAAGTGGTCAAAAACAGACATCCAACAAATAGAGAGAACAACACGCACAACGCTTACTAAATACAATAACCTACATCCTAAATCTGCCATAGAAAGACTGACTATCAAACGGCAACACGGAGGGAGAGGCCTAATAGACATTCATTACCTTTGGCAGAAACAAATTGCTAGATTAAAAACATTCTTTCACACAAAATCTCAAACAAGTACCATGCATAAGGCTATAATCACAAACGATACCAACTACACACCACTTAACCTAAACGATAAGAACACACTTTACAATATTATTGATGACTCACAGAAACAAAAGTTAGAACAGTGGAAAAAGAAAGTGTTACATGGGCGACACCCTCATGATCTAGAACAACCACACATAGATACAATAGCTTCAAATAAATGGCTTAAAGTAGGTAGTTTATTCCCGGAAACCGAAGGGTTTATTATAGCGATTCAAGATCAAGTCATCAATACTAAAAACTACAGGAAATTCATAATCAAAGACCCTTCAATATCGAATGATAAATGCCGTAAGTGTCACAGTCAACCAGAGACCATTCAACATATTACAGGTGCATGTACAACGCTCACACAGACTGACTATACTCATAGACACAATCAGGTGGCAAATATCATTCACCAAAAACTAGCAACCAAACATAAGCTCATACAGGATAAAGATATAATCACTCCTTATTACAATTATGTCCCACAAACTATTTTAGAAAATACTACTCACAAACTTTACTACGATCGTGCCATTTTAACTGACAGGACCGTTCACTACAATAGACCAGATATCGTTCTCCAAGATAAAATTAATAGGTTTACATACTTGATAGATATTGCAGTCCCCAATACGCATAATGTGCAAAAAACCATAGGAGAGAAATTAAGTAAATATGCAGAACTAAAAGAAGAAGTAACAAGGATCTGGAGGCAAGAAAAAGTATATATCGTACCTATAGTTGTTTCCACTACAGGGGTTATACCCAAACATCTTCACAATAGCCTCAAATTAATAGACCTGAAAGATTCGATCTACATATCACTCCAAAAAGCTGCAATTTTGAACACCTGCAGAATAGTGAGAAAGTTCATGCAGATAGAGGAAAATGAAATTTCTCCTCATAACATCCACTCTACACCCACTACACACACGTTACATTGACTTGGCTTTGCCCGTTAATGTAGCTAAAAACTAGCCAAAGAGCTAAGAAATTATACAAATTTTCCCAAAATAATAATAATAATTTTATTTCAACGTTTCAAAATATATAACATCAATGTAGTCTCAACCCCTGAACTAGGACAACCTGTATGACAGGGGTTGAGGTATCCCCGATTACAATGATCTGTTACATGTATGTAAACTGTGCTTCAGAATCTAGCATAAATTACACAAAAATAATAATAATAAAAAACAGAAAAACAAACATATGATTTAAAAACAAAAAAAAAAAAAAAGTCACGCAGCATAATGAAAATAAGATACTATAATGTTTAACATATTAAGGAATAGCCGTGGTGTGTGTGGGTGTGTGTGGTGTGATGTATATATGTTAGTGTGTATATGTAATAGTTGAGTCAGTTACTAGGTTAACCCACTGATTAGGGTTTCAATGCCATCGTAGCTAAAATTTTCCAGCCAAAGTAATATTTCCTTTTTTATCTGAAAATTATTCAAATGCTTGACTGGTTTGTACAGGCTTAACTTGAAGTAGAGGCGTGGCGCTAAGCTGATGTAATGCTTTCGGGCAAACTGGCTCTTTACCCGTGGGACAGGATATCTGTCTGTTCTTTTTGTATTCATAGTCAAGTAGGGGACTGTCAGTCGGTGGTACCTCCGTAGACACTCGTAGATAAATATTTTCCTAACGCTCAACACTCGTGCCTGCTCATACACTAGGCCGGTAGGAGTTTTGAAGTGAAGTGACAGTAAGACCTTCAGAACCGCACGCTGCGACCGCTCTATTTCTATCATATGAGATTTGCCGGCGCCACCCCACGCACAAATACCATAGCCCAAGACGCAGTGACACAATGCTTTATACGTTTGGATTAGGAGTTTCTTGCTGGCGACATGTCTCAGGGTTTTGAAAATGAAAATAAGTTTGCGTGTTCTTTTCGCTGTGGCTGAGATATGTTGACTCCACTTCAAGTTTTCATCGATGGTAACACCAAGATATTTTATGTTGTTCACTCTTTCAAGCCTAGGGCAAGCACACGTAGCAACACTACATGAACCTCTATTACAAGGGAACGTGTGGATGGGCAGCTCGAAATCTGAGCTGGGGCTACCTGACTTTGACATACTGAAACACAGGAATTTAGTTTTGCTCGCGTTTATGGATAGAAGGCTATCCTCGAGCCAGGCTGTTACCCTAGCAAGCCCCTGTTGGCTGACCTGTGCCAAGCTCTCCCAAGATGTGTTGTGGAAAAGGAGGACTGTGTCATCAGCAAACATAGTTATTTCGGCTTGATGGATTGGAAGATCACAGAGTCGATTAATATATACTAAGAAGAGCGTTGGGGCCAAAGTACTCCCCTGGGGAACACCGAAAGAGCATAAAGCCTCATCACTCAACTGCCCATCAATGCGGACTCTTTGGTATCGGCCAGACAGGTAACTTTTCAGCCACTCATGGGGTACACCTCTTACGCCGACGCCCTCCAATCGACTCAACAATATGGGAATAGACACAGTGTCGAAGGCTTTTTGAAGATCGAGGAAAATGCCGACGCATTTATCACCTCTATCCAAACAGTTCGTGACTGTCGTGGTAAGCCTTAAAACCGCATCGTTAGTAGAACGTGCAGCTCTGAACCCGTACTGTTTATCTGAGAGCAGGTTGTTTTTTTCGAGGTAGTCTACGAGTCGTCGGTTTGCCAGTTTTTCCATGACCTTTGCGAGAGTGCTTAAGAGGGATATTGGTCTGTAGTTACTCACTTTTGATTTGTCGCCGGACTTAAAGATGGGCGATACTACAGCTTTTTTTAAGGCGGAGGGAAAAATACCCTGCATAAAGCTCATATTACAAAGGTGTGCAATAGGTGTAGCAAGTTTATGCTTATATTTTTTTAATATGGCTACATGTATGTTATCCCACCCAGGGGCACTACCATTCTTAAGGTCAGCGATCACCTGAATAACCTCCATCTCATCTGTCGGTCTCAGTGTCATCGAGTTAAGAGAGCTGTTTGTCTTCGCACTCAGTTTCACTAGCGTCTCTTCGGTCATGTTTACCTTGCAGAGCGTTTTACTTGCCAGTTCTTTTCCTATTGACGTGAAATATCTGTTAACTTCGTTTAAAGAGTTCTGCGCGTTAACTTGTAGTTTCAGCAATTCCGATGCACTTTTAGCGTGATTATTCACAAAGCACATTTCTCTAATAATATTCCATGTTCCTTTGACATTTTGGTGGTTCTTTTCTAATTCTGTTCGATAGTATAAGTTCTTTAAAGAATGGATAATTCTGTTGCAAGTGTTCCTGTACTTAGTATATTCTTTTCGTAAATCTTCGTTGTTTATGGACTTTTTTTGATTAAGGTGCATTTTGTCTCTTTTTCTAATACATTTAACAACGCCTGGAGTCATCCAGGGTTTTAGTGGCTGCTTTTTTTTGGAAATTGTTTTTGTGCTGGAGTTCCTAGTGATCAAGTCCCGAATCACTCCTATTAGGTAGTTTGCAGCGTCTTCTACGCTTTGATAGTTAAAAAACAGCTCCCAATTGACGTTCTCAAAGTCATTTTCTAATTGAGTGTAGTCGATTGTCGTTTTGCTATACTTCGCACAGGTTCTCACGGTGTTCAACTTCTCCATGAGTAGCAGAACTGGGCTGTGATCTGTAAGCGGCTCAAAAACGAAAGTTCTGACTCTATTACGTGTTTTAATCATCAAGTGGTCGAGGCAATTATCAAGCCTCGTTGGCTTATCAATTCCCTGCCTTAGACCATGTGAGGCTAGCATGTTCAAATAATCAGAGGCGTGGGCACTTGGGTTTTCGGACAGCGTATTTATGTTTATGTCCCCCGTAACGACTATATTTTCACAATGTGTATTGAGGAGTAAATCGTTTAGAGAATTGATGTAATTGGTTGGATTCGTGAAGCAAGGAGGTCTATACGAAGCAATGACTGTCATTTTGTTGACTTCCACTACAAGACAGTTACCATCCATAATCAAGTACTCCTTGACTTTCACGTTGCCGAGGTTCTCTTTCACATAAACAACTACACCATCATTCTGGTTGTGGCTGTGTTGTGTGCTAAATTGCAAGTAACCGTTAATTTTTTCAATCTGTGAACCACTATCAGTCCAGCATTCTGTCAAAACTATGATGTCAATAACTATGTCAATGTTGGCTAGAAATACGATTAGAGAATCAAAATTTTTATTGATGCTACGGATGTTTACAGCCAATATTGTAAAAACATCCTTATCTGACGCTGGGTTGATAAGTACCCTACCCAATGAGGGGTCCTCAATACTCAAACACTCAATATTGCCGCTATTTTCTATATCGGCGGTAATATTAATGTTTTCTGGATGGAATTGTGTGTTTTTTTGTTACAGGGAATACTCTCAAGGAATAAAGAAAACCTACTGTTATTCCATTATGTATCAAGGAGGAAAACCTGATCTTGAACAAAGTGTAACCACTAAGATTTAGTATTTTAGCTAGTGACTGATGTATGTGTGTAATTGTCAGTGAGGTGTCGAGTATAGTGTGTGTATGGATAAAGTGATTATGTGTTGAAGCTATCCATAATGAATTAAGCTGGAGTAAATATTTGAATGCAATAGAATAGAAAGTTGACCTAAAATAATCAGAAACGGTGACTTGACATACGCAACTAGCCTGGTAAATATTATATAATACAGTTGAAAGAAAAACAGCAAAGAGAAAACAGAGATTTAGATTTAGTCACAGTGGCTTTTTAAGCGTGACCAGGGTCTCCTCGTCCTGAATACGGCACGCTGCGTCACCTTCCTTCATCCGGATGTAGACATGTCCGTGGGCTGTCCAGCAGAATTTATAGCCATTTTCCTTTGCATAGGCGCGCGCCAGTGCATACAGACGCTTGGTACTCGAACTGAGATTTTCAGAGATGTATATAGGCAATGGAGGGCCATCCATGTGGATTTTCTGTGTAGTAGGTAGCTCGTTGTGGTTCTTTTTATAGGATTTTATTGAGTTTATAATATCTTCCTTTTTTAGCACAGAAGTAAGTTCCACGATAATGGTGTTATTAGATGGGCCTTTGGAGTTAACTCGGAAGATGTCTCTTATTTCTGCTTTAGCGATTGGATTGCTCACACAAGTACCTATGTTTTGAACTATAGTTATGAGGTCGTTCTTGGTTTCATGATGCTTTTTGGGTACGTTGCGTACCTCGATGCTTCCTGCACGCGCATTCTTCTCAAAGGATTCCACCCTGCGCTCAAGTTGCTTTATATAACCAAACGCTTCTTTTCGTTCCTTGTCCATGATAGTTAACTTGGCCTTTATTTCGTCATACATTGCGGACATGAATTGAACATTTTTATTAAGTTCTTCGTTTTGTGTTTTAATTTCGGATATAGTAACGTGTAGGGAAAGAAGCTTTTGTTCCTGTTCCAAACTTGTTTTCGATAGCAACTCTTTCATTTCGTCTAGTTTTGCGGATAGTTCCTCTACACCACCGTTCACCCATTTACGTTTCGAGTTCTGTGACTTTTGTGATTTTTGGCGACTAGTAATATTTTCGTCACGATCATCATCAACAGGAACTGTCAGGTTTGGTGTAGACACCGACGCTGGCGGGGAACGATGCATATTGACTTGGCAATGAAACCCGCAGATACTTCACAAAAAGTATTGTGGTCGGCTGGATTTGAACTTGCGCCTCAACGTCTCCAATGAGACTAGTGTAGCGTCTTACGCTGTTGAGCCACCGCTACGTTAGAAACTAGTGTTGAAAAATCTTACTATTTCGGTTGACCGCTGGATCCGACCAATGAACGTTGCTTGATAATATTTTTATTTTGCACACACCCGCTTTTTGAAGACACGAACAAAACTGATTCTAATTTTTATGCAAGTTATCACTTTGAATTGTTGTTTAAACTGGTTTGTAATTGATTGTGGTGTAATGATTATATGCACTACACCGATGTTGGCAGTTTAGTGACGTGATGTATTGAAAGCTGGCTTACTTTTCGGGTTATTATATTTTAAAATATTTTTTTAAGCTAAGTGGCAGCAGAATACGTCTTTATCACGGTGCTGTCACCGGGTGTAGATGGGTAACACAAAGACTATTTCAATAAAGTGTGCGACAAAATCTTATAAGGGAGACCTTTGCCTAGCAGTGGGGCAATAACTGCTAAGAAAAAAATATATAAATATTGAAGATTATTTAACTTTATATACGATAATATACGATATCTTCATGATGATAAATTTTCCTTCAAATTGCATTATCTCATTTCATTCATTGCATTACTTTATCAACAAAAGTCTTAATGTATTGATAATAGAATGAAAGCGGTACAAAACAATAAAACTTAAACTTTTACCAATACGGATACAAAAACAAAATACCTTCTAGCAGTTCTGTCTCTTGTTTCACATCAATAATTTCATTACTTAAATGACCATATCCATTATTTTCTCTTTTATTATAATCTTCTAATTTATTTTCTTGCTTTATTTCCCTGAAAACAGACAAAAACTGTTTGGTTTTAAACTCAAAAGCACACAAGAGTTAGATGAAAAATGAAAAAAAAATATTAGCACATTTATTTTTGTTGAAGAAATGATAACTAATATATATACTAACATGCTATGATCAGGTATTTCCTCTTTGGTAATGAATTCTCCTTTCAGTATTGACTTTAGCATACAGTCTGACTTCTCACATTTGATCTTGAACTCGTAACTCTGTACAAGTAGAGCCTGACACGGCTCACATATGCTTGATGGTAAACCATCTTCTGGAAGCAGCTGTATGGACATTGTGATTGTATGTAAATTAGGCAAAATACCCACTGAATAAAATTAAAATCATGAAATGTTAATAAGTTTTACCCCTCGTTCCGAATTGTGCCAATAGTGATTATAAGGTGAATTCAACCAACTCGCAACGTCACAATTACTACTTGATAGCCCTTATATTTTGTTGCTATTAAATTTGGTCAGATTCGCGCTATAATCGCTTTTGGCGCAATTCGGAACGCGGGGTTAAATTGCAGTGTTTGGGTAAACAACCTGTGAACAATCTATCATGTCTTCAATAAATGTCTTTTATTGATTATTGATCAATCAATATATGTCTTTTATTTAAAAAAAAAATGTAGAAGACTTACAAAGATTATTTAAATTTACTTATTTACCTAAGATCGGCTTAGGTAAAAAGCTAATTGTAAACATTTACAATTTCTAGATACAAGATTGTTTACATTTAGTTAAGTACCTAAACAGATGGAGTATAGTGTCTCAACTGGGTAAAATTTTCTATTAACTTATCAGGATAATAAAAGCTAAACTTTCAAGCAAAGTTTCATTGATATTGAAATGAGAAACTGTTCTAAGAATGTGTGATAAAATTAAAACAACAACTATCTCAAATAGATTAAGTATCTATATCAGTCACCAGCTAACTGAAAGTAACTTTAACTTACTTGAAGAGTCGTTAACGTCGTTAACATATGAGCTAAAAAATTGTTTTCTTTGGTAGCTATTATAGGGTATAAGATCTCATTATCTGTAGCGAGACATATTCGACACATGTTTTGAACGTTGCAGTGATCTGTGCTAAGATATTGGTACACGTTATACGGTATTTCTATTTCAATATAATCTTCTCTGGTTGCTTTCACTCCATCAGTTTTCATGCTGTCGTCAAGGATAGTTTCAGACTCCATTTTAAAATGGATAGCCTAACTGGTATGGTTATCTTCACTGAAACACTTGTGGAGTTTATTTTAAACTATCGGTTTTACACATTAAATATATAATACTGATTTATTATTGCCTGTAAAATCAATACTTCTGTTTGTTCATAAATTGATGATGACCATGTCCACTACAATCAACAGACAAACAACCAAAGCAAATTGAGACTGACACTGACAATGACATTTGCTGTCATGAAATCAATTGACAGCAATGACAGCAGTCTATTTTCACCTTCTCGTTTAGAAATACTTCTTCATGTGCACAATTTGGCTAAAAAACGCTAAAATAAAAATAAAAGATAAACGTAAACAAAAACTTTCGAACATAAATAAACACAACATCTCTTATTGTACCTTATAATGGAGTCTATTGTAAACTAGGCGTCATGCATGTACATGCAGCTTCATCATACTTTGGTGGAGCACCACCATATCCTAGCTCAAGACCTCTTGTGCCGTGCCCTGGTTCACGCCATGGTACGGAGGGAGAGGGGATGGGATGCAGCGCCTCCTTCTGTGAAACAATGATGTTAGCGAAGGACATGGCTGCAGTTGTGAGGGAACGGGTATCCTCACACTGCAGCTACCGAGACGCGAGACGCCCGAAATCATAGGAATATTTTCCACTTTCAAAAAAAGTTTATATAAGTTTTTGCAGCGATGTGATCACGTCATACGGCAAGCGGTTCTGATCCTGGAGAATCCGCCAGACGATCTTACCTTCCCCGATTGTGGAGCCAACTTTTTTAAGTAATATAATATATATTTTTAATTCTAATAACCTCAGTCATGGCTAGGATACATTGAATTAAAATGGAGTTCCGGTGCCTACCTTCTGGCTTTATCATAAAATAATTTCGATGCGGATACATCGAGACGCGACATTGACCAGGAACATCATCTTATCTTGCTCATTTGCTGATTTTCAAGAGGTGCTCGTGGCTTTATAATAACCGTCCGAGTCGATCCCCAAGATTAAGCAATGCTTATCGAGGGCTGCCAGAGGATTAGTGACCATTTTACTAAACCGATGTTCCTGTCCGTATCTCGGAAAGTACGTTAAGCCGTTGGACTTAGGCATGATCTATAAATCTTTCAGTTGTTATGCCTTGATCACACGTACCGAGCAAACAGGCGAGGTAGTGCTCTTGAGCGAATACTCTGTACGTATAAACATAGCGCCGAGCACTCGGCCGAGCGCTTATCTCTACAACTTGCTTACATCACTGTCTTGGCCGAGCAACATTTTACTGTCTCGCCCTTATTCTCGGTAAGTACGTGTGGTCAAGGCATTACGGATAGTCTGAAATCACAAGACCTTATCAGTCCTTCCAAGGTCTATCGTAATACCTACCCTTCCCAGTTACTAGGTTGGGGAGGCCAGAAGAGCAGTCGTTCCATGTAAAATTCTGGCATCCAGCAGCGTCCTGTTTTATAAATCCGTACCTAATGGTATTGCGGCACATCGTCTCTGGGAGGATTCCCAGAGAAGGTGGGATTAGTGAGATGTGTACTCTGCGGTATATTTTTTTTTGTAATATAGGTACCTAAATAAATACTTGACTGCGATCCCACCTGATGTAGATGTAGATGGTAAGTAGTGATGCAATGATGGTGAGGCGCACTAGTTTATTAAGAGCTACTCTAGCCTTGAAAACACCTAAATTATATTCGGACGGGAAGACCATAACAGATAAATTGTTCCAGTTCATCGATTTTACTTAGCCCGGACCGGACCCCATCTAGCTGCATCCAGTTTCGTAAATTCGTAATAGTATTGCAGCACATCCCGCCCGCGCCGTCTCTGGGAAGATTTCCAGATGTGCTGCTCTGCAGTAATAGACGAAATAACGTAAATAGCATTTATGAGATATATTATTGAGCGTGCGCGTCTGTTGGCTGCGGTGGAGCCGGTTTTTTAGTTCCAAGCACTTTGATAGATCAACGTCATCCATCATCCATTATGAAGTGAAAGGTACTACCATAATTCCTAATAAGGCACTATGGCAGTACCTATCACTTCATAATTTAAATATTCACCCTTTAAGCAAACAAGAAAAGAGAGAAAGTCGTTGTTCGTATGATTTTTTATAGTGACACAACCCCCTTAATGTACTCTGTTATACCTATAACCTCCTAGCGACGTATCTAGGTAGGTCAGCGCAGCGTCGCGACCCTTCGCACAGAGCAGCGTCATTAACTGTTTGGACCCGTTTCTAAGATATTTTTTATACCACCTACTCGATAAGGCCCATTTATATGTCATACATATAAAAGGACATATACAATGATACAACTCTCTTGCTTGCTCGGGAGTTGATTATCTAAATTTCTCACTTGCGTTCGGGATTAAAACTTAGCAACCTTCCTTTCGTTCGGAATTCAACAATGCCGGGGCGGCAACTTATAGACTTTATCCCCTAGTCACATAATCTACTATTAATGAGGGGGATACCCAATTGTTATAGCTGTCTGTACTTAACGAAGCATTTATCATAATAAAATGAAAAGCAGATAAGCATCAGCGGAATCTTTAGTACGATACAATTTCCATACTCTTATCAAGCTTGCTCTATTTCCACAGCTCCGTCCGCAACCAACACAAGCCGTACGCTTGTGCACTTGTCTGTCACTTAAAACAGAATACGTCTGTTTCATTTTAATACTGATTAGCTAATATAGCAATAAGATTGAGTACTGACCCGTTATTGTCTGTTGCCTGTAAAACTCCACTGGTGAGCATGGGTTGCTAACAATAGGCATTACTATGAACGGTCCATGATCCCGATGCTTTGTACTGCTTAGTACTTCGCAATCGGTTTATTATTGTGCCTGCCCAATGCAGAATTGCTAGATAATTAGAGAAAGAGAGTATTTATTTATTTTGACCGTAATAAATATAATCAATACTACTTAATACTCGTCCCAAGCAGCACATCAGGCTGTACAAGGGCTGTATATAGGTTCAGACGTACTATGTTGTTTACCCAACAGCAGGCTTTTTGTCAAAACAAAAAATTCGAGAACCCTATTGCAGCGCCACCCATCGATTATCGGGCCCATTTGTATTTCCAAACCATCCAGGGATCCACTCAAATACGCACACAAAATTTCATTCAAATCGGTCAATTCCTTTAAGTGGAGTAAGGTGACAAACACACGTACAGATAGAAGAATTATACGTGTCCTACCTAAAGATTAAAAAACTGGGCAAGTGCGAGTTGGACTCGCACATTGAGAAAGAAAGAAAGAAAGAAAAACAGTTTATTCGCGTGAAATTCCGTACAAACAACTTATGTAAATAAATTAATTCCCGAATCGAGTTTAGAAGATTTTCCGAATTGAAAAAAGCATTTGTTTTTGTGAATTATTTACAAATTTTCTGGTTTTAGTTTTATTCCTTTATCAGTGCTATAAGACTTTGCTTCATGCCAAATTTCAGGGTTCTAGGTCACCGGGAAGTACCCTGTCAATTTTGGTTCTCTTGAGAGTATCTAAATAAACGTTTTTTGCGACATAAACATCCTTATCTTTTAACTTAGAAGTTTGATTTTTTCACAGCTTCATGGGCCGCAGACTTAAGTATTTGGTTTAATTTCAACTCGATACCTTCCACGCGTTTCCGAGATTAAGGGTCAAGACAGACAGACAGATAGACGGACAACAAAGTGATCCTATAAGAGTTTCGTTTTTTCCTTTTGAGGTACGGGACCCTAAAAAAGGTACAATTTGTAAGTTTGTATGTCGGAGGTAATCTCTGAAACTACAGAACTGATTTTAAAAATCCTTTCACTGTATGTAGCAGCAACATACTTGAGGGCTATAAAATCTACTACATTTATGCGGGCGAAGCCGCTGGCAGGAGCAGAACCATAATAAATATGAGTACACCAGAAAACAATTTTCTATCGTTTGCATTTCGGGGAGAATTTAAATTGCAGAATTTAATTCCGCCAAGTCCGTACCATCATCGGCCTACAAGACGTACGGTGTTGCGCCATCGGTACATGGTGTAGATCCCACCTATACGTACAAAGCATTTTGGGAACACATTCATTATGCGTACAGCTAAGGAGTGGAATTCTCTGCCGGAGTATGTTTTTCCTGATAGCTATAACCCCTAGGTCTTTAAGTCAAGAGTGAATAGGTTACTTCTAGGCAAGCGTGGTCAATCGGCGGCCACATCATCGCATACCATCTGGCGAGATAGTGGTCAAACGCAACCCTATCCACAATAAAAAAAACTTTTTTTTTATTGCGTCTTATCCAGAAGGATACGTCAACCCCATTGTCCCTTAAACAGCATAAATACATCTAAAATAACTTTATACTATAAATTGATCCGAGATTACTGCCAGACTACTAATACTAGATCAGACTTAGGGTATGATAATGTCTAACCTATTCAAAGCATATTTTCTTTTTACGCTACTTATTTCTATAGAAGTTTTTTTCCAGTTGACCTGCGAACGGAGAATTTGAGATAAATGTAGGCCATAGGTAATGTGTGCCCGGTGGACACGGTGGAGCACACAGTCGAGGTGTGCCCCGCTTGAGAAGAGCATCGCATTGTCCTCGTGGGGGCGATCGGCGGCGATCTCTCGCGCCTGGGGCTTGGTTCAAGCCATGCTCTTCTCCATTCGCGGGCACGCGCTTCGTTCTGCGAGTTGTGGCGAAATCGGTCTATTTCATCCCGCCATTTACTACGTGGTGCCGTAGCTTCGTCTCACTGTCTCAGATGAATAATTTGGGATATTTTTATCTAGTTTAATCTATGTTCGCAACCTCGGTGTGGTTTCAGTGGTTTACGCTAACTGCCGAATCAGCTGCAGCTTACAAAGTTATAATCAGCATCAACTCTACGCCTGTTGTATCTAGCCCTGATTTATGAAAACACCCGGCTATTAGATTTGTCTACTTATCTATCGGCTATCTTTTCTTTTGTATGTAACGTCTTGAGTGGGAAGGTGAGTTTTTTTGGTAAAAATCTGATTCTTCTACTCACTCCACTCAGAGCAGAAGTTAGGTATTTCATGATTTTCCACCCAAAAAAGATATATTATACTTTTGAGTAGTAGTATATAAATGGTCATACATATAATAATTGCTATAAAGAAGTGCGCTATGGTGCGGTCTCATCTGTTGGGACAGGTCAACTCATTGCTTCTGTCTGTCGACGAGGTTAATGCAGGCGTTATCAAATACATTGTTACATGTAAGATAATTCTGTAGCTATAAGTTTGATCTTTAAAAAGAGGCCTTGACCTTAGTTCCGGCTCTGATAGTCAGATAGAAATTTACAAGGAGTTACCTAATAAGTAAGTTAGGTACTGTCAGAATCAGAATCAGAATCAGAATAGTTTATTTCAAATAGACCAATTACAGGCACTTTTGAATTGTCAAAATGTCGGTCAGTCCAAAAAAAAAAAGTGAAGCTAAATTGCACGTTCCAAAGCGTAGATCTCTATGGAGAAGAACGTGCAAGAAACTCCATGGACACTCTTTTAAAATCATATTATGAGTTACATAAATCTTGGTTACATTTTTCTTGTCGCTTCTATTATGTGAGCACAATGCAGATAAGTAATAAAAAAATAAAATGAACTAATTAAAAAAATAGAAATTGAATTGAGCTACTGGCAGCTAAGAGATGACCAGTCCCTACTGACGGCGCCCGTTCACGAGCATGACGCGTGCCTCAGCCCCACTCAGCTCAACCATTTTGAAGGGAACCGAATGACCCAATAACACGTGCCACCATCAGCGAGACATTTTAGTGAGCATGACAAACTCTCAACTGCCATGCTTTTAATGTCAAACAAGTTGTAACCTATTAAAATAAAAATGCTCCATGGTACTTCACATTCACAAATAAAAAAAAAAGTGCTTCTACATTATACAATCTTATTGTTTCCAATTACAAAAAGTAATAAGTAATTGATCACAAAACCAATAAAATAATGAAAAATAGTATATATAAAAAAAAAAAAAACATTTCGAAAACAACAATACAAAAAGGGGCCCCCGCATCTCCTCCAAACTAATTTGTAGGCAAATGTGGCTGTGGCTGTGGAGCAGGACCAGCATTTAGCCAAGCATTTTTATCAAGGATGTAATCTTCCAATTTATAATACGCTTGTCTACATAGTGTGCGTTTAATGCATGTTTTAAATTTCGACTCATTTAGATTTTGAATTCCAAGTGGGATTTTATTATAAAACTTTACACAGTAACCCTGTCTATTACATTATGCTAGATGTCTCGGCAAACATTGTTTTGCCATATAAATTGTCAAGAAAAATATGGGGGTTGGGGGTAGAAGGGTTCGAGGGTTGAAATGGTGGGACGAACTAGATCGATTTCACCATAGCTGGAAGGAAGAAGCGTGTGCCCGCGAATGATGGAAAGAGTGAAGGATGCCTTCACCCAGTTCGCATGTGTGTGTGAACTGAGGGACCACACGGGTACATTACACAAGTAAAAATCTGTCGAACCATTTCGGAGGAGCTGTTCGCTAATAATCGCGGACAAACAATACATACCTACATACAAACAGCAACATAGGGGTCAAACTGAGTACCTTCTTTTTTTGAATTCGGTTAATACGCAGTGACACGAGATTATATTTGAAACTATTTTAAGTGACACAAGGTTAAATTTAAGTAAACAAAAGAGAATATCATTCAACTATCGCAATCTCATTACCTAATTGTCTACTCATAGTACAAAAAAAAATTAAAATAAGTATTTTAATTTTTTTAAATGAACTTCTACTCGTGCGTAAATTGATGTAAATATTAGTGAGCAGTGGTGGCCCAGTGGTAACTGTTCCGACTTACAAGTTGTAGGTCGCGGGTTCAAGCCCAGCCAGGCGCATTATTCTTCATCTCAGTCAGTACACTCTTGTCAGAGTGGTCGTGGTCATCACTATGAATCACGATGAGTGATCATCTTGGTCATACGGCGCCAATCATCGCGGACTGCAGCTACGCGGAAAGCTACATTCGACCGAGCACTTACATAGTTGCGGCCTTGATCTGGTCTGTCCATTTCATTGGTGATCTATCACTTGGCCTGGTACCCTAAACTTTGCCCTACACTACGGGGCGCTCTATGGAGTCATTACCACGATGAGATACATGGCTGAAGAAGGTCAAAATGCGCGACTGCACTCGGCATCAGACAGCGATGATATATATCATTCACAGATGATAGACGATGTCTGATGCCGAGTTCTTTTAAGACGGAATCATTCGTACGAAACTCTCTCTGTCCATGACACTCGTAGCATCCGTCTCCAACACCACATCTCCAACGCGTCAACTTTCTTCCTCTCGAATTCACAAAGAGTCCAAGTCTCCGATGCATAGAGGAAAATGGGGAATATTAAACAGTAAACGAGCCTGGTTTTCGTGGTCTTGGTAATGTTCCTATTACCCCAGATCTTTTTCATTTTATCCATAGCAGACAGTGATCGCCATACGTCGCTTGATTTCGTCTATGCACCTGCCTTCGTTGGATATTAACGCCCCAAGGTAAATACATGATTGGACGACCTCGCAATTCCCAATGTGTGTGATCCCTGGTAAGTTGTTATTGCCGCGGTCGACATTACCTTGGTTCTTGTGCGATTTATTTTCAATCCAAATGCCAGGCTCAATACTTTGTGTAATTTATTTCATCACCACTACTCTCAAAACAGTGTAGGGAAAATATCGTGAGGAAACCGGCATATTCTGCTGCCTCCGCCTCCGTTCAGCCCGGGTCGAGGTAGCATGTTCATTTTATCTGAAAGTTCGCTCAGCTGCATGTACCATGTCCCAGATTTCGAGCTCTGTGATTGGCAAATTCACGGTCCGCTGCTCTGTAATGCACCCTAATAATGTTCCCACAACTGGGACACCAGCTTCATCCCTCTTTATGAAGTTAGGCTGTAATCCACCACGCCGGCCCAATGTGGATTGGTCATTATCTAGATGTTCGAGTTGTTTGAAATGTTGCACGCACTTCAAATACATCGGGTTAAGGGTAGAGAATGATGAAAACGACATAGACGAAATAACAAAAAAAAAAAAATACGTCAATAGGTATAGATATACCTATACTATCTATACCTCATCTTTTATTCGGTTAACTTTACCGAAGTTTTCTTTAGGACGCAAGCAACACTGCAGGCAACAACCAGTATGACTGATTATTTTTACTTCGTTTATATTATAAGTACGAGATGTACCAGCGTTGTTATTCGTCGCGGTCAACAACATCTATTTAAGGGGTGAAAGGTCTCCCCTATTCTAGAGATAATGAATATTTCTTAATGTAAAAGTATTGTGAGCTAGTTTGTGTTTAATTCATAAACGTTGCATGCTTTGATTTTAGTCGTAGGAGAGAGGTCAGGCCGCCCGCCAGGTGGCGAGACTATAGTAACGGGAAAATTCATTTCAGCTGTTGGTGAGATTGAGCTAACTTGCTA
This sequence comes from Leucania comma, assembly GCA_958295575.1. Lineage (NCBI taxonomy): Eukaryota > Metazoa > Arthropoda > Insecta > Lepidoptera > Noctuidae > Leucania > Leucania comma. Next base: position 9,397,937 of record OY282469.1, read on the forward strand.
GTGAGATAGCGTTTGCGGAAATCGCACACCACATAACTTTGTCAAAAAGTATTTCGTTTCGTAGGCTACATACACGTGGCTAGAAGTCTTTAAAATAATATAGGTCGATACAATATGTTTTTTTTTAAATATACATAAACATTATTAGGTACTAAACATTATTACTGTTTAGAATGTGTAGGTAAGCGTTTGTATGGAACGAATTTTAGATCTGTTATCTATAGCTTTTTACATTCCGAACCAATACTTCTGCGTTGTTAGTATCGACAGACATCGACTGATTTAAAAATAACAGCTAAAATTAATTATAAAATATACAATTAATTTTATCTGTTATTTTTAAATCAATCAATAAAATTACAATTATTCTCACATGTAAATGGAAAAATTTGCAGCATGAATTATTGGCGTAGGTGTAATTATTTTGTTTCAAAGACGTATTTTGACCCTTGTGATAAGAGTGACCCGAAGAAGAAGATAATGAGTGTCGAAGTATCGCGAACGAGCGCAGGCGGCGGGACCGAGCCATCGGCGCCCGCGCATCTCATACACAAACGACTCTCCCAGGAGGCTGGACCCCTGTGCGACCATTCCCTTCTACTCTACTCTCCACCAATATGTTCATTGGCGTCACCTCAAGTGGAGACAACGTGAATTCTCATTACGACTACCTTATTTGAACGCCGGAGGTAAGTTCAACTCTCTTTTTAGATAATAAACTTACTGAAGGTCACCCCAAAAGTTTATATAAATAAGTGATTACCGATAGCTTGAAGTGTAAATTCCTACAGAATGGCTAGGTATTCATCACACAGTCCCCGACGAAGATTATCATTCACGTAAAGCATGATTTTAAAGTTAATTTAAACTAATTCTATCATACCTTTATGTACATTGGTATTAAAACGTTCTGAACTAGGTTTTTTTTTTATCAAATAAGTACTGCAGAGAACTGGTAACATGTTTATTTTTCTTGCAGGCACATCTAGTGAAAGAAATTTTGTACGCTTGCAAAAATGGCGCTAGATTTCGTAGCTGGATGTATAGGGGGTAAGATACATACTATAATATCTATAAATAGAGTACTATACTACTTTATGTTATAGATAAACTAACCCGCTGTGTTGGATTTCAGGTTGTGCGGGAATCATTGCTGGTCATCCTTTGGATACATTGAAAGTGCACATACAGTCAGGTAGAGGCAGTGCACTACAATGCACGAAGACTCTTTTGAAAGGAGGAACGTTGTCAAGCGCTTACCGTGGAGTTGGAGCTCCATTAGGTGGAATAGCGGCTGTGAATGCTATAGTATTTGGTGCATATGGAAATACGAGACGGGCACTGCCCAATCCAGATTCTTTGAAGACGCATGCGACTGCCGGGGCAACTGCAGGACTGCTGCAGAGCTTCGCGTGTTCGCCCGTCGAGTTAATAAAGACACGGCAGCAGTTGTCGAAGCCAGGAGATGGCATGCCGTCAGGAGCGTGGGCCGGGGCCCGCCACATCGTCCGGACTGGAGGTTTCAAAGCCCTTTTCCGTGGACTCGGTGTGACGATGGTTCGTGATACCCCAGCACTAGCGATCTACTTCACCTCGTACGAGGCGATGACTCGGGGAGATCAATCTGTGATGAAAGTGTTTATGGCGGGAGGTATAGCAGGAGCTTTGTCGTGGGTGGTATTATATCCTATTGATGTAGTGAAGTCGAGGTATCAAGGGGACGTAGTGGGGAAGTACTCTGGTGCGTGGGATTGCTTCGTGAAGTCAGTGCGTGCGGACGGCTGGCGTAGTATGGGGCGTGGTGTGGGCGCGGTGACGCTGCGTGCCTTCATCAGCAACGGCGCGTGCTTCTCCGCCGTGGTGTGGACGGACCGCGTGTGGCAGTATATGGCCGTGGACTCTAGCGTTAAGAAGCTGGCGCAAGCCGGCGCCATCAGTGAAGCAGTGTGTGAGAACAACGACCGAATATTTGATGTTTAAGGTTCGAATTATTAAGCTTTATTAAATACTTTTTATGATAAAAGGTTTGTGTACTTGGAAATAATAGGAGTGAAAGATATAATGTTCTTAATTTATATTACTCGAGTTTTTTTTCTTATTACTTACGTTCCTATATTCTACTACCTAGCCTACCTAACTTACAATATAAATTCAGGTTTATAAATTCACTATAAACTCAAAATGTAGTTACTTTTGTAATCGGATTTAGTAGTTCTTGTATGAATTGAATCCATAGTTCAGAAATTAGTGGTTTCCAAAACGCTATTTCTAGCAAAATGAGTCTCGTAGACAACAGCTACGAGATTGCTACGCGGCTACGCCTGCTACGAAAACGTGCGTTATAAATTCCAGTTTTTATTATTATTGCAATCTTTAGCGCTGTGACTAAAACAGAACTAAAAACTATCTTAATGTAAAACAAATAACAAATACAAATCATATATCCTTCCTTACATAATATTATTAATCTTCATCTACGTCTGTCTATCTTTATGATCGCGATAAGCTCAAAAAATACTGACCGCATATTCATGCTGTTTTCTCCAATATACAAAGTAATTCGTGAGGAAGGTTTAAGTGCATACATGCGTATTTTCTCCTTGCGAAGCTGGGATGGGTCTTTAGTTTATAATAAATAAAACATCGATATTTCTTTCTTATTAAGTATCATATACTTGTCTGAAAAATTTCATACAATTTTCAAAAATATTCCAAAAATACAGGAATGATTCACATTATGAAAATATCACAACATTATAAATATGCCAAAATTGCTATAATAAAGGTAAATATTTTTAAAAATAAAGGACGGTAACATAATAATTTTACATAATATTAACTTCACTATACTTTTTCCTAAGACTTTTATTTCTTCATCTTATTGATTAGGTAGATTACGATAGTAGGGTAGGCTTTCCGATTAACAGAAAAGTTACTGTGAGACCTGGAAAAAACAGTGTATTATTATAATGTAAGAAAAACAATACATTTTAACAAACGTCTCCCCGCACTAGGGATTTCTACTGTTTCGTGAGTGCAATTACAAACACACAAACGTCAAACTCATATAACACCCGGATAAATAACCGGATGGTTTTTTTTTCGGGTGTCAAGTCACCAAATCCTTCCATTTGTAGTGCTACCGCCAGTTCTTAACACGATCCATTTTCCGACCTGTTAAAGGGAAGGAGTAATGATATAGGATGCATAGCTCCATCCCTCCACGTCATGGTCAGCCGGCCCGTAATTTTTCCTCATGCTGACATCTTTTGAAGTGTGCGTGAAACACAGGCTTGGTCTTTACCGGACGACCACCCATTGCTCGCCGTCCGCAAGTCTGTACCTGCGGTGGCCGAGGACTCCTGACTTCCGAGGGAACTATTTAATGATGTTTCGTGCGGGGATCAAACCCGCGACTGGCAGCGCACATTATTAATTGATAGTGGGATTAATTTCCTTAGAGCTAAAATAAATTAATAATGAATCACATTTAACATCGTCAGAGATTGCATAATTATTTATTGGCACGCATGATTACGTGTTTTTGTTTATTTGAAACTTAGCAGGCGTCATGCACGTGAACTGAACATCTTGTGGTTTATGAGAGCAAAACAATAAACATAGTAGAATACCTATCCATCACATATAATTAGTATTAGACACACCCACTGTAGTTGGCATTTTATTTATGGTCAGACCTGTAAGCTAGGGATGCAAATAATAATCGATTATTTCTTCTATAAAAATCGATACTATATCTATTGTTATACTTATTTGTAGAAGAATCGATTTATTATTGAATAGAGATAAATCTATTTTATATTAATCGATTTTGTCCTTCGCAAGCATTTTTGTTTTTGGTAACTTTTTAGATTAAATACTAATTCTAGAACTTTGCTTACCTACCCTTTGTCACGTGATACAACCCATTCAGTAGGTTGATTGGCACGAGGCTCAAAGTGGGTCAAAGTTCAGGCCTACAAAGATTATGGACGAAAAATTCAGTAGGCAAATAATACTTACTTAATAATACCTGATTGATAAGAGGGGAGCACATCCGCACAGCAATATCTGAAAAGAAAATGTCCGTTCGATTCCCTCTTGTCGGGACGTCGAATGATTTTGTTTAGAGACGCTGTATCTATGGAAACATCCCTTCAAAGAATAAAATACACAGCATTTCTATATTTGAATTCACAATTCGAGAATATTGTAGAACTTCAAACTCGTATGTGGGTGAATTTCAACAAATGATTTTTTTTACATAATTTCCATTGACTTTTTTATATTGTATGACATAGAGACAAAACAAAGTTCAAATTCCATTGAAACTCATTCTTTTTAATGCGGTGCTGCCGCTTTGCGCAGCTAAAAAATAATGTATGCAGCTCTATGGTGTGTACCTTTGTCTGGCCATTGATGATCACGCAGTCAACCATACGTCCGTCCGTCATTACCTGGCTAAATCGCTATGGCGACCCAGTGTGGCACGACCCTAACGCGAAAGTCGCTTATTATGTTGACAGCGATAGATTCTAATAAACTCGAATTATAAATTCAAGTATACCGTCCTACACATGTTCTAATGCTACCTTGGAGTGCACTAGTCTTGCTCCATAGGTTGCGGGGGGAGAGGCGGTGGCGGGGGCGGGGGCGGAGGCGGCGCGGGCGCATCATTGTTGGCGGCCTGGTTTTCCATCAGCCCGAGCTGCTCGAGCATATCGTCGTTGTCTTCCATCAGGTGAACCTGCACCAACCACGGTCGGTTACTCTGCAAAGAACAATTTGAATATCCAAGACGAAAAACGTCGACTTTTGTTGTCTCTATGATACTTCAGGTGAAAAAACGATAAATTAGTCTGTTAACAAATATTTTATCCCTGATTTTGTATCTATAACATGTTAGTATAAGGTTGACGTTTGTTTGCTATCAGAGTTAAAATAATTGTGAATAGACTGAAAACAGTTTCTATAATTATTAATAATAATAACTTTAATTAATGTAATATCTATAGATACAAAATACCTGTGTTACTATAATACAAAAGTGTTAGATGATACGGTAAGTATATTTTGATACAAGTGCAACTTTGTCATATCAGCCTATGTTGAATAGACGTCTGAGCTGATATGAGGCCGTTATGGAGCCGAGATACTGCAAAGACATTGCACTCGCACAAGAAGTCGCGGGCGGCATGTTGGATTTCGAACGAAATGAGGGTTGCTAAGTTTTAATCCCGAACGTTAGTGAGAGATTTATAAAATTAATTCCCGAGCAATGCGGGGGAGTTAATGTAGAAATCTGAGTGAAGTGAGGAGTTTAAGGTGCCCAAGACGAAGACAGCTTTATCCCCGTGTTGGATACTCTACTTTTTATACCATTTCTGAGATAATTAAAAAACAATTTACGAAAACAAACTGTATTTTAGAGAAAATAATATATAAGTAATATTTAGAGGAAAATCTTCTAAAACTCGACATTCAATAAAATAATAGGACATTATCGAGCAGGTTCTGTAAAAATGAAATAATGTGTATCGAATGGCATTTTTTAACACTCTCACAAGTCAAAAAAAAAAAAAAATCTTAAATCATCACAATTTTTTTTTATAGGCTCGCCCTTGACCACTATCTCACCTGATGGAAAAGGACAATGTGGTCGATTGTTTAGTTACATAATATTTAGTTATAATGTGAGAAATGGCTCGTTGATTTATTTTCGTGCATCCTACTCGATTTTCTAACTCTTATCTATGTTTAAACTATAGTTATTTTATGAACCTACGTAGTTCAAACAACAACAAAAAGAAATACTGAAAAGTGTGTCTTGTTATATTCGCAATGAACGATAATAACGAGTTCTAATAGAAAACATTTACAATAACAATGTTCCGAGGGTTTGGCCCCAGTCACGGTCGGGGCCAACTATTAACTTTTGATATCAATCCTAACATGACTTCGCATTTTCTTTTATTTTATTGACCGTTGACCTTTTCCTTATCAGATATTTGCTTCCTCCAGAGCTGCACGTGAAAGTCGGCTTACCCCCTTGGGGGTGGAGTTTCGTAAAATTCGTTCTTAGCAGATGTCTACCCTACCCTCAAGGAACCTCCCTACCTAATTTTAAATTTGTAGGTGTTATAGTTTCTGAGATTTCGTGAATAATCAATGAGTGGTATTTCGCTTATAAATAAACAGATTCTAAGGTTCCCTGATACGCGCATGAAGTTAAACCACGGATCAAGTACAAAAAGGAGATGTTGTAATTAGATTTTCAGTGAGTATAAATTTCATAATTGTCAATTTTCCTTTTTTTTTTCAAACGGTGCTTACAAGCAATTACCACGGTGGGAAGACTATATACCCATGATTGTATAAAACACTAGTAGGTACTTTCAGAGATTATCTCCAACAAAAAAAAAAAAAAACAAAGTAATAAACTTTATCTCTTTATAATATTATCTAGAGTAAATAAAAAAAAAACAAAATAAATCAAAATTCATCCAAGTTTTAATTTGGTTCTGGCTATCTAATCTGTAATAGTCTTCTGTAGATCAAAGCCCCCACTTTCCTTCATAGTTCTTCCATTTTGCCACATAATTTTGACTTTTTAGTAACACTACGTTTTCCAGTGCGCTTAATATTTATTTGAAACAAAACAATTTTTTTTTAAATTGATATAAACTATGCTTGACTGCAATCCCACGTAGCTGATGGTAAGCAGCGATGCAATCGTTGATGGTGAGGCGCACTAGTTTATTAAGAGCCTATTTACTCAGACCTTGAAGAGACCTAAATTATAATCGGATGGAAAGACCGTAGCAGGTAAACTGTTCCAGCGGTATAAACGACTAAGTAAAACGCTTAGTCCAGACCGTAGAAGTTTCAACAACGTAAGTTGGATATTCGCCGCTTTTCGTCAAAAATAACCGTACAGAACCCTAGTGCAAAATAATAACCACCTACTATTTTTTTAAACTTGTTTTATTTGATAAGACCGTCTACTAAACCAATTTATATTTATCTAAAAATAAACATTTTATTGTCGTAATGATAATATGGCAAATGTTAAAATAAAATAAAACATAGATTACATTGACCTAATCATTGTTTTATTTTTAGCAAAGTGAAAACTAATCAGAATTATTAAAGCTACTGTTTATTATCCAGTCCGTACCTCTATCATAAACACTAAAACCCGCAGTCGTAACATGCAATGTAACACGTAACGTGCAATGTAACAGAATTCCAATAGCAAGGAAGGGTTTTTTTTATGGTAGGTAAAATCATCCAATGACAAATCCCGCCCTTGGGTGGAGCGGGAAGTAGTGTCAGACTCTTACTGACTAAAAACCTACCCCGTTCCTTCGTTGCCTATAGTGCCGGGGCTGAGCCTTCCTCTCAGAAAACGGCCCTTGAACCCAGCAGGCTTCGACCCTGCCTGCCTGCAGTTAGCAGGCTGGGCCTCTTCGGTGTGCTGACAGCTCCTTGAGGCGCGCGGGAACAGAACGCGCCGTCGACGACTTGGGCTCGGTCCGGTCGGTTACCAGACCATCGGTTACCACCGCCGGAGCTCTGTCCGCCATGCCTCGACTTGTCGTGGCAGTGGAATTTCGCCCCGGCGTTGCATCTCCATGCGCTTGTCGTGCATGTGTGCAAGAACTGTTGCCTCCAGATCCCATGGCGAGCAAGGAAGGGTTGCGTGCGCAAACCGTACACACTACGCGCGCGAAAATAGGTGTCAATTTCAACCTCTTAGAGCTATGATTTCAACCATGTGAATAGGAACACGCTTGGTTCGTGCGCGCGCTGCATTCACACTTATGAAATGCTCCTTTCATTTGTTTTGTTACAGCAGTCTGTACCCGGCTTTAGATACCTACTGCTCATATTCTGGCGTAGTCCTAATTTATCAAGAAATAACAAACAAATAACTAGTTTAAACGATTTTTTTTTCGTAGTATGAACGGTATGTGATTATAAATATTGTCTAACTGACGTTATGATGAATAAAAACAGGTTTTGTTCAAATAGCTTTTGCTTTCCGTCATCGTATTCATATCTTATGTAAATTCTACTGCATAAAATAGGTGTATTGACCTCTATAGTAACTTTGGAAGTCAAGTACTAAAAATATGATGAAACTCATTCATAAAATCGTAGTACTGGTAGGTAGGTACTGAAATCTCGTAGGCGTTTCAAAGTTAATTATAAAGGTAAATTTCGTAGCGCATTTTAACAGCAGCCTTAGCAACTTAGGGTCTACGAGAATAGATAATAATAAGTGAAAACTTGGATACGAAGCACTTTTGTAAACACATTACCACTGTTCAAGCAATTTATATACTTGTTATAACAATAATAGTGCACATTTTATCATGGAGCTAAACATTTTTCGAATTCGTCTACGATCTTTTCAACATTTTCAGCGTAGCACAAGCTACGAGGTTATAGCGAGTGAAAATCCGACAGAGTTCAATAAACCGCTGCTACTAAGAATATATAAAATGATAAGAATGAATGTGAATGTGTTACGTGATTACAATGTGCGTATAAAATCAATGCTTAGGAAGGTGTCGGACTCTTGCCGAAGCAGTGCGCTCGATAGCTCGTACAACGCACGGCAGTGCTACTATGAAATAAACTTTCCTGAACGAGTCCCTATACTCTATTCGAAACTGACAGCAAAAAAGGTTTTGTTGAATCTTATTAAGTAAATAATTTGTATTGCAACCACTTTTTTGCTTTCAATGCCATCCTTATGCCTACGGAATAGAAATCAAAATCGTTTGAATGGACAGTAAAAAAGATTTGTTTAAATGTCTAATCTTATTTCGAATGGAGAATATGGAAAAGCAAGGTCGTCCGCCATGATGGTTCAACTTGTGTGACAAGGATTATAACCGATTTTCGGGTCTCACTAGAGGTGGGCTGCGCGTTATCATAGCAAATGGTTTAACTCTTATTTGCCGCGTAATGTACCTGAATAAAACCAATAGTAAAACAGGTACTAACATCAGGCAGTGCCGTGCGGTGTTGTCCATGCCGTGCCGTCTCCGACAGCAAGATCTTCTGCCGCTTCTCTTCCATGAGACGCTCGCGGTGCTTGTGGATGTAGTCGTACACGTTGGGCAGGCCCATGATGACGCACGCCGACAGCGCTGACCGGTAAATGTTCATGTCTGTTGCCTCGTACCTGGAGAACCAAGTTAAACAATTTAAGTATAAAAAAATAAAAACAACCGAATTGAGAACCTTCTCCTTTTTTGAAGTCAGTTCAAAAGCTGTCAACTGCTAGATAAAGGATTCCGCCCAGCTGCACCAGTCCTGTGCTACTTGCAGCCAGCGTACTCTTGTCACCACTTTGTACTGGACCGCCCGGAGGGCACAGTGGAGCATACAGTAGAGGTGTACCCCGCTTGGGTAGAGCATCGCCGTGTCCTTGTGGGGCGATCGGCGGCAGCTATCTCTCGCGCCGGGCCAAAGCGAGGAGGAGTGGCAGGCAGTCGCTTCCTTCTGCGAAGCAGTAATGCTAGCAAACGAGGAGGCCGCACGCGTGAAGCAATGGCCCTCACGCCCCAGCCGCCGCCGGGATTCCGATCCCGATTTCCGGCAACCGTAGACATGCGACATCCGACCGTCCGGTAACCGTCCGGACCGAACCCAAGTCGTCAACGCCGCGGACTGCTCCGCGAGCGCCTCAAGGAGTTGTCAGTAAACCTTAGGGGCTAAGCAGGGTCGAAGCCTAAAGGAGGAGGCCGACCGCATCAGGCAATGGCGTACACGCCGCCGCCGCCGGGATTCCAATCCCGATTTTCGGCCACCGTTGGCGCGGGCTTGCGGATGGCGGGCAATGGGTAGCTCGCTGCCCATACGTCCGGTGACAGTCCGGACCGAGCCCTAAGTCGTCGACGGCGCGGACTGTTCCGCGAGCGCCTCAAGGAGTTGTCAGCAAACCGTAGGGGCCAAGCAGGGTCGAAGACTCCTGGGGCCAAGAGTCTGCTTTTGTAAGGACGATTCGGCCCTGGTATGAAAGGCAACGAAGGAAGTGGTTTTTAGTCAATAAAAGTCTGACACACCTTCCCGCTCCACACAAGGGTGGGAGATGTTATTAGATGATTTTCCTAGCTAAAAAAACAGCCATTTTACTCTAGTGGCCCTCACTAGATTATCGGCCAAGGTTGTGGGAGGCCTTCCAACACTGCGTCTGGACGCAGCCAATATTATTGATTTGTACCAATTTTTGCCATCTTTGTATAAAGGTGTATATGTACATACATTTACAGAGAAAAAGAACCTCGAGAGAGAAGAGAGCCTCAAAGAGATGTCAGCTAAACTGGAGAAGCTCAGTAGGGCCGCTGCCTTCTAGGGCTGCGGAAACGTTTGAGAGAGTTACCGTGGCCCTAGAACGAAAAGGGCAAATGAAGGAGCACAAAGCTTAAGGTCAAAGTTAAAAAGTCTAGCCCTTTCGCTTTCGCTCCACTCTTCAAAAGACCCTTTTCCAAAATCAGCAACCATTGGGATGTCTGCTTGTTTCATTAAATCCTTACATACTATACAACAAAGTCCCCCACCGCGCCTGTCTGTCTATATGAATGCGATTAACTCAAAAACTACTGCACGGATTTTTATGCAGTTTTGACAGAATTATTATTTATGAGGAAGATTTAAATATAAACGTAATACGATGTTTTCAATGTATTCTCGCTTTTTCTCTACTATAATACGCATGAATTTCAAAGATTTGTTACATCATCCTTGCGAAGCTGAGGTGGGCCCCTGGCTCACGATAATGTTATAATCTTTCCGGCATTTAATAATATAGTAATTAAACGTAATTAGAACATAATATGTTCTAGCAAAACGTACTTTTTATTCATAACAAGTTGTCGATTATAATTATCAAATCATGTGCTTAGCGGTCAAATTTTTCCAGTGACCACATAGCGCGATTTTCTTATCAACCTATTTTGTTTGTTACAAATCGGTTAGTTTCCGGCACGGCCTATCTTTCTTTTCAGTACATTTTGACCAGTTAGGCGAACACTAATGTGCTGACCAGAAGATTTTTTTCGCGATTTCAGGTTTGGTCCCATAGTAAAAGTTGTTAGTTATCATGACTACAATCACGTGTTTAAGTATCGTTCACTAATTACCAGTACAGATTTTCAAATGTCTTTATAGGGTTAGTTTTACACAAATTTATGTTTTGCTTTCTATAGAAGCCTAAATAATATCCACAAGATATCTGTGTATCCAAAATATTTGGAGAAAGATGTGTAGGTAATAACATCATAATCGTTTAAGAGCAGTTGTATGAAAATGTACCGCGGGTTGACTGGCCTTAGGGTTAAAACCGCAGGCGTGGTTTCTTACTAGATGGCATTGAAGTCTACATTTTCATTTTATTTATTAAGTCGAGAAAACGGCGGAAATCGGTCATTTCACCATATTGAATTTAGTTAAATAATTGCCTCAAAATCTTCTCTTTTTATTTTAGGATTCTGTGTCTCTCGTCGTTTACTTAAAGAAATTAGTTTCGTACATGCGTATATTAACTCGATTTTTAGAAAAAAAGTACTTTTTTTACCCGACTACGGCAAAGCCATAGGAGGGTTATTAATTTTCTCTTTACAAATCGATAGTGTTTCATGTACCGAATCGACCCTCCGCGGGATTAAAACGACAACAAAAACTTAACGATGTATATTCACATAAGTCAATTTGTACGGAACCCTCAGTATGCGAGTACGACTCTCACTAAATATTTTGTATGGCAAATTTTGCAGCGTCTCTAGCGGTCACTTGCAGAACCAAAATTTGCCATACAAAATATTTACGGCGTCGATATCGAGTAGCGACGAATACTATTGCTTAAAACTAATGGTAGAGGTACAGTATTTTTGTTATATATAAGCTCGCGTTTGATCACTATCTCATCTCACCAGATGGTAACCTAACGGTAGTTTAAACTTTTTATCTTTATTCTGGCCCTGGTTTGGCTTAGCGCAAACGGGCCACCGACCACAGCCACTGGTGGCCGTCACTCGCTACAGCTGTATCCGCGACTCACTTTTATGGTTAGGTTTAAAAGAGCAAAGTTAGTTTTCTCTATCGCTCCATCCTAGAGTGGGGTAAGAAGATACGCCAACACTGCTTTTGTTGACGATTATAAATGATCAGGCCTGCCGCGTGTTGTGAGGACCTTTTTTTTATTTTCGAGCGGCAAACTTCAAAAGGCGCGCGGACTTTGGGGGAGTGTGGGATTTTTACCTCACTAAAACCACCCCGGTGATCACTATCAGCATATAGGGGTGCCTATTGACACTTAATGTTGTCAGGGCTAGAATCCGTCAAAACCCTTAAGGAAATAATAATCTTATCTCTTCGTTCTAGGGCCCGGAAAGTTGACTTTCATTAGAATAAATATATAAGAACCCGATTGCAGCGCCACCGACCGGGTCCAATTGAATTTTCAAACCAACCAGGAACCCACTTAAATATACACACATAATTTCATCCAAATCGGTCAAACCGTTTAGGAGTTAGATGACAAACACACGTACAGAAGAAGATTAATATTTAAAGATAAAGCGCTCTTAAAAATGCTGACCTCTGGCCCCTTGCCCCTGTCTTCCAAGACCATTTTGTTTAGGTACCTACGTAAGTGCTAATATTATGAATGTGGCCATCCTGCCAGTCATATATCCATACTGACTTATTAAGATATGTTCACGCAGCCATCACGATATACGAGCAATATGGACAGATAACCCTCGTACTGATCCCTCATTAATGTGATGATGAATGTCGAGAATGGAAATTTCATCAGATTCATAATATATCTTTCATATATTTGTATTTTCTCGGCGTGTATTTTTTTAAAATTTCAGTTTCTGGTAACATTTGATTTTTTTTTCGGACGTTTTCGACAAAAGAGAAAATATACCTACATCTTCACCTTTACATTTTCTTTAAAACAGCTTGGCCATTTGAAAAATTATAAGAAAACCGGGCTGTTCCAATGAAAAACATAATGAACTTTACAGATGGAATAGTGATTAAACTGAAAAACCAGTTGGAATGCGTAGGTACGCGAAACTGTTCCTCATGAAACACATAAAATACATATTTGTGCATTATGTAGGTACGGTCAGGAGTCAAAAGTGCAGTTGCACTCTAATAATGCTAAAGTGTAGAAAATTTCTTTGTAAAAGAGGGCCACTGGGCCACAACTGGTTTATTTAATTCTTTAGGTTCTGCGGTACAAAAGAACTGAGTGATGATCCATTGATCCTCTTCTATAAAAAAAAATCTAGATACTTTATTATCGGTAGAGTGCAACTGCACTTTTTACCCCTGACTGTACATCCGTAAACATTTACTGTAGGTACAAGCCAAAGGACATAATCTATATACGTACTAGTTGACCCGGCAAACTTCGTACCGCCTAAGGCACTGAATTGACGAAGCGGTTTTCTCACGCCGTCACGTCGTTCACGGCCGCCGCGGCAGAGGAAACGGCTGTTTTATTTCAAAACTCACGAGACGGTAGATTCACAGCCGCGCCGCCGCCGCCACGATCGCCGCCGTTCTCGAGTTTTAGCTAAGTAGACTAATGAATACCTTTTCATTTTTATACATATACTAGCGGGCCCGGCAAACTTCGTACCACCTAATAGTCTATGAAACTTGTGATCACGGATTTTTTTTTCGTAAATTTTTCCATATTTTCTCACCGTTTAAACCTTCCCTGGACTAATATGAATATTTCAAGGCCAAAATTGGCCAATTCGGTCCAGCCCTATCTTGAGTTTAGCTATTCATTTTTATATATAAGAAGAAGAGGAAGAAGAAGAAGAGAAGATATAAAAGAAGAAACTGACTGACTAACATATCAACGAACAACCGAAACTATCAAGACTAGGAGCGTGAAATTTTGCACCAGGTTTCCTTTTATAATATAGGCGAACACTAAGAGAATATTTTCAAAAATTTTCTCCCTAAAGGAATGAAGCCGCTGGCAGAAGCTTATAATATAATAAGGATGAAAGTTGGAGAAATATCTGGAACAAACAGGGTTGCTGCAAATGCATAATTAATTACTAAAACTAGGTTCATTATCTCAACTCATACGCCGCTTCCAGTTATAAATAGAGACTAATTAATAGACAGCATAACAGAACATATAAATCTGCATCTGAATTGATGCAACTATGTATCAACCCCCTGCTAACTGCTAAGTATCTATATGTGATCGGGAAATTGCAAACGCCCTAAGATTGTAAAATATTGCAAGAAACTGTAAACAATTTTTACTATTCTAAATAAGACACCTCTATGATGGAAACGATGAATTTAGACTATATCGTAGGTACCTACTACCTACACAAAACGATTTTTTCATAATATCGAAAAATACGGATACATACGAAGTCTGCAGTTTTCCGGTGATAAATAAAATATTATTTTTAGTCTATGCGAAACCTGAATTTAAATTGTTCAGAAAAGCAATTGAATCGCTTCCAATTTTTACACCATGTTTTTTTTCCCAAAAAAATACTTAAGGTCACAAATTGAACACCAGCGATACTAAGTACAAAACAGGTCACGGCAGGCCATTGCGGGCATTAGGATCCAGAGAACAAAACCACTCCTCAGTCGCCCAGATGGCCCGGTCATGGTCACCGTTTGTGTGAACAAACTAATTACTTTGTGTTTTTTTATGTTACAATTACGTGTTTTGGGTTTCGCATTTAATAAAAATAAGGTTATCTACAATATGTAAGGGAAAGCACACTGACTAATTAACACCCTGCTTAAATCCTTGGATCTAATAAACTGATTTTTTCACAGATGTTTTAAAGACGTAGACGAAGAATAGGAACGAATTGATCGAAATTAAGGGCTTTAACCCCCTTAATTTCGATCAATTCGTTTCTATTCTGTGTGTCCGGGCATGTGTTTCAAGCAAGCGAAGCCGCAAGCATAAGCTAGTTCAACAATAAATACCTAACAGATGATCCAGTAGGTAACAATTATGACACGCCCCTTTGCCTTAGTTTATAGACAGATAACCTGATGATTATAGATTTATAAAAAATGCACCAGCCACGTGCTTTTATTCAAGATAGTATTATAATTAATCGTAATTATATAAGATGTTGTGAATAACGTGATTAAATACCCATATATTTCCTTATTTATAGCATTTCAGATAATGCTGACTTGAGATCAGTTGTAAGAGTCGCGAGAAAATAATTCCATGCAATGTAACAGGAATGCATTGAACATAAACATGTACATATAATGTACTCGTAGTTAGGACGCTTTCAATTTATGCGTTTTTTGACGGCTTGCTGTGATGCCGATTTGGTGCGTTAGTCGTATTGCGCACGGATGATCGTATTTTTAATGCAAAGCGCGCGGTGCAGCAACCGTACTGCGAACGTTCGACAACAGGACGGCGACGTCACAAGCACCATGTGTTCAATTCGGTGTTGAATAGTGCAATATTTAATCGCATCACTGGCATACAAACGCACGGCAGCCAGATTGTTTTCCTCTTTAAAGCTCCATCTCTTTAACAGGCAGTAAAAGTAGATCGGGTTGAGAGCTACAATCCATCCAGAAAATGGATACAATATTGCAGTCACCTTTTATATACTCATCTCTCTCTCTTTGCAAAGCCTTTTTCATTTAC
The DNA here is from genome assembly GCA_958295575.1 of Leucania comma. NCBI lineage: Eukaryota > Metazoa > Arthropoda > Insecta > Lepidoptera > Noctuidae > Leucania > Leucania comma. The sequence goes on from OY282469.1 coordinate 9,413,640, forward strand.
TTGGAGTTGGATCTCCTCGTCATACTTCGCCAGACGTGTCTGTGAAAAGACGTCTCGACGACCCAACGTCGAGACGTCTTTTTACAAATACCTAATTGCCTACATCTAAAACAGTGATGCCGTTTATATAGAATAAAACGGGAACTACATTAGACCAACGCGCACGTGGGCCACGCTTGATTAGTACGCAGAGTCGCATCGCGTGACTTGGATTTAATGTAGCTCTACGAGTCTAGTTGCCATATAAAATGTATGAGAGACCGACACGCCCAGATCGGTGTGTGTAGCCCACGCGTGAACCACAAGACTGGGCCTTTACATCCGAAGACGGAAATTGGCTCGGATGTTCTCAAGTTAACTAAAACTCACCACTCATTGGTCCTCTCATCGTAGCACTCGACGTGGTAGATGGTGGTGACTCCGTTGAAGCCTCCGATCGCAAAGATCATGTCGTCAATGACCTCGATGGCGAAGTTACTCCGAGGGTTGTACATGTCAGGCACCGGGGCCCAGGTGTTGGCGGCGGGGTCGTATACCTCGCCACTACACATTCGGGAAATGCCGTTGAAGCCGCCGATCACGTAGATCTAAGAAAAAAGAAGTAATGTAAAATACTAGCTTTTTCTCGCGGATTCTTTCCCGTCGGCTATCCTACAATATCCGAGATAAAAGGTAACCCATCGGTTATTTACAAGTTCTATACGTCGTGAATTACGAGTGCCACAGCATGGCACTCGGTGATGGTGCCAGTACTGGGTGTTTGACGCTCAGTAAATGCTTAGAATCAGGAAAGAGGATATCCGCAGAAGAACCAAGGTTTTCAACATAGCACGAAGAATCACCAAACTTAAGTGGCAATGAGTACACATTGCTCGCAGAACAGATGGCCATTGGAGCCGAAAGGTTCTGGAATGGCGACCACGTACCGGAAGAAGAAACGTTGGAAGGCCTCCTACAAGGTGGACCGATAATTTGATAAGGGTTGCGGGAATCCAATGGGTGCGAGACGTACAGGACGGTTCATTGTGGCGACACTTGGGGGTGATCTATGCCCAACAGTGGATATCTTAAGGCTGAAATGATGATGATGAAATACTGAGTTGGTAAACCGCCTATGGTCGGTGTGGGCACGTCTAGTAAAGGCGTATCATTTTGTACTATGTATATTATTTTTTATTTTGTGTTTTTTGCTGTTGTATTTTGTCTGTGTGTTGTTTGTGTGAATAAATATTTGGGTTCTATTTTAGGGTTACGAGATAGACTCTGTGAATCCATGATAACCGTATCATATAGGTACATCATTCACAGAGTATTTCTATCTTTAATAGTTAAAAGTAATTTCTTTCCCATGTAGCAATAGCGATATCCAAACATCTTTAAGTCTGGATATCGCTATTGCTACATGGAAAAGAAATTAGTGTATCATCTGCTTCTAATTATGGTCTTTTCATCGTCATCATTTGCGAGATTGTTTACAAGAGTTACCGTGGCCCTGAAATGCAATCGGCAACTGAAGGAACAAAGGTAGGCCATCTTAGTCAGTAAAAGTCTGACACGCCATCTCCCTCCAAAAGGATAAGTTACTTTAAGATGTCCCACTGTCGTAACTTCACGCATTCACTAAACTCCTAAGGCCCTCGCAAAGTATTGGAACTTATAAATATATTATATTCCATTATGACTCAAGTTTCGCGCGACGTAGAGACTTGGCCTATATGTTACGATTCGAATAAATCTGGATAAAACCAGTGCTTTCTGCATAGGTCCGTAAAGGAATACAAACTATGTCGATAACATTTTTTTGAAAGAGTCTTCGCTTCGGCGTAATATTATGACCTGCGCTGATCCTGAAATGATAACGCCATTTTGAATAATCATATGATTAATAATATTATTCGTATATATTCTAATATTATCTATGAGACTGTTAGCATAGTGTTATGCTTTTTGTTATGTAAACATCTCAGTGCAAAGGTCTGTATCATGTCTTGTAGTTTTTTTCAAGTCTGTCATACACCAAGACGATTATAAAGATCTACCCAAAATTAAGTTCGGCATAAGAGCAATAGATTTTATTTGCTAGTCTGTTTCGTCCCATTCCTAAACATAGGCCTCCATCCACATTTTGCGAGCCCACGATTTCTTCTTAAATCTGTCCAGTTCGTCCCGCCATCTCCTTCATGATCTGCCGTAACCACGTCTCACTGTGTTAAGTTAGGGCACCACTTCTGTGTTACTTTGGCCTACAGTATACCGGGCATGTGGCAGATATGTCCGGCCCAGAAGATAATAACATAAAAAAAGAATTCACAACATTTTGATTCTTCACTGTAAATACTGCTATAGTCCTTCTGACCAATATCGGCCATGGTTAGAAGGCAGCCAATTTCAGTGGAGACAACCAATCGAAGCGGGAGACACTTGGTACACAAGTTTGTGAGCAAGCACTCGTGCAGTCTCTATTCTTCACTCACATATGGACAGACAATAATCTGACACGACCGGGTAAATCTCCGGCCAAAGATCATTGATACAAAATATTTGACATACCGGTCGCGATGGGTATGGGACTGTCGATGAGCTCTGCCCCACCTAGGAGATGTAGGATTAAGTCCAGTAAGTCATTTGACATACCAACTAGTGGCGTAGCTAAGTGACCAACGACACTGGGGCAAAAAAAAAACTGGAGCCCCTTTTTTACGCGGGATACCATCTAATAACTAAATAAGCGGGAGGGTGTGTCAGATTTTTACTGACTAAAACCAGTTGCCGTTTTTGAAGTAGTGTTGCAACCTTTTTTATTTCGTTTTTGTAGGTGGGGAAAATTTTTCTTTAGTTCTAATAAGAGGTTCGTCAATCAGGTTTTGGGCCCCTCTGAGCTTGGGGGCCTCGGGATCCCCAGCTCCGCCTAGCCTTTAAGGTATTACCTTAGTAGTACCAACATGAAGAATGCCTCACACATAAGATTACAAGCAATAATACCTAAGTACCTTGTTGTGGTAAGCGATGCATGAGACGCCGGAGCGGCGCGAGCGCATAGGCGCCAGGTTGGTCCACTGGTTCGTGTCAGGGTCGTACACTTCCACGCTGTTCATGCACTCCTGGCCGTTGAAGCCGCCCGTTATGTAGATCTTGTCTGAAACAACAACAATAAAATTAATTCAGATAATTCTTCTAGTTAAATAGATACGTATACATACTCACTAATAAACAAATTACAGTAAGGGTTTGTTTACGGAGACGCTGCGCGTTGGGCGGTCGTCGTACATTGCCATATGTTTGTGTTGGCGTGTGCGATGACGCAGCTCGCTGCTGCAATGTACGACGATCGCCCAACATGCGCGCAACGCGCCGCGTCTCTGTAATCAAGCACTAAAAGCTTAAAATTAATAGGGTGTAACAATTTTTATGGACTACCTTTAGACGGATATCATGATGTATCTACACTTACTGTCTAACGCTTACGTTAACGTTTCGCGGGCGCGACGAGTGACCACAGGTTGGTACGGTGATTGAACCGCTCCGCCACATTCTATCGGTGATGACCACAGAAATCATGGTGATGGTAGTCGTACCGACTCGTACATGTACACTTACTATCTAACGCGGCTGCGCTTGCGTCGGATCGTTGCGCGTTCATGGGCGCGACGAGCGACCACTGGTTGGTGCGGTGGTTGAACCGCTCCGCCGTATTCTGTCGGTGATGGCCATCGTACCCTCCCATCGCGTATATCGTCTCCCCTAGAACCGCCACTGACACATAGCAGCGACGTGCGTTCATTGGTGCTACCTGTAAGAGAAAAATATGCAATTAATTGAACGCTATAAAGGCGATGACGTCCCAATCCAGTATGTGCATACCGGATATCTATGGTGCATACTAATGCTACTTGGGAGTTTCCCCTTCCATCAGTTTTGAAAGTTTTCTAACATGATTCACAATATAGAACGAATTTGAAAATTTCTTTTCATTTGCGATTTTAGATACATTTACTTTTAAAAACAATATTGAATAAATTGAATCAAGTAGGTACCCAATTGATGTTCAAATGAATAGTGACCATCTAGCATCTGATGGCTAGCAAATTATTAAAAAAAAAACATCGGATATTTGATTAATATTACTATATTATTAATATACCTCTCGCCAGGACTTGGTGACTGCGTCGAAGCAGCGGCAGGAGTTGAAGTAGTCCATACCGTCGAAGCCACCGATCACGTAGATACAGTAGCCGAGGACGGCTGTGCCGTGGTATGCTCGGGGTCCTGCAGGGTCAACTTCTTCTACCTGAAAAATGCAAATTATTTTAGAAAGCAAAATTCAAAGTGGTGTTCTCTGTAACTAGGCTTATCTTTCCCTAACAACATCCATATTGCTTAGTATGGACGTTGTTAGAGAAAGACAAGTCGACAATACAAAGGCTTTTTCAATATGTACACTTACTCCAAAACCCGCTCTTATCTCTACCGCTTTTAGGCACATACTAGTGCGGAAAAGTGCGTAAGCTCACCCCCATCATGATTTAGTATGTTTATCGTATCAGGCTGGGCGTTAAGCGACCCCCACGGGCCGCCGGTCAACCCTCGTTTATTTACATCGAAAAAAGCCCTAAAGTAATTTTTTTAGTATTGTATTTTCCAACGTTCGAACATTATCACCATCGGCTTGAGATTGATCTGCTCCGGTATTGACTAAAATTGTGGTTATATGTTTATGGTAATAAAAAACCAGGCAAGTGCGAGTCAGACTTGTGCACCGAGGGTTCCGTACAAACCTACCTATGAAAATAATCCAATTCCCGAATCGAGTCCAATAAATTTTTCCAAAACGGAAAAAAAAATTGATGACGTAACAACAAATTTACAGCTTTCAGATTTTTCCTATACTAGTACTATAAGACCTTGCTTCTTGCCAAATTTCAGGATTCTAAATCAACGGTACTCTATGTCAGTGTTCCCTTTGAGTGTCGAAACATACGTTTTTTTGCGATATAAATGACCGTATCTTTTTTTCCCGGTAACTTAGAGGTTTGATTTATTCACAGCTTCAAGGGATCTGAGTATATGGTTTTAATTTCAACTCGATACCTTTACGAGTTGGCGAGATAAAGAGTCTTGACAGAGACAGACAGACAAACAGACGGACAATAAAGTGATCCTATAGAGGTTCCGTTTTTTCCATTTGAGGTACGGCAATCCTAAAAATGGTGCCTACCTTTATCCAACGATCCGCTCTCGTATCATAGGTTTCAATAAAAGCTGTCGGTGAACCACCGCTCCATCCTCCAATTGCGAACAGAACCTGAGTTAAGAGACGGCAATTAGTTCTTTTAAATTAGTAGGTTTAAAAAAACACTAAGTTCAAAAAAATATACTTGAGAATATTTTCATTGTTTATGTTAAACTGTTAATGTAAATGTTCTAGGCAAGCGTGCTCCATCGTTAACTACATCATCGCCTACCATCTGGTAAAGTGCGAGTCGAAGAATAATAAAAAAAATATTTGACGTTTTTTTTATGGTAGGTAAAATCATCCAATGACAAATCCCGCCCTTGGGCGGAGCGGGAAATAGTGTCAGACTCTTACTGACTAAAAAAATACCCCGTTCCTTCGTTGCCTATCGTGCCGGGGCCGGGCCTTCCTTTCAGAAACTGACCCATGACCCAGGCAGGCTTCGACTCTGCCTGCCTGCTGCTAGCAGGCTGGGCCTCTACGGTTTGCTGACAGCTCCTTGAGTCGCGCGGGAACAGTACGCGCCGTTGGCGACTTGGGCTCGGTCCGGTCGGTTACCGGACGATCGCAAGCCCGCGTCTACGATGGCCGGAAATCGGGATCGGAATCCCGACGGCGGCTGGGGCAAGCATCCGGTTGCCTCTGCCTGATATTATCGGCCTCCTCCTTTGCTAGCATTCCTGCTTCGCAGAAGGAGGCGAACGCCTGCCATCCCTCCTCACTCCGGACCATGGCCTAAACCAAGGCCTGGCGACAGAGATCGCTGCCGCCGATCGCCCCCACGAGGACACGGAGATGCTCTGCCCAGGCGGGGCACCCCTCTACAGTGTGCTCCACCGTGTCCTCCGAGTGTAATATTTGACATGTTAATATTTGCGATTGGGTTTAGATTAGACCACCACTGTTAACCGGCAACCTAATAAAATTAAAGCTTAGTCGCTGTCGTAGTATTAATATAATAACGATGATAAAGATTTATAAAATTACAAAGAAAAAAATAACATTACTTCGTGTGGGACTCGTGGCCGAGCAATCTCCGGCGTAGCAACTTCACCGTCTCTCTGAGCAATCATCTCCAAGTCGTACAGAAACTTCAAGGTTTCAATAATAATCGGCCGTGAACCTTCGTTACCAGTTACGTATGGATGATCTTTTACGTTTTCTAAGAAAAACTGAAATTAAAAACGCAATGCATTAATTAAATTATAATGTATGCGGCACACGAAGAACTGTTTGCATTGTTCCCACAGACGAATGAAGTTTAATGACATCTCCGGGTGTATTTGAACGACCTTCTTCCAAGCTTCTCTTATCCATAGCTCTTAATTAAACAGAACGTTTCGGGAACACTTTCAATGTGTTTACACCAAAGGAGTGTAATTTTCTACCGGTCTCGAAGCCGCGACACGTAGCGTAGCGTACCAACCAATCGCTCAATAGCAGCTATAGCCTGGTGGTCTTTAAGCCAAGATGTTTTTTTATTTTTTTATTCCACAACTATCACACAACGTCGTCTAGTCCCAAGCTAAGCAGAGCTTGTGTTATGGGTGCTAGACAACTGATAAATATACTTATATATGTCTAAATACATACATATTATAGATAAAATACACCCAGACACAGAACAAATGATCGTGTTTATCACACAAACATTTGTCCTGGGTGAGAATCGAACCCACGACCTCCGGCATAACAGTCAGGGCCACTACCTACTAGACCAACAGGCCAGTCAAATTACTTCTGGACTGGTGTGCTCCATTATCAATCACATCATCGCATAACATTATGTGGGATAGAAATGTAAAAACATACTCTAAACAACTATATTAATAAGACTTTTTTATAAAAACTAATATTTACTTGGGTGTCCAGTAGTCCGAGTCGTATACTGCCCATCAGTTTAACGGTGTGCTGCCAACGGCTGTCGGGGTCATAGTTGACCCAGCGCAGCACCGCTTCCCACACCACCTCCTCACTCTTCACGTTCAGTTCGTCTTCGAGTATAATCGAGTTGAGTTCCTCGAGAGGCAGGTGGAGGAATTCATCGCTTTGGGTCGCCACGGTCACAAAGTAACGCAGAAGGTAACGCCTACCGTCTGCTTCAAGCTTATAACAAAACACGCGTCTGCAACAACGCCACCTAGTGTTAGTTAGTCAGCTTACTTTAGACATAATCTGTTGGTACTGTACTCTTGAACAATTTTAAAATAGATAGTACATAATGTAGGTATATCTGATACAGGAAGGACCATCTCCCAATGTCGTGTTATCAGAAATAAAGAAACAAATTTATTTAGCACACAGAACACATAATGAAGAAACAAATACATAGAAACTTAAAGTGTGGCTCACGGTTGCTGAATGGAATTATTTAGAACTCCAGTTCAGCCAGCATAATGCCAGAACTATCAGCCTATAATTTTCCTAGTGGCAGTCAGACTTGCTTTGTTTGACCGGGATATACACCGTTAAATTTTGATCGTTTTAATCTCATGGAGGGTCGACTCGGTACATCAAACACTATCGATTTGTAAATATGAAATTAAAAAATAAAGTACTTTTATTAAACTCGAATTTTAAAAAAACAAGTTCATTGACTCGTTCACTTAAAGAAATTAATTTCGTACTTGCGTATAATAATTCGAGTTTTAGAAAAAAGTCCTTTATTTTTTTATTTTATCTTTACAAATCGATAGTGTTTCATTTACCGGATCGACCCATTACGGGATTAAAACGATCAAAATTTAACGGTGTATAGAGTCCGCGTGTATGGTGTAAGTGGACAATATCTTAGGGTGTTTTTAATATCGTGCGGATTTTATCACGCATGCGGATTTGCTCCGCATGCGTAAGGTCCGCAAAAGTCCTTTTTGTACAAGTATTTATTGTAATGCGTGCAATACGCACGCGGGACGCGTTTTCTTACCTTTGCATTTTTTTGCATGCGAAGCAAATCCGCAAGATATTTAAAACAACCTTAAACGGATTCCTCTCTAGGATAAGGGTTTCTAAACGATGTCACTGTTAATGTGACGTCTATCCTGACCTATCTGACAAAACGCCACTAACCTCGCAAACATCATAATACCCAGACAGTTCTTGGGATTAAGCGAGGCCCTCAGATGGTCACAGCAGAGCTGCAGGACGCCAAGGAAAGCGAGGTAGTCGGCGGTCATGAGCAGCTCGTGCACGTTGGTGTCCGTCACGTCGATGCGGCGCAGGTACGCATACTCGATCAGGAGCAGCAGGATTTCGGAGCGCACGCCCGATATCAGCACGTCGCTTTGTTCGCGAGAGTGCAGTGTTGTTGTAAATAGAGCCCTGTCAACAGTAAGGTATGGTTCAATTTGCGTAGTATACTAAAACTACTACTATAGTACCCGGCATATAAGTTAAACCATTTGCTGTGGTTGCGCGCGGCAACCCACTTCAATTGGGATGCGAAAATCGGTTACTGCACATTTAAGATCGACCGTCATGATGGTTCAACATGTGTGACGAGGAATATGACCAATTTTCGGCTCTAAGTGGAGGTGGAGGGCTGCGCGTAGCGGATGGTTCAACTTATTTGTCGCGTACTATACTACAGTATAAGAAATAAAGAAAAAAATCAGTGCCATTAACCAGATCTACTGGAGGTATGTACCTATTTTATCTATCCTATCGAGCAATTCATAATTAAATCTGTCCCATGTTATGGACTACTTTTCAAAGGTTTTTCTTATCTATGTCTTATTTAATTCCATTGACAATGAACTCTCTTATCCACAGATGACGAAAGATGGGACATTATAGGATAAGTACATTTTCTTCGAATGGGAATTTCGCAAGTCAATGTGGGAGGCCGTCTAGCCGGGATTATTTGTGGCGGTTTACTAAAGTTGCAGATCCTCCAATAATAATCTTTAAAGCTTAGCTATTACTGTAGGATATAGGCTTTTGGATGGGGTACCGCTGGTAGGAGAACAGCAAGACTGGAATGCACTGGATAGTTCTCACGCACTGAACTGACTTGACTAGCCTGTTGGTCTAGTGTTTAGTGGCCCTGTCTACTATGCCGGAGGCAGGGTGGAAATCGAACCCAGTTAGTGGTGTGTTCGATGACCACTGAAGACAAATGTTTTTGTGATGAGCACGATCATTTGTTCTGTGTGTGGGTGTAATTTACCAATAATATATATGAATGTTTATCTGTTGTCTAGTACTCATAGCACAAGCTCTCCTTTGTTTAGGCTTGGTGGTAAAAGTTGTGGAATATCATTATTACTGAAGTACCTACCAAGTACAAAAAAAGATGAACATTATAGTTTGTCCTAATCTCCGAAACTACTCGAAACCTACCAAACTACCTAATCTTGAAACTAGCTATGAATAAAGAGTGAAAATCGTACAGGAAGTATGGGCTGCAGGCAGAGAGTATGGCGCGGTGCACGGGAAAGGCGGCGCCGTCGTCCGCGCGCACGATCGCGTCGCAGAGCAGGCGGCACTCGCGCAGTCGGTGTAGCGCCTGCATCGCCGCCACCGACATGCACCGTCCAGTCTCGCGACCCGCCGTCTGACCACCACAACCAACGTTACAAAACTACGCTTACACTGGCTTGGAACCATCTAGGTTCTTAATTTGCTCAGGAACGCTTAATATGGTGGCTTATAAGCTTTGCCGCAATTAAGCTCCGAATTTTGGTATTCAGGCTTAAAACTGACACTGGTGATAAACAGCAGTGGTAAGTCACATTCCAGTTCCTTTATATTGTTTTAAATTATGAAAATGTAACGCCACACATAACGCCACATATGTATTATTGCAAAACAGGGTCTGACGTCACGCAAATCCATCGTTGCCGTCGTGCAATTAAAGTTCTCCGCACTATTGTACCAAACCCAACATTCGTCTGGTTGCTAGATCCGCCTCTTTCATTAGAGGTTGCGGAACTTACGGAACTTGGGTTAGCAATTACACCACTGCAACATCGAACAATTAACTGAAATATGGCACACCATATTAAACGTGTCTAAGCAAATAAAGATACTAGATCGTTCACTACCTTGAGTAAGTGTTTCCGGCGAAAATAAATTGTTGAAAAAATTGCCAGTGCCAAGATTAAAGTTGAAAGAAGGATAACTATGTCGATCCGTATTCCAAGTTGTGTGATACATTGGTGGAATGTTAAATAGGTTGTAGAAAAATGGTTCCCCCAAGTTTTCTTCTCTTCTGGCTAGAAGAAAATAACATGAAAATCCCAAAATGATAGTTGTTTTGGTTGCTGGTATTAAAATAGGCAAGCGCACTCTCATTATGCGCGATTGTGCGTAGCTAGGGATATTCAGAGCTTTAAAATATTTAAAGTTTCAACAATTTAAGGCCAATAGTCTTCGTTTAGATTCCGTTGATGTTTATTAAGTTTGAAAAAGGGATAATCTCATCTAATTCCCGCAAATTCCAGCAATTCCCGCGTGTGCGGCTGCAGCGGTACATCCACGCCTCTGACACATTAGTACTTACTGTGTTATTCGGGTCGTTTTCCATTTCAGTGTGACTTTAACGCAAAGTCATCATTATTAAATTGTCACGCATTAAAAAAATCTTAAGTGTAAATTGGACGTGTCGACACAATCGAGATTTGGCTCAATAAATTTATAAAAATAACCGTAAAAAATAACTCAAAATAGCAGAATCAAGTCATTTGATAAAACATTTTAGGTTAGCAAAAAAATGATATAAGAATGACAATCATGTCACACCTTTTTTTTCCAGATGACATTACTGGACAATAGTATTTTCATTTTCAGCGGTTACCTTGCTGAAATCAAAAACGTTTATAATGATACTTTTTCAGTAGATAACGGCGTCCGTGGTGTTCGTGCATGAAGGTTTGGAGTTAAAGGTTGTACTTAAAAGTTTATACTGTTTATGTAAAGTCAATGAAAAAAGAAACAAATGTATTATTTTGTTTTTATTAAGACAAAAACATAATTTCTCACAAAGCTGTCACATTCGTAGCCACACACTATCGTGTGTGGCTACGCTGTTATATCTAACATTAGCAGATATTTTATAGTAATTACTCAATTAACATACCTATACATATCTACATAGTTGCTTCTAATCTTACAAATACAAAAATATTTACAAAAAATGCCTTGGCGAAATACAAGTTGGCAAACGGTGCAACACTCTTAGAATATTGTTGGCCATCAAAATTAATTTGTACAGTAATCTGCACTAATCTCAGCTGCACATCATGCTGCACTGAACTCAGTTGCATTATATTCTGCACTAAACTCTCTTGCACAATGTTCTGCATTAAACTCCGTTGCACAATATTCTGCACTAAACTCCGTTGCATATTATTCTGAACGGAACTCAGTTGCGTAGTACTCTGCACAAAACTCAGTTGCGCAGTATTCTACAGTAAACGTCAGTACATTTTTGTATGAATACTTCTTTCTTAACTTTATGGTAATGAGGTTCAGTTAAGCGGAGTGGTAGTTTCCTTTGCGTGGATGCCATCTGCTCTCAGTCGTGATAACAGTGACTTGTATACTACAGGAGCGAAAGGCAGTACCACACCACGCTCTTGCATTTCACCTGGAAAAAAATGAAAATTCATTTTAACCCTACGTTAAAAAAACCAAGGACGATGCATCTTGTGGGTGGCTTTCCAACGCAGCATCTTCCGGTACGCGGTTGCCATTGCAGAACATTCGGCATTGTTATGAGAGCAACATGCCCAGCCCACCATACACCATGGCTGATAGTCCAGACCATACATAGCCCACTGGTGTCTCTTTACACCTTAATGGCCACTTTTCGTCGCTCCTGCTTGTGGTGTAATCTTAGGAGATCTAAGTCCTTACCATCTAGCACCATCTTGGCGGCGATGCCGGTGGGCAGGCCCACAGTCCAGGCCATGGCGGTATGCTTGCTGGGGTCTCCTCGCACCGTCATGGTGACTTCACGTCGCTCTCGCTTGCCATCACTCCACGTCACTCCGAGCTCATGGCGGAGTACTACCAGGTCCGTTTCGTCTTTTTCTGTAATGGATATATCGATACATAAGTTTTAAGTATAAGCGTGGGTGGTTGTGAGACTTCCTCCAGCTCAAACACAAAATCATTTATTTCACAGACGCATGGGTACTAATAGAACGTCAGAAACTAGCGCACGGTTCCAATTGGTTGTTTCCTATAGAGCAGAACTGGCAAGAAACTGCGCGGTTACTCTTTTTAAAAAAAATATTGATTCTACAATATTTCCATTTTACAAATATTAATCGATAAGAGAACAATGTAGACCGGTCAGCTTTCACATACAAGCACAATAAATATTGTAATCCATGAATACGTGGAGTCTACGGTGTTCTCACATTCACATTATAAAAAAAAACTACACAAAAATAAAAATAAACCTATCAATAAATTGTAGATGTATGCAATAATTACTAGTGAAATTAAGGCGGCTGTGGTTTAAACAGTATAAAGAACATTTCAAAAACTGTGTCACAGGAGAGGAAGAGAAAAAAAGTATCAGCATAAATAATTAAGTTAAAACAATGATGTAGCAATTAAGAGATAACTTTAATTGCTCCATCACTGTTTTAACTTAATTATTAAAGCAGTAAGAGCTGTCAGGGCAGTCACATGTGCAGAAGTAGTAATTGCCAAACCAGCGTGTCTTCAACGTAGTCTTTTACCTGTTAATACGCTTTCTTAGCAAGGACTCGTTTAAGTTGAAAACCCACAGATTTGAAAACCCATAGGTTTTCAACTTTCCCTCGCTAAGTTCGGTAACCGACTAAGGCTTGACTAAACTTGTTATATAAACGTATGCTGTCAATAAGAAATGACTTGTTTGTCTTATCTAACCTTCATTTGTGTATGACAATTTCAGATTTATTACGTGTATTAAATTAATATTATGTAAATCATTTCTAATTTTAAAAAGTCCTGAGTTTTTACGAACATGCAAAATACTCTCATCGAATGTTTCTAAGAGTCTCGCGAGGTCTGACTTATTTTGTAAATAGCCCTTATTGCTTTGTTGCCAGATAAAAAATAGATTCTACATTAACTGCAGATCCCCATAACTAAATACTATAAGACATAATACTGTGAAAATAGGCATAATAAACTAACCTAGCTGTGGCTACATCTGTCAATTGCCTTATTTTTTCGTACAGTACATGCAGCTGAGCTTAATTTACCTGAGAGAGTTCTAATGAGGGGGCCTTATTGCAATTTTAAATTTACAGTTATACCTAAAAATATAATTTTCACAATAACATCAAGTTTTTTGCCGTCAAGGATTAGATTGGGGCCAAGTTGAGGGACATTCGGTAATAAAAACTTTAGACATTTAGTTTTGTTCGCATATAGTAAGACGTCATTAACTGCGAACCACTTCGAAAGAACAGCTAGACCTTCGTTAACCTGTAAGACCTCCGTATCTTTTCTATCTATTTTAAAAATAAGAGAATTATCATCAGCTAATAGAATTATATCAGATAAATAAGCTATCATGTAAAGAAGATCATTAATATAAACCAGAAAAAGGAAATGACCAACAATTGAACCCTGAGGCACTCCTATCCTTACTAAAGTCCCCGAAGACGTTGCCCCAGTCACAGTTAGTTTTTGCTGTCTGATAATTAAAAAAAAATAAGATCAGCAGCTTGTCCACGAATTCCGTAATGGTAAAATTTACAGATCAGAGTATATTATGGTCAACGCAGTCAAATGCTTTTGAGAGGTCACAGAATATGCCAATTGCATCCTGGTATTTTTCCCATTTTTCCTTGTGGTAAGGCTTCTGGTGCTTTGAGTTTCGAGTTTCATTTTCGTTTTCCTTCGTGTAGTTCTGGTGATTTGAACTAAACGAAGGAAAAAGAATATGTAAGGATCGAAGCAGGTGGCATTTTGTGAGTAACTACCATTATGTGATTTTGTATATAAATGTGTACTAAGATATCAATTCATAACTCCTATTCACGTTATTGCAACTAGATCCAGAGGGATTCCGCACACGACAACCACTACACACCAGCAGACTAACCCCTATTCTATTTTAAGTTCTAATAGTCCATCCTAAGGTTATCTAGTAGATGTTGTTGCCAGCAATAAAATCACCATTGTATCCTTAGGGCTTAGATTTAAGTTTTTGTAACGATTTTGGTTTACAATAAAGTTTATTTTATTCTATTTAATCTCCAAGTTCTCCCAGATTCTCTAGTGACTGCACAAGGTGCTCACCAGCGGGACCGATATGCTCTGAATGACCATATTAGTCGTAAGCACCTAAGGTAGTAGGTACCTTTGATGCTTGAAGAAGATCAATGAGACCACCAGTCCAAAAATTACGCAGGTGATAACTATAACATTAATTTAAAACTCCAACTTACGCAATTGCAATCGCTTGCTAAGGTAATGGCTGACAGTGTCGAGTGGAGTCCCACACTTGACGATCTCCACGTCGTCCAGCAGCCCCAGGGATTCCAGCGACTGCGCGCCCGCGGGCCCGATACGCTCCGATAGCCTGGTGCGCAAGTTCTCGAAGAAGATCGACGAGTCAACCAGCCCGAGGAGTTCACAGGCAAATTGACGCTGCACAAAAGAATGTAAAAGTTACCCATCGATTTTTAGATGCGTATTTAGACAAATTTATTATTATGTTGATTTGTCTTGTAAATCGTACCATCCTAAAAATTTAGGTACCCTGTTCAAGACCATTAGGTATTATTCTATGTTTATTTATGTACAATTTTTTTTTTAAATAACACTAAAAAGATCTTATTCTGAAAACAGCATCAAAATTGCGGATTGTCCTTTGAATACCGTAATTAGAGATACAATAGAAAGACAATAGGTGTGCGGGCACCGGTGTCCTCTTGGGGCTGGACAGTTTAAACGAAGGAGCAATATGCATTTCAAATATTGTTATGACGAAGAGTGTAGGCGTGGTAGGGACATCTCGCTTTCTCTTTTGAACTAGTAGTAGTGTAGTTTATGGCGGTGACGTCACATTTCTGTGTATGCGTCCTTATTCTGTTACTTGACAGTTTCCCCTTCCCTCAGTTTCGTGTTAGGTATAAACGGGACAGGACAAGTGAAACAGCAGCTAGCCGGAACGCACTGACGCTTTATTGGATTTAAATTTAATAATACTCTTGCACAGGAGAGCGCGGGTGCGGGGTGCGGGGTGCGGGGCGCTGCGCGGGGTTGTCCGCGTATGCAGTCCTTCAAGCCGCGCATCGCTAGTCTATGCATTACGTACCCAACAATCAGATTCTTTTTTATTTGCGATTTTGTATAAAGTTACTTTTACCAAGTCCTGTTTTCTATTAATGCGGCTCGCATACGTCCGGCTTGGCAAGTTACATAACTCGAGTATAGAGAAAAATGATGTGCAATGTAAAACATACCCATGTGATCTTAGGTCCATCCGGATGTAAAGACGTGTGAGGGTTAGGGTCCACCAGACCGAACAACTGCATCGCTATCATATTATCCGCGAAACCTGCATAGATACAAAATATTAGTTATACAAGCTTTAATCCCGTGGAGAGTCAATCCGCTACATGAAATGTATCGATTTATAAAGATAAAATTAAAAAATAAAGTAGGTACTTTTTTTCTAAAATTCAAATTAATATATGCATGTACGAAATTAATTTCTTTAATTAAACTACAGCTGAGCGAGTCCAATGACCAATAGGTAGTTGTCGGTCGTTGCGTACTAACTACCTACAGATCTTTGCACTTGATTCATGGCAACTGATTTGATTGGAGGATGTTACAAAGATGATGGAAGTTTGTATGGAGAAACCGACTTTCATGCGGGCGAAGCCGCTGGCAAAAGCTAGTATTATGATAGTAGGGAGACACTAAGATAAACCTTTGTATCTGATAGTTCCTCTGAACATAGTGTGCGCGTCCTCGATGCCGTACAGCCTGGAGTAGATGGTGCTGTCTCTGTTGGGGAAGCCCTCGAAGGCGAAGCCTGGCAAGAAGTTTAGTTCACGAGCCACTGACATCAGCTCTCCTCCGCTCAGTACTTCTACGATCTGAGAAACAGAATTAAATAAACCATTTTATCTGGATAAACAAATAATTGGTCAATAATTAAGCATGTAAAAAATATTGGACCCGTATTTTTAAAGCCCCACATACCTCTGTTGAAGTCAAGGGAGACCCTCTCTTTTTTTATTCAGATAACATCACGTATCTGGTCGAACAGATAGGTGTTGTGTCTAGTGGGGGCAACTGCCCGATAGTTGATTTCGGGCTCTAGTAGGTATATGTCCTAATTGCGAAGAACTCTAATATCGTGATGCATGATTTTTGGATGATGAAAAGGAAGAATCTTCAGACCACACTGATATTAACTTCTACTTTTTTTGGCCAACTACCTTTTTTTTATTTTTTATAAACTAGTGCTTGACTGCAATCCCACCTGATGGTAAGCAGTGATGCCTTTGCTTTCAGACTGACATAAACATTCAAATCGCTCAGAACTTTGCTCGTTTGTGACAGCATAAATGCCAGTTTTATCAAATCAATGATAATTTACGAAAATAAAGCGCATCAAAAATAAAAGTGGGGATCCAGGTTTATGATGTCACTTTTATGTAGATAAATAGTGTATCTATAGAATTGTATAGGTATATCAAACTAAATTTCAATGCACTGTATAGTTTTCATTTATTGTCTATCTACGTCACTATATCTGACAGACCAATTGTAGGTACAGGAGGATTTTGGAAAAGGAAACCGGCATGTCTTAGAACCAAAAATTCGAAGACATGTGACATTCACCAAACCGCACAGGACCCGCGTGGTGGATTACGGCCCATTCTCTCTCCTAGAGAGGAGGCATGAGTCCTACTCTGAATGCTAATGTTATTAGAAATCATATTTAAATATTCATATTTAAATTCTAGGTATATTCTTGTTTTCTTGACCAATGTCTACTAAAATAAAAATAAAACAAATGACTTCACTCGCTCTAGGGTGAAACGAGAGGCGTTTTCAGAAAAAAAAAACAGAATAATTTCTATTGGTTCACAAAGAAACCTTTAAAAAGTTTCTGTAAAGTGTCCATTTCATCAGCTCTATAATTCGTATGTGTAAGATAAATCATAAGATAAATTACCTGTCCTTTGCTCAGATACTTGGCAGCAGAAATAGTGTTGAGCAGCACGCCTCGGGGGTTCCATGAAAATTTGTACCTAAGCGCGTTGTCACTGAACTCTGGGGCTGGTAAACCTGAAATAATAGGAAAGTTAGACGGTTTCTGATGGTGAAATATAAAAATAAGAGAAATTCTTAGGATAAGATTTCCTTACGGACGTCAAAATTTGCGCTAAAAACAAAAGCTATATAACTTTAAATTGCGTTGACTTTGAAGTTTTATTTTTGCTACTCCACGCATTCCTTAGTAACACAAGTATTTATAAACAAATAAAACTAATTACTTTTATATCTATATTTAAGAAATATTTAAATTTTGAATGAAGATGTATAACGTCAAGTAATGACATAATAAGTTTTTACTTAGTAACAAGTAATTACTTCTTTATAAATACGGGTGTAAGAGGGTCTTCTTGATAGATGAAAAAAAAAGTGATCCTATGAGGGATCCGTTTTTTCGGTAAGAAAACATTAAATGGAATTACTCCTGTATTGTGCGTGCAATCACAAACATGTACACTCACATACACAAAACAACCAGACCTGTAACACCTATCAATAGGCTGTACTAATATTTATTCTGTGCGGAGATCGAAACCGCAACCCGCAGCACAGCAGGCAATACCTCAGCTTACTACGCCAATCGTGCCGTTATTATATTGTTTACCTCCACAGTATGAAACGAATGAGTCGATTCTTCCTCCATGGTTCTGGATGTCGTGAATGCATTCGAGAGCGAGCAAGTGGTCGATGCCGGGGTCCAAGCCAACCTCGTTCAGCAACGTGATACCAGCATCCTTTGCACTGGAAATATATATTTTATTTTTCACATTTTAGGAAAGCTTACAGACTAATAACAACGTAAAGATTTAAAAGTAATAAGTCAAAATAAGTAAAATTAGTTTACGTAAAATTTCCTAAAGTATCTAATAAGTAACCTAAAATTAAAACTACAGAATTATTATTCATTCCTTAGATTGGCTTAAACATTTTTGAAATGTACTTTTTATTTTCTTCATTCCGATATCCTACCGGATAGGTTTGGTTACATAAAATTATTAGAGACTTGCAATTTAGCGCCAAAAATCCGCCATTTTGTTTTT
Organism: Leucania comma; assembly: GCA_958295575.1. NCBI lineage: Eukaryota > Metazoa > Arthropoda > Insecta > Lepidoptera > Noctuidae > Leucania > Leucania comma. Next base: position 9,432,162 of record OY282469.1, read on the forward strand.
TTTTTAAAAACTCCTTTTCTGAGGGATGCTTTGATTTTTGAGACCAATAACGATACCTTAGAATTGAGACTTTTTCACGAATACAATCTATAATTATTTCTTCTAAGCATTTTGAGGCAGTCAAGACTTGCTAGCCTGTCGGATTTCTATCGTTTACCTACATTTCGGGAACTGTACATCGGAATTTAAAATATTTTCACACAACGCCATCTAGTGTCAAACTAACACACAGAGCTTGTGCTATGAGTACTAGACAACTGATAAACATACATAATATCATTGATATATATGTACTACGCACCATAATATATATATTTCTAAATACATACTTGATAAATTACACCCAGACACAGGACCAATGATCGTGCTCATCACACAAACGTTTGTCTTGGGTGGGAATCGAATCCACGACCTCCGGCGTAGCAGTCAGGGTCACTAACCACTAAACCAACAGGTCAGTAAAAAAAAAAATGTACAATTCAAACCGCCAATTTAGATTAACATTATCGGGCCACTATACGATAAGTCGATCGTTGATTGTTTATTTTATAGAGTTAAGCGATGCGCGCACCGGTGACTTTAGTCACGGTGACTTTTATGTGTTTGTCACTGTCACGTCACGTATCCAAGGTGGAATGCGCGCACGACGAGCGACAGTGACGAAACTTTTTTGAAATCGAAGTAAAGATGGGACCGATATTTGTCAGTATTAGCTAATATGAATATATTCGTCTAGTAATATCGTAATATTTAAACTAATATTTGAGTATTAGTGATATCTGAATATGATGGAATACCAGATATTACTGCTGTATTTGTATTCAATAAACAGATATTATTTTTGAGATAGTATCTAGGTACTATTTGATATTGCTACGTATATATTAATGTTAATGCCTATGAGTGATACATTTATTTTCATTCGTACATTTGTTGCCATATTAGTGAGTGAATATGATCCGCGGTAATCGAATGAATCCCGAGTGACATTATATTCACAAAATATTTTTTTATTATATTTAATATTATTCGACCTGTGTTGAATGGTCCTGACATAATTATGTGAATATTAAATATTAGCATATCAGATTTAGTCGGATTACTAATACATGAATCCATTGAATATCACTAATATCTTAGCGAATACTAATGTATCAGTCACAACTCTAAATCGAAGCGTCATTTGTCGCAGTGGCGTAGCGTGGGTTTTCGCTGCATGGGGCCGCCCTTTGTTTTTTGTTATTAATCGACTAAACATTTGGTTTAATAGACGTAATCAGTAATTCGTACCACTTATTGAAAGTCAAGATATACCACTGCTTCTCAAAATCGGCTCAAAGTGATGATGCATTCCACTACGTTGTTAAGATAAATCCTTTACTGTCCAAGCTTCTCGTCTGTAGAATGCATTGTCTGTCTCAATTAAACGCGCGCAATCACTTCATATTTCCAAAACGCTTGTGAAGGAATATTACTTGTCCTTGTAGTTATGTTTCGTTTCTATCTGTATCAATTGTAGTCGTCACTTGTTTCTTGCCTAGAAGAGTTCGCAGATAGCGATAAGGCCGCCCATTGTATGTTTTTATTTAAGTCTCAAAATTGTATAATCTTTTTATCTTGGTATACAATAAAGTATATATAAATAAATAAATAAATACTCATACTCATATTTTTACATTTTCTAAATGATTAAATTGGCGCTTCCTGCCGCCCCCTATCGTATGGCGCCTGGGGCCATGCCCCCCACCGCCCCCCCATGCTACGCCACTGATTGCAACGCGGTGACAAAAATGTCACGGGCTTGTCCGCTCCATGGTCAGCGAACAAAAATGTCACCCAGTTGTCACGTCGCTACGTGCGCGCACCTCCATACATATCCATGGACTTGATAAGGGTGACAAAAAAGTCACGGTGACAAAAGTCACCAGTGCGCGCATCGCTTTAAGCGATGCGCGCACCGGTGACTTTAGTCACGGTGACTTTTTTGTGTTTGTCACTGTCACGTCACGTATCCAAGGTGGAGTGCGCGCACGACGAGCGACAGTGACGAAACTTTCTTGAAATTGAAGTAAAGATGGGACCGATATTTGTCAGTATTAGCTAATATGAATATATTCGTCTAGTAATATCGTAATATTAAAACTAATATTTGAGTATTAGTGATATCTGCGTATGATGGAATACATAGATATTACTGCTGTATTTGTATTCAATAAACCGATATTATTTTTGAGATAGTATTTAGGTACTATTTGATATTGCTACGTACTCGTAGATATTAATGTTAATGCCTATGAGTGATACATTTATTTTCATTCGTACATTTGTTGCCATATTAGTGAGTGAATATGATCCGCGGTTATCGAATGAATCCCGAGTGATATTATATTCACAAAATATTTTTTCATTATATTTAATATTATTCGACCTGTGTTGAATGGCCCTGACATAATTATGTGAATATTAAATATTAGCATATCAGATTTAGTCGGATTACTAAGTAATACATGAATCCATTGAATATCACTAATATCTTAGCGAATACTAATATATCAGTCACAACTCTAAATCGAAGCGTCATTTGTGTTAGTGGCGTAGCGTGGGTTTTCGCTGCATGGGCCCCCCCTTTGTTTTTTGTTATTAATCGATTAAACATTTGGTTTAATAGACGTAATCAGTAATTAGTACCACTTATTGAAAGTCAAGATATACCACTGCTTCTCAAAATCGGCTCAAAGTGCCGATGCATTCCACTACGTTTTTAGATAAATCCTTTGCTGTCCAAGCTTCTCGTCTGTAGAATGCATTGTCTGTCTCAATTAAACGCGCGCAATCACTTCATATTTTCAAAACGCTTGTGAAGGAATATTACTTGTCTTTGTAGTTATGTTTCGTTTCTATCTGTATCAATTGTAGTCGTCACTTGTTTCTTGCCTATATTTTAGTATGTATGTATTTATGTATCTATTTAGTTTGATGATGATGATGATGTACTTTGTTTTTTCGTTTGTTTAACTTGTTTTGTTACGCACCAAGTGCAACCCCACTTTATGTCCATACAATCTCTTTCCATCCCAGGTTGCCAGGAAGAGTTCGCAGATAGCGATAAGGCCAATGGGCGGCCTTATCGCTATCTGCGAACTCTATATGTATGTTTTAATTTAAGTCTCAAAATTGTATAATCTTTTTATCTTGGTGTACAATAAAGTATATATAAATAAATAAATAAATACTCATATTTTTACATTTTCCAAATTATTAAATTGGCGCTTCCTGCCGCCCCCTTTCGTATGGCGCCTGGGGCCATGCCCCCCACCGCCCCCCCATGCTACGCCACTGATTGCAGCGCGGTGACAAAAATGTCACGGGCTTGTCCGCTCCATGGTCAGCGAACAAAAATGTCACCCAGTTGTCACGTCGCTACGTGCGCGCACCTCCATACATATCCATGGACTTGATAAGGGTGACAAAAAAGTCACGGTGACAAAAGTCACCAGTGCGCGCATCGCTTTACAATACCAGGAGCACGTATTTAGCACGTAGTGTCTTCATAACTTTTGAGTGGACTCGAGTCTCTGTCTTTTTAACCGACTTCGAAAAGGAGGAGGTTCTATGTTCGGCTGTATTTTTTTTTTATGTATGTTGATCGATGTCTCGGTCAATTGTGGACCGATTTCGAAATTTTTTTTTTGATTGATGGGTTATACTTCCGAATTGGTCCCATAAAAATATATTTTTGATCTGATGAACTTCGAAGATATAGAACGGAACTCTTCAAAAATCATAGCAGAACTGTCGTAACAAGTAAAATTGCTTTGTTTATACATGTAGTCGGTAACTGACTGAAGGAAGAAGGGGAGATGATACATAGAACTGATCTGATGATGAAGCCGGAAGGTAGGTAAGAACCGGGATTCTGTAATAAATCCGTGTGTCCTAGCCGTGTTCTGTATTAGGTATTAGAATTATCATGATGATTTGATGATGAAACCGAATGGCGGAAGGTATCTATTTAAGTCTGGCTGAGGGGTACTACAACTAAAAAGTTAATAACGAAGAGACTAAACTATTATAGAAACACCGACTTCCAAAATTAAAGTTATTTGCACTTTTTTGTGTTCTATTTTTACGTTGAAGTCGGTTGTATTTTTTTTTTGTAAAAAGTTTTTAACCTAATTTAAAGCATGTAAGATTAATATTTTTTTATTGAACACATTACGCTTGATTTAGCTGAGACAGCCTTTACCACATCCCCAAGCAGGTTGTACGCCAGTTTAGTGGTTGTAAGTTGTAACATTCGATACTAACACTTGAGCCCTGGAATGATGTACAGTAAACACTTACGCTTGATGCAGCTCTTGAACTTCAGGCCTCACATATGAAGCAGTGACCATATGGGCTCCAGTATTAACACAGGCCTTCGCCACAACCCCATGCAGGTCGTACGGCAGTAGTGAGACCACCACCCTGGCTCGAGAGGTCAAAGATTGGAGAGCTGACTGGTCTTTAGCGTCTAAGTACTCTGAAGATATTCCGTAGCGGTCGGCTAGAGCGTCTGCTTCTTCTTTTACTGCTGATGCTGTAATGATGGATGCATGGTATTATGACAGAACAGTTTGACGCTTTATGAGAATGAACGGGTATTTTTAATTTTATTATAATAAAAACTTTAGAATGTCGCGTGTTGCAGAGGAACTGGTGAGTCGGATACGCGCTGCAGTTCGATGCTATACGTATATTTCTGACTTGTTGCTGCCACCCTTATATCGCGATAATCCTATTAATGCCGTCACTACCCAGAGTATTTTAAAAGATAAAAGTTCTTGATATCAACAAACCTTATTGATTTGTTGATATGTACAACTTATAGCAGTTTATGGACGGGGGGATAGTAGTTTATGAACATCTGTTAGGGTTGCGGGATTTTTCGAAAGAGTTACCATGGCTCCAAGTGGTTTTTAGTCAGTAAAAATGTGACACTCCCTCTCCTTCCACCAAGAGCATGAGATGTTTGTTATTTGATGACTTAAGAGTTAAGTATTGTCCAGACAGCACTTTTTAGTCGCATTCTATTAACTTAGTACCTAGTTCAGTCTCCTTTCGCCAAACAGGATCAAAGATGAAAATATACTTAGAAAATGTAGCTTATGATACAATTAATATACGGCTGATTAATCGATATATATTATCTTGTCGTACAGACCACCCTACAGTTGCCATAAAACAAGTTAAATGCAGTGCCTAAGAATAAATTCAACTCTCATAAGAGGGATTTTCGTTTATGTAGAATGATCTTATACAAACCTATTGTGACAGCAATATTCTTGTCTCTAACCAAGTACTCCACTACCGGGGCAGACACCAGTCCACTGCCGAGGATCAGGATAGGAGTCTGTTGCTCATTGCCTTCGACCTTATGACGGGATCTACTGGAAAATAAATTATTAGCTGACTAAATGTCGATTACCTAGGCGGTCCAGCTTAAGTGGGATTGGGCAGGACAGGTTTACTGCATGCTGTTCGAGTGATGGGCACGTAAAACACAATAACACAAAATTGGTGCTAACCACAGACGAATGCCGAGTACGGAAGCCGAACTCCAATAGAAAATAGAAACAAAATTAGTACCCTGAAATCGTGAGAACCCCGTCTTCGATCTAGTAATAGCATCACCTACCGTTACCAATTGTATTTTCAAAGGTTACCTATCATAAGTTGTAAAATATTTGACCGAATTTCATTTCACCTGAAACTTTTTGAAACTTTTCAACTATTATCGTTTCGTTTTTTTTTTCATTTCTTCGAAGTCACGTCTGACATCAATCATCAAGTTACTCCGACGTTTCATTTGGTCGACTAACTTTTCACAGATATTACACACTTAGCCGAAATAACATTCGTTCGAAGTATTATGTTTCCGAACATTAATTATACCACTGTTTTCAACATGCAGCAAGCTTTGTTTCTGTCACGGTTCCGGCGCTGTAAGGGTTTGGGCGCTATTTTTAAACCATCCACTGACCCACTTAAAACCACACAAAGTTTTATCTAAATCGGTCAAGCCGTTCAGAAAGAGTTAGGTGACAAACAGACGCACAAAAGAACTATAAAGATTAACTTACGTGTTCGCCATTCTGAGTTCGTTGATGTATTCGAAAGGGGGCGTCAATTTGCCGTTGCTTGTTATGATAGCCTGAAAGATTAATCAGCAATCAAATAAAGTAAGTAGAGCGAGGCGTGTCGCTGATGACGTCATTACACGACTATCGTTGTTATGAACAGCAAAGATGTTTTGCTACCGAACCGAAGCTGATTATATATTTATTTATGCAGGTTATACTGTAAAAAACTAATAATCTTTAAGGACGTCTTTCCCGAGATACATTTTCATGAAACCGATTATAGCGTTATTACATATCTTTCTAAATATTTTTGAACCACACATATCTTTTTTGATATTATCTAGGTTCCTATTAAAAACTAATTATTTTGTGTAAGACTAATCCAGTAAAGACCTCTGGAAATAAGCATACTTCCAGAGGTCTTTACTGGATTAGTTATGAAGGCCCAAATTTCACGCAAAATGGCAATTTTATTTTATTTTATAAATATTCTGAATGACGAATTTTTTTTCCAAAAATCTTTTCAGGTTTCTAAAAAACATTTATTTCCTTTTCTGAAACGTGTAATATTTTTGCTTTTTAACTTACTCCTTGAACAACAGGCGAGAAATCGTGTTCCTGCAGTGGCTTGGTGGCGTCAGACTTCATAATATCCTCTGCATACGGGTACAGCAAATCTCCGAAGAAGTCGGTGGACTCTCTCGGTAGCTGTGTTGGCATGTTGTCTATGGAACACACCAGAACTCCTGGCCCTTTGAAACTGAACACACAATTGTGAAGTGTTAACATGCTCCCGTATGGTCTAGTGGCTAGGATACCTGGCTTTCACCCAGGAGGCTCGGGTTCGATTCCCGGTACGGGAAAATAGTTTTTGTTGCCTATATGCATTTTTGTCGAGTGTATTTTTTTCATTTGAAGCTATATTAACAAATCTGTTAAAATATGTACTACTAAAAATGTTAGTTTGCGATTCCTCCTGATGGCAAGCATTGATGCAATCGCACTTTTGCCTTGAAAAAACCTATATTATAATCGAAAAGGAAGACAGCAGCATACCAATTGAAATAAAACTAATAAAAAAGTAGTCAAACCTTTTGGTATCCTTGTTTCTATCAGCATCGTAGAGACAGAAGGGCGTATCGATAGTGGTACACTCATTCATGAACTCAATGGAGCCTCCCGGATCCGCCGATATGTCGCAGATAGCCAACATTCTGGAAATAAATCAACTTTTAATATGAATTATAAGCCATTTTTTATATTAAATCATCTGAGACCATACTTTATTTAGTTAAACTTCACATAGGCGGACTTAATGCAACAAGGCATTCTCTACCAGTCAACCTTTGGGTTAAGAAAGACAACACTGTGGTAAGTGTTCACAATAAATAAATAACACATAATTTTAAATATAACGTATAAGTTACTTATAATAATAAAATACGTATATATACGTATAATATAATCGTACATACTTATAATGATAATATTATAAACAAATAAAAACTATGATAAATATCAAAACATTATAATTAAGAGAACCAAAAATATGACAATTAGGACGAAAACTGAACTAAAATTAAGAGGACTTCAAGTAGTAGTTCCGAATTTTACGCTTGAAGGCGGAAATTTACTTTCGCTTTTTTGATGTCAAGAGGAAGCCCATTCCAGAGTTTTTATTATTTAGTATGAACACCTGTTATTTAATTACCAAAAATCAATCTTAATCATAATCTCATAGCAGACGTTCAAAGTAAACAACAGTTTTTATGGCAACAATCAGTACACATGTGACCTTTTTAACCTAATCATAATCCTATAACTGTAACTACTTATAGCAAGTAAGCAGTATGTGTGCAGAACGTAGCTTACGCGTTGCATGTAGCATGCTCGTAGCACATAGTATGCTTGTAGCGCGTAGCATACTCGTAGCGCGTAGCATGCTCGTAGCGCTTAGCATGCTCGTAACGCATAACATACTCGTTTTATGAGCATTCTCAAATCAAATCTTTATTGCAATCCTTATTAGACATATTACATAATTTCTTTTTTTTTCTTATGATTAAAACCTTTTTGGGAGCTGGAATCTGAACTAGGCTCGAGACCTGTAAGACTCTCCAGGCTCACACCCTTTTAAACATAATGACATTTTGCGGCATGAATCTTATGTTTGTAAGATTATATTTATGAGCGGGAAGAATACAGAAAATACAGATGGTCAGTTTTAATAACGGCACGGTTGACGCAGTGGTTGAGCAATTGACTACAGCGCTACATGTATGTCGCGCTTTCAAATCCCGCGTGGAATTGTATTGTCTACTCGTTCCGGGTTTGCGTGTCTTGTGTATGTTACTTTACATGTTCGTGAAAGCAACCACGATGCAGGAATAATTTCTAGTATGAGATAACATTTTCAAAAGGAAAGAAAAAGGAAAAAAAAATTCCTTACTAAGTAGGGTATAAGTTAAATAAACATTTCAATTTTTTCTCTATGTCTTAGACACAATCACATATTTATATACATATATTTTAATTCAATCGCATTTTTTGTCTTACCTGTGTGGTAACGCCGGTGCCCCAATACTTTTCGGTAACCAAGGAGTGTGCGAGGGCAGTAACAAATGCTTCGCGTCTGGTATGGTCAGCAGCTTGGGACTGCCCACTGCCCAGTAGATGCAGTTGACCAGCACCGACGTGTATGGTGCTATCTGTTACAAACAAATATTTGAACATAAATTCAAATAATGTATCTAACTTTCTTGTCGCAGGTTTGCTGGAAGAATTTGTCTTTTGAATCAAGCACCACATTTGTGCTTTTCTATTAGTCGTCGATGTTTTCTATCGGTATTTATTATTTTCGTTTTTAAGTGTTTGTGTGTGGCAAGAGTATTTTCGTTTCAAAAATTTCATGCCATAAAACTTTGTATTTTTACACTATTACTTTATAAAAACGGTATCTCAGGCAATACTTAAGATGTTATGGATATAATATTTATTGAAATAATATTGTACCCGTTTCGGATACAGTTACGGATATGAAATTATTTCGAATTATCAGCCAGTTTTGGTTACGGATATCAGAATATCAAAACTAAAAAAAAACGATACCTAATGTAATAAAATACAAATATTTACTATAATAGTATACTCTACAATCTAGAGCAAGAGAGACACATGATAGTCTAGAGTCTAGATTATCATTTGTTTGGTCGAGAAAAACATACAACAGCCTACAAAGCTTGTAATTTAGAATCCGTCGTTATTCGGCACTATCCAAAACTTTATAGATTTCGCGGCAATTACAGTTCCGAGTATATTTTTATTTCGTATATCTTACAGAGTCCCATAACACCCCTATTTAAGACACATTTTCCCATGGGAGGTCCTTACGAATTCAGGCTACACCACGTTCATAAATATGGGTCCAACTTAAAAAAAAAAAATCTTGACTAACATTTTGATAATATTGTTAGTGTTTCTAAATAATCAAAATAAAACAGAAAAACAAACCGCATTGACCGATTAATTTGCAAACGTTTGCTTTGTTATTCCCATTCTTTAGATAAGATAAACTTACAAAAACATTTTAGCAACGGTTCTTTGACTCATTTTATTAATTACAACCTCAGTGAGCAGATAACACTTGATATGAGATAAGATGATAACATTATCATTATGACCTACACGCCAACCACATTTTATTTTTCGTTGAGGCGTGTATTTTGAGTTATTATTTATCAAAATAAACGTGTCGAATGTGAAATCATTTATAATAATAATACTCCATAATTAATCTTTTTACACAACATTGTTAGTGTTACATATTATTATAATAGCCCCAAATGTATGCTAGTGCCTAAGGAATAACTATGTGTATAACTAAATTAGGTACATATCTACCTAAAATGGAATAACAATATACTTCATCATCATCATTATCGTCCGGTAACCGACCGGACCGAGCCCAAGTCGTCGCCGGCGCGTTCTGTTCCCGCGCGCCTCAATGAGCTGTCAGCACACCGAAGAGGCCCAGCCTGCTGACTGCAGGTAGGCAGGGCCGGACCCTACTGGGGTCATGGGTTAACTTCCAAAAGGAATACCCGGCCCCGGCACGATAGGCTACGAAGGAACGGGGTAGGTTTTTTAGTCAGTAAGAGTCTGACACTACTTCCCGCTCCGCCTAAGGGCGGGATTTGTCATTGGATGATTTTACCTACCATAAAAAAAAAAATCATCATCATTATCATTTCAGCCGAAAGGCGTCCACTATTGGACATAGGCGTTCTTTAAGTGTCGCCATAACGACCGGTCCTGTGCGTCTTTCAGTTCGTGTTCGTGTACTCCAGAACCATTCGTCCCCATCGACCGACCGATCCACCGATCGTGTTCTGCGAGTAAAATGCTGCCCACTGCCGCTTAAGTGCTCCGATTCTTCGGGACACGTCGATAACCTTGGTTCTCCTGCGGATAGCTTCATTTTTGATGTGATCACGCAAGAAAACTCCGAGCATAGCCCTTTCCATTGCCATTTGGGTGACTGTAAGCCTCCTCATAAGGCCCATTGTAAGCGACCACGTTTCGGAGCCATATGTCAGACACTGCGCACAACATACTTAAAAATACCTATTTGGTATAATCCTCAGCACACAAGTTGAACCATCATGGCAGTCGAACTAGAATGCGCAGTAACCAATTTTCGGGTCTCAATCGTAGTAGGGGGTTGCGTGTAACCATAGCAACTTATTTGCTGACTACTATATTCGTAGTTTATGGATAAGGTTACGTACCTTCTGCGCGAATGTTGAGATGTAGCGTTCAGGGTGCTCGTCATATTCTTGAGCATCGTATCCTCCGCCATTTTTTCTTTCCAAGTGATGTCTTCTGCGTACTTCACAGCCGTAGATTTTGTTTGGACCTAAGAAAATAAAGTGTAGTAAGGGACCATCGATAAATTACGTCACCCCGTGTCTTCGTCACAGCTGGTTATATTTATAACTCCTTCCGTTTGACTTCATATTAAAAAAAAAATAACAATAGAACTTTTATGTTTAATTTCCTTTTTGTTTGAATCAACATCAATACGTATGAAAAAATTGTCAGTGCATTCAACAACATTACAGATACGAGTCGGTATTATTCTCAAGTTTTTAAATTCAAATTCACGAAACTTACGACTTTTTACCAGTCCTTTTCGAACAATTTCCTTAGCGGGGAGGACTCCTTAAAGTGTGACGTGATTTATGGATGCCCCCTAAGGCAGGTATTAAATGAAAAGTATCATTCATTTGGATAGGAGAGGAAAGCACTTACTTCCATGTTCAGCCACTTTCTTCAACATTTCTGGTGGAACATATTCGTGAGGTAGCTCCTGGAATATTTCTTGACTTCCCTAGAATCAAATAATACGTTATAAAGATGTTTCTAACTAAGGGTTGATTTCATCATCTATAATATAAAAATGAATCGCAAAATGTGTTGGTAAGCGCATAACTCAACAACGCCTGGACCAATTTGGCCAAATCTTTTTTTAAAATGTTCGTTGAAGTTCAAGGATGGTTTTTACGGCTAGAAAAATAGAGTAGGGTAGAGTAGGGTAGAGTAGGGTAGAGTAGGGTAGAGTAGGGTAGAGTAGGGTAGAGTAGGGTAGAGTAGGGTAGAGTAGGGTAGAGTAGGGTAGAGTAGGGTAGAGTAGGGTAGAGTAGGGTAGAGTAGGGTAGAGTAGGGTAGAGTAGGGTAGAGTAGGGTAGAGTAGGGTAGAGTAGGGTAGAGTAGGGTAGAGTAGGGTAGAGTAGGGTAGAGTAGGGTAGAGTAGGGTAGAGTAGGGTAGAGTAGGGTAGAGTAGGGTAGAGTAGGGTAGAGTAGGGTAGAGTAGGGTAGAGTAGGGTAGGGTAGAGTAGGGTAGATTTGGGTAGAGTAGGGTAGAGCGGGAGCGAAGCCGCGGGCAAAAGCTAGTTCAATATAAAAACTTAGTTCAACTAAACTGAGCTCAGCGCAATCTAGTCAAAGACCCGTGTTGTAAACATGGGCGACAACAAAAGAATTGAAACTGAGTTTAGCGTAAACTAGATTCAATTCATAGCGGTGAAACGCAAAATGAAGCTATAATCTCGATTAGGCGCTCAAACTGCGTACTTTGTTTTATATAATCGCGATTAGTTTATTGGTGAATTTGGCCCTTAGAGTCAGCTAGAGAAAATTAAAGTAAAATTATGACGAGCTTTTTCAAGAAGAACATCGTAAGCGTTGCCAACCATTTGCGTTTATTGCAGGAATGGCTTTCTCTTCCGATTAATGAAAAACTGATTTTTTTAATATATTTTTAGTACCTACTTAACTATTTTATTAGTGGAATGATATTATTATAAATATTTTAAAATTATGGAAGGGATTCGCGCGTTCTTCCTTAACAATGGTCAATGTGATGAATTGAAGATTATTTCAGTTGGCATGTCAGGGGTACTATCAGACGGATGTACTCGTATTTGCGTATTATTTGTATTTTTTTTTAGTTACTGTAATCGTTTTTTTATCCTTTATAATTTATTAGAAAAATAATAGATATGGAACTTAATTCTAGATGTAATAATAAAAGTAACTTTAGATAGAGCCTTGGTGCTTCGAATTCTTATAAAAAAAAACAAACCGAGCCACAAGACCACAAGCCTCATAGTCATCGGCAGTCACATTTGAATAAAAGCAAATACGAAGGTAGAAGATACCTAAATCTTTCTCCATCGTAAAACAGATTAGAAAAATTAGAATTTTACCTGAGAAACGTTTCCAGATCCAGTGAAAACGAACGTGAGAGGTCCCAGAGACTTGGGCATCATGCCCAGCGCCACCTCGTAGCCAGCGTCCCTGATGGCCTGGCGCGCCATGCTGGAGTTGCGGTAGTTGTGGGAAGGACCTATGTGCTGGACAAGAAAACTTTATTATTATACTAGCTGTTGCCAGTGGCTTCGCCCGCAAAGATACGAGATAATTATCCCAAGGAAACATAATACTGCTGGGGGTAAAAAATCCGTTAAGCCGTACAAAAGTGAAGACACACACTCACAAACTTTCACCTTTATAATATTAGTTAGATAGTGTGAGTAGCTGTTACTCGCGACTTCGTTCGCGTGGAGTTTATGAAAATACTTTATACACTCTGTTAATAAAAGTCCCGTTGAAATCTGTTTATCCATTTCGGAGAGGTTCCTCCCCCCCCCCCCGGAAATTAAGTCCCATACCCGCGGGAAAATAAAAAGTAGCTCGAGTTACTCATTATAATAATATATATATATATATAAATATTTTTCTCCTATAAATATATATATAAATAGGAGATGGCGGGACGGACTGGATGTCTTCCTTGAAAATTGGAACGAGAAACGCGAGTAGCGAGTGATAATTGGAAAGAATGAAGGGAGGCCTTTGCCCAGCAGTGGGACAGTACAAGCTAAATATAATAATAATTTATATAGGATTTCTATGGTAAAAAAGGTAAAAAAAGAATGTATGCCAAAAGAGGATTGAAATATCATAAAACGATTTGGCCAGTTTTACTTGGTCATATCATGAAGAGATCAATTTCTATGATATGTAACTCCTAGTGAAATCTAGTCAAATGTTGTCCAACCGTTTCGAAAATATATTTCTTAGTATGAAACCCTGTAAAAAAAAACTAATTTGAAATCCTTCTATAAATTAAAAGTCGCGTTAAAGTTTATGTTAGAGCTTTATCACGGCCCTGGAACGTAATGAGCAACGGAAGGAACACAGGTGGTTATTATAGTCAGTAAAAGTCTGACACGCCATCTCGCTTCACTTAGAGCGGGAGAAGGCATTTGACGATTTCCAACCACTAGACTATCGAAGCAGTTAACACTTATCTTACTCAAAAACCTAGCCTTTTTATTTAACCTACTTTAAAAGGAAATGTCTAATTTGTTATCAGCTGTTGAAGGCTTATTAGTGCAATCACGCTCTACTTATACAATCACAAATATCTTGCGACCCCACCTGAAGAATAAAATTCATATAATGTACCTAGCATTCCATTTATCTTGTTACCGCACACTGATATCAGATAACTAAATACACCGACGAGATTATTTTTATAACCACAATCATATAAATTACGTACTAGTTTTTCGGTCAACTTGAAACTTTTATTTTGTGTTTTATGTTGTTTACCCATTATTTTAAATTACCGACACCTGACATCAATCTAATAGTGTAAGCTCTAACTTTGACATAATATATCTGACTGCAATTTTGCTACGTATTGACTAGTTTTATATACATTTGCCCTAATTAAAATTTTATTAATTTAATAATATTCATTGGACATTTATATTTAATTTTATTTTGATACTATTCATAAAATTATTTTATAACTACTATGATGTTAATTTGAAATGTTTTTTTTGTTTTTTAACATTTACATAATATTTGCACGCCATAGACTGTGGCAAACATGTCTGGACCGTTTTTTTTTTTTTGTCATCCTAGATGCAAGTTTTGTTTATTTTTTGTATGTGAACACATGTTTAAGCAAATAAATTATCTTATCTTATCTTATCTTATCTTATCGGTCTAACCTTTTTTGTAGGTACTCTTCAAAACTTCACACCCACTTTGATATTTAATATTTTTAGAACTTTCACACAACGCCATCTAGTTTCAAACTAAGCAGAGCTTGTGCTGTGAGTACTAGACAACTGGTAAACATGCATAAACACGGTTAAATTTTGATCGTTTTAATCCCGTGGAGGGTCGATCCGGTACATGAACTATCGATTTGTAAAGATAAAATTAAAAAATAAAGTACTCTTTTTCTAAAACTGGAATTAATGTACGCTTGTACGAAATTAATTTGCTGAGTGAGTGCAATGACCTATACTTAGGTAGTGGTCGGTCGTTGCGTACTACTACTAGTTGTGTAAATATTTCTAAATACATTATACATAAATTACACCCAGACAGAGAACAAATGATCGTGCTCATCACACAAATATTTGTACTGCGTGGGAATCAAACACATTACCTCCGGCATAACAGTCAGGGCCAACAACTAGACATTGCTTCTATATTTTTATTGCCTTTTTTTGAGATGGGAAATTATCAAATGATTTCTCCGGCTCTAGGTGGAGCCAGATGAAGTGTCAATCAAACTTTTACTGATTAAAACCCACCTTCAGTTGCCATTTGCGTTACAAGACCATGATACTAGACTCTTTCGAATAATCAAACAGCCTTATGAGGAGTTTAGAGAGAGTTGCAGGGTTAAAGTAACTGAGTTGAATATATGAAACCAAGTAAATCAAGATAACTTTTTTTATTATTATCTCTATATGTACCTATCTTAGTCACAAATAATTATATATACTAAAACCTAACTATGTAGGTACAACAATACAAAAACACAAATTACACTCCGGAAATGTGTGTGTTCCCAATCAGTATTACCTACACGTCATTTAAGTCGGCGGACCATTAAATGGAAGAAATTAGTAACCTCCTGTGACCTCTAAGGTATTAAGAGCAAAAAGCGACAATGTCAAAAAGGATAATTTCACTGCAACCAATGGTATAATACACCTAAGTTATAGACTTGTTATAGATATGTCGTCCGCTCTCAGAAATGCCAACAGAAAATGAAGATAACCAATCACACCCTATTTAATCGCGCACCGATCGGTTTCGTGAATGTATCTACCTACATACGTATACCCCTACCGATTAGCATCTATAGCGAAAATCATGTCAATACTAGTTCTCATCCCATGCTTAGAGGGAAAGAAATATTGTAGATATTTGTCTCGTCGATGTCCCTGTAATCAAATGAGTGCTAAACTTCTACGAATACATTATACGAATACAAATTATCCCCTTTTCTGAATAAAGAATTTGAAGTTCAGAACTTTTGAAGTCCGCTTTAACTTAAATGTTAAAGTTTGACAAGGATTGATGCTAAAATTAGAGCTTTAGAAGTTTTCAACTTTGAGTTATTATCAACTATGCCACCTTTGTAGTAAGCTTTGTAGAAGTGCAAGTAGAAAATGATCCGAAGGACAGTTAACTTACATATTCCTGAAAAGTATTCTATTTTCTTTTCCAGAACATGATCTACCCGTGCACCAAATTCAAATCCTTTCTGAACGGATTTGTCGAGCCACTTAACCGTGAAGGAATATAAAACCTAGGTACTTATAACATACTGTGACTAATGTATGTAGTCAAACGACGTGGAAGTACGCGTACGTGTATTTACACGCATACAATCTTTCTCCTTTATAATGATAGTGTGATATAGACAAACCCTGGGTTGCAACGTGCTTATCAGCAAGTCCACTTACCATGAACGGTGTGTGATGGCCAAGAGCGAGCAGCCTGAGTCCGATGCCGTGAATGATGTTGATCATGCCCGCCACTCCCGCGTATTTTCCAAACGCCACCACGCGGTTACCGGAGTCGTCCATCAGCTTCTCGTAGTCTATCAATCGAATGTTCTGAAATAAAAAGAGGTTTTAAGGAGAGAAAAGAGGTATTTTTTTCTAAATAGTCGCCCAAACTACTTCCCTTTCTGTAAATGAAGTAGAATGCTCGCGTATGCCTATTCTATCTCTTGGCAATAGAGGCCCTACCAAAACCTTTTAATGCGATCAATTTGTCCGATCAATGCCCTAAACAGGGGGCTTACTCTCGAGTTTAATTCCGATCGGTCGACATTGGAATTGTGACGTTAGGTACTCTTGAATTCGATGCTAGCGCCAAATTAGTTTAAAATTGCGTGACCACACGCCAAGCCCTTAGCAAATTTTGTAATCAGAAATGGAACGTTACAATAGTAGGCGGGTACATTTTCAGACGAATATCTACATTGCGATCAAAATACTCGTAATTGTGTTGGCCACTCTGAAGTTCAAAGGGAGAGGGAGGCCTTCGCCCAGCAGTGGGACGTAATGGGTTACTTACCGAACTCTGAAGTTGGTGTTCGAAACTGCTTGCGCATATTCAAAAAAATACGCAAAAAAAAAAAGCATTCGTCACACTATTCTTAAAAAGAATTACTGCGCAGCCAATTGCTCGAAAAATTATTGCGTAGCCAATTGCTCGAAGCACTACTGCGCAGAATTATGGCGCAGCCAATTGCTTGAACAATTGTTGTGTAGCCAATTGCTCGAAGCATTACTGCGCAGAATTACTACGCAGCAAATTACTCAAAGAATTACTGCGTAACCAATTGCTCAAAAAATTATTGCGTAGCCAATTGCTCGAACAAGGGTTGCGTAGCCAATTGCTCGAAGGACTACTGCTCAGAATTACTACGCAGCCAATTACTCGAAGAACTATTGCGCCGTCAATTTATCGAAGAATTAGTGCGCAGCCAATTGTTCGAAGTTCGGAGCGGTCAAGATATTTCAGCCATGCTATAGATACTTATGTCAAAATTAGAAAATAAGATGAATGGATTCTGTGAACGATAAAAGGGCCGTAATAATTTATAATGAGCGTACCTTTTTCAAAATAGCATCTAACATAGGCATGTTAGCTTCCTGCGCCTTGATGGTGTGCGAGAAGAAACAGTAGGTCTTGTTGGGGATGAGCAGGTCGATGGGCGTCTGCTTCACGCCGAAGATCACGCTGGCCTCGCTGATGTCCTCCTGGACTATCGCTCCTGCATTTATGTACGACTGCAAAGGAGATGGATCAATTAAACGAAGAATATAACATAACCTATAAAGATCCCACCTCTGGGACTAAGACTGGCCTCTCCACTCTGATAGAGAGGTATAGTCTCTGCCCCAGGAGTGCGTCATGATCCATCAGGTGGTACAGTCTGAAATCGTAGTATTTATAACTTCTTGAAATGCATGGCTGACCCTTAAAGGCTGACCCTTTATGATCTCAATCGTTTTCGCAGAGCTAACTGCGAAAATGATCACAATCACATCACAATCTTCTTCGCCCATCGGTCCGGGTGCATTAGTGCGACGTGGCCAGTCTGCTGCCACTTCAGCCTGGCTATTTCTTCCCGTTTAGTCGTGAAATCTGTCACTTGAATTGTGGAGCACAGGGTGGTATGATAAAAAAAAAATGTTATTTAAAGAATCTTTACATACAGGTTATACAGAAAAAAAATCTTTTTAAAGCTTTATTGAGTAGACATATGTGTAGATTCTTACTTGCATAGGGTAAGCCCGTCGATTGGAAGGCTGGACGATGACCCTGACTCCCTGCCTCACCAGGCGGTTGACATTGGACGGTGAGAACGGCGCCCTTCTTTCCCATACTGACTGATCTTCTCTGCGTATGGCTATTATGCGTCTACTGCGTCCACTCTGAACAGAAACAAAAAGTTATGTGGAGTTAGAAGTATAATATTAAATTAAAATATGAATCCCCCGTATTTTCCAATGAATAAGGAACATGTCTCCAGAGATATTTAGTTTAGGTCCCATATAATGCAACTAGCTGCTGCCAGCGACTTCGCCCTCGTGAACGTAGAAAATTGTGCCAAGGGATCATACTGCGGGAATAAAAAGTATTCTATCGGGCCAAGTTTCACTGAAATCCGTACAGCCGTTCGAGCGTGAAGAAGTAACATACAAACTATTGCCTTTATAATATTAGTGTGATAGGGGGCGATCGTTTTGCCTTTAACTGGACACATAACCAGACTCTGGCTTGCCAATGAGAAATACTGAAAGACCTGGGTATCGAACCCAGATCCTCATCCACAGCAAAGGGCTTGTGATGTCTAGAGAAACGAGTCAGTAAAGTACATAAACACAATTATAAAAATGTATTGGATATGAAAATAGAAGGTACCTACACCACGGAATACACGCTGTTTCGTCACGCCTTCCACCTTCATAAGTTCCTCATTAGGTTGTCCGTAAAAAATCGTTTTTAAAACTAAGACCGCCCATTGTGTCACTGTATGTAACTTTAAAAAAAAACTTATAATATTTTTTTTTATTAGTAGAAAATTTTGACCTACTTATCTATATCGAAACTGATAGCTCAGGCAAAATTGTTATTTTGTTTATATGAGATAAGTTTTATATAAGTACTGATAGAAAGTCAATCTTTTAATGATTGCTGTATGCTTTGCTGGACTTTTAGGGGAGATTAGGGATTAGGGATAGAGGGATTAGGTAACAACGGATCATAGGGTATAATGAGTACCTATACACAATCAAACGATCGATTGCAGTTCTCTAATGAATACTTATCTTTGTTTTGTTTAAGTTATTTTATATACGCTTTCTCCCTAGGGCTGAAAAGTATTACTTTCAACCCCGATCCTCAAGCAATTTCAGACCTACTTTCAAAATATATTATATGTGTCTGCCTATCTTATTTTTTATTAATTTATAACAGGTAATGTGACTTGTCCTGCTCGCTAGTAAATGCTTTTTTCCTTGAAGGTTAGATATCCATATTGTGTTTTAAACTCAGAAACGCATCATTTAATTATGACACCGCAGAACTCAATCTCCCATATCATAAAAAAATACCAATGGTTCATCTGGAATAGCAGACCACCCTAAAAATATTAAGTAAGTGGAGTGGGGGGAAGATAAAAAGCAGGGTAACATTAAAAACCTTCCATAACGACAGATTTAGCGCAGTTTCTGCAGTGATTTCAACATTGTTAAGACCGCCATTTTGTTAGGTCACATAGCTCAGCCAGCATTTGCTAGTTTACGTGAGTGGTTGTGTGAAAAATGTAAATTTCTGCGCAGTGACCATGGGGATGACAGTACAGTACTTTGAAGTCAAGAAAAGAAAATGTATGGAAAGTGGTGCTATCTAGCGGGGAAGACGTGCCAACTAAGGCAAAAATATTCCATTTATATTACTAGATGTCGCCGTATATGACCTCTGTCTTAAAATTTTATTTTTTTAGTAATTTGTGAAATGTAAATTAATAATAGAAAGTAAAAATTAATTTTACATTTTTTCGATTCGTCCTCGGTCTTTAAAAGTCTATAACATTTTTTATATAAATACTTAATACTTATTTTTCCAATGGCAACACTGATAATAGATAATACCATAATACGGGTAGGTAAAACTTTTCAAAGTTTTCATTCAATTTATTTTGAATTATTTCGAGGACGTTAGTTGTGTGTGCCGTGAGTTTTCCGAGTTTTCTGTTCGATTTATCTGTCTTTTATTGACCATTGCGTGTTTCCTGGACCCCGAGAGTGCTTCTTACATAGTTACTTGGCTTTTCGTAAACTGATACCGACGAATACACTTATTTCGCTTGACCCTGGCATCGTTTTATGGACTTCGACGTGTATGTTTATTTTGATCAAATTTGGCTACGTTTTTGGATTACGATGGCGAGAATACCGAAAAACCCTCGCACTCATTGCTATTTTGGATGTGAAGAGCCATTATTATGGAGATTGTAAGAGATTTTATTTGAAAATTGTAATAGTTAAAATATATCACAATAAAAAGCATAAAAGTGGTTTAATTTCAATACATTAGAGACGTTAAATAATTATCTGTATAAATTGTCAAGAGCTGTAATTAATAAAATAATCTATTTCAATTTCCGTTGTTTTATTTCCCTTTATATTGATATATCCTTATCATATCCGTGTAAAAAATGTACTAAGGTGAAAAACCATATGGTTTTTCGCCTTGGTACATTTTTTACATGCAAAAATGCGTTCTATGCAAGATCACCAATATACCTATAGGTGTGTACGTAGATGGCGCCTACATAGCTATATCTATACATATCATGCTTTCGCAGACACTAGCGCCAACTAGCGGGAAGGGCGAGTAGTTAAAAATAAAACTGATCTGTCAGTGGCTCATCTATACCCTTATTATATGTATTATCTATGGCAGTGACTTTTCCGCAAATGAATCGAGTTTTTGAATCTTACCCCGTATCTTATAACTTTACTTACGAAGTAAGTACTAACGTTTTATTGGAATACCTACTCATTATTTTTAATTCATAGTAGTGTTATCAGTTTATCACGCCTTAAAAATGGCTATTTTTGTATATTCGGATTTATTACAATTTTCCGTCTTTAATCATCGATATCTGACGGGGTAAGAAGAACCTAATAAAATTTCGAATATATAAAATTAAAATTAAACTAAGATGTTCTGAAAAGTAAAAAAAAAATATGTGTTATAAGTAATAGTGATATTTCATTTTCAGTATAACCTTAAACAGTTAAAGTGAAAAGTTTGAGGACTATTTATTTCTACTTAACTCTTCCCCCAGTGGAGTAAGATTGAAATAAAGAAAAATAAAAAAAAGGTTTTATCTCAATTCACTGAAAGAACTTTGACACACAATATACGAAAGGCTAATAACCAGCAACAACGTCTAATATTCATTTGAACGATTTTATAATCTATATCGTTCTTACCCCATCACCCTGTCATCTTCCTCCTATATCATGCTAGTGCTTAATGAAAACATTTTTTTTCTGACTTCGAACTGATTTAACAATAGGTTATGAATATGATTGAAAAAATTTACTCTTTATTCCTTACTACAAATAACGTTTTTGCATAAGTTAATAAGTACTCTTCTACAAGACTTCAAATACAAAACTGCTCATCTCATCAAAAACCGCCCGATCTTCCCCCCACTCACCTTAGGGGCTGTCCATTAATCACGTGAGGCTCGTAAGGGGGGGTCCATAAAAAATCACACACCCCTCCCTCCGTCCTTGTGATATTTGGTGATATATTAATATCACGCGTATTTATTTTTTCGACAAACGCACGATATTGAACCGAAAAGCGACGTTACGTGTATTTATTTTTTCGTCAAATGCGTACAAAATCGAAAGCAGCTTGTAGTATGACCTTGATTTCGGGATTTCGAGTTTTTCGCATTTCTTTCATTAATTTTATATATATATTTATATATTTTTTTTATGGTAGGTAAAATCATCCAATGACAAATCCCGCCCTTGGGCGGAGCGGGAAGTAGTGTCAGACTCTTACTGACTAAAAACCTACACCGTTCCTTCGTAGCCTATCGTGCCGGGGCCGAGCATTCCTTTTGGAAATAAATCCATGACCCCAGTAGGCTTCGACCCTGCCTGCCTGCAGTTAGCAGGCTGGATTGTTTTTTATATCAGTCAAAAACAAATTGCAACATTTCTGTCTACCTCTAAACGTTATTGTAGTCTTTAATTTTCTATAATAAAATTAAGACTTAACTAACACTTTCATTTGTATTTTATAAATATTAAAAAAAATATATGATTCTTTGTAGGTACTAAAAAAAACACGTGATTTAAGAGGAGGGTAGTTTTAAACCTCCCGCATTAGGCAAAGGCGCACACGCCGCCGCCGCCGCCGGGTTTGCGATCCCAATTTCCGGCCACCGTAGGCGTGGGCTCGCGGACGGTGGGCAATGGGTAGCTCGCTGTCCGTCCGTCCGGTAACAGACCGGTCCGAGCTCAGGTCGTCTACGGCGCGCACCGTTCCCGCGCGCCTCAAGGAGTTGTCAGCAAACTGTAGGGGTCCAGCAGGGCCGAAGCCTACTGGGGCCAAAGGTTATGTGAGACTGTCACCACGGGCCCCGGGATAAAGGCAAGGAACGGAAAGGTAGGTTTTTAGTCAGTAAAAGTCTGACACTATTTCCCGCCCCACCCAAGGGCGGGATTTGTCATTGGATGATTTTACCTACCCAAAAAAAAAAAAACCATGTATCACCAAGGGGGAGGGGGGGGGGGGGTAAAAATGCCCAAAAAAAAAAAAAAAAAAACTTCACGTGATTAATGGATAGCCCCTTACATCTTTTTCATTCAAGAAAATAATTACGTACTTAGTGCTTTTATCAGCCTTATCATTTGTATTTATGTAGCACAATGCACTCAAATCAAGCAGAGATCTTTGTCACGCGTTGTTTAAATGAGGAAACGACTCAGTATCATTTCAACTAAATATAGAAATAGGTTAAAGTAAATGAATATTGAGAGGTTACAAATCTTCGAAATTCTCGTATCGATGCCCCCCGCGAATAATCCGGTAATCGTAAAAGTGTAAATGTTCAGGAAAAATAAAAAACCATTTTTCCTTAATATCTCCATTAAACTACAAGTATCAGAGACTTTTTATATCGCATATGGAAGCTAATTTTTTCAGCTATCTGGTTATTTCAGCAAAATTTAAGTAGCCCCAAGGGCTTCGTTATAATTTAGCTGGATGCATTTTACTATATTAGTGTAGGTCAAGCTCTGGTCAGAAATGTCACTTACGATATTGTTCGTGTTAATTTATATTTTTGACGGCAACAGTAATATCTTGTTGCGATATTATTCGTGTAAATTAAAATTTTCGACGGCAACGGTAAAATCGTGTTGTGCTATTATTCGTGTAATTTGTTTTGTATACTGAACATTTGTAAAAAGCTATTATTATGTTATTCGATTGTTTAACAGTAACGTTCATTTTATTGTTATGACTATTACTGTTTATTCGAATAGTTTACTTAAGTATTATTTGATGATTATATTATAGTATATTTTATGAAATAAAGGACATTCTAGTAAATTAAACAACTTT
This sequence comes from Leucania comma, assembly GCA_958295575.1. NCBI lineage: Eukaryota > Metazoa > Arthropoda > Insecta > Lepidoptera > Noctuidae > Leucania > Leucania comma. The sequence goes on from OY282469.1 coordinate 9,455,840, forward strand.
GGTTAATTTGACAAAACACGATAGTTATTATTATCATAAAAAATAGACATTGCACTGAAGACGACTATTACACGTGATTACACATTTACACAATCATGAAAATTATAATAAGGTCCTATTACAGTTAAAAATCTTAATCAGAATCCTCATCGTGACCTGATTCAGTATCACAAAAGCTTAAGTTCCTATAAAATGGTTTATAATGGTTTTTTTTTTTTTTTTCGGTAGGTAAAATCATCCAATGACAAATCCCGCCCTTGGGTGGAGCGGGAAGTAGTGTCAGACTCTTACTGACTAAAAACCTACCCCGTTCCATTCTTCGCCTTGGTCCCAGGGCCCCGGGTGCCATTTTCACATACCCTTTGACCCCAGTAGGCTTCGGCCCTATCGGGCCCCTTCAGTTTGCTGACAACTCCTTGAGGCGCGTGGGAACAGTTCGCGCCGTAAACGACTTGAGCTCGGACCGGTCTGTTACCAGACGGACGGACAGCGAGCTACCCATTGCCCGCCGTCCGCGAGCCCGCGCCTACGGTGGCCGGAAATCGGGATCGGAAACCCGGCGGCGGCGGCGGCGTGTACGCCGTTGCCTGATGCGGTCGGCCTCCTCCTTTGCTAGCATTACTGCTTCGCAGAAGGAGGCGACCGCCTGCCACTCCTCCTCGCTCCGGAGCATGGCTTGAACCAAACCCCGGCGCGAGAGATCGCTGCCGCCGATCGCCCCCACAAGGATACGGCGATGCTCTTCCCAAGCGGGGCACACTTCGACTGTGTGCTCCACCGTGTCCTCCGGACGCTCCGCACAGTGGCGACATCCGGGCGTCGTCTCCGCACGAATCTTGTACAGGTACGGACCGAACTTGCCGTGTTCGGTCAGCACCTGCGCCAAACGGAAGGTGACGACGCCGTGGGGCCTTTCCAGCCACGCCTCAAAGAGGGGCCTTACCGCCTCGATCGTGGCGTGCCCAGCACGAGGTTGCGACAATCGTTCTCGCCATTTCACCATGAGATCCCGCCGGAACTCTGTCCGCCATGCCGCGATTTGTCGCGGCAGCGGAGTTTCGCCCCGACTTTGCATCTCCACGCGTAAGTCATGCATGTGTGCAAGGACTGTTGCCTCCAATGGTTTATAATGGTGGGGAATTGCTTGGGAGTTACACAGGCTTAGGAGATCATTATACAAAGCTTTTTTAATAGGGAGGGGCTTGACGTATGCTGGCTTTAATTCAATACTTTCAATTGTTTTGGACACCTGTTTCTGCCGACGCTGTCTACTTCTGCCTGCATCGTAATCCAATTCAATATAATCCTGATCAAAATCATATTTGAAAAGAAAACAGTTGGGTTGACTATATGACACACTAACCTCCATTACATCGTAAGTAAGCCTTTGTTTTTTTGGTGGTGGGTAAAATCATCCAATGACATCTCCCGCCCCTGGGCGGAGCGAGAGATAGTGTCAGACTCTTACTGACTAAAAACCCACCCTGTTCCTTCGTTGCCTTAGATACCAGGGCCGAGCTTTCCTTTCAGAAGCAAACCCTTGGCCCCAGTAGGCTTCGACCCTGCCTGCCTGCTGCAGGCAGGCTGGGTCTCTACGGTTTGCTGACAACTCCTTGAGGCGCGCGGGAACAGTGCGCGCCGTCAATGACCTGGGCTTGGTCCTGATGGTTACCGGACGGTCGGACAGCGAGCTACACCCATAGCTCGCCATCCGCGAGCCCGCGCCTACGTTGGCTGGAAATCAGGATCGGAATCGGAATCCCCGCGGCGGCTGGGCCGTGAGGGCCGTTGCCTCTCGCGTGCGACCTCCTCCTTTGCTAGCACCTCAGTAAGTCTGTACTAGCACTTACTTAAATAAGGTAGAAAACTATTTACACGAATAATATCGTAACAATGTTTACTGTCAAGTCATATTGATATTTTTTTTCGTAAAGATCTAAAACCATATTATTCGTTTAAAATACATTTTAATGGATTTTTATGGAATATACGCGTAGTTTTTCATATCTTTGTAAATAAAGATAGAAAAATTCTGAAAAAAAATTACATGGTGTATTTTAACTTCTAGATGCCGAAAAACGCATAACATGAAAAACCCCGTAATAGGTCATTACCGGATTATTCGCGGGGGACGTCGGTATTATCTCTATTATTTAAAAGTATAACACGGAATACCACCACCAAATACACCAAAATTTTGCACGTGAACAACTCTGTGTTTTGGCGAAGACTATTACAGCACATATATTGTTATTAGTTTTCGAGTTTATTGCGAATATACAGACAGATAGACGCGATTAATTACTTTGTAAGGAAGTTTCTGTGTATCCTTTCTTGGAGATCCAAATAAATAAACTGAGATGTGAGCTAAACATACATAGATAGGCTAAGTTCTTTTTGTTGGTGGGAAAATCATAAAATGACATCTCCGCGCCCTTGGCCGGAGCGGGAGATATTATCAGACTTTTACTGACTAAAAACCCACTTCTGTTCCTTCGTTGCCTTTCATACCGGGGCCGAATCTCCTTTCAAAAGCGGACCCTTGGCCCCAGCAGGCTTCGACCCCGCCGGGCCTACGGTTTGCTAACAACTCCTTGAGGCGCGCGTGGAACAATACGCGCAGCCGACGACTTGAGCTTAGTCCGGTCGGTTACCAGATGGTCGGACGGCGAGGTACGCATTGCTCGCCGTCCGCAAGCCTGCACCTACGGTGGCCGGAAATCGGGATCGGAATCCCGGCGGCGAGGTTTTTTTTTTTTTTTTTTACACTAAGTTGCAACGAATGGACTTGTAATGGACTGGAATGGACCTTTTCATATGACTTGTAATTAGATTGGACCTGGATCCAGTTATACTAAAATTATTTGATGTTTATGCTGATGTGCTTACAATATAATTTGATTGTAATACATTATGCTTAAAATATGGGGTGGCCTAAAGACCTAAAGACAACTTATGAGTTGTACGACGTAAGTTCAAACCCTGACAAGCAATTATTAATTTCATCACCACTACTTTTAAAATGATGAAGACAAACATCATGAAAAACCGGCATGTCCTAAATCATTTCACACTTGTCCTACGTGATAGATTTAGAGAGAAGTCTCAGCAGTGGAAACTTTATAAGGCTTCTTTAATGCATTATTATATTTTTTTCCTGTGGTAAATCCTTTTTACGAAGTTATCTTTGCAATTTAATTAAAACATTAAGGGAACTCACCTTATTTCCTCATAAGGAAACTATAGACGGTCGTCACCTGCTACTGATAGAGTATGTAAAGACCAGTGGCGTAGCTAGTCCTACAGCGGCCCCGTATCAAAAGTCCCACAGAAGCCCCAAATAAAAAAAATGGTGATTTTTCACAAATGCTTGGTTTATCCTACGAGACGATTGTGGGTAACATGTAGCGAATTTTCGCCTACGTCCCCACGTAGGCTAAAATTCGCTATATGTTGCACCTGTAACGCGGCAGCCCCGCATCATTGATGCGTCAGATTCGGCAGTAGATACAGGGGCGTAGCTACCACCGTATCTGCCGTAAAGACTGCTACGGTCTTTACGTTCTTACCCAAACAAAAACCTCAAGATATTAGTATTACGTTTTTTTTTACACATGGGAAAATACGTGTCTTACAGTCTTCATCAAACTTGTAAATACGTGGTTACGTAGACTATATGTAAATATCATTATGATAATATTTGCCAACCCTCGTATAAATATTTATAGACCATGTTATTACAGCTTGTAGTTCTGAATAACTCGAGAGTTCTTGACACACCCTAAAGATAGTGGGTGTCAACAAGTTTAAGGTAACAAACAACGATAATAATAAAACAAATGACTGATAGCCATCATGCAATAGGAAAAATATTCCATAAATTAATTTGTTTTATCTCATTTGGTAATGACGACGACTTGTAAGTTTTGATAATGGAACTTTCCTCTCAAAATTGTATTAATTAGTTTGAAGAAGTTTTGTTTGTGAGTACTGTCTTTTACCCTTGAATACACTCTAACTTACTCAGTGGAGATATTAAAATTACCAAAGATAGAAAATAATTTATTATTTCGTGGAAAGATTCGAAACTGGAGTGGCGACCGCGCAGCGTTGGAATGCCTCTCACAAGATAGACCGATGACCCAGGTGAGAGTACGCACAGGACCATTCGATGTGATAACACTTGGGGGAGACCTATTTACAACACTGGACGTATTTCGGCTGAAATGATGACGATGATTTCGTAGAAAAGTATGCAACCACAGAGTGCTTAAGCGCTGCGAATGGTCTTCGCAACACTAAGTACCAAACCTAACTTTTAACCTTGAGCAAGGATTGCGATTGATGGCTTTCAAATCTTTTATTTACCTTTTTTATTTAGTCATACATATAAAGACTACAGTCGAAATAAATACAAGAAACGGTCTAGAGAAAATATAAAATGTTTTTACGAACGATCAAATATTTCGCGAGATACTGAACGGGTTTACCTATTTATGTAGGTAACATTAAGATAAGTTATCTTTTTAAAGTATGTTCAATTAAACAACGGTAAATAAGCATATCGGCCATCATAACAATAACTATCTTTATCAGTTGCTACCTAGGAATTAAAATATATCAGTGTGTGAAGACAAATTCAGGGCAAATTTATGTAAATCAGTATTAACCTTGCTTCAATGTTACTTTCTATATCTATCATTTGACGGTATGAATTAATTTTAATTTCACAACAAATTTATGTAAGTATTAAATTTAATCTAAAAAGATTTTATTTTTAATTTGCTAGGTCCAAATCGGTTTTACCCATTAAGGTATTACCATCCTTTATCCTTGTACCTACGCATAGGAATCTGCGTTTGTTTTCTCGGATTTACCTGAGTGTATTTGTTCAAGAATGTTTTAGACAAATACATTTTGTTCCTTGATACTTATTTTCAACTCTACATAATCTACCATCTACACACTAATACACAACCACTACCATCATTTTCATTATGACTTTGTGTAATTTATTTCATCACCACTGCTCTCAAAACGGTGAAGGAAAATATCGTGAGGAAACCGGCATGTCCTAGAACCAAAAATTCAAAGACATGTGACATTCACCAAGCCGCACTGGGCCTGCGTGGTGGATTACGGCCCATTCTCTCTTAGAGAGGAGGCTTGTGTCCTAGTAGCGGGAACATTAAAAGGCTGATGATGATGATGATGACCATCGTTTTACTGAAAGTATTTAATTTATTCTATAAAATGCAAAAATAGCATCTACCTAACAGGATTTGTTTACTTTATGAAACCGGTAGCGTGTCATTGCTACGCTAAAGCCACCGTAGGCGATAGGCCCATTCCATGGCTTTTTTTTTGGCGGCAAGCCATTCAAACACTTCTCTTACTCTAGATGGTACGGGTAATGTCAGACTTTTACTGACTAAAACCCACTCGTCTTCTTTCAGTTTCATTTGTGGTCTACGGCCAGTGCGGTGACTATTTCAAGCGACCCCGCAACGCAAAAAAAATGAAATTAGACCTCGTGTTTTTTTTTAAACAAGTTAACAAATCGACAGTTAAATTTATGTCGGAGGATGAGCATTCTTTAGCACGTTGGGATTTGTAAAAATAATAAGTACAGCAAAATTAACATTTAGTGCTTTCTAAAAATATTCTTAGGTTTACAACCAAAAAAGTATGTCACTTTCACATTATCTAAATAAGTATTTAGGAACTATATGAAAACCACTCAATTAATAAATCAGTCTGTTGCCTAAATTTTTGCCTTATCTGTTTGAAAAATTAAGTATATCAAAACAGGAAAACGCTTAAAAAATAGAAAGAAAACCTTTGAAAGACTCACCTTAGAAGAAGAATAGTAAACTACATTTTTCAAGTACAGGCTCCTCAAACGAAGAGCCGCGGTTTTGTGCAACATATTAATTTAATTATCACGTTTACTTAATTAAACAAAACTTAATTAAAATACTTAATTAAAATTGAAATGTGTACACAATGAAAGCGTTCCGTTTCTTACGAGGCGTGTCGGATATCTATTTACTGCTCCGAACTGAATTACGAAGCTTCTTTGAGAAAACATTACAATCAGAATGACGTTTTATCACTAATGATAGTGATACCACAGTTGTTATTTGATTGTTACTTGCGTACCCAGTTCCCGCTTTATTTTCGTACACAATTTAATTCTAATATTGACTAAATAAATGTAGATTGCATTACTAGTTAATTTTAACACTTTTTCTGACTGAGTATTAAATAGTTACAATTAAATTGTCACCTTGTTTATTTTTCAAGATAATTATGTAACTAGGTACTAATTTAATAAACTACAACAAATCGATAGCTTAGATGAACTAGAGCTAATGATGATTTTGTTTTCCTTACGGTTTAGATGTCACCGGATAAATTGCAAACACAAATTATAATAAATCTTGCGAGAGTGTAGATTTGAGAGGTATCAGAATACTATGGCTTGTATTTAGACGTTTACCAGAAATGCACGTATTTTACCACCTGAATTCGAAACACCTGCCAGATCCGAATGGGTTCATGTTCACAAAATTGTGTTTCATAAAGTATTGTAGAAATTAAGTTATTTTCCTTTTTATGCTTTGAAAATAAACGGTTTTAAAGCTAATTGCAGGCGTGTTGGGTAGGGTCGATGAGGTTGTATAGTTAAGCATAATCAGCCTTTCAATGTTCTCATTGCTATAACCACGCTAGAACTCAGGCCATCTCTCTAGGAGAGGGATCTGGCCGTAATCCAATATATTCCCAATCCCAATACGCAGGTCAAGTGCGGGACAATGGCTGTCACATGTCTACAAATTCTTGATTCTAGGGATTGCTGGTTTGATGTCATCCTTCACCATTTCGAAAGCAGTACTGATGAAATATTATACAAAGTAAAGCGCCTGTGTAGGTTTTAACCCAAAACGTACAGTCTATAAATCAAGGCCACCAAGCCACCAGTTCTCAACTATTGAAAAATAATTTCCATCCCAATTTGCTAATTTACAATGTACCTATTCGACTCTTTTGGAAAATAATACAATTTTACGTGATTTATTACAAACTAATGGTATTTACAATTATTCGGGGCATTATACGTTGAATCTTTAGATATGAGTAAGTACTTTGCTTTCAGTTACTTACCTATTTACTTTTGCAGCTATAGTTCAATCTCATCGCCTAAATCTCTACTCTACGAAATTGCTTAGCCGGAAGATGCAGTGTCGGAAGGCCTCCCACAACGTAGACCGATGACCTGATGACAGTTGCGGGAATACGATGAATGGGAGATGTAAAGGACCGTTCGTTGTGGCGACAGTCAGGGCGTATTCACGACATCGCACGGCAGCGGCGAGCGGTAAAATCAAAAGTATGAAAAATACATACAACCGAACATAGAACCTCCTCCTTTTCGAAGTCGGTTAAAAATGTTTGAAGCACGCCACGACTCGCCGCGCGGCGCGCCGCGGCGTTATGAGCATAAACGGGGTGTCAGGGAGGGAGCTGTGGGACGTCTTTCGGCTGAAATGATGATGAAGTAAGCTACAATCGCCTAGTATGTATTAGGTACTTAAACAGTAACTGGTGCGGTCAATGTTCCGTGCGTGAATCGAACCCGCGGCCCGCAGAGTGACAGTCAGTCTTTCAACCACTGCGCCAAATGTGCCGTCATTTTCAGGCAATGCCATAAATAGCAATGTTGGTTTTTTGTGTTACTACAACTAAAATTACACTACGGAGATTTTCATTAATAAATTAAAACAAAGCACGTAAATAAAAAAAAAATACAAAATCTTGTCTCTCTCTCCTTGTCCTGCAGTTGAGCTGGCAAAACGAGTACTTATCTAACGAATATACTTATATTGGTTCCACTGCAGGATTTCTCACTGCTCATTACTTTTAGGTATTAAATAAAAATCTATTTTAATGCCTTGTTAAATTGTCATAGCAACCATATTACTTACGTCTTAGTCACGGTCGCTTCCAGTCGCTTCATTAGATATATATATACGCGGCGCGCGGCGGCCAAACTGCTCTATCTAATTTCTAATCCAAAAACGTAAGTACTTAAACCAGACTGTGAAAACCACCAGGATAGTAAGAAGTTATAATAATAATAATAATAATCCTTTTAGACTATACCAGACAGTAGAAAATGCAGTCACCAATATTTTGGATAGTGACTACGATAACTTAGAACATATGATAAAAAAAGCAGTAAATGAAAATAGAATACCAAAATTTAAAATCCTTAACACTATTAAATCAGACTGGATTAACAAAGATATTATTCGAATGATAAACCAAAGAAATCGGCTATGGTTAACTTGCAAGAATAACCCCAACGATGCCTCAATAAGAAAAGATTATATAGCCCTACGTAATACCGTATCTAAAAAAATACAATATACCAAAAGTAACTATTATCACAAAGCTTTCAAAAACTGTGAAAAAAAACCTTTAAAGATGTGGAAGTTAATTAAAAACTTAGCTGAAAATAAAACAAAGTCATGCTCTGCTCCTTCAAAATTAGATACACAAGCTGGTCCAATAACAGACATTACAGATATATGTAACTTTTTCAACACTTTCTTTGCTTCTATAGGCTCTATTTTGGCCAACAAAATAAAAAAAGACAAGGCAATAACACATACGCTTTCAAGCACTCAAACAGGTAATTTAAGTCTGGTACCTCTAGCACACATGAGCTACTCCATCTAACTCCAACTACAGTAGAAGAAGTAGGTAAAATCATAGATAACCTTAATCCAAATACTAGCACAGGCTTAGACGGTATTGGGTGCAAAACTATAAAATGCGTCAAAAACTTAATTATACATAAACTTACGACTAGTATCAACTATTGTCTACAAAATGGCATCTTCCCTGATTCTCTCAAGGTAGCTAAAGTGATTCCAATCTTTAAGTCAGGAAAAAAGTCCGATCCAGGTAATTATCGCCCCATATCTGTCCTCCCAATCATTTCTAAAATCTACGAGAAAATATTACATAAACGCTTAGATAACTATCTTAATGCTATTAACTTCTTCTCTAATAAACAATATGGCTTTCGAACAAAATCCAATACACTAACTGCTACAATCGATCTTGTGACCAACTTGAAAAACAATATTGATGAAAAACGCATAGCTCTCGGTGTATTTGTCGACTTAAAAAAGGCATTTGATACAATTAGCCACAACCTCCTTCTTCAAAAATTGTATGATATCGGTATCAGGGAAACTGCCCTCGACATGTTTCGGTCATATCTCACTAACAGACAGCAAACTGTGCGTATTGGGGATGCTCAAAGTCATAGTGAAACTCTAACCTACGGCGTACCTCAGGGCTCTATTCTTGGCCCTTTGCCGTTCATAATATATGTAAACGACATACATAACCTATATCTGGCCGGTGACATAACACTCTATGCAGACGACACCAGCTTATTCTTGTTTGGCAACGATATTGAACTGATTATTGAACAAGCACAGCAAGACTTAGACACTCTCTCAAAGTGGTTCCAAAGTAATTTACTAACAGTTAATATATCTAAAACAAATTACATTATTTTCAGCGCTAAGAATAAAACAATAGGAAACCACTCAACTCTATACATAAATAACGAACCTATAACCGAAGTCAGTTCCGAGAAATATCTCGGACTCCACCTAGACAAACATCTGACGTGGCAACCACACCTAGATAAACTGAGATCTAAACTATCCTCTGTTATGGGAGCACTTCGAGGCATCGTTCGCTGCCTGCCAAAATCTGTTAGGTATATTATATATAACTCCATGGTAAAACCTCATATTGACTACCTAATAGAGGTTTGGGGCACTGCAGCAAAAACCAATTTAAAGCAAATCGAAACATGTCAAAATAAACTAATCAAACTACTATTTCACTACCACTACTTAACTTCTACAGAAAAGATTTACAAAGAAACTAAATTAATGACACTTTCGCACATATATACATACAACACGTGCATATTAGTATTTAAACTACTGAATAAAGATATACACTCTAAAATAACGTTTACAAGGAAAGGACAAACACAAAAACGCATCACTAGACGAAAAAACAATATCTGCTTGAGACGACCTCGAACCAACTACGGAAGAAAGAACATATTATATGAGGGAGCAGAATTATACAACAAATTGCCTAATGACATAAAAGAGATCCAATCCTACACGTTATTCAAAAAAACCTTGAAGCATCACATCTTGAAAGATTTTTCCCGTTTTAATTAATTCAATACAAAGTTCCATAAATTAAATTACTTTTCACGTTAAAATACATTTACATATCATGAACATTAAAATAATTTAATAAGTGAAACTACAGAATTCAAAAAAAAAAGAAATAGTAATAATCTATTTTTTTTTAATATTTTTAAATGTTTGTTTAAATGTGTTTTTTAATTTAAAGAAATATTTAAAAATGTTTTAAAATATGTTTAAAGAGTAAAAAACAAAAAAAAATTGAATAATAATAATCCAATTAACAAACCAAACAGACTCAAAATAACAAATCATAGATACAATAAAAATGTGTAATTGCTATTGACTTGCCTATAAGAAACGATACGTAATGAGTTCAGTAATACAACAAATATGTACTGTTTTTTACTGTTACCCGCAAATTGTGAATAACTTCTGTTGAGCTACTACTTAATAGTTTATTTAAGGTACCTACTTTTCTCACATATTTAGTATCTAAGAATAACTTGTATTTCTCATTCTAAGTGAATTGTATTCTTTTTGAGAAATAAATATCTTAAACCGTTTTATTATCAGGCAACTAAGGCCCATAACACAAATACACACATAATATTACAAAATAATACACTAATACATATAAAATTAAACTATAACATAAACTAAACGTACGTTGATTGTGAGCCGCATTAGTTTATTAAAGAGCGTAATTACTCTAGCCTTGAAGACACCTAAAATAGTACCTACTACGGTTTTAACAGTGAACATGTCCTTCAATCAGGACATCCCAAAATGAGGTCATTTTTGGGATAACATCATGAAGGATACTATACCTGGTCTACTACACCGAAAAAAACGTCCGGTCTCCATGAAACCTACCGGGGACATGGGGTGGTTGGGAAATATAATGTCACAGACTAAAAGAGGAAGAGTAACGTTCGAACTTACAGAAAACTATTTAATTTGAGTGCTCTTAAAACTGAAAACATAACGTTTAAGACCATCGGTTTGCGGTATAAATAGGAAATAAAAAAATAAAATAAATAGGAAACCAGAGAGTTAAGTCATGGACATCATCCGACCCATACTTGTCTATGTAAACTCAATCTGTTTAGGTAGTTAACTAAACGTAAACAATCTTGATATGTCTTTTAATTTCTAAAAATCGTATAGAAGATATACCAAGATAATTTAAATTTAGTAAATTACCTAAAATCGGTTTCGGTAAATAGCTAATTGTATACATTTTTAGATAACATTTTTAGACAATTTTAGATAGGTGTTGAATTTGGCACCTATGCCACAGAATAAATATACACTAGACTACCGTTAGAAAATTCATACAGAAATCTCCAGGGCATGGGCGCTACCTACCGCCGTATCAGTTGTGTCAATGATGCAGGTCCCCCAGGCTTCAAGGGTCCCGATTTATGGAAGCTTAAAATCGTGAAATTCTGTCCACAATACCAAATTATTAAGGAGAGGTAGTCAAATTGGCTTGCCGTGATAATAATGCGGTGCTAAAGTAAAAACAATATTCCTTTTAAACTTTGCCACAGTCGAGTAAAGAAACCCCTTCTTTACCCGACTGTGGCAAAGTTTAATTTTTTATTATTATATAAGTAGGGCCCTTATAAGACTGGCTACGTCAGTGCTCCACGGGCCTCTATTGTGAATTTATATACTCAGAAGAAGAATTTTGAACGGCTCTGTTCATTATGCGAAATATGGTGAACTTGCCTTCGCCTGACTATGTTCCACTAGTTTTTGGGAATTCAATGATTTGCCAGCCCGTCGGATTTGAGTTAGTGTGTCTTTCATTGTGAGATTCGCCAAGCCTATTTCATCATCGAACCACAAGTCTTGCCGGTACGTACATGGTGGATAGCCCATAGGGTTAGGTGAAAACGAACCCCGGGGCCCAGGATCGAAGGCAATGAATGGAACAGGGTAGGTTTTTAGTCAGTAAGAGTCTCACACTATCTCCCGCCCCATCCAAGGGCGGGATTTGTCATTTGATGATTTTACCTACCATAAAAAAAAGTCATAAGTACATAAACACAAACCGTTACCGCATAAAAATTATGTTACATAACATTATTTGGCCGAATGTTTTTTAAGCATACTTTTGAGATGGTAAAATTTTATTTGGTATAATTAGGTACCTTTGCCACAATTAGTTAAAATTTCGTAAAATTTCGGTTAGCATAATGTTTATTTAAAGTGACGAATATTTGGTATGGGTGTCTGTTTGAACGCCGAAAATTGAATACCGTAATTAGAGACACAATAGAAATACAATAGGTGTGCGGACGCCGGCGTCCTCTCGGTTCTTAACAGTTTAAAAGGTCTATTGGTGAAACAAAATTTTAGAGCACCCGACACGGACAGGTTAGCTTAGAAAGACCCGGCTTTCTAAGCTGACCTGTTTGTGTCGTAATAGCGGGTATAACTTCCCGCTACTACGCTACGACTGGATGTTTTCAGGCTTCAGTACCTCAAAAAGAAAAAACGGAACCCGTATAGGTTCACTTGGTTGTCCTTCTGTCTGTCTGTCAAGACCCTTTCAAGTTGAAATTATTATATTCATGTCTGCGGTCCCCAACTTCTAAGTCAACGAAAAAAAAAGGTACATAAAAAATGTCTATTTCGACACTTACAAGAGAATCAAAATTCACCGGTCTTCCCTAGGTCGTCTTGACCTAGAACTCTGAAAGGCATGATGCAAGTTCTTATAGCACATGTATAGGAATAAATCTGAAAACTGTAAATTTATGCTTAGGTACGTCATAAAAAAAAAACTTTCTTCGATTCGTAAAAATCTGCCGAGACACGATTTGGGAATAGAACTATTTACAAATTAGTTTCTACGGAACCCTCAGCGTGCAATTCCGACTCGCTCTTGCCCAATTTTTTTATATCCACCCAGATATAGGAGGCCAACTTATTTGCCGCGTACTGTACCCCGTTTCCCGCGTCCCGCATGCTGACCGCAGAGACCTAAAAATCGACAGATGAATTAGCACCACTTTACCGAGATTGAGCTTATTTCAATAATTCCACGGTTATACTGCTTATATTCTCTTTGGGTTATACGTAAGATTCCATTGCGATACACTAAACATGTAGTTTAGGTTTTAATATATCAATATGTACCTATAAAATAGCATTACAATATATTTTAACTTGCGAATAAATTAAACAGCTTCTGAATATCACATTAACCTGTTCAAAAAAATCCCGCTAAAAAGCAAGGTGCACCCAAAGATAATGTAAAACTACTATTTGTAATCATTATGTTTTTCAGTGTTTGGCAGCAAAATATATCGAGTCGGCTTATTAAAATAACCACTACATAAAATTAAAACAGAAAAAATCCCGCCAAAAATTCGAAATTCAAATTTTCAAAGAGTTGTATAATATCGACATCGAAATTCTGATATCGATCTTTGTTTAATACAGGATTCAAGAAGAAAGATATTCTCGTTATGCTACTTATGTATAAAATTCACACACTCATTATTACCATATTATAAATATAAATTCAACCATTTACCAAAGAACACTGGCCATTCTCCTAACATGCTTAGACTATAAAAAAAATATAAAATTTAACTTGATGAAATATAATTATATCATTTGATTTGCTTGAATAAACATTACTAATAATTATGGAAGTACGGAGAAAGTAGAAAATAATTAAATGTTTTTTTTAAGGTTACATGGTTTATTAGTAATCTGTAGCATTTCAAAAAAGATGTCAAACATAATTTTTGGCGTCGTTTTGAGTGTAGTGGCTGAACTTCACTCGAAGGCTGTTTTAACTATTTAAAAATTGATTCATCAGAATGTATATGTACACAACATACAAATTAACTATAAAAACGTTTACATGGCTTAATGTCGAAGTCAATATTACTTAAAAAAATAAATTAAAAAATAAACAAAACTTTTGCTTGTCAAAACCTTATTGAATCCTTATTCTATCGATTTACGGCATTTTCCAAAGAGAATATAAGCACTTGGCATTTTCGATTTTAAACTGTTATGAAACGTAGTGCTTACATACTCTTTGCTGTTATGCACCAAGAGGACACCGGTGTCCGCACACCTATTGTCTTTCCATTGTGTCTCTAATTACGATATAAATGCAAAATATTTACTTCAATTCACGACTTGATTCCAAAGAGTACAATAATAATTCAATTAAATTGTAAAAAAAAAACCTTTAAAAAACAACAAATTGTATTATGGCTTATCTCATATTAAACAAATAACAAAAGCATAAACAGTTGACATAACTCTGGATTTAATTTCAATTCAGAAATTAAATCGTAATCGATTTTAGAAAAGAATGGACCTCATAAAGGCCCAATTCACGACTTCGGTCTTAGCCACAGAGTACTTTGTAATATACTGAAGTCTTAGCGGCGAGCGGCGCGGCGAGTGGAGCCGTATCAGTACGCGATTGGTCGACGCCGTTCGTGGTGGCTATAGCGGCGCGCGTCCGACCAATCGCCTACCGGTATCACCCCGCTTGCCGCGCCGCTCGCCGCTAAGACCGAAGTTGTGAATAGGCCCTTATTAGAGCGCATTCATGACCTTGCCGCTCTGAGTGGCAGCAGCGCGCGGTGGCGACGAGCGGTAAAATCAAATGTGTGAAAATATTTGAAACACGCCATGAGTCGCCGCTCATAACGCCGCGCCGCGCAGCAATTCGTGGCGTGCTTCAACCATTTTCATACTCTTGATTTTACCGCTCGCCGCTACCGCTCGCCGCTACCACTCGCCGCTGCCGCTGCCAATCACAGCGGTGAGGTCATAAACGGGGGGTTAGAACGTACTAATAAACCTTATATATGCGTTCATAAATAAGGTAATATCAAGCGTTTTAATCAAAAAAATAATTTATTTAAAAAAATTCATTACTATTACTACTATACATTTTTCCTCTAGTTTAAAAATAAACTGATGATATCCAATAAATAGATTTATAATGTACTATATTTTGATGACGGTCTCATTTCGGTAACAACACTTTTTTTTTCCTAGTCCAAATTGGCCATTCTTCTTTTTGGGTTTTTCATTTTAGATCATTTTTCATAGCGTTTTTGTCTTTGGTTTACCTCAACTCAGCTGAATGGAAATGTCAACAATGTCAAAATAAATTTTTAGTTGTCATTTTGAACTGTGGGAGTGTGGTGTTCTTGTGATTTAAATAAAAATTACGCTGTATTAAATAAAAGGATACCGCATATTATAGAAGAAATAACTTAAGTTCTGTTTATTTAATAAAAACATGAGATCGTAGAAGAATGAATTTAAAATACATAGCTTTCAAATAACAGAACATAATTCACTAACCATCGTCATGGCTCGCTTCCTGTCGGAGGATAAATTAAAAGGTTTCGAAAAATATAAAGTAAGTACTACATGAATTAGTTAATATCATTGTTATGTGTATATAGGTCATCTTAGGGGTATTAATGAGGTGGTAATTAATACGATAACATTAACCCTAACAATTTATATGCCGAATATTTTTTTTAGTCAATAAAAAAATATTAAAATTGTCAAAAACCTTTTTGTTTCAGTACAACTCAGTGGATACCAGTGTCCTCAGTAATTATGTTATGCACCCCTTTTGGGACTGGTGTGTCCAGGTAAGGTTTCAGTTAGAAATATTAAAATATTGATCATATAACTAAGTATTTGAACTCAAGTTACCTCCTTTATTTGTACCAAGTAGTCTTTTAAAAAACTAAAAACTGTCTAATTTTGGTTTCTCTGACCATTTATATCTCTGTTCTTATTAGTTAACTCTTTGAATACCGTAATTAGATACACAATAGAAAGAAAATAAAGGTGTGAACACCGGTGTCCGTTTGGGGCTTGAGTAATATTCATATCTTAAATCAAGTAATCAAATTAAGCATTATTTTACTATTTTTTTTGTTTTTGTTGCACATAATCTGACATCTTTTTCCCACACATTAAATGATTTATTTGGTTTAATTAATTATAAAATTAGGTATATTAACAACTTATTAATAACAGATAATATTTGCAGTTCTGTCCCGTATGGGTGGCCCCGAACCTGCTGACTTTCTCTGGCTTCCTGCTCACAGTGCTGAACTTCTTTATCTTCTCATATTATGACTATGGGTTTTATGCCATGAGCAAAGATAATCACAACAATGATTACATACCGAATTGGGTGTGGGCAGTGTCAGCTGTGACTCTGTTTACTGCTTATACACTAGGTAAGAATTTTTCTTTTTATAGTTTAAGAATAACATAGTAATAATGTAAAACATTAAATTATAATTTTTTTGTGATATAAACCAATGCTTGACTGCGGTCCTACCTGATGGTAAGCAGTGACACAATCGTTGATGATGAATTGCACTTGCTTATTAAGAAAGAGCCTATCCACACTAGCCTTGAGGATACTTAAATTATAATTGAATGGGAAGACTGCAGCAGGCAAATTACTCCAATCTTCAGATGTATATGATATAAACGATGAGGTGAAGCGCTTTATAGTAGAAGTGTTAACAACGTAAGGTTGGATACTAATATACCAAATTTTCCATAAAATTTATTTGAAGTGAATGCCACAAAAATAAAAATAGTATATTTTCGTGATGTATGCCATAAAATTAAATACTTTTAAACATACATTGCAGTAAGTAAATTACAAAAAACAATGCTGAATAACAATTATTTCCAGTTAGAATGTCAAGGTAGAACAAAGTTCATTGCTTAGGTACAACTCTTAATATGAGGCTGTATAGCCAACTTATTGACTTTCGATGACAGTCAGGTTGACGTCCGCAACGCGATAAAATCTTAAATCCTTAAATCATATTGTACTATCAACATCTTGTGCCAAAATGAAATGATGGTCATTAAAATACAATGTTTATGTATTATAGTTTGTGCCCATTTCGAATCGGCACGAGACAATGTGACGTCAAGAATTTGTCGGTTTAGATAATCGGAATATTCGGCGGCCCCTGAAAAGGTATAGAGCTTTAGCATAGCATAGCATCAGCCTTATAAACACTACTGGGACTCAGGCCTCCTCTCTAGGAGAGGGAATGGGCCGTAATCCACCACGCGGGCCCAGTGCGGGTTGGTGGATGCCACATGTGTTCGAATTTTTGGTTCTAGGATATGCCGGTTTCCTCACGATGTTTTCCTTCATCGTTTTTAGAGCAGTGGCGATGCAATAAATTACACAAAGTAATGCTCCTGGCTGGGTTTGAGCCCGCGACCTACAACTCGCAAGTCGGGGCCGTCGCCCACCACTACTCTCAATGGAGCTTCATGGCGAGTGAAACCAAAAAATGTTGAAGTAACTCGGATGCGAGCTACTGTCCAACTCGCACGTGCTAGTTACACGTAAGTGACGTCCAAACAGCGCTAGTTACTGCAGTGCAGCTGCTCGGCAGGCTGGCTTGTACGCTAGCTGGCACTGTGTAAATCCAGCAATACACCCTAAATAGCTCCATCCCTTTCCGTTCAGTATATGTCGTAAAATGGATCGCGTTAAGAGTTCGTGGTGTGGCCTGTTATAGTAGTATGCCGCAAATAATTTGAACCCTTTTGAAAATCGGTTACTGCGCATTCAAGGTCGTCCGCCTTGTGGTCCAACTTATGAGACAAGGATTTTAACCGATTTTCGGGACTTAATCGATTTGGGGGGTTGCGCGTAACCATAGCAAATTGAACCATCTTATTTGCCACATACTATACTCTCCTACTAATGTTAGGTGTGCGTGCGAGAAAGAGAAGGTATAAAACAAAATCTAATATTTTTTTAAAGATAAATGTACTTATTTTAAATAACATGGAAGTGGTTCATTTTTACAATAAAAATTAGCATGATAATATTACAGAATCACTAGTTGATAAAACGCACCTAATTATTTATATCTCCCGAACTATGACTTGCTATGGGTAAATATCTTCTTGAAAACTACGAGTAAATGAACCTCGCTCATCATCATTTTTAATTGGTGTTGTTTTAAATTTTAATTACCTGATATTAAATCATAATAGCGAACTCAAATTGGCACAGGTAGCAGGAAAAGACAATGAATATCCAAACAATTTAAGTTTAAAAAACCGGGCAAGTGCGAGTCGGACTCGCGCACTGACAGTTCCGTACAAACTTACCTATGTAAACAGTCAATTCCCGAATTGAGTTTTTAGATGTTTTCCTACATTTGTGCTATGAAAGCTTGCTTCATGCAAATTTTTTGGATTCTAGGTCAACGGGAAGTATCTTATAAAATTTGATTTCCTTGAGAGTGTCCAAATATAGGTTTTTTGCAACATAAACGGCCGTATCTATTTTTTTCACTGCTTCAAGGGATCGCAGACCCTGTGTATATGGTTTTAATTTCAACTCAATACCTCTATACGTTCCCGAGATAAAGGGTCTTGACAGACAGACTGACAAAAAAGGGCTCTTATAAGGGTTCCATTTTTTCCTTAGGAGGTACAGAATCCTAAAAACGGAATATAAGAAGTAGATTCAGTTATCAAATTGTAAAACCTTGATCTAGAAGAGTCGCGTTTGACTTCATCCTACTTAGAAAAATGCGGAAAAATAAAGTTATACTTCCGTCAAATTTTTGGTGAGATTTTTTCGACTGAAGGTCAGTGGCTATTATAATTATTTAGTAAATTTATTGAGAAACGCCTAATAAATATATTGAGAAACGCCTAGATGATCTCTCTTAAAATAGGTGACATTAAACAATAAAGCTAGAACTACATTAGATCAATGCACACGTGTAACACGCCTGTTTTGTACGTAGAACGACGTCGCGTGGCGTGGCGTGTAGCTCTAAAGTCTAGTTTCCATATAAAATGTGTGGAGACCGTCGCGCCTACATCAGCGTACGTGGCCCACGTGTACGCAATGTAGTTATAACTTGAAGTATACAGTCGCACACATACACATAGTTGAACTCTTTATAATTGCTAATTTACTAACAAATCTAGCATAACACAACAGCGACCGACCCGCCGACAAAGCTAATTCAGACCTTCAGATAAACATTTATATTTTCAAAATATGCTAACAATGTAACAGCAAATATAACTATTTCCGCCTTTGTATCGGATTTGCTATTTCGTAGGCTCATAAAAATAATATATACGCGTCAATATGTATGTAAATGCTGACGTCATTTGAGCGCAGTAAAAACACCTTTAACAATCGGCGCCAGATTGTAAGACGTTGTAGGTGCTAAACATACCGAAATCAGTTTAAAATTAGCGGTTTTATTGTTAGCGTTAGGCCAGAGTGGATTATCTTTAATCTCTTGTTAGATGTACTAGTAAAAACTAGGGAAAATATCTTCTCTTACATTTGAAGTAAAGGATGTGTGATAAATTGACACTATAGGTTCCATTACTTCGTCATCTGTCCATCTCGCCGTGAACGCTATTCGGTTCACACACAACTCAATCAGGTGGCATACCACCTGTCCTCAAGGCTCCTTACCAGCATGCTTAGCCAAGTTGATAATCTACAATCGTTAACGCTTGTAAATAAAACTAAGTAATCAAATATATGGGAATTACATCATCTCAGCAAAATTCGTTGCCGAGTTCACATCGTTCAAAATAACAGAATGAAATGTAATGGTTCTACAATGTTCATCTCTATATCTTGTAGTTTTATGGTGTAATTTATACTTACGCTGAGGCATTTCGAATGTAGAAAGAGATTTGACTGTTTGACACGACACGGTGCGGTCGTAACTTGGCTAGGCCTGCAGATGTTCTGCCCCGCTCCATTTGAATTTGTTTTTTTTTTCACTTTTGCCCCACACTAAAAAGTCAAAAGTAAAGTCCCCATAGCTCCGTTGAATAGGGAGAATCCACCGACCAGACGGGTGTTATATCTGGTGGGCTGCTGCCGATACATGATTTCGGGCTGTTTTATATGTTCAAATCACGAGGAGAAGCTTACTTGTGCGATGCAGGATTAGTTCTTATGTGACGACATAGATGTCGCTACATATCTACATAAAACGCCTAGAAACGGAACACCTGGGAATCGAACCCGAGTTCCATTACTGTTTTTTCTGTAGAAAACCTTCGTACGTCTTCGATTCTCGTCTTTTAAAACACTGTCTATTAGACGTATGCCGCCTTATAATGTTCCCACTGCTGGGAGTCTAGGCCTTCTCTCTAAGAAAGGGAATGGGCTGCAATCTACCACACAGGCCTAGTGCAGGAGGTGGATGCCTCATATGATTGAATTTTTGGTTCTATGCCGGTTATTTTACGATGTTTTCCTTCACCGTGTTAAAAAACAGTGGTGATGATATAAATTGTTACACAAAGTATAACGCCTGTTTGGGCTTGAACCCACGACTCGAATGTCGGGTTTGTTACCACTAGACCACCACTGCATCTAAAACTAAAGTGGACTGCTGATTAATCATTTGGGCATTTTCCATGAGTTGGCACTTATGCTAACGATCTCCTTGACGAATACATACCCATACCCACACGCTAAAACTTGGTACGATTGACCAACGAATTTGAACCACTTGCTTCCGAACCAAATCAAATTCATCTATAGAGTAGTCTGGCGACCATAATTGAAGGGGTAAGTGGACAAAGGTGTTAACTAACAAAAAATTCAAATTGAGAAATGAGCGTTAGAAAAGTTTAAATCTTAAAATCAAGGTAGTTATAAATTTTAAATGTTTTATCTAAATCTGAAGTGTCAATCCTTTTTAAAATATCACTTCTTATTAGATTATATAACAGAAATAAGATATTTTTAATATATTTATTAAAAAAAAATAGAGAAAACACAAACTTAACACCTTTGTATAATTTCATGTAAATCATATTTAGATAATGTGAACTTAAATAGGGCTTAAGTGAAAAATTAAATAATAAGCATTATTGTTATGAAGTATATTTATTTAAGGCAGGAAGTTCCTGCCTTAAAATACTATTCTTATTTTGTTTCCACTCAGCTTCATTTCTTGTGAACAACTCAAACAATTGAGAAAGGCGCGCGAACGGCAAAAGACGCGCGGAATCGAAATGTCACTGTCAAATTAATGCATTAGATAAAATAAATTAAACCAATGGAGATTTTAGACGTTAATCCCATTTTCATTATGGGGTTTAAAAAAAAAGGAATCACTTTTATGTCAGCAAACGTATCACACAGTTCATAACACCTTTGTTTATTTTTTATTTATTTAATCGTGTTAATTTTCCGAACATGCAAAAGGTACATGGTTTGATATAACATTATATTATTTCAAACGTAATAGTATAAATGATTTTTAGAAAATGTATATGCCTATAACACATTTGCAAACTTTAAATGTATGCATTTTGGTAGTTAACACCATTGCTAGGGTCTGTATTTTTGGATATGAATTAAAATTAGATATTTTGAGTCCACCAGTCGATTTATCGTCACTTAAAACCTATGTTCATGCTAGAAATTATTTTTTTTTCAGTTTTGTCAGATAACACCTTTGTCCACTTACCCCTTCAATTGTGATATGAGTCCCTGTAGGTCCGCTAGCGAACAGCGCCGGCGTACACTTGACCGTCGTCGTACACAAAGTAGCTGTTCGATCCGGTCGCCTGTTGCGAGGAGGGATTTGGTCCGTCGAACCCAATTAGTATTGTTTCGCTCGAACTTGGTACGGGACGGATCAAGCTCGCCATATCAAGTTAAAACGCGTGTTAACACTGTAAAAGACTCTTGATTATGTAATATACTCCTATTCCTCATAGAACGTACCTCTACCTATCTTCATTCCTATGAGCTGTATTATCTGAAATGACAATATTATAGTTCTGGAATTAATAACATCCCATTGTACGTTTATCTACAATAGTTATGATATTGTGCGGCCATTAAAGCTGGTACTATAATAAGCAACAAAATACACTCGATAGTTTCCATCATTTTATCAACATTAGGTACGGCTTTTTATGGATAATATCAATGTAGTAAAATGGCATATAACGCTGTTTTACTCGTACATGCGATAATAAGCATGCATTAGGTAGATTGACATTGAAATTATGAAATGAATCTATTCGTGCCTATCACTGTGGTAAAACTGATATAAATACATACCTATCTAAATACCATAAATACCCCAATTTAAATGAGCTAAGATGACTATGTCTCATGTCTTTGTGCGATTACGTTAAATATGGAAACTACACTCTGAGAACTACACTTGACTAATACACGTCAAGCGTAGTTCTAAGCTTGGTTCCATATAAAATGTATGGAGACGGACGCGCCTAGATCGCCGTGTGTGGTGGACGCCGCAGTGTAGTTCTACCTTTTGTAACAGCAGCTAACAGGCAACTTTGTATAAGCGTAGCTCGTGGAAATTGTAACAACAGTAGAAATTAGTCACTTAATTACTTTGTTTATGTTATTTTGGTGCTCATTATAAACTAAGTCAAAAATAACTAGTAATGCCTACCGTACTCAACGCTAGGTTCATAGGTGTATATTCGTCATTTTACGCTTTTGGTGTATGATCACAGCTTACATACAAAGCTGAAACTCTGTCGAGCCACGACGTTGCCGCTTTGTCAAAGTTTTGTATGACAGACTTATCTAATAAATGGTAGTTAAAAGTAGGCACCTAATATCAGCAAGCCCCATGCAATTAGTTTTCCTGCTAATTTTGTTTTTGTTACATCATCTCTATGGATATAAATATAATAACTACATTTCCCAAGATAAAGCAGCGAGTATGCTTAGTTTTGAAAATATCACCTTTATATTAATTAGTAAAATTTTGACTAATATGGTGCCATATCCCAACACCCCTTATCTTCCAAGTGCATAATTTGAAGGTTAATAAAAAAAATCTCTATTAAAAATCTGCTGAGTGTACAGTCGGTATTCTTATAATCACATTATAAAAAGCATAAAATAAATCTGTTCGCAAATGACATGATTATAATATCTATAATATAACATTAATAAATTTGAATGGAAAGTAGGAACGTACAAATGGAAAATAATGTCCATAAGTATAATCACTATTAGTTAGTCAGTAAATAATGTAAAATCATTACAAAAACAATGTCATGAATAAAAATGACATTGCGTTTACATGATTAATGTAAGTTAACGGTTGCTGAAGTTTTACTCCTCTCATAATGTCAGCAGGTGCCATAACGCCTCGGAGTACCAACTTTTTGGAGGTGGAAAGACATGAAATACTCGTAATTCCTCCCGGTTTGGTGTAAGCGAGACCGAGTGTCATACTGTTATTGACTAAAAGTCACCTTTTTTTAAAGGTTGTAAATCATGAAATAACTCCTCACGCCTTGTCAGACTGTTACTGATCAAAACGCACCTTTTTTTTTAAGAGGGAAATCAACCAACGACTTCTCCCGCTCTGGATGGATCACGCGGACTTGTCAGACTTTTACTGTCAGTTGCCCATTACGTTCCAGGGCCGCGGTAACTTTCGATCATTCCCGCAGGCCTCTATACGCTGAGTGCGAGTTCTTTTAACGATAACGTGATTCAAACGTTTACCGCGTTTAGCTCTCTGATTGGTTAAGTGCTTGGAGCGGGCCAATCGGAGTGCCGAACCTCATATACGAGTCCACCGCGTTAACGTAAAACAAATTCGCATTAAAGGCCTAGCGTCCGAGCAGTGCCATAAAACAGTGACTTTCTGAAGCCTACTCCTCGGTAACGGCTGGGATAATAGATTAGAAAAAAAAAATATATGTTTATCGTGTACAACATTATCAACATATGATTTTTTCGGGCGATTAACACTTTAGTAAAAAAAAAAAAAATACAATTTCGTAACTTTTTCCTACTCCTTCGAAACGGCTTGAATCTTTAGAAATATTTTTACACAGAAAAAGTTGTGGTTATGTGTTCTTCAGAATGTACATAGCATATGTAAATCAATCAATATTAAAGAAAATGGATTTAAAAGGTCAGCGGGGCTCTATCCGGGCGCAGCTGGCCGGAATTAATGGCCGGTTGTAGTCACTTGAGTATTTTGTATGAACTCTGCCCGGGACTGTCAAAACAAAGGTTTTATTTAAAAAAAAAACAATAACTTTTCAAGATTTTTGTTTTTATGAGGTGCTTTTAAATAACAAGGTAACTTTCAAATATTTCCGCAACGTAAATACTATCGTAGATAAACACGTTTGAAACCGTAAATTACATTTGCGATTTTTTTTATCGAACTAACTAATTTATACCATGTTTCAATTTTTGCCCGGAGCTTTGTCATATAGTCAATTTTGATAAATTTTTATGGTCTTCTCTTCTATATTTGTGAGTTTGCAGAGGTTTAAAAAAGTTTAAAATGAGTAGAACCCTGGCCTTAAATGCACAGATACTCGTTCGCCGCCTAGACGGCTGTACGAGTATTCATTTAATTCCGGCCAAATATTTAAGGAACTCTACGCCTTAAAGACTCTGAGTACCCTTTCAGAGATTAAAAGCATACTTTATGTTACAAATCAAAGCTAAACACACAGTGTAACTAAGTGCGATTGTAATGGCGACTTGATCTCTCATTCTTATTGTTGCCCTTTCTTATCTAATGTTAAATTTAATGTGTCGTGCGATAATAGACGTTTCATCACATCCTCGTTCCTAACTAAAGTTCAAACTTTAACTATCCACTATTTGTATGTTTTAATAGATAGTTGATTATAAATATTTATATTAGAAGGAGCGTTGTTGTGGATCGTTTTAAGGAAAAGATATAAATAGAAAACAATTAAAATAAATAGGTAAATATAAAATAACTACGGTTGAACATTATCAGTTGAGTCTACAAACAGAAACATACCTATCTTAGACATAACAGAATAGCATAATCAGCCCTTTAATGTTCCTACTCCTACTATTGGGACTTAGACCTACTCTCTAGGAGAGGGAATGTATTAGTGGATGACACAGGTCTTCGACTTTTTAGTTGTAAGAATGTGGGAGTTTTTTTTCCGGTGCAGGGAAAATCATCCAATGACATCTCCGCGTCCTTGGGCGAAGCGGGAGATAATGTCAAGACTTTTACTGACTAAAAACCCATTCTTGTTCCTTCTTTGTCTTTCATACCGGGGATGAATCTATTGTCTATTGAAATCCCTCAAGATGTCCATCACGGTTTTGAGAGCAGTGTTAATGGAATTAATTTTACAAACGCTTAGCCTGTCCTTTGATCCCACAACATAGAAGTCTTATGCCGAGGCTGTTACCACGTCACTAACTTAAATAACAATCTGAAATAAATAAAAAGTAAAATATGTACTATAAAAACCAATGGTTGATAACCAATTGGCTCTAGGCTAGTTCTGGAGATATCTTCGAAACGATAGAAGAGTTTTTCTCAATAATTTTATTTTAGACCAGCTGCTGCCAGTCGCTTCGGCAGCCTTAATGTAGAAAATTGTTTCAAGGGAAAAACAAATCCAAAATACTGTCGGGACAAAAAGTGTCATAGGATACTTTTTTTTAGGTACATAAGAACCTACCCGTGTGCCAAGTTTCATCCAAATCCGTTCAGCCGTTGGAACGTGAACAAGTAGCAAAAGCAAGCATACACTTTGCCTTTATACATAATATTAGTGTGATGAACCACGTGTGATCCATTCAGTGTTATAATTAGCACGTATCAGTCACTCAAATTATATTAATAGGTATAGTGTAATTTTAATGATACAATATTCTGTTATCTAAACGCTTTTGACCTTGTGAGCCAAAAGTTTGGGAATATCTAACGCTTCTACGTATTTCTGTTCTGCGAGCAATACGTCAAGAATGAAAGTATCCGCAGTAAAATGAAGTTACCGATATAACCCGAAGAATCGCTAAAATTAAGTGCAGTGGGCAGGGCACATTGCTCAGACAAAAATAGTCAATGGGGCTGAAAAGTTCTGGAGTAGCGACCGCGTACCGAAAGACGCAACATTGGTACACCTTCCACAAGGATGACCGATGACCAGGGGGTTTACTCTCGAGTTTAATTCCGATCGGTCGACATTGAAATGGTGACGTTAGGTACTCTTGAATTCGATGCTAGCGCCAAATTGGTTTAAAATTGCGTGACCACACGCCAAACTCAATACCCATTTTACTTAGTTTCCCAAAAAGGTCAAGCAATTTGGCCCTAGCATCGAATCCAAGAGTACCTAATGTCACAATTCCAATGTCAACCGATTGGAATTAAACTCGAGAGTAAGCCCCCTGGATGGTGAGAGTCGGGTATCCCCGCAAATGTCCTTTTCATACAAGTATTTATTGTAATGCATGGAATAAGCATGTGGGATGCGAGGCATGTTCCCACGCAGCAGCCCCGCATAACGAAAGTGAGAAATGTGACAAAGAAAATGTGTTTTCACGGTTTCACATTAAATTTTTCTAATGTTCTCTTCGGAATCACCTTCCAGAGACATCAAAGAATAGTTTAAAAAAATGTTCATCCAAATTGGTCCAGTCATTCTCGAGTTTTGCGCTTAGCCAGGCGTTTGTAATTATACAGAAAATAGAAGTTTATATTTCAAAAAGTATAAACTGATGTTTATTCTAGTATACTCGTAAATTTTACGTAATAATATGAATGCAGTAAAAGAGAAGTTACCGGTAGTAATTCCACATGTGTAGATAAACTCATGTGGTAGGTAATTCTGAGCATTTTTTTATGTGTGCTATGTACTTACATAGTTTGATAGTTATTTTTTCTAGATATTTCAAACATAAATCTAAATTCCACGGCCGAGGTTATGTATGTCTGTCTCATTTCGTTGGTTTAGTTATATTAGTTCAATCCACAACCTTGAAAAAGTATCGTCGCGCATTTCTATGAAAAACGTGCGTCGAAAATTTGGCTTTATAAAAATTGTAGATAAGAAAAAATGCGAAAAATGTAACTAATTATTTTCGACCATTCCATAAGCAAAAATCAGGGTCGAAATGCCATAACTCATTTATGAGGCTTCGATTAACGAAAATCTCAGTCCGGTTACTTGTTTCTTTTGGTTGGCCGTGGCAAACAGGTTTTTGGGCAAAACCTTGCAAAAACCGAAAGGTTAATGGCAGTTATGGGCAAATGAGAACAAAAGTTTTGTGTATAAAAAAATTATTAAAAGAAAATGTTTTATTTTAGTTTTGGATAGCCCATTTACTTATTGAGGAAGGCTTTAGGAAACTATACAACACCACGCTACGAACCACGGGAGTGAAGCAGTAACAAAAGACGCCAAAGACGCGGATGAAACCTCGGGGAAAAGCTTCCTAGATATTTATCCAAGCTTACACATAAATAAGCGTTCTATTGACGTTTGTTAGTAGGTAGACAGTAGTGTATGTGCGTAGATATGGCTTTTCAGTGCTCGATTCTATTCCGAGCATATCTGACTATTCATTCAATCTAGTTAATCCTCAATGGAAAGTGGCGCCGGTGGCGCGATGGGTTCAAAAGTACAAAAGACTTATCTGCGTAGTGGGCGTGCACAACACGTGGTACCATTGACCGGCGCGGGCGCATTGCAGCGGAGCGCCGGCTATACCCGACATCAAACACAAGTGTCACATTGGCCATTTCAACCGAGAATTAACCAAAGACGTTGACCTCGCTTTTTGGAACTTTTTATCTACCTAATTAAATCAGCGTATGCATAAATGATGCGTACTACTCGTAATAAACTATTTTGCAATTCTTAATCGCAACGTTACGAAGGTAATGAATCGAAATATCAATCATAATAATCGGTTCGTCGTTTCCTATTTAGGATATCATGCGCAAGGCACGCTTTATTTCGTCATGCTGCACCAAATAATAATAAAAAAAAAACAATAAGAAATTATACACCTCATAGGTACGAGTAATACATATTTCTATAGGTATCAATATAACTTATGTATATTTATTATATGCATCAATATAACTTCATCTTCAAAACAATTGTTGGCCAAGCTATTTTATAAATAATTAATCAAAAAAGATTACAAAAACCTTTTTACAAAAAAAGAAAATAACCGACTTCACTAGAAAAAAAAAACCACTAAAATGATCAAAACAACTTTAATTTCGGAAATCGGTGTTAAATAAGAAACAAACAATACCGAGAAACACCAACTTCCGAAATCAAAGTTATTTTCTTTTTGGAAAAAGTTTTTTATTTCATACTTTTTAGTTGCGATGGACTTTTAACCAGAGTTTATCATTCCTCATGATAATTGCAATAAACCCAAACACTGCTAGGATACAGTGTTTTATTATGAAGTTCTCGTCTCCTTCCACCTTCCGGCTCCATTATCAGATCAGTTTGATAGTACCTTATAGCCAAAGTGCATCTTGCATGCATTGTGATATCTATGTGTGTATGAAGGTCCGTTAGCCATTCCTGGTCTTCTTCATCAGTTCCACTCCATCAAATGTTACTTTTTGACTATAAGTAAATGCTTAAGTCCTCGATAAAAATACCAAAATCAATATATGGTTGCCTTTAATATTTGTGGAGTTCCCTCGATTCCTCATGGATCCTATCATCAGAACTGGATTTAAAAAAGGGACCAATCTGCATACCCTCTGAGGGGAAAAAAAATTGCAAATCGGTCCATAAACGACGGAGTTATCCGCGAACAAACAAAAAAAGAGCACATATACGATCGAATTGAGAAACCTCTTCCTTTTTTGAAGTCTGTTAAAAATAGATTGTCACATCTGCCCCTGTTGTTTAATATATACCGGACGATTAATGTATTGCAATTTTGCAACTCGTGTCGCTGGCTTAGCAAAATCCATTGAAGGTTTATATTTACCCGACTGCGCCAGAAGGAGGGTTATGTTTTTCGAGAGTATGTATGTATGTATGTATAATTGTTTGGCACGCTCTACAGCCCGAACGGCTCGATGGATTTTAGCTTGAGAGATGTCGTTAGATTTGTATTTACTGTGAGAGTGACACTGGGTATATCAAAATAAAAAAAAACAAAGTGGCGGATTTTTGGCGCCAAATTCAAATGCTTGGCACGCTCTGCGGCCTGAACGGCTCGATGGATTTTAGTTTACGAGGTGTCGTTACATTCGTAATTACTGTGAAAGTGATATCGTAATAAAATAAAAATAAAAAAAAATGGTAATTTAAAAACTAAAAAACCCGACTGCTTTTCTAAATATTCATGAAAAAGCCCTAAAACAAGAAAGTCGTTGTACCCGATTGCACTTAACTATATAATATTTTAAATACAAGATAAATTGTATCAGTCGGGACCCATTCTAGAAAGTCAGCCGTCTATTCAGTAGATTGGAGTAATCTGCAATGTAATATAAGTATGTGCTCTTAATTCACTAAGCCTCCATTTCTAGAATGGGTCCCGACTGCTACAATTTATCTTGTATTTAAAATATTATACAGGAAAAGTTTTTAACCAGTGCGCAAATTTTGACATAATAAACTTGAATATATTTTAATAAACACGTATTTTTTATTTTGATATGTTTCAATAGTAAAAAATTAAGTTAACGCTTACGAGACTTGTTTACTCAGAAATTTATTTTATGGACGTCGCTTGCCAGTCCGTCGACTGGTCGCCCGATTCACGCCGCGCGTCGACCGCTCGCCTGACGCGCCAGCTGGTATCAGCCCCCCTAGCCAAGTTACAATCGTTTCGTTTTGCGTTAACGCTTGGCGTTGGCCACGCCCCCAATTTGATTGTTCGAACAAAGGATTTGGGGGCGTGGCTTACTACGAGCGTTGACGCAAAACGAAACGATTGTAACTTGGCTAGGGGGGCTGAAGTACTCACGCGCGCTCGCTCTATGCGACGGTACCTACTAACGCGGTACGATTATTGACCCCAGTTTAGCGATACAATTTTTTAAGTTTAGACTGTGTAAAGTTATTTGTAAACGTAATTCCAATTTATCCTTCATACTTTCATGGGCAGGACCATCAAAATGCAGAAAATAAATCATAATAACAATAAGTAAGAAAGTAGGTAATACGTTTTAATCCATTCAAAATAAAACATTTAGGTATGATAGGTATTTAGACATGGTACAATTTAGATTGAAACAATTGCATTTTGGCGTATTTAAAAAATTGTGGTGTGATTTAAAAGGCTCGACGTGGTGCTGGGTCTGGGTCATGGAGTTGTTGTACCGGCTGAAAGTGGTATGGATGGAGTCCGGCTGTATTTAGCAGCTTCCATACTGCGCTTTGGCTAACACCAAAACGTCGTTCTGCGTCGTAGGTACTGGCTCTTGGATTGCGTTCAAAAAAATCGGCTTCGACTGCCAGTCGAGGTCTACCAGACCCTTGTGCGTGGCTTGGTGTTCTGAACTGGCCGTGATCAAGCAGCCTTTGGTTAGCTGCTAAAATTGTCCTCTCATTAGGGACCGTAGGATTGAGGATCCCTTGGGCTCGCATACGAGGTACGCTCTCCCTTTCGTATCTTCTTCGTGCTGCTCGTAAATTTTCATTGCTTAACAAATACACTCGCACCATTTCATAATACTCGCGGTGAGTAAAATGAGACATTGTCACTACGCTAGTCTAGTACGCGGCACACGCGCAGGGACGGCGAAGGGCGCGAACGTCCGACCTCCACTTCCGTAAGTGACGTACTGCATGTGCATGCGTTTTGTTTATCAAACGCCGGCGCCGCATGCCCCCGCACCCCCGTCTCGTGCGCTGGGCGTGGTCCAGCGGCCGGCGGCCTTCGCGTTTTCATTCATGCTCATTCATAGTATTACTATTAAATTATATCCATGTCTTGCTTATTTCAAATTGGGACAAAGTGGAAAAATGAGAAAAAAAAAGTCATAAACTAAAAATGGAAATGTGTTCTATTGCTTACACTGAACCACCAAAAAAAATTTACGCAGTGGTTAAAAAATTTTCCTGTATAGTTAAGTGCAATCGGGTATAACGACTTTCTTGTTTTAGGGCTTTTTCATAAATATTCAGAAAAGCAGTTGGGTTTTTTAGTTTTTTAAATTACCATTTTTTTTTATTAACATGAGGGCATAACGAAATGTCTAGTAACATGTCTAAAATGGCCAAATTGCGTCCATAATATTCTCTCAATAATATGTTTAAAGTTTTAAGAGCGCCGAACTTCCTGTGGGAACCCCTCTTAGTGATTATAGCGTTATTACTCTTTTTCCCCTAGATATTTGGAAACACAGATACCTCGTGGTTATGATTTAGGTTTCTA
Organism: Leucania comma; assembly: GCA_958295575.1. Classification (NCBI taxonomy): domain Eukaryota; kingdom Metazoa; phylum Arthropoda; class Insecta; order Lepidoptera; family Noctuidae; genus Leucania; species Leucania comma. The sequence goes on from OY282469.1 coordinate 9,487,334, forward strand.
TTGAAAACAAAATATAGATTTGTGTAAAACTGATCCTGTAAAGACCTCCAACACCCGTATCTAAAAACAAGTAAAACTAATTACTTGAGTAAAAGGAACTAGATACTTAAGTAACAATTTGTACTCTATAATTAACAAAAATTGAAATTTTTTATGAAGATTTCTAACCTCAAGTAATGACTTAAATTACTTAGCAACAAAAGTTACTCTTTATAAATCCAAGTCTGCTATTTTGCACAAATTTTACGTGAACTTTTGACCCTTCATATTGTACTGATTTTAAAAGGTAAAGATAATATTATATTTATGAAACCTTACACATTATTCTGAATAATACTTTTTTTTTTAAAGAAAAGACGTATTGCCTAGAACAAGTTTTGTGAAACATGCGAGTAAACCAGTGAGCCACAAAAGTTACTGAAGGCAATCCGAGCTTCCAGGCGCTATCGCTCTTTTTTCTCGTTGCCTATTTATACGTAAATATATACCTACGCAATGTTTATGCGTTGGATGAGACAAGTAGCCTTTCAACCATGCTCGGATTGACGTTAGATGGACCTGGAAAGGCCCACTTGACCACTGAGATGAGATTATGCAGAAAAAGAATGCTAGTTCTTTTTCTGCACGATCCACACTCCTGCACACCTTACTTAATATGGTTTTTCATTTTGGCACATTCATAGGAGAGGTCCAAATGCCATCATAGCATTGTTTATCTACACCCAGTTCTAGCTAAGCATCTCAGTGCCGTCGAACGAATGCGTGTCTTTGAGAGCGTGTTTCCACTGAAGCGGAGAGAGGAACCGTGCATGAATGTTAAAATCCACATCGCGTTTATGCGTAGGTAACTCGTAATCACTTCAGAGGATTCACAGCCTAATTCTGCAGATCCTCAGCTGCTACCAACTACTGGCTCACTAAGCTTCAGCCATCAACTGTTCCAGATGGTATCGACGGCAAGCAGGCTCGGCGCACCGGCACCAGCGGTCCCCTGGGCGAGCTCTTCGACCACGGCCTCGACTCCTACTCAACAGTCCTCATACCCACCTATCTCTACAGCATATTTGGCAGGTACATTATCTAATTATACTAATACGTAATCTGTGCTAATAATTGTGGGCTCCCGCGGATTCACCCTTTTCTTTAATTACTACAAGTCCTATTGGTCATAGCCTTATAACCTTCCTCGATAAATGGGGTAAGTATCCAACACTTTTCTTTTCTGTTCGAACCAGTACCTAGTTCGAAAAACAAACTCTTCAGCTTTATAATATTAGTATAGATTTTAAAGAGAAAAATTTTTGATATAGGAAAACGTTTCCGAAATTCGAAAGTAAACAACCGTTTTTAAAAACTCTTAATAATAGAAAGCTTCAAAATAGTTGAGTCAAAAAGAAATTGCAGTTCCTATGGGATATCGGATAGGTCATGCAGCCGATACCATTGGAAAAAGCTAGTTTATTTTTGTTCATGCTTGCAAATAATGTTCTGTTATACAAATAGATAAGTACGTCCCATCGGGTTATGAAAGGAAAATAACCGAGTGCCCCTGTGTTTTCGCTCACACGCACTGTAATATCGCCTGCGTACCTACCTGACTAATCTACATTCAGATTGGCCTCCATGGCCGAAATTCGGTCGAGGGAATATTCCCTATTATTTTCTTGAGGTCATGACCCGGTCACGTCCCTGACATGACACGAATGTTTGAGGTAAGGCTCTCTCGATATGACAGTGGACAAAAAGAATATATCTAGTAAAATGTTTAAATGTGGCTGTGGGTATTATGATAGTATATTATAATAAGTGTTATTGCCCTACTGATTCCTCAGGTAATATGTTACTAGCTTCTGGAAACGGCTTCGCCCGCGTGAATGTTGGTTATAGCGGGCGCGAAGTCGGGAGACAGTAAGAAGTAACCATTTTTAGGGTTCAAACTAACTCCATACAATATTTCATCAAAATCGGTTCAGTAGTTTACCCGTAAAAGCGTAACAGACAGACAGACTTACTTTCACATTTATACTAGTAGGTAGTATCCGGACAGTTCAGGTTATGTTACTGTTTGAACAAACAGTAGATATTACGCTAACTCATTCTTACATTGAATAAAACTTTACACCTTATAGATAAGGTGTATACTTACAAGTCCAGTCCCATAATTAAGTAGCGACCTAATTAAGATAAGGTGTTGATAAGAGAAAGTTCACAATTTTCCGACTAACTAACGATGTATGCCGAAGGCTGCACGCGATAGCTGAAGTTCCTAAACTATAATTGTTTAGAAAATATTGCGCAAACAGTGAGCGCTAGTAGGTACCTTATGCATTTGTTTTTAGGGTTCTGTATCTTACAAGGAAAAAAAAACGGAACCCTTATAGGATCACTTTATTGTCCATCTGTCAATTTGTCAAGACGCTCTATATCGAGAACGCGTGAAGGTATCGAGTTGAAATTAAATACAGATACTCAGGTCTACGGTCCCTTGAAGCTGTGAATAAAATCAAACTTCTAAGACCAAATAGATACTGCCGTTTATGTCGCAAAAAAGTACATTTTGACACTCTCAAAGGAATCAAAATTCATAAGGTACTTCCCGTTGACCTAGAACCCTGAAAGGCATGAAGCAAGGTCTCAGCACAAGTATAGGAATAATCTGAAAATTGTAAATTTGTAGTTACATCACAAAAAAAAAAATCGAAACGGAAAAATCTTTGAGTCTCAATCTGGGAAATGAACTATCTATTTACATAGGTTAGTTTGTACAGAACCCCTCGACTTTGCCCAGTTTATTTGGGTGATACGTCATGGCTACAAAGGCTTTTGTCACGCGATACTAAAAAAAAACGTAACTCTATGAGAAACAAAACAATATTCAGCACAATACCAAAATAACAAATTTAGTATAAATTGCTGTTTGTGATTACTGTAATGCTCGTCCTTGACCGTTGACTTTTGTAACAATCACTAAGTACGAAGTTTACGGAAGAAAAATGGCATTAGACGCGACATCCATAATAATGGCTACTCACTACAAAATATAGGTACGTATCATAATCATTGACGTGACGTAACCCTTAATTGTCGTTCAAGAAGAGGTGCATAATCATTATTTCAGCTGAATGACGTCCATTGTCGCACATAGGTGTCCTCCAAGAGTCGCCACAACGACCGGCCCTGTGCGTTTCGCATCCATCGGATTTCTGCGACCCTCATCAGGTCGTCGGTCCACCTTGTGGGAGGCCTAGCGACACTGTGCTTATCAGTAGGCGGTCGATCGCTACTCCAGAACCTTTCGGCCCGTCGGCCGTCTGTTCTGCGAGCAGTGAGCAGGGCCCATCGCCCTGCTCACTGCCAGCTTGGCGATTCCTCGGGCTACAGCGGTAACTCCTGATTCGATCACACAAGAAAACTCCGAGCATAGCCCTTTCCAGTGCCATTTTGGGTGTCTTTAACCCTACTGATAAGGCACAAATATTGCAAGGATTACTCACAGACATCCCTAGTCATTGATCAGAGATAAAATTCTTATCTGCCTGGTTCCAATTCTACGGCAGTGGGCGTCTTTTTTTGGCTTTTTTATGTGTTTCCTAAGTTTATAATGGCTATTGTGGTATTTTCTGTATTTAAGGTCTGAGAAAGAGAGACCAAAAGTTTATATACGACAAAGCAAATGATAATAATCTATATCTAGGTATATATATAAAAGAATGTCGTGTTAGTTACACTATTTATAACTCAGGAACGGCTGAACCGATTTGGCTGAAAATTAGTGGGGAGGTAGCTAATTTTTATCCCGGTAAATAATAAAAAAATCCTAAACCTGCTCATTTGTTGGTAGAGTAGGGTAGAGCGGGAGCGAAACCGCGGGCGAAAGCTAGTATCTATAGATATATAAAAGAAAGTCGTGTTAGTTACATTATTTATGACTCAAGAACGACTGAACCGATTTGACTGAAAATTGGAGTTAAGGTAGCTTAGAACCAAGAGACGAACATTTGAAAATTTTAATCCCATATAATAATAAAAAAATCCTAAACCTGCTCATTTATTGGAATAGGGTAAAGTAGGGTAGGGAGCGAAGCCGCGGGCAAAAGCTAGTTTATACATATATTATTAATGAACATTTTTATGTACTGCTAAACTCTAACATGTTAGATAGGATATCGCTATAGAGAAAGAATATCCTGCATTCAGCTAGATAATGTGTTATCGAGGCGGGACCGGACCGGCATTTTCCTATCGATCCTGATTATGTTCTGACTTTGATTGATGGGTACTTAATAGTATTTGAAATGTTTAGATATAATCACTGCTACTTCATACTGTAGGATATCCTTCTGCTGAGTTCTAAATGGTGGAAAAACTGCTTATTTATTTAGTTATATTAGTCACCCAACAATTGTATAATACACTGAAACAATAAAAACATCAATAATCTAGGTCAGTGTTACAATTTTTTATAGGTTAGCACTGCATGCCCCATAAAAATAACAACTATACACCGTTAAATTTTGGTCGTTTTAATCCCGCGGAGGGTCGGTTCGGTACATGAAACCCTATCGATTTGTAAAGATAAAAATGAAAAATAAAGTACTTTTCTTTAAACTCGAATTAATTTACGAATGTACGAAATTGATTTCTTTAAGTAAACGTCACCTGATCGAGGCCAATGAACTGTAGGCAGATAGTAGGCAACGACTGACAACTCTCTACAAGGTCATTGATTCGTTTACCTATAGAAATTAATTTCGTTCATGCGGATATTAATTCGAGTTTTGAAAAAAAAGTACTTTATTTTTTAATTTTATGTTTATAAATCGATAGTGTTTCATGTACCGAATCGGTCCTCCACGGGATTAAAACGACCAAAATTTAACGGTGTATACATACTACAAGTAGGTACCTACCTACTTTAATATTAAATTAACAAAACTAATACCCGGCTAAGTGCGATTCGGACTCGCGCACGAAGTGTTCAAAAAATGAGAATTTTTGCCGTTTTTTTTGCTACGGACGATACACTGTAGCAAAAAAAAACGGCAAAGAATCTTATTTGTTGTATGGAAGCCCCACTTAAATATTAATTTTATTCGGTTTTTAGTGTTTGTTGTTATAGCGGCAATAGAATTACATCATCCGTGATTTCAACTGTCTAGCTATAAACCCTGTTCATGAAATATACCTGCAGACAGACAGGCAGACAGCGGAGTGATAGCCATAGTCCCGTTTTTACCCTTGTGTACGGAACTCTAACAAAACATCAGGAAGTAACATTAACATTACAATTTTTTTTTTAATGAAGTAGTTCCGATAACTCCAATGTCACTGTCCCTAATTATTGTTATCACTAATCGGGCTATATTTAGTTAACAAATCACGACACGCGTTTGTAAGTAAGTAGTAGATAAGAGTAGGTAATATTGCCGATAGAAGACTTATTTGTGATTATACGTACTCTTTTGTTTACTTATTATGTAAAGTTGGGAGTGGAGGATTATGTAGAGTTGGTTGTGGAGGGGAAACAGTCAAGCAACAGAAAAAGGATGCATACATTAAAATGTGACATCACGGCCGTTAAGTTACACACGTACAAAAGATATAATACTACAGTATACGTACGAGTATATGAATTTTAAACCTATGATGATTTAGATAGACCATATCATATCTTCATTCTTTTCTATCTTGAAATGGAAAACATAAAAGTAATACTACAACTCCCAAACTAAGCTGAGCTTGTGATATGAGTACTAGACAACTGATAAAGATATTTATATATAGAAACATATATTATTGATAAATTACACCCCAACAGAACAAATGATCGTGAACAAAAGATCGGGAGGGAATCGAGCCCGTGATCTCCGGCATAGCAATCAGGGCTACTGACCACTAGACCAACAGGCCAAAATAAATAACTAATAACTATATGATTATTATATAAAAGAAAGTCGTGTTAGTTACACTATTTATAACTCAAGAACGGCTGAACCGATTTGGCTGAAAATTGGTGGGGAGGTAGCTTAGAATGAGGAGAAGGATATAGAATAATTTTTATCCCGTTAAGTAAAAAAAATCCATCTAATTTATTACTCGTAGTATAGGGTAGAGTAGAATAGGGTAAGGTAGGGTAGAGTAGGGTAGAATAGGATAGAGTAGAGTAGAGCGGGAGCGAAGCCGCGGGCAAAAGCTAGTATATTAATGATTACTATAAATATCTCTTCCATTTGTTATATTTAATTGTTAGTTTTAATTAAACTACATTTGCACAAATTGTTAATGTATATTTTGCTACTTTAACTTTCAAATATGTTAGTGGTTAAAGGTTGATATACAGCGAATACAAACAAAGTGCATGTAACTTTGTAAAATAACTTAAGTGAAAACTGAAGTTATTTATTATGAACAAAAGCATGGTAAAATTATTATGAACATGAACAACATATTTAAATACTGTACAAATAAAAAAAAAACAGACTTCCGAAATTAAAGTTATGTTGCACATTTTTGTGATTTTTTTTTCATTGCAGTCAGTTGTATGTTTTTGTAAAAAAAATCTTATTCACACTTTTTAGTTGTAGTACCCCTCAGATACCTTCCGCCATTCGGTTTCATCATCAAATCATTATGAGAATTCTAATAATACCAAACAGGGCTAGGATACACTGCTTTATTACCGACTCCCGGTTTTTACCTACCTTCCGGTTTCATCATCAGATCGGTACTATGTATCCCCTTCTTCATTCAGTCAGTCACCGACTACATGTATAAAGAAAGCAATTTTACTTGTTACGACGGTTCTGCTATGATTTTTTGAAGAGTTCCGTTCTATATCTTCGAAGTTCATCATCAGATCAAAATAATATTTCTATGGGACCAACTCGGGAGTAATCTTTTAATCAAAACAAAAATTTTCTAAATCGGTCTTCAATTGACAGAGATAATATGATGTCAATTGATGATACTGGTAAAAATAGATTTAAAAAAATACAATATAGCACATAGAACCTACTCTGTATGTGAATAAAATTGCCTGTAATACCATTTATTTTACGAAATAAGTAAAAAAAAAATATTCCACAAAAATGCAATTTTTAATTTTTGTGCCTGGGCGTCTACCGTTGTTCGTCTGTTTGTTTCGGCGAATCGATCGATTTTGATGGGACTTTTACTGTTAGGTGACTGATGTTATAAGGAGTAACTATCGTTAAAGCCTACAATAGGCTTTAATTTTAGAAAAAGCATTAGGGTTTCTGAAATTGTGACCAAATGGCATTGTGCTGTTTTATGTGTCTGAGTTGGACGAAGTCGCTGGTACCAGATAAACGGGGAAACCCCGTTTACACAATGGCTAGGGATGGCGATTGGCTGAGGCTGCGTGTAAACTAGGCATAATGTTTATTAATAAGAATTAAATGTACACAGTTACGCAATAAATGGATCTTTCTCTTTAGTATAACTCTCAACACTGACCCAATCGATCGTATGATATTATCCATTAAAAAAATGAAAACTTAGTACCTAGTATGTAAAATATATTATACACTAGATTCTACCCTCGAATATGTTCTCTCTCTGTAACTCAAAATGAATTGTCAAATCTTTGTACTAGGTATTTTATGGTTTTTATGTATCATTCTTTAATTATTTGGACGTAGTTAAGCAGAAAGGAATCAAACCATACTTGATTTAATAGGGATTGAGTCTTTTCTGCTTAACTACGCCCATTTATGATACATAAAAACCTAAATTATATTACCTATTTGTTGAAATTAAATAATGAAATAACATCAACTGTTTCATTTCAGAGATGAAGTCAGCACGCTTCGGTTCCAGTTCCTGATCTGGAACATCTTCTTCAACTTCTACCTGACGCACTGGGAGAAGTACAACACTGGCGTCATGTTCCTGCCCTGGGGATACGACTTCACCATGATTGTGAGTCAACCATACCATGTATATTTGCAAACCATTTCAACCACCAAAGAATGTTGCTGATTACTGTCGGCTCAAACTTCGTAATGAGGATACAGGTGACTGCCTATCTAACTAAAGAACAGAATGATTTTATTTACTTCTTATTCATTTTATATACTTTATTGTATATCTTGTGTTAATGTTACCGGCAATCTTTATAATCCGGTATTCTACACAATATCTAAGCAATGTATAAATACGGTTTAAATTAAGGCTATTTTGCATTCTATTTATTTCGCAAGTCGACTGACCGTTGCTCTTGCGATTTTACCCGCAATACGCGGATCTCGGTGCCGCTTCATAGGGTAGGAAAAATATACGTAGTGGTGCGTACAGATCTGGCGAATGCGCCGCTCGCACGCAGCGCCGCTCGCACGCAGCGCCGCTCGCGAGCGGCGTGCGAACCGCTCGAGGACGGCCCGTGCTAAGGATTTCAAATACCGGATTTTTTTACAACAAAACACAAAAAAATACGTGTACGTGTGTGTGTACGTGTGTGTATACGTGTTTTTATTTTCAAATCCATCTATAATACTAGTTTACTACTTTCTGAAAATAACCGATTTCCAAAAGAAAAAGGAAGTTCTCAAATCGTTTTTTTTTTTGGAAAGGTTTTACCCCTAAAGTGTAACATTTTCGAGATAAAGCATGAACATTCTTCAATAAATAGCAAATCTTCAGCAAATGCTGAAATCGCATGTCTGTTTACTGTTAATACAATTTTGTAACATACGACTAACATCACGCCAGTACGCAGTTCACTCAATTCATTAATTATGTTCAACTTTTTTTTTAAGGACGAATTTTGATAATTCTTTTTGTTCTGGTTTAAGTTAAAAAACCGTGATAATCCTTTAAATAATTCAAGTAACTATGGGTATTCTGTCAGTTCCATAGGTAAATTACCAGCTAACACATTTAATTTTAGCTGTGGAAAAAACATTAACTAAAAGTGAAAAATTAAAAGCTTTGTTACAGAAAATGCAAAAATCAACTGCAAAAAAAAACGAAAACTAACAATTGTAAAATAACTTACGGAAATAGATGTCAAAAAACGTAAAAGCAAAACCAGAAACACTGACTTCCAAACTTAAACGTTATTTTGCTTTCAATACGGCTTAATTTCGGGAATCGGCTAAGGTGCAACAGGTCTTTTTGGGCTTGGATTTTTCCTGCTCTAGGGTGGACCAAGAGGGCATGTCAGCCATTTACTGACTAAAACCCTCCTATGTTTCTTCCATTGCGTTCTAGGACTTCAGGTTTCCTATTTGGAAATTCTCTGTCGCCTTAGTAGACATCGGCCCCTACGGTTTTGCTGACATCTCTTAGGGGCATGTGTGGAACCCTGCACGCCCTCGAAGACTTGCATTAGATCCTTACCGCACGGGAGATTGGTGCGCTCGTTGTTCGCAAACCCATGACTTCAGTAGCCGAGAATTGCCGTACTACTCTTGACGCCCAGGGCATCTCTTGTCGCGGCGGCTGGTGAATGAAAATGTCCGTTCTTTTACGCTTGCGGCCGTCTACTTAGCATTATTGCTGAAGGAGGCGACCGCATCCCATTCCCTCTCGCTGCGGACCATGGCCTGACTCAGGGCCTGGCACGATAGATCGCCGCTGCCGATCCCCTTCACGAAGATACGGTGGTGCTACACCCAAACAGTGCACCCTTACACCGTATGCTCCACCGTGTTCTCCGGGTGACGCCTGACATCTGGGCGTTTCTTTCGCGTGAATTCGAAACAACCTCCCGAACTCGCCATACCCGGTGAGGACATCGCACATCTCAAATCAATCACTTTTCAAAGAGAAGACTTATCACCGCGATTGTGGCGTGCTCGGCGTGAAAAGGAGATCCAAACATGAGTGTTGGTACTTGCGCTTGCAAAAATAAGTGTGAGAGTAACATCACATCGTAAATTATAACACATAATATAATTTCCTGCTAATATACTAATGTTTGTAATACCGTGATCACGGTATTGGCTCGTCAATACCGCGCGAGCGGCGCATTCGCCAGATATGGACGCACCATTAGCGTTAGCATTAGATTTGTTATAGCAGTCCGCACTGCTCGGAATTTAGTGTATTTCTGTTGTTCACAGACTTACGATTTTTTTTTCAACGATTTTTTATCGTAGTGCATGCTAGGACTATTTGTGTTATGCTAACATTATAGTACATTAGCAAACGGTTATGTGAGAACGGACACGCGCACCGAGGATTCAGTGTCTCAAACTTATGAAGGAGACGTCCATAAGTAGGTACTTACCGTGGACTAAGATTGTTTAGTCTGAATGTTTTTTTTTTTTGTATATTGTTCTAAATGTTATAGAATGTCGAAGATACAGTGAGAATGGAATGTGCATGTTTTAAGAAAGCAGCAGCACGCTTGATACTTTGCGTGTTCATATGTTTTTCTTGGCTCTTAGACTGTATATTATTGTTTCTTTATGAATGGACCGGAATTCTTTTACAGAAAAAAGTTTCATGTTTTTTTTTTTTATCTGCAGTTAAAGATCGTTTATCCCATTGGATAAATAAATACTTAGTTGTAGTGAAATGTTATGTCTCGCCGATATTGGAAGTAAATACAATCTGAGTAGTGTGTTTAATATTATTCAAAGCACACACGGTTGCGGGTAGTTGCGAACTTAACTTTGTGTATATTTTAAATTGAGTACTTTTCCAAATACTTGTGAATTTATCACGTGTCTGGAAACTGAATAGTTAATGCAGATCATGGGGCTTACTCTCGAGTTTAATTCCGATCGGTAAACATTGAAATTGTGACGTTAGGTACTCTTGAATTCGATTCAAGCGTCAAATTGGTTTAAAATTGCGTGACCACACGCCAAGCCCATTTAACTTAGTTTCCCAAAAAGATCACGCAATTTGGCCCTAGCATCGAATTCAAGAGTACCTAATGTTTCAATTCCAATGTCTACCGATCGGAATTAAACTCGAGAGTAAGCCCCCATTGCGCTGAGTGTGAGTTGTGTTTACGTCAACGCGATCGAAACGTTTACCATGTTTGGCTCTCTAATTGGTTAAGAGTAATTTTAATTAGTTAAGGCGTACGGCGAATATCCAACCTTACGTTGTTGAAACTTCCACGGTCCGGACTAAGCGTTTTGCCTCGTCGTTTATACCGCGTACATCGAGGGACTGGAACAATTTGCCTGCTGCGGTCTTCCCGTCCGATTATAATTTAGGCGTCTTCAAGACTAGAGTGAATATGCTCTTAATAAACTACTGCGCTTCACTATCAACGATTGCATCACTGCTTACCATCAGGCAGGATTGCAGTCAATTACTAGTTCATAAAAAAAAGAGCTTGGAGTGGGCAATCGGAGCGCCAAACCTCAAACAGCGGAAGGTAGATGACTCGCCTCTAGTGCGTGAACCGCTGAAATTGTGCCAATTGGCACGATTTCACATCGGTGGCGACAATTACAAACATTCGGTGGCTAACGCTATTTCGCTCGCACGACAGCGCTGGCTCTTATCTCTGTTCTTGTCTATCAGTGACTACAGGTAGTATAGATGTGCGAGTTTCGAGTCCAAGTTTTCTGATTGCGATGTTGGCGCGTAACGTATATTCCTTTATAATATATCAATGATGTCGATCGCGTTAACGTAAAAACAACTCTTACTCAGCGCACAAAGGTCATGGGGCATTTCTGACCCACTTTATGAAAGTTCGCGTACACAAACCAAATTAGTTTTAAATTGAAGAATTCAATCCCACTTTTCAAAATATGTAATTTTTTTTAATGTATCCAATGGGAGAAAAAAGTTATTTAACATTAACTTTTGTTAATAAAACATAAGTTTTTACTTTTAGCGTCGTGGAAACGTGTGGTACAAGCACAATAAATATTGGTAGAGCTCTACGAAATATCTCACTCGCTCGCACATTTGGCAGATAAATAAAAATACCGGAATTAGCTCGGGTTTGCAATCCTCATTTTATTAGAAATAGTTGGGTAGACTTAATTAATACCCCTTCACTCGAAAGCTTTAATGGTGATCATGTTGTTGGCATGATGAATCTGTACAAATGGGGTTTCGAACAAAGAAATCAATTTGATTATGAAAATGTCGAACAATGAGATGACACTTTCGGATTTCTTACGAAATACCAATTTAATGTAATTTTAAATCTAACGCCTTCACTGTTTCATAGATCAGAACGCCACAGTTCTTGTAATTTACTTAACTAAAATAATAAACCGGTGAACTGGATGACGCTTGAATAAAAAAATTCAATATGTCGAGGAGAACATTAGAAAGGAAATTGGCAATAGCAAGGGAATTCTTAATTAATGATTTCGTGCCACAGCATTTAGGCTTAAATCATGTTACAAGAGAAGATGTGGTAGCCAGAAACCTTTCTATCCCAAGCTATTTTTTTGTTGATAACCAAAATGATCCCGCAGCCACTGTCGTATGTGATGGAACATATTTTACCTGCAGAAGAGTGCGAATTTCCTTTTTCAACGGAAAACTTACACTCTCCTTATTTTCGGAATTTGGTCAAATCCTTTTAATAAGTATGTACCGATGGCTACATACTAGATGCTATGGGACCTTACACAGCAAACGACGCGACTTATGGTACAGGGAAAGGTAGAGGGTACCAAGCCACGAGGAAGGTCGCCTATGAGGTGGACTGACCAGATAAGAGCGGCAGTAAATTGCTCATCATCACTGCATTAATGCATGAGGAAGGCGGCCATCAGAAAAGAGTGGCGGCGTGTTATGAAGCACCAACACTTGAAGTGATGACCACGACCACTCTGTCAAGAGTGATACCGACAAAGAAGAAGAAGGTGAGACATATGATGGTCGACTTTAGCATAACTGCGGCAATAATTAATGCCACTTGAAATCCATATGTAATGTATGTATGTGGCATCAAGATGTAATAGAAGGACCTATAGCTTTTTTAGATGAAATAACAACTATTTTGATCAAGCAGAATAAAATATATTATTTAAGTAGACCTGGATTTTATTTTTGTCCCATAGATAGTTTAAAAGAACTGCTTTTGATAAAACTAGCACATTCTGCTTTCTTTCCCGTCGGAATTTCCCATGAGAAAATATCTTATGCCACTTAGGGATGACAAGCTTTCGACTGCTACAAGTATTTTTGAAATCGGTCGAGTAGTCTTCAGTTAGTTAATTACTAAAGTGCTTTAAAAATTCCTTAATAATATTTTTTTTTCCTCGATTCTCCCATGGCCCACAAGAATGCGACCCATACCACTGGGTTGCAGATACATTTATCTTTATACCTTGCCCTATTTCGTTTGTGTACGCCGTGGGTCAAATGTCCGAACAAAATGCCCAATGACCTTTATCTAGGTTTACTTATTCTTATATTCTTTATTGTACACAAATTACAGTCAGTGAAAAAATAGAACAGGTGATGTGCACAGGCGAGCTTAACCCATAATTGGGTTTCTTACAGGAAACCTATACATACATTGTGAATTTATAAACATGAGTATAACTCATACGCACAACAGAACTTAAACTAAAATAAACTACACAAGTATTTGTTCATTAACTCGAGGTAATTCTCACAGGGCTCCTGTATTCTACTGCTGGTGACGTCTGTTTTCGGTCCTGAAGCGTGGCACATTCCTCTGCCAGGCGGCATCGCTCCGGGCGTTGTCTTCGAGTTCATACTTTATTTCTCTGCGATGCTCACCAGCCAGACTGTCATCTTGTGGAATATTTACAAGTAAGTTACAGTACGTTCGACGGTTCTTGGCGCGCCTGAAGTTAGGCTCTGCGAACTTTAGCGCTCAAAAAAAGCGCACTAAATAAATGATTTATAAAAATAAATGCCAATAACAGTTGTTAACAGCAATAACAACTGCTATTGGAATTTATTTTTTCAAACCATTTATTTTTTTACGAGTGCACAAGCGCTCAAGTTCGCAGAGCCTAACTTCAGGCGCGCCAAGAACCGTCGAAAGAAGTGTACTGAAGTTATCTTTTTTCTTAAAAATAAGAACATTTTTTTTCGGTGTGTAAAAATCATCCAATGACAACTCCTGCCATTGGGCGGAGCGGGAGATAGTGTCAGACTTTTACTGACTAAAAAAACCCACCCGTTCCTTCATTGCCTTCGTACAATGGCCCTGGTGTACACTTTTACATTAACCCAAAGCCTCAGAGTAGGCTTCAACCCTGTTGGGCTCCTACAGTTTGCTGAAAACTCCTTGAGTCGCGGGAACAGTACGCGGTGTCGACGACTTGGGCTCGGTCCTGATAGTTACCGGACTGCGTTATGCGGAAGGTGAGGGCGCCGTGAGGTCTTTCCAGCCACGACCCAAAAAAAGGAACATTGCCCTTCACGAGGAGTTATTCCTGAACAGTAGGTGTGTTTACAAACGTGTAGTAAACTCGAATATACAAGGCACCCACACCCGGAATAACTATCAATAGGTCATGAAAATATTTTAATCCAGTGTTCAGACGCAGCATTCTAAGAGTAAAATAGGAATATCACGCTTCGAATCGTGCAAAATAGATTTAGGAAAGACGGCTACCAGTACGTAATAGGATTTGATGGAACACATCAGTAAAAAGTGTGGATAGAAGGCGCCGCCGAGGCCAGCAAGAATAATGTTTTGAGATCTAGAATTATACATAGAGGCTGGTTCGAAGAGTGAGACGCGGGAGAAGAGTTCCTGATTCCTGGGTTAGCGAAAATACATCTTATTCCGTTGTAAAAGCTATATTCCCTAATCCCCCAAATTGACATTTGACATCCACCATCTCCCCTGGGAGGTTGATTACGGCCTACTCCCTCTAGGAGAAAGATGAAGTCCCTAAAGTGCTATAAGGTTGATTACGCTATGCTTACTAAAAAGCGTCGCGGAGGCCGCAAAAGTTTAGACTACCTAGGTGGTAAATCCTTATCTTTAACCTATCTATACTCCATTCGAAATAGGATTAGACATTCAAACAACCCTTTTTTACTGTCCGTTCAACTGATTTTGACTTTTATTGCGTTGGTGGCATGACAAATGGCGACTGCAGTAAAGAGTTGGTATTGCAACCACTTTTTGCTTTTAATACCATCCTTATGCCTACGGAATACAAGTCATAATCGGTTGAACGGACAGTAAAAAAGGTTTGTTGAAATGTCCAATATTATTTCGAATGGATCCCGATAACATTAAGTACGTGATGTAATCCTCAGGTCGTACCGCGACGGCACGGGCAAGCTGCGCTCGTTCAGCGAGGCGGTGCGGCCGCTGGTGCCACTCTTCATCTTCTTCGTGCTGAGCTCGCTGTGGGCCATGTACTCACCCAACGACATCATCAACCGTGCGCCCAGGATCTTCTACATACTCACCGGAACTATATTCTCTAATATTAATGTAAGTTTTTATATGTTGGAGCTTGTTGCTAAACAATAGCAGACGAACGGATCTGTCTTAAGGTGATGGCGCATTTACCTTAAAACTGACTCGTTTGGCTGCGATTTGCCGGGTAGTGTAGCCCGCGAAATTCAATTTTTTTTTTCTTGCAGATTATTGTTAGGTTCTGTGTTAATTAAAATATGATTTGCGACCGTAACACGTATTTGTTTACGGGTTTATAATAATTAAAATCATCAATACAACTCTCTCAGTTCATCTAGATCTATTGAATGACTATTACATGAAAAAGTCATTCAATGGGGCGGCTGTCTGTTATAGATCTTTGATATTCGATTCGTTACGTATAATCAGAAGATGGAGTATCATATTACCCAGTTCAGAGTAGTCAGACAGGCAGTCGCACCATGTAATAAACTGATATTCTGCTGTACGCGTTCTGGAACCTTTACGCCAATGTTATGTGCAAACAAGGCAAAATTGATGGGGTAATAAGGGCCGACGACCTTAAAAAGTGTCAAGATAGTCTTGATGCAGAAGACGGAGGACCGGGGGGGGGGGGGTAGAGGCCAGTGGACAACAAGACCACTCGATCTTGCTGTCATTGATCATTATTAAATTTACTGATTTTGATTGGAATATTAAATAAAATGGAATGGAATAACAAAATATGAAATTGGAACATTATGGCTACTAACATGGTTTTTAGTTAAATATTCTTACTGACCCATAGATGAGGGCAACTTTATGATGAGACTCCAAAAAAAAGTTGTAGTCCCCAGTCGACTTTATGATGAGCCTATTATAATATAGGTAAAGCATCTGTTTCTACTGTCAGGTTGTAATAATTATCATATACCTAGTATACCTATCCGTTAAAAGTGTATTATTAGTTTTAGTTGTGACCTTCAAAAGGTTTAATTCATAATAAAGACCTACCAACTCAAAACAAAAATAAACTGGTTTTTTTTTTTTTTTTTATGGTAGGTAAAATCATCCAATGACAAATCCCGCCCTTGGGCGGAGCGGGAAGTAGTGTCAGACTCTTACTGACTAAAAACCTACCCCGTTCCTTCGTAGCCTATCGTGCCGGGGTCGAGCATTCCTTTCGGAACTAACCCATGACCCCAGTAGGCTTCGACCCTGCCTGCCTGCAGTTAGCAGGCTGGGCCTCTTCGGTGTGCTGACAGCTCCTTGAGGCGCGCGGGAACAGAACGCGCCGTCGACGACTTGGGCTCGGTCCGGTCGGTTACTGGACGATCGGACAGCGTGCTACCCATTGCACGCCGTCCGCAAGCCCGCGCCTACGGTGGCCGGAAATCGGGATCGGAATCCCGGCGGCGGCTGGGGCGAGCGCCCCGTTGCCTCTGCCTGATGCAGTCGGCCTCCTCCTTTGCTAGCATTACTGCTTCGCAGAAGGAGGCGACCGCCTGCCATCCCTCCTCACTACAGACCATGGCCTGAACCAAGGCCCGGCGAGAGAGATCGCTGCCGCCGATCGCCCCCACGAGGACACGGCGATGCTCCGCCCAGGCGGGGCACACCTCTACAGTGTGCTCCACCGTGTCCTCCGGGTGTTCCGCACAGTGGCGACACCCGGGCGAATCCTCCGCACGAATCCGGAACAGGTACTTAGCGAACTTTCCGTGTTCGGTAAGCACCTGCGTCGTGCGGAAGTTGAGAACGCCGTGAGGTCTTTCCAGCCACGCCTCAAGGATGGGCCTTATCGCCCCAATTGTGGCGCGCCCCAAAATAAACTGGTTTATGAATTTGCAGTATTATTTTCAATAACTTATTATGCAAGCAGGTTCAACCATTTAAACATCTGTGTTTTGTTTTAGGATTTTCCCTATCGCGAAATGTAGAAGGAAACAATTTATTTAATAATAAATTTTGATTATATAGTTACCTATTTATATAAATCAACCACGTTCCATGGAATGTGTCTAAGGTCACGGACATAAAGTTAGCGAGTAGCGGGCGCGGAGCGTACAAATGCATCTTTAATTTCTAAGTTAGGTTGTGCTAGGCATATTATTTTTTACTTTTTAACGATGTTTCGAAATGCAGTCGGATGTGAAATTATTTCGCCGATTTTTGATAGGACACCAATTTGGAATAGCAAACAATTTGGAAAAAAGATTTTGAAAAGAATGAATATAGATAATATTCATTCTGCTAAAGTCATAGAATTGATCGGGGCATTGTCTCAGTTCTTCATAATACTGATGAATCTCGCCTAGTTGTAGGGAATAACATCTTTTCCTCATAATAAATCTAACATTACAAAGGAATTCGTATCACAAAGATGTGATATTTTATTCGCGAACAAGAACTCAAATCTCTCTTCACACAACACTAGGCCGCTCGTCTCGCCGTGCGAACTGGCCGGTGGCTTCGTGGCCGGTCACCGGTAGGGCCTTATCACACAGCGGTTTCCGAGCGGCTGCGAGGCGTGGCGGGCGGGCAGCGAATTCAAAATCAAAAATCAAAATCAGTCGGCTTTGTTACTTCAAAGAAACGAAAACGAAATCATCGATAAATTTGAATTTCGTTGCGCGTCCGCAACAAATTGGCTGCTCATGTGCGGCATATTCGTTGCGCGCCCGTAATATATCCGTTGTGCACCCGGTTCGCTTTGAGAACGCTCAAAATCCGCTAGTATGATAGGTCCTTACGATACCGTCTCCGCCGCCGCCACCACCCCGCTAATTTCTTGTCCGTGGCATAAGGAATCTCGCTTCGAACCCTCGTTCGCCTTCCAAAGGTCCCCGAGTGTCCTGAGAAATATAAAGATAGAAAATCTTTATTACAATTTTTACATGTTTATTTCTACATAATTTCGCTTTGTTTACCTATTTCGTTTAGATGTTTGCTTATAAAGTGAGGTCACCGAAAATATTGGATATAATACACAATATCTGTCTAAATATTAATTTACCTAGTGACATGAATATATAAAAAGATTTTTTTTACATCATAGATATTACTACCTAACATAAATTCTAAAGCATACGAGGTGATACATCATTGAAAATATTTTTTCGGTCTGCAACTACGGTTTTTCAAATCTTACACCCGTTTTTATAAAGAAGTATTTGCTTGTTACGTTACTAAGTAAAATCTTATCAAGAGTTTACTTGACGTTTGAAATCTGCATTCAAAATTCAAATTTTTTTAACTATAGAATACAAATAGTAGTTACTTTTACTCAAGTATTTAGTTTCACTTGTTTATAAATACGGGTGTTAGAGTTCAAATAAAATTGTAATCATTCCAATATAAAAAAAAAAACTACAAATTTCTAGCAAGCAAGCTTGGACAACCACGATACAGCATGTGATACGTATGTGTGTGTTCTACATGTGATATTTTGTGGTCCAACTTGCAGTGCCGCCTAATAGTGTCACAAATGAGCGACACGCGGTGCGAGGCGTTCAACTCGCTGCTGGTCCCGTACGCGCTCGTGCTGGCCATGGTGTTCGGCTGCGGCGTGGCGCCCGCCACCGAGCTGCTGCTGCTCGCCGCGCTCTGCCTGCTCAGCTCCGTGGCGCATATCTACTATGGTTCTAAAGTGGTACGTATGGCCCTGCCTATATGTTATCTCTTCTCCACCCTTGCTTGATTGGTAGGACATGCATGTTGCATTAAGTTTCAGTAAATAACTAGGTATAGCTATGAGCTGTGAGAGTGTGCGTGTGTGTGTTTGTCGGATATTTTCGACAAACACACTCGCATTTATTCTACCAGGGTCGTACATCCACGAACAACTCCATCTCGTCAGCTCTTCTGTCACCTATGGAGAATTCAAGAACTAAACGAGGTGGAGCACCCAGTCAGCCAAGCGTGTCTGGTCACCGCTCAAAGGAGCCCGTTCACCTTGGCTCCTGCTTTTCCGAATATATCCGTGGAATGCACCAACCGTTTTCAGCTCTTCATTTCTTCAGCTTTGGACTCGGTGGAAAGGCGAGCGAAGAGGCTAATTGGTAACCCAGATTTGGTTAAGTCTAATCTTCAAAGCCTTGAGCACAGGCGTAAGGTAGCCAGCCTTTCGGTATTTTATAGGATGCATTTTGGAGAGTGTGCACGGGAATTGCATGACTTGATTCCGCCATCTCAATTCCACCCTCGGACAACCCGACGTACGGAGAGTATCCACCCTTACGTTGTTGTAACATCTACGGTCCGGACTAGGCGTTTTGCCTCGTCGTTCATACCGCGTACTTCGAAAAACTGGAACAATTTGCCTGCTGCGGTCTTCCCATCCGATTATAATTTGGGTGTCTTCAAGGCTAGAGCCAAGCTTAATAAACTAGTGCGCCTCACCATCAACGATTGCATCACTGCTTACCATCAGGTGAGATTGCAGTTAAGCACTAGTTTATAACAAAATAAAAAAGTCTCTTACGACCCCGGCGAATAGGACACAAAAATACTCGTCAGACCAATCCGACGCAAAAGCTTAGCTTACAATCAATGTACTAATTTTATTAATGATATTTTTATTACTTTTTTCAGGTGCAAGAAATGTGCGATCATTTCAAAATTGAATGTTTCCGTATCAAACCAAAGATTAAATAAGTTATTTATATAAATAAATTCCGACTGGAAGTTGTGAATAATTAGCAGAAATATTTAATTAAGAAGTACAGTAGGCTGCTTGTTATCATAATCATTTATTTTGTTTGTAAAACATAGGTATTACAGAGCGTGGTATAAAAGCACAGTGCGCTATGTTTTGCCAAATATTGGCATACAAACTTATTGCAAATCTCAGCATGCATAGTAACAAATATTCAAAATTATAATCAAAATACGTCAAACATTTATATAGTAATGACAAAAAAAATAAAAAAAAATTGATATAGAATGTAAAAAATTAAATAGCATGTCAAAAAAAAAATACCCAAGTAGAATGTCGAATTGTCGGCCAATGGCTTATAGCCAAGAGCCTCGACCAACATCTGAAGAGGCTCTCGTTAGGCAGTTGGTTCAAGGGTCTGATTCAGAAGGCAGTACTCCTGGACACGGCGCCTATTGTCCGGAGGTTCCTCTCTCAGGAGCCCTTACCGCCGGCAGCTTGGATCTTGTTCCCGATGCTGGTGGGCTGCTATTTTCTATATTTTTAAATGTTTTTTTTATGCAACTTTGTTAAAAAAATATTTAAAAATGTAATTAATATGTATTTAAAATAAATAAATGAAATAATAATTAAATATGATGTCAAAAAATTAAACAAGATGTTAGTAATATCAAAGCCGCTATAAGCTGGCCTTGTGAGTACGCGGCAAATAAGTTGAACCAAAATGGTAATCATTGTTATAGTTACCGCAGCCCCCCGCTGTACCGCACGTCGATTGAGACCCGAAATTCTGTTGCTGCGCATAGGAAATCGATTGCCAATTTGGTTCAACTTATTTGCCGCGTATTGTACGCTAGGTCCACACAAGGGCAGTGTTAACACCAACGTGCGGTTGACTGTAGGTACTTTATACTCTTGTGTTGTATTTAGAAATAAAGGTATGCGATCATGTATCAACAGGTAATATCACTATCTATTTGTGCCAGTTATTGCCGAATGAAATCGAGCAGATTATTTTATTTATTTATTGATAAGATATATGATATTATTGTTGATAATTTGTTTTTTTAGTGCCCATTTCTTTTGCCCGGGCTTTTAATTTTTTGCCCGATGATTTTTGATTAACCTTGTCCAAATTCTATGCGACAAGTACCTACTGTTTTTTATGAGTTATTGTGAAATGAACGCGTACCTTTAAAACAACTAGTGTTTCGTAGAACTAGCAGTTATTTCTAAGTTAGAGTAGCAAAAATTTAGGCCCTAAATAAACGTATACTTTTGATTTAAAAAAATCAAATATGCCGTTTGAAGCAAGCATTTATTATACTTTTAATACTAATTTATCCGATACTATTTTCTGAGTGATATTTTAAATATAGATAAACTGAGGACCAAAAAACGAAATCAACTGATTTTAATGCATTATTCGCGATGGATTTCTTGCTCTATTTTTTTAAGTCTTGTAAATATTACTTTAGTTCAGGGTAAAGATTCATATTGTGTTACTGTTTGTAAAACTATTGGGCGGGCATTTAATGAAAATTAAATTTAAGAATTTTTAGTCCTCATAGTATAAGACTAAATTGAAACGTTACTAGTAACGCTAGTCATGTTTATTAGGTGATAAATTGTTACTCATGCCATATAATATGTCATACAATAGATGTGTGATTTCATGCCAAATGTTTCCATTTAGATTTAAATTTAGTCAATTTTATCAAATTAAATACTTCGTAGGTTAAGTAGTAGGTGTCTAGTGAACATGTATTTTTACATACTGCTCTTCTTGTCTTAGAAACTTGATGTAATAAATGTTATATTGTTAGATACACTTGAATGATCTGAAATCCAAATCTCAGGTTGAAATACGTGTTCCTCCTTTATAATTATTATACAATATTGTTAAGTTTTATTTGTGGGACAAGGTATGAATATATTCCAATGTTTTTGATGGATTTAGCATGTTTAGTTTCATTTTCGTACTTTTCAAGCAGTACAACTATGTACCGTACATCTTAGCAAGTTTTAGGGCAAAAACATTTCAATTGGGTGTGGAGTGAATATTTTATACTAAACATTTACCATCATCAAAATTGATTACCTATTAAATAAAGCAGTAATTCAAATATTTGTTCTGTACAAGGGAGGAGGCATGTTGGGTATACCTCGCTATCTCATTAGGTAATACACTTAACCTAGAACCTAATGGCAGTAAGTGACATCAAATTTCAGTGTGTAACACGCCGTATTACAATGCGGCTACTTCACGTACAGTCAGATTTCAATTCGGCTGGAATAAAGTACGATAATAATATATTGAATGCGCACTTCGCGGCTCAGAAGTGTGTGAAGGCCATTTATACAATTGAATTGAAAGTTTTAGTTCCGATAATCGCCGCAAGTAGCGCTGCATAACGATAAAAATAGCGTCACAATCGACTCTCTTTCATAGTTTGCCACATACGACATTTACTCTTTCATAAACATAATAAAAAAAAATAGTCAATTAGACCTGATGAGGGAATGTAGACTACCGTCATCGCTCCTTAAAATTAGCTGCAAACTGCCGCGCGATTCCAGCGCTGCCGTCGCGCTGCTTTGTTATTCCTTATAAAATAAAATTAAAGCTTTACAGGAATGGAATAATTGCACTACAAAGCCAAATTTTTTTTCCAAATTATGGCCTCATTTAACGATAAAAGCACAAAGCGACACGGTGAAGAAGTATTAACTTATTATTGAGATGTTTTCGCCTTAAAGCATGTTTGGTGTAAGTGAGGGTTGCTCAATGTTGTTCCTGTTTTATTTATTTTTATAGTTATTACGTACACCTAGCGGTTTTAAACCAAAGGGTAGGAACTGTAAAGCGACTCTGCCTCATCTACATTTCAAATCTTATATTGCCAATAAAGGACTTTTATTCTATTTGCGTTCCTGTTTTTACTCTTGAATAGTTGGGGGACATTTTTATCCACCTTAGCCTCCAGAGTGATAAGATTGCGCTGGTGCTGCTGGCGATCCTGGGCAGTGCCGTAACTAGCCTTTTATACGTCTGTTGAAAGGTTTTTATATAGCTGCGCCCCTAGAAAAAAGTACAAAACAAACAAAAAGGACCGTAAATAAAATTTTTGACCCCTCCAGGGACTGCGTCCTGTGCCTGGGCACCGCGCTAGTTATGGCATTGCTCGAGGACGGCGCGAAGTATCATGAAACATGTACATATTGCGTCCATGCTTAAGTTAATGTGGACGCTTACTGCGACGTGGCGGAGCGATCTTGTTAGTTTATTGTTCTGCCCCCTAAAAACGTCAAAACTGCCCGCTATAAGTTCCGTGCCTCACTGGGACGCCATGGCAGCGTAGCCAGGTCAAGACGCCAAAAAAATGTATAGATTGGCTGCGTGGCCAGGTGGGGTACACACTATGCATAGAATTGCACGCATTTACTTGGTTGCGCAAACTGGCCAGTGGTGCATGGGCCTAATTGTTCGTGATACAGAGGTTATCTAATCACGCCCGTTGCTGCAATAGACTTCGCGCGTTCACACTAGACAAGGCCTTTGCCTCTGAAAGTAAAATACCGTACCTCCATGAACACTAAAAACTTTTTACACAAAAAAATAACCGACTTCATTAAAAAAACACTAGGATTAAAATTACTTTAATTTCGGAAGTCGGTGTTTCTCGCTATATCGCGCTATTAAACGACGGAGACATGCCCGAACAAACAGAAAAAAAAAATGCTTATATGTATACGGTCGAATTGAGAAACCTCCTTTTTTCGGTCGGTTAAAAACAAGAAAGAAACGACGTTTCGGTTGGTGGTGGTGATTAACTTCTGCGCTGTTGCGGTTTCGATACCCGCACGGAACTAATCTGCCCCAGGATATAGGAGCATTTCTTGTGGGCCTACGATAATTAAAAAAAAAACTCTTTACTTATTTGGGAAAACGGCCAAGAAATTCGCGCAGTAAGTGTTATAGTCACAAAATAATATACTTAGGTACAAGACATTTAAAACTATAAATAACTTGTTTGAATCAGCATTAATTCTAGTAATTTACCTCTAATCTTATGCATGGGGCACACGGTTGTAATCCAGCATCCCATCAGAAGTGCCTTGCTTGTTGCAAATCATCTACTAGCCAGCAGATGTAATCCAACAAACGGATTATCAACACAATGGTTGACTAGGCATAGGCCACATGAATGCAATCCAGATCAAAATTTAGATGCTAGATTACATTCATGTGGCCTATGCATAATTAATATCACATTGAAAGCCACTACACTACTAAACTCAATTATCTACCTGATAAGAAGCACTCATTGTCAATAATAATATGCATAAAACAATATGAAGAAACACATAATAGATTTTGCTTCTAAAAGAGCAGACAATTATGCAAAAATAAAACAATTATTTTACATAACTCACACATTTATTATAAGGAACAACAATAAACATTTTGATCTCAGCATAAAGAACTAAGCGTTTCATTTATTTCATCACCCAACGACAGTAGCTTTTTCCACTGCTCCGGTGTCATGCTAATGCCCTTCTTGCCAGGTAACAGCTCACCATTCTTTTCATAGAATTCTCTTATATCTACATATACCTTTCCTTTAAATTCTCTGACTTTAACTAATTTCTTTCCTTGTAATACCCAAGTTGGCTCTTTGTCCTCTGTTCTGCTACCCGTTTTGGCTTTCTTCTCTGCGGGAGGGTTTCTCTGTAATAAAAAGCATAAGTATCGGAAAATTTGTGTAATTCAAGAGTAATTGAATGTAGACATGATTGGATTCGAGTGACTGATTATTTTCAATTCATATTGGAAGTTAAGTGACAGGAATATTTGTACCACACTTGACTGGTATCTGCAGGAGAACCAAGGTTGCCGACACAGCACAAAGAATCGCCAAACTAAAGTGGCAATGGGCAGGGCACATTGCTCGCAGAAATAGCCATTGGGGCCGAAAGGTTCTGGTGTGGCGGCCGCGTACCGGAATACGCAGCATTGGAAGGCCTCCTACAAGGTGGACCGATGACCTGGTAAAGGCTGCGGGAATCCGATGGAAGCGAGACGCACAGGACCGTTTATTATAGCGACATTTGGGGGAGGCCTAAGTCCAAGAGTGGAAGTCTTTGGGCTGAAATGATGTTGAATTGACTGGCGACAGGTTAGAGTAAACATTAAACTGTACAAACGCAGCATTCATTGTTTTTAAATTTATTTTAGGAGATGGCTAACATAGTTTTATTTAGAGAAACTGAAAGACTTCACCAACTTCAACTTTTTGAATGGCAGAGTGTAACAGTCAGATCGGTGGCCTCATCTATTTCCTATCTCTTGTTTACATAACTCAAAGATAAAAATGTATTGAATAAACAAAGTTTGCAACAGAAGTGTAAACTTTAGAGATAACTAATGCAAGATACTGTAGCAACTGCATAATTTTGTTGTGCGTCTGAAGCTCTGAAAAAACATTGATTTTGTTAAACTGTTATTATATTTCATGTTTTTCGGGAGCTTGAGGTGCAAAATTTTTGGATGGTGCATGAGAGGATAAATCCAACTCATAGAGGCCCCTTAGTGTTGTCCCTTGCAGACCACCTAAGCATTAAAACTTCATGAAATGAGGCACCTAGCAGTAATTCCTGCACATGCTATGCAAATGCATTCAACAATAACACTGATTAGTGTGAAAATAGCAACATATGAAAAAAAAAGATATATAGGGCTTTGGTTTTAGAAGGTTAACATAAGCATCTAGTCACAAGCAAGTGACAATGCAACAATGGAGCAACATATTTTGACTGGCCTGTTGGTCTAATGGTTAGTGCCCCTGACTGCTGTACCGGGAGGTTGTGGGTTTGATTCCCACCCAGAACAAATGTTTGTGTAATGAGCACTATCATTTGTTCTGTGTCTGGGTGTAATTTATCTATATATGCATATATTTAGTAATATATCAGTATTTATCAGTTGTCTAGTACCCATAACTCAAGCTCTGCTTAGCTTAGGACTAGAGACGGTGTGAGTGATAGTTGTGGAATATTGTTATTATTATATCCTGAAGGTCACCATATCAGGCCCATTACGAAAGTCCGGTTAGAATCCATACTAGTATCTTACTGGATTATATACCCTTCTTTCAAATTGGTTTATTTTATTTTTTTATTGTTGATAGGCTCGCGTTTGACCACTATCTCACCTGATGGAAAGCGAAGATGTGGCCGACGATGGAGCACGCTTGCCTAGAAGTAACCTATTCACTCTTGACTTAAAGACCTCTAGATTATAGCAATCAGGAAACAGACACAGGCAGGGAATTCCACTCATTAGCTGTATGCATAATGAATGTGTTCCCAAAACGCTCTGTGCAGTATGTTCGACGGTTCTTGGCCCGTCTGAAGTTAGGCTCTGCGAACTTTAGCGCTTGTGCACTCGTAAAAAAAATAATGGTTTGGAAAAATAAATGCCAATAGCAGTTGTTATTGCTGTCAACAACTGTTATTGGCATCTATTTTTATACGTCGTCACCTTCCGTTTGGCGCAGGTGCTGACCGAACACGGCAAGTTCGGTCCGTACCTGTACAAGATTCGTGCGGAGACGACGCCCGGGTGTCGCCACTGTGCGGACCGCCCGGTGGACACGGTGGAGCACACAGTCGAGGTGTGCCCCGCTTGGGAAGAGCAGCGCCGTGTCCTCGTGGGGGCGATCGGCGGCGATCTCTCGCGCCGGGGCTTGGTTCAAGCCATGCTCCGGAGCGAGGAGGAGTGGCAGGCGGTCGCCTCCTTCTGCGAAGCAGTAATGCTAGTAAAGGAGGAGGCCGACCGCCTTAGGCAAAGGCGGACACGCCGCCGCCGCCGCCGGGTTTCCGATCCCAATTTCCGGCCACCGTAGGCGCGGGCTCGCGGACGGTGGGCAATGGGTAGCTCGCTGTCCGTCCGTCCGGTAACAGACCGGTCCGAGCTCAGGTCGTCTACGGCGCGCACCGTTCCCGCGCGCCTCAAGGAGTTGTCAGCAAACTGTAGGGGTCCAGCAGGGCCGAAGCCTACTGGGGCCAAAGGTCATGCGAGAGTGTCACCACGGGCCCCGGGACAGAGGCGAGGAATGGAAAGGTAGGTTTTTAGTCAGTAAAAGTCTGACACTGTTTCCCGCCCCACCCAAGGGCGGGATTCGTCATTGGATGATTTTACCTACCAAAAAAAAAAAAAAAAAAAAAAAAAATCTATTTTTATAAATGATTTATTTGACGCGCTTATTTAGAGCGCTAAAGTTCGCAGAGCCTCAGGCGCGCCAAGAACCGTCGAACGTACCGTACGTATGGGAGAAATCTCCACCATGTACCGGTAGCGCAACGCCGTACGTCTTGTGGTCCGACGATGGAACGGACTAGGCGGAATTAAATTGTGCAATTCCAATGCACACTCCCCAAAATGCAAACGATAGTTAACCGACAGGCTAGCAACTCGGCGTCGATGCTCCAGACTTTGGAGTTTTGACTCGACAAGTGCATCATTGCCGGTGATCCTTGCTTGTGTGACTCTCCACTTAGGTCCGCCAAAAAGGCAAGAAGAAATTAAAGCTGTGTTCCTTGACCAGCGTTCACTATAGCCAGTCAAATAAGGCAAGCTGGAGATGAGAAATAAGAATTCTCCCTTCCCTTCCCAACACTTCACATAAACTGACCTGCGTATGTTATAGTATTCGATACATTTATTTAAAATTATATTTATGTACATAATATAGGTAAGATGACAGTAACTTTTGTGCCAAAACTTCATAGTGTGATGAACATTGTTTTAAATTAGTTTTTAGTTTACAAACTACTTAAAAAGACCATATAAAAATAGTCATCAGTGAAAAAAACCGAAAAATTAGATTCATGCTGCTACAAAATGTTGGCCATTTGCTTTCACACGTGTAATAAAAACGTGGATGTAACGAACTTCTAAAAAACTTTAGAATGTATTCTTAGACAATGGCTAATATTTACCTACATGAAACTTGTAGGACTAAGAAAAACTTACGTCGACAGGTCCATCATCACTATCAGAACTGCTAGAGCTTTCTTGTTTCTTGTGTTTAGGCATATTGTAGCTTAGTTAATACAGCTTTTCTAAAACAGTATTAAAATAATATATACTTCATGTATTTAACACTATCTAGAAGGAAATAAAATTAAATTGATAATTTGATACAAACATATTTTTAACTCGAAATAATAATACTCCGGTAAAAAGTAGATAGGTATTCACTTGCCAAGTTGCCGGCAAAGAGAATTAATAGAGTTGTGACTGACATATTAGTATTCAGTATCCGCTAAGATATTAGTGATATTCAATGGATTCATGTATTAGTAATCCGACTAACTCTGATATGCTAATATTTCATATTCACAAAATAATATGTAAGTACCATTCAACACAGGTCGAATATTATAATGAAATAGTAATCTGTGAGTATAATATCACGGGATTCATTCGATTACCGCGGATCATATTCACTCATTACTATAGCATAAGCAATATCAAATAGTATCACGACGAAAGCAGAATCACTGAATCAGTATATGATTACTTTGAATTTGTTGCGTATGTCTAATGGCATTGTTGTTGTGATCTACGAAAAGAGAAAGAGAGTCTCTTAAAAAGACATTCAATAGTATCTAGATACTATCTCAAAAGTAATATATCTGTTTATTGAATACAAATAAAGCAGTGATATCATTATATTGACCGTTTTCTGTTCTGCAACGGAACAACCACTTTCCATCCTACCACCAAACAGTCTTCGTTGCACAAACCAGTCTTCGTTGCACAAACCAGTCTTCGTCGCACAAACTACTCTTCGTTGCTTGTACCAGTCTTCACTGCACAGACCAGTCTTCGTTGCACAAGTCAGTCGTCGTTGCACAAACCAGTCTTCGCTGCACAGACCAGTCTTCGTTGCATAAGCCAGTCTTCGTTGCACAAACCAGTCTTCGAATTACTGTTTGCGAATTCACGATTGTTATCTTACTTTTAAGGAAATAAGGTCGATAATCCATTCATTCATCTATCACACTCGTCGCGTCGTCGTTTCAAAACCAGTATTTGCAATGAAAAACGTTTTTTTTCAGCTTTTGAAATTAAACACAAATTTTATTGCTACTCTTAAACCGTCCTCAAACTAGTCGTGACAACTAACGCTTTCTGCAATTACTTCACTCAACGATAGTTTCGTCTTTATACCAGTCGCGATGATAACTGTTTACTACAACCGTTTCTGTCGTCGCAAAACTGAAGTCGTTTCTTCGGTCAAAAATTCGACAAGGACCCCCCACTAGCACAAAGTAGAAAGCAATAGGATATTATATCATTATGACTCTTGGTCAAGTGCATAGATAATACATATAATAAGGGTATAGATGAGCCACTGACAGATCAGTTTTATTTTTAACTACTCGCCTTTCCCGCTAGTTGGCGCTAGTGTCTGCGAAAGCATGATATGTATAGATATAGCTATGTAGGCGCCATCTACGTACACACCTATAGGTAAATTGGTGATCTTGCATAGAACGCATTTTTCCATGTAAAAAATGTACCAAGGCGAAAAACCATATGGTTTTTCACCTTAGTACATTTTTTACACGGATATGATAAGGATATATCAATATAAAGGGAAATATAACAACGGAAATTGAAATAGATTATTTTATTAATTACAGCTCTTGACAATTTATACAGATAATTATTTGACGTCTCTAATGTATTGAAATTAAACCACATTTATGCTTTTTATTGTGATATATTTTCACTATTATAATTTTCAAATAAAATCTCTTACAATCTCCATAATAATGGCTCTTCACATCCAAAATAGCAATGAGTGCGAGGGTTTTTCGGTATTTCTCGCCATCGTAATCCAAAAACGTAGCCAAATTTGATCAAAATAAACATACACGTCGAAGTCCATAAAACGATGCCAGGGTCAAGCGAAATAAGTGTATTCGTCGGTATCAGTTTACGAAAAGCCAAGTAACTATGTAAGAAGCACTCTCGGGGTCCAGGAAACACGCAATGGTCAATAAAAGACAGATAAATCGAACAGAAAACTCGGAAAACTCACGGCACACACAACGAACGTCCTCGAAATAATTCAAAATAAATTGAATGAAAACTTTGAAAAGTTTTACCTACCCGTATTATATGGTATTATCTATTATCAGTGTTGCCATTGGAAAAATAAGTATTAAGTATTTATATAAAAAATGTTATAGACTTTTAAAGACCGAGGACGAATCGAAAAAATGTAAAATTAATTTTTACTTTCTATTATTAATTTAAATTTCACAAATTATTAAAAAAATAAAATTTTAAGACAGAGGTCATATATGGCGACATCTAGTAATATAAATGGAATATTTTTGCCTTAGTTGGCACGTCTTCCCCGCTAGATAGCACCACTTTCCATACATTTTCTTTTCTTGACTTCAAAGTACTGTACTGTCATCCCCATGGTCAAGTGATATTCTAGTGATAAATACATAGTTGATAAATAAAACAAACAGCACCACTGAACTTCACTCATTGACCTGTTTTATGCTACGTTTTCATAGGTCACTTCGAGTTCCATTAGAATACGGATGTAATTTATTGCAATGTTTTTATAGTATTGGGAGCAACAAAAAAAGTCAAAGAGAATGTAAGCAGTTGGCAAAAGTAATACGTTTCATTGTATCTAGCTAATACTCATAAATCAACTTACCGAGATCGCACCTGTTTAAATTATGCCACTTATTGTCCAGTTGTGTAGACACTTGAGATACAAAATTACATAAATTATTTATCCACTAGGAATCTGTTTCCGAAAAAACAGCGTCAGTTAACTTCACTACCTGACTATAAAAGACTTAGTACCCAAGCCAACAACAAAAATAACACAAAAAAAAATTAAACGTCAAGTCGAAGTAGTGCTTATATTCTCTTTGGTAGTGCTTATATTTATCTCTCTGTAATCTGTGCTTATATTCTCTTTTTTTTTTTTTTTTTTTTTTTCTCCTTTTTGGCAACTGAGCCGGTGTCGACTATTCTGCCAGTGTCATGTGGTGACAGCAGCGCCGTGAGGTGTACTGTCGACTTTGCACTTTGTGGTAGATCTAACGTGTTAGTGGCTGTAAGGACAATACAATTTTTTGTTAGTAAACACAGATCTAAAATAAATAATATGACAACACAAAATACATTTATAATTACAGATTAAAATCTTTGAAATCACTACACACCAGGCTACAGATTAATGTCATTGTCATTGAGGAATTTGGATAGAATTTGGACAACTTTAGGAGAGAAATTGGACAATAGGGAATGGAAGTTAGTAGGAAGGGGAATTTTAAATTTTGGAAGAATTTGGTACAAGTCGAAGGAGTGGGAGTTAGAAGGACAGGAAAAGAAGATATGGTCCAATGTGCCATCATCGAGACCACACTCGCACAAAGAGCTATCACGGACGTGGATTTTGTGAAGGAATACTGGACTGCAGCAGTGGCCGAGTCTCAGCCTGCACAAGGATGAGACGGTTCTCTTAGATAATTTAGGACATTTAAAAAACCAAGGTTTCCGCTGGATGTCAGGCTGGATGCTGGCGTAGTATGCTCCCTTGAGCTTTGAACTTACCTGCCATGCCGCTGACCACGACTTATACAGCTTAAGTTTGGAGTCGGAGCGTAAGTCGTAACTATGCAGCATGTAATGCCTCCGGTCCACAGGGTTGGACGTGGCATACTTTGCCAATGCGTCGGCGCATTCATTGCCACATATACCCGAGTGACTGGGAATCCAAACTAGTTCAATGTTTAAACTATTTAAATGACAAATTAAAAGTAAGTTAAGTATATCCATGACGATTTTACTGTGAATTTTTGATTTTAACTGGTTTTGACCTAGAGCCTGAAAACTGCTACGAGAGTCTGAGAAAATGACAGAATTTTGAATGTTATGTGACAAAATAAATTTGATAGCTTCTAGTATGCCAATGCATTCCCCTGTAAATACAGAGGTCTCTGGAGGGCATTGGAATAAAAGGGCTATTCTGGAGTTCTGGAAATATGTTGAGACACCTGTACAGCCAGTTGTTGATAATTTTGATGCGTCCGTGTAGAACAAGTTCCAACCCTGCCAAAATTTCTTGACCGCCCGATCGAAGTCACCTTTTACGTCCTGCGAGTTTTTGGATATACCAAGTTCCAGAACGATTTTTGGCCTAAAATGGACCACCTCATACGAGGAGGCAAAGACAGGGAGAGTAGGAGATTGACAAACAGGTGAAGGGAGGTGTTTAAGCTCTCTGTACCGGTTCATCAATGGAATATTTTTATTGTTCCAATAGGAAGAGGCATTAAGAGATAGAAAGATTTGCTCCAAAATGGGAATCAAAGGATGGGAGGAGAGGGAGAAGACTTTTGATAAAAAACGATCTGCTAAGTATTGTCTACGAAGGGCAAGAGGAGGGTCTGCGCATTCAATTTGGAGAGCATTTATGGGGGAGGATTTCATGGCACCAATTACGATTCTTAGGCATTTGGACTGGACAGAATCTAGTCTACGCAGAGCTTCTTTGTTGCATGGCTCGATTAGATAGCTGCAGTAATCCAACACGCTTCTTACAATCGCATTATAAACCAGCTTTAAGGTGTATGGGTGAGCACCCCACCATACACCTGCCAAAGCTCTAAGGACGGAAATCGAGCGTTCACATTTTTTCACTGTATTGTTAATGTGATCTGCTCCCGTCAATTTGGAATCCAGTGTGACACCCAGAAATCTAGCACTCTCCTTAACTGGGATAGCTTGGCCATCAATATTGATGTCCACTTGAGGTACAAGACGTCTGCGAGTAAAAACAACTGCTGTACTCTTTGGAGCGCTTAGAGATAACCCATGATCTAGTAGCCATTGGTTTAATGAGGACAAAGATACGTTCATCGATTGAGCTGAATCCTCGATGGATTTGCCACAGACCAATAGAGCAATATCATCAGCATACTGGAAAATTTTACAATTGAAATTTAGACAAGAGGGAAGATCTGAGGTATAAATATTATATAGAGGGGGGCTAAGAACGGATCCCTGGGGTAGACCCCTCCAAGCTAACCTTGGTTCAGAGTCCTCCCCGGGAATCCTTAGTTTAATACTACGGTCTGCGAAGATACTGGATATGATCTGACGTATCCTGGCCGGGATTCTCAGCTGATGCATCTTCTGCCTGAGAACTGGGAGGAGGACAGAGTCATAGGCAGCAGAAATATCCAAGAAAACGGCTACCACAGACTCATTTTTGCTAAGGGTCAGTCGGATTTCTGATGTGAGGGTTCCCACACTATCAGATGTACCCAATCCTTTTCTAAAGCCAAATTGAGTCGTTGGCAGTAGTTTCCTGTTCTCCACAAACCATTCCAGACGGTTTTTAACAAGGTTTTCCAAAAGCTTCATAAGTATGGACGATAGAGCAATAGGTCTGTAGGAAGAGTGATCACTGGGATCTTTCCCAGGTTTCAATATGGGGATAATAACTTGAACCTTCCCATCAGGAGGAATATATCCGGAGGAAAAACAATAATTGGCCAAACCCAGGTAGTACTGGTGAGTTTTATCCCCAGCTTTAGATAAGAAGGAGTATGGGAATCCATCCTCTCCAGGAGCAGAATCCTTCACATGGGTGAGGACCGATTTCAGCTCTGTCAGGGTAAATGGTTTATCCAGAGGATCGTCTGATGCCATCTGGGGATCCAGAGAAACGCATTCGTCCTTATCTGGAGCATAAGCTGGGGCTAATTTAGAGAAGAACTGGTGGCCTAGTTCTTTAGATGTTGATGTGGCCTAGGCCTTTATAACCGAGCCGCATCCAGTAGGAACCTTGATATTTTGGATGATTTCATCCTCTGTCCAATCCGTAGGGACATCTCTGACCAGGCCCATGCGGGTGATGTTGTACTGCGGAATAGTGGCTACATAGTTATGTTGGACTAATGTACGGCTGATCAAAAAGCTGTTCGCATCCTGGTGAGACTTGAACTCCACTGATACGCGATTCCTTCCCAATTGTTTCACGCTGCCTAGTACAATGTTACTAAAATTTTTCTCATGCAGGAACATTCCAAATTTAACTTTGTGGAGAGTGGTACCGGATGTCTGGCCATTGTTTAACGAGACATGCACCACGTAAGGAGCATTGTCTCTAATTGAGTATATCTGCCTACCAAACTCTTTTTTGTGGAACTTGGGAGGGTTTATCACATTGGTCGGGGGGGAAGTCGCTAATCTTTTTCTGCTAGCAGATTCAGATTCCATTTTTTCACAAGAAGCATTGTCGTCGGGAAGGGAAACTGTTAACACCGGAGTGTATTCGAAAAGATCAGGGGGATCAGGGGGTTTTTTAGTATCCATGACGGATACGGGATAAAATTGTTAAAAACGCACCTAAACTTACACTATATATACGAACCTTACGACACAACACAAAAACACACAAATAATCGTTCCGATTGGAGTTCGCACGGTTAAAATTGGCTCAAATCGAAAGGAAAATGAAGCACACACAAAAGCACGTGTTGACTTTCACCGCTACCAAACAAAGTCCCTATATTCTCTTTGGTAGTGCTTATATTCTCTTTGGTCAAAATAAAATTTCCAAAAATTTGACTATTTGAGGTTATGTTTTGCATTGGATTAAAAATATTTTTGAGAAATAAGTCACAAGCAAATTTTAACAACAATGTTAGAACCACGGAACAATGCTACTCTCTTGCCACCACCAGTAAACATGTTTTTATGTATAAACAAGTTTGGTAAGTCATTCGTTAGTAAAGATATCTTTATTATAATCAATTTTTAAATACTATTTATTATATCTCTGACCGAGGTAAAAGCCAGCCCTTGGGTCACGCGAAGTGTCAACTAAACGTTTAGAGAGATCTTTAAAAAGCGCATGAGCACTCGGTCCCCACGACCCAAGAGTTTCAACCCCAAACGGCTCAAAAATATAACTGCCGACAAGGTTGTTATATTTCCGCCGCTTGAGGTTCTCCGCAGCCGCAGCAGCAGCACCAGCACAGCACGATGAGCTAGGAAGATGGGATGGCGCAAGAGTGTCGACACAGATAGCGTCCCACACTAAAGGTCTACCGATCTTCCACGGAAATAAAGACATACCATCCGGTCTCTTACCATCGTCGCGTGCCAGCCCATGCGGTTCCAAAACAGCCGGGACGCCGACGGTGACAAGGGCTCGTCGGATAATGTCGTTAATATTCGCGTGCCGCGCTATGCGTCCCGCACTTCGGCAGCATGACAGACCGTGGTGACCGAGGCTGTTGACAACTTCGCCACAGTGGCAGCGATGAGGAGAACAGCAAGGAGCGCCAAGGCGTAGGGCAACAGCTAGGCGGAAAGTAGTATCGTCGAACAAGGTGCCAATATTCGACGACGGCAGTGCGTGAAGCCAAAGGCCTGACTCCCAATTTCCCACAGCCAGCAGGCGCGCACGCTCCACAGTAGTAGCAGATGATAGAATTAGGTTTTCCTGAACTACTTTGCAGAGCGGCTCATCCCACCATCTCTGGGAAGCCGGGTTGATGGGCGGATTTGTATTCGGGCAAGCGAGTCTCCAGGCATCTATAGCCTCGGTGAAGCACGGCACATTGAAATCAATCAGTGAGGGAGATAGGATATTCCTGATTAACTTCTCAGTGCCGTGTACCGAGGATATAAAAGCAGGTAAACTAATACTAGAAATTTTGCGGACGCCGAGGCCTCCCATACGGATGGGAAGGGTAGCTTGAGCCCAAGCTCGGTCATCCATGGCCACGTTTAAAATTGACATAAAATGCCGGATAATTTGGTCCATTTTTTCCAAAAGATGGTGGTGTTTCCATAAATGAGAAGCGCGAAGGAAATATGTTAATTTAGGGCCGAAACAGCAGAAACGAATTAAGGTGATGGCCGAATGCATATTAATTTCCAGCAATCTCTCCGAAATATCATTAAAATTTTGAATTTTTTCCTCAACAAAATTGGGAAAGGAATCCTCGAAAATAGGAGACCCAAGGAGACGAAGAGAATGTTAGTTACTTTGCAATTTAGAAAATGTCTAATTCTAAATTGAATAATATGATTTTAAAAATCAACTTTCTAGAAAAAAAGGCTTGTAGTGGGCAAGCCTTTTCCATCTTTCTATTCTTGAGCCAGTTTTCTACCGATATTGTTTTCATGAATTAATTATTGCACCTCTCTTCACTATCTTTGACAGCAGCATGAATGTAGATAACGTGTTATGATGCACACAAAAGATCAAGTCTAATTCTTTCTGTTTAATTCCAGATGTATCAGCATTAAAACATGTTTTTAATAACATCATCAAAGTGTTATCAAAGCAGTCGCCTCTACACAAAGAAAGTGCTATTTGCTCAAGATTTTTATACAAATATGATAAGAAATTCCGCAATGATATAGGCTACAGGAATTTCAGGAAAGTAAATACAGCTTTGAAGAAATACCTAGCTTTAAACCTCATGAAAGATATTGAAAACTTTTTGTTAGCTCTGCCATCAGAAAGTGATGATGATCTGTATTTACCAACTAGGCAGATGCTAGAATTTGTTTTATTAAGAATTATCACTTTTTCCAAGTTAATGTTGAGGGTTTGTGTTTGCTCAAAACAAGCAGCAGTGTTTTATTTAGACAGGATAAAACGAGGTGAGAGTCACTGGATGAGCTTATTGCCTTATGCACTTTTGAGTAGATTGTGGTCCATGAGTATGGTGCTCCTACAACACACTACAACCTGGTATACTAACTTGTATCCCTATTTAAATAAATTACAAGTGAAAGGAATTAATTTTCTACCAGAAAATTATAATTTACCAGAAGACTTGGAACAGTGGTTAGACCTGAAGAATGTGGATGAATTTGGTCGATTTGATTGGGCTCAAAAGAAATTCGTTGATATTGATGATACCTTGATAGATGGTGATGATAATGACCTTTTTGATAGTATACTTGGCTATGTAAACCAAAATAATGAACATCAAGCTGAATCAGATCACGAAGAGGATATTAAACCATTACCATTGTTGGAGAAAAATCAAGAAAACCCCTTACCAATGCCAACTGTTACAAAAATAGATCATGGTGTAGTTTTATCGAGAGAAAGTTTTAAAACTCTTCTCAACTCTAACAAGAATTTTGAAAAAGACTGCAACAAACCAAAACCACCCCCTGTGAAAGTGATTGAACATTCTTATGAAAAAATAACTAATTCTACTTCTCTAAGGGGATTTATTGAAACGGAGGAAAAGTTCAGAAACGAGTCTGATAGTAAATCTCTAACAAGCCATATGAGCTTAATGCAATGGCATGCTCTTAAAAATGCTTTACTCAAGCTTTGTGACAAAGTCACCAACAGGAAAATAGACAAGAAGTTCCATAAAATATGGAAACAAAAATGTTTAGATTATATATAATAAAAGCTTTTATTAATAATATTTGAGTTTTATATTGTTTAAATAATATTTACAGATACAACAATTGTTACAGCACCATTTTTAGATGAATAACTATGCACATAATCAGGCATTTAAATTAACATAATGCATAAAAAAACAGTCTATCAGGTACAATTACATATGTGCAGGAATACTTCATGATATTCAGAATGATACATATTTTTAAGTACCAATTTACTATGATTATTTAGGGAACCTGACACCAATACCTTATTTTTAGAAGTTCCCAAAGAGTAACTTTTGTACAATTACTATTATAGTATATATGTACAACCTTATGCCTGCATTTCTCAAAATCATAAACAATTTTTTGCATTGACTAAGATTCATCCCTGAATTCTACTAAATTCAATCAACAATCTACGGTTTGGCAAGCTTAAAGCAGATATAGTAGGCTCATTAAAAATGTGAAAATTAATTAGCATAGGCCTCGGTGAAAATGCAAGACTCTTTCAAAAAAGAAAAAAAAAAAAAGATTCTCCTAGATTGCAAGTTAGGCCTTTCTTCAATACACAAAACTCATCTTACATTACAAAAATAAAACTTTATTAAAGGAATGTACCTACATAGTGTTCTTTTTTGTTATTAGGTTTAAGTGGAATGTTACGTTGGGAATGCAAATAAATAATAACATGTTTTGTGCATTAGAAACAAGTTAGGTCGAAGTATTATTTTCTTGTTGTACTAGACAGCTTCTGCAGGCGGGCCTTCAAGCCGCCTTCCTTTTTAGGCTGAGTGATAGGTTTCCTTTCCTCTTGAAGTTTTTTGGCTTCTTTTAATCTGAAACAATACCATTTTAAATTATTTTTTGACTGCTATTATAACTCATTGAAACAAACATTAACTGGTGCTGTTTTATTACACGACTGCCCCAAAAAAGGAGTGTTATGTTTTCAGGGTTCATGTATGTATGTATGTGAGTTTCTTTATTCCACCGTAACTTCTAAATGACTGAACCGATTTACACGTATGAGGTATCGTTAGAATCCTTGCATCATCCCGAGTAACATAGGCTATTGAAAAAATATGGAAATACAATGTGGTGGGTAAGATAAATAAATGAACACCCACCCATTTTTTTAAAATTTTTACGCTCTTAATGAATGTGATTGTCGTCTAAAATTTGATGAGTGGATTTCAAAAATATGTATATATTTCACTATTAATCGAAACTGTCGAGTAAAAAAAATTTTTTTTTTCTTTACCAAAAGTTGTAGGACGAATTTTGGCTATGGTGGCCCCCGTAGTCAAAAATCATTTATATTTATATACTTTACAAGTCTTTGTTTGAGTAGCAAAAAGACATTAAAACCAAATTTCAACCACCAAAACGGCATATAGGTTCAGAGCAAATTGGGTGTTACATGTTATATTTATGACTCGTCTTCTTCTTCCTGCCTTTTTCCCATGTTATTTGTGGTTGGCGCTACACGTTTTCTTCTTCCATTTTGCCCTGTCACCCGTCATGCTATCACTAACTTCCTTTTCTTTCATATTACTCTTCACACAATCCATCTTTTCTTTGGCCTCCCTCTCCCTCTCCATCCATCCATATGTATACTCATAAGCCTTTTAGTAACATGTATTTCATCCTTCCTCTTTACATGACCATGGGGACTTTTTATACTATAAGAAAGTATTTCAGAATGGTCCCCCGACTGCGATGAAAATTTCAGTTTTGTAGATCAAGTAGTTTCCGAGATTCTATGCTTAATCAACGAGTGACTACTTTCTTCACTTTTCTAATAATCTTGAATCATCATCGAAACATCTTGTTTTTTGATTTTTAGTTTATTCTTTTGACATGGCAGTCGTGTTTTTAATTTTTTTAAATTATTTTTTACGAAATACTTTATTTTATATCATAATCATTCTACAACAATAAATAAGGCGGAGGAAATAGGTAAACCCGCGCCCGTCTAAAAGCACTATTAATTTGAGTACTGCAACTTATTGTTTTAATCAAATGAGTATAATGCTTTTAAATGAGAAAAATTGAATTATTGCAAATGAGGAAAATTATAACTGAAATTCTGCTGTAACTTATTACAGCTAGATTTTGTATTTAAATACTGACTATAAATGGAATTATGTAACAATATATATCAAATAAAGATTGCATGTTATCAAAAATGGATTTTTTGCTGATGGGCACCTGTTGTTACTGCCAAGTGTTACACAATTTTATTGTTATTATTTTAATATATTAGTAAACCTCTGATAATGAAAGCCTTTAATAAATTTAAATACCCTCAATCGTTTTACTGTACCCAGTTGAGTACGGCAGCGCTAAATGGGTTAAACTCCTGTACTATCAAATGTTAAAAAGGAATGAGATACAATTGTTTATTGCGTAAGCAGATTTTTTGGCAAATATTAACCTCCCTCCCCCTCGTCAGCAAAAGTAAGCCAAGCTCTCATTACCCCCCTCTCATGTTTACGTAAACATTGGTGCATGCATTTTTTAATGTACTCTGGTTTTATTATTAGTTAATTTAACGAGCAAAAGTCACAATTTTAAAAATTTGGATTAGGTAAAAAAACACCTTTTATTTTGACACACGAATCCATGACTTTCAAGTTTTCCATGAGTTTGGATGTTTACAACTCAGCGATGTACGTATGCTCACTTTCGTGTGATTTTGAAAAATCGATATCGTTCTCTTTACAAAACTAAAAAAATTATCGGTACTGCTGACTTAATCATCATCCAGACCCCTCATCCCTCATGTCACCAAAAATAAGCAAAGTAAATATCTCCCACCCCTGTAGTGCTTACGTAATACTTGAATGGCCCCATAGATATCTGTTGTACTCACTTTTCTTTAATCGCAATTTGTTCTTCCTTCTTATAAATATCTTTGAAATCGCAACAAAATGAGGTCCACAGTGAAAAAAATTCTTTCGGTTCACAGTCTTCCAATTTGCCGCATTTAGGAGTATACTGGTAAAACTTTACAGTCGCGATGAATTTCGTACGGCATTCTTCTAAGTTTTCGTTTTCAGTCTTTAGTTTCTCTTCTGCTGCGTTTAGGAATGTGGTCATCTTGTCTTTGAACACCTCTAGTCTTCTTTTCCCCTCATCAGTCGGGGACTCTTCGTTGAGATTACGTGTTTGAGCGTCGGTCTCTATCACTTTCTTCGTTTTTTCTTTGCAAGCTGTAATTAAAAAAGGAAGTAATTATTACTGAAAATTATAAAAATATTTATGGTATGGTCCATATTTAAATTCAGATACTTAGAAAATAATGAAAGAGACATGATGATGAAAAACAGAGGCGTAGCGTGGACTAGTTTAGACGTGGGCGAAGGCGCATCTGCGAGGCCTTTTTCTTTCATAAATTGGAAAAAGAGTCAGCCCCTGTTGCAAACCAGCGTTCGACCACATCGTCGCTTACCATCAGGTGAAAAAGTGGTGAAAAATAAAGTACATTTTTTTAAAATTCGAATTAATTTGCGCATGTACGTAAATTAATTTCTTTAAGTAAACGTCATCTGATCGAGGTCAATGAACTGTAGGTAGTTAGTAAGCAACGACCGACAACTTCCTACGAGGTCATTGACTCGTTTACTTAAAGAAACTAATTTCGTACATACGTATATATTAATTCGAGCTTTAGAAAAAAAGTACTTTATTTTTTATTTTGTCTTTATAAATCGATAGTGTTTCATGTACCGAATCGATCCTCCACGGGATTAAAACGACCAAAATTTAACGGTGTATAATAAAAACAATTGGGCAAGTGCAAGTCGGTCTCGCGCACTGAGGGTTCCATAAACTTATGTAAATTGTTCAACTCCCGAATCGAGTCTCGACGATTTTTCCGAAACCGAAAAAAAAAATTGTGACGTAACTACAAATTTGCACTTGTCAGATTAATTCCTATACTTTTGCTATAAGAGCTTGCTTCATACTAAATTTCAAGGTTCTAGGTCAACGGGAAGTACCCGATGAATTTTGATTTCCTTGAGAGTGTCGAAATAGGTATACATTTTTTGGGACATAAACGGCCATATCTTCTTTCCATAAACTTAGAAGTTTGATTTTTTCACAGCTTCAAGGGACCGCAGACTTGAGTATATGGCTTAAATTTCAACTTGATATCTCCACGCGTTCCCGAGATAAAGGGGCTTGACAGACAGACGGACCACATAGTGATCTTAAAGGGTTTCGTTTTTTCCTTTTGAGGTACAGAACCCTAAACAAAACTTGTTCCTAATGATACTAGGCCGGTGGGAAGCCGTGGACGAGAGTCCACATCACGCACGCCTAGCTACGCTACTGATGAGAAACATCTTACCATCAAGTTGGTTCCTAAGCGAGGTGAGATTCGTGGCCACATCGGCGAAGTCAAGCGTAGCGGCGCGGGCCACGTCGCCGGGCTCCGGCACGGGCAGCGTGCAACCTTCCGACAGCGCGCCGCCGCTCGCGCGCATGTACGTGCGCACTATGAAGTGCAGCAGCGTCACGTTCGACTGTTTCGACTGAGGACAATATCAATAATTTTATTCCATTATAATATTCAACTACTAGCTTTTACCCGCGGCTTCGCTCCCGTCAAACTACCCTACCTACCTAGTTATCCACCTATCCTATCCGACAGGATAGGGTAAGTAGATAGGCACGTAGCCTAGTTTAGGCACCAGTCTCCCATAATATAAAGCCCATCCTATATGTTACCGTAGAGAGAAGGCTAGCAATTAGGAGTTATATTGTGGAGAAAAAAAAAATCTTATTAAGTATTATTAAAAAAAATACTTTTTTATTATTCTTAATACTTCCAATAGACCCTTGATCATCGGCTGGCGACGCTCTTGCTTACGTGATTATCATGTTATTACAAATCTTTCTCCAGATATTTTGGATGAGCAGATATCTTGTGGACATTATCTGGGCTTCTATAGACATCAAAACATAATTTTGTGCAAAAGTAATCCAACAAAAACCTCTGAAAATCTGCTACTTTACGAGGAATTTGGCCTTCCATGATGTACTCATATAATATTAAAAATATAAAAAAGTACATCTGTAGAAGCCTTGCATATTTAATCGAGATTCTGAATGACGACAATAAATTTTAAGGATCTATTACACCACTCGACATTCAGGCCGGTTTTGTCGACGTCGCGTAGCGTAATAAGGGTCAGACTGTCTTACTCGGAAGTAAACTTTAAGACAGTCTGTATAACTTGTGCGGAATATCGAGAAGTGTATTAGACGCTTTACTCAAAAAGTTTTAAGGGTTTTAAACAAACACGCTTTTCTTGGAATAAGTTTTGTTAAATACTCGAGTAAATCACGGCATTACTGATTGCCAACAGAGTTTTAAGGCGTTATCTCTCTTTTTTCGCGTTGCATCTTCATCAAACATCGCGTTGGATTGGTGAGCGTAGTTCAAGCGTAAAAGTGTGGAATGTCTTAATTTCAGTTTAGCAGATATTTAGTGTATGACGTCCTGTAAATGTGTATGGTAAGTTCAGATTTGTGCATCCTGCCATTCAGCAGATATTCAACAAAAACTGTTTCCGCCAGGACTACGTATTCTGAGCGTAACTTTTTTTTTTCTATGGACATACAAGAAAACAAATACATACAATAATTAGTGTATAACGAGATGTAAATGTGTATGTATAAATGAAATTTGTGTGTCTTATAATTACGAAGATATCCGAGTTTCCGCTGCGGTGACGTTTGCCAATTTGATGAAAATCATATAAAACGGTTTAGTAGAAAGTTATAATTTTTTATGCACGTTACTTTGGATTTGTGTGTAATGTGTGTAAAAGCAGAATTTGAAAAAAACATACCGTTCAGAAGATATAAAAGTAAACGTAAAATAAGGTTAT
Source organism: Leucania comma (assembly GCA_958295575.1). Classification (NCBI taxonomy): domain Eukaryota; kingdom Metazoa; phylum Arthropoda; class Insecta; order Lepidoptera; family Noctuidae; genus Leucania; species Leucania comma. The sequence goes on from OY282469.1 coordinate 9,530,698, forward strand.
TAGGTCAAAGCTCTTAAAATAGGAACTCTAGAGTCTAACTTTTTACATGTATCTATAACTTGTAAGGCTCTACAATGTCCTGCAAAGTTTCATGTATGTGCGCTAAGTAATTAATGAGCAATCGCATAATTACTACGACTGGACCACTATATTTTATGACATCCGATTATAGGACTTTTTAATGGAAAAAGCAAAATAAAATATATACCAATCATTAGTGTATTAATGCAACTAATCCTATTTGAAATTTCAGCTCATTACACTAAATAATTAAAGAGATATAATAAAAAGACCAGAACAACTACAAAACATGGATAAACCGACCAAGTTTGAATGGGTAAGAAAAAGCGGCCGTGCAGTACTTAGACCTAACGTTCTAAAATTTCCAGTGTAATATAGTGTAATAGCTTCGTACAGATGCGTACACAATTCTTGACGAATTTGTGATAAAAAATAGTACCTACAAATTTGTAGTAGTGATTACGTGATTGTTTACTGACGACGTTTACTTACGAAATTATTACAATTTAATAAATGCATCTGTACCTATTAACAAATGTGCCTCGCTTGGGAAGAGCATCGCCTGTCCTTGTGGGGGCGATCGGCGGCAGCGATCTCTCGCGCCGGGGTTTGGTTCAAGCCATGCTCCGGAGCGAGGAGGAGTGGCAGGCGGTCGCCTCCTGCTGCGAAGCAGTAATGCTAGCAAAGGAGGAGGCTGACAGCATCAGGCTACGGCGTACACGCCGCCGCCGCCGCCGGGATTCCGATCCCGATTTTCGGCCACCGTAGGCGCGAGCTCGCGGACGGCGGGCAATGAGTAGCTCGCTGTCCGTCCGTCCAGTAACATACCGGTCCAAGCTCAAGTCGTTTACGGCGCGCACTGTTCCCGCGCGCCTCAAGGAGTTGTCAGCAAACTGTAGGGGCCCAATAGGGCCGAAGCCTACTGGGGTCAAAGGGTATGTGAAAATGGCACCCGGGGCCCTGGGACCAAGGCAAAGAATGGAACGGGGTAGGTTTTTAGTCAGTAAGAGTCTGACACTACTTCCCGCTCCACCCAAGGGCGGGATTTGTCATTGGATGATTTTACCTACCATAAAAAAAACCTATTAACAAATGCATTTATTTGGCAGACGTAATATTTACAAAAAATTGATATAGTAGGTACATATTTACTAACGCCGCGCCGCCAGTTTAAAAAATCATAACTCGTAAATAATACAAAATGTGGTTTGTAAAAATGCTAGAAAAGGCAATAAAGTATTTGTATAGCACATTGTGTTTATCTAAGTGCTCGATTACGGATACGCGGCGCGTCGGGCGGTCCATCGTACATTGCCATAATATGTCTGTGTTTGCGCGAGCGATGACGCGGCCCGCTGCTGCAATGTACGATGAAACGCCCAACGCGCCGAGTCTCCGTAAACACGGCCTAAAAGTGCGTTAAAAACAAAACCAGCGCGGCGGTTTTAATTTCAATTAAGGCGCTAGTGGTCCTTGAAGGTAGAGTTACCAACTTTTTTTACTAGAAATAAAGTGTATTGAGGTTTAGAAGGAAAATGAACAGTATTTAAAAAAAGAAAGTATTCCATTTTTAAACGTTTCAAAAAATATTTTTTTGTGACCGCACGTACCTATGCACAATTAATGTTCCAAATTAAGTTTACTTTTTGTTTTTTTTTTTCTATTTGGATGATGGTTTCTTGCCCGTGTTACTACCAATGTTACTACCAGTAGTAATACTGTTAATTTGATTTCCTTTCTTACTACTGCAGTAGTAAGTTGTTAGAAGGGTGATTACAATTTGCCTTTGTTACTACCTCCACTTGAAAGTAAAACTTCTTTGTTAAATAGTGCACTTGATACTCAGATAAAACGAAAAGAAATAGGAAATATCTTAAATAAAAAGAATTCTTTATTTTAAATGGAAAATGTCACAAGGACTTAATAGATTCAAACTCAAAAATTTAACTTATAATAAAAAATAGGCGAGTATCTTCTTAATAAAACACTAAAACACAAATAGCTGGTTGCATTCCGAGAGTAGCATTTCGAGAAAAGCTGAAACTTTAATGGGGACATCAAGAAAGCGGGTAATCATATTTTTTCACTATATACTGTTTTACTACTTCACCTCTAAGATATTCTTGCCTGTGGAATTTTGAGGAGCACTTCCGACGTCTGGGCGTCAAAATTCCACCAAAATTCCCAGACTGAATAGGACTGGGGCTGCTCTCAAGCCGCTCCTGCCTAAGGGTTCTGACGCCTCCTGCCGGAGGCTCTATGCAGGCATCGTTCTTTCCATTGCCCTTTACAGCGGCCCAGCGGAACGCCTGCAGTCTACGCACGGAGCGAGGAGGAGTGGCAGGCGGTCGCCTCCTTCTGCGAAGCAGTAATGCTAGCGAAAGGAGCCCGACCGCATCAGACAACGGCGAAAACACACCCCCGTCGTCGAAGTGCTGCTCAAAATTCCACAGGCAAGCAATCAACTCAAATACAAAAATAGACAAAAACTGGGCAAGTGCGAGTCGGGCTCACACATTTACGTAAGTTTGTTTTGTGCGGAACCCTCAGTGTGCGAGTCCGACACGCACTTGCCCAGTTTTTTATGCTTAACATTTTCTAGACTTCATTGTAGACTTTACTACTTCTTATTTACGTTCCTGGATAAGTAGGTACCCTACAAATAGAACACTCAATATTTTATAATCTACGCGGATCCCGCAATTCTAGCATTCGCTTGGAGTTTGACAGACAGAATGGCGGGAATCCTGCGCAAACCGGCATGCGGCATTCGCTTTGACTTCATGTTTGAATAGTAGGCAAGTATCTTCTGAGCGCGCGCTTCCTGTTCCGTTTTGTTTAGTAACAGTCACAAATGTGCAGTCAAGGACAACGTGCGTATGCACTGTTTATTTTGCCATCAACGTAATATTATGTAGGTACTTACTGGATTCGGATATTGACGTAGCTAGTGTAAGTGACTGTGAACCATACTTATTGATACTTATTGAGCCAGTAGTGAGAATGATTGGAAGATAAACAAGGTAAGATCATAAATCACGTACTTAGATACTTACTGTTAGTTCCTATTTTATTATTTTTTACTAATGTCGTTTATTTGTTTTAGTTAAATCGTTACCTAATAAATACTTTTATTAATAGAAAGTTATTTTATTTCCTGCAAAACAATTGTGTACGCACCTGTACGAAATCATTCAACACAATAACAACATTATACTGGAAATTTTAGAACGTTAGGTCTAAGTACTGCACGGCCGCTTTTTCGTACCCATTCAAACTTGGTCGGTTTATCCATGTTTTGTAGTTGTTCTGGTCTTTTTATTATATCTCTTTAATTATTTAGTGTAATGAGCTGAAATTTCAAATAGGATTAGTTGCATTAATACACTAATGATTGGTATATATTTTATTTTGCTTTTTCCATTAAAAAGTCCTATAATCGGATGTCATAAAATATAGTGGTCCAGTCGTAGTAATTATGCGATTGCTCATTAATTACTTAGCGCACATACATGAAACTTTGCAGGACATTGTAGAGCCTTACAAGTTATAGATACATGTAAAAAGTTAGACTCTAGAGTTCCTATTTTAAGAGCTTTGACCTAATAACCTTATTTTACGTTTACTTTTATATCTTCTGAACGGTATGTTTTTTTCAAATTCTGCTTTTACACACATTACACACAAATCCAAAGTAACGTGCATAAAAAATTATAACTTTCTACTAAACCGTTTTATATGATTTTCATCAAATTGGCAAACGTCACCGCAGCGGAAACTCGGATATCTTCGTAATTATAAGACACACAAATTTCATTTATACATACACATTTACATCTCGTTACACACTAATTATTGTATGTATTTGTTTTCTTGTATGTCCATAGAAAAAAAAAAGTTACGCTCAGAATACGTAGTCCTGGCGGAAACAGTTTTTGTTGAATATCTGCTGAATGGCTGGATGCACAAATCTGAACTTACCATACACATTTACAGGACGTCATACACTAAATATCTGCTAAACTGAAATTAAGACATTCCACACTTTTACGCTTGAACTACGCTCACGTTGGATTGCGTTAGATGAAGCAACACGTTTTTAAACCATGCCCGACGTTGACGATAAGCGAGTGGGGAAAGCCCCTCTTAAGCATAGGAATTAAATTTTTTATATATACCTACCTATTCAAAAACATTTGTTTGACGTTTCGAAAGCAAAGTTGCAGTCGCAAAATAGTATAGTAATTTATGTAGTATTTTTGCGATAATACATTCACATGTTAAAGTTATCCATAACAATAATGAATGTTATCAATATTGGGTGCATGATAAGATCCAATTTTGTTTTGGTACTCATACATATTTAGTTTGCAAAAAGTTTGTTATGTAAAAGTACCTATATACTCCGATAAATAATCTGCTGCGTTTCCGTCATACCTATTAACGTATACCCCATGTTTAAATAGATACCTAATAATAAGATCATTAAATCCCAAATTCACAAAATTATAAATTAAATCTGGAAAATTCTTTCATAACTAATCCATTTCATGCATTAAGATAATCCGTCGTCATTTTCAGAGAAAATATTTTTCCGTAATTTTATTGAAAAAAATCGTTTGATACACGTGGTTTGTCACTGCAGCTCTCTGTTACATAACATGTTTAAAGTATTAGGTTATATAAGTAATTGAACCAATGACTGATAGGATATAGCATGATAGCATAATTAATGCCTTTTAATTCATTATTCCCCGAGAGGACGCCGGCGTCCGCACACCTATTGTCTTTCTATTGTCTCTAATTACGGTATTCAACAGGTTCCTACACTACAGGGATTGAGGCCTCCTCTTTAGGAGAGGGAATGGGTCGCAACACCCGTAACTAACACGCGGCCCCTTTACGGGTTGGTAGATCATCATAGCATTACGACGTTGCCGCTTCGTCGACAGTTTCATAGTTTTATAAGTAAGCTGTGAACAGGCGTACACCAAGCATGAAATGACGAATACACGTCTATGCAGCTACGCATCTGTGGAAAGTAGGCCTTAGTACCATGAATGTGCTCAGTTGGCTCTCAAGCTTACTCTCAATTTACGCAGGTTACTCTCAAGTAATCTCACCTTGACATCCTTCAGTTTGGAAAGAATCTCAAGACCGAAACCATCAGCTTGTCCTCTCTGACCATTCCCACCGTTCATGTAGTTGCCGAGAGTCAGTATTATAGCAAACAACCTCTTCAGAGATTCACTGGTCGTCAGAAACTGGAAAACAAACAGGAATAATTAGATTAATCAGGTTAAATAGTTTAATTATTTTAAATGGTCTTTGTTTTATATGGATGAGCAGTGGTGGCCGGCCTCGGCTTACGAGTTGTTACTCGTTGGTTTAAACCCTGACATGAGTAATTTATTTTATCACCACTGCTCTCAAAACAGTGAACCGTGAGGCGTCATCATGTGACCTTCACCATCTTCTTGCGTAGTAGATTACGGCCAATTCCGTCTGGAGGCCGGAGTCCAAGCACAGGGAACATTATAAGGCTGATTATATTATGTTTTTGTGGATGCTCACCTCACAAGTATGTTTCAAATTATCTAGTTTGTGCATTGTTGTGCTAACCGCATCTTCAAACTCAGCTTGAAACATAAAACAGGATATTCGTTCCGCGAAATTTGGTATACTAGATAAATCCTGCAGAAATGCTTCAGGTCTATCGAGCGGTATCTCAGGTTTGCTTTTATGATGTTCTTTAATCATTGCTAACTCCTCGTCAGTTGCTCGCTGGAATTAAAAATAAAATACCTAATGAAAAAAAAACATCGATCCAGGTTAATCAATCAAATATTCTATGTTTTAAAATGCCCATGTTCATTAATAATAACATACTAACCAATTCGTAAATCTGATTTAATGCTTCCAAACTAACTACCGACGTGTCGAAATTGTAAATAGCATTCTCAATCTCTGAGAACTCAACATGTAAACTTTGCGCGAGAATGCCAACGTTCTGGGATCTTTTGCTGTCCAATATTTTTATCGGTTTAATCTTCGTCTTTACTTCGACCTTTTTTTTGACTGGCGCCTTTACAACTTGTCTTGAGAACAGATCAGTGAATTCATCAATATTATCTAGGCTAGTTTCTTCGATTTCCAACCACAAGGGTTTAAAATTACTGGATATTGACTCTGGCTGGGAGACGGGCGCTGGCGGAGTTGCTAGTATTCGCGTCCAATATAAAGGTTTCATGGGAGCGGCTGGTTTCACTGGAGTTTTTCTTAAAGCTACAAAAAAAGTTCTAAGTTAGTCACAATCCTTATAAACCCCCTATTCATAACCACTTATTATATAAATACAGCTACTTTTCTAGTCTTTTTCACACAATTAAGTTAGTGAAAAGCAGACCAACACCAATTTAGCGAAAAAATGTTTATGAATAAAGGGTTGTATTTTTAAAATGAATTCGTTTTATAGAAGCTGCCTCTACTTACTTGCTCTTTGCACATTCCATCCTCCGACAGGCGGCGCTGGGAAAGGTACAGGCCCGCTAGCCAGGGGCGGCGGAGGGGGTGGGGGGCCCAGCCCGGGCAAGCCAGGGGGAGGTGGGGTGTCAATACCCGGCAGTGGAGGCGGTGGTGGACCCATGCCTGGCAGAGGAGGCGGCGGTGGACCCATCCCTGGCATTGGAGGTGGAGGAGGGCCCATGCCAGGCATAGGGGGTGGCGGGGGTCCCATGCCGGGCATAGGAGGTGGCGGGGGTCCCATGCCGGGCATAGGTGGTGGAGGGCCCATGCCAGGCATAGGGGGTGGCGGGGGTCCCATGCCGGGCATAGGAGGTGGTGGGGGTCCCATGCCGGGCATAGGCGGTGGAGGGAGTCCCATGCCGGGCATAGGCGGTGGTGGGGGTCCCATGCCGGGCATAGGAGGTGGTGGGGGTCCCATTCCGGGCATAGGCGGTGGAGGGGGTCCCATGCCGGGCATAGGGGGTGCCGGGTGTCCCATTTCAGACATAGAAGGTGGCGGAGGTCCCATACAGGGCATAGGGGGAGGCGGAGGGCAAATAGCAGCCATTGGTGGGGGAGCAGGGGCGTTTTCGGGCATATTCATTGCAGGATGCGGAGGACTCATGTCAGGTATAGAAGGTGGAGGACTAAGAGTCGCTGGCGGAGGTGGGCAGCCCATATCGGGCATGGGTGGAGGAGAGGGACCAGGAACTGCCAGAGGTGACAACGTACTTGTTGCAGGCTTATGTTGTGGAATGGTTGGCTCTGAATATGATGAAGCAAGAGAAATATCTGCATCGGACTTCGAAGTTGATGGTTTAAGATCTTTTTCGGTCATTTGAGAGGAGGGTGAATCCAATTCAGGTGCAGCAGGAGGTGTTCCTGGCATTGGTGGTGGAGGAGGAGGCATACCTGGTAAGGGGGGAGGGTGGAAGGGTACAATTTGACTAGCCAGGTTAGCTCTCACTGGCAAGATTTGCGCAATAACGGATGTTTCTGTGGTTGGCATAGATTTTGTGGATATAGTCAGCTCCGGGGACCGGTCCGATATTGATAAACATGTAATTTTACCATCTGAACTAGCTACACTGCTCAGATTGTCATTGTCCAATGAGATAGTACTTGAATGTCCCAGTGATGACTGACTAGTTGATATTGGTTGCTTTTCAACTGTTGTATACAAAACTTTAGTTTTTGGTACATTAAATGTGTTAGTGCTCCCTAACGTAGGGGACCCATCATGTGTTGTATCTTTGTTCAAGTTTATGGAACTTTTTGTACTACACGTAATTAAATCAGTGGACTCATAGGTGCTGCGAAATGATGCATCAGATGAACTACTGGTCTGGTCAGCATTTAGGAGGTATTGGTCAGTGTTCTTCTTTGTATCTTCAGCAGTGTTGAGCTCTGATAGATCATCATTACGATAACTTTTGTTAATATCTCTACTTTTATTCAACTTACAATAATTTACTATTTTCTCAGATCTGACATCAGGTTTACTAGTAATAGCCATCTCACTTTTATGTTCTAAACTACTTAAATCTAGTGCTTTATCAATATTTACATTTGTTCTTAGAGGGTCATATTCAGGTATGTTTATCACAGGTTTATTTGATAGCTTATTTAGGTCACTGGCAAAACTTGAAGTCTGTACTTCTTTGCTTGTTAATTCTGTTCTGGTTTTGAGAAGATTATATTCATTGATGGAATCAAAACGTTTCTCTAAGTTCTTGTTGAGGGATTCAATTTGTGTGTTTATTCTATATTTCTCTATTTGATATTCTAGTTCTTGAAGTTTTTTCTTTAGTTGAGATATTACTACTTTAGCTTCGTCAATGTCACTTATTTCTTCATTATTGTTTTGGCTAAAGAACTTATTGTTTTCTAAATCCCGCTGGTTGTTATCCTGGGTGAAGTATGGCGAGTCCTTGTCAGGTGGCCATACAGAAGTGTGCAGTCTACCTGGTGTGACTGGTTGTAGTGCTGGCGCCTCCATATGTGCCCAGTAGTACATTAAATTTGGCTGGAATGACAAAATATTATGATGTTTCAGTTATTCAGCAACAAAATTTTTTTCACTATTAACTTAATGAAGTAGTTGCAAACAATTATAAATTATATGGTAAAATGCTGATGCGTCTGGTTTCAAACAGTTAATTTTTTAAACGCTTACGCCAAGATTAATTTGACAAATATTTTCAAGACCATTTCACCAGGGTTGTATATTTATGACCTGGTATTTCTAAATAAGTAGTGAGTCTGAGTGAAAAAAAACTGACTATTGTTAATCAAGGCTATTTACTACCTTTGCCATAAAACTGGCATTATACATATATAGTATTAAAAGCTGATTCACTCTTTACAATGTTGAATAGTTTACACATCTATAATGCTTTTGTATTAAACTTATGGTAATTCTCATGCCTACACAATCAATCTTAAGTTTATGTTTTAATTCTACTAACATACAATTTATTAAAAAAAAAAGACTAATTGTTTGTACAAATTTTATAATTAAGTCTCTTATTTGCAGGGCAATTAAAAAAAAAAAATTGGACAATATTCATAACATGCACAACTATTTTCCTGCCATTTAAATAAAATAAATGTAAGTAGAATTAAAACTTGAAAATAAAATTGATTGAGTAGACATGAGAGCCACCATAGAAATGTCTTTTACAATTATCTGTATAGTTAAAACGCACAAGTTGTTCACCAAATCTAGAACAGAGCAGAGTATGTTTGGTTAGGAATTAGCTTATTGTCTGACACACTAAGATGGCATCATCTCTTATTCTAAACTAAAACCACAGAAAGTAGGTACCTTAAATATAGTTTCCGTGGGCGCATCCTTGTCAGATATTTGCCTAAGGACGCCAGCGGCCAGAAGATTTGTACAGTACTGTATTCCAAGGTTCTTCTGATCTTGAACACTTAACAAAGCTTTTAAGTGACTGTTCTCCGTTATTGATGATATGTACCAGTTCAGAAGCATCTGACCTGGAAGTAACACAAACGTTTTGTATTCAAGCTCACACAACGCACTATTTATAATTAGTTTTTGAACATAAACAAGGTTGTTCACCAACCAATACCATATTAGTTTGACAGCTGATGCAAATTAGTGACGCGCAACCGGCGCAACCGCAAACGTGATCATATCGATAAATATGCATTGTTTTGCATCTAGTAAACTGTAACGTGAACTACTTTTTAGTTTGAAGCTAAAATTATGAATTACCAATTAAAAAATTATCAGTTTTTGTCAATGCTAGGGTGTCCTATTTTCGATAACATTAGGTAGGTACCTATCACATTTGAAAAAGATTAAATGTAGGTGTCACCCAGTTGCCACAGTCAAACTACGGTTGTTTTGTTTTTTAATTGAAGTAGGTAAATCGACTGCGGCTAAGTAGATAAACCAGATGTTAGGCAGTAGAGAAAGGTTCTGTTACTGTTTTGTTATTTTAGAGGTATAATTATTAACGTTATGCCTCGCGCCGTTCTTTCCATTAGGGCTTGTTTACGGAGACGAGGCGCGTTGCGCGGCGTATTGGGCGGTCGTCGTACATTGCCATAATATGTTTGTGTTCGCGCGTGTGATGACGCGGCCCGCTGCTGCAATTTACGACGAACGACCAACGCGCCGCGTCTCCGTAAACACGGCCTTAGGCGACAAACAAATCCACGTGCGACTTAGGTGTTTCAGCGTGCAGCGTAGGAAACTGCCGACCAGCCTATATTAAACAGGGCTCTTCAGAACAATTATGTGGTAGGTAAGCAACTAACTGTAAGTTGCAATTACCTACTTAATTCAAGAAAACATATTGATTTACCACCCTTTACCTACAAGTTGGGGACTGGGAACCACGTGGGACCACGTAGTTTAAAATTTGTAACAAATGTTCACACACTTTAATTTATTCCACATTTTGACCTAATATTGAAGACGCACCTACTATAGATCTCTGTCATGTCTTCGGGGATAAGATACAGGTACGATGCTGTGGGATAAAACCTTAAATAGGTACTTTGAATGAAAAGATTTTAAAGAAAAGGTACAGAATTGCAGTTATTGATTTTCATGGATACTAAGGTTTTTGAATTTAGTATGTACCTATTTGGAGTTAATTACGTGTAACTTTAATGCCAAGGTTTGAAAAATATAGATAATGTGATGTGAGATGAGTTTAACCAATACCACCTACCTACCAGTATAACTTCGAATTCTTCATTTTGAAATTGGGAGTTAACTTTGTTTAAGCACCGAGAAGTAAACTAGCATACCTACGTGCGTCTATGTAGCCCACAGACTAGGTATTAATAAAACATTTTCTGAAATTCCTTAAAAAATAAATGATTAATTTTATTGAATGTGAAAAAGAATGTCTTGATTTGGTAAATCTATGGGGAACGATAAGGGGCTTCCCCTCGGTTACCATTTTCTGTATTTCTGTTGAAAGATAAATTCTAATCGGTGCTTAAGTACCTACAGTACGTTCGACGGTTCTTGACGCGCCTGAAGTTAGGCTCTGCAAACTTTAGCGCCCAAAATAAGCGCGTCAAATAAATGATTTATAAAAATAAATGCCAATAACAGTTGTTAACAGCAATAACAACTGCTATCGGCATTTATTTTTTCAAACCATTTATTTTTTTACGAGTGCACAAGTGCTAAAGTTCGCAGAGCCTAACTTCAGGCGCGCCAGGAACCGTCGAACGTACTGTACCTACTACTCCTCATTATAACTAGAAATAACGACTCTGCATACCTTCTAAGTTTATTGAATGCTACATAATGTGTTTACTGTAGGTAATGGGTCTAAATAACCTCCCGTCAATGACAGTATTTTAACCTTTACGTAACGTAGTATCGAGATTCTTACATAGAGTTTAAACACACTGTAGGTGCTTATCCTAAGTTTTATATAAAAACAGCTTTTGGGCCTGAAACGTACATTTGTGAATCAATCCTTCCGACGGGAAACATCCTCTCGACACATTGATTGTACACAACACAGTTGTTTCATTTTTAATATAAACTTCTATCACAATTACCGATATCGTCAAGTCGAACACTATATGCACTTTATAATTTTCTCTATGTAAAATAAGCATCTGAAAACGATACCACTTCAGAGTCTTTGACACATTCATTTTTAACTTTTTCGGTGGCACATATAATACTAGAGCACGGTGGTTTATTAAGCACTTTGAAACAGCACGAAGTAATTTAATTTTAGGTGAGATTTCGGCTCTTAACAGCGCATAGTCATCGTTATGCAAGCGTACAATGTTCCCGATATCTTGAACTCCTTTCCTTCGCGACCGAAACTGGCTGAGAAACGTGACATAATTGAACTGTGCTACTGAAGAGCTGGTGAAGTTCACACGGTTTGTTGACAGTTGCATGTTATTTAGATAAAGCAACTCTCGTTCTTCATGTCACGTATGCACACTAGTTACTAATGGCCAGTATCACTACTAAAGCTAATGATTAGCCGCGATAAGAAATTACGGGCTATTTGTTAATAAGAGATAACATTCTTGTTGCGATGTTCATTCACCTGTTAGCGCCTTCATACTACAGACAGATGATTTTTATTGTTTTTTTTTAATCAGGCGTGTCTAAAATAGTAATAGTCAAAGTCCACAAAAGAGAACTTTGATTGACTGGAAGAAATTCTACATTGAACATTGATCAAACTTATCATTATTTATTGAAGTCCATTATTGATTACTCACAATCTCATGTTGGCTCCATTCTACGTACCTATGTGGTGATCTAGGTCCGTCAACGGTCCGTGCTTCGAAATCTACAGTCGAGCAAACTACATGGGTAAGCAAGATCTTTTTTCATTTGAGCGCCTTCCACTTTGAGTGAAATTAGAGGAAGTGTCAGACTTTTACTGACTAAAACCCACCTGTGTTCCTTTAGTGGCCCTTTGGTATAAGGCCGCGGGCAGTCTTTCGAACTATTCCGCAGGCCATACATTATCAAGACCTTATGAGGTCCAAGAGTAATATTTTTATTAACGTGTCTCAGCATTACTTATAATACATATGTTTTCTTAGAAGAGACAGGCAGAGGTTTTACTATCTGCACTCACATTTTATCAGCCATTTATGTAGCCTGTGGTGGAGTTCCATAATTATGATGTCATTCTTACGCAGTGACGGATTAAGACTACTTGATGCCCTAACCAATCCCACGCCTGTGGGCCCCTCTATTCGTATGTCAACTAAAATCGATCTTTAAACCTTTACTGCCTAAACATTAGTTTTTCGGGTTCCGTAGAAGTTGAAATTTTCACAAATTATGTATTTCTGTTGCCGCTATAACAACAACTACTAAAAACCAAATAAAATAAATATTTAAGGGGGCTCCCATACAACAAATGCGATTTTTTTGCCCTTTTTCCTCTATATCAATAAGGGCAACAGGTAGGCGCTTGAAATACTCAATTGTATTTTTACTTTAATAATAAATAATTAAATTAAAATAAAATCAATATTTAAGGGGGGGGGGGGGGGCATACAAAAACGCCATTTTTAACCGACTTCGAAAAAGAGGAGGTTCTATGTTCTGCTGTATGTATTTTTTTTTTGTATGTTCACCGATATCTTGGTCAATTGTAGACCAAATTTTTGTTTTGATTGAAAGATACCTACCGAATTGGTCCCATTGAAATATTGTTTTGATCTGATGATGAACTTCGAAGATATAGAACGTAACTCTTCAAAAAATCATAGCAAAACTGTTGTTTTTGATATTCACCAATATCTCGGTCAACTGTGGACCAATTTTGAAAATTTTAATTTTGATTGAAAGATGCGATACTCCCGAGTTGTTACCATACAAATATTGTTTTGATCTGATGATGGACTTTGAAGATATAGACCAAAACTCTTCAAATCATAGCAGAACTGTCGTAACAAGTATAAAAATTGCTTTATTTAAACATACTGGTGACTAACTGAAGGAAAAGGGGTAGGGGATACATAGAACTGATCTGATGATTAAGCCGGAAGGTAGGCAAGAATTCTGTAATTAATCAGTGTGTCCTAATAGCCGTGTTTGTTATTATTACAATAACAAACACGGCACGGGAAATCATGGTGATTTGATGATGGAACCGAATGGCGGAAGGTATCTATTTATGTTTAGCTAAGGGTACTACAACTAAAAATTGTGAAAAAAAAATCTTTTTACAAAAAAAAAATACTTAACCGACTTCATTAAAAAAAAAAAAAAAACACTAAAAGGATTAAAATAACTTTAATTTCGGAAGTCGGTGTTAAATAAGAAACAAACAATACCGAGAAACTCCGACTTCCGAAATTAAAGTTATTTTTATTTCACACTTTTTAGATGCGATGCACTTATAATCAGAGTGCCTATTTTTCATGATAATTCCAATAAACCCAAACACTGCTAGGATACATATTTTTATTATGAAGTTATCGTGTCTACCTTCCACCTTCCGGCTCAATCATCAGTTCAGTTTGATGGTACCTTATAGCCAATGTGCATCCCATGACAATTCTAACAAGCCCAAACACGGCTAACATAAATTGATTTATTACGGAGTTCCGGTGTCTATCTTCCGGCTCCATCATCATCATCAGGTCACTTTGATGATACCATTTTCAACATAACTATTCAGAACCATTTATTAATTTGTATTGTCATAGTCGCTTAAAAAAAAAAACTATCTTCATTGTGGTCTTCTTCATCAATTCCACTCCATCAAATGTTACTTTTTGACTGTAAATGCTTAAGTCCTTGATAAAAATACCAACATCACTATATGGTTGCCTATAATATTTGAGGAGTTCCCTCGATTCCTCATGGATCCCTTTATCAGAACTGGATTTTGAAAAAATGGGACCAATCTGGAAGTTTACTGCAATTAATTTATCAATGATGCTACGAGTATAATAACACGTTATTTTGAATTGTTCTCTTAGGAAACTATTTTTGGTGTGGTTTTTGGTGACGTGAGAGTGAGACGTGATTCCCTAAGGACAGATTTTGTGTGCTTCTTCTGGTGCCCCCCCTGACGTGATGCCCTAGGCAATTGCTTAATTTGATTAAGGGTTAATCCGTCACTGTTCCTACGATTCCAATGAATAGGGCCCAAATTTAGGGTCAGACTGGTAATGCTAAATTAGTGCCCTGTAGTGACACTAAGCAAAAATAGTAGATACTAAACATAGCATGGTATCCGATTACCTACACTTGCAATGGCAGCAATAGGCCGCCAAAATTCAAATTTCCTTAAGTTTTTTGCTTTATACAGGTCAGTTTCCTTAAGTAAGTTCTGAGTTGATTAAAATAAGATTTGCGACCGTAACCCGTATTTAATTAAAGAATTATAATCATTAAAATTATCAATTGAATCCTAACAATTCTTCAAACTCTATTGAATGGCTATTTCATAGAATCTATGGGTTATTTCATGAAGAAACTAGAAGAAGCAAATTTTCTTAGTGCTAAGCTAACCCTATTAGATGAGTAGGGTTTTGGACAAATCATCCAATGACATCTCCCGCCCTTGGGCGGAGCGGGAGATAGTGTTAGACTTTTACTGACAAAAAAGACCCGCCCCGTTCCTTCGTTGCCTTTCATACCAGGGCCGAGTCTTCCTTTCAGAAGTATACCCTTGGCCCCAGTAGGCTTCAACCCTGCCTGCTAGCAGGCTGGGCCTCTACGGATGCTGAATAAATGAATAGGGTCAGCTTAGCAAGAAGGAAATTTGAATTTCGCGGACTACATTGTATGAGTATCCCCTTAAAGTCGATTGATTGTATTAAAGTATAGCATAACCAGCCTTACAATGTTCCCACAGCTGGGACTCGCGCCTTCTCCTTGTGAATGAGTGAATGGCTTCGAATTTTTGGTTCTGGACCTGCCAGTTTCCTCATGATATTTTCCTACACCGTTTTAAGACTAGTGGTGATGAAATGGATAATACAAAGTAATACGTAGTATTAGAATTACCTTCAAACTTTTCCAACAGCTTGAAGTTGAGTTTGTCGGGCACAAACTTGGGGCGCACCACCCTGGATTCAGTGAGCTTGTCGAGTGTGAGAGAAGCGACCTTCCTCAGCACATTCGAATCGGACATTGGGGTGTCACTTAAACTCGAATGCCTGCGATCTTTCTCTGTTACAACTGAAAGGAAAACAAACAATACTTTATTTAAATAAATTTGTCATCTTTTACACAAAATAGTGATTGTAAAAAATGTTGCAACAGTTCAGTGAATCAAATTATCCAGTTTAACTCACGAGTTTATCTACTGATGATGTTTTTGTTGTCCAGAGGGAAGATGAATCGAATCATCTTAAAAAACAACCCCCCTAGCGAAGTTAGAATCGTTTCGTTTTGCGTTAACGCTTGGAGTTGGCCACGCCCCCAATTCGTATGTGCGAATAAAGGAGTTGGGGGCGTGGACAACTCCAAGCGTTAACGCAAAACGAAACGATTGTAACTTGGCTCGGGAGGCAGACCTGTTTTTTCCTTTTATTAATAACTAGCTGTTACCCGCGACTTCTTTCGCGAGCGAACATTACTTTCTATTATTGAACATTCCGTAAAAAAAATCTGATAAGTGATCCATTTTGTAGGATAAGTCCCGTTGCCGCAGGAAAATAAAAAAGCCTAAGTTACTCCTTGTGACATCGGCTTTACGTCAGTCAAAGTCTCTTCAAAATCGGTCCAGCTTTTTCGTAGATTAGCCGGAATAAAGAGACAGACCAAAATACGAACAGACGGACAAGGATTAAATTTTTAAATGCTGCTTTTTCACTTAGTAACAGGCTACATATGTTTGAGCAAGTACCACGCGGGGAAGCCGCGGCTAGAAGAAGATAATCCAAGTTTAATTGGAGTGTATTGGACAGTTTGGTAGAACTAACTAGGCTAGTTATACACAGAACTAGGATCTAGATTTCTGATTATTTTATGTAGGAAAGATTCTGTTTCTCTGATTACTATATAATGTCAGTGATAAACTGATAAGAAATAAATAAGTCGATCTAATAGTTCTTGTTAAAGATGTTGTTTGCTATATGTCGTTCATCCAACAAAATAATGACTAAGGTAGTTATAGTATGCGGCAAATAAGTTGAACCCGTTCTATGGTTACGCGCAGCCCCCGCTTCGATTGAGCCCCGAAAATCGGTTACTGCGCATTCAAGGTCGACCGCCATGATGGTTCAACTTGTGTGCTAAGGATTATACTACGTTTTGACCATTTTTCAGATTTTTAGGAATAGCTTTTTAAGGTTTACCTAGATATTTTTTAAAAATGAATTGGATTTTTATATGTTATCTTTTTGTATATTTATTAAACTGTGTTTATTATTATCTAAATCATATAAATTTCGACTTTTCTGCAATCACATCATTGCTCTACAAATAAATATAAATTGGAAGTGTATACTGTAGGTACGTGAGGTTTGTACGTTAGGATATCGAGCTTAAACTATGACAGGTAGATAAGTAACAGGTAATTTTTATACCCAGTAGGTATATCAACATAATTACACTCTCGTACCTACTGCCAAAGAAAAGAAAAAAAAAACACCGAGTAAATTGCTCACATGATGAGATCTTAGATGTACTTAGCTATATTCATTTAAGGTTACGCACGCCAAAGGTAATCATGTTTCATTACAAGTGCGGGAAATATCTTATGTAAGTTAGTACTAAGTACGTATTGTTATGTAGATACTTTTCGTATTGATTTGCTTTAACGACGTTAAATCGCTGTAAATAGAGCTGAAAATTGACTGTTTCGGGCTTGGTCTGCTTGGGAGCCGGTGCGTAAAAACATCAACAAACTGGTTTGCTCGCCCATTGTGAAAAGTAAGCACTGTATGTCAGCAACAGGTAGAGAACTGCTGCCATACGAATACCATCCACTCAACTAGGTATGTAGGTGAAGAGGGGCACTGTACAGCATTGATTGATTCGTACAAGGATTTGCGATAAGCGACTACGCAAATAGATAACTAACGCGGATAAACTTTATCTGTATACTCTTACTATACGAGGATGATACGTTTTTACTAAATATAACATCTCGAAACTATTTTCATTGTTGTGAAATATCTTGTGTGTCAACATTTGAGTTGCATGTCGGTCTAATTAGTACTAAGATAAACAGATGTAATGTAATATTGAATGTGTATCAAAGGCGAGATCTCTTAGCTACACTAAAACAATAGTTGTTGAGCAAACAACAAAAACAACAAAGCCTCTCAGGGAGCCCCTCAAGGAGACAGATGAATGTAAAGGTTTATTATAAACTGACCGTTGTCTAGTAACGTGAGAGACGGCTCGCAAGCCACCGGAGGGAGCTCCACCTTCCGATGTTTGGACAGAGTGAACGAAGTCTGTCCTGGGCAGGCTTTCACCCTGTTGTCGAGGAAATCGTGTTTGCACTCGTGGGTGACTCGTTCTAACTCGCGTTCCGCTTGGTGGACGCCGCACCAGCCCGAAAATGCAGTGCCCATAACCTTTTCATTCTCGCTGATCTCGCTTTTGTCACCGCTGTCATCGAATACGTCATTTTTTTCTTCTTTTTCCAAGTCGTCGGTCGAGAGCGAGGAGGCTGCGTCGTCGTGGGGCATGTCTACGGTCATGGTGTCGGTGGCGGGCGGCGGGCAGGGAGTCAGCGTGCGCGGCAACTCCTCGGGCGCGCTGTCGCTCTCGGCCGAGTAGTAGCACTGGTTGAGCTCGACGGCGAGCGGCGTGAGCGGGTCTGTAAACACTGACTCGGAGGTGGAGTCGTTGGCGGGCGAGAGCGCCGGCGGCGGTGGAGCGGCGGCGGGCAACTGGTCGCGGGTCGGTGACCGCGGGGCGCGCTCGCACCTGGTCACCGTTAGCTCCGACTGCACGCCGGCCGCCTCTGCGCCCTCCCCCTGCCGTAATGTTTTGAACACGCACTCGACCGTATCGTTATCTGATATTTCGATCGGTTCGTTGATATCTGAATCTGGCGTTTTATCGAACTCCCTGTCGATGGCGTCACGTTTGGCATCGCTCTTTTTTCGTCCATGTTTTTTGCTTTCTCTTCCTGGTGATTTTCTGTTCAAGTTTCGCATGAAATGTTTACCCTTTGCTGGGGATTTTCCAGTTTTGGACTGTTTTTCGTTGGTTTGAATGTTCCCCATGGTGCAACAGATTCTACTATATTCATTTGTTAAACTTTATAAACTTGAATAGTCTACTGAATAAGATAGAGCGCAAAATATAAAATCTAACTTGAAGCAGTTTCACAGCCCTTGGTTGTCTGAATCCAACCCTTGTCCATGTTCAGCCCCGAGCATGCGCAGTTCTGGCTAGGAATATCAATATTTTTGGTGCGTCCAAATAAAAAAAAAAGTAACTACTTATAATTTGTCCTAAACTTTCAATTAAATTTCCCTGCATGTCTATTGAAATGTCCTAATTTCATTGCGTTTACTTGTCTGGTATTTTTAATAAATGACAAACTGAAATCGGTAAGTTTGAAGGCAACTTTTCCTAATGCGTTGTATTGCCGCTAGATGGCGGGACAGGTATGTAATATTGTAGAAAGCATGTTTATGGGGAAAACATGCTATAACGGATAGCCGGCCGGAACTAATAGTTATCCTGTTGATGTACTGCAGTTTGATTTGCTGATGTTAGTCTGATAACTAAAACTAGAATATTAATGGCACTTGGGAAAGTTTGAGTTTATGTTTGGTTCATATCACAAGCGTGTACCTTATATATTTTTAATTGGATCGGGGTTCGATTCCATAATCGGACTTGGTAATGTGGGTTACTTCAATATGTACAAATAACAATAATAATAAATTTAAAAATATGGGTCTGCGAACTCTTCAAAATATCAATCAGTTTGTTGTTAATTCAATTAACAGACGATAATTCTATAACATGTACAAGTAGGTATGTTAAAAGAGGCAATGTACCCTTCTTAATATTTATATTTTGCACAGAACAGAAGAATGTAGTATATTTTGTGTAATGTTATCATTTTAGGATTAGATCTACTTTTGTTTACTTTTTTTTGTTACAGGTTACCTTTTTTATCTATCCCTTATTGGTATTGTCCCACGGCTGGACAAAGGCCTCCCCCAAGTCCTTCCACTTTTTGTCATACCAGTGCCCGCGGAACGCGTCCTGTACCTCTACCATGAGTTTTAAGCAATAGTATTCGTTGCTACTCGATATCGACGCCGTAAATATTTTGTATGGCAAATTTTTGTTCTGCAATTGACCGCTAGAGGCGCTGCAAAATTTGCCATACAAAATATTTACGGCGTCGATATCGAGTAGCGACGAATACTATTGCTTAAAACTCATGGTAGAGGTACTGATCATCCCGGCACCTCGTTCTAGGCCGGCCTCTACGGCGCTTTCCTTCTGCAGGACCCCACTAAATGTATTAAGTTTTCCATGCTTCATGTTAGGCAAGTAGAAACTAGTGTGCTAATAAAAGGTAGAGTTGAGTTCTGAAGATACTATAATGTTCTTGGCTATAACTCTAGATGCTAAGTTTCAGGAGCCTCCACATATAGGCAAATTATCGAAAGAACTTATTCCTGCAGCATACGCTGTTAGACAAATTCGAAATTCAATTGATACAGAGACAGCCAGTTTAGTATACTTTAGCTATTTCCATAGTGTCAATGTCGTACGGTATTTTACTATGTGGAAACGCCGCTGATATCCAGACAATTTTCGTTATAAATTAGGTCCCAGATACTCCCTCAGAGATAAATTTAAAGATATCAATATATCTGTATCTTCGGAGTATATTTACGAGAATATTTTGTATGCCATTAAAATATAAACATGTTTAAATAGTATAGTGATATTCATAATTTTAATGCTAAGACAAATCTGCTTTCAATTCTGCTTAGCTTGGGACTAGACAGCGTTGTGTGATAGTTGTGGAATATATTATAAATAAAAATTGGTGGTTCCTGCAACCAGGCTAAAAAAAATCGGGGGCTCGTTTAGATGCCAATTTATACACTTCTATAATAAACTTCCTGGTCATATTCAACAATTAAGCCATAAAAAATCCAAATCTTTTGTAAAACGGAAACTTTGCCAAAAGGCTTTTTACACGGACTACGTTGAGGATGAAAAGACTTAGGACTGACCTACTCTAGTACGCACTACAACTGTTGTAATCTTTTCTTTTGTTTTTTTTTTTCATTTTCGATTGTGCTTTTTATTATTATATTTTTTTTAACGATTTGACATGGTTGTTTATTTTTTTACAATTTGACATTGTTGTTGTTTTTTTTTACAATTTGACATTGTAGACTATTTGTATTTTACAATTGGACATTTTTGTCACACAGTGGATTGCATTTTTTCTCTTTTCTTTTCAATAATTTTAACGTATGTCTGTCTGGCAATTTAAGTATTTTCTGCTACCTACCCAAATATCCTTTCCTTGGTTTTGTTCGTCAAGTCATTGAGCTCTTTAGTAATCCTGAGTTGGGCTTTGCAACTACTGACAAATGCTTGCACTGAATAGCATATTGGCTGAGAACATAACTGGCCCTACTAACTTACCTAGTCAAACAGAAGACTTTTCGGCGTATCATAAGTCTTTTGTCCTACTTGAAACCGATGAATCAGAATTAGATACTTTGATTGAGAAGCTTAGATGTGATTGTGCGGTGGGTTCAGATGGCATATCAGGTACATTTCTAAAGAAATTTAAATCTCTTCTTGTTCCTCATCTTACTCATATAAGTAATCTTGCGCTTTCGTCTGGCATCTTCCCAAATGCGCTAAAGCTTGCTGTTGTGCATCCAGTGCATAAGGGTGGGGACAGAGATCGACCGAGCAACTACAGGCCTATCTCAATACTTCCGACGCTTTCGAAACTATTGGAGAGACTCATAAATAACCGCCTTGTTAAGTACCTTGAACAAAATCATCTTTTATCTTCGTCCCAGTATGGCTTTCGTCCAGGACTTTCTACAAGTAAGGCTGTGCAGGATCTAACAAATGACATTGTCTCAAGCCTAGATAATAAGCAGAAGGTAATTGGGGTATTTTTGGATTTGGCGAAAGCCTTCGATACGATATCTGTCCCCACCCTTATAACAAAACTCGAGAGGATCGGAATCAGAGGCATTCAGCTTGCATTGTTTGAGAGTTACCTTACTGGTAGGCGACAGTGCCTTCGGATTGGAGATTGGACTAGCGATGAACTTCCCATATCCTACGGGGTCCCCCAGGGCAGTATTATCGGGCCAACCCTATTTCTCATTTACATTAATGACCTCTGCTGTTTTACAATTCCAAATACATCCATCTTCACTTATGCCGATGATACTGCCTTACTATTTCATGGGGACTCCTGGAAGCAGACGTTCCAATACGCTCAGTCCGGACTTAATCTTGTTACCAAATGGTTATCTCAGAACCTGCTGACACTGAATGTTGAAAAAACAAAATATCTGACCTTTTCCTTATCAGCTTCTGGTAAACCACCTTCGTCTTTGTGTTCCTTGATCGCTCATTCTTGCTCTATACACAACCAAACGGTTTGTCAATGCCCCAGTCTTTCCCGTATCAATTGTATTAAATATCTAGGTGTCCACATTGATGACTGTTTGTCATTTGGTACGCATATTGATCTTCTCAGTTCTCGGTTGCGCAGGTTAATTTATATTTTTAAGTCTCTCCGTCATGTTGCAGATATTGGGGTAGTTCGACTTGTTTATCTGGCTCTCTGTCAATCACTAATACAATATTGTATAGTTGCTTGGGGAGGAGCGACCAAGACCCATATGCTGAAAATAGAACGCGCGCAGAGGGCTCTCCTAAAGGTTGGTTGGCGATTACCCTTCCGCTTTCCTACTAGCGATCTATATGAAAAATGTGCGGTTCTCTCTGTACGCAAATTATTTGTCCTTAACCTTTTATTAGCTAAACACGCTCAAACTCCTTACGAACCCTCCAAATTTAGCTCCCAACGAAGAAAACACACTGTCTGTCCTAACTTCCGCACACAGTGCCGCTCATCGCAGAGAAGCTTTTTATTCCTTGGCAGTCATGTATATAACCAAGTTAACAAAATATTAAATATTTATCATATGCGCAAATCAAATTTTAAGAAAGTCATTACGAACTGGCTCTTTCAGTTAGATTATGATGGTACTGAAAAAATTATTTCAGTTTCTAATTAATTAGCGAAATATATCACATCTACCCATAGACAGCGTCTCCCTTTAATTCACATATTAACTCATATACACATATACACACATACGGACACACACATACGGACATACACACATGCGCATACACATACACGCATCCACTCTCGAATAAGTAGTTACTCTGCTCTCGTCCTTTTTTCGGACGTTGGGGCGTGAGTTTTTATACTGCACTCACGGACACAACGCCCTTCTATTTAATATTTGTTTTAGGATTATTATTTTTATATTTTTGTCTTCTTTCAACACATAAACTACTTCAATGTCAATAGTACGTAAGTGCAATTATAATTGTAATCTTGAAGGTGTGAGCCTGGAGTTCTGTCACACAGGTCTTGTACCCAGTATAGACTCCAGCTCTCACAAAGGATTGACTTTTACAAATGTATTAGTATGTTATCAACCTTTGTACCTTTATGAGAGAAACAAATAAATATATTATTATTATATATTATTATGAATGGACAGGTCCACTCAAATCTGAATGGTTCTTTCTTCAAAAGACCATCTAAGACAAATCTGCATGGTTTTCATGTGATTTGACCATTATAAATTTACTGTATGGACTTTAAAAAAGAGTTTGACCCCTGAGTTTGTTTCGGTGTTTCTTCTCAGGGTAGTCAGCTAGGAAACAACGACCTCATCTACTTTAAACTGACGAAAAAAAAAATTAACGTTTAAAAGTGTTTTTGAAAACCTAGTATTTGCAAAATAAATTTCATTTATCATTATCAGTTACTGTGTGGCGATGTTTGGCTAGCAGTCTCTGTGCATGCGGCTGACGTGACCCGCCCAATCCCATTTGTTATAACTTAAGACCTTAAAAAACTAATTCAAATTAATAAATAATAACAGTTCACTGACTTTGTAGCTAACAGACACAGGCTTCAGAATGAAGAATAATGAAAATATCTATTATCAACTCTTTCTACTACAAACTTTCTACTCTAAATATCATACTTTTAGCTATGAGCAAAAAACAAAGTCAAAATCGAAAAAGTTTTACGAACACGTCTTCGGTATTCTTTTTTTCATAGTAGTTTTTCAATTTCTAATAGGTATAGAGATCAAAAGACCATGAAAATCTGAGTAAGAGTGCATCAAAAAGTGTCCCCCAATATGGTCTTTACGCCCTTTGTAGCGGAGAGAGTCATTATTATTTATATTTATTTTATTAGATATACCAAATTGTATTCCTAAAGAGGACAGCAATCAAATCAACTCGTCGCTGTCAACTGTTGGTCGCACTCTAATTGTCTTCTCACTAATTGCGCCTCAAGCTACAACAATCTTCCTCCTTCAGCGTTCAGTCTGTCCCAGCCGTTTTTACAAGGGTTTTCCCAAAAAGGTAGAACATAAAAATGGTACAAAATAAAATAGTTTATTTGAACATACAATTTGACTAGTAAAAGGTGGCTTTTTCGTCTGTATGATATACCCTGAAGCAGGCTTCAGCTATGTACATAAATGTAATCTAGTCTAAATAATCCATTATGTCCCACTTCTCGGCAAAGGCCTCCCTATCTCTTTTGCGTATCTGTCTTCGGCCATTGTGGGCCAGCCTCTCAGGGAAGACCATAGATATAAGAAAGGAGTTTTTTATATTTCTATGGGTAAGACTCAAGCTCATCTCTCCTCCTTCGCCTTGGTCAGCCGCGATGTCGTCTTGCGTTAATTAGGACCCAATAAGTGGCTCTTTTAGCCCGCTGACATGCGGTAGACATGTCCGGCCTAATTAACAGATACCACTTAAAAATAGGTCTTAGTTTAGGCGCGCAGTATTCTGCTCATAAATAATAATAATATAGTTTTATTTTCTTTACCTAAAAAATACAGCTTATTTTGTAAAAGCGAAAAAAAGATAAAAAGAAGATATCTAAACTAAATAATAAAAGAGCAAAATAGTAATGATAAAAAGATTTTTATCATTACTATTTTTATAACAATATAGATATTGTTATAGATATTATATAGATATCGTTAAGCCCTTTCGAGTATAGGCCTCTTCCAAGGTTTCCCAGTCAGATCTGTTTTTGGACTTGTGTTTATTTTTTTAATATTTAAACAAGTGCTTGACTGCGACCCCACCTGATGGTAAGCAGTGATGCAGTCGTTGATGATGAAGCGTACTAGTTATTAAAAGCCTATTCACTTTACCCTTGAAGATACCTAAATTATAAACGGACTGGAAGACCGCAGCAAAATTAAAATAGAAATACCTACATAAATTGTTCCAGTCCTTTGATGTACGCGGTACCTATGTTATATACCTAAATAATATGAAAAAAATAAAAACATAAACAAAATTGTATTACAGTTTCAATTCGCCTGTTTTTCATTACGGTGACGTTAGTGCAAAAAAACGAGTGTCCTTCGCGGCTCGGGATCACAGGGATATGGAGCGAAAATATCGCCAAGCGAAGTGTAGGTCTTACGTAAATTTATTTAGGCAGCTTCGTTTAGCACTTCACGTTATTTTCCTGCAGTTACGACACTATGTGTCTACTTTTTCATCCGCTTTTATTTTTAACATGAAGAGATTAACTGAAACTATGCACTGTTTCAAAGTACCATGTAGAGCATAATATTTTTTTTCAATTGTTTTCAAAGAGCATCAACAGCAAACCACAGAATATATAATCTATGAAGTAGCACGGCCAAATTTTCCATCGATGACCGTCATTTTTTTGAGTGAAGACCGCGAGTCGGCATATCGGAAGGTAGAACGTCCTCTTTGTATACGCTACAATTCTGCCTGACATAGTTCGTCACCGGACACGGTTGTTTCGGGAGGTTTCTGTTTCCGATTCGGCGAGAAGATACTCCCAAGTGTCATCATTGCGTACTTAGGTTGGAGGACTGGAGGACAGGTGTAGCAACGATATAGCTATTAACAGCTGGATGAGATTAGAGATGCCGAAAATTGACATGAGTGATATTGATGATACATATTTGTAAGTTCAAAAGTGTCAGTAGCTGTCTGTAGACTGGTGATGATAATAAACCCTCTACTGGGGGTTTTACCAAATCATACATGTATAATTGTAGGAACCAAATGCTGTTATACCTAGCTTTTGTAAATTGCACGGCGCTGCGTTCGGCGTAAGTAGTCGCGTACCAACTGAGCAGCAAGGATCACGTATAGATCCATATAAGATATGTATATATTATGGCAAATTCGAAGTATTCTTGGGGTTAAAATCACAGACCACATAAGATACAATAAACTTCGTTCCAAAACACAAATTGCAAACAGGTAGGCAACTCAGCCGACGAACTAAAATGGAACTGGGCAGGCCACGTCTCCAGTATGTAGCAACAAAACTCGGCTAAGGCAACCACTGACTGTATCTCGAATAGCAGGAGTCGGTGACGCAGTAGGCTTAAAAGGAGATGGCGTGATGAGTTGAACTCCAACGTAAAGGATCAGCGGCGATCTCTCGCGCCAGGCCCTGGTACGGGCCATGGTCCGGAGCGAGGAGGGATGGCAGGCGGTCGCCTCCTTCTGCGAAGCAGTAATGCTAGCAAAGGAGGAGGCCGCACGTGAAAGGCAATGGCCCTCACGGCCCAGCCGCCGCGGGGATCCCGATTCCAATCCTGATTTCCAGCCAACATAGGCGCGGGCTTGCGGACGGCGAGCTATGGGTAGCTCGCTGTCCGACCGTCCGGTAACCATCCGGACCAAGCCCAGGTCGTCAACGGCGCGCACTGTTCCCGCGCGCCTCAAGGAGTTGTCAGCAAACCGTAGAGACCAGCCTGCTAGCTGCAGGCAGGCAGGGTCGAAGCCTACTGGGGCCAAGGGTTTGCTTCCGAAAGGAAAGCCCGGCCCTGGTATCTAAGGCCACGAAGGGACGGGGTGGGTTTTTAGTCAGTAAGAGTCTGACACTATCTCCCGTTCCGCCCAAGGGCGGGAAATGTCATTGGATGATTTTACCCACCACCAAAAAAAAACTCCAACGTAAAGGACTGACCAGAATTTGCTAAGGACGCAGTAAAGTGGAAAAATGGAAAGGGGGCATCTGACCTGCAATTCGACACAAGTCTGATCAACAGTGTTGTTCAATCATCAGCTCTCAACTTTGAATGTTCTCTCGCGCACTTTGCGTGAATTCGCAAGAGTTTATAAGACAATGAGAAAGAGAGAGAGACAAATATTATTTATATCTAAGTTATTTTTAAGTTTTAAAAAGATTATAAATATTTTTTTTGATTTTATTGAATATTTACATCCTTCCCACACTCACCTACGTCCGCAGTCGGGTTCTGCCACAACCAATGGAACGAAATATTCTCGGAGTCAAAAGGACAGACCGCATATGGAGCACTATACTTCGTTCCAAAACACAAATCGCAGACGTAGGGAACTCAGCCGTCAAGCTAAAATGGAACTAGGCAGGTCATATCTGCCGCATGTCGCTACGAATTGGGCGAAAGCAACCACTGACTGGATCCCGAACAGCAGAAACCAGCGACGCGGTAGGCCCTAGAAGGAGATGGCGTCACGAGTTGGACTCCTACCTTGAGGATTGGCCAGAACTGGCTAAGGACAGATAAGAGTGAAAAAAAGGAAGGGCGGCCTTTGCCCTGCAGTGGGACACAACGGGCTCATAATAATAATTGAATATGTATTCATAAGTTTAAGTCTAATAGTTGATAACTGCATTGTCGCAGTAGGTTTAAAGATACTAATAAATAAAAAAACTCTATTAGTGCCCGTACAGTATCAAGCACCAAATAGTTGACTCCGAGTATCTACTGCCTTCGTATCTCACATTACGTTACATATAGACTTAATCCGATCACCAAGCGAGTACGACGTTACTAAGTTACAGCGTTATGGCTAATCCACCAACGTCACAACCAATTCTGCAAGAATAAGTTATCAATGCTTTAGCGACTAAAACAGTTTGATTACAAGAATTCCAGGGTCCTGGAGCGATGTGCTGCGAATGTGGTTCGCAAGGCGCAGTTTAAGGCTAGAACTGGACTGCAGTATCAAGGCGAAAACGTGAAATATGATCTGGTTTTGGCAAAACTGGGTGAAGAAGAGCTGAGTTAGGTAGCAGACGTCATAGATGATCGATAGTAACAAGTTGATAAAAAAGGAATAGAGTTCTAGTAGCAGTCGACTGGAAGATCCTAAGAACAAGACTTTGTTACTGCTGTAAGGGATGATAAAAATCATGAAATCGTATTGTTTTTTAAAGTCAGGTACAGACTACAATGAAAGAATTTGTCGTCCACATTGTCGCAATGTATCATGCAATGTAACAGAATTCTCATTTGTGGTCACCTTGCGCGCGCGAACCGTGCACACTACGCGCGCGAACAGCCTCAAGCCTCAAGTCTGGCATTTGTTAACTATGAGAGTAAGTTCACGCTTGGTTCGTGCGTGTGCTGCGTCCACATCTATGGTCCACACTCATGAAATGCTCCTTTCATGTAACCTTGCATGTTATGTTACAGCAGTCTATACCTGGCTTTAAAAAAAAGTACGATTTCATGATTTTTAACCATCAATTATTAGCAGTAAAAAAGTCTTGTTCTTAGAATCTAATAATCTCTGGACAAAATTTAAGTGTCTATAAATCAAAAAGTAATCGACTGTATCAGTTCAAGAACACTACAGTCCTTTCATTTTCTAATCAATTGACTTTTTATAACGCGCGGGAAAATCCAATATGAAAATCCTTTAGAAACGATTGCTTATTGAAAATAATAATGTTAGGATCGGAGCGATTCCCCCTTAGGAAATAGGTGATTGGCAGCTAAAGTACCTACGAGTACTTGTTCTGGATTCCTTTTTACATTAAAATCTAAGACCCCAAGTTACCTAGTTATTCTTTTCTCATACTTTGCGCCCTTTAAGGGAAAAATTATGCAAACTGAGATACTTGCCAGCCAGGGGCCCTTTACCATGAAGTCTTAAAATCATCATAATTCTAATGTGATAGAGAGATGAAGCTATATAGGGTGTATAGCACTATCCCTTTCTTACACCGGATTCATGATGATTTTAAGGCGTTGGTTGTTATACGATCGGTTTTATATACTTAAACGATGCCCTTTTACCTTTAACAGCTTTTGGATTTCGGCAATTGTTCGAAACTTCATTTTAGGGAGAAGTTGGTTATGAAAATATTTTTCTTTAATTCGATAACTTTCACAATTTTCGACGTAGTAAGGTTGTGTAAGTCGGTATTGAAGCCTTTGAGACGTGACGAAGGAAAAAGTACACTTAACTACGTAATTAGGCAAGGATTGATCTACTTAATCTGATTATTTTTATGGTGTCAAATGAATGTGCGGTAAGTAGGTTTTTGTTAAAGTTTTTGTCCACCTAGTCAACTTGCGGCACGATGCATTTGCGCCGAATCGGTGGAGCATCACCATGTCCTCGCACAGCAAGGCCGATACCCGCTAGGGCCACAGATAATTTTAGAAAAAAGAAAAATATCTAGTCAACTTTTAACTCAACTCATTTTGATACTTTCTGGTAACATTTCGATGTACTGTGATGTGATATAAAAAGTTGGTAATGGTGGTCAAAAAACGAAAATTCATGTAAGAAGTCGAATATCCAAGTAAACTTCGTCTGGCTGTTTCCTGATATTATATTCAACAAACGACACCTTTGTTCAGGCGACGAGGAACTCGCGCCTCCCACTTTTGCAACGAAAATGAGATTGAACAAATTATTTCATAGCTGTTGTTATACCTAGCGAATGTATGTTCTTATCACGAACAAAGCCTTGCGGATTTAATTCGCATATCATGTGGAACCAAGATAAAACATCCTGTTCAATTGCGCAGAGGGCACACCCCATGAAATTATCAGCACAAGGGAACCCTATTGTAGTCTACCGGTGTTATCGCAGTCACAATGTATCGGCGAACAGATGCAAGCTTAGCCCCACGTAATCTAAACATAACATTTGGCCAGACGAGACGAACAAACTTGTAACTACAAGGGTTATTAAATTGTAGAATATTTTAAGTATAAATACCTAGTATTTCTTACTAGGGGATCGTCAATTTGTGGATGTCTCATATAATAAGGATGCACAAGCTTGCTCAAAAATTTAAGTAGATAATCCCTCCTCGTGTTAGTTTTTCTTTTATCTTTTTGAGGAAAAATAAAGACGTAAGAAAAAGACCGGCCAAGTGTGAGTCGGACTCGCGCACGAAGGGTTCCATACCATTAGGTAAACAACTGAACAACAACAAAATAGGCAAAAAAATGGCCGTTTTTTGTTTGGGAAAAGCGCTTAAATTTTAGTTTTATTTTAATTTTATTATTTATTATTAAAGTAAAAATACCACTGAGTATTTTGTAATTATTTCAAGTGCCTACCTGCTGCCATTATTGATATGGAGAAAAAAAGGGGAAAAATCGCGTTTGTTGTATGGGAGCCCCCTTTAAATATTTCAATTATTTTGTTTTTAGTATTTGTTGTTATAGCGGCAACAGAAATACATAATTAGTGAAAGTTTCAACTGTCTAGCTATCGCGGTTCTTAAGATAAAGCCTGGTGACAAACAGACGGACAGACAGAGAATAGGGTCCCGTTTTTAGCCTTTGGATACGGAACCCTAAGAAGGAACATTATTTTTTGTATTATCAAACGCTTCACTACAATGCAATGATATAAATATAAGCGATCAGCCATATCAGCAGTGTTGAAAAATACTGTCCCCTATTTTACTACATTTGTCCAGAACTAGTCCACTTGTTTCTGGATTCGACCAACCTATATATACATATTTTGTTGGTGTCTATGGAGGCTGGGCCCTCTTTTTACCCACGGGGCTCTAGGCAGTAGCCCTTTTAACCATTAGATAGATCCGGTCCTGTTACTTACCTACAGCTTAAAACAAAAGCAGTAGTATAAAACAAAAGCATTTTTATGCTAAACTGTGCTGAAATTGCTAGACGCACGATATTTTTCCGTTGACTGACATTAGCGTGAAAACTATGAGGAAAATATGACAATTCACTTGCAGCATTATTTCTGTACACTGTTTTCGGTCAAACAAAGGCAGTATTAAATAGAGAATTTTGTTATTGTCTATCGGATAGGGTTGACGGTTGAAAGTGCTTTACACATCTTTTCACTTTAGTAAGCGACAAAAAGTGTGAAAATCTTGTCTTCTATCCGCCTAGAGATAACTGTAAATACTGTAGAGTACGCGAATAACGCTGGCAGTAGTTGTCACAGTGATTTATTTATACTCTCACCATTGAACCTATAGGTAGAAACTAGAAAGTCACTTGAGTGATAATAATGATTTGAGGGTGGGCTCGTTTCTGCTTCAGAGACCAATATCTAAGCCGTAACTAAGTTATATTTGGAATCTTTCAATTCCTGTACGAAGAAACATTTTATTTTTGTTTACGTATGATTTGTGCATAGCCATCAGTGTCAAGTATAGAAAGTACACAGGCGAGCAACCGAATCGACTCAACGTACAAGTGCGCACTTGCAGATTTTTTCTTCAAAGAATCCTGAACTGTTTTTTAAACAATACACCATTGAAATGCCTGAAATTTCAGCTTTATATTAGATCATTATTATAAAAAAATATTCAGTCGTTTTTAACTTCGGATTTAAATAATTAATTAAATTAAATTATGCAGCCAACTGGCCAATGTACGTACAAACTACGCTAGCTACGATTTGAGGCACAATTAAACTACCCAAAAATTATAGATATAAGATCAGAAAAAGCCAAAATGTAACAAGTCATTTAGCCTCTAGGTAGCGTGTCGGTGCCAAAGAAATCATACAGACACTTGAAAAAACAGGTAAGCCTCCTTCTGGCGCAGTTGGGTTAGCATCAGCCTTATAAATTGGGTTAAACTGTAAGTATTCCATTTGTCCGCATAGCTACTAGAGGGCGCCGAGGCATTCGTTGCACACATAGATATTTACTCAAGCCCCAAGCGAACGCCGGCGTTCGCACACCTATTGTCTTTCTATTGTGTCCCTAATTACGGTATTCAAATTGATATAAGAAGTTGCACACGAGAGCTCCGAAGGCCGCCACTACGTCAAATTAATTATTTAAAAAAAGTACTGAATCAATTTTTATAATAATGATAGCAATTCAAAGATGAAGTTTTAGGCTTTTCAACGGTGATATAACATTTTATAAACCGTTTATTAGTACTCTTTGAAGAAAACATTTGCAAGTGTGTACTTGTACGTACATTGAATCGATTTGTTTACTCGCGAGTGTATTCCTATAGTTTTTGATACACAATAAAGTCATTTTTGTTTCTCTTTAGAATGCGAGTGTAACACCCTGTAATGTTTTAACAGTATTTGGCACAAAATGTATTAAGTCAGCCTTCTCAGGAAGCTCCGCTGAGGTAGCCAATTCTACAATAATATTCTCAGCTCCATTTTACCAAGATCGCGTCTGCTTCAATGATTCCATAAATTGTTCAGTTGTGTAAACACGTGATATACTAAACTAAAGCAAATTAATATTGTAATATCTGCCGGGAATCAATGTACGAATAATTAAAACAGCGACTAAACTTCAGAGAATACCTTATTTTAATCCCAAAATCTGCTTAAGACCTTAAAACTTCTTTCGTTTGCCGCGATGCAGTTGTCCAACTTTTACAATTTGCATGAGCATAATTTATAGGATAATCTGTGGCATAATTGTACCGCTGTCACACTTCGGAGTAATTAATGCGCGGGAGAACTGATGCTGTTCGTAGTTTAGGAACTTCAAGAAATAGTTGTTGCCGTTGGGCGCGTCTTACGTCTCTATAGAGTTGTAAGCAAGTATGTTATAGAGAATAGCGTATTCAACGTGCTATAACCGATGGCCAGAACTTCGATGAATGGCATGTAATATCAGCATCGTGTTAACTTTTTTTGTACAAGTTATGTAAGTAATAATTACGTACAATTTCGATGTTGGGATAGATTTATGATAGTACAAGTTTAAACGTTCGCGGTTTTTGGTTGCTATTTAATATAGATAATCCTGTATTCTTTGTTTATATGATAAATATAAAAAAAGAACATAGTATGTAGACGAAAATTTTAGTTACTTTTTCAATGAACCAATCGGAGTGCCGAACGTTATGCCTGGTTTACACGTTGGCCCAGCGTCAGCCAATCGCTATTGTGTAGCCATTGTGTAATCGGGGAAACCCCGTTTATACAATGGCTATTGGCCGAGGCTGGGCCCACGTGTACACCAGGCTTTATAAACGTGTCGATCGCGCTAATGTAAAACCAACTCGCACCAGGCAGAATAGGGAACTGAAAATAGTTTCGAGTCTGGGTGAGATTTGCGACACGGATACTATACGGTACGATATGAAAGATGAATGTGCAGCAGTAATAAAAGAAATAAAAACTAAGGTAATAAAAGCCAATACAAACTTTTGGCATGATTTACTTTTTACTTTGCGCCAAAAACGAAGCCTTAGGTTATAGGTTAGAGGACAATACGAGAAATCAATAGCAAAAAAAAAACCAGTACCTCTACCATGAGTTTTAAGCAATAGTATTCGTTGCTACTCGATATCGACGCCGTAAATATTTTGTATGGCAAATATTGGTTCTGCAAGTAACCGCTAGAGGCGCTGCAAAATTTGCCATACAAAATATTTACGGCGTCGATATCGAGTAGCGACGAATACTATTGCTTAAAACTCATGGTAGAGGTACAGGTCCCTAAACCGTAAAAGACCAAAGTACCTACGTATACACCGTTAAATTTTGATCGTTTTAATCCTGTGGAGGGTCGATCTGGTACATGAAACACTATCGATTTGTAAAGCTAAAATTAAAAAAATAAAGTAGGTAATTTTTTTTCTAAAACTCCAATTAATACTTATAAGCGTGTACGAAATTATTTTCTTTAAGTAAAGGAGTCAATGTCCTTGTAGGTAGTTGTCGGTCGTTGCGTACAAATTACCTACAGTTCATTGGCCTCTCTTGGAAATTAATATCATACATGCGTAAATAGTAGTAGTACTTTATTTTTTAGTTTTCTCTTTACAAATCGATAGTGTTTCATGTACCGAATTGACCCTCCTCGTGATTAAAACGATCACAATGTAACGGTGTATAAGCATTGCAAGTGATATAATGTTTTTATTGATAAAATAGATTAAGTTGGTTATTACTGTTATATTTTTTCATACTCACACTTTTCATTACTAAAACTATTAAAAAAATAAGTGATAAAAGAATTGAAAAGATATGCGTTAGTGTTACGATAGTGATTGACACTATTAAATGCGTAGGTACACTCCATAAATACCGAAACCAAAAAAAGAAAGTAAAAAACTAAAACCCGACTACGACAAAAAAAAGAACGCTAAAAAAGTATGAAACAAGATTTTTGGGATACTGAAATAAACAAAGTTACTGGAGAAACAAAAAGAAAACAAAAAGAAAGGTCGTAGTCACACGTTATATAAGTATACGTACCAACCATTAATTACACTTTAATAACGTGTGACTACGACTTTTTTTTGTTTATAATAATGTTTATCTCATTTTTATTTTTTAACACATTACTTTTTGTCCGCTAGAGGGCGCCACATAGAGTTTTGTAACACGTTACCTTGTTCAGCGGACGAATAAGACGGTTCTAACAATACCTCATAAGTCGAGTTTCGATAAGTAGATTCGGAGCTATGAGGGAACAGATGAACATACTCACATACATACAAACATAAATACATACATACATAGCCGGTCACAATCATAACCCTCCTTTGGCTTTGCCGTAGTCGGGTAATAAAAAATAACGCCCGAAAAAATATTATAGCAATCAGCTAACTAGTCTATAACTTCGTTTGGTTACGGTTGGTAGACATAATTCTTTTTGCTATTGATTTCTCATACAGTCCTTTAAGAAATGGCCTAGGTTTCACTTTTGGCGAAAAGAAAAAAAAATATGCCAGCAATGTATAGCAAGTTTCATTCCAATTTCATAGCAGTATTACATTCAATTTGTCAGATAAAAAACGATATACTAATTTGAACATAATACCTACATAGTTTCCTACAGTTACTTGTTTTCATCTGAAACAATGCAAAACGCAGTTCCCGATAACCGACTCTTTGTGACAGTTATTAGTCCTAGTTACAGGTACTTATAGGTACATAGAAACAGTTGCAGCTCAGACTTACAGTTTCGGTTCGGTCTCAGTACCGAGATACGTACCTATGTTAAACAGTCGAGCTACAAGTTTGTGCAGTATTCACGACGAGTAGTACGTAAGTACTTAGTACTTCAGGCCAGGGGCGTAGCTACCGCCGTATCTGCCGTATCAATTATACGGGGGGGGCACTACAGGGGACCCGACTTAAGCAAAAATTCGCAACATGTTATCAAGAAACGTCTCATTGGGTAAACCAAGCATTTGTAAAAAAGCACCATTTTTTTACACCGGGCCCCTATATGACTTTTGATACGGGGCCTGCTTCAGGCTCTACATTACTAGATATTTATTTTGTATGAGTTTCAGGACCAAGGAAATGTGGGAACGTGTCATATGGCAGGTAAGTTGAAAATGAGTTACAGCTGTATGTTACCTACATTTTATGATGACCATCATCATCATTATTTTAGCCCAAATGTTGGATATAGGCTCAAGTTTTGTCAAGAATGGTCATATTATGTCTTCTTTTCCTACGAGTCCATGAAAAAAAAGTAATACTGTTTTAAATGTTCCTCAATCCCCAACGTGTCCACATAATGTACCCAATGTACCGTCAGTAAAAAACATGCGATCGTTAGCCCAATTAGCTTGGACCACGGGATTTTTTGAAAGAGTTACCCTGGCCCAGGCAGAAACGTAAAGAGCAACTGAATACACGCGGCCTTTTTTTTTCGGTGGGCACCCATCATCCCACAGGTAAACAATAGAACAACAACAAAATAGGCAAAGTTGGCCTTTTTTGGATGGGAGGCCCCTTAAATGTCTATTTTATTTTATTATTTATCATTACAGTAAAAATACAACTATACAACTGAGTATTTTGTAAATATTCCCCTTAAATATTTATTTTATTTTGTTTTTAATATTTGTTGTTATAGCGGCAACAGAAATATATAATTTTTTGAAAATTTCAACTGTCTAGCTATCGCAGTTCTTGAGATACAGCCTGGTGACAGACAGACGGATAGACAGCGAAGTCTTAGTAATAGAAACCTGTTTTTACCCTTTGGGTACGGAACCCTAAAAATGATGACCACTGCAAAGAACAATGGCGAAATAATAGTTGATGTAATTATTAGGCGTCTAGAGAAGTCCGGATTACGAATGAAAACTAAATTTTCAAAGTTTCTTCCAATTAAAGGTAGTCTGAAATTTCACAAAGCGTCGTACCAGTTCATTGCAACAATTTTGTGTTTTAAGGGCGCACCGCTCGATTGGCATAGCTACGGCAGATAATATGCCCCAGTCCTACTTAAGGCGAGGTTCTGCTAATTTATACTTTGAAAATCCACAAAGATAAAATAAAACACTATGAAAAATTGTTTTATCAAAATTGACCATATAACCGCTGGGTAAAAATTTGAAAGTTAGACGCAAGTTTTTAAAATATTGAATAGTTACAATGTTTTTAAGGTTCCGTACCTCAAAATGAAAAAACCGGAACCCTTGTAAGATCACTTTTTTGATTACCTGTCTGTCTGTCGAGACCCTTTATCTCGGGAAAGTGAAGAGGTATTGAGTTGGAATTAAAACCATATACTCAGGTTTGCGGTCCCTTGAAGCTGTAAAAAAAACCAAACTTTTGCGTAGACAAAAAAAAAATACGGACGTATATGTCGCAATAAACGTACTTTTATTATTATTATTTCCTTTATTTATTCTCATCACATATTGTTTTATATTTCTAAATATTTCTTATTACAAATATATATATATAAAAAAAACATTTAAAAATATAAAAAATAGTAGTCCGCCGGTGTCGGGAGCAGGGTCCAAGCTACCGGTGGTTAGGGCTCCAGAGACAGGAACCTCCTCACAATGCGAGCCGTATCGAGGAGTACTGCCTTCTGTACCAGGCCCTTGATCCAACCGCGCAACGACAGCTTCGACAGATGGTCGTCGAAGCTTTTGGCTATAAGGCCATTAGCGGTCACGACAATCGGCACAATGACAGCCGAGTCCACATTCCACATGTTGACAACCTCGTGTGCTAAGTCGAGATATTTGATTTGTTTCTCTTTCTCAGCTTTCACGAGATTCTCGTCATGTGGGATGGTGACATCGACTATCATTGCGCGGCGCGTTAATCGGTCAATCACCACTATATCCGGCTTATTGGCTACAATAGTCCGGTCAGTGATGATAGACCGATCCCAGTACAACGTGGCATGGCCATTTTCGAGAACTGGGTCGGGCACATACCTGTAATACGGTACCTCAGAATCCACTAGGTTGTACTTCAAGGCAAGTTGCTGGTGAATAATCCTGGCTACTTGGTTATGCCTGTGCAAGTACTCGCTGTTAGCCAGACGAGAACAACCAGAGATAATATGTCTGATGGACTCACCCGGACGATGGCATGCCCGACACACGTCAACCGTCCCGTCCTTCATAATATGTCTCCGGTAGTTGTTCGTTAGGATAACTTCGTCCATAATCGCACATACAAAACCTTCAGTTTCCCCAAAGAGGTTGCTGAAACGTAACCAGGCCACGGATGCCGCGAAATCTACATCGGGCTCGTGAAGAGCCCGGTAAAAGCGCCCGTGGAGCTCCTTGCCTTTCCATACTACCTTGCGGTCCTCAGTAGTAAGTACCACAGGTTTGCGCCAGTTCTCTTTAGCCATGGACAACGGGGTGAGTCCCTTGTCCACTGCGACCACATCGCGGTGCATACCCACGTCGGTTTTGAGAAAGTATTCTCTGAGGCTGCACACCTCGCGGTTGTGCAGGGTCTTCGCGTTTAAAAAACCTCGACCTCCACACTTCCGCGGGATGTACAGTCTCATCACCGACGACCGTGGGTGATGCATCCAGTTTGCGGTCAGTAGTGTACGGATCCTCCTATCCAGAGCGTCTAGTTCGGTCTGAGTCCATTTGAGTATGCCGAAAGAGTACATTAAGACCGGCATGACCCAACCATTGAAGGCACGCACCTTATTTCCACCTGACAGAAGGCTGTTTAATACCTTCTTCAGGCGGCCAAAGAAGCGCTCCTTCAACGATTGCTTCATGTCAGCAACATTAATGTTTAACGCTTCCGACATACCCAAATACTTATAGGTTTCGGTTGAGGAGAGGGTTCTGAGGTGTATGGAATCCGAGAGTTGGATCCCCTCAGATTCCATAATCTCCCCTCGCTTTACATGCATGACTGCACATTTATCCACACCAAATTCCACCCTAATGGCACTACTGAAAGTTTCAGTTACCTTGAGTAGGTCCATTAGTCGCAACTTGTTGGGGGCAATGAGTTTCAGATCATCCATGTAAAGAAGGTGGGATAGAACCTGACCACCTCTTCTCAACCGGTAGCCCAAGCTTGATTCCTCTAGCAATGTGCTTAGAGGATTCAGAGCTAAGCAGAATCAAAGTGGACTCAGACTGTCGCCCTGGAATATTCCCCGTTTAATCCAAATAGGCTCATCGTCCCTCTGGATCGATCGACATCCTGGATAGCGAAGGACTGTGTTCCATTGTCCCATACATGACTCAAGGAAGGTGCGTAGAGTTGCATCTATTTTATACAACTCTACTCTTTATTATTATTATTACTTGTATATTTCGAAAGTCTCAATTGAATCACAATTCTTAGAGTACTTCCCGTTGAGCTAGATAGTAGCAGCAGTAGTCATAGCACATGTAGAGGAAACAATCTGTAAACTGTATAGTTACGTCACAAAAAAAAAACACTTTTTTGCAATTCAGAAAAATCTTAAACTGATTTCATAGGTAAGTTTGTACGGAAGCCTCAATGTGCGAGTCCGGCTAGCATTTGCCCGGTTTTTTTTGTAAAACTAAAATCTACTAAAGCCTGTGGGGCCGCGATGTCGACACAGACCCGGGCAAAACCCCTACAAAATACTCTGTGACTGCAACCGGCATTTAAGCTGGGCAGCCTTCTGAGCTACGTCAAGTATCTGTGTTGGAGTGCAGTGTTTCAAACGCGATCCGTTATTACCGTAGTGACCTAGTATACTGCATTTCATAGCACTTTGGCATACCTTGAATTTGGACTTTTGTATGTTAGTCAAAGACGAAGTTAGTACCGTATAGATCAGAATGGACACACATCTCCCTTAGCTTATGTTTAGGTGACATAGGGGCCATTCATGTATTACGTAAGCACTACATGGGGGTGGGGGGGTCTTTGCTTTGCTTATTTTTGATGATATGGGGGATGCCCCGCCTGGATAGTGATTACGTCAGCAGCTTTTTTTTTAAGAGAACAATCTCGATGTTCTGAAATCACATGAAAATGAGTAGACAGACACATATCACTGAGCAATTTTTACGTAAGCTTGTGGGGGGAGGGTTAGGTCTGCTTGCTTTTGCTGACGAGGGGGGGGGGGTAATATTTGCGAAAAATCTGCTTACGTAATACTTGAACGGCCCCATAGGCATCCGGGCTTGCGGACGGCGAGCAATGGTTAACTCGCCATCTGATCGTCCGGTAACTGTCCGAACCGAGCCCAAGTTGTCAATGGCGCGTAATGTTCTACGCGCGCATCAAGGAGTTGTCAGCAAACCGTAGGGGCCCAACAGGGACGAACTACTGGGGCCAAGGATCGTTTCTGAAAGGAAGGTTCGGCCCTGGTATGAAAGGCAACGAAGGAACAGGACTGGATTTTTAGTCAGTAAAATCTGACACTATTTCTCGCCCCGCTCAAGGGCGCGGGGATGTCATCGGATTTTCGTTGGAAAAATCACTTAAAGAAATTAATTTCGTACATGCGTAAATTAATTCAAGTTTTAAAAAAAGTACTTTATTTTTTAATTTTCTCTTTACAAATCGATAGTATTTCATGTACCGAATCGACCCTCCGCGGGATTAAAACGGCCAAAATTTAACGGTGTATACCTTTTTATGGAAAGTCAAAAATGGAATCACATTGTTTGAAATGGCGGGTGCAGCTGCAGTTTCAAGCTCCGCAGTAATAACACTGCAACTTCAAAGTATATAAATAAGAACGATCTGGATGATCATTTACTGCATGTAAAGATACACACAAACTGTATGTCGGCTTCCGTTATAAATGGCTTGGTGAAGTTGGAATATTTAGTTCGCTCGTTCGTTTATCTTCTAAGCTATGAACAAATCTAGCTTGCACTTACTGGAGATAGTTTACCGCGGGGATTTTTTTTTATCTGATATAAACTAGCGCTTGACTGCGATCCTAACTGATGGTAAGATTTTGTCGAGAAGAGATTTTAAGAAGCAGTACATCAAGTCAGTCGTGAAATGCCATGAGGAGGTTGAAACGAATAGATTCTATTTAATGAAGTATTTATTTATTTATTTGGAAAAACGAACAGTTGCATAAAGTTTCTTAATCTTTCTTCATCGTCTAAAGATAGTAGTGTATATGGGCGCAAAACCAATATTTGATAATTTTGATATGGATTTAATTTGGTCACTTCCTGTTTATTTCTTTTAAAATATTGCAATATCCTGTTGAATTTAAACTAGGATTTAATTTGATAACATTCCTTCGTATTATTTAAAATATTGCGATGTCCTGTTGAATTTATATAAGGATTTAATTTGGTAACTTCCTTTCGATTTATTTTTAATATTACAACATCCTGTTCAATTTATAACGAATCAAATAACGACTTCCTTTCTTATTTTAAAAACATATTACAGTACCCGGTTAAACTTGTGAGGATTTAACTTGACCAGTTCCTTTTTATTTCTTTAAAATATCAGAGCATCCGGCCATATTTAAATAAGAATTTACTGTGACGATTTCCGTTCTATTTATTCAAAATAGTGTTCTACCTTCATAGTGAATTTTGTTACTTGTCAATTTCTGTGTATAAAAACCGATGTAATGTGTTTTGAAAGGCACTCTTTTGCCGCCCATGGAATAAACATCTTGAACTGAAGTAAGGTATTTCTTTATCATCACTATAATATTTCCTGCCGTTCTATATTACTGTGACTGTGAATTTTGTGTGACGTCGACATCGATGGCCATCATGCGCCGACATGTACATTTAATTTTTTATAGGTATAAGAACATTTCAGTTTATTTAGATTACAGTTATAAGTAATAATAAGGAGTAATAGTAAGCTGTCTGAGTAATTACTTATAGCACAATCAGCCTTATAATATGCCTCAGCTGGGACTCAGGCCCCCTCTCCAACAGGCTGGCACTATCCCATTTGGTGGAAACGTCTTTGAATTTTTGGTTTTAGGACGTGCCGATTTCCTCACTATATTTTCCTTCACTGGTTTGAAAACAGTGGTGATGAAATAAATTACGCCAAGTAAAGCGCCTGCCTGGGTTTGAACCCACGAGGTACAATTCGTAAGTAGGGACAGTCACCACTGAGCCCTCCACTGTTCAGATAGTTTGATTTTTAATTAAATGAAAATAGCTTAAATAGTTTTATGCGAGAGAGTTGCCATTGTGACACTCTACATCATAGTGTGTATTGTAATGGATTTCTATAAAGAAAATTTTAAAGCACAGCATGGCATAATCAGCCCTATAATGTTTCAACAGCTGGGACTCAGGCATCCTCTCTAGAAGAGGAAATGGGCCATATCCAACACACTCCCAGTGCGTCCTGTACTGGATGTCATATGACTAAAATGTCTTCAAATTTTGGTTTAAGGAGAACCGGGTTCCTCATGAATTCATGATGTTTTCCTGTCTATGAAAATGATACGTCAATAATC
Source organism: Leucania comma (assembly GCA_958295575.1). Classification (NCBI taxonomy): domain Eukaryota; kingdom Metazoa; phylum Arthropoda; class Insecta; order Lepidoptera; family Noctuidae; genus Leucania; species Leucania comma. The sequence continues at coordinate 9,572,371 of OY282469.1, forward strand.
TAAGAGCAAGGATGTACTGGTGTCGGGTTCAAAGCCAGGCGCATTAATTACTTTGTGTAATTTATTTCATCACCACTACCTACTCTCAAAACGGTGAAGGAAAATATCGTGAGGAAACCGGCATGTCCTAGAACCAAAAATTCGAAGACATGTGACATCTGCCAACCCGGACTGCGCCTGCGTGTTGTACGTTACGGCCAATTCCCAGCAGTGGGAACATTACAAGGCTGGTTAGATTATGCTTATCTATATGTATATAATTATAAAAGCGAAATACCACTCACTGATTAATTATTTATTTAAATTTCTTGCACAAGTAAAAACCGTACAAAGGCGGACTAAATGCCAAGGGCATTTTCTACTAGTCGATCTTAGGATGGTGCAGAAACATAATATAGTAGGTGCAACTTAATTTTAAACAAACAAATAGAAAACTAATACAGACCGAAAAATAAACTTAATAATTACGAAATCTCAGAAACACCACTTACCTACAAACTTAAAATTGGGCAGGTAGTCCTTATAGGGTGTAGGGTGTGATTTAACGAAACTCTACCTCTAAGGGGGTAAAACGGGGGTTGGAAGTTTGTATGGAGAAACCGACTTTCACGCGGGCGAAGCCGTTAGCATAAGCTAGATATACTATAAGCATGTACTTCGCTAGCTACCTTCATAAAACTATATATAAAAGATAAAGCATTCGCTTATTAAGGTTTATGTTAATATCGTCTAAGGTTTATGTAAGTATGAAAAATATATCGTGGATAATATTTTTTCATAAAACTGAGGTCTCGTATTCCTCGATATTTTTATTAGATTTTTTGCATAACGATATGAGGATGTTTTCCGAACCGTATAACATTTGTTCCTTTAAAGATTTTGCTTTGTTTATCTTGTAAATATATATTTTTTTATCCGTAATAAATCATAGTTAGGTTCTAGTAGGAAAGGTAGGTATTACGAATAATCTTTTAAAAAGAAATCAATACACGTACTGTTGAATGGCGTTTATTATGTTCTCACCTAGCGACCTAATCTAATTCTGCTTGGATGTTAAAAATCTTTGAAGTTCTCTGTTTTTCATTATTATCATATGCATGTATTGTACTATGCGTTCCAAATAAGAATAGGTAAGCCAATAACCTCGATCTGTCAAATGTTGAGTGAAAAGTACGGTTTGCAAAAAAAATCTTATTTGCGTATCAATAAAGGGTTTCTTTTTGCTTTGTATTACGTAGTCTTAGTTAAGTCTAGGTGAAGTAAAAAAGTTAATGTTTAATATAAATTAGCTAATTATATTGTTTTAAGTCATAATTAGTTAAAAATAAAAACTATTTTCTTTCTTATTTCCATTGTTAGGAATAATTCGCCTTCTTCTTCCATTTGCCACTAATCAGACACTTCACACAGTGACGCTGAGATGAGAAAAATTGAAGAACTGAATTCTGATAAAAAATGTTTCGTTCACGATTCGTAAATAAATTAAATTAAAAAAAAATCTTTTTTTGCTCACCTTACCCAATTTCTTCAATTTGACAGTTCGACGTGACGTCACAACATGGCAATCGATCCTATTCTCATTTGGACCGCATTGTATACCTAAACTTTCCTTAAAATCACTCCGTCTATTGGTAAATAAAAACCGCACGTAAATTAGTTCAGTAGGTACTTAGTTTTTGAGCTAATCACGGGCAGACAGACTGACGCGGTGACTTATTGACTCTAGCCTTGAAGACACCTAAATTATAATCGGATGGGAAGACCGCAGCAGGCAAGTTGTTCCAGTCCTTCGATGTACGCGGTATAAACGACGAGGCGAAACGCTAAGTCCGGACCGTAGAGGTGTAGGTGTTCATTTTAAAATATGTAAGGATCATCTGTTTCAATCTTCGAACCATTACTACCTTACCTATATCTATCGCATAGGTACCATAGCGGTCATTTCTGCCTGATCACTTAAAAAAAAATCGTTTTATTCGTGCGGCGCGGCGCCAAACCAAACCCTTTGAATTTTTCGTTTCGAGTACAAGCAAAAATGAACTTAGTGGTGGACAGGAAGTGTCTTTGATAGTACCTACCTTCGCAACGTAATAAGAAAATATGAACTGTCACATTCATTAGGTAGGTACTAATAAAACTTTCTTTAAGTTTAGACGACATGACACCTCAGCATATGCTGCATAAATCAGTTAGAACATATCTCACTCTCTTTCCCTCCTGCAAGAACAAGAAAACAGTTGGCTTCTTTTAGTTTCCGAGCGCTGAAGCATCAGCGCCATCATTAGTTTAATTAGTAGAACAACCCCTTTGAACTACGTGTACAAGATCATGTCCGGGACCCTCATTACTCTGAATAAGGGACGTTGCCGTGGAGGTCAACAATACACGACTTATTGCAACCGAGTGCTGGACAAAAGGCCTCCAAGTTGTGCCAACAAGATCGCAGCTGCTTTGCGTTAAAATTAAACTAAGAAAAGCTTCCTTGCAGTGCTTTTATTATGTCTGTTTTGTGTTTCCTATAAGGAAGACTGCTTGTTTATAGTAGAAATTCTAGTAGTTAGTTATCTCAAGTTTTATGAAACTGAATGATGGTGTAACTGAGGTTTGGATTGGATATTGCATTCAGCGTGTACCTATCAGAAATAGAGCATGTAGAATAGAGACACCCGATTTCTATGTATTGAGCGCTTCGCTAACCAATGTTAGAATTTGCTTATATGTAACTATTCCTTTGAGATGTTGCTGACTACAAATTCACCTCGGTACTAAAAGGGTACTTAGATACCTGGGCGTATAGGTATGCCTTAACCTGATAGACTAGAGAAGATTAACGAAGGTACTTTTTTTTTTCGGTGGGTGAAATCATCCAATGACATCTCCCGCCCTTGGACAGAGCGGGAGATACTGTCAGAATCTTACTGACTAAAAATTCACCCCTTACTGCGTTGCCTTTCATACCAGGCCGAGCCTTTCTTTCAGAAGCAGACCCTTGGTTCCAGTAGGCTTTGACCCTGCCTGCTAGCAGGCTGGGCCCCTACGGTTTGCTGACAACTCCTTGAGGCGCGCGGGAACAGTAAACGCCGTACGGAAGTACGTTGGTTCACATCTTCATTAATTAAAAACTCACTTTTGATGCTGATTCCTCAAGTGACTATATTAACAAAGAACGGATTTAATCCGCTTCCCTTTTCTTAACATGCCAATTAAGAACTGGCGTCAGTAATTAACGTGTACAGCATTCGCAATGCGATGACACTCCGGTTTTAAATCGGCTCTCCTTTTCAAAATGCTCACTCCTCCCTGTAGGTGAGATATACCTACCTACGTAAAGTACCAAATAACATCGTGAGCGAGAATTTACGTTAGAACTCACAATATGTGCTTCGAAATCGAACTGCAAAATACTAGATTGCAGTAATTGGGGTTTTTGTGAATTGACCTGAAAAACAGTTCGACTCAAATGTTTTGAAAAGCAGTGTTTTTATTATTTTTCTATTAATGTAGTCATGGTACGTTCTTCTGAAACTAAATGAGTCAGTCACTCATAAGTTGCCTGTAGGTATACCTCTCTATGATTTTTCTGAATAAAGTGAACCTACCGAGCATCGCCGTGTCCTTGGCATCTCTCTCTGCCAAGGAGGAGTGGTAGGCGGTCGCTTCCTTATGCGAAGCAGTAATGCTAGCGAAGAAAGAGGCCGACCGGATTAGGCAACGGCGCTCACGCTGCAGCCGCTGCCAGGATTCCGATCTCGATTTCCGGCCACCGAAGGCGCGAGCTTGCGAACGGCGAGCAAATGGGTAGCTCGCTGTCCGACCGACCGGTAACTGTCCGGACCAAGCTTAATTCGTCGACGGGGTGTACTGTTTCCGCGCGCCTCAAGGAGTTTTCAGCAAACTGTAGCGGCAACGTAGGCATAGACCCAGCAGGGTCTATGCCTACTTTGGAGTCTTGGGAAAATATGAAAGTATATTCCAGGGCCCTGGTACCAAGGCAATGAAGGAACGGGATAGGTTTTTAATCAGTATGAGTCTGATACTATCTTCCGCTCCGCCCAAGGGCGGGAGTTATCATTGAATGACTTTATCTTCTATAAAAAAGAAACTAAAGTAGAAAATATTTTATGTAGAATCCAGTTTCACGTTCACAACTGTAGGCACTAAAATTATTTAAAAAAAAAGTAATTTGGAGGAACAAATTACTCTGTTAACAATAGCCGCAGTCGTAAAAACCATTGAAAAGCTTGCATGTGTGATATAAATTCATGACTACTTGCTCACTAATTTCGTCGAAAATTTATAACGTTTACCTTATAATAACAGGCGAGACATAAAAAAAAGCTTGAGATGAAATTCTGCCGACGTATTTTACTCCTTTGCGCTTCACACAGCTTCACCTCTGGGAGCTATAAAAGAAAACAATTGAAAACAATTTTCTCCTCGAAAAGCTTTTTCATACCGAGGAGGCATAAGATACGATACTCATATTACACAAAAATTCGCATAATATCCATGCAATCTAGAAAGTGTACGATTCAAAGTAAAAATAAAGCCTGTCAAAGTGAGGCGCTATTTATAAAACGTTGAATCGGTAAGCTCGGTGCAGTCACGCAAGCTTGGCGAGCGTGTGGCCGAATATAGCAATACCTAACACGCCTAGCCAATGTATATATATGGTGACTGGTAATTAGTGAACGATACATAGAGCGGGTTTCTGAATTGAGTATTTTGAGTTAAGAGCGTCTCAAACCATGCTTAAATGCTAAATTTTGACAGGTTTGGAGGGTAAAGTAGAGTTTGAGTAATTCTCAACTTCAAATGCTTAAATCAGAAATCGGGCGTTAAACACGGGATTGGTGATTGTACTCATGACAAAAAACAACTTTTATTAAGGGACCAAACCTGAAATCGCGAAAAAAGCATCCAAGTTCAGGACATTTTGACCAGTTAGGGAATATAAATGTACTGACCAGCAGATTATACTAAAGGTGGGTTTCTGAATTGAGTATTTTGAGTTAAGAACGTCTCAAACCATACTTAAATGCCAAATTTCGACAGATTTACAGGCTAAAGTTGAGTTTGAGTAATTCTCAACTTCAAATGCTTAAATCAGAAATCGGGGGTAAGACTATAGAGGATAGGTGGGACAGACCCATACTGGAACATTGGGTACGCCTGCATGACCCTGTGGCGTAAAATACTTAAAAAAGTCGTTATTGTTTCTGGTAGTTATAAGTATGTACTAACACTAGTTTTTAAGTTGTGTGTAAACCAATTATGGACTTTGTCCGAAATATAAGATTTTTATTTTTTTATTTTATAAAAAAAAAACTAAGTATTTCTATTTTTTTTTGGGGCTAAACGAAGATATAGAAATCAACATTTTCGGCCTACTAAATTTCGTACACCTGTGTGTACAGTAAAACATTAAACGTTTCTCAAGGTCATTCACACAGTACCTCAGTGAGGCGGCGGATGCGGCTCAGCAGAGGTACCCATCCGCACAATTAGTGTTACTGGGGGATTTTAATGCCCACCACCAGGAGTGGCTCTTCCCATACCAGTGCACAGACCATGCTGGTCGTGGTCTGTGTCTGGATATAGGTCAGCAGATTGGGATGGCATGCGATCTTTTTTCGCATGTTATCCTTGGCAGCCTACTTGCTTTTCTTCGGATGATCCATCGTCGTGCGCAGATGCAAATGAAGCGCGAATGTGCGAATGCAGAGTCAATTCAGCCCTGCTCCAACTTTCCGGGGTGTAACCGTGCCGATATCCGACCATCTTGATGTTCTTGGTGTAACGTTGACATCTACTCTCAACTTTGGGCCATACATCGAAGCAAAGGCTCAACTGGCTGCAAAAAAGCTTGGAATCCTCGCAAAGGTCAGACGGTACTTCACGCCGGATCAGCTGCTCTCATCTTTGGGACGGATCTGCCCGATACCAGCTTGATGCGCTTGAGACTATTGAGAGGCGAGCCAAGAGGATCATTGGCAATGATGCACTCGTCGAGTCGAGGCTTCAAAGTCTTGAGCATCGACGCCGAGTTGCTAGCCTGTCGGTTTTCTACCGGTTACATTTCGGGGAGTGTGCGTCGGAATTGCATAGCCTAATTCCGCCTAGCCCGTTCCATCATCGGACTACCAGACGTACGGCGTTGCGCCACCGGTACATGGTGGACATCCCACCTATACGCACAAAGCGTTTTGGGAACACTTTTATTATGCGTACAGCTAAGGAGTGGAATTCCCTGCCGGAGTCTGTGTTTCCTGATGGCTACAACCCGGGAATCTTTAAGTCAAGAGTGAATAGGTTTCTTCTAGGTAAGCGCGATCCATCGTCGACCGTATCGTCACTTTCCATCAGGTGAGATAGCGGTCAAGCGCGAACCTATCAATAATAAAAAAAAAAAAAAAAAAAAAAAATTCAAGTTGTACAGATGTATGTACAATCCGCGCTCGTGGGGCCACGTCATGACTACATGACAGACGCTATATGTTTTAGACGCTAATAAATCTTATAAAAAAGTATTGCTTTTCTTATTTGTATCGATAATATATGTAGCTAGATTCATCACAATTTATATTATGTGAACTGCTTACTATTTCTTTAATCCATATTATCCTAAAATCACAAGAGAAGAAGTCGTAGCTTTAGCACTGAGAGCACTCTTTTGCTTTTTTGACGTGGCAGTCAAAGGGCAAAACAATAAATAACACTAAATCTTTTTCTGAAAACAGCGTCAAAATTGGTTATTAATTGAAGCAGCAATAAGCATTTCAAATAATGGAATGAAGAACAGTGGGACCGAGGTGGGAACATCTCACTATCTTTTTTGTGCACAGTTGCACAAATAACATGTGGGCAGCGATATCACATTTCAGTTTGTGCAACATTTTTCTGTCAGTTGACAGTTTCCCTTTGGCTCCCAGCGGATTTGAAAGGTTTCTAACTTACTTAATTTTAAAGTGATTTGCAAAACAAAGTAATGAAAAAAAATACCGTGTAAATGCGAGTCGGACTCACGCACTCACGTACAATCCAACCTTTGAAAATAATTCAATTTCCGAATCGATATTTTCTCGAATCGCAAAAAAAGTTTTTATTTTTTGTTAGCGCAACAAAAAAAAATACAGTTTCAGACTTTTCCCTATATTTGTGATATGAGACCTTGCTTCATGTCTAGGTCCCTTTGAGAAACTTTTGTTGCGATATAAACATCCGTATCTTATTTTTCGTTTGATTTTTTCACAGCTTCAAGGAACCGCAGACCTGAGTAAATGGCTTTATTTTAAACTCGATATCTCCGCGCGTTCTCGAGATGTACCTCCCGCGGTCTTGACAGACAGACAGACGGACAACAAAGTGCATTTTTACCCATTGAGGTACGGAATCCTAAAAATGAAAAAGAAATTAGTCGAGCGACTATAGTATCCACTGACTTCCTACAGAATATAAGTTTCTAGTAAATTGGGTTTCTAGTTTTAGCCAGATAAAATATTTATTTAAAGCACTACCTTATTCTAAATATTTAAAATGTAAAGTAGTTTTTTGTTTTTAGCTATCTACATTATGCAAATTAGTTTGGGCTCCTAGTTTTTTTTTTGACCTGTACGACACGATTGAGGATATTTACTGGGAGCTTGAGCGGAGGATATCGTATTTGAAAATTTTAAGCTAGTCAATTTTTTGAGGGGACTGTAAAAAAAGGACCAGAAAGTTAATTTGGGACCTGATTTTTGGATTTGAGTGCACTGCACCGTTTCTACAGGAGACATCGTCTTACGGATTAACAATTCACAATCCGTTTATATCGAGGGTCGTCGCGGATACCCTTCAGGAATATTCTCAAATTGATTTCTAGGCCAAGTTCTTTTTTTCCAATTTGGATTAAAAGCATTTCAATTCGGATTATTTGCGAAGTAAGTACTTGATTAAATCTGTTCGAACATAAGTAGGTATCGGCAAATAACTTGAACCATTTTCTATGGTTACGCGCAGCCCCCCACTTCGATTAAGATCCAAAAAACAATCCTCGTCACACAAGTTGAACCATCATGACAGTCGACTTTGAATTCACAGTAATCGATTTTCGGGGCTCAATGGTTGTAATGCAATGCAAATGGGTCAACTTTTTTGCCACGTGCAATAGCGTTTCTTATCTGTATTTACGGCCAGTTTTTAACCGACTTCGAAAAGGAGGAGGTTCTATGTTCGACTGTACGTTTTTTTTTTATGTATGTTCTTTATATACCTCGGTCAATTGTGGACCGATTTCGAAAATTTATGTTTTGATTGAAAGATTATACTTCCGAATTGGTCCCATAACAATATCGTTTTGATCTGATGATAAAGTTCAAAGATATAGAATGAATCTCTACAAAAAATCATACAAGAACTGTCGTTTTTATATGTTTGTTCATCGATATGTCGGTCAATTGTGAACCGATTTCCAAAATTTTTGTTTTTATTGAAAGATTAACTTTTGAATTGGTTCCATAAAAATATCGTTTTGATCTGATAATGAACTTTCGAAGTTCATTATCAGATCAAAACGATATTTTTATATAGATGATAGATGGGTAAGAACCGGAATTCTGAAATACATCAGTGTATTCAAGCCGTGTTTGTTATTATTAGAATTGTCGTGATGATTTGATGTTGGAACCGAATGGCGGAAGGTATCTATTTAAGTTTGGCTGAGGGGTAACTTACTACAACTAAAAAGTGTGAAATAAAAACTTTTTACAAAAAAAAAAAAAAATCAACCGACTTTAATGTAAAAATAGAACACAAAAAAGTGCAAAATAACTTTAATTTCGGAAGTTGGTGTTTAATAACGAAGAGACTAAACTATTGTAGAAACACCGACTTCCGATATTAAAATTATTTTGCACTTTTTTCTGTTCTATTTTTATATTGAAATCGGTTGTAGTTTTTTTGTAAAAGTTTTTTGTTGATTTGTATCAAGCAGAACACATAAATTTTGATAACACAACCAACAATAATTAACAGATGAATTAATTGTAAAATTATTCGAGGTTTCGCGGAGATGGTAGGTACTTCCTCAATTTAAATATAGAAACAATAAAGAGTTTTCCAATTACGTGAACGCACAAAGCGTTTCATTTTAGTAACCGTCGCTAAGCGATCGACAGACTGATAATGTACGTATCTATAATAATTACGAGACAGTGATTGAGTAAAGCCTGTCTACTTGTCAACAGATCGATAGGTCCCGCTCACTGCTCACTTCACCAGAAGATTATAAAGCTACATAATTATACTTTTAAAACTTTCCTGGGCGCTTCAGAAAAACAAACAAAATGCTCGCCTCATTTGTAGGAATTTTACATAAGTTCTAAGTTCCAGGCGGAAATGTTTGCAAAGACGAATACCAAGCACATCTAAATGATAAGTCAATATTATGAAAAGTCGAGTGACAAAAACTGAAACAATTTCAGTAACACAATTTGAAATATCTATTTTATTTGGAAGGGTGCTTGTCAAATACCTGTCATGTGTAATAAATGTCCTTCCCTCGTTTACATTTTCAATAAATGAACCGAGGACCTTCGGAAATCTCATTTGGACCTTTGCAAACGTGCCGGGTATGTAAAAGTAGAGTTAGCGTAGTTACCTACCGTGTCAACTACTATTCTTTGCGACAGAATAATTAATTCTAATTTGTGTGTGTGGAATAGTTTGTTGTTTGTAAACTAAGGCGGCTAATTGTCGGGCCGGTGTAATTCGGAATACAACCATATTTTTAGCCATTTACTATGCTAATCGGGTACAGCGCAAATGCGATAATAACACGGCGCAATTGTAAATGAGAAGCGTTTTATGAAAACGATTAATTAATATTCAAATAAGCTAACAAAAAGCTAGCTCTGTAAAACTTTAATGAGTCAAAATATTGGCTTCATTAATTGGTTTTGTAAATATGATCGATGGACTCATTTATTTAACGAAGACACAAATGGGTGACACGATCAGTTGTTCGAATTTCGTAAATTAATGACTCAGATAAAATACAAGTATGTATAATGTTTGGCAAGCTGAAGTTACCGTCGTTGCCGAGAAACGGCTTTTGTGGTAAGTCGTGGTTTACTTATCGGTACAAGTTAAATACCGTCTGATTTGCCCGACCACTTGCACATTATATTATTAATACAATGTGCCGTCAAACGGTTCATTGTATTTGTATTGCTTTGTTGGTTTAACGCGATTGTTATTAATGGTGTTTGATAACTTCAGTTCTACAATAAGTTCTCAATTTGGTGTTCGATATTGTGAATTTATTGTTTTATCACTTTAGTAATTTTCTGCTATTTGCTGAGGTGGAGAAAGATGTGTGACAAAGTTTTTTTGGCCAAGGCCAAAGGGAAGGAAGTAACGATCACTAATATAATCTGAAAGTGAGATAATCTACAAATGTTCGATCGATGGTCTGTTGAAGGTATAGAGTTGCCAGTCCAGTCAAATTGAAATAAATTATGTCTAATTTGAAAGTTGATTGATTGACTTTTATCATCCTGAAAAATTTATGAACATTTCGAGATTATCAGAGCACTATTCAGTTAACACTTTTGAAGCTAAAAACTCGGTTTTAAGGTGGCTCTTCTCGACTCGTCTATCGTCAACGTCGAGTATGGTTAAAAGCTTGTTGCTTTATTTATAGCTATCCAACGCGATGTTTGATGGAGAAGAAGCAGCGCGAAAAATAGAAGATAAAGCCTGAAAACTCCGTTGCCCAAAATATCTGAAGAAAGTGGTGTAACAACAACATAATCACGTAATTGGTTGTATGACAATGTGTCTCGGGTTGGCCGCTCTTAAACTCTTGGTGCAATTTTTTACGACCTAAGATGTTTCAATGACTGGTCTCTTTATATCGGTCTATATTTGAATTTAAAATTCGAAAAAAAAAAAACAAATTATGGAACAACAAACTCTCTGTACATGTCTACATGGGGGCTTACTCTCGAGTTTAATTCCGATTGATCGACATTGGAATTGTGACGTTAGGTACTCTTGAATTCGATGCTATAGCCAAATTGCGTGACCTTTTTGGGAAGCTAAGTAAAATGGGCATTGGACTTGGCGTGTGGTCACGCAATTTTAAACCTATTTGGCGCTAGCATCGAATTCAAGAGTACCTAACGTCACAATTCCAATGTCGAACGATCGGAATTAAACTCGAGAGTAAGCCCCCGGTCACCCATATCCAAATTTAAATATCATATTATGGGCTTCTAATAAAAGTGTTCACTTAAAACTAAACCTAAATTACAGAAAGCTAAAGGCGATACTTGAGTTGGTGTCGATGAATCGAAATTATCTCGAAATATAAATTTAAGTATAGACGGTTATTATTAGTTAGTAGGTAAAAAGACAGCGTGAATGAACGGCGCACTGGGTGAAAATATTGCTTTCTGCACTACTAGTCGCGGGTAAAATTTTCGCACGGACGAATACATATTTTGTAGGCCTATAATAGATTGGTAGGTACCGGTTCCGGGTTGAACACTTTGTTGTGAGATTTATATATGTTACATATCTATACTTATAATAAATCTGTAGAAGTAAAAATTCTGTACATTGAAAATATCAAAAAAATAAATTGCAGGGGGTGTTACTAGACCGACACCGAACCCAAAAATGTGATTAAAAAATTTTTTGTCTGTCTGTCTGTCTGTTTGTTCAGGCATCACGCAAAAACTACCGGTTCGATTACGATGAAACTTGGTATAATTATTCTTTAATATCCTGGGCACCGCACTGGGTACTTTTTATCCCGGAAAAGTATATAAAATAAAAAACAAACTTAATTTTGCGGATCGATCACTAGACCCGATTACTGTACCAACCGCAAATAATAAGTTTGTCGTAAGTTACGTCACCCACAGTAGAGTTCACTAAGGGGCGCTGAACCCGGCTTTTTTTTTAAATTAGCTAGGTACTTAGGTTTACTTTTATAAGGCGTAGACGGTTTAGATTTTAATTTCAACTATAGGTAGGCGCTAGGTGTTAGGGCTCTTCTATAAAGATAATCTTTAAGATTTCTTTATTTTTAATACGGATTTACTTATAACACGATGCCTTCCAGAAAGAGACCATCTCTTTCTGCTACATCGAGACACGCTAGGCGAATGAGACTAGCCAGATCGCAAGAATCAGCTGAGGAGCGAGAATCCCGGTTAAGCCGCATGCGGGATAGCATGACTGAAGCAAGTGCTGATAAATATAAAAAAAGCACTTTACACAAAAAACTCATTGATAAGTTTCGTCGTCCACGCGAACGAAGTCGCGGGCACAGCTAGTAGAAAATATTCCTAGTATATACAGTAGTAATATCGTTTTTTTAGAAAATAAACATGTCGTCCAGGAGCTCTTGAATAGTCCGGTTCTAAATGTAGTCGTTCAACAAACCACACGTCCGTCCATCAGTTTGTCCATATCCATTATTGGATTTGAATCCGGTAGACCTTTTCAGTACTAGTAACACTCAAGTCGTAAGTCTATTGTCGATGGTCCGCATTCACGGTAACAATAGACAAGTTTCCGTAACATGTCGTACGCAGCCCGTTTTGGTACAGACGCGGGTTTTTCGTGTCGTTTGTGGTGAACATGTTCTCTAAGTTAGATCCTCGTTTAGGGATGGCGACAGTCTCCTGAATGTTGGGACAGGAACAGACACGGTTGGGGTTTATCCGTTTTAGTTCTTCTAAAGTACTTAGCTATACTACCTACTATACTTAAAAGTAGTGTCTGACAGCAACCCAGTTTTTAGCCGAACTCTCGAAATGTTCGACTCCTCCTTCAGTTTCGGTCGTTATCGAAATTGAAACTGGCGTCGTAACAGAAAAAGTAAAATACCAAAGCTCGAATACGACAAAAAACCGACGTTAAAAAAGTATGAAACAAGACTTAATGTTTTATTTTTTAACACAATACTTTTTGTCATCTACAGGGCGCCACACGGAGTTTTGTGACACGTCACGTAGCCTATGTTCAGCGGATAATTAAGACGGTTCTAACGATACCTCATTTGTTGAGTTCCGATAAGTAGATTAAGAGCTATGAGGGAACAGATGCACATACTCACATATATACATACATAGCCTGTTAAAACTTTATAAAATAATATTTCGATATTGTTACCTACTTTTTTTATTTAATTTAGTTTTGATATAATTATGCCAAATTTTGTACTGAATACTTTCATAAAATTAACAAAAAACAACACACACACGTGTAAATAAATGAAATACTTCTTAAATTTATAAATCGACTATTACACAAAAATGATAACAAGCGTAGGTACCCACTGGAAGGAAAACCCGGGTCCTGGAACGCAAGGCAAAGAAGAAACGTGGGAGTGGATTTTAGTCAGTAAAAGCCTGACACGCCCACTCCGTCCCAGAGCGGGAAAAATTATTGGGTAATTTTCGATTTAAAAAATAATCAGTTTCTAGGCCTCTATTTTAACCGTCTGATTAAAAACGCAGGTTTCAATAGATCGGAAAATTCGGCCACTTTCTGACCGATACCGAAACCTAAGCCGAAAATAGTTTTTTTTGTTAAAACTAGTCGAAGGTGAGCTTTCGGTCTATCTCTACTCAAAACATAAAGGAAGATAGCTTGGTGGTAGGCGTGCGGGATTGTTCGGATGAGTTGGGAACGCGAAGTCTACCTGAAGGAACACAGCTGAGTTTAAGTCGGTAAAAGTTTGTCAGTCCCTCTCGATTTTCCCAGAGTGGGAGAAGTCATTTGACGATTTCCTATCGCAAAAAAAGTAGGTCGATGGTGATTTTTTACTCGCTCTCTCTGATGGCCATGACCCTCTGGGACACGTTCAGCTTGGCCGCTGGTTTCTTTCGCAACGCGCGCTCCGTAAAGGGCCATAGACCGAATGATCCCCCGTAAGGTCGATGGTGATGCTAAGATATTTAGAACGTAATTAATGATCGAGATTAACCCTATATTCCAAGTCATATCCTCCCACTAATCAGGCGTAGGTACGGCAATCGCATCCATAAGCACAAAAAGTTTCGGGAACACATTAATTGTACGTACAGCTAAGGAGTGGAATTCGCTGCCGGAGTCTGTGTTTCTTGATAGGTACAACCAGGCATTTATAAGTCAAGAGTGAATAGGTTACATCTAGGCAAGCGTGCTCCATCGTTGACTACATCGTCGTTTTCCATCAGGTGATATAGTGGACAAGCGCGGGCTTATCAACAAATAAAAAAATATTTGGCTCCACTTTCAATCGTCAAATTGACAGTTATACTTTATTGAAATTAATTGAAGGTTTTTTCCGTTGTCACCGCGCGCGGCGATTGAGCTGAGTGGAGGTGCTTCAAAGAGATGGACCTAAGTTATGATTACCAAGGTGCTTTTTATAAGCTTAATTTTTTAGTCTGACAATGTTTTTTATTCGGGTTCCGTGCCTCTGTCGGTCATTTTGTTCGCCATGTGTCCGTCTGTCAAGACTCATTTTCTCAGGAACGCGTGGAAGTCTCTAACTGAAATTACCCAATTAGTACTCAATCTCAAGTGTCAGCTAAATCGAACTTATATGCCGTTTATGGACCGTTTAGGCACATATTTTGATACTCGCAAGGAAATCAAAATCTTTAGGTTACTTTCCGTGGACCTAGAATCTTTGCTAAATTTTATTAGCAAGCAGCAAGGTCTAAATAAAAGTACCTTCGAGAGTATACCGAGAGTACACCACTCTTGTCTTACTCTGGGTGCGCAAGTCCGAATCGCATTCGCGCTTTTTAATTAGATAATCAACTCATAAATTCCCATATAAATAAAACAATAAATTTGATTGGGTATGGGATAATAGGTGCTTTCATGATAATTGCAAGCTTGACAGAAGGAGGTAGTTGTCCCACGGTTTAATAGCTACCGTTTTAATCTCCGACGACTTTTCATTATTTTCTGTAAGGTCCGATATTGCTTTCACAGGCCTTTTCGTTCGAGCTACCAAAAACATTTATAAAATCCTGCGTAGTTTCAACAAATAAATTCTTGGAAATGGTCAGAAATCAGACAAAAGATTGGTCTTTTTTACGTTGTCAGAAATGCGTTTTGCATTAGATTTTGTAGCTTTTATACTTACTGCGAAGCTAAAGCTGAAATGCGTAGATAATGGAGAAGGAAGTTGACAGCAGTGGAACATGGATTTCTGTTCTGTTCGCGTAATTTAGTTCTAGGTTTTATCTTTACATGTTCTACTGAAATATTTTACCCTGTGGACGTCCATAATTGCTGCTTAATTTTAACAGATACCGGCTAATTTTCCTTAACAACATGTAAACATGACACCACTGCGTGTTATTTCTAGCTCCTGTACTGTGTGTACTTAATTCACAGAGAAATGTAATGTGTGTGTTTTGTGTGGTTTACATAAAACAATTTGATATTTTAACTAAAAATATATATTATGCACTTTTGAATGAAAGTCAGAAATGATTATCTGAGCGTAGATTCAAGCCTACCGTGGTCACGGGTTGTGCGAAAGAGAACCCCGAGGCTCTGGAATGAAGGCAAAGAAGGAACATGATTAAGTTTTAGTCAGGAAAATCTGGAACGCCCGCCTGCTCCTCCTGAGAGCGGGAGTAGTTATTGACTGATTTCCCAATTAAAAAAAGATCTCTATGGAAAAAATAACTAGGCAAGTTCGAGTCGGACTCGCACACTGAAGGTTCTGTACAAACTAACTTATGTAAATAGGGTAAAACCAGGATAGTTATCCCACTTTTTGAAATTACTTTATATCTCTTTGTACAAAAAGCAAGATTTATATATTTGTAAAATGGGTAGGTACTTTGGTTTATTATCTTCATATTTATAAAAGGAATAAACATTATCTTTGATATTTCCAAAGTATTGGCGATTTTTGCGGACCTCTAAATTTTGGGACAACTATCCCACATAGGGGATAGATGCCTAATCCATGTAAATTACATTTAGGATAGATGCCCCGTCGAGGAAGAGGACATTTATCTCGCAAAAACTATGATCGCACTAAGCCGTCCCATGAAATCGCACTGAGACATGCAACATGGTCAACTTAGTTGTAGTTGCAGAGTCTCTCGATAGACAAATAAAATAACATGTGTTTCATTGGCGAAACTAGAGTAATTGCAATCTAGGCAACTATACCCCGGGGCGACTATCCGGGTGTTACCCTAGTTCAATGCAAAAAAGTTTTTTTTTTTGACGTAACTACAAATCAGATTTCAAATTAATTCCTATACTTGTACTTAGATAAGACCTTGATTCATGCCAAATTTTAGGGTTCTAGGTCAACTTGAAGTGCCTTATGAATTTTGATTCCCTTGAGAGTGTATCTTTTTTCCGTTAACTTAAAAGTTTGATTTTTTCACAGCTTCTTTCGCAGCCCATAGACTTGAGCATATGATTTTAATTTCAACTTGATGCCTCCACGCGTTCCCAAGATAAAGACGGACAACAAAGTGATCCCAAAAGGGTTCTGTTTATTCGTTTTGTGGTACGGAACCCTAAAAGCGTTCAAGAAATTCCAAAGCCATTTTTTTTAATCTTGTTTTTGATGTACTTATGTATTACAAAAATATACATAGTTGCCCATTTTTAGTCAATATGTAAGAACAATATACACCGTAAAATTTTGGTCGTTTTAATCACGCGCAGGGTGATTCGGTACATAAAACTCTATCGATTTGTAAAGATAAAAATTAAAAAATAAAGAACTTTTAAAAAAAAACTCGAATTTATTTACGCATGTACGAAATTAATTTCTTTAAGTTAACGTCAGCTGATCGAGGTCAATGAACTGTAGGTAGTTAGTACGCAACGACCGACAACTCCCTCCAAGGTCATTGACTCGTTTACTTAAAGAAATTAATTTCGTACATGCGTATTCGAGTTTTCGAAAAAAAATACTTTATTTTTTAATTTTATCTTTATAAATCGATAGTGTTTCATGTACCCAATCTACCCTCCACGGGATTAAAACGACCTATATTTAACGGTGTATATAAAAAAAAACAATCCAAAGCTACCAACTTACTTTAATGTAGGTATATACCTTACTTATACATACAGTTGACCCTGTCCACCATTTTACCATTGATGTACCTGCATCACTTATTTAATTAAAGTAGTTTACCTCTCCAACAAAAACACATTAAAATACCCTGTACTCGGACATTTCATTTGACATTTTAACCCTCACTGGTAAAATACCTGTCCCTAATACGTTCCCTAGAAAGTAAATACCGTCTCCCTGTCTTATCTCACGTGAAGTGATAAATGAACTTCGCACGATTCACGTACGCCTAATATAATAGTCACTGTACAATTCAGTTACAGATAAATTCATTTACAAGTGTGTCTCTTCTTTTCAATAAAATTTCTTAACTGTTACCTATAACAATCATTTTGGCATTCAGTTTGTATTTCAAAAAAAACTTCTCATTGAATATGGCTTTTTATGGATTTTATAAGCCATGGGATAAATTCAGTTCCGCACTTACGTAATTTATTATAGTGTAACTATTTTTCAATAATAGTACATTTTGATACAACGGTAGAAAGTTTGTCATTGCGATCGAGGTGGAATTCGCACGAGCCGTAGGCGAGTTATGGATCCCGGCTGCAGTGGGGGTTAACCCGCGCCTCGTGGGGATCAACGCGCGCCCAGCCTGATATGATAAACAATTTTACTACAACAAAATTGTGGCGGGGGCGAGCACGTGCATTTAAAAAAAAAAACAGTCCATTGCGCGCCTAAAAGTGGTGGCATAAGAGCGCGTTTTTGAGTGTGTCCAGAGATTAGGTATTTACTTACTACAAATCTAATACGTAAGAAAATATGCATATGAAAAATTGATATCTCCAATTTCTTCGGCATGTACTTATAGCAGAGTACCTATTATAAGTTTTAGTCATCGTTACAATACTAGTTTACCGTGGCTAACTAAAGTAATATTAAATTAACCGCACGGGGTGATCTGTAAGGTTAAGCATAGCTTACTGAGGTCGGTCTGTAAATGGGTGACCATCTTTACTTATAGTACGTAGCAAATAAGAAGTTTTCTTCAATTGAGACCCGAAAATCAGTTATAATCCTCGTCACACAAGTTGGACCGTCATGAGGTTTTCGGTTTTCGGGGCCTATTCGATGTGGGGGGCAGTAAATGGTTCAACTCATTTACCGCGTAATACCAAGCTTCGACCATCTTCGGAAAGCATGTTAAACCAATGCCTGCCATCCTGGCGGAAAAAAAAAATACATTTTTGACAGTCGTTACGGATAGTAACTCGTCTTGACAGCTATAATGTTTCCCAATAATGTGTTGTGGAAGCTAAATAGGCTGTCACTCCTTTTTAAACACTGGTTTTTAGCTGCATCTGGTAAAAACTGGCAGCTGACCTCAATATAGTTAGGTACCTTAGGTTAGGTTATTGATTAGTTTATAGTTGGATAGAGGATGTCCTACCTACTTTATAACTCATCCTAGGTCAGGGATGGCAAACCTGTGGACGCGTGACACCGATAGCACGTGGTAAAATAATTCAGGCACATCAATACAAGATTACTTAGCGACTAGGTCAGCTATACTCAACCTGCGGCCCGCGGGTCGCGGAGCTTGTCAAGAATTTCTGAATGGCCATGTGGTTTAGCACAATATTGATGGTAATTTTATATTTACTTTATGGTTTGGTAGCAGGGTTCCACAGCTTACTATTTCACTCCTTGATGATTTGTGTTTGAAACAATGATAGTCCCGCTAAAAAAGAAACAAAAATAAAAACTGAACTATGCAACAGTATGTAGCCATTTTATCGAAAACTGTCCTTTTGTCAAAAAAATAAGAATTCTGAATCCGTGTACATTATTTAATGAAGTTTTATTTTACTCTAAGTTATTGCGGCTCATTGTGATAATGGTAGATGTACTATCTGGCCCGAGAAGAAAAAAGGTTGAGTATGACTGAACTAGATAAACTAGGGTTTTACTGCGATCCCGCCTGATGGTAACCAGTATTAAGAGCCTATTCACTCCAGCTTTGAAGACACCTAAATTATAAACGGACGGGAAGACCGCTGCAGGCAAATCGTTCCAATCCTTCGCTGTATGCAGTATAAACGACGAAGCAATACGCTCAGTCGAGACCCTATAACAACGTGAGGGTGGTCACTTGCCGTACGTCATGGTAACATTTACTTAGATAAGAAACATAAAACTTTTAACATTACGATGGTTTCACGGGAAAGAAATCATAGAATCACCAAGTCAA
Source organism: Leucania comma (assembly GCA_958295575.1). Classification (NCBI taxonomy): domain Eukaryota; kingdom Metazoa; phylum Arthropoda; class Insecta; order Lepidoptera; family Noctuidae; genus Leucania; species Leucania comma. The sequence continues at coordinate 9,591,678 of OY282469.1, forward strand.
AATTCTTATATAGTCACATTATTTTTTACACAAAAATAATAATAAGAGTTCTAAAACCATATATCTTTGTTTTCCATATGTCGCACTAGTTTCCCACCAACCGCGTATTGCCCTTGGGGATTGTCACTAGCATAGCGAGTATAGAGATAATCGTAGATTGGTACCATGTTTTATGAAAAGTGTCTAAGGGGCCCCTGCGAGTTGGCTTCTGCCCCTCGTATACCATCCAAGGCTCCAGTACTCAAGGGTCTTGACATGAATAAATATTTAAACAATATTAATGAAAAAGTCCTGGTCACTGTTTGTATAGCTTTTCGTTCCTTTAACTGGAGCGCTGACTGTTCCCGATAACGTTGGGATACTATTTTTTATATGTTTAAGTACTTTTTTGATTTTTGAAGTAGGTATTGGAAAATATAATTTATTTATTTATTTATTAGTGGGAAAACAAATAATAACACATTACAATTTATAGAAAAATAAAATACAAAACAATGTGGTTAAATGTGTAACCAACGACGTTTTCCACGGAAAACACAAAAATAAAAATTTGCAAAGATGCGATTTAAAACTAAACCTACACTACTACAACATTTCATAAATAAACAGCTGCTTTTGTGGTCATGAATAAAAAAAAAAGGAAAACGGAATATAAATAATTTATTCCAAGTTCTCATATACCTAATATACACCTTCACTGACAGTAGTCAAAGTTGGCCATCCCTGGCTCTATTCGATATTCTAAATTAGTCTAAATGCTCTCCGTTCTGTGCTAATCCGGTCTTACTTAGTTCTATTTTAATATTAGATATAAAATGTGAAAAGTATTTATATTCATGTTTCATAAACAATCACGCATCAACAGATTTAGACTAAAACTGGCACATAGTACCCAGTTCAGTCACCGTTCGGTGTTATTCGTGGATACACGCTTGTTCAATTAAAATAAATTTCCAGTGGTTCTCAAACTACTATCGCGATGTTTACCTGCCCGGATTGCAATACCCACCACACTGATGGCCCGACCTGCAGTGCTTGCAAAAGTCAATATGACTTTGGATGTGCTGGGATTACTGAAGCTGGTTATAGGCGTCTAGGGGAAAGGAAGAACAGCTGGCGTTGCCCTAAGTGCAAGTCAAGTCCATTACCCTCTCCTGCCCCAATCTCTCCGGTACCAAGTCAATTGGATAAAATGCAAGAACAGTTGAACCAAATCGTCTTTCAGTTGGCTCCTTTGGCTACTCTTGTTGAAGATGTCAAGTTGATCAAATCGGATGTCAACAATCTAAAGGACTCCCTTGAAATGGCTCATGGATTGATCAAGAATTTCTCAAGTACCATTGACTCCTTGGAAGAACGAGTGTCTTTAGTGGAGAAAGTTGCCACCCAGATTCCAACTCTTCAGGCTGAGATAACCAGACTAAACCGGGAATTGGACGAAAAGGATCAATGGGCCAGGGCGAATAATGTTGAAATTCGGGGGATCCCACAAAAAAGGAATGAAAACCTTTATGAAATAGCCCAGAAAATCGGAAGTTTGTGTGGTTTTCCCATAAAAAAGGAACAAATAAATTATATTGCCCGGGTACCTACACTTGCACCTAATGCAGAGAAACACATAATAATAGCTTTTAATAATCGCTACATTAAGGAAGAACTGGTCGCGTCTGCACGTAAAAGTAAACAACTCACTCTTTCCAATATGGGGTTCTCATCTGCCGGTAACTTTTACGTAAACGACCATCTTACGCAGCGGAACAAGAAACTGTTGAGTAAGGCGAGATCATTGGCAAAAGAACGGAACTTTCAGTACATATGGGTGAAACATTCAAAAATCATGGCCAGGAAAGTGGACGGTTCTCCAGTATTTTTTATAAAATGCGAAAACGACCTTGCGAGGATAATTTAAGCTACTTTAATTTTAATTTAACTTCTTTAATATTTACAATCTATGAAACCTATGTAAAAAGTTTGAGAACCACATTCTGTTCTGAGCGGGGCTATTGTGTTGTGATTTATGACCAGTGTTTTAAAGGTGTCAACAAGTTAACGCACATATCTATGCAATACTCAATGGCATTCTCGTACTTACTGACGCGCCTACTCATACTTATAGCGGTCGCTTTCGCGCGCACACTTAACTACTTAAGATTGAATATGTCTTTGCATCTATGTCGGTTTCGATACACGGTACGGATGTCAGTTAAACGAAATAGTTGTGGGTTTACCTGCAATGTTAAAATAAATAAGCGTTATTATATTTCTATTATAATTATGATCCGATTGTTGCGTTTTATAGTTATGGTATACTATTTGACACGTTTTTATCTATCTCTTATACAAATATTATCTGTGCTTGGCTCTTTGCGTGTCGTGTTATTGAATTCGCGACAATCATATCGTCCTGTTTTTATGTTATTTAGGTTTGAGTGTGTTAATTTGACGACGCGTACATTGTTGAGCTACTCACCGTGCGAAATATTTAACAATATAACATTTTCAATTAATTGGCTGCGCTGTAGTTTATGTTTTTGTTTTATTGATGGCTACTTCTAATTTAAGTGTGTACTATCAAAATACTCGGGGACTGCGCACGAAGACGCACATATTTAAACGTAATCTCCTTCTTTCATTATATGATATTGTATCGTTGACTGAGACGTGGTTATTGGAGGGTGTATGTGATAGTGAGTTGTTCGACGAAAGGTATGTTGTCTGGAGGCGGGATAGGAACTATGTTGCGACGGGGGAAAGATACGGTGGCGGCGTGCTGTTAGCTGTTCGTCGTGAGTATGCTGCGGTTGAGCAGCCCGATTGGCGCTCGACGGCTGAGGATATTTGGGTCACCATAACATTAAAAAATAATAGTCCTGTCAGTAGATCACATCGACTGCATGTATGTACTTTATATCTTTGTAAAGAAAAGTCAGGTAATTCTTTCAATACGCAACTGCAGAATTTCACCGAAAATCTTTCCTTTATTGTTAACGCCCACCCTCAGGATGCGTTCCTGATAATGGGCGATTTTAACTTAAGTCATATCAATTGGTCAGGCGATTTAGGTTCTCTACAGCCTAGTGGGATTAATGGTGAATCTCAGGTATTCTTTTTCGATACCTTATCCGAATGTGACCTCAACCAATATAATTTAAACAGGAATGCAAATAACAGACTACTGGATTATATATTATGTAACTATAAGGTAACGGTAACATCATGCACAGACCCGTTGGTACCGGAAGATAGTCATCATAAGTCGTTAGATATAGTCCTCGATTTTACCAAGGAGTGTTTGTTGAAAAGTAAAACCAGACTTAAATATTATTATAATAAAGCGGACTACGGAGCCATAAAAACTTTCTTAAATAACATAAATTGGCAAACATGCTTAAATAATAATACATTAGAGGACGCAGTACAATTATTTTATAAACACCTATATGATGTCATTGAGCAGTATGTTCCTCACAAATTAATAGCCTCTGACTCTTTCCCACCTTGGTATTGTGCTCCTTTAAAGAAACTTCTCAAAGAGAAGTTCAAATTCTTAAAAAAATTTCAAATATATGGTAATACTAGTGACCATGATACTTTTTGTCTTCTTCGTGACCGTGCCAAACGATTGGAGAAAGAATGCTACTTAAAATATATAAAACACGCGGAAGATGCAATAATTAAATGTCCCAAGTCTTTTTGGTCGTTTATTAAATCAAATAAAAAGGGATCGAACTCACTCCCATCAACTATTCATTATAATGGTGTTCCAGCTGATACTGGGGATGAAATATGCGATGTGTTTGCTTCTCATTTCCATTCAAACTTTCTACCTCCGTCTACATACTCTTCTTCAATACCCATGTCTATTGATAACAACGCACCAAGCAACATAGGTAGTATAGAAGTCACTGCTGACCTAGTTCTTAAATTATTAAAATCTTTAGATTTAAGTAAGGGTGCAGGGCCCGATAATGTGGTACCATTATTTATTGTCTCTTGTGCTACATGTTTAACTGAACCTCTTGTTATTCTTTATAAAAGGTCTATCTCGGAAGGACTTGTACCTAAAATATGGAAATCTGCATTTATCACACCCATACATAAGAGTGGTAGCAAGAGTGATGCTAAAAATTATCGCCCCATTTCCAAATTATGCATCTTTGCTAAGATACTGGAAAAAATCGTATATACACAAGTTTATGAGAGTATCTCACCAACTTTGATCACGGAGCAGCATGGTTTTGTAAGCAAGCGGTCAACTTTATCTAATCTGCTGTCTTTCACAGAGTTTACGACGTCTAGCATGGATGCTGGTGGACAGGTCGATGCAATTTTTACTGATTATAGTAAAGCGTTTGACCGAATCGACCACAAAATATTACTACAGAAGTTACTCCAAGCTGGCATCCATGGAGACTTATATCGGTGGTTTGTTTCGTACATTGAAAATCGATCGCAAGCAGTGGTTCTGAATGGGTACCGTTCTAAATGGAGCATCGTCCCGTCTGGGGTACCGCAGGGTTCTTTGCTTGGGCCCCTTCTTTTTAACATATTTATAAATGATGTCACTCAATGCATTAAATACTCACAATTACTCCTTTATGCTGACGACATGAAAATTTTCAAAAAAATTACCAGCTTTGAAGACTGTCAGCTTCTCCAAAATGATTTAGATAGTTTCGAACAATATTGTTTAATCAATAAATTAGACTTAAATGTCAAAAAATGTTTTTTTATAACCTTTACTCGTAAAGTCAAAATTATTAAATTTAAATATTTTATCAAAAGTCATGAGTTAGAACAAGTAGACTCAGTACGGGACCTAGGTGTCATTCACGACTCCAAGCTAACTTATGAAAGACATGTAGATCATATTGTCAAAAAAGCTTACAGGACCATGGGCTTCGTCTTGAGAGCCAGCTCTCAGTTTTCAAACTTGAAAGTACTTAAAATTCTTTATTGCTCTTTGGTGCGCAGCGTTCTTGAGTATTGTTCCCAAGTGTGGAATCCTCTCTACAATGTTTATATAGATAGAATTGAATCCATTCAACGTAGGTTCCTGAAACACTTGCAATATAAGTCTAAAACATATGACCCCAATTATGAGGCGAGATGTCGAAGACACCATATCTTACCATTGTACCAAAGAAGAAAGTTTTCGGATATTGCGTGCCTTGTTAAAATCGCGCAGAATCACATTGACTCACCGGATTTACTATCTCGAGTTAAACTTAAAGTCCCGAATAGAATGACGAGACGTAAAGCATGTGTGGACGTGCCTCAGAGTTCTTCAAACTACAGGCAGAATTCATTTTTTGTGAGGTCCGCTAGAGAATTTAATAAACTTGTTGACTTTCCTGAACTGGATTTGTTTAATTCAAAGCCACGCGTTTTCAACAGAACATTAACGAAATCATGGTTTGGTTCTCTGACTTCAACATAATTTAGTTATTAAATATACTTACCCCAAATTTCACTTTTTTAAATTTTCAAATTTTGCTTAATATTAGGTTATTTACATTACCTGTTATATCACTAAAGATTGATAACAAGCTTTCTAGATGTTTAAATGCGGAAACATGTAAATGGTATTCAGTTGTTTATATCTGTTTCTACTCTGTATGAATACACTGTATGTTTTCCTAATAAAATAAAATAAAATAAATAAATAAAATAAATAAAATAGTGGGCAGGTCCGGAGTGAGGAGGGATGGCAGGCGGTCGCCTCCTTCTGCGAAGCAGTAATGCTAGCAAAGGAGGAGGCCGACCGCATCAGGCAGAGGCAACGGGGCGCTCGCCCCAGCCGCCGCCGGGATTCCGATCCCGATTTCCGGCCACCTTAGGCGCGGGCTTGCGGACGACGTGCAGTGGGTAGCACGCTGTCCGATCGTCCGGTAACATACCGGACCGAGCCCAAGTCGTCGACGGCGCGTTCTGTTCCCGCGCGCCTCAAGGAGCTGTCAGCAAACCGTAGAGGCCCAGCCTGCTAGCTGCAGGCAGGCAGGGTCGAAGCCTGCTGGGGTTAGGGGCCGTTTTCTGATAGGAAGGCTCAGCCCCGGCATGATAGGCAACGAAGGAACGGGGTAGGTTTTTAGTCAGTAAGAGTCTGACACTACTTCCCGCTCCACCCAAGGGCGGGATTCGTCATTGCCATTACCTACCATAAAAAAAAAAAAAAAACATAGTGGGCAGGTCATGACTTTATGACTTTCCACCTTGTTTTTATTTGTTTAATCTTAATTTAATTTAATCAAAGTCGCTTATGTACTTTTAAATTTTGATGCCAAGAAGAGTTAATTAAACATACTCGGAAATGAAGCTGTTTTACTGTCTAATGATGTTTAGACACTATTTCCATTATTACTTAAATAGATAAATGTGAACTAAAAATTAAAAAAATTAAAATAGATTTTTGATACGTAGGTAGGTATAGGTCGTAAGTTCATCAACTCACGCACAGGCAAATCCGCTGGTAAAAGCATAAGGCTTCTAGAGAAGGTAAGAAACCATTTTTCTTTTCTCTGTGGACTATTTGTTACATGGGTGACCACTGTAAACCTTGCTAACTTGCAGATCAGACAGTTCTCGTCCGTCATTGAAAGCAGCCCAACCATAAAACGCAAAGACATCATTCCAAGTCGGTCGCAATTCTTTCGGAAAGTCTTGCATCTTAGCTTAATATTCTCACAAACGATATTGCATGTGGGAAAAAAGTCTATATATACACCGTTAAATTTTGCTCTTTTTAATCGATTCGGTACATGAAACACTATCGATTTATAAAGATAAAAAAAAAAGTACTTTATTTTTAAAACTCGAATTAATATACGCATGTACGAAATTAATTTCTATAAGTAAACGAGTCAATGACTTTGTAGGGAGTTGTCGGTCGTTGCGTAATAACTACCTACAGATCATTGGCCTCGATCAGCTGACGTTTACGTGTGAGTATTAAAAGTAAAAAAAAAAGTTAAAAAAAATACATACAGCCAAACATAGAACCTCCTCCTTTTCGAAGTCAATTTATTTCTTCGCAAACTGACACTATTACTACATGACAGAAACTCGTGAAAGTTAAACAGAGAGAAAAAAGCACGTATAAATCGTAAATAAACACACTCTTGTCATAACGCCAATATGTTATGTACCAACTTAACACACCATAAAAAAGCAACGTTGGCCCCACACTTTTACGACGAACTTCATAACCAGCATGATCAAAATCTTTATCTTCGCACGGACTCTAACAATGGGCTTAAACTTACAAGTAAAGACGAAAGAGCTTTGTAAACTTTATTTTTCTTTCATTCTCAGTTCTGCATGGATGTTTGTGAATAAAACGTGAATGCGAGCGACTGAGGGTTTACTTAGCCAACACAATTTTAAGGAAACTCTAATGAGTTCCATATTCGTTTTCGTATGTTGGTATCGAACTTTGCCCTCAAAAAAGTAAGGTTCCTTATTATTGTTTATTGATCGTTATAAGTTTTACTGCCAATTTTATGAGTTGATTTTCATTGCAAGTTTATTGTAATATTTTTTTTTTATAGGTACTTATGAACTAACATACAAATATATAGCTTCTAGGTTTTTGGCGGGATTTTTTGTTGCAAATTAATTTCTAGTGATAGTTATTATGTTGCAAAATTGATATAGTTTAATATCCCAAGTAGATATGTAGATGGACAATAAGCGAAAACATTGAAACAGGGGCGATTTCGGTAAAAAGGTGCTAAGATTTATAATAATTGTAATAGCAACTAGTTCAGCTACCACAGCGAAGTTTGCTGAGAAGGGTGACTCGATACATTTGCTATGGCATAGGTACTGCAAAAACGTAATACATAGTTTACACGTGGGACCAGCTTCGCTACTCTATAAACGGGGTTTCCCCATTTACTCAATGCTACACAATGGCGATTGGCCGAAGCTGGGCCCGCATATAAATATTAAGCATTAGTGTATTACATTCGCGTTCTAATGGAACTCAAAGTAACATAAACTTAAAAAAAACCTACTAATAATAAATATTGTGGAATAAAGTTGTCTTTATTTATATTGTTATTATACATCGTGCAGTTTAGAGTGGTTTTGATTTAAAAAAAAAAAATATTTGCCACAAATATCGGATTTCATGAACATCGGAGCTGTAATTTGCAATGTATTATTTCATACTGCGGGCTTATTACAATTTTAATTAGGTATACTTAATACAAAATTAAAAGCCGATTACAAGCTACCGAGCCACCTCCGCCGTCCTTACCGATAAAAAACAACATGACATGTATGTAAACAGTTCGTTTCCATAAATAATGCCTTTTCGATGTTTTATGCCTTTTCGATGTTTCGTAGCCACCGTGTTGGCTGTTGTTCATAAGTAATGCGGCTTTTTTCAGAAGTTGGAAATTCTTTTGCAATACACTTAAGTACCTACTCGATAATCTGCTCTTATTCTTACCGCTTTTAAGCACGCAATTTGCTACTTTTCGTGCTAGTGCGGAAAAGTGTGCACGCTCGCCCCCGCTGGGCGCTAAGCGAACCCCACGAGTTATGCACGCATCAACCCCTAAGAGTCGCGTGTTAACCCCCGTTTATTGATTTCTTCGTACGTGTATTGAAAACCGTCGTTTGATACAAGTAGAAATTGGTCGCTGCAGCACTCGGCTCCATAACGCCCTTGCCTACGGCTCGTGCGAATTCCGCCTCGGTCACAATGACAAACTTTCTTCACTAGTTCTAAAATGTACTACATATTATTCTGTTTAGCACTATATATCACTTGATAAGCGACACAGATCACTGGAGGTAAGCGTTCCCTGGCGTCAACCACATCATTGTGCGGTTGACGCAAGGAAACTTTAGTCTAGAAGTAACTTATTTACTCCTGACTTAAAGAACCCCAGTTCAGACTCAATTACTGACTCCAGTTCTTAACTGTATGCATTATTAAAGTATTCCCTTTACAGCCAATGTAACATAAATATATGCATTAGGTCATCATCTCAATTCGTTTATTTATGCTGTTTCGGCCCTAAATTATGAGGACTTGATAGCACCTAAAGCGCGGTAAATCTCAACTGCATAGGTACAAAAGAAAGAGATGCGCAAAGACACAATACTTGCAAGGGTAGAATGTCGATCTTCAAAACATCGAAAATTTAAATATCGATTGTGTCATTACTTATATCTAAAGTTATTATAACAATTAGGTAGGAATAAATACCTACCTAAGGTTAAAATGACTGTCCAATATTGAAATAACGAGTGATAAAAATATCTAATGATTCAAAATATCGATATTCATTCTACTTATGTTCAAACTGTCAACATTTAATACGCCTAAGTTCAATAAAGTTATAAATACCTACGTCGGTTAAATTAAAAGCCATTGCTTCAAATCTTTAAAGTATTGTACTGGTACTCTGTAGTTGATTTTTCAATTATATTTTTGATTATTTAACGAAGAGAAGGATTATTTTCTTTAATATTTTGTATTGTCCATTGATATTGATTATAAGATTTTTTTTATTTTATTTGCGTTCAAATCTGTTTTATTTTAATAAATATAGCGCTCGCGGGCCGCTGTCGCGGCTCTGCTCGCTTCGATTTTTTTCGGCAAAACGTTGTTTTATAATAATCTAACAAAAAATCAGAATTATTGCATGTATATTTAGTTTGTTTTTAATTGATAAAAGTTCGACGCATTTTCACGATAAACTAGCTGTTTTATTTTGAACACACTACCTACCTATCTAGCAATTATTCTGAAGAATAACATATATTTTTTGATTCTGATTACTGCAGAGTATAGTGTTTTGCGCATAAAATACTATATAATTATTTCCTTCAATCAGATTCCTATTTTTGGAAATACCTTCATCTTTTGGAACGATGCTTCAGTTTTTCAGAAGGTTAACGAAAGGCCACGCTTTCAGTACTGCCTCCTTTGTCAAGTAACCAATTATATACATGTCATTCAGCTTTATACTTACCATGAAACGTTTACATGAGACTATTTACCACATCGGTCACATTTGAAGTGGCCTCCTGTTGTCAAGTGCTCATAAATACTGCTACTAAGTAAGGGTCAAGTTGTATGTAAGATGCACGGGTTTCTAATAGCATTGTCCATGTATCACCCAGTATATGATGTAGCATCTAGAGCGAGGCAGATTCTTGTAAATTATTTTATGTAATGGCCGTGGGTGCAGCGGTGAATTTAGTACAATGGACTTGGATATAAACTACACGGGAAAACTCAGTATTGTCCTGGTTTCTGCTAGATTTTCATCTTTACAATTTAGATTTATTTACACGTGCTTTTTTCTACTTACTTCTTTGTAATGACGGGTTAAGTTGAATTTTGCATTAATGATGAACCACTTTAAAAACAAATTCAAGTTTAAATTTCTAAAACGATGTAAAGTTAAAATCAGGAACTGAATTAATTTTGCCAAAGTTTTCCCTAGTATGAATGACCTTTAAATAAGCCTACTTTACGGTTTGAAATTCTCTTAATTTGGATTAAAACGTTGATGTTTGTATTAACTTTTGGAAACAACTTACATTTTATTATTAAAACTTATCAACCCTTTTTCAAATCACTGTCCAACGCAGTTAGAAATATCTTAATAATGAAATTAACTGTTCCCAAGGGTGGAATCCATCAATATCCAATTCGCTAAAGTTAATCTATGGTAGTGGATCAGACGGTGAGTGGGGTCCTATTGACATGTCCGAATGTACGATCAGTGACTGAAAGCCGTCATGAGAAAACCCGATCCTGATAAAGTAATAGGTTTACAGTTAAAATGCTTGAGTAAAAGCAACGAATCGATACTATAATCTGATGTAATTAACTGTAATTAGAAAATGAGATGTGGCCACGTTCTTGTTCTACGAATTAAAAGGCGACATTTCTAATTTAGAAATTCTATGAATAACTACTACTTACTAATTTTTTTTGTTTGTGGGCTCGCACTTGGCCACTGTCTCACCTGATGGAGAGCGACGATGGAGCACTCTGGCCATGAAGGCACCTATTCACGATGTTTTAGCAATCAGGAAACACAGACTCCGGCAGGAAATTCCTAACAAGCTAACCAGTTCATCAATATAAAGGGTGCAGTCGCTGTGGCCGGAATCGGCTAGATGGCATCATCATTCATCATAAAGGGTGACTGGTAATTAGTGACCGATACTTAAACACGTGATTTTAGTCATGATAGCAAACCACTTTTATTATGGGATCAAACCTGAAATCACGTAAAAAATCAGCAAGTTCAGTACATTTGACCAATTAAGCGAACATAAATGTATTGACTTATCTTTTTGCACACTGCACCGCTGCGTCTTTCTGTCAGCACTGGCCAACGCCGAAAACCAGCGCTGTGTGCTCATCGCTTTTTGCATGAGGGCACAGCTTTATGCTAAGCGTTCGGCCGTTTTGCACGGATGTGACGCATATCTTTTCTTTAAAATGTTATGTTTGTCTAGTTTTTAGGTGCGTCATTCCATGTAAATAAACTGTTTTCCTTTCTTTCTTTCTGACCAGCCGATTTTTTTCATGATTTCACGTTTATTTTTATTTATTTTATTTATTTTTATTTTTATTTTACGGCACTCCAACGAATTGTTCGCAGTAACATTCTAACATTATAACATCTTATTAAAAACAAATTATCACAGCGAATTCTTCACTTAAAGGTGTGCACAGCACTTACAAAATTAACATTTACAAATTTGGACAGAGGGAAAAGCGATCAAACAATTAATCAATGAAGTAAAATAAATCAAATGAAAATCATATTAAATCAAATCAATATTAGATCAAATTTAAATTAAAAAACAAAATAAAATCAAATTATAATCTAGGTAAAAACAAATTAGAATTGAATTAAATCAAAATAAATCAAATTAAATTAAATCAAACAAAAACAAATAATATCAATCATAATCAAAATAAATTAAATTAAATTAAATTAAATAAATAATATCAAATATAATCAAATAAAATAAAATCAAATTAAATTCAAGTTAAAGTTAAAGTTACATTAAATTAAAGTTAAAGTTAAGTGGGCGGGTAATGGGCGGGTAATAAACCGTCATTGGCGTCCTTGATTTACGGTTTGTTGCAATAAGTGCTTCCGAAACTGAGCCAAGGTATTGGAGAAGATGTCAATGCTATCGGTGCGAGAGTGAGTTTCATTATACGTTCTCATCATGCGGTTCAAAGGCGCCGATCGTCCAAGGTTTGTTCGAGCAGCATATGGCAAAAACAGATCTAATTTACGGTTAGGCCTGGTTTGACAATATCGAGGGACTGATATGTTTACGCCATCCAGAAGTTCAGGTACATGGATGAGACCATTGACAATTTTGTATAAAAATATTTCGTCCATAGTTTTTCTGCGGTCTTCTAGGGTTGTTAATTTGAAGTAGCTTAACCTGTCAGGGTAAGTAGCTGTATTAGGACAGCTGCTTGACTTGTACCGCAGATATCTGGTGAAAACTCTTTGGACTCGTTCAATTCTATCAATATGAACTCTGTAGCTAGGATTCCATACCTGCGATGAATAATCCAGCACACTTCTGACAAGGGTGACGTAGAGAAGTTTAACACTTCGATCCACAACTACCCAACTTGTTCATACAAAAGTAGACTCTAAACATCGGAATTAAGGCCTATAGTGGCGTGGATGTGAGAGGACACCGGTGTCCTCTGAGCTAGGACAGATTAAGAGCACGCACGGACTTAAAGTCGTGGCAGACACGCTTCAGGAATCCCAGCATTTTGGTAGCCTTCTTGACGATATTATCTACATGAGGAATGAAAGTGAGCCGACTATCGAGGTACACACCCAGATCGCGAATCGTATCAACCTTCTGAAGCGTTAGACCATTCAGAGAATACGAGGATTTAAATTTATTGCGTTTCCTTGTGAAGGTCATATGGTAACACTTTTCAGCATTAAGAGTCATCTTGTTTTGTATGCACCAATTGTGCACTGAGTTTAGATCCTCTTGTAGTAAGGATATGTCTCTTGCTGAGTTTATTTTCTTGTAAAACTTAAGATCGTCTGCAAAAAGCGAACAGTCACTGTGTTTGATACAGTTCACGATATCGTTGACGAATATTAAGAACAAGATTGGACCCATATGAGACCCTTGTGGAACTCCGGAGGTTGAATAATAAAAAGAAGATTGATGCCCCTTTACTACGACTTTTTGCTTCCTTTTGGTCAAGTAGGATTTAAACCACTGGAGAAGTTGGCCGAATATGCCAAGGTTAGATAGTTTTTGAAGCAGTATCTTATGGTCAACCTTGTCAAATGCACTGCTGAAGTCAGTGTATATGGAGTCGACTTGTGAATGACAATCAATAAGTCTGCTAAGGTCATTGACGTAAAGGGTCAAGTTAGTTGTGGTGGATCTTTGTGTGCAGAATCCATGCTGTTGGGGAACCAGCTCTGTTTTAAAGTGCGAAGTTAGCACAGGACACATCATGGATTCAAAAACCTTTGAAAACACAGACAGGATTGATATTGGCCGATAATTTTTACAGTAATTCGCTTCACCTTTTTTGAAGATCGGAACTACATTTGCTTCTTTCCATTTAGAAGGGAATTCTGCTGTTTCTATAGAGCAGTTGAATATAATTTTAAGTGGAAGGGCTAAGCTACTCGCACAGTTTTTAATAAGTATTGGTGGTAAACCATCCGGTCCTGAACCCTTGCATACGTTTAGCTTTTTTAGTGTTTTAAAAACATCCCTTTCAGAAAACGTGACCAGACCCAAACTGTTTTGGGGATATTTGTGACTTTCCTGAAACGAAGCATGCAAGGTGTCATCCGATGAAACGAAGGTTGAGGAAAAATGAGCTGCAAACAGCTTACAGACCTCTTCTCCAGAAGTAGCTATCTGATTACCAAGTTTCATTTCGGACGGTATATCATTGGACTTGGACCTCCTTGCCTGCACGAATGACCAGAAAACTTTGGGGTTATGTATTAAGCCCGTCTCGATTTTCCCCATATAACTATTGTAGCTAGTTTTTATCATAGCATTAGCTCTTTCACCCAGCAATCTGTATTCGTATTTATCACGAGGGTTCCCATAATTTTTAAACCGTTTTCTAAGTTTTTCTTTTTCATTTAAGAGCCTTATAAGGGCCTTCGGGAACCAAGAGGGGTACAATCCTATTGCATTTTTTGTTTTTGGTACGACCTCATCGATGATATTATGAAGGTGTGTGTAAAGCACTTCTACCATTGCACTGACATCCTCACACTCAGTAAAGCACTTAGTCCAATTTACTTCCTTTATTCGCTCATTCAGTAATGTATAGTTCGCATTACGGTAATTGTATTTTATCGCGCGTTTACATTTTAGTAGGCTTACAGAAATATTTCTAATAACAATCTCTAATGGTGGGTGATGAGAGTCTACAACCGACAGGGGGGTTTTACATTCATTGACAAATCCACCTGGAAAGTTACTCAGAATTAGATCAAGGGTCTTTCCAAGTTGGTTTGTTACAGGATTTAATTGTTCAATATTATTTAAGGATAAGCAGTCAATAAACGAGTAACCTATTGGATTATTATAATTACTTGGTGATGTCGATGTACTTTGAGTTCCAGGTGCCTCTAAGGTCCATTTGATAAATCCAAGATTGAAGTCACCAGCTATGAGTGTTTGAGTTTCGGTCATGTCGATGACAGTAGAAATCTTGTCCAGTAACGAGTCAAGTGTTTGATGCTGTACAGGTGGTGGAAGATACACAGCACAAATGTTCAGGCGTTGGACCCTTGTCCCAGTTGTAATTTTCAGGCTCACCCATAGGTTTTCAGAGTCTGTCTCAAACTGAGACATGCGAACAGAGTCAATAGATTTAAGAACAGCTATTAAAACCCCTCCACCCTTGTTCTTCTTCGCATTCGTCGAGGCTCTGTCTCTGCGGTATATATTGTACCTAGAATCAAGTATTTCCCCATCGTTAATACTGTCGTCTAACCATGTTTCTGTTCCAATAATTATATCATAGTTCTTGTTATACGCGTTAAGCATAATGTTACTTAATTTGGTTCTCATTCCTCTAAAATTCTGGTAATAAATATTGAATTTAAAGTTTTAGTACACGGTTTTATACAGGTGTTTGAAATGAAAGAATCAGAGCGACGCAATTGCTTCAAGGCTACGTATTTGTTTGGCTGGTAGACCATCTGATTTCCGAATAAGGATGCGTCCATCTCGCACCCATACGTACTTGTAGCCTTTGTCACGTGCTGCTTTTCTTGTTGCCGCATGTAATTCTTTGTTTAGAGGAGAGAGATGCTCGGATACAAATATTGGCTTCTTTGGGCCCCCATAGCCTAAAAGACTCGAGTTCAACTTATCTGCCGGGTTATCTTTGTTAAAAGTCATTACAGCAGCTAACAACTCGTCACGGGCAATTATGCTGTTCAACTTTACAATCACGCTTCTAGGATTGTTGTTTTTCGGATCAAGTTTTCTGACTCGCACAGCTGATATAATATCTTTCTCTTTTAAGGTGCTTGAAACCGCCTTTCCCAGTTGTGTCACAGTTTTAACCAAATTCTCGGATTTATTCTCCGGCACTCCGTTGACTTCTACATTCTGCTGGCGTGAGTTCTGTTCTAGCATATTTAGTCTGGTAGATAAATCCGTCACAGACTTTTTGAGTAACTCGTTGTCTTTTTGCAATTGTATGTTTGTGCCCATGCAGCTATCGAGTTCACTTTTCAGCTGGTCGAACTGGTTACTCACAAATTGAACCGACATTTCGAGGCCTTTGAGGAGTACAAGAGCTTCTTTTAATTCGCTTAATTCAGTAGCAATGCATGCTTTTAGGGTTGTTGAGATTTCGGTGATCACAGTAGTTTTTATTTCACGGCGAATAGTCTCCAATAACTCATCAGAAGCAGGATCTTCGATCTCAGTAGAAGACAGACTAGAAGGCGAGGGTCCCACGCGGGGTCGTTTCCATTGTCGATTAGATGCATTTTGATTTTCAGGAGTGTGTAAGATCGCTTTCTGCTTGTCCGCGTCAGACTGAACGGACGTTATGTTTGCATCATCCATTGGCTTTGGAGGGGTACGAGCAACGCGAGGCATAATTCAATTACTTAATATAAATTCAATTGCTTTGTGAAGTCTTCCAATAGCAATATCTTTGGGGTGGCGCCACTAGTCACGACGCAGTTAATCTATTTTGTTCCGTAGCTGGATCGTACACACTTAGTCGATTATTGCTATTCGTTGCTTATTTCTGAACGCAACTCATTTTCGCTATTTTATTTAAAAACCAATCAATGCCACCACTGAACGCAGCCTTAGCGAGATGTCACCAAGAACAACAGTGACGTTATATTTTGTATGTTGTGTGTGTTATTATGCGTATGCGCAATTCCAAAAACAGCTGTGAATCAGCTGTTTTTCGTGGTGTGAGTGCGTTTTGAAAATTTTGAGCAGTTGGATAGATCGGGCTATTAAGAATTAACTCACGAAATCCGATGCAGGCAGTGAGGATTGATGTTAGTTTCACAATATTGAGGTTATGTTTCGGAGTCGCAACAAAAACTGATTTACTATTCCTCGCAAATACACTCAAATTATTATTAAAAATTTCAGGAGATTTAAAATAGTTGTTTACTAAGCCAGTGTTACCAGCACCAAGTTTGGTTCCATAGTAAAAGTTGTAGGTTATCATGACTACAATCACGTGTCAATCAATCGTCGGTCACTAATTACCAGTCAGTCTATATAATATGATATATCCATATATATAAAAGGAGAAACTGACTGGCTGACATATCAACGCTCAGCCGAAACTACCTGAACTAGGAACGTGAAATGTTGCACAAAGCTTCAATTTATGACGTAGACAAGCATTAAAAGAGGATTTTCTCAAATTCACTCCTGGGAATTAAACGGGTTCAAGGTTTGTGTGGAGAAACCTACATTTATGCGGGCGATGCCGCTGGCAGAAGCTAGTGATCTATGAATATACAAAATTAGAAAACTAACTGCGAAAACATTATTAAATTGGTAGAAAAGCATAAGCGATATAAACCCAATTTAATGAAGATAGTTAAAAAAAAAATTGTTTACGAGATGTAAAAATGATTTAATGTAGCACAAAAAAAAGCCTTTTAATTATGACGTATGCACTGGAGGTGTATGCCAACAATTAGCAGGCAGATGCAGCCGCGACTGCAGGCGATGCCGAGCGTGCACGCTAACTTACTTCAGGGGACTTATCATTTTCTTCTTTGTCCGTTTCGGTTGGCATTATCCATGACGTGTTATGTATTTTAAAATGTAAGTCATCCCATCAAGACAGGGACGGAGCCATACATTCCATATAGCTCCACCCCTTTAGCAGTTTAGTTTAGGTCCTAAATTGACATGCGCGATGTGAACGCTCAACGCGGTGACGGAATAATTAGACTTGTTTTCTTGTTCATTGATTGGTTTCACTATGACCTCTTCTATAGTGTTATTTAGTAGGAAGAATTCTGCCATCGTAATTAAAAAGGGCACAACTAACATTCAATTTATTCAATTCTATTTTATTCGGAATCAGAAAAAAAATCTGATTCCGAATAAGTATTTAAATTAGTATTTATTTGTGTACATAGGTTTAGTATAAATTTTGAATTAGATTTAAATTTAATCTAAAAAAATTGTTGTGCCCTTTTTAATTAAAACGTCAGAATTAAGTTTATGATTAGATTCAAGTTTGAACTTGACCATCTCAAATAAATTCCTATACCTACACTATTGCAACCAAATATCCGTAGATGGCTAAAACTTACGTACCTGGTCTATTACAGTAGATCTCACGAAGAAATTTATACTCCAAAGTTGGTAGTTAGTATGAGTATTTGGGTAACGATAAGAATTTTAATGAAACTACCTGAGCTGGGTTAGCTTAACTGAAATTTATTGAAATTCTGGTTTTAGTTTTGGTGTATCTTAAGTTTAGCTTAAGAGCCAATATAATATTTGAAGATTCAATTTAAGATTCAGTTGCTAAATTTTAGCTGACCATTTACAAAACGGTTATTTTTTAGGGTTCTATACCTCAAAAGGAAAAAAACGGAACCCTTAGGGATCACTTTATCTGTATGTCAAGACCCTTTATCTTGAGAACGCGTGGAGGTATTCCGCCTTATTACAAAATGCGATCTAAAATAATTCCGGAACTGTTACTAGTTTTAATTTGCATTAAAAATAATAATAGTCCCTGAAATACATTTAGATCGTTTTTAATTGGTATTAAATTTAGTAATAGTCCCAAAAACTACATTTAGATAGCGTTTAATCGGTATTAAACCTAGTAATAGTCCCGGAACTATATTAGATCGCGTTTTGGAATAAGGGGGATTGAGTAGCTGATATTAAAACCATATTCTCAGGTTTGTTGTCCCTTGAAGCTGTGAAAGCATCAAAGTACAAAGTTCAGAAAAGTGGTACAAAAAAAAGGTATGGCCGTTTATAGTCGCAACTCTCAAGAGAATCAAAATTCATAGAGTACTTCCCGTTGACCCACATCCTGAAATTAGGCATAAAGCAAGGTCTTATAGCAAAGGTATTTTTTTTTGGTTCGAAAATCATCCAATGACATTTCCGCGCTCTTGGGCGAGGCGGGAGATAGTGTCAGACTTTTATCGACTAAAAAGTAGGGAGTCATTTAAGTATAATTACGTGAGCACTACAGAGAGGTAGGAGGGGAGGGCTTTGCTTTGCTTATTTTTGATGATATAGGTGTTGGGTTCTGATGGTGATTACGTCACGAGTGCCTATATATTTTTCAACTTCAACTCTTGGATGAGACACCACAATTTTGCCAAAATTATGTATTTTTTGTATTTTTTTTTAGAAAAATATGTCATTTTATCAAAATCACACGAAAGTGAGCATACACACTTCACTGAGCAGTTGAAAACTTAAATTCATGGATTCGTGTGTCATGGACTGATGACTGATAATTTGAATTAATGTGCCAAAATATAAGTTGTTTTTTTTTTTTAGTTTCGTTTGTTTTTTTAGTCTTTTCAGAAACTAGAACCTTGAAATTTGGACCCCCTTTCGCTAGCGGTTATGTCCACGTGGACTAAACCGTACAAAATACTGCATCTTCAGGCCGTATTTTCAGAGACGCGGCGCGTTGTGCGGCGCGTTGGGTGTTTCGTCGTACATTGCACCAGCAGACCTCGAGCACTTAGGAAAAAAATATTTTAAGTAGATAATATATGTGTCCTTTTCTTTGTGAGGGTTAAAACAAAAAAACTATTTCTATAACAAACACACAATGACACAAATCGGTCCATCTATTAAGTTGTGAAAACGATACAGACAGAGTTAGTTTTGGATTTATAATAAATCAATATGTATCTTAGTAATACTCTAGGGGCTAATTTAATAGTAGTACATTCTATTTGAAATATTTGTTATTTATTTATTGTGCACACCACAGGTGCACACTACACGTGTAGTCTTTTTTATTTAACCCAAAGGTTGACTGATAGAGAATGCTTTGTTGCATTAAGTCCGCTTATGTACCGCTAGCACTACTGTACCTGAAGTTTAAATAAATAATATATAAATTGCGAATAATATAATTATACGGTCGAAAAAAAGTCGTTGACATTGGGCACCTACTGACACACACCCACTTTATCGACATGTTAAGGACTGTTCAGTTAATCTTGAACTGTGATATGGTGTTGTGACTCTTCGATATATGTAGCTTATAAATTAAAACG
The DNA here is from genome assembly GCA_958295575.1 of Leucania comma. Taxonomy (NCBI): domain Eukaryota; kingdom Metazoa; phylum Arthropoda; class Insecta; order Lepidoptera; family Noctuidae; genus Leucania; species Leucania comma. The sequence goes on from OY282469.1 coordinate 9,611,468, forward strand.
AATTTCATATTTAGGAAAATATGAATTACCTTCAGGGGCTCTAGATCGAACAGGGAAACTGAAAGAAACTGAAATTCATCCTGCATCAGGCAATGCCGGGATTCCGATCCCGATTTCCGGCCACCGTAGGCACGGGCTCGCGGACGGCGAGCAATGGATAGCTTGCTGTCCGTCTGTCCAGTAACAGATCGGTCCGAGCTCAAGTCGTTTACGGCGCGCACTGTTCCCGCGCAGCAGGGCCGAAGTCTACTGGGGCCAAAGATTATGTGAAAATGTTACCCGGGGCCCTGGGACGAAGAAAATGAATGGAACATGGTAGGTTTTTAGTCAGTAAGAGTCTGACACTATTTCCCGCCTCACCCAAGTGCGGGATTTGTCATTGGATGATTTTACTTACCATAAAAAAAATCCTGCTTTGGAATACATTAAGAGAGATAATCTATTCCAAAGCAGGATGAGTTATTTGATGATTTCCCATCTCAAAAAAATCGGCCAAGTGCGTGTGCGTGCCTGGGGTTCCGTACAAACTTTCATATAAAAACGGTTCAATCCCCGAATTTAGTTCTTAATTTAATCATTTAAAGTTGTAAAAGCTTTTTTTACTATTTTAGTGTATAATAAAGTTTAATCTCAATACTCAATTCCTTATTCCATTCTAAAATGTAGACTTAGATGGTAAATATTTGCCAAAAGAAACAATTGTGAATATTGTCGGGCACAGCAAAAGAAGGATGTAATTATTATGCGGAGGTAAGGACTAATCATTTATTCTATTCTATAGCCACCTTAAAAAGCGTGAAAGTGAAGACCTTTAGGTCGAAGGTTTTTGGCCTTCAGGTCTTCACTTTTACCTCATTTTTATGTGTGTGCAAATGTTTTTAATTTCACGATTTTAGATTTCACGAATTAAGAATAAAATTAATCACGAGTGTACGGAATTGTTTTAGTTCAGGTTGTATTTTTTGTTCAAAGAAAGTACACGCTGTTGATGCAGGCACCTACTTTTCCCTGAAAAAAAAGGAAAGGCTGTGTATTTTGTTTTACCTATTTGGAAATAAGGCGAAACTGCCTTGTTTTAAACTTGCATGTGTCGAAATGGCTTTCCTTTGTTTTATTTGCCTTTTTAAATACAACTGCATGCAGTTCCCTAGTTATTATAAATGCGGTAAAAAATAAAACATAAACTGAGTAGAACTTATCATGAAACTATTTAACAGTGTTGACGTGGCTACCGGCCACCTACTCTACTTAGCAAAGTTCTTATGCAATTAACTTGGATGCAAATGTAATAAAAACTGTTTATTGGAGAATTCTTTGGTCGTTCTGAATCGTTTATCGAAATTACCAATTGAATATTCAATTTCGATTGAAACGAAGAAATATTGGAAGCCTTAATTTGACGGCTGGTAATAATATCTTATATTGAATAGTATTTACATGTAAATAACCAAGGTATAAGGAAATTACCTTTGAATTTCAGTTAAACGCGGGGGCGATACAATAAAAACAGTTCGTCCGTACAAATGGCTGCGGATGAATTATTCTATAGAAACAACTGCTAACGTATCAACCAGTTAGCATCGTAAACTTTGTAAGTGGGCCGGTTCTACTTTGTATGAACTAACTTGCCAACTTTCCTAAGACTGTGTGCTTCTGTTCAAGTTCTGAATTCAAATCTTTGGTTAGCACCTATGTTCTCCACAAACTTACAATAAACTCGCAGAATAAGAAAATGTTTTTCAAAATCTTCGTCTGTCTTAGCTTGACTTGAACACTGGCTGAAAGCTGAAATTTTCCACTGCGATTCCTAACGTTGCTGATGCACCTAAATGCGGATTGAGATGGGATTTTTACTAAAGCCTTGCAGAAAACGAGCGTGTAGATAGATCAGGATTCCATTATACGTGTCTTTAGGAACACACCAATATTATAGTAATGGTACTACCACATCGAAAAGGGTCCGGGAAATTGTATCAGGCTGCTGTGGAAATAACTAGCGTAAAAAAACGATGAGGTACAGGATGCGGTGACTTAAGAATTTCATTGACGTCCACATAACACAAGGTGTCACGTGAAATAAGCTCCAACACGAAAACGTTCGCGAACGAGACACTTTATTGACATTAAACCTACAAGGAACAACGCCGTAACGAACGATATAGGGGCCGTGAATATATGGTAAGATATTGGACAATAACTTAGCACCGAATAGTCGGATTTGCCCTTGGGACAGAGGATTTTATTTGTAAAGCTTACAATGAGAATAATATAAATAATTTTATCTCATTTTTATCTTGGTTAACGCAAAAACGGATTGGTCCAAATGTGTTTAACATTTTTATGATCCGGAACAAAATTGGTATCTGCCTACACAGTCTGGTGATTATTTGTGTAATTGTATTTTTATTAGAAAGGTCAACAACTTTTTTAGCTTCATGAATTCCATGTTACTTTTGGAAATAAATTCACATTTTAATGATGGGATTAGGTAAATAGTCATAATTTTAGAAGTAGTGAGGACCACGTATTACCTACAAATCGCTTTGCTCTCTTTTTTTGAGGACAGTAATCATTAAATGACTTATCTCACTCCGGGTAGAGTGAGAGAGAGGGTCAGACTTTTACTGACAAAAACCGACTTGTTTCTTCAGTTGCTCTTTGCGGTCCAGGACTATGGTAACTCTTTCGAATAAAATTGGTCGCCGTTGACTCGATGGCCCAATATAAAGAGCAATTGCCAGTTGACAACTCAAGCCAGAGCCTCTTAGCGCAGGAAAGTGTGAAGATCCGACCCCGAGACCAGGGTAGGGAGAAGGTTGAATAGTAGTATGATGTAGTAGTCCTTCTGTTAACCTTCTGTCTTGTCCTCTGTTCTAAAAAACTTGCAGCACAAGCGACATCAGCGCTGCCACAGCTTCTGGACCAAAAATATAAACTAAAACTGCACAAGCCTGCAAAATGAAAATTCTTCGAGTCCACTGCTCTATAGCAGTGGCTCCCAAATTGTGGTCCGCGAACATCGATCAGTAACAGATAGACGTGTGCGAACCACTGATGGACCGCTAGAACTAAAATGTGGTCCGTCATCTGTCGGGAGGGTTTCCAATTACAAACTTCTCAACTGACAAATTACAGTGATGCAACTGATTTTGTGTGTTCAAAAAAAAAAAACCTAGCTCCAGCGGACATGAGATGTATCTCAAATTATCAGTAATAATAAGTAGTGGCCTTTACCTACTTGCAAACATATAAAAATTGCCTGTTTTATTAATCAGGCGTCGATATTAACAAACATATTTTTGAAAGTATATTTTAGTTATGCTACTTTATTTTTCATTGGGAACTCAAACAACTTTCTATTATTATTCATAGGCTCGCGTTTGACCACTATCTCACCTGATGGTAAGCGAAGACGCAGTCGACGATGGAGCACAATTGCCTAGAAGTAATCTATTCACTCTTGACTTCAAGACTCCTAAGTTGTAGCTATCAGGAAACACAGACTCCGGCAGGGAATTCCACTCTTTAGCTGTACGCACAATAAATGTATTCTCAAAACGCTTTGTACGTATGGGTGGGATGGCTATCATTACACTCATAAAGCATCATTTGATGAAGTGGAACTGATGAAGAAGACCAGAAATGGCCACCGGAACTTCACAATCACATAGATAGAAGATAAGGAACTACAATAGTACAGAGAAATATATGGTTATGAATAGTTGTGTTGAAAAAATAGTACCATCGAACTTATCTGATGCTGACGATGAGGCCAGCAGGTAGGCACCGGAACTCAATAATTAATCAATGTATCCGTGTTTAGGCATATTCGAATTTTAGAACTGAATGTTCTACCTTGCAAATCGATCATCAGATAGGCACGGGAACTTCGTAATAAAACAATGTATCCAAGCAGTGTTTGGGCTACTGTATTACAATAAAAAAAAAATATAACATTAAAAAAAATGCTTTTTATTTCGGAAGTCGGTATTAAATAAAAACAAATAAAACCAGACACACTGATTTTCGAATGAAGTTTATATGCAGCATCTTCGAAATAGCAAAAACTTTCGACCAAGTCTGATACAACGGCTTATTATATAAGCTACGTATATCTCGGTGTGCCATATCGAGTCGTACTCATTTTGAAAGACTTTTGTTGAATCTTACCTTCCACTATTGCATTGAGGGAGCGTTTTCATCCCCCTATCGCACACGAGCGGGAGTCCCTCAGGGCTCCGTGTTATTTCCCTTAGTTTACACTCTGTTCACTCATCATACTTTAAAAAAGTAATAAAGCCTGGTTAGCTCTTTTTACTAACGACACGGCCATTTACTATACCATACGAAAACCTGGTGCTATCACTCGCAATATCTTCCGCAAATATTTTGGGCAAAAAGTTCTGGAAATGGGGAATCGGAGTTAACCGCATTAAAAGTCACGCAGTCTCGAGACTTCAGAAAACCCTCCCACCTCCCCCTTCGATCACCATGCTTGGCAAACCGATCCTTTAGGAGATGCAAGCCTCCTCGGTATAATACTAGACCAGCGTCTGACCTCCACTGGGCATATAAAGCAAGTTCGTTTGAGTGTCGCTTTCGCCCAAAGTAGGCTTCACTACATCTTGACTGCCAAACAGCATATTGTCTTTCAAGTGTGAATTGCGTATTCTCACGGCGGTCATCCATAAGTCGTTTGAGACATACGCTTGCCCTGTCTTGGTACACGTAAACCCGTTACTTCCTGGGATGCTTAAAAAACCGATTGCCCCAAAAAATAAATGAGAATTTATATTAAGTCTCAAAATCCTCACGATAGGAGTTCATAAAACACGAAACATGAAATGATTTTTTTTTAATTGAATATTTGCAGAATTAATGCACTGATTCATATTGAAAAATAATGGAAATAAACATATTTTTAAATCGACGCGGCGACGCGCGACGCCTGAAAAATGAATCTAGCAACTTTCTTTTGACTGGCCTGTTGGTCTAGTGGTTAGTGGCCCTGACTGCTATGCCAGAGGTCGTGGGTTCGATTCCCACCCAGGACAAATGTTTGTGTGATGAACACAATCATTTGTTCTGTGTCTGGGTGTTATTTATCTATAATATGTATGTATTTAGAAATATATAAATATGTTTATCAGCTGTCTGGTACCCATAACACAAGCTCTGCTTAGCTTGGGGCTAGACTGTGTTGTGTGATAGTTGTGGAATATATTATATTATATAATATATTATTACGAGTATATTCTATGTTTTCTAGTACGGACGACATAAAAAGTGGTTATTTTTTTGTTATTACTGGTCGATAATTTGAGATATATTTCTTTTCTGCCGGAGCTGGGATTTTTTCTTTAGAACCAGAGCATTCTCCTTTATAACCAATTAATGTTGTGTTTTTAAAGTAAAGAACAGGTACATACACCACGATTTTTTACCCGACTATGGCAAATCCAAGGGTTGATTTTGACAGGCTACGTAAGTATTATTTAAGTATGTATGTGACTTGTGAGTACGAGTATGTTCATATGTTTCCTCCTAATCTAATTATTGGAACTCCACATATTATCGTTAGAACCGTCTTAATCGTCCGCTGAACATAGGCTACGTGACGTGTCACAATACTCGATGTGGCGCCTTCTAGCGGACAAAAAGTAATGTATTAAAAATAAAAATGAGATAAAAACGTCGTGCTTTGTAGATATCATTAGAAGGGCTTCATTTGTACATTTCTAAAATATTATTTAAATTTAAAGTGACGCCCTCTATCGGACAAAAAGTCATGTGTTAAAAAAAGATAAATACGTCATATTTGGTTTTTTTTTTTTTTTTTAACCTAGTTAAAATCATCCAATGACAAATCCCGCCCTTGGGTGGGGCGGGAAATAGTGTCAGCCTTTTACTGACTAAAAACCTACCTTTCCATTTCTTGCCTTTATCCTGGGGCCTTTGGTGACAGTCTCACATAACCTTTGGCCCCAGTAGGCTTCGGCCCTGCTGGACCCCTACAGTTTGCTGACAACTCCTTGAGGCGCGCGGGAACGGTGCGCGCCGTAGACGACCTGAGCTCGGACCGGTCTGTTACCGGACGGACAGCGAGCTACCCATTGCCCACCGTCCGCGAGCCCGCGCCTACGGTGGCCGGAAATTGGGATCGGAAACCCGGCGGCGGCGGCGGCGTGTGCGCCTTTGCCTAATGCGGTCGGCCTCCTCCTTTACTAGCATTACTGCTTCGCAAAAGGAGGCGACCGCCTGCCACTCCTCCTCGCTCCGGAGCATGGCTTGAACCAAGCCCCGGCGCGAGAGATCGCCGCCGATCGCCACCACGAGGACACGGCGATGCTCTTCCCAAGCGGGGCACACCTCGACTGTGTGCTCCACCGTGTCCACCGGGCGGTCCGCACAGTGGCGACACCCGGGCGTCGTCTCCGCACGAATCTTGTACAGGTATGGACCGAACTTGCCGTGTTCGGTCAGCACCTGCGCCAAACGGAAGGTGACGACGCCGTGGGGCCTTTCCAGCCACGCCTCAAAGAGGGGCCTTACCGCCTCGATCGTGGCGTGCCCAGCAAGAGGTTGCGACAGTCGCTCTCGCCATTTCACCATGAGATCCCGCCGGAGCTCTGTCCGCCATGCCGCGACTTGCCGCGGCAGCGGAGTTTCGCCCCGACGTTGCATCTCCACGCGTAAGTCATGCATGTGTGCAAGGACTGTTGCCTCCAAATCCCATGGTGGTAGGCCAGCAAGGAGGCTCGCCGCTTCACAGGACACCGTACGGTATCCGCGGATCATCCGGATGGCCATGACCCTCTGGCAGGCGGTTAGCCGGGCCGCCACTCGCTTTCGTAGCGATGGCGCCCACACCGGCGCACCGTAAAGGGCCATGGACCGAACGATGCCTGCGTAGAGCCTCCGGCAGGAGGCGTCTGGACCCCCTAGGTTCGGCAGGAGCCGCTTGAGCGCAGCCCCAGTCGCATTCAACGTTCGTTCATGATGTGAACTCCTCCTACCGTTAATTGGGAGCCCGGAGGTGGCGCGCTCCGAGGGCCGTGAAAACACATGGCCTCGGACTTGTGCAATGCCACCTCGAGTCCCAACTGCTGTATCCTCTCCACGACTGTCGCAACCCCGCGCGTCGCTGGTTCGACCGCCGCCTGGTACGACCGTCCCCGCGCCAGGACCAGCGTGTCGTCTGCGTAACAGACCACGCTGACCCCGTCGGGGAGGTCGGCGCGCAGCACGTAGTCGTACCCGATGTTCCACAAGGGCGGCCCTATTACCGATCCCTGCGGAACACCGCACGACATCTCTCGCCGTTTCAACTCCCCCTGATGACCGGGGTAGATGATGAACCTGTCCGACAGGTAGGCCTCGATCACCCGAAAGAGGTAGTCGGGCACCCGGTGGTACCGGAGTGCCCTACCAATGCAACTCCAGGGCAGGGAGTTGAAGGCGTTGGCGATGTCCAGAGACACCGCCAAGACACACCTGCCCCGGGAACGTCATATTTGGTAACATTTGAAAGAGCTTCACTTATACATTTCCAAAATATTGTTCTTAAAGTGGCGCTCTCTAGCAGACAAAATCCCCGGTTTCTCCCTGGAGTGGGTTTGATTGAGATAATTTCCTACTGCGAAGCCGCTGGCAACAGTAGAGTAATGATTTGATCCCTCGGTTCACTTGCCGTCAGCTCTAGCCCTTTATATTTACCGAAGTATTCGACTTTCCGTTTTAAATACGAGTTATCTTCACGATGTTACTTAATACCTACTATAAGACAAACGCCGCTTTACATATGTATTACACGACCGAGCATCCGTATTACGTTCACTCATTTTGTTCAGCTGTTATATACTGTTCGCGCTTTAATCAACTTATTTATTACTAGTGACCCGCCCCAGCTTCGCACGGGTGCAATGGTGATATTAAGTAAATTATGCATTTTATTATACCTAAAAAACTTCCTCTTGAATCTCTCTATCTACTGAAATTGCATCAAAATCCGTTGCGTAATTTTAAAGATCTAAGTATATATAGGAACAGACAGCGGAAAGCAACTTTGTTTTATACTTTGTAGTGATTAAAAATATTTAATGTTTAACAGCTTATTTTGAACCAACAATACCCCGGTAAATTTTGATCGTTTTAATCTCATGGAGGATCGATCCGGTACATAAAACACTATCGATTTGAAAAGAAAAAAAAATAAGGTACTTTTTTTTCTAAAACTCGAAATAATATACGCAGGTACGAAATTAATTTCTTTAAGTAAACGAGTCAATGACCTTGTAGGTAGTTGTCGGTCGTTGCGTAATAACTACCTACAGGTCATTGAACTCGCCCAGCTGACGTTTACTTAAAGAAATTTATTTCGAAAAATACTGTATTTTTTAACTGTATCTTTACAAATCGATAGTGTTTCATGTACCGAATCGACTCTACACGGGTTTAACACGATCAAAATTTAACGGTGTATATTTAACCGAATAATATTTTTTAAATACTCAATAACGAGACATACATTAAACATAATAAATTAAATATTTGAACAGTTTATGTTAATGTTTGCATTACATTCAATTTGAGCCAATGAATTGTACAAATTAACAAAATAGCAAAAATGTATCCGGGATTGGATCACTTCCAATCTGTGAGAGACAGAGCTTCATCAATCATTGTACCATTACCCAGATCAGATGTGTCAGGCGGTATGAAAGAAATGGGATGGAGCTAATCACTAGTCTTTTACGAATCCGCTAATTACATCGTCCCGAATTTCGGTATATCAGATTTTTTATCGTCTGTTTTTGAAAGCTTAAAAGGCATGTTCGTTCTGAAGTTGTTCGTTGGCGCAGTGGTTAAACGACTGGCTGCAGCGCTGCGAGTCGCGGTTTCGTTTCCCCCGCGTAACAAATATTTGTATGGCCTATAGATAGTTGTTGTGTTCTAGCTGTCTTCTGACAGTGAGTTTTACATTTTTGTAAATGCGCCCACAATTTGAGAGATTTTTTTTTTAAGTAAAGTGGGTCAAAGGTTTTTTTTAAGTAGTTCGTTCGGGGAAGTGCTTCGATCGATTCTGTTGCTAACATTTGATGAGGTCAAGTTGGAAGGGTGTTACTAATATTGTTTTTAGAATTGCTTGAGACATTTCAGTTTAGAACGCAAAGTGTATCTTTTGACCATTCCTGCAACACATGTTGTATGGAGGTTAGTAATTTTTACTAACCTCCATACAACATTATTTTCGATTCCAATATTTTTTACACTTTTACTCAAAAATCTTTAAAAACGTCACAAGTTGAGCACTACCGACACTAAGTACATCACAGGTCACGGCATGTCATAGCGGGCATCAGGAGCCAGGGTAAAGCTGGGTGCAGGAGCAAAAGAACCCCTCAGTGGCCTGGATGGCTCGGTGACCATGTGTTTGTGTGGACAACCAGCTAACATAACAAGCTTATAACTTTGTGATTTTTCATGATACAGTTATGAAATTTTGTATATAGATTCTTTGCATAAAAATACTAGACTCGTGTTTCGGGTTTCACATATATTTAAAATAAGGTTGTATATTAACTTACCAAATAATGTTTTCTGTGTGTTAGTGTCAATTCCTGCCTCTGTCCTAAGCTATTGCAAGATGCGACCAGGCATTATGTCAGGAGTAGTATCGCCGCCTAGCTGAAATACTGCGATTAAGGAGTGACCACTAATCCGTCTGCCAGGTGCGGCAATATTCTCTTTATTAGCTGACCCGTGATTACCAGGGGATGTTTACGAGTCATATGAACTGGGAATATGTTAACTTGTGTTCTATATGTAGCTAGCCAACATACAATATTAATTTCTTCATATAAGTCATTTTATTAAATACTAAAACAAGAAAAACAAATTTTCAAAACATTAATCTTCTATATATATGTACGAGTATACACCCCTATTTTTTAATTAGTGCACAAAAAAATGGGGCTCAATCAGTGCCCGTTACTGATCATATTTGTGTAGTTAAAAGTACAAAAAACGAAATCCCAAAATTGTCCACGAAAATTTGTCATTATTGGTAAATTCATAATTGAATCATCATTCATAACAATTACTACTAAAAAATACTAAGCGCAGTGTTTTTCCATTTTTATTGACATTCTTTCATTCATAAACCATAACCTGTACAATGTTTCCATAAATTGAGTGAGATTTTGGAATATAAACAAACGCTCATAACTTTGCTGTTTATAAATATTATGCATTGAGATTTTACTTAAATAATAACGAGACCTTTTCTAATAAGCTCTTTAAGTATTTGCCATAATTAAAAAATAGTGGTGTAAAAAAGCGAAATACCACTCACTGATTAATTACGAAATCTCAGAAACTATAACACCTACAAACTTAAAATTTGGCAGGTTGGTTCCTTATAGGGTGTAGACATCCGCTAAGAAAAGATTTTACGAAACTCCACCCCGAAGGGCATAAACCGAGGTTTGGAAGTTTGTATGGAGAAACCGACATTCACGCGAGTGAAGCCGCTGGCAGAAATAGTTATTTATAAAAGCACTTTTATAAATTAAAAAGCTATATAATACCTATACTAAAACATGACGTCAAAAAATTGCAGACGCATTGCTGTCGACTTTTTTTTTTTTAAAGTAGGTAAAATCATTCAATGACATCCCCCGCCCTTGGGCGGAGCGGGAGATAGTGTCAGACTCTTACTGACTAAAAACTTACTCCGTTCCTCCTTTGCCTTGGTTCCAGGGCCCTGGTATGCATTTTCATACCTCCCCAAAGCCCCAGATTAGGCTTCGACCCTACTGGGCCCCTTCAGTTTGCTGACGACTCCTTGAGGCGCGCGGGAACAGTGCGAGCCGTAAACGACTTGGGCTCGGTCCAGTCTGATACCGGACGGACGGCCAGCGAGCTACCCATTGCCCGCCGTCCGCAAGCCCCCGCCTACGGTGGCCGGACATCGGGATCGGAATTACGGCAGCGGCTACGGTGTGAGCGCCGTTGCCTGATGCGGTCGGCCTCCTCCTTTGCTAACATTATTGCTTCGCAGAAGGAGGCGACCGCCTGCATTGCTGTCGACTGGAAGTGTGCCCAAAAGACTGGCGACATTGCCACGTTTTATGGCAATGCTTAATCTCTGACTGAGGCAAAACCCAGTCCTTAAGTCACTCTAAGTGTCAACTAGTTTGAATAGTTCTTTAAAACGCATGCATACATTAATTAATTAAAGAACTAAGACAGTACCGAAAATGCTACAATTCATAGCATTTTTATTGTATTTTTATGGTGACGATAGAATCTAATGTAATTCAATTTGAGGGTATGCAATTAATCTAAGAAGGAGTCGTTAAACGCCGAGAACGTGTCCCCAGCTATACCGCAGTGGATTTTATTAGGATATTCGAAAATGGCGGATAAACTATATTGAACAGTGCATCAAAGATGTTAATTATTACAACATAGTTATCACTCATGATGGCTCGACGCGTCGGGTTGCATAGAGTGCAACCAATTCTCTATTAACAAATTCTGTTTATACTTTTCAAATCGATAGGGTTTCATGTACCGACCAAAATTTAACGGTGTATAAGGAAATATACTCGTATGCTATAAGTATCAGCTTTGCGGGAACATTAAGCGCTGGCTGGGCAATATTAGTAATATTCATCCCAACTAGACTAAAAATAGAAAGTTTTTCTCGCTCCTTCTTTGTTTCTCGGAAATCTTTTACAACAAAGGCAAGGGCATTTGTAATTACTTCTGCAAACGGGGATTAAACTTTTTTATATTATACTAGCTTTTGCCCGCGGCTTCGCTCCCGCTCTACCCTACTCCACCTTACTCTATCCTACTCTACCCTGCTCTACCCTACTCTACCCTACTCTACCCTACTCTACCCTACTCTAACCTACTATATCCTACTCTATCCTACTCTATCCTACTCTATCCTACTCTATCCTACTCTATCCTACTCTATCCTACTCTACCCTACTCTACCCTATACCAATAAATGAGCAGGTTTTGAATTTTTTTTTATTAATTTAACAGGATAAAAATTACCCTATATCCTTCTCCTGGTTCCAAGCTACCTCCCCACCAATTTTCAGCCAAACTGGTTAAGCCGTTCTTGAGTTATAAATAGTGTAACTAACACGACTTTCTTTTAATATAAAGGAATGAACGGTGTCTATGGAAATATACTCGCATGCTATAAGTATCAGCTTGGCGGGTACACTTAGCGCTGGCTGGGCAATATTAGTAATATTCTTTTATATATATAGATATGTTAAAATGCACGGTACTACTTCGTATAAATTCACTTAGTAAAGTTATAACCTAGTCTTGGCGGATATGAATAAAATGTTCGTAACTTTTAAATTTGCTAATGGAAATGATATTTTTAATTTATATTAAGCAGATAGAGCTGGCGGCTAAACTTACTTGGATTTCACAAGAATTTCAATTATTGAACTTTGAAGTTATTAAACATTTTGAACAGAATGTGAAAAGATTTGTTTTCGGTGTAGCCGCAGTATAAAAGTACCTTCATAAAAGTTACATCTGTTTTCTTTGTTTATTTCATAACAATTTATTTCATATAATAAAAAAATGTAACGAGCAAATAATGATTAGATGTGCAAAAATTAGAGTACTCTGTACACCTACCATACCATACCAAAGTCATTAACTTGAATTCTGTACTAATGTTATGACTGTATGACTTGTTTGTGTATTTTTTTTTATGATAGGTAAAATCATCCAATGACAAATCCCACTTTTGGGCGGGGCAGGAGATAGTGTCAGACTCTTACTGACTAAAAACCTACCTCGTTACTTTTTTGCCTAGCATACCGGGGCCGAGCCGAGGCTTCGACCCTGCCTACCTGCAGCTAGTAGGCTGGGCCTATGCCGTTTGCAGACAGCTCCTTGAGGCGCGCGGGAACAATACGCGCCGTCGACGACTTGGGCTCGTTCCGGTCGGTTACCGGTACTTGTTTGTGTATTAGACTTTGTTTGCTTCAACGTGCTATTCTCAGGAATTGTTGGTTTAAAAAATTATATGTGTAGGATAACCCGTTTATTGAGGAAGGCTACGGCTATACAACGTTACGCTACGATGCACACGAGCGGAGCCGTAACCAAAGACGCGGGTGAATCCGCGGGGCTCAACAATTGATAAATTATTATCCGCATAGTATTTTATAACGTCACAAACATGTGAAAAATGTCATTGTCAGTTGATGTGAAAAATGGGCACGCCACTGCATCCTCACATTCTGCATGACACAGAACCTCACCTCACCTCAAGAGTTGCGGAGTTAGCAACCTGAAGTGGCAGTGAGCTGGCTACGTCTGTAGTACCTTACATTTAAGTATTATAAACTATCCAATTTAGATTTATTTATATTTCATATACAATGTGTAACTGGAATAATGCAAATCTACCTATATACTTCCTTATTTTTAGTTTAGGCGAAACCTGAAACACGTGTCTAATATTTTTATGCAATAAAGAATCTATTTAAAAATTTCAATACTGTGTCACGAAAAATCACAAAGTTATCAGCTTGTTATCATTTCTTCTTTTTTTTTCCTTTTTTTACATATTTGTAAGTTAACACAATATATCGGTTAAATTGGTTTTGGATGATAAATACGAGTAAAAAACAAACAAAAGCGGAAACACCAACTTCCGAAGTTAAAGTTATTTTTCATCACATTTATTCAATAACAAATATAACAATGTATACCGTTAAATTTTGGTCGTTTTAATCCTGCGGAGGGTCGATTCGGTACATGAAATACTATCGATTTGTAAAGAGAAAATTAAAAGAAGTACTTTTTTTAATCTCGAATTAATTTACGCATGTACGAAATTAATTTCTCTAAGTAAACGTCAGTGAGCGAGGCCAATGCACTGTAGGTAGTTTGTATGCAGCGACCGACAACTACCTACAAGGTCATTGACTCGTGAAAGAACTTTATTTTTTTCTTTACAAATCGATAGTATTTCATGTACCGAATCGACCATCCGCGGGATTAAAACGACCAAAATTTAACGGTGTGTCTGACTGAATGTTTTACAGACAAAAAAATAAATTACCTAATAGAGACAATTTTTTTAGTGTTTTCCGTAGTGAAGTCGGTTCTTTTTTTTCTTTTACCTATACGATCAAGTGTACTGTGTTTATCTTTGCAAAACGTTTTATAAATAGAAAATAATTTGTTATTTCCATTTCCTCAATTAGAGGGCTTATTAAAATCTCTCTTTTACAAAAAATATGTTCACAACAACCTTTGAAATCATAGTACCTATTATAATATACGGGAAATCTTTACTTTATTCATAAGGAATTCCTAGTAAATTTCACGATAAATTTATATAAAAATATAAATTTACCTACCACAGATTTTTTTTTCATTGGGAAAATTATCCAATGACATCTCCGCGCCCTTGGGCGGTGCGGGAGATAGTGTCAGAATCTTACTGACTAAAAACCTATCCCGTTCTTTCTTTGCTTTGGTTCCAGGGCCCTGGCATGCATTTTCATACCTCCCCAGAGCCCCATATTAGGCTTCGACCCTACTGGGCCCCTACAGTTTGCTGACAACTCCTTGAGATGATCAAACGGCGCCTGCGTAGAGCTTCCGGCAGGAGGCGTCTGGACCCCCTAGGTTGGGCAGGAGCCGCTTGAGGGCAGCCCCAGTCCGATTTAGTTAGGGAGCCAGACGTCGAAAGTGCTCCTCGTAATTCCACCGGCTGTCGAGGACGAGTCCCACGTACTTCATTGTCGACCCGACGCCGATATGAAATCCTTCTACCGTTAATTGGGAACCCGGTGGTGGTGCGTTCCGAGCGCCGTGGAAAAACATAGACTCGAACTTGTGCATCGCCACCTCTAGTTCCAACTACTCGATCCTCTCCACGACTGTCGCAACCCCGCGTGTCGCAAGTTCGACCGCCGCCTGGTACATGAAAATACTTAATTGTAATAATTAATTGAGCCTGAACATGAATAAAATGTACGTGTAATATGGTACAATGTGTTACCTACAAGTAGGTAAATATTTGCCTTTTTTTGTTATGAAATCATCTAATGACTTCTCCCGTTCTAGGGCGGAGTGGCAAGGTGTATCATACTTTTACTGACTAAAACCCACTCCTATGTTCCTTCTTTGCCTTGCGTTCTTGGACCCCGAGATCTCCTTTCAGAAGCGAACCCATGACCCCAATAGGCTTCGACCCTGCTGGACCCCTACGGTTTTGCTGACATCTTCTTGAGGCACACGTGGAAAAGAATGCACCGTCGCCGACTCAGGCTCGGTTCGGACGATTACCGGACGGCAGGCCGGCGAGCTACCCATTGTTTGCCGAAAGCCCACGCAACATTGGCTGAAAATCGGGGTCGGGACCCGGCGACTGGAGCGTGAGGAAGACTGTTCCCTCACGCGTGCGTTCGCTTCCTATGCCAGCTTTTCTGCTTCGCAGAAGGATGTGACGGCATGTCATTCCTCCTCGCTCCGGACCATAGCCCCGGGCGAGAAGTCGTTGCCGCCGATCGCCCCCACGAAGACACGACGGTGCTCTGCCCAAGAGTGGGCCACCGTTTGTAAGGCGGGATATATAATGGTTAGGTAGGGGCCGTCCTATCTTGGAGTAACCTAGGTCCATTTTTGCTAAAAAGGGGTGAAAACTTCAGCTAACGTGCATCAGAATACTGACTCTTAAAGATATCTTTTTTATAACTCACCATGGACATTTCAGCAAGACTCAGTACTCGGACATAAGGCACGCACTATCAAGGCTTGGCCTGCAGCTAAGTTCAGCACATCATTAAGGCTGACGACAGGCCCTCGGCGAACCCAGACTTCAACTCCCTGGACTATAAATTTTGCTACGACATGACCTATTCTAAACGCCACAAAATCATTAAAAAAACCAGTATTATCAGCATCGAACACTTTCCCGATGGACACAGTACGTAATGCCGTGTTACGCGGACGTGACACATGTTTTTCTGATTATATTTTTTTAATTTATAATTTGTAAGCTAGTCCTATGATTACGTCATTTCCCGTAAATGAAATGTTTTTCTTTCTTTATTCTCTAATGCGTTACTTGAACGCTTATAGACCTGTGTTAAGGCATGGTGGCATTTTGAGTAGAAGTATGTATCAATTTTTTGTTTAGATTTTCAATTACATGCACAGAATTATTCTAAGATTACATTCGTTTTTTATGAAGTTATGTTTTTTTTTATTTGTAACAGAATTTATGATATTTTTATCTAAAATTTATAATAAAATGTTTTTAAGTAAGTAATATATATTCCAGGATACTTAATTCTAAAGAGAGCGGCGTCGTTTCGCCACGAGATATATATTTCTAGGAAATAGGTTGCTTTTCGTAGCAGCGTACGTAGCACATACGTAGCCTGACGTAGCACCGTAGCACTATTTAGTGGTTACTGCATCGTTCAAGAAATTCCGTGGGAAATATTGAACGTAGCAATTGATTTTGTAAATTAATAACAACAAAGTTTTGTTTTAGGAGTCAATTGTTAAGAGCGGTCAACCAGAGGTACATTTTCATACAACCTCCCTTACGTGATTATGATTCTTTCTCCAGATATTTTGTATACACAGATATCTTATGGATACTATCTAAGCTTCTATTGATATAAAAAATAAAATTGTGTAAAACTAATCCGAACTTTGGCCCTCCATAAAGTACTCATATATTAAAAATATAAAAAAGTACTTCTAAAGAATTTATAACAAATAAACATTTAATCGAGATTCTTAATGACGACAATTTTCCTCAAAAACTTTCTAGGGTTATTAAAAAAACACGCATTTCCTGGAACAAGTTTTGAAACCTGAAACGGAATTACCGAATTCCAACAGAGTTTACAGGAGTTATCTGCCTTTTTTTGCGTAGCCTTTTCATCAAACATCGCGTTGGGTTACATTAGATCACGCAACAAGCTTTTAAATGCTCGACGTTGCCAACAGACGAGTGGGGGAGGCGCGCCTTAATAGGTCTTTACCTATGAAATTGCCGTTTCTTTTAACGGATTGACTTAGAATTATAAGTTCAAATGAAGTTTATAGTAAAGGTATGTTATTTTTAATTCGAAATTAGGTATTTACTGATTTCTTTGTGTGGTATTTGCTGTAATATCATTGTAGGTATTTATAACCATTTTTGTACTCGCATTATTTTGCAATATGAGTTCTACCGTAAAAATAATGTGCCTCAAGCGGTATGCAATATTGTTAATGTATACGGACTTAAAACTGCTAATTAATGGAATGTCTATTTTTGTTCCAATCACTTTCACGTGAGAAATTTTATCTCACGAATAACTTTTCTTCTCAGGGCGGCCATAAAGCATAATTTCCAAAACAAAGGCTATTAAACCACGAAAACAGAATTCTTTTATTAGAAGAAGATCGTTGGTATACGTCGTTGATATTGCTTGCCCTTTGAAATGAAAAGAAAAAGAAAGAAAGAAAGAAAGAAAATCGTTTATTCGACCTCACACATACAGTAAAATAAAATAAAAAAATAGTAAGAGAAAAAAAAATAAACAACATTCAGCAACATTAAACAACAACAACATAATTCATTCAACATTAGTTTCTACGTTGGAACCCATAATATGTTTTTTTTTAATAATATTTCATGGTAATAAGTACGGCGATATTACAGAAAATACAAAACAGAAAGAAACTAATTAATACCTAATTTCGAAAAAATAAAATAATGTACCTTTAATATGTATAACAGTTTATTTGAACTTATAATTTCAAGTTGATCCAAAGATATAACACTTCAAAGCAACCGCTTTTATAAAACGGTAATTTTACCTATTATTATTTTCCAGCCTTTGGGTCGGGTAAAGTGGTATTTATTTTTGTTCTGTGAGAATTTCTAGATAAACTATAACAACGAATAAAGGTGTCTCACAGTGTTTGTATCAAACCGTGCTAATTCGATATAACACGCGTTACCTCAATCCCGTGGTCGTATAACTGCCTTAGTAATGACCAATTAGGTACATTATGAATTCCCTGACCTGCCCGCGCTGTATTTACCGAGGTTATCGGGTATTGTAATTGAACCAAAACAAACTAATTTGCTGACAATCGTTTAGAACCCGCGTTTACATATTCTTACGTACGTGACGCTATCGTCACCAACTTGGTTACGTTTCTTCTAAGGATGTATAATGTGAGAGGGGTACCCAATTTTTTCTTTATTGGTTTAAGTTAGTGCTGCGATACCACCTGATGGTAAGCAGTGATGCAATCGATGAAGGGCACTAGTTTACTAAGAGCCTGTTCACTCTAGACGTGAAGACTCCTAAATTATAATTGGAAAGGAAGACCGTGGCAGACAAATTATTCTAGTCCGTGTACGCGGTATAAATAGTCAGGCGAAACGCTTAGTCCGGACCGTAAAGGTATTTTTTTTTTATGGTAGGTAAAATCATCTAATGACAAATCCCGCCCTTGGGCGGAGCAGGAAGTAGTGTCAGACTCTTACTGACTAAAAACCTACCCCGTCCCTTCGTAGCCTATAGTGCCGGGGCTGAGCCTTCCTCTCAGAAAACGGCCCTTGACCCTAGCAGGCTTCGACCCTGCCTGCCTGCAGTTGACCGTAAAGGTATTAACAACGCAAGGGTTGACAACCGCTGTACGTCGGGTTGTCTGATGGAAGAAAAACGATGGCGGAATTATTATTATATATATTTTGTGTCAATAAACAAAAGAGATGGCTAAACGGTTGCCCCCAGCACGGTTAACACGTAATAAGCATTTCACACTAACCCGTAATATTTAAATATTCATTCATGAATTATTTAGTATTTTATCATTTTCCATAACTTTCGTGAACTAATAAAGATAAAAATGTTTCTTAATTGTTTTTATGGTTTGTTTTCAACTTCAACTCTTCATTAATGGCCTTTATGGAAAAGACACCACAATTTTGCCAATAACACGTACGAACTATTAATATGCCGTCAAACGCTGGATAGTATTTAGCGAGAATTAACAGTAAAATGAATATAAATATATTTTTAAATTAAAGAACAAAATAAAAGAATTTCTTCGCAGACAGAAACCGTCCGTCAGTCAGTCAATCTTATGACCACAGATTATGAGTAAGTAAATTATAAACAAGACAAAAACTCTAAAGACTGGAAAAAAAAAGTATTTACAATAGTTACAATTTAATGGTTTGTTTTGGTTTGACACTTTGTTTGACATGACAAGATCAAAGAGTACTACAAGCTAGGGAGAAGACATATCGCATTTCTAGACTGTCAAATCGAATTAATTGAAGTAACATCGATTTTTTTAACGGTTGACAAAACGATTTATTTTCTGAAACTATATAACTATAACTGGATAACTGTATTACTAACACTTCGGGCGCATAATCTTACTACATATTTTGTGTCTGTTTAGGTCGAAACATCCATTTTGGTTTTTCTTACAACCCTATCGATTTTAATACATTTGGAATTTAATTCCATCTCTACTCTATGAAAAAAAAAACAACGTCAGAGAGAGATGTCGTTTGAATCAAAGAGTATAAGTAAATATGGGGGAATAGTTTGAATGCTTTGTGATTTACTTCTTCGTTGTGCTTTTTGTATTTGGATTTTAAGTAACTCTCGCTTGTTTATTGCACTTATTGTGTGCTCGCCTACCTACTGACCTTTCGCTACTCGACACGGAATTGAATTGCAATCATCCTGTGCCACATGCTGGATGTTCAGGTAAACCTGAGCCACTAGCTGGATCTGAACATGAACAATAATTGAGTATGAATCTGTAGTTGAACCGGAACCAGCACCGAGACTTGTTCCAGAGCCAGAATTGAACCTGCCGAACTATAAACGGGCTGCAAACACCTCTATTTTAAACACTGTGTATTTAAAGGTAAGCATTTATAAAAAAAATGCTTATTGAAAAAACAAGCTGTAGGTATGTGAGATATTAAAGAAATTATTTTTTTATTTGAAAGGCACATTTATGCCATTATTTATGAAATATGTCATTGGTCCGTATTTCTTCGAAAACGATGATGGGGAGGCCATTACTATCAACGGCGAGTGCTACAGATCAATGATTATTATTATGTTACGAGTACTAGACAAATGAAAAAAATACTTTTATATTTCTAAATACATACATATTACAGATAAATTAAACCCAGATACAGAACAAATGACCGTGCTCATCACACAAACATTTGTCCTGGGTTGGAACCGAACCCACGATCTACGGCATTGCTATGTCGGTCAGTCTGGGCTACTAACCACTAAACCAACAGGCGAGTCAAAGGCAACAACAACAGTCAGCTGATCAACAGGTCAGTGTTTGTACCTAGTCGCCTTCTAACACGCCATTGTCACGGGATTCAAAATTGATTATTAATATTCATAGGTGTACTAGCGCTAAACACTGTGATATAACTACCCCGATTTTGAGAAAGTTAAATTATGAGTTAGAAGCGTTAATTTAAACGTTTATTTCGTCTAAAATTCATCACCGGACTTAATTTTGTAAACTTTTTGATTTAATTACGCTGCTTGCTCATCTACCTAAACTAAGCGACTTGTAGTCATGAACAAAATATTATTTTATTTTCATTTACTTGTCATCAGCCATTTGCTTAACCACTTCTTCAATCGCGCCGTTGAAATAAAAAGTAAGAGTATTCTATATACGTGGGTATATTAAATTTCGAAGACATATTGTGATATCTACAAATCCGCATTGGGCCAGCGTGGTGGTGTACGGCCCACTCCCTGTCATTTAGAGGAGACCTGAGTCCCAGCAGTGGGAATATTATGGGCTTAATAAACTTAAACTTACTACTATTACTTATATTTATACGTGTATACACATTTATACTTATACACCGTTAAATTTTTGTCGTTTTAATCCCACGGAGGGTCGATTTGGCACAAGGAACACTATCGATTTGTAAAAATAAAAAAAATAAATTACTTTTTTTAAACTCGAACTAATTTACGCATGTACGAAATAAATTTCTTTAAGTAAACGTCAGCTGAGCGAGGCCAATGAACTGTAGGTAGTTAGTATGCAACGACCGACTACTACCTACAAGGTCATTGACTCGTTTACTTAAAGAAATTAATTTCGTACATGCGTATATTAACTCGAGTTTTAGAAAAAAAAGTACTTTATTTTTTAATTTTATCTTTACAAATCGATAGTGTTTCATATACCACGGGATTAATACGAGCAAAATTTAACGGTGTATAAAAATTATATTGAATATGTTGCTCGGGTTTTTTTTCCTTTGAAATGTTATTTTTAAGGGATCGAACCGAGATCCTGTTAAAATATTGATTTGACATTCAAGCTGTCTGGACGAACGGGCTTTTTTTTGAAAATGAAAAAGAAGATTATAGAGATACATGACTTTTATAACAGATCCGCTCGCACTCGTTCTCTTTAAAACTAAAAACTGATATCTTTGCGACAATATTTAATAAAAACCGATACCCCATACTAGTGATTTTATATTACACTTGTGATAGAAGAACGTTCACAAACACGCAAACCCTGAACAACCTATAGGTTATACCTATATAACCTACAAATATTTATTCCATGCGGAATTCGAAATCGTGCCGTCGAATTAAATCAATTAATTCAAACATTATAAAAATAACATTTTTATAATTATTCACACATGGAGGTCTTTCAATTAGTAATGTTTTGACTGGCCTGTTGGTCTAGTAGTTAGTGGCCCTGACTGCTATGCCGGAGGTCGTGGGTTCGATTCCCACCCAGGACAAATGTTTGTATGATGAGCACGATCATTTGTTCTGTCTGGGTGTAATTTATTTATAATATGTATGTATTTAGAAATGTATAAGTATGTTTATCAGTTGTCTAGTACCCATAACACAAGCCCTGCTTAGCTTGGGATTGGACAACGTTGTGTGGTAGTTGTGGAATATAGAATTTAATATAATGTCATTATTCACGGAGGTCGCTTCCTGGTAATTCAAAGATGGGGATATAGTAGTGCACTCGATTGGCAAAAAATAGCCTGTATAACAGTGCATGGTTATAATAGCTACTAACAAGGGAAAAAAGTGCATGTTTATTGTTTAATGGACTCACGTAGAGAAAACAAATAGCTTTGGAAATTACTAGAAAGTTTTCATACTAAATCTGAAAATGAAGTATCTAGTTTTAGCTACATTATTGTCGAGAGCCCCAGCTATCACAATTCAAATCACAACTGGGATGTGTTTATGGAGAGTTGTGACTGAAATATCTCGTTAAAATATGGATGTTTGTTACCAAAAGTTCCTTTATACTTTCGTTTTTTTGTAAAGGCTGTAGATAGGTACCAACTTCATGTTTCGTTTGACAATGCTTGCATCCCAAGGGGCCTGTCGACTGGGAAAAATGCAAGCTATTCAGGCGAGCGGGCGCGGAGCCCCCATCAATATCAGTACTGCGTCAATATTTTCTTACAAATGAACTAAAAAGGCACAAAAACGTCCCGTTTGTAATCGCCCAAATATTTTAATTTTCATTGTTCCATATGAATCAACACGTGTCGTTAACACATGCGATGATATAATTAATGGCCATGCAGTGTGCATCGCTAATTGAAATGTTCCTATGAATTTAATGCGTTATAATATACATTATAATGATACGAATTTAATTTTTATTATCTTATTTATTGGGATTTGCACGTCAGTCGGATGCATATTGACCGCTGGAGCCGTGGGTTCACTTCTGAAAGGAAAACCCTGGAATGCAAGGCAACGAAGGAACATAGGAGTTTTAGTCAGTAAAAGTCTGACACGCCTTCCCGCTTCGCCCGAGAGCGAAAGAGTCTTTAGATGATTTCCCACCTAAAAAATGCATATTAACCGCTGGGCAGGAGTCTCCACATAGTGAGTGCCTGAGAATGGATGACACCGTTGAGGTCGACCTGGGAAGAAGTGGCGAGACGATCTAGATAGACGTCTACCGGTCCGCAAGGGATGGTTCAAGGTGGCTCGAGAAAATAATACCTGAAATACGAGGTTTGATTTGGAGGATTCCTTTGCTCAGCGGTAAAGTAAAACCTTAAAACAAAAATGTTCAATGGTAAACAAAAGAAAATATGATCATTTATTACAAAGATAATTGTTTGCTGAAGTTTGCCTTTCAGTCAGTGTTAGATTGTTCTACTGTTAAATAATAAATCTTCCCAAGACTACTGAAACCACTAGAATAAGTCACATTGACATATATCCGTTTTGGAACCCGCAAGCAAGTGTTGTACTTAATTACCGTTACGAATATCTTGAGTGGTGTTGCGTAGGGAAAGCAATTTATTTGAATTAATATAATTTATTTTGCGTTTGCCCACGGTACCTTCAATTTGCTAAGATTAAGGAAAAACCAGACGAAATTCGTTTGTTTTTATTTTGTTGGCTACGCGTTACGTGTACGCTACACAGGCCACCGCCTACGCCCGCGGCGGCGGCGTAGTCCGCGTAGTTACTCCGATGAAGTCAACACAAACTGTTGTACACCAAGTTAAAATTTGAAGAAGATTATAGAGCTTTAAAGTTTTTGGTTGAATATTGACTGTAGTGCCCAGCCCGGGAAACGTTTTAATATTTCCTGTCATCATAATAATCCGAAGGCAGTCTCTATTAATATCTTAGTAGCGGTAATGGTTACGGGCGGGTACACTAACGTTTCTAGGAATAAAATTATTATCTGTTGCGTTTAGAGAATGTATACAAGTGACGTCATTAAGGAGTTATGGAAACTATAAATAGATCCTCCGCAGGCGGATGAGACGGACGTGGTACCTGTAAAATTGTATATTCAACATTTTAACTTTAGTGGAGCGCCGTAAGGTTTATGAACCTTTGTACCTACCCGTGCACACTGAAAAAATTTTTGTACACGTCTTTGACATTAAATAGTTTATTCATTCAATATTGTCCATTTCAATTTTTAAGTTTTTAAAATGAATCATTATTGTTCTTTTAACTCGGCTAATATTTTCTCCAGCAGATGATTTACTTTGTGAATATTTTATATTACGCAGTAGTTAAATTTAAAATCCGTAGTAAAAGTAATATGCCAACCACAGTATAGTACAATAAACCCAATAGAGAACAATCTATAGGTACTTATAATAAATCTGTAGAAGTAAAAATTCTGTACATTGAAAATATCAAAAAAAATAAATGGCAGGGGGTGTTACTGGACCGACACCGAACTCAAAAATGTGATTAAAAAAATTTTTGTCTGTCTGTCTGTTTGTCTGTCTGTCTGTCTGTTTGTTCAGGCATCACGCAAAAACTACCGGTTCGATTACGATGAAACTTGGTATAATTATTCTTTAATATCTTGGGCACCACACTGGGTACTTTTTATCTCGGAAAAGTATATACAATAAAAAACAAACTTAAGTTTGCGGTTCGATCCCTAAGCCCGATTACTGTACCAACCGCAAATAATAAGTTTGTCGCAGGTTACGTCGTCACCCGTTTCTATTGTAATTAGCCACAAAAGGCCCGCGCCGAGACAGAAATATTCATACCGGTAAGTATGCTCGATAGATAACGTTCTACACAAATAGCACTTTACACAAAAAACTCATTGATAAGTTTCGTCGTCCACGCAAACGAAGTTGCGGGCACAGCTAGTAAAAAATAAATAAATTAGACTGCTTAATTTCGTTTAATTACCCTATCTTTGGATTTCTCACAGGCATTATACATACAATTATACATTAGGCAAATGTAGCCATACAAACAAAAAAAAAATCTAAAGTTATGTGCGACGTCTATGAAATTGCCGTATTTTTAACGGGTAACTTTGGACTGTGATAACTTTTGGTAAAGTTTAATAAGTTCAAGTAAACTTAATATTTAAGAGCGAGCCCGAGCCATATATTATAGTCAATGTGGTCATTGTATAAAAGCTTGTTTCATTCGCCGCAATCAAATGCTATGTTTAATATAAAGGGAACGTGAAAAGAGTAATAACGCCTGAATGCTTTGTTGCCATTCGGTAATTCCAACACTCACTGAAAAATATCATAAAACTTGTTCCAGGAAATAAGTTTATTAAAAACATAAAAGTTTTTTAAAAAACCATTTCGTCATTCGGAATCATGAAATGTGCAAGGTTTTTATAGAATATATTTTTTCATCTTTTTTAATTTATTAGTACTTTTATCATGAAAGGCAAAAAGTTTACCGAAAATAGCAGATTTTTAGAGGTCTTTACTGGATTCCTTTTAAAAAAAAAAATGATTTCATTTTAATAGAAACTTTATATATCTGCAAGATTATTCTGTGTTTCCCAAAAGGAGACAGATACGTTTTCGTACAATCTTGGGCGAAAAAAAATAAATAAAAGAAAGTGGTTTCAATTAATGGCTTATATATTTTCCAACCATTTGCTGAAAATTCTGCGGATTTTATCAATCAGAGAGAAGAGTTATAAGAGATTGAGTAAAAGTGAGGTTATGTAAGATATTTTTTGATTGACAGTTTTTATTTATTATAGAGAGTATTGTAGAGTAGAAAAATATTAAACATCCCACAAATCATATAATATTTAGGGTAAGGTTGTATTTATATTGAGGTGGGAAATCATGTAATGACTTCTCCAGCTTTAACGTAGCGTGAAGTGGCGCGTCAGACTTTTACTGACTAATACCACGTCTCTGACCTTCAATTTCACTTACTTTCTGGAACCGCAAGTTCCCTTTTCAGAAACTACCCGCGACCCCAGCGGACATCGGCCTCGTTGGGCTTCTACGGTTTTGCTGACATCTCTTTGAGGCGCGCGTGTGGAATACTATGCGTCG
This sequence comes from Leucania comma, assembly GCA_958295575.1. Lineage (NCBI taxonomy): Eukaryota > Metazoa > Arthropoda > Insecta > Lepidoptera > Noctuidae > Leucania > Leucania comma. The sequence goes on from OY282469.1 coordinate 9,637,380, forward strand.
TTGACGACTCAGGCGCGGTCTGGACGCTTAGTAGACGGCTGAAGAGTGAACTACCTATATTCGTCATCCACAAGCCCGTGCCGGCGGTGACTGGTAGTCGGGATCAGGATTTCTGTGGCTAGGGTGTGAGGATGTCTGGTCCTTCATGCGTGCGGCCGTTTCCTTCGCTAATATTACTACTTCGCAGAAGGAGGCGACCTCCGCCTATCCCTGTCCAGTCTTTCGGGATGTGTAATTACGTCATAATGACGTAAGACCGGTTGTATGGAAATGTATTTCAGGTTGGACGCTTGAAGACATATTTATGTTCTTTTAATTTAAAATTAGTTATTCGTTGGTTTCTTTGGGTTTGTATTTTTTGTGTGTCATTTTGGTACGAACTCTAAAAAAATTTAAAAGTAAGTGCTTGTTCATGGAAACACGACGCGTTGCGCGGTGCGTTGGGTGTTCATATGCCTAACGCATTGCAGCAGCGGGCCGCGTCATCGCACGCGCAAACACAAACGACGACCGCCCAACGCGCCGCGCGACGCTCCGCATCTCCGTAAACAAGCACTTAGTCTTCAAATACTATTTTAAATCTTAATTCTAATTTTTTTCTTCACATTTTTCAATAATTTTTCTATAAATAGTTTTTATCAAGATCGGTAAAGTTTTTAACAATGCAACTGAAAATGTTTAACGAAAGTTTATTCAGAGCTGTCAGGCGATGTTTAACACGTTTACTACTTGTTAGGTTTGGTTGGTTTTGTAATACCATTAAGTAAAGTCAGAGACATTAATTGCTTACGACATTTCATAACAATTCTTAGTAAAGTAGAAAGTTCAATTTTGAAATGATCTAATCCACTCACCAACAAATAAACCTTGACGTTTAATAACTTAATGATAAACAACTCAATAATCTCTGACTGATTGTGAGGCCTTTATTACACTCCTCGTGGAGTTGATTGGTAGCGTTGACCTCTCGTGCCTGGCCCTGGTTCCAGGTCATGGTCCGAGGCGACGGGGAATTCGAAATACCCGCAACTGCGAGGGAACGGACAACCTCACGCCTCAGCCGTCTTCACAGGAGACACCCCGGGCGGCGAAAGTCGTAGGGCGATCCCCAGCTACCGCATGCGTGGGCTTGCTGACGACGAGCAATGGGTAGATCACTTCCGATCGTCCTGAAAGAATGGAGCTCGAGTCAACGGCGCGCGTCAAAAAGATGTCAGTAAAACCGTAGGGACCCAGTAGGGCTGATATTCACGGGAATGGTTGGATTTTCTTTTTTTTATGACATTTTATTAAATATTCAACTTTTATTATAATTATTCACAATATTGTTAATAATAGGATTTTTGTATGGTGTATGTTTTCTTTTTTTTTTTTTGACTGCAATTGTTTATTTGTTATTACATGACTTATGACTTAAAGAGATACCGTGGCTTCGAAACGTAGAGGGTAATTTATGGAAGGATCTCAGGTTTAGTCAGTAAAAGTCTAGCACTCCACACCCTCGCAGTGTGGGAGGAGTTATTTTTAATGATAATCCACTTTAAAAAAGTAGGTATTAAGATGAAAAACAAAGAAGAAAGTAATTAAAGTTTATTTAAGTACTTTAGTTTTCTCGCTTTTCTGAACAGTTACTAAACTGCCCAAAATAAGCATAGTGTACTGGATTTGCATGAGATTATAATTTCCCAGACCGGTCAATATTATAATGACGATTTAGACTGAGTAAATTCATGAATAATTAAAATCACGTACCTAGTATCAATAATTTTGATATTGGTAGATATGAACCGCTTTCTAATAAGTCACATATATATATAATAGGTCTTTACCTATGAAATAGCCGTTTTTTAAAACAGGTTGCTTTGAAGTGTTATATCTTTGAATTGACTTAGAATTATAAGTTCAAATAAACTTTATAATAAAATATTAAAAGTACTTTATTCGTGTTTCGAAATTAGGTATTTAATGGTTTCTTCTTTTATTGCACACGTTATAACAGTTCAAAGCAACACGTTTTAAAAAACGGCTATTTCATAGGTTTAATATTAATTACTAGCTGTGCCCGCAACTTCGTTCGCGTGGACGACGAAACTTATCAATGAGTTTTTTATCAATGACTTTTGTCCCGGTGCGGGCCTTTTGTGGCTAATTACAATAGAAACGGGTGACGTAACCTGCGACAAACTTATTATTTGCGGTTGGTACAGTAATCAGGCTTAGGGATCGAACCGCAAAATTAAGTACGTTTTTTATTGTATACCTATACTTTTCCGGGATAAAAAGTAGGTACCCAGTGTGGTGCCCAGGATATTAAAGAATAATTATACCAAGTTTCATCGTAATCGAACCGGTAGTTTTTGCATGATGCCTGAACAAACAGACAGACAGACAAAAAATTTTTTAATCACATTTTTAGGTTCGGTGTCGGTCTAGTAGCACCCCCTGTCATTTATTTTTTTGATATTTTCAATGTACAGAATTTTTACTTCTACAGATTTATTATAAGTATAGATTATGCTAACATTTTATAGGTATGATTTTTTTACATAGGTGAAAGTTGTTAAGTATGTATGTTCTTTACTTCTCACGGCTGGATGAATTGGATGAAATTTGGCATACAGGTAGATTATGTCCTGCAATTCAGGACACAGGATACTTGTCTTACTGACAGAAGCTATGCTAGTGATCTAATAACATAGTAACATGTTGTGTGTAGATACCATTACCTTATTATCTTTTATGTTTCGTCATAGGCAACATTAATAAGACCCCTGTTTAACTATTAATACATGACATCTTGCGGGTAAGTCTACCAGGCGCACAGAAGTGACATAACATGTAACATCGCGCAGCTTCCTCAATTATCGAGAACACACATGCTTACTTCAAGCCTGTAATCGGTAAAGGTCGAGTTCTTTTCATCTAAAATAGACGAGCCTTAATTCCGGAAACTCCGAATTCTGACTCTTCGTGGTAAATGACATTTGGCCTGGATCTTAGTTAATTTGAGTCCCTTCTTCACAACACAGGTACGCCTACTCAAAGGCTCTATTTATAGATATACTAGCTTCTGCCAGCGGCTTTACCCGTGTGAAAATAAGTTTAGAGCCTCGTTTCATTTCGTTATGAGCTTAATTTTGAAAAATCCTTTCTTAGTTCTCGCCTAAGTCATAAAAGGAAGTCTTAACCAAAATTTCACGTTCCTATAGTCCTTTACTACTAACTTTGGCTGTACGTTGATATGTCGGTCAGTCAGATTCTCCTTTTATATTTATGGATTCTGAAATGAAAGAGAATTGGCGGGAAGTTATCTGTCAAGTAGCAAGTAAGTAATTTTATTGGAACCCGTCCGGAGATGGTAAAACAATCAAACAAAGGTAAATAAGAGTTTTAAAATAGACAGTGGATATTTTTTGTTCGGAATAAATTCAATAGGAATAAATTTTAAAACAGTCAAACAAGGAAATGCCAGCTGAACAGTTTCACGCCGAAAATTTCACGAGCACGAAACAAAAAGCTGGAACGAGACCTGCGAGCTAATTACTACGACATACGTCGCCAAGTTATTTCCTGTTTCATTTTCAGCCACTTTTGTCTGATGATACTAAAATTAAATTGCATCCACTGAAAAGTCTTCCAATCACGACTGCACTGCCAGACGGCATAAGAGCGTGGACACATGTCTACGACACGGCACCGCCACCGTAAACAGGCGTCGTGCCGCTGCACGGTGCCGTGAGACGGCAAGGCGTCGTGCCGCGGCACGGTGCCGAGTACAGTGCATCGTGGGCACAAGACAACAGTCATCGTTCGTCATCGCCGTGAGACATCATGGCGTCACGCCACGGCACCGTGTCGCGGTACGACGCCGTGTCACGGTGGCGGCATCGTGCCGTTGCACGGTGGCGGTGCCGTGTCGTAGACATGTGTCCACGCCCTAAGGGTTAGCAAAAACATGTCCGGAGCATGATACCCACATAACATTTATGTATTAAGCAAAGGTAACTCTACGGGTGTACCTACAGTAAAGTATAAATATATGTCGCAGCCGTATTATACATATATAAGTAAGTAACGAAATGAAATCTGGTTGACCGTGAGGTAGCCGCATTACATTACATCAACGTCCTTCAATCTGGCGCGCCAACTTGTAATATTTAGTGTGTAATATGTGGTGTAGTGTAGTGTTAAACGACATAAAGATTATAATGACGATTTATTTCGACTTATGTTGTACTTATGTGTTGCTAATTGAGTGTCACAAATTACCTACTCACCCTATTATTAATTGATGACCGTATTATACTATGGATATTTATTTGTATGGAACAACATTTATGATTGATAACAAGCTAACGTTCGAACAAACTTTGAATCTTCAGAGAATTCAGAGTTATTCCTGGAAATCCAAGCTCAACTTTTGTATACAATAACTAGCAGTCTAAAGGAAAAATAATGAACGACTTATCTGGGTAACTGCATAGTATCTGTAGGTATATATAAAATGTAACTGTTACTGGCTGACTGATCTCCAACCACTGACCGTCATTGCGACCGAGGCGGAATTCGCACGAGCCGTATTCGAGTGTGTTATGGAGCCGAGGGCTGCAGTGAAGCACATCTATCAAACGACATTTTTCAATACACTTACGAACGACTCATGGTGGTTGACGCACGCCTCGTAGGGGTCGACACCTGATACGATAAATGTAATATAATTGTAATGGGCGTGAGCACGCGCACTTTTCTACACTAGTGCGGAAAAAAGTAATTTGCGTGCCTAAAAGCGGTGGGATAAGAGCGGATTTTCGAGTAAGTGTATTGTAAAAGCTATTCTAATACGAGCAAACCGCTGGTAGAACCTGTTATATTGAAATAGCTTTCCAACTCCTTAGAAAAGTCACACCATTTCCTACAAGCATTTTGCTTAGCGATAGAGCAAATATATCCAGGTAAGTGAGCTCGTTTTACTCGGCTATGGCGTATTCAAAAGGTCCATAATTTAGACTGGGAGGAGGGGGAGTGTACGTACGGTTGGGCTTTAATCGTTTCAGCTGCGCTAGCCATTCTTAATGGACTTTTAAATAACACGTTTACTGTGTCTCTGTGTGCGTTCTATTAAACAACAAAGTAACGGTGAATAGAATATTATGTGTCACGTAGTGCTGTGAATTTTCTTGACACAAAGGCAACACTGCTACCGTGTAGAGTTCCCGGAAATAATGTTCATGAGTGTAGTACATTCGGTGGTTTGCGCATCTCAGCGCCAACAAATTCTTGGTAAACTAAAGGCGTGGGGGCAATAAGTAACTCGTGTGATCTCCTCGCTACCAGGACGTCAGAGAGAGCATGAAAGTTAAATTAACACGGTCGGATGCAAGCTCTCTGAAAAATCGGCACATTCGTGTGCACAGAGCATGGGGAATCAGGAATTCGAGTTGGCGCAGATCTGTAGCTATCCAGAGTATTGCGCTTGTATGTGAGGGCCTAGACAAGTGGCAATCGCTCTGTGTCGAATTCGTTTCGAAGTTCGATTTCGCCTTTGCGATGTCGATCACATGATTTCCTTAAAATTAATCTCCTTTAAACTAGGTAGGTAAGCACTAGACAAGCGATAATTCGACGTCAAGGCGCAGAGGTTGAGCACGGAAAGAGCGCTGCTATTTGAGACACAGTTAAGTTATCTAGTTCAGACACAGATGTTCACTGTTATGAATTTTATTACTGAGATGTATCTCAATGTCCTTATACTTATTCTAGAACAAGAAAGAAAGAAAAGAAAGAAGAAAAAAAATCCATTTATTTGTACGGAATGACGCAACTAAAAACTAGACAAAACATAAAATTATATATGAAAAATATGCGCCACACCGTGCAAAACGGCCGAACGCTCAGCATAAAGCTGCGCCCTCATGCACAATGTGATGAGCACACAGCGCTGGTTTTCAGCGTGGGCCAGTGCTGACAAAAAGACGCCGGAACGGTGCAATGTGCAAAAAAGTTAAAAATAAAAAAAATTTATAAATGAATTTTACATAAATAAAATAAAAATAAGGAGAATGTGTATGAATTGGCAACACCACGGCGCGCCCGTGACATTATGTGCATCATGAGATGCACATAGGGATTCTCGCCACGAGTTTTTTGGATAGCACGTGTGTTTTGAGAGTTCTTACCGTTCTTGTGTGATTGTTGTATCTTTTGTGTTTTGTTCTATCTTATAAAAGTGTTGTCCTAGTGCTTGTTAACAGGTTTGTATTGTGATCGTCTTAGTTAGTTAAAACAACAAAAAAAATGGATAAAAATAAACCCCCTGATCCCGACCCCCCAGACATTTCTGCAGCTTCCCCTAACCTTTTGACCCAAAACCCTCTTTCCCAGTTCGCCGATGTTGTTTGTAGCATCTCGGAAATGGATGTGACCCAAAGCTCACGTAAACGCCCCAGTGGCGTGGAAACGCCCACACCTACTCCACCTAGCAAACAACCCAGGAGCCAAATCGGCCGTGTAAAATATTCAGCTCTGGACAAGGGCCCCTTCATCGTCCACGTCTCTAAGATCGAGGCTACACCAAACGCAGGCACCACACTCCACCCAGTAAATTTCGGTAAGTTCCTTATCTCCAACAACATCGCTAATGTTCTTCGGGATGGCGTAAAAAGAGTCGGCCGAAACCGTGTATCCGTGGAGTTTACCTCCCCTCAGGACGCAAATGCTTTTCTAACGAATAACCTTCTTGCGAAATACAGCTTTACAGCCTCGATTCCCACTTTTAACATCACAAGGATGGGAGTAATTACAGGTGTACCAGTTGATATTTCGGAAGAAGAAGCTCTAACCTACTTGTCAGTGCCCTCCGGATGTGGACAAATCCTGAAAATGCGTCGCATTAATAGGAAAATACATATAGACGGTGCAAATGTATGGAAACCCACGGAAACTTGCGTCATCACTTTTGATGGCCAAGTTCTACCACAACGGGTATTTTGTTGTTACACATCGCTTCCGGTAGAACAATATATCTACCCCACTATCCAATGCCGAAAGTGCTGTAGATTTGGTCATGTGGCTAGCGTGTGCAGGTCCAAACCGCGCTGTAGTAAATGTGGCCACGATCACCCTGGTGATGGTTGCGACATTGCTGAGGGCGAGGCTTTTTGTGTGCTCTGCTCTGGGAACCACTTTGCTAATAGCAAGTCTTGCCCCGAGCATGGTAGACAGAAGGCTATCAAAACGGTTATGGCAGAGAAATCAATTCCCTATGTGGAGGCCAGTAAACTTGTCCCTACACCTTCCCGGAACTATGCCAATGCTGTTAAAACCCATTCATACCGCAAGACCGTTGCAATAAAACCTAAGACCCATGCTCCTCTTTCCGCATCCTATGACAAATTTGCTCATCAAAAAATTATTAGCTCCCCTCAACCCTCACAACCTAATGGCTGTGCTCTTAACAATAATAATATCTCTCCCAACAATTCAATTCCAATTATAGAACTACTCATCCAACTCCTACCTACAATTATCCCTACTCTTCCCTCTAACTCACAATCACCGTCCAACGTTGCCGATAAACTTTTAAAAACCCTCTTAGAGATTAGAAATGGCGTCCAGCCAAGTATTCCTACAGTGGAATGTGAGGAGCGTGTGGCATAAAAAGCACGACCTCATATTCCTACTTAATAAGTACAAACCCCTCGCTTGTTCCATAGCCGAGACTTGGCTCACCCCAAGTCTTAGCTTTCGTATTCCACAATACAACATCCTCCGATGTGACAGATCCGATGGCTATGGTGGGTCGGCCCTCCTGGTTAACAACCGTGTGCCACTTTCCCCCCTACCACTGCCCTTGCTTACAGGAGATATGAGTGTCGTATCTGGAAGGATAGAAGGTATCACAGTTTTTTCTGTATATATTGCTCACCCTCATCAAAACTTTCTAACTATCCTCAGAAATATTTTTTCCAACACTCAGGGCCCAATACTAGTCATGGGCGACTTTAATTGTCACCATTACAGATGGGGGTCTGAGCGTTGTGATACGTTTGGTGTAGCTTTGGTTGAAATTTTGGATGACATGAACCTCTGCATATTAAATAATGGTTGCCCAACACGCCGGTCACTTCCCGGTCAACACAAAAGTTGTGTTGATTTAACGTTTTGTTCTGCTGAATTAGCCTCTTCAACCCATTGGGAATGCACATCCTTGTCGCATGGTAGTGATCATTACCCTATTGTTATTTCTTTGATCAACAGGACCTATTTAGAGAAAACTTCTCCTCCACTTTTGAAGTACAATTTGTCCAAACCAGATTGGACAAAGTTTGCTTCATTACTGGATCAGAAAATTGATGTCCTTCCAAATTTAAATTCAAGTTTATTCAACCCTTCTGATCACTGCCATGCCAAAAGCTGCTATGAGGGATTTGTCGCAGCTATTACATCCAGTGCAGATTCTTGTTTCCCTCTTAAAAACAGTGCCCGGAATAAAATCCCTTCACCGCCATGGTGGGACCAAGAATGCACTTCAGTGGTTAAGTTGCGAAACGAGGCTGAAAAACAATATAACAGGGAAATGACCACACAAAATTTGATGGCTTACAAACAAGTCTATGCACGATCCAAACGTCTTCTACGTAGGAAGAAACGTGCTGGTTGGGTCAAGTTCTGCACATCTCTATCTCCTTCCACCCCAATTTCAGTTGTGTGGAAGAACATTAATAGGTTTAGACGTGGTTGCTCACCATCAATATCTGCACCAATCACCAGGGAAACAGCTGAATTTTTCTTTGACAAAATTGCTCCACCTTATGTTCCCCTTCCTTCTGAATTTCTTAACATACCCCCACATATTGTCTCTGATGACCCTTTTGATGTGCCATTTACTTTAAAGGAATTAAATGTGGTGCTCAGTCATGTCAGGGACTCAGCACCTGGTATTGACGGGGTGCCATACTCTTTTATAACACATTCTGGTGATAAAACTAAATTATATTTCTTAGACATAATTAATTTTTGCTACAATCGTGGTTGGGTCCCAGACCAATGGAAAGTACAAATTGTTATCCCCCTGCTGAAACCAGGAAAACATGCAGATGATCCGAACGGCCTTAGACCTATTGCTTTGTCTTCAGTTCTAGCCAAATTGATGGAACATCTAATTAAAAACCGACTAGAGTGGATAGTCGAATCCAGAGATTTGCTGCCGAACTACCAATTTGGTTTTAGAAAAGGGCTCAGCACAATGGACAGTGTTGGAATCCTAGTAACAGACATTCGTCTAGCATTCTCCAAAAACGAATCCGTGGTCGCAGCATTCGTAGACATTTCCTCTGCATATGATAATGTTCTTCTTCCTGTTCTCAGGCAGAAACTGCAACAGCTGAGTATCCCAGCCAAGATGATCGAATGCATATGTGGACTAATGCTCTGCCGCTCATTGGTTCTGAGAGTCCAGGGTGAGGATTTCGACAAAAGACAGACTTGGAGAGGCCTCCCACAGGGCTTCGTCCTCAGTCCTCTACTTTACAACTTATACACTTTTGATATCGGCTCCTGCCTAAATAATAACTGTCACATCCTTCAGTATGCTGATGACTTAGCCCTCTATGTGACAGATGCCTCCATCGCTGACGCTGCATCGTCTCTATGCCTCTCTCTGGACTCTTTGAACCATTGGCTTTTAAACCACGGTTTATCACTATCTGCACCAAAAAGTTCGGCAGTAATATTTTCTCGTAAAAGAACTGTCCCTCCCATCTCAGTGACCATTTCAGGGGAAAATATCCCATTATCAAGTAAGGTGAAATTTTTAGGCGTTACCCTTGACTCAAAATTAACAGGTAAGTACCATATAAATTCATTAATCCAGAAATGCGAACGCGTCATTTCTATTTTAAAAGTCCTCGCAGGTGTCTGGTGGGGTGCCCACCCCTATACCATGAAACTAGTTTATAATGCCCTAGTCCGTAGTATATTAGACTATGGTACGTTTCATTTTATTCCATGCAACAAAGGTGCTTTGGTTGGACTGGATAGGATCCAGTCTAAGTGCCTTCGGATCATCTCTGGGTGCATGAAGTCTACTCCGATCAACGCTTTGCAGGTCGAATGCGCTGAACCCCCCCTAGCCTTGAGGCGGCAATATCTAGCTTCCCGTTTCCTGTCACGAGTAATTTGTAGATCTTCCCATCCTCTCATTGCAAAACTGAACGAGTTAAATACCATATACAGAACCTCAAACTATTGGAAAAATAAAGAAATCCCCCTAATCCTAAAAAACTTTCGCACAACTCAAAATTTGGAATGTCCGCTTGTCCAGTATCCCAAATTACCCCTTTTTAATTTCGATTATGACGTTCTATGCTTTACTCCTAAAATTTTTTACAATATCGGCATATCTAAGAACTCCCCCTCGGCGAATTCGGCTTTCAATGTGGCGGTAGGCGAGCGTTGGAACGATTTTCAAAAATTTTTCACTGATGCTTCAAAATTCACTGATTCTAGTTACACTGGAGCGGCAGTATATTACCAAAGCTCCAGTATCATTTTGCAATTTAAATGTCCTAAGGAGTCCTCTGTGTTCACAGGCGAGTGTGTGGCACTACTAGAAGCATGTCGTTTTATAGAGTCACACCATAATATCGATAAGGCCGTAATTTTCACTGACTCCCTTAGCTGTCTTCAAGCTTTAGTCCAGAATCCCTTCAAAAGTAAATTACACAGCTCACTACTTCTAAAAATAAAAAAATCTTTATATACATGTGCTAATAGTCAAAGAGAAGTCCAGTTATTTTGGATACCTAGTCATTGTGGTATCAAGGGCAATGAACGTGCCGATGCCTTGGCCAAAGACGCTTGTTCTTCAACTACAGCTGACCTTTCGCACAATTTTATTCAGGGGTATGACTTGCTGAACCTGCCAAAAGCAAGTCTTCAATGTGCATGGCAGGAACAGTGGAATACCTCTGGTAAAAAAAAGGGTAAGTTTTATTATGCAGTACAGCCAACCGTAAAATCAAAACCTTGGTTCTACACTCACAAAAAAAATGTCTAAATCTGTTATTTCCGTCCTTTGTAGAATCCGTTTAGGTTTCTGCTGCACGCCTGTTTTTTTGGAAAAGATCCGTGTTCGTGACTCTTCTTTATGCGAGTGCGGATTGGAGGAAGGTACGCTTGATCACATATTTTTTGAATGCACAAACAACATTCCACCTTTAGACTTATATAGTCGTCTCCCGAAACTCAAAATTCCTCTCCCAATTAATATCCCCGCCCTCCTAACTTATCCTTCTCCAGAACTGCTTGTGGCGTTGATGATCTTCATCCGCCACAACAATATAAAATTATAAGTCATAAGCTCCAAATATTCTGTCTAAGTAATTGTGGTTTACGTGTGTATTTAATGTTTTAACAATTATATTATTTATGTATCTCTATTTTATGTTTGTTTCAGTCCAATACTAACACATCAAGTGCAACTGTACCACTCGAAGGATTTTTAAATCTCCAGTCACAAGCCCTTTTATTATTATTATTTTTTTATTTTTTTTTATACATCACTTGCTTCTCCAATTTACTTCCGACATTGGCAGAATAGTCGACATCGGCTCATTTGCCATTAACAAAAATAGAATAGAATAGAATAGAGATGCACATAATGTCACGGTCACGGTTATAAAATCTAAGGAGCAGCTTGATTACATGTGGCAATTTGCTCAGACACTAATAGAAATAGCACAAAGGCCAAATAGCCATGCCACAACATTATATAAAAAAAAAAAAAACTAATAGAAAAAAAATTACTCTGTGGTTAATGCCCCATTGGACGCCATAACGCGACCGTGACGTTGTTTTCGAAAAAGGATATGACCTAATGTGACAATTTGTATGTGTTATGATGGTTTTGGAAATTCAAATAATTCTTGAGTGCGATAGATGTTTTATGCGATAGTGTTATAAGTATTTGTGACAAAATGTGAATTAGACGGACCGAGGAGAAGCAAGCACGGGACAGGGTAAGATTTTAATGTTCACTCAGTGTGGAAAAATTCCAGGAACAAGCGAGACGAATTAAATAAATAGTAGGATTGGATTATGTTTATATGTAATTAGAACACGCATTGCTAAATTAACAAATGAGAATATAAAATAAAAAGTAATTATAAGTTATATGGATTATTGTTAGGAAAAAGAACCATGAATATTTGTGTTGCTTGTAGGTCCTAAGCATGATGTCCAGAATTGTCGAAGCAAATGTACTTCGACAGCAGCCAAACATCACAGGGACAAGATACCGAATGCCAAATCACAGTGCTGCTGAGAATACAAGCCAATTTCTGCGGGCCATGACCCACAAGGTGACAAAATGTTTATCATTGTGATAGTTGCGTTAGTAAGAGTAACTTTTTATGGTTATATTTAAATGACTGTAATGTTTTTAGGCCTCGCAGTGGTGGAGGCAGACTATTCCAGCACGCTGTCGATGAATACCTGAAGGAACCCCTGAAGGCTGCAGTTTTGTGTCGCGGCGTCAACAGTGGACCGACTACAGAGCGAAGACCATACTTGTAGTGTGTTTGGCGCCAAGTAAGTTTGTTATATAAGTAGCGTGGTTTTTGGGTTGTTATTACACCAAACAGCAAACTCGCCAAATGCAGCTTACGCCTGGCAGCCATTTTCAGGATTTTGAGTTTATTAATGTATGGGGTAATATGACTTCTACGCGGGACATAGACACAGAAGCGAACACATGCATTCTGGATACGCTGTATAAGTCTGTCCGTTCTAGCCAGCAAGCAAGGCCCATACACAGTGTCACAGTAGTTCAACTTCGAGAGAATTAGGCTGTCAACAAGTTGTTTACGGAGTGGGACACTTAGGTATTTACGAATTCCATAAACAACTTTTAGCCTGTAGAAACACTGTCTCAGCGCACTTTTTATATGGGCCTCGAATCGCAGCTCAGGATCCAAAATTAACCCAAGGTTACATGCCTGCCCTACTCGCTCAATCTCTTCTCCCTTGATCACAACCTTAGGCCGGGCCAACAATATTGCAGCAACCTGCTTTTTTGTCCCAAGTATCATATATTTGGATTTGAGTGGATTTAGAACCAGAGAATTTTCCTCCGACCAAGCCACTACTCGAGCCAGGTCATCATTCAGCTTCTGCACAGCCAATGATGTATCATCCCCTTTGCACGTTATGTACAACTGGATATCATCAGCGTACATGTGATATGAACAGTTTGAGAAGCAGCCCGTGACGTCAGCACTATAGAGGATGTAGAGAAGAGGACCCAGAATTGATCCCTGTGGGACTCCCCTAGTCACAAGAAGGGGGGGGGATGATACAGTTGATCCATCTTCCCTGTGGATTTGCACAAACTGAGACCTATCAGTTAGGTAGCTATTAAACCATTCTACAGCGTCCCCGTCAAAGCCATAGTACGCTAATTTGGACAGCAGCAGATTGGTATTGATAGCATCAAATGCGCGTGAAAAACCCAACAGGACCAGGATTGAACCCTCCCCCCGATCTCGCGCCTCCAGGATATTACCCACAACATCAGCCAGAGCCGTAGCAGTGCCTCTGCCCTTCCGAAAACCTGACTGTAGGTCTGGAAGAATGTTGTTCGACTCCAGGTACTCAATTACCTGGGAGTACACAACACGCTCCAGGATTTTCGATAGGCAGGGCAGAATGCTAATTGGCCTTAGATCCTTCAAGCTGGCTGGGTCATTGGTCTTAGGGATAGGACGCACCATTGCACGTCGCCATAGTTTAGGGAAGGTGCGCGTCTCAATAGACCTGTTGATGATATCAGTAATTGGTTTTAAAGTAGTTGGCAACGTGAGCAATAACATTTCCAAACTAATACCATCAACACCCTGAGCATTGGACCCCAGACTTCTGATTATATTCAGAACCGTCTCCTGATTTGTTGTAGTGAGGGAGAACTCAGCTGGACTATGTCTATTATTACAAGACGAGTAGACGTGTAGCTTCATGGACGTGTATCCGTCATTTTACACTTGGTGTACGCCTGCTTGAAGCTTACAAACAAAACCATGGCCTACAGTCCACGGATGCGTAGTTTCATACGAGTAGACGTGAGAAGATGCTGCTGCTGCGTCCATTGAATTTCATAGTTTTGTATGTAAGCTTCACGCAGGCGTACACAAAGCGTATAATGACGAATACGCGTCCGTGGACAGCATGCTTTAGGCTAAGAACTCACGAAGCGGTTTTCACCCGCAGCCGTCGCAGTTACGGATCCGCAGCTTCTATAAAATGCAGATATATTGTAAAAAATTAAAGCACATTTCACGACGCGTTTTGCGCCCGCGGTGTGCGCGGTTGTCGCGGTTCCCGTTGCACCAGCGGGCCGCCTTGCAACCGCATGTCTTTCGATAATCACCCGCCAGGTTTGTGGGCGAAAATCGCAACCGCGACGGCTGCCTAACCGCACAAAACTGAAGTCTCGTGAGTTTAGAAATAAAGCAGCGGTTTCCTCTACTGCGGCGGGCGCGGGATCGATTCACGCACGGAATAAATATTTGTATGGCCTACAGGTTCCAGGTCGAGTGTCTTATGTATACGAATTTACACGTTTGTGAATGTACCCTCAATGCAAGAAAAATAAAATAATTAAAAAAAATTAAAAAACACGACTGCCATGTCATAAAAAATAAACTAAAAATCAAAAAAACAAGATGTTTCGATGATGATTCAAGATGATTAGAAAAGTGAAGAAAGTAGTCACTCGTTGATAAGGCACGGAATCTCGGAAACTACTTGATCTACAAAACTGAAATTTTCATCCCAGTCGGGGGACCACTCTGAAATACTTTCTTATAAGTAGTATAAAAAGTCCCCCGACTGCGATGAAAATTTCAGTTTTGTAGATCAAGTAGTTTCCGAGATTCCGTGCCTTATCAACGAGTGACTACTTTCTTCACTTTTCTAATCATCTTGAATCATCATCGAAACATCTTGTTTTTTTGATTTTTAGTTTATTTTTTTTGACATGGCAGTCGTGTTTTTTAATTTTTTTTAATTATTTTATTTTATTTTAATCCTTTTAGTGATATGTCACGAAACTTTAAGACAGTGAGAATGGTTAATATAGATTAAGTCAGAATAGCAGTTAATGATATGAAGAATGGTAAGGTCATTGGTCCAGATGGAATGCCAGTTGAAGTGTGGTAGTTACTGCGAGTGGATGGATGGACGTGATCAGCTTTGTTCTTCAACAAGTTCTCGCGGAAAGAAGCCATATCTGATGATTAGTGTAACAGTTCATTGTTGCCCATCTTTAAGAACAAGGGCGATGTGCTTGAGTACAACAATTATAGAGGAATAAAGTTAATGTCACATAATATGAAAATCTGGGAGAAAGTTATTGAAAGGCGGCTAAGAGAAGAGAGTGTAATTTCACAGAACCTATTCGGTTTTATGCCTGATCGGGGTACAACGGATATCATTTTTGCTTTACGCCAGCTGTGCCAGAAATACAGAGGTGCGCATAAAAACTTGCACATGGTGTTCATTGACCTCGAGAAGGCATACGACCGGGTACCTCGTGAGGTTCTATGGTGGGCCCTTAAAGAGAAAGGTGTGCCAAGGAAGTATGTACAGTAGATCCGAGCGATGTTCAGTTAGTGCAGTACCCAAGTCCGGTCTACAGTGGGCAACACTCTCAGCTTCAATGTGGCTGTCGGCTTACATCAGGGGTCGGCTCTCAGCCCTTACCTCTTCCTGATGATAATGGACGCTCTGACGTCGGATATTCAGGAAGAGGCTCCCTGGTGGATGCTGTTTGGTGACGATATTGTGTTGGTTGCCGAAAGTGGCCTAGGCCACTATTCTGGACCTCTAGAGGTCCAGAATAGATTGTAGGTGTAGTGCACTTAAGAGTGTTGACCTGAAATTGAGTAGAATGAAAACGGAGTACTTGTTTTGTAATTTCGGCGTTCTCTCCGGTCCTGTGCTCTTAGCTCTTGCCGGAACGCCCATACAGATCTGCTCCGACTTTCGGTATCTCGGATCGCTTATCCAAGGAAATGGCGAGGTAGACCGAGACGTAACACATCGGATCAACTCAGGATGGATAAAATGGCAAAAGGCCACTGGAACAACTTGTGACCCACGGAAGCCCCTCAAGTTGAAAAGTAAAATCGACAAGTCCGTGATAAGACCTGTCATAACTTATGGATCAGAATGTTTGGCTGTGAAAAAGACAGATGAAAAAAGATAGCATGTAGTGGAGATGAAAATGTTGAGATGGATGTGTGGGGTGACAAAAAAGGAGAGAAGTTTGAATCGTTTGTCTTGGTATGGTCATGTAAAGAGGAAGGATGAAATACATGTTACTAAAAGGGTTATGAGTATACATATGAGGCCAAAAGAAAGATAGATGGATTGTGTGAACAGTAATATGAAAGAGAAGGAAGTTAGTGATAGCACGACGGGTGACAGGGCAGAATGGAAGAAGAAAACGTGTAGCGCCGATCACAAATAACATGGGAAAAAAGGCAGGAAGAAGAAGACGAGTCATAAATATAAAATGTAACACCCAATTTTCTTTGAACCTATATGCCGTTTTGGTGGTAGAAATTTGGTTTTAATGTCTTTTTGTTACTCAAACAAAGACTTGTAAAGTATATAAATGAGTTTTGACTACGGGGGTCACCATAGCCAAAATTAGTCCTACAACTTCTGGTAAAGAAAAAAAAATTTTTTTTACTCTACAGTTTCGATTAATAGTGTAACACATATATATTTTTGAAATCCACTCTTCAAATCCTAGACGACAATCACATGCATTAAGAGAATAAATTTTTTAAAAAAAATGTGTGGGTGTTCATTTATTTATCTTGCCCAACATTGAAATACTCCATATTTTTCCAATAGCCTATGTTACTCGGGATGATGCATGGATTCTAACGATACATCATACGTGTAAATCGGTTCAGTCATTTAGAAGTTACGGTGGAATAAAGAAACTCACATACATACATACATGAACCCTGAAAACATAACACTCCTTTTTTGGGGCAGTCGTGTAATAATTCTTAGTGTGGGGCAAAGTTTATTTAGAAAAAAAAAACCCAATGACGGACCTTTAAAAATTCGTAAAATAAAAGTGGCAATATTCCGTGAAAGTAGTTCCATGTCACTGTACAGTAAACAACAGTACAGTAAACACACCCGTGTAGGTATATTTAACAACTTTCATTGGCTATATTTCATTTCCCGCATTACCCCAAGTTGTAGCTGTCAAATAGGGGTAATGGATTATAATAGTATTCATTTTTAATAGAGTTTCGACGTAGTAGCTTATGAAATAGTGATCTTTTGATTGTAAATTCGAGGATTCCGAGACTGCCGCATCGGATTTGTGGGCAGCCAAAATTTTGTCAGAGAATCGTTAAGCATCAGCCTTATAATGTTCCAACTGCTGGGACTCAGGCCTTCTCTCTAGGAGAGGGAATGGGCCGTAATCCACCACGCGGGCCCAGTGTGGGTTGGTGGATGTCACATGTCTTCGAATTTTTGGTTCTAGGACATGCCGGTTTCAGTTCGGGGTCGGGGGGGGGTTCATGCAGGTTTCGGGGTGAGGTACTTAAATAAGAAGAATTGAAATAATTTGTTTATGTAGTACGTTACCGTAAGCAAACATATTGGCTGGATAATAGTTCGAATAGTATTTTTATTTAATTATTGCAACTTACTTGTATATTAATAGTATAAAAAAAACACATTTACAGGCAATCAATAATTTTTACACAAATTTAGCAAAATATTAACATTAAAATCACAATGAAAATGTAGTTAAAAAAGTAATGACATCGTTACTAACTTAAATATAATAATAATAATGAAAATAATGTCAATGATAAATAATAATCACAGAGAAATGAGAGTGGGGGTAGAAGGCTATAAAAAACCTTAAGACCTATATATATAGTCGTACTTACCCAAAAAAAATCGTGATTTCGGAGGACTTCGATAACAAAACACGGTGACACGAGATTTTTATATATTATATTAGTTAAATCGGCAAACGTTGTTCAATCATTAACAATTTATGAAAGAAAAAGTAGGGGGGATGGGGATAGGAGGGTAAAAAATAGCCTGTGACCTTTTCTAAACGCTATAGAATATTTCATTAAGTTCAGCCCGAGGGTTCCAGGATATGTTCAATGTAGGTTTCATCGAAATCTGTTCAACCGTTCGGACGTAAAGAAGTAACAAACATACACACACAATTACAAACCTTCGTTTTTATTTATTTATGTACACTTTATTGTACACCAAGAATATTATCTATGAAAGGAAACCTCTATATTATGAATGTGATTGAAATTATGAAATGAAATGAATTGAACTGCTCAGCTTCCGACTTCCGAAATTATAATAATTTTGCACTTTTTGTGTTTTTTTTGTGACATTGTAGTCGGTTGTATTTTTTTTTTGTGAAATGTGTTTATTTAACATTTTTAAGTTGTAGTATCCCTCAGCCAAACTTAAATAGATACCTTCTGGTAATCGGTTCCATCATCAAATCATCATGACAATTCTAATAATACCAAATACGGCTAGGATGCACTGTTTTATTACAGAATTCCGGAGCCTACCTACCTTTCGGCCCCCTTCTTCCTTCAGTCAGTCACCGACTGCATGTATAAGCAAAGCAATTTTACTTGTAACGACAGTTCTGCTATGATTTTTGAAGAGTTTCGTTCTATATCTTCGTAGTTCATCATCAGATCAAAACAATATTTCTATGGGACCAATTCGGGAGTATAATCTTTCAAACAAATAAAAAATTTCAGAATCGGTCCTCAATTGACCGAGATATCGGTGAACTATTTTGAAGGTCACGTTCGTACCGTGCAATGTATTTTGAACATTAGAATCATTGTTAGTAAGTTTAAATTCGCATGTTTGCTTTCGCGGAGTGAATCTTCTGTACTTGTATTATTATTTATTCTGTGCCTGTAGTATATACTAGTATATCAATGATTCGCGACGTATAAAATTCTTCATGGTTCATTTAACTTTTAAGTTAGAAATCGATGAACCTTTTCATAGTAATGACGGTAAAAAATCCGTACTACTTATAGTTTCTATGGCGAAGCTATGGAGCGTGTTACCCTAAAGAAACTGAACAACTTACCTCACGGTTATTCCAATATGACCTTGTTCTTTACTTATACTTTAAGAACTCGCTATAAATTAAAGTGAGTCCCCTTGCGGGTTCGAGTTGGTTTTATCCGGATTATTTGAAGGACAAAACGATGTTTTTACCTTACCTTTTTCTTTTTTATACCATTGCCAGACACAAAAAATTACTCATGTATCGTGGATGCGTACACAAAAATGTAAACGCATATACACAACATTATAGTACGCGGCAAATAAGTTGAGCTGTGGTTGCGCGCGGTTGTAAAAATAAAAAATAAAGTACTTTTTTTTCTAAAAGTCGAATTAAAATAAGCATGTACAAAATTATTTTCTTTACGTAAACGGATCAATGACCTTATAGGTATTTGTCGGTCATTGCGTACTAACTACCTACAGTTCATTGGCCTCGCTTAGCTGATGTTTACTTAAAGAAATTGATATCGTACATGCGTAAATTCATGCAACTTTAAAAAACGTACTTTCATTTTTAATTTTATCTTTACAAATCGATAGTGTTTCATGTACCGAATCGACCCTCTACGGGATTAAAACGATCAAATTTAACGGTATATATTCATTTTGACTAGAATTTGTGCCAAGTTTCAAGTTTATAAATGTAAGGAGTAAGATCCTGTCATACAATCTCTAACACCCCCCAAACCGCTTTACAGGGGTAGTTTTGAAAAATAAGTAGTGAGTAGTGTACTTGAGTTACTATTTATGCTAATTTTCAAGTATAAAGTTCTGCATACAGATGAATTTTCGGAAATTCGGCTGTGCGTTGATATGTCAGTCAATAAGTTTCAGTTTTTATATTTAAATGGATATACAAAATGTACTACTGTAATCAGTAGTACATTTTGTAGGTGATCCAATGCCCTGTCAATGCTAAACTATACACAAGTGCAGACTGTCTCTATATGACTAAGGAAGTTGTCGAAGTGGCTCAGCAATTATAATATTACCCAACTCAGTTTCAAGTTTTAGATCTCATTAGGTTTGAACCCTGATTAACTACTGCGCCTTGTATAGCAAGCAACTTGAGATTAATTGGACGTAGCTCCCAAGTTTTGCCACAACGCCAGCTCTCAGCTTTGTGCTATTAATCTGAGTCCACCTTTTTTTCAGGTACTCAGTGTGTCCAGGGCGGCTTAATTTGTCGAATCTAAAAA
Source organism: Leucania comma (assembly GCA_958295575.1). Lineage (NCBI taxonomy): Eukaryota > Metazoa > Arthropoda > Insecta > Lepidoptera > Noctuidae > Leucania > Leucania comma. The sequence goes on from OY282469.1 coordinate 9,657,746, forward strand.
CGTACCTAATTGGATTTATCGAGTATATCGCAAAGTCTCTCTTTCCACCTATTAGTATATTTATAGCTTGATAACGCCTGAACCAAATTCCTTGTTCTTTTCATAAAGTATAGATGAGTTTCCTGAGCCTTTTTAAGTATGGTAGACTTTATGTCTATTTTGTCTAGCAGTCGAAAGCACAGCTAGTTTCATAAATAGCTTGCTAGTCCAGACTTAACCAGTGAATTCAGAAGCATTTCAGTTCTTTTCAGAACATTTCGTTGCTAATGTTTCGTTTAAAGAAATTAATAGCATAGCTCGCTAAGCGACTTTGAATTCCGTGGTTTAAAAGTTTGACCCGGCTTTCAAAACCAACTTTAATTAGTACTTAGTACTTTTAAAATTGTTGCCAAGTTAAAAGAATTCGGCTTGGACGTCGTCGAGGGATTTTAGTTTTGGAGGATTTAAGTCCATATTTCTCCTTTTATAAATTACGACCTTCAACTCTTCAAAGCATCATATTGACAGTTATTTGTTTTTATTAGCAAAATCGGGTTCATAATGTTCTGGAAAACAGGCCTCCTCCTAGGATAGGAAATGGGCCGTAAGCTAACACGCGGGCTCATTGCAGGTTGGTTGCCTTCAAATTTTTGGTTCCAAGACATGCTGATTTGCTACGATTTTTTCCGTCACCGTTTCGAGAGCAGTGGTGATGAATTAAATTACCCACGACGGAAAACTCGTAAGTTCGAGCCATTGCTGGTCTTGTATTGTGATGTTATCTATCTTCCTACCCTTATCCTGCGTTATTTGAGGTCGGCGCAACACGATGTTTTCTTCCATTCTGTCGTTAACCGTTATGTTATTACTGACTTATTTTTCTTTCATAATATAAACCTCCATCCATTTTTTCTGTACTTTGTTAATAATTGATATTAATAGAGGATTTTCGAATTATGATCCGAATATGGAAATAAGAGGTCTTATATAGTCGTAGATGTAATCAATTTTTTTTGCATTGCATCAGTCTTTTAATGTCCCACTGCTGGGACTCAAGCGTCCTCTCTAGGGGAATGGGCCGTAATCCTCCACGCGGGCCCAGTGCGGAATTATATGGTAAGCAACCGCATATTAGCAAATGTAAGCTATGGGTCATTTGGCAGTAAGATTAGGAACCAGATTAGCACAAACCGATTCTTAGTACTTGTAATTATTGCGTTTCTAGATTCCAGATATCCATATCCATCTACATTAAAAGTCGCTTTGAGGCTGAGTCGGCGACCCGTGTACAATAATGTACATAGTCATTGTGTGTATATATAGGCTTCGTTTGTAATATTCGCTTACCCGTGTTTTTCCTGTTATTGCTTTCACGTACTTTTCTCGTAAACAGTAATTTCTTTCAGAGTTTTCCCGATTAGCATCTTGAAGAATAAACTTGAACAGTAAATTTTTTATTTACGTCTATTTTCACTGTTATTGATCTGTTTTCAAACTACTCCTCTTAAGTTATAGTTTTTGTTGTTAAAATTGAAGATTTGTTTATTGTTATTCTTCCCTCTTTTTATGCCTCTTATCTATTCTTCAACCCATATCCACACAATAGGTAGTGAGGTTCTGCCATAGTCCCTTTGTTCTTTGTCTTGAGGCTCCTGAATCCAACCCTTGCCTGCGACTTCGACCTCATGTTTGAGGGCAAATAAATAATGCGATTGGTCCATTACATTCAGTGTCTTGTGTATGTGATTTGACATGTTTGTAAACGCACCCACAAATACGAATAAACACGCAACGTTTCTTCTAGAGATAAGTAATTTTCAATACAATTACTCGAAAACTGGCTCTTATCGCACTACGAATAGGTTCAACATGGCATGTATATCACCCGCGTGCTTTTTTTGAATTTATAAGGTAGTAAATACTCGTAATACAAGGGCTTTTTTCATTCCTATTTCGTCATGGTCAAGGGTGTTTTTTTTTTAACCTATGGGTTTTTTATGGAAGGTAAAATCATCCAATGACAGATCCCGCCCTTGGGCGGAGTGGGAAATAGTGTCAGACTCTTACTGACTAAAAACCTACCCCTTTCCTTCGTTGCCTACCGTACCGGAGCCGAGCCTCCCTTTCAGAAGCCGACCCATGACCCCAGTACGCTTCGACCCTGCCTGCCTGCAGCTAGGAGGCTGGACCTCTACTGTTTGCTAACAGCTCCTTGAGGCGCGCGGGAACAGTACGCGCCGTCGATGAATTGTGCTCGGTCCGGACGGTTACTTTAAAGCAAAGGGGTGGATATTTTTAAGGTTTTAATATTTAATCTTCTTCTTCCTGCCCTTGTCCCATAGGTATTACTTGGGGTCGGCGCAACACGTTTTTTTCTTCCACTCTATCCTGTCAGCCGTCATCACTCCTCACACAATCCAGCCATCTCTTCTTCGGCCTCCCTCTTCCTCTCCATCCATCTACTTGTAAACTCAGAACTCTTTTAGTAACATGTGTTTCATCCCTCCTCTTCACATGACCATACCAAGACAAACGATTTCCTTTCAACTTTTCAGTCACTGGCGCCACTTTCAAACTTCCTCTAATATACTTATTTCAATATTTAATAAAAATTTAAATTGTGTTTTTAAACAGAATATAATAAATAAACATGATTACTTACGCAATAATTTATTATTACTAACAAATGAACATTTTTCTGTGTTCTAAAATCAAACATATTTGAATTTCTATTTTAATTAATACGTATTAGGACGTATAATGGATTTGCTTCTCCTTCGACGTACAAAAGTTAAACGCAGGAAAAAAAAAATCTTTTATTATACACTATTATCTAACCTATTTATTTGTGTTATTTGTGAAAAAAAATTTGAATTTAAGATTTGAAGAGAATTCTTTAAATGCTACGCGCCGCCGCCGCCAGATATTGTGAATAAGGTAAAAAATATTTGCGATAGCGTGCTGCCATCTAAATCAACGCGTGCTGCCAACTAAAATGTATGGCAACTTTGGAAAATTTTCTTCAGTACAAAATTAACAAAACTGTGTCGTAATTTTCAGAGAAAGTATTTCTTCGTAAGTATAATATGAAAAACGTCGTTTGATACACGTGCAAATGCGTCACTGCAGCCCTTGACTCCATAACACACTAGCCTTCGGCTCGTGCGAATTCCGTCAAACATCTATAAAGTGTACAAATCCATCTCTTATCTCGTCATTTACATTAATATTCTGACGTCACGATGGACAAGTATTTTTAGAATAGATAACGATGTAAAGATTAATTATAAAACTTTTTTTTAACCTGGGTGAGGTCATTCACGTTACTTTACCACAAGTGAGGGAAAATGTGGGTACTAAAAATTGCCATATACCTATATAATCGCTTCGATGTAATTGATGAGACACTGTTACGACTGTTAAGTAGATATTCGACAAATGACCAACTCCCATACAATCGTCCTGCGATACAAAGGTACTGAAGATATGGCTCTGTGAGCTATCTACTCCGTGTTGGCGTGCTACGGCTACGTACTTCGTAGCTACGACTTCGTAGCATCGTAGCAAATTACCGATCCGCTACGAGTCGATTCATCATTTCTGAAACTTTGCTGTGCATTCATGAAATTGTATGTAATTCTGCAGAAGTGAACAACAGTTCGTGAATAAGGATTGGTAGGAAATGTAAAAAGGAAACAACCAGATATTATGGACAAAATTTATTTAATAAGTCTTACTTGTGGTTTAAAGTACTATTCACATGTCATAACATCAATTGTAATACTTATCTATAATAAACAATGAATTTAATATCCATTGCCGTAAATCTAAAGCTACGTCTCCACTTTGTCAAGTATTTCGTTTAATTTCTACGGCGTACACGGTTAAATGTGTAATTCGTTAAAGTGTAATCAAACAAACGTGTCGTAAACTAACGTTCAATACTCGACAAAATGGGAACGCGCTTGGAAATTAATTCAAACTGATCAAATATCCATATGGCATATATTTATATGTTCACTTAAGTACTGTAGATATAATTAATTTATTGTAAATTACAAAGTAATTGTAAAAAAGTACCTATTTACAAATATCGATGGTCACTTTTTAATTTCATCTTAATTACAAATAATAAAATTTATTTTGCGTTTTTTTTTTATAAACAGGATAATGTATATAGGCAGTGTTTATAATATGTTTATTATTTGTGTGAGTTTCGTTATTGAGCATTTAGCTGTAAAAGTCACGTGAACAACACTAATACAGCAAAGTACCAATTAGCTTAACAGAAGTGTTCTAAACTCCGGTCAGGCGAAGTGAGAAAAAGCTGGAGAACCGGCGACATAATGCTTTCACAAACTGCAATAAAATATAAACGAGCTTGCCTTCGTTACATCTTTTATACAATAAACAGGAAAAAGCGAGTTGGGAAATCAGTTATTCATTTCCACGAATTGCAGTCATTTTGCGTGTACCGGTGTCAAAAGACTTTCCCATTGACTGGTGGCATGTATTTATTGATATTCAGGATGGTTTTACATAAACCTGTATGCGGAGATCAACGCATGGCTTTACGAGTATCAGTAGATATTCCTTTATTTTTTTGATCCGGAAAATCAGTTTTCCACGCGCATTATGCATCGTCTACTGAATTTTTTGAGAACGGCACGCATTATTAAAATATATATATATAACTAATAGATTTTAACCTCTCCAGGTCCCTAAGCTAGTAGAAGTAATTGACGACAGGCAATGACGCAGCGTTCTAATTACTGTTTCTACATCAATCATTGAACACATAATAACCATTGAATTAATGTACAATTAAAAACTAAAATACCTGCTAAAGAGTCAATTTGAAAATGATCATAAATTCAATACACAAATGAAAAAATACTCTAAATTCTACAACTCATAATTTAATATAATGAAAAAACAAAAATCAAGATTCTTTAAGGTGGGAATTTCGTAATGTTTTAATCTAAATGAGTTTCATCACAACATACGGATGGATGGTATTGGTGATTCTGTACTTGAAAAGGATCGGAAATAAAAGTATGAAATACCTAAACTTACTTGTTAACCTAGTAATCGAGCCCATAGACTCAGCTCGCAGTGATGCCATTAACTAATTACGAAAGATTTTATACTTTAATTGAACAGCAGATTATAATTTGTTGTCATAACAATACACATAATTTATAAATCATTGAAATAAACGAAACTCAAAATCTCGTGTTTCATATTTATGTAGTCGTTTATAATAAACGTATAGTAGATTGGCACTAAAAACATAGCTAGCAAATACTTCGAGAACTGTTCAAATACAATTTACTTCCGTAGTTTAAAATCTAGACAAATTGCCTTGAAAAAGCGATGTGTTCTGTAGATTTTGGCGTAAAATTAAAACGTCAGTTTGAGATCTGTAAATAGATATTCTGCTGGATTTCTAAAAATATTAGTCACATAGGTACCTTACAAAGACCGTATGTGTTTAAAAATCTAAAGATACTTAACTACATACATATATAAAAAAAAACTACACTATGAACTAAAAAATATTCTTAATGCTTCCGGCCAGACATCTTGTAGATAAAAATATTTATACAAGACGCTTATGTTACAGTGTTTATTAGCGTTCATATGAAAAAGCGGCACGTGTTGGATTATGTGCTAAATCCACGGACATATCAAGTCATGGTATTGGGAAAAGCAGGAATAGCTATCAAGCTATTCCTGCATGGTCGCCAATCCATCAGGAGTGGCGACCATGTAACGGAAGAGACAGCGTTAGCAAGCCTCCCACACAACGTGGACGGTTGATCTAATGAAGGTTGTGGGAATTTGAGGGATGCGAGACGCACAGAACCGGTCATTGCGACAACACTTGGGGGAGGCCTTTGTCCAACAGTGGACATCTTTTGGCTGAAATGATGTTGATGATGATAAGCTTGACGGTTGACAGGATAGAATGTAAGAAAAATGCGTGTTGCGCCGACTCTAAATAAGACGAAGCAAGAACAGGAAAATTATGATGGTCTTGGAAAGAGCACATAATCTTAAAAAACTCTTCCTATTACAGCTATAGGAAAAGTAAAGGCAGTGACTGCTATTAATATCGATATATTCTAAAGGACTTTTCAACGTTCTGAAATCAGTCTGTCGCAGTCATATTTCATACAAAACATATTTTTGAAAACAACCAAAAAAGCTTTTAACTAATAACTTAAAAGCAAATAAATGGGTATAAATAATTGAAGTGACAGCATTGAAATTCATGTCCTATAACGTATCCTTGGAATTATGTAATACATTGAGGGGCCTGAACACACGCTTCCTACCTACTGTTTGAATTATTACACAGACATGTCTCCGATACTAGTATGACAGTCTTTTGTCGAAGGCTATAGCCAAGGGCATTGAGTAGAGAGGTTGTCTAGCAAAGAGGAGGATTGGCTTCAAATTCCTCTGTCCTAGGCAACCCGAAGACACTTAATATTACACGGTTTGTGGTGTACTACCCTAAGTACGCCCCTGGCTACAGCCGCGGTAGTTGTTGCATACACCTACATCATTACCCACAATAGCTTTAAGCCCTCATACAAAATCTAAGAACTCATCACTATCAGAAAAGAATAAATCAAGAGTATCTTTAGAAAATTCATACAGTCAAGTATAAACAATTTGACGTAACACGAATGTATATTTACAATTATCAAATATTTACCTTATAGTACCTATTATTTGTGAAACCAATAACACCAATCTCATAATAAATCTTATTCTATTAAAGATCTGAATTTCGCAATATTCCAATATCAATGCATTGTGATGAATGCGGCTTCACTTCTCAAACATAAGAATAGAGTTTATGAGACTAGAAATTACCAAAAGACAAGACACGAGATTACGAAGCGACAGAAATCCTTTAAAATAATTATATTTAACAGTTCAAGTCATTTAACTCGTGTAAATGAGTTGAAAAGTTAAAATACACTGATTAGTTTAGCGCGCTTCGACATTCCAGCACCCTCCCTCTGTATCAAAGCGGAGATGGAAAAGTTAATTATTTTTCTACAAACACAATTTAAATATGGAATAAAATGTAATTACGGTCGTTACTAAACAATGTTCCCGGGGAGTCGTAATCTTCCTTCATCAGTGCAATTCATACGAAAATTTCGGCCATTACCAGATCAGCCGCGTTACAAGAAATTTGAGACTTCGACGAGATTATTTGGGCTCAGAATATTGCTCGGAGATTTAAATCTGCACATCATTTTTCGCCCAATAATGAGTTCTCGTAAAATATGGCTTCTGGAATATTAATACTGCGGATTTGTGTACTTTGTTTCGTTGTTATTTGACGCGAATAAACTTCATGTATTAAACAAAATTTGTTTACCCTTGGTCGGAATTGAAATAAACGAGGGAACTATTGATTAAATGTGAACGGAATATTCAGGAGCGAATGAGTGCGTCGGATCTCTGTCATGCCAAATGGAGGCTCCATTACTCCAGTGCCCGTAAACTCTACGAACGTCCACATACACACACATACATCCCAGCAGTACAATTGACAATGTCGACTATGATCACTATTCTATAGTTCGATGATTTATTTACACCCCTCGCACCATACTTGCATTAAGTCAATAATAAACCACATTTACAAAATATGAGCTATGGAGATCACAAGTCATTCGTTATCGTACGAAACCTTTCGTTCCGAAATTTATATGAAGGACGAAAGTAAAAAGAAATACTTATATGAAGAACAAGAGCTTACTTAATACATTCTATCGCTGTTGTACCAGTTCTTCGCGACAGATAGGTATGTTAATTAAGAACTAAGCGATTTTATGGCAACTTCCTTATCTAAATACCATTGTATTTTAAACAGTACCTCTTGATGTAACTAATCATAAAAATATTGATACACGTAATCAATCCAGATCACATCTCATTATTTATAGTTTGAGAGAATCACTGGACAACTATAATATAGGTAATGGGGTTTATTTCATATCTGATTTCAATATAAAGTAGCATGACTTGGAGTAAATCTAAAAATTCTTCTTCTATTGATTAAAATGACATTCATTACTCAAATGGAAAACAAAATTTGCAAATTAAATCACCTGTTAAATACGCAATTTGGTTTCCGTTTTACGAGTTAATTATAACACTTCAAGTTCCACGGCACTCGCGAAGTTTGTAAGTCCGTCACCACCGACTTATTTCTAGTTCAATCTTCCATCCCTGTATAAAAATATTTTACTTGACTTATCACAAAAATGTACTGTTCACGCACTAGCTACACTTAACTTTCTACGTAAAGTAACAACTGCGCAGAATACCACGAACTTCACTTAGAATACGAGTTTCGCGCAGTGGCAGTCTTCGAGCTGACTGGCAATGAGTGTTTGTGTTAGGCCTCAGATAGGGGTGACAAGTGGAAGTCAGGGGCGGACTCGGTGCCGCGTCTCGAGCGCGTCCGAGCGCGGCCGAGCGTAGCCGAGCGTCTCACGCCTGGCGACTTACAGCCGTGTTCATACGATGATCTCGCGGATGACGCGGCGCGCGCGCGAGTTGGGCGTGGAGTAGCCCGACTCCAGCGACTCGTCGTAGCCCAGCGACATGTGCAGCGGCTTCTCCTCGGCGCCGCCCTCCTCCGCGCGCATGCCGTACTCCGGCAGCCCACTCACCTCATGGTACGGCGATTCTGGTGAAAGACAACAAGCTGTAGGTACTTCCTAATTACTATATTATGATTATGGGTGAAGAACATCTGATTCCTTCAATGTTTACGAGAACCTTGTATTGTCCACCTTTCTTCTGACTGAAGACCCTGATGATCGTCATTGATCAATAACTGTCTAGGTATCAGCTAAATAGTCTAGACTAAAAAACAGGATCCAGACAAAGCTAAATCAGCGCGCTTAACTGTGTCCTTGGCATACTAGACTTCTATAAAGTAAATATTTTTCGGCAGTTTTTAACAGAAGCCACGGTGTTTTGCAAAGTGTGGGCGTAAGGTCATTACCGAGCGGCTACGCTCCACGAAATTTATCGTAGTAATTTATGAACAAGTTTTGGTAGCGCAAGAAAAACTCGTTGGTGGCGCAGAAAGAGTTTCTATTATTAATTACTGGGTTAAAACACTTACCGATGTGCTGATCCATTCGTTTCTTGGGCTTGTGTACGGAGGCGTAGGGGTCGGAGCAGTACTCCTGGCGCGAGGGGTTCTGCGCGGCGCGCATGTCGTAGTCGTTGGGCGCGGGCGGCTGGCTGGCGTGCGGCAGGTGCGAGTAGTGGGCGTAGTCGTCGATGTTGCGGTAGCCCGCATGCGAGATAGGATCGTAGTCGTAGTTGCTCTGACGATCCAGCACCTGATGAGCTGGCAACGTCGCAGCATTATTCGCCGCCGCCATCTTCATTTGCCACAACGAGTCCTGAGAGTTCACGCTGCCCCCGTTGTTACTGTTCGTATAACTGTTCTCTATGAAGCCCATGTTTACCCCTGTGAACAATTTTCCTCATTATATATCGCATCGTGGGATTTTAGCGGGATCTAACGCGACATGCAAAGCGTGCTGTCCAGATATACGTGGGTATTACCTTCTATGTCGACTGTAGTTAGTCCTTAGTGAATGCATATGAGAAAATAAATCAAAATAATTGAGTCCAAATTAAAATTATACAATGTGTGTTTAACACAACTACGAAATAACGTAAAGTTTGATGTTTTATGAGAAAAATGTTGAAATGTGGACAGAAAAGAAAATATACTTACAATCTGAATTAGGCATAGTTTGTCCTGGATGAGGTTGAGTGTGGGGCGGTACATGATACGAGTATCCTCCTTGTGTAGCGTACACTGCAGTCTTTGAGTCATCCATAGACAACGCCATGTCCATCGAATGTTCTAGAGCCTTATTCTCCATGCCCGAGCTGGGGTAATATGGTGGAGGGGCTTGGTTCTGTGGCGTCACTTTAGCTGGCCTCATCGAGTCCATTTCGTAGTCTTTGGATCTATCTTTCTTGTTGGGCCTGCGTCTGCACTGGTAGATAAGTAATAATAGTCCCACGAACAGGAGAACCACGACGGTGGTGACGAATATGCCTACAATGGCTGCCGTAGTGCGAGCTGATGTCTCCTTGATGTACGATGTTCCAACTGTTAAGAGAATAATAATAAACGTTTGTTTAAAAAAGTATATTGGCTTGAGTCTCGAGGTTGTCGACATGGAATGTGGACTCAGCGATCATTGTACCGATAGTCGTGTCAGCCAATGGCTTAATGGCCACGAAACACGGCCAAGCACCTTAGGCTGACTTCATTCGGCGACAGGATGATGGGCTTGATTCAGAAAGCAGTAGGTACTCGTGGACACAGCTCAAATAGAAAAGAACCTCTTTCTCTGGAGCCTTGACCGCCGGAAGTTTGGACCCTGTTCCCAATACTGGAGGACTATTTTTTTTTTAGAAATATTAAAAAATAAAGAAAATTTAATATACGGTATTACGGTACACATGTTTTAGCTCCTATTCAAAACATTATAGTAAAGTTTCTCTACGAGAATTTCTTTACCCCAATTAGTTAACTTCTGCGCTTTTAAGGTTGTTATTATCAAAAATAAATTTATTTCAGTGAAAAGCTTGTAGGCACTTAAATAATTCTTTCCTTGTATTAATGCTTTCATAGAATCTGTTTATTACACCATAATGTTCATTCATTCACCCGGATACCAGTTAATAAAATTGGCCGTCGGGAAGACGTCAGATTTAAAGTGAACAGCTAAAAATAAATGGGGTACTCGCCTAAATGTAACGTCCAAAATTTTGTTATTTGTTTCGTTTACATTTTTATTATTTACTAGCGACCCGCCCCAGCTTCGCACGGGTGCAATATATATTATTTATACATATAAACCTTCCTCTTGAATCACTCTATCCATAGAAAAAAACCGCATCAAAATCCGTTGCGTAGTTTTAAAGATCTAAGCATACCTACATAGGGACAGACAGCGGGAAGCGACATTGTTTTAACTATACTAGCGACTCGCCCCTGCTTCGCACGGATGCAATGGTGATTTTAAATATATTATGCATGTGTTATACATATAAGCCTTCCTCTATCTATTAAAAAAATCGCATCAAAATCCGTTGCGTAGTTTTAAAGATCTAAGCATACATAGGGACAGACAGCGGGAAGCGACGTTGTTTTATACTATGTAGTGATTTATTTAATCTTCATGTACAGTAGTGGTACACATGCCAACTTAATGAATTAAGGCAATCTCTACCAGTCAACCTTTGGTTTAAAAAAGACAACACTGTGGTATGTGTGCACAATAAATAAATAACAGATATTTCAAATAGAATGTAGTATCGTAAAAATAAGTTATTATAATAAAGTACGTATTTATTCAAATATTATAAACTAATAAATACCATGATAAATATCAATCATTATAATTAAGAGAACGTAAAATAAGACAATTCTGACGAAGACCGAACTAAGACTTCAAGTAGTACTTGGTTCCGAAATTTACGCTTGAATTAAAATTTATTTTCAGCTTTTTTTTGTAACCTGTTTTGCTCCATTAGTCTTTGTGTAAAGGTACTAATATTATAAAAACCAACGAAATGCGAGTCCAAGAATCGCGCACGAAGTATTTCGTCCTGACGGAAAAAAATATTGTTTGTTGTATGGCATCCCCACTTAAATATTTATTTATGGTAAGTATAAATATATTTTTTTATCTGTGAACATTTGAATTATCTAGCTATCACGGTTCATGGGATACAGCCTGGTGACAGACACCGACATTGGAATCTTAGCAATAGGGTCTCGTTTCTACCCAATGGGTACGAAAGCCTAATAAAAACGAGAGCGCATATGAATAGGCGCCTAGGCTTGTATGTGTCGGTTCACCCTTAAAATACATTGACTTTGGCTATATTCATATCTTATATAGAAAATAACGTACGAGTAAATATGACGTGAACCTTGAGCACTCAATTATTATATATATAATAAGTATAGTACCTATACAACTAATTACTCACTCTCTGCTTCCGTGTACTCGCTGCAGACATCTTGATTGACCTGCAAGCAAAGCTTGAGTCGTATGCGAGGGTTGAAGTCGTCCAAAGGCGGGTCGGTCACGTGCCGGGTGGTGGTACGAGTTGTTTTACTGGGCAGCTCCACTGTGGCTTCCTGCACGGTGGCGACTGCGCCTGACAGACGCAGGTTCACAGTATCCACAACCTGTTATACAAGATTTATATTAACTTTTGCTCCTGATTTGAAAATATTAGTTTGTTTTTCTGTGGTGGTCTAAGGGCTCTCGTATAAAATTGCGATGCGATGCGATACGACGCCGCATTTCAGAAACCTGCGATGCGAATTACTGCGATGCGATTTCACGAGGCAACAAGTAGGATTAGGTGACCCATACAATGTGCGATGCTTATCAATTCGCAAGTTTTTGCGATGCACCGTGCGAGCTCGCTGATTTTTACGATGCAAGGTTGTATCGCAGTATTGTGTTTGGGCCTTAAGGGAGAGCGCAACTTAGTTGTCCAGCAGCTTGTTTTTGTCTCTGTCGCACTTTCAAACAAATCCGTAACTTAATGTGAGAAACCAATTAGTTGCGAAGATAAAAGTTGCTCGTGTGCGCTATATCTAAGTAGATAAATACAGCTAGCATGTTGTAGACGCAATTTCATTCAACGCGCACACTATTTGTCATTATTTTCTAACAAAATATTTTTATTCCGGATGCTGAATTTATTTTAAACACAATTTGTACCAGTGCTTTGAACATCCGCAAACATAACTTAACTGCATTTGTTTAGCATCGCAAAATGTTCAATATTAAACATCGGTTCTATCCGCATCCAGCCAAAACCCAGAGTTTGGTGAATATCGCTAAAATCGTTACGCTTGGCAGTCGCACAAATATAATCATTTTAAACTTAGCACACAGTTTAAACTTCAATGTAGTTTGTATTTACATTCTGGTGTAGGAGTAATTATTTCTTGGACAGAATGCCGGGCATGTTGTATCCCACCCAGTCGAATCTAATGGTAAGCGCATTCCTAGAAAATATATTTCGTCGGCAGAGATAGAATATCTCTTAGTAATGAACACATTAAAATTTTAATGTCATTTCTCAAAATGTTAGAACCATAATTATGTGCCGGAATCTGGATTAGTGTCGTTATAAATAATGTAATATCGTATAGTTTAGTTATTTTCAAAGCAGATTTTGAAATTAACTAATTAAAAATAAATTAATATTTCAGCTACTAATTTTGTAGTTCCGTGGTTAATGTGTTTTCAGAAACATAATTACGTTTTAATACCTTAAGCATCTATTTCCAACAAGTTATTCACTATTCAGGACTTCGTGGAATTTAGATTATGTACATTGCTAAATTCTTACGTATATTCTCTAGGCTTGTAATAATTTAATAATTAAGTAGTATGAAATGTATGCAGATTTATTTTCGCTCTTTGGTATTCTGGTGATTATAATATATGTTTTATTTTATTGGGTTAGCGACCGAAAAGAAATTACTATGGTAAACCAAGCACATCGTAGGCACTTGCCAAATACAAATTAGTACATTTCAATTTCGTACGTAAGTAATACTTTTCCCAATTTTTAATAACTATGTGGTAGATAGAGGTACCTATATTTTCTTCTTCTTCAATCAACATTATACCTAAAGCGCATGATATTAAAATGCAAATTAAACAAGGTATATAACACCCGAAGCTTACACGCAAAGCCGTACACACAAGAGTGAGCTAACATCAAAGAACGGTGAGGGTGTGGTGTGCAGAATGTAGCTAGAAAATATTTACATAATAGGAAAAAAAATAAGTAGTAAGAAAGTGGAATTACCTGCCATCCCGCGGTACCTCCCATAGACGCGAGTCCTTCCACGACCCCCACGAGCGCCAGGCAGGTCGGGGTCACTGTGAACGCTATCGCCTGCGTGCTGGGGTCATAGGTCACTTGCTCCGGCGGATTGATTTTGTCCACCTTTGTCGTCACAGTAATCTCATTCGAATAATTGCTCTGCCCCTTAGTATTGACCGCTTTCACCTGCAGTTACAAATTCAATTTAGAACTTCGAAGAGGCGAACGACTCGATTGTGAGCATTCTAAAGCGTGTCGAAAACCATAGCGACGGCACAAAACGTAAAAAGAATATTGTAAACTTAAATAAACTAACGGCACGCGCCGAATGATTTACCTTGAAAACAAATGTGAGTTGCTGTCGGTAGCGATAACAATGAAAAACAAAAATGTAAGTTAATACCGTATTTGGGATAAATCTTAACTGAAATTACAATTTCTACAATGACTTGGGGCGATATTATTTCTGAACCCAAAGTTGCCTTAATTTACTAGTGATGGACTAAGGCTAAATGTAGATTCTGCCGAAAGAAGTGAACATTCTGAGGCACTCGGCCTCGTAAAATTCGAAATTCGAACTTCGTTTGAATTTCATGTCCTCGAAAAGATAGACAGGAGTTTTTGGCGGGATTTTTTCGAGTGAACTTCAGTGGCTGTTTTAAATATACAACAATTTATTCCTAGTTGATGTTGTGATGTAAAATTGGTATAGTTTTGTATTTCATATATCTACAATACTGGACCATACTATGTAGAATTATTGAAACAGGCGCGATCGCGGTATAATTGACCTGAGAATTTTATTGTAGTACCTATTGATAACCAACTCTGCGAAGCTTGCCGAGTTTTGATTCGATGTTTACTGTCAAATACTGCACAAACGTTAGAATGTATTACATTTACATTCTAATGGAATTCAAAGTGACTGTAAAAACTAAATACTTTCTAAACTTGACACTTGCTAAATTCTTAAACCATGCGAAGTCAAAACAAAAACAAAAAGGGGTGACCAGTCTGTAAGTTAAATCAGATCACTAGTGTGCATCTCAGTCACATGCTACCATTGCAGCCATTATATTTAATGGTTGTGGTACTTTTCAGCTTACACAATATATAGAAAATGTCACGTATAGTTTACGCAACCGAAAGTTTGGCAAATAAAACGGAATTCGGCCGAATCCCAACAGTATCAATCGGCAAATACTGTTAAGTTGAATGTAAATCTAATTTCAGTCCATCACTAATTCTCTTAAGAAAATTGGTTTCTGTGAAAATAAACACAATAGCTAATAACATCTATTTGGTACTTTAGTAAATAAACATGTTTCTTTTTCTTCGGTGACAACCACGAAAATCTCGGATTAGGTTTTGGAGAATGTTATTGATTTGTTGGAGACGAACAAGTAATTACGAAGGCCCACATAAATACTACCCACTAACACATATATGTAGGTAATTGTTCTATCGATGAGAAATGAAACACAAGATCCTACGTTCTACAAATGACGAAGACTAGTATTAAAAACTAAATTCCACATTACTTAATTGAAAAGGTTGTTACCTTGAACGAGTACGTGTTGTGCTGGTCGAGCCTGGTGACGTTGCAGGGGTTGATGCGACCGCAGTCGTACTCCATCCAGTCGAACTCCGAGGTGCGGTCCGAGGCGCAGTGCTCAGAGCTGGTAGAAGCGCCAGCACCCCGAAGAGTCTCCCGCCGGTAACGCACGAAGTATTTCGTGTTCGACAAGCCCCCATCAAACCCAGCTTCCCACTTGAGAGTCACGTACGTCGGCCCCACTTTTTGGCTCTCCAACAATCGAGGCGACTCCGGAGCGCCTTTCGGCTGTAACTTGATCTGAGGTCGGATGCTCCCTAGCGAGTTCTTCACTTTGCAGTAGTAATCCCCGTAATCTTGCGGCTTTACGGTCTTTATTTTAAGAACACTGCGGTATGAGTCGTTGTTATCGGTCGTGGTATTTATCTCATAGTGCCCGTCCGAGGACATCTGCAGTGGCGCTGTGTTAGATCCGTAAAACCATTGAAACTCTGGTTTAGGATAAGCTTGAACTCTGCATACTATTTCAGCCATTTCCATAACATCGTAAGCAACTTTATTATGTTGCCGAATTGATATGGGTTCGTCTGAAATAAAGATAACGAGCTTAAAAATAATGTAGCTATAAATTATGTAGCATTGTACATACACCTTCTTATTTTCCCTACCTATTCACTTCCTTTTCCATACAATTTTCTTTATACTGGAAAATGAAGCGAAATAGCAAAGGAATATTTATAATTAGTTTTGTGTGTAGAACATTTTTTTAATTTATTTCTTTGCTAATTAAAGTAATGAGATTCTAACAAAGTAAAGCGTATTTTCTTAAATACTCACGTTCTATTCGAAGATGCATCGTAGACTCGACTTTCTTTACTTCGTTCTCGAATGCGCAGGAATAAATGCCCCGATCGTCCGGCAATAGGTCATTAGTATTCGGTCTCGCCTTTCCGTTAAATTTAAGAGTGCTTTGAACAGTGTAAACGGCATTTCCACTCTCTTTAATATCAGTTTTGACTTCGTATAAATTCGTATCGGCTTTGATTTCAGCGTTGTCCTTAAACCATTTGACATTGGGACGCGGTTTGCCGAGTGCACTGCAAGTGACCGTGAAGTCTTGCTCTCCAGAGCGTTTCGTCATGTGAGTTTGTAATTTGGTTTGGAAACGAGGCGGCTGGTGAACTTCTAGTGTGACAGAGGCTAGCTCGCCGTGACCTAATTCGTTTGTTGCTTGACAATGGTAAACACCTTCACTTCCAAGGTGTGCACTAGGTATAGAGTATTGATTGCCTGTAGCGAGCACTGCGGGCTTGACGTCCGAAGTAGTATCCATATCGCGGAACCATCGGTACTGCGGGGCTGGCCAGCCAGGTGGCTTAGCGCTGCAAGTTAGAGTAACCCCCGCCCCTTCTTGCGCCACCGGTCGGTCAGGACTGATGTACGCACGACCAGGCTTGTGTCGAACGAGCACAGCTACTGATGCACTGTTAAATCGCTCCGTGCGCTTTCCATTACTAGATGATATAACATTCACAGCCCGACAAACGTAAGTTCCGGCCATTTCAGCATTCACTCTTGTTAAACTAAGAGTGTTTCCGCTCTGATGGAAATCAGGTTTTCCTTCCATCGTCCACTCAATAGATGTCGGCTCAGGATTTGCCGAAACTTCGCAACGAATTTCCACATTTCCGCCTTCCTCGGCTTCGTAAGTTTTGGACTCGACTGTTACACTCGGAGGGAATAGTACATCTAAATACATTTCTTTCTCTCCAGGGCGCCCCAGGCCGTTGTCAGCGCTACAAGTATATTTTCCCGCGTCCTGCACTGTAACCCCCTGGATAGTATGAGTGAAAGAGTTTGAGATGAATTTGCCGTTCCTAGTCCATCTCACAGTGCTCACTTTCGGTTTGGCGTCTACTTTACATTCCATGGTAGCCACACCATCTATTTCTACCCGCAAAGGATTTTCTGGAGCAACTTCAACGCGAGGAAAATCTAAAACAATAAGAAGATTTCGTTAAATGTGAAAAATAATAATATCTTTTCATAAAAAATTTCAATCGATAAAATGGATAAAACTGCAGGCATATTTCAAGCGCACGTGTTTTGTGTGTTGTCGACAGATTGTAGTATTAACATTGTACAAAGGAAGCGGATATGCTGGTCCGGTTAGCTGTTCGAAGCATACCAATAATACATTTGTTTACAAAATCTGTCAGAATTAAAACATGCACTGGCGCGCATGCATGCTTGTACTTTATCTGGTGAAAGACGTTGCTTATTCAGGTCAGTTCATAATAAACAGTATCCAGATGCTGCTGTGAGATGAAGGCATGAAAACGATCTTATCATTCGTTTCTTCTTAACATTTTATTTCAATTACCTAACCCAATTTCCGATCATTGAACACAGACATGTGGTTGCAGTTGTATCTTTAAACATCGACTTAAATAAAAATACAACGAGAGGTCAATGGTCTTTTATACTAGTAACATTTGGCGTTAAATATCACAACAATTAACTGTGTCATGCACTTATAGCTTGGTATTGGAGTAGTGCCCGGGACATAGCTAGAGATTCGTTCATTTACCATCTCGTTTCAAAGTCCCATATAAATGACAAAAATAGGACCTAATAAAGCCTGCTAAAACTGGTTCAGCTTTTTTTTTGTTTTGTATCTTCAATGTATTTCTATTTGCATCAACAATTCTAAGCAGATATTTCTAAAACGCTAAAAATATATACCGTTTATTGTGGAGCCGGTTTACGTAGCGTTTAATGTTAAGCGCAGGAAATATAAGAATTGTTAATGAGATAAGACTTTAGAAGCTTCTTTTTACTTTAAATCCTTCAAGACGACAAGAGACAAAAAGTTATTTTTCACAAATATAAAATGGTGTAAGAATGTAACTTTACACTCGAGGAAAAAAATGTCTGATGAATACCTGTTTCGGGATTTTTTCACGTACTTAATTAAAAATGCATTCCAACCATAGCAGGTTCTAGAAGCAATTAAATACATAGGTATTCAGAATCAGATAGTTATTTTTAAATCCGAATACGTATTTAATTCAATTTCTAAAAAAATGTTAGTGCCCTTTTTAATAACGAAGGCCTTAAGGATTAGTCTACTTTCAATCATAATTTTGTTTAATATCATTTCATAGTAACTGTATCAAGCGAACAAACCTCTCCTTTGTGTAATAGTTGGGTAACCACAACAAAAACGAAGTTTTAGTTCGTTGGTCGGTTCACCTGGCAAACTTTCGATTGCGGGATTTGTCTTAACGTGTGGCCTTGCCCAAACCAACTGGAACTACTAAATGCTACTTGTTTTGAGCAAGCTCTTACTACAGTGGACTTGGAATTTATTCTACAAAAGCTTAGACTAAAATTTAAGACCCCATTTTAAACTGTAGGTAATTATGTTTTCCCATTAGGAAATTCTCGGTCCCTCCTCATTTGCCCTTTCAATAACAATACGTTTGCTTCATTACATGGGACCTATAAAATCTAACTGACGACATGTTGGTTTACTACACACCTATACCTCTAAACCCCTTTTTTAAACACTGGCGTGGTGCTAAAGCCCAGATTTTTTTCATGAACGTTTTTATAAGCAATTTGGGCCAACGAAAACAAAGTAAACCAAAATAAAAGCCTGGCTACGGTCAAAGCTGTAATACTCGTACATAAAAGGGTTTGATTAGCAGTTAGGAACCTGGAAAAGTAGAATTTTATGGTGACAACACTCAAGCTTAGAAACAAAGTTGAAATTTGTCACCATAAAGATGTACCTACTATTTGTAAAACGTGTGCCGAATAAGTATTTCTAGTAAAATTCTCTAAGAATGCTGTCTATTTCAACGATTTTTTTATGTTATAAAATATTCATCAAGTCAATTCTAATTTCTACCAAAATCTGTACAAATAAATTTGCGAAAATTCGGCCCGCAGTCTGTTGACAATTTGACGAAAAACATACGTAAGTAGGTACTCAAGTATTTTTGAATTTATAAAATTGCCTCAGCTAAATTATTAGTTTAAGCTAAGCCAAAAGGATTTTGGGTTTCGTAGTCTGGAAATTTAAATAAGGTTGATGTAAATTAGTCTAAAATAAATAGCGATATATAAGTTCTGAAATAAGGTATGAACATCCGTAGTCTTGTATTTGCACAGTAGGGTCATGTAAATAATAGCGAGCAGGATTCCATTCCCGAGGTACGGCGGTAGCAGGTTTAGGTCATTGAGGTTATTTGCAGAGAGCTTTTACGTTTCCTTGATGGCCCCTGACTTCGCTCAGGGATTCCTATGCCGAGACGTCGTCGTCTACATTTGAACGCGCGAAAGGAGTCCGTACAAACACTATCTGCCAGTGTTTCTTTACTCGACAAATGTCTTTTATGTAGCAATTTTACAACTACCGTTAGCTATTTCGCCCTGGCTTATGTTAGTTTTTTTCCTCTGAACAACAAATACTGTTTTACTAACAGTTAGTAACTAGTAATAAAATTCCAAGAAAGTAGTCGGAAGTCTGATAAAAAATAATTAATTACAACAACATTAATCAAACTAATTAACGAAAATCAGCTTATTAATATTATCTCAATTCAAATACAAAAGGAATTCAGAGACGTAAATAGTAGGCTTGAAGAAAACATCAAAGTTTTACGAGCAGCAAATCATCAAAGATTTATTGTAGGAAAATAAGATTTTACTACGAAGCTTTTCGCTCACTTTGAAGAAATAAAATTCAGATGAAATGAATTAATTTAATTGAAATAGGAAATCCTTATACTGAAAATAAGAATAATAGGTACATATTTTAACAATTTAAGATGGCTACCTACGCTAAGTTTGAAAATAAACCAATCATGAAACACAACTTTTTGTTTTTACAAAAAAAGACTTTTATTTTATTTGTCACTGTTTTTTTTTTAATCCAAATAAAAAACTTTTTTATAAATGAAATAACAAGCAAATGTAAGCCCTCGGAATTATTCAGTGGATGTACAAACAAACAAGTTATTATTTGTTACACTTGTTTTTCAGATTCGCGATACCTTTAACCAAATTTCTGAATAGGTTTATTCGGAGCGTGAATGGAATTGGATGTCGTAACTGGCTTAAGTATATAACACTGCATGAGGACGAAGAAATAACAAAATATAGGTGCTTATATAAGTGATGAATGAACCGGTTGTTTACATACGGTGGTAATACAATTCTCAGTTATGTATTTGGCTCCGACCCTGACATTAGGGAGAGTAGATAAGTGAAGTCGATGCCTGTATGGGCTTATTGTCTACGTGCTTATAATTCAAATCTTGGATAGAGAATAATTTAATATAATCCTTAAGGGCTATATTTCAACGCCAAATAATGGTAATGTAATGTAACTGGTTATTCAAGTAACGGGTGACCACTATGGATGTTCCCAATCACACACCGGGGACAGACGCTCGCAGTGCGGATTTCAAACGTGATAAATTGCACCGATATTGATTTCAGCCTGTACTGTAGTGGGACGTGATGTCTTCATGACACAGCCACCTACTAGTTTTGTCTTCCTACCACGGCATGGTTTTGAGAGTACGTATTCTTATTTGGTTTGAAAAGCTTCGTTTTCCGAAAATTGGGATGATAAAAAGGCACTAAATAACTTTAAACGACTTGAGGGAGAGGAGCGTTAAAATGATATAAGGAGTGCTGGCTATAAGAATGTCATAATGCACTGATATAATTCAGCGCCGCCGTGTTGTCTACCCGCTGTCCACCAGCCGTGTGGTAGCGCGGTGGACTTTTACAATTCGCGTGAGAATTAATGCAGCTGATAGTAAACAATGTTTTCCTTTCATTTCCACAACAACGGCATCCTGGTAATTGTTGATGTGTTCATAATGCAACGTTCTCGGAACTAAATTATAATGTGCTTAGATACCTTTTACCGACCATCGACTTCACATTTTCTACGTTCAAAAAGTATAATATAAAATCGTATTTCCATTTTGTGCTGATCGAGTTGATATTGGAAATATTATTGTTATTGAATTCTAAGGGCCTGTTTCAGAAATGAGTGAGTGAGTAATATGAAATGAAATGAAACGGCTGGATAGAGGGTTCAGTTAGTGTAAAAGCTGATAAATTAATAAACAAATAAAAACCATCAAATTGAAAAAGGTACTTACAATTAACACTAAGATCGACAGAAGCATCGAGCTGCTGTCCCTCCGACATGGCTCTGTTCCACACCACGCATCGGAAGACCGCGCCATCGTCTTCCCTCTTCGGCATGAGGGTCAGGGTCGCTACCGTCGGCTCCGAGCGAGTCTTGGCGTGCGCTATCGTCGCGTCCAGGGGGTACGTTGACCCCTCGCGGTACCATCTGAAAAATTACACTCATTAACATTTGTACGAGGGCGTTTTGTCATAGTCTTATGCTGTAGTATAAAGTGGCTTGCTGATTTTTTCAAGTAGATAAAAAGGGTTCGTTTTAAAAAGTCTGTCTGATAATGGACTTAGCTTCACAGTACACTTTCCTCGATACTTTATTACTAAATCTAGAGCGTGTGAATGAATTTATATTAGTCGCGAACCCTTCGGTATTCGGTAAAATAATGTTTATTGCTTTTTCCCATTGAAACACAGCAGTAATCTATTTTCTGTTTGAACCACTGCCACTGGGCTTTTAGGGTTGCGGTTTCTCAAAGAGTGATTAACAAAATTCTTCTCTTTGTTGCGTGAATGTGATAAAAGACTCCATTTAATATTCTAAAATCACATTAATTTTCATTTATAAAGCCAGCCGTTAACCCGCAATATAAATAAACTAGCTGCTGTCAGCGGATTCACCCGTGTCCGTGTGGTAACAAAAAAATATCCTAAGAAAAAGTACCTACAGTCAAACAAGGTGTATAGGAACGAAGGGGTGAATATGGGTGAATAGAAACAATTTCTAAATAACGTGAATTTTAAAGGGGATTCACGTTATTTAAAAATTGTTTGCAGCACTTAATACTGCAAGTTTTTCTTGCATTGTAATGTATTAGGAGAAATGAGTGAAAGTTCTAAGTTAGCTAGTTTGTTTCTATTTATCCCCGCGTTCTATTTACCTCGTTTGACTACTGGTGTGTGCTACTTCAGGACATGGTCGGTACCTACCAAGTTTCATCGAAATCAGTTCGAGCGTGAAGAAGTAACAAACGTTGAAATATTCTCACAAATATACTCACAAACTTTATAATACTATCGTGATGTTCGATGACTTTTACACGGTTTCAAATAACAATTTGATAGGTGGTCAAAATAAGCTCGAAATAAAACAATTATTTCAGTGAACAACGTTTAAATAAATTCTGCGTATAATATTATTTTGCCAGTATGTATGGTGTCATGTTTTATTATATAGGTACGAGTTCCGACTGTTCACAAAAATACTGCTATTGTTTGTAAAATATTTTGTGTAATGTCGCCGTTTCTACAAATACATTTACATCGGTGAGGCTGCGTACATATGTACGTACAAAACCACGCATGTTTACTTTAGAATTTAGATCCCACTCAGAATAGAATTTAAAATTTAAACAGGAAGGTACATAAGTTTCGTGTTTCACAGACCTTACTTAACGTATAATTTAGTGTGTGCCCATGCCCAGCTCTTTTGATTTCCTTATTTATTATAACGGACATGACTGTAAGTTAGTCTTTCATAATTTATTTATTTTAATATTCATGTACACAAATCGAAACTGAATGATAAAGATAATCTTCTATAGCTGAGCCGGCAAACGTTTTTCTGCCATATAAATTATTAGCAAAGAAAAAAGGGAGGTTTAAAATTGTCTACGCCGCATTCTCAAACCTACCAAATGTGCACAAAAAAAAACATAAAACTGGTATCTGCGTTCATAAAATTAGATAAAAATGATTCCCTGTTTCCTTTGGTCATACCACAACTTGGGAACGACGACTGATTTTAATCACTTTTATTTTTTAAGTTAGTAAAAATTCTAATAATTTGTACAAAGTTACGAAAATAAAAATTAAGAAAATTGGCAGAAAACTTTATTTTATTATTCATAGCCAAGGTAGTATAATGTCAGCTAGTACCTTGTATATTTAGTACAAAGGAATTAATTTAATTTCGCAAGAAATTTCATCCGGCAGACTTGTGACAGAAGAGTTAAAAATATCAAGAGAAGGAGAGTGTATATTTAAACTAAAGTAAGAAATTTTAATAACACGCTATATCTATACACCGTTAAATTTTGGTCGTTTTAATCCCGTGGAGGATTGATTCGGTACATGAAACCCTATCGATTTGTAAAGATAAAAATGAAAAATAAAGTACTTTTTTTAAACTCGAATTAATTTACGCATGTACGAAATTAATTTCTATAAGTAAACGTCAGCTGTGCGAGGCCAATGAACTGTAGGTACTTAGTACGCAACGACCGACAACTACCTACAAGGTCATTGACTCGTTTACTTAAAGAAATACAATGTGCCCATTCGGACACTGTGTCCGAATATATTGTGTCCGGATCGTTAACAACTCTACATATTAATGATTAGATCTTTAAATAAAATAGATATGTGCCTACGCTTATAAGCGTACTTTCAAAGAGCTGTTTCCGGATAATCTTTGATAATGTATTATATTTTAAGTTAATTAGATCTCAAAGCTAAAAATTGTTGAAAGAAAATTATTAGTAACAAAATATGTTTAAGGAAAACTCTGTCTTTCTTTATAAAATAACTTCTGAGCGCTTTTTGAAATTTGAAACTCACATTACTTAGTTTTTATATTGTCTGTACGTTAAGTGGTTTCTTAATAGGTAAATACGTATTCAGGGACTCCGCGTTGGGCTTTACAGATTACAATCACAATATAAGGTGTACCTGTGTTGTGTGTTAAGTAGCAGCTCTTCGTCGACAATGAACTCATACGTAATTAGACAATCGTGATAGTCACTTTGTTGCCAAGGAGTCAAACTCAGATAATGTCAACCAGTTTTGCATTTCAATACCATTCTATTCTGAATAGAATCTGGTTGTAACTGCAATACCAATTAAAAGTTAAAAAAAATCACTGCAACAGAGAGTAGCTGCAACTGAAAGTTATTCCGCGCTCACAGAGCGTCTCATAGTTCATGTATCCGGGACACATATCCGGTTAAACGCAGCGCGTCGTATACTGAGTTTTTGTGACGTGTATCCAGAACACCTAGTTTTCATCCGGCCGAGATGCCGACCTTTTTATGCAAACTAGTACCAGCTACGCGACAACGCTGTAGTGGGCTCATATGACATCATTTTCAAATACCCCGGTAAACCCTAGGTTGGTTCAATGCTTCAATTTCATTATTTGTACCGGGTCGTAATATGCCAGCAGCGGTCATTCCAGCAACCAGCTGCCCGTCCGGTACCTAAGGCACCCACAGTACCGCTCCCTCCGACTCTAATTGAATCCGAGTCACTGCCTACATGAAATTTATCACCACATTTATCAGCTTTTTATCTTCCCCGTACGCCGTTCTTAATGCGTTAGGTAAAAGCCAATTACGGTCTGGTACGAAAACGTACAAAATGGAGAGCGGGATTAGTTCGGACAACCACTTGTATAGAGCTGGGTCAAGTCTTCGGCAGTTTGTACAAATCACGAGTAGGATTGCTGTCTTAAAACATGATGCCCACGTCGCCTTTGAGAAATCACGTGTGTTTACCGGAGCGGTATCATACGATTCCATTGTTCTCGGGGAAATGGTGAATATGTAAGTGAATAATTAAAACACCGGAGGGAGTATTATAACGAATATAATTAGTCTGCAATACGGGTATACAGTACTGCTGGTAATGGCTTTTTATTTCTCTGAAGCTTTAGCAACGTGTCAAATAAATTATTCTATAACGATTATGACTTTCGATGTTTCTGAACGAATTCATAATGAAAGTCAGACACAGCGTGCATTACGGAAGATCTGAAGCAAGCAGTAATGAACTCGGCTCAGTCGGGATTGTGATAAGTACTTTGGTCTACCTTTCGCTAGAATTTAATTCTGTGGGTCTAGTTAGAATTCCAGATTACAGTAAGTACCGCATTATATTAAATTTTGGTTAATGCATTAGATATTTGTGTAAGAACAAAGTCTAAACAATTTCACAAAGTCACACATGCTAACTTACAATTACAATTAGATGTTTAATTTGCAACTTTATGCTTATATCACGACAAAGTTTTAAAAGTGACACGCCTACATATCAACAGTACATATGGCGAGACTTCCACCGTTACTTTGACGTGTGTTCATGTTGTTTTTAACATTATTACAATGGGTAATTTCGAAGAGAAATAATTCAAAGTTTTCGAAATGAATTGGTTTTCGTGGAATGTTTTACGGAAAGCTTTTATCATTTTACAACAATTATGTTTTCCCTTTTGGTAAATATTGTGTTCAATTACCAAAAATATTGGCTATTATATTAATACTGTCAAATATTAATAGTAAGCTTTTGTGTCGTGAGCTCTTTTTTTTTCAACTTTTATGAAAAGTATTTTCACTGAAGTTGTAGGTATTATGGAAGGCGGAACGTACTTATGTGTGGGGGAAGTTATGCACAAATCGCTTTCGGAATTACAAAATAAAATCTTTCTTACTTGATGGTGGGTTCGGGTGAGCCTCCTGAACTGGCGCATGAGAGGTTGAGTTCGCGGTCCTCCTGCGACTGCGCGTGCGAGCCGGGCGTGAGCACGGGCGCGCGCGGGCTCGTGAGCACGGTGAGCGCGTGGCCCTGCGCGTGCAGCGTGCGCCCGGACCCGCCCGCCTTCACGCGGCACTCGAACCGCCCGTTGTCGCGCTCGTACGACACATTCGCCACCAACAGATCGAAGCGACCCTCGGACGGTGCATACGAGATCCTGCAACAAAACATATCCGTTTTTAATTCCGAAGAAGCGAAGTTCCTTAATGGGTGCGCTCATTATTTTCCAGGATCGACAGATTCCTCGCGATACTACAAAGAACAAAAGCTTAGCCAACGTGAATGTTTTCCTCTGAGATTTGTACGTTTGAGCAACGAGGCCGACGACTCTTCAGACTGCAGGCAAAATATTTGTTAGCCGCTTGTAAATAGACATACGTACAGACCGGCACACTAAGTGCATACGTATTCGTTGCTTAGTGTTCGTTTTGCAGTAGTGGATAGTGGGAATGCGGTGAAAATATTTTTTTTAAACTATTTAAGTACACAGAGAAAAGCCATTTTAAGTCCGTAGCCCGTGACGTAGAACGTTTGAAAGGATGCTAATCGTGTGTATGTATCTTGATACAGAAATGACACAAAGGAATTTTACGTAATTCCCTCTTAGTGGTGACATGAGAGTGAAGGCCCGGCGACAACGTTAATGTTATTGTGGTCGTTTGCGGGCTGTTCAGAAAGATTTCCTGTTTTGCCTTATTACGAGATGACACTGACAACTATATTCCATTTGCATTATTAGCACGTATTACGAATGGTAATCCCGCTAGAACCTTTGCTGTGCATAAAAATATATAAGATGAGCTTATGTCAGCGACATCGCTCGCATGAAAATTTAAAACTTCCCCGAGGGAATATACTCGCAGGATAAAAATCCAAAAAGTATCCTATGTACAATTCTAGGACATGGTCTACTCGGGAGCCCATTCATATCCATTTAAATCAGCGTGAAGGAATAACAAACAAACAAACAAACACAAAATCTTTCCTTTATAATATTAGTGTGATAAGATCTTTATTCTTACTAAAGCAACAATTTTATGCCGTAGTAATAATTCTACATCTTATATTTTTTAGAAGACTCGCTTTATCCAGGTGGCAGAAAAAGTGAAAGTTGTATTTTTAGGGAGGGAAGAAAGGAAATTCTATATTGATAGCAAATTGGTGACTAAAATATTTAGGTTCCCTAATGTATAATACCATTAGCGTTACATTAACAAAGCAAAAGCCCTAATTACTGCGCCTAATAAATACTCCTGCTGTTGAATATAATGTCGAGGTAATATGACTGTTATGTAAATATAAGAATAATGTATTACGCATACATATATATATTCCATAAAAAGAACTTGAACATTTTCTTTAAGTAGCAAAACAACATGGTGATTACAGTGCCATAAATCATATTTTTGTCGAAGAAAAGCTCTTATAGTAGAATCAGAAGTAAATTTGTCAATAAGAAGTAAAGTAGGCAATCCATAAAAGGACGAGTTTTTAATGAAAATTGCTTTTGTTCTCAACTTGTGATGTTAGAACAGGGAGATAACAATATCCCTAAATTATTAATGTCATCGGTTTCCAATAGCTTTGGTTGTGCAAACAATTTTAATATTGGTTTTGCGGCAAGGGGAACATTTAGCTCAAATATATAAAATCACACGATAGATGCTAGCAATTTGATTGAGCTAAATTGAATGTAAAGAGGATAAAATTAATGATGTAATGCAATATGCGGCTTTGGTTTATCTGTTATTACTTAGGTATAATGATCTGATCATTGCTTTATAATATTGATTGTCGGTTTCCTTCGGTCAGATTTTATTTTGTGGCGTGTAATCATCCAATGACTTTTCCCGCTCTAGGGTGGTGCGGGAGGGCGTGTCAGACTTTTACCGGTTAAAATCCATTTGTGTCCTGTAGTTGCTCTTTGTGCTTGAGCGATTTTTTCAACCAGTGACCCTAGAGGATTTTTATTGGGTTCAGAAATTCTCTGTGATCCAAGCGGACATCATCCCTATTGGGTCCCTACAGTTTTGCTGACACCTCATTGACAAGCGCATAGAACACTACGCGCAGTCGACCACTCGGTTTTGGTCCGGTCGGCTACTGGTGGGCCGGATGTCGAGCTACCCGTTGATCGTCATCCGCGAGCGCAATTTTGAGGCATATAGTCCCTAGAACAGGTACTCGTACACCGAATAGGCGGCAGTAAGAGTATCTGTGCATTTAATTCCGACCAGCTGCGCCCGGAAAGAGCCCCGCTGACCTTTAAATCCATTTTTTTTGCAAAATATTGATTGATTTACATATGCTATATATTTTCTGAAGAACGCTTAACCACAACAATTTTTTCGTGTAAACATATTTTTAAAGATCAAAGCTGTTTGAAAGGAGTAGGGAAAACCAGCGAAAAAATATCATGTTGTTAATTGTTTTTCTTGGGAGAAGTCTTACGGAAATGTCATATGTTGATAATGATTTACATTAATCTATAATAAACATACATTTTTTTTCAAACCTATTGACCTAGCCGTTATCGAGGAGTAGGCTTCAGAAAATCACTGTTTTATAGCTCTACTTGGGAGGTAGGGCCGCTACCCTGACGCATTCATCTTAATATGCTTATTATTGTATTTCTGCCCCTTAATTTTGGGCTATATCTGTGTGTATCACTTGAAAAAATTTCGCCCGGGTGTCGCCACTGTGCGGAACACCCGGAGGACACGGTGGAGCACACTGTAGAGGTGTGCCCCGCCTGGGCGGAGCATCGCCGTGTCCTCGTGGGGGCGATCGGCGGCAGCGATCTCTCTCGCCGGGCCTTGGTTCAGGCCATGGTCCGTAGTGAGGAGGGATGGCAGGCGGTCGCCTCCTTCTGCGAAGCAGTAATGCTAGCAAAGGAGGAGGCCGACCGCATCAGGCAGAGGCAACGGGGCGCTCGCCCCAGCCGCCGCCGGGATTCCGATCCCAATTTCCGGCCACCGTAGGCGCGGGCTTGCGGACGGCGTGCAATGGGTAGCACGCTGTCCGATCGTCCGGTAACCGACCGGACCGAGCCCAAGTCGTCGACGGCGCGTTCTGTTCCCGCGCGCCTCAAGGAGCTGTCAGCACACCGAAGAGGCCCAGCCTGCTAACTGCAGGCAGGCAGGGTCGAAGCCTACTGGGGTCATGGGTTAACTTCCGAAAGGAATGCCCGGCCCCGGCACGATAGGCTACGAAGGAACGAGGTAGGTTTTTAGTCAGTAAGAGTCTGACACTACTTCCCGCTCCACCCAAGGGCGGGATTTGTCTTATGATGATTTTGCCTACCATAAAAAAAAACTATTTTATTATTATTATTAATTTGTTTCATCACGCGTCCGAAATTGACAAACCCCTTCAATTGAAGTGATGTCTTGTTTCATTAACCATACAATACAAAAAAAAAACATTCATAAGGAATAAAAAGAAAATACTTTATGTATTTTTTACTGTTGGCAGCTTAATACCCTGGCTTGACATAACTTTTCTTACTCAAAAACATTGCGACAGGGAATTACGTTTACTCTGCCTGACATGCCATCACTGTGTGATAATTTAATTTTTTTATTCTTCGCTGCCAGTACCCACAGACTCCCCGGGGTCGACCATTTTGTACATGTTACATATAAAGGTATAATTCCATGCCTATGGGATCTTTCAAACGTACAGTTTAAATGCTGTCGGCTGCTAAAATGTACACTCGGAAAGAAAGATATTGGGACGTTGAATTTATCTTCTTCGCATTAGACGACGTCGTATCGCATTCAATGTAGCTACTCGTGCAT
Source organism: Leucania comma (assembly GCA_958295575.1). NCBI lineage: Eukaryota > Metazoa > Arthropoda > Insecta > Lepidoptera > Noctuidae > Leucania > Leucania comma. The sequence continues at coordinate 9,687,782 of OY282469.1, forward strand.
GAAATTACGTAAATATATTTCTCTTATTTTGGGAATAGATCTCTTACTTGCTGCTTCAGCTATACATTTCACTATTTAAACCTACACTTTATGTAACGTGAATTAATTGAACGCTCGTAGTAAGGATAGGCTTTAGAATATTCCTCTACCTGCGTTACTTGCACGATTACATAATAAAAGTTATAATACTTGTTAGATAAGTTTTAATCCCCAATAATTTACTTATTTTGAAAAGTTATAGCGGTATTATTTCGACCCGGCTTCGTGTTTAGCACGCAAACTCTTTGTACTTTTTCATGAATATTAATTATTTTATAAGGGTTGGCAGATGTCCGATATTTACCCTAGAGATCGGTACTTATTTGAATATCTTGTTGGGATAAAAAAGGGGTTTGGCAGAAGTACGAAACGTCCAACGGAGGTCGAAAGATCATAAGTATCTACTTGAGCGTAACTAAGTTTTGCATCTTGACACATTTAACCTCGGGTCCTGGATATACAAAAATTTGGTAAAGCCGCTTTATTTTGAGGTAAAAAGATGTTGTGTGTAGGGACCCAAACATTGTGTGTGTTTGAAATAATACACGGCATGTTTTGCGAACCTTAGCTGAAAGAAAATGGATTTTCTTTTGTCGTGTTGGCTAAATCAAATTGTCGTGGCTTGTTAGGGTGGCGGTACTTACTGGTAATTAGTCTCGAGCGGGATGTTGCCGATGGCGACGTTGTCGTGACCGCTGGCGGTGCTCCTCACCCAGTAGTACGTGAGAGACTCGCCAGCTAGGGGCTCCAGGGCGAAGCGACACTGCATGGTGACGTCGTCGCCTTCCCGCGCGTCGTGTTGCTCATCGTCACCGCGAACCGTGCACCACACTGGAACAAAACACACACACATATGAACATCTTCATCATCATATATATCTCAACTATGATTTTAGTACACGTAGAACAGTAATCGTAAGAAATTACCTGTAAGATAGCGTCTATCATCGTGTGTATAGTTTTAAAAAGTCGGCAATCTTGTCCCTACTTTTAAATTTACTGTTCGTCAGTCTGGAAAGTTAGTATGTAAACTCGGGTATCTTTTCATATGAGAAAATTTAAAATGTTTTAAAATGAATGCGAAGTATGGTGAGTGGTGAAGTAATACCTAAGATAAAATAGCCATATAGGTCTATGTATTAGGTGTAGTAGGTAGATTTTGCATTCTATTATGTACCTAACTCTAAACAAAAGCCCTGCTTGATTTTACATTACTCAATGCATTGAAATTCGCTGGCTGCCGGCTTTTCGTAACTGAACAAAGAACAAACTAATCATGAAGCTATCACTTCAACAATCGATTCAGCGAGTTTTACTGCGAATGCTGCGATAGTATGAAATTTACCTACCTACTATGAATATATTATGTACATATATGAATCAACACATTGAGGTCATGAAATTTCCAAGTAAATATACTGTTTAGACCAAGAAAATGTGATCTTCTCGGTGCATAATATCGCTGGGAAAATTGTCGGAAACTTTTGTGAGTCCTACTTACCCGGGAAATTCCTTGACATATCTCATCTGATAAGTATTCAGTGCAAAAATAAGATGAAGTATTTATTTTTACACTTATTGAAAATAATAAAAGGTAGAATTTACGCTGGCATTTAAAATTAAAGGCTTTTTGCCAAAGGAAATACCAACGAGAAAAAACTTAGTTAAAATGTGCCAAGATAAATGTAAATGGCTAGTTAGTGTTGCCGCGATAAAAAAAAGCGTTCAATAACATCGTAGAAAATTAAACTTGGATCACTTTCTTTTATTGTTTAAAATGCGAGTACATTCGGCTCGTTTTTACTTTTTCCGAAGTTACTCGTCTGACAGGAAGTTTTCAATATCTGTGTGCTCATGTGGACTTTTATGTTGAATACCCTTAGTTGAGGAGGAATATATCAAATAAATGCTCCTGCTGTGGGTGGAGCGAAAGGGACTGTAAAGGTAGAACTACATTGGGTCCACGTGGGCCAAGTACGCCGATCTGGGCGTGTCGGTTTCCATACATTTTATACGGCAACTAAACATGTACAGGTAGGTACATTAAAACCACGACACTGGACGTGGTTCTACGTCACTACTCAAGTGTCACCGACGTGTACGTCCGTCTAATGTAATTCGCACTTTAGACTTTTAAACTAGAAGTACATTAGACAGACACACACGTGTAACACGCCTGATTTGTACGTAGAACGACGTCGCGTGGCGTAGATCAAGTGTAGTTCTACAATTCTAGTTTCTATAAAAAATCTATGGAGACTGACGCGCCCAGATTAGCATGTGTGGCACACGTGTACACAGTATAGTTCTACCTTTACTGACCAAAGTAGCATGTGTTCCTTCAGATGCTCTTTACGTTCGAGTGGAACGGTAATTCTATAGTCAATCTCGCAGCTCATGTTGAGAACCTAACCTAAATTATTGTTACACTTACAACGTAGATCTCCCGTGTGTTAATAATTCAGTAAAGCAATTATATTATGTCTCTAGCGGTGAACGTAGCTAACTTAGGAAACGTTTCAAGAATACTGCGTACAACTTGAACATACAGATTAAAAATATTAAATTACAGTTCTTCAATGTAACTCAAGTTTATTCAGTCACATTTAACTAGACAAACTTATTATAACGATAGAGAAAAACTTTACGTAGGTACCTATCATAGTTTTTTGTAACAATTTTTCAATGAGATAAATATAAAATTTGCCAGTAGATATTTTTTGTTTGTGAAAAATCTAGAAACTTTCAATGTACGCATAGGTACACAATGAGAATGTAGGTACACGGCTTTGTTCAATATTTTCCAGTTTTTTTTTTTAAATTTAGTTTTACGTAAAACTAACTAAAAATAGTTTCAATAATATCCGGCCGTGAATTTATTCGAAAGAGTTTCCGTGGCCCTGGAACCAAAAGGGCAACTAAAAGAACACATGTGAGTTTATGTTTTTAGTGAGTAAAAGTCTGACACTCTCTCTTGCTCTACCTAGAGCGTGAGGAGTTTATTAACCAGATCAAAGGACACGTGTTCAGATCACATCGGGGTCACCAGTTTAGAGGTATGCTGAACAGTGTGTTGAGTCCCGAAAACCTCCATTAGAAAGATAAGATCCTCCGATCAAACGGGTGTTATGTCTGATCCTGGTGACCTGTACCACAGGTTGTTTCCAAAAACCTGTTTCAGGCACCAGATTCTTATGATAGTGGAAAAACATTGTTAATTGTCAGATAAAATATTGTGAAAAATAAAAATTTGAAATTGATCCGGATTGAACTGCCCTACAGTTAATTTCAGGCTGTTGTATTATGCTGTAATCGCGCTACAGGATTTCGTAGTTTAGTTCCTATGTGGCGCCATAGATGTCGCTACATGCTATTTGATGACATCTCAATAAAAAAATATATCCATGAAAATAGAACACAGTGAATAAATAAGTAAAAAAACACCATCGACGAAGTTAGTTTCAACAGGTATTATTTGTGAATTAAAGTAAAAATAGAACAACATATAGACGTTGATTGATTTACTATCGAAACTTTTGTCGGCCACAGAGATTTTATTTCACAGAATCGATTGGCTATCACGAATTATTTCGCCACGTTTTTTAATACTAGTACACATAATGTTACTCATCTCATGCTGATTCCATTGAAAACGAGTTCTGAGAATTACATTCTAATCGATGATTCTCAGTATGAATGGGCCAAATGTCAGAGGTAAATTTTCTACGATGGCGTCATTTACGCATAGCAAACTTTGAGCACTATTATTTACGCCTTCCCCATTCAACCCGTAAATGTTAAATTTTTGCACCATGGAATCCCTGTCCCCTTTTTGTTCTTACTCCATAACATACACGCACACAATTTCGAAAATTACAATGACTTAACGTATTTTTTCTCACACTGGTTTCTCTTTTTCTATCACCACAACAGGATTGATGCTATCTCCCTCGCTCTTGTTAGAAGACGTCAAGTTGTTGTCTCTTTCGGTCGTACGTCTAAACGGTTTTAGTTAGGGTTGTCTAAATTAAATTTCACATTTTCACATCTAAAATAAAGTCGATGACTGATGGTTTTGAGTTAATAAGTGCCCGCTAACTTCTATGTAAACAGATTGCTTTAGAACTTTTACATACCTAATACGGTAGCTACTTTCGATGATGAAAAATGTGACGTCAGTGAAAGTCCTTGTGATGTAAAAGAGAAACTTGTGGCTTATTAGTAATGAATCATATTTTCCTCATGAATTCGTGGAAGAGATTAACAAAGGTGGGTATTTTGGCATCCTTAGGCTGACACCCATTCGTAGAAGCAGCAACGGCACCGGCGCGGGCGCAGCTCCGCGATGGCGGCCGCGTCGGTCAATGACACGAGGTCGCGTGCGCCCGCGTCGCCGCCTGCGCGCTGGCTACCGGAGCTTCACTCGGAGCGGCACAGCCACTAGAGCCTAACACGCGCTCGACACCACCCACATTATCACCTCCATGTTACTATAACGTAAACGTTAACTTATAATTAACATAGCTTAGCCAGACAACAGTAAACAAACTATTAAAAAAACTAGACGCTGTACGGCGAGGTACCAAGCAAGGATACATAATACGAGTATCTATCCCTACTTGCGTACTATAAAACAAAGTCGTACATCACGTCTGTCAGTTTATTTTTCGCGAAAAACTCAAAAACTACTGAACCGATTTTGATGCGGTTTTAACCTATAAATATAATGATTAATGAGGACGGTTTACGTATAAACTCGGAAATTTCAAAGATTTACTAACACACGTACGAAGCTGTGGCCGCTAGTGGTAAATAAGCCCACAAGTTGAATATAGTGTTAAAATAGTACAATAAAGCCTAATGGCCGTCCTCTCAAATACAATAAAATATAATCTTCTGTTCGTTAGACAACACCATTATTAGATTCTGTTATATATTAAATGAACTTGGATATAAAATCCAAAACACAAAAGCGGATGACAATTACACAATACATAGTCTGTGTTAGCTTAACGGCTAATACAAGTATATTAGTCGTGTTACCAGCAAATGGGATTTACGAAATAAAAGATACGAATAGAAGATAAATTCTTACTTTGAGTAAGAATAAACATTGTAGACTATCTTTTATCTTTTTTAGCAACAGGTTCGTAATGAGATAATTATAATATTTGTTTGTGTGTAAATTGTGGTAAACACAGCGTTGTAAGGCCTCCTACAAGGTGGACCGATGACCTGGTAAGGGTTTTGGGAATCCGATGAATGCGAGATGCACAAGACCGTTCATGTGGCGACACTTAGGGGAATCCTATGTCCAGAAGAAGACGGCTGAAATTATGATTATTAGAAGGCGGCCTCGGTCACGGAAAAATTTAAGTCTTATCCTTCTTTATCCTTAAATATTATCTATAAATTTTGTCCGTTTGCGATAAACTCAAAAAGTACTGAGCGGATTTTCATGCGGTTTTTATTAATAGACAAACTGATTCAAGAGTTTAAGTGATAATTTAATCACTTAAACTCTTGCAATACTCTTATGCATATAGAACCAAGAATTTCAAAGATTTGTAACTAAACTAAACTAGTGATCCGCCCAGCTTCGCACACCCGTGCAGAGCTGGGGCGGGTCGCTAGTTCACACATCTAGATAGACGTAGGTATAAATAAAATTGAAGTGTAGGTGTGTAACATCAAATTTTTTTTTTTTATGAATTTTCATCTATGAAGTAAGTATATTCGATAACTGTAACAAAAAATCAATTCTGAAAAGAGGGGGATTCATCTCCAAAATAGATAAGTTTAGAAGTATTATGTTATATTATAAGGGATAATAACTTGGGCTACTTTTATTGAAGATAATTGGCGTTTAGCCTTTAGCCGTTTTATGTGAAAGTAAAACGAATGAATTAGATCCTTACGGAATTAATCGTAAGCACAGAATTATTCCTTACCTACATTTGTGCAATTTTACGAATTTGACACGGGCCAAGTCACGGGCAACAGCCAGATTTAATAACAATCTTTTACCCAAAAGTAAATGCCACAAATTCGCACAAACTAGCCCACAACAGTCACGTTTACCAGATTGTCTTGTTCTTATTCAACTAGTATTTGTTTAGCTTACTTAACCAAAATGAGGTTCAAAGAAACTTTCCTAGGAAAGCGATTGCGAACAACTTTTCGAGTTATGCTGATCAGCTTTATCAAAGTTTTCAATATCAGCTTTATATCTCAAACCTAGTGCCAAGTCTAAACTTATGAGCTTGAGTAGAACACTATATAAAAAAATATTTCTTGAACTAAATGTGTGGCTAGTTTCATTTGTATGGCCGTTTTCGCATTACACGACAACGATAACGACACGATATCGTGATTTTCATTTATCTGACGGTGTCGAGTTACCATTAACCAACAGTTTGTATGTGTTAAGCTACCAAGCAGTGACGAGTCGTGCCAAAAACACACGACGCACACGTGTAACAGGCCTGATTTGTATGTAGAACGACGTCGCGTGGCGTGTATCAAGTGTAGCTCTACAAGTCTAGTTTTCGTATAAGTTGTATGGAGACCGACGCACCCAGATCGGCAGAGTGTGCCACATGTGTTTACATCGTTCGTTAAAAAATTTATGAAACTACCAGCCACGCCAAATGTTTACCTCTTAATATTTCCTGAAAAACCTTTGGTTTCCTATTTGACCCTTTCCTTAATTGAGTTTCCATAAAGTCCGTCCCTAGTTTTAATTCACCCGCCCCCGCCAAGAAGCCGGTATTAATACATGACTTATTTCATCAGAACCCTTCAGCTCCCTAGGGAAAATTAAATTAAATAAGTATAAACGGTCTTTGTTTAGTTAGATTTTATTGCCTGATTTCTAGATGCGATAACAGTACATTTTCTTTCCAATCGTAGATTCGAAGCATTTTATGAATGTGCTTTTTCCAGTTTGTAAAAGCAATTAAACCTTTGGTTTTACGAGAGTTCAGCAAATAAAACTTGGGAAGATGAAGAGCTCAGGCAAATATAGCAATATAATTTTGGCACAGCTTGAAAGACCTCGCTGCTTTTCTTTAGGTAAATTCTGTATGTCCTAGTTACATTGAGCCTGGTAACTGCATCTTATATAATAATATTTCCATCGAATATACCACTCAATTACAAAAACTACCGTGTGAGTAAACCTCTATTTCGTCAAAGAAATTATTCACAGCAATTCTTTCCAGTATTGTACAATCTACGATGAATGATGTATGGAAACAAATCGTGAAATAATTACACAACTTATTTTTAATGCAATCGTTATTTATATAATTTTATTAATAGCTCTTACATGAGAAAATTACCCACTGACCGTACTGTAAGTACTAAATAATCTTTTCTTCTCCCACACGAACTACGTGATGGAGATTTTATACCAGGTAAAAATATATTAAATTACAAATATCTGTTGGAAATGTGAAATTGGGACCTCTTCAACAATTTCCTAATGAAACAAAATGTTAATGAGTAAAAATAACACAATTTTTGCACGCTGATATCATCTTTAAAGTCAAGAGAATAATGATCAAGTTTCGTTGACATATAAAATTAGGTGGGTAATTTCGAGATGATTAATGTTATGATTGGTATAATTATTTTCACCCCAATCAAAGGTGGTCGTTTGAGTGGTTGTTGAAGAAGGAGCTCCGAGTCCCGAGCAGGCTTGGTCCTTTCCGCCCTTCGCTCTGACGACCCGCTGTTTAATTTGTACGCACCTTCATCAGTGATGTATGGTTCCGAAATATAACAATTTTCCTCCATGTTCTTGAAACACGTAACAAAATGCAGCGTCAGACTATTTGCGCGTCATATAAGAATTTCTGTGTTAATTAATGATGAGCTTTTCGTGTGTTATGTGTGCGAAACAAATGCAAATATTATGATAAATTAGGTACCTATTTGTTAAAAATGTGACGCTCAAAGACCGAAATCGTTCAATGAGTGTAACATTTAAAAATAACTAATTCATTCTTAATAATAAATTTAACCTAACGCATGAACGTCATGAAAAATAGCAGACATGTCGTGAGCCACTTTTATTTAAAATCTTGCATACATGTATTTATTTTAATTCTGTGTGCACACACATGTTTTAGCAAATAAAATTTCTTCTTCTTCTTCTTAAAACGGCTCGTTTGGAAAGCGTCTTCGTCGCACTTAAAAATGGCTTTGACGCCCTGTAGCAATGAAGAAAGCCACGACGCGTTCTCAGCCTTAACAAATGCAACCACATTGCGAAATAAATGTGTTGTAGGAATAATTTATTATTGCTTGCTTATGTACTTTTCAGTTCCACAGATCTAGTCTAGACGCTACTATTCAAAACCCTGTAATTCGCATCTGAGAGTATTGAAATTAGATATATACGCACGAGTTTTTCATTTACTTTCATCTCATTAATAATTAAAAGTGTGCATTTCTTATCTGTTTTTTTTTTTCTCACACACGACACTCACGTCAGTCTCTAACTTCTATCGAACTTTAATTAATGTTTGGTTTTGCTTTCTCGCAAAAAACGACGCAATAAATACTTCAAAAGTATTGTAAGACAATGGCATGCTCGAATCAACAGAGTTTTCTTTGGATTTTCCATACATTTAGACAACTTCGATAATGTACGAGACAGTTTCGCTACAGGAGTGCCCATTATCACTGTTTAGTTTGTATAGTAAACGAGACAGTCTGTTCACAGCCTTAGCCTTGGGGGCAAATGTCCTGTCGCCGACATATTTAACCTTTTGTGCCAAGACGGTGACGTAGACTTTGCTTTGGAGAGAGAGGCATTCTGTGAAGTTGCACCAGCTGTAAATATTAATAGCCGTTGCATTATAAGCTTACATTAGGTAAGCTTATATTAGCTAGACATGCATCTTTTTATGTTGTTAATTTGACTTTGAGAACATAATTAGTTTCATGTTTATTATATTAATTCTGTATTATAAAGCTTTAGCACTTTCAAATTATTTACTGTACATAAAATGTCCTATGTTAGTAGGTACACAGCTGTGATTTAACAATTAATGTAGGTACAAAGGCGGGCTTAATTTAACAATGAATTTTATCCCAGCAAACCTTTGAGATAGTGAGAGATTACATTCGAGGGTAGGATCCAGTGTGAGTACAATATAAACGTACTAAATAAGATTTAACATCATTTTAGATTGTTATTATTTATTTTAATGAAGGTTTTTTTTTTGTTTAAGTGTGGGATAGTTCATTTATCGATGAAGGCTCTAACTAAGCCTACAGCGTGATGTTAAGTAAAGATCGTGTTACGATCTACGGGAGCAGAGCAGTAACTTAAGTGAAGGGTAAATAAAAATTCAGTCACAAAATTATAAGTCGAATGAAAATAGATTAAACTAATAAATACCAACATAGTACAACTCCTGTTTTAATTATCAAAAAAATGATGCTACAACATAACAACACCAACAATAACAAACAACGATAGCTATACGTAAAATAGGGATGTTGACGAATTTTTAGATTAATTTTTATACGAAAAAAAATAATCAAAATTTCACTTAAAAATCTGATTTAATTACTTTATTGTTTAAATTTTTCGTCTAAAACGCATGTCACTTGATCTTTATTTATGTCACAGTGTATATATAATTATAGACCAAAAATATAGATCAAAGAGCGATTAAAAATTGCCAAAATATGACAGTTTCATAGATTGAATCGGGGTTTATCTTACATCGTGACGTAAGGCGCTCGGAGTGGCTTTTACAGTCACGTGAACTAGGCTTTATTTTATATTTTTTCTTAAACTTAAAAATACAATTTCAAGTATTCTAATATTGTCTTCCAAGGTATAAACATAACTTTTATATACGTTTTATAAAAGCGTAATGACATTAATGACATAAAAGACATTAGTTTCCTTCTGTATGTGTAATGGTGTACAATAAAGTATATAATAAATAAATAAATAATATGGCACGGATTAAAAATGTTACAAAGATGTCGCCGCTCTATTTCCGAGGTACCCGGACTACTCTATGAAGACATTAAGAGTTTCTGCACGTGAAATTAATCCGTCGTAGAAGGTCGTAAACGAGCCGTGTAACATGTCATCCCAACTTTACGGTAACCTAATTCAACAGATTTTCTTTTCATGGAGCGCTTTCTTGTTTTATCTAGCACTAAAAGATAGTTTAACTTCAGTTGCTGCAACGGAATCTTCCGTCTCAATCCCATTATAATTGCCCTTTTGCTTTGTGGTTACAGATTCATTTCATTTTAAATTTTATAATCCTGTTCTACATTTACGTCGCAATAAGCTTTTGTTATTTATTAGCTCTTGTAGTAATTTGCCTGCCTTTGTAATCCTTACGATTCAAGTGCTGTGCGCCTGTTATTAATAATTTTATTGAAACTTATTCCCGACCTTCTTGGTAAAGGTAGACGTTGGGTACCAATAATAGGATCTGTTATGCTTCATAAAGAGCCCTTAATACGCCGTCCAAAATAAATACTAAAACTCTTTACATTCAAACCACATTTGGCGTAAAGCTTACGTTATATTGTGGATTGTTTCAGTCTCATCAACTTGGAAATTTATTCTCGTAATATATTTTTGATAAGTTACATCAGCCATAAAATCTGACATTATAAAAATATGTGGGGTGATCTCGCTACACTTGTGAAGCTCTTTCTACGCTTTAGAAATGCATGAAAAATTTTGAGAAGGTCGTGCTACTTTGCATTACTTTTATAGAGATTAGGGTTCCACGGTGGACGTCGTTTACTAGCCTTTTATGAAAAGATAGTGTACCTTCTTATTTTTTTTTATTAACATTTTATTATTATTTATACAACTACATACTTACAAACAACTAAACAAATAAATATTAAAACTTAATAGGTATAATTATACAAATTAAAAATAATTAATGAACAAACAAGTAGAAAAAAAACTTATTGGGCATCAAATAATTCATCCACATCGATATCAATGGGAAAAGTGCCCAGACCGCTGGCAGCATAGCCACTTTAGCTAGCAATGCTGATTCGTTGTCGAAGAAAAGCCTAGCCCTCTGGTCATTTTTTATTTATATTATAATCACCGTTAAATTTTGATCGTTTTAATCCCGTGGAGGGTCGATCTGGTACATGAAATAGTATCGATTTGTAAAGATTAAATTAAAAGATAAAGTAAGTACTTTTTTAACTCGAATTAATTTACGCATGTACGAAATTAATTTCTTTAACTAAACGTCAGCTAGGCGAGTTCAATTACCTGCAGGTAGTAAGTACGCAACGACCGACAACTACCTACAAGGTCATTGACTCGTTTATTTAAAGAAATTAATTTCGTACATGCATACATTAATTCGAGTTTTAGAAAAAAAGTACTTTATTTTTTATATTATCTTTATAAATTGATAGTGTTTCATGTACCGGATCGACCCTCCACGGAATTAAAACGATCAAAAAAAACTATAGATATTTTATCAAGTTTATGTTTTGTGCCAGTGATTAGATCACGTAAGTAGAGCTAAAATACAAATCATTACGAATTGTGAAATGCAATTATACAAGGCAGGAAGGGTGAAAGTAATGCTAACAATATCTGCAAGGTCATTAGGACATGACGTAAGAGTCTGTTTTGTCACATTATCGCTGATCTGTACCAAACGTTAGAGAAAAGGAAGATCGATCTACATATTCATGAGATACAGTGTGCAAAAAAAGTCACACTTGAGCTCCGAGAGTAGATCCACTCTACTTAGGGATCTAGAACAAGAACGTCTTACATTTCATTAATATTTGAAAGAGTTGCCTAAGTAGGAGCAGACTTTTCACGAAAATTTATTTTATGCAACCAGATATAAAACTCTTTATTCGACTAGTTCCTTTATGGTACTGCTGCTTGAATAAATCTTTCACACATATTTACAGTGAAATCATAACATTAGTACATTTACGTCAGACATTCCGACTCTTTCAGTCGACACCTCGGCAGCTCGCCGCCGGTGAAAAGTGAAAATATTGCAAAGTAACATCGGTACGGTTATGTTTATGAGTTCGTAACTCGCCACTGGCCGTCCGGAGTTTCATCATTTCCTTATATCAACAAACGCGCTGCAGTAAGAGTTTATTTAAATCGGTCCACATTACTTCACATCTGCATTGGCGTACAAACAAACACACGTTTTAATATTAGTTTTTAAATATACAAAGTAATGCAATCATACATAAGTAGAACTGGGTCAACAAATCCGTACGTGTACATATCGTGTGCACGGGTACCTATGTTTTCGCTTATGATTTATGTAGCAGCGTTCGTGAACTCAGCGTTCTACGCATTCTTCATCAAGTACAGGAATACTTCACTGAATTCTTGTTCCTGCCTAATTTATTATACTAATGCATATCGATTTTTTTTTTCGAGGACTTAATAGCGCAATTAAGGTTGATAACTTTGGGAGTATAGCGCTCCCCTCGATGTCTTCGATTGACAAACGGAACTGAAAGGTTTTTTATGATAAGAACTAAGTAGGCCACCTTTTATTATTTCTTATATCAACATTATTTATAATTGAAGGAAACTTAACGTGCGTGCCCCATGCTACTATCATGTTCATCCTTGCTAATAAAATTGCTTTCGGATAAAAATAAGGATACAATTTTCGGTTGGATTTTCTAAAACCTACATTTTTTATATAAGTAATAGATATTCTGGATATATCCAACAACAGTCATTTAGTTTCAAGTGTCAAACTCGAGTCTTGGGATACAAAGTAATAACTTAGTGTTAGTAGGATGTCCTGAAAACCCATTTATCATAGCTTAGACCACGACATCCATGAAAACGAACGATATGACCAATAATTACTGAAATCGACATTAGGGATAGTGCTACTTTATATTTAATGAACTTACTAATAACTAAACAACAAGGTAAGTTCTTCTTATCCATAAATAGCCTTTAAGTTATCGAAAATCAAGTACCATGTTGTCTGTTCGACCTATGACGAAAATTGATCGCGTTTGATCAATTTCGCCTTTGACAGTGATTGAAAATTATTAAAAGAGAATTTCAAAGCAATTCATAAATAATCCTTAGACAGTTGAGTTGACTCAAAGAAACAAAGAAGCTTTAAACTCAGCGTTTCAATCATAATTTTTCATTGAATGTAAACTAAATGCGGGAGTGTTTCCAATCTAGCGCTCGATCCACAGCATCCGCGAAGCGGTGGATCAATCCATCATTTTCATATTATTTCTATTTATAAATTGAAAACTTCCAGTTCAAATAATGTAAGAATAAGAATAGCGAAGTTTATGAAAGGTATAGTCAGATAGATAAAAAACCATCGGCATCGGTAGTGTTTCAGTAACAAGTAAGTAAGTATATAATATGTGCATATCGAGGGCTTCATAACAAATGGGCGTACATGCAAAAATGCCATTTTTCGTTTTTAATAAAGGCAATAGATAGTACAAAACAAACTATTAAGCGTAGTTTAGGACTTATATTTTTCTGAGACTCTTTTATGTATTTATATATATATATATTTGACTAAAAATTAGTATTTTCGCAAGTACGTCATCCGTTATGACGCCCTCGATATAAAGGTAGTCATTTTAAATAAAAATTTAGAGATATTAGAATAAATTGCGTGTATATAAGTACGGTTCGCGGATTGCCGGGACGTGGACGCATTTGAATCAACATTGAATGTCAACGCCGACAGCGGTTGGCGGCGCGCGCTCCGCTCTCGGCAGCTAACAAATGGCGCCCATTTATGTGAAAGAATTTTATTGATAATATAAATTGAAAAAAGGACATAGTCGACCATAGATTTTTTTTATTCGACGGTAAATCGTGATCTATTTTCGCTGGCATTGTTTCATGTAATCACTTCGTCTGCGTCGCGTGTGACAGACTGTATCGTCATCCATTGTTGCCAGTTGCCACAGATGGTTCTTGCCGTAGGTGTATTGACGTATTATTATTTCTCAACACTGTTACTAATTAAGATTTATTAGGGTTGTACATTAACTTCTCCTTCACAACACATATTAATGAGAAACTGTTTACAGAGCTGAGCTTTTTAGAACATTTACCCGGGGGGTTGCTTCAGCCCGCTGAGTGTGTTTACATTATCTTATTTATTATCTTTAGCTATGGTGGTATCAGCTCCCCTATCAAATAATATTGAGCTCTGTATCGCTAATTAATAAACATACACCTGAAACTATTAACATTTTCCTATCATGTAGCGAATATTACATTGATAGTATGAATATTAACGCCCGTATTTATAAACAAGTAAAATTAAAATCTTAAGTAAAAGTAACTACTTACTTAAGTAACAATTTGTATTCTACAGTTAAGATTTTTTTTAATTTTGCATGTTGATTTCAAACGTCAAGTAATGACTGAATAAGGTTTTACTTAGTAACAAGTAATTACTTCTTTATAAATACGGGTGTAAATGAAGAACTATTGAATGTAAGTATATTTGGGATGTACAATATATTTTGGGATTTTGATATTTTCAGGTATATTTGTAGGTATTGTGTGAGAGTTTAAATATTATACACTGATTAGAATTTCCTTGTACGATATTAAATTTCAAGCGGATTACAAAAGTAATTACGGGGTCCTACGTGTATATGACAATTTTAGTCCAGTGTTAGTTGTTCTGTATTTATTTTGAGCGGGTGTAGCTCTGAGGACGTCGTACGACAGTGTCTTTGTTCTACTTTAATATACATGGCAGTTGGACACACGTGTTCCGCATTGTAATGGCGCGACCAAGTTGTGTGATCAAGTGGCGAGTGGTGGTGGCGCGGAGGACTGGTGGGAAGGCGCGCTCGTAAGACGAGACCGTGGGAGCATGCGGGCGCGCCCGACACGCCTGGCTCGGGTTGCTACTTGAAACGCCATTCGTAAGCTGATTGATACTATCAATTGTCAATAAGTGATCTAGATGAAAGCCTTGTTGGTATCTCCTATAGCACTCTTTTTTATCCAAATTAAATAAAAAAGCGAAAAGCTAACTTCTCAAAACAATATACAGGAGATCTAAAAAAAAGGAACAGGCTTCGGCTATTTCGTTTCGGCCCTCGAAAAACTTTCAGAAATGAATACTTGTTTTTCGAATTCGGATACCAGACTACACTTCATCCCTTATTTGATCATCCAAACGAGTTTTTCAAATGAAATTCAAGTCCTAGATAAATCCCTTACTGCGGCAATCTCATAATTTCATCACATCCCTGAACCCTTAGCAAACAAACAACATACACAACATTGCTCCTGTTCCGCCGGCGACCGCAGCGGCCTGTATAAACAAACACATCACAGAAACACATCTGGACTAGTTGTTATTGAAAAGACATAAGCTATGTGATTAAATTTTTATTTTATGAATCATGAATCTACGAACTCAAACATTCACCTTTTGCGTCACACGTATTGAGGTTTTTGGCATATAAAAGTGTGTTAAGTACTAATCAATGCTATCCGCAGCGATTGCTTTTTTGAATAACAACTCACTTGACCTCATTATGGATCTTTTAGGAGACTTTAAAATGATAATATAGTTGATCCGATGTTAGTGGCCGTTTGGGGCTTTTTTCTGTAAAACATGAGCTTATAAAGCTCTACAGTAAAGCTTGCTTTAATAAAATTGATACTATAAAGATATAAAATAACATAACCGTCACTAAATTTAAATTAAAGTAAGACTATATGGCCAATAAAATTGATACGAATAATAAAATCTCTTAATAGCTATAGTGAAGATCCGTGGTACAGGAACAGAAACAGAATCTACACGGCACGATTTTGTAAAAGGATAATTTACCGATTTTCCATTGGTATCGATGGTACGGCAGCAGTAGGTACGTGAATGTGGAATAGAATTGAACATTTTGCTGAATCTCCTTTCCTGCCCTTTGTATCCCATAATAGCATAACGATCACTAGAGCTGTTATGCTACCACCGATGATGTCGTGTAAGTGGAATCATTTGCCCATAAAAATATAGATCGCTGCCAGTGAAGCTGTATATGCTAGCGAAGGAAGTGGCCTTCCTCGCGTCCCAGTCACCGCGACCCCGATTTCCCGCCAACGTAGGCGTGGGCTTGTGCACAGCGAGCAATGGGTAGTTCGCCGTCCGCCGTCCGGTAACCGTCCGGACTGAGCTAGAGTCGTCGTCGACGTGTATTGTTGCTCGCGCGTCTCTAGGAGTTATTTGCAAACCGTAGGGGGCCCAGCAGGGTCGAAGTCTACTAGGACAAATGGCACAGAATAAGTACTGGTACAAATCCAATGATTGCGCGAAAGAGAACCCTGGGGCCCTGGAACGAAGGCAAAGAAGAAACAGGAGTGGTTTTTAGTCAGTAAAATTCTGACACGACCTCCAGCTCCGCCCAAGAAGAAATTTTTTAACATCTAAGTAATATGTTAGACACCGATACACATGATTCCATATACATTGCTTGTTAAAACTTTGCTCTTGCTAAACAGCTTCAACTATTAAATCCAGTGTAACGCGAGGGCGTGAGGATTACAACTTAGTTCAACACCCTACATAAGTTTTCATGTCAATAAATAACTGAATAATTTAATTTGTTTTGAATGTTTAACCTCTTCTAGAACGTACACCTACTTTACTTATTTATTTATTCACAAAATCCACAGCTCTTTTACAAATTTTATTTAATAATAAACTAATGTTACCGCCAATTAGAAATTTTCAATTTATTATCCAAACATCTATGCATTAGAAGCAAACAGAAAACAAACGCTAGTACCACCACGCTTAGGAAACGCTACGCTTACGCTTACGGTTTTAATATGGCAAATCTTGATTTATAATATCGGACACGTGTAGGAAATGACAGAGTCGGACAGCATTTTTCGAAAGAGACAGAAAGTCTTTTCAGTAAAAGTTTGACACTCCCTCTCGCTTCCAGAGCGAGAGAAGTTATTTGATAATCGTTCACCCTAAAAAATAAGGAATAACAAAGTCAAAAAATACAAGCTATGCATTTAACACATGAACAAAGTGTTTATCAATAGCAGACTAAGAAAGTGCTATTGAGTTTATGAAAGTGTTCTTTTGACACTATGCTTAGTTGAAAAAGGAATCAGTAACGTGCCTATAAAGTTAGAGATAACAGTACTTATTTGTCTTTTAGGTTAGATTGTAATCAAGAGAATTCTTAATAATTAAAAAAAAAATATTTTATTGAAATATTTGAAAATATAATTTATAAGTTTGTCTGTGTTTCCTGATAGCTATAACTTAGGGGTCTTTAAGTCAAGAGTGAATAGGTTACTTCTAGGCAAACGAGCTTCATCGTCGGCCACATCATCGCTTACCATCAGGTGAGATAGTGGTCAAACGCGGACCTATATATAATTAAAACAAAAGTTAATATTGTTAAATAAAAGGAAAATAAAAAGTCAAAGATAGGATTCACGCTGTTCCTTTTTTATTTAAAAATCATTTATTTTTGTCATTCTTATTTTGAATTTCTGATTTGTCATATTTGCGCCATATTTTCGGCTGTACGTTTTGAAAAAGCTCTTCTAAATAAAATACAAACAAACCAATAATTATAAAGTAATAGATACAGTAAACCGGCTACAGTAAGCTGTATAAAGTGGTTAGGTCTTGAGGACAAACAGTTCCGTGTAGGTAACGGTCGTGACAGTTTCACCGAGCTTGCGTCGCCGCCATGTTGTGCCCTGTACCATGTAGGTGACGATTACTACCAGTACCGTACACTCGGTTTAGTAGTAGCGTGCACCTACAATTTAGATGGACGACGCTAATTAAGTTTGCACACACGATTTCATCAATATCAAGGTGAAAGTAAATTTTCCTTCAAGCGTAAAATTCGGAACTTAATACCTACTTGAAGTAAGACTTGGAAGTCGTCTCGACCTTAGTTCGGTCTTCATCATAATTGTTATACTTCAAGTTCTCTTACTTATAATGATTTGATATTTATTGTATATAATTCTAGCATAATTATAAGGTATTTTATTATTACAAGCACCTTAATTTGTTGCTACATAATTCTATTTGAAATATCTATTACCTATTTATTTATTATGCCCACCTACCACTGTGTTGTATTTTATGCTTTGATGCATTGAGTACGCCTATGTACTATTACTGTACATGAAGTTTAAATAAATAGATATATATTATATAATTTTTAATAAGCACAAGAATCTCAGTAATGGTTTCCCTATCTATATACTCGTAGTAGCTTCAGCCAGCGTCTTCGCCCGCATGAAATTCGGTTTACCCCTTTAGGGTTTTTTTTTTCGCCCTTGGGCGGAGCGGGAGATAGTGTCACTCTTACTGACTAAAAACCTACCCCGTTCTTTCTTTGCCTTCAAAATCAAAATCTTTTTTTTTTTCATACCTCCCCAAAGCCCCAGAGAAGGCTTCGACCCTGCTGGACCCCTACATTCCCTCCTGAAACTTCATCCCTAGATGAAATTTCGTAAAATCCGTTTTTAGCGGACGTCTACACCCTATAAGGAACTTAAGTTTGTAGGTGTTATAGTTTCTGAGGTTTCGTGATTAATCAGTGAGTGGTATTTCGCTTTTATATACATATATAGATAAAATTCATTTATTTCAGACTATTCTCAATGTCCATATTATGTTAGTGGCCGAAACTTAAAACTATGTTAGTAATTAGTATAATATTTGAAATCCATTTAATAAATTAGTCAATTAGTTTTGCCTTTAAATTATAGAATAAATGTTTAATAATAATAATTGATGTAAAATTTAAATTAAACTAACTGACCAATTTATTAAATGGATTTCAAATATAGATATATATTATACCTTCTTTTTTTGAGTTAGCAATCATAAAATAACTTCTCCCGCTTTAAGTGGAGCTAGCTAGATTGAGAGTCTGACTTTGACTGACTAAAACCCATCTATGTTTCTTCAGTTGTCCTCCGCATTCCAAGGTCACGGTAAAAAAAAAAAACGCAGAAAAGGCAGGTTATACAACATATAACATTATAATAAACGCAGATATTGAAAATTGTATAATCAGAATCGGCTACTGAATCGATTTCATCCAGTTATTTTTATGTGGAATAGGTAATTACAAGCTTTCTATTAGCTTGCACTGTATGTAACTATGTATGTTCGGCTCAAATCTTGCAACTCAATTTTGAAGCAGATATCTTCAACCGATTGAGCTGAAATTTTACATGCATGTGTAAATCGGGTGACAATGCAACATTATGATGACATGGAGCTGATCTGATGATGGAGCTGGAAGGTAGCCATAGGAACTCAGCAATAAAACAATACAACCCCATCGAGTTTGGGTTCGCTTGATTAGTACTGACGAGTACTTTGATCCTGTATGATAGCCAGGGTCTGATGATGGAGCCGGAAGGTGATCATAGGAACTCCACAGTTAAACGATATAACCTCATCGAATTTGGGCTCGTTTGATTCGTATTGATGAGTACTTTCATCCTATATGATAACCAAGGTCTGATGATGGAACTGGAATGTGGTCACAGGAACTTCGCACTTAAACGACACAACCACATCGAATTTGGGCTCGTTTAGTTCGTATTGACGAGTACTTTCATCTTATATGGTAGCCGGGGTCTGATGATGGAGCCGGAAGGTGGTCATAGGAACTCCGCAGTTAAACGATACGACCCCATCGAGTTTGAGCTCGTTTGATTAGTATTGACGAGTACTTTGACCATGTATGTTAGCCAGGGTCTGATGATGGAGTCGAAAGGTGGTCATAGGAACTCCGCAGTTAAACGATACAACCCATCGAATTTGGGCTCGTTTGATTCGTATTGACGAGTACTTTCATCCTATATGGTAACCAAGGTCTGAAGATGGAACTGGAAGGTGGTCACAGGAACTCCGCACTTAAACGACACAACCCCATCAAATTTGGGCTCGTTTAGTTTGTATTGACGAGTATTTTCATCCAATATGGTAGCCGGGGTCTGATGATGGAGCTGGAAGGTGGTCATAGGAACTCCGCAGTTAAATGATACGACCCCATCGAGTTTGAGCTCGTTTGATTAGTATTGACGAGTACTTTGACCATGTATGGTAGCCAGGGTCTGATGATGAAGTCGAAAGGTGGTCATAGGAACTCCGCAGTTAAACGATACAACCCCATCGTATTTGGGCTCGTTTAGTTTGTATTGACGAGTACTTTGATCATGTATGGTAGCCAGGGTCTGATGATGGGGTCGGAAGGTGGTCATAGGAACTCCGCAGTTAAACGATACAACCCCATCGTATTTGGGCTCGTTTAGTTTGTATTGACGAGTACTTTGATCATGTATGGTAGCCAGGGTCTGATGATGGGGTCGGAAGGTGGTCATAGGAACTCCGCAGTTAAACGATACAACCCTATCGAATTTGGGCTCGTTTGATTCGTATTGACGAGTATTTTGATCCTGTATGATAGCCAGGGTCTGATGATGGAGCCGGAAGGTGATCATAGGAACTCCGCAGTTAAACGACACAACCCCATCGATCGTACTAGTTAGTTTTAATATACTCCTATAAAATAGGTACCAATTAAAAGGGCTTGCAGAGAGTAACTTTAAAAATAAAGTGACATTACTCTAAATCCAATATTTTCCTTTTTCTCAGTCATACTCTTGGTGGAGTGGTAGTGTTCATGGAACGTCTGGTAGGTTGGTTGCGGCTTTTGCGAGACTCTCTCTATTCATGGAACTTCGTGTACATTCAATGAGGGAACACTTCAAAGATGATTTAGTGAGGTCTGTCCATCTGGTAGGCGATTGGCCGCGAGAACGTAGGCCCTCTACTCTTCCCTGTACCACTAAACGTACCAAAGAGCTTTTATTGCCTATGATATATCCACACATCATAAAAATTCGCTGTTGCACAATCGACGAAAGTTTTGGTTTTAATGCAAAGTTCTTTAAGAATGGAAACGTTAGTACGGTGAGCAGTCTGTTTTATCCTCAGTAGACGCCTCCACCGTCACATTTCAAGAGCATCAATTTTTTTACGGTGCTTGAATCTTCTCCGCATTTCCCAGTATTTGTGATTGTGGATCCCAGGTAGATAAACTCTAGACAACTTTGCAATTGGCTATTTCATGTAAGTTAGGTTGATTGTTAGTCTTACGATCCACCACCATCATTTTTGTTTCATAAATCCAATCTGGTAGACTTCTCAGGTGGACGCCTCCTTCTGCGAAGCAGTAATGCTAGCAAAGGAGGAGACCGACCGCATCAGGCAACGGCGCTCACGCCGCATCCGCCGCCGTAATTCCGATCCCGATTTCCTGCCACCGTAGGCGCGGACTTGCGGACGGCGGGCAATGGGTAGCTCGCTGTCCGTCCGTCCGGTAACAGACCGAACCAAGCTTAAGGGCGGGGGATGTCATTGGATGATTTTACCTACCATAAAAAAAACCTGGCAGACTTCCAAAGATAGCAGACTAAGTTTCTTATGCTTTCCTATAATATGGGTAACAAATGAAAGGACTTGCTGAGAATACAAATGTGATTTAAATAAGGCATAACTAAAAAGTAAAAAATAAATTACAAGTAAAAAAATCTTTTTAAAAACAAGCTTTCAATTAAATGGCCTAAAAAGAAGAAAATAAACTTTTCCTTTATAACTTTTACTATCAATTTATAACGGCATTACACAATTTATATGATACAAAAGCTTGTCGCGAGATTTAACTGTGTCAATACACAGCTAAATAACTTCATAAATTAAATAAGTTAAAAAACTTCATCTATTGATTTTAATATTTTCAAAGTCTCGCGACAAGCTTTTGTATCATATAAATTGTGTAATGCCGTTATAAATTGATAGTAAAAGTTATAAAGGAAAAGTTTATTTTCTTCTTTTTAGGCCATTTAATTGAAAGCTTGTTTTTAAAAAGATTTTTTTACTTGTAATTTATTTTTTGATCCTAAACTAACTAGGTTCTTTTAAAAATTTGGTTAAAAACCATTTCCTGTCTCTTTAATGCTATCCTGATTCTACTTAATTTATTTCTTCCACTAAGCCCTACCTTATTTCTTTTCTTTTTTCCTCTTTCCTTGTAATGAAATTGTGTAACATATATGTATGTACATATATATATAAATATGTATATATGTTCGTTTTATAATTTTTAAATACTTGCTAATTAGTACACCGCAGACTACCCCCTGTATTATTTTAAGTTCTTACGATCCATCCTAAGGTTGTCTGGTAGATATCGCTTTCAGTGATAAGACAGCCATTGTACCCATAGATTTAAGTTTAAGTACTTATTATGTAACTTTCTTGGTGTACAATAAAGTTTTATTCTATTCTATTCTAAAATAATTCATTTAATCTGTCCTAGCTCAGAGGACACCGGTGTCCTCTCACATGCACGCCACTATAGGCCTTAATTCCGATGTTTAGAGTCTACTTTTGTATGAACAAGTTGGGTAGTTGTGGATCGAAGTGTTAAAAATATTTTAGGATCAAATAATATCTATTTTAATGAATTATCGATAAATCTTGACTACGTCACTAGAATGTTTGTTTGTGCGTGCATAGATATCAATAATGATGCCCTACCAATGTAATGCATCAATATTTACCTACAATCAAATGTTACCTAAAATTTAAGTATAATGTCATTTTCTAATTGGGGTGCCTATATAAGGGTGTGCAATATTTCAGTAAGACTTATAGTACTTATCTACTTATTTCTGTAAGTTTCGAATTCAAGACAAATTGCCGTTCGTTACCTTTTGACCGTTAGTCCACTTTGTTAGGCAACAAAGCTCCTACACGTCATCTACATACTACATAAATAACCCTAAAGCATTGTTACCTAGATTTTCAGAAATATTTACACTTACTTAAACCTTTTTTTATAGTAAATAAAGAGGTAAAGGGGAATGGAACTTTTGCCCTATATTGCTGGCATATATTATTTTATCTTTTCGCCACAAGTGAAACATTTCTTAAAGGACTGTTTGAGAAATCAATAGCAAAAAGAATTATGTCTCTTAACCGTAACCAAACGCTGTAAGAGATTATTTAGTAGACTACTGTAGATTTTTCCGTTATTTATGGTGTTAA
Organism: Leucania comma; assembly: GCA_958295575.1. Classification (NCBI taxonomy): domain Eukaryota; kingdom Metazoa; phylum Arthropoda; class Insecta; order Lepidoptera; family Noctuidae; genus Leucania; species Leucania comma. The sequence goes on from OY282469.1 coordinate 9,710,971, forward strand.
AAAGTGTCAATCACTTTCGCAATACTAACGCGTATCTTTTCAATTCAATTCGTTTATTTAGTGATGAAAAACTTTTGTCAATGAAACTTCAAAATATTATGCACTACTTTAGCAACCCTTCTATACGTATCTTCGTTCGGTTACAGTTTAAGGACCTGGTTTTTCGTATTGTCCTCTAACATATAACCTAGGTTTCATTTCTGGCGAAAAGAAAAAAGTACATCACGCCAAAAGTTTGCATTGGCTTTTAGAAGTGTTCGGCACATAAAATAAAAATTGTTTGCTTGACGCATGACGTACTCAGTTTTCTATTTCAGTTTAAAATGCTTTTCCGGGGCTAAAGGGAACGGCAGGCGGTCGTCTCTTTCTGCGAAGCAGTAATGAGGCAGCCGCACGCGTGATCGAACTAACATTCTCAAGTTTCAGTCACCGCGACCCCAACCCCGAGTACCAGCCACGGTAAGCGTAAGTATATACCGCGTAGTGTTCTACGCGCTCTTCAAAGAGTTATCAGCTAACCGTATGGGCCCAAGCAGAGCCGATGCCCGCGAGTGCCGGGGGATTTTCAGAAAAGCAAACCCGTGGTCCTAAAACGCAAATGTAACTGAAGGACACAGGCGTGATTTTAGTCAGTAAGAGTCTGATACGCCCTTCCTTTTACTTTAGAACGCAAGAAATCATTAGATGATTTGATACCTTAAAAAAAAAAACTTACAATGCTTTGTTTACTCAGGCCTATTCAAGTTTATTCCTACGTCAAAAACAGCAAGTAAAATTTAATTACTGTACCACAGTGCTCGTTTGAACTTATAATAATAATATCTTTTATTTGCCACAAAAACATACAGAGTTTGAAATTTCAAGAATGCTTTACAGTTTATGTTGGGAGATCTGTACAATAATTAATACTCTACTTACCTCCTAAGCTAATACCTGTATTTTAAGAGGTAGTTTACGGTCAGGTTTACAATATCAACAAAAATTTATCTCTAGTGGACTGTGTCATTCTACTGTATGGAAAACAGAAACTAAATATAATTTAAAAAAAAGTGTATATGAGTGTGTGTGTGTGTGTATGTATATGAGTGTGTGTGTGTATGTATATGAGTGTGTGTATCAAAATGGACATTACCACAAATATCATTAAATACCGACTACGATACAAATTGTAGGTACATAGTGTACGTATTCAAATTGAACTCGTGTACGTAACAAATAAACAAAGTATCGTAAAACGTGAAATTTTATTCGTGGCCAGTATCGCTATGCTATACAAGTGTATAATACTAAGTCGCAATGCATAGTTTAACTTGTTCCAAACTACTAGAGCGATTTTAATTAAACCTTCGTATGTTTGCTGTTTAGTATTCTGCTGGCGTCACCAACTAACTCTGCCCGAACTTCATAGCTATGAAATTAGACGTTTCTCTCACCCAATTTTTGAAGTAAATAAATAGGTAGATTATTGAGGTGACACGTATCAGTAGGTGTCTACGGCTTGTCGTTTGTGTTATTACTACTACGGAAAAATTGTTTGTGTACGTATTTCTTTTTTTTTTTTTTTGCTGAATAACTTAGTTTTCCAAATACTACGTATGGAGAGATAGCGAGTCCGACGCGACGTCCTTTATGGTGTTTTAAAAATATTTTTTTCATATTTCGGTCTTTGAAATATCAACAGGTGGATTTTAGCTTTCGTTGTTGAATTATGGATGGTTTAAAAAAAACGCTTTCTGTTCTGTTCTATACCATATTTACAAAGGTGCCGACGACCAAAGTTAAAAAAATGAAAACTAAAAATAAAGTTTTATTTGTTATGTTATTTTATCTCACTATAAGTAGAATTACATAGCGCAATCCGAATAGAACTAAATTGTGTTTTTTATACCTACACCATTTCCGCAGGTTTTTAAATTTTGTCTATGCTTATTTTGCTAAACTCTTTGCATCTTCAAAGAGTTTTTAAATTTAGTTACAGATGTTCGATACTCTTAAATATGTAGGTACTATGATTATTAAAAAATGCCCTGAAAAAGAATAATAGGTACTTGAAATACTGCAATGTACATTTACAAACAGCAAAGAGTCCAATACAAACATAACGTTTCAATTTCGATCAAGTATCATGCGTGGTGTATGGACACCACGCTTGAAACTTGATCGAAATTGAAATGTCCCAAATGTTAACCGATAACAAAAGCTAACTTTCACGTGAAAAACGCATATTTATTTAACAATTTATGTTAAATAAATACAAAGCAAAGAATTTAAATGACAACGAATATTCGAGTAAGTATTAAATTTTTTGTTCATATTTCATGCAGAACCTTTCGGCCCCAACGGCCGCCTGTTCTGCTCGCAGAAATATGTTGATATCTAAATAAAATTCAAGATCTTTTCACAAGTTTTCACAGATAAACCACTAACTAACCCCGAACCTTGGTGTTTACACTCGAGTTTAATTCCGATCGGTCGGCATTGGAATTGTGACTTTAGGTACTCTTAAATTCGATGCTAGCGCCAAATTGGTTTAAAATTGCGGGACCACATGCCAAGCCCAACCCCCATTTTACTTAGTTTCCCAAAAAGGTCACGCAATTTGGCCCTAGCATCGAATTCAAGAGTACCTAACGTCAAAATTATTCTAATGTCAATCAATCGGAATTAAACTCGAGAGTAAGCCCCCTTAGATTAAATCAAAAGAGCGGAAGATAGGTGACTCGTCTCTAGCGTGTGAAACGCTTAAATTGTGCCTATATGGCACGATTTCACATCGGTCGTGACGATATCACACACATTTGGCGGCTAACGCTATTTCGCTCGTATACCAGCGCCGACTCTTATCTCTGTCCTTGTCTATCAGCAACAATAGGTTTGCGACAGTGATGACACTGATCATAGATGTGTGAGTTTCGAGTCCAGGTATTTTTATTGCGATGTTAATGTGTAACGTATCTTCCCTTATAATAGGTATACACCGTTAAATTTTCGTCGTTTTAATCCCGCGGAGGGTCGATTCGGTACATGAAACCCTATCGATTTGTAAAGATAAAAATGAAAAATAAAGTACTTTTTTTAAAACTCGAATTAATTTACGCATGTACGAAATTTATTTCTTTAAGAAACGTCAGCTGATCGAGGCCAATGAACTGTGGTAGTTTGTACGCAACGACCGACAACTCCCTACAAGGTCATTCACTACTGACTTACATTGACTCGTTTACTTACAGAAATGCACTTGGAAGCCAATTTACCTAAAACAAGAAAAGTATTTTAGTTAAGATTGAAGGCCATTCATCATTCTATGTACGTCTGATTTTCATTTGGCCCCTTTCTTACTACGTTTGTTGTTAGTAATTTTATAAAGGTCTGTTTTCGGTAGCTACCCTACGTTTTCCGGAAATTATTATTTATAGAACACGGGAATTTATGTAGAAACGCGTAGTTATGCGAATATAAGTTCACGTTGCGGTACATTGCTATGTACAAATATTATGTAGGTATTTGCGATAGAGATCAGCAGCTCGTGTTCTAACTAATATATAGACCTTGTTAACTAGAAAGGAGAAATTAATAATGTGTAAAGAAGTTTTAGGTCATCGTTAATAAATATGTACGAAACCGTAAAATTAACGGATTGACTTAAATAACTAAATACCCCTGAAGAACGTCAAATATTAAAAACTGGCTAAGTGCGAGTCGGAAAAAAATCGAGCAGAAAAAGTTATTTTGTCAAAATAACGTTTCTTGAATGGCCCCCCTTTAATTTTTTACTTATTTTAATTTTATAACTTGTTGTAGCGGCTATACGTTCTGACAAAAAAAATTAACTCTCTACTTCTTGCGATTTATGAGATACAGCCCACTGACAGACGAACGACCATGCAGACGGATGAACAGCAGAGGTTTAGCGATAGGGTCCCGGCACCCTTCGGGTACGGAACCTTAAAAGTCACATCAAAGCAATGATGCGGTCGCCGTCACCGCAACGGAAAGTGGACAAAATTTCATTACAAATTTTGATTGTCAGCTAGATAACCGTGAACTGAAATATAAAATCGTTTATAAAAAATTGCGGCCAGGTGTTATATTTTACAAAAAATAAAATATTCATCAAGGTTGATATACTTTAAGAGGAAGTTCGTAAAAGTGGTGCGTTTCATAAATTTTAGGGGATAAACCAAAAGCCTCCTATGCAGATGATGTATTGTCCGCATTTTAGGATTCCGTATAACGCGATTAGAACACGTTTTTCATGACTGGCGGGTAAAAATGGTGCTGTATCAGCATTTTATCTAATTTTGGAAAAAAAATAAAACTAAAAAAAAATACATAATCCAGATAACATTGTTGAGTTTTACACAGCACATGTGTGGGTACATGTCCAAACAAAATTCATTGCATATATATATATTCATGCAGTCGGGACCCATTACATCATAGATCTACTGACTAGACGGCCGACTTTCTAGAATGGGTCCCGACTGCTACAACGACTTTCTTGTTTTAGGGCTTTTTCATGAATACTCAGAAAAGCAGTCGGGTTTTTTAGTTTTTTAAATTACCATTTTTTATTTTTTACTTTTTTAGTTTTATTTTTTACGATATCACTTTCACAGTAATTACAAATCTAACGACACCTCGCAAACTAAAATCCATGGAGCCGTTCAGGCCACAGAGCGTTCCAAATATTTGAATTTGGTGCCAAAAATTCGCCATTTTGTTTTTTTTTTATTTTAATATACCCAGTGTCACTCTCACAGTAAATACGAATCTAACGACACCTCTCAAGCTAAAATCCATCGAGCCGTTCAGGCTGCAGAGCGTGCCAAACAATTATACATACATACATACATACAAACATACATACATACATACATACATACATACTCTCGAAAAACATAACCCTCCTTCTGGCGCAGTCGGGTAATGATACAAAGAGAATTACGATTTGATCTTCATAAATTTAAACAATAATTGTTATGGTACTCGCAGTTGAAGCATGCTACACACGCTTGACCGGTTTATTCGTTACAAATTCCGATTTAGCCTTGGAATGATTAATGGCACCGATTTAACCAGAACAGAATTCAATTGAATTAACCCTCTTTAATAAGTACTGCAATTCTGACTATAACACCCGTATTTATAAACAACACAGATAAAAGAAAAGAGTGACTGTTTTTAATATTTCTTTGATAAACTGTTGATAAACAAGTTATTACTTGGTACTAAGCAAAACCTTATTATGACATTACTTGGCGTTAGAAATCTTCATTCAAATTTTTTTTTTTACTATAGAGTACAAATTGATATCTGAGTAGTTACTTTTACTCAAGTAATTAGTTTTACTTGTTTATAAATACGGGTGTTAGACAAGCTCAGTCACTAGCTTGTTTCAAAAATCTATTCAAAGATCATGTCCTGTCTCTGTAATTGCTATTCCGCTTTTACTCAAATTCAGTCGTTCCATCCACTTTTTTGTATTTTTCTTCTTTTCTATTTCTTTCCATGAAATTCTGTATCCAACATAATATGTATGAGTATCATCATACTTACATATGTATAATATTCATGAGTTTATGTATTGTCTTTTATATATGACGGCTCGTTCAGGATGGTTCGAGCTCTGATTATCTACCAGGTGGGCCTACGTGGGTATTGTGCAATGAATAAAAACGGTTAGGAACTGAATCAGTTTACTTCTCAATACATTTCGGTACAGTGCACTGTTATTAGGTAGGTACAAACAACAAAACGGACAGTTTCAGAACGTCTTGACTCTGCGACGGCCTGGCTGAGAGTGTCCGCTGTACTCGGCGGATTCTCCTTCCCCAAGCTCGTAGCCAAAGCGGAAACGGCTGACTCTGTTTAGGCGCGCCACCTGTATTTCTTCTAGTCGCCACTAGATGGCGTGCCTTGTTTTGTTGTCAACAAATCAACATATCCGACATATATAATAGTTATATAATATAATTTTATATCTATGTAGTACATAGTTTTTAATGTAAAATTTAATCCTTCATCGTATTAGACTTTTACTAACTAAAACCCACTCCTGTTCCTTTTTCGCCTTCGTTCCAGGGCCCCGGGGGTTCTCTATCGTACAACCCAAGGATAGATCGATACTTGCAGCTGCTATTGTATCTTTGCGGCTGGATAAGAAATTTTTGGGTAAATATAAACTTCTTACCTAACAAAAAAAAAATGTTATGGAAAGTGATAAATAAATAAAAAAAACTCTCTGGCACAAAGTGGGTAATCTAAAGATTAATGTACTTAAACTCATTTTAAGTGAACCTTGTTCTTTATGGGTAAAGAAAATTCTTTGGACTTAAGTCAGAATAAAAACATAAAGCAGCTTTTAATTGCTCCATCCCGAATTACAGAAACGCCAACGGAATAGGCCCCACCTGTTTTAATGCACATCAATTATTCATGGGAATATATTTATTTATAAAGATTGGAATAGACTTATTATATATTATACAAAAGCTTTTAATATTTAACGCTTTTGTTTCCTTTTGTAACGATTGCTTAATTTATTATTATACCAAAACCTGCAAGTGACATTTGAAACAAATACATTTTTGATTTCCCCCCAGGCAGGAAGCCGCGCGGTGTAAACTTGGTCGATATAGATTATGTTTTGTAAAAATGTTCCGGGAGGCTTGGATGTATCTTTGTGTTATTTACATAATAAATTGACGCGGACATTTGTGTCGGCCATCCGCATAACGATGTATAAATCTCTTTTGCACGGTTGTATTAACTAGACGGTCGGGCCGCGCCATTTTAAACCCTCATTTTACACATTTAAAGCGATAATAATTTCCACACCGAAAATGCAGAACTCATTCAACAGTATGTTTGAGTAGAAACATCTAAAATATTATTTATACGTGTTTGAATTTGCCTCAGGTAAGGAGGTACACCTTACTTTCTTTGTTGTATTCAAGAATAACCCAAGTCCTTTTGTCGTAACCTGCCTACCTGCTCGCAAATAGGACCTCATAGAAACTCGAGATGGCATTGTAAAGAAGGATACACTCGGCGAAATTGGGTATTGACACTGTATTGTAGAATGTCACGATATTTTAAAATATCAAATAGCCGACAAAACGTGGAGTTATTTAAGACTCAATCCTGACATGGTTCCGTAAAATCTCGTCATCAGATTGAATGGTAATCTGGGAGATAATAAGGAGTATTTATTATTAAATTATATTTTAAAGGCCAAATGGTTGTGACAGCACCAATTATTTAGAGAATGTCTGGTCCTGTAAATGCACTGAAGCTGTATTCTCCAGTGCAGTTTCAAGTACTCACGAGTAACTGAGAAACAAGCGCAAAGCAACGTACGCATGAGTCTCATGATGCGACATTAAATCACAATGATCGCTTACAACGCGAACGCTGAAAATGCATATAGTTTACATTTAACAGGCTTCCGTACGTTTACTCTTGAACCGCGTCGCGTCGCCGCGTCGCCGCGTCGGTGCACCGACAGTGTACTGCGAGTACTTACGTTGTTTGCTGTAACAGCAACACACCACATATACTCTAAAACGTAATTATGTAGAATAATTTATGAAATGCCCCTTACCCGAAATAGCATTTATATTTGTTCCGAGCGCGTGACTGATCCCGATTTTCGCCGGAAGTATAATCTTTATTTATAAGACACCACTCTCAGTTTAAGAAAAGGCCATCAATAAAATATCTCGCGTGCGAACAACGAAACTCAATGAACATATCTATTTAGAGTTGTTTCAGAATGTTCCCAGCACAGCCTACACCTCAACAGAGTGAAACTTTAAAACTGCTGAAAGTTGTTATCCAATTTTAATTTGTGTTGCTAATATTGGCATGGCGTAGAGCGAATTTCCTAGGAGGAAGTTTTGTCATTAGCTAGATTGGATTGCCACTCGACTTGCTGCTCCTGTCATTATCGGCTTCGTACCAGTATATGAATAAATTGGAAGCTCCTAATAACTTCATAGGATTATAAGTTCGCACAAATAAATTAAATATCATTCTGTAGAGCTACTTTTTTACCTTATGTCTCTCGCTGTTTGTCAGTATCTTAATTTTAGAAACAATCACAGCTATCGGCATACACTTGAGTAAATACCGATCCACGCAATGAAAACCTCAGAACGTCGAGCCGTTTGAGTTTGGTGTATTTGATAACTTTAATGAAATTATAATAATAAATGATATATGTATTCGAGAATCAAGGGAATTTGTTAATTAAACTCATGTAGGTAAGCCTAAACTGTTCTAAGAAAATTGACAACGTTTTAAAACCAGTTTAACGCTGATTATGGAGCAATATCATAGGGTGTTAAGTTCGAAGAAGCCGGGGTTATCAGAAGGGACTGCCACGTCCAAAATACACAAAGAAGCCATCATTCTGTAATAATACTTGTGCCCCCACGTGTTGGGCCATTGGCCCACTTGAGAAGTGATAGTTTAGATAACAAGTTCAAAGTGTCATTAGACAGGAACGTTAGGAACTGCTGTACGTCGGTGTGCGTGCGATATTTGTGAGCGTTTTTTTTGCTTTGCCCCGGCATCAACATGTGCGTGGAACGAAGGGCGACGTGTCAGTAAAAAGCTAACATGTGTGGCGTTCTCCTCGCGCGGCGACAACATCCGGCACAGAATCTGCTACACCCGACCCCAACCCGCACTCTACCCGTCCTTATTAACTAAGTAACCATTATAACTTTTAAATAAACACTACACGAAGAAAGTATAAGCAACGCCTAGCAAGAAACACCGAAGATATTATTCATGTAAACTAGTCGGACGCGGGCGATTGATTAATAAAAAACGTAGTCTAGGTCAGAAAGCACTGTGGACTCATCAACAATACACAAACAAAAAGGCGAATAATGAAAGACGAAGACAAGATGACTGATGAATATTTATAATATTTCAAGCTTAGCTAACACTGACTGTCTCCTGGTTTATTACTCGTTTCATCTTATTCAAGAGAGATGTTAGTTTCAGATTTATGAATTTCTGTGTAAAAACCATTGAGTTTTATTTGTTACTTCATTATTCCTTCAAGAAAAGGATATAAACAATCTTTTTATGATTTATTTCTGTCTCTTGTTACATAAAAAATTCAATACAAGTAAAGAAATTTATTGGTACTAGGTAAACATTATCTCTGATCACCAACTTCCTTAGTTTTAGAGAGCATTGCCAAGGTTTTTCTGTATCTTTTGGCTTTCGTGGTTTTTTTTTTCGGTGGGAAAATCATCCAATGACATCTCTACGCCCTCGGGTGGGACGGGAGCTATCTCCCGTCAGACTTTTACTGATTAAAAACCCACTCCTGTTCCTTCTTTTCCTTTCATACTGGGGCCAAACCTTCCTTTCAGAAAACGATCATTGGCCCCAGTAAGCTTCGACCCTAATAGGCCCCTACCTACGGTTTGCTGACAACTCCTTGAGGGGCTTTCGCCTTTAAGTTTTTTTGCTATTGTATTACAATTCATATGTATTTATTAAGAAATATATATGTTTATCAGTTGTCTAGTAATCATAACACAAGCTCTGCTTAGCTTGAGACTAGACGGCGTTGTGTGATAGTTGTGGAATAATATATATATTATTATAATTACTCTCTGGACTAACAGTTTAAACCAACACTTGGAGCGAGTCAATAATTATATTATTATTAAACAATAAAAATATAAATACATGATGAAGTTGATTGAAAGTACAAAAAAAAAACAACAATATAAGAATCCAAGAAAACAAAGAAACAACTGTACAAGTATATTGTGATGATCACAGATAAATTAATGTCATGATAAAAATGATTACAGATTCATACACAATAGCATTCACAAATTAATTCCATTAGCAGCTAAAATAATTATAGTGTAAACGATATACGAGTACATTAATTTTATAATTTATCTAAGATCATATATTGGACTGGAATAAGTCTACACGTCCGAACGTAGATTCAGACTCTCATTTCTTTTCTTCAATAAGTTTGTAACATCAATTCTGAATTCAAGTTACAACCGAGACCTCAATTCATTTTATAATCGAGGTTACACAGCTTAAATTACTATTTTATGGATCGGGCGTCATTTCAGAAGAAAAAATCATATAGGTTGAAGTCTTCTGAATGTGCAAGAACCAAATGTTTTTACATTCAGGCGTCATACTGCCGATACCGTTACCTACTCGGCTCGTTCATTGCCAAATACCTCCGCTCGCGTTCAACACAGAATGTCGAGTGTTAGTGCAGTACTTACTTACAAATCACGTTTACTAACGTGCTACTAATCTACAACACGGACTGCCGGTTTAAGTACGATTGGTTTTAGATTACACTCGGACGAAGTCATAATTTAGTACCTATCTACTGTTGTGGCTGTAGCGAGAATGTAGCATAAAATGTCAACAAAACAAGATTGTAAAAACCTTGACGGGCGAGTGTAGCATATGGCACGCTTGAAATGACGTTGTTTGGCGACTTGTGCGCCGTGCTCATCCTCAGTATAGACGAGTATTATGCACAACTCTGTGCGGCCGCCACCGCGCCATCGCCAGGTAAGTAAAACGATCACGTTTCAGAGCGGCTGCGCCCGCGCCGGCCGCCATGATCGAGTCCCTACAGCTTGAGTGGCACACAGTGTTGCCAATACTTAGAACTACAACATTATTTTATTTAATCCCAAAATAAAATAGTTTCTAAAATAGTATTTTACGTGATATGGGCAGAATAAGTTTAAATGTTTCAATTTACACTATATGTAGTCCAACTTAAGTTGATTTTATTTTAATCTAGGTGAGCCTACATAAACATTAACATTTTAAATTATTATTAGTTTCGCCAAGTTTAATAAAACTCTACCAAAGTAGTCATTTGTGTATAAAGTTTGGTAATAATGAGACCAATGCGGTAAGCGGTAACTCGGAATTAGCTTTTTAATACAACGGTTACAAAATTGTCGTTGCAAAATATTTCGGTAATGTCAATAGTCATGTTTTCACTGTAAACTAAAGGAAAGAAAGTTACAACCTACATCTTAATTCGACTTATACCGTTGGTAGCACTGCTTATACGTAGAAGCGATGTTGCACGGCTACATTCACGTGCGAAAGAGACCAAGTTACGCTTGATAGAAAGGGACAGCTGAACTGGCTGAGCAGGTAAACGGCGCGGGCGCCGCCCTGCGCACACCGAAATCACGAAGCCAGATGCAACGACCGTCTGTTCAACACTCAGGTAGATACGCTTTATAATACGTCCGTAGTTATCTACAGCGACGGAGAACCTACTCAACTTTAAAACACGGTGCGTGGGCCGCGTGGCCTTAAAACTGTTCCATCTTAGCTCGCAAATTCATCTGCGAAACTTGTCTTCTGACAATAGAAGATAATAATCAAATATACAAAAATGGAAATAAAATAACATCAACATTACACCATAAACAAAAACGATTTTACAAAAATGACATTACCAGTTTTGTTACAAATAACTTTAGAGACCGTATTATTTTCCAAACATTTGTGAATAAATAAAACTTGTGCGTTGGACAAAGAGATTTAAATATATTAAGTTGAAATCTGCTTTCCATATTTAAACAGAAAATCAGTTCTATTTTGGTAATTAAACGTTGCATAGCAGTTAATATTCCACTTAGCTCAGTTTTATTAAAGTTTTAATCAAAAAGCTGGGGCCGCGGGTAAAGCAAGAAAAGCGGAGCAATTCAATTGGTCGGCGCCGCAACGCTTAGGCACACGGCGCGGCGGGGAGGTTAACCTCCCTTGTTTGCTACGTACCATAGGTTTTATGCGGCCTCAATTACAACTCGAAATTAAACTCGATTAAACACGAACGTGCTAATGACGTGTGTAGCACTTCGCTCTCGAATCCCTCCTAATTCAATTAACTCTCGTAGTTATCACTCGCATATCGCTTATAATGGTTTGCCTTCGAGAATCCACAGTTTGGGTCGTTTTAATGACTGGAGCTGTACATTTTAACGCGCGGCATAGCCTTGTGTAATATTTAGTTCCCTCGTTGACAAATTTCCTCGTTGGCGGTTTCATTCCACTTCATAGAATAAATTAATTACAGTTTATATTCATATTTTATAAACTATAAATCTTGAGACTATCATTAATAATAGTTTAGTTTATGATGAAATACGTCAAGACAAGACGAGGCGACGCGCCACAACGTATAGGTACAAAGAGAGAGGAAACGAGCGTCTACGTTTTAATAAACATGAACGGTAAACTCAAACGAAATAGCCAATCAAATACAGATTTCCCTGGATTAAAAGATTTGGTACTATTCTTAGGAGGAAACTAATAAAACAATACGAACGTTTCGTGGCAACTGCGAAATGCGATGGAAAAAAGCCTCCATCTCTGCGTGGGTAGCACTCCATCTCGAAATTTGAAAAGCATCTTCTTCGACCCGAATCTCGATGGCCGACAGTAAACGACTAAATACGAAGTGCCTCGACCGAAATTTCGGATTAAGGACCGTGAGCAAGATCCTTGCCTAAGAACCCTAATTACCAGCTCATGTTTAACCATCCGGCCCTTTACTGTTTACAGAACAAATATTACATCCGAATATAATTATGGGAAGGCAAAGCGATATTTTATAATAATGTCAAGAAGCTGTAAGCCACGATACACGAGTTAACATAGATAATTTATGTACATAATGTAAACGGAAAAAGTCAGTTTCAGAAGCCAATTTTCCCATGCCATTCATGTGCTTTGAAGCTTCAATGTTTGATACCAAGTAAGGACTATACGGTCCGTGGGTTTAGGGAAGCGGAGACTAACCGACTATTTGTCATAGGATCCAACGCATGTCAATCAAATTCTGCGCCATTGTCATAGCAATATGGAATTATAGGCAAAGCCTGTTCAAATTCTCTGCTCTGTATATGGAATTAGAAGCTGGATAACACAATCGGTAACAAATTCAACGTGTTACTTTATTCCTTAGTCTTGTAGTCTTAAGTACTTATTGCTAGAACAGGTTTATTGGCAATAAAATAAATGGACAACTATTCTCCTAATTCAGACTCTGCAGCTAAAATTGGTCTTTCGTCCATTTCTTTTGATTTCCTTTCTCCTCTTTCCGTATTACTTGTTAAGATGTTCAAACACCTCTTCTGAACATTGTCTCCTTGTTGTCACATTTGCTTTTATTTATGAACCAGCTACTGCCAGCGGCTTCGCTCGTAATAGTCAAGAATTATTCCAAAGGAACATTCTCCCGGGATAAAAAGTATTTTATGTGCTATTCCAGGACATGGCCTATCCGTATGACAAATTTCATGCAAATTCCTTAAACAGTTTCACTGTGAAGGAGTAACAAACATAAAAATATCTATCGGTAAGTACACGTTCCCGTCATTTACATACTCAAAATGGTAATTGCCCAATCTAACCAAATGTTTTTACATTTGTTTGATTTTACATAAAGGCCATATTGACAATTCAGTTACAGGAATTTGGCAATTTAAAATAAACTGAAAATGACTGAATGTTTTCATTTCATTGACTAATGGCAGTTCACGTTATTGATAAATGACAATAGAAAAAGTGTGGGTCTGCGATCAATAGATGTGGTAATGATAACACATCGTCGTCTTCATTGTGTTGCGTCATTAAGATACCGAAACCGGCGCTACAAAAAGCGGTATCTTTTTCCTGCACACTTTGGGCAGGCTCACACGTGACTGTTCGTAGGACAAATAGCACGACCTCAGGAGCTCTGTCGCCGGTACCCGCGCACCGCGAGGAATACGTAATGCGCTCTCGTATCTTGAGTGTGAGGCAGTTTCGTTAACGGACGCTTCACACGTGACGCGGAACGCAATGTACACAACGCCCCATGTTTCAAACTTTGATTAAGGGTCAGGACCGAAACTCTTAAGATAATCACAATAATCTTTCATATTTCTTCACATTCCCAACAGACTGGCCGCATTCCCGGCCCCATCCGTCATCTTACAGGCGTCATTAGCTTTTATGTAAGGACTTATATAACTTTGGTTTTCTGAGGTTCTCTCTTCACGTCTACAGACAAAGTATCACTTGAATGTCATATTTCAGGGAACATAGACTGGACGAGACTTGAATTTTCAGGGATATTCTGACCCCGAAAATCTCTGCAGAATACGATCTTGTTTTTACGACGGTATTTCTTACCACTCATACTTTTCTCGAGAACTTTCAACAACCGTAGTTCTTCTAAGTGTTTCTTAATTGTGTTCAAGTTCGGCTCTTAAACAATTCCCGAAAGCGACATTCCGCAACTTTCTAGCTGAAATAAACTGGAAGTTATTCCACTTAACAAATTTTGGTAGATAACTTCACCAATGCTTTTTTAAATTAATGTTGGAAACCATCCACTCTGCGCCATTGTTCTCAACCGAAATAAAAATAACACGGAAAACTCTTTATTGAACCGATGAAATCATGTCAGTGGTTTCTACATTTGCATTTTTAAATGTACGGATATCTAACATTTTCCTGCCTGGCCACTAATTAAATCCCTAACAATAACACGCAGTTATATTAGGGATAGTTACAAGAAATATGTAGATAGCTATTAAAGATACGGAGGGAAAACTTCATACGATGACAGCAGTTCACAACTCAAGTTTGTTACGAACAATGAATAGTAATGTAAGTTTAAAGACATTTTCTTACGCACATTGACCTTATTCCGTTACAAAAAGAAATAAAGTGTAATGAGAAAATTTTGTGCGAATGGGATAGTGGGAACGTGGAGATAAGACACAAGCAGCCATTGTGCCAGGTCGAACACTGGCGTGCAAATAACCAAGCCACTATTGTTTTGCAGACGACGAACAATACACACACAGAAGTACCCACTTACATATGTAACATCGATGCAGTTACTAGAAAATGGTATGGAATAATGTGGATCACAGGTATAGTTTGTGCACAATGAACACCTATCGAGAATAATAGAGACCGCGTTCCATGCCTTCCAATACTATATATCCACCGAGGATACAAAATTAACTTGCTTATTTGAATAGAGTAAACGTTTCAGGCGTTTCGCGTAATCAACAGGTAACAAAATGCCTAAGTAATCGATTTTATAATAGTTGTTATTCCATGACTTGGAACGGTTACAAAATAAGTTATCGTGCGTCATGCAATGGAAACATAACTCAGTTTAAATGAATTCACCGCATAAGCCAAGTCGTCAAATATCGTCTGCGATAAATCTTAACCGAGAACCTATTGTACGCCGTGTTTTTTAAAAGTATAAGACTACCTCGTTTACGAACAAACATTTTTGTGCCAGAAAACCCTTTTCCGAAAAGAAAACGTTGATAGAAAAGCCAAGAAGGGCCGCGATGTACCGAAGATTATTGTTACATTGAAACCAACGAAAATGATTTCGCTGAGAAAAAATAGTATAAAAGATATCATTTTTAATATCACAATCCTCGACTTCCATTCCAGCGACAAAATGATTAAAGTGCAAAGCCAAAGCTATTTCAGTTAATAAAGATTTTAGAGTTCATAGACGCAGCCCCTCGGTATCTGGAATTGTACAAATTCGCGCGTGTTGAACATTTTAATTAGACACCTCTATTCGGCGGCCATATTGTTTTATTATTTCGCTTTTATTCAGACTTACAGATATATTCTATCTTACGATGTCTGCGTAAAGAAAAGTTATTTACAAAGCCGCCAACACATTTTGTTATCTTATGCGAAGACAAGAACCAATGGAATCTTTATAAAGGTAGGCCAACACTATATTGGGCAAGTTGCAGATTGATTAAGCTTGTATTGAGTTTATTTATTCAGCGCCTAGAAGATTGAAATACGTTCCGGTCACTTGACCCCCTTCATTGAATTTGGAATGTATGACTTATTCTGAAAAAAACTAATACAAACCCGATTCCACTTTCTTTTAGTGAAAATATAGGAAAATAAACCTTTTTTATTCATATTTTTCGTAAACACTCATGATTTCTAAATAGGTAATGTAATTAATGAATTTAAATAGGTAATGTAATTAATGAATTTGAATAGTTAATTTAAAGCAGTTTTTGGTATAATTCGTAGCGTAAGTATGTTTTTTTTATGAAGATTAAATAGTTTGCGCGTGGTTTACGCCAACTGATGCGAACACTCGACATTTTCGTACCGAATTATTCTTGAGGGAAAAAAATATACTGTGACAAAATCATTTATTTCTTGCCTCTGGTGCCGAATTCTTCGAAGTGAGACTTTACTAACAACAAACAAACAAACATCCACATGTTTGTTTTCAATGAAAGAGTACATCGTCCGCTACGTTCAATCTCGAAGAGACTGGCCCCGGGGCGAAGCGCAAGCAGCTTACTTATACTAACATGGCCTAAACCCAACAATAAGTATATGAGAAAAAAATCTTGTTAAAGAGTAAAGAATGAAAACCTGGTGTTGCGGGGCAACTGGGGAATTTCAAGAGGCTTACAGGAGTATAAAGCGATTCACTGCGAAAGCCTGTATTGATTGATTAAACACATACGTTGGGGGCGCATATTTTATTCTTATAAGGAAATCACGCTGGGAGAAATGGGTCGAGGCCTTAACCTTAGATTGAGATAGTAAGGCCTGCAAGAAAAAAGGACTTGAAAAAGTTACCTTATCAATTCGTTTAACCTTCTCATAGACAAACGCATAAAACGGCTGTTGTATATTTTAAATACCAAAATAAATATATATATTTTTTTTAATTTTAAAGTATCTAAGATATCTTAGATCCCCTATGATTTTTGATTCCTTAAGAGTGTCAAAATATACGTTTTTTAACGAAAAAATTAATATGCCATATTAATTTTTTCATTAACTTAGAAGTTTGATTTTTCACAGCTTCAAAGGACCACAGACTTGAATACATGGTTTTAATTTCAACTCGATACGTCCACGCGTTCCGAAGATAAAGGGAGTTGACAGACAGGCGGACAACAAAGTGATCCTATAAAGGTTTCATTTTTTCCGTTTAAGGTCCGGAATCCAAAAAAACAAATCAAGACAATGACATCACAGCATTCCGTATCTAAAAAGTACTATGTATGTCCAAAAAACTGGCAGCACTGCCACATTGAATGGACAAAGTAACTTAAACAAGATATGCGGTACTGCCGTACTGATAACTTAAGGCCAGGTTCTACTCATTTTGAACTTTTTTAAACCTCCGGATATCCACAAACATAAATTAGAACACCATGAAAAATTATTTTATTAAAATTGACTATATGACCAAGCGCCGGACAAAAATAAAAATGAAAAATAAATTAATTGGTTTGTTAAAAAAAAAAACGCGAGTCTGACCCTAATTTACGATTTCAAACGTGTATATCTACGAGATTACGTCACAGTAATATTTGAAAGTTATAAAAAAAGCTTATTTTTTTTAAAAGCGCCTCTCAAAAAACAAAAATCTGGAACGTTATTGTTTTTTTTTTAATAAAATAAAACCGCTGTTTTTGGCCCGCAAAGTCGACATAGACCCGGGCGGAGTTCATACAAAATACTCAGTGTACAACCGGCCCTTAACAATATGCGATCATACGGTGTAGGTACTTTAAAGTACTTGTGTTACTAGTTTCCTTGAACTGTGTCTACGAAGAGCTATAGTAGCTAAGTTAAAGCTGAAACTCACTTGATAGAAGTCAATCACCATATTGAGAGGTTCCTACGTAAAGTCAGGAAGAATAATTGGGTAGGTGAGCCGTGAAGCACTAAAATTGATACTATCATATTGTCACATAGATAAATTTACTTATCGTTTTGTGACACGCCAATTGCCTTTACATTCAACATAAAGGTAAATATTACCGTGATACAATGATATGGATACTAAACAATTAAAAACAGTACGTAAGAGCTATGTAAACATGACCAAGAGGTCTGGGGACTTGGTTTTCAGAAAGCTCTATAGTATTTAAAGTGTTGAATAAATAGCCTTAACCGCTACGATTAATTACACGGCTACAATTCTACCCGTTTGTTTGTTTACATTTTTCATGAAAACTTAGTTTTTATTACCCTGGTGAACTATTCTATCCCCTGAGGCAGTGTGTACTTACCTTTAGAAGGAGCAAAATAATGAGAGCTGTGATTTATACAGCATTCTATTCTGTAGATAACGATTGATAAACTTTCGTATAGGTAAGTTATTTGTTTTCATATAATGTGCTGGAAAATAGTCGATTTGAATGGGAGATTAGTTTTATGTAATGGCAAAGGAAACACAACAAGATCAACAGTCCAATAAATATATATGGTTATTAGTGGTACACGCCGTCCGGACCGAGCCCGAGTCGTCGACAGCGCATAAAGAGATGTCAGTAAGACAATAGGGGTCCAGCAGGGCCATGAGAGGACTTCTAAAAAGGTCACTTGTAGTCCTAGAATGCGAAGGTTAACTGAACGTACATAGGTGTGGTTTTAGCATAGATACCAGGGTTTTAGTCAGTAAAAGTCTGATACGCCCTGCCCTAGAGCGGGAGTAATCATTACATGATTTCCCATTTAAAAACAAGAAACGGCAAGAGCGAGTCGGACTCGCAATCTAAGGGTTCCGTACAAACATATGTGAATACTCGTAATTCAATTCTCAAATCGAGTCTCGGAAGATTTTTCCGAATCGAAAAAAAAATTTTTTTTTGTTACGTAACTACGAATCTACAGTTTCAGATTTATTCCTTTACGTGTGCTATAAGATCTTACTTCATGCCAAATTTCAGGGTTCTAGGTCAACAGAAAGTACCCTATGAATTTTGATTCCCTTGAGTGTCGAAATAGACCGCAGACGTGAGTATAAGGTTTTAATTTCAACTTGATATCTCCACGCGTTCCTGAGATAACAGATCTTGACAGACAGACGACAGACGGACAACAAAGTGATCCTATAAGGGTTCCGTTTTTTCTTTTTGAGGTAGGTACGGATCCCTAATAGTATGACGCTTCAAATCATGCGGAATAAAAAAGAAAATGCTGAAAAAAGAATTTGGGATGTTCAGATGGATTTTGATTATCAACAATAAATCACGACATCAGCACAGCTTAAAGCATTTCGATGACAGATTGGCTTCGAGTTGAGTGTATTCCGGTATCCCGAATTATCATAATAGGCCTCCATTACACTGGGAAATAAATCATGAAAAAAAAAATTAAAACAGGAAAACCTTAATAAGTGACAATAATATATTAAAATATACAATTTATTTATTTATTTATTTATTTAATTTAAACAGAACGGCCGAAGCCAATTACACCATTTAAACACAAAGAAATCAAAACAATAAAATATAAAAAAAAAAAAACAAAAGTTAAAAAAAAAAAAGAAAATAACAGACAATTCACAAGTCAGTTACTTAACAAATATAATACACAGTCATACATTCACCTCACAAAATTTCACACATTCCGATAGTATCGTCTTCCATTCTTCCCCAAACATATCAAAATCTGTGTTCTGGTCTAGGAGAGCATTAAGCGCAGAGAGTGTCCGCGGTATGGGTGATTTGGAGTGCGCAACTGTACGACACGTCGGAACTGCCAGGAGCCGATGTTTCCTGCCACGGCTGTAGTTATTTGGCACATACAAGCTACAGATAAGGTTTTGTAGGTCAGGAGCATCGATCATTCCCCTAAGTATTTTGAATGCCACAATCATCTGGTCACGTGACCGTCTCGTTTCTAAGGAATTGAAACCCAAGCAACCCAGCAAGAATTTCGTAGGATACAAAAAAGGATAATAGCCATAAAGACGTTTATAAAGATTCCTAAGGAATGCTTTTTGCACTTTTTCTAAAGTTAACGTGTATTGTTTTTCAAAAGGATTCCAAACGCAAGCACTTGACTCAAGCTTGCTGCGGACTAATGCACCGAAAATTAGTTTGATGACATGGGGACTGTGAAAATCGCGACAGTTTCTTAAAACAAAACCAAGACGCCTAAAGGACTCCTTGGCGGTAGATATTATGTGGTTATGAAATGTGAGTTTTTGGTCAAATGTTACGCCAAGGTCTTTCATGGCATCTGTTCGTGCGATGGGATCGTTGTCAAGCTTGTATCCGAAATATAATGGGCGCCGCATTCGACCAAAAGTCATTACATAACACTTTGAGGTATTAAAATCCATTTGGTTGTCCAAACTCCACTTATACACTGAGTCTATATCAGCTTGTAGGGCTAGGCAATCAAACTCAGATTTTATTTCGTAGAAAAGTTTTAAGTCATCGGCATACAAGAGGCATTTGGCATTTTTAATAACGTCAGGTAGGTCATTGACCATCAAAATGAAGAGGAGAGGACCGAGCACCGAACCTTGACTTACTCCTGAGCGAGTGTGATACGGAAGTGACTCGTATAGTCCTAGTCTCACAAATTGCTGTCGATCTCGTAAATAGTCTGCAAGAAGCCGGAGAAGTCCTGGAGCAACACCTATCGCACTGAGCTTTGATAGCAGGACGTCATTGTTGACTCTATCAAACGCCTTTCGAAAGTCGAAGTAGAGGACATCGACCTGACGTCCGCGATCAAGACTGGTGGAAATAGAATCAACAAGTGTCAGCAGATTAGAGTTGACTGACCTTTTAGTGCGAAAGCCATGCTGCTCATTACAAAGATGCTGTTTTACCTGGCTGTAAATACCATCGTGGAGGATATTCTCGAAAACTTTCGCTGCCGAAGATAGTATCGCAATAGGGCGATACTCGTCAACAGATGATTTATTTAAAGATTTTGGTATAGGAGTAACGCGCGACAACTTCCACTGGGATGGATAAATTCCAGTTTTTAATGCTAAATTGAAGATGTGACTAAGGGGCAAAGTAAGAGACTTCTTGCCCTGTTTTAAGAACCATGGGGGAATATTATCAGGACCAATTGAACTATTAGATTTTAGTTTATCTATCCCTTTGCTTATATCATTCTCAGTGAAATTGAGTATATTAATATAATTACTGACATTACATTTACTTGGATGGGTTACATTATCCGGATCTAATTGTGGTACTCTGGTTTGGAAAACACTCGCAAAGTATTCTGCGAAAGCTTCAGCGGCCGCAACCCCACTGCAAGTTTTCCCATTATGAATTATATTAGGTTCAAATCCCCCTTTCGACCGAAGGTTAGATATGTGCCGCCAAAATTCTTTGGGATTTTTTTTAATGTTACCTTCAATGCACCTAATGTAAGAGTCATAAGCGATGGCAATACGAGATTTTAGGCTAGTCCTTAATTCTGAAAATTCTTTATATGTTAAAACGCATTTGCTTCGTTTCCAGGCTGAATGCAGTTTAACTTTTGTTTTTATATCTCTGATAATATCATATGTAAACCATGTGGGATACCTTTTAGTTGCTCTACTGCTTCGAGTTTTTTTAGGGATACAAGTATCAAAAAGATTGTAAATAATATTGTAAAAACTTTGAGTGCATGTGCGTACGTCACTAGATGAGGTAACAGCATCCCAAGAAACCTCAGATAGTAGATCAAAGAGTAGGTTATAGTTACATTTTTTAAAGTTCCAGTCCTTTTTACGATCAATATTACTGGGCTCAATTCTGTGACACTGATCAGATGACTGTAGCGTTACCTGGATGTCCAATGGTGGATGATATGCATCAGGGGGCACCAAACCCTCAGTCGCTGTCACAGAAACCTCGTGCATGTTTGCACTCTCCTTTACCAAAACAACATCTAACATACTCCCATGCAAGTTTTGAACGATGTTCCTTTCACACATATTAGAAAAAGTTAAAAAATAGCAATAGTAACTGTTAATATTCAAAGAAGCACTATTTAAGTTAAGGTCACCAAAGATTAAAACTGTACCTTTTAAGTCATTGACAAAACTTTCCACTTTAGTGAACCATTTCATATAGACATCGTCCGTCGCACTTGGTTTTATATACACAACACATACGTACACAGGGCGGCCATGCCACGTAAAACTCGCCCAAAGGTCTTCACCATTGTCAGTTTCAAGTTCAGGTCGTCGGCGCAGAACGACCGGTGCGCGCGCCATGAGCAGCACACCACCACAAGGCGTACCTCTGTCACGCCGTAACACATTCCAATCGCTGTTCAGTAGCTCAGAGTCTTCAACAGACGTATCCAGGAACGTTTCGGTAGCAGCTATCAGATCTTGTTCAGTCATATGTAGATTATTGCGCCATTGACAGAGCTTAGTTTTAATTCCTCGAACGTTCTGGTATATACAGTTAATTTGAGTTGTTAATTTGAGTTGAACAAATAGCTGTGTCAAAAAGATGCAATAAAATGATAATAATAAGCGAATAATTTTATGTTCTTTTAATAAAAACATTGAATTCTTCGAACGAGGGCAGGGGTCCAGATCAGATAAGCACTAACTGCTGTACAATACAATAAATAAATAGCGCGCCATTTTACAGTTTCTGGGAACTAGTCCAAATTCGGACTACAAAGAATTTTATGATAGAAAAACTAATAATAGTTCCCCTTTCCCAGTATTTATAATATTTACTTAAGCCCCAAGCAGACACCGGTGTCCGCACACCTATTGTCTTGCTATTGTGTCTCTAATTACGGTATTCAAAGGGTGACATAGCATGATAATCGAAATTTACTAATAATTCAGAAACTATATTCACGTGTGGAAAAAGATTTATCAAGAAAATATCCCGAAATAAATCATTTATTCAATATTTCTCTCATTAGAATAGTTCAACGGTAATTCAGTGTCCAGCATGTTTAATTAATACCCAGTTACTATGAAACGAAATAAAACAAAGCAATTGATTTCATACACATGATTGCATCTATTATGATAGGGAATAGGTATTTAAAAAAAGTGGATTTTGTTATCACATAACAATAACATTAACATTTTAAAGGCGAAAGCCCCAGTAGGCCCCAACCCTGCTGGGCCACTACGTTTTGCTGACAACTCCTTGAGAACGCGTGCTATGTGCCGTCGACGATTTGGGCTCGGTCCGGACGGTTATCGGACGGTAGGACAGCGAGCTACCCATGTGCCGGAGCCCATGCCCGGTGGCCGGATATCGGGATCGGAATCCCGAAGGCGGCGGCTGGGGCGTGAGCACCGTTGCTTCATGAGGTCGGCCTCCTCCTTTGCTAGTATTACTGCTTCGTTGTATGTGGATTTGGATAACATTTAGCACTCAGGTAGATGATGTCCTGGAATAGCAAATAAGACTTTTTATCCCGGGAGTATGTTACCTTGGGGTAATTTTCTACTCTCCCGCGGGAAAAGCCACTGCCAATTGCTAGTGTGTCATAATGTATCAAAAGAAAAAAACACAATTTATCACTATGGAAAAACATCGTAAGGAAACTCGCGCCTTAAGAGCGAACAGTTAGAAAGCGTAACCTGTCACCCCGCATGAATTACTGACACAATATACATAGATAAGTCAAATGTCACGCATTCACCACTTACTATGATTGACGTTCTTTTCAAAAGGTAACTCCATTTTTCTTGGATCGCACACACGTAACACGCGCTGACAACGATCATCCATTCTCCTTCGATAAAAAAAAATAATGACTCTTGTAGGTACCATCGAGTTATTAGGTTGAATTGTTTACTGGAGATCAAACATCGCACACTGGAGCGAACACCGCAGGAAATTAATTTTCTATCAGATAACCTGAATTATAACACGCACATGAAATGTTCATAATATTTCGACTGAATAATTCAGTATATTGACAGAACGGTGATATGGCTTTGTGAAGTTGACACACAGGTGTTCTATGTTATTGATTTGTAAGCTCCCGCGAATAGGGCGCCGGGAGTAGCTGAGCGATACCCGGCCAGTATAGGAGCGGGTTTGCGGATGACGAGCAGTGGGTAGCTCTCCGTCCGGCCATCCGGTACCCGTCTGGATCAAGCCCGAGTCGTCGACGACGCATAATACCCGGAACAGAGAGTAAAGTCCCACACACCTCCGTTGAAAAGGGACGATCCCCTGACCAGACAGGTGTTATGTCTATTCAAATCGCGCAGAGAACTTTAATTGCGCGATGCAGGATAGTTCCATGACGACATAGATGTTGCTACAGAGATGTCAGCAAACCCGTAGGAGCCACTGGGCTCTAAAGTTTGGCACTAGGGCCGATACATGCTAGAGCCACGTTTTTTTTTTTAAAGAGATACCACGGTCCTGGATCCTAAAAGGCAACTGAAGGACACAGGTGTGATTTAGTCAGTAAGAGTCTGACACGCCGTCTCCTTCCAGTTAGAGCGAGAGATGTCATTTGATAATTACCCACCTCAAAAAAAACGCTCCCTTGACAAATCAAATAATAATGTTTTAAATTCAAATGAAGTACTGGCAAGAAGTTTATATGAAAACGATGATGAAAACTGATTGCTGGAAGATTTAAAGGGGACTTTAAAGGGGACAAACTAGGAACACACATACAGACACAAACATAGGCATGCTTCGCTTCCCTCTCTTCATTTTCCTTGTGTTTTGTAAGAACATGTTCCAGATTGGTGTAAAGGACTGTTGTTACGAACAGAAAAGGAACAGGTTTTATAAAAAAAGGAGCTTATTTTTTCCTATATAATCTATACTTATTATTCTTTTGAATACCGTAATTAAAGACACAATAGAAAGAAAGACAATAGATGTGCGAACTCCGGTGTTCGCTTGGGGCTTGTGTAACTACGAGAAAGTATTCATATTGTTGGATTGTTTATCATGAATAACCTACTGGACCTTTTTTTCACCAATAAAATGTGTTTATCACTGAATGCTATTATATATTTATCTTCGCAGGCAAAAGTTAGTAGACAATATTATTTATATTGAAATCATAAATGGAACAGTTAATAGTTTATACGCCAAACGAACAAATAATACCTACCTAGAAAATTCATAAAGGAAATTACGACAGGAAAATAAACATGATAAATATCGTTAAAAAAATATGAACAACAAATGAATAATGATTGCTTGCTACGTCAGTTAATCATCAGAAACAGTTTACTTACGTCTTGTCAAGGCGACCATTAACAAACTTGTAATTATTACAAATTATTCACAATTTCTCTATCATTACTACGATTTACCGTTACATTACCGTAAGAATACCAAGTAATTTGTAACACACAAGTATCTTCGTTCAAAAATAATTACGGTAGAGTGATGCGGCAATAATCCCTCGATGTAAGAAGAACGGAAATTGGGCAAGTTATGAAGGCTCTCTTGAAGACTGTCTTTGTTCTGTTACAAAATCCTTCCTGACCATTAGTGTAGTTGACAAGCTGCCTGCTGCTCCATGACCCAACGACTTATCAAGCTCTTCAAACAGGAGCGTAGCTAGTATCAAAAACCTGTGTCAATTTTTTAAAGAATTTTGTTTTTTTTTTTCAAAATCGGCCCTGAAACTGAGAACTAGTGACCTGAGGCAGCAATATTGAGACAGCGATACTGAGTAACAAGAGGCCACGAAGGAGATTGCCAGACTTACTAGTTAGGTTCGACCATACTGACTAGAAAACATGTGGGGTCGTGAAAGATGGAAGAAGAGCTTTTATGGTGCAAGACTGACCAAATAGGACATATCTTGATTAATATAGACGGTTTATTGCAGCATTCTTGATAAGAACAGTTAAAATTGGTCTTGTGATTTTAAGTAGAGAATGCTATAACGACCGAAGCGAGCTATTAAATTGATACATCCAATCATATTGTCATTATTTTTTCACGACGGGCCCCTTATTAATGAAAATTAAAGGTACAGGATAACAGGATACGAATTGTTGCATACATCTCGGAGCCCCTATAGTCCGGGGGTTCAGCTACGCCACTGTTTTGAAACTATCCACACAAATGAAGGTACCGGTATTATGGTCCGGGATCCTATCTTACGTCATAATATATTTAGCCCCGAACCGACTTGGCGAGGCGGGCGTTAGCGTGATACAATATAATTACCTGATATGGACTAGTAAGTTTAGGAAAATAATCGTTAAAACCAGTTTCGTAGATCTAGATTTAAGTAGCGCGATTTTAAACAGGCCTACAAATTTACTAAGTAAATGGCTATTTGGAACAAATACATTCTTGCTGTGCAATGCGCTTCAGTATTATAATTTACAGTTTTATTTATTTTATGTTTAGCTATTACCGTTCCATTAACGTTATTACGATAATTACAAACGCATGTTAGAATAATAATAATCTTTGATTATCGTGTGACATAACATTTTCTGTTTTAGAAATTAGGTCCGGTCACGTCAATATAATTATATCTTCGGTATCTATGTATGTTACACTACAATACCGTGTAATGTAAACACACACGATGTCAAGGAACCTATACATATACTACGTCATTTAATCTATACTAATATAATAAAGCGGAACCATTTTTTTTTAAACTGTAATCGCTGGAATTAAAGCAGTAACCAAAGACGCAGGTAGAGCATCGCCGTGTCCTCGTGGGGGCGATCGGCGGCGGCGATCTCTCGCGCCGGGGCTTGGTTCAAGCCATGCTCCGGAGCGAGGAGGAGTGGCAGGCGGTCGCCTCCTTCTGCGAAGCAGTAATGCTAGCAAAGGAGGAGGCCGACGCAACGGCGCACACGCCGCCGCCGCCGTCGGGATTCCGATCCCGATTTCCGGCCACCGTAGGCGCGGGCTCGCGGACGGCGGACAATGGGTAGCTCGCTGTCCGTCGGTCCGGTAACAGACCGGTCCGAGCTCAAGTCGTTTACGGCGCGCACTGTTTCCGCGCGCCTCAAGGAGTTGTCAGCAAACTGTAGGGGCCCAGCAGGGCCGAAGCCTACTGGGGCCAAAGGTTATGTGAAAATATTACCCGGGGCCCTGGGACAAAGGCAAAGAATGGAGCAGGGTAGGTTTTTAGACAGTAAGAGTCTGACACTATTTCCCGCCCCACCCAAGGGCAGGATTTGTCATTCGATGATTTTACCTACAATAAAAAAAAAACCAAAGACGCAGGTGAAGCTCCAGGGGATAGCTTGTCTACACTAATATTTTATAGAGGTAAAGTTTGTTTTTTGTTTGTTGGAGGTAATCTCTGTAAGTACTGGTCCGATTGCAATTTTTTTTTTCACCAACAGAAAGCTGCTTTTTTCCTGGGTTACATAGGCTATATTTTATGTACGCAGACGAAGTCGCTGGCAAAAGCTCTCTTTCTATAAATTAAGTCAATATTTTCACATCAGTCAATTAGGCAGTTTCCGCATCACCAGGGAGTTCAGTATGTCTACGTTTTCTGCACGTAGCACTTAGATAGACGTTCCATAAGTTTTGAATTAGTTATGACGTATAATGTAAACCACTATCTATTAATTTCCTTATATAATTCGGTATTGTGCGCACCCTGTCAGTGTTGCTACTACCACGATACGTGCGCGTCAAATCGTCAATAACCGAGTTAATTATGATCACTCTCGCTAACCCTAAACTACTTAGTCAATATTAATTATTCTTGTTCTCAGTTGAAACAGTTTATAGTCACAATCGTGATCGGGGTTACCAGGTTATTTCGTAACCATCATGATAGTCTAAAAGAAAACTGCTAGTACCTACGTCCAAAACTGAAATTGCAATATCGACGTTCCTTTGTTTAGGTTTTTAATTTCAAAACTTGACTGTCACGATTCTGACGCACGCTGACTTTCTGTTTTATTTTTAATCTATATCTGATTGAAATGATTTGTTTGTATGGAGAATGGTTTGTGTAGAATTTAGATTAAATCAAAACAGCAGAAGAAAGGTGACTCGCCTATAGCGCGTGGACTGCTGAAATTGTGCCTATATGGCACGATTTCACATCTGTCGCGACGTTTACACATTTGGCGGCTAGCGTTATTTCACTTGTACAACGGCGCCGGCTCTTATCTCTATCCTTGTCTATCTACCTGCGCTTCTCATCATCATCTTCATCATTTTAGACGAAAGAGGTCTACTGCTGGACATATACCACTCCAAAGTGTCGCCACAATGAACGGTCCTGTCCGTCTCGCATTCATCGGATTCCCGCAACATTTACCAGGTCATCGGTCCACCTTGTAGGAGGCCTTCCAACACTGCGTCTTCCAGCACATGGTCAATTAAATACTCTAAAAATAACATATATGCTGAAAGCATAAAAATAATATTACGAAGGCTTCTTTTCGTCTCCAGTTTGGAGCAGGATTGTTAGAAAAAGTCACCACGGCCTTGGAGCACAAAAGGTAACTAAAGGAACACGAGTGGGTTTTAGTCAGTAATAGTTCGCTCGCTCCAACCTAGAGCGGAAATAGTACATTTTGATACAAGTGTACAAAGTTTGTCATTGCGACCGAGGTGGATTTCGCACGAGCCGTAGGCGAGTGAGGTATGGAACCGAGGGCTGCAGTGACTTTGCACGTCTATTAAACGAACGACGTTTTTCGCGTGACGCGCCTGATACGATAGGTAAATGTAATAAAATAGTGGCGAGAGCGAGCACGTGCACTTTTCTGCACCAATGCGGAAAACAGTAAATTGCGTGCCTGGAAGCGGTGGGATAAGAGCGGATTTTTAAGTAAGTGTATTGATAAAGTTATTTGATTCTTTCCCACTCCAAAAAAGGTGCCTCTAGTTTACTTCCTTTAAATATGGAAAGTCATCGGTTGGTTGAGTATTACCTAATAATAGACAGAATAAACTTTATTCTAAATATATTTCTTGGTAGACTGTTACAACTTACAACGGTGTCAAACATTGCTAAAGTATTAATTAACGTCGAGGAAGTTGTATTTTTGTTCAAGAACGTCTTAAACTTGTAAGAAAATATCGAAAGTTTACATAAGGTAAGATAAAATAACAGTTTTCCTTAGTTAGGAAAATTATTATATAGAGTGACTGTTAATCAGTGAACGATACTTAAACACGTGATTGTAGTCATGATAACAAACAACTTTTACTATGGGACCAAACCTGAAATCGCGAACGTGTAACGTTCCACGCGCGCTTCAAGGAGATGTCAGCAAACCGTAGGTGCCCAGCAGGGTCGAAGCCTACTGGGGCCATGGGTAATGTGAAAGTGTACCCTTAGACCCTGGAACGAAGGCAAAGAAGGAACAGAAGTGGATTTTTAGTCAGTAAAAGTCTGACACTATCTTCCTCCCCGCCTAAGAGCGCGGAGATGTCATTGGATGATTTTCTCATCGAAAAAAAAGGTAATACTGCCAGCGTCCCCTCCCGCGGGAAAGTAAAATTTTATCCCTAGAGACTCCTATGTGCTATTCCAGAATATGGTTTATCAGTGCCAAATTTCATCAAAATCCATTCCGCAGATGAAAATGTAACGAACATACACACTAATTTCACCCTTTTTTAATATGATTAAATGATTAACTATCACACCAACATTTTTTTTATTTTAACAACGTGTAAATAAATTCAATATGTAGGTACTAGATTATCGAAAATCCTTGAAACAGGAAATTAAACACTGGACCGCCCCACCCGTTACCACTGAAACTTTAGCTTCGTACCGCAGTTTTTCCTGAAAAACTTCAGTTTCATTAAATTATTTAGATTTTTTTTTTTGGAATGACCGACATTTTAAATGCCTGTAATTGTTCTATTTGAAATAAAAGCTTCTGAGTTTTGATTCCTGAAATACATATTAAAAACTCACTTTTCAGACTCAAATCTTTTTGATATATACAACATTATTTTTAGTATAAGCGTAACCTGATTAAAGTTTGTTCAGAATCAGTAACTGAATCGATTCCAATATTTTTTACACCATGTTATATTTTTTAACAAAAATATTTAAAGAAGGTCACAAGTTGGACACTGCCGACACTAAGTACAACCAGGGGCGTAGCTACCGCCGTGTCTGCCGTATCAATTATACGGGGCCCCGAAATAGGCAAAAATTCGCAACATGTTATCCACAATTTTGATACTGGGCCCCCCCTGTGGGACTAGCTACGCCACTGAGTACAACACAGGTCACGGCAGATCTTAGCGGTCATTAGTTCCAGCACACAGGTGGGTGCGGAACCAAAATAACCCTATAGCCGTCAATATGGCCCAGTGACCATGTATTTGTGCGGACAACTAGGTAGCATAACAAGCTTATAACTTTGCGATTTTTCATGGTACAGTCTTAAGAATTTGTACATAAATATAAATACTTATAATATACTTATGTACAAAATAATATAATTTATACTTATAATATAATTTGCATAAAAATACTAGTGTATCGGGTTTCTTCTACTTAAAATATCCTATTATTTTACCGATTCCAAAATATTACATATATTTTCCAGAATTCACCTTGGCAAGTCCGGTTGCCTATGCCCAAGTCCTTGCCAAACAACAATAGCCGACCTCCTAAGCTGAAAAACAACTTTCGCCCAATAAGATAAGCTAGTCGCCATGTTGTTGTGTAGTTCCCGAAACACCATGAAATATAGAACGATATTAAATTCGACTTAACTTACTTTCGATAAGATGTTCGAATTGACAGCCGACACTGTCACTGGAACGAAGGGTTCAAATTATACGAGTACCTTCGCGACATTTGATCAATTGGTTAACCGAATATCATTTATAAGGAAACCCAATTGTGTGGGAGCATTACGTGTCGTATCATGTGATATAAATAAAAGAAAAACCGGGCAAGTGCGAGTTGGACTCGCGCACTGAGGGTTTCGTACAAATTTAAAACAGTTCAAATCCCGAATCGAGTTTCAAAGATTTTTCCGAATCGCATTTTCTTTTTTTGTGACGTAACGACAAGTTTACAGTTTTCGGGTTTTTTCTACATAAGGCCTTGCTTCGTGCAAATTTTCAAGATTCTAGGTCAACAGGAAGTACCCTATGAATTTTGAATACCTTGAGAGTGTCGAAATATACGTTTTTACGACTTAAATGGCCCTATTTTTATTTATTACCTTAGAAGTTTGATTTTTCACAGCTTCAAGGGACCGCATTACAACTTGATACCTCAACACATTCCTAAGATAAAGAGGTTTTGACAGATAGACAGACAAGCAGACGGACAACAGAGTGATCCTTTAGGGGTTCCAGTTTTTTCTTTTTCAGGTACGGAACCCTAAAAATAGGTACAGTAAACGTAAAGAGAGAGCAGAAATCGTAAGTACACATAGAGTAAGTCATTAGACAGCAGATCCTGTAACGCTGGAGGGTGTACGCTGTCGACTGTTTATTATATCTGCTACGTTTGTCTCGAGAAATAATATGAGCACTGAAATAAAGTACATTGGTAACATATTGCGTTTTATTATCAATACCCTCGATGTATCAAGGATAATACACGAAACGAAGATTATACATCATTATAGAAAAAATAAACGTAAAAAACCGTACCATTACACGGTAATAAATAAAAAGCGAGGCATTGACACATACATATATAAAGAGCAATGTTAGAAAGTGTCACGTAAGGAAGACAGATACAAATGAATCCAAAAACGATTCTCACTAATCGATCGAACTCGTCTAAACATGCTGAACTTAAGGAATCCATTAAGTTCAGTATGTTTGTTGTTAAGAATTATTAGAAAAAAATCTATATAGGTACCTATTTAGATATAAAGCGAAATACTACTCACTGACCTACTAACTTAAAATTTGGCACTTTGGCAGGTAGGTTTCCATAGGGTGTAGACATCCGCTAAGAACGGACTTTACGGTTGTTTGTTGTGTGTGGTTGAATTGTTGTGGCCCTGGTAAACAATCAGCAACTGAAGGAATACAGGTGGGTTTTAGTCAGTAAGAGTCTGACATGTCTCGCTCCACCCACAATGGCAGAAGTTATTTGATGATTTCCCACCTCAAAAAAAGACTATAGTGGACTATAGTGGATAGTGGACTATCGTACTTAATACAGAAGTATGAATGATAGATAATAACCCTTTGAAAACCGTAATTAGAGACACAATAGAAAGACAATAGGTGTGCGGACACCGGAGTACGCATCATAGTTCTTTACACCTACTACTAAGTAAAGCAAAGAAATAAAATAAACAACTAAGTAACTACATTAAAATAAATCCTTTGTTTTAATTACGCATTACGGTCTCTATTTTCTTTGGTGAGATTAACACCAAAGAGAACAGAGACCATAATGGGGGATGTAGTGAGCTTTAGTTAATCTTTTGCTTACCTACCCCCACCTATCTACTATATACGAATAAAATCCCACAATAAAACTAGTTCGTTAACAAAACCAATTCGTATCAGGTTCTCGTAACTGTTAAATAACTATAGCGATATAGAAAACCATTAAATTAAACGTAAATACCGGTGCGAATCGTAAGAGCTTGCGCTTGAACTCAAAGAAACACCCGCTCCTTTCGTGGTGTGTATGACTTGAGATTTAAAACGTTTGGGATTCGAAACCTCTTCATCATCAGCCTTTTAACGTTCCCACTGCTGGGACACAGGCCTCCTCTCTAAGAGAGGGAATGGGCCGTAATCCACCACGCGGGCCCAATGCGGGTTGATGAATGTCACATGTCTTCGAATTTTTAGTTCTTGGACATGCCGCTTCCTCGCGATTCATATACTAAAATAGTTTTAAAAATCAAGGGTTTATAATATGGAGGATAGTATAAACCCAACCTTTTTTATTGATTGGAAATCATCAAATTACTTCTCCCGTTCTGGGTGAAGCTAGAGGGCGTGTCAGACTATAACTGACTAAAACCCACCTGTGTTCTTTCGTTACCCTTTATGATTTAGGACCACGGTGACACTTTCGAACAATCCCATTACCCATATTATAAACTCTTAGAACGTCTTTACAAAACTACTAAAACTATACTAAACTTAAAAAACGAACAGTTCTACTGTACTTATCTACGATATTGTGTTTAACTAAACACGTGTAATACTCCAATTTACGAAATTTCAGGGAAAATTACTTTCCAAAAGGAAATAACTTATTTAACATAATAAAGTATACATGTGTTTGAAATACGAAAGTTACGAACTAGGCGCCAAATTAAGTTTAAATGAACGTGTCAAATAACTTTATTGAATTATTTATTAAATCGAAGATTAGTACTCAATGTTATTACGGGTTTTCTTTATCGTGTGCTAGTGACCCGCCCCGGCTTCGTATGGGTACAAATTATACATACAAAACTTCCTTGTTTATTGCTTTTTCTATTAGTGAAAACCGCTTCAAACTACATTGCATGGTTTAGGAGTACTCCGCTGATAAACAGACAGATGCAGAAACCAACTTGGTTTTCTACAATGCAAAGAAGCTTATCAAGTAAAATATTATACCGAGAGCGGGTAAGTATGGGTTAGTTGATGCGGAGCGTTTATTTCACGCATGAGGAGTGACATGACGGGGTCACTCAGTGGCGAATAAGGACTGGTAGACAATCAGTCCCATGCAAACGGAAGTCCCCGCTGCCCGCTCGCCTGCGAGCCTCTAATAAAGGAAAACGAGCTCCTTGTGAACTGAACCACGACGACCAAACGAACCGTTGGGAATGAAATACTCATTGTTGTGGCATTTAAATTTCATAGTAATAAGGCTCATTTGCTAAGTGATCCTCCATCCATAGTCTAAAAAACTTATCGAATCTGCTGACGTCACTACTCTCAACGAGTCATTAGTAGTCTCAATGTCTATTCCACACTTATTGTATTGGACATTGTAAAAGACAATAGCATACTTTCTGATTCCCTGCGTCTACAAAAATAGTTTCATTCCCGTTCTATGTTATTTATTACTACTGTTGTTTCTTTTACAATTTTCTTAAAGCTTTACAGAGATACAGATTCAAAAGTGAACAGTTTATTCAATTACTGAAAGTATGAGACTGTTCGCAAGGAGACGGAATAATTTTGTACGTATCCAAAGTTGCTAAGAGTACGAAAGGAGACAGAAAGGATATTAAGATGTGCAAAAATAGACTGGAATATGCACAGCGCGTCTCAAGTACAGTAAGTTGCTGTGCAGTCTATGATATGCAGAATGAAATAGGATGCCAATGTACCCGTAACTTTAGCATAGGTATAAGTAATATCATCGGTAATATGGTTTAGATCATTTAAATCCGAGTTAGTTAAGGAGTTTGGAAAAGAACTGTGACTGCGATTGCTGAGCGGGAAAGTTAAGCAGTAAAAGTTATTTGTTTGTGCACAGTACGTAAATAGCTACTTTCATAATCTTAGAAGTCAAGTGGCAGTATTTTTTGTGAACCAAGCAAATTGTTTGGCAGCGTTTTTGGGACAATTTCAAAAGTTTGTTGACACGTCTCGCGCTGCTCGCCTTCTTTATATAACTGTAACTCTGAATGTCTACCATTTTATACTACATTGATCGATATATAGATAGATGTATTCATTGCAACGTATCAGGGCTTTCACGAGGTTTCACGATACAGGCTGTTTGGACGTCTCGTTATGGTACTAAATTCAGATATTTGGACTGACTGATTTATATATGTACATGATGGAAATGTCCTCTCGGATTCTCAACTCAAATATGCATGTGGGAAAATTTACGAGTTAGATTATTAGATTTAGATATAACTATTTAGTTAAAGATACAAGTCAGGTACATTTCTGAGAGATGTGATCAAGATTCAGGAATAGTTAAAGTACTTTGCGCCGTCTGCAAATGAATCCAGTCCGCTTCTCTCTCTACCAGCTAAATTTTGAATATCGAAATGCCATTGTCTATTAGCAAGTTTACATTGGCTCCAGTTTTGTTATATAGCTATTGTATATAGCTCAAAAATATTCCAATTGAATTTTCACCCGCTTAAATCATTTATAAATTTATTAACTTACAGGTTAGTGCTATCTTGTAATATGGTTTTTGAAAACTTCAAGGGTAAGACCATGTAGGTCGAGTATATGATACTGGACGACAGAACATAACAGTGATTTTTTTATTGGTAGGCTCGGGCTTGGCCACTAACTCAACATACAAGACGAAGTGGTCGGCGATGAAGCACGTAGGTATATATTATATGATTTATTAATGTACTGAAATGAACGATTTAGAAATTAGCCTAAAACAAAAACTAGGGGCGTTTCCAAGACCGAATGCCATTACTCATCTAGACTAGCAGTTGATTGATCGGTAGTAACTAGTTCAGAAAGTATATAAAAGACTACGTAATCTAACTATACATTTTTATTTGGGCTGGCCAAAAGCAATCGATATTTAAAAATTTACTAAAAAAGGAAGCCCGTTCATCCTAATTCGATTGAGAGTCATTATATTACCTATAGAGTTATAATTACATGCCAGTATTTACACAAGATTGATGAAAATATATCCTGATAAAAAATTGATAATAAATAAATCAGTAATCATATGGATCTGTCCATATGAAGTTAAAATCAACACATTTTTTAAAGAGCTTAATACTGCAATGCTTTTATTGGCCAATTCTGATCTATGTATTGTTGGTTTTTCAATGCATTATTTATAGATACATCTGTGCGCAAACAGCTTTCCAAAATAAGTAACTGCCAACTGGTTACTTGACGAACTGCATGCTTAAGTTAAAAGTGGATTAATTGCCACGCATAGCTGGCCACAAGAATAAAATATATAAAAGATCTACTAAAATAACTTGGTAGACCACTAGTGGACTATTCTGCTTCGACCGCCGCACACCTGCATCAAAACCGGTTTCTATAAACATGATTTCACTCTCTCAGCACCGCTGGCGTTGCCTAATTTACGCATTCAAGCTTGAGCCAACGAGAATATTTTCTTTCTGATATTTTGTGCAGAAAACTGTGGTTATTCAAAATGGCAATCATTTATTTTTTGTCTATATGTATACGGTAACAAAAGCTTGAGCTAACTCTGGATTATAAAGTTGAAACTAGTCAGCTTTTTGAAATGATGTCATATTTTTATCTTAATCATTAAGCTAAATATATACTCGTATTATAATATTTGACTTACAGATACGTATATACATTTATCTTTGACATCAGTTCACCACTAATTTGTAACGATAACAGGTATTAATTGAGCAATATAATATCAATTAAGTCATCCATTGGCAAATTTCGCCATTAACAAATTACACAAAAATATATTTAGTAACTTGTACCTTTCCAGCAAGTTTACCTGGTATCCATTAGGGACTACATATTTCTTTCTTCGGAAATTCTAAATAATGCTGTGGCTTTCTTTACTCAATAGAACTTTGCCAGATTGTAATACTTCTAATTTTGTTAATATTTTGAAATTGCCACTTACTTTAATACGATTCTTTTACGACTTTCTGCAGTTACGGTTTGTAGGAAGGCATGGGACACATTTTTCTGGTTTCATGTTGCTAATTTAAAAAAGATATACACATGTTCTTAATTCGAAAACCTGATTTCGTTCTTTATTATGATATCTACTGAATATTAATTCATATATTATCCAAAACAGCATCACAGTCAAAAGTGCATTGTACACAGGTTTGCACATTACGGCAGGATACCGCATTGCGCGCACCATTCCTCAAGTTTCATAAACTTGAATATGCTGACTTCGTCACTCATAATCAAGAACATAATTGTAAGAAAATAACAATTAGTATTATTTAACAACATAGTATCCGGAAAGAAACATAAACTGGGATCTTACGGCATAAATCTAAGCAGTAGTTCTACCTGGATGTGCCTGTAGCGCGTACAATGGTTTATCATACCCTATTCACATAGCTTAGCCAGCCTCCCTAGCATACGGTTAAAGAGTCAACAAACGCACACATAGGTGGTGAGTACTGCCTGTGGAGTGTAGAGACAGGCCAGCACGCGGCACACCGCTCGGCTGTGGCGCTCGCTTGTTGATACAGCGACGCAGCGTCGGCGCTGAGCTAAGGTGACTCAGAAAATAAGTAGGTAGTACCGCTTACCTGTACAAATCAGCAGCAAAGTAAATGGTGAAAGCAGCCGATTGGTCCCCATGTTGGCAGTCCGGATACTTTCTATCAATTATGCACCGGGAATCAAATCTTATGCGCCCATCTTGCACAATTTTAATAAGTGCTTAACTCCAACTTAACTGTTATGCATCGCACACACAAAGTAAACGTTTACACTTCAAGTAGCCGCTGATACACTTTAGTCAGTCCAATTGACTAGAACAGGCAGTTTACACACTTTCTAACTTGATGCACTTCAAAAAATAATCTCATTTTCCAATCCTCAATATAAACTTTGGCGCGAAATATCCGATACAAGCGAACATGGGCACGTTGTACACGGGCGACGGTTAGCCCAAGGCTGAATAAATTTCAAATCACAAAGCGGCGCGCGCGAAAGAGACGGCACCATGAACTGAGTGAAACAGACAGATAATAAAGTTTGCCTTGTCTTGTCCGGGAATGAAGTGGCAACAACGCGCCGTTTTTAATGTCGTCTTGCGAGTTTTTCACTAGATGGCAGTGCTGTCTTCTTAGAAAAAGTATGTAAGTACTTGCTATACTTTCTATAAGTTAGTGTCCTGTTTCTTTTTCAATATTTATCTATTGTTCTGAACTTAATCTTGGTTTAAAAAATCATGTGAAGTTATTGCAAACCATTGTTTTATTAAATAACGTAGTACCTAAGATTTTAATGTGCACATAAAACTGGTCTATAACGTTATACGAGTACATAACTATATATTATTGTGTTTCGCGCTTGGCATATATAAGTATATGGCGCAGGCGTTAAATAACGTAAGCCCAATTTTAGTAGACGTTGTGTAGACAATTATGTATTTAATATATTTAGCTAGCTTAATCGAAATTCCAACTTAGTGCGTATACATTATGTATTAGCGGCACGCAGCGAGCTCACAGCGGCGGCTACGGATATCTTGCGTTTGAGCAGCGTAGGCTTTGCGTAGCAGCGGCGTAGGCTTTGCGTAGCAGCAACGATACGTCTTAGGAGTGGAGCTCATTCGAGTTTGCGTAGCAGCAGCGTGATGTAGGCGTTTTTTAACCGGCTTCAAAAAAGGAGGATCTTATCAATTCGGTTGTATGCCTTTCTTATGTGTTACCTCAGAACTCCATCGTTTATGGACCGATTTGCAAAATTTTTTCCCCCTACCATGCCATCCCATTCCCATTACCAATTTTTTCACATTCCAGTTCTGATAATGGGATCCATGAGAAATCGAGGGAACTCCTCATATATTATAAGCAGCCATATAGTGATTTTGGTATTTTCATTGAGAACTTGAGCACTTGCAGACATAAAGTAACATTTGATGAAGTAGAACTGATGAAGAAGACCAGAAATGGCCAACGGAACTTCATTTTCACATAAATTTCACAATGAAGATAGTTAGGCGACTATGACAATACAAATAAATAAATAATAGTTATGTTGAAAATGGTATCATCGAAGTAACCTGTTGATGATGTCAGAGCCGTGTTTTACGTGTTTGGGCTTATTAGAATTGTCATGAGATTCACTTCTTTGGCTGTAAGGTACCATCGAACTGATCTGATAATAAAACGATGTATCCTAGCAGTGTTTGGGTTACTTAAAATTATTATGAGAAATAGGCACTTTGGTTATAATTGTATCGCAACTAAAAAGTGTGAAATAAAAAGTAAAAAAAAAAAAAAAAATAGCCGCCTTCACTAATAAAAACACTAAAAGGATCACAATAACTTTAATTTCGGAAGCCGGTGTTTCTCGGTATTGTTTGTTTCTTATTTAATAATTTGAATACTGTAATTAGAGTCATAAAAGCAAGAGAGTAGGTGTGCGAACACTGGTGTCCGCTTGGGCTTGGGCCTTGAGTAATTAGAGACACAATAGAAAGACAAAAGGTGTGCGAACGCCGGCGTTCGCTTGGGGCTTGAATAATTAACAATTGTTTACTAGTAGCGTGGTATTGACAAAAAACTAGCGTAGCCGTGTTGCAAAGTACACAATACTGCTATACAATGTCGAAATAGGAACTAATAATTCTGAAGAAAAAATGTCTCTATTCTATACCGTATTTTTTAAATTAGCAAGTGTCTTTTTATAGGGCAAATTGTAAAGTTAATTTCAATAATTCAAGGATCTTAATTTAAGTTGACTGTTGTTTTTCGCTGTTGAATTATATTTTGTAAACACAATTATTCCATACATTTTCGTCACTATTTCTAATTAAAAAGTAAAGAAATTTAACGTGGGATAACAAGAAATAAAAAGTTTTATTAAAGTGTTCGCCGCCTGAATCGGGACACTTGGCAACACTACACAATATTGAAAGTATTGATCCTATAAATTGCTTTCAAAAGGAATACACTGCCCATATGTTCGAAAATCCCATAATAATAAAATAAATCCAAATAAAAGTTACACTTCTAAATGATTTTTACCTGTAAGGCCCCCATACTGGCACAAGTTTTTTTTTTCTTCAATTTCGCACAATGTGCTGTAAACCGTAAAAAAATATTGCAGTTTTAGTATCTTATTCTAAATCAGAATTCCAGAAAAATCATAATATGTACTATAAATTTCTAAAAAAAGTTTCTCCGATTTCTATAAGTACAAAAAAAAAAATGTAGGACAAGAGGCTTGCTTTTTACACACTCGATATTTTGCTCAATTCTTCACACCGAGTCGGGTCAAGATTCTCTCTTGTGATCATTCAAAGCCTCTCAAGTTTCCTTCATTCTAATAAACACTTGCAATATCCTTTCTTCCCCTCATTCCAAAAAGCTTTGATCTTGGCACCGCTTCATATTTTAATGAATATTTCGCGAGACCGGACTTCGGACTGCTGAATTTCATAGCAGCACTTTTCAGAACCCCGAATACATGATTTGCGCAGAAACAATTGTCAAATCAACGAGATTATAGCTGCCAACGGTTAATCAGGGGAGCTTTTGACGAGAATATTTCAATCGCTGCCGCGCACCGCATCGGCTCCATATCGCCGTTAAATCGCTATTGTATGGTGCATGCCTTATTCACCACGCACACAATTGTGTTGTGTGCAGCTAAATACTACTGTAAATGTCAGTAGCGTAGCTAGTCCCACAGGGGTGATCCCGTATAAAAAAAATGGTGCTTTCTTACAAATGCTTGGTTTACCCTACGAAACGTTTGTAGATAACATGTTCCAAAGTTTTGCCTACATGGGGGCCCCTGTAGCGTGGGGCCCTTATAATTGATACGGCAGATACGGCGGTAGCTACGCCTCTGGTAAAGGTTTATGATATAATACTGACGATTGCAAACAGAAAAAGTTTTATGTAATCTCCTGATAATTTTTAGTAACTTTGTTTTTACTCGTATTATTATGCTTGGGCTCACGTTTGACCACTATCTCACCTGATGATATAAGCTCACCAAATATATCATCTTAACCGCCTATTGGTCTAGTGGTTAGTGGTCCTGACTGCTGTGCTGGAGGTCATGAGTTCGATTCCCACCTAAGACAAATATTCGTGCGATGAGGACGATAGTTTGTCAAGTGTCTGGGTGTAATTAATCTATAATAATTATGAAATATGTATTTAGAAATATAATAGCACATTAGATACAAGTGTATAATGTAAGTGGTTACTGACGAGGCGGTTTTAAGACCCGAGCCGTGGATAGGGTCTTAAGAGAGCCAAGAACGGTAATCATTCGTTACTCTCGTGTATCATACGACGTTTTTCAATACACTTGTGAAGAAAACAAATTTAGCTAACTATTATTACAACAGTAAAAGTAATAAAACTTCTCACAACATTGCGGTAAAAATTAAATCCGTATTCATAGGCGCGCGCATCTCATTTTTTTTTTTTAATTTACCCATAAATATTACCCATATTGCCTAGTCGCCGTTTGTTTTCTAAAAGTTTTTATGATAATGTCATTTGTAGTGACAATAGAATACGGATGTAACGTTTTCTAATATCTTTGTAATAGTTGATTTTTATTTAATTAATACAGCCAATGAACATCACTC
Source organism: Leucania comma (assembly GCA_958295575.1). Taxonomy (NCBI): domain Eukaryota; kingdom Metazoa; phylum Arthropoda; class Insecta; order Lepidoptera; family Noctuidae; genus Leucania; species Leucania comma. The sequence continues at coordinate 9,751,954 of OY282469.1, forward strand.
GAAAATATCACGCCAAAACCCGCGCGCAACTTAAAATGGCGGCCATAGACCACAAAGAAAAAAAAATTATTTGAACGAACGATTTTACAAGTTAAAATGGCCGAAATTGCATGAAGTGGATAAGTAAGATATTAATTTATACTATTGAATACAATAACCCAATGTGTAATTTTATCGTATTTTTATTACCGTTACGCACTAGTGCTATAATGTCGCTATCTTTTTGTTCAACCGATTATAATTTAGGTATCTACAAGGCTAGAGTGAATAGGCTCTTAATAAACTAGTGCGCCTCACCATCAACGATTGCATCACTGCTTAACATCAGGTAGGATTGCAGTCAAACACTAGTTTATATCAATTTAAATAAAACCTCTTTGTTTGCAAAACAAATTTTGAATACGAAAAAATGAAAATTGTTTGTGGTCTATGACCGTCATTTTAGATGAAATGATGAAGATGCGCGCGGTTTTAAAACCATGCACCAAAAATTCGAAGACATGGTGACATACACCAGCCCGCACTGGGCCCGCGTGGTGGATTACGGCCCATTCCCTCTCCTACAAAGGAGGCCTGAGTTCCAACAGTGGGAACATTATAATGCTGATGCTATGCTATGCTATTTCGCTAACGCCTGTACACTTAAAGAACGCGGTTGATTCCTCCGACTTCATGCATGTTACTGCAATTATCTGATATTTTTTTTTACTTTACACCCGTGGATAAAAGATAGTCTGATAATATCACGATGTATAATCAAGTTCGTATATTATCGTTAGATAATCAATAAATCTATTTTCTTATGCTCGCACATCTGTTTTTTTTTAAATTTTATTACTTATTTGAATGAAAGACTTATTTATTAAATAAGTACAAGTAAAAATCGTTTATTTACAAACGATATCTAAAATTGCATGAAATAAGCGAGTTACACTAATTTATACTATTCAACGCAATCAACTAATGGTTTTTACAAGCTTTCTATTAGCTTGCACTGTATGTAACTATGTATGTTCGGCTCAAATCTTGCAACTCAATTTTGAAGCAGATATCTTCAACCGATTGAGCTGAAATTTTACATGCATGTGTAAGTCGGGTGACAATGCAACATTATGATGACATGAAGCTGATCTGATGATGGAGCTGGAAGGTAGCCATAGGAACTCAGCAATAAAACAATACAACCCCATCGAGTTTGGGCTCGCTTGATTACTATTGACGAGTACTTTGATCCTGTATGACAGCCAGGGTCTGATGATGGAGCCGGAAGGTGATCATAGGAACTCCGCAGTTATACGATACAAACCCATCGAATTTAGGCTCGTACTTTCATCCTGTATGGTAGCCAGGGTCTGATGATGGAGCCGGAAGGTGGTCATAGGAACTCCGCAGATAAACGACACAACCCCATCGAGTTTGGGCTAGTTTGATTAGTATTGACGAGTACTTTCATCCTGTATGGTAGCCAGGGTCTGATGATGGAGCCGGAAGGTGGTCATAGGAACTCCGCAGTTAAACGACACAACCCCATCGAGTTTGGGCTAGTTTGATTAGTATTGACGAGTACTTTCATCCTGTATGGTAGCCAGGGTCTGATGATGGAGCCGGAAGGTGGTCATAGGAACTCCGCAGTTAAACGACACAACCCCATCGAGTTTGGGCTCGTTTAATTAGTATTGACGAGTACTTTGATCATGTGTAGTAGCCAGGGTCTGATGATGGAGCCGGAAGGTGGTCAGGGGAACTCCGCAGTTAAACGACACAACCCTATCGAATTTGGGCTCGTTTGATTAGTATTGACGAGTACTTTGATCATGTGTAGTAGCCAAGGTCTGATGATGGAGCTGGAAGGTGGTCATGGGAACTCCGCAGTTAAAGGACACACCCCATCGAATTTGAAATCTTTTGATTCGTATTGATGAGTACCTAGTTGGATCCTATATGGTAACCAGGTTTTGATGATGGAGCTGGAAGTTTACCATAGGAACTTCGTAAGAAATTGACACAATCCCGTCGAGTTTGGGCTCATTGGATTTGTATTGATAAGTACTTGTATCTTACATGTAACCAGGGTCTGATGATAGAGCTGGAAGGTTGCCATATGAAGTCAGCAATTAAGCGATATAACCCCATCGACTTAAGGCCCATTTGGTTTGTAATGACGAGTATTTGGATCCTATACGGTAACCAGGGTCTGATGATGGAGCAGGATCGTGGTCATTGAAACTCCGCAGTTAAACGACACAACCCCATCGAATTTGGGCTCGTTTGATTTGTATTGACGAGTGCTTAGATCCTGTATGGTAACCAGATTCTAATAATGGAGCTGGAAGGTTACCATAGGAACTTCGTAAGAAATCGACACAATCCCATCGAGTTCGGGCTCATTTGATTTGTATTGATGAGCACTTGGATCCTTTATGGTAACCAAGGTCTGATGATGGAGCTCAGTCAACTGGTTATAAGGTTTAGATTGCCTAGTTACTGTTGGTTTTAAAATATGTGCCTAAACAGAGCATAAACGACCTTATCTTTAGATTGCGTTTTCTTAAAAATTTGATTTTTTATAAGCTTTTATTTGACTTGCAATGTATATATGTATGAATGTTTGTTCTGGTGAAATGTTGCAATTCAATTTTGAAGCAGATATCTTCAACCTTGAGCTGAAATTGTGATATACATTTAATTTTGATGACAATGCATGGTTAACTATATGAAGTCAATTAAAATTCAAAATCAATTATAAAAATAATAAAATATGGCGGAACATTTAAGAATTTGAACTAGTTATTTTTAATACTCGTACACTCCTACATAATTATAAAATTAAAAATTTAAAAGACCCCGGACAGTCCTTGTCATCAGTATGAAATGTTGCAATGTAATGAGCCCAAACTCGATGGGTTTACTAGTAGGCGTTCCAAAGTTCCATCAGCCACCTTCCAGATTTAGCATTAGGTCCTTATCATCATGAGAAATGTATGGTACTAGTTAAGGCGAATCTAATGAGCGCAAACTAGATAAGTTTACTATGTTAATAAGCAATCCAGGGTTCTTATCTTCGAGCTCCATCATCAGACCAGCTAAATGGCACCAGATTGTACACGAGTATTTCAAATATTAGGTCACACATATGTTTAAAATAAAGTAAATACCCATTTACTGTCTAAAATGCCTACTACAGTTAACAAACGAGCTGATGACCTTAAACACCTGCACAGATCTTCATAAATTGTAGCTACGAATCATCTTGATTAAGCCAGCTTTCAAACAAAAAAACCGCATCAAAATCGGTCCATTCGTTTGGGCGCTACGATGCCACGGACAGACACATAGACAGACAGGTCAAACTGATAACACCCCTCTTTTTCGCCGGAAGTTAAAACCAACTGAAAGGGCTTGCAGAGAGTAACTTGAAAAATAAAGTGGCATTACCTAAGGGCCAAATTCACCAAGAAACTAATCGCGATTATATAAACAAAACGCAGTTTGAGCTCCTAATCGAGATTATAGCTTCATTTTGCGTTTCACCGCTATGAATTAAACCTAGTTTACCCTAAACTCAGTTTCAATTCTTTTGTTGTCGGCCATGTTTACGACACGGGTCTTTAAACTAGATTACGCTGAGCTCAGTTTAGTTGAACTGAGTTTTTATATTGAATGGTGAAATCAGCCCTAAATCTAATATTCTCCTTTTTCTCAGTCATACTTTTGGTAAAGTGGTAGTGGTCATGGATTGTCTGGCAGATTGGTTGCGGCTTTTGCGAGATTTCTTAATCTCTCTCTATTCATGGCAGTTCGTGTACATTCAATGAGGGAACACTTCGAAGATGATTTAGTGAGGTCTGTCCATCTGGTAGGCGATTGGCCGCGAGAACGTAGGTCCTCTACTTTTCCCTGTTCCACGAAACGTTCCAAAGAGCTTTCATTGCGTATGATTTATCTAAACGTCTTAAAAATTCGCTGTTGCACAATCGACGAAAGTTTATGTTTTGATGCAAAGCTGTTTAAGAATCGAAACGTTAGTGCTGTGAGCAGTCTGTTTTATCCTCAGTAGACGCCTCCAGCGTCACATTTCAAGAGCATCAATCTTTTTACGGTGCTTGAATCTTTTCCGCATTTCTCAGTATTTGTGATTATGGATCCCAGGTAGATAAACTCTGGACAACTTTGCAATTGGCTATTTCATGTAAGTTAGGTTGATTGTTAGTCTTACAATCCACCACCATCATTTTTGTTTCATAAATCCAACCTAGACTTTTCAGGTGGTCGCCTCCTTCTGCGAAGAAGTAATGCTAACAAAAGAGGAGGCGGACCGCATCAGGCAACGGCTCTCACGCCGCAGCCGCCACCGTAATTCCGATCCCGATTTCCGGCCACCGTAGGCGCGGGCTTGCGGACGGCAGGCAATAGGTAGCTCGCTGTCCGTCCGTCTGGCAACAAACGGGACCAAGACCAAGGGCGGGGGAGGTCATTGGATGATTTTACCTACCATAAAAAAAGTAAAAAAAAAACCTGGCAGACTTCTAAAGATAGAAGACTAAGTTTCTTATGCTTTCCTATAATATGGGTAACAATTAAATGGATTTGCTGAGAATACAAATGTGATTTAAATAAGGTATAACTAAAAAGTAAAAAATAAATTATAAAAAAAAAACATTTTTAAAAACAAGCTTTCAATTAAATGGCCTAAAAAGAAGAAAATAATATTTTCTTTTATAACTTTTACTATCAATTTAGAACGGCATTACACAATTTATATGATATAAAAGCTTGTCGCGAGATTGAACTGTGTAAATACATAGCTAAATAACTTCATTAATTAAATAAGTTAAATAACTTTATCTATTGATTTTAATATTTTCAAAATCTCGCGACAAGCTTTTGTGTCATATAAATTGTGTAATGCCGTTCTAAATTGATAGTAAAAGTTATAAAAGAAAATATTATTTTCTTCTTTTTAGGCCATTTAATTGAAAGCTTGTTTTTAAAAATGTTTTTTTTTTATAATTTATTTTCATGTTAAATCACTTTTTGAGAATAAAGAGGTTTAACAAAAAGATTTTAACTACATTATAGCACTAGTGCCTAAGTAATGTAATGGTAATCAAAATATCACAGTTTGGTTAAAAGCGCCATTACATAAATTATCTAAGTTCAATGCAATTAGAGTCATTTTCTGAGCAAGTGTGTTGAAAACAATATTAGTATTCTGAAAACAACGAACATCGTTACTTCAAATTATGTAACAGTACATACCGATCAAAATAACAGCTTCACATTATTAACCCTTAGCCGCGAAATACGAAATGGCCTAGATATTTTTACAAACTGGGCTCAAAACCAAACAAGTTTATATTTGCGGAAATCTGCCATCAAAGGCTCTGCCGACAAACCTGCACACACACATATTTAGTTAACAAACTTCATGCGGCTTACGAAAATACCTGCCGCAGGTTACATACGGGCACCTACTTATTTATGTACTTAATTTTCATAGGCAATAAATAACGCTCTTCGATTAATTTAAAAATAATATTTACTTATTACTTTTTAGCTGACCCGAGTCACTAAGCTGAATATGGTTTTCAATAAACTTACTCTAAAACTTGCTCCTATCCTTAATGCGTTTAGACACGCAATTTACTGTTTTCCGCACTAGAGGGGAAAAGTATGTGACCTCGCCCCCGCCATAACTTTTTGTATTTATCGTATCGGGCTGGTCGCTAAGCTGGTACTTTATTTATCTCTTCCAAAGTATATGTATTGAAAAACGTCGTTTGATTTTTGCAGCACACGGTTCCATAACACCCTCACCTGTGGCTCGGGCAAATTTGGCCTCGGTCGCATTGAAAAGTATTATTTTAGTATCGCCGCTGACTGCTACGATATTAGATCGAAATTAATAACTTTCTAAACTGCACATACATATATGTATATGCAAGTGTGTGGGTGAGCATCTTTGCTTATGATTAGGTTTAGATTCCATGAAACCCTAAATCAGGTCAATCGATTTCGACCTGTTAGCAAATCTATGTGTCGAGTATACCTGAAGCCATGACCAGTATACCCGACCCGACAGACGAGAATAATAATAATAATTCCTTAACTTCTGAAACAGCGCTTTACATATTTAAACAACAAATGAAATATGAAATGAGAAATTAAAATACTCGTCAAACCTGTATTTCCTGAAAGTGTCAGAATGATTTACATGTGAATTGTTTAAATTTTCTCATCAACAGACAGTGTTAATACTGTGTTGACGAAGTTCAATGTTGCGCATTCAGCTTATTATGATAGCTTTCTACTTAATAACCCATGTTGTATAATTAAATGAATTGATTGGTGAACATGTTCCTACAAAAACAAAGAAAATTAAGAGACGGTAGCGAAGCATGGCGTGTGTGTGGTCCCAGTTGCTCCCGCAATCGCTTTTCATATGAACTTCTTGCCACTACTCGAGATTTCAATTAAAACGTCTTTAATAGATTTGTCGAGGGAGCTTTGAGAATTCAAATTACTTCTCCCGCTCTAGGTGAAACACGAGGGCGTGTCATGCATTTACTGACTAAAACCCACCTAACTGACGCAAAGGGCATTGAAGGAACTCCTTCAATGCCCTTTGCTTTCCAGGGCCACGGCGCGGCGACACCTTTTTTGACCAACGATCGCGCAGCTGATAGCGCTCGTAGATTTCAACTAGTGAAAAATTGTTAATCGAATCTGAGTCTCTCCTATGAAGTCTTATAATCACCATGGGAGTGAGGGATGGGACGAATAGCTCTATCCTTTTGTGACACAGCTAGGAAGCACGATAGTTTTAAGACGTCATAATACTTCCACAGAATACATTTTACAAAAAAATTAACCTAAAAAAAAACCTCTTTATCGTTACAATGTGAACTAGCAAAATATTTAGATACTCTGGATATTCTACCTATATTTTGATTTGAGAAAAGTCCATAAGCATTTTTATAGCTGGCTCTAGACTCCTGCGCGAATCGCGATCGTTCACAGTTTTAGTTCGCGCGCTCGTCGATTATGGACTTCGAAATAAGCGCTTTGGCTCACTGCAATTACGTGTATATAAAAGATAAAAAAAAACAAAAAAAAAAATGAAGAAGACGAAGGCAAACTAAGTGGGCTTGTAATTTTCGTCGCTGCTTGCTTCAGACTTCTTTTCAGAATCCTTCACCTCTTTCCTATAATTCCTATAACAGGATATTGCATTTTCTTTTTAAAAGGAAATATCGGAACCCTTTGTTGTCCGTCAGGAAGGAAGGAGGAGGAGGAGATTATGAAGTAAACGTTACGTTCGCGTTGACGTATAAACAACTCGATGTGGTTGCCCCGAGGGCACGACAAGATGTGAGGCTTTGTTCGGGACGTAGTTCCCCAATCACCCTGTGGCTCCCTGGTTTCAAACCCAGCGCTTGAGTTATTCACCGCCGTGTCCTCGTGGGGGCAATCGGTGATAACGACCTCTAGCGCCGGGCCCTGGTCTAGAGCGAGGAGGAATGGCAGGCGGTCACCTCTTTTTGCAAAGCAGTAATGTTAGCAAAGGAGGCGGCCGCACGCCCGAGGTAACGGCCCTCACACCCCAGCCGCTGGGATCTCAATACCGGTTTCTAGCCACTGCACACTGTAACTTGCAGCACTCGGCTTGCAGACGGCGAGCAATGGGCAGCTCTGGAATGACGACAAACAGCAAAAACATTAATTTATGTAAATTATCTATTTACGCAGCACAGCGTTGGAAGACCTCCAGTGGTACTATTCTCTAAGAAAACGCAGCGCTGCCGCAACGACGAACAACCAAATAGGACACATTGAATTAACAATCCTATGTATAGGTATATTAGGTTGACTGTAGTATATTGTGCGAGAAGATACCGTGCAGCTTCACGAACGCTGCCCATCGTCCGGTCGTGGGAATCCGATGGATGCGAGACAGGACCGGTCGTTATGGCGACACTTGAGGGAGGCCTATGTCCAACTGTGGACGTCTTTTGGCTGAAATGATGATGACGATGATCGATTTGTTTTATATAGGTACTGTTATCGATATATAAATATTATGTATATATTACATGAATGAATTTAGATAATATGTCTAGTATATTTTAACTTTTCTAACTTATTTAGATACACTGTGTCTAAAATACATCTGTCATCCAATTCTTCTGTCGCTTGTAAGCTGAAAGAAATTTCATTTTGGACTTTTCTCTCTGTATTTCTCTGTGTTCTTTTTATTTTAAAGTGTTTGTGTGTACATAAATAAATAAACAAATGGTGACGTGTTACCCATGTTCTTGTTACATTTTTACGAATTATAAAAATGTAAAAGTTCAAATTCAAAGAAAATTCAAATTTTCTAGAAGTTTTTTTTTTATATCTTGCTACTCAGTCACGTTGTATCTTAATTAAACTATTATCAATTAACGAACGTAATACGTCTCAATATACATATTTATTTATGGAATCATAATTATTAAAAACTTTTTACAAAAAAAATATAACCGAGTCCGACTTCAATATAAAAATAAAACCGGGCAAGTTCGAGTCGGACTCGCGCACTGAGGGTTCCGTAATGAAAATAGTTCAATTGCCGAATTAAGTTACGAAGAGTTTTCCGAATCGCAATTTTCTTTTGTGACGTAACTACAAATTTACAGTTTCCAGATTTTGTCCTACACTTGTGCAATAAGACCTTGCTTCATACCAAATTTCAGGATTCTACGTCAACGGGAAGTGCTACGAATTCCCTTGAGAGTGTTCAACACTCTCAATACTTATACGTTTTTTTTGCGACATAAACCTTGGTTTACGTTACTAAAGTTTTAGTAAGGATCTCTAATCTTTTCTTTGATGTTGAGGTACCGTGTTTGTCCGATGCGTTGAATGCTTGGAAAATGGCTTGTCCCAACACGGATTTGCCCGACAACCTGTCCTCGCAAAGACGGTGGGACGTGCCACTCTGCAGTACCATACGTAATAATCTAATTAACACGTCTTCAAGTACTGCTGAGCGTGCGCGTCTGCTGGCTGTGGGAGAATGGGAGTCGGGTTTATGGCTTCAGGCACTCCCATTATCTACCATAGGTACTATGATGGATGACGCTTCGTTTCGGCTAGCAACTTGCTTACGCTTAGGCGCACCCTGTGTTGCTCCACATCGGTGCCACTGCGGCGAAGCCGTCGACAGTCTCGGACACCATGGCCTGTCCTGCTGCAGGAGCGCAGGCCGCATAGCACGGCATGCTAGCATCAACGATATTATCCGTCGAACTCTTGTCACCGCCGGTGTACCTGCCGTATTAGAACCTAATGGCTTGGTACGTGACGATGGAAAGAGACCAGATGGTATGACGTTGGTGCCGTGGAAGGTGGGTAGGCCTTTGGTGTGGGACGCAACCTGTGTCGACACCCTTGCGCCATCACATATTCCAAGTTCGGCAGGTTGTGCCGGCGCTGCCGCTGCGGCTGCTGAGACCCTTAAACGGCGCAAATACTGTAACCTTATTGGTAATTACAGTTTTGAGCCGTTTGGGGTTGAAACGCTTGGGTCATGGGGTCCGAGTGCGCGTCTCCTTTTTAAGGAAATTTCACGCCGTCTGATCGACACTTTGCGTGACCAGAGGGCTGGCTCGTTCTTCGCCCAAAGAATTAGCATTGCCATTCAACGTGGCAATGCTGCCAGTCTTCTGGGTACATTTCCGGATGACAGCGATGTGGAGGAGTACTTCGACGCCTGAGTGTACTGTGTTTTTGTATTATATGTACATAGGTAGGTTTTAGTATAATTAGTTTAGTTAATATTTAAGGTTTTGTACATTTGTAGATATAATTTAATTAGTTATTTATGTATTTTTAAACTTATTAATAAATACTGCTATTATTAGAAAAAAAAAAACAAAAAAAAAAAATTCTAGCAATAAATATAGCCTATGTTACTCAGGGTGAATGTAGCTTTCTAATGGAGAAAGATTTTTTTAAATCGGCACAGTTGTTTTAGAGTTTATTCATTATAAACATACACACAAAAATACAAATCTTTCCTCTTTATAATATTAGTGTGGATAGTGTACGAGTAGATGTAGATTGCATGAAGTATAATTATGTGAATTTGCAAATTAGATAGGTACTCACTCATTTAATATTTCTACACCTGCAAGGGTATGTATGTATATGTGATTCCGTCTGATATTAAGATCTAAATGTACCATGTACTCAGAAATAAACGATTCTATCCTATTTTATTCTATTCTGTAATATTAGTTAGCTAAATTATTTTTCTTCACAAGTGTATTGAAAAATGTCGTATGATACACGTGAGTTATGAATGGTTTTCTTGGCACTCTTAAGGCCCTCAACATGGCTCGGGTCTTAATACCGCCTCGACGGTAACCTCCTACGCTACACACTTATATCATAATGTACTATTATCCTAGAAATGTGTCCCTTTAAAATATTATAATTTTCTTCTTTTACGCGGGCAAAGCTGCTGACATAAACTAGTTTATAATTAATTTAACTCTTCTTACTTAGGTTACTTTACTTTACCCGGCGTTTTGGTCGGTAAATCTCTCTAAATAAAACATTACTTTTGTGATTCATTGGTTTATAGCAAATAAATTGATAGAAATATTCAATGAGTAAATCGACATTATTGATACGGAATAAAGATAAGTGATTGATTATTAAACTAATTTGACTGTATTGTTCGAACTTAAGACAGAAAGTAGCAACTTTCTTTTCTATTCTGGTTGGAATATATTAAGTCTAATATGTCCAATGATTCACGTTGTACGTAACCAAATGAACCTAAAAAATAAAGTCTATTATGTATACACGTTGCTAGATAATGCCTATTTGAGAACAAACATTAGGGCTTCAAATGTCAGCTTTATGTACCCAACCGAACCAATATTAGTTCTGAATCCAATGACCAAGTACACCAGTGAACACGGTATCCCGTTCAACTGGGCTGTAGGTATACTCGTATAGGTGAAATTACGCACATTGATTTATTGAAAGATAGGTGGAACATTAGGTGTTGTTTAAACAGTTATTTGTTTCGTTCTAATAGCATATTTGATTGATTACTCTAAGTAGATTACTCTAATCCTAGAAAAAAGATAGGTTAATTCGATTAAATTAGGCGAGGATGCCACCCACCGGTGACCTCGTTGCTTTCCATCAGGTGAGATAGCGGTAAAGAGGTAAGAGGGTAACAGAGAAGGTTTTACGTAAGCAGAACTGAGACAACACCGCTATCGTTTGACGTCACAAGATAGTAACGTAATACTGATTTTACGCCATTCAGGACAAGGTAAAAAAGGAAAACTCGGAGCCCTAGAATGCAAGGCAATGCAGGAACTTAGGAGTGGGCCCTCTCGCTCCGCCTTAGAGCGGAAGAAGTTAGATGATCTCCCAGCTAAAAAAAGAAGCCATTCAGTACAAAAGACGTTTCGCGTGAAAAGAGTAAAAGAATCTCTTCGAGTTTTTCATTATTCTTTATTGACCTAGCAGTTCAGCCTTATAATGTTCCCACTACTAGGAATCAGGCGAGTATTTTTCTACTTTGAGTGGCTACAGGACCAAAATTTCCTAAACGAAATATATTAAACCCAGCTGGACACAGAGTTCGTCTGTTATAAGAAAGTTGTAGCTGGCGCACGTCATTAATATTGCTTGCCCTTTGAAATGCATAGATTCCACGTTGGAACTTCTATTATGAAATAGTATCTCTACATTTTGATACAAGAGGAGAAATTTTGATATTGTTTCCGACACGAAGTTCGTTTTTCAATATAAAGTATATTGAAAAACGAACTTCGTGTCTAACAATTATTGTAATTTTCATGAAAGTATATTGAAAAAGAAAAGCATTTTTGTCCATTTCAAGTAAGAAAATTTTCCAAAATTGCCATACATTTTAATTTTTTATTTAGATGGCAAAAGTTAATCGCAAGCATTCTCTTTAAAACTTAAATTCAATTTTTTTTTTACAAATAACACCAATGACGAGGACTGGTTTGAGACGGCGCGGGAGAAGAAGGTTTTGAAGGACTTGGGGGAGGCCTTTGCCCAGCAGTGGGACAGTAAGGGCTACTAAAAAAAAAACACGAATGAATACATTTCTCGCGCTTAACAAAGGTTAAGCGCAGTTTGAAGGAGAAGCATTACCATCTTCCTGCTCTTTTCCTATGTTATTTGGGGTCAGCGCAACATGTTTTCTTCTTCTATTCTGCCCTGTCACCCGTAATGCTATCACTAACTTCCTTTTCTTTCATATCACTCTTCACACAATCCATCCATCTTTTCTTTGGCCACCCTCTCCCTCTTCGTCCATCCACATATACACCGTAAAATTTTAGTAGTAGATTTGTAAAGAAAAAGTAAAAATAAAGTACTTTAAGTAAATTCGAATTAATATACGGATGTACGACATAAATTTGTTTAAGTAAACGAGTCAATAACCTTGCAGGGAGTTGTCGGTCGTTGCGTACTAACTACCTACAGTTCATTGGCCTCGATCAGCTGACGTTTACTTAAAGAAATCAATTTCGTACACGGGTAAATTAATCCGAGTTTAAAAAAAAGTACTTTATTTTTCATTTTTATCTTTACAAATCGATAAGGTTTCATGTACCGAATCGATCCTCCACGGGATTAAAACGACCAAAATTTAATGGTGTATACTCATAACCCTTTTAGTTACATATGGTTTAAATCATTCCTGCTCTTTGTTGAACTGTTTGAAGGAGAAGGAAAAAGGTATACTTAATCAAACCGCTATACCTACATCGCGTAATAAATACATCACATGTTGAACCTAATCGTACTTAGTTTTTTTTTGGTGGGAAAATCGTCCAATGACATCCTGGGCGGGAGATAGTGTCAGACTTTTACTGACTAAAAACCCATCCCTGTTCCTTCGTTGCCTTTCATACCGGGGCCGAATCTGCCTTTCAGAAACGGACCCTGGCCCAAGTAGGCTTCGACCCTGCTGGGCCCCTACGGTTTGCTGACAACCCTTTAAGGCGCGCGTGGATTGATACGTGCCGTTGACGTCTTGGGCTCGGTCCGGACGGTTGGACGGCGAGCTACCCATTGCTCGCCGTCTGCAAGCCCGCGCCTACGGTGGCCGGAAATCGGAATCGGAATCCCAGCGACGGCTGGGGCGTGAGCGCCGTTGCCTCACACGTGCGGCCTCCTCATTTGCTAGCATTCCTGCTTCGCAGAAGGAGGCGATTGCCTGCCACTCCTCCTCGCTTCGGAGTTTCAGCCAAGGCCCGGCGCGAGAGATCGCCGCCGCCGAAACCTAATCGTAGTGCGATAAGAGCCAGTTTTCTAGGAAGTGTATTGAATAAACACTTTTTTTTAATTAAATTTTAAATAATGAATGAGATAAACTATTACTTGACTGCGATCCCACCTGTTGGTAAGCTTTTTTTTTTTTTTTTTTTTAACGTAGGTAAAATCATCCAATGACGAATCCCGCCCTTGGGTGGGGCGGGAAACAGTGTCAGACTTTTACTGACTAAAAACCTACCTTTCCGTTCCTTGCCTTTATCCTGGGGCCTTTGGTGACAGTCTCACATAACCTTTGGCCCCAGTAGGCTTCGGCCCTGCTGGACCCCTTCAGTTTGCTGACAACTCCTTGAGGCGCGCGGGAACGGTGCGCGCCGTAGACGACCTGAGCTCGGACCGGTCTGTTACCGGACGGACGGACAGCGAGCTACCCATTGCCCACCGTCCGCGAGCCCGCGCCTACGGTGGCCGGAAATTGGGATCGGAAACCCGGCGGCGGCGGCGGCGTGTGCGCCTTTGCCTAATGCGGTCGGCCTCCTCCTTTACTAGCATTACTGCTTCGCAGAAGGAGGCGACCGCCTGCCACTCCTCCTCGCTCCGGAGCATGGCTCGAACCAAGCCCCGGCGCGAGAGATCGCCGCCGATCGCCCCCACGAGGACACGGCGATGCTCTTCCCAAGCGGGGCACACCTCGACTGTGTGCTCCACCGTGTCCACCGGGCGGTCCGCACAGTGGCGACACCCGGGCGTCGTCTCCGCACGAATCTTGTACAGGTACGGACCGAACTTGCCGTGTTCGGTCAGCACCTGCGCCAAACGGAAGGTGACGACGCCGTGGGGCCTTTCCAGCCACGCCTCAAAGAGGGGCCTTACCGCCTCAATCGTGGCGTGCCCAGCACGAGGTTGCGACAATCGCTCTCGCCATTTCACCATGAGATCCCGCCGGAGCTCTGTCCGCCATGCCGCGACATGTCGCGGCAGCGGAGTTTCGCCCCGACGTTGCATCTCCACGCGTATGTCATGCATGTGTGCAAGGACTGTTGCCTCCAAATCCCATGGTGGTACCTGTTGGTAAGCTGGAATGCAATCGTTGATGGCGATGCGCACTGGTTTATTAAGAGCGTATTGACTCTATCGTTGAAGACACCTAAATTATAATCGGACGGGAAGACCGCAGCAGGTAAATGTTCCAGTCTATCGATCTACGCGGTATAAAAGACGAAGCCAAACGCTTAATCCGGACAGTAGAGGTGCTAACAATGTAAGGGTAGACAGTGAACATTCGCCGTTCACCGGCTTGTCCGATGGTAGAAAGGTGATGGCAGAATCGAGTCATATAGGTCCCACACTCTCTAAAATATATCCTGTAAAATACTAAAATGCTAGCTACCCTACACCTCCAGACTTAGTCAGGTACCTTTTATACATAGTTTATTTGAACTTCTATTTCAATTTAGTCAATCCGAATATATCACAGTTCAAAGTATTTGAACTTCTAATTCAATTTAGTCAATCCGAAGATATCACAGTTCAAAGTCACAGTCAAGTCGTAACGGCAATTTCATAGATAACAAAGACATTAAATATAGACTACCAATAGACAGGACATCGAGAACATAATCGTGATCCGATAGTTGTTACCTAGGAGTAGTAAGTCGCTCAGTCTAGCGTGGACGACTGGACCTAGCTTCAGTTTATTTCCGTAAATATTTTTCGTATTTCCTCTGTGATTAATTAGAATTCAATAATTTTTGCAAATAGTTCTAGAAAATAGCGTAAAAACAGAAATAACAAAATTAATTCGCATGTTTACTATTGAAAGCTAGCTGATATAGGATGACAGTTTTTCTAAGACAGTTCTTTTGATGTCCGCTCTATTGTATCTCTTTAATCTCTTTGATAGATGAAGACCATGGAAATATTTAAAAAAAAAATCCTTTCTGATATCTATGGTCCTTACCATAGATATCAGAGGGAGTGTTTTTATATTAGGTCCTTACTCCTTAGTAAGGACCAAATATATTCATTAAAATTAAAAAAAAAATCGTTTTTATAAGAAGTCAAATACTCTATCACCTATGACTCCATAACACTATTCACTTTTGTATAAAAGCTTTCTCTATTTGTCGTATTATTAAAATATTAACGTTAATTGGCACGCAGATCGGTAATCGCCGATTAATGTTATATTTGCATGCATTCGTGTTCCGCATCGGTTTGCATGCTTAGCACTTGGTATGTTAGCATGCACGAAAGTAATAGAAATATTGTGCCACTGTGTATGGCAAAAAAGACGACACACACATTTCATTTTAGTATAATGATCATTATACTAAAATGAAATGCTTCCTAGGTTGTCCTGGGGCCCTAGATAAAATGAAGTTCTGTCAGCTATTTCGATTGTCAAAAATCCAAATTGTTTGGTATTGACGTCACATTTCGGTAGTGCATGTCAATCTCATATTTTTTACAAGCTTTTATTTAGTTTCACCTTTCCGATGGTTGTCTGTGATCAAATCTTGCAAATTAAATTTGATTCACTCCCCAGTTACCGATCGCAACTAAAAATAGTTACGATGCACTTATAATCAGAGTGCCTATTTCTCATGATAATACCAATAAACCCAAACACTGCTAGGATACATTGTTTTATGTGTGTGTACCTTTTATAATACCCAAAGTGCATCTCATGACGATTCTAACAAGCCCAAACACGGCTAGGATACATTGATTCATTACGGAGTTCCGATGCCTATCTTCTGGCTCCATCATCATCAGGTCTCTGTGATGATACCATTTTCAACATAACTATGTATTCAGAACCATTTTTTTATTTATATTGTCATAGTCGCTTAACTATCTTCATTGTGATATCTATGCGAGTATGAAGTTCCGTTGGCTATTTCTGGTCTTCTTCATCAGTTCCACTTCATCAAATGTTACTTTTTGACTGTAAATGCTCCTCGATAAAAATACCAAAATCACTATATGAAGGCCTATAATATTTGAGGAGTTACCCCGATTCCTCATAGATTCCATCATCAAAACTGGATTTTTAAAAAAATGGAACCAATTTGGAAGCATACCCTTTAAGAAGAAAAAAAAAATATGCTAATCGGTTCATAAACGACTGAGTTATCCGCGAACAAACATAAAAAAGCATATACGGTCGAATTGAGAAACCTCCTTTTTTGAAGTCGGTTAGAAATCAGGTGTTATCGATTCGAAAAAATAATCTTATTCGTGCATTTCTTGCCTCATCAAACTGAATATGGCATACAGTTTTCAGTTTTAAATTGTCATTACTAGATTTTTCGACACACTCAGAAAGTGACTCTAATTGCAATACATACAGGTACGTAATTGCGCATAGGTAATTTTTTTTATACTTTATTATCAAAATACATATATAAGAATAAGGTATTATAAAAGAGGCTTACTGTATTCACATAATCACTATAGCCTTAATACCACAACAGCGTTTTACTTTCAAGAACGGATTTCCCTTGTTTTATTATAGTGAAAATGAAAACAAAACGATTTTTAACCAAGAAAAAGCCTTTTGATTTTCATTATCTCCACTTGAAGACTGTTGCGAATTTTCTTTGGAAACCAAAACAACTATTTTTCAATATACTTTCTCGAAAACCTGCCCTTATCCCACCGCTTCTAGGAACGCAATGGACTATTTTCCACACTAGTGCAGAAAAAAGCGCGTGTCTTCCCGCCGCAATTTTATTGTAACAAAATTGTTTATCTTATTATGTTGGGCGCAAGTCGTCCTCCACGAAGCGCGGATTAACGCCCACGAGTCGTAAGTGTTATGAAAAACATCGTTCGGGCAAATTTGTCACTGCAGCCCTCGGCTGGAGCCGAGCACACAACACAACACACTCGACACTCGCACACTCGGTGGAATTCACTATCTTATTCAAAACACAAGCCGTATGCTTGTGCGAATCCCACCTCGATCGCAATGACAAACTTTCTGCACTTGTATAAAAATGTACTATTTTCATCCCCCTGTCTCGGAAAGAGTATTTTTGGTCTTCGACGATATCTGAGTGCAAAA
Organism: Leucania comma; assembly: GCA_958295575.1. Taxonomy (NCBI): domain Eukaryota; kingdom Metazoa; phylum Arthropoda; class Insecta; order Lepidoptera; family Noctuidae; genus Leucania; species Leucania comma. Next base: position 9,769,346 of record OY282469.1, read on the forward strand.
GTCGGTTTTATCCGCTAGAGGGTACATGTTTCATCGAAGGCTAGAGGACAAAATAAATTAAATTTAGAACATCGGGTTTACTAAGTTTGTGAATTCAAAACATCAATAAACCTATTTACATCTACCTCAATGGTTTTTTTTTTTTTTTTTTTTTTTTTTATGGTAGGTAATATCATCCAATGACAAATCCCGCCCTTGGGCGGAGCGGGAAGTAGTGTCAGACTCTTACTGACTAAAAACCTACCCCGTTCCTTCGTAGCCTATCGTGCCGGGGTCGAGCATTCCTTTCGGAACTAACCCATGACCCCAGTAGGCTTCGACCCTGCCTGCCTGCAGTTAGCAGGCTGGGCCTCTTCGGTGTGCTGACAGCTCCTTGAGGCGCGCGGGAACAGAACGCGCCGTCGACGACTTGGGATCTACCTCAATGGTGCCAAATTTATCATACAACTTTTTTTAATTTATTAGAAACTCTGACACGGAACCTCCTTGGTGTACTTTTTTGTAATTTCCTTTGCGCGCGCCATTTTCTTTTCACGTCATATTGTTAAAACTTTAGTGCAAAAACCAGAAACTTAGCAATGTTATATTCAATTTTTCTTAATTAGGTATACCTAAGTACTATTTGTTATAATTTAAAGATTATGCTGTAATACTATCGTAATGCAGTAGTTAATACCTAAACTGAAATAAAAGTATCTTGTGATTATAAATGGTATTTTTTTTTTTGCATTTAGTCATTTCCTCGCTGAGGTGCGTTGAAAAATTACGTTTTACACTCGAGCGCAAAGATTTTTCACCTCGTTCTCTGCTTGCTCGGTAATCAAATTTGAACACGCGGTTAAAAAGCAAATTTACACTCTTGTTTATCAAATAACTATTTCCATTCTAAAACCAAATTCCAATAAAAAAAAAAAACAGACAAATCGGAAGAGTTTTGAACATAGAGGCAAAAATATGTAGGAAAATGCAGCAAATACAAATACAAATCTTTTATTGCTTTAACAAATAGTACAATATTAGTTTATGATTGGCAAATGGCACTAGGTACTTAATTTGTACGTTAAAACTATTTTTTTACAAACATACTGTTAGACTAAAACAAGTCGATTAGTGGGCGCATCCCTATGTCACCGCGTTCCATCGCCCCGCACTAGCGTCTTTGACAGTCGAGGAAAGATTTTCCCGCTCTTTTGTACGGCGTCATACTTTGAATAGTTTGGAGTTGTAATTAAATGATTTATGTATTAAAACAACGTTTATCTTTATTAATACATAGGACGTAGTTAAGCAGAAAGGACGCAATCCCCAATTAAGTCAAGTATGGATTGAGTCCTTTCTGCTTAACTACGTCCCATTAGCGATTACACCAAACCACACCGTAAAACGAGCTGCAACTACCAACACTACTTTAACACGAGCTGCATCAACTTACACTATAGATGTAATAATAAAACAAGAAAATATATATTATTTTCTAAACTGACCATAACAAATAAATCATTGCAAACAATATCTTGTATTCAATAATCACATCTTTACAACAGTTGTCTTTATTGTAAGCTTTAGCATATTGTGAACGTAAGTTCTTTCCCCGACAATCATCGGAAATTCAACAATTCGATACGTTCACACGTGCGAACATTTTCGCAAATTCGTTGGAACTTAATTTTTTTATTACATCAATTTATACCCTATTTATATGTCGCCCAGAATTATAGCGAAACAAAATAAATTTATCAGTTAGGTATTTTGAAATTTAATCGACATAAATTATTATCATAATTACGTAGCATCAATTCTACGCTTCGGTATTATCTTATGGGGCATTTCTGTTGAAATTAAATTATTAGAGTCCAAAAAAGATGTGTTCGGTCACTAACCAAAGCTCAACCATTAGCTGTGTCCCGCTCTTTAAAAGTTTAAAAATATTACTACTTCCACCTTAATGTTCTAATCACAAATTTTGTGTACCTAACCCAACAAAGAATTAAACTATTTGCCAATAATGTTTACTGTATGGCAATTCTTATTTATAATAAATTACCTAATGTTTTTAAAGATCTTAACTTCTTGACATTTAACATAATTTGACTTCATATTGTTTAAGTGTAAAGTACTACTCAACAGAAGATCAGTTTCTTAATGAAAAGTTTGATTCTAAATTTAAATTGGACGATGACTTGCCTTTACATTCCTAATAATAGAATTAACACTATTTATTAATTCCTGACATTACTGTTAGTGTTCCTTGAAATTTTATCTGATAACTCTTTACATTATAGGTATTTAGCATGCCTTGATATTGTGTAATTTAATAATTCCTGACATGTTTAATACTCCGTTAAATCAATAAAACCATTCAAACAAGAAAAATAAAAACCCCCAACTAATTAAAACTAAATTTAGACTAAAGGCCTAGCTGAATCCTAGCTAAGTATGGCGTCATAAAACTCTTCCGCATCGCTGTCGACTGGAAGTGTGCCCAAAAGGCTGGCGGCATTGTCACATTTTGTATGGCAATGCTTTTTCTCTGACCGAGGTAGAAGCCAGCCCTTAAATCGGTAGTGTTTCATGTACCGAATCGACCCTCCGCGGGATTAAAACGACCAAAATTTTACGGTGTATAATTTAAAACCCCACTTTACGTGGTTTAGGAAGAGTTAGCAGATAACAGACAGATAAGTGTCATTTTTATAGTATGTAAAGAAGATCATGTATCTTGAGAGCGCACATGTAGGCTTAGAGAATTGGAGGCTTTATCAAATATTCAAAGTGTATTTAACACTTTGGATATTTGATAAAGCCTCCTATACTTTAAGACTATACATTGTATGTTTACTTATTTTTGCTCTCGGTTATCGTTCTTCCCTCGATTCAGCTTTCTTTTTCCACAAAGATCTTCAAAGCTCTCTGTTTCTCTCTATCTTTAGCCGCTCTAATCAATTCTAAACCTGCTGCTTCTTTCTATCGCTTTAACTGTCTTTCTCTACTTCTTTTACTTTCTTTCGGGTACCATTGCACTATTATTTTGTTCCACTTAAAATTCACTTTTCTCCATAAGGTAGAAGTACGTATTCCCGTTAATGTCCCAGTACCCGTTAACTAGTCAGTTTTTTATTTTTTGCATTTTTCTACCAAAATCAAATTAAAGTTTGCAAATGGCAATTTATTCTTGGTACTATTTTATATAATTTTGATGGCAACACTCACCAAAAAGTTTAAAGGCTTAAAAACTGTGCCAACTTAAAAATACGTTATAGTAAAATTATCTATAAGTTCAAAGTTCTGTCGGTGAACTACGAGGCCACCCGGTCTCAGAGATTATCTAGCCACACTTCGACGGATAAAATTAAGGTAAAAGTGTTAATCTTTATAAAAAATTGTGTAGGTATATTATTTAACGATGTAGACTATAAATTAAGGTAAATCTCATCGAAAAGTAAATGTTTTTGCATTTTACATTTATTGGTACTCACAAACCCCTATTTGACCTAGTACCCGGTCCCCACCGCCTGTGTTCCCACGTTGTCGTCGTGGTGGGGCTTGCGTGTCTCTGTGATCTTGAGGGCTATGCCGGTAGAGCTACTCATGCCGGAAGGCCTCAAGGGAGAGACCAGACCAAGAGGAACACACCCAGGCGGAGTCCAGTCGGACCGCCACAGAGGGTGCGCAGCCCAGGAGCATCGGCACAACCAGCTGTTGGTGCTCTTGGGCGGCGATCTTGGAGAAGTGGGTTCGCCTCCGGTACGTGTCTGTTCAGCAGACATGACCAGGATGGCGAACGTGACAATGGGGACCCCACCCCATAAAAAAAGGCAAAGCTGAGTGTCAGCAAACAATGAACGCGGCTAGTAAAGAAATACTACCCCAGGGGGGTACCACCTGCCTAGCAGGAGGAGAATCCCCCCCCGAGCAGAGCTCGGGCTGCCCCTCGTATTCTGGGGGGGGCAACTACCGCGTCGGGTCTCCGGACCCCGTTCCGTCCATAGAGGACGCATTGAGCCAGGGTGGCTCACCTGCCCGCGTTGCGGAGTCCCTGGGACACGTTCCCAGCACGTCCGCGGCGCCGGCAGGTACAGGACAGGCCGGCAGGACTTTCGGCCTTAGGGAGGTGAGCGGAGACTCGGCATCGGACTCGGATGCCGCGTCTTCGCTCACCTCGGAGAGGATGGAGGTTGAGGAAGAATTCGCTCCCAAGAGGAACGAATTCTTCCTAAAGCGCCCGAAGTCAGGGTGTTGTCCGGGGTCGTCCTCGGACGAAGCGTCGGCCCGCAAAATCTCCTCCTCCGGGCGGGGGGCGGGCCGCAAGTCGGGAAGGGGAAGGGGGCTCTCTGTTCAGGAGTTAGCCACCCAGCGATCCCTGGAAATTGCCAGGGAGGCGCTACCCCTCGGGGCGACCACCGGCCAAGTCGGTCGCTCGGCGCCTGTGCCGTCTGACAACTTGCCAGACGGCATGAAGGAGGCGCTCGCCAAATTTGGCGAAATAGTCACGGCCACTCTAACGGCCGTGTCTAAAAAACGGAAGTTTGCCTCGAAAGAGACGGCCATCTCCCAGGGGGCCGTCTCCATTTCGGAGGCACTTGCCGTAGTCTTCGAGCCGCTCGAGAAAGACTTCAACAGAAGGATTGAGCGGCTCGAGGCGGACCTGGCCGATCGCCAGGGAGGTGGACCCGTCGCCCCAGAAAGGGGACGCAAGCAGCGCCAAGGCGAGTCCCAGTCCCTGCCCGGGCCGGAGAGCGAGCTGCTGACCCTGCTGCGGCAGGAGCTGGCTGCTTCCCAGCAGCAGAACCAGCAGCAACTGCAGCGGTTCCAGGAGCGGATCCAGCGGCAGCTCTCCGTCCTGGAAGGCGTAGTTTTGCGTCCCCCGCTCGCGGCCTCTGGACCGAAGAGGGCGGTGACGTACGCCGCCGCAGCTGCGGCCACGGCTGCTGCGCCCAAGGCGGGCCCATCTGGGCAAGCCGGGCGCGGGGCCATGGCGGCTAAGCAGCAGCAACGGCGGCAGGGAGGGGCTGTCCCTCCCCCGAAGGGCAAGGCGGCGGCTGTTCCCACCGCTAAACCGGCAAGACGTCCTGCCGGGGCGGTTACCAGGCCGCCTCAACCGCCCGAAGAACCTTCGGCTGGCGCCGAGTGGACGGTGGTCGGCGCCAAGAAGAAGGCGGGCAAGGCGGCCAGGGCGGCCAGAAAGCGCGTGAGGCGGCTGGAGCGCAAGAAGCGCGCCATGGCGGCTAGACTTCGCGCCCCTAAATCCGAGGCTGTAGTGATTACGCTACAGCCTGAAGCGGAGAAAAGGGGCGTGACGTACAAGTCCGTCATGGACAAGGCGAGGCGGGCGGTGCTGCCCCATCTCAAGGAGCTCGGAGCCTCTGAGGGCTTCCGCATGCGGCGCACCGTGACCGGTGCCCAAATGCTGGAGGTCCCTGGCGCGTCCAGTGGCCCAGCGGCAGACGCCCTGGCCAAGAGGCTCAGGGAGTCCCTGGACGCGGAGGAGGCCCGAACATGCGCATCATGGGCTTGGACGACTCCGTTGGGGTCGACGAGGTGGTGGCCGCCATTGTTGGTGCGGAAGGGTGCACAGCCGACCAGGTTCGGGCGGGCACCATCCGCACTGATGGCACAGGCATGCGAGCCGTGACGGTCAGCTGCCCCGTGTCGGCGGCCAAAACCATCACTGGGGAGGGCCGAAGGCTTCTGGTGGGCTGGGTCTCCGCCCAGGTCAGACTGTTGGAGCCCAGACCTCTGCGGTGCTACCGCTGCCGCGTGGGACACCACGCGGGGGCCTTTTGCGCCGCGGAGGTGGATCGCAGCGACCGTTGCTTCCGATGTGGTCAGCCTGGTCACAAAGCCGCCGAGTGCCGTGAGTCGCCGCACTGTTACGCATGTGCGGCGGCAGGCAAAAAGGCGGACCACCAGGCTGGTTGCAGGTCCTGCGACCCTCCAACGAAGGTGAAGCACAGGGTTCGGCCCATCCCCGGTGACGTCCTCACCGCCGCAGCCGCGTCCGTAGCCGCCGCCGCTATCGCCGCCACAGCCGCCGCGGCAGGACCCTCACAGAGGGCTCAGGAGGAGATCGTAATGGAATGTCAATAACAGCTCCATTACGTCTCCTCCAGGCGAACATCAACCACTGCGCCCCCGCTCAGGATCTGTTGCTCCAGAGCATGGCGCAGTGGTCGATTAATGTCGCCGTAGTCTCCGAGCCGTACTTTGTCCTGCCCAGTGCAGACTGGGTTTCGGACCTAGACGGCTCGGTGTCTTTAATTAGGTCGACCGCCGCCGGTACCCCGCCCCTCGAGCGCGTCACGAGGGGACGAGGTTGCGTGGCAGCACGGTTCGGGGACATTGCAGTGGTAGGCGTCTACCTGTCCCCGAGCAGATCTCTCGGCGATTTCCACATCTCCCTTATGGAGCTGAAAAACGTCGTCGTTGGGTTTAGGGACCTCCCCGTGGTCGTTTGCGGGGACTTCAATGCCTGGAACGAGGCTTGGGGTTCCCGCTACACGAACGGGCGGGGTCGATCGGTAGAGGCCTGGGCTGAGGAGTCCGGCCTGGCCCTCCTAAACCGGGGCTCTGTTTCCACGTGTGTGCGGATGCGGGGCGAATCAGTGGTGGACCTGTCGTTCGCCAGCCCCGATCTGGCACCACGTGTCGTCGACTGGCGTGTTATGGAGGGGGTGGAGACGTTCTCAGACCACCGGTACATCCGGTTTGACGTCTCCGCCCAAACCTCGACCGCGCCGGTCCAGCGGAGCCCTTGTGGTCCGCGATGGGCGCTGAGGCAGATGGACCGGGAGCTCCTCCTGGAAGCCGCGACGGTACAGGCCTGGGTGCAAGCACCGGACAGGCCTGTCGACATTGACGTCGAGGCAGAGTGGTTCCGGGAGGGCATGTCGCAAATCTGCGACGCGTCAATGCCCCGAGTCCGTCCAGGACGTGCCAAGCGCCAGGTGTACTGGTGGTCGCCGGAGATTGCGGCATTGCGCAATGCGTGCAACCACGCGCGACGCCGGTACGCCAGGTACTGCAAGCGCCGCAACCGCCCGCCGGATGCGGAGGCTGTTGAGGCGGAGCTGTACGAGGGTTACAGGGTAGCGAAGCGCACCCTCCGAGCGGAGATTAAGCGGTCCAAGATGGAGGCCCGCAACGTCTGGCTGGGGTCTCTGAATGCAGATCCGTGGGGACGCCCATACAAGATGGTACGGGAGAAACTCCGTCCATGGGCTCCCCCACTGACTCAGAGTCTCCGGCCCGAGCTCGTGGAGGGTGTGGTCAGCACTCTGTTCCCTACGCGGGGGGTACACTCCCCCCCGTCTATGGCTCCGCCAACACCGGCAGTACCTGACGCGGACCACGACGACGACGACGATGTTCCAGAGGTGACCGAGGTAGAGATGAGAGTGGCGGTACGAAGGCTGAGTGCCAAGAATACCGCCCCAGGACCTGACGGCCTGCCTGGGAGGGCCTGGGTCCTGGCTATGGAGGCTCTCGGGCCTCGATTGAGGGGGCTCTTTAGCGCATGTCTGGAGAGGGGCCAGTTCCCACTTCGCTGGAAGACGGGGAAACTGGTCCTCATAGCGAAGCCTGGGCGCCCTGCGGACTCTCCGTCCGCGTACCGGCCCATTGTGCTGCTCGACGAGGTGGGCAAGCTCTTTGAAAGAGTCATTGCAAACCGCCTCGTCGCGCGCCTTGCAAGGGTGGGGCCGGACCTGTCGGACGGACAGTTCGGTTTTCGCAGGATGCGCTCCACGGTGGACGCCATCATGCGCGTGCGAGCCCTCACGACGGGGGATGCGGTGTCCCAGGGCAGGTGTGTCGTGGCAGTGTCCTTGGACATTGCCAACGCCTTCAACTCCCTGCCCTGGAGTTGCATTGGAACGGCACTCCGGTACCACCGGGTGCCCGACTACCTCTGTCGTGTGATCGAGGCCTACCTATCGGAGAGGTATATCATCTACCCCGGTCACCAGGGAGAGTGGAAACGTCGAGAGATGTCGTGCGGTGTTCCGCAGGGATCGGTACTAGGACCACCCTTGTGGAACATCGGGTACGACTACGTGCTGCGCGGCGACTTCCCCGACGGGGTCAGCGTGGTCTGCTACGCGGACGACACGTTGGTCCTAGCGCGGGGAGAGTCGTACCGGACGGCGGTCGAATTAGCGACACGCGGGGTTGCGATGGTCGTTGACAGGATCCAGCAGTTGGGACTCGAGGTGGCACTGCACAAGTCCGAGGCGGTAGGTTTTTAGTCAGTAAGAGTCTGACACTACTTCCCGCTCCGCCCAAGGGCGGGATTTGTCATTGGATGATTTTACCTACCATAAAAAAAAAAAAACCTAGTACCCGGTAAATTCGGATGTTTTTTACCGGATACTGGTACATTATCATCCCGATGCACCGAAACCCGTTATTGTATCCTTATTACTTTGAAATAGGTCTCATTTTCCTTTGAAACTGTAGTTTATATTAAATATTTTCTGCCGGATACTGGGACATGGATTAACCAGTTGCATTTAAATCCGTCACGGTTCTTATTGCCTTGACTTAAGTATTATTTTCCGTTGACTCAATAGAATGTAATTACTAGGTATCTTATTTGTTTTGGCTGCAGGTCTGCTTCTCTTCTGAAAGTCCGTCGAGCTGTGCGTATGTTATATCTGATGTGATACAAGTCATGGAGTATATTATTACAATCAAGTTATGGAGTATATTATCCCTTATAGTGACGTAGCCATCGGAGGCTCAGCTCGCTAGTTTAACGCTGATTGAATTCAAGCTGAAGAGCATTATCATTCGGCGTTTCTCACCTGGGTTGATGCCGTGACCGCAAAGCTCCAGATCTGAGTTCAAAAAAGAGAGCTTTCAACCAAGCTGCCAAGTCCTACAAAAAGGCGCTAAGGAAGGCTCGCTTCGATCGCATTGCCCATATCAGCACAAAGTCTCTGCACAGCCGTCCGGTAGCAGAGCTTTTTGGTCCCTTACCAAGTCGGTCGATGCAAACTTCTGTCAGCCCATACTACCTCCACTGGTTAAAACTGATGGAACACTGGCTCATACCGTGAGAGAAAAAGCATTGCTCTTTGCATCAATCTTCGCCCATAATTCTCGTCTTGACACTTGTAGTGCTACTCCAGCGACTCTGCTTCTCTGCAACACCTCGATGCCCGAGGTTTGTATAAGGAACAAAGAAGTTTTGAGAGCGCTGTGTCGTCTAGACGTGAATAGAGCTAGTGGACCAGACGGCAAACCAGCAATAGTTCTCAAGGCTTGTGCGCCCGAGTTGTCTCCTGTATGGACGCGCTTGTATCGCCTCTCATTTAGGACTGGTATAGTGCCAAAGTACTGGAAGCTTCTTTTTTTATTACTATAGGTAAAATCATCCAATGACAAATCCCGCCCTTGGGTGGGGCGGGAAATAGTGTCAGACTATTACTACCTACTCTGCTCCATTAATTGCCTTTGTCCCAGGGCCCAGGGTAACATTTTCACATAACCTTTGGCCCCAGTAGGCTTCGGCCCTACTGGGTTCCTACAGTTTGCTGACAACTCCTTGAGGCGCGCGGGAACAGTGCGCGTAAACGACTTGAGCTCGGACCGGTCTGTTACCGGAACGACGGACAGCGAGCTATCCATTGCCCGCCGTCCGCGAGCCCGCACCTACGGTGGCCGGAAATCGGGATCGGAATCCCGGCGGCTGATGGGGTTGGCCTCCTCCTTTACTAGCATTATTGCTTCGCAGAAGGAGGCGACCGCCTGCCACTCCTCCTCGCTCCGGAGCATGGCTTGAACCAAGCCCCGGCGCGAGAGATCGCCGCCGCCGATAGCCCCCGATCGAGTACTGGAAGCTGGCCAATCTGTGCCCAAAAAAAAGGGTAGTCGTGCCGATCCTGCCAACTGTCGGCCGATTTCGGTTACCTCCATACCCTGCAAGATTATGGAGCGTGTATTGAACTCGCACCTCATGGCACACCTGGAAGGTAACGATCTCCTCAGTGACCGACAGTACCGGTTTCACCGCAATCGGGACTGGGGACCTACTAGTGTATGCACCCACTTGTAGTGCGAGGCCCTCGAGAGGAATGGGGAAGCGATTGAGTCTCTAAGGCCTTCGGCAGGGTTTGGCATGCTAGCCTTTTGAATAACCTTCCAGCGTACGTCATTTCCTCTGGTCTGATTAACTGGTAAAAGACTTCCTGAGTAAACGGTCTCTCCTTGGCTTGGCCTTGTTATCGATGGATGCTCATCAGAGCTCATGACGACTTGGGGTTCCTTAGGGGTCTGGTCTCTCTGCAGTTCTATTCCTGCTGCATACCAACGATCTATGCAAGCAAGGTATCTATACAGATGATAGGACAATTATAGAGAGATACTTGCCAGGTGCTTGGGCTAGAAAGCAGCTAATCCAGTCTGAAAGAGAGGCTATAGTAGAGCGTACGAATGTCTAATTTCGGCAGTCTCCAAGTAAGGCGGAGCCAATCTGGTGGGATACAACGCCCCCAAAACACAAGCGTGTCTGTTCACCGCCAAAAGGAGCCCATTCACCTTGGCTCATGCTTTTTCCAATGTGGGATACACCGACTGCCTTCAAATCTTCGGAGTCGAAATTTCCTTTGACCTTAACTTTGGGCGGTTCATTCAGTCCATAGCCAAGGTAGCTTTTTTTATGGTAGGTAAAATCATCCAATGACAAATCCCGCCAGTGTGCCACACTCTTACTGACTAAAAAACTCCCTGTTCCTTCTTTACCTTGGTTCCAGGGCCCTGGTATGCATTGTCATACCTCCCCAGAGCCCCAGATTAGACTTCGATCCCACTGGGCCCCTACAGTTTGCTAACAACTCCTTGAGGCGCGCGGGAACAGTTCGCGCCGTAAGCGACTTGAGCTCGGACCGGTCTGTTACCGAACGGACGGACAGGGAGCTACCCATTGCCCGCCGTCCGCAAGCCCGCGCCTACGGTGCTAAAGCGGTACCTAATAAAGGTATAGCGGTACCTAAAAAATATAGCGCTATCGTTATTTTATACCGGTAGCGTAACCGCAAATCTTAACTTGTTTCGGTCTACCTTTAAAATAAAGCGATACCGTATTTTAATACCGGTAGCGTAACCTTATTATATACCTTAACCGAAAAAGATCCCTGGCCTGTACCAAGTACCGGCGCGACAGATCGCCGCCGCCGATCACCTCCACAAGGATACGGCGATGCTCCTTCCCAAGCGGGGCGCACCTTTTCCGTGTGCTCCACCGTGCCCTCCGGGAGGTCCACGCAGTGGCGACACTCGGGCGTCACCTCCGCATGAATCTTGTACAGGTACTTCCCGAACTTGCCATGTACGCCTAGTACCTGCGTCATGCGGAAGGTGATAACGCCGTGAGGTCTTTCCAGTCATGCCTCAAAGAGGTCCCCTCTTTTTACCGCCTCATTAAACCAAGGTAGCTGCTAGAAAATTCAACGTTCTTGCAAAAGTCCGACGGTACTTCACACCGGGACAGCTTCTAATGTTACACAAAGCACAGGTCCGGTTATGTGTGGAATACTGCAGCCACATATGGGCTGGTGCTGCAAAATGCCACCACCACCACACGCTTAATTGGTGATCCAAATTTGGTTAAATCCAATCTTTAAAGCCTTGAGCACAGGCGTAGAGTGGCTACTCTACACCTGTGCTCAAGCATCCTGTAAAATGTATGTTTCGGTTTTTTACAGGATGCACATTTTGGAGAGTGCAACATACATTAAAAAAAATTAAAACGAATCATGTTTTTTTTTGTTGTTAAATACAGACCCTAATTATTTTGACGACTCTTTTTATTTGAAAATATTTAATTTCTGTGAACTTTAACGTAAAGCAATAGAGTTCAAATTCGCGGTTAAAATTACCGGATACCGGGACAATTTAACGTTAACTAGTACAAATCTACCGGGTACTGGTACAACTAGCCCTTTTTGTATATTTCTTTGTTTTATTGTTATTAAAATTTACACTAATTTAATAGAAGTAAAATATACTAAAATTATATTAAATTATCTAACTAGTCATATAAAATTTATTTATATAAGTCTACTAGTTTTAGCCTAGGACACTTGCAAAGTCAGGGAAGTTCATAACTTCACGGTTATTGGGCCGTTTACCTTACCATTTGAACATTTAAAAATTTGGTTTTATCTTATATCTTCTTCAACGTATCTCTCCTCAATTAAGTTGTTTTTGTTGTTGTTCTGTCAGGGAGGGCCCATATTTGGCATCCATATGTAAGGCATGATAAAATTCAATTATTAAAATATTTAAGTACGTTTGACCGACAGAAGTATCTTTTCATTATTTCGCTTAGCGACCAAAACTTCTTTCAGGTGAAACAGGTGTATACATCTTGCAATTTCTTACTGCATTGTCTCAGTTGGTGATACTAATTGTCCCAAATATCTGTGCTCACTTACATATTCTAACTGTTCATTATTAAGTTTGATAATGTTTTGTTGCAGAGAATTAGTAGCAATTGCTGGAACTTACTTCCATCAGTTACTGTAGCATTTTCTACAAACTCTTAGAGCTTTCCGATAACAGTATCAAATATCTTTCTGTGAAGCAGTAACACTGGCAAATGAGGCAGCCGCAAGCGCGAAGGAACGGCCCCCACGCCCCAGCTGTCAGGATCTCAACCCCGATTTCCAGGCTCCCGGCCATTCGGTAACCGTCCGGACCAAGCCCAAGTCGTCGACGGTGCATAGTATTCCACGCGCGCCTCTAGGAGATGTCAGCCAAACCGTGGGCCCTCACGGTTTTGCTAACATCTCCTAGAGGCGCGCGCAAGGCCAAAGCCTCTTCCTCATTTAATGAATTTGTTTATTAAGGGACAATCATTGGCATTGAAATTTAAGGGCTCATCTACACCTAGATGAGCCCTTAAATTTTTTGGATTGGATCGGAACCTGGTGCTTTTTCTAGTTTCTGTAATACTTCTCAAAAACTAGACAAAGTACCAGGTTGCCGATTTTAAAAGAAGAGGTAGAGAAAGCAACTTATAGAATGTTTTTTCTATCTCTTCTCCTTTTAAAATGAGTAGTTTAAGCTCAAATTCTCGCGTTTCATTGATTAGCCTTGTTAAAAGGTTTGATGTTTGGCTATCCATACATTTTTTTTTTATTGTGTATTACTACGTATACTTTATACGATATTCTAAAGTTCTAATATAAATAAAATATAATATACAATTTATATTTTAGTTATAATACATATATAACTAAAATATAAATTGCCCTATTTATCTCTCAACTTTAGTAACCAATCTTTTGAAGACTCCAGTTCTTTTCTTTGCTCCTCTTGCTTTCTTAAATGATACATATTTTAAACTGTCGGATTTTTTTTATTAGCCTGTTCTGTCCCACTCCTGGGCACAGGCCTCCCTCCACGCTTTCCATTTCTCGCGAGCCCGCGCTTCTTCTCGGTCGGAATATACTTAGTTACATTTTTAGACCAAAATTAACCGATCTTGCCCCATATTTTTTCCTATTGCGAGAATCGCATCTTCCTGTAATGTATTATTCGCCTCAATTGCACTCAACTTAGTCTATTAAAATCGCTAATATGATTATATACAACAATGAGCCTTACTTAGTTATTAGTAATCACTTCAAATATTTACTACTAAAACTAGTATTCATTATTAATTTGTAAGCTGCTAAAACTGTAGTAATTCACGCGTCATTGCTCATTTTAGAATGTGGAACTCAAATTATTTGTACAGGGGCAAACAGCAAGCTAACTGCATTCCCGTTCAAATGAAATTGGCTTAGACTCCATCACATCAACTATCCAAACGTACTAATGTAAACCGATCGAACATTTTTAATTAAGAGTCGAAAAATTGTGTAAATTCATCAATGTACATAGAACTGCTGCGCATGTGCCCCGTATGAAGAAGGTATTTACATGATACGAGAATAGTCGTAGTTCATATTGTTTAAAGTGCAAAGTGTGCATTAGTGTTTCCCATATTTTTATACATGGGCAGGGTACACTGCTCGCAAATGACAGATGGCCGTTGGAGCCAAAAGAGAGGAGGCCCATGTAGACATGGGCCTCCTTCCTTTTGACGTCTATTAGACGTCTTTCGACTGAAATGATGATGATGATGATATTTTTATACACCGCTGAGACATGGACTCTACAACTGAAAATGCCTCTCTAGAAATGTGGTGCTGGAGAAAAATATGTTCAAAATTTCCCCGTCTTTAATTTTAGTGTGATACTAAAAGACTAAAATGTGCACTGATAGAAGATACTTTAACTTTCAGAGTCATTATAGTATACTAGCATCTGCCAGCGGCTTCGTCCGCGTGAATCTTGGTTATTCCTTGGGGTTCAAGCTTGCTCCGTACTAATCGGTTCAACAGTTTATTAGTCAAAGCATAACTGACAGACGGACAAAGTAACTCTCACATTTATAATATTATATAGTTTGGCTGAAGTCGATACTACAAAATTATTTAAATTCATAGTTTTCTGGCTTTTATATTTTTTAATAGGAAAATATAAATTATTTTCATTTAACAGCTCTATCATAACATGCGGCAGTGAGATACTATTTAGGAATTGACCTAAAACAAAAAATTACCTATGGATGGGAGAAAGTACTTAATTCTCACGACGTATTTTCGAGTTCGTGGCATTTGTACGAAATAAATTTTGTCAACAAGATAATTTAATTTCCTGGCGTGGGAGGTATTGTGATGATTGTGTTTGAAAACTGAATTATTAAATACTGCCTACACTTCTTAGACGTGATTTGAGAGTCGCGTTAGCTTTTCTATTGATTTTTTTTTATCATTTCTCATATAAATATACTTATTTTCTTTATTATACACAACATTTGACTGGCCTGTTGGTCTAGTGGTTAGTGGCCCTGACTGCTATGCCGGAGGTCGTGGGTTCGATTCCCACCCAGGACAAATGTTTGTGTGATGAGCACGATCATTTGTTCTGTGTCTGGGTGTTATTTATCTATAATATGTATGTATTTAGAAATATATAAGTATGTTTATCAGCTGTCTGGTACCCATAACACAAGCTCTGCTTAGCTTGGGACTAGACGGTGTTGTGTAATAGTTGTGGAAAAAAAAAAAAAAAAAAAAAAAACATTGATTCTGACAAAAATAGGAGACCCACAATTGGGTTTTCTTACAGCCAACCTTAAGTTTATACATATGTATAGAAATTTATACACGAACTAACTCATAAATACGCACAATAATCAATCAGTCCAATTTTTTAATGTTGTCTTTGAAATTTTCGGCTTTTCTCTTTAATAATTTGCATGTACTATAAACCTAAACCTCACTCTCTCTTTTAGTGAAAACTGCACAAAAATCCGTTCCGCAGATTTAGATTTTTGAGTTTATCAGTCAGACAGAGAGCACGAGGGTAACTTTGTTTTATACTAATATAGTAGGTAAGTATTAAAACTTAAATTAAGAAAGCCCCGAACCAATTTTTTATAAAAAGTACAAATCAAGCCTTTTCACCCTCCAAACCTTTTAGTTTTTCATTTATCATACATTTTTGTAATGTACCTTATATAATAATGTATTTTATACCCAACTATTTGATCCTTATATAACATGTGAATAGCTAAACCGATTTGACAAAACATTTAAATACCATCGCTAGAAAATCTGCTTTCAAATTAAAGAAACTGCATACAAATCGGTTCACCCGTTCAAGAGCTTCAGTACCACTGACAGAGATACATAAATAGTAATCAAAGTTATAACAACCTTCTTTTTGCGGCGGGATGTTAAATGCCAGTGTTATGTACCTGTGCACACACAACGCAGGCAGTAGTCTCGTTTTTCTGCGCGTTTCTATAACAACCATAAGATAACCCCGGGGCCCTGGAACGACGCTAAAGAAGGAACAGAAGTGGTTTTTAGTCAGTAAAAGTCTGACACAAAAGAGCGGGAGAAGTCATTGGATGATTTCCAAAATAAAAATAAAACCGCTCAGTTCCCAGTACGGAAAATAATATATTTCAGACTTGCCACCCTATCTGACATGACTATATTGGCAATCTAATAATCATACTTTATGATCATTGATTATGAAAAAAAAACAGTACTCATGGACACACAACGCAGGTTAGGAAATTCTCGTTTTTGTGCACGTATCTAATACCAATAAGATTCTTAGCCAAAAACAGGCAATAATTGTAAACCTAGCACATCCTTATTGTCATTTATCACTTATAAAATGCTTAAATCATAAACCGTTAAACCCTCTACCAACCAACTTATCTAATCTACATCTCGTACAATTCGTATAAAATCTTGTCAAAAAGTGAAATCTGTTTCAATTAACGTTCCTCATTCGCACATCAGTTTCATTTAGTCTTCTTGAATAAACTTTCTAATTTCGTAACACAAGGTGCTGTTGTATTGAGCACCAGAGGGTTCACGGTAACTAGCGAAAACTAGTCCATTCAAAACATACTGATTAATCAAGTTACGAGAATTTAATGTAAGTATCGTGTTTGGAGTTTTTAGCTTTGTATCTTGTTTAAGTTCTTCAGCATAGCCACGGGCTGTTGACGAAGTCTTCGGTAAGTTTATTTATTATTCCCTCGTAGTGAGAAACTCACACTCAAACAAATAGAAACAGTTATCCCAGTCCGTTTAGTCAACGTGGATAAGATTATGGCGTCATTTCCCCCTGGAGAGTGGCCTGTTAGTGGCCACTTGGGACCGCCAAGTGCCTAATAATTTTGACTTAGTCACTGCCTACAAGTAATACCACTGTTGTGATAATAATCTCGCTTGTTTATGTTTGTGTTTCTAGGCTACTGAACTTTTATTACTGATCAAGCTAGCCTTTGAAGCCAGCTAACAAAAGAAAAACAATGAAATGTCAAAATAAAATCAACAGATTCGCGTTAAGATACGATTCCCCATCAGAACATTGAATTTGTATACTGATAATAACAATACCTCGAAAAAATCATCGTTCCTTTCGTGTTTCAGTAAGCTATTTCACGTGGCAAAAATCTTTGTGTATCCGTCCGGGGTAGGTAGGTATTTTTAAAGATGTTTCCTCGTTTAGTACCTCGTGCTATTGGACCGAATAACATTCGATAATATTGTGCAAAAATTACAGTCTATTTTTTCGGAAATGTGGAGTGTGGGAACCGTTACCGGAACTTTACCCATAAAATAAACAGCGCTTGGTCCGTTTACTACGATAGCTACATGAAACTTTCCACGCTGTGACGAGAGTCCAAAGAAATAGCTCCGGCAGTCACAGCAGCTGTTCCATTGTGCGAGATGTGGGCTATTTGTCATCCCATGCGAATACGCGATGACCTAACAAACTGCCTTTACTTACAAATGCCCCAAAACATAAATCCAACATGTTACTGTTGTTTGGTTTCATACACGCTGACCAATCTTACGTTCAAACAGATTACAAGTTTCTTCATGCTGTCAGGGAAAAAGTTATCAGACAATGTGAATATAAACACGATTATCTCAAGTCCTTGAACTCGTAAAACATTCATTGTACGTCAAACCTGGCACGTCTGTCTTTGAGGATTATGTCATAAGCCTTATTGAAGTTCCAAATAGACGCAGATTTAATTTATAGACCGTCAATGGCCTCCTGAACTGAGTAAATTAATTAGAATTTTGACGTAGGCCGCTGTCAGGCGCTCTAGTAGTGTACCGCATCTCTCGTACCTCTGCACTGGAATACTAAACCCTCCGACCACTCCAACCAAATGGTAGTGACTTAATTAAATATATGTCTGACACGGTCTTAACATTTCATTTAGATATTCAAGAAGCGTCTAAAGTTTTTACAACCGCACGTCATCCGCATGAGATTATCGTAACCTAACTTTGTCCTGGGTTTATGAATATCCGAGGCAATTACTTACGTACGTGTATGGATACAAGCGTTATTAAAGCTCAGGCCCGTTGCAATTTAGTCGCAGCTTTTCTTCCATGTTTTATTGTATATTATATAACTTTACAAGGAATTCTAATTTTGAGCTCCATATAGGTTTTTTATAAAAGCCCGTAAAACGATTATCCAATAGAATATGACATAACATAAGTAAAAAAAGGCCTTTAATAAAAACTTCGTTAAGTCAGTACCGTTTGTAACTGTTTACTTTGTCCAATTTCACTTTTTTGTTGATTTAGTTACGTAACCCGAGTTTGCTATGTACTTATTGGGAATCTTCGATTTGAATTAAAACCAGATTTCATGAACAACGGTCTTTTATTTAACTAAAGAATTATTTTATAGACCTTTTAACTCAAAACAGTCAAGTCTCAGAAAGCGACACTGTCACGGAGGTGTGACAATGTCTAATGACGAGAATCTAATGCCATCGAATGAAAATCATAACAATTTAAAAATTCCGCTTCATCATTCTTTCAAACAAGTAAACTAATAAATCCTCAAGATTTTTGCGAGTATCGTTCACGGGTGTCACCTCCGCTGCCGACTCTCGGAAAGGTACCGAGCACTGCAGTCGTCGCCAACAGTTTTGCGATATTTATTAACAGTCAACCCCTATCCTCACTGATATCCGGAACACGTTCGTTTGATACCGTAACATCCTTACAAGCCTTAGAAATTCGCCTTCTTTATGCAAATATCCCTCGCCATAAGAAAACTTTGAGGCCCTTACATTGTCAAAAGAAAATATATATCCCCAAACAGTTATAAGCTAAGTAGTAAATCAGATCTGATTGTAAAAAGACGAAAAGTTTTTTAGTTTACCAGACTAATAATAAACTGGAAGCCGGCATTGCTTTTATTACAATTTGGGTTACAAAGGGAACATGAAACAATACAGATATTCCTGTGAGTCCGTGTACAATTTATGATTAGATTGCTTCTAATAAAATGCCTTTAAACCATCGCTTTAACGGTTTCAGTTGGCAATTGGCCATTCCAAAGTTGTTTCAATTTAAAGTATTATTCAAAATAGAAGTTTCGATTAGGAAAGCTGGATTAGTCTGCGAGGTTAATCCGGAATTACTGTTCCTTACGGTTGAGAGAGCTCCGTTTTTTGCTATCAGTCGCCAAAAACCAAAATTCTCTAAACTGAGCTTGAAAAAAAAACTATTGATTTATTTTTTTGTTTTGTGGCTTAGCTCCCAAACGAAAAGCGTTTATTACATAAGTTACTAATGGAAGATCGGGTACGGCTATATATGCTATACAGTCACCTCCCCGGCGGGGACAGCGTGGTCTGTTACGCTAACTACACGCTGGTCTTGGCGCAAGGGCAGTCGTACCAGGCGGCGGCCGAACTAGCCATGCGCGGGAGTGCGACAGTCGTGGAAAAGATCTGGTAGTTGGAACTCAAAGTGGCCCTGTACAAGTTTAAGGCATGTGTTCTCATAGCGATCGGATTATGCCACCTCCGTGTTCCTAAATAACAAGGAAGGAAGGGTTACAAGAAAGGTTTACATAAGGAAGGGTTATAAGAAAGGTTTACACAAGGAAGAGTTATAAGAAAGGTTTACATAAGGAAGGGTTATAAGAAAGGTTTACATAAGGAAGGGTTATAAGAAAGCTTTACATAAGGACGGGTTATAAGAAAGGTTTACACAAGGAAGAGTTATAAGAAAGGTTTACATAAGGAAGGGTTATAAGAAAGGTTTACATAAGGACGGGTTATAAGAAAGGTTTACACAAGGAAGAGTTATAAGAAAGGTTTACATAAGGACGGGTTATAAGAAAGGTTTACATAAGGACGGGTTATAAGAAAGGTTTACACAAGGAAGAGTTATAAGAAAGGTTTACACAAGGAAGAGTTATAAGAAAGGTTTACACAAGGAAGAGTTATAAGAAAGGTTTACATAAGGAAGGGTTATAAGAAAGCTTTACATAAGGACGGGTTATAAGAAAGGTTTACACAAGGAAGAGTTATAAGAAAGGTTTACATAAGGACGGGTTATAAGAAAGGTTTACACAAGGAAGAGTGGTTGCGCGAATTTGCTTGATGTTTTAATGGACTGTAGGTTTGAAAAGCGATCTTAGGTTTGTTAACAATATGCAGATACTGCGCCTGGCATGGAATAAATGTATTGGGAAGGAGCACTGACCTTTAGACTTCGTTAGTTGCACGTGGCACTTCGAAGATTGCACGTGGCACCGGCCGATCCTCGTCTTAGCACATTTAAATCACTGCCAGGTCCTGTATTGCACTAGCACAGCACTATTGTGGAGTCTCTGAATGATTGGATCACGAAAATAGTCAATTTTCTTGTAATTTCGAGCGGGCGTGTTAGCGGTGCGGTCACATTCACAATCGATGCACAAAACGTCAATGTCAAATCATTTCTTGAGGTCGTGCGGGGAAATAAACGGAAGGGATAGGATTGCTAGGCCAAAAAAATAAATTACAAAAAACAAAATCGCGGAACATAGCAAATTGGCGCAACCATTCCCCCCGGGTTTGAAGGGTTACCTTCAAAGAAAAGACAAAAAAACAAAAGCGAAACTAAACCCTATTACTAATCTAAACTATCAATACTAGGTAGCGAAACAACTTATAACTAACTATGCCACTACTACTGATTAGGCAGAGGGCAGAGGCGAATAACCGGACGCAGGTACGATCCAGTTGCGGTTTTAACTTTTACGACTCGCGTTATTCCGTTCGAACCCGGAAAAACTTCTTCCACTACACCAAGAGGCCAGTGCAGAGGAGGCGCACTCTCAGTCTTCAGTATCACCACAGTACCGACTGTGACTGGATCTGAAGGAGTGTTCCACTTTTGACGCGACTGCAGCGTATGCAGATAATCTGTCCTCCATCGCTTCCAAAAGGACTGAACTAAGCTATCTAGCAGAGCGTGACGCGGGTGAAGCTGCAGTTTGTCAGTCTCGACATCTAAAGCGGGCAAATATTTAAGAGGAGTCGTCGTCAAGAAGTGAGCCGGCGTCAACGCTAGTGGCTCCGATGGATCACTAGACAAAGTCCGACACAACGGACGCGTATTCATCAACGCCTCTACCTGAGCGAGTACGGTGCTCAACTCCTCGTACGAGAGAATCTGTTCGCCTATGACCCGAAACAGGTGCGACTTAAGGCTTTTAATATTCGCCTCCCAATTGCCACCAAAATGACTAGCCGCTGGCGTATTAAAACACCAATCAATGCGATTCTCAGCTAAGACATGGGCGAATTCACTTTGGTAGTACTTGGAGCGTAAGAATGTATGTAATTCCGAAATATTGCGTCGCGCTCCAACATAATTTGTGCCGTTGTCAGAGTATAAGCGCTTAACGGGACCACGGCGAGATAAAAATCGTTTAAATGCAGACATAAAACCCTGCGTACTCAAATCACTGGTTAACTCTATGTGAACCGCACGAGTTGTCATACAAACGAATAGGCAAATGTATGCCTTTGTGGAACGTATACCACGACCACGGGCAATAGTGACTTTAAACGGTCCAGCATAGTCCGTCCCAGTATGTATGAAAGGTTTCACCGTCTGTACAACACGACAAGAACGATGGTCGGCCATTTCCGGCGCGTTGAAACGCGGGCGGAGCTTAAAGCAGGGCACACATCTGTGCACTCTAGCGCGTATCAAATTGCGAGCGGAAAGTATCCAGTACTTCTGTCGAAGAATGGACATTAATAAATCGGGACCAGCGTGACAATTCACCTTATGGTGATAGTCCACCAACAAATCCAAAACGTGATCCCTGCGTGGTAGAACTACTGGATGCATTTGTTCAAACTCTAACTTAGCATTTCGCAGACGGCCACCGACACGAATGAGTCCGTCTTGCAAAAATGGTTTCAAATGTTGAAGTGCGGGACTACAAGGTTTATGTGATTCTAAACTACGAAATTCTTTTGAAAAATAAAATTTCTGCAACTCTCGAAGTACAACTGATTCAGCTCTATCCAAATCAGCTGCGATTATAGAACCACGCGATGGTAATAATCTCAAAAATCTTAGGACGTAAACTACACAGCGTAATAGTCTCGACCAAGACGAGACTCGATTAGACAACAACAAAACAACTGACTCTTCACGCGGAACTGATACTACAAGCGTATGTTTCTTCTCCTCGGGTGGTTCTGAAACAGTAGCGGGGTTAAACGGAGCATTTGGCCACTCGTTAGGAGTGGTATGCAGCCAGGGAGGGCCACAAAACCAAAGCGGATGATTTAAAATTTGCGCGGGAGGCAAACCACGTGAGAGACAGTCAGCTGGGTTTTCTGTTCCAGCGACATGGAATATATTTTCCGGCGACAATTCAGCTTGAATCTTACGTTCCAAGCATAGAAAGCGTTTTTCTGCGGAGGCACGGGAGCCACCGAGCGAAAAAATATCACCCTTGAAAGGGAGCGCGACAACATAACGACCATCTTTATCACGAGTAGTCGTGCGGGTATAAATCTCCTCAGTGACCTGATCCTCAGGGCTGAGAATAGGTGGGACATTGACCTCTTCAATCTCCCAGAACTTGCGGATGGTAGACTCAAGCGGCGGCTCGACGGTGCAACAGTGCGACACAGTCGAGTAACTATTTAAATAAGCGGGTGCGGAGCCAACTATAACAAACCCGAGAACTGTTTCCAGTGCGTGCGGAGCGGGGTACATCGGAAGACCTTGAATTTTACGTGATAACTGGAGATGCGGGAGAATCGAAGCACCGATCAATAGATCGATATCTCCAGGGAAAGCGTAATTTCCGTCGGCTAACTGCAAGTTCTTAAACTCCGTCAGCATGGACGTGTCAACCGGTACCGTGGGCAACCGTTCCGTAATCTTATCTGCGACTAGCGAATCCATTTCAAACGAAATATTACGATTAAAACGTGAACTAAATATTATTTTAATGGAACCGTGAATGGTTGCCTTTAAACCTCCAAAACCTTTCACTTCTGAGCGGGATGACCAATTATTAAAACTAAAACCAAGGCGTTGACAACAATCCCGAGTAATAAAATTACTCTGGGAAGCGCCATCTAGTAGCGCTCGAACGGTGTGCGGTTTGCCAAAGGCATCTACAATGACAACTTGCGCGGTCGCAAGTAAAACGGTAGTGACTTGAGTACCAGCGGCGGAAAGCGAACACAATGTTACGTCGTTTGCACTTGCAGCAGGCCGCGCGTCACAAGCGTCGCGCGTCTGCGCAGGCTGCTGCTGCGATGGCAGCTTACCACTCTCAAAATGTAAGAAGGTATGATGTCTAGCTAGACATTTACGACAGCTACCACCACTGTTACATGACGTAACCAGATGTTTGTCACTTAGACAATTAAAACACAAATTATTAGTGCGGACAAACTTGTAACGATCACTAGGCGATAATCTCTGAAATTCCGAACACTTGTACAGCTGTGTATGGCTACCCTTACACAGAGAACAGTCAGGTGTTGAGGCGGTATTAACTAGCGTATGTGCAGTCTTGACTGACTTCGATGACGCGTCTATACGGCGATCGGAACCTGTCCTATTCGTGGCTTCATGACGAGCCGACGTGCGCTGCAATACCTTAATATGGTCGCGAATAAAAGATTCTAAATCTTCGAACTTAGGTATTTCTTTGCCGCGCTGAGTCGTTTCAAACAGACGAACAGTTTCAGGATCCAATTTATTTAAACCGATATACAAAAACAAAAAGTCACAGAGGTCATTGACCTTTAGGTTCTTTACTGCACGAACAGATGATGCGAAAATATTTAAAAACTTCTCTAAATTATGATCGTTACAAACGGAAAAACTTTTCAAATCGAATAATTGATCTAAATATGCGGTGGCTACTAATCGCTTATCTTCGTATTTTGTTTTTAAAGTGTTCAAAACTAAATTGTAATTTTCAGCGCTAAACGTAATTCCAGCACAGACAGCCTTTGCCTTACCGGTCAATTTTTCTACGAGATAATGCAATCTCTCGTGATCTGTCAGCGATGTGTTCCTATGTATTATATTTTCGAAACTATCTATAAATAAATTCCAATTTCGAATGTCACCATTAAATTCAGGTATTTGAATTGGCGGCAATCGTGGGCGTTCGCGAGGAGGGTTGGATAAACCACTCGCGGGGGGGGGGGTCTCTAAACTCCTAGCAATACGTTTGATACGACAATACAAGTCATCAAAGGACGACAATGCCTGATAACTCACACAGTAATCAGGATTTAACTCCAACTCTAAAATGTTTATATTCTTAATTGTAGATTTAAAATCCTCGCGCAAACTATCTAAAGTTTCCAACGAACACAAGAAAGCATCTCTAATCGCCAGATCCGAGGTTTGCAAAGATTTATCACAAATTGATTGAACACGTGAAAACTGTGAGTCCCTTTCAGCGTATAAAAGCTTTAACTGAACCTTTAAATCAGTACTAACCTTGGTTCCCTTAAGAGACATCTTGTCTTGATATATTCACACTATACACCCAAACAAACACTTAACGAATTATTAAGTAAGCGATAATTATCAGATAACAATATGGTAGTAT
The DNA here is from genome assembly GCA_958295575.1 of Leucania comma. NCBI lineage: Eukaryota > Metazoa > Arthropoda > Insecta > Lepidoptera > Noctuidae > Leucania > Leucania comma. Next base: position 9,793,844 of record OY282469.1, read on the forward strand.
TGTAAACAACAAAGCGAACGGCGAACGAACGGAATAACCTGTCTATATAATCTATGGTTTATCCGTTTCCTACAAATATTCACTCAACAATGAACGGGTATTTTTGAAATGCGTCTACCTACATGCAATTTGTAGGATGGTCGAATGAATTTTGTCAAGAAAAAGAATGCGATCGATTTATATCTACGCTGATATTTACGTAGCTAACTATAATTATGCGGTGCGGTTGACGGCGTAGGTACCGTAATTATCAATGACTCTTTAACTATACGAGCGAAATAACGTATAGTTGCCTAAATGCCTAGATGCGGGTTTTCTACTATTATATCTAGGTAAACAGGCGCGTTGCGTTTATTCCCTATGGAACAAATACTATATTGCGAAATTACAAGAAAATGATTCACGATCCTGCTCGTAGGACCAAAAAAGTAATGGTTGCGCGAATTTGCTTGATGTTTTAATGGACTGTAGGTTTGAAAAGCGATCTTAGGTTTGTTAACAATATGCAGATACTGCGCCTGGCATGGAATAAATGTATTGGGAAGGAGCACTGACCTTTAGACTTCGTTAGTTGCACGTGGCACTTCGAAGATTGCACGTGGCACCGGCCGATCCTCGTCTTAGCACATTTAAATCACTGCCAGGTCCTGTATTGCACTAGCACAGCACTATTGTGGAGTCTCTGAATGATTGGATCACGAAAATAGTCAATTTTCTTGTAATTTCGAGCGGGCGTGTTAGCGGTGCGGTCACATTCACAATCGATGCACAAAACGTCAATGTCAAATCATTTCTTGAGGTCGTGCGGGGAAATAAACGGAAGGGATAGGATTGCTAGGCCAAAAAAATAAATTACAAAAAACAAAATCGCGGAACATAGCAAATTGGCGCAACCAAAGAGTTATAAGAAAGGTTTACACAAGGAAGAGTTATAAGAAAGGTTTACATAAGGAAGGGTTCACATCGGCGTCACGTCGATGATAAAGTACCTGAGCTTGTCCTCGACAGCCGGTAGAATTTTGAGGAGTTCTTCCGACTTTTGGCTCCCAAACTGGAGCAGGCCGGAGTTACCCACAAGCGTGCAGCCTCCAGCATTAGGCATCAGGACCTCTTGCTCTGGGCAAGACGTCCTGACGCCTAATGCTGGAGGCTGTACGCAGAGATTGTGCAATAAATGGGCCTTTGTGGAGCGCTAATGTGGGCGCCGTCACTGCGGAAGCGAGCGGCAGCCAAGCAGAATGTGTTCCAGAGGGTCATGACAAACCAGATGGTGCGGGGATCCCACACGGTCTCCCGTAAAGTGGCAAGTTTCATTTCCGGCCTGCCACCGTGGGATCTGAAGGCAATAGTCCTTGAACGCATGCAGAATTTGTGCATGGAGATGCAAAGCCGGAGCGAAACTCCGCTGTCGGACTGGACTTCCGGAGAGTTTTCATGGCCACATGTGTCAGCGAATATAGCAACCCAGACCTGGGCACGCCATAATCAAGGCGCAGACGGTAAGCCCCGTTTTGGGGAGTGGCTGGAGTGGCGTCACGGCATCATCAACTTCCGCACGACACAGGTCCTCACCGGACATGGTAAGTTCAGGAGATCCTGCACTGAATTCAGACCACTTAGTCTGAATTCAGTGGTTGGCTCGTGGAGGCGATCGGTGGCGGCGATCTTTCGTGAAGGGCCCTAGTTCAGGCAAAAGTCTGGAGTGAGGTGGAATGCCCAGTGATCGCCTACTTCTGCGAAACAGTAATGCTGGCGAAGGTAACCGCACATATGAGGGAACAGACATCCTCACGCCCCAGCCATCGCGACCCTGACCTACTACCATGCACGGAAGGCGCGGGCTTTATGTACGACTAGCAATAGATATTTCGCCGTCCGGTCGTCCGGCAATTGTTCAGACCGAGCCCAAGTCATCGACAACGCGTAATGTTGCACGTACTCCTTAAAGAGATGTCAGCAATCCGTAAGGGCCCAGCAGGGCCGATGCCCGCTAGGACAGCGGGAACTTTCTGAAAAGAAAACCCGTGATCCTGGAATGCAAAAAGCATTTGAAGGATACAGGTATGGTTTTAGTCAGTAAAAGTCTGACTCGCATTGCCGCTTTACCCTAGAGTGAGAGAAGTCACTAGATGATATATTACCTCCAAAAAACTATTAGATAAGTTAAGCCAACTTCGCCATTATTGGAAACATATTTTTGGACTAAAAATTTTAGGTAGGTACTTCAGTTACCAGGCCACTCACAAAATTTTGCGAAAAAAAGTTTTTATATATAAGGCACTGGCCACTTGTAATTAGTTTGAAAACGTTGGTTTTTTGAAAGTAAAAATACCACTGTTCGAATTCCCTCTACATTTTTTCGAGAGCCAAATCAAATTATCATCTCTCATTTAAAAATGGATCTGCATCGAGAACATTTTGTGCGATGATTTTCTACGATTTTAAATGTGGCCTAAAACCTGATGAGTCATTTTATTGACTTCAAATTGCTATTATGGATGAAGGACCTTCAAAAACAACCATCTACAGCTGGTATAGCAAGTTCAAGCGCGGTCGCCTTACTTTAGGGGATGAACAAAGGAGTGGTCGTCCTACGACGGCTGTCACGGAAGAAAGTGTGTTGGAAGTAAAAAAAAATATTTCAAGAAAACAAGCGAATTACATATGAAGAAATTCAGCATACACTGCAGATTGGTTCGGGAAGCGTTCACAAGATTCTACACGAGCACCTTCGCGTGAGGAGGATAATTTACCGCTGGATGCCGCACAACCTCATCGAAGCTCAGAAGCAAGCCCGTGTGGAGTGGTGCGGTGATATGATTCAAAAATTTGTAGCAGGCTCCTCTCGGCGCGTTTAGGACATTGTGACAGGTGACGAAACCTGTATTTATCAATACGATCCAGAAACAAAGCGTCAGTCGACAGTTTGGCTGTTCCAAAACGAACCAACCAAGAGCCTACGACAGTGAAGCGATCGAGAAGCGCAGGGAACGTTTTGATCGCTAGTTCCATTACGAGACAGAAATCAGCATCAACACCGAATGGTATATCACAAAATGTCTGCCAGAAATTTTGGCTGCAATGAGCAATAAGAGACCGAACACCGGGCACGGGGAACTGCTTCACCGTGACAACGCGTCCGCGCACTCAGCGCTCAAAACGAGGGACTTCCTGGACACCACGCCGATCAGAGTCTGGGGCACTCTCCTTACATTCCTGATCTAGCACCGTGTGGCTTCTTTATTTCTTTATTCCTTAAAATAAAAAATCTGCTGAAAGGCATACACTTTTCATCGCCGGAAGACGCGAGAGCAGCGTTTGAGAAAGCCGTGGATACCTGCCTGCGGCGGACTGATTTTTTTTTTTCGAAAATTGGTATAGATGCATGAAACTTTGTATAGAGAGTTTTTTGAAAAGATTTAATAAAAATATTTCATCCATAGAAGTTAAACTTTTAGTTTCTGAAAACTTTCTTAGTGTCCCACGTATAAATATCACAGCATATCTAAGAACATACATGAAATGTTTTTCACAACAAGTATCTGTCTATACTCGTATAGAGGTAACAGGTTTAATCTAATTTTTACCAAGCAAAGGAATTAAGTATAAATACCGTCCCAGGAAAAATAAAGTCACGGCAGTGGCGGTTTAATTGTCAATTAGGAAGATTGCATTATAATTTGTTTAAAACTGGGGCTAATTTGAGTTATTTTATTTGTTAAAGTTTCTTTTCCGGGTAAGAAGCCTCTCGACCCAAAACAACTACATACAAACAGAAGATTCTTAATAGCATATACATAATCAGCCTTCCCGCTGCTGGGGCCCAGGCCTCGTCTCTAAGGCAATGGGCCATAATCCACCACGCAGGCTCAGTGCGGATTAGTGAATGTTACATGTCTTCGAGTTTTTAGTTCTAGGACATGCCGGTTTCCTCACAAGGTTTTCCTTCACCGTTTTGAGAGCATTGGTGATGAAATAAATGCCACAAAGTAATGCGCCTGGCAGGGTTTGAACCCGCGACCTACAACTCGTAAGTCGGGGCCGTTACCACTCGGCCACCACTGCTCTCTATTAAATTGACCTGACGACTAATATAATAATCTAGACATTGTCTGAAAGCGATCTCTGTGTTATCTGATTGTAAGGTAAATTAATTTGTTACGTATTAATTCACAATTATGATCCTTATCTCAACAATTATCAGTAAATCTGTTGCCAACATCAAAATAATTAGTGAGCACTTATCGGAAAATGTAATAAAAGGTTAATTAACGTCTTTACGAGGATGTTTATTTAGGAATTATGGAGCATTTCCCTGATCATTCATTTATATATCTTTGTTACAATTATTTTACTTGGGCAGAAATAACATTCTTATCGAGTAGCCTTAGGGCATGATCCCAATAAATCTGTGATCATAAGAAAATAACAAACTCTAAGTATACAAAATTACTGTATTCATTAACCTTCTACAATAATAACAAGGAACTTCTGAATACGACTGAGTTTTTGGGCGTGAATGGCTAAGTCCGAAATCACAATGAATAGTGAAAACTTTGAGCCCGATTTTGGTGAATACTAAAACAGCATCATTGTATTTTTTTTTAAGTATATTTCTAGCCTATGACCGAACCACTTGAATAAAATAATACACAATTACACACTTATTGGATTGGTGGATTGCGTAACTTTGGTGATAACGTCCATACAACAAATAATTTAAAGTTAATCGTTGTATCGAGTTACGCAGTCCACCTCAATAGTTACAGTGTGCGCGTAAAGCTCATAACCGCCAAAAATGCAGAAATATCGCTTAACTGACATAAACTCCCCGCTTAACTTGACATAAAGTCTCTTATTAATCTTTATTTTTAGGAATAAATAACTATACAGAGCTCATTACGAGGAATCCGAATCTATAACTCAATTTTCCAAAAATCTTTCCTTAGTTGCTTTTTTAATTATCGCGAAAGCTTTTGCCTACTACGCGGTCGTTAACCAGAAGTCTCATCATCGAGTCCTCATTTTTAGAGATGTGCCCAAAGAACTTCAGTATTAGTAACTGCATAAACGACGAAAGTATGCCCTGTATGTGAAGCTCTTTGAAGATAGAATTATTGGCGCGGATCTTATCTAGACGTTCTACTGCCGTCCTTCCTGATAGCGGATCGGCATTTGATTACATCTTCACATAATTCAATGTTTTAAATAGTGAAACCGAAGTAGATGTAGCCCTGCTCTTCTTTGCAGTTAGGACTCCTTCGGTGTGTTGTTCAGCCCGGTCCACTATCATAACTTTCGTCTTGTTCCTATTTAAAATTTTAATTGAAGGGTTATTGTTTCGAGACGAGTCAATCAAACAAATCTTCTTTAATTCTTGTAAGAGGAATCGTATCATTAGCATAAGTATCATAAGTTATTTATCACCTGCCTATCCGTAGATGTATCCGTCTCCCAACCAACCCAGACATTGCATATGGTGTATTCTGGGTAGGTGTTAAATAATAAGGGTGAAAAAATACACCCCTGATGAACACCCGACTCATTTTATTTTTTCATTTTTAAGTTTTTGTGTGTACATAAATAAATAAATAACGTTTTTTTTTTGTGACGTAACTACAAATTTACAGTTTTCAGATCTTTTCCTATATTTGTGCCATGAGACCTTGCTTCATGCCTTTCAGAATTCTAGGTCAACGGGAATTACCGTGGGAATTTTGATTTCCTTAAGAGTGTCGAAATATATACGTTTTTTGCAGGCCGTATTATACACGCCATGCCTGCACGCGTTTCCGAGACAGAGCCTTGACAGACAGACAGAGTGACAGACAGACGGACAACAAAGTGATCCTATAAGGACTCCGTATTTTTCTTTTTGAGGTACGGAACCCTAAAAATTAAACGAAACAAAAAGTATTTTGTTGAAAATTAACTCCTTTTTTATTTTAAAATATGTCATGATCTTTATTAGCTACACTATTAAATATCGCACACAGTGAATGCGTGTTTTTATTTTTTCTAATAATAATGGATTCTATTCTTTGCTACGAATATTATTATTTTTTAATCCAAAGCTGTAATTATAGTTTTCTTCAAAATCGAGGTCAAGACTCCGTTAAGTATGTTCGATACACGTCATAGTAACGAATTTAGCTACCCACGCCCACTTGAAAAATGTATTCTGTATTTCTAAATCGGCTTAAGAATTCTGAAGATCGTACTGCTTATCTCCAGTATTGTAAATCAATATAGATTAATATATTTTATAGAGGTAGGAGGAATAAGTACGTTTAGCTGTGTTTAGATGAACGTTTAAAAAAAGAACATATTAAAACTTTTTTACGAAAATAAAAGTACGAGTACTATTTGTAGTGAAAGGATTATCTGCTAGCTAGACTCTACACCACCGAGTGCTAACTGTCCAGGTTGTGCTGGGCATTTGGAATCGCGGAACTATAAATTTAATAACCGCTCAAGGAGGCTCCTTTTAAGCACGAGAAAATACAACCGACTTCCAATTAAAAATACAAAAAAAAACAAAAGTGGTAAATTTCGGAAGGCGGTGTTATGGTTATATTTCTTCATTCTTCTATACTGACTTTGAAGTGGGTTGTACCTACTTTTTATAAAAAAAGGTGTTTTTATTTTTCGCCTTTTAGTCATCGTAGCACTCACCTCGCATGCATGAAGTTACGGGTACAAATATTTTTATCTAGGACATTACCGACACCCCGTGTCTCGGAAAGCACAAGCACGAAAAGCCGTTGGTCCCGGTTGTTATTTGTACAGCCCGGCAGAAGGATCTTGGCGAGTCTGAAGTTAGACTCTGCGAACTTCTATGTTTGCGCACTCGTAAAAAAAAATGGTTTAAAAAGGAATGCCAATATAATTAGTTTTTGATCCATCGGCCCTAATGTAGATCTCAAAAAACGTTAAAGGTAGTCAGACGCCAGAAAGTGTGACCATCAGTCTACCCAAAAAGTACTTATCGCTTAGTAGATGATGAGTTGTAGTAAAGTCCTGTGGTGGTACCTTTAGGAATGACATAATGCCCACATTGACTGCATCTACATATTAGTGCTATTTTTCGTTGAGGAATTCCGATCTGTGTCTCCGTAGTCCAGTTCAGCCCGTAGCTAGATACTTACATTGCTGTGGGATTGGCATGAACCTAACAATATCTCGATCACTACTTATAATTTGTTGAATTTGAGAAAGTACACTGGGGTATCTGATATCGAAGAGTTCCACTATCTAGCTCGTCTAGTTCTTCATCATGTTTTTACCAAATTTAAATAGAACAACTTGATCACTAATACTCTTCGAAATTAAACAAGAGCCATCAAAATCTACTAACAATTGGTGGCACAAAAAAGTAATCAAATGAATTGAAAATCTCTTTTTTTTTAATCCGATACATTTTGGAACAAAAATTTGACTAAGACCGATCGTTATTAAAACAGATTTTGAACGTTCAAAATGAGTCCATTGTAATTAAGAAACACCCTGGAAGTAGGTTAAGTAGGTTAATGAATCCTGGCACTAAGCCGAAATTATTCCTAGGTCGAAGAAAAACAACTATTCCTAAAAAAACGTTCTTAAGTATAAGTTAATGGCATAGAAAATCTTTTTAACAACGTCAGTTTAGTGTGGTAGGTAAGTTCTGGCACCAAGCGCACTAAATGATTCAGGAAATTCAGATTACGATGGTCGGTTAAGTGGGTCGTACTTCAAATAATATTTATAAAATATAGAGTACTTAGTACGTTCCCACACTTAAGGCGAGAGCAGTCTAAAAGCTTCACTGTGTGATGTAGACAAAATTAATGGTAGTTGTGATTACAAACGGCGTTTGACATGCCATGGAAATCTTTCCGGTGAAGATAAAATATTGCTTTCAATAACTAAGAGGGCCTTTCTTGATCCGTCTAGCAGCATATTACAAAAGGTATAGGTAGCATAGTTTAATTAAAAGCTTGTTGTTTCATCCGACGCAACACAATGCAATATTTTATAAAAAAGCAAACGCGACAAAAGAGAGCCTTAACGCTTTGTTGACATTTAGTAACTACCTCTATTCACTCGAATATTTCACAAAGTTTACTCCAGAAGATACATGTTTTTTTCGAAATAATTTTCGTCACTCAGAATCTCTATAAAATGTGTAAAGAAAATGTGTGAATATATTTTCTTTACTTTTCTAAATTTATGAGTACACTAGCTTCTTTCTGCCAGCGGTTTTATCCGCGTGAGTGTCGGTTTTTGCAGACGCGAAGACGGATAAAAAGTAGCCTATGTCTATCCTTGGCGTTTAAGTTTCCTCCGTACCTAACTTTATCAAAATCGGTTCAGTAGATTGGAGACAGACAGACCATATTAGTATGGATTTATATGAAAGGTCAGTTTACGTAAAATTTTTGAGAAATAGCAAATTTTCTGAGGTATTTACTGGATTAGTTTTACACAAGTTTATGTTTTGATTTCAATAGAAACACAGAAACCATCAGATATCTAGGCTATGGTTCTAAAATATCTGATCAAACTTGTGATAGTTAGTTTCTTCATTGTGTGTGTCTTTCTTTCATAATAACGTTATAATCATGTAAGAGAGACTGAAAGGGGAGTCGTCACGGATGGGGCACTTTTAAACTCCTAGTTCAATGTGTAAATGATCTCAATAATGCAGATGGATCGATATTGATAGTAAGCAGATACTGTCAGAAACTTTTTTTTTGTTGCGAATCATTTTATTCTAATAAATAAAAAAAAATAGTAGACTTTTCCAAGAGAACAAAATTATTCGCTATAATGTGCTTGTCTGCATTTAATTTGAGCTAAAAGAAATAAAAAATTGTAGGAGATAACTGGATTGTTATTGCCCAAGACAGGAAAAAGTGGAAAAAATTAAGGAGGCCTATACCTACTCGTGTAGAGTATTTAATTTATTTAATGAAATTTTAATACGATGAAATTGCTTAATGTTTTGACTACGTTTCCTAAATTGACTATGACATGATTGTTATTTTTAATGTACTTTTTACTATAATGTAAAAATGTGAATATTAGTGATTTGTCATAATGTTTTAAAACAATATTTTTATATTTAAATGATTAATAATTAAATGTAATTGAATATTTGTTAGGGAAATGAAAGGCTTTATTATTAATTATTATTATTCAAATATACTTTAAACACATCTTTTCTTCAACATAAACTACCGACAGTACGTTCATATTTAATATGTAATAATCCTCAATCGTGGACATACATGGTCTTATCATATATTTATTTCTTATTTTATTTATTTATATTAAGGTACTCCAACGACTTATTCACTAATCTTCAAATTAAATACATTGAAAAGAAGTCAAAAAAAAAAAAAATATGTCAAATGTCAATAAATAACCCGCCCCTGATCGTACCCGGTGCAAAAGTGCCCATAATACTCGCCGCATTACCTCGCTGAATAGCGATGGCCAACCTTTGCACCAAGAACGACCTAGACCGGGAGTCACCCGTAGCCTCCTCGAGCTACGGCCCAAATCCCTTACAAAACACTTAGCCTCCATACCCCAACTGCCCAGAGTTTCCACAGCTACCGGCACAAAATGGTAAAGCCGCTCCAAGCAAGCATACTCACTAATTAAATATTACAACAAAATAACTTATATTTATATTATTGTGGTGAACTTGTCACTTATAGAAGTACACAGCTTAAACATAAATTAAAAAATACATACTTACAATTAATGGGATCTATCTTAGAGTGATCTTAAAATAAACTAATTTTCATCTTATAGAACACTTGTAGATACTTTGTTCCCCAGAAATATGTAAGAATAAAGCAAATGCATATAAAACAATGACTAGTCAAAATGAAAAAGGTTTTCAGGTTCCATGGTAAAAACTGAAACGTACCGACCGAGTCGAATTTAGTACGTTCAATTGTATTGTGCTGCGTCAGGCATGGCACGACAACAATGGAAGGATGGTTTTCGTTTACACAACTTTACAACACTAGCAATTGTCAGAAACGTTGAAATTCAGTTTTTTTTTTTGTGTTTCATGACTGGACCACTCTTCCTGGAATGAGAACTCGTACCTACATAGTTATAATTGGAGGAAGACTATCTGAAGTATAAGCCTATAACTAGTGGTGTAGCTAGTCCCATAGGGGCCCCGTATCAGAATTCCCACCGTATAAAAAATTATGCTTTTTTACAAATGCTTAGTTTATCCTACGAGACAGTTGTGGATAACATGTTGCGAATTTTTGCCTACGTCGGGACCCCTGTAAGACGGGGGCCCGTATTATTGATACGGTAGATACGGCGTTAGCTACGCCCCTGCCTATAACCTCAATCATTTTCCGTATGTATTCAAAAACCGATAAAGGACAGAAATATTCTTTTGTAATCAACGCAATGTCGCGAATAATTCCGAATAAATTGTATCAATTCATATTTTTCATAGGAACCGTGCTTTTGTTGCAGTTCGTGTAACAATAAATCACGTTGTGTATTGTCGCTCCCACAATTCCTATCTTTTTTCTATAGAAATTATAATAATAATTCTTCCATACTCGATTACTCGCGAAAGTTTAGGCACTGAGAGGCGTACACAGTTTTCTGTACCTTGTACCCACTCATATTATTTTCAGTTCGGCAGAAAAGTCTACGTAAGGAAAATACAAAAGTCTCAGAAAGAGACAAATTTATTATTTGAATATTTTCGCGTTGAGTTAGCCGAGTTGGATAAACAAGTTTCGTTATAAGACAACTTTCCAGTTGTGAAGATGTATCAGAGATTCGGAGTTGGGATATATTTCATCCGGCACTGTCACTAGTAGATAAAGCACAGCGGAGAGCCAGGCTGCCGTTAATAGGTTATAAACCAACAAATATTAGGAGAAATATTACAGGCAGTGGACGTGTGATGGCTGGGGATCATATTTTTAATTGCCTCTAAGTTGGTGCTACCATGATGTTAACAATGTCATTTGTGGCACCGGGCCAATTTACGGAGAATTAATTAATTATTTGTAGATGTATTTTTTGTGAACATGCGGTCTTTTGTGCAAGCTCCGTCATCGGAATCACTCAACCATAAATATTGTATTCTTTTTGTAATTTTGAGACTGCAAAACCGTCTTGGCTTAAAGTCGTAGATGTTAAAAAGTTTGTCTATTGATAAAAATTAACCATTTCTTTGTGCACGTACTCCGAATGTTACTCGATATACTTACTTACAATATGTCATCGGATTTGAATTGTCGTCAAAAAGTTTTGTTTTTTTAATAGAATCATAACCTATCCTAGGTTCCTAGAATCGAGGTTTTTTCTATGACAGATTTTGTTTGGGAAAATGTGAGTGAAAAACCGCTTTTTTTTTTGTTTTGTCAAGCCTTACTTTTTCCTAGTACATTCGTGGAATCAGTTTCCAGTTTAAATATTTCTGTTGGGAAGCTTTTGTAATAAATAAAATTCAAATCTTTTATAGGATTTAACATCAACTCCCTATAGAATTTTTCCCAGTATTTTGTAATCAACTTAGTTTCCAAACGATTTTCGCTCAGTATTTTTCTAAAAAAAAAAATGACGTTCCTGGAAATTAGTTTCCTTGAATTACCCGTAAAAGAAGAACGGAACCGCAGAAGCAGTTTTGTTAACCGTGTACGAATGACGCAAAGACATTTCCCTTTTCCTGTAAATTATGTAACTCCGCCTCTTGATATTTACGCCTCCACACACTGTTTAAGATGAATGGGTATTTACCTACAGTGAAATAGCCGTAATTGTGGTCAGTACCTACCTGCCCACTTTTCATTGTTCCTACTAATATATTGTCGATACCCAAAACTGTGAACAACTCGACTATACTGCTAATATATGTAAATAGTTACGGTCGCCATTTTTTGATATTGTATTCCGTATAAACAGCCTATCGACCACTTTGCATACAAATTGTACATTCTTCTCAGCTGTAGAGCGCAGACCTGTATAAATTACCGTCACATTGTTCCAACCGTTTAGCTTGATGTTTCAATTTCGCCTCACGAACTTGGAAGTGTTTTGAGACGATATTATCTAAATAATTTAAAATTTAAGTTTAGTCTTTTATTTCAAGGACAATGCACTGCTCCGTAATTCTTCCAGTCTCACAACAAGCTTCCGTAGAGTATTATTGTCTCTTCTATAGGTACCTACTTCTGGGTATTTCTTCCAATCAAAATTCTAAGCACACAAATTGAATCGTTTATCAAATGCTTAACGGGCTGAAAATCGGTGCTGTTCATCTTTGTAAACTTTAATACAATACCCTGGCACACATCTGCTGCTACTCATGCCAAAGAAAAGAAAAACACTTTCTCTTCAATATTATAATATTTTCATCTTTTGTTGTAAGATTTCCGAGGTAGGTGTAAGCGTATAAGACATTGATATATATTGCGAGTGAGAATCGGCCTCTTTACATACAATAACGATATTTGCGCTAGGAATAGAGGGAAGAAATAGAGTCCCGAGCGGCTCCCTTCACGGGTTACGCTGATTAATTCTTTGAGATACATATCAGAACAGGAAAGGTCTTAAAATGTGGCATTGGGGAAAATACGCGTAGGTATTCTTTCTAGCATTGTTGTCGGCTCCTAGGACCTTTATGGAGCAAGATATTTATGTAACAGCCGCATTCACACGTTAGTTTATGCGCTGAAACAAAAACGATACTGCTGATCGCTGTTTTAGTTATTTATTGCAGAGTGGAAACTTTTTTAGTTTTTTTTAAACTTCTTATTGACTATGGCAACTTTTATGTATGTTATTTGGGTGGGCATAGTTCCTCAAAGGCGCATGTAAGTATGTACTTCGGGTGAATATATTTACATCGTTTTTAACTTACTGTAGACATTTCTCTTATTCACAAATCCCACTTTTTGCGAGCTACTGCCATTGTATATGATTTTTTCTTTACTCTGCCTTCTGTGCATATATATAGACGTGATTACTTAAGTCTATCATGAATAACAACGTCTTAAACTGTTTGACAAGACCTACGCCTTGACTAATACAATTTCCCACCTGCTTGACAAAGTTTAGTGACAATTACCGCGAGCCGTAATACGTTAGTTACGTAATTAGTTAATTAGCTCTAGAACGGTTCCGTGCGTTTCGGGCTGAGTACGATAATGTTATGTTAGGCTCATGTGTCACGCACGGTACACGCTTGCTATCAATTATATTCGCAAGCTGTACGGGTCAATGCACTTCGTAATTTAGGGCTTTAGACTACCTGCTACCTATATGGTGCTGCTAAGCTACAAAGACGAAGTTCAGCGTGTATTCAAAACCATGTTACGATAATATGACGGCTGAAAGCAAAACATCGAAGACAAAAACGATATTACAAAGACTACAAATAAAATCAAAGACAAAACTACAAGTGCTTATAAAAATATATTCAGGAAACAAAGAATATAAATGTTTTAGATCGAAATTAAATTGAATATATATGTAAATTGTAGGTAACCTTTTAAACCATTATAGTATTATAAAATATCATATAAAATAATTACGAGTAAACCCGTAGGTAAATTGAAAATATATGTTATTACATCGACACCGTACCCCTAGGTCCCCTCAGATAATTAAATAAAAGTCATCACTGTTAAATCGAGCAAATAATTACATAATATGGTACTTGTAGAGAACCTTCTCTACAAATACCATCATATGTTTATATATTATGTACAGTCAGGGCTCAAAAGTGCAGTTGCACTCTACCGATACTAAAGTATGTAAAGAATCATGGTCAAAATGGGCGTAAGTCCAACAGATTTGAAATATATCTCAAATTAAAGCTTATAATTACTACTTTATTTTATACTATGGCAGCAAATAGCTAAGTCGCCGGAGAACAGACATAGAGCCAGTTGAAAATATACATTTTTTTCTGTATAAATACTGAAGAATTGACTACATCTAACACGTTTTTTGAAAAAAAACTTTGTGTTATAAACGTGGCCCATACGCAGGTAGCAATGTTTCCTCGAATTCACCACCACTACTACCTCAAGGCGCCTCTCAAGGTGTCGCTGCCTCGCCGCGCGCCGGTGTCGCAGTTCAATTTTTACTTGTTATTTGCCTACGTTATGTTTTTTCGGTATCATAAATTGATTATAATACACGGCATATAAATAACAAACAATTACATAATAGAAATATCAACAATAAAAAAAATATACTAAAAAAAAAACGGAAGTGGTAACGTGCAATATACAGCCTATATACAGCTTTAAGTGTAAAATGCAGCTTTAAATGTCAAAAAACTCTTAAAGCTGTTTAATTGAGTTATAATACTCTGATATATAACCATAAGCGTACGCGGATACCTTTATGCAGCCTAAAGTTTTACACCTTTGTACAGCACTTATACAGTTCTAAGCTGTAAATCGGCTGCTTTATTGATGTTTCATACGCTTGCGTGCTGCTTGGGTCGGACCCCATGATCCGAGGAACTTTTTTTTTTGGAAAATCATCCAATGATCTTTCCCAACCTTAGGCGGAGCGGGAGATAGTGTTAGACTTTTACTGACTAAAAGTACACACCGGTTCCTTCATTGTCTTCATTCCAGAGCCCCGGGCTAACTTCAACATTACCCACGGCTTCAGTAGGTTTCGACACTCCTGGGCCGCTACGGTTTGCTAACATTTCGTGAATAATACACGCCGTCGACGACTTGGACCCGGTCCGGACGGTTTCCGGATGGTCGGACAGTGAGCTACCCATTTTGGCCGGAAATCGGGATCGGAATCCCTTTAGCGGCTGGGGCGTGAGGGCCGTTGACTCACGCTTGCGGCCTCCTCCTTTGCTAGCATTACTGCTTCTCAGAAGGATGCGACCGCCTGCTACTCCTTCTCGCTTCGGACCATGGCCTGTACCAAGGCCCGGTGCGAGAGATCATTACCGCCGATCGTCCCCACGAGGACACGGCGGTAGGCTTCCCAAGCGGGGCACACTTCTACCGTGTGCTCCACCGTGTTTTCCGGGTGGTCCACACAGTGTAACACCCCGGCGTCACTTCTGCACGAATGCAGTGCAGGAACTTCCTGAACTGACTTGCTCGGTGAGAACCTGTGTTATGCGGAAGGTGATGGTATCTTGGTTTGGGACGACATGCGCCATTTATTGCCCCCGCGCGTCATTTGTTAGATGTTGTCATTGACCGAGACGAAGTTTAGGTGTGTGGAATGAGTTCGGGAGTTTATTTGTATTTGATTTACTTAATACACATGCTTTTCATTAAAAACCGTTCAAATAACATTTTATTTTTATTTAATGATGTCCATCTAGTAATTAAACAATACGTAATTATTAAAAGTTTCTTGATTATTTCATTTTGATAAAACAGTTTTTCAAGAAAACCCGGTGGATATGACTGGTATTATTTATATAATTTCGATTCTGGCATTAAGCCCTAAGAACTGGCCCTAGTTGCACTTCTGTTGGTCTAACGCCCAGGTTTCATACAAAGCCCCTGATCCTTTTCTTTTTAAAAGAGGGTCAATGGATCATAATCGATTTAGTTTGTAGCATAGAATATAAAGTATTGAGTAAACTAGTTGCAGAACACTGGAATTCTACAAAGAAATTTTAGACGGTTTGGCATTGTTAGAGCGCAACTGAACTTTTGACCCCTGACCGTACATTGGAACATATATACTTTAAAGTATTCGCAAACTTGACAAACAATTTACTTTTTTATTATTATTATTATTAAATTTAGACCCTAGTTTTCTAAATTTTGTTTTAAGTGTGTGTATCCATGCGTGCCAATTGAAATATTTTTTCATCCCCATCTGGGAAAGAGTATTTTTGCTCTTCGATATCTTAGTGCAAAGCTGTTTTTATCCGCTAGAGGATAAAGTAAATTGAATTTAGAACATCGTGTGAACTAAGTTTGTCAATTCATAGTATCTTGTGATTTTAAATGTTTTTTTTTAGCATTTAGTCATTTCCTCGCTGAGGTGGGATGAAAAGTTACTTGTTGCACTCGAGTGCAAAGATTTTTCACCTCGCGCTCTTTTGCTTTTCTCGCTATCGCTCAGGATTCTAAAATTCGCTTGCTCGGTCATCAAAATTGAGCACGCGATATTTTGTATAACATATAACTATTCTTTCTTTCTAATTTGCATTTATTTACACTAATACTGGGTTAGATCAATAGATGGATGAATGCATTAAATGGATAGTCTTTAACTCTTACTGATCCCACAGATACATTGTCTATTTCAGAGACCCTTTTTTATTATGATAATAATTAATATTTAGAGACCACTATCTAACCTGATGGTAGGCCATGATGTGATCAACGATGGAGCACGCTTGTTTTGAAGTAACCTATTCACTCTTGAGTTAAAGACCACTTTTTTTAAGTGCGAAAACGTCGAATGATTTCTCCCGCTTTAGGATGGAGTAGGTAGAGTGTCAGACTTTTACTGACTAGGACCCACTCCAAGGTTCCTTCTTTGCCTTGGTTTCCCTTTCGGAAATGAACTCATTACTCCAGTAGCCTTTGTCCCTGCTGGGCCCTTACGGTTTTGCTGACATCTCTTTGCGGCGCACGTGGAACACTATGCGCCGTCGAAGACTCCGGCTCAGTCCGAACGGAGAGCTACCCTTGGTTTGTCGTTCGCAAGCCCACGCCTACGGTGGTTGGAAATCAGGACCGGAATTCCGACGGCTGGGGCTTGAGGAAGACCGTTCCATCACGTGTGAGGCCACCTCTTTCGCTAGCATTATTATGTACTTCGCAGACGGAGGCTGGACTTAAAGACCCTCAGGTTGTAGAGTTGTAGCCCAAAACATTTTTTGCCTGGGGTTGTTCACAATCTACCGACCGGTGGC
This sequence comes from Leucania comma, assembly GCA_958295575.1. Classification (NCBI taxonomy): domain Eukaryota; kingdom Metazoa; phylum Arthropoda; class Insecta; order Lepidoptera; family Noctuidae; genus Leucania; species Leucania comma. The sequence continues at coordinate 9,810,747 of OY282469.1, forward strand.
GCAACGCCGTACGTCTCGTTCCGATGATAGAACGGACTTCGGAATAAAATAGTGCAATCATGAAATATACAAGTAACTGTTACATTAACATAAATATATTTTTTAAGGTTGAACCATCCGGTTTCATTAATGTCCAAAGGTTAATATATTTTTTATTCAATAATTTTTTAGCTTACCTTGTAGTTTCACTAAAAAGAGAACGGCTTTAAACAAATAAAATATAATAGCAAATTGTTTACTTGATTGGAACATCGACGTCAAAAATGAAATATCTAACCTGTTTTGAGTTTTTCAATTTCAGCTTTGAATACGAATTTATGATAACTCTCCAATAATCATATACGCCGTCTGTCCATCTGGACAGGCGTCTAAATACTTTATGTATCGGATTCGGAACTGGTAGAAAACCCAATGACACAATATTTTAACATTTGAGAGAAAAATGTTCGAAAATTTTAAGTGATTTATGATGTAAAGATTAACTGTAAGAATAAGAATAAATTTGTTTAAGAAAGTAAAGATTACAGAGTGTGTGTTATGTTAGAAGAACATTTTGTTTTAATTGAAAAATTAAACATCAGAGGATTTTCAAATATGATTTTTAAAGACTTCCTACAACAAGGCGAGGCCAGTTCTATAGAAATAATAAAAACAATAATAATAATTTATTGGACTGCATCATATTGTACAAGCAAACACTTACAAATAACACAAAAAGTAGCTAATACTGTACATTGTGTATATATGTGTAATACAGCTAACACTTACAAACAACACAAAAAGCAAATATTAGAGAATAAAAATAGTATGCTAATAGTATTTGTAATGAATTCTGGTGCCCAAGGAAAGATTTAACTTGTGTTATGGGTACCAGGATTCTCACACTAGTTTTATAGCATACATTACATCAGAAGGTAACAAAGTAATCGGTCAAAAACCAAAAAAAAACAAAATAAAAAACAAGAACAGCCCTTTCATGTATGGAGTGTTGGGTATGTGAGTTGTGAGGAATGTGTGTTTTTTTATGCACGGAGGATATATTTTGAAAAACTACAACTTCTTTTTAAAGTCCTTTTCTGTTTCGTCATAGCTCTTCATCTGTAACCAGTCATATACCCTCTCTTTACATTTTACAGAAAGACTGTAAGATTATCTAAGGAGTCACAGTTTTTATTTTTACGAAAAAAACAAGGGAAGATATACTTTAATTTACCGTAACATCACTAATAATGTAAAATCATAACTAATAAGTACAAGCTAGGAATTTAATACAATACTAGCGGTTCCGACAGACGTTATCCTGTCCGAAGGCATTTCGTAAGAAAATAAAATTAAAACGGCTGCAGCGCCACTTATCGAGTCCAGTTGCAAATTTAAACCATCCAGGGACCGACTTCTTCTTCTTTTCGAATCGATGGTAAACTTGTTAAATTGTTTGGGTATGTCGCTAAGTTAACTGCAGCATCGGTGGCACTCATTAATTCCTCCAAAGTGTAGGTGTAAGGGCACTTGGGACACTTCTACGTGTAGCTCCTATTTTGAACAAGAGCACCACTCTCACATTGAATATCTGACGGATTTATAAATCCCCATATACCCAAGTTGTGTTTGCAGCGGCCTACCTGGGTGCGCAGCCGATTTAGTGCCTTCCATATAGACTACTGCAACTCACGTCCAGGCGGGAGACGTTCTTGGGGTTTCAAAAAGTCGGACGGTGGTAGAATATGTTCTTTCCGAAGCTTGATTCTTTCTTTAGGTGGTGAGTCAAGGGTGGCCTGTATGCTGCGAAGAAACCTCTTTCGGCTCTTAAGTCTACTTGGAGCTTGGGAATCATATTCGGAGGGACTCACTTAAATAAACACACAAATTTTCGTCCAAATCGGTCAATCCGTATAGGAGAAATTAGGTGAGAAAGACACATACAGAAGAATTATACATATATTATGTTACCGGCAATCTGTATAATTGGGGTATTCTATACAATACCGGATACGCAGCCGGTAATGTGTGTAAAAGACGAGAGCCGGGAAGGAGGTGATGTAATTTTAGGGCAGCCTGACATAGACACGAGTACGGGTTAGGTTATAATTTACCCATCGTGTTTATTTTTTTATCATCATAATCATCATCAGCCTTTTAATGTTACTGCTGGGACTCAGGCCTCCTCTCTAGGAGAGAGAATGGGCCGTAATCCACCACGCGGGCGCAGAGCGGATTGGTGGATGTCACATGTTTTCGAATTTTTTTGGTTCTAGGACATGCCGGTTTCCTCACAATGTTTTCTTTCACCGTTTTGAGAGCAGTGGTGATGATATAAATTACACAAAGTAATGCGCCTGGCTGGGTTTGAACGCGCGACCTACAATTCGTAAGTCGGGGCCGTTACCACTCGGCCACCACTGCTCTCGATATTTATGCTGGTATTTTTTTTATAACCACCTGAAAATAGGAGCCTTACTTTAAACCCCAAAGCCTAACCTAATCCTAGTATTGTATAGAATACTGAATTATACAGATTGCCGGTAACATATATAAAATATATAAATACTAAAATTGTGAATAAACATGTATGATACTGAACTGTATGACTGTAGCTAGGTTCCATGTACTGACTTTCAAACAAAATCCCGTCATGCCTCCATCATCTACGGTCTTTATTAAATTAGAAACGTCAACTCGAACCTATTCAATTACTAAAGGGTAGCAACTATTAGGAACTGTAAATTGAATCATTCTGTGTCTAACGGAATGTCATTCTGTTCCAGTATCCATTTGTTTTCGCTTCAATTTGGTGCGTGTTGCGTTACGATACGTACGATGAAACACGACAGACTACTGACGTTTTACGAATGCGTCTCCAACAGTAATGTGATCCTCCAAACTTCCTGCTTTGATACTTTCATGGACAGTAAACAAACGAGTATTACGGATTCTTATTTCATTTTGCTCGTAAACGTTCACTGTTGTATCACTGTCTGAAGTGACTTTGGTGTATTGTTTTTTGTACCCGGCACAGCTTAAAATGGCTTTATTTTTCTATTGTACAAGGTGTCTCAAAAGAAAGTTCACATTTAAATCTTTTTTTAAAAGAAAAGTCTTAGCTTTATTGAAAAAATGTTTATTTTATATTGAAGTACACTGTTTGGGAATTTATTTTTTAAAAATAACATCGTCCAAATGTAAACCGTTGCGCTCTCGGCATTCATTTAGTCGGGCACTAAAATTGCCTATGACAGCTCGGCAGGTAGTCTCCGTGATGGCTGCCATTTCATGACGGATATTTTCTTTTAATTGTGCCAGGGAAGTCGGTTTATTAGCGTAAACTTTTGATTTGACATAACCCCACAGGAAAAAATCCATAGGCGTCAAATCGGGACTCCGTGGAGGCCAATTTATGTCACCTCGCCTGGAGATTAATTTGTTCGGAAAAATTTCTCGAACTCGAGGCAGAGATCTGTTGGACGTGTGTGAAGTTGCTCCATCCTGCTGGAACCATGTTCTTTGGTTGTAACCAGGAAAGTTTTGCAGTTGGGGTACGAAAAACTCGTCTAACATCTCCACATAACGCTCTGAATTCACTGTGAGTGTGCGTCCCCTTCCATCTTCAAAAAAGTAAGGGCCGATAATTCCTCGCGCCGACATCGCTGCCCATACGGTGACTTTGGGTGAATGTAGCGGTTTCTGATGTTTTTGTTTTGGGTTGGTTGCACTCCAGTAACGACAATTTTGCTTGTTTACATGCCCATTCAGGTGAAAATGGGCTTCATCGGAAAACAAGATGTTGGTGAACGTTGGAAAGCGCTCAATCATCTGATTTACAAAGGCAAGCCTCTGACCAGCATCTTGAGGCTTCAGTTCTTGCACTAACTGAATTTTGTACGGGTGCAGCTTTAAATCTTTGTGTAAAATGCGGCATAATGAAGATCTGTGCACATTTAAAGCAACAGCACGCTTCCGAATCGAGAGGTTTGGATCATCTCGAATAGACTGAGTAACACTGTCCACGTTTTCGGCTGTTCTTGATGTTCTTGGTCGCCCAGATTTTGGTTTCTCCAGAGTTGACCCAGTCTCTTCAAACTTCTCAACCCATTTTGCAATGAGACGAGTGCTAGGCGCATCATTTAAGTGACGAATATGTCGAATACTGCAGAATTTTCTACGCGCTACAGTCGCCGAATTACCGTTTTTGTAAAACTCACGTACGCACAAAGAAAGAAAGAAAGAAAGAAAGAAAGAAAAACACAACGCACGGTCCGCACCAGAGAAACGCTCCATAGCGACTAAATTCCCAAGAGCCAGACTACCGACTGACATACCCCCCGCGCCCCTCAGAATAGTTGCTTTCGCGTAATAAGATAAGCAAATGTGAACTTACTTTTGAGACACCTTGTATTTAGTAAAACTAGCAGAGCAGCTGAAAAACAATAAGGCGTCGGTCTTTCCTATTACAATATAATTGTAATTATGTAGTGGAATTATTGCAATTAAAAATTACTGTTTTTACTTCATCCTCATCGTCATCATCATTTCAGCCGAAGGCGACCACTGATGGACATAGACCTTCTCCAAGTGTCGTCTCAACGACGGGTCCTGTGCGTTTGGCAGTCATCGAATTCCCGCAACCCTCACCAGGACGTCCGTCCACTTTGTTCCCACATGGTGGACCGACGACACTGCGTTTTCCAATACGCGGCCATATACACTATCTATCAGTACCGCGAGCAATGTTACCTGCCCAGTCCCCTTAGTTCTCTCGCGAATATCTTAATTTCTGATTCGATCCCAGCTTAATCATTCCCATTGCCTTTTTAAAACTATCTGTCAGTATATATTTGAACAAACGACAGCCGATGTGACGAGTGATAATGCACATCAAACAAAAATTATTATTATATCTAGTCCATACTGTCCCACTGCTGGGCAAAGGCCTCCCTCCATTCCTTCCAGTGTTCTCGGCTTTGAGCCACTTCCTACCAATTTCCAAGGAAGGCATTAAATCGACCCGCCATCTCCTTCTTGGTCTGCCGCGACCCCGTCTGACCAACCAACTCTGTGTTTTACGGGCCCACAGAAGAAAATAATACTGAAAATATTAGCATTTTATCTAATACAGCGGATCCTAACGGTGCTTTATGTGAGCTAAAAATATATGATACGCAAAACGTTTTACCATTTTTATTATTCATTTTATTGGGCATCCAAGCGCATGCAACTAGATAAATAGATAGATGGAGGCACAGTATTCAATATGTTTTTTGATAATTCTGAATGATTTGATAACATTTATTTTTTTTGTTACAAATAATTATTTAAATTGATATGGACTTTAGACATAATTTATTGTGTAACGGTTAATTTAATATCTAATAAATTATACAACATTCGTTTTAGTGCGATACCCGAAACATGTGTCTTGTATTTTTAGGTAAATAATAATCTATGAACATGAACATAATCATTACTGTACATTATAGTACATTTTATAACTGTATCATGAAAAATCATAAAGTTATAAGCTTGATAAGTACTAGTTGTCCGCACAAATATCTGGCCACCGGGCCATTCGTGCCACTGAGGGTTTGATGTTCTCCTATGCTATGACCTGCCGTAACCTGTGTTGTACCTAGTGTCGGTGGTGTCCAACGTGACCTTTTTTAAATATTATTGGGAATAATATTATATGGTGTAAAAATAAAAGTGTTTATATGTTACCGGCAATCTGTATAATTCAATAGTCTATACAATACTAGGATTAGGTTAGGCTTCAGGGGTTTAAAGTAAGGCTCCTTTTTTCAGGTGGTTATAAAAAAATAGCAGCATAAATATTGAGAACAGTGGTGGCCGAGTGGTAACGGCCCCGACTTACGCATTGTAAGTCGCGGGTTCAAACCCAGCCAGGCGTATTACTTTGTGTAATTTATATCATGACCACTGCTCTCAAAACGGTGAAGGAAAACATCGTGAGGAAACCAGCATATCCTAGAACCAAAAATTCGAAGACTTGTGACATCCACCAACCCGCACTGGGCCCGCGTGGTGGATTACGGCCCATTCCCTCTACTAGAGAGGAGGCCTGAGTCCCAGCAGTGGAAACATTAAAAGGCTGATGATGATGGTGTAAAAATTATGGGACTCGATTCAATTACTGATTGTGAACAAACTATATTCAGGTTTTGCATATATTATTATATTTAAAGTGATAACATAACATCACCTTGGACGCATGTGTAAAGGTGTTTGTTATAATATAATTTAATACATAAAACAATTTTATTCAACCTTGTGGCCCGCTCATAATCTTTAAGAGCCGCTGATCTGAAAAAAGACAAAGAACTCGCTCGTTTTGATCCCTGATTTTATATGACGTCATAGGCACGGCCATAACCCACGGACAATCAACTAAATATTGTGCTTCATAAAAGTGGGGACGATCTAACATAAAAACTGCGTCCCCACATATGAATATATTCCCCTCAAATCCACTTCGATGAATGATATATTACGTAAATTATTTATCTTTCTGTAGACGACTTCAGTTTCCTATCGTTAGCGCTGACAATAGATTCGTCTCGTCGTGCGCGTGTTTGTAACATTTTATCATGAAAATCATATTACTTATATCCTGAAGTTTCATCTTTAACGTAGCGTGAAGCAAATAAATACGATTCCGATATTGTGACGTCACAAACTACCGTTATAGATACAAGTATCTCGTTAAAAAGTATAGGTGGGTAGGTAGGCTCTCCAGCTAGCTGAATTATTAAAGACTTGTTGCCAAAATAGCTTTGACTAAAGTTTAGCCAGTGCATATTTGGGCGAAGTTATCATTACGAATAACGAAATTAATTGTGAAAAGGACGGCGCGTTTGAACCGACCTGGAGAATCAATTCACCATATTATGTCTGATTGTTCTCAGCTAGATCATGGGAAGTACTTGCATAGACACAACCTTGTAGTAACTTGCTCTGAAATGCTGTTGGCACCATAGATGTCCGCTTCCGTGGCTGCTGTCGCCGCCGCAACCACCGCGGCAGTGCCCCCACAGGGGGCTCGGGAAGAGACAATGGACTGCCAATAACGGCACCACTACGTCTCCTCCAGGCGAATATCAACCACTGCGCCCCCGCTCAGGATCTGTTGCTCCAGAGCATGGCGCAGTGGTCGATCAATATCGCCGTGGTCTCCGAGCCGCACTTTGTCCTGCCCAGAGCCGACTGGGTTCAGGACCTGAGCGGCTCGGTGACCCTAATTTCGTCGGCCGCCGCCGGTACCCCGACCCTCGAGGCCGTCACGAGGAGGGGGCGGGGTTGCGTGGCAGCACGGTTCGGGGACATTGTGGTGGTGGGAGTCTACCTATCCCCGAACAGATCTCTCGCCGATCTAGACAACTCTCTTATGGAGCTGAATGCCGTCGTCGTTTCACTCCTCCCTCCCTGTGGTCGTGTGCGGGGACTTCAACGCCTGGAACGAGGCTTGGGGTTCCCGGTTCACGAACGAGCGGGGTCGGAGGGTGGAGTCCTGGGCCCTGGAGTTGGGCCTGGTCGTCATAAACCGGGGTTCTGTCCCCACGTGTGTGCGGATGCAGGGTGAGTCTGTCGTGGACATAACGTTCGCCAGCCCTGCTCTGTCACCGCGTGTCGTCGACTGGCGCGTCATAGAGGGGGTGGAGACGTATTCGGACCACCGGTACATCCGGTTCGACGTCTCCGCCCAGACCTCGACCGCGCCAGTACAACGGACCCCGTGTGGTCCGCGTTGGGCGCTGAGGCAGCTGGACCGGGATCTCTTCCGGAAAGCCGCGGCGGTACAGGCCTGGGTCCAAGCACCGGACAGGCCTGTCGACATTGACGCCGAGGCGGACTGGTTCGGGGAGGCCTTGTCGCAAATTTGCGACGCGGCTATGCCCCGAGTCCGACCAGGACGTGCCCAGCGCCAGGTGCACTGGTGGTCGCCGGAGATTGCAGCACTGCGTGACGCATGCACTGCCGCGCGACGCCGGTACGCCAGACACCGCAGACGCCGCATCCGTCCACCGGATGCAGAGGCCATAGAGGCGGAGCTGTATGAGGGATACAGAGCAGCAAAGCGCACCCTCCGAGCGGAGATAAAGCGGGCCAAACTCGAGGCCCGCAACGTGTGGCTGGGGACTCTCAACGTGGACCCGTGGGGTCGCCCGTACAAGGCAGTGCGGGATAAACTCCGCCCCTGGGCTCCCCCGCTGACGCAGAGTCTCCGACTCCAGCTTGTGGAGGGTGTAGTAAACTCTCTGTTCCCTGCGCGGGGGGAACACACTCCCCCGCCCATGGCTCCGCCACCTGCGGTGTCCGACGCGGACCACAATGGCGACGACGGTGACCATATGGCTCCAGAGGTGACCGAGGTAGAGATGAGAGTGGCGGTACAAAGGCTGAATGCCAAAAATACCGCCCCGGGACCCGACGGCTTGCCCGGAAAAGCCTGGGTCCTGGCCATGGAGGCTCTCGGGCCTCGACTCAGAAGGCTCCTCAGCGCATGTATGGAGAGGGGCCAGTTCCCGCTTCGTTGGAAGACGGGGAAACTGGTCCTAATCGCGAAGCCAGGGCGACCTGCGGACTCTCCATCCGCGTATCGGCCCATTGTGCTGCTCCACGAGGTGGGCAAGCTCTTTGAAAGAGTAATTGCAAACCGCCTCGTCGCGCACCTAGCACGGGTCGGGCCGAACCTGTCGGATGACCAGTTCGGCTTCCGCAGGATGCGCTCAACGGTGGACGCTATCATGCGCGTGCGAGCCCTCACGTCGGGGAATGCAGTGTCCCGGGGCAGGTGTGTCTTGGCGGTGTCTTTGGATATCGCCAACGCCTTCAACTCCCTGCCCTGGAGTAGCATTAGGAGTGCACTCCGGTACCACCGGGTGCCCGACTACCTCTGTCGTGTGATCGAGGCCTACCTGTCGAGCTGGTACATTATCTACCCCGGTCATCAGGGAGAATGGAATCGGCGAGAGATGTCGTGCGGTGTCCCACAGGGATCGGTACTAGGGCCGCCCTTGTGGAACATCGGGTACGACTACGTGCTGCGCGCCGACCTCCCCGACGGGGTCAGCGTGGTCTGCTACGCGGACGACACGCTGGTCCTGGCGCGGGGACGGTCGTACCAGGCGGCGGTCGAACTAGCGACGCGCGGGGTTGCGACAGTCGTGGAGAGGATCCAGCAGTTGGGACTCGAGGTGGCATTGCACAAGTCCGAGGCCATGTGCTTTCACGGCCCTCGGAACGCGTCACCACCGGGTTCCCAATTAACGGTAGGAGGAGTTCACATCGGCGTCGGGTCGACGATGAAGTACCTGGGACTCGTCCTCGACAGCCGGTGGAACTTCGAGGCGCACTTCCGACGTCTGGCTCCCCAACTTAATCGGACTTCGGCTGCACTCAAGCGGCTCCTGCCGAACCTGGGGGGTCCAGACGCCTCCTGCCGGAGGCTCTACGCTGGTATCGTTCGGTCCATGGCCCTTTACGGGGCGCCGGTGTAGGCGCCGACGTTGCGAAGGCGACCGGCGGCCCTGCTGAACGCCTGCCAGAGGGTCATGGCCATACGGATGATTCGGGGATACCGCACGGTATCCCGCGAAGCGGCGAGCCTCCTTGCTGGCCTGCCACCATGGGATCTGGAGGCAACAGTCCTTGCACGCATGCACGATCTGCGCGTGGAGATGCAACGCCGGGGCGAATCCCCGCTGCCGCGACAAGTCGCGGCTTGGCGGACAGAGTTCCGGCGAGATCTCATGGTGAAATGGCGAGAACGACTGTCGCAACCCTGTGCTGGGCACGCCACGATTGAGGCGGTAAGGCCCCTCTTTGAGCCGTGACTGGAAAGGCCTCACGGCGTCGTAACCTTTCGCATGGCGCAGGTACTAACCGAACATGGCAAGTTCGGGCCGTACCTGTACAAGATCCGTGCGGAGGTGACGCCCGGGTGTCGTCACTGTGCGGAACGCCCGGTGGACACGGTGGAGCACACGGTAGAGGTGTGCCCCGCTTGGGAAGAGCATCGCCGTGTCCTCGTGGGGGCAATCGGCGGCGATCTCTCGCGCCGGGGCTTGGTTCAAGCCATGCTCCGGAGCGAGGAGGAGTGGCAGGCGGTCGCCTCCTTCTGCGAAGCAATAATGCTAGCAAAGGAGGAGGCTGACCGTATCAGGCAACGGCGCTCACGCCGCAGCCGCCGCCGTAAATCCGATCCAAATTTCCGGCCACCGTAGGCGCGGGCTTGCGGACGGCGGGCAATGGGTAGCTTGCTGTCCGTTTGTCCGGTAACAGACCGGACCGAGCCCAAGTCGTTTACGGCGCGCACTGTTCCCGTGCGCCTCAAGGAGTTGTCAGCAAACCGTAGGGGCCCAGTAGGGTCGAGGCCTAGTCTGGGGCTGTGGGAAGGTATGAAAATGCATACCAGGGTCCTGGAACCAAGGCAGGGAAGGAACAGGGTAGGTTTTTAGTCAGTAAGAGTCTGACACTATTTCCCGCTCCTCCCAAGGGCGGGATTTGTCATTGGATGATTTTACCTACCGTAAAAAAAAAAAAAAAACCATAGATGTTGCTGCATCAACACCCTGAAAGCATTATTATACTGAATGCGAGCCCAAAATTGCACTTTCCGGTGACAACTTAGGTCGAAACCGAAACTGGTTGAGTGGAAGGCCGTGTCAGACTTTTATTGACTACAACCACACCTGTGACCTTTAGTTGTCCTTTGCGTTCTTGGACTACGGATTTCCTTATCAGAAATTCCCCGTGACTCTAGCGGGCATGGGCCGTGCTGGGCTCCTACGCTTTCGCTGAAGTCTTTTTGAGATAAGGAGATACCGGACGGTGACCTATCCATTGCTCGTGATCCTTAAGCCCGCATCGACGATGACCAGTAGTCGTCTTGCGTCTTCCGTCCTTCTCCTAGCGCGATGGCTGGGGCGTGCGGATATTCGTTCTCTCACACATGCAACGTCTCCGCATTATTGCTTCGCAGGAGGCTGCCGCATCCTATAACCTCTGGCTCTGGACCATAATCTGAACTAGAGCACGGCGCTAGAGTTCGCCGCCACCGTTCACCTCCACAAGAACACGGCAATGCTCAGTCAAGCGGAGCACACCTCCATCTTATACTCCACTGTATCTTCTGCGCGATCCGCACAATGGTGATACCCGAGCGTTTCTTGCACCTTAATCCAGAACAGGAACCTTCCGAACATATCATGTCCGGAGCAGACCTATTTTATGCAAAAGTTGAGGACACCGTAAAGCCTCTCCATCTCCAGCCTATGCAGGTTAGACAGGTCGCGTGTTTGATACTTCATAGCTTAGACAGAACAACCTCCGTCGGATCAGCTCGGATATTTAATACAAGTGGAGAAACTTGTCGTTTCGACCGAGGTAGAATTTGGCGTTGAGGAGGTAGAAGTTTGACATTTTTCAATACACTTGCGAAGAAATATATGTATAAACGGGGGTTGGCTGGCGACTCGTGGGGGTCGCTTAGCGCCCAGCCTGATACGATAAATTTTAATTGTAGCGGTGGCAAGCTCGTGCTCTTTTCTGCACTAGTGCGGAAAACAGTAAATTGCGTACCTAAGAGCGGGAGGGGTAGGAGCAATTTTTCAAGACTCTATTGATAAATTCACCTAGAATTGAAAGTAATAAAAAAGTTACGATATATCATATAGGTAATACAAATAAATTACCCACAAAATTAAAATGCACCGCCATTAAAATATAGAACAGTGAATAAATAATATCGACCACTAACATTAGTACAATGCAAGCAATGAATTGTTTGAAATATCGGAATAATTTATCATACAGTTCAACTCAATATTCGATATATGTTCCTAATAAAACTCTTGCAGGTAAAGTACAGGCACCTGTGTTTATTTCACTTTGTAAAGTAACGTAGCGATTCATAGCGCACCTAAGCGAGAATTCTTTGTTGGTGAAAAATGTTCTCTCATCTGATTTATCGACCTTCTTTGTACATTTGAGCGCCAATTAAAGAATGTTTTCTCTGAATATGCATGTTTATGTGACTTAAAACTTTTTTGCTTTGTTTATATCCATAATCATCATCATCATCTTAGCCCAAAGACGTCCACTGTTGGACATAGGCTTCCCCAAAATTTCACCACAATGAACGGTCCAGTGCGTCTCGCATCCGTCGGATTCCCGCAGTCTTTACGAGGTCATCGGTCCACCTTGCAGGAGGCCTTCCAACGCTGCGTCGGCGTTATATCCATAACTCCATCTTTTTTATAAATAACTTCTCTAGCTCTGGGAGAAGTTACTTGATAAGACCGGGAGTCAGATTTTTTCTGACTAAAACTCTCTTGTGTCTTTTTTCTGTGACTTTTACTGACAAAAACTCTCCTGCGTCTTTCTTCTGTCTCTTCTGTGACTTTTACTGACAAAAACTCTCCTGCGTCTTTCTTCTGTCTCTTCTGTGACTTTACTGACTAAAACTCTCCTGCGTCTTTCTTCTGTCTCTTCTGTGACTTTTACTCACTAAAACTCTCCTGCGTCTTTCTTCTGTCTCTTCTGTGACTTTTACTCACTAAAACTCTTCTGTGTTTTTCTTCTATCTCTTCTGTGACTTTTACTGACTAAAAATCACCTGTGTCTTTCTTTTGTCTCTTCTGTGACTTTTACTGATTAAAACTCTCCTGTGTCTTCCTTCTGTCTCTTTTGTGACTTTTACTGACTAAAACTCTCCTGTGTCTTTCTTCTGTCTCTTCTGTGACTTTTACTGACAAAAACTCTCCTGTGTCTTTCTTCTGTCTCTTCTGTGACTTTTACTGACTAAATCTCTCCTGTGTTTTTCTTCTGTCTCTTCTGTGACTTTTACTGACTAAAACTCTCCTGTGTCTTTCTTCTGTCTCTTCTGTGACTTTTACTGACTAAAACTCTCCTGTGTCTTTCTTCTGTCTCTTTTGTGACTTTTACTGACTAAAACTCTCCTGTGTCTTTCTTCTGTCTCTTCTGTGACTTTTACTGACTAAAACTCTCCTGTGTCTTTCTTCTGTCTCTTTTGTGACTTTTACTGACTAAAACTCTCCTGTGTCTTTCTTCTGTCTCTTCTGTGACTTTTACTGACTAAAACTCTCCTGTGTCTTTCTTCTGTCTCTTTTGTGACTTTTACTGACTAAAACTCTCCTGTGTCTTTCTTCTGTCTCTTCTGTGACTTTTACTGACTAAAACTCTCCTGTGTTTTTCTTCTGTCTCTTCTGTGACTTTTACTGACTAAAACTCTCCTGTGTCTTTCTTCTGTCTCTTCTGTGACTTTTACTGACTAAAACTCTCCTGTGTTTTTCTTCTGTCTCTTCTGTGACTTTTACTGACTAAAACTCTCCTGTGTCTTTCTTCTGTCTCTTTTGTGACTTTTACTGACTAAAACTCTCCTGTGTCTTTCTTCTGTCTCTTCTGTGACTTTTACTGACTAAAACTCTCCTGTGTCTTTCTTCTGTCTCTTTTGTGACTTTTACTGACTAAAACTCTCCTGTGTCTTTCTTCTGTCTCTTCTGTGACTTTTACTGACTAAAACTCTCCTGTGTCTTTCTTCTGTCTCTTTTGTGACTTTTACTGACTAAAACTCTCCTGTGTCTTTCTTCTGTCTCTTCTGTGACTTTTACGGACTAAAACGCTCCCTTCAGTTTCTATTTACATTCCAAGGCAACGGTAATAACTCTTTTGAATCTTTCCGCAGCCTTATACCTCCTTCTTAAATTCTCGTTCATAACAGTAGAGCTTAATTTCTATCTAATGTTATCATCAGCTTCTGCTCTTTTTCTAATCTATCATCCCTTACTTTTTGCAGTTTCGGCTTCTCCCATAAGACAGAGGCTTAAATTATAATGACGAAATTGACCTCTGTCTTTACAAGTCGGAGAGCGTATATCCAGAGTAAGCCTTGCAAATGCAATGGTCTCTACGGGCAACCCGTACATCTAACAATCCGTCGTGTCTAATCTTGGGTTATCCAGGATTGTACGTCCCAGTAATTAGGTTGTGGCAGCCGGTGACAACAGCCTTGTGGAAGATACTAATTAGCTACAGGTCAGATTAGAAGCTAATCCTGGTGTAGGTGGGCTAGAAATACAATGACATTTTTTAATACTTCAAATATAGTACGCGGCAAATAAGTTGAACCATTTGCCATGGTTACCCGCAGCCCTCCGCTTCGATTGAGACCCGAAAATCGGTTATAATACTCATCATACAAGTTGAACCATCATGACGGTCGACCTTGAATGCGCAGGAACCGATTTTTGAGTCTCAGTCGAAGTGAGGTGGAGTAACCATAGCAAATGGTTAAACTTATTTGACAGTTGTTTGTACCTGTCCAACTTTGGTTTTAAAACACTTAAGCCCATAAGCCCAACTGAAACAGGTCCACTGCTGCACAAAAACCACAAAAAACTGAACATACGACCAGTTACACACTGCCCGCATTCAATGATTTTCTACGAGGGACCATTGTGAATTTCCATTATTATGATCAAGCTCCATCAAATGGCCGGAAATTCATTTCAATTCGTCCAAAATTACGATCCGTCTTTAGATACAAGGAAGAACCGCTAATAAGTTCAGCGAGTAGAAATTCTTTCGTAAGAAGTAGCATTCAACTCGTGCGTATCATCGTATGTTTAATGTATATCTTCAAGCTCAAAACAAACAACCCTTCGTTTGAAATAACATTCTCATGCACCCTTCTTGTAATGTAAGCAACAATTAAGAAACAATTTTTGAAATTCGACTTCAAAGGGGTGGAAAAGTGAAATGCGTTTTGGCAACAGGCCCGAGCCCGAAGCCGCATGCCTCGGGCTGGTGGTCGACATGAAATGCAACTTATCTATAATTCGGATATCTCGTTGAATTTTCCTCCGTTTCTTCGCGATGTACCAAAATTCTTTTGTAGATATAAATAAGATACATTTTTATTGATATTCTATTAGCTATTTTTAAATAAAATCGTTCTGACGAAAATAATATATAAGTTTTCGTTACTGAGCTTTGTTATCATTCGTAGATTTATTAAATAAATACGTCAAAGCCTTTTATAAAACTAAATGGATAATTTAATATTTTATCAAGTAGCTCTGCAAAAGCAATGAACTAAACAGATATAAACAAATAATATTATATAAAATCTGAGCCTGGAGAAAAAAATTGCCCTGATGGGGCATCGTTAACTTTAACAAATGTGTTTTCAGCTCATTTTAACTGTCTGTGTAGCACTGTAGTTTGATTTATGTTTTAAACATGTAAAATTCTTATTTGTCGTATGGAGAGGTCAAAGAAACCTCAAACGTACATCTTGAAGCCATGTGTAGTAAAAATGAGTAAGTACATTCATCGTGAGAAATAGGTTGGCAAGGAACATCGCAATATTCGAATTCCTTTGGCCAAATCTAACGACTTACTCATATGTGGAGAGCTGAGACTCTGTGAGATAAACATTAAAGGAAGTTCTATGATTTACTGACATTTTCTAAATAAAACGACTACATTAGTTTAGAAGTTGTAATGATATTTACGGCGGTAATGGCCGAGTGTTTCTGGTTGTTATATAAATCCGTGTCAGCGCCGCGATCCGCCAGGTTGCTATAGATAGAGCAATATTGAAGAGGAAACGGTTATTGTCTACCCCGACTAAAGGGTCTCGCCGGACTCCTATTATCCCTAATAACATTTCCCTTTCCCTACTAGTCTGGCGTATATGAAAATAAGCCGGTTTGTTTGTGCGTCAACATAGCTTCTGTTGAATATACAATGAAATCTATTTGAACTGGCGATAACAATTTCAAAAGCTCCTTTCTTTCTGTGTCTAGAGGCATTCAAGAATATTTTTGAATAGATCTTAGTCTTTTTTTCTTGTACCTACACGGAGAAGTTCTTTTACTGGGGATTTCAGAGGAAATGGCTTTATAGTTAAGCACTCTAAGTGGTAACGTACAATTTTATTTACGTGGAAACGTTACTAGTATATGATTTATAATAAAATGTAGTCAGAATATGTGAAAATTTTTGCTAAAAATAAAATAAATTGGGCACTCGATTTTAATGAGTCGAGCTTTTGCCAGGCCAAACAGAAGAGGCGGAGATCTCAACGAAAAATAAAAAACCGGTTAAGTGTGAGTTTAGAGTTTCCAACGAATCTTTACCGTCGCTAAAAATATAAGAATAGCATTGCAGCCTTTGGCGTTTTGTCTTTTGAATTGCTCTAAGAAATGTCACAATGAACTTATTAATTTATTAAAACTTCATGCAACACAAATATACAAAGGCGGACTTTGGTGTGTTTTTTTTTTGTGTTGACTTTGGTGTGTTGAGAAAACATGGCATAAAAGGGAAATAATCAAAAAAATAAACTTACATTTATATTTAATACAATATAATACCTATAAATAAAGTACAAGAAAGGGTTTTTTGAAACGACTCCACTATGTGTTTAAAAATAATTCCGCAATTTGCGCTTAAATTTATAATCCCTTCATCCGCCAGCAGTCCAGATATTGAGAAGAAGCGCATTCCACAGAGGTGTGGACAGTATATGAAAGGAAGAATGAATAAAATCAGATGTATGAGAAAGGCAAAGCAGTAGAAGATTGTTAGGAGAACGCAGATTCTTCGCATGGGTAAAAGATAGATATTTGAAGGAAGATAAGGAGGGGTTTTTTATGGTAGGTAAAATCTTCCCTTGGCAAATCCCGCCCTTGAGATAGGGAGGGGTGGGAAAGTTGAGCAGAGAGTAAAGTGTAGTCAGTGCGTGCAAACTCCTTCTCTGGTGAATGGGCATCCATTTCAGCTCTGATCTATAGCTCGTAATATGATCATATTTTCAAATTAAATATGATCCCGGTCAAGTCTATCTAGCAACACCGCGTTCAGGTCAAAGTAACACATGTGACCATTTTTGATATAAGTAAAATAAAAGTTTGCACAAGCATAGTCTCCGTATTCGCAAGCAAAAAGTTTCTCAGACGATACGGTCACCGCAAAGTCTCGTTGACTCTTTGACAGACACTAGAAAACTGACTTACCAAACAAAGTGATTTTTAAAATTGTGTACCTAATGCATAAAGAAAACAGTGTTATAAACGTTTTACTGTTCTGAAAAATAGTGCAAAAGGTGCTTGATATGTCAAAAACAGCATGTAAGTGACGGTCACACTTTGCACAATGAATAATGTCACTTTCCCGCTTTGTGTCACATTTATGTATCATGGAACGGAATTGTAAAAAATACAAAATCCCGACCGACCGTAATTTACATGGATATTTGTCACTAAATACTTAGGTGTGAAGGCGTTGACAGCTTCCGGCATTTTGTGGGCAACCTGATCAATTTAACAAGGTCAGCAACGCGGCGCTGCTCCCTCGGGGGACCGTTATTCACGCCACTCGCCGCCGATGGCCAGTTGACTTCGGTGGCCAGTAACCCATTCGCTTTCATTAAATATTGATGTTCCTCATGCATAATAAATTAAGCTGTGGATGCTTGTAAAACAAACATTATTAGATAATAATGTGCCACTTCTTAAAAGCGTCCATTTTAGTTGTTTATTTTTTTCAGTAAGTTTATTAATATTCATCCTGCTTCACGCAAATTGCTATTTAAAAAGTTTGGACTTACTTTTACAATTAAGCAGTAGAGTAAACTACTTTAAAAGGCAGACGGAGTCGCCGGAAAATGCTGTTTTTTCTTCGGTTTAGTTGAAGCAGAAGTTTTAAAACAGTTTGTAAGTTTTAATTTCAGTTTGAGATGCGTCTTCCAGAAATCTAATGGACATTATTGAAACAGCATATGTCTGCAACTATTATTCTTCGTTATGATTATTGCTAGAGTTTTACAGCTCGTAGTGACATCATATTGAGGTTAAGCTCTAACCTTACACCTAAAGCCGGGTACAGACTACTGTAACGTAACAAGCTATGTGACAGAATTCCCATAGTGTAGACGCCTTACGTGCGCGAACCGTGCACAATACACGCGCGAACAGAGCATTTTCAACTAAGTAAGTAGGTGCTCACATGCTCGGTTCGTGCGCGCTGTGTCCACACATATGAGTACACACGTTGCAGTAGTCTGTACCTGACATAAAAGGCTGACATTAAGATCTATGTTCAAGCAAGGATCTTGTATACCTTACGGAATTTCAAGTTACAGTTCCCGAAACGTCATAAAATTGAGAACCGAATTAGTGTTACCTAGGTTCTAGGTAACACTAATTCGGTGCCGTGGTTAATACAAAAATAGTTTTCCAACAAAGCCAACGGCTTTTGACTTCTCAACCAAACAAGCAAATAACCAGCGAAGCAATTCCTGCAGACTTGAAATAACTTATTTTGAGGGTCGTAATTAAATTATGAGTATCCCTTTGGTCGGTCCGTGAGCTTAATAAAAGCGTAATAGTTATATTTCGAGGGAGGGTGGCTGCTTGGTTGCGCAATTACGACGATTACAGGGGACGTTATTTGCCCAACTGTGGCATAACCGAAAAGGATTGTGGTGAGTTCAGCCTTTCGGAAATTAGAAATTGTAAGACTGCAGAGATGAACTGATTGAATTGTGATAAGGAATTGAAATAGTACATTTTGATACGATAAAGTTTGTCGTTGCGACCGAGGCGGAATTCGCCCAAGCCGCAGGTGAGAGTGTTATGGAGCCGATGCTGCAGCAAATATTGCCACGTGTATCAAACGACGATGTTTAATACACTTACGAAGAAATAAATAAACGAGGGTTGACCGGTGGCTCGTTGGGGCTCGCCTGCCTGATAGGTACGATAAATACAATTAATTGTGGGGACCAGCTCGCGCACTTATTCACACTAGTGTGGAAGACAGTAAATGTGTGCCCAAAAGCGATAGGGGTACGAGCGGGTTATCGAGTAATTGTATGGAAAAGTATATTTCAGGAATTATCCATAGGAGAGTTAAATGAATGGAAATACATTGCAAATAAGTCGTGGATATGATCACGACAAGTGGCATCCTGTGTATCCATCATTGCAATATCATCCTCATGTTAATGCGATAGCCACTTATTTCCATATTCATTCGTGATTTGATCGCTGTATCGTATAATCATATGAATGATATTGTATAGCATATCGTAATCTAGTAATATTCTTGTGTTACTTTGTTACACGTATATCGAGTTGCCGCGACATGATCTGGGAATTAAATAAAACCTTGGACAGGGCTGGTAATTGGAACGAGTAGCAATCTGTCACAATTGCGGCCTTTGTGCCCGATACATTGATGTACGTATACAACGTACAGCGACAATCGATACGGGCTTTGGTTCCGTATTGTACTGTTTGGGGTTCTGTAATGCCTCTTGTAGTTTCGCCATGTGATGACTAATGTGCGTGTGATTTTTTGTTTTGAAACACCTCTGGGATCCATCTTTACGAAAGTTTTATACGCACTTGGCATGTTTAAATAATGTGTTTCATACTCAATCATGAACGAATATACACCGTTAAAATTTGGTCGTTTTAATCCCGCGGTGGGTCGATTCGGTACATGAAATACTATCGATCTGTAAAGAAAAAATTATAAGATAAAGTACTTTTTTTCAAAAACTTGAATTAATATACACATATACGAAATTAATTGCTTTAAGTAAACGAGTCAATGACCTTATAGGTAGTTGTCGGTCGTTGCGTACTATCTACCTACAGTTCATTGACCTCGCTCAGCTGACCTTTACTTAAAGAAATTAATTTCATACATGCATAAATTAATTCAAGTTTAAAAAAAGTACTTTATTTTTTTTATTTTTTCTATACAAATCAATAGTATTTCGTGTACCGAATCGAACCTCTGCGGGATTAAAACGACCAAAATTTAACGGTGTAGAGAGTCAAAAACATGAAAATAAATAAACTAGTTTCATACGCCTTGAGCCGTAACATACAAATGTGGCTGAGTGGCGTTAACGCTAGTTCGCTTATAATACTTTCCCGTGAACTCGGGGAAGTATTATGAGTCGAGCGCTTTTACACAAACAAGGATTACGCCTTACTTGGAATACTTTATGCAAAGCTCTGCTATTCGCGGCCCGACTACGTAATATGATGAGGCTAATGAGACCGTGACAGCTATTCAATAGCGGTTCGATTGATGCGGATGGTACACAATGATGGCTCAAGTGGTCTTGGATCAGCTCGAAACGAGCTTCTAGTGCGGAAACACTACAATTCCTCTTTTCCGCCTCATAACTGGTGGAGGGCACTTCCGAGCTTGAGGCTAAAACGTTATTTGGCCTTTTTGCTTCGCAATTTCACTTGCTTGCTACAGACTTTGAAATTGTTCTTAGTAAATAGAGGAAGGAGGCGATCTGGAGCGGACTCAGTTCAGCATATTTTAAGCTAACTTTTGAATGGGAAAGGTTGCCTATTTTTATGTCATATTATGTGATTAACTATAAGTGAGTTACAAAAACCTACTTAATTACTCCTCACGTTTCGTGAGGTATACTTCATGAAAATACAATCTTATAATATTTAATACTAGCAACCAGCCCCAGCTACGCATGGGTGTTTGTTCTTTGAAATTCTAGGCTTTTAAAATATGCATACACACTCGTGGATCATTCTGCCTATTGGTGAAAACGGAATGAAAATCAGTTTAGAATCTTTTATAATAATAATATTCCACAACTATCACACAACGGCGTCTAGTCCCAAGCTAAGCAGAGCCTATGTTATGAGTACTAGACAACTACATATTAATACATCCATATTTCTAAATACAAATAAATAAATTACATCCAGACACAGAACAAATGATCGTGCTCATCACACAAACATTTGTCCTGGGTGGGAATCGAACCCACGACCTCCGGCATAGCATTCAGGGCCACTAACCACTAGACCAAAAGGCCTGTCAATAACCTGAAGCCTCTGGCCTGTTAATAGGTAAGGATTACGCTCCAGAATTGATTGTATATATAGGTAGATGTTAGATATAAGACTTGCCCCCAACACAACAAGTCTCCGAGTTTAGCCTCATTGAGGATGTACGACAGCCCGTGTATGTCCATCTCCTAGGTTTACAAGCGTGACGGTTATACAATGATTGGTCAATAGGGCGAGGCGTGACTGGTGACTCAATGCACGACTCTGTGACGCGGAACCACTATGATTCCGCTCATGTGCCCCGCTCCTAATCGAGTGCCCCACTCGGATGTCACCCGGAAGACACAATGATCATGGCCAGACAATAAGCTCGTGTAACAAACACGCTAGTGTTGGGACCGTGACTGTGACTGTGTGTTTCTGTCGAACTAAAATTAATAATATTTCTCTAAAGTTTGGCTCGTGACTTTACCCAAGTTTTGAGGATCAGCCGATGTAAATAAGTAAAAAATAATAAAATTTTAATATCCGTGGATTGACTCAACAGGTTTCTTCCAAGGTTCCAATTTAATACGGATTTAGTTTCCTTTCTGGGATAATTCGAGCAAAACTTCGAAGAAATAAGAAGTACCTACGTGTTATTTTTTAATTCCGGAAATTATGTGTAATACAACTCTTCAGAATATTGGCAATCGTCAACACACTCAACACGTTTAATGAACACGTTCTCGTTTTATTTCAAACTTGTCTGTCAGTGTCGATTGAACGCGTCGACCCATGCTCGGGGTCCAATTAGCGATTTTAATAAATTGCTCTCTGTTGCATATTGTCTCATACCTTCCAAATGAACCGCGTGCCGTATTTCCCAGCCCTCCGCTCTCGTCTCCTGCCAATCCGTGTCAAATTGACTAAATTTATGCAACTGCTGTTCCTCCACCCGGCCCTCCACATCAAATGTCATAATTGAGAGGGGATTGCATCTGAATAATGTATTATTGCAGATAAAGCAAACTTGGAAGTCGCAGTAACTGTCATCATTTTGGGCATTTAGCTACTACTTGGATGTGGACCCCTTTACAGCGCGAATACAATATTCACTTTGATTAAGGGTGTGATTAAGTATCAAAATAATAAGACGATGAAAAGGGATATACCTAGTTTGATTTAGAAGTTGAGAATAATAACGAGACGAACTAAACTATACACTGGGTATAAGTTTTTAAGGTTGTTTAAATATTATATCATCAATATTTATGTTTTCACTGACTAAAACCTGTCTATATTGTTTATTTGTCCTTTGGGCCCACGTATATAAATACACTGGCCACGGGCACTCTCTTAAACGTTCTCATAGCCACAGCTGGCAGCATCGGCCTTAGTGGCTTTATTCAGTTCTGCAAACACCCTTTTGAGGCGCAAATGAAACCACGGACAGCAAGCTACCCGCTGCTCGTCGTCCACAAGCCCGTTTCTTTTTACTCCTTAAGTACCTACCAAAACAAAAACATTGAAGTTTACAAATATTATTATTATATTCCACAAAATTGAGTGCCGTAAAAGTTTCAAAAATATTCCGAAGTAACATAATAAAACAAAGCATTGTGAAAAGAAAAGTTTTGTTTGTTTGTAAGCCAGGAATTTACGGGAAAAAGGCTCTTCGGCTTGCTATAAACAACGGATAGTGGGTTTTCAGATCCGTTATAATATTATTATTATAAATAATATAATTATGTTTCGCAGCCGGCGGAAAGGGAAGCATAGTGGGGCGGGATATAATAATAGTAATGGACTTTTATTACACATTTTCATAAGTGCGTGCACATCTTGACACCCCTTTTATGAAACCGTTAAGTACCGTACCACCATAAAAGATTTTTTTAACGATAAATGTACAACCATTTTGTCCAATATTGTTAATTGTTTGCACAACGTCAAACAAAATGAATCTTGGCAACAGTTAAATGGAATCTTTCAGCCAGATCAGATGACTGAATCTCAAAAGAGGTAACTACTTCCAATACGCTTTGGATGCCGGAGACAAAGACATTCAATTGTCTTCTGTCTTCAAATAGTACATTATTTTGTTGAAAGAACAATAGTGTAGATTTCCTTCAACAAAATGGTAAAGTACCTTTAGCATGTCAAACACCATTTTCTTGGAAGCAAATATTTTCAGTTTCAATCGAATTACTTTCGATGGTTTTTTGTTATTTTAAGGCAATCTTGCTCCAACTCGTTTTCCTTTTTTTCGGGAATAGAATAGCATGTCAGCGATTCGCTCAGTTGACTTTATGAAATATACGCGGGAAAATAACCAACTGACATATTATTTCTGTTATTCTTTCATACTCGGATAAGCGCGAAGCACATTCCTACTCAATACGTGCTAGTCTTAGAAATATAACCAGTCAAGTGCCAGTCGTGGTTGCGCACTCAGTCTCCCGTTCTATTTACCTGTTTTCAACATTTATTTTCTTCTCAAACTTAAACTTAAATTGATTTTTATGGCTGAAAGTATCAGAAGAATTTGCTTGTGTCGGTCGGCAGAGAGACTATGAGATGCTGATGATTCCACAATTAATATTACGTTTCCAATTTTACCACAGAACAATATTCAAAATAAAAACTCTCCTCAATGATATCTTTTTTCGCAACCACCGGATAAACCCTAAAACAATATCGACATACATAATGTTTGCGTAAGTGTATTGTTTATCAGAAAGGGGATGAAATAAAATTTTGGCTGCTCATCTTGTTCGTGCACGCGTCGGTTTGGGGTCCCCCAAGTTTTTTCACCCTAATGATTTGCTGTAGGGTTCTTTTGAACCCATTGTTTATTTTGGAACGATCTTTGAAATTGTTTTTTTTACACTTGATGTCGTTGCGTATATTTATTTATACACATGTTTAAGTCTTATATTTTCTTAGACGCGTGAGGTTACGTTGGGACGCTCCTTATTAGAAATTGCGTTGATGAGTTTGTATAACAGTTTCAATTTACTGTGCGATAGGAGGGTAGATACAGCTAATCTGTCCTTCTCAAATAACAATTACTCTAACTATTATTAGCCTCTTAAATGGCCTACTTTACCATTAATGGAATGCCTTAATAGACACCCCTGCAACAGAGGGATGGATATTGGAGATGGTGATGGGATGTCGTATGAACGGGCAATGTATTGGTAATTATTGACATAAATATATAGGCAACTGATACCCTAAAACACAATTTTATTTACCTATATTTTTATGGTAAATAAAAATATAGGTAAATAACGGCTTTTTATCCAGACAATAGAATAAACATGACAATGCATAGCACTCCTTACAACTCATTCTATTGTACCGCTATGATAGCTGTCACCCAACTGCATCTCGTTAAATCCTTTACCTTTTGAACACCAAATGAGATTCATCAGGGACCGCACTCTCCCTCGGCAGTCCTTAAATAATAATCCTTTAATCGCTTCTTACGGAACCCACGTGAAGGGAACACAATCACGATCCCCTGGGAGAGCTACGAGCCAAGAATAACCGACATGACTTTTGCTCTTTAGCACTCCAACTTATATCCCGCGAATAAAAACGCCCACTAACATACTTAAAGATAAACTTAATCAAAAAACAGAGTTTCGAAAAGTCGCCAGACTCTTCACAGAGTTATAAATAGATACCCATTGTACCCACTCCGAAAAATTAAACACCCTTCTTAGAATTCGGGATAAAACCGTAAAACATTTTCGACAATTACAATCACGCAAGCTGTCAATGCATTTCCATAATCCTTTCATATCTATCTCAGCTTCATTCATACACTCGCAAACTTTTACATAATAACGCGGCCCGTTCGACGAATTTATTTTCCTTATCGTTAAGAATTCCTTTCTAACGGATTATTGATAAAGTAATTTATTTACAAAATACGTATATTATGTAGATTCGTTTACAATAAATTTGTCTTTGGGTTGGGTAAGGAAAATATCGTGAGGAATCCACAGGATAATCGTAAATTCTAAAGGTGTGTAATGCCCTGGGAGTAGCAATAGATAGCGCCGGTCCCAGTCGGGCTACAACTACCGACACCACGTAAATACATGAGCGCCTTCCGACGATATTATCCGACGTTTGACTGGCTTAACTTACCTGCTACCTACCTCATCTACCTCCCGAATTATCTTTTTTATCCTTACGTTTTTCCGGCCGCCATTGTTCGCTTTGTTGTAAGAAACTGGCCATTTTCCGTATTCTTCTCGGTCATTTGCTCATTAGAGAATGTTTTATTTGATCCGTCAAAGAGGGTCTAGCTTTTTCTCAATCGCAATTTGCTCAAAGAATATGTGATTAATAGAATCGAATGAATCGCAGTAAAGGTAGTGATGGATTTTTTGTCTTGGGTTAAATTAATGGGGATGAAACCACTAACCACGATCGCGACGGTTAAATGTGACTGCTACCTAAACTTCGCTTCGGGGCGAAACTCCCTGGAACGAAGGTAAATAAGAAACAGGAGTGGATTTTAGTCAGTAAAAGTCTGACGTCATTGGATGATTTCCCACTTAAAAAAAACCTAAACTTCGCTAACCGAACTGTTTAGACAACATACGTTTTCAATTGAAGCAGTCTATTTCACTGCTACTAAATTCGCACATCCTATACCTAAGTACCTAAATAAATCACCTTACTATCTACTGCTCTTTATTTCAAGTAATGATCGATATTAAGCAGCTATTTGTCGTGAAATCAATAAAGCAAACACATTGCCCACGCTTCCCGCAGAGCGTGAGCAATAGAATCACCACGCACTCCCCAGAGCTCGGGCTCTGTTCTCTACAAAACACCGCAACGTCTAAATTGCCTCTGGCGACGCGTAAAAAGCAATGAAAGCATTTTCACATGACCAGTTTTCATTTCACCGACGCCCCTCTGATCCCTAAGGAATTTCAAATAGTATCTGCAGTAACTAATAATGCCGGGGGAGAGAGGGGACCAACCGAACACTGCTATGCATCCTCGTAAAACGTATTGTTATTAGAACCATCAAAGAATCTAATATTTTATTTTATACCCATTTGAATTTTATCAAAGGGAAAGAAATACATATATGAAGTCTGTTTAAAATACAGGATGAAATAAATATGGAATTTCAGGTCGATGTGGTCCTTTTGACTAGATGTGTGTATATTTATCATTGAGTCCTGGCAAAGCATTCCTACAGAAAATCATAAGATTATTTACACCACTTATTTTCTAGTTCACTCACACGCTAGAAAGTTCAAAAGATATTTTTCCATCTTTCCTCGTATCGAGTCGCGCGAAAAAGATGAAAAATTAATGAGGTTAAAGTAGGACGTCTTGCGAACCAAACAACGTGGATATAAATACCGGACTGGAAGCTCCACGACCGGACGGCACGGCTGCCGTGGGCAGGCCCGGCTCGGCCGACACGACGGCTACCAACACAGTCTATATACGTGCAGGATGCATACTTACCTACTCTATCTGCATTTAACGTTAAACGTAGTTTAATAGAAAAGCCGATAAGTACGTACAGTGAACATTTCTTAAGATCATGAAATAACATTTTGTACGGAATAATAAGGTTAGCTTCACCAAATATATATTCAATGCTGCTTAATTATTTCTGATTATTACATTTGTATACACTTAATTAACGTAAGGAATTTAATTCCAATGTTATCTCATTCCTCACAAACAGACGTAGCTGTACTTATTTTAATTGGATTATTTTGGTCATGCTTTCGTAATAGGTAGTCAAAAATAGGAAAAAATTTGTATATATTATAACAAGTACAGGAAGGCAATTATTAGTCGCTTTAATTGAGCTTTAGCTGCTTCGTTAAACTTAGTTATTTTTAACTGGCAATATCTAGGGAGAATGATTTCTACTCAGGTATCCTCGAAATGTTGTACACATAAGTAACCGTCCCTTAAGTGTGTAAGCATTTCTTTACCGGTGTCTCCGATGCACTTACACTTATTGGTATACTTATCAAAAATTCTTGTATCCAAACTCTAGTAACGATTGAAAAGCGATCTTTATGGGAGCCGTCTCTTCCAATATTTTTATACTGGAACTCCATGCTAAAAACCAGAAAATCGTGTAAGGTGTAATTTATTGACATGAAAGAGGGACTTAGTAGTAGGGACTTATCTGAAATTTTGTTTGAAAACG
Organism: Leucania comma; assembly: GCA_958295575.1. Taxonomy (NCBI): domain Eukaryota; kingdom Metazoa; phylum Arthropoda; class Insecta; order Lepidoptera; family Noctuidae; genus Leucania; species Leucania comma. The sequence goes on from OY282469.1 coordinate 9,837,822, forward strand.
GGAAGTCTGAAACTATAATGACTCTTCCCGACGTTTTACTTCTGAGCACAAAAGACCCTCCCGGCAGTCCCGAGGGTGGAATCAGCCACATTGAAGGGTGGCTCTCGGCGTTACGTGGTCGCCGCCCCATACATAATATATGCATTATCTTAGCTACACAAATTGCTCTGACGTGACGAAACGTGTTTTATTGCTCGTTTACCAACTACGAGACCGACATGTTTTATACCATCTGCCAAAAACCCGAGCGCGGTTTTGATTACCATCTCAGAACTTGATTAGATTTCGACGATTTGTAGTTCTGACTACAAAAGTATTTATTAGTAGGTTCTATAATATAATATATTACACATATTCCACAACTATCACACAGCACCGTCTAGCCCCAAGCTAAGCAGAGCTTGTGTTATGGGTACCAGACAGCTGATAAACATACTTATATATTTCTAAATACATACATATTATAGATAAATAACACCCAGACACAGAACAAATGATCGTGTTCATCACACAAACATTTGTCCTGGGTGGGAATCGAACCCACGACCTCCGGCATAGCAGTCAGGGCCACTAACCAATAGACCAACAGGCCAGTCAGTTCTGCCAGCGGCTTCGCCCGCCTGAAAATATAATGTAGCAAATACTAGTGAAAGATTTTTAATCGGACCCTGTTGTTTTTGAGATTTGTCATTATAAACACCAAATATTTCCTCTTTATAATATTAGTATAATTAGATGTAAAGTTTATTAAAATCCTTTTCTTTTAGTGAATGTTGGCGTAGGTACCAACAAATTTATCGAAGCCGAAACCAAAATAAGAGTCTTCAGTTTGTATGTATATTATCACGTCATTCAAAAGGAAGCACCTACGTGGTTTATCTACTGGGCAGATTTTACATTAAACTTTACATCAAGGAAACAGTCAGTAAAAATAAACTGTCTTCAGATTGAATTAATAGAAAGAGGTAAAACCTCCACTGTTAGTTTATCATTGACTTTAATTAAAGCCAAACTGATCCAACTTTTTAAAGTGCTAACAATGTTTAAGTCATAAGTTGTCAAACGCAGAGGAGTGTGACTGGCTGACTAAGTCTGATCTTCAACGGTTTTACTTTGGAGCACTTCGAACGCTGACCATTAAAACTTTAGCTTTCCCTACAAAAAAACATATTTTCTTTATATTTTAATAACAACTAGTTTCTACCAGCTGCTTCGCCCGCATGAAAGTGGAAAATATATAGCCCTAGTAGCTCTCTAAGTGCTCGATTACCGAGACGCGGCGCGTTGCGCGGCGCGTCGGACGGTCTGTCGTACATTGCCATATGTTTGTGTTTGCGCGAGCGATGAGGCGGCCCGCTGCTGCAATGTATGACGAAACGCCCAACGCGCCACGCAACGTGCCGCGTCTCCGTAAACACGGCCTAATGGTGAAAGAATGTTTTAAAATCGGTCGAGTAGTTTTACAGTTAAATCGTAACATACAAACAAACAAACAAAAAATCAAATCTTTCCTCTTTGTAATATTAGTTTAGATACCGAATCAAATTACTTCGCTAGCAACACACATTTTTATCTGGACTCGGATTTTATTGTAACCAAATAATATTTTTTAAATAAACACACAATATCAAAACGAATCAACGTATCTACCTACTGCATTGAAATTAAGTTGTCAGATTTCGTTCTCGTTATTCAACGGCCAATATTCATAAAAAAATCTTTTTGTTTTGCGTTTACCTATTCCTGTAAAACAAATTAGAAGTATATGGCCCAGTTTAGTAAAACCATAAGTCCGTAAGTAGATTAGTAAAGCACGCGACATTCGGAACATTTTACAATTTTCCAAGAGCTAAGGCTTAGGTTCCTTATTAAGCTAAGTAATTTTGTAAGTAATTAGTATTGCAAGCAAACAGATTGGCGTAGAAATAAAGGTCCTAAATATATAGATATGTAGGTATACCTAACAGTGTCATAATATGTATTATTTTAAATAATATAAACTAGTGCTTGACTGCGATACCACCTGATGATAAGCAGTGATGCAATCGTTGATGATGAGGCGCCTTGTAGTCACCAAAATTATAATCGTTCGGGAAGACAGCAGAAGCAAATTATTCCAGTAACTAGCGTACGCGATATAAACGTCAAGGCTAAACGCTTCGTCCGGACCGTAGAGGTTTTCATTATATATTATTTTATTTAAAAAAATCCTTTTTTGATTCGTCAAAACGTCGTCTTGTCAAAACCATTTTCGTATAAACGACTTTTCCACGAAAAATCTACATGCCTTCTAATCTACGCGTTATAGGAAAACATTTGGCTAACACGCATATTTACACGGTTTTATTGTACTTTAATCCGTTTTACCGATTACTTTACCTCGTCTAAATGAAGACGGATTATGTTAATATCTTGGAATATGCTTTGTTGACATAAAGTTTATGCAAATATTACATAAGTTCGTATGTTAATCACGTATTAGTTTCTAGGAGGTCCGAGCTGGAAGTAGCGTTTAACTTTAGCGTATAATAAGCAAGGGAAACAGCCAGGGGTCCCTCACTTGGTACCTCAACAAACATCGTGAGTCTCCGGGAGTATTGAAACTCAATAATGCGTGAATACGTTTCTTACACGTGGATAAGAGTTCCACTTATATAGTGGTACTTTTTGAGGTAAATAACTTATAGAATATGTACATTAGGCTCACGTATATGTTGTATTAGGGATGGCAATTCTTCCTAAAGAAGATCGATTTTTGAATCGATTCGAATTAGTCTCAAGAATCAATTCAGTAATTAATCGAGTTATCTTGTAGGTCACTACCGATTCTTAAAACAGCGATTAGGCCCCCATGATCTAGTTCCGCTATGCTTGACTCGAAAAATTTGACTCAAGAGTTTCGCTTTGCACGCAATTCTTCGATTCTACGTAAACAATGGGAAGAAGTGTTTGAATTCAAGTAAAACAATATGAATTTTTAACCCGTAATGAAGGATGGTAATAAATCCATAGTTCGGAGGTGGAAATCCCCCCAATACGAGGGGCAGTTTAGTGAGAGATTCTCCAGCATGGCAAGGACTCTTCTGGTATAATATTTTTTATTAGTCGCACTCATGATTGCTAGTTGCACTTTGATATGTCAGCTTTGACTTTTTCCCGAGAGGCTCGGGTTCCCAATAAACACGTTCGCCATCTTGGTCTTGTCTGATCTGCAGGTATGTTACCACTCTCCAAAAATGGATAGTGACTCACCGTCCAACCAGAAAGAAAAAAAAAGACCCTAGACACCTCCAGCCTGATGCGGTCCTCACCGGAAATAGCCAGTTTAGGAGGAATAAACGCCCAGATATCAGAATTGTGCGAACTGCCCAAAGGACACGCTGAAAAGTAAAATATATGGTGGGAGTTTTTCCTGCATGGGCAGAGCACCGACGTGTCTACATGGAGGCAATCGGAGATGGTGACCTCTCGCGTCTGGCTCTGGTTCTGGACATGGTCTGGAGCGAGAAGGAATGGAAAGCGGTCACCGTCTTCTGCGAACCTGTAATGCGAGTGAAGGAGATGAAACGTGTCCCCACGGTCTAGCCGCCGTCATAGGACGCTGGAGTGGCGTTGGGAGACGCAAAGCGATTCCCGGCCATCGAAGACGTAGGCTTGCGGATGACGAGCTATGAGTAGCTCGCTATCCAGATATCAAGTAAAGACGGATCCCAAGTCAACAGCGCGTAGTTTTCCACGTTCGCTTTAGAGAGTTTTCAACAAAACCGTAGGGGCCCAGTAGGGTCGATGCCCGATAAAACGTTGAAACGTTTGAAAGAGTTGCTGTTGCCCTAGAACGCAAAAGACGAGCAACTGAAGAACACAGGTAGGTTTCAGTCAGTGAAGGTCTGACACGCCGTTTCGACCTCAAAAAATAAAACATTACACTGCAACAGTTTTCTTCAATTCGTCTGCGAATGTGATTTCGCGCATAGCGAAATTTTTTAGTAAGTATCAAGTAGGTACAAGTCGAGCATGCGGAACTAGAGCACAGGGGAAATAACAGCTAAAAATAATCGTACAATAATTACAATAAAAGTTAGCTTAGGGAAAATAGGTGCCTTGAAAATCGAATCTCGATTTCAAATTTTTCGGATTGATTCAGAATCAATCGATTTAAAAAAGCGGTTTTCTTAACATACAAAATCGATCCTTCGATTAATTATTGGCAGATGACAACCCTATTCTAGATGCGCCTAGAAGTTGGGGGACATAAAGATAGAAATAACTACAGAAGGATTTTTTTTTCAATTGATTAGTCTCCGTTTGGCAGAGCTCGTGGCAAAATGGCAGCCACACGGCCAGTTTCAATTATACCTAAAGATCGATATTTAGATGAATGACCTTTCTTTATATAACCTGAAGTGCCTTGGTAAGCATATTAGGCTGCTCTTGGCTGTCAATTGTAGATCTTTTGGCAATAGTTATAGTCAGAAGCCAGAAACTCTGACAGCTAGATAGCTGTCTTGAACAGGTTGATGTCAGCGGGCTTGGGAGTGCTTGTGGGTGTATGTGTGTTTGCTAGGGATGAGGGGAGAAGAAAAGGGAATGAAAGGTTTTAGACTTAGGTTTCCTGGGTCTTGGTGGTCGAGATAGGTAGGTTGGCAATGGTGGGCGGTCGTCGGAACTGGGTACTGGATTAGACAGTTTTCTACCTAAATCCGACACTAATAAAGTTGGGTAAAAATTTGGCTGATCCGATCTCCGTTTCACAGTAAGAAACTAAGCAAAATTACTATATTTAAAAAAAAAATTAAATCGTCACTATGAGAGCAGCCAACTCCAATTTCACCGTTGCCGGGTATGCAATCACCAATAGGTAGGTACTTACGAAACGGGCTGAATCTTCCGTCAACAATTCACCAGACCACAACATTTAGGTGAGGCAGTAAACTCAATTAGGTACTAACTCTACCTGTACACCATAACGCACGATTAACTACAGATTTAAACTCTCTATCTACCACTAATAAGTGGTAGAGTGCCATTATTGGCACTTGTCACTAAACTTTGACATTTTAATTGCCATTACCGCTGGCCTCTTAAATAGAAGAGGTCAGTGACCAATACGCACTAGTGCGATAATGTAGGTAGTTATAGTATATTATGATACAAGTGTGTAATATAAGTGGTTACCGTCGAGGTGGTATTAAGACCCGAGTCGTGGCGAGGGTCTTAAGAGAGCCAAGAACGGTAACCATTCATTACCCACGTGTATCATATGTCGTTTTTCAATACACTTGTGAAGAAAAATAATTTAGCTAACTATTATTACAACAATAAAACTAATAAAATTCTTCATAACATAGCGGTAAAAAATTAAATCTGTTTTCATAGGCGCGAGCATCTAATTTTTTTTCTAATTTAACCATATGTGAAGGCTATGGCTATATAGTCTTTTGATCATATTGTCTAGTCGCCGTTTGTTTTCTTGCGTGAAAAGTTTTTATGATAATGTCCGAATGACATTATCATAAAAACTAGTGACAAAAAAACTTTTTACAAAAAAAATACAACCAACTTCAAAAACCACCAAAAAATGCAAAATAACTTTCAATTTTGGAAGTCGGTGTTTCTATAATAGTTTGGTCTCTTCGCTATTTAACACCGACTTCCGAAATTGAAAGTTATTTTGCATTTTTTGGTGGTTTTTGAAGTTGGTTGTATTTTTTTTGTAAAAAGTTTTTTATTTCACACTTTTTAGTAGTAGTACCCCTCAGCCAAACTTAATTAGATAGGTACCTTCCGCCATTCGGTTCCATCATCAAATCATCATGACAATTCTAATAATACCAAACACGGCTAAGATACACTGATTTATTACAAAGTTCCGGCTCTTACCTACCTTCCGTCTTCATCATCAGGTCAGTTCTATGTACCCCTCCCCTTTTTCCTTTAGTCAGCCACCAACTACATGTATAAACAAAGCAATTTTACTTGTTACGACAGTTCTGCTAAGGTTTTTTGAAGAATTCCGTTCTATGTCTTCGTAGTTCATCATCAGATCAAAACAATATTTTTATAAGACCAACTCGAGAGTATAATCTTTCAATCAAAACAAAAATTTTCAAAATCAGTCCACAATTGACCGAGATATCGGCGAACAAACATATACAAACGACAATTCTGCTATGATTTTTTGAAGAGTTTCGTCCTATATCTTCGAAGTTTATCATCAGATCAAAAAGATATTTTATGGGACCAATTCGGAAGTATAATCTTTCAATCAAAACAAAAATTTTCGAAATCGGTCCACAATTGATCGAGATATCGGTGAACATACATAAAAAAAAAAATTAAAAAAAAAAATACATACAGCCGAACATAGAACCTCCTCCTTTTTTTGAAGTCGGTTAAAAAGAATACGGATGTAACATTTTCTAATATCTTTGCAATATTTGATTTATATTTAATTAATACAGCCAATGAAAATCACTCGAAAAAATCACGCCAAAAGCCGCGCTCAACTTAAAATGGCGGCCATAGACCACAAAGAAAAAACAGTTTTTATTTGAACGAATGATTTTTAAATTAAATTATTTTTTTATTAAATAAATCGTATTTACAAGTTAAAATGGCCGAAAAGCATAAAATAAATAAGTACGTAATATACTAATTTATACTATTGAACACAATAACCCAATGTGTAATTTTTTCATATGTCAAAATTTGTTTTGCGAACAAAGAGGTTGACGAAAAAAGTTATAGCTACATTATAGCACTAGTGCGTAATGGTAATAAAAATGTCACAGTTTGGTAACAGGTGCCATTATATACCTAAGTGTTGTGCAATAAGAACCACTTTCTGAGCAAGTGTATTGAAAAAAACTTTTTGACCTCTTTGTTCCCAAAAAAAGTTATAAAACGAAAAAAAAACATTATGTTATTGCGTTCAATAACATAAATAATTAGTTTCTTACTTATTTCATGCATTTTCGTCTAGTTTAACTTATACAAACGCTTTATTTATCAAATGTCATCAGGTACGCGTGGAGGTATCAAGTTAAAATTAAAACCACATACTCAGGTCTGCGTTCCCTTGAAGCTGTGAAAAAATCAAACTTCTAAATTAACTTTGTATTGAACCCTCAGTGCGCGAGTCCTACTCGCACTTGCCCGGATTTTTCTTTGTGGTCTATGGCCGCCATTTTAAAATGCGTGCGGTGATTTGGCGTAATTTTTCGAGTGAAGTTTTCTTAGATTGTATTAATTAAATAAAATTAATACTACAAAAACATTAGAAAATGTTACATCAATATTCCATTGTCACTACGAAAATTTTCACGCAAGGAAACCTAAACGTATGACTAGGCAATCAACTCTAGCCTTTCCCTAGGGGGAAGGCTAGAGTAGTCTTTTGATCAATAATAAAAATTGATGCGCGGGCTTATTAAAACAATTTTTTTTACCGCCATATCACAAAAAAATCCTAGTTTTACTGTTGTAGTGATAGTTAGTTAATTTTTTTTTTCACAAGGGTATTGAAAAACGTCGTATGATACACGTGAGTAATTAATGATTACCGTTCATATCGCCTCGACGGTAATCACCTACATTTCACACTTATCATAATGTACTATTGTTTAACCAAAAATATTTCTACAAATTAATATACCATAATGTTTAATTAGATGAACCAAAGGGACAGCTATAATAATGCTTTAATGGCAGTGAAACATTGTTCATTGACAACTGGGCATTGTTCCGCAATTTAGTCCAGCTAATTAAAAATCAGAATATAAGTTGTACTTAAGAGGGCCCTTCCCGAGCCGTCCATTGTCAACGTGAACATGATTCTATGTGCTTCTTGTTTTATCCAACGCAATCCAACGAAATGTTTGATTAAGAGACAACGCAAAAAAAGAGAAATGCCTGAACGCTGGTTTGGTATTCGGGTATTTTAATGTCTTTGGCATTTGGTAATTCTGTCATTAACTCGAATATTTATATGTACCCTATGAATTTTGATTTCCTTGAGAGTGTCGAAAATTCGAAATACACGGTTCCAAGTCCCATATCTTATTTTGCCGTTAACTTAGAAGTTTCATTTTTTACAGCTTCAAGGGACCACAAACCTGAGTATTCGTTTTAATTTCAAGTGGATACCTACACGCGTTCTCGTCATAAAGGATCTTGGCAGACAGACGGACCACAAAGTGATCTTAAAAGGGTTACATTTTTTTCCTCTTAAGAACACACTTTTTTAGGATTCTTCTTCGAAACCTAAAAAAAATGTTTATGTCGAATGTAATTTCCTTTACTTAGGTATCTGAAAAGTAGTGAAAGGTCGTGGTAGGCGAAAAATAAAAAATGTTTTTTTTTTTTTCATTTATAGGGATAAGAATTAGATAAAACAAATACACATAAATCGCTTGCTCAAAAGAATACTGCCATCACAATCATTTCAGTCTCTGTTGGATAAATCTAAAAATATATTTTTTCAGGAGAAACGATTAAAGTTTCTATCTACAAATTTTGTGGTATGTCTGTTATATTATTAAAAAAAGATAATCAGTAGGTTTTTTTTAATATTAGTGTGGAATAGACCAGTGTTCCGCAAAGGGTGTATCGCGATACACTGTTAGTTGTACAGTGGTGAATATTTAATGTGCCTAGAAAAAATACCGTTGTAAGTTCATAGACAGAAGGAAGAGATCGTAAATCAATCTATGGATTGGTTCCGAAATTCATTCTCCATCCTTTTGAACACTTTCGGATTAATGAAGAGAAAGAACTGCTGGAAATGAAAACGGATCGCATATTAAAATTATTTTAGACTAATTTTGAAGGGGTCGCTATGTGTATATTTATAAGGTTAGTTATGTGTTTTTTTTAAATATGTAAATTTGAATAAAATAAAAATTTTGGAGATCAAAAACTAATTTTTGTTTTGTTCATTAATAATATCTAAAAAATGATTTTTCATTTATGGTGTACCTCGAAAATTTTCCGATTCCCTAGGTGTAAGTACCTTGAACACAAAAAGTTTGCGGAACACTGGAATAGACTATCTGTACTCTATAGGTGTCTGTACTCTATCCTAATCTCTAAAAACGGTTTACCATTTTTAGTCACGGAAAAAAATCTAAACAAGGGTAACTTAAGAAAATATTCGTTATCTACCTCTTTTTTCACAGTACTTACTAATAAGTACCTAGCAACTCAAGGAAACAGCGTCTCCAAAGTTTCACTAAAACTTCGCTAAAGTAAATTAACTCACGTTAACGGGGTTATTGTGCTTCTAAAGATGAACAATTTCTGTTTTCTTCTAAAACTTTTAGTAAACAATATGCCAAAATGAATGCTGCATATATTATAGAAAGGAATTTATGATTCCCCTTAGCAAAAGTTCAAGAGGGACCGTCTTAAAAGTTTTTTGGGACTGTTTGAAGCCACGTGCACCATTGTGATGTAAATGAGGTAATAATGAACTACATAAATCTTGGATAACTTGGAGATTGGAAACTTGGCGATGAAATGCAGGAAGACCCCAATAAATAGGTGGCTTTCTGATGAGAGTAGCGATGAACAAGGCCGGAAGACTCTCATAACATTCGGTCGTTTCTATGTTAAAGATTGCCATTCGATACGATGAGGTTTGATTAAAAAAGGAAACTAGAAACTTTTGTATCGAAATCTATGGGGATCATAAAAAAAAAAAAAAACGAAATGCTTGCAAAGAAAAATGTCAGCGCAATGAGAAACAGCTATCTTTACTACGAACAATCAATTCGCTGTCTAGATTGAGATACTAACGTTTGCGGTAGGACTAGAGCTGGGATGGTGAACCTATGGTGGCACGTGGCAAAACAATTCGAACACGCCAATGTAAAGTGTTTAGCATCTAGGTAATTTTAAACAGCTTATGTCTTACTGAATAAAATAAAAAACTGTAAACTTTACGATATATGAATTTTGGATTGCAAAGAGTTAATGGCATCTATTTTGATTTTCTGGCCATTAGATAACAAAGTCGAGATTCTTTGGCGGCACATCATGACCACATCTTTTCCCGTTTTAGTTTCACATCCTCACTTAAAGGTTCGGCATCTCTGATCTAGAGCTTGTGAAGATAAGGATCGAAAGTCTAAACGGAACGGCTGATAGACAGCTAACCAACACCTGCGAGGACAATGCCAATGTAACCGATACGGGATACGGGCTCCCAAACCACAGCAAAAGAAAAGCCTGGTTTATTCGAAAGAGTTATCGAGCTCCTAGAACACGGATGGGTTTTAGTTAGAAAACACAGTCTTCATCTTCTATCTTGAATGCACAAGCCGTGCTTCCGGGATTGCGCAAACTGGTTTGTGCAGGCATGCCCGCAGGCAAGACGGAGCGTGTAGCGGGGCCATTAGGGCTCGAATAAAAAACGCGTGAGAGCATCGCTACAAAAAGTCGCCATTAGCTAGAGGCCTTAACTAAGTAAGGTTTTAATCTCTGGAGAAATTAAATGAAGTCTATTGAAGAAAATAATTTAGAAAACGTTTCAATATTCTGCCAATGAAGCTTCAATTATGTAAATAGGTAGCCTACGGCTTTATATAAAAATAACATGTTTTCTAGATAAATTGCCAACCTTTACAGGAATCACTACGGCTGCTATGGAGGATTAGTGCTCTACTTTTTATGCCAATTTAGGATTATTATATTATATTAGCCAATTCCTAGTCGTCTACAATTTAACTTCGAGTAGGTATTGAATATCCAATCTTGATAGGAGTGGGTGCTACATGGTATTTTAACATGACTTTGGTTTTGACCATATTCATTTTAAGACCCACTTTTTTGGAAGATCTACTTAGGCTTTCGAGCAATTTAGAGATCTTCCGGAGTCGAAGCCAGAAGATGAGGAAACATCATTTTGTAAAAATCACAAGATTACAATAAGGTAAATTTAAACTAATATTGTAAACAGGAAAAGTTAATATTTTTGTTCGTATTATTTATTCAATACGAATAAATAATACGAACTAAATACGAATAAATAATACGAACTAAATACGAATAAATAACAATCACTATATGACTCTACGTATATATATTTCCTACATTCACGCGTGCGAAGCCGCTGGCAAAAGCTAGTACTAAATAAATGAGAGTAGTGCTGGCCCAATGGCCACGAACCCGTAGTAGGTTTAAACCCAGGCAGACGTTTTACTTATGCAATGTGTTTCACCACCACTGCTCTACACTGCACGGCGAAGGAAAACATCGTGAAAAAACCTTGCATGCCGTTGAACCAAAAAATCGAAAACATAAAATATCCTCCAACGCTTTCTATGCCCACGTGATGGATTGCGGCCCATTCCCTCTACTAGAGAGGAGCCTGAATCCCAGCAGTGGGAACATTCCAAGGCTGATTATGCTTATGACACGCTAAATTGATTACACAACACATAAAGTAAAAATATGTTTCCCAGAATCATTCACATGAAAAACTGAAGCTCATTTTTCTTATTTCCAAAACGAGATATACAGCCGAGTATTAACGCCATAACGGTAGGTCCAATTGTTGAGAAATGAGGTGTCAAATCTTCTTGAATAGGGCTTCGCTTAGAAATGAAAGAAATGAAAATGCCAACAACGAAAATTGTAGAGGGAGGCGTTTATAGTATTAAATATTAAAACCTATGTGAGTAATATGATATTTATTAGAATATCATTATGTGAAATGTAAAAATAATTCCACTTCTGAAAGGTTAATCTTGTTTATGCACAAGAAATGTTTCTTATACCAAGCATTTAACACCAGACGAACTGCTATATTCTTGTAATATACATATACGTAAATAATTAAAAAACTGCGTATATTTTTTCACGTTTGCATAAAGCTTCTGAATAAGTTTTCCAATACTTAGGTGCTTCAAAGGTAGTTACTACAAGCAAAGTAGTATTAAAAAAAACAGTTGCGAATAATTCCTTATGTCCCCAACAAGTTCCCGGACGCGTGAGGGGACAAACATCACGCCCCAGCCGCCGAGACCCCCACCCATGCCCATGCATGACCCATGGTAGACACAGGCTTGCGACAATTTTTCATTGTTTCTAAAAGAAATTAGAATTGAAGATAGTGTTTTTCTAATAATTTGATTGAGTTTTCCCAAAAGTTGTGGGTGTTTCCACAGATGGGAGAAGCGAAAGCTATATGTAAATTTTGGCCTATTTGTAAGTTTACATAGATCAGGAGCTCATTTTTAAACAATTTCAATGAAGCCCTGTTCCTGTCTTCCCGCCACTTGAAATTCGTAACCGAAAAGACTCTTAGTAAAGTATAGACCTTTTTCGTTACGATAAAATAGGTTTGTATCATATGAACGTGAAAAAAAAAGTATTTTAGCGTCCTAATAGAGAACGCTATTAGAGGACGTGTTATATATTATAGAGTACACTATGATATAGAGTACAATACCTACTCTATTTTAGAGTATGGTTGGCAACCCTACTCCCGCTCCACGTAGTTTTTAGATGACTTGACCCCACCTTAAAAAAAGGTGCTTCGAAAATAGTCACCACAACCGAAGTGAATGATTGCTATTGTCCACACCCAGTCTTCGACTAGGAATCTAGTCCTCGACAGCGTGTCTAGTTAAGTTCTAGCCAAGAAAGAACAGGTGAACAGCCCCCGTGTGCATAATCATGAAGCCCGATGGGTGGCTGGCCCACGCCGCTGCAGAGAAAGCAAACTTTCTATTTTTGTAGAATCTTCCCGTCTGAATTCCGGTGACGCGTGGCCCAATGTTTCTCCTGATGGGTGCGTGATGTGTATGTCGGAAATTCGTACCCATCAGAAGAACGTAAGTGGGATCCTGCATAACCTTGACGAGAATAAAGCAATTGGTTCCAACGGGACGGGTGCTTTACAGCAAGCTTCTGGCATACCTAGAAGCTAACGACATCCTCAGTGACCGTCAATACGGTTTTCCCCGAAATCGGTCTACTGGGGACCTTCTAGCGTATGCCATCGCATCTGGAGCTATGCCATTGAGACGCATGGGGAAGCGCTTGCTATCTCCCTTGATATATCGAAGGCTTTCGATAGGATCTGACACGAAAACCTTATTGCTAAGCTTCCTTCCTTCGGTCTACCTACTGGTTTGTGTGATTGGATCGCCGATTTCTTAAGGGGTCGATCTATCCGAGTGGTTGTTGATGGCTGCTCGTCCGGTCAAATGGATATTAATGCCGGAGTTCCTCAGGGGTACTCTCGGCTACACTGTTCTTATTGCGAATAAATGACCTACTTAAAACCCGGTATTTTTGGGTATGTAGACGACAGTACTGTTGATGAGAATTACAAATCCAGCACGCGAGCTAGTAGGTCACTGTCCGTGAGGCTATGTTTGAATACTTGAACTTATCCTTGGAGGCAGTCTCAGACTGGGGCGATGCCAATCTAGTCAAGTTCAATACTACTAAAACCCAAGCTTGTCTTTTTTTCCACTAAACGGAGCCAATTCCAACCAGCTCCATCTTTCCGGGGTGTCAACGTGCCGATAACCGACCGCCTTGAGCTTCTTGGGGTATCGTTATCGTCTTCTCTCAATTTCGGCTTCTACATCGAGGCAAAAGCTCAACAAGCTGCCAAAAAATTGAGGATCTTAGCAAAGGTGAGACGGTATTTCACGCTGGAACAGCTGCTCAACCTCTATCAAGCGCAAGTTCGATCGTGTATGGTGTACTGCTCTCATCTTTGGGTCTACCAAATACCTAGCTTAATGCTCTAGAGTCGATTGAAAAGCAAGCCAAGAAGATCATAGGCAATGATGCATTTGTCAAGTCAAAACTCCAAAGTCTGGAGCATCGACGCCGAGTTGCTAGCCTGTCCGTTTTCTATCGTTTACATTTAGGGGAGTGTGCATCGAAATTGTACAATTTAATTCCGCCAAGTCCGTTCGATCATCGGACCACAAGATATATGGCGTTGCGCCACCTGTACATGATGGAGATCCCACCCATACGCACAAAGCGTTTTGTTTCTCTGTCTGTCTGTGTTTCCTGATAGCTATAACCACAGATATAGATATACCTAGATAACGCAAGAGCAACTACTTCGCGTGCCTAGCTTACGTACAAAAATCGTAAGTGGTCACTTTCGCGCTCAGTCTGCATCGGAGTACAGCTAAAAATGTACACAGTTAAAAATATAAAAATGGTTAATTGTGCTGTTGGTGTGGGGGTCGAGCGAGGGGGACGCCGTACGCGGCGGCGTCTTCACTAAATAGTGCTTGTGACTTCATAATAGGTAGTCAAAAAATGGCACGCTTGGTTTTCATACAGATCGTGATGCTTGCGTTATCTATGTCTATCTATATCTGTGGCTATAACCTAGGGGTCTTTAAGTTAAGAGTGAATAGGCTACTTCTAGGCAAGCGTGCTCCATCGTTCGCCACATAATCGAATACCATCAGGGGAGATAGTGGTCAAACGGGAGCCTATGCATAATAAAAAAACAAAAATTTAAAATGTCAACTTATTAAATGTTCTTTAGGTCATAAGCTTGTTTAGATTTTTTTATATTGTAAGATTTTATTCTTCTAATATTTGATGTACTGGTAAAAACTAGCCAGGTCAAATGTTGAGGTTATAAAATCGTTTAGACCTTAATTCTTTTGTTAGTGAAGCGACCGTATTAATTATAAAGCTAAGTATATTTTTATGGTGTACTTGGTGATATTTTCACATTTATGTCTTTGGTGGGTTATCATTTATCGTGGGTGCGATCACAACCATTAAAACTTACATACACAAGACTCACACACTTGGACTAACTACATAGGTAGGTATAGGCTATAGCAATATTTGTCCCATCTAAAAGTCGAACCATGAGCACGCAGCGCAGCAGCCGATCGCTCAACTAACCACAGTGCTAACTGTGTCGTCGAATTATGTGATTTGAGGTTTTATTCAACTGCTATAGTAGATACGCGGCAAATAAGTTGAACAAAAATGGCCGTCGTTGCTATGTTTACGCGCAGCCCCCCGCTGTGCAGCACTTCGATTGAGACCCTAAAATCTGAAGGTCGATCGCCAATCTGGTTTAACTTATATACCTCTACTGACCTATGTATATACTTATAGAGTTCAACACTAGGCACCTATCGCTCGATCACCAAAAAGCTCTTCAACTTTATGTTGCACAATCAACAAACCTATAAAACCAATTAAAAAGAAACCTAATCAAGTACCAATTCAATGGCCTTGTTTGAGGTAACATTTCTTTTTTAGATCTTAAAATAACGAAACGGTGTATTTTCCATTCTATAAAGGAAAATATAAGTAGGATCATTTTAGTTCTTTCGCTTAGCACCGTTTGAGCTATTTACCAGCTTCCCCTTTAACAAAGAATTCTCCATTGCGGTTATGTCGGTCGGTGCTCGGCGCTTTGTAGATATTTTCCACATTTTCAAGATTTTCACCGAGCGTTGAGGTGGCGTAACGACCGATACCACTTACAGTATTGACGGTTCGAGAGGCTCAGTGCCTGGGGTCTGCGATACAGGCCGCGGGTTCGATTGCCAAGAGTTACGTAGGTAATTTACATAACCCACAGAATCAAAGCTAAGTCTGTCCCGATTCTTATTTATTTATTCACTAGCTTTTGCACGCGGCTTCACTCCCGCTCTATCCTACTCTACCTTATACCAATAAATGAGCAGCTTTTGGTTTTTTTTTATTTAACGGGAAAAAAATGCTATGTCCTTCTCCTGGTTCTAAGCTACTATCCCAGCAATTTTGAGCCAAATCGGTTCAGCGGTTCTTGAGTTATAAATAATGTAACTAACACGACTTTCTTTTATATACATATATAGAAGATTTATACTTCATGTACGGTAGTGGTATAAAGAGCGAACTTAATGCAACAAGGTGTACTCTATCAGTCAAGCTTTAGGCAAAATAGACAACACTATGTGAGTGTGTGTCTTGTTATGTTTTTTGCCCCGCCATAAGTAAACGTAAATTGTTCTTCCCACGGAAAATCCTATCACTCAACGACCAATCAATATTTTTTATTCAATAATTTTTATATCGATTATTAACACTATTGAATAAACATTTTGATAGAGCTCAGAAGTTATTTTAGGCCTCGACTTTCGCCGTGCGATAAGAAAGTGTATTAATAAGAGTAGCATGCGACATGCAATTGCGGTATAATTCTTTTTTAACAGGAACACATTTATTAGCTAAATCTATTTTCTAAATCTACGGAGTAAAATTAAATTGTCCCCATAAACGTCTTGGGATACCCATTAGGATACATTTGTAGAATTATGTAATCATAGAGATAAAACTAAACTCAATACTTCAAACTTTAAATAGGCACAGAAACACACCTAGTCATTTTTACAAGCTTTCTATTAGCTTGCACTGTATGTAACTATGTATGTTCGGCTCAAATCTTGCAACTCAATTTTGAAGCAGATATCTTCAACCGATTGAGCTGAAATTTTACATGCATGTGTAAGTCGGGTGACAATGCAACATTATGATGACATGAAGCTGATCTGATGATGGAGCTGGAAGGTAGCCATAGGAACTCAGCAATAAAACAATACAACCCCATCGAGTTTGGGCTCGCTTGATTACTATTGACGAGTACTTTGATCCTGTATGACAGCCAGGGTCTGATGATGGAGCCGGAAGGTGATCATAGGAACTCCGCAGTTATACGATACAAACCCATCGAATTTAGGCTCGTACTTTCATCCTGTATGGTAGCCAGGGTCTGATGATGGAGCCGGAAGGTGGTCATAGGAACTCCGCAGATAAACGACACAACCCCATCGAGTTTGGGCTAGTTTGATTAGTATTGACGAGTACTTTCATCCTGTATGGTAGCCAGGGTCTGATGATGGAGCCGGAAGGTGGTCATAGGAACTCCGCAGTTAAACGACACAACCCCATCGAGTTTGGGCTAGTTTGATTAGTATTGACGAGTACTTTCATCCTGTATGGTAGCCAGGGTCTGATGATGGAGCCGGAAGGTGGTCATAGGAACTCCGCAGTTAAACGACACAACCCCATCGAGTTTGGGCTCGTTTAATTAGTATTGACGAGTACTTTGATCATGTGTAGTAGCCAGGGTCTGATGATGGAGCCGGAAGGTGGTCAGGGGAACTCCGCAGTTAAACGACACAACCCTATCGAATTTGGGCTCGTTTGATTAGTATTGACGAGTACTTTGATCATGTGTAGTAGCCAAGGTCTGATGATGGAGCTGGAAGGTGGTCATGGGAACTCCGCAGTTAAAGGACACACCCCATCGAATTTGAAATCTTTTGATTCGTATTGATGAGTACCTAGTTGGATCCTATATGGTAACCAGGTTTTGATGATGGAGCTGGAAGTTTACCATAGGAACTTCGTAAGAAATTGACACAATCCCGTCGAGTTTGGGCTCATTGGATTTGTATTGATAAGTACTTGTATCTTACATGTAACCAGGGTCTGATGATAGAGCTGGAAGGTTGCCATATGAAGTCAGCAATTAAGCGATATAACCCCATCGACTTAAGGCCCATTTGGTTTGTAATGACGAGTATTTGGATCCTATACGGTAACCAGGGTCTGATGATGGAGCAGGATCGTGGTCATTGAAACTCCGCAGTTAAACGACACAACCCCATCGAATTTGGGCTCGTTTGATTTGTATTGACGAGTGCTTAGATCCTGTATGGTAACCAGATTCTAATAATGGAGCTGGAAGGTTACCATAGGAACTTCGTAAGAAATCGACACAATCCCATCGAGTTCGGGCTCATTTGATTTGTATTGATGAGCACTTGGATCCTTTATGGTAACCAAGGTCTGATGATGGAGCTCAGTCAACTGGTTATAAGGTTTAGATTGCCTAGTTACTGTTGGTTTTAAAATATGTGCCTAAACAGAGCATAAACGACCTTATCTTTAGATTGCGTTTTCTTAAAAATTTGATTTTTTATAAGCTTTTATTTGACTTGCAATGTATATATGTATGAATGTTTGTTCTGGTGAAATGTTGCAATTCAATTTTGAAGCAGATATCTTCAACCTTGAGCTGAAATTGTGATATACATTTAATTTTGATGACAATGCATGGTTAACTATATGAAGTCAATTAAAATTCAAAATCAATTATAAAAATAATAAAATATGGCGGAACATTTAAGAATTTGAACTAGTTATTTTTAATACTCGTACACTCCTACATAATTATAAAATTAAAAATTTAAAAGACCCCGGACAGTCCTTGTCATCAGTATGAAATGTTGCAATGTAATGAGCCCAAACTCGATGGGTTTACTAGTAGGCGTTCCAAAGTTCCATCAGCCACCTTCCAGATTTAGCATTAGGTCCTTATCATCATGAGAAATGTATGGTACTAGTTAAGGCGAATCTAATGAGCGCAAACTAGATAAGTTTACTATGTTAATAAGCAATCCAGGGTTCTTATCTTCGAGCTCCATCATCAGACCAGCTAAATGGCACCAGATTGTACACGAGTATTTCAAATATTAGGTCACACATATGTTTAAAATAAAGTAAATACCCATTTACTGTCTAAAATGCCTACTACAGTTAACAAACGAGCTGATGACCTTAAACACCTGCACAGATCTTCATAAATTGTAGCTACGAATCATCTTGATTAAGCCAGCTTTCAAACAAAAAAACCGCATCAAAATCGGTCCATTCGTTTGGGCGCTACGATGCCACGGACAGACACATAGACAGACAGGTCAAACTGATAACACCCCTCTTTTTCGCCGGAAGTTAAAACCAACTGAAAGGGCTTGCAGAGAGTAACTTGAAAAATAAAGTGGCATTACCTAAGGGCCAAATTCACCAAGAAACTAATCGCGATTATATAAACAAAACGCAGTTTGAGCTCCTAATCGAGATTATAGCTTCATTTTGCGTTTCACCGCTATGAATTAAACCTAGTTTACCCTAAACTCAGTTTCAATTCTTTTGTTGTCGGCCATGTTTACGACACGGGTCTTTAAACTAGATTACGCTGAGCTCAGTTTAGTTGAACTGAGTTTTTATATTGAATGGTGAAATCAGCCCTAAATCTAATATTCTCCTTTTTCTCAGTCATACTTTTGGTAAAGTGGTAGTGGTCATGGATTGTCTGGCAGATTGGTTGCGGCTTTTGCGAGATTTCTTAATCTCTCTCTATTCATGGCAGTTCGTGTACATTCAATGAGGGAACACTTCGAAGATGATTTAGTGAGGTCTGTCCATCTGGTAGGCGATTGGCCGCGAGAACGTAGGTCCTCTACTTTTCCCTGTTCCACGAAACGTTCCAAAGAGCTTTCATTGCGTATGATTTATCTAAACGTCTTAAAAATTCGCTGTTGCACAATCGACGAAAGTTTATGTTTTGATGCAAAGCTGTTTAAGAATCGAAACGTTAGTGCTGTGAGCAGTCTGTTTTATCCTCAGTAGACGCCTCCAGCGTCACATTTCAAGAGCATCAATCTTTTTACGGTGCTTGAATCTTTTCCGCATTTCTCAGTATTTGTGATTATGGATCCCAGGTAGATAAACTCTGGACAACTTTGCAATTGGCTATTTCATGTAAGTTAGGTTGATTGTTAGTCTTACAATCCACCACCATCATTTTTGTTTCATAAATCCAACCTAGACTTTTCAGGTGGTCGCCTCCTTCTGCGAAGAAGTAATGCTAACAAAAGAGGAGGCGGACCGCATCAGGCAACGGCTCTCACGCCGCAGCCGCCACCGTAATTCCGATCCCGATTTCCGGCCACCGTAGGCGCGGGCTTGCGGACGGCAGGCAATAGGTAGCTCGCTGTCCGTCCGTCTGGCAACAAACGGGACCAAGACCAAGGGCGGGGGAGGTCATTGGATGATTTTACCTACCATAAAAAAAGTAAAAAAAAAACCTGGCAGACTTCTAAAGATAGAAGACTAAGTTTCTTATGCTTTCCTATAATATGGGTAACAATTAAATGGATTTGCTGAGAATACAAATGTGATTTAAATAAGGTATAACTAAAAAGTAAAAAATAAATTATAAAAAAAAAACATTTTTAAAAACAAGCTTTCAATTAAATGGCCTAAAAAGAAGAAAATAATATTTTCTTTTATAACTTTTACTATCAATTTAGAACGGCATTACACAATTTATATGATATAAAAGCTTGTCGCGAGATTGAACTGTGTAAATACATAGCTAAATAACTTCATTAATTAAATAAGTTAAATAACTTTATCTATTGATTTTAATATTTTCAAAATCTCGCGACAAGCTTTTGTGTCATATAAATTGTGTAATGCCGTTCTAAATTGATAGTAAAAGTTATAAAAGAAAATATTATTTTCTTCTTTTTAGGCCATTTAATTGAAAGCTTGTTTTTAAAAATGTTTTTTTATTTATAATTTATTAAATACTAACACCCATATTAATAAACAAGTAAAACTAATTACTTGAATAAAAGTAACTACTTAAGTAACAATTTGATTTTTATAGTTAAGAAAAAATTTAATCTTTAATGAAGATTTCTAACCTCAAGTAATGACTTAATAAGAAATTACTTTACAACAAGTAATTACTTCTTTATTAAAACGGGTGTTAGCGATAGTTTACGTAACACTGAAAGTAGAACTACATTGGGCCCATGTGGACAAAGTACGCCGATCTGAGCGCGTCCGGTCTCCATACATTTTATATGGCAACTAGGCTTGTAGAGCTACGTTAGACCCACGCCACGCGACGCCACACGACGCGGCTCTACGTACAACTCAGGCGTGTCGCCCACGTGTGCGTGGGTCTAATGTAGCTCTGACTTTATTCGACCAACGTAAAAGTTAAATATTGTAGAGTTATAATTTTAAACATCTATAATATCGAGATTTTGTTTTCAAAATTAGGTAATAATATAAGCAAGTAGGTTGATAATAAATTTCCTCGAAGTAAATCTACGCTCTATATTGTTATATCAAATTGGTACTTGGCTGTCGAATTGTAAAGGTCTGTGAGAAGTTGTTTCTGTGAAGAATAGCCTTGTACTTAGTAATTAATCTTCATCCAATCAATAGCGGGCAAGGTATTGTTAGAACATAAAACTGATTTCCTAGACCTAAGTCAATCTAGACCATAGATTGTTTAAACTCTATATAATCTATGATAGGTGTTTTTTTAATCATGTATTTTATCGTTCTGTGATACGAATGTGTAATAAAATACAGATTTAATTTATTGCCAGTTTGTCCTTGTAGACTGCTAAAGAACAACTCCCAGCCAACACGTAAAATGAAATTGACATCAGCAATATAATGGAACTTTTATCATCACTAGATTATTAGAAAAAAATGAATAATTCAGATAAAATCATGTGAAAAGCCTCGCTAATAAAATTTAAACACAACCCTTGACAGATAGCTGTTGAATATTTTACGCGGCTTTTTGTCTTTGGCAGTGGTAGAATAACATTTATTTATAAGTACATAGAAATTGAAATAAATGCCGCCATTTAATTTACTCTGAGGAAAGCTGACGAAAGCCGGTACCTATTTAGTTAAGTACTTGTCAATTCATTTAACTTTTACATTTACATAGATTGTTTTGTTCAATTTGGAGATAATTGCTGCCAATTTTCTTCAGCGGATAATCTACCAACTATGTGCCATTACAATTATGGAATGAAAGAATGAATGCTGACTTGCGCCTGTTACTTATATGATTGTTTGAAAAAGTTACAGCGGTCCTGGAACGCTAAGGGTAACTGAATAAACAGAGGCTTTTGGTCAGTAAAGGTCTGACTCTACCTCTCGCTCCACCCAGTAAAAGAAATTTGATGATTTCCAACCTAAAAAAGTTGGGCCAAACCACCTTCATTAATATTATTGTACACTTAAGTACGTACCTACTACGATCATTCGTAGTACCTAATAATTACTTTATATTTACTTAGGTACACTAGGTACTTAAAAGATAACATCGTTTACATTTTACTTAGATATATCTTTCACATAAGCCCAAGTTTTATTATTTAGATATAGGTGTAGGTATTTGTTTAACCTACCCACCTAATTAGACATGAACATATTTTTTAACCTTTTGGCAAACACCAACCAATTGACAAATACCATGTTAAAGCTACTGATAACGCATATAAGGGAATAAATTAAGTTACTGAAGCCCAATCAGCGTAATAAACATTCGGAGTTATATCGATAATAATATTGCCGTTAATTGTTACGCCAGCCCGTCCGATCCACGATCCACGCCATATTCCACTAATGACGCACGATTGGATCGAGGCTTTCCGAAAATTATAAATATTTCATGCTTCCTTCATAATTTCGTAATATGTAGGTACGAAAGCCGCCAGACTACAAACACCGTACCGATGATTCGAATAAATAGATTACTTTTGGTAAAAAAAAAACAGATGTGAAAAAAATACAAAACATGTTCCCACGGTGAACATCAGGGGCCTTTTTGTCGTTTGTTTGCGACATTGTTTTTCAAAGTATATTTCATGTTCCGGATAAATTCCGGTAGGTGCAGAGTCGGCACCTCGAGGGTCATGTCAACATAACACAATCATAATCTAACCTTATCTATAAAGCTGACACGAACTGGGGAAATGCCGACAGCGCTCACCTTATGGCTAGTGTCCTTATCGTCACATATTTATAACTTTGGCTGTACATAACTGAATAGTAAAACGCTGAATTCCGTCCAGGGAATGAAATAAAGTTTATATAGAGTCTAGATATTTTATGAGCTGTGTAGAAATTAAAGAATAACAAGGTTTTTAAGGCAGTTATCGTCACGCTCCAGAGCTCCGGTCGACGAATGGAAACGGCAATGCCAGCTAATCTTGCTATTGATCGATTCATAATCGAGTTTAGAATTATGATCGAAGGCTCGTTAACTGTCTGAGTGGATGAGGTATCGCGCAGTAATAATAGTCACTATTCTTAATTAACTAACTATTATTTAAAATCAATACTGAAAAAATCAAAAGAGGTGGAAGAAATATTTTGTAAGACTGATGAATGAGGAAAATAATTGGAGTAGGGTGTTGGAGAATAAACCAGTAAATATAGGGTTAGTGAGAATGGTTAGTATAGATGAAGTTAGAATTGCAGTAAAGGGAATGAAGAATGGTAAAGCCATTGGTCCAGATGAATACCAGTTGAAATATGGAAGTTATTGCGAGTGGTTAGCTTTGTTTTTCAATAAGTTATTGCGGGAAGAAGCCATACCTGATGAGTGGTGCAACAGCTCTTTGGTGCCCATTTTTAAGAACAAAGGTGAGTGCAACAATTATAGAGGAATAAAGCTGAGGTCATATGCTATTATTAAGCGAATGCTATTTTTGCTATACGCCAGCTGTCCGAGAAATATAGATGTGCGCATAAAAACTTGAACATGGTACTCATTGACCTCGAAAAGGCATACGACCGGTTACCTCGTGGGGTTCTGTGGTGGGCCTTTAAGGAGAAATATGTGCCTGGAAAGTATGTGCAGTTGATCCGAGCGATGTGCAATCGATGCAGTACCCAAGTCCGATCTACAGTGAGCAACACTAGCAACTTCAATGTGGCTGTCGGTTTAAATCAAGGGTCGGCTCTCAGCCCTTCCTTACCTCTTCCTGATGATAATCAGTGATAGGAATAGGTAGTGCCTATTAGCCTAAACTTCGAAGAACAGAGACAAAAACCGGAGACTTCCTTAGGACTAAATTATTTCCGGGATCGGGGGGGTCTCGAAATTTCGAGACAACACTTAAATACATTTTAAAAAATGTGTTATTTGGAATAAGTAATTCGTCTATATTTATCTAAAGTTTGCGATTAGACATAACATTTATAATTTATAACTCCATAATAACAACTTATCCTATATCAGCCTATCCTATATTAGTCTATATATCCCTCTCCTAGAGAAGAGGCCTGAGTCCCAGCAGTGGGAACATTATAAGGCATCAGCCTTATAATGTTCCCACTACAATGCAATGCAAGGCTATATCAGCCTAGTGACACACACTGCGTGTATTTGTATTGTTGTGATCCGAGAGTTCTTCTTAAAATGTGCATGATATAGATGACTTCCGTATTATTTTCACGCCTTTATCCCGGAGGAGTAGGCAGAGACCACAGAATATGTTATATCTAATACCTATGCAATTACTAATATTATAAATGTGATAGTTTGTATGGATGTCCATTACTCAATTCCACTGAAAATGCTGAATGTGATATAGATTAAGGT
Organism: Leucania comma; assembly: GCA_958295575.1. Taxonomy (NCBI): domain Eukaryota; kingdom Metazoa; phylum Arthropoda; class Insecta; order Lepidoptera; family Noctuidae; genus Leucania; species Leucania comma. The sequence goes on from OY282469.1 coordinate 9,862,093, forward strand.
GTGGATTAGCACATAGGCTACTTCCTATTAAAAAAAAGTATAATTCCCATGGGATACAAAAACAGTAGTACACGCGGGAAAAGCCGCGGGCATTAACTATTTAATAAAAAAACGTAAGGGGCCTTTCACACCACCGATATTGTCTGGCGATTATTAGGAGATTTCCATGCAAAAAAAACCTCATTAATATTAAGATCATACCACTTTGTATACCTACATTCTGGCAAATAAATGAATTATTTATTTATTTTAAGTACCTTTTTTTAATGATAAATTCTTTCTACTATAGATAATGCTAAAATAATAAAAAAATACCGTTTTATTATTTGAAAGCCTTTTTTTACACTTGAACTTTAGAAATCTCATTAAAAGGTAGCCGAGAGTGAGCTAGAAAGAAGATATTTACTTCGAAACGTGTACGGCTTCTTATAAAAACATTGTGATTCATTGTGTATTACGATCAACAAGTCATTTACAAAATGTTCTCCAAAAAAAAATTCTGAAAATATTATGGTTGTAACGACTGTGTATGTTATTTATTATGATATATCTAGTCGCAAACTTTGGGTAAATATAGACGAATTACTTATTCCAAATAACAATTTTTTTTAAATATATTTAAGTGTTGTCTCGAAATTTCGGGATAGATGTCTCGGAAAAAATTTAGTCCTAAGGAAGTCTCCGTTTCTTGTCTCTGTTCTTCGAAGTTTAGGCAAATAGGCACTACCTATTCCTATCACTGATGATAATGGATGCTCTGACGTCGGAAATTCAGGAAAAGGCTCCCTGGTGTATGCTGTTTGTCGATGACATTGTGCTAGTTGCCGAGAGTGGCCTAGAGGTCCAGAACAGATTGGAGGTGTGGTTGCACAGACTGGAGAGTATTGGCCTGAAATCAGGTAGAACGAAAACGAAAAAAAAAACGGTAAGACGGAATACTTGTTCTGCGATTTCGGCGGTCTCTCCAATCTAGTGTCTTTAGCTCTCGCCGGAACGCCCACACCGATCTGCTCCGACTTTCGGTACCTCGGGTCGCTCATCCAAGGGGATGGTGAGGTAGACCGAGACGTAACGCACCGGATCTACGCAGGATGGATGAAATGGCGACAGCTCACGGGAACAACTTGAGACCCACGGATGCCTCAAGTTGAAGGGTAAAATCTACAAGTCCGTGATAAGGGCTGTCTACTACTATATGGATCAGAATGTTGGTCTATTAAAAAGACGGAAGAAAAAAGATTACACATAGCAGAGATGAGAATGTTGAGATGGATGTGTGGTGTGACGAGAATGGTTAAAGTGAGACATGAGTATATTAGGGGAAGTTTGAAAGTGGCGCCAGTGACTGAAAAGTTGAAAGGAAATCGTTTGTCTTGGTATGGTCATGTGATGAGGAGGGATGAAACGCATGTTACTAAAAGAGTTATGATTTTACAAGTGAATGGATGGAGAGGGAGAGGGAGGCCAAAGAGGAGATGGATGGATTGTGTGAGGAGTGATATGAAAGAAAAGCGAGTTAGTGATAGCGTGACGAGTGACAGGACACAATGGAAGAAAAAACGTGTTGTGCCGACCCCAAATAAAACGGGATAAGGGCAGGAAGATGATGACTGACGTGTAAAATAATTATTTTGTTATCGATTTTACCATTGAAGCTAAATATTTTTTTTTTTTAATTTCTATTTATTTATTTATTCTTTTATTGTACACCTTAGCTTATTACAAGACAAACATTTATAAAAAATAAGTGTACAATAGGCGGGTCTTATTGCAGTTGCACGGGGCAACTGCAATAAGACCGCTTATTTTCTTTTTGTTTTTTGTATTTTTGAGGTTGTCAGTGTACAACATAAAAAAAATATATATATATAAATTACAAATAATAAACTTAAAAATATACAATAGAGTTTTGAGAAGAAAAATTAAAGTGATAGGTCTTTCACTTTTTTTTTAACGTCGGTAGCGTTTTGGGCACGCCTCAATTCTATGGGTAAAGCATTCCACAAACGAGCTGCTTGTACTGTGAAAGATTTATCAAAGAACGAAGCGGTATGCATATGAATACTAAGTTTTAGATTCTCCGATGACCTGAAGGACCTAGAATATGTGTCACAGACGAACTGAAAGCGTTCTTTGAGATAAAAAGGAGTCGAAAGATTAAAGAGCACATAGTAAAGCAAAGAAAGTATATGAGCATTCCGGCGAAGGCAAATAGGAAGCCATTTGAAATGAACAGTGCGAAATTCAGAAACGTGGTCATACGTAAGCCAAATATAAACCTGATACAAAGATTTTGTCGCTCAAGCTTATCCATTTGGTCTTGGTTGGTATTTTGTGTTTTAAGAACTATGAGTCCTGTATCGCAAGTGTAACGGAATATAAACAATGTCAGTGTATGTACTTTATGACCAGGGAATCCCCAGAGCACGTAAATTTACTCTTAAAAAGGTCTTTTAAATATTTTAAATTGTTCCATAAAAGCAAATGATTATTTATATCTTTAAAACATATTCAATTTTAGTAAGATTTTATTTTCAATTGTTGAATTGAGATACGAAGATTTTTCCGAATCGCAAAAAGTTTTTTTTTTGTGATGTAACAACAATGACAGTTTTAATATTTTTTCCTATGTGCTATAAGACCTTGCTTCATGACAAATTTCAGGGTTCTAGGTCAACGGGACGTATATTTTTTCCTTTAACTTAGAAGCTTGATTTTTTCACAGTTTCAAGTGACCAAAGACCTGAATATATGGTTTTAATTTCAACTCTTTACATCCACGCGGTCTGGCTTATTTTTTGTAAAAAGTTTTTTCTGACGACTAGATCTGCGCATGAACTAAAAGCTTTTATAAACCTCGGCACCAGGGTTGCCAACCATTGCCAACCGTACTATAAAATATAGTATTTTACTATATTTTGTATCTGTGTACTACCTACGAGTATATACTGTTGAAGAAATATATAGTACGCAAAAATACTATATTTTCAACATTTGACTAATGCGGTAGGTGCGTAGTACATATATATCGATGTGCGGTAGCGTGTATCCGAACGTTTCTATCTCACTGCACTATCTAACCTTTATAAAAATATAGAGATTTTGATTTATATTAATTTTAAAAAAATAATGTGATAAGGTTACGACCCTTTTATTTTAGATAGGTATCTACTCGTAAAAACATTGTTAAAACATATCTATGCAAGAAGTGCAAACAAATATATCTTTATGTATTTTTTGCTTTTTCCATAAAATACTATATTTAGTGCACTATATTTTTTAAAGCTTAGTTTGAAAAATATTATATTCCATCGAAGAAATGTTGGCAACCCTGCTCGGCACACAAATTGAACCATCATGGCGATCGACCTTTAATGCGCAGTAACCGATTTTCTAGTCTCGATCGAAGTGGGGGCTGCGCATAACTATAGCAACGAATTCAACTGTTTGCCGCATATTACGATTATATCTGCATTTGCATCGGCTCATTAATAATTCTGGCAACCATTTTAGAGATCCTGCTATATGATCCTTATGGCTGAACTAGTCGCGGGCTTGAACTCACTGATGAGCGCGGTCCAAAAGCGCGCTGTCTCATCTGACATCGTGTCCGACCACGGTGTCCGACAGATATAGTATCACTGATGAGCACTGTTATATGCTAGTCTATGTGCGCAAAGTCTTGTTCGTAAGCACACAAACACCGTTTGGAACTGAAACAACATTAGACGGTGCGTGAAAAATTACGATTAGTGCTTTGGAAGATCGTGTTTTATGAAAAAATCACTGCATATGTCAATTACAAATAAATTTTATAGAACTCTTTGGTTATAGAACTTGGTCGGTACCGATTTCGTTTTGGAGGTTTTACATGATTTTTGTTACTTCTTTACACTCAAAGTTGCGTTAAAATCATCAAGAAAAACGAAACTTTGTTGGCACATAATTTTTTATTGGCAATTTTTTTCTTTTCTGTTTCCGTACAGACAACGTCAGTAATAAGATAAAACGATATCATGTTTAATTTTGAATGTACTACAATGTCAAACTGTGGAGTAATTTACCCACCCGAAATATGTATGGAAAAAATATCGACTAGTCAAACCTTAATTTAGCGTTCCAATGTGTCAGCTAATAGTCTATTTATTTATTATTATTAGGAACACCAACGAAATGGAATAGAATACAATAGAATAAAATAAAACTTTATTGTACACCAAAAAAGCTATACAAACTGTACATAAATCGATTCGATTCGATTCTGTGCTAAACCATTTGACAATACATTTAAATTATTATTATCTTAATTAAATTAATATTGAATATAAATTGGCAAGATTCTTGAAATACAATTGACAATTATAGTCATTTTTAATTTTAATTATTTAAAAAATGGGATTGATTTAGAATGTCAATAACGATAAATTATAATTAAAATAAAGAATTAAAATGATGACTAGTTGCAAGTTGACTAGTTGGGAGCTGACCACAAATATAATAGATAATAATCAACTACTAGCCACTAATTTCAACAATAACTTAATCTATGTATATTGAATGGCACGGTTATTAAAGCAATCCTAGGTTACTAACGTAACTATCACTTTTCTACGTTTTCCTTGATGAATTTGTAATTGTGTATTGCATGGGAATACCGCCAGCCGATATGACGGCGCGCTGCTAGTAGACAACATCAAAAATTCATCCTACATGATGATACAGAGTGATATACAAAGTGTTTTTGTGGACGTAAACCAGCTAATTGTTTTTTTTGTGCTGGCAAGGTTTAAACGGCATAAATATACATAATATAATAATAATAATAATTTATTTAACCAAAAATACATATTACACAAATTGACATTGCTCTTAATTATGACATTGTTATAATTACATATAAATATTAGACATATGCTGCCGAACTAGGCGTGGAGCCTGTATTTCGGCATGCAGTGCCTCTAGCACTGGAACTGTATCTTCTAATATGTGATCATGAGCAAATGGAATCAATTTTTCTATAAGAAATTAAGTTTGGTGCCTTTAAGCAACAGTAAAGAAAAAAGAAACGACAATTAAAAAATAGGTGTAACTGTCCTCTGAGTGTATAAGTGAAAAAGGTGAGTGTGTGCGTGTGAGAGGGTGTGTGGAGATCTACATTAAATAAATTCAAACTCTGGATTCTTGTACTAATAGTAGTTTAATAGTGGATTCTTATATATAGCACATCTATAACAATGACCAAAATTAAGTATCACTACTTTAATATGGTCAGCAAATCTTCAGTCTGATCGTATGATAATCTCGAAAGCCATTCAAATAAAGATTTCCTTAAATTTAATTTATTCAACGAATAGATTGGAAGAATTTTATTAGCCTTGTTATATAAAAATGAGCAACATACATATGTCATGTACCTACTACATAAGTATACAGATACCTACACTTGTAGACACTGAAAACAAGTTCGCCTATTTTTGTTTACTTTACTTGGGTAGGTCCATGTGGTATTAATAGGTGTCTTGTTAAGAAACTTTTCCAGTTACATAATGTTGAAGCGCAATGTTTCCTTTTCATTTCTAGTTGGGCGCCAGAAAAATCGTCGGAAAACCGAATATGCTTTTCCGACAAGTTTCCGACGGTTCTATATTATCCTTCCAGGGCTGCGGAATCGTTCGAAATAAATACCACGGCCCTCACAAAGGGCAATTCAAGGAACACAAATGGGTTTAGTCTGTAAAAGTCTGACGCTCTGTAGTGTGTAGCCTACCTATAACTATATGTAACCAGCCTTATTGTGCGCATTATATAACTATTAATTATTTATTGTTTTTAATAAACAGTTAGTATGATCCAACTCTCGCAGTGTTTAATTGTCTATCCGATATCAGCCTACAGGTCGTTCTCGCTCCTTCCAGAGCAGGAGCAGTCTTATAACGATATGTATATCAGTCTTGCAAAACCGTAAAAAAGGTTCTAAACTGTACTGTAATTTATTTATTTATTCACAAAATCGACAGCTCTTTTACAAATTTTACTAAAAAACAAAATAATATAAAAATGTAAAAATAATTAATTTATTATTTATTTATGTATACAAACACTTAAAAATGAAAAGAATAAATAGATAAGGTGTTTTTTTATTTCAAATGGAATGTTTTCCATCAGATTTTATTTGCTGGGGCATTTTTCTTTCATTTTGTACACCGTTCTTTTGGGAAAATATTGTGTACTTTTTTAATATACAGTGTAGTAGGTACCTGTAAACCTGTAAACCCACATAAGTTTTACAAATAAACTGTAGACACATATAATATGTCCTTAAAAGTTCATAAAAGCTCATTAAACCCACCCGATACCCGACAAACATCACATCGCCTCGAGCGGTTCGTATTCTTTGTATAGAGTACTATGGATGTACGCTCAGTACATCCACTCCAGAGTGCCTCGCCCGCGGGCTGACTACGCGCGGACTGTGAGTGGACCATTCGGTGATCACCCGTTGTTCGCATACTTGCCCTTTGTTGCCCACGTGCTGGTGTCAAATGGATCGTGTACTGTCTCCAAGTGGTTCACGCGCGAACACGATGCATTGCCGACACACCGTGCCCTTTCCAGTCATTCTTTGTTAAACTACTCATCTATTCGGCGACAACGCAATGTCCACTCGTTGACTACGTGACGTTTATTGGTTAACAACACGACGTCAACCCGTGGACCACATGACGTTTACTGGTTGACATGCGGCATCTAACCGTAGCCGCGTAGTCCACCTGTCGACAATGAGTGTACACCGAGCGATGAGGTGGTACTGGGCGGGATTCAAGTGGCTCTAATGAACTAAGTTTCTCGGCACCTACTCGGTAACTAGTGTTTATATTAATATCGCAAAATACCTCATCATAATGTAGATACTGCCTAAATATTACTTTGTAAATGTTTGTTTTACTGGATTGCCAATAGTCTTGCCAGATAGGCATAACTCAGATTTATATTCCCCACTGGTTACACTGATAGACTAGGTGACACAGAGGTACAGTAGCACACATGACCAAAAAAATGCTAAATATTTCCAAATCGGTTTATAGATGACGGAGTTCTGGGGTAACAAATATAAAGAAAGATACAATTATGAAATATGAAAAAAAAACACGAATTGTGGACCTCTTACTTTATCTGAAGTCGACTAACTACATACTACATATCTACTAATTTTCAGCGACAGAAGTGTTACGAAGCAAAGGGTAATTTTAGAAAAAATTGACACAGAAGTAAGTAGCTGCCTCTATCCCAAGCAACAAAAGGTTCTATAACCCAGGCGTTTTATCACCAGACAGTGATACAGTAGGCCTATAATGGTAACCATTGTGACTGCTTGTACTATAAAGGTTTTCAAGAGAGTGTTTTGGTTCTTTAAGATTAAAGAGCATTTAAGTTCTAAAATGTAGCTCTTAAAATGTTTATAGGACCATACAAAAGAATCTTTAAAGTATTGCACTGTAACAGATATGAAAAAAGCGATTATGGTACTATTTAGTACTATAGACGACCTTACTGACACTTTTGTGTATTTATTTTGCACTAATAATGTGTCAAAATAACTTTTACAGTACTAGTATGGTAGGAGTATCGTAAACACTATTACAGCATCAATTTGTGCTATAAAACTACCTTGCACCACCATTACGTAACCTTTAAGCTTCTTATACGCTCCCTCAATATCGCTATGGGGCTAGTTCTGTAAAAGTCATGAAAACTCTTCTATAGTACTAAACAGTACCATAGCAATACCTAGCGCAGTTTTTAAGTAACTTAAATTTTAAATAGCTCTATAAATGAGTTTGTGCTTCTGCTACGAGACTTAAAGTGTGACATATTCGTTTTCTATGCAAATATGGCTGCTGTTTTCTGCCATGATAGCACGTTAGCAGCACGGCTGGAATCAATGTGTACTATAGCAGCTATTTTCGGAACGAGACCTTATTTTATTAATTAAAATTTAATTAAAACACGAAAATTATGAGGGCGCATTGTCAAATTTGAAATCAGCATAATGATTTTATCGATAAAATTATTTTCGCAAGTGCAAGCTATGATAAAGTTACGATTTATGAATGTTTTTTAGTATGTCCTTTTGCAACAATGGCAAATGACATAAAGCATAACTTCCAATCAATATATTTTGTATTCTTGAGAAACACTCAAGATGATACGATTACAACACGAACAAGTGTGATATGAAAGATCACTGGAATCGTTTATGGTGCAAAATAACACTATAAACAGGTTTTGGTTACTTTTATAGTGCAAATTTGTAACATAAATGTTGCAGACAGCAGTATTTTAGTACTAAAAAGCGGTTCTCGACACTTTTACATTTCAACTACAGAGCTGATGAATCACCGTGAGAGCTTTTATATAAAGTTTATAGAATAAATCAGTGATAAAACTAGGGCCTTTTTGGGGTTTTGTAAAAGTTTACAACATCGTTATAGTACTAATCATGAATACTAATTAGCAAGTCCTAAATCGTTCTCCGAGCTTTTATAGTACCAAATTTTGCTACTTGGGATACTTTCGATTTTTAGAATGACTACTCCTATGGTTCTGAAAATAATATAAAACTTTCTGCAAGAATGTACCTACACGGCTATTCTACCATACCTATATTGTAGGTAATTTATCTTTTAGTAAGAACTTTGGACAACGTCGGAGCCATTATATTCGCCATCTTCCACCTTCAAGTGATATTTGGATTCAGATTGCTTTTTATTATTTAAAATATTCTAACGAAATTTATGATTCGCTGTTTTTAATAAACAGGTGTAAAGTATATGCAAATAAACGGAGGGAGAATTTATGAAATTCCTTTTCATAAATTATAATTAATCAAATGGAATGGAAATATAATTTAATATACCTAAGGGTCATTTTCAAAAGTGGTTTTTTAGCTGTCAACGCCTAAATCTTGGTGGATTTATTGAAACATTTGTCATATGTTTTAAATTGTCATTTATTGCGAGTTTTTTTTTTAGACCACGCATTTGGGCTCTGAAATTGCTGGCTGTTATGTAATAACCAACTAAAACACAGCGGGCCACCCACAAGATGAAGGGATGATCTGTTGAGGGTCGCGGGAGTTCAAAAGAGTGGTCGTTGTGGCGATACAAGCGGAGGCCTATGTCCAACAGTGAACGTCTTTGTCTTTACCATCATTTATCATTTATTTATCATCTAAGTATCGTCACTTTTTAATGAGGATGTACTGGGTTTAATACATAATCAAAACGGCGGCGCGTCGTCGATATCAAATTTTCTTATAAAAAAACTTGATCCCGCATGAGTAATCCAGCATTTCTGATCCCGCAGAAAAGGTTCGCAGGATTGAATTCCCTAAATCCTACAAAGGAGTAGTTTTCAAAAAGTATGATGACCAAGAGTTTGTACAGTCTATAGTTCCACGTGGGCAAAGCCGAATGGCAAACATAGGTAATTTAATATAAACCTGTGAAAATCTTTTTGGTACAAGAAAATTATAAAAATAACATCATGAGCATGACAGTAACAGTGTGACGTCACGAGACTATTAGGGTGGCAGGTATGCCCATCGTGCCCACAACACAAAACAACGGTGGATCCGCGCTTTTAAGGGTTCCGTACTTCAAAGAGAAAAAATGGAACTCTTATAGGATCACTTTGCTGTCCGTCTGTCTGTCAGAAACGCGTGGAGGTATCGAGTTGAAATTAAAACCATATTCGCAGGTCTGCGGTCCCTTGAAGTTGTGAAAAAATCAAACTTCTGAGTTAATGAAAAAAAATGATACGGCAGTTTATGTCGCAAAAAACGTATATTTCGACACTCTCGAGGGAATCAAAATTCTCTGCTGATCTAGAATCCTGGGCATGAAGTAAGGTTTCATAGCACAAGTATAGGAAAAACTCTGAAAAATGTAAATTTGTAGTTACGGCACGAAAAAAAATCAATTCGGAAAAACCAACTAGACTCGATTCGGGAATTGAACTAAGACATAAGTTACACACACACAGTTTGACATAAGTTAGTTTGTATGGAAACCTCAGTATGCGAGCCTGACTCGCACTTGTTCAGTTTTTTTTTATTTTTATGAGCTGCGCACTCTGCATGAATACAAAATGCTGCGTCAGCGTCCCTACAATCTGTCTGTTTGTTTCAGATAATCTCTGAAATGCCTGGACTGATTTTGACGGGGTTTCGCTGGTAGCTCGTGTTACAGTGATTATTATTTGACGATTTTTCACGTAAAAAAAGTCTAAAAATATAATAAAAAGTTGTAGATAGATAGACAGACTTTTTACGACGCTTGGACACAGGCCGACTACTGCCGCTTCTTTTCGGCAATACTGTTATCCCTTTCTTGCCCCACGTTAAAGACCTGGGCTTATATATTGATGATAGGTTAAGCTGGAACAAGCATATTGCTTAGGTTAGCTAGAGAGTCACCTTCACGCTGCGAAGAATTTCCTTCCATCAAGCACTAAAACCACTTTGGTCCAATCGCTTGTTTTACCTTTAATTGACTATGCTGATGTTTGTTACTCTGATCCATCCCAGAAACTTTTAAACAAATTGGATCGACTTCTAAACAACTGTATTCGTTTCATATTTGGCCTTCGTAAATATGATCACATTTCTTCCTTCCGTTCTCAGCTTAAATGGCTGCCTATCCGCCATAGAAGATCCCTCAGATCCCTTTGCACGCTCTTCACTATAGTGAACGATCTTTGTGCTCTTGATTATTTAAAACAATATTTTAAAGTATTGGGCAATTCTCATAATCTCAACCTTCGAGCTTCCAAAAATATGCTTCTTCAAATTCCTTCTCACCGTACTGGGTTTATGGGTAATTCTTACACTGTCTCTACCATTAAACTCTGGAATGTGCTTCCCCTTGACAACAAAAAAGCTGCAAGTAAATTTTCCTTTAAGCGTAAAAATCGAAACTACTACCTAAAGTCCTGTCAACCTTAGTTTCAGTCTTCGTCATAATTGTCATATTTTAAGTTTTCTTAATCGTAATGATTTTATATTTATCATAATATTTACTAGTTTATAATATTAGCATATATACGTATTTTATTATTACAAGGAACTTAATTTTATTTACATTCTATTTGAAATATTTGTTATTTGTTTATTGTGCAAACCTACCACAGTGTTTTCTTTCTAACCCAAAGGTTGACAGGTAGAGAATGCCTTGTTGCATTAAATCTGGCTATGTACAACTATTCTACATGAAGTTTAAATAATAAAAAAAGATGTTTTTTTTTGCCCCAGGGCCGTTGATCACTTAGTTACGCCAAAGGGTTATGACCTTCAAAAAATTGTGCATTTTAAATTTGTAACTAAACTGATAAATAACGATACTGAGAATTTCTGTAACTAAACTGATTATGACATCAGTATAGAACACATAGATTGAGTGAATAAAACACGTAATTAAGTATATTTATGGTTTCTTTTTGTCTGTTTTTATTAGCTGTAAGTCCTCCATGTACTAAATAAATAAATAAATATATATTTGACTTATCAGTCTTATTTAAATTAATTTTAAAAAAATACTATCCTCTTTTGGCTAAGGATTTTTTACCTTAATCACGGCGGCGGCAGCGTAGCATCTAAAGAATTCTCTTCAAATCTTAAATTCAACATTTTTTTCATAAATAACAAAAATAAATAAGTTAGATAATAGTATTAGTGGTTTTTTTTTTGCCGCGTTTAATCTTTGCAGGTTGAAGAAAAGGCAAAGTTATAAAATTTTATTCATCCTAATATTAATAAAAATAGAAATTCAAAAATTTTGAATTTAGAACGCTGATAAATGTTAATTTGTTGGTAATAACAAATTATTGTGTAAGTAATCATGTTATATTCTGTTTAAAACACAATTTAAATTTTAATTAAATATTAAAATTAAAACCTAAAAAATATACCCCTCTTTGCTTTAAAAAAAAATCACCCTTGACCGTGACGAAATAGGAATGAATAATGCCCTCGGTGTGATAAATTTTAAAAAAAGCATGCGGGTGATATACATGCCATGTGCCATGCGTAAGAGGCAGTTTTCGAGTAAGTGTATTGAAAAAATATAAATGACTACTGCGACAGTGTCAAAATAAATCATTTTATAAAATACGATTGGCGAATACGGTTTTTTTTATGGTAGGTAAAATCATCCAATGTCAAATCCCGCCCTTGGGCGGGGCGAGAGATATAATATAGAGAATACAATGGGTTCTACTATATAATTACTTGTTTCTTCGTGAATGAACATTCGTAACAACTCATCTCTGAAAATATATACCTAACGGTCATTGGAACATTAAAAAAATCTATGACGATATTTATAACAATATTTGACATTCAAAAAATTTACTCTTTTTTTTAAAACTAAAGTTAATAGTACCAGATAAATCTTCATTTTGATAGACTAATATATCAACAAATGGTGAAAAAAGAAAATATATGTTTTAGATATTTATTTCAAAATTAAATAGCGGAACAAGAAAAGAAATCAATTGTGCACTTTTTCTGAGTTTGACCCAGGAAATACTTCAACACTTTCATAACAAACTAAATATTTATAGATAGGTATGTATCGCAGTCTAAGTGGAAAGTTCATAGATCAAACTTTCGATTCACACTTGGCTAATTTTCTTTTGCGACATAAACACGATACGAACTTTACACCACCTACAAAGCCTTAACGATTCGCCTTACAATAGTTTCAAAGTTCATGTTTGAGATAAACCTTTGCTCTTGGGTTGGTACGTACTAGGGTTGTTACGGATATTCGCATCTGCATCCGCAAATGCGGAATATTCGCATGAATTCTGACATCTGCATCCGCATCAAATGAATGCGGATTTTAACTGATGCGGATTTATAAGTGCGACAGGTAAAGAAAGTATGTGGGGCGAGCAGAGTAGCGCGTGCGTGGGCAGTGTTGCCAGGTATCCCGGTTTACGCGGGACATCCCGATTTTCAGGGGTCTACGGACAAGTCCCGATGTGCGCCTCATCGGGACGCTAAATGTCCCGATAAATCGATAAATTTATCAAAAACCCATTATTATTACCAAAAAAACTCGTATTCGCTTCACTATGCCGAGTGCGCTCCTCAAAGAGATGTCAGGGGGACCAGTAGGACCAAAGTCTACTAAAGCTGTGGGAACACTACATTTTTCTGTTCTGTGGTGGGAACGTTTGAACGAGTGACCGTGGCCCTGGAAAGTTTTTGTCACTGAAAGACGTAGGTTTTAGTCAGTAAAAGTCTGACACGTTTTCTTGTTCCTTAGAGCGGGAAAAGTAGTCACATTCAAAAAAAAAACAGGGCAAGTGCGAGTCGGACTCATGCACTGAGGGTTCCGTACAAACTTACATACGAAAACAGCTTAGTTCAATTCCCTAATCGAGTTTCGAAGATTATTCAGAATCGCAGTTTTCAGATTTTTGTCTATGTTTGTACTATGAGACTTTGCTTCATACCAAATTTCAGGATTCTAGGCCAACGTGAAGTACCCTATGAATTTTGATTCTCTGAAGGGTCGAAATATACTTTTTTTTGCGACAAACATTGATGTTTGTGATTGTTAATATTTTTATTAATTTATGTGCTTAGTTTTGTAATTTTATTGTGCATTTGTGTATTGTGAGTTAATTTTTCTGTGTGCATCAAACAAATGTTATATCTATCTATCTATCCACAATCTTTGATTTCAACGCTCGAAGACGCCTATATATTTAGTAAGAAATATAGGAGCAGACGGTGAATTTTAAAACGTTTTTTTTTTATGGCTTTCATTCGCTTTAGAGTATCTAGGAAAAAAATAGGAAAAGAAAATGCTGGGTTCACATAAACTTATGAATAGAAGTGGTTAGCGAATGTCACACCTACTCTTGTTAAAGATTTAGAAGCAATATCAACCTCGCTTCTTCGTGTACTTTAGCATGTCAAAAGCGCAAATTGAAGAAATTCATGACATAATAAAAGATTATAATATTTATTTACAAGCTTCTGCCAGCGACTTCGCCCGCTTAAAAGTAGGTTTCTCTATATAAACTTTGCCCCCCTTTTTGATCCCCCTAGTGGTTTTTTTTTTTTTTTTTTTAACGTAGGTAAAATCATCCAATGACGAATCCCGCCCTTGGGTGGGACGGGAAACAGTGTCAGACTTTTACTGACTAAAAACCTACCTTTCCATTCCTTGCCTTTATCCTGGGGCCCGTGGTGACAGTCTCACATAACCTTTGGGCCCCAGTAGGCTTCGGCCCTGCTGGACCCCTACAGTTTGCTGACAACTCCTTGAGGCGCGCGGGAACGGTGCGCGCCGTAGACGACCTGAGCTCGGACCGGTCTGTTACCGGACGGACGGACAGCGAGCTACCCTTTGCCCACCGTCCGCGAGCCCGCGCCTACGGTGGCCGGAAATTGGGATCGGAAACCCGGCGGCGGCGGCGGCGTGTGCGCCTTTGCCTAATGCGGTCGGCCTCCTCCTTTACTAGCATTACTGCTTCGCAGAAGGAGGCGACCGCCTGCCACTCCTCCTCGCTCCGGAGCATGGCTTGAACCAAGCCCCGGCGCGAGAGATCGCCGCCGATCGCCCCCACGAGGACACGGCGATGCTCTTCCCAAGCGGGGCACACCTCGACTGTGTGCTCCACCGTGTCCACCGGGCGGTCCACACAGTGGCGACACCCGGGCGTCGTCTCCGCACGAATCTTGTACAGGTACGGACCGAACTTGCCGTGTTCGGTCAGCACCTGCGCCAAACGGAAGGTGACGACGCCGTGGGGCCTTTCCAGCCACGCCTCAAAGAGGGGCCTTACCGCCTCGATCGATCCCCCTAGTGGTAGAAATCCGAAAAATCCTTTCAGCGGTTTAGGCTGTATGTTGATCTGTCAGTCATTCAGAACAATAGATTTTACCTATAAGTACCTGTAGATTGAATCTCTAAGCACTAGTAAGAAACACTTAATGCAGGCATTTTCTAGCAGTCGACCTTGAATGATTTTTATATAATGCAACATTCATTTTTAGGGATCCGTACCCAAAGGGTAAAAACGGAACCCTATTACTAAGACTTCACTGCTGCCCGTCCATCTGTCACCGGGCTGTACCTATCTCATGAACCGTAATAGCTACACTCCTGAAATTTTCACAGATGATCTACCTATTTCTGTTTATTATTATTTTTTATCTGGGAACGCCGGGTCTGTATCACGTATGTAGCGTCGCATGGCGTAACGTGGCGTGGCGTAGATCTAATGTAGCTCTACAAGTCAAGTTTCCATTTAAAATATATGGAGACCGCCCAGATCGGCCTACCTGGCTAACGTGTGCGCAATGAAGTTCTACCGAAAATGATACCGAAAAATTCCTCTTATCAACCTCTCTTACAATTCTTCTATCCTCAAATAATTTTCTATTAAGTACATGTCAAAGACAGAGTTCAATTTTGATTAAGCAAAGTCGTTTTGTAATAATTTGAGGCGTTGTTTACCACATAACCAAACCTAAAATTGACACTTAATTTTGACATCCGCATCCGCGTATGTCGAAATTTTAACATCCGCTACAACCCTAGTACGTACTTATATCAATTAAAAGATTAGTCAGTCATAATGATTCAGAAAAACGTAATATTCCGTACTAGATAACGTTAATAATATACAATTGTGGTTGAAGATAAAACGGATAACAAAATAACATTTCACTTCGGCTTTCGTGCCTACCAGTCGTTTATTAGTAACGCTTCGTAACTCATAAAGTGTTAAATATAGGAACTGCGAGTGTTTTACATATTTTTATAAAGCAAAACAGAATCAATAATGCATTGGCGGTCGATATGTTGCTATTTATGTTCGTCGCGTAAAGTGGAAACTAAAACAATTAGCCTGTAAGTACTATTTTATGCAAAGTTAACGATTAAAAACAATGGAATGGTGGAAATGGAACCTTTAAATACTTAAATAGCTAGGTATCTATATTTGTTCCACCAGCTTTGTTCTTAATGACTAACCGACGATTCCTGAATCAAGAATTTGAAGCCAAATAATTGTTAAGGTCTACTTTAGCGGGAACACTGACAAACTTTGGCTTTAGTTTGATACGCTCGGTACTCCAAATCTATACCTACTTATTAGATTTAATGCAATTCAAAATTGCATAAATCGACGTGTCTGTTTGTAATATCAAACTATTTTTTTTTACTAAATGCAATGAAAGTATATTCGATTCTACACACAAAAAAAAAAAATTTTTTTTATCAGTGTCGTCTGTTTGTTTCGACTAATCTCTGAAACGGCTGGACCGATTTTGACGGGGTTTCGCTGGTGCTGCAAATTATTTTGTGGTTCACTCATGAGCCGTAAGTCCGCAAGGGAGAAAACGATCTCGTAAAGTCCCTGAAGGCTGTCGTAGACATAGACATAGGAAAGGTTTTTTATATTTCTATGGTCGTACACCTATGCTTTTACACGTACACTTATCCTTCTTGGAATTTTTTCACGAGACTCGGTAGACTTCGGTAGACTTTCCCACCTAAAAAAAAGCCACACAGGTGGGTTTTAGTCGGTAAAAGTCTGACACTACCTCTCCCTCCATCCAGAGTGGGAGTATTTATTTTCCCACTAAAAAAAGGGAGCCATATATGGAAAACATGGTAAGTGTCACGAAATGAAAGAAAATGTTCAGGGACTTCTGATCTAAACTAACCAATCGTTCGTTTGCAGTTTCGGCAATAAATACTTCTTGGAAACAAACTGTAAGATTTTTTCTTTTCTTTTCGAGAATCCTTAGAACCACCACATAGGATAAACCAGCACTACGTATGATTACTTTCCTATAATAGATACTATTGTGTATTATACCAACCAGTTTAATAAAAAATTGATCGTTTTCCTTCATAATTTCGCATAATTTATCGATGACGAATGGTAAAAAAATCTTTAGGTAGATTAGACTTCTATTGCACATTACGAAGCAAATGGTAAAAAGTATACTTGGTTATACATCAAATCTATAAGACCTATTTATCTACACAAAATAAAATGTAGCTTTATTTATGTGATCCTACGAAATCCGCGTGCATTATCAAAAGTTATATAAAATGCGCTTGATAAAAAATTGTAACAGCGAGTAAGTACCTAAGTAGTTTCACTTCTTGTGATTGTTGGAGTGCACTAGACCAACACTTAATTTATTTTAAAATTAGATACCATTTCGTTTGTTGGAGGATCTCACTCGATAAAAAATCCATCCGCGGTTCAAAAGCGCTTGAGTGAATAGCTGTCACTTTTAACCAACTTAAAAAATAAGTTTCCCAATTTGGTTGTATTTTTTTATGTTTGTTACCTCAGTACTCCGTCAATTAATATTATGAACCGTTTTGGAAATTTCTTTTATAGAACATATTTTAAGTTTTGTGTCATTTTCATCAAAATCTAGTTCTTATGATGAGATCCATGAGGGATTGAGGGAACTCCTCAATTATTAGGTACTATAGGCATTATACATACAATGATTTTGTTATTTTCATCTAGAACTTGAGCGTCTACATTCAGAAGGTATCAATTGGTGAAGTGGATTAGTGGAACTGATGAAGAATACCACAGGTTGCCAACGGAACTCTTCAATTATAAATATTTCTCGGCAGACATAAGAAATCTCTATTGAATAATTGACTGACTCGATCAACATCATCATTATTTCAGCCGAAAGACTTCCACTACTGAACATAGGTCTCGGGTAGTTACCTACAATGACAAGTTCTGTGCATCTCGCATCCATCGGATTCTCGCGAAATCGTGTTCCTCAACAAGTCATCGGTCCAATTTATAGGAACTATACCAACGATGCATCTTCCGATACGCAATCGCCAGTCCAAAACCTTTCGGCCCCATACAACAATTCTGTTCTGCGAGCAATATGCCCTGCCCATTGTCACTTAAGGCGACATAATAAATGCCAGTGACCTTAGGCGAACAAAAGTGGAGCTAGCGTCGCTCCCGGTGCATCAAGAGTTTTCGAATAGTAACATTTTCACAATATGATTAAATAATCTTGGTTGGTTGGCCTGATCTTCTCTTTTTTGTCTATATTAGACAACTTTGAAAACAAATCACACCAAAAAATGTAAATATTTGTATATCAAATTATTAGACAAGTTTTACATTTTTTTTTTTTCGAAACTTTCGGACTAGCCGTTTAGACGTGATGTTGGATTTAAATTTAAAATCATCAAAAGTCATATATTTGCCCCTTAAGTTTGACGAATCTTCAAGATATGTCGGGAACGTTGGTTCTCCTGTGGATATCTTCATTCCAATTTTTTCATTCCCTCCATAGGTTTTTTTAACTACTTTGGTTGACTTTAAGCCTTCTGATGAGGCCCATATGTCATCACTTGAGACACTGTGGTAAGTATGTCCGACGAGGAGATACCATGCAGCTTCCCGAACGCTGCCTAACCGAGTCGAATTTAGCGATTGACTTCTTTCTCGAAGTTAGACCTACCTATCCGGGCCCTATGTCCTAGGTAAACGAAACGTCTTCGGGTGTCTGTATCGGATTTTGATAGGAGTGGGTGCTATATGGGTATTTACCATGACCTTGGTTTTGTACATGGTTATTTTAAAAACCACTCTTATGCCTTAATCACACGTACCGAGCAAACGGGCGAGACAGTGCTCTCGCCCGAATACCCGGTACGTATAAACACAACGCCGAGTGTAGAGATATACGCTAAGCCGAGCACTCGGCACACACACGGGAGACAGTGACAATACACACGGCAGACAGTGACAGCACACTACAGCAACATTTTACTGTCTCGCGCTTTTACTCGGTACGTGTGATCAACGCATTCGGAAGCTCTAGTGAAATATGTACACAGGTAGGTACTTTATTTTAGAGCCTAAGTGAGATAGGTACCTCATTGGCAGAATTCGACATCGGCGCTACGATGGTACCTATGTTTTACTATTATTATTGTCAGACGTACTGTTGGTGTCGCATGTAAAGAATAGCACCACATCACTTCCCATGAGTGTCTTTGTGCGATGCAACAACCACACTGCGATCGCCAACCCCCTTGTCTCCATGTTCCAGTTTTCATTCCACTTTTCTAGCTCACTTTCACTATTCTTGCTAAATCCGTGTTCGCGTGATGTAGGGCGTAAGATATTTTAGAGCTGGTGCATAGATTCATAGTATTGAATCTATGCACCAGCTCTAAAATAACAGTAACAAATCTTGGCTTACCTAATCCCTTAGTGCTCGATTACGCAGACGCGGCGCGTCGGGCGATCCGTTGTACATTGCCATATGTTTGTGTTTGCATAATGTACTACGAAACGCCCAACGTGCCACGCAACGCGCCGTGTCTCCGTAAACACGGCCTTAGGGATAAGTAGGTACCTAGAATGTGAGACAACAAATGCTTGGTTTCATATTTCTTTTAAATAGTAATGTAACTCCACCCTCTTGGTCAATCCCAGTAACACTAAAATAAAATTCGTCCCGTCGCTGGATTCTAACCCGGATCACAACTCTCGCCCTGTTTGCTCCGAACACTGATCCTCTTCTACAGTAAGACCGAAGAAAAAATGTAACGCCATTGACATAAGAAAACCCAATATATATATAAGATCAATGTGTAAATATTAACATTAAAACGAAAAGTATTACAAACTTCTTAATTAACGTAAGTATGTGTAATTCAAAGAGTGGCTACCTAATTACAGTCACAGTTTTGATAAAAACGTAATTAGACAGTATCATAACGATGAATCATAAATTTATTTATAATTTTTTTTATATTTTGACATTTAATACCTTACCACATGACCTAACCTTATCTTGGTTTCATATTATCTTATTTCTATTATTCTGAGTTTATTTCATTTTTATCAATCAAATAATTGCATTCATGTGCAGTGATATCTATAGACATTACTTTTTATATACACTTTATAAGGTCTTTAATGCAGGTATAATATGTACTTAATTTATTTACACAATTAAGCAAACACGTGGTAAGAAACACTATTTATCGTTGTTTGAACGTAGAATTGAAATAACTTAGAATTGTAGGTGAAAACAAGCACCAAACATTTAAAAACAAGACTAGATTCGAGACATGTTACTTACGTAGGTGCTACGATGCGTCTACAAAGTAGAATGTGTAGATAACAAACAAGACGTTGATTTTTATCGTGACTGCTTATGACGCCACACGTCCGTACGTCACCGATCGACAATGTTCCGTCGGTCAACGGCACTGGCCATTGCTGCCACCACTTTTAGACATAGGCGGCCTTGGGGACTATATATAGTGAGGTAACAACACCTTATATTATATTTTTTAACAATCTACCTTCCCATCTCAAGAGCATCAAAATAACATGCAACAATGCACCAGTTTTCGTAATGCTCCGTCCTTGTTATACAATTACTCATTTAGAATGTATAAATACCTAATTAAACACGACCCGGTTACACGCCTTATATAGTCGCAATTATGTACCGGCGCTCGCTAATTTTATTTATCTTGTCTCTATGCATCATACAGGGCAATCTGCAGCCAAGGTTACAACTAGGTACCTACTTACATGTGTACCTACCTATTCTGGCACCTAACCAATAGACAGTTTCACGTGGTAAATTGGATTTAGGTACCTATGAGCAAGTTTCATTTGGATGTAGCTTAGCGAATAATTGACTAGTTTTCTACAAATATCTTCGATATTCAAGTTATTGCAATTTACAGAGTTAGTCGCGATATGCAGCTACCACTAGTCAAGATAGTTCAGGGCGAGTTGAAGGGAGTCATTTGCAGTGGTGTCGAGAATTACGTCGCTTTCAAAGGCATACCATATGCAAAGCCGCCACTTGGAGAATTAAGATTCAAGGTGAGTAGCAAATGAAGAGATACCTGCACACTTCGTAACGTTTTTTTCTTCACTTCAAACGAAAGCATACCAAAGCATGCACATTAGTATTCACTTAGAGACTATGCGCATTTGATTATGATGGTATTCGCGTAGTAGGCACATCTAATGTAATATATTTACTTAAGTACACCCTACAAGTATATCAGATAGCAAATTATGTTACCATATCAAGTAGTTAGTCAGTAGGTAGTAAGGTAGTCTTATCTTTAGTGGAATATGCATTATAAAGAATATTACATACTTACAAAATAAATGTATATACCGACATCTTTATTACATGGTATAAAAAAAGTCCCTTTCCGCGTCTTTCTGGTTATCCGCTAAATACTCCTAAACCACGCAACGGATTTTGATGTGGTTTTCGCCAATAGAAAGGCCAATAAACGAGGAAAGTTTATGTAAAAAATGTTTTTTATATATTTATATTTACACCCGTGCAAATCCGGGGTGGATCACTAATCCACTAATATTATAAAGACGAATGTTTGCGAGTACCTAGGTATATGTGTATGTCTTTAGTTCGTTACGCTCGAACGGCAGAACAGATTTTGATGAAACTTTGTACCTATACTGGAAGACCATTTCTGATACTTTTTATCACAGGAATACCTATATTCCCTTCGGAAAACTTTCTACTATAAAACGGGCAAAGCCATAGGCAGCGTATCTGTATCTATTTTTAGTAAAGCATTAATGTTCGTATTTATAATTTAACGTAACTATCATTTTAGACGACTACGTCCAGCATACAGGTAAAGGTATAAGTGGGATATAGTCGGCAAATTTAATTTGCCTTTTGTGATACCCATTATAGTACACGGCAAATAAGTTAAACCATTTCCAATGGTTACGCGCAGCCCCCCACTTCGATTGAGACCCAAAAATCGGTTATAATCCTCGTCACACAAGTTGAACCATCATGACGGTTGACCTTGAATACGCAGTAACCGATTTTCGGGTCTCAATCGAAGTGCGGGGCTGCGCGAAACCACAGATACTAGTTCACTTTATTTGCCACGTACTATACTGGTGTTGCAAAGTTAATTAAGGTGTAGGGTACAGGGCCAGGCCTTATAAAATTGAGAGGGCCTTTGCGTAAGTGGGCCATGGACATTTTTGCACATAGATATGGAGATTGCATCGCCCCCCTACACACGTATATACTTTTTCTTTCCAGGCACCGGAACCTCCCGAGCCATGGCAAGGACTGCGCGACGCGTCACAGCACGGCCCGGTCTGCCCGCAGTACAACGAGCGAATGAACCGCAAGGAGCCCGGTAGCGAGGACTGCCTCTACCTTAACGTATACACCAAGTCTCTCGCACCACCCAAACCTCGCCCCGTCCTGGTCTGGATCCACGGCGGCGGCTTCTACACAGGATCCGGTGACTCCGACTTCTATGGACCAGAATTTTTCATGGCACACGACGTCGTACTAGTCACAATCAACTACAGATTAGAAGTTTTAGGTTTCCTATGTTTAGATACCGAAGACTGCCCCGGTAACGCTGGTATGAAAGACCAGGTCCTCGCTTTAAAATGGGTGAAAAAAAATATCGCAGCTTTCGGAGGCGATCCCAACAATGTAACTATCTTCGGCTGCAGCGCAGGTTCAGCCTCAGTGTCGTGTCATTTGATATCCAAAATGAGTTCGGGATTATTTAATAAAGCAATATGCCAAAGTGGAGTCTGTCTCAATGAGTGGAGTTATAACATATACGCGCGTGAAAGGTCTTTTCAACTGGGGAAACTACTCGGAAAAGAAACGGATGATCCAGCAGAACTTTTACAGTTCTTAAAAAGCGTACCAGCGTCGTCTTTAGTAGGCATACAGTTACCAATGTTAGATTTAAAATACAATGACTTAATGGATAGTATTCTATTTGGTCCAGTAATCGAAAAAGTTGGTTCTGAGGGAAATAAGTTTTTATCAGAATCACCATTAGAATTAGTGAAAAATGGTCATATGGCTAAAGTGCCAATAATATTAGGATACACTTCAGGCGATGGTATAGAAATAGCAAGGAAACTACCGGTTATAGCGCCCTTTTTGTGCACCCCGGGTGCTGTTGTTCCTAGAGAATTGAAACTAAAATGGGAACCAGAAAGAATACAAAAAGCTGATGAAAGGATACGAAAGCAATACTTCAACGATCAACAGATATCGATGGAAGTCATACAAAGTTATTCTGATTTGGAAACGGACAGAGTATTTCTGTACAACATCGTCAGGTACGCACGGTACCACAGCCTACTTACTTCTGAGCCAGTTTACTTTTACGAGTTTGTTGCAGAAACTGAAAGAAATTTCACGAAAAAGTCTTATAATATGGATTCTTTAAAAGGTGTTTGCCACTCGGACGATTTGGCATATCTTTTCAACATCACATGCTTAGATGTACCATTGACAGATGAATCTAGAAATATTATAGAAAAATTTGTGCGCCTATGGACGGATTTTGCTACAACTGGGTAAGCTTAGCATAATTTTCATACTAACTTCCCCCTAGGGCAATGGGTTGACTTCGTAAAGGGACACCCGCGATAGAATTTTTGTGTAAAGGGGGCTATCACGACAACTAAATAATTCATAATATTTACTGCATAATTCTCTTCCCAAAGTAACTCTAGTATATAATGGCATTAGACGGATCCCAAGAACAAAATCTTATGAAAAAATAAGACGAAGTGTATTTTATTACGTTTTCGTATTGTACAAACTAAAACCTGTATGGCCCTAGTTTTTTTGTTAAATATCCTTTTACTTATTGAAATAACCAATCTAACACTATCTTATTATTTACACAGAACTTCAAAACCCTGATACCGTAAATCGATAATTTTTCATATACAACTTTGTTTGTTGAGACCCGTCGCATTGTTTTAAAATGAAACCGGCGGCTTTTTTTTGTGGCGACGCTAAAGGCTTTATTAAATCTAAGAACAAGTGTATTTACAAAAAATTAACATTCCACTTTATTGAACTTAGTCAAATTATGGCGACAAAATCCCACATACGCAAACCACACAAAATTTCTGACAGTTCATGACTTTATTATAAACCACAGTTCTCAAGCACAGCGTTATACATAAACATTAAGTTAGCACTATAATTCAATGGTAACCATGCCTCTTTTCCAGGAATCCTACTTCAAGTGGAGCCGTAGAATGGAAACCCTTCAAGGAATCTGAACGAAACTATTACATTATAGGAAAACAACTCGAATGCAAGAGAAACCCGAATAAAGACAACATGACCTTCTGGGAAGACATTTACGAAGAATTAAAACTAAACATAAATGAGAAATAATTGATGGCAAACTACTTAGTCTTTATAGAACCATGGTGATCAATGCTTTAAACTGGTGTATGTGAAGATCTGTCTTGTGTAAAAAGTACAAATTATAATAATAAAAGGTTATAGGTAAATAAAGAGCAGTATTAAAGAAATTAAACTTATATTGATTTTTCAAAGTCCACATTTCCATACAAATACACTATCCGAGATATGGGTACTGCAGTAATACGAGTCTTAAATCTAACGTCAGAAATATCTGATTAGTATGAAAGTTTAAAATATGCTAGTAAACTAAAAATACATTCTTAGTGAAAGTCAGACGCTGCAGTATTGACTACAATATTAGGACAATATTGAACTAACATCAAACACATTCATATCCTTACATAACATCGTATAATGTTTGCATCTGAAAAAAAATACATTCAATATTATTAAAGGTCCAGACATAGTTTATAGGATATAAAATTTCTTTATACAACATGTAACAGAAATAATGCACTACAATATACTATTCTACAGGGTGATGTAGCATGCACAGATTTATTGTAAAGATATTCTTAACATGGACATGAGACTATGAGACTTATGAGAACATATCACATATACAAAGACCGAGTAGTTAGGGCGGACAGAGACCACATCCATATATTTACTAGATTTGTTTGTTGCTTTACAATTATCAGGCTTAAACTCACAAAATAAAGTTGCAAACGCCTATTAATCAAGACTTATCATGTGCTGTATGTATAATAATTATGCTTAAGTTCGTAGTGCGTGAAGCACACCGAGACAATGAGCTACGAAGACTGAGAAAAAGATGCGAATAATTGCAGGTTAACCAAAATGTATGTGTAACAATTTATGTTATGTTGAAATTTATACGTAGCGGCAGTAGGCCACATCATCCTGCTAACTCTGTCACCAAGATACAGGATTTGCCTAGTTTAGGACCCACTGTATATGTGTTAACGTCATTCCTAGTGTAATTTCTGAACATTCTTATGTAATTATTGTATAAAACTATTTTCCAATAAATATATGTAAAAGGATCGCATCATTATTGCAGCGGCACCCGTCAGCGTGCTAACAGCGTAAGGGTAAGATATACGATGGGTAAGATATTAACGCATCTCGTGAACAACTTGCCGAGCGCGTACCTTCCATGATCGCTCTCGTCACGGTCAGTAGCGTCCGGAGCGCGAGTTGCGCGGCGGGTCTCTGCGGCGGTTGTCGCCCCCGCCGCCGCCACCGCCGCCGCCACCGCCACCGCCGCCGCCGCCGCCGCCGCCGCCGCCACCGCCACCGCCGCCGCCGCCGCGCGAACGAGAGCGGCGGCGACGGTCGCGAGATCTGCTGCGAGAGCGACGCGAGCCCTTGCGGCGAGAGTACAAGTATCTGAAATAGAATGATAAGACCTTTTATCTTAGGCAAATGGTGCGAGAACCTATGCGTGATCTAAAAGATACTAAAGAGCTACCTAGAAGAGTACTATTGAGTAATCTTTTTTTTTAATATTGATTTATGGGTATAGAAAAATATTAAGGGGTATGCCGAACAGGAGCGATCCGCACTGGGCCCACGCAGTGGATTACAGCCCAGTCCCTCTCCTAGAGAGAAGGCCTGAGTCCTAACAGTGGGAACATTATACTATTATACTATGCGGAACAGGGTGTAAAGTCGCACAAACCTCTGTTGAAACGAGAGGATCATCCGACCAGACGGGTAGTTAGTTAAGCAGTAGTAGGCTTCTAGGACTAGAAATTATAAGCAAAATTGATTTTACTAGCAGCTTCGCCTACAAGAAAGTAGGATTCCTTATACAACCTTTGGACCCACGTTTCATGCCCCTAGGGGATGATTTGGAAAATCCATTAGGTTACAGGTTGTAAAATTTTATAAGAAACCTTTTTGCGAACAAGAAGGCTGCAAGCCTTCTTGTTCGCAAAGGTTTGGCATTGATGAGTCAGGACATTAAGTCAGGACTTACATTTTATGAATACAATATGTATTACATAACAAAATGTTACATTATTTATTAGAACTATAGTTTTAGCACTAGCAATGTATATAAAAGGATATTTTCTGAACATCTAATCATACACAATCAGACAAAGTACTGATTCTGCGAATAACCAACTAGGTCAGTAATTGCTGTATGAGTTTTACACTCGCGAGCAACCAAATCGAATCAACGTACAAGTGCGTACTTGCAGATGTTTCCTTCGAATAATACTGAACAGTTTTTAAAAAACCGGGCAAGTGCGAGTCGGACTCGAGCACTGAGGGTTCCGTACAAACTTACCTGATCAATTCCTGAAATAAGTTACAAATATTTTTCCAAGACGTAATATTTTTTTGTGACGTTACTACAAAGGAGATCACCCACGGTCCATACATTTTTGGTCCAAATTTAAAAGTCAAAGAAAAAAAATACAATATTCTGTTAGAACTTGTTCTTACGAACATTTTTTATTATGGCAACAATGCTGTGGGAGCATTAGCCTCGGTATTATTTAAGTTCAAAAATGATTAGTTTTCAAAGAAAAACGTTCTCAAAAAATGAAATATCCTATACATGACAATATTTTTTTTAAAACACAACAAAAAAAAAACAGCCAGTCTGTGATTGTGTCTTTATTGCGTTATTTTTTTTTTTTGTGTTTGTTGATATTTTTGAAGAATAAAAATATCGGTATATGTAATGCTCAATTTAATGCTAAGTTTGCTTTATGTACTCAGCTAAGGTCAAATGCTAATCTAGGATCACACCGAGCTTGCTTCTACCAAGGGATCGGATTGGTACGTGATGATCAGAGGGAGACCCTTGAAGAACTCCCGCTCGTATGGGTGGAGATCTCCCCACTATCGCATAGAGGGAGCGCTACCATCTGGTAGTCAATAGTGGAAAGATTTTATCGAGGAAATTGAATGGACTGATGAAAAGGTAGCCGGAAGGTTCAAACTTGACTTGGACTTGCATGGTTTAGGAATACCGATATTAGTGACCTTTTTCCACGCTTGGGGGAACATGTTGTTTCTTAATGCACCATTGAAGATGACGGTCATTAGTATTATGAGTTGGGATGGGAAGAGTTTAAACACCTTGTTAATGACACCGTCAGAGCCGAGGTCTTTCCTCCGAGGGACTGGAGCTTTTTGATGATATTCCCCATCTCCTATGAGATAAAGGGGGACTAAGGATCATTAGGATCTTCGATGAGTGTGAGGTAAGCTCTACGTTCAACTTTAGCGTCTCTCATATCAAGGTGAGTTTTGTCTATTGGTTGAGGGCATTTATTTGTTTTCTCGTTGTATGTCGCTTTGTCAGAGTTATCGAAAGCGATACTCTTATCGGGGCGAATAAGATCAGACATAGAAGCCTCTACTTCCTCTGAAGGTGCTAGAAGGCGAGGTGAATGGGTTCTAGCTCACATTTTATCCCAGCGCGCGGCACGCTGATCTGTTGCTTGAGCTTTGTTTACTTCGCCGGGAGTTGCATTATTTTCGGTTTTCAGACCACATACATTGCTCAGGAGTTTTCAGCGATGGTCATCAGTCACTGTGATCTCCCCTGAAAAATCATTCAGGACGGATCGTACGTGGTCCATAAGTGAATCGAACGCTGCTGTCGTGTCAGCGACTGAGACTCAAGAAAACGGGGATGGAATCTAACTGATTCAATATGGTAGATTTTGGTCTTCCCGTCTATGATCAATTGGGACGGGAGTGATACAATATCACACGCGTTGCTTTAGGTACCTACTAATGCAACAGATAAGATATTCGAGGTGGGGCGAGCGTTCAGTGGCTAGGGGAGGATGTGTGGTGGTAAACGGCAGCTACCTGGAAGTTTCTATTCAAGCTCTAACTCTTTGTTTTTACAATTCATGTTATCGAAAAAGTACGGAAAATGATTTTTTTAAACTTAAATAAAACCCAGGGCAATGGTCCTACAGTTTTGGTGCGATAATAAAAAATGCTCAAGGGGACAAGCTCTAACAGATTGCCATATTTTTCTTGCCATACTTTTGAATTTGGACCAAAATAAATGATCTCCTTTACAGTTTTCAGATTTTGTCCTATACCTTGCTTTGTCCCTAATTTCAGGATTCGGGGTCAACGGGAAGTATCCTATGAATTTTGATTTCTAAAGAGTGTCAAAAACGTATTTATTTTTCTACGTAAACTTACTGGCCATATAATTTTTTCCCCTTAACTTAGAAGTGTGATTTTTATACAACTTCAAGGGGTTGCAGACTTCAAAAAAAAAAGTACGCTGTTTTAATTTCAACTCGATAACTCCACGCATTCCTGAGATAAAAGGTCTTGACAGACAGACGGACAATAAAGTGATCCTATAAGGGTTCCGTTTTTTCCTTTTGAAGTACGGAACCCCAAAAACGTTAAAAAACAAAGTCGAAACAATAAAACAGTGGTCTCTCTCCGATGTGGACTGGGGCGGATAACGCTTGATCTTCAATTGAAGTCACTAGTCCCTTGAAACCCCCTGTAAGCTATTGATAGAGCAGACTGGCTCTAATTGGTCATGGGTCAGCTTCCGAAAGGAATACCCGGCCCCGGCACGCTGGCAACGAAGGAACGGGGTAGGTTTTTAGTCAGTACGAGTCTGACACTACTTCCCGCTCCGCCCAAGGGCGGGATTTGTCACTGAATGATTTTACCTACCGTAAAAAAAAACGTTGTAAGTTAACGAAAAAAAAGGCTAGGCTATTTTATGATTAAACTTACTGTTTTGCTGAAAATCGCAAAAAAAAACTGGTTTTTGTGACCTTTGACCCCAAGTGTTTTTTTTTTTAGCCCTCCTTGTCAAGTTACGACCGTTTCGTTTCGATAGGAGGGCAGGTGTAGGATCGATGAGGACTTTTTCCATTTCATTTATGATGGTGTTTTAAACAATCCTACCAATTTTCAGCTGGCTGCGAATTATTGTAACCTTGCCCCTATTTTTTTTACCTAATTTGAATGGACAAAAAAGGTCCATTTTAATACTTCTAGCTAGAACTACATTAGACCGACGTTTACGTATAACACACCTGATTTTTACGTAGAACGATGTCGCGTGGCGTGGATCAAGTGTAGCTCTACAAATCTAGGTTCCATATAAAATGTATGGAGACCGACGCGCCCAGATCGGCGTGTGTGGCACACGCGTGAGCAGTTTAGTCCCAGCATGACGTTCTTATTATCTGTCTGTCTGTTGCGTACACGGTTAAATGGATTTAATTTTTGACATACACGCGAGCGATGCCCCTTAGTTTTAATATAGGTAACTAACTTTTGCCAGCGGCTTCGCCCACGTAAAAGGAGAAAACATAGCCTATGTCACTCAGTAATAACGTAGCAATTTACTGGTAAAAGAACTTGAAATCAGTCCAGTACTTTTTGAGTATATTCATTACAAACAAAAATACAATTATACAAGTACCTCTTTGTCTAAATCAGAAACTCAAACAAATTCACAGAATTGACTGCAATATTATTTACATAGTCAAATGTTAAACATATATAAAGAAATGGGTCAGGAATTTCATTTTAGGGGAATTAAAACTAAAAAAATTTAGTGTGCTACACATTAGGATACTGGTCAATGAACTTTAAATATTCCTTTATATAACTTCTTACCTTCTCAGCTCCCTAGAGATAGGCTTCAAGTGCATGAAGTTGCAGAAGCCACTGCGAGTGCACTCCCCCATCTCGTACTGACGGCAGCAGGCTTCACGGAAGTCCGTCACAGGAGATAGCTCGGCGTACACCGGACGACCGCCGAACCAACGGTTGTTCAGGTCATTCACCGCCTTCTCCGCATCCTCCTCGCGACGGAACTAAAATTGATATCAGGAAAAGTTAAACTAACATTGTCATACAATTTGCATTCTAAGACCAGGGTTTCTTTTTCAGAAAATCATAGTATAACTTTACATACTTAGTTAATATTCTCTTTATTTAATATAAACAGCAATAGGCCATTTGGACGTGAAATATTCTTTTTACATGTGTTTAATCTTTCATTGTGAATAATTAGATAAACTATATTGCTGTGAAAGATATAACATCACAGACACCTTATAAGCAAATTCACAACCCCTTTACAACTTACCAAGTTTAGAAATTGTGAAATGACTTGTTGCAGTTACATATTCCCAGAATATTAGAGAGTTCATACCTACTGGTAATATAAATATGGAATCATGCTCAACAGCTAGGGTTAGTATGAAATAAAAATCACAAGGGTATACCATGATTTCTCTGTTTTTACATTTATATATATTTTTAATACTGATTATAAATAGTGTAAATTGTAACTACATATTAGTTTTTTTCAATCAGCATTACTAATAAGCAGATATGCCATAAATTTTATGGCACATAATAGTTATAATTTTTATAAAGCTAATTTGTTTTTAAAATTCACTGTTTAACATAATATTTATGCAATGACATATATATTGGACATGTAATTACATTGCATACATTAAGTGTATGTATGCAATGTTATTACATGTGTAATTAGTAAACAAATGATATGGATTAGGACATCAGATATGATGGCTGCTATGACTCACGCACACACCCACAGACTAAGTGTGGAAACCGAAATCCAATGGATAGAAAACACATACAATATTTTTTGTTTCTGTAGTTTGTTCCTGTGACTATCACATGGGACAGCAACAGAAAGATGACATGAGAGAAATGGTAAAAAAAGCTACTAAATACTGGATTAGGTATATATTTAATTCAAGAAGGTTACTTTACTGTTTTAAGACATTCTGAACATACCTTAATATAAACGTTTCCAACTAGGTGGTCTCCAAGGTTGTCGCACACATTCATCTCCTCAATTTCTCCATATTTGTCTTCACACTCAACAAAGACATCTTCAAAGAAATTGTCATAATGCTCCTGCATCTCTTCATCGGAAACATTAGCAACAACCACTGGAATCAGAAATACATTTGAATATCATATAAACAACAGAACAAGAGATGACAAGCATTTTTCAGTTAAAAAGCTTAAGACCCAGCAAATTCTAAAGCTTAGGTTGACAATAATTATAAATAACAGAAAAATTAACTTACAGTGACTACCATCAGCCGACTTGGCTGAATTTTGAGGATTTACATACAGATTCTGTAATAGTACAGTTTGTGAAAAAGTTGGTTTGTTATGAATACGGGAACAACGGTCTCCATGGCGGCATGCCCCGATTTTAAAGTAGAAGGAACAGTTGACTCTGAAAAATAAATTATAATGACATAAACATCAGTAGGATCATAGTGCTAACAATACAGACTGCAGGTGATTAGGTGTTTAGGTGTTAGTTTCACAGATTTGATTGACATAATTTTATGTTAGTATCATTTGATTTAATTGACTTCTACATTATAGATGTAATATGATATTAAAAATATAACACTTATTCATTAACTAATAACTTACTAAACTTAAATATGTATATATTACTAGCTTTTGCCTGCGGCAGCCCTCCTGCTCTATCCTACTATACCTTACTCTACCCTACCTAAGAACCTTTTGACAATAACGAACACAACAAAAAAAGAATTAGCGAAATCGGTCCAGCTGTTCTCGTGATTTGCGCTTAGCAACACATTAACAGGTTAAGCTATTCATTTTTATATTATAGAAATACAAAAAATACATTTACGCGTTGAAGTACTCTTCCACATCAGTGTCATCTAGAAACGTGACTAGAAATCTAGCAGTATCACCATGTCATATAACAATACTGATTCTTTGGGTAAAAAATTAGCCAGCTCGCTGGTCATGCAGTGTTGATCAGCCAGTGTTATTGTAGACGTTAGTATTAAAGATTTGGCTAACAATCGATTATTCGTTTTTTAGAGAAACAATTAGGTATATCCCACAAGAATATGACTGGAACTAATCTATGTACAAAAAGATAACCTCTATTTCATGTTAACAAAATTTGTATTTGTAAGATATATTAAAAGTAACTGGAGCGATAAATACAAGTTTTCTGAAATAAAATATATACTTACTTATCCTTTTCCGTTCCAAATATAGCAGCTAAATACTCTGCCATTCTGAAACACCGACCACCACGGCCGCTCTCTCCTTGTCAGTGTAAGTAAATAAACTCTTCTTGGTTTTAATACTTCGTACCAGGCATGTAAACTTTTAAAGGAAACACTTAGAAATCAAGTTAATAGAAAGCTACGCTTGCAATAACATAAATTTCATAAAACCATCATCACATCACAAACGGGATGACATTCGACACGACCCAACCAGCAACCAAGCCATGAATGAAAGAATG
Organism: Leucania comma; assembly: GCA_958295575.1. Lineage (NCBI taxonomy): Eukaryota > Metazoa > Arthropoda > Insecta > Lepidoptera > Noctuidae > Leucania > Leucania comma. Next base: position 9,894,702 of record OY282469.1, read on the forward strand.
AAATGAACGAGTTATGTTTTACATTTAAAAAAAACTAATTTTGTCTATGAAAAACTAGAATCCCGGCATTTTGGATATTTATTTATACTTAATTAATAGCCCGATTTTATAATCGTATGGTATAAAATATGAGATCGTGATGTAATATAGTTCTTTCTTAACGTAACATTAACGTAACGTCTTTTCTTTACGTAAAAATATATTTATTATAGAGATAAATAGAAAGAATGTCTTTATAAAAACACATTTTCAACCTACTTTCCTAAAAGGAGAAGATTTTCATTTGAATATTTTTTAGTATCTTGTTCAGCGATATCTTCCTTAAATGTACAGTCTGTCAAGAAAGTTATGAAAAAGAAGGGAGAGCGCCACTATCATTGATATGGTATCCCGATAAACGACTAAAAGGTTTTGATACTTTTGTGTATAAAACAGTAATTACCGATTTATGGTTCTTTTACTGTCGTGTAGATTATTTTTCTGGACTATCGGACACTCATCTCTCTATTGCTGTCAGTTTTCCCACAGTCAATATTTTGACTGACGAATAACCTACCGTTTAATATGATGATTACCGTAGCATAGAAAACCATCATTCACCATCATTCATAATTGATGTCATTAATTGACGCTTGCATTACCGTGTAACGAGCGCCTTAGAATATCTATGGTTTGGTTTCATTCATGGTTCATTCAAGTTCATGTCACTACAACGTAGTGCTTACATACTCTTTGGTCACTACAAAATTAGACATCGCATCAGATGCTCGTCAGTGCGGTAAATATAAAATTAGTTTCAAAAGTTGTGAAATATATTTATTTATAATGACTTTTAATTCTTCACTGGATTATTTCTGCGGTTCTACGTTTTGGGTTTGTATTTAAGTAGTTTAAGTCAGATTTAGTGAACAAATCTTGTAATTTTCAGTCAGTAATTGAGAGTTTTAGTAACTCTTGTATAGACAAGTATTGTTTTTCCAGTTACAATCATAGATTTAACTCTTAGATATACTGGTGTCTAACTTTCTATACTACAGCTTTTATCCTAGCAAAACGACTTTGGTTAAAAAATTAATGAAAAATAATGTTGTGCAATTTCTTTTTAACCTGATAAAATGAACAAAATTTTTCAAAACCATTTTGACTAATAAAGTTCGTAAAAAAACTTAAAAAACTTAAACTGAACTTTTCCTATTTCATATTTCAAAGTAATATGAAAGAATTATTAACATGTTAACATTAGAATGATAAATCAAATGATCAACTTAAAGACAACATAATAGATAATGCCCAGTTTATGTATGTGATTTAATAAATGTAAATTAACATTTCTATTATAATTATAGGATAGCAACATCACATGGTATACAGACAATCCCGACTTCACCACATGTTTTCAAAAGACAGTACTAGTATGGACACCATGTGTGTACCTATGGGTGGCAGCACTGATCGACATCTACCACATAGCAACCAGCAAGGAGGGCAACATACCCTGGAACAAACTAAACATAAGCAAGCTCGTCATCACATCTCTCTTAGTAATATTGCAAATAGTTAACCTGGTCCGAGTGACCTATGAATCGTCCAGAGAAGGGAACAATATTTCTGATGCAGATTTTTATGATCCTGTTGTGAAATTATTAACATTGGTAAGTTTTCCTTACATATCTTTTTTTTTTAACCTTTTAATAGCATAATTAGAGACACGATAGTGGCGTCCTCTTGGGAATTAATGAATTAATATTACTTAATTTATTTTTGTTATGGAAAGCACCAGAATACCTACAAAACAAGCAAGTATATATGGGGTGGGGTTTAGGGGGTTCAACCTCCCCACTACCCCTCTTAGAGACCTAAGGGGATTTGGTTTGATGCCTTTCTTATAAAAGAATTGGAAGTAAGGTGGAAAAATTTATTTAAATGTTGTTAATAAAAACTTTTTAATACCGTTGCTCAAAAAGTGATTATGTACCTTTCAATGCCATTTGACAATTCCAAAGTTCATTTACACAAAGCTTTTTACTTTTAAAATTTTTTTAGTTACTGTATTTTAATTCATATTATCAACTCGCCTCTTTGGCTTTTGCGTCAGATTGAGCGCGCCATAATCATGGTTGAAGTGGGGACTTACCCCTCTTTGAGGAGTGACTGGAGAAGCGTCATGGCGTCCTCACCTTCCGAATGACGCAGATCCTCACTGGCCCCGCGTGGGCGGAGCAACACCGTGTCGTCAAGGAGGCGATTAGCGGCGGCGATATCTCGCGCTGGGCCTTGGTTTAGGCCAAGGTCCGAAGCGAGGAGGAATGGTATGCGGTCGCCTCCTTCTGTGAAGTAGTAATGCTAGCGAAGTAAACGACTGTCTCCTTCGCTAGTATTACAAGCACGCGTGAAGGAACGGACGTCCTCACTCCCCAGCCACTGCGACCTCGACCCCGACTACTAGTCGCGCTTACGGTAGTCGAGTGTCGCCCTACCGACGACCGAGGTATCTCCAGCGATAGCCGGACCAAAGCATGAAGATTATCTCCACTTCCCGCTTTCCACCAGCTCTTTCACTCTCATTGTTGCTTTGCAGAAGAATGTAACGGCTTCGCAATTTCTCTTGCTTTGTAACTGGACCAGTGTCGGACGCAAGCGGTCGCCGCTGCTAATCGCCTCCATGATGACACGGTCCGCCCTAGCAAAGCAGACTTTTAGCGTTTCCTCCACCATATCTTTTGGGCGGTCCGCACTATGGTGACACCTGGGCGTTTCTTCCCGTCGAATACAAAACAAGAACCTCCCGGAACAACTGTGTTCCAGTCGCAGGTCCTCACTGAGGACCTACCTCTGGCGGAAAATGCCATGGCACCTCTCTAGCCACTCGTCAAACAAGACAGTTACTATCGCGATCATCCGCAATGAGATCCTGCCGGAGATTTTTGTGCTATGCCGCAATTTCTCGCTCCAGCGGAGTTTCGTTTGCCACTTACCCTGGAGCTCGTCAGCTCGGGACAAGATCTCTCCGTATTCATCATGTAGTGACATATTTTCCGCACTTACATTAAAATATTGCAATTTCCGTTATCTGTTAGGTTATTACTAACGGAAAACGCGCTTGCTGCGCTCGCGTTTTCATCCAGAATGAGGTGTTATTACCCATCCCATCCCCCCGTAAGCATCTATTACACCACTCGATATTCCTCACAAGCTACACACAGACTGCCATAAAGTTTACTTCCGAGTAAGACAGTCTGACCCTTATTACACTACGCGACGTCGACAAAACCGGTTTGAATATCGAGTTTTGTAATAGACCCTTTAGACTTTCTATACCTACCTACGTACTACAAAATATACTTATTATATTCTCCATAATGCCAAAAGTAAATAATTTAAAGATACAGCCTTTACACACTTGATAAATCTAAAAATTAATACATTCTTTCAAACATTTTATTAGATAGATTATTTTCTAGTTAAAGTCTACAGATAAACAAAGTAAAAAACAATAGTTACCAACTATAATTCCTTATATTAGGTACTTGTGTTTATTTTAACTTTCAGTGCCTCACACAAACACAGATAATGCCTAAAGTTCGTCACTAAGTACTAACCACAGCTCGAGCTGATGTTATCTTAAGCCACTGACTAAACTACTGAAGGACTTTGCAATTAATTTTAACATAATGATTTATATTAACAAAAATCTTAAAATACTGCTAGCACCCACACACTTTGTGGTCTGTGCTATGAAGTGTATCCATATCATATATCCTGAATGAATTTTTAAATGTGCGAGTTGGACACTATTCGGCGGCAAGAACTCATGAAATGTATTTAATATGAATATGTGATTAAAATGGAGTAATGAGCAATAAGAAGCTAATGCACACATGATTACACACTCCCGTAACATGGATGATTTATAAAGAAAGATTTAGTTCAAAATAAATAGGTATTAACCCGGTTTGGTAACTTTATTATTTTGCCATTTTTATACGTATTTACCTAATTTATTTATGGTCAAAGATACACAAATTAGTGTTGAGATATCAAAGGTTCTACTCTCTTTTTAACCGACTTCGAAAAAAGGAGGAGGTTCTATGTTCGGCTGTATGTATTTTTTTTTTTTTTTTTTTTTTTATGTATGTTCACCGATATCTCGGTCAATTGTGGACCGATTTCGAAAATTTTTGTTTTGATTGAAAGATTATACTTCCGAATTGGTCCCATAAAAATATCTTTTTGATCTGATGATAAACTTCGAAGATATAGGACGAAACTCTTCAAAAAATCATAGCAGAATTGTCGTTTGTATATGTTTGTTCGCCGATATCTCGGTCAATTGTGGACTGATTTTGAAAATTTTTGTTTTGATTGAAAGATTATACTCTCGAGTTGGTCTTATAAAAATATTGTTTTGATCTGATGATGAACTACGAAGACATAGAACAGAATTCTTCAAAAAACCTTAGCAGAACTGTCGTAACAAGTAAAATTGCTTTGTTTATACATGAAGTTGGTGGCTGACTAAAGGAAAAAGGGGAGGGGTACATAGAACTGACCAGTACCTCTACCATGAGTTTTAAGCAATAGTATTCGTCGCTACTCGATATCGACGCCGTAAATATTTTGTATGGCAAATTTTGGTTCTGCAAGTGACCACTAGAGGCGCTGCAAAATTTGCCATACAAAATATTTACGGCGTCGATATCGAGTAGCGACGAATACTATTGCTTAAAACTCATGGTAGAGGTACTGATGATGAAGACGGAAGGTAGGTAAGAGCCGGAACTTTGCAATAAATCAGTGTATCTTAGCCGTATTTGGTATTATTAGAATTGTCATGATGATTTGATGATGGAACCGAATGGCGGAAGGTACTTATCTATTTAAGTTTGGCTGAGGGGTACTACTACTAAAAAGTGTGAAATAAAAAACTTTTTACAAAAAAAGTACAACCGACTTCAAAAACCATCAAAAAATGCAAAATAACTTTCAATTTCGGAAGTCTGTGTTAAATAGCGAAGAGACCAAACTATTATAGAAACACCGACTTCCGAAATTGAAAGTTATTTTGCAATTTTTGGTGGTTTTTGAAGTCGGTTGTATTTTTTTTGTAAAAAGTTTTTTATTACTTCTAAATCTATATTATACTTTTTACTATCTTGCTTCCACCCAGGAATCGATATTAACAAAATAAATTGATATAATGTTTTTTTTTTTAATTACACCATCAAATAGTGAAATGTTCACGGTGCGTCCGTCGTTGGGAGTCGCAGTACGATTTTCAGTCACCGTGCGCGGGCTTGCGAAAGGCGAGAGCCATGGTGGGTAGCTCGTCCGGGCGCGGCCATCGCTCGGGTAAGAGCGGTTTTGCACTACGTCCGATCCTAATTCGATCCGAACCCGTGAAAGTATGGTTACGAACTATACTTTCGTAGCCGTAGAACTAATTCATTGCAATAAAATTGTGGTGGAGGCGAACACGCGCGCTTTACTGCACTAGTGCGAAAAACTGACAATTGCGTGCCTAAAATCGGTGGGATAAGGACCGCTCTAAGGACCAAGTCCAGGTCGAGCGCTCGTTGCTATCCACGCGCTTCTCAAAGAGAGAGATAAAGAACACTTACGACTAGAATCGTGCCTACCTTGTTTTAAATGATATTATATTATTTGCTATTTCGTGAAAATTTCAAATGATTACATAACTATTACATTTTAAGAATATGAGGTTGATGTGATAATGACAATTAATTGAATCACTTCGAACAATAAACAGGAAAATTATACATAAATGAAAAGCTAATATAAAAAGATAAATAATAATATGATGACTTAACTCTAGGGTCTGAATATCTAGTCCAGTAAAAATTTTTGAAGAAGGCAATAAAAAAAATCAATATAAATATATACCTAGCGATTAATATCATGTAGCGACCCAGTTTATAGATAAATGGCGGTGAACTGGGTCATTCTCTTTTTTGGACGATCGATCAGTACAAAAACTATGACGGAAGTGTACAGCGTTCCTATTTCGTTCACTTTGTAACGCAAATTGTATAAAATAGTAAAATTTTGCCCAATTTAAAGCCCTTGAATAAACGTATTTTTTTACTAATAATAACTTTAAAATGTAAGAGAATTGATAGGCTAAAATAAACTTTATTGTACACAAAAATGGTGACAAAACTTTTACACTAACTTAAATCCATGGGTACAATGGCGGTCATATTTATTTATTTAAACTTCATGTACAATAGTGGTACATAGGCGGACTTAATGCAACAAGGCATCCAGTCAACAGCATTCGCTAACAGTGATATCTACCAGACAACCTTAGGATGGATAGTAAGAACTGAGTGATCTAACATAGGTACCTACTCTACATTATTTTTCGAGAGGATTAGCAATTGTTGGTTACGGGAATCCGATGGATGCAAGACCACAGAATAAGTAATACGAGTCGCACAGGACCGGTCATTTTGGTGACACTTGAGGGAGGCCTGTGTCCGTTTAATTAATAGTGGACGTTTTTCGGCTGAAATGTTGAGGCTTGTGTCCTCCAGTGGAATTCCATAGACTGATGATGATGATGATGAAGATGAGCAATAAACTAATACGTAGATTTAAAAAAAAATTAAAAAATTCATGTTTTATGTGTTTTTTGAGGTTTTAAAAATCGTAAAAAATTCAAAAAATCAAAATGTTCCAATAACGAAAAAAACTATTATGTTAGAATCTATAGCACTTTACAAACATATTTCATTATGAAAGTATCAATGTAAACGCTAAATCCACGGAGATAAAGCTAATATTAAAATTAAATCCCATACATTTACGCGTCGATTCCACGCTGTGACGTCACGCCGTGGTGTACTTTTATATGGAGCGATTTTGGGTCACGTGATCAAATGCTACTTTCGGACCGTATTATCTCTGGAGATAATTATCGTAGGAATACCTTTACTTTGGAAAAGTTGTTTGTTTTTATCTCCTTTATTAAAATATGATGTAAAAAAAAAATTAGTCCACTACCCTATTGTCGGTAGAAAAGAAGGACTACCCAACGACAAAGAGTTCCCCGCACGATTTTAAAATAATTATAACAATCATCGGAATTACTTAGGGACAAAAATACTCGTTATGGATGTAGAGTTGCAGACACTGCGGCCCGATTTACATACATAGTAATCGGACTATTTCCTACCAATCACACTACTCGTAGGGTCTGAACTAAAGATCCTCCCCTTTCAATTGGCATTTGTGGGAGTTTAAACCTTGTTTCGCAAACCTCTAAACTAGTGCCCCTTGACAATGAAAGTCAAAGCTGCCTTCATGCAGCTACTTAATTGTGCCGTCATCATCATCGCTTCCTCAAGCTCTCGAGTTGCGATTCACACAGCCAACCAGTACCACCTCTTCTACCGGTATCCCAGACCAGGGGGCTTACTCTCGAATTTAATTCCGATCGATCGACATTGGAATTGTGACTTTAGGTAGGTACTCTTTAATTTGATGCTAGCGCCAAATTGGTTTAACATTGTGTGACCACACGCCAAGCCCAAATGGGGATTGCCCCATTTTACTTAGTTTCCCAAAAAGGTCACGCAATTTGGCCCTAGCATCGAATTCAAGAGTACCTAACGCCACAATTCCAATGTCGATCAATCGGAATTAAACTCGAGAGTAAGCCCCCAGCTAGATTCTCCGCCTGACTTGAACATACCTACTTAATTATACAACACCTGTGGGCAGTTGCCTACCAGACGGTTTTTTTTTTAACCGTACCGGTTGGAAGTTTTTCTCTATTCAGTTGAGGTTTGCGGGACTTTTTACCCTGATCCGCATAACTCGACGCTAGATGGCGCTACTAGGAGTAACACTTACGTTTAGACAGCTCCATATTAATTAATTGATCATAAATAAACTTATGTGAATATTATCATATTTTTACCACCATAGTAAAGCTATAAGATCAATAAATAAGTGGAAATGTTATCCATCACATCAGTGCCCTAAATGTGTGAAAAACTGAAATCGCCTTATTAAAAAGTATCTCACAGTATAAGACAATATTAAAGTGAAATTAACTGTTAACAGTGCTCAAATCATCGATAACAAGTTAAAAAGTGTGTGGCCACAGCAAGTACAATCAAAAGAGTATAAAAGAAAACTTCACCCGGCAAGTACAAAAATTTTGTGCAAAAATTTGTGGAATGTCGGTGAGATGACTCAAAAATTATAACGTCTTTTATAATTCAAAAATCACAGCTGTAACTACGGAACACAAAATTCACCTTATCGTTTAAAGAACAACTGGCCTAGTCGGCATAGACGGCACCCTGCGGGGAGTCTATCTCGAGTTCGATCCCTGCCGGCTGCGATAATTTTTGTATTTTAAAAGATTTCTAAGTCCTGTTCTTCAATAGCATGGCGAGTAGAAACATCTGCGCTGGGTGTATGACTATATTAAAAACTAAGGAATACCTGCAATGTGCAACTTGTAACTTGCGATATGATCTGCTTTGTTCGAATGTTACCGTCAAGAGATTTAAAATAATGAAGGTCGCTGACAAGGCGGTCTGGAAGTGCCAAGACTGTGTAAGCAAATTACCGAAAACAAATAACATTGACACACCGGTTAGATCAACGCGAACCGACGACAGCCCTACCAATTCAATCGACGGCTCTAAACAAAGTCCGATGACACCGGTTGATACCATGGCCACAAACCGCTTCTCACAAGATTTAAGTTTATTAGGCGATACCCAGTACTCAGAAGACAAAGAAACACCCTGTAGCACAATTATTCAAGAAGAACTAACTTTAAAGAATCTAAACGAATTGATAATCCTTCGTTTACAAGAAAACAATAAATCTATTATAAAGGAACTACAAAACACTATTCAAATAGAAATAAACAAAGCAATTACTAAAGTTAGAGAAGACATTCAAAGAAAAACAGACTCCCTTTCAAAGGAAAATGAGCAAAGACAAGTAGAAATTGAAATAATAACCAAGAAAATACAGAGTTTATCCACAGAAAACGAAAAACTAAAGAAAGAGGTTAATGATTTAACAATGCTAAAAACGGGAAAACACTTGAAATATACAGAAAACAACTCCAAAAAAATAGTACTCTACGGTTTTCCAGAATATTACAATGAACCAGATTATGATCAGCAAGGTAGACTAATTGATCTCTGCTATGAATATCTAAATATTGACCTTACAGGGTATATTGAAGAAACATACAGACTAGGTAAATATTATAATAAAAACCGGCCTCTCGTAATTGAACTCCTTAGTAAACGAATGGCTAAATACATGATAGAAAATAAGCAGAGCCTGCAAGGAACAAGATTATTTCTATCAGAATTTCTAGATGATAATGCAAGATCAGAAAGAAAGGAAATGCGTGAAGAAATGCTGAAAGCAAGGAAAAAAGGGTTATATGCTATAATAAGAAATAAACAATTGTTTATAGAAGGTAAAAGAATAGATATACAGAAGGAGCAAACCAATACCCACCCCATAAATATAATCGAACAATACCAAACTCAAAATTTCATAAATGAGGATAGCGACAATCGTTCATTTCGCAACTCCAGACCAACAATTTAAAATTTTGTTTCAAAATATTCAAAGCATTTACAATAAGCAACACCTTTTAGAAGCTTTCATCAATGATAAACCCACATATAAGGCAATATGCATGTGTGAAACCTGGCTAACTGAAGACAAATTAAATACTCTGAAATTTACTGGATATAAAACTGCTGCATCATACTGCCGTCGCTCTCGAACTGGCGGTGGTGTCTGTATTATATTAGACGAAGACTTAGAATGCATAGAGTGTTGTGAAATTAGAGACTTTACAATTGAATATTGTATAGAAGTATGTGCATGTAAAATACCAAAACAAAACCTAATAATAGTCACTATGTACTGGAACAGAAAAGAGGAAGATATTTTTATTTGTCAATTAAAACAAATAATGCATTGTATAAATAGCAAATATAAGACATTTAACGTCATAATAGGAGGAGACTTTAACATCAACATCTTAGAAAATAGCGCAAAATCAAACCAATTGATAGATCTCATGCTAGAGTATAAATTCGTACAATATATTAAAGAGCCCACGCGAATCACACAATCCACGTCAACGTGTCTAGATTTAATATTCACAAATTTTGATGATAATACTATGTATACAACTGTTGAAGAACTAGGATTTTCGGACCACAGCGGCACAGTTATACATATGAAACCGAAACGACAAACTAAAAAATCAATTATTAGGTTCATGAATAAAAGATTATTTAATAAAAGTAATATAGAAAAATTTAAATCCAAACTAAAAATACAAAACTGGGATACTATTATACAGCCGAATAAAAATTTAAATGAAAACTATCAGTCATTTCATGATACACTGATAGAGATCTTAGAAGAATGTATACCTACATGTAGACTTAAAATAAAAAATAAACATAAAAATTATTGGTTAACCACTGGAATAAAAGAATCTTGTAAAAATAAAAGACTGTTAAAAATTCTGTCCCTAAAATTAAATAATTCAGTTTTTACGATGTACTACAAAAAATATGAAAAAATCCTGAAAAAATCTGTACAAACCGCAAAAAAAATACACTATATTAAAAAAATTAATAAATCAACAAATAAAGTTAAAACCATGTGGAACATTGTAAAGGAACGAACAAACAAAAAATCCAAAATAGATAAACAAAATATAACTTTACAAACGACGCACCTAGTAACTGAACCTAAACAAGTTGCAAATACATTCAATGACTTTTTCGCATCAATTGGGGAAAACACCACCCAAACACCTGGCTATAAAGCCAGAGAAACCTCAGTGATTAACCCTACTGAAAATACCATGTTTCTTACCCCAGTCGACGGATACGAAATAAACAAGATCTTAAAGGGCCTTAAAAATAAAAATAGCCACGGCATAGACGAACTCCCACCATCTCTTTTTCGACAATGCGCTGACGAACTAACCTTACCATTTCTTAAATTAGTTAATCAATCTTTTGAAGTAGGCACTTTCCCCAATCAATTAAAAAAAGCTTTAATAAAACCTATCCATAAAAAAAATGCAAAAACAGACCCCAGTAATTATAGACCCATTGCCCTTCTTCCCACAGCTTCTAAAGTCTTTGAACGAGCAATGTGCGATCGTGTTTACTCTTTTTGTGAAAAATATAAAATATTTGATGACAGCCAAAACGGATTTCGCAAAAACCGATCTACAACGCTAGCAGTTTACAGATACATCCAAGAAGCTTTAAATATAATTAATAAGAAGCAATACGCAATAGGAATATTGCTAGATATGACTAAGGCCTATGACAAGGTGCAATTTAAAATATTATTGAATAAATTGTACGGTATAGGGATACGTGGTAAAGCCCATGATTGGTTCGTGTCATATTTAAAGGATAGAGAGCAACAAGTTGAGATTGAATATTATAATCAGATAACAAGAGAAACACAGCTCATAAGATCTGATGTCAGACCAATACATGCTTCAATCCCCCAAGGAAGTGTTATAGGATGTCTCCTTTTCCTTATATACATTAATGACCTTCCCAAAACCATGGACGAGCCATGTGTACTGTTTGCGGACGATATCTCTATCCTCATCTCTTGCCATAATAATACGAACCTAGACGAAAAACTAACCAATATCCTGAACAAAACAATAAACTGGATGAGTGAGCATAATCTCGAAATAAACTATGACAAAACAAAATTAATAACCTTTCATCCTCGGCAAAAAACACAACTAAACATAAATTTTACATTTAAGCAACATAAATTAGAGACAGTTAACGATTTCACTCTCTTAGGTTTAACAATAGACACACATTTAAACTGGAAAACACATATACAGATAGTCAAAACAAAAATTTCAAAGTTTTCATATGCCCTTACCGAAATTAAAAAGACCACAAACCTACAAACCGCGCTAGTCACGTACTACGCTTATGCTCACGCTTGGTTTAACTACGGCATTATCTTATGGGGAAATAGCACAGACGCTCCTTCACTATTTACCTTACAAAAAAAGCTGATACGAATTATATGCAATATAGAACCAACAGACAGTTGTAAACCTTATTTTCAGAAACATAAAATTCTCACCTTAGCTGGTATTTATATTTTTGAATTATGCAAACTTGTCCGCAAATATCCAGATTGTTATAAAACACGCGAAGATATGCAGACAAAATATTCATTGCGCCATAAAAAAAGGCTCAACTTACCTCCCTCTCGCCTTAAATTGCACTCTTCTGGTCCATATTCAATGTCGGTAAAGATTTATAACAAATTACCGGAAATCATAAAACAAGAAAATAAAACTAATATATTTTTAAGTAAGCTAAAACTATTCCTAATTGACAAAACTTATTACACCATCGACGAATATTTGTCGCAATAAAAATTTGGGTTTTGATTTTGGAATGTCTACATCCAAGGATCCATTCCAAGGATTTTAATTTGGCATTTGTTATGATTTTTTTTTTTAATGGCATTTTTTATTAATTATCTTTGACATCTGTAACGAGTTATGCTTTTTTTTTTGACATTTGTAATTTTTATTTTTTCGACATTTATAATGAATTTATTTTTGACATCTGAAGAATATATTTTGACATTTAATTAATTTGTTTCGAGATCACCAATTTTATTGACGTTTGTATTTTTGTTTTAATTTGTTTTGTATAACGGGTCTAATTTTATTTTCTATTTCTTTAATTTTAACTTTGTATTTCATTTGTAATTAACCCCTACCTGTATGAAATTGCTGTGCCCGACAGGGTCCATGTGCGCTTATATAACTACTTTTAAGATCCTATAGAACACCATGTGATATAGCAATAAATTGAATTGAATTGAATTGAATTGAACTCCATAGGATCTAAAAGTTTAAATTAAATGAATATACCCCTGCATAAAAACTCCAGTATAAAAGAATTAGGTGAACTAAAGATCACTTACTAGGTCAAAGCTCCGCAAATGTGATAAGAACCATAGCTAATCAATGACAACAAAACAATGTTATTCCTAATACTATCAGAATTGGTTGACGACGTAGTAGATCTATTGTTAGAGACTTAGAATTTGGAGTTAAAAAATTAAAAACGTTACCCATCAAGTACCTACTTATCTGGAGTTCGCTAGTTAATTGAATTTGATCTTTTATAATACGACCCTGGCACTGTTTGCATGAGTCCATAAAACAGACGCGCTATCAGAACGTTTGTAATGATATAAAATAATGGTGGCCACTCACCATCATACCGTTTGATCAAGTGGCTTGATATCCAGTGGCATGACAGAGACTACTCACGTTCGCTGCCGATTCTCGCAAAGAAGCGAACGGGTCAACATGTCTTAGGGCTTGTTTACGGAGACGCGGCGCGTTAGGCGTTCGTCGTACATTGATACAGCGAGCCGCGTCATCGCTCGCGCAAACACAAACATGGAAATGTACGACGGACTGTCCAACGCGCTGCTTCTCCATAAGCAAGCAATTAGACGACAACATTGCGCTGGCCAGCCTAGCAATCGCTTAATATCTAAAAATAAAAAAGGCATTTTTGGTGCAAAGAAGCCTGGCTAAAAAAAACGGTAATTTAAAAAAACTAAAAAACCCGACTGCTTCTTTCTGAGCAGGAAGGTCATAAAAAAGCCCTAAAACAAGAAAGTCGTTGTACCCGATTGCACTTACCTATATAATATTTTAAATACTGGCAGTCGGGACCCATTCTAAAATTGAGAGCACATACCTATATTACATCGCAGATTACTCCAATCTATTGACTAGACGGCTGACTTTAGAATGGGTCCCGACTGCCAGTATTTAAAATATTATATAGATAAGTGCAATCGGGTACAACGACTTTCTTGTTTAGGGCTTATTCATGAATGCTCAGAAAAGCAGTCGGGTTTTTTAGTTTTTTAAATTACCGTTTTATATTTTTTTACTTTTATTTTATTACGATATCACTTTCAAAGTAATTACGAATCTAAAGACACCTCTCAAACTAAAATCCATCGTGCCGTTCAGGTCGCAGAGCGTGCCAAACATTTGAATTTGGCGCTAAAAATCCGCTATTTTGTTTTTTTTATTTTGATATACCCAGTGTCACTCTCACAGTAAATACGAATCTAACGACTCCTCTCATGCTAAAATCCATCGAGCCGTTCAGGCTGCAGAGCGTGCCAAACAATTATACATACATACTCTCGAAAAACATAACTTCTGCCGCAGTCGGGCAAAAAGGACACTCATTCCAAGAGTTTTTTTTTAATAGCCTATTATGTGTCCCACTGCTGGGCAAAGGCCTCCCCTTTCTTCCAAACTTCCCTGTCTAGGGCAATCTCTGGCCAATTTTGCCCCGCAAACATGATCAGATCGTCACACCACCTTCGTCGTGGTCGACCTCGACGGCGTTGACCTCCCTCAGGCTTCCAGTGAGTGACAATCTTCGCCCATCTGTCCGGGTGCGTTCGAGTTAAAGTCAATATTCCAAGAGCTATAGTTACTTTTTATTTTTTTAGTTTTATTTTATTACGATATCACTTTTAATTACGAATCTAACGTCACCTCGCAAACTAAAATCCATCGAGCCGTTCAGCCCGCAGAACGTGCCAAACATTTGAATTTGACGCCATAAATCCGCCATTTTGTTTTTTTTTATTTTGATATACCAAGTGTCACTCTCACAGTAAATTCGAATCTAACGACACTTCTCAAGCTAAAATCCATCGAGCCGTTCAGGCTGCAGATCGTGCCAAACAATTATACATACATACATAATCTCAAAAAACATAACTCTCCTTCTGGCGCAGTCGGGTAAAAAACAGGGCACAATAATAGATAAAGTAGCAATTGTTAAATTAATATAATAATTCAAGTAGGTAATGATCATAATTATGATAATTATCATATTTTTTAGTGAAACGTAATTTACATTTTGGCTAGCCATGAGTCCGCCCATAAGGTCAAGTATTTTAAAATTCGTAACGCTTCTCTTTTACAATTCTTAAGTAAGGCCTCTGCCTCGAATCTTGCGAATTGTAACAGAGAAGTGTTACGAATTTTAAAATACTTGACCTTATCAAGATGCTTTAAAAACTCAGGACACTGCTTAAAAACTATCCAGGACATCCCAGAACACTACAAAAACTAGGACATGCCCTGGGAAAACTGGACGGTTGGCAACACTGCGCACACGTGTGCCGCGGGCGCGTCGGTCTCAATACATTTTAGGAAACTAGATTTGTAGAGCTACACTTGATCCACGCCATGCGACGTCGTTCTACGTACAAATCAGGGCCTGAAGTCTGCTATTACAATAGTGTCAGAATCGTCTATTATTGGCTTCGTAATTGTAGATTTTGACAAGTTTGGTATATCTACTAATACAATGGCGTAATTATCGCGACTTTCCAATAGTCAATCACAGACACCATTGAAAGAAATGGTAATCTCGTACATAATTACAAATGAATTTCTGACGTATGGGGTAATCTGCTAAAATTTTGCCATTCCTTTGTTTAGTGACTTACCATCAGATTCGTCTGAATACGACAAAGTCATTCTACCACCAATCGTTTACGAGACGAATAACCGACCAATGATTGACCATTATGATTTAGTAGATTAGGAACTTTTAGCAAAATGACAATGGGATTGTGTTGGAATGTCGAATTTACAAAAATAGCAGACTTGGGCCCCAGGCATATCGGGCGTGCATACACTTATGCGTCAGGTCTAATGTAATTCTAGCTTTATGCTCGTAGAATGGTGGAGACCTTTAGTAGCGGCCTCGCTTTTCGCATTTTTCCTTATCTATTTATAATAAAGCCAGAATTCCAAAGCATCTTTTTCATAAAACTCACGATGCCTTTAAAAAATCTTCGCACACCTCTGCTGAAACTATTTGCATCAGACAATTTTTAGGAGCTCAGTTACAAATGAAGGTATAATTGCACGATTCTAAGATTAGATTTGTCCTTGATAGATATTGATATATCATTACTGAACCTTGGTGATAACGAGTCGAAAATTGACATTATTTTGAATGTTAACTCAATTTGGTAGTAGGTAGCAATCGAACAGTCCTTGCACAGGCACGGGCGGAGGTCGAAGGCACAAAGCGGCGCGGCGATAAGTCCCCTCTTTGAGGAATGGTTATGGAGGGTTCACAACGTTCTCACTTTCTGGCTGACGCAGATCCCGGAGAAAGGTAGTTTCGGGAGGTACCTGTTTTAGATTCGGCAGATGAAACGTCCGGGTAACTGCTATGTGCGGATAACCCGGAGGACACTGGAGGTCTGCCCCGCTTAGGCGGAGAACCACTGTGTCAGGACACAGTGGTTCACAGTGTGGGAGTGATTGGCGGCGGCCGGTGATCTCTCGCGTCCGGCTCTAGTTCAGGTTATGGGACGGAATGAAAAGGCACGGGAAGTAGTTACCCTTTGCGAAACAGCAATGCAAGCGAAGGAGATTGCATGACGCGTGAGAGAGAGGATATCCTCACTCCCCAGTCACCGCAGGAGACGCCCTGAGCGTCTGGAGTCGCAAAGCGATTCCCGGGCTTGCGGATGGTGTAGCAATAGGTAGCTCACCGCTCAATAAACCGTAGGCTCGAGTCACCCATGTCAGCATAAGCAACGGGGTCAGCTTGGGTCGCTGCTTGCCTGGGGTGTTATGGGATTGTTCGAAAAATAACTCTTTCGGGACGCAAAAGGCAACTGAAGGAACACAGGAGGGTTTTAGTCAGTATAGCTCTAACATTCCCTCTCGCTCCAGCGGGAAAAGTTATCTGATGATTCCCACCAAAAAGAAAAGATACATAAATATCTATGTAACTCATTATGCAGATCAATTGATGACGTATGAGCGTTGCTCAGATAAATTGTTATAGATGACAAGCCATTCAATTGGCATTTGATAGTAACTAGTAAACTTCATTACATAATATATCACTCACTACAAGATACGTCATTGCTTTTCCTTTCCTATCAATTGAATCTAATGTTCTTTAAACAGTGTTCTCATTTTTGCAGATGTTGTCAGTAACATTGTTATGTTACAATCGAAAATATGGCATCAAGACTTCAGGAGTGCTGTTCTTATTCTGGTTGCTACTCATCCTGGCTGGTCTACCGCAGCTCAGGTTTGAGATCGTGCACTACAGTTCAAACGTCGACGCGTATGCCCGATATAGTTTTGGCAGTTATATCTTGTACTATACGCTGACAGTGATCATGTTTATATTGAATTGTTTCGCTGACATGCCACCTAAAGACACGCCTTACACATATGCAGAGGTGATTTTTTTTTTCTTTTATTCTCAAACGAATGCAACCTTCCATCGTTCTGTCTGTAACGCCGCCTACTGTACAATCAACAGGTTCAGTCGCCAGAGAACAGAGCCGGCTTCCCAAGTCGGCTGACATTCAGCTGGTTCGACCCGCTAGCGATAACAGGCTTTAGAAGAAGTCTCAATATAGACGACTTATGGCCTTTAAATCCACAACTGAGTAGCAAGGAGGCTGTGCCTAGATTTGAAAAATTCTGGCAGAGAGCTTTGAGAAAAAAAGAAGAGTAAGTATTAGCTTATTTATAGCATTGTACCAAAATTTTTACATGATATCATATTGTTCCATGCTGAAATCAAACCTAAGACGCGAACCTATCAGTCAAATATAGTGTCACCCCGATATCCGATATATTGAGGGGGGATAACTGGGTCAAAGAATTTCTCCCGACCCCAAAATTTTTACTAATTAAAACCAGGGCCACGTTAACTCTTTCGAACAATCTCGTTGCCCTAGACTCCAAATAACCCCCACCCCCCCCTAAAACCACTAAACCTTGGTAGAGTAGCTACTTAGTAGTACGGTTGCCATTGTCAATTATCAATAATGGGGTACTGGGCTGTTGAAGTTATAAATAGCAAACACGTAAGAACAGTTCCACATATTAATGAAACAGTGTACTTATTTCATAACATTAAAACACCTAGTACAAAATGTGTCATAAAATGTTTAGTCATAATAATATATTATGAAATACCAGATAGAGTTCATTGAATTTACTTTGGATTTCTTTTGATAAGTAATTTTTAAAGATTACACTACTGCACTGGTTTTGTTGATGGGAAATACCTACTTCTTATTACGAAATATCTAACCAGGAAAACACAGAAAAGATAATAATTTGTTGTAAGTACTTAAGTTTTTTGTTTATTGAAGAAGGCCGTGATAAACGAAAACTACTTAATCTTTTTAACCGACTTCAAAGAAAAGAGGATTTGTTTCCTCAGAACTGTATGATCTATGACCAGATTTGTTTTTTTTTGTTAATTGTTAGGACATGTTCCCAGACCGATCCCAGAAAAACTTTAATCTATTTTAGTAAGTACAAAATATTACACAATAATAAACACAACTACCCAATTGTGGGGTTTTAGTCACTAGAAGTCCAACCTAAATCCAGGGACCTCCGCAGACGGAGGTCACGGAGGGCAACTCCTGAAAATGGCTGAAACTACAAAACGCCATCTGCTGCGATTTTTATACTCCTTCTGAATTTCTTTTCTATACGGAAAATGTACTGTACCTACGAATTATAAAAACCCTAGGTAACAGTGATGACTATCTGTACCTCTACCATGAGTTTTAAGCAATAGTATTCGTCGCTACTCGATATCGACGCCGTAAATATTTTGTATGGCAAATGTTGCAGCGCCTCTAGCGGTCACTTGCAGAACCAATATTTGCTATACAAAATTTTTACGGCGTCGATATCGAGTAGCGACGAATACTATTGCTTAAAACTCATGGTAGAGGTACTGGTACTTGTCAATAGGGAAAAAGATTTTATTTACTATACAAGTCATCGTCATTGATAAAATAAATACTGTTTCATATTAGATAAGAATACGCATCTGCTCGAATATATAAATAAACTCGAAACGAGATTCTATTATCAGATACCAGTTACAAAAAGTAATTACCTAACGTTAGTTTATCTGGGTTTTTGATTTTATGGGAAACTGTGACGAAGGCATGGTATTCACCTTTCCGTATTACTTTACTCTTTACAAAATTCTGTCGATAATATAACTATGCTGATATAATACCTGTGCTGATATCTATACATACTAATGTTATAATGGTGTGTTTGTTTGAACGCGCTAATCTAAGAAACTATTGGTTCGAAATTAAAAAAATATTTGTGTTGGATAGCCCATTTATCAAGATAGGTAAAAAGTAATAATATAAAGGTATATCACGCTACGAACATGGGAACGGGTCAGTAACCAAAGATATGGGTGAAACTGCCGAGAAAAGCTAATAATTTATAATTTCAGGCAACGTATCTAGTCTATATTAATCTAGATCAAGTTTAGAAACTCTACAACATTTTAAAACAATTATTCAAAAAAAAATATCAACAATTTTACTATAATAATTTATAACTTCAAAAACAACTGCCTCAGCTACGCAGTTGATTTTACAATGTAATAATGAAAGTAACACGGCTTGAAAGTTGTGACTTTGTGACCTCGCTTTCGTTTTCAACTCTTGATTTTTTTGCATCAGTGGATACTGTAGGCATTGTAGCTCTGAGAGTTAAGTTATTCAATTATTAAAACTAGCACAATATCATGTTTATCTGTTATTGCATGACATTCATGCTCATTAGATATTTATTAATCAATCTGGCATCTTTCAAACAATTTGTAAAAAATTATATTTTCTTTCTTTATTAGTTATTACGTACAAAACTAATAAAAATCCTTGATACCAATGTTTCATCATTGATTTGTCTTGCTATAGTAAAGCATAATAATTGTAATTATCTCTAACTAATTTTATCTATCCATATCTATTTTGACTTTTAAGAAATACAGTAGTAAGTTGGTACCTATCTATTCTTTGTAAGAGAAAGGTAAAACAGGAATTGAATCTCAATCGTTTAGTAAACAAAACGGTATTCCTTATAAAACAGCGAGCATGAGGCATTGACACTAAAATACTCAAGTGATTGCTTTTAATTAATCTGATAGTCTCTTGTTTATGTCCGTCGTCACGGAATCATCGCGTTGTGTAATGGATTGTTACTTAGTGAGATACATCTGCTGGATTGTATCAATTTAAATTATTAGCCCTTTAATAAAACTGTAAAACAGTATATTATGTACACGTAACAATTTTAATCACAATGGATTTGTTTTTGACAACTTATCAATAAGCTGCCTTGATCATACAGTGTAGTAGCTCAAACAAAGGCTTTTCTGAGAAAATATAAAGTAGCATTCGATTTCTATGTAATATCTGTATCGAGAACAATTCTGATCACGATTGTGTTACGATACGAAGTCAAAATGCCAATGGGTTCGCGCGCTATATCATGGGACTTTGAACATACCTAACTGGCAAAATATCGAATTTATGGCTTCCCATTTCTTTTTTGTGATTTATTTTGTATGGTGTAAATTAAATAAATTCAAATCTGTACTTACACGTACACTAGCTATTAGTACAGATTTGGATTTGTTTAGTTTCTTTCTCAATTTTTTGGCTCAGTCATTAACTTGATTGACAGCCATTTAAACCTTTTCAACCGCTTCTTCGTGGCCATGACAAAAAACTGAATAAAAAACTAAAAATGACAGTAAAAAACGTCTTAATTACTGGATCTAGAAGTTAGCGAGAGATTTTAGAAAGGAGTTCCGAAATATTTAGATACGATACCCAATAGATAATGAAAGAGTTCACAGGAAGGAATTTCGAAAATATATCTCGACGGGTAGAAATTCCATCGGGGTCACTCGACTATAATGTTAATAAGTCTCCCCTTTGCAGTAAAGCAAACGCTAAGACCAGTGATGCTACTCCTGCAGCAGAGGAGCCTCCTAAGAAACCCACGTCGATATTACCAGTGGTGTGCCTAGCTTTCGGAGGACAGTTCTTGTACGCTGTGTTTCTCAAGGTGATCCACGACATACTTATTTTCGCATCGCCTCAATTACTTAGGTGAGTAGAGCTACCTTTTTATTTCAGGTGGGAAATCAGAGTGGAACGACAGGGCGGGTCAGACTTTTACTGACTAAAACCTACCTGTGTCCAACAGTTGCCCTTTACTTTCTAAGGCCACGGTCACTCTTTCAAACGTTCCTGCACCCCAAGTAGATAAAAATTCTACACCCGTTATTTGAATGTGATTGCCGCGGGTGTCTTTCGATGTGGCGATGTTTGGGGAAGAACTACGATAATATTTGGCTGAGCTTTTTCTTATCCTTACTTAATATAAAACAAAGCCTCCCACTGCATCTGTGTGTTCGCGGTAAATTCAAAAATATTGAATGGATTTTCAAGCTTTCGATTTTCGAATAATTCATGTGGAAGGTTTCGAGATTATACGTCTAGAAACCTTCCTATTTCCTACTTTCCTAGAAAACCTGAGGATTTCAAAGGTTTGTAACACCCTGCACCCGTGTGAAGCTCGGGCGAATTGCTAGTGAATAGCGAATTGTTATTTTTTAATTTTCTCTTTACAAATCGATAGAATTTCAGGTACCGAATCGACCCTCCGCGGGATTAAAACGACCAAAATTTAACGCTGTATAAATTGTATACAGTCAGTTTTATCCATTAGGCTGTTTTTGCATCTAGCGTTGGTTAATGCTTTGACGTCCCGTTGCTTATGCAGTGTTTTTACTTAAACACTGCACAAGATCGTCAGTGCGGTAGCTTTGCGTTAATTACACAAGCAGCGTAGGTCAGCGTATTTCTACATCCCTACCACTTTCTATTTTCATTTTAATAATGTACTGAACATTGTAAGGAAAGTAAAAGTAAAACATCAACATCAAAATGTTATGTGACTGAGAATTGCTTATAACTTAAAAAAAGCCAACATATTTCAATAACTTTACCAAGATTTTTTAACTGTAGTAATCAAACAGTAAGATAAATACTAAACCGCGAAATAAGCAATGATAATTACAACCTTTACAACAGTTTCAACATCATGATATTTTTATTGCAGTGCACTCATTGGATTTATTGAAAGCGGTGATCAACCTGTGTGGAAAGGTTATATGTATGCTGTTGGTATGTTAGCGTGTGTTATTGTACAAAGTATGTTCTTGGGACAGTATTTTATCAAAGTAGCCGTTGTCAGTGTACAAATCAAGAATGCTTTATGTAGCGCAGTATACAAGAAAGCTCTATCATTGTCTAATGCTTCACGAAAAGAGTCCACCGTTGGAGAAATAATAAACTTAATGTCCACTGATGTAGACAGGTAAATATTTTAATACCATTTAAAATCCTTTTTTTACACTCTGATAGGTACCTAAAAAAATGTTAACAAAGATAATTAAATAAATAGTGTTTAGAGATAATATACAGTACAGAAAACAAAAGTAATTCCGAAAGTACCAAAAACCTACAAATGTTTGTGTCTAAAACAATTGTCATAGTGCCAATAAAATTAACTCGCTGAGATTAATTTCGCCCATAGCGCACCATGGGTAAACGGCGTTGGCACAACAGACGATTCTGGTAATTATTATAAGCAGAATAAAACATAATTATATTTCAATGTTCGGAGACCGAATTAATGGCCTCGAAGTATCGAGTAGAGCAGACGACTAAATACATTTCAAATCTTCTGACGTGTTCGTTATCGGCCACGGATTTCTTAAACTATCCCAAGTCAAACCGGCCATGTCAATTGTGTAATTTTTCAGGTTCAGTGATTTGACCTTCGTAAACTTACTGTGGTCTGCTCCGCTACAAATTTCCCTGGCCCTGTATTTCCTATGGGGCGTGCTAGGGCCCTCTGTCTTGGCCGGTTTGGCCGTTATCATTGTACTTATGCCTATCAATGGAGTATTAGCGAGCTATCAAGAAAAGATGCAGTCTAATTTGATGCGCCAGAAAGATCAAAGAATTAAACTTATGAGCGAAGTGCTTAATGGGATTAAGGTAAGATGTGCACCCAAAATAATATTCCTCTATTGTTGGTCCAGCGTAGGCGTTTATGACACTGACGAATATGCAGCGCAGACATTGGAAATTCATAACGTTAACGCGGCGTACTTTCGATACCATTACGTCTACTCTGGACTTGACTTCAGTACAAATACACGATCTTGGAAGATTTTTTTCTTATAAAACATATATTTCTATCAGGTCCTGAAAATGTACGCGTGGGAAGGAAGTTTTAAGGATCAAATTTCAAAAATAAGAAATAAAGAATTGGGTGTACTCAGAAAGCAGGCTTTCTTGAATGCAGGAATGATATTCATATGGATTTGTACACCTTTCTTAGTAAGTATAAGATGACAATAGTCGACCGATTAGCTCAATGGAGTTAATGGGTTGCTGAAACGTTATCAATGAAATAATTTAATTAACTCATTGAATATTGTCGATTAGGTATCCTTGATGTCATTCACATGCTTCGTGCTGGTAAATGACACGGAAGTGCTGGATTCTAAGCGGGCATTCGTAGCATTGTCCCTTTTCAATATACTGCGGTTTCCAATGTCAATGTTGCCTAACGTAATATCGGATGTTATACAGGTTGGTACATTTTTGTTTTATGAAGATTTTATATCGAAAGTTTACCGATGACATCTTGATATCTCACCTATAAATTTCATTTGACCCTGTATTTTAATATTTTAAATTGTTTTTAAACAGACTGCTGTCAGTATAAAAAGACTTAACAAATTCTTGAATTCCGAAGAATTGGATGTCAGTGCGATTGAACACAACCCAGATGAGAGTAAGTAACATGGTTTAATAATATATTATCAATGCACACTGTTTCAGGAAGTTTGACTTACTTTTCAGCATGTACAGTTAACATATATCTATAGAGATAAGCGTGCATACTAGGCACCCTCATGTAGTTTATGTGGGTCTTTTACATCTATTAAAAGATAATACGTAAACAGTGCAAATAATTAATGAATTTTCCATGAACCTAGTAGTATTAGATATATTGGGAACTTGACTTACTTTTATTTACATTAAAAAGTAACTTTATCCAAAATCGCCAATAGAAAGTAGAAGAGGTAAGTGTGAAGCAACAGAAAACGGATGCTCAAACTGAAATATGATGTCACTGTCACTGTCGCACATAGAAAAGAGATAGCGAGATATTTCCACCATGCAATTTAAGTAGCTAATATGGTAGAAAAATGTTTTTTTTTTTTCATGTATATCGAACTCTGTTGACCTTTCATATCAATAACGTAATAGAAATTACAGCAGCCATAAAAAATGTTGAAAATAACCATTCTATATTTTAGAAGATCAAATCGTAATTGAAAAGGGCCACTTTTCGTGGGGTGATGAACCAGTTATAAAGAACCTAAACCTGCGTATACCTCGCGGTTCTCTTGTCGCGGTCGTGGGAGGAGTCGGCTCGGGCAAGACCTCTCTACTCTCAGCCTTGCTCGGGGACATGGACAAAGTTTCTGGACGAGTTAACATCAAAGGTAGGACACGTCCAAATAAAAAAGTTTCCTTGTTAATTGAAAAACAGTTTCTTATTCTAATCTAATCTTTCAGGAAATATTGCATACGTCTCTCAGCAAGCTTGGATTCAAAACGCAACAGTACAAAACAATGTCTTGTTTGATAAGAAAATGGACCGAAACAAATATAACAAAATCTTAGAAGCATGTGCGCTTGCCACTGATCTAGAAATTCTTCCAGGAGGGGACCAGACTGAGATTGGTGAAAAAGGTATGAATTAATATTTTTATTTGGTATTTAAAGTTAGATTTACATTCTAAGAAATTCTGTCCGTTATAAACATTCATGGAAATTTAAAGACAGTTGGTTTTCAGCCAAAGTGTGCAAAGTGAGCATTTTTAGTTCTCCGGAATTTTATATTACTAGAGAATCCAGTTCGGAGAAAAGTAACGAAATTTTCGCGAAAAACTGATATTTTACTGCTATTCTTTTGTTTGTTTACTGACTGGAAATGGGGAATGCGAAGGTTTTGTACTGACATGATTTATATCGAAATAGGTATAAACCTTTCTGGCGGGCAGAAGCAACGCGTGTCGCTGGCGCGCGCCGTGTACTGCGACGCCGACAACTACTTCCTGGACGACCCGCTCAGCGCCGTCGACTCGCACGTGGGCAAGCACATCTTCGAAAAGGTACGTGACGTGGCTAGGTATAAATCTGTCTGGCGACGACAGAAGCAGTGCGTGTACTGCGACGCCGACAACTACTTCCTGGACGACCCGCTCAGCGCCGTCGACTCGCACGTGGGCAAGCACATCTTCGAAAAGGTACGTGACGTGGCTAGGTATAAATCTGTCTGGCGACGACAGAAGCAGTGCGTGTACTGCGACGCCGACAACTACTTCCTGGACGACCCGCTCAGCGCCGTCGACTCGCACGTGGGCAAGCACATCTTCGAAAAGGTACGTGACGTGGCTAGGTATAAATCTGTCTGGCGACGACAGAAGCAGTGCGTGTACTGCGACGCCGACAACTACTTCCTGGACGACCCGCTCAGCGCCGTCGACTCGCACGTGGGCAAGCACATCTTCGAAAAGGTACGTGACGTGGCTAGGTATAAATCTGTCTGGCGACGACAGAAGCAGTGCGTGTACTGCGACGCCGACAACTACTTCCTGGACGACCCGCTCAGCGCCGTCGACTCGCACGTGGGCAAGCACATCTTCGAAAAGGTACGTGACGTGGCTAGGTATAAATCTGTCTGGCGACGACAGAAGCAGTGCGTGTACTGCGACGCCGACAACTACTTCCTGGACGACCCGCTCAGCGCCGTCGACTCGCACGTGGGCAAGCACATCTTCGAAAAGGTACGTGACGTGGCTAGGTATAAATCTGTCTGGCGACGACAGAAGCAGTGCGTGTACTGCGACGCCGACAACTACTTCCTGGACGACCCGCTCAGCGCCGTCGACTCGCACGTGGGCAAGCACATCTTCGAAAAGGTACGTGACGTGGCTAGGTATAAATCTGTCTGGCGACGACAGAAGCAGTGCGTGTACTGCGACGCCGACAACTACTTCCTGGACGACCCGCTCAGCGCCGTCGACTCGCACGTGGGCAAGCACATCTTCGAAAAGGTACGTGACGTGGCTAGGTATAAATCTGTCTGGCGACGACAGAAGCAGTGCGTGTACTGCGACGCCGACAACTACTTCCTGGACGACCCGCTCAGCGCCGTCGACTCGCACGTGGGCAAGCACATCTTCGAAAAGGTACGTGACGTGGCTAGGTATAAATCTGTCTGGCGACGACAGAAGCAGTGCGTGTACTGCGACGCCGACAACTACTTCCTGGACGACCCGCTCAGCGCCGTCGACTCGCACGTGGGCAAGCACATCTTCGAAAAGGTACGTGACGTGGCTAGGTATAAATCTGTCTGGCGACGACAGAAGCAGTGCGTGTACTGCGACGCCGACAACTACTTCCTGGACGACCCGCTCAGCGCCGTCGACTCGCACGTGGGCAAGCACATCTTCGAAAAGGTACGTGACGTGGCTAGGTATAAATCTGTCTGGCGACGACAGAAGCAGTGCGTGTACTGCGACGCCGACAACTACTTCCTGGACGACCCGCTCAGCGCCGTCGACTCGCACGTGGGCAAGCACATCTTCGAAAAGGTACGTGACGTGGCTAGGTATAAATCTGTCTGGCGACGACAGAAGCAGTGCGTGTACTGCGACGCCGACAACTACTTCCTGGACGACCCGCTCAGCGCCGTCGACTCGCACGTGGGCAAGCACATCTTCGAAAAGGTACGTGACGTGGCTAGGTATAAATCTGTCTGGCGACGACAGAAGCAGTGCGTGTACTGCGACGCCGACAACTACTTCCTGGACGACCCGCTCAGCGCCGTCGACTCGCACGTGGGCAAGCACATCTTCGAAAAGGTACGTGACGTGGCTAGGTATAAATCTGTCTGGCGACGACAGAAGCAGTGCGTGTACTGCGACGCCGACAACTACTTCCTGGACGACCCGCTCAGCGCCGTCGACTCGCACGTGGGCAAGCACATCTTCGAAAAGGTACGTGACGTGGCTAGGTATAAATCTGTCTGGCGACGACAGAAGCAGTGCGTGTACTGCGACGCCGACAACTACTTCCTGGACGACCCGCTCAGCGCCGTCGACTCGCACGTGGGCAAGCACATCTTCGAAAAGGTACGTGACGTGGCTAGGTATAAATCTGTCTGGCGACGACAGAAGCAGTGCGTGTACTGCGACGCCGACAACTACTTCCTGGACGACCCGCTCAGCGCCGTCGACTCGCACGTGGGCAAGCACATCTTCGAAAAGGTACGTGACGTGGCTAGGTATAAATCTGTCTGGCGACGACAGAAGCAGCGCGTGTCGATATAACGGGGCCTCTGGCCGCAAAGGTATAGGTCCTTCTTCAGTGGTATATTTTATGATTTAGCAATGACAAATTCTGAAAAATAAAAATCTACGTGACTTACGTAGAAACTACTTTACTACTTTACTTTACTGTACTTTACTGTACTGTACTTTACTGTACTTTACTTTACTACTTTACTTTACTGTACTTTACTTTACTACTTTACTTTACTGTACTTTAATCTACGTAGTTCTGCACTACGAAGTGAGCTCGAAAATTAAAATACCTTGGATAGGTTACGAAATTAACATTATTGCTTACGCAAATACTGAAATTCATACATAGAAAGGCACAAATTGCGTTTTACCATTCATAATTTTATAAAATTTCAGTCAGGTCAGTATATTATATAAAACACAGAAATGCAATATATTACATACACCGTTAAATTTTGGTCGGTTTAATGCCGTGGAGGGTCGATTCGGTACATGAAACACTATCGATTTGTGAAGATAAAATTAAACAATAAAGTACTTTTTTTCTAAAAGTCGAGCTAATATACGGTATTATAATTATTTTTTTTAAATAAACGGGTCAATGAACTTGTAGGTAGTTGTCGGTCGTTGCGTACTAACTATCTATAGTTCATTGGCCTCGCTCAGCTGACGTTTACTTAAAGAAATTAATTTCGGACATGCGTAAATTAATTCGAGTTTAAAAAAAAAGTAGGTACTTTATTTTTTAATTTTCTTTTTACAAATCGATAGTGTTTCATTTACCTTAACGACCCTCCGCGGGATTAAAACGACCAAAATTTAACGGTGTATAAATAGCTTTGTTTGGTTATAGGCAAATTAAACATGCGAAATAAAAAATAACAATGGAGGAACTGAGAATTGGAACTTGGTGCCATAGTAACTTTTATTCAACTCAAAAATACCTATCCAACGATGTAACACACATTCAGAACTATGCAGCAACCTCCTTTACAGTTTTGACATTTTTTTCTTTACTTATGCTATGAGATGAGACCTTGCTTCATGCCGAATTTCAGGATTCTAGGTCATCGGGAAGTACCCTATGAATTTTGATTCCCTTGTGAGTGTCGAAATATACGCGAAATACTTATATTTTTTGCGATATAAACGGCTGCATTTGGTTTTTTCACAGCTTCAAGGAACCGCAAACCTAAGTATATGGTTTTAATTTCAACTCGGTAACTCGTCTTGACAGACAGACGGACAGCAAAGTGAACCTATAAGGGTTCCGTTATTTCCTTTTGAAGTACGGAACCGTAAAAAGCGAGAAAAACGTCTGTCCATTTATCGTGATATAATGTCGTTCATTCAGTGATATCGAATCCAGGCAATGCCTGTCTGCACCCAGGTTACCTTTAGATTGGTAGGATCACCCTAAGCAAAGTTCAGAAGAAAACAATTAAGTACCACAAAAACAACATAAAATTATAGTATCAATGAGGGGCTCTTCAAATACTACACAAACGGATTTTTATATAATATGTGAATAAAATATATTATATTAACCCGCCCCCCCCCCCCTCTCCCCCTCGTAAGCAAAGGTAAACAAAGATCTAAACCCACAAGCTTACGTAAACATTGCACAGCGATAAGTGTCTGTCTACTCATTTTCATGTGATTTTGGAACATCGAGATTATTCTCTTAAAAAAAAATTGCTGAAGTAATCACTATCTAGACCCCTCCATCCCCCATGTCATCAAAAATAAGCAAAGCTAAGATCCTCACCCCCCTGTAGTGAATACGTAATAATTGAATGGCCCCTGAGAGGATATTGTGCAATGGACTCGAGATACCGAGTTGAAGTCTTTAGGAGTCTCAATTCGGTACTCGCGAAGTTGTGTTAGATATCATTTATAGTATTTATAAAGATTTCGAAATAATGTTGCCGACTATTACACAAAATCTTGAAATGGAGACAAGAGCAAGCTCAAAAATTCTAGCCCCAAAGAGGGGGGGGGAGGCGGGGTAGATTGCCACTACCCTCTCCCTTTGTCTGCCATTGACGTGAGGTATAAAGCATGAATGCATGATTGACTGCCCAGAACATTACTGATGACCTATGTGCTTAGGTTCTGGGACCTAGTGGAATGCTGAAAAAAAAGACGCGCGTGTGGGTGACCCACAACGTGTCTTACCTGGCGCAAACAGACCTGGTGGTGGTGCTGCGCGACGGAGAGGTGTCGGAGGTCGGCACCTACCAGCAGCTCCTCGAGAAAAAAGGCGCATTCGCCGAGTTCTTGCTACACCATCTTACGATCGCAGAGCACTCGGCGACAGCTGAAGGTGAGTTGGCCAATTATATATGCGGTAATCCTAAAAACAATTTGAGTACAATAAAACATATAAGCGTATGATTATAAAGATACTCGTAGAAAGACAAATCTGTTCTTACAAAAACAACAAAAAAATCTTCAAACCTTAAGTATATAATAATAATAATATTCAGCTGGTCGTGATTAAGTTAGTATTCAATTTCCTTGTGCGAATATATCCATGACATGAACCCAGTTAGATACACATTTCAACTCATTGAAACGCCTAGTCATGGTACATTTTATTTTCCCATTTGATAGTTTGAATGAATAGTTAACGTGACATCTGTTGTAGTTAGGAGGCAGCCCAAGAACGGAGTTGTGAAACGCATGTCATGCGTGAAGGCCACTAAGGAACAGTCACATAATTGACCGTTTACTATAATATTCCCGCAGATTTGGCAGATATCAAGAACGATTTAGAAAACAAACTTGGTTCGGAATTTCATCGTAAATTGCAATGGGCTCGTTCGATGTCATCGGGGGCTTCAGACACAGAAACTATGGAAGCAGGTAAATAATACTGTGGGCCGACTATCTATGCTTTTTATAGTCATCAAATTACATTTACATAGGTACATAAATCCCAAAAAAAAATACACTTCGGGAATCATCTATATTTAGAGACACGACCGTGTTATCTATTTATAACATGCATTTTCTTCTCTGCATAGTTTGGACTACAAAATTAGATTTAAAACTCTCATAATCACCAACAAACTGCGAAAAGACGATCAACCAGAGTTGAACAATTTTTGATGCGTCTTTCATGCTTCATTGAAGTTACGAAGATTATCGATGCGCATATATAGGGTGACTGGTAATTAGTAAACGATACTTAAACACGTGATTGTACAAACCTGAAATCGCGAAAAAAAACAGCCAAGTTCAGTACATTTTGACCAATTAGGCGAACACAAATGTACTGACCAGTAGATTTTTTTTCGCAATTTCAGGTTTGGTCCCATAGTAAAAGTTGTTTGTTATCATGACTACAATCACGTGTTTAAGTGTCGTTCACTAATTATCAGTCACCCTATATTTTCTGGAATAATTGAAAACGCAATTATCGATTAACTGTTTAGTGTACCTAAATATTACACCTATTTAAAACAGAAACAAATGACATGTGCTGTACACATTTTTTAGGTGACCATGGTGACACAGCTGCTAAGGATAAGGTTGATAAAGAGAAGAAACCAATAGACGAGAATCCAGAATTTGATCAGTTTATTGAGGTTGAGAAAACTGAAACTGGAAAAGTGAGTACCCATTCTAGTATTTAGTATTCTGACACGGGAATTTTTAAAAAAGAGATACCGTGGTTCTAGAACGCAAAAGGAACTGAAAGACACAGGAGGTTTTACAGGAGGCTCCACCCCAGGGGCCTTTCATTTACTACGTAAGACGATTTAGCGGGAGTGGGGGGTCGACCATGTCTTATTTTTTTTCTTACAAGGGGGTGGGAAGTAACTTGAAACTCCCACAAGAAACTCCCAAACAAGGCAATAAGTAAAAACATATCTGCATTATTCTAAAACTATTTACATGTACACAGGTAAAAGGAGAAGTATACGTGCACTACTTATCGAAGATCGGCGTGAAGGCAGCCATAGGAACCATTGTGATGTACATCATTTTGCACTCGCTACAAATTAGCGTCAACTTCTGGCTCGCAATATGGTCCAGCGATGATAAAATGGTCAGTTATTTGCACCTTATTGTTCTTTACCAAAAAAGAATAAATATAGTGTTTATTTTCTTTAATTTAAAAAGGAAAAAATAGAAGGGAATATTATTTATATTACTTATCTTACTCAGAATAAGATACGTTTCACTGCATGCTAATTATTCATAAAGGATAGATAAAAGAAGGATTTTCCTTACTCAACTTTCACCGAGTAAAGTCCACGGACTTTACTCGGTGGCAGTTGGAGTAAGGAAAATTGCGAATGACAATACGTACCTACTGACTTTGCTTATTCACATATCGTCACCTGTATGGCCAAGTTGCGAATCTGTCGTTGACGCAAGAAGCAGGTTCGCAACTTTACCATTCAAGAAATAAAGTTGCGAATCAAGAAAACAAACGTCAGATGCGCAACTTTACAGGTGACGATATCTTACCATCGATCATTTCAAAGGGAATGGCCAGGATATAACCCGCGTAATTAATATTTACTTGCGTTTTTTGCATTTTGCAGGATCTATGTTCATTAAAATATGATTTGCGACAGTAGGTAAAAAATATGGCTTTACTAAGTTACAATCATTAAAATCATCACTTTACTAAGTTTTTTTTTTTTTTTTTTTTGTTACTTAAAATCATCCAATGACAAATCCCGCCCTTGGGTGGGGCGGGAAATGTGTCAGACTCTTACTGACTAAAAACCTACCCTTCCATTCCTTGCCTTTGTCCCGGAGCCCGTGGTGACATTCTCACATAACCTTTGGCCCCAGTAGGCTTCGGCCCTGCTGGACCCCTACAGTTGCTGACAACTCCTTGAGGCGCACGGGAACAGTGCGCGCCGTAGACGACTTGAGCTCGGACCGGTCGGTTACCGGACGGACGGACAGCGAGCTACCCATTGCCCACCGTCCGCGAGCCCGCGCCTACGGTGGCCGGAAATCGGGATCGGAATCCCGGCGGCGGCGGCGGCGTGTGCGCCTTTGCCTAATGCGGTCGGCCTCCTCCTTTGCTAGCATTACTGCTTCGCAAAAGGAGGCGACCGCCTGCCACTCCTCCTCGCTCCGGAGCATGGCTTGAACCAAGCCCCGGCGCGAGAGATCGCCGCCGATCGCCCCCACGAGGACACGGCGATGCTCTTCCCAAGCGGGGCACACCTCGACTGTGTGCTCCACCGTGTCCACCGGGCGGTCCGCACAGTGGCGACACCCGGGCGTCGTCTCCGCACGAATCTTGTACAGGTACGGTCCGAACTTGCCGTGTTCGGTCAGTACCTGCGCCAAACGGAAGGTGACAACGCCGTGGGGCCTTTCCAGCCACACTTTACTAAGTTACAATCATTAAAATCATCAGTACAAGGTTTTCAAGGTTTTTCTATTGGATTACTTTCTCATGAAATAGCCTTAAAAATAGTAGCTGCTGTTGTGTTAGTGCAACTAATTTTAAATCATTGGCATTTTTGTCGAATATTTATGATTAGTAAGTTATTAAAATTATCAGAAAATCGCAAAACTGCAGATAACTTTTATAATTTGTCACCCGACAGTATTATTGACCTCTGACACAGTCAAGCATTAATTTATAAAATAGTTTTTTAATGTTTTCAGCTCGTGAATGGTACAGTTGATACGGCTCGGCGAGACATGTACCTCGGTGTTTACGGCGGACTCGGTTTCGGTCAAGGTAAGATTTCGGGTCAATGATTTATTAAAACCTTGTCTAAAGCTATTCATATCTTGAAGACATACTAACTTCTGTTGCAACTTAGAACAAAAATAAAAGTAAAATATTCAGTATTCCATGCAACAAATAGGTACTTGTGGTCCTCCACAAAGAAAAAGGAAAAGTAAAGAACTTCCATAATATCTTTGATGGGAAGTTCTTTATGCAAGATTTTACATGTTTTATGGGGAGTGACGAATTAAACACCAATGGAGCTCAATATAATAAACTGGTGCCTCTTTTTTACCAACCTGCGGCAAAGACCAAAACTGATATGGTTATGGTTTTAATTACAAAATAGGCCAATTTGAGAGCCAGTTTGTGGATAACATCTTACGATTTTATGCTTGCATAAGTCGCGTCCCTTGAAACTTGGAAGCTTTGTACCATCGTCACGACTAATACGCCGATAGCTGCGCCCCTGTTTATGGGTGAACTCTTTTCGGTGAAATAATGTTATAAAATCATTTCAAGTAGGTGACTTTATAGGCTGAGTTTCCAACAAAGCTATTCAAGTAAGGAAAAAAAATAATGCATCAAATAAGTTTGTTCATATTTCTTTATTTGTGATATTAATTTTCTAACTAAAAATACTTACTGAATCTTGTAAACAAATAAAGTTATAAAGCCACAAAAAGTTATAATGCAATAAAAAGATATTTGTTTTGAATTGTATTGTATTATCTATCTTTAAAATTACTTTTCGGTTCAATTTTGATTCGAATTTCACTATGAATTATTTTTTTATATTTACCGACATACTCGTACTTACTCTTTAGATATCAAGTAATTTTTACATCTATATCTCTTAGCCAATTGGTAATTTATTCCTCGCTATCTCACACAGTTGTAAAGAAATACCTATCTTGCCTTTTTTAAAGAGGGAAATCATCTGATGAGTTCTCCTACTCTAGGGTGGCGGGGGATGGCGTGTCAGACTTATACTGACTATTATAAAACCATAACTATGACAACAACACCGACTTTGAATTTGTATACAATGTTTCAGCTATGGCATCATTCTTCACCGATCTGATGCCTTTCCTGGCTTGCTTGAAAGCAGCGGCGTTGCTTCACTCACTCATGTTAGACAATGTGATAAAAGCCCCTCTACAATTCTTCGAGGTCACACCAGTTGGTAGACTGCTGTCCAGGTTCTCCAAAGACGTAGACACTGTAGACACTGCACTGTCCTGGGAGATTTCTAGTGTACTCAATGGTATTTTTGAGGTGAGCTGTTATATTTATATTGGTTTTGGCTCTCTTGCTTGTCGTTTTGAAGCAGTGGTAGCTCAGTGGTATCGCAAGTTCAAATACACGCAGTCGCTTTACTTTATGTAAATTATTTCATCACCACTGATCTTAAAACTGTGAAGGAATACATGTCATCGTGAGGAAACTGGTATGTCTAAGCCCAAACATTCGAAGACATGTAGTAATCAGCACTGGGCCCACGTAGTGGATTACGGCCATTCCTTCTCCTAGAGAGAAAGGTTGAGTCCCAGCAGAGGGAACATTTTAAGGTGAGTAATGCTATTCTTTCAGACTTATAAAGTCGGCAATCTATTTCCAATTATTTAATAAACCGATTTCTTTTTTCTTTCTTTTAAATTATGGGGCGCCACTTTCTGGAAAGTTATGAAAAAGTCAGGGAAGGTCAAAGTGGTCAGGGAAAGTCAGTGAAATTGAAGGCCACCTGTAAAGTTAGGGAAAATTTTAGATATTATACCTACTTTGTGACTCAAAATCAATCAGTCATTGTAAAAAAAAAATATTTACCTAATTGATACTCTAGGGTCTGACCCTTTGAATGGACAACGACAGTTGACAGGATATAATCGAAGAAAAAGACGTGTTACATAGATGTTAATAGAGGTAACATGGGACGATAACAGGATTATGATGGTCTAGTCTGACACTCAATCCGCACTACTGAAGCATCGATTCCATTTGCAGGTTTCGAGTTTGTGACATGGTGTTGTGGTCATAATTACATTACATTATTTAGGGTTCATAAGAGTAAGGGAGAGAACTCACGGAGCGGTTTTTTCCCGCGGCCGCCACGGTTGCGGGCCCGCAACTTCTGTACAATACAAATTTGTATGTAAAAAATTAAAGCCATTTTCACGGCGCGGTTTACGGCCGCGGTGTGGTATTTCGCGGCTGTCACTCACCGGCGCCGTAGTCGCCCGCCATCGCCTCGGCGGTTTGCGCCCGCATGCTCTGCGGGCGGCTTGCGGTCGAAAATCGCAGCTGCCGCGGCGGCGGTGGCGACGGTGAATCTACCGTCTCGTGAGTTTTGAAATAAAATAGCTGTTTCCTCTGCCGCGGCGGCCGCGGGAGAAAACCGATTCGTGAGTTCAGTGCCTCAAATGGCTAGGAACCCATATATTTCGCCTATTCTACCTTTCTGTCCGTCTGACTTCCACAACCCAGTTACTGGGTAACAGTATACCTATTGATGAAACTACCGACTTGGTGGTATCAGACATCGAGCCTCTTTCTACCTGTAACAACTATAAATGATCTTCTTCAGTAATTTTTTTGCCTTTGGGGGTGTCATTTTCACGGTTTTCGGGCTAATTCATGATCAAAAAATGGTCTTGAAGATAGCTTAATTAAAATCGATAGTTTTTTATTATTAAAGTTGGTCCGGGAAATTTGAAAAAATAATAATAATAATGCTACAGCCGAAATCACTGACGATGGTGACAGACTGACGTACAGGACAAACACCCCTGTAGAACCGTATAGTCCGAGTACAGTATCGTATGCACCTTCTGGAAGATCAACACCATCCATACCATCGTCACCACCCACTAATTTTAATGCAGTCCAACCTACCTCGGCCTTGAATGTTGCGCGGGAGGTATCTACCTTCTTACCCGTGTCCACCAAGTCGGGCAAAGCAAGAGTTCGCATGAGATGGAGCAAAGAAGTAAACCTATTTATCATGCGAACTTACCTATATATCACAAAATTAGAGACCGATATGACAACCTACAGGAAACAACTGCATGAACTTTTTACACGCCAGTACCCAGAGGTTACTGTTACAGAACAAAGGATTTCAGACCAACGCCGAATTATAGTTAGGAATAAACTTTTGTCACAAGACATAATAGAGCAACTAAGAGAAGAGGTTCGAACGCGATTACAAGTAGAAGCAGATAGTAATGAAAGCGCTATTGATTTCGGCGTAACACAAAACACATCAGAAAATATTCAACCAAATTTACAATTGCACGCTCACGTAGATTCTAACACACAATCTCAAACAATCTATCAGTCACAAGCATATTCACAAACCGTACATACATCTACACAAACAGAGAGTATTGCTTTAACGTTAGAAAATGATTTAGAGATCCTTGTAAATAGCGATCAAAATCATCTCACGGATTCGCATTTACAAGAAATTCACGATAAATTTAAAACAGCTCTTATTAAATACTCCGGATTGGATCCGGCAGCTCGACCAAAGCTGCCCAAACTTAGATACACACCAAAACTAAACCGACTTGTTTGTTTATTTAATCACAGTATTCTCAACCAATATATTAGCGAAGAAACTCAACTAATAGACGTTCACACTCTTGTATATTGTACTGCACTAGTTATTTCCGAAGAACTTAATTATAAGATCACGGATCATACAGTAAATATAAGACCAAAAAATAATAATAAACCAGCTTGGCAGCAGAGACTTGAAAAAGATATAGAAAAACTTAGAGCAGAT
Source organism: Leucania comma (assembly GCA_958295575.1). Lineage (NCBI taxonomy): Eukaryota > Metazoa > Arthropoda > Insecta > Lepidoptera > Noctuidae > Leucania > Leucania comma. Next base: position 9,931,639 of record OY282469.1, read on the forward strand.
TGTGGTAGACTAACACAATATATTAATAACAATAGATCAAACAAGGTAGTTAAGAGAGTAGAAGCAATATTTAAGAACATGACTGTTCATACTAGACACGAAGATGAGAATAGGAAACCGGAAGAGTTTTTAGATACTCTAAAACAGAAATTAGCGCTTAAAGTTCACAGGTTAAGAAGATACAAGAAAGCACAGGAGCGTAAAAATGACAACTCCCTATTTGCTATGAACGAAAAGAACTTTTATAGAAACTTGCGGACTAAGCCACAAACTGACACACTACTTGAGGATACTATAGAATTGCCAACAGTAGAACAACTTGAAACATTTTGGTCTGATATATGGGAAGAGCAAGTACAACATAGTGATAAATCAAATTGGATAACAGACGAAATTACTAGATGGAGTTCATTAGAGGAAATGGAGTTCGCTGAGTTTACTGAGTCTGACATACTTAGTATTACAGTAAGGTTACACAATTGGAAATCTCCAGGTATAGATAAAATTCATAATTACTGGTTTAAAAAATTAGATTCATTACATAAAATATTGGCTAAAAATTTAACAGATATTGTTCTAGGGAAACAAAATATACCTGAGTTTATTGCTACAGGAATAACATATATGTTGCCGAAAACCAAATACTCACCACAGCCTTCTCAATACAGACCAATTACATGCTTACCCACAATTTACAAGATCCTAACGTCAGCCATCACAACAAAAATAAATAAACACATAGAACAACACAACATAATAGCGGAAGAGCAAAAGGGGTGCAGACGGGGTCATATGGGGTGTAAGGAACAACTAGTTATAGATTCAGTAATTCACAAACATGCACAAGCAAAAAATAGAAATTTGCACTGCACCTACATAGATTACAAAAAAGCTTTCGATAGTATTCCACATTCCTGGTTGATCCAAATATTAAAGATATACAAAATAAACTCAAAAATCGTAGGCTTTTTGCAAAATATTATGTCTAGATGGAAAACTACGCTACAGTTAACTTGCCGCGACAACATAATAACAACGCGACAAATAGCCATAAAAAAAGGCATTTATCAAGGAGACTCCCTGAGCCCTCTATGGTTTTGCCTCGCTTTAAACCCCCTATCTCACCTATTACAGCGCACACAGGCTGGTTATTGCCTTAAACACACAACCGAACTAACCACAATTTCCCACCTTATCTATATGGACGACATTAAACTATACGGTAAAACTGAAAAAGAGATGAAAAAATTAATAGAAGTAACTACGGAATTCAGTAAGGATATTAACATGCATTTCGGACTAGACAAATGCAAAACGGTGCACATAATAAAAGGCAAAATTAAACCCGGTGACTATGCAATTAATAACACTGAAACAATTACAGCGATGGAACCAACAGATTTATATAAATATTTAGGATACAGGCAACTCAAAGGTTTAGATCATACTTCGATTAAACACACATTGACTACTGAATACAAGAGGAGAGTGATCGCAGTATGTAAAAGTCAACTCTTAGGAAAGCATTTAATAAAGGCATTGAACACCTATGCGATACCAATACTAACTTACTCATTTGGCGTAATCAAGTGGTCAAAAACAGACATCCAACAAATAGAGAGAACAACACGCACAACGCTTACTAAATACAATAACCTACATCCTAAATCTGCCATAGAAAGACTGACTATCAAACGGCAACACGGAGGGAGAGGCCTAATAGACATTCATTACCTTTGGCAGAAACAAATTGCTAGATTAAAAACATTCTTTCACACAAAATCTCAAACAAGTACCATGCATAAGGCTATAATCACAAACGATACCAACTACACACCACTTAACCTAAACGATAAGAACACACTTTACAATATTATTGATGACTCACAGAAACAAAAGTTAGAACAGTGGAAAAAGAAAGTGTTACATGGGCGACACCCTCATGATCTAGAACAACCACACATAGATACAATAGCTTCAAATAAATGGCTTAAAGTAGGTAGTTTATTCCCGGAAACCGAAGGGTTTATTATAGCGATTCAAGATCAAGTCATCAATACTAAAAACTACAGGAAATTCATAATCAAAGACCCTTCAATATCGAATGATAAATGCCGTAAGTGTCACAGTCAACCAGAGACCATTCAACATATTACAGGTGCATGTACAACGCTCACACAGACTGACTATACTCATAGACACAATCAGGTGGCAAATATCATTCACCAAAAACTAGCAACCAAACATAAGCTCATACAGGATAAAGATATAATCACTCCTTATTACAATTATGTCCCACAAACTATTTTAGAAAATACTACTCACAAACTTTACTACGATCGTGCCATTTTAACTGACAGGACCGTTCACTACAATAGACCAGATATCGTTCTCCAAGATAAAATTAATAGGTTTACATACCTGATAGATATTGCAGTCCCCAATACGCATAATGTGCAAAAAACCATAGGAGAGAAATTAAGTAAATATGCAGAACTAAAAGAAGAAGTAACAAGGATCTGGAGGCAAGAAAAAGTATATATCGTACCTATAGTTGTTTCCACTACAGGGGTTATACCCAAACATCTTCACAATAGCCTCAAATTAATAGACCTGAAAGATTCGATCTACATATCACTCCAAAAAGCTGCAATTTTGAACACCTGCAGAATAGTGAGAAAGTTCATGCAGATAGAGGAAAATTTAATTTCTCCTCATAACATCCACTCTACACCCACTACACACACGTTACATTGACTTGGCTTTGCCCGTTAATGTAGCTAAAAACTAGCCAAAGAGCTAAGAAATTATACAAATTTTCCCAAAATAATAATAATAAGTCAGGGAAAAGTCAAGGAATTTTCTAACATGTTAGCAGTCTAGTCAGCCTGGTGATCCCCTACGCGAACCTACCTACCACGTAGAAACAATAATCACAAAACTTAAAATAACATGCCCTCGGTTAAATAGTGTTTTCTGCGGTTATATGTATTTACATAACAATTTTTTCGGCATACTTTTTGGGTATTTCCACGGTCGACTCGGGAAGTTCTTACGTTGGACTGTTTGAACACCGGTAATATAAACACGGCCGGGCATACCTATCTTATATCTAATCTTTAGAATAACTTATTTCAAAGTAGGTTATTTTTCGATAGTTCTAAGATGAAATTTTACATAATAGGTACCCTACATAGTTTTAAACACACCATTTATGTTTAAAAAACACATTATGTTTTGCCACATAGCATAGGTGCCAAAAGATAGTAACAAAAACGAGTGATGCGCACCGCAGTCGAGTTTCATTTGCGGAAACACAAGGTCACGAGATAAAGATAGAATATACTTATTACACTAAACACGAAATGTGGTGTAACCATCCGTGGTTCTTATTTTCCCATCGTGTATCGTAAAATTGGGTACTTGACTCATTTCTTTTTATTACTTGCATCAAAAAAAAGGAACTTTATAAGTACCAAAAAGAAAAAAAAGAACAAATCTGTTCAAAGTTAAGCATGTTAGAAACCTTTCAAGTCTGGTGGAAGAGGAAACTGTCATGTAACAAAAAAAAGATATACAATCAAACAATCAATTAATTAATCAATCTTCTACTGCTTTGCCCTTCTCATACTTCTCATTTTGTTCATTCTTCCTTTCGTTTATAGTCCATACTTCTGTGGAATGTGCTTCCTCTCGACATAGGACGGATATATACATATATATATTATATATGTGTATATTTTATTTATATAGGTATATATAGGGTGACTGGTAATTAGTGAACGATACTTAAACACGTGATTGTAGTCATGATAACAAACAACTTTTACTATGGGACCAAACATGAAATCGCGAAAAAAATCTGCTGGTCAGTACATTTATGTCTGCCTAACTGGTCAAAATGTACTGAACTTTTTCGCGATTTCAGGTTTGGTCCCATAGTAAAAGTTGTTTGTTAATATGACTACAATCACGTGTCTTAGTATCGTTCACTAATTACCAGTCACCCTATATATATTTGAACCCTTGTTTTCTTAATAATTTTGTTCTTTTTTTATGCACCTGCCATGTTTTCTCTTCACCACCCTTGGTTGACTGGTAGAGAATGCCCAAGGCATTAAGTCCGCCTGTGTACCTTTGTGCTGCTTGAAGTTTTAATAAATAAACTACAATGTGATGTCCAACGTGATTAGATTACGCACGTAGAAAATAGTCAGCGAGATGTTGGAGTCAAAGTTTTTGAGTAGTAGTTTTGAGTTTGTAGCTACAAACTAGGCTCAAAACTTTGAGAGGAAAAGAAAACCATCGATTCGAGAAGAAGAAAAAGCGAGATGTTCCCACCACAAATCCACTCTACCTCACATATAAACATTTGAATTACTTATTGCTCCCTCATTTTATGACCAATTTTGATTACGGTTTACAGAAAAATAGGTTTATTTTTAGTGTTATTTGTCTTGCCAAGTAACTAATTCATTGATCGTTTGTCATTTGTGATCATTACTATATCATCGATCTCTTTTATGTGAATACATTCCTTACTTGTTGATTGACTTGTGTAATCGTTTCATGCAGATTCTACCACACTTTCGGAAACAGATTTTTTTCAATGCCAGATACTTTGATTTAGTTTATATAATTATTTATTAATTTTTCCTACTATTCTTACACATATTGTCTACATCTCTTTTTTTTTCAACTCTCTCTTTGCATTTATGCCGAAAGAGATTTAATTAGCAACAAGCATTACATTTTTACTTATTTTTCTGTTTCCTTTTTCTTGTAATTTTTGCTATATGCAAATGTTGCGATATGCAATTGTTAGATATAGGTATAAACAAGTAAGTAATAATGATATTCCACAGCTATCATCACACAACGCCAACGTCTAGTCTCAAGCTAAGCAGAGCTTGTGTTATGAGTACTAGACAACTGATAAACATACTTAAATATTTTTCTAAATACATATATATTATAGATAAATTACACCCAGAAACAGAACAAATGATTGTGCTTATCACACAAATATTTGTCCTGGGTGGGAATCGAACCCACGACCTCCGGCATAGCAGTCAGGGCCACTATCCACTAGACCAAGAGTCTAGTCGAAAGTTCTTCCTTAACGTATTTAAATAAAACAGACCCTAATGTCCATAAATATCTGCCCTTTAAATTTATTACTCGTATTATTTTAAAGCTAAGTAACCAACAAGGTAAACATACCAAATCGACCTAAAAGCAATACCACCTATCTAATTGATCCAAGAAAAACATTATTCATAGCTTTACTATATGAACCTATATATAGTAAATGTTCCGTCGACCTAAACGCGACTGTGCGTGTCAATATGATGACTTAGCGGTGAGGTCACGGTAAGGTCAAGGTTACTATTACGGTGTGAGATAGAGCCGGCAAACAATGGTGCTCGGTATTGCTCTACTTCTATTGTAAAATTAGCTGACCTGGCTGATTTTTATTCTATATTTTTTATGTCAGAATATTCTCGTTGGATGTTTGTATGTTTTTTTTTTGTACAGGTAATCGGAACAATATTCGTGATAAGTTACTCCACACCCATGTTCATGGTCGTGATATTGCCCATTGGTGCGATGTACTACCTCATCCAACGGTTCTACGTGCCCACTTCGCGACAACTCATGAGAATCGAGTCGGTGGCGCGCTCGCCTGTCTACTCGCACTTTAATGAGAGCATCTTAGGTGCAACCAGCATTCGAGCTTTTGGCGTTATGGACAGGTACATATTGTTTCGCCATGAAATCTTCACTCGTCATATACTCCACCGAAATCAAAAGTAGCGTCAAATAATAAAATTAAAACGCATTGCTGACAGAAAGTTCCAGAATCGAAGTACGTATCAAGTTTTACCGAATTCCAGAAAAAGTCTGCCATAAGTACTTCTATTATTAATAATTGAGTTGATAAGGGAATTTATTCCTTCCTCCTTATACAATAGAGTCAAAAGCGTTGTCATCTTTGACGTCATGCGTACAGCATATAGTGTTGTTGCTGTTGTGCAGTAAGTCAAGCAGCGGAGCCCCTGGAGTTAGAGCGACAAAACTAGTGGCATTGCTTTGCTTGTACCTACCTCACGAATTTACTGATAAAATTCAATGTACCTCTACCATTTTGATAGAAATTACGATTAAGCGCCATGTCTATCCAGCGGGGCCCTCGGTTATCTTACGCTCGAGGGGCCCCGCTGGATAGAAACACATGTCGACGTCGCGATCTTATAAAGAATTACATGTTTGTAAGAATAATGATTTATTACCCCGCGATGCGACTACTTTGTTGTAGAGTGGCCTTGTAACGTCTGTATCTAGAATTTTCCTAGCCTTGCGCATAAATAAGAGCTACCCGACCGGGAGAGGGTCAATTTGATTTCGACTGCGACACAAGTATGAACTGCTGAACTGATTTTACCTAACGATTAGGTAAAATCATTTCAGCAGTGACAGTGAAACGGATTCTAGTACTCGTAGTGGTAAATAAAGTTCTCTACTAGTAAACAGGCATTTAAATACCTACCCTACGTTGGTAGGTTACAATATAATAATCGATTAAGCAACAATAGTGTAGAACCTGATTCACATGAGTCCCCGTTAACTTCACTAACGTGAAGTTGTTAAAACTAGTTCGTACAGATTTGTAGTTATGAAAAACTGGGCCTTATCGGATTTTCATTTACCTACGTTTCGCCACTGATTTCGAATAAATGCGATAAATTGCCTGCATTTCAAAACACTTAGCGCGATCTACACGGAACTAATTTAACATTTAGCATTCTCATTAAATGAATATTCGCAATGCAGTTAAAAAAAAAAAATTGACTGCTGTAATGTTTTTAAATCTACCAATTTTCAGGTTCGTGAAAGAATCCCAGCAGAAAGTGGATCATTATCAATCTGTACATTACCTGACTTGTGTCGCGGACCGATGGCTCGGAGTGCGACTTGAACTGGTCGGCAGTCTCATCATATTCTTTGCTGCATTATTTGCGGTAATCGGAAGGGACACTATCAGTCCAGGCTTTGCTGGTCTCTCCGTCAGTTATACTTTGGAGGTATTTGTTATCATCATTTTCAAAGTTATTTAAATTGGCTTGTTTGTTGACATTATTCTAGAAATAATATATTTTCATTTAATTTTCAGATAACTCAGACTTTAAGTTGGTTAGTACAAATGGTGTCAGGAGCGGAGACAGACATTGTAGCTGTGGAGCGAATGAAGGAGTACGCTGAAACGGAACAGGTGCGTAAATATGACTAGGGTAGTAAGAGAGCGCAGCGTGTCGGGTATATGAATTGATAGTGAACATCGTGGTAATGACGTGTTGCAGGAAGCGGCGTGGAACGTGGCGGGCGGGCCGCCTGCGTCGTGGCCGGAGACGGGCGCGCTGCAGCTGGAGCGGCTGACGCTGGCGTACCGCGCCGGCGCCGAGCCCGCGCTGCGCGACGTGACGTGCGCCGTGGCGCCGCGCGACAAGCTCGGCATCGTGGGCCGCACCGGCGCCGGCAAGTCCACGCTCACGCTCGGCCTGTTCCGCATCGTCGAGGCCGTGGGCGGCCGCATCCTCATCGACGGCCTGGACGTGGCCGCCATGGGCCTGCACCAGCTGCGCAAGCGCATCACCATCATCCCGCAGGACCCGGTGCTGTTCTCGGGCACGCTGCGCATGAACCTGGACCCCTTCGAGACCTTCTCGGACGACGACATCTGGCGCGCGCTGGAGTACGCGCACCTCAAGCCCTTCGTGCAGGGGCTGTCGGCCGGGCTGCGCCACGAGGTGTCCGAGGGCGGCGAGAACCTGTCGGTGGGCCAGCGGCAGCTCGTGTGCCTGGCGCGCGCACTGCTGCGCAAGACGCCGCTGCTGGTGCTGGACGAGGCCACGGCGGCCGTGGACCTGGAGACCGACGAGCTCATCCAGGTGAGTGCCGCCCGGGCGCCCGCGACCGCTCGCACTCTGTCCCGCTCACTCACGCACTCCCGCTCTCGCTTGCAGAAGACCATCCGCTCCGAGTTCGCGTCGTGCACGGTGCTCACCATCGCGCACAGACTCAACACCATCATGGACTCCACCAAGGTCATGGTGCTGGACAAGGGACAGCTCGTCGAATTTGCGCCACCGGAAGAACTTTTACAAGATAAAAATTCTATATTCTATGGAATGGCAAAAGATGCAGGTCTAGTAAATTGAGTTAATAAAATCATAGATAATCAATTTAAAAATAAGAAAAGCAAGGGTTTTACACCTTCCTTTTTTGTGATAATAAGCGAATCATAAAGGCCAATTTAGACGGTGCGAGTTTCTCGTCTCGAATGTACGATAATCGTAAGAATATTGAAAAAGTTTCTTCGTCTAAACATTCATACCTAGATTCTCGTCTCGAACATACGATTCACGCCCAATTTCTGAAAGTCTATTTAATTTATTATCCTACTGTCACAATGGTTTGATTCGATGTTGTTATTTCCGCCTGATAATCACAAAGGCAACATGATATTTGACTAACTATTCGATGACTTATCTGCTTTTAGAAATTGAGTGTATCATGGTGCTATTTTTTACGATGTGTGATCAAAATGCAATTATTTATTTATTAGTAATATTTTATTTACTTTACTTTTAAGAAAAACATAGTTTTTATCTAAGTAGATCTTTGATTAAATTAATAACAATGCATTTAGATTATTCTAAAACAGACAAATATAGGTCTAAGACCCACAGCATTGATGTTCATTCTCTTTTTTGCCACTGAAAATTATTTTAGTCGAGTGCTGTTTTTTCTGACAAATAGAATAAGAAAGAGATGGAAATTATTAAGAACTGTCAAAACAAAGTAAAATTTTACTCTCAAAAGCAATGTGACAGAACTTGCCAGCTAAAAAATAGAGAATCTAAGCACGTTTATGTGGCACGGTATTTTATACAAACAGTCCCAAATCCTTGAAAATTAATCATCATCATTTTCTGCCTCATGTGGGTCCTGCGCCACATCCGCTACACTGTCACTGACTTCCTTATCTTTCATATCACTCCAAAGGAGTGCTCTTTACACAATCCATCCATCTTTTCCTTAGGCCTCCCTCTCCATGAAGAGGGATCATCCAACTTTTTCATTCGTTACTCTATTAATAATATAATTGCGTAATGTTAGAAATGAATAAATCGATTTTATTAAAACTACATACGCAACGCAATGTAGGTCTTAAATGTTAAGGTAAAGCTACATTTCCATTAGCTAAAGGGCTTACGTTTAGTGCTATACTTAAGCACTATAGTTACATGAGTAGTCAGAATTATGTTGATTTTGACGCAAAAATTTTACTAGGTTACACTGAGACCGCTTTCACCTTAACAGACCTTTTTTTTTAATGTTTAAGTGTTTCGTATTATTTTGTAACTAGTCTCTGATTTTCTCTTTTTCGAATTAGATTCAGTAAGTAATAACCTCGACCTTTTTGGACTTTAGTCCGATCAAATTAGGCATCGGAGGGTACAAAAATTCGTATCCAGCTGAAAATTTGTAGGATTGTTTGTGGATTGTACCATCATCCGATCCGAAACATGGAAAAATAATTACTCGGGGTCAAAGGCCACATAGTATTCGGTATTTTAATAGACAATTATCTGATCTACAATTTTTTTCCGTGCTCATTTTGTGATAAAACTTACCGTGTTGCTGAAAATGCGAAAAACCTATTTTTGTTGACCCCGAGTATATTTTTTCGGCTCGATGAAGACTTTTTAGTTTTATTTTATAACGGTGTTTTTAAACCATACTAGCAGTTTTCATCTGGGTGCGAAGTTAACTTCGCTCCTATTTTTTGGTCTAATTTGACCGGACATTTGAAGATATTTTGTGTGGTGCATCTAAGCACGAATTTGTAGAAGCACTGTTACAATCAATGTATTATTGTGATTATGTGTATGTAAATGTATGGGGACGTACTTTTTGTCTATCCACGAAAAAAGTGATTTTATTTATGTACTTAGTGATGATACGAATAACAAAACCATCAGAATTTCGATATCTTTCTTCACAATCCAAAAAAAAAGTCGCCTGAATACCGAGCAATTGCATTTTCAAAGCTCATCTCAAAACCGAGAGTTGATCTACAACGCAAAAAATTTTTGGCAGTTCGTTTAGATGATTCCTTATGTTAGTGAAACGGGTATGAGTAAACTGTTACCATATGGCCACCTCCACACCTACTTTTTCTTAGCGTGGTTGTGCATTAATCGTGTGAAGTCTAATTACTTGTCGCCAGCCGCGCTCTGAGCGTTTTTGGTGGAGAGGGCCTTTTCCAACAGCCCTTTTTAACAGTTAATTCTGGATTCTGAAACGTACTTATTTTAACTTGATGTACTTATTTAATTGAATGACTTCCCATCGTATTTATGTCATCAACAACAGGGTACTGCGCTTAGTGTTTCATTCCGTGCCTTATGTAAGAGAATCTTAGTATCAATAAGTATTAAAACAATCGAACACATACTTACCCGTTTTTTTTTAAGCCTTCCTACCTAGCATAATAATAACCCCATCGCCGTATCTCTACGTTGACTTCGTGGTGGGGCTTGCGCGCTCCAATAAACCCTAGGTCTGTATCGGTAGCGTTTGCTTCGCCTTAACATGCCTAGGTTGAGGGGCCAGACTAAAAGAGATACAGTTCGCAGGGCTGTTTTGTGGCGAACTGTTGGGCATTTGCGACCCTACGGGCCCGATCTCCCGGAAGAATTCTTTTTCTTCATCTCCTGCTTGCATTTATTGGCCGGCTGTAGTGAACACTGACGAGGATCAGAGCTCCCACCTCTCTCTTGCCTTTATTGGCTGATTTGAGTGGAGATTCGCAAGAGCAAACGTGCTCGGGAGAAGTATGTATAATCCAGTAAGGTGCTGGTAGGGATCTTGACTGTACTTCCGGGATTGTTCTGATAGCCTCTCTGTTCTGATATAACTCTCCACTTCTCTTGTCTTGACAAACAGACAGACAGACGGACAACAAAGTGATCCTTTAAGAGTTCCATTTTTCATTTGATGTACGGAACTCTCAAAAAGCAATTCACATTGTCCTCACATTTACAATAATAAAAAGAAAATTAAATAAAAAAATATACTACAATTTCAAATTGAAAAAATAACCATTAATGTCAAATTGTAAAAAAAAGTAATAATAAAAAGCGCAATTGAAAATAAAAACAAAAAAAGATTACAACAGTTGTAGTGCATACTGGAACAGGTCAATATCAAATTTTTTCGTACTCAACATAGTCCTTTAATAGTGTAAAAAGCATTTTGGCAAAGTTTTCGCTTTATAAACTATTTGAATTTATTAACCTTTAGAATACCGCTTAAGGCTTAGTTGTTGAATATGACTATGACTATAATTTATTAAAGAAGTGTATACATTGGCATTTAATGAGCCCCCTATTTTTTAAGCCTTGTTGCTGGATCCACGTTTTTGTGTTTCTAGTCAGTGTCGTGGCTAGTCCCACAGGGGCCTCGTATCAAAATACCCACAGGGGCCCCGTATAAAAAAAATGGCCCTTTTTTACAAATGCTTGGTTTACCCTACGAAACGAATAACGATTGTGGATAATATATTGCAAAGTTTTGCCTACGTGGTGCCCTGTAGCGCGGGGGCCCCGTATAATTGATACGGCGGTAGCTACGCCCCTGTTTCTAGTATTTAAATTATGAATAGAATTTCACTATATTTTTTAAACACGTTTATATTTTTATGGGCATACAAAATGTTCTCGTAAATATACTGCGAAGGTATATTCATTACCTATAGTGAATTATTGATATCTTTAGTCTCTGAGGGAGTACCTAACTGGGGCTTAATTTATAAATCGAATGAATAGTCCGATTCTGCAAAACAAAAATTGTCTGGATATCGACGGCATTTCCCCACAATAGAATACCGTAAGAGTCATGTCTTACGCTATACTATGGAAATAGCTAAAGTAGACTAAACGGGCTGTCTCTACATCAGTTAAATTTCGAATTTGTCTCGTATGCTGAAGAGCTAAGTCATTTTGATAATTTGTCTATATTTAGGCCCCACTGAAGCTTAGCATCTTCTAGAGTTTTGCTCAAGAACACATAAAAAAAATTATGAAGTAAGGTAAGTCGTTAATATAAATAAGAAACAAAATAGGCCAAGGATTGAGCCCTAGGGAACACTCATTTTTACTACGACTTTCTGAATTCTGTTACTCAGATATGATGTAAAAAGATCCAGGGAGGAGTTCCGTATTTCGAAATGGTGCATTTTTCTGATTAATGTTTCATGGAGAAAATGCCCAGGGCATGGCATTTGTATTGTATTCGTTTCTTTTTCTTTAAAGATGTCATTCTTTATTTGTAAGTTGTACCTAAGTGTTCTTTTATTATTGTTCTTATTTCCTTTCTGTTTGCCGGGTCGAGTGGTAGAAAATGCCTAAGTGCTTGTTTATGGAGACGCGGTGTGTTGCGTGGTGCGTTGGACGGTCGTCGTACATTGCCATAAATGTTGTGTGTTTACGCGTGCGATGACGCGGCCGCTGCTGCAATGTACGACGAACACCCAACGCGCCGCGTCTCCGTAAAATAGCTCTAAGGCATTAAGTTGTCCTTTGTACAATGTTTCATTATTGCATAAAGTTTTAAATAATTAAATACGAGTAAGTACACTCGTATTTAAAACTTTAATTGAATTATGCATGCAAGTATCAAAAGTTAAGTTCAATAGGTACCTACCAAGTGCGGACTCCGAGCGTGGGTGACGGGGGCTCTGTGGTGTGGCGTGGTAGTGGATTAGCTGTGGCGTAGATAGAACTAAAGGAGACCTAGTATATCAATTGTATTTAATTTTTGTGTCGAAAGATGAAAGAAGTGATTTGGTCATCATGTAAGACCAAGCTCAAAATTGGGATTACTCTCGCTAGAATAAGACAAACTTGATTGAAAATGAGTTCGTATTATAAGGATTGGAACAGGTAAATAGGTTAAGTTTTAAATGTAATCTTATGCAGAAAAGACTTGAACTAGCGGAGCTGGCTATAAAAATTTCTTATCTGATCAATAAGAGAGCGATTATGATTATGTAAAATATGCTTACCAGTTTTTGCACACCTCCTGCACCAGTAGCTGGGCACCCCGTACCTCTGATACGGCCCTGGTACTGAGCAGCTATGACTACTCGATTGCTCGGAAGAACTACCGTAACTCTGGAACGCAAAAGGCAACTAAAAACAACGCACACGGGTCAGATGTAAAGTCTGTCGTTCCTCTCGCATAGCTGCAGGAGTTAATTATTTGATTATTTCCCACCTCAAAAAAAGGCAATTTCATCAAATTCATTTGCAATGTACTTACGTGTTTTTTAAACTTTGGAACACCATGTCACACTTCTTTTTTTAATCTTGTCCTTTTTATTTGTGTTATCCGACCTGGGTAAGATTTAAACTTTTTCCTAGCGGCATAGTTATAAAAACTCGCACCGGGCGTAGTTATAGGCTAGTTACTGCAGTCTGTTAGCATGGTGGGTGAAATATACCAGAACCTACCACATGAATTTGGAGTTGAGAATATTATTTTTGAAGATTTATAAAAGTGAAGAAATACGAAAACGATGATAAACCTAAGTGCTAAATAACTTATTAATACATTGTGATACAAGTGGCAGATACAGAGATTGTGATACAGAGAGCAGTGGTGGCCGAGTGGTAACGGCCTCGACTTACGAGTTGTAGGTCGCGGGTTCAAACATAGCCAGGCGCATTACTTTGTGTAATTTATTTCATCACCACTGCTCTCATAACGTTGAAGGAAAACATCGTGAGGAAACCGGCATGTCCTAGAACTAAAAATTCGAAGATATGTGACATCCACCAACCCACACTGGGCCCGCGTGGTGGATTACGGCCCATTCCCTCTCCCAGAGAGGACGCCTGTGTCCCATCAGTGGGAACATTAAAAGGCTGATGATGATGATGATGATGATACAAGTGGAGAAACTTTGTCATTGCAATCGAGATGAATCGTAGGCCAGGGTGTTATGGAGCCGAGTGCTACAGTGGCAATTGTGACAAACCACGTGTTCTCAAACGACGTTTTTCAATATACTTACGAAGAAATACTTTCTCTGAAAAATGACAGCGTAATTTTTTTTTCCACTGAAATCATTTTTCCAAAGTTGCCATACATTTTAGATTTAATTTATATGGCAACAGGGCATTTTCTACCTCAATCACAAGACCTGAAGACTTAAATTCGTCATTATTTGCAAAGAGAATATAAGCACTACGTTTAATTATTTGTTTTTGTTTTCCCGCGCCATTGAGGTTTTCATTTTTGTTAATATTTTTGGCTTGGATACTAAATCTTTTAAGTCGTCTTCGTACGTTTTTATTTTTAAATTTGATATAAACTAGCATGACTGCGATCCCACCTAATGGCAATGATGCAATTTTTGATGAGCAAAAAATAATCATTCATTTGTTCACAATTAGAATGGACCTACACATTTTAATGTTTATTCTTATACGATTTGGGGTTCAAATATATATATGAGATCAATGACGATTTGGCAGCAAATGTGTCAAGTCAACCATCTCGGCCAACTCCGCTGAGGTAGAACACTACAATAAAATTCTTAGCTTCATTTTACCGAGATCGTGCCTGTTTCATTAATTCCACAGAATATCCAGTTGCGGAGATACAAAACTACATCAATTTTACTTCTGAATATCCACTAGGAATCAATTTGTGAAGAATTAAAATAACCACTGAACTTCAATTGAAGAAATCCCGCCAGAACTAGCCTATAAACAGCCTAATGCTATAAAAACCTTTGCAGGTTGATGGAGAAGAAATGGTGTGAAACTACTATACTTACATCCTATTCAAAAAAAATCAAATATATTTGAGTTTAGAACAGATAAAGATCAATGTTAATTTGTTGGCATTATTAACCCCGAACGACGGAAAAGGGGGGTGTTCTAAGTTTGACCTGTCTGTCTGTCCGTGGCATCTTAGCGCCGTAGCGCCCAAACGAATGGACCGATTTTGATGCGGTTCTTTTTGTTTGAAAGCTGGATTAAGCCAGCTTTCAAACGAGATGGTTCTTAGCTACAATTTATAAGGATCACTGCAGGTGTTCAAGGTCATCAACTCGTTTGTTAACTGCGGTAGGGTTTTTAACATTTAATGGGTATTTACTTTATTTTAAAAATATGTGTGACCTAATATTTGAAATACTCGTGTACAATCTGGTGCCATTGAGCTGGTGTGATGATAGAGCTCGAAGGTAAGATCCCTGGATTGCTTATTAACATAGTAAACCTATCGAGTTTGGGCTCATTAGATTCGCCTTAATCAGTGCTATGCATTTCTCATGATGATAAAGGTGATGCTAGAACTGCAATGGGAGGTGGCTGATGGAACTTTGGAATGCCTATTAATACATCCACATAAACATTTCATATTGATGTCAAGGACTGTAAGGGGTATTTTAAATTTTATACTTGTATCACTATAGTATAAAACAACCCGCTTCCCGCTCTCTGTCCCTATATATGCTTCAGATCTTTAAAACTATGCAACGGATTTTAATGCGGTTTTTTTAATGGATAGAGTGATTCAAGAGGAAGGTTTAAATGTGTATATATTTATATCTCGAGTAGTGCTGCGGGCCACAAGTCGATTATGCGCACATAGTTACGTCACTCCAGCCAGTTTAGACAAGTCCCGAAATAATCGCTATACTCGGAGCCAATATTTGATTGAATCGTAGCCCAAGCAGCACAAAAGGCTGTACAAGGGCTGTATATAGGTTCAGGTTTACACTCTAAGCTGTATAGTAAGCTGTATATAGGCTGTATAAGCCTATATACAGCCCTTGTAACTCCAAAAAGGGCCCACATATACAGCCTATATACAGCGTTAAGTGTAAGTGGAGAATAAAAGCTGTATATTGGCTGCGTGTTGGCTGTATATTGGCTGTATAAAGGCGTTTTTGTACACCCTAAGCTGTATATCGGTGTACAATTACACTTTAACTCTACAGATATTCAATTATAACTATCATATACAGCAAAAAGCTGTTAATTGGTGTAAGAATACGAAAGAATCCAAACTTAAAGATTATTTTTTATAATATTTTACTAATGGCGACTACGCCATATACATTTAATTTTAAATATAATATGTTAAATTGGACTTGTTGACCTTAGTAATATGGTGAATTTATAGTGCCGATTTAATTTCATTGTAAAAGTGTGTATATTTTCGGTGAAAATATTAACGCGCTAGCGAAATAATCAATTTTAACATCAAGGAAAATAGTAAATACGGTAAGTAATGTTATTATTTTTTTAGGTTATATTAAAAAAATATGTTGAAATAATAGGTATAAATGCAAATCAACCGTAATTCAAGCTGATAATCATGATATGACTTTAGGCTTTTGCCAAATAAGCCTTTTATTATGTTTATAAAATCATTATGTACATTGCAAAATGGCGACAGCTTGCATAATAGAGTATTTTTACGACCTAGGCTGTATAATAGAGTATTTTTACGACTTAGGCTGTATAATAGAGTATTTTTACGACTTAGGCTGTATAATAGAGTATTTTTACTCCATAATCTGTGTAATTGTTCATAACAAGTACGTACATTTCTAACCATCTTTAGAGATACGTATAAGGAATAAAAAATCCTCAGCTACCTACGACTAAATCTCATATGTCCGAATACAATTTAACAATTTATATACTTATTGTGAAGTAGTGAGTAAGATTTGTAACCGATCTTTCATCTATTTTTCAGAAAAGGTACAATAAGGCCTTTGACTTGGTCTAATATCAAGGTCACGAGAATCAGAAGGCGATCTAAAATTACTAAGCGAGTGATTAGACGTCGGACGCATTGGTGAAGGATGACAGTTCTAACCCTCCAGATCATCGTGGGATTACATCAAAATGCTGCGTATAAAGTCTATTATTATCATCATTGAAGAAGCAGATTGTGATCTATTACTTTATCTTCTCCAATAAATTATACTTTACTATCTCTACTGTCTGTTGTATTTAAATAAATTATCTGTATTTGTAATATTTAAATATTTCCTTTTGACCTTCCTCTTAATTCAATGTTTTCTCATCACCACCCTTAGTTGATTGGTACAGAATACCTACAGCATTTTGTTTTTTGTAGTTTTGGGTTAACCTCAACCATAGAAACTATTTAGGTTCCAAGTTTCATGGCCTTATGAGTTATGTGCCTTTAGTTTTATTTTATATTAAAATATTCACCAATTGCTCGGATATTTTTTTTTTCTGGAATGAATTCTTGCTCTGATTCGATCACGAAAAAAAAATTTTTTTTTACGTTTTTGTATTCTATTGGTACTTGTACGGGGGTGTCACAGGGGGGTTAAAATTTTGGTTATTATTGACCTAGGACGCACCGTTTTCGAGATAATTGAATTTCTTTTTTTTTAATCATAGGGCCCATAGAACGGACACGGTGCGAGTAAGTTTTTACGGAATCCTTGGTGCGCGAGTCCAACTCGCACTTGACCGGTCTTTTCCTCCATATTGATGTTCACAAAAACACAATCCGAGTGATTCCATTAGTAATACAGCCTAACGCTGTACTATAGCGTTCATTTACTCTTATAGCTGTATATCACCCTTGTAGGCAGTAGTTATAACACCACAATAGTTATAAAAGTGTACAATTACACCAAACGAATAAGAGGTATAATGGAGTTCGTTTACACCAATATACAGCAATAAGTATCATTTTACACTAATATAATACTTAGACCTGTATAAAGGAAGTGGTGACGTGCAATATACAGCCTATATACAGCTTTAAGTGTAAAACGCAGCCTTAAGTGTCAAAAAACTCTTAAAGCTGTTTAATTGAGTAAAAATACTCTGATATAGAACCATAAGCGTACGCGGATACCTTTATGCAGCCTAAAGCTGTGTTTTACACCCTTGTACAGCCCTTATACAGCTCTAAGCTGTATATCGGCTGCTTTATTGATGTTTGATACGCTTGCGTGCTGCTTGGGAGATTTGTGACTAGCAGCTCGTGCAGCCAGCCTCGGAATCAGGATGCAGGCAATGGCTGCTTGCGTGTCAAGCGTGTACATACCTGCATTTCTGTTCGAATGAATTGTTAGTTTATAAGTTGTGATTTTAATTGTTAGTTTATAAGTTACCATTTTAATTCTTATTTTGTTAATTACCATTTTATTTATTGCTTAATTATTATCATTTTATTTATTATTAATTTGTGCTTGATTATAAAAAAATATTTTTCCAATTTTGTTTTATTTTAGTGTTGCTCTTTATCTATATTTTTGTTATAGTTTTATTATGGTCTTAGTTTAATATAGCGACACTCTCTTAATATGTTCTCCCTAGCTGAACTTCATGGGTGAACGATGGATCACCATAATACAGGCCTTCGGCCTAGTTTGGTCATCACATCATAATCATTACTGTGAAACATTGTACTTGCTACATGTGACTCTTGTGTCAAATAAACGTCTTTATTATTTTATTTTATTTATTTATTATCATTATTTTTGTCTAAATTCATCATAATTCAAATTATATTTTGACCCTAATTTGAATTCATAATTATTATTTATGCTGTCACCTAATTATATGTGCATGCTGTGGTCTCCTGTTACTGAAGGAACACACGCTAAAGGACCTCTTGTACTATTTGTGATTTTGGTATGTTGTTACGGTTGTTACTTTGTATCCTTTGTTGGAGATCCCAATAAATAATATACAATGGGAACTACTTTCTCTTGGGCAGTACTTGGTCTAAACCCTGGCAATATCCATTTTATCAAATTAGGGATCGGAGGTAATGCGATTTCTAATTATGAGAGTAAAAGAAAAAAAAACAAATTTAAAAAAATTGCTTTTCATATTTTTTAAATGCTTGCGAAAGTACAGATTGATCAACCTGGTTTAAATGAATTGAAACGAAAACCTCTATTTATTTTCACCAAAAATGACATTTTAGTTTAGGCGCCCATTACACGGACATGCGACGGTCAATCATTGTCATCAATCATGCATGACCTATCATGAATGAAATTTGAATAATAATAATATCAATAAGCGGCTTTATGAGCGGCGACTCGTGGCGGGCTTCGCTCACAACGGTGAGGTCGTGAACGGGGGCTTAGACCATGTGACTGTCAACATGGAAATCAAAGAGCCCGAATTAAAAAATTTTAAAAAAAATATTCGGAACACATACCACCCACACAAAAAAGTTTAGGCATCTTTATGGCATATATTTTAGGCATTTATTGTAAAAATACAAAATACTTTTGCCCTTATAACCAAAACTCCGGCGGCGGCGATGCAATAAATTATTTTTTAGAACCAAGAAAAGTATCGTATAGAAGGCCCAATTAAATCTATGAATATAATCGAAATCGACTACACGTCTGTCACATCGCACTACCTGACTGGTTTTTTGTAAATCTTGTAATAGGAAGTTTTGATAAAAAAAAAAGAATTCATTCATTGATGAAAAGCCAGGAATCCGAGTAATAGAAAACCTCATTAAAAAGTATTTATGTTCCAGTCATCGTTGTCTATGCTATTCTAGAGGTGAGATATTTCTGTTGATCTCCATACTTGTTCCTCAGAGTATAAATATCACTAAATATTAAGTACAAAAATCCGGATTTAAAATATTTCTAGTTATGTGAGTGGATGTCAAAACACGATGAAAAACCGTAAGAGATAAGTATGCCTCCACTTAGTGGCGACTTTAGCCGTCGCGAGACTTCAGGTAGTAGACGTGTGTGAGGCCTTTGTCCATTTTACATTGTATGTAAATAAAAAGTAGGTAGGTACAAATTTTTGATGATAGACGAAAAATTAATCTTCTATATATATAAAAGCGAAATCCACACCAAATCACAGAAACTACAACGCCTACAAACGTAAATTTTGGCATGTAGGTTCCTTATTGGGTGTAGACATCCGCTATGAAGGATTTTACGAAAGTTCACCTCTAAGGGGATAAAATGAGAGTTGGAAGTTTGTATGGACCGACTTTCACGCGAGTGAAGCCGCTAACAGAAGCTAGTTAGTTATAAATAAATAAATAAACTTACTTTCGTTACATTTCCTAATGAAGTATTGATTATTCATACTAAAACAAGATTTCTTTGTTAATTATGCAGAAATTATTTACATTCATGTTTAATGCATGTTTGAAGCGACCTTAAAAGCTTAGCACACCATCAAGGGAGCCCCGCTTGGGCAGAGCATCGCCGTGTCCTCGTGGGGGCGATCGGCGGCGATCTCTCGCGCCGGGGCTTGGTTCAAGCCATGCTCCGGAGCGAGGAGGAGTGGCAGGCGGTCGCCTCCTTCTGCGAAGCAGTAATGCTAGCAAAGGAAGCGGCCGACCGCATCAGGCAACGGCGCCCACGCCGCCGCCGCCGCCGCCGGGATTCCGATCCCGATTTCCGGCCACCGTAGGCGCGGGCTCGTGGACGGCGGGCAATGGTTAGCTCGCTGTCTGTCTGTCCGGTAACAGGCCGGTCCGAGCTCAAGTCGTCTACGGCGCGCACTGTTCCCGCGCGCCTCAAGGAGTTGTCAGCAAACTGTAGGGGCCCAGCAGGGCCGAAGCCTACTGGGGCCAAAGGTTATGTGAAAATGTTACCCGGGGCCCTGGGACAAAGGCAATTAATGGAACAGGGTAGGTTTTTGGTCAGTAAGAGTCTGACACTATTTCCCGCCCCACCCAAGGGCGGGATCTGTCATTGGATGATTTTACCTACCATAAAAAAGAAAACCGTCAAGGGAGGATCATTTTTATTGATACTCAAAATAACTACATAAATGCAAACCTTTAGAATACCACCTTTGTAAATTCAGTAGCCCTTTACGTTTTTGGTTTCCTTTCAGAAATTCCCTATGACCCTAGCGAGCAACAGCCCTGTTGAGCCCCTAAACTTTTAATGACATCTCTTGGCATTATTATTTCACAGAAGGACGCGACGCATCCCATACCCTCTCACTCAGAACCATAGCCTGAATCAGAGCCTGGTGCGAGAGGTCACCTCTGCTGATCGAGGACACGGTGGTTGGTGCCGCAGAGGGGCACACCTCTACCATATGCTTCACCGTGTCTTCCAGGCGGTCCGCACAATGATGACACCCGGGTCCCTTCTTCCTGAATCCTGATTAAGGACCTTCCGAACTAACCGTGCCCGGTGAGGACCTGTGTTAAATGGAAGGCTCCAGCGACTCCTCAAAGAGGGGACTTACCATTATAATTGTGACATGCCCAGTCTATACCCGGTCTGCGTAGATACTGTAAAAATGGAAAGGAAATATGTACTTACTTGGTTGTTATGCTAGTACTAGTAATCAGTTAATAAACTAATACTGTAGGTATAAAAACAGAATAGGTGGAGATTAAGCGTAAATTATACGCCTCATCTCTAAAATACTGACTGACATTTTTAATTTTTACTCTACTATCTATCTATGGTGCGCGGTGCGGTGCGGTGTGATGTGGTGTGTGGTGTCGAAATTTATATCGAATTTTTTTACAAATTCTGTAAAAATACTCTCAAGAAATGAATTATTTTTTATTGTTAATAACTGTTTATAACTAATCGTTATATTAACTATATATATCGATCAAGTGTCAGTTTTATTGTAAAATTTATGGCAGTTACAAGTAACTAATAATCACAAAATTGTGACAATGTCTTACGAATCCAAGCTTGATAGCTTCTGTGGATCTGTATTTTGGGTAAGTAGGCCTTTGACTATATTTTTGTAAAAAAAAAAAAACTACTAGGTGGACATTGAGTTAAGCAAAAACTAATACCTGCTTATATAAAACTACTTAATAGAGAAATGTTAAGTTTCTTACAAATTAACCAGTTTTGCAGTATCGAAGTATGTTTGAAACGATGTTGAAAGGTCAATAAGCATATAGAAACAAGTAGACGAATCTGTTTTTTATAGAAGACAATATTCTTAATATTTTTATGACTAGATAATTAATTATGCTGACAAGTATTTTTGGTTCACAAAGAAGTCACATTTTTTAAGAATAACGAAAACGATTGTCTTGCTTTGAATGATAGAACATAACTAATGGACATTGTTTTATTACTGGTTTCATTTCACTATTCTGACAGGATTTGTGTGTTTCAACTTGCTTGTTTATGTTTTTAAGAATGCACATTGAAATAGTTAATTATAATTAAATTTTAAATTGCCATCTGAACACTTGATCCAAACAAGTTCAGTGGTTGGCATAATAGGTATTTTATCTGTACATTCAATCAGCTCAAAAGACTTCTACCACCTTTCAAATTTGATAATGATTGAAATCAAACATTAAACCAAGGTGTTTCCTAATTTTAAATTATATACGGTTTTTAAAATATATAATGCATATTAAATAATAATAAATAAATAACATAGAGAGCTAGAGTGAATAGGCTTTTAATAAAGTAGTGCGCCTCACCATCAACAATTGCATCACTGCTTACCATCAGGTGGAATTGCAATCAAGCAATAGTTTGTTGTTTTAAAAAAATAGCCATGTATTGCCAAACTTTAGGATGATACATTTTTTTTGGTGTGGCTGTAGTACTGGTTCTAAAATGTCCCTCATTACAGTAGGTATGCCTTTTGCCATAGGCCTCCTCTAACTTCTTCCATTGGACTCCGTCCATTGCTAACCCTTATCCAATATGGACCTAAGGAAAGGCGGATGTTGTCTTCCCATCTTCTCGTTGGTGGATGCATATTACTATAAACCTAATTACTTAAACACGTTAGTTTATGGTAGGTACTTTAATTTGTGGTTAAAAAGCATCATTTAACCTTCATATACTAGTTTTATTATATTTCATATCATTTAAGTCCAACAAAACTCATTAAAAACATTCTAAGTGGAATCATGGCCATGACCCAAGCCATTTTCTATAATAACATCATATCTATGAATAAAACCTGTTTTTGTGAAGAGTAACATAGCTGTTTCAACACTGTACCTTATCATTTTGCTAGTGTTAAATAATTATTATGATAACTTTTTCTAACTTGCATTGGTTTATAGCTGGAGTATTTGAATAATAAATTTATTGAACTTTCAAGTTAATGCTTAAAATTATACAACTTGCTTTATTGCTGACTATAACACCAAAGTATGCTTTTCAACAAAGTTTTTTTTAATACTATTGTATCATTTAAATGAACTAAGAACAAAACTATAAAAACTGCTTAGTCATTCAATTGACACAAACAAGAAGTTGTGTATAAAATGACCCTTCAATTTTCTGTTATTATTTTAGATTGCCCTTCAAACTCATAGGCAGTATAATTTCCAAAAAACAAGGCCCTAACCGAGCCACTTGTATAAATAAAATTTATGTATTGAATTTGTTTTACCTATTATATGACTTTGGTTGACATAGCAACAAGAATGACTCATGTAACTATTGAACTCATTTGGTGTAGCCAGGCCGTGTAACAAACTTGACTCATATTTCATCCCTTAGACTAAAAACCTCATAACTTCAAAAAAGATAAGAGATTCTTAACATTTTTATGTGATGTTAAGATATTGATCTCATGATTTATTCACAACAGTGTAATTAAATAATTAACCTTCATTACATTCTCAAGCTTTTCTTCTAAGGCAAATATATAAAACCAAAGTATTATGATTTTGACTGGCCTGTTGGTCTAGTGGTTAGTGGCCCTGACTGCTATGCCGGAGGTTGTGGGTTCGATTCCCACCCAGGACCAATGTTTGTGTGATGAGCACGATCATTTGTTCTGTGTCTGGGTGTTATTTATCTATAATATGTATGTATTTAGAAATATATAAGTATGTTTATCAGCTGTCTGGTACCCATAACACAAGCTCTGCTTTTGCTTTATCTTTACAAATCGATAGTGTTTCATATACCGAATCGACCCTTTGCGGGATTAAAACGACCAAAATTTAATGGTGTATTTAGAAAAATAACTGATGTTTTTATAATTTACTTTGTAATTCTTATATATAGACTAGCATATAATAAATATGAAATAATTTCACAAACTTTTCCTTTATCCAGATCTGAAGTTCTATATTCTTAAAATCTTTGGGACACTGATCGAGATACTATGAAATATTTTAACTCCAAAAGTATTTTTTCCAACATCTGGTTTTTATTTAATATGTATAGAGCTCCAAAACAATTTATAGTTACAACATTTATGATTGTTGTATTTTATAAATATTACTGTATTATTCAAATAAAACAACTTTTAGAATCATTTTGAATTTTAAAAAGAAGTTATGAATCATTCTTGAAATGTATTCTAAACATAATATATAAAGTTTAAGTAAATATATAAAAATATATTGTTGAAAACTTTAATCTGATTCAAGACCCTATTTAGTACTTAAATTAAAATCTGATAGGCAGACAGAGTCTAACCAGTCATTCTTCATTATGGTATAGTTGCAAAGCAATATTTTAGATTTAAATTAGCATTGAAACAAACATTAATTTTAGCTACTAGATATTTAAGCTCAATTAGGGACTAAATATGGACCGACGGTTAGATGTGAGATGCACAGGAGCGGTCATTTTGACGAAACTTGGGGGAGGTCTATGCCCAACAGTCTTTCGGCTGAAATAATGATGATGAGGGAATCAATTGCAAGGTTCCTGATGGGTAAATAATGGAACCCGAACCTCGACTACCCGTCGTGTCTATCAGTAAGCGTTTTATATATCAGTAACCATTATAGGTTTGAAATCACAAGAAACACAATAGTATAATAAAAAAAAATGAAACCTTTTTTTAGACGCCCCTTCAGAACGCAATATCGTCGGTGATAGTCCAATACCGCGTAACTAACATTGTTTAATACCGCGTGTGTACACTTTGTTGTTAAGCCTAAAATTTAATTTCTAAAAAACTACGCGGCCGAACTTTGAACGAACTAGAGTATTCCTACACTCTAATTCGTTCAAAGTAACATTTGTGACCTGCTTCCGCTAATCAAGATAAGTCGATATTATTATGCAGACCAAGATTAAAAGATCTTTTCCTCGGACTAAACGAAATCATAGTGTTGTTGTAGATTACAGGATGATAGTCCAGATATTCAGTTTTGTATGACTATGAGGGCTCCTAACTATAATAGCCCGACACTCCATACCGCCTCTTTAGTCTCATGTCCAAACGCGTCTGCTGAGTGAGTTTGTGAGTGGGTGTGAGTGAGGTCTTGGGTTCGATTTCCAAATTGGGCAAAAAAATTGCTATTGAGTTTTTAAATAAGAATTTACTCTGTAGCAGCCCGGAGTTTGGAAGGTGGTAGTGTGACACCCCCGTACCTCGAAAAGCATGTAAAGCCGTTTGTCATGCGCCTGATCTTCCTCTGGTCGTACCGGATTCCCGTCCCATCGGACTATGAGCGCGCAAAGAGTGTAAACTTGTGTTTGCGCACGCACTTGAGCCGCAGGAACAGGGATCCAAGTACGGAGGAGATATTATAGTAAATCTCCTGCGTACTTGGTTAATTTCTGTTGAGATTGGCCACCGTGATCGAAATTCAGTCGGCAGGATTATAATACCAATTGGAGCAGATACGCGGTTTTCGTATCGTAATTTGATCGTTGACAGATGCGCGGTATTGTTATTTTTTATTTAATCCTCTTCCAATGGGTCGATTAAAAAAATTGTCTTACAGGTCGACGCCAATCACAATTAGTAACCTACAATGCCTGCGAAAACTCAATTTTGTTTTTTTTTGTACATACGCGGTATTTATCAATGTAAGATACGCGGTATTGGATTATCACCGACGATATTACACAATGCCATGTAAATTAATTATTATCATTAAGTACTGTTTTATAGTTATGATTATGACTCATCAATTTATTTCGGGTCTTCGACTTGCGATGTGACCTTGCTGAATGAATTATTATTATCGTGATAAGCTCATAACTACGAGCCGAGTTCGAATCTAGTGGGACATTCTTGAAATAATATAAACAGAAACTAGTTTAAAAAAAAATAATTTACTACCTATATTAAAATTAAATTGAATGTTCTCTCCGTCAGAGTGTCTGCCTTTTTTATTATATTTTCGCCTATTCTAGGCTTTCTATTAATTAATTTCTTAACCTTTTAACCGTCGGATATATCCGACAAACACTCGTATTTATTTCGCCAGGGTCGCACACCCACGACTAAATACTCAATCTCGTCACCTCTTCTATGGGGATTGAAGAACAAAACGAGATGGAGTACCTAGTCGCAAACACACGATCCTGGTATTCGGCAGGGTCGTGTGTTTGCGATTGGATCACGAAAACACTCGTCGGACCAATCCGACTCAAGCAGTTAAAGGGTTAAAAATGTAATCTGGAGTGAACAGGTTAATTCTAGGCGAGTGTGCTGAACGTCGACCACATCATTGGTTACCATCAGATAAGATAATAGTTAAACGCGCTCCTATCAGTAATAATAATAATAATAAAACTTGTTTCATTCGTTATCCAATAGTTTCCTAAAAAATGTTCTGAACTTATTAGCGAGCAATTTTTTTCTGTTCTCTAGTTTGAGATGGTCTTTGAATTTTTTCTTAAATAATTTAATCATTTTACTTGTTCAAAATATTCTGGTAAACTTTCGATGAATACTAAGGATCATTATCCCGTTAAAAAGTTAATTCAGGATCTCATTATTTCAGTCCACCGAGTATGGCGGAATCTTCAAGTATTTTTAAATAATTTTTTGTTCAGTATCTCGTTTCACTGTTGCCAAACCCCAACCATGACATTACCACAACCATTTTAGATAGTAAGTAGGGACTGTAGAGATCTCTGAAGCTTTCTCACTCCAACGGACATTATTCCATTGATATATTTTCTAGCTTGTATGCATCTTGTCTATCCATTCTAGTCTACTTATATGTCAAATTACGATATGGGTATTTAAAGTCATTATAAGTTAGTGTGTGAGCCTAGTTCGCGTGTGACCGGTTTTGTGGCACATGAATCAAACCACAGAAAATAATAAAGCCAAAACCGAGAACACTTCTGAGCTTGGTCGGTAATTTCTAATTTACGCCCACGCCTAATTTTAACGCGGTTTCGTCCGACTCATAGGTATAAAAGTCACATAATACAATCGGCCTACACGCTACTACAGGTCTTGTTCTTCCAGGAATAATCGACGTTAAATGAAAACAGCGTAAATCACAACAATTTCAGACATCACCGGATAACGCGACTGACAATACCGTCACGCTATATAGATACAAAGGTGGTACGGCAATCACGCAGACACATTTGATAAGATATTGACTTGAGGGACACGCTCGCATCTCATTTCGACCTATTTCTTTAAAGCTATGTCAATACCTTTTCGTATAATTTATTAATGCAAATCGACAAGAAGTTTATTGATAGACCATACACCCGATTAGGTTTGTCAGTTCTTAAAACCTATAAACCGGACAGACCAGTCAGTTTAGTTATTTTGATAAAAAGTCCAAACATCCTTAACTTTAATTTTAATTTTGTTTTACTTTTCTTTTTTTTTTTGCAGCAGCGTTTTTGTTTTTATGTGTTGTGTTGCCTACATAAATGAATAAATAAAAGTAAAACAAGTATTTTATATCATTTACCTTAACATCTTAAATTCTAATGAAGCAACAATAAAATTAAATGAATTAGTATTCTTTGTTATTAGTCATTCGATATTAATTGCAATAATTGAATCAGTAATTACATATCTACTATTATTTATACATATAACTTACTTAGGTACATAAGTATTGTCGTTAATGTTAGTGCGCTCGCTGTCACAAGCGATAAGCGGAGAAACGGGCAAAGAGAAAACCATTGTCATTTGTTAAATTAGGGGGCATGGGTATGTCTAATTTAACAAATGACAATAATTAAAAAAAATACCTAACGATGTTCGGCCTGAACTTCGTCTAATTTGGCCGCACGCGCAGCCAATAGGCTTGGCTGTCCGGCTTTATCCTGAATCCTAGCAACACTAGACCCGATAGTTTCCGTGAGAACTACATAATTATTTTAGAAAGAATTGTTAAGTCATTTATAAAATGGGTCATTCTCGTGCTATCAGAATAACGGGTGATTCGTCAACTCGTACCACATACCTACGGCCCATGTGGTACGAGTTGCACACAATAAAAATTAATTATATTTTCATTGGTCAACTCGTCCCACGTTACTATAACAATGAGAATGGGTACAGTCAGTAGCAAAAGTGTTAATGTGAAAATTAGGCGTATTACGGATATTCGCAGCCGCATCCGCAAATGCGGAATATTCGCATAAATTCTGACGTCTACGTCTTTATCCGCATCTTCATCAAATTAATGCGGATTTTTAACGGAAGTGAATTTATATCTGCGTCAGGTAATAACATGTGAAGAAAGTAGGCGTATGTTTTTGCTATTATCATATTATCGTTCGCTCACTCACATTGACCCGTCGGAAATATTGGTGACAAGATTCTACAGGTTGGTTTACTTATCAATGTGATTTCCACTGTCAATTCTTTAGTATCTCTTTATCCAAGTTCTTTCAATATTTGGACATACCTACATATTAAGTGCAATAGCAAAAAAAGTTGCCACCGTGAAAAAGCAGTATTTGAACAAAAATTATCCGGAGAAGTACCGAGTGAAAAATTTGCAATAAAAATTACTCGCGTATTTTTTTTAGTTCTTATTGTAATTTTATTTTTGGTGTACAATAGATAATCCAACTATCTCGCAGAAGGAAGTAGATCCTTTTATATGGTTCATGGAGCGCTTGTTTCAGAAATAATGACTTAAGTATTGGAAAATGACAAAAATGTACAAAAATGTGGATCCGTATCATCTCGTTTAGTCCACTTCTCAAAATGTCAACCGTTCGCAAAATGTCTACTTCTCACATTGTCAACTTCTAAGAATGATAAATTCGCTTAGTGACAAATCCACGTAGTTTCTACTTGTTATTATTATTATTACTTAACAACCAAATAAATATAAAAATAGGTTTAGTTGGTGTGACTGTTACTTTTGTTTTCATAAATAATTAACTCTTTTAGCGCCATATATGTCAAGAACGCGGTAATACATTACAAAACTTTAAAAACTGTCATTGCTTATAGAGAAATTTAACAAAAATTCTAGGTACCTTGATAACCTTTAACCCCGGAGAAACTCGGGTTTTCCTTTCGGAAGTCAACTCATGCGCCAGCAGGGATTCGCCCTTTTTGGTCCTACGATTTTACTGACATCTCTTTGAGGCGCGCGTGGACCACTCGCGCTGTTGACGACTCAGGCTCGGTTCAGGCGAATACCGGATGGCCGGACGGCGAGTTACACATTGCTCGCTTTCCGCAAGACCACGCCAAAGGTGGTTGGAAATTGGGGTTGGAATCCGGACGGTTGGGTCGTGAGCATGTCTGTTCATTTTTTATTAATTTAAGATAACACATGAACTTGTGCGTTTACTTGTATAAGTTGCAGATTCTGACTTTCCTAACTGATATAAAAAAGGAGGTTCTTAATCGTCAGTTTTTATTATGAAAAAAATGAAACAAAAAAAAAACTTATAAAAATATTGTTAATCTTGTGTTACTAACTGTACCAACCATTGATAAAGTTTAAATTTCCATACAAAAACAAACATTGGACGAGTTGACCAAAAAAAAATAGAATTAATTTTTATTGTGTGCAACTCGTACCACTTGGGCCGTAGGTTTGTGGTATGAGTTGACGAATCACCAGAAAAACTTAGCACAGCACAGCTGTGAAATATTTAATTTGGGGGTTATTATAGAAAGACTCACGTTAGTCGTTTGTCTCTAGATGAGTCGGCGTATTATCTATTAATTGGTCGGTAATTGTGTAACATGGGCAAACACTAAAAATGAAACTATGATAAGAGTATATCTTTTGTTTACCTGTAGAGATTAGTACTATAATGGTACTTTACTTTTGAAGTAATAAATTCCACGTTATAATTTTTTACCAACGCTTATGCGAGTCGAATGTATAGTTTCGAAATGAACACGTGAAATGGAAATATCCTTCCCGGAACGAAATCTGCGTTCAATCTGGCACAAATTTTAGATAAGTATGAGTGTTGAAGTACCTATAATAAAAAACAAATTTATTCTATTCGACACCTACGCTATTTTACCGATTTAAGAACTCATTTTTCTATCATTCATATTATCTCTTATCGAAACGGACATCTAAATCAGATTTAATAATGTAAACGTTATAATCTTCCGATATGGTTTGAACCGGACAATCTGAAAGTAAATCGGAAACGCGAGCCCGACCTAACGGGAACAAAGTAACGGAATATCATACCAATTCCAATGGCCTTGGTATCTGAATATCATACTATTTGATTACGATGCAGCAACAAAAGCGTTTCTGATGTTCTGTTATGAGGCCGTTACAAAAACTGCTGCGATTTTCTCATTTGATTACTGCATAAGTTTTGGTTTTGCTCTGCGCGTCTAGCAGACCCAAACGGTATTACATAATTCATTTTTAAATAAATAAATGAACTTCGGTCCCTGTTGAATGATGTCCTTTGAATAAAGAGCGAAGATATGTCACAAATACCTTTAAACAAGCATCAAAGTTCTCTCTCAGAGACCTTTGAACAAGCACCGAAGTTCTCTCTCAAACGATAATGTTTGTTTAACTTAGTGATGACTAACCACTTGTTTTCTTTTCTCTTCTAGAATAGCAGTCTCTCATGGTACACCGACAGCCCAGAGCTGACGCCATGCTTCCAAAAGACTGTGCTGGTGTGGACACCGTGTTTGTACTTATGGGTCGCGGCGTTCCTTGACACCTACTATATACTAAACAGCAAAGAAAGAAATATACCATGGAATTTTTTAAACATCAGCAAACTGTTCGTAACTTGCCTTCTGATAGTGTTAAAGTTTGTGGACCTCGGCGTCACTGTCCACACCTCATCGCAAGGAGAGAAGGAAGTGTTCAGCGCCGATTATTATAGTCCAATAGTGAAGATTTTAACATTTGTAAGTATACATCTAATTATTATTAATCTCCTAATTAACCCAATAAGTTAAGGGTGTAAACTTTGATTTGTTGGTTGATTTCACGTCTAATGAGAACTGACAGCAGTTAAGCTGATCTAGAGATCCGCGACTATATTAGTCTTTCAGAAACCGTCTCATTTGGCCAAGCTAGAAAAACATTCAACCCAAGTTAGAAAAACATTCAACCCAAGCTTATCAGACCTACTTTAACTTTCGATATTAATTGATTTATAGTTGATTGTGGGAGCCTTAATTTCCGCATCGGTTTTGTGGTTGGCGTATCATATTGACTTCTTGCATTCTTACTACCAAAACTGTATCGAAACGGAAATAACTTGCCATGGTTGCAAACAGCAAATCATTGTCAATCAATAATTTGTAACCGGCTAATAACCGACGATAGCCGTAGGAAAATGGCTATGCTGATAAGGTTAATCAAATCTTGCTCGCCATTAGGGGGCACAATAACCTGACTGGATAATACAGGACTAAAACAATTTCACGAGATATCCAGACGATTAGACCAGTAACTGTGTTTTATTTTTAGACAGACCCTTTAAAATTTTCCACCCGCATGTCGCTTTGGGTCGGCGTTACATATTTTATTACTAAACCAGTCATAGTAATTTACTAATGCTTCTTACGCCTGTAACGTTCATAATCCATAACTGGACTCAAGTAACTTCATAACATTCACGGTTATTTACCTCAAAACTAGGTCATTCACATCCATCCATATATTAAACTTATTTGTAATACAAGTAGGCACGCATAGTCAATTGAAGTTTGCAATTGATACCCAATAGTCGCCCTAATTCTGATTAGTTATGCGCCATCATAAGGCATACCATGAGTGTTCACTGTTTTAATGTTTAATTAATTTGTTTATTTACTATTAATCATTTATAGTTATTGATTTATATATTGTTATAATTTTACATATAAAATATGCGTGATTACGCATTGTTTATATAGTCGATTTAATTATTACGCTTTAATGCCTATTAGTTTAAACGACCTAAAACATTACATAGCTATTAAATACACATCAAATATGTAAACCAATCGACCTTCTAAACTAATGCTGTAAAGTACTTCTTCCTAATGTTAAAGCCCTTTCGTGGAGCGTTACATTCATTAACCTTGGACAATTTGTTAACCACACACAAGTCGACAAAAAAATGTTACATCACTCGTACCTATTACACTATTATTCATGCCACCTCGAATGTCGAACCTCGACTGACCACACTCATCACGTGCGGAACTCTGTATTTGCTACGAAACGGATCTTCAAACTATTGACCTTCACTGTGATATAATCACAATCCGTGGTAAATCTTTATAAAAACTTGAATACGAGATGAAAACGGACTTTGGCCGGTTTAATACGACCGCCGTTGTATTATATGCTTCCATTGTGCAATACAACACACAACCGTAGAATCATTCTTTAAAATTACCTATAAATTCCATGGCCACGTGTCTCTTTAATAATTTTTGATTCTTAAGTTTGTATTTTTTATAATTAATTTAGAAGGGCTTAAAATATATCAGTCTTTCCGCCTTTACAAAACCAGAACAAAGATGACGCAAAGTTAGTTTCAACAAGCGATAACATTACTAACAAAGTTAATTTTGCATAATTTAACAGTAATTAATTTCACAGTTAAGTTCTCAGCAGTAACTATCATGTTATTAGTCATCTCTTGGTTTCAGTGTTTATTTGTATAATCGTTTAACGTGAAGCAACGTTTGTCTGTCGAACATCTAAAAATAAGTTATATATAACTTCAGTAAACCGTTTGCTTTTCGCAATATATAGAACGTTGAAAGCAACAGCAAATGTTCAGTTAACTCTCACTTTTTGCATCATTTTGGTAAAAAAATATGTTTTTCTTTCTCAGGCTTTATCTGCGACATTATTGTACTACAATCGAAAGTATGGTATGAGAGCATCAGGAGTGCTGTTCTTCTTTTGGTTACTGTTGATACTGGCAGGATTGCCACAGCTACAGTCCCAGATAATCGCACACTCCAATCTATCCGACGATGAAAATGTTCAGTATAACTTCGTTAGTTACATGGTGTATTATCCTCTGATAATACTTATGTTTTTATTGAATTGTTTTGCCGATTTACCTCCGAAAGATTCACCTTATAAATACGAAAAGGTAATTATATTTTTTTATTTTAGATATTACTGTTATTAATTGAAGCATTAATTCTCATGCTTTTTTCTAACCCTTGAATGATAATACAACAAATGATAAGAGAAAAGTTAGGATCATTATTATCCTTCAGATAATTACTTCTTGAAAAAAAAGATGGCAGGAACACATTTTTACTAAAACTGGTTTCAAGTTAATCTTCTCTATATGTGGTGAATCAAGATGTATCTATTTTATGTTATTAGAAACTATTTTTTGTGTTCTCTATAAGGTCAAGAAAAAAAACTCTTAAGTTTGCCATAAGAATGTCAAATTACGTCAGCGTAAATACTTGACTAGTTTTTCAATTTTAGCCTTGTGATTTCTTATTTATATATTTGTAATTAATTTATAACTTAGAACCAATGTCCGGAGAACGCGTCGGGATTCCCCAGTCGTCTCACGTTCAGCTGGTTCGACCCACTTGCCTTGACAGGGTTCCGTAGGAGTTTGACTGAAGAGGACCTATGGGCTCTGAATCCTCAGGATTCTTCCACAGAAGTCGTACCAAAGTTTGACAAATTTTGGGAGAAATCTTTGAAAAAACGAGAAATGTAAGTACAACCACCAATATTTTATCATCAGGCACCATGTCTAATTTTTCAAGAGATGCATCCAAAAATTACCCCATTTGTGGATGCATCTCTTGACAAGTTAGACATAGGACAGTAGGTACCCAACTACTTTCCTGTGTAAACAACAATGAACACTAAACAGAAATCTTTTTCTGAAAACAGCATGAAAATTAGTTATTAAGTAAATGAAGCAGATTTAAAAATTTCAAAAAATTATTTTGAGAAATAGTGGGCGTGGCGGGGATAACTCGCTATCTCTTTTGTACATTAGGCAGTAACGTCAAATTTTAGTGTCTGCATCCTTATTCTGTTACTTGACAGATTCCCCTTCCACCAGATTTTTTAAACTTCTTAATATTGAATGGATTTGAAACACACTTTATTTGCGATTTTGGATAAAGTTACTAATTGATAAAAATATTTAAAAAAAATGAGTCAACAACCGAATTTGAGCACTAATAATTTACAAAAAAGCATTAAAAATTCCTATTTGACCATGAAGTGCTGTACTTGTAAATAAGAATTGGCTCGCATTGTAATTTTCACAAGCATGTCGTTTACATCGCTTTCGTGTTCGGGATGTGGACGTACCTTTAACAAATATATTACCTCTTTAATCAATTTTGACATATCAAGGCGAGAGATACTGTGATGATGTTTTCCTTTAAAATAACCATGTTTGTACTTTAATAAATACATAACTAAATGATGAGTTTTTTATCAATGTTATGCTTTACATGTTCTACTTTACAGAACAATTGGATTATTTTATTTTCCCACAACCTGGTCTGAGAATTCTGTGGTTTGTAATAACTTTACTATTAAATTCCAATCCAGCGAAGAGCGAAATAAACTACATTGTTACAACATAATAACATTGACAACCGTAGCCCGGGAGATTCAAATTACTATAAAGGCCGACGCTGCGTTAAGCGTGCACCCGCGACTGGCACCCGTCACGTGACTTCGCGCGTATGTGCACGGGTCCCCGTCACGGAAACCGGATTATTACCTGCACAGTGTCGCTAGTTCAACTTTGACGGTATGCATGTAGTCGTGTCTATGGAGAACTTTAATAAATTATTACGTAGTAAAACTGTCTTGGAGCGACGGTGCACTGTACGAGACCGTGCGGGCGCCCGTTTAACGCAGCGTGAGCCCTAAGTTTTTACAATTTGTAGGTCATTGACAAGTTGTATATTGATTTCAATTTGATTTCTAGGCGTAGGGGTAATAACCATTAATATTATCAAAACCATCCTCTCAGTACGTCTTACCCTATTGAATAACTGTTTCATGAAACAAAAAAAATCCATAAAGCCACATTGGTTACGCTATCTACCAAACTTACCTGCAAAAATTTCCCGGACTACCCTGTAGCATTCTCCGTAATGAAAACCCTCTAATGCTTCCGTTCTATTGGCAGCTCCAACGCCACAAAGGCCACTTATCGTAAGACATCAGCCAGCGTGAACTTTAAGCCTGAATCCGAGAAGAAACCTGCTTCTATCCTCCCAGCACTATGTTTAGCGTTTGGTGGTCAATTCTTCTTTGGAGCGATGCTCAAACTTTTTAATGATGTCCTGATGTTCTTATCACCACAATTACTAAAGTAAGTAACAATAACTTAGCTAGTAAAAATATTAACAAGATAAAAATATTTCCATCTGATTCACCTGATGGCCGATATTACCAGATAGACTTAGTTTGATAAAGTTTATCAAAACGACAAAAATAGGTCCTTCCAATATCGCAACTCATTCACGCAATTTTCAGACTTCTAATAGGCTTCGTGGAAGGTAAAGAGCCGATATGGAAGGGATACGTTTATGCAATTGCACTTCTTGCCTGCGCCACGGTGCAAACGATGCTGCTGGCGCATTACTTCACCAGGATGTACCTCGTGGGCATGAGGATAAGAACTGCTCTGACGAGCGCCATCTACAGGAAGTCACTGCGAATGTCCAATGCAGCTAGAAAAGAGTCCACTGTCGGAGAAATTGTTAATCTCATGTCTGTTGATGCTCAAAGGTAATGTAATATTTAACTTATTTATTAGGATACCCTGCCAACACCTTCAAATAGTAATAAGAATAATGTTCCACAACTTTCACATAAAATCCTTCTAATTCCAAACTAAGCAGAGCTGAGTATTAGACAACTGATAAACATATTTATTTCTAAATGTACATATTATAGATAAATTACACCCAGACTTAGAACTAATCATCGTGCTTATCGCACAAACACAAATTTTGTCTTGGGTTGGAATCGAACCGACGCTGACGATCTTCGGCATAGCAATCAGGGCCACTAACTACTAGATCAACAGGCCAGTCTTATAATAGATTTTTTATTGAAACAAGGAATCTGCGAAAGTGAAAAGGCGCATTGCATCGCATTGGTACTTAGAAAAAATGCTGACTTCAATCAAATTTATTTAGTCAAGGTATTTACGTCAGAGCGATATCATCTACACATCTGACAATGAAATACGCAGGCAGCATGTGTGAATAGTATTACATTTATGATTTCTGTAATCTGCCTTATCACACACCTATTAATCAAAACAACAGGAAAGCTTAGGTGTTAATAAATATGACTGAACAAACAGCTTCTTCATCATTTATTTTTAACAGTTCTCATGAAAGTTAAATAAATAATGTTATCAAAATGATAAATATGCATCATCACTGTTGGTTGCGTCATGATGTTGTGTATGTCATTATTTGATATTGCAATATGGGTACACAACTATACACGTATAATTTTACAAACACTGTTACACAGGTATCCATAAAATGAGCGACAGATGCTCAGTCCTTTAAAGCGATGTGCATACATGATGCCTTTTCATAATTATGGAGAACCCGGTGGTAGTGATAATAGTAATAATATTCTTTTTTATGAAAATGGTTGGATGGGATGGATGATTGTGTGCGTAGATTCACGTGCACCATGACTGCACGTATTGTTTCGGTGTGAGTAAGCTGTTTTCTATGACACCAAGCGCTTCTAGCTTAGGGGCCATTCATTTATTACGTAACACGATTTAGTCTTGATAGTTCTTACTTATTATCACAAAAATAAGTTAAGAGCCGCTTGTAGACGCAAAGTATTTTGTATGAACTCCGCCTGGGTCTATATCGACTTCGCTGCCCACTACAACAATAGCAGTTTCACTATCACTACATAGTATAAAACAAAGTCGCTTCTGGCTGTCTGTCCCTATGTATGTTTAGATCTTTAAAACTACGCAACGAATATTGATGCGGTTTTTTTTTTATAGATATAATGATTCAAGAGGAAGGTTTATATGTGTAATACATGCATAATATATTTAATAACACCATTGCATCCGTGCGAAGGTTAGGGTCAGATTCGCGATTTTTTGTCATCGAGCCAACTAATTTATAACATATTTTGATTTTTGCCCAGCAGCGGTTGGTCATATGGTCAGTTTTTGTTTAATATTTTTTCTTGGTGATCTCTTTTATATTTGTGGATTTCCAGAAGTTCAAAATGAGTATTGAAACAGCGCGGGCATCCGCGTGTGTGCCGATGTGCGCTCGGATGCTTATAGATAAACTAATTCCATGGCAACGTCTCTGCGCCTCCCCGCTTGTGAACTAGCTAGACTTGTTTGCACAAACGACACACTAGTAAACGTTCCTAAAAATTGTTACTTTTAAAAATATACATCAAAACCAAACTTATATTCATTTATTCCTTTAGATTCTTACGTAATAAATATTAAACAAGGGAGGA
Source organism: Leucania comma (assembly GCA_958295575.1). NCBI lineage: Eukaryota > Metazoa > Arthropoda > Insecta > Lepidoptera > Noctuidae > Leucania > Leucania comma. Next base: position 9,969,358 of record OY282469.1, read on the forward strand.
GGGGTCGGCCTTTTCTTATTGGGAGGGGGGGGGGGGGTCAAAAACTATTCCAAATCGTCTTACGTAATAAATGAATGTAAAGCACCAGAAAGTCTACGTTAAACGTAAACCTACGCACACATCCAAGACCACCTTGGTGAGACCGAACAACTATACCGACCTATTTTATTGATGGATAAATCTTATCATAACTTACACTTCACAGATTCGTCGAATTAACTGCGTACTTGAACATGATATGGTCCGCACCGCTGCAAATCGCTCTTGCCCTATATTTCCTCTGGGGAATCCTGGGTCCCTCTGTACTGGCTGGATTAGCTGTCATGATCATACTGATCCCTGTCAATGGCCTCATCGCCAACAGGGTGAAAACTCTTCAAATAAGACTAATGAAATACAAAGATGAAAGAGTCAAACTTATGAATGAAGTACTTAATGGAATAAAGGTAAAATATATTTAATGTTTTGTATAAAAGTCTATGTTTAGAAATCGATCTCCCAAACACGATATGGCTCTGCCACATCGTGTTTTTTAGATCTAATGTATTGTACCTACCTATAAAATAAAACTTAATAAAATAGGCACCACATCCGCTTTTGACTTTGACATACGAATATGTTGCCTATTTTAGTTTAGTATAGAACTTATTCGATTTCAATATTTAGTACAATTTTTATGCTCAACAGAATAAACTCTGATTTCATACCTAAGTATAGAATTTTTTTTTCAAAGCGCATTAAGCAAGACAACTCAAAGATAATAAGAATTTTCAACCGCATGCGCATGACTTGCTAAAATTATCAGTTTGCTGGTGATTTTTTTTCCTATTTCACCATATTGAATAACACACACTGATAAGCTTTCGCGGCCACTGAGTTATCGCCACACTAAACATATCTTATTTGATTCTCCTGATAGCATTACTCAAATAGAAGATACTACAGTAGATACACACGTATCTTTCTAAACACGTATCTTTATATCAATATTTTATAAGAATACTATCAGTATAGTTTTAGGCCTCCCGCAATAATCCTTTTATCGATATACTCATTGAAGCTATTCATCAAACGAATGGTGTGGATCATCAATCAGTGGATTGGAAGAAATTAAAGTGTCGTTCTGAATGAACGTCGCTATAATTTACATTTTGAGCTAACGATCTTGTTAATTCTTAATGTTGCTTCAAATGAATTGGTTGATTGCTCATCAGATTATCGTGAGAACATTTAGGCCCAACTGTACCACAAATCTTTAAAACATTCTAATTTAAATAGTCGTTCTATTACTGACAATTGTACGAATATAGAGACATAATGATGTTCTTAATACGTTAAGCGATAAATACATTGTGTGGTGGACCACCTGTTGTGTGGAAGTAAAGATAGAAGAGAGAAAGTTATATTAAATTACTACTCCACAAAACTTATTACTAATACATAAGTATTATTTCTTAGTATCAAGTCGCATCAGATTGTAATCGGCTGTTGAAATAATGTCATATATAGCATATGTGTACAATTTTATCAAGTTACGTACGTGAGTACACTGACCCCAGGCTGCAGATTTACTATTCGAAACTTACAGACCTTTGATGATCTGTAATAAATAGGTATATGCAGTATCTACTAATTAACTGTAGTTAGGTTAGAACTTAAATCAACAACTGCTAGTACTGATAACCTACATGTTTCCATATGCGAAAGATTTCTCCATAGCAATATCAATTTCATACAAATGTTTTCGATGTAGGTCTATTTGGTTATGTAATTACCAGCCTATAATGACTATCTACCTTTGTATGATTTTTTCATTGTGGTACTCTAGAGATCAAACGCCTGTCCTACACGTTATTTTGATGACTAATAACGTCAGTCAATTTGTTTTAACTCTTGACATTCGGACCGTAATTTTTGCATTAAATAGCTCTCCTAATCAGAAGAAACTGAAAGATTTCGAAACAAAACTAATTTAACATATTAAAAACTATTAAAAACGCTCCAAAAAAGAACCTGGAATTTATTAAAACTTCTCATAGTTTGTGAGAGCTATATAGGGTGAAGGGTATTTTTTTTTAGGTTTGGTCCCATAGTAAAAGTTGTTTGTTATCATGACTACAATCACATGTTTAAGTATCAATCACTAATTGCCAGTCACCCTATATATTATGTACTTCACAATGATTTAGGGAATAAACAAAATGTTGGATCATTTATAGTCTTATCAATAAATTATAATCACATATTTTCTTTTCAGGTTCTTAAAATGTATGCTTGGGAACCAAGTTTCGAAGACCAAATTCTTAAAATAAGAAACAAGGAAATGAACGTTTTGAAACAGACTGCTTATCTTAACTCTGCTACCTCATTTATATGGTCTTGCGCACCTTTCCTGGTAAGTAACATTTCACTTTTCAAAATTTTGCTGAAATCCTGATACACAATGTTGTCAATTCAATTCAATTTGAACTAAAATGGTGTAAAGATGATAGAGATTATACACAAAAGTATGACAGCCTCTGTTGGTTTGTTTGAAATTTATTTCGATTGCCTCACTAAAGAATCACATTTTTTTATACGTGTGAAGTTTCCAAATGATTCGTTTCACTCTTGCCCTTGTCCAGGGCCACGGTAACTCTCTTATAATCTCGCACCCACGTATCTCTATAAAGGCGAAAGTTAGTATGTATGTTTACATGTGTGTGTGTGAGTTTGTTACTTCTTCACGTTGAAATAGCTGAACGGATGTCTGCCGGTGGCAGAAGCTAGTACGTTATATATTCCTATTCCAAGGAGATGGTCTACTCGTGTGCCAAATTTTATTCTAACCCGTTCAGCCGTTTAAGCGTAAAGGCATCACAAACATAGACACATAAAAATCTTTTATAAAAAAAACGAGATTTTTATCATTGTTAACAAACAAGGGTTTTACCTATGTATCTAGCAGTTATTTTTTTCTATTTGGCAATCAATTGCAGCCTTTAGTTATGAATTGCTGGATATAAGATGGATATCGTTACCGGCAATGTCCCAGTGAAGCATGATATTATCATTAATTTGTAAACATGTCGATTATTAAAATCGCCTTTATAATACTTAATCCTCAATCACAGTCGATAATCAATCGTAATAAATTAATTGTCGTCGATTTGGTAATGATAGCCGAACAGATTACACATTTGTACCAGCGTTATCAATATTGCTATTGATGAGATTTATGTCTCCATATCATTTTAATATGTTTTACCTACTGATAACACACACACTGACTTTGTGTTTTTAAGCTACTAGAAGATATCCCTACATGAGGTAAAGTAATGATTATAGCTACTATGTACGATCCTTATCGTTACGGTTTTATATTGTACCAGTTGAATGTATACAAATTCCTACTAAAATCCACTATTCATGGAGAACTCTTACAACAACTTATTTCAAGAGATTCATGTGTCATGTAAAAATTTTTAACGTTGCATTTAAGATGAACAACGGTTTAAATAATTTTGTTTGTTTTCAAGGTGACCTTCCTAACTTTCTTCACGTTTCTGATAACGGATCCCGAGAAAAATATCCTGACTGCTGAAAATATATTCGTGTCGATGTCTCTGTTTTACACAATGCACTTGCCCCTAGGTTTACTACCACTCATCGTGGTATCAGCGATCGAGGTAGTGCCACGACGTGCTCACTCCCCTTACATCTACATATCAGGCTTTGGTTCTTTCACATACAGACACACTAACTCGCATATATCTTGTATTTAATATAATAACCGAAGAGCGACAGTGCACAATAGTCCACGTTGTGTTCTGCGGCCGCTGAAACACGCATGATGTATTCGTGCGTCCACTCGCCGGGTCGATATAATTGGTTGGGTGGAGACCGCGAGCGAGAGGACGCACAATGTGTTGGTCAAGGAACACAACATAGACTCATCAGCTTCAGTCCAGCAGCTTGCATGGGCACTTCTTATAATATAACTCGTGGAATGGTGTCATAGGTGTCGCTGATGTCGTTCGGGTGCTTTGTACTTGTAAACGATACCGAAGTGCTGGACTCAAAGAGAGCTTTCGTAGCGTTATCTCTTTTCAACATTCTGCGTTTCCCACTGTCAATGCTGCCTAACGTTATATCGAATGTTGTACAAGTAAGTTTATCATATTAGATTAATTATTTTGTTTGTGTGCAGTGTGAAACTAGTAAACGTCAGTAATTTGCGTTGCGTCATGATAGCAATAGAACGTGTAATGCAAATGTGAAGGTAAAAATAAGACTCGCATTAAAGAGTAGACCCAAACCCTGCGTTTGATATGAATGTAGGTAGTGGTCACACATTCATAAATCGACTCATTATTCTCAATTTTCTTTTAACGTTTCTCTGATCGAGCAACTAATTACAATTTATAACAACTTGCTTCTACTTTACTTTTTCGTTTTGACTTAAGACGAGTACTTAATTTATTGGTGTGGATATCAATAGTAAAGCTTGGTGTGGTAAAATGTGTAGGGTAAAACCAGGATAGTTGCCCCACTTTTTGAAATTACTTTATATCTCTTTGTACAAAAAACAAGATTCATTATTTGTAAAATGGGTAAGTACTTTGGTTTCAATCTTCATATTTATGAAATGAATAAACATTACCTTTAAATTTTTCAGAGTATTGGCGATTTTTGCGGACCTCTAAATTTTTAGACAACTATCCCATATAGGGGATAGTTGCCTAATCCATATTGCATTTAGGATAGATGCCCCGTCGAGGAAGAGGATATTTATCCCACAAAAATTTTGATCGCACCTAGCCGTCACATGAAATCGCACTGAGACATGCAACACGGTCAACTTAGTTGTAGAGTCTCTCGATAGACAAATAGAATAACATGTGTTTCATTTGCAAAACTAGAGTAATTGCAATCAAGGCAACTATACCCGCGGGGCGACTATCTTGATTTTACCCTAGTTCAGTACATGTTTTGTTGCTAACATTCTTTTTGAAACCTTTTATTTCATACGACTAAAACAATTTTATATTTTTAGACGTCTGTCGGTATAAAGAGATTGAACAAATTCCTGAACTGTGATGAACTAGACATTACATCGGTTGAACACGACCCTAAAGACCGTGAGTGTTGATATTATCAACCTTATATGCTTTCTCATATTTTTTTTTTCTTGAATGTTATTTTTATAATAATGTCAATATTCCAGCGAACCCGATCGTAATAGAGAACGGTCACTTCACGTGGGGTGACCAGGACTCGGAGCCGGTGCTGAAGAACCTGAACCTCCACGTGCCGCGCGGCTCTCTCGTGGCCGTGGTGGGAGCTGTCGGCTCCGGCAAGAGCTCCCTGCTTTCTGCCTTACTCGGAGAAATGAACAAAGTTTCCGGACGAGTTAACACATTTGGTAAGTACAATTAAATAAAAAAAATGTTATTAGCATAAACAGCCTATAATGTCCCTACTGCTGGTACACAGGCACCTGAGGCCTGAGTACCTCTAAGTGAGAGGGAGTGAGCTATCTACTATGATGTGGACCCAGTACAGGTTAGAAGTTATCGCATATCTTTGAAGTAAAAACTGCGGTCCTAGGCGTGGTCATGTTCTTGTAACTGCTGCTGAAGTATAGCGCTATACTTAAGCACTATAGTTGGAGATGTAGATACACAGAATTAGATAGATTTTATGGCAATAATTTGACTAAGTTCAACTAAATGGAATAACGCAATTTTGACCTTAACTTAATAATGCTCAATACACTAAAAACAAACTAATATTGTTGAGCTCACACACTTTATCCGGCAAATAAAAAGTTTTTCTTTCTTTACTTCGCGAATACCAGACCACAACCAGCACCCATTCATTCGTTTTCCAACTAACACACACAGACTTTTTCCATCTGTATCTGATGATATTGTATCGCTCCTAAGAATTACAATGGAACATAGCCCTTCTAAGACGTCTAACCGCTCTCACGCTCCCAAGCCAAGTGTTCTCTCGTGTCGGAGTCCACTCTACACAGAATTAGATAGATTTTATGGCAATAATTTGACTAAGTTCAACTAAATGGAATAACGCAATTTTGACCTTAACTTAATAATGCTCAATACACTAAAAACAAACTAATATTGTTGAGCTCACACACTTTATCCGGCAAATAAAAAGTTTTTCTTTCTTTCTTTTCTTTCTTTACTTCGCGAATACCAGACCACAACCAGCACCCATTCATTCGTTTTCCAACTAACACACACAGACTTTTTCCATCTGTATCTGATGATATTGTATCGCTCCTAAGAATTACAATGGAACATAGCCCTTCTAAGACGTCTAACCGCTCTCACGCTCCCAAGCCAAGTGTTCTCTCGTGTCGGAGTCCACTCTCCGCACTCCTCGCCTTATTCAGCTTTTTTTTATAGTAGGCAAAATCATCCAATGACAAATCCCGCCCTTAGGCGGAGCGGGAAGTAGTGTCAGACTCTTACTGACTAAAAACCCCGTTCCTTCTTAGCCTATCGTGCCGGGGCCGGGTATTCCTTTCGGAAGCTGACCTATGACCCCAGTAGGCTTCGACCCTGCCTGCCTGCAGCTAGCAGGCTGGGCCTCTTCGGTATGCTGACAGCTCCTTAAACAGAACTCGCGGCTCGGTCCGGTCGGTTACCGGACGATCGGACAGCGTGCTACCCATTGCACGAAGTCCGCAAGCCCGCGCCTACCGTGGCCGGAAATCGGGATCGGAATCCCGGCGGCGGCTGGGGCGAGCGCCCCGTTGCCTCTGCCTGATACGGTCGGCCTCCTCCTTTGCTAGCATTAGTGCTTCCCAGAAAGAGGCGACCGCCTGCCATCCCTCCTCACTACGGACCATGGCCTGAACCAAGGCCCGGCGAGAGAGATCGCTGCCGCCGATCGTCCCCACGAGGACACGGCGATGCTCCGCCCAGGCGGGACACACCTCTACAGTATGCTCCACCGTGTCGTCCGGGTGTTCCGCACAGTGACGACACCCTGGCGAATCCTCCGCACGAATCCGGAACAGGAACTTAGCGAACTTGCCGTGTTCGGTAAGAACCTGCGTCGTGCGAAAGTTCTGCGCCGGCGTTCTACGCCGTGAGGTCTTTCCAGCCACTCCTCAAGGAATGGCCTTATTGCCTCGATTGTGGCGCGCCCCGAACGAGGTTGCGATAGTGGCTGACGCCATTTCGCCTTAAGATCCCGCCGGAGCTCTGTCCGCCATGCCTCGATTTGTCGCGGCAGCGGAATTTCGCCCCGGCGTTGCATCTCCATGTGCATGTGTTATCGTGCATGTGTGCAAGGACTGTTGCCTCCAGATCCCATGGCGGTTGGCCAGCAAGGAGGGTCGCCGCCTCGCGGGAAATCGTTCGGTACCCTCGCACCATGCGTATTGCCATGACCCTTTGGCACGCATTCAGCTGGGCCCTCGGTTGCTGTTGCAACGTCGGTGCCCACATCGTAGCCCCGTAGAGGGCCATGGACCGAACGATTCCCGCGTAGAGCTTCCGGCAGGAGGCGTCTGGTGGTGAGGATATCGCCTTACTCAGCTCACTATTCCCTCTCCATTCCCATGTTTTGCTAACAAGCTTTATTGCTTTGTTTTTGTATAGTTTCTTAATTGTTCCTAAAAAGGTTTGGCAAGTTTGGGCCTGCGATTAGAAATCGCATGTTTTATCCTTTATTATATCCTTTCTGTTTTGATAGTCTATGATCTATGATCTTGGTTTGTTTTTAGCATGTTGATTATTGTAACTGGTAATGCCGGTTTTGGCTAAGGTGTTATGTGCCTGATTGTAATAGTAGAAATTAAACACAATTCAGCATTATTCAGTATATTATTTACAACATTTTCATCAAAAGGACAATTTATGAGGGTCGAAGTGACTATGGCGCCGGGCGTGGTGTTTAAAGATAAATATAATATTTTGTTATTAATTTGGAGTAAGCGGCAGACAGTCACCCCAGTTACTTTATGGTATATTATTTCACTACTTTAAGAACAGTGATGATGAAATAAATTACGCAAAGTCAGCGCTTGCCAAGGCTTGAACCCACAATCTTCAACCTCTCAAGTTAGAGCCTCACCACTAGGCCACCACAGTTCTATCATTCCTAAATGAAAAATTGTGTTCAAGTAACTAATTCGAATCATTAAATTCTAGGCAGCATAGCATATGTACCGCAACAAGCATGGATACAGAATGCGACGCTTCAGGACAACATTTTGTTCGGCAATCCGCTCGATAAGCAAAAGTACAGCAATGTCATCGATATGTGTGCTCTTAAACCTGACTTCGAGGTACTGCCTGGTGGTGATCAAACAGAAATCGGCGAAAAAGGTAAAGTATAATTTTGACTCTTACGACCGCAACAACATTCGTGCATCGTTATAAGTTACACGCTTGCTGACTAAAACTGCGACAGAGTAACTGGCGGCACATTGTTGTGCCTATACGCTTTCTTTAATTTGCACTGAGCAAATAAAAAACCTTAAAAAAAAATCACAAGCGAAGAGATTTTACGATTTTTTATCCACGTCTTAAACACACGAAAAGTTGGTAATAATAATGCTAACGGTGTTCGTATTTGCGCAGGTATAAATCTGTCTGGCGGGCAGAAGCAACGCGTGTCGCTGGCGCGCGCCGTGTACTGCGACGCCGACAACTACTTCCTGGACGACCCGCTCAGCGCCGTCGACTCGCACGTGGGCAAGCACATCTTCGAAAAGGTACGTGACGTGGCTAGGTATAAATCTGTCTGGCGACGACAGAAGCAGTGCGTGTACTGCGACGCCGACAACTACTTCCTGGACGACCCGCTCAGCGCCGTCGACTCGCACGTGGGCAAGCACATCTTCGAAAAGGTACGTGACGTGGCTAGGTATAAATCTGTCTGGCGACGACAGAAGCAGTGCGTGTACTGCGACGCCGACAACTACTTCCTGGACGACCCGCTCAGCGCCGTCGACTCGCACGTGGGCAAGCACATCTTCGAAAAGGTACGTGACGTGGCTAGGTATAAATCTGTCTGGCGACGACAGAAGCAGTGCGTGTACTGCGACGCCGACAACTACTTCCTGGACGACCCGCTCAGCGCCGTCGACTCGCACGTGGGCAAGCACATCTTCGAAAAGGTACGTGACGTGGCTAGGTATAAATCTGTCTGGCGACGACAGAAGCAGTGCGTGTACTGCGACGCCGACAACTACTTCCTGGACGACCCGCTCAGCGCCGTCGACTCGCACGTGGGCAAGCACATCTTCGAAAAGGTACGTGACGTGGCTAGGTATAAATCTGTCTGGCGACGACAGAAGCAGTGCGTGTACTGCGACGCCGACAACTACTTCCTGGACGACCCGCTCAGCGCCGTCGACTCGCACGTGGGCAAGCACATCTTCGAAAAGGTACGTGACTTGACTCATCTCAAGTTCTATACTTTTAGGTATTCAGACGACAGCGCTGTTGTTGACATTTAGGTGTCCAATGCCCGAACAAGTGGGTCTTTTTAGGGTTCCATTCTTCAAAAAGAAAAAACGGAATTCTTAGAGCCGAGTCACACCGGAATGGCAGCAGCCGGCAGCGACGCGGCGAGCACTTTCAGTGGGACATAATTTTAAACTTTATACATAAAAGACCAGTATCTCGGTGAGATAGTGGTTGACCACTATCTCATCTGATACTGATCGCGCGAGCCTATCAATAATTTAAAAAAACCTACCGGCACCGGAAATCAAAATTTTTAGGAACTGGACTGGTGCTGCAAACTCTAGACGTGGCAGAGCGTGGCTGACAGACTTCGACTGGGACAGCACTGATTATATATATCTGTGCGCAGGTGCTGGGGCCCAGCGGGTTGCTGAAGAACAAGACGCGCGTGTGGGTGACCCACAACGTGTCTTACTTGGCGCAGACGGACCTAGTGGTGGTGCTGCGCGATGGAGAAGTGTCGGAAGCCGGCACCTACCAGCAGCTGCTCGAGAAGAAGGGTGCCTTCGCAGAGTTCCTGCTGCATCATCTGAGCGACGCCGAGCGGACCTCACCTGAAGGTAATTGCTAAGCCGGCTTTAGAGCGATCAAACAAGTCGACTCAGTCGGTGTAGACGTGCCTTGCTGTTCTCCGTACTTTATGCGGTTTTGCTTTGCTCGCAAGGCAATAATAATAACAAAATCGCTTTTGTCATAGACGCGAGTATTTTTTAAATATACCTTATAAAATTAATTTTTTTATAGGGTGTACTACGACATAACTTACTACCTGCAATAAACAGTTCCCAATACGCTGACTAATACAAACTTACATAAATATTATTTCAGAATTGGACGAAATCAAACAGGACCTTGAAAGTAAACTTGGCACTGAATTCCAGACCAAGTTACAGCGAGCTCGTTCTCTTTCCGAAAGTACATCGGAGTCGGAACCGGCGCCGGCAGCGGGTGAGCAAACAATACTCTTATATAATGTGAGATAAATGGGTCGATTAACAATATAAACACAAAACAGGAAGAGATAAATTTGAATCACGTGATTATCTTCACAAGATTTTCATGTTATGTAAAGTCTAGTCACTGATAAACAATGAAACAGCGATTTTATTAGATATTGTTGTCGTGTTTGTGTTATCCTGAGTGATTCACTACACGTGAACATTATGATCTAGACTTACGATTTACAAAGGATGTTCCAATCGCATAAATATTATTTTCAAATACTTTTAATATGTTTCCTTTCTGTATCTAGGTGACCGCGCAGGCAGTGTTAAGAGAAAAACTCCAGAAGCCACACCAAATGAATTGAAAGAGAAAAATAAGCTCATAGAGGCTGAGAAAACAGAAACAGGAAGTGTAAGTTTTATCCATCTTGTATATTTAACTATCCCTAAAATTAATTATTGTAATGACGGCACGGTTGGGACAGTGGTTGAACATTGGCTGCTGCTCTGCGTGTCGTAAGTTCGATTCCCGCACAGAATAAATATTTGTATCGCCTATAGATAGTTTTTTTCGGGTCTGAATGTTTTGTTTATCTGAGTTTACATGTTTGTGAAAGCATATAGTAGGTGCGTTCACAAACGTGTCAACTCAGATAAACAAAACATCTAGTAATTCCAAATGTGGGGCAAAGTTCTTAAAAAGAAAAATAATTAGTGTAAGGTAGGTGTCAGATAAATTTGACATTAATTAAGACTTTTTCCAATATCAATGAAAAATAAACAAATTTTCATTGTTTTCTAGTAAAAACAAAAAGGATCGCGGCATAGTCGATCCAAGCTACCTTTGTGTTTTTGTTTGTTTTTTTAATTATGAAAGTCAATAAATGTAAGGTCAAAGCAAAGTTATCTGGTTCCTACCATAAAACAGTTTTAACTTCAAAGCAAGGCGTTATACATCCGGAATGGCTCTATGGATTCATATTATTATTTCAAAAAGACCAGAATACCATACAATGTCATTGTGCTCCACACACATTCTGATTTTTTCAGATTATCAATTTCTCAGATCGATGTAAGAATGATACTGACGAGTGTTCTGAATTCCGGATCGGAATATTTAAGGTTATATTTATGATTTCATAACGCGCGTATTCCCATAAATTTTAATAGAGCGGCACACACTTAGTGGAATTTGATTATGTATTATTTCAGCTGTCACTCCGAAAAGTAATTCGATTATATAGAACTAATTTCTCTTCCATATAGTCGTTGACATGTGCCAGGAATCATGAGACAATTGATCTGTCTAAGGCAAAGAAGGAACAGGAGCGATTTTTTAGTCAATAAAAGTCTGACACTATCTCTCGCCCCTCCCAAGGGTGCAGAGATGTCATTGGATGATTTTCCCACAAAAAAAAACACTAAATCTGCATTTTTATGATGTGTGTCAGGAACGGTGCCAGACTTTAGATTAAAAATTTTAGATTATGGATCCAGAAAGCCATTCTGGATGCATGAGGCCAACCTAACAAAACACACTTGGTTATTCTAATATTCTTGTCCTATCGTGTTCAGGTAAAATGGGGCGTGTACAAGCACTACCTGATGAGCGTAGGAATATTATCGTCCGTAATCACAGTACTCATGAATCTCATTCTGCAAGTATTCCAAGTCGGCTCAAACTACTGGCTTTCTGAATGGGCCAATGATAATCAAATGGTAAGTTCATATTATTTATTTCCTTTCACATCATTCTTACAAGAAAATATTGAATCATACACATCCTCTATGATTACTGAGTACGCTTGATTAGCGAGAGGAGTGACCGTAGTATAATTTTATCAGATATCAATATACAAGTGAGCTTGTATTGTTATTTTAGGCTTACGTTTAATATAATAATTCTACTAGATGTACCGCACGGTTTCACCCTCCTGACTCCCACGTCTTATTTCGTTTACATTTAACATATTTTCTGACTTTGATCCCTTTTTACTCGCCTAAAAGTCAATTTAGACGGTGCGAATTTCTCGAACGTTTTGATTCGAGAAATTGTACGCAATTATCGCCATAACATTATCGTATCAAAGTGTTTACACATAGGTAAAAAATAAATTCTCGCCTACGATTATGTCATACTAGACTCGTGAGTAATAATCGTTAGGCGATAATGTTCTGTACTAAGAAGATTCTTGCTTACGAGAATCTCGACTTGTCCATACACGATCTAGTATAGCATTTTTTATTGCTCATAAGAGTAACGTTCAAATCGGAGCGAGAGGTAAGTCATGCCTCTCGCTCGTTCACTCTGGCAAGAATCGTATTTTCGAAACGAGAAACTCGCACCGTCTAGTTATGAATTTTTAGAAGAGGCAAGAAACTCGTACCATGTAAATTAGCCTTTATGAGGGTTGTAGCGTGACATTAAGTAGCTTATAACCTTCCTGGACTTGGACAAGTAAACCGTTTGCTCGTTTTAGAGATTAAATATATAATAAAAATTACTAGGTGTAAAAGTATATGCGTCGGTACACTTTATTAGGAAATTTAAATGAATCAAGAAACGAAAGGTTCTCAAGGGAACGAAATAAATACATACATTGTATTGTCAACCAAACTGGTGCTTGTGCACTAGCACGACAGACACCGATCTGCTTGCCTATCTCCCTGCTTGTTTGCGGAGCTATGTAGAAAGGCTCCTTTGACTAAATGCATAATTTACCACGAAGATCGTCAACGGCACGGTGGACACGGCGCGGCGCGACATGTACCTCGGCGTGTACGGCGGCCTCGGCATCGGACAAGGTAACATAAACTACATTTTTACTAACTTCTGTTATTGTTATACTGACGAAAACACCTAAACAAAGTCTTACGTCCCATTCAATAATACTCAAATTTTTAAACTTTTATAATAAGCCTACTAAAGGTAATAAGGTGTTGGAACATTTCCGAAATCATTACTTTGGCGATCGCAGTATGTTATGAGTCTACAAAAAGATAGCTGCTGATTATCCTCATTATATTATTATCTTTTAGAAATCTCATCTGAAAATCAATAATATAAAAAATACACGACACACTAATAATATCATTTGGTAATGGCTATTAATAATGAATACATTATTTACACAATACTTATATTATTTTTTTATTATTCTTCCTTAAAAATCTTTTTAATCTCTTCTATTATTATGTATTACTATCTATTGCATGGTCTTATATTTTCTTAATAACCAAAGAAATCCCAATATGCATGGAAATCATTACAACAATAGTTTCGTTTATTAGAATTATAACATACAAGAGTCATAAAAAAGAAACAAGTGGGTACTTATTAAATTTTAAATGCTGAAAGTAAACAAATACATTATTATGTTAGTTTTTACCCGACTGCGCCAGAAGGAGGGTTATGTTTTTCGAGAGTATGTATGTATGTATGTAAGTAAGTATGTATGTATGTATGTATAATTGTTTGGCACGCTCTGCAGCCTGAACGGCTCGATGGATTTTAGCTTGAGAGGTGTCGTTAGATTCGTATTTACTGTGAGAGTGACACTGGGTATATCAAAATAAAAAAAAAAACAAAATGGCGGATTTGTAGCGCCAAATTCAAATGTTTGGCACGCTCTGCGACCTGAACGGCTCGATGGATTTTAGTTTGAGAGGTGTCTTTAGATTTGTAATTACTTTGAAAGTGATATCGTAATAAAATAAAACTAAAAAAAATAAAAAATAAAAAACGGTAATTTAAAAAACTAAAAAACCCGACTGCTTTTCTGAGCATTCATGAAAAAGCCCTAAAACAAGAAAATCTGGCAGTCGGGACCCATTCTAGAAATTTAGCCGTCTAGTCAATAGATTGGAGTAATCTGCAATGTAATATAGGTATGTGCTCTCAATTCTAGAATGGGTCCCTACTGCCAGATTTTCTTGTTTTAGGGCTTTTTCATGAATGCTCAGAAAAGCAGTCGGGTTTTTTAGTTTTTTAAATTACCGTTTTTTATTTTTTTTGTAACGAAATAAACACAAAGAAAATATCCGCTTTAAAAAAAAGGATTCATTTTTAATATAAAATCTTACTGTCTAGAAGCAGGCATAGCCACCATTTACAAGTGATTTTTGTTTTAAAACATCCTGTACAGTTATGGAAACCTTCGCATTCACACCTACTGTATGTACCAGATCATAATATTTTGGGTACTTGTGATATCGGGATAAGCTGTGCCTGCCTCCAATATAATCAATTAATGAATTTATTGTATTTTAGTGTTTTATTTTGTTTATTGTTTTTAGTATTTCTGAAATGTGACGTGTGACTTTTGTATGTTGAATTAGTATTTTCTTATCTATTCTTTTTTAAATTGCATGGTACATTTTCTATTTAGACAAGAAATATTTAGTATTGTCTTTGAATTTCGCAAATTACAAGCGTGCTCTTTATAAGGGGAACTGTTGGTAATGGTAAAAATGGATTGGAGGATATTTAAAAAAATATTATCAAAAAAAAAAAATGAACACTTCTGTTGTGAAGTCCTATCTTGTTAACAACTTGAAACATTATATGTATTTATTAAAGTACCGGCTCATATAACTTCACAACACTCAATTTGGTGACCTGAGTGAATCCTAAAAACTTGGTACGAATAGGCCAAGTCATGTACATGTACACTTGCGGGACGAGAATGATCAGGAATTATTTAATTTTCTTTTTTCAATATAAATTCAAATACTTTTCATGTGGATCACTTTGTCAGACCGAGATAAACATTGACTGACCATAGTAATAATAATATTTGAGGTTCTCAAATGTTTTGATTCCGTTGGTGTACTTGTGCAATGGGGTACTTGAGTCGGCGGAGTGGGAGCCGAGTGGTGTGAGGAACAGTGCGTCCGCAGTGGTGTCGGTGTCGGTGTCGTCGCTGGCGCTGTACCTGGGCACGCTGGCGGCGGCGCGCGCGCTGCACGCGGCTCTGTTGAACGGCGTGCTGCACGCGCCCTCCATCGGCTTCTTCGACTGCACGCCCGTGGGCCGCGTGCTCAACCGCTTCAGCAAGGACGTGGACGTGCTCGACAACGTCTTGCCCATGACGCTCAGGGGCTGGACCTCCTGCTTCTTTGCGGTATGCGACGCACCATCCGAGTGTAGAGTGTCACACTAGTACAACTCGAATGCTTCGCATTTGTTAAAACTTTGCACTTCATTTAGTATGCAGATCATTGAGTTAACTTCACTTATAAACTAAAACACACTTTATACAGAGTAAAAATAAATTAGCCAGCTAAACTCCGCGGTCATGATAAGTTCAATATACGACAAACGTGATGAGTACTAGAATAAAAAAAAATCTAAACTCAAGTAAATCATTCTCTAAATAATTTTTATTTGAAATGCCGTCAAAATATAATTTCAACTTGAAATGACGTCAAAATAATACTTGGATTTTGAAAACCAGTACATACCGTCATTTGATATACCCATGAAATCTGCAGAGTTTCGCTAACTAGTTTAATACGACCCTGTAGAACATAAAAATGACCACAAATCCGCAGGTAAAATTATCAGAAAACAACCTTAAGTTATTTTATTTCATGAATGCGGGATGATCTGAAATATGTGTCTAGATGTGAAGCTGAATGTGACACACGTGAGTGCACATTGTTTCTGTGTGTGTAACCTTTTTCTATAATGCCGACTATACCGAGCGATCCGAGCTTTTGCCCACAAAAACAAATTGTACGTTACCCTACACACGTATCAAGTCTGCCTTAGTGAGATAGAGCCACTATTGCATTTGGTATTTTACACATACTGATAGGTATAATACGAGTAAACTATTACTTAACGTATTAATTTCTTGAGTTGGCCTAAGTGTTGCACTCTACACTGTGATACGCAAATCGCTTAAAAAACTTGCATAATTATGTACTTTTATAAAACACCATGCTACTAACTTCCAGATTTTGAATCATACTTATAAACAAGTTGCTCCATTTAAAACTTTGATATATCAACATGGGATCAGTTTATGAATAATAAAACGAAGTTTTTGCTCCTTTTTTTGTTTTTTTAGTGCTTAGTTTGTGGTTTTTTTTTTAGATTTTTTGCTTTCTATTGTTGTAACCCAGGAATTAGATGTATGGTAGTTTGCATGTGATTAACTTACTGTAGAAGCTAAGCTCAAAGGAACAACCAAATCCACGAATTTGGTGATACATTCGACCACAATGCGTTATGGGTTTTCAAGTTTATTCACGGTCTGAAGTTCTTGTTGTCTTTTTGCCACAAAAAATATAATTCTTGGTCAGTATTTTGTTACAAATATTTTAGCAACAAAATACTGACCGAGCGAAATCTTTTAATCTATTTTATGTAAATACAACGCTTTTTGTTTCCACAAAATATGTGACCGCGCTGTGGTTTATAAATTTATAAAACAAACTTATACACATTAGCTAATGGCCGTGTTCCTCGTTAATTTCGGATGTTATCACGTGTTCATTCACTATCAAGCATAATGCCCTAGACTAGATTAGCTGGTTATAATTCACTAACAACTGGCTTTGATATCTTTATAGAAAGTTCTGCTTGCTGATAGTGAATTAACTTGAGAAGCCGTAGCGCAGTAGTATTTTATTCTTTTTGCTTTTCGCGTTCTCGGTCTGTGAGCCTAACGTAGTCTCTAAATAGCCAAATAGCCCCTTCCGCATAGTACATTATCAATATCCACCAACCTAGCGTCGTATAGCCCATTTACCTCGTAGTTTATGATTGAATAACACCTATCGTAAACAATGTATTCATTATTATTAGGAGTGTCGCCCGGTGTCGAGCGCCCTTGCGTGGTGTTCGGCTAGGTACTAAACTAGTGTCCATGGATGTTGTTGCAGCGTTAGGATCAATTTTTGCTGACCTAATGCCATTTCTGGCGTGTTGGCGGGCGGCGAGGTTGCTCCACGAGCTATTGTTGGACCATGTGTTAAAGGCACCGTTGCAATTCTTCGAAGTGACACCCGTTGGCAGGATACTCTCTAGATTTTCTAAAGACATGGACATTTTGGACACGTCTCTTCCTTCGCAGATCTCCGACTTGATGTGGTGCATTTTTGAGGTAATCGCACCATTCATTCATTCCATTTTTTATGGCCATTCGGTTATGTTGGTGGGTATTTTATTTTATTGTTTGTCTGTGTTTGTACAACATTTATTTTGTTCGTCTAATTTACGAGGTGTTAGTACAATGTAGTGAACAGCAGCTGTACAGTAATATGTGGCTAAATTTTAAAATGCATGTATTAAACATGTACATGATCTCATTTTCAATTCATTGAACTTTGTAAGTTTCATATATACAAGATACCCACATTATTTTGGATTGTAGTAATTTGCAACACTTTTAACCAATCCTTTCCAATTTTGAATAATTCGTTCATCATTCGATTTCTCTATATGTTGCATTTTTTGACGTTAAGGATCGATAGTATGAGCATTACTTATTATTTACTGCATCGCTTTAATAAAAGTACAAGAATTGGACAGCTTGTTGTGTGACTTTATATTTTTTACCCGACTGCACACTTCTACTACTGCTGTTTTATTTTTCTGCACATTTCATATATTTATTTATAATTTTACAAATTTTTGTGGTAGATAGCATTTTTTAGCAATATGAATTTACCTCCTAAGGAAACTTAACTTGTATTAAGTCAATTTTGTAAACTGATCCCAAAATTATGCGTTTATTAACTACGCTGCCTATTGTGTTAGTTTAACGCCCACCCAGCCGAAATTATCTAGATTTTAAATGGATACAAATTGTTGCTGTCTTTGCATTTCAACAGTTAATTCAATTTAACCGAACTTTACCGTTAATATGATTTATATCAGTGAGCTTGACATAAAGGTAGCACCTGTTTGTATCGATATTGTATAAGCACGCACTCGTCTAATATAATCTTGCACCACTTTTATTAACATACTTAATATTAAAATTAAATTAATGCAAGCATAGAAAATATAAGTATCAACAACAACAATTTATGTGATCTCAGGTGAAAGTTAATGCTTAATTTATAACAAGTCGTTTGTAAAAGAGGTGCAAAATGATTTCGTTTGTTTAATAAAGCACGATATGTCTATAGGTATTGGGGACACTATTCGTGATTAGTTTTTCAACGCCGATATTCATGGCCGTTATCCTTCCCATCGGCTTCATTTACTACGTGATCCAACGGTTCTACGTAGCCACCTCACGGCAGCTGAAGAGACTCGAGTCGGTGTCGCGATCACCTATCTACTCGCACTTCGGTGAGAGCATCACAGGTGCCAGCACCATACGAGCTTACAATGTCTCGGAAAGGTAAACTAACACTTTTTCATACTTGCAAACAATCTGTTAAATATAGACGTTCTCAAAACTTGTTTTTACTGTTCAGCAGTCTTAGACAGTCCTAAGCCTGCTGAACTGCAAAAATGCTGCTGAAATGTATGACAATGACATTTCATTGTCAAACATTTTGCACGAAATGGCGGGTGACCTGCCACGTAATTTATTACGCGACTTTTCCGCTGGACTGATTTTGACGAGATTTCCACTGGTGGATAGCTGATGGTATAAGGAGTAACTCACGCTACATTGTTTTTTTTTTTTTAAATAACAAAAAAAAACACCACAAAAAAAAAACAAATCTTTTGAAAATGTGACCAAATGGCATTGTGCTGTTTTGAATCTGACACGAACGAAGTCGCGCTCACCAGCTAGTTATAATATAATTTTATTATTTATATGTACAAATTCTTTTTATGGGCTACTTTGTAATGCCATATTACAATTATTATTTTTTTGTATTTGGAAGTTGATAAAAAAGTCTTGCCATAGACTTTTATATCACCTTTTTTTTGCCTAGTGAACACATACATAATAATATTTAATTTAAAAATAATGACGATAAAAAATAAATAAAAATACCTGACATAATTAACCTATTCACAAACATAATAATAATATGGATGTATAATTTAATTTAAATAAAAATCAATTTTACAATAATGACAATAAAAAATAAATAAAAATACCTGACATAATTTATCAAGACTGTACACAGGCCTAATAATAATATGCATATATAACAATTTAATTTAAATTCAATAATACCGTTAAATTTTGGTCTTTTTAATCCCGTAGAGGATCGATTCGGTACATGAAACACTATCGATTTATAAAGATAAAATTAAAAATTAAAGTACTTTTTTTCTAAAACTCGAATTAATATATGTAGATAGATAGATAGATGTAATCTTTATTGTACACCAAAAATAAAATTACATTAAGAACTTAAAATTAATAGGGTGTCACAATGGGCGGTCTTATCGCTAAAAGCGATCTCTTACAGACAACCTTTGGATGGATTTGACAGAGAAGGAGAAAAAGATACGCAGGTAGTTTATAGCTATTACAGCTATTTACATATCTACAATACATAACTAATACAATACATACAATACAAGCAATAAATAATATATATATATGAAAGCAGAGAAACAATATACTTAATGACGTTCAAGAGGAAAGGTGATCCTTAACCATATTTTAATAAATTGTTTGTGCTTGCCTTACTGACACGGGCAAAGCATTCCAGAGCCGCACTGCTTGAACTGCAAACGACTTGTCATAAAAATTAGTGGAGTGGCTTGGCATCTCAAGTCTCAAGTTATTATGTGTGTCATGAAGGAACTTGAAACGTTCTTTAAGATAAGCGGGGGTTTTAGGATTGAACAGAACACTGTAGAGCAGGGACAAGATGTTTGCATTCCGGCGAAGACGTATTGGAAGGCACTTGAGTTTCGTACGAAAATCTGATATGTGATCATATTTGCGCAAGCCAAATATAAATCGTATGCAAACATTTTGAAGGCGCTCAAGTTTATCTAGCTGTGCCTCAGTGAGATCGAGATAACTGACATCAGCGTAATCAAGGATGGGGAGTAAAAGGGACTGAGCAAGTGCAATTTTAGTGGCAGTTGGCAGAAAGTTACGCAA
This sequence comes from Leucania comma, assembly GCA_958295575.1. Lineage (NCBI taxonomy): Eukaryota > Metazoa > Arthropoda > Insecta > Lepidoptera > Noctuidae > Leucania > Leucania comma. Next base: position 9,989,833 of record OY282469.1, read on the forward strand.
TCGTCTCAGGGACTTTGAAGAAACAAATATTTTGCGACTTACCTCTTGTAGTTGGGGACCCCAAGAAAGATGTTTGTCAATCCAAACCCCTAAGTTCTTAACCTTCTCACTTATTGGAATAACAGTGCCGTTGAATAGAACCTGAGGAAGCTGGGACCAGTTTACCTTGGGCATCAACCTAGAACTGCCAACAACAATGACTTGAGTCTTCGATGGATTAAACTGCAGACCGTGTGCCTCACTCCACTCACAGATTGAAGCCAAGTCCTGGTTAATTATGTTAATAGCGGCATCCAAATTCGTGTGAGGAGATTGACTATATTTAAACTTGCAAATCATCAGCATAGAGGTGGTAGGAAGAAAGAAGATTTTTGGAAATAGAATTTATGAATATTGCGAAGAGTAAAGGAGATAAGACACCACCCTGAGGTACACCGGCAGACGTATAACAAAAAGTAGAACAATACTTAAGACTTTGATTATATACCTGTCTAGATAGAGCAATGCTAACAAACGACGCGCTGAAAATGTCTCCAATTGCGTGATATGTGTGAGTATCGCTCGTGTACTTATTGTCGTCAAACTGTCAAGGTGTGCGTGTTTAGGGATGCCTGCTCCAAATTATTAACTTTCCTTTTCTCCATGATTTATTATGATGAAAGTTTAACAAAATAGGTCGAATAAAATAATTATTTTGTAGATTAAAGAAAGAAAGAAAACACATTTATTTAGAACATTCTTAAAGACACACAATACTCCAGTTAAATAAGTACATAAAACAAACAAATAAAAAGTATAAATGCCGATGTGTGAATACAGCAAGAATGTGTGACTCACGGCTGCATCAAAAAGGCCCAATTCAGCAAAAATGCCAGTAGTGCCTGATTAGTGTATCATTCATCATCATCATTTCAGCCGAAGGACGTCCACTGAACATAGGCCTCCCCCAAGTTCCACCACAACTAACGGTCCTGTGCGTCTCGCATCCACCGCATTCCCGTGACTCTCACCAGGTCATTGGTCCACCGTGTAGGAGGCCTTTCAACACTGCATTTGAATTGAGAACTTCTTATTTTTCTTGAAGTCGGTAAAATAGCCATACTGCATATCGTGCCTGGTACCGAATTACCGATCCCTTCTTTAGCCGTCGTAATCCCTTTTTTGTAAATATCATCATAAGTGAAATGTCTGGAACACACGACTGAAGCTTGTGAGGTTTCTACTGGTCTTTATTTCGAGTCTGCAGTATAATGTCTCTCCAGCAATTTGCTAGTATGGGACCCGTAGGCAATCTAAAACCCACAATATTAGAAAGTAACTAACAAAAATACTACACATTGTGATCAATGAAAGAATATTCAGGAAAACCCTGCAGTATCATGGGTTCTTCTTTTTCCAATATGACGTCAACCTCGTTATTACTGAAACCCGGGCTTTTTTGAAAAAGTTTTGAGCTCAGTCAGTTGACCCGCTGCCAGGAAAGAGTTACTAATATACGTTGGCGTATTAGGCGTATTAAACAGGATGACAAATCGTATTAGGCGTTAAGAAATGTATAGAAACGTCTCAAGTTGCAGGGACTGGCGCAAAAAGTATTAAACGTGATCGTATTAAGCGGGTTCTACTGTATTTAGTGCATGACGTCATAGTTTTCATTTATTTTGTAGGTATAGATTTTAACTAATCAAATAAATACTGTAATTTTTAAAATAATTATGTTCTCTTGATCGAAAGATGATGTAATGGTATTTGTATTTTGTCTCCCATAGTTTGGCCAAATCTCCCTAGTAATAAACTGACAACACTAGCAAATCAGACTAAACTTCAAAATAACGAATTAAAACATCGTGTTTTCTTAAATAATAGTGGTATAATTACAAACCTTACCGATGAAAAGTGATCTTGGTGTTATTAAACGGTTTTTCCACATAATTGCGACACAGTCTGATAGAAAAAACCGGCATAATTAATTATTTTTCGTGAGCACGTCATCCTTACGTATTCAAAATGACACTGACGCATGGGAGAAGCGAGTCTACCAATTTTGGTAGACTTTTTTTGAGCCGTTTTAGTACGGTCAATGTGGCATCTAGACATGTATATAATCAAAGACTTAAGAATACTTCGCTCTCTTAAAATATCTCCAACGGTGATCCGTTGGAGATATCTTAAGAGAGTGAAGTATGGCGAGCAGGATGTCGAGATCGACGGTATTGAAAGCGTTGCTAAAATCTAGCAAGCAGAGAACCGTCATATTTCCACTATCCATATCTAGCCGTATGTCATCAGAGACGTTTATTAGGGCTGTAGTGGTACTATGACCTGGAAGAAATCCAGATTGGAATGGATTCAGCAAACTATTCTTGCAAAGAAAAGCACTATATACGATACGATACCAATATACGCATGTACGAAATTAATTTCTTTAAGTAAACGAGTCAATGACCTTCTAGGGAGTTGACGGTCGTTGCGTAGGTACTGACTACCTACAGTTCATTGACCTCGATCAGCTGACATTTACTTGAAGAAATTAATTTCGTACGTATACGTAAATTAATTCGAATTTAAAAAAAAAGTACTTTATTTTTTATTTTTATCTTTACAAATTGATAGTTTCATGTACCGAATCTACCCTCGCCGGGATTAAAACGACCAAAATTTAACAGTGAATACATACATAATTAAATTTTAATAATTTAATAGAAATGGCGACACAAAATAAACAACAATACCTGATATAATTTACTTATACACAGACATATTAAGGTCACAGCTCATTAAAGCCACCACAGTCACCACAATCGCACGTGAGTTTCTTAATGTCAAATTTTGCAATCCATGATTGTTACTCATAGCGGTCACACTTGAAAAAAAGAAGTTAGATCATATATATAATAATAGTACATTTTGATATAAGTGTAATGTAGGAGGTTACCGTCGAGGCGGTATTAAGACCCGAGCCTTGGCGAGAATCTTAAGAGAGCCAAGAACGCTAACCACTCATTACTCACGTGTATCATACGACGTTTTTCAATATACTTGTGAAAAATAATAATTTTAACTGATATTACAACGGTAAAACTAGTAAAATTTTTCATAACATGGCGGTAAAAAAAAATCTGTTTTCATAGGCACGCGCTAGACTATGGCTATATGGTCTTTTGATCATATTGCCTAGTCGTCGTTTGTTTTCTTCTGTGAAAAGTTTTTACGTTAATGTCATTCGCAGTGACAATAGAATATGGATGTAACATTTTATAATGATTATTTCGAGTGAAGTTTATATAATGACATTAGAAAATGTTTTTGTAGTATTTTATTTATTTAATTAATACAGCCCATAAACTTCACTCGAAAAAATCACGCCAAAAACCGCGCGCATCTTAAAATGATGGCCATAGACCACAAACAATTTTTATTTTTTCGTATTCAAAATTTGTTTCGCAAACAAAGAGGTTGAACAAAAAGGTTATAGCTACATTACAGCACTAGTGCGTAATGGTAATCAAAATGTCACAGTTTGGTAACATGTGCCATTATATACCTAAGTGTAGTGCAATAAGAACCACTTTCTGAGCAAGTGTATTAAAAATTATATTTACGAACTTCTTCGATAAGTTTTTCTTTATTCATTTTGATACGATAAGTCCGGCTTGTTCGGGTGCGGGTTGCCGGGTGGCTCTAATGAGCTGTGACCTTTATTATACATCCAATTAAACGCATCACATTGGATCTACAATACTATTGAATTCCATGAATTGCTACTTAGTCCTCTTCCTTCCTCTCTCCTAATATTGCTGTGCCCGACAGAGTCCATACTGATCTGTGACAATTTTCAACATCATTTATGTACAAATATGGATTGCAATAAAATATTGAGTATTGAGTAAAAAACATAATGCGCCACGTGCAGCGCCGAGGAGTGAGGACTAAACAGTCGCCGCATGCGCATTGCCACACCCCCAAACCTTGTTAACGATCAAAATCTAAGAGGAATCCAGGATATCATCTTCAATTTCTGCTGGGAGCCTCGGCCTACCACGTCTTTGTAAGTAAAGTGTTGTAAATAGGCCATGGTCTAATAAGTATTTTTGATAGCCAATATCTCTTGACGACTTGGTCTTGCTGTGTTTACGAATCCCTGTTGACGAAGGCGGGGAATACTTTCGGTTTCGTAAATTTTCTGAGCTCTTTTCAAACTTTCACCATGGATCTTTACACCTTCATCGTACCCGCAATTGTATTGTAACGATAGCGACTAGGTACTAAAGAATACGCATGCGTCGCGTAAATGCGCGAGACGTCCGCACCATCCGCTCATTATTTACATTTGTATTTTACCCACCAAATCTTTTTCCAAACAAGGAATTTTTGAATGATAACTGATTTATAAAATATATTTTGAAGGTTATCTATCAGTCTTTCTGTATAGTATATACATACTAATAGTTTTAAATGTATTTGGTTTTCTAGGTTTATTGAAGAGTCAGAACGAGGCGTGGATCATAACCAGTCATGCTACTATCCGAGCTGCATCGCAAACCGTTGGCTGGCGGTCAGGCTCGAAATGATCGGCAATCTCATCATATTCTTTTCCGCGATGTTCGCAGTGCTTCACAGAGACACTATCAGCGCTGGGCTTGTTGGACTTTCCGTCAGTTATGCCTTACAGGTATATAACTAAAGTTTTTTTATACATCATATCACAATATTCACAACAATAATGATATAATTTTGTTGTGTTATCACCATTGAAAACTTTATTTTCAGATTACGCAGACCTTGAATTGGCTGGTGCGCATGACATCGGAAGTTGAAACTAATATCGTTGCAGTGGAAAGAATAAAAGAATATGCGGAGACAGAACAGGTAATTCATTTGTACTGGCAGCATGATTGCTGCATATTTAATTGATGATTTTAATATTTGTTATGCAATATAGGAAGCGGCGTGGAACGTGGCGGGCGGGCCGCCTGCGTCGTGGCCGGAGACGGGCGCGCTGCAGCTGGAGCGGCTGACGCTGGCGTACCGCGCCGGCGCCGAGCCCGCGCTGCGCGACGTGACGTGCGCCGTGGCGCCGCGCGACAAGCTCGGCATCGTGGGCCGCACCGGCGCCGGCAAGTCCACGCTCACGCTCGGCCTGTTCCGCATCGTCGAGGCCGTGGGCGGCCGCATCCTCATCGACGGCCTGGACGTGGCCGCCATGGGCCTGCACCAGCTGCGCAAGCGCATCACCATCATCCCGCAGGACCCGGTGCTGTTCTCGGGCACGCTGCGCATGAACCTGGACCCCTTCGAGACCTTCTCGGACGACGACATCTGGCGCGCGCTGGAGTACGCGCACCTCAAGCCCTTCGTGCAGGGGCTGTCGGCCGGGCTGCGCCACGAGGTGTCCGAGGGCGGCGAGAACCTGTCGGTGGGCCAGCGGCAGCTCGTGTGCCTGGCGCGCGCACTGCTGCGCAAGACGCCGCTGCTGGTGCTGGACGAGGCCACGGCGGCCGTGGACCTGGAGACCGACGAGCTCATCCAGGTGAGTGCCGCCCGGGCGCCCGCGACCGCTCGCACTCTGTCCCGCTCACTCACGCACTCCCTCTCTCGCTTGCAGAAGACCATCCGCTCCGAGTTCGCGTCGTGCACGGTGCTCACCATCGCGCACAGACTCAACACCATCATGGACTCCACCAAGGTCATGGTGCTGGACAAGGGACAGCTTGTCGAATATGCACCACCAGAGCAATTATTACAAGATAAGAACTCTATATTCTATAGTATGGCCAAGGATGCAGGACTGGTTAATTAATTTTTATTAGACTCTTAATTGACTAGGTTATCTGTTCCTTTCAGTGAATTGATAGTAATGAGACTCATCTCCGTGTGATAGACGATTACTACACTCACACGTTAATATAATGTCTTTAGTTAAACAAAAACAAAGTAGTATTACTTGCAACTTATCACTTTGGAATATCAATCTAATGTTGCAGGCTGTTCTGTAAGTGATGTAAATGTTTTCTGATACATGTGCCCAACAATTTTATACACCGTTGAGTCAGTATTGTCTATTACTTGTGTGTAATTTGCGCTCAATTCAAAATATAAACTCTCGCTGCCACTATGTTTTTTTGACAATAGTCATTGTAATAAGTAGAAAGTTTTAATGCATTTTTACCTCCCCATTTTAAGTTTTAGCATAGTAAAATAATAAAAAAAATAAGCATTTACAACTCATCACAGTAACAAATAAAATGATAATAGTTATTAAATTATCGAAATAGTACTTAAGTATATGACAGGGTGAGATTTTTATGAGTTTCTGCTATAGGTAGTGGTATATTGATAAGGTAAGCTCAAATCATGCCACATTAAAAGAAATAAGGGATGATTTTCATTGGAGGACAAAATGTGTAAACCAGATTGACACAAAATCTTGAACTCACATTGTTCACTTTTTTTTTACTTAGAAACTGTTATTCATTGTTTTCTTTATTCAATGTATATACATATAAATTACATTTTTAAATATTTTTATTCATTATTATTATTGTAAAGAAAGTTCTAGATAAATATCTATCGCAAAAGAAAAATAATTTTCTAAATGGAAATCATTACGTAACATTTCACGACGTGTTCATTGATATAAGTTACTGACATTAATTTACAAATATATTGCTTTGTTGCCAAATGGTTTCTAAAATGTACAACCGAGATTACTAATCACTTGATGGTCGGGTGGTATACACATCTGTGGTATTTTTATTTTTTGATACGAATTAAACACAGCTCGTTTGCGAATACTGCAATTTTGTTGTTTTGTGTAATAAGTGTGGAGATTGGCATAATCAATGCTGCAGCCCAATCGACTTTCGACATAAACGAGCATTTGAATACTCCTAATTATTGTACATTATCTTGTGTATTATTTTCTTTACTTAATTCAGAGACTTAATTTTGTTTTTATCAGATTTACTTTAATTTTATTAAATTATCTAATAATATTGCACTTAGGTTATTATTGAGGAAGGTGTTTCAAATTACATTTGTTCCCAAGTTACCAGACCCCAACTCTTTGATCTTTGTTCATTATTTTGAAGTTAATACTTTAAACTTTGCTTAAATTACGTAACGAGTCTCAACTGAGTACCAATTTAATGTTGAACTATTTAAAAAGATACTTAATGGTTACTTAATATTGTATTATCTCTGTAAAGAAATCTGTATATAGAAATATATATTATAAATTTATTTACTGTATGTACATTTACATTAAAAAAATGACGCTGTATGTTTTTGTAACAATGTGTTATATGTAATCACATTTATTGATAATTTTGTTCTTGTTCGACTATATTTCCTAGAATAAAAATAAACAGTTACATCTCGTAAGTGGATAGGTAATTATAACTAACGGCACTTAATTTCAAACCGTATTGCTTGCCCTAGAAATGAGAGAATAATTATGATAATTTTGTCTATTTGCTAGTTGTAAGGGCTTTACAAGAATTGATTCTAGTATATCAACTTCAATGTGTCTAACAAATAAAAAAGGGATAAACTGCTTAAAATCTTCAACCGCATACTAAAAGTATTATCATCTGAGTAAAAAAACGCGGAGCTACATAAAACGCACACACCTCGGAGACGTCGACATCTACTCATACGTAAGCGTGGTGCGCCTAAAATATAAAAGGAGCAACAGTAGTGTTAACACGGTTACGAACAGTGTATTGAAGAAGTTTTTTTCGTCTCGGAAAACCTCTTATCATTTAAGCTGCCATGAAGGGTTCTTCTTGTTTTTTTTTTTTTTGTTATCTATGAAGAGATATAATTTAATTATTTCATAACAATCTTTAACTATCGGTCTTTAAATAAACAGATAGTTAAAAAGATTAATAAAAATAAGTCGGGCTCTGGAAGAAAACCTTAAACCTTATGTTGGCTCATTTTACTTAAAGGAGATATTCCTTTATTTTTAAAAAGAAACAAAACTGCATTCAAAGATTTTCTAGATTCGCTTGCCTCACCCGGGACTCGAAACATCTAAAATTAAAACAAAACAAAATACGCGCTTTAGTCGTGGAGTTGCGGATACCAGCCCGAAATACAATACAAAACAAAACAAACACTTGGCTATTTTGTTATACATACTAATCGATAGGATTATTAGTCAGGATAAAATTGCTCAATAAAACAGAACAAACGTTAAAACAATAAAATCTAACATTAAATTTATTTTAATATCAATTTATTACCCTTAAATTATTTAACTGATAAATTTTTAGACATTTTTTAATTGCAAACAAAGCGAGAGCGAGCTTCTCCACCATTGTGTTCAGTCCTTCACAGTACACCATCAGCAAGAATGCTCATCCCGTTTGGTAAGAAGCTGTGATGAATGACACCGGCGCTAGACCACCAAACAGTGTCCATCATTTTTTTTTAAGGGTCAGTTTTCGTTTGGGGCATTGTTTAGGTGGTGAACCAGGATCTAACCAATTTACTGAGCGCTTACGATTGTCGAACAAGATCCATTTTTTGTCCCAAGTAACAATACGACGCAATATGCCTTCGTTTTTGTGTCTGTTGAGCAGTGCAAGGCTCAACTCGACACGTGCTTCGCGCTGGCTATCTTTCAATTCGTAGTGCACCCATTTGTCAAGCTTTTTTACCTTACCAATTCGACGCAAATGGACTATTGTTTTGATGCTATCATGCAAGCTGCTGCTAATTCAGCTGTAGAATGAAAATCGCCAGCTTCCACAATTGCCTTAAAATCTTCATTGTCGACTAAAGTTTTCGGTCGACCACGGCTGTTCATTCCTTAAGTCGAAATTTCTAGAATGGAAGCGAATCAAGAACGGGTGGGGCGATCGTTAGTTGTGTTCACTCCGTATACGTCGTTGATGTCGCATGCCGCTTCTACTGCTTGTGCTGCCACGACGGTACATACGTCATAATCACTCGAATTTTTAACGTATCCATGATAACGAAAAACGTACAAATGTGATGAAAACAGAACGTTAACGATTAAACAAATTACTAATTTTCAAAAAGAATTCAATATTTAAAAAAAAAATTGGGGGTATTTAAAAAAAATTATTTTATAGTTATTAGCGAAATAACTATAAAATTAATTTTTTTTAAAAGCCCCCGTCAGTCCTTGTCGTCAATATGAAATATATAGAACTGGTCAAGACGAATCTAATGAGCCCAAACTCGATGGGTTTACTAGTAGGCATTCCAAAGTTCCATCAGCCACCTCCCAGTTCTAGCATCGGGTCCTTGTCATCATGAGCAATGTATAGAACTGGTTTTAAGGTGAATCTAATGAGCTCCAACTCAATAGGTTTACTGTGTTAATAAGCAATCCAGGGTTCTTACCTTCGAGCTCCATCATCAGACCAGCTCAATGGCACCAGATTGTACACAAGTATTTCAAATATTAGGTCACACATATGTTTAAAATAAAGTAAATACCCATTAAGTGTTTAAAAACCTTAAACACCTGGACAGATCTTCATAAATTGTAGCTAAGAACCACCTCGATTAAGCCAGCTTTCAAACAAAAAAATCCGTATCAAAATCGGTCCATTCGTTTGGGCGCTACGATGCCACGGACAGACAGACAGGTCAAACTTATAACACCCCTCTTTTCCGTCGAGGGTTAAAAAAGAAAAAAAATGGACTTGAAATAGCCATTTCGCCAGAACTTCAATTTCATAGGCAAAGACCTATTATAGAAATAAATAGCTTTCGTTAGTCTCTCTGGACCGAGGTGACTAATTTTGATCATGATATATTCGTGATAGTCCAGGGAAGGTTTAAACAGTAAGAAGAAATGGAAAAAATCACGAAAAAATAAATTCAAATATAAAGCTATCTCTAATTAAAATGTAATTTTAAAATGAATTATCCTGGTTCTGGTAATTCCAGTGGATGGCGTTATCCTTTGGTAGTTCAGCTAAAAGGTATCACAACATTCATTGACCTAAAGGCGGTACGAAATTCGCCGTGTCAGCTAGTAAATAATAAAGTCTTTTTTCAGGTCTCAACGTAAATTAACACACCTTGTCGATTGTTTATTATTTTCTATTTTTTTTTTCAAATTCCTGTTTGGCAGCTATGTGTGAAGGAGCCATTGTATTCATCATTATAAACGACTAACGATGGGACCAACACTTAGAAAGAGTTAGCCAACCTATTCAATACTCATCATATTTTATCACTTGGATCAGCAGCTTTTTTTTTCGTTTCTTTTGCGTAGTTTTACTGTCGATCTGTCAAGTTATGCGATGGCTTTGATATATTAGTACTTACTTTTCTTACTGCTAGTAAAAACGTAACGTTTTGTCTGTTGATGTAATAAATTCTGATTAAAAATCAAGGATGAAACTATATTCACCATTCATCGCTAGTTTATTGTTTTGGAAATACAATAAAATCTTATTTTTATTTTATATAGTTTAAAAATGAAAAAAAATATCTGTGATTATGAATAATAAATTCATAATTGTACATCTGTGAATAAACCATGTACATAACGTTGACATGTACAATTTGTAAAAAGTTGCCTAGTGTTTAACCAAGGCAAGTTTTAGAATATAAGTAGATTAGTCTTCACTTTTGTGCCTATTGAATAATTTAAGAGAATAATTGTTTTCAAGTGTAATAAAAATGTTTTACCAATATAGACTAAAACTTAGTAATATTATTTTTTTTAACTTAAAATAATGTGGTCTCTCCTCTGTTTTTATTATTAGTTAAACTCGCCTCAAAACCTGCAAAAGGACATTATAGGAGGACTTATTGCCTTAACTCAATAGGTATACTCAATTCAAAATGGCCGAGGCTGGGCCCTAATGCAAACGTAGCATAATAATACCGTCACAATCGCAAAAAAAAATCATTAATATTTGTATTGACAGGCACCGACACTGACACGCGGAACAACCAGAAAAACGTGCCGCACTATCGCTTTGCTTTGTTCTTCCACGTTTCACACTCGTTTATTTACCTGTTGAATACCGTAATTAGAGACACAATAGAAAGACAATAGGTGTGCGGACGCCGGCGTCCTCTTGAGAAATAATGAATTAAATGTTAGTAAAGGAACAAATGAGGACATAAGGCAGGTGCATAAAAAAGTACATATTATTTAAAAAACAATATATATTACCGGCAATCTGCATAATCCGGTATTCAATACCGAATAGGCAGCCAGGAATATGTCTTAAAAGACGAGAGCAGGGAACTAAGCGACATACTTTTAGGTCACAGCCATGGACAGGTTAGGTTAGAAGGTAAAGGCGGAAGCGGAGCTCCTGATTTTGCCTTCGAGGTTCACTGAGTACCTGAGGTTCAATAAGGACCTGAGTAGCAATTTGTGAATATTAAAATTAAAGTGAAACTAAATATTCGTCAGGCTATATGTAACAAAATGTAATTTGCTTACAAGTACAATAGGCTGTAGACATGGGCGTTTTTGGTTTTGAACGCAAACGGATATATATCCGATTTCTGATTTTAAAATCGATTTCGATATCCGATTCCTGTAGCACTTAATTTCACTAATTCTTTCCTTATAATACACGGCATATAAGTTGAACCAAAATGGCGTTTGACCTTGAATGCGCTCTAAGTAACCGATTTTCGAAGTGGACGGTTGCGCGTAGCCATAGCAACGACGGCCATTTTTGGTTCAACTTACTTGCCGCGTAGTAGGTATACTTTTTTATTTACATTACAAATCAATTAAAATGAGGTCTGGAACAAAAAATCAAAAGTATTTAACTATTTACGTTTATTAAGTATTTTTAATTTATCCACTCTAAACCATCGACCTATATTCTTGCGATAGACAAGCACGTTCATATAAACTATTTGTCAAAATACTGAAAAGTTCAAACAAAAAATCGCTGCAGCGCTAGATTGCCATTATGTCGTCTAACAAAACTTTAAAACTTACAGCGCTAAGACGCTACTTATATAGAGGATACTTTTTCGCGACCAAAAGGTCTAAAGCGCCATGAATTTCCTAGTACTTACGCGTTTCGTTCAACTTAGTGTGATAACATGTCATCTATATAGATCTTTATACCGCAGAAGTGACACAGTTTCTTGCCTACAATACTTCACTACAATAATACTCTATTTCAAAATGTAATTATAGTGTATGTAAAAAACGAGATCTAAATAACAGTAAAATAAATAAATAAATCAGTAAAAAAAAAATCAGATATCAAGTAAATCAATAAATCAGAGATCAAGTTGTCTTAACTAGCTGTTGCATCACTTAACTCGGAATCCTATCACAGACACTAACATACAACGCACTCACTCATTTCACACTCACACATTCACACACTCACACATTTACACAATCACACACCTCATTTTTAATTTTTAATCTTTATTTTTCTATGATACTTTTTTTTGTTTTTTCTCGTAATTCTGTGCCAAGTCCAGCACAATTTTTAATTCTATTTTTTGTTATTGTTTAAACTAAAAAAAATAAAAATATGCAACAGCTAGTTAAGACAACTTGATCTCCAGTTATTATAATTTAATAGATTCTACTTTTATACCTTTATTTTTATAGTAACTTACATTTTATAACATTAACTGCAGTTGCAAAAGAAAATTTACTCATACCTCAACCCTGGTCCCCAAGATACAAGCTCGGCCGAGTTTGGGGACCACCGTATAGACTACACAATGAAGCTTGTCAACAGTTACACACTTACATTAAGCTACGATAATTTGATATAAGGCAACTTTTGTAACAATGGTTCAATAAATTTATTATTATTTCCTTTATTCATTATATAAGCTTATTAATTACATTTTTAAATATTTATTATTATTATTATTCCATTTATTTACATTACACATCATATTTTATACACTTTTAAATATTTGTTTATTCTTACATTATAAAAAAAAACATTTAAAAATATAAAAAATAGTAGCCCACCGGCATCGGGAACAGGGTCCAAGCTGCCGGTGGTCAGGGCTCCTGAGAGAGAAACCTCCGGACAATGCGCGCCGTGTCCAAGAGTACTGCCTTCTGAATCAGGCCCCTGATCCAACTGCCTAGCGAGAGCCTCCTCAGATGTTGGTCGAGGCTCTTGGCTATTAAGCCGTTGGCCGTCACGACTATCGGCACAATAACTGCTGTGTCCACTTCCCACATGTCGACAACCTCGCGAGACAAGTCAAGATATTTAAATTATTGTATTTATTTATTTATTTTATTATTATTACTGATAAGACTACAAGTTCAACTGAACCTAATTCAAATTTTAATATTAACCTGCACGTAATATGGTACGTAAATTACCTAAGTGCTAATGAATGACAGCATGGTTAACAACAAAACTTACCGATGAAAACTGATACCTCATGATTTGCTGACATTTCGTCGTAATTTATTAAAAAAAAAATCATTGTTATTAATTATACAAAAAAAGAAAGAGCATTAAATATTTGAAATTTCAAACAGTATAAAAGACCGTGCGAAGTCTGTATTTGGTAAACTAGCTGTAGGTAAAAACCTAATTCTGCTTTTTGTGGGAGGGAACATCTGCATGTTTTAGTCTATGATTGTAAAATGGGGAAGAGTTTAAATAAAATAATATCTTCTCTAACGTACTATTACGATAGTAGAAGCTATTACATTGCTTGAACAACCAATAGTTTTACTTATTTGACTACAAAATTATTATATATGTCCAAGTTCACTTAAATTTGTATTTATAAGCGTCGCTCTGACACTGCATGAATGTCAAAACTGCACTAATGCCATCAATGTAAAAGTGTTCGGCCTGCAGGTCACTTAAGTGAAGTAAAGTGACTGTACGGCACGCCTCATCTAGTGCGTAGTACATATATATCAATGCTCTAAACTAACATACAAAAAGTCGGGAAATTCTTTTCACTGATATGGTGATACGAAGACGCGCGCACTTGTCACCAAGTTCATGTTTGCATCCCTGAACGAAAAAATTAGATATACACTAGATTTAACCAAAATAAATCAACACATAATCACTCAAAACTAGTTTTTACGTTTCCTCAAAATAATGGTGACATGATCGCAGAATGTGCAATAGATTTTGGTTGAATTTCGATAACCAACAAACGGATAGCCAAAAGAATGCAAATTGACCAAAAATCTGGATATCATAAAACGATTTGTGTGGAAATCCAAAGGCAAACTTCAAAAAACGAAAACTGCAAAAATCCAAATCGTATCTGAATATTAGAAAACTACAAAAATCCAAATCGTATCGATATCCAAACGCAAACTGTCCGATGCGATATGAAATTAGCCTCCTCTCTTTCTAACTAAGCGAAATGTGGGAATAAAAAGGACAGGGCGAATATATCGCGATTACGGCTAGATTCAGATTTTAGTTTTGTGTTTGCTTTGGATATCTTTTAATCTGATTTTCAAGTTTGTGATATCGATTCGTATCGATTTGTGACTGGTATCGGATTTTGAATACGATTTGATATATCGGACGCATGTCTAATGTGCTGTATATGTCTACCTCTCCTCCTGCAAAAAGTAAGAATATTTTTTTAAGTGATTCGTCCCTAGCTATCTCCTTAGGTATATGCTCTAAGGGTTAGACTGGCCTGCCGGCTCGCTTGACCTAAACCCGATAGAACACGCGTGGGATGCTGTCAAGCGAGCTGTTTGGAACCGTCAGCCACCTCCCCAGACAGTGCCAGAGATCAGTGCAGCCGTTATTCAAGAATGGGACAGGTTACCGCAAGAAATGATGGATAACTTAATTCTCAGCATGCCAAGAAGGATTGCCGCATGTGTTTGAGCCGGGGAGGAGTTATCTTGTACTAAATAAAAACAATTTCAAGAAAAAAAAGAAATTGTTTCTGTTTGAATTCTAAATAGATAAACCTCTTTTTCTTTCAATTATTTGTTAGTCGAAATTGCATGCAAATTTTAAATTCAATTTTTGTTATTAAAAAATAAAAAAATATTTTAATTTTATTTCTTTTTTATAAAAAATATGTTACGTAAGCAACATTCCTTTAAAAAGTAAAATTTCAAAAATATTCCATTTTTTGCTAGTGATCTCAAACTTTGTTATGTGTAGGTAACATACAACTGCCTATTCACTCTAAACTTAAAGACACCTAAATTGTAATCGGAAGGGAAGACCGCAGCAGGCTAATTGATTCACTCTTCGCAATATAAAATCATCAGAATTTGTAGAATTGTAGACATAATAAATAGGGGGGTAAGTGATGGTAAACAAATAAACTATAAACACGAAGACATGGCTTAAAAGACTTAGTTTCCTTATTTTGGGAAAATTCATAGAAAATCTAATGTCGCTGTCAATGTCAACCAAAGAGTAAAGAGTATTAAGTGTTGCCATGTTATTTTCACTAGGTCAGCACTGAAATCTAACGTGTACCGTAGCACTGAATCTAGCACTAAATAGCAGTCAAGCGAAAATTTCTGGAACGAATAAAACGTAAATTAGTATTGTAACTATTTTTTATTAACAAACGCAAGATTGCAAGAAATGTTTGTTCTGTTATAAGATAACACTTTCTTTGTCTTGCTGTTTGTTAGTTTGATAAAGTTCAGAATGTGACTGTGTGTAACTAGAGAGGAAAAGTTAAGTGTGTTAGGAAAACAAAGGAAATGGATATTCCTTTGAGTAAAAAAGGTAATTTTGTTTAAAATTACAGAAAGGAGTGGAAAAACGATCTGAAATCCAAAATCAAATATCAGACATGTGCTCGAAAATAATTCGAAATCAATGTGTACACTTTGTAAAACGGAACTGAATACGAAATGACTGTACAGCCATTCTAACTTGGCGATTCTGAAGTTAGACTCTGCGAACTTTAGCGCTTGTGCACTTGTAAAAAAATAAATGCCAATAACAGTTGTTAACCGCAATAACAACTGCTAATGACATTTATTTTTTAAACTATTTATACCGTTCACTAGATATTTAGGCCGTTCTAACTTGGCGAGATTGAAACTTCAGCGCTTAAATTCGCAGAGTCTAACTTCAAACTTGCCAAGTTAGAACGGTCGTACTGTAAGCGACATTCGGAATCAAAAAAACATAATTATATGAGAAAAACTTGAAACTATTTATCGGGTCTGGTAAAACTTTTTATAGAAAAAGTTGATACAGTTGGTAAAATGAGGCTTTATTAAGCAAGGCTTTGCTCCAAAATGTTTTGTATTCGGCGCAACCCGCGCAACACACCGCAGTCTTGTCGATTATATGATCTTCATATAATCGATCTTGTCGATTATATGATCTTAGCCCATTGTGCATAAAATCCTTCGCAAACTTAAATGCGGTTTGTAATTTTTTAAATTACCAAAAATGTTTTGGATATTCATAGTAATCTAGCACTATTTGAGATGTTTTTAGCACCCACTCGTAGTATAGAGTTGGCAACAGTGACTGTATTGTCTATAAACGTAGTGCTTATATTCTCTTTGGTCTAAGCCTGCCTAAATGTCAACACAGTTTCAATTCTATCAGATAATTTTGTAACTTTTTGTTAATTTGTAACATAATTAATCGTTCTTATAATAATAAACGTTTCTAAATACACACAAATTTTCCGACTTAATAATCTAACATAGAGCAAGTCAATTTGGATGAGAATCGTGTTTCAATTGCCAGAATAAATGGATAAAATATTTCAAATAGAATCACTTCAAGTATTCGAAAATGTAAGTAAAACCCAGCAAGGTTATTAATTTTAACATCATTAGAAACGCCAGGATATTTATAACCAAGGTGTACTATGACCTACCTACAGTATAGTTATCTCGTTCAGTAATTGTCCTCAAACCCGATAATGAATATTTAACATTAAAAATAACAGCAAGCCATTTTCCCATCGCAAAGGTGTGCAGGGTGTCCCAGTATATTTGTTTCAAATTTAATCATGACTCTGTCGAATTCAGTTCGAAAACGAATTCACGACCCGTGCGTCTCAACCGGCGCTCTAAACCACTGAGTTAAACGGGTCATTGGGTAATGAGAAAACGCCTTTCCCAAAAAGGCGGTGTTGTGCTCTTTGCCACGCCACCATGGATTTTTTTATTATGATACAATCCTTTTTTATGTACGGCTGATGGCCATGCCGTACATGCATTGTTTGTGAATATACAACCTTTAATTTAAAAGAAAAAAGTAAATTAAAGTGGCGTTGCTGCAGAAAATTCTCTGTAGCAACGCCACCTGTTCCAACCACATCAACATTTGTAGATACAATTTCAGCTATTTCTCTAAAGTTACATAATGTACGAACACTTTCTATTATTTATATGTGATAAGTTTAATTTTAAACTCACAAATTGTGCCCTATATACTAATGTATTTTAGCAATTACTTCAGATTGACAGGAAAATTAAAAAAAAAAGATTTCATAAATGGAAATTATTTATTATAAATCCGTGTAAAAAATGGCAAAAATATATTTTACCTTTATAATAATTAAAAAAAAACTAAACAGAAAATCACTCTCAAACAAAGAAAAATCTCAAAAAAATACATACACCAGATTTACAGTGTATTTATGTATCTACATGTTATTATATTACTATAAATTCAAAAAAAGTCTGAGTTAAATACTTACTGAATATATATATATATAAATGGGAATTAATGTTTGTATTTTTTTTAATGCGAATCACTATTAATCATGTCATCATAACACTCCCATTTTGAATTACGACAGTAACAATATTTTTTATAATGACCCAATCCTCCATTTTCATGAAGTATATCCTATTACTGCGCCAAGTTTAAAAATTTTGTCAACAAGTAACAGTTCTAGAGAAACTTCGTCTAGAGATATATTTAAATCCAATTAAAAAAATATGAAATTGTCCAAAATTACATATTTTGTACATACTTTTCCATTACAAGCACTTACTTAACAATCAGTAACTGTTACATCTTCAATCATAGATATTGCCGAATTGTTCAATGAACTTACACCATAGTCAGATGCTATCCGAACACGGCAAGTTCGGACCGTACCTGTACAAGATTCGTGCGGAGACGACGCCCGGGTGTCGCCACTGTGCGGACCGCCCGGTGGACATGGTGGAGCACACAGTCGAGGTGTGCCCCGCTTGGGAAGAGCATCGCCGTGTCCTCGTGGGGGCGATCGGCGGCGATATCTCGCGCCGGGGCTTGGTTCAAGCCATGCTCCGGAGCGAGGAGGAGTGGCAGGCGGTCGCCTCCTTTTGCGAAGCAGTAATGCTAGCAAAGGAGGAGGCCGACCGCATTAGACAAAGGCGCACACGCCGCCGCCGCTGCCGGGATTCCGATCCCGATTTCCGGCCACCGTAGGCGCGGGCTCGCGGACGGTGGCCAATGGGTAGCTCGCTGTCCGTCCGTCCGGTAACAGACCGGTCCGAGCTCAGGTCGTCTGCGGCGCGCACTGTTCCCGCGCGCCTCAAGGAGTTGTCAGCAAACTGTAGGGGTCCAGCAGGGCCGAAGCCTACTGGGGCCAAAGGTTATGTGAGAATGTCACCACGGGCCCCGGGACAAAGGCAACGAATGGAAGGGTAGGTTTTTAGTCAGTAAAAGTCTGACACTATTTCCCACCCCACCCAAGGGTGGGATTTGTCATTGGATGATTTTACCTACCAAAAAAAAAAAACCATAGATAATGTTAGCAAATTTAATGGAATACAACGTTTTCTGGTTTCAGTTTTTTCGCAGACTGAACAAATTTTTGACACAGTTGCACTGAAAATTTCATCATAGAGAATTGTTTTCTACCACAAAAGTTACATTAAACCGTAATCAATCACTTCTAGATTTCCTTGAATTGACAATTCGTAATATTTTTTTAGGATTTCAGTTCTCATTTTTAATGGATTCACCGAAACATCTTTATGACGCAATGTACTAACCAGATTAGAAAAAGGCTTATTCAATGAACTGATAAACGCTGAAATATTAGCGTAGTCTGTACAAATTACTACCAAAGCAGTGTGCTTTTATATTTTGAAGAGATTTTAAATTTGGATTGAAAGGTGGATCCCGCATATTATTCTGCATTGGTAGATTAGCTAATTTATTTCTTAATACAATCGGTTACTGATTTTGTAATTATGGAATTAATTGTTTTTTTTTATGGGCTGTCAATTTGTTTTAACTTGACAACTGTGAATCATATCGTTATCAAGTCCATCAAACGAACATTTGAGTAAAACATTCCTATCATTTCTTCTTGTAATGATAAGTATTTTGCCATTACATACTTTACAGGTACCTCTGCACGTTACATGATAATCATCGGTAACAGAATTATTTTTTAAATTCCAAATGCATTTATTAGTAGTCCTTTGCCAAAATGCACTCTTGAAAAATACTCGTCCACTTAGCTTTAGGCATGTATCTTCTTCTTTGATATTTAATTGCAGGTTTCCTTGAATCATTCACCCCGATACGCAATTCAGGCTTCATCTCATGCCACAAATCTAAATCAATTTCAAAAGATTCCGATTCAACATTTTTAATGCTTCCGTCACTGGAACTCGAATCTTCTTTATAATATTTGAATCGATACTGCTGCTGTTGCTACTTTCTTCATGTGTCGAATCACCAAAAAAAAATCATAAAATGTCTTTTTACAGAAAGATATAACGCTTTTGGTGTCGTACGATATGTCAAATCCTTGCTCATATCTTTATAAACACTGGACTCACTGGACGGAAAGTTTTTAACACAATGAAATAACTCGTATGTATTTTAAAAACGCGTCTTTTTGTTCCTCAAGACACACTGACAAAATTTTTATTAAGTTTCGTGGTCATTTTACTCTTTAATTTCTAAAAAACCTTAGACTTTAAACAAGCAGGCGAAGAACTCAAAGCGAAGTAAATTATTTGTAACATTTTTCACAACTACCGTCATTTCTTTTTGTAAACTTCACAGATAACAGAAAAGACAAGATACGTTACGCAGTGAAAAATGTACCGGAACACCATGTCTCCAGTTATCCCTAGCATCACTGACTACTACATATGCAGCTATTGTTACGCAGTCCCGCACACACCCGCAAATTATAAATCAGATCATACTACACAGTAAATTATACACCTTATCTTCCTAAATACAGCGTATATTTTTCATGCACCATATAACTTACGCACACATAATACATAAACATCGATGTGCTGTGCAAAAGCAATTTATTTTACATTTACGCTAGTTATTGACTAAATAGAAAAGATCGTTTTTTTAATTTTTATAATGATATTTGTTTAGGTTCCAAAAACTAATTAAATAAAATTGTAAAATTTTTATCATAAAAATAAAAACACTAATTATTATTTATTCCCATTTGTCCACCGACTTTTGACCTACTATTTTACCAACTTACTTTACGAAAGTTGCTTACGTATTTCTCTACTACTCCAAAATAAATAATAATACATTATTTCACTTCGGATATCCAACCAATCGATATTGTGGTCGATAGCGGTAAGGTACTATTATATTCTGTGTCGATAGTCTATATTGGTGGATGTCTACAGGCGCAAGCGCAACTCTAACTCGGCTCAACTAACTGCGGCCGTAATAAGAAATACACCGCACTGATAAAGTATCGTTATGTTATTTTTACATTGCTTGTTCAGTTACTGAGCGTCAAAGTTACGTAATGGTTAAAGAGCAACGTATTTATTCTATGAATAATAAAGTCGCTTTGATATTTGAAAACAAAAATAAAGTAGTAAAAGCAAGGGATATTATTAGATTTGTTGTTTTTCCTAATTTTAAAGACAAATATACTATTAACATTGTACTTATTTATGGTAAGAGATTCCTTGATGACCCAGGCTTTTCTTTTCGCTTTAGTTTTTGCATAAAACCACTGAACAAAGCGGTATTTTAAAATTTATTTACGATCACGTTCGCGATGTAACTGACGGCCGTCAAACGGCTGTTTGCCGGTGTATGCCCTTGTTGAGCAAGCACCGCGGACGCAAACACGCCTCCTTGGCGCTTCTCTGTTTTCAATATTTCTATGGTAAACTTAAAAGTTTTTCAATGCGCTTAAAAACACGCAATTAAAAACAACGAAATTAAAAATGTTTTAATATAAAATAAACAAATAAATTTTCATAGATAATACTCGTACATGTCAATTGACTTAAATGTAACGCCTACACATTTTCTATATTAGCAATAAATCACACGCTAATGTAAGGATTTATTATTATTATATATGCTTTATTGTACACCATAACATGAACAAAAACAAGGAACTAAAACTAAAACACACCTATACAATGGGCTGGGCACGCCACGATCGAGGCGGTAAGGCCCCTCTTTGAGGCGTGGCTGGAAAGGCCCCACGGCGTCGTCACCTTCCGTTTGGCGCAGGTGCTGACCGAACACGGCAAGTTCGGTCCGTACCTGTACAAGATTCGTGCGGAGACGACGCCCGGGTGTCGCCACTGTGCGG
Organism: Leucania comma; assembly: GCA_958295575.1. Taxonomy (NCBI): domain Eukaryota; kingdom Metazoa; phylum Arthropoda; class Insecta; order Lepidoptera; family Noctuidae; genus Leucania; species Leucania comma. Next base: position 10,011,331 of record OY282469.1, read on the forward strand.
ACCGCCCGGTGGACACGGTGGAGCACACAGTCGAGGTGTGCCCCGCTTGGGAAGAGCATCGCCGTGTCCTCGTGGGGGCGATCGGCGGCGATCTCTCGCGCCGGGGCTTGGTTCAAGCCATGCTCCGGAGCGAGGAGGAGTGGCAGGCGGTCGCCTCCTTCTGCGAAGCAGTAATGCTAGTAAAGGAGGAGGCCGACCGCATTAGGCAAAGGCGCACACGCCGCCGCCGCCGCCGGGTCTCCGATCCCAATTTCCGGCCACCGTAGGCGCGGGCTCGCGGACGGTGGGCAATGGGTAGCTCGCTGTCCGTCCGTCCGGTAACAGACCGGTCCGAGCTCAGGTCGTCTACGGCGCGCACCGTTCCCGCGCGCCTCAAGGAGTTGTCAGCAAACTGTAGGGGTCCAGCAGGGCCGAAGCCTACTGGGGCCAAAGGTTATGTGAGACTGTCACCAAAGGCCCCAGGATAAAGGCAAGGAACGGAAAGGTAGGTTTTTAGTCAGTAAAAGTCTGACACTATTTCCCGCCCCACCCAAGGGCGGGATTTGTCATTGGATGATTTTACCTAACCAAAAAAAAAAAAAAAAAAAAACATACAATGGGCGGCCTTTTAATTTATGTACAAATTGTAATATAGTAGAATACTAATAACTTACCTAAGTATATAACTTACGACGAGACCTCGATGGTGCAGTGGTACAGGCAGTTGGCCGGAATGCAATAAGTCCCAGGTTCGATCCCCAGTCGGGTCAATTTGGGAAACGAACTTTTCTAAATTGGCTCGAGCCGATCTGGGTGTTTGAGGTACCTTCGTTGGTGTTATGAAAATCTTCTAATTACTACACTTTTTACTTAAGCTAAGTAATTGGGGTCAGATCAATCAATATGATGTCTGATATTTACGTATTCATTTGTATGTTGTATGTTTAGACTGGCCTCTTGGTCTAGTGGTTAGTAGTCCTGACTGCTACACCCGAGGGTGTGGGTTCAATTCCCGGAACCCAGGACAAATGTTTGTAATTCATCAATAATAAGTATGTATTTAGAAATATGTATGTTTGTTTATCAGTTGTCTAGTACCCATAACACAAGCTCTGCTTAGCTTGAGACTAGAAAACGTTGTGTGATAGTTCTGGATTATTGTTATTATGTAGGTAAGGATTTCTTTTTCATACGTACATACTGCATAGCATTCGTACATTGGCTATATTCAGAATTTAGTGTAAAACGGATTTATAATGAATAACTTCTGTTTATGAAATCTGTTTTGTTTAAATTTTCCGGTCCATCTGATGTAATCGCTAAAATACATTAGTATATAGGGGACAATTTGTGAGTTTAGAATTAAACTTAGAATTAACATATTTTTTCATACTTATCACATGTACATAATACAGAGTATTCGTACATTATATAACTTTAGAGGAATACCTGAAATTGTATCTACAAATGTTGATTACAGGTGGCGTTGCTACAGAGAATTTTCCGCAGCAACGCCACTTTAATTTACTTTTTTCTTTTAAATTAAAGGTTGTACATTCACAAACAATGCATGTACGGCATGGCCATCAGCCGTACATAAAAAAGGATTGTATCATAATAAAAAAATATACGGTGGCGTGGCTACAGAGCACCACACAAAAAGCGATGCTTGATCTGTTTCTTGATGCCTATTCTCAGGGGTGCTTGGCAGCCACTGCGCAGCGGCTCAGTAGTAGCCCCTATGACTTTATACCCAGCATATGCCCATTTGAATTTTAACACTAAAACAATAATATCTATCAGTTTTAAACATTACATGCACAAGTCAAATATTAATTTGGAACTTTTAAATCTTTATTATGCATAAATAACATGAAACTGTTGAAAAGCACTTGGCTAACATTATAATAGATAGAGCTTTTGTTACACATAAGGTGTTGGCTCGCTGCCCTCTTTTTCTTGTGAGCGTAGTTCAAGCGTAAAAGTGTGGAATGTCTTAATTTCAGTTTAGCAGATATTTAGTGTATGACGTCCTGTAAATGTTTATGGTAAGTTCAGATTTGTGCATCCAGCCATTCAGCAGATATTCAACAAAAACTGTTTCCGCCAGGACTACGTATTCTGAGCGTAACTTTTTTTTTCTATGGACATACAAGAAAACAAATACATACAATAATTAGTGTGTAACGAGATGTAAATGTGTATGTATAAATGAAATTTGTGTGTCTTATAATTACGAAGATATCCGAGTTTCCGCTGCGGTGACGTTTGCCAATTTGATGAAAATCATATAAAACGGTTTAGTAGAAAGTTATAATTTTTTATGCACGTTACTTTGGATTTGTGTGTAATGTGTGTAAAAGCAGAATTTGAAAAAAACATACCGTTCAGAAGATATAAAAGTAAACGTAAAATAAGGTTATTAGGTCAAAGCTCTTAAAATAGGAACTCTAGAGTCTAACTTTTTACATGTATCTATAACTTGTAAGGCTCTACAATGTCCTGCAAAGTTTCATGTATGTGCGCTAAGTAATTAATGAGCAATCGCATAATTACTACGACTGGACCACTATATTTTATGACATCCGATTATAGGACTTTTTAATGGAAAAAGCAAAATAAAATATATACCAATCATTAGTGTATTAATGCAACTAATCCTATTTGAAATTTCAGCTCATTACACTAAATAATTAAAGAGATATAATAAAAAGACCAGAACAACTACAAAACATGGATAAACCGACCAAGTTTGAATGGGTACGAAAAAGCGGCCGTGCAGTACTTAGACCTAACGTTCTAAAATTTCCAGTATAATGTTGTTGGACCTGCGATCCCCCTGCCAAGGCCAAGGGCAAGGTCCCTAGGCCCATCCCCGCGAGGATGCTCACCGCCGCGGCTGCCCCGCTGGCTGCCGCCGCCATCGCCTCCGCAGACGCCGCCGCCGCTACCACCGCGGCAGGACCCTCACGGAGGGCCCGGGAGGAGACTGTAATGGACTGTCAATAACGGCTCCATTACGTCTCCTCCAGGCGAATATCAACCACTGCGCCCCCGCTCAGGATCTGTTGCTCCAGAGCATGGCGCAGTGGTCGATCAACATCGCCGTTGTCTCCGAGCCGCACTTTGTCCTGCCCAGAGCCGACTGGGTTCAGGACCTGACCGGCTCGGTGACACTCATTTCGTCGGCCGCCGCCGGTACCCCGGCACTCGAGGCCGTCAAGAAAGGCCGGGGTTGCGTGGCAGCACGGTTCGGGGACATAGTGGTGGTAGGCGTCTACCTGTCCCCGAACAGATCTCTCGCCGAACTGGACAGCTCCCTTTTGGAGCTGGATGCCGTCATTGCTGGGTTTGACTCCAGCCTCCCCGTGGTCGTTTGCGGGGACTTCAACGCCTGGAACGAGGCTTGGGGTTCCCGGTTCACGAACCAGCGAGGTCGAAGGGTGGAGGAATGGGCCCTAGGACAGGGCCTAGTCGTACAAAACCGGGGTTCTGTCCCCACGTGTGTGCGGATGCAGGGCGAGTCGGTGGTGGACATTACGTTCGCCAGCCCTGCACTGGCACCGCGCGTCGTCGACTGGCGCGTCATAGAGGAGGTGGAGACGTTCTCCGACCACCGGTACATCCGGTTTGACGTCTCCGCCCAGACCTCGACCGTGCCGGTCCGACAGACCCCGTGTGGTCCGCGTTGGGCGCTGAGGCAGCTGGACAGGGACCTGCTCCAGGAAGCCGCGATAGTACAGGCCTGGGTGCAAGCACCGGACAGGCCTGTCGACATCGACGTCGAGGCGGACTGGTTCCAGGCGGCCATGTCGCAAATCTGCGACGTGGCCATGCCCCGAGTCCGGCCAGGACGTGCCCGGCGCCAAGTACACTGGTGGTCGCCAGAGATTGCGGCACTGCGCGATGCGTGCAATGCTGCGCGACGCCGGTATACTAGACACCGCAGGCGCCGCACCCGTCCACCGGGTGCGGAGGCCATGGAGGCGGAGCTGTATGAGGGATACAGGGCGGCAAAACGCACCCTCCGAGCGGAGATAAAGCGGGCCAAACTCGAGGCCCGCAACGTGTGGCTGGAGTCTCTGAACGTCGATCCGTGGGGACGCCCATACAAAATGGTGATGGAGAAACTCCGCCCATGGGCTCCCCCGCTGACTCAGAGTCTCCGGCCCCAGCTCGTGGAGGGTGTGGTGAGCGCTCTGTTCCCTACGCGAGGGGAGCATACTCCCCCGCCTATCGCTCCGCCACCAGCAGCGGTGTCCGATGCGGACCACGACGGCAACGACGGCAACAATGCTCCAGAGGTGACCGAGGTGGAGATGAGAGTGGCGGTGCGAAGGCTGAGTGCCAAGAACACCGCCCCAGGACCCGATGGATTGCCTGGAAAAGCCTGGGTCCTGGCCATGGAGGAACTCGGGTCTCGACTGAGAGGGCTCTTCAGCGCATGCATGGAGAGGGGCCAGTTCCCGCTTCGCTGGAAGACGGGGAAACTGGTCCTTATCGCGAAGCCGGGGCGCCCCGCGGACTCTCCGTCCGCGTATCGGCCCATTGTGCTGCTCGACGAGGTGGGCAAGCTCTTTGAAAGAGTAATTGCAGACCGCCTCGTCGTGCATCTGGCACGGAAGGGGCCGGATCTTGCGGACGGCCAGTTCGGATTTCGCAGGAGGCGCTCCACTGTGGACGCCATCATGCGCGTGCGAGCCCTCACGACGGGGGATGCGGTGTCCCGGGGCAGGTGTGTCTTGGCGGTGTCTCTGGACATCGCCAACGCCTTCAACTCCTTGCCCTGGAGTTGCATTGGTGGGGCACTCCGGTACCACCGGGTGCCCGACTACCTCTGTCGGGTGATCGAGGCCTACCTGTCGGACAGGTTCATCATCTACCCCGGTCATCAGGGGGAGCTGAAACGGCGAGAGATGTCGTGCGGTGTTCCGCAGGGATCGGTACTAGGGCCGCCCTTGTGGAACATCGGGTACGACTACGTGCTGCGCGCCGACCTCCCCGACGGGGTCAGCGTGGTCTGTTACGCAGACGACACGCTGGTCCTGGCGCGGGGACGGTCGTACCAGGCGGCGGTCGAACTAGCGACGCGCGGGGTTGCGACAGTCGTGGAGAGGATACAGCAGTTGGGACTCGAGGTGGCATTGCACAAGTCCGAGGCCATGTGTTTTCACGGCCCTCGGAGCGCGCCACCTCCGGGCTCCCAATTAACGGTAGGAGGAGTTCACATCGGCGTCGGGTCGACGATGAAGTACCTGGGACTCGTCCTCGACAGCCGGTGGAACTTCAAGGAGCACTTCCGACGTCTGGCTCCCAGGTTGAATGCGACTGGGGCTGCGCTCAAGCGGCTCCTGCCGAACCTAGGGGGTCCAGACGCCTCCTGCCGGAGGCTCTACGCAGGCATCGTTCGGTCCATGGCCCTTTACGGTGCGCCGGTGTGGGCGCCATCGCTACGGAAGCGAGTGGCGGCCCGGCTAACCGCCTGCCAGAGGGTCATGGCCATCCGGATGATCCGCGGATACCGTACGGTGTCCTGCGAAGCGGCGAGCCTCCTTGCTGGCCTACCACCATGGGATTTGGAGGCAACAGTCCTTGCACACATGCATGACTTACGCGTGGAGATGCAACGTCGGGGCGAAACTCCGCTGCCGCGACAAGTCGCGGCATGGCGGACAGAGCTCCGGCGGGATCTCATGGTGAAATGGCGAGAGCGATTGTCGCAACCTCGTGCTGGGCACGCCACGATCGAGGCGGTAAGGCCCCTCTTTGAGGCGTGGCTGGAAAGGCCCCACGGCGTCGTCACCTTCCGTTTGGCGCAGGTGCTGACCGAGCACGGCAAGTTCGGTCCGTACCTGTACAAGATTCGTGCGGAGACGACGCCCGGGTGTCGCCACTGTGCGGACCGCCCGGTGGACACGGTGGAGCACACAGTCGAGGTGTGCCCCGCTTGGGAAGAGCAGCGCCGTGTCCTCGTGGGGGCGATCGGCGGCGATCTCTCGCGCCGGGGCTTGGTTCAAGCCATGCTCCGGAGCGAGGAGGAGTGGCAGGCGGTCGCCTCCTTCTGCGAAGCAGTAATGCTAGTAAAGGAGGAGGCCGACCGCCTTAGGCAAAGGCGGACACGCCGCCGCCGCCGCCGGGTTTCCGATCCCAATTTCCGGCCACCGTAGGCGCGGGCTCGCGGACGGTGGGCAATGGGTAGCTCGCTGTCCGTCCGTCCGGTAACAGACCGGTCCGAGCTCAGGTCGTCTACGGCGCGCACCGTTCCCGCGCGCCTCAAGGAGTTGTCAGCATACTGTAGGGGTCCAGCAGGGCCGAAGCCTACTGGGGCCAAAGGTTATGTGAGACTGTCACCAAAGGCCCCAGGATAAAGGCAAGGAATGGAAAGGTAGGTTTTTTAGTCAGTAAAAGTCTGACACTGTTTCCCGCCCCACCCAAGGGCGGGATTCGTCATTGGATGATTTTTACCTACCACAAAAAAAAAAAAAAAAAAAAAGTATAATGTTGTTATTGTGTTGAATGATTTCGTACAGGTGCGTACACAATTGTTTTGCAGGAAATAAAATAACTTTCTATTAATAAAAGTATTTATTAGGTAACGATTTAACTAAAACAAATAAACGACATTAATAAAAAATAATAAAATAGGAACTAACAGTAAGTATCTAAGTACGTGATTTATGATCTTACCTTGTTTATCTTCCAATCATTCTCACTACTGGCTCAATAAGTATCAATAAGTATGGTTCACAGTCACTTACACTAGCTACGTCAATATCCGAATCCAGTAAGTACCTACATAATATTACGTTGATGGCAAAATAAACAGTGCATACGCACGTTGTCCTTGACTGCACATTTGTGACTGTTACTAAACAAAACGGAACAGGAAGCGCGCGCTCAGAAGATACTTGCCTACTATTCAAACATGAAGTCGAAGCGAATGCCGCATGCCGGTTTTCGCAGGATTCCCGCCATTCTGTCTGTCAAACTCCAAGCGAATGCTAGAATTGCGGGATCCGCGTAGATTATAAAATATTGAGTGTTCTATTTGTAGGGTACCTACTTATCCAAGAACGTAAATAAGAAGTAGTAAAGTCTACAATGAAGTCTAGAAAATGTTAAGCATAAAAAACTGGGCAAGTGCGTGTCGGACTCGCACACTGAGGGTTCCGCACAAAACAAACTTACGTAAATGTGTGAGCCCGACTCGCACTTGCCCAGTTTTTGTCTATTTTTGTATTTGAGTTGATTGCTTGCCTGTGGAATTTTGAGGAGCACTTCGACGACGGCGGTGTGTTTTCGCCGTTGTCTGATGCGGTCGGGCTCCTTTCGCTAGCATTACTGCTTCGCAGAAGGAGGCGACCGCCTGCCACTCCTCCTCGCTCCGTGCGTAGACCGCAGGCGTTCCGCTGGGCCGCTGTAAAGGGCAATGAAAAGAACGATGCCTGCATAGAGCCTCCGGCAGGAGGCGTCAGAACCCTTAGGCAGGAGCGGCTTGAGAGCAGCCCCAGTCCTATTCAGTCTGGGAATTTTGGTGGAATTTTGACGCCCAGACGTCGGAAGTGCTCCTCAAAATTCCACAGGCAAGAATATCTTAGATGTGAAGTAGTAAAACAGTATATAGTGAAAAAATATGATTACCCGCTTTCTTGATGTCCCCATTAAAGTTTCAGCTTTTCTCGAAATGCTACTCTCGGAATGCAACCAGCTATTTGTGTTTTAGTGTTTTATTAATAAGATACTCGCCTATTTTTTATTATAAGTTAAATTTTTGAGTTTGAATCTATTAAGTCCTTGTGACATTTTCCATTTAAAATAAAGAATTATTTTTATTTAAGATATTTCCTATTTCTTTTCGTTTTATCTGAGTATCAAGTGCACTATTTAACAAAGAAGTTTTACTTTCAAGTGGAGGTAGTAACAAAGGCAAATTGTAATCACCCTTCTAACAACTTACTACTGCAGTAGTAAGAAAGGAAATCAAATTAACAGTATTACCATACCAGATCCGCATCATCCACATAGAAAAAAAAAACAAAAAGTAAACTTAATTTGGAACATTAATTGTGCATAGGTACGTGCGGTCACAAAAAAAATATTTTTTTGAAACGTTTAAAAATGGAATACTTTCTTTTTTTAAATACTGTTCATTTTCCTTCTAAACCTCAATACACTTTATTTCTAGTAAAAAAAGTTGGTAACTCTACCTTCAAGGACCACTAGCGCCTTAATTGAAATTAAAACCGCCGCGCTGGTTTTGTTTTTAACGCACTTTTAGGCCGTGTTTACGGAGACTCGGCGCGTTGGGCGTTTCATCGTACATTGCAGCAGCGGGCCGCGTCATCGCTCACCGCTCGCGCAAACACAGACATATGGCAATGTACGATGGACCGCCCGACGCGCCGCGTATCCGTAATCGAGCACTTAGATAAACACAATGTGCTATACAAATACTTTATTGCCTTTTCTAGCATTTTTACAAACCACATTTTGTATTATTTACGAGTTATGATTTTTTAAACTGGCGGCGCGGCGTTTGTAAATATTACGTCTGCCAAATAAATGCATTTGTTAATAGGTTTTTTTTATGGTAGGTAAAATCATCCAATGACAAATCCCGCCCTTGGGTGGAGCGGGAAGTAGTGTCAGACTCTTACTGACTAAAAACCTACCCCGTTCCATTCTTTGCCTTGGTCCCAGGGCCCCGGGTGCCATTTTCACATACCCTTTGACCCCAGTAGGCTTCGGCCCTATTGGGCCCCTACAGTTTGCTGACAACTCCTTGAGGCGCGCGGGAACAGTGCGCACCGTAAACGACTTGAGCTCGGACCGGTATGTTACTGGACGGACGGACAGCGAGCTACTCATTGCCCGCCGTCCGCGAGCTCGCGCCTACGGTGGCCGAAAATCGGGATCGGAATCCCGGCGGCGGCGGCGGCGTGTACGCCGTAGCCTGATGCGGTCAGCCTCCTCCTTTGCTAGCATTACTGCTTCGCAGAAGGAGGCGACCGCCTGCCACTCCTCCTCGCTCCGGAGCATGGCTTGAACCAAACCCCGGCGCGAGAGATCGCTGCCGCCGATCGCCCCCACAAGGACAGGCGATGCTCTTCCCAAGCGAGGCACATTTGTTAATAGGTACAGATGCATTTATTAAATTGTAATAATTTCGTAAGTAAACGTCGTCAGTAAACAATCACGTAATCACTACTACAAATTTGTAGGTACTATTTTTTATCACAAATTCGTCAAGAATTGTGTACGCATCTGTACGAAGCTATTACACTATATTACACTGGAAATTTTAGAACGTTAGGTCTAAGTACTGCACGGCCGCTTTTTCGTACCCATTCAAACTTGGTCGGTTTATCCATGTTTTGTAGTTGCTCTGGTCTTTTTATTATATCTCTTTAATTATTTAGTGTAATGAGCTGAAATTTCAAATAGGATTAGTTGCATTAATACACTAATGATTGGTATATATTTTATTTTGCTTTTTCCATTAAAAAGTCCTATAATCGGATGTCATAAAATATAGTGGTCCAGTCGTAGTAATTATGCGATTGCTCATTAATTACTTAGCGCACATACATGAAACTTTGCAGGACATTGTAGAGCCTTACAAGTTATAGATACATGTAAAAAGTTAGACTCTAGAGTTCCTATTTTAAGAGCTTTGACCTAATAACCTTATTTTACGTTTACTTTTATATCTTCTGAACGGTATGTTTTTTTCAAATTCTGCTTTTACACACATTACACACAAATCCAAAGTAACGTGCATAAAAAATTATAACTTTCTACTAAACCGTTTTATATGATTTTCATCAAATTGGCAAACGTCACCGCAGCGGAAACTCGGATATCTTCGTAATTATAAGACACACAAATTTCATTTATACATACACATTTACATCTCGTTACACACTAATTATTGTATGTATTTGTTTTCTTGTATGTCCATAGAAAAAAAAAAGTTACGCTCAGAATACGTAGTCCTGGCGGAAACAGTTTTTGTTGAATATCTGCTGAATGGCTGGATGCACAAATCTGAACTTACCATACACATTTACAGGACGTCATAGACTAAATATCTGCTAAACTGAAATTAAGACATTCCACACTTTTACGCTTGAACTACGCTCACCTTTTTCTTTTGTGATTAATTACTGAAATGTTAGAAATAATATAAAAAAAGACTATTTTATCCGACCATAATGGTCGGATAAAATAGTCTTACCATAACCATTTCTGTGAAACTAGATAATATGTTTGAAAAACAAAAATTAGAAAGGACTTACTCCCTACGTTTATATTCTTGTTACAGGTATCACAACAAGTCTTGACTAACTTATATTATTCAGGTTCACCTGATTCACTACCATCCCACTTAGAAGATGAGGTGATAGCAAAGGCAAAGCAGGACTTGATCTCAATCATATCTGATTGTAATTTTGATTTACATAAAATTAAAGATGCAATTGACAGCAAGGGGTGGCCTCAAGAAAAAGTGAAATGTTTTTATGAATTATTAGAAACCAATAAATCTGAAGTTCTTCATGCAGCTTTGAATCACTATAACAGTAGCTACTGTGACACAGTTGTTAATTTTGATTGGTTTTTAAAATTTGTTCTTGGTACCAGTGAAATGAAAACATTGAAGTATCCACTGCTACAATTGATGATGTCTACGTTAAATAAAAATGGAAAACAGAACAAAATTATGTATGATACCAAAAAAGATATATTATGGAAAATGATAAATGCATTAGAGTCTATAAAATAAAGATAATTATGTTATGAAGTATTTGTTTTTGTACCATTATGATTTCAGAACAAGTAATTCATATAAAGTGTGGAAAAATAAGTCAGGACCTGGAGGGAAACTAGCTTAAATCCTTAAGTTGGCTCATTTTACCTATAGGAGACACTCATTTATTAAAAAAAAATAACTGCATTCAAAGATTTTCTAAAACTCGCTTTCCTCACCCGGGACTCAAAACCAACTAAAATTTAAAAAAAAAAAAACAATTCGCTATTTTATTATTGATTGAAAAATGATGTCGGATTATCGAACGAAGCTGTTTCGTATAAAATTCCGTATTACAGGTTGGCGCGCCAGAATGAAAAACGTTACGATACGTTCAATCAAATCTTTAATACGCCGCATTGAAAGTTTTTTTATGGCACGTCCTAAAGTTTCAACGGCTTTAACTTGGTTTTGATATTAATTTTACAAAGAACACGCTCGCCTATTCCAATAATTCCACACAGTCGTTGCGCAGACACTCTAATATCTGTGCTTGAGATACAAAACTACACCAGTTTTACATCACAATATTCACCAGGAATCAATTTATGAATAATTAGAACAGCCACCGAACTTCACTCAAAGAAATCTCGCCAAAAACTCTTCCCAGCCGATATTAACCCTTCAGTCAAAGACTACGTCTCTTCGTTAACAAACAGGTGGTGAGTGCTCTTAACTCCAAAGTGAAATTAACTAATCTTTTTAACTGAAGGTTCTCTTTGAAAGTATTTAACTAACTTGATGAAGTGGCCTTCGCATTATTTAAGGCGCGGCCCCACAGCGGCGCACGGAGAAGCTACGCACGTGTATTAAGCTTCGCTTTGTAAGAAAATGTATGTGGTGGTGTCCACTGCAACCCACGGAGAGGCTACGCACGAATTGACGTCATTGATACACGCGTGGCTTGCTCGAATAGGCGCATAGGGTCTACGTTTCCACTGGAGTACACGAATATGACCCACGACTATGTAAAGTTCGCTTATCGTAGCGTAGTTTCATTGCAGTGGCACGTGTGTAGCCTCTCCGTGTGCGTGCGCCGGGCCACGCTATACATAGTCTTCGTGTACTCCAGTGGTAACGTAGACCCACGTTGTCAAAGAAATGAATACAAACTATTAAGCAACTTTCTTGGTGTACAATAAAGGTTTTATTCTATTCTATTCTTAAATGTGCCGCGTGTCCGTGTACAGCATGCGCCGCGGTGGGGCCGTGCCTTTAAAGACGTGTATGAACTTATATGCAAGGGTGGGGGGCGCTATTTATGTAATAAAAATAAAAAAGTCAATTATTTTTTAAATATTTATTGATTAGAGACATTCACACATCAACATTAAGTTTCAATAATTGGATTAACATAATTCCCTATTATAATTTTACTAATTAATTCCACATTTCATAGTGAGCAAATAAGTAAATTTCTTTGAATTACATAAACCTCAGTCAATTTTGAGTTACCATAGTAAGAAGATACTTAAAAACAAACCATAACTGCTACTGGAAAATGTTTGGAAGTGATTTTAGTTCTAACAGGAATGATATCATGATATTAATTTCAAACATATAAATTGGAAACAATTGGAACTACAATATCAGTTCTAAGGGGAGTTAATTTATATATTGATACTTACAATTTCCTACAAATATATTTAAGACACCTCTAGCATAGTGTTGAGTCTTCTTGCTGGAGTTAGTAGTAAATTGAACGATCAACTTTCGTATTACGAGATCGTTTTGACAGTTTACGAAGTAATTAGAGTGCATACACGCAATATTACAGAATTTCAGACAATCTAGTTTGCACTTGATATGGAATGTCTCACTCACGTTTACAGTTTATATATCAGGAGAACTTCTCCAAATCGTGCAGTGTGTCACATTTTAATTTCATAAAAAATGTATAAAATTACAAAAATGATCTTGAAATCATATGATTACTGGACATATAGTAGGTATTAGAGAATGAATATTGTATAGTAATATCAAACCTTATAAGTCATCTAATTGTATTTTACGAATGAGGTTGAAACCAATATACTAATAGCGGTTGATAATAACCACACCGCTTTTACTAACTTGTTACACATACTACAATTCTAAATAGTACAATATAATCATGTCTGTATAAGTTTATAAATTGTATAGTAATCACAAACTTGGCCACTGAATATCAATTTCAAACGATAAATCCATCCTCATTCATTTAATTTAGATACAACAACCACACGCTACTTTACGAAAAATGCCTAAACATGTTCATAATCTTACATATAGGAGCAACTTTCCGTCATTCACTAAATGAATTCAAATTTTATGAGCTTGCCTTACAGAGAGCTGCTGACAGACTAATTTTATACAACTTAAAATAACCTAGAATTAAACACAATGAATATAGCATAAACTAGTGAGATTTCATATTCCCTCATACTTAACAATTTACAAGTTACTTCAAACTTCAATTTGATAATTAACATAATGTATGTATTACGAGTAAATGAAATCGGTGTTCATATATACATAATAAAATAATGTTTCAAATTATATCTACTAAACTGATGACACTGATCATCATTGACGGGTCTACGTATCGTATTCTGCAAGAAATATTACTTTCTGTGTATAACACAATGTTTCTGATACAGTACATTTTATTTTCTACTTTTTCGTACACAATGCACTACCAATTTATACCAGAATGGGATGTGATTTGCGTCGGCCAAAACTCGGAACACGTTTTTAATTAAAGTCAATTTATAGTAATTAAAATCAATAAAACTAAATAGGTATTAAAATGGCCTCATTTTCAAGTTTTTCGAGAACATCCCTGATTTTAAAACATGTTTCTGTTATTGAAAAGATGTTTAAAATCTTCTATCTCTAGGCTCTGTGGTCGAATATTCAATAAAATTTCTTCTAAAAACATGACGCATAGGTCATATAACTGCTATCGCATTGCACGGAAAAGTTTATTTTGCGTTTAGAAAAGATGATCAAAAATATCACAAATAAAATTTATCTGAAGAAGAGCTGCACGTAATAGCAACGTGGGAGTGCTATTAGATAAGAGCGAGCGACACGAGACAACGTCAAACTTATACCCCTGTAATAATGGCACCAACTTATCGCACCGTATACTGTCTAGATATAACTTTGTTAATGTAATATAATTATAAAAACTCGATTCTAGCGAATAAAATGTATAAAATCTTAATTTTATAGAAGCAAAGCACGCTAAACTTACAGTATAATCAATCTATACGAAACGTCACATCTGAACTGAAAACCACATTATTGACGATGTAAATATAATTGATCGAACTTAGTTCGACAATACACCACAGTACTAAATCGAAATAAATTAAAGGCTCATTTTAGACACGGTAACGTGTCATGGACAATGGGTTGCGATCGTCTGTGGTGTTTAGTTGGCCACCGCTACGTCGCCCGTCGTCTCCTGCAAATGAAAATCATTCGAAATATTCATATAAATCAAATTTAACATCAAATAATTATCACTTAAAAAAAATCACTTTGATTTAGAATTTTATAATACACATTTTTACTGTACCATTTCCGTTTTGAGTTCTGGCACATCCGGGATTTCCGGGATCAATTCTGCCAATTTGTCGCTTACAGGGAGGGGATCCTGTAATAACAATTTAGTTATTAGTACATTCTCGAACTTAGTAAATCAGTTCAAACATGATAAACATGGATAAATGAATGGAATACAAAACAGGCATTGAATACATAACAAATTGTTATGATACATACATACATGGAACAATACGAATGCATATTAATTAACTAGAAATACGATAAGAAAATAATGGCACAATGTATTTTTGTATTACACATTGTTATAGCACCGTGGATGCTTCCAGATTGGTCCCATTTTTTTCAAAATCCAGTTCTTATGATGGGATCCATGAAGAAACTCCTCAAATATTATTAGGCAACCATATAGTGATTTAGAGCAGTGGTGGCAGAGTGATAACGGCCCCAATTTATGAGTTGTAGATCGCGGGTTCAAACCCAGCCAGGCGAATTACTTTGTATCATTTATTTCATCACCACTGCTCTCAAAACGGTGAAGGAAAAAACATCGTGAGAAAACCGACCCGTCTTAGAACCAAAAATTCGAAAACTTGTGACATCCACGAATCCGCACTGGGCCCGCTTGGCGGATTACGGCCCATTCCCTCTCGTAGAGAGGAGACCCGAGTCCTAGCAGTGGGAACATTATAAGGCTGATGCTGCTGCTATATAGTGATTTTGATATTTTCATTGAGAACTTAAGTATTTACAGTCAATCATTTGATGATGACCAGAAATTACCAACGGAACTTCATACTCACACTATAACATGATGATATCACAATGAAGATAGTTAAGCGACTATGACTATACAAATAAATAAATGATTGTCAATAGTTATGTTGAAAATGGTATCTTCGAAGTGACCTGCGGGCCTAAAAATGTCACATGAGCAATTCATCTAGAGTAAATCATATCCCGAATTCCTAGCAGATCATAAGCAATTCTTCTAATTTTCGTAAAATGGTTGCTGTATAAAAAAATATGATTCATATATTGATTCAACAAAAGTGGCCTTTTTAGAGCTGCAGATCTGATGATGGAGCCGAAAGGTGGAAGGTAGACACGGCAACTTCATAATTAAAACAATATATCCTAGCAATGTTTGGGTTAATTGGAATTGTCATGAGAAATAGGCATTCTGTAACCTGAGTGTATCGCAACTAAAAACGGCAGTTTGCGGCTAATTTGAAGGCGCCCTAAGCACGGTACTCTAAGTGATACTACTGATACTAGTGAGAGAAGAACAGCTTAGACAAACATTAATTTAGTTTTATGATTGAAACAACAATCTGAATACATCATCTTATTCGATAAATTCTTTTAAAGATATTTGTTAGAAAATTACTTCGGCAATAATTTTCAGGTTGCCGTTAAAAAAAAAACACGATAACGATGGTAATTGACGTACCAACGCTGCGCGACTTTATCAAAATAATGAAGGTGCCAAACAAATTGAAATACATTTACTGATACTTATACATTTACTGATGTATGTTTAAGTACTTGTTCATCACTCACGCTTCTAAGACTGAACAGATTTGGATACAATTTGGAACACAGACCATGAAGTAGGTCTTGATATTAAACATATTCGCTTCTTGATTACGTGACAGTGAAAATTGGTATAGTTTTATTTTACTAAGGCAGTTGTGTTGAATGTTTGCGTATATAGAGAATCCCGCAACTTTACAGGTGTCTTTTTTTTTTTTTAATACTACTAAAAACGAAAGCGCCAGGGCGCTGAATTGTAATTGTCTTTAGTTTTTTGTATTTTGCAGGTCATATTGACACTGTGACTTGCAAAAACATTAAAACAACAAAAAAAAATGCATTTCGCGGGCTACCTATGCACACCGCTTAAAATAAAAAAAGAAGATTAAAATCTCAATCCCGCAAACTCCCGGGATCCGCGGGATTGCCGACTTCAATCCCTCAGGCTTGCGGGATAGCGATTTTCATGCGGGGTTGGATTCCTTAAGTGTGTAGGTTTAATCACGTACCTGCATTTTTTTTTACTGTAAACACATTCTCTTAGAAAAAGACATCCAAGAGAAACCTGTTTTCGACAAATACAATAAGTTAATAATATGTATGTCGAAGTCATTTCACAATAAGTTAATAATATGTATGTCGAAGTCATTTCGTATAACACACCGAATTACACTTAGACGCGTCGGATTGAAAAACGTCGCTGTAATGTAATATGGATTGATTTGAAAAATCTTTTAGTGTTGGATAGCCTATTTACCGAGGAAGGCTATAACATCACGCTAAAACAACCGGCAGCGGAGCATTCACCAAAGAAAGGGTTGGAGCCGCAGGGGACAGTTCTTCTATATGTCCATTCACTATTTACAGAGATCATGAAATCTGTCTATTCTGACAAAACTATATTTGAAAAGCTAATAATGACAGTCTTCACTATTAGTCTGCTTCTCCTTTTATGTTTTTGTTACCAGGGCGGGTCAATAAGCCCGTGGCTTTTTGAATGTCACACTGATTTTTGGATGACAACTAATTTTATTTTTTAGTCTCTTTTGAGCACTTTGACCAGCGCATATCTAATTTTTTTTATCTCTTCCAAAAAATACGTTTTGTGGATCAAAACTATTTGTTTGCGAAATGTCTTCATTATTGGAGTCAAATCTCTTTCCGCCGAGACAATTCTTTAAGTTTGAAAACAAGAAGTATTCACTTAAAGCTAAACCAGGAGAATAGGGTGGACGAGAAAGCAATTTGTGGCCTAATTGATATGAATGAATTTTAGCCACGGAAACTGCCTATGTGTGCACCTGCATTGTCTTGGTAGTCATGCGAGGTGCCTATGGCCTCCACAATCTCTCGCACTTTTAACCTCCGATCTTCCAACAACGTATCGTGAATTTTTTCGATTGTTTTGGGGTTTGGAGACCTCATTTTGGCTTCCAGAACGTTTGGCATCTTCCGTGCTTGCAGGGCCACAACGAAATTCAGTAACCACTTTTTTACCATTGGAATAGATGGTGCAGAGTCTCTTATAGTATTTATCAAGCTTAGCTTTCGCTGGAGTAATGGTTTTTTTTCACAAAAAATATTGTTTAATGGGCACACGATATTCATTTTTCTATTTCCTACTCAAATGAGTATCCGCCCTCGTGTATGTTTATAGACCCTCGTGTATGTTTATAGATTATAGTAAATCTTGTTTTATGAGTCCTTTTGCTTCGGTAATGTTTACAAAAAGTTAATTCACGCCGGTTGTTAGTAATACTCCCCTGACGTTACTAAAGAGGCTATCATTGATAAAATGATTTTTAAATCATTTTACTTTTGGCTTACTCTGAATTAATTAATTAATTTAAAACAGTCTGCAAAAATTGTAACAAAATTATAGATTAACGAGTGTGAAATTGATAATTTGCGACCAAAATAAGTAATCTGCCAGGAAAAAATCTTCTTATAATTCTCGTCACACAAGTTGAACCATCATGGGGGCTGCGTGTAACTTTAGCAACGGGCTAAAGTTATTTGCCACGTACTATACAAATGTGCAATAATTATGTGAAAAAGCGCGACAGTGCATAAGTTTAACCTCTGTGGGGTTCGCTCTGTGATGCAACGTTAGTGCTTATTCAGCATAAAAATAATTGATGCGCCTTCTTTCTAATACTTTAGTTATTGGATAGTAAACTAAAGTAAAAAAATCAGTATCCACAATGTTTTCTGTATCGAAATAAAGCTAATCCGATAACACAGTTTCTGACTGTAGCATTCTGGATTAAACGATTGGAAAAATATTTTTCTATACGAAAATCGAAACCATACGTGAAGGCAACGTCCAATACATCAATATTCAAATAATTAACTTATTTCTCCAAAGTTTGCTGTTTTAATAAAAACAAACACCAGTTTCAGCGTGTTTGTTTATTTAAATTTTTTGATAATCTCCTCCAAGATAATTTCGACGCAGAATTCATTCAACAGGACGTCGAATTTCATACGCAGGTTTCGCTTCATCATACTGTACATATTTATCAGCATGTCAACGACTGAACAAACGAGCAATAATGAGGTCGCAATCAAATTCTTTGTCAAGAATAGTAAAGCAGTGACCAAATTGGTTGCAATAACAGTTTCATAAAAGCACAGACACACACAGCCACATCCACAAATTGTTAATAACACTAACGATATAGACTCAATTCGAGCACCTAATTCAAGGGTGCCTTAAAATGTTATAAGTTCCATTCTCTTTTAATAGCTGGACATTGTTTTTATAAGAAGAGATATGTTATCTCATTAGGAACCCATTAATAAACGCAGCAGCTTTTCTGAGTATTACGGCCAAAAGTATGTTAATAAGGTGGTCATCATGAAAACTGAAAAAATCATTGGTCTTGCTTATAATACTGCAAAATATTTCGACTCCAAAGTTACGTGTCTGTACCTGACTCACACAAACAGTGTACAACAAAAATGAATTGCTGCTTTTGTCCGCTTGCAAGTTTACACGTGAGTTCGTAATTACACGGTTTTTTTAACGGAAATATGGATTGGACTCGACGCTTCTGACGACATTCTAGTGAAATTTATTTATCCCTCATAAAACAATGTATTTCTATTCAGCGGGGCGCCTCGAGTTAGGGCAACAAAACTAGTGGCATTGCTTTGCTTGTTCATGTACCTCACGAATTTACTGATCAAATCCAATGTACCTCAACCATTTTGATAGAAATTACGATTAAGAAGGCGCTTAATCGTAATTTCTATCAAAATGGTTACATTGGATTTGATCAGTAAATTCGTGAGGTACATTTGAAGAAGCAAAGCAATGCCACTAGTTTTGTCGCCCTAACTCGGGGGGCCCCGCTGGATAGAAATACATCTTAAAACACAGAAGCAAGTGTTAGTACTTTTATAATTATTATGAACGAAAATAAGTTCTAAACTTGTAGAGAATAGAACCAAAGTAAAATGAATTTATGTAACAATGATCAACTGTGCGAGTCAAATTAATAGGACTAATGATCAAAAATAATACGATAATAATATATGAAAATGTGTTATCACAAGCCTACTTTACGTCACCATGCTAGCATATTAATACGTAACCATATCACAATTTCAAGCATTTAGGAAGGGGAAAGGATAGGAATGCAGCCTCGGGCTGTATTCGTTACTGTGTCAGATCGATCACATTCGTTATATTCTCCTGGTTATTAACGGTTCACTCATGCTGGTAGAGAAATGCACATGAATCTAAATACGATATCTGTTAACGGGGAAACTCAATCGCTTCTTATTATACAGAACTAATTCCACTACAAAACAAGAGGGTCCGGTCAGTATTCACCTGTGGCGAGGCGGGCGGGGAGGCGCACAGCTCGCTGGGCGGCAGCGGGAACGACTCGGACGCGTCATTGCTGGCCGCGGCCGACTCGTTCGCCTCCGACAGAGACGGCGGCAACGAGTCCTCGGGAGTCGTCGCCGTCCTCACAGGTTCAATGTTCTTCATTTCCTTGGAGTCGATCGGTGGCATTATTTCTGATGTTTCCTTTGCTTCCTCGATGTTGCCATTACACTCTATTGTTTCAATTACGTTGCCGAGCGAGTCTTTGGACTTAGCCTTAACATTTTGTTCAGAGATTATGCTATCGACTTCGTTTTCGGGAGCAACCAATTTCTCAGTATCAGATATGTGATTAGAAACTACCTCAATATCTCTTGTTTCATGAATCGTAACTTGGGTATTATCGACGTTATCTTCGACTATGTTCTCAGAGTTTGTGACATCAGCGTCGTCACATATCGGAGAAGGAGGAGACGGTAAATCCTCAGTGGTATTCGATGTGTCGTTCTTATCCTCTAGTACTTCTAAGTCCTCAGATGGAAGCGCAGTTATTTCAACATCAGTATTTTCTGATATTTCTGTGTTTTCGACTTCCTCTTTGATTACTATTGATGATTCTTCAACAGTGACACTATCAGTTTTTACATTTTCGATTTCAATTGCTGGAGTTCCCTCTAAAGGGAGTTCACTGTCTAATGATTTCTCAGTTTCAGATCCGACTTCAACTTGATCAATAGGAACTGAGACTTTATCGGTATCCTCTTTGACGGGAGAGGGAATTTCATTACTAACTGTTTGGGTGTTGGTTAATTCGTTTTCGGACGGAGGGGGAAAGTCATCTGTTTTATCATTTGCAATTGGATCAGAAGTTTGTGGTGGAATTGCGTTATCAGCGGTGTTAGCTAGCGAAGCGTCTGTTGATTCTGGTGCCATTGTGGTGGCAGCAAAGGATGCCACAGAAGAGGGAGGAGGATTTGCGGGAAGTGGTGGAGGCGTGGAATCTATCAAAGGCATTTGTTCAACACAAACCTCTTTTATGGCGGGGATTTCAGGTACAATCTCTGTCGCTACAGCGGTGGGTTCTTCTTTGCTCTCATCAATTTTTTCTTCCTCAATAATTTCCTTGGCTGGTTCTTCTAAGGAAAGCCCATTGATAGGTAACTGTTCTGGTTGTGTTTCAGGCTGAGGCTCCGGCCTGTCGATGATCGGGCTAGGAGCGGCTGGTTCTTCGACGACTGGGCTTTCGTCTTTCGGAGACTCAGGCGTGGTGCTTCCATTAGTGATCGGTTCCGTCACGGGGGTTTCCGGCGTTTTCTCCTCTTTAGCTTCACCGTCAGTCTTGGCTTCTTCTGCTGTTTCAGCAACAGCAGGTTCGGGAGCGACTTCGGCCGCCTAAAAAAAATAAAAAATACGAATAAGTATATAAAAATTCGCAAACGAATGAAATATTTAGCGTCTATATTTTGATAACCTTGAATAACTGCCATCATAATTTTATTTCCAACAATTAAAATTATTACTAGTACCTTGTCATCGGCCATGGCTACAAGAACGACGTTAAACCCGTCAAATCTACACTGAGACTGAAGGGAGATTTACGAGTGCAAAATTATTTATATAGTATTGTATTCTGTAACGGAAGATTGGCTTACATTTTTAAACACGTAGTCTCCCTTCGTTGCTCATGATCAAAGACATATTATATTGCATGCAGCTAGGGTTGTCTAACTACATATTATGTAGTTTAAAATGTAGGTACCATTTTTACTCTCAATTAGCTGGCTGGTGTCAGTGGTGATAGCTTAATTGGCTCATGAAGCGAACTTTAGTACTTATGAAAGAAAGATAAAGTTCAAACAATCAAATTAAAACAAATATGTGTAGTTATTATCTTATTCTTTGGTTGGCCGGATTTTTTACAACTAAACTAGTACTCAACAATTATAAGGTCGTAATTCCATTTAAAGCCTAAAGGCCATCAAGTTATTCATATAAAAAGAAATTGTAACACTCGCAACGTACGTTGTTACGTTTAAAAAAATCATGCACTTCCACATGAAGTCATTTCGACAATTGGGCATAGGTCCTCTTTTTAACATATTATAATATTGTTAAGATATCCTTATACAATTATTCTTATAAAACAATTTGATATACGGCATATTTTATTTCATATTGTAGCAAAATTCAACCGCAGGGTTGTGGCAAATAATAAAATGATACTAGTCTGCAAGGCCATCTTTGCTTAGTGATGTAGAAAGATACAACTTGGCTAGAAGTAGCCCTTTACAGTTTACGATAGGCTGCTCACTCAATGGAATATTTCTATTACAAAAACAATAATAGAAATATCGGGTCAGTTAGTATAATTTGGCGGTAGTATCCCCTTCACGTTTTTATTGTACGAATATTTAGGCGGAAAACGTATTCTGCCTTAAAATTCAGATGATAAAGGCATAAATAATATTACTGGTATTAGGCTAATAATGTGCAATAAGAGGATAAATCTAAAATACTTAAAGACTGGCACAAATCAAAATAAATCCCAGAGTTTATCAAAAACTTGGTAACATAACTATTTAGTTAGTCCACACAATAGATTTCTGAGCGGATGTGATTGATTGTGATTCATTGTCGTGGAGTGATGTATCTTTGGGGGCACCAGTCACGGCTGTTTATGCAGACATAATATCGCTTTATCCGCCATGTAACGGTAAAGTATGCGACGGTAAAAATGAGTCACTAAGTGCCTTACTATCACAACCATAGACAACTGGCCATGGTAATGATTTTCCGCTCTGAAACGCCGTTCCCTCAATTCAACTTTCTATTTTGACAACAAATTAGGCTCATCCGTTTTATGTTAAATTCAACCCAGTCCTTATCATGTCCATTATGAATAGTTTTTTATTTGTCTCGGTCGTTGATTAACATAAACGACTTTCATCGGGTTACAGTTCTTTTGAAAATAAAAATTGTCATAACGCAACTTTACACACGCATATCACAGAGGCACAATCCTGTGAGTGAGCTCTTCAAGGAATCGTGTGACCGGAGCAGCGGCGGACGACGGTAATTTGCATGACAATAAATAACGGAGAATGTTCAGATGCACTACTAGTGTCATATAAAACGTCAGACGTAGTTGCTATCACAGGTTGAACGCCCTTTCTTGGCACCGATTGTAAGCTACATGTACGTTTTGTATTCTCTATCTATAGATACTAAAATAAAAAGTTTTGCGGATAAATGAAATTCACTATTAGTCTGATGAAACATGACTAGGTTTTTACATTTTGGGACAATATTTATAGATGCTTCACTACTCAATTACAACAATATCATTAAATTAGTCTTTTATTTAACGAAGGTGCATTTTGGCATAAACTAGCGTCGATCGGGTGTAGAGATGACGCAAGGACGGGGGCATTATGAAACAAGTTTGTGGAGTTAGTAAGTGCAAAACAAAATTAGCAATCCTGGGCAGGTTTTGTGGCGCTACACGTGGGTGGGTAGGTCCGGAGTCCGGACGGGTTGCGCGAGACTGAGACGTAGGAAGCCGGCAAACAGCTTTTCCTTCTATTTACCAGCTTGCTTTTAATTTTTTTATCACACAAAGTTTATGATCAAAGTCTTAGTGCTGCTTTACTTTTTACACATTGATTAAAGGAGGAATTCTTGTGCAAAATTTACTGGGTTCCAGCAGATAAAGTTGACCGATGTTTTTTTTTATGTATGTACCTATATAGAAAGTAGCAACAGTTGACTACGTATTTTAGTTTGGTATTGTATCAGTTAAATCTGTAACAAGATGCGACGCCGCGTGAACAATGCATCGTATTCTGAATGTCTGTAGATACCTACAAACTGGCTACTGGTAAAGGAAACATAATGAACTTATAAGGCTCAGATTGCATGTTTATTGAATGACGTCGGTGGCGGCGGTGGAGACTTGTCCACGACGCGGTCCATCCGTTGTATTTTCATAATACGATGACTGAATAGTGCATTGACATAACAAGGGGTTTGATTTACTGACAAGTCTTTATGTGAAAAACAGTTTCATTTCTATGAAAACTTTACTGCTTTCATAATCTATAGATACGATATTTAGACTACAATGTTAACAATGTCTGTTAAAAAAAAAACACCAATCATAGAAAAGTGACTGAAAGTTAGCTCGCCATTAAATTCAATAAGTCTACATATTTAGAGGACGACTTGAGGCTGTCACAGAAGTCAATGAATTAAACTATCATTAATAGAGCGATATCGCCGACGGGCGACGACAATGGCGGCTCACGTTTGGTTAGCACGGATATAGCTACACTTTGAATTATAATGCGCATTGTTCCTCGCGCTGCGCCAGTTTGGGTGCAATGCACTACGGCGCAATAGTTACTTGTCATAGAAATCGTTGGTTTCTAATATGACTGACCGCAAGGTCGCTTCGCAAAAAGAAAAATAACACCATGTTTAGTTTTACACTACAGTCAAATAACTATAGAAAAAAAAAGAACTTTGAAAAATGTAAGAAACGGGTTTTTTAAATTTATTGGCATCGTGTTTCCTGAAGCGTTTTTTAACTATAAAACTACGGCCTATTTTGTACCGATAGGTATTGTTTTTGTCTTCACAATTTTTATTTTTGTATTTTCAGGTTTTATTTTTGCAAGTTTTTTTTTAATAACACACCATGTGTTAAGAATTTTTGCATAAGCATTCCGTTGCATATCCTCAGTCATATTTAGTCTTAATTCCTTATACGAGGTTTGTTCCGCAGTTTTTGGATCGAGTTCACTAACTGTGATGACCCGAGCGAGGCAACTTACACGTGCATTATTCCTTTTGCAGCGGTGTACTTAAATGTCTAAGTTTTCATTTTGGGGGGTGAAAATATGAGCATTAATTTATTTTTCGATTACGGCGTTTTTAAATTCTAATTGATTGTTAGCTGGTTTCAATACATTAAAGTGTACTCGTTTTATTAATTGACGGCCGATGATAATAAGTATCATACGGGCTAACACGATGTAGATTCAAAGGCCTCGCCTCGTACCAGTTTGAACGCACATGTGTGCGCGATTTCACATATCCTTAATTTTTCACACAGCATAAGGTCAATGACTTGCGAGCCAAAAATAATATAGACAAGCAATGCCTCTGACTTAGCTCGCTTATTGTTTGACTAATAGGTATGTGTCACACTACGACTGAAAAGAATAAACATATGGACAAAAAACCGAAGCATTAGAAATAATTATGGTAATTATAATATTTTTTATGAATTATAACGGATTATTTTATCATGCGGTATTTGAGGGAAAAACTAGGCATATGAAAACAGGGAATGGAGAGTGTTGATGGTGGCAGAGTGTAATATGATGATCCGAAGGTACCGCTGCAATGCTGCTTCCAACATTATTTTTTTATGGCATACTGAATCACGACGTGTATCATCATCGTGGACTTCATTAAAACCTTAAAAGACTAATACAATATTTTACACGTTTCGCTGATACATCTAGATTCAAGTAGGGCGCTCGTATTCAATAAACAATTATCGCAAAGGTCAAAAGCCATGGGTCGTCCAAAAGGGAACACCGGGGTCCTCGGACGCAAGGCAAAAAAGGAACGTAGGAGTGGTTTTTAGCTACAGGTCCACCCTAGAGCGAGAGAAGTCATTGGATGATTTCCCATCTCAAAAAAACGGGTCAAGAGGAAGGCCTGAATGATTGAAAGAGTTACCGTGGCTCTGAAATGCAAAGGGCAATTGAAAAATCTCTGGTGGGTTTTAATCCATAAGTCTGATACGCCCTCTACGATGATATGTCCCACCTAGAGCGAGATAAGTTCTTATAATACTTCCAAGATCAAAAAAGAAAAAAAAGTGGCATTAGCAACATTCCATGGATGACCAAGCCTTACACACCGTACCTTCGAAAGCACATTAAGTCGTTTCGAAAAACTCCGTAAGTCTAATAAACATCTTACCGATGGGCAATCTACAGTACCCTGTTTAAAAAAAAAACTCAGCAGACACCTTAAACCGCTACATGAGCTTAACTACAGGAAAATATTATTGTTCCTAACTTATTAGTGTCAGTTAGAAGCGTTAGTTGTCTCATATTGGTTCTACGTACTGCTCGATTTTCTCTAGAAATTAAACACCGAATTAATTAAATTACTAGTACTTGCGTAATATACAATTATTTCAATAAAATAACATTCAGCCACTGCGGTGGTTGGTGGGTGGACGCATCCAATGCGGCTTTGAACAGCAACAGGAACCAAGTTGTAAAAAAACATTAAGGTAAAAAAATAAAGTATAGTCGGCTGCATCAAAGTGGAGTGAATATCTAATATATAAGTCGCGAAAATGAATATGTATTTGTTTTATCAAGTAATATTATACTCTACACCTGAATTGACAAACGTACACTTGAATTAACAAACAAGCTGCATATCTAAAACGGGGAAGAGACTGTCCACTAGCGTCATAAACATGCAACGCAATAGTGTCGTTAGTTTAAACAAGTAATTTCATACCGGCTGAGAATCATAACAATAATTTATTTTTCCCATAGCACGAGAGATCTGATCATCAGCTGCTTCAGAAGTGGGACGGTCTAATGAGTTATCATTAAATTTGTCTTGAGAACCTGAGCGAGATGGATTCTATGGATATTGTAAAAACGGGTCAATCGTATTTTTGTAAATACGGCATGTCGTATACCAAAATTTAGGGTTTGACCCTCATGTTCACATCTAATTAATGTCAGTATCAAAAAAACATGTTAAACAAAATTAAGGACCTCGTTGAATGGGATGTTCGACAATAACTCCCTTTGCACATGCGGATTCTCTGGTATTTCAGTAACGAAGTAAACATGAAATTGGTTATTGACTGCTCCAAATCTATCATAACATTTTTTCTTGTAAGTACTATAATTTTATAACGATATGGTGCAACTTGTAAAACACTTCATTAGCAATTTCAATCGAAATGATATCCGTTAATTGTAATAACAATAACGTTATACATTCTTCTTTTCTTTAATGTTAAGACAAGAAAGCTGCAGACCGCCTTAGGCTTGTAGGCTAAGTCGCAAAACGTCTCTTCCTCATAATGTTGCTTTCGCAGAATGACTTTCTCAAAAGGTCGCTTCTATTTTATGTTTCATTGATTCATATAATAATAATATTTATTAATGCTAAATTGTAGTAACAACTATCGCACAACGCCGTCTAGTCCCAAACCAAGCAGAGCTTGTGTTATGAGTACTAGACAACTGATAAACATACTTAAATATTTCTAAATACATACATAATTATTATAGATAAATTACACCCAAAGACAGAACAAATGATCGTGCTCGTCACATAAACATTTGACCTGGGTGGGAATCGAACCCACGATCTCGGGCATAGCAGTCAGGGCCACTAACCAACAGACTAGTAAAATAAAAATAATAATTTTAATTCTAATATAAATATTTTTTTAGAATTATTGACTAGAAAAAGATTAAAATTTTATAGTTGTAGGTATTGAATATTAAATATTAATATTCAATACTAAAATTTTAAAACTTCATTATTTTTTTAACCTAAATAAATTTTATTCTAAGTTACTAGCGCGACATTTTGCGCACGCCTATAGTGCACTCTTATGCCTATTACGGTCTACTGTGAATTATGAAAACAGTATCAACTAATCATTATTAACAGAGTGACAATGGTGTAGTTCTTCTTGTTTGTTCTTTTACATAGGACACAATCAATTGGAACTGCGCGTATAGGTTCTAAATATCCAAATTCATTTTAATACGTATTTTTTATAATGTACAATACGTGACATATAAGTTGAACTTAAATTGCTATCGACCTTCAATGTGCAGTAATAGTTTTTCGGGTCTCTATCGAAATGCGGCACAACAAGGGGCTACGCGTTACCCATAGCAACGACGGCCATTTTAGTTCAAATTACGGATTTGAAAAAAAAAATGCATTTGATAGCCTTTTTTAAATTAAATTAACTAAACAGCGTTATACGGTATAACACGCAGGAAATGTTGAACCATTTACCATGGTTACGCGCCCATTTCGATTGGGACCCGAAAAGCGATTAAAATCCTCGTCACACAAGTTGAATCATCAAGTCGACCTTGAAAGCGCAGTAACCGATTTTCGGGTCTTAGTCAAAGTGGGGAGCTGCGCATAACCATAGCCAATGGTCCAACTTATTTGCCGCGTACTATACGTATATGTAAATTTCAATATGGATATAAATACGAAAAAGCAAAAAAAAACAATTTAGCTTGCATGTCTGAGGAAGTTTTTTATATATACACCACTTAGTTTACATAATTTGCAGTCAAAGCAGCACGAAGTCTTGATTTGTGGTCAGACTGCTCGCGCCCAACACGAGTTTAAAAAAATAAATATCGAAATTTGAGTATACCTTAGGTTTATCTATCGGAGAATACAGGCATGATATTATGTAAAAAATTAGGTACATACCTCCTCTGGCACTTTCTCAGATTCACCATTTGTTTTGGGTTCCTCTTCTTTTTGCTTCTTCTCTTGCTTAGGTTTATCTTTTCTGCTGAAACTGATCGATCTGAGCGACCATTTCTTCTTGACCTGCCCATAACATGCTTGGTTAAGATAAATAGTAAATAGTCACACACATGCAATCAAAACAACGCCAGTTAGAAGTAGGTAACTAAATAAGTACAACCATTTATAAAATTAAATCACCTTTTCCTTCTTGGGTTTCTTGCCGTCTTCAGGTGTAGGTGTGGACTCTCCGTTCTCTACTTTTTGCTCAGTTTCTCCGTTTGTAAGAGGGGCCGCCTCTTTTTCTTCTTCATTGAGTTTTGCTTCTTTCTCTGTGGTAGCATCTTTTTCATTTTCTGGAGTGCCGCTGTCGATGTCCTTTTGTTTTTCCTATAATCAAGATTAAACGGCTCATCAATTTCTCGTGTACCATGCAACATACAAAAAAGTAATATAAATAAAGACAGAGAAAACATTGTTTAAAACGATTTATTAATATCGACTGAAATGTTGAGTAAATTATAGCAGCCCCGGAATTTATAGCTGCATGCTCTAAGATCAAACAACTCAAGTTTATCAGCATAAACTTCATAATATGGAGAGTGGTCACTAATTTAAATGGTTGATATTTCTACAACAAATACTTTGTGGTAACCTAGTTGACAGATCCAGTATTACTGATAGTACATTTATGAAAAAGTAATGACCGTTTGCTCGTGTATGTGCGCGTCTCCATTGAGCTGTGGTTTGAGCGCATCGGCGTCTGCGAGCTGCTCGACCCGGCCCTCACCACCGGCGCCCGCGGCAGCTACTTCGCCGGCACCCTCTGCCTCCTTGCCGCTTATGTCCACCGAGCGCTTGCTCTGCTTAGCACCCATGCTTATTGATGGCCTGTTGAAACAATAATTCAAATTTTAGATTCAGTTGGATTTCAAAGAAAGTCTAGACTAAAGTTATAATGAAATTAGGTTAGGTATGGAAGTCAAGGCGGGAATTTCGTGAACTGTGTCCATCATGCCCGCGCTACCAGCGTTGTATGAGGTAATTCAGTGACTGAAGCGCGGCGTAGTCACCACGCGGCGCATGTTCCACTAGGTTTAAAATTGCAAAATTGGTTAGACTTCCGACTTGTTTACACTTTCTTGGTTTTACCTCTTTATATTCGTTTTTTTTTTTATTTATACCTTATATTTTCAGAAAATATAGGTATACCGCAACATAGAAGTTAAAGATAAATATTATGATTATCGTCACTAAACATCATCACCGAACCACAGCTACCACGAACACGATATTGGGAAATATTGAAAAGATCTGACGAACAACGATTACTGAATGGGTTCGTAAACTATATCAATTCCAAAATCGATTCAATCATGACATCTGCTTTGTAACTGCATTAAAAGAGAGGTCAAAGTATGAGAGGACCTACTCAACCAATTTATGTAACGTAGATGATACGTCGATTCCAAGAAAGGGAAGTAGGCAGTTCAATAGCACCTATTAAAACTCAATTGAATTCCGTTCGGCCGCCACTGCTGGGACCTCCTTTCCAGGAGAGATGCGCCGTAATCCACCACGCCTAGCCGCGCGCTAGGACATGCCGGTTTCCTCACGATGTATTCCTTCACTATTTTGAGAGCCGTGGTGAAAATTACACAAAGCAATGCGCCTGTCAGAGAGATAGAGCAGTGTTGGCCAAGTGGTAACGGCCCGACTTACGAGTTGTATGTCGCAGGTTCAAACCCAGCCAGGCGCATTACTTTGTGTAATTTATTTCATCATCACTGCTCTCAAAACGGTGAAGGAAAACATCGTGAGGAAACCGGCATGTCCTAGAACCAAAAATTCGAAGACATGTGACATCCACCAATCCGCACCGAGCCCGCGTGGTGGACTACGGCCCATTCCATCTCCTAGAGAGGATGCCTGGGACCCTGTAGTGGGAAAATTATAATGCTAATGTTATGCTATGCGCCTGGCTGGGTTTGAACCCGCGACCAAATTGTAAGTCGGGGCTGTTACCACTGGGCCACCATTACTCTAAGAGCTTTATTATTATATAAATAATTTTAAGTATTACACGAGCTATATAAATAAATGAATCAGGTACGAGAAGGAACCAAATTGGAATACAAAGCACGTCAGTGGGTCACGGTGCTGGGAACACGCTTAAAATAAATTTAAACTGTCGCCCAAAATAGCGCCAACGAAAGTGCACCGAGAAGCATGCATCACTAATTCACTATTACCTATAGTAGTAAGTTACGCAGTGTTAACTCACACTAAAATTATGTGACATTTTTTTTATTTTTCAGAATGATGATTATTTTAATATACATAGGAATGAAAGATTCAGTAAAGAAAATGTAAATTAACTACAGATGATTCATCGAAACCCATAACAATTATACATAAGATACACAATAAATCATTAGTTTGTTACCTTGTTTTGTTTTGTTTGTGCACTCAATAATGCTAATTAATTTTTTACCCGACTGCCGCGTTTTTTATTTAAATAACGTTCCGCACTTTACTCACAATAGTCAGGAAGCACACTACTGTCACGGCGTTTAAAATGAAACTGTGAGTGAAACAAGCCGCGTATGGATATTGTTCACATTGATCATTAGCAGTGGACCGAATTCCTAGCGCATCGTCGCCTTTATCGTTCATTATCCCGCTCGTTACACTCAATACAAATATAAATAGCAGTGACATTAGTCACGCAGGCAGGACTCGATGCTTATCTCAGCGCAAACATTCACTACGAGACTAAATATTTACAGGAAAAGGAATGGTGTTATTTGCAGTATTGTAATTACTGTACTAGCGACCCACCACTGCTTGGCATTTAACGACTTGGTAAAACATCAATACTTCTTATAATTATAAGTAAGTTTAACATGAACGTAATGAATTTTACGAAATTAGTTCTTTAAATAAACACAGAGATAAAAAGCAACTTTACATTATGAAATTCTTGTCTAAGCATTCAAGTCAACCCATGGTGCCTAAGCAAGCCAGCATGTAGAGCATATTAAATTCCATTAGACTTACATCTATCCATACTACGAAAAAACATAACCTAAAGTGGGCCCCAGTATGTTAAAATGCTTATGTAGTATCAAGCAACCAGCAATTACACATACTGTAATATCCTTTGTCCTTGATCGTACAACGAACGGTGCGCGAAGAGCGTCCGTCATGTCATGATGGGGAGTTATTTCAAATCGGTTCACGCGTTTAGGTTATTGACCCAGCGTATGCTTCCCCCTCCTCCAACATTGGGATTTTTTAGCCTTTAGTTGAACCAGTCAACCAAAACGTATTATTGTCATCAGCGATACAATAGGAGGCACTTTAAAGTAGGGATGGTTAAAGTTTGACTGGGTAAAATCTAGTTACTGGCGACCTTGAATCTGGTGCGTTCAAGGTTAACGGCTGAGCTGGTACGAATATTTATGTGATAGTTCACTTTTAGCTGCCAGTAATTGAAGATTTCGTCAGAATCCTAAATTTAAAAAATATCTTTTGAGTATTTTTAGCATTCCGTGCCTCAAAAGGAAAAACGGAATCCATAAAGGATTACTTTGTCGTCTGTTTGTCTCAGGAACGCGTGGAGGTATAATGTAGAGTTGAAATTAAAACCATAAGTATAATCAGGTCTGCGGCCCCTTGAAACTGAAATAATCAAACTTCAAAGTTTAGCCAAAAAAAAGATACGGCCGGCCAAGGAATCAAAATTCATAAAGTACTTCCCGTTGAACTAGAATTCTGAAATTTCTCATGAAGGAAGGTCTTATAGCGCAAGTTTAGGAATAAATCTGAAAACTGTAAATTTGTAGTTATTTCACTTCGATTTGGTAGTTGAACTACGAGTATTTACATAATAATTTAGTTTGTACGGAACCCTCTGTGTGCGATTCCGAGTCCGACTCGCACTTGCCCAGTTTTTTTCTAATTTTAATGGACTGCATGTCATTGAGATTTGATCTGATGTTATACAAAACATCCCTACTGGACGCGCTTTTATCTCGAAAATTCATAGCAAATCCAACGATAGTTTTAACGTGTGCAAAAATAAGTTATTCAAAATGTTTCAGTTTGATTTTGTGATACGGAGGCACGGAGCCCGATACCGACTAGCACTCTCCCGCATAAATTGATACCTAGTTTGTTTTAAGTTGGTAATTCTGAATTATATTTGGTAGGAAATAGACAGAATACATCATATTGGCACTAAAGGATGTAGCAAATAATCACAAAGAATCATAAATACCCGCAAGATGGTAAGAACGTTTTTTTAGAGTATGCAAATTGATTTATCGGGAAGGTTTGGCTACGCCACTGACTGGACCACTGAACTTTGTACCCAAGCGTTACACTCGAAAACCAATGGTTAAACAATGAAAACTTAATAAAGAGGAAGAGGTACTAATACCTATAATACAATTACATGCAAGTAGTGCAAACAACAAAGTACCGCATACCCCTGTATAGAACACGTGCACGGCTAGTAGAAAATCGATAGCAGCGGTCAGTTGTGGATAAAAACCACAGGTAACACAGCACCCGTCATAATATAAATAACAGACAGAATAAATTAAGTTAGGAAATTTGAGACGAAACAATAGTAGGGAATTCGTTGTAACTGCAAAGAAACACTTTGATGATCATAATTTTATTTTGGACGTCTATTACTAAGGCTATGAGTTTTACTTTAGTTTTTATGAACCTTGATAAGCAACAAGAATTCCTGTTGATATAGGTAAATACTGTCCGTTCGTTCTATTGGAAACGCAATTTCCTAACCATTTTGGTAGTACAAGCCTTAGGGCCCGATGGGATTTCCCATGGACATAAGTGATGAACTTTCACTCTTTCAACTCATCACTGTCACAAACTATAGACATTATTATATGGTTTTACCAACAATTTACATCCATTCAACATTTTTTATATTATCAGGAACATGGAACAAACCACCGGATAAGGAACAACTTTGGCAACCCACATTTTTGACGAAACCTTGTAATACCAAAGAACTTCTTATAAAATCAGCATAGTTTATTTCAATTAGACTAATTACAGGCAATTTTGAATTGTCAAAATGTCGATCAGTACAAAAAAGTGAAGCTAAATTGCACGTTCCAAATCGTTGATCTCTATGGAGAAGAACGTTTTACTAACGGTTCGGTGAAGCAAAACAAGTGTCTCGTCGAATAGAATAGAAGTGAATCGTCTACATGGGAAAAAAAGTTGGTAGGTACTAAAATTTATAAAATACGTCTTAATAATATGTGGTGTCTTTATCTCATTTATGGGTCGCAGGACGACGGTTGTTCGTCAGCCAGGTAGGTACTGTAGATAAAGGCAAACCGTCGAGCCTGACACGATTAAACAGCGGTATTTGTACCCTTTTTACCTAACTGAGGCGAAGACCAGAAAGCGAGACCCATTCTGTTGCAACAGATTTTATAATATGCAAGGTCCGACTTCTTTCAAATTTTCTATACCAAAGTCTTTTATAAAGCCTTATAATACTTGATTTTTAGTTATGTTTTTGAACCGTAGTGGGGCGTAGTATTTTTACTATTCCGATTTAAATCAGCTAAATTCTTAGTTTTTTACCCAAAATAGTGATGTATCACTAATTTATTATCAAATTGTAATTTCCCTTTTATGAAGCCGAAAACCTTTATAAATTATCCGAGTAAAATAAAAGAATGATCGAATAGAAGATTGTGGCTGGGCGCGTGTTGTCGAACGCGTATGCGAAGCTTTATCAGAAATGGGTAACCATCAGTTCATGCTGGGTTGCTGCCTCCATTTCTAATAACTATCACCCAGCTACTCCATAAGATAGAAAGTCCCGCAGAACCCGAGAATTATAGATCGATTACGTTTGTCGGTCTATAAACTTCTTACATCCATTCTGAGAGGTACTGAAAATTAATTTACACTTTGGTAGCATCTCTCAATCTCATATAGATATGGTCATAAGCTAGACAAGGGAGTCAAGCAATTGTATTTGGCTACCAAGAAATGGCGCAAACCTGTAGTACTTACTCACTACTAACGATCGTAAGGAAGCCTTTCCATACGGAGAAGCAAGGACCTCCACGGGTGCGTATATCTGGCTTTTCATGAGCCTGATGTATACACCGTTAAATTTTGGACGTTTTAATCCCGTGGAGGGTCGATTCGGTACATGAAACACTATCGATTTGTAAAGATATTAATAAACGCATGACGTACGAAATTAATTTCTATAGGTAAACATCTGCTGAGCGAGGCCAATGAACTGTAGATAGTTAGTACGCAACGACCGACTAATACCTACAAGGTCATTGAACCGTTTACTTAAAAAAAAATTTCGTACATGCTTATAGATTCGAGTTTTAGAAAAAAAGTACTTTTTTATTTTATCTTTACAAATCGATAGTGTTTCATGTACCGAGTCTGGTCATGAATGTGTCGGTGACCTTTTTTAGGGAAATTAAGGTGTCTGTGCGATTATCTTGACGAACAACAACAGAGACGTATAATGAAGGGCACGATGGTTGACGTGTGTCGGTCATGCCACAGTCCGGGTGTATCTATCATACATATGTATATCAGGTTGTTCTCGTTTTATAAAAAAAAATGTACGATTCATTAAATTCCTCGTGCGTTGTGAAAATGATTGACGATGACTGGCTGGGAATACACGAAACGAGTACTACGAAATATCTAATAATATGTTGGCACAAAAAGTGTCAATAACTATATTTCCACTTTACGCCGCCGTCAGAAAAGGCACTTTATTTGTACCTTCGTATTAATCCATATCAGAGTAAATTACTTTATATTCAAGACTGGTTCAGCTGCAAGATCAACGTTTAGGATCGTTTACTCTAAATCTTAAATGCATCCAGAGTGGGGCTTCGACAGTTCGACCCAGCGGGGCCGCTACAGTTTGCCGACGCGCGGTGACCTTGTGGTGCGTTTAGAACTATACGCGCCGTCAACGACTTGGGCCCAGTCCGAACGGTTACCGGACGGCGAGCTACCCATTGCTCGCCGTCCGCAAGCCCGCGCCTACGGTGGCTTAGAATTTTAAGTTGGGTTTTCCTTATAGGTAGGCTAAGCTTACGACTTGAGGACAATAGATACGATTAATAGGTATATGTATGCTGTGCAAGCATGACCTCAAGTTTTAGGTACGCTCCAAAATGGGCAACTCTTGGACTTTTCAGCTGAAAGACGTCCACTATTGGAAATAGGCCCAAGTGTCGCCACAACGATCGGTCCTGTGCATTTCGCATCCATCGGATTCCCGCAACCCTCACCCGGTCATCAGTCCATCTTGTGGGAGGCCTTCCAACGCTGCATATTTTTGTAAAAATAAAATTTAATTTGTTTTTGGTGTTTGGAATATTGTACGTTCATTGGCTAATCTAAGAGTAATTCATAAAATAACCAAATATGGTGATGTCTTGACTCACGATTTCGAAGAAATAGAATAACAAAAATATTATAGCATGGTTGCTGGGTTTGTCAGTCCGAAAAGGTTAGGCAAACTAAACAAGGACAGTCATGGGCCACGGGTACGAAAATGTTCCCCAGTTATTTTTCGTTCTGGATTCATTTATGGTAAAAAAAGGTATTTTGTTTTTCCTTTAAGCGTAATTTAGACGGTACGAGTTTCTCGAACGTTTTGTTCGAGAAAATCGTACGCAATAATCGTAAGCAATAATCGCCATGACATTATCGTATCAAAGTGTTTAGACACAGGTAAGAAATAAATTCGAGTCGAGAAACTCGAACCGTCTAGGTATGAATGTTTAGACGGAGATGCTTTTTTGTTCTTACGATTATCGTACGTTCGAGACGAGAAACTCGCACCACCTAGGTATGTGTTTAGATGATGACATTTTTTCTATGCTCTTACGATTCTCGTATGTTCGAGGCGAGAAACTCGTACCGTCTAAATTGCGCTTTATTGTCAGACCGAGGTTTAATAGTTTAAAATACATCTGGGCGCCTTTACAAACATAACATGCGAGTCTTTAGATGTATGGAGTTCTTTAGAGTTATGCCGAATCTTTGGGCAGTGCATGGGTTATCTCATGCATTCCCGGAAGTCCGTTCGCTTTGCATGTCCCACACGTTATCAAAAGTTATGCTCCGGCGATTTTAATACAAGTATTGGCACCGTCGTCCGGTTTATCCGAGTCAGAAAATCAAATATTTGATTTCCAAGAGCTGACAGGTAGATTAACTATCAGATAAAATTGGGCTCCAAGCTAATGATAAACAATTTGCGCCATAACAATAAGGCCAAATACAACCCCCCAGTAGATAAGTATAGCACTTAGCTACCTACGTAATTGCAAAGCCTAGTAGACTTTTACAAAACGCAACCCGGCCTAATATTTTTTTAACTATTGTATCATAAAAAAAACTGCACAACTGCAAGGGCGAGTCGTACTCGCGCACTGAGGGTGCTGTCCAAACTTACCTTTGTAAATGGTATAATTCCCGAATGGAGTCTCGAAGATTTTTGCGAATCGCATTTTTTTTTGTGACTTATCAACAAATTGACTGTTTTCAGATCTATTCCTATACGGGTGCTACCTTGCTTTGCTTTGGATTCTGGGTCAACGGGATGAATTTTGATTCCCTTGAGTGTCAATATATACGTTTTTTTTTTCGATATTAGCAGCCGTATCTATTTTTTAACTTGAGAAGTTTAATTTTGTCACAGCTTCAAGCGGTTGACCTGAGTAATATGGTTTTAATTTCAACTCGATACCTCAACGCGTTTCCGAGATAAAGGGTCTTAACAGAAAGACAGACAGACGGACAACGAAGTGATCCTAGCAGAGTTTGGTTATTTTTTGAGGTGTGGAAGCCTCAAAACAGTATTTTTTTTATAAATAAGTGTATTAAATATCAGGTGGATTGTTTTAGAACATCATAGATTTTTATATAACTGTGGCTTTGGTGAAACGGGATCTAAGTCCAAAAATGCAACTTTACAGGAGAGGCAAAAACATTCACACGCTCCAAATTCGTGTTTGACCTCGTAATTAAAAGACATTTAAATCACTACCTACTGAAATACATTTATTGATGTTTTTTAAAGGTGAACAAATTATGCTCACTATTATTGAGTTATTTTTTATGTAAAATTAGAAGTTTATAAGGTAGGGACTTAAACTAACCGCAAGTTAAATTCCTTGAGGATATAAAATTATACCTCTTTTTCCATAAGTTAAACGTTAATTCACACAAGTGAAAATGGATACGCATTTGGAATTTGTGTCTAGGATACAAGCAATGTAAAAAGTATTGATTTTATTTCTTTATTTTTGGTGAAAACGGATCTAAGTTTAATAATATCATTACTTACTAAACGATTTTTAAGGACCGGTTGTTGTAGTACCGATAAACACCAACAAAATTAAAACGTAGGTAATTTATGTCAATTAACAGATTAAAAAACACTAAATAACGGCAATATTTTCCCGTTTAAAAGAATACAGAAGTACTTGAACCCAACTTTTGTAGTTTTTTTTTTTGTGTCGGACCCTTTTACACATAGTACAATGACGTCGAAATAAGTTGAACCATCATGGCGGTCGACCTTGAATGCGTAGTAACCTATTTTTACCATAGCAGCTGGTTCAAATTATTTGCCGCGTACCTAATATAACTTCTTTATTTTTAGAGATACATAGATCTGTTTTCACCAAACGATAGAGCAATTTTGGTATACGCTCTTTTTATCTCTTCGGTAACTCATTTTTGACAGAATCAGACTTATACCCTTTTTCACTAGGGTCATAGATATCAAAGGTGATTTATCAACACACAAGGTTTTCTTTTATGACGTAAGCGAGCACTAAGAGAGGATGCCCCAAAATTCACCCTGTACGAGAAAGAAACGAGGGTCTAAAGTTTGCATCGAGAAACCTACTTTCACGCGGGCGAAGCCGCTACTAAATTTTAGTCTGCCTATAAAGATTTATAAGGTTTTAGCCGTACTGCTACTAAACATGGATTTAGTCATCACCGCTTTATAAAAAACTACTAGCGACCCGCCCCAGCTCCGCACGGGTGCAGTGGTGATATTAAATATATTATTATACATGTATTATACATATAAACTTTCCTCTTGAATCATTATATCTATTAAAAAAACTGCATCAAAATCCGTTGCGTAGTTTTAAAGACCTAAGTATACATAGGGACAGACAGCGGGAAGCGACTTTGTTTTATTGCTTTGTTTATAAGTAGTTATTATGTAGTGATGATAAGGCGCACTCTCTGTCGATTTTCTGGAATAGAATAGAAGCCGAACCAAGCTTAGTTGGAAAAAAAAATTAAACAGATGATGGTGGATGTGTATCAGAAACAAACGTTGATTCCTAAAAAATAAGACCTGGGGGCTTACTTTCGAGTTTAATTCCGATTAAGTTTTGATTGGAGCCACTTTTAACCGTCGTCTACAGAACTATGAGGAACTTTTCCTTAAATATAAAAGGTAGGTACTGTCCTAATAATTCCTACATGCCAACTGATTTGGAATAGGTATAGCACGGTAATCCCTTCAATTTCTTAAAAGACAAGGTAAGTAACCATGCCCTCCAAACCCCGCATAATACATAACAGTCTATGTAGAGTCAAATAAATTGCATTATTTCAACATTTTCAAAGTGACGAAATTACGGCCGAGATCGAACTCCGGGTGCAAGCGATTTAAACCCTGGGGGGTTGTCGACCGTCAAGTTACAGAGGAATGGACGTGATTATCTAGATACAGCAATCAAAGGAACATGATATCGGGTGAATTCAATGGAATCTGTTCGTATTAATAAATTATGACTAATTTAGATGCACGAGGCGGCTACTTTTTACTTCCAATTCATTTTGACTTACAGAAAAGTTCAACGCCGTCTCAATACAAAGGTAAACATAATTATACATAATTGAAAGGACATCGTATTTATTTTCAGCTAGGTTGTACGCACAAAACATACGTACGAACGTACCTACTTACATTACAAAATTAAAGGTCGACAATAATTTTATAACAATAACACTTGAAATCAGACAAATCAAATTAAGCCATAAGCTCAGGTTGTACTTTCCCACTCACTTAGGGCACCCTTGTTTTTAGTTTCTACTGTCTCCCCCAGTCGTTACTCACAACGATGATTCATCGTTCCGTTGTTAATCACAAAGAACATAGGTATTTACCGGGAAATGTTTTATAATGCAAGTACTTACATCAATTCAAACAAATGAATCATTCTCAATAACAGGAAAAGACGCAATAATCTGTAGTCAAATACTAAAATTAATTGAGCCTACAGAGTAGACATGTAAGTTCAACTTTACGGGCACCATACAGATACCACCCTTGTGTTGCATTAATTATCTCATTCTGAAATTCGAGAAAAGCTATAGTTTTGCTCGATCCTAAATAAAAATACATTTTCAGGTAACTTGGCACCGTGTATTCACAAGACTTTAGAAAGATTTATTTCGAAAGTATCTCGATCAGTACTTGCACCAATACTGCTTACCGATGCTGCAATTCTAGAGCAACCGGCTTGTGAGGTCTTATTGTATACAGTTTTCGTATTTATAGATACAAATAGGAGAATTATGACAAAAACTAATATTCAATCAAGGATTACCTTAAGGCTTATCAATCCGAAATATTTTAACAAAAGAATTTACACTGAAATACGTAAAATATTCACTTCCAGCACTCACAGCTCAACACAATATGGCGGCAGGACGAAATCCCCACCTCGAAAATAGTAATTCAAAATTATAACTGACCTGTGATTGGTTGTTACATTCAAGACGCTTCGAACACCAACCTCATAAAAAAGAATAAACCAATTATGCCAACTTGACATAGAACTTAGTAGCGTGATATTCTCTTCAGGCGCGTTGAAGAGTTGCCATACATTTTATTATTAAGTTTTGTCTCATGTCAAAGGCTCGTTAAAGTAAAACAATCTATAGATTTTATTTATTTTAGTTATAGGATTGTCTTAAAACTTGTGCTGCCTTAAAATTGAAATTCAAACGACCGCACTTTAACCTGCTTTATTTACTTCTTTCTGTCCTTAAAGGCTTATTACACATTCCGATTTTTAGGAAACCAATTTAGGAACAGTTAGGAAGCAAAGTTAATAGCGAGTGATCACACTATCCTACATTAAATCCTAAAGGCGGAAACATACTTACGTGTCGTGGCGTGTCGTGACGGTGAGTGTGCACATTAACGTGTCGTGTCGTGGCGCACTCTGGCGTTATTTCTGAACAGTACTTAACGAACCTTTGCAGCGTTCATACATCAATTTTGATGAAGACCTTCAATTTCTCTTAGCAATTAAACTTCTTAAGAACAAAAAAAAAGAAAATAAGATACTGGGTTCACCCTTTATACAAAGGGAAATTTTCTACAATTTCTACCCAAGCAGCATTTCTGATCAAATGATCCTTATACTCTTTGCACTTTGAGTCATAAATAACTTTTTGTTGACGTACAAGTTCAATAAGATCATCAGTCATTTTGCTGCAAATATAATAAATTAAAAAGTGCCCGCTAGATGTTCGCACCACGGCCACGCGCCAGTAGAGAAACACATTTGCCTGTCTGTCGTGTCGCGTCATAAACCCCCACCACCACTCTGGCGCAATCGGTGGCGAGGAGTCGGCGCCACGACAGAACGCGTTGTGACACGACACGACAGACAAATATAATAATAATAATAATATGGAATAATAATAAGAGAGGTGGTCAGGTTATATCTCACCTCCTTTACATGGATGACTTGAAGCTTTTTGCCCCCAACAATCTGCAACTGATGGAGCTACTGAAGGTAACTGAAACCTTCAGTAGTGCCATCAGGATGGAGTTTGGTGTGGACAAATGTGCAGTCATGCATGTAAAGCGAGGGGAGGTTGTGGAATCCGTGGGTATT
Organism: Leucania comma; assembly: GCA_958295575.1. NCBI lineage: Eukaryota > Metazoa > Arthropoda > Insecta > Lepidoptera > Noctuidae > Leucania > Leucania comma. Next base: position 10,052,597 of record OY282469.1, read on the forward strand.
CAACTCACGGATTCCATTGGCCTGAGATCCCTCTCTCCAACCGAAACTTATAAGTATTTGGGTATGTCGGAAGCCCTAGGCATCAATATCACTGACATGAAGCAATCGTTGAAGGAGCGCTTCTTTGGACGCCTGAAGAAGGTTTTCAATAGCCTTCTTTCAGGCGGAAACAAGGTGCGCGCCTTCAACGGTTGGGTCATGCCGGTATTGATGTACTCTTTCGGTGTACTCAAATGGACTCAAACGGAACTTGACGCCCTGGATAGGCGGGTCCGAACATTGCTGACTGCATACCGAATGCATCACCCACGATCGTCGGTGATGAGACTGTATATCCCGCGGAAGTGTGGCGGTCGAGGTTTTTTAAATGCCAAGACCCTTCACAACCGCGAGGTATGCAGTCTCAGGGAGTATTTCCTAGCTGCCGACGTGGGTATGCATCGAGATGTAGTGGCAGTGGATAAGGGACTCACCCCGCTCTCCTTGGCTAAGGAGAACTGGCGCAAACCGGTAGTGCTTGACACTAACGATCGCAGGGAAGTATGGCAGAGCAAGGAACTTCAGGGACGCTTTTTCCGGGCCCTTCACGGGCCCCATGTAGACCAATTGGCGTCCGTAGCTTGGCTGCGTTTCGGTGACCTCTTTGGGGAAACCGAAGGTTTTATCTGTGCAATTATGGACGAAGTTATCATGACGAATAACTACCGCAGATTTATTGTGAAGGACGGCACGGTTGACATCTGTCGGGCGTGTCACCGTCCGGGAGAATCAATTCGTCACATTATCTCCGGTTGTTCTCGTCTGGCTAACGGCGAGTATTTGCATAGGCACAACCTTGTAGCCAAGATTATCCATCAGCAACTTGCTTTGAAATACTCCCTTGTGGGATCGGAAGTGCCGTACTACAGGTATGAGCCCGACCCAGTTCTTGATAATGGTCATATCACGTTGTACTAGGATCGGTCCATCATCACTGACAGGACTATTGTAGCCAATAAGCCTGATATAGTGGTGGTGGACCGAAACGAGAGGCGTGCAATGATTGTTGACATATCCGTTCCGCATGACGAGAACCTCGTGAAAGTCGAGAAAGATAAACAAATCAAGTATATTGACTTGGCTCGCGAGGTTGTCGACATGTGGGAAGTGGATTCGGTGATCATTGTACCGATAGTCGTGTCGGGTAATGGCTTAATAGCCAAGAGCCTCGACCAACACCTTAGGAGGCTCTCGTTAGGCGGCTGGATCAAGGGCTTGATTCAGAAAGCGGTACTCCTGGACACGGCTCGTATTGTTAGGAGGTTCCTTTCTATGGAGCCCTGACCGCCGGTAGCTTGGACCCTGTTCCCGATACCGGTGGGACACTATTTTTTATATTTTTAAATGTTTTTTTTTTTATATGTAGATATGTTAAAAATATTTAAAAATTTAAAAAATATGTGATACAATAAATAAAGGAAATAATAATATTTAAAAAAAAAATATTATTCTCTTATTAATGAATAAAGAGAATAATAATTTTTATATTACAAATATGAAACCAATTGTACCGACGACTAGACATGTGCGGTTTTGGTTTTAAACGGAAACGGATATATATCCGATTTCGGATTTTGCAATCGATTTCAATATCCGATTTCTGTAGCCCTTAGCTTCACCAATATGTTCCTTACAACACGCGGCATATAAGTTAAACCACAATGGCGATCAACCTTGAATACTCAGTAAGATACCGATTTTTGGTTCTTAATCGAAGTGGGGGCTACTACGCGTAACCACAGCAACGAAGGCTATTTTGGTTTAACTTATTTTCCGCATTTTTACTGCCCCGTTTGTGAATTTTATTAGAATGTGGGTGGTTCAACCAAAATCTATTGCACATTATGCGATCAATGTCACCTTTATTTTGAGGTAACGTAAAAACTAGTTTTCAGTGATTATGCGTTGATTTATTTTTAATTGATTTGGTTTTAATCTAGTGTACAATATCTAATTTTTTCGTTCAGAGATACAAACTTGAACTTGGTAACAAGTGCGCGCGTCTTCGTATCACCATATCAGTGAAAAGAACTTCCCTACTTTTTGTATGTGTTAGTTTAGAGTGGATTAATTAAAGACACTTATTAATTAATGTAAATAGTTAAGTACTTATTAAGATTTTTCGATTCAGACTATAATTCAATTGATTTGTAATAAAATTTAAACAACAGGGTAAATAAAAAAATATACCTACTACGCGGCAAGTAAGTTGAACCAAAATGGCCGTCGTTGCTATGGTTACACGCAGCCGTCCACTTCGATTTAGTCCTGAAAATCGGTTACTTAGAGCGCATTTAAGGTCGATCGCAATTTTGGTTCAACTTATATGCCGTTTATTGTAAGGAACGAATTGGTGAAGTAAAGTGCTACAGGAATCGGATATCTAAAATCAGATATTGAAATCGATTTCAAAACTCAGAAATCGGATATATATATCCGTTTGCATTCAAAACCAAAAACACCCATGTCTACTAAATCGTAACGCTATGATTACACTGTCCTAAATTGTACACAATTTAGGAAGTAGAGTGATCGGGTCTCCAATTTTACACTAAATTGGATCCAATCTCTCCTAACAGCGATTACATCTTCCGATTTCCTAAATTGGTTTCCTAAAAATCGGACAGTGTAATAAGGCCAGGGACTGCATACCGATATAATTTTGGTATCGATATAAAAATATCGATATTATACTGATATTTTGGTATCTCTTTATCGATATTGATATCGATATTGTTTTTCAGTACAGAAATATCTATACTTTAATGTGCTTATATCAGTATCGATATCGGTATTAGATACCGATATATTACCAGTAAATACCTGATTACAAATAAACAAAACTTATTTCTTTATCAATTCTTTACTTTTTACGCCCCATCAACAGTGGCGTAGCTACTAAGCGGCTAGGCGGGGCCGTGCCCTGAGGTTTCCAAGCCCAGGGTGCCTCTAAAACCCGATTAGAATTAGAATTTCGAAAATCATACATGAAATATAAACTAAAAGAAAAAAAACTAATTATAAATTGTATCTATTAAGAGCACATAACCCGTGATACTACTCTCATACATCTAGATATTTTGGATACACAGTTATCTTGCGGATCATTTAGGTTTTTTATGTAAATAAGTAAATAAAAGGAGAAACCGACTGTCTCACATATCAACGCATCGACGAAATTACACTGGGACTAGGAACATGAATATTTACATAAAGCTTCCTTTTATAACGTAAACCCCTTCTTAATGCTCACCGCATTAAGAGGGGGTTTTCGGAAATTCAACTTTTAAGGACAATGCTTTAAAAAGAATTCAAACTTATTACAAATTTCAAAATAAATAAAAAAGACAGTCATTATTAGTTTTTCAAAAACTAACTGCAAAATACGATCTGCGTTATCACTCTTTTCTCATAATAATAATCATTTATTATTTCGCAAACGTAGAGTACTTAAGTGTTTTTTATAAGCTTTTATTTAGTTCCACCTGTCCCGATGTGTGTCTGTGATCAAATCTTGCAAATTAAATTTGGTCCACTTCCCGGTTACCGATTGAAGTTATTTTTTTTTATGGTAGGTAAAATCATCCAATGACTAATCCCGCCCTTGGGCGGAGCGGAAAGTAGTGTCCGACTCTTACTGATTAAAAACCTACCCCGTTCCTTCGTTGCCTATCGTGCCTGGGCCGGGTATTCCTTTCGGAAGCTGACCCATGAGGCCATGACGTCAGCAGGCTTCGACCAGGCCTGCCTGCAGCTAGCAGGCTGGGCCTCTAAGGTTTGCTAACAGCTTCTAGAGGCGCGCGGAAACAGTACGCGCCGTCGACGACTTTTGCTCGGTCTGGTCGGTTACCGGATGATCGGACAGCGTGCTACCCATTGCACGCCGTCCCCAAGCCTGCGCCTACTGTGGCCGGAAATTGGGATTGGAATCCCGGCGGCGGCTGAGGGGAGCGCCCCGTTGCCTCTGCCTGATGCGTTCGGCCTCCTCCTTTGCTGGCATTACTGCTTCGCAGAAGGAGGCGACCGCCTGCTATCCCTCCTCATTCCGGCCCATGGCATGAACCAAGGCCCGACGAGATAGATCGCTGCCACCGATCGCCCCCACGAGGACACGGCGGTGCTCCGCCCAGGCGGGGTAAACCTCGACAATATTCTCCACCGTGCCCTCCGGGTGTTCCGCACAGTGGCGACACCTGGGCGAATCCTCCGCACGAATCCGGAACAGAAACTTAGCGAACTTGCTGTGTTCGGTAAGGACCTGCTCCGTGCGGAAGTTTAGAACGCCGTGAGGTCTTTCCAGCCGCCTGTGAGATCTTTTCAGCCACTGCAAGCCTGGGTTAAAAATCAGATGACAGCGCAAAATTATTGATACGAAGCTCATATGATGATGGAACCGGAAAGTAGTCAATGTGGCCATAGGGATTAAGATAGCGTTATCGTGTTTGAGCTTTTTGGAGTAATCTTAAAAGCTTGCTAAGAGAAAAATATTTTCATTAAAAACTTGTTTATAACAGAGTTCTTCATATTTTATCATCATATCATAATATCACACACATAAAAATGTCAAACGAAATAAAAAGTAATGTCAATCAATTTAGTGAACCGATAAGTAAGTTTTCTAAATTAAAATTTCATTTGGTGCCCTTTTAAATTTTAATGTAGTCATATTTTTTATAAAATTAGGAACCCTAATATGCGTGGGTAACACCAAAACACTCAAATAAAAAACTTTTTTTTCATTAGTCTAGTTTTACATTTTACATGACAAGACTGATTTTTTTAAATAGTTGTAGGTTTCATTTCACAAGCAAAGTTGTTTCCAAAATACAATAAACAAGGAAAAGTTAAAAGTTTTAACGATTTAAAATAGGGAACATAGCTATCAGTTGTCTTAAGACCGCACGTTGAACTAATGCATCGCTCCCTACTAGTAGACTACCACCAGAAAACAATTCCATTTCGCAAAACTGACGCAACCAGTCCACGATACGCCGTTAAAAGAGCCTGACTGTTAACTTTCTTTGAGAATTGAAAAAGAGCATATGCGGATGTTTCTTACATAGGTCTACTATATGAGGCTTCCATGTAAGTTGGCTATCGATTATGATAATAAGAACTTATCCTTATTAACTTCTTCAATATCCTCCTCCTCCTCGCGTCGTTTATCCTCAATGCTGAGGGTCGTGACCTCGACGAATAACTTTCTTATGGACTATTTTTCGCCATTTTGTCCTATCTTCGGCGATGTGGATGGCGTCGCAGACTCTGGTCTCCAGTGTAGCACGGATTTGGTCTGACCAACGTATTGGACTCCTGCCCCTGGGTTTTTCCCGTCTACTTTCCCTGTAAGTAGCAACTTTTCCAGGTTATCACCTCTCTTTCTGGCAATGTGGCCAAAGAAATCAAAAACTCTTCTCAATGGCAATGGCCGCTGTTATCTCAGATCGTAGAATTGCAGGCTCTAAATCCATATCGCTCCAGTTTGAGCACGGTGCATGTGGTGTAAGCTGCTGGTAGTCGTACAGTTCTTCACAATAGAAGCGCCATCTCTCAGCTATGGCCTCAAGATCTGTAATTTCCGTCCCATCTTCGTCGGTGACCACCCACGACTTGGGTTTGAACTTTTTGGAAATGAGCCGAACTTTCTTGAATAGATCTGATATCTGGAATTTTAGGGAGTGAGTTTCGATTTCAGTGCAGATGTGTGTGCGATAAAAAGTTATTTTTGTCTCTGCGACACTTTTTTTTAACTGCTTTCCAAAGGTTGGAGTATTCCTTCCTGACATTGGAGTGTTGCTGATCTTCAATATCACAGCTATTTAATTTGTGCAACAGAATGTTATTCTCTACATATTCAAAAGCTTCGCGTATGTCAGTACAGTATAAATTGCACAGACTGGATTTCTTATTTCTACGGACGGCATGATGTTAGCTAGTAAATCAAACAGTGCTATATTAATCGTAGTATTCTTACGAAAACCCTTTTGTTCTGTGCATAACCCTCCTTTGGCATTACTTTTTTGAGTTTTGAAATTATTATTTTGTGCTGTTTGTGTTAAGTTAATAACTCTCCCGTAAAGTTTGGTGTAGTTTTTAAGCATTTATTTATTTTTTTAATCTGAGTTGCTCAAAAAAAAGCCCATAGTAACCCATTTGCTTGTTAGTACACTTTTTTATACCATGTGATATCCATTTCGTTATCTTGCTCGTTTTGATAGTTATAATTTTCTTTAGAAAACATAATCTATAAAAAAAATGGGAAATCATCCATGCTATGGTCAAAAGTTTCGATCGCATCCTTAGCTTCATATACTTGCATATAAGATAGACAGCAGAAATGTCTTTTTAAATTAATTAAATATTTCCATACATATGTCCCACTTTTTTGTTTTCCAAACTTTTAATTTGCAGGTTTTGTATATTGGTACTTTCACTATCTGAAATTTATAATCCAAAAGAACGAGATCTACAACTTTAGCTTTACATTTGTTTCAATACTTGTGGGTAAAATGGTCAATACTTGTTTTACTTTTCAACCTACAAAGCGCTAGTTTTAAATTGTACTTCATATGAGAATATTCAAGTTCAAGTGTAGTTTTGTTCCTTTTCAAGACTTATTAAAATCGAATCACAACACGATTTTCTTATTCGAAAATAAACTGACTGTATTTAAAATATAATCTAATTTATCATAAAAACATTGTTTTTTTTTTCTAAATTCTATATATACAAATAATAATTTTTAAGCTATTATTTCTACAGCGTAGCATTTGAAGATGCCTCAATAGATTGTTTTGTTATGTCCGATATTTCTGTAAACTGCAATCCTACTCTTACGAAAATACCTCGTCCTCCTCTTTATGTATTCTGTTTATTAAAATACCCAAAATTGATTGTTTAGTCAACCTCAACAAACAGTTTTATACCAAATATTTCTGATAGTGAATCAGATAATGTGACCACTGGAGTGTTGGTTGAAAAGATTACTCAAGAAGATTCAGTATTCGGTAAATAAGCAGTGCAAGATACCGTCACCGGTCATATTTACGATCACGATGCCTGTATTTTAAATGTATTATTTTTAATTTTTTTTTTTTTTTAAATATATTTAAAATATACAAAGCTACTTTATCTTCAAAAAAAATCCCAAGTTTTAGGACACATGCACACACAATGATATGCAGACATCGTGGTCGTAAGTGCATAACTGTAATCCCAACTGACGGTAAACAGTGATGCAATCGTTGATGTACTTGTTACCGGCAATCTGTATAATCCGGCATTATATACAATACCTAGTCAGTGTAGAATACCTAAAACGTGTAGGTACCGGGGTGAAATTCCGCTGCCGCGACAAGTCGAGGCATTGCGGACAGATATCCAGCGGGATCTCATGGCGAAATGGCGTCAGCGACTATCGCAACCTCGTTCGGGGCGCACCACAATTGAGGCGATAAGGCCCATCCTTGAGGCGTGGCTGGAACGACCTCACGGCGTTCTCAACTTCCGCACAACGCAGCCAGGTCCTTACCGAACACGGAAAGTGTGTGTTCCCGCTCCGCCCAAGGGCGGGATTTGTCATTGGATGATTTTACCTACAATAAGAAAAAGACGTGTAGGTAATGTATAAAATATTAATTATTTTAAACTTCGCCTAAGTATTCTATACAATGCCGAATACGCAGCCGTGTAAAAAACGAAAGCAGATATGAAAACGACGTAATTTTAGGGCACCCCGACACGGTCAGATTAAGTCAGAAGGCCAAATATACAGATTACCGGTAGTATAATCCCTAGAACTAAATGTCTATCACATCATAAAATACACATTTAACGCACTTCTTAGTGGTGTAGCCGGTCTACTTGGTAATGGTCGTCATGAGTAAAATTTATAAAACTTTTAGTTTAGGGGCCCAAATTTGTTTTTGTCCTAGAGCCATTAAGCCGCCTAGCTACGCCACTGCCCATCACATTTATCACAGAATATTATTGGCGTAGATACGTATTGTACCTTCATTTATTTATTTATTTATTATTTATTATACACTTTATTGTACATACATATTAAAATAAACAAAGGAAAACCATTTAATTAAAGCACATACAATGGGCGGCCTTATCGGATTCCGCGATCTCTTACAGGCAACCAGGAATGGAAAATAATTTTCGGGACATGATATGGGGCTGTCACAATAAGCACCAACACTTATTACAAAATATACAATAATATAAAAACAGATACATACATATGTTATATAATAGATACATAAATACATACATACAAAAATATATACAATAAAAAGAAATGGGAACTTTCGATAATCTTCATCAATGAATGTAAAATACAATAAAAAAAATTGACTTTCAAACAATAACCTAACCACGGCACCGGGCGTACGATTCCTCAAACATTCTGCGTACAAGCTGCATTTGATCAAATAGTGCTCACTGCGCTGTTGCCGTTCTGTTTCGCGAGGAGTCGCGGGCCGCCGCTCGCCCGCGCTTCTGGCATGATGGGCGATCTGGCAACGCCGCGTTGCAGCCTGATATCAGTACTGGGTATCGATAAAATTATCGATAATTTTATACTGATACTCAAATAATTGATACAAAATATCGATATTTAGGTTAGTTATCGATTCTGGTATTGGTATTGTCTTTAAAATATCGGTATATTTCGGATATCGATATCAGTCCCTGAATAAGGCTTTTAGATATTCTCATTTTTTAAATGTTTTGTATGTTGGCGATTTCTCTATGGGGCAATGGCAGACACTGGGATACGATGGCCAATCTCATGTATTGATATTTTATAAATGTCAATAGAACTTTATAGAAAAAGCTTCATGCAATGTCGTGTTTTTTGGCGGCCCTTGATTAATGTTTAATTAAGCAATGAGTCAGATGATTCGATTTGATTTTCTCTTAACACTAGTCGTTATACTGACTAATCGCAATTAACGTACCGAGATTTATTGGATACACTGAGCACAGTGCTTACATTCTTTTTGGGCACTACCCGCACTACCACTATTCGGAAAAAATATTTAGGCTCCTTATTGACAATATTATTGAAGATCGGGTATCTTGCTGTTCAATTGATAATTTTAAAATAAGGTACTTGCTCTGGACTTCAAACTCAAGCATGCGTGTTGTTTCATAACCTCAAAAAAAAAGTTATCGTTAATTTCTCATCTATAACCTCATGAATGCTTTAAAAAATATTCAAATAAAGTAGCTTAGGTGCAAAATGAATGTAAGTGTAATATTAGTAACAGCGTTGTTTGTTAGCGGTCAAGTTCACGGAAAACTTGTCATGTTAGGGGAGCCAGTTCAGCCAGTGGCGGATTTTTTCTTCAAATGATAAACCATTTAAACGAGTGCTATTCTAAAAGCCCTATATACCGACATGTCATTTCTCTATGCCCTTTCTGATATAGAGTAGAAGTAAAATCGAGCTGAAATTTAGTCTATGGTGTACTAAGCATTGATGTCGCGTTGCCCTTGACTCCCTCTATCTAATTACTGTTTTTAAAAGTTATTTGCTTAAAATTTACTCTAATTGTTTATCTCGATTTTGCTTTCTACCATAAAAACGGTTTGGAGAGTGATTTCTGTGGTTAATAAACTGTTGTGTTCTTTATTTTGTGTAGCGTCACCTGACTGTGCTCATTGTCATTTCCCGCCATTGTGGCCAGTGATTTTATCATTTATTAGATTTTTCTGTGCGTATCCCTCGAAATTTAGATGAGTATTAAGTAATAAGTGTTTTTAAGTAATGTCATTACACGGTAATGACGTTTGTTTGCTAGAAGTGGAAGATTATAACTTGTACGAAGAAGAGGCATCTGATCACGCTATAACCAGGTATGGAGAACCGGCGTGGTCGCCGATATTTTACTCGTTTGCTTTGATTCATGCTTGTCATCGATTTATACATCAATTTTGATTAAAAATATTTATCATCTTTTGATTTCACTTTAAATTTGTGAATGCGCGGGCCATATGATGACGCTCACGCCCCGTGCCGGCCTGTAGTCAGCTGTTGGGCCGCCATGTTTGGTCAAACGGAATAGGCGTAGTAGGCGCCTCTACATAACGCAAATGTACTATGAAACATATGTACACTAGCGTAAATACTGTCATTCATGTTTTTTTTTTAAATAGAGTCTTTGTAAATATATTTTGTATAATTATAACACCCTAGCAGTAAGTTCTATGAGGATAACAGTAATATATTTCATACAATTATGTCTATTAAATTGGACTCTTGTGAACATTTTCAGGAGTTTTATTGATAATAACTTTGGATTTTATTGAATTAAGCACTTGTAACATGGCTGACCCATTTTGAATTATTTGTTCATCTTATTTTTAATATGCTACTTATGCACACTAATTAGAAAAAGTAGAATTTTGTGTATGTTTACTGTACATATATATAAAGATTTACATAATTTGACATGGAATATATTGACATACTTAATTTCTCATGTTTCTACAGTGACAAGCATCCAAGTTCTGGAAGAAAAACAATGGAGGCAGAAAAAAGGATTCGAAGAGAAATTGCTAATAGCAATGAGCGTAGACGAATGCAAAGCATCAATGCTGGCTTTCAGGCATTGCGGACCCTGCTACCTCGCCATGAGGGTGAAAAGCTTAGCAAAGTATGTGAAATTTGTATTATAATTAATATCTTTATTTTCATAGTAAGGGAATTTAAATTATTGCACAAAATATAAGCTTGGAGTCAAAACTTTGAAGCTTTTAAAACTGAAATTATTAATTCAATTCCAAAGTTGTAAAGCATCTCTGAATTGAGTAGTTTTGTATTTAACAATATTTTGCAACAACTCTGTTACTTGATGAACTATCCATTTGCTTCATTTGTTTTTAAACCTATTTTCTTTTATAATATGTATGTGTTTAGAAATATATAAGTATGTGTATCTAGTACCCATAACACAAGCTCTGCTTAGTTTGGGACTAGACACCGTTGTGTGATAGTTGTGGAATATTATATTATATTAATTTTTCACAAGCTAAGGAATTTCTATGACAATGAGTCTATACATTCAATGAAATAGATGTCTTTGTCCATTTATTTGTTAACACTGTTTTTATAAAAAGCTGTTATGGTAAAACACTTCTTTTTTCTACCAGATTCATATCATGATCAATCAATATGACCTGTAAACTATTACCTTATATTTCAGTTAAGGTGGTGATAATCCATTATAGCAGTTTTCTAGTACTATTGTACTCAAAATTTGTGAGATAGTTATTTTACAAAGCAATTATCATATTAATTTTAATATTTTACAGGCTGCAATACTACAGCAGACAGCTGAATATATTTACAACTTGGAACAAGAAAAGACAAGACTTCTATCTCAAAATTGCCAGCTGAAGAGATTACTTAATCAACATGAAGGTGGAGAAATACCCCTGAAAAAAAGAAAAGGCGAAATTCTTACTCATGTCCCAGCAATAATTCCTGATTCTACTGAGGATACGATTACCAACTCTAGATCACCTGAGCCAGTAGCTGTGATTTCTGTGACAAGTGCTTCACAGAAAAAAGAAACAGAAGGCAGTGAGTTACGTGTTCAACTGGATCGTGAACGAAGACTGCGGCGGCACTTGGAAGAGCGCCTTCATTCTCTTGAAGCTCAGATTTATCCTAACAATGCACATGAACTAGCTCGTCCTGTTATTCATTTTGAACAGACAGAGGTTGCTCCTGAGTGTAAACTTGAAAGTGAAGAAGTCGAGGCCCCAGCTCCTGTGGAACCTGCAGTAGTTGCCACTCCACTACTAGAAGCTGCCATCAAAGCTGAACCTCGTGTTGAAGTTGAGGTACTCCCTGATGCAGCACATGATGCACCATCGCGTTTGTATCTTGCAAGCACTAGTCGACAGAACCTGGAAACTATTGTAGAAGCCATTCGTCACCTTGAGGGGGATCATTTGTTCCGTGAGGAGTCAGGGGACGCGCCTCTGGCTCTCACTAAGAAAGCAGAACTTCCACCGCCGCCGAGACCTGGTGTGATCGTTGTGAAGCATTCGTGATCGCGTTAAACGTGTTTATGACTTAAAGCTCGTAAATTTGCTTCCGCTTAGCGAGCACTCCTGACCCTCCTCGAATATAGTTTTAAATTTTTAGTTGTTTAATTATCTTTTCCAAAGTGACGAATCGATAAGTCTGCGTCTTTGTTTTTTTTTTTTTTTATTACGCATTGAAGTCGAATCGATAAGTGGTATAGAATTAGCTGGATGCGTTGTCGCGTATGCCGATCGGCGCTGTGCTTAGTTTAGTCTCAAATGTAATTATATTAATGTTTAAATTTTATGTTAATTTGGCTTTTTGCAGCATGTTGATGGAAAGGGGACTGACTGACTTGAGTAAGATTAGATGATGAAGGATAATAGTACACCATGCCGCGTGCCAATGTTATTTTATTTCTTTAGACCAGTTTTTGGAAAAAGGAATAAATTTGCGTGTGAGTAAAAATTAAATCAAAGTTAAATTCTAGCTAACAAATTTTCCACTAACTGCCATAATAAATTTAAAGAAATTCATGGAGGCTTAAAGTTGCATCATGGACACTGGATAGTTCTTTAGTGGAAAGCATTTAGCTTGGGTAGACAAAAAATTAACCCTGTATTCTATTAGTCTAGCATTTTACCTTTATTACCACAGCAAGAAGTTAATTTGTCACTATTAGCTTGTCTGGCTTAGGCAGAACGCAGGGTATGCAGGCATGCGGCTATAACAAGTCTTTAACTTTGCAGTTAGTAAAATTAATTTTAAACCTTACTATTTTAATTAATGTATGCAGACACATGATATAAATGAATGTAGTAGGTACATAGCTAAATAATGGCGTTTCATATAGTCACTAAATTTGACCCTCATCAACTATTGGTTGGTGTGCCATTTAAATCAACAAACAATAATTCCTTGAGAAACAATACTCGGAATGCAAAATAATGGTGACAAATCACTATGATATTTAATTAAAATGTTTATATAGAATTTATAATAATTATAATGTATTGACTAATATTTATCCAGTGTTGCTGCTTTTTTGTTCATGTTAGAATGCCCAGTGTAATGCATATTTTGTATGTGACATAGGTAAATTATAGGCGCTTCATGCTGCCATCCCTAAATTATAGATACAGAAATTTTAGAGCATTCCATGTTGTTGAATTCTCATTAAAGAGTTATTCTGCATGAGACATAGTTGATTGGAACATGAGTTAATGATGTATTGTATTCAATTTAACTGATTAGTATAATTATGTATTGCTTCATATAAGCATTCTTTAATTGAAACTCTACTTTTAGGTCTTAATCAGTTAAGATTTATATAATAGATAGTGTAGTTGACAAGTGACAAGGTGTTACTGAACACATCCCATTTTACAGAACAGTTGATTTAATATGTTGTTTTGTTAAAGAACTATAATGTATATCATGTCACAAGTGAGATAACATATGTATATTCTACATGAAAGCACTAAATAGCTCAGATTTATAATACAAGATTGAAAAAAAATGTTTTACATTTTATTCAATCAAGTTATTGATATTGGAATTACAATTACTAGATTATTCTACCAAATAGGTACCGATTTGATCTACCTTCGGGATTTATAAAATTATAGTGAACAATCATGTTTCACTGTTTTACTTTATAAGAGTTAAGGTTCACAGTTCTTACATTTCCTGTGACTTAGGTAATATAATTCTATACAGTGATTAATTAACGTTCGCTTTAATGTGCTGACATTTTTGTTAAAAATGTAAAACGCCGTGCTCTTTTGTTAATATTTTTCTTATAAGTTTTGAATGTATTTTAAGTTTGACTCAGCAACAGAGTGGATCATCAAGTACAACGCTTTGCAGATGTCATAATGCTATGGTCTTATCCACGGAACCATATGAATTTTTAAGACTGATCATTTATTCATTATTAAGTTACGCTAGTTCAAGTCACCATATTGATAGAATAACGTGTGTGTGTGTGTGTGTTACGTTTATGTAGCTATTTATATGTATGTATGTTGTGATATTGTAGTCCAAAATATTGTGTTGTGGAACTGGCAGTCTTACAGAGATCCATACACTGTTAACATTTAGCAATAATAATGTCAATCATACATTATGGTACTTATGACTAGTAAAATTTTATGTTTAGATAAGTTTTCCTTAAAGAAAATTAAAAATATATTTATACACAAGAGATCTCTCTAACTCTGCCAGGTCACTAAGTGTTGTGGTGTGATTCAAGTGTTTTTAGTGTATGTATTTTATTAGGATCTTGTTTATTATAGAGAGCAGAGGGCTCTGAACATGAAATGAATAGGTCTAAAAGTTTATTGCCTAAATAAATTAAATACTAATAAATTATTATTGAAACAATGTTTCGACTTGAGCAATAACAGGTTTTATATTAGCAAAATTACAAACCTTTAAAATTATTTATTTCGTGTTTAGAGTAGCCCTGGTTTTATACTATTTCTTCCCGACGCTTACTTTGCACTCTGTTTCTGAGTCCGTAGTTATAAGGAGTTGTCTGCCTACCGCCTTTACATTATGTCAGTATAGGATAATTAACAATGTAACATAACGGACTTGGTTATACTATTAGTGTAGTCAAAAATAGTAATAAGAGATTTTAAGTCAAAGAAGCAAGTTAAATTGTTTAAAATGTGTTATTATTTATGTCTTAAAGTATTAAAATGGTTATTTCTTATTAATTAGTTTGTAAATGATGATCGTCTGTACATTTAATCGACCACTTTTCTTTGTATATTTTGCTTAAAACCAATAAAACAAAAGTTATTGAAATTTTAACATTATGAATGGATGCATTTTTATACAACTTTAAAAGACTGACGACTTTTTATAATCATCACGACAGTCATTTGCTTGAAATGCACGACATACATAAATTTGGTCTGCTATAATATTAATTATGAGTAATCTCAAGGATCGCATTTGAATTGTTACTGTAATTCAGTTTTTAAACTTATTTTTGTTAGAGCAACTAGTTTATAATTTTTACCAACTTTGTTTATGTAGTGAAATAATATTATGTGATGGTTCATCATCTGCTTTGTACCACTGTTACTATTTTATCGTATTCTCATAGTTAGGATTAATGAATGTGCTATGTTTTATTGGTTTTCAGCACATTCAATTGTGAATATTTCCATTTTCTACACTCTATCGCATTTTCTTGTAATGGATATAAGTGGGCGTTATTTTAAACAACATGCAGACTAAAACAATTCAATTTATGCAATTGTATTCTAAGTAAGTCAAACTGACTACTTTCGCTCACATGGTATGTTTAAAATAATTCATCTTTAAGTATAACCTTATAATAATGTTCTTCAATTAATTCATCTGGTAAAACATAATTATAATATCTACTTAAATATTGTTTATAAAGTCTGGAATAAAATTCGTACTCATAATTGCCACAGTTTAAATTGCATTTATCCTTAGACATTTGTTTTTATTGAGCTTCCGGACTTCAGTTTTGCGAGTCTAGAATTTAGTGATAGGGTGGATATGTTTTTTCAAATATCCTGTTTGTTTGTCTATTATGTTGATCAAGTCTCTGTGGATTAGTAATTGGAATATTGATGAAGACAATTTTAAAATTAGAGACACAATAGAAAGACAATAGGTGTGCGGACGCTGGCGTCCTCTCGGGGAATAACGAATTAAATAAACTATTTCAATAACCTTGAAACATCTCGCCCTCTCACTAATAAGCTCATGTTCCTATACAGATAATTATGGTACCTATAATATTACTTACAGTTAATATAATGATAAAGTGTAGAAAATAATGCATGGATGGTTTCCATTTTGATATGAAATTGATAAAAATATTTCCTCTGATTTTAATTGTACCACATTTGACCTATATTTACCAATATTTATAAAAGATTGATATTATAGCGTTTCATTTAATCTCCCAGTTATATAAAGGCAATTTTAGCAGATCATTCAATGATGGTCACTTTTGTCACCAAAGCGGAATTTTAAAATTCTTAGTAGGATTGACAAGATTTATATACCGTTAGAAGAAGAAAGTGGGTTTCGTATAATTGTGTGTTTAAAAATTATTTAAACAAAAGCTACACACGATAGCACAATACAACCAACTACTTGCTTCCGAGTAATACCTACGAACCGAAAATATAGTAAATATGGGAGGAAATACGGACTGTGGACAGTCTTCTTTTTTTTTTATTTTGTTTTTGCTTGCTACATTTATCAGTAATCACGGCTGTGACAGTTTTGCGACGTCCTAACCACAGAGTATTTTTCTTTATTGGTGTCCTAAGTCAGCCTATCGAACTTTTTGGTCAAATCCTAGCGAGTCCAAAACTACCATAAGGCTTTTTGTATCGGGACCGTGGTCTCAACTTCCACCTATATATATTTTTTAGTAGAATTTTAGGACCACAAACAAAATGTCCCGCGATCTACCGTTTACCTACTGACTAGACTCCGTGAGATCTGTCAATTATATAAAATCTAGTTCCTGGGATACTCATTGGAGCATCATTTGCTGCAGTGAGCCGGGGTCTGTGGGTCATAATGCCATCTGCTGCCAGCGTCTCCGTCACCGTGAAGACCCAAATCTATCCACGCTATGGCCGTTGGTGGACACCTGTATGTACAGAATTGTCTATGCCTGAGTCTAACGATCGCACAGCGGAGATCAGAAGACAACTCTAAATGCAGAACTGCATGACTTAATTCCGCCATCTCTGTTCTACAATCGCACAACCCGTCGTACGGCGAATATCCCCTTACGTCGATGAAAGTTCTACGGTCCGGACTAAGCGTTTTGCTTCGTCGTTAATACCGACAGTTTGCCTGCTGCGGTCTTCCCGTCCGATTATAATTTAGGTGACTTCAAGGCTAGAGTGAATAGGCTGTTAATAAACTAGTGCGCCTCACCATCAACGATTGCATCAGCAAGTAGTGATGTGCTATTTATCAGGTGGGATCGCAGTCAAGTACTAGTTTATACACCGTTAAATTTTGGTCGTTTTAATCCCGTGGAGGATCGATTAAGTACATGAAACACTATTGATTCATAAAAATAAAAATGAAGCACTTTTTTTCTAAAACTCGAATTTATAGACGCATATTATACGAAATTAATTTCTTTAAGAAAACGAGACAATGACCTTGTAGGGAGTTGTCAGTCGTTACGTACTAACTACCTACAGTTCATTGGCCTCGATCAGCTTACATGCGTAAATTAATTCGAGTTAAAAAAAAAGTAGTTTATTTTTCATTTTATCTTTACAAATCGATAGGGTTTCATGAACCGAATCGACCCTCCGCGGGATTAAAACGACCAAAATTTAACGGTGTATATATTTTAAAAAAAATACTTACTGACTGAAAACCCACTCCTATTCCTTCTTTCCCTCCGTTCCTGGACTTCCGGGTTTTCTTTCGCACAACCCATGGCCCCAGTATAGGCTTCGACTCAGCTGCAGGGCTACTACGGTTTTGCTGACATCTCCTTGAGGTTCGCGTTGAATACTACGCGCCGTGGCTGGCTTGAGCTCGGTCCGTATAGTTACCGGACGGTCGGGTGGCGAGCTGTCCATTGCTCACCGTCCGCAAGCCCGCGCCTACGGTGGCTGGAAATCGGGACGCGGCCGCATTCTTTTCTTCTTCACAGCTGTTTCGCAGAAGGAGGCGACCGCCTGCCACTCTTCCCTGCTCCGGACTATGCAGGCCTGTACCAAGGCCCGGCGCGAGATCGCCCACACGAGGACATGGCGGAGCCCAAGCGCGGCACACCTCTACCATATGCTCCACCGTGTCCTCCGGGTGGTCGGTTATGCATAATAACAACACTATATAAGATATTGAAGAGGATCGGGGCAGAAGCGGGCGATCGGTAATGGCTTATTGCAAAAACACTTAGTTCATTGAGTTAGGGTACTTATAGTAATTAATTGACTCCAAGGAACTTGTACCCTAGAAGACTCAGATTTGTTCCTTTTTACGCATAGCTCAGTCAGTAATCCCAAAAACAAATATCTGGAGAGACTAATGAAATCAGAAGAAACTTGAAAAAATCAAGAAATCTCCTGGAAAATCAGGAGGTCTATTAACACTGCGGGGCATAGATTATATTTCTATGTGACGGGGTGTGCCACGTTTAGAGGGAGTACCGAGTGCCGTGTCTTTGTGGAGGCGACCTAGGCGAGGAATTGTGGACCACGAGTAATAGGCAGCTCGCCGTCCTGCTGTCCGGTAAGGACAGAGCCCGAGGTGACGACAGGCGTAGTGTTCCACACACCACCCAAACAGACGTCTGCAAATTGTAGGAGACCAGCACACACGTCCAGGCCACGGGGAATTTCTGAAAGGGAAACGGTGATCCTAGAACGCAAAAGGCAATTAAAGGACACAGCACACAGTGACGGCTTTAGGGGGGAAGGCGACCACGCGGGGCGCCACGAGGTATTTCATCTACCCCGGTCACCAGGGAGAGTGGAAACGTCGAGAGATGTCGTGCGGTGTTCCGCAGGGATCGGTACTAGGACCACCCTTGTGGAACATCGGGTACGATTATGTGTTGCGCGGCGACTTCCCCGAAGGGGTTAGCGTGGTCTGCTACGCGGACGACACGTTGGTCCTAGCGCGGGGAGAGTCGTACCGGACGGCGGTCGAACTAGCTATACGCGGGGTTGCGATAGTCGTTGATAGGATCCAGCAGTTGGGACTTGAGGTGGCATTGCACAAGTCCGAGGCCATGTGCTTTCACGGCCCTCGGGGCACGCCACCACCGGTTTCCCAGCTAACGGTAGAAGGAGTTCACATCAGCGTCGGGTCGACGATGAAGTACCTGGGACCTGGGACTCGTCCTCGACGGCTGGTGGAACTTCAAGGAGCACTTTCGACGTCTGGCTCCCAAACTGAATAGGACTGGGGCTGCTCTCGGGCGGCTCCTGCCCAACGTCAGGGGACCAGACGCCTCCTGCCGGAAGCTCTACGCGGGAATCGTTCGGTCCATGGCCCTCTACGGGGCCCCGGTGTGAGCACCGACGTTGGCACAGCAACCGAGGGCCAGCTGAATGCGAGCCAGAGGGGATGCAACGCCGGGGCGAAATTCCATTGCCACGACAAGTCGAGGCATGGCGGACAGAGCTCCGGCGGGATCTCATGGCGAAATGGCGTCAGCGACTATCGCAACCTCGTTCGGGGCGCGCTACAATTGGAAAGACCTCACGGAGTTCTCAACTTCCGCACGACGCAGGTGCTTACCGAACACGGAAAGTTCGCTAAGTACCTGTTCCGGATTCATGCGGAGGATTCGCCCGGGTGTCGCCACTGTGCGGAACACCCGGAGGACACGGTGGAGCACACTGTAGAGGTGTGCCCCTCCTGGGCGGAGCATCGCCGTGTCCTCGTGGGGGCGATCGGCGGCAGCGATCTCTCTCGCCGGGCCTTGGTTCAGGCCATGGTCCGGAGTGAGGAGGGATGGCAGGCGGTCGCCTCCTTCTGCGAAGCAGTAATGCTAGCAAAGGAGGAGGCCGACCGCATCAGGCAGAGGCAACGGGGCGCTCGCCCCAGCCGCCGCCGGGATTCCGATCCCGATTTCCGGCCACCGTAGGCGCGGGCTTGCGGACGGCGTGCAATGGGTAGCACGCTGTCCGATTGTCTGGTAACCGACCGGACCGAGCCCAAGTCGTCGACGGCGCGTTCTGTTCCCGCGCGCCTCATGGAGCTGTCAGCACACCGAAGAGGCCCAGCCTGCTAACTGCAGGCAAGCGGGGTCGAAGCCTGCAGGGGTCAAGGGCCGTTTTCTGAGAGGAAGGCTGAGCCCCGGCACTATAGGCAACGAAGGAACGGGGTAGGTTTTTAGTCAGTAAGAGTCTGACACTACTTCCCGCTCCACCCTAGGGCGGGATTTGTCATTGGATGATTTTACCTACCAAAAAAAAAAAACCACTCGGGGCGCCGGCGCCGCGCGCACCACTAAATATAATACTCAATTGTGATCATCGAATCCTCTATCGTCACTTTATAGGAAAAAAATAATTCGGTGTAACATAATGAACTTATCTCGTAGGTCTTGTAGGTCTGTATACCTGTACGTAGGATTGAGAACCGACATTCTTTTTTACTTGCTCTGATTGAAGCACTGCGCGACATAACAAATGGAACACAATACGAAAAACTATTTACAAAAAAAAACAATAATAACCGACTTCACTACAGAAAATAGGTTAGGGTAGTAGATTAGAGTAGTCAGTTGTCGGGAGCGAAGCCGCGGGCAAAAGCTATAGTATCATTAGGTATAAATTATGGTTTAGGGAGGGTTGTCGGTCTGTTATTGTAACATTTCAGAGTTTCATTTTTAGGGGAAAAAATACATAAAAGTATTCATATTTTTAAGAGAAAGTGGTGTATCTTGTTTCCAAAAACTACAATTTAGCCTAGTTTTCACTTTTTTGAAGCTGTTACAATGTCGCATGGTACAAAAATACCTCAAATCAAAATATACTACTTATAATTTAGTAACAGACGAAAGGTGCCATGTAAATATTATAGGTGGTCGTGTTTTAGTGTAAGGCTAAATGTATATAACCTTATTACCTACACTATTAACAACTATCGCGATAATGAAATAGAATCAAACTATTCAGTTTATTTGAGGTGGGAAATCACCCACTGATTTCTCTCGTTCTATGATAAAGTGGGAGGGCGCATCATACTTTTATTGACTAACACCTACCTGTGTCCCTTAACAACCTTTTGTGTTCCAAGACCACAGTATTTTAAAAATTCCCCCGTGACCCTAGCAGACATCGGCCCTACTGAACCACTACGGTTTTGCAGTCATCATTTTGAGACGCGCGTTTGGAACACTGCACGCCGTCAACGACTAGAGATCGCTCTCCTTACCGCACGGTCGGACGACGAGCTCTACCCATTGCTCGTAGCCCGCAAACCAATATGGTGGCCGGGGCTCCAATTTTAGCAATTGTATCTACAGTGTAAACTAAAGTGTCGCGCGATTAAATCCGAATTAAATTATAAAAAAATAGTAATGTGTGTGCAGGCTGCTGGTCGAGTTTTGACTTTGCCATTTGATTACGGAATCCCTGCACCCACAGACTTACCTAATTAAAACCTAGTTTAGTTCTGAAACAAAGTTGCAATTAAAAAACCTAAGTCATTTGAAGCTTGGAGGGTTAAACATAATGATGGCCTTTTGTTTGGCCTCCATGAACTATATGAATGATTCATTTTGGTTCCACACTCGTACAAGGTTAGTTACTCTGAGAGTTGATCTGACGAGTGGACGTGTGTTGTGTTTTCCCTGAATTTGTGAATAAGAAAAGTTTATGTTATTCCGTTAACGGCCAAGTAAGTACCTACGTACCATATAGCCTTCTTTATTTTAATTAAAATTGTTATCTAATAAGGATGTTTATTTGTTTAATGAGATATTAAAAACACGTTTTTTAAATATAAATACAAAGTGATACACAATACATAGGCATTGCATTTAAGCCTTCAATGTACCTGTTAGGTACCTACATCAGTTTCCCGCTAGTTCTATAATCAAATCTAAATATAACGGATCACTTTTACTCTCATGTCGGTATCTAAAATTGCCCATGTATTCATTTAATTCGCGGGTTTATCGGATAGAACACTTAGTTGAGTTGATCCATGGGCGTCGCCAAGAGGGGGCAGGGGGGGGCAACGGCCTCCCCCTAGAGGCTTGCTTTTCATCTTCAGAGCCTAGTTTAAGCACCAGTCTCCCACAATATAATGTCCATCCTACAGGTTACCGTAGATATAAGCCTAGGAATTAGGAGTAATATTGTGGAGAAAAAAACTTATATTATTATTAAAAATAAAAACTTTTTTATTATTCTCTCTATACTTCCATTAGCCCCCCCCCTTGATTATCGGCTGGCGACGCCCTTGAATTGATCGATAACTTGACATTGACAAAAATAACAAATCTACAATAGTGTCTCGGAATTGATAACAAGTACAGGATCATTTTATGTACTCGTACCTACTCAATTTATACTAAAATTATTATGTATTGAGCTATCGAAATATAAATAATTAAATGGATAAGTTTTTGTGAAACCACAGAATCTGATTGGTACCTACTCTTCAATTGGCGGTT
Organism: Leucania comma; assembly: GCA_958295575.1. Taxonomy (NCBI): domain Eukaryota; kingdom Metazoa; phylum Arthropoda; class Insecta; order Lepidoptera; family Noctuidae; genus Leucania; species Leucania comma. Next base: position 10,074,856 of record OY282469.1, read on the forward strand.
TTTTTTATTGTAGGTAAAATCATCCAATGACAAATCCCGCCCTTGAGTGGGGCGGGAAATAGTGTCAGCCTCTTACTGACTAAAAACCTACCCTGTTCCATTCATTGCCTTGGTCCCAGGGCCGCGGGTGACATTTTCACCTAACCTTTGGCCCCCTTTGGAACAGGGTTTATTTTTTTAGTTTTATCCCCTTTGGATTAGGGTAGGTTTTAGTCAGTAAGAGTCTGACACTATCACCCGCCCCGCCCATAATTATACAAATTAAGAAGTCTTAAGTTCGTCTACTATAAAACAACTTACTGATAAAAAATATTGTCAATGAAAACTCAAAAGTGTGTTCGATAGCCCGTTTATCGACAAAGGTTACATAACATTACGCAACAACCCACGGGAGCGGAGCAGTAACTAACTAAAGCCGCGGGTGAAACCGCGGGGAACAGCTAGTACTAGTATAGATAACTTACTAATCAATAAGTAACTACAGATGCATGAGAATAATTGGATTATTGTTTATGAGTTTTATTGATTTAAAAAAATAACCTGAAAGTTTAAACATAAACTTACAGAGACCAACTACTAGAAACAAATATCTATTTAGGCCATTTAAATATTTGTTCTGCGCGGGAATCGAACTCGACAATGCCAACTAACCGTCGCATACTCGCATAAAACTAATAAAATAGTCAATTGACCTTTTTGTGACAACCGCGAGTGACAATTCTTTTGACTTCAATATCAATAGGTATAAAATACCTACTCCCAATTAGAAAACCATCATATTTTTGTGGGTTGTAAACTTTAGTATAAGACCAATATAGGTACCAGACATGGGTTGTACCAAAAAAAAAAAAAAAGACTGGTTTATATAAAACATTAATAAATCTTATCTTATATATAAAAATGAATAGCTGTTCGTTAGTCTCGCTAAAACTCGAGAACAGCTGGACCGATTTGGCTAATTTTAGTCTTAAAATATTCGTGATAGTCCAGGGAAGACGGGGAGAAAATATGGAAAATTCACGAAAAAAGAATCGTAAATTAGGCGGAACGAAATCGGTCAGCTAGTCTTATATATAAAAACGAATTGCTGTTCGTTTGTCTCGCTAAAACTAGAGAACGACTAGACCGATTTGGTTCATTTTGGTTTTAAAATGTTCGTTATAGTCCTAGGAAGTTTTAAAAGGTGAGAAAAAAAAGTATTCATTGACTATTTTAGGTGGTTTGAAGTTTGCCGGGTCAGCTAGTATCACACATTGCCGTCTAGTCCAAAACCACATGAGTAGAGAGGAACAGAGATAAAGCTTCCTAAGAACGTGCAATATTTTTACCTATTTTGATAGGGTTGTCACTATAGGTGAAAACAAATTAAATAAAACCGTTGTTAAATAGTTTTTAATCTATTTAATTAATGATACCCACTATAAATGTTGTGCACACCTGTAACTTTTTACTGTGTCATTTCACTAGATCATCTTGTGAATATATGTTTATTTATATATGTGGGTATCATTAATTAAATAGATTAAAAACCTATAAATAATAAACATTATAATACGAAAACAAAAATTAAAAACTGATGTCCTAACCTAAAATAGTTTTAATATTTAGTATAAAAACAAATATATATCTATATTTTGTATAATTTACCTTCATCACACATATCTACTACGTACATACTAACGTATTCAGATACCTACAAATATTTATTAAAAGCTTGTAATAACAATAAAAAAGGCAAAAACACACTGTGTAGTACGCTCTTCTTATTAAAAAGTACCTTTTTAATAAGAAGAGCGTACTACACAGTGTGTGTTTTATTTAAATAAATATTTAAATATTATTTGAAGAAATAATATTTAAATATTTATTTATTTACATATTGTCATAATCATCATCATCTTGGTATAATAAAAGTATGATATATTTTTATTTATCTAGTATTCTTTATACACACAGTGCGATAAACTACCGTTATTAATAATAAAATACCATGTTTTTACAATAAAATATTTAAACTTGTAACTAACAAAATGAACAACGAGCGTCACGTCGACCCTAGAGATCTTCCACTGACTGTGCTCGCGTCAACCGGTTTTTTCCAGTTTCGCTGCGTACGCAACAAGCGGCTAGTGGTCTTGCAGATATTCCCCGCGGGCTTGTAGTGGTGCAACCGATACGCGCGGTTGTGTGAAGCTTTGTCTCTGTACCTCTCTACTCATGTGGCTAAGCAGAGCTTGTGTTATAACTGTTATGAGCAATAGACCACTAATAAACATTACGCTTTCTACACACGCACATATTTCTAAATACATATATAATTATAGATAAAATTAACATTTGTACTGGGTGGGAATCGAACCCAAGACCTCCGGCAAAGCAGTCAGGGTCACTAACCTCTAGACCAATAGGACAGTCAAACATTGTTTTTCTGTAGATTCTCTTAAAAAGGTTTATACACCGTTAAATTATGGTTGTTTTAATCTCGTGGAAGGTCGATTCGATACATAAAACACTATCGACTCTCTGCGGGATTAAAATGACCAAAATTTAACAGTGTATAATTCGTTTTATGTATCATTCTTGATAAAATAAAAATGGGATAATATGCTACTAGAATTGCTTCATAAAACCTAGCTTAACTTGGGAGTTCGACTCAGACATTTGTAATTACTTACTGATAATAAGTAATACAATACAAGCACAATTATCACTTTTAGAGGCAAAAAAAAAACAACGTGTGACAGACGTCCATCACTGCTGGGGAGCAACCTTCAGAGGAGTGAGTGACCACCACTGGCGTTTTTTTTGGATTGGTTAGGCAAATGAAAAAATGTTCTAACTACTTAGGTACCTATCCCTCGCCATGCCTTGTAGTAAAATATATGTATTATGTACGCGGCAAATAAGTTTGAACCAAAATGGCTTTCGTTGTTATGGTTACGCGCAGTTCCCCGCTTCAATTGAACCCTGTTTTTTTTTTTTTTAAATTCAGTGCTTTTTTTTCAATAGGTACCTACTTAATCAATTTAAAGTTGAAAAAGGAGTTAAACAGGGCGAGCCGCACTCACGCTATTTGCTTGATTCATGGCAGTCACGAGGTATAAATGTTGATGGCCACCAGCTAACGAACCTCCGCTTTGCTGACGACATTGTGCTTTTATCCTCATCACCTTCAGAACTTGAAGAAATGCTCCAAGATCTGAGCACGGCAAGTCTTGAGGTTATACTTACAATGAACCGATCTAAGATCCAGAGATTACCAACAGCACGAAACGTAGGGTCGGGGTAGACGGGCATTGTATTGCATAAATGTCGATGAGTATACGTACTTAGGCCAGTATCTTTTGAAAATAGGCCCATAGTAAAAGTTGTTTGTTATCATGACTACAATCACGTGTTTAATTATCGTTCACTAATTACCAGTCACCCTATATAATGTGTTGAGCGAATAGATTGCGTTAGAATCACCACGCTGCGCTCCTTAACCCATAGATATCCGTGCCTTAACCTAAATAGCAGATGTCGGAGAAAAAGCCATGCTAAAGTGGGAGTGGCCACGTCACACAAATGCACCCACCCGGACAGGTAATAAATAAATAATAATATAATAAATTTAATGTTTTCAAAAAATACAAAAGATGGGTGAAGATATTCACTCACTGGCCGGAAAAAATCTTTTGTGCGATTCGGAAAAATCTTTGGGAATTCACTAAGAACTCACGAAGCGGTTTTCTCCCGCGGCCGTCGCGTTGCCGGTAACATATAGTACCAATGCGTTCCAAATAACAATAGGATCGATTTTCACGCCATGTTGTGGCGTCATACTGTAAAATCGAAGAAATCGGGTAGGGTGAGCAAAATTTTTAAAATTTAATTTAATTTCGAATTATGAATGAAAAAGTTCAATGAGAATCCAGTACTTCAATTTAGATCAATAAGCTATTGGTGCTTTTGTGAATAAGTGTAGTATATAATCGATAAAACTTAAAGAATTTAATTTTTCAGAATATGGAGGGCAGAGTGCTAATATTTTTGGTCTTAACAATAACAACACTTTGTATTCAGTGGTCTGAACAAGAGACAGTGGATGCTGATCCAATAGAAAGGTTAGTAAATGCAAATAAATTAAGAGGTCTACCTTCTACGTTCAGCGGCTCTTGCTTGCCCTGGTCGACGATTCTAGCCGCTTCCTAGGGCGCTAAGATTAACACCACAAAGTTCTTTAGAACTGTGTAAAACTGATACAGTATATACCTATAAATTATTTTTTTCTAAAAATTATTTTTCAGCACAACAATGCCGATTATGCAAACAACAATACCAAATATTCAAACAGCAATGCCAACTATTAAAAAAGAAAACATAATAGCAAATGCTATTAATAATTTTGGTTACAAACTATTGGTGAAGATGATGAACGAAAAGAAAAATAATAACATTATAGTCTCACCAACAGGTGTTGCTGGTAAGCTATTTATTTCATTTAAACTTAGTCCTAAACAAAAATCGGGCCATAGGAAATCAGTGATAAAGACCGTCTCGCTCTCAAATAATTATGGAGCTTATACCAGCAGGTAGCAAATTATTGATAATAGTCTTGCCTCATATCGATAGTTTTGCTACCTGCAACAACAATAAATAACTGCTAAGGCTAAAAAAATTTTTTTTTTGAACGTGGTAAGTCATCGACTACCTTTTCTCGCTCTGGGAGTGTCAGACTTTTCCTAAATAAAACCCATCCGTGTTCCTTCAATTGCCTTTTCCGTTTCCGGGTCGCGGTGACAATGACACTCCAATGAATCCCGCATCTTTGGAGCCTGCATGGTCTACTCAACAGCGCGAGTACTTACAGGCGTCAGTTATTGGACGTACTCATAGATACAATATGCCGCACGTCAGTGGTAACATGACCCTCTTTAGAATGATTCCTAATAACGGAGGCATCTACCAACAAAAGATTTGTAACGCACGGTAACTTGGGTCAGTAATCTGAGACAATGGACAAGACAGAAATGAAAATACGTAGTATGTAAATTTACACGCATATAAGAAGCAACTGCACTGTAACTGTAAAAAAACTTACATAATATTTTAAAATAACAGTTAAATATCAATCATGTGAACTGCCTTGCTGGTTTAGTAGTCGCAAGCGCGAATTTTGTACGTGTAGTCCAAGGATCTACCCCTAGGTTGGGTAAAGTGTTATTTTATCCATTAGAAGTTATGCCGTCTGGTTGTCCTTGGTATTCGTTACGTGACATATTAAACACAACTTTCCTTGAGGTACCTCTCTGCCGACACACTTCTGCTGTGTTTGTGGGCGTGATGTCATGTTTCTTTATCAATTGTTTTAGGTTTGCTTGCAATGACTCTACTCGGAAGTGTGGGGACAACACATAATGAAATCGCCGAGGCCCTCGGTTTTTCCCAAGGTAACATAATATTAGGCGCTACAAGTTGCGTAAAGTATGCTTGACGATACCATGTTTATTTCTTATTTCTAAATGTGAAGGTGTGAATTTGAACTGGTCACTACTTAGATATACACTTCTTGGATGTTGCTATAATCTTGTTTACATACGTACTTGCTGTTTGTGTTTATTCATATAATATGACTCGTTAAAAACTATATCGTCTGACTGTACAAAGGAATTTACGTTCAACAGATATTTTACAAAACCGCAAAAACCACGAACAGTTCGGCGAACTTCTACAGGCTTTAAATACTAACGTTTCTTCGAAAACTTTGTATGCTGACGCTATGTTTGTGGATGCGCACGCGCCGCTAAGAGAATTGTATCGCAACTATCTGTACGACATCTACCGCGGGGAAGTACTCAGTGCCAATTTCAACCAGACTGAAGAAACTAAGAATAATATTAATGAGTGAGTTCATAAACAATAGACCAGCAGAAAACAAATTTAAATATAAGTACATGACCCAGTAAAACAGCGGCAGCTTTTGTAGCGTTTAACTGAAAAGTATCGTCGATAAGATGTAAAGTCTAGACAGATGATTAACCTATTGAGCTTCTTTTACTTAATAGCCAGGTTTTATTGTTTTTTTTTTTTTTTCAGATGGGTCACTAAACATACAGAAGGAAAAATAGAGCAACTTATAAAACACCCTCTTCCTATATCTACGAAGGTGGTATTGTTAAGTGCACTGTACTTTAGTGGCCAGTGGGAAAAGCCTTTTGTACCAGAATACACTGCAAAGTAAGGTCCTCTTCTAATCTAAGCGCCTACCTACTTATCACTTCTTGAGATGAGACATTCTTTTTTTGACTTGTTCGTCAACTCGCTACTGCAAAACTCGCGAGTCCGCGCGAGCACCAATTGTTGACTACACAAAAAAATAGGTGAAATCGGAAGGTACCAGCTCGCGCGGACTCGCGAGTTTTGCAGTAGCGAGTTGATGAACAAGTCCTTTTTTTTACCGGGTTCGAGCGACACGTTTATGATCTGTGTTTATGATGTTCCGTATTCGGCGCCCCGATTGGCCCGCTACATTAACTAATCAGGGAACAAAACGCGGGTAACCGTTTCGCGTTAACCTTAAACAATTCACACATAGCGCAATTCAAAAAAGTGTGACGAAAGCGCATTTCGTCCACCAAACTCGTCTAAACGATAAATAAACTAGTATTATCCAATTTGTTAAAGCCCAAAGCCCTTGAATAATAGTACCTACCTATGTATTTTACTAATAAACTTAAAAAACAAGTGATTGTCGGTAAAAAAGGACGTCCCATTTATAAAATTAAACAATAAAGAGAAATACAGTCAGTAAAAAATATAAAAGTATGTGCTTACCTACCTTTAAATGTAAATCCACACGAAAAAAAATTAATATAAACTCTGAATTAATGTCGTCAAGAATTTGATAATATTTTATATTTAGGTGGTCCGTTAAGAAAAACAATTATTACTTGATAAACTTGTGTGATAAAATAGCATCGCAAATTGGCCTTCATTCAGTCTTATCAAATGCGTCTGGATCGCTGCCTACATTGTACAGATATTATACATATTATACAAGACAACAGTTGACCTGCAACTATGTCGCTGATGCTGATCTATGCTTATTTTAATTATAAATGCAAGGTTTTATTAAATTCAAATGATAAATTTTCAGTATTCTTTCTTCTTCTTCTTCGTGGTCGTTTCACTCTTGTCAGAGTGGTCGTGGTTATCACGAAGATATCTCTTCAGAAGCTGTCAGGATACGCCGCACGACTTCCCGTCACTTTTGCCTGCTGGCAGTCATTTGGGCGCACTCGTTCAATGGGCCGCCAACAGCTGCTTTAATTTGGTCAGTCCATCGCATCGATGATCTGCCACGTGGTCTTGTTCCGTCCACCTTTCCTTGTATAACAAGGCATTCAATGGAGCCACTCCCACATCGACAAATATGGCCAAAGTATTTAAAAATACGACTCCACACCAGCGTAGACAAGCGTTCCTTGACGCCTAGTTCCTCGAGAATGGAAGCGTTTGTTCGAAACTCGGTCCATGAGACCCCGGGCATTTTCCTCCAGCACTACATTTCTAAAGCGTAAATCTTTTTGGTCTCTGTCTGTCTTAGGGTCCATGTCTCAGCGGCGAATAAAAATATAGGAAATACTAATGCTTTAACGAGCCTTGGTCTGGAAGTTTCCACTGTTTTTCCAATGAGTTTCACAAAGCCCACATATATATACCTTGGTCTGGAAGTGTCCACTGTTTTTCCAATGAGTTTCAAAAAGCCCACACATATATACCTCTGGCCAACTCTCTCTCAACGATTTCTAGTTTTCCAGAACTAAGAAGGCCTCGGACATTCCACGTTCCTATGTTCTGAATTTGGCGCAGCCTCAGTGACATTCCAGTAACATGTTTTCCATGAGGGGCCTGGTTTCCTGCCACCCCATGGCCGGTAGCCAATTTCATACCGCTTGTCCCGGACGCAGAGCAGCGCCGGTTGCTAGGCGGGTCGCTTGGCGAACGTATTCTCTTCGTTTTCTTTACCATGATAACTTTCTTGGGATCAAAGTTGCAGTGGTTTCCTCTTGCCTTCTGCACCAATCCTTTTAGAAGGGATTAACCTCCAAGGTCAATGCCACCTCTGCCACCCGAGCCGTAGGGACCCCGATGGGGGAATGGTTATTCCGCCATTAACTCGGTTGCCAGAGCCTCGTCTGTTATCTAGCAGGGAGCACCACGGCTGTAAGCCGTCGCCAGCAGTATGTTGGCGCGTATAGGTGAGGTTGTCATTTAGGCAGGCGCAGGCCACTTCCTCCCCTTACTTCTTTCTAGTCATTTCTATTATACGAATAAAAACCATTTTTTAAATTGAAAGATGGCGCCAAAAAAAGACCAGAAACACCAATTTCCGAAATTAAAATTGTTTTGCATGTTTATAGTTTCCTTTTTTAAGTCGCGAAGAAATTTTGTAAAAAAAAGTGTCTGTCTCTGAAGATCTTCATCAGATCCAAATATTATATTACTAGCCTTTGCCCACTCTATTCTACTCTACCCTAGTTTACCCTACACAAATAAATGAGCAGGTTTTGGAATTGTTTTTTTTTATTTATTTAACAAAGTAAAAATTATCCTATATCCTTCTCCTGGTTTCAAGCTACCTTCCTACCAATTTTCAGCCAAATTGGTTCAGACGTTCTTCAGTTATAAATAGTGTAACTAACACGACTTTCTTTTCTATATATAGATTGGTATAATAAAACATTCCCGGAAAGTAGGCATATAAATAATAAACAAAAACCCCATCTAAATCGGATGAATGTTTTGAGAAAATCGCGGACATACAAACATTCGTCACACCTTTGATGCCTGCCTTTTTATCCCATGCTCATAAATACACACTTGATTACTTCTATTTCTTCTCTGTCCATGCAGTATCGTTGTGAAACTCACTTCCGTTTAGCATTCGAGATTTGAAATCGATTGTACACTTCAAAAATCAAGTAAAAGATACTTGATTTTTGAAGAGTGAAAAAGGCTATTTTTCCACTATTTATAAATCTTATATACCTACAGTATGGAAAAATAAAGCGGACCCTGGAGGGAAACTACCGTAAATCCTTAAGTTGGCTAATTTTACTTAAAGGAGATATTCCTTTATTTTGAAAAAGAAACAAAACTGCATTTAAAGATTTTTCTAAACTCGCTTGCCTCACCCAGGACTCGAACCAAGTAAAATTAAAAAAAAAAAAAAACAATAGTCGCATTACACAAATTTTATCCTGAATAATAATCCTATCGATTAAAATAATAATCCTATTGATTAGTATAATAAAATAGCGAATGTGGTTGCTTCCTTCATGCCATAATCATTCGAATTTTCAACGTATCCATGATGACGAAAAACGTACAAATGCGATGAATAAAGAACGCTAACCATTAAACAAATGACTAATTTTCAAAATAATTTGAACTTAAAATTCTTAGCGATAAGTAATAGAAAAAAAAACGGTCTTGAAATAGCCAGTTCAGCAAAACGGCAATTTCAATTTCATTGCTGGAAGAAATTTCTATTGAAATAAGCAGTACCTTTGATACCTATATTAAAATAAATAAAGATCTAAGCACATACAGGTCAAATTCAGAACCTCTTTTTTAAAGTGGGTTAAAAAATCAATCTTTTATAATACCTAAAACACATTGTCGAACCTAGCAAGTACCTAAATCTTTATGACAGTTTTTGTGTAGTTAACTATATTTAATGTTTTTGTATTGCATTCCAGGATGTCGTTCAAAAGACCAACAGATGAAGTCATGGCTGATCTAATGTTAAATTTCGGAACTTTTCGGTATATTTTTTCTGAGAAACATGGTACGTCTTTGTCGATCATTCATTATATTGTGTCTAATGATTGCCTACGCTAAGCATTCGTGTGGCCGCGATTTTATTAAGTATACTAATGATCGTTTTTCTAACAATTTTTTTTGTTTACAGATTTGCATATAATAGCTCTGCCATATAATGATAGTGAAACAACAATGTACGCTTTAAAACCTAGGTTCCCTAAAAAATTATCATTGTTAGATCTTATGCTAAAGATAGACTATGAGCAAATTGATGATATTATAAATCAAATGATCCCTAGAAAATGTGTTGTGCGATTCCCTAAGATGGACATTATAAGTAGCACCACTTTGGAGAATGCTTTGAAAGCTATTGGGGTCAAAACCATGTTTATACCAGGGGAAGCGAATTTTGCTCTCATGATAAACAGCAATACTGTTCTGAATAAGACTGAAGATGAAATAATTACCAAAATAAGAGATGGAGAAGAAGAACCAAAGGGAGAAAGGAATGTTTTAGACGACCTCCCTAATCCAGGAATTTATGTGGACTCTGTATTGCATGATGTTAAGTTAACTATAAACGGTATGTGAAATAATATTTTTGGTGAACAAAAGATCGGTATGTTTAGATATTACAGAGGCACTATCAGGTTGTTATTAGTTTACATTCATCACTTGGTGGTCGGAAAGCTTGTTTAAAGCACCTGTAATAATAATATGGCCTACAACCGTCACTGTTCAAAACAGAAACAACAATATACTTATCCATTTCTTTTTAATTTTATTCTAATTAAAACTGCACCTCATTAGAAATTACTCCCGTATAACGAGTGTGTTCAGAAACATATCACATCCGGCCATACAAATATTTGTTCCGCACGGAAATCGAACCCGCGACACGCAGTCAGTCGCACTATTGGGGCAGTGATTGATCGCTACGCCAACCGTGCGATTTTAACATTTGAACAGTGCCGTTTAAACATTTGTTTAACACACAAGCTCTATTTATTGATGAAGTAATGACCAAACAGGTTTGATTCTAGATTCCTGAGATGAGAACTTGTCTACCTATTCATTTTATACATTCTATTCAACCGAAAATAAATTCACATCCGCGACTACACCCGTTAGATTTGATTAAGTACATTAAAAATGTTTCAGAATATGGGACTGAGGCAGTGGCTGCTACAAGCGGAATATTGGCACGGTCGGCTGAACAATTCTATGCAGACTCGCCATTTTATGTCTTTATAAGGAATGAAAGAACTAAACTTGTGACCTTTAGTGCTGTTATATTTGATCCAACAAATTGAAGATAACAAGCTAGAACAAAGAATTAGAGACTGCATCAATTGCATCTCAAATTTATCATAATGATGTAAAGCAAGTTTGTAATAGAATAAGAAAAATGTCTAAACTAAGAAATAAACTTTATATTTTACATACATTTACAACTATGAATATTGGATATAATATTTGTTACTGTTTTATCTTAATACACTACTTAATTATTTATCTGTTATTCTTCAATCTCTCTATTTGCTCATTCAAAGTTTGTTTCCATTGTTCTTCAGAGATGCTCTGAGCCCATTCTGGGATTGAGGCTTGTGGCAAAGCAAAGTTCTCCATAGCTCTCATGACCTAAAACAATAAACAAATTAAATGGACAAAACACCTTGTTTTATGTACTTAAGTATATTGTTGACATGACATAGGTTCATGCCCCTGATTAGTGAGTCAATGTAAAGATTTTTAGACTTCAATTATTGTATGACCGGGGTCCTAAGCAACAAAACTTTTAATTACACATTTCCTAAAATCAGCCTTTGTTGTCATACTGCAATAACAATTTAATGCAGTTTTTGTGCATAAGTATGTAAAACTGAGTACAGTAAGCCCTCACTTTATGTGACCCCATTAGGCGTGGTTTCGGTTTTAGGCCAATTTATAATTAAAATGCATCACATCATTTGTTAAATGTGTACATAAAGTTATTTATGTTAGTTGGTTATGGTATGCACCTACACATATATTTTTAAACACCCCAGGGTATCCAAACTCTGTTGATGCATGTGAGCATACCTCTCTTGCACAGTATCATCACTGCTACTTTAGACATAGTCTAAGTTAAATAGAAAACCTTAAGGTTGAAAACTTTTTATAAAACCCTGGTACTGGGCAGGGATTTTAACAGTAAATTCTGGAAACAAACAATAATTCATTTGTGTACTAACAATCCACCTCCTGAGTCAATTATTTGTATAATTATGTTTATTTAACATATTGTTAACTTGTGTTCCTGCCCAGCTGAATAGCTAGTTCGGGTTAACTATCATAAGTTCGAAAAATGTTTTACCGAATTTTATTTAAGTACCTAAAACTTTTCAACTATTATTGTTTCGTTTTTTTTTATTTCATCGAAGTCACATTTGCCACTGTATCAGTTGACCTCAATTCGATTTTTTTCGTTAAGTAGGTTCCCCAACGTTTCATTTGGTCGAAAAACTTTTCACCGACGCGAAAATAACATTTGTTCGAAGTATTATGCTTCCGAACCTTCAATATTTATATCACCATAGAAGCAGGCATGGAACATGCAGCAAGCATTGTTGCTGTCACGGCTCTGGCGCTACGGAGGTTGGGCGGTCCCACGCGAGCATATCGTCGCAGATGGTTTCGACGCTCACCACCACGTCCTCGGCTTTTTAATATTGAAAATGCTAGCAAGTATAGTATACGGCAAATAAGTTGAACTATCCGCCACGATTAATATGCAGCTCCTCTCCTCGACTGAGAGCCGAAATCGGTTATAATCCTCGTCACACAAGTTGAACCATCATGGCTTGTTTGTATGTATTTTGTTGTTTGTGACCAAAATTCTGTAAAATGTCTGTTTTGGTGTGGTGAAAATATGGCAAATAAATCATTTGGCAAAAAAATAAATAAAAAAAGAACCCTTTGAATGCAGTAATTAGAAACGCAATAGGCGAGCGTACACCGGTGTCTGCTTGGGGCTTGACAGTTTAAATGAGGCTTTGGTTAATAGCAATTCCGTAAAATGATACCTATGACATATGATACTTCGATGATCTGAAAATATGTCAAATGATGCATATATATAGCAAAAAAGACGTTGGTCAATAGATGTCGGTCAGACGAAATTTAAACAGAAAAAAATATTATTATATACTTTAGTATGAATATACTAACACTTTTTCAAGGATTTTAATGATTGTGAGAGTTCTGAAGTCAGGATAACCTGACTTCAGAACCTCCTGTCCGGTACTGAATATGTAAAATAGGTAACATTTATTAGAATTTATCTCACCTGTTGAACACGCTCATTGTCCATTTGAATAGCGTCAGTATGCCTTGGTGCACTCCAAACTTCTCTACTAAGGACATTCTCCATTGTTACAATATTTGGCACATCACTTGGTGGCGTTTCAGGATTCTATAAATAAAAAAACAGGCTATAATGTTTATGTTGTAGCCATATCTTAGTATTGATAACTTCACAATATGGCCAACTAAAATAGCCCAGAACAATTCACATTTGTCCATATCATTAATGTTGGCTTTCTATAACTATAAATAAATTAGTAACTTATGCATTGCTCTTGTAGCTCTCTGCAAATAAATAGAATTTTTTAATGATGTATTAAAATTGCAAAAAAAATGCAATTAAAAAGGATATTTTTAATGGTGCATCAAAAATCTTATTTATCACTAAAAATCTTAATATTGTAAACCAAATATTAATGGGCTTTTTAAAATAATTAAGGACTTGGGGTACTCTAACTCAGACAGGTTAGGTAAAAAGTGAACAAACGCAGACCCTGCCATTCCCTTCACTGTTATTTTTGTAACTAACCAGAAGAGCATATTTTAGTGCAAAAATACTGATTTTTGGTAGAATAAAGGCATATATTATGTTGTTGTAGTAAACCGGAATACCTGCACAAACAGAGTTTAATACTACCAAATCAGAAATCAGCACCACTACCAATGGACAACATATAACTATTTTATAATAGACCAGTTATGTTTAAACATATCATGAAATAATGCATTAGCGTTTAGCTGTTCATTGATTGATTGAACAGTGTTCATTGATTTAGTTTCAGCCACTATTTCTTGAAATGATAGGTCAAATTTTAAGATATGACCACAACATGCACACTATCAAGTTATATTCTTTCTAACAAATAATCATTTAAGGCAGGTACAAAAAAACTACTTTACGATAATTCATTACATACAGACCAAAATATAATTACTATTTATAGATTATTAAATTTCAACAGTAACGAGTTAGAACCTACCTCTGCGTCGTCATCACTTTCGTGGTCAGAGAGCGCCTGTTCTGGACCTTGCGCCAAAGGCTCGTACCCGAAGTATTCATGTTCCTCGTCGCTGTCATCGCCATGATTGCCGTTCAGTATCAATTCGTTTCTAGGGGGCGGAACCAGCTCATGAGGATTGTTCTCCGGAGGATCAGGACCGTCACACACCATTTTCTTGTGTTTCTTGTCTGAAAATAAATTAAATAGGCAATCACGTTACAGGACAAGACAAAGGTTGGTAAGTATCAGAAATTCAGAAGAATATTGCTCAGAGAGTATATTCTAAAGTTTGTTTTGTTTAAATAGTAATGGAAATGGGTTTCAGGCTTGTTCGAATATCTTCAAGTTTTTTTTTTACTGGTACTGTACTGAAGGCAACTGGTTTGATCAACTTCAACTTTTGATTAATGGCCTTACTCTGGTTTGTTTTTAAATAAGTGGGTGATACACAGAACATGTGTTCCGTGGGGTGATGACACAAAGACCTTAGAATAATAAGGACCAGAAATACCTACAAAATAAGCGTGCATACTATGCGTTCCAAAAAGAATAGGAAAGCCAATAAACCCTGATCTGTGTGTCAAATTTTGAGTGAAAAGTATGGTTTGCACAAAAACGTTATTTGCATATCAATAAAGGGCTTTTTTTGCGAAGTCTTAGTTAAGTCTAGGTGAAGTAAAAACTTTAATGTTTAATATAAATTAGCTAAATATTTTGTTTTAAGTAATAATTAGTTATAAAAAAAACTCTTTTCTTTCTTATTTTCATTGTTAGGAATAATTCGCCTTTTTCGTCCATTTTCCACTAATCGAACACTTCACACAGTGACGCCGTACAGTAAAACTGAAAATAAAAAAATAAAAACTTTTATTTTATTTTATTCTTCCTTATGGTTCATCAAATGCTTTACTATTGTCGTTTACTTAAATTTAATATTATTAAATATCTGTAAACAATGTCCAATTCCAAAACCAATTCCCATGTTATAAATATAAAAAGTCTGGTATCAATGTCGATACATTTTGGTTTTGATTATCTAAGTGCTTCCCTAGCAATGGCCGCCATCTTTAGTGCCCGGCTATTAGTAGGTACTATGCGGTCCAAATGAGAATAGGATCGATTGCCATGTTGTGACGTCACGTCGAACTGTCAAATTGAAGAATTTGGGTACGGCGAGCAAAAAAAGCAATTTTTAAAATTTAATTTATTTACGAATCTTGAACAAAAATAGTTTTATCAGAATTCAGTTCTTCAATTTTACTCATCTTTGCGTCATTGTGTGAAGTGTGTGATTAGTGGCAAATGGAAGAAGAAGGCGAATTGTTCGTAACAATGAAAATAAGAAAGAAAATAGTTTTTATTTTTAACTAATCATGACTTAAAACAATATATTTAGCTAATTTATAATAAACAATAATGTTTTTACTTCACCTAGACTTAACTAAAACTACGTAATAAAAAGCGAAAAAAAAGCCTTTATTGAAACACAAATAAGTTTTTTTTGCAAACTGTACTTTTCACTCAACATTTGACAGATCGAGGTTATTGGCTTTCCTGTTCTTATTTGGAACGCATAGTATGCACGTTTATTTCGTAGGTGTTTCTGGTCCTTATTACCCGACTGCGCCAGAAGGAGGGTTATGTTTATTCTAAGGTCTTTGACGTGAGGTAGGTATTTTGACAGAAATGTAAAAATGTTGCCAGAGAGAGCAAAAACAAACAGCATGACATCTCTTTCTTCAAACGACATTACACATTAGTTAAAAAGAGACAAAATGTAGTTTTTTATATCTACATCGGTTTAATAGATATTTGTATAAGCAAGGAATGTATAGAATATCAAGGGCGTTTCTATATATTCTATTCTCTAAGGGCTGACAGCACAGATTAGTCCTCGCGTTCCGACTTGCGAATTGTATGTATTTATCTAGTGTTATGTACTTTATGTTTTCACCTATGTTTAACTTGTTTTATAATGCACCAAGTACAACCCCGTTTCATGTCCAGACAATCTCTGTCCAT
This sequence comes from Leucania comma, assembly GCA_958295575.1. Classification (NCBI taxonomy): domain Eukaryota; kingdom Metazoa; phylum Arthropoda; class Insecta; order Lepidoptera; family Noctuidae; genus Leucania; species Leucania comma. Next base: position 10,091,034 of record OY282469.1, read on the forward strand.
TCCAGGTTGCCTGGAAGAGATCGCAGAATGCGATAAGGCCGCCAATTGTATATTCTTAAAAGGCTCTAATCAAACGAAAAACGTAGTGCTTATATTCTCTTTGGCTCTAATTGTATTTTTTCCTATCTTGGTGTAGGTACAATAAAGCATACATAAATAAATAAATAAAGTGTGTCTATTGCCTTTTTATTTGTTTGTTTGTGTCTACTTTCATTTCGAAACGTAGCGACCGATTGACATGACTGATATATGAACTACGCGGAGAGAAATATCGAACCGAGTTTGACCAATCTCTTAGTTAATATTAGTTGATGTTCACAAGTTGTAGCCGAGAGTCGAGAGCTCAGTCGGTGTCTAAGAGTCCTCCTAGCTAGATGAAATTACAAATCGCCCCCCGAAGCCTCTACACAACACCCCCATTTTTTTTCTGGCTCTCTTAGCACCCCCCTTTAGGCCTGCAGCGCCCACAAGACGGCGTAATCGCCCACTTTGGGAAAGGCTGCCGTGGAGGATCGATTCGGCACATGAAACCCTATCGATTTGTTAAGATAAAAATGAAAAATAAAATACTTTTTTTTTAAACTCGCATTAATTTACACATGTATGAAATTGATTTCTTTGAGTAAACGTCAGCTGATTGAGCCCAATGAACTGTACGTAGATAGTACTGTAATGTCGGAGTAATGAGTTTGCATGACTTTATATGCGAACTCATGCGTATGCGCTATCATACTGGTTCGTAGGATGTTAGTATGCTAGAAAGTATTTAAATATTTATAAGAAAAGAATATTTGATTGTTTTAGAGTCTGTGCTGCGCAATTATTTGAAGTGTAAGGAACCCGAAGAGGCCCAGCCTGCTAACTGCAGGCAGGCAGGGTCGAAGCCTACTGGGGTCATGGGTTAACTTCCGAAAGGAATGCTCGGCCCCGGCACGATAGGCTACGAAGGAACGGGGTAGGTTTTTAGTCAGTAAGAGTCTGACACTACTTCCCGCTCCGCCCAAGGGCGGGATTTGTCATTGGATGATTTTACCTACCATAAAAAAAAAGTGTAAGGAACTAATTTGTAATATATCGTTGAGTAAAATTCCAAAGTCGTTTATTTATAATTATATCATCGATCCCGAAAGTCGAGCCCGCAGCAGCAATGGTTCGAGAAATTGGTGGAGGCGCCGAGTAGATCATACAGGCAATGAGAAAAGTTATAGGTGGTCCAATGCAATTGTGGCTCTTTGACCTCTGGCCCAGTGGCGTAGCTAGTCCTACAGGGGCCCCGTATCAAAAATCTTATAGGGGCCCCGTGTAAAAAAAATGGTGCTTTTTAAAAAATGCTTGGTTTACTTGGTTTACCATAGTGACGATTCTGGATAACATGTTGCGAATTTTTACCTACGTCGGGGCCCCTGTAGCGCGGGGCCCCGTATAATTGATACGGCAGATACGGCGGTAGCTACGCTCCTGCTCTGGCCCAATAAGCGTCTGAAGGAATTAAAGTCGTAAAGGTGTTGAATATTAATAAACGTCATAATGGCGGGACCAAGTCTTGTATTGGAATGATTCTACCACGTACATTTAGTACGTTTTTGTACTATTTTGTACCCGTCCTGAAACTTTTGTACCTCACAAGGTATAAACGGAAATTCTGAAATTGAAATCAAGTTTATTTAAGGCTTTATTAGACTTAAAATCAAATATAAGTTTCACAGACACAGAAATACAAGATCTACATAACATTCATCATAGTTTAGATATAATAAAAACTACAGTGATGGCATTGTGTCGCCGTGACTCGAATTTGTTAGCAGCAGATGCTGCGTTTCAGTTTATGTTAAATAAACTTGATGCTCAGTGCAATGAGCTCAGTGACAAGCCTGCTGTATCCCTTAGAAAAAGAATAAAAGAAAGGCGAACAAATGTGTCTGGTGTCTTGCAGTATTTGCATAATAATGAAGAATATTATAAAACCGAAGAAACAGAAACTTTTACAAAACCGACATCGGATTATATTAGAACATATGTTGCAAACTTATTAGAAAGGCTCGAATTTACACCGCCGACAAGTACACAAATGAGTTTACATTCCGAAGCAGATGACAATGATGCTAATGATGGTTGTGGCGACGAGTTGACTGTTGCACAGCAACTAGAAAAAGAAATAGAGAAAACTATGTCTACAGTGAACAAATCTGGAGTAAACACAGATCTTGAATCCATCATCAGAGTTGAAATGTGTATCTACGATAGCACTGGCGGCGGTCGTGAAGTTTTCCTAACAGCAGCTTATAATTATTTACGATCTACGAGTATAATGCCTACTAGTGTTGAAGCAGAACGGGCATTTTCTTCTGCCGGTTATCTTTGTTCTAAACTAAGAAGTTCCCTTGGTGACAGAACATTGCATTCGTTATCATTTATGAGATCATATTATCAAGAACAAAGATTGGAAAAATAACCGTATTTTATATTGTTTCTTACTTTTAAACCATTTGTGCGTGGTACATGTTTTGTTTGAATTGTTGATTGAGTTTAGTCGTAATATTTTGATTTGATTGACGATTTTGAGTTTAATTTTAAAATTATCATTTTAATCTGTTATTTACTTTTAATTCCTTAATATAATATTTTTTTTCATTTGAAGTTGTTTGATTTTTTACTTCTAAAATACCTAATAAGCCCAGAAATTATCGTGCTTTAAAAAATCAACACAGTTACGTAATTACGTAGTTGAAGCATCAAAATGCGTAACTAGTTACGTAATTAGCAAATCCGTAATTTTGGAAGCACTAGTTACCGTCGAGGCGGTATTAAGAGAGCCAAGAACGGTAACCATTCATTACTCACGTGTCATACGACGTTTTTCAATACACTTGTGAAGAAAAATAATTTAGCTAACTAATATTACATCGGTAAAACTAGTAAATTTGCACACATATACCTACATTTTTACTAAATTCATACAAACACACGCCGGCCGGCAAACTCAAAATCGTTTATTATTAACTGAACAAACGTTTTTGATGATACTGGCATATAGGTACGTTTTTGTGTGTTGGAATCGAGCACTAGGGGCGCAGCGGGAACTTGTCAGAAGCAATCAGGAGCAAAATGAAAAAATAATAGTCCTGCCTAGTCTGGCCATTCTTGCGCCTCCCAGAGTCTACACCCTGTGCCTGGGCACCGGTGGCAGGTATCGCCCTATTTACGGCACTGCACATAACTGTCTGTTTTCATAGGATTAAAGAAAATGTATTTTCTCAGCTAAGAGGTAAGAAATGCACAATGTTAGATACCTATTATTTAGAAGAAACTGTTTACAAAAAGTTGAGTACATTAGAGTTCCTGATATTCCTCTCGCCTAGCAGCTAGTACATGTTTAATATCTGTGAGTGTGAGAACTGAGGGACCCGTTTTAAGAACCGTTATCTTTAAATTCTGTCGATATTTTTTTTTCATTATATTTTTACAAAATGCTGTACGACTTTTACAAAAACTTGGTGCAGAAAAGGAAAGATTTTATGTATTAGATTCGGTAATATTCGTGAAAATATTTTTCTCTCTTGTGTGGATTGAGGGACCACAGTTTAGACATTATATTTTTTTATCTTTGGTTTGTTGCGGTCTGAAATTTTGTAAATTTCTTTACAAATTTTTTACTAAAAGTCTGTAATCACAATACTTCAATTTTCCAGATACTTTTCGATATCTGGCTGATGGCCTGTGAGGACTGAGGGACCCCACTTTGAGAGCTGTATTTTTTTTTGTATATTTTTACAAATTCCCAGACTTGTTTTACAATTGTTTTAAGACTTTTACTAAATATTTAGATTTTTATTTTGCGAAATGAAAGTATGGTCCCTCAGTTCACACACACACGAATATCTTTCTATTCATCTTGGGCGTCCGCAACAATTAACACGTGCGATCGCTACCCATGTAGCGATCGAACAGAGCTATTACAAAAATTCACCCACCGCCCGCACCTGTCTCAGTCCCCTTGGTCGTCATACCCCCGCGCACCTGTACTGCGCAGGCGAGGACTCAGTTAGACGGTCGGCCTATAGTTTGATCAGAATTATGAAATTTGTTATAGTTTTGGAGTACAAGCATGGTCTCGCCATTATAACGCGTTATAATGGCGGGGCCATGGTTATCGTGAAATTCCGTTTAAACCGTGTGAGGTACAAAAGTTTTAGGACGGGTACAAAAACGTACTAAATGGACGTGGTAGAATCATTCCAATACAAGACTTGGTCCCGCCATTATGACGTTTATAAAAAATGGGCCCTCAATCCAAATACACCCGGAACGCGCCACCGAATTCATACCTACATGCGGTACTAGAACCCGCTCTTAATGTTATTTGTGTGCAGTAAGAATATAAGAAATTGAAAAGGTAGGGAATAAAAAATAAACAGTAGGCAGTGTCATAAAAATTTGTACTTATATTCTTATAAAGTAAATTTTAAATTAAAACAAAATTACAGTCCTCTAATTTGTTCGTCAGTTTCCATAAACCACAAAACAACATTTATTTTTTTATTCTTTCTAATACAGTAGTGGTTTAAGAGAAAAAAGGGAACAACAAAACAAAGTAAAAAAAACCTATGCGAAAATGGTAATCATCACACATCGCACTAGTATGGAGATCTCCTCTTAAACGTGTAAAGGAAGTACATTTCACGAGGGCGGAGCCACGGGATTTACCTAAATGATAGCTAAAAAAAGTTACAAAATTTCATGTAGGTATTAGTAAGTAAAATCCATTAGCACTTAGGGCTCCACACTACCATGTATAGCCACAATTCTTTTACTCCGCTTCATATAAGTTTCCTTTCAATGAAAGAAAGAACTTACATGTCGATCCACAACTACCAAACTTGTTCATACAAAATTAGACTCTAAACATCGGAATTAAGGCCTATGGATGTGAGAGGACACCGGTGTCCTCTGAGCTAGGACAGATTAATAATGCAGATCGTACTATCCGGTACGCGGGCGTCCCTGTACTATCAAATATGTGGATGGTCAATGTTTTAGTAACATCACAAATGATCTATTTATTCGAAATCAATTTGCTCATTGGTCTCGTCTGTCATACGAGTAAAATCACATCCCATGTACTTATTTTCTTTAATTGCGTGATTTAGGATTCTGTTCCATAAGGGATCAGTCCTTAGCAATTGTGGGTCACAGAACAAAATTACAGCTACTTGAGCTCGCGTCAAGGCGACATTTAACCGCTTTGCACTTCGAACAAATCCTAAAGAATGTTTTTCGTCTTCAGACACTAGGGCTCGAGATGAACGCACCGTTGATATGATAATGAGAGGTCGCTCTTGGCCCTGGAACTCTTCAACAGTGCCTATTTTCGGACGCTCCAAATTCATGTTGTCGAATAGACGTCGTAGATGTTTTGTCTGGGGGAAAAAAGAAGAACTATAACTACAACTACGATATAGACACTATAATGTCACTAGATTTGCTGGGGCTGCATTTGTGTGCCGACAAGAACTGTCGCGCTTTGAAACTATACACGCAGATTAACAGGCCATTATTATCGGTTATCAAGGTAAAAGTTCGTGCTGTGGGTGTTATCACGCGAATACTGATAAATCAAAAGGATTTGGCACGCTAATGTACATACAACGAACATCGTGTTGCGTGGTTCGACTTGCGTCTTTTATTCTAACTTAGGGTGAGAACTCACGAAGCGGTTTCCCCCCGCTGCTGCCGCGGCAGATGAATCGGCTATTTTATTTCAAAACTCAAGAGGCGGTCGATTCCCGCCCGATTTCGCCCGCAAGCCCAATGGTTGATTACCGCAAGAAAAACGGTTGCAAGATAGGCGGTTAAATGCAGTGTTGCCAACTCAGCACTGAAAGTGCTAGATTAGGTTTTATTTTCATACACCCAGCACTGAAATAAAAACTAAAGAAATGAACATTTCTTTGCGCAAAAAAAGGCAATTTTGTTTAAAATTACAGAAAAGAGTAGAATAACAATCCGAAATACAAAAAATAGTTTAGACCTGTGCTCAAAACTAACTCAATGTGTAGGTACACTTTGTAACTGAATGCGAAAATATTTGAAATTAAGAAAAAGATGCTTAATTTCAAATTCAAAAAACATGGGAATACTTAAACTATTTATCGGGTCTGGCAACACATTCCATAGAAAAAGTTGATACTTAGGGGAAGTTCGGGAGAGTATACCCGCTGCCCAAAAAAATGCTCATGAATCTTTCTATACTTATAAATCGCTATTTTCTGTACATTCTATCTTATGCTGCATTATTTAGATATATTTTTTCTTAAGAAAGTTTTACAAATCTATTTATCTTATATTTTACAATTTATGTACAAACATTTACTTATGCAGAAGATACATTATTATAAAAAAAATTCAAAGGTACTGCTTATTTCAAAACGAAATTTCTTTAAGCAGACCTGTGAAAGGAGAAATTTGAAGAAATGTAGACAATAATGTGTAGAAATATGAGAAGAAAAGATTGTGAATCTTAAATCAAATTAATAAGTACTTATATAACTGTATATACCTTATACTAAAAAGGAATAAATATATATCACAAACATACAAATCATTATCAATTTATGATTAATTAAAGATTTCTACCAAAGTGACTTTCGGCTTACGACATATATCTGCCTAGGTGAGAGACTTAATACCCAAGTAGGGATCCGAGCGTTTACCCGGGTTTAAAAATAGGCTAACTAATAAATACAAATTGAAATTCTTTATGGAATTTAATCATAAAAATATGTCACATAGTATTATGTATTAAATGAGAACACGATGAAGGTACTTTGAGTAATTATCTTTGAGATACATAAATGAGGAAATAGCTAGTATCACAATTTAAATTTTTAACATGGTCACTTTTACAATAATGAGAGTAAAACTATTTTTGGTTTTTGTCGTGAATCAAAATCTGCAATTGTCATATATCCAGATCTTGAGATATAGAAGCTACTTCTGCTGATTGTTTTAATATTGCAACTGCTCAAATTAGTATTATCTAAAAGAATATTATAAAGAGGAAAGATTTGACAGGAAAATTTGAGGAAAGATTTTGTTTGTTTTAGTTTGTTATGATTTAACTCAAAGACTACTGGACCGATTTTAAAATCTTAATTGTATTTTAATTTAATATTATTTATTTAAAACAAAGGAAGATATATGCATAATAATACGACAGATGTTAAATATTTTTTGTCAACTTGTGCAATCCTGTTCCTTTAAAAAAATATGACTGTTCTTTTAAAATTTCATTTGAAATAAGCAGTACCTTTGTGCTCTTCTATCTGTATTTGTTATTTTCATTTTGTATTTGTGTTTATATATATTTATAAATAAATTAAATAAAGAAAAATAAACTCAATTTTTAGCTTCTGAATTTTTATAGCAGTCCTATTTATGCACACTCTCCCCCCACTCGCGCGCGGCCGCCACTAACCGACCGCAGACCGTGAGGGCGCAAACCGCCGCCAAGGCGGCGGCGGGCGCCCGCGGTGCCGGTCAGCGGCAGCCGCTAACAACCGCTCACACCGCGGGCGTAAACCGCGTCGTGAAAACTGATTTAATTTTTTACATATATTTTTACATTCTACAGAAGCTGCGGGCCCGCTAACGTGGCGGCAGCGGGAGAAAACCGCGTCGTGAGTTCTCTCCCTGAAATATTCGGATCGACAAGTCGTGTCGCCTAAAGTGATGGAGGAGCGAAGAAATAGTGTCGAATTTTGGCAACATTATGAATCTGAACCCATCATCTAGATATCAACGTCCCCGAGCAATAAGTCGGTTTTTTTTTCACACAACGCCGTCTAGTCCCAAGCTAAGCAGAACTTGTGTTATGAGTACTAGACAACTGATAAATTTACTTATATATTTCTAAATACATACATATTATAGATAAATTACACCCAGACACAGAACAAATGATCGGGCTCATCACACAAACATTTGTCCTGGGTGGGAATCGAATCCACGACCTCCGGCACTGCATTCAGGGCACCTATCCACTATACCTAAACGCCAGTCAATTGCAAAAATTTGGTTTTTAATTTACCGACTTATTGTCCCGGTAGTAAAGTCAGTAATAGAAAAACAAATTTTTGTGTCGACGTCGACATACGATCAAAAAAAATGTTATGTTATATCTTCCATATAAACGTCTAGGAATTATACTGCGGTTTTCGGCCATTTTGTATGGATAGACAGCACGATAATTTGAGTAAAATTAAGCCGTTAATGTATTGCGAGTAATCACGATAACTTTTTAGAGTACAAAACGCACGAACCTTGTGGCACGCACTGCTTCTTAACGATATACGCACATGCAGCTCCAACAAATACAATACCTGGGGGCTTACTCTCGAGTTTAATTCCGATCGGTCGACATTGGAATTGTGACGTTAGGTACTCTTGAATTCGGTGCTAGGGCCAAACTGCGTGACCTTTTTGGGAAACTAAGTACAATGGGGAAAGGTTTGGCGTGTGGTCACGCCATTTTAAACCAATTTGGCCATAAAATCGTATTTTAGTGTACCTAACGTCAGAATTCCAATGTCGAACGATTGGAATTAAACTCGAGAGTAAGCCCCCTGAATCTTCGGATTTCAGTTACAAAAATTCTGAATAGTTAAAATTTTAGGATATTATTCATAGCTGGACATTACCTGTGCTAGATAAGGCGTAACGATACCAATCTCATCAGGTGTTATATTTTTCCTGTACAGTTTACATAGCGTTAATGCAACCATTGACGCTTCTTCAGGATTATACCAAGAAGGACTATCCACTGCTCTCGTATTGTTGCCTTTAATACCATGGACAAACACCCCACCAGTTTTTGTATTATCAGGCATCTCAAATATCTCGGAAACAACATCAACAATTTTCAGAATAAATGGCGTGTTTCGATCTATTTTAGAAACTAAAGATTCATCATAAAACATTGCGCTAGGTAAAGTTAAAACTTCCGGCAAAGACCTGTAGTTATCAGTTAACTGTGTAACCAATTTATTGTTAAAACCATTTTCGAAAGCTGTGAAGTCTTTCTGGTAGGGGAATGATTCAAGTATTCGTGACAGGTATGTAATGTCCATTCCATACTCAACGCAATATTTAGATAATACAATAGGTCCAAGCTGCATTGGGTCACCAGCTAAAATAATTTGACCACATTGTTTATTAACTAATGTCATTGGGATCATAATCTCTGGTTCTAATATATGTCCAGCTTCATCCACTATAATATGTGTGTAGTGCCCTTTAGGAAGATCCATCTGCGCCAATGTTCCGAGACAATGACACGTTCCGATAGTAACTCGATATCTCCCGATGTAAGATGCCGGGACATTCATATTAATGCCATCTTGTACCATTTGAGTTGGTCTTGATGTATTTTCTTTAGCTATATTTAATGTAGCGCAATAAGGTTTCAGTATGTCTGGAATGGTTTCGGAGTCAACCAAATAGTGTGCAATAAGTCTGACTATTGAACTTGAAAATAGCTTCCGGTATGTTAATAACCTTTCTGTTATTAAATTGGCTGCACTGTTTGACGGCGTGGCTACTAAAATTCTGCTGTCGGGTATAAGGGTGAGTATTTGCAACAAAGTCTCTACAACAGTGACGGTTTTTCCAGTGCCAGGAGGTCCATATATGCAATAAGGCATCGGACGACACTCCCCAATTAAAATATTTGTCACAGCCTCTTTTTGACGACAGTTTAGAATTGGGTTGAACCATTTCATAGTGTTAAATTTTTCCAATGGTATTTGCGGTGGCCGTAATACTACACGAGAAGGGAATAAGACATCTGGACCCAAAGTTGATATTGCCAAATTAATTGCATGGTGAGATTTTCTGATCTGATTTCTGTTAAAATAGAATTCTACAGAAACATCACTGCCCCGATAAGTTTCATGGAATCGGGGATGAAATTTTAACAATAGTAAGTCTCCTCTGATAGCATGAACAAAGCCCTCATATGTAGTGGCTTTGTCGTCCCATATGTCTTTCACAACAACTTTATCACCTAGAATAATAGAGGGCCTCCGTTCAGCTAAATTTTTTACTTCCAGACTAAGGTACTCCTGATATTTTACTAAAAATGCAGATGCCATATTAAACATCTTCATATTGATCGTTGCTTGAATTTCTTCCAGATATAATAAAGTGTGCCATCTAAGCGTGTAGTTGGTAATATTCAAATCTTTTAATAGACATGGCAAACGGGTTTCAATTCTTTTTAAAGCTTCATTGTTATTATAATTGTCTTCGTAGTTGTTGCCTATAACCGCAGACCAAACTATATCTGGTATAGAATATTGTCCTATTCTCACTGCAATAAAATTAGGAGGTTTCTTCAATCGCACTCCAGGTACATCAGAACGATCGAAGCCATTTCTAATTTTTTTCAGCATTTCATTCATATCACCGAATCCGTTCTTAATAGCGTTTTTATAGCCATTACTAGGATTAGTAGAAATAACGTCACCTAAAATATTTATTGCGATCAATCTTTGAATTTTAAAGCCTTGAAATGTTATAATCATATGTTCTTTAGACCTTCCATAAAATCTTGGATGACAAGTGACAGTTAAATAAAATGTTTCGTTTGGATACAATCTTGTTGAATTGTTTAATTTTGGGGTTACACTGATCTGGGAATCTCTTCTTTTGCAAAGTAGTATCCATTTATACATAATAATTGGTTGATTATTCTTATTTGTTATTGCCAATATTATTTGCGGGCTTTCATGAAAATTAACGTTTTCAAACGAAAGAGGGTATGTTATTTCAATGTTATTAAGTCTTTCTATTTCTAAGCTTCTTTCTTCTATGTCGTCCACTTCGGGACTGATTTTAATCAATTTTGCATGTTCTGTTATATCCATTTTTATCACTCTCCATAAGCAGGTCCCTTGATTACTCTCCACAGCTTCAATAAGACACTGCAATAGGTGAGATAAAGGTCAAATACATAAATAATAAATATAATTAGCAAATTTTTTGTGCCGATAGTCGTGACGGCCAATGGCTTATAAGCCAAGAGCTTCGACCAACATCTGAGGAAGCTCTCGTTAGGCAGTTGGATCAAGGGCCTGATTCAGAAAGCAGTACTCTTTGACACGGCGCGCATTGTCCGTAGGTTCCTCTGTCAGGAACCCTGACCACCGGCAACTTGGATCTTGTTCCCGATGCCGGTGGGCTACTATTTTTTATATTTTTAAATGTTTTTTTTTTATAATGTTTATGTTAAGAAATATTTAAAAATGTATGAAATATGTATGTATAATGTAAATAAATGGAATAATAATAATAGCCTATAGCATAGCCCACACAACAGCAAAAAAACATTTAGGATGGCAACAATTTCAGCTTGTAAGTACCCTATGTTAGTACATATAGTCATACACACTTCTAAGACAATGTTGTTTTGATAAGATCCCTCACTACGGCGCTCTCATCATATCTTTCAGCAATCACTTTCAGGAGGCTGTTGCTACCGCCACGCAATCTCGCAAGAAGAGACTCACTTTTTTGCGTATGACAACTTAGAAGCTGTCGACTCTGGCTCGAGCAAACATTCTTGAAGTACCTACTGCAATAACAACGTAGCAGCCATATCGTTAGTAAACTGGACTCGCAGTGCATTGTCGGCCCGTTTCGTACAGTTGATTCATAGGGCGCTCGAGTACAGGTATGAACTGTAAACAGAATGCTTTAAAGAGCGTGTGTTTGACCGCTACTGTTCATCGGGCGAACCTACGAGCCAACATATTTCTCCCGTACCGTCAATGCCCTGCGTTCCCGTTCCACCTCAGCATCTTTGCTAAGGTCGTCAGCAATTAAGTATCCAAAGTATTTAAACTAATGAAACCATCGAATCATAACATCGTTGATAATTATAACGTATTAAATAAAACACACAATGGTCATTCATAATATTATTCGCGCACAATTCAATCTTTTGACAATTTTGTATCGAGATCGGTAAAAATGGCTCTCAAATTGTGAATTGCTTTAGTGTTAATTGACAGAAACATAAAATTACTCATGACCAACATTGCAAGATGAAAATAATTAAAATAATAGTTGATTTTGAGTTTTGCACCACACACGTGCGAGGTAGCGAGACGGTGCGCGACGACATTTTCATTTGGCATTTTCCTAGCCAAACTCAGCACAGCTGTGCTGTGGACTAGGTTATGTGAAGACTAGAAAGAAATATAAATAGTTTTAGACGCTTTACACATGGAGCAACTATTGAAGCAACAGGCAAATCGAGTTGAGTAATAGGGTAGAGTAGGGTAGTGTAGGGTAGAGTTGCGTAGAGTAGCGTACAGTAGGGTAATGTAGCGTAGAGTAGGGGAGAGTAGGGTAGAGTAGCGTAGAGTAGTGTAGAGTAGGGTAGAGTAGCGTAGAGTAGGGTAGAGCGGGGGCGAAGCCGCGGTCAAAAGCTAGTACAGTAAAAGCTCCTTATTCGCGCTTCCTTTATTCGCGTTTTCACTATTCGCGGATTAAAAAAATGCTACCCAATTCCTATATTCGCGACTAAAAATTTCTTTATTCGCGGATCTAATAAGTACATACATAATAATAAAATTATTCCAATAAGTATCCAACATAATATCCTTGTCAAATGGACTAATAAAAAAGTAAAATAGATCTCATTACAACTTGGTAGAATCAAGTGACATTCAGGAATTGCTTGAATCGCAAGATGAAGATTTGACTGAAACCGACTTGGAGGAAATGTTAAATTCACAGCCCATTGAAGAAGAGGCTTCAACAAGCACTGGAAACGTGACATTTAATTTGAAAAATCTTAGTGAAGGTTTAAGAATGGCAAATGAGCTTTGCGATTTCTTTATGAACATTGATCCATCTATGGAACAAAGTCTTATTTTTAAGAGGCAAGTTGCTAATGCGGCTGCTGTGTATCAGTCTGAATTGAAGGAGCTTTTGAAAACTGCTAAGCAAGAAAAAATTACAAAATTCTTCAAACCATTGCCTAAGCCTTAAGATAATTAATTAAAATTTTCAAAAACTTCAATTAAATATTTTTTTATATATTTGTTGTTTTTTTTTGTCACCTAGGAACGTATCCCCTATAATCCCATATAAATTACCATTCCGTATTCACGGTTTCTGTATTCGCGGCATATTTATGGAACACATACCCCGCGAATAAAGAACTTTTACTGTACATAATTATCATTTTGTAGGATAAAACGTCGTGATAAAATCCAGTACATACATATGTATATGTTGGCCTTGCATTAGTAGGCAGTCAATTGTATTGGGAGATCTACTTACACTGAATGATCTTTAAGGTCATTGACTTTTTACTCCAGAAAAGTCGCAAATATATGATAAAAAAAGTACAACTCGAAATATATATGAAATAAAAACTCGATACAAAGTTCGATAAAGAATTTTTTTTTTTTAATTGTTAGCGCAACGTAACGTACGGTACGCATCAAGAGGATCATCTACTGAACTAGCTACTTCAAAGTGGCCGAGCGGCTTAGGTATAGATTTATGCCTATAGTGAGTAGTGCGCCAGGCCTGGTCTGGCTCTGGTGCTGGGTGAGACAAGAGGCTGTGGTCGCAAGTAAATCTTGTCATAAAATTTTCGCTGCCTTTTCGGCTACGCTCGTGGGCGTGTTTCGGCTGCAATGATAATGAACTTAGAATTAAGTAGTTTTGATTGTAAGTTGCAAAGGAAATTGAGTAGGTACCTATGTTTATCACATTACATTTGAGCATTTCGGAAAACCCCCAAAAACATCGTTTTGACTTTCAGTAAACAGGCTACAGAGATCGATTATAAAAAAAAATGGATTAAGAGTAAGACTATTTCATTGCTTGATGAAATATTAACAGTATAACTTTGCTCCGGTAACAAAAAATAAATCTTAGGTTTCCTTAAAATTAAGCTTTTAATGAAAACCTAACAACTTTTTTTTTATTATTCCCAAGTTTATTTTATTTGGCAACATTTTAATTAATTTGACTGCTGTAACGGAAGTCATTCAAAAAACAGTTTTAAAATATTAAAGAAAGAAAGAAAGAAAAATCGTTTATTCGACCTCTCACATACAGTAAAAAAATAGCAAAAGAAAAAAAAAAATAATAAAAAATAAACAACCTTAAAATCTGTGCAAGGCCAAAAAGGCGCCTAACTCAGCATATGCTGCGATATTTAAGAACGTTAATAGATAATTACTGTTTGACGGTGATGTGAAAAGATGCTGCAAACCAGCCGAGCGACAATGTCACCAATACAGCCCGTGCAGAAACTCTGGGTAAATTATGTGGTGGTTTCTTTCTGGTTGCGCAATAAATGCTGTTTGTAGTTATGATTAAAAGCACCATCTGTCTTTATAGCACGCAGAGGTGGTAGAAGACTATTCCAACACTTGGTTGCCATGAATTTGAAACTTCCACGGAATGCTGCAGTTTTGTGGGTCAAGGTCAACAAAAGGTAAGACGATGCTCTCGTTTTGACTCTGTTAACGTCGCGTGACCAAGTCAGTTTATTATAGAGATATAAAGGTTTTTTAGTGAGAATTGTGCCAAACAGTAGGGTAGCCAGATGAAGCTTTCTGCGATCTGACATTCTCATCAGATTACCCTTATTTAAAAACGGTGTTATATGAGACCTTGGAGGGACATTGAAGCAAAACCTAGCACAAGCATTTTGCACTCGCTGGATCAACTTTCCGCTTCTACCAAGAATGCACGCCCCATACACAGTGTCAGCATAGTTCAGCTTGGATAAAACAAGTGACTCACAAAGCATGACTCGCATATCCACACTTATGTAGGGACGTACACGGTATAAAAGCTTGAGACGGTAGAAGCAGTTGCGCACGGCTTCTGTTACATGAGTCTCAAAATGCAAGTGCTCATCGAAAATAACCCCAAGATTACGGGCTTCTTGCACTCTCTCAATGAGACAACCGTCAATCCTCACATCCAAATTTCTATATCCCATTTTATTTAAAAAATCTCGTGATCCTATAATTATATATTTTGATTTGCTCGGGTTTAAAACAAGTGAGTTTCTTATAGACCAGGCTGTGATCCTATCAAGATCTTCATTCACTCTTCTTACAGTGTCAACAGTCTGCTGAGGATGAAATGACAGATACATCTGTAAATCATCAGCATAAAGGTGAAACTTGGTGTTGAGCAGGCAGTTGGTGATGTCAGCACTGTACAGAATGAAAAGAAGAGGACCAAGGATCGAACCCTGGGGCACACCCCTGATCACGCACTTAGGACTAGAGGACACAATGGTTCCATCACTGTCACTTGTTACCTGGACAAACTGAGAACGGTGAGTCAAGTAACTTTCAAACCATTGTACTGTCTCAGGCCGACATCCATAGTAAGTCAGCTTAGAAAGGAGAAGTGATGTATTAATTGAGTCAAAAGCACGTGAGAAGTCCAGGAGAACAAGCATGGCACCCACTCCCTTGTGCCTGCCTTCAAGAATATTCCCAACCACATCAAGTAAGGCTGTAGCTGTACTATGTCCCTTGCGAAAACCGGATTGAGCAAGCGGCAGCATGTTGTGTTCCTCGAGATATGCTCGGAGCTGATTGGAAACAACCTTCTCTAAGACCTTGGAGAGACATGGCAGTAGACTAATAGGGCGAAGTTCCTTTACGCTAGTAGGATTAGGTACTTTAGGGATGGGTCTAACTATTGCCAATTTCCACAGATCCGGAAAAGAGGAGGTGGAGATGGAACGGTTGACGATCGCCGTTATAGCTGCAAGGCTACGAGGAAGAGTCATCATCAGCATCTCAAGCGAGATATGGTCACACCCCTGAGCATTGGACTTCAGGCCACGCAACAACTTCAGCACCACATCCTCCTGAACAGTCTCCAGCTGGAAATGAGTGTTACTAAAACTGTATTGCTCATAATATTCTAAGTCGGCAACTGGAACCCTACCACTGCCCGGTACATCCAGAAAGTGAGCATTTATTTTTTCGGGATCACTACAGCAGTGCGGTAAACTGTGCTCTGCTGCTTTGGAGATAGCTATAGAGGATTTGATGTGACTCCATAATGTCTTTGGTTTGTTTATATTTTTATTTATATAACTTTTAAAATATGCACGCTTCTCACTCTCCAAAGCAGCCCTAACAAGGTATTTAAGTTTTTTATATGAGTCAATATGATGTGGTGCTTTAGTAGCTTTGGCCTTATTGTGGCTTTTATCACGCAGCTTCATCATATCCTTAACAGTGTCAGTTATCCATGGAGGGGACTTATCCTTAATAAGAACCCTTCTAACGGGAGCATGTAAATCAAATAAATTCAAAATGTACTCATTAAAAGTTTCCACCATGGAATTAACATCCTCCAGGCTTTCTATGTACTCCCAGTCCATTCTATTAAGGTCTTTGTTAAAATGGTCAAGCAGGATGTCCTTAAGGGGTCTGAAAGTGATCCAGCGTGGGGAAGGCTTATCTAACTTAAAATTAAATTCTGCAGATATCACTGCATGTTGGCCAAGTTCTGGGATATGTGTAACAGAAACCTTTCGCACACGGGCATCAGTGCATATAACATCAATTAGTGTCTCGCTATGGTCTGTGAAATGAGTTGGTTGAGATACAATTTGACTCAACTTGCAGCATAGCAGAAAATCGTTTAGGAGTTTGGTTTTGCTATTTTTATTACATAACATGTTAATATTGAAATCACCCAGCAAGATAACCTTATCCGCGCTAGCAAAAGAGGAAAGAGAGTCAGTAATTGCGTCCAGGAAAACATTGACATCGAGCCACGGTGGCCTGTATGCAGTGCCAACAATGACTGAATGGGAGTTGACATTCAGCCGAAGCCACATCTGCTCAACTTGTGGCGCAGGCGGGTGCGGCACGGCGCGCGCGCGCACACCTCGCCGCACATAGAAGCCCACGCCGCCCCCGCGCCCGCCACGCACGCTGCGCGGCCGCGGCCGCAGCATTCGCATGCACCTCGCGGTCGACTCGCAGGCCCACACGCTGCGCGAACACTATGTCGCGTTCCTCTAGCGCCACCCCAAGTTTCGCCGCAATAAGGCCGACGGTGTGCACCACATTCTCTGCAGTTGTCTCCGGGACGTTCGCTATCTCTAGGTCGGAGCTTAGCAAGTCCTGCTCGCGGTCATTGAGATCAAGTCGGAGCTGTACCACAGTCCTCTCGAGTTGGCTGAGCTTGCTGTCCGGCAAAGTGAAGTTTTCTTTGCTCTCGAGAGCTACTATTCTAGCTTCCAGGCTGTCGACTCGTTCGAAACAAACACCAACCGAAGACTGCAGACCAGCCATCTCACGACGAAATTCCCGCATTTCGTCCCTAACTTCTCGGAGCTCAGATCTGAAGAGCCTAATCTCTTCACGGAGGGTCAACTGTGCGTCGGGCGAAGGTTCCCCGTCTGTACGCTGTTCGCTACTTGCACGCGATGATACCTTAGGCACCACGGGAGGCTTGGTTAGAGTGCCCTGAATCTGGGATGCCTTTACTGGCGACCTGCTTGCAGCACCCTGGTCTGCCGCATCTGCCGCAGTCACTGCCGTCGCTGAGCCCACCGCAATATCACATGTAGCCGGGGCACTGTTCATGCTCCTAACAGACGTGGCGCTGTTGTCTCCCTTTGGCAACTTATTCCTGCACTCCGGACACAGCCAGTCGCTGCCTGTTGGCGCCGCGCCGGGTAAGCAAGCCAGATGATACCTATTGTGGCAAGCAAAATTGCCACACGTAGCGCCACCTTTCGCGGACAAGAATTTACCACACGCTGCACACTTTACCATTGTACACGTGGTACTCTAAAAAAATACTAGATGGCGTGCACGTTCCTCGTACTTTCCTAGGCGACGTCGCCAGATGGCACGTACTTCGCGCTAAATATTGATCCAAATGCACAATCTGTGGCGCAGTACTAGTAACACCCGGACGATCACAATTTTGAAGGTACCAGTCACAAATTAAAATGTTTAAGTAGCTTCAAATTAAAAGTGTTCAAAACTTCACAGCTATTTAGTAAGCAGTAACAACACCGAATCACTATTGTTTACCACGTAAAACGTACTTGCATGTAAATCGCATTACAGCAGGCTAATAAATATAAACTTTCCGCCGAATAATCAGTGTTTACTATTTTATTTAAGTGAAAATATGAACAGCTGATGTGTACCGTAAAGCGTACCGTGATGTCATCCTATATTAAAGGGGAGAGAATAAAGAGGTAGGTCGAGGATGGGCATTCGGACTAGAGCACTGGTTGCAAAGAAACAGAGTGATTATATGAAGAAATAAACAGGTGCATTATTTTAAGATGTGTATTATTGCTAGAATAATTTGTCTTACTGATATCCGTTGTATTTTTTTTTAATTATATTCAACCCAATTGATTGCTTGTACTTTATGTCCTAGTCCCGTTGATAATCTGATAAACTACTATAAAATAATAATTACTGCATACTACAATTGTCATTTCCTTTCCTACAACTAATTATAAAACTAAACAGGTTGAAATTTTAATACGGTCTGTACTTTTATTTTTATACTAGCTGGTGCTCGCGACTTTATCAGCGTCAGACTCAAAACAGCATAATGCCATTCGGTGACAGTTCCATTTTTTTTTTCTTGCGGGTAAGTAGCACTTCTAATATCAGCTAGGTATCTACCAAAGACAATTCCGTCAAAATTGGTCAGGCGTTTCGGAAATCAAGCGGAACAAACAGACTGACAGACCCAAACAATTGCTGCAAACAACTGCATTTAGTAAAAAAATGTTATACTTTACAAACACTTCAATTTTATTTATATGTGTAGAATACAAAAAATTTATACTACCTTAGCTCCAACATATGGTTCACCACCAATGATGACACAGTGCTTGTTGAAATATATTTGTTTATCACAAATTCCATATTCTCCACTATATTTAGTTATAACCGTAGACAGCAATTTTGTTCTCAATGGCCGGAATGAAATGACTTCCACAACCTGAATAAATTAGAATTTTATCAATCGTCAGATATAAAACTCAGAGCGCCCTACAATCTGTGTCGTTTACGCCGGTAATTATGGCGACACTTGGGGGAGGCCTATGTCCAACAGTGAACGTCTTTCGGCAGAAATGATAATGATGAAGTGTTGTAAGTAATTAAGTAATCATTTATGATGCGAAAAGATTGGCCTAGTTTACAAATCATTGTTATTACAAAAATGGCTAGATAAGATTATTACTAAGGCCAGGACCTTTAAACTAGGAAAATCCTGTATCTTGAAGAACAGTTTTCTTTAGAAACAAGAATACTTTTGAGAATGGAAAATGTTTAAGAGGCTCTCAGTTTCTCCGCCTACCGGTATGGATAACTTAAGGCGGGTTTCTGAATTGAGTATTTTGAGTTAAGAACGTCTCAAACCATACTTAAATGCCAAGTTTATAGGGTAAAGTAGAGTTTGAGTAATTCTCAACTTCAAATACTTAAATCAGAAATCGGGGGTTAGTGCCGAACTTGCTCACAAGGCCAACTACAGGATTTACTGCATTGCCATCTCTTTCGACGATTTTCATAAAGACATCTGGCGGACATCAACTCACAACACAGTTCGGCTGTGAGAACAGCTTAATTATGTAAAAAACTTCTAGATAATGTTTATTTTAGAAGCAAGAGACTCTAGTTTTGTTTCTTCGTTTTATGACACCAACTTCAAATTTCAAGTTATTTTACAATTTTATATAATAAAACTACAAAAAAAAAATAAAAAAAACCTTTACGCAAAAAAAGGGTATAAAAAGTAAAAATAAGTTAATAAATTACTCTTTCAGCCTTTTAACTTCATTAAAAGAACCTATAAATATTTTAAAGATGAGCGTCACTGAGTCGAGGGACCGCAATATGTAGTGTAAAGGAGATCATCCACGGTTCATACATTTTTGGTCCAAATTAAAAAGTCCCAAAGAAAAAATAATACAATATTCTGTTAGTACTTGTTCTTACGAACATTTGCTGCTGTGGGAGCATTAGCCTCGGTATTATTTAAATTAAAAAATGATTAGTTTTCAAAGAAAAACGTTCTCAAAAAATGAAATATCCTATATATTATGACAATAGTTTTAAAAATATGCAACAAAAAAAAAAAACTGGCAGTCTGTAATTCTGTCTTTAATGCGTTTCTTTTTTTTTGAGATTTTCGAAAATAAAAATTCCGGTATATGTAATGCTCAATGCTTTAATTGGTTAGAAAAGTATAACAAGTACCCATATATTTATCTTTTAGAACCACAGTAATATTTTCTAAACCCAAAAGCATAATTATAAAGTAATAAATATAAAAAACATAAATGACGGCGTGAATTTCGAAAATGAGTGGACGTTCAATATCAGAAGGCGGGGTTGCGGTGTCTCATAGCAGTGTTAAAGAAACGCTTGGAAAGCGTTTCATAATATGCTGGATAATGGGGATTTTATGATATCCCCTGAAAATCCCCTTTTGTGATAAAAAAAAAACTCATTTCAGACATGATAGGCTCCGCGGATTTTTAGGAATCGCTTTTGAATATTTGCCTTATATGGAGATGGCGGGGCTTTGCATCTGCGAAGATAGAGTAAGCGTATTAAAAATGCGAATGTAGGTATAGTCGCATTTTTAACACGGGTTGGCAGAATTTAGTGGAGCCTGCTTTGCGCGAAAGCGGCACGCGTACGTACAAGTTTGCTTTATGTACTAAGCTAAGGTCAAATGCTGATCTAGGATCACACCGAGCTTGCTTCTCCCAAGGGATCGGATTGGTATAGGTACGTGGTGATCAAAGGGAGACCCTTGAAGAACTCCTGCTCTTCTTGGATCTGGAGATCTCCCCACTATCGCATAGAGGGAGCGCTACCTGGTAGTCAATAGTAGAAGGTACAATTCAATAAAAAGTTTCGCGAGATGAGTACTAGACAATCTGGCACACCGAGTTGATATAGCTTGATAAACCATTATGTTAAACTTTGTCAAAAGCTTTCGCTGAGTCAAAAAACTAGACGTCCATTATCGCGTTATGCCGGAAACCAGCGCATTGGTATTCAACGATTCGCTGGACTTGTTCGATTCGGAAACCAAACTGCCGTTGGGAATAACACTCTTAACTTCAGCATAATCTCTGCGCCGCTTCAGATTTTATCGAGGACATTGAATGGACTGATGAAAAGGTAGCTAAACTTGACTTTTTTTTTATGGTAGGTAAAATCATCCAATGACAAGTCCCGCGCTTGGGTGGAGCGGGAAGTAGTGTCAGACTCTTACTGACTAAAAACCTACCCCGTTCCATCGTTGCCTATCATGCCGGGGCTGAGCCTTCCTCTCAGAAAACGGCCCTTAACCCCAGCAGGCTTCGATCCTGCCTGCCTGCAGCTAGCAGGCTGGGCCTCTACGGTTTGCTGACAGCTCCTTGAGGCGCGCGGGAACAGAACGCGCCGTCGACGACTTGGGCTCGGTCCGGTATGTTACCGGACGATCGGACAGCGTGCTACCCACTGCATGCCGTCTGCAAGCCTGCGCCTACGGTGGCCGGAAATCGGGATCGGAATCCCGGCGGCGGCTGGGGCGAGCGCCCCGTTGCCTCTGCCTGATGCGGTCGGCCTCCTCCTTTGCTAGCATTACTGCTTCGCAGAAGGAGGCGACCGCCTGCCATCCCTCCTCACTCCGGACCAAGGCCTGAACCAAGGCCCGGCGAGAGAGATCGCTGCCGCCGATTGCCCCCACGAGGACACGGCGATGCTCCGCCCAGGCGGGGCACACCTCTACAGTATGCTCCATCGTGTCCTCCGGGTGTTCCGCACAGTGGCGACACCCGGGCGAATCCTCCGCACGAATCCGGAACAGGAACTTGGCAAACTTTCCGTGTTCCGTTAGGACCTGCGTCGTGCGGAAGTTAAGAGTGCTGTGAGGTCTTTCCAGCCACGCCTCAAAGATGGGCCTTATCGCCTCGATTGTGGCGCGCCTCGAACGAGGTTGCGATAGTCGCTGACGCCATTTCGCCATGAGATCCCGCCGGAGCTCTGTCCGCCATGCCTCGACTTGTCGTGGCAGCGGAATTTCGCCCCGGCGTTGCATCTCCATGCGCTTGTCGTGCATGTGTGCAAGGACTGTTGCCTCCAGAAGCTAAACTTGACTTGGACTTGTATGGTTTAGGAATACCGATATTAGTGACCATTTTCCACGTTTGGGGGAACATGCCATTCCTTAATGCACCATTGAAGATGACGGTCATTAGTATTATGAGTTGGGATCGGAAGAGTTTAAACACCTTGTTGATGACACCGTCAGAGCCGAGATCTTTCCGAGGCTGGAGCTTTTTGATGATATTCCCCACCTCCTCTGAGATAAAGGGGGACAAAGGATCATTAGGATCTTCGATGAGTGCGAGGGAAGCTTTACGTTCAACTTTAGCGTCTCTCATATCAAGGTGAGTTTTGTCTA
This sequence comes from Leucania comma, assembly GCA_958295575.1. Lineage (NCBI taxonomy): Eukaryota > Metazoa > Arthropoda > Insecta > Lepidoptera > Noctuidae > Leucania > Leucania comma. The sequence continues at coordinate 10,113,549 of OY282469.1, forward strand.
TTGGTTGAGGGCTAGGGAAACAATGGAACTGTAGGCTGTTGGTTAAGTATTTTGCTTTGTCAGAGTTATCGAAAGCGATACTCTTATCGGGGCGAATAAGAACAGACATAGCCTCCTTCCTCTAAAGGTGCTAGAAGGCGAGGTGAATGGGTTCTAGCTCACATTTTATCCCAGCGCGCGGCACGCTGCTCTGTTGCTTGAGTTTTGTTTACTTCACCGGCTGTTGCATTCTTTTCGGTTTTCAGACCACATACATTGCCCAGGAGTTTCCAGCGATGGTTATCAGTCACTGTGATCTCCCCTGAAAAATCATTCAGGACGGTCCGTACGTGGTCCATAAGTGAATCGAACGCTGCTGTCGTGTCAGCGACTGAGACTCAAGAAATCGGGGATGGAATCTAACTGATTCAATATTGTAGATTTTGGTCTTCCCGTCCATGATCAATTGGGACGGGAGTGATACAATATCAAACGCGTTGCTTTAAGTACCCACTACAGTAACAGATAAGTCGAGATAAGATATTTGAGGTGGGGCGAGCGTTCAGTGGCTAGGGGAGGATGTGTGGTGTAAATGGCAGCTACCTGGAAGTTTCTATTCAAGCTCTAACTCTTTGTTTTTACAATTCATCTTACCGAAAATGTACGGAAAATGATTTTTTAAAACTTAAATAGAACCCAGGGCAATGGTCCTACAGTTTTGGTGCGATAATAAAAAATGGTCAAGGGGTCAAGCTCTAACAGATTGCCTTATTTATTTTTTCTTGGCAGACTTTTGAATTTGTGACCAAAATAAATGATCTCCTTTGTTTAGCCTTATACCTAATAGTTTCAAATATACGGTACTTACGTTTTTTGGATATCAATCTATGTAGGTATAAGCCTAGGTGCCTTCCTTAGCGGTCTCCCGACTGAGGAAAAAAGCTGTGGTGGCCGAGTGAGAGCAGTGGTGGCCGAGTGAGAACAGTCCGCAAACAAGCCCGCGTCTACCGTAGCTGTAGTCGAGAGTCGAAATCTCGACGGCTGGGGCGTGAGGACGTTCGTTCCCTCATGCGTTCGGCCTCCTCCTTCGCTAGCATTACTGCTTCGCAGGAAGCGACCGCCTGCCATTCCTCCTCGCTCCGAACCATAGCCCGAACCAGGGTCGCGAGAGGTCGGTACCGCCGATTGCCTCTACGAGGACACGGCAGTGCTCTGCCCAAGCGGGACACACCTCCACCGTGTCCTCCGGACGGTCCATAGAATGGTGACACCCGGGCGTTTTTTCCGCCTTAATCCGATGCAGGAACCTCCCGAACTTGCAATGTCCGGTGAGGACCTGTATCATGCGGAAGGTGAGGACGCCGCTGCAGCCTGCTGAAGTTCACTCATATAGCACTTTGAAAATATGCAGAGCCATTAATTTTGTTTATTTTCCAATGATCCTAAACATGATTGTATTGTATTTTATTCGATTTTTATTTTTTTCTTTTTAATTCATACTAATTTTGTGTTTTATAATTTTTGTTATGGTACACTGGTTTTTTTTTATGGTAGGTAAAATTATCCAATGACAAGTCCCGCCCTTGGGTGGAGCGGGAAGTAGTGTCAGACTCTTACTGACTAAAAACCTACCCCGTTCCATCGTTACCTATCATGCCGGGGCTGAGCCTTCCTCTCAGAAAACGGCCCTTAACCCCAGCAGGCTTCGACCCTGCCTGCCTGCAGCTAGCAGGCTGGGCCTCTACGGTCCGCTGACAGCTCCCTGAGGCGCGCGGGAACAGAACGCGCCGTTGACGACTTGGGCTCGGTCCGGTATGTTACCGGACGATTGGACAGCGTGCTACCCACTGCATGCCGTCCGCAAGCCCTGTGGTACACTGGTGGTATTTTTCCGAGGAGATCCTGTGTGAACACACTGCAGTACACAAGATCTCCCAAGAAATTAAAAAATCCAATATCGATCCACAATTGCTGAAGAAATCGGAAAACATAAGAAATATTTCCTTTCAATCAACAATATTTTAAGGAGGACCTTAATAAGCAGTGATAGGAATAGGTAGTGCCTATTAGCCTAAACTTCGAAGAACAGAGACAAAAAACGGAGACTTCCTTAGGACTAAACTATTTCCGGGACATCTGTCTCGAAATTTCGAGACAACACTTAAATACATTTGTGTTATTTGGAATAAATAATTAATATTCGTAAATAAATATTCGTCTATATCTAAAGTTTGCGATTAGACATAACATTTATAATTTATAACTCCATAATAACAACTTATCTTATATCAGCCTATCCTATATTAGTCTATATATCCCTCTCCTAGAGAAGAGGCCTGAGTCCCAGCAGTGGGAACATTATAAGGCTGATGCAATGCAATGCAAGGCTATATCAGCCTAGTGACACACACTGCATGTGTTTGTATTGTTGTGATCAGATCTTAAAATGTGCATGATATAGATAACTTCCGTATGTTTTTCACGCCTTTATCCCGGAGGAGTAGGCAGAGACCACAGACTATGTTATATCTAATACCTATGCAATTACTAATATTATAAATGTGATAGTTTGTATGGATGTCCATTACTTAATTCCACTGAAAATGCTGAATTTGGTAGTGATATAGATTAAGGTGTGGATTAGCACATAGGCTACTTCCTATTAAAAAAAAAGTATAGTTCCCATGGGATACAAAACAGTAGTACACGCGAGAAAAGCCGCGGGCGTTAACTAGTTAAAAAAAAACGTAAGGGTCCTTTCACACCACCGATATTGTCTGGCGATTCTTAGGAGATTTCCATGCAAAAAAAAAAAACCTCATTAATATTAAGATCATACCACTTTGTATACCTACATTTTGGCAAATAAATGAATTATTTATTTATTTTAAGTACCTTTTTTTTAATGATAAATTCTTTCTACTATAGAGAATGCTAAAATGATAAAAAATTACCGTTTTATTATTTGAAAGCCTTTTTTTACACTTGAACTTTAGAAATCTCATTAAACGTAGCCGAGAGTGAGCTAGAAAGAAGATATTTACTTCGAAACGTGTACAGCTTCTTATAAAAACATTGTGATTCATGGTGTATTACGATCAACAAGTCATTTACAAAATGTTCTCAAAAAAAAATCAGAAAATTTTATGGTTGTAACGACTGTGTATGTTATTTAATAAGATATATCTAGTCGCAAACTTTAGGTAAATATAGACGAATTACTTATTCCAAATAACAATTTTTTTTGTGCATCGATTGTGAATGTGACCGCTCCGCTATCATCGCCCGCTCGAAATTACAAGAAAATTGACTATTTCGTGATCCAACCATTCAAAGACTCAACAATAGTGCAGTGTAGTGCAATACAGGACCTGGCAGTGATTGAAAGTACGAAGTCGGGGTTCGCCGGCCGGCGCCACGTGGAACCTTCGAGGTCAAAAGGTCAGTGTTCCTCCCTAATACCTCCGTCCCATCCAGGCACAGTACCTGCATATTGTTAACAAACCTTAGATCGCTTTTTCAAACATACAGTCCATTAAAACATCAAGCTTATTTGCGCAACCATTACTTTTTGGTTAATTTGGGTGTTAATTTTTTTTTTTTTTTTTTTTTTTTTTCTGTTGTCTCGAAATTTCGGGATGTCTTGGAAAAAATTTAGTCCAAAGGAAGTATCCGTTTCTTGTCTCTGTTCTTCGAAGTTTAGGCAAATAGGCACTACCTATTCATATCACTGTTAATAAGCATATACATATAAATTTATATAGATCACCTGAGGGCAAAACTCTTCAAAACAAAAAACAGCCATCAAAATCGGTCACTTAAGAGCTCATACACAGCGGCATCTTGCCAACGGCATGGATAACTGCAGTTAGTCAACGCGCCTGTAGGCAGGTCTTGACGCTGACGGCGGCCGTCGACATTCCAGGAAAAGAAGTTCAGCGGCAGCCGTCTTAAAGTGTCACTATATTTAGGTCGATGGCTACAGTTACCTCTGCCGTTGACAAAATGCCGCTCTTGTGTATAGCACGCAGAAAGTAAGTTGAACCATATATATAATGCACATAACCATAGCAAATGTTTCAACTTATTTGCCGCGTACTTCATGAGCTCTAACATTTGACGAAGATATAACTAATAATCACAATTAAAAAAAAACATTAAGATTACTTGAGGACCTCCCCTGATTTGGAAGTAGGTTAAAAAAGATGATTAAAAAGCACAGTAAAAGTTAATTAATTGACACAATATATGAATTAGCAAAACTTTTATGAATAAATTAACCCAAAAAAAAGCTTGTAAGTAAGCTACTTTTAGGATTTCTTCCCTTTAATTATAATCAATATAATTTTATGTTATAATAACATCTACAGATTAGAGTTGAAAGCACGAAATATAACATCAAGGCGATTTTTTTGTTTAATATTTATAATAACACCAAAATATTACATTTCATGTATCAAGAATCTGTACACGTTGTTTCACTTACATTGTTATGAGCAATATCCATACGATTATCTTCATCATATTTAACCTTACACATCAATTCCAATAAATCTCCTTGTATTGGGACAAATGTTGCAATAACATTATCCAAACTGAATTTCAGGTCACTATCTTTGATTATCACCGTTCGGCCCTCTCGGGATTCTACTTCACCAACCATGACATGCTCTATTACATTGTAACTGGTCTCTTGGACTTCAAAATCAAAGTCACCCCAATGTTCTCCTTGGTTTTGGAGGATTCGCACTACGACCAGGGACTCTTTGGAATCTTTGTAGCACAGGTATACAATCTTGTCATTTAATTGTAATTTAATGGAGCAAGCAGTAATGTCATAATAGAACATTCCATCAATGAGAACATAGTTTTTGTCTTCACTTATGTATGTTATTACTCCTGAAAATTTAAGTTATATATATAGCATATAATAAAGAGTAATGGAGAGAAGTATGACAGTTTACAAGCATCTAGACATGGTTAGAAACACTGATCTAAGGTCACTAACAAATCTCCCTGACATACTCTTGCAGATTGACCAACAGAAGTGGAGGTGGGCAGGCCATATGATGCGAAATAAGATGGAAAATGGAGCAAGCGAGTCACTGAATTAGCCACAACCCAAGTGATGGTAAAAGAAGACAAGGAAGGCAACACAGAAGGTGGGAAGATGAAATAAAATTAACAGCAGGATGGAATTGGAGAAGGGTTGCTCATGACAGGCAACAGTGGAAGCATTGGTTGGAGGAGGCTTTTGCCACTAGGCACACAAAATTAAGAGTTATAACTGCAACTTCCAATTTTAATTGAAATCTGTCAAAATTCGGTATAAAGGGCTTTATTATTATTGTCATTTATTCATTTTATATACATACAAATTACATTTTTAAATATTTTTTTAAAAACTTACAAATAAAGCGAGAGCCTCCTAAGATGTTGGTCGAGGCTCTTGGCTATTAAGCCATTGGCCGTCACGACTATCGGCACAATGACTGCTGTGTCCACTTCCCACATGTCGACCACCTCGCGAGCCAAGTCAAGATATTTAGTTTATTTATCTTTCTCAGCTTTCACGAGGTTCTCGTCATGAGGGACCGCTATATCAAATCATTGTGCGACGCTCTAGTGGATCTAGTGGATATCACCACTATGTCAGGTTTATTGGCAACAATAGTCCTGTCAGTGATAATAGATCGATTCCAATACAATGTGATATTGCCATTGTCGAGAACTGGGTCGGGCACATACCTATAATACGGTACTTCTGATTCCACAAGATTGTATTTAAGAGCAAGTAGCTGGTGGATAATCCTGGCTACGAGGTTGTGTCTATGCAAATAGTTTCCGTTAGCTAGATGAGAACATCCAGAAATAATGTGTCGGATTGATTGCCCCAGGCCGGTGGCATGCCCGACAGATGTCAACCGTACCGTCCTTCACAATATAAAGGGTGTCCAGCGGGATTTTTTTGATTTGAAAGTTAAATAACTAATATAAGAATGAGTGTAGATCTTTTATTTTATTTTTAAAATGTAACCAAGGTATGCGGATTTTAATTTTTAAAAATAATATCTTCCAAATGTCGTCCATTTCTGGTAATGCACTCTTCTAAGCGAACCTTCATATTGGCAAGTACGCGCGAACAAAGCTCTGGGGGAATAGCATCGATTTCACGCCGGATATTTTCTTGAAGGGCAGTTATTGTACGGGGGTTATTGCAGTACACTTTAGATTTGAGGTAACCCTACAAGAAAAAATCACGTGGCGTTAAATCCGGCGATCGAGGTGGCCAGGGTATGTCTCCGTACTTGCTTATTAATTTTCCAGGGAAAATTTCCCTTAGCCTCAACATTGAGATCCTGGCAGTGTGTGGAGTTGCCCCATCCTGTTGAAAATGGGTTCTATTCGTGCGTGGGTAAATAAACTAAACGCATTAGAAAAAATGTTTTTCATCATTGTACCGTTATTTATTTATCTCAGTCATTTAAATCAAGAGCATATTGTATCTATTATATTATATTTAAAGGCGCCAATCATATTTTGTCCGGGAATATTACGTATTAATAGAAAGTTAACAAAACACGCACCTAACATCATTTCCAACCCGACGAAAAATCGTGTATCGAACTATAAATATCAAAATAACACCAAAACGGGTTGTAAGGGTGCGTTTTTAAAAATAACTATAGGACCACTATAAAACAAAGATGCATTACTGCTAAACGTTTTGAAAGTGAACTATAAAATTAAGTCTAAAATAAATGATTCATGAAATGTTACGATATTTTCATAATTTCCGTAAAAGTTCGTCAAACTGTTTTTTTTTCTTACTCTGTCTCACAAAGCACATAACGCCCCGCGCCCGCATCTTCCTCAGTTTCCAAACAGGCCGCCGAGTAAGTGGACGCGTGATCACAGTGCAATTGGTGCTCAAAATTTATTGTTAAAAATTTACGCAAGACGATTGTCACGCATCACATCATTTCCAAAAAGACGCATTAAACTGTAAGTAACGAATATATTTATCTGATACATTTTACATATATCCCGAATGTTCGCGTGTGTCATATGAGATTATTATTATTACGTTATTACTGTATTTTGTGAGCAAGTTTCGACTTGAAATAAAATAAGTCATTTCCAGTAAGATCATCTCCAGTAAAATGTTAAAGACGGAAATGATTCGTGGTTACCGGTAATGACTATTAACTTTGCTTCTTCTTAGTTTCGTGTGGAATTATCAACACCAATTAGTGACAATTTACTCATTAATATGATATATATGAAGTAGTACAAGTCCCAGACGAATTGCAGCTCGTCTCGGACTTGTACCTTTAAGCAAGATACAAAATATTGTTCTAGGTTTGGTGATCATGAACAAAAAGCCATCGACAGCCAATCTATCAGCCTACAAGCGTAAAAGGTACGCAGAACTTAAAAATGACCCAGAAATGTACGAAAGAGAAAAAGAAAAGGAACGACTACGGTATATCAAAAAGAAAGAAAAAGGACAAGTTATTCCTATTGATGAAAAATCACCGAGGGATCAAAGGCAACAAAGGAAAAAATGGCGTGAAGCATCAAAAAGGTACAGGGAAAATAAAAAACGTAAGGAAAATGTAACTAAGTTACCAGAAGTAGTACTGCTTGAACATCAGGACCAAGAAGATAATTATATTAGTTAAAAAGACAACACAAACGACTTCAGTTATAAAACATCCTTTAAATTCACCAGCTACGAAAATAAGACGCATAAAGTACAAAGAACAAAAAAGACGTAAAATGTTAATTAATATTATACAAAATTTAAGAAAAGAAAATGAGAGTCTAAAGAAGAAGTTAAGAAAGGTGTCAGTGGAAAAATCACAGTTGATTTCAAAAAAGATAGAGAAACGGGGTAAAAAAGGAACAGCTCAAGAAACGCAAACAAAGGAAAGATTATCAATACTTATTATGAAGTTTTTTGAACAAGATTCAAACAGCGTAATTATTCCTGGCAAAAAGCAGTACATCACTCGAAATAAGGTTCAAAAACAAAAACGACAGTTAACATTACCATTAAAACAATTACATAACAAATTTATATCAGAGCATGGAATTCCTGTTAGTTATGCCTTTTTTTGTAGACATCGCCCATTTTGGGTTATCTTTCCTAGCAAAGCACTCAGAGAAACTTGTGCCTGCATAATTCACAGTAATATAGATTTGGCAGTTCTGTGTCTGCATAAAGCGAATATAATAAAGGAGACTAATTTTGAACAGATTTTACAGTCCCTATGTTGTTCTCAATACAACGATCAATGTTTGAAAAGAGACTGCCCTTTATGTAAAGATAATGTTTTACCCTATAACGAATTTTCAAATGATCAAAGCCTTACACTCCACCAGTGGGTTCGTTGCAAAGAAACTGTAAAGACTAAAAAGGGTATGAAAACACAATATATTACTACGAAAAAGGCAACTGAAATGACTCCACTACAAGTTATAGAAAAACTAGATTACCAGCTACCAAATTTTTTCAAACACACATTTATTATAAACGTACAATACAACACTATGAGACACAAGAAGAATAATCTAATTGTAACAGAAGCATTCATACATATTGACTTTTCAGAAAATTTTGGACTCAAATATGGAAAAGAAGTGCAGAGTCTTCATTTTGGGCCAAGTCGTAAAGAGATTTGTTTGCATACTGGTGTCATATATACCTACGACTTCCATCGTAGTACCATTGGCACTACCTGTGCATGCACAGTTAGTCAGTGCTTGAGACATGATGCCGCTGCCATCTGGGCGCATCTAATACCCATGATTAAACTAGCTATACAGATAAATCCTTTTGTAGATACCATCCATTTTCAATCTGATTCTCCAAGTTCCCAGTACCGCAATAAATACATCTTCTACATAATATCAGTTCTTTGGAAGGATTTCCCACAACTTAAGGCAATAACCTGGAATTACAGTGAAGCTGGACATGGGAAGGGTGCGCCAGATGGGATTGGAGGAGTGCTAAAACGGACTGCAGACAATCTTGCGACTTTTGGTCAAGACGTCAGCACATTTGATCAGTTCATAGATATTGTAAAACAGAACATTGAAAATATTACCATAATGACAATCATTGAAGATGAGGTTTTAGCCAAAGAAGCTCTACTTCCCAAAAATTTGAAACCGTTTCATAGCACGTTAAATGTTCACCAAGTCTTATGGAAAAAAGATATATTTAATCTCGTATTCAGGAAAGTCAGCTGTTTTGACTGTGATTATTTTTGTGTTCACGATAAACATTTAGGATTTTTGAAAGTTCTCAACTCCTGTGCTTCTGAAGAAGAACGCCCTGGACCGAGTTCTGGAGACTCAAATACCCCTGAATACGTAGCACCTCTCGTTAGGACTAAGAAATCTCGCCGTATTCTTACTAATGTGACAAATACATCCCCTAACATTAATATCATTTCTAGTACACCAAAAAATATTGTTATTTTGTCTAACAAAAAGGTTTCTTTTATTTTAAAACGCGGCTTGATTTGATGATATTTTGACTTTGGTTAGCAATGATAGAAGAAACATTGTACCAAAAGAATTTAAGTGAAAAAAAAATCTAGACTATTTGGCTATTACAATGATAAGTGTTGAGTATTAAAGTACTTAATTTTTTAATTTTATCTTCACAAATCGATAGTGTTTCATGTACCAGATCAACCCTCAACGGGATTAAAACGACCGAAATTTAACGGTGTTTATTACTTGCTCGAGATTAAGTGTTGAAAGCACATTTTTAATCATGTAAGCTTTTAGAAATCCAAATATTGTTTAAAGATAATACGAAATTGACAAGACTGATTATGTTTCTACGACTGATTTTACCAAAGAATTATTGAAATGTCTAAAGAAATAAAACTTATGTTGATTATAATGATATTTTATTCATAAACCCTGAGTTATTATAGATTATACCATTTGAATCAACTCGGATAATTGATCTATAGACATATTGTTTGTAACAACGGTAACAAAAAATCATTGCCAGTCATGTCAGGTCATTTCCAGAAATGAGAATATCATTTCCTTCCTACTATTGTCATTTCCATAACTGCCAGAAATTTTAAAATATAATATCTCTTTAAAAAAACGTCTAACAGGTGTGCCTTTTACATATAATTCACATTTTTAGTTGTATAATTCATTAGACTTGCTCAAAAAACCTTTCGATACTACTTTAAAAAATATATGATAAAGTACACTGTAGAATCAAATTTAGTTTATTTACCCGCGTCCGTTAAACATTTGCAATTGCGGTGCCAAAAACTCGTCAAGCATACGGCAGTATACCGTAGAAGTGACAAGTTTCATTCTCACTAAAAAAATATGGACCGATTATTCCATGTGCAGAAATCGCGCACCATACTGTCGTTTTAGGGCAGTGCAAACTCTTTTGATGCCGTTCCTTGGGATTGTTGGCGTTCCAGAAACGCATATTTTGTTTATTTACATAGCCCCCGATGTGGAAATGGGCTTCGTCGCTAAATGATATGTTTCCAAGTGTTCTGGGAGTCCGAAAACGTTCCAACATCGTTCGGGCGTATGTTTCTCTTAAAACATAATCACTTTCATTTAGTTTTTGGACGATTTGCATTTTATAAGGATGAAGTTTTAATTTCTTTTTCAAAATCACATGGACAGTTGACTTTTTGATGCCTGTAGAAGCCGCAATCTTTCTCACTGATTTTCTGGGATTTCTGATAATTTCTTGTTGCACCTGTGCCACACGTTCTGGCGTTGCTACTGATGTAGACGGTCCCGTTGTCGACCTATTAACTACTGTCCCTTCTTGTCGAAATCTTTGTACCCATGACCATATAAGCTGTGTGCTTGGACCATCGTTTAATCGTCGAATATCGAAGTGGGAACAGAAAGCGCGACGCGCTTGAACTAACGATTCACCACACTTTAAATATTGCTCAACTGCAAATGCACGGTGCGCTCCCGACAAAGACTCATATTTACCAACAAATCCGCAAAGGTATCGCAACCAATTCTACCCCTCCCGCGCCTCTAGCCCCACCAATACATAAATAACGATAACTTAATGTTGAAAAGTTTCCGCTGGAGACCCTTTATTTCCGGTAGTTGTTCGTCATCATAACTTTGTCCATTATCGCACAGACAAAACCTTCGGTTTCCCCGAAGGTCAACAAAACGCACCACCATGTAAGGCCCGATAAAAGCGTCCGTGAAGCTCCTTGCTCTGCCATACTTCCTTTCGGTCATTAGTATCCAGTACTATAGGTTTGCGCCAGTTCTCGCTAGCCAAGGAGAGCGGAGTGAGGCCCTTGTCCACCGCTACCACATCTCGGTGCATGCCCACGTCGGTTTTTAGGAAATATTCCCTGAGACTGCACATCTCGCACTTCCGCGGGATATACAGTCTCATCACCGATGACCGTGGGTGATGCATCCGATTTGCGGTAAGCAGTGTGCGGACCCTCCTATCCAAGGCGTCACGTTCTGTCTGAGTCCATTTGAGTATGCCGAAAGAGTACATCAACACCGGCATGACCCAACCGTTGAAAGCGCGCACCTTATTCCCGCCTGATAAAAGACTATTTAGGAATTTATTCAGGCGGCCGAAGAAGCGCTCCTTCAACGACCGTTTCACGTCATCAGCATTGATGCCTAACGCTTCCGACATACCCAAATACTTGTAAGTTTCAGTTGGGCAGAGGGTTTTAAGGTGTATGGAATCCGTGAATTAAGTTCCACGGATTCCATATTCTCTCCTCGCTTTACATGCATGACTGCACATTTGTCCACACCGAATTCCATCCTGATGGCACTACTGAGGGTTTCAGTTACCTCCAGTAGCTCCATCCACGGAACACAGAAAGAACCTGGAAATAGTAAGTAGGCGTGGCACTGTCGCCGCTAGTGAGTACTGCAATACGCACTTGCTGTTCAAGCGCTCTCATTCGCAAACTAGACTACGTCAACATACAATTTACATAAATTAATATTAAAATGCCTTATTGTGCCATTCTGGACTGTAAAAACCATAGTCGGACTAAAAATCTAACTCATGGAGGTGTATCATACCACCGGTAAGTATTATTTTCGAATTTATTTTAATAAAATGAAAAAATAAAATTTCGTCAAACATTGCACAAGATATACAAACAAAAATTGTCCTTAACTTCATGCAAACAAAGTTGATTTTCTTTTCCCGGTTATTTGCCTTTCTGGAATATTCGCATCTCTACCTATACTTTTGACGCTATCCAAATAGTGCGTGACTTTATCGATAAAATCAATCGACATGTATTGCATTGCCTTTTTAAAATAAAAGTATTTATACTTGAGAGTATGAGTATTAAAATACAGATAATTATTAAAATAATAAAGTTAATAAAATAAATATTGTAGGATAATATTCGTGATGCAATTTTAAATAAATCTAGCTAAAGAGCTTGGAACAACATAGGGCGTTTGAATTATACCTTATGTTTAGTCGTCGCCGGCTTCGTCCGATCACACTTTTCGTAACGAATGCATAATAACTTTAATTTCGGAAGCCAATGTCAAAAAATGAAGAAACCAAACCGTAAACACCGACTTCCACAATCAAAGTTATTTTACATTATTTAGTTTTTTTGAAGTCAGTCGTATTTTTTTTGTAAAATAGTTTTTTTTTGTATTTTCAATATTAAACATACAATGAAAATAAATTACCTTTTTCACTACGTATTTATACTAAGTTCTTATTTGTGAAATTGTAATACTTGTTACATTGATACACCTATATGTCCGTAGTATTCAACATAAATAACATAACCTAAATTTTAAAAGTGTTCAACTTCTTAGAATGGGCAACTAACTTGATCGTTTAAAAGTGCCCGGTAATATTTTAATTAAATTCTTTGATCAAAATCAAACAATATAAAACAGTGAAAAGATTATTATACAAATATAATAATCTTTTCACTGTTTTATATTATCTTAAACTCGCCTCTCAGAAGGCCAACCCCACGTCCGAGTATAACATCTTAGCTCACGTGAGAGGCGGACACCTGCAACAAAGTTTCTAAGCAGGTGACCAACGGGGCTCTGGCAAACCCCAAACAATATGGAGAATAGTAATGAAAATATACGTTTAATGCCGCTGCCCGGGGGCGATCGCCGGGGCATGTCTGGAGCTGACGCTGGACGTGACAGCATGCGGACCGTCAGTGGCTCTTCGCTGAGCAGGCGGGCGAGAGTCGGGGAAACCGAAGAGGTCACAGCCGAAATTATCAGTTATACCGACGATACCTTGCGGGACGGGGACACAAATGGTCCTACGAGTCCTGCCGGTGCGTCGGATGCGACCACGACAAGTTCACATAATGGTGATTCAAGAAGAAAGTGGTCACAAGAGGAGTTACACGAATTAATGTTCTGTTACTACAGAGCAAAAGCTGAAGGTCCAGGTTACATAAAAAGATTTGAGAAATTATTTAAAGATAGGAATCAATACAATCCTAAAGTAAGTAGATTCACCGGAAACACCCTTTCAAATCAAGCTCGTAGTGTTGTAAACCGTAAATTCATATCAACTCAACTTTTAGATGAAATTAAATTAAAAGCCGAACAGTCCTTAGTACAGACAAACACTAATACAAACTTGGATATTAGCAATGATACTGTAGTAACAAATCAACAAATACCAACTACAATTATCACACCTAACTTAGATTTGAACAACGAAAATCCTAGCACACCAATATCTCATGATATGCTCATAATACCAGAAGCGGCTCTTGATTCTGATTTGCTATCGCAACATGTAGAAGTAGATGATAACCTAGACCCTGTCATTCTTCAGTTCCTTCAAACTTTAGCAGAAACAAAAGAAATTTTGATTACTGATAGAAAATTATTACCGAAACCAAAGTTTAGCAAACAATTTATAATTAATTTTAAATTGATAAATAATTACATAAAAACACTACTTAGAACTAATAATACACTCCGTGAAATAAATGACATAATATACGCGGCAGCCAAGACCCTGATAACAGCTAATGGGCAAAAACCATATACTCCGCCGTCCACAATAAAACCTAAAAGAGAACCACCTTGGAAATTAAGAATAAAGAATAAAATTGAAGTTATTAGAAAAGAGCTAGGTAGATTATTAGAGATAAAAAGAGGAGTTAACACTAGAAGAATGATACATATTAGAGATAATTTATTCCATAAATACAATATTTTCACCGAGCAAGATCTCGATAATACGGTAGAAATATTAAACCAAAAAGTAAAAGCATTAGCAGGTAGGATAAAAAGGTATGACGATATGAATAATAGAAAGCTCCAAAACCAAAGATTTAGCGAAAATCAGCATTCCTTTTATAGGTCTCTTAATAACTGTCAACAACAAGCTCCGACAGAAATCCCTAACAAAGACACAATCCAAGATTTCTGGTCGTCGATACTGTCGCAGCCAGTCTCGTATAATAAAGATGCGACATGGATCTCAGAGATTCGAAATGAGGCAGAAAACATACAAGAGCATAGGTTTGAAGAGATAGATATGGAGATGGTTAAGGAAGCTCTAAGGAAAACACATAATTGGAAAACACCTGGAATAGATAAAATACAAAATTACTATTTAAAATATTTTACAAGTGCGCATGAACATATAGCAAAACTATTTAATAGAATTCTTAATAAAACAGAGTCGGTAGAAAATTGGTTTACAACAGGACAAGTAATATTGATTCCTAAAGGTGGAGACACTAAAGAACCACAAAACTGGCGACCAATAGCATGCCTACCAACTATGTATAAACTTTTGACGTCCGTGTTATCAAACGAACTATACAAACATTGTGAAGCTAACGACATTATCGCTCCAGAACAGAGAGGATGCAGGCGACGCGCCAGGGGTTGCAAAGATCACCTCATGATTAACAAAGCCATACTAGAAGATGCGCATCAGTGCCAGAAAAACTTAAGTATGGGATGGGTAGACTATCGGAAGGCCTTTGATAGCATCTCGCACGAATGGCTTCTCCAGGTGTTGAGGTTGTACAAGTGTTCGAGTGCTATCGTAGGCTTTCTGGAGATGGTCATGCCTACATGGAATGTTGTCATGACGGCCCGTGGCGCGAACGCTTCTGTAACCACTGATGCCATAGTGATTCGACGAGGAATATTCCAAGGAGATTCATTATCACCGTTACTTTTTTGTTTAGGTATAAACCCAATCTCAACTTTACTTAACAAATATATATTAAAAGGTTATAAACTCAAGAGTAATTTATCTGTTAATCACCTAATATATATGGACGATCTGAAGGTTTATGCAAATAATAAAAATAGTTTAAAAATTTTGTTAGATAGTACCGAGATATTTACGCGAGACATAGGAATGCAGTTTGGATTAAATAAATGCAATGTTTTACATATAACAGCCGGTAGAGTAAGTGAACAGCATGGAGAAGGACATACACTACTAAGCGGATTGAAGTTCGAACACCTGAAAAAAGACGAAGCGTATAAATATTTAGGTATTAATGAGGATGGCAAAATAGATCATAATAAAATAAGAGAACAACTAAAAAAAGAATACTTTAAACGTATAAAATCAATAGTAACTACACAATTAAATGCTAGGAATCAAATAAAAGCAATAAATACATATGTGGTGCCGGTTCTACTCTACTCATTTGGTGTAATTAACTACAAAAATAGCGATTTAAAGAATATAGATGTTAAAACTAGGAAACTTTTAGCAATTAACAAAGCACAGAAACAAAAAGCAGATATAATTAGATTATATCTACCGATAGAAGAAGGTGGAAGAGGCCTAACAAATATAGAATCATTATATAAAACACAAATAATAAAATATAAGCAATACTTAGATAATGAGCAGGATGATATAGTTAAAGTGATAGTTAGGCATGATAGAGATAAAGATAAATACTCAATATATAAAGAATTTAGAACGAATACACTAGAGATAGGATTAGCGCAAAGCAATAGGTACACAGATAAAGAAATAAAAGCGGCAACTATACAAAAAGCGATAGAAAAATGGAAGGCCAAGCCGCTACATGGGCAGTTTTGTAAATCAGTTTTAGAAAAAGAAAATATAGATAGGAAATACTCTTTTAACTGGCTTAAAAAACAACCGATATCATCAACATTAGAGTCTTCAATTTTTGCAATACAAGATCAAGCTATCATGACTAAACAGTTCGAAAGAGATATCTTGAAGAGGCCTATTGACGGCAAATGTCGGCTATGTCTGGCGAAAGATGAGACCACACAACATATCATCTCTGGGTGTGAGAAGTTAGCCGGCACTTACTATACCAAACGTCACAATAACATTGTACAGTATATTTTCTGGACATTAGCTAAAAAACATAAATTTGAAGTGGCTAGCCTCTGGTGGCAAGAAAAACTAACACAGCCACAAATAAAAGAAAATGATACAGCAAAGTTAATGTGGGAGATTCCAGTTCAGACAGATGTCACAGTAACTCATAATAGACCGGATATAATATATGTAAATAAAACAGAAAATAAAACATATTTAATAGATATTACAGTACCATCAGATTATAACATAGGACCTAAAGAGATTGAGAAGTTAAGCAAATATCATCTGCTTAAAACTGAGATAACGCGGTTGTGGAACACACCTACAGAAGTCATACCGATAGTAATAGGAGCGACAGGAATAGTAGCAAAAAGCATACATAGATATTGTGATAAATTAGATTCAGGCATAAACATCCATATAATACAAAAGCAAGCAGCGATTCATACAGTTACCATTTTAAGCAAAGTACTGGGGGATACAGTATTTGTTACTAATTAACAGGGATCCGAAACTCCTTTTCTCTGAGGGTCTCAGAGCGGGAGCAAGGAAAAACCACCGGGAAAAACCCGAGTAGAAAACATCTTAAACTCAAATAGCAATGTAATAATAAAACATTGCGAGGTTTTCAGCATTTTTTTTTTTCACCCAGTATAAAATGAACAAATACAAACAAAAAGGTTTAGATGCAAATAAATACCCTTTTTACTACGTTTAGAAATACATATTAATTTCATTATTTTAATACTATCGCATACGATATTTTTTCGCATTATATTTTATGTTTGTTTTCATACTATCGATATTATTGCGATCGAATTAGGGTACGTCACTATTTGAGTAGCGACCTGCATTTGTGTCAGTGATACGTCATTCAAATACCACCCTTATTTTTATAATGTTACAGTTCATACTGAACAACGCCATCTAGCGACGAGTGGCGGTACTTGGTAGTCCAAGATGTATTTCTTTCTTGTTTTTGTCAATTTGAATTATAGATTGTTGACATTAAAGTTGCATTTCGTATAACATTTTTTTTTTGAAATTTGTTTACGCCCAATTTTTGTTTTAGCCAATCGTATCTTCCGGTTTGCAGTAAGGGTAAATCGTAAATGTGTGAGTTTGGCGACACCGGTTCTGGTACAAACATTTTCTCAAGCTACTTCTAGTGTCTTTCTGAGTTCTGTGGCTCCATCAGTTGCAAGTTGTTGGGGGCAAAGAGTTTCAGATCATCCATGTAAAGAAGGTGAGATATGACCTGACCACCTCTTTTCAACTGGAAGCCTAAGCCAGAACCCTCCAACAGCTGAGAGGGTTGGGTTCAAGGCTAGGCAAGTGGACTCAGACTGTCGCCCTGGAATATGCCACGCTCAATCCTTATCGGTTCACTGTTCTCCCGAATCTGTCGACATCCCGGATAGTGAAGGACTGTTCTCCACTGCCCCATACACGACATCAGGAAGGTGCGCAGAGTTGTATCTACTTTGTACAGTTCTAGCACCCTCTTGAGCCATGTATGAGGAACAGAGTCATAGGCTTTCTTATAATCTATCCAACATGCCGACAAATTCTTTCGAAAACGTCGAACCTGTTGGCTTATGGCCATATCGATGAGGAGCAGCTCTTTAGTACCGCGGGAATCGTTCCTACATCCATTCTGAGAGGCGGACATAATAGAATTTGTCTCAATATGACTATTGATTTTAGCTCTCAGAATGGATCTAAGAACTTTATAGACCGTCGGCAAACACGGGATCCTAAAAATAATATTTTTAGGAACCGCAGTACTACCTAATTTGTGGAGCAGGTGGGTTATTCCTGTTGTTAGGAACTGGGGTATTGACCCTACTCTAAGGCAGACTGGAAGTGAGATGCCAAGCGAACATGCTACCTTTGAAACCATTTTATCCAAAAATTGTGCAGCCCGTCCGGCCCAGGAAATTTCCAGTTAGGCAACAGATGGACTGCACAGGCTACATCTCTGGGGGCGATCGGCGGCGATCTCTCGCGCCGGGGCTTGGTTCAAGCCATGCTCCGGAGCGAGGAGGAGTGGCAGGCGGTCGCCTCCTTTTGCGAAGCAGTAATGCTAGTAAAGGAGGAGGCCGACCGCATTAGGCAAAGGCACACACGCCGCCGCCGCCGCCGGGTTTCCGATCCCAATTTCCGGCCACCGTAGGCGCGGGCTCGCGGACGGTGGGCAATGGGTAGCTCGCTGTCCGTCCTTCCGGTAACAGACCGGTCCGAGCTCAGGTCGTCTACGGCGCGCACCGTTCCCGCGCGCCTCAAAGAGTTGTCAGCAAACTGTAGGGGTCCAGCAGGGCCGAAGCCTACTGGGGCCAAAGGTTATGTGAGACTGTCACCAAAGGCCCCAGGATAAAGGCAAGGAATGGAAAGGTAGGTTTTTAGTCAGTAAAAGTCTGACACTGTTTCCCGCCCCACCCAAGGGCGGGATTCGTCATTGGATGATTTTACCTACCAATAAAAAAAAGAAAAAAAAAAACAGGCTACATCTTGGGGGCTGATGGTAATTGCCCCCATTTCTGGTAAAAGATCACATGTGCGCTCGACCTCTCGGATCCAATCACCCTCGATGTGACTGACAGGCGCCGACCAGATGCTGCGCCAAAATGAACACATGGCGTCATCATCCGGCAGGCGCCATGGCGTCATTATTATTATTATTTAGTTTATTCATACACTATAGATATAATTATATTTTTAAATAGTACAAAAAAAAATATATAAAAAAATAGTAAATACTCGTAGTACTTATATATTATTAAATATTAGATTGTGATTATTAGAATAAAATAGTAAAATATATATATATGTTATTATTATTTTTAAAGAAAGTGTATTTTCTTCTCAGCTCTTTGGTTGGTCTTTAACTACATTTATGAGCCAAAACCAAGTAAATGCAGCATGTGGTGTGTTGTGATGTTGAGGGTGTGTTATGATAGGGAACTTTCATTTTCATCATTTGCATGAACTTTCTAACCATATAATAATCATATAGCACATACTTATAATAATCATAATTATAGCACATACATATAATAAACTGACCTAAAAATTTATCATAGTTAAGATTTGCCAGAGTCAGTAATGAATGATACATCAATATTAAAATAATTACATCAACGGTTAATAAACAGTTTTAAAATTATATATTTGATATAGTAATCATTAATAATACTGATTTTTACATCAAATATATAAATTTATTTAATATAACAACAGTTGATGATTCAGTTGTAGTTGTTATATCTTAAAAAATATTAGATTTCGTAATTATATCATATATTACTTACCCTAGTACATGATTAGTAAGACTAATTTAAATATAATTTTTAGCTGTTTGTGGTAATGGTACTTAAAAACAAATACTTGCCAGTCCTTTGCAGACAACCGTTCCTAGGCATCTCTGGTGTATCCGTAATATCATCTTCTATATTATCAAACTCAAGTTTTAAAAGCTCTTCGTTCAGATAATTCTCCATTTCTCTATCATATTCCTCAACTGATTTGTTGGAAAACAAATAATTAAAAAAGCTCTTTATGTAAGAAACCATCATAGCTTATATGCGTAGTGACTGGCACCGCTAATAAAGGTGTGATGTTTTAGATAGATATTTTATTTCCTTATTGGACAAATCCTTTGTTGTACTCAAACTCCCATTCAGTAGACTTTAAATAGTCAAGCTCTTTTCTCAATGATTGGATTCTCTTTTGGTGCAATTCTTTTTGAGCATTTTTCATTGATTGTTCAATGCTGTGTCCTAGATCAGCATGGTTGAGAGACTGGTCGAAATTTTGAATTCTACTTTGAGTAGTGCTCTGAAATTAGAAAGTGATGTTTAATTGCTTGGAAAAGTATAACATAAAAATGAATAGCTGAATGTGTTAAATGATAAACACAAATCTCGAGAATTTTCGAATCCAATTTCTCTAATTCTTTTTTAAAGCAAACACAAATTGTGCTCCCAACTTTAAGAAAAATATTCATCTTAGCCCCAGTACTGAAAATTTATTAACAATAAATTATAAGTAGTTGTAGTTATTGTTTACATAAGGTGGACAACTTTCTAATAAATCAATGCAGGACGCCCATCCCTATCCACAAGAAGATTTTGGAAGTATTAGTAAAACTACACACACACAACAAGTGCAGTTGAGCACACAGTCACACACACACACACACACAAAAATTTACTATCATGTAGTACATTGTATAAAAGAGCTACATTCTAAATTTCAGCCGAATTAGAATCGTATTTTTTTTACCGCGTTTGGAAAGGGGCGTGTTCGCAGATTTAATAAAAATGGAAAAGTCACATTGGTTGGTGATTCGATTCTTGTTTTTGGGGGGAGATATTGCAATGCAAGATCAAAGAGCGTGGTCTGGAGAAGGCGAAAACTGTGATATCGGCCAGACAGATGATAGGCACCATTTTCTGGCAATGTATGATTCCGGAGAAAGAAAATACAATCACAAGTCTTTACTATGCCAAATTAATATTCACCAGGTTTTTTTTCCAAACAGAAAAATCACTCGCCAGGCAAAAATTTGATCTGGTTTATAGCTGCCATGGACGCCTACAGGTAAATACTTATTTTGATTAGAACATACTTGAGGAGTCTCTGGTTCGGATGGAGAATAAGTAGACTGGGAAATGCTACTCGAAGTAGACATTATACTATTAGCCAAGTCTGTAAATGATATCCCGGTCAGGAACAAAGGGAATACCAAAGAGAATATAAGCACTACGTTTAAGAGACGGGACTCCCATACAAAAAAATGGCTCAGTATGGCGTTTGCGCTACGCTTCAATACCAACTTTGACATACATAACCAAAGACTTGGCGCATGAGGGCTGCCAACATAACAACCGAAATAGTGGTGTTACTAGGTGCTCATGGTAATTTTTTATCGATAGTCGATATATATATATATATATAAAAAATTTGGTTCCTTTTTTTGGGTCTAAATTAAGATCTATTTACGCCAACGTTATTCACTAGTTACACTAGGAATAAGTGGAATATTTCAAATGAAAAAATTAAACCAAGTATAACCTGCGAATTTACGTTGGCGCATTTGCGTTAACGTAAGTTAGCAGGTAAATTTTTAGGTTCCAAAGGTGGAGGTGGGTGGTGTGGGTAAAGGAAACGCCTTTTTGAGGATTTTAATAATAACAGTTTATTCTTTAATAATGTTAAAGAAATACAGTACCTATAACCTATTCGCCTATTCTATATAATGCATAAACCTTAAAAAGTATTATCTTACTAGTTAGTGAGTTATTAAGGGCAATAGTGGGTCTAAAATCTCTCGATATCTGCGCCAAATCTCCCTACGAATAGAAGTACGGAGTCTGACGAAGCTTTTCTATAAAAAAAATAAAAAACTTTTTAATATTTAAGCATAACCTTTGTTGTTCGAAAAGTATGACAGTTCTATTTGAATAAAACTAAATTAAATTTGAAACAAAATTAAACCTGTCTGTAAATAAGATTAAATATAAAAGTATCGATATAATCGATAAAAATTCCACTACACAGCACTATTGATAGCTTATTTTCTAGATTTTCGACCGATTATTATCAGAAATTTGTATTTATCACCAGATCTTTTTCTGTAACTGAAAATGAATGTTTATTTAGGCTTACCTCTCTTCATTTAATGGATATTTGGCCATAAATATTCGCTGTTGACCATCCGAGCGGCCGGCTTTTAGACCACATATTTCACAAGTTTTTTAATGCATATTTACATATTAATTCACACGGGTACACGTATAAATACCAATAATAGATAAAAGTAACAATAAATAATACAAATTTCCGCTTGAAATTCACGAAACAGTTGTAAAACACGAAAGTCAAATTTTGTTTTCATTCACTTCTTGACAAGCAAAGAATAATTACAAAGTACTCTGTGATCAATATGGCGGTCTTAAAGCTGCGACAGAGTCGAATAGATGTTAGAGCAAGACAGCGATAGCCACCATTTTGGCCGCCATCTTAATTAGCGCAAACGCCATACATTTGAGATGGTTCATTTTTTTCTTAGGGAGTTGCACCAGACTGGGGAATACAATCACAGATTACAGAATACAATAACTAAGAGATGGGACCCACAGATTACAGAGAGCACAGATTACAGAGAGATACTCCGACGGGACCAAAGAGAATATAAGCACTACGTTTAGACGGGACCAAAGAGTATGTAAGCACTACGTTTAAGAGACGGGACTCCCATAGAAAAAAAAATGCTCAACACGAAACGTCAAAACGTGTACTGCAAAGAGAATATAAGCACTCTGTCTGTGTGACGTCACGTCGCAGAAGCAAATAAATATATCATTCATTCATTCATTCAACGTCGTGTAATGTTAGTGTAATAAAAATGGCCGCTACGACCCACGTTTTTTGTATGAAGATTACCGGCCGTGCACTACGTTTAAGAGACGGGACTCCCATACAAAAAAATGGCTCAGTATGGCGTTTGCGCTACGCTTCAATACCAACTTTGACATACATAACCAAAGACTTGACGCATGAGGGCTGCCAACATAACAACCGATATAGTGGTGTTACTAGGTGCTCATGGTAATTTTTTATCGATAGTCGATATATATATATATATATATATATATATATATATATATATATATATAAAAAATTTGGTTCCTTTTTTTGGGTCTAAATTAAGATCTATTTACGCCAACGTTATTCACCAGTTAAACTAGGAATAAGTGGAATATTTCAAATGAAAAAATTAAACCAAGTATAACCTGCGAATTTACGTTGGCGCATTTGCGTTAACGTAAGTTCGCAGGTAAATTTTTAGGTTCCAAAGGTGGAGGTGGGTGGTGTGGGTAAAGGAAACGCCTTTTTAAGGATTTTAATAATAACAGTTCTTTAATAATGTTAAAGAAATACAGTACCTATAACCTATTCGCCTATTCTATATAATGCATAAACCTTAAAAAGTATTATCTTGCTAGTTAGTGAGTTATTAAGGGCAATAGTGGGTCTAAAATCTCTCGATATCTGCGCCAAATCTCCCTACGAATAGAAGTACGGAGTCTGACGAAGCTTTTCTATAAAAAAAAAACTTTTTAAGATTTAAGCATAACCTTTGTTGTTCGAAAAGTATGACAGTTCTATTTGAATAAAACTAAATAAAATTTGAAACAAAATTAAACCTGTCTGTAAATAAGATTAAATATAAAAGTATCGATATAATCGATAAAAATTCCACTACACAGCACTATTGATAGCTTATTTTCTAGATTTTCGACCGATTATTATCAGAAATTTGTATTTATCACCAGATCTTTTTCTGTAACTGAAAATGAACGTTTATTTAGGCTTACCTCTCTTCATTTAATGGATATTTGGCCATAAATATTCGCTGTTGACCATCCGAGCGGCCGGCTTTTAGACCACATATTTCACAAGTTTTTTAATGCATATTTACATATTAATTCACACGGGTACACGTATAAATACCAATAATAGATAAAAGTAACAATAAATAATACAAATTTCCGCTTGAAATTCACGAAACAGTTGTAAAACACAAAAATCAAATTTTGTTTTCATTCACTTCTTGACAAGCAAATAATGAATATGGCGGGCATAAAGCTGCGACAGAGTCGAATAGATGTTAGAGCAAGACAGCGATAGCCACCATTTTGGCCGCCATCTTAATTAGCGCAAACGCCATACATTTGAGATGGTTCACTTTTTTCTTAGGGAGTTGCACCAGACTGACGTGTACTAAGATTCAATACCAACTTTGACATAGATGACCAAATACATGAAGGGGCTGCCAACATAACGGCCGAAATAGTGGTGTGGTGATGTATCTAGGTGCTCATGGTGATTTTTATCGACAGTTTTATAAAAAAAATATGTCCCTTTTTTGGATCTGAATTAAGGTCTATTTACGCCAACGTTATCCACCAGTTTAACTTAGGTGGAATATTCCATATCAAAAAATAAAACCCAAGGTTTCATTAATTGATATGGAATATTCCACATAACAGCGAATTTACGTTTGCGCAAATGAGGTTAATTATTAGGTTTCAAAGGTGGGGTAGGGGTGTGGTTAACGCCAAAGGAAACACCATTTTACGGATTTTAATAATAATAGTTTATTCTCATTTTCTTTAATATGGTTAAACAAGTACAGAAACTATATCCTATTTGCCTCTTCTCTATACTGCATAAACCTTAAAAAGTATCATTATCTTGCTTTATTATTTTTGATTCTAATCTTTATTAGATCTATAATAATAAATATAACAAAGTTTACATGAATGACGCTCTAATGAAGAATCTTACCTTTGCGTTTAAGAGTCGAATCAGTATCAGTTTTGCCAATGTGTAGAGGAAATCCAATCATCTCCATAAGGTTCTGCAGTAAGTCCCACAGAAGGAATTGCAGATTCTTTTAATTGTATCTTTGTAAAATCCCTGGCAGAAAATGTTTGCCATAAACGTGTTTTAATTGATGGAACTTTTTAATGGGTACATCCAATCCAATGTTTACATCTAGAAAAAAAAACTGTTCCATTAATTATTAGCATTTCATATAGAGATACCTGTATTTGTTGTTCGAATAGCATGACCGTTCTATTTGAATTATACTAAATAAAGTTTAAATTATAAAGTTATCGATAGTCGATTAAATATGTTAAGCAGTAGTGATAGATAATTTACATTTTTTTTTTTATCACAAACCTGTAAATTTTAATAATGAATTTATAAAACTATCGATATTTTATTTTAAAATTCCGCTACGCAGCACTGTTGATAGGTTATTTTATAGATTTTCGACAGATTCTTATTAAAATTGATTTGTAAATCATCAAATCCTTTTCTTGGAACTGAAAATGAACGTTTATTTACACTTACCTCTCTTCATGTAATTGATATTTAGCCATGAACATTTGCTTTTGACCATCCGACCGGCTGGCTCATAAACCACATATTTCACAGATTTTACAGTGCATATCAACAGATTACTTTACATGGGTACACGTAAACGTCCTATTAATAGGAATTTTTGCTTAAAATTCACGAAACACATATTAAAAACCAAAATTTAACTTTGTTTACAATTTACCTCTTGAGAAGCTAAAGACAAATATGGCGGATGGATGGCCGCGACAAAGTCAAATAGATTTTAAAGCGAGACAGCGATAACCGCCATTTTGGCCGCCATTAAAATTAGTACGCGTTTCATACATTTGGCGAAGATCATTTTTTTCTTAGGGAGTTTCGCCAGACTGAACAGCACAATATATCCTACTCGTCATATTCAATAGGTAACTATGTAATTGTACTTATTTTTAGCGAAAATCGCGACGTTATTGTTAAAAAAAAACAACACACCATCCGTTCGTTCTTTAGAAATAAGCAGTACCTTTGTACTATTATTTATTATGTGTTGTCTTTTTTGTTATATTGTGTGTACATAAATTGTGAAATAAATAAATAAATAAATAAATAAGGAGATGATTGGATTTCCTACACACATTGGCAAAACTGATACTGATTCGACTCTTAAACGCAAAGGTAAGATTCTTCATTAGAGCATCATTCAGGTAAACTTTGTTATATTTACAATTATAGATCTAATAAAGATCAGAATCAGAAATAATAAAGCAAGATAATGATACTTTTTAAGGTTTATGCAGTATAAAGAAGAGGCAAATAGGATATAGTTTCTGTACTTGTTTAACCATATTAAAGAAAAAGAGAATAAACTATATTATTAAAATCCGTAAAATGGTGTTTCCTTTAGCGTTAACCACACCCCTACCCCACCTTTGAACCCTAATAATTAACCTCATTTGCGCCAACGTAAATTCGCTGGTATGTTGAATATTCCATATCAATTAATGAAACCTTGGGTTTTATTTTTTGATATGGAATATTCCACCTATTCTTAGTTAAACTGGTGGATAACGTTGGCGTAAATAGACCTTAATTCAGATCCAAAAAAGGGACCTATATTTTTTTTTATAAAACTATCGATAAAAAATTACCATGAGCACCTAGATACATCACTACACCGCTTACGCCGTTATGTTGGCAGCCCCTTCATGTATTTGGTCATCTATGTCAAAGTTGGTATTGAATCTTAGTACACGTTTTGACGTTTCGTGTTGACCATTTTTTTCTATGGGAGTCCCGTCTCTTAAACGTAGTGCTTATATTCTCTTTGTTGGGCAGCTAAACAGTGCGGACGAATTGCAGTCAGCGCAAAAATATTAAATGAGAAAGAAAAAAATAAAAAAAATAGTTGCTGTTAACAACGGGTATTTTGAAAAAAATAAAATAAGATCACGGTCGGGTGATGCATGTGTATTTTAATGTTATCAGTAAAGTGAACTTTAGTGATTTAGAAGAAGTAAACTGAAAATAGAAGGAAATTGAAAATAGAACGTGCATCGTTCAACGTTCTCGTTCAAAGTACTCTGTGTTCTCGTCAGAAAGTAGTCGTATTATATTCTTCGGTTCAACGTTTGCAAGTTCGCAAAGCTTCCAAACTTCGCATCCGTGTTTGTCTTGTCTCTTATATTGCAGTATAATATACTAATATACTTAGTTTTAACAGAGTACTAAAAAATCCTCCATGACTTGAAAAAAAGGAGGTTCTCAGATTGACCTGTATGTATGTATGTATGTAAGATTGTCCGCAATTATTTCGCTTTCGGCTGAACCGATTTTGATGCGATTTTCAGAAAAATATTTTTCACATTTCGGAGAAGGTTTGGGTATTCTAACCGACTTTAATAAAAAGAAGTTGTTTTTATAATTGTCATGATGATTTGATAATGGAATCGAATGGCGGAAGGTATCTATTTACGTTTGGTTGAGAGGTACTACAACTAAAAAGAGTGAAATAAATTTTGTTTAAAAATATGCACAATATTGCAAAATAACTTTAATTTTGGAAGCCGGTACTTAATAACGAAGAGAACAAACTATTGAAACACCGACTTCCGAAATTAAAGTTATTTTGCACTTTTTTGTCTTTTTAGAGGGTTTTTTAAAATTTTTTATTTATGAAATTCATAGTTACGAAAAATATTGTGGAGGACTTTTTCTTCAAAACTTGAATGTTCGGGGGATTTTGGGAGAGGTTTGGGGGGAATTCGTGACGGTCGTCTGGCAAAACTGGCCATAGTAGAAAGTAAACGTAGTACTTATATTCTCTTTGGTAGTAAGTGAGTATGATCCGCGGTTATCGAATGAATCCCGAGTGATATTATATTCACAGAGTACTTTTTCATAATATTATTCGACTTGTGTTGAATGGGTGGATATTATGCGAATATGAAATATTAGCATATCAGAGTTAGTCGGATTAATAATACATGAATCCATTGAATATCAGTAATATCTTAGGGAATACTAATATATCAGTCACAACTCTAAGCCTAGCTCATTTTGTTTTCTATTAGAATACGGATGTAATTACTGATCTCGAGCTGCATCAACAGAGTACATGCTACAACACATTCTAATGTTTTCGAAACATTTGGCAGCATGCTCTTTGTTGTCAGATAGCAACCGAACCAGCCTTCTTGCAGGTGTCTCAAAAATAATTTATTTTTGTATATTCACTAATTTACAGAATCGAGAACTGAAGACATGGGAAATTACTTTCTAAAAATAACATTATACAAATGTCATCGTTCATGACTATAACACGACTTCAAAGCGATTTCTAATATTCATGAAAACGCGCCTCAAAGTTACGCCTCAAACGTAGTGCATCATCGTCTCAACTTCAACTCTTCATCAAGTTGGTTGCAATTCTCTAATAAGGTTTTGATTTGGTTTCGATTTGATATGGAATTGGCAAGTTTGACAACAGCGGCAGTGATAAGGCAAGGGTTGACCATAACACATTGTCAATGGGTATGATGATCGTTGTTATTTAAAATAACTAAACTGTAACAATATTTGTTCAAATCAATTTTGTCTACATCAAATTAAATGGTTATCGCTTACTTTTACGTCAGTGGTTCATTGTCTTGTCATTGTCATTGATTGTCATTTACTTTCATTAATGTCATCTTGATCGTAGTTTTCAGAATTTCAGGTCGGTTAAACTTTTGACACTAAATTAAATATTTTTCAACATAGATAAAATATTGAAAACTTAAAAATTATATGCATTGAGCGCATTGTTTTAATCACCATAGGTTCTTCATGGCGTAAAACCTTCCTGCTGGGAGTTTGTCTTCCTGCAATCATGGCTTGGCGAAGTCATGGGGTAAATAATGCTGATATGATCCGAAACTTAAGAGGTAAGAATAATTTGCTTCTTTAATTTTGTTATGTAGTGTGAGTGCACTTGGACCAATAAATTAAAGCTGGTGGACGTACCTATATCAGGCGCTTTCTAGACCTGACGGCATTCCAACCATACATCTTTAAGGATTGTCGGCCAAGTCAGCACTAGCCTAGCCGATGCTTCATATTTATAACTAGTGTCTGCAAGCTGCCAGGTTCCCAAAAAGTCACTCGCGTATTTCCAATTCCGAAGCCCACCTTCATGGCATGAGTTTCAACTGGTAAGGGGTACCACCAGTAATCTCTGACTCTCTGTCATGTGGCTCATCTGGTGCTGACAATGGATAGCGGTAAATGGATGCTGCTTAATTTGATTTTAGAAAAGCATTTGACTTTTTGATTATGATACATTGCTCTCAAGGTTAGCTGATGTTGGTTTGAACCCACATTGACTTGTTTCTTACCAGTCATTTGAGAGATAGGTGCCAATATGTGGATTATGCAGGACATGTGTCAGAACCATATTTCACAAGGTCAGGAGTGAGTCTGGATAGTAGTCGTAGCCTTATCAGAAGTAGTCCAAGATGTGAAATGTTTATTGTTTGTCGACAACCTCAAATTATCTCTCACAGTAAGGAGCAGTGATGTTTGTGTCAGTCTACAGAGGGACATTGATTTGGTCATGAGTTGGAGCAAAGAAAATCTTTTGCAATTTAATAGCTTCAAGTGAGTGACAGTCACTTTTTCTTGTGCACATAATCCAATCTTATGCTAGTATGGGCCACAGAAGTCAAGGACTTAGAAGTAAGTTTTAACACCAGTTTAACTTTTCATTATCACATCACCTGGTGTTGCAAAAGAACCTTTAGGAACCTAGGTTTCATGTTTAGGACAATCTGAGGCTTTACAAATCTGAAAGCTATTATAGCAGTATATGAGTTGTTCTTCTTTTTTACCAACAATTTCTTGTCCTCTTCTAAAATTATGTACGTACTTATGATTGATATTTTCGAGTTTCTCAGTTCTCTTTTATTTTAAGTTTATTTAATAGTACAATACACACTATTATTCCAGGGTTTTAAATTGGTTTTTTTTTGTGTATTGAGTGACATGTTGGACAAAAACATCTCTATCACACTGGTTTTGTAAAGAATAATTGTCAATAAAAAATATTATAATTATTTTTTAGGGTTCTGTACTTCAAAAGGAAAAAACAGAACCAATAAAGCATCACTTTGTGGTCCATCAGTCTGTCTGTTTGTTAGGCCTTTTATCTTGAGAATGCGTGAAGGTATCAATTTAAAATTAAAACCATATATTCAAGTCTGTGATCCCTTGAAGTTGTGAAAAAATCAAACTTCTAAATAAACCGGAAAAAAAGATACGGCCATTTATGTCTTAAAAAACGTATATTTCTACACTCTCAAGGAATCAAATTTCATAGAGACCCAGAATCTTGAAATTTGGCATGAATCAAGGTCTCATAGCATAATTAAAATAGGAAACAATCTGAAAACTGTAAAAATTGTAGTCACGTCACAAAAAAAACTTGAAAAATACCTGAGGATTTTTCCAAAACACATTCGGAAAAATCCTCGGTGGGTTAAAATGACCCAGCTTTTTAACTGTATCAGATTTTTACTATTTCAAGGAAAGGTCATGGGGCATTTTTGACCCACTTTATGAAAGTTCGCGTACAGAAACCGAATTAGTTTTAAATTGAAGAATACAATCCCACTTTTCAAAATATGTAATTTATTTTTATGTATTCAATGGGAGAAAAAAGTTATTTAACATTAACTTTTGTTAATAAAACATAAGTTTTTACTTTTAGCGTCGTGGAAACGTGTGGTACAAGTACAATAAATGTTTGTAGAGCTCTACGAAATATCTCACTCGCTCGCACATTTGGCAGATAGATAAAAATACCGGAATTAGCTCGGGTTTGCAATCCTCATTTTATTAGAAATAATTGGGTAGACTTAATTAATACCACTTCACTCGAAAGCTTTAATGGTGTTCACGTTGTTGGCATGATGAATCTGTACAAATGGGGTTTCGAACGAAGAAATCAATTAGATTATGAAAATGTCGAACAATGAGATGACACTTTCGGTCTGGTCTTACGAAATACCAATTTAATGTCATTTTAAATCAAACGCCTTCTGTTTCATAGATCAGAACACCACAGTTTTTGTAATTTACTTAACTAAAATAATAAACCGGTGAACTAGATGACGCTTAGATAAAAAAAATCAATATGTCGAGGAGAACATTAGAAAGGAAATTGGCAATAGCAAGGGAATTCTTAATTAATGTTTTCGTGCCACAGCATTTAGGTTTAAATCATGTTACAAGAGAAGATGTGGTAGCCAGAAACCTTTCTATCCCAAGCCATTTTTTCGGTGATAACCAAAATGATCCCGCAGCCACAGTCGTATGTGATGGAACATATTTTACCTGCAGAAGAGTGCGAATTTTCTTTTTCAACGGAAAACTTACAGTCTCCTTATTTTCGGAATTTGGTTAAACCCTTTTTATAAGTATGTACCGATGGCTACATAGTAGATGCTATGGGACCTTACACAGCAAACGACGCGATTTATGGTCCAGGGAAAGGTAGAGGGTACCAAGCCACGAGGAAGGTCGCCTATGAGGTGGACTGACCAGATAAGAGCGGCAGCAAATAGCTCATCATCACTGCATTAATGCACGAGGAAGGCGGCCATCAGAAAAGAGTGGCGGCGTGATGTGAAGCTTTCCACCAACACCTAAAGTGATGACCACAACCACTCTGTCAAAAGTAAAACCGACAAAGAAGAAGAAGGTGAAACATATGATGGTCGACTTTAGAATAACTGCGGCAATAATTAATGCCACTCGAAATCCATATGTAATGTTTGTATGTGGCATCAAGATGTAATAGAAGGACCTGTAGCTTTTTTAGATGAAATAACAATAGATTTTGATCAAGCAGAATAAAATATATTATTTAAGTAGACCTGGATTTTATTTTTGTCCCATAGATAGTTTACGAGTAAAAGAACTGCTTTTGATAAAACTAGCACATTCTACTTTCTTTCCCGTCAGAATTTCCCATGAGAAAATATCTTAGGCCACTTAGGGATGATAAGCTTTCGACTGCTATAAGTATTTTTGAAATCGGTCGAGTAGTCTTCAGTTAGTTAATTACTAAAAATACCTTGTTAATATTTTTTTTTACTCAATTCTCCCATGGCCCACAAGAATGCGACCCATACCACTGGGTTGCAGATACATTTATCTTTATACCTTGCCCTATTTCGTTTGTGTACGCCGTGGGTCAAATGTCCGAACAAAATGCCCAATGACCTTTAAGGATTTTTCTATTTAATTAGATAAACTAATTCCCAAATTGAAATATTTTAGTGAAAATAACTAAAATTCGTATCATATTAGGAACTTATTTGTATGAAAGGTCTATAAATACACCATTCAATATTGGTCGTTTTAATTCTGCGGTGGGTCGATTCGGTACATGAAACACTATCGATTTGTGAAGAGAAAATGAAAAAATAAAGTACTTTTTCTTTTTTAATTTTTATATACTAGTATTTGATTGCAATACTACCTGATGGTAAGCAGTGATGCAATCGTTGATGGTGAAGCGTATTAGTTTATTAAGAGCCTATTCACTCTAGCCTTGAAGACACCTAAATTATAACCAAACAGGAAGAACGCAGCAGGCAAATTGTTCCAGCCCTTCGATGTTCGTGGTATAAACGACGAAGCAAAACGCTTTGTTCGGACCATGGAAGTTTCAACAACGTAAGGGTTTTTTTTTATGGTAGGTAAAATCATCCAATGACAAATCCCGCCCTTGGGCGGAGCGGGAAGTAAGTGTCAGACTCTTACTGACTAAAAACTCCTACCATGTTCCTTCGTTGCCTATCGTGCCGGGGCTGGGTATTCCTTTCGGAAGCTGACCCATAACCCCAGCAGGCTTCGACCCTGCCTGCTTGCAGCTAGCAGGCTGGGCCTCTACGGTTTGCTGACAGCTCCTTTAGGCGCGCGGGAACAGTACGCGCCGTCGACGACTTGGGCTCGGTCCGGTCGCTTACCGGACGATCGGTCGGCGTGCTACCCATTGCACGCCGTCCGCAAGCCCGCGCCTACGGTGGCCGGAAATCGGGATCGGAATCCCGGCGGCGGCTGGGGCGAGCGCCCCGTTGCCTGTGCCTGATGCGGTCGGCCTCCTCCTTTGCTAGCATTACTGCTTCGCAGTAGGAGGCGACCGCCTACGGAAAGCAGAGATTGTGAAACAGACATTAATTCATGGAAGCAATCAAACGCCCTATTTGCATCGCTCTCCATGTATAGGTTTGCCCAAGACAAGTTTTGTAAGGATTCTCTAAACTTTTGTATATTGTCCAGATTGTTATCTCTTTTATAGATATGGTATATTGGTGTTGTGCTGTCTGAAATCTTAAAGGGAAGCTAAGTATTTGAGCCGTATCATGCTCCGATAGATGTAGTGGTAGTACTCGTGCAGTAGCTTCAGTTATATTACTCAGAATATGATCTATACACGACGATTTACGAGTGGCTACATTAATATGAATCTTAATATTGTGACTGCGTGCTATGTCTTGGAATACTTGAGTGATTTTCCCTTTTTTCAATGTATTTATATTAAAGTCACCTGTTAAAACTATGCGTGTTGTTGTTTTGAATTTTTTGTAAATTTCATGTAAGATGTTATCTAATTTACTTAAGAATTGGATAGGATCGGACTGAGGTGTTCTGTATAAGCAGATTATGATTAGTTTCTCATTGGTTAGTTCTATGCCACAGGCCTCAAATGTATTAACGGAGGCATGTGTTTTTACCATCGGCAGTTCTTTGTAACTGAGACCCTTTTTAATTAGAATGCAAATGCCACCTCGTTGTTTTTCCCTACAAAAATTTGAAGCCATTTCATAATCCGACAATTTAAAATAATTTTCATGTCCTTTTTTATAAATGTCTCAGAGAGGCAGATTACTTGCGGGTCGTCCTGCGATTCTCGCATCTCTTCTAATGCCAGTTCTAATATTTCTGGTTTAGACAGTGCACTTGCGATGTTTTGGTGAAAAATCCTACAGTTATGTGAGGTCGATGTCGCAGTTTTAGGAACGAAAGGTATCGTACCGTAAGCTTAAAAACAAGCTTTAAATTAAATGCGCTAAAAAGAAGAAAATAAACTTTCCCTTTAAAACTTTTACTATCAACTTATAACGTCATTATACAATTTATATGAGCGGCCCGCCCAGGCTTCGCACGGCTGGACATGATTTTTTAATATTTTTACCTTTCATTTATAATTTTTAGTTGTTTTATTTCTATATTTTTTTAAACGCAGTATAACTCCCGCACTCCGATTTGGACGGACGTTTGTTGTGCATAATCAACCTGCGGATCATATCTGAAAGCCAGTCTGTTGCTGTTAGCTAAAATTCGATTGACTTTGTTCGGCAAGGCGTTGCGAACGCTCGACACTCGACTCTCTTTCGCGCAACTGAGAGGTCCTTATATTTTGTTCATGAAGACGTTGGGCACGCTCCAGCCTCGACTCTTGAGTGCGTAACTCGGAGGTTCTCAGACTGTGTTCGGCAAGGCGTTGCGAACGCTCGACACTTGACTCTCGTTTGCGTAAGTCAGAGGTCCTTACATTTTGTTCATGAAGACGTTGGGAACGTTCCAGCCTCGACTCTTGAGTGCGTAACTCGGAGGTTCTCAGACTGTGTTCGGCAAGGCGTTGCGAACGCTCGACACTTGACTCTCGTTTGCGTAAGTCAGAGGTTCTTATAATTTGTTCATGAAGTCGTTGGGAACGCTCCAGCCTCGACTCTTGAGCGCGTAACTCGGAGGTTCTCAGACTTTGTTCGGCAAGGCTTTGCGAACGCTTGACACTCGACTCTCCTTCGCGCAACTGAGAGGTCCTTATATTTTCTTCATGAAGACGTTGGGCACGCTCCAGCCTCGACTCTTGAGCGCATAACTCGGAGGTTCTCAGACTGTGTTCGGCAAGGCGTTGCGAACGCTCGACACTTGACTCTCGTTTGCGTAAATCAGAGGTCCTTACATTTTGTTCATGAAGACGTTGGGAACGCTCCAGCCTCGACTCTTGAGCGCGTAACTCGGAGGTTCTCAGACTTTGTTCGGCAAGGCGTTGTGAACGCTCGACACTCGACTCTCTTTCCGCAACTAAGAGGTCCTTATATTTTGTTCATGAAGACGTTGGGCACGCTCCAGCCTCGACTCTTGAGCGCGTAACTTGGAGGTTCTCAGACTGTGTTCGGCAAGGCGTTGCGAACGCTCGACACTTGACTCTCATTTGCGTAAGTCAGAGGTCCTTACATTACAGGACGTATTCTTGCTGCCCGTGCTTGAGAACTATGTTTAGAAAGTTGAGACCTGGCTATCTTAGGCATTTTCAAATGTTTAAGAAAATGTTAATAGCGTGTAATATTCTAGCTCTGAAAAGAACTGTTGGTTAGGCGCGGGTACCTTACTCATAGATCTAAACTCCCCTCCCGCACGCGCACTCCCGCCTTGGTGACACCCACTTCGCAACGGGCCGTGCAGCAGAAATCGTAATATTTTCGCCATAACTTCAAAACCAAACGTCCCATATTAATCATTCAAAGACCAAATATTATCTACATAAACTGCACTTAGTGATGAAATAATTAATTTTGATAAGGATTATTAGCATGAGTAAAATAAATGCGTTTAAATGTAGCCCAAAAAAATTCAAAATTTTTTAAAATAAAAAAATGGTTGTTGTGCCTCACTCGACATAGATAGGTATAGTGTGTAGCGGACTTTTTTGTAGATATTTATAAGATCTACAATTAATTAAAACATTTTATGATTCTATCTTTTATAGTTTAGTTGCCTAAACTATAAAAGATAGAATCATAAAATGTTAGCAAAATAAGCAAAATAAGTAAATTTTCTGGTTGATTTTTTACACCTTGTGTCCGAAAAACCCAAATATCTTAAGGAACCCTATTTTTTCCCAAAATAAAATTTAGCCTATGTAATGTAGCTTTCGAATGGTGAAAGAATTTTTAAAATCGGTCCAGTAGTTTTTGAGCCTATTCATTACAATCAAACAAACAAACAAAGTTTTCCTCTTTATAATATTAGTATAGATAAAAGCTTGTCGCGAGATTTTGAAAATATTAAAATCAATACCTAGATGAAGTATTTAACTGTGCACAGATAAAACAAAAATAACAAAATAACATTGTTAAACGTTTTTTTATTATTTAATTGAAGTCATGAATTGAAAAAAATATTTTGTATCTTAAAATCGAAAATGCCGTACAATGCGGTCCAAATGAGAATAGGATCGATTGCCATGTTGTGACGTCACGTCGAACTGTCAAATTGAAGAAATTGGGTACGGCGAGCAAAAAAAGAAATATTTTAAAATTTAATTTATTTATGAATCGTGAACGAAAAAAGTTTTATCAGAATCCAATTCTTAAATTTTGCTCATCTCTGCGTCACTGTGTGAAGTGACGTAACCAATGTAACAGGCCATTTAGATGTGTAAAATGTGGCGAAGAACACTCCACAACAAGCTGTCTAAAAAGACCCGACACCGAGGCAACTTGCGCAAACTGCCAAGAAAAACACCCTGCAAGTTATAAAGGCTGTACAAAATACAAACAGTACAAAAATCTACTTACGAAAAACAAGACAGGAAAGACCAAAGAAACTAATCAAAACGCAAATAATGTAATACAAAATCAATATTGCAAAAACCCTACGGAATATGTGCAAGAAAATAACTACAACGAAAACTACAATCTTCACAAACACTCAAAACCAAATATAACCTATGCACAAGCAACAAAACAAAAAGATACAAGAGAATCAAAAACAGACATCAAAGTCCCAAATAATTTAATGGAAGTACTAGATACAATGTTCGATAAGTTTCAAAACATAATTAATGTTATGTTAGACAACATGATGGATCGTATGATCCAATTAATCTCAAGCCTTATGAAACACTCCTAAACCTTAGGATAATTACCTGGAATGCCAACGGGCTGACAGAACGTCGACAGGAACTGGAACTCTTCTTGAAATTTGAAAGAGTTGACGTGGCTTTAATCTCAGAAATAAGGTTCACAACAAAAACCCACTTCTCCCTTAAAAACTATATAGTGTATACTTCTAACCACCCTTCTGGGAACTCGCATGGAGGAACTGCTATCATAATAAAGGAGAACATCAAACATTATTTTCTTGGGGAATATAAAACCGAAAAGATTCAAGCAACTTCCGTCAAGATCCAGGATAACAAAGGAGAAACAGCAGTTTCTGCAATCTACTGTCCACCTAGGCACGTTATTACAAGCGATGAATTCAAGAAATACTTCAACACACTGGGAAACAGATACATCTGCGGTGGTGACTGGAACGCGAAACATGTTCTTTGGGGCTCTAGACTAACTTCACCACGCGGTCGACAACTCTATATAGCTACGAATGACCTTAACCTTCATTGCGCGTCACATGGCATTCCCACGTATTGGCCTACGGACCCAAATAAACTACCTGACCTTTTGGATTTTTTCATCACCAAAAATATTCCGTTAAGCCAAATAAACGTTGAAGAATGTACTGACCTATCTTCCGACCACACACCAGTAATAATAAATGTTCACTGCAAGGCCCTACTGACGGAATGCCAACAAAGACTGTATAACCACAGAACTGACTGGGTCAGCTACAGAACCAAAATATCAGAATCCATAAATTTAAACTTACCACTAAATAGTGCGGATAATGTCGAAAAAGCTATCGAATCACTTAACAAGCTTATCCACCTAGCGGCCCAACAATCTACACCTTTACTGCGCCCAAAAACCGTACAAAATATCCACTACTCAAAACAGATAAAGGACAAAGTAAATGAAAGAAGACAGCTGCGTAAAAGATGGCAATCTACAAAGTATCCCTGTCATAAGAAAGCTTTCAACAAGGCCTCCGAGGAACTTAAGCACCTTATCTCCCAAACAGAAAACGAGCGCATTCAAAAACAGTTAGCTAACCTAACTCCTAATAAAGACACCAACTATTCGCTGTGGAGGATAACAAAAAGGCTGAAAAGACCAAAAGAACATATACCACCAATAAAAACCACTGATGGAAAATGGGCAAAAACGGAACTCGAAAAGGCACAAATACATGCAGAACACCTAAAATCTATTTTCAGACCTTTACCTAGTAAATATCCTGAACATGACAAGGAAGTCCACGAATATCTAGACGCACCGCTTCAAATGAGCCTACCGTTAAAAGGTGTTAGCCCCAAGGAATTATGGAGAGAAATATTAAAACTACAAAACGGAAAAGCGCCAGGCTATGATCTAATCGATGCACAGTTACTCAAACAGTTACCTAGAAAAGGCGTGGTTCACATCACGGCTATCTACAATGCCTGCCTAAGACTAGAAATCTATCCCTCACAGTGGAAAATCGCCCAGGTTATAATGCTACCCAAACCAGGCAAACCACTCCATGAGGTGAGCTCCTACAGACCGATCAGCCTACTCCCTTTGTGGGGTAAACTCTTGGAGAAAATATTACTGAACAGGATGCGCATTTATCTACCAGAAGTTATTCCTCCTCACCAGTTTGGGTTCAGAGAGCAACATGGAACTATTGAACAGGTACATCGTATTACGGATACTATAAGTCGTACACTGGAATGCAAACAGTTCTGCTCTGCTATCTTCCTGGATGTTAGCCAGGCCTTTGACAGAGTGTGGCATGAAGGACTTCTTTTCAAAATAAAAAAGCTGCTACCCCACTCATTTTTCCCGATCTTACGGTCATATCTATACAACAGATGTTTTGAGGTGAAGTTCAACAATGAAGTCGCTCCTCTAAATGAAATCCTATCAGGAGTACCACAAGGAAGTATATTGGGACCCATACTATACTTGCTATTTACTGCGGACTTACCAACGCACGCTGATACGATAACTGCTACTTATGCGGACGACACAGCACTTCTGTCGGTAAATGAAGATTCTGCCATAGCATCAGCCAAACTACAAGCCCATGTCCATGAAGTGGAGAAGTGGCTAGACAAATGGCGTATTAAAGTTAATCAGGGAAAATCTGCCCATGTGACCTTCACCCTGAGAAAGGAAACCTGTCCCTCAATAAAACTCCACAATGAGGAAATACCGCAGGCTGAAGACGTGAAATATTTGGGAATGCATCTCGATCGAAGGCTCACCTGGAGAAAGCATATTTGGACTAAGCGCAAACAGCTGGATACGAAAGTCAGATCAATGTACTGGATGATTGGTCGCAAATCAAGCTTGTCACAAGAAAGTAAGATAGCTATTTATAAAACCATTCTTAAACCAATCTGGACTTATGGAATCCAGCTGTGGGGAACTGCTAGCAATAGCAACATCGATATACTGGAACGATTTCAAAGTAAGACACTGCGAGCCATGCTTGATATACCATACTACGTGAGCAATCGATACATACATAAAGACCTAAATATTAACACTGTCAGACAAGAGATTGCTAGACATAGCGAAAGTTATCAAACGAGAATATCAACTCAACACTGAACTGGCATCGAAACTGGAAGGCACAGGAAGTGTTACACACTCCCGACTAAAACGGCATAGTGTCCCTAGGCTTACCACGAGATTTGGTCAAACCAATATATGAAAGGGTTTCTCAAGAACCCTTCTGTGAATAAAACATCCAACGAGACACCACAACTGAATGGCTTATTGTGTCCAACACAGATCACCAAGTCACAGAAAACATAATAAAAAAAAAAAAAAAAAAAACTGTGTGAAGTGTCCGATTAGTGGCAAATGGAAGAAAAAGCTGAATTATTCCTAACAATGAAAATAAGAAAGAAAATAGTTTTATTTTTATAACTAATTATTACTTAAAACCAAATATTTAGCTAATTTATATTAAACATTAAAGTTTTTACTTCACCTAGACCTAACTAAGACTTCGTAATACAAAGCAAATAAACCCTTTATTGATATGCAAATAAGGTTTTTTTGCAAACTGTAATTTTCACTCAAAATTTGACAGATCAAGGTTATTGGCTTTCCTATATATTAGATAGATTAAGGAACCGACAAGCCAAAGTTTTGTTTATTTTTTAAGTAAAATAGACTTCGATACTAAGTCTTTTAAGCCATACCTTCATATGAATAGGTAGTTAATTTGTATGCTGTGCACATTCTGATGAATCAATTTTTGAGTAATTAAACCGCCTTCGAGTGAAGTTCAGCCACTAGGTTCATTCGATGAAATGCCGCCGAAATTTATATTTGACATCTTTTTTGAAATGCTACAGAATACTAAAAAACCATGTAACCTTAAAAATCATTTTAATTATTTACTACTTTCTCCGTACTTTTAAAATATTATGAATGCCGTACTTCCCTTTGAATACCGTAATTAGAGACACAATAGAAAGACAATAGGTGTGCTTGGGGCTTGACAGTTTAACTCGTTTATTATCATAGTTGGATTTGACAGATATCGTAAAATTTTATGTATATCAATATTAATTTGATGATATGATTGTTCTAGAGCACATAATTCTGTAGTTTTTTGTTGTTTTCCAGCCAATGGCATCATTAAATCGGATACTGTAGCAAATGCCATGTTAGCTGTTGATAGAAAAAATTACTGCCCCTATGCACCATACCATGATTCACCACAGTCTATTGGATACTCTGCCACCATCAGTGCCCCACACATGGTAAAGTATACTTTACTTACTAAATCATCTACAAATAATTTAAATCAAGAATTTGCTTAGGCGGTGCTAATCAGTTCAGATATTTTTTTATGAATAAAGCTAAGGCATGTACGTACTTGAGCAATTATTAGCAATAACTTTATTATTTTATATGTTTTAGCATGCCCATGCATTAGAAAGGTTAAAAAAACAACTTATCCCAGGAGAGAAAGCATTGGATGTAGGATCTGGGTCTGGATACCTCACAGCCTGTATGGCTATGATGGTTGGGGAAACTGGACGAGTCATTGGTATAGACCATATAAAAGAGCTTGTTACAATGGCCATCAAAAACATTCAGAGAGACAATGCAGCATTACTTGAATCTGAAAGGGTAAAATTAATTGGTAAGTTGTCTTACTGTTACTATGATATACAGTAGCCGATACACGAAGAGGTGGAATCGGCCACTGCGCATTGTACGGCCGCCGCTCTCCCTTTTTTAGAGCCAACGCTGCGTTAAGCAGGCGCACGCGCGGTCACCTGTCGCGTGACTGCGCGTGTCGAGTGCGACGGTCCCTGTACAATTGTACATTGTAGTCGTGTCGATGGAGAACTTTAATGTATTATTTCGTAGCAAGGGCCCGGCTGCTCGCGACAGAAACCCGCACAGCGTGCCGCGTTAAGTTGAAATTTATCTCACCAATCCATCAGACTGCTTGAAAAGTGACTTTTATTGTAAATTGGGGTTTTAAAAAAAGTTAATAAAATAAAATAAATGGTATGTCTGTTGTTGTTGGTAAACTTGGCAGTCAGTAAAAAAATCAGTAAGTAAAAAAATTTTTACAACGTTTAATTTTTTTTTAAGTTGGCGATGGTCGTCTTGGATACCCTTCTGATGGGCCATATAATGCTATCCATGTAGGCGCTGCTGCCCCCACACTTCCACAAGCAGTAAGTTATTTTTTAGATATTTCGTTGTATTCCCAAAACCTACATATAATTAAAACTCCAAACAGAGTTGGTCAAAAAGAAGGATGATGGGGTGCATAAAACCGTCTAGGTGTACCTACAATATTTATAGCCAAATCTATAGGTCTATAAGACACTATCCATTTGGTCAGGGCCCCTCTATGATATTATTGTGCAGTACCTACCTTAGGCTTTAAAGTGGCATTAGAACTGCTCACGCCAGCAGCAAAATTGCAGTTTGAATGCAGTTGTTATAAATACACGATCTGCTTGCAATTAGTATGCAGTTAGCATGCAGTTCTAATGAGCGTCCTTATCTTACCCATCTGTTTAGTTAGAGTCTGACTAAACATACAATTTGAATTCTTTGTACTTTATTGTTCTTATGACATTTAACTGTAAGAGAACCAGAATCGGTAGGCGATAATGTCCTGCTTCTGTTAAGATGGCAAAATTATAATATGAAGATTCTTGCTTACGAGAATCTCGACTTGTCTATACACGATCTCGTATGTCATTTGTTGCTCATACGAGTATCGTACAAATCGGAGCAAGAGGTAAGACATACCTCTCGCTCGTCCACTCTGGCGAGAATCGTACGTTCGAGACGAGAAAGTCGCACCGTCTAACATAGATATGTGTTTAGACGAAGAAACTTTTTCTATGTTTTTACGATTATCGTACGTTCGAGGCGAGAAACTCGTGCCGTCTAAATTAGCCTTTAAAGTATAATAAAGTCTTATAGGAATGTTATTAACACTTCGATCCACAACTACCCAACTTGTTCATACAAAAGTAGACTCTAAACATCGGAATTAAGGCCTATAGTGGCGTGGATGTGAGAGGACACCGGTGTCCTCTGAGCTAGGACAGATTAATATTTATGTATTTTTTTACAGTTAGTAGATCAACTCAAACCTGGCGGTAGACTTATTGTGCCGGTAGGACCGGAGGGTGGAGAACAACATCTAACTCAGGTATTTAGTACACCATGGGTAGGTTTCTGAATTGAGTATTACATATTAAAAATGTCTCTAACCCTACAACTAGAGTTTGAAAAATACTCAACTACAAATGCCTAGTTCAGAAATTGGCGGTATTTGTTGAAATAACTTAAGTATCCATTGTTTATATTTTTATTTTTTATTTTAAGGTTGACAAGGCAGCTGATGGTACAACTACCGTCAAGAAACTAATGAGTGTCATCTATGTACCACTGACCGATAAGGATCATCAATACCGTGAGTGATGATGATAAAATATGTATGTCACTATTCATGTTATTTTGGCAATTATCACCCCTATTCTGTTTTTTTTATGTCTGGGTGCAGTAATATAAAAAAAAAGTTCATTGTAACTTCTGCTAACTTTCTTAGTTAATTAATAATCGGCGTTATGCTTGTAAAGTGAACATAATATATTGCCTGTTAACATTGGAATAAAGGTATTTAAAAAAAATACAATTGTTCCGGGCTTTCAATGGTAACCGGCCGAGCGCTAGCGAACCAATTTGCTGATTTCTTGAAAAAAATATTCTAACCAAAATGAATCAATCCAG
The DNA here is from genome assembly GCA_958295575.1 of Leucania comma. Taxonomy (NCBI): domain Eukaryota; kingdom Metazoa; phylum Arthropoda; class Insecta; order Lepidoptera; family Noctuidae; genus Leucania; species Leucania comma. The sequence goes on from OY282469.1 coordinate 10,156,542, forward strand.
TTTTGTCCAAAGCTATGTTGAGAATTATTTTCCGCGCATTTGGCTAATTTCGATCGTAAAGATGGTACAAGGCGAGGAAAACCTCCTACAAGTTTATTCGTGTAGACCAATAAGCTTTCTTCCCATGTTATCTAAACTGTTTGAGAGAATAGCTGCAATGCTGCTTAACACCAATACTCGAAGAATAAAAGAGAAAATGAACACCAATTTGGCTTCCAAGCACCATAGAACTACAGAACAAGTACTTACATAGAGCCGAGCTGCTAGCATTATCGTTTACATATCGGGCAGTGTGCATTGGTATTGCACAATTTAATTCTGCCAAGTCCGTTTCATAATCGGACCACTAGACGTACGGCGATGCGCCTTCGGTACACAGTAGACATCCCACCCGGTCAGTAAAGGACGCGTACAGCTAAAGAGTGGAATTCCCTGCCGAAATCTGTGTTTCCTGATAGCTACAACTTAGGGGTCCTTAAGTCAAGAGTACTTCTAGGCAAGCATGCTCTCTATCGTCGGCCACATCATCGCTTACCATCAAGTGAGATAGTGGTCAAACGCGAGCCTATAAATAATAATAAAATAAACTAAAGAGTGGTTTACGGAATCCGGCAATTATTGGGAAATAAATTATTGCTCAGGTGCTTTTCTTGCCAAGAAGCGTTTGACCGAATATGAACCGGAGACTGTCTGCCTTCACTTGTAGACACTGGAGTACCCCGGGGATCAGTACTGATATCTGTACTACACTGCTGATCTATGCATACTCACTTGGAAGCAAATTATGACCGCAACCTATATTGATGACAGTGCAGTAGCTTCTTGCTATAAGATTATATCAGAGTATCCGAGCGAGCACATTAGGGTTAAAAAGAATCAAGCAGACAGAAAATTGGGACACAATAACTGGTTTATTGGTAGACTCATCATTTAGTTTGGAAAATACTAAAAAACAACTTATCTACAAAAGCATATAATATCCATATGGGCAAATGGTATAGAACCCTGGTCATAGTTATAATAGAACTTAGCAGACACTTAAACAGACGGAGATACTATGACAATGTTTCTAAAATAAAATAATAAAAAACTTGATCTAGCAAAAATCGAAATTCGTCTGATGATCAATTAAAGAGGTTATCTCTCTGTTCGTTATCTGGACAGGGGTGGGGTGTCTCAGCACAGGGTCATTCTTCTTTTTTTACGAATCTCATGGGGCTATTTTTATTACTTTTTCCTGGCCATGAGGAGATATTAGTTAGAAAGTGTGTTTATATTTATTACTAACAATAGTGTTCTAAGTCTCATGTATACTAACCATTGGACCATGATGTCCGAATAATAAACTTTGAATTGAATTGAAAAAATGCTCCTTCGTTCACAAATTACAAATCCTCTATTAGAGAGTTTGTAGAAACGTCTTACAAGTCTTATAAGCAGAGATATCATGAAATTAAGCATTAGCTACATTTTCTATACCAACCACGCATAACATACTTGCTGCAGGTTTTTTACGCACTCAAGCGCGTAGTTGCGTTTTGTGGATTCACGGCGCCTCAGACTCATTTAATTCAAAGCCGTTCGCTGTTGTGTTAGTGGAGTCAGTGCAGAGCGCCGCATCTGTTTTGATATTAAAAATGTTTATTAGTGTGAAACTCATTCAAGATGCTGCAGTTATACTAACTGTATCGATATCGAGTTCCATTTTCAAACACACGTCATCATGCCCATCCAAAATCACGCACGGCACTGCGAAGCTCGGTGTGCCAAACCTTGCGTCTCGCCCCGCTCCCACGCGTGCGTATGTTTCTCCGCTTGTAGGCGCGTGTTCTGAATGAACGCGCGTGGATGCATTTACTGTGTGTGCGTGTTTTCTATACAAATGGAGATACAAGAAACGTTAAAACACCCATTCACGCGCTACGCTTAGTGGTGCGTGGCAGTGTGTTAATCGCCTTAGACCGTGTTTACGGAGACGCGGCGCGTAGGCCGGTCGTCCTACATTGCATATGTTTTTGACTTTGTGTTCGCGCGTGCGATGACGCGGCCCGCTGCTGCAATGTACGACGAACGCCCAACGCGCCGCGGTTCCGTAAACACGGCCTTAATGTCGAGAATTTCAGGAGAAAAATTGAACTCTGAAATGATTATTTTTTAAATTTTTCTATCGTTTTATTATTGTTTCGATTTTAATAGCTATTGATTAGTGTTGTATCGTAGTGCAAGAGGACTTCGCATAAAGGCAAGATAGGTATATTAATACAGTCCTACTGACAACGAGCAGGTGTACCTATATAGTAAACCCTTGATCCTATGTTCATCGACACCTTTTATTAGACACGTTTTAATAAAATTTTAAAATAGAGCTGAATATGCTACGAGGGGCGTTCAAAAAGTAATGAGAATGACATATTTATAGAAGGTACTTGGCCAAAATGATTATTGTTTCGTAAAGATTAAGTCTTCGTCTTATTACTCACAAATAATTAAATTTCTATCTTGCCGATGTCAGTTTGTCAACTACCAAACTTGTTCATACAAAAGTAGACTCTAAACATTAAGGCCTATAGTGGCGTGGATGTGAGAGGACACCGGTGTCCTCTGAGCTAGGACAGATTAAAAGAATTTGTTTGTAATACAAACAAATTCTTTTAATCTGTCGATATGTTTTTGTGAAAATGGATAAAATCGAAATCCGTCCGGTGATAAAATATTTTTTCTTGAAAAATTTTACCACGGAAGAAGTTTTCAAAAAATTGCATGAGACTTTAGGAGAGTCTGCTCCACCATATTCTACAATGGCTCGCAATGTGGTGTGCTGAGTTTAAACGAAGAAGAACAATGGTTCAACATGAACTGCGCTCGGGCCGCCCTTTGACGTCAATCACCCAGGAAATTGTCGAAAAAGTTGAAAAATTTGTTTTGGATGATCGCCGTGTAACAGTTCTTTTTATAGCAGAAGAGTTGAAATTATTGAAAAACGACGAGGAAAACTCGCAAAAAAAGTTTTGTTTCACCAGGACAATGTGCCGGCACACAAGTCTGCAGTTACAATGGCAGCAATCCAAGATGCAGGCTTTGAGATCCTCCACCATCCACCATATTCAGCGGACTTGGCTCCCAGTGATTTCTACATCTTTCCGCGTTTGAAAGAACACTTGAGGGACTCAAAATTTGAAGATGACGAAGAAGGTAAACGATTTTTTAAGTACTCTAAATGAAGATTTAAATAAAAGGGAATTTTGACTCTAGAAAATAGATATACTAAATATATTAACCTAAAGGGTGATTACGTCGAAAAATAAAATAATATTAAATATAATCGTTTTCTAACCTACCTATTCTCATTACTTTTTGAACGCCCCTCGTACCTATATTATTAGCCATGTCATCATCCAGTCTTCACAAAAATGAAATGTACACAGAAATGAAGTGTAATTTAATAGAAAAATAATTGCCACTTATCAAAATCACTATGTTTTGATTTTGATAAGTGGCAATTATTTTTCTTATTCGTTTTATTATCAGTAACAATCGGCCCTCTCTCACACATAATTTTAATAAAAAAACGAATAGTAAAGTATGTATTTGGTTTTCACTCCGTCAGGTCCCTCCTCGTCATCAGTATCGTCGAGTGTATTAATTGCCATCATCGGCGGAATCTTCGTAATATATTCTTTATGAAAACTTTTCGGTAATATGGCCTTATTTATTGAAGTAGGTGTAGTAGTGAGCGTATTTCAAGCGGAAAAGTGTCAAATGTCTTAATTTCAGCTTAGCAGGTATTTAGTATATGACGTCCTGTAAATGTGTGTGGTAAGTGCAAATTTGTGTATCCAGCCATTCAGCAGGTATTCAACAAAAACTGTTTCCGCCAGGACTACGTATTTCCAGCGGCACTTTTTTTTTCTATGGACATACAAAAAAACAAATACATACAATAATTAGTGTGTAACGAGAGGTAAATGTGTATGTATAAATGAAATTTGTGTGTCTTATAATTACGAAGATATCCAAGTTTCCGCTGCGGTGACGTTTGCCAATTTGATGAAAATCATATAAAACGGTTTAGTAGAAAGTTATAATTTTTTACGCACGTTGCTTTGAATTTGTGTGTAATGTGTGTAAAAACAGAATTGGAAAAAAAACATACCCTTCAGAAGATATAAAAGTTAACGTAAAATAAGGTTATTAGGTTAAAGCTCTTAAAATAGGAACTCTAGAGTCTAACTTTTTGCGTGTATCTATAACTTGTACGGCTCTGCAATGTTCTGCATAGTTTCATGTATGTGTGCCAAGTAATAACTGAGAAATGAAATTATTTACTATGACTAGACTACTGTATTTTATAACATCCGGTTATAGCACTTTTTACTGGAAAAGCAAAATAAAACATACTTGAAAATGTGTATGGTAAGTGCAAATTTGTGTATCCAGCGGCTGGATACACAAATTTGCACTTACCATACACATTTACAGGACGTCATCCACTAAATATCTGCTAAACTGAAATTAAGACATTCGACACTTTTCCGCTTGAAATACGCTTACGGTGTAGTAGTAGTAGTTAGTTTTATTTATTTCAATAATAAATAATCACAAGACCTTTTTAACAACAGAAATAAGGTTCTGATTACCTTCTAGTAGGTACCAGTACCTACTTGCTATTTAATGCGAAGTCCTCCTACACCAAAATTAATAAGGTAAATTGTGCAAGGGATTATTAAAAAAGTCGCAACTGTTTGTCGTAGACTAGATCTTATCAATAATTCTAGGCTTTACGAAATGTTTCGTCAAACTAATAATAATAAAAGTATCGACTCGAATTGATATCAAATCAATTGACATGTAGGTATTGTACTAGGGAATGCAAAACCGATCAAAATTGAATATAGGATATTTTTTCGGGGTTTTCTAAAAAAAAAAGCTGGATTTCGGTTGAAACGGTTTGAAAAATAGTTTTTTAAAATTTAGTTTCTTTAAATAATGTTCAAAATTGGTTGTGAAATTCAGGCCGCCTACAACTTGCATTTTTTAATAATTAAGTAAAAATTTATATATTCAAAAGAAATTGTATCCAATATGGCCATAAATTCTGGTTTTTTAATTTTAGTAATATTTTTACACGACTGCCCCAAAAAAGGAGTGTTATGTTTTCAGGGTTCATGTATGTATGTATGTGAGTTTCTTTATTCCACCGTAACTTCTAAATGACTGAACCGATTTACACGTATGGGGTATCGTTAGAATCCTTGCATCATTCTGAGTAACATAGGCTATTGAAAAAATATGGAAATACAATGTGGTGGGTAAGATAAATAAATGAACACCAACCCATTGTTTTTTTAAATTTAATTTTTATTCTCTTAATGCATGTGATTGTCGTCTAGGATTTGACGAGTGGATTTCAAAAATATATATATGTTACACTATTAATCGAAACTGTCGAGTAAAAAAAAAAATTTTTTCTTTACCAGAAGTGGTAGGATGAATTTTGGCTATGCCCGTAGTCAAAAATCATTTATATACTTTACAAGTCTTTGTTTGAGTAACAAAAAGACATTAAAACCAAATTTCAACCACCAAAACGGCATATAGGTTCAAAGCAAATTGGGTGTTACATGTTATATTTATGACTCGTCTTCTTCTTCCTGCCTTTTTCCCATGTTATTTGTGGTCGGCACTACACGTTTTCTTCTTCCATTCTGCCCTGTCACCCGTCATACTATCACTAACATCCTTCTCTTTCATATTACTCTTCACACAATCCATCTATCTTTTCTTTGGCCTCATATGTATACTCATAATCCTTTTAGTAACATATATTTCATCCTTCCTCTTTACATGACCATATCAAGACAAACGATTCAAACTTCCTCTAATATACTCATTCCTCACTCAATCCTTTTTTGTCACACCACACATCCGTCTCAACATTTTCATCTCCACTACATGCAATCTTTTTTCATCTGTTTTTTTCACAGCCCAACATTCTGATCCCTAAATTATGACAGGTCTTATCTCGGACTTGTCGATTTTACTTTTCAACTTGAGGAGCATCCGTGGGTCACAAGTTGTTCCAGTGGCCTGTTGCCATTTTATCCATCCTGAGTTGATCCGATGTGTTATGTCTCGGTCTACCTCGCCATCTCCTTGGATAAGCGATCCGAGATACCGAAAGTCGGAGCAGATCCGTATGGGCGATCCGGCCAGAGCTAAGGGCACAGGACCGGAGAGACCGCCGAAATTACAAAACAAGTACTCCGTTTTCATTCTGCTCAATTTCAGGTCAACACTCTTAAGTCTGTGCCACTGCACCTCCCATCTATTCTGGACCTCTAGGCCACTTTCAGCAATCAACACAATATCGTCACCAAACAGCATCCACCAGGGGGCCTCTTCCTGAATATCCGACTTCAGAGCGTCCATTATCATCAGGAAGAGGTAAGGGCTGAGAGCCGATCCCTGATGTAAGCCGACAGCCACAGTGAAGCTGACAGTTTTGCCCACTGTAGACCGGACTTGGGTACTGCACTAACTGTACATCGCTCGGATCAACTGCACATACTTCCTTTGCACACCTTTCTCTTTAAGGGCCCACCATAGAACCTCACGAGGTACCCGGTCGTATGCCTTCTCGAGGTCAATGAACACCATGTGCAAGTTTTTATGCGCACCTCTGTATGTCTGGCACAGCTGGCGTAAAACAAAAATGATATCCGTTGTACCCCGATCAGGCATAAAACCGAATTGGTTCTGTGAAATTACACTCTCTTCTCTTAGCCGCCTTTCAATAACTTTTTCCCAGACTTTCATACTATGTGACATTAACTTATTCCTCTATAATTGTTGTAATCAAGCATATCGCCCTTGTTCTTAAAGATGGGCAACAATGAACTGTGGCACTAATCATCAGATATGGCTTCTTTCCGCGACAACTTATTGAAGAACAAAGCTAATCACGTTTATCCATCCACTCGCAGTAACTTCCACACTTCAACTGGCATTCCATCTGGATCAATAGCGTTACCATTCTTCATACCATTTACTGCTATTCTGACTTAATCTATACTAACCATTCTCACTGTCTTAAAGTTTCGTGACATATCACTAAAAAGGATTAAAATAAAATAATTAAAAAAAATTAAAAAACACGACTGCCATGTCAAAAGAATAAACTAAAAATCAAAAAACAAGATGTTTCGATGATGATTCAAGATGATTAGAAAAGTGAAGAAAGTAGAGAAAAAAGTAGTCACTCGTTGGTTAAGCACGGAATCTCGGAAACTACTTGATCTACAAACCTGAAATTTTCATCGCAGTCGGGGGACCACTCTGAAATACTTTCTTATAGTATATTAAAGTCCCCCGACTGCGATGAAAATTTCATCATTGAAACATCTTGTTTTTTGATTTTTAGTTTATTCTTTTGACATGGCAGTCGTGTTTTTTAATTTTTTTTAATTATTTTTTAGAATTAGTTGAGTGCCGCAAGGCGTAAAATAGTAAAACCTCGGAATCCCGGGCCAGTCAATGAATCTTCATAGAAACGTATGGACTGCATTGTTAAAAGCTCAAATAAAAAAACCTTAAAAAAGAAAAATTCTGCGATCTTGTTTTTTTTTTTGTTGGCTTAAAATCATCCAATGACATCTTCAGGCTTTAGGCGGAGCGGGAAATAGGGTCAGACTTTTATTGACTAAAAAATCTACAAACGGGGTGGGTTTTTTTTTCCTTAGGTCTACATACCGGGGCCGGACCTTCCTTTCAGAAATCAGTTCATGGCCCCAGTAGGGTTCGACCCGGCTGGGCTCCTACAGTTTGCTGACAACTCCTACGCGCGGGAACAGTACGTGCCAACGACGACTTGGGGTCGGTCCGGACGGTTACCGGACGGTCGGACAGCGAGCTACCTTTTGCTCGCCGTCCACATCGGCCTCATGCGGTCGGCCTCCCCCTTTGCTAGCATTACTGTTTCGCATAAGGAGGCGATCGCCTGTCACTCCTCCTCGCTCCGGACCATGGCCTGTAACAAGGCCCGGCGCGAGAGGTTGCCGCTGCCGATTGCCCCTACAAGGACACAGCGATGCTCTCCCCGAGCGGGCCACACCTATAGCGTGTGCTCCACCGTGTCCTCCGGGTAGTCCACACATCTTGTACATGTACTTCCCGAACTTGCAATGTGCGGTTAGTATCTGCGTCATGCGGAAGGTGAGGACGCCGTGTCATGCGGAAGGTGAGGACGCCGTGAGGTCTTTCCAGCCACGCCTCAAAGAGCATTAAGGCATACCCACCACTAGGTTGCGACAGTCACTCTCGCCATTTCACCATGAGATCCCGCCGGAACTTTGTCCGCCATGCGGAGTTTGGGCCCGGCGTTGCATCTCCACGCGCTGATCGTGCATGTGTGCAAGGACTGTTGCCTCCAGATCCCATGGTGGCAAGCCAGCAAGGAGGCTCACCGCTTCGGGGGACACCGTGCGGTATCCCAGCACCATCCGTTTGGCCATGACCCTCTGACATGAGTTCAGCTGAACCCTCGGTTACTTCCGCAGCGATGGCGTCCACACCGGTGCTCCATAAAGGGCCATGGACCGTACGGTGCCTGCGTAGAGTCTCTCGCAGGAGCTTTTTTAGATTCGGTAGGAGCCGCTTGAGCGCAGCCCCGGTCCGATTTAGTTTGGGAGCCAGAGGTCGGAAGTGTTCCTCGAAATTCCATCGGCTGTCGAGGACGAGCCCCAGGTACTTCATCGTCGACCCGACGCCGATGTGAACTCTTTCTCCTCCGCCACATTGAAGCTGCCAGTGGTGACCACTGTAGACCGGACTTGGGTACTGCATCGACTGTACATCGCCCGGATCAACTGCACATACTGACAGGCCTGTTGATCTAGTGGTTAGTGGCCCTGACTGCTATGCCGGAGGTCGTGGGTTCGATTCCCACCCAGGACAAATTCTTGTGTGATGAGCACGATCATTTGTTGTGTCTGGGTGTTATTTATCTATAATATGTATGTATTTAGAAATATATATAAGTATGTTTATCAGCTGTCTGGTACCCATAACACAAGCTCTGCTTAGCTTGGGACTAGACGGTGTTGTGTTATTATTATACTTTTTAAAAAACAAACAAAATGGCGGATTTTAGCGCCAAATTCAAATGTTTGGCACGCTCTGCGACCTGAACGGCTCGATGGATTTTAGTTTGAGAGGTGTCTTTAGATTCGTAATTACTTTGAAAGTGATATCGTAATAAAGTACTGGCAGTCGGGACCCATTCTAGATTTGAGAGCATATACCTATATTACATTGCAGATTACTCCAATCTATTGACTAGACGGCTGACTTTCTAGAATGGGTCCCGACTGCCAGTATTTAAAATATTATATAGATAAGTGCAATCGGGTACAACGACTTTCTTGTTTTAGGGCTTTTTGATGAATGCTCAGAAAAGCAGTCGGGATTTTTAGTTTTTTAAATTACCGTTTTTTTTTTTTATTACGATATCACTTTCAAAGTAATTACGAATCTAAAGACACCTCTCAAACTAAAATCCATCGAGCCGTTCAGGTCGCAGAGCGTGCCAAACATTTGAATTTGGCGCTAAAATCCGCCATTTTGTTTTTTTTTATTTTATTTTGATATACCCAGTGTCACTCTCACAGTTAATACGAATCTAACGACACCTCTCAAGCTAAAATCCATCCAGCCGTTCAGGCTGCAGAGCGTGCCAAACAATTATACATACATACTCTCGAAAAACATAACCCTCCTTCTGGCGCAGTCGGGTAAAAAGCAAATGAAACTATAATTTATAACAACTATGTCATTTAAAAAATAAAAATAAATAATTAAAAAACACGACTGCCATTACAAAAAAAAGAACGTAAAAAGCAATAAAACAAGATTTTAGTTAAACTGAATAAATAAAAATTAAAGCAGTCAATCATTCGCTCACTGAATAAACAACAAGTCTCGAAACTTTTTTGATCTACAAAACAATAAATTTTCACCGCAGTCGGGGGACTTTTTATATAAGAAAGTACTAATTGATTGTATATAGACTTGGTGTTTATTCAGTGAGCGAATGAGTGACTGCTTTAATTTTTATTTATTCAGTTTAACTAAAATCTTGTTTTTTTGCTTTTTACGTTCTTTTTTTGTAATGGCAGTCGTGTTTTTTAATTTTTTTAACTATTTATTTTTTGTTTTCTATTAGCGTAACGAACAAGCAAACGTATTGATCTTTTCACTCTCGTCGATTTAAGCGACCCGTTTAAGGTGATGATGATATGATTAGATTCTTTGAAGATACGCGGCAGCTTTCTAGCGGATAAGTATTTCACCTACGAATAAGATTTTTTGTTTCCTCCAAAGTATTTCAGTTCTGGAACTGACATCATCACTGCCAGTTGAGTCCACACAACATGCGGTCTTGAAGATCGCGACAGCCTTGCAACGGATGGGCAGTTCACCTACGAATAAGATTTTTGTTTCCTCAAAGGATTTTAATTCTAGGCCTGACATCATTCACTGCCTGCTTAGTCCACACGACATGCGGCCAGCCTGGATCTTTAAAGACCGTTAACAAAAGAAGGTATCTGTAGCGGCAGGAAACTTTGTGAAGTTAGTCGCGATAGCAAAATTAGTCATATCACGCAAGTGGAGGCGCAGGGCGGATCGTGCGTTCCAAATTGCTACATAGGCGGTGTTACACAACACATTGTCGCCCACACTCCCACAACGGCCTCTTAGTCTGGAGCGCAACCGGCTAGATCTGGAAACGTTGCAAATGGGGGTTATCATCCTCAGTGGGCAGTGCCCCCAAGTCGGCACCTCTGTTGCTGGTCGTCGTCCGCCGGGCCTCCTCCGGGTAACCGGAAGTCTCACCTAGCGGCGACTGACCGCCGAGGTGTCGCAAATTAGCTGCACTGTGTGCGTATAGCGCACAGCCACGGCCATAGCGTTGGGGCGGCATATAGGCCCCAACGCTATGACCGCAGTGACGGACTTCACCTCGACACCGCGGGATAAAGGCATAGCTTAGTGCCACCTTGCAGGGATTTAGCGACTTCCCGAAGTCAGAACACAGTTTGTCTTCCTCCGTTCCGGTTCAGTAACCATTGTAAACATAATTTAAATATTTGTATCGTAATATAGTATTGATTGAAAGTTACTTCAGTGTTTCATTTCATCTCTACACTGAACGCCCTTTCTGATTAGACTACAGTGACACACACCACACAAACTCTGAACTAGAAACACTAAGTTAGATAGATACACTTAATAATATAGAAACAGATTTATTTTTTTACAAATATATTTACATTCTACAGAAGCTGCGGGCCCGCTACCGTGGCGGCAGCGGGAGAAAACCGCGTCGTGAGTTCTCTCCCTTATAGATTATCAGTATTTAAAGACCGTTTTTTTCTGCAACGGAACAATTGTTTTCCATCCTGCGGCCAAACTGTCATGTGACTCAGGTTGGCTGGACAAATCTTCAAAATAGCTTGCATTTAACTAGGTCAATAGGTCACTTTATGTGACGGCTAAACACCATTATTTCAGAATTTGTGACGCTACAGAATCTTAGATAATCGATCGAAAACGTGTCCAGCCATCAATGAAAAAACTCTTTTAGCTGGTCTCTCAATCTCGGTAACGGAAGTGATTTTGACGACTTTTTGCATCGAGGCACCGAGCTAAAAGTTTTGTGATAAGTACAGTGGTTTAGTAGAAAAATGCAAAAATCTGTGTCCAGCCATCTTGAATTTACGTATAAAACTTATGGCTGGCACTTCCGAATCTCAATAACGGGGGCGTTTTCGAATATGGTTTCTTTACAAATACTTGGTGACGCAATGTGTGACAGTAATAACGTTTGATTTATGGCGTCACATGTAAGGGTTTACGAGAAATCGATAAAAACTTAATGTCCAGCCAACCTGAGTTCAAGATGGCTGGACACATGTATCTCCACTGCCTGATGATCTACGACCTTCGAAATGTGTTCAAAATGTTGTGACGGGGACGATAATGATAACCTGAAATTGTGACGGAGAAACTTTGCGTAGTTTCAAAGATATTGATCATTTAAATTTCCCAATACAAACACTGCAGTAAGGTAACCAATATTGTAGGTTTTATGTAGGACAAGTATATTTTAAGGTGTTTTCTTTAATGAACGAAAATCCGTGTATTGGTGATACTAATACGAACAACTGTAGATATTTAAATCAATAGAAGACAAAAATGTAGAAGTGAGGAAGGGGGGGGGGGGTGTAATTTTTAAATTTTATTGATTATTTACGTGCAGATATCTATTCTTTTTAGTAGGTATATATTATGTCAGGAGAACTAAACTAATGCTCTGAAGGTATTTAAATGAAAAAATAATGTTTGCTGTAAATAAAATCACATTTATTTATTTGTACTTATACAGCGTTTCAAATGGCGAAAATGACGCTGATCAACTCGCATTTGCACTTCCGTAACCCCCGCCTTGTACCACAACGTTGTTTTACTGCCGTCCTAAGGCCGCGTACCGGACGACAGCGGGCGCGGGCGCGGCGGCGGGCGGCGACAAGCGTAAACTGGCCCGTTCGTACATTTGGTACATCTCTTCACCGCGACAAACTGAGCGAAACCGAGAACAAGCTTTACACGCGTGATCGCCCGCCGCCGCGCCCGCGCCCGCTGTCGTCCAGTTTGCAGCCTAAGTGTTTGAAGCGCAAATGAAGTTGGTGGTCGTCATTTTAATCATATAAATAGCTGAATATACTAAAATTTTCTTCAATACCTATTTATAAAAGAGAATTGGTGATGATGTTGGTGTCGCCATCTATTGCTTAAAGTTGGTACTACTAGGACAACTGGTCGAATCTTAACTCTTATTTAGGTTGTCTTACCGCAGATTAACACTTCGATCCACAACTACCCAACTTGTTCATACAAAAGTAGACTCTAAACATCGGAATTAAGGCCTATAGTGGCGTGGATGTGAGAGGACACCGGTGTCCTCTGAGCTAGGACAGATTAATTAATAGTCACTAGTACTCTGATTAGTGATAACACTTCGAAAAGTAAGTACATACACTGCCGGCTATCGAGTTTAGTTCTCATTTTCAGTTACATAAGATAATGAACTAAACGCGAAATACAAGTGGGCTCTCTCTTGCAGCGCTGGTGGTCAATTATTATTTTGAATTAACACATACTTACTCTTTTCACTGCAGGAAAACCTTTTATTCCCACGGGGAAATCAAATACAAAGCAGGCGTGGATGCTACCGGCCAATTAATCGATTAAAAAGAAATCCTTTATTTATGTAAAATTATGGTCACCTCACAATCAGTGGCGTGCCTGATACCTTCATAGGGGGCAAGCCGAGGAAACCTTGACTAATCTTTACCTAATATTCCGAATTAAAAAAAAAACTCGAGCTAAAATCCGCCGTCATGAATCATCAGGTGCACGATTTCTTGCTGCTGTAATCCTGATTTTTAAGTCAATGTATTAATTGTACGATAATCCGCGGAACGAGTATTCCCGACGTGATATCAATACACGGGTTCAAAAAAAAAAAAAATGTTCTCACTGTAAATAATATAAATAATAATAACCGCGATGTAGAAAGTAGGTCTGGATTATAAACGCCATATAGTTGTAAAACTGGAACTAAAAACATGCGTTAGTTCAGTTTATACATTATTGACGGAAAATCTTAACACCGCGATGTAGAAAGTACGTCTTCATTAACAACGCCATCTAGTTGTAAAAATGGAACTAATTTTTAAAACATGTTTTCTTTGCACAAATTGATTGCGAACATTTTCATTTGTTAACATTATGATAGAAATTATGTAAACATCATACCTGTATCATAAATGACGTAAACGCAGCAATCTATGGATATTTTTGGGCAACTCTTGTCCGCTTTCGATTATGATAAATGAAAAACGAAATTTCGTCACCTAATTGTCGAGAAAGCGAAGTTTCTATTCGCGTTTTACCAAAACTACAGAATGAAATAACAGCATTCAAGTGTTTTTGATAATTCTGATGTCTTTTCATGGCACCAGCGAAATTATTTAAGTCACTATAACCTGATGTATTCCAAGCATTCAAGTATCATTTGAGAAAAATACGCAACACCAACAAAACAACTTGTTTATAATGTGAGCAACCTGCGATCCATTGAGTTTTATAAACTGAGCGATGAAACTGCCTATTATGTGATTTAGTTTTCTGAGAAATATTCAAATCAGGTGTAGGTTTAGGTGAAGTTACGAGTTCATATTTATCTCTAAAATTCAAAGTATTTACCTTGCCGAGTAACGATTTTACCCATTTCAATCCCTCACAAGGGACCATTGCATGCGTTTCCGAATTCATTTCCATCCAAGATAATAAACTTTATTCACTTTAAAATCAAATCAGTTACCGCAAAAACTAATCATAAAACTTTAAATGACACAAAACTTAAAAAATCTATCAAAGCAATCACACACAACACGATAACCGCTCAAAACAAATTTAAACTAATTTGTTTGTAGTTTACAGAAATTATTTACGCATCATAGAGGGCGCGACGTAATTTCCGTAAGCTATACTTAATTTCATTCATGCCTCAGTCAGAAGCCCGAACTTCATTTCATACAAATCAACCTACACACACATACACATTTTCGAACTACATACTCATAATATTAATGTTTTTATACGGAAAAAAGAGATGGAAGTTAAGCCGAGTAAAAAAGCCCAATAAGTGCCACAAGGACAAAAGATATACTACAGCAATAGAATCCCTTTCTTTCTGTTGTCAAGTGTTAGAGCGAGATCGCAGTTTGCACGTGGGCGGTTTGGCAACGATACATTATCTTATGAATGAGTTGGCAATTGTTCGTTCCGAATTTTGTCAAAAGTGATTATAGCGCGAATCCAACCAAAGCGCAACGTCGCAATACTCACAATAATTATTTATTAATAGCCCTTATATTTTGTGACTATTAAATTTGGTCGGATTCGCGCCATAATCTCTTTTGATGCAATTCGGAAAGAGGGTTAATAATGTTCGCGCGACGTAAAACGCGCGAAGTTTAAAGTTTGAGTTTTTATTTCAATTTTTAGTTTTTATTGATATGCATGCAGATTATTATTTTAATTAGGTGGGATGGTGATGGTAGGTAAAAGCCGGGCTTATTTGCTTCTATTGCTCGCACGTCCCTGCTCACAATATTATTGGATGTTTGTATGGAAATATTTAAATGGTCAATATCTTTGAAACTACGCAAAGTTTCTCCGTCACAATTTCCGGTTATCATTATCGTCCCCGTCACAACATTTTGAACACATTTCGAAGGTCGTAGATCATCAGGCAGTGGAGATACATGTGTCCAGCCATCTTGAACTCAGGTTGGCTGGACATTAAGTTTTTATTGATTTCTCGTAAACCCTTACATGTGACGCCATAAATCAAACGTTATTACTGTCACACATTGCGTCACCAAGTATTAGTAAAGGAACCATATTCGAAAACGCCCCCGTTATTGAGATTCGGAAGTGCCAGCCATAAGTTTTATACGTAAATTCAAGATGGACACAGATTTTTGCATTTTTATACTAAACCACTGTACTTATCACAAAACTTTTAGCTCGGTGCCCGTCACAAATTTATGTGACGCCCGTTGATATGCAAAAAGTCGTCAAAATCACTTCCGTTACCGAGATTGAGAGACCAGCGAAAAGTGGTTTTTCAAGATGGCTGGACACGTTTTCGATCGATTATCTAAGATTCTGTAGCGTCACAAATTCTGAAATAATGGTTTTTAGCCGTCACATAAAGTGACCTATTGACCTAGTTAAATGCAAGCTATTTTGAAGATTTGTCCAGCCAACCTGAGTCACATAAACTGTCTTCGTTGCACAAATCAGTCTTTGAATTATTATATGCCAATTGTTATCTTACTTTTAAGAAAATAAGGTCGAGAATCTATTGATTCAACTATCACACTCGTCGATCGTTTCAAAACCAGTTCTTGCAATAAAATTTTCACTATAACACTGACACACACAACACACAAACTCTGAATCAGAAACCCAAAATTATATTAACTCTAAACCAAGCCTCAGCATCGTTTTAAAACAATGTTTGCTAAACAAAATGGCTGTCATCAAATATATTAATCCGAAAGCGCAATTTGAAAGTAATAAAAAAACTAAAAAAAAACCGGAAACTTGAAAACAAAACTCGGGCTTTTTAAAATATGTATGCCGAAAATCCGGTTTTTCGGTTTTCGGTGAAACCGGTTTGCTTTCACTATACACTGAAATTTTGATCGTTTTAATCCCGTGGAGGGTCGATTCGGTACATGAAACAATATCGATTTGTAAAGAGAAAATAAAAAAAAAGTACTTTTTTTTTAACTCGCATTAATTTTCGCATGTAAGAAATTAATTTCTTTAAGTAAACATCAGCTGAGCGAAGCCAATGGAACTGTAGGTAACGACCGACTAATGCCTACGAGGTCATTGACCCGTTTACTTAAAGAAATTAATTTCGTACCGTATTTTAAATTGACTTTTGGCAAAATAGTACTTTATTTTTTAATTTTATCTTTACAAATCGATAGTGTTTCATGTACCGAATCGACCCTCCGCGGGATTAAAACGACAAATTTAACGGTGTATAAAATGACTAGCGACCCGCCCCAGCTTCGCACGGGTGCAATGGTGATTAATATACACCATAAAATTTTGATCGTTTTAATCCCGTGGAGGGTCGATTCGGTACATAAAACACTATCGATTTGTAAAGATAAAATTAAAATATAAAGTAATTTTTTTTTAATCTGTCCTAGCTCGAGAGGACGCCGGTGTCCTTTCACATCCACGCTACTATAGGCCTTAATTCGGATGTTTAGAGTCTACTTTTGTATGAACAAGTTTGGTAGTTGTGGATCTACATGAACTCGTATTAATTTACGCATGTACAAAATTAATTTCTTTAAGTAAACGTCAGCTGGACGAGTTCAGTGACTTTTTTTTTATTTATTTATTTCAGAATTAATACAATTATTGTCGTTAAATTACAGATGATGCAAATCATAAACTTATTAGAGTTTTACCGTGCATCATAATCATCGACACACCATTTTGACTTAACAAAACACAGCAAAAATAACAAAGTATATTTGTAGGTAGTCAGTACGCAACGAGCGACAACTACCTACAAGGTCATTGACTCGTTTACTTAAAGAAATTAATTTCGTACATGCGAATATTAATCCGAGTTTTAGAAAAAAATGTTTTTTTATTTATTTTATCTTTACAAATCGATAGTGTTTCATGTACCGGATGGACTCTGCGGGATTAAAACAATCAAAATTTAACGGTGCATGCATGTATTATACACATAAACCGTCCTCTTGAATCACTCTATCTATTAAAAAACCGCATCAAAATCCGTTGCGTAGTTTTAAAGATCTAAGCATAAGCATACATAGGGACAGACAGCGGGAAGCGACTTTGTTTTATACTATGTAGTGACGTTTATAAATGCAATGTTCTTTTCAGGTATGATGGCCAAGATTTTGAATTTATTTAAAAAGAAACCTTGACTGGTTATAATATTTAGATATTTTTCTGCTATAAGAAGACCTCAATACGCATAGCAGCTTTGTTTAATAAATTTTGTAAATATTTAATTTTCTTGTAGTTTTATAGAATGAAAAGACAGGTTGTCCTTTGCAGGGTTTTCGAAATGTGAGATATAAGCAAACGAAGTTTGGCTGGTACTGGTAGCTATTTGGCCATAAAATAGCCCACATCGAATCATCGAACTACTAGATTTTTTAACAAACTGTATTATATTTAACTACCTATTTGAAACTGTTGAAAACGACATTTGTAACTTTGTTTTAGGTACATGGCGTTGATATTATTTCCCAGTGTGACCATTTTATTATTGTTCGTAAGTGTACCTAACTTCACATTAATTGGTAGTGAAACAGATTCCATTATTCTTCAGTAATTTATTATATTATTCACAATTTGTTTAATAAATTATTGTACAGTTTGAAAAATAAATTATTAGCATAATATCGGTTATTTTCTTTTATTTTGAAATAGTTTCCCAAGGATTTTTTTCTTTCCGTAATATTTTTCCTCTTTATTGGCATCCACAGGCCGAGGCTTGACATGTAATATGGAGTGCAAAGTTACTGCTTCATTCTTGTTTTCAATTATTGTTTCGAGCTCATCCTATAAAATAACTCTTATTCAATTCAAATCCCAAATTTATCTAATAGTTAATTGTAGTATTAAATAATCTTACCTGAGTAAGTGTTATTAGATGATCTAATGATATGCCTCTATCCATAATCCTTGCGATGTTCTTAGAGCTAACTCCAGGGAGCTTTTGCACAAAATCATGAACTTGGGTGTTATATCGTTCGTAATACATATCTTCGGCTGTGTTGTCGCTGCTGAGCGCAAGAGCCTCTGCAACATTAGGATTTTTCCTACCTTGCTGCAACACAATTATATATTTAATAGTAATAATAAATAAAAAGTAATAATCTATTGTCATGCAAATCTGATAATCAAGGAACTTGCCTTCGTATGGGCGTTACAGAAATAAAAAAACCTGTTACTACCTTCGATCAACAATGTAATAGATTAAGGAGAACAAAATCATATCGCATAAGTGGCCCAGAATGTATACGTAAACATTTATATATTTCTTTAGAGAAAGAAGTTATAAAATAACAATAACTTCAGTTACCTTATAAACCGTATAGCATAAAAATAAATAAATAATTTGCTATACATATGAATAAAATTGAAGTGCCTTTGTAATATTAGTCTGTTTGTTCCAGTTAATTACTAAAACGGCTGGACTGATTTTGACGGAAATTTATTATTTATTTATATGTTATAAGGAGTATTTAGGCTAGGAAAAAGAATAGGGTTCTGCGCAAAAAATAAACATATTTTTGAAATTGTGACCAAATGATTTTACGAAGTCGCGGGCACCAGCTAGTTCATAACATAAATTGTTTTAAATGTAACTTCCCAAAACAAACTTGTTTCTGTAACGAACTACCCCAGAATGAAGGTCATGTTTTTCGAGCGAACGTATGTAAGTATGCATGTATGTCTGTTTGTTTCCTCTGCCGGGGTTGACCTTTTTCATTAAGTCTTGGATATTTTGAAAATGAAGAGTGCTTCATCAATTAAACGCCTATAAAGTTTAGTTAGTGTGTCTTTGGCTGATGAAATGGCACTTAGGCATAAAACGATTTGAATTGATAAAATTAACTTGGCCTTTTACTAATAAAGTTGGGTACTTTATTAGTAAAAGGCCAAGTTGATTTTATAATTATTATTTTTTTACTTTTAATCAACTATTTTAGGTACAGTATTTTTTTACCTTTATTTGGGAACGGCTGTTTTTAGTAATCAACGCTTTTCGAGTTTCTTTGGTAAAAATGAATGGAACATATTGTGGAAGTTTTGCATAGCAAAGTGGATCAGTAGAAAATCTACAAAAAAAAATAAAAATAGGTACCAAAAAAAGAATGTCTTATTCCATTCTTTCCGTATTCTAAGACAACCAACGTTTGACGAATATTTTGGCCCGTTAAGATCAATGCTGTGTTAGGTTGCATAAAGAAACACGTTACCGGTGCAGGCGAGTCGGTACCGATTGGTGAAAGTTTAAGCATTTGCCAGTGTAGTGTGTCCTCTATTGTCGCCGTGAAAATGGATGTGGATACTACACTTTCTTAAAAATTATGTATTTTTAAGAAAGTGTAGTATGTAAAAAAAAAATGGGTCGCCAGTTACACAAATTCTTAATTAATCGAGGTTCTATTTTACTCAATATGTAGTCCCTCTCAGTAATATGTGGTTAGATGTTTGTGGATTCATCGTACTTTATGTTTTGTAAAAGTAATTGATAATACGATGCATATTTCTTTCTTTTACGGTTAATATTAAAAAAAAATTAGAAACACTGACTGTCCTTTTTTTTACATTTATAATGAAAAAAAATCTCATCGTCCGATCAATTCGAAGACAATGATGGTCACTACGCACAGATTTACCTGTTTCATATGTGGTTTGACTGTGGTACCTACCCCCGCCCGCTTACCGCAACGTTGGCCCTTATACCAAACATTGGAATTATTTTTATTGTACAATTAGTTATAGTTTTACTATGGAATAAGCACTTTTCAGCATAGACCTACCGGAAAAAGATATTCTTTCCGAAATCTGAGTATTGTGATGGTTATTTACACAATTTGTGAACGCGCAGGGCGCCATTTTCGCGTCTTATTGATGGCTACACACAATTATTTGTACTAATATTTGTCGGGCCGTTTTTGAAACAGTGATCGGTAATCTAGTACATTGGTGATCGAAGGCCACTGCCAATTCTTTTGCACAAAATGCTGATGTTCATCCGAGTTCATAAACTTACTTTTAGCTCGTAAAACAGCTCGGCGGTAGCATAAGGACTAGGGGACCACACAAGTTTTAGCCGAGGAAAGTGTATGGTCAGAAGCTGGAGCTTTTGCTGTATGTCAGCTCCAGATAAGTCTGTTGACACGACGAAATGACCCTGAAATTAAAGAAACTAACTAACTATCATCCAGTAGTACTTGATTTTATTACTCTAGTAATTACTAGTGTCAGAACAAGACTGTCGCATGTCGTCTCGTTGGGTGTGTGACTGGGTGGGTGCTACGGGCAAAGATTTGTTTCATACTTATCAAATCATCACCGGAGAGAAACAGAAAGAGGAAAATTATATATATATATGTATATATTTTGGATAAAAATATAATACCTGTAGATTAAAGGGCTTGTTCTGATCAAATTCAATTAGTAGTATGGGCCGAGTGTAGTTACGACACATTTGTGTGCATTGTGTGTAGAGTCTGCCAGAGTTCAGAGATCCGATCAAATCCGATATGGATTTCCTTTCTACGCAGATTTCGGGTGTGAGAATATAGTCGCCAATCTGAAAATATTCAAGAATGATAACTATTCTCTGGTTGACCTGGCTCGCAAATGATTTGATCGATACTGGTTCCTAAACTATACTCACAGCTATCGTGACTGGTTCAATGTGGATTCCTTTCTTGTGGAGTAACGTTGGCAGATCGGAACGAAACTCCCTCATGTCTACAATAACGACGGGCTTCTCTTTTTGCTGATTTTGCCCTCCTGTGAAATAAATAGTAATAATGAGTTTAAGAATGTCTTTTGCTTGAAAATCTTATCGTGTCTTTATGTGAGCATAATAATACTGAAAAGTCGCCTTACCAGCTTTCCGAGAGTCTGTGGCGTTATCTTCGTGTTCTACATTTAAGTTGAAATATTCATCTGTTTTGCCGTCCTGATATGATGGCACTACCATCACCTGAAGAAGTCGATATTACATTAATTTATAGCTTAATCCACAGAACAGAAGAATGTAGTTAGAAATCGCATAGCACTTCATTTGTATCGGGACCAGCGTACCCAAACTCACACAATGACAGGTATATCATTATTTCATAACACTAAGAAATCTTTTACGTGATTGAGCATTTTAATATTAATTAAAAGAAGGCAGTTTATCAAACGTTCCGTATTAGAAAATAAACCGTATGTTAATGCGTGCAGAGTTATTTGTTCTGTACCCTTTAACATATTACCTCGCATGGAATAATTTTATGAACAATTTCCTCTACTCGCTACTGGATGTCTCTATAATATATGCAATCAATTTAGAGCTTTAATTTGCTGCAATTAGATTGATATTTCCTATAAAAAGTCAACGTCACGTCACGTCAATAAACGTCATTTTTTAGAGATGTACCATTGGCGATGCCTTATTTTATCGATATTGTGTTTTATTTTTAAGTAAAATAAAGTCAACAGCTGGAGTCGATAAATTATTATACTTACGTATGTTTTTAATTTTATTTATTAAGGGGCTTGTAGAATAACCATGCAATTACATATAATTGAAACTAAGACTTTTTTTTAATGCTGAAATTAAAAAATTAAGTGAATAACAACACTTCTACAGATCAACGTTTTCCTTAATTTAAACTAAATGTGCATCTTCATCATACTTAGATTTGATATATAGATTAGATAGATTTGAATAAATCTGTAACATCTTGATCTTTTTGAGACTACTAGGGTTCGGGACTATTAGGGTAGTCTCCGAGCCGCATTTTGTCCTGCCCAGAGACGACTGGGTACAGGACCTGAGCGGCTCGGTGACCCTAATTTCGTCGGCCGCCGCCGGTACCCCGTCCCACGAGGCTGTCACGAGGGGGCGGGGTTGCGTGGCAGCACGGTTCGGGGACATCGTGGTGGTGGTAGTCTACCTGTCCCCGAACAGATCTCTCGCCGATCTGGATAACTCCCTTATGGAGCTGAATACCCTCGTCACTAGGTTTCATTTCTCCCTCCCCGTGGTCGTGTCCGGGGACTTCAACGCCTGGAACGAGGCTTGGGGTTCCCGGTTCACGAACGAGACCTGGGCCTGGTCGTCATAAACCGGGGTTCTGTCCCCACGTGTGTGCGGATGCAGGGTGAGTCTGTCGTGGACATAACATTCGCCAGCCCTGAATCAGCCCCCAGGCGTTTACGGCGTGCACTGTTCCCGTGCGACTCAAGGAGTTGTCAGCAAACCGTGGGGGCCCAGTAGGGTCGAGGCCTAGTCTGGGGCTCTGGGGAGGTATGAAAATGCATATCAGGGCTCCGGATCTAAGGCAGGGAAGGAACAGGGTAGGTTTTTAGTCAGTAAGAGTCTGACACTATTTCCCGCTCCGCCCAAGGGCGGGATTTATCATTGGATGATTTTACCTACCATAAAAAAAAATACTATTGATAGTGGTAATCTCTAATTGAGCAGCTGACAGTGACAACCGTAACAAGACTGACGTACGCGGCGTATGCGCGTAGCAAGCACGTAGCAGCATACGCGGTACATCGCAAAAGTCGGGGTACGCGCGCCCCGCCTACTTACGACTTCTAACTATATTCTTCTGTTCTGTGGCTTAATCCGATTATAATTTAGGTACGCCTCACCATCAACGACTGCAGTGGGATTGCAGTCAAGCCCTAGTTTATTAAAAATAAAATAAAAAACTAAATGCACCGTTCAAAAACGTGCGTCACAGCAGGCACAACTTACACTCTTTGTGTGAATCAACTGCTCAAATGCTTGTTTCTCTCTCTTCAGCGAGGTGAGGTAGGCTTGTTCCTCTACAGTTTTATCGTGTATCAGGAAATAAACTTGAGTTATGGGTTCTTCACTTTTCTTGCGGCATTCAAACAATTCAATCTGTCTGACGGCCGCAACATCACAGTGATATAAAATTACATATTCCGGACGCAGCGTTTCCAACGATCGCTCCAAAGAAAAGTTGCAGCCGCTTTCTTTGAATGTTCGGATGCAAATAACAGGTCTCTCGATTTCCAGTTGAGTAAAATCTAAATTCTCCATCTAAAAAAAGCAAAAATAATAGTTAATACATTTTTTTACTTGGGAGCAGCACATGAAGCTGCTTAAGAGAAGGCAAAAATCGCCAATGCTTACAAAGTGGAGTGGAGATAAACGGGTCACATTTCACTATCTGTATACAACGTGGCACCAACAATACGACAATAAGCGACTCCAGCGACCCTGACCAGGTCATCGGTCCACCTTGTGGGAGGTCTTCCAACGCTGCGTCTTCCGGTACGCGACCGCTACTCCAGAACCTTTCGGCCCCAACGGTCATCTGTTCTGCGTGCAATGTGCCCTTTCCAAGCAGCACAAAAGGCTAGGCTAGGTACAAAGTTCCATCAGCCAGCTCCCAGTTCTAGCATCAGGTCCTTGTCATCATGAGAAATGTATAGCAATAGTTAAGGCGAATCTAATGAGCCCAAATTCAATAGGTTTACTATGTTAATAAGCATCCAGGGTTCTTATCTTCGAGCTCCATCAACAGATCAGCTAAATGGTACCAGATTGTACACGAGTACTTCAAATATATATAATACTCGTGTACAATATATGTTAAAAATAAAGTAAACACCCATTAAGTATTTAAAAACCCTACCGCAGCTAACAAACGAGCTGATGACCTTGAATACACAGATCTTCATAAATTGTAGCTAAGAACCATCTCGATTAAGCCAGTTTTCAAACAAAAAAATACGCATCAAAATCGGTCCATTCGTTTGGGCGCTACGATGTAACGGACAGACAGGTCAAACTTATAACACCCCTCTTTTTCGTCGGGGGTTAACAAATAAACACCACGGCGCGCAATGGGCGCTGCCGCCGCCGCCGGAGATACCTATACCTACCAAGGTGCGGGAGTGGGAAGTGGTAACATCTACGAGAGAGGTAGCCCCGCGGCTCATGTCTCCTCCCTACGCAGCGGACGTGGCATAAACGAGATATTTCTATTTTTGATATTTACTTGATTTCACATTTTTTAATAATTGTTTTCAGAACTACAACAACTTTTTACAGTTTTGTCATCTATTTGTAATAATTAATGTAATCTATTTAATTAAATACTTATTTATCTATCAAAGTAGTACACTTCTTATTCTCAAAGTATTCAACAGGCCTAGGAAAAGAAGGTCACAACTCTTTAAACACAGTTTTCCCAAGCAAGATTAGCCAAAATATTGGAAAATCTTCTTCTCTAAATTTAAATCGTCTCGCCACGAGATCATCGCATCTATACGACCGACAGTCATAGAGCTAGAAACGCGCGCACAGGAATCTAGCGCCGAACGCTCAGTTCGTTAAGCCGAAGAAAATGCGAGATCATCGCAGCCATACGACCAACAGTCGAGCGCTGAACGTTCACAGCGCCTGGCTGAAAATAGAGCTAGAAACGCGCGCACAGGAATCTAGTGCCGAACGCTCAGTTCGTTTAGCCGAAGAAAATGCGAGATCATCGCAGCCATACGACCAACAGTCGAGCGCTGAACGTTCACAGCGCCTGGCTGAAAATAGAGCCAGAAACGCGCGCACAGGAATCTAGTGCTGAACGCTCAGTTCGTTTAGCCGAAGAAAATGCGAGATCATCGCAGCCATACGACCAACAGTCGAGCGCTGAACGTTCACAGCGCCTGGCTGAAAACAGATCTAGAAAATCGCGAACGCACGCTCAAGAATCTAGCGCTGAACGTTCACTATGTCTAAACCGAACCAAATGCAAGATCATGACAGCTGTATGAACGACAGACTAACCGAAAATAGAGTTAGAAACTCGCGAGCACGTGGACGAGAATGTGCTAGATTCTCGTCCACGTGCACGTGAGCGATTGAAAGACAACAGTATTTAAAAAAACTTATATACCAGAATAACATGTAGGCTATATTTTATTCCGGGGGAAAGTACTCATTCCACGCGAGCGAAACCGCGGGCAGAAGCTAGTATAATTTATATGTCCAAATGAATACTCTAAATAAACTTTAGTTCAGATACATCCATTATACGAGATCGTCAAACTGGGAGGGTAAAAAAACATGACAGTGTTCAGCTTTTACATTACAGATAAGTATTCAGATGCGTATTACCTGAGAAATAGGTTCAAACATGCTTTCCTCATGCGACACGGGGTTTTTCGATTGCATAATCGATTGTGACAAAGTTAATAGATAATTTGATTTAGTTTCATCTTCATTTACTTCTTCGTCTTTATTTTCGCTGTCTTTAACTTCAGGCTTTTTACCTTTTTGTGTATTGATTTCCTCTTTTGGTTCAGCATTCTTTAGTTTAGTGTATTTCGATGACACCGCGTTTATACTAAGGTCTCTTCTGAATGCCATATAAAACAGATATCTATAAGGGCCCATAGTAAGATAGTGATGCAATTGCGAACAAGTTCTATTATCTTGACAAAGCACTAATATCTTAGTATTGTTCAAGTTTGCACCTTCTGTTTTCCTTATTTCTTCTGGAATTTCTTTCAACAGTAGGTCACTTAGGCATTTCCATTTTGGGCATAGTTCTGGATCAAATTCTATAAATTAAAATACATGTTAATAAAATCCAATAACTATAATCTTTTCTTAGCTAATCGATGGTAGGTAGTTGTATATTTTTGTGTTTGTAAAGCAAATAAGCAATATTAATCACCTTGTTTAGGATTAAATACTCTGCCCCTGGCTAATCGGAATAATTGCTCAGCTGACTCCAAGAGAATCCATCCGGAATTAAGTTTAGCATATTCCGGAGTACTGTATTTACTTACTAAGGCATGGAATGATACAGCATCGTCATGAAGTAAGTTACTAAAAAGATAAAATGATTTTGAAATGAAAAAAAAAAAAAAACTTTAGGTAGATTTGTTATAATTGAAATGTCTTCTCATGTTCTGAGTCCAAAGAAGACCACAGCGCAGAGGATTTTCTGATGATATTCCCTAATTAATTGCCAGTCGACAGTCTCATACAAAGGAAAGTTGTTCAAACAAGAGCAAGCCCGCGCTCGCATGTATTTTATTTTACACTTTGAATTATCATTTTTTTTTTAATATTTTCTTTAGTTGTGATTTTGAGTTCTGTTGGTAGTTTCCTCTACCAGCCTCAACAAATTTCATCGGATCGGTCCAGGACACGTAAAAATAAATTGCACATTGTGCTGCATATTGTGATAGGATACTTGAGAAGTCAAAATCTGTGAACATAACTCTGCTCTCTTTCTGTTTTAAAGTGATAAAGCTCTTACACAGTCATACTCCTAAGTACTTTTAAATCCTGAATATATTCTTTAGTTCTTGTACTTAATTGATGCCAAACACAGTCCAGCTGTGATTGAAGAATTTTATGAAACTTCTTTGTAATACAATTTTCTGTTGTTATTTCCTGAAATAAAAGATTAATAAACCATGTAGGTTGCAATAATCTAATTTGGGTAAATATTCTACTTTGTGTGTTGGCACAATTATCAAAACTTTATTTATTTAATTGGAGATCCCCAACACTGTTTGATATGTTTTTGTGCGCATTATTTTTAACTACCTGCATGTCCAGTGTCCTGTTGATACTCTTGAGTTGTTTTACAGTGTAATTTATAATGTCAAGCAAGCAGGTCTGAATATAGTTCATGTTGGTAGTTAGAGGAACATGCAATTCTACCACTTTTGCCTGCCTGGACTTCAGACTTTTGATAATCGAGCCATGAAACCTTAGGAAGAGAAGATATGATTAGTACTTTCAGGAGTAATGAATATTGTGTATCAACATAAATAAGCATAAGTATATTTTTAATTTAATAAATACATCTTAAGAATGATAAGTATTGTTAACCTTTTCAATTTAAAGTCCCTTTTAAGAATTTAATTTTTATAATGTAAATTGAAATGACAGAAAACAAACGAAAAAAAGATACATAAATGACAGATGAATACAGATGAACTTCTCTTTTTTCTTAAATGATAATATATCAGACAAACATACCTTGGCCATAAAAATAGTTCGGTAACAAATAATGCCCTCATAACTTTCTCCACTTGATTATAGCCAAATGTAAATGATATTGGAGAATTAGAGAATGCCTTCACGAAACCAGTCTACAAGAAATCAAATTGTTAAATGCAAATGTTTAACATTGATTGAAAACAAATCATCACAAGCATCATTGATATAATCAAAACAGTATATTAATGAAAAGCATGCATTGTAGCCTGAAACACAGGATAACCTAGTTCAGGCATATGACACATTGAGGACTTGTTATACATTTAAGAAAGAAAATGTACTCACTGAATGATTGTATAATTTGAATAAATTTATTATTATTATTATTATTTCCTTTATTCATTCTAAAAGCTTATTAATTATATTTTTAAATATTTTTTAAAAAACTTACAAAAAATAAAATAAAAACATTTAAAAATATAAAAAATAGTGTCCCACCGGTATCGGGAACAGAGTCCAAGCTACCGGCGGTCAGGGCTCCAGAGAAAGGAACCTCCTAACAATACGAGCCGTGTCCAGGAGTACCGCTTTCTGAATCAAGCCCTTGATCCAGCCGCCTAACGAGAGCCTCCTAAGGTGTTGGTCGAGGCTCTTGGCTATTATTATTATTATTGATATAATCAAAACAGTATATTAATGAAAAGCATGCATTTAATTATTCACCTTATTATTTTGCCTATAAAGTCTCAGCGCGAAAGCTTCCTGACATGACTCCAGAACCGTATGTGCCCTCAAAACAATAATACCAGTTACGTGTGATATGGGAATCCTGTTCTTCAGCAAGTCTACCACTAATATGCGGGTCGAAACAAAATGTATCCCACCCTCTAAATATGCTTTTTCTCTGCAATAAAAAAAAACTTATACATTAGGCCATGGACATGAGGTCAGCCGGCAGCAGAGCGGCGCGGCGGCGGCAGCAGAGCGGCGCGGCGGCGGCAGCGGAGCGGGCGTGGAGCATTCAAAATCAAATGCATAGATTTATAAGGAATTAGCCACGAAGGCAGCCGCGCTGGAGCGGTGCGGGGAACGGCTTTTTTTTTAACGATGTTTCGAAATGTAAACGGATGTGAAGGAGCAATTTCGCTTACCATCAGGTAAGAAAGTGGTCAAACGCGAGCCTATTTAACAGTGGCGTAGCTAGTCCTACAGGGGCCCCCGTATAATAATTCCCAAAGGGGCCCCGTAAAGAAAAAAATGCTTTTTCACAAATGCTTGGTTTACCCTACAAGACGGTTGTGGATAATTTTTGCCTACGCCGTCGGGGCCCTTGTAGGGTGGAGGACCCGTATAACTGATACGGCGGTAGCTACGCCCCAGCGAATAATATAAAAAATAAAAATATAATACAAAAAATATATATTTCGCCGATTTTTGATAGGACACCGATTTAGAATAGTAAAGATTTATCTCTATATCTGGCCGCGCCTGATCATATCTCACTCTTCGGTCTTGTTAATGATGATCCAATCAGTCTCAATAACATTTCAAAATCAGATGTTGGCATTCTGGTGAAAATCTGAAAAGACCATATTCAGATAAGCGGTCCCTTGAAGCTGTAAAAAAATTATACTTATAAGTTAACTAAATTTCTTTTTTTGCGATTCGGAAAAATCTTCCGAGACTCGATTCCGAAACTGAATTATTTTCAGAGGTAGGTTTAGGTCAGTGCCCAAGTCCGACACTTGCCCGGTTTTTTTTCTAGTAGAACTTTTATGAATTATTATTAGGTACCTAAGTATCACTACTTCTTCGGGTGACATCCGCATCCTAGCAACAATTGACAAGTATGGACAGCCAAGTTTCAGAAAAAGTGTTTACGGTAAACTTAGTGATAATAAACATGTTGTAAACAGTTTATCAACAAATGTTGCCTAATGAATATCCGGCTTAAATTAATTTTAAAACCAGGGACATTACCTGTCGGTTCCAACATTAGGTAGTGCTGACAGACCAAATTTCTCAGTGAAATACTTTTCTTCATGGTCGCCACTATTCAGCACAAATACCAAATGCGCAGGATCTTTAAATATCCACAACATATTTGATACTATATTGTTGTAGTTGATGCCTCTGGAAATTGATACCATTCAGTTATTTACATAAAAAGTATTCGCAGTTATTAAACTAGACATGTAATACTGTTTTATTCTATAGGTATATCGAGGATTTACTGCGAAAATCAACTAGTTTTCAAAAGTTTAAATAACTTAATTAAAATGGCATAGCTTCAGTTGATCCTGAATACTTTAGTAATCACAATTTAGAATATGTATAATAAATATTTAATTTTTATTTAGTAA
This sequence comes from Leucania comma, assembly GCA_958295575.1. Classification (NCBI taxonomy): domain Eukaryota; kingdom Metazoa; phylum Arthropoda; class Insecta; order Lepidoptera; family Noctuidae; genus Leucania; species Leucania comma. The sequence goes on from OY282469.1 coordinate 10,186,344, forward strand.
ATAAAATGAATATGTGATGTAAAAATCTAGATAAAAGGAAATTCATGACTAAGGTCGTACACTTAGTCGGTTTTACGTGTACCTACATTGCGAAAATGCGCTTAAAGCTGGTTATTGATGTTATAAATTTATATTGAACATTGGGTAGTTTTGATAAATTATTGCTTGTTAAGTATGTGAAATTAATAATGCGAAAAAAGGAAACTTATTGTGTAGTTCAATAGTAAAGAAAAAAACTTATTCGGTTTTACCTGTAAATGTTTATTCAGCAATCAGATTTTTAAGTTTTTGAACCAACCATGAAGCCCTTATCAGACAAGTACCAGCAGCTCCATAGACAGATTTCAGTCTTTGAAAAGTTATTTTCGCAGCTTGAATACCAAAAGGTTTATAGACGCGATTAGGTGGAACAAGGGCTGAAAGGTCTCTCTGCAAGAGATCTATTTATTGAGGAGAGGGAGCTCATGAAACTGAAGACCGACGATACCAGAGTCATCGGAGCTTCAGTGATAGATCGAGGCCTTCTATGGACAGTTGTACTCGTAAACTACCAAACCCGTCAGCCTGTACGGGTTTAGAAAGGCTCTGAAGCAGTTTTAAAATTACAGCCGAATTCCTGGAGGCGGGTGGAAAACTGGTTTTTAAAGCCCTTTAGCTTTTTTATTATTATTTGATTCCGTCATACTCGAGGAAAAAACGCCTCGGGCGTTAGGCAGACAGACGACAATGATCTGCCACTCTTACTTCTGAGCCATATCTACAAGCTGTTTTCCAGAGTGATCACGAACCGTCAAATGCGCAGGTTTGACAACTTTCAACTTCTTGAATCAGCCGGTTTCTGAAAAGGCTTCAGCACCGTAGATTATACATACATACTTACATACGGTGCAGCAAGTTATACAGAAGGCCGAAGAGTACAATCTGCCGCTATGTTTAGCGTTTGGGGACTACGAGAACTTTGATGAGAGAGACTGACTGTGCTGTAGGCTTGGGTTCTCCAAACAACGGTACCAGATTGACAGTCGGTACTTCTAAGTGCTGAAGTGTTTATACGAAAACGCTACCTTGAAATCTATCGACCTGCAGCGGAGTGTGTGACAGAGAGCTTGCTTGCATGCCTGATGTTTTTACATATCATGGTGAAGCACCTGACAATGTTTTTTGCATCTCTTAAATTACTTAATGTAACTAGTTTAGTCATTTTTGGATGTCAAGTTTTTGTTAGTAATTGTAATAATTTGGTACATGGGAAATGTCATTAAAGGTATTTATCAGGTTTTGTAGTAAAGTTATAACAGTGAAATCGACAAAGTTATTCCGCTAAAACTGTTTATGCTCTTTTAGATTGTGTTTAATAAAACATTTTGTTTACCTTAATGTTATGTCCATTAAAACACTATACTTTGGTAAATAAGTTTATTGTGTTAAGTAGCAGAAACCGTACAAAACGTGAACTGAGAAAATCATCCTACCCACTACTTAGTCAATCTTATTATGTCAATAAATTTTGACAAGTACCCACATTAAGTATACAACATACCTTTTCCCCAAGTATGTAAAGTTGTAAACCATACCCAAAAAAAATATATAAAACAACACATTTTTTATAGCTCAGTTACATCCATCAAACCTATAGGTATATATATACGCGGTAGGGACCCAGCAGGGTCGAAGCCTACTGGTGCCATGAATTATGCGAAATAGAACCTCGGGTCCTGGAACGAAGGCAAAGAAGGAACAGGAGTGGGTTTTAGTCAGTAAAAGCCTGACACGCCCTTCCGCTTCGCCCAAAGACGGGAGATGTCATTGGATGATTTCCCACATAGAATATAATAATATAGGATATTTTTGTTATTTACATTTAATTAAAAAAAAACTGATTTAGATTTAGTTATTAATATTTTTTATCAATGTCGTTTTTTTTTTAAATTTAAACTAATAGAATAGAATAAAACTTTATTGTACACCAAGAAAGTTACATAATCAGTACTTAAAGTCAGTACCAGTCAGTCAGTATCAGTACTTATTACTTTTATAAAAACATACAAAGTTAATGCAATTGTTTATTTTCTGCTGAACTATTGTGTACGCACCTGTACGAAACCATTCATCATAATAACGATATTATACTGGAAATTTTAGAACGCTTGGTCTTTGTCCTGCATGGCTGCTTTTTTGTACCCATTCTAACTTGGTTGGTTTATCCATGTTCTGTAATTGTTGTGGTATTTTTATTTTTATCTTTTTAATTATTTAGTGTAATGAGCTGAAATTTTATATATGAGTAGTTGCATTAATACACTAATTATTGAAATATGTTTTATTTTACTATTCCAGTAAAAAGTCCTATAATCGGATGTTATAAAATACAGTGGTCTAGTCATAATCGAGGGATATGCCTTGGGGGCGTGACAAGTGGCGCCTCGATATTGTCAAACTGGTCATAAATATAAATCGAACGGCGGCAGTACGCTTCATTGAACCGCATTGCAATATTTGCAATTGCATACAGTGTATACTGATGCGTAAAAAATCAAAATTCCGAGTTGTGCAGTAATTATAAGCAAAAATAGGTCAAATACCATCAACATGAAGACAAATGGCGTGTCCTACCACCGTTAAGTAAACAATAAAGTCCCTGTTTTATATTTTAAATCTATTTTTATTAAATATTTATGAAGTTACGCCCGGAGCGACACGAAGTAGCCCGAACGAGCCCAAATCTTCCCGAACGCAATGACCGTTCAACATTTCGAGTGGTGCATGTGGCTAATTTTATCGATATGCATATTATTGCAGTTCAACATATTTTTTTTTTACATTTCAATGAATGAATATTGTCGTATTACATGTACCTGGTCTACTTATAGTAAAAGAGTTAAATTAGTTATTAATTTAATGTTGTTTGAACCAAATTAAGAAATGTTATTTCAATACTCGTGCAGTGTAAAAACTTCACGAGTATTGAATTTTTTCACGTTTAATTTTTAGGGTTCCGTACCCAAAGGGTAAAAACCTATTACTAAGCGCTGACGCTGTCTGTTCGTCTGTCTGTCACCAGGCTATATATATATCTCAAGAACCGCGATAGCTAGACAGTTGAAATTTTCACAAATAATGTATTTTAGTTGGCGCTATTAAAACAAATACTAAAAACAAAATGAAATAAATATTAAAGTGGGGCTCCCATACAGCAAACGCGATTTTTTTCCCTTTTTTGCTCGATATCAATAATGGTAACAGGTAGGCACTTGAAATATTCACAAAATTCAGTATTTTGTGAATATTTCAAGTGCCTACAAAAATATCAAACTTCTAAGTTAACGGAAAAAAATACGGTCAAAAAATACGTTTTGAACACTCTCAAGGAATCAATATTCATAGGGTACTTCCCGGTGGCCCAGGATACTGAAATTTAAACCTGCACAATACAAGGTCTTATAGCACAGATATAGGAATAAATCTGAAAACAGTAAATTTGTTGTTACGTCACAAAAAAAAAAAATGCGATTCGGAAAAATCTCCGTAACTCAATTCGGAAATTGAACTGTTTTCATAGGTAAGTTTGTAAAGAACCTTAGTGCGCGAGTGCGACTCGCACTTGCCCAGTTTTTATATAATAAGAAGATCATGTTACTAAACTCTGTACTGATTTTAATAAAACATTTAATTTTCACATCCTAAAAAAATTCGCCACTGTGCGGAACATCCGGAGGACACGGTGGAGCACACTGTAGAGGTGTGCCCCGCGTGGGCGGAGCATCGCCGTGTCCTCGTGGGGGCGATCGGCGGTAGCGATCTCCCTCGCCGGGCCTTGGTTCAGGCCATGGTCCGTAGTGAGGAGGGATGGCAGGCGGTCGCCTCCTTCTGCGAAGCAGTAATGCTAGCAAAGGAGGAGGCCGACCGCATCAGGCAGAGGCAACGGGGCGCTCGCCCCAGCCGCCGCCGGGATTCCGATCCCGATTTCCGGCCACCGTAGGCGCGGGCTTGCGGACGGCGTGCAATGGGTAGCACGCTGTCCGATCGTCCGGTAACCGACCGGACCGAGCCCAAGTCGTCGACGGCGCGTTCTGTTCCCGCGCGCCTCAAGGAGCTGTCAGCACACCGAAGAGGCCCAGCCTGTTAACTGCAGGCAGGCAGGGTCGAAGCCTACTGGGGTCATGGGTTTATTTCCGAAAGGAATGCTCGGCCCCGGCACGATAGGCTACGATGGAACGGAGTAGGTTTTTAGTCAGTAAGAGTCTGACACTACTTCCCGCTCCGCCCAAGGGCGGGATTCATTGGATGATTTTACCTACCATAAAAAAAAAAACATCCTAAAAAAGTAAAATAATAAAACAAACGTCCCAAAACTAGCAGCTACTAATCCGTGGGTGCCCAGTGGAATAAAATTTTAAATAATAAAGTATTGCACTTTGGGCACCCGAGTAAAATATCAATGGGTGCCCAAAGTGGAATACGTCAGGTGCCATTCACTCGGGTGCCGTTTTAGCGGATGCCCAAAGTGGAATACCTCATATTTATGGCGGGCATAAAAAAGCCCAATTTTTTGACTATTTTTTTGTTGTTTTTTGAAAATTCCTTCGTGCGCGAATCCGACTCACACTTGGCCGGTTTTTAGTACAATATTATAATTAGCATGATAAACAAATATAATTTCGTACAAGTATTTATTTTTTGTTAAAAGTTACAATATTCAATTATAATTTTAAAAAATCTGCCTATTTGGCGGTTTCGTAAGATGGGCTCTAAAATATTAATAATAAAGCATCAGCCTTATAATGTTCCCACTGCTGGGACTCAGGTCTCCTCTCTAGGAGAGGGAACGGGCCATAATCCAGCACGTGGGCCCAGTACAGGTTGGTGTATTCATGTCTTCGAATTTTTGGTTCTAAGACATGCCCGTTTCCTCACAATATTTTCCTTCACCGTTTTGAGAGCAGTGGTGATGAAAATAAATTACACAAAGTAATGCGCCTGGCTGGGTTTGATCCCGCGACCTATACTCGTAAATTGGGACCTTTACCACTCGGCCACCACTGTTCTCAGATTAATAATAAATAAAAGATTAATTAGTAAAATATTGTTCAAAACAAAAAATATATAGCGCCTTATTATTGTATTGATCACTAAATCGCAAATCCACAAACCGTGCAGTCATCAATGTTCGAAATTTTAAATAGAAAATTCGCGATCCATCGTTATTTTATCAAATCTTTGTTTATAATACTGAGAGTTTCATATTTTATTTCTTCGCAAATGTGGTAAAAATGTCGTATATTGTATTATTATGCTCTCGGCTCCAATCTGGCCTTAGACACACAAACAAACTTAGGTCACTTATAACATAACGTATTATATTATATTAATTATATTAAATTATTCTTAGTGATAATAACTTATTGTTATAGTAATACCCACCGTATAATTACAAATTAATTTTCAGTCAAAATCATTTTATTTCAAATAAATCATTTACAGGCACTTTTGACTTTAAAACTTTTTTGCGATTCAGAAAATCTTTGAGAATCCTCAGCGCGCGAGTCTGGTTCACACTTGCCCAGTTTTTTTTTTTTTTTTTTTTTGTTATGCGTGTTATTATATTGAGTAGTTAGTGTGAGTTTAGTGAGTTATTTCATCTTTACGAATTCGATCCTAACAGCATCGACTACCTACAATTTGTCTAAAATTAAAAGTAGTTTGCTATACTCCATCTGTTTAGATACTTAACTAAAAGTAAACCATCTCTACATGTTTTTTATTAAAAAAAAAAACTAAAAAAGTTATTCAAAAATGTTTACAATTAGCTTAGATAGCTAATTGTAAACATTTTTGGATGAACTAACCTAACCTAAACCGATGTTAGGTAATTAACTAAACTTAAATAATTTTTGTAGGACTTCTATACGACTTTTTTTAATAAAATGACATAGCGAGGTTATTTACGTTTAGTTAAGTACATAAACTAATGGAGTCTAGATGACGCTATTTTAATTCTATAGAAATTTGTGTTAACGCTATTGAGTTTGAATACGAGTATATTTACCTGTTTAACCAATCCTGAATGTGAGGTAGTCATTTATAATTCAATCTTTTTTGAAGATTATGTAATATAGTATATAATAATACAGCATGATATTTAATAGAAAACGTTCCTTTTAACCGGTAATACGATACTTAAAAAAAATACTCTTATGTTATAAAAAGTAAATTCTTTACGGATAGGTTTATAGAAAAGATATTATTTAAGGAAAATTAAACGAAGTAATTATATCATAAGAATATGTTGAAATTCAATATCGATAAAAATTATCGACCATCGCATTGGACTCCCTAATTGCATGCGTGTGCATTGAATAATAAGTGTATACATGTGAAAACCCCGCCCATTCTATTTATGTGTGCTATTAGAAATTGATTTATACTATGATATTTTTATTAGATGAAGTAAACTGACAGCTATGCAGCAGCAATGGTTGTTTGACAGTTGGGCATTGTCCACTGCTGTCACTTTACTTCATCTAATAAAAAATCATAGTATAGTGTAGCTACTTTCTTCTTAGTGTGCGTGTGCAAATTTTAAGTGTGTGTCGTAAATACTCTATACAATGATTTTTTATTAGATGAAGTAAAGTAACAGCTATAACAATGGTTGTTTGACAGTTGGGCATTGTTATTTGACAGTTGGGCATTGTCCACTGCTGTCACTTTACTTCGTGTAATTAAAAATCATAGTATATTTGTGAATGTTGTAATTATTTTGGTGGCGAGATAAGCGGTTGCACTAGGACTCCTTCCTATTCCGCAATGAAGGCATGTCTCTGGATATCTATGGTCCCTACAATTTTGCTACCTCCTTGAGGTGCACGTGGAACACTATGCGCCATCGACGACTTGGGCTCGGTCCAGACTGTCGGACGTCGAGCTTCTCATTGCTCACCTGCAAGTCCGCGTTTACCCTCGCCCGTGCGGCTGTCTTCTTTGCTAGCATTACTGCTTCACAAAAGGAGGCGACCATCTGTCACTCCTGATCGCTCCAGACCATGGCCTGTATCAAAGCCGATTCACCATACAAATACTCATTCTGATAGTATCGTCTTCCAAATCTGTGTTCTGGTCTAGGAGAGCATTAAGCGCAGAGAGTGTCCGCGGTATGGATGATTTGGAGTGCGCAACTGTACTACACGTCAGAACTGCCTCAAACAATCGTCATACTGCGTCATACAATCACAGATCGTTAATAACCGACTTAATAGTGAAGGTAAGTTCGAAGTGAAGTACCTACCTTCCTATCTACGCTCTAGTGCTTAGTGTTAACAATGGTAACATGCACTAAAATTACAGAGATCATTCCTGTTAAATACTTTATATGGAAATATGATGGTAGGCCATAGCATCGGCTGCCGGCTTCAAAGTTACCACCCACCAGACAAAGCCATGCCGCCAAGCGATCCGTCGTGTTCCGGCATGATGTTTGGTGAAGCCGTACGGTGGAAGTTGGGTCTGAGCAGTTGTGTTGCGATGTATAACGGGTATGATGCACCAGCTGTTGGTGCGTCGGACGTTTGATCGTGGAGGGTAGCGGGATCCGAAGCACGGTGCTCCGCTGGCCGACCGCAGGTAGTTGGGGGCCCAAGTAGTGTGCCAGCCACACATGAAAGGCTGCCCCGCCAACTGCGAAAAATCCCAGGGTGGCCCCATCGTGCCGGTTGGCGACCGGATGAGAGGACCCGACCCGGCGATCCCTGGGGGGGTTCGGGCGTCTACTATTAACCTTCCATTGGCGCGACAACTCTGGTTGTGTTGTTGGGTTTAACATCGCATCACCTCGCTCAACTGCCATCTTCCATCAACCCTATTCACTCCATTAAAAAAAAATTATGAAACGTAAAAAGAAAAGTAAGTGTGTACAGCGGATGCACGTCCTCTCTTTCAAAGTGCACCTCTCTAATATTCGAGGACTGCACTCCAATCTCGATGCGGTCCACCACCATCTAGAGACTGACAAGCCACACTTGCTTTTCTTGACGGAGACTCAGATTAGATGTCCGTCAGATGCGGCGTACCTCAACTACCCGGGATACTCATTGGAGCATCATTTTCTGCAGCGTGCCGGGGTCTGTGTGTACGTCCGTAATGACATCTGCTGTCAGCGTCTCCGTCACCTTGAAGACCCAAATTTTTCCACGCTATGGCTGTTGGTGGACACTGGTATGGACAAAATCGTCTATGCCTGTGTCTACCGATCGCACAGCGGTGATCAGGAGACGACTCGAATGTTTGACCAGCTCAGTGAAGCCGCCGATAAGGCTCTGCATCGGCACCCTGATGCGCAGCTTGTCGCTCTGGGGGACTTTAACGCCTGCCACCAAGACTGGCTTTTCCCATACCAGAGGACCGACCACGCTGGAAGAGAAACGCGGAACTTTGCGGTATCGTTGGGCCTTTCCCAGCTGGTGAAGCAAGCGACCAGGGTGCCTGATGTAGTTGGTCATACTGCCAATTGTCTGGACCTTCTGCTGACCACCGATCCGGACAGATGTATCGTAACAGTTTCTTCACCACTTGGAACATCAGATCACTGTCTGGTGAAGTCTGTATCATCCTTCTCCCCACCTGACTGTGAGTCTCGCGGTGAACGGCGGATGTGGCGTTACAAGTCGGCAGATTGGGATGAGATGCGGCACTTCTTTGCGTCTTATCCTTGGCAGCAGGTTTGCTTCTCTTCTGAAAATCCGTCGAGCTGTGCAGATGCCGTATCCGATGTGATACGTCAAGCTATGGAGTATTTCATCCCTTATAGCGACGTACCCATCGGTGGCTCAGTTCACCCATGGTTCAGCGCCGATTGCATAAAAGCTGAAGAGCTTAAGCATTCGGCGTTTCTCACCTGGGTTGATGCTCGTGACCGCAAAGCTCCGGATCTGAGTTCAAAGAAGAGAGCCTTCAACCAAGCTGCCAAGTCCTACAAAAAGGCACTAAGGAAGGCTCGCTTTGACCGCATTACTCATATTGGCACAAAGCTCTATGCACAGCCATCCGGTAGCAGAGCTTTTTGGTCCCTTGCCAAGTCGGTCGAAGCGAACTTCTGTCGGCCCACACTGCCTCCGCTGGTTAAGCCTGATGGAACACTGGCTCACACCGCGAGAGAGAAAGCAGGTCTCTTTGCATCTCTCTTCGCCCATAATTCTCGTCTTGACACTTGTGGTGCTACTCCACCGACTCTGCCTTTCTGCGACACCTCGATGCCCGAAATTCGCATAAGGAACAATGAAGTTCTGAGAGCACTGTGTCGTCTAGACGTGAATAAAGCTAGTGGACCAGATGGTATACCAGCGATAGTTCTCAAGGCTTGTGCGCCCGAGTTGTCTCCTGTATTGACTCGCTTGTATCGCCTCTCATTTAGGACTGGAATAGTGCCCAAGTCCTGGAAGCTTGCCAATGTGCAACCCGTGCCCAAAAAGGGCAGTCGTGCCGATCCTAACAACTATCGGCCGATTTCGGTAACCTCCATACTCTGCAAGATTATGGAGCGTGTATTGAACTCGCGCCTCATGGCATACCTGGAAGGTAACGATCTCCTCAGTGACCGACAGTACGGGTTTCGCCGCAATCGATCTACTGAGGACCTACTAGTTTATGCCACCCACTTGTTGGGCGAGGCCCTCGAGAGGAATGGGGAAGCGATTGCGGTTTCTCTAGACGTCTCGAAGGCCTTCGACAGGGTATGGCACGCTAGCCTTTTGAGTAAGCTTCCAGCGTACGGCATTTCCCCTGGCCTGATTAGTTGGGTAAAAGACTTCCTGAGTGAACGGTCTCTCCGAGTTGTTGTCAACGGATGCTCATCAGAGCCCATGACGACTAATGCCGGAGTTCCTCAGGGGTCTGTTCTCTCTGCAACTCTCTTCCTCCTGCATATCAACGATCTGCTGATGCCCGGTATCTATGGGTATGCAGATGATAGCACAGTTGTAGACAGATACCTGCCAACTCCTCGGGCTAGTAAAGAGCTAATCCAGGCTGAAAGGGAGGCTATGGTGGAGCGGACGAATGCTTCACTTCAGGCAGTCTCCAAATGGGGCGAAGCCAATATTGTGGGATTCAACGCCACCAAAACACAAGCGTGTCTGTTCACCGCCAAAAGGAGCCCGTTCACCTTGGCTCCTGCTTTCCAGAATGTATCCCTGGAGTGCACCGACCGCCTTCAGCTCTTGGGGGTAGAAATTTCCTCAGACCTCAACTTTGGGCGGTTCATTGGGTCCAAAGCTAAGGTAGCTGCTAGGAAACTCGGCGTTCTAGCAAAAGTCCGGCGGTACTTCACACCGGAACAGCTTCTAATCTTATACAAAGCACAAGTCCGTTCGTGTGTGGAGTACTGCAGCCACATATGGGCTGGTGCTGCAAAATGCCACCTAGCAGCTTTGGACTCGGTGGAAAGGCGTGCGAAGAGGCTAATTGGTGATCCAGACTTGGTTAAGTCCAATCTACAAAGCCTCGAGCACAGGCGTAGAGTAGCCAGCCTTTCGGTGTTTTACAGGATGCATTTTGGAGAGTGTGCGCGGGAATTGCATGACTTGATACCGCCATCTCCTTTCTACCATCGAACAACCCGGCGTACGGCGAATATCCACCCTTACGTTGTTGAAACTTCCACGGTCCGGACTAAGCGTTTTGCCTCGTCGTTTATACCGCGTACATCGAGGGACTGGAACAATTTGCCTGCTGCGGTTTTCCCGGCCAATTATAATTTAGGCGTCTTCAAGGCTAGAGTGAATAGGCTCTTAATAAACTAGTGCGCTTTACCATCAACGATTGCATCACTGCTTACCATCAGGTAGGATTGCAGTCAAGTGCTAGTTTATAAAATATATAAAAAAAATAAAAAAAAATATATGTAACAAAATATAGGCTTCCTCAAAGCCAAAGCACAGTCAACTATAATTATAATGGACACTCAATAAATTGAACCTACTTATAAAATCAACTTGTTTAATAAAGAAAAAATACTAGTTATTCTTTTATAGGTCCTTAACAAGTTCAGCAGCGCTGCCAATTGAAAAAAATCATAACTTGTAAATAGTGATTTGTAGGTTCTTATACTAGAAAAGGCAATAAAGTATTTATGGGAATAAAAAATGTTTTACAACACTTAAAATCAACACACAACACTTTAAATAAGCTTTATTTTGCATTTGAAGCAAATAGGGGAGTTTTTTTGTATTTCAAATGTAAAATTTAGCTAAATAGCAACATTTTTATTCTTCTATTTATATAAACGTAGTGCTTACATTTTCTTTGTATTTATGAGTTATGATTTGTTTTCAACTAGAGGCGCTACTGGACCTAGGATAGCTCTTGAAGACATAGTAAATACCTAACAACTTGTAACAACTTTTTGTAATATTCTGACAAATAATGCATTTGTTATTACAGATGCTTCTATTATTTTTTTATAATTTAGTAAGTATAAGAACAAAACAAGTGACCACTAAGAATTGTGCATGCATCTGTACGAAGCTATTACATTATATTATACTGGAAATTTTAGAACACTAGGTCTATGTACTGCATGGGCGCTTTTTTGTACCCTTTCCAACTTGGTCGGTTTATCCATGTTCTGTAGTTGTTGTGGTATTTTTATTTTGGCTAAACTTTCCTTTATGGGCCGTCGAGTTGGAAGTTCATCTTTTTTTGGTAGATAGTACTCATAAACATAAGGCTTTTTACAAATTTTTAAGTTGCGGAGGCTCACGGTTTACGAGATATAAATATTTAAAGTTTCCAAGTTTCCATACAAATTGAAAAATAACACGCCATTTAGGTTAGATAAATTGTCATGGTAGATGTCAAATTTGACGTTTCACGTTCCCCTCTCGTTCCGAATTGCATCAACAAGTGATTTTAACGCAAATCCAACCAACGTGTAACGTCACAATTATTACTCTGTAGCTCTTATATTTTGCGACTATTACATTTGGTCGGATTCGCGATACAATCGTTTTTGACGTAATTCGGAACACGGAGTCCTCTGTTGAAGGTGGTGGTGTTTCATTCAATTTTGTCACTTGTCTGTCTTTAAATATAATATAGTTTCACATAGTAAATTTGGTATTTTTAAAAAACCGCGAGCGTTCGGAATTTTAGGGCACCCCGACTCGGGGTGCCTCATTTTTTTTTTAAACCACCCAGAAGTAGGAGCCCCGCGGAGCGGGGCTCCGTCGAGCTATCTTAGCAAGTATAGTAGGTAGTGTTGCGAAAAATATCCTAACCTAACCTCAAAATTTTAACCATGGATATCTCCATAACCATGGGGTTCCGCGGAGTAAGGATGGTACAGGGGGTAGGCTCCTCCCACCCTCGCCCTCCCCGCCCCATAAATCTATGGAAATTAGACTTGAAATTGATCGAAATAGTGTTTTAACCTAACCTAACCTCAAAATTTAACCATAAATATCTCCATAACCATGGGGCTCCGCGGGTTGGGAATGACACAGGGGGGTAGCCTGCCCTCTCCAACCCCTCCCCCGCCCCTCCCCGACCCTTAAATCGACGGCCCATAAAGGAAAGTTTTACCTTTATTTTTATCTCTTTAATTATTTAGTGTAATGAGCTGAAATTTCATATATGAGTAGTTGCATTAATACACTAATTATTGAAATATGTTTTATTTTGCTTTTCCAGTAAAAAGTCCTATAACCGGATGTTATAAAATACAGTGGTCTAGTCATATTAAATAATGTCATTGCTCAGTAATTACTTAGCGCACATACATGAAACTTTGCAGAACATTGCAGAGCCGTACAAGTTATAGATACACGCAAAAAGTTGGGCTCTAAGAATTGCTATTTTAAGAGCTTTGACCTAATAACCTTATTTAACTCTTACTTTTATATCTTCTGAATGGTATGTTTTTTCCAATTCTGTTTTTACACCCATTACACACAAATTCAAAGCAATGTGCGTAAAAAATTATAACTTTCTACTAAACCGTTTTATATAATTTTATTACCTATTTGTTTTCTTGTAGGGCCATAGAAAAAAAAAAGTGCCGCTGGAAATACGTACTCCTGGCGGAAACAGTTTTTGTTGAATATCTGCTGAATAGCTGGATACACAAATTTGCACTTACCATAAACATTTACAGGACGTCATACACTAAATATCTGCTAAACTGAAATTAAGACATTCGACACTTTTTCGCTTGAAATACGCTCATTTAGCAGGTTTTCGCAGTAAACCCTAATTTAACGTAGTTGTGTATTTTGTAAATAAAGCTGTTTTGAAAACATACTTTGCCATAATTACAAGCGCATCTTTTTCAAAAGCATCAATAAATATTTGTTTTTCATACGATAATAAAGGATATTTATTTTCAATATCATCTTGGCTCTCTTCAACATCAACTGGGTCTTTGTTCGAGTCCATTCTTGTCTAGGAAGAGGATGCCTGCTTTCACAATACACTTAGATACGAATTCTAATAAAATCACAGATTACAGAGAGATTTAATAAAATTAACACTACAAGCAATTTATTATTGTCACACACAGATTACAGAGAGATACTGTTGTCCACAGATTACAGAGAGATACTACGTATCTGTTGTCACCAAAGAGCAAAGAGAATATAAGCACTACGTTTAAGAGACGGGACTCCCATAGAAAAAAAAATGCTCAACACGAAACGTCAAAACGTGTACCAAAGAGAATATAAGCACTACGTTTAAGAGACGGGACTCCCATACAAAAAATGGCTCAGTATGGCGTTTGCGCTACGCTTCAATACCAACTTTGACATACATAACCAAAGACTTGACGCATGAGAGCTGCCAACATAACAACCGAAATAGTGGTGTTACTAGGTGCTCATGGTATTTTTTTATCGATAGTCGATATATATATATATATAAAAAATTTGGTTCCTTTTTTTGGGTCTAAATTAAGATCTATTTACGCCAACGTTATTCATCAGTTAAACTAGGAATAAGTGGAATATTTCAAATGAAAAAATTAAACCAAGTATAACCTGCGAATTTACGTTGGCGCATTTGCGTTAACGTAATTTCGCAGGTAAATTTTTAGGTTCCAAAGGTGGAGGTGGGTGGTGTGGGTAAAGGAAACGCCTTTTTAAGGATTTTAATAATAACAGTTTATTCTTTAATAATGTTAAAGAAATACAGTACCTATAACCTGTTCGCCTATTCTATATAATGCATAAACCTTAAAAAGTATTATCTTGCTAGTTTGTGAGTTATTAAGGGCAATAGTGGGTCTAAAATCTCTCGATATCTGCTCAAATCTCCCTACGAATAGAAGTACGGAGTCTGACGAAACTTTTCTATAAAAAAAAAAAATTAAGATTTCAGCATAACCTTTGTTCTATTTGAATAAAACTAAATAAAATTTGAAACAAAATTAAACCTGTCTGTAAATAAGATTAAATATAAAAGTATCGATATAATCGATAAAAATTCCACTACACAGCACTATTGATAGCTTATTTTCTAGATTTTCGACCGATTATTATCAGAAATTTGTATTTATCCCCAGATCTTTTTCTGTAACTGAAAATGAATGTTTATTTAGGCTTACCTCTCTTCATTTAATGGATATTTGGCCATAAATATTCGCTGTTGACCATCCGAGCGGCCGGCTTTTAGACCACATATTTCACAAGTTTTATAATGCATATTTACATATTAATTCACACGAGTACACGTATAAATACAAATAATAGATAAAAGTAACAATAAATGATACAAATTTCCGCTTGAAATTCACGAAACAGTTGTAAAACACAAAAATCAAATTTTGTTTTCATTCACTTCTTGACAAGCAAAGAATGAATATGGCGGGCTTAAAGCTGCGACAGAGTTGAATAGATGTTAGAGCAAGACAGCGATAGCCACCATTTTGGCCGCCATCTTAATTAGCGCAAACGCCATACATTTGAGATGGTTCATTTTTTTCTTAGGGAGTTGCACCAGACTGACGTGTACTAAGATTCAATACCAACTTTGACATAGTTGACCAAATTCATGACGCAGGGGGCTGCCAACATAACGGCCGCAATAGTGGTGTAGTGATGTATCTAGGTGCTTATGGTAATTTTTTATCGATAGTTTTATTAAAAAAAATATAGGTCCTCTTTTTGGATCTGAATTAAGGTCTATTCACGCCAACGTTATCCATCAGTTTAACTTAGAATAAGTGGAATATTCCATATCAAAAAATAAAACCCAAGGTTTCATTAATTGATATGGAATATTCCACTTACCAGCGAATTTACGTTGGCGCAAATGAGGTTAATTATTAGATTTCAAAGGTGGGGTAGGGGTGTGGTTAACGCTAAAGGAAACACCATTTTACGGATTTTAATAATAACAGTTTATTCTCTTTTTCTTTAAATGTGGTTAAAAAAATACAGAAACTATAACCTATTTGCCTATTCTCTATAATACTGTATAAACCTTAAAAAATATCATTGTTTTGCTTTATTATTTCTGATTCTGATCTTTATTAGAACTGTAATTTTTACAATTACAATTTACATGAATGATGCTCTAATGAAGAATCTTACCTTTGCGTTTAAGAGTCGAATCATTATCAGTATTGCCAATGTGTAGTGGAAATCCAATCATCTCCTTACGGTTCTGCAGTAAGTCCCACAGAAGGAATTGCAGATTTTTTTAGTTGTCGTCGTAAAATCCTTGGCAGATAATGTTTGCCACAAACGTGTTTTAATTGGTGGAGCTTTTTAATGAGTACATCCAATTCAATGTTATCTAGAAGAAAAAAAATGTGTTGCATTACATATTAGCATTTCATATAGAGATACCTGAAATATTTGTAGTTCGAATAGCATGACCGTTCTATTTGAATTATACTAAATAAAGTTTAAATTATAAAATTATCGATAGTCGATTAAACATTCAAGCAGTAGTGATAGATAATTTTCAAAATTGAAGAATATAATTTTTTATCACAAACCTGTAAATTTTAATAATGAATATTTAAAACTATCGATATAGTCGATGAAAATTCCACTACACAGCACTGTTGATAGGTTATTTTATAGATTTTCGAGATTTTTATTAAAATTGATTTGTAAATAACCAAATCCTTTTCTGTAACTGAAAATGAACGTTTATTTACGCTTACCTCTCTTCATGTAATGGATATTTAGCCATGAACATTGGCTTTTAACCATCCGACCGGCTGGCTCATAAACCACATATTTCACAGATTTTACAGTGCATATCAACAGATTACTTCACATGGGTACACGTAAACGTCCTATAAATAATAGGAATTTAGGCTTAAAATTCACGAAACACATAATAAAAACAAAAATTTAACTTTGTTTACAATTCACCTCTTGAGAAGCAAAACATAAATATGGCGGATGGATAGCCGCGACAGAGTCGAATAGATGTTAAAGCGAGACAGCGATAGCCGCCATTTTGGCCGCCATTAAAATTAGTACGCGTTTCATACATTTGGTGAAGATCATTTTTTTCTTAGGGAGTTTCGCCAGACTGCCAAAGAGTACAGTACAGTAAATAAGGGTGCTTGACACATTAAGCCAAAGACCATAAAAAACTGATAAAAAACAATGGACCAGAAATACCTACAAAATAAGCGTGCATACCTGCTAATTGCCGAGCACTAAAGATGGCGGCCTTTGCTAGGGAAGCACTCAGATAATCAAAACCAAAATGTATCGATATCGATACCAGACTTTTTATATTTATAACATGGGAATTGGTTTTGGAATTGGATATTGTTTACAGATATTTAATCATATTGAATTTAAGTAAACGACAATAGTAAAGTATTTAATGAACCATAAGGAAGAATAAAATCTGTAGGAAAATTTAAAAAATATGAAATTAATTGTTTTTATTTTTTTATTTTCGGTTTTATTGAACGATGATTCTGTAAAGTAGAATGAACAGACACACAGTGCTTTAATTCCAGGTTTGATATTTGTCATCCCAATGACTTCAAGCCACTTCTGGCGCAGCAATTCACTTTTAGGGAACCTGTGCAAATAAAAAACATTTTGTTTGAAACAAACAAGTTTGTTTTTTCTCTCTCTGTGCAACATTTTTACATTTCCGTCAACATACCTACCTCGCGTGCCATCCGCCATCTTTAGTGGCCGTCGTTTTGAAGTACCTCAGGTGTCAAGTAAACAACAACATTGGATTTGGATTGCGATTTTTAGGACTAAAAACGCTCTCAACTAAGTTGTTTTGTGCTTGCTTAGAGCGCATTCAAGGTCGATCGCCATTTTGGTTCAACTTATATGCCGAGTATTGTAAGGAACGAATTGGTGAAGTTAAGTGCCACGGGAATCGGATATTGAAATCGATTTCAAAATCAGAAATCGGATATATATCCATTTGCATTCAAAACCAAAAACGCCCATGTCTACTAAATCGTAACGTATTGTACACAATTTGGGAAGTAGAGTGATCGGGTCTCCAATTTTACACTAAATTGGATCCAATCTCTCCTAACAGCGATTACATCTTCCGATTTCCTAAATTGGTTTCCTAAAAATCGGATAGTGTTATAAGGCTTTAACGCAAACATATCCTTTCCGCGCGAGCTCCCGAGCACACTCTCGAGCGACACTGCGTAATGCTCGCCAACGTGTAAACGCGTCGCAAACGCCGGCCGCCGGCGCCAGCTCCTTTGATCTATCTCCAAAAACCGACACTAGCCCGGATCGGCGCCAGCACACACCATTCATGCCACTTCGTCACCAAGACCCTATTTACACGTGGGCCAGGGATGGTGAATGGTCGAGGCTGGGCCCACATGTAAACGCACCTTAATGTATGCCATAGAGAATAGTGCGTGTGAAAGACTCAGTATCCAAGCCAAAA
Organism: Leucania comma; assembly: GCA_958295575.1. Lineage (NCBI taxonomy): Eukaryota > Metazoa > Arthropoda > Insecta > Lepidoptera > Noctuidae > Leucania > Leucania comma. The sequence continues at coordinate 10,204,239 of OY282469.1, forward strand.
ATATTATCAAAAAAAAAAATAGCGGAAACGGAAAAGACACCATTTTATCTACGCCGTAATTTTTTCTAATCGTTCAATCGTTCGTTCGTTCAGTTTCGCTGCGTCAGCTAGCTGCTGTAGTAGCGTACTAATTGGCGTGTGTCTTTTGACTGACAATTTTATTCATTACAAGAAAAAATAATCTCGCAGTGTTAGCAGGTGTAGGTAAGGGTTTCTTATTTATCAAAAATACTTTTGGCTTCAATCTATTGATCGCTTACTTGCGTGACTTCACAAGACGCTTTTTTTAGTATGCAAATGCAAGCCATGAATCAATTTGGAAATCGAGGATTTGGCGGCCCACCGCAGCCACAAAGACAGAACCGTCGTGGCAATAATCGCGGAGGCTTTCGTAATTCAAGATTTGATAATACGCCGCAGAGGAATCAGAATCAGGGTCAAGGAGGTCAACGGCCGAACGAGGTAGGTGCTTTTGTCAAGATAGTGTATTGATTTTAATTGTTATTTCTGAAGGTTGTGTTTATCAATTTGCAATTCTTAGTTTATTTACCTGATCTGTGTACTGTAAAAAATCATCAGTCAGTTTAAATCCCCAAGATGATGGGCGTCTTGATTTAGAAATTACCTACCATGTCGGTGTCGACGCCATTTTGTTTGCTTGATGGTTTCATAGGCCGTCTGGGATATTGATTACCAAGTCGAAACATTAAAATTTGTATTAGGGTCGTGTTTTTTTATCGAAGACTGTTTTCTAGTACCTAAATATAAGTAATACAGCTTTTCTATTAATTATTTAATTTAACCTCGTGAGTAAGTCCCGACAGAGAAACTCCTTTCACCTCTCTGACCATAATAATCTCCAATATTTAAACATGGATATAGCTGTTTATCTTTTAGACACCCTAAATTTTATAAGATGCAACGACCTTACAGCCCCTAGACTTCTATTATCAGGCGACGCATGTCTGTTAACACATGAGTTGTCGATCTGATGCAGGTCGCTACAGAACAATTTCCGAATAGTCTCGACTACTTCTGTCAGCCCTTAACCCGTGAGAAGGCGCTTCTCGTTTTGTTACACGGAAAGATGCGCGCGAGAAAATTACTTACACTACTTTATATGCTCATATTTCTTCATTGATAGTACATATTGATATATCGAGGATGTATATGATTAAAACAGGGTTAAATATAAATTTCAATAAGTATTTTAATTAAAACTAAGTGAAGTTAATGCAACTTTTAAAACAAATAACAAAACTACATATTTTTATTACCTAATTTTGTCATTTTTTATATGTGATATGTTTGGTGAAGAGTAATTCCTTGCCTTTTTTTTAAGTGAGTATTCTTAAGTGTAGGACATATAAATTAGATTCTGCTTGGCCTACGCTCTGCAGTAGATCTAGGATCCGGTACAAATGGCTTCACAAGAACTTTAAATCTGATGATATATGTTCTACATGCAAATCCAGCGTCACTGACATTTTGTAGAAATATATGTTTTTTAGCTTTGTATATTATTTTGACATTGATTCCAGTTAATAATATAATATTCCATGCGTTTTACACAACACCATCGAGTCCCAAACTAAGCAAAGCTATATGAGTAATAGACAACTGATAAACCGTTATATATATTTCTAAATACATGCATGTTATAGATAAATTTCACCACAATCATTTGTTATAAGACATAACAAATGATTGTGCTCATCACTAAAACATTTGTCTTGGTTGAGAATCAAGCCCATGACCTCAGCCATGGCAGTCAGGGTCACAAATAACTAGATCAACAGGCCAATCCACCAGAAAAACAACCAGCTTGAAATACAATACAATACAATTGCAAAGCTTCTTGACCAGAATCTTCTTCCAACTATGAAAAATATATTTCACGTTGATTGCCCATTTTACATGAGTTTTACAAAAAAAAAAATATATATAATTCTTAAAATATTACTTTAAAGTATTTACGTATTATCCAATATGATATAATTAAATGAAACAACATATTCAAGAAATTACAAGAATACTTTTTTTATTGAAATAATAAATATTTACATGGATGGGCATGTGATGAGCAAATTGCCGCTCAATGATTCGCGGCTTCCAAAAATGCTTCACGGCGCCGTTATATTAAAACTGACTGGCTTAAGAATTGCGTCAAGGGGGAGTGGATGAATAGTTAGGAAGATACTTAGAAGCTGAACTCGTTACGGCGTCGCGTCGGTATGTGAGCAAATTGCTCATAGCGCGCCTTCTCACGGGTTAACACGTCCGCGATAGTTTATAAAAAAAATTAGAAAATAAATTTAACAATATGTTGATGTGGTTAGAACAGCCAGACTTTGCATTTTCGATAAGATGGCATAACATTTCGTTGGTAAATTACGATGATATTATTTAGTTAAATCTTTTTTATTTAAGGGATTTTCGTACACTACTGTGACGATGTCAACCACATTGTGCCTACTATCACACTTCAACCACACAAAAAAATATTTTCATCTATGAAGGAAAACAAAACTTTTTCTGCACTACAAATAGGTTTGGCTAAGATGACATTCATTGTGGTCAACTTCAACAACTTTAAAGGAATGATTCTCTTGTCTCTGTATTGGGCACATTCTACCAACACATTTTTCTGATATTATTTATTGGAGTTCAACTTATATGTACTGGTTACAACTGAAAGTTTGAACAAAACTAGTGACATCACTATTTAATTGCTACATAACAATTCTTATACAGAGGTTGTCCTCTGTTATTGATAAAGCAAAAAATCTATTTATAAACAATGGTTTTTTATTAACTACAATAAAGACTGATTTTAATTGTTAGTTAGTTATTGATTTTATGTACCCAAAAGATTCTGATTTTAAAAAAATAAATGTATAATTGCAACCAAGAGAGCAAAATGGTTCCTTGGATACTATTTTTTAGTATTATAATATTTATATGTACATATGTTGATGTTTTTTAAAAGAGAGGATTTTTTTTTCTTCAAAATTTTAAATCACCACATAAAATTTATTAATTACATAAAGTATGTACATTTTATGTTAAAATTATATTAAGATCAAGCATGAGATGTCTTGGGGCTATATAGTTGATGATCTTTGGGCCAGTTTTTACCATTCAGTTGTGTTATTAAACTATAGTTTACTGCTGGTTTGATCCCTTCCCTTGTCTTATAGGATACAAGCATTTTCTGTGATAATTATGTAGTACCTAATGGCACTCGACAATACTGTAGCTTTTTAATATTGAAAGAATTTTATTTATCACATTCAAAAAAAAATAAACTTCAAAAAATATTTTTTCCTCTATGACAATAGAAATGCATGAAATCTAAATTCAAAGCATTTTGACAACAGAAAAATGATTAGTTATTTGTTTTTATAGATAAAGTCCACCCCAATTGTTGACAAGCCTCAACAACCAGTACAACAAAATCAACAACAGGCTAAACCTCAACAACAGCAAGCTCCTAAACCTGAAGTTCAGCAGGCTCCTCAGCAACAGGTTCAACAACCTAAACAACAAGCTCCTCAGCAGGCACAACAGAAGCCACAGCAGTCGCAACAACAACAGCAACAGCAACAAAAACCTGCACCTGTCGCTCAAGCTAAGAATGAGTCACAGGATCATGTTGATAAGTCAATTAATGTTGAACAGAAGAACCAAAACCAACATCCGAATCAGAACCAGCTTTCTAATCAAAACCAGAATGCTAATAATCATAACCAACATTCCAATCCAAACCAACAGTCTAATCATAATCAACAGAGGGTAAGTTACCATCTTTGATATGTTAATTATTTTTTAACTATCAGTGCTGAGTATTGAGCATAATTGTCTTTCCTCAGAATCTCAATGGCAACTTTGGAGGTAACAACAGGCAGGGTGGATGGGGAGGCCAAGGTGGCCCAGGAAACAAGCAAGGTGGTGGCAACTTTGGTCAGGGTAACAAACAATTTGGACCAAAACCAGGTGGTCCTGGAGGACCTCCGCGTAATCAACAGCGCCCTAATAACATGCGTGGTGGACCTCAGCAAGATGGAGGAAAACCAGTCCAGAGGGAGGTTAGTACTCAGTCCAGCAGAGGCTCTTGTTTGTTTCTTTTAGAATTGACCAAATAATCAGACTTTATCTATGGTTAGTGTTTGTGTAATATGGGGTTTATACATTGTACACTCTAACATCGCAATCAGATGCACTGGACTTGGAAACTCACACCTCTATGATCAGTGTCATCACAGTTGCAAACCTAGTCACTCAAAGGACACTGAATAGATAAGAGCCGGCGCTGTCGAGGGAACGAAATCGCGTTATAGGAATTAGGCGACGGGCCTGATTTCAACAGTCCACGCTCTAGAGGCGAGGCGATGTTTCTATTATACTAGCTTCTGCCAGCGGCTTCACCTGCGGGAAACTGAGCTCCCGTTTCGTACCACACCTCCTTAGGGGGTGAATTTTGGGAAATCCTCTCTGTTTGTGCAAAATTTCAAGCTCCTAGTCCTAGTAGTTTCAGCTGTGCGCTGATATAATATAATAATAATATTCCACAAAAGTTTACCCAACAGTTTTTCATATGAGAGTTTTGTGTGTTCAACAAAATTAAACCTTTATCATAATTTGTTGCAGGAACAGATGTTAGCACACAAGCTTAAGGACTTGGTAGGACCTTTGACTGATTTGCCTGCAATTGATCAATCTGAAGTCAAATTCAATGGAAGAAGTCGTTTGTATATTGGCAATCTCACTGGTGATGCTACAGAAGAAGAGATTACTAGTCTGTTTTCTCCCTTTGGCGAAACAGCAGAATTATTTATTAACAAAGAGAAGAACTTTGGATTCATTAAAATGGTAAATCTTAAGTATAGGAAAAATCTTCTCCAGGACTTTGTAACTGTCATACAAAAAACTAAAACATTTCTCTTTTCCATAGGATTACAGAGTTAATGCTGAAAGGGCAAAGAGGGAATTAGATGGTAAAAATAGAAATGGAAGAACATTAAGAGTAAGGTTTGCTCCTCATAATAGTGCAGTCAGGGTGAAAAATCTGCCCCCATTTGTGTCGAACGAACTTTTGTATCGTGCTTTTGAGATCTTTGGAAAAATTGAGAGGGCGTATGTGAGGGTAGATGAACGAGGAAAAACTCTTGGTGAAGGAGTAGTAGAATTCGCACGAAAACCTAGTGCTTTGGCTGCTATTCGTAATTGCACTGAGAAGTGTTTCTTCTTAACTTCGTAAGTTGGGATTTCTTTCATTATATTACTATTCTTTATACTGTTAATATTTTTTCGTAAATACTGTAATTTACTGTATACTTGTATTTTAGGTCCCTTCGTCCTGTTATTGTGGAAAGTTATGAGGAGCCTGATGAGTTTGATGGTTATCCAGAAAAGAATTTGCCCAAAAAACACCCTGAATTCCTTCGGGCGCGTGAGCTTGGACCACGTTTTTCTGAGCTAAGCAGTTTTGAGCACGAGTATGGCACGAGGTGGAAGCAACTGCATGAGCTTCACCGTCAGAAAGAGGAGGCCCTAAAGAAGGAATTAGCTGCAGAAGAGGAAAAACTAGAAGCACAGATGGAGTATGCCAAGTGAGTTATATGTTTTTACCTGATTTGGTGCGTATGTTTTGACAACGATTTTAAATGTTTCTAAAATTTTAATTGTTAGAATCTTAATGGCAGCTTTTATTAATTAGTAGCAATAAATAAACCTGTGAAATTTTCAGGTACGAGCATGAAACTGAGCTACTCCGTGAGCAGCTGCGGCAGCGCGAGCAGGACCGCGAGCGCCAGAAGCGCAGCTGGGAGATGGCGGAGCGCGCGGCCGACGAGCGGCGCGAGAGCGAGCGCGCGCAGCTGCTGCGCCAGGAGGAGGAGCTGTCCAGCCGCATGCGCCAGCAGGACGACGAGCTCCGCCGCCGCCAGCAGGAGAATACGCTCTTTGTGCAGGTAATCATCACTCTCATTTTCTGATCCTGATCACATTTCTATTTACCTACTATAACATTAATTCCATTATTATCAGATAAGCAACAGAAAAACGAAAATGTTCTCAACTTAAATGGTTGTTGCAAACTAAATACATATAAATGATCTATGTGTTTGTCTGACAGAAAATATGAATCGGTTTTTGTTTATTTATTTATGTACACACAAATAATTAAAAATAAAAATACACATTGAAGAGTTTCATTTGAAATACGCAGTACCTTTGTGGGTACTTACTGCGTATTTCAAATGAAATTTCTTCCAGCAGACCTGCGACAGGAGAGTTGGATGAGATATGTAGACATGTTTTATACTAACAAGTTTACTGCAAATTTTTATGATTTGATTAATTTTATAAAATTTTTGTTCAGTCAAAATCAAAACCATTTATTTCAAATAGATCATTAGAAGCACTTTTGAATTGTAAAAATGTTGGTCAGTCAAAAAAAAAAACAAATTGCACATTCCAAAGTGTAGATCTCTATGAAGAAGAATGTGCAAGAAACTCCACGGACACTCTTATGAGTTACCGGCTTATAATCTTGGTTATATATTTGTTGTCGCTTCTATTACATGAGCACAATGTAGATATATAATGAAAAAAAAAAAGTAACTAAAAAGAATAGAAATTTAAATAAACTACCAGTTATAAAATGACCAGTCTCAACTGAGTCCTTAAATATAGATAATGTCTATTAAACAAATCAGTAACTGAAATATAAAACCTAATTAATTTAGAATTGCCTATTTAACAGAAGTTAACATACAAAATAATTTAACAGGCACAACGTCTGAACTCCATGTTGGACCGCCAAGAGCAAGGCATGTTTGACCAGCAGCAACCAATGGTAAGTAATTCTTTTATTTACAGTCTGGCATCTCAGGCTACTGTGAGACAAAGAGGTCTTTGTCCAATGATGCAACTTTAAAAATGTTTCAAATGCCATCTTTGTTTATTTCTTATTTTAAATAATTCAAGTACCTACACAACGGCATTCTTTATGCAAGCATATTTTTTTGTTTAAAAAATATTCTTTATTTCGTAGGATTCGATTTGATTGAACAAAAATTATTTGAGTTACTATTCATTTGAAATATAAATATTTCAACTGATACCATTGATCTATCCATGTTCTATGGGTTTTTCTATGTTATCGTTTACAGTATGAACAATCCAATAATACGTTATTACTTCTGATATACGTGTATTGAAAAATGCACATTATGGACAAAGTGGAGTCATTTAGCGTTTTTTCTCATTAAGAGGAGATGTGTTAGAGTCACGTTGTATTCATCTATATTCACTGAACAATATCAGTTGGTTCAGTGATTCCGCTTATTTCATTTGGCAAACTCTTTACCAGTATTTACTAAGGAACAAATGTTTCGCGATTTCTCATGCTTTCAATATTACATAGATGTTGTGGTTCTACATTTATTTTTATTAAAAATGCTCTGCATTTGAGAAAATAAATTAGGAAACTGCGTAGAAAACAAATACGAATAATTTTTACGACTGTAAATTGGCAAGTAAAATGGTTTGGCTTTTTTGAGTTATCATGCAATAATTGAATGGGGCAAGGTAGGAAGATGTCTGCAATCATAGAGGATTTTAGTGCATACACAGGAGTGTACAAAAACACAAATACACTCGTATTTTCGCTCAATTACCCAGCCGGAATGCTATACGTAGAGCGTGGACACACGTCTACGGCACGGCACCGCCATCGTGCAACGGCACGACACCGTGTCATCTCACGGTGGCGGCGTCGTGCCGTTGCACGGTGGCAGTGCCGTACCGTAGACATATGTCCACTCCCTTAATGCTGTATCTTTTTGATACTATAAAAACGTGAGATTCCTTTGCTTATAAATATTGTTTGAATTCGGAACTACCAAAATTAGTATTATCATCGAAAGCATTTTATCGTATCAGTTTTGTGTGTGGTGTTAACGAAGTCAAGGTAACGACGCAATGACCTCTGGTCGGCAGACGGATTGATGGCATCGATCGTCAGTTGTCAGCTATTGCTGTAGTTTGATGACACTTGTTACTGAAATAAAAATCTTCTGCTAGCACCCAAGGGAAATATTTATAAGAGAATTTAGTGCCCCCGGTACACCGTCAATTTTGGCGAGATACGCTCTAAACTAGATTGGAAGCCACAAACTCATCTTTGTAACTATGAAAGCATGTAGATAACCCACAGGATTACTTTAAAATAAGTGATAAAATACTTCAAAATCTCACTATGAGAGCTAAGATGCAGTGATCTGTGAATCCGCTGGTGCTGGTAGAATTACAGTACCTACATTTTCCGAGGAAGATGATTATGGAATAGACATTCAGATTGCACCACAAATAACTAAATGTATTTAGCGCTAAGCATATTTAAAATCTAATTTTCAACTTCAATTTCTTTAATCATCATAGAATCAAAATAAGTTTGATGTATTCGCTAATTTCGAAACATGATTTACTTAAATGTGGTTGAGATAACAGAAGGTGCAATTTTGTATGTACTTTGGGTCGTCCATCGTTGTAGCACTTTCTAACCTCTTCTATAATAAAATGAAGACCCTGTCTATCAGAACACTTAATGTAAAGAAAAAAAAAAATTACAGCAGCAAAACACCAACTTTATTACTGCAAATTCTATAGCTTAACTGTATTCGTCGTCATATGCTTGTCAAAATGTAATGTATTTTTTTACCGACCCCGGTTGATATGAAGCAGTAATAAAAGAATATTGAAATCAGGTTCGTCTTTGAGCCACTCATTAACAGCGACTTGAACTGATAATGAAACATATTTTTTAAGATAGATTTCATGCTGCACTCTATGGTCCCCAATATATTTGGAACTTCAAAAGAAACGAAAAACTAAATATTTAAAAATTATATTCATAACCGTAATTATTGGTCATACGAAACTGTTAAAGCTCAATGCAATTGATTAATGAGACCTGTTGCAATAATCCATTGGATATTTCCAATCTTCTATTTGAAGTAGGTCTTCAGAACGTGCTATATTGCGGGGCCCATTCTGCGCCATCTTGTTTAATTTACCCTCATTACTAAAGATCGGCTATAAATTTTTACGATATTATTGGATGGTTGTTGTAACTTGTGTGTATAACATAAATTTTTGTAGAATATCCATACCTACTACACTAAAAGCAATGGATTTATCCATTGCTTTTGATATCAGACAGTGTGCCTCCTTAACGTTAAAGGTGTGCCATACTCTTAATCTAAGAATCATTGGATGTCTTTAGAATTTAATTGAAATCATCAGACAATGTCAATTGAAGAAGTGACTCAGTTTCATATCACTTCTTTCTCTTTGTTTCTTGATGTTGTATTAATACAGCTTTAGTTTGGTAAGATATAAAATGTGTCTGGTTTCCTAATTATTATCATATCGCAAGGAATAAATAAACTACACAATGACACAATCGTAAGTTGGAATGTGATCTTTTCCACCTGGCTTCAGAAATGTTGACGATAAATAGTAAAGATAGTATCTATATTCCTTGAAAATCAAGGAACCGACTGAAGATTTATTGAACAATTAATTGTTCTCGGAATGTTTGGTCCCTAGTAAATACCTAGACTAGCTAAAATTACTACATGAATGCTTAAATTATTAAGCTTTACAATCGTCAACCTGGTTACCATATACTTAGATGTTATTTTATTATATTTTTATAATTCTTCTAGCGAAATTCTATTCGAAAGTATTATGATTGCTTACTTAGGATGGAGGCTTCAGAGACCAGTACGACATGCCACGTGGGAGTTATGATGACATGCCGCCAAACCGCGGTTGGGAAGGACCGCGCCAAGTGGACGATTATCCTAACAAACGTCGTCGTTTTTAAAACTGCTCTTGATGGGCTCAAAGTGTGTTTAATTTAACTTTGTTTCTGTCTATGAAGCATTTTATTTGGTTTCGTGGTCGTTGGTTGGGTACAAATAAGGGGTTGTCTTTAATTTTTAGTCTGGATGAAAACGTTTTTTCGAGTCGTTAACACCTTCGTCAGTTTTCAAACGATTTTTCTTAAAAAGTTATGCTATACTTTGAACAAAAGTCAACTTTAAACCTTTCACCAGATGTCTACTAGATATCAATCTAAAACCTTTTTAATTATCAAAAATATTGATAAATCTGTTTTATTCAAATAACAGCGACCCGCCCTGACTTTACACGGTTTGAACCTGATTGACCAAATTATATTTATGATTTATTATAATATTATAGTGTATGTCCGTCTGAATTAATGTAAGCATTATTGAAATGGTGAAAGAACTTATCAAATTGTTGTGCAGTGGTTTCAGAGAATACCACAAGAAATATATAAACAAAATTCGCAATCTCCAAATGTTTGCGAAAAATTACTTTCATTCAATGACATTGACACGTCAAAACTGAATCGGCAAAGCATTAGTAATTTGTAAAAAAAAAACACTGCGAGGGCAACAAGCAAAAATAGACCGTGATGAATTGTTATTTACCCTGACTTAACCACGTTTTGAAGTAATTTGATTATTGAATGAATAGGTTTCACCAATGCCCCAGTGTTGCGATATCATCAAATAATTTGCTCCTTATTTGTCCTAACCAAAGACTATAAAATTTGGCATTACGGCCGTTAGCATTGTATCACGTTAATAAACTTATATTTTAAGAAAAATTACTTTAGAAATAATGAAAGATAGAGAAAATTGCTACAAATTTAAGTTATTAGCTAATGAAGTATCTTATTGTTACCGTACTGACATTACATATATGGTATTGTAAATTTTATGACAAATCCTTCACATAAAGTAATATCATCGGCATAAAACAATGGTGGTAAATAACCAACCCTACTAGCTTTAAAAAATGTTTAGTATACCTACATTGCATCTATACACAATTCAGTAATCTGATTACAAGCATAGTAAACAATTTTAACATTCCTGATCTTGCACTGCACCACTGCAATGTTAGAAATGCCTAATGAAATTATTAGGGAATCATTTAATTAATTATATCATTCAATCTATCCAAAAATCGCGTATAAGCGTAAAATGTATTTTATTTCACACTTCTTAAACATCTACCATTTGAACTAATCTCTCGAAGCACTATTTTTAGTGTAATTTAGTTTCATAGATATAATAGTTGCTTAATGTTGTTAAGTCTAGTTCTGCAAACGTTTTAGAAATCAGTATTTCATATATTGACTTAAAAAAAAAGAGAAATGAGGCCATTATCCCAATACCAATTATTTAGTTATATTTGCTGTATCTATTTGCTATTCTTGGTAAAGAATGTTTTTATATCTATTTTTTTTTAAGGACGCATCACAGATTTAGTATCTGAAAAGATTTAGCATTTGTAATTTCAGTGATTATTTCTTTTAATGTTACTTTTCAGGATAGTAATGTAAAACCTGCAACTTAAAGGGTCTCTTATCGTTACATAATGTGGAAAATACATCTAAGCACGGTTTTTAAACTTAATTGAAGACAAATTCCGAAAATGTCGAAAATTTAATCTTCTAGTTTTGCAATAAGGAGCTAAATATCATTGAATTTGAAATATTTTTGTATTTGAACGTATTTCAGTTTTCCGTACAAAAACACTTGCAATACATAAGTGGATCTCCTATTATTAACATTAATTTGATGCATATACATCTGATAGATGACGTTTCCCTGCGCGGGCGTAAGTCATAATTTTATGTTATTTTAAACGTGCATAGTGAATTGAGTGTAAAAAGATTATTTAAATTTTCGGAAATTAGTTTCTTGAATTTTCTTTATTCGTAAATAAACATTATTTAAGCAATTATTCTTTATTTTTAGCAAAAACCCATTTTCAATGTATATTCTTCGATCATTTCACCTAACACTGACTACTAACACTTGACTTGACTTTTACTTTCATTAAAGTGTCGGTGTAGGAATACGTTATGGCACCCGAGGGAGGGCTTTTACAATGTATTCTATTTTTTTGTGGACTTAATCATACTCATCTATCTTTCGTAATAAGTTTTTAAAGTTACTTTCACTTCTGTGTAATTAACATTGCATTTTATGGTACTGCTTATAAGTACATAATTAAAAGTTCGCCCTCAGACGAATAAAACGTAACGTACTAAAATTCGTTTTTTTAATTATGTTCTTATTGAATTAACTATTTGAAAATTATAAGGGTTAGCCTACACTGAGACGTCACGTAACGCGACGATGCTTGAAGCAGGCAGTTATTTTACGTGAAGCACAGCGCGGTTAAAACGATGCGAGGCGCATTGTAATATCGCGAGGCAAATACGTATTCGCGAAGCGCACTATCGGCGAATCGTCGTTTCAATGCCATTAAAAGTCAAACTTTATGAGAATGAGAAATGCAAGACCGAGCCCAAAAATTGTACCATCCTGTAACTTCTACTGCAGGGTAATTTAGTTTTTATATATATCTCGTCTAGGAAATCCTAATTACCTGGACTGCCTGCTGGCTCTGAGAGTGGGAGTCGTGTTCCTGGCTTCACGCATTACTGTTGTCGAACACAGGTATCTTGGTCGACGATAGTAATTTCCGCTGAGCTGCTTACCTACGTGACTAGGCACTCGCTGTGGTTCTTCTCATTGCTGCTATTGGCGAAGTTGTCTTTTAGTCTCGGTGCCTGTCATGTAGCTGTAGGCGACTCGCAACAACTTAATCCGCCGAGCTCTTGTTACCGTCGGCGTTCCGTATACTTTAGAACGGTTCTAATTGAACACAATGGACAGGCACACGATGATTGTAAGAAAGGACCGAAAAGCATGTCTTTATTTCCGTGAAAGATGGGTAGTCTTTAGGACGTTACTTGTGTCCAATACTTGTGTGCTACCTTATCTTGGTTGTCGTTCTGTGCTGGCATTGCTACTGCGACTGCGAAAAACTTCAAGCAGCGGAAAAATAACAACCTTGTTGGCAGTTACATTTTTGAGCCGCGTGGGTTATTCAAACTCTTGGGCTGTGGAGTCCGAGTGCTCATACAATATTTAAAGATTCATCCAATCGCTAAGTTGATACCTGGCCGAAGGCCATTACCATTTACCTCTGCCAGAGAACCATATGCCCGTTATTCTATTGGGTACACTTCCAGTCGACAGCCATGCAGAGGAGTGTTTTTATGCTATATTTTAAATTTAGTTACCTACAAGGTTTGAAGTGTATAATGATATTTTTTTTGCAATTATGTACTAAATTCTGTTAGGAAAGCCATACAGCACTGCTACATTCTTTTAATTGTGTTGCTATAACAAACACTAATATACTAACATTATTTCATGCTAAAATCATTTGTAAATAAAAAAAAAAACCTCACAACTCACAGGTAATATAACTTTATCAGGATTGTATTGTCAGACAGGCGTAGCTATAGCTTTTATATGGAGGCGGATAGTGTTCCGTGAGGCAAAAATGTAAAAAGATAAACAATTTTTACCCGGTCGTTACGCAGTAAAATGCCGAATTCTTATCTCCAATCTCAGTTATTTAGAATTTAGATAAACAATAAATACGTAAATCGCGAGTGTGTGTATAATACTGTGGGCAAAGGCGTTACTTTAGGCACGTTTGAATAAGGATGTGAGTAATGCCGTGTAAAGCATTTATTAATATAAAAAATAAAGTGGCACATAATATAAAATAAAATATACATACTATATATTATCGCGGCAAATAAGTTGGAACTATTTGCTATGGTTACGCGCAGCCCGGACTTTGGTTAAGACCCGAAAATCGATTATAATCTTCGTCGCACAAATGGAACAATCATGAAGGTCGACCTTGATTTCGCAGTAACCGATTTTCGGGTCTCAATCGAACTGGGGAGGCTGCGCGTAACCATAGCAAATGGTTCAACTTATTTACCGCGTACTATACTAATTTAGGCATAATATGCATCAACGTCAATAATGCTCTACCAACAATTGGGATTACGACGAGAAGAAGCAACGATTATGCAGATTCAAAGAGCAGATCTGGGGGCTTACTCTTGAGTTTAATTCTGATCGGTCGACATTAGAATGGTGACGCTTCGTACTCTTGAGTTTGATGCTAGCGCCAAATTGGTTTAAAATTGCTGACAACACGTTAAGCCCAATCCCGATTTCACTTCGTTTCCTAAAATGGTCACGCAATTTTAAATCAATTTGGCGCTAGCATCGAATTCAAGACCGATCGGAATTAAACTCAAAAGTAAACGCCCTGTTCAATTGTTGCGTGTTGGATCATCAGGACATCTTGGAAGAAAAAGGACCGATAATAGTCCGCAGTGTGTTCAGCTGTCTTTTTTGTACGTTCAGCAGGCCTTTTATGGAATATGGGTTGCAATCTCTTTTTTGGAAGAATCATTGCAAAAATATAATACTTTTAGAAACTTTTGGAAAAAATTAACACATTTATTTTAATGTAGATTCTTATTTTATTTAATTTATAGTACAATATTGACAAAAATATAGTACGATGCTGTATAATACCACAGTAGGTATAGGTGGCAACCCTAAATATGACACATAAGTTTGATGTATAAAATCAAAGCATTTCTTCCTCATAAATTGAGTGTAAAAAAAGAAAGGAGAATAATTTGTTTGCGGGATATAACGCAATGTTAAGACTTAATCTTAAAAATTATAAACATTAATAAACAGTTAAAAAATTTGAACAAAACATAAATGTTTTGTTATACAAACAAAATTATAACAACAGGGAAAATATGCGCCACGTCCGCGCAAAACGGCCGAATGCGCAGCAAAATCGTGGTTTCATGTACGAAGCGACAAGGGCCGGCGACGATGTCGACACAAAGACGTCGGAACGGTATAATTTGCAAATCAATCTGCAAGTAGAAAAGGAATAATACATTATAAATAAAGCATAAATAAAAAAAAATAAAGAGGAAGTACAAATTACATTTAAAAGACTATGCCTATACTACTTACTATGATATAATTGACGGTGTGCCCTTAGGGTTTGTGTTCTGAGCCCGGGTAATTATAAAATACTGGTAGTTAGTGACCGATACTTAAACACGTGATAGTAGTCATGATAACAAACAACATTTACTATGGGACCAATCCTGAAATCGTGAAAAACTTCTGCTGGTCAGTATATTTATGTTTGCCTGACTAACTAGTCAAAATGTAACGAACTTGGCTGATTTTGAAAACTTGTTTGTTATCATGACTAAAATCATGTTTTTAAGTATCGGTCACTAATTACCAGTCACCTTATATACTTACGTATAGGATCTTTACCCCGGAGTCCTGGGATAACTTCCAGAACTTT
This sequence comes from Leucania comma, assembly GCA_958295575.1. Lineage (NCBI taxonomy): Eukaryota > Metazoa > Arthropoda > Insecta > Lepidoptera > Noctuidae > Leucania > Leucania comma. Next base: position 10,219,578 of record OY282469.1, read on the forward strand.
GCAAAAAGGCTTCACAAAAGTCAAAAAGTGGATGAAAAATTGAGATCTACAGCTACTGTATCCAAGTTACTCCACGTCTGAGGATAAATGCCGTTAGACGAGAAAACTGTCCTCCACCTGTTAAACTCACTAAAAACAGCTTCAGTATCACAATTATATGTCATATAAAGAGAAGGCTGAGCGACCACAGAGCCAAGAGAGATGCACTGATCGTAAAGTTTCGGGGGCTGTACCGACTGCTCGGCAGGAATACTAAGTTATTTATGACTGGGTATAAACTGTTATTAAACAGGACTATTCTAAAGCCTGTCTATCCGGTGGTTATATGGCATGCAGCGGTTCTTGTTACGAATTTCATAAGGAATTCAGAGATTCATCATCAATAAAAACAATATTGGCATTTGTGGAGGGGGAGGGGGTGGGGCGGTGCAACCGGAATGATGCTTATTTGACAAAATTGCAGGCGAAGAAAGGTCAAGTAATGTTAATGCGTATGAATATCCCACGGGCAAGGGTTTCTTTGTTCATTACAAAGTATAGCGATAGTTCGCATTTTTTTGCAAATCGGGAGTTTTCTTTTCGCAATTGAAAAGTATTGACATGTTAATATGAATTATTCTTAATATAGGTTAGTAAAGCCCGGACGCGTAGCAGGAAGAATTTCGTACGTTGACCTATTATTACCTGTCTCTGTCACTCCCGCGTAAATATAATGCGTCTCGCTCGCACAGATGCAATGGCCTTCGTCGTCAGGGATTGTAAACCCTTTACTGTAAACTTTTTACTGTTATTTTAAGTTTTGTTCTCTTTTGAATGTGGATTTTTTGTAGTACAAAAAATCCTTGACAAAATTCATAAATTTAAATAATGAATGACAATGATAATTTTTAGTTTATTATCATATTTCTACCAAATTAGTAATTTTTACTCGATTTTTTAATTGTTATAATATAAAATGTAAATAAATAATTTATATATTTAATAACAATAATTTATTTAATAAATTAGTCATTTTTTTTCTCCTTCAAATGTTTAATGTAAAACGCACTTAATATAAAAATGTTTGTGACTACTGTCAGTGGGCCCAAAGGTCATTGTACGAAATTCTTTCTGCTCCGCGATCGGGCTTTAGTTATATGGATAAACAAGTAATTTTTTTTAGAAAGTTATTACTAGAAATCAATAAACAACAAAAAAAATCCTCTGCAAAAAATGCTGACTGTCGTTCACGATGTTCTTTCTAAAAAGGGGTCGACTGGCTGACTTACATATAAACCGAAAACCCCAGCTGAAACTACCAGTACTAAGAACGTGAGATTTGGGTCGAACCTTCCTGTTATGATTTATGCGAGCACTTCATAAACTAGTGCGCCTCATCATCAACGATTGCATCCCTGTTTACCTTCAGGTGGGATCGCAGTCAAGCACTAGTTTATATCAAATAAAAAAAAAACAAAGGTTTTTTAGAAATTCAACCTTTAATGGGGTGAAAAGGGGTAGTTTCGTTTGTAAAGGTACTAAAATGTTTAAAATTTTGTGTGCCAATATACTTTAAGTTAGCACAAATAGTAACTTAATGATTAAATCATTATTTGTTTTTCAAAAAACAAACTATGGTTTAAGATTGTCTGGTGGATTATTTCTTGGATTTATTTCTAGAATTTATGCCAACTTGAAAGTTGGCATAAATTCTAACCAAAAATAATAACTATCATAATTAGTTTTTCAATACCACCCTCGAAAGTAAGGTTTAAAGGGATAGTTTTTGTGAAATCATTCTGCCAAACTAAGTCGCGGGCAAAGTGCTAGTCTGAAATAAATGTTATGAGATCTATAAAATAGAGAGATAAATAAAATCTGCATAACGATTACAAAAAAAATATTGGAGGTGTCCAGGGCAATAATTTTTATTATGAAGAATTATCCTGATTGGCCGTTCAGGAGGAGCTGCGAATAAATAATTTAAAGAAGTTCAAAGTTAGTTAGCTTAAAATAATTTAAAGAAATTCAAAGTTAATTGGCGAAATGTCGGAATTTGAATTATAAATTTAAGTTTTCGCATTTCGTTCGTTTCCGCAGCTCCTCCCGAACGGCTAAGGCTTTCAATACCGGTATTCCGGGATCCCGTAATACCGTGATCCCGGATATATATTGGTCTCTTTTTGCCAATACCGTGGTTATACCGGTATTACAAATATTAGTATATTTTACTGCATTTTGTTGTAATAAGTAGTAGAAAATTGTATTATAAATTACGATGTGATGTTACCCTCACATTTATTTTTGCAAGTGCACGTACCTATTGTAATGTTTCGCTCTCCTTTTCGCGCCGAACACACCGCAATCGCGGCGATAAGCATCCATAGCATCCTCCCTTTTAACATAACACAAGTCCTCACCGGGTATGGCGAGTATAGGAGGTTCATGTATCGGATTCAGGCAAAAGAAACGCCCAGGTGTTATTGTTGGTATCACCCGGAGAAAACGGTGGAGCATACGGTGTAGGTGCGCTTTGTTTGGGTGTAGCACAATCGTATCTTCGTGAAAGCGATCGGCAGCGGCAATCTCTCGCTCCGGGCCCTGGTTCAGACCATGATCCGGAGCATGAGGGAATGGGGTGCGGTCGTCACCTGTGAAGCAGTGCTAGCGAAGGAGATGGCCGCAAGCGTAACAGAGCCGACATCTTCATATCCCAGCTGCCGCGACAAGTGATGCCCTTGGCGTCGGGAGTAGTAGGGCAAGTCCCGTCTATCGAAGATATGGGCTTGCGACGAGCGCACCGTCCTCTCGTGCGGTAAGGACCAAGCCCAAGTCTTCGAGGGTGTTTAGGGTGGGAACCCTACACACCCTCGAAGACGCATGTCACAGAGATATCAGCAAAACCGGAGGGGCCATTAAGGCCAATGCTTTTGGGCAACAGGGAATTTCCAAATAGGAAACCTATGGTCCTAAAACGCAACGGAAGAAACATAGGTGGGTTTCATAACATTTAAGATAACTACGACAGCAAAAGTATAAAAATAAGTTTTTGACACAGTCAAATACTAAACAATTGCAAGTACGTTGCGTTTACGCCTTAGTCATAAAATAGATAGGTACAGAAGTCGCTCAGGTATGTACTTCACTTTTCATACCTACGCTCGATAATCGCGCTAGATCGTCGTCGCTCTACCGCTTGAAACAAACTATCGAAATACAAGTAAATACCTACTTGCTTCTCTGAAACAATGGGTATGGGTAGCTTAAAAAACGTTAATTCACCATTTAATGTTTAATTTAAACAACCGTCCATTGACCAGTTATAATTATTTTTGTTGCTCCATTATTGCACAAAAAAAAAACTGTCTCAAGCTGATGGCACTGGCGCTCTCACCGGTCCCAACCTAACCGAGATATCGTGTCCGTGAGCAGTGTCTATGTGTGCGTTGCTCGAGGGCGCTTTGTATGTAGATTACCTTCTGTACTTATCTTTTGTGCCTTAGTGGTCCATTGGCTCGTGACACCTTGGTTTCAATGTTGCAGGTATAAGTATGTTATTTCCATATATGAAGCATCACTTGATGATGTCGGTTCGTAGATGAATTTTACACACCGAAACATTTTCGTATCTCTGAAAGCACTAGCCATCGATCGCCGATGTCATTTGTAGATATTGATAGGCGTTACGTTACAGAATCTGACACGTTTTGAATACCCTTAGGCGAGAGGTGTCAGATTTATGAAGTTGTTAACGAGTCATTTGATTAAGGAGGTTAGACGTAATCCGCTCCATTTAAAATACAAGTATTCAACCGTATGCGGTTAAACTGGAAGCTGACCTCAAAACACTTTGAAAATGACCAGACAGAGAAATTGTATAGGTATGATGGTGGTACTTAATAGAGTTACACTCGTATTTGTATTCTATAGCTAAGAAAAACTGGAGTTTATATGAAGATTTTTAACCTCAAGTAATGACTTAAAAATAAATTACTTGGCAAAAAGTAATTATTTCTTTATAAATACGGATGTAACACTACCTTACAGATCACAAATCATGTAAAAAATTCATGACTGGATAGTGTCGTCATGAATTTTTTTTTTTTTTCAGTGTAAAAGACCCTTTCTGCACGTTAGGAAAAGAAGAGAATATAATAACTACGCAGGCGTACGGATTTCTCATTATTAATACGAGAGTTCTTCCTTCTTTATATGTGCGTAAATCTGGGGTGATACTCCCTAAGGGATAATCTTTTGTAAACGCTATTCGACACGGTCCATCGCAACCCGGAGTTCTTTATTTACTGGTGCATAAATATAGGGATATAATAAAATATAGGCATAATACACTTTGTGGGAAATCTTTTTTAAACGTTATTTCACACGAATTATTGCAATCGCGTTTAGAAGAGAGTGACTCATCATTGTCACTCAGCTTAGACCCGCGCCTTGATCGATTAGATCATAGCAAATTAGGAAACTGTTCACATAGACCAGTTGATGTAAATCATACTGACAGAATGGACGTGATATTTTGTTAATTAAAAACAAATGATACCTGTTCCTTATTATAAAATTTAAAAAATCCCGACAGGACTTTCGTTTTTTAAAATTTGTCATCAATATGAAATGTTTAGAACTGGTCAAGACGAATCTAAAAAGCCCAAACTCGATGGGTTTACTAGTAGGCGTTCCAAAGTTTCATCAGCCAGCTCCCAGTTCTAGCATCAGGTCATTGTCATCATGAGAAATGTATTGCACTAGACGAATCTAATGAGCCCAAACTCGAAAGGTTTACTATGTTAATAAGCAATCCAGGGTTCTTATCTTCGAGCTCCATCATCAGACCAGCTAAATGGCACTAGATTGTACACGAGCATTACAAATATTAGGTCACACATATGTTTAAAATAAAGTAAACACCCATTAAGTGTCTAAAAACCGCAGTTAACAAACGAGCTCATGACCTTGAATACCTGCACAGATCTTCATAAATTGTAGCTAAGAACCATCTCGATTAAGCTAGCTTTCAAACAAAAAAAAAAAAACATCAAAATGGGTTCATTCGTTTGGGTGCTACGATGCCACGGTCAGACACAGACAGACAGACAGGTCGAACTTATAACACCCCTCTTTTCCGTCGGGGTTAAAATGAAAATGAAAATTCTGTCAATTATGGTTAGTATTTTAAATATTAGCTAATATTAATATTTGAATAAGCTGTATAACAAAAGTTTGTATAATGGTTTAATTATGAACCCAGTAATGGATACTTTGCAGTAGCACTGATGCGTCACTATTTTCTTAACGCGAAAAGACTATATCTAACAAATGGCTCATTCGGGATCTCACAACCAGGACGTCGTGTTGTTTCTCGAGATCTATTGCCATCTCTGGTTAAACCAGTCTTGTCCCTAACCTACGTCTGTTACAATAAATTATTAAGAAACTAAACTTTTGTAATAAATTTATTAAAATGGTAGTATATTAAGAAAATCGCACTAGCCATTTTCATTGATTTTTTAAGTGTTTCTTTTTTCCAGGATTACCATGATTGTTGTTGTTCAATGTATGTGTGGGCTTTAAAAATATTTTGATCACATCACAATTGGTTGAGAGTCAAAATTCGCCCAGTCATTGTTATTCACCCTGTCATTGTTATTCACCCTGTCATTGTTATTCACCCTGTCATTATTATTCACCCTGTCATTATTATTCACCCTCAAAGGCAAATCAAAATTCTATCAGTAATTTTGCCTCTAGTTACTCCTTATTTTTATGAGTTGGATTTGTCCTTATCGTATGATGCTGATTACTTGACTAAATTTTAGCTGCGACATGCATGAAGACTTGGCAAACAACGACGCAACCTGATTCTTTTTCAGATTATTGCACGTGTGCGAGATACGGTATGAAATGCCAGCGTGTTCCTGGCCATACGTTCACTTATTTGCATTGGTCATAAAGTGGTTATAACATAAAGTGACTGCTTTTGTGCTATCTTTTCTTTATTTCCTGCTACACAAAGTGATTGTCTTTCGTTTCCGTTGACAACATAAGTCTAGATTAAACAGGAAAAAAATAATTCTTCATACTCATCAAATGAATGAAATATTCTTCAATGTCAGTGAAATAGATTATTTTCTTCATTGACAGTAGTGATTCTCTCAGGGTTTAGGCGCAAAATTCCTAATTTGCAAAATAGCAACAGAGTCGCAAAAGGACTAATTCTCAAAATGGCTAATTCTCAAATTCTCAATAATCAAAATGCTAAATTCTCAGAATGCCACATTGTCAAAATGGCACATTTTCGTACTTATACGAGGGTGGATTGAAAAGTTTGCGGCCTAGCACATAAATACTTAAACTATTTTAATGTAACTGATCTCATTCGATTAGTTTACTCTCTGGGTGTCAAATTGTAAAATTCTATCGCAATAGCACATTAACTGTATTTAAATTAGACTGAATTTTGTGAGCCTTTGTGCAGCGTTTTTAAAGAATGGAGAAAATTGAGCAACGTGCGGTCATCAAATACCTGTTTAAAAAAAACTAACTCCAAAAGAGGTTCACGAAGATATGTCAACAACATTGGGGGAATCTGCTTCGTCGTATACGACTGTGAAAAAGTGGGTTGCTGAATTTAAACGCTGACGAGAGAGTATTGAAGATGACCCTCGCTCTGGCCGGCCTATGACGTCTACGACTGAAGACAACATCGGGAAAATCTGTGATCTGATATTGACAGATCGGAGATTGACCATCAGGGAGATTGCAGACACTATTGGCATCTCGTATGAACAAACACAAAACATCACAGTCAATGAACTTGGATTTTCTAAGGTTTCTGCGCGGTGGGTACCCAGATTGCTTTCAGTCGAACAAAAACGAATACGCCTCACGATTTCTCGCGACTGTTTGTAAATGTTTGAGGCTGATCCACAAGATTTTTTGGCCAGATTTGTAACAATGGATGAAACTTGGGTACACCACTACACCCCAGAGTCAAAACAGCAATCCAAGCAGTGGAAAAAACCTGATGAACCGACTCCAAAAAAAGCCATAACAATTTTGTCAGCTGGCAAGGTTTTTTTTTTTTTTTTTTTCGGTAGGTAAAATCATCCAATGACAAATCCCGCCCTTGGGTGGAGCGGGAAGTAGTGTCAGACTCTTACTGACTAAAAACCTACCCCGTTCCATTCTTTGCCTTGGTCCCAGGGCCAGCTGGCAAGGTGATGGCGTCAGTTTTCTGGGATGCTAAGGGTGTCATCATGGTGGACTACCTTGCAAAAGATGAAACTATAAACTCGACTTATTACTGCACCCTCTTACGTCGCTTGCGTGAAACAATCAAAGAGAAAAGGCCAGGATTACTCAGCAAGAAAATGTTGTTCCATCAGGATAATGCACGCGTTCACATGTCTGTTGAATCTATGGCTCAAATTTGTGATTGTGGCTTTGAATTACTGCCCCATCCCGCCTATTCCCCTGATTTGGCACCTTCAGACTTTCATTTATTCCCAAACCTAAAAAAACACATTGGAGGTCAAAAATTTTCATCAAATGAGGTCGAAGCTGCGGTGGGTGACTTTTTTGAAGGCCTTGAAGAAACTTTTTTTATGACCGGCATATAGGCGTTGGAAACAAGATGGAACAAGTTCATAGAGTTAAGTGGAGATTACGTGGAAAAATAAAATTACTTTTGCTTATATTTTATATTGTTTTCTTTCTGAGGCCACGAATTTTTCAATCCACCCTCGTAGAATAAATTAATAATTTCTTATTATAATTTATGTTTTGAAATGTGTATGTGTCTATATTATCACATACCATAACAATGTAGTTTATTTATATGAATTATCACAAAAAGACAAAAATAAGATAATTATTAAGTATTTAAAATCCCGCTTTTTGGGGATAACTTGACCGTGCGTGCAACGTGCTGAGGAAGCACGGCCGGGTGGCACAGTCAACGTAAATTGGCTGCCTGTCGATAGAGTAAATCTGATTTAAAATACTTATCGTATTTTTATTAAAATAAATTTTTTACGACTATTTTAACTACCTAATGACACGTACCTACACGTAATTTAACATTCAGATAAAAAATATTTAAAAACTTCTGATTATATACATTTTTTTTTTATTATGTTTCGCTTTCGACGAAACAATCCCGCTTTTTTTTACTAAAAAAGTTTCAAAATCCGGCAACGCCGTTAGATACCCATACCCTACATATTTAAATACATAAAATATATAAAGAATTTTTTAATTTATTCTATAAGTACGAAAATGTGCCATTTTGAGAATGTGGCATTCTGAGAATTCGGCATTTTGCGCCTAAACCATTCTCAGGTGTTGTTGTGTTTCACATGTCTAGCTCTAGCATTCAGCACAAGGAATCAACAGATCTCAAATATCATTTATCTTCGGAATCGCTAGTTGTCTCTCGAAACATTCTTCTTTTTTTCCAAATGCTGTTTGGAAAATCGTGTTTTTAAACGAGATTTTTATAAATACCGTAGCAAATGGGATTTAAGGTTAGCTCGCATCGAGACACGACGCGGCGCGCGATTTATAATATAGCGACAATAGAACTTTTTTTTTTCTTTTCTTTATGGCAACTGAGCCGTTGTCGACTATTCTGCCAGTGTCAAGTGGTGACGGCAGCGTAAGGTGAGCCGTCGAACTTTGCACTTTGTGTTAGATCTATCGTGTTAGTGGCTGGCATACTACAGATTAATATTATTATCATTAAGAAATTTGGATAGATTTACCTATTACACGGTCTCGTGTCGCGCGTGTCAGTGTCAGCTGTCTATTGTAATTCACAATAATTACATTTTCTCCTTTTGTTTTGAAATTGTTTTGACTGTAAAGAACAAAAGAACGCACTACGCACTGAAGGTGCACTACGTACTGAAGTTCATAACTGCAGATTGTATTCTCGAGAGAATTATCATTTAATATTAGGCTTGTTAACTATTGTATGTGGTCGCTCAATCTTCATTTTTTATCATTAGTTTCATTTTTTCTTTCGGTCGACTTGATACTTCTCTTCCTTTCGAGGTATTTATCCGAATAACTTGCAATGTGAAATTTCACTTCTATACTAATGTTAAGCTTGAGAAAAACTCTCACAGTTGTCACAAGTGTTCTTATTCTACATTATTTTCTGGCGGGGTGCATCGATGTCTTTCCTTTCGAGGTTAAAATATTAAAGGTCTTGCTATGAAGTTGTTAAAAAGGTTAAACTGTAGTTTGCCTGCACAGCTTAATATTTTTTCCCCAGTTGAAATTAGCAGTTCTAATTTTACATTGAAAAGGCGGAGGATTACATGAAGAGCTGAATAAGAAACTACATTTGCTTCATCGAAGACACCTATTATATCTCTGTCTGACACTGCAGCAATCTCTGAGTAAACTAACTGGTAAGTTATGAACTGAACAACGAGTCTTCATAAATAACCGAATGTAGACTTGGACCTTTTGTGTGCTCTACTTAGTACACTAGATAATAGAAAAGAAGGTATGTTTTTATAATATGTACCTAATTATGTTACCGCAGAAGTGAGGAAGCTTAAGTACGGTAATATCCACACAAAAAAAAAAAAACGAACTGGTATATTTGTGTTACCACTTGGTTCAAGGACCATAACATGCGGAAGGGGTATAAAAAGAAAGCATCATCAAGTCAATTTCCATGTCAGGGCTAGATTCGAAGTAGGGTTGCAACGGAGGCGGAGTTGAAATTGGATGTGAAAAAAAAATAGTAATTTATGGTTTACTGTAGTCAAAAATCTTTATTTTAAATACATACGTGCATTCATAGTACACTTAAATAAACATACTTACATGTACAAATTTACAAAAAAAAAACTTTTTATATAACTATTGAAAGTCGATGATAATTTTTTGTTACTAAATTGGGAGTTTCTGAATATGAAACATTTTTAGCATTTTCGTATCACATCATTCTAGTTTTTTTTTTTATATATAATTAAGTTATTTGTTGTCAAAGTACTGAACAATAAATACTTCGGTATTTATAATTGTAATTTATCTATACTCCATCTGTTTAGGTACATAACTAAATAAACAATATTCACATGTCTTTTATCTAAAAATTTACTAAAATATTTAAACATGTTTACAATTAGCTATTTACCTAAGCAGCTGTTAGGTAGTTAACTAAATTAAAACATTCTTAACAAATAAAAAGACACCAAGATTGTTTACGTTTAGTTAACTACCTAAACAGATGAAGTATACGAATTGAAGGGCCGTCCCAGCCCCGACCGCGTTACCACCGCGCAGACGCTGATTCTTGACTATTTTACATGCAACATGCGACCGGACGGCTGAGCCGTCGTTAAGCGTCGGTATTTATCTATGTTTGTGATGTAAATAAAACTCCCGCAAAAATTTTGCGGAAGCTGAGGCGAAGAATGGAAGCGGAGGCGAAGTTCCGTTACAACCCTAATTCGAAGTATTCCAGCGTTTACAGGCAATAAAATATTTAAGAAAAGTTCATTTTAAAACGGAAAGAGGAATAGTTAACCGAGGGAGATAAAGGAATAGTTAGTTAACCGAGGGAGATAAAGGATTGTCTCAGTAATGTGCACATTGGTTTTAAGCACATTAGCGGTTATGGAAATGGTAAAAATATTGTTTATTCTGGAAACGATAAACGTTTGTAGAATAACTAATTTTTTACCTAAATATGCGAGTCTAAAATATGTTAGAATGATAAACTGTACCGTACTTACTTATTACATAATTAGACTATTCAACAGGCGAATAGATGAAGAAATCTCAAGTGAATTCTTAAAACCAAATATATATATACATATATATATATATATATATAAATATAATTATGCCAAATGCAATGTAACTCGATGAAAGTTAAAAGATATAAGAATACCATTTTAATCAATTTTATTTCAGGATATAAACTTGGCTTTTTATGACAGTCAACTCGAAAGATTTTATATGGATTACTTCATACGTTCATTATTATCTGCCGTTATATTACTGATTTATTTTTTTACAAGGATAACATTGCAGATTTAGTATTATATCTATAATTTACATGTATGGTTTAACCAACTGTTGAATAGAAGATGTTGATCTACATCATCTGTAGCTTAACCACAAAATTCTTATCAGTTAACCCATTTTTAGCCACTGTACTAATTAGTACCAGACTAAAAGATATTTCACAAGAAACTCGTAATTTTGAGCCGGTAGGCACCCTTCCGCACCCAACATAATTTACTTTCATAAGCATTGATTGGTGTTAGTGAAGAAAACATGGAAATCTTTCTCCTAGATTACTTACTAGCTCCGCTTACTCTAACACGAAGATTCTCCCACTTTAGATTTCGATAAATGTATAATATAATATTAAGATATTTATTCCATTTCCCTTCTTTGGTTATTAATAACAACACAAAAGGAAAGAGCGCTAGTGCGATACTACTGAACATCGAGTAGTTGAATGTATTTTTTTAAAGATTCTTGTTTGTTTTTAGTTTTGTGACAGTGCAACATTTGCGTTGCGCCCTATTTTCTTTTAATTCTAAAATACTTCTTAGAAATGAAATTAAAAAAAAAACTTGCATCCCATTCACCTACTACTTAATGGTTTCTCCTACCTGGTTTCCATTTAGTAGTAGGTCAATGTTGGTTATATTCTACATAAATACTATAATAATTTATTACAAACAAAGTGTAATTATGCCCGGTATTAGAGGGTATATTCTTAAATAGATTGAATAATTATATGATATAATTATACTATTCCTTTAAGTATACAGTCAGTTTCAAGTCAACGCAATTTATTAATTGCGATCCTTGGAATTTAGAGAAATTTTATTTTAAGAACCTCGTTCTTAATTATTTCTTTCTCACTTTTTCAATTATATAAGAATGATCCAAGTATTTTTCCATTAAATAAATCAGTTTCAGTAACGACTTAATAATAAATAACCAAATTTAAATGCCTACTGCCGTTTTAATACGTTAAATCATCTATGTAATGTAATAAGTCACTAATTTTGTTGTTATTATGTTCACAGGTATCCGTTTTTAGCTAGACCCGGCCGGATTTTTATTCAGGTAACTATTGAATTTTCTATGTTCAAAATTTAAATTAGATCAAATACAATTCTTGAGAACTATTTTAAAGCTAGAAAGATAATCTTATTTTGACCTACGGTAAAGATAATCTTACGTCTTTGAGACGTATTGATATTTACAAGTGCCTATTGGACAAGTTTCCTTATATAAACTTTTTAAAAGTGATTGGATAATTAGTTTGGAGTTTTCTACTACAAATAAAACTAAAATAATAATCAGAAATGGAATAAAATTTAAAAAAAATAAAAAAATAAATTTGTAAGCCACAAAAACAAACACAACAAAACAAAAAAACAAATTAACAAAAATTATTAAGCCTTTCTTTATTGAGTAATTATGTTCATTTTAGTATAATTTTTTTTTTTTTTTAACTTAATATTAAAGATTAATTAGAATTACTAATTAACAGTTTAATATAAAAAATCAACAAGCCTTGTGTTTAAATCACATTTAGGTACAGCCTTTACATACATCAGTTTTGTGGTAACAATAAATGCTTTTTTGCATTTATAACATGTCATTTTCGACATCCTCCGAGATTCTTCCGATGTCGAGACTATTACTTCAGCAGCAATTTCGTCGAACAATTCGTCTTCGGTGTCACTCTGTACGTCATCTTGACCCAAGTCATCTTCTACTTCACTATCAGTGTCTGAAGGAATTTCATCTTAACTATACTCCAATATTGCTTCAATTTGGTTAATATCAAGAGCACTGCGTCCAGCCATTGCAGTAAATTACTAAAATTATCTAAAACATAAAAATTACTGATAAATAAGAAGAACTATTCCTACAGGGAACGTAGTTCAAAAGTTACTCAAAGGATCATCTTTCAGGATTATCTTTCCAGGGTTAATATTTCTGAGCGAATAGGTTTCTCCGTATATCTTAGACCGCCCCATTTAAAAAAAAATAACCCGACCGAAACACAATTTCAGCCGAAACCGTAAACGAATATTCCGAGAAACCGAAACTGATGAGATGACAGAAACTGACAAAAACTAAAAATAATTTTCCGATATTGTTAAGAACTATCTTTCGATAATGTGATGCTAATTGTTATATTCAACGATTAGTCGATTACACAAAAATTATAACATACATAGACGTACGAGACAGTCTGTTTTTGATCTTCTATCAAAATCGTCAGCTTCTAAATGCTAGATTTCGTCGAGCCAAATATTCGGACACTACTTGGCCGAAACTGAAACTTTAGCCGAAACTATTTTTTTTTTTTGATCGAAACTGAAGCGAATCTTCGGTCGGTCTTAATGATTGGAATGGAATTATTCGTTGGAAGTAAATTTGCAAAATAAAAGCATATACCGTTAAATTTTGATCGTTTTAATCGCGTGGAGAGTCTATTCGGTACATGAAACACTATTTGTAAAGATAAAATTAAAAAATATTTTTTTGTAGGGATCTGTAGTCAACTATAATAATTATAATTAATTTATTAGCAGAAAGGCAAGTACATCTTATCTATCGTAAACAAAATACAATGTATCAAATAAATTATAAACTAGTAACCCTTATAGTTTCGCCATGTCTGTCTGTCCGTCCGTCCGCGGATTATCTCAGTGACCGTACTAGAAAGCTGAAATTTGGTACCAATATATATATCATACACGCCGACAAAGTGGTAAAATAAAAACTGGAAAAACATGTTTTATTTGGGTAACCCCCCTACACGTAAAATGGGGAGTGATTTTTTTTTATTTCAACCCTAACGTGTGTTACATTGTTGGATAGGTATTCAAAAATGTTAATATTTTTTGGAAATAATCACTCTCAAAGAAAAAAAAATGTCCCCCTCTAACTTTTGAATCATAAGTTTAGAAATTATGAAAAAAATTCAAAAGTAGAATTTTATAAAAACATTCTACGAAAATAATTTTGAACTTGATGCGTTGAACAGTTTTTATAAAGTTGTAAAAAATAATTTCTGAACTAAGTTTGTAATTTAACCGTATATGCAAGCATTATTTTTTTAACTTGGTTTGTATATTTTATTATCATGAATTTATTTTCTTACAAATAAGGAAAGAATTATTAAAATCGGTTCAGCCAATCCAAAATTACCACTGAAAACCCAATATACATAACCCGTCTAGTTTGTAACCCAATTTCTCGAGAGATGTATGGCGCTGTACTTTGGGCTTAATTAATTATTTCTTAATTTGTTCGATAGATGGCGTTGTGCAATTTCGTCATCTTTTTAGAAGTCGATGTTAAGATCCTCTGAGCTTTCATGACCCTCCGTGATATGATCGTTAATTTCTTTAACTTGTACGGGAAAAAAATTGACGTCGTTTAAGGGTTCTGTCAAATTGTGAGAAATTGGGTAATTGAATTTTATTAAATTATATTATGGGTAAAATTTAACTTCTTGAGAATATTGTTAATATTAATTTGTATGTACACGGTTACTTGATACGTACAACTACTAACTAATTACGATTTGATGTAGGCATACATAGTGTTGCCTGTACAGTATATAGTTACATTGAACACTTATGGACACTTATTATGACGGACGGGAAACTACGGAACCCTACACTGAGCGTGGCCCGACACGCTCTAGGCCGGTTTTTTCAAACTCTAATTAATTTAAGAAGGTGCGAAATTATTTTCTTTAAGTAAACGTCAGTTGAGCAAGTGCAATGATCTGTAGGTAGTTAGTAAGCAACAACTGACAACTACTTACAAGGTACACTCGTTTGCTATAAAAAAAACTTTTTGCTTTCAGATGGCCTCGGATCGGAGCCTTGACAACAATTTTTACGCGAATGGGTGCTGAAAACTTCGGGCAAGGTGTGTATCTTTGAGGTTTTATATTACATAAGTAAATAATACTAAATTTAAAATGATGATACATTTATTTTTGTCTTCTTTTCCCGTCTGATGCATACTGAAGCATATAACCATTGATATCTGATTATTTGAAGAAAAGTCAATACTCGTTTTGAAATTGGGTTTTAAAATGACGTTAAATATTGGAGGTGACTTGATTTATTAGCAGCATCACGACAGTATTTGAGCTAAACCGGAAATCTCAGACATCACATTGTTTCGCCAAGTTATACGCCTCATATTTTATAGTTCATTCTTCATAACTTCCGCTCCAAGAATGATAGCTAACAAATTAAGTCATTGGGAATACTAGATTTTGAAAAGAACTTGTGCTGACTTCTTTTTCAATTAGTAACTAAGTCGTTTATTAAACTGGATGCATAATTATGCAGCACTTATAATGTTTTGATTTTCACAGTGCAAAGAAGAACTGTCGGCGGGTCCCCGACGATTACCGTCCGCGCAAAATATCTATTTCGAACAAACTAATGGAATGTGGGTAATATAGATGATTTATTATGCATATTATTTAACATTTTTGCATATATTTTTAATTGATTTCAATGATGATTCTATTTATTTGTCTTCTTTTCCCGACTGAGGCATAATGAAGTATAATTATTTTGTTCTGATGTAATTACTTTTAGTTCGAAATAATACGTTCCGATTGTAGATGTAATGTCAGTTGTTTTTTTCTTTTTTGCAGATATCAAAGAAGAAAAGGAAGTGCATTCTTAAGAAAAACCAACCTTTTGCTTATTAATTATTATTTATTCAATGATTACTTTGTTACCGACTAAGCATAATATTTTTACGTACCTTTGTTTCTACGCTATATCTAAATTTTTTATGTATAATTATGTACTTCTCAGTTCCAAAAAATTATTTTTAAACCAATTCCCGTATTTCATAGTGAGAAGTAGTTATGCATAAGAAAGCTTACTTGTATTTATTTATACCTAAAGTATTACAACACGATAATATACGTTAGAATCTCATTAGTTTTGTTTTATTCCACTGTTCATCTACTAAATCCTTTATAACTAGACGCTTGAAAAGTGCAAGATTAGAGCAAGTATTAGTGTCTGTTTTAACTAAAACTTATATTGGGGTGTTTATTAAATTGCCCGGATATCAACACGCATGCGGAATTGCCCCGCATGCGGTGCTGATACCCGGGATCGCGTCCGGCGTGCGTATTGCACGCATTACAATTCAGTACAAAGGTCTGATGAAATCAGACCTTTTTGACCCAACATAAGTGAGTGAGTGTAAGGATACAGGTGTATATTTACGTGCATTTGCCCAGTAAGGCCCCGCAGAATCTACGTTTTAGGTGCTCACCAATCGAATGTATTCGCTTCTAGGATCATATGTACCGCTTTCTTTTTCAATGTACCTCTGTACTTTTGAAGAAATATGCAAAGAAAAAGGGTGTGTGTGTGAACTGAGGGACCATACTTGCATTTCGCAAAATAAAAATCTAAAGATTTAGTAAAAGTCTTAAAACAATTGTAAAACAAGTCTGGGAATTTGTAAAAATATACAAAAAAAAAAAAATACAGCCCTTAAAGTGTGTGTGTATTTGAACTGAGGGACCATACTTGCATTTCGCAAAATAAAAATCTAAAGATTTAGTAAAAGTCTTAAAACAATTGTAAAACAAGTCTGGGAATTTGTAAAAATATACAAAAAAAAAATACAGCACTCAAAGTGGGGTCCCTCAGTCCTCACAGACTATCAGCCAGATCTCGAAAAGTATCTGGAAAATTAAAGTATTGTGATTACAGACTTTTAGTAAAAAAATTGCAAAGAAATTTACAAAATTTCAGACCACAAAACACCAAAGATAAAAAAAATATATAATAACTAAACTGTGGTCCCTCAATCCACACAAGAGAGAAAAATATTTTAGCGAATATTACCGAATCTAATACATAAAATCTTTCCTTTTCTGCACCAAGTTTTTGTAAAAGTAAAGCATTTTGTAAAAATATTTAAAAAAAGAAATCGACGAAAGAAGATAGCGGTTCTTAAAACGGGTCCCTCAGTTCTCACATTCACAGATATTGAACATGTACTAGCTGCTAGACGAGAGGAATATCCGATTCCGTGAGGATGATGCCGCACAGGCACCATGTAAATGTATTGCGTATGGCGTATGATGCCCGAGAGGATACAAAACTAAAACATAAAAAACTCGGCTAAAACGATATTTGTCAAGTGAGTAAATAAATGTGTCTTTATTTGTCACCCATATCATGCCCACAGTGTTCGTTTCAAGTAATTTCGTAAATTAGGCGACTTCAGTGGTTGAAAACCTAGTGGTCGACTCCCATTTTATTATTGATTATAAGTTTGTGAATTCTCACAAAACACGTCATCGTCGTCGCATTGAGTTTCGACTTCTGATTGAGGAATATATTTCATTTTTTTTCTGGGTAACTCTACAAAAAAATAAAAAGGTTGTCAATTAAACGCTTAACAAAAATCTACATACATCTACTATCATAAATAGGTAGACATAGATATTTTTTATCAATAACAATACATTTACATTCTTATTCAAATAAAACACTTCATAATCATGTAAGTGTATGTAGGTACGAGTAGAATATTTTTGATTCATTAGAATCGGACTTCCCATTCAGTTAAATGTTCTATATTACAGTGTTTTATAGAGAAACAATTTTATCATCAAAGTAGCGAATTTAAAATTGTTTCCCTACAAAACACTGTATAATAAATAAATATAACCTCGCTGCAAACTCAAATGGCACGTAAACAAATTCTATAGAACACTTTTGAATAAATAAATTCATAAAATAATGCAAAAAGGTTTACAACCCCTGATAGAAATTAGTCACTTACCTTCCATTTCCATAAAAACACACAGATAGTTACTTTTACACGCACTGAACGAATTTACTGACCGTTTACGTTCGATACCCAATGGCAAATGACTCTTAGCAAGTGGAAACACGAAAAAAAGCTAAAAGTTACAATTCACGGCGGATGATTCCCCAGGGGAATCATCTAATTCTCTGGCGCTTGGTGCCCCACAGGTATCACGGAATTTTTGTTCGACGCCAAGCACTAAAGATTGCTACAAAGACCTCCGCACGGAATCGGATATCAGGAACTCTAATGTACTCAACTTTTTGTAAAAAGTTTCTTCTAAATAATAGGTACCTATCTAAAATTGTGTATATCTTACCTCTTAGCTGAGAAAATACATTTTCTTTAATCCTACGAAAATAGACAGTAATGTGCAGTGCCGTAAATAGGGCGATGCCTGCCACCGGTGCCCAGGCACAGGGTGTAGACTCTGGGGGGCGCAAGAATGGCCAGACTAGGCAGGACTATTATTTTTTCATTTTGCTCCTGATTGCTTCTGACAAGTACCCGCTGCGCCTTCTTTGTTTTTTAGTTTTCTTTTCCTACTGCATCGGCCTTTTAGTTTTGCTGACAGTCTGTGAGGGACGCGTATACTACGCACTTTTGATTGGTCTATACGGGATTACCGGACGGAGATCTACCCATTTCTCGTCATCCACAAGCTTGCACTCACGGTGGCCATAATTAGCCCTGCGACTGCATTAGATTGCGACTACAACTTACATTTTTATACTGGCCTGTTGGTGATTAGTGGCCCTGCCGGAGGTCGTGGGTTCGATTCCCACCCAGGACAAAATGTTTGTGTTATGAGCACGATCATTTGTTCTGTGTCTGGGTGTTATTTATTTATAATATGTATGTATTTAGAAATATATAAGTATGTTTATCAGCTGTCTGGTACCCATAACACAAGCTCTGCTTAGCTTGGGACTAGACGGTGTTGTTTGATAGTTGTGGAATATATTATATATATAATATAATATATTATTATGAAATGGTGTTAATAATAAACACAAATGTGATTGCAGCAATTCCGGAAGACTTGCATAAGCAACCAAAAGTATAAAGGCCGAGTTAATGCCTGTATTCTCTAAAATATTATTCAGAAAACAGGGATTATAAAAGTATATAGCTAAAGAAACATACATACATATTTAACATAATTTACTTATATGTTATTTATTATATATATGTATAAATTGCAAAATCGTCTCAAAAACTCCCTTCCTCCTCTTATAGTATATACAAATATATTTGCATAACCTTTTCTTTGACCTGATCATAGCTAACTGTAATAACAAATATACATAATTATAATAAGATATAATATATTAATTGTATACACAATATAAGGTTGCTATTCCGACAATTTTGCTATGATCTGGTCTAATTTCAGAAGTTCTTCATTATACTTAATTGATTTCTGCATTAGACAAAAGAGGTTCATAGAAGCAGATGTGCACAACATGATTTATTCGAGATGAATTCAAACAATTTCTATAAATAAATAAAAAATAAATTTGATTATTGTAAGGTTTTTTTTTGTTATTGTAAGGTAAGTATTAAACACTCAGATAGGAAAAAGAAATGTTTTTTTTTAAATAAACATAACTTTATTTCAAATATTTTTTTTTTAAATAGCGTATCAACATGTTTCCTCCTCACAAATAATATAAATTGTCTACAATACAAGGCAACGTATAACATTAAATGCGCAAACCTCAGACACTCCAAGATTTTTAATTCAGTTGACCTAATTCTGAGAAAAAAGTCATTAAAAAAAATTAAAGGTTTTATGTGCTGTTTTGTTTACTGGCAATTCTGATCATTTCTTGCGTCTGCGTCGACTGATTGATTTGTTTTATTCAAATTGTCTTATTCATGGTACTTGATGCAAAATTCGTATGTGCATTGAAATAATATTACATTATGATGTGTGTAATGTAGGAGGTTACCGTCGAGGCGGGTGACGAGGGTCTTAAGAGTGCCAAGAACGGTAACCATTCATTACTTACGTGTGTCATACGATGTTTTTCAATACACTTGTGAAGAAAAATAATTTCGCTAACTTATATTACATCGGTAAAACTAGTAAGTTTGCACATTTACACACATATACACATTTTTACTAAATCCACACACACTTTTCAGCCCGGCCCCCGTGTAACTTGAAAAGTATAAAGCGTATTAAAAAAATTCTTCAACACAAGGAATGTACTCTATTAACACGTTATATTTACCGCAATAGATATTATGAATTCGTATTAACAAATAATATATAGGTGTGCATAGGGGGCCGTGCAGAAAAAAACATTTTTATGAAAATAGCTAAAAAAGACAAAACAGCCTTAGCCAAAAACTATCTATTAAAAAATAATTTATGTTTGGTAAATAACATATGTACCGCTTTAGTTTCTCATATAACTTGCTAAATTTTAAAATATGACCAATTTCAGTTCGTTCAGCACGGCCCTCTAAAGTTGTCTATATCTTTTTAATTCAGTTATGCTTCTTTACAAAATTCGGCTTTCCGAATTATGTGTAGGAGTACATTCGTTCCAAATTATTTGCGATTCTGCTATATTAGCACTTTAAAAGATAAATTCGATCTAAAATATCATATATTACAACTGATGGGGTGACCATGATTCCACGCTTTGATTATGACAGGTAAATAATCAAAGATTCCACGTGAAAATGGATAAAAAAACAGCTAAGGCTAAGAACTCACGATTCGGTTTTCACCCACGTCCGCCGCGCGGTTTGGACCTCATTAAAATGTGAAAGATATTGTCTTTAGGTACTGCGTTTATAAATTCTGCGGCAGAAATGTAGGTATATATGTAAAAAAAATTGACGTCGCGTTTTATGCCCGCGGTGTGCGCAGTTGTTTGCGGCTCCCACTACACCGACGCGACGGGCAACTAGTACAATCGCGCAAGCCGCGGTCACCCGCAGTCTCGTCAGGTTGCGCCTGCACGCCCTGAGGTCAGTTTTAGGCGTCTTCTTTTTTAATTCGTCTGTGAAGTAAGTAGGTATAACGCAACAGCTCGTATGTGGTGTGTGTCCATGGCGGTCTGAAACTCAACTGATAATCTGATAAAATTAAAGAATCTATTTAGTTATAAGACATTTATTTAGGTAGAGCCCTTTCACATTTCGGCATTACGCAAATTTAGGTATTTTATGCATCGAGCGGGCGGCGAACTACGTGAGCGATATTTTCATTCATGCTTCTAGCAGTCTCGCTCGCACTATGATATTGTGTATACGGCGGCTAAACGATCTTGATCTTTCGTAATTAAATTATTCAGAAAGAGGTTAGAAGATAGATATTTTTTTTTAATGTCGTTTTTAAATATGTTCAAACAAATATTTTTAATATTCTGCAGTATTCGATAAACAATCGATTGTAATATATACTATTCATAGCAAAAATAGATTTTTAAAGTTGTATATATTTATTTTTAATTCATATAAATTAGTGCTCGACTGTGATCCAACCTGATGGTAAGCAGTGTTGCAATCGTTGATAACTAGTTTATTAAGTGTATTTTCAGTCTAGCCTTAATTTTATGGTAGTATGGTTGAAATCTTATCGAATAAATGAAACAACAAAATGTATTATTTATTTTATTATTTGATACAGTCAGACATCATATTTTTACATCAGAAAAATATTTCCCGCAAAGGCATTGATCGATCTTTTCTTGAGTCGATAACTTCTGGCAGTACACATTTTTCATAAAAAGCTTTTAATTTGGGTAACATTTTTAACGACCAAAATTCGTCGTCTTTGTAGATTGTTATAGTTTTTACAGGAAAGTCTGGTCCAGTCCATATGGCAAGTATGCAGACATTTTTATTGGATATATAAAGCTGTCCTTGAATTTGGTAGAACCAGTCATGACTTTAACTAGTCTAACTTTAATAAGTTCACTATCTGGTATACTAGTAAAGTGTGAACTTTATACTAATTGAAATATTATTTCAATTAGTATAAAGTTCACACTTTATTATAACTTCAATATAACGGTATATTATACCGTTCGAAAATAAATATTTACAAAGATCAAAAACTGCGTTCGTAGTTCACACGCACACAATAGCAATGCGGCAGCGTCTACGCGACAGTCGGCGCACACGACGGTAGTCACGGTAGTATCGGAACGAAAGCGCGCGGGAAAGAAACTGACATAGGTCCGACCTCGACAAGCGCTCGCGCGATACTAATCGCAGATGACCGGCGCAGTGAAATATAAAGTGTTTTTATTTATTTTATTAAAAAATAATAGTAGCGATTTAAAAAATAAAAATAATACTATAGTTTAAGCAAATGTTGATGATTATTTTGGTATAAATTTGAAGTCTAAATAATGTAGAACTTTGGAGATATTGGGGCTTGTTTTGAAGCCTTTTCGGTAGATAATTGAATTACGTAGTTTTTTTTTCTTTACATAAAAGGCATATAACGAAAATATTACCTATTATGATTGAAGTATAAGATATTTGAGAGCTAATAATATTTTTGTTTTTGACTGATATTTAGTAGAATCTCAAAATTAGAGCTCAGAAATGATGTCTCCGTGAATTTTTGCCGAAACATGTATCGGGAGAAAGCTTATTACTAAATAATTAAATAATTAATCTAAAATCAGTTTTGAGGTAATTGTAGTAGAGAAAACGAACTATATTAACCAAGAAATTGTTATTTCATACAACGAACATAAAACCTAAAATTTCAACGTAGAAAACTTGCAATTTCGTGTTTTTATGTAATACGCCTCTTAAGGAAATTAAATAAATAAATTGAATTACAGATTATTTTTATTGGGGTAAATAGGTATTATAAAAAAGTCATGAGAACTTTGTAATCTTTTATTGAATAAAAATATCTAGTAGCACTTAGCTTTTATCTTCCCAGGGTGCTCGCTTTATTCTTTTCCTTAAACGTCAGCCACTCTCATCTACCCCTGGAAATGTTAAAGACAGTGGTATTGCCTATATTGAAAAATAGAACTGGTGATGTATTGGATCAGGCGAACTACAGGCCGATTTTACCATCTATCCCAAGCAGCACAACAAGCTGTACAAGGGCTGTATATAGGTTTAGGTTTACACTCTAAGCTGTATATAGGCTGTATAAGCCTATATACAGACCTTCTAACTCTAAAAAGGGCCCACATATACAGCCTATTTACAGCGTTAAGTGTAAGTGGAGAATAAAAGCTGTATATTGGCTGCCTCTTCACAAATTTGTGATATTTGTAAGGCTTCACCTAAAGAAATGAATAAGAGGAGCCGAACGATTGACCGAAGCTGGTTGGAAATATGCCAGCTCCATTATTATGTTCAGTTCTTCACAGTACACAGTCATCTGCAGTAATGCTCATTCCGTTTGGTGGCTGCTGTGGTGAATGACACTGGCGCTAGTCCACTAAACAGTGACTATCACTTTTTTGGGGGTTAATTTTCGTTTAGGGCATTGTTTAGGTCCTGAACCAGGATTTAGCCAAATTGCTGAGCGATTGCGATTGTCGAACAGAATCTATTTTTCGTCGCAAGTAACAATTCGATCCAATATGCCTTTGCTTGTGTGCATGTTGAGCAGTGCGAGCCTCGCGCTGGCGGTCATTTGATTCGTGGGACACCCATATAACAATCTTGCCAATTCGACGCAAATGGGCCAATATTATTTTGATGCTAACATCGATTGCTGCTGCTAATTCAGCTGTAGATTGAAAACCATCAGCTTCCGCAATCGCCTTTAATTCGTCATTGTTGACTAAACACTACGCATTTCCTGGAACAAGTTTTGTGAAATATTTGTGTAAATCACGGAATTACCGAATGATAATAGAGTTTTTAGCTTTTTTTTCGCGTTGCCTCTCCATTAAACATCGCGTTGGAATGCTTTTGATTAAGCAAGGTATTGACCTTCAGTTCCTGTGCATTTGTTTAATTTTGGCACTGCACACATTGGTAGATACCTACATTAACACTATGAGCAGACACACCACGTACAGACACGTGAGACGACTACGGCGAGCAAAAAAAGAAATATTTTAAAATTTAATTTATTTATGAATCGTGAACGAAAAAAGTTTTATCAGAATCCAATTCTTAAATTTTGCTCATCTCTGCGTCACTGTGTGAAGTGTCCGATTAGTGGCAAATGGAAGAAAAAGGTGAATAATTATTACTTAAAACAAAATATTTAGTTATAAATTAGTATTGTACTTTAATGTAATTATTAAACTTTAAAGTTTTTACTTCACCTAGACTTAACTAAGACTTCGTAATACAAAGCAAAAAAAACCCTTTATTGATATGCAAATAAGGTTTTTTTGCAAACCGTACTTTTCACTCAAAATTTGACAGATCAAGGTTATTGGCTTTCCTATTCTTATTTCGAACACATAGTACTGACACACCACGTGTCAGTACACTACATTTTGATACAAGTGTACAAGTGCAGAAAGTTTGTAATTGCTACCGAGGGGGAATTCCCACGAGCCAAAGGCGAGTGTGTTATGGAGCCGAGGGCTGTATTGACAAATTTGCACGTGAATCAAACGACGTTTTTCAAGACACTTACGAAGAAATACTTTCTCTGAATATTACAACGCATTTTTGTTTATTTTGTACTGAAGAAAATTTTTCAAAGTTGTACATTTTAGTTTTGATTTAGACGTCAGCAGGCTTTCACAACTATTTGTTTACCTTAATCACAATATCTGGCGGCGACGGCGTAGCATCTAAAGAATTCTCTTCAAATCTTAAATTCAACATTTTTTTCACAAATAATACAAATATTTAGGTAAGATAATACCTTGTATTTAATAGACTTTAGAATAGATTTTTTCCCGCGTTTAATTTCTCACGTTGAAGAAGAGGCAAAGGTGTCAAACTGTTATACTTACATCCTAATATTAATAAAAATAGAAATTCAAATATAGTTATTTGAATTTAGAACGCCGATAAATGTTAATTTGTTGGTAATAACGAATTATTGTGTAAGTAATCATGTTTATTTATTATATTCTGTTCAAAAACACAATTTAAATTTTCATTAAATATAAAACCTTAAAAATATCCGCGAAATAGAATGAAAAAAGCCCTTGGTGTGATAAATTTTAAAAAGCACGCGGGTGATATATATGCCATGTCGAACCTAATTGTAGTGCGATAAGAGGCAGTTTTCGAGTAAGTGTAGGTATTGAAATTTTTTTTTTGACACCTTTTTTGCATGGTGAAAACAAAAAAACGATTAACTTATTAGACTAACAGCATGGCATGCTATATATAGCATGCTAAACTCACAGTTAACCACTAATTTTAAGGAAAACTTGTTGAAATTCGACTGAATTTTGTGAAAAATTGGGTGAAAATTTAAGTGGCTGACACAACAAATCTGTGGTAAACAGAAAAAAAAATTGTTTGTGATTTGTAATGACGGTGTTTGGCTTAGTAAGAATAAACACAGAATCCGTTTGGCTAAAATCTTGTTGACCTATTGGGATCGAAGCGTATTGGTTCCAAATTGTTCCAATAAACTTTAGCAATCGTTGACTTCTTCCGACTTGAATAAGAATCAATAAGAAAAACGAAAACTTCGTTAAATCAGTCCTGGTAAGTTTCTAGTCTTCACCGCGAGCAAATTCTGGTTCGCTATTAGTATAAAGATAGTAATCTCCTCTAATATTTGTTGGGACTGGGTAACCCATTTCGACAGAGTTTTCTTTGCATTCGCCATTTTCAAATTTGTCCCAGTTCTCACATGGATATGACACAAAAGGTATTTTGGAGTCTATAGACTCTGCAAAAAATTGCGTTGCGCGTCCGTGGCTACAGCCCTCTGGAAATAAATAATATCTTTCATTTAATTTATTAATTAAAGTAATTATATTTTTAAATATTGACATAGACGGGTTCCGAACTGCAATATATAATATCAAGCAAAAACAGCAAAAAAAGTCAGGTTTGTTGTAGCTAAGGGAGCCACCCTTAAATGCGGCCCAATAATCTGAAAATTTCAACTGATATAGCTATCACGATTCATGAGATCAGCCTGGTGTCAGGACAGATAAACGGATAGTGAAGTCTTATCAAGGGTCCCGTTTTTACCCTATGGGTTTTTTTAGTATAAAGTATATGAAATTATTCAATGACTTCTCCCGCTCTTGGGCGGAGCGCGAGAGCATATCAGACTTTTACTGACTAAAACCCACTCCTGTTGCTTCTTTGCCTTTGTTCCAGGGCCCCGGGGTTCTAAAAATATACCGATAATCTAAATATAATCTACTATTTGTTACACTGGACTGGCTGCCGTCAAAGTGCTTTTGTGCTCGTTTGATATCGCGCTGTCGGCCGTAGCGAATTTTTGCGGTAGGTACTAAACTAGTAATGTCGCGCTAAAGCAGGAATAACACGAAATTCGAACAAAATTAATTCTAAATACCAAAATACTTCTGAGTAGGTACTGTTCACTTCTTTTCAACCATTTGCATTTTAGGTCAAATTAATTCACTGGACGCTCCGCGAGCTTCAAATAGGCACAAAAAAATGAGCTGTCAAACTTAAGGAACGCCTCTCCAGTCGTCTATGTAGAGGTCAGTGGATCCAAGCCATTCAAGCTACTAGTAGTCTGAGGTCCTAAAAGAATCGCCTACTCATCGTGAATTCGTGACTCACTGTGTCTAGAATTACCTACTGCTTGCTTTACATTAAGCCTTGGACCCGACTGCCTAACCAGAGCCTTCAAACATTATAGATTTTTGTTTCCAATAGAAATTGCTGCACTAGTGCCTACATAATAGCCGAGTTACTACTAGGTACCTAGGTATGTTTAGCCTTATACACTTAAACCTTCCTCATGAGCCGCTTTATGTTGATGAAAATCGCACGAAAGCCCGTTTCAGTAGTTTTCGAGTTTATCTCGAACAGACAGACTAACGCGGTGGAGGACTTTGTTTTATAATAATATTAGTATGTAAAGATTGGTTTTCGTAATTTATGTGTCAGATAGGTATCCATTACCCACAGATATGTCAAAAACATTTACCTACACCTGAAGCATTTTAGTTCTATGATATAAGTGATTGTCAATCATTTCTGACTTACCTATTACTTGTTGTATCCCTTCGCAGCCAGGCTGCTTGGCTCTTCCGTTGTTTGGATAAAAGTCAGCATGGCCATGACTTCTATAGTACCCGTAGACTCCACCACAAGAGTGGATAATGTCTACAAACTCGGCGTCGCTTTTTTCAAGGCGATAATCTGGTGCCATTTGTGGAAGCTCAAAGAGAGGTCGAGCTGGATCTAGCCCTGTGAGTATGCAACCAAGTGTTGTAGACAACGAAGTACTTACATAATTATCAACATTATAAATTACAATTATTAATTACAAAGCTGGATGACACAATTTCGTACCTCGACGGATTTAGTCCGTCCATCAAGGTCAAGGAAACATGCTGTTTCGGCGTAATTTATTCGTTGTTAGTAGTATAATAATCTATTTTATATTAAAAAAGCGCGGCAAATAAGTGGAACTAAAATGGCCGTCGTCGTCTATGGTTACGCGCAGGCCTTCGATTGAGACCCGAAAATCTGTTAGACCCAGCGCACACCGCTGGAGGCGCGGCGGAGCGCAATTGAAGACAACAATTTAATATAAACCTTAACTGCCTTGACATACGGTCTACAAAAGAATAAATTCGCATGCGGCGCTCGGAGCGCCTTCAAACTACTACAAGAGCATGCGCGCAAGTGCTCCAGTCGCCGCCATGCGCGACTGCGCTCCGCTGCACTGCTCTGCGCTCCGCTGCATTGCGCCGCGCGCGGCTGGCTGACGGTCAAATGCCTCTCTTCTTTTTCTTTTCCATTTTTCTTCTTCTTCTTCTTCTGCCAGCGCAGCAATAATAATCATGTCCCAGTCCACATGCATTACGAACGAGAGCGAGTTGTCTGTGCAAAGTATCGATCAGCACTAAATGACATGACCGCGGTCGGAGTAGCTGCGCGCCGCCACGCTCCTCTGTGCTCGAAGGCTCTCAAGGGCTCTTGGCGCCGCTCGAAGCCCGCGGAATCCGCCCGCGCGTTTCAAGGAAATGCGCTCCGCCGCGCCTCCAGCGGTGTGCGCTGGGCCTTAGTGCGCATTCAAGGTCGATCGCCATTTGGTTCAACTTTCAGCGTATTGTAGCAGCTATAAGCATCTACTTTTTAAATTCAAAAGTTAAGAGCATTGTAGTGTGGTGATTGAACTATTTTATGACGCTATTTTTGATTTGTGAACTTTGAAATGATCATTTTTTCGTCAGAGGTGGTCTGCGAACCACAGTTTGGCAACGAGAAAATTCTCTAAAAGGATATGATAGAAAAGAAGGTAGGTTGGTGTGATTACCTGTGATTCGATGTATTCTTTGGTTTGAAAATAATGCTGTATAACCCATGACATGTGAGCCTAAGCTGTGACCCATCAAATGCATGACCTTTCCGTCCACATTATATGTTCTTGCAATAGAGTCTAGTAGTTTTGCTGTTCTTTTCCCCACATATCTCGTACTAAATGCTGACCAGGGATAAACTGGATTTTTTGCTATTTCGCTCCAATCAATGGTAATGACATTGAAATCGGCTTTTCTCAAGAAAGCGTCCTTTGTTTCCTGGAGCCATTCCACCTTCTCGTGGGAGAACCAGCCATGCGTCACAACCTTGACGTCATTAGACGAGTTAAAGTATTGACTTGTAAATAGTGTATTGTCTTCGGGAATTTCTAATTGTTCTGCAACAGTGTTCCGTCT
This sequence comes from Leucania comma, assembly GCA_958295575.1. NCBI lineage: Eukaryota > Metazoa > Arthropoda > Insecta > Lepidoptera > Noctuidae > Leucania > Leucania comma. The sequence goes on from OY282469.1 coordinate 10,248,254, forward strand.
ACAACAGAAATATCAAGGCAACTGTTACTTACCTACGTAGGTACTTAAGCAAAATATAAGAAGTAGAACCGTATGTGGCCGTATCTTGCTGACTTTTAGACTATGACAGTGAGGTAGGGACTTCATGATTGAATGCTGCTCACCTGGTGTACAAGTAAAAGTATGCGTCTCCGAGTATCATGCCACGCGTTTCCTGCGGTAGTGCAGAGAAGTTCATGGTGTGGGTGTTGCCTTCATCATCGTAGAAGTATATCCATTCGTCTCCATATTCGGGCCCTTGTTCATTCTCATAAGGGAGGGCAGCTGTATAGGAAACTGTAATTTCAAAGTTACTTTTCCCTCACATTGAATCGTTACTAGGTTTTATTTTGTACGCATAATAATGTAATGTAAGAAAGAAAATACATTTATTTGGCAGAAGCAATAATCGTAACTAAAAAGTGTAAAGTAAATAAATAAAAAATAAAAAAACCGACTGTGTAAAAAATAACTACGCAATAATAAAAATGAACGAAAAAAAAAACAAGTTCAGAAGTGTAGAAAGCAATCTAACAGTCACAACATAAAAAAAAAATCATTATCAATATCTACACACTTATAATAGAACAAAAATAATAAATGCTAATACGAAATGGCAACATTCGGGATTCTAATTTAATTCTAATTACGGTACAACCATAATTATATTGCACTATCTTCTGCCAGCGGCTTCGCCTGCGTGAAAGTAGAAAATATACATTATAGATACCTTGTACGACAAACGAGAGTAAGACCAAAAGTTTGTTAGAGAAATTTTATCCTGAGTAATAATCTTATCGATTAGTATAATAAAATAGTGAGGGTTTGGTTTTTTAAATTTTAATTGGTTCGAGTCCCGGTCCCGGGTGAGGTAAGCGAGTTTTAGAAAAATTTTGAATGCAGTTTGGTTTCTTTTTAGAAATAAATTATAATAATAACTTTATTTGGGACCAATTAATCCATATAGTGTTAGTAACAGTAACATTACAATTGCTTATAGTGTTAGTTAAAATCGGAGAGCTAAAGCTCGCTGCAACAGTTTTTACGATGCTGTCCCTAACTCTCCTTAGCATCGAAGCAGTGTTTTTTTCGAAATAAAGGAATGTCTCATTTAAGTAAAATGAGCCAACTTAAGGATTTATGGTAGATTATCTCTAGGGCTCGACTTATTTTTTCACACTGTACATCTTCTCTGAGTAAAATATGATAATATGAAGCTGAGCTGAGATGAAGCTTTTAAATGATGAAAGAATTTTAAAATCACTCCAGTAGTTTTTGAGTTAAATCGTAACATATCTACGACAAACAAAAAATCAACTTTCCTCTTTTTATTATTAGTTTCGGAAACATTGTCTATTTTGGACCAACTGGGAATTGGGCGAACTGCGAATTGGACATTTTTTTGAACATTGGACCAATCGCGCGCGTCGTCGCGTCTGTTTATTGCGTTCATACAGCTAAACAGATAAGGCGGGGATTTTGTTTTATAATAAGTAATGATTTGGTTTTTTTTAATGACATGCATATTATTATAAAATACAATTGCTTTAGCAATTTGTATTTTTTGTAAATCGCTTGTCTCAAAATTGACGGCGAGTTCTCCTTTGACGAAAAGGTCTGTAGTACCTATATAGTGTAGAGTTATAGTTAGGCTTGTCAGTTGTCGCTGTCAGTGAAACATTCTGTAGCTGGAAAACCCTGGTGTACGAGTAAGTGACGTAGATGAAAGTTCCTGTTGGCCAAAAATCCATGGGTGAAAGATTCTACTGGGAAACAGAAATAAATGAATTGTCCTATCGACGAACAGTCCAATAAGTTTAATAACGAAGAGACTAAACTATTATAGAAACACCGACTTCCGAAATTAAAGTTATTTTGCACTTTTTTGTGTTTCTTTCATTGAAGTCGGTTGTATTGTTTTTTTGTATAAAGTTTTTTTATTTCACACTTTTTAGTTGTAGTACCTTAAACAGATACCTAGTACCCCTCAGTCAAACTTAAACATGTCAATTCTAATTATACCAAACACGGCTAGGATACACGGATTTATTACAGAATTCCGGTTCTTACCTACCTTCCGATTTCATCATCACATTAGTACTATGTATCCCCTCCCCTTCTTCCTTCAGTCACTCACCGACATGTAAGTACGTAGATACATGTATAAACAAAGCGATTCTACTTGTTACGACAGTTTTGCTATGATTTTTTGAAGAGTTCCGCTCTTTATCTTCGTAGTTCATCATCAGATCATAATAAAATTTCTGTGATCAAAATAAAATCTTTAATGATCACCGATATCTCGGTCAATTGTGGACAGATTTCGAAAATTTTTGTTTTGATTGAAAGATTATACTTCCGAATTCATCATTCATCATTTAAGCCAAAAGACGTCCACTGTTGGACATAGGCCTCCCCCAAGCGTCGTCACAATGGCCGGTCCTGTGCGTCTCGCATCCATCGGACTCCAGCTACCCTGACCAGGTCATCGGTCCACCTTGTGGGAGGCCTTCCAACGCTGCGTCTTCCGGTACGCGGCCGCCACTTCCGAATTAGTCCCATAAAAATATCTTTTTGATCTGAAGATTAACTACGAAGATATAGAACGAAACTCCTCTGCAGAACTGTCGTAACAAGTAAAGTTGCTTTGTTTATAGATGCAGTCGGGTGACTGAGGAAAATGGGGAGGGGATACATAGAACTAATCTGATGATGAAGCCAAAAGTTAGGTAAGAACCGGAATTCTGTAATGAATCAGTGTATCCTAGCCGTGTCTGCTATTATTAGAATTGTCATAATAATTTGAAGATAGAAACGAATGGCGGAAGGTATCTATCTATTTAAGTTTGGCTGAGGGGTATTATAACTAAAAAGTGTGAAATAAAAAACTTTTTACAAAAAAAAATACAACCGACTTCAATGTAAAAAAAGACACAAAAAAGTGCAAAATAATAATAGTTTAGTCTCTTCGTTATTAAACACCGACTTCCGTAATTAAAGTTATTTTGCAGTTTTTTTTTGTGTCTTTTTTACATTGAAGTCGGTTGTATATTTTTTTTTTTTAAAGTTTTTTGTACCTAGTACGTACGTTTTGATTTCGAAGTCGATATTTTTTTTTGATAAATCCAACAAAATTGTTGCATTTAGAAAGTAAAATCTACAGTAGATTTTACTTTCGCGTTTTATTATAAGAGTTCTTCCCATAGTGACACTGAGTAAAATATAAATTGCGCAGAATTATGAGTTCAGTTCTTTTCGGGTTTTCGGTTATACGAAGTATAAGTACGATTTTTTTCGCATAGCAGTTTTCAATTAAATAAATATAATTACCGAATTTCCACGACATGAAAATGATACACAGCTCAGCAAACATTTCGTCAAGTTGTATCTATGTGTTGGCACCAAGTCTTCGACTAATTTAGGATAATTCAAGACTATCCAGGAAATGTATGTAAGTATCTGTCTCTTATCAAAAAGCATGTTTTACAATTTTTTATCACTTACTCTACGTTTTGCCAACTAGGTAGGGAATGTGACGGTTTCGGTGTTTGTAGATAGTAAGAAGTTTTTGTGTTTTGTAAGTACAAAACACACAATTTTGTACCAAATGAATTTTGAACGTGGAACCTAAGACAAAAACACGCTTGTTAGTACGATACGACTACCTACAGAAAGCAACGCTACTGAAAATCTCTATTCCTAGATAGCACGTTTCACCGAAAACTTTGTTTATAGAAAACATTGTGTGTAGATATCTCGGTCCATAGGAAGCATTGTTGACAGAGATCTCTGCTCGTAGATAGTTTCCAAATACCTTTTTTTTAAGGTGGGAAATCAAATGACTTCCCCCTTTCTGGGTGGAGCGCGAGGGCATGTCAGACTTTTACTGATTACAAGCACCGTGTCTTTCAGTTGCCCTATACGTTCTAAGACCACGGGTTTCCTTTTCAGAAAATGTCCGCGGCCCTAGCGGGTATCAGGTCTGCTGGGCCCGTACGGTTTGCTGACATCTCATGAATTTTCATTCTTTCATTTGATAAAGTCCAATCTACAAAGCCTGGAACAGAAGTGTAGGGTAACCAGCCTTTCGGTATTTTACAGGATGCATTTTGGAGAATAGAGAGTGTACGCGGGAATCGCATATCCATCGAACAACCCGACGTATGGCGAGTACCCACCCTAACATTGTTAATACCTCTACGGTCCAGACTACGCGTTTCGTATAACGCATACATTGAAGGACTAGAACTATTTGCCTGCTGCAGACTTGTCGTCCCACAGTATGCCGTCCGACTATAATTTAGGTATCTTAAAAGCTAGAGTGAATAGGCTGCTAATAAATTAATGGGTCTTGCCATCAACGATTGCATCATTGCTTATCATCAGGTGGGATCGCAGTCAAGCATTGGTTTATAATAATAATAAACCTTTATTGTCAGGCAACTAAGGCCCATAGATAAAATACATAAATAACCTTACAAAATTAAACTAATACATATGAAGAAACTACAACAAATTATTAATTAAAACTATTACACACAAAGTAACGGCGTCGAGCTCCGCTGCGAGGTCGGTATACTTCCACGAAATTGTCGATACACGACACGCTTCGGCCAAAACTCTCTTTTGAGGCAGGTTTCCAAGTGGTTAGTCGGCACCCGCAACACAAACGACTTGAAATTTGTGTTATGGCGCGGCTCTAACTGCACCACTCTTTTGAGAGTGGTCCAGTTGGTCTTCACACGTACATACTCCACGATATCCTCAACCTTCGTGGTGTGATGTAGCCTCGAACGTACAGCTGCGTCGTGGGTATTGCTGGACGCAGCAGCATGTTGGCCCCTGCCAGCGCGGTAGCGCACTGGTTCTGACAAGTAGGCTTCTTCTCCTTCTTCTTCTCTTAACAGATACTTAACAGTCAACAGTTTAGGTCTTTAACAGTTGTTATTGGGATTTAGAATCCCGAAAGTAGGTCTCGAAATTCATTTCTATGGCTGATTTTATCTTAAAACCTTATTATAAATATGCATCGAGTTCGTGCTTTGGGCAGTGGCGAACCAGAGGTAATTAATGGTCCCGACTTACGAGAAGTAGGTCGTGGGACCAAGTTTCAAACCCAGGCAGCACCGTGTATTTTTCTTTTATCACCACTGCTTTCAAATCGGTGAAGAAAAACCGTCTTGTTCTAGAACCAAAACTTCAAAGTTATGTGACATCACTAAATCGCACTGGGCGCGCGGATTGTGGAGCATACTCTCACTACTAGAGAGAGGAATCTCGAATTCCAATAGTGGGAACTTTATAAGTAGTAATAGCTTTTCCTTCCATACATAATACTTATATAGCCTATGTCACTCAGGAATAAAGCTGCTTTCTATCGTTGAAAATATTTTAGCAATCTGTCCAGAACTTTAAAAAATTACCTCCTACAAACAAAAAACAAACTTACTTCTTTATAATAGGTACTAGCTTCTGCCAGCGGCTCCGCCCGCGTGTAAGTCGCTTTCTCCATTCAAACTTCCAACCCCCGTTTTACCCCCTTAGGGGTGGAGTTTCGTAAAATCCGTTCTTAGCAGACGTCTACACCCTATAAGGAACCTACCTACCAAATTTTAAGTTAGTAAGGGTGAGTTTCTGAATTGAGTATTTTGAGTTAAGAACGTCTCAAACCATACTTAAATGGTAAATTTTGACAGCTCTATAGGCTAAAGTAGAATTTGAGTAATTCTCAACTTCAAATGCTTAATTCAGAAATCGGAGGTAAGTGTTATAGTTTCTGAGATTTCGTGATCAGTGAGTGGTATTTCGCTTTTAACATACCAGCCAAATAAGTATTTTTTCAATACACTTGCTCAGAAAGTGGCTCTTATTGCACTACATTTAGATATATAATGGCACCTGTTACCAAACCGTGACATTTTGATTACCATTACGCACTAGTGCTGTAATGTAGCTATAACCTTTTTGTTCAACCTCTTTGATCGCAAATCAAATTTTGAATACGAAAAAAATCATATTTATTTATTAGGTTGCGTTCGTTCAATAATATTTTGTGTCTTATTATTTATTTCATGCAATTTCAACTATTTTGACTTGTAAAAACGATGTACAATGCGGTCCAAATGAGAATAGGTTCGATTGCCATGTTGTGACGTCACGTCGAACTGTCAAATTGAAGAAATTGGGTACAGTGAGCAAAAAAAGTTTTTTTTAAAATTTGATTTATTTACGAAACGTTAACGAATTTTTTTTTATCAGAATTCAGTTCTTCAATTTTTCTCATCTCAGCGTCACTGTGTGAAGTGTCTGATTAGTGGCAAATGGAAGAAGAAGGCGAATTATTCCTAACAATGGAAATAAGAAAGAAAATTTTCGAGTGAAGTTTATTGGCTGTATTTATAATAAAATAAAATACTGCAAAAACATTAGAAAATGTTATATAATCCGTATTCTATTGTCACTAAAAATGACATTATCGTAGAAACTTTTCACGCAAGAAAACAAAAAACGACTTGGCAATTTGATCAAAAGGCTATGTGGCCAGCTTTCAGCTATGGATAAATTAAAAAAAAATTAGATGCTCGCCTATGAACACGGATTTAATTTTTTACCGCCATATTGTGAGAAATGTTACTAGTTTTGCTGTTATGATAATGGTTAGCTAAATTATTTTCTTCACAAGTGTATTGAAAAAAGTCGTATGATACACGTGAGTAATTTATGGTTACCGTTCTTGGCTCTCTTAAGACCCTCGCCACGGCTCGGGTCTTAATACCGCCTCGACGATAACCATGTACATTACACACTTGTATCATAATGTACTATAGTAAAACAACGTTATGTTCGGATGACAGTACACTTTAATAATGGAGAACACCCCTTTGTAACAGTTCACACACAAAACAATCAAAGAGAACTATTATATACTTAATTATATGGAAAATTATTATCTCTATAACGTGCCGGCAGGCGTCTCGGTCGCACATTGCCTGTCACAGTATTGCCAACCGATGCCGCGGGGTTCTCATCCGCGGCGTCGCGGGAAATTTTGAAATCGCGCGTTATAGTATAGATTTAACATTTTTCTCCTGGAAACAAATTTTTTCCCTAAGTACCTGCATCTTTTTATTTCGTTGATTTCACTGTCCCACCCAATATAAGTTGTTACTTTTTTGCATGTGTGAGTGTGCAATGGTTGGGTGAACGGCTGCTGAGCTGCATGTTTTGAGTTTGATGGCTATACAAATATTATTTCCGGAATGGAAATAATATTTGTATAGCCATCAGATTGTTTATTACCAGCCTCAGTGTCTTGTGTATGTGAGTTTATATGTTTGAACACACCATGTAAGGGTGTGACATGTATCCTTTCACACGTAATTTACAGCGTTTATAAATTGTGCGGCAGAATCGCTGTAGGGTATTTGGCAACAGGATTTTTGACACAAACGTTACATACTACATCGCACCAACAAAGCATCGATGAAATAAAACATCGTACAACTGAATTATCGACACACCGTGTTCGATATAATAAAAATCAAATCATCAAGTTTCGAAGTCCAATAGGGAACCCGTCCGTAGATGCTGCCCTAGGCTTAGGAGTTCTACAAAGTGTACTTTGGCTTTACACAACTTCATAGGAATATCAGTCTTTTTAGGGTTCCATACCTCAAAGGGAAAAAAGCGGAACCCTTATAGTTGTCCGTCTGTCTGTCAAGATCCTATATCTAGGGAACGCGTGGAGATATCAAGTCAAATAAAAATATATATTCAAGTCTGCGGTGCCTTGAAGCTGTGAAAAAATCAAACTTCTTAAGTTAACGACATAAAAAGATACGGTCCTTTATGTCGCAAAAACGTACATTTCGACACTCTCAAAGGAATCAAAATTCATAGGGTACTTCCCTTTGACCTATACTCTATTCGCGATAGCATTAGACAGAAGTTAAAAAAGGTAGTTTTTAGGGCACACTTTGTAATAAAAATACAACATATGTATATTGTGTTTAATTACAGTTATGACTGATGGTGAATTTATTATAATCAACTTTTATACTTATATAAATTCATTTGAACTATCTATCTTCTGAATTTATGCGGCTTTTAATTAATAAATTATTTAGTTCATACTTATACTACTAGTGTCAATGTTAAAAACCTAAAAGAAGCAGGGGTTGTCAGTACCCTGGAACGTTTTTCATTATAGATACTATATAATATTAGTTATTTCTATTTGTGTGAATGTTAAATAATTATCTTGTTGCCTGTATTGTGTACAATTCATATGTTTTGTAAGGAGGAAACTTGTTGTTACGCCATTTAAAAAAATAAAATAAAATTGATTGTTTATTTAAAAAGATCCATTTCATTTACCTATCCAAGTGTTTAGTACTTACCTTATAATAATCAAATTTATCTAACTAAGTAATGTTAAAATTTTACATTGATACCATTAAAATTGTTTGAATTTATCTCGAAAAATTTACGTTGTGCACACCTGCTTCTATGAACCTCTTTTGTCTAATGCAGAAGTGAATGGAGTATATAACTCTGAAATTTGGCATAAAGCAAGCACCTTATCCTACAAGTATAGGAATAAATCTGAAAACTGTTTTGTAGTTACGTCACTAAAAAATACTTTTTTGATTCGGAAAAATCGTCGAGACTCGATTCGGGAGTTGAACTATTTACATACATACCTATGTTGGTTTGTACGGAACCCTCAGTGTGCGAGACCAACTCGCACTTGCCTAGTTTTTTTTAAGCGAATATTAATTGTCGTAGAAAACGATAGAACACCTTCGTATATGTCTATATATGAACCTTTTTCAGAATCATGTAATAAGGTTTATATTCGAATGAATTGCTTAGCTATACTTGTAGCTGTGCTTAGGCATCAAATAACGACGCCTAATTACGCTATTGTAGATACTCTTCATAATTTACATCTACTTTCTTAGCAAGATTATGTCCTCGGATTGTTTTTTGTAGGTCAGCTTCAGCACCATTTGTGCTGCAGTTTATTTCTTGCGCAAAAAGAGCTCAAGGTAAAATAATACAACAGTTTAATCATAGCAACGTTATTGTATTTTTATTTTTTTGAATTGAATCCTTTTTGTGCTTACACAGTAAACACATGATCTCAACACTTATAACTAAAAATATTCTATAAATGAAAATGGATATTACTCGAGTTATAAAAATGTTGCTTGTGCATATTTTCTTTTCAATCGAGGCAAACTTATTGTGGATTCATTGGAGTAACAGTTAAAGTGCTCAGTATGATATTTTGAAGATTCGAGTATTTTATAATATCACTTATTGTGCTGAGATATTGTGCATTATGCCTTAAGTTTTTAAGATTTGGGTGCCCTGTTTCACCGCAATACATTCTGCCAATGTGCAATTACTTCGTTTACTTACTTTCCTTTATACAAACTGATACATACGATTTAGTTACATTAATCTAAAATATTGCTATCTTTTTCATTTTAGTCTAGAAATTGTCGAATGATGTTTGGGCTATTTTATTCAGCAAATCTTTACTTCTTAGCCTTCACTTAGGTTTATGAAATAATTGGACGATAAAAGTTGAGTGAGTAGACCGTTGAAGAAATGCAAGTGCTCCGACAGTGGGCTAACTTCAGTGGTCTCTGACATCGACAGACTTCAGACAAATAGGAGGCAGTCATATCCAAATTATCTGTAAAGGTTCAAATAAGTGAAAATGCGATTATTAATGAAAATTTTAGTATGTAAAGGAAGGATAATTTTATAATGGAAAAGACTAGATATCACATGGTTTGAGCTATATGTATATATTACTCTTGTTTCTTACTCTTGTACGTACAATTATAATAAATTTGTCAAAATAATACCTAAGTAGGTACATACGTTGTGAACAGCTCACGTTAATTGAATTTCAAGTCTTGGTGGTTGTTACAATGATCGCATTTAAATATAATTTCAGTTAAACGAGTGATTTAGGCATTATAAGTAATATAAAACCTACGCAAACTACTCGAATGTAGTCGTGCACCTACGTATGTGTGCGGTATGTCTGTGCTCGCTTTTTATCACTCGTTCAATGACATGAAATCAATAAAACAAATATTTACAATTCTAATAAGTATTATACTAAAAGATCAAACTCTAAAACAGGTCTATTATGTTTAGATTCGTGATATGCCCGCCACGGTCAATAAAACAACTAGAATCAAGAGGCACCAGCACTGCTGCTGGCCACACGCCACAATGTAAGCTTGCCCAACAATACTTTACATCTGTTTGTAATACTCTACTTTTGTCTCGAATAATGAATTGCAAAGTATCAATTTCTATACCAAAGCATAATAAATTCGCATTAAACAATCGTGATTTCAAAATTTACCGATAATATTTTTTACAGTTGGTCAGTCGAAAATATTGAGCATATACATACATAATTATTTTAACATAGTATAATTTATTAATATTGAACAGTGGATAATTTATTGCACAAATCGTCGATCCTAATATTCTAAGTGTATGCTATGGCGGAAGTTACTTAGAGAACAAGTAAAAAACAAAACAAGGGTCTATTGTGTCGTTATACGTAGCTTAAGTCTACACCGTCATCTGCAGTGAACTAATGATGCGCTTGTTCGCTGTCCTTGACGTAACAAACACATTGCGGACGACAGCGGCGTGCCGGGAGCGACGGCGGCGCCCGCGGGCGCCCGTCCGCGCCCGACACGCCGCGAGCCTCCTGACGCGACGCGCCGTATTCCTCCGTACCAGACGCTTCCATGCACGCACATAAATAACTACACCTTATCATACCTACCTATCTATTTGTTATGAGTAATTTATTCCAATTTCTTTAAAGCGTACATTTTTATACTTATTTTTAGGAGGTCCTTAACTCGATACCCGAATAAAAAAAGTTCTGCGTTACAAACAATAGGTACAAAAAGTGCGACGTGCATGCAAGGAAATATCTAAGAGCACATTTGACACAATAAGTAAACCTAATAACGAACATAAAACTAAACAGTCTTGGTTTTGACTGGTCAACTACATAGGTGGGATTATTCAAGGAACCGATAATTAAAATAATCTTATTATTCTTGTGTAATAACAAACACAATAATTGCTATCTCTTAGTGAATTGTAGAAAAAGGTAAAAAAAACATACATACAAAAATCTTACTCAATATTTGAGTGAAGTTTAAAACAATTGACTGATCCTTTGCAATTACTTTGGGCATTGACACAACAAGTCGAACCGTCATAATATCAGGTAAGTCATCATCAGCCACACAAGAATAAAAAAAAAATAAGTTAGTCATCAATATAAAGAATACTTAATATAAACGTGGGAAGTTCCTAAGTCGGCAGTGTCTAATGGCGACAGTGTCGAGTGCCTCACAAGTAGTCACAAGCACTGGCAAACAGTTCTTCAGAACCTCAATCATACCACACCACACCTAAATAAATAAATGTATATAATATCTAATATGTTTTTACATATGTACAGTTGTTCCTTTTAAATTATAACTACATAAATAAAAATAATAAAAATAAATTTGTACTTGTAAAATAATAATTCATTGAAAAATATCAAACAAAACTGAGTTTACACATTTTGTATCAATCTAAATTATTTCTAAAATCTACTTAATGATTATTTTGTTGTATATTATAAACGAGCGTTCGGGACTGGCGCCCGACTGCGCAGTCGGCACCGGCTGTGGCGCCCGACGTGGCGCTCGCGGCGCCCGCGCGTGGTGCTCGTGGCGTCCGAGCGCGGCGCCCACGCGTGGCGTGTCTGGTGCCGAACGGGCGCCGTCGGCTTCGTGCTCATCGCGCACTCGAGCACCAGTCGCGGCTGCTCTTTTAGTAAATCGTTATTCGTAATTAGTTACAATAATAACTACAATATAATGTTGGTATGAGCGGTGTCGTGGATGCTCCCCGCTCATACCTAAAGCGTTAAGGTGAACGTCTCTCGCACTGGCTGCTCGCCGGGCACTTGCCCACATCACTTTAAATATAAAACAATACTTTGATCTGTATATGGCACATTCTGTTCATAGTAATCACTTTCAGCATTCAGTACCTACATTAGCTTATCGGTAATCGTATATTTAATTAGAATCAAAATGGAAGTGCGTGTGTTTTGTCGCTACGGGTCAGATTTTGCCACGTTCATTTAACTAAGCGTCCGCGTCGTCGTGCGTGAGATTACTTCGAACAATTAATTGACATATTTTATCAGATAGGAAAGCAGACAGTGCGAGCATGAAACGCCACAGCATCCACTTTTATACGTACATTATTACAGTCGCAAATATTCTTGTGCGACTTAAGTCATCATTTTCTAAGTATCTAGTATTTATAATAACGGTTACCGGCGGCGTGGTCGTAACGCCAGTGACCTGGTGGGATCTTTTAACACTACATAAACAGTGAACGTACGAAATCAATATCTACTTCCGAATAGCCCCCGTTTTGTGGATTCTCGGGCTCTATTAAATGCTGAGTTATTACCGACATTCGAAAATTACCGTTGGTTATCTTTCGTGCCCGATATTGATTAATTTATACTCAAGCTAAAGTGTTATTCAAATAATAATGCTTTACTTGCAGAAGTAAAATTCAGAATGTTAATATTACTTCATCGCATCTAGGTATGTTAAAGATGAAGCGCAGATCTATAAAACTGAGGGGTCGGTGGGGATTTAAACGACCATTTAGAGCTCGAAACTCGAAACGATCGGCATCGCGGCGGTCAGCAGACAGTTTCGGCGGGCGCGGGCGGCGAGTGTGCCAGCGCCGCCAGCGGCGACAGTGGAGACAGTGGCGACAGCGGCGACATCGGCGGCGGTGGCGCCAGCGGCTCCGGTGAACGACGACGCAGCGCCTGGCGCTTGCGGAACTCGAGGAATTCCTCTTTCATGGCGCGCACTCTCGCTTCTACGTCGTCGCGGGAGGGGCGTGCGCGCGTGCGCTCCGGCGTCGACGGCGTCGGCGTGCGCGTGGCGCGGTCCCACTCGTAGTGCACGTCCACCGAGCCCGCGTCGCCGACCTCGCCAGAGCCCGGCCGTGCCGGGGGCGCCGGCGGCGGCGGCCGGTACGGCGGCGGCCGCCACTCCGCCAGGCTGCCCGTCCGACTGCTGCGGTTGTGCTGCGACGACGACGCGTTCTTGCTGCCGAACCCGCTTGACGACGACCGACTTTCAGGCGACGCTTCATGGGGAGGCGGCGGCAAATCCGCGATTGCTCGCGGTCGAGCATGGCGCGGCAGCGGCCGAGCTCGAGGCCGCCCGATAGGCCCGGATGTGCCGCGCGTAGGGTCGTGCGCGCTCTGTCGTAGCGATCGCAGGCGGAATGGAGACGGAGGTGTTGGGAATGAGCCGTCGGCTGAGCTCGGGAAGGGCACGGAGCTGAGGTCAGACACGTGCAGCGGCGACCAGGGCGTCCAGGCGGCGGCCCAGGGGGGCCACGGTGGCCACGGCGGCCAGTGCAGTGCCAGCTGCGGCGACGAGGCGCGGAACAGCGGCGGCGCGGCGGAGGGCCGTAGCGGCGCGCGCAGGCGCGGCAGGAAGCCGCCGTCGTCGGACGAGGAGGGCGCGGGCGAGGGCGAGGGCGACGCGGCCGGCGCGCTGGACACGCGGCGCGGCGGCGCCCAGTACTGCGCCGAGCCACCACAACGCGACGCCGGCCACACCCAGTTCGCAGTGAACCGCAAACACTGCACTATACTCGATATTCCGCGTTCTCTAAATCTGCATTAACACAACAAACATGTTAGACAGCTACCTTACCATAAATGTCATAAAAGTACAACAACGAGTTTCTATAGGTTGGTTTAAGAAATAAAATGAACAAAGAACAATCAACTAAATATGTATTTATAGATTTGTGAAAACTGACCTGATTTCCTGTTAAGCAGCATGAATGTAGCAAGTAAACATTAGAGTTGTACAAAAGGATCGACTTAGTTAATTAAGTATACAAGTATAGTACTTACTTCTTAAAAGGCACTTGAGTGCTATCAGCGGCGCGCAGGTCTGTGAGGCGCGCGGCTACCATGTTGTATGCTGCAAGCGGATAATTTCTGAACATTAACGTAGAGACGTGGCCCCCTCCCCAACCCTCCGCGGCCGCCGCCCGCCACCTCGCACAGTACCTCACACCACCAACACCACCACCCACCATATTGTCAACCAAAACACAACGAGCATTGGAATGAACTCTACACGTGGACTTAGTAAAACTACATCATTACAACTACAGAGTTACACAATTTTCTTAGTTTGGTATTCGTTGAGTACCTACAGACTACTGACCCATAGAATATCAGCTAAAATTGTTTCTAGAAAAAGTGTAGATTCCACATCGTGAGGTTGGAGCTATGAAGCTTCCGTGGTTCATTCCGATACACGTGCTCATGAGGATGAAACTATGAAATAATGTTTTGATGCCATGATGACTACAAGCAAAATATGGATTGTCATCATTCTCAAAATTACAATGAACTTCTTACCCAACATGTATTAGGTACGATACTTGCTGCGCGCGCAAATATCATATATACATATAGTTTAATTGGCCGAAGTAGGTGTCTACTTATATTTATTGCTGGTTATTAAAAAAAAATATTATCAAGCAAAAGCTACTACCTAATATAAAATGACGAAAGTGGTCATATGTAAAATAATCATAGTCAAAATGCGTCATACATATCACGCATACTGTAGTTATAACTTTATAATGCATATACTACATTAGACTGACGCACACGTGTAGCACGACTGATTTGTACGTCGAACGTCACCGCATGGCGTGTATGAAGTGTAGCTCTACGAGTCTAGTTTCCATATAAAATGTATGGAGACCGACGCGCCCAGATCGGCAGTGTGTGGCACACGTGTCAGTAGTGTAGTTCTACCTTAATTATTTTATTGCGTTGTTAGACCATGAGGAAATTATTTCACGACCATAGTATGATAGTGTTTCACAATATTGCTGTGATATTACATACACATATTACTTTAGGTAGTTTAGCTAGTAAAAATTAAAACAGATTAGGTACAGTCATTACATTAAAGTTTACGATTTGTAACTAACGCTCTTCTAACTCTTGGAAATGAGTTTATGACAAAAGAACACTTCACAAGTAGGTACCATTGCGGTCATTTCTGTCTGATAACTTAAAAAAAAATTCGCTTGAATACTGCGGCGCGGCGCCAAACTTAACCTTTGAAGTTTTCGTTTCGATTGCAAGCAAAAATGAACTTAGTTGTGGTCAGGCGGAAGTGTCTCTTTGATAGTACCCAGGTACCTATGAGGTACTAATGAGGTTACCCGATGTTTTACCTATAGATATCTTCACCTTATTGTTAGCGCAAAAATGCATTATTTACATAAACTTAACACATGCAAAAAGCTTAAAAAGGAAATGCCAATGTATTATGAGTGAATTAAGCAGATAGTATACGAACGAATATGTAATTTGCCGACAATATGGTAAGTTATGTACGGAAGTCTGCCTTCAACGACCGTGTTATCTATGTAAAGAGCCTGCGGAACTTGTGTCGTTTATAATAATGAATTGGAAGTTACTGACTGTATTTCGTTGCAAAATTGCAGCGACTATGTCATTTATGACATTTTAGTTCAAGCGAATGGAAGCTGATTTTATCAGGTTTTAGGGTATTATTTACTTGTTGAGAGCACTACAGCAGAATGTTTCGTTGGTATTATGTTCCAAATAATATTGATAGTTAGTTATACGGAATATTTTAGTACTCGTAAGTACGGAACGGTACGTCAATCTTAACTATTTTCTAGTAAGAATTTGGTTATTAAGGACTTTTTAACCTTATGTTCTTCAGTTAATTTAAATTTGTACGTTTTTTTTTAAATTAATACAAGGCGACACAGTTCGTCTCAGCGCTCGTAGTTGGCAAGTTCCCGCCAGGTCGCGCGGAGCTGGAGGCTGCGGGCGCGGGCGGCCGCCGGACGACGCTCACCTTTCTCCTGCTTGCGGCGCTTGCGCTTGTTGCAGATCTTGACGGCGCACACGGACAGGATGATGGCCACGATGAAGAACAGGATGCCGCCCACCACGCCCGCCGTGATCGCTTTGTGCTTCACCCGCGCCGGCACCGGGAACTTCACCTCTTCGGAGCTCTCGTAGCTGGTGGCCGAGTTGGCCAGCACTCGGAAGTAGTATGTACGACCACCGACTAGGTTTTTAACTGAAATGTTGAGTGCGATTAGATCTGTGTAATGGAGTGATATGATTAAGTTATCCTGGTTACTCGATAGGTAATAATAATAAGGATGTATAATCCAGTATGGTGCTGGGCTTGACCGCACTTCCGGGATTGTCCTGATAGCCGTGGTATATCTCTGCACTCCTCAAGCACTTCAGGGTATGTTGCCCTCTTGCTGCTACGTCACTTCGTGCTAGCGGCCGTTTTTGGGGGCCCAGTTGTTGAGTAGATATGCAAGTCACCCCCTGCCTTTTTACCGATAAATATTAATAACAATCTTTAGGCCATAGTTTTATCATAGTTCCTAGTAACCAGTCTACGTAAAACTCCAAAAACCATAGCCCTATTGTCTTTGTTTTCTATAATGTGACAACAGTTTTCACCAATCGGGGGTTGTCCTTGGATGCACTATCATAGCGCGTGCATGCCGTGATAAATTGTCGGTTGGCATCATGTTCCATTAAAAGTATCTAAAGGGCCTCTGCAAGTTAGTTTCGGCTCCTCGTACGCCTTCCAAAGGTCCAGGACCTCAGGATTCTGAGTTATACTATACCTACATAAATAATAATAATTCCACAGCTATCACACAACGCCGTCTAGTCTCAAGCTAAGCAGAGCTTGTGTTATGAGTACCAGACAACTCATAAACTATATATTTCTAAACACATACATATTATAGATAAATTACACCCAGACACAGAATAAATGATTGTGCTCATGACACAAAGATTTGTCCTGCGTGGGAATCGAACCTACGACCTCCGGCATAGCAGTCAAGGTCAGTAACCACTAGAGCAACAGGCCAGTCGTACTGTACGCAGGTATAGGTAGGCAGTACGTACACAATTTTCTAAAAATAATTTAAAGATAGTCCTATATTCTCACTAGAATTCGATCAATAATTAAAATAGTTAATAACGCCCACATAGTACTGTGACTAGTAAGGTAAACATGTAGCTATCTCTAACAAACATTTTATAACCTTATATTATATTGGCTGCTTGTGGTTCTTTTAGAAAATATTAAATGGCATTTTCTGCACTAAGTCCTATTTCACCAAGTTTTATTTCATAGAAAACCAAACCGATGTTTCATCTAAATAAAGACACTAGTTACAGTGCTATTGATTCGTCAGAAAAAAAAAACAGTAATATCGAATAGTGTAAGTAAACGTGAACTTGTCTATCACAATTTACCCAAGTAGCTGGTCTCCTCGGGCCGGATCTGGCCTCGGTTGAGCGTCTTCCACTGCGCGTCGGTGCGGTACTTGATGGTGTAGTACTGCACCAGGTGCGCGCGCTCCAGCGGCGCCTGCCACGTGATCAGGAACCCGTTGTGCACCTCCGTCACCGTCAGGTTGCGCGGAGGACCAGATTTTGGACCTAGGTGGAGATAGAGTTACAGTTTTGTGGTCCTTTGAGGATGGGGTAACAAGGAAGTCGTGATGACTGATGAATCGAAAGTGACTAAATTTACTGAAATTATTTTTTTTGTTACCTGTTTTGAATATAGTATTGAACGTATTAAACAAAAGCAGGTGAGCATTTTAAATATAAAGTGCGGTATCGTTTGCGTTGTGTACAGTAAAACTAAAATGTTTTCAAAATGTATCGTTCACGCTAAAGTTGAAGACGTTATGTTACTGCAGCAATACTTCAAGTTAAAACTATTCAGTATAAAACAATATGTCAGATAGAGTATTCAAACAAAATAAGAGGAGATCAATATGCAACTGTTAATCTCTTTACACACTGAATAAAATACAAACACAACTAAAACACCATGCACTAACTACATCAACAATTTAACATATATTCTAATAGTTTATGATTTATCTAAATAGTCTACTTAACACAAGATTTCTAACTAAATGCTTGATGATCGTAATGAGACATGAGATGAAGTGATATAAGTTAGTGATTACTGTGCAACATTTGTGGGTATATACCAGAGCCTTCGGGTGCGTTTTGAAATATCTTTTCGTCTACTGGCCCCGCCGGTGTGGGTGCCGCCTTCGGTTTGGCGCCTACATCTACAAAAAGCAATCTTAAGTTAAATAACCCACCTCGATTCCAACCGGACCTTGTAACTGGAAACTTTCCTCAAGATATCTATTAGTCAGTTTGTTTGAACATCATTTTATTAAATCCTTGTTGACACAAAAGCTACCAAGCAACTTCATACCCCATACCTGTTATACTCACAGATAATATTTTTATACAATAAATATTAATAAGATTATTCCATTTATCACATATATTTATTAAGTCCCGCCACACATAAAATAAACTAGATTGTTTGACTTACCAAGAGTTCTTATAGTAATAGCTTTACTCATCATTCCCTCTCCTATTGTATTTTTGCTGTTCACTTGAAACTCGTACGTTGTACCAGGCTGGAGCCGATTTATTGTGACCTGCGTACAATTAAAAACTTTAATTTGTATTTTTTGGGAAGTCCCTAAACAGCTGAGCCGATTTCAATATTTGAACACTCAATTTATTTAAAACACTCCTTGCAATCGGTGCCTCAATCTTGGTTGCCAAGGGCCCTTACCCAAATTGTATCTAATAAAGTTCTCAAACCAAACGATAGCAGTTATCTGACGGTTGAAATGTCATCAATCATTTTGGTCCTGCGAGTCAAAAGTTCTTTGCTACGGCGTAGACCCTCTACGCCACGCTACGAAATATGTTTCTGATAATTACGGCAGCTACATTCATTTTAAGATTAAAAGAAAGATTTAAAGTTATAAATGTACGTACTTACCTATGTGTATGTTGATAACATACACATAAGTACATACATTTATAACTTTTACTAGAATTTTTATACGTTAACGAAATATTTGTTAGTATAGCCATGGTAAGAAAACTCCAACTTTAAATCGTATCACTAATTTATTCTAGTTCAAGTGTGCCTTGTTATAAGAAGAACTGATTTTTATATGAAGTTGGCACCGAAGGCCAGTTGTAAGGAAAGGCAAGGTTGTCCTAAACGAAAATTATATTATTTTCCGCATCGTTGCACCATGAAGGAGTCTGCCCACTACACCGTACTATATCATAATCATACTGTGAGCGTGCTAGGAGCTGTTTTGTCTTACAGTGTTACCGTTAGTTCAATGCAATTCCCTGAATAATTTTCTTATGGCCTTCGTATAGGCGTAGTAAATATTTTTCATCATATGACAAGCAAGTCTTGATACGGTCCTAGCACCGTCATAGTATGATGTGGTGTAGTGGGCTGACACCTTGAGAGGGTTTTTCAGTTACCCGGCCAATTTAGTCCACTGCTTAATCATAAAGAGAAATAACTCAAAAATAGGATATATAGAGACCTCCTTCTTTCGGAGAATCATGTGAATGCGACCGTTGCCCATTAGCGGGCCCGGTCACTTTATTTAAGACACGGTATACCTGTTTTTTTAAGGTGGGATATAGTCCAATAGCGTGCCCCACTTTAGGGTGGAGCGAGAGGGTATGTCAGACTTTTACAGACTAAAACCACGCCTGTGTCCTTCAGTGGCCGTTTGCGTTCTGGAGTCAAATGTTTCCTTTTCAGAAATCCTCGATGAAGACCTAGTAAGCATCCCAGCAGCCCTTACGATTTGCTGATATCTCTTTGAAGAGCGCGTGGCCAGGTGCTGTCGACGACTGAGGCTCAGTCTGGACGATTACCAGACGGCCGGACGGCGAGCTACCCATAGCTCATCGTCCGTAAGCCTGCGCTTGCCGTGGCTGGTAGTCAGGATAGGGCCTAAGGATGTCCGTTCCCTCACGAGTGCGGCTGTCTCCTTTGCTAGCATTACAGTTTCGCAGAAGCAGGCCACCACCTACCATTTCCTCTCACTCCGGACGATGGCCTGAACCAAGGCTCAGCGCGAGAAGTCACCCTACTGATCGCCTTCACTTGGACACGGCAGTGCTTCGCCCAAGTGGGGCACACCTCCACCGTATCTCCCGGGCAGTTCATATGATATTGGGATACCTAACACCACAACTTTTAAATAAAATAATGAATACTTACAGAAGTAGCACCAGACGGCGTAACAGGAACTTTAGTCCACTCGGAGAAGCCAGCCTCCCTGTACCAGATGGTGTAGTCCTGCTTGTAGTCGGGCCCGCCGGCGTACCCGGGCTGCCAGCGCAGCGTGACCTGGAACTCCGTGGCCGTGCCCGACACGTTGTAGGGCGCGTGCGGCTGCGTGCCCTCGATCACTAGTTGAGTGTCCGCTACTATTGTTGCTACCTGGACGGGTACGAACAGTGGTTAGTGTTGTTGTGAACGCAAGGAGGGAAACACCTCAATCGCTTGATACGAAGTGACGATTGAGACCTAAGATCATTGAACTGAACTGAGAAAATGTGTGTGCAGGTTTGATTAGAAGGTAGTGACCTCGTTGGAGGCGACGCACTGGTAGATGCCGAAGTCCTGGCGGCGCAGCGTGTCGATGGTGATGTTGCCGCCGAGCGCGCGCACGCGGCTCTTCTGCAGCGGCAGGCCGTCGCGCCGCCGCCACACCACGCTCGGCCGCTGCGTGCCCTCCGCCTCCTGCGCCTCGCAGTGCATCTCCACTGACTCGCCGACCTGCCATACGCACATTCTTATACTACGCGGGAAAGAAATTCAACTAAAATGGCCGACCTATGGTTACGCGCAGCCTCCCGCTGCTTCTAAATCTGTTACTATTCTGGTTCAACTTGTATGCTGCGTGTTGTAATACCAAAAGGACTCAACTTTGAGTTAAGCTTGCCTATGTACATTAGCTCTAGTATCTACTTACAAGTTGTTAGGTGTACAATAAAGAATTAAAAATTTAAAGGAAAGCCGATGGGAGCAAGTACTGCTTGAGAATGCTATTGGTGAAAAACGTAGTGTGGCCCCATGAGTAAAATCAGATTTTATTGGGTTTTAGGAAACCAGAATCAATTGGGATGTTGCCGAACGCGGTAGACCGCAACTTGGTAGAGGTGTTTGTCTAGCGTCGTAACTTAGTAAGTTGATAGATCGAAACTATACGCTGCTCTAAACGAGGCAACCTACTAGGCCCAAATACTTTGAGAGAAAAGACAATTCGACAAGAAGATTGGAAAACGAAAACAGTTGGTACTTTTTTTTCAGTCGCAAAAAAGTAATATTTTTGAAAATACTATATTTTTGTAATTTTAACTGAATCTCGGAAAGTTAAAAAGAAAACAGATTATCTGTTCACTCAAATTTACCTACAACCAAAGATGGCCTATATAAGGTTGGTAGACATATTTTAAGTTTCATTTACCTTTCTTTGGTACAGAGGTTCTGGTTCCACTGTGAACACAGGTGGTTTACGAACTAATACTTCCATCGGACCTGCAAAAAAAAAAAACATTATTACCTTCCTTTCCTTATGATATCTTGCGAAATACTCTATTTTGTCGTTATTTTAATTTCTAAGTCTTACCTGAAGACCCTTGAGTTCCTTGCGCGTTATAAGGCGTACAAGTATATCGACCCTGGTGGTTCTGGTTGACCCTTGTAAAGAGCAAGGAGCCGTTGTTCATGATCACGATGTCCTTGGTCTGGTAGGGTTCCAGCAGGCGCTTGTCCTTCGTCCAGGTCACGTACTGCAGGGGAGGGTTGGCTTTTATGTAGCACTGCACCACGCCGGCCAGCCGGAAGGGGAGGTATTGCACGGTTGGAGTAAACGTTACTTTTGCTGGGTCTGTGGAAATTAAGGTACGTAAAGTATGATGAAGTTAGATCAGGGAAAGCAGGACTCACTGAGTCTACCTCAGAAAACATATTGCCAAAAATAGGACCTATTTTTAAAAATATTTTTCTTCTATTCTTTGACACGATTTTCTTAAAGATGTTCAAGAATGGTAACCGTAAAATCAAATTTTTATTTATTAGTTTTGAGTAACGGGTATAATTGGCATATACCTACATAATGTAACCAAAACTTACATTCAACATTTAAATAGGCCGAAGCGCTTTGCGGATCTCCAATTCCATTGGAAACTTCGCACAGGTACTGCCCGGAGTCGTCAGCCGCCACAGGGTTGATGACGAGCGCGCCATCTCTCCGGATGGTGACCCTGGTCTCCAGGGCTGCCACCTCGGCCACCGGAGCGCCCTCGCGGAACCACTTCACCGTCACGTTGCCAGGTAAGGCCTTCGCTTCGCATGAAAACTGAACTTTCTCTCCTTCTAGCTTCGTTTGGTTGGTTGGCGGCATCTGAAGAGAGATTTGACAATTTGTTTATTTCATCTGATAAATACGAAATACTACATATATGGCCAAAATACCATGATATATATTTTCAACGATGAGCAATGGTGACCGAGTGGTAAAGGCCCCGACTTACGAGTAAGTAGGTCACGGGTTTAGACCCAGACAGGCGCATTACTTTTTGTAATTTATTTCATCACCACTGCTATCAAAATGGTGAAGAAAAACATCGTGAGGAAACCGGCATGTCCTAGAACCAAAAATTCGAAGATATATGTGACATCCACCAACCCGCACTGGGCCAGCTTTCCTAAGAGTTTTTTTGGTATTTTAGGAAATCCATCAATCTCGTTAGCCTAACACGCACGCAAAGCATAGTGGAAAAAAAAATTAATCTATAGTACGCGTATGTGCTGGATTTTCAAGTGTGGGCTTAGAAGTTATCTTGGTATCACATAAATGTGGGATAAGTATATCAATTTGTTTTTGTAGTGTGAATTATTATGAATGATTGTTTTTTTTTAGTATGTTTTGTTTATAAGTTTATGACGAATTAATTATTTTATGCACTTTAATACTGTACTGAGCTGATCAAAAAATAAAAAGAAAATCGACTAACGTCACCGCCCTTGCCACTAACATAATATGGACATTCAGACTCTGAATGTTTCTTTTTTAAATAAAAATTGCGATCTTTATAGTTAGTTCACATCAAACTATTATCGGGTTTTTTGATCTGGAATTCAGTGTGTCGTTTGTATGTCTTGTTACGCTATACTCACAGTAATAACAGCTCCTCCAGCGATAATGACGCGCGCGGTGTGCGACACCTGGCCCTCGCCATTCCGCGCGATGCAGGTGTAGTCGCCGATGTCCTCGTGGCGGATGTTGGAGATGCGCAGCTCCGTGCCGTCGTTGAAGATGCCCACCGTGCCTGACGGCTCGACGGGGTTGGCGTCCTTGTACCACAGGATCTCTGGCGTGGGCGTACCCTCCGCCTGGCAGTTGAGGATTATGGCGTCTCCTGGAATTGTACGTACGTGTTAGTCACAACTAAAATTTTTGTAGCGGGCAACTTGTTTTTTGGACTATTATTATCATTATCATCATCATCATTTCAGCCGAAAGACTGTTGGACATAGGCCTCCCGCATGTGTCGCCACAATGAATGGTCCTGTGCGTTTCGCATCCATCGAATTCCCGCAACCCTTGCCAGGTCATCGTTCCTTCATTCGAACCTTGTAGGAAGCCTCCCAACACTGCGTTTTCCGGTACGTGGTCGTCACTCCAAAACCTTTCGGCCCCAACGGCCATCTGTTCTGCGAGCAATGTGCCTTGCCCACTGCCACTTCAGTTTGGCAGTTCTTCGTGCTATGTCGGTAACCTCGGTTCTACTGCGGATAGCTTCATTTTCGATTCGATCACGCAGGGAAACTCCGAGCATATTTTTTGGACTGATGAGACCGCCCATTGTACCCTTATTTATAATAATATGTCCTATATTTGTTGTTTATGCGGTGTACAATAAAGAATATATATATAAAGCGGAGGTAACCCTTTTAGTCTTTCGTATAGATATTTCAATACACGTAGGCGAGTGAGCTTTACACGGTGGTAGTGTGCGTGTCCGACGGAGCCGGTAATAGTAATAAGGCTGATGAGGAAATTAATTAGGTAAGTGTTTACACCCTATTCATTTAAACTCCAACTGTATTATAGTGTACAATAAAGAATCTATCTACCAGTCAGTTGATAACAATGCCACTTACCTACTCTAACCCTTTACTCTTCTAATTCTAAGATCACTGACAAGGAGCAGCTTGTCAACTGGTTCGGCGCGGCGTCAGGAAATGTTTTAAATTATCGCTCCCATAACCCATTTAGACCGATTTTTTTTGAGGTGACAAATCATCAAATAACTTCTCCCCTGCTTGTCAGAAATGTCACAATTTTATTTCATAAAACCCACCAGTGTTTCTTCAGTTCCCTTCGCCTTCTAGGGTCGCACTTACTATTTCGAACAATAAGTCTTGGAATTTTTAATATTTTAAATTGGATTTCGAAATTATCGGATCAACTTACCTAAATTAACGTAAATAATGTCTTCCGGTGTGATGGAGAAGCGTGGTGGCGCGTGCACGTCCAAGTGGAACCATGTGCCATTCTTGTGCTGGTTGGGTGACCGGTTGAGGAACACCACCTTACACTCGTACCACCCCTGGTGAAACAGGCACAAATTGTTACTCACAAATCCCGACGCAAGCTATCTTCCAACCTTATCTAATTTAAGAAGTCTACCACTTTTATTTAATTCTAATTTTACATATTTAAAAAAACACTGAACTATCCTTATAAATATATATACAAAAATAAAAAAAACTCTGAGGAACTAACTAAAAGTAATCTAAAGTAAGGCGTTAAGTGCCGGTTCTAGTCACGTTTTTTTTTGTATGAACTTCGCTCGGGATTATGTCGTCTTCGCGGCCCGAAAACAGCGGTTTTATTTCTATATATATATAAAAAAAAACAACTATTCAAGATTTTTGTTCTTGCGAAGCGCTTTTAAATAACAAGCTTTATTTTTTTTGTAACTTTCAAATAATTCCGGAACGTAATCTCGTAGATAAATACGTTTGAAATCGTAAATTAGGGTCAGATTCGCCATTTTTTTTATCGAGACAACTAATATAAATCTTGTTTTCATTTTTGCCAAGCCCTTGGCCATATAGTAAATTTTAATAAAATAAATTTTCATGGTGTTCTCTTTTATATTTGTGGATTTCCATAGGCTTAAAAAAGGCAAAAATGAGTAGAACCGGACCATCTTTACCACATCGCTATCGACTGTTAAAGTAAACTAAAGGCTGGCAGTGTGGTCACGCTGTATGGCAATGCTTATTCTCTGCCCAAGGTAGAAGCTAGCCAAGGGCTAGCTTCACGTGGTCACGTGAAGTGTCAACAATTATTTAATTGGCCATAAATAAGTTATATATTTAATTTGTAGAACATCTAACTTTTTGTCAGTATTCAGCAATATTTTTTTTGGGTTAATTTTAATTGAAATGGACACTTAAAAATAAAGTCTTAAGTAGATACTTGAACTGATGGCGGTGCAATCAAACTACCTGGTCAGACTCCCGGATATTGGTGAGGTTGAGGCTGGCGGCGCCGTAGGGCGAGTCCGGCGCCACGCGTGACACGCGGCCCTCGTAGCCCTCGCCGCTGTGCGTCGGGTAGCTCTCGTACCAGATGTAGATCGGGATGTCCTGTCCCTACACACACACACCCGCATGTTAACAACCGAGCCGCTCTGGTGCGCATCCATAACTCTACCACTTAGCTTACAATACCGCTAAATACTTATCAACTAAATACGTTTCGCCGCATAACTGCTCGTGGCGCTACACATTTTCCAACTCTGTCTAAAGCTTACAAGACGATGCGATGCGTTTTCACAAAACACAGACAGAATCAGATGCTTAATCTTGTAACGTGACGTGCAATTCGGTCACAACTGCACGCGGAGTCATTTTGGTTTTGTGGTTACAAGATACAAAACTAAATACATATACATAAAGAAAGAAAACTACTGAAACATGCAAGGATGATAAACAAATAATGAAACTGATTACATACGTGTACCTACGCATAAAATAATGATCAGATCTTACTAAGCTTGAACTTGCTCGTGAACCGCTGTCCTTGTATTTGCGTTTGAAGGCGATACATAATAAATTATGTATTTTCAAACATCATTGTATAGCGATGCAACGAACGCTTAGTCGATACTTAATAGGTTACAATTGTGGCATGCAGAAAGTGAAAACGGGGAAACTGAAGCGTTTCTACAGCATGCAACAAAGTAGATCAACTGTGCAGTCACTTGAATGAGTTACAATACAAAGTATGTCAAGTAAGTTGTACATGAATCTACTATTGCCGACAGAGCGTGGGAGAAGCCCACGGCCACAGGAAGAGAGAAACAGACAGAACCGCCGCCAGTGCGCGAGAGTGCGCGTGCCCCGTGTCAGCCGTGTAAGCGATAGTGCGCCCGAGACTATCAGATAACAACGGTGCACTCAAACAAAATAATAGAGGAAAAAATCTTATTGTACATGTAAAGTGGCGTGTATGTGTATGTTCGTATCTAACGGGGTCTGCTGCTCTCTCGGACTCGCTTTGAAGGCCTTTATCACTGTGGGTATGTCGAACCGGTCTGTGACGAGCGCGGTAGGTACACGAGGCAATACGCAGAAGAGGCAGAGATACACAAAAGGCGTGCGAAGGGCGCGCGCGGGGCGAGGGCGCTGGGGCGGCGCCCCCGGCCCGCGGCGCCGCGTTACCACTAGCACGGGACAATACGGTGTCAGCCGACACACGGATATACTTTACATTCTGCGGGGCGCGTCGTGCGGACGAGCCGACCTCTACTGAACAGAAACACACACACGGTAGATGAGCAGCGTTGTATTGTAAGAGTGGAGTGTGGACCGTCGTACCGTTTCGCCTACCTTCTTCTCCCACTGCAACACGTACGGCACCGGGATGTCTTCCGGAAAGTCCACCTGGCAGTTGAACACCACGCTCTCGCCGAGGATCGCCGTGATGTGCACAGCATCTTGGTGGTCTTGGTGGCAGGTTACTGTGAGGACAAAGTGAATCAAATATGTTAGGGTATGATATGTCAAAACTTGATTCCTGAGAGGAAACAAGAGCCGGATTACTTACTGTTATAGCAAGCTTGTAAAAGAGATGTGTAGATATCCAAAGACAAGTCACAACAAGACTGATAGCAAGTAGGCAAGACACCAAGACATATTAGGTACCTGGCAGGTTAACTAGCAGCAGTAGGAGCAAGCCGGCGGCGATGTGCGGCGGTTGCACGGCGCGCCAGCCCATGCCTGCGCTCCCATGTCACGGCCGCGCGCGGCGACTCATCGTTGATGCATCACCTGCCGACAGAAAGCCAACACATTGCAACAACCGCTGAACTAAAAAGGTCATCTAAAAGTGTACAAGGGCACGACCTTGTCGAAGGCCTCGAAGGAATGGTAACTTGTGTGGGTATCGTTTTAAATCCTTAGCCTGTGTATTTACTTCATGTCTTAGATACAATTGAGCAGTCTTCTTCCCACAGTAAAAGCCAGTTTGTGCTTTATTTGTCATTCATTTGTTACTCTATATTTTATAAAAGTAATCGTACGAGTAAATGCCGCTACTCATGGTAAATTCAATAAATAATCGAGCGACGAATGTCTGTCCAAAAAAATTCCTAAGCTGATGTGTTTTAGTTTT
Source organism: Leucania comma (assembly GCA_958295575.1). Lineage (NCBI taxonomy): Eukaryota > Metazoa > Arthropoda > Insecta > Lepidoptera > Noctuidae > Leucania > Leucania comma. The sequence continues at coordinate 10,276,049 of OY282469.1, forward strand.
ACCGCATTAAACGCATAACTACATTAACACATTAGGAAGGAATCGTCTGAATTATCTTTAAGCCTCATTATGAACTAAATAATAATAGCCAACTGTTGACAAAATTCTCTTATGAAACTATCGACCTGAATGTGATACAATCAATTTTGCATGCTCAATACGTTGTCTAATTTATTTATTTTTGTAATTTGACTTGAAAATGGATGTATATCGTACACCATGAAGAAGGCTAAAAGACATCACATCAACCTCCATAAATGTCTGAGCATAGGGCGCTATAATTTGCAAATGGGTCTAGCAAAATATGAATAGCTAACGCAAAACGTGCAACCCACCCCTAACCATGAAGAAGGAACTCATTATGGCCTTTTGAAGTTAAATATTAAGTTAATAAGAAAGTTCTTTACAGTAACTTTCTAACAATAGTATATTCCTGCTTACTTAGTACTAATTTGATTCGTCAGCTCTATGTCCATTAACCCCGTATTACCTGATCGTCGAGCCTATACGTTCGTGGGTTACCAGTCCACAGTTTCTATTTTTCCATAATAAAATTACTCAACCGGAATGAGAATATGAAAAAAACTCTCGTGTAATAGTCACAGGAGTATGTTTGTCGAAGACTTAAATGTGTCAATTACCGAAGGATTTGAAGAGGCGACAATTTGTAAACATGCATTAAAGTCAAAGTAAATACCGCCAACGTTTTGGCTGTAAAGGTACTGAACGTATTTCTTTGAAAGGTTTTTCTTTCTGATAATGCCGATACAAACAGACAGACAGTAATTGTGTGTACAGTGACTAACTTTGAACCGTTTTTAGGGTTTCGTGCCTCGAAAAAAAAAACGGAACCCGTATAGGACCACTTTGTTGTCCGTCTTTCTGTCTATCTGTTAAGACCCTTTATCTCAAGAACGCATAAAGGTTTATTTCGTAAAAAACATATATTTCGACACTCAAGGGAATGAAAATTCGTAGGGTACTTCCCGTTGACCTAGAACCCTGAAATGTGGCATGAAGCAAGGTCTCATAGCACAAGTATAAATGAATAAATCTGAAAACTGTAAATTTGTGCTTACGCCGCAAAAAAAAAACTTTTTCAGTAAAAATACTTTTGTAAGTAGGTTCCTAAAATAGACTCGTTTCATAGAATCTAGAATAATTATCTAGACTTAAACTTTGATGAATTTACACGTATGTAGATTTTATTGCTTACCAAGCACCAGTAAAGAATCCGTACTGCAATAATAAATTATCATTCCTTACTTACAGTTTGAGTTAATAGCCAAAGTAAGTAATTACTCGGTTAACTGCCTTCGTATATAAATATTATACATATTAGCATAGCCGATAAGCTACGCGGTGTATGAGAGGTGGGTGGCCTTTGAACCGCGCTCGTCCTTGGACTATTTCCCGTGGCTAGTAATCGCACTGCATCACGACATAAAATCGACCTACACCCCAGCCCCTACAACTGCCATAGACGTCAATATCCTAACGATGCTTACATACCCATACTTTTCTTTATGGTCCCTGTTTGTTGCATTATAACGCTCCAATATCTAGCCATTTCTGTTCGTGGAAAATCTTTATAGTATTGGTGTGTGATCTTTGCATGTGTGATGTAATTTTGTAAAACTAATGAAAAATGCCACACAATTTTTTTCGTACTAGCTGCCCTATACGGTTTCACCTGCGTCTTTGTTTACTCCTCCTATTGGTACGTTGTATGATGTTACGATAATTGGTTATCGAATGCAGAAATATTTTTTCAATCAAATAACTCATGAGATTAGCGTGTGCAACCAAGCAAAAAATCTCTTCACCTCTACAATATTATTATAGTATAGTATAGCTTAGCTGTATAACTTCACGTTTCTCCTATGATTAGATAATTTTGTATCACTATTACCTACCTACAATTGCAGACTTTTTGTTGCAAGAAAATGCAGTGTTTTTACGCCACTATGACTAGACCGACTGTTCGTAATTTTCTTTGTGCAAAATGAATCGCAATAGAACCTTAGCCTGAATCTGAAATAACGACAAACAATAAAATAAATCAACATAATATTGAAGGTACCCCCATCGTTTTTGAATAAATATTACATTTTATAAAATGACAATTTCGAAAGGATTCGAAAGTACTTTTTTGCATGACAAGTTTTGAGTTTTACTTGTAGGATCTTCGGTCTGATGGCACCCCTATATTATTATGGCACCCCATTTTAATAAATGAGTTTCGATACAACTGTTTCCTCAAATATAGGGTTCTCATATCATCATAATCCAGGCCTTTTACAAAAGTGCTTTCAAAAAATGTACGTTGCTGAATAACAAAATTGGGTTTGCGAGTTTGAGCAAATTATTAACATGGAAAGTTTTTGCACGAGCCACCGCGAGCCATTGTCTATAGGCAATGAACAAGATTGTGTTAACGGGTTATATGCATAAGTTAAAAGAAACGTTTTTTATAAACATACGTTGAACAGTTACTAAGAGTACACGTGGTACACGTGTCATTTACCTAAATCCAAATAATTCACAGTGCTGCAGTAATTTCAGCGCTGTGTGTTTGATTTTAAATTACTATTTTAAAAAATAGTTATATCTAAATTACGAGGAGGTTAATTCGTGAGAAAATTATATCGCTGCGCTTCAGACGCTTCAATATACATGCTGAATCTAAATCTAAACTTATAAAATCTGAATAAAGATTTTTTTTTGAAAAATATTATAGCAGATACTCATATAATTTATTGAAATATACGATTTAGGTAATTTCATAATTAGGTCTGTATGTGTTTATACTAATTTGTAACTAACTTAAAAATCACGCATTTATTCGTATCCGATATTCTTACTTGCTTAGAAATTGACAGACCATGTGCTCACTGAATTAAAGAAATATTAACTAAAAGAACTTTTACAACAAATAGATGTTAAAACAGTTTTTAATAGGTACGTTTTAAAAAACCACTAATATGCGTTATTAAGTCATCGTCAGATAGACGAAGTCTAGGCGTGATGGTAAACTACGTTATCTCTTTTGGTAAGACCAGCCCGCCATTTCATTTAAGGGGAATGTTTTTATACTTCTGGTAGTAAGATATTCATAATGGTCTGTAATGGAATCTACAGAGTATGTCAGAAAAAATATCATCCATAGGAAGCACCAAAATATCTGCATACTAAATTATTAGGACTTGGAATAATTTAAGGTTAACTTAATGTATTAACTTTGGGCATGGGGAGCAAGAGTCGTGACGTGGTCTGAGCAGTGAGCAGGAGGGAGCAGCAGGGAGCAGCACGCCGGGCTGCGAGCAGGCGGCAGCAAGCGACCGCGGCCAGACTGCGCGCGTGCGGCTGTCGGAGCGGTCAGCGGATGCTGCGGCAGTCGGCGCGATCGATTTTCATACCTGATCGTCGCGCGGTACTCGCTGGTGCGGGGGCGCGCGGCGCTGGTGCTCGTGCTGTCGGGGACGGTGCGGCGCTCTCGTAGGGTGCGGGGCTCCGTCATCTGTGGAGGGCGGTCATGGGCTCGCGGCGCGGTGCGGGCGTGCGAGGCGTCGCGCGGCGGGCCGGGCACTGCCCGCCCGCGCCCACCGCGTATTGATCGCTGCGCGCGCAAGCCTCGCCCTCGCACATGAATGGTCCCCGGTGGAAGCTCACGTGCTCGCTGGCCTGCTGTGTGACCTCCGCGCCACCACTACATCCTCCTGCATGTCGATACTCCCCACGCTCATATTACACGCCGATCATTTAGCCCAAAAATTAGGATGGCCACATTTTCAAAGCGATTGATTTTATAGCTTAATATTATTTACTAGTTAGTGGTTACGACCTACGACGATATTAAAATTTTCTTCCTAAAATTAATGTCACAAACGTACATTGCATTGTGATTTATCTAGGTATGCCATGGAATCAGATGTAGGACTGCGTGACAAATGGCAACTATTGTCTCGAACAGCTTATAGCAATAAGTTTAAAACTTGACAATTGCATGGTCGTCGATGTCTTCTATTGGAGTCATAATGGAGAATTCAACGACAGGTTTATGAGTGTTGCGCGAGGGGGTCGTATCGAGCCGGGGGTACTCAATGCGCCTATATTGCCAATATGCGCCTTAATGCGCTGTCACTGATCACAGCAAATCCCTTCCACAGTTTAGACAGGCACTGATTACCTCCCGTAATACGCTACCAGATTCGATGACGACGCACAAAAACATTTCACCCACATTGTCATATTCTATGCTTGAAGCTTGTCAAGTAATGGAAAGTTCATTTATATCATAATAAAACACAGGCTTTTGTAACCTAAAACAGTTTATCGGTAACCATTATGCTACAATAACATTCAGAAATAATGATTTTCTTATGAAAATATCTGTGTTTGGTGTGACGCACACGCTGCGTAGGCACTGGCTACGACAGCTACGCTTATTTTCGATACTATTATTCCTTTCCCAAAATAGCTTCAGATCACGGTCTAGCGGGATTATCTGGAGATTTTGGTGACCTCATGAAGACTAAATAAAAATAACGTTAAATCTGTAGGATCTACCTGCCTATTTGTTCATTTATCTTATAAAATTGAGGTGTCACAACTTAACAAATACTACTTAGTATAATTTTGTACTGATTGGAGCCGTTTGAAAATATGTATTCAGACAGAAGTAAAATATGCAGAATAAACCTAGAAAATTATCCACAGCGAGAATTAGGGTTGAAGTTGACGTGACTACGCTACGCTACCGTTGCTACGCGGCGCTACGCGGCCTACGCTGGCTACTCGGACTAGACCTCGCGCGCCATTACGACATTTTAAAACATTTTCTTGAGTGCTGACCAATTAGCAGGTGCTGTACTTATTGACTAAGTATTAAATATAATATATGTTGTTTTTCAATTAAATTAGTACGAGTATGTATATTAATTAAATTTTAAAAGTAGGCCAAATACAAGATTTCTGTATCTAAAAAAATAAATGACAAAAAGCTTTTATAGAGTTTAACGAAGCAATTAGATACGATCGTTTTCCGTTTAAAGACATAGATAAATGGGAAGAATTAAAACGTTCTTTGTTTTATACAACAGGGAATAACTTGGTACTGTATTTATATTTTTTAAATGAGCATCCGTTCTTGAGCCGACTTCGTGAAAATATATTTTGCTGGCCTCCCCTCCTGGGAGTCGTATTTCGAAAAATCTTTTCATTGTGCGTGCAAAGAATACATTGAGATTAAAACCGTGCTTGCTAACGCATGACTAACGCATTGACGGTTCCTTCTCATCGAACTGTTTATTTACGAATGAATATGAATATACTTTTACATTTTATTATTATTATTGTACCCGTCGATGATGTACAAAATGTAATAAAATGCTGAGATATCTTCATCATTAGATATCAAAATCGAGAGGTCTTAATTGAACGATACGAAAATAACGCGAAGTCTGTTCAAGTAGATGAACGTGAGGCGCGAGGTGTCGGTGCGGTGCCGTGGAGTGTTGCCAGCAGCCAGCTTGCGGACGGCTCATGAAAGCCTATCACTACACCGTACACGAGAATATCATCCGTTCTCACAAGCCGCTGCTCGAAACGCCTTCCGCGCTGCACTCCGAATAAAAATACTCGTACAAAACACCGCGTTTCATTTCAAAACAAGAAGCTTTATTTAAATGCACATTTGCAATGCGCTTTTTGCTAATAAAATAAGCATTTACATTTTGAGCTCGTGAAAATAATAAACGGGTATTCCTCTAGAAACTTTCAGTGTGATTATCATAAGCTTAGCGAACCTTTCATTACTGCTGCACACCTATAATTTCACCAGCTGTCTTAGCAAGTGTTGTCTGCCATATAAACTATCAAAGAAAAAAAATGGATGGGGATTCTTTTCAATGACTTCTCCCGCTCTGAGCGGAGCGGGAGGGAGTGTCAGATTGTTCATGACTAAAACCACACCTGTGTCCTTCAATTGCTCTTTGCATGCTAGAACTACGGGTTTCCTTTTTAGATATTCCCCGCGGTCCTTGTAGCGGCCCTGCTGGGCCCCTACGGTTTGCTGACATCTATTTGAGGAGCGCGCGTGGATTACTAAGCGCAGCTGACGACTGGGCTCGGTCCGGTCAATTACCGGACGGCCAGACGGTGAACTCCCCATTGCTCGAATTCCGCAAGCCTGCGTCTACCGTGGCTGGCAGTCGGGGTGGGAATCTCGGCGACTGGAGCGTGAAGATGTTCGTTCCCACACGCGTGCGGCTTCCTCCTTCGCTAGCATTACTGCTTCGCAGAACGAAGCGATCGTGCCTCCACGAGGACACTGTGATGCACCTTCTTCGTATGCTCCACCGTGTCCTATGGGCAGGTTGGGGACGGGGGTTCGAGGGTAAAAAGAACAAACGGAAATATATTTAGATATAACAAAACACAAAAAGTTTCATAACAATAAGTCAAGCCGTTTTGGAGGAGACAAGCTGTGTGAGACGACATTTTTATATAATAGAAGATTAGATTATTGCCCCTCATACAACACTGTCATTACGGTTTCCTTTTCCCTGACAGCTCCGTCATTGTTTTTCAGGCTGGTGTAGAGAAAAGATTACGTTCTCCAGTTTCTAAGCAAACCCTTCCGCGATTGTGTTGCGGCAGAAATATCATGTAGGTACTGTGTACACACATATCCAGCTATTTCGTGACCGGAATGAGTGATGGGAGACGGGAACCGGTCGGAAGGCGCAGGAAGGGACGCCCAGTAAAATGACTTTCTCACCGAAAATACTACACGCCGCCTTTTATATTTTATAGACATTTCATATCACCATTTCTGTTCGAGGCGCCCGAAATATAATAAATAGTTGCCGATAAATTTGAAGTATACGTGTGTATCGTGTCGCTCTATTCGCTCTCACATATTTGTACACACGAAGCTACTATACTAGCGAAACATTCATCAGGATACGCAAGTAGCTAGTTTAGCAGTTAAATGTTTCAAAGAATGAGTCTAAGAGTGATATATCACATGGCATTATGTGGCTAGTAGACACACTTCGCTTCATAAATTTAGATACAAAGGTTACTGTGGGTACTGAAATGCAGAATGCAGTTAAATAATGCAGCAAGCGAACCTGTGCGGTGTCGTCGACGCGGTGCCTGCGTCCTCTGACTCCCTTTGTCAAACAGCACGAGACTTTAATAATCACCGAAGTCTTTTATTTATGTATTTGTATATAATAACAGTCAACTTTATTTCCAACGTTTCGTGCTATCGTGCCGACTAAATTACCTATTGTATTAATATTGTAGCATTCGTGATCAATATCAAAGAAAAAAGTACAAAACTGTTATTGATCTCTGAATATACAATGAATTTACTGTGTATAAATACTGAAGACGTAAATCAAATATGAATGTAGAGATAGCACACGACGTACATGCGCGCGTAGTTTACGCGCCGAGTTAATACGTGTTCAATAAACATGCTATTCAAAAGTATGCCACAAACACTGACATTTTTAAAAGTATGCCGAATAAAATCTAAGTTCGAGTTTAAAGGTTTAAGAAAGTTATCCGTGAACGAATCTTATTACTCTTTTGTCACGGCATGCAAGTTTAAAGTAGAGAATTCAGAAGAGCGATCGACAAAGTTGTGGCCGTCGCTACCAAAGCGGATTAGTCGTTCAGCGTTCCCCGCTCCGTGGCTCCCGGGAATATCGCAACGATAACGCGATTATTTGAGCTCGTCCGAGTTGAGGGACACTACCCGTATTGTGAGCCTGCCCGGGCTCATGTCGCCGAGCTGAGTGCCACTAGTTAGCGTTTCGCATTCGACTGTGACGTCAACGGATACCGCACGCGGCCAACTTGATTCCGACCAATTATATACTGGGGCTGCAGTTACGGCCAATTACGAGTTTGGGCGAGGCGCTATTGGCTCTATGATACCAGAATCTAATTACTTGCATGTAGGCAAGACCTACCGGTCCCAGTGTGCAATGTCTACTTGCGTATTTTAGTTAAAAGTTTTGTGTTTCTGTTATTTTACCCTCGCCGCTCGCATCTCCATTTATAAATAAAGACAAAGATTTGTGCTCGGCCAGTGCTCTTCACTCACGTCACTCAACGCCAAAACATAAATGTGCCAAATTGAGCGCAAATATTCACAAGACCCTTATCTCTGTGTAATGAAATGAGTGGCGTGTATAAATTGCCCCGAAGCCCTTACATCTGCACTACCACTAACAATAGGTAATTGGTTGAAGACTTTCGTGCTGGTTTCTGACTGTTAACTAAATTGTTCGATACGCTATTTTTTATCCAGTTCCCAAGTAGGTGGGCTTGAGTATTTTAGTATATTTACGAGTATATTGCGATTGCCTGGAAGAGGCCCGTAGGAATTTTAGTAACAGAACAGGTTACCATTATAAGTAGTTGGTAAAGAAACAAATACATGTTGTAAAATTGTAAAAAGTTTTCACTGTAAGAAATTTTAGAAGAATAATAAATAGAAAATTGAATTGAACTACAATTTTTTGCGAAAATATTATGCTGTTATTTAAGTGGAAGTATAATTAGCAGGGAGGCACCGAGCCAAAGTAGTTGAGTGGAGCGAATCAGCGAATAGTTTTCAAGAGAGAAACAAAGTCAAGTGGATATCTTACCAGAGCGCGCTGCATCGACCACCGCCAGGCGCCGCCTCTGCAACAACGAAATACACTCTTGATTTTATATTTTACAACTTAAAATGAGAACTGAGAGAAAGAATTGAAAACTTTATTTCTTAGCGATTTACGAAGCGAGGTTCATATTTAATGAAATCTTGATGGAACAGCGTTGCTTACTTTGCAGTATTCGTTTTCATACATGCTGAGAAGCATGGTCTGTACCTACTGATACTTGCTACTCTCACGGAAATTACTGAATCCGTTCCTACTAACAATACAACATTAAATATGCAAATAAAAATATTTTTGGGAAGTCTTATCCGCCCTGGCGTACAAGTGTGTAAGACGCAGATTTTCTCTCTTATTTCCTTCGTATTATGAAAAAAGATAAATAATTTTCTTGCTTGTTTTCTATTGATATCTTGGATTCACACATATCATACAGAAAGCTTATAAGCGCCCCACGTAGGTTTGATGCGTACGTGATATTAAATGAAGAAGAAGTATTATATTGTACCATGTAGGCACCCACGCTTAGAAATGTGACATGCCGTCCTATGCTATGTATAATAGTATTGTCATTTCCAATTTAACGATAGCCCGCTAGTTTTACAGCAAAGGAAGATTAAATTCCTAAAACCTCATGGCACCAATGGGTTTAATGTATTTTAATTAAACATATTTGCTGCCTCCGTTTTATAGCATTTAACCCTATTTATAACTACAAAGAAGGAATAATCTCACTGTTTCTAACAATACTTTTTCAGTATAGATAATTAATTAACCATTTTAATTTTGTTTCACAAGAAAAATATATTTTGTTAAAATTGTTTGAGCCTCCGTCCACGTGTAATGATTCCGAACTAAAAAAAACGAAAGATATAACCTAACAACCGTAATTTAATCAACAGATCTTACTTTAATTATTATTTAAGACATTGGTGATAAAATTTTGCTGTCTAAGAGTGAATAGTCGTCGTCGCATCATCGCTTGCCATCAGGCGAAACAGTGGTCAAACGCGTGCCTATCAATAATAAAAAATAAATCATGCAATTATCTGCTTACGGAATATCATTTAAATTCTCAAGAACACACCGAGCTACATTACGAGCACTTCCCAGTGACAGTTTTCAGCTCCTATTGTACGTAATATTTTATCTGTGGTCACGGTTGGACTGTCCGTGAATAAAAGTGCTGAAAGTGCTCGAAGCGTTCGCGCTCCGTATTGTGTTCTTTAGATTTCAGTGGGCTACTTATCTCGGAGACATGAACGAAGTCGATTTTACAAGAAATAGCCTGCAGTTAAAATGACGATTTCATTCTTTTCGCGATATTTTTGTTTAACTTGGTATGTTTTTATTATATCTAGGTATTAGTAGCTTGGTACAATAATATATACATTAGGTCGTAAGGCAAAAAGTGAAATTTTTCAGGAAAAGCGTTATTGTAATTGTTAATTATTTGTTATTTGTGAAAAGTCCTTTAACCGATCTGCATTATGTTTTCAATGATCAGTTTAAGATCACAGTATCAGTCCTTGGATGTTATAAGAAATAATAATATTTGTTTTACTTTTTTAGGGTTCCGAATCCCAAAATAAAAAAGCGGATCCCATATAGGATCACTTTTTTGTCGCAAAAAACGAATATTTCGACACTCTCAAGGGAATCTAAATTCCTAAGGTACTTCCCGTTTACCTAGAATCCTGAAATTTGCCATTAAGCAAGGTCTAATAGCACAAGTAAAAAAAAAAACGTTTTTTGCTATTTGGAAAAAATCTTCACAATTCGGGAACTGACCTGTATTCATAGGTAAGTTTGTACGGAGCCCTCAGTGCACGAGTGCGACTCGCACTTGCCCGGTTTTTATAATACAAGTTTAGTTACTCAAAATATATGTTACGTCTTTATGCGTTGGAGGTATCAAAATATTGATGAGGAATAATGCTGCCGTGTTTAATTTTGTGACTGAATAGAAGACAAATATTTATCGATAGCACGATTTATAATAAACATGAGTGTTGTGTCAATATTAGCTGCGTGTTAGTTAGCCGGCGTTGTTTTAATCAGCGCTTGTTTGTGACCGCGAGTTAATGATGGCGGCCGGAGCGGGTGAGTAGTGCCGGCGGTCTCCAGCAGCTGGCGCTGTCAGCGGCCGCCATGATTGATTGGCGTCCTCCCGCAGACGCAGCCGCATCTAGGGTACGTCGCCGTCGGGACATCCGGAGCCATAGCACCTACGTCACTGATGGATCTGGTTTTCAGAATTAACGAGCAACCAACTTATTGGACAGGCCTCGAATGTATATATCTATACTTTGTGTGCAGTAGTGATACATTAGCGGACCTTTAATGAAGTTTAATTCTTTGATAATATAGATATCTTTTATCAGTTTAGCTTTACCTTAAACCAATAAGATCACTGCACAAAGGTAGGTAAGCTCTACTGTGAAGGTTTTGCATAGACTACAGTATAGCATCGCCATTGCTGCATGTAATTTAAAGTAACCATGCCTGCCATCATGGATGGCGCCTTACCATCCAGAGTTTTGATAATATCCACAGCCCTTTAAACGTCCACTCTTTACGATATCGTGTGTAGTAATCGGGTCCTCTTTAGATTTAACACCATTGTTAATGTAAACCAAAAAAGGAATAAGAACGGAAATGTTTTCAGTGAAGTTCCTCAAAGCTCATTAACACGTAAACTAGCCGTTCAGGAAGTAGGTATAGTACAGCGAGCTGCCACCCACTCCGCTCCACTTCGGAATCTCAATCGACGACTCCTCTTTTTCTCAAAAAACCGCCGGCCTCTTTAACATGCAATCTAAATTCCGATTTAAACTGTGATCGCTCACAGTCCAAAGGGTCTAAGAGCCGAGGAATGTGAGGAATGCAATCAAAAACGTCTCAATGGTGCTGAGCGATCCAAGGAAGCGTCACACGTCAAATCGTTCAGCACGCTCGACGTCGCATTCGACACCCGCCGCAGATGTGATTGATGCCGCTTTCATATTACTATAATGCTCCTATTATTTTAGCTCAAAACTATTACAAGCCGATCTGTTAAGCCACACTTTGGATAGCAGTTCAGCACGCAAACAACTTCAAATTACAAGATAGGTAATTTGTGTTCAGTTGTTCAATTTATTTGTCGGACCACTTAATTTAACCAAGAAATGAAATAGCAGCAAAATTAAAATGCTGTAGTGACTCTAGGACAGCCTGTGGTGGACAGAAAGAGTGCGGTATAAAATATTTGAACAGGGAGGCGTTCAGCTGCAAAATATTAATTTTCTTAACTGCCGAGCTACCGGCTTAATATATCTGACCCAAAATAATTAAATTATATTCATTTCACACTTTTCGGGCACAAATTTCGGTTAATCCTTTTTCACGATGTGTTCTCTCATTTTTCAACGTGAGCTTAATTGGGGTTTACTTGCGACAAAGTAGTTAAGTCCTGATTGAGGAACATTAAAAGCCACAGATTTGAGTCCCGCAAACGGATGGCTAAAAACTGATTTGGATTATCAGATATAATGCGCGGCGTATTCTGCGAGCAAATAGCTGCGTTAGGAGCACATTCGGCATTCCGTCAGCAATCAACATCGAGTTAATACATACTCGCACAATTCGTAGGTAGGTAGTGATGTGATCAATATCGTGCATTGTTAGATTCGGAGACGGCTGCCGGCGGCGCGTAATTTCCGCTCCGTTCAGCTTAATCGCGCCGTTTCCTGTATCGGCTTATGAATCTTTTGATACTGCGCGCACCACAATTCGCGAATCAATTGATTACTCCCGACGTTCATGGTAATCACCGCACAACAACGCGGCTTATGGCTATGATCTAGTTTGTCGACGTAATCCGCGGTCTGCTTATTGTAAGCCTTTATTATAAACACGTCAATTGAGTACTCGCTACGGTAATAGGTATGTTTATTTTAGGTAACATGTTTTCTTTCTTTCTCGACCTAAATCTTGGAAGCTTTATACTTATGTGAATTTATTTTAAACCATGTTTATTTGTGTTATCGAGAGCAGGACTCTCTGAAGGAAATTGGTTTAGGTAAACTAACTTGTATGTTCAACTAAAGCAATTAAGGGCGAATTAGGTAAGTGTAATTTAGAGAAAAAACAAAGCTTATAGCGATGTAGTATCGTGTTATACGAATAATGGGCCGTCGTCCCGAACTAATTTCGGTTTTCCAATAGATACGAGGAAAAACTAAAACCACTAACCGAAGCAATTTAGAAAAAGTATGCGAAACATGTTTAACCTAAATAAAGCTATCGGTCGGTATTCATACGCGGTGAAAGGGTACAAACATGCAACGTAATCAACTGGGCTGGTTTTAATCATCGAGGGTTGTTCGACACGGGCTCCCGCGGCCATGTTGCCATATCTACTCGTTAGCTACAACAGCTCGCGACATGCCAGCATTATTTGAATACATGAACAGTTTATCCTAAAACGACACGACACAATATCGACTGCTGCTGAATAGCTGTAGAACATTTGTATTCTGATATCTATGTTATTGGCAGCCTTTTTAAATTGAATTTTATTTTTGTAAGGTTTCTCGATAATTTGCCATTAAGCAAAATATGCATAAATGTGTAGCCGTAACGTAGCTCAAGAGCCGACCATCAAGGTGTTCAAGCAGCCTGAAATAAAAATATAATAACAATGTCCATGTCTGAAGCTACATTATTATTAGCTGTGATTTATACGGCTACCACAATGACTGAAAAATAAATTTCTAATACATTTTTCTTTTCATTTTCAGCAGGTATACATTTTCTTCCGCCGTGAATGTGCTAAGTACCATAAAAAGGGAATAAATCAAGTCAGATACTGCTCTAAATAAATGTAATTTACGGTTACGTTTTCGCTTTCCGAGAGTAAAATGACGTTACACCACCTACCGAGCTATACTTACGGATCTCGTGAAAATTCTTGTACTTTTGTCCGGATATTTTAGTAATGCGATTATGAAACGTAGCGTACCTCTCATTTGAGAGTTATTTCAATCCATAAAACGGTTAGTCTCGAATATTGTTGAAGAGATTATCATTATTTTCGTTACGTTTGCAATTTTTTTTCTAAATGTCAAAGTAAAGCAAGAACCCGTTCCGCTGGGGCATGACGGATGGATATTAAAGCATTACAGAATGCCCGACATTTATTTAAATTACCGTCATGAAGTCGTGACTTGAGCAAACGTATTGAAATCTTCATTTCTTTAAAATGTTGTGGTTAATTGGCCACTTACTAGTAAGATACTGCATTTAAACTATAGTAAAAGGTAAATGAGGATGAATGTAAAATGTGTTTTTTTTTTTTTTTGACGATACTACTTTCCGCCTAGCTGTTGCCCTACGCCTTGGGCGCTCCTTGCTGTTCTCCTCATCGCTGCCACTGTGGCGAAGTTGTCAACAGCCTCGGTCACCACGGCCTGTCATGCTGTCGAAGCGCGGGACGCATACCGCGGCACGCGAATATTAACGACATTATCCGACGAGCCCTTGTCACCTTCGGCGTCCCGGCTGTTTTGGAACCTCATGGCCTGGCACGCGACGATGGTAAGAGACCGGATGGTATGTCTTTATTTCCGTGGAAGATGGGTAGACCTTTAGTGTGGGACGCTACCTGTGTCGACACTCTTGAGCCGTCCCATCTTCCTAGCTCATCGTGCTGTGCTGGTGCTGCCGCTGCGGCAGCGGAGAACCTCAAGCGGCGGAAATATAACAACCTCGTCGGCAGTTATATTTTTGAGCCGTTTGGGGTTGAAACTCTTGGGCCGTGGGGTCCGAGTGCACATACACTTTTTAAAGAACTTTCCAAACGATTAGTTGACACTTCGCGTGACCCAAGGGCTGGCTTTTACCTCGGTCAGAGATTAACACCCGTATTCACAAACAATACTTTTCTCAGTAAAGTAGCAACGCTATGCGAAGTAAGGCATTTCTCACTGCGTTGCATATGGCAAGCCTTTTTATTCATAAACAATACTCAAACGACCCTTGACTAAGCAAACGCACAGCATTGAATAGAGCTCTGTGATTGGTTCGTTTGTGTTGCGTAGTTCACTTCGCTGCTTGACGATCATTTCATTTGTCATAACATAACCTCAATACATAAATGGTGAACGGTATTCGAGAACTATTTCGGTTGTCTTCGTATTGATTTTATTGTGTATTTGTGGATTTAATAAATATGGATAAAGCAACAGCTTCAGGTTTATAAAGCCAAAAATACTTCTTTAATTCTTTCTAAGTGGTTTAGAAAATTAATAACTAAATTTTTCTTCAAACTGAAGAGATAAGAGACCCTTTTCTCTATTCTTGATACTGTTGGTTGGTTGACTCACACTTATAAGGTCTCCCGTAATCGCCTGCAAAATTAATATTCTATAATAAAAAAATGAATCGCTAAATATGTTGCTAAGCGCAAATCTCGAGAACAGCTGGACCGATTTCACTTAATCTTTTTTTGTTGTGTTCGTTATTGTCAAGAGAAGATTCTTAGGGTAGGGTAGAGTAAAAGCTAGTTGATGATAATAATAGATAAAGTAATAGTAGGTATAGATGGTTCGTTAATAAAGTTAAAAGCCTTTTAACAATAGTAGAAATGGGTTTGAGTTGACTGAATAGAAACAATTCAAATATAGCATAATATTTTTTTAAAACTCTTATAATGGTATAGTACCTACAGTTTTCATTAGTAGGTACCGTACGAACTGTAATAATCAAAAGGATTTTGGAAATCCCGTATCACTTTTCTGGTATTTATTGTGAATCCCTTATTGATATAATTTTATCAGATTCTTCTTCACTACTATAATCCATTATAAAAGGACGCTATTAAAATGGAAAATTATCACAAACAGTAAAATCCAACCCCGAAAAATATTCCTCGTAACACATAATAAACCTCAGAAAATCGAGAGACACTAGCTATGCGTTGCTTAAAACAGCTAGCAGGCTACCTTAGCTGTGCGTTCATTCTAAGGGACGCATAGTGCTAGCCGCCACTCAAGTATTGTTTATGAATACGTTTTAGGGACCCTGTGCGCTCGCGCGCACTGTGAGACCTCATAGTAACGTTTGTGAATACGGGTGTAAGCATTGCCATACAACGTGGCAATGCCGCCAGCCTTTTGGGCACACTTCCAGTCGACAGCGATGCGGAGGAGTTTTTTGACGCTATATTCTAGTTAGGAGTAGCCTTTAGTGTATATATTTATGTTTTTGTGTAATGTTTGTAGGTTTAAGTGTATATATAGTATAAAAAAATGTGATTAAATAAATAAAAAGGTAAGCACTTTTATTTCCAGGTCAGTATGGTGTTTAATTTGTTTTTCAGTTCTAGCTGCAGGTGATAATTGGTTGAGATATGTTCACTACCAGGCAGGAGATGGGACATAATAGATTCCTAAGGTGAGTGGGTTCGGCCTACGCCGCTGTAGTACTCATAGGTACTATAGCACGCCGTCATAGTACTCGCAGGTACTACGGCGGCATGGTTTAAAATTGCTTCTTCAATGCCAAAAAACCAAGTCAGGTATTGTAAAGTTAGAAATAGTCGCCAGGAAAAGAACTACGTAGGTCTTATCTAATAAGATTGAATACTTTTTGTTAAATTATGCAATGTTATAAAAATTTTGTGATACACACAAACCTACTCTTTCATAAGAGATAATAATAAATAAGTCTATCATAGACCAAGTTTAAACAACCACCTTCTATTATCAAAAACATTTCACTCGCATAAAATCGTCCCCCGAATAACACGACCACTGGCGCATAGGCACATAATCCAATATCAAATTTCAACATGTGAAATAATCTGGTGAGTTTCATTTCGAAATGTGAACTAAATTTCAGTTTTATCAGTGCAAAGTGGGGAGGAAGGAAGCGGGGAATGCGCCGGGAATATTTGCTTAGTGCCCAGACGCCTCGCTCCCGGCTCCCGACTCCCAGCCCCCGCTTGGAACTCGACTCCACTGATCTCGTGGACTCGCAAACACCCCTTTTAAAACGATGTTCTTGTTTGTAGGTCACATGTAGTCTAATTAATTTGTTCGGTTTACAGATTGGGATTGGGTGGGGTGGCTATTTTAGGAGTTTAGATTAATCGATGCAAACGCATGTATTATGTACTTAGTTCATTAGTTTGACTTTAGTGAGATTGGTATTTATACAAGATTTAAGTTGTTGACTAAGTTAAGAAGTCAACTGAGATTGGCAGTTACCTACAGGTTTCTTTCTTTTTGTTAGTTGGAAAGCGGAAAGTTTACTTGCCATAATGTGACTTATAAAAAGAAATTAACATTTTAGTTACTTCGTTACAATTAAGAAGAAACTCTTTTAGGAAGATCGCCAACTAATAAAACGAGAATAAAATAGGATATTTCCCTCAACTTTTATTTACCATGATTTGAATAGCAAATCAAGTTAATTCACTACACACTTGCTCATAACGCCAAAATTGAAACAGTTGATTCTGAACGCAAACTAAAGTCAATTACAGCTCGGTTTGATTGTGTTTCAGCGGAAATTGCTCGGCATTATCGAATCTTTGGCTGCAAACATACAAACTCCATAATTACCAACCATATAGGCGCCTACATAGGTACATAATGTATATCAGATTGTCCGTTTCGTTACTTTTATTACAACACGTTTTATTCCGACGAATCAGGATTTTAATTTCCATGTAACAGCAGATAGAGGGTGGCTAATGCGATTTTTTCCGGGAACGCGATAAAAGAACAAATTTCCGTCACGATAGATAACAAATCGTAAGTATTGGCAGAGCGGTGGACATGGAAAACTTGAAACGTGAAGGAGGAAAAGATTTACACAGGAGAGATAACAATGATTTATTTGAAAGTTCAATGTATTCGTTGAAAACGGAAACAATAATAGAGGGTTGTACTGCTGTATGTCATTTGGATATCAATTAATCGAATTTCTTGATAGTCGACGCAGCCATAGATAATTATGTTTGTGCAGGTATTTAATATAAAAAGTAGTATAAAAAGTAGCACACACAATTGTAGGTACATTACAATAATGTAGTACATTATTTTTAAGAACCTAATCAATCAATTTTTTGAATACTTACGACTTATTGAGTATGACAACAACGCTACGAAAAAGCTACCGAAAGAGCTAAGAAAATGGACGCGCTACATGGCTGCTACGTCAACGCGACGACTTAGCTGTATTGCTGTTACGTCGACGTTACGGAAGCACTACGACTCAGGTACATCGCCGCTACGTCAACGCTACGGAGCGATAACGATTCAGCTACCTCGCTGCTACCTTAACGCTACGGAGACACTACGACCCAGCTACACGGCCGCTACGACAGGAAACACTCGACTCAACTAAGTCAACTCTACGGAGACACTACGGCGCGGCTAACTTTCCTAAAAATTATTATAATCATTCATTACATTACACGAAAGACACACTTTACCTTTTAATCACTTTTAGTTTTTTAATTATCGTTGGTTTAGCATGTTGATTTTTTTGAGATGGAAAATCATCCAATAATTTCTTACGATCTTCGTGTCAAACATTTGTAGACTAAAACCACACCTGTGTCTTTCAGTTGCCTACAGTTTTGCTGAATTTTTTTTTAACGCTGACGACTCAGGCTCGATCCGGACGGATATCGGACGGCCGGACGGCGAGCTAACCATTGTTTGTCATCCGTAAGCCTGCGCCTACGATGGCTGAGGATCACTCTGCGACTCCCGACGCCTGGGTATCTCTTGTCACGGCAGCTAGGGTGTGAGGATGTCCGTTCCTCACGGCTGCTGCTGTCCCCTTCAGCAGCATTACTGTAGAAGCGACCACATCCAATTCCCTCTCGGTCCGGACCATCACCAGAACCAGAGCCCTATGCCAGAGGTTGCCACCGCTGATCGCCTCCGTGAGGACACGGCGGTGCTCCGCTCAAGTAAGGCACACCCTCACCATATGCCTCACCGTGTCCTCCGGGCGGTCAGTCAATGATGACATCCGGGCGTCGTTTCTTCCTCCTGAATGAGGTACAAGAATCAATCGAACTTACCATGTCCGGTGAGGACCTGTGTCATGCGGAATGTGAGGAAGCCGTGGCGCCTCTCCTGTCACTCCTAAGAGAGGAGGCTTACGCCGCTGCCAATTATGGCGTGCCTATCATTTCGTTATAGGTAATCAATTTAGGCTCAATCAAGAAAACATTCGATATTTACTGTTCAATTAAATAACCGTTCGATAAAAATATCACAAAGTGGGATACGACTTTATGCAATTAATTTATTTTATGGACACTCGTTAAAACACTTATTATAATATTCAGTTTTCGTGTTTACATATATTTAGGAGGTTTGGCTGTTGATGCTCTAGATAATTATGTATATCCTATGTTTATTGTACATAATCATAAATTTATTAAAATGTAAGTATCTACGCTTAGATACCTACTATAAAAAATATGTTGCGTAAAAGTTACTGAGGATGTTGCCTCACAGAGGAAATGGTGGACCGGTTAGGTTTCAATGAAGTAGTCTTATAGCGGGGTGGCTATCGGTTGTAACCACAAGCCCATCCTGTGCAGGAAAGGAAGCCACGTGGTTGATATGACGACGATACACCGAACACCGGTCATTATGACTAATAAAAAAGAGAAAGCAGTCATCGACCACTATGGTTTTTTATACCACGGGCAAAAATAAACATAAAAAAATTGCAGTAGGTAAATTTTACAATAAAAGTAATTGCAAAACAATTATTTCTTCTTTTTTCGTTATGTCCGAGTAATTTCACACACGCAATTTGCCAAATTGATTTCATTTACATAATAGGTTTGTTGAAGCTTACAGCAGGGGTTAATAACCATTACTGTTTAATAAAAGTAACGTTGTTGTTTTTATATTTATTCTACTTATCAAAACAGAAAAGGAAGTATGTACGTAGGGTTGTACCTGCTCAAGCGCTCAGCTCATCTCTACACTTAAAAGCCCTTTACAAAAGTTTATAACGCGTTCAAGGTAACGAGCTAACGAGAATGAAACAAACGTTTAAGTAAATATATGAGTTTTGTAGCAAGTATGTAAACACAACACAACAACGGTGTATGGAGCTAAGTAACTGTTGGAAGAATCCTAACCTAAAAACTGTTTAAGCAGTTTTTAGGCTAGGGTTCTTACGTTTCTTTACACCATCAAACTCAGTTTCAAAGAATGTTTCCCACGGTGGCCACGGGTACAGTTTGTTTACCTGACACGGGCTGTTAAAACTCCACAAATGTAACGCCGTGGACACATAAAAACCTATTATAAAAAGCTTAAAGCTTTTAATTTATGATCCCTACAAAAAAACCGGCAAATTACAACATTAATTTCAAACGGGATAACTAGATGGCGCTTTACTTTTTGTGTCGAATCCTGAATCGCGCTATAGAGATTGTCTCGCGGCAGCATATAAGGGTCCCGCCGAGACTACCTCGGCGCATTTTGCCGGCTCGGTCTGTAGCGGTTCGAGGACTCTATGGGCCGAGGCAACTAACCTAACCATCTTCTTGGACCTCTTTTGCGGAGTAGCGGGTCGACTCTCGAGTCAGGAAAAATTGAAACTCTGCACCTTAAGAATAAGAATGACGATTAGAAAAGCGAAGCGAAAGAATTTTTGATAGGTAAAACAATATGAATAATTAAGATGCGCCAAAATGAACATACATTTAAATGTTTTATTTTTGATAGGTACCCGTAATTACGACTTTCATTCGAAAGTTTCAATATTTTACGGATTATGCGATAATCCGAGTAAAATTAATTTTAAAATGTAAAGGTATTAGTCAAGGTATTTGTAACTTGGAGACATCTTCGGTGTGCAAATGAGAACCAGTTTCGCTATGGAGTTTTTTTACTTCTTATGTGCAAAAAGTAATAATTTATTTATTTATTTAAACTTCATGTACAGTAGTTGTACATAGGCGGACTTAATGCAACAAGGCATTTTCTACCAGTCAACCTAATCAGCAATATAAGGAAGTAAATATTCATACAAAAAAAAGTAGTGTTCAGAATTATCATTTCATCGACGTAAATATACCGTGTTGATGTCCGTTTTACAATATAAATGAAAACATTTTCTTGAACTTTATTTAGGGAGTGGGTATAATAATTTGTGACGGGCTCAGTCGCGGTTCTTATTGAGCTTCGACGAGGGGCCTTAACTCGTCATTGCAGTATTTAGCGAACTTTAAAGGGACGACGACGGGAGCACGAAACGGTATTTATATAACATTTATTCCATAATAGCTGAAGAGAAGTTTAATTCTCCCTATTGTACGTAATATACCGTAGTAGCTCGTTTATTAGTTGTATTGTAATATTAATAGTGAGCTTTTTAAATTGATCGACTCGACGTTTATTTTTTTATAGAAACTCGTTTTCTACCAGGTGGAGTAGAGACTTGTTTATTTCTGGGAAGCGGTGAGTGCCTATTTTGCACTGTAATAGCGCTATTTCGCTGAGCACCCATTTAGTTGTTAATAGCTCAACGTCTAGAGTAAAAGTTTTGTCGTCAAACAACAGTTATTGATTTTAGCACATTCAGTTGTTTCAGACAGGGTCGTTTGAGGGCGCGAGCGGGCCTGCGAGGGGTTTCAGGAGGACGGGGGGCGCGGCGGGGAGGGGAGGCAGTAAAACGGCAACCATACCTCCACACGTGAATATTTGATGGCTGAATCTCGCTGTGGCTACGGATACAAGGGTATTCAGGTTATCAGGCGCAGCCCTAAGACTGAATCGACGTAGACATTAATTAACTTCACTGATTAGGGGCTAAGCTTTGAAATGAGCTTAGAAGTTAATCCTCTGACGTTTCTGAGGCAGTTTTCATTTCAATTTGCGAAGCTGGAATAAATAGCATCGACCCGACGCCGACGTAATGTGATTGTTTGTAACGTTACCCACCGAAAATAACCTTTCATACATTATTAGACTGGAATTTTAACGTGTAATAAAGTCACGCTTGCTAAGCTGTATAAGATTGTACATATCAATATTATTTTAACATGTAAGTACATTGGATCATGCTATTATTCATAAAATACTCACTGTAATGGTAGTCTCAAAAAGTAGAAATACGTATTCACGGAGTTTCTTTTGCTCAGTATACAGAGACCGAAGTCAGAGGGTGTATCCTTAAATAATTGATTCCCTGTAGCAAAACGAGATCTTCCTTATTTCCCGTCCACGACAATCTTACTCCAGCAAACAGTTTTTAACTAAAAGCGTCCTCCGTGCTCTGTTCCCGTACATACACTATAGAATTATGCATGATTGTAACTAGTGACTCAGTTTACATAACAAATGTGATCTGCGCCACGGGAATTAAAATGCTGAAACTTTTGCTGTGAAGAATGCTTTATGAAAATAAAAATAAAATATACGCCATCCGTTGTGGTTTCCGAGTCTTTACTTACTTTAATAAATCTAATGGCTTACATTTTCACGTTACCTTTCTGTTATAAAAATACTCGTATATGTATCATCACACGTCAAATCTATGTTATTATTTCTAGTCATATTTCTTAACATTCATTTACTGTCACATTCGTCTTCATTACGCAGTTTCCGCTGCGGTGACGGTGATGCGGCGTCAACTCGCTTCCCGAGCCACACTTAAAAAACATGCAGAGAGTTCCGTGGGAGACGGATAATGATTGTGTATGCCGATAATGATATTCTTGCAGAACTTGGCGCTGCACTGCTGCATCCTACTCATTTGTAACGCCCGCCCGACATCCCGAGTGGATTACTCTTGCTTTATTAGAAAGGGTACGCTGCAAGAATGAATAAATAATTTGCTTTGGTCTGAAATACTCGGAAAGTGTGGAATCAGTGCCGTGTGGAGTGCACGTAAGTAGTTCTCATCTGCATTAACTGTGGAGTGTCGTTGGCGCTTGTTTTCAGTCTACCTCGAACGGAAGCGGGCTGGCGCATGGCGTTGATATATTATTTAGCACTAGCGTTTGCCCGCGACCTCGCTTGTGTCTGGGATAAACAGTAGCCTATGTCCGTTTCCATATCACATTATGCTGCCGACGTATTAATTTTCAAGCGGTTGTGGACTGATAAAGGCGTAAATGCGGGGTAAACGTCATTTAAAGTTGTTTGTTTCTTAAAGGACATAACAAAAGTCTTCATGTTAGCGCAACATCCTACAAAATGTTCATCTTTCCAAACAAGTTAATCCAATAGGAATCTAGAGATATTTGTGTGAAATTTTTATCCGTATAAGGGTTTGCGAAAGTGCTGCTTATTTGAAACGAATTTTCTTCCAGCAGACCTGCGAACGGAGAGAGTTTTTTTGCGTTGTAAAGAAAAAAATAAAAAATAAAGTACTTTTTTTCAAAAACTCCAATTAATATACGCATATACGAAATATTTTTTTTTAAGTAAACAAGTCTTTGACCTTGTAGGTAGTTGTCGGTCGTTGCGTACTAACTACCTACAGTTCATTGGCCTCGCTCAGCTGACGTTTACTTATAGAAATTAATTTCGTACATGCGTAAATTAATTCTAGTTTAAAAAAAAGTACTTTATTTTTAATTTTCTCTTTACAAATCAATAGTATTCGTGTACCGAATCGACCCTCAGCGGGATTAAAACGACCAAAATTTAACAGTATATAGTATATAACTACAACAATTTTTTTATTTTTTTTTATTATTGATAGGTTCGCGCTTGACCGCTATCTCACCTCATTTTAACATGCCACACTACGGTAGCTATTTTAGGAATGATATGGATACTTTTATGGATTATATTTTCACGAGGCTAACAAAACCATTTACTTTTTATAGCGTGCAAGCTATGAATATATATTCAATGAAGAACACTTACAAATATAATGTTTAATTGTTGATAAAATCGTGTTTGTTATAGGCACGTAGGTGTTTATGTGTGTCATTTCCCGGGGGAGAGGTAAATGGGCACACAGAGGGCGCGCCGCGAAGAGGGCGCGTCTGTTACTGCTAAGTGACTTTTTTAATATTTTAACTTCGACAGAGCAAAGGTGAGGTAACCGCGGTACTGCTAATTGTAGCGAGGGTTCTCGCTGCCAGCCTAATGTTTCGTGATTATACGACTTTATATCTATAAATACCACATTTTTTATATTTTGTCACAAGTTGCTACAAAGCAGCTCTTTTCTTTGTTAGGATATTTTAAATACACAGACATACTTAGAATGTAAATAACTTAAAATGGTTTTACGCCTTCAGCTTATTAACAAATCAGAAATACAATTTTTCTAAATTATCATAAAGGTTACGCCTTTTAGAATACAAAACCGAGTAGGTACCTATATCTATAAACTTTTAAAACAGAGCGCAAAATCAAGTAGGTAGGCAGCTTACGTATTTCAGATTACAGAACATGAGCTTAAAGCTACATCGGGCAGTAAACCGAAGAAGCGATATTACGAAAAAGCATGAAAGCATTTCCTATAAACTTAATAAACTCCTTGAGATAAACATATGGTTTTATAAGTGTTTACACTTATCTAAGGTAGATGCGTAATTGAAATCGAACCACGTTTCGATGGCGGCCTCAGTGTTCTCCGCTCATGTATATTTAGCAACACCTCGCCGCACATATTACCCAAGTTTTTTCAAACGTTCGCCTAACTATTACTAATTTATTCAAGAGCTTGCGTAACCCTCGCCCTTCGCCCTACCTTACACACTTTAGAATATTAATAGCAACGTGGCCCTTCATGTAAATAATCATATAATGCTATTTCGAAATCTAACCTGCTTACACTTGCTGCCATAAATACACATTTAATTATTATCTTATAATAAAAAGTGAGAAAAGGAATGCTGATATTAAGTTAAGGTATCTGATAAAGCACAGACCACCTGCAGTCGGCCATTCGTTGGTGATATTTTTCTATATTGAAATATCTTACAAATGAAAAATTCTTAGAATTTTACCTGACAACAATATTAGCACCGATAAGGTTTTCACTCTGAATACCGATTTGATCTATATTTCTGACACTTCTCGTTGAAATTGTAATTTAATGTGACTTCCCTTTACTAATATCTCTATGCCTATCTATATTAAGACAAAATCTTATTATTATAATCTCTTCAGTATATTTCAGTCTTAATAGGTTGTTAAGGAAAATCAGTAGCCTGTACAACTTCGAAAAGCCGTTAGCCTATATGTGATGTATGTCCTACTGAAAACATATCGTTATTGACTCAGAAGTGTTAATCGACTTACTGTCAAGGGTCCAAGGTAAACATTGTTATGTTCCCCACATAGTAGTTGTCAACTTGTCACATTATACGGTTGTTTACCTAGTTATTAATTACTTAAGGTCACTTCCATGATCTTTACGTAACTCACTGAGCAATGGCAGATTTACCAGCGGCATATTTTAGGGGCGGCAAATTTATGCATAAATATACGGCCATACATCTTACCGGTGATTTTCCCTTGTCATTTTCATTGTATATTTAAAGAGTCTTTAACTGTACAAACTGCAAAATACTCAGTGCAGCAGTTTGCAAAATAAACAGTATTCGGCTTTCATGCACAATTTGTATGAGAGAGAAGAGAGCCGGCTCAGTGACCAAAAGGGCTATAGTCCAGAGCGGCAACTGTAGGGAGCGGAGTTTGCCATACCGAGCCACTTGCCATATTTCCTTGAGACTAGCTTGTTCTTGTAGCCTGCTGACCCGTAATTCCTGCTTTTCCAAAAAAAGTTACCTGTCTGAGGCATATTCCATCCATCATTATTTCAGCGGAAAGATGCCCACAACTGGACATAGCTCTCTCTCAAGTTTCGCCACGACGGCGACGATCGATCCTCGGTGTCCTACGTCCTCATCAGGTTTAAGGTCTACCTTATGGTGGCCTTCCAGCGCTGCGTCTTTCGGTACGCAATTGCTACTGTATCTTTTGGCCCCATCAAGTGGCAGTGGACTGAGCACTTTACTGACCGCCTTCTCGTACAAACGCGTACGTGTACCTTCATATGTACCGATAGTTGTATGTCGTATCAGAAAAATAGGTACTAAGGTGATGCTTATTTATAAAGAAATCTTTTCCACCACACCCGCGAAAGGAGAGTTAGTTGTTGTATTGTTCGTTTTCATATAAATAATTACAATCAATTGTATTAAAAAGTAAGGATGTATAATTTTAATTTAATTAACAATAGGGGCTGTTCGATGATGATGATGATATAAAAACGGAAAAAGGAAACAGAACCTATCCAAAGCTAACATTTGCGTGCTCGCTCTGAAGAACATTCTACATTCTTTTATTTATAATTATACTTTTCTGCGTAACTTGACAAAGTAAAATAAATGAGGTTCCAAAATTTTCAGCCTACTTCGCTTACTCTCATAAAATTCAGTTTTTAGAACAGTTTAAAGAATTACAGGTTCGTCATTATCACAACGAAAATGTTTTCCTTTTTTGCCGGATTTTTAGCTATTCCGACCGGGGCGCTAAATCTTTAATATACCGGTTGGGGTCTTACAAGTCGGCTACTGGTTGGGGACTGTGAACCGAGTCGTGGACAACTATGATCCTGTTTGTAGTACCTATCGAGTATTACCAATTCTAAATACTTATTAGTATTGGTTCTATATATTTGAATAAAAAATATAAGTAGTCCTGCTTCATTTGCAGAATATGACTGAGCTCGAATATTATACTTACCTGAAAATCTTAAAGTAAAAAAAAAGTCGTAATCATACGATTACGACTTTTATTTTACTATTTTTTAATTACGTACGAAAACGATACAAAAATAAGTTACAATTTCATTGGCAAAAAAATTTAATTAATATAATTGTGAATCAAGACAGGGATGGCGAACCCTTATTGGAGAGTACGTGCCACTAAATATATGAAAAAAATAATGAAATGGTCATACCGTCAAAGAACCTTGATTTAGTAATTTAATGAGCAAACTTTGAAGCTAAATATACTCTCGAAAAACATAACCCTCCTTCTGGCGCAGTCGGGTAAAAACTAAGTTTACAGTTGTTTGCTTATTTATTTAATTCATCATCATTATCAACATTTCAGCCGAAAGCCGTCCGCTGTTGGATATAGGCTCCCCCAAGTATCGCCATAATGAAAGGTCCTGTGCGTCTCATATCCAATTAATTTCCGTAAATTGAAATACAAAGCACCAATTTTACATTTGTAATGCCACGTAGGAACTAGAATTCAAAATCCTGCATCGCAATATATTTATTTAATTAAATAAAAGTAAGAAATAGTGTGATTACTACTGTATCAAATCACCTCTGTACGTTGTGTATCTGCACTGCCATGCCCGGATTATTTTGCTGCGTGTTACCACGCGTGCCATTAGGTTCGCCGTCCCTGAACTAGGGAATCCAATTGTAGAGGACGGTAGGCCTACTAGTAGTAATTGTATTTATCCACAAAAATTTCAGGGTCAACGTTACATATTTTAAATTGACATGTCTTGCCATCAAAACAAATTGACACCATCAAAGATCCACATAATTCGAATTGAATGATGAACTGGCATTTTACGTATGACCCAAGTGAGAG
The DNA here is from genome assembly GCA_958295575.1 of Leucania comma. Taxonomy (NCBI): domain Eukaryota; kingdom Metazoa; phylum Arthropoda; class Insecta; order Lepidoptera; family Noctuidae; genus Leucania; species Leucania comma. The sequence goes on from OY282469.1 coordinate 10,303,347, forward strand.
TTGTTCCATTACTTATGAGCAAGCCGCCACTGACACTATTCTGTAAATGATCACCATTTCTAACACCCTACTGCCCTCATTTGTCCGAGGATTAGTGTCAATAACTCCTCCAACTAACTACGAAACGTCGTTCTGGAAATTCGAAGATAATGAAAAGACAGTACAAAAGTTTTTTGTGAAGTTATGAAGTGACTCCTTTCGAGACTCTCCCACTGTATTTGAAATATCTCCGTGAATTAAACATCTATTCTAATATACATAGATTTCAATCTTCAAGCAATAAATTAAACTATCTGAGGGGTACCGGGAATCCAATTATTATCGGTAAGTAATTAGGTATCTTGGGACGCCGCCGTCGTTTCCTCAATGGATGCAGATCGCCGATCAGATCTAGATTACGGATGAGAGAGAAACGTACTCGGATAGTTTTTAAATGGTTTAAGTTTTTATTCTTGTTTCAGGAAATTTAAGAGAGAAAAGTCGGTGAAGTTTTTCCGTTACATCACCGGGCATTCTCTGGTGTTCGAAGCTTAGAGAAAAACAACCGTAACATAGTTTTACTATTTTTAACTTTTATTTTGCCGTATAGTATAAGTATTATATAGTACTCGTATCTCCACATTTTTTAATCTTAAGCCTATTTTGAGATTCCGAGGAATAAATGACAGTTGGAATTTTAGTTGTTTATGGTTATTTAATTTTTTTACTAGGTTTTGCTAATAGAAAACTAACCCGACATAAAAAACCTTGTACACACAATTACTCATAATTTTTTTATAATTATCAAATTTCTCTTTATACACCGTTAAATTTTGGTCGTTTTAATCCCGCGGAGGGCCGACATGAAATACTATCGATTTGTAAAGAAAACTCGAATTAATTTACGCATGTACTAAATTAATTTCTTTAAGTAAACGTCAGCTGAGCGAGGCCAATGAACTGTAGGTAGTTAGTACGCAACGACAGACAACTACCTACAAGGCGATTAAAACGACTAAAATTTAACGGTGTATATAATTTCAAATCCGTTAAGCCGTCACCGACAAACACACACAAATATATAATATATATACAAACTTCCACCCTTACATATAATATTAATGTGAACCTGCTGTTAAAAGTAATCTTCTTATTGAAAAATAAACATGTGTTATTAATTTATTTCAATATAATTAACTTTGCCTGAGAATATAACTATAAAAGTGGTTGCTCACCTTTTTCTCTGCGTATGGACACAACATGTCGTCTACAACTATTGTAGAAAGTAGCACATATTCCTTTACTGACTTTTATTCGTGCCATAAAAAGCCGATAAAAAACGTAGGTACCATAAGTTCCTTTGTTTTCTAATGTTAGGATTTAGGACATAGCTTATATCGCAGCGTCGCCTCCCAAACACGCGCGTGGCCTGTACCAAAAGACCAAAATCAGATAATAAAACTCAGTGATAGTTTCTTCGTATCCATCAGTGAAAAATTTTCGTCATCTGAGTAGTACTTCCAGAGATTCTCTTTTACATACGTATAATCAGACTGACAAACATTTTTAACTCTTTAAAACAGGTACCAGTTCAGAATTAAACTGATTAGAGACTTGTGGAGTAAACATTCACAGCATCTGCTATTTAATTATTTATGTACTTACCTAAGTAGGGGTGTGAGATTGTTCGAGAGAGTTACCGCAGCCTTAGAACGCAAGGACGCAACGGAAAAAACACAAGTAGTTTTTAGTCAGTAAAAGCCTGACACTCCCAGAGTGGGAGAAGTTATTTGTTAAATCTCCCACCTACTAAAAAATTGTACCGAAAATACTTGAGAAATATTGAAGTTTACAATTTTATATTTGACATACGTGTTAATAATTTGTGTGTGAACTAAGCAACGTCCTAAAAAGCTGTATCTTTTAGATAATTAAGTCGATGAGTATACTTATGCATCGAACCACGATCAGTACCTCTACCATGAGTTTAAAGCAATAGTATTCGTCGCTACTCGATATCGACGCCGTAAATATTTTGTATGGCAAATTTTGCAGCGCCTCTAGCGGTCACTTGCAGAACCAAAATTTGCCATACAAAATATTTACGGCGTCGATATCGAGTAGCGACGAATACTATTGCTTAAAACTCATGGTAGAGGTACAGAAAATGTTGTATGTCATTTTCTTCAAGCATTTTCTTTGGATCTCTGTAAGTACGCCTTGATTGAATGCCCTACCTTCAGCGTTAATATCCATATAGGGTATTAAGTCTATATCGTAGAAATTCAATTTTTATTTATCAACAAAAGTGTTCTGGTTTGCGTCATCTAACGAAACCTTGACCTAAATTGATTTTTTACTTAATAGCATGTAAATATATGCCGCCAACGCGTTCGTAGTACAATCAATCTGTCTTTAACGTAGATACCCACTGTTAAAGCTGATCGACCACTCCTCATACGCACAAAACGTGGTTTATATGTGTGTGGATATTTAACCATTTTTGGTTAATCGTTTTGTAATTTGCTTACGCCTTTATCATTGAACTTTTTAATAAAATATAGCAGGAGTGGCGAACCTTGATTGGAGAACATGCCACTAAATATATGACGAAAATAAAAATACTTTGGTCAACGTGCCACCAGAGTTGACTTAGTGATTTAATGGACAAAAATTAAATAGATGCTATTAACTTTTGATTTGCAACGCGAAATTCATATAACGTAATAATTTCACTTGTTTTTTTTTCCTCAAAAGACCATCTCAGACACAACTCTGCATGGTTCTCATATTATGATTTGGCCATTACATGTTTGCTGTATGGACTTTTAATAGAGATTTTGACCCCTGAGTTTGTTTCGATGATTCTTCTCAGAGCAATCTGCCGAAAAAATTGAGATGTAAAAATGTTTTTAAAAAGCCTATTTGTACATTTTGATACAAGTGGGGAAAGTTTGTCATTGCAGCCGAGGCAAAATTCACCTGAGCCGTACAGGCGAGGATGTTATGGAGCCGATTGCTGCAGTGACAAATCGCCACGTGTATCAAACGACGTTTTTCAATACACTTACGAAGAAATACGATGAAAAATCCACCAAAAATCTATCTTCTATCGGAAAATTATGACGCATTTTTGTTCATTTTGCACTGAAAAATTTTTTCCAAAGTTACCTTACAATTTAGTTTTGATTTGAGCAGGCTATCGCAAGTATTTTTTACCTCAATCACATAATCTGGCGGCGTAGCATCTAACTAAAGGATTCTCTTCAAATCTTCTTTTTCACAATTTTCACAAATGAATAAGTTAGTTAATAAGTATTAGGTGTACTTTTTTCCCGCGCATAACCTTTGCTATCCTAATTATAAAAAATATAAAAATTCAAACATTTTTAAATTTAGAACACAGATAATTGTAATTTGTTGGCATTAACAAATTATTGTTACGTAATCATGTCAATTTGTTAAATTCTGTTCAAAAACACAATTTTAATTTTCATTAAATATTAAAACCATTAAAATATCTGCCTCTTTGCTTAAAAAAAAAATAATCACCCTTGGAACAAGGGCTTTTTCATTCCTATTTCGTCAAATAGGAATGAAAAAGCCCTTGTTTTGATAAATAAAAAAAAAGCACGCGGGTGATAAACATGCCATATCGAACCAAATCGTAGTGCGATAAAAGGCAGTTTTCGAGTAAGTGTATTTAAAAATAAATATCATTTATCATTTGAGGGGGGTAAATGATTGAAATCAGTAAAAAAACAGATGAACGTCCCATTTAATGATAAAAAAGCCTATTGTAACAAGTACATTATAGTTTTTTGTTCACCGTACTTATGACTTTCCTAGGTCTGTACCTAATTGACTAACAGGTCATTAAGTCATGCATTATTGTAGTACCAGGTGGCAGGACGTGCCGGTTAAGTTACACTCCTTATAAATTAAACTAACACTACATAAAAGTGGCACCTTACTGCATTACACTACTGACTGCAGTAGCGTGTGAAAATAATTGAATCGTTTTCAACTTCTTTAATTCTTTAGTGCACACAAAACTTAATATAGAAACACAATGATTTGACAATTCGTGTAAAAAGGCGAGCAAATCCAGCGAGTAATAGTGAGAGAGCAGGTATGATCCAGTGTACCTACAATATAACCCTAGGTACAAAATTACATAAATATAGATGTAATATACACCATTAAATTTTGGTCGTTTTAATCCCGCGGAGGGCCGATCGATTTGTAAAGATAAAAATGAAAAATAAAGTACTTTTTTGTAATTCAAATTAATTTACGCATATACGAAATTGATTTCTTTAAGTAAACGTCAGCTGAGTGAGGCCAATGAACTGTAGGTAGTTAGTAAGCAATGACCGACAACTACCTACAAGATCATTGAATTGTTTACTTCAAGAAATTATTTTCGTACATGCGTAAATTAATTCAAGTTTAAAAAAAATTCTTCATTTTTCATTTTTATTTTTATAAGTCGATATTGTTTCATGTACCGAATCGACCCTCCGCGGGATTAAAACGACCAAAATTTAACGGTGTATACAAACTAATAAATACCAATATGTAGGGAAGTTACACAAAAGGTAAATCCAAAATTAAAACCTTTTAAAGTCTATCTTTAGACTGAAAATGAAAGCTGACACTAGGTACCTAACTAATTAAAACTACTCATATATAAAACCTCGCCAGGTAGCTGAAGGTAGGAATGTGTGTGCTTAATGTTAAAAGCAAATTTTATTTTATAATTAACTAGCTGATCCGACAGAGCTTGACAGCTAACCCTGGTACTTATTGAAACCTAGGAACAGTTTGAATAGAATAAAGAAAATTGTGTTTTGGTTTATCGTCCAATTTTTAAAATTTTCCTCATAAAATCGTTCCTGAGACAACAAACCTTTTAAAAATAGTACGTTTTGTTACAAGTGCAGAAAGTTTGTCATTGCGTCCGAGGCGGAATTCGCACAAGCCGTAGGCGAGTGTGTTGTGGAGCCGAGGGCTGCAGTGACAAATTTGCACGAGTTTCAAAAGACGTTTTTTAATACACTTAACTTTCATAATGTAGTACTTATTACCTAAACTGCAAACTATTATTATTGTATCTATTTGAAATATTTGTTATTTATTTATTGAGATACTTGAGAAGCTTTGAAGTTTGAAATGTTATTTTCGACATATATTTTTATCAGTTAGCCGTAGGCAAGTCTTGTAAATAGGTACATGTTAGTAATAAATTATTTAATTGGATCTACACAAAGAAATTACATCAAATAATTAATTCACATTCCAAAGTATCTTTGATCAAGATATATTGGTAAGGTAAATATTCAAACATCCTTTGAATTATTATTGTTTTGTACACATAGTTTTGTACTGTTATGTGCGCCAAATTAGCTCTGGGTACAAAGCCAATGTAACGGTTGATCAACATCGAAGTCTTTGTCTGTATCCAATATAGTAATTAGATTTAAATGGATGGCTAATTCTGAAACCCTAACAGTTAAGTTATCATGACGACCAAATAAGAACAAAACCTCAGGATACACTTTAACGAGACATATCAATCTTTCGAACAAGTAGGTACCGGAGAATCTTTTGTAGGAAAATCTCTTTGTACGAGTATGTCAATAAGCTTTAAATACTCGCTTGTGAATCATCAGATACACAATAAACGAAGCAGCTCATACATCTTGAGATTTGTATAATGTCATGTTACAAGCCAGCATTATGTTGTGTGGTGCGTAATGCAGTCTCATTGTGCGCGGTGTATGTAGCCAGCTGTGTCAAGACGACTGAATGCTATAGAGCGGCGCGCGGCGCCTACGCATCCATCCGCGGCGGACACGATAACTTACTCAGGTTCCCACATGCGCTTTTCCATTGTTTACACGCTCATTATGTCCTTGTAAAAGCAGCGCCTACGCAGCTCGCTTATTTAACGCGGTAAAAACGGTAACACTATTATCTCATAAAAGCTCTAATGTACTTGTTAAATGCTTTGCAGCGACTTCCCACGGCTACGGTTCGACAGTCATTATCTATTAAAATATTATCAACTATGTATTTTCAGTAAGTACTATAGAGGAGAGTTTATTATTTACGCTTACAAAAGAAAAGTAGACAACACATTTTGATTATTCTCGAAAAACTCCTGTTTTATTAAGCTGGTTAGGGTTGACAAACGCCGATATTCACTTATGTTATTTTAGGATAGTTTATTGTTTCAACATTCAGCCGAGCGTCCTAAGAGCTCCTTTGACGGTTCTTATCTTAAACTCTGTAGAGCTTTCCTATCGAAAGCTACTCAAGACTCACCCAAAATATTTTCAGTAACGATTATGCCCATATTTTTTAAATTTGTTGCGCATTTATTTGTCCTACGCTAAAAACCAACTAGGTACCTACCACCATGGCAGCTCTAAAGGATTACGCAATCACTTGGAATTTCTACTCTAAAACTGTTCTAGTAGGTAAACTCGTAGTCTAGAGTCTAGTCAATAACGATAGGATGACTACATCCGCAGATCAAGCAGACTAGCGAAGTTGATGCGTACTACAACCGTATGTTAGTTTGTAAGAGATTTCCGAGCCGGTTCTGAAGGCACTTGAACCGTGCAGTCATTAACGTAAACGATCGTAGGTATAATAAAATAGCAAACAGTATTGAACGAGCTTATCAGTTGTGTCGAACGCAGTGGAAGACGGCGATCACGCGGCGACCGGTCCGCGGTCAGTGACCCCGCTAGAGCTTACGCGCTTCTCCGCTAGTCCGCTATGTGTGCAACTAGGTTTTTCAGATGATAACCTTATTTAGTAACAACTCGACGCTTTGAAAAGTAATTATGTACTAACACAAAAAGCAGAATGAACCATTATAATCAGCGCAAGACTTGGTTGCACTGTTTGCAGTTACTTTTCTACATTCCTTGTTAAAGTTCTAAGGCTTCTAAGTCACATACCTGCATTTTATCTTACTCTATCTGTCTTCATAAATAGAGTTCAAGTTTTCTTTCGTAGCCTTCGCGTGTTTTGGTTTTCAAACCGTTTTTTATTCAACTCTCTGGCAACAGCGAATAAAATCGGTCAAACTTTTCTTCAATCGATATTTCTTGAATTGCATTATGATTCAAAATTATATTTTACTGATTTTACGTAACTCGATATTTTAACTATTCAAAGTCTGACTAAAACAACGAATAGTTTATTTTGACAGTTCACTATAGTGCATGGGTGCACGCGATGGCGGGATCTACAAGCAGCACCGATAAGCGGAAAATAACATGGCCTTCGCTGGCGTTCTCTGAGACAGTTGTTATGGCTATTGATGCTGATTGACCTGAGGTTCACCTCCAATAATATTCTGTTATTCAATTTGAAAAAACGTTAACGTTTTTGTTAAATAATTGGTCAACTTACTGGTGCTACCGCGGTTTTTATTGTTAGGTATTTAATTTCTTTCAACACAAAATGTAACATACGGTTTCAATCACTTATTTCCTTCCATCCTCATTTATAAATAACTAATGCCCAATATAAAAAAAAGGTTCACATTACATCATAGAAAATACGAGCTGATATAGGTATGTATAAACATTTAACAGGATGGCGAGGATGCCATCAAAGTGAGAAAAAGAAATACAAAAAAAGAATATGGCATCCCAAAATTCTCTTGAATGCTGATGGCCAGTGACATGTGAATTACAGGCAACTAATAATAGGTTGCAACATAGAGGATCTATTCATTTAAATTTAGACTTTGATGAAAATCATTTTAACTAAATTCACGTTTCCTTTTTCAATAGAATAGAATAGAAATCAAATGTTCGTGTATTTGTCGGGACTATTCTCTTTTTATTGTGTCCGATCACCATAACCACAAGATATTATCACACTAATGTTAACGGCAAAAATTGCATGCTTGTTACTACTTCACGCTCAAAAGGCGGAATGAATTTGGATGAAAGTCACACGGGTAAACCATGTCCTGGAATAGCACATAGGATTATTTCCCGGGCGTATGCTCCACTGCAACAATTTTCTCCATTCACACGGGTGAAACCACTGGCCTTAAGTACCCTTATTTTTAATGTGTGTCCCATAGTGGTGTGTCCTATATTTGTGTATGCGGTGTACAACAAAGAATATAATAAATAATAATAGCAAATAACTATAGTATTTTTGTATATACCTATAATATGTTCAATTGTCAAATAAAAATAATGTTTACTACCTACCCCGCTACTCCTAGCCTCTACCCAGGTGAGTGGAGTTCACAGAGATAACACCGCAGACTCATGGTACAGATTTTCAGCTGGCCCCAGATTTATTTGAACGTGACTAACATTACAAACATACTTGGAACTGTTTAGAGCACGTTTCATATATTTGCAACAGTGGCTTTGTTCTCTATAATGGTGCACTGATAACGTTTTATTTACAATTTAAAAATAAAGCAAAAAAGCGTTTTTCAACAATTGATTCCTTTATTTCAACATACTAACCTGTCTCTTACTCTTTCAATAATAGCATTATAACGTTTATTTATTTGTACCAGTATCTATATCTTTTTTTAAACCATTTTTTGTTATCCAACTAACTGCGGATGCAGGAAGGACCAAAAGCCTTTGGTTTTACTCAATTCTGCTTTTTCATGTTGTCAGAACAGTTCTAATGAAACAGGTAAATAACATTAGGTGTGAAGACCACCCTATCATTTCCGGCGGATGTTGTAAGAGCAACCTATAGGATGTTATCAGCAGGATGGGCAGCAGCCACCGTGGTGATTATGGCAATATAGCCCCCGGGGCCCTTCCTAGTGGCCGTTTATTAGGGCGCTCGGAGAGGCCCAATTTAGTAGTTGGTATTGTCATACAGGTGATACAGGGAAGGAGGCGGAAATCAAAAGCTTTTTTGAAAATTATGTCACTTTCGTTTTTTTTTAAGGTGTGGTTAAGAAGTAAGTGTACAAATACTATTGTCGCCAAAAAGAAGAAAAAGACACGGTTTCTTGCAGAATATTCGTATAAATTCCAGAAAGCATTTTATCTTACCTAACTAAACAGGAACGCAACAAAATTTCAAAGTTATTGTTATTTGCGAACATTTGTTCTAGCATTAGGTGTAAAATAAGCCGGCATTGCACTGTGTGCTGTGTGCCCTCGCCCCATAAACAAGCTCATAGGTCACAATCCTTTGCAAACACCTAATTTCCCCCGGTGTCGAATGTACAAATGTATATTCGTTTTTCCTTATTGAGGGGAAATTCAAAATACTTACAGGATTTCTGCTTTCACATCGTAACTTAGGCTCTTTCACAAAATTACAAAATAAAGTTACAATTTATTCAAATGGAAATAATTGTAACATCCCAAGTTGCGGTATGTGTTGGTGTTGTCGATTGATTTCAAAGAATTCATTTGAGTAAATCTGATACGAAACTTTTTGTTATCCAACTCATTTCACATTATAATTCGTTTGGAAAGTAAAGTTATCAAACGCAAATTACAGATTCATGCAAATGTCTCGCCCGTTCGGGGCCAAAATTTGAGAATTTTCAGGATAAAATCCCAAAGTTTGGTACAAATAATGATTTGATAAGTGGGTGCATACATAAGAGCGCTAGGTGAGCGCGGCTGGGACAGCTGCAGTGAGCTCGCTCGCCAATGCGGGCCCATATATCAGCCACCACCTGCTTTATCTGAGCATGTTTTTACTGCAAGTGCCAAGTGCCTACCGTAGTGCCTCCCCGTGCCGAGCCGCGCCGTGCCGCGCCGCGCGCTGCCAGCGAGCACTTATTTAAAAAAAATATTTTATGTTCTCTCTGTTTAATACGGTGGGAATATTTTAAACATAAATGATATGATGCGTTATTAGTTCCGACTTCATTTCGTTATTATCCTTTAGTAAAGCTTCCCACGGGAATGTTAAAGCTTTAAAACGTTGAATTTGCCAAAAGGTCGTTATAATTATCGTTACTGCGTATGCCGCATTTCATATAATTATGGACACTTTTGAGGAAACCTCAGGACTAATGGCAATTTGGATTAATAATAATTAACGAAGATGTGTTTTACTTATCTTTTCTTCTTTTCTTAGTCGTACACTCCTAGTGGAGTGGTCGTGATCATGGTGTCTTTCTGTGTTCTGTGTCATGGATCGTCTGGTAGTTTGGTTGCGAGTTTTTGCGAGACTTCATCTCTGATTATGTGAAGAAGAAGAAGAAAACACTTCGAACATGATTTACGTTGGTCTGTCCATCTGGTGGGTGATCGGCAGTGGGAACGTTGGCCCTCTACTCTTTCCAGTATCACTAAACGTTCCAAAGAGCTTCATTGCGGATGATATGTCCAAACATCTTAAAGATTTGCACTTGTACAATCGATGAAAGTCCTTGTTTGATGTGAAGCTTTTTTAGGGTGGAAATGTTGTTGCTGTGAGCAGTCCATTTTATCCCCAGTAAACGCTTCCAACAGCACTTACTTGTAATTTACTCAAATATCATGTGGCCTGCCTCGTTGGTCTCGAGCCGCAGACGCGACTGCTGAGTTCTTGGACTCGTTTCCCAGGTCGGGTAAATAATGATATTGGGTTTATAATGACTTGGTAGCAGGATAGACTATAGAAGTTGATCGTGTGACACCAGCGTGCTTCGGAAAGCACTGAAAACCCTGATCTCTCCTAGGTCGTGTCTGACTGCTGTCATATCGGAATATGGGAGTAAAGGAGCAGCCTCTTTTGCATTTGCTATAGCTTGTTGCTTGAGAGGATTATTTATTTTATTATTCAAATACGGAAAATCTAATTAACTAGGAACCAAGTCGACATTGAATTGTCTCATGAAATCACGGACGGAGCTTATGAAATCAGTCAGAAGATCGTGTCCAATAAATTGTACGGCTTATTTCAACACTCTATTAGTATTCGTTCGTATCGATTGAACTTTTTTCATTTCGTTCTTCGGTTTTTATGCGTAGGTAACTCGTTCGGCACAAATCCCGGCAAGGCGCCGTGGGCTGGGGGGAGACGACACCAAATTGCCGACATAACGTCAACGATAAAGCACTCAGCCGAGGAACCAATCTCTTTTACGGTTTAATCAGAACTTACCTTACCTACCTAATATTACTCGTTCCACGGTATACGATGGCAATTTTACGCAATACTCGTTGCGGCTTCAGTACGACACACAGGTGGTTTTTGTTATATATTAAGTGCTCATCAAGGTATTCCGCTAAAATATCAATTCCGAAAAGTTGTCGACTTCGATTTAAAGGCTCTGCTGGTTAAGCTTTGTTTTGTAATATAATATGTATAAACTAAACACAAAACAATCGGAATATTAGATTTTTTATTGAAGCGGTTGTGCTGAAAGATTTAAATTAAGCATAAAAAATAAAAAGAGATGCGTTATTTAACGTGGGGAATCATCAAGGAACTTCTCTCGCTCTGGGAGGACGTCTCAGATTTTTATTAACTACCCTGTGTTCCTTTCTTTGAGGCGTGCATGGAACACTAAGCGCCGTCTTGCCCTTTGCGTTCTAGCAGTGAAAGGAAATGAACAATGGGTGCCGAACACCCAAGATAATAGACATCAAGAAACAGATCAGTAATCGCCTTCTAGGGATGGACGTTTTTTCATTACCCGACGACCCGTTTAGTGCAGTGGTCTTTATAATAGTTTCATTTTATATTTTGATCTAACATAACTAGTAAACTACGCAGTATGTAAGTAGGACATTTATTTATTTGTCGGTCGATCAGTGTGCATTTCTCTTCTCACACTTCGCGACTTTTTCGAGTCATCAAATGGGCATGAGCATCCGAGGGTGATTCTAGACGCACGATAACTGTTTCAAAGTTCCCGCATCCCAGATGACATGCCTGTGTTCACGAACATTGTCACATACTAGAAGCAAACAGCTGACAGTCATGCGTCAAATTAATTTCATAAGTGTTTTACCAATTCTGGTACGGGTCACTGAAAACACGGTTAATTACTTTTTCTTCAAACTTCAATTCACTGTAATGGATGAAATGTTCCGTTAAATTACATAATTACATTTTTTTTTGACAGAAAAAGTGCTTTACCGATGTAGTTGCTTTATTTAATCGTTTGTTGACCGCAGTCATAGAAATGATTGAATAGATCGACAGATGCTACCGACCGATAGCATTTCGTTACGGTACTTGTAAGTATTTGTAAAAATTGTTTAAGGATATAGACCATCAGGCACGTGGGAGTGTTCGAGAGAGTTGCCGTGGCAGTGGAATGCAAAGGGCAATTGGAAGATGGTGTCATGGTAGAAAGTGTAGGTGAAATGTTTTAGTCAACATAAATTTCTGACACTTCTCATTTCACCCTGAGAAAGAGAGAGAGATTAATTAATGATAAAAAAAAATCGTCACGAAACCGTTGCAAAATTAATGTTAAAGCCATAGATAGTTAAAACCTATGTCAGTTGCTAGAATTACTTAGTTGAATATTTTTTTACTAGCCAATCGCAACACTTGACTTGTGTTTAATTTGTGTAGTTCAACAAATTCTTTCAGGAAGGAAACCATGTGTGAGTTGCCTTTAACATTCGTATAAGTTATTTTATTTTTCGAAAAAGCTTTTATTTAATTTGCAATGCTTGTATGTGTGATTGTATATGAAAATTCCAAACCCCAAACCCAAAGGATACCCATAGGTTGGCTGGTAGAGAATGCCTTGTTGCAATAAGTGCGCCTGTGTACCATTTCTGTACCTATATGTAGATTAAATAAATAATAAAATTTTGCAAATTTATATTTCAAAACAGTTATCCCATATCGCGGAATTTTTGCAGACATGTTCAGTTTAGACGGCAATACATGCTTTGCTAAGTATAGTACGCGGCAAATAAGTTGAACCCATTGCTACGGTTACACACAGCCCATGGAGAAAATATCCACCAGGCGCAGCCCCACCTCGATTGAGACCCGAAAATCCGTTACTGCTCATTCAAGGTCCAAACCAATATGGCGAACCTCTGAAAATGGTGGACCGAGCACCCCGTGATATGAGTCTAAATTAAAACGGTTTGTTGTGAAGAACATGACAAAAAACTACGTCACCCAATACTGTCGTTTTTTAACCCAATTTAAAAAAGCTTACTTTCAATTTTTTTTTTAAACACTATCATGTTTCATATTAAACTGGTCATGTAACGTCCTATTTTGCAATTGGGTGCTGTCTTAGCAAAACTATTAAAGGGGATAGTGGGTCTGGGTTGGACACTATCAGCTAATTTTATGGTCCAAGTTTTACTACGATACTGCGAAATGACCAGCTACGCTAGAGTCTTAGAAATGGCTATTGCCAGGCATCCAGGCTGTCAAGTTGGTTATCTGCCTAAGTTTGCAGAAGGTAAGGACACTTACAGTGGTAACTTAGGTACTTTAGCCCGACTCTTAAGTGTGCATACTGTAGTTTTTTGCATAGATACGATCCCTATTCCTAACTACTCTCGAAGTTTCTTTGATCGTCAGAGAAACTTAGAGAGCGTCGACTAGCGTCATAAATAGCGTCTAATAACATATCTAATGTTATCTTCTAAATAGCTTTTTCGTCAAGCGATAACGCTACATAATGCTGTTACAGAATTAGTTTTATATACTTCAAACATACGAGTTTACCTTCGCGTTACAATAAATCTCCGCTAGGCTCGTGTTTTGTCCGAGCGGATCCGCGAAACATAACATAACTGATGTGGGTAGGTAGTTGTAACGTGAGACGTAGTTAGTGTAACATATTATGATAGCTTATCGATTTGTGGCATGGCCACGTTAGGTTCGCCTCGCTAGGCGTGTCTGAAATATATTAGTCAAACATCGATCTCGCAGTTCATAGAGGTTGAAATTACCATTTGATTGAATAAACGAACTTAAATTAACGACACTAGAAAAAGAAAAATGTTTTGAAAAAGTAAACAAATAAAAAGGTTCAACAATTTTGCGATCAATAAGATTAATAGTCAGAAACATTGAGTCGATGTCCTTTATAGATATATTTTGCTATATTTGCATAAAATGTCTCCAATATTTGGATAGGTTATTTATTCGACAAAGTAACTGTACCTTCAGACCTGTTTTCGAACAGTCAATATCCTCATAATAACACGCGTGGCGTTCGTTATTCAAATAAAACGAAAACTATATCACATAGTTGGCGTTGGCGTAAAGTTACTGCAAATGTACAAAATCAATAGTTAAGATGAAATTAAATAAAATTCTGAATGGCAATTATTACTTATATATAAACAATTATGTAACTGCATGTATACCACATATAAAAAAGCACTTTTAATATAAATATTTCAAGTCTGATAACATAGAGAAGGTAAAGCGCCAGTCAGCGACAGTTCTTTGGAATTGACTGCAGTGTAATCCTCTTTGCTCCAGGCCAGGTCAGGCCTTAAGGAGTAGGGCACAAACGAGGCCCGACCTAAGTCTTTTGTAACGGCCAGACGTTTCTCAGTATTCTCAATATTATAATGCTCAATGAACAGTTTAAAATAACTTCTGTTCTTTTGTTAGCAATTTTCAGTTGCTTCAGAACAGGTTTTAGGCCTTGTGATATAGATGAAAGGATCATTTTTTTTAAACTAATATTACAAAATTATTTATAGATAGCTGGTTATGTAATAGTTTGGTACTTTTGAAATACTAGAAATATTCGCCTCGAGCTATATTTCTTTAACAATGAAAGAACCACGAATCTTTGTTACGTGTGAATGAAGGTTTCGATTGAAAATATTGATGCCATAGGTACGGGTGGCACGACGGGTGCTCATCATTGGTACGAAATGTTTTCTAACTTATTTATTTACTGTGTGTTTAGAGGTCAGTATTTTGGAAACAAGCATCGGATATAGTCTCACGTAAATGCCATTTGTCTAAAAATAAATATCGTTTTGGGACTTAATACACAGTTTAATTAGTATTATGAGAAATGGTAGAGTCATTCGTAAGTACTTCCCATTACACTAATTAAACTGATATTGAAATTGAAAGCAGAAAGTGGTCACAGAATACCACATCATTATGGTCATGGGTCTAAGATATCGGGAACCCATAGAGCTAATGACTTTCACATCGTTAGCAAATATCAAGTCACTGATAGCTTCCAGCTTCCACTACAGCACCCAGCGGCCCCTAAATGAACATAGCGTAAAGATGAATAAGTTATCACTGAAAATGGCAATATAGCGGGGAAAAGCAGTGTTGCAATCCTTGGCACGATGCCACGCGGATCGGAAGTGTTAAGGATTCTCTTATCTCTTGTTATATAAACCTCTGTAACACCTAAATTGTTTCTGGAGGGGCACCGAGCCTCGGCGCTGCGGAGCTAAATGGCTACATCACAGAGCGATCGATCGCGAGCTTCCGTTAGCTGCTATTAGCTGGGGTCGGTGATCAATGATCATTCTTTACAGATTGAGGTCTCTGCGTGCTTCGGGGAGCACGTTAAAGTCGTCAGTCAGTTGTCAAACCGATGCGATGGCGGTGGAACAGACAGTAAGAAGCCGGAATGACTGACGCCGCACATAAATTATAATCAGAATGTTAAATTAACCTTTAAAGTTCAAATTATTTGATCTGATTACGAAGTGAAGCTAGCTGGTACATCAAAAAAATATAGGGCTCTTCCGCAAAAAAACAGTCGGTAATGAATATTGTGCTACCTAGCACTTATAGAGCAATAGTTCGAAAAGACGTTACGACATTAATAACTGTGGGTTAGTGTACATGTTCTATAATGAGCGGGTCCAAGGCTCGTGTCGCAAGCGTGGCATGCAACTAACATAATCGGCGCGATACGAAAAATGTACGAGCTTTCTAACCTCGTTCCCTTTCCTATAATGACGGACAATTTGTCATTTACTACCTTTTTCGAGTCATGTTAATATTATATTAGACGTAACTGAACGTTTAGGGTCATGCTCGAAAAACTACAAATAAAAATTGTTAAAAATCTAAATCTAATCTAATCTAAATTGTTTTTTTTTTACGATACACTAACTATAAAGAAAGTAGTCTTTAGGTTTTATCATTATTATTGATTATCCTCAAAATATTAACTGGAAGTGCCAGAAATGTAATTTTATCATAAGAAACTCTCTCTCGACACAAACACCATAAGTGCTTTTATTTGATAACTTTGTGTTAATATTACTTCAGCTTTTCTCTTTAGTTTCATGCAAACTTTCGTTTATTTTTTTTACAAACACTGGCTTCTGTTAAAAGCTTTGTAGATATGCGGGCGCGAACTCCGGGTTGAAATTTCATTGCCGTTTCTTTTTCAAATTTTATTTCCTACAACAAAGACTTTATACAGAACGTCTTTCAGTAAGAGCTGCATTATCTAAGCCCTGTGTTATTTGTGAAACAAGGTAGAAAGGTATTCCTCGACTGAATCAGGGCGACTTCCGTTCACCTCCCCTATTCAATAAAAGCGTCCGACTCGAAAGGAGTAGCAATATTTTTCTTTGATTAAGCTTCCTTTACGGCGTTTTTTCGGCGGTAGCTATTAACCTATTTGCGTGACCTGAGTCCGCGCGCCTCGCGACCTGCCTACTAAGCAACCGATGTACACGAAAAATAACGCTGTATTTTTGCGGAAACTTTAAAAGTTATACCATTTTTATAGGCTGGGAAATTGACTGAGATCTTTTGTAATAATGGAGTCCGACCAAATCACCGCTTTGTTATTAAAACATGAACTAAATCAATACCAGAACGAGTAAAATGTTTGTGAACAAATTTACAGAAGTCTTTAATGAGACAATTACCGATGCCGACACACAATTTGTGTTCTGTGTCAGCGTAAAAATTATATAATAAGTACCTGTCGGGTCGTCGGATTACTGAAGCGAGTTATTGTCGCTGGCCGGTGCCGCCATGCCGCAGCTCGCAGGTAGCTGTTGCACCGCTACACTTCTGCGGCTAACTGTACGCACAGTTAATTCCGCCCGGCCCTTCTATTGATCACTACGTCTGTGGTTATAGCAAAGTGTAGCGTACTCGCGTGTGTGCCATTATTTATTTTCTTGGCATGTTGATTTATTTATATAGAGCATATTTTTCATGTTCTATGCTCGAACAGTTATTGTAGGTAGACTTTATAATGTCTTTAAACTACTGTAATTATTTATTTGCGTACGGGGAAACTACTCTAATAACTATGAACGGCATTACTTTTAGGACTGTATGTTATGTTGTTAAACGTTAGTTTGTACATAGATACGTAACAACGTGTAAGTTTAATTTTCTTTCTTTTGTGTTATTGGTCCCATTGTTTTAGATATTGCAAGAACATTCCCACATACAGCGGATGTAAGGGTTAATGAATGATGTGGAATCTTATCTAATGAAATCTAATTTGATGTGGTCTAATACATGTATGTAAGTGATTAACCGTGGGAATACTGCGGGTAAACAAGACGGCTCGTATTGGATCGCTCATATCAGGCTGGGAAGCCGGGGTAAATCCGCATTCATTACGGGCTGGCTAAGCCGCCGTCAAACTTCGCCCATACATCCCGCGGTCGCGATGGCTCGCCCGACAAAGCTCCCCGTACCTGCTCGTCACCCTTATCTAATTTTACCTCAACGTTTTATTTGACCCCAACAAGCTACTATTTAGATTAATATGTTTGTTTTAATTAAAATTATTTGTCTCTCTCTTTGTTTATTTATTACAGTCGTATACCTAAGTGTTGGATTGTTCCGACCAATACTGGTCCTTCGAGCCGGATCTGAAGTTGTATGCTTCTGTGTTTCTTACTTTCAAGAAATGTAACAATAAATCTATTTACCTACACCACATACTTGACACCTAGAAATCGAAACGATACCATAAAATCAGATCTTTTGAAGCGTATATAAACGTACATAGATAAAACCAATAGCAGATATACTTCCGAAAGTTCGCGTATTTACGTAGCCAGTTGATTGGGATATAGTAGACAATAAAACAGCAAGTAATAACGCTAGTTTATCAGTAGTTACACAGTTGAGTCGAGTTAATTAACCTGAAGTTTAGCCTAGGACGGCATAAGTTGCGATGAAACGAGCGGAAGGCGCGATATGAGAAAACTCTGCGAACAGCTATACAATGATACCGCGCCCGTCAACTTATCGGTCCCATATTGTTATTGTAATAAAAAACTTTTACTCCATTCTGCGTTATCCTTGTTTATCCAGTTAGATATGTCCACTGGATACGCGACGTACGGTATACTAGACTTTTCATTTTAATGTCAGTTCTATTTATTTCGCAGGGATTTCTGCTTAGATTTTTTTGAGTGCTTTCTAAATAAGTAAACAAAATTCAGAGAATACTTAATAGACACTACATCGACATGAAATACTTTGGAATCGTTATTTCCTTCGGGACGTTATTTTCAACAGTACTAGTCAATTTAAAAATAACATATACAACTTACGAAACTGTTGTGTCAGATTTGTACAAGTAGTAAGTACCTGAAAGTAGAAAAAAGACCAGTTAGACAAACGGACATCTCGTAAACTCAAGCATGTAAGTAGAGTAGTGTAAGATGACATGAAGAATTATAACGATGAAACGTAAAAATTACCTACTGTCATAACCGTTAGTCCTAAAAACCAAAGCAAAAAAACAGCTAGGCGTTCGGAGCTAAAGTTCCGAGAACACTTTAAATATTTGAAAATGTAAAGTCCCAATAGAGTATAGAGTACCATAGACTAATTTTAGAGTACCATGACTTATTAAGTACAGATATACTCAGGGATTTGCCAATAGCTTTACCATAAAGTAACCGCCCACAAAGACAACACACCTTAAACTAAAGGTTACCAGACACCGGCCATGGCTTAATTTAAACACAAATCACTGAGATAACAGATTAAAGTTTCAGCTTAAGCTCTTGTTAAAATATTATTAAATAGAGTTTTAATTAAAAAATCGAGTATATAGTTATGTTTGGATTATGCTTCAATGTACTGCTGATGAATTTAAGTAACCATTTTATAAAATGACACCGCCACTGACCAGAAATAATTGATTATTCATGTGAAAATTAAGTTTGAATCGTTGACCATGCTGTGGTGGGTTGTGTTGTCATTTATTAAAACTTAATATTATTTTGTCACAATTCATTGAATCAATAACGTGTCAATGAGCCCTGCCGCGTCACGGAATGAAATTAAAAGCATTAAAAGATTGGCAAATTAATAGTACTCTTATGCACTAAGAGGACGCCGGTGTCCGCACACCTATTGTCTTTCTATTGTGTCTCTAATTACGATATTCAAAAGGTTAAATTGATATTCAATCTATCCGTGTATGTAACCTGTATCTGAAATAGGATTACATGTGACATTATTAGTAGCTATTGCCATGTACTATTTGCACCGCAATTGGTAGTTACGTTACGGATACTGCCAAATTGGCTGAAAATTAGTAGCTTTGTACTGATCCCGAGTAATACTAGGATCAGTAGACATTAGCCGTAGGCTATGAAATAGTTTGTTACGCACGAAGCTTTTATAGATACAAAGCTTTTAGGTCGCCCTAATCCAGAGGCGGATCGTGAATTTGTGGAGATTTTTAACTATCTCGCAGTTCGATTTGTGGGCCGCCAAGTAGTGTTAGCCCAGGGCGGGCTAACATTGCCATTTCTCCAAATAACTGAACTATTTTTCGTAGTGTACCTTTCTTTTCTTTGACAATGATCGATCAAAGGAAAGGTACAGGTTGTAGCGACAGACCACAGGTTTCTTTTTCAAAAATTTCTCGACGCCCTAGCAGGTATCGGTCCTAATGGTTTTATTCACCCCCTGTATTTAGTATTTGGCCTGATGAAAAACCCCAGAGCTCACCTTTTTTATCAGCAAAGATATATCTTTACTCAATTAAGTATCTATGGCTCAACGACAACGTTCAACTTATTTCCGGAATATTTATAAAATATGTATTCAGTAAATTACTGAATATAACGTACTTTTCCGTTAAATATTCATGTGTTTCATGTCTTTCCGGAAAACTTTTCCATGAAACGAAAACGTGTTGTTTAAAAAAGTAGAAAATTTTGCTTCCAGTACCAGATAATTTATAATTTTTTATATCAATTTATACAGAAATATGATTTAAATACCAATTTTCCTGTAAAAGTCCACAAGTTTACTAAATTTGTGAGGAATTTGTGAATATAGAAACGTGCTCGTAAAGTTTAGCTCTCCACTTTTGAAAGGTTAGTTTTTCGTTTGACCATACAGAAATAATCGTAGTTTTGTTGCCTTATTCAGAGAAACTAAACATATTAGTTTATTTTTTCTTTATACATAAATAGAAAGGACCTAGACTAGAAGGAAGCGAGCGAACCGAACCCTAAAACCTGCGCTGGACACCGCACGACGCAGGTCCTTACCGAACACGGCAAGTTCGGTAAGTTTCTGTTCCGGCGCTCGCCCCAGCCGCTGCCGGGATTCCGATCCCGAGTTTCCGGCCACCGTAGGGGCGGGCTTGCGGACGGCGTACAATGGGTAGCACGCTGTCCGATCGTCCGGTAACCGACCGGACCGAGCCCAAGTCGTCGACGGCGCGTTCTGTTCCCGCGCACCTCAAGGAGCTGTCGGCAAACCGTAGAGGCCCAGCCTGCTAGCTGCAGGCAGGCAGAGTCGAAGCCTGCTGGGGTCAAGGGCCGTTTTCTGAGAGGAAGGCTCAGCCCCGGTATGATAGGCAACGAAGGAACGAGGTAGGTTTTTAGTTAGTAAGAGTCTGACACTATTTCCCGCTCCGCCCAGGGGCGGGATTTATCATTGGATGATTTTACCTACCATAAAAAAACCCTGCGCTGGATAAAATAGATGTGTAAGATATGTATGATTTGGGCGACTTTGAATTATAAAAAATAACTCCAAAATCAAAAGCTTGGTACAGTGCTTTTTCTAAAGCTTTACCGATAAAATGAGCAGTTCTTAGCAATATAAATGAAAAGTCACGTACATCGAAGATACCACGGCGAATTTCTGAACATGAAACCCGTAGTCCTAGAAAGCAAAGGGCAACTGAAGGACATAGGTGGTTTTAGTCAGTACAAGTCTGTCAAGTCATCGGATGATTTACCAACTAAAAAAAACGTACATTGAAGTTACAGGTTAAAACCTACGTACCGAAGGATTAGGTAAGTACAATAAAATGTATTGCAATCGCATCTACATACTATTTCAGTTTCATACTGCGTTTGGTTCAGGAACACACAATGACATAATGTTTCTACGGTTAAATACATCCCTGGTTAATATATTTATTGTCATATCATGCCTTCGTGCCTTGTTGATATCACGTTACATACCTATGTTATAAATAAAAAGCCGGCAATATTTAGCTGATACAATAAAAATGTAACTCATTCTGTAATAATGGCATTTATGGCATACCGACACCGTTACTTACGCACTTAAATAATACCGTTCACACGTTATTCAAGTTTAGGCGGTGTCATGGTCGCAGTTATATAATGTTTGAATTTATTATGTTTTGGGTTATTTTATCGATTCTACCAGGTAGGTGACATTAGTCGCGAAGTGCCGCGCGACGGTAGCGCGGCTGCAGCGCTGCCGCCGCACGTTTTTGGTACTTTGCGACTAATTTGGAGGCGCCCTTAGGCCGTCTTTACGAAGACGCGGCGCGTTGTGCGGCGCGTTGGGTGTTTCGTCGTACATTGCAGCAGCGGGCCGCGTCATCGCTCGCGCAAACACAAACATATATGGCAAAGTACGATGGACCACCCGACGCGCCGCGCAACGCGCCGCTTCTCCGTAATCGAGCACTTAGAGGTTTTTGTTAATGTCACATATATTAGACAAAAAATATGATATCTAGAGATCGTCATCATCATAATTGGACATAGGCCTCCCCAAAGTGTCACCATAACGCACGGTCCTGTGCGTCACGCATCCGTCTGATTATCGCGACCCTCACCAGGTCATCAGTCCACCTTGTGGACGACATTCCAAAGACGCATCTTTCGGTACGTGGTCACCACTTCAGAACCTTTCGGCCCCATCAAACAACTGTTCTGCGAATAATGTGCATAACTAGATGCTGAAAATTAAACAAATAGACTAAGACGTCATTAGTATTGGGCAAGTGTTGACGTGTTGTCCCAATTGTGTAGTACCTCGTTGTAATTGTCTCGTAATTGTCTAAATATAGTTCTCGAAGGCATCAACGTAAATATCAATTAGTAAGCGACATCTGGTAACAATGATAAAAAAATATGTCATTTCGCGAACCTTTACGTAAACGCGGGCGAGAACGTTAGAAAACTTACACTAAGGTATATGATTACAGAGTGATCGTCTCAAGAAGAAAAGTGATGTAAGAACTCATGCTTTGACCATCATAGCGTCATAAAAAAGTAAATTAGACCCAATCGAAAAACGGAAAAAGGTTCAATTTACAAATGCAAGTCGCTATACGTAACAATGCGGTGGGCATGGGAAATTATTCTAATTAAATAGCAATCAGCTCATTCGATCTCTCAAGTAGCAAGAAATCGTATTACGACACCGGCACCGCTGCACCGCTGCGCTGCTCACGGCTCAGGTATAACTATTTGCTGCAAAACGCGAATTCTTTGAAGGTCCCAACTGCTTCATAGAACCTAATGGTGCATTCGTCGGTTAATTAGACATACATTGATTACATAGTATTTTTTTATGTTACAAGGAAAATGTTTGTGGGTAAGTTTGATTGAGTTCCGAACAGTCAAAGAAAGAATGAGCTTTTGCTCATAAATCAGTGATCCAAAAACAACCGTGTTCGATTATATCATATTCCCAACAAGCCGCTTTGCATTTGAAAACTTGCTTCCGGGTTTTGTGGATGAGTTCTATATAGAATGCACTACATTGGAATAAATGAAAAGAGCTTTTGCACTGAACACGAAATGTAAAAAAAAAATGAGAGTGGATCCAATCTCACAGGCAGTGTGCAAACTTCAAACAACATCGAACGAACGAAGTGATTTCCGACTGAGATCAAGAGATTCTGCATTTCTATTTTTGTTCGAGTCGGCGACAATAGCTAAAAGAATGTTCTCTCCGTACGTCCGCCGTACGGGGGACCATCCATCAACATTGACATGAGGTGCTTCGGAGAGAGTACAGCTATACGTACGCTTCCGAGTATTTCTCCAGCTTTGTTTGGCTACATTTACTATCTATTATTCTACTTAGAGTAAGTAACGATAAGATTCAGGTAAGGGCAGAAATTAAGCACCATAATTTATCACAAAAGAGTAAAAATGCAAATTCTGCTTGACGATGACTAATGATCTGCTTAAAAGGTTGAATGTGACACACAAACATAATCGTTTCCTGAGCTCTCAACAGACATAATCGCAATCACCATTGTTTTCTATTTTCCATTTGAATCCAGTCATAAATCTCAAGCCCGCGTTATTTGCTTTCTAACAAAACAAGGCTTGTTGAATCGCTTTAACTTACATTACAGTGTGAGTGTAGGCTTTGGATAAAGAATAGGTCGGCCAAAGACTGTTTGCTGCGGCTTATTGAGTGCAAACACGACGGCCGAGCGTTTGGGCTCGCCGGCTCAGCGGGCTCAGCGGGCTCGCCGGGGCGGTGTGGCTGGCAGCTCGCAAACACTCACCCTGGCCACTGCGTCTTTGCTCAACGAAATTATTAAATAACTACGGATCATATGAAGCTACTCAGCAAACAGGGATTTGTAGGAGACAGGTGAATAACGACAGCGACATATGGTTTGCGGACGAAGCAGATGGCAATTTCGCTTGATGATAGCAATCGAGCGAAATAGGTGCGTGCTTTGAGACGCCATTCTGAAAACCATTAGTTTTAAAATAAACGAAGAAGAAAGACATGATGACAAAATGTACAAAGTATAAATAAAAGATACTTCTACAAACATTAGATATGAGCTACCATTTAGGCTTAAAGTTTTTAACATCAAAAATAAAAATCAAGAATTCAAGCTCAGTTTATGTGGTTGAAAATACGATGTTATAAAAAATTCAAGGTTATAATAGTGTATGGTCATGGGAGTGCTGAGAAAAAATGATACGAACGACGCGACAAGTGCTCGGCCGGGCATCGAACCGCGCTTGTCCAGCAGGTTTCGCCTGTCCGTTCGTCCGCTCGTACACGGCCACACCACGGCGTCTCCACGCATCCGTCTCCTCGCGACTCGCGTCAACTGCAATTATGTAACAGAGACTCGCCGCTCGCCACTTGACCGACCTCCTAACTTTGTCCATTAGAAGAACCCCGCTAAAGGGAAACTGACGCGTCGGCTGTGCTAGTTTTGTTAATTTACTCCAACAGTCCACTGTTAATACAATTTGTAAAGAGATTTCTATTTATTTTTGCTTTGCTTTGAACACGTCAAAACGAAAGGTGCTTCAGATTTCATTGATTTGATTTGTCTGAATACATATAATTAAAGTGTGCACACCACAAAACTTTCCAAATCAACGTCGCATCTTACGGCAACTCTAATTAACGTGGTATTACAGTATACATGGCCGTGTTTGCTGTATTTGTCCAAACGAATTAGGCAGCCGGAGATAGTGTGTTAAACATTACAAGAGGGCGAGCGGAGAGGAAGTAGGCGGCACTCACCGCGGTACAACTCGCACAAGTGCGACCGTGGTGCGGCTTCTGCGGTTCACATCCACACGAACACTTTCTCCGATTCCCTGCTCATTAGCGATGCCACAGCGACTCTTCAGTAAACACTTGGCGCCTACAAATGGCTCGTGTTGTTTCACCCTGCACGTAACGTCCCACCTACACGTGTTTGCGAACAATCTTTTGAAGAAATCGACACACAACAGCGTCGTGGAGCGCTAAGAGAGCTTCCAAACGATGTTGTTTTTACACGCACTTTTTTAACAGATTCACGCTCATCTCGCTATAGCACACAGCGTCGCGAGGTAGGTCCCACCCGCGCGTGGGTGGCTGAATGCTCCTTTCACTAGTTCTATTACCTACCAGTCAATAAATGAGCCTATAACTCAACTAATTATCTTATTCCAGAAACATTAGTCGTGAAGTAATGGAACTTTATCAGGTAATTGCTATTAATAGTAACTGATCTAACTAGGTTCAGATAAACTATTGACATTATTTGACATTTAAGACTGAATTATAACAGGGTTATGACAATGATTAATTAAATCAACTCTATGTCACAAACACATTACGTATGTAGATCTATAATTCAAGAGACGTGCAGATAATGCGGTAGATCTTTACAAATGTTACGGCACAACATGCATGCATTTGATACGAGACAGGGCGTGGCACGTCGCTTCCACACGCGAAATACATTGTGTGCACGTCACGCCAGTGCCCTCCACAGAGTAGCCCTACTGCGGACGTGCTAAATAATAGTGGACGCACATGTTACCAACTTACCAGCCAGACACTGCATCATTAGCACTGGCCGACACGACTCTCATCAGTCACTGTTTTCATACAAACCCACCGACGAATGAAAGCAGTGCTTTCTCTACCGTTTTTAGGACACATTTCGAAGTCTGCTAGTACAGGACAAAGGCTTTGCGAAAAACGAAGGTAGAAGAAATGTGCAACGTGTGTGTGGAACGTGTTACGTAACATTGTTTTGCTTTTCCCAAACATACGTACTTTCAGCGACTCTCATTTGCATTTCAAAATATTATACTCGTATCGTCATACCGTGTCTTTCACGAAAGATAATACAGATTATTATATGGGTGTGTGTGTGGTGTTTTCTTCTTATAAAACCGAGGGTAGGCACTTTTTATTCTCAAGTATTCGTGGTATAGGTACTTATGATGAGGAAAACTTACAGGAAAATTACAGTTTTAAATAAAGAGCTATCTGACATTGGTATTCTTTCAGTACTTTTTGCTACATGGGTACAAGGATAAAATGAACGTTGGAATTTCTTTGCTGACAATTTTAGAGACTAGCTGTGTGTAAGCTGTAAGAGTGGGCTGTCTGGTGCGTAAACTTCGACCTTGACCAATAATCGTTACGTAAATCTTTATCATATCGAAACGAATCGATAAACGCGGAGGTAGATACAGTTGGTTTAACTCGATTACTGAGCTAGCTACATCTCGTGGCTTCTCGCATATGTCGGTGGCAATAAAACTCTCGTTCAGCGATATTTTCGTAGCCCTTAGGGATGTCACACTAGACAAAGTTAGATTGTAGCTGGAACGATGATGTATGGAACTCCAGCTGACAAGTTTTGAGGTAAGTAATGGTTGGGACAGGATGTACCTACCCTAACGTACGGTCAGCTACAAAATATATTAAAAGATCCATTTATAAATTCTCTGAATAACGTTCTAAGTCTAGCTAGAATCACGTCTAAGTATTTATATTTTTTTAGCTGTTAGCTGCATGCCGTGGATTCGCCTGGGTGCAATTTTTTTGAAAATATATATTACAGCCTACCTATGTTACTCGGTGAAGATCTAGCTTTATAATGGTGAAAGAACTTTTGAAATCGTTCGAGTACTTTTTGAGTTATATCGTAAAAAACAAACGACAAATCAAATGTTTCCTCTTTATAATATTTTTTATATATTTTTTTTTGCTAAGCATTTACTCCATATCTCACAGCCGGATTTGCCGTCAATATTAACAACAAAGGATTTCCTGTACTAATGATTAGTTAAAGTAGACATCAAATCAAAAGCATGTCAAACAGCATGTCGGGCCATGAATCCATGATGATTAGAGCGCGAACGTGAGGGAACTGTCAGCGAGTTGATCGCAACCCCGCTCACACGTGCCGCAGTTACGCCGCCGGAATGTTAATCCTTTGCAAGTTGCCCCATGCCCGCCACTGACAATACTATCTTTTTCCATAGGGTCTTTATGAATTTGTTGCTGTTTTGTTTGGCAGTTGCAAATGAGGAAGGTATGTTTTAAAATCGTTATCATTTCCCCAGCCTTTTCCCAACTAGCTTGCTAAGAAGGGTCGGCATCCAGTCTAACCGGATTCGGCTAAATACCGCAGAACTCCACAACCCAGTTACTGGGCAACACGATACTCTTTGTATAGACAGATGGTCAGACTTTCTGGCGTCCGAGTACCTGCAACGATTGTCAAAGATCTACGAATGACAACAACGTCCTGAGTTTGTCACTGTTTCGTTACATAGTTGCAAATTTAGTTTTAATCTCGTGGAGAGTCGATTTGGTACATGAAACACTATCGATTTATAAAGATAAAATAAAAAAATAAAGTACTATTTTTTAAACTCGAATTAATATACGCATGTATGAAATTAATTTCTTTAAGTAAACGAGTCAATGACCTTGTAGGTAGCTGTCGGTCGTTGCGCACTAACTACCTCAGTTCATTGACCTTGCTCAGCTGACGTTTACTTAAAGGAAATTAATTTTGTACGTGCGTAAATTAATTTGAGTTTAAAAAAAGTACTTTATTTTTTAATTTTCTCGGTACAAATCGATAGTGTTTTATGTACCGAATCGACACTCCACAGGATTAAAACAACCAAAATTAAACGGTGTATGGTTTGTGACAATCATTATATTATCTATCTTACTAACATTTTGAAGCTGAAGAGTTTGTAAAGTTGGTTTGAACACCGTTAATCTCAAGAGCTGCTGGTTTGGTAAAGAAAATCTTTTCTTTTATGCAGCCCATTCTGTTTTTGATGGCTATAGGCTACATAACATCACGCTACGACTCACGGGAGCAGAGCAGTAACCAAAGACGCGGGTGGACCGCGAGGGACAGCTAGTTTATTTTATAAAACTAAATTTTAATAATGCCACTTAATTCTGACGCTTTGGTTAGGTTAGGGGACCAACTATTTGTAAACGGAACCTATCTCATGCCTGGTTTTCGATTTAGTTTTTTAACCGAAGTTTAAATCTATTCGGTGGTCCTATTCCGAAGTTAATCTGAGGATCTTCAAAACCGGTCATAATTAAATTATCCATTTGGTTCAAAGTTAGATGTCCAATAGCAGGAGTATTTGAGCAAGTTAATTGATTGAATAAACTTACACCATGAAACTTGCGCATGCACTCGCGCATTACAGCAAGATGGCAATCTAAGTTACTCCCGGTTACTGAACTAAGCATTTGAAGTTGAGTATGTTGTGGTATATTGGTTACACTCTAGTTAAGGCTTAAAACCTTTGACATTAAAGTAGGCTATAACCCTTGCTTAACCCCAAATTTTCCATTAAGAAACCAAATGAGCGTCTAGCTTTAAACTTCACTTAATAAACACAGAAACTGTTAATAAATCAACTCGAGAAAGTTAATAATGAAAATCATTTAAATAAACATAAAAAAAGTTTAAGATCTAAGATAAAGTCCATTATAAACCTTGTAAGAGTACTAACTTAAGACTCACAGTCAGCGCACAACTGATGTTAATATTCAGTGTGTAATAAAAAAAAAAACGGGATGGAATTTCTAGAAAAACTAACTTTAACTCTCTAGGTAACTAAAGTCGTACCTAGCTTCGTATTATCTACATTAGTGCGGTTAACACCCCGCAGAGCATCCTAGAATTTGAGCTAAAAGTAACGGAGCACGTGGTCACGCTATATGCTCTCAACACTCGCTGCAACTGTAAAAAACACTGAGGTCTGGAAATTTTATTTATGATTCAAAATGAGAGAAACATTAAAATTATATCTTCTATTGTATGTAGCTGTGCTACAGCTAAATATATCACAATCACAGCCCAGTTCGTTTTTCAGAATCTTAATCGGTCCAGGAGCGGCCTTTTACGTTATGAGGCCCCGGGCGGCAGGTCTTTGTGAGGCCCTTGTCCTTTTTGCAAATTATGGGAATCAAAACCAGTTATTCTTTATGATAAAGTGAGAAACGCGAAATTTATCAAACGGTACCGACAAGAATTTCGAATTATATTATTTTGATAAGATTTATAAAAATAAACAGTCGTAAATACGGCAGCGAGGATAAACCTAGGTACTAAATGCCTTAAAATGCCTATTCAAACAGGTTGAAAAATAAAGTTTACTGCTTTTCAATAATCAAGTTAAGTCATTTTCATTTAAAAAATAAGAAGAGCTGAATCTTGAGTCATAGAATTTGAGAAATTAGATACTTATTAGGATAAGGTTATTAATGTAAACTTTACTATGAAAGGTAGTAGGTAAAGTTTCTTAGATTACCTTATTTTTCTAATGGTGTAGTTGCGTGAGGCCCCTTCAAGAATGAGGCCCCAGGCGGCTGTCCTACTCGCCACGCCCTAAAACCCCACAAGCCACAGCTTGGGTTGCCTTATGAAATTTAGTTCAAATAAATGGTAACAAAAGAAAGTGCCACCATTTAAAGCAGACCCGCTTGCAGCGCATACTTACTAAATCTAGTAAATTAAAACCACAAAAAGAGAAAAAAGCCCGTATACAACCCTAAAATCTTTCCCTCGACATGCATAAATAGGAGTATATATTAAAAAAAAAATAGTTGTGGAGACGTGCCACGCATCGTGAGCTTCCATATTTACAGAATAGAAGAGAAACTTCATACTCTGCGGTTTGTATATCCTTCGTTTGCATTGTACAGGCGGCGGGGTCACTATACTTATTCGAACTATAAGACTGTCAGGTACTTGTTAGACCTTTCATGTAGAAGTAAGCTGCACTGGCTTGACATTATCTATGAAACGATGGTCAATCCACAACGGTATCATTATTCGCCCTATTGTGAACCTTTCAGTTATACCTATTAAACAAAATAACACAATTATAAGACGATGATAATTTCAATGATGTCGTTTCATGTAGGTAAGTATTTGTCGTACCTACATCTGTTAAATCCAACACGTACTTAGGAACATTAATGAAATA
The DNA here is from genome assembly GCA_958295575.1 of Leucania comma. NCBI lineage: Eukaryota > Metazoa > Arthropoda > Insecta > Lepidoptera > Noctuidae > Leucania > Leucania comma. Next base: position 10,333,247 of record OY282469.1, read on the forward strand.
TCGATGTTTTCAGCAGTTTGCCGTGAAACATACTATGTATGTATGTGGGTAGTCTAGCGTGGCTCACCTCGTTAGCTCCGTCCACGGCACGGATGAGAACCAAATCCGAAAACACCGTTTTGATTTTTAAAATTTAATTAAAGTCGAGCCAAACTCATTTATTTACTACTTATTAGTTTTAAATTTGCGAGTTTTGGCGACGGTTTAAAATTATCAAATAACCCGTAATTCATGGTCTATTAGTAGGTCACAATTTTTTTTGGAATTCTTTTTATGTTCTTGCAACCTTTAAAATTCACTTAATCATTTTTTTATTTATTCCGTGACCTTTAAACATTAAAACCATCTTTCTGTGAATGCCTTACAGGCCTTATAGTTGTAATTTCCTATTATTTCAATGGTCATCTTAGTTTTAAGATGATTCCTCTAACAATTGCGTGGTCAAATAAATCAGAACCCCTTCAATTCTATTTCCTAAGCTAATATTTAAAAATACCCGAAAGACATTAGTAAACAGAATAGGTTTCATTTATTTGAGTTCCCTCGGTTCCCACGTTAGCATTGTGTTGATTCTCACACAGCATTCAACGGCTTAACGTTAACACAATCATTTCGCAACTTTTGACAAGTGATAGGATCCTGCCTAGTTGCCTACCATTGTCTTTCTTGCTGTTTTCATAAAACTTTACGTTTTAAAATAGTCACAATAGATACTTACGAGTACTTACCTTATGTCTGCAACTGCACTATTTTGACGAGTGCTTTTGTTTCATATTACTTAACTTTTTCAAACCAAAAGATCTAAAAACCCAAATATGTTTTTGCGGAACTGAAAAAACTAAACAAAAGCTGACACAATACGAATTGTTTCATATTCTTTCAAGAAGATACAGTGGTATAAACAAGGTGATAAGAAAGGCCACATATTGATTGTTGAAATAGAACGAACTTGTACTGTTACAGCGTGTTTAGTGAGGCAGCGTCCCGCGGAGAGGAGGCGAGGCAAGGCAACAACGCACACGGTCGCTTTGTCAATAGTTTTCTACCTGTACACAATTGAACGGGCTCGCGTGAAACACTTCACACCACCCTCGTGTTACTATTTGAATGAGGCTGCCACAATGCCCGCTCAACAACGGTCCCTGATACACAGAACTGGGTATGGTCCTCCTCTCAAACTTGATAGTATTTGAGTTTCAATAAGGACTTGTCTAGTACGACTTATTGTTGTTTGTGTTAGGTATACTTAGCCGTCTTCATCTAATTTAATTAATTTCAAAACTGGCTTGCGTGTTTCAGACACATTTACTGATACTGGTATATTCTACCTACCTCATAAATGCTAATGGCTTATGAAATAAATCGTTCTATAAAAGGTGTAGTTATTAAATAATTTAATCGAATTTATATCATCTGGTAGATAGAGAGAGTGGAGATTCCAAATGTCATACCACTGATAACAGGTTTCATTCAAACACTTGTATCTACCTAAAAGTACAGACAGAAAAAAATTTGAATTGTTTCAAAAACGGATTTCAGAAACGAATTTCCTCACATTCAACAACACTTAATGCGAGATTATAATAAGATAACAGCTCGGAACTGTGTCAAAGTTTTACTTATTTGAATACAACAGTTAATGACGTGTAAATTCGATTATAACTCGGCAGTTCGGCACCATGTTCACAATTAATTGGACGGTAATCGGTTTGGCGTATCGTCATAATCAGTCGACGAGGGATGCCGTGCGGCGATGCGGTTATAGTAAATATAGTTTGCCGAAAATTGCGTTTTACCTTACCTGTGCTATTATATACATTTGGTTAATATTGAACCACACATTTAATAAGTACATCTATGATGCATGCATGAAATGTGTTTACAATTTCGGTGTTCCGTTTCCAATGAAAATAACCTATTAACTAATAATTGTGTACCAGTACACCTAAATGCGTCAATATAAATTGGGTAACGCGTGATATTCTAAACGAGACCATTGTTAATTTTCAAAACCATACGTAGCTTTTAAAGCTTTGAAAATTCGTTTGGCTAGTTGTGGTGAGCATTTGAGTGTCTTACAGAACTTAAATAATATTCAGTAAATAGAAAATAAAATTTAAACACGCAAAAACCAGATACACCAAAGCAAAATCTCATATTCTACTCTAGTTTGTAAATAACAATAATTTATTCCTCATAGTAAAACCGGTATTGTCTAAAATATCGTAATCTCGCGCGTACAACTCGAGCTTGACTCTTTTTTATTGGTAGAGACGAGAGAACCGGCTAATCGCACTAAAACGGTTATTCAAATCCCGTCATTCAAGTTTAAGACGGGGGACATAGAAGCATCTCGTAGTTCAAATGATGCATTGGGAATTCATTGAGTGAGTTAAGTAAGCTTTGTACTGCTCATTGACTTGAGAATAGAAAAATATGTTACTGCATTCAAGCTATGAGAGGGTATATATTTATTTTTTATAGAATAAAATATTTTGAAACAAACGTTTCTCAAGGCATTTTATACTAAAATTTGGCTAAGAATATCTCACATTTTTTTTTTCTTTGTGAGGAAGATTGCGTTCAAACCTAGATTATTGAACTGAAAGAACAAAAAAATGTGCACATTTTTTAATTACATGCGTTCGGCATTCAAAATTCAAATAAAATTAAGAATATTAAAATAGGAAAGAGGAAAAATAAACAAATAGCGATGGTAGCTTTCCTTTGTTTTTTTTTTTTGGAATTCAGTTAATAAAGAGGGATCTTGAGACAGCAGGGTGTGCACTGATGTGTGTTATTTAAGGTAATGGTACCTTGTTGGTTCAAGTTTATGCGAATGTGCTTGTTCTTTTGTGAATTTTATACGATTTGTTGGCAGGTATGATTCTAATATTGTATGTGTAGGTCACAGGGCCATGGCCAACATTTAGACTTTTGTTCAAAGTTTGCGAAACATCACTGAGTTGCGGTTACATCTGGTAAGAATTTAAGAAATAATTGGCAAGTACTCGTAACTATTCATAGACAGAAGTAGATATTATATTTATTAAAAGAAATAGTGAGTTACTTATAAATGTTAAGTTATATTTAAAATACATTTATTTTCGTTGCGATTTACAAAAGGCATAAATGCTTAAACTACGATACGACCGAATCGTAAATCGCACAAACCACGAATAAACAAATTCTAAATCGAATTTTATAAAATATTTGCTTTGTATGTTTAACTGAACTATGCTCTGTTTCCTTTTACAATAACTTACAGCACGACGGCAGATGTTAGCCGGACCACTTTTCGTACTCCTGCTGTTTTACAAACAGATACAAACGTGTCTTTAAATTGTAGAAATCGGATATTTTTTCTTCGATGTATTCTGAAGATGTAATTCGAGCTGCCCGATTATGATTTACTGTCTAATCTGTAATTTCTACTCTGTAATCAGTTTCATCATCATCATCATTTCAGCTGAAAGACCTGACTAAGAGCCGGATCACACGATGCGTTGCGGCGCCACACCGCATATATTTCGACGAATCTGCAAGGTCAAGAGTGACGCTGCCCCGCTCGTACGGTCCGCCGATTCGTCGAAATATTTGCGGTGCGACGCCGCAACGCATCGTGTGGTCCGGCCCATAGGCCTCTCTCAAGTGTCGTCACAACGATCGGCTCTGTGCGACTCGCCATCATCGGATTCCCACGACCCTCACCATGTTTATGGTTCACGTTATGGGGGCCTTAAAATGCTGTGTCTTCCGGTATGCAGTCGACACTCCAGAACATTTCGAAAACCATCGACCATAGATGTTCTCCGAATAATGTGTTAAAGGTAAAAGGGCCCTATAGGTAAAATCTTCCAATGACATCCTCCGCCCTTGGGCGGAGCGGGAGATAGTGTCAGACTCTTACTGACTAAAAAAACCCCGTTCCTTCATTGTCTTGGTTTCAGGGCCCTGGTATGCATTTTCATACCTCCCCAGAGCAATAGGAGAGGTGGTGGACCTCTCCTGTTAATCCTTTTTAATTTCACCTGAATTTCAACATTAATGGATTTCTTTTTCTTTTGTTACTTCTAAAAATATGCGATGGACTAATTAAAGCCGAGCTGCAGTTAAGCAGTTCATTCACAAGTGTAGATCGAAAGGAGCAATCAGAGAAGAATAGCGCAGCGTAACTAAGCGGGACAAACGTCGATATTCTTCATAACCACCACGACCGCTCTGTCAAGTGCGTATACCAAGAGAAAAAAGAAAGAAGCTAAAATAAATAAAAACATATGACATAATTTACCTAATCTATACAGACATAATATAATATTATGCACACATAAGGCGATTCGCACAGAACCGTTCGTAGTGACACCACCATCCGGATCGCTACATGCCTGCGCGTGGGTGCTCCTAGTGGAGCTCCACATCGATGTCAATGCGGTGAAGCAGTCGACCGCCTCGGACACTATGCCCTGTCCTGCAGTAGAAGCGCTGGTCGGATAGCACGATATACCAGCATTAATGACATCATCCGCCAAGCTCTCGTCACCAGGGTGCCAGCTGTTTTAGAACCTAACAGCTTGACACGTGACGATGGAGACCAGACGGGATGACCATAATGCCCTGGAAGTTGGGTAGGCCTTTGGTGAGGGATGCAACATGTGTCGACACCCTTGCGCCATCCCATCTTCTGAGTACGTCAGACTGTGCTAGGACGGCTGCTACAAGTGCAGAAAACCTCAAACGGTGTAAATATAATAACCTTTTTGGAAGTTACATGTTTCAGCCGTTGGAGTTTGAAACACTAGGGCCATGGGGTCCGAGCACTCATCGAGTAGTTCGTGATATCAGCAAACAGCTGGTCGACTCTTCGTGTGACCAGAGGGCTGGACTTTTCTTCGATCAACGAATCAGCATTGCCATCCAACGTGGGAATGCTGCCAGCGTTCTGGACAATTTTTCCATTGAATCGATGTGGATGATTTTTTTATGCCCAATAAGTTCTTTTCTACCCGTTTGTAGATATTATTATTTTTAATTTGTATATGTATCTATTAAGTTTTAATATAATATATTTAATTAATATAGTAGAATAATAAATGGTATAAAAAAAAACAAAAATAAAAAATTATAGTAGAATAAAAAAAACAAAAATATCTGACATAATTTATTTATGCACAGACATTATAATGATGAGTACATACATATTGTTATACACCCAATTAAACGCATCACATTAGATCTATAAAACTATTGAATTCCATAAATTACTACTTAGCCCTCTTCCTCTCTTCTAATTTCTGCTGTGCTCGACAGGGTCCATATTGGTCTGTGACAATTTTCAACACCATCTATGTACACATGTGGAATTGCAATAAAATATTGAGTACATACAAACTATTTAAAGTGAAGGAGACGGACTAACAAGACTCACAAAACGTTTTGGGAACACATTATGCGTACAACTATGTAGTGGGATCCCCAGCAGGAGTCTGAGATAGCTACAATCTGGAGGTCTTAGTCAAGAGTGAATATAGGTTACTTCTGTTCAAGCATGCTCTATCGTCGATCATATTGTCGCTGATCACCAGGTGAGATAGTGATCAATCAACAACAATAAAAAAGGTCAGCTTAAATGTTCAATATTCGGAAGCAATTTATTTTAGGATATGCCAAGCCAGAAATACTGGATCGGTCAATGTCGACGCTTCTCGGAGCCTTTCGGCTGACACGATGATACCTAGTGATATTTTAGATTGACCGTGGTAACTAGTATATTGCCATACAGAAGTTCTATGATGCTTATACTTAGACGTTTTATACTTATAATTGTAGATTAGTCAAAAAATAGCCAGCTGACCCCCAATTCTGGATTGAGTATTAGAAATAACGAACTTATGAAATCCAACTATATAATGAAAAATTGAAGACTGCATACTGTTGCGTAAATTCGTGTGTTCTAATAGTTTTTTTTTTATTGCACGGAAATAAAATACACATGCACAAGGTCTTCCGAAATCTGCTTAAACTATTAATCCATATTATGTAATATTTTCGACGCAGCTTCTGAAACTACTGTTACAATGGCGGAATGTCCTTCTAGCTGGAATTACTTAATTGCCTACTTGTATCTGAATGCTAAATTGCTAATACCATATTAATGAATATTTAATAACTATAATATTTATATATCCTAATTAGCTAAAATACATGGTAATCAAATATAGATTTATAAAGATCACAGAGCAAATAAAAAGATTCTTATTTGTTCAAAATTGCATAACTACACATGAAGTTAGAATTAAGCTGCAGTATCGCAATTGTGGTATTGGTATAGCAATGTTATAAACTGGAGTGTTGCTGTGAACTCATGGTTTTAGCTCCATAGACCATGCTGTGGTTTCGTAGTAGTTCCGTTGCGGTCGGTCTGCTACCACGGCAACTGCTGTTGCCAGAATCGAATGATTCCAATTGTATCTCGATTTAATCTAGGGTTAATCCGATCCTGTGGATTTTATTAACAGATTTAAAAAATAAGAAGGTTATATGATCGGCTGTGTGTACTGTGTATTTTCTTTTATTTATTTTTTATGCATGTTCACCGATTTCTCGGTTATTGTGGACTAATTTTGAATTCTTTTTTTCCATGGTTTTGGTTCAGAACTTCTTGTATTTATTATTTGAGCTTTCTGATAGTAGAATGTTCAGAATTGGCAACTTAATCGATTTCAGTTATTTTTAAAGTACTAGAGTAAGATACGTCAGTTACCTAACATATTAAAAAATCAGACATATAAAAATAAGTGAAGTTAATTTATTTTTTTTGGAGTTTTAAAGCGTCTGACAAAAGTTTTAGTCCTTGGAAAGTGTCTGACACTACATATGATACTACTTTATAATTATATTGTACAAAAAATATAAAAAGTTAAGTAACTCTTATTTTTAGTTACCTTTCTCCCCTCGTAGATACTGGCAAATCCAGATAGATGCACAGATGAGATGTTGATGAGATCTTGGGCAGATGCCCAGGGGTCGCAAGGAGAGCTTCATAAGCACACAGGTATTCAAAGCACATGAGACGCTACTGAGATCCTAAGGTTTCATCCTTATGAAAATAAGTTATGTCAGATCGCTCTGGGATCTTGGACTATATTATGTATTTTTTTTTTAACTAAAACAATCAAGAATTATTTTAGGGTAATAAAATACTTATTTTGATAAATCGTGTTTTTGTGAAGATACCATATTGTGTGTGAGATACCAATACCAATACCCTATCAATGTAGTACGTCTAATAGAATGGAGATTGATAATCTTCAAAAATACTAACCTAAGTGCATTTAAGTATTTCAGTGCTTAAATTACGATTGTGACTATATTTTCGAATTGGGGTGTATAAGGGTGTTCATTTTTCCAGCTACATGTTGTACCTACCTATATCTTGCCTAGTATTACCTAACATACCGGGATCATTTTATAATACCGGAATTTTCGGTGTTTCCGATATTTATTAAAAGTACTTCGAAGCAGGACGGAGTGGACATTACTGGGCCCTTTGCGAGGGCCACGGTAATTCTTTCGAACCAATTAACGCACTATATAATGCAATATTTTTGAGCAAGGGTTACAGTTAAATAATAAATTTAATTGTCTTATTAGCAAGCTCAAGTACTAGGTATAAGTCTAGTGACCTGGTCTCTGAATATAACTTCCCACTATTCTGAAATTTTAGATAGGTACATAGTTTCTTTATAAATTATACGTTTCTAACAAAGTCTTTGTATTTCTACTACCAAACGAGGCCAGTCAAGCGTGTGGTTACAAGCACGATATTAATTTCTTTACCACGTGTTCCACTTACTAAAACTCTTTATGAACATTAAACATTTATCAGTTTATTTCAACCATGGTACATATAAACTGTAAATCGATGGTTTATTTATATTTCCACGCGCACCTTACAATTTGTTTCATGAGAAAATTCACAGCACACAGCAACTAAAAAATTGCTGCCGCTTGATTAATTAATCCAATTAATGTCAATATTTTCGGTAATAAAAATTCGAACCAGTTCTTTAGCGTCAACATTATGTGTAACGAAACTCTTGCATACAGAAACCTGAGAAGATGGCGATCATTGCAAGATTAAACTAATTGAACGTCTGTAAAATATTGAAAAAAATTGCAACGTCTTAAAAGATTGATTTTTCTTTGCATAAGAGATGGAACACAACAATGCAGTTAGCATTTTTTTCTCAGACTTCGCGTTCGGCGTTTACCGTGAGAAATTGAGAGCGAAACTGAATAGATCTATCTCCTAGGCTCGTTGTCGGCAGAAAAGAAAGCGATCCATGGCTATCTTACTTAATCCGTCGTATACCTGCCTGCTTACCGCTCACAGTTCTGACATCACGGCTCTTTTGCAATGTTAGAACGTCTCGGTACGTTATTGAAAGAATTATTGCCGACGAATATTTCAATTTCAAATGTACCTTGATAATTTTGATCTTCATCAGTAGGTCATTATTTCATTGTTCCCGATGATTTCTAATTCTTTCATCTCAATTCTTGAACATAACGTTTATGAGAAATTATAAATGCGCATATACCTACATAATACTTGTACTCTCTGTTGAAATGATATCCGCTTTGTTTTTAGGGAATTTTATTTGAATTTCGTAACGGCTTGAAACTATTGATTCTCAGTCTAATCGCGATTCAAGATCGAGTTGAACACATTCGAAGTTTAAAAAACCCATAAGAAATAATAAGAATAAATTATTCATCGGTGTGCTTCATTTTAATTTTAATGCAGTGCTATGTTTAGAAAAACTAAATTTAGATAAGTTTTATTCAAAAATTTGCTAAATGTTCCATCGATTTGATGGGAAAAAAAATTGTTTATGTAAGTTTCGTTTAAGTATCTAAGTAATGTATTATGGATTGATTAATAGATGCCTACAAATTAAAGTGAGCATTAATGAGGTTTATAAAAACTATAATCAAATGTAGGGCGTTGGCTATAACATATTTCTTACACCTAGACTGAAAATACGCAGCCCAAAGCGCTGTAAAAGATTCGTATCTACCTACTTAGATGTAGCTAGATTGACACTGAAACATAGATGAAGTGTGAACAAGGACGTCGTTTTCTCATGCGACTCGTAATTATTTTCAAAACTTTATGTCATTTATGGTTTTATGCGCTTTCATCAGTTCAATCAAGTTTTCCAAGTGTCTGCGCAAGATTTAACGTTACTGATCGAAGCATTGATGTTAAAATGTTCAATTAAGTAGAAGTTGAAACCATAACATTTATAGAAAATATTCAACATAGTGAATAACATAGTGAAATATTCAAAATAGTGTCCAATACACCAAATTTTAATTAAAAGTTAAGTCACGAAAATAGCTTTTACTCGACTATTTTCGGTAGTTTAAGTTAGAGTTAAGCAAGCTCTAAGTGTAATGATATTTAAACTGTCGTAGGTAACTGTAAAGCTGTACCCACAGGCACACGCTCTGCGCTATAGAGATGTAATAGCACGAACTTGATGTTTTATTTACTTCAATACTCTACTCCACTTTATCAAATTATCTTAACTGCCGATGCGGCTCTTTGCTTAAATAAATAGAGATAGATGACTTACCTTATTGCTGGGATTGTAATCGTTCGATCCCTATTCTTATATGGGTCTCCGGGGTCCGCAGTAGTTAAAATTGCCGCATTCCACTGTAGTCGGGCGTGAGGCCGGCGCAGCTTCCCGATCTGGACCGGTCGAGCGGCCGGGAGAGCACTGGGCCGGGGGTGATCACATAAACTATTATAGTAGCACAGCTGCGAGGGGGACAGTGTGGGAATTCATTGTTATTTCATAGAGTGGCAGTGTCGTGTGTGAGGCAGTGGCGGCGGAGGCACGCTCGGGCACAGGTACTGCGGCCGGGGACGCGCACGGCACTGGCGCGCTCGCCGCCAGCGCCCCGCGCGCACGCGCGCCGCACCACGCCCGCTGCCAGTCCGGAGGCCCAGAGCCTCATTTACACACATGGACTCACACAATGAATGTTCAATGCAGACCGGCAGGTTATCTAAAAACCCTCGGAATACAAAACGGGATGGCCGCCAGTCGAGGCTTGCTGTAATTCGGGGGATAGCGACGTGAATAACGACAGCTTGACCCAGTTCCAAATTCACACAAATATTTCAGTGAGCTGGGAGTGGCACTTTGACGTAACAATATGTCTCGTTACATATTATTATGTAGGTACACCTATGTTGTGTCTGCAGGGGCTGGCGACGGTGCACTGATTCGCTCTTCGATGCCGACAACACCATTAACGAGCGTCTCTCTGTGCTCTGAAGATGAAGCTCGAAGCATAAACAAGGGGTAATGATGTTGGTTACTTTTGTTTTCTCAATAACTTGCCTGACCTATTCTCTCTGCTTATGTAAAGTGTACTCAACAAAACATTATGCCAGTATTCCCGAAAGGGTAAACAGATATAGGTTATTATGAAATAGAGACTAGATACATATTTACAGTTCATATAAAAAATGCCAACTTGTAAAATTCAAAAAAAGTAGATCAAACACAACACTTATTAATTAGGCTACGAAGGAACGGGGTAGGTTTTTTAGTCAGTAAGAGTCTGACACTACTTCCCGCTCCGCCCAAGGGCGGGATTCGTCATTGGATGATTTTACCTACCATAAAAAAAAAAAAATTAAAACACTTATTAAATAATTTAAAGCTTCTTGCTTAAAATTATCTGAAATCTTCCGCCTCCGTGTTCGTTTCGCGTGAATCTTCCTTTTTTATCTTAATTAGTGATGCTAATTAATGCGGGAGGATTATAAATACAGTAGACCCTTTACTTGCTGTCTTACTTAACTGCGGCGTACACGAAAGAGCACGGAACCTTCCTGAAACAATGAAAAGTAATTGAAACTTTAAGTTTTGCAGACAATCTCATCCGTCTACAAACCATCAATTAAACTTACCTGCACTGGACCTTAAAAAAACGTATTTTTCTTTTTGTGAAATGTGATAGTCCCAGCAGTAGGAACATTATAAGGCTGATGCCATGCCATGCCATACTTTTATTCAAATCCATATTATAGTTCTAATTATGAAAATATAACCATACAAAGAAAACTTAAATTTAAAAGCAAAAATAATCTTTTATTTTATTTGGATTGTACTTTTTTTTCTGCAGATCTGTTGGCCAGACGGCAAAAGCCAGTTACTAAATAATATATATAACATTAAATCGTGAAACTAAAGTAGATGACTGAATTATACATTAAAGAAAATACGTAAAATCTTTGTACATTACTTAATTAATTTAAAAATAAAATTAAAACGCTTCTAACATAGGACAACGAAAATTCACATCGCATTTTATGTTAAAATAGAAACTTCTTTTGTCGTACCTACATTAGAATTGTAATACGATTTTGTCCTGTGATGGACCATTCTTCCACGAGTACACTTTTTAACTACAAAAAGGAAACTGGAGCCGGAGACCGTTGTGTAATGCATCTCCCGAGCATCTCCATGCATGTTCTTTGGAATTTAAACTGACCACTAAACGTCGGTAACATGCATTAACCAGTGCTCACGATGAATTGGTCTTCTTGGACATTCAGCCAACCATTTTCTGGTCATTTGATGTTTTTTGGACTGTAAATAAAGATACCTCTACTGTTCTAGCAGTACAACGCTTACTTCTTCCTTCTTGTGCCATGATAAAATGTACATTCTTCAGGTGGTAACGACATGGTTTTACACTGACTACCTGCTATGAGCAATCCAAAAAATTAATCATAATCAGTCTGAACTGAAAAAAAAGCGGAAATAATACTCTATTCGCTATTCTTCAAAATTGTAATAAGCATTACCCTCTTATTACATAATTATAATATTACATAATACATAATTAAATAACAATATCTATGTGTAGTTATCTATGTGTTTTTTTTTTGGGATATACCGCAGTATTTCAGTGTGACGAGTTATTTTTGCAGCTTACTGTATTTTATATTTCAATGTATTTTTGTAACTAGTCATAAAGATGAAAATATGACTATTTGAAAAACAATGGTCTTGCTTTCCCATCCAGGAAAAATACAGGAAATAGCAAACAATAGCTTGCAATGAGCTATTACATTCTTAAAGATAGTGACGCTTTTAAAGTCTTCATGACATTAAAATCTTAAAACCTCAATGCCTTAGTCCATTCAAAAGAAGACGAGTCTTGCTGGAGAGCTGAAAGTGCGTTTGGTATATGAAAATAGACCACCCCTGTCCGTGATACGAATATCTACGATAATAGTAAATTATTAATTTATTATTAATTATTATAGATATAGAAACATCAAAACACTTACTGAAACCTTCCTAAAAATAATATCTGCTTAAAAAATTCAGTAGCTATTAAAAATTAAGGAAATTAAAACTAATAGTTTTGTCGCGAAACTAATCACATCATCATGCGCAAGAATTGTACATGCGCAATCATATACAGTGCATGCGATAGACTTTAGATACAAAAGATAGATATATAGAATTTATATACAAAAGATACGGGCACCGCTTAGTTTAGGGGCCATTGTAATAAACCCGGTAAAATACTAATTCTGTTACCGATAAGTTACTATGTTATATCTATGTTTAAGAAAATACTTGTAACAATGGTTTAATAAAGTTGTTATTATTCCATTTATTTATTTATACATACACATTCAATATATTTTTAAATATTTCTTTACAAAAACATAAAAAACAAAAAAACTATAAAAAATTGTAGTCCACCGGTATCGGGAACGGGGTCAAAGCTACCGTTGATCAGGACTCCTGAGAGAGGAATCTCCTAACAATGCGCACCGTGTTCAGAAGTACTGCTTTCTGGATCAAGCCCTTGATCCAACTGCCTAACGAGAGCCTCCTCAGATGTTGGTCGTGGCTCTTGGCTATTAAGCCATTGGCCGTCACGACTATCGACAAAATGATTGCTGTATCCACTTCCCACATGTCGACACGACACCACTATATTCCAGTCATCTTAGTTTTGAGATAGGAAGATTGAAATTTAAGATACCGAGCTATAAACTCGTATAAACTTGTATTTTGATATCCTAAAAGTTGTCTCAAAACCTATATATTTGTAGGTATTTAAAAAAGTTGTAGGAAATTATTATTGTTAACTAGCTTTTGCCCGCAGCTTTGCTCCCGTCAATTGACTAAATCTACCCTAATCTACCCTATCCTACACTACCCAAACTTTTTCTTTCACAAGAACATCATCATCTCCTGACAAAAACAAATACAACAAAAAAAGAATCAGCGAAATCGGTCCAGCCGTTCACGCGTGATGGCGTGACCAAGGGAAATAGTAGTTCATTTTTTATATACACCGTTAAATTTTGATCGATTTAGTCCCATGAAGGGTTGATTCGGTATATGAAACACTATCGATTTGTAAAGATAAAATTAAGTACTTTTTTTAACTCGGAATAATTTACGCATATACGAAATTAATTTCTTTAAATAAACGTCAACTGGGCGAGTTCAATGAACTGTAGGTAGATAGTACGCAACGATCGAAAACTACCTACAAGGTCATTGACTCGTTTACTTACAGAAATTAATTTCGTAAAAGCGTAAATTAATTCGAGTTTTAAAAAGAAGGACTTTATTTTTTAATTTTATCTTTGCAAATCTATAATGTTTCATGTACCACATCGATCCTCCTCGAGATTAAAACGATCAAAATTTATCGGTGTATATATAGATAAATACAAATAGCGATAGCCATAGGAAACGATATATTAGAAAGAAAAAACAAAATAAGCGATTTTTTTACCTTTGACCTTAGATTTTAAAAGTCGCGTGCACCCTGTTATATGTAGGTTTTGTGACAACTTTTATTATATTAGAATACAAATTTATACGAGTTTATAGCTGGGTATCTCAAATTCCGAGAAACATAATTTAATTTTGACTGAGCACTCTGTATAGAAAAGACATCAACGCAATCAATCAAGTTTAATGGACTTTAATCTTTTTAAGTTAAATATTTTGTTAGCTACTGTACCTTCTAGTATGCATCTACTATAGAAAGTTTTAATAGTATTCATTTTAACCCTTTTTATATATATAAAAAAAATCAACATACCCAGAGCATAATTCCGTGTCGTAGTAGTTCGTAGCTTGCTTCGTAGTGCTTCGTAGCCACGTGGCGCGGCGTAGGCGCGTAGACATACGTTTAATTCGCTGCAGTCTTGATAAAGCAGATATTCATAACTACCTTCTGCCAGCGTTTTCCCCCGCGTGGTATTAGATACCCTATTATGAATTACAGCCTACCATCATGTTATTTGATCTCCTTATCCTTACAAGTTATAAAACAAACTCCCCCGCCGTATCTATCTATCTGTTTGAAAGCGATAAACTCAAAAACTACAGATCTACTTTTCATGCAGTTTTTACCTATAGACAGAGTGATTCATCAGGAAGGTTTATACGTATAATAAACACATATTGTAGCAGAGAAAAGCCGAGAATTGCAAAGATTTATATCATCCGTGCGAAGCTAGAACGGGTCGCTATTCAGCTACATTATTGTACAATGCGGTCCAAATGAGAATAGGATCGATTGCCATGTTGTGACGTCACGTCGAACTGTCAAATTCAAGAAATTGGGTACGGCGAGCAAAAAAAGCAATTTTTAAAATTTAATTTATTTACGAATCTTGAACAAAAATAGTTTTATCAGAATTCAGTTCTTCAATTTTACTCATCTCTGCGTCATTGTGTGAAGTGTGTGATTAGTGGCAAATGGAAGAAAAAGGCGAATTGTTCCTAACAATGAAAATAAGAAAGAAAATAGTTTTTATTTTTAACTAATTATGACTTAAAACAATATATTTAGCTTATTTATAATAAACAATAACGTTTTTACTTCACCTAGACTTAACTAAGACTACGTAATAAAAAGCGAAAAAAAAAGCCTTTATTGAAACGCAAATAAGTTTTTTTTCAAACTGTACTTTTCACTCAACATTTGACAGATCGAGGTTATTGGCTTTCCTATTCTTATTTGGAAC
This sequence comes from Leucania comma, assembly GCA_958295575.1. Lineage (NCBI taxonomy): Eukaryota > Metazoa > Arthropoda > Insecta > Lepidoptera > Noctuidae > Leucania > Leucania comma. Next base: position 10,348,347 of record OY282469.1, read on the forward strand.
GCATAGTAAAGTTTTATCAAAATCAATTCTGTATTTTTGTGAAAGAGTTACAAACATCCATAAACCCATATTCACGAGCTTTAACTTTTATTATATTTGTATGAAGTTATTATTAATAATAGTCCTAACACGAAATCTATATTATTAGGTATTATAAAGAAGTTATCGAAGAATAATTGGAGATCAGCCGTATCAAAAAGAGTTTTTTTTTTTCTTCAAGCGGGAGTATTAAGTTTTTGATAGCGAATACAATCACTTTGTTTTACATAGAATGCGGATGTAACACATTAAAATGCTTTTGCATTATTTGGCAGCAAATCTTTCAAGTCAGCCTTCTTCGTAATTTTGGAGTTCGTGCCTTTTTTAATAATTTCACATTGTGTAATTTGTCCAGACATTTGAAGTACAAAACTATACTGAATTTTACATTATATCCAATAAGAATCAATTTCTGAATAATTAAAATAGCCATTTGAAAATCCCGCCAAAATACACAATAGTTAAAAAAAATCACCAGTCTTTTTGTTTACCTTTTTTTTGGTTAAGTTTTTGGCTTGGATACTTTGTCTTTTAAGCCTGTAAGTCTAGTATGAATAGGTAGTTAATTTGTTTACCATTAGGACAAGGACGAACATATTTTTTTTGTAGTATTCGGTATCAAATGTATCAAGTCAACCCTCTCACCAAGTTTCGCTGGTGGTCAACACTACAACAAAATTCTTAGCTCCATTTTACCGAGATTGCGCCAGTTTCAATGATTCCACAGTTGCACAGACACTTGAGATTTTGAGAGATACAAAACTATACTAATTTTGCAACACAATATCCGCTAGGAACCTGCCACTGAATTTCACTGGAAATAATAGTGTGACAAGTTTTTGGCAGGATTTCCTGCCAAAAATTTCCCAAATTATTATAATACGATAACTACCGACAGCGATCCATTTATAGATCAACTAAAAGAGAACCACCGGCTTTGATACGGATCAAAGTCATTTCTATTCTATGATGTGTCAATTTTAATCTACGGACCAACGTTTATTGTAGCGGTCACAAGATAAACTCAAGAAAATATGAACGTAAGACTAGGCAATATGATTGAAAGATTCTTCTCATATGAGCCAAATAAAAAATAATAATAATGTGGGCTGACAAAATTTCAACAATAAATACAATCAATGCACTACATGTAGACCTGGCTTTATAGTTATCGTATTAATCATTAAATACAAGAATGTAACGACTGGAAAGTCAAACTGGGAAGAGCACTAATCTGAAAGGTTTATCATTAAAATTATATCATTAAGGGCCTATTCACGACTTCGGTCTTAGAGGCGAGCGGCGCGGCGAGCGGGGCGGTATCGGTAGGCGATTAGCGACCAATCACCTACCAATTCGGCCCTGTTCGCCGCTAAGACCAAAGTAGTGAATGCGCTGTTAGAAATAGGCGTGGATGAATTTGCATGTGAATTTGACATCATCTTTACCACAGATTACAGAGAAATAATTCTTACGGTTTATGTGTGCGGTGCAGCGTGCAGCGGTGTATCAATCACTAGTTCCACAGACTAACGAAAACACCATGACATTGACATAACACTGACAGCAACCAGCTGTTGTCAGACAATGTCACAAAAGATTCGCAAACTGTATTGTTTATTTTTCACGATAAATAATATTGATTGTTATCCTAAGCTAAAACTCTAGTAAACGACAGCCCCTACGTGTGCCTTTTAGTTAATATACCTGTATACTTGCTACTAACAAAAATGTCGAAACAAAGCATAATGTTTCATCCGATAATAAGCTCGATACAACGAATAGCTCTATATGAAACCAAAGCCGTAAGTAAAACATTATTTCTGAGCGATGTACATATTCTCCACGTACTCATTACTTACATGTAATTTATTGAACTTAACAAGGTCTTATACGTCCCAAAACCAAGAGGCAATCTGTGGAGGCGAAAGTATCATTTTAGGGGGTGTATTTATTATACCCATTACTTAGCATCGCAGCAAACTGCAATAAAAATGTCTGTCTATCATATTACAAAACTTGACTTAACAAAAATCTTAAAATTTATATAAACATTGAACATTACTTTCAGAGATTCTATTTGATTGGCTCAAATAACACTGAAACAAGGTTTCGAGTTCTCAAGATTGATAGGACAGACCCGCGAGAGCTGATACTAGTTGATGACAAGTTTGAGTACAATAAGCAGGAGATACATCAATTACTCAACATGATAGGATTCGGCAATAGATTGAGAACAACAGGACTCAACAAACTTGTATCTGCATTTGGAATTGTTGGTAAATAAAACAAAATATAATCTTTTCTAGGTACTTATATGTACTTTATAATGCATCCACTTTAATTCACTCACTTGGATTAAATTCAGATAGTAAAATAAATATTCATAATTTCCAGGTTTCATTAGATTCTTAGAAGGATACTACATAATATTAGTTACTAAAAGAAGAAAGGTGGCTGTCATTGGTTCACATTCCATATACAAAATAGAAGATACAGCTACAATATACATTCCTAGTGATAGCAATAAGCCTCCACATCCTGATGAACAGAGATACTTGAAGATGTTTCTAGCTATAGACTTATCAACTAACTTTTATTATAGCTATAGTTATGATATCACACATACTTTGCAAATGAACATGGCACCACCTAGACAGCTTGCACCAGCTTTATTCCCCAAGCCTGTAACAGCAGCGGTATATCACTTGAACTTGAGATCTACCTCAAGCCAAGACTTGCAGGAGAAGTGTGAATGTCACAAGTATGATGATAATGATGAAGATATATTTGAAACTTGGAAGAGTCAGCTGCAACAGAGACAAAAGACTGGGTAATTATGCATGTTTCATTCTTGCTTTAAAAAAGATACATTTTTTTAGTAGCATTTTTTTATATACTTGGATGTATAAATATATACTAATATAAAGGTTATATATATACTAAAATAAAGGTTGTGTAATCATTTACACAACCTTTATTTTAGTATATGATAAACCCGAAACACATGTCTAGTATGTAAAGAATCCATGTACAAAATTTCATAACTGTATCATGAAAAATCACAGTTATAAGTTTGTTATGTTACCTGGTTGTTCCTGTACCCAGCTATGCTTTGGTTCCTAATGCCCGCTATGGCCTGCCGTGACCAGTATTGTGGTGTTCAACTTGCGACCTCTAAATATTTTTTGAAAAAAATATAACATGGTGTAAAAATTGTTGGAATTGATTCAGTTACTGATTCTGAAAAAATATTCAGGTTTCGCATATACTAAAAATAATAAATATAATACACAAGCAGTCTAAATCAGAACAACTATTATTAACCATAGAGTCTTTGTATCCTGTTATTATACAGTACAAAAATTATCTTTGAATTTTTTATGATAACTTTTTAACCCATCTTAGTATAGCAAATTCCATCAATTTTCCATCATAATCCTTCCTGGATTGGTTTCTAAGGAAGTAAATAACTGATATTTAAAATAATCTTATTCCAGCTACCAACCAAACAGGTTAGACTTTGGTGTCCGCACAGTACCTGAATGGCGATTTGTATGGAACAGTCATTTACTGTCAGCAGTTCATTCACACCTGCACCCTGACTGGATCTTGTACATAGTCCATGGGTTCATAGAACAGAGTAATTTGAACATATTTGGAAGACCTATATACTTGACATTGATAGCTAGGAGGAGCAATAGGTATGCTGGTACAAGGTTTTTGAAGAGAGGTGCAAATATGCATGGAGATGTAGCTAATGAGGTGGAAACTGAACAGATTGTTCATGATTCTATGGTGTCTTCATTTGCTGCTGGCAGGTAAGGATTACTTCATTTGTTTAGCTTGTTTTTTTATTAAAATGTTGTCATATAATACACCTTTGAATACTTTTTTACTTCAGATTCAGTTCATTTGTTCAAATGAGGGGATCTATACCCAGTTACTGGTCTCAAGATGTCTCGAAAATGGTGCCCAAACCAGCAATATCCATAGACTTAAGTGATCCTTATGCTGAAATACCTGGCAAGCATTTAAACAATCTGATGAGGAGATATGGATCACCTATTATGTTCTTGAATTTGGTTAAGAAGAGGGAGAAGAAGAAACATGAATCTTTGTTGACAGATGTGATAAGCAATGGAATAAAGTATTTGAACCAGTTCTTGCCTCCTGAACATGCTGTCCAATACTACCACTTGGATATGGCCAGGACAAATAAGAGATCTGATGCTAAAGTGTTGGATAAGTAAGTAATCAATATTGTACACACATCAAAGCTCATAGAGTCTTAGGGCCGAAACAGTGTAAAGTGGGCGCCCGCGCAGTCCCATACAAAAGTGCACCATAACAGGGACACGCGTGGGCGTCCGTCGTGGTAATCCGGGCCCCGCGCCCGTTTGGCTATGCAATAATATATTAAGTTCACCATCGACACGACTACATGCACACCGTTGAAGTTGAACTAGTGACAATGCGCAGGTAATAATCCGGTTTCCTTGACGGGGACCGTCGCACACGACACACGCACTTTGTCACGGGACGGATGCTCGTCACGGGCGTCCGCTCCACGCAGTTTCGGTCCTTGAGAGGAGCCTTCCCCAGTCGCCTGTCGTCATCATCGAGCATGGTTTAACAACTTGTTGTTTCATCTAACGCAATTTAACGCGATGTTTGAAGAAAAGGCATTGTAATAAAATAGAGATAACGCCTGAAAACTTTGTTAGCATTCAGTAATTCTTTGATTTACTCGAATATTTCACTAAACTTGTTCGAGGAAATACGTGTTGGTGTTGGTTTTTAAAACCTTTAAAAGTTTTTGAGGAAAATTGTCGCCATTTAGAATCTCGATTAAATGGCTTCGCGTAAACGTAGTTCACGTAAAAATAGCAGATTCCAAACTCCTGAGTTTGGAGGGTTTTCTTGGACTTTGGGGTTTATTCTACAAAAACATGAACTACACAAGCCACTTTAACTGACAGTAAGCTGGAAGGGTGTAGTGACATATCGCAAGACTCAGTCGTTCACTGATGAGAGACCAAGCACCGTCACAGTTAAAATAGCTAGTGTTACAGGCATAAAAATAAATAATATAATAGATGTGTTTGTTGACAGATTGTCAGCCATAGCCCGCACAGTGGTGCGCAAGACGGGTATATTCCTCAGTACGAACGGATTTGGCGAGGTGACAGGCGTGCCGGGGCACCAGGGCGGCAGGCTGCAGACTGGGCTGGTGCGCGTCAACTGTGTGGACTGTCTCGACAGGACCAATACTGCGCAGTTCGCTATCGGGAAGTGTGTATTGGCTCACCAGGTAAATATTTTTTTAAATTAATATCTATATTTACCGTTGATTTTTCAATCAGGGGCGTAGATAGGCCGCCAACAACCCTGGAACAAAAAAGGCGCCTCTTTTTTTACGTAAGAAATCATCAAACAACTTCTCATTTTCTGGATGGAGCTAGAAGGAATGTCACATTCTTACTGACTAAAACGAGTTGCCATAATTAAAGTAGTGTTGCATTCTCTCTTTCAAATTTTGAAGGTGAGAAAAAAGTTCAATAAGGCGTTTGTTAGTCAGGTTTGGGGGCCCCGGGGCCTGCCCCGCCTCGACCGTTTCGTTGGTAGCTACGCCAATGGTTTCAACAGTCAGATTAAAGTAATTAACTAGATTTAACTGAAGAATAAATATTGCGCCACCATTTTTATTCTAGAAGTAAAAGGAATTTAACTATTTAAGTAATCTAATACAAAATATTTAATTACATAAATTCATTAAAATATTCAATTAAAACGTTAAAAACATAAATTTCATTTAACATATTAACCCAGATATTACTGAAGCTATTTTTGTTTTCGGATTACACTGATTTATAAATTACTATCACTATATAGTATAAAACAAAGTCGCTTCCCGCTGTCTGTCCCTATGTATGCTTAAATCTTTAAAACTACGCAACGGATCTTGATGCGGTTTTTTTTAATAGATAGAGTGATTCAATAGGAAGATTTATATGTATAATACATGCATAATATATTTAATATCAGCATTGCACCCGTGCTAAGCTGGGGCTGGGCGCTAGTTTTTAATAATGCAGGACTTTCAGGAAAACATTTTAAAAAAAATGGTGGTTTTAGAAAGCCGGAAAATGAGTGACGTTATAACACCCGATAGTAAGATTGGCTACTAAGACGAAGATTGCAGATATTCTTTTGTAGTAATTTTTTGAGTACAAAGCAAATATTACATTTTTTTTTAATCTATATATATTAGTGCTTGACTGCAATCCCAGTTGATGTTAAGCAGTGATGCAATCGTTGATGGTGAGGCGCACTAGTTTATTAAGAGCCTATTCACTCTAGCCTTGAAGACACCTACAATGAAGGAAAGAAAAAGTGACTTCGCTTTTGTAGGCGTTTTTTGCCGCCAAAGTTAATTTTTCCAATCATTAATTCAAATACTACGCGAAGTTTGTAACCAAAGTTCTACCAGCACCCAGATGATTAAATCCTAATCTCCTTAACTTACTTTTCAGTTATATGCCTTAGGACTCATAGGAGAACCAAATATAGAATTTGACTCAGACTGCGCGAGACTGCTTGAAGGGTTGTATGAGGACCATGGTGATACATTAGCTTTACAATATGGAGGGTCGCAGCTTGTGCACAGGTAGGTGTATCAAACAACGCCGACGTACCCTTTCAAACAGCAATTTCCTCCAAATAGGGTATACAAATATGAGCTATAAAGAATGCTCATGAATGAACACAAATGTACTATAGATAATGCAATTAATAAAAAAATAAGTTGGACAAATTAAGAAATCATACGCTTTTGAACAAAAGCAAGAACTACATAAGACCAACGCACACGTGGGCCTGATTTACAGGTACGTATACTATGATTTTTTATTAGATGAAGTAAAGTGACAGCAGTGGACAATGCCCAACTGTCAAATAACAATGCCCAACTGTCAAACAACCATTGTTATAGCTGTCACTTTACTTCATCTAATAAAAAATCATAGTATAGAGTCACGTCGCATGGCGTTGATCTAATGTAACTACAAGTCTAGTTGCCATATAAAATGTATGAAAACCGACGCTCCCAGATCAGCATACGTGGCCCTTGCTCTTGTGTGCCAGTGTAATTCTACCTTTATTCTTGTGTCCTTGTTACCCAAATGTATTTTATACTGAATGGTCTTGTGACATTCGATGACAGTAATGATAGATTTTAAAACGCTTACGCTTAATTCATTATTTCCCAAGAGGACGCCGGCGTCCGCACACCTATTGTTTTTCTATTGTGTCTCTAATTACGATATAACCATTTCTTGAGATAACATGATTTATGACATTTTTTTTAGGTTCTCAGAATATGACTTTATAAATTCTAATAAATTATATATCCCTTACACTTTCAGTTTACCATACCTCCTATCTACTTTCTTTGCAGAATAAAGACGTATCGTAAAACAGCGCCATGGTCGTCCCACGGTAATGACATAATGCAGACGCTAAGTAGATACTACTCCAACACATTCTCTGATGCCGAGAAACAAAACACTATGAACCTGTTCCTCGGACTCTTCATTCCTGATCCATCCAGAGCACCCATTTGGGAGTACCAGAGCGATTATTATCTACATCACCCGGAAGCGATTGTATATATTCCAAGTAACAGGTATTGAAAATTAAATAATTATAAGATAAGATAAGATACATTTAATTGCTCATATAATAAGTTAAAATGTACCAAGTTACTAAAAGAGTTATGAGTTTACGTGTGGATGGATGTAGAGGGAGAGGGAGGCCAAAGAAGAGATTGATGGATTGTTGAGTGAAAGAAAAGGGAGTTCGTGATAGCATGACGAGTAACAAGACATAATGGAAGAAAAGAAACGTGTTGCGCCGACCCCAAATAAAACGGGACTAGGGCAGGAAGATGATGATGGAGAAGTTAAAATGTACCGACAGATTTGCAGTTTGATACCATTATTTGATGTTCCGTCTTCTTCGTTGCTGAAAGTCGTGCCCGACCATTGATGTCAGTCATTGACAAGCAGCTTCTAGGCCATTCTGTCTTTTCTCCTAGCTGTGGTCACCAGTTACAAAGTCTCGCTAACGCCTTAATTTAAACCGGACCGGCGGTTTTTTTTGGGTTCCTTACCCAAAGGGCAAAACGGGACCCTATTACTAAGACACCTCTGTCCGTCCTTCTGTCTGTCTGTCACCAGGGTGTAACTCATGAACCGCGATAGTCAGACAAATTACAGATGAGTTATTTTTGTTGCCGCTATAACAAAAAATACTAAAAACAGAATAAAAGTAATATTGAAGTAGTCCAACAAAAGTGACTTTTTGCCGTTTGTCGCTACGGACGGTACGGATATCCCTTTGTGCGCGAATCCGACTCGCGCTTGGCGGGTTTTTTCTGCCTATTTTTCCCACTACAACCAGGTTTTCGTAACCTGAAAAAAAAGCTATCAGGTTTTATCCGACTCAATTAAGACCAAAGTATACCAGTTTCAAATCGGTAAAATTGCAGACACATGAATTGATCAAGCAAGCAGTGATTATTAATTTAGCCTACAAGTTTTTTTTTTTTTAATAAATGTTCTGGTTTCAAAATGTACATTGTGTTGTGGTTTCCCAGGTCACTTACAAAATGGTGGGACGACGACGTCCTCCGCCACCTGCCCCTACCGTGCAACGAGATGAGGAAGCTGTGTTGTGAGATCATCGGCATGCAGGGCGACAGTAGCAGCACTATCGAGATGGTAGACCCTTACCACGATTATAACAGGCCATTTGAATACACTGTGTTGATGGAGTGCTTCGAATTTAAGGTTAGAATTGAAGGTTTTTTTTTTTTCAAGGTTTCATTGTTTTAGTGTCTGTGTCTGAATGAATACACGTTTTGCAATCATAAGTCAGTAAATAATTGTTTACCCATATTCCCGTATACACTAATATTCTAGAGAGGTAAACTTTGTAATTTTATTCGTAGGAAGTAATCTCTGGATCTATTGAACCGTTTTGTTTTTTTTTTTTTAATTCTTTCACCAGTATCAACGTACATTATTCCTGAGTGACATAGGCTTTATTTGATTGTAATTAATGTTAATTTTCTGGACTTAGTCGTTTCGAAATATCGGGCATAATCGAAAAAATGCACATTCTCCAATAGGAGTCTTAAAAAGAATGACTGCTGAGCCGAGTTTGTTCGAAGATCGATATAATATTTCGGCAGTAATATATCTGACTTGTTTTAAATAATGAATTATTTAGTAAAGACTTTACTCATTTTTCACAGATGTTCCACACGTTCCGTGACTTGGCGCCAACATTTTCAGAAAGCTTCAGTCCGTTTGTAGTGCGCGGGCGCGCTATGGGACAGATCAAAGGCCCCACTTCCAAGAACCCGGTCATCAGCGGCCGCTCCAGTACCACGTCTAACAATTCTAGCGAGTACGTATCAGCCCTTAGCTAGGACCATAAGTGTGGTTTTGTCTGACATGCCCTCCAGCTCTGAAGCGGGAAGAGTCATTGAATGATTTCCCATCTTAAAAAAAGGGCCATGCAACTATCCCCCGCGATTTCATCAGCATCTTTGGTTAGTACTTCCGTGGGTCGTAGCGTTACGTTATGTAGCCTACTAAAGTATTCCTTAAGAATCTGGCTATACAGAAAGAGGTTTTTTCCAAACCGAATGGTAGTATCAGAGATTATCGCGTCTGAACAAACAAAAACTCTCTTCCGCTTTATTAGATTATGACTAGACGCGCAGGCTTCGCACGGGTTCATTATAAGATCTTAACAATTTAGAATACCAAAAAAGACAGACGAATTGCTCGAGCAATTCTGTAATGGTGATTGTTTTATAGAATTAATAATAAATGGAGCTTTAATCTAGTGAATATTAACTTTTTTTTTATGTGAGAAATCATCAAATAACTCCTCCCGGTCTGACGACGCCGCTCATAGCGGCGTGCGCTCGACCAATCACCAACCGATACCGCCCCGCTCGACGCTAAGATCCAATTCGTGAATGGGCTATGAGTGGAGTGAGGAGTGTCAGACTTTTACTGAATAAAATCCACCTGTGATCTTTCAGTTTCTAGGACCATGGTAACTCCTTTGAGAAATCCCGTAGGTGTTTATTAACACAAAAAGAAGGTTGACTTATTTGTGTTTATTTGAGTCTGAGTGATGCTCATTCTTAAGTAACATAATTTTATTACTTTACAGCTCAAATGGGGATTCTTCATCTGATGATGACTTGACAAACTCAACTCCAAGCACACGTCTTTCAGTTCCATCGCCGCTCACAGTAGTAGCAAAAGTATTAAAAGCCAAAGAGATAGATGAAAAGCCCATGTTCCCTGCTATTAAACGAAGGAATAGAGTTCTCTTGAGTGAGCCGAGCAAGAGAGATATGGTTATGTAAGTATCAATCTTTATATTCATTTCAACAAATTACTAAAAACAAAACGAATTTATAATTTTATTATATTCATATTATCTTGAATAATAGATGGCGCTAGTATAATAATATACTCCATCGGTTTAGGTAATTAACTAAAGGTAAACAATCTTCACATGTCATCCAAAAATTGTCTAAAAATGTTATCTAAAAATATTTACATTTAGCTATTTACCTAAAACGATGTTAGGTAATTAACTAAATTTAAATAACCTTTTTATGTCTTCTATACGATTTTTTTTTTAAAGATATATCAAGATTGTTTATGTTTTGTTAAATACCTAAACCGATGGAGTATAGATGGTTTCATAGCAAAATGATTTGTTATATTAGGGAACTAAATTGTGTTTACTTACCATTTCGTGCTGGCGGATTAATTAAGTTGCCGGGGCAACGAACTGTTCTGTTTAGTCATTGTGCTGACAGCGCTTATATCTATTTACCAGTAGTGGGTCGTTTTCAAATTTTTGACGGACGAAACGCAACCGTTCTTCCGACGACTACAGGAAACGGTCGTCGTCACAACAGCAGGCTTAGCCAATTTGATAATCTACAATCGTTAACGCAAGTAGAAAACTAATCACATGACATCATCTCAATGTTAAGTCACGAGGTCAGAAGAATCGTATAGAAAATTCTTAGCCAAGTTCACATCGTTCAAAATGATAGAATGAAATATAATCGTTTCTACATTGTTCATCGCTAAATCCTTTAGTTTTATGGTATAAATAATAGCCAAGTTACAGTTTTTCTAGAATCAGCGATCGACCCAGGTACGTCATCATGGCTACCAACTTATCGTTTCCTAAAATCGCTTACGAGCCGAGGCGTTACCGATTGTAGAGAGAAAACGGTTGTAAAGTTGCATCTTAGCTAGGACTATCGTTGAGTGAAGTAGTTGCAGTTTGCATATAACGAAATTCGTCGCAACTTGTTTGAGAACGGCTTATTATAATATGAAGTAAAGAGAAGATGAAGTAAAGTAAATTATCGTTGAATAAAGTAGTTGCAGTATCTACTAAAACTACTAACAGATTCAAGTATCAAATGCATGAAATGGTTTACTTTTACTATTTTGGGTCTTAGAATTACTACTGACCAAAAATATTTACCTAAACAAACAAAATTTATGCGGTCCGCCCGCCGGCTCGAACGCCAAAATGATTTACCTCTTGCCCTAATTTATTATTTAAGGCGATTTTTCCTGAGGTTTGACCGTCGCGTCACGAATGATAGCACTGATAACTCTGATAAGTGGTGATAAAATTTCGACTGTATATTGATATAGAATTTATTTTTCATTTGGAGAACGGTTTTTGAAACGGATAAGAACGATGACACAGAGAATGTGATACTTGAATCAATGGATTCTCAACCTTATTTTCTGAGGAATAAAATTAAAAATCTCATCAAGTAATTCGAAGACTGTATTTCACAAGACTTAAAATAGTTTCACCGTCGTAGAACAAAAAACGGTCTTTGAAAGCAGTTCGTCGTCGAAACGCTGTTATTTACCTCGTTTTCGCATATACCATCCATTATTACGTTAAAATAACTCTGGACCTACTCAAATCTTAATCTTTACCTTTTTCCAGGTATAAGAGGTATGTGAACTTTGAACGTCGTTCAAATCCACGCTACAAGTCAGACATTCACATAGTGATGACAGTCAACAGCGCTTTTACTATCGACAGCTCCGTAGAAGTCATACCGCCGACCGTGTCAAAAGCTTCCCGCGAAATCTATCAGGAATATGTCCAACGGAATTCCGGACGAATCAATGTTAGTGCTAATTCTATCGAAGCATATAAAAAATATGTTAATTTTAGTTTGTAAACCTGTATTTATGAGATTATGTTATCACTGTTAATCATTTTAAATTATTTATTAAACAAATTTAATATAATCTGGAGGATAGAATCTCCAGATTACATCGATTTTTTAAAATCGCTATAGTTAAATAAATAAGTATCACACAAGATTTATTCATTATTATTTACTGATTCATTAAGAAAATTGTCCTAATAATCCATCAGGATTTTTGCGAAATGTACGATTTTGCAACATGAAGCACTCACCGATTGAGGAACTTAGCAAAAGTGAGACGGTACTTCACGCCAGAACAGCTGCTCAAACCTAATCAATTGCAAGTTCGATCGTTTAGAGCTCTCATCTTTGGGATGGATCTGCCAAATAGCAGCTTGGCGCTTGAGTGGATGGACCCGTGAGCGTTCCACCCACAAGCACGTCGTTTTGGGAACACATTCACTGTGTGTACAGCTAAGGATGGGAATTCCTTGCCGGAGTGTGTGCTGATAACTACAAACTAGAGGTCAAGAGATAGTATGTAATTACTTTTAGGTAAGCGTGCTCCATCGTTTATTACATCATCGCTTACCATCAGGTGAGACAAGATGAGTTACTTTTCAAAGGCGAACGTGGTCCTTCTAGCACATAAACGTCACAAGGTGGACCTTTGACGATCAATCTAGCATTAGTTCCATCTGATGATTGAATGGGCACGTCATTATTATGGCGGTTAGTCCCCTCTTCGAGGCGTGCCTAGAAAGATTTCACGGCCACATGACGCAGAAACGTGGTTAAGTTCGGGAGGTACCTGCACCGGATTCGTGCGGGAGTGACGCCCAGGTGTCGCCACTGTGTGGACCGCCCGGAGGACAAGGTAGAGGAGTGCCCCGTTTGGGCAGAGCATCGCCGTGTCCTTGTAGGGGCGATCAGCCGGCGATTTCTCGCGACGGGCCTCGGTACAGGCCATGGTCCGGAGCGAGGTGTGGTAGGCGGTCGCCTCCTTCTGCGAAGCAGTAATGCTAGCAAAGGAGGAGGCCGGCCGCGTGAGGTAACGGCGCTGACGCCCCAGCCTCCGCCCGCATTCCGGCCACCGTAGGCGCAGGCTTGCAGATGGCGAGCAATGCGTAGCTAGTTGTCCGACCGTCCGGTAACCGTCTGGACCGAGCCCAAGTCGTCGACGACGCCTACTGGTCCCGCGCCTCAAGGGGTTGTCAACAAACTGTAGTGGCCTAGCAGGGTCGAAGCCTACTGTGACCATGGATAATGTGAAAGTGAACACCAGGGCCCTGGAACGAAGGCAACAAAGGAAAGAGATGGGTTTTTTAGTCAGTAAAAGTCTGACATTCGCCCGCACCGCCCAAGAGTAGTAGATCTCATTGGACGATTTTTACCAACCAAACAAAAAATCTGATGATTGAAAAAGCTCAAATATTTATTTTTACAGACAAATACTTTCTTATTTATTTTTTGTCGCAGCATTGGCATCACTACACAAGTGGTGTATAATGAGTGATTACGATCGTTTAACGTTTATTTATGAATTTCTTGAAAACTAATCGTAACCGTTTTCCATAGTATACTTAGTATGTATGAAAACGTGTTGTGTAAACGGTTCCCAATGCGACTGGTTTTTTTTAATGGCCGAACCCACGACGGGTTTCCGTCGTGTGACAAAGCGCATGAATCGTGAGCGACAGTCCCCGCCGCAGAAACCGGATTATTACCTGCCCGGTGCCGCTAGTTCAACTTTAACGGTGTGCATGTAGACATGGCGATGGAGAAATTATAAGTATACACAAGCACAGGCGTAGAGTAGCCAGCCTTTCGGTGTTTTACAGGATGCATTTTGGAGAGTGTGTGCGGGAATTGCATGACTTGATACCGCCATCTCCTTTCTACCATCGAACAACCCGGCGTACGGCGAATATCCACCTTTACGTTGTTGAAACTTCCACGGTCCGGACTAAGCGTTTTGCCTCGTCGTTTATACCGCGGACATCGAGGGACTGGAACAATTTGTCTGCTGCGGTTTTCCCGTCCAATTATAATTTAGGCGTCTTCAAGGCTAGAGTGAATAGGCTCTTAATAAACTAGTGCGCTTTACCATCAACGATTGCATCACTGCTTACCATCCAGGTAGGATTGCAGTCAAGTGCTAGTTTATAAAAAATTAAAAAATATATATATATATTATTACGTAGCAAAAAGGACGGCCCCGCAACGGATCAGATTTTTATGGGACTGCGCGAGCGTAAGATTCCATACAAAATCGCGATACGTTCCCCCTTTTGGCCCTAAAGACGGCCATAAGAAATTAAGAAACGAACTTCGAATCACCTTCGAATATAAAAATATGTTTTTATGGAAACGGTTATTTATAAAAAACATACATACAAAAAACGTTCCTTTTTCGACTACCTACGTATTTTATTATTGTAGAATTTCTATACAAACGAATGAACGAACAGAATTTCGACAAGTGGGTATTATTTTGAATCATTGCATTCTCGACTATAGGTTTGTTTAACACAATTCGAAGACTAATTTGTACAACGATGACGGGTTCGATCTAAAACTAAAAACGGTTCTACGAGTATCATCGAAAAAGCAATCTTTAGTCATTTTTCGGCTTTTCAACGTCTATTGTGTTAGACTAGACTAGGAAGGGATAATTTACTCTTTGAAAGTATACTATATTTTGAATTTACACTCGCTGTGTGGTGATACGCCACACAGCGAGTGTAAATCAAAATATCTTTAACATAAATGTTTAGGCGATCTTTGACCTCGTTTGAGCTTATTACAATGCTCTGTAAAGTCGTAGCCGTGAAGTTGGCAAGAAAGAGAATATTAGCACTCGGACCAAGAATTAGCATTACGGTTGGCAAAACATTTCGGTCAATGTTATTTTACCGTTTGACAGTTTTGACGTATCTGACATTTGAGGTTTGCTTCAAATTGCTATGCAGTTCTCATTAGATTTTTCTTGGTAGATTGTTGTGTGAAATTGAAGCTTTGAGCTGAAATAAGGGGGCGGATGGCTGTTGTATGCATGTAAGTGACTAATAGTCTCTTGTAATCATGGCTATGTCAAAGGGATTTAAAGTCCTGGAGAAATCGGCTCCTCCGAATCCGTACAGTATAATATTACAACACAGAAATAAAGACTCAGCTCTTCTCTTTGAGTCTCAAGCCGTGGTCTCGCTATCGTCTCAAGAAACAGAAACATTGCGAAAACAGTATCACAAAATAGCCGATGCATATGGAGTTTTGGGTGTTCTGCAGCTAAATTCTGGCGAGAGTTGTATGCTGTACTTGGTCCTTGTAACGGGATGCTGCTCAGTTGGTAAGATTGGAGATGCTGAAGTTTTTAAGATTACTCAGACTCAATTTTTACCCCTATTTTATCATACACAAGGTGAAGATAAAGTTTCGGAAGTAAGGAAATTAATCAACTCTGGGACCTTTTACTTTTCATGGAATTCAGGTAAAACTCCCCATCTGTTTGACCTTACCCTGTGTGCTCAAAGAAAAAGCAAAGGAGCCAGCCCTGATAACAGATTCTTCTGGAATAGAACTCTGTTCATACATCTAATAAGATATGGAATAGACTGTGAAGAGTGGTTAACTCGAGCTATGTGTGGCTCAGTAGAAATAAGAACAATTTACGTTGGACACAGACAAGCAAGAGCAGTACTGGTGTCTCGACTTAGTTGTGAGCGTGCTGGGACTAGGTTTAATGTCCGAGGCTGCAATGATGATGGCAATGTTGCCAATTTTGTGGAAACAGAACAAGCAATATATATAGATGATTCAGTTGCTTCTTATGTACAGACTAGAGGCTCCGTTCCTCTGTTTTGGGAACAACCTGGTATTCAAGTGGGATCACATAAAGTGAAGATGTCTAGGGGATATGATGCATCTACCAGTGCATGTGATAGACATTTCTCACAGTTGAAGCGTAACTATGGCTCATTAATAGTTGTAAATCTATTGGGATCCAGTTTAATCGGAGGAAGTGAAGGCGAAGCCACTCTCAGTAATGCATTCCAAAAACATTTGAATGACTCTGCCCACAATGATGTAGTTCAAATCATTTTCGATTATCACCAAGAAGTTAGAGCTTCTTCTATAGAAAATGCTTTGGCAAAATTTAGGAAAATCATTGAAAAACACTATGATGATATAAGTATTTTTAGTGCAAAAAGTTCAGATATCTACAATATTCAAAAAGGAGCTATAAGAACGAATTGCTTAGATTGCTTGGACAGAACCAATTCAATACAAACATTTATAGGATTAGAAATGTTGGGAATTCAATTGATGCTTTTGCAATGTATTGACAAAAAACAAAACGTGAATAGATTTGAAGAAGTCTTTAAACAAATGTGGGTCAATAATGGAAATGAAATATCAAAAATCTATGCAGGTACTGGTGCCATCCAAGGAGGCTCTAAACTGATAGATGGAGCAAGATCAGCAGCACGAACCATCCAAAATAATTTATTAGACAATTCAAAACAAGAGGCTATTGATATACTACTTTTGGGCTCTACTTTGAACTCTGAACTTGCTGATCGTTCACGAATATTGCTCCCATCCAACTTATTGCATACATCTACACCAGTTCTCAGGGAAATGTGTCGTAGAGCAAGTGAATTTACACAGCCAACTACAATTCGAATTACAATTGGCACATACAATGTTAATGGAGGCAAACATTTTAGGAGTCTTGCCTACAAGGATGTTTCTTTAGCAGACTGGCTACTGGATTGTCCCAATTCAGCTTTAGTTAATACCGTCAATTTAAAAGAACACCCATCAGATATATTTGCTATTGGTTTTGAAGAAATAGTAGATTTAAATGCTAGCAATATTATGGCAGCTAGTACAGACAATGCTAAAGCGTGGAGTGAAGAATTAGAAAAGGTGCTTTGCAGAGATGCTCCATACACATTACTCTCAAGTCATCAACTAGTAGGGGTATGCCTGTTTATTTTTGTCAGAAAAGATCTAATTCCTCACATTAGGGATGTTGCCTTAGATTGTGTCAAAACTGGTCTTGGTGGCACTACTGGAAACAAAGGATCAGTTGGAATTCGAATGGTTCTATACGGAACTTCTCTATGTTTTGTGTGCGCTCATTTCGCCGCTGGTCAATCACAGGTTACAGAGCGTAATGCTGATTATACTGAGATAACACGAAAAACTGCCTTTCCTATGGGCCGCTCTCTTTACTCTCACGATTATGTGTTCTGGTGTGGTGATTTTAACTATCGCGTTGATCTCGATAAAGATGAAATACGTTTATTAGTGTCACAAAATAATTTACAACGAATTTTAGAACACGACCAATTGTTACAACAAAAAGAACAAGGTTTAGTGTTCAAAAATTGCTTTGAGGGTGAAATAACATTCCCTCCTACATACAAATACGATTTATTCAGCGATGATTATGATACAAGTGAAAAATGTCGAGCACCTGCTTGGACGGATCGAGTATTATGGAGAAGCAGGAAACACACAATAGACCCAGAGGGCACATCTGAATTGGCAGCAGGAAAACTACTGCATTATGGGCGAGCCGAATTGAAACAAAGCGATCATCGGCCAGTTATCGCAATTCTTGAAATCGAAGTACTACAAGTAAGCTATACTAAATGCATGGAAGTGTTTTATGAAGTAGTGAAAGATCTTGGGCCTCCAGATGCTAGTATAATTGTACAACCTTATGAAGAATATAATAGCGAAGATTGCCCATTCGATGATAACGTGGTGGCAGCTGTTTTACAGGAATTATCTACGATAGGTGAAGTAACGTTAGTGCGTTTTGTTGACGATGCTTCTCTTAGTATAACATTTAGAGAAGGGCAAAATGCTCTGGCAGCTGCACAGAAGGGGCAAATATATGCTTGTTCGATCCCATTACAAATTACTTTGAAAACTCCTAATTGGATCGATATCGTTCGATCTGAAATAGGTTTGTGTACTAACAACACAGTTCCGTTATCGGGAGAAGCTCAACCAGAGCGGCCTCTCAGATCTGCACCTCCTACTCCTCGCAGACAGCAGCCTAGCAGACCCCCCGCACCATCTCCGACACCTCTGGTGCCATCCCGAGCCCCTGCTGTAAGTCCGGCGCGCCCTCCGCCCCCGCGGCCGGCTCCTCTCCCGCCGGACGCGGGTAAGATAACTGCGCAGCCACCGGTGGCGTCTCCACCGGCGGACAGCGTACCACCGCCCACGTGCGCGCCACCGCCTCCGCCAGAAAGTAGTACGCCGCCGCCGGCCGGCCCGTCTACCACGGCGGGCCAGTCGTCTCCAGTCGGCCCGTCGACTCCAGCCGGGCCGCCGCCCCCTGTACCTGCCAGACAGGGAGCTCCACCACCGCTGCCTGCGCGCCCTCGACCAGCATAATGAACAAAAGTATAGGCTTACATATGGTGTTGGAAGGTGTCTGTATGGTATACTTACAATTTGTACATTTTACGTTACTTTAAATTATTTTTAAATTGTCTTAAGTTTAGTTCAAAATGTTATTCAATCCGTTGAATGTTTTTTTTTTTTTACTTGTTATATTTAATTTTTGTATTAAGTACGAATTTAATTTACATTTTGGTCATACATCAACTTTTAGTGTAATAATTAAGTATACTAAACAGAGATAGTTTACGCTGCTAAAAAACATTTCGATGTTGAAAATTAACATAATTACCTAGTAATTAGTTTTAATATTTCTTTACGTAACTTATATTGCAGAACTATGATTTTAAAACATTCTCTTTTCGCTGCGTAATCGATATATTTTTAGATTAAAGCTGATTACTTACTTACTTTTAGTTATTAAATTTTACCTTTTAATGTTTTTTTTTCTATTGCAACTGCGTAGTTTACAAGTAGATATTTATGCATAGGAAATAATAGGGTGGTTTATTTTAAATTGAACAAGTTATTATCAACAAAAACTGGCACTGTTCCATTGTGGTTGCTACACATATTGATTTTTATTGCTGTTGATTTTATCGACAGTCTGTAGAATAGTATTATAATTATTGTGCGTGTTTGTGAGGTGTGATATTAAATATGTATGTATTAATTATCAATCTCTATGAATATATTAGTGTTATACGAGATTACCTACTATATGTATTAATTATAATAATATATAATTTACGTAACTTTGTTACAAAGTAATGTTATGTTTCTAAAATCTATAATGTCTATAGTTTTACATAGTCTGTGAATGAAGATAACTGTATTATTTTGTAAGAGTTGGAGTGGTTCCAATATCACAATACTGTGACCCAGTTCAGTACTTGCCTGCAAGGGTTAGCTAAACGTTTGTTTAGCGCCGGCAACTGTATGACCCTAGTGTGTATGATGCTGATTGAGTAAGTCACTAGCTAATCAAATCACCTTGCCTAGTTCATTATTTAATGTTAATATTTATCATCACCTAAAATGCGTCGCAGCCGCGTGCATTCATTACGGAGCTATTTAATTATTCGTTTGACGAAAAAAAAACAAAATTATAGTTAATTAAAAAGATGGTATTCGCTAAAATGTTACACTCGAAGGAACTGCGTGTCCGCGACCGAATGCTCAAATGACGGCTGCTTACGAATGATCACCGTGTAGACACACTTTTAGTTATTTCAATTATATTTATATTAAAAAAAATATATATATATATTCGTTACATCTTTAACGCTTGTTATTTTATTGTTGTTGATTTCTTGCTACTTTCTACTGACTATAATAATTACTTATGTACTTTTATTGTTAATAGTAGTAATTACACTTTATGGAAAAGAAAGCATATAAACTTAGCTGAAATTGTCACAAATGCATATGGGTAAATATGATTTGATAATACTACTATCACAGCAGTAGGTATAATGGCCTTGCGATAATCACATAATCGCGCATGTTTGAAAAGTATTTTATTACCTACTAGTAAAACAATATCCTGTTGTTTCCTAATACGACACGCAAGGGCTTATTGGTTATTGCCCTTCAGTCGATTTCCTTACAGAAAAGTTCTGGATAGTTTTTAACGTCTGTTCGTCTAGATTCAAGAAGACCCACTATTTGTCTGGTTTTATAAGGTTTCTTATTCTATAGTAGGTATAATTGAGAGTTTGAGACCCAGTGCGCACTAGAAAGATTTTATGTCGGTCTATTAATTAAATGCCGATAGGTCAATCAGTATGTAGCTCTTTGATCTTAAGTATTAAGGGCTAAAACTCTATGTGCAGTTTGCATCAAGTCTGCTGATTCTCTAACTATAATATCGGATAGATCTGCCTTACTCGATCTGGATGGTCTACCTCCTATTTACTTAGATAATTGCGTGTTCTCAAAAAAGTTTTATGGCGTATTTTTATCCGTCTTTTGTGATTAACGACTAGACAAATATAAACATTATATTTGCAGTATAGGTGTACCTAATTGTAGGTAATTAAATAGGTGACTTGCATTATTTTGTACGCTGGAGTGTTATCTATGTGATAGGTACCGCGTTTCTTTGAGTCTTAGCTCGACGGTCTCTTGGCTTTAGTATTATTTGATTAATCGGCTACCATTCTTGACACCATGAACTTTTATCGGACGTTACACTATCAAAGTTAAATAAATTCTACTTATCAACAGCAGCCATCGTAAAGTGTGCTTCGGCGTGTAGAAGGTTTAAACTGATCAGCAGTTATAGATTTAATAGTTGTGCATCGAATTGTCATAAGCGTAATGTAATTGTCCATGGCTTTTATTTATATATAAAATATGATACAACGTATATGGACTTTTATAGTAAAAATAGGTAGTTTTTACGCAAGTACATATTATTCAAATGTTATAGGACGTACATTGCTAGCATTGCAACCGTTACCTTCAGTGTTCTCTGATGATAAATAAATCCAGGACACTACTCATTGATTATATTTATCTGACTGTAACTATCATTAAGGCTGTCATTTTTTCGGTTCTATTTAGTTCATATTCATAAGTAGAGTTATTTAAGAAAATCCTTTATTTACAAGTACGGTAGTTATTTTTTTTACTATGAGTACTTACTAAACTATTTCATTTTTAAGAAATAATTTTATAAATGTTTTAATAAGGTTCACAGTAATAATGTTTAAAGTGCTGAATTCTTTTTTTTTATATTTATATTGCTTAGCAATTAGTATAATATTAGTTAAAATATCATTAAACTGTGTTTAGTTCAAGTATTACCTACATTTTTATAAATTAAGTGATATGAATTTAATAGGAAACATTGTCCACATTTACTTTGTTCTTAAAAGGCTGTGTTTTGCATTTTATTCAAGTACGATGAAATGTTGAAATCTCAATATATTTTAAATTCGTCATATTTGGTCAGTAGTGTTGGCTGAACCGATTTGATGGTAAAAAGTTCCAAAAATATTTTTATTTTCCTTTTTATATTATTAGCAAGATTTCTCTATGACCTATTATAAATAAGTATATTATTTTTATTGTACGTGTCTCGTTCTTTAAAACTTCACGTAGTAGGTACCTGATTGTTTTCTTTTTTCAGCTACACAAGTACCAAGTTTACTTCCGTGTATTATTATCGATCAAATTATGTATGCTTATTTGAAATCTTACGTAACGACTAAGGTCCGAACATAGTAGATTGGTGTTACAAAGTAGAGTGCTTTTTGGATGTTATGCTACATGAATTCACTAAGTAGATATGGTTTGCAATATAGCATTATAGGTGAAGGCCAGTGTTGATATGTTATACAAGTTATATCAAATATAGAATTATTAAAACCTCTGCCGTTTAATTTTTCCGACCAGTGAGTAACAATTTACAAATATCCTGTATCCACAGGGTAAAAATTAATAAGCAAAACTCCACAGAAGCCGCCACTGCATCTTAATACCTACGTAGGTACCCATGATAACAGATAGGAAATATTTCCATTTAAAATGAGATCTGCCCCCCTTTTTTTTTTTTTTTTTTTTTGTTTTCGAGGGGAAACCTTCAAAAGGCGCCCGGACTTTGGGGACAAGTCCGGGGAGTGTGGGATTTTTACCTCACTAAAACCACCCCGGTGATCACCATCAGCACATTGAAGGGGCGCCGTTACCTCTTAAAAGACCATTCCGGAACCCCCTCTGTGCAACGCCTGTTAGGGCACATCCCTGAGGAGACTATACAACGGTATCCTCTGAGCCTC
Source organism: Leucania comma (assembly GCA_958295575.1). NCBI lineage: Eukaryota > Metazoa > Arthropoda > Insecta > Lepidoptera > Noctuidae > Leucania > Leucania comma. The sequence continues at coordinate 10,370,892 of OY282469.1, forward strand.
TTTGTATAAGGCAGCACGTGATCACTGTGCCACCGTCTTCCCTGGAATCACTCGATGGGCGGGCAGAGTCCCCACTCTGAGCGCCCGTGGTTCCAAAGTCCCACCTGCATTAAATAATACAAGCGGGGTTTCAGCGTGTTAGGTATCGGGGCGGTTGCCTCCCCGACGCCTTCTTCTTCGAGTGGGATCAGCCCTCTCACGTTCCCGCTCAGCCACCTCCTTCTGGACCATTACGGTCTCACAGAAGGAGGCAACTTCCTTCCAGTTTTCTGGCTTCGCCAGCATAGCCCTCACTACTGCTGGTAGAGACAGATCCTGCCCGATTCTGGCGACCAAAACTTGTCGCTCAGTTGTCCACGCTGGACAGTCTTCCAGCGTGTGCTGTGCAGAATCCATGACGCTTCCGCAATGGTGGCAATTTGCCGTGGCCTCTCGCCCAATCCTATTTAGGTACTCACCGAAGCAACCGTGCCCGGTGAGCACCTGAGTGAGTCTGTAGGAGATGCGCTCCTTTCTTTTCAGCCAGGCTTCGAAGTGCGGCAGGACGGCTTCGACGACGCGCTTGCACGAGAACTGCGGCTGCTGTAGCCGCTCGCGCCACCTCTCGAGCGCGTGTCGCCGTTCCTGCCGTCTCAGCCTTACTGCAACTATCCCTGGCACGCCATTGCCACTTTGGCGTATGTCGCTTATCCGGTTGTAGACCCTCGCGTCCATATCTGCCAGGATGTCAAGTGGTGGAAAGCGTGCCAGGAGAGTGGCCGCCTCGAGATCTGCCCCCCTAGTAAGTTACAATCGTTTCGTTTTGCGTTACCGCTTGGAGTTGGCCACGGCCCCAATTCGTTTGTTCGAACAAAGGAGTTGGGGGCGTGGCCAACTCCAAGCATTAACGCAAAACGAAACGATTCTAACTTGACTAGGGGGGCTGAGATCTCCGGTACCTTTGTAAATAAATTGTCTCATCAACGATTACCGTCGGTGATGCATCAGATTTGTGGTAAGCAGTACGCCGAAAGAGTAGGTATCTACGTTACAACCGGTATGAGCCAGCAATTGAAGACGCGCACCTTGTTCTCGCCTGAGAAAAGACTTCAACGATTTTTTCGTTGGCAGAATTGATGCCTAACGCTTCTGTCATACCCAGACAGTTTTTGTTGAGCAAAGGGGTTTTAAGTTATATGGAATCAGAGAGTTGGTTTTCCACGGATCCCATAATCTCCCCTCTTATATGTATAGAGGGGCAATGATGCAATGGGCATATGACTGCAAGTTTGTACCTAGCATCATCAACTGCAAGTTGTTGGGGGCCAAGAGTGTCAGATCATATAGGTAGGTATATAAAAGAGGTGAAATATGACCTGACCAATCGTTAGGCCGTATACGGAAAGAAAGTTTGCAGCCTGCGCCGATTTACCAGCGCTGAATATTTGTATAGAAACTCGGCGCCTATTACCTGCGCCGGCCAGGCTGTTTCTGTATACGCCTTAACCGGTAGCCGAAGCCCGAACTCCTCAGCAATGTACAAAGAAGGTTCAAGGCTAAAAAATACCTCTTCTCGCTCTTGCTCGATCCTTATTAGATTGCTGTACTCCTGGACCTGATCCAATCTCATGTATAGGGACAACAGGAACTTACACGACATCAGGGAGATGCGTCGAACTGTATCAATTTTATACAGCTTCAGCACCCTCATGAGCATGGTTATTTTTAATAAAACCATTAAAATAAGTTTTCATTTATTTACTTCCAATTTTATTTATATTAATCAAGTAGCTTTTTGCGTTTTTATCACCATTTTTCACATTTATTCTTGTAAAGCTGGGTACGTGCTCGGAATCTGCGCGCTGCGCCCACACGAAATGCTCCTTGCATGTTACGTTAGTTTTCCAGCTTCCAGCGTACCCGGCTTTAGTATTGATGATACTGTATCTTGTGTAAGTCTTGGAATAATAATCCCAGACTAAGAAACTAATATCAATTTCTTATTAAGTGGTCACTCCAACATAAGGCTGGACTCTTTGAGGCGTGGCTGGAAAGGCCTCACAGAGTCGTCACCTTCCGCTTGGCGCAGGTACTAACAGAACACGGCAAGTTCGGAAAGTACCTGTTCCAAGATCCGTGCGGAGACGATGCCCGGTTGTCGCCACTGTGCGAACTGCCCGGAGGACACTGACACGCTGTGTCCTCGTGGGGGCGGTCGGTAGCCATGATCTCTCGCGCCGGGCCTTGGTTCAGGCCATGGTCCGGAGCGAGGAGTGGCAGGCGGTCACCTCCTGCGAAGCAGTAATGCTAGCAAAGGAGGCAGATCGCATCAGGCAACGGTGCTCACGCCACATCCGCCGCCGTAATTCGGATCTCATTTTCCAGCCACTGTAGGCGCGGGCTTGCAGAAGGCGGGCAATGGGTAGCACGCTGTCCGTCCGTCCGGTAACAGACCGGACCGAGCCCAAGTCGTTTACGGCGCGCACTGTTCCCGCGCGCCTCAAGGAGCCTAATCTGGGGCTGTGAGGAAGTATGAAAATGGGCCCTGGAACCAAGGCAAAGGAGGTACGGGGTAGGTTTTTAGTCAGTAAGAGTCTGACACTATCTCCCGCTCCGCCCAAAGGTGGGGGATGTCTTTGGATGATATTACCTACTTAAAAAAAAAAAAACATGTTTGGACAACATTATGTAAAAATCAATCAATCTATAAATTGTCCTTTTCTCAATCATTAATTGGGTTATCTTATCAGCACCCAGTCCTACAAGATGACTGAACTGAACTAACCTGACCTGAACTGTTCTATTATGCTAAAAAAGAATATAAAATTATCTAAGATTTTTTAATTCTGAATGTCATATATGTTTATAGGTTTATCACATTCGCTAGTTAAAAGATAAACTGCAGCAGACTAGTTCTGAATCTAGATGAATAAACTATTATAATTGTAAATTGTCATGAATTGATGAAATAAAAACTCCTTAAAAGCTTATGTATTACATTATATATTTTCTAATCACAGTGCTGAGACACTTATAACACAGGCAACTAATACATAATTTAGTAATTGATTTATTCATGTATTTACTTCTTGGGTACAGCATGAGAGAAGATGGTGTGGCCAACACCGACCAGGCCAACAATGCAGAGAGCCATAGTCAAGCGGTACAGAATACCATCCAGGGGACCACCCTTCAGGAACACAGGGACATCATCTTCTTTCTGAAATGCAATAGACAACAAAAAGTTGTAAACATATAACTAAAGAATAATAATATGAGCTGAGATTACAACATGGGACATGATCAAGTTTATGCAAATAGATATTTCCCTATGTAGTAAAGGTTATGACAATAATTCCAGAATTTCATGGGAATTAAAACTATGGTATGGAGGAAACTCAACGCAAAAAACTAAACTAAACACTATACTATAGGTGATTTTCATAATATTCTTTCCTGAAATATGTCAACTCAATCATAACAATTAACCATATGAGCTGATGTTACTAAACTAATATTGTCAGTTTACAATATCTTATAAAATAGTTTAGTAGGTATTTAGTCTTCACATTTTTGAGATTAATGAAATCAAAACAATAGATTTAAAAAATATAATTAGATGTTCTTTTCACAAGCATACATTCACAGACTGTTTAGTTAGCAATTGAAAATGATAATGGTAGATATAGAGATTCATAATAAGATTCAAATAATACATACTTAGGTTTACGGGACAAAGAATGCCATTATGTTGAAGAACATACACTGTATATTTATTAAACACAATGGGTACTTAAATAAACAGATATGAAGTACTTGTAATCTTATAATTACCTGGAATTGTTTCTGTTGCTGACGGATCTTCTCCGACAGGGGAGCGTAGGGAGTGTTGGTGCCAGGGATCAGCTTCCTGGAGCCGGGAGCTGCGCAAGCATCGACAACAGTCGACATGTGCGAAGTGTTGTACTGGATGGTCGGTGGTTCCACCCGTTGCAAAGCAATAGGGGCCTACATACAGAGAAAATTATCTATTTAAGTATGGGAGCACCAAGAGATAAAAACGTAACCAAAGTTTTTTGGTATCAACTTACCACAGGGAAAAGTGGACTCTGCAAGTGAGTTGAGGCTACCAGCCTTCCAGTTACTCGGCTTAGTTGATGGTACATTTTGTCGGAGGGAGAATCTACTTTATTTTAAAACTGCAAAGTGCCTGAAAATCGAGCGATTACGAAACAAGTAGTTATCAGGATCGTTTTGAAACGTAGATCTTTAGAAATGTGATGTCCTACTGTCAAAATTTGTATGCTAAAAATAAAATATCTGTCTTGTGGTTATACAAATCTATTGACTTATGTTAATTATATTTTTACTAAAAATAAGTAGACACTAGTAACATAGTTTTATTGTATGGAAAAAAAATATTATTTTAATTGGAAATTCTTGACAGATATATTCTATTGCTTTTTGAACGCACATCGGAACGGTATCGTTCTGAAATACAGTTTTTAGATTCATGAATCAATATTGCGATGGTGAGGATAAAATAACAGAAACCGTAAATAAATGCGATCGAGATACACCGTATTATTTGAGTTTTAAATCAAGAAACATTTGAGAAACTTGGTTGCAAAAAGTTAATAAAAACTCTTAAATTATTTTAATTTGTTCTAAAAATTATAATGAAGTTTCATTTCTGAACGGATAGTTCAGCCATATTTCTTTTCTTTTTGAGTTTGACAGTTCTTTTACTCAGAGCACGTTTTTAGAAGAAGGTAAGTTCGTAAAATAACTTATAAAATCGCTAATAATGTGTTAATTTCATGTAGAAGTACTTTCTTATGTATTCTAGTGTTTAGGGGTATTTAATTTCTTTATGCGTGCTGTGTCACGCTAATCCAATATTCGAATTTTAAATCTCCGCGTGGCGTGTCATGACTGGACATCGTTTGGCATTTGTTTCACCAAAACTTTAGGCCACCTGCCATAAAAAAATCCGTAGTTGTTGTAATCAAATAACTCCTGTTTTCAGCAACACAATGCAGATCTTCGTAAAAACCCTTACGGGTAAAACCATCACACTTGAGGTGGAAGCCTCAGATACTATTGAGAATGTGAAGGCAAAGATCCAGGACAAGGAGGGAATCCCACCAGACCAGCAGCGACTCATCTTCGCTGGTAAACAGTTGGAAGATGGCCGCACTCTCTCTGACTACAACATCCAGAAGGAATCTACCCTTCATTTAGTACTCAGGCTTAGAGGAGGTAAGGTTTCATGTTACGTTTTCAATAGTGAATAGGATATTGTTTACGATTTTTATTATTTACTAACAAGATGTACTTTTCAGGTACCATTGAGCCTTCCCTGCGTATCTTGGCAATGAAGTACAACTGTGACAAAATGATTTGCCGTAAGTGCTATGCTCGCCTCCATCCTCGTGCTACCAACTGCCGCAAAACCAAGTGTGGTCACACTAACAATCTGCGTCCCAAGAAGAAGCTGAAGGATTAAACTATTTTACTACTTGCAGTTGTAAAATGCATACCATTTCCATCTTTTAATTTGCAAATTACATTAATTAAGCCAAAATTAATAAAAGTGTAACAACTTATTCATTGTTTTAATTATTATATGCATAATTTTCTCATTTAGACAGATAGCCAAGCTCTAAAAAGAATTAGGTAATAGTTTTGTTGGCACAGGTCTGATTTTGAGTAGGTGTTTTGGCAGGTAAAGAAATTAAGAAATGATGATCATGATCATAGACTTGGCATAGGCACCTTTTTTTTGAGGTGGGGTGGATCATTATTCATCCAACGGGGCCCCTCGAGTTAGGGCATCCTTACTATTGGCATTGCTTTTCTTGTTAAATGTACCTCAATTTTACTGATTAAATCCAATGTACCTCAATCATTTTGGTAGAAATTAAACGCCTTGTCTATCCAGTGGGGCACTCGGTTATTTTACGCTCTGAGTACATAAAAGTACTAATGGTCATAAGTGGCATCAAATTTCCTCTATAGCTTCTAGGGATCAAGGGGGGGAGGGGCTATTGGAAGTATAGGAAGTTTTTTTTAATAATAATAAAAGTTTTTTTCTCCACACTATAACTCCTATATTCTGCGACTGGTGCCTAAACTAGTCTCTGAAGCTGTAAAGCAAGCCTCTAGGGGGGGCATCCGTCGACGGGACGCCCTTGCTAGGAATCTTTAGCAAGACAGGAGAAATTCAGCAGGAAAAATTTGTATATACATCAGAGAGTTCATAAGTGCAAAAAAAGCACACCATTGTTATGTTCTACCAATTTTATCTTTGATATCTTCACTAATATTTATGTTTTTTTACGACTTTTGTACATTTTATTTTACAGCTTTTTACAAAAAAGAAAATAACCGATCTCGCCAGAAAAAAACTATTAAAATTATCAAAATAAGTCGGTGTTTCTCTGTATTTTTTGTTTCTTATTGAACACCGATTTCCGAAATTAAAGTTATTTCATCATTTATCATTTTTGTGATTGTTTTTTTCTAGTGAAGTCGGTTATTTTTTTTTGTAAAAAGTTTTCAGACTTTTTAGTTGCGATGCACTTATGAATTGAGTGCCTATTTCTCTTGATAATTCCAATTAACCCAAACACTGCTAGGATACCGTGTTTTATTATGAAGTTCTCGTGTCTACCTTCCACCTTCCGGCTCCATCATCAGATCAGTTTGATAGTAGGTAGGTACCTTATAGCCAAAGTGCATCTTATGACAATCCTAATAAGTCCAAACACAACTAGTATACATTGATTAATTACGGAATTCCGGTGCTTATCTTCTGGCTCCATCATCATCATCAGGTCACTTGATGATACCATTTTCAAAATAACTATTCAGAACCATTTATTTATTTGCATTGTCATAGTTGCTCAACTATCTTCATTGTGTTATCTATGTGACTATGAAGTTCCGTTGGTCAATTCTGGTGTTCCTCATCAGTTCCACTTCATCAAATGTTACTTTTTGACTGTAAATGTTTAAGTCCTTGTAAAAATACCAACATCACTATATGGTTGCCAATAATATTTCCCTCGATTTCTCACGGATGCCATCATCAGAACTGGATTTTGAAAAAAAATGGGACCAATCTGAAAGCATACCCTTTAAGGAGAAAAAAATTGCAAATCGGGCCATTTTTTTGAAGACTATAAATAAAACTTAGAGCTCAAGTCCTTCAGAATTATTCGAGTCTTTTGTAAAAAAACTTGAGTCCTGCCAAAAAGAATTCAGACTGAGTCTTTTTAGAAGACTGAGTCCTCTACATCTGCTGCCAATAATGCAGCTGTAGTTTGTTGTAAATAAAATAGCAATAGGTATTTTATTTATTTTTTTATTTTTGTAATTTGTAACTCGCATTATGATTCTGCAGTTCGTCAGCCTAGTCCTCAGGTGGATACTTTTGATTAAGTTATTTGTTTAATGCAATTTAATTGTTAAGTACAATTTTTTATTGTTCGATTTATTTTCAATCAGTAAATAAATATGGATGACTATAAATAATCACCCAGTATTACCTAATACCTACACCTACGTTTATGACTCATGGCGGGTTTCCGAATTGAGTATTTTGAGTTAAGAACGTCTCAAATCAATCTTAGTTAATATCAGGTTTACATGCTAGAGTTTGAATAAATCTCAACTTCAAATGCATCATGCATGCATCAGAAATCGCGGGTCAGTTAGCTCAAAGAACTTAAGACTCGGTCTCATGTGACTAACGAGTCCTAGTCGTGAAATGAAGGAAGACTCGAGGAACAATACCAGGATCAGCAAGAGGAAACGCTGCGTTAAGCAGAAACCCGCGCGGCTCCTCGTCGCGCGTGTGTTGTGCGCGTGCGATCGGCGCGAGGAGGGCAGGCAGGCGGCCGCCTCCTGTTGCGAAGCAGTAATGCTAGCAAAGGATGAAGCTGTACGCGTGAGGCAAGGGCTCTTAAGCCCCAGCCGCTGTCGGGATTCTGATCCCGATTTCCGGCCACTGTAGGGTAGGAGCGGACTTACGGACGGCAAGCAATGGGTAGCACGCCGTCCGACCGTCCGGATCGAGCCCAAATCGTCGACGGCGCGCACTGTTCCCGTGCGCCTCGAGATGACAGCAAACCGGACAGGCCCAGCAGGGCCGAAACCTATACTGGGGCCATGGACGATTTCTGAAAAGAATGTCCGGCACCGGTATAAAGGGCTAAGAAGGAACGGGGTAGGTTTTTAGTCAGTAATTTAAGAGTCTGACACTATCTCCCGCTCCGCCCAAGGGCGTCATTGGATGATTTTACCTACCATAAAAAAAGCCCTTTTATAGTGTACTTAATATTAAAGTAGGTATGAGACCGCGCGGGCGCCCGCTTAACCGCCCCCTCCGATCACCATTGCATGTACGGCAAGCCAATCTCCGGGGGGAAGCAAGCCAAGTACCTCGGTATGATCCTTGACCGGCACCTGACCTTCGCTGAGCACATAAAGCAGGCTCGTTCACGAGCCGCTTTCGCTCAAGGTACCTCCATTATCTCATGGCTGCCCGCAGCAAATTGTCACGAAAGTGCAAGTTGCGCCTCTACACGGCAGTTCAATACAATTATAGACCTGTGTCAGTGATTCCTGCAGTCGCAAAAATCTTTGAAAATGGCATAAGCAAACGTCTCACGGATTACCTCTCTGAGACTGATGCACTCTCGGATAGGCAGTATGCGTATCGCGCTGGGCGGTCGACAACGTCACTCGCTCGTAAGGTATTTCGACGTGTGATGGAAGCCTGTGAAAGGCGTCAGAAAGTTGCAGTCTTGTGCTGTGATCTATCTAAGGCTTTCGACGTTGCAGATCACGGCGTGCTAGCGGTCAAACTCAGCCATTATGGAATAACTGGTGCTGCGCATGCCATTCTGACAAATCTGTTAAGCCAAAGATGCCAAATTGTGGCCGCAGACGGTGGTAAGAAAAAATCAGATCCACTCACGGCCAACGTCGGTGTGGCGCAGGGATCATCGGTATCAAATATCCTATTTACACTCTTGCTAAATGATCTTCCTAATTATGTAAGCTTAGGCGAGGTGTTTATGTACGCCGATGACGTGGCGGTGGTGGTCAGTGCACCAGATCTTGATGTTTTGGAGCTGCGATTGAACGCGGTAGCGGCGGAGGTTGACACATGGTTTAAGTTGAATGGTCTAGTTTTAAATCTTAAAAAGACCCACTTTATAAACTTTTCCATAACAGGACGACAAACAAGGTGTTTGAACGTATTCATAGATCAAGTGAAAATAGATCAGGTGGAGTCTACTAGATTTCTCGGTTTCCAGGTTGACAGAGGCTTGAAATGGAATTTCCACATTGATAGTATGTGTTCAAGGCTTGGAAGTGCATGTTACGCTCTCAGCAGGTTGTCACGGGTTGTCACACCAGAAATAGTGCGGTCATGCTACTTTGCTACTGTCCACTCAATTCTGCAGTATGGGGTCATGCTGCTGATAGGTTACGTGTCTTTAGGATGCAAAAAAGAGCAGTCCGGGCAATTGCCCACATATCGCAAGAAACATCTGCTCGACCTTTCTTTGCGTCGCTCGGAATACTAACCTTGCCAGGCATTGTCATATTTCAGGCTGCTATGTTCACCTGGGATAATATACAAGAATACAGCAAGTTAGGAGACAGGCATAATTACCACACTCGACAAGCCAATAAGCTAGCGGGAGCACCACATCGACTCTCAAAGTCTAGTAAGCTTACACACATTATAGGCCCTAAAATTTATAATAAACTACCGTCGTCAGTAGCCTCGGCCACGACGAGATCTAGCTTTATGAACAAACTTAAATGCTGGCTTACTCAGAAAGCGTTTTATTCTATTGAGGAGATGTTAGATAATTAATTGTTAACTAATAATAAGGAATGATCAATTTTAACGAATTAATTTCAATTTTTAATTTAATTTTTTATCAAATATTTATAATCCAATGACAATCAATTTATTTATTTTTTATGATGAATTTATTATTATTTATATTTTTACTATTATTTAATGAATGTTAATGAAATAATTAATTCCGAAAACTCAATTCTTGTAATTTTATATCATTGATAAAGTATTTTATTTATTTAATGAATTAATTTTAATTGTAGAAATTGTATACGCAACTCAGATTTCATTTCATTTAATTATAAAACAATTGTGACGTGTAAATGTAAATTTTACCAATAAATATGTTTATCTGTTTATCTGATCTCAGAATTCCCACCATACAGCAGTTCAAGAAATGGCTTTGCAAGCGTTTCTTCGATACTGCTGTGAAACATCGCAACCCCCTAATCGCATCGGCCGCCCGATACGAACCCTCCCGGATTTCTAAAATTCGCCGCCCTAGGCATTCGCATGTCACCCCAGACGACCCCATTACCTTGCTCCAATAGAACCGTAAGGAAACTAGCACAGTTCGCAAACACAAATTCAGACGGCCGTCCTATCAGGCCTCGTCGCCGAGGCCCGTCGCGAAATCCCCGTCAATGTCCGCCCCGTCCCTTGCTAGAGCCAGCCCGCGCCGCTGAGCCAGTAGTTTATCTTTTGCTCGATCCGGCTTGTCCCTTGCTGCCCTCCCCCAGCGACGCCCTAAGCCGAGGTCCATACCCCACAGGGGGTGCCCTTAGCGTGGTCGCTTAGTATGTAAGTCTAGTTAAGTAAGCCCTGGCTGGAGGCTTTGATTCTCGAATCGAGGCTGCCACAGCTGTAACACCGGTTAAGCAGCTGACAACCTCATAGGTTGACCTGAGAGAGACCACTCACAAAAAAAAAAGCGCCCGCTTAACGCAGCGTTGCCCCTTACTCTTTCGAACAATCACGGCGCATTCACGACCTTGCCGCTCTGAGCGACAACTGCGCGCGGTGGCGGCGAGCGGTAAAATCAAAAGTATGAAAATGTTTGAAGCACGCTACGAATCAACGCGCGGCGCTACGCGGCTTTATGAGCAGCGACTCATTGCGTGCTTCAAACCTTTTCATACACAATATATATACACACCTCGCCGCTGCCGCTCATAGCGGCGAGGTAGTGAACGCAGGGTCCCAGAGCCAGCAGATTCACAATTAAAATATGTTGCCAAGCAAAAACATACAGCATTTTGTATGTTTAGGTACCTACCTTTAGCTTAGGGTGGAGCGAGCGGGAGTATCAGACTTTTACTAACTGAAGTTAAGAGTTAATACTTTTTAACGATTATGTAGGAAATAAAACAAATTCTACTAAAAATGGTTTGTATAATTTGTGTAAAATAAATGCATCAACAATTTCAACTTCTTACATTCTATTATTGCCAAATGTAATTTCACTTGGTAAAAAAAAGGCACAACGATTACCTAGGCTGTATCTACTTTTATTAATCTATATAGATATAATCTGATAATTTCTGAAGACATTGTTTCGATGAGGCGCATTGCAATAGGCCCACCTCAAACAAAGCACAAAAACTTCTATTCGTTATTACCTCCATACCAAATCGCTTCAAAATTCAGTAAGTAGGTACCTACCTATCTAAATAAATTGGTACCTACTTATGATACTTAGATATTAGCATCCGAGCAAAAATATAAAATATAAACAAAAGCTAATGTCTAAGAAAATGGCCTGACTTTCCCTGACCACTTTTTCAAATTCGCTTGACCAACAATATTAATGTTCTTCGAAGAATTATTTAATTGCGAAATCTTTAAGTGTAATTATTTCAAACCTATCTTTGTAATGAACAAACCTAAAACCCATGAAAATGATGACACCTACAACGAAATATTACAGGTGCCATTTCGGCTTATACGCTTTTTAAAGAATTATCCAAACGCTTCGTTGACACTTCGCGTGAAGAGCTAGCTTTTACCTCGCGCAGAGATTAAGCATCCCATAGTTTCAATCATAGATATATTTTATGGGACTTGAAAAAAAAAAAATTTAGGTATAGATACAATACCTAGGAAATGTATACAATTCCTAGGGATTGTATAGTCCACTGGCAATGTGTGCAGTATATAGATTTTGGTCTATATTTATCAATGTTAACCGTGTTATATTATTTAATATCAATTTGTGTAAATGGTGACAACAGGAAAGGAATTGTCTTAATTTTTAGGGCACCCCGACACGCACAGGTTAGGTTAGAAGGCCAAGGCGGGAGCGGAGCTCTCACCTTAGCCTTCGTGGTTACTTTTTCTATAAACACCCAGAAAGAGAAACCTTTCTTTAAACCCCACTGACCAAAGTAGTGTCTGAGTATTAGTGTGTTTTTTCTCCTTTCCTGTTCTCGCCGGTTACAAATATTACCGGGTGCGTATTTGGTATTGTATAGAATCCCTAAGCAAAGTATTAAAAAAAATATTTCATGCATTACCTACTCGTTTTAGGTTTTCTATATTTTGCCTATAATATTATTGTATAGAATAACGAATTATACAGATTGCCGGTAACATAATATAGAATAGCTGTAATAAGCCCCCCGGGAATACTTGCGAGGTAAATTGTCTTCAAAACTAGTTAAGTAAGGTAAATTTTTTTTTGTTCGGGTACTACTAAGTAGAGTATCAATCCAGTCTGAATTTATTTACAAAATTTGGAAGCGATTAGTGATGGCGAGCCTACGGTAGATACGGACATGGAAGCTTTGACTACACTTTCCGAAACTACTGACATTTAATATAACATTACGAAAGAAGAGGTTATTTTTTTATAAGACAGTAGGGGAACACGATATTGGTTGTTGTTAAAAATTATGAACACGCGTCATGTTACTTTTCGTTCCCGTTAAAATTGCCGTTGAAGCACGCTCATAACTACATGTATCAACTACATACTAATAGCTTGCGCTTGCGCAGGACAACGAGTGGGAATGATTCAGTTATTTTTATACATATATTTTACGTTGCTACAAAACTTATTAAATAAAAATATAGTAACAAATTCAATAATTAAAACACTATTTATAATATAATAAATGCTACTTATAACTAAATCTGGACGGACTCTTATGATCACTATAATTGCACAATGTTGCAACAAAATTGTATTGTAGACTTTCTATACCATACCGAAATGTACAACTTTGATTTTCGGCGGCTTTTGCGTTGCGTTTTCTGAAAATAGGATTTTTTTTATAAAATTAAATGCGGATACAAAGAAATTATTTTTGGTGCAACGAGTAATACATGTGAATAAGTAGGGACATGCTTTGATGAAGAATGACACAATACCAGATGACACAAATCATGCAAAACAAACAGTCTCGATTTTCTTTAACGATTTTATTATTATGTCCGAGTAAGATTTAGACTTCTCGGCTTTTAAATGGCACAATTAGTACGTAATAAATACCACAATAGGATGTTTAAAGTCCATAAAAGAAGCGAAACTATTAAGCGTCACGATTTTTGAGAGTACTTACTACACAGGCAATACACAACATGTCTTGTACTCATCATTATAAATAACTTTTAGTACGGTACTAATCCAAAAATCGCGAAAAAAGAAACGTACACGTGTGCGAACATACATGTTTGGAGCTCCAGAATTTTTTCTCGTGATTTCTGGTCTCATAGTAAAAGTTTTTCATAATGAAGTGAACAAAATAAACACATAAAAGGTCTAGAGTTTTTTTTCAGTGAAAACTTGTATCTGTACTCAGTAATGCAGTAGTAGCCAGTAATAAAAAAAACGTGCAGAATCGCGTGCGTCACAAACAAATGAGGTGCAAATGACAGACGGTGGCATGCGTGCATCACACTTCAACGTAGTCGAGCGTAGTACCAGCTGGTGGGACGTGCGGCGCATGCGGCGCGTGCGGCGCGTGCGGCACGTGCGGCGCGTGCGGCACGTGCGGCACGTGCGGCACGAGCGCGGTCGCGGCCGGGGCCTGCGGCTGCTGCGGGGTGAAGGCGGTGAGGTACTTGTGAGGCGGACACAGGGGCAGGCTCGCGGCTAACTCCCGGGATGGCTCCGGAGATACGCGGGATTCCTGCTGAGCAAGCGAAGAGCGAATATAGACGATATTTCTTAGATTACCCACTGTTAGCTTGTCTGTAAGTACGCGGGAATCGGATTTGCTGTCGCGCGTTAGCACAAGAAACATCCACCGTGTATTTATAAAAACACTCAGCGATAATGTCGCTTGTATTAGTGAAAGCATTTTGTACGTAATGTTCCGAAGAATACTGTTTTTTATTTCGAAATCAGTACTTTCAGTGATGACCGTTTAGAAAGATATAAACACGTAATTGTCGACCGTATCGTCGCTTTCCATCAGGTGAGATAGCGGTCAAGCGCGAACCTATCAAAAATAATTAAAAAAAAATTGTATCTTTATAACTAAGTACCTATAACCTATACCTATAGTATATAAGTAACGAATGCAGATATTTTGGATAAATTAGTTACAGTTAAAACACCTCTGATGAATGACACAAAAATGTAATTTGCAGACTATTGACTTACCGAAACTACGGCGATGGTAACGGTATCCGAGAATTTAACTTTATTCCTTTCACCAGAACGATTCCCTTGTTTCTCTGGGACATCACTGTCCATACGATAAGCTCTGTCCTTCAAGCTTGTACTGGGATGATAATTATTGTTATTTTGGTAACGATATAACGTGTTAGGTGCTTCTTCTCTTAATTCAGTTTGGTATAAGTGTTTGAAGTGTGTGGAAGCCATTCGTTCATCTTGTGGGCGAGGCATTATGTCCACAACTGTGTGTGTAGGTTTGACAGGTGCTTCGCTGATCGTCAGTAGTTTCTGTTTCGGCGCACTATAGTTCGATAGTAAGTCCATACTATGCCACCGAACGCTTTGTGAGTTTCGTATCGGCTTCGGGTAGTCTCGGTACGAATCGTCTCGCACGTCGGTGGTCCATATCGTGTTGTCTCTTTCTAGGTACTGGTGGAGGTTAGGTCGTATGCTATTGGTTGACATAGTCTCTGTGTGCGTGATGGGCACCTGCATCAGTGTGGGATGGCTGGGCAGCGACACGCGGGGTAAGGGGGGAGGTTTTGTCTTGACAAGTTCTGAGGACACGCTTGCTTCCTCTTCGGATCCAGTGTATGAATGTGAACTGCAACTCGAACATGATTCTGAACATTCGGACTCTGAAAATGGGAAAAATACAAGTCAGTTATATGGTTTACTTGTCGACTAGAATGTAGCTCGATACGATTCGATATGAACTTGATTTATTTTACCAAGCCAAGGTCGCTTCCTTGACTACGTACGTATACATCCAGAAATTACGTTACACGTTAAGAGGGGAAGGGATCGATGAAGATATTAGGGCACAAAGGGTGGGAGCGGTCATAAGTATCATTCGCGTCGCATTTCAAAATCAACATCGTAAGTATAAAAACGGGAAATTTTTAATAATAAAATATTTTCAATTCTATCAGAAATGTTGATTTTATATGAAAAAAAAAAAAATGGAAATATGAATTTGGAAACTATTGTTCTAATTTAGTCAATTCTAGACGACAAATTGATTTTTTTATTATTTTTTTATTTTATTAGGTCACAGTTCAGTAAGGTATCAGAGGTAATTAATAAACAGGAACGATAAAATAAAATATTTACTTTTCGTCTTTCAGATTTAGGAAGTTAAGTAGGTATTTTAACTAACTGATTACATTCTTTTCTAATTCCGATTTGATGTAAAAAAATAAAATAAAATCAAAATTATTTCCATACGTAGGTACAAATTTTACAGAAAAGTCACGAGTCATGGATAGTTTGTTAAATGACACGTTACTGAGGATGTGCTGTGATGCGCGCGCCGCAGAACAGGTCCCAGGCCGCCAGGTCTACTGCCAAGCTTCACGTCAACTAACCGGGAGTGTTGTCAGCGTACTGTAGCGCTAGAGCAGCCGCCTCGCTGGCGAGGTCGGCGAGCGCACGGCGCGCGGCTGCCCAGCGCGCGTCGCAGAACAGGTCCCAGGCCGCCAGGTCTACTGCCAAGCTTCACGTCAACTAACCGGGAGTGTTGTCAGCGTACTGTAGCGCTAGAGCAGCCGCCTCGCTGGCGAGGTCGGCGAGCGCACGGCGCGCGGCTGCCCAGCGCGCGTCGCAGAACAGGTCCCAGGCCGCCAGGTCTACTGCCAAGCTTCACGTCAACTAACCGGGAGTGTTGTCAGCGTACTGTAGCGCTAGAGCAGCCGCCTCGCTGGCGAGGTCGGCGAGCGCACGGCGCGCGGCTGCCCAGCGCGCGTCGCAGAACAGGTCCCAGGCCGCCAGGTCTACTGCCAAGCTTCACGTCAACTAACCGGGAGTGTTGTCAGCGTACTGTAGCGCTAGAGCAGCCGCCTCGCTGGCGAGGTCGGCGAGCGCACGGCGCGCGGCTGCCCAGCGCGCGTCGCAGAACAGGTCCCAGGCCGCCAGGTCTACTGCCAAGCTTCACGTCAACTAACCGGGAGTGTTGTCAGCGTACTGTAGCGCTAGAGCAGCCGCCTCGCTGGCGAGGTCGGCGAGCGCACGGCGCGCGGCTGCCCAGCGCGCGTCGCAGAACAGGTCCCAGGCCGCCAGGTCTACTGCCAAGCTTCACGTCAACTAACCGGGAGTGTTGTCAGCGTACTGTAGCGCTAGAGCAGCCGCCTCGCTGGCGAGGTCGGCGAGCGCACGGCGCGCGGCTGCCCAGCGCGCGTCGCAGAACAGGTCCCAGGCCGCCAGGTCTACTGCCAAGCTTCACGTCAACTAACCGGGAGTGTTGTCAGCGTACTGTAGCGCTAGAGCAGCCGCCTCGCTGGCGAGGTCGGCGAGCGCACGGCGCGCGGCTGCCCAGCGCGCGTCGCAGAACAGGTCCCAGGCCGCCAGGTCTACTGCCAAGCTTCACGTCAACTAACCGGGAGTGTTGTCAGCGTACTGTAGCGCTAGAGCAGCCGCCTCGCTGGCGAGGTCGGCGAGCGCACGGCGCGCGGCTGCCCAGCGCGCGTCGCAGAACAGGTCCCAGGCCGCCAGGTCTACTGCCAAGCTTCACGTCAACTAACCGGGAGTGTTGTCAGCGTACTGTAGCGCTAGAGCAGCCGCCTCGCTGGCGAGGTCGGCGAGCGCACGGCGCGCGGCTGCCCAGCGCGCGTCGCAGAACAGGTCCCAGGCCGCCAGGTCTACTGCCAAGCTTCACGTCAACTAACCGGGAGTGTTGTCAGCGTACTGTAGCGCTAGAGCAGCCGCCTCGCTGGCGAGGTCGGCGAGCGCACGGCGCGCGGCTGCCCAGCGCGCGTCGCAGAACAGGTCCCAGGCCGCCAGGTCTACTGCCAAGCTTCACGTCAACTAACCGGGAGTGTTGTCAGCGTACTGTAGCGCTAGAGCAGCCGCCTCGCTGGCGAGGTCGGCGAGCGCACGGCGCGCGGCTGCCCAGCGCGCGTCGCAGAACAGGTCCCAGGCCGCCAGGTCTACTGCCAAGCTTCACGTCAACTAACCGGGAGTGTTGTCAGCGTACTGTAGCGCTAGAGCAGCCGCCTCGCTGGCGAGGTCGGCGAGCGCACGGCGCGCGGCTGCCCAGCGCGCGTCGCAGAACAGGTCCCAGGCCGCCAGGTCTACTGCCAAGCTTCACGTCAACTAACCGGGAGTGTTGTCAGCGTACTGTAGCGCTAGAGCAGCCGCCTCGCTGGCGAGGTCGGCGAGCGCACGGCGCGCGGCTGCCCAGCGCGCGTCGCAGAACAGGTCCCAGGCCGCCAGGTCTACTGCCAAGCTTCACGTCAACTAACCGGGAGTGTTGTCAGCGTACTGTAGCGCTAGAGCAGCCGCCTCGCTGGCGAGGTCGGCGAGCGCACGGCGCGCGGCTGCCCAGCGCGCGTCGCAGAACAGGTCCCAGGCCGCCAGGTCTACTGCCAAGCTTCACGTCAACTAACCGGGAGTGTTGTCAGCGTACTGTAGCGCTAGAGCAGCCGCCTCGCTGGCGAGGTCGGCGAGCGCACGGCGCGCGGCTGCCCAGCGCGCGTCGCAGAACAGGTCCCAGGCCGCCAGGTCTACTGCCAAGCTTCACGTCAACTAACCGGGAGTGTTGTCAGCGTACTGTAGCGCTAGAGCAGCCGCCTCGCTGGCGAGGTCGGCGAGCGCACGGCGCGCGGCTGCCCAGCGCGCGTCGCAGAACAGGTCCCAGGCCGCCAGGTCTACTGCCAAGCTTCACGTCAACTAACCGGGAGTGTTGTCAGCGTACTGTAGCGCTAGAGCAGCCGCCTCGCTGGCGAGGTCGGCGAGCGCACGGCGCGCGGCTGCCCAGCGCGCGTCGCAGAACAGGTCCCAGGCCGCCAGGTCTACTGCCAAGCTTCACGTCAACTAACCGGGAGTGTTGTCAGCGTACTGTAGCGCTAGAGCAGCCGCCTCGCTGGCGAGGTCGGCGAGCGCACGGCGCGCGGCTGCCCAGCGCGCGTCGCAGAACAGGTCCCAGGCCGCCAGGTCTACTGCCAAGCTTCACGTCAACTAACCGGGAGTGTTGTCAGCGTACTGTAGCGCTAGAGCAGCCGCCTCGCTGGCGAGGTCGGCGAGCGCACGGCGCGCGGCTGCCCAGCGCGCGTCGCAGAACAGGTCCCAGGCCGCCAGGTCTACTGCCAAGCTTCACGTCAACTAACCGGGAGTGTTGTCAGCGTACTGTAGCGCTAGAGCAGCCGCCTCGCTGGCGAGGTCGGCGAGCGCACGGCGCGCGGCTGCCCAGCGCGCGTCGCAGAACAGGTCCCAGGCCGCCAGGTCTACTGCCAAGCTTCACGTCAACTAACCGGGAGTGTTGTCAGCGTACTGTAGCGCTAGAGCAGCCCCCTCGCTGGCGAGGTCGGCGAGCGCACGGCGCGCGGCTGCCCAGCGCGCGTCGCAGAACAGGTCCCAGGCCGCCAGGTCTACTGCCAAGCTTCACGTCAACTAACCGGGAGTGTTGTCAGCGTACTGTAGCGCTAGAGCAGCCGCCTCGCTGGCGAGGTCGGCGAGCGCACGGCGCGCGGCTGCCCAGCGCGCGTCGCAGAACAGGTCCCAGGCCGCCAGGTCTACTGCAAAGCTTCACGTCAACTAACCGGGAGTGTTGTCAGCGTACTGTAGCGCTAGAGCAGCCGCCTCGCTGGCGAGGTCGGCGAGCGCACGGCGCGCGGCTGCCCAGCGCGCGTCGCAGAACAGGTCCCAGGCCGCCAGGTCTACTGCCAAGCTTCACGTCAACTAACCGGGAGTGTTGTCAGCGTACTGTAGCGCTAGAGCAGCCGCCTCGCTGGCGAGGTCGGCGAGCGCACGGCGCGCGGCTGCCCAGCGCGCGTCGCAGAACAGGTCCCAGGCCGCCAGGTCTACTGCCAAGCTTCACGTCAACTAACCGGGAGTGTTGTCAGCGTACTGTAGCGCTAGAGCAGCCGCCTCGCTGGCGAGGTCGGCGAGCGCACGGCGCGCGGCTGCCCAGCGCGCGTCGCAGAACAGGTCCCAGGCCGCCAGGTCTACTGCCAAGCTTCACGTCAACTAACCGGGAGTGTTGTCAGCGTACTGTAGCGCTAGAGCAGCCGCCTCGCTGGCGAGGTCGGCGAGCGCACGGCGCGCGGCTGCCCAGCGCGCGTCGCAGAACAGGTCCCAGGCCGCCAGGTCTACTGCCAAGCTTCACGTCAACTAACCGGGAGTGTTGTCAGCGTACTGTAGCGCTAGAGCAGCCGCCTCGCTGGCGAGGTCGGCGAGCGCACGGCGCGCGGCTGCCCAGCGCGCGTCGCAGAACAGGTCCCAGGCCGCCAGGTCTACTGCCAAGCTTCACGTCAACTAACCGGGAGTGTTGTCAGCGTACTGTAGCGCTAGAGCAGCCGCCTCGCTGGCGAGGTCGGCGAGCGCACGGCGCGCGGCTGCCCAGCGCGCGTCGCAGAACAGGTCCCAGGCCGCCAGGTCTACTGCCAAGCTTCACGTCAACTAACCGGGAGTGTTGTCAGCGTACTGTAGCGCTAGAGCAGCCGCCTCGCTGGCGAGGTCGGCGAGCGCACGGCGCGCGGCTGCCCAGCGCGCGTCGCAGAACAGGTCCCAGGCCGCCAGGTCTACTGCCAAGCTTCACGTCAACTAACCGGGAGTGTTGTCAGCGTACTGTAGCGCTAGAGCAGCCGCCTCGCTGGCGAGGTCGGCGAGCGCACGGCGCGCGGCTGCCCAGCGCGCGTCGCAGAACAGGTCCCAGGCCGCCAGGTCTACTGCCAAGCTTCACGTCAACTAACCGGGAGTGTTGTCAGCGTACTGTAGCGCTAGAGCAGCCGCCTCGCTGGCGAGGTCGGCGAGCGCACGGCGCGCGGCTGCCCAGCGCGCGTCGCAGAACAGGTCCCAGGCCGCCAGGTCTACTGCCAAGCTTCACGTCAACTAACCGGGAGTGTTGTCAGCGTACTGTAGCGCTAGAGCAGCCGCCTCGCTGGCGAGGTCGGCGAGCGCACGGCGCGCGGCTGCCCAGCGCGCGTCGCAGAACAGGTCCCAGGCCGCCAGGTCTACTGCCAAGCTTCACGTCAACTAACCGGGAGTGTTGTCAGCGTACTGTAGCGCTAGAGCAGCCGCCTCGCTGGCGAGGTCGGCGAGCGCACGGCGCGCGGCTGCCCAGCGCGCGTCGCAGAACAGGTCCCAGGCCGCCAGGTCTACTGCCAAGCTTCACGTCAACTAACCGGGAGTGTTGTCAGCGTACTGTAGCGCTAGAGCAGCCGCCTCGCTGGCGAGGTCGGCGAGCGCACGGCGCGCGGCTGCCCAGCGCGCGTCGCAGAACAGGTCCCAGGCCGCCAGGTCTACTGCCAAGCTTAACGCCTTCTCAATGCGACCACGTCTGCGCAACAGTATAATATATTATTAGCAAGTAATAATCTGTATGCTATAATATGCAGTTAGTCTGAATAATTAATTAATTTCTTTGAATCTTATAGCTAATAAATTCATACTACGGACTATCAACACTCGACATTTTTAAAGAATCAAAGGCCACTTAGTGTATTTGTCCAAGTATTCGCTTTGTTTGAGCAATATCAAATATGTAAACCCTATTTTATAAAGCATAAAGTTAACTTTTTATGTGGATATGAACAGCGGCGTGGCAGATGCCTTTATAGGGGTAAGCCAAGGAACCTTAACCTATCTACTACTATGGACACTCTCGTGGCAACTCTTGCTCACCCGAATCACTACAGTTACTACAGTCACAACATTCTAGCTGGCTGCTTCTGGCTCCACTAGATGGCGCACAAGCTATTGATTACTACAATCGTTTCAAATCTTATTACAAATTCTTTACGATGTTGATACTATTTAGCAAGTGAACAGCCATAGCTCTTCGTTTTTTGCTTCTTTACCACAAACAGATGACAAATAACAAAGCACACAGAGTCGCATATTATTACTAGTTAGATTTACAAATACATATTTTATTAGTAATGACAATACTCCAGTGGCATTGATATAAGACGTTTGTTGTTAAGCAAAAAATCCTGAAGTTTGATTTACTTTTAATTGAAAAAAATACTTTTTGTATCTAATATATGTATAATAATTATAATTTTCTCTTTACAAATCGATAGTGTTTCATGTACCGAATCGACCCTCCACGGGATTAAAACGATCAAAATTTAACGGTGTATATTAGAATTTTTTTCGAATAAGAACTTGTACACAGTATAAAATTTTACTCACGCAGACTCTCATTTTTATGTTTTTATATGGAAAATAGAGATAGCAGATTAAGTCGACACGTCGATTGAGTAAGCAAACCTTATTTTAAAACCAATTTGCAAAATAAATATCATTTAACACACTAGTGTTCATATCTTTTTTAGGGTTCCGTACCTCACAAGGAAATACGGAACCTTTATGGGATCACTTTGTTGTCCTTCTGTCTGTCTGTCTAGACACGACCGCATAATACACAAAAACACGTAAACGTAACCTCTCAAGGGAATCAAAAAATTCATAGGGTACTTCCTGTTGACCTAGAATCCTGAAATTTGGCATGAAGCAAGGTCTTTTAACATAAGTATAGGAAAAAACCTAAAAACTATAAAATATTTACGTCAAATAACTTTTTTGCAATTCGGAAAAAATCTTCCTGTCCTCGATTCGGCTATTGAAAAGTTTATACAGATCCCTCAGAGCGCGAGTCCGACTCGCACTTGCCCGGTATTTTTTTGTTAAGTGTTAGAGTGAGGAACGGAGAGATTGCGCTCAAAGCGGCAACACTGCATAATGGATATTGTAGGTATCGTATCTTATGATTGAATTTCAGTTCGCATTGAACACTCTTAACGTCATCGTACGCGCGGTAGGCGCACGAAGTTGTAAACTTTAGGTTTTTATTTTATTTCCTTTGTTTGTTTTGTTCTATGATTTAAATTATAGGTGTCATATATTTTCACATAAAAGCCGGGCTTTACTTGTATTGTTCGCACGTCTCTGGATATGGAGATTACAATCTACCGAAAAATAATGCGTTAAATTGTAAGTAGTATGTTAGTCTCAATGTTTCGACAGTTCACAATCTCGCGAGACAAATTATAATCTAACGGTATTTACATTTTTACGGCGACATAAACACACTAAATGTAGTGAAGTGCTATTGTGAAGCTAGACAGCATAATTACTGCAACGAAAATGCTAAAACAAACTAATGTCTGATTAACTTCATGGTTGGAAAAAATAAAAAAAAATAATGTAAGTTCATACCTGAGTAGATGATGGAAGAACTTCCTGGCGAGGTCGTGCACAGGCGGCGCGTAGCGCGCGGCGGGCGGCGCGTGCGGCGCGCTCGGCGACAGGTAGGCGCCCAGCGCGCCCTGGGCGCCGGCCTCGCCGCCGGGGCCTTCTGTGGGCCGAACGGTCAATACATCTGTACATTCACCATTGGGGTAGTATCCCAATTCCCACTTTACCCATAACTTTCATTGAAATAGGCCATGACATCAATGAACACACGGCGTGGGTTTTTTTTTATTGGTAGGTAAAATCATCCAATGACGAATCCCGCCCTTGGGTGGGGCGGGAAACAGTGTCAGACTTTTACTGACTAAAAACCTACCTTTCCATTCCTCGCCTTTGTCCCGGGGCCCGTGGTGACACTCTCGCGTTACGAACGTACCGGTCGGCCGTCCGTATACGCCCTCGTCAGGAAGTTCACCCTTCATCGCAGTATTCAAACTGACGAACGTCTTTTTTGTAGACAATTTATTGCTACAGATAGTACGGAAAATGAACACTTACAATTATTATAGAATACATTCTTGAGCTGCATGAAAATAAAGAAATAAGTTAAAAACGGCTGTTTGAAACAACATAATTAACTGGTAGATTTGAAGAAATAATAGTGCTCACCAGATTTACTCCTCAGCGCGGCACAGACAAGCATGTTGAGAGCCCACAGGCACTCAGTACCCTCTCGCTCCCAGTCCATGGCACGCAGTAACGCTACAGCATTGGAAGACCGTTTAGTGCGGACCCAAGCCTGAAAAAACAGTATTGATTTTTCCTTTAACACCATTTATTTATTGTATTCTTCCCCTTATTTTCATGTCAATACGAATTTTAAAAATATTGTTCGAATTGTATGAAAGAGAGACAGGGAGAAAGAAAGAGTGATATTTAGTTTTTATGTATTTAATTTAAAAACATTTTATTTACCGTCAACAATCGCGGGTGTGTAATGTGCAGAAGCATAAGTGGCCCGCCAGAGAATGTCGCTAAAACAATAGGCCCACCCGTAGCTTTTCTAGTAGACAGCAACTGCATTCGTCGAGAATCTCTGATTAAGAAACATCATCAATTATTTCAGACCCAGAACATTTTTTTATAATATAGTAGAGAGTAAACTGGTAAATTACCGTGAATATGATGTGAGGTCTAGACATTTGGAGTGATGGTGCAGCAAGGAAAGCGCGCGGTCAAAGCACTGTAATCTTCCGCCTTCCTCTGCAGCTATGATCAGTTCATCAGCCCAGCGGATTTCTGTCGCTATCTGAAAATAATGAAGGCTTTTAAAAGAATTTCGAGTTGTGGACTAAACCACAAGGGATTACAGGTATGATTTTATGTTTTAGAACACCTTCTTAGCTAAGGTATAAGGTAGATATTTCTCCGAAACTGGACTAAGATACGATAAACCGACATTTCATCACCACTGTATTCAAAAAATTAATATATATTTAGGTCAAGAGTGAATAGGTTACATTTAGGCAAGTGTGGTCCATTTTCGACCACATCATCGCTAACCATCAGGTGAGATAGTGGTCAAGAGCGAGTCTATCAATAAAATTAAAAAAGAAAATTGTTTGGTGTTATTATGAACTTACAAAACCAGCTCTAGTGGTATGCGTAAGGCCGGCCACACAGTGCACGACATGCAGCGAGCCGTCGATACACGCGACCAGCAGCCGCGAGTCGCACGCGGAGCGGCGCACGACGCGCACGGGCGTGGACAAGGACACGTGCGTGGCACTGTCGCGCCCGCAACACAGTTTAGTCGCGCGCTCTTCGTGAGTCACCTCGTAGCGCAACCAGTCTAGGTTGACGCCGTTCTGAAACAAAAAGGAATGTAGGTTATTTTAGAACTTAGGTTGACCAAGTCCTGAAATAACACATACTATGCGATTAAAATAATAACAGGACCGACTTAGTATTTTGTGACGTCATAGCTGTCAAATAGTATCAAGTTAGGTAGGGTGAGCAAAACAAGTTATTTGTAAAATTTATTTTTGAACCATGAACGAAAAAAGTTTATTCATTATCTAGTTCTTCAATTCCACTCATCTTTTTATAACTGAAGTGTCTCAGTAGTGGCGAGTGGAAAAAGGCGAATTGTTGCCAATAATGAAAGTTTTCTTTGGCAACAGTAATTTTCAAGTAACATTTGACAGATAGAGGTCATTGGCGTTCCTATTCTTATTTGAATTGCATTGTAGGTTACTTTTATTAATTCCCGGCAGTATCTTGCTTTGGGATATTGTTTTTACTTTCACGCAGGCGAAGCTGCTAAAGTCAGTTCTTTGTACATTTTTAGCGGTATCGTCTTCAACGATTAGGAAGTTCATGTGAGGGTTAGATTATAACAACACTATGAAAGTATCTCCACATGGCGATACTATTGTGGCGCTGCGACAAGTGACATTGACTTGCAAAGCGTCAAAGACACGCAACGATATGAAGGCGCGAGAATAATTCTCTTGTGAATATTAATAAATAAATAAAAACTGTTGAAACTCTAGGTATACATAAAATAAGTTAAACGCGGCAAATAAGTTGAACTAAAATGACCATCTTTGCTATGGTTACGCGCAGTCCCCGCTATGCCGCACTTCGACTGACACCCGAAAATCTGTTACTGCATACAACATATATGCCGCGTAATGTAAATAAAGAAATAATAGTTATACCTTATGGCATGTGACTTGTTCTACGATATGAACAACAATGTCTCCCTTATTTGATAGTTCTGCTGACAATGTTTCATTCTCCAATTGGTGGTATGCTGTTAGGCTGATGTGATGTCTGAAATATGCCAATAAAATAACATATTATATGTTTCTATTAATGGACGAAAACACAAAATGATAAAATGGTCTAAGTACCACAATACTGCATTTTTTGACACTCGCATAAACCTACAGGATTTTTGCTGTCAACCTGAAATTACGTAATTTTGCAGACAAGGTCCTCTTATGGTACCGAACTCTTCGTATGCGAATCTGACTCGAACTTGACTGGTATTTTTTTTTGTAATATATTAATTTGGTTTACCTCTTCCCTCTCCTAGAGAGGAGGCTGAAGTCCCAGATGTGGGAACATTATAGGACTGATTATATTAAGTTATGGTTTATCTAGCACCCTAAGGTTATATTACATATATTTTGAGTTCTAAGAGATGTTTTGGTTACTGTAAGTCAGTTTGACATTGGCAAGCGACTAGAACAGCAAAAATGTTTACCCATTGATGCTGTACAGGTGAAGATTAGCATGGTCTTCAAGTACAGGGCTCCAGGGCGCTGGCTCCGCAACAGTGACGCTCCATACAAGTATTCGGGCTCCAACACTGCCTTCGTTTGTAGATATGTGCCTCTCAGTCCTGCGACTACTGCCACCTAGTTCTATATTCTGAAAGTAACACAAATAGGAAAGGAACCGTAAATTATTGCTGTAGGTACCTTCATATGAAGTTACATATAAAATGAAATTATAAAAAGTAATATCTTTAAAGTGTATGTCGTTTACTTGGGATATCGCTATGACATCCACTCTAGGTGGAGCAAAAGAGTCAGACTTTTACTGACTGAAGCACAATGTTTCTTCAGTTACCCTCAAATGGTATAAAGGTCACAGATCATTAGAGCCGCCCACCAACCGCTCTGCACCGCCTCGCCCCTCGTGGCTAGTATGCTTTATAAGGACTTTATAATGAGAAAATTAATTAAATAGATCACCTGCAAATGTGGATCTCTATCTGAAATGCGACATGGAAGATTGATGATAGTCTTGCCAAACGTCACTAGTGTTGCAGTACGGTCATTGTGTGTTACTAGTATGTGCGATTTGGACAGAGACACTGGAATTTAAATGGTTATTAGTTTGTAAGTAAGTTATAATTGCTTTTGTAATAAAAATATAAATGATAAAAAAATGAAATATGGCATATTGCATTAAAAATAATGATATATTGCAAAAAATCATTATCACAAATTTTTCATTGTTACTCATAATTTTTACTTTATAAATTTTTGACAAATATTTTAAAATGTAACTGATATGTAAAGAATGAGAATATTTCAGATAACAGCACCCATATCACAAATATAGATTAACATACATAACCATATTTCATTAATTTGTAAGTGAATATGATATTTGTAATGTCAAAGTAAAATATGCACCATTTTATTGATACAAAAGTGGCTAAAAATGCAGTACCAACTTCCTTTTAGTACTTACCATTTGTAATAGTCTGACCAGACAGTTTCCCAACAAGATACCTATCAAAAAGAATCTGAGTGACATCCAAAGAGTTTTGTTTAACAGTGAGGTAGGCTATCACCCCTGAGGAAAAAACTATAGTGATTAGTGAGTCAGTGGTCCATTGACAGGTGATGATGCTTCTGTCCCGGAGCTTAGACTCCAGCTGGCGCACCTGGCGCGGGTGGGCGGCGCGCCATAGTCCACCTCGTCGCTCACAGTAACTTCTTTTACCAGAGTCATATACAGTCTCATCTACTCTTTTCTTTGTTTCATACCTGTAAGGATAAACTTTGCCTTTTAGAGCTTTAAAAGTTTGTTAGGATCTATTGTTTAAATAAATAATCTTAACTTTTATGAAACTTTTAATTGGTTTCACTAATAACTATTTATGGCTATTTTACAAAAGTAAATTGAACACACTACGCAAAACGAAGTGATTTTTGCTATGCCTCATCTTGTTGATATAACAAGTTTATTGTTTCAAAAATGAAAGTTTTTAATTATGAATGTATATTTGTTTTTCACAACTTTACAACTTACTTGAAACTTTTAAAATCACTGTTTTTTAAGTGCAAGCTTTCATCGCAAGTCAGAAATTTGACGTCGTAGTTAATCATTATTTGTTCCTAATCATAATATGATTTTATCTTATGAATATAACGCATTATTTATTTATTTTTAACTAGAAATTACATGAACAGTAATTCACAAAAATACAGTAATAAGCAATGTTATGACAGTGACACTTACGTGACATTGACAAAACGGAACTCTGCTCAGTGTTGTCAGACCGTAAAATAATTTTGCACACATTGACATGGGAATATGTTCTAGATAACGTAATATGTTTTGTGTTTTTTGTTGTTGTTATATGTTCTGTTGTTCTACTTTTATCTATTTAATGGGTCTATTGAAGGTTAAGCTACGCTTACCTCGATTTGCTTGTGGATAAGTGACAAGTGGGTGTAAACCCATTGACATGATATTTTCACAAGAATGCACCAAGTGCAACCCCATTTTATGTCCTGACAATCTCTGTCCATACCAGGTTGCCTGGAAGAGATCGCAGAATGCGATAAGGCCGCCATTTGTATGTTCTTAAAAAGGCTCAAATTGTATTATTTCCTATCTTTGTGTACAATAAAGCATATATAATTAAATTATAATAAATAACTATGGGAAGATACGTTACGCGCTAACATCGCAATCAGAAAACCTGAACTCGAAACTCACACATCTATGTTCAGTGTCATCACAGATGCAAACCTAAAGTCACTGATAGACAAGGATAGAGAGGCCGGCGCTGTCGTGCGAGTCAAATCACGTTAGCCGCAATTAGGCGACAGGCCTGATTTCAGTGGTGTTTTGATATAATCTGAAGCGTAGGTACACATATTCTGCTTAACAAAATCAAAAAAGGGGAACATCAAACATTTTAAGACTCCTTTTTTTTTGCATCGAAATGCCTAAAACGCTTCGCATTATAGGGCTACTCAAAAACAGTACTTACTATCTTTATTGGATTATTGAAGAAAAAAAAAACAATCCGTATTTGTTATGTTGCGTATGTAAAAATTACTGTTGGTTTGTTATGCTTTAAACCATTCAGATTCAGAGGACATGGAAATATATTTGAGATACTTTTTGTCAACATACCAAGCCGTTGAAGCCGTGGGCAGAAGTTTTTATTTTGTATACCTAACCACGTCGCAAAGATGACGGCAATCAATTTTTAGAAAACCTGTTTTTTCATTTTCATTAAGTTACCGCTTTCACTTTAATAGACTTTGTTTAATTAAACTGAAATACATACGTCTCGTCTCCAGTTTCAGGATATTCAGGTAACTCTTGGCCCTATGTTGTTATTTTAATACCTACTCATTAAAACTTTACGATTATTCCTAAAAGTTTAGAAATGTTTTGTAACTCGTGCAGGTATTTTCACTGAAAATTTTAACTTGTGTGTCTAATGTGAATGTTACGAATAAAATCTAAGCAAACGAGGGATATGACGGGTATTATATGGCATAGATGTTTTTTTTTAAGTAAGAAGTTTTTTTTGCATTTAGCAGGCCATTGTTAGGTTAGGTTAGATGATCACACAAGATCATCAAAATATGCTTCGCGGTCATAAAAATTTGTGGCTACTAAATAATAATGATTAAAGTTATCAGTAAAGTTAGTATCAGTTTCTTTTACTCTACTGAATTACTTTTGCATTAAATACCATTAAATAGGGTAAAAGAGAGCAGTGGTGGCCGAGTGGTAATGGCCCCGACTTACGAGTACCGGTCGCGGGTTCAAACCCGGCCAGGCGCATTACTTTGTGTATGTTATTTTCATCACCACTGCTCTCAAAAGGGTGAAGGAAAACATCGTGAGGAAACCGGCATGTCCTAGAACCAAAAATTCGAAGATATGTGACATCCACCAACCCGCACTGGGCCCGCGTGGTGTATTACGGCCCATTCCTTCTCTTAGAGAGGAGGCCTGTGTCCCAGCAGTGGGAACATTAAAAGGCTGATGATGATGATGATGAGGGTAAAAGATACTGATAGGGTTGTGTAATTGATGACTAGCTTTTGCCAGCGGCTTCGCCCGAGTGAAAGTAGGTTTCTCCATACAAAATTCCAACCACCGTTAAACCCTCTTAGGGTTGGAGTTTCGTAAATCCGTTCTTGGTGGATGTCTACATCCTATAAGAAACCTACCTACCTGCCAAATTTTAAGTTTGTAGATCTATAGGTGTTCCCGAGATTTGGTGATTAATCAGTGAGTGGTATTTCGCTTTTTTAATAACTATGTACTTATTACGCCCGCCAATTATATCTTAATCAATATACAACTTGACACTAACCTGTAAATTGCAAAAAAAAAGAAAATTAGAATTTCGCAGACCATCGTATACACGTACACCTACCTACAGTACGGCCCACGGATCTTGGCGAGTCTAAAGTTAGCAGTCGTTAACAGCTAACTTAACAATTTTTATTGGCATTAATTTTTTTAAATCATTTATTTTTTTACGAGTGCATAAGAGCTAAAGTTCGCAGAGCCTAATTTCAGATTCGTCAAGATCCGTGGGCCGTACTATACTTTAGCGGTGGGCTTTCCGTTGCAGAACAAAAAACGGTCTTTGAAAACTGTTCGTTGTTGAAACGCCAACTAGATGTTACATACAAGTCTTAACTTAACGTGTACTTGTTAAACGAAGTGCTATTTGTGGCACTGAAAGAAGACTGAACATTGTTTGTTATTATTATTATGTATTTGTATATCTCAGGACCCTGAGGTCCTGGACTTTTGGAAGGCGTACGAGGAGCCGAAGCCAACTCGCAGAGGTCCTTTAGATACTTTTAATGGAACGTGATACCAACCGACGATTATCCCTGTACAATGCTAGTGCATCCAAGGACAACCCCCGGTTGGTGAAAACTATTGTGACACATGGAAAAGAAAGACAATAGGGTTATGGTTTTTGGAGTCTTACTGTGTGTGTAGTGGAATGGTTACTAGGAACTATGTTAAAACTATGGCCCTGCCGAAACAATGTCATTAATATCCATCGGTAAAAAGGCAGGGGGTAACTTGCACACTCAATAACTGGGCCCCCAAAAACGGCCGCTAGCACGAAGTGACGTAGCAACAAGAGGGCAACATATTCTGAGATGCTCGAGGAGTGGAGAGGTATACCACGGCTATCAGGACAATCCCGGAAGTACGGTCAAGATCCCTACCAGCACCTTACTAGATTATACATCCTTCTCCTGAGCACGTTTGCTCTTGCGAATCTCCACTCAAACCTGCTGATAAAGGCAAGAGAGGTAGAAGCTCTATTCCTCTTCAGTTTTCACTACGACTGGCCAATAAAGGCAAGCCGGAGATGAAGAACGAATTCTCCCAGGAGTTCGGGTCCGTGGGATCGCTAATACCCATCAGTTCGCCACAAAACTGCCCTGCGGATTGTATCTCTCTTAGTCTGGCCCCTCAACCTTGGCATGTTACGGCAAAGCAAGCACTACCGGTGCACACCAAGGGTTTATAGAAGCGCGAAAGCCCCACCACGACGTCAACGTAAAGATACGGCGATAGGATTATTAATGGGTTGGACAGAAGGGTACCAAATATTACCTACTCATGCATTTCGTTAGTTACGTTATAGTAAACACTGACAGAGTCACGCCCTGAATTGAGATCGACTCCTCGAGGCTATTGCACTAAATCGGGCATAAATCCCGACTCCACTGGTACTGGTACTCTACTGGTACTGGTACTCTACTGGTACTGGTGATCACTTGAAAAAATCCCTAATGTAACTCAATAACACTTTTCTCTACCTGAGAACTAAGCCGTGGATCTCGCTCAACCATTAGTCCAAAGACATATGACGAGAAAGCTAGGCGTAAGATTATATAGGTACTTGGATAGGTTCATATAATAATTATTATTTATGCATCCAACAACTCTTCGAAGTTTGCAGCGTTCTTCTATGATCTCTGAGTGTGATCTTTTATCTACATGACTGTTATAAGGTATGTTCGCCAGCAGCAAGAGTTTTAAAATCACCTGTTCGATAATTCCCTTTATGTCATCACAGCCAAAGCAAATAATTATTGTCTCCCTAGTGATAATGTAGTATGGGCGATCAGTAGGGAATAGTGAGATTTGAATTTGGAACGTCAAAAACCAGACATTCAATTATTGTTAAATGTACGTGCATCATATAAGTTTATTCAAAAATCGAACTCGCCATTAATAAAAGAAAACATTATACAAAAAAAAAAAAAAAAAATACAACCAACTGCAATGTAAAAACAAAAACGTGCAAAATAATTTTGATTTCGGAAGTTGGTGTTTCTGTAATACCTAGTTCTCTTCGTTATTAAACACCGACTTCCGAAATCAAAATTATTTTGGACTTTTTTGTGTTCTTTTTTTTTAAGTCGGTCGTATTTCTTTTTTGCAAAAAGATTTTTATTTCACACTTTTTAGTTGTAGTACCCCTCAGCCAAACATAAATAGATATCTTCCGCCATTCTGTTCTATCATCAAAACATCATGATTCTAATAATACCAAACACGGCTGGGATACACTGATTTATTACATAATTCCGGTTCTTACATGGCTTCATCATCAGATCAGTTCTATGTTTCCCCTCCCTTTCTTCCTTCAGTCCAGTCACCGACTGTATGTATAAACAAAACAATTTTACTCGTTACGACAGTTCTACTATGATTTTTTGTGGAGTTCCGTTATATATCTTCGAAGTTCATCATCAGATCAAAACAATATTTCTTTGGGACTATTTCGGGAGTATAATCTTTCAACCAAATAAAAAAAATCAAAATCAGTCCACAATTGACCGAGATATCGGTTAATATACCTACATATAAAAACGACAGTTCTAGCTAGTATGATTTTTTAAGAGTTTCGTTCTAGATATCTTCGAAGTTCATCATCAGATAAAAAAGATATTTTTATAGGACCAATTCTTCTTTCAATCAAAGTAAAAATTTTCGTAATCGGACCACAATTGACCGAGATATCGGTGAACATAAATCTATACTAATATTATGAAGAGGTAAAAATTTGTAAGTTTGTATTTAGGGGGTAATCTCTGGAACTCATGATCCAATTCTAAAAAAATTTACACTGGTAGAAAGCTACATTATTCCTGAGTGCTATAGGCTATAAATTATTTTTATAACATGTACATTTACCGAGTTATCACAATTTTTGTCTTGCAAGTCGGAAAAAAATACCTCATAAAACAGAATTATTTGCGTGCGCTGCCTAGAGAGTTGCTTAAAATTAAAAAAAATGTATGGCAACCTGATTCGTCTTAATTATATCTACAAAAAAGTCCGCGATATCATATTTCTATCTTTTATATGTTATCTTTTATACTTCTTTATTTGCATTAAAAAAGTATTTTTTCGACATACTTACGTTTGGTTGATTATTTGAGCAACGAAATATTAATTCTTGTCACAATAAATTATTTCAGTATCACAAGGACATCATACAGATAAGATTTGCCATTTACAGTATGTCAATTGGTGATATAGTTTCGGAGATAATATAAAATTACTAAAACGCAAAATGCCACTAGCACAACTTTCATTCGTAGAGCTCTAGATCTATCATGCTTTGTGCAGACGTTTTATCCATTTGCCCATAGATGGCATTCTACAAATACGTCATATTTCTGAATAGCAGTGTTAAGATTTTCCGTGGATTGATAACCCTCTCGAATTATTGTGCTCACGTTGTCGTTAGTTGGAGTTCAAATTGTTGCATGTCAGTCTGTTGCTTATTGGTTTCGATTGTTTCGTTCGTTTGGTTGTTCGTTGATTCGTAATTCGTACTTCGACACTTCGTTCTATCGTAATATTCGTAATTTCGTTGTACGAATTATAACGATATTACGATTGTTTTGTTATAAAGGTGTCGAGTCCCTGATCCATCTCCCTTTGTTCATAATTGTTTTTAAGTCTGTGTAGTTTGTTCATTTGTTGACTAAGAGCATGCCTAAAAGGAAATCGCAACTGTCCCGGCAGACATCACAGACAAGAGCAGTAGCATATAATTTTATTTGTGTTATGATGGATTAAAAATATATTATGTCATCGTACCATTTCAACCCGAGGGTGCCGTAAAAGGCGACTAAGGGATAATTTACCTTGAGCAGACAAGAGAACTTCGGTAATCTTCGAAATTACTGATCCGATTCCAAAAATTATTTTACTAATGGGAAGGTACAGTAATGTCGAGTGTAAACTTATGTTAAAACAAGAAATTTTCCGCGGACGAAGTCGCGGGCAGAAGCTAGTAAAAAATAAAATACATACAGCCGAACATAGAGCCTCCGCCTTTTCGAAGTCGGTTAAAAAAAGTAATCAAAGAGCAGTCAAGCGTCATAGAAAATAAAAACTAAAAAATCTTATTGTACAGTACAGAAATTACTGAATGTCGAGTTTTAAAAGATTAGCTTCTAAATATAACTTATATTTCTTTAAAGTATAGTTTGTTTTCGTAAATTGTTTTTTTAATTATATCACAGATGGTGTAAAAAGTAGAGTATCCAACACGGGCATAAAGCTGTCTTTGTCTTGGGCGGCTTGCTGAAATATTACCATTTTATACACGTATTATGAGGTTATAAAATGATAGATATAATTTCGTGCTTGGTGTCGTAGTGTCATTACAGGCCAGCAGCGCCCAAAGAGAGACGTTTTTCGAATATTTTTCATGAGTTATACGGTTGATTGAATATGTATGACACATCTTTTCCTCCTTACAATTGCTGCAGAATGAATTACGATACTCAAATATAGTCTGACACTCTGACCTACTTATTTACCGCATTGTTCAACAGGATTATTAATGAATATAAAATTTATATAAGTTTTTATTACTTTTTCAACATCCTTTTTAAGTAATTTTGAGGATATCGGTTTTACGCTGCGATTTTTTTATTTAATAGGTAGGTCCTATTGGTATTTCACTAGATGTTAGGCGCCTTTAAATTTTTACACGTTGAGTTCATTTTTTTTTTTTCAGATATATTGTTAAATAGAGTGGTAGTCTAGTCTTACCTTTTGAAGAAAATTCAAAAGTTCCCATGGTAACATCGAGATTAGTGTAGATTTCAACGTCTTCAAAAACTTTAAGATACTTTACAAAAACTAAAGTTAGGTACATTGATGAAGATAAATTATTGATAGAACATTTTTAATAGAAAAATTATTGTGTTAGTAAGTTGATGGATGGATATTACAACGAGATAAAACACCGAGACAAGACAAAGAGGCATAGAATCAACGAGGCAAAATATATTTTGTACCTATTAGCTGCTGCCTGTGGCCAGCTCGAAGCTTCGCCTGCGTGTGAGTAGAAAATTATCCCCGAGATAAAAAAGTATCCTAGCGTTTGAGTGTGAAAACTCACTCTCACAACTTTCGTCTATATAGGGTAACCGGTAATTAGTGAACGATACTTAAACAAGTGATTGTAGTCATGATAACAAACAACTTTTACTATAGGACCAAACCTGAAATCGCGAAAAAAATCTACCAAGTTCAGTACATTTATATTCGCCTAACTGGTCAAAATGTACTGAACTTGGCAGATTTTTTTCGCGATTTCAGTTTTGGTCCCATAGTAAAAGTTGTTTGTTATCATGACTACAATCACGTGTTTAAGTTTCGTTCACTAATTACCAGTCACCCTAAATACTCGTAATATTAGTCAGTTTCTCATTAACAAAACTTTGAATCTGGGGGTATATCCATTAAATATTCTTATGCAATATTGATCTTTACTGACATTATAAAGGTGAAAGTTTGTATGTAGGTACCTAAGTACGTATGTGTGCTATGCCATTAAATCACCACGAGATAAAGGGTCTTGACAGACAGACGGACAGCAAAGGGATCCTATAATTGTTCTTTTTTTTCCTTTGTGGGTACGGAACCTTAAAAAGAACCGACCGTAAAAAAACGCCAAATTTTTTCAGAAAAATATTTTCTGATTGTTTACAAATTCGTGAAGGTACTGCGAACATTGGTACGTAGTATTTGGTCATGCAAATTGGTGTTTACTCTGTTTTACCAAGTAAGGGGTAGTATTTCATAATTCTCATGATTGTTATGATATTTCTTACGGGGAAAACTGCTTGTTAGATATCGCGTATGATGTAGTTAGGACTTGAAATGTACTTACCTATGATACGATGAAATTTATTAGGCGTCACACTTCTTACAGGTATTTGGTTTCCTAAAAAAAAACTTGTGGACGGTTGTCCGGTTTCGTCTACCTACTAAAGTTTACGGAGATCCTTCAACCTGCATAGGCAGACATGAAAATACCTGTCGTCGTTTGAGTTGGAACTAGAATCGTAAAATTATCGTGTGCAGTCATAAAACGGTAAAACTGAAGTATTACGGTTAAGTGCTAGTGAATAAACATTACATTGTTCTGTCCAAATAATCTAATACAGTCTGTTATTATGATATATTGGGTAATAAACTTGAGTATTTTTAACCGACTTCGAAAAGGAGGAGGTTCTATGTTCGGCTGTATGTATTTTTTTTTTATTTATGTTCACCGATATCTCGGTCAATTGTAGACGATTTCCAAAAATTTTGTTTTGATTGAAAGATTTTACTTCTGAATTGGTTCCATAAAAATATCTTTTTGATCAGATGATGAACTTCGAAGATATAGGACGAAACTCTTCGAAACATCATAGCAGAACTGTCGTTTGTATATGTTTGTTTGCCTACATCTCGGTCAATTGTGGACCGATTTTGAAAATTTTTATATTGATTGAAAGATTATACTCCCGAGTTGGTTCCATAGACATTTTGTTTTGATCTGATGATGAACTTCGAAGATATAGAACGGAACTCTTCAAAAAATCATAGCAGAACTGTCGTAACAAGTAGAATTGCTTTGTTTATACATGTAGTCGGTGAGTGACTGAAGGAAGAAGAGGAGGGGATACATAGAACTGATGTGATGGTGAAACCGGAAGGTAGATAAGAACCGGAATTCTGTAATAAATCCGTGTATCCTAGACGTGTTTGGTATTATTAGAATTGTCATGATGCTTTGATGATGGAACCAAACGACCTCGACTTCTCCGTCCTACGTTTGATAACTTAAAATTCACTTCCTATAACGTTCCCTTACACTCTCATAACGTTACACTCTACGATAGAGTGAGTTACAGTGGCGGTTTTGATTATTTGCAAACTGAATCTTATTGGATATTGTGATGTAAAACTGGTATAGTTTTATATCTCAAGTATCTGCACAACTAGACAATATGTGAAATCATTGAAACAAATGAAATCTCGGGAAAATGCAGCTGAGAATTTTATTATAGTATTGACTACCTCAGCGATGTTTGTTTAGAAGGCTGACTCGTGATATTTCCAGCCAAATGCCGCAAAAGCGCTAAAATGTGTTACATCCACATGCTAATGGAAATAAAAGTGACTATATTATACGAAGAAATAGTTTAAAGGACTTAGTATCCCAGCTGAATACATTATTTAAAAAAACCTGTGTCCTCCTTTTCATTCTAATTGCAAATAATAAATAATATGCAGGTTGTATAAAACTGAGGGATTAGATCCTGATGCCCTTTGTTGCGCTCACGTGAAATTATTACTTTGATACAAGTGCAGAAAGTTTGTCATTGCGACCGGGCGGAATTCGCACGAGCCGGAGGCGAGTTTGTTATGGAGCCGAAGGCTGCAGTGACAAATTTGCACGTGTATTAAACAACGTGTTTTCAATATACTTACGAAGACATACTTTCTCTTACAATTCGAAGCATTTTTGACCATTTTGTACTGAAGAAAATTGTCCAAAGTTGCCATTCATTTTAGTTTTGTTTCAGATGGCAGCAGGCTGTCGCAAGTATTTTTGACCTTAATCACAATATCTTGTGGCGGCGGCGTAGCATCTACAGAATTTTCTTTAAATCTTAAATTCAATATTTTTTTCACAATTAACACAAATAAATAGGTTAGATAATAGTATTTAAAGCCTCATGTTAAATAGTAATTTAGCTAATTTTTAACCGACTTCAAAAAGAAGGAGGTTCTATGTTCGGTTCACGGAGCACGCTTCGTGGTTCGGCTGTATGTATTTTTTTTTATGTATCCAATCTTGAAAATATTTTTTTTACTTAAAGTTTATGCTTTTATGTTAGTTCCATAGAAATATTGTTGTGATCTGATGATGAAGCCAGAAGGTAGGCCTGGGCTTGGCTTTTAGAATTGTTATAAAATGTTTTAATGATTAAATTTTATAGTTACCTTACTAGAGAACTTGCAACCACAACTAAAAAGTGTAAAATAAGACACTTTTCAGTTGTGGTAAATTCGAGTGTTTTGAATTGGTTATTAAGTCAATTTAAAAATATATGAATGTGTTTATATGTATGACATATAATAAACTAAAAACCTTCTAAAACACTTGCTTCCTGTGAAAAAAAACTACCTTTCTATGACAAGGTTGTAACTTGCTAGATACAACTTTATTACTGTTGAAGTTGTCCAAAATCTTGGGTTAAATTATGACTAAGCAGCTAAGAATCTAATTTGAGAACACTGTAATAAAATATAGTAAATATTTCAAACACAAAACTATCAGTTCCAAAGATTTTCCAAAGTTGCCCTTATATTAGTTGGCATACTCTTTTTCTTCTTCCTGCCCTTATCCCACATTACTTGGGGTCGGCGCAACACGTTTTTTTCTTCCACTCTATCCTATCACCCGTCACACTATCACTAACTTCCTTTTCTTTCATGTCACATATTAGTTGCCATACTCTAAAATTATAAAAAGTTACAGATTTTATGCGGCTGTTTTATATTTAAATTTCATTCAATGTAAACATGTAAACATTGAATGCAATTTGAAGATCAAAGCCACAACTCACCCAAAATGCAGTTAATTGCTATGTCCGTGTTTTGGGTCACAGAAATTCTTTCTTCTTATTTTATAGAATGCATTTGGGTGCACGGGAATTGCATGACTTGATTCCGCCATCTCAATTCCGCCATCGGACAACTTGACGTAGGGCGAGTATCAACCCTTACGTTGTTGAAACATTTACGGCCCGGACTAGGCGTTTCGCCTCGTCGTTCATACCGCGTACGTCGAGGGCCTGGAACAATTTGCCTGCTGCGGTCTTCCCATCCGATTATAATTTGAGTGTCTTCAAGGCTAGAGTGAATAGGCTCTTAATAAACTAGTGCGACTCACCATCAACGATTGCATCACTGCTTACCGTCAGGTAGGATTGCAATCAAGCACTAGTTTTCAACCAATAAAAAAAAGAGTACCAAAAAATCTCGATCGGTTCAGTCGATTCGGAGCAAATTGGTTGAGCCAACCATAGTCAATTTGTGAAAAAA
Source organism: Leucania comma (assembly GCA_958295575.1). NCBI lineage: Eukaryota > Metazoa > Arthropoda > Insecta > Lepidoptera > Noctuidae > Leucania > Leucania comma. Next base: position 10,409,744 of record OY282469.1, read on the forward strand.
CAAAATTGAAACTGTAACTGCTCTGTTTTGTTATTCAGGTCCGTTTTTTACGGAACCCTAAATTGATCAGATATTTAATAATGTGTAAGACGGAGAAGTCTAAGCAAAGGAAAATATGCTGTGTTGAGCTTTTTAAAAGAAAATTATTTTCCTCATTATTTTCCTAAATATTAAATCTGTATCCTGCAGGAAAAAAAGAAAAAAAAATACGCTCGCATTAGCGTTCTTATATAACGGTAAAGTAAAAGATTTCAGAAGACAAGTTCTAATTCGAAGCAGGAAAAGCCCATTGAATAATTTACACGATGTTTTCAGCAGTTTCAGCGTCATGATTGCTACGTTGTAGGTTTATTTATTATTTATTTATAACAACTACTCTCCGCACAAAAAGTTTAATACTATACGGTAAGTCCGCTCTTTGAGGAGTGGCTGGAAAGAACTCACGGCGTTCTCACCTTCCGCATGGCGCAGGTTCACCGAACACGGTCAGTTCGGGAAATTTCTGCATTTGATTCATGCGGAAGCGGTGCTCGTGTGTCATTTCTGTGTTGACCGCCCGAAGGGCACGGTAGAGGTGTGCCCCGCTTGGACAGAGCACTACCGTGTTCTCGTGTCTTAGAACCAAACATTCGAAGACATATGACATTCACCAACCCGCACTGGGCCCGCGTGGTGGTTTACGGCCCTTTCCCTCTCTTAAAGAAGAGACCTGAGTCCCAGCAGTGGGAACATTAATTTGTTATATAAACAACTATTTATCTCTGAAACAGTTGCTAGTAGAAAAATACAGCCTAGGCAGATCGGTACGTAGTTAATTTTGTCTGATTGCAGTGAAATCAAAAAACAAAAGCGAACCAATTTAAATGTCCGATAACGGCACTTTAGTTTAAGGACGGCAGGTCAGCAGTGGCGATGTCGTAACGCAACACAGCGCTGGATGGATGACAAGGTAGACTCAAGGTAGAGCTCGAGAGAGTGTGCAGGTTTGTACCGAGAAACACAGGACTTGTTAAGCATTCCTAATTTAAAAAAAAAGTTGTCCCACACCAGGAATAATTCCTGTATCATGGGTGCGTTCACCAAATATCTGTGAGTGATACAAATATATTTTCCGTGCGGGAATCGAACCCACGATAAGCAGAGTGGCAGACAATAGCTCAACCACTGCGCAATTTTTTTTTAGGTGGGAAAAGCATCTAAGCGGAGCGGGAGGGTGTGACAGACTTTTATTGATTAAAAACCCACTCCTGTTCGTCCTTTGTCTTCGTTCCAGGGTCCCGGGAACACTTTCACACAACCCACGGACTGCGCTAACTATAGCGACTCCTTTTTTTTTATTCCACTGCTATCACACAACGCCATCTAATCTTCTAAATACATACTTATTATAGATACATTACACCTAAACACGGAACGAATGATCGTGCTCATCAAACAAACATATGTCCTGGGGGCTGGGTGGGAATCGAACCCACGACCTCCGGCATAGCAGTCAGGGTCACTAACCGCTAGACCAACAGGCCAGTCTAAAGTCTCTTTAGGAATAACTTTGTCCAGCTGAGGATGTCTTTCAGCTGATTTGATAATGATGAGGCAGATGTAGTCGCGAGCTGTATTACACTCCTGCACGCATTTCTTCAGGGACTCATTTCATAAAGCGGACGTTTTATGTTTTATTCAACGGCACACTCGACACCCATAAGGTCGAGTAATTGTGTCATTTTTGTGATTTGTTACGTTGCTGGACTATAACTAGTCGAAAAGTTATTGCATAGAGGGGGTAAATTCTGGTATTAAGACCTTCAAGTATCCATAGTGAAATGTTACCTAAATAATGGACAGGACATTAACAAAAGATGGGCTCGGCAATTCAATATCATTTCACGTGAAAAAGATACCTGATACGCGACCTTACAAACAGAAATAGGCCATATGGCGTGGTTGTCCAGGAAGTCCACAGTTTGTGAATTCTACGATGCAACGAAAACTTGTTCAAAGAAATTAATTTCGTACATGCGTATATTAACTCGACTTTTAGAAAAAAAGTACTTTATTTTTTAACTTTATGTTTACAAATCGATAGTGTTTCATGTACCGAATCGACCCTCCACGGGATTAAAACGCGGTCGTTTTAATCCCGTGGAGGGTCGATTCGGTAATAAATAATGTAAATGGATAATGTCTTGATGAAAACAAGGTAGGATTATTACATATATATGCCTGTAGATATCTGTGATACACATTACGATGTATGTAATTAATAATAACATTTAATCTTTTATAGAAGGTTCTTAGCTAGGGTAGTGTAGAGTAAGGTAGAGTAGGGTAGAGTAGGGTAGAGTAGGGTAGAGTAGGGCAGAGTAGGGTAGAGCGGGAGCAAAGCAAAAGCTAGCGTAAATAAAAGCAAAATACCACTGACTAATTAATCTCGAAATGTTAGAAACTATGACACCTACAAACTTAAAATTTGGCAGGTATATTCCTTATAGGGTGTAGACATCCGCTAAGGATTTTACGAAACTCCACCTCTAAGAGGGTCCAAAGAGGGTTTTTTTTATGGTAGTTAAAATCGGAGCGGGAAGTAGTGTGAGACTCTTACTGACTTAAAACCTACCGGAAGTTCAATGGAGAAACTTACTTTCACGCGAGCGAAGCCGCTGGCAAAAGCTAATATACGATATATGTAGTATAATATTGTACAACTTTCACACAACGTAATTTAGATCCAAACTAAGCAAAGCTTGTGCTATGAGTACTAGACAACAGATAAACATATTTATAAATTTCTAAATACATAATGTCTATTATAGATAAATTACACCCAGAACAAATGATAGTGTTCATCACACAAACATTTGTTCGGGTGGGAATCGAAACTACGATCGACGGCATAGCAGTCAGGCTCACTATATAACCATTAGACCAACAGGCCAGTCAACATTAAGTTGGTAAAGCGTACTTGATTTGATAATATGTATCAGGTTACAGGAGTAATGGAGAGGGTTATGATCAAAGTTTCCTTGAACATTTGGCCGAAATTAAATGTACACTTACTCGTACGGCCGCCTAGGCGGCGAAAATATTTTTAAAAATCCAAGCCGTTTCGAAGGAGTTAGGAAAAGTTGCAAAATTGTTAAATATTTTTTTATTAAACAATTAGTATTAATTGTACGAAAAAATCGTATGTGGATAATGTTGTACATGAATCTATTTTAAACATATAATTTTATCAAATCTATTAACGTAGCTGTTACCGAGGAGTTGGCTTCAGAAAGTCACTGTTTTATGGCACTGTTCGGGCGCTTGGGAATTAGTAGCAGTTGTCGTTGCTCATAGAACAAACTATTGATGGCGCCGAAAGTTTCTGAAGTTGCAATCGCGTACCGGAAAATGCAGCGTTAGAAAGACTCTCACATGATGGACTGATGACCTGGTGACGGTCTCGGGATTCCAACGGATACGACGCATAGGACCGATCGTTGTGGCTAAACTTTAGGGAGCCATAATAAGTCTTTTAGTGAATATCTTTCAGCTGAAATGACGATAATGATAAGGTTACAATACGCTTATGTTGACGTAGTTGGAATAAAATTGCAAAACCTTAATTCCTCATACCTAATTAAAAAGGCCCACTTTCAAAAATATCTTCGATAAAATGAAATAACGGTTGGCATCTGGCGTTTTGGCCGTTAATATTAAGCGGCGCCGCTCGAATTATAACATTTTCCGCTGGAACCTTGAAACAGGTATTATTCCTTAGAAAATTTAATTACTTACCAACCAGAGGGCACCTTAAAGCCGATTAAATGGTAAAGTTTGCTCTGCTAATTCGTTTTTAAGACTTATGACATCAATTCTGTTTGATTACCTACGTACATTATTGCGCAATGAGTTCTTCTGTTTAGGGACTTCCGCGAGTGGCCAATACATGCAAAATGCCTGTTGTGTGACAATGCATACCGAGGTACTTACTACAAATAAAATTATGAGTTGCGTTACTTTAATTATTCTTAAATCTATTTATATACCTACTAAAATAATATAATTTATATATTTTAATTATAATAATATAATTTATAGTGTTAATATAGTTCTTGGTAACCAGTCAGACTTCTAAAACTAAAAAAATATAGGTAGGGCTATGACCCAACCTATATTTTTGTTTTGCAATATTTTCCCTCCAACCGAGGGTTGTCTTTGGGTACACTAGCATAGCGCGAACAAGGATAATCGTTGTTCTAATTTTTTATTATTAATAAATCGGCAGGTTTACTATTACAGTAGCGTATCTATAAGGTGGTAAGGCTGACAAAATACCACGGGAAATTGATCCTTTTCTTGTATATTATAGAATATATATAATAAATCTTAATAATTTACTTGAATTTGTATATGTACTTCTGAGCTCAATGCCTCTTGGACCGGGGGCCCTAAGGGTCCCGTGGCATTTTGCCAGCCTTGCCATCCCATAGTTACGCCACTGTACGTACTTAAAGTTCTTAATCCATTTTATGCACCTCACGCGAATAGAGTTGAGAATATCGTTAGGCTCGTGCGACCTTTAAATTGAACCGTTATGTAAATAATGGAAATAGGGCTGCGCGATTGTTCGAAAGAGTTACCGTAGGCCTGCAACATAAAGAGCAACTGAAAGAACTTAGTTTAGTCAGTAAAGCGGGAACTACATTAGACCGATGCACACGTGTGTTGCGCCTGATTTGTACGTAGAACTACGTCGCGTGGCGTGATTCTAATGTAGCTCTGTAAGTCTAGTTGCCACATAAAATGTATGGAGATCGGCGTATGTGGTCCACGTGTGCCCAATGTAGTTCTACCTTAAAGTATGTCACTCGCTCTCTCTCTACTCAAAGAGGAAGGAGTCATTTTTTATTATGAATAGGTTCGCGTTTGTAAGCGATGATGTGGCCACACAAAAACAAAAATAAGCATCATAGTTGACTGCTGCCAGAAGTTTCATCCGTGTGATAGCAGATAATTATCCGAAGAAAACACATTCTCGTGATAAAAAGTATCCTATGTGCATTCTAGGACATGGTCTACCAGGGTACCAAGTTTCATCGAAATCATAGGCGCATCTATAGACTCACAAACTTTCGCATTTATAATACTGCCGCCTTCGATGAAACATGTTTCATCGAAGACTGCCGCACTATTTATAAACGCAGTAAAGACAACACCAACAACAACAACAACCTTTCACGTTCTTTACTGCGTATATAAATTGCGCGGCAGAGTATTAGTGTTTGTGATGTGATACTAATTTATTTAGATATTCCATCGCATATTGCTTTTTCATTTTAATACAAAAGTGTTCATTGAATGGGACCTACCAACAAGCATCGTTCTGAAACAGTAAAGCACCTTAATTCTAAGTAGGTAAATGTAAAAAAAAAAAACTGTACGTACTGTAGATAACAAATCCTTAATTCAGAAGGCAAAATTAAGAAAAAGGAAGCCCATGTATTTTCTTTTATACCTAGAAAGCTTTTATTTTATTCACTTCTGCCCCTCAGGATTAATTCTAATTAAATAATTTCCGTCATTTGAATTATTTAGAGTAATCCTAAAATTTTTTATCACGCTTTTATAAAGTTCACTGGTTAAGTTAAATAGATAAGTACTTCTGCTTTTTTTATGTGCGAAACTTGTCTAATGACTTCTTCCGCTCTAGGCCGGAGCGGGAGGGCGTGTCAGACTTTTATTGACTAAACCCACTCCTATGTTTCTACGTTGCCTTTCATTTCAGGGCCCCGGTTTTCCTTTCAGAAGCGAACCCATGGCTCTAGGCTTCGACACAGCTGGACCTCTACGGTTTTCGGTAAATCCTAGAAAGGAAACATATTGAAACTTTTTTTCATTTTTGTTATCGCTCCAATTGTTTTTTTAATGGCTCAGCTTCCAGTTAAATCTGAATACTTATTTTACCAGTATTTTGTCGTTCATTATATTGCAGATATTCAAATACACCGTTAAATTGTGATCGTTTTAATCCGGTGGAGGGTCGATCTAGTACATGAAACACTCGATTTGTAAAGATAAAACTAAAAAATAAAGTACTTATTTTCTAAAACTCGAATTAAAATACGCATGTACGAAATTAATTTCTTTAACTAAACTGGTCAATGACCTTGTAAGTATTTGTCGGTCGTTGCGTACATACTAACTACTTACAGTTCATTGGCCTCGCTTAGCTGATGTTTACTTACATAAATTAATTTCGTACATGCGTATAATCGACCTTCCACGGGATTAAAACGACCAAAATTTAACGGTGTATATTTACTATTAACGCGCAGGGAAGCCGCAGAAAGAGACTTTAGTCATCAATATAATGGGAACCAAGTTGCGGGAGAAAGCGTATTGCTTGTACTTAAACGTGCATGATTCTAGGGTAGTCTATGATATTCAGCAATCCTGCAGCTTGAGAATTTTATTAATGGATTTGTTCCATAAAGCTAATTCTCGTAGAATCATACATAAATCGAGTTTCATGATTTTTTGACGTCCTTGTCACGAGTGGTCACATTTGTGAAACAGTGAAACTCCCCTATAGTAATAGACAGTTTGTGACTACGAAAACTCCTTAAAAATACAAACCTCTAAAAGGGTCCAGAATATATCAAACCAGTGCTATATTATTTTTATATGAAAAGTAATAATTCAGGAACTGATACCATTAACATTTTGTTGCTCGGTTACATTTTATACAAATGGCGGTTTACGGCAGTAAAAAAGACAAATTACGTGCAAACGTGCGTAAACAAAATGGGATACCTATAGAAAACAAATACATTGGATCAAAGTGGATTTGGTATTCCTAAATACTTCATTTTCCTAAGTGTTCTTCTTTGTATGATTTACACAAGAGAAGTTTTTACACACTTGACCTAAAAATACTCGCATTCTTCTTTCCCTCATTTTTTGATTAGTAAACAAGATTTTAGTGTCGATGTCCTACGGGACTTTCTTTTCTACGAGATAAGAATAATCATGTATGTATACCTAATATCTATAGATATTATTTTTAAGAAATTGAAACTGAATTAAGTAGGTAATTAACGGTGATAAATGATATTTATTTTTGCAAATAGGTTTTTAAAAACACTTTTATACGTCAATAAAACACTTTTACACGTTAATTAAGTGAGTAATTAAACAGTATAAGAAAAATAGATAACGATTGACAAAAAAGGAACGAGCAAATCTTCATTCGGTTACGGTATATGGACCTGGTTCTTTTTGCTATTTATTTCTCGTATTATCCTCAAACATAAATGTAAGTATAAATTACGTTTCATTTCTGCCGAAAAAGAAGAATAAAAAATGAGTGATTGTGTTTGTGATTCCCATTGTGACACCCTATTAATTTTAAGTTCTAGTAATTTTATTTTTGGTGTACAATAAAGAATACATCTATCTATCTATCTATCTATAAAAGCCTTCAGCTTTGGTTTTATGCATTCAGTTTATCTATAAACTAAAGAAGGTTTTTATTTTTGTAGTCTACTTTATTGTAATAGTTTTATGGTCGTCCCAAATTAAGGAAAGCCTCTTCTGTTTCACTGGGGCGCCTGCAAAAGCCAGTGTGGGATTTTCCAACGACTGATGGAGTATGGAGTCTAGTTTTATGCTCGGCAAAGAGTTTCAATTGACAGAAATCTATCGACTTCTTGTGACACTGCACTGCCACTAGCGAGACGGACGTTAACGGAAATATTTGTATACTAAAAACAGAACTGAGAATTGAATGGCTGAATATGTTTAATGTGTTTTTGAGATGGGTTAGGGTAGTTTTACAATACTGTTGGGCATGGGTGACAGACATATTTTTTTGCAGTCTAACAAAAATTGGATGAGTACAGTCTTAGTTTCCACTTAGACAATCTAAATGCCTGTTTAAGGAAATATCCTTATATATTCATAAAGCTACATACCTACATAGGTTCTTAATATTATTCTGAAGGAATCGCAAATCTATGAATTATTCATTTGTATGAGAGATATTGAGCGTAGAAAGAACCATAAAGTTGTTGTCAACCAAATGGAGGAAAAAATGTATTTCAGAGGTAACTATTAGTTACGTACCTAATGAAATATTCCCTATTGCGTTCAATTAAGTACCTAATCGCAAAAATAAGAGCTTAGAATACTGAAGAGCTCACTCAACTGAGCCGCCACGTAGGAATTGGAAAGAAAAGAGTATCTATACACCGTTAAATTTTGGTTGGTTTAATCCCGCGGAAGGTCAATTCGGTACATGAAACACTATCGGTTTGTAAAAAAATATAGTTTAAAAAAATAAAGTCCTTTTTTTTAAGCTCGAATTAATTTACGCTTGTGCGAGCGCTTATCTTTAAGTAAACGTCAGCTGAGCGAGGCCAATGTTCTGTAGGTAGTTAGTACGCAACGATCGAAAACTACCTACAAGGTCATTGACTCGTTTACTTGAAGAAATTAATTTCATACATGTGTATATTATTTCGAGTTATTGAAAAAAGTACTTTATTTTTTAACTTTCTCTTTACAAATCAATAATATTTCATGTACCGAATCGACCCTCTGCGGGATTAAAACGACTAAAATTTAACGGTGTATATTTGGTCGTTAGTTGATTGGTAGACACTGGTCTATCTAAGGAGTATCGTGTTGCATAGTGACCGGGATGTGGAGGTCTCATAGGCATTCGCTCCCGTAAATCACAGGTATAGTACGTGGCAAATAAGTTGAGCCATTTGCTATGGTTACGCGCAGCACCAATTCGGTTACTGCGCATTCAAGGTCTACCGTCGTGATGGTTCAACTTGTGTGACGAGGATTACAACCGAACTTCTCAATCGAAGTGGCAGGCTACGCGTAACCATAGCAAATGGTTCAAATTATTTGCCGCGCACTATACATCCTGCTAGACAGGAAGCCGAAAAGCCCAAAGGCAGTTGGGGAAAGGAGATGATAGTTGAGTGGTACAGGTACTGGATATATATATGTATCTGGATATATGTAAGACGCTATAGTTTGCACTTTTTTTCTCTTTCTTAGTTAAAAATAAAACGACATTACTACAATACTTTTTGCTAAAAGCGGATTCTATCGCTTGTTATTATAATGTTTTTCCTGAAAAGGCCCGCTATACAATAACAAATATTGGGACATGAAAGTAAGATGATGGTCTTGGTCTATAGATTTAGTTATTATGGAATTTATTAGAAAATTTAAATATTTAAAACGAATGAAAGTAAATGATATAAATTCATGCTTTCTAAGATAACTTAATTGATATTGACGAAAATAGTGAGATAGATACATATATAATCTAATACCTAATCGCGAATAAATTTATGAATGCTATAGGAATACATAATGCTGACGTTCTTAACTGCAAATCGTTGAAGACATTTCTTGTATTCATCGACATAGGTTATTTTAGCAAGTCAACAATTTTTATCTGTATTCAAAGAGATTTAAAAAAGAGATACTATAGAGCGGACATCAGAAGAAATGTCTTAGAAAAACTGTCATCCCATGTCATCTAGCTTTCAATAGTAAACATGCGAATTAATTTGTAATTTACATATTTTTACGCTATTTGTGAAAATTATTGAATTCTAATTAATTACAGAGTAAATACGAAAAATATTTACGAAAATAAACTGAAGTTAGGTCCAGTCGTCCACACTAGACTGAGCGACTTACTACCTAGGTACAAGTCTCGAATTACGATTTTGTTCGCTATGTCCTGTCTATTGGTAGTATATATTTAATGTCTTTGTGTGTATTATTTTTGTTCTGTTAGTTTGAATATCAGATGAGATGTCAGCGTACAAAATAGTTTCATTTATCAATGCGGCTATCAGGTCTTTGGCACTTAGAGTTATTGAAAATATTTTAGCTTGTTTTCACCTTTATGAATGTACAAAATCGTGTATTCCATTATATATTATAAATCAAAGTGGCTTTGCCCATATAAATTAGAAAATTATTCCAATGAAATAGGTATGCTTTCGAGAATAAATCCTATGTGCAATTCCGGGTTATGGTCTACTCCTATACCAAATGTCATCAAGATACAAGATAGATATGTTTTTATTTTTTCAAAACATGTGAACAGTTCATAGGACTTGAAAATAATAAGAGGTGGCTACTTGATTTGCCACTCATATAAAGCTTGAGGACTAATAAACATTACATGCAAACTCTCATCGCCTTCATAATAAATTAGTGTGATTTGGGCATTCATTTAAGGTGGCCCTTTCCCCGCTCGCCTATCGTTAACGTCGAGCGTGGTTTAAAAGCTTGTTGTTTCATCTAAAGCAATCCAACGTGATTTTTGATGGAGAGGCATTGCGAAAAAAGAGATATAACGCTTAAAAACTTTGTTGGTATTCGATAATTCGGATTCAATTTACTCTAATATTTCACAAAACTTGTTTCAAGAAATACAGTTTTTTTAAAACCCTTAAGTTTTTGAGAAAAATTATCAACACTTAGAATCTCGATTAAATAATATACAAGGATTCTATAGAAGTACCTACTTTTTTATATTTTTAATATTAAGATATTAAAAATATCAAAAAGTACTTCTATTAAAAATATAAAACTGTATCTCGAATTGGCCGCTCTTGACAATAAAACCATAATCAGGTTGTTAGAGTATTGTCTGTATGTCACAAATTAAGGAGATAAGTGAAGTTCTTAATCCAATACTGTAATGTGCCATATTAACGACTGTGTAGATACAAGTAATAATATACAATAGTCACTTGATAGAATTATGCAGTCACTCATTAATGTTTCACAATACGTACTTGAGCATTTTTTACTTCCATTTAGTACCAACCTACGACAAGGTCGACTGCAATAAAACGTTTACCGTGATTCCAACAACATATCTAACCTACTATAACATCGTGCCCCTGAGTAATATTCCCAAATTATGCGTTGAAGTCATTTAAACAAAGTTTACGAACACATTTAACTTTTCACATTTTTGTTCCCAAAAAAAAAAAACATACAAAACACGTAAACCTCACAATTGTATTCTGTTCAAGAAATCCTCACAATTGTATTCTGTCTTTTGTGATTATACTTAAGGAGACCTCTATTTCTACATGGAAACTAGTCGTCGTAAAATGGACCTATTTAAGAACTACGTGGCTAGCATTCGGTCTCGAAAATGCTCAAAATAACTCTCTATATGCTCGATTAATTTGCGCGGCGCGTCGGGCGGTTCGTCGTACATTGCCATATCTTTGTGTTTGCGCTAGCGATGACGCGGCCCGCTGCTGCAATGTACGACGAAATGACCAAAGCGCCGCGCAACGCGCCGCGTCTCCTTAAACACGGCCTATTTTTACGTAGATAAAATTGCTTGCTTGAAGTAATCTCCCGAACCCATCTTAATAATTTTGCTGTAGGAAAAATGATGTGCACTGACTGGAAATAAATTGTCCCTTTTAATTAAATCTTATTCTTTGTGTTATGTACACTCGGAAAATATTATTGATAGTAGCTTACATCGGACGATTTATTTCTATTTTCTCTTCTCTTGGTAGTTATTGTGCAAGCGCGGAAAGAATAATTTTAGTGTTCAATAAAGAATGTCATAGGTTAGCGATGATTTTCCTGTCTCCAAATTGTATACTGATTTTGATAGATTTTGGGAATAGTATACACCGTTAAATTTTGGTCGTTTTAATCCCGCGAAGAGTCGATTAGGTACATGAAACACTATCGATTTATAAAAAAAAAATTAAAAAATAAAATACTTTTTTTTTAAAGTCGAATTAATTTACGCATGTGTGAAATTAATTTCTTTAATTAAACGTCAGCTGAGCGAGGCCAATTAACTGTAAGTAGTTAGTACGCAACGACCGACAACTCCCTACAAGGTCATTGACTCGTTTACTTAAAGGAATTAATTTCGCACATGCGTATATTAATACGAGTTTTTGAAAAAAAAAATCTACTTTATTTTTTAATTTTTTCTTTACGAATCGATAGTATTTCATGTAACGAATCGACCTTCCGCGGAATTAAAACGACTAAAATTTAACGGTGTATAAATCCGCTTGTCATTGCATTGGGAGACCAGTAAATAAAATAATGTAAGTACCATAAAAATGAAATATGAATCCTTCGAAATCCTGCACGACTGTTTTTAAATTATTTTATTTTTTGAAAAAATATATATTTAATTCGACATCTCACTGTTAAATTACGGAATACGTTAATATGGTAATTAACTAGGTAATCAGCAAAATACATGGTACAATCCGTAAAAGTGTTGACTTAAAGTAGCAGATATCTCCACTTTACTTAATTAATCTGCATATTAACGGATCCATCGTTAAATCACGGAAGACATTGACTCTGAAAGTAAAATTAAAAAAAAAACTCTATTTACATAATGTGAATACAGTTCATAAGCGAACTATTCATTTAAATAAAATTCTATCTAACAATTTAGACAAGAATATTTCGTATCTAACGTATTAGTAAATTATGTCTTTGTACAATAAATCGTAAATGGAAATAAATGGGTTTCAAAATCTTAGTTTTTGAACCAACCAGCGCGTAAATTGGAGTTAACGCTATCATTATAAGAACTTTAATATTTTTTTCACTTTAACGGACTTAATCAGATTTGCAAATTAACAAGTTAATGTGCATTGTAATAGATTTACGCACATTAGCGATAACAGACATAATCATCTCGAATAAATGACTTAAAGTGTAGTGAGTGCATGCCCATACAAGTCTATATAGGAATACTAGGTGGCGGGAGGCGAGGCGGTGCGGAGTGGGAGCCGGGTGGCTCTAATGAGCTGTGACCTTCATTCTCTTTGTATCGAGTACTGACTAGTTAATGACAGAAAAAGCAATTTCTAATAATAAAACATCAACCTAAAACGATTGCTAGATTCTGACACAATCTGGCAATTGTATTGATAAAGGCACTGTAATTTATAAATATTGACATTTAAAGCAATTACTTGAAGTAACTTTGTGGCCCGAAGTGCCCGAAACAATTTTATGAAACAAGTTAAAATTCAAGCACAATATTGAAGACTAATAAGTCCGTTACTATTCCATTTTACATAATTGTGTACCCATATTTGCCTAGTTTGAAGGATATAAGAAAAAATATGTAATAAATTAAATTAAAAGAATAAATGATATGCCAACTGAATAAATGAGTAGATAAGCCATATCGATGCTTCCGGCAACAAATGTCGTAAACGCCATTTTGGCGAAAATGAGTTAAGAATGCAGCCCTACTTAATTTTTGGCGCTGCGTCGATCTAAAAATGTGAAAAAAATATTCGCCTAAAAAAAATACTTTTACACCCAAAATTTTTACTAGTATAATCAAGATTTTTTAGAAAAGAGGGTATGTATAACTCATATTACTTAGAACCGAATAACCGTGCAGGTCGTATAATACAACGTACAAACAGCGGTCGGTCGTAAAAACATGAATACATAATTAATTGTAATTACACCCCACAATCATTTTTAAAACGTAAGCTCTGCTGAGAAAATACAGAAGAAATGTTAGAATTACAATATACTCGAGTAAAGCAGTTGACTCCAAAACAGCTATATACGGATAAACTACCAATTACCGCAGCTAAATACAAAGATCTGCAACAATTGTGTGATCAGGGGACAATACACAAACGGTTTCATGCCGAATACAAACAGCTTCCTTGTCAGTCTCATAATGTCATTGATACTCTTCCTGAGTAGTCTCAGGAACGAGAAACGAGGAAGATGAAATTTCTGATTAATTATCTTCTATCAGAAAATCAGGTCTTCAAATTTCTGGTTAATAATCTTCTATCCAATGACAGAAGATTATTAATCAGAAATTTGAAGACCTGATTTTCTATAACTCGTCGTCGTATTATGTTTTGCATCTACTTTTTTATTATCTTGTCGATAACACTTTCCAATTTTCACCAACGACACTAAAAGTTAGGTAGACCATAGTACAGAAGCTTTCCGAACAAACAAGATCTAGAAAGATGAACTACCTAAATTTTTAAGGGCGTTGGTGAAAATGGGCATTGTGTATTAAAATTATTAGAGCGGTAAGCTTGGTAGAATGTTTACTTATATTTTTTTGTAATTCATTATCAATACGTTTTAAAAAAATGTCGTGGTTATAAAATCTTCTTGAAATCAATGAAACAAAATGATTACTTAACATTTTGAATTATGTCTGGCTGGTTAGGTACGCCGTTGGAGGTAGAACACTATAGGCATCTTGTAACAAACGCTTGATTAAATTATACGGGACGATGCCTATAATATACTTACTTAAGTGTATTTTTATACCTTTAGGACCTGCCAGGTCCTAAAGGTATAAAAATTTCGAGCCGCGACACAAACAATGATGATGAATGATAATTGATGTACAAGATCCTCTAATGGAAATTTAAGTGATTGGTTTAGACATTTTTTTACTTTGAATTTGTACTAGTGCCTTGCTTAACCATTATTTTGATTAAACGATGACGGTCAATGAATAAAAATCCTTTTTTAATTATGTCAATTTGTGTTTTATTTTATTGTTTTTATTACAAGTAATGAAAACTCAACTTACAGTCTTAAATTCATTGATTTGCTTCAGATATTTCCATGTTTGTTACATACCATCCCATCAGATCGTGGTGTTTACACTCATTTTTATTTCAGTATATGGTTTTTAAAACCAAACCCAGAACTATTGTATTTAAAAACTGGTGCATACTTCTAACTTCCGTTAGACAAATCGTTCTCCATTGATTTGTTAGTGGTCGTAAATACCAACTTCTTGAATTTTCTGGGGCGTATGTCCAAGCTAACTTTTAAAATAAGGCTTTGACATAAATAGCAATAATATATTATGAAACACCATCGTATTTTACGTATTTCTTGTATAGAACACAATTTTACAACTTTTAAAGTTAAAAAGATATAAGCCAAAAACGAAATTATTTTTTGTTTTTCGTTGATTACCAAAAGTGCTATTTTGGTGTTTACGACCTTTGTTGTCGGAAGCATCGAATATGTGATGTATAAATGAAAGCGATACCCACATACCTAATTCTAACCATAGATGGGGTATACCGGTTCCCCAACAAACTATATTATAAATACCTAAAATTTACGGTTTTATTTATCAATGTTACAGGTAGGTACTCCTCTAAATTACTTAAAGGAATACCTTTTGAAATCAGCGTTAGGCTGTAAACAGGCCGGCCCTCTTGGGACAGTCACTTTCATTTTGGCAAATAATTCAATCATTCTCAGTAAAATTCTAAATTAAACGTTTGGTATTTGGATGACAGACGTAGCAACCTTTCGAAATGAGAAATTTACTTACTCTCCATCCACTTGTTAATCCACTGACAGACAATAGTGTGTCTGTCTGGGTGTGTATTTTGCAAAGGTAGTCCTTTGTAAAATTTAACACAAAAGCACCAAATATCAATATCATTATCTCCCTAGCCTTTTCTCAACAAGTAGTATCATATATTTGGACTTATAGATAATACGAGTATATTGCTTTTGGTCCGTTATTTACATATGGACTTGCCATCTTTTGATACACCCACACGTTTTGGAAAAATGAGATCTAATCAGTAGTTACTTTCTTTTCTTCGATACTAAGCATGTATTTGCATGAACCAGCATAGTAGCGAGCCTCGCTTTCCATCCGCTTATTTGGCCTGGGGGGTCTGCAAAATTACAAGTCTTAAGTTTGTTGGCCTTCCTCTCCTAGGTCCACAGTATATACGAGTATTGATACATTAATTCGTAAGGATTCCAAACATGATGCCATGTTTGACAAATGCGTTGAATGCTTGGATAGTGACTTGTGCCATGGACAGCAACAGGCTTAGCCAAATTGATAATACACCATCGTTAACGCTAGTAAAAAACTAATCGAATGTATGGG
The DNA here is from genome assembly GCA_958295575.1 of Leucania comma. NCBI lineage: Eukaryota > Metazoa > Arthropoda > Insecta > Lepidoptera > Noctuidae > Leucania > Leucania comma. The sequence continues at coordinate 10,425,708 of OY282469.1, forward strand.
AATGACATCATCTCAACGCAATTCGTAGCCAAGTTTACATCGTTCAAAATTGACAGAATGAAATGAAATGCAACGTTTCTACAATGATCATCGCTAAATCCTGTAGTATAAATTATATTTACGCTGAGGCGTTTCGATTGTAGAAAGAGATTCGAAACGGTCGCAACTTGACTAGGATTGCTGACCTGTCCTCCCAAAGACGGTGAGTAATGCGTTATTCAATACTGCTGAGCGCACATTTTTGCAGGCTGTGGGGGAATAGGAGTCGGGTTTGTGGCTTTATGTACTTCGGTCGTCGGCACTATGAAGGGATTTCGAATCTTTTTGGCTGTGATCTGTCTACGCTTTGGCAACTTGTGTTGTGCCACGTAGGTGCTGCTGCGGTGAAACTATTGTAAGCCTCGGGCACCATGGCCTATCCTACTGTAAAAGCGTTGGCTGAGTAGCTTGACACGTCAGCATCAAAGATATTAATTGTCAAGGTCTTGTCATCGCCACCATATCAGCGATATTAGAACCTAGCGGCTGTCTCAGCGCTCTAATGATGGGAGACCAGATGGCATAACGTTGCTACCGGGGAAAGTCTGAAACAGAATGTTTTTACTATGCCATAGGTTATTTACTGATGTTATGATTTAACAATAAATTACAGTTCCGTTATATCATGTTAAAAAGGCATATAATAATGGGCGTTGGTCTTTATATTACTTACGAATTATACTAACACCCTTTCAAATATAGGACAATCGAGTCAAGAGAATTATAAGCGTTAAAAGTATATAATTATTCAATAATTTAATAAATCCTGGATCGTGTAATAGTAAGCTTTATCGATTAAGAAGATACGGAATTTAGGTCTGTAGTGCTCAAAATTTCAATTATTGTAAATTTTTGATGCCATACTAAAGAAATTTTTGTCAAACAAGCCAAAAGTCGGTTGGGTTCTAAGTGTGGGACGCAACCTACCGAAACCCATGTGCTATCTTATGATCCAAGTATGGCGAGCTGTGATGCCGCTGCTGCTGCGGTCGCTAAGGCTCTCAAGCGGGCTAATATTTAAGTTATGTGTGTACATATATTGTAGTAATTGAAAAATCTCTGATCAAAATATGCAATCAAATCTAACGTTAAAGGTCCCCAATCACGATTGGTTGACATCAAATATCACCCAATAACGATTAGGGATCAAAAAATTTAACTTCAATTAATTAATTGGGTATTTGGCGTCTTCTAGAGTTGGAGAAGAAATAGAAATAAATAATAATTGAGCATAATTGAATTTAAAGGCATGGGACTTTCTTTGGCTAATTTCGTTGTAGTCGCTCCCTTGTAACAGACTCAGATGATCTCTTCTTTTATATTTTTCTCACACATTATATTTTTCCTTTGAGTCCCTTTCTGCTTCTCCATCCATCATCTGTAATAGACATTCAGTTCATGAGACAACAGAACGGTTCCACCATTCACCACTGACTGCGACGATTACTCTTATTCTTTTTGTCTCTCTCCCCAATAAATTAGAAACTAACTAAACAAGACATTGCGGTAACTAAGCCTAATAGTTTTGGACTATTATGGCGGTGTAAAGTGACAATGTGACAGCGGACTTAGCAAAAACAATGGACCCATGTCTTCTGTAATACGGCCTGTTGGCGAACAATCGACCCTTAAGGAGCAACGACGGCTTAAACTGCCTGCTTACATTTTAACTAGCTATTGCCGGCGGCTGCGCTCTCGCCGCCTATGGCCTTTTTTTTGAGTTGGAAAATCATTACTTAAATTACTTCTTCCGCTCTAATTCGAGCAAGGAGTGTCAGACTTTTACTGACTAAAACCTACCTGTGTTCTTCCAGTTGTTGTTTTCGTTTTAAGGTCACTGTAACTATTTCAAACATTCCCAATATCTCTAGTACACATTGGTCCTGGTGAGGCGAGTCTTAAAATTGTCATGAATGCGATGTGAATAACTATAAAATCGTTATTTTTTTTAAAAACCCCGACAATCCTTTCATCAAAATGAAATGTATAGAACTGGAAAAGACGAATCTAATGAGCCCAAACTCGATGGGTTTACTAGTAGGCATTCAGTTCAAGCATCTGATATTTGTTATCATGAGAAATCTATAGAACTGGTCAAGACGATTCTAATGAGCTCAAACTTGACGGGTTCACTAATAGGAATTCCAAAGTTTCATCAGCTACCTCCCAGTCACGGCATCAGGGGAGCCCAATCACTGGTTTTTTTTCCGTTTCTAGTTTTCTCTGAATAAATAAATAAAGGAATCTTTGTAATGAGGGGTCAGTACTTGCAGAGATTAGGTACGTAAAGAGGTCCCGAGATCAGTACTTGCAGAGATTACGTAAATGTAATCTCTGCAAGTAATGATCTCCTGAACCTTTTAAGGTTGCAGAAATTACGTACAGTGTCCGATATTTACGTCAATGACAATGTGTTGATTATTGCTTCAATCATTCTAAGTAGGTAAACGATTAATTTTTTCATCAATTGGCGTCAGTCACGTAAATTTATATTGTCATTTGCGATTCAATCGCATCATTTGAACAAACAAACAATTTTATCTTTTGAATATATTGGTTCCTTTTGTATGTAGGTGTGTTTATTAAGAATAAATAAGAAGCTGTTTGCTAGTCCTAACGAGAAAACATTTTTCCTTGGAGTGTTATTGTAGACGGTTATAGGAAGGGTTAAGAACCTTCCTTCCTAATCTGCCGAGGAGGTCAGACCCGGAGCTACGCAGTGTACTTAATTATTTCTAATAAGAAATTAAGAGAAAGGTTTAGGTCTATTTTTTATTTAATAATTCATGTGCAAATTCCGTTTTCTTTTCTCTTATATAATAAAAGAAAAGAAGACGGAAACAGAAAAATAGGTTCATCGGTGATGCTTATTTCTACAGAAATCTCTTCCAGCATACCTGCGAAAGGGGAATTGGAAAAAAAGACAGCGTGTGTAAAAGTGATAGGAAAAAAGAAAAGTACAAATAAAAAAGTTATCAATAAAATATACAATATAAAAACATATTATACTATCATAAATAAGATGCACATAGTAGAATAAATAACACAATAATACATACTGAACAATAAATTAATAATATATAAGATTTTAATATCAATAATAATACGTACTTACTTATAAGCAACTACGACGATATAGAAAGATAGTGTTCTTTCAGTAGTATTCAAAAGAGTGTAGAAAGCAAAGGATGGCTGAAGTAAGTGAGTTTTAGTCAGTAAAAGTCTGACACGCTCTTTCGCTACAATTAACCAGGGGCCCAAGACTGCTATTTTTGTAAATTCGTCATTCTAACACTGCTATTCCTATTCAATTCCGATTCCATTGTCATTTTGCTAAAAGCAGCTAAAAGTCTGTAATCTGCAAAATTCATATTGACCGCTAATTGGTCGGTCAGTGGTCTTTTAGCTGTCAAAATCAAAGTGACATTACTGCTTACTGTTTTTATTTAGAGTGGCCGCCGGCCCGCGTTTTCAGTGTTTTGTTGTTGTTGTATCAGTGTTTGGTTTTTGTTATGTTTTTGTTATGATATAAGGCAGACATTTATTTGTCATTATGTAGATAAATACGAGATTACCATTCTAGTCCATCTCTTACAATGGAGTGTCAGTGGTTGATCATTGGAAAGTCATAATGACGCCATTATATTAGTAGATTACGAAAATTGTCAAAATTAACAATTATGAAATTAATGATAAACCATTCTGACACTATTATAATAGCAGACTTGAGGCCCAGAGCGGGTGAAGCTCTTTGCCGAATTAACCCCTTAAACCCTGTATTCTAATTCTTCTTGGAGGTTACTTTCCGCATTCCAATCGACTCTGCAGCAAATGACAACAGAAAAACAACCTTCTATCCATGTCAGTAAATAACCACCTATAACTGTCAATTTTATTACGTCCAGTGTATTGAATGAGGTTAAGGTTCATTTTGCGTGACAATCTTGAAAGATGAGGGTACATACCTAGATTAAAAACAATATAACAAGGTATAGTACGCGGCAAATACATGAACATTTGCTGTGGTTGCGCGCGGCCCCCCACTTCTATTGGGACCCGAAAATTGGTTACTGCCGAATATCTATGGTTACAGTGAGTGTATTCGTGCGTGTAAAATATTTTTCTTTCTTCTTCTTAATTAACTGTGCATTCAATGTGGACCGTCATAATGATCCAACTTTTGTGAAGAGGATTATAACCGATTTTTGGGTCTCAGTCGAGGTGGAGGGCTGCACGTAGCCGTGGCGGATAGTTCAACTTATTTGCTACGTACTATATGCCCATTTGTCAGGATTGAGGAGCTGCGAGATATTATTTGAAGGAGTTAAAGAAAGAAAGAAAGAAAATATGTTTTATTTTGCCTTAATAGACGCACAAAATATAAAAAAATCTGCCAGCCATGTGTGAACCGGGCATTATTGTGTTGCACCATAGACAATAGGCAGAACACAGTTGCCAGAGTTACCGCGGCCTTGGATCGCAAAAGGCAAGTGAAAGCACACAGGTTTTCTTTTGAGGTGGTAAGTCATCCAATAATTTTTCCCGCTCCAGGGTGGAGAAAGAGAGTGTAACAGACTTTTACTGACTAAAACCTACCAGTGACCTTCAGTGGCCCTTTGCGTTTAAGAACTACGATATTTGTTTCAAAATATCGTAATTAATTTTTAGTAAGTTATTCCCGAAAACTAAACTTAAGTGGAATTGGGCCGGCCATACACCGATGAACGTTGGACTCTAAAGAGTACCAACTGGACCGGCCCACAAGGAAAGAAAAGTGTAGGCAGACCAGAAAAACAATGGGTGGATGAAATAATATCGGTGGCGGGGAAAAACTCGCTCAGAACAGCAAAGGACAGAGTGAAATGGAAGAATTTGTAGGACACCTATACCAGGAATTTCTATAAAAATAATTAACACTTTGCTTACTAATTAACATTAGAAATAAGTACTTACTAACATTAAACTGACAATGAATATAATGTACAAAGTTAATTTTTATAGAAGATAAAAAGGCTTTATTATTATTATTATTATAAGTAATTCCTGTGGCTCTAGTAGGCATCGGACTGACTGGGGCCAAGAGAAAAATAAGTTTTGCTGTCATCATTTTGGAGGCGCACATGGAGTGCTTCGCAGAAGGAGGTGACCCCTTCGCGTTCTTTCTCGTTCTGGACCATGACCAAAACTAGGGTCATGCGTAAGATTTCACCACTGCCGATTGCCGCCTTCGATCACCTTCACGAGGACATAGCGATGCTCCGCCCAAGAGGGACTCACCTTCAGCGTATGCTCTACCGTGTCCTCTGGTCTGCACTATGGTAACACCTGCGTTTCATCTGCCTGCATACGGAACAGGAATATCCCGAACTTGCCATGACCGGTGAGGACTTGCATCAGGCGGAAGGCGAGGATACTATGGCCCCTCTCCAGCCACTCCTCAAACAAGGGACCTACCACTGCAATTGTGGCTTGCCCAAAGCATCTCGATTATTTGTTGATTTCCCATAAAAAACAAAAACAGGTAGGTACGTTCATTATGTTATCCCACAATGAATAGCTTAGTTATCAAGTACCCAAACAAACTTGTAATAAGTAGAGATAATAAAGAAACCATAAGGCGAAGAAAGCAAGTAAATTTCCCTCAATTAGGGAAGATGAGCCTTCTCCAATAATGGCCCGATTTTATTTGTCGACTATAAATCCTGACGGCCATCACTGTAGGCCTTATCTTTATTTCATTCGTAGGAAATAAAACAAAAATACTGCGGTTGGATTGTAAATCTATGCCGGCCGAATGTCAGCCTTGGTCAACGTTTCGATGGCTGTATGGCTCTACAATCTACAAAATGAGTTTGATTGACGTTAAGGTGAATAATTCAGAGGTCCTACCATGAGCTTATTACGCGATCCATTTGACAATCTCAACTGAATTGTTAATGGGATTTAGCAATATAGGCTGTTTTTTTTAGGTGGGAAATTTTCCAATGACTTTTCTCCCACTCCGGATGGAGCAGGAGGGCGTGTTAGACTTTTATTGACTGAAACCCACTCCTGTTCCTGCTTTTACCTTCGTTCCAGAGCTCCGGAGTTCACTTTCACATAAGCCATGGTCCCAGTAGTCTTCGACCCTGCTGGGCCCCGATGATTTGCTGACATCTCCTTGCAGCGCTCGTGGTACACTACGCGCCGTCGACGACTTGGGCTCGGTCCGGACGGATACCGGATGGCGAGCAATATAGGGTGTAAAACTCTATCGCTCTTATTCGCTCATAATAAGGCCCAGGGACCGCGAAGTTTTTTAAACCCTATCGAATGTCTTTGTCATTCAATGTCTTGAATTGTCAAGGATCTTATAAATCCCTAGGATTTATAAGATCCTTGGTCGGATTTATCGATGTTTTTAATTACTATAATTCCGTAATTAATTACGTGTTCGGGCCGTTAATCACATTTTATTCAACATACAACTTGATACTGACGTGCAAAATGTGCGATTTAATATATGAGAACATTATGTAGGGTCAAAGTTCACGTAAAATAGCAGATTTTCAGAGATTAGTTTTACAAACATTTATGTTTTGATTTCTATAGAAGCCTAGATAATATCGACAACATACCAACATATCCAACATACAACATATCCAACAAACAACAACAACAACCCAACATATCTGAAGAAAGATGTGTAATAACATAATAATTACGTAAGAGTGGTTTTATGAAACCTCGGGTTATGGTGCGCTATTTTACCCTCTAAAATAACTTACGTTTGGTACCAAGTGAGCTTATTATTTTTAGTACAGAAAGCTATTTATTTATTATGAAATTCGTGCACTCTCTTACTTATCTCTGAAACTTTCAAGACAGTCAAAACTCGTACAGCTAAATTTACTTAGGTACTACATAACTTTCAACATATTTAAAGGTTAATTCAAGTAATTAAAAAGTTCAAAATTAAGTCGCAATCTCGTCTTGCAGACATCAAATGTTGAAAGCCTATAAAAAATTACGAGAAATTCGAAGTAATAAATTCGAATAGAAACGAGGTATTTTTCACTGATTGTGACCGATTTTATTGTATTTTATTTTTACCGACCGCATTGAAACCGCTGCGATGGCCGGTAGTGTTAACGGCCCCGACTTACGATTTTGTTGGTCGTGAGTTCAAACCCAGGCAGGCTCTTGACTTGTAATTAGTTTCACCATTATTGCTCCAAAAACGGTGGAGGAAAACATCTTGAAACCGATATAGTTTCTTAGAAAAAATCGAAAACATGTGATATCCACCTACCCGTAACCACTTGGGACCCACCTGGTAGATGTGGACAGCGGCCTATTCCCTCTCCTAGAGATGTTATATTATAAATATGTATAAACAAAAAAATAAAAATAAAACTTGGCCAAAATGTTTGATGTAAAGTAACAATAATGCCCTTTTAGCCTCAATAAAAGGGTTATTAAGGTTAAAAAGTTGAACCAGTATTTATTTAGCATAAGTTTTATAATGTACCTACATCCCCTCCCTTTCCTTCCCTTCCTTGTTCATTCCTTTTATGTGATATTCCGCTTAGCCATATTTGCAAATATACGGTTGGTCATTCCCATTTTCACAACCCCTCCTCCCCTTCTATAATTACATGTAAATGGCTAAACCGATTTTGATAAAATGTATTCAAGTAATGCCAATTGCTAGAAAACCATTAAAGTAGTGATACTTAATTTTGGTCATTGTTATAGATGTGCTATATATAAGAATCCACTATTAAACTACTATTAGTACAAGAATCCAGAGTTTGAATTTATTTAATGTAGATCTCCACACACCCTCTCACACGCACACACTCACCTTTTTCACTTATACACTCAGAGGACAGTTACACCTATTTTTTAATTGTCGTTTCTTTTTTCTTTACTGTTGCTTAAAGGCACCAAACTTAATTTCTTATAGAAAAATTGATTCCATTTGCTCATGATCACATATTAGAAGATACAGTTCCAGTGCTAGAGGCACTGCATGCCGAAATACAGGCTCCACGCCTAGTTCGGCAGCATATGTCTAATATTTATATGTAATTATAACAATGTCATAATTAAGAGCAATGTCAAATTGTGTAATATGTATTTTTGGTTAAATAAATTATTATTATTATTCTCTTTATTCATTAATAAACTTATAAATTATATTTTTAAATATTTCTTTAAAAAAAACACATAAAAATAAAACATTTAAAAATATAAAAAATATTGTCCCACCGGTATCGGGAACAGGGTCCAAGCTACCAGCGGTCAGGGCTCCAGAGAAAGGAACCTCCTAACAATACGAGCCGTGTCCAGGAGTACCGCTTTCTGAATCAAGCCCTTGATCCAGCCGCCTAACGAGAGCCTCCTAAGGTGTTGGTCGAGGCTCTTGGCTATTAAGCCATTACCCGACACGACTATCGGTACAATGATCGCCGAATCCACTTCCCACATGTCGACAACCTCGCGAGCCAAGTCAATATACTTGATTTGTTTATCTTTCTCGACTTTCACGAGGTTCTCGTCATGCGGAACGGATATGTCAACAATTATTGCACGCCTCTCGTTTCGGTCCACCACCACTATATCAGGCTTATTGGCTACAATAGTCCTGTCAGTGATGATGGACCGATCCCAGTACAACGTGATATGACCATTATCAAGAACTGGGTCGGGCTCATACCTGTAGTACGGCACTTCCGATCCCACAAGAGAGTATTTCAAAGCAAGTTGCTGATGGATAATCTTGGCTACAAGGTTGTGCCTATGCAAATACTCGCCGTTAGCCAGACGAGAACAACCGGAGATAATGTGACGAATTGATTCTCCCGGACGGTGACACGCCCGACAGATGTCAACCGTGCCGTCCTTCACAATAAATCTCCGGTAGTTATTCGTCATGATAACTTCGTCCATAATTGCACAGATAAAACCTTCGGTTTCCCCAAAGAGGTCACCGAAACGCAGCCAAGCTACGGACGCCAATTGGTCTACATCGGGCCCGTGAAGGGCCCGGAAAAAGCGTCCGTGAAGTTCCTTGCTCTGCCATACTTCCCTGCGATCGTTAGTGTCAAGCACTACCGGTTTGCGCCAGTTCTCCTTAGCCAAGGAGAGCGGGGTGAGTCCCTTGTCCACTGCCACTACATCTCGATGCATACCCACGTCAGCAGTTAGGAAATACTCCCTGAGACTGCATACCTCGCGGTTGTGAAGGGTCTTGGCATTTAAAAAACCTCGACCGCCACACTTCCGCGGGATATACAGTCTCATCACCGACGATCGTGGGTGATGCATTCGGTATGCAGTCAGCAGTGTTCGGACCCGCCTATCCAGGGCGTCAAGTTCCGTTTGAGTCCATTTGAGTACGCCGAAAGAGTACATCAATACCGGCATGACCCAACCGTTGAAGGCGCGCACCTTGTTTCCGCCTGAAAGAAGGCTATTGAAAACCTTCTTCAGGCGTCCAAAGAAGCGCTCCTTCAACGATTGCTTCATGTCAGTGATATTGATGCCTAGGGCTTCCGACATACCCAAATACTTATAAGTTTCAGTTGGAGAGAGGGATCTCAGGCCAATGGAATCCGTGAGTTGAATACCCACGGATTCCACAACCTCCCCTCGCTTTACATGCATGACTGCACATTTGTCCACACCAAACTCCATCCTGATGGCACTACTGAAGGTTTCAGTTACCTTCAGTAGCTCCATCAGTTGCAGATTGTTGGGGGCAAAAAGCTTCAAGTCATCCATGTAAAGGAGGTGAGATATAACCTGACCACCTCTCTTCAACCGGTAGCCTAGACCTGAATTCTCCAGCAGTGTGCTCAGAGGATTCAAGGCTAGGCAAAACCAAAGCGGACTCAAACTGTCACCCTGGAATATACCTCGCTCGATCCTTACCGGTTCGCTATTCCTTCGAATATGTCGACATCCTGGATAGCGAAGGACCGTCCTCCATTGCCTCATACATGACATCAGGAAGGTGCGTAGTATTGCATCAATTTTGTACAATTCTAGCACCCTCATGAGCCATGTATGAGGAACTGAGTCGTAGGCCTTCTTATAGTCTATCCAACATGTCGACAGATCCTTTCGGGAACGCCGAACCTGTTGGCTAATGGCCATATCGATGAGGAGTAGCTCCTTAGTACCGCGGGACCCATTCCTACATCCATTCTGAGAGGCAGACATAATAGCGTTATTGTCTACGTGGCAGTTGATCTTACCTCTCAAAATGGATGTAAGAACTTTATAAACAGTCGGCAAACATGTAATTGGCCGATAGTTTTTGGGTTCCGCGGTGCTACCAGATTTGTGGAGCAAGTGGGTAACTCCTGTTGTAAAAAACTCGGGTAGCAAACCAGACTCCAAGGCGGTCTGATATTGAGATGCCAAACGAGCGTGCGACCTAGTGAGCCACTTTATCCAAAAGTTGTGCAGTCCGTCCGGCCCTGGAGACTTCCAATTAGGCAACGGACGGACTGCACTGGCAACATCTTGGGGGCTGATTGTGACTGCCCCCATTTCTGGTATTGATTCGCACGCTCGCTCGACCTCTCGAATCCAACCACCTTCAGTATGACTGACAGGCACCGACCAGATGTTGCGCCAAAATGAAGTCATGGCGTCATCATCTGGGAGGCGCGTATCAGTCACACTTTGTTCCGGTCGCTCCCAAGTCCTATACACCCACTTTTCGTTACTTCGGAATGTGCGATTCTGGGTGTACCGCTCCACCCGCCGCTTATACCTGGGATTTATTTTTATTATTATTATTTCCTTTATTTTTTTTCTTTACATATTTTTCTATTTTTAAATATTTATGAATACAAATATATATATAAAAAAAACATTTAAAAATATAAAAACAGTAGTCCGCCGGTGTCGGGAGCAGGGTCCAAGCTACCGGTGGTTAGGGCTCCAGAGAAAGGAACCTCCTCACAATGCGAGCCGTATCGAGGAGTACTGCCTTCTGTATCAGGCCCTTGATCCAACCGCGCAACGAAAGCTTCGACAGGTGGTCGTCGAAGCTTTTGGCTATAAGGCCGTTGGCAGTCACGACAATCGGCACAATGATAGCCGAGTCTACATTCCACATGTCGACAACCTCGTGTGCTAAGTCGAGATATTTGATTTGTTTCTCTTTCTCAGCTTTCACGAGATTCTCGTCATGTGGGATGGTGACATCGACTATTATTGCGCGGCGCGCTAACCGGTCTATCACCACTATATCCGGCTTATTGGCAACAATAGTCCGGTCAGTGATGATAGACCGATCCCAGTACAACGTGGCATGGTCATTTTCGAGAACTGGGTCGGGCACATACCTGTAATACGGTACCTCAGAATCCACTAGGTTGTACTTCAAGGCAAGTTGCTGGTGAATAATCCTGGCTACTTGGTTATGCCTGTGCAAGTACTCGCCGTTAGCCAGACGAGAACAACCAGAGATAATATGTCTGATGGACTCACCCGGACGGTGGCATGCCCGACACACGTCAACCGTTCCGTCCTTCATAATATATCTCCGGTAGTTGTTCGTTAGGATAACTTCGTCCATAATCGCACAGACAAAACCTTCAGTTTCCCCAAAGAGGTTGCTGAAACGTAGCCAGGCCACGGACGCCGTGAAGTCAACATCGGGCTCATGAAGAGCTCGGTAAAAGCGCCCGTGGAGCTCCTTGCCTTTCCACACTTCCTTGCGGTCATCAGTAGTAATTACCACAGGTTTGCGCCAGTTCTCTTTAGCCATGGACAACGGGGTGAGTCCCTTGTCAACTGCGACCACATCGCGGTGCATACCCACGTCAGTTTTGAGAAAATATTCTCTGAGGTTGCACACCTCGCGGTTGTGTAGAGTCTTTGCGTTCAGAAAGCCTCGACCTCCACACTTCCGCGGGATGTACAATCTCATCACCGATGATCGTGGGTGATGCATCCGATTTGCGGTCAGCAATGTACGGACCCGCCTGTCCAGGGCATCTAGCTCGGTCTGAGTCCATTTGAGTATGCCGAAAGAGTACATTAAAACCGGCATGACCCAGCCGTTGAAGGCGCGCACCTTATTTCCGCCTGACAGAAGGCTGTTTAAAACCTTCTTTAGGCGGCCAAAGAAACGCTCCTTCAACGTTTGCTTATTATTATTATTATTACCATACTTTCAAAAAAAAAAACTAAGCAAATGCGAGTCGGACTCGCGCACTGATGGTTTCGTACAAACTTGTATGTAAATAGTTCAATACCCGAATGGAGTTTCGAAGATTTTTCCGAATCGCAAAAAAGTATTTTTTTGTGACACTTTACTGTTTTCAGATTAATTTTTATACTTGTGCTATAAGACTTACGAGTACAAACTAGACTCTAGAGTATTTACGTCTGAACGTAACCAATTCTCAAGACATACTGCCGATCCCCGAACTATCATCTACCCATTCCTATTCTCCCCACCGTTATTTAAAACGACTTTTGGTCGAGTAGGTATAAGAATTAATTTAAATGTTGCCACATAAAATAAACTTGGAAATTAAATCAGATACTAGGCATTTAAGCCTAACACAAGCATTATAAATTTATTTCGTTTAAAGAAGTATTATAATTAATAGTGTAACTTAGATTGTCTGAAGGATTTGCTTAAACTCCTAAAGCTGTAATTATGTCCTCATGGAATTAAGTTTAAAGTTTATATTCACGTAATAGTTCAAGTTTTCCTAAAACTTTTAGGGTTTTTTTTTTTTTTTTTAATCTAAATTAGGGAGCTTGGTCACTATAATGACTATGACGCTCCATCAAAGCCAGACTTTGAATTTTAACTTATTTAAAATGATTATAATATATTTTATATAAAATTATTGCCTCGTCTGACGTAGGTTTCGATAGAATACTGTTGCAGATACCGATATCTAACAAATTTAAAGTACTAAACAAATTTCTCCTGAGGCTTTCACCCCGCTCACATTCCACCAGAATATGATGTACGTCCTCGATAATTGCGCATTTTTCGCAGTTAGGCGAAGATGTGATGCCCATAAGGAACGTAAACTTCCTCGATGGAATATGACCAGAGCGAAGCCTCATGGCAGTAACAATGTCTTTTCTGTTGAGTGTATAGTTTTCTATCCAAGGTATAGTAACTTTTAGGGTTAAGATCACTAAATTATCATGAAAGATAAATATTTACGTTAGTCCTATGTTAGATATAATAATATTTGTTCTGAGAACTTTGTATGATCCGGTTTGAAGTTTTCTGCATGAATCTTGTTAGCCAGTTATTTTAATACAGTATATTAATAACTATAGGTACTATAAAAACATTTGAAACAGATACTCATAACTGAATATATTTAAATATAGCTTAAGCAACTTAAATTAAATATTTATTAAACCCCTAACCAAAATTGTTAATATTCTCTTCCATTTACCGTCTCTCGCGCCCCTGATAAATTTTAAATAGTTAAACTGGTTTTTATTTATCATACAGTTTTGTACCGTATATCATATGCACTTTCATTTAATACACCGCTTGGCCATATATGCAAAGATTCAGTTGTTTGTTCCCACTTTCACAGAATCAGCCACATCGTCAGTTTACCGGACGTTTTTCAAGCGCGCTGTAAAAGCGTTCATTAAAATTACCACTAGAAAATCTGCTTTCAATTAAGAAAAACCGCATCCAAATCGGTTCATCCGTTTAAGGGCTACGATGACATAGACATAAAAACACACATAGCGGTCAAACGTGGTTTTAGGATTGAGTATTGTGGGGATCAAAGTTGGATTTATTTCCTATTAAATTACCATCTAGCCCAGTCAAATTAGACCCAAAATTAGGAGTAAGGTTACAATAATTTGCACCCAGCTGAAGATTGTTCAGATACACCTGGAAAAAAAATATTAGGTGTCCAAACGGTAAGTTTTAACAAAATAGCCCAAAAAAATTGTAGATCAGATAATAATTATCCAAAAAAAACGTGTCATACTGACACGTTTTTTCATAACAGCCACCGTTTTTTAAATAAGTATAGGTAACGATTCAAAAAGTTGAAAGAGTTATCTCCATAATACATACATAAGTACGCTAACTATAAATATCATTGAAGCTGTACAAGTAAAATAATATTTCCAACGGTAAGTAAAAACCCTCTCAGTTCCGCGTACCTCCAAACTGGTGACCCTCGACAATAAACGTCAGCGCAGCCTTCGCGCAGCTATTACTTCGTGACGTCATCATCACTTCCTCAAGCTTTCGAGCAGCGAGTCATACAGCCAGCACCCACGGCTGTAACGGGTATCCTGACCACCAGCATGCCTAACTGATCATACCTGGTCATCCCCCACAGCCTCATCAGCGACCTTGGCTAAGCACCTGCGCCTTCGGCCTATCATAAAAATATGAAGAGCCTTGAAGAACCTCTCCTGGTCGACGCCTGCAGTCAAGCCCTACGTCGCACAGCACCGCTTCGAGTCACTGGAGCTAGCAGCATTACTTCGACTCACTGGAGCCTGCAGCATGATTCTCGACTTACTGGGATAGCAACACCCCGACTCAACGACGTCAACTTCAAGTCGTTCGTAGTACGAGTTCCAACCCAACACCTACAGACCTTCTTAAAAGAAGACTTCTGGCCGAAAGGTTTCCGCGGACGGTTACACGACACCACGCAGCGCAACACGACGCCGACTACATTACGTGTATAATTATAGTTAAAAAGTTTTGTTTTTATAATATGTATTAGTTTATTATTGTTTAAGATTATTTTATGTATTTTTTATATGGGCCTCCGATGCCTGATATAAAATTATTATTATTATATCACCGTAGACAGATCCAACTCACCGAGAACTATGCGGATTCCGGCTTCGACTTACTAGAACCAACCTGCACTGGCCTGGCACGCAACACGGCGCATTATGAAGCATCAAGAATCATCGTTTTCCGATCTCCGGAGGGGAGTGATGTAGCGACATCTATGTCGTCACAAAGGAACTATCCTGCATCGCGCAATTAAAGTTCTCCGCGCGATTTGAACTTATAGAATAGCTTAAAATCATCTATCGGCCAGTAGCCCACCAGACATAACACCCGTCTTGTCGGAGGATCCTCCCTTTTCAAAGGAGGTATGGTGGGACTTTTCCTACTCTCTGTTCCTCATATCCTCAAACTGGTGATCCTTGACAAAGAACGTCACACTCCGCCGCCGTGAATGTGTGAGCTTACACTGAAAATTGGTTGCGAAAAAAGTGTAGCGCTATTTGTTGAGGGCATTGTACAGCGGGTTGCAAGATCGATACCATTTATTTAGTTAAACAACGCAGTATGCAAGCTTGTATTATTTTTTTAATAAAGAAACCCCAAATCTGTTATTTTTGTATATACCTACCTAGCTACTTACTTTCTGTCGATTAAATTAGCTGATTGATTTACGGACCGATGAAGACTTTTTTTATTTCATTTTTAATAATAATTTATTTTATAATGCCGGAAGTCGTGGGCTCATTTGTTCTGTGTCTGGGGGCAATTTATCTTTAATATGTATGTATTTAGAAATATGTATAAGTATGTTTATCAGTTGTCTAGTACCCATAACACAAGCTCTGATTAGCTTGGACTAGACGACGTTGTGTGATATTTGTGGAATATTATTATTATAACGTTGTTTTGAACATTCCTACCAATTTTCAGCTGGGTGCGAATTATTGAACCCTCGGATGTCTAAATTGACTGGACTATAACGTATAATATTTCTCGCATCAATCGGCCAAAAAACCGTTCTAATCTCATTTGACAATCTTCTTTCTAATTTAAATTTAAAATTCGAATTAGTGTTATTTTATATTTTTGTAATGTGCTATTATCTCCTAAACCATCTAAAGAGGTCTTGATAAAAGAGGTTGAATAATATGTTACATACGGTAAGTACCTAACTTAGTGAAGAACATCTTAGTGAATTAAAAACACTGAGTTCTACAAAACTTCAAGCTCCTTGAACTTAGTAAAAGGAGAGCTGCTTGTACGGAACTAATCGCGAAAGTCCGATCTTTACTTACTTGTCTTTTTATTGATTTGTTAAAAACTTTGAAATAAGTACTGTTGTATAAAATAGGAACGGATCAAATAAACCAGTAAATTTTTGATCTTCGTTTAGTTTTCTCTCTTCAGGAACGTCACTGCTCTTTTATTTTGCAAGTTTTACTTACGACTATCCTCTGCAATTTGTTACCTCTACGTTGGGTCAATCCAAGGTTTGTATTTTCCTTTGTAACAATTGTATACGTACTTATGTACTGCAAACTTATTTCTGTAATATTGCAAGTAACTTACCTATCTACATAACCACTTTTTTGACAGGACTGACACATTTTTTTTTTCCGGGGAGAGCTCATCACGTGGCTTCTACCATTCAGCAGAGCAAGAGTATAAAATTTTTACAGACTATAACCCGGTTGTGATCTTCAGTTGCCTTAAAAAACCATAAATATAAACAGAATAAATTTTTTATTTTATGTTGTTCAAGAAGCAATAAACAAATAGTTTACAAAGTATTTTATTGAAGTATTTTGTTTACAGACCCATATCTAATTATTTTAATGGAATTTAGCGATAACGTTAAATTCTATTGAAAGCGACATTAAAATATAAAAAGATATGTGCAGCTAACTACATTCCTTCGTCAACTGACATTTTTTCACAAAACATCTATAAGTAAAATAAAAATCAACCCTTTATGAAATAAAAGTAGGAATTTGACTTCATGATATTTTCGTTCCACAAAAGAAAAATTCTAATTTGCATACCGAAACCCCGGAGGCAATTTATGGTTACAAATTACCGAAATTTTTGATCCTTTTGTAACTGAAGGTCTCTTCTACTTTTTGTGTCGATAAACTAAAATTAAATTTTTATCTTACCTTGACCTTGACTTTCGGGCAGTTGTTTGGGCAGAACGGGTTGTAAGTTATTATTAATTCATTCATTTTAGACATAGTCCATGTGTACCTACACAAAACGAAAATGAAAAAAGAAACATTTAAAAAATATATGTCAAAATTATATAATAATAATAATAATAGCCAAGAGCCTCGACCAACACCTTAGGAGGCTCTCATTAGGCGGCTGGATCAAGGGCTTGATTCAGAAAGCGGTACTCCTGGACACGGCTCGTATTGTTAGGAGGTTCCTTTCTCTGGAGCCCTGACCGCCGGTAGCTTGGACTCTGTTCCCGATACCGGTGGGACACTATTTTTTTATTTTTAAATGTTTTTTTTTTTATATTTTGTAAGTTTTTTAAAAAATATTTAGAAATGTAATTAATAAGCTTATATAATGAATAAATGGAATAATAATAAAATAATAAAAACGTTTATTTATCTCCAATTAATTACAACACAGTTTAGTTGACAGGTAGTTTGACAAGAGACAGAAGGCAATTTGTGGGAGATCTGGAGTCTAAACTAAGCCTATGTCAAAATTACTTATACAATGTCATAAATACAATTAAATTAAATGTAAAACTCAAAATTAGACATAAATTAAAGCAGGTGACGTATGTCTTATGAAGGGGCATCACACTGGCATTGTGTTTGAGATGGATTAAGGTGTATAGTCCCTTGAACATCTGGCCGCACATGTTGATAGTACATGAATCTAAAATACACATATTTTTTTTTCATAGCTATTGATCAAGCTAAGCTAAGTTATCGAGGAGAAGGCGTGTACTTGGTATCCAACGGCGCAAAACTTTATATGGCCACCAGTGGTATATCACCGCCCCATGAACCAAAAGTCTTACCGGGCGGGGGCGCCATCAGTGGGCACGGACAGGATTAGACAGGAATTACAGGAATTATGTTTTCTCTCTCTTTCTCATAAGCAAGTAATCGTAATATAAGATATTTGTAATTTAAATTATAGTGTCATGTGGCCACTGGCGGTACACCCCGCCGTATCAGCAAATACTCCGTGCTCCACCGGTGGTACACGCCGATCTGAACGTGTTAAGGAAGCCCCTTTCGTAAAAATTGAAACTACACTGGTAAATTTTTCTCCGCAGATATTCAGATTGACTTAATTTTTACAGTTTTTAAAAAGTTATGGTGATTAGTTGATGACGGTCGTATCATTCAAGTTTCTTCTTGTCTTGTTTTATTGAAATAAAACGATGATAACGAAGTATGTCAGCACTGACATTTTCATTGTTGTTTGAAACTCGTTCCCTAAGATAGATACTTATAATAAACATAAAAACTTTTAATTGGCGATTGTGTTTCAAAAGGCAAATTAATATAGAACTTAAAATTGTGATTTATTTTTATTTTAAACGGCTTGGCGCAATTAGAGGTGTTTAATATGTACATCACTTAAAAGCCTATGCTTGTAAGCCTATGTTTTTTTTATGTACATATCAAACACCTATTACCACCTAAACTATTATTATAATAATAAAGAACCCTCCCGACCGAATTTCAATTACGGTGGCAAAAAGCCAAGTACGGTGTAGTAACAAACTTCTGAACTCCTGGCGGTTCCAGAGTAATTCTTATTTGAAAAATCATTAGCACTATTTGGCCGGATCCGGGAATCAATTCCAGGACAAGCGCTTAACTACGATTATATGGATAACTGCCTCATCGGTCTCAATGAGCCCAATCCATATAATTACAGTCAAATACAGGCAAATATATGCCACAACTATCACACAACGCCGTCTAGTCTCAAGCTAAGCAGAGCTTGTGTTATGGGTACTAGACAGCTGATAAAAATACTTAAATATATCGAGGGTATAGTGGTAAACCCTGGTAAACCCAAAAAGTGTCGAAAAACAAAATAATGTATTTTTGACGCTTTTTCCAGTGGTCTAATTCTAAAAGCGGAATTTGCAGCAGAAAGAAAATTACTTGAGGTAATAACCCAATAAAGTGACCGCGTTTAGTCAAAATTTAAAAACTGATGGTTTTTGATTTTTCGACACTTACTAAGTTTTAACACTATACCCTCGATATATTCCTAAATACATATATATTGTAGATAAATTACTCCTAGACACAGAAAAAATGGTCGTGCTCATCACACAAACATTTGTTTTGGGTGGGAATCGAACGCACGACCTCCGGCATAGCACATTGACATTAGTTTTGGCACACAATGTCATGCCACATGTCAGGCATGACATTGTGTGCCAAAAGTACTGTTATAGTTCAAACCATTTAGACACTAAAATAACTAAACCGTCACACAACAGGTTTGCGTGATCGAATGTCAATTGTTTGAACAGTCCTCTGTCTTCGGAGTCAGTTTTAGGTTAGTGGCTATATAAGTCCGTCAGGGTACTGGATTGTGGCCATATCTCCGCCAGGCTAGCGGGCTGCGGCGATATCGTAGCTTATTTGATAAAGTAAGGGGTGTTTTATCGGACCCCGATCGATATAGAATGTCTTTGGAGTTTCTTTGACCATTTTATTATTACTTTATACCGGACTTGAAACCCATCACGTGAGTTTATTTAGTAATATGTAGCTAGTGTTGTAGCAAGCTTAAAACTCTTTCAGAGTTTTGGTTTTTAGGATTTATATATGTTGACGATACGAAGGAATACTAACCCGTTAAGTGTGAAGGGTTGTACCATTACGTATAAGTGTTGCGAGTGTCGAAAAATGCAGCATTGCCAGACCTTGGTGAGCGAGTACGACACTTGACCGGTTGTTATTTATTTCTTTAATGCGTTTCCAGTTTTATGATAAGATGGAAACAAAAACAACGTAAAAAAGCGACATCAAGTTCTTTGTATCGGATTAGAATTATATTATAGTGAAAATAGAAATACGCTTTGTGAGAATTTCAGTTCTCTACCTATTACAGTTCACAAGATAGCCTGTACATCCCGGATTGACAGTGACGACTTAATATTAGGGTTCCTTTGGTTACCCTTAGAATTAGGAAACCTTTAGGGAAATCATCAAATACCTTCTACCACTTTGAGTGGAGCGAGAAGGCGTGGTAGACTTTTACTGACACACCTGTGTTCTATCAGTTACCATTAGCATTGCAGGACAGCGGTAACTCTTTCGAAAATTCCCACAGTCCAATAATATTTAGTAGTTCCCACCAAAAACTATTTTTATGAAGTTTACTCATAGCAACAAGTAATGGAAGATGCCTACGTAAAAATAAAAATATTATTTCCAAAGCTTTAAAAATAACTGGTCGCCAAAGGACAACATCAATTATTGTCTTCTCTTTATTTTTCTGAACCATTGATAAAGCCAATAATTACGTTTCTTTCTTAACAATGTCACTTTGAAGTTTACGATTCAATTGATTCCCAATTTATAACGATAAAGTTCCATTCTTCAGTCCGGTTTTGAATTTTGATCGATGGCATGAAATACTGAATAAATCCAATGTCTTCACAGCCAGGGAACCGTTACGCTGCATGTTATGGGGCCCATCCTCATAACATGGCTTCAAATTTGCAAGTCATTCTGAATGGACTACTGGCTGACAGCTATTTACCAGATGATTGACGTGCGATTAATATTTCCGTGATCAAGCTGTCAAACTTGTGTGTTCCAGCATCCGATTGAGGCTGAAGAAACGCCCGGGTACCACAATTATGTGAAATGCCCGGAGGATACAGTGAAGCATTCGGTGGAAGTGTGCCAAGCGGGCACACTTTGGGTAGAGCACCGCCGTGTCTTCGTGGAGGCGATCGGCGGCTACAATGTGTGGCTTCTCTAGTAGATCCTTAACTGTATCTTCTTTTAACTGCTCCATCTTTGCTTATTTAAAGTGCAAGCGCAAAATTTCTCTCTTATTTATTTATATAAGGTTTGCTGTAAGAAAATTCAATTGTGGGTTAAGTTCGCCTGTGTATATCAGCTTCATATTTTGATTGTTTGATAAAAGTTGTGTGTACAACAAAGAATACTCCGGCTGACAATGACGTAAATAAATGCTACTGGTATAAAATTTTCAGACTTTCCACTATTAGACTTGGCGAAAGTAATTACTTAAGCCTTGGACAAGTCGTTAGGAAAATTCCTCAATAATTCATTTTATTCCTTGATGAAAAATATCACGCGAAACGGAAACATAGACTAACTACATAACTAATTATTATTTTATATAAAACTATACTTTCTTTTTTTAATGACTGCTGTATTATATCATATTATTAAACTCACATTTACAAGGATCACTCACCCGACTCGGAATAACTATATGCCATACAAAAGTGTTACATTCGGGAATCGAAACTGCGATACCCATTCTGCAGCCAATCGCTCAACTACTGCGCAAAACACTTTTTTTTGAGTTGGAAATCATCAAATTACTTCTTGCTCTAGAGCGAAGCGAGAGAGCGCGAGAAGTAATTTGATTTTTATTGACTTTTATTGACTAAAATCTCACCTGGGTTCTTCAGTCGCCCTTTGCGTTCTAGGACCCGGATTTCCTTTCCAGATACTCCCCTTAGGAACTACTAGTTCTGATCGGAAAATCACTATTAATGTGTCAGGTAACCCATTTATCGAGGGAGGCTATCCGCTATGAAACATCCAACTACAACCATTGGGAGTGGAGCAGTAACCAAAGAGAAAGGACAGCTAGTCTAAAATATTGACCAGTCCTTTCTGTTACACTCCGCACACTCGTGAAATGATAGTATCAAGAAAACTTATGGTTCCATTGATTTTCTTCACAAATAGACACAAACGAAGTAACTCAAATATACATTTTGGTCTTAATGTTTCCGTCATTGACCGTTCTTGAGTGTTTTTATATTGGTGCGTTAATAACACTCATCATGAAAAAGGTTGTTTTAATGAAACCAATTTAACCGCAATTCTGGTTTATTAACCACCAAGCCACATTAAACCACAAATAATAAAGCACCAAGGTTAAATCCTAAGAATAGTGTTCAAAACATAAACTCAAATGATCTTAGGATTTTCATTTGACCTTGCGTTGGAAAGACTGGTTATCAATTTTTTTAGGTACCTGCATCACCGTCTACAGGGTGGCTTTCGCTTTATTACCTATCATTCCGGGGTTAATCATGAAAAAACTACTTTTATTTACGAAAAATCCAGTACAATCCAAATAATTAAATTTTACTATCCTATTTTAATTTAGGCGTCTTTAGGGCCAGATGGAAAAGGCTCTTAATAAACTAGAGCGATTCACCATCAACAATAGCATCACTCCTTATCATCAGGTGATCATCAGGTCATCTTATCATTATAAAAAAACTGGGTAAGTGAAAGTCGTACGTACCAACTTACCTATATATAGTTCAATCATAGAATAAAAGAAATACTTTTTTTAGATTCGGAAAAATCTTCACGACTGTACATTTTTCCGAATCGCAAAAAAGGTTTTTTTTTGGGACGAACGAAACTTTATTGTTACGGACGAATGGAACTTTACTGTTTCCAGATTTATTAGACCTAGCTTTATACCAAATTTCAAGGTTCTGGGTCAACGGGAAGTACTCTATGAATTTTGATTCTCTTGAGAGTGTCGAAATATACTTTTTTTGACACATAAACGGCCATACCTATATTTTTTCGTTAACTTTTCTTACAGCTTCAAGGGACTGCAGACCTGAGTATGTGGTTAATTTCAACTCGAGATCCTCACGCGCAGACAGACAGACAGTTGAACAAAAAAATTGATCCTATAGTATGGGTTCCGTTATTACCGACTGTAAGAAGAGCGTATCTTGTATGTATGTAATATTCTTCATATCTTCCAAACCGCTGAACGTATTTACATAATTTAGAGCCAAATTCACCATTAAACTAATCACGATTCGTTCAAACAAAACGCAGTTTGAGCGACTAATCGAGATTATAGCTTCATTTTGCGTTTCACCGCGATGAATTGAACCTAGTTTACGCTAAACTCAGTTTCAATTCTTTTGTTGTCGCCATGTTTACGACACGCGTCTTTAAACTAGATTACGCTGAGCTCAGTTTAGTTGAACTAAGTTTTTATATTGAATGATGAAATCAGCCCTTTGATATCGTTGGATTTGTCTTGTTAACCGAAGTGTTCTTAGATAGGTGACGTTAAAAAAGAACTATTTTTTTTGGATACGCTGAGACCCCGACTACCAACCACCGTAGCCCCTTAGGTTTCGGACAACGTGCAATGTTTAGCTCGCAGTCCGGCCGTCCCGCTATTGTCCGAACCGAGTCCCAATCGTCGACAATGCGTTGTGTACTACGCATGCCTCAAAGAGATGCCCTAGCCCAGCCAGGCCGATGCCTACTACGGTCATGGGAGGACTTCTGAACAAATAATAAATTCTAATACGGAACATATTGAATGCAACAGTAGGGATCCATTAAAATAAATTAGACTAAAATCATTCTATCTAATATGGGTCCCGACGGTTGCAGTAAATATGGTCCATATGAGAATTTATTATTTGTTTTATTTTATGTGGTTAAATTAATTATGGCGACTAAATTAAAAATAAATTGAATAAACTGGTTTCAAGACGAAGGTGGTGTGACGATCTGGTCATGTTTGCGGGGCAAAATTGGCCAGAGATTGCCCTAGACAGGGAAGTTTGGAAGGAGAAAGGGGAGGCCTTTGCCCAGCAGTGGGACACACAATAGGCTAACAAAAAAAAAAAAAAACTGGTTTCTACGTTGCTTGACTGAAGTTGTTTTTACAAGCTTTCTATTAGCTTGCACTGTATGTAACTATGTATGTTCGGCTCAAATCTTGCAACTCAATTTTGAAGCAGATATCTTCAACCGATTGAGCTGAAATTTTACATGCATGTGTAAATCGGGTGACAATGCAACATTATGATAACATGGAGCTGATCTGATGATGGAGCTGGAAGGTAGCCATAGGAACTTAGCAATAAAACAATACAACCCCATCGAGTTTGGGCTCGCTTGATTAGTATTGACGAGTACTTTAATTCTGTATGATAGTCAGGGTCTGATGATGGAGCCGGAAGGTGGTCATAGGAACTCCGCAGTTAAACGATACAACCCCATCGAATTTGGGCTCGTTTGATTCGTATTGATGAGTACTTTCATCCTATATGGTAACCAAGGTCTGATGATGGAGGTGGAAGGTGGTCACAGGAACTCCGCACTTAAACGACAAAACCTATCGAATTTGGGCTCGTTTAGTTTGTATTGACGAGTACTTTCATCCTATATGGTAGCCAGGGTCTGATGATGGAGCCGGAAGGTGTTCATAGGAACTCCGCAGATAAACGATACGACCCCATCGAGTTTGAGCTCGTTTGATTAGTATTGACGAGTAGTTTGATCATGTATGGTAGCCAGGGTCTGATGATGGAGTCGGAAGGTGGTCATAGGAACTCCGCAGTTAAACGATACAACCCCATCGAATTTGGGTTCCTTTGATTCGTATTGACGAGTAGTTGGATCCTATATGGTAACCAGGTTCTGATGATGGAGCTGGAAGGTTGCCATAGAAACTACGCAATTAAAAGATATCACCCCATCGACTTTAGGCTCATTTGATTTGTAATGACGAGTACTTTGATCATGTATGGTAGCCAGGGTCTGGTGAAAGAGTCGGAAGGTGGTCATAGGAACTCCGCAGTTAAACGACACAACCCCATCGAATTTGGGCTCGTTTGATTTGTATTTACGAGTGCTTGGATCCTATATGGTAACCAGATTTTGATGATCGAACTGGAAGGTTACCATAGGAACTTCATAAGAAATCGACACAATCCCATCGAGTTTGGGCTCATTTGATTTTTATTGATGAGTACTTGGATCTTATATGGTAACCATGATCTGATGATGGAGCTGGAAGGTTGCCATAAGAACTCCGCAATTAAACGATATAACCCCATCGACTTTAGGCTCATTTGATTTTTAATGACGAGTACTTGAATCTTATATTGTAACCAGGGTATGATGATGGAGTTGGATCGTGGTCATTGGAACTCCGCAGTTAAACGACACAACCCCATCGAATTTGAGTTCGTTTGATTTGTATTGACGAGTGCTTGGATCCTATATGGTAACCAGGTTCTGATGATGGAGCTGGAAGGTTACCATAGGAACTTAAGTTACTAACCAAACACGGCAAGTTCGCGAAGTACCTGTACAAGATTCGTGCGGAGACGACGCCCGGGTGTCGCTACTGTGCGGAGCGCCCGGAAAACACGGTGGAGCACACAGTCGAGGTGTGCCCCGCTTGGGAAGAGCATCGCCGTGTACTTGTGGGAGCGATCGGTGGCGGCGATCTCTCGCGCCGGGGCTTGGTTCAGGCCATGCTCCGGAGCGAAGAGGAATGGTAGGTGGTCGCCTCCTTCTGCGAAGCAGTAATGCTAGCAAACGAGGAGGCTGACCACATTAGGCAACGGCGCACACGCCGCCGCCACCGCCTGGATTCCGATCCCGATTTCCGGCTGCAGTAGGCGCGGACTCGCGGACGGCGGGCAATGGGTAGCTCGCTATCCGTCCGTCCGTCAAGTCGTTTACGGCGTGCACTGTTCCTACGCGCCTCAAGGAGTTGTCAGCAAACTGTAGGGGCCCAGCAGGGCCGAAGCCTACTGGGGCCAAAAGTTATGTGAAAATATCACCCGGGGCCCTGGGACGCAGGCAATGAATGGAACAGGGTAGATTTTTAGTCAGTAAGAGTCTGACACTATTTCCCACCCCACCCAAGGGCAGGATTTGTCATTGGATGATTTTACCTACTATAAAAAAACCATAGAAATTTCGTAAGAAATCGACACAATCCCATCGAGTTCGGGCTCTTTTGATTTGTATTGATGAGTACTTGGATCCTATATGGTAACCAGGGTCTGATGATGGAGCTGGAAGGTGGCTACAAGAACTCCGCAATTAAACGACACCGCCCTCTCGTCTTTGGTCTCGTTAGATTTGTAATGACGAGTACTTTGATCAATATGGCAGTCGGGATCTGATGATGGAGCTGGCCATAGGAGTTGCGCAATAAAACGACACAATCCCATCGAGTTTCGGATCGAATAAAATAAGTTCTCGGTTCTTCGGTCATAAGCGACTTGGACTCGCGCACGGAGGGTTCCGTACATATTTACATAAGTAAATAGCTAGTTAGTTTTAATACACTCCTACAAAATACCAATTGAAAGGGCTTGCAGAGAGTAACTTGAAAAATAAAGTGACATAACTCTAAATCCAATATTCTTCTTTTTCTCAGTCATACTCTTGGTGGAGTTGTAGTGGTCTTCTGGTAGGTTGGTTGCGGCTTTTGCGAGACTTCTCTATCTCTCTCTATTCATGGCACTTCGTGTACATTCAATGAGGGAACACTCTGAAGATGATTTAGTGAGGTCTGTCCATCTGGTAGGCGATTGGCCGCGAAAACGTAGGCCATCTACTCTTTCCTGTACCACTAAACGTTCCAAAGAGCTTTCATTGCGTATGATATATCCAAACAGCTTAAAAATTCGCTGTTGCACAATCGACGAAAGTTTTTGTTTTGATGCAAAGCTCTTTAGGAATGGAACCGTTAGTGCGTTGAGCAGTCTGTTTAATCCTCAGTAAACGCCTCCAGCGTCACATTTCAAGAGCGTCAATCGGTTTACGGTACTTGAATCTTCTCCGCATTTCCTAGGATTTGTGGATCCCAGGTAGATAAACTCTGGACAACTTCGCAATTGGCTATTTCATGTAAGTTAGGTTGATTGTTAGTCTTACGATCCACCACCATCATTTTGACAGACCGAACCAAGCCGAAGGGCGGGGGATGTCATTGGATGATTTTACGCAACATAAAAAAAAACCTGGCAGACTTCTAAAGATAGCAGACTAAGCTTCTTATGCTTTCCTATGATATGGGTACGAAATTTAAGGATTTGCTGAGAATACAAATGTGATTGAAATAAGGTATAACTAAAAAGTAAAAAATAAATTACAAATAAAAAAACCTTTTTAAAAACAAGCTTTCAATTAAATGGGCTAAAAAGAAGAAAATAAACTTTTCCTTTATAACTTTTACTATCAATTTATAACGACATTACACAATTTATATGATATAAAAGCTTGTCGCGAGATTTAACTGTGTAAATACACAGCTAAATAACTTCATTAATTAAATAAGTTAAATAACTTCATCTATTGATTTTAATATTTTCAAAATCTCGCGACAAGCTTTTGTATCATATAAATTGTGTAATGTCGTTATAAATTGATAGTAAAAGTTATAAAGGAAAAGTTTATTTTCTTCTTTTTAGCCCATTTAATTGAAAGCTTGTTTTTAAAAAGGTTTTTTTATTTGTAATTTATTCTTTTCAGTTTTTATTTAAAGTTATTTTTTACGCAGTCGGGTTTTTTCCCTTTGAAGTACAGAACCCTGAAAAACAAGAAAAAATAACGAATGTATAGAAATGAATGTATAGTTACAACACAAAACGAACAAAAAATTAAGAGTTTTTTTTCGTGATCACAGAGATGCCTCCGTAGCAAAAGTTGGTTGTATTCATGAGTATTTCACCTTCTGAATGATTACCTGTGAATTATTATAAGTCAGCCTGTATCAATAAACCTTTTGTACTTCATCTGTCAATGACGAATGCTATCGAACGCATTATTTTTAGAATGGATTTTTCCATCAAATGGAAAAATCCCCTATGTCTGAAAGTCCCCGTACTCATCAACTCATCACTTTGTCATTGAAAATTGCGTTTATGTGTGGTGAAAATCGTTCGGAACCCTCTTTTGAGCTGCCCTGAAGTATCAAGCAAGGACGTCTAGTCATCGGCCGACTGACGGTGGATCTATAGGTTAGTGCTGTGTGTTTATTTCCAATATCCTGTGTCCAGCGTCATAATTTGGTCGTCCTCCTAATTCGAATTGCATTTTCAAGGTCACGTACATATTCTGATCCATTTATATACCCGGTGTGTCTGACATCGACGCACAAATGAATACCATGGATGATGAAACCGACGAAAAATTCGGCCACCGTAGGCGCGGGCTTGCGGACGGCGGGCAATGGTTAGCTCGCTGTCCGTTTATCCGGTAACAGACCGGACCGAGCCCAAGTCGTTTCCGGCGCGTCTCAAGGAGTTGTCAGCAAACTGTAGGGGCCCAGTAGGGTCAAGGTCTAGTCTGGGGCTCTGGGGAGGAATGCATACCAGGGCCCTGGAACCAAGGCACGGAAGGAACAGGGTAGGTTTTTAGTCAGTAAAAGTCTGACACTATTTCCCGCTCCGCCTAAGGGCGGGATTTGTCATTGGATGATTTTAATACGATAAAAAAATAACCACTAGGGTTCCAGAATCTAGTACTGGATCCAACCTCTGTCTCCATGCAGTTCACTATTCATTTGTGATTGGCGTAAGGCGCCACCAGTATTTTACAGTTCCATTTCTAAATTAAATACGAGTTGGCAAGGCAAGGAATCCGATTAATAATCACAGACGTACTCGATCTTCAATGTAAAGCAACGCTTGCCGAGGTCTGTTCGTGGATGGGTTACCATTCATTACAAACTGAGAATCGTCCGTACCTCGAAAGGCACGTTAAGCATTTGGTCCTAGTCTTCATTTGTAGCATTTTGACAGTCGACAAGGGTAATGAAAATCTTGAAAATCTGGCACCAGT
The DNA here is from genome assembly GCA_958295575.1 of Leucania comma. Lineage (NCBI taxonomy): Eukaryota > Metazoa > Arthropoda > Insecta > Lepidoptera > Noctuidae > Leucania > Leucania comma. The sequence goes on from OY282469.1 coordinate 10,454,364, forward strand.
CTCGCCAAGGAGTATCGTGTTATCCAGTTTCTGGGCTGTGAAGGTCAGATAGGCAGTTGCTCCATTAATAATAATAAACAAAGCATAATTGTTGGGACTCAGGCCTCCTCTCTAGGAGAGGGAATGGGCTGTATTGCACTATACGGGTCTAGTGCGGGTTAGTCGCTTTATTAAAAGTATTTTAATTCTCATGAAAGGCGTTTAGGTAGATTGTAGGTTGTTCTAATATCATACTATCAAAAAGCAGTCAGCATAATTTTGTTGCGACATCTGTGTCGTCACATAAGAACTAATCCTGCATCGCGCAAGTAATATTCTCCGCGCGATTGGAACATATAGAACAAACCCGAAATCATCTATCGGGCAGTAGCCCACCAGACATTACACCTGTTTGGTCGGAGGATCCTCCCTTTTCAAAGGAGGCGTGCGGGACTTTACTCTCTGTTCCGCATACCCCCAAAATTTTATTGACGAGGTCCGCGACGGCCTGCCCACACTGTCTCACTGAGGCAGTCTTCTTTGTTATAATTTTAAATGATTGAATTTTAATTTCTTGTAGGTATGTTTGTAATGATTTTGTTTTTATTTATTTAATCTTTTAAATGTAAATGAGATTTATTATTTATATTAATTGTTTGGTACCTGAATGTTTTTAGGATTCCGGTTCTCAAAAGAAAAAAGCGGAACCCTTATAGGATGACTTTTTTGTTCGTCTGTTTATGTCTGTCAAGACCCTTTATCTTGAGAACGCGTAGAGGTATCGAGTTGAAAATAAAACCATATACTCAAGTCTGTGGTCGTTTGAAACTGTGACAAAATCAAACCTTGATCTTGTTAATGAAAAACAAGATACGACCGTTTTAGTCGAAAAAAGCGCATATTTCGACACATTCAAGAGAATCGAAATTCATAAAAAAAGAGTTTCCGACCTCGATGTTGGATTAAGATAAAATTTAAATGCAGAAGTTTGCAAGTTTTCTGTCGATTAATAATAAAATCTTCGAACGGGTATTGAACTATTTATATGTTTAGTTTGTACGGAACCCTCAGAGCGCGAGTCAGACTCTCATTTGCCCAGTTTTTGTTATAACAACTATCATCGTGGGCATCCGAAGGAACGGAACATAGGTGGGTTTTAAGCAAAAGTCTGACACGTTGTATCGGTCCACCCGGAGCGGGAGTAGTTAGGTATTTGATGATTTCCCCTTAAAAAAAAGGTAGGTAGGGAGACCCTTATGTTCACTTTGTTCGTTTTGAAAATCTATTGAAATTAGAATGAGACGTTAAACTGTATATTTGCCAACTTACCTACTTGTAAGGAGCAAGAGGTACCCACGTCTGTACGTTAATACTGTAAGCTGTAATTGTTTCGCATTATTAACCGTTCTTGTTTAAGAAACTGTGAAGCCGTTTTATCTTAACTTATTTTAAGGGTTATTAAGTCTTAGTGTGGTACTTCTTCTTCTTCTTTTCGAATCGATGGTAAACTCGTTAAATTATTTGGGCCCAGTATGTGTCTAAATTCTCGCTCGTTCAATAGGGACTCTCACTCAGTGTCTAAATTCAAATTATAACGAAAAATTTGATAACAATTAAATACTTACACGCCTTCAAAGTAATTGTAAATTAGACGACATTTTAACATTCATAAGTGTCAGTTAAATAAATCATTTTTTTGGGGCAAGTTATCAACCGACCAACCAAGCACCGACCGATCATCATTATCATCATTTCAGTCGAAAGAGGTCCACGGTTGGACAAAAATCTCCCCCAAGTGTCGCCATAAAGTATCGGCCGTGTGCGTCTCGCATCCATTGTATTCCTGCAACTCTCACCAGGTCATTGGTCCACCTTGGGGGAGGCCTTTCATCGCTGCGTCTTCCACTGCACGCTCGCCACTTGAGAAACTTACCTGTTCTATGAGAAATGTGCCCTGCCACATAAGTTTGGCGATTCGAACAATCGCGCAGAGCTAAATCGATGCCTATGTTTATTGTTCTCAAACAGATATTTTTACCAAATTCACAGAATATAACCCCAGAATCTGGCCACCATTTCCAGCAGTTAACCAAGTACCAGGCAACCAGCCTTATTATTAGCTAAATCAATAATTCTGCAGGTCTAAAAAGGTTTGTAGAATCATAATATGAATCATATTTTTTTATACGGTAATATTTACAAGGACTATGATTCTGATATGCAGTGAATTGAGTATGATTCGACTAATTTGTGCAACCATTTTACGAACATTAGAAGATTTACTTATGATCTGATAGGAATTCGGAATATGATTTGCTCTAGATGAATTGCTAAAGTGGCCTTTTTAGCCCGCCCGGTGTGTATGATATTAATAATGAATTAGTTATAATTGTATAATTTTAGCCTGCTGGTCGATCCTTCTTTTACGTCAAAAGACTCATATTTATAGGCATATATGCTATCTACGCAATCTAGCCAAGGATATAATAGTCATGGCTTGATTTTTATATCACTGTAAAATTAACAAAATAGGTTCTTTATTTTATGTTATGCACCTCATGAATAAAGTGGTTTTTAAAATAGGGCAATATGTTTACAAAATACATAAAATATGCACATAATTTTCATAATTTTGTGTGCTGTGAAGCGTTCGGTTATGCAATGGAGTTATAGATTCTAAAATTTGTACGTCATTAATCGAAAACTATTTTGGGCCTATTTTTTATATAGTAGTTATTTCGGTTATAAAACAGTATTTTTATGCAGGAATGCATATTATTTAGTTGAGTTCCTGTTCATCTACTCCTATGTGACGTGGTAACTTAGAACAAGAAGTAATTGTTTTAGAATAACATATTTTTACTAACCGAAGACTAAAAACCCGGAGGACACGGTGAACACCCGGAGGACACGGTGGAGCACACTGTAGAGGTGTGCCCCGCCTGGGCGGAGCATCGCCGTGTCCTCGTGGGGGCGATCGGCGGCAGCGATCTCTCTCGCCGGGCCTTGGTTCAGGCCATGGTCCGTAGTGAGGAGGGATGGCAGGCGGTCGCCTCCTTCTGCGAAGCAGTAATGCTAGCAAAGGAGGAGGCCGACCGCATCAGGCAGAGGCAACGGGGCGCTCGCCCCAGCCGCCGCCGGGATTCCGATCCCGATTTCCGGCCACCGTAGGCGCGGGCTTGCGGACGGCGTGCAATGGGTAGCACGCTGTCCGATCGTCCGGTAACCGACCGGACCGAGCCCAAGTCGTCGACGGCGCGTTCTGTTCCCGCGCGCCTCAAGGAGCTGTCAGCACACCGAAGAGACCCAGCCTGCTACTGCAGGCAGGCAGGGTCGAAGCCTGCTGGGGTCAAGGGCCGTTTTCTGAGAGGAAGGCTCAGCCCCGGCACTATAGGCAACGAAGGAACGGGGTAGGTTTTTAGTCAGTAAGAGTCTGACACTACTTCCCGCTCCACCCAAGGGCGGGATTTGTCATTGGATGATTTTACCTACCACAAAAAAAAAAACCGAAGACTAAAAAAAAAAAAAACCGAAGACTAAGAAAAATGAATTGTTTAGCTCGTTGACGTATTAGTATGTCGTGGCCAAATCTTAGAATTGAACATTTAATTAAATGATCGTATGAAGTATATAAGGTGACTGGTAATTAGTGAACGATACTTAAGCACGTGATTGTAGCCATGATAACGAACATGCTGTAGGCATCCAAGTACATATAACCCACTTAGCTACCTAACCTACTGGTTACTGAAACTAGTTTTTTATTCGTTAATTGCAAAATGGAAAGGCTACTCGATCTACGAGTTACTGGTTCATTATCGGATAAAATGTATCACAAACACGTAATTGACGACATCGAAAACGAAAATTGAGAAACTAGCTAGTATTTTATTCAGTTTGAAAGTACCTCACCTTTTTAGGGGAAACCCTAAATAAGTGAGGTACGAAAGTACCACAAAAAAAACCGATCCCTTATAGGATCACTTTGTTGTCCGTCTGTCTGTCTGTCAAGACCCTTTAGGGAACGCGTAGAGGTATTGAGTTGATATTAAAACTATATACCCAGATCTGCGGTTCCTTGAAGCTGTTAAAAAAAATCAAACTACTAGGTAAACGAAAAAAAAAAATACGGAATTTTAATATCGCAAAAACGCTTAGTTCGACTCTCTCAAGGGAATCAAAATTTATAAGGTACTTCCTGTAGCAAAGCAAGGGCTTAAAGCACAGGCATAGGAATAAATCTGACAGATTGTTGTTATGGAACAAAAAATAACTTTTTTGTCATTCGGGAATAATCTTCGAGACTTCATTCGGAAATTGATCTGTTTGTGGTAGTTTGCATGGAAGTAGGTAAGTTTGTACGGAACCCTCAGTGCACTCAGTCCGACTCGCACTTGCCTAGTTTTTTTTTTAATAATTCGAAGAAGGAAGCTTATTATATTTTTTTTTTGGTGGGAAAATCATCTAAATACATCTCCGCGCCCTTGGGCGTTACGGGAGATAGTTTCAGACTTTTACTGACAAAAAACCCACTCCTGTTCCTTCTTTGCCTTTCTTACCAGGGTCGAACTTTCCTTTCAGAAAACGATCCTTCGCCCCAGTAGGCTTCGACCCTGCTTCGCCCTATGGTTTGCTGGCTTTGCAACTCCTTGAGGCGCGCGTGGAACACTACGAGCCGTCAACGGCTCGGTTCGGTCGGTTAGCGGACAGTAGGACGGCGAGCTACCCATTGCTCGCCGTCCGCAAGCCCGCGCCTACGTTGGCCGGAAATCGAGATCAGAATCCTGGCGGCAGCTGGGGCGTGGAGGCCGTTGCCTCACGTGTGGTCTCCTTTTTTGCGAAGTAAGTAGTAATGCTACATTATTGCTTCGCAGAAGGAGGCGACCGCCTGCCACTCTTCCTCGTCTCGGACCATGGCTTGTACCAAGTCCCGGCGCGAGATATCGCTGCCGCCAAGCCAGAGTGTTCACCACACCCTGCGTCAGCGGGGGAGTCCAGTGGCGGATTTTTTCCCGCACTACCTTGTAGGGACGTTCCCACGGGTCTCCGTTGAGAGCCCCCATATGGACTTGAGTTTGGCCCGCTTTATCTCCGCTCGGAGGGTATCTTTCGTAAAGCTCCGTATCTCTGGCCTCCGCATCCGACGGGCGGATGCGGCACCTGCAGTGTCTGGAGTACCGGCGGCGCACAGCTTAGTATGTGTTACGCAGTGCCACTAACTCCGGCGACCATCACTACACCTGAAAATCTTATCGACCAGGTGTTTGTTGTCCATTTAGATCATCGTGATATAGATTGAGACCATTAAGAAATACTGTGGTGGGTGGAGGCGTAATCAAAGAGCTTCTATGATATATTAAAATATTATATTGTTATTCGAAACTTATTATTATAAAAAAATTCAATTCAATTCTTCTTTTCATTCATTGACAGTCTATCACAAATCTGATGTCTAATATTAACTTCTTTTTAATTTAAACCTTCAAAGTTGTTATAACGTGCCAGTTTGCATTTTACATAGGACCTGCTTGGATATCACAGTACCTACATCATGTTAGTAATGATTACCAATAAAAAATCCAATAGACAAGATTTTAGTAACAACTGCTATTGTTTCAATTAAAACCAGTTAAGTAATAACCACGGATATCGAGGGACATAGATATCCGGAGATATGCCTTCATTGCAAAGTAATAAGAAATCCTTGCGCAACCGCTTATCTCCCACCAAAATAATTACAACATTCACAAATAGTGTATTTACGACACACACTCAAAATTTGTACACGCACACTAAGAAGAAAGCAGCTACACTAAATCAATTTCTAATAGCACACATAAATAGAATGGGCGGGGCATTCGCTTGTAAGCACGGAAACATTCAATGCACACGCATGCAATTAGAGCATCGAACCGATTGTCGATAATTGTTATCGATATTTAATTTCAGCATATTCTTGTAATATAATTACTTCGTCTAATTTTCTTTAAATAATTTCTTTTTTATATACTTATCCGAAAAGTGAGTAATGATTATAAAATAAAATAGGAATTAGTTTTTTTATATCGTATTACCGGTTCAAGGGAACGTTCTCTGTTAAATATCATGCTGTTATTATTAAACAATATATTACTTAATCTTAACTATATGATTTTAATCTTATGTGATTACATTCAGAGTTGGTTTAAACATTTAGGTAAATTTTATACACGTATTCAAACTCGCTAGCGTTAACATAAATTTCTATGGAATCAAAATAGCGTCATCTAGCAAATTCGTTTTCATTTTAAACAAATTGTAGGTAGTTGATGCTGACAGGATCGAATTCGTTATGATGAAATAACTACTCAAAATAAATACATCTAACAAAAAAATACTGGTCAAGTGTGAATCCGACTCGCGCACCAAGGATTCCGTATAAATTTACCTATGTAAATGGTTCAATTCCAAAATTTCTCAAAGACTTTTCCGAATCGCAAAAAAAGATATTTTTTTCATCACAAATCTTTGCTGGAAGTGAGTTACACAGTCGTACTGCATGAAAACAGAAGGAGTTGGAATAGAAATTATATTATTATAAGTTGGAGAATTATATTCAAGATAAAAATGCTTGGATCAATGCTGGTCCAGCTCCACTACAACTAGGGCGTACGAAAACACCAAATACCCAGATTTAAAAAAATAATGATTTAATAGTTTTGCATAGCGAACATAAAATATTGTAACTTTTGACCAAAAATAAATAACTCTATAAAATTATACTTGTTTATCGTGCTACTTATCATATTGTACTATAATTTTTGATCATCTCAATCTTTAGATATAATGTCAATTTCAGTTCACGGGTATTGAAATAACAATACCTTAATTTCGATCAACCAACATTCATTCAATAACTAATTTAACTCTTACTATACATGTAATACGACAATATTCATAGAAATGTAAAAAAATATATATCCCTCGATATCCGTGTCGAGGGATATGCCTTGGGGGCGTGGCACGTGGCGCCTCGATCTGGGCAAACGACCCTTATAATCGAACAACGGCTGTACGCTTCATTCATTCGCTTTGCAATTGCGTACATGGTACTACTGATGCGTAGAAAACCAAAATGCCGAGTTGTGCAGTAATTATATGCAAAAATAGGTCACATATCATCAACCTGAAGACAAATGGCGTATCCTGCCACCGGTAATTAAACAATTAAGTCACTGTTTTATATTTTAAATCAATTTTTAAATATTTCACGAACTCAAGTTCGGAACGACACGAACTAGACCGAACTAGCCCGAATCTTCCCGAAAACAATGACCGCAATGACCGTTCAAGATTTAGAGAGGTGCAATCGAGTGCGTGAGGCTGATTTTATCGATATGCGTATTATTCGCAGTTCAATATATTTTTTTACATTTCTATGAATATTGTCGTATTACATGTATAGTAAGAGTTAAATTAGTTATTGAATGAATGTTGGTTGATCGAAATTAAGGTATTGTTATTTCAATACCCGTGAACTGAAATTGACATTATATCTAAAGATTGAGATGATCAAAAATTATAGTACAATATGATAAGTAGCACGATAAACAAGTATAATTTTATAGAGTTATTTATTTTTGGTCAAAAGTTACAATATTTTATGTTCGCTATGCAAAACTATTAAATCATTATTTTTTTAAATCTGGGTATTTGGTGTTTTCGTACGCCCTAGTTGTAGTGGAGCTGGACCAGCATTGATCCAAGCATTTTTATCTTGAATATAATTCTCCAACTTATAATAATATAATTTCTATTCCAACTCCTTCTGTTTTCATGCAGTACGACTGTGTAACTCACTTCCAGCAAAGATTTGTGATGAAAAAAATATCTTTTTTTGCGATTCGGAAAAGTCTTTGAGAAATTTTGGAATTGAACCATTTACATAGGTAAATTTATACGGAATCCTTGGTGCGCGAGTCGGATTCACACTTGACCAGTATTTTTTTGTTAGATGTATTTATTTTGAGTAGTTATTTCATCATAACGAATTCGATCCTGTCAGCATCAACTACCTACAATTTGTTTAAAATGAAAACGAATTTGCTAGATGACGCTATTTTGATTCCATAGAAATTTATGTTAACGCTAGCGAGTTTGAATACGTGTATAAAATTTACCTAAATGTTTAAACCAACTCTGAATGTAATCACATAAGATTAAAATCATATAGTTAAGATTAAGTAATATATTGTTTAATAATAACAGCATGATATTTAACAGAGAACGTTCCCTTGAACCGATAATACGATATAAAAAAACTAATTCCTATTTTATTTTATAATCATTACTCACTTTTCGGATAAGTATATAAAAAAGAAATTATTTAAAGAAAATTAGACGAAGTAATTATATTACAAGAATATGCTGAAATTAAATATCGATAACAATTATCGACAATCGGTTCGATGCTCTAATTGCATGCGTGTGCATTGAATGTTTCCGTGCTTACAAGCGAATGCCCCGCCCATTCTATTTATGTGTGCTATTAGAAATTGATTTAGTGTAGCTGCTTTCTTCTTAGTGTGCGTGTACAAATTTTGAGTGTGTGTCGTAAATACACTATTTGTGAATGTTGTAATTATTTTGGTGGGAGATAAGCGGTTGCGCAAGGATTTCTTATTACTTTGCAATGAAGGCATATCTCCGGATATCTATGGTAATAACACATCTGATAACTTTATTTAAATCGGTAGAGCATGTCAGCAACAAAAAATAAAGTAATTTCAATAAATAGTTTTAAAATGTGTGGTTTTTGTCAGACTTCCTGTAAACCACTCAAGCCAACAAGGAAATATCTTGCTTGTTATACGGTTGATATATTTTTATCATTTATTTCTCAAAGATTAAACACGATCATAATAACTTGTCGCGAAACAACGTTTTAGCAATATAGTAGTAAAAAGTGCCGACTGCATGCACTTCAAATCTAATTAATGGACTCTGTAGATTCATCAGTTGAACTAAACTGGCGGTTGTCGCACTTCGATCGAGACCCAGAAATCTGTTACTGCGCATTACGTGTATAATAATATCTATTATATAATATTGTATAATAATATTGTACTTTTTTGTGTTTTTTTTTTTTACATTGAATGCGGTTGTATTTTTTTTTTTAAAGGTTTATTTTATTTCGTACTTTTTAGTTGTAGTACCCTTCAGCCAAACTTAAATAATAATATATATTAATAATATATTTCACAACTATCACACAACACCATCTAGTCCCAATTTAAGCAGAGCTTGTGTTATGGGTACCAGACAGCAGATAAACATACTTATATGTTTCTAAATACATAAATATTATAGAGAAACAACACCCAGACACAGAACAAATGATCGTGTTCATCACTCAAACATTTGTCCTGGGTGGGAATCGAACCCACGACCTCTGGCATAGCAGTCAGGGCCACTAACCACTAGACCAACAGGCCAGTCAAATAATTACCTTCCGCCATTCGGTTCCATCATCAAATCATCATGACAATTCTAATAATAATAAAACAGTTTATTACAAAATTCCGGTTCTTACCTACCTTCCGGCTTCATCATCAGATCAGTTCTATGTATCCCATCCCCTTCTTTCTTGAGTCAGTCACCAACTGCATGTTTAAACAAAGCAATTTTATTTGTTACGACAGTTCTGCTATGATTTTTTGAAGAGTTCCGTTCTATATCTTCGAAGTTCATCATCAGATCAAAACAATATTTCTATGGGATCAACTTGGGAGTATAATTTTACAAACAAAACTTTTCTAAATCGGTCCACAATTGACCGAGATATCGGTAAATATACATTAAAAAAAAATACATACAGCCGAATATAGAAACTCCTCCTTTTTGAAGTTGGTTAAAAATAACTCAAACGCGCTGCCGTTGTACACAACGAGCGCAAAGCTCTTATCAGACTGTTGTAACACTATACAAAACACTACTTTACAATTTTATTTATCTTTTATACTATATACCCACTATTTCTTAATTACATTCTATATTGACTTATAAACTACCTTTATAGTCTTAGAAGATCATGATTGACATGTGGTTCTTATTCATCCTAATTTACGGTGCACAGAGTCCGTCTCAGGAACTGGCGAACTTTGTGCACCATAATACCTTAAAAATATAATTCTTTAATTCAATACCATTGCCGAATTCCTTCTTGACGAAATGTAAATATATAAATTCTAAATTTACGCTTGAAAATGCAACTATTTAATTGTATTCTTATTGTTTATCACAGTAAATAAGTGTATTTTAACCGTTTATTATAAAATTAATAGTATTCTATTAATAATATTCGACTTTAAATTCTTGTGTTGTAAACTCTATGATCTACTGTAAGTATTACTGAAAAGCACAAGTAAATATTTTGACTTTGATAGAGAAGTTTGGAAGGAGAAACGGATCTGTGACTTTTTTTAGATTTTCTACTAAAATATAATTATATCGTTAGTGAATACGTAGGTAGGGCTTGTATGCATCTTTATACTTATTATATCTGTATAGATATCAGATAGTTTAATCAAAGAACAGGATTTCCAGTTCGGTAATTTAGCGACGCAGTATTTTGGATCATGGCTCGTTGGTTCGGACGCCATCGAACACGTATAAGCTGTCGTCTGAGCCGCGGCTGAGCTGTGTTGTATATCTAAACTCGGACCAACCTATCAATAACCAGGATATTGCTGCCGTTCCTAGTACAAGATATTTGCAACCGTTTCGCTCACGCTTCAATAAAGAGGACAGTTTCCAGAATCCTCCTGGGAACTTAAAAATCTGGAATATTCATCTTCTCAAGCGTACAAAATCAATCTTCCAGTAAGACCAACATCTTGATTCTTGAAGCTTTTTAAAAATTCTTGAACATTGTAAAAATAAGTGTTCTTGAAATATTATGTAATTTTGTCTGATTTATGACGATCACAATGACTGCGGTGATAAAGTACAAATCACTTTAGGTGATGTCATAGCACCTACGTACCCGTATTTATTTTTAGACAGCGTCAACAAAAATCAGCAATATGAAATATAAATTCGAACACAATATTTTTATTGAAATCCCGTTTAAGAATAGATTTACTGTCACAACACGTGGGTACACATGACACACGTGAAAAGTTTCTACTACAGTGCGTCGAAATTGTAGTTCCATGGTAGTTCCATACTACTATTTCTGGTGGAACGTAGCGTAACATTACCTGCTACAAATGCACCTACAATTGTTACCGCGTGCGAGTGCTACGTCACGTCGTAGCCATTCGCCTACTCTACCTTTACGGTGGGTACCTATGTGATTAGGTGTAGCCGTAGCTAGGCGTAGTTGTAGCTAGTTTGTAACGTAGGCGGCTTTGTGACAATCGCTACGGCCAGTGGTTCTATGATTAGTCGATCATACACGTTGCAGGCGAGGTAGGCGTGCGTCAAATCCACTAATTGCAATTCTAGTTTCGGAGAACCTTCTTCTATAGAATGTCGTCACACTCGTCACTTGCCTAGCCAGTTACCGCGTAAGGTTGATTTATGATCTAACTGCATGTAGTTCAATACCAGTATTTTACACTGCGCAACTACGTGTCTAAATTCTTTACCCAGTAATCTATTAACATGATGCGCCTTGGCAAGAATGGTGTCAGATTTTTGGACTTCTGACTTCTGTAGCGACTGGCGACTGTTCTATAGAAAGAAAGCTATTTAAATAAAACATTTTTTTTTTTTAAATTTAGATTACTTATTCTGTGTTACAATTTGATATAACGTTATTCTACAATGGTAAAAAAGCTGTCGGCATTTAATAAAAATAGCCAGAATTCGCAAACTATCGTAATTACTGAGTTATTCAGTTTGGTAAAAAAACAACAAGCAATTATCTCAAGCAATATACATATTAATAGCTATAACGTAAGGTATACGCGTTTGTTCACGCTTAAAACTGTAAAAACCCAATAAAAAATAATTACAAGATATCATCGAAAAAATACGAAAATAACGATCCAGTGTTAAGCTGCATGTTTAAAAATATTAAGAAAGAACATCGATTCATTATAGTATTTTTAGCACAGTAAAACTCATATTTTACACATTTATATGACAATTTTAATCAATTGACTACCTACTCAGCTTGGTAAATTAGATAAGTATCTTGTCTGTCAAGTTATTACGTATGTAAAAAAAAAACAAATTATTAAAGTATCTAAATAATTTAATGTTCAAAACTTGATAGGTCAAAAGGAAGTCATCATAAAGGAGAAAAAATTTCGTACTGCTGCTGTTACACGTGTCTCAATTTCGAAGTTATGTAGGTATCGAAAAAATAGAGTTGTGTCAGGTTTTATATACAATATGTATGGGTGTATCCACATGATTGTGGCGAAGGCCCAGCAGGGTTAAAGCCTACTCTGGGGCTCTGGGGAGGTATGAAAATGCATACCAGGGCCCTTAAACCAAGGCAATGAAGGAACTGGGTAGGTTTTTAGTCAGTAAGAGTCTGACACTATCTCCCGCTCCACCCAAAGGCTGTCATTGGATAATTTTACCTACCATATAAAAAAAGTATGACGAACTCGCCGCTAACAATAGTCGCATGTCTTGAAAGTAGTATGTTCAGAATCAGTAACTGAATCGATTTGAGCAATTTAGGAAAATAACCAAGAATTATTTTAAGATAAACAATACCTATTTTGTCTTGATAGCGTCACAGTCATGAAAAATAGTGTAATTTATGCACTTATACACTGATATTCTGAACTGAACGAAATAAGTTCCACTCTCGCTTCACCTAGAGCAGATGGACTAATTAATAGATTTCTTTTCCCCAAAAATTATAAAAGGATTATTTACCAGTCAACCTAGGATGGCCAACAGCTAATATGGCAGGTGCTTAAAAAAAATATTATTTAGAACACAAGGTTACAAAAGTATTTGTGTAGTTAAAATTAACATAACTTTGTACATATATATGAAAAGGACCTGTGGAAGAAGTCATTGGATTTCCCATCTCAAAAAATGTTGTGTTGTGTTTTTGAGACGATTCTGCTAGTTGTTTAAGAAATGATTTTGACAACCTGAACGCATATTGACTCATGACTGATGGCCGTCCTGATATTGAAAGAAGAACTGCATATGGAAACACACTAGGTGGACAAAGTAGCAGGAGATTGTTAGGACAGAAATTTCTGGCGTGTAAACAACATAGATATTGAAAGTGAGATATAAAGCATAAGTGTTTTTTAAATACCATATATTGTTTCCGTGAAACAACAATAAACAAAAACGTAAAGTTCAGAATAAAAACAGTCTATTGTAAAAAATAAATTACTACATATCAGTTCATAAAAACTACCGTCTCTACATTCGTTTTGATTATAATTTAAGTTGTTTCCTGCTAAGTTACTTCATATTTATTTCTTACTAGCTTTTGATCGCGGGTTTGGCCGCGTATCACTCAGCATTAAAGCAGCTTTTTATCAGTGAAAAAATTTTAGCAATCGGATCAGTACTTTCAGAGATTACGTCCTACAAAAAAAAAAAAACAAATAAAAAACACTAAAGTTGTTTGAGTAAATAAAATTATTATTTCATTTATTAATTTTAAGTACTTATTAATTACATTTCTAAATATTTTTTAACAAAGTTATTTAAAAAAAAAATGAAAAATAGTAGCCCACCGGCATCGGCAATGACTGCTGTGTCCACTTCCCACATGTTGACAACCTCGGGAGCCAATTCAAGTTACTTAGTTTGTTGGTCCTCCTCAACTTTCACGAGGTTCTCGTCATGAGGGACCGCTATATCAACAATCATTGTACGACGCTCGAATCTAGTCGATCTATCACCACTATATCAGGTTAATTAGCAACAATTGTCCTGTCAGTGATGATAGATCGATCCCAATACAACATGATGCTGCCATTCTCGAAGACTGGGTTGGGCACATACCTATAGTACGGTACTTCTGATTCCACAAGATTGTATTTAAGAGATAGTTGCTGGTGGATAATCCTACCTAAATTATTATTATTATTTACCTCTTTATAATATTAGTGTAGATAAGTTTCATAAAAAATCAGTAAACGTTTCGCTTCTACTGACCTGTCGACATTAAGCAATAAACTGTTATCTGGATTTAAATATTATAGATCGTATATTTAACTAAACGTACGTAACTATTCATTGCATAAACATAGGAGAAATTTAAATTATTCGCTCCGGTCGAAAAAATATTATTCCAAGTATACTCCACAAAGTTGTCAAGGTAGTAGCATAATATTAATACATGATCATAAAACCCAATATGATTAATTTAAATATGGTATTGAAAAAAACATGTAAGCCAAGCTCAAACCTGTTTGTACATAACCAAATTTTGACTTATTACATAATTTACTGTCTGCTCCAATGTATTAGACCAAATAAGACTAAATAAATACGTGCTGACATAATACATACATACTGACAAGACAATTAGCAATTTTTATTAAAATAATACTTCTGTACGTTTGTTTGTCCTCTTAAACGGCTTGATCAATTCGGATGGAACTTTGTGTGTATATTTGAGGGGCCCCTGAATGGTTCCAAAGTACAATTGAATCCTGTAGATGGCACTGCAATCAGGTTTTCAATCTTCTTTTCTGAAAAGTCAGTTTTCGGGCAAGGCAAAGTCTGTCAGGAGCGCTAATTTATCTTTATATATAAAAGAAAGTCGTGTTAGTTACCTATTTATAACTCAAGAAAGTTGAACCGATTTGGCTGAAAATTGGTGGGAAGGTAGGTTAGAACCAGGGAACGGATATAGGATATAGGATTATTATCCCGTTAAATAAAAAAAGTCCAAATCCTGCTCATTTATAGGGTAGAGTAAGGTAGAGTAGGGTAGAGTAGGATAAAGTAGGGTAGAGTAGGGTAGAGTAGGGTACCGCAGGATAGAGCGGGAGCGAAGCCGCGGGCAAAAGCTAGTAATATTATAAAAGCAAAATACCACTCACTGATTAATTACGAAATCTCAGAAACTATAACACCTACAAACCTAAAATTTGGCAGTTAGGTTCCTTATAGGGTGTAGACATTCGCTAAGAACGGATTTTACGAAACTCTACTCCTAAGGAGGTAAAACGGGGGTTGGAAGTTTGCATGGAGAAACCGACTTTCACGCAGGCGGAGCCGCTGGCAGAAGCAAGTATATGTATAATAACATATGTTTATTACGTTGGTATCGAAATGAAATATTTTCAGTACCAAAGTACGATTCAGTTTCCAAAGAGAATAATCATTCCATAAGAGCGATATTGGCATGCACTCCCATTCTCCGTAGTTCTGTAGAATCTAATACTTCTGGAGAGTAGGTAAAATTGATTTGAACTTTAATATCTTCACGCTCTGTTGCCTTTACGAGCTGCGCATAACTCGTAGGTTTATACACCACAGTCGACTTGGTACTATTCCGTCTTTGGTTATTTGTATATAACATAGATAAATAAAACTCGAATGAGAAGTATTGACACCTAGAAACATGTTAAATGAAGAGTAGGTACAATCATGATCATCGTCAGCTATTAGCTAGCAGTGGGTGTTTCCAGGCTCATGATGACAGAAATTTCTCTATAGTGCTTATTCCCTATAATGCTTGCACTGACTGGACAGGTCCACTCAAGTCTGTATGGTTCTTTCCTCAAAAGACCATCTCAGGCACTAATCTGCATGGTTCTCATACGATTTGACCATTACATGTTTGCTGTATGGACTTTAAAAGAGACTTTGACCCCTGAGTTAGTTTCAGTGTTTCTTCTCAGGGTAGTCAGCTAGGAAACACCGGCCTCATCTAGTTTAAACTGACAAAAAAAAAAAAATTGACGTGTAAAAGTGTTTTTGAAAAACCTATTTGCAAAAATAAATATCATTTCATTTCATTTCAATTCTATAAAGTAGAGAAATTTCTGCCTGGGCATTGAAGGTTTGAGACATGGGTTCGAGATGATATTAACTTAAAAGTAATCAATTTCAAAACCCGCTCACATTCTCAATTCCATAGAACCAAGAAGCTTTTATCAAAATACTCATATCCATGCAAAGGCCGGGAAGTTAAGAAAATATCGATCGACCATGTCCATACTTCCAAAATATGGACTGTTATTAAAATTATATTCAAGAGCTTGTAATAAAATTAAATATGTACAGACGTATAGGTTAATGATGTGTTATAATATAATTATGTACAATTAAGTTTTCAAACAGAATTTTGACGCGTGTTGAACGGAAGACTTCTTTGAAAACATGGAGGCCTATTACGTACGAGAAAGTTAGAAAATAAATATACCGAATTAACTTATTAAAATATTCCAAAAATAAATATACTTATTTATAATTGGAGATTATCGTAAATATTTATAACAGGGGTGAAATTGTTATTTAATTTGTATCTATACTATGATTTTTTATTAGACGAAGTAAAGTGACAGCTATAACAATGGTTGTTTGACAGTTGGGCATTGTTATTTGACAGTTGGGCATTGTCCACTGCTGTCACTTTACTTCGTCTAATAAAAAATCATAGTATAGCTGCTGTCACCGACTTTACCCGCCTGAAAGTAGAAAATAGTCCACAGATAGACCATGTATTGAAATAGTCAAGACATGGTCTATCTGTGTGCCAAATTTCATCCAAATCTGTTGAGCCGTTTGAGTGTAAGGAAGTAACAAACATTAGGTATGTTCACATAATAATATAATAATAATAATAATATTCCACAACTATCACACAACACCGTCTAGTCCCAAGCTAAGCAGAGCTTGTGTTATGGGTACCAGACAGCTGATAAATATACTTATATATTTCTAAATAAATACATATTATAGATAAATAACACCCAGACACAGAACAACTGATCGTGCTCATCACACAAACATTTGTCCTGGGTGGGAATCGAACCCACGACCTCTGGCATAGCAGTCAGGGCCACTAACCACTAGACCAACAGGCCTGCATACTTTTACCTCTATTATTTTGGTGTGATGTGTTCGAAATCGGAATACCGGATTCCGAAATCTCGGATACCTATAGTAGTTCGTTGTATAAGACATTTAGGTCTTCGAAATACTCTCAGTGGCAATAAATGTGGCCTACGCCCTAAGTTCACGTTTGATATGAATAAACTAAAAATATTCGTTTTTTTTTAAATTAATATAGGTTTAAGTAAATAATTTGATATCAGGCTTGTTTCCAAATTGATTTATGTACGTAAGAAATAACTAAGCGCTATGGGAGATATTTGCGTTTTTTTCTCTGATCTCAATATCTACACACAAGCTATAAAAATAATTATTTACAGGTCGAAAGTGAAAAGTAATCTAATTTACATTTCTGATGGACTGTTAATCAGCTCTGGCACAAATTCCTTTGCGAGTCAATTTAAAAACAAACCTAATGTGAGATTATTCACTTAAAAAATAATAAAAAAGAGGTTTCATTACTCATAAGAAAACTACTTAGAACAGCTTTAGTTTTTTCACATGTTCATGTTTAGGGCTTAAGCCACATTAAATGCCAATGAATGTATTTTTATAGTCTATGGATTTTTGCAAATTAATTCCATCTTGGGTCGTTATAACATTTTTTTTTTCCGACCAGGAAGCAGTTTCCATGACATGTATTAGCAGCCGATATTAATCAGTAATTCTGAAAAGTGAAAAGTTGATCACGAAATTGGCGTGTTAATGAAATCGGAAAGTTCTGAAACTTTCGGAAAGTGCCGGCTGCGGTACATAAAATTTAAATTAATTTGTTGGGTGTGTAGGTTATATTCGTTTTCGAAGGAAGTGGATAATGCATTCAGGATGGATGGTCATAGAGATTCATGCTGACATTGACCTTAGAAGCATAAGGTGAGGACTGAGTGAGCACACGCGGCGACCGGCGCGCGGATGTTTTCAGTCGCGATTTGTCCGCGCCGCAACTTCGTCGTTCGGGCGACGCACAAGCGCCCAGTTTCGGCGTCTCCTGTTCAAGTGCGTGATTTAACGTAAAAGTGATTGTGTTGAACTGTTCATAAAAAGTTATTCTTAGACGACAAGATCGGATTGTTGAGAATTTTTTCTATCTGGATGCTGTGAAATTTTGAAGTATGTATGATAAAAATAAGTTATTGTTTGTCCTGTTCAAACTTTTGATTACGGTGTTTTGTGGTCATATATTTAAATTGAAAAGTAAAAATTCGCTGATATATTAACTTCTATTTCGATTAAATTCTGGTTTACTATTTTTTCTTAACACGTATATTTGTGCGTAGCTCTACCGTATTTCTTTATCGTGTTCGTGAACGTTTAATTCGTCAAGCTAACTTTTATTTAACTTACTATGCCTAACCAAACAATCTACAAAAGAGAATTTGCTTTTTTATATATTCTTATTTTTTGCTTTTCATTTTAAATTTAAATTGGTTATAAATAATACATAATTTAAAATGATACTTGGGTTGTTTTTTCAACCAGTATTTTTTTTTAATAATATTTTTTTACAATTATTATTACATTAATATACCTACTACACCTATTATAATTATTAGGCCATTTAATAAAATATAAGCAAATAAATATTAACTGAATATGAGCATTTACGTACACATAATATAATTCCCTATCTTTTTTTATTCTTATCTTTCTTGTGTTGTCTTTTTTAACCCAAAGGTTGACTATTAGAGAATGCCTTGTTGCATTAAGTCCGCCTGAGTACCACTATAGGGCCTCAAGTCTGCTATTACAATAGTGTCAGAATCGTCTATCATTGATTTCATCATGGTTGATTTTGACAAGTATGGTAACCTACTAATATAACGGCGTCACTATGACTTTCCAAAAATCAATCACTAACACACCATTGAAAGAAATGGTAATCTCGTACATAATGACAAATGGATATCTGACTTATGGGGTAATCCGCTAAAATTTTGTCAGTTCCTTTGATTAGTGACTTACCATTAGATTTGTCTGAATACGACAAAGTCATTCTACCACCATTCGTTTACGAGACCAATAACCGACCAATGATCGACTATTATGATTTAGCAGATTAAGAACTTTTACCAAAATGACAATGGGATTGTGTCGGAATGTCGAATTTACAAAAATAGCAGACTTGGGCTCCTGCATTTGAAGATTAAATAAATATATACATACAAAATCAAATAGGCATCGATTTACTCATCCATATTTTTCATTAGAAAATATTATGTATCATTAAAATACCACCATTTTATTAGGCAGATATTTTAACTGGACAAAATAATTTGCATTCCAAAGTTTGACCATTCACTTTGTCCCTAATAAATATTTTAATATGAATTGGACGAGTTGAATGAATTAATAAGGTGAATTTGAAGACAATCCGAGCATTTCAGCGGTTAAAATTTAAAAGCTAATATAAATAATTCGGAAATCAAATGAATACGTAGTACTTACGTTTCTATGAGTGACTTGTTAATTAATAGGTAGCTGTAATAAATTAAATGTCAGTGGTCTATATTGAATTTTCTGGAGAAACGGAAAAAGTACTCGTGCGTAAAACGAAATTACTTCAAAACCATAATTGTGATTCACGCAAATTCCTCAAATGAATTGCTGTTTTGAGCGTCGTTCGACGAAATTATTGTTTTCACATACTTGTGTCGTCGGCGTCGGTGCTGTTTTGTATGTTTTTTTTAGCGACAATCGGGGTGTTTGATAGAAAATTAAACTGGGTTTAACAAAGTAATAACAAAAATAATGAAATATTGTTTGGCTAGTTAAATCACATTACTTTACTATTTTTGTGATGTATTTTGTTATTAAAATGCTGGACATAAAAATGCTGTAGGGAACTTTGTTATTTTTTCTTTCGCAGACATAAAACGATAATTCTTTAGATACCAAGAGCTTCCTGTGATTTCCTACTTCTGTTGAGATGTATCTTATAAGTTTTTGGTTATTCGTAGCAAAAGGCAACTGGAGGAACACGGCTGGGTTCTAATTAGTAAACACAGGTTTCCATTACCAGGTCCGGTAATCGACAGGGTCGAACCCAAGTCGTCGACAGCTTAGGGCCCATCAAGGCCGATGCCCGCAAGGACTGGCAGGGCAGGCAGGCCAGGCCGAGCGGGAAAAGTCGTGAGAAGACTTACAATCTTAAAAAAAAAAAAAAAACAAAAGGATCTCATCAAAATTTCCTGGTTTTGCGGTGAAGTGCGCAATTACTAGGTATAATTTCTAATCATGCGAAAGAATATTCAAATTGTGAGCATTTTAATGTTATTTACATCACAAAATTACTTCTGTTACATTTAATTAAATAGTTTGATAAACTGTTTTCAAGTAAATACAAATTAATTGAAATCAAAGAGCCCTCGCAGATGACAGACGACGCTGTGTTGGTTTCAAGCACTACTGACGTTAATACAAACAGCTTAGTTATTAGACAATTAAAACCAGTCTTTGTCTTTAATGTGATCAAAGAAATGAATTAGGCTATAATTTTTAATTACTTAGATACTAAAATTACTACGAGTATTTCAGGAAAATTAAAATTATTGAGCTTATTCAAAGAGCCTATTCTTATAAGTAGATTTTATAATCAAAAGATATATTTTGTATAACGGTATTATTTTCAAGAAATAACAGTATACTATATACAAAAAATGGTTTAAAGAATTTAATAACTAAATACCTTTCCATAAAGTTTAATTACCTTTGTCGAGATTTTGATTGATGGACGTCAAATGAATATCCGTACCCACTCATTCAAATACACCGTTAAATCTTGGTCGTTTTAATCCCGTGGAGGGTCGATTCGATATGAAACACTATCGATTGTAAAGGTAAAATTAAAAAATAAAGTACTTTTATTTTAAACTCGAATTTATTTACGCATGTATGAATAAAGTTTAATTACCGATGAATATCTGTACATTCTGTACCCACTTATTCAAATACAAGTTTCTGCCAGCGGCTTGGCCCGCATAAAATTGGGTTTCTACATACAAACTTTAGACCCCCGTTTCGTTCTCATAGAGGGTGAATTTTAAAAATTTCTCTTTTACTGCTTGCCAACGTCAAAAAAGGAAAACTTGTGCAAAATTTCATGATATGTCAGTCAGTCAGTTTCTTCTTTAATATATATACCTAGGTAAAGTCTTTCCGCCTTATTCCAAAACGCGATCTAAAATAGTTCCGGGACTATTATTAGGTTTAATCCCGATTAAACGCTATATATATTATTATGTAGTTTTCGCGATTATTACTAAATTGAATTCCAATTAAAAGTGATCTAAATGTATTTCCGGGGCTATTAGGTTAAGGGCCGGTTCTAGTCATTGTTTTTTTTTGTATGAACTTCGCTCGGGCTTATGTCGTCTTCGCGGCCCAAAAACAGCGGTTTTATTTTTATATAAAAAAAAAACAACAGCTATTCAAGATTTTTGTTCTTGCGAAGCGCTTTTAAATAACAAGTTTTTTTTTTTTGTAACTTTCAAATAGTTCCGTAACGTAATCTCGTAGATAAATACGTTTGAAATCGTAAATTCGCGATTTTTTTTTATCAAGCCTACTAATTTATATCGTGTTTTCATTTTTACCAAGCCCTTGGCCATATAGTAAATTTTAATAAAATAAATTTTCATGGTGTTCTCTTATATATTTGTGGATTTCCATAGGTTTAAAAAAGGTCAAAATGAGTAGAACCAGGCCTTAAAGGCCAATTAAAACTAGTAATAGTCCCGGAACTATTTTATATCGCGTTTTGGAATAAGGTGGTTTGAGTCAAAAGTTGGAGATTTCATTTACAGTGAACAGTAAAATTGTTTCACACTTAACAAAAGAAACGGAAGCCAAATTAAGTCGTACATTCTTGATTGGAAATTCGTCTTTGAAAACTGAAATGAAAGGAAATAATAGTCCTTCCCGACCTTATTCTTTTAAAGACTCGATTAAAAACGAACTTCAGTCTTGACTTAATAGCCTAGGTCAGGGTTTCTCAAATTGGGAAACATGAATTTATCTACAGAATTTATTTAAATATTTGTACGTCCTTTGTATGTTTTTTAGGTTAAGTTACTAACTCGTAGAGTAGAGTTTATACTAAAAATAAGGCCTGTATTGACAATTTTTTAAACACAAACAAGTCACTATTTTCCAGCATTTGTTTGATTAGACATTTCTCTATTGTTGACTGTCTGTCTGTTGGTCTAATTAGATGTGTGTCTGTTAATTACTGTATTGTCATATTTTTTTTTAATAAATAATAATTATTAATATTTATTAAGAATTTGCATTATGGTTTACTTTGTCTTCTAGTGTTAAAATACAATTCTGAGAAGTAATAATTCTTCTCAGAATTGTATTGTAAGTGCGGAATATCAACATTAATTTTGGCCATTTTATTTTTGCTCCAGTAATAGATGCTACATAATATTATTATTAATAATATACATATGAAGCTGGTAACTGATAATACAACATTTTTATACAATATTTTTATAAATTACACATTTATTGGTGTATTCAGTTATTCTATGCATAATTCTCGTAAATCTAGATCAGGAAGCAGATGGGAATGGGTG
This sequence comes from Leucania comma, assembly GCA_958295575.1. Classification (NCBI taxonomy): domain Eukaryota; kingdom Metazoa; phylum Arthropoda; class Insecta; order Lepidoptera; family Noctuidae; genus Leucania; species Leucania comma. The sequence goes on from OY282469.1 coordinate 10,476,962, forward strand.
TTTGGGACTCCCATGTTTCTAGTGTTAATATTATGTTTATTTTTTAAATTCCTTAGTCACACAAAAGTATAAAAGCGGACTTTATACCTTGGGAATTTTTACCAGTTAATCATCATCTTCATGAATAACATATTTTGTTGTAACTAACCAGTGTATCAATTAATATGCAAAAAAGAATATTAACTATGAAATCAAAGTCAAAGTTGATCAAAAAGCTAATGAGGTATGACATTTTTCAAGAAATGTTTCTGTCTCTCTCGAAAGAAGGTGTAAGTAACCATTTGAATTCGACCATCAGAATGTCGGACCTCTCTTTCTAATTCTTCTTCTTTTTACAGTTGTATAACTTCGTCTTTGATGATGATATTTTTAGTTTTTAGAAGAGGTAATCAGTATTTTATGGCGCACATCAAATATTACATGAGCTAGCCTATTAGCGAAAAGATGACAAAATACATCGTAAGTTTGTAAGTGTATTTGTTTAGTTATCTGTGAATACGTATTTAAACCAGTTGGACAGGCATATTTTATAGCAACACTTTGATTTGATGGAACTAGTGTGGACCGATGTCAAGTTTAAACAAAGCATGTGCTACTTTTCGTAAAATAATCTTTTCTCTAATTCAATTCCAGCGCATTGGGATAAAATATTGAGAAACTTATATCCCAATGCGCTTCTTCAATTCTATGAACATTGGAATTGAAAAATCTGAAATGTGTGTTTCTCAAAATCGCATCTGTATGAGATGACATGTTATTACTTGTCTGCGTTCGCTTATATTTATATTTATAAAAGAAAGTCGTGTAAGTTACTCTATCTATAACTCAAAAACTCAATGGATTCATCAGCGAATTCATCAGTGAATTCATCAGCGAATTCATCAGTGAATTCATCAGTGAATTCATCAGTGAATTCATCAGCGAATTCCTCAGTGAATTCACCACTGATGTTACAAAGGCTAATCTTTTAAGCGCAATTTTTTTTGTTTATTTTTTTAAAGCGTTGCCCCAAACTAGGAATGACTCCTGTATCGTGAGAGCATTCACAAACATGTAAACTCACACACACAAGACACCCAAACACGAAACACCTATCTGTAGGCCATACAAATATTTATTCAGTGCGGGAATCGAACTCGCAACACGCAGCGCGGCAGGCTATCGCTCAACCAATACGTCAACCGTGTAGTCAGGTGATTACTTTCTGAACTTTGGCCTACGTTAATGCCTACATGCTGTATACTACAAATATCATTTTGCCTCAGTAACACGTGCTTCTAAGCCGTTCTATATATTTTCGAGTCACAATTGCGGTATAAATTACCTTCCGTAAGCCTCTGAACGTTCATTTGTCGAACGTGTGGCGCGCGGTACTCTTTGCTAATATTACTGACTATTCTTCATTCATTTTCTGCCACGTGCCTTTGTAAGTGCAAGTATTTGACTTATTAATATTCCTCCTTCATTATTTTCTGCATTTTTAATAATAAGAGAATTGAATATAAAGCTTGCTCTGCACTAGTTTAAGTCAGTTTGGAGTCTAATGTTATTGGTATCGAACTGAAATGTGGACTTCCAATGTAGCTACAAAATTTGGTCGAAGTTAATTGGAAATATTCGATGTTCTAGGTCAAAATAAACGAATCCTTCATGTTAGCTTTGAAGTTTGCGTTTGATATCCTAAATACATTATTATTTTGATTGCAATAGCTTCAGTAATTGGGACAAACTAATTAAGATTGATTGTTAACAAAAAGGAGTCTATTAATTTTCATCAAACTCATTAAGGAACAAGCACTTTATAATACAGTACATTAATATTTAAATGGTGTGAGCATATCGGCACATAATTGCACGTAATAAGGCTAAGATTACTGTTTTTTTTTAAAGAGGTTTAAGCAAAAAAGTTCGAGTCTTTATTTTTGGAACCAGTCCATCACTTCAAATTACAGAAGTATGTCAGATGCAAAGGGCCGTAAACCACGTCAGGTATTTCATTATGGCTGATACCATGTATTGTTTGGCACCGTGTATTGTTTAATATAAAAGCTCCAATCGTACAACCAATAAACATTCCGCTGATCTGATTTTCATGCAGCTTTGAAATTTCAATCTGGTACATTGTATGTCCACGTTCATATCTGTGCCATCGATCTGTATTCATTCATCTGTTCGTTCTTTGGCTAGCGGTCGGAGGACTGGCAGACCAAACACCCTGAGTAAATACAGTTTGTTATTGTTTCGCTTTCACATTAAAAACGATTTTTGATTTTACATTTCACTATCATCACTTTTATCTTCCTTTTTAACTTTTGGAATGTTACTTTCAGATTTTTTCATCATTGTCATCAGCCTTTTAACGTTCCCACTGCTAGGGCCGTAATCCACCACGCGGGCCCAGTGCGGGTTGGTACACTTGGCCTGCGAATTTTTAAAAAAATATCCTAATGGGCTTTTGTACGTCCTTTTGGATAATTTAATGGGGAAATCGTGATCTATCAAATTTGGTGAGTTGCGATAATAGTTTAGAAAACCGTCATCTCAAACTTTCCACAGTTGTATCGTGATGTTTGGGACGTCATATTAATAGGAACAAGTATTTTTTAGCTCAACTGGTTAATGTGATGAATCGATAAAAATGAAATTCTTAACCAGTCATAGTAACAACAGGATCTGCCGTGTGAACTCTTTAAAGATAAGTGATAGATAATTAATATAAGATAAATAGTATCATTACTCTACCTAATTGGGCAGTCGTAGTTGATTTAAGCATCTTGCGTGGATCACCAATAGATGTGCTTCCTCTGATAAATTTAAAATTTAAAGAATCTAATTCCAAAAGAAGTAAAATGAATGCTCGTTACATATATCCATAATTATTATCTTATAAATTATTCAAACCGGAAAAACAGCAACTAAAAAAACTGCATAATTTGACCCAAAGAAGAAAACGTGGCAAAACAAAGTTATACACACCTACCTACAACATCCTTTTGACTACTCTATACATATATTCGTACAAATCTCTTGAATACAATACAACAAACTGTATTGTACACGAAAAAGTAGGAAACTCAACTAATATATAAACGTAGTAACAAATATATTTTATTGCTATTGAATCCCATCGTTCAAGTGCAAATACCGACGTATTGTAGATATGCCAGAAGCTATATCCTTGAGTTTTATTGAATTCTTGGTTATGCAAAAATATAAGGATTTAATCAATCTTGGGAATAGAAGACCTTTAAACATATATGCATTTAAATATAGCAACTTACTGTGAAGATAGGAGAACGTTTGTCTCAACAATAGTTTCGTTCTCTTGAGTCGGTTTATAGTTTAACTATCGGATATGAAATAAGACAAGATAGGAGATGAAGTTTCTTGCACGTTCTTCTCCATAGAGATATACCTACACTTTGGAAAGTACACAGATCAAATATTTTATCTATTTGTGGGAATGTGCAAGTTTCGACTGGAAATGGTCATTCTTGACAAGTCAAAAATTTATCTATATCTATATAAAAAAGGAGAAACTGACTGACTGACATATCAACGCATAGGCGAAACTATTGGGACTAGGAACGTGAAATTGTGCACAAGGTTTCTTTTAATGAATTAGGTGAGCACTAAGAAATGGTTTTTGGAAATCAAACATAATAAAAAAAATCGGTGTGCCAATATACTTGAAAGTTAGCAAAAATAGCAATGTAAGTAAACAATAAAGGTTGTCATTATTGGTTTTCAAGACTACTTCAAATAGAACAATTTAGGAGGCTTAAAGATTGTATGCAAGATTCTTATGTCTAGCCTTAATAAACTTGAAACAAAGTCTTACCAAAATGAATAATAAAGATTGCTAATATTAGTTTTCTCAAATAATACTCAAAATACGGTTTAAAGAACGTTAAAGTTTTTTATGAAAACGTTCTCGCGAACGAATTCATTGGCAAGGTGTTAGTTTAAGAACAACGCTTTGAGTTTGAGTTTATCAATCACCAGCTCTTCATACATCTCTATTCGACATCACCTCAATTATCACCTCGTCTAACTATGTTATCTAAAACTCAATCTTCCTATCGTTTCGTCGACGGGGCGTGTAAACTATAGCCCAACAGGGCTGAAGCCTACTGGGGCCATGGGTTGGCTTCCAAAAAGGAACCCGGGCTCCAGGAATGCAAGACAAAGAAAGAACATAGGTGTGGCTTTAGTTACTAAAATGCTGACACGCCCTCAGCTTCGCTATAGACCGGGAGAAGTGAACCCTTGTAACCATATGGTCCGGAGTGACTAGGGATGGCAGGCGGTCGCCTCCTTCTGCGAAGCAGTAATCCTAGCAAAAGAGGAGGCCGACCGCATCAGGCAAAGGGGCGCTCGCCCCAGCCGCTGCCAGGATTCCGATCCCGATTTCCGGCCACCGTAGGCGCGGGCTTGCGGACGGCGTGCAATGGATAGCATGCTGTCCGATAGTCCGGTAACCGACCGGACCGAGCCCAAGTCATCGACGACGTGTACTGTTCACACGCGTCTCAAGGGGCTGTTAGCAAACCGTAGAGGCCCAGCCTAATAGCTGCAGGCAGGCAGGGTCGAATCCTGCTGGGGTCAAGGGCCGTTTTCTGAGATGGAGGCTCAGCCCCGGCATGATAGGCAACGAAGGAATGGGGTAGGTTTTTAGTCAGTAAGAGTCTGACACTATTTCCCGCACCGGCCAAGGGCGGATCTGTCATTGGATGATTTTACCTACCATAAAAAAACCCTTGTAACCATCCAAGTAAATATCGATTGTGCAAAAACGCATGACCTACTTCCAGACGTCTCATAGTTCCTCTAACTTCCCTTCCCGTAGTTATTAAGCATTTGCACAGTCCCAGCTTATGCAAAACTAATACACACTAATAATTCCAACAGGCATGTGGACGTATTTCGCAGCTGAAGTAGGTACTAGGAAACAATAAGCGTGAATTTCATACGCTCTGCGTCACTGTTAACTATTTTGAAACCTGTAATGAAAATCTTGTGTGTGGATTTAACGAAGGAATATGAAGTAGGTTCAGTAATAGGTACGATATTTTTTGTCCCCTGAAACCTGAAACATGTACTTTATGTAGTCCAGAGAGCCATGTTTTGAATTAGCTCTATAGGTACGAGTACCTAATTGAAGAAATATACACAGTAATCAGGCTTAGCTACTAAACCTAAAATCAAGAAACCATAATACAAAAAAAATGCTAAAAAAATGGACATCGCAATCGTCTACAAAATTATTATTAGTAGGTATACATATACTAAATCTGAATATATGTAATTTGTTTAGAATAAGTATCTGAATCGATTCCAATAATTTTTATACGACGTTATATTTTTCCCAAAAATTTAAAAAATGTCACAAGTTGGATATCACCGACACTAAGTACAACACAGGTCACGGCAGGTCATAGCGGGTATTAGGAACCAGCGCACTCGCGCCAGCGCGTAGGATGCGGGAGCTAAAAAACCCCTCAGTCACCCGGATGGCCTGGTGGTTATGTGTTTGTGCGTTAGCATAAATAGGTCTTAACTTTATGATTTTTCATGATACAATTATGAAATTTTGTACGTAAATTCTTTGCATAAAAATACTAAACCCGTGTTTCGGGTTTCGCATATCTATATTAAAAATAAGTTTGTATATGCAGACAGGTGTTGTAAAATCAGAGCATCTTTGTACTACAAGTAGTACCACCTAAGTCTATAAAAAGGCCATCATGTTATTTGTGGCAGCATGGCCAGTGACGTCTAAGTTTTATGGACGCAGGCTAAGAATAGAACACCCCTTGCTTCGGAATGTGTTGTCCAATACAATGAATGGTAAGGTGAATCGGTCTGGATCTCATTCACTTAATTTTATAGGTTTTCACTCTTTTCTAAATCAGCTAGAGTCGTGTTTGGTGCGGTCAATGATAGTGCTTGCATGGAAGTACCCGATCTATTTATTCGTCACTACTTTGAAGTTTAGCGGAGAGCAGAAAATTTTGGACACATCTAGAAGCCAATAAATCTATGTTACAAATCGGCTAACACCACGTTTACCGTACTCGGCATGCAAGTAGTTAACCCGATGTGCGAATTGGATCCGTGACCGCAAAGAAGACGAAAGCTTCCCTTCTGCCAAATATGCCATTACCCTGATTTGACTAATATAAATTGAGCGGGAAATACGCTGCTGATTCATTTATTGTTATTCGATCTAAATCGGAGAAATCGAGATTGGTTTCGTATAAACAAAAGTTGAACCTTTTATGTGCTGCCTTAAGGAGCGATGACCCGTGTGGAGTTGAGAGGATTATAATATAACTATACCTACTCTATTCGCAACAGCATTAGACAGAAGTTAGAAAAGGTTGCCTTTTGGGTACACTTGTAATAAAATTACAACAGTTAAGACTGATGCTGAATTTATTATAATCAACTTATATACCAACTGTTATACTTAAATTATTTCATTTGAACTGTCCATCTTCCGAATTTATGAGGCATTTAAATTAAATAAATTATTTAATTCATACATAGAATACTAGTGTCAATGTTAAAAACCTAAAAGAAGCAGAGGTTGTCAGTACCTGAAACGTTTTACATTATACTATATAATATTAGTTATTTCTATTTGTATGAATGTATAATAATTATCTTGTTGCCTGTATTGTATACAATTCATATGTTTTGTGTGGAGGAAACTTGTTGATACGCCATTTCAAAAATATATAAAATTGTTTGAAATTAAGTTGTGTTTATTTAAAAAAAACCATTTCATTTATCTAAGTGTTTAGTACTTACCTTACAATAATCAAATTTATCTAAGTAGGTAATGTTAACATTTTATATTGATACCATTATTTATTAAAAAAATAAATTACAAATAAAAAAACTTTTTTAAAAACAAGCTTTCAATTAAATGGGCTAAAAAGAAGAAAATAAACTTTTCCTTTATAACTTTTACTATCAATGTATAACGACATTACACAATTTATATGATATAAAAGCTTGTCGCAAGATTTTGAAAATATTAAAATCAATAGATGAAGTTATTTAACTTATTTAATTAATGAAGTTATTTAGCTATGTAATGTGTAGGTATTTACACAGCTAAATCTCGCGACAAGCTTTTATATCATATAAATTGTGTAATGTCGTTATAAATTGATAGTAAAAGTTATAAAGGAAAAGTTTATTTTCTTCTTTTTAGCCCATTTAATTGAAAGCTTGTTTTTAAAAAAGTTTTTTTATTTGTAATTTATTTTTTACTTTTTAGTTATACCTTATTTAAATCACATTTGTATTCTCAGCAAATCCTCACATTTGCTACCCATATCATAGGAAAGCTGAAACTTAGTCTGCTATCTTTAGAAGTCTGCCAGGTTTTTTTTTATGTTGGGTAATATCATCCAATGACATCCCCCGCCCTTCGGCTTGGTTCAGTCTGTTACCGGACGGACAGCGAGCTACCCATTGCCCGCCGTCCGTAAGCCCGCGCCTACGGTGGCAGGAAATCGGGATCGGAATTACGGCGGTGGCTGCGGCGTAAGCGCTGTTGCCTGATGCGGTCGGCCTCCTCCTTGGCTAGCATTACTGCTTCGCAAAAAGAGGCGACCACGTGAGAAGTCTACCAGGTTGGATTTATGAAACCAAAATGATGGTGGTGGATCGTAAGACTAACAATCAACCTAACTTACATGAAATAGCCAACTGCAAAGTTGTCCAGAGTTTATCTACCTGGGATCCACAATCACAAATCCTAGGAAATGCGGAGAAGATTCAAGCAACGTAAAACGATTGACGCTCTTGAAATGTGTCGCTGGAGGCGTTTACTGAGGATAAAACAGACTGCTCAACGCAGTAACGGTTCCATTCCTAAAGAGCTTTGCATCAAAACAAAAACTTTCGTCGATTGTGCAACAGCGAATTTTTAAGCTGTTTGGATATATCATACGCAATGAAAGCTCTTTGGAACGTTTAGTGGTACAGGAAAGAGTAGATAGCCTACGTTCTCGCAGCCAATCGCCTACCAGATGGACAGACCTCACTAAATCATCTTCAGACTGTTCCCTCATTGAATGTACACGTAGTGCCATGAATAGAGAGAGACAGAGAAGTCTCGCAAAAGCCGCAACCAACCTACCAGAAGACCACTATCACTCCACCAAGAGTATGACTGAGAAAAAGGAGAATATTGGATTTAGAGTTATGTCACACAAAAATCTGCCCTGTTCCATTCATTGCCTTCGTCCCAGGGCCCCGGTTGACATTTTCACATAACTTTTGACCCCAGTAGGCTTCGGCCCTGCTGGGCCCCTACAGTTTGCTGACAACTCCTTGAGGCCCGTGGGAACAGTGCATGCCGTAAACGACTTGCGCCGTTACCGGATGGACGGACAGCGAGCTACCCATTAACCGCCGTCCGCGAGCCCGCGCCTACTGTGGCCGGAAATTGGGATCGGAATCCAAGCGGTAGCGGTGGCGTGTGCGCCATTGCCTAATGTGGTCGGCCTCCTCGTTTGCTAGCATTACTGCTTCGCAGAAGGAGGCGACCACCTGCACTCCTCCTCGCTCCGGAGCATGGCCTGAACCAAGCCCCGGCGCGAGAGATCGCCGTCACCGATCGCCCCCACAAGTACACGGCGATGCTCTTCCTAAGCGGGGCACACCTCGACTGTGTGCTCCACCGTGTCTTCCGGGCGCTCCGCACAGTGGCGACACCCGGGCGTCATCTCCGCACGAATCTTGTACAGGTACTTCGCGAACTTGCCGTGTTCGGTAAGTAACTTAAGTTCCTATGGCAACCTTCCAGCTCCGTCATCAGACCCTGGTTACCATATAAGATCCAAGTACTCATCAATAAAAATCAAATGAGCCCAAACTCGTTGGGATTGTGTCGATTTCTTACGAAGTTACTATGGTAACCTTCCAGCTCCATCATCAAAATTTGGTTACCATATAGGATCCAAGCACTCCTCAATACAAATCAAACGAGCCCAAATTCGATGGGGTTGTGTCGTTTAACTGCGGAGTTCCTATGACCACCTTCCAGCTCCATCATCAGACCCTGGTTACCATATAAGATCCAAGTACTCATCAAAAAAAATCAAATGAGTCCAAACTCGATGGGATTGTGTCGATTTCTTACGAAGTTACTATGGTAACCTTCCAGCTCCATCATCAAAATTTGGTTACCATATAGGATCCAAGCACTCGTCAATACAAATCAAACGAGCCCAAATTCGATGGGGTTGTGTCGTTTAACTGCGGAGTTCCTATGACCACCTTCCAGCTCCATCATCAGACCCTGGTTACCATATAAGATCCAAGTACTCATCAATAAAAATCAAATGAGTCCAAACTCGATGGGATTGTGTCGATTTCTTACGAAGTTACTATGGTAACCTTCCAGCTCCATCATCAAAATTTGGTTACCATATAGGATCCAAGCACTCGTCAATACAAATCAAACGAGCCCAAATTCGATGGGGTTGTGTCGTTTAACTGCGGAGTTCCTATGACCACCTTCCGACTTCATCATCAGACCCTGGCTACCATTCATGATCAAAGTACTCGTCATTACAAATCAAATGAGCCTAAAGTCGATGGGGTCGTATCGTTTAACTGCGGAGTTCCTATGAACACCTTCCAGCTCCATCATCAGACCCTGGCTACCATATAGGATGAAAGTATTCGTTAATACAAACTAAACGAGCCCAAATTCGATGGATTTTGTCGTTTAAGTGCGGAGTTCCTGTTACCACCTTCCACCTCCATCATCAGACCTTAGTTACCATATAGGATGAAAGTACTCGTCAATATGAATCAAACGAGCCCAAATTCGATGGGGTTGTATCGTTTAACTGCGGAGTTCCTATGACCACCTTCCGGCTCCATCATCAGACCCTGGCTATCATACAGAATCAAAGTACTCGTCAATACTAACCAAGCGAGCCCAAACTCGATGGGGTTGTATTGTTTTATTGCTAAGTTCCTATGGCTACCTTCCAGCTCCATCATCAGATCAGCTCCATGTTATCATAATGTTGCATTGTCACCCGATTTACATATGCATGTAAAATTTCAGCTCAATCGGTTGAAGATATCTGCTTCAAAATTGAGTTGCAAGATTTGAGCCGAACATACATAGTTACATACAGTGCAAGCTAATAGAAAGCTTGTAAAAATGTTTGAATTTATCTCGAAAAATTTATGTTGTGCACACCTGCTTTTGTGAACCTTTTTTGTCTAATGCAGAAGTGAATGGAGTATGGTAGCAGAGGCGTAGCTATTGCCGTATCAATTATACGGGGGCCCCCCACTACAGGGGCCCCGACGTAGGCAAAACTTCGCAACATATTATTGACAACCGTCTCGTAGGGTAAACCAAGCATTTGTAAAAAGCACCATTTTTTTTAAGGTGCCCCTGTGGGAATTTTGATACAGGGCCCCATGGGACTAGGTACGCCACTGTATAGTAGATTATATTCTTATGTATTTGAAGCTGATCACAAACACGAATGTGTTCAGTAAGTATGCTGATTATGGCTATTCATACTTATTGACCGTAACTACAATATTCCGACGTGAAATTCTCGCGGAATTTAACGTTTGTTAAGTACTTAGAAAAAAGGTTCTATAGGTTTTTTTTTATGGTAGGTAAAATCATCCAATGACAAATCCCACCCTTGGGTGGAGCGGGAAGTAGTGTCAGACTCTTACTGACTAAAAACCTACCCCGTTCCTTCGTTGCCTATAGTGCCGGGGCTGAGCCTTCCTCTCAGAAAACGGCCCTTGACCCCAGCAGGCTTCGACCCTGCCTGGCTGCAGTTAGCAGGCTGGGCCTCTTCGGTGTGCTGACAGCTCCTTGAGGCGCGCGGGAACAGAACGCGCCGTCGACGACTTGGGCTCGGTCCGGTCGGTTACCAGACAATCGGGCAGCGTGCTACCCATTGCACGCCGTCCGCAAGCCCGCGCCTACGGTGGCCGGAAATCGGGATCGGAATCCCGGCGGCGGCTGGGGCGAGCGCCCCGTTGCCTCTGCCTGATGCGGTCGGCAGAGTGTGCTCCACCGTGTCCTCCGGGTGTTCCGCACAATGGCGACACCCGGGCGAATCCTCCGCACGAATCCGGAACAGGTACTTAGCGAACTTTCCGTGTTCGGTAAGCACCTGCGTCGTGCGGAAGTTGAGAACGCCGTGAGGTCTTTCCAATCACGCCTCAAGGATGGGCCTTATCGCCCCAATTGTGGCGCGCCCCAAGGTTCTATAGGTGATATTTACAGGTAAATTTCTTAGAAAGACCTAAGAACATAGTAATATAGGTATGCTTTAAACACTGGCATACAATCAGAAAAACAATTACATTAATTGGAATGAAGTCTACAACGACTATCGAGAGAATGAGTGTCGTTACAAGACAGAGATTCCGTTTTAATCACCGATTGATTTTATTTATTTCACTCGTAAACTGTATTATGGCCGTTTGCTGGGATTATAGTCATCGGCTTTAATAGTCTTGTTTTTAAAACAATGTATCGGACTACTGTTTTATCGGTTTTTTTACTCATTAACATAAAAACCGGCCAAGTGGCCAAGTGGCCGAAGGGTTCCGTACTATATCGAGCAAAAAAGGACAAAAAAAAACTGCGTTTGTTGTATGGGAACCCCCCCTTAAATATTCATTTATTTTATTTTAAGTATTTATTGTTATAGTGGCAATAGAAATACATAATTTGTGAAAATTTCAACTGTCTAGTTAACGCGGTTCTTGAGATACAGCCTGGTGACAGATAGACGGACAGACAGACAGCAGTCTTAGTAATAGGGTTTTTACCCTTTGGGTATGGAACCCTAAAAAGATAAGCATTATTAAAATTGTTATTTATACATTCAATGCTGACTTCATGTGATATGATACTAATATTTATTTGGTATATTAAAGTAGCACTAGATCACAATATATAGGTAGGTGTATGCTGCACATAGAGATATTTCCCAGAATTTGGAGCAAAAATATATAATTTTTATATCCCATTGTTCTTAGTGTATATTGTTTTACTACACTATTGTTATTTATTATTAGTCTTAATTAGGTTGAATATATTAATTTGTAAGAAAATAAAATATTTTTTAAAAGGTTAATTTTATACACGTACAAACATTAAATGTGCCTATAGACTAGACAAAATGGCACAGTAGCAGCTGAGATTATTTAATTTAAAAAATATCATCATATAATATCAAACATCAAGTAAGATTCAAGTTCATAATAATAGTAGCAGTTTAGAGTATAAATCTTTGGAAAAATCAACAAATATTAAAACAAAAAACCAAATATTTAAGAGACTACACAATTGGGAATTTAGTTTTCTAATATTATAATAATAATAATAAGTGTATACCTTTCTCCCTAGCCAAGTTACGATCGCTTCGTAACGTCGAACGCTTCGAGTTCGCCACGCCTCCAATTCCTGTGTTTTGACTTCATCTCAACGCACAGCCCCGTGGTCACTTGGTTAGGGGCTAAATATTTGAAAATTCTCTAATATCAGAAGAATCGTTGACTCATCTCCTATTTTATAATATAATCTCGCACAAATAAAGTCACATTCATTTTCAGAGTTAAAAATATACCAACGGAATTTATATCAATGGACTGACAAGCGCACATTCTTTTGTCCACAGACAGAAAATATAGATGACTAATCTCTAAATTGACAATAATAAAGGGTGACTAGTAATTAGTGCACGATACTTAAACACGTGATTGTAGTCATGATAACAAACAACTTTTACTATAGAACCAAACCTGAAATCGCGAAAAAAGTCAGCCAATTTCAGTTCACGTTGACCAGTTAGGCGAACACAAATGTACTGACCGGCAGTTTTTTTTTTCGCGATTTCAGATTTGTTCCCATAGTAAAAGTTGTTTGTTATCATGACTACAATCAAGTGTTTAAGTATCGTTCACTAATTACCAGTCGCCTTATATAAATAACATGCATATTTTTGGAAAAGTACCAAATAAAAAACAAAATAATACACGGTGTAATCGCCTTATATCTGGGCTTGAAGGTACTTGTATTTCTGAAAAACATGTAGTAAAACAAAAATAAATTTTCTGTAATATATTTTTGATGACGCACTTAAGAAAACACATGATATGCACATCAGTTTTGCCAAGCGTCAAAAATCTATAAATATAAAAGCGAAATACCACTCACTGATTAATCACGGGCCGGTAGGTTTTTAAGGGATCAAAAAAAAACCCTAAGGGGTAAAACGGGGGTAAACCGACTTTCGCGCGGGCGAAGCCGCTGGCAGAAGCTAGTACTTTTTTTTTATTTTTTTTTATTGATCTATACTAGTGCTTGACTGCAATCCCACCTGATGTTAAGCAGTGATGCAATCGTTGATGGTGAGGCGCACTAGTTTATTAAGAGCCTATTCACTCTAGCCTTGAAGACGCCTAAAGTATAATCAGACGGGAAGACCGCAGCAGGCAAACTGTACCAGTCTCTCGATGTACGCGGTATAAACGACGAGGCAAAACGCTTAGTCCGTACCGTAGAAGTTTCAACAACATAAGGGTTTTTTTTTTTTTTTTAACGTAGGTAAAATCATCCAATGACGAATCCCGCCCTTGGGTGGGGCGGGAAACAGTGTCAGACTTTTACTGAATAAAAACCTACCTTTCCATTCCTTGCCTTTATCCTGGAGCCCGTGGTGACAGTCTCACATAACCTTTGGGCCCCAGTAGGCTTCGGCCCTGCTGGACCCCTACAGTTTGCTGACAACTCCTTGAGGCGCGCGGGAACGGTGCGCGCCGTAGACGACCTGAGCTCGGACCGGTCTGTTACCGGACGGACGGACAGCGAGCTACCCATTGCCCACCGTCCGCGAGCCCGCGCCTACGGTGGCCGGAAATTGGGATCGGAAACCCGGCGGCGGCGGCGGCGTGTGCGCCTTTGCCTAATGCGGTCGGCCTCCTCCTTTACTAGCATCACTGCTTCGCAAAAGGAGGCGACCGCCTGCCACTCCTCCTCGCTCCGGAGCATGGCTTGAACCAAGCCCCGGCGCGAGAGATCGCCGCCGATCGCCCCCACGAGGACACGGCGATGCTCTTCCCAAGCGGGGCACACCTCGACTGTGTGCTCCACCGTGTCCACCGGGCGGTCCGCACAGTGGCGACACCCGGGCGTCGTCTCCGCACGAATCTTGTACAGGTACGGACCGAACTTGCCGTGTTCGGTCAGCACCTGCGCCAAACGGAAGGTGACGACGCCGTGGGGAACAACATAAGGGTGGATATTCGCCGTACGCCGGACGTACTTTATATGGATTTTTCGAGTTAGATTTTTTTTGGTTTTTGTTTTATAGTTAGTATCCATAAGTTAAGCCAAGCATTGGTACATAATTTACTCCTACCTATGCTATATGTTTGTGTATTTGTGTTCGCAGAATCACCAACCCGATAAGTCATAGGCACAAAGGTTATTATCATCTTCCTGTCCTTGTCCCATGCAACATGGGACAAGGGTCCCCTGTTGAGAGTCTATGTAACACATTTTATTCTTCCATTCTATCCTGTCACCTGTTTTGCTATCCCTGACTTAGTTTTCTTTCATATTACTCCTCACACCATCCATCCATCTACTCTTTGGTCAAAACACAAGATCTTATGAAAATTCGAATTTTACGGGCTACCTTTGAAGGTATGTTCAAAGGTAGACCGTGAAATTAATCACTTTAATAACTTGTGTTTCATACCAACAAGAAGAATTTGATTTTTCGGTGGGTAAAAATCATACACTGATTTCTCCCGCCTTTGTGCGAGATAGTATCAGATTCTTACTGACTAAAAAACCTACTCCGTTCCTTCATTGCCTTTCATACTGGGGCCGAGCCTTCTTTTCAGAAGCCAACCCTTGGCCCCAGTAGGCTTCGACCCTGCCTGCCTGCTAGCAAGCTGGGCCTCCCAATGAATGGTCTAATTAATTTAACCTATAAAATTTAATTCTTGAAGAAACAAATTCACACCCTCCCAAAACCACCGCCCGGAGGACACGGTGGAGCACACAGTCGAGGTGTGCCTCGCTTGGAAAGAGCATCGCCGTGTCCTCGTGAGGGCGATCGGCGGCGATCTCTCGCGCCGGGGCTTGATTCAAGCGAGGAGGAGTGGCAGGCGGTCGCCTCCTTCTGCGAAGCAGTAATGCTAGCAAAGGAGGAGGCCGACCGCCTCAGGCAACGGCGCACACGCCGCCGCCGCCACCGGGATTCCAATCCCGTTTTCCGGCCACCGTAGGCGCGGGCTCGCGGACGGCGGGCAATGGGTAGCCCACTGTCCGTCCGTCCGGTAAAAGACCGGTCCGAGCTCAAGTCGTCTACGGCGCGCACTGTTCCTGCGCGCCTCAAGGAGTTGTCAGCGAACTGTAGGGGCCCAGCAGGGCCGAAGCCTACTGGGGCCAAGGTTATGTGGAAAATGTTACCGGGGCCCTGGGATAAAGGCAATCAATGGAACAGGGTAGGGTTTTTAGTCAGTAAGAGTCTGACACTATTTCATTTTTTTGATTTGTCATTGGATGATTTTACGTACCATAAAAAAAACCCTCCCAAAGACACCACTCCACATAGAAAACACTTACACACATGACTGCTTTAGACTTCTGGCTTTTGACTGATTACTTTCTAATTTCTGATGTAACATAACTTATTATATGTAAAACTAGAGCGAAAAGCCTCGTATCCATAACACAAGGTGTTTGCGCGGTTCTGTTTGAAATTTGGCTGGTGCAATGGGTGTGATTGACGACCTGTAGGAACAACTAAGTCAGAACGACTTAACCCTTGAAAAGCATAGCATGCACGATGTCAATATTTTCCGGACACAAATATACTAAATTATACTCGAATTTAATTGCGGACGCAACACGAACACAATCAGTCAAACAACAACAATGAAAAGTACAGGTATCATATAAATGTCATTTCATAAACGATTACGAAAAAACGAATTTATCGCGCATAGAAACAGCGTAACCACAAGGTGATTTTTTCCTTTGGATACCACAATTCATTAAAAATACTACACTGACATTAACCGTTTTTAATATTCTTTATTATACCTTTGTTCTTAGCATTGTTTATAAATGATTGCTTTGTATACAATATTTTAGTTCATTAAATTATTATTTTATATATTTAAGGTACTAGGGTTTTTTTAGGTGAGAAATTATCTTATGATATCTCCTGCTCTAGGGTGGAGCACGAGCGCGTGTTGAATTTTTAGTGACTAAAATCTGGTACAAGGGTAAGTTTGAAAAATAATTAGGCCTTAAGGATTTATAAAAGTTGCATGTGTTTTCGAATTTTGCTATGGAAAGCGTAATCAACTTGTTATCCCTTTTATAGTTTGACTATAAGTTTTTTAAATTGAGTATAAGGTTTTTATATGAGAAGGGTAACCAATTGATGCTGCTGTCTGTACTATCGTCAGACAATCACGTACTTACTCGTCTATATAATCGCTGTATAAATAACATAAAGCCTTTAGCTAGTCCAACTTCATTACGTTAAAACAAAAAATAAAGTGTTTTTATTGAAGTCGTAAAAGTGCCATGATGCTGAAAAATTATGAGAGAAAATTCATTTTATTTAAGTGGGAACACGTGTTTTGATGTTATGTAAAGTAACATAATTATAATGTAAATGCTAACTGGAGGCGTACGAGAAAGAAATACATATTTTAAACTTTGGTTGATCATAAACAAAGCTACATTGTTTGGTTTTATAAATTAATTATCCTGAAACTTTATGAATTAATATTCTAAAAACATTGCCGAATTAGCTAACAAAAATTTTGGCAAAATATCCTTCTGATTATTATATTTATTTATTAAAACTTCATGCAACACAAAGGTACACCGGCAGACTTAATGCCTTAGGCATTCCCTACCAGTCAACCGCGGGTCATCATCATCATCATCATCATCAGCCTCTTAATGTTCCCACTGCTGGGACTCAGGCCTCCTCTCTAGGAGAGGGAATGGGCCGTAATCCACCACGCGGGCTCAGTGCGGGTTGGTGGATGACACATATCTTCGAATTTTTAGTTCTAGGACATGCTCGTTGTGGCTTGTAAAATCCTGAGCGGACGCATTGACTGTCCTGAGCTCCACGATCTCTTCTGTCGGCTATTTGTACCCGATAAATACATTGCACACCGTCAGAGCCGCCGTCACAATTTATTTGCGCCACAGCCATCTAGAACTGTCGCTAGAGCCGAATCCCCAGTATGTCGCACTCTAAAGATGCTTAACGCCCTCCTGAATGCCGACCCTGAATGTGATGTGTTTGCGGACGAATGGAATAAAATAATTCGTGCTTGTCTGGTGTTCTGTGAGAGACAGTATGCAAGGGTGTCCACTGTTCCATGTTAATGTGTATCATTGTGTTCAATGTTGTATTATTAATTTTAAATGATGTATTATTGAAACAATTTTAATAGAATATAAAAATCAATTCATAATCTAAAATTCCATGCAATTACCAATATTATGTATTATTATTATTTGTTATGTTTTTCACAATTCTATGTTAATTAATGTAAGTGGGCATGTACCGTTTTAATTAACTATAAATAAATAAATAATAAATAAAAAAATGCCAGTTTCCTCACAATGTTTTCTTTCACAGTTTTGAGAGCAGTGGTGATGAAATAAATTACACAAAGTAACGCGCCTGGCTGGGTTTGAACCCGCGACCTACAACTCGTAAGTCGTGGCCGTTACCACTCAGCCACCAATGCTCCAACAAAGGGTATTATAATATAAATGTCCTAAATCCTGAGAGCAATGGCCTGGCACCGACCAGGGTGCTTACTCTCGAGTTTAATTCCGATCGGTCGGCATGGGAATTGTGACTTTAGTTACTCTTAAATTCGATGCCAGCGCCAAATTGGTTTAAAATTGCGTGACCATATGCCAAACCCAACCCCCATTTTACGTAGTTTCCCAAAAAGGTCACGCAATTTGGCCCTAGCATCGAATTCAAGAGTACCTAACGTCACAATTCCAATGTCAATCAATCGGAATTAAACTCGAGAGTAATCCCCCTCGCCTGCAATGGCCTGGCTCGAATTAATATAAACGAGTCAATGACCTTGTAGGAAGTTGTCAGTCGTTGCGTACTAACTACCTACAGTTTATTGGCCTCGCTTAGCTGACGTTTACTTAAAGAAATTAATTTCGTACATGCGTAAATTAATTCGAGTTTTTAAAAAAAGTACTTTATTTTTTAACGTTCTCTTTACAAATCGATAGTGTTTCATGCACCGAATCGACCCTCCATGGGATTAAAACGATCAAAATTTAACGGTGTATATTAGCGCTGAGAATTTAATTAAGTACCATATGTATTCAATTCAAGTATGTACAAGTGTTATCACCCGCATTGGACCTGCTTAGTTGATTACGGCTCATTCCCCCTCATAGAGGGGAGGCCTGACCCAGCAGTGGAAACATTACAGGGCATTAATTCTTATGCTTAAACAAGTCTCAAGTTATTACGTTCTTCTGAGTGGCATGGAACAAGTCAATTATGAAGCTTGACTATAACCGGTTAAAACCGGTATATAAAAACATTAAAGAATTTAGTTAGGATATACGTTTTTGATCAAAGCAAAAAATATTATGATTAGGTAGCAAAAAATGCCCGAAGTGCCAGTGGAAGATAGGTCATTAACTTCATCTAAGTCAATTTAACAGAGGTGATAGTGTCTTGTAATGATACGCGCTGTGGCAACTTTAAGGGAAGTCGGTTTATGTAAGCCTGTATGACTTGAACTGTAAGAAAATTCAGATAGATAGATTGATGTATTCTTTATTGTACATCAAAAATAAAATTACATTAAGAACTTAAAATTAATAGGTGTCCCAATGGGCCTTATCGCTAAAAGCGATCTCTTACAGACAACCTTTCAGTTTTCAGTTTGTGGTTATAAAGGTACTGCGTAGCCAGGGTCTCCAGTCATCTGCGGGATCTTTAGAATGATTTTGTTACCCAAAGGGCAACTGAAGGGACCCAGGTGGATTTTAGTCAGTAATAATAATCAGCCAATGCCTCGTATTCCACGCAGTGCGGGAAAAAAATCATTTGAATTTAGGTATCCCACCTAAAAAAAACCAGACCAGTGCGAGTCGGACTTGCGCACTAAGGGTTTCGTATAAAAACCTATGAAAATTAATTCCTGAATCGACTCTCAAAAAGTTGTTTTTGGTGACGTAACTACAAGTTTTCAGATTTTTCCCTATATTTGTGCTATGAGAAAGACACCTTACTTCATACCAAATTTCAGGATGTTAGGTCAACGGGAAAGTACCCTATAAATTTTGATTCCCATAAGAGTGTTGAAATACACGTTTTTTGCGACGTAAACTTCCATATTTTCGTTAACTTGGAGGTTTGATTTTTTCACAGCTTCAAGAGACTGCAAATATGAGTATATTGTTTTAATTTCAACTCGATACCTCCTCGTGTTCCTGAGATAAAGGGTCTTGACAACAAAGTAGAGTCTTGACAGAAAACAAAGTGTTCCTATATTTTTTTCTTTTGAGGTACGGAACCCTAAAAAATACTAATAAATAAAAATAATTAAAAAGAATAACCTGAACAGTCAAATGAATATCTGGCGTTTCAGCCTATTTGTTATTTGTCACGAATTTCTTCATTTCTTTCCTATATTAATATTAGACTAGTATCATAACATAGTATAAAACAATATCGCTTCCCGCGGTCTGTCCGTATGTATGCTTAGATCTTTAAACATACGCAGTGTTTTTTTTTAATAGATAGGCTTCGTTTATGGAGACGCGGTGCGTTTCGTGGCGCGTTGGGCGTTCGTCGTCCATTGCAGCGGGCCGCGTCATGGCACGCGCAAACACAAACATATGGCAATGTACAACGGACCGCCCGACGCGCTGCGTCTCCGTAAACGAAGCCATGGATTGATTCAAGAGGAAGGTTTATCTGTATAATACATGCATAATATATTTAATATCACCATTGCACCCGTGCGAAGCTGGGGCGAGTCGCTAGTTAATTATAATCTTGTATTACAATAAATCCTGCTCCCTTTTTTTGCTCTACGAAAAATCACGAAATCGACAATTAATTATAATGTAATTTAAACATTATTTTCTATAAAAATGTCTCCTGTGTAATTTTGTTTGCCGTAGTCAGTGCCGTTATTGGATTATCTTATTAAACGAATGTCTTTCTGTTCGATGGGAAAAACCGGATTGAATCGGACAGCTAAAGATCTTTCTGTAAATAAATATTACATTGCAAGGCATTTTTAATATATTGGGAATCCAGTTTGTAGCTTTTTTCGGTCTAAAAACGAATTATACCAACTTAAATTGTTTTTTAATAAAACAATTCTATTGTGCGTTTTTTGCATTGAATGTACAAATTATACATATTTTTTATTGTTTTAGTACCGAATTAAGGTAAGGTTTTTCTTTACCTTCATTAGTAGTAGCAGAAACTGGAAGTACGTAACAAGTGAACATATACATATATATTTGTTGTGTTGGTACCTAACCAGTTCACAGTAGTAGCAGCATGTTACGCCGACTGGGTTGCCAACATTGCGGACAATATTTGTAATTCACGTAGGAACGCGGGCGGGTAGGTACCTACCTAATTGGGGCTTGTTGTGAGTTAGGCCCCAGAGGGGATATAGGAAGGGGATATGTTCTGTACATGACTAAAATCGTACCTTATTACAAAAAGACAAATCTCACAGGCACTTATGTACAACAAGCTTTTTCCTGTGGCTTCTCTCCCGTGGGGAATCTCACGAGAACCGGACTTTTTAAGGATAAAATACTAGTTTTATGGATACAGAACCAGTTCAGTTTTATAAATTTAGAAGGGAAGGAAGGAGAGGGAGAAGTAAATAAAAATATGTTTCTTGTGAGGTAAGTTGAGGTACTTAGGTTGTTTTATAAGTAAAGTTGGCACGAGGAGGCTGGGAGTTCTGAAGGCGCGAGGAGGGAACCCGCGACGGTCTTTAGAGGTCGTCAGGCAGAGGGAGAGCAGAAAATAGATCAGAGGAAAAGGAACTTGGGTAATGACAACGTCATCTTTAACAGAAAGTAAACAAACAATGAAATACAAAAATTATAAGAAATTAAAATATTGTAAACTAATAGAAGACATTATGACAATAAAAAAAGGATTAGAACAAAGATAAAGTAACGGGAATGACTATGAAACAAAGTAAAACCAGTGTGAGTGCAATGACAAGCTTTTAAATAAAATCGTATCGATACATTCACAGAACTTTTCAATTCTAAGACAGGAGATTAAATTGAAAAACTTTTTCAAGCCAAAAAAGGTGAAATTCTCAGAATATCCCTTTGATTCTTCGATCTAAGTGCGTCTGAAGTATTTTCCATCTTAGATCTAACCGTACCGTATAGATCTAAATGTACGTATAATGCTTTATAAATCCTTAAGGCTCAGTAAACTCCGCACTTAAGAGGTCCCTGGGCTATATAATTCATGTTAGCCCGGTCAGCTGCAAACTTTAACACTTGTAAGTTAGATAACTTTCCTCTATTACCTACGTATCTAAATTCCAGCTGTTCCCAATCTGTCTTATATCGCGCCTCCCTTTATTACATGTGGTGTTAATGTTTTTTTTTATCTAGCCCTTACTGTCCCACTGCTGGGCAAAAGCCTCCCCAAGTCCTTCCATACTTACTTTCTTCTCCCGCGTCGTCTCAAACCTGTTTTCTGACATTTGAACTTGGTTTAAATAAAAGGTGTTTATTACATGTCTGATTTGCAACTAATTTAAATTCTGTTAGACACTTATTGCAAGTATCTAACTGGCAAGCATAAATTACAGAGTACCTAAATTTAACTTTATTTATTTTATAATTTATTGTTTAATTCATAAGGTAAGGTAAGATAAGATAAACATTTGCAAAAAGTAAGTTGTACAATGGGCGGACTTATCGCACAAAGCAATCCTCTTACAGATAACTTTAGGATAGATTGAATGAAAGGAGACACATTTAGGGCGGTCAGTGTACAAATATCATGATTATGTTTTTAATTAATTAGACTTAATAATATAAGATACCCAGCGATACCCACCCACCAATTAATATAAATAATTAACTTTGTTTTTTTAAAAAAGATATATCATTATTGTTCTCAAAGAATACTCCAAAAGTATTAATCTTAATAATTGTATGTTATTATTAATTATTATTATATATTAGAGAAAATAATAGGCATAAGAGATGTAGATTGAGACGGATGAGTCAATTTTTTTTTTGCCGCTATTGAATCGTTATTTTAGGTCACCAAATATTGTTCATTCAAGTAGATGTTCGGTCTTGACTATTGAAGTGCCAGAAATCTGAGGGTACCGGTGTGCGAAAGGTGAAAACCCCCCGAAGTTCCTTGGGTGGTTTTAGTCAGTTGCTACGAGTCTGACGGACCCCTCTGCCTACCACAGTCATTTAAAATGGATCTTGGGATCAAGTTCTATACTAACTTTCGCGGTTTCCCAGTTAGATAATTGTTATTAGTATTGTCCAAACATAATCTAAATGAAGTGTCAATCAGACATTATCAGCTCCAGTTGTTTAAACCAAGCTCAAATGTCACAAAATTTTGTACAAAAAAATACATCCGACTTCTATCTTCTATATATATGAAGGCGAAATACTCACTGTTCAGAAACTCGCCCCAGCCGCCGCCGGGATTCCGATCCCGATTTCCGGCCACCGTAGGCGCGGGCTTGCGGACGGCGTGCAATGGGTAGCACGCTGTCCGATCGTCCGGTAACATACCGGATCGAGCCCAAGTCGTCGACGGCGCGTTCTGTTCCCGCGCGCCTCAAGGAGCTGTCAGCAAACCGTAGAGGCCCAGCCTGCTAGCTGCAGGCAGGCAGGGTCGAAGCCTGCTGGGGTTAAGGGCCGTTTTCTGAGAGGAAGGCTCAGCCCCGGCATGATAGGCATGAAGGAACGGGGTAGGTTTTTAGTCAGTAAGAGTCTGACACTACTTCCCGCTCCACCCAAGGGCGGGACTTGTCATTGGATGATTTTACCTACCATAAAAAAAAAAAAAAAAAAAAAAAAAAAAAAAAAAAAAAACTGTTCAGAAACTATAACACCTATAAACATAAAATTTGGCAGGTAGGTTTTTTATAGGGTGTCGACATCCGCTAAGAACGGATTTTACGAAACTCCACCTCTAAGGGCGTAAAACGAGCAATAAAAAAAAAATGCAATTTCGTTCGTTTTAAATTATTTTTAATAAATAAATCGTGATTCATTTTTTTTGGTGGTCTATGGCCGGCATTATGAAGTTCATTGGCTGTATATACAGCCAATGAACTTCATAATTAATATTAAATACAATCAAGCATTACAAAAACATTAGAAAATGTTTCATTAGTATTTTATTTTCACTACGAAAGATATTATAGTAAAAACTTTTCACGCAAGAAAACAAACGTAAGATTAGGCAATATGATCTAAAGACTATATAGCCATAGCCTTATCTAAGGTTATTTAAAAAAAAATGTGATAACAGATTGAATTTTTTAGCGCCATGTTATGACATTTACCAATTTTACTGTTGTAGTAATAGGTAAATTATTTTTCTCCACAAGTGTATTGAAAAACACATCGTTTGATACACGTTAGTACCTAATGATGGTTACCGTTCCTGGCTCTCTTAAGACCCTCGCCACGGCTCGGGTCTTAATACCGCCTCGACCGGTAATCACTATCACTACACACTTGTATTATAATGTACTATTATTTTAACATTTCAAGTTCTATGGTAAGGTGCTTTAGAATCATAGCGTTACAAGTGTCCCTATACAATTTGAAGAGTTTCTTCTACTTCACCAGGATTCTATCATGAGACCCTAACCATGGGACCACTTGGGAATTATTCCCTCTCAACCAAAATAAGTTTTTTTTTCTAAAATATCTAAGCTTCTTCGAGTTGGAGCACATAATATAAAAAATAAAAGATTCCAATGAATCGCGAACCTCCTCCTTCTTCGAAGTTGGTTCAAACTCTGGCCACTTATTAAAGCACCTTTTTATTATGAAGCTAATAATATGAAACAAGTAATTACTCAAAGCTAGGGGAAGACCCCGGCTTTATTATAACTTATTTAATATAATACAGAGGTTTCGCATAATAATGAATGTGGACTGTAAGCCTGTTATTTACAAGCCGGTCGAGATTATAACAAGGCAACGAAATTGTTCGCTCTTAATTTAGATGTCCCTCATAAAATCTGACTAATTAATTCAATATAATACTTAAAATTATATTTTTTATTTAGCAGACAATTGAAATAAAACCTAAATAACTAGAGTAAACTATAAAATATTATAAAAAAAAAAACATAACTAGTAGTCCCTATTATGTCATAAAAAAACTTCCATTCGTCAGCGTTCGTTATTAACTACCACGAGCTTAAATATCAGCCATATGTTCCAATGACTGGTTCTCAGTCCTCCTCTCTAATGCCTTGATCACACGCACCGAGTAAAAGGGCAAGACAGCAAAATATTGCTTGGCCGAGACAGTGATGTAAGGGAGTTGTAGAGATAAGCGCTCGGCCGAGCAATCCGCGCTATCTTCATACGTACCGAGTATTCGGCCAAGAGTACTGTCGCGCCCGTTTGCTCGGAACGTGTGATCAAGACATAAGAGACGAAATGTGGATGTCATAGTGAGTGGTCTGAAAAGTTTCCGGCCTCAGTGTGAATATAGCAGCACTCGTCAATAAAAGCTAGTGAATGTAGACGTGCATCTTTTGATAGTTACTAAAGTTTCAGCCGTTTTGGATATACATTTGTTATTTGACAGTCATTTGGGTCCATCTGATATGCAGAAAAAGAAAATCCTTTTTCAACAAGACAACGCGGCGTCTCACACCCAGCGGTTGCTACGGCGTTAATCTACTTATTAATGTTCGAACTGCTTTATTGTCCACCTGAGTCACCAGATCTAGCCCCAAGCGATTCATTTTTATTCACTTATCTAATAATTATGCTCAGAAAATAGAGATTTTCGTCAAATGTGGAGGCATTCACCTTCGTGCACAATTATTTTGCAGAGATAAAGGTCAACTACTATTTGAACGGGTTAGAGAGATGGGGCCATCGTTAGGAGAAGTATGTAGAGTTTCAAGGAGACAATGTAAAAAAAACCGGCCAAGTGCGAGTCGGACTCGCGCACGAAGGGTTCCGTACCATTGACTAGGTAGACAACAGGACAACCACAAAATAGGCAAAAATTTGTGTTTTTGTGGCTCCCATACAGAAAACACAAATTTTTGTTTTAAATATTTATTTCATTTTAATTTTATTATTAAAGTAAAAATACAACTGAGTATTTTGTAAATATTTCAAGTGTAGGCACTTGCACTGTTGCATTTATTGATATCGAGCAAAAAAGGGCAAAAAAATCGCATTTGTTGTATGGGAGGTTGGTGGGAGTTGGTGGGTGAGTGGTATTTTGTTTTAAGTATTTGTTGTTTTAGCGACAACAGAAATACATAAATTGTGAAAATGTCAACTGTCTAGCTATCGTGGTTCTTGAGATACAGCTTGGTGACAGATAGACGGACAGACAGCGAAGTCTTAGTAATAGTATCCCGTTTTTACCCTTTGGGTATGGAACCCTAAAAAGATAAATAGTAAGAAAAAATGTCTTATATTTTTGTTAGGTCGTAAACTTTTCAGACCACCTGTGTAAGTCTTCGACTTTTTGGTTCTAAGATATGATTTTGTTTCTTAATAATATTTTCCGTTAACGTTTTGAGACCAGAGGTGACGAAATAATTTACAAAAAGTAAATTGGATTTCGGCCCACTCCATCTCTTAGAGAGGATGCCTGTGTCCCAGCAGTGGGAACATTAAAAGGCTGATTATGCTTATACTTATGCTAAATTGTTTGCCTATTTAAAGTGTGGGTGATTTTAAAACTACCGCCATTCGAAAATTATTGCACGAATTAGCATAAAGCTTTTTTAAAACTACCGTCTTATACAAGGTTCTAATACCCCTGTCTCGACTTTTAATTGGTTCCGTATATCAACTGTCAAGCGACTTTGTGGAAAATACCCATTAAGGGAATAGTTTTAGTAACAATTAAACAATTTCGCAATTATTGATCCAAAGTTTGTTAAGTGTTTCTTCACTGGAATTATGTCATAAGTATGACATTTATAGTACCTTCATACACAGGCCTCTCTATCTAAAATTTGATGTAAAATTAAATTACAGACTGTTAAGAATCTCAATCTAGCGCAGTCCACTGCTTGAAACTAGCCTCTGCTAAACTGGTTCTTAGGCATTCCTCATCAATCTGTTCCAGTTACCTTTTTGGGTCATTTGGTTCACTTAGGCCTGCTATCCACGGACGCTTACTGTCCACGCGTGACTTGAGCATCGCAGCGTAATGAACCCTGTCCACGAGGCGTATTTCACACGTACATTTTCAATCATTTGTGACAATGCCGTCGGAGGACAAAGACCTTCCAGTCATTCATTCGCTCAATGTAAGTACGCCCCGAAGTATGACACGCGGTATGGTAGGTTTCGTTAAACCATCGACAGAGTTTTATATGCATGTAAGCTGTGATCAGGCGTACACCAAGCGTATAATGGCGAATACGCGTCGGTAGATAGTAGGATTTGACTAGCGAACGATGCTACACTTGCTTGGACGTGGTCATACGACAAACATTGCTGGCCTATTACCAACTCTGCTTGCTAAGCCTTGGTTTTATTACAGTGTCATATTAGATAAAGACAAAGCTCAACGTCTTACTGATACTCACCTTTTTACGGGGTATTTTAAGTAAAATAGTGAACTACATTCTTTGGAAGCCTTTAGAAAACCAAGATTTGAAAGCCCGTTCACTGACAGGTGTTTAATATCAAAGGAATTAAACAATAATGAAGAAGAGCAGTAACACCTTTTCATCAACATCCTTTGTATTGCAATCCGCAATTTTGGTAATATGAAAGATATTGTAGAACTCAGTCACTTTTTTTTTTAAAGAGTAAGTAACCGTGAAGTTTCTTACCGGTTTTTCAACCAATTGAAATAAAATATTTTGAATTTGAATTCTCTGGCCAAACCCATTGATTATGCTAATAACTTTTTCCTGCCGAATTCTATATTGCGAATTATGGAGTTAAACATGACTAGTTTAACTAAATATCTACGATAAATTGTAAATTTCCATAATGCATAGCCATTTTTCATAGGTCTTAAAACATTAGAAAGTAACGACTACAATCTTGGCTATCGGCTATTTAACATAAAAAAAATATAAAACACTTTTAAAAACTTTATAGTTTTATTAATTCAATCCTAAGTGGTCTAGATTTATACCCCAGTTGCGTAACGAATTCATTCAATAGTTAACTCATTCATTCTAGTTTTCATTCATAAGTTTGTGATACTCGACGTGAATTTCTAATACTGAACTATTGTTCCAAAGTTTGTTAAGTGTTTCTTCACTGAAAGTCGGTCATAAATTGGATGTGTTAATTGTAATACCTTGCTACCCAGGCTATTTGGGATGCTGTCAATCAAACTATAGTACGCGGCAAATAAATGGAACTAAAATGGCCGTCTTCACTGCGATTGAGAGCTGAGAATCTGTTACTGCACATTGAAGGTCAATCTTCATTTGTCATTTGGTTCAACTTATATGGCCTAGCAGAGGCCTGCTTTAAGTTTACTTTTTTGGCTCGTTGAACCACTTAGGCCTACTGTCCTCGGAGGCGTTGCTTTATAGATGCTTCAAAATACCCTAGACAGTTTGAGCAGTACAACGTACTAAGCCTTGTCCAAGAGGCATATTACACGCGTACATTTTCAATCATTTGTGACAATGCGAGGTCATCGGCCGAGACGATCTTTCTCACACCCCACCACAGGAGATGTCCTGGGAGTCGGGAGACGTAGGCCGATTCCCCAATTGGCAACTGAATGAACATAGGTGAGTTTTAGTCAGTAAAAGTCTGACATTCTCTCTCACTCTACCATAAGCAGGAGAGTATATTTGATGATTCTTCACCCTAAAAAAAGTGTTGTGGATTAGGCTCCAGGACATTAGATTGTTATAACAACCCTCGATTTCTAAATTATGGATTTTTTGAATTGTCAAACTCTATCGACGCCTGAAAATGTATGAAAACTTGACAGGTTTCTAATTATTTACTAAATATTCAACACAGGCAGCGGCCCTAGGTTTTGCAGACAACTATTAGTTTTCAGAATACATAATGATAAAGTCAGAATATTTATAAAATCTACTTACTACGTTTTATACTTAAAAGACGAAAAAATCGTAATCATAATACCATAGACAGTATCTACTCTCGTTATACTATTTTTATCACAAATGTGATTACTAAAAGTACTTATTTGCATTAAAAAAAATCAGAAAATGCTTTTTAAAAGTGTATTATTCTAAGATACTTTTGATTTGCGGAAGCCAACTGATCCAGTAAAAGATAAATTGTTACCGCGATGTGAATAATAATTGTCGTTCTCCCGAAAATTATATCAAAGACAAAAAAATTAAGACTGCGGAGAAAATCTCCAGAATCGTAGTACTAACTAATGTTAAAAGTCACGTAAATATTATAAATTTATAGAAGCGACCTTCCTCCCCAGCACTCATCGTTGGTCATTAACTTTTTTCTTTTGTGCCCTTAATTTTGATGGTTTTCCTTTTACTGCTCTGTGTTAATTAATTTTTTTTAAAGATTCAACATTGACTTTGTATTTTCGTAGAGGAGAGCAAGCGATCAAATTCCTTTCATTTTCTTGACAGCCTGTTGCATGGCGGAAGTTAGTAGTTGACGGAGGGAATTGAAAAATTGTAGACGTATTAAAATATCATAAATCAAGGTTTATTGTGACATATGGACTGTTAACCACAATCTGTAGCTGAGCAGTTACGTAAGATTGACTTCTATGAGTTTAGGATACCTTGACACTTTTAGAGGTTAAGCACGGTCAACTTTATGGACTGGTAGAGTACATAAGTGATCGAACTTGCACTTAATACAGGTTAAGTAGCCGTCATATTTCAAAAAGGAAACCCAATTCGAATTCTAATAGGTATGAATTATCACGAGATCTTGAATGGTGATTTCGAAACGTGAAAAATATGTGCATATTAAATGTGGCTGACGGCAGATACCAGATAAAATTACCATATTTTAGTTTATAGAGTGGAATATTAGTGTTTACTATAATTAGAGTCTTGATTATTACTAATCAATATGCCTAGCACTAGAACTAACGTTTGAATTGACATAACTTTTTTTTGAAAGTTAACTTTCACACAACTCGAAACAAGGTGCAAAGAAATGATCGTATCACTGTTCACATCACATTCACCTTGATTTCATTATATTTTAGCTCCAAATATATTTTATGCCCGACATAAACTTTGTGTCGGATGTCAGTACGATCAATTTGAATATACTTACCAACATTTTGTATTTTTAGATGTTCTATGGCTTAATGACGTTAAATAATACTGTCTCCTCGTATTTCGGCCGCATCCGTGGTTACTGCTCTGTTTCTGAAGGCTATACATACTTTTTCTCAGGATTCAGGCTATCATATCACAAAGATTTTTTCAATTCGACCGGTAGTTTTAGAGATAACCGCGTGTAAAAGAAAACTTAATAGAATACTAGTTTAGATTAAGTTTGCATAGGAGTCTTTTTTTGGCCATTTAGGCACTAATTCAATATTTTGTTTTTTAATTAAAATAACGATTATAATAAACTATACTGCAGAAAATGTCAATGTCAATCTGATTCCGGCAATCATATTCATGTGCATGCATACATAATGTATGAATAAACCACGCGATCTGAATACACTATAGTTATTTGCATGAACTGTTATAATGCAAGGTTCATCATCTGATGCGCAGCTTTTTTTACAACATTAAAATTGGTTTTGCAGTTTTCTTTACTACATTAAAAGTGAGGTTCGGTGGGCCATATACACTGTTACATTTTGATCGTTTTAATCCCGAGGAGGGTCGATTCGGTACAGGAAACACTATCGATTTGTAAAGATAAAATTAAAAAATAAAGTAGTTTTTTAAACTCAAATTAATTTACGCATGTACGAAATTAATTGCTTTAAGTAAACGTCAGTTGAGCGAGTTCAATAACCTGTAGGTAGTTAGTACGCAACGACCGACAACTACCTACAAGGTCATTGACTCGTTTACTTAAAGAAATACATTTCGTACATGCGTATAATTAATACGAGTTTTAGAAAAAAGTACTTTTTTATTTTATCTTTACAAATCGGTAGTGTTTCTTGTACCGGACCGACCCTGCACGGGATTAAAACGATCATAATTTAACGGTGTATATCCTCGTATGCAGTTGGCATAAAGACAGATGGGTCAGCAGTCTCCAGGATTGGCAGTCGTCAATCCTTCTTCGACAATGCTATCTTTTAGTTACAATATAGCGTCTTCGTCGAGAAAGGCCTACGGAACGCCGCGTTTTGGACAAAATGCCGACAAGAGTGGGTAATGGCCTTTTGCCCAGTAGTAAGCAAACATAAAAAAAGCGTTTCTGTCCAATTCTTTACAATTGGTACGGTTGGCGCAGTAGTTGAGCGATCGGCTGCTGCGTATCACGGATTTGATTCCCGCACGGAACAAATATTTGTATGGGCTACAGATAGTGGTCCCGCGTTTGGGTGTTTTATGTATGTAAGTTTAAATGTTTTTGAACGCACCCACGACACATAAAATTATGGGGAAACAGTTTTTCTTCAAAAACATAAAATAAAATATTGAATTATGGTTTTTTGTATGGAGCGAGTAAAATTTGATTAATAACCGAATTGCAGAGAGAGTTTTGAGTGCCCAGTTAGCCAGAATCTTGGGATTTTGGCACCAATTCTTTCAGTTTGCAAATTTGAAATATTCTAGTTTTATTTTTTCTTTTCTATATTTTAGTTGATTAATCAGATTCGTTTTCATCCAAACTAAGTTGGGGTTCCCAGTTAAAAATGTAATAAGTTTTTTTTACAAGCTGCGAACAGATTTTTCGCTTTGTGTTATTAGAGCGGTTAAATTTCGCATTACATCCGATCCGAACCCGTGAAAGTATGGTTACGGACCATACTTTCGTAGCCGTACAACTATTTCATTACAATAAAATTGTGTCGTGGGCGTGCACGCGCACTTTTCTGCACTAGTGCGGAAAACTACCATTCACCTGCCTAAAAGCGGTGGGATAAGAGCAGATTTTTGACGGATCGGATTTGGAGCGCTCTTAATGGTCTTTTTGCATTAGCACTAGTAGGAAGGTAGGAAGAGAACACAAAACTAATCAGCATTGCTCCCATAAGTTTTGTAATAACTTCTGTACGAAACATTCGTGTTTATTAATATAAACGGTTATGCTTCACGTGTTTGTCCCGGAACTTTCGAGATTGTCAAACTTAGTTAATTGAGAAATCCCGAAACAAACACGTGATTGCCTGGGACAACTGTCAATGACACAGAAATGACCTCATACATACCACGTGACGATATAGGCGAGCAAAAGGTTAAATGCATTGAAAACCCTAGAAAAAAAAAAACTGGGCAAGTGCGTGTCGCACTTGCGCACTGATGGTTCCGTACAAACATGTAAACAGTTATATAGTACCTATGTAAACAGTTCAATTCCCGAATGGAGTGTCGGCCTAACAACAAAACTTTTCAGATTTATTTTTATACCTGTGTTATAAAACTTGCTATATGCCAAATTTCAGTCAATGGGAAGTACCCTATGAATTTTAATTCCCTTGAGAGTGTCGAAATATAGGTACTAGGACGTTTCGGCAATATAAACGGCCGTATCTATATTTTTCTTTAACTTATAAGTTTATTTTTTTCGCAGCTTCAAGGATTGCAGAGTAGAGTATATGGTTTTAAGTTCAACTCGATACCTCCACGCGTTCCCAAGGTAAAGGATTTTTAAAGACAGATGGACAAAAAGTGATCCCATAAGGGTTCCGTTTATTCCTTTTGAAATACAGAAAGAACCCTAAAAACGGCAGCTACTGTTCAAATACGCAATTCTGTGTAATAAATACAAATTATTTGTTTCCTTTGAATCCTATGGTCAAAGGTCTCTTTACATTCCCAGGGATTCCATTATACTGCCAGAAGGCAGGTAGCCTAATTTTATTTATCGCTGTAATATCCGTTTCAAATCTCAACGTCCTCTATAATCTATGGCTATTGTAGTTGATAAGTGATTGTACATAGAGGTGCTTGAACTCTGCATAGTCAATTTACAAATGTACGTTCATCAGTAATCAAAGGCGTGATAAATAACTTTACTTTTTTATGGTAGGTAAAATCATCCAAAGACAAATCCCGCCCTTGGGCGGAGCGGGAAATAATGTCATACTCTTACTGACTAAAAACCTACCCTGTTTCTTCCCTGCCTTGGATCCAGGGCCCTAGTATGCATTTTCATACCTCCCCAGAGCCCCAGACTAGGCCTCGACCCTACTGTGCCCCTACAGTTTGCTGACAACTCCTTGAGGCGCACGGCAACAGTGCGCGCCGTAAACGACTTGGGCTCAGTCCGGTCTGTTACCGGACAAACGGACAGCACGCTACCCATTGTCCGCCGTCCGCAAGCCCGCGCCTACGGAAATAACTTTACTGGATGTTTTATGTGTATTGCGAACACCAGCAAAATTATTTATTGGAGTTTTTTATGTCCTTTTTTTATTATGTATAGCTCGCATTTGGCCACTATGTCACCTGATGGTAAGCGGTGATATGGCCGACGATAGAACAAGTTTGCCTAGAAGTAACCTATTCACTCTTGACTTAAAGACCCCTTAGCTATAGCTAACAGGAAACACAGACTCCCGCAGGGAATTCCACTCCTTAGCTGTACGCAAAATTAATGTTTTCCTAAACTTTAAATTATGAAAAGACCGAGGGTCTTAAGCTGCTGGTCTTTTATAATTTGTCCATTGACTAGTATGCTTTAGTTCTACTTACATAGCATAGCATCAGCCTTATAATGTTCACACTGCTGGGACTCAGGCCTCCTCTCTAGGAGAGGGAATGGGCCATAATCCACCACGCGGGCCCGGTGCGGTGGATGTCACATGTCTTTGAATTTTTGGTTCAAGGGCATGCTGGTTTCCTCGCGATGTTTTACTCACCGTTTTGAGAGCAGTGGTGATGAAATAAATTACACAAAGTAATGCCCCTGGCTGAGTTTGAACCCGCGACCTACAACTAGTGAGTCGGGGCCGTTACCACTCGGCCACCACTGCTCTCGCTACTTATATTTATTCACTACAAACTCACACACACTCTACAATTACACCTACACACACTCACCATATAGTTTAGTTTTCTCATTATATTTGTTTTTTAAGTATGTTGTCTTAGCCACCATGTTGAATTGTCCTCTTTTTTAATATAATTATTGGCAAACAACTAAGTTAGTTTATTTGTGATCTAACCGTGGCGCCCGAATTCATTATCTTTTTCTTATTTTTTATTTTATTCGGTGTTTATATTTAGGGGTAAAGATCCAATATACATAAACGTCACGTTTATAATAGGTAGCACACCGCTTAAGACACACACACACACATACACATTGTTTCCACGGAATAACAAAGTAATGCGAAATTTCTTAGATTTCAAACAAAAATATTAGGTTACTTAATTACTGCGATATTACAGAAAATGCAAAACACAAAGAAACCAATAAATACCTAATTTCGAAAGAAGAATAAAGTACCTTTAATATAAAGTTTATTTGAACTTATAATTCCAAATCAATTCAAAGATATAACCGCTTCAAAGCAACCCGTTTTAAAAAACGGTAACTTCGTAGATAAAGACATATTTATTAACCTTTGGCTCCCAAACGTGGATCATCAATACTTCTTCTTCATATTTTTCTTACAGAATTCTAAATAAAAGTTGAACATTTTTTTTTTGAGGTAGGAAATCATCTAATTTTTTCTCCTGCTCTAGGGCAGAGCGAGAGGGCGTGTCAAAGTTTTATTGACTAAAATCACACCTATTTTTTGCCCTTTGCGTGCCAGGTCTGGAACTTGGGTCTCAGTAGGCTTCAGGTGAGACAGTAACTTGTCATTTTACATTATTTATTTTATATGTTGATGTACTAGCTTCTGCCAGTGGCTTAATCCATTAAGGATTATATTTTCTCTATATATGTTATTAGCTACTTATAAATAAAAATCTCGTGTCACAATGTTTTTTATTGAACTCATCCGAAACGGCTTGACCAATTTTTATGTATTTTTTTGTGTGGTTTTTGATAGGTCTGAGAATAGGCTATTTTATACTCTCCTACTCTCTCCCTCCATTTCTTTATAATTTATAGGATTGGACAACGTTTGCCGAGTCAGATACAACGCCATATTACTGTAAAAAGTTTCATTCTAATTTGTTCAACCGTTTGAGCGTGAAGGAATATCAATCACACACATTGATATATATGTACTACGCACATCACACACATGACATACAAACTTTTGCCATATTAATATTAGTGTGATGTTGGTACTCGTAATAATTTTATATTATTTTCTTCAAATAGTTGATACGTCTCACAGCATAGCAAAATAGAAAATGTTTTGTTGTGATTTAGTTCTGAATATCTTTTTCCGTCACAACCCTCGCATGGCATATTTTTTAGCACCCTTATTTCTTTTCAAATCATAAAGTAGCTTCCAGCAATAAGCGATAGTGTACTTTCCTATTATTGAAATTATTTTCGATATCGGATCAGTTCTTAAAGATATTTTCTCCGTCAAAGAACAATTCCATGTTAGTTTTCAGTAACAGTCTACTAATATGAAATATCTGAATTAAGACAAATGTCAAATATTTATAAACAGCACTGGCATGCAAAGAAGCCATTCAATTCACTTACTAAGAGGCACTTAAACAGCCGTCAAAGGTGAACAATGTATGATGTCACAGCCGCTGGTTGTAAATCAAATGGTTTTATTTTCTTTTGTTAGCAAGTATCTAGGATCGACTGTCATGCTGCATAAAGACGATATGAAGATGCCGTCATATGGCGGGTATGTCTTTCCTTATATAGGATGACTGGTAATTAGTGAACGATACTTAATTACGTGATTGTAGTCATGATAATAAACAACTTTTACTATGGGACCACACCTGAAATCGCGAAAAAATCCTGCTGGTCAGTACATTTATGCTCGCCTAGGACTGGTCATAGTGTACTGAACTTGCCGACTTTTCTCGCGATTTCAGGTTTGGTCCTATGGTAAAAGTTGTTTCTTATCATGACTACAATCACGTGTATAAGTATCGTTCACTAATTACTAGTCACCCTATATATTGCATAGTTGCAAGTTGTTCCATACAAATTTTAGACCCAGGCCAGGACCTAGGCAGACCCTCAGGGAGTGAATTTTGAAAAATCCTTTCTTATTCTTTCTTGACACAGCGAAAACGATGCGATAATCCTTCATACTGAAAGCAAAACACTGTAACTTGTTTAAAATATTTTTATTTCAGTTTTATTTGTATTATATACGCTCAGTACACACCTCACAGTTCAACCGCCAACGATAGACTGACTGGATGACAACATTCTGTTGTCAACAGCTCCGTGTTCACGTCATAAAAGTGGGGGAAAGGCGCGCGCACTAAGTCAATGGATAGATTAATTTATAAATTGCGCCTGTTTGAAATTGTAAATATCTTTTAACTATCCCGCTCCGCCCAAATGCGGGATTTGTCATTGGATGATTTTACCTACCATAAAAAAAAACACCCATGATAATATATTCAAACTATGATCAATTTATTGAACCAAATTAACTATACTAGTTAAATTTTAGCTATATAATACTAGTTAAATTTTAGTTAAATATTAACTATACTAGTTAGATTATTAGATTTATATTGTAATTGCTTACAATACATTGTGTCTAAAACTATTCTAGCAATAAAGATTTCTATAGAACACTTTGTCACACCGTTGTCGCATTGTCGCATTCTATCTTTACTGTATACCATTTCATCAATGTTAGTTTTCCATTTCACTTCTTTCCCATAATATATTTTTGCAATATTTTTTCATGTTTACTTACCTATGTTTTCCTCTAGAGATTTTTATAATTGCCTTTTTCTACACATGAACGGCAGTTCACGTTAATTGAACCGTAGAAATAAATCTACAAGTCTGTTGAAATAAAGGGTGATCGGTTAGCTTAATGGGTAGCTTGAGGTACTTATTTCTACCTTCACCGCTGTGCTGGGGGAACTAAAGTTTTCTGCTATAAATATGTGAACTTAATGAAGAATCCTACTCGTGGTTTATATTAACTTGGTAGCGATGTGACATGTGATGCTGAAACTTTAACGTGTTTTTGCGCGTTAACGTTTCTTTCTTCGCTTTTTTCGCGATTACACTTATCCCCCGTTTTTTGGATCAATATAGTGGAGGGTATTCAAGCGCTTACTTTGAAGACTCGTTTACCTTAATGTTTTTTTTTGTAACGCTTGCTCTAAGTTGTAATTGACTTAGAAACAAGTTAGTTCGCTTTTGCAATCAAGAAGCAGGCACATGCTTAGCCAATCAAAGCATGTGTCTTAACATGTTTGTTTTAGATAACTGTACCAAGTACTTATGTACTTTCTTGTTCATTATAAACTGAATTCTCAAGACAACTTTATTGTTCTGATTGTAGATAGCGGTTGGAGTTTGTGTGTAATATTATGAACTAATTTCATTCAGTCTACCGATATTACAGAAGTTGAAAAGCGTCTTTTCAAACTGAAGGCTCTTAAAAGCAAGGATGTTCGAAGTAAAATTGAACCTATTTATTTTTCGAGTTAATTAAAAATGGTTTTATTTCACATACGCTTAAATAAAAAAAAATAAGCTTTAAGTTATTTGAGTGAAAAAAAAATGGTTTTTCGTCTATGCGACGTAGAAGTCAGTCAGTCCTTGGGGCACACGAGGTGTTAACAAAACGTTACGAAAGATCTTTATAGAACTTATTATTTAGTACCAAGTAAAGTATAAAACTTG
This sequence comes from Leucania comma, assembly GCA_958295575.1. Taxonomy (NCBI): domain Eukaryota; kingdom Metazoa; phylum Arthropoda; class Insecta; order Lepidoptera; family Noctuidae; genus Leucania; species Leucania comma. The sequence goes on from OY282469.1 coordinate 10,514,169, forward strand.
GATTGGAATAAAAAAAAAAATGGTTTGGAATAAAAAAAAATATTATTAATAGAAAAATAATATAATATATGTGTCTGCGGACTCGAGTGTTTTCACATTAATTGATAGATCTATCATCAAAGAAGCTTTTAAAAATAAAAACAAAACAAAAATTAATCTATATGGATATAACGTTCACAAAAGTCACTATTGATGTTAGGATTAACAAGTGAAATATTGCTAACAACAATAAAGTAAAAAAAAGCTGGGTACACCGAGGATTCCGTACCTATATACTTACTTATGTAATTAGTTCAATTCCCAAACAGAGTCTGGACCATGTTTCCGAATCAAAAAAAGTATTTTTTTTTGTGACGTAATTACGAATTTCCTCTATTATGTGGGTTTCAAACTTTCTTTAACCACGTTCTATAGCCAACTTGGGTAAGTTTTTATTTATTTATTTATACATCACTATTTTTTAATTATGGCAAATACTTAAAGGTCTTATTAGAAAAGGTCTTGTTATTATTTAAGTAAAGTCTCATTGCATAATATTCATAAACAGCAAAGTTATGAGCGTTTGTTTATATCCCAAAATCTCACTCAATTTATGGAAACATTGTACAGGTTATTGTTTATGAATGAAAAAATTACAATAAAAATGGAAAAACACTGCGCTTAGTGTTTTCTAGTAGTAGTTGTTATGAATGATGATTCGATTAAGAATTTACTAATAATGACAAATTTTCGTGGACAATTTTGGGTTTTTTGTACTTTTGACTACACAAATATGATCAGTAACGGGTACTGTTTGAGCCCCATTTTTTTGTGCACTAATTAAAAAATAGGGGTGTATATACTTTATTGTACACCAAGATAAAAAGATTATACAATTTTGAGACTTAAATAAAATCATACAATGGGCGGCCTTATCGCTATCACCTTACACCTACCTACCACCACCTTACCACCACCATCACCACCTACCTTATCCTCTTTAGATCTATCTTTACAGGCCTTAAAACCTATTGCGACAGTGCAGCTAACAATTAGCATACTTAATTACACCTAAACACACATTTACGATAAAACCTAAAAAAAATATACATATTTATAAATCTATTAAAAATAAACCCATAAACATAAATAATACTTACATTGTCACTGTCTTACACATAGCTAAAATTTAATAAAACTCTTGCGGGTTCATTCAATGTGCACGAGAAAATATCCAGTCGATCATGAACTTGTTATAAATGCTGTGTTTATGAAGAATGACTTTGGTAAAGTTAGTATTTCGACTTCTTGGATTTGTTCCTAAAATATGCGTAACGGACTCGTTTTATAAACGGCCCGGATTACCTTCTTTTGGTATATGAAAATTTAATTATGTCAGCTGCGGATCCCCACAGAAAAATAGCATAATACATAGTACCTACTCCGTACGAGTACTTTGATGAATAAATGATAATATAACTTATATAAATCGAAATCTGTGCTACCTGTCTACTTAAGTATTTTATAAGAATACACTAAGAACGTGACGAGCTTTTCGAACTTCAATATTTTCTGTTGAGTAATTGAAGTTTCTTGTCCCGCGTTAGGTTACATTTCACGTGCTAATACGGTTAGGTTAGGTTTGGTGACTCTATCTGTCATGAAACTCGAAACATGAAACAAGACATTTTAAAGCGAAAATAATAATCACAACTGATAAACATATTTATACATTTTTAAATACATAAATAGAGCTTGTGATAGGAGTACTATACAACTCGAACTGATTGATACACTTATATTTTTATTAATACATATTATAGATAAATAAATTATCATTTACTTACTTGTCTACAAGAAAACATCAAAATAAGATGTTTATAAGAGAAATACTGGGAAGCCAAAGCGGATGTTTACAACTTCAAATTAAGATTTTTTATAATGTAACGAAAATTACCAGATATTATTTCATAATTGTGTTATTCAGGCTTTGCAATTTTGTTTGGATATCATTATCTATAAATACTTCTTTTTCATGATTATATTGTTGAAGCTACCTTATTTTGTATTGATGTCATCAATTACCTTTTCAACTGTTTCAAGTACGCTAACTTTTTGTCGAGATTTTTATCAAAATTTTGCATATTCTATTAGGTGGTCCATATTATTAAACTGTTAAGCACCAAGAGGACACCGGTGTCCACACACCTATTGTCTTTCTATTGTGTCTCTATATACGGTATTCAAAAGGTAGTAAAGCAAATTTTCTAATTTTTATTTTCATGACTGACCAAGACAACGTGTCTTGGTCAGTCATGAAAATAAAAATTTGAGTGTGACCTTTACGTGTGACCCCACAGAAAAAATCAATTCCTATCAAAATTTGTTAATGCTTGGGTCAATTGGTTCGTTAAGCAAATGATATTGTTGACATCTCTTTCGTCGTTCTTCAATTCACATTGAAACTGTAGGGTAAAATTAATTATTGAAGTTGATGCAGTGGTTATGATATAAAAACTATCGCAAAAATTTGAATAATAAAATTAAGGAATTAAACTAGTGCTTGATTGTGATCGCACCTGATGGTTGGTAAGCAGTAATGCAATCGTTGACGGTGAAGAGCACTAGTTACATTAAGAGTTCGAACTAGTAAAAAAAAAAACTCAATGTCGTGACGTCGTTATGTTACAGAGTATTGCAAGTTTTTTGTAAATGTAGGAATCAAATCACCCTTTCTGGCCTCTTAGCAACTGTACTTTGTAAACTTGACATAGGGCGGGTTTCTGAATTGAGTATTTTGAGTTAAGAACGTCTCAAACCATACTTTTGTCACTATTGTCACATTAGGTCATATCCTTTTTCGAAAGCAACGTCACGGTCGCGTTATGGCGTCCAATGGGGCATTAACCACAGAGTATTTTTTTTTCTGTTAGTGTTTTTTTTTTATATAATGTTTGTGGCATGGCTATTTGGCCTTTGTGCTATTTTCTATTAGTGTCTGAGCAAATTGCCACAAACTATGTAATCAAGCTACACCTTAGATTTTATAACCGTGACCGTGACATTGTGTGCATCTCATGATGCACATAATTTCACGGGCGTGCCGTGGTGTTGCCAATTCTTAAATACACATTCTCCTTATTTTTATTTTATTTATGTAAAATTCATTTATAATTTTTTTTATTTTTTATTTTTATCTTTTTTGCACATTGCACCGTTCCGGCGTCTTTTTGTCAGCACTGGCCAACGCTGAAAACCAGCGCTGTGTGCTCATCACATTGTGCATGAGGGCGCAGCTTTATGCTGAGCGTTCGGCCGTTTTGCACGGATGTGGCGCATATTTTTCCTATATCATTTTATGTTTGTCTAGTTTTTAGTTGCGTCATTCCGTACAAATAAATTGATTTTCTTTCTTTCTTTCTTTCTTTCTTTCTTTCTTTCTTTCTTTCTTTCTTTCTTTCTTTCTTTCTTTCTTTCTTTCTTTCTTTCTTTCTTTCTTTCTTCTTTCTACTTAAATGCCAAATTTTGACAGTTTTACAGGCTAAAGTAGAGTTTGAGTAATACTCAACTTCAAATGCTCAAATCAGAAATCGGGGGTTTGTCTTCTACGATCTTGAGTACTGTAAATCGAATAATTTAGACAATGTACATCCAGTCAATCTACCTTACAAGACATTATACTTGTGAAAAATAAATTAAAACAATATTATAATGAAATGCACTTTAGTAGGTATGCTGTATGCATAAAGCTAAAACTACATTAGACCGACGCACACGTGGTCCAGGTCTGATTTGTACGTGGAACGTCGCATGGCGTGGATTTAGTGTAGCTCTACAACTCTAGTTGCCATATAAAAAGTATGGAGACCGACGCACCCAGATCGACGTACGTTGCCCATGTGAATGCGATGTAGTTCCTTAAATGTCGATTTAAAAGTTCATATAAATTTGCTAATTACCTAGCTTGCTTGTAGGTGGCAACTAATTTTGTTGTTATAAAAACTGGTCGCTGGTGCATAAGACGCCAGACCGGTTACGACGAACAAACTAGTAGATACTTAATTTATCACTACATAGTAGGTATAAAACAAAGTCGCTTCCCGCTGTCTGTCCCTATGTATGCTTAGATCTTTAAAATGACGCAACGGATTTTGACGCAGTTTTTTAAATAGATTGAGTGATTCAAAAGGAAGGTTTATATGTATAATACATGCATAATATATTTAATATCACTATTGCACCCGTGCGAAGCTATGGAAATAAATAATAAATAAATAAAATGCATATAGATAATGAAAATCAGCATTGCCATTCAGCGATGTGGAGGAGTACTTCGACGCCTGAGCGTATTTTGGGTTTTTGTATTGTACATACATAGTTAGGTCTAGTATACATTCTTAGTTTAGTTTTCATGTACATAGGTTTAGTATAAATAGTTAATATTTAAGTTTCTTCTGTTTCTGTTTTTACTCTAAGTGTTTTTAACCTATTTCTAACCAATAAAGCACATGTTAGCCAACAATAATAAAAAAGTAATGAAAATATCTCTCAGTTTTGTTGAAAACACTGGAGAACAATCATCAACATCGAGAATCGGGACTGTTCGGGAACACTCGTGTTCATTAAATTAGGATTTGGAGCTCATTTACGTAGGAACGCCACCACTTCAGCTGAAGTACGTTACTAAAATAAACTTTATGAAACTTCACGCCTGATCGACTACAATGACTTTGAAATTATTTTGGTTGAGTTTATGTTATTGCAAATGGGTATTACCATTTAATCTTACAGACGCTCCTTATTCTTAATAAATAATTTGTGTCTACTTTGTCTTTTATTAAACTGTGGTTTTAAATGATGATGATGGGCCAATATGTAACAAACATATTGAGCTCCTAATAAGCACTAGTGCGCTTCACTATCAAGCATTATACTATATTATTAAAAAAAAAACTTAGTTTCTTCATTGAATTTTGACCCTTCACTAAATACCTTTTAGTTTACGCACTAACTCACTTGGAATCCGTTGCTGGATTCCGATCCCGATTTCCGGCCACTGTAGGCGTGGGCTTGCAGACGGCGAGCAATGTGTAGCCCACCGTCCGATTGTCCGGTAACTGTCAGGGGCGAGCCCAAGTCGTCGACGGCGCGTTTTGTTCCACGCACTCTTCAAGGCGATGTCAGCAAACCGTAGGGGCCCAGCAGAGCCGAAGCCTACTGGAGCCACAAGTTGTGCGAAAGTGAACCCCAGAGCCCTGGAATGAAGGCAAAAAAGGAACACAAATAGGTTTTTATTCAGTACAAGTCTGACAGCCCTCTCGCTCCACCCAAGGGCAGGAGATGTCATTGGATGATTTTCCCTCCCAAAAAACCCTAGAATATATGTATTATAATTAAAATAGTATGCGTAATACTAGGCAATACACTAGAGAAATGACTTTACACGTGTTCCCGCTTGTGACCCAATCAACTTTGATCGTGTCGTGATAGTACGTGTATCGTTTGTGCCATAGTAAGGACATAATTAAATCTGTGAAAGATAAATCAGGGATCCTTTGAAATTCCGGCACTAATTAGATGTAGGTATTCCTACCTGACTCAACAAGGTATTTCTGACTCCACTAGCACTATAATATGCTACAATTATTAGATATTCACGGTATTTGATGGTGGATTTAGTCTTTGAATAAATATCCTACTGATATTAAGTACACGCGTCACAGATTATTCGAGTTTATTTGCAAGAGCATAACAATAGTAGGTAATGAAGCTTTATAATATTCCTACTGTTGGGAGTTAAGCTTTCATTTGTTAGAGGGAATGGGCCGCGGGATTGCGGACGGCGAGCAAGGAGTAGCTCACCGTCCGGGGCGAGCCCAAATCGTCGACGGCATGTGTTCCACGCACGCCTCAAGGAGTTGCCATCAAAACGTAGAGGCCCAGCAGGGTCGAAGCCTACTGGGGCCAAGGGTCTGCTTGAAAGGAAGACTCGGCCCTAGTATAAAAGGCAATGAAGGAATAGAAGAGGGTTTTAGTCACTAACCCGTTGATCCCAAAGCGAACGCTCATTCGCGCGTAGATTTAGCGCAATTCTGGCAAATACCAAGCGAACGCCGGCGTTCGGCATAGATTATAAAATAGAAAGTGTTTTATTTGTAGGGTATTTGTCTAAGAACGTAAATAATCAAACTTTTTCAAGTAGTCTATACTTATATATATATATCAAAAGTTAGGTCAAGAGAAAATGGGAGAAAGCGCACACGCCGCAAAATAGGTGTATATATAGACAGAGTCTAGCATACCCTCGCGCTCCGCCAAGGGCGGGAGATCTCGTTGGATGATTTTTCTACCTAAATAAAAAAGAGGGAATGGGCCATAACGAGTCTAGTTCGGTTTGGTGGATATCACATGTCTACGAACATTTGATTCAAAGACACGATGATGCTCAAACATGTTTATAAAGGACACAGTCATTAGGGAAAATGCTCAAAAGGAAAGAAGAAAGAAAGAAAATCAATTTATTTGTACGGAATGACGCAACTAAAAACTAGACAAACATAAAATTATATAGGAAAAATATGCGCCACATCCGTGCAAAACGGCCGAACGCTCAGCATAAAGCTGCGCCCTCATGCACAATGTGATGAGCACACAGCGCTGGTTTTCATCGTTGGCCAGTGCTGACAAAAAGACGCCGGAACGGTGCAATGTGCAAAAAAGTTAAAAATAAAAAAAATTATAAATGAATTTTACATAAATAAAATAAAAATAAGGAGAATGTGTATGAATTGGCAACACCACGGCGCACCCGTGACATTATGTGCATCATGAGATGCACATAATGTCACGGTCACGGTTATACAATCTAAGGAGCAGCTTGATTACATAGTTTGTGGCAATTTGCTCAGACACTAATAGAAATAGCACAAAGCCATGCCACAAACATTATAAAAAAAAATAGAAAAAAAAATACTCTGTGGTTAATGCCCCATTGGACGCCATAACGCGACCGTGACGTTGTTTTCGAAAAAGGATATGACCTAATGTGACAATTTGTATGTGTTATGATGGTTTTGGAAATTCAAATAATTCTTGAGTGCGATAGATGTTTTATGCGATAGTGTTATAAGTATTTGTGACAAAATGTGAATTAGACGAAAAGGGTACTAGTATCACCACGTTGAAAGTCAATGTTGCCAATTCGGGACATTGGAAAGCAGTTAATCGATTGTACACATGACAATATCGTTCGAAATTTATACAGAACCCCTAATAAAATGGACTTGTGAGCTTATGAGCAGGTACCACGTCCGCAGTTACATTAGAATATATTTATAATTAATTAAATAAAAGACTTTGATCCCATGATTTAACCAGTTTGCCTTTTTACAACTTAATTAGAAATGCCCTTCCTTGTTGTTAACAACATTCTGAGTTGAATTAAATATGTCGAAGATGACTTTTGAATTTTGTTTTGAATATTGTTCTGCGGCTTTAGCTTTGTGAGTTGCTTTAATAAAGAAGTTTGGAAGTTTCTGAAAACTGTCGGTCTTGCAAAGATATAGCCTCCCTAGCTAAGTTACGATCGTTTCGTTAAGGGTGAACGCTAGGAGTTGGCCACGCCCCCAATTCCTTTGTTCTGATGTCATCTCAACGCTCAGTCACGTGGTTAACAAGAGAAATGTTACTTTAGATCCTCACGTAAAATCTGCTAGATTAAATAAGTTGTCCTGTTTGTCATTGACAGTGTTCCTCTGTCGAATTTAGTCCTGTAAGTGAAAATACAAATTTTCTCCCGTTTATGTATTACTCTTACTAAAGTAAGTGTAAAGTAAATAATAAGATCCCCATTAAGTGAATATCAAAATCCGATCCGATGTTTAGGAGGTATTAACGAATAAACAGACAGACATGGATTATGACTTTGTTAGAAATAATAAAGATTGTTATTCAATCAACACATTGACATCCTATTTTGTTTTTTCAGACAATAAGACTCTATTTCCTGTCAGCTACAACCTAAGGATCTCAGGAGTGAACAGGTTACTTTTAGGCAAGTGTGCTCCATCGTCGGTCCAGGTCAGATAGAGGTCAAACGCGGGCCTATCAACAATCATCATTATCATCAGCCTTTTAATGTTCCCACTGTTGGGACACAGGCCTCCTCTCCATGAGAGGGAATGAGCCGTAATCCACCACGCGGGCCCAGTGCGGCTTGGTGAAAGTCACATGTCTTCGAATGTTTAGTTCTAGGATATGCCGGTTTCCTCACGATGTTTTCCTTCACCGTTTTGAGAGCAGTGGTGATGAAATAAATTACACGAAGTAATGTACCTGGCTGGGTTTGAACCCGCGACCTACAACTCGTAAGTCGGAGCCGTTACCACTCGGCCACCACTGCTCTCAAAATAAAATATCTGAATAATAATAACAAGTCGTAAAGTCTACACAATACTTCGCAAACGAGTAGAAATGCTGAATGCATTAAAAAATGTATCGACTTGCGACTGATTGATTAGCTAATTCATAAGCTTTTGTTTAAATCCAGAGGCTTAAAAACGGTCTTAACGAAATTATTCTAAGCCTTACTCAAGTTGAATTAGGTTTTAATTTAGATAAAATATCTCTCCCCCGAAGTCTATTTGTGCTTTCTAGCTAAAAGACAATTAAATAATGGTAGATATATTGTTCATCAGTAGTGTATTGGATAGATAATTAAGTTAGGTACTTGGAACTAAATCATTAATAAGTATAATGGATGCTGTCTATTCATTATCATCTCTACTATTAATTAGTATCCCAGTAATATTGATTTTCACGGCTCTTTCTATGTCATCATTAATCAGCAATTCTCCGTTATCAGGGACACGTACCTTTACTTACGTCATAAATACATATTAAACATTACTAATGATGTTGTTTTTGCATTCAGCATTAAAGAAAGCATTACTTCCAACAATTTAAAAAAATATCTTAAGCATTCAGTCCAACGAGTCTTTTTAATGTTCAAGACGAGGGTAGAACGTAATTATTTTTGCATTTGTATTGCAGTATCATACATTTTTTCTTAACTGAGGCCGGAAGATACAGTAAAATATCTTCCGTTGATAATGCAGATTCATATTTTTTTCTTCTTTTGAATAATATTGCCTGGCACTAGGAATTACTCCTGTATAGGGGTACGTTAGCAAACATCATGTATAATTTATATACGAGAAACACACAGACTTAGAGCAACTATCTTTAGGCGGTAAAAATATTTGTTCCGTGCGGGTATACAACGCAGTAACCAATCGCTCACCCATTACGCTAACCATGCCGTGTAACATTCGTTGTTCTGAGTGCCTAGTCTAAAGGTCCTGATCAACGGGCGAGTAAAACTTCGGTCTTATGGCACGTCGGTAAAGCTCGCCGGTGTATCATTGCAATATGAGCGACGAGCCTGGCTCGCGGCTCGTGGTGTTTGATTCATTTTCTACACGGCTGGTCGTTCAAAACAGTTTGACTAGCTAGTCGATCAGCACCGACATTCTATAAAACCGCGATATAGGCTCGTACGTCGAACACCCACTTTTGTTTGCTAGCGCGATCGACACGTTTATGACGTATAGCGCTCCGATTGGCCCGCTTCGAGCTCTTGACCAATCAGAGAGTCAAACCTGGTAAACGTTTCGATCGCGTTAACGTAAAAACAATTCGCACTTTGCACACATAACATTTAATAAATTACATTGCTATCGTTTCGGGGACTCCCATTTGTCCGAGCGCTTATCTTTTATGGCAACTACAGCACTTACACCATATTATATGATATGTATTGTTAAAAGCAGGACGTCAATAAAATACTAAAGCCCAATAAAAACGTAGTGTTGATTATACCATCTATCATAGTCAGCGCAGTATACTAGTGCTAGATTAGCTACGTGAACATATTTCACATCGAGATTTATTGAATAGTTGTTCAGAGCTGGAATCAAATCATTCTGTGCAATTTAACGTTGCCGCTACAATGTTCCAATGGATTGTATAACCAGCAATACAATAGCTACACGTGAATCGTTAGATATTATGTTGCTAATTTACATTTTGATAAAGGAGCTGTCGTCTCAAGTTCAAAGATTCAGAAGTCACGCCAAAGTACTGCTGCATCTTAGTACTTAATAACTGCTTTGAATTGTAAAATTGCTTGTGGGTGGTCTGACAGTTGTTTCAATTATTTACGTAATCTCATTACTTTGTTGTTTAATCGAGCTACAAACAGACAGATGTCTAGTAGCAATTAAGTAATTTATCGTTGCGTAACATTAGTACGCAGCCTGAACATTTTATGAAGATATAGTTGTGCTTCAATAAATACATACCCGTAATAATGTATTACGGATGTGCGGCGGTTATTGAGGCTCATTGCCTTTTCGTTGTATTTTGTAGTATTTTATATAGCAAAAAAAACGTTTTTATTCACGTTCATACAAGCTTTTTATTTACGATTAAAAATACCGTTTTAAAAGCGTGCCTACAACAGAGTTTTCGCATGGTAGAAAAATAATCATACCCTGTTAATACCTTCCCCGAAGCTTAGGCTAGCTCTGGTTCACAGTTAGTTTAGCTTTTTTGCGACCAAAGAATACGTGCACATTGTAAACCGATGGCAGATAATATAAGTGCAAAAACCTTCCTGAAATCCACATATTTCAGCTACGCTGCCAAAAACGGTTTACTAGATAAACATTCTCAACGAACTTTACAAAAAAACTAAACACTCTTGAGTAAGAGTTAGTGGGAATAAAACATTGTAAATCTTTTTGTCTTTATTTTGCGGATTTTAACTAAATAAACTTCGCATATGAATAACATTGTTTCCCCTACAGTTCCTACCCTTCTACGTCTCATATTTGTAAACAGGCACAATAAATGTATGCCACCTCGCCTGTTTATTGATTCGCGAGGTAAACAGGAATATTGCTTCTTTGTGTACCATTGCAATATAAGGATTCACACCACTGGAGAATGCAAATACGTATTCAATGTACGTGCTATGGAAAAATACAACACGTTTCAGAATTTCAAGTTGTTGTTGCGTTTGTGAGATCAAAATCAACTGTTGAGCGGCTAAGAGCCAAATTCACCAATAAACTAATCGCGATTCGTTCAAACAAAACGCAGTTTGAGCGCCTAATCGAGATTATAGCTTCATTTTGCGTTTCACCGCTATGAATTAAACCTAGTTTACGCTAAACTCAGTTTCAATTCTTTTGTTGTCGCCCATGTTTACGACACGGGTCTTTAAACTAGATTACGCTGAGCTCAGTTTAGTTGAACTAAGTTTTTATATTGAATGATGAAATCAGCCCTAAATCAGGTAATTTGCTTTTTTATTAAACGTGGATATCATCAAATGACTCTTCCTGCTTTAGGTGGAGAAGGGGAGTGTTAGACTTTAACTGCCTAAAACCTATCTGTGCTCCTTCAATAGACGTAAATCGACTAATACTTACTAAAGATATCACTGTGTTGAATCATAACGATACAAATACGGTTGTCGTTCTCTACCTTCCGCCTGATATTGATTTTTACGCATGGATTACTTCCTTCGATGCAAAACCAACAAAAGGGACTGTAATCAGAAATCAATCTCCACATTGAACAATAGTTCTGATACAAGTGATATTCCGATTCACTAGTATTTCGAAACAGGTACGTAGGTAGACAGATTAACTAAACAATGGAATATAGATTGCCTATTTGGTTCGGAGGAGGACCGTTTTATTGAAGCAATTTTTCAGACATACCAGACGGTCTGGAAGGTCCGTAGGTTCGTCTAGTACAAGAATTAATTTGTATTAATATTCCCGTCCTTAACTCGGACCTTAAGCTTGAAGTACCTACGTACCCAATACACCAAATGGTTACCTATTATAGTGTATTGTTCGAGAAGACCCCTTCTAATTAATTAGCCCGCATGACTTGTTAAATTTACCTAAGTACCTATGCCAGGTGGAACATGTAACTCATGTCGAATAAATAGTACCTAAAGCATATTTTTCCATAGTTGCTTGATTTTCCTTTGTTTGTATGTAGGTAATTCCTTTAAGCAACTGCTCGTACATTGATTGAAACGAAATTAGAATGTATGTAGTATTGACACAAAGGATACTTAATTTTAATGCAAGTGCAGTTAATTAGCCGTAAAAACATCTTTGTTGCGTCAATAGTATATCTACATACTGTAGAATAGATAAAGTCAATACATTTGTAACAATAAATGAAGTTACACATAACAACTTCAAACACAATTTAAAAATATGGCTCCAAACATTAAACTAGCAGACTGAGCAACATTTACAGTAAAATCATCAACCTCACACTCAAACGCACACAAACACCAATAGCTTTACAATCTTAAGTTTTTATTTCTGTCATTTTATTTTTGTCACTATTATCTTAATTTTTATTTTTGTCATTTTCTTTTTGTCATTATTATGTTAATTTTTATTTTCAAGCATGTTTTTCTTCTTGTTCTGTTTGTAAATTAAATTTTTAAGGAAGAGTCACTTGGACCGTTTTTTTATGGTAGGTAAAATCATCCAATGACAAATCCCGCCCTTGGGCGGAGCGGGAAGTAGTGTCAGACTCTTACTCTAAAAACCTACCCCGTTCCTTCGTTGCCTATCGTGCCGGGGCTGGGTATTCCTTTCGGAAGCTGACCCATGACTGAGTCACTTGGACCTCATATTTAACGACACCAACGGGAGAAGACACTGACTTCTGTATTACAATTTTCCTAGCTCAGAAGTTAGGGCTTCAAATTTTAGTGTATTATATTTATAAGTGTCAATAAACTTTGAATTTGATTGATTGATTTGATTGAATAAGGAATTGCTGTCGCTTAATTTTCTGGTTTTATGTATTTAGTAAAGATGTATTTATTTTAGTACTAGATTCTGCTTTCGCCCGCATGAAAGTAGCTTTCTGTATATAAATTTCAAACCACCATTTAATTCTCTTAGGGACTGGATTATGGGAAAACCTTTCTTAATATTAGCCTTAGTCATGAAAGGAAACCTTGGGCAAAATTTCACATTTCTAGTCCCAGTAGTTTCAGCTCTGAGTTGATATGTATTCTCTGCAGTTAGTTTCTCCTATTTATACACCATTAAAATTTGATCGTTTTAATCCCGTGGAAGGTCGATTCGGTACATGAAACACTATCGATTTGTACAGATAAAATTAAAAAATAAAGTACTTTTTTTTAAACTCGATTTATTTTAAGCTTGTACAATTTTTTTTTTAAATAAACGTCAGCTGGGCGAGTTCAATGACCTGTAGGTAGTTAGTACGCAACGACCGAAAACTACCTACAAGGTTATTGACTCGCTTTAACGATATACACATAGGTTAGATACTATATCTTTCAACCAATTTTATTTAACTTGTTTTTGCAATGACTTGCACCAAGCGAGCCTCATTTTGAGTCCAGGCAGTCTCTGTTCTTTCCAGTTAACCTGGAATAGATAAAAAAAATTGATAAGGCTGCCAATTGTATGTTTTTAGTTTAAGGTTCTAATTTGTAAGTGTTATGAACGCTGCATTGGGGCGATCTGATAGAACTGTGTATGTATTTACCTATGAGACCCACTTAAGATGCCCCAAGTACTCACCTACCGTTTTTAATTATCCACGATGACGAGAAAAAATCCTTTGAAGTATAAAGGAATTTTTTATGTACCTTACTTAGTTACTCAATATCTTTATACGTTTATTACTAAAGTCGATAGTTCATTAGTGCGAATGTTATTAGATTCCAAACGTTAAGAAAGATAGATTCCACAGACACTTTTGCATTTGTAGACATTCTCTTTGCAAAGAAAGTCATGTTCTATTTTTAGCTTGCGTGCGAAAAACCTAGTGGTCATCAGCTAAGGGGCACATGCCTTCAAGTAAGTACTCACATAACCTTTTTATAGGCGTTACTAAGGGTGTAGTGCGATGGTGTTATATTTTATGGCAACGGTCTGCTTTCAAACAGCCTATGTAAATTGGTCGCAATATAAGATGAGATGGATAGTACATCTCATCTTATATTGCGACCAATTTTCAATAAATCTTAACATTATCTTAAACTTGTGATCTGTTGTATTTTTAAAGAAACTTATTTTGGATTGTATTACTTACGATTAATTTGTAATTATTAGATTTCTGACTTCTCAAAAACTTTACGTTTTCAGAGGTGAGCGGTCAAAATTCAGGTTCGGTAGGTTTCGGTCGAGTAGGTTGGTAATATAATATACTGGGAATTTCATCAGAAATATCAAGTTTTGAAGAGAACTATAGGTATAGTATCTAAGCAGATGTGGTTTATTTATTGTAGTTTTCATAATATTGCGTATCTTATCCGGAGGAAGCGATAGAAAGGCGGAAGGTAGCATTTCTATCGTTGTGAAGATGAGCGTTGATTTTACCTCCTGTTCCTACAAACGGTCTGTTTATTCTCAATATAGCTTTATGGATTTTATTAAGCTACATTTTTCTCAACTGTAGGCTTATTTACTAGACTATAAACAATGAAAATTCTCTGACAGTAGTTGAATGGAAAGAAAGAAAGAAAATATGGTTAATTAGAACAGTTAAAATATATGAGACCTGACATCAAGCCAAATTTTAGGATTCCAGGAAACCCTCCTCCCTTCCTTTGAATTTTGAATCCCTTGAGACTGTCTAAATACACGTTTTAAGGGACATAAACGGCCATATCTTTGTTTTTCGTTAACTTGAATCAAACTTGTATAAGTTTGATTCAAGTTAACGAAACTTTGTTTTTCGTTAACCACAGACGAAGCGTTCTCGAGATAAAGGGTCTTGACAGACAGACAGACAGAGAGTACGGAACCCTAAAAACAGATACTTATCACTATCCCGGCTCTCACCAATAAAACAATAATATAATATTTCGTTTCCGCGAAAATGAAAGTAAACAAAAATCTTACGAACCTTTCAAAATTCTGTTTTAAAAGACAGACATTTCTCAGCTGTCAAAAAGATACTCGCGATAAGTGAGGACCTTGTTACGCCTCGAATGTTAAACGGCCTTTATGTGTTTTTGACACAGATTCGAGGAATAAAGAAGTTCCATAGATATTTTGTGGCCGCTTGCTTTTAGGTTTAATAATAATAGAATAATAATGGACTCAAATATTATAATTCGTTGACAACAACGAATTATAATATTTGAGTCCAGTAGATGGCTGTCAACTGCAGCATCGGTGGCACTCATTAAGTCCTCCAGAGTGAAAAATGTATAGGGACTTCAGGCACTCCGACATGTGGCTCATATTCTGAACAGGGGTGCACTGACCTACTGTGGAGTTTAGCTTAATATCGATCCGAAAAGAATGTAATACTTATATCTATTACTTTATTATTATTTTTTTTTACCATCAACGATTGCATCACTGCTTAACATCGGGTGGGATTGCAGTCAAGCACTAGTTTATATGAATTAAAAAAAAAAAAACAAAACTTTATTATAATTTATTTAGGTATTTTTACCCTGTAAAATTTTCATAGTATTGGACTCTTAAAATATATTTTTGTATATCAGAGCTAACAAACTGCATGTACGAGTACGTAGTTATTGTCACGTCCGCCAGACAACATGTGAAGCAATTTTTAATTTTAAATATTAAAACCTACTCTCTCAATAAATGAAATAATGTAGGTTCGAATTTTGAATTTACTAGGAAAAAAATAAATAAACGAACTCTCGTACCTACAAACTTTCGTAGGCTTCTTGCAAAAAAGTCTAGCAAAGGAAATTTCTTTGCCAACCTTTGTTCTTTTGCAATAATTCATTAATTATTCTTCTAGACTCAGTGCTATAAGATTTGAGACCTCTATTGATGTATTAATTATTTCAAGAATTTTATCAAGCAAATGACCCTTCTGCGATTCTTTGCAATCTTTGTAATATTTAATTTCGTTTCTTCCCATCCATCTCTATCAACCCTCATCCCACTGTTTACTTCCTTTTATTAGCCAAGGATCATCTTTCACACAATTCATCATTTCTTTCTTTCTTGTCCCACTCAAAACCGTATTCCTTTTGACGAAGGCAGTTAACTCTTCTGACGTAACAATTTTCAATCATTTTCTGCAAATTCAATATCCTTTCACGTATTTGCCAATTTCGGGCAAAATATATTATCGCACTTATCGTTTGATATTTTTACGTTTGTAAGATCTGTGGTTTTGAGTAATACGTCTTGTAAATAGCTGCCGGCGCTCGGGAGCTGACTTGAAGATGAAGCCACACGGAGGCTTATCGGAATTTTTCATCCGGAGGTTCCTGGCTACAAGTATGTGAGACGACCTTCAACAAAGTGTCTTCAGTTTAGACTGTTACGTTTCTTTATAAGTAAGACCAATAGATATTAGATATCTGGGTTGGTATCATGCTGTTTTAACTATTTTTCGTCCTTCATATTAACGCACTAGCTTTTATCACCCACTAGGGGACACCATACAGTCAATTTTCGCATAAAATAATTCAACCGCTACTTTCAGCACCCTTAAAAAGCGATAAACATCTAACAGCTTCCTTTTCCTTGGCGTTCACACAAACCGTTTGGAAATATTTTCTGAACGGGCAACACCAAGAGTGCGTTTCATAATATAAACGGCTCGGCTATTATCGGCTTCCGATACCATTTTGAGTCTCAGCTGTTCTTGACGTTTTGTTAAGTTCGAGTTTTAAAAGTAACAACTGACCAACTTGAGTTCAAGATTGGATTTTATGAATTTTGAAATTGAATGTTCGTGAAAATAGGTAAAAGTTCGTGGTGGTAACAAAAGGGATTTAAAAAAGCGATAACAATTGAGTCGGACATGCCTGGCGCGGGTTCTGCATCTTAAAAGTAAAGTTTCAAAGAACCTATAGCATTAAATACGCAGCTATGATAGACAGACAGATGGAAGGACAAAGTCGGACATAAGTATTCCTTTTAATCCGTTTTAGTGCGGTACCCTAATCGGCGTTTAAAATAACTTTACTACAATATTGAGGTCAATGACTGTGTGAATTAGCAACCACAAATCTGATGTTGATAATAGAATGCGGATCTATTTTATCAATAAATAACTAACATTAATTTGACATATTAGTGGTTATAAAAGATTACATTGGTGATCATCGAATCAGTCAACACGTGAGCTCCTTCTTATTTTAACTCCATTAAGATAGATAGATAGATGTTTTCTTTATTGTACACCAAAAATAAAATTACATAAAGAACTTAAAATTATTAGGGTGTCACAATGGGCGGTCTTATCGCTAAAAGCGATCTCTTACAGACAACCTTTGGATGGATTACATAGAGAAGGAGAAAAAGATACTCAGGTAGTTTATGGTGTACTATTTACATATATACAATACATAACTTATAAAATACATATAATACAAGCAATATAATATATATGAAAGCAAAGAAATAGCGTACTTAATGACGATCAAGAGGAGAGGTAGTAATCCTTGACCATATTTAAAAAAATCGGTAGCATTAAGATCCATCAAGTCGAATAATTTTGCTGATATCTAATCCAAAGATCGGTGTGGGCGCCGCCACTGCGGAAACGACCGAGGGCTAAGCTGAACGCGAGGGTCATGGCCATCCGGACGGTGCGGGGATACCACACGGTCTCCTGATAAGCAGTGATCCTCCTTGTCGGACTACCACTGTGGGATTTGGAGGCAATAATTCTTGTACACATGTATGACCTACGCATGAAGATGTAACACCAGGACGAAACTCCACTGCTGCAACAACTCGCGGTGGTAGACAGAGTTTCGACGAGATCTCATGGCGACATAGCGGCAGTGACAGTCGACACCCAGCGCTGGGTACACCACAATTGTGGCGATAAGGCTCTACTTTGAGGAGTAACTTAAAAGGCGCGACGGTGTCCTCACCTTCCACAAGACACAGGTTCTCTCCGGACATGGCAAGTTCGGGAGGTTCCTATTTTGGACTCAAGTAGAAGAGACGCCGGGACGAGATGGTCGCAAATGTGAGGGATCGGATATCCTCACACTCCAGCGGTCACCACAAAAGAGTTCCAGGGCGATCCGCGGACATCGTGGGTGAGATTTAATTGAACACTGTATTTTATGAATTATGATGGCTAAGCACGTGTAGGGGTTTTTATATACAAATTAGTAGGTTCAATTTTTTATAAATACATGAATCAATATCTCACGTATCGTTTATTGTTTATTTCATGCATACATTAATCCCTACCGAAAACTATTGATAATTGATCAACAGTGTTCGGTCATGTCTTGTTACAAGTTAAAAAACATCGAAATTACATGTCATCGTTATTTTTAACCGACTTCGAAAAGGAGGAGGTTATTGTACTTAGTTTCTACCTAATCGAAATAACCGGCCTTAAACTTTATTAAAATCTCGTAGCTTTTAACAGTTTGTCTTATTAATAGGAAAAGAGAAAATTAAAAATAACATACTACAATTAATCTTATTTCAAAGCAATATAAAGACGAATAGGTATGTCTGTCATTGAGAATCGTGATGTGAGCTATGTTTCGTCGAGTTAATGACAGGCCTATGCATAAGTAAATTGATATTTTAATTTGACTAATCACGAAATCCGGTTTCATATAATTAGCCTGCACGTTTTGATGGCCATTAACCAGTCTTCGTTATCAGGAAACTGTTCTCTCTGAGTTAAAAGAGTTATTGCAGACTCTCGATCAATTTGCTGGCATATTTTTTAGCGTCAAGTGATGAAACATATACAAAAGTATATATATCAAATTTGTAAACAATATCGTCTTAAACATTACTGTACTATTAATAGAATCCTCGTATTAAAGATATTCCAGTTTAATGTTGGTCAGACTTCATTATGAATATTAAAAAAAAATCTATGCCATGATTATTTACTATCCTAAAAAATCTAGTCAATTTAGTTTCCAATTATGTCGAATTCTTGCGAAACTTAGATTAGCCATTAACTTGATTTGATAAAGCTTAGGAAAATATTTTACCGGTATATTGTATCATGGTGACATAGATAGGCATGTTGTTCTTTATTTCTAAAACGTTTCGATACTAAAAGAAAAATTAAAACGGTGCCTCAATATCGCATTTCTTTTATTTTATTACTATCATTATTTATTGAACGAAATATTGTTAAATATTGTTGAGAGATCATCGCTAACACTGTCTTCGTGGCTTAATTCTAGTCGAAATTACTGAGACGATGACTTGAGTATTAAAGTTAATAATAACCATTTAAACATATTCTAGTAGATTTCTACCATTCATATATATTATAAGCAATCAAAGCCCCTACCATGAAATCTCATATCTATCACGAATTGGGGGTGAGAAAACATTTTTACGGTTTGTATAGCTGCGTCTCTCTCTCACATCGAAATTATACGATAAAGTAATAATGTAGGTCAGAGAGGCATGTATAAACAAACGATGCTGAAGCAAAACTTAACATATTAACTTTTCACGGTCCATTTAATAATTATTCAGTATTTCCTCTAGTACCTACGAATTGCAATAAACAAGGTAGAACCTCAAATCTATTACTTATTTAAAGGGAAAAGTGTCCTACTTCTTATATCAATATGAAACTATCATATGTATGCATGTTAGTCAATCACGCCTCAAGGGCGGAACATATTGTTGAAAAAAATAATTGGTACACGGAATACACTTTTTCTTACGTGGTCAATCCTCAAATGATTTCTCCCGCTCTTGGTAAGGCGAAGGACAAAAATATCACGCCGTTGACTCGGGTTTGATCCTTATTTTACGAGCTACCTATTACTCATCGTTCCCAGGATCGACCAGGGCACCCGATGCTCGGGATGACTCCGGCAAGGGCTGAGCCTTGCGCTTTCCGCCACCTTTAAGGATTATATATGACATAAACGTATGTCATATATAATCCTTGTTATAAGGTTGAAAGACTTGTTTTTATTTGAAAATTCTTCATCTGATACACCAAAAAAAAGTCTTTAAGAACGTTATACTAAACACTCCCGTGGGAAAATTTTCGACTAAAATGCGGGCAAAGCCGCTAGCAAAACTTTGTAAAACAAAAACCGAAAAAAAGTTGGGCCAAGTAGACACACATAGTTTGTGTAACGTGACTCGCATGTTACCGTTACCAATATCTTACACCGACAGCCTACAGAGGTTACAGTGGCCATAAGTAACGTCTGAGGCTCATGGCTGCTCACTACTGAATATTGATAGAGAAAACCTAAAATAATATATAATCGAGGGCATCTATAGGTTTATCTGACGGGTTAGGCCTCGTTTATGAAGATGCGGGGCGTCGTGCGTTGCATTGGGCGGCGTGGCTCACACTTTTAGTGCTCGATTACAGAGACGCGGTGCGTTGCGCGGCGCGTCGGTCGGTCCGTCGTACATTGCCATATGTTTGTGTTTATGCGAGCGATGACGCGGCCCGCTGCTGCAATGTACGACGAAACGCCCAATGCGCCGCGCAACGCGCCGCGACTACGTAAACACGGCCTTAAACATGTGGCTTTGTATGAGTGCGTTTAAGGAGAAGCGATTTTACACGCGTTTGCTTGAAATGCACGCACGCGACGATTAACACGACACAGCGTTTTGGCGAGTTATTCCTGTAATTTTTCGTTTACCGTAAAAGTGACACCCGCAGCGGAGCCCGCGGCGTTGCACGCACCTATGCGAACATACACTAGACGCGCTGCTGCACGCGCCGCTTCTCTTTAAACAGTGAAAAGGTCCGACGCGTCGCGATACGCTACGTGCTTCACCCCGCGTCTCCGTAAACGTACACTAAGACAGAGATACCTATTCATATAATAGTACACAAACCGGGGAAACTTCTACATAATGTATTCAGCTCTAAAATCCAATCCTAATATTTGCTGATTCGCAAAATATTGTCCCTTTGAGAGTAAACCGGGCGAGTATGGGAAACTATTTGACACATAAAATGAGCACGGTAGGGATTATCTAAAGTAAGATGAGCTTAAAGCTTCGATACTTATTTCAATGGCTTAAGGGCGATAACAGTCCCGCTCAGGGCCTGCCAATCCGCCAGGATTAGTGTTGGCAATAAGATATTATCTGAGGTGAAGGGGATGCTGTCATCCTTATAAATGCGATAAAACTGCTTAATCGTGCGAATGCCAACAAGGATCACATGTTTTTGTTAACATCCCACTATCTTATTAGGTAATAATATAATAAAAGTCTGTATATTTGGACATAGGCCTGTGTGTTAATCAATCATACATGCACGACTGATCAGATAAATACAAGAAAATTGGAATATTGGTAGACGATAGAAGGAAGAAGTATTATTTGAAAAAGTAATAATATGTTCTCCATGTTCATGTATGAGGTTGCGGTTGCGAAACCGGGCTAGTAGGTACCAATGTGAATTTTCCAATCATATTCTATTCCAAGGAGTATCGTGCCTAGTGACTGGGTTGTGATTGTTGTGAAGGTTTGATAGTCGCTCCATGTAAAACATGGGTATTAGCTGCATCCGGATAGACTGGAAGCCAACTCCACGCGAAAAGGAGAGAAATTTATTTAAATTATATTTATTTCTTTATTTAACCATTTATGTAAACACGTAAAAGAAAAGAAGAAGCAAATAGAAAAATAGGTACAAAGGTGATGCTTATTTCTAAAGAAATCTCTTCCAGCACACGTGCGAAAGGAGAGTTAGAAAAATAGAAATGTAAACACCGTCTGTAACAGTAAAAGGAAAATTAGTACACATAAAATAGTTGACAATGAAATAGAATAATACATATATTTAATTATTTGGTTTTTAATTTAATTATTGAGTAGACACATTACAATACATTTAACATTTAAAAACAAAAAAAGAATTGATTTCATCATGGTGGTGGATGTACGTAACAATAACGGCGTACCTACATAACATTTTCAATTTGCATTGTGATACACATTAACAAAATACTTGGGTATATTTAAAATACAATTTACAATTATCAGTCAATACGATATAAAATACAGAAAACAATTAAAACCAACAATTATAATAAAAAATATTATTATTAAATTTAAAAAAAATAACAATTGATTATAAAAAAAAATATTATTTATAAATGAGAATTTATTTAATTTTGTTACTAATACAGGCAAATGTATAAATAGAAAATCAAGAGTGTATGCTTTTAATTTTAACACACGCAAAGTTGTCGTTTTTCGGACGTCTAAAGTACGTTTCCGCGGAATTATTGGTAACATCTGCGTTGGACCCAAACGTGTTGTTAATAATAAAAGTTTATTAATTTTCTTTGTGGCTTTATTGATGGAATTATTGATATCTTTACGAACCACTTTCAATTTTCTCGTCACACTTAGGTACCTCTAACGCTTAAAGTCGTAACAAAGTTTGTATTAAAAAATATATATATACACCCCTATTTTTTAATTAGTGCAAAAAAATGGGGCTCAATCAGTACCCGTTACTGATCATATTTGTGTAGTCAAAAGTACAAAAAACGAAATCCCAAAATTGTCCACGAAAATTTGTCATTATTGGCAAATTTATAATTGAATCATCATTACTACAACTACTATTAGAAAATACTAAGCGCAGTATTTTCCCATTTTTATTGACATTCTTTCATTCATAAACAATAACCTGTACAATGTTTCCATAAATTGAGTGAGATTTTGCGATATAAACAAACGCTCAAAATTTTGCTGTTTATGAATATTATTTATTGAGACTTTACTTAAACAATAACAAGACCTTTTCTAATAAGCCCTTTAAGTATTTGCACTGATTAAAAAATAGTGGTGTATATATTATTAGCTCTCATTACATCTAGCGACTGATACTGTGATCTTAAACGGATTATCAATTAAATCATGCAAGAACATTGGTTATAAGTGTTTCCCAACTTACTTATCAGTGGCTTAGAGTGAAAATCTCGGGTATGCAATTTTAAGTAATTTTATTTTATTACTCGTATATTTCTACATTTGTGGCGACACTTGTGGGAGGCCTATGTCCAACAGTGGACGTTGCTCGTAACGCACAGTCTTGTATCACGCAAAATTTTATTTGATACTTGTAGCGCTATTAATGATGTTGCATTAAAAAAAAATAATAATACACGTATTATTATATTTCATGAAAATAGAGGTCATATTTGATTTATTTATCCCTCCTGAAAAGTTACAAATTTCGCAGTTATGAGTATTCATTAGAACAAAACCATTGTTATATCATTGACAATACTGACTACTAATTCTGAAAAAATGCATTTTTTGCCTTATGACCTTATGCGTAGGAGGTAACGATTTGTTTTTAGCTCCGGGAGCAAATGCTCCTGCTCACAAATGAATATACCTACCTGTCTCAGGAAACGTGTTCCTACCCACACAAACATTTTTGTGGAGTATTCAAGGTACATTGACCTTATTATTATGTCTGGCGGTGGTATCGGTGATCAGGGAGATGTCTGTTCCAAGTTACCTTTAACCTCTAGTTAATTAGATTCGATTCGATCCCAAACATTACTTCATGTTACTTTCATTAAGTGCGGCAATTTCGACGACTGAAATCCAATAAGTAGCAGTAATGAAAACGTAGATTTAAAGTACTGGTTCTATTTAATAGAAAATAACGTTTATTTGTTGGGACTGCGATTTTACGCTGTGTTATTAGAGATTTTTTTTTTTTGCTCTCGGATACCGATCAACATATGAGGAAATAATTCAAATATTAAAATACAATTGTAGTATACACTGTCCTATTCGCATTTGTTAGACGCTTTAGTTTTTGTATTAAATATTTGTGCTTATAATTCTGTAATAAATTTAATCGTTCAAAATTAAGTTAAGTTAAAAACTTTTGTAATCTGGTTGAAACGTAAACTGTCAAATGACAGAAAAAGGATACTAAAATATGACGTCACCGCCTTTATGTTAAACACGTGTAAAAAGGTAACGATATGCTACATACTCTTCCTTATAGCAATTTTTGAAATGTTAATGGTTGCTTCATTAAATAACCAATGTTGATGCTATTTTCAGATAAACATTTCTTATACAAAAACAAACAAGGAAAAAATCAATTCCTAAGAAAGCGGTTTATTTTTGTATATCATTGGAGTTTCTTGTGTTCGCCAAGATTTAGGTCTGTAAGAAATTATCCGCGAGGATCTCATTCCAGTTTAATATTGAAGGCAGGTGTCGATTTATCCGCATGAATCGATCGTAAATACTATAGATAGGAATCTTTTATTATAAGGCGGATATCAAATTTTTAAAGCTAAAATTAGTTTTCTTCTTTACTTTGTACATTTTTTAATTGCGACCATCTAATGTGTGATTATATATTACTATATAACTATTATACTTGCGTCAGCACTGTCGCCGCCAGTCATCTGAGTCGCACTATGCACACTGCCTCTGCCGCTGCTGAAGACGCCTGCTCTAAAAAAAGGCTTAAGTATGCTTCCTTGGAGCGGCTTTATCATTTCGTGCCGGTAGCTGTGGAAACTCTGGGCAGTTGGAGTACGGAGGCAAAGTGTTTTATAAGGGATTTGGGCCGTAGGCTCGAAGAGGCAACGGGTGACTCCCGGTCTAGGTTGTTCTTGGTGCAAAGGTTGGCTATCGCTATTCAGCGAGGTAATGCGGCGAGTGTTATGGGAACTTTTGCACCAGGAACGATCAGGGGCGGATTATTCATTGACGTTTTTCATTTTATTTAATTTGTCTATTTGTAAATTGATAATTTTTGATTTGAAAATTGTTTATATTTATATTATTGACTTTTATAATAAATAAATTCATAACTATTATATATATTTTTTTAAACAAGACGTTTGGACGTTTTTAAAAAATTAAAAAAGAATTAAATTTACATTGAATTTTGAATTGAAATCTGTGAGTTCAACTTTAGGGCCCTTTTGTTGCCCTCGTGGGTAAAATCATCCAATGACATTTCCAGTGTCAGACTTTTAATGACTATTAACCCACCCCGTTCCTTCGTTACCTTTCATACCAGGGTTGAGCCTTACTTTCAGTCAGAGATTCCCTTGGCCCCGTTGGCGACCTTGACCCGTGGACGGAAATCGGGATCTGAATCCCGGCTACCGCTGGGGTGTGAGCACCGTTGCCTTTGCTTGATGCGGTCGGCCTCCTCTTTTGCTAACATTACTGCTTCGCAGAAGTAGGTGACCGCCTGCTACTCCTCCTCGCTCCGGACCATGGCCTGTGCCAAGGCCCGGTGCGAGATATTGCCGCCGGTGATCGCTCCCACGAGGGCGATGTTCTTCCCAAGCGGGGCACACGTCTACCATGTGCTCCACCATGTCCGCCGGGGGGTCCACACAGTGGCGACACTCGAGCGTCACTTCCGCACGAATCTGACACAGAAACTCCCGAACTTATCATGTCATAGAACCTAGGTTGGATCAGTTTTTTTTATTTTACTACGGATTCCATTTTAAATGTCATTTCTATGTGATCGGTTGTAGACTAAACTAGCTACGAGTACGTTTAACAAAAGAAAAATGACGCACTAATTAAAAACGCAGTAAGGAAGGATTTTTGGAAAATTGAGTTACTCATAGATTCGGTTTCCTCGTAATGAGCTCTGTATTGTTAAATCATAAAAATAACTACTAATAACCTCCTTACTGCACTTTTAATTAGTGCGGCAGAATAGTTCGATATATTTATGTTTTATTTGTTATATAAACTTATTATAAAGAGGAAAGATTTGTATTTTCGTATTTTTGTTTATTATGAATGAACGCAAAAGCGACTGGACCGATTTTGAAAGTTATTTTAATAGTAGAATGCTATTTACTTTATCACCGAATGACATAGGCATATACATATATTCTGATTCTACGCGGGCAAACTCGCTGGCAGAAGTTAGTAGCGTTTATTGAAGAAGGCGGAAAATTGAAGGAAAATACACTTATGAAGCTTTTGATAACTAAGTTCTAAGATAATAATTGGGAATTTATCTTGGATAAATGCTTCGGTATATTCATGTAAGTAATATAGCTTAATAACAAACACTAGTAACACTGCAATTAAATGTTGGATAAAGATATTAGATGTAGTTGCAAGACTTTGGTATTCCTCCAATTATGAAAGCAATTTTAAAGAGAAGGACACAAAAACGCAAGAGAATCGAAACAAAACGGTCCTTACTTGGCTAGGAGGGGGGGGGGGGGGGCTGTTCAGACATTGAGCGTGAAAGAGTAACAAACACAAACGTTCACCTTAGTAGGTGAATTAAATAACTCCTGCCAGGGGGTTTTCACTCGTGTAACAGTAAAAAATATCCCAACGGAATATACTCCCGGTATAACAAGTATACTATACGCTAATCCAGGACACTTGTGCTAAATTTCATCGAAATCCGTTCAGACGTTTGAGCGTGAAAGAGTAAAATGGGAACTACGTTAGATCGACGCACACGTGGGCGACGCTTGATTTGTACGTACAACTCGTACGACATAACTGTGCACCTGTGGAGACCGCAAAAATATTTTTTTTATTTTTTATTTTTAGCTAATGCTTTATCGTAGGTAACAAAAAATATAAATAATCAAAATTAATTAAGTCAATTTTATTATGTAAGTTTATTTATCATCATGTATTTCAATATTTGCATTCCAGCGAGGTGCACAGTTAAGTCGTACGTTTAGTTGAGTCGCGTCGCGTGGCGTGGATCTAACGTAGCTTTACCAGTCTCGTATTATATAAAATGTATGGGAACCGACGCGCTCAGATCGGCGTATGTGGCCCACGTGTGTCCAATTTATTAATTTTTTGTTCTATTCTGCACCATGGTAATCTGTCCTAGAACAATAAGCTACAGGGTTGAACGACTTTTAGTGTGTTTGTGTATTATAATGAGAGCGGTTTCAGAGTAGCTCTCATTTCCATATACGAATCTGGCGGTGGACTATGGATGTCACATCTCCTCCACCTCGTATACTGTTCGTGTACTGTCTCTTCCACTCAATGCTAGAGCCAGCTCATTTGTGTGTTGTGACAGCCTTTTTTTGTATCTTAGGCTATGTTGACTAATTTCTGGCTTATGTTGAGGTCTAGATAAATATATTTGTTGCTTATACTCTGAGTTATACTGAAGATATTACGTAATGGAATCTTTCTAAAATGTCAATGTTGCTACTACTTGCTGTGCCCCACAATTGAATACCATATGTCCAGATTGGGTTAATGATGGCTTTGTAGACCATAATTTTGCTCTCGTCTTCGTGTGTCCAGTGTAGCTCTAACCTTAATAAACAAACTTTCGGTTTTATAATATCAGTGTGACTATTGTGATGTAAGACAGTTCCATTACATGAAACTTTTGCTACAAGTATAAAGTGACTTGTTTAAATTGATAATTACTTGTTGATCTTTCGTAACTTGTGTGTTATCTTGACATGTTGATTAATATTTACTAATTAGTTAATCCCGTTACAAAGTCAAAGTTATACGTTGTTTTTAACTAGAAGGTTTGATCTATATTTGCGCATATATTTAAGTTACAATAGTAGTAACCTCGTTTTTTAAATTGTATGTATAAAAACTGATATCGTTTAAAGTTTTTGCAAGTTTATAATAAAATTGATGGTCGAGTCGTTAGGGTAATTTGGTTTCTGTGAGGGATTGGACCAAAACAAGTTGAGATTTATTTAGTTAGTGAATGATGTTATATTAGAGGTTGTACCCTTTTCTCTCTGAATTTGAATTTATTTTGTTACAACACTAAAACATTTTAGTCAGGTCTAACTTTATTATTAAAATGTAAGGGTTTTCTTCATTAATAACTGAAGGAGAACATGATATTCAAAATTTTTAGGTGAATTAAAATTTAGATAAAGTATTAAAACAAGAAGAACAAAAACACTCAACTAATTAAATTACATAAAGTCAATTATTCCTAGCTAAATATGGCGTCATAAAACTTCTCCGGCAATGATGATGATGATGATATAATTCTCCGGCAATACTTAGTGTCTGACCGAGGGACAAACTATATAAAAAAAAACACATTCAAATATGGGATTTCAATTTTACATCTCATCATCATCAGCCTTTTATTGTGCCCACTGCTGGGACTCAGGCCTCCTCTCTAGGAGAGGGAATGGGCCGTAATCCACCACGCGGGCCCAGTGCGGATTGGTGGATGTCACATGTCTTCGAAGTTTTGGTTCTAGGAAATTTTACATCTAAACAAAACTAATTGATTGAACTTGGACTGTGAAAATATATGAATGATAATGAAGATTAGTAAAAAGGTTCCGTACTTCCGTACCTTAAAAAACAAAACCCTTATACTTAACTTTATTGTCCAACTGTCTGTCTATTTGACAAGACCCTTTAACTCGGGAACACGTAGAGGTATTGAATTGAAAGTAAAACCATACTCAAGTCTACGGTCCCTTGAAAATGTGAAAAAATCAAACTTCTGAGTTAAGGAAAAAAAAGATACGGCCATTTGTGTCACCAAAAACGTAATATTTTGAAACTCTTAAGGGAATCAAAATTCATAGGGTACTTCTTGACCTATTATCCTGAAATTTAGCATGAAGCTCATGTCTTACATCACAATATACACACTAATATTATAAAACCGAAAGGTAGAACTACATATGACACACTTGGGCCACATACGCCGATCTGAGTGCGTCGGTTCCCATACATTTTATATAATACGAGACTGGTAGAGCTACGTTAGATCCACGCCACGCGACGCGACTCAACTGCCCGTACGACTTAACTGTGCACCGCGCTGGAATGCGAATATTGAAATAATTTACATGATAATGACAACTTATCTAATAAAATTGACATTTATTATATTTAGTTATTTATATTTTTTGTTACCTACCATAAAACATTAGCTAAGAATAAAAAAGTAGATAATAAAATATTTTTGCGATTTCCACATGTGCACAGTTAAGTCGTACGAGAGAAACTACAAATCAGGCGTCGCCCACGGGTGCGTCGATCTAATGTAGTTCCCAATTTACTCATTCACGTTCAAACATCTGAAAGGATTTCGATGAAATTTAGCACAAGTGTCCTGGATTAGCATATAGGATACTTGTTATACTGGGACTATATTCCGTGTTCTGGCTAAGGTGCAGATTTGGGCTGAATGTGGCACATGAGTAGACCATGTTCTGGAATAAGACATGGAAGACTTTGTATTCCGGGAGTATGAACGCTTGGAATAATTTTCTACACAATCGCCGGCGATATCGCTTGTAGAAGCTCTAGTCAGTTCTAGTGAGCAAATAAAACTGTTCTAGTTTTGAAGGTAATTTTTTTGATAACTCATATTATGCTACTCAACAATACAAACTTTTGAAATCTTCGTCGTTACTATGTTTTATACATTATTTTTCTTTATTATCAGAAATCCAGTTCATAAATAAAAGTTTTAACCAGCCGTTAAATTAAAACATCGGATGATCGAAGGACTGGAATAATTTGCCTGCAGCGATCTTTGCGCACAATTAAAATTAAGATGTCTTCAAGGCTAGAGAGAATAGTCTCTGAATAAACTAGTGCGATTCACAAACCAACATTTGATGATTGCTAACCACCAGATGGGATCGCAGTCAAGCACTCGTTTCTATCATAAAAGAAGTATGAATCCCTTCTGTTGTTGTTTGCAGTTATTTTCATTAGTCCAACCCAAATACGACATAATATAAATTAAATCAAATATTTTATCACCTGTTGTCTTTAAAATTGCTTTCATAATTGGAGGTAAGAAATTAGGATGATAACAAAATCAGAGGAACATCAAAGTCTTGCAACTTTATCTATCATCTTTATCCAAAATTTAATTACAGGGTTAAGTAGTGTTTGTTGTTAAGCTATATTAGTAACATGAATACACCGCAGGATTTATCCAAGATAAATTCCCAATTTTCTCTTATACCTTAGTTATCAAAGGCTATATAAGTGTATTTTCATTCTATTTCTACGCCTCCTTCAATAAACGCTACTAATTTCTGCCGGCGAATTCGCCCGCGTAGAATCAGAATATATGTATATGCCTATGGCATTCGGTGATAAAGTAAATAGCATTCAATTGGTAAAATAATTTTCAAAATCGGTCCAGTCGCTATTGAATTTATTGATTATAAACTAAAATACAAATCTTTCCTCTTTATAATATTAGTATATATAGCCAAGTAAAACATAAATACAATCGAACTATTCTGCCGCGCTCATTAAAAGTGTATTATGGAGGTTATTAATAGTTTTTTTATGCAGTGTTCTTTTGTTATTAAAAAACAACATAGCTAGTTTAGTCTACAACCGATTACATGAAGATGACATATAAAATCGAATCCGTAGTAAAATAATAAAACTGATCCAACCTAGGTTCAATAAAATGAAGAAGTGACGAATTTGGCAGAATATCTTTGGAACGGTATAAGATTTGATGGCTCCCCCATCACGACAAATTGGTTCCGCACAACATCGGTCAAGGCTGTTCTAACCTAATGTTTTATTCAAACTTTTGTAAGGATTTTCTTTTTTCTACTTTGTGAACGAATGATCGGAGATGATAATCAACTTATTACTAGTATGAAAAATTATTTAAAAATCTTTGTATACCAGATACTTCATGTAGCACAACAACTGGTCCTTTATTAATATGTATTCTTTTACTAAATTAATCTTAGACTTTACAGTCTAAGTACTACCAAATCACTATCTGTCACTTCGAGGCCCTAAAGTTGAACTCACCGATTTCCGTTTTCTACATTTAATTTCTCGTACTTAACTCCTAACTATTATTATTAGCATCAAAATGATCATCGTACGATCGATTACTGATATCACTGCCGATTCATTCGATTTCATGGTTCCCTATGTTTCAATGTAAATCGTATAACTTGAAGGTTTTTGAGAAACATTCAACTCTTGTTAAAGAAAAAAAAAACTATAACAGCTATACTTACAGGTGGTCGACATAATCACACATTAGAGAGTCGCAGTTAAAAAAACAGATACCTAAATTAAATAAAAAAAATATCATCTTGTTACTGATATCATTCGATTCCATGTGTTTCGATGTAAATCGTATCATTTGAAGTTTTTTGAGAATCGTTCAATTCTTGTTAAAAAAAAAAGAACTAGTTATGTATTAACACATAATCACACATTAGGTGGTCGCAGCTAAAAAACAAACAAAATAAAGTAGAAAACTTATTTTAGCTTTAAAAATGTATTATCAAGCTGATAATAATGAAAGATTCCTATACATAGTATGTACTATCGATTCATGCGGATAAATTGACACCTGATATTAAACTGGGATGAGATCCTCGCGGATAATTTCTTACAGACCTAAATCTTGGTGAACACAAAAAACTCCAACGATATACAAAAATAAACCACTTTCTTGGGAATTGTATTTTTTTTTCTTGTTTGTTTTCGTAGAAGAAATTTTTACCTGAAAAAAGCATAAAATTGGTTATTAAATGAAGCAGCTATAAAGATTTAAAATATTGCTATAGGAAAGAGTGGGGATGGAGTAAGAACATCTCGTTACCTCTTTTTCACGTATTTAACATAAAGGCGGTGACGTCACATTTCAGTGTATGTATCCTTTTTGTATTATTTGACAGTCTACATTTCAACCAGATTTTGAACGAATTGATTTATGACGAAATTAGCATTTTATACAAATATTTGCCTGCGTAAATATCGGTTTCTCAATACAAACTTGCAACCCTCCTTTTACCCGCTTAGAGGAGGAGTTTCGTAAAATCCGTTCTTAGCGGATGTCTACCCACCATAAGGAACTGACCTGCCAAAATTTAAATTTGTAGCTGTTATAGTTTCTGAGATTTTGTAAATAATCTACTATACTACGAAAATATATGAATGACTAGCTTCTGCCAGCGGCTTTGCCCGGTTGGAAGTCAGTTTACCCCCTTAGGGGTGGAGTTTTGTAAAATCTGTTCTTAGCGGACGTTTTCACTCTATAAGTAGTTGCTGAGATTTCGTGATTAATCAGCGAATAGTTTTTCGCTTTTATATATAATTATATATTAGTAAAAAGATTAGTAAAAAGGTTCCGTACTTTAAAAGAAAAAAATGAAACCCATAAAGGATCACTTTGTTGTCCATCTGTTTGTCTCTTTGTCAAGACCCAAGAAACTCGTGAATGTGTGGAGGTATCGAGTTGCAATTAAAACCATATACCCAAATCAACAGTCCCTTGAAGATGAGAAAAAATCAAACTTTTGAGTTAAAGAAAAAAAAAGATACGGTTGTTTGTGTCACAAAAACGTATACTTACGAGTATTTCGAGACTCAAATGGGAATTAAAATTCATAGGGTACTTCCCATTGACCTATTATCATGAAAAGCATGAAGCAAGGTCTCATAGCACAAGTATAGCAGCTTATAGGAAAAAAACTGAAACATGTAAATTTTTTGTTACGTTACTAAAAAGAACTTTTTGTAATTTAGAAAAATCTTCGTAACTTAATTCGGGGATTGAATTGTTTTCATATGTAGTTTTTACGGAACCTACAGAGCGCGAGTCTGACTCGCACTTGCCCGGTTTTTAATTCAATAATTGACCTAAATATTACCAAAGTGCAGAAAAAAAAATCAGACTTATAATTATTCAAATGTTGCGACATGTGAATAGTTATAAGTCTGATTTTTTATGATATAAACTAGTTCTTAACTGCAATTCCATCTAATGATAAACAGTGAAATAATCAATGATGGTGAGTCGCACTAGTTTATTAGGAACCTTATTTACTCTAGCCTTGAAACCTAAATTATAAGTCAGTAATTATAATACGCATAATTATTATAATTGTAAAAGCAGACAAACAGACTACACAATATAAACTTACATAACTAAGCAAGGGAAAACGTGGTCCTAGAACGCAAAGAACTACTAAATGATACAAGTGGATTTAAGTCTAACACCCGTATTTATAAAGAAGTAATCAGTTGTTGCTTAATATTTTTTTATTAAGTCATTACTTGAAGCTAGAAATATTAATTATTTCAATTTTTCTTAACTATAGAATACAAATTGTTTTTTAAGTAGTTACTTTTACTCAAGTAATTAGTTTTACTTGTTTATAAATACTGATGTTAAACACTCTATCGCTCCACCCTAGAGCAGGAGAAGTAATAATGATGTCGCACCTCAAAAAAAAAAACAATACGTCCTCACACCGATTTCCAGCTACCGTAGGCAATGGGTAGCTCACCGTCTGGATGTCTGGTGACCGTCCGGAACAAGCCTGAGTCATCCACGGCGCGTATCGTTCTACACGAGCTTCCAGGAGATGTCAGCAGGGTTCGTTTCTAAGGGCTTGTTTACGGAGACGCGGCACGTTGGACTTTCGTACATTGCAGCAGCGAG
The DNA here is from genome assembly GCA_958295575.1 of Leucania comma. Lineage (NCBI taxonomy): Eukaryota > Metazoa > Arthropoda > Insecta > Lepidoptera > Noctuidae > Leucania > Leucania comma. The sequence goes on from OY282469.1 coordinate 10,547,631, forward strand.
CCGCGTTATCGCTCGCGCAAGCACAAACATGTGGCAATATACGACGGACCGCCCAACGGGCCGCGCAACGAACTGAACCGCAACGCAAAGAAGGATCATAGGAGTGGGTTTTAGTCTGTAAAAGACTGACACGCTAGTCATTGGATGATTTCCAACGTAACAATAACCTCAAAAAAAAAAAACAACAACAAAACAGCACGTAATATCGTATGGCTATAATTCACTTACCGACCGTTAGAACAGGATACGGATAGTAATGTCTTTAGCTATCTTTATAAGGTTGTTCCCACCTGAAGGCGGAAGAGAGCCATCAACGATAAATAAGGGGTTAAAAGGGTCGCGGAAACACGTTAAGGATTCATGGTAAAATATTATATGGATAAAGAATTTTGAAGTAACACGTGAGGGACCCGTGAAAAGCATGTTGCTGTTTATTTTTATTTTGGTGACCAATGTTTATCTTAGCTGCTATCATAACATCATATGTCAATTTTTATTGGAATTTTTATTTATAAGCACTAAATTGTCTAACAAAGCTAAATGGCAATGGCAGTAACTCAAAAATTTTCGAATGTTCGGTTTTTTTTTTGCGTTGAAATGGCTAAAATGCTGCGCATCACAAAAGCTACTCAGAAAATCCGTATCTGTTACTATTTTTCAATACAATAATGGAATATTGAAAAAAAAATTGTACATTTTGATACAAGTGCAGAAAGTTTGCCATGCAATCGAGGCGAAATTCACTCGAGCTGTACAAGCGACTGTGTTACGGAGTCGAGTGCTGCAAAGACAAATCACCACGTGTATCCAACGACGTTTTTCAGTACACTCACGAAGAAATACTTTCTCTGAAAATTACGACGCATTTTTGACAATTTTGCACTGAAGAAAATTTTCCAAAGTTGCCATACATTTTACTTTTGATTTATATGGCAGCAGGCTATCGCAAGTATTTTTTATTTCAATAATTTTTATTTGAATTATCTTTAAATCTTAAATTCGACATTTTTTAATTTAACAAATAACACAGAATACGTTCGTTATTAGTATTTTACTTTTTCCCGCGCTTAATGGCATAAATTTGCAGGTTGAAGGAGAAGCAAAGGTATCAAACAGTTGTGCATCCTAATATTAAAATTTGAAATTCAAATATTTTTGAATTTAGAATACAGATTATTGTTAATTTGTTGTTATTATCAAATATTTTTGTTTTTTTTTTTTATGGTAGGTAAAATCATTCAATGACATGCGAGATGTCATTGAATGAGCGGAGCGTGAACGTGAACGGGCGGAGCGGGATATATTTATTTATGATAGCTGTTCTTAAAGACAATTAAAATTTATATTATAACCACTACGCCACTTTGTTTAAATAAAAAATAATCACCGTTGACCTTGACGAAATAGGAAAGGAAAAAAACCCCTGTTCTGAAAATAAAAAAAAAATATGTCAAACCACACGCAGCATGTTAAACCTAATCTTAGTGCGAAGAGTCAGTTTTTGAGGAAGTGTATAGAAAAAAATATCGCACTTAGTTATAAGTATTTTAAATACGAAAGAACCTCTATTTTTGTTACGTTTTCACGTCTAAGTCGCTATACAAATCTTAATGGACTTGGAACATAATCCAGTTTATGGAATAACATTTAAAATACTTTCTGTCAATATACCACGCATTTATTGATACACAATCGTTCTTTACAAAACTGTTTTTGGTTGTGCGAATTTGCTGTGGACTGTAGGTTTAAAAAGCGATCTTAGGTTTGTTAACAATATGCAGGTACTGTGCTTGGCGTTTATTAATGGGATAAATGTATTAGGAAGGAACACTGACCTTTTGATCTCGAAGGTTCCACGTGGCGCCGGCCGGCGGACCTCGACTTCGTACTTTCAAATCACTGCCAGGTTTTGCACTACACTGCACTATTGTTGAGTTTTTGAATGGTTGGATCACGAAATAGTCAATTTTCTTGTAATTTCGAGCGGGCGTTGTTAGCGGTGCGGTCACATTCACAATCGATGCACAAAAAAACGTCAATGTCAATTCATTTCTTCAGGTCGTGCGGGGAAGGGAAACGGATGGTATAGGATTGCCAGGCCAAAAAAATAAATTACAAAAAACAAAGTCGCGGATCATAGCAAATTGGCGCAACCATTCCCCCCGGGTTTGAAGGGTTACCTTCAAAGAAAAGAAAAAAAAAAACAAAAGCGAAACTAAACCCTATTACTAATCTAAACTATCAATACTAGGTAGCGAAACAACTTATAACTAACTATGCCACTACTACTGATTAGGCAGAGGGCAGAGGCGAATAACCGGACGCAGGTATGATCCAGTTGCGGTTTTAACCTTTACGACTCGCGTTATTCCGTTCGAACCCGGAAAAACTTCTTCCACTACACCAAGAGGCCAGTGCAGAGGAGGCGCACTCTCAGTCTTCAGTATCACCACAGTACCGACTGTGACTGGATCTGAAGGAGTGTTCCACTTTTGACGCGACTGCAGCGTATGCAGATAATCTGTCCTCCATCGCTTCCAAAAGGACTGAACTAAGCTATCTAGCAGAGCGTGACGCGGGTGAAGCTGCAGTTTGTCAGTCTCGACATCTAAAGCGGGCAAATATTTAAGAGGAGTCGTCGTCAAGAAGTGAGCCGGCGTCAACGCTAGTGGTTCCGATGGATCACTAGACAAAGTCCGACACAACGGACGCGTATTCATCAACGCCTCTACCTGAGCGAGTACGGTGCTCAACTCCTCGTACGAGAGAATCTGTTCGCCTATGACCCGAAACAGGTGCGACTTAAGGCTTTTAATATTCGCCTCCCAATTGCCACCAAAATGACTAGCCGCTGGCGTATTAAAACACCAATCAATGCGATTCTCAGCTAAGACATGGGCGAATTCACTTTGGTAGTACTTGGAGCGTAAGAATGTATGTAATTCCGAAATATTGCGTCGCGCTCCAACATAATTTGTGCCGTTGTCAGAGTATAAGCGCTTAACGGGACCACGGCGAGATAAAAATCGTTTAAATGCAGACATAAAACCCTGCGTACTCAAATCACTGGTTAACTCTATGTGAACTGCACGAGTTGTCATACAAACGAATAGGCAAATGTATGCCTTTGTGGAACGTATACCACGACCACGGGCAATAGTGACTTTAAACGGTCCAGCATAGTCCGTCCCAGTATGTATGAAAGGTTTCACCGTCTGTACAACACGACAAGAACGATGGTCGGCCATTTCCGGCGCGTTGAAACGCGGGCGGAGCTTAAAGCAGGGCACACATCTGTGCACTCTAGCGCGTATCAAATTGCGAGCGGAAAGTATCCAGTACTTCTGTCGAAGAATGGACATTAATAAATCGGGACCAGCGTGACAATTCACCTTATGGTGATAATCCACCAACAAATCCAAAACGTGATCCCTGCGTGGTAGAACTACTGGATGCATTTGTTCAAACTCCAACTTAGCATTTCGCAGACGGCCACCGACACGAATGAGTCCGTCTTGCAAAAATGGTTTCAAATGTTGAAGTGAGGGACTACAAGGTTTATGTGATTCTAAACTACGAAATTCTATTGAAAAATAAAATTTCTGCAACTCTCGAAGTACAACTGATTCAGCTCTATCCAAATCAGCTGCGATTATAGAACCACGCGATGGTAATAATCTCAAAAATCTTAGGACGTAAACTACACAGCGTAATAGTCTCGACCAAGACGAGACTCGATTAGACAACAACAAAACAACTGACTCTTCACGCGGAACTGATACTACAAGCGTATGTTTCTTCTCCTCGGGTGGCTCTGAAACAGTAGCGGGGTTAAACGGAGCATTTGGCCACTCGTTAGGAGTGGTATGAAGCCAGGGAGGGCCACAAAACCAAAGCGGATGATTTAAAATTTGCGCAGGAAGCAAACCACGTGAGAGACAATCAGCTGGGTTTTCTGTTCCAGCGACATGGAATATATTTTCCGGTGACAATTCAGCTTGAATCTTAGCCACCCTATTTGCGACAAACGTGCCCCATCGATAGGGTGACGATTGAATTCGACGATTGAATTCGTAAACCTTCAAAGGTTCCTGCGGAGAAAATCTATACAAGAAGCGTTGGAATCTACGGTCACATTCTCTGATTCCAATACTAAGAAACATTTGCCGAATATCGGCAGAGAGCGCAATAGCAAACAAGCGAAAATTTACTATTATTTCAAATAAGTTACCCTGGAGGTTCTGACCACAATACAAGATATCGTTAAGCGATATGCCAGTACTAGTTTTAGCGCTACCATCCATAACCACACGCAGTTTAGTTGTAAGCTTGTCTTCTCTAACAACTCCATGGTGCGGGATGATGTAAAAAGGGTAATCACGTGTCTCCTCAGTCTCGGCAGGCGCTGATGAGATATAACCTTTATCTAAATATTCGATCAGCACATCATCATAGGCTTGCTTCAACTTAGGAGACGCCTGCATCTTACGTTCCAAGCATAGAAAGCGTTTTTCTGCGGAGGCACGGGAGCCACCGAGCGAAAAAATATCACCCTTGAAAGGGAGCGCGACAACATAACGACCATCCTTATCACGAGTAGTCGTGCGGGTATAAATCTCCTCAGTGACCTGATCCTCAGGGCTGAGAATAGGCGGGACATTGACCTCTTCAATCTCTTAGAACTTGCGGATGGTAGACTCAAGCGGCGGCTCGACGGTGCAACAGTGCGACACAGTCGAGTAACTAACTAAACAAGCGGGTGCGGAACCAACTATAACAAACCCGAGAACTGTTTCCAGTGCGTGCGGAGCGGGGTACATCGGAAGACCTTGAATTTTACGTGATAACTGGAGATGCGGGAGAATCGAAGCACCGATCAATAGATCGATATCTCCAGGGAAAGCGTAATTTCCGTCGGCTAACTGCAAGTTCTTAAACTCCGTCAGCATGGACGTGTCAACCGGTACCGTGGGCAACCGTTCCGTAATCTTATCTGCGACTAGCGAATCCATTTCAAACGAAATATTACGATTAAAACGTGAACTAAATATTATTTTAATGGAACCGTGAATGGTTGCCTTTAAACCTCCAAAACCTTTCACTTCTGAGCGGGATGACCAATTATTAAAACTAAAACCAAGGCGTTGACAACAATCCCGAGTAATAAAATTACTCTGGGAAGCGCCATCTAGTAGCGCTCGAACGGTGTGCGGTTTGCCAAAGGCATCTACAATGACAACTTGCGCGGTCGCAAGTAAAACGGTAGTGATTTGAGTACCAGCGGCGGAAAGCGAACACAATGTTACGTCGTTTGCACTTGCAGCAGGCCGCGCGTCACAAGCGTCGCGCGTCTGCGCAGGCTGCTGCTGCGATGGCAGCTTACTACTCTCAAAATGTAAGAAGGTATGATGTCTAGCTAGACATTTACGACAGCTAACACCACTGTTACATGACGTAACCAGATGTTTGTCACTTAGACAATTAAAACACAAATTATTAGTGCGGACAAACTTGTAACGATCACTAGGCGATAATTTCTGAAATCCCGAACACTTGTACAGCTGTGTATGGCTACCCTTACACAGAGAACAGTCAGGTGTTGAGGCGGTATTAACTAGCGTATGTGCAGTCTTGACTGACTTCGATGACGCGTCTATACGGCGATCGGAACCTGTCCTATTCGTGACTTCATGACGTGCCGACGTGCGCTGCAATACCTTAATATGGTCGCGAATAAAAGATTCTAAATCTTCGAACTTAGGTATTTCGTTACCGCGCCGAGTCGTTTCAAACAGACGAACAGTTTCAGGATCTAATTTCTTTAAACCGATATACAAAAACAAAAAGTCACAGAGGTCATTGACCTTTAGGTTCTTTACTGCACGAACAGATGATGCGAAAATATTTAAAAACTTCTCTAAATTATGATCGTTACAAACGGAAAAACTTTTCAAATCGAATAATTGATCTAAATATGCGGTGGCTACTAATCGCTTATCTTCGTATTTTGTTTTTAAAGTGTCCAAAACTAAAGTGTAATTTTCAGCGCTAAACGTAATTCCAGCACAGACAGCCTTTGCCTTACCGGTCAATTTTTCTACGAGATAATGCAATCTCTCGTGATCTGTCAGCGATGTGTTCCTATGTATTATATTTTCGAAACTATCTATAAATAAATTCCAATTTCGAATGTCACCATTAAATTCAGGTATTTGAATTGGCGGCAATCGTGGGCGTTCGCGAGGAGGGTTGGATAAACCACTCGCGGGGGGGGGGGGTTCTCTAAACTCCTAGCAATACGTTTGATACGACAATACAAGTCATCAAAGGACGACAATGCCTGATAACTCACACAGTAATCAGGATTTAACTCCAACTCTAAAATGTTTATATCCTTAATTGTAGATTTAAAATCCGCGCGCAAACTATCTAAAGTTTCCAACGAACACAAGAAAGCATCTCTAATCATCAGATCCGAGATTTGCAAAGATTTATCACAAATTGATTGAACACGTGAAAACTGTGAGTCCCTTTCGGCGTATAAAAGCTTTAACTGAACCTTTAAATCAGTACTAACCTTGGTTCCCTTAAGAGACATCTTGTTTTGATATATTCACACTATACACTCAAACAAACACTTAACGAATTATTAAGTAAGCGATAATTATCAGATAACAATATGGTAATATTGTAAACAACAAAGTGAACGGCGAACGAACGGAATAACCTGAATCAATGAGTGAATATTACCCAATTTAGCGGTGCGGTCACATTCACAATCGATGCACAAAAAAACGTCAATGTCAATTCATTTCTTCAGGTCGTGCGGGGAAGGGAAACCGATGGTATAGGATTGCCAGGCCAAAAAAATAAATTACAAAAAACAAAGTCGCGGATCATAGCAAATTGGCGCAACCAGTTTTCAAAACTTATTTTTATTGAGTTACCGCTTTTTGGCTTTGCTGGACATTAAATGGGCATTACAATGAAATTTTATTTAGTCTACATCTATACGGCTGGTGTCATTGAGACAACATTAATTTAAAACAGTAGCTTTAGTGAATCTGTTTTTAGCTCGTGCCTAAAATAATTGCAGACGTACGGATCGAACTCCAAGGTTAACCAATGCTTACTGATATCAGGAAATCTGACATTCTGACGTCAGTCTGACCAAGGGGTATTACCCTATTATTCGGTTGTAGAGGTCAGATGTGCCGTGGCTTAATGAAAAAAAAATTGGTATTCAGCAGCAAATTGTTAGTTTGGAAGCTGACCCCACATAAAATTTAGTAAATCTGTTTTGATTTTAATGTAATACTTGTTGCACAATCGGTATAGGCGGACTTTGGGAACCATATGCACAAAACGTTTTGGGAATAATTAATTCATTGTATGTACAGCTAAGGAAAGAAAATTCCTTGCTGGAATCTGCTTCCTGATACGTAATACCTAGGTTCTTAAAGTACCTATATTACATATTCCACAACTATCACACAACGCCGTCTAGTCTCAAGCTAAGCAGAGCTTGTATTATGAGTACTAGAAAACTGATAAACATACTTATATATTTCTAAATATATACATACTCGTATTATAGATAAATTACACCCAGACACAGAACAAATGATCGTGCTCATAACACAAACATTTGTCCTGGGTGGGAATCGAACCCACGACCTGCGGCATAGCAATCAGGGCCACTAACTACTAGACCAACAGGCCAGTCAAAGTAAAAAGTGAATAGATTATTTCTATGCAAGCGTGCTGTATCGTCGACCAAATCACCGCTTACCATCAGGTGATATGTTGATCAAACGCGAGCCTATAAAAAAAGTTAAAAATAAAGTAAAAACTAAATAGCGTTCCACTAATATACTGTAATGTCGGAGTAATGAGTTTGCATGACTTTATATGCGAACTCATGCGCATGCGCTATCATACTGTACTATATCGAAGAAAGATAATATTCTAGAAATATTTGAATATTTATAAGAAAAGAATATTTGATTGTTTTAGATTCAGTGCTGCGCAATTATTTGAAGTGTAAGGAACTAATTGGTAATATATCGTTGAGTAAAAGTCTAAAGTCGTTTATTTATAATTATCGATCCCGGAAGTCGAGCCTGCAGCACTGCCGTCATAAGGAAAAAAGACGTATCTAACATTTTTGTCGAAATTGAGTTACATACAAGTTACAGACAAAATTTACATATTATTCCTAATAGATCAAATTCTTTTACAGACTTTTGCGTCACAAAATTATTATTTTGTTTATTTTCTTTTGCACAGCGCATTTTTTAGTTTTTTAAATATATATTTATTTTTTTCTCTGTTTCGTAGTTCATGTAGAAACGTCCTTTTTCCTTATGGCGGCAGAGCAGCAAGGGTTCGACAATACTCTACAATAGCGTCTAGTGTTAATCTAGGTAACACTAGTTTTCAGGCCATGCCACCACCAGTCCCTAGGGAGCAAACCGCCTCGTCGCGCGCCTTGCAAGGGTGGGGCCGGACCTGTCGGACGGACAGTTCGGTTTTCGCAGGATGCGCTCCACGGTGGACGCCATCATGCGCGTGCGAGCCCTCACGATGGGGGATGCAGTGTCCCAGGGCAGGTGTGTCGTGGCAGTGTCCTTGGACATTGCCAACGCCTTCAACTCCCTGCCCTGGAGTTGCATTGGAACGGCACTCCGGTACCACCGGGTGCCCGACTACCTCTGTCGTGTGATCGAGGCCTACCTATCGGAGAGGTATATCATCTACCCCGGTCACCAGGGAGAGTGGAAACGTCGAGAGATGTCGTACGGTGTTCCGCAGGGATCGGTACTAGGACCACCCTTGTGGAACATCGGGTACGACTACGTGCTGCGCGGCGACTTCCCCGACGGGGTCAGCGTGGTCTGCTACGCGGACGACACGTTGGTCCTAGCGCGGGGAGAGTCGTACCGGACGGCGGTCGAATTAGCGACACGCGGGGTTGCGATGGTCGTTGACAGGATCCAGCAGTTGGGACTCGAGGTGGCACTGCACAAGTCCGAGGCCATGTGCTTCCACGGCCCTCGGGGTGCGCCACCACCGCGTTCCCAGCTAACGGTAGGAGGGGTTCACATCAGCGTCGGGTCGACGATGAAGTACCTGGGACTCGTCCTCGACAGCTGGTGGAACTTCAAGGAGCACTTCCGACGTCTGGCTCCCAAACTGAATCGGACTGGGGCTGCTCTCGGGCGGCTCCTGCCCAACCTCAGGGGACCAGACGCCTCCTGCCGGAAGCTCTACGCGGGAATCGTTCGGTCCATGGCTCTCTACGGGGCTCCGGTGTGGGCACCGACGTTGCAACAGCAACCGAGGACCCAGCTGAATGCGTGCCAGAGGGTCATGGCAATACGCATGGTGCGAGGGTACCGAACGATCTCCCGCGAGGCGGCGACCCTCCTTGCTGGCCAACCGCCGTGGGATCTGGAGGCAACAGTCCTTGCACACATGCACGACAAGCGCATGGAGATGCAACGCCGGGGCGAAATTCCGCTGCCACGACAAGTCGAGGCATGGCGGACAGAGCTCCGGCGGGATCTCATGGCGAAATGGCGTCAACGACTATCGCAACCTCGTTCGGGGCGCGCCACAATTGGGGCGATAAGGCCCATCCTTGGGGCGTGGCTGGAAAGACCTCACGGCGTTCTCAACTTCCGCACGACGCAGGTGCTTACCGAACACGGAAAGTTCGCTAAGTACCTGTTCCGAATTCGTGCGGAGGATTCGCCCGGGTGTCGCCACTGTGCGGAACATCCGGAGGACACGGTGGAGCACACTGTAGAGGTGTGCCCCGCCTGGGCGGAGCATCGCCGTGTCCTCGTGGGGGCGATCGGCGGCAGCGATCTCTCTCGCCGGGCCTTGGTTCAGGCCATGGTCCGTAGTGAGGAGGGATGGCAGGCGGTCGCCTCCTTCTGCGAAGCAGTAATGCTAGCAAAGGAGGAGGCCGACCGCATCAGGCAGAGGCAACGGGGCGCTCGCCCCAGCCGCCGCCGGGATTCCGATCCCGATTTCCACGACGGCGTGCAATGGGTAGCACGCTGTCCGATCGTCCGGTAAGCGACCGGACCGAGCCCAAGTCGTCGACGGCGCGTTATGTTCCCGCGCGCCTCAAGGAGCTGTCAGCACACCGAAGAGGCCCAGCCTGCTAACTGCAGGCAGACAGGGTCGAAGCCTACTGGGGTCATGGGTTAGTTCCGAAAGGAATGCTCGGCCCCGGCACGATAGGCTACGTAGGAACGGGGTAGGTTTTTAGTCAGTAAGAGTCTGACACTACTTCCCGCTCCGCCCAAGGGCGGGAGTTGTCATTGGATGATTTTACCTACCATAAAAAAAAAAAAAAAAAAAAACCAGTCCCTAGGGAAAAATTAGTTAGGGCTATTAATTTAGGTAAATTATATTATAAAAACAAAGTTTATGTTCATAAATTTATCTTAACATGTAGCCAGAATTTAATTATAAACAAAGCTTGGGTGGGGTGTTATGTGCTCCTCAATGGAGGAATAATTGTATCTACACTATTACTTCCTAAAAATAAAAATGAATAGCTGTTCGTTAGTCTCGCTAAAACTTGAGAACCGCTGGACCGATTTGGCTAATTTTGGTCTTGAAATATTCTTGTCTAGGAAAGGTTTAAACGGTGAGAAAATATCACAATAAAGTTTGCCGTGTCAGCTAGTATTATTATAAAGAGGTAAAGTTTTTTTTGTTAGTACTGGTTCGATTACTAAATTTTTTTCACCGCCAGAAAGCTGCTATATTCCTCAGTGAGACTATATTTTATATACGCGGAAGCCGAGGACAAAAGCTTGTGTTGAATATAAGAGACTACAAATTGCCCGAATCAGCTGATTTTAATATAACATGTTGTTAAACCAGTAGGTATGGAGTCAAGGGCGTTTGGTAGTTATCATTTATGGTTGAAGCAGCCCCCAGTAATCAGTTAAACGTGTGCGACCGGTAGTTATGGAGACAAAGTTTTTATACTACAACATTATTGACGAACCAAAAAAGTGGCCACATTAAAAACAGGGATTTTTTTGATTTAAATTGCTAATTAGTTTGCACATGGTACGCCACAGCATATTCGTATTTATTTCGCTTACAAATCTTACGTTTTGTCTTTTTGTTCATTTTTTCGTGGCTGTCGAAGTCTTGGTATTATTTATGCGATGGCTGGGTAATTCCCACCCAGCCCAGGGTAAACCCAAGTTACAAATGCTTGGAGCTAATTATAGCAGTCATTTAACTAGCAGGTTACGGTAGTGTATAACTGCACCAACAGGCTATTCTTTTATTCTTTTATTTGTGTAGTCAACATTTTCTACATAAAATATACCTTGCGAATGGATTTTTTTATAAAATTCTATCTTACAAACTAGAACAGCATTCATGCTGCGAATATTATGTAGTTTCATCTCTTTGAAGAAATTCTAATACACGGGTACTTATAACCTAAGGAATTCATAGACATAATTGCTTATGTTCAGTCAGTTATATGTACCTATGAGATGAGAATATTTATAAAAATAGTTCTATAAATAGTCTCGGTTGAATTGATTGAAAAGATGTTGAATACCTATCAATTTTTTTATTAGTTCTTGCGGTTTTTAGGTAATAATTTAGTCGTTTGACATTGGCCATTGAACTATTTACTGCTAAGATGCGATATTTAAATTAAAGTAAGACTTTTGTGTGTTTATCTGTATTATTTATTTATTTTATTTATTTATTAATCCTTTATGCACACAAACAGTACAGAGGCGGACTATTATATTCTATGGTATGTTTTAACACGTTCAGTGAGAGGTTGCACGAGGTCTAATACGCCTCGTATGTGTCTTCTTTGCGGTGCAGCTAAGAAAAACATAATCTTCGTTGCCGCGTAAAGGCCGATACTTCAATTTGGTTCAATTTAGGAAAGAGGTGAATATATATCTCAGGTGCTCTATTAAAACAGAATGCAGTGTTGTATTTAATTTAATACGAAGTCACTTTGACCTCGTATTGCACCTAGACAAAAAACTAATTTAAACTATTTTAAATGCTTTATTTTGTCTAAAAAAAAACCTAGACTAAATAAAGCATTTAGTTTTTTAAACGTACGGGGCCTGGTTGCGCGAATTTTGCTTTGTGGACTGTAGATTTAAAAAGCGATCTAAGGTTTGTTAACAATATGCAGGTACTGCGTCTAGCGTTTATTAATGGGATAAATGTATTAGAAGGACTGACCTTTAACCTCGAAAGTTCCACATGGCGCCGGCCGGCGAATCCCGAACTTCGTACTTTCAAGCACTGCCAGTTTCTGTATTGCACTACACTGTACTATTGTTGAGTTCTGAATGGTTGGAACACGAAATAGCCAATTTTCTTGTAATTTCGAGCGGGCGTGTTAGCGGTGCGGTCACATTCACAATGCACAAAAAACGTCAATGTCAAATCCTTTCTCTCGAGGTCGTGCGGGAAGCGGATACGGTAGGGATAGGATTGCTAGACCAAAAAAATAAATTACAAAAAACAAAGTCGCGGAACATAGCAAATTGGCGCAACCATTCCCCCCGGGTTTGAAGGGTTACCTTCAAAGAAAAGAAAAAAAACAAAGCGAAACTAAACCCTATTACTAATCTAAACTATCAATACTAGGTAGCGAAACAACTTATAACTAACTATGCCACTACTACTGATTAGGCAGAGGGCAGAGGCGAATAACCGGACGCAGGTACGATCCAGTTGCGGTTTTAACTTTTACGACTCGCGTTATTCCGTTCGAACCCGGAAAAACTTCTTCCACTACACCAAGAGGCCAGTGCAGAGGAGGCGCACTCTCAGTCTTCAGTATCACCACAGTACCGACTGTGACTGGATCTGAAGGAGTGTTCCACTTTTGACGCGACTGCAGCGTATGCAGATAATCTGTCCTCCATCGCTTCCAAAAGGACTGAACTAAGCTATCTAGCAGAGCGTGACGCGGGTGGAGCTGCAGTTTGTCAGTCTCGACATCTAAAGCGGGCAAATATTTAAGAGGAGTCGTCGTCAAGAAGTGAGCCGGCGTCAACGCTAGTGGCTCCGATGGATCACTAGACAAAGTCCGACACAACGGACGCGTATTCATCAACGCCTCTACCTGAGCGAGTACAGTGCTCAACTCCTCGTACGAGAGAATCTGTTCGCCTATGACCCGAAACAGGTGCGACTTAAGGCTTTTAATATTCGCCTCCCAATTGCCACCAAAATGACTAGCTGCTGGCGTATTAAAACACCAATCAATGCGATTCTCAGCTAAGACATGGGCGAATTCACTTTGGTAGTACTTGGAGCGTAAGAATGTATGTAATTCCGAAATATTGCGTCGCGCTCCAACATAATTTGTGCCGTTGTCAGAGTATAAGCGCTTAACGGGACCACGGCGAGATAAAAATCGTTTAAATGCAGACATAAAACCCTGCGTACTCAAATCACTGGTTAACTCTATGTGAACCGCACGAGTTGTCATACAAACGAATAGGCAAATGTATGCCTTTGTGGAACGTATACCACGACCACGGGCAACAGTGACTTTAAACGGTCCAGCATAGTCCGTCCCAGTATGTATGAAAGGTTTCACCGTCTGTACAACACGACAAGAACGATGGTCGGCCATTTCCGGCGCGTTGAAACGCGGGCGGAGCTTAAAGCAGGGCACACATCTGTGCACTCTAGCGCGTATCAAATTGCGAGCGGAAAGTATCCAGTACTTCTGTCGAAGAATGGACATTAATAAATCGGGACCAGCGTGACAATTCACCTTATGGTGATAGTCCACCAACAAATCCAAAACGTGATCCCTGCGTGGTAGAACTACTGGATGCATTTGTTCAAACTCTAACTTAGCATTTCGCAGACGGCCACCGACACGAATGAGTCCGTCTTGCAAAAATGGTTTCAAATGTTGAAGTGCGGGACTACAAGGTTTATGTGATTCTAAACTACGAAATTCTTTTGAAAAATAAAATTTCTGCAACTCTCGAAGTACAACTGATTCAGCTCTATCCAAATCAGCTGCGATTATAGAACCACGCGATGGTAATAATCTCAAAAATCTTAGGACGTAAACTACACAGCGTAATAGTCTCGACCAAGACGAGACTCGATTAGACAACAACAAAACAACTGACTCTTCACGCGGAACTGATACTACAAGCGTATGTTTCTTCTCCTCGGGTGGTTCTGAAACAGTAGCGGGGTTAAACGGAGCATTTGGCCACTCGTTAGGAGTGGTATGCAGCCAGGGAGGGCCACAAAACCAAAGCGGATGATTTAAAATTTGCGCGGGAAGCAAACCACGTGAGAGACAGTCAGCTGGGTTTTCTGTTCCAGCGACATGGAACATATTTTCCGGTGACAATTCAGCTTGAATCTTAGCCACCCTATTTGCGACAAACGTGCCCCATCGATGGGGTGAAGAGTGGGCCCAACATAGGGCAACGGTTGAGTCTGAAAACGCTACAATTCTCTCTATATTAATGCGAGGACGACAAGTTTTGACTATAGATGTAATCAATTGAACCAACATAAGAATAGCGCAGAGTTCGAGACGAGCAAGAGAGACAACCTTACTAGGAGATACCTTTGATTTTGCGCTAATGAGGAAAACTGAAATGTTATCGCCATTTTGGACCTGAAAGTAAACCACTCCCCCGTAAGCCCTCTCACTGGCGTCTGCGAAACCTACCACATTAACAACAGTGTCTGGTACTATACCAACATGGCGAGGAATCTGTATCTGATCGAGCATTGGAAGCTCTTTCCTATAGCGAGCCCACAACTTGGCAACACTTTCAGGAGCGGTGTCGTCCCAATCACAGTTGGAAAGCCAAAGCTCTTTTATAAGCAGCTTTGCATATAAAACGACAGGAGCTACAAAACCCATTATATCCCATATCCGAGCTACACATGCTAGGATAACGCGTTTGGTACAAGTTGGCGGAGTCGAGCTAATTTTAAGACTGAACATATCAGTTGCGGGTGACCAACTTAAACCAAGGATCTTATGCGAATCACTATCATCGAATTCCTTTACCGAAGTCAACCGGTGTGACGGTGGAATCGACTCTAATGTAGCTTGCGAGTTGCTTGTCCATTTCACCAGATCAAATTGACCGGACTTCATGAGGCTGATTACTTGAGCAGCGGTCTCTATAGCCTCTGCTTCACTAGGTACACTGTACACAAAATCGTCCATGTACAATCCGGTTTCAATAGTGGCCCTTGCTTTCGGGTATGTATCACCCTCGTCAGCGGCCAACTGCTTGATAGTGCGAAGAGCGTGAAAGGGACTAGACTTAAGCCCAAAACAAACACGATTGAATTCGTAAACCTTCAAAGGTTCCTGCGGAGAAAATCTATACAAGAAGCGTTGGAATCTACGGTCACATTCTCTGATTCCAATACTAAGAAACATTTGCCGAACATCGGCAGAGAGCGCAATAGCAAACAAGCGAAAATTTACTATTATTTCAAATAAGTTACCCTGGAGGTTCTGACCACAATACAAGATATCGTTAAGCGATATGCCAGTACTAGTCTTAGCGCTACCATCCATAACCACACGCAGTTTAGTTGTAAGTTTGTCTTCTCTAACAACTCCATGGTGCGGGATGATGTAAAACGGGTAATCACGTGTCTCCTCAGTCTCGGCAGGCGCTGATGAGATATAACCTTTATCTAAATATTCGATCAGCACATCATCATAGGCTTGCTTCAACTTAGGAGACGCCTGCATCTTACGTTCCAAGCATAGAAAGCGTTTTTCTGCGGAGGCACGGGAGCCACCGAGCGAAAAAATATCACCCTTGAAAGGGAGCGCGACAACATAACGACCATCTTTATCACGAGTAGTCGTGCGGGTATAAATCTCCTCAGTGACCTGATCCTCAGGGCTGAGAATAGGTGGGACATTGACCTCTTCAATCTCCCAGAACTTGCGGATGGTAGACTCAAGCGGCGGCTCGACGGTGCAACAGTGCGACACAGTCGAGTAACTATTTAAATAAGCGGGTGCGGAGCCAACTATAACAAACCCGAGAACTGTTTCCAGTGCGTGCGGAGCGGGGTACATCGGAAGACCTTGAATTTTACGTGATAACTGGAGATGCGGGAGAATCGAAGCACCGATCAATAGATCGATATCTCCAGGGAAAGCGTAATTTCCGTCGGCTAACTGCAAGTTCTTAAACTCCGTCAGCATGGACGTGTCAACCGGTACCGTGGGCAACCGTTCCGTAATCTTATCTGCGACTAGCGAATCCATTTCAAACGAAATATTACGATTAAAACGTGAACTAAATATTATTTTAATGGAACCGTGAATGGTTGCCTTTAAACCTCCAAAACCTTTCACTTCTGAGCGGGATGACCAATTATTAAAACTAAAACCAAGGCGTTGACAACAATCCCGAGTAATAAAATTACTCTGGGAAGCGCCATCTAGTAGCGCTCGAACGGTGTGCGGTTTGCCAAAGGCATCTACAATGACAACTTGCGCGGTCGCAAGTAAAACGGTAGTGACTTGAGTACCAGCGGCGGAAAGCGAACACAATGTTACGTCGTTTGCACTTGCAGCAGGCCGCGCGTCACAAGCGTCGCGCGTCTGCGCAGGCTGCTGCTGCGATGGCAGCTTACTACTCTCAAAATGTAAGAAGGTATGATGTCTAGCTAGACATTTACGACAGCTACCACCACTGTTACATGACGTAACCAGATGTTTGTCACTTAGACAATTAAAACACAAATTATTAGTGCGGACAAACTTGTAACGATCACTAGGCGATAATCTCTGAAATTCCGAACACTTGTACAGCTGTGTATGGCTACCCTTACACAGAGAACAGTCAGGTGTTGAGGCGGTATTAACTAGCGTATGTGCAGTCTTGACTGACTTCGATGACGCGTCTATACGGCGATCGGAACCTGTCCTATTCGTGGCTTCATGACGTGCCGACGTGCGCTGCAACACCTTAATATGGTCGCGAATAAAAGATTCTAAATCTTCGAACTTAGGTATTTCTTTACCGCGCTGAGTCGTTTCAAACAGACGAACAGTTTCAGGATCTAATTTCTTTAAACCGATATACAAAAACAAAAAGTCACAGAGGTCATTGACCTTTAGGTTCTTTACTGCACGAACAGATGATGCGAAAATATTTAAAAACTTCTCTAAATTATGATCGTTACAAACGGAAAAACTTTTCAAATCGAATAATTGATCTAAATATGCGGTGGCTACTAATCGCTTATCTTCGTATTTTGTTTTTAAAGTGTTCAAAACTAAATTGTAATTTTCAGCGCTAAACGTAATTCCAGCACAGACAGCCTTTGCCTTACCGGTCAATTTCTCTACGAGATAATGCAATCTCTCGTGATCTGTCAGCGATGTGTTCCTATGTATTATATTTTCGAAACTATCTATAAATAAATTCCAATTTCGAATGTCACCATCAAATTCAGGTATTTGAATTGGCGGCAATCGTGGGCGTTCGCGAGGAGGGTTGGATAAACCACTCGCGGGGGGGGGAGTCTCTAAACTCCTAGCAATACGTTTGATACGACAATACAAGTCATCAAAGGACGACAATGCCTGATAACTCACACAGTAATCAGGATTTAATTCCAACTCTAAAATGTTTATATTATTAATTGTAGATTCAAAATCCGCGCGCAAACTATCTAAAGTTTCCAACGAACACAAGAAAGCATCTCTAATCGCCAGATCCGAGGTTTGCGAAGATTTATCACAAATCGATTGAACACGTGAAAACTGTGAGTCCCTTTTAGCGTATAAAAGCTTTAACTGAACCTTTAAATCAGTACTAACCTTGGTTCCCTTAAGAGACATCTTGTTTTGATATATTCACACTATACACTCAAACAAACACTTAACGAATTATTAAGTAAGCGATAATTAACAGATAACAATATGGTAATATTGTAAACAACAAAGTGAACGGCGAACGAACGGAACAACCTGAATCAATGAGTGAATATTACCCAATTTCTCGATTAAATATATGCGTATATAATCTATGGTTTATCCGTTTCCTACAAATGTTCACTCAACAATGAACGGGTATTTTTGAAATGCGTCTACCTACATGCAATTTGTAGGATGGTCGAATGAATTTTGTCAAGAAAAAGAATGCGATCGATTTATATCTACGCTGATATTTACGTAGCTAACTATAATTATGCGGTGCGGTTGACGGCGTAGGTACCGTAATTATCAATGACTCTTTAACTATACGAGCGAAATAACGTATAGTTGCCTAAATGCCTAGATGCGGGTTTTCTACTATTATATCTAGGTAAACAGGCGCGTTGCGTTTATTCCCTATGGAACAAATACTATATTGCGAAATTACAAGAAAATGATTCACGATCCGGCTCGAAGGACCAAAAAGTAATGGTTGCGCGAATTTTGCTTTGTGGACTGTAGATTTAAAAAGCGATCTAAGGTTTGTTAACAATATGCAGGTACTGCGTCTAGCGTTTATTAATGGGATAAATGTATTAGAAGGACTGACCTTTAACCTCGAAAGTTCCACATGGCGCCGGCCGGCGAATCCCGAACTTCGTACTTTCAAGCACTGCCAGTTTCTGTATTGCACTACACTGTACTATTGTTGAGTTCTGAATGGTTGGAACACGAAATAGCCAATTTTCTTGTAATTTCGAGCGGGCGTGTTAGCGGTGCGGTCACATTCACAATGCACAAAAAACGTCAATGTCAAATCCTTTCTCTCGAGGTCGTGCGGGAAGCGGATACGGTAGGGATAGGATTGCTAGACCAAAAAAATAAATTACAAAAAACAAAGTCGCGGAACATAGCAAATTGGCGCAACCAGGGCCCTTAACCGCCATAATGATAGTTTTAGAACGAGGCCTTAAACGCCTCTATCGCAGGAATGGAAATAATACAAAAATGAGTGTCGCTGTTAACGTGTTTAAGCCACACGGTCAACTTCAAAGGTAAATCAACACTTACCGAGGTCAGTTTGTGGCCAGCCAACCATCTTAACATACCGAGGATCCTCCGAGGCTCAGAAAGCAGTTTAAGCCATTGGACCCAGCTGTTATTTGTAGACTTTTGATAGTCTTTACGCATAGTCAGAAGCTAGAAATTCTGGTCCCAGTCCAAAGCCCCTGGCAAGGTCTTTCGAGTTATTCAAATACTGGGTTGTAGAGGAGGTCAGATAGGTAGTAGCTCCCTGTAGAATACTGGTCAAAGTGTAAGCAGAATGATCTACTCGTACTGAATAAAATTCTAATAAGATGGAAAAAGAAAAAAAGGATAAGTAATAGATAGTGCACAGTCAGTAAGACTTCATTTATCCCTCACTCTCTCTTTAACTGGAATTAACGTAGCTGATCGGTATGTAAGACTTCACTTCTCTCACTCACTCTATCTTAACTAAAAAATGTCTATTGAATCAGTGTATAAACTTTCCTTTCTCTTACTATCTCTCTCTCCCGTTCTCTCTCTCTAACTGAAAAATGTGTAGTGGAGCAGTATGTAAGACTTCACTTCTCTCACTCTTTCTCTCTATAACTGAAAACGTGCCAAAATGCGTGTTTTACTTTCTATATAGCAAAACAAACATGTTTAGAAGCACGTGTCATCAACATGGGGTCGTAGTGTGCAGTTTATTGTGCCATTTATGACGTTATTAACGTTTCATTACTGAATCTACAATCTTTTATTGTTCTACTACAAAGGGATATTAAAATAGAAAATCATTTGTAATACAATGGAATCGTAATATTGACATAAATTACAAACTAGGTAATGATGTTAGATAGCATGTTTTATTTTATATACTATATATAGGAGTACCTATACAGTGAAACTTGAATAACTGGGAGCTAAAAGGGCCAAAGACTTTTTATCACTTGATTTTCATTTATACAGTTTCATAAATAGCCAGGATAAGCTCTTCAACCTCTAGTCCAAATCCTTGGAACTAGAACGCTGAAACTTTGAACAGAGGTTTCTTGTATGATGGCTCAAATAATAAAAAGTATTATCGGCTTTATAATGTTTCCACTGCTAGGACTCAGCACTCCTTACTAAGAGACGGAATGCCGTAATCCACCGTGCAGGCCCAGTATGAGATTAAGAAAGGGTTTTCCAAAAATCTTCTCCTATAGGGATGAAATGGGGTCAAAGTTCGTATGGAGAACCCTTATTTCACAGGGGTGTAGCCGCTGGCAGAAGCTAGTACCTATATTATATTAAGATATCCTATTATGCTTATATTATGAAAGTTAGTAAGTATGAATGTATAACGTATAGGTTATTATTATTTATAATTGGAGGGAGTAGTAATTTCATGCGGGCTAATCCGGGAGCAAAAGCTAGTGATTCATATTCTTGACACCCTTATGTGTCAACGGAAGTATAGAAAGGTAAACAAGTAATTAAGATTATATTCGTTTATTGTTTACTTTTGAATAGATTTCAATAATTAAAACCAATTAAAAGCAATTTTCGAGAATTCGAGATATTTCCGTGACATAAAACTGGCTTTTTGTTTAACATTTACATTGTAGCTTTATTTTTTATTTTTTTATTATTATTGAATAGCTTGTGCTTGACCACTGCCTCACCATACAATTTTTCAAACTATTTCGTAAATGTTTCTCTGTAGGTAATTTATGATTTTCATAATGTATAACATTATGAAAACTGGACCCTGCCCAAAAGTGAAAGTTTTGACAAGGGTAGACTATACTATGTGTATGCAATAATTCAGACACATGTAATTAAGAAGTTTTGAAAGGGACACCGAATTATTGTGTGTACGCCTTGTGCCCGATGGGATACCCCGTCGACAAAAATTACAAACGTACATTCTAAGTTTCATCCCTTATTCAACCCCTTTAAGATGTTAACTTTTGTTATGTAACGTAGGGAACTGTTATACAAAATTTCATGCTTCTATATCGGGTGGTAGGTACAGGATGTGAGTTACATCTGCTGATATAATTAATTTTACCCTTTTTAGGAAGGTGTAAACGACAGATTGAATTAGTGTTTGATTGCTATCCCACCTGTTGAATCGCACTAGTTTATTAAGACACTATTTGCCTTAGGCCTTTGCCCAGCAGTGGGAAAGTATAGGCTTTAAAAAAAATTATTCATGTAACTACTGATCTCGTTGAAACTTGCTATTAACATATTTTTATAAATACTGAAGAACATCGTAATCATAAGTGACCTTACGATGATCTTTAGTATGAAAATCGAACTTGTCAATCTACTCTACATCAATCAGTTGCTCTAAAGTCTTCCGCTATTTATAAAGATAATTGTCAACGAGATCATTGTAAAAACGTCGGATAAGATTTAAATAGGATTACAGAGTACTTGTCTTTCTGATTTTATATTTAGTTATTTTTATTAAACCGGTATTTATTTACCTCAGGGCCTTGGGGTCCTCAACCTTTGGAAGACGTACGAGAGGCCGAAGACAACTCTCAGAGGCCCCTTAGACACTCTTCATGAAACGTAGTATCACACAAGGCCAACCCTCGATTTCTGGGAAACTATTGCAACATGGAAAACAAGGATGCCTGAACAGTATTATTATATACATCGATTTTAATATAATATTAATATATTATATCTTCGACTTCTTTATTATACATTATTTTTTTTTATTATTACACGAATATAATAAATATTGAACAGTTTATTTTTTTTACAGAAGATTAGTCTCATCAGTAGCTGCTTAAAAATTAAAATATCAATGTTGTTAATGTCGAAAGTTAACAAACTTAACATTTCTGACATTTATATTACATATATTAAAACTTTATAAAAACAGTAATTAAGTAAACAGTGTAAAAAAAACGGTAATTTAAAAAACTGAAAAACCCGACTGCTTTTCTGAGCATTCATGAAAAAGCCCTAAAACAAGAAAGTCGTTGTACCCGATTGCACTTATCTATATAATATTTTAAATACTGGCAGTCGGGACCCATTCTAGAATTGAGAGCACATACCTATATTGCATTGCATTACTCCAATCTATTGACTAGACGGCTGAACTATTGACTAGTCGGGTAAAAAAGGCGAACTTAATACCTTAGGCATTTTCTATCAGTCATCTTATTAACATTAGGTGGATGAAACTTTAGAAAAACGGAAATGAAAATTTTTAACACTAGAAGCATTTTATTTTTATTTTAAATCCCTCCCCATTTTATACACCGTTATATTTTAATCGTTTTAATCCCATGGAAGGTCAATCCGGTACATGAAACACTATCGATTTGTAAAAATAAAAAAAATATATAAAGTGCTTTTTTCTAAAATTCTAATTAATATACGCTTGTACGAAATTAATTTCTATAAGTAAACGAGTCAATGACCTTGTAGGTAGTTGTCGGTCGTTGCGTACTAAATACCTAAAGGTTATTGAACTTGCCTAGCTGACGTTTACTTAAAGAAATTAATTTCGTACTTGCGTAAATTAATTCGAGTTTAAAAAAAAGTACTAAATTTTTTAATGTTATCTTTACAAATCGAATGTGATTCATATACCGAATCGACCCTCCACGGGATTAAAACGATCAAAATTTAACGGTGTACATCAATACGGTACCTAAATACTCGTATGTATGTAAATTCGAAAGTGGAGGTAAATATGGTGGATTGAATTAACTTGTTTATTAAGGAATAGGGACAGGATCTAGGTACCCCAAGGATATACGATTGGTTTTCTTATTCGTTATTAGTTGATTGCTTTAAGGGTTCCAGTTCTTATGATTTCCCTCAGGATTTTTCACCCTATACTCCTTGTTTATGAGTGTGATGAAGAATAGTTTTTCAAGCTATTGCAAATTTAACACCATTATCGGCTGCTAATAAATAAAAGCAAGCATTTGTAGTTTTACGATATCAATAAATTAGGTACTATTTAATATATGTCACTTCTAAAAATGGTTAATATTTGTGATTTACATCATACGAGATTTTTTTTGGGAATGATTTGCATTTCTCAAACGTATAAATTTGCTTAAATCATAATTATAGTACCTAGATGAATATAAATAAATATCTAGAAAAATCTAATTTACTCTATTCGTGCTGACCTTTCGAGAATGGTCCTCAGATCACTAGGATCTGTAGAATTTCAAATTACTTTTTAATATCTTAAACTGGTTAGAAGAAATAAGCAATCCAAGTGTTACTAGGGTCAACTAATTAAGCCACGACATTTTGACACAGGTAAACATTTTCTCTAAGAAACAGCTAAATTAGAAAATTGATTACGTTACGTGTGTCCGCCCGCACCTACAAAGTTAATCGCGTTCTAATCAGTAATTCGGTCATGTTAACGGCCAATTAGTGGGTGACCTTCAAGATGTTTACGTGCACTAAACCACAATGAGTTAAATAAAATAGTATATTGTGGCAGTGTGAACATACCGTGTTTATGGTCCTACATCATCATAAGGTATAATTTATTTACGCCGGTACTGATGGACTTTATAATTGTTTTAACTTTATACAAATAAACACTCGAACTGGTTACGCGGAGGACTTTAACCCAAGCCACTGTATTTTTATTTTATAGGGGTTCATGTTTATCATCGAAGTAAACTAGTTTTTCTTGTTTACAGGTAAAATGACCTTACCAGCGCCTCCAAGCATCGACGAGTATGAGGACCCGTTCGTTATGAACACGACGAACGTGACGAGCCACCCCGCAGCCTACGATGAACAGTATGCGCTGGACCTGGTGGTGCCGCTCACCGTCACCTACGTCGTCATCTTCGTGGCCGGGATCCTCGGTAACACCAGCACCTGCGTCGTCATCGCCCGGAACCGGTCCATGCACACCGCCACTAACTTCTATCTGTTCAGTTTGGCGATCTCAGACCTCATATTGTTAGTATGTGGCTTACCGTTTGAAGTGCACAGATTGTGGAATCCGGACACGTACCCGCTGGGCGAGGCGCACTGCATCGCCATCGGTCTGGCGTCGGAGACGTCGGCTAACGCGACCGTGTTGACAATAACCGCGTTCACGGTGGAGCGGTACATAGCGATATGTCGACCCTTCATGTCGCACACCATGTCGAAGCTGTCAAGAGCTGTGCGGTTCATCATAGCTATATGGGTGTGTGCGTTGTGCACGGCGGTGCCGCAAGCGATGCAGTTCGGTATAGTGTCGTATGTGGATAATGGCCAGAATGTGAGCGCGTGTACAGTGAAGGGTGTGGGTGTTCATCAAGTGTTCGTTATCTCTAGTTTCGTGTTCTTCGTGGTGCCTATGTCGATGATATCAGTGTTGTATGCCTTGATAGGTATCAAGTTGCGGACCTCTCGTGTGTTGCACCCCGTGAAGAAGCTTTCAGTGGACAGTAGTGAGAGAGCGAGTGGACAGATGCAGTATAGGAATGGAGCATCACAAAGAAGAGTCATCAGAATGCTCGGTAAGTTCCGACACAAACAATATTTATTAAGTAGGTGACCTCTAGTATGGTAATGAGATTGTTAGCAAACTGGAGCAAACATTTTCCTCTTTGAAATATTTTAAACATTTACACATCCATGTACTTATCAACTCCACTTAGAGTTTTTAAGTTTCTATAAGATGGAAAGTTTGTGGTCTATATTTAGGGAATATTTCGTAAAAAAACATTTAACAAATAATAATTAGATAAAACCTAATTTCACGTCTGGTAGGTATTTGTAACGATGATAAATGGCAATCGAGTTTTGAAGCATTTTGGTCTACGTCGTAATAATTTATTTTGAGTTCTCGTAATTATAATATTTTGATAATAATCATGGTATTTATTATTTTATATATATATCTATATGTTTTATTATTAAAATTAAGTATCTATCTAATCTTAATGCTATTTCATTCTATTTTAAATACTATTTATTTATTGTTTAGTCAGAAACACATTTAGTCTTTCTAAATCCAAAGCTTGACTGGTATATACCATGTTGCATTAAGTCACAGCACATAAAAAAATGAATAAATAATATCATGACATTGGCATTGAACTACTGACCTTGGCATTCATCTAACAAAATCAACAAAATTGAAAATGCTTGAATGAATTTAAGATATTATCTTCTCTAACCTTGATTGGAAATCTTTATTTATCGTTTTGCTCAACCTCGTAAGCATATTGTTTTGAAAATTAGTGCTTAATAATATAGTCAGGACTTGATGTAGTGTATTTGAATAGTAAAGCCTTATTAGCACTTACATTTTTCGTAGATTTGTTCATGCAAAGTAATTGTTTGACATTATTAGGTTGGTACAAAATAATATTAGGTACGCGACATAGAAAGTTCGAACTAGTAGTAATTAATATTCTGGCATAATAATTAATAGAAAACTACCTAAATCATTTATTGACAATTGTAATGGACTTTTTCATGAAATATATACTATTGTCTACTTTCAAAATTTTATATTCAGTCAGCAATTAATTATTTATGACCAGTGTACTGACCACGATAGGTAAATTAAATTTTTAATTGAAGTTCCAACGCATTATTATAATTATTACTAACGGCGAAGTCGCGTACATCAGTTTGCGATTTCAGTACTGCAAGTAGCCCATGTCGTTCTTTAAAAGTTCAGTCTATCTCAAAATTCATCGAAATTGGTTCAGCCGTTTAGACGTGAGAACGTAACAAACAGAAAGAAAATGTTTTTTTATGAGGGTTTTTTGTATGGTAGGTAAAATCATCTTACGTCATCATCATCTCTTGGGCGGAGCGGGAGTAGTGTCAGACTCTTACTGACTAAAAACCTACCCCGTTCCTTCATTGCCTTGGTTCTTCGTTTGAGTGTGGAAAATCATTTAATAATATCTCCTGGTCTGGGTGAAGCGAGTTAGGAGTGTCAGACTTTTACTGTGTTTCCACCTGTATTCCTTCAGTTACCCTTTAGTGTTCTAGGGTGCGGTGACTTTCTCGAACAATATCGCAGCTCACAAATATTTACTTTCGCATCTATAAAATCTATTAACATTGCTTTTAACTTTTATTTTCACAGGAGTTAAGTTATTGAAGCCTATTTTAAGTTTCCTAATCAATTTGTACACACTATGTCTACATCTCTCACTCAACTCTCCTGTCACAAGTCTGCTGGAAGAAATTTCTTTCGAAATTAGCACCTAGTTTGTGGTCTTCTAAAATTTTCCTTTCGTTTTTACATGTTTGTGCGTACATCCATTAATTACAAAAATATTATAAGGGCGAGAGTTTGGAAGTGTGTTAGTTGCATCTTCAAGTTCGAACGGCTGAACGGATTTGGATGAAATTTAGCACAAGAGTAGGCCATATCCTAGAATAGCGAATATAATACTTTTTATACCAGGAGTATGTTTCCTTGGGTCAATTTTCTGTTTTAACGCGGGCGGAGCCGCTTGCAGTAGTTAGTAAATAAACATAGATATACTGCATATATAGCAGCTGCCAGCAGCTTTTAGGATATGGTCTATCCGTGTGCCAAGTTTCATCTGAATCTGGTCAGCTGTTTAAGCGTGAACAAGTAATAAACATACACACACTCAAAACTTTCGTTTTTATAATTTTGATGTGGCAATACTTTCAGATTTTTTTTCTATATGGCCTACCCTAAGTAAATAATGTAATGATGTGGAGCGCGAATTGTGCCATTTGTTTCAGGCGTAAAGGTCTATCTAAAGGCGGGTACAGACTGCTGTAACTCAACATGCAATGTAACACGCAAACGAAAAAATTTGCCGTCCACATTGTTGTAATGTATCATGAAATGTAACAAAATTCCTATCCTGTAGTGTGGACGGGTTGTGTGTACTGCGGAACGCGCTCAAACAATGAAAGAAGAAGACACAGCGCCGTCGTCCCTCGGCGTTTTTTTTTAATCACATGATTCACTATTAATAATGAAGCATCGACAATCAACGTAGCCAGTAATTGGTCGTCACGATCAATTCTATTCGTATGTTTTTGGCAGATTGAGCTCGGTTCGTTTGTGCACTGCTTCCACACGCGCCTTTGTGTCACCTTACAGGTTATATTAAAGCAGTCTGCACCCGCCGTAATGTCCCAGATCTGCAAATAATTAGTGTAAATAACTTATACCTCGAACCATTACACACACTAACTAGTTTTACATTTGTAATAAATAACATGCTTGCTACTGTAACAGATTGTTGAAGGTCGGCTTAAGGTTAAAACGGGTTGAAGGCATATCCCACGAGTAAAACATCCTAAAATATATTAAATTACAGACGTATAATATTGAAATAACATTTCCTTTTCTGTGGTTTCGTTTCTTTTCTCCCAGGAGTAACAAAATCATAAGGGAGAATAATTAGGAACTCAAGCCGAATTTATAGAAATGCCCGAATGGACCCAAATCGCCTCTAAATTGTATTAGCTGCGGTTCATTTGGTCGACGACTGTGCCATTATTTACTCATCTACCCTTTTACAAGGAAACTGCTGCTGTGTAGGTACCTGCTACGTTTATTTGAGTAACACGTAATAATGTTGATTTATGAGTGGTACTTCGACGGTTATTCAAAGGGTTTTTTGAAATAGTTTAAGGAAACTATGCTTATCAGGAATGAGGATTTCCGCAAGAGAACCAAGGTCACCGATATAGCCCGAAGAATCGCTAAACTAACTTAGCAGTGGACAGGGCACATTGCTCGTAGAACGGTTGGCCGATGGGGCCGAAAGGTTCTGGAATGGCGACCGCGCACCGGAAAACGTAGTGTTGGAAGGCCTCCCACATGGTGGACCGATGACCTGGTGAGAGTTGCGGGAATGCGGTGAATGTGAGAGGCTCGGACCCGTTCGTTGTGGCGGCACTTGGGGGAGGCCTATGTCCAATAGTGGACGTCCTTCAGCTGAAATGATGATTATGATGCTTGTGTATGGCCTAAGGAATAATCGTTAGTCAATATGTAAGCCGTTTCTGAAGCAAATCCGATAACGTTTGAAAAAGTTACCAGTAAATGCAAAGTCTGATAAGATTAACGTTTTTTTTTTCGACAGATATGAAACCTAGACTATAGGTTAGAAGATAATGTAGAAAAAATAAAGAAAGAATAATATTTAATTTTACACATAGACACACACAATGCAGAAACAACATGTAGAAAATATGAAAAATCAATATTAAAAAAAACCCGGTCCTTGAACCGTACTCGAACGAAGATACGTATATAAGCATTGCTACTGTAAGGCGTAATATTTTGAAGTTTCTAATGATAAAATAGATTTAGTTGGTTATTACTGTTTTATTTCTTCACTCTCGCAGTTTTTCCTCACTAAAACTAGTAAAAAAATAAATAGGTACCAAAATAAAATAATAACTCCTGATAAAAAAACATACATAGCAATCTACTAAATAGTGTCTAACTTCCTTTGGTCACGGTTGGTAGACATAATTCTTTTTGCTATTGATTTCTCGTAAGGTTTCAGTTTTGGCGAAAATTAATAAAATTACCTATATTACCCCTTTACTGTTCTCATATTTATACATCAAATATGTGAGTATATAATATTAAAGGATATATTAAGGGTATTTAGTTTTATATTTGTAGTAAAAACAAAAATTATGTTAGAGAAAATTCACCGAATAATGAGAGACAGACAAACATTCGTAAATCTCTAGACTGGTGGTACTCACAATACGATTATAGCCTTTTCTGACAAAATGACGACCCTCGCTTTAGGCTGGAGCGAGAGGGCGTTGCCAATAGTTTGCATTGGCTTTTGTTGTTACGTCACAAAAAAGATTATTTTTAGCGATTTGGAAAAATCTTTGAGACTCTATTCGGAAATTGAACTATTTACATAGGTTTGTACGGACCCCTAAGTGCGTGAGACCGACTTTTACTTGCCTAGTTTTTTCGATAGGTTAGAATTTCAAATGTATTTTTTATGGGAAGTTTCCAATAAGCGTGAGTGCGTAAGGGCTCGATTAAGCACTCTATTTGAATGCTTTTTTATATTCAATTCCAATATACGCCAAAAAACATTTATAAGTAAATTACACTATTTTTATATATTCGGGTAGTTTACCAGTTTTCAGTAAAAAATATCAAAGCTTATATTTTATTTCTATTTTATTAAAATTTCTACACTTGTGAAGTTTACATGTAAGTTTTATAATCTACTAGCGATCCCGAAAGACGTTTTCTCGTCCGAAAACTGGATTTTGATCAGAAAGAATTCAATTGTATTTTCAAACCATCCTAAAACCCATCCAAAAATGCTTACACACAAAATTACATTCAAATAAGAAAAGAAAGAAAGAAAAAGAATTTATTTGGTACTACACAGGGCATAGTACAAAATACAACACGAAATAGAAAAAAAAACAAATCAAATGGCAATGCTGCTAGTCTTCTGGGTACATTTCCGGATGACACTGATATAGGAGTACTTCTATGCCTGAGTATACTGTGTTTTTTTGTATTATCTATATGTACAAAGTTAAGTTTTAGTAGATATAAATAGTTAATTAATAATACATTTAAGTTTTTTTTTATGTACATATACACATATAATAATTATTATTTATTTCTATACATAAAAACATAAATCGCTGATTTTATTATTATAATACTTACATTTATAAATATAATCATAAAACCAGTGATTTAAAATATTATTTATTTGTTGTTTCATTCCTACCACAGTGCAGTCTTTTTTTACTCAAAAGTTGATTGGTAGAGAATTAAGTAAGAATAAAGGCCATCATCAAAGGTCATTTGAATGATGAAATCTTTTTGCATTAATTAGTGGTTTTTTGCCCATACACAACCACTGTAAGTAAAGTTTATTTGAATAAATAAATAATGTGACGTTGGTCCTGAAGCTAGCGGACTAAAACAGATCCTAATACTGTAGTAAAGAAGCCCAGAAGACCTAAAAGGATTAGGGTCGCACCTGACTCTATTTTAGTACCTATAATTTACGATACGAAACACTCTACGGTATAATGTTGTACTTTTGAAAAGAAAAATAGATAGTCTTTACGTGATATTTAAAATAACCAAGAGATAACCAAGTTTTGCTCTAAAGCCAATACCTTTTTCACTCATATGCTTAGTCTATATTATTAATGTATTTTTCTATGCTAACGTTAGTTATAAAGAAAAAAAATATTTTGTATTTTTGTGTTTGTTTGTCATTAATAAACTAAAAAGCTACTGGACCGATTTACACAATTATCCTTGCCTCCAAAGGAATATTTTTAACTTAAATACTTGTCAAATTTTCAATAGTAATCGTAATTGAAATTCTACGATCTTTTTTATTAATTCAAGCACAATTAATTTCGGTGATTCCGGTAACGAACACCGACCAATTTAAAAATAAATTTGACGCTGAAGCCAAACAGTGAAGAAAACTTGTGGAAAAGTACCCAAAAGTTAATAATAAAATGAATTTATGAATGAATGTAGTCTTCTCTGATGTCACCTTGGTTTAATTACGCACACTAAAGTAGGATAATTAGATTTAAACTGATGAATGACATTTCCCGCTGTGGGTGAGAAAAACATCACGCTTTTCAACTATTTTCATCAACTCAAAAACTATTGCGTTTTGTAATATGTGTAATGTTTAATACACATATTTACACTTCACCGACTATGTCTGTGATAGCAAACTAAGTTTTTAATAATATAATATGTATCGTAGGCAAGATCTGTAGTAATGCTGGTTATTGTGTGACCTAACTAAGACGCCAGGACATTCTTATTATATTTTGTTAACTGCTTAAATTTTGAAATAAATATATTATTATTTATTCAACCCTGTACAGCTTAATAGTTCCCGTGGACAAAGCCAACACACAAAACTAAACATATTAAATTCGTAAAATAAAAATAACCGCAAAATACAATATGATGGTTTGTGCTTCGTGTTTACTACTTATGAATAAGAAGCTTTAGAAAAGATTTTCTTTTCAATATTTTCCAAGATTTACTATTCAAGTTTTAATTAAATTACTTTATCCTACATCAACTTTGAAGATGAATGTCTCATTTTCTACTTGTTTTAAAAAGTAGCTGTCCATCTATCATTTTATAAAAAACTTTATTTTGCTTATTCTAATAATAATTTAATTGCTAATAATAATAATAAATGGTCGTTGTTTTCAAAAAGCAACGACCACTAATTTGTTTCTGAATATTTATTGTTGAATGTAAAAGAGAATAAAAGGCTTTGAATAGAAATAAATTGGCTATTTTGATTGGTCTATTTTGAAGTCATTTAGTTTGATGGTTCAAACCGTTACGTTCGTGAATTCCAGCTATAAAACATAATAATTTGATGCAGGTTGGGTGTGGAGGGCTGGCGCGCGTGGGTAGATAAAAGTAGACTGTAAGTTGGACTCCGAAGACCGATTTGAATATGATATTCGAGAGCTGTTTATAGAGGTTGATGTATTTCTATGAAAATCAAGAGAATAAATGTATTATTAGTTTCTGACTGGACTTTCGGTTTCGAGATAAAAACGAATCGTTTTTTTCATGTTCAGTATTTTATGGTTTTTTTTTTTGGTTGTGGGTAAAATCATCCAATGACATCTCCCGCATCTCACTGACTA
This sequence comes from Leucania comma, assembly GCA_958295575.1. Classification (NCBI taxonomy): domain Eukaryota; kingdom Metazoa; phylum Arthropoda; class Insecta; order Lepidoptera; family Noctuidae; genus Leucania; species Leucania comma. The sequence continues at coordinate 10,579,288 of OY282469.1, forward strand.
AAAAACCACCCCGTTCCTTCGTTGCCTTAGATACCAGGGCTGAGCTTTCCTTTCAGAAGCAAGCCCTTGGCCCCAATAGGCTTCGACTCTGCCTGCCTGCAGCTAGCAGGCTGGGTCTCTACGCTTTGCTGGCAACTCCTTGAGACGCGCGGGAACAGTGCGCGCCGTCGACGACCTGGGCTTGGTCCGGATGGTTACCGGACGGTCTGACAGCGAGCTACCCATAGCTCACCTTCCGCAAGTCCGCGCCTACGTTGGCTGGAAATCAGGATCGGAATCGGAATCCCCGCGGCGGCTGGGCCGTGTGGGCCTCCTTCTTTGCTAGCATTACTGCTTCGCAGAAGGAGGCGACCGCCTGCCATCCCTCCTCGCTTCGGACCATGGCCCGTACCAGGGCCTGGCGTGAGAGATCATCGCTGCCGATCGCCCTCACGAGAACACGGCGATGCTCTACCCAAGCGGGGCACACTTCGACCGTGTGCTCCGGGCAGTCCACACAGTGGTGGCACCCGGGCGTCGGTTCCGCACGAAGCCGGCACAGGAACCTCCCGAACTTACCGTGTCCGGGGAGAACCTGTGTCATGCGGAAGGTTAGGACGCCGTGAGGTCTTTCCAGTCACGCCTCAAAGAGGGGCCTTACCACCATAATTAAGGTGTGCCCTGCTCTGGGTTGCGACAGTCGCAGTCGCCATTTCACCATGAGATCCCGCCGGAACTCTTTCCGCCATACCTCGATTTGTCGTGGCAGTGGACTTTCGCCTCGGCGTTGCATCTCCACGAGCTTATCGTGCATGTGTGCAAGGTCTGTTGCCTCTAGATCCCATGGTGGCAGGCCAGCAAGGAGGCTCGCCGCTTCGCAGGAAACCGTGCGGTATCCCCGCACTATCCGTATGGCCATGACCCTCTGGCTCGCGTTCAGTTGGTTCTTCGGCTTTTTCCTCAGCGTGGGCGCCCGTAATAGTGCTCCATAAAGGGCCATGATTTGTCATTTTTTTTTATGATGGAAAAACATCCAATCACTTCTTCCATCCTAGGATGAAGCGGAATGGGCGTGTCAGCCTTTTACCAACTAAAATCACACCTATTTTCTTTCTTTGCTCTTTGTGTTTCAGGACCAAGGGTTTCCTTTGCGGAAGCTAACCCATGGCCCCAGTAGGCTTCGGCCCTGTTGAGCCCCAACGGTATTGCTGACATCTCTTTGAGGCGTGCGTGGATCTCTCGAAGACTCGGTCGCCGTATCGCCGACCGGTCGGCGATACGGTGAGCTACCCATTGCTCGTAGTCTGCAATCTCAAGCCTACTGTGGGTAGAAGTCGGGGTCGGGTCCTAGCGTAGCCGTCTCCTTCGCTAGCATTACTGCTTCGCATAAGATGGCGAACACCGGGTGTCCAGGTAGCAACTGCTATCCAGCTGAACGGCCGAATCTGAAAGTGAATTCAAGAGCACTACAGTATAATTTAAAAAGAAAATGAGACTGATTTATTAAGATTGATTAGTTATTTCCCCACGAAAACATGACCTTACGAGTACAAAGGTGTTTCAGGTTTGGGCCGTAAAAACTAGTTTCTATCAAACTCTATTGAATAGACTCAAAAGTCTAGACTATAGGAGTGATTTATGACTTGATTTTAAACTTGTTTGGGTACATATGACCTCAAAAATCCTCGACCTTTCTGATCTGCCTACCGTATTTATTTTGTACTAGTTTCTACCAACAGCTTCACTTAAAGTCAAAGTATAAAATTCCAAAAACATGCCTTCGGAACAAAAAGTATCCAGTAAAGTACAACACAATAACAACACATACATACATAATAGAACAACATAGAACAACACAGAACATTACGGTATCCAAATGTCATCTAAATCCGTTCAGCCGTTTAAGCAAGAAGGAGTAACACACACACATACAAACGTTCGCCTTTATAATTAATAATAGCGTGATTTTCAAAACTACCGAGTGTTTTGATTTGTAGAAAGGATAATATTGAAAAGTAGAATGAATAAAAATCTAAAACGTGTTATGTTGTCAAGTTTTATTTGTTGTGAACCCATTAAGTGATATAATTTATCTTCGCTAGCAAACTGTCCCTTGACCGCAGTTACTTAACAGTCATTAATCATATTTTCCGAAATACTGGGTTTGTTTTATACGAAAAGTGTTGGTGAAAGTATGAAGTACGTGAATGTTTTAAGTCATGGTAAACAATATTTTTTACTTAATCTATAATTGAGAAAAAATATTTTTTGTCACAACTACATAATAAAATTTATTTATTTGACACATTTTAGACAAAAATATTGATAGTTTCTTGGCTCTTGTACAAGGATAATAATGATATCCTTTGTTACAGAAGCGAGACCATTCAATATACAGGGTGTGTAATAAGTAAAATATGTGTGATAGACGAACAACAAATAACTTCGATCATAGCATTCAGAAAATAATTATACTCGTACTAAAAGAAATAAAGATAATGTGTACAGGAATTATCGGCAGTAGGTCTTATGCCCCATGAAAAGTGTCTAATGGACCTCTGCGAGTTGGCTTCAGTACCTCGTATGCCTTTCAAAAGTTTAAGACCCCAGGATTTTTCTTTTGGTGGTGTATAAAATCGTCCAATGACATCTCCCGCCCTTGGGTGGAGCGGGAGATAGTGTCAGACTCTTACTGACTAAAAACCCACTCCGTTCCTCCATTACTTGTTATACCAGGGTCGAGCCTTCCTTTCAGAAGCAGACCCTTGGCCCCAGTAGGCTTCGACCCTGCCTGCCTGGTAGCAGGCTGGGCCTCTACGGAAGATCCCAGGGCCCTGAGATAAATAGATATATAATTAAAAAAAATAACAAACTAAGTATATCGTTACAAACGATAATAAAAGCGTGTTGAACGTATTTTTTGTTACCACATGAAATGGTAATGTAGTATGTGTAATAAAGTTAATGAAAGGGTGCTAAAAATAATTATTTCAAAAAGTAACGTGTTTATGTAATCAAAATGTAATGTGTACGGACGTCTATCACGCCAGGCGTGAACCGCACGCACCGCGTGAAAACATGTCAAACAAAAGTGATTGACACGCGAGTGCGTGCCGTATTGCCGTCATAACATCGATCATTAGTTTGTTTTCCTTTAAAAGTAGGTAGATCAGTCTTCTAGGGAGTAGGTTTACGTCAGAATTGAAGCAAATGGGTATTGAAAAAGCAATCTCTCACTTGCCAGTTTACGCCTGAAAACTCTACCTTGTAGCGTTTTCATGGTGAAATGGCGAGAGCGATTGTCGCAACCTCGTGCTGGGCACGCCACGATCGAGGCGGTAAGGCCCCTCTTTGAGGCGTGTCTGGAAAGGCCCCACGGCGTCGTCACCTTCCGTTTGGCGCAGGTGCTGACCGAACACGGCAAGTTCGGTCCGTACCTGTACAAGATTCGTGCGGAGACGACGCCCGGGTGTCGCCACTGTGCGGACCGACCGGTGGACACGGTGGAGCACACAGTCGAGGTGTGCCCCGCTTGGGAAGAGCATCGCCGTGTCCTCGTGGGGGCGATCGGCGGCGACCTCTCGCGCCGGGGCTTGGTTCAAGCCATGCTCCGGAGCGAGGAGGAGTGGCAGGCGGTCGCCTCCTTCTGCGAAGCAGTAATGCTTGTAAAGGAGGAGGCCGACCGCATTAGGCAAAGGCGCACACGCCGCCGCCGCCGCCGGGTTTCCGATCCCAATTTCCGGCCACCGTAGGCGCGGGCTCGCGGACGGTGGGCAATGGGTAGCTCGCTGTCCGTCCGTCCGGTAACAGACCGGTCCGAGCTCAGGTCGTCTACGGCGCGCACCGTTCCCGCGCGCCTCAAGGAGTTGTCAGCAAACTGTAGCGGTCCAGCAGGGCCGAAGCCTACTGGGGCCAAAGGTTATGTGAGACTGTCACCAAAGGCCCCAGGATAAAGGCAAGGAACGGAAAGGTAGGTTTTTAGTCAGTAAAAGTCTGACACTGTTTCCCGCCCCACCCAAGGGCGGGATTCGTCATTGGATGATTTTACCTACCCAAAAAAAAAAAAAAAAACCTTGTAGCGTTTATTCCCTTTTAAACTAGCCACAACTCTATCAGTTTTTGACAGCACGGTTGGTTGCGTACCACAATCTAAAGTCCTGCACAGAACAAATATTTTTGTATGACCTATTGGTATTTGTTTCGAGTCTGGGAGTTTTGTATGGTTGTGTACACGCACACAACATAGGAATAATACTTGACGTGCTGCAACGTTTTAAAAAAAATGAACTATGTATGTGCACGTTCCAAACTATAGAGTAATATAATATAATAATATATTCGTTTATTTTATTTCATAAAAGCCAGATACAATTTGTTCATGTCAGTCGAATATAGAATAAATGAAGTACAATACAACGCTATATATTACTTGAGACGAAGTGAACGTCTGTGTCCGTGCTAGTGTAAACTGTGTTACAGACACAGGCGCCTTCTCCATAGATCTCTATAGATTAAAATGTGCAAGAAACTCCATACTCCAGCAAGAATGTTTATATCAGGGAGGTTTCGAATGTTCGTGTTTCGCATCATTTCAAATACTCGTATTCGCATCAAACAATGCGAATGTTTTGCGAAAGCGAATGTCGAATGTAAGCAAGTCGAGACAAGTAGGAGTGGGCAGAGGTATCGGGTTATCATCGCGTGTTTGTTACTTTGTTTCTAGTTGTCACTCTTGTCACTTGTCGATCGATCAATAAGCAGGTATTGTGATTAAGTAAATTACCACAGTTTCGAGTTGTGGGTTATTTTAAGCTAGGATAAGTTGTTTAGAACTTTATTTTTATATTATGGCGCCGGGGAAGAAAAGTGAAATATGGTGAAATTTCACACCAATTGATCGAGATCATTCCAAGTGCCATATTTGTGAAAAAGTATATTCACGCGTTGGGCGTTGGTATTACTTCGGGTCTGCGAGCTCATTTGATAGCTGTTCATGTCGAGGAGTTCCAATTGTTAATAAGTGCTGAAACAGAGGTCCAGGCTTCTAAAATTATCATTTCTATATCAAAACAAAAAAAAAAAAAAATATCTCAACATTCGCATTCGCTTTCGCGAATGTCAAAAATATGACATTCATAACATCCCTAGTTTATATTTCTTGTTTTAGTTGTCATACAGTTGCAAATTGATATTTGTATCTAACTTATTGACAACTCTATGTAAATATACAGGAGACCTCATCGTTTTCGTTTCCGTGCATTCTCAAGTTTTGCTTTGATAACTTCAATATCAGCTTCTGCTATTCACCAAGCAATCCAATATCGCACCAAAAACAAAAATGGAAAAATGAAATCTGGAACACAGAATCAAATAAAATTTTATGTAACATCCCGTTTTTTAGTATCCAATACAGAGTTGCTTTTGTCTTTATACTGCATTTTTAAGGCACAGTGAAACTATGAAGTATGGTATCAAAGGGAATAATGTTTCATAGGTAACACAAACATGGAAAGCATTGTTCAAGCACTTTTCCTGTAAAATAGAGACTTTTCCAGTTGCCACAGACAGAAAATTGATTGTGTCATACCTATTCCACAAAATAAGTAAAAAGTAGAAACCTATTCTGAAAATTTAAATAATTTATGGAATTTAGTTCATAGTTCATATTATATACATATTTATTAAATAATACATTTTTATGCAAATTTATGACATTTGGCCAGAAAACTTTAATGAATACAGCACATTGACTTTATGCGTAAAAATATTTAGGTAACATTTTTTTTGGTTATTTTATATTTAATAGATTTAAACCAAGGTTTTTTCAAAATCAGTTAATATTTCATAGCCACGCTTGCGATGTTGTTAAACAGCAGCGTTAAATATTCGTGATGAATTATAGGAATAAATGAAGATAAACAAAACAACTGTCACCGTGCCAATATCCTTTATATTTTGTAAAGGCCCTGATCGACGGGTGAGTAAAACCGCGGTCCTAAGGCTCGTCGATAAAGCTCGCCGGTGTATCATTGCAACACGAACGACCAGCCTGGCTCGCGGATCGTCGTGTTTGCTTCATTTTCTACTCGGCTCGTCGTTCAAAACTGTTTTACACGCTAGCCGAGCAGCACCAACGAGCCGCGAGTAAAACCGACGTTCTTTAAAACCGCGGTATTGGCTCGTACGTCGAACACCCACTAAGACAAGGTCCTTCACCACGTTGGTCTGTCGGTCTGTACGCAATAAACACAAAAAAAACTGAACTGAATTTTATACCGTTTTTACTAATAGACAGAGTGTTTCATGAGAAAGATTTTGTTGTATAATATTAATATGCATATCATAGTAATGACATGTAAATAAACGCCAAGAATTTCAAAGATTTATAATGCCCATACGAAAGAGGGGCGGGTTACTAGTCTATTATAAATTACTTTGCATACTCTACTTCATAGGTTCGTATTATATAGTAATTTTAAATTTATACGTGGTTAAGCAACATAAATAAAATGGTATTTCTGTATGTTTCCTAAGAAAGGTACCTATATTCAAAACTGTATGTTATTTATTTATTTACACGTCCTTTATTACACGTCTGGCGTTTACTGTTTAAATATAAATAAATCTCCTTGTAATTACTGTCGTGCATACAATAAACGAGTGGCGTAGAGCGTTAAGAGCTTTTTATGTCATAATATAATGGGCTGAAGCGACATTTTATTGGCTGCATTGGCTTTGTCTACGTCCACTAAAAAAAATATGTGGATTGTTTCATGTTTTTTGCTGTATTCGTGGTTTACAAATAAAGAATACACATTTCTTTATCTATATTTATAAAAGGAGAAACTGTCTGACTGTTATTTCAACGCACAGCTAAGGCCTCTTGCCCACGGTGACTTTTTGTAGCGATGCTGCCGCGCGTTTCGAAAGCGCGCGTACTATCGTGCGTTAATTACATTTGCAAAGTGCTGTAGAAAAAATGCCAACGCGCTACTTATGCGCTACAGCATTGCGACTGTATTGATGCGAACGCGCTACAGCATCGCTGCAAAAAGTCGCCGTGGGCGAGGGGCTTAAAACTATTTGTACTAGGAGCGTAAAATTTTGCACAAGGTTTATTTTATGACGTAGACGAGCGCGCCATTTTCAAAAATTTAGGGGGTTTAAAGTTTAGTTTATTATATATTTAGTAGATAATTTAGTTTTTTTTTTATTATTGATAGGTTCGCGCTCGCTGATGGAAAGCGACGATACGGTCGACGATGGAGCGCGCTTACCTAGAAGAAACCTATTCACTCTTGACTTAAAGATTTCCAGTATAAAATTGTTTTTCGTGTCTCTCCAAAGACAGCGTTTTTCATTGAAACTGCGCAAGCGGAATTTAATGCAGTTTTCACCATTATTTTGAACATTTATATTGAAACGTTTATATTTACAAAAGTCACCGTGCGAAGCAGTATTGAGTGACAAGTCATTTACTATTTATAAATGTAGATTTAGGCAACAATTGGTAAGAAATAAACAAAGTTAATGTATTCCCTCAGGCTTTGTGGTTAATGAGAAACCTTACTTGAAATAAACTTTTTAGAAGTACCTAACTCTCTTAGTTTGTTTGGCAATAAATACAGAATACACAATTATGAAAACGGAGACAAACAGCCTACTAATTTAACTTTAGGTACGAGAACCGAGGTCGGAACAAATTGAGCTAATAAAAATACTACTCATTAATTTGGCAGATATGTACATCCATAATTATTATTTACGACAGTATACGTATTTTATGGTATTTTTCTAAAAACGGTAGTGGCCGGCTTTAGTGTCATTCATTTTATTTTATTTTATTTATTGGGGAAAACAAACAATAACTCACAGAGTATTACATAAAGAAAGAATTTAAAATAGTCTAACAAATGTGATATCAATAACGTTTTCCACATATAAAAACGAGAGACATTAATTTGGTTTTTTTGGTTTTCATTAATTGGTTCATTTAGGTATATTTGGCTCAATTGGCGTCTGTAGAATGTCTGAATGAAAGGTCATGATGTTGATTCCTGAGTTGAGACTCGAAACAGACTGTACGATTAATTAATTATTTCAAGGCTTTTGTGTGATTTGTGTTTTTTATAATTTAAAGTGTGATACAGTATAAGCTCGTAGCGTGAAGAATTATTATTATTATTATTACAGCTAGCCTGTATTGTCCCATTGTTGGGCAAAAGCCTTTCTCCATTCCTTCCAATGATCACGATTCTTCGCTTTCTGTTTCTAACTCCCAACCTCAAGGAAGACATTCAGGTCGTCCCGCCATCACCTTCGCAGCCCCGTGTGACGCTTGAGAAAGTACGGTATAAAAGTAATAGTTTGTTTGTAAGATAGAAAACATGTAGTACAAGTATTATAATCTACGATTCCGAAAATTACTTTACAGATTGACTCTTTTGAAAGAGCGAGAAAATTTGTTTATTTGTGCGTCAATATAGAATTTACTAAAACTAAACATATAGATGTGTGTATGAAAAAAAAGCTGTGGGGCCAAAAAGGTGCCTGATTTTGTTTGTGGTGTCTTCTAGGTAAGCGCGATCCATCGTCGACCGTATCGTCACTTTCCATCAGGTGAGATAGCGGTCAAGCGCGAACCTATCAATAATAAAAAAAAAAAAAAAAAAAAAAAAAAAAAATGCTTAAAAACTAACATATAACGAAGCGCTGGTGTATAAACAATGACTATACTGCCTCCTAATTAAGGGCCGGTTGTAGTCACTGTTTTTGTTTTTGTATGAGCTCCGCCCGGGACTGTGTCGACTTCGCGGCCCAAAAACTGCGGTTTTATTTATATATATATTTAAATAAATATAAACATTAACTATTCAAGATTTTTGTTTTTGCGAAGCGCTTTTAAATAACAAGCTTTATCTTTTTTGAACTTTCAAATATTTCTGTAACCTAATCTCGAAAACACATTTGAAATCGTACATTAGGGTCAGATTCCAGTTTTTTTTTATGTATCAAGCTAACTAATTTATATCATGGTTTTATTTTTGCCAAGCGCTTGGTCATATCCATATGGTCAATTTAAATAAAATATTTTTTTATGGTGTTCTCTCCTGTATTTGGATTTTCACAGGTTTAAAAAAGTTCAAAATGAGTAGAACCTGGCCTTAAATACTTATTTATTTCAGCAATTTATGTAGGTACAGACACACATTTATATATAAAAATAAAATTAAAGTGCCTGTTTGTAATATCAAACTAATATTTTTTTACAGAATGCATATGTAAGTATATTCAATACCTACTACAGCAACAATGCAAATTTTTCAGTTTTTGCCTGTCGGTCTGTTTGCTCCGACTGATTTTTGAAAAGGCTGGGTCGATTTTAGCAGGTTTTTCTCTGGTAGAGACCTGATTTTTTGCGGTAAGGAGTAATTTAGGCGATGTTTACTTTAGAAAAAGAATTAGTGTCAAATGTATGTAGGTATAGATACTAATATCGAAGAGAACTAATATAGAAGAGTTTGTTTGAATGTGTTAGCATTAGGAACGGTTCGAATTGAAAAATCTTTAAGTGTGGGATAGACCATTTATCGAGTAAGATTAGGTTATATAGCTTCTCTCTACGACGCACGGGAGCGGAGTGCTCATCAAAAACGCGGGTGAAACCCCGGAGGACAGCTAGTCATCGAATAACTCTGCCTACTCTGTGAGAAGCGAGCGGAAGTTTCAGATTATTTATGAATAAAACCTACTTGAGTTCTTTTAGTTGCCTTTAATTTCAGGGTCGAACTCTTTCGAATAATCCAGTAAGTATATCAAAGAAATGTCAGGAAAACCGCAGGAGCCCAGCAGAGCAACGAGGAATTTCTGAAAAAGAAACCAATGGTCCTAGAACGCAGAGAGCAACGGAATGATACAGTTCTGGTTTCAGCGAATAAAAGTCTGACACGCCCTCCCACTCTACCCAGGAGCGGAAGAAATCATTAGTTAATTTCCTCCTCCTCCTTAGCCCTTCACTCTTGACAGAGTGGTCGTGGTTGACAATGTTGCATTTTCCTCCATTTGTCACGGTTTACAGCGTCTTGGGAACTCTGGACTATGGAGGTTTTTGTTGCAGCTTCCCCTCTACTTGATTATTTTCTACCTCAAAAAAAGTCCTAGCCCATTAAGCCCTAGCTGGCTTCGTCAATTTTGCAATAATTTTCCGCTAGTTTCCACCACAATTTTGGTTACTATGTTCCAGGGATCGTAAAAACTGTTGATACGATTTTTTACACAGTCGTTTACGCCTCATCAGCCCCTTATTTATAAAGACTTTTCCTTTACTCCATCATACTTAGCGTGTGTGGTAGGCACTCACATTTTGGGCGCCTCGATTTTTTGGTTTCTATCTTTATAAGTTCAAAGATATTATTAACGTCTTCAGACTCGTAAATCTGTCAATCAAAAAAATAAAGCAGATTTATATTTTATGGTTGATTAAATCAGATATACTCGTAATTGTGAGTATACCTACGAATCTGTTCACTGACCAGATAATATAATTTTTTTGCGTTAAGTATTCTAGTTTTAGAAGCCTCTAATTTCATAAAGGCACTGGTTTGAATGTTATATAACTTTAATTTTGGCATTCGAGACACGTAGTTGAAGCATTTTTGTTTTAATGACTGGCAACTTCGAGTTTTCTTGATTATAGACGTGAGAATGAAACATGCATATAAAAAGTCCATGAGGTGTTCTTTATGGTTTTTGCTATAGATATTTTTTTATTGCAGATAGTATAATTTAAGTTAATTTACAGCAATTGTCTTTTTGATTACAACGCCGACACTCTGTTTGGAAATAAATCAAATGCTTATAAACTGAACATATAAACACAATTTTTCAAATCTCTTTCAGGAAACTAGTGAGAGAATTAATGACTCGGAATGTAGAGATAAGTAACACTGCCCTGAGTGCGAGTTGTTTTTAAGTGTTTACGTTAACGTGATTGGAACGTTTACCGAGATTGACTTTCTGATTGGTTAAGAGCTTGGAGCGGGCCAATCAAAGCGCTGAACGTCACCAACGTTGACACATTTGTGGCGACACAAACGTTGACACATTTGTGACGTTCGGCGCTTCGGCGCATTAATTCGCACTAGGTACTCTGAAGCAACGGAGTTTCCTCTGTTACACGTAGTGGTGTTATTCATAGTTATCTCGAACCAGTTCAGATACTGTTTAAAATACATGAGTAACATAATATTTTAGGTAGAATTCATACTAGTTTCATTCCTGTTTGGGATTTACATACTTTTTTTTTTTACAGATAAATATACACATTATAAACTTTTAACTTTGTCTTAAAACAAATACTTCAGGGTTTATATTGATGATTTATTTAGCTCAAACGTTCAAAGATGTAAAGACGCATTATCAAACATTATTTTTCTGATTTTTTGCCGATAACTTTGATAATATTTATGATATATTAAAAATCATAGGTAAAAGTATTGTAGCACTGTCGTATCTCGCCTACCTGCAGAACTCCGGACTCATAGGCAGAATATTGAAATAGCAATTGCAGTAGTGCTACTATGAGTTCTTAATGCGATCCATTTTACGACCTAAACTAAACTTTGAAAGGGATGGAACTATACACCGTTAAATTTTGATCGTTTTAATCTCGTGGAGGGTCGATCCAGTGCATAAAACACTATCGATTTGTAAAGAATAAATAAAAAAATTAAGTAATTTTTTTTCTAAAACTCGAATTAATATACGCATGTACGAAATTAATTTCTTTGAGTAAACGAGTCCTCGAGTAGTACGAATCCGAGTACCTTGTCGGTCGTTGCGTACTAACTACCTACAGGTCATTGGACTCGCCCAGCTGACATTTCCGTTGTAATTAATTTCATACATGCGTAAAAAAAGAAAAAAAAATAAAAGCAAAGAGAGAGAGAGGGATGGAGCTATACACTAGGGTGTCCTCCCTGTCTCTCTGTTTCTTGAGATCCGGGATCTTCGGTTACATCATCGGTCCACATTCTAGTTCTTAGTAATACAAAAAAAAAATATCACTGATATGAATTTTAAAGATTAACTAAGATTATCTTCATCAATAAATTACAGATTTATTTTTATTGCTACTATAAATAAAAAGTCACACCTCTTGTCGACCACATAGATCGTTGATAATTTGATTATTTAATTGTAAATTAAAGACATGTGGCGTGTCAGCCAAGTTTCCAAAGCAAAAGGGCAATAAACCAACCATATCTATACTACGGTCGGGCTCGTGAACGGAGGGCAATGGGTAGCTCGCCATCCGTCCATCCGGTAACAGACCGGTCCTAGCCCAAGTCGTTTACGGCGCGCAGTGTTCCCACACGCCTCAAGGAGTTGTCAGTAAACTGTAGGGGTCCAGTAGGGCCGAAGCCTACTGAGGCCAAGGGTTATGTGAAAATGAACCCCGGGGCCCTGGAACCAAGGCAATAAAGGAGCAGGGTAGGTTTTTAGTTAGTAAGAGTCTGACACTATCTCCCGCCCCACCCAAGGGCGGGATTTGTCATTTGATGATTTTACCTACCATAAGACAAAATATACACAAGACATCCAGACTCGGGACACTTATCTGTAGGCCAAACAAATATTTGTTCCATGAGGGAATCGAACCCACGACACGCTAGTGAAGCAGTCAATCGCTCAACCACTGCGCCGAACGTTCCGTCCAATCACTACAACCATAAAACAAAATCGCTTCTTTAAGACTACGCAACGGATTTTGATGCGGTTTTTTTAATAGATAGAGTGATTCAAGAGGAAAGATTATGTGTACAATACATGCATAATATACTTAATATCACCATTACACCCGTGCGAAGCTGGGGCGGGGCGCTAGTATTTTATAAGCCATTAAGAGAATTTTGCTATTTTTTATAATTATTTGTGTTTTGGGATGGATATTGTATTGTGTAACCGCATATTGCTTAAATGCTAAATGATATTTATTTAGCAAATAGGTTTAAAAAAAATTACACGTCAATTGCTTTCGTCAATTTAAACTAGATGAGGCCGGGGTTTCCTAGCTGACCCTGATAAACGCTGATCTCTCATCATAATTGCATTGTAATTAATTTATATACATTTTACATCAACTTCAGTAAACTTTCTGACCGCGTCATAGCAACTCCTTATTTTGTCATTAACGTCTTCGAATATTATTACTCTTAGGTTAAGGTCGTGGACTCAATACTCGTATCACGTGAATAACATAGTTTTACTTAATATCAATTCATAAACATATTATTTACATTATTTTACCATTGCCCGGCGGGATCTCATGGTGAAATGGCGAGAGCGATTGTCGCAACCTCGTGCTGGGCACGCCACGATCGAGGCGGTAAGGCCCCTCTTTGAGGCGTGGCTGGAAAGGCCCCACGGCGTCGTCACCTTCCGTTTGGCGCAGGTGCTGACCGAACACGGCAAGTTCGGTCCGTACCTGTACAAGATTCGTGCGGAGACGACGCCCGGGTGTCGCCACTGTGCGGACCGCCCGGTGGACACGGTGGAGCACACAGTCGAGGTGTGCCCCGCTTGGGAAGAGCAGCGCCGTGTCCTCGTGGGGGCGATCGGCGGCGATCTCTCGCGCCGGGGCTTGGTTCAAGCCATGCTCCGGAGCGAGGAGGAATGGCAGGCGGTCGCCTCCTTCTGCGAAGCAGTAATGCTAGTAAAGGAGGAGGCCGACCGCCTTAGGCAAAGGCGGACACGCCGCCGCCGCCGCCGGGTTTCCGATCCCAATTTCCGGCCACCGTAGGCGCGGGCTCGCGGACGGTGGGCAATGGGTAGCTCGCTGTCCGTCCGTCCGGTAACAGACCGGTCCGAGCTCAGGTCGTCTACGGCGCGCACCGTTCCCGCGCGCCTCAAGGAGTTGTCAGCAAACTGTAGGGGTCCAGCAGAGCCGAAGCCTACTGGGGCCAAAGGTCATGCGAGAGTGTCACCACGGGCCCCGGGACAAAGGCGAGGAATGGAAAGGTAGGTTTTTAGTCAGTAAAAGTCTGACACTGTTTCCCGCCCCACCCAAGGGCGGGATTCGTCATTGGATGATTTTACCTACCACAAAAAAAAAAAAAAAAATATATAATCATCATGATGGAGAAACGATGAAAAACGTGTGCATAATAAATAATATATTTTTGAAAATTATATATAAAAATGGATAGCTGTTCGTTAGTCTCGCTAAAACTCGAGAACGGCTGGACCGATTTGGTTCGTTTTGATCTTGAAACGTTCGTGATACTCCAGAGAAGGTTTAACGGTGAGAAAATATGGAAAAATTTACGAAAAAAGCCCCTTATCACAATATTCGGAGATTATTAGGCGATACGAAGTTTGCTGGGTCAGCTAGTTTTCTATACGAGTATAAAAATGAATAGCTGTTCGTCAGTCTCACTAAAACTCGAGAACAGCTAGACCAATTTAGTCAATTTTAATTTTGAATAATCGTGATACTCAAGGGGATGTTTAAACGGTCAGAAAATATCCGACAAAATATAGTAATATAAAAAACTTGTTTCCTTTGTTTGTTTGAATCCAAATAAAAACGCTTAAAGCGATGCTTTCCTAAATATTACTTCAGTGGTTTATTGAAAATTTACGCCTTTCTCGAATTTCTATGGGTAAAACGTGCTATTCCGGTTGTTTTAGTGTCTAAAGAGTTATTGAGTTGTTGAGAGAGAATAGCAAAGATTTTAACACATTTATATAGTATGCGATATTTTTTTTTATGTGAGAAAATCATCTAGTTACATCTCTCACTCTTAGGTGGAGCAGGAGGGTGTGTCAGACTTTTACTGTCTAAAAAACCCACTCTAGTTCCTTCGTTTCCTTTCCAGAGCCGAGACTTCCTTTTAGAAACAGACCTTCGGCCCCAGTAGACTTCGACCCTAGGCCCTTTACGGTTTGCTGACGCGAGCTGTGCCTTGAGGCAAGCGTGCAAATACGTACACATAGTATACAATCTAACCATTGATTCAAAACAACTGCAAATCGTTACTGCTTATATAAACAAAATAATCTTGATCAAGATTTAAGCAAACAAACACTCATCTAGCTATTGCATAATAAGTTTTAGCTGTTCTAGTCTGATGAGGTTTGGTAACGTGAGTCCTAAACAATCAAAACATTTTCATAATCCTGCTCTATTTACCATTAGCTAGACTTAGACCATGTAATCTAGCTAGATTAATTTACTAGAAACGTCTTAAGCATCGATTAATAAACAATAATACACAGTGGAGGCGTAACGACGACAATTATGAATTTTCATGCTGCAGTTATGTTCGCAATACGCGGAATATCAGGAGCGTAACTCCAGCCTTCGAGCGCAATCTCATTGCTTTTTTATTTCCATTTTATAGGGTACCTACGTACATAGTATTGAACCTGTCAGCCCAAAGAGATTCTTTCTCCAATAATATTGACCTTATTTTCTGTTATATTAAGATTAAAGGGCCACTTCGTAGTAAAATACATTGCTTTTCCTGTTCCAGTTGCGGTAGCGCTGTCATTCTTCATTTGCTGGGCACCCTTCCACGTGCAACGGCTCCTGGCCATCTACGGGAAAAGTTTGGAACACCCTTCAGACACCTTCTACCTGGTAAACTTGTAATTTTATAGCATTTACAAAGTAAGATTAAACTTTACACAAGTTGGCAAGGACGAAGCGTTTTGGGACAGGAGTTTTAAAAATTAGATTTTTCTAAGATTGTCCTGTGTAGTTGGATGTCTTTTTTATTTGAGCTTACAACTTCTTATCTTTAACGAGAGCTGATAAACTTTACAATTTAGAATCTCAAATGGAAACAAAGCGCAAAATTTACATTCCTGTTTCATTCCTTTAAGATCAGTCGGATTATGTATTATTTATGATTTTGATATTTATTGCTTATCGTTTGTTTTATGTGCAGGTATACATCGTGCTCACGTTTTTATCGGGGGTGCTATATTTCCTGTCGACAGCCATCAACCCCTTCCTCTACAACATCATGTCAAATAAATTCAGAAACGCCTTCAAGGTAAGATTTTGTAACATTTTTATGATTGATCTACTTGTATTGTTACACCGCAGTACCCCATTTTTCATTTTACAACAGTCTTTGTTATTAAAACCATAAAAACATTTTGTTAAAAAGTATTCTCAAGGGTTTTATATTACGTTATAATGATGGAGCATGTCGACCTCTTTGCAGTTTGTTTGTATTTTAAAACAACTTGATCACGAAAAATTCAGGAAAGTGGGAAATTTAAACTTTATTTTTCGCTAAGCTAAAAGTTAAAAATTTACAGCATTTTATGGTTTTATCTGCAGTATTCAGGCCAGCAGCCGGCTGAGTGAGCACAAACAAAATAAAAAACAAACTGCATTGTATTCTATGTAGGTATACAGAATGTATATAACTACATAGAATATATGTACCGTGTATGTAGTTAAATATATATATGTACCACAAACGAATACCATAGATCCAGTAAATGATTCTGGACCACCCATGGTGGAATTTTTCATCGGCTTTTCTTAATTAAAAATAATCTTTATGTTTTTTTAATTTAAACGGTATAAAATCTTTATTTTAATATTTTTAGTGAAAAAAAAAATAATTATACTTCTGAAATTAAAAATGGTTTCAGGTTGATTAGCATAACGATTTTATCAAACCCTATTAGTATTGAATTACTTTTTAATAATTTAAAAATCTGGTATACTGAAAATGTCATCGAGATTGGTTAGGATAACGGTTTTATACAATTAAAATTTAAAAAAGAGCAGATATTTTTTTTAAATTTAAGAATACAAAATGACTCGTATTCCACAAAACTAATGATTCCTATGTCTTTCGAAGGAAAGAGATACAGTTCGATTTCACGATTTTATTATCCGCATCTACCCTTACGTGTGGCGAGTGGCGACATATTAAATTCATAGTGCCGAACGTAAACAGACATAGCGAGTAAATTCGTTTCGTTGTTGCTATGTTTTTGGTATTTACCGTAATTTATTTTGTTTATCGATATTCAGTCTCTTCGGAATACAGCTTTCATCGTCTCATTATCAACTGCGGGTAAGTAAACATTGGCGACAGTTGGGACTGCCATCGTTATCACTTAGTTGTTTGTTATAAATAACCGTTTCACGAGCCACTGAAATCAAATAATATTCCGGAAAATGGTCGAAATAAAACGCTTGCTTGTATTAGCGTCCAAAGAAATGGCCTTGTTTTCTTTACTTTATCAGTTTATGAAATGGAATGGAAGACATTCGAATTTGGAACGGATCACTACGATATAGGTTGTTATCCTTTGAAAATTACGTTTTAGGGACTAGTTCCTTTCTGCTTTGCTAACATATCTACCGAAATTGATAAAGAGTTTGGTAATAGGTAGTAATTCTAGCTTTTCCTGTTGACTAAATCGGAATGTTCCCAATGGCGGGCAGCGTCGGAGGCTTCGCTATCAATAGTCTACAGATCTGAAGATTCGTACACACCCGTGGTTATATTCACCACATTGACCCATTTTCTCGTTGACCCTACAACTTGTGCCGAGAGATAAGGAGCTTTGGGTATTTAACTCGCTAAATACACACAACAGCCTGTACTTGACTTAAGAAAGAGGAAATTTTAATGGAACAGTTATGGAACAGAACAGAGAAATATCCGTTAATTTATTCAAAGTGGATCATTAATGGGTACAACAGCAGTTATTTCGCAGTTTTGGGGCTTTACGTGCGGTGACGGTACAGTTTGGCCAAGCTGGACAAAAAACAATTCAACAGCATCCATTTCGCTGTAGCGGCTTGGTCATGTCGTTTCACTCGTAAATCTCTAACCGAGTTGTTACTGTTGTTGAATTATTAATGACTGCATTTTTAGGGTTCCATACAACCCTATTAAAAAAACTCCGCTGTCTGCCTGTCTGCCTGTCTGTCTGTCCGTCTGTCACCAGGCTGTATCTCATGAACCGTGATAGTTAGACATTAGAAATTTTCATAGATGATGTATTTCTGTTGCCGCTATAACAACACAAAAAAATAGACATTTAAGGAGGCTCCCATACAACAAACGTGTTTTTTTTGCGTGTTTATATGTAGATGGCGGAATCCTTCATGCGTGAGTTCGACTCGAACTTTCAACACACAGATTTGTTTGGCTACTTCTTATTACTTATAGCTAACTCGTATTAGGTATCCCACTGCTAGGGCAAAGGTTTCCCTTTTCTCAATCAAATTGTTAAGAAAGACCTCCAGTCGTGGGACTGGGCAAAACATATCTGCCTCATATCTAACGAGCTGTGCCCGTAAAACACAGAATTGGTGCACGGGCACAGTAAGGCGGGATCTAAAATTTTATAGACATTGCTCTTGAAATTCTCGCATTTATATAGAGTATTCTAATCTCAGTCTCGATTCGACAAAAACATCTCTAATTTCTCCAAAATTTGAAAAGTTTTTGTCATTGATCTTCGTTGAGATGAGAATTGGTTTTTAGATTGTCATGTAACAAAATTGAACCTAATTCTTTCGACATGATTATCAGAATCGGTTAACATAAAATTACTGCAACAAAAATTCCAATTCAGTAGGACTTAGAATAGAAGCAAGACCATCACCATATCAGTTGCTTATTATTCAGCACAGGTTGCTGGAAAGCAGATAGAAGATATAATTAAGGTCAGCTGTTTGCCTTGAGGTTAGCAGGAGATAGGGTGAACATCTAACACCTACTTATGTTATATCTGCATACTAGCCTTTGTTGGCGGCTTCGCTCGAATAAAAGTAGGAAAATATTTCAAAGGGACATACTCCCGGGACAAAAATTATGCTACAGACCATTCTAGGACATGGTTTAACCATGTTATTCAAATCCGTACGGTCGTTTCAAAGTGAAGGAATATAAATCAGATTATATTATACACTGTTAAATTTTGGTCGTTTTAATCCCGTGGAGGGCCGATTCGGTACATGACATACTATCGATTTGTAAAGATAACATTAAAAAATAAAGTACTTTTTTTCAAAAATATACGCATGTACGAAAATATTGTCTTAAGTAAACGAGTCAATGACCTTGTACCTACGACAACTACCTAGTTGTCGGTTGTTGCATACTAAAGTTCATTGTCCTCGCTCAGCTGACGTTTACTTAAAGAAAATAATTTCGTACATGCGTAAATTAATTCTAGTTTAAAACAAAGTACTTTATTTTTTAATTTTCTCTTTACAAATCGATAGTGTTTCATGTACCTAATCGATCAAAATTTAACGGTGTATTATGAGTACCTAATGTAGAGAGAGAGGGTGAATGTATGTTTGAAGATAAGAATAGGTTGCGAGAAAGAGCTCAAAATATTTCGCAAAATAGAATTTTCAATACTGCAATGACATGATTCCAATAAAGGATAATGTCAGAAAAACAAATAACAGAAAACTATTAGAATGACATCGCATAACAAAGAAAATATATTGTACTGCGATGAGCCGACAGGCTGTCATTACATGAAACAATTTAATCAACTTTGCGTCCATATTGCGTCCAATTCGGCATCTAATCCTGTTTTGGAAATCCGAACTGGTTCTGTTACAAACAATTAGATCACAAGCTATGTTTCAAATCTATTTCGGTATAGGGTAACTGCGAACAACGGACAAACAGGCTGATGTATTCCGAACTAAGGCTACGGCTATAGTGAATAGGCTCTTAAAACTAGTGCGCCCACTATCAACGATTGCATCACTGCTTACCTGATTGTGGGATCGCATTCAAAAAAAGAACGGATACTTTAATACTCCCTTGTCCCACTACTGGGCAAAGGTTTCCTTTCATCCAACGATCACAATTCCCTGCTTCTTCTGTCTGACATCCGTTTTGTTCCCCATCTGCTTGGTAGTCTTTCGTGGCTCCATGTCGTGTTTTTTCAAGGCACTGATACTCAGTTTTTTGGGCCACACTTTTTAAGGTTGAGGCAGACCTATCCTGCAAAATTTTATTTAAGTTAGACAGCCTTTAGAGCAACATCAGCGTTAAATTTGCATATTGGCGCTATAATAATTCCGTCCTGTTTAAAAATAACTTAAAATAACTTCAATCCGTAGAACTGTCAACTCGGAGTCAATATCCGCTCTCACGAAGACGAAGTGACATTAATCATTGTCAGTTCGTCAGTTAAAGGTTAACTCATCCGAGATTCTGGAGTTATAAAACGCAATGTCTGGAATAGTGACACAGGTATACCGAAAACCTCAAAATGTAATTAGAGAGAGACCCTTTTGGAATGTTAGTAACGTGTGAGCAAACATTTTACTTCGTCATGTCGGAGTTGAAGTGCGGTTCGCTACAGATTTTACAGTCAGTGTGAATCCGTGTTAATTGTTCCGTTACCAATTAAGCTGAATTGTATATAATCGGTGAAAAAGGCGAAAAAAATTATAATAGCAAATATTATAGCAGTGTACATCCTTCCGTGAGCATTCACAAGCGTTAATGTGGTTGTGAACATTTTGATGTGAGTCATGATTGTGTGTGTACCTTTACTTAGTTATTTCCTGGTAAGTGGACAGGACAAAATTGATTTTTTAGATAAGGAAAGCATGCATAGATAGGTATCAAAGGAAGGAGCTAGAGGGGGCCTTTGCCCGAAGGCACTTCAATCCCATTATTGCTTATTGCTGTTATTGTTAACGGTATCGTTTTTTAATTTAGAAATAAAGGCTTTATCGCTGATAATTATTTTTTAAAATCATTTCTTGTCCCCAAAAACCTCTCCCAAATTCAAGAAAAAATAAGAAAAATATTGACTCCTATTAATTTTGAACAACCTATGATCACTCTGTATGGAAAGTGTAATTTTTTTTAGGCGTTGAGAATGGATTTTGCGCACGTAGAAGTAATTTTTAAAATATGATCATACCATTCCGTTACAACCTATATAAGCTCTTTTTACACAAGAACAACTTCTGCCAGCGGCTTCAACAGGCTGAAAATTTAAAAAAATATATGCCTATGTTATTCAGTAATAAAGTATCTGGCTATTTATAAATATCTAGTGACAGAATTTTTAAAATCGGTCGAATAGTTTTTTAATTTATTCATTGCAAATAAAAAAACAAAGCTATCCCCATTTAAATTTAGCAAGAAGTAGATATATACGTTACCGGCAATCTGTACAATTCAGGTATTCTATACAATACCTAGACAAAGAATAGATACCTAAACCATGTAGGTAATTAATAAAATATTAATTATTTTATACTTTGCCTAGGTATTCTATACTATAGGTATTAATATACTTTTAACTCGTAAAGACAGTAACGTCGTGGAACGGAACAGTAAGGAAGGTGCTCTACAGCTTAAGGCTTGAGAATGGCCTGTGTTAGGTAACCCTCTACCAGAATTTATGATTCCACAATGGAATCTTCCTCCGTGCATTCTAACCTAGGAATTAAATGAAGTTTAATTAAATCTTAGTTTGAACAGGGACTTTTGTCAAAGATATTGGTGACAGATTTAAATAAAACTGTCACCATAATCAATATCTAGCATAGTTTGTATAGCCCTCAACTGTAACCTCTTCCTCAACGAACTCATTGAGTCTGGGTAAATAAAGTGGCGCGTGTGTAAGTCGACTCATTGAGTTCGCTGTGAGTTAGGTCGGATTTAATACGTGTTTTCTCAGTCTAGAGTATACCTTTACTTTTCAAACTAACTCAAAGTGTAAGAAAAGGAATAGGACAGGCATATAACATCACATGTTTAACATCTAACAATAATTCGTTACGGATTGCGCTATTTTATTTTCCGGCGCCCAGATTGAGTACCTAACGTATGTTATTGTAAAACATATCCTTTGAAAAAAAGTTATACATATGTTTATTGCTTTTATTGATTATTGTAAAATAATGTGTCTAAATGTAAACTAAATAATAACTGACGACTTTAAACGAAAAACAGAAACTGGCGCTCACCCTACTTTCAACTTCGAATTAACAATATATCAAAAGGTAAAACTGAACTAAACCCTATTTATTTAGATAGCTTGTTTTATAATAATTTAACTGACATAAGGTTTGTAGAGCTACGTCGCGTGATTGCTGAGATATCGTAGTTTTAGTAAACGCGGAGAAATCGCACGAATTCGGCCGGGCGTACTGTTACAGATAACGAGTAGTTGCGAAAAATGACGACACGTGGGAGGGGATAACAAGATTTATTTACAAAAATCCTCTACAGGCATATGATATTTATAGCCGAGAGCAGTGGTGGCCGAGTTGAGAGCAGTGGTGGCCGCACCACTGCTCTCACTACCACCACCGCTGCCCTTGAAGCTGTAAAAAAAATTTAGTAAGTTAACGGAAAAAAGATATGGACGTTTAAGTTGCAAAAACGTATATTTCGACACTTTCAAGAGAATCAAAATTCATAGAGTACTTCCCGCTGAGCTAGAATCGTGAAATTTGGCATGAAGCAAGGTTTCATAGCACAAGTATAGGAAAAATACTGAAAACTGTTTTGTAGTTACGTCACAAAAAAAATTACTCAATTCGGGAATTGTTTGCTTTGTTGTTTTTCATAAGTAAGTTTGTATGGAACACTCAGTGCGCGAGTCCGACTCGAACTTGCCCGGTTTTCCTTTCATAAAAATCTTTTCCTGACAATACCAAAAACAACAAAAAAGAATTAGCAAAATTTGTCCAGCAGTTCACGTTTGATGGCGTGACCAAGGGAAATAGAGATTCATTTTATATATTACCAATACTATTTGAAATAAACACAACGTTGCTAGGTACTCGTTAATAAATACAATGATTGTCAAACAAATAGATTTACGTCTTTAGTCGGTAATCCAACTATTTTTTTCTCTATCTGATATCCAAATTGATTCAGTTGGCAGGAACGTCACATTAGAGATAGAAGGACCTTGAAGACTTGAGGAGTGAAAATGACATACGCCCTTAAGCTTGAAGCGTGTCCCCACTTGTTAAGTGGAGTATTACTGAGTGGCAGTTGACCCTTACGCTAAGAGTGTGCGGTGACAAAAAACTGGGCAAGCGCGAGTCGGACTCGCGCACTGAGGGCTCCGTGCAAACTTAACTAAGAAAACAGTTCAATTTCCGAATCGAAACTCGAAGATATGTCCGAATCGCAATTTTTTTTTTAAGACGTGGCAAGAAATTTACAGTTTTCAGATTTTTTCCTATACTTGTGCTATGAAACCTTGCTTCATACCCATTATTCATATTCTTCAGTATTTAAGAACAACGGGAAGTGACCTATGAATTTAGATTCCTTTGAGAGTGTCGAAATATACGTTTTTTAAGACATAAATGGACGTATTTTTTTTCGTTAACTCAGAAGTTTGTATTTTTTACAGCTTCAAGGGACTGCAGACCTAAGTATATGGTTTAAATTTCAACTCGATACCTCCATGCGTTCCCAAGATAAAGGGTCTTGACAGACAGACGGATAACAAAGTCATCCTATAAGGGTTCCATTTTTTCCTTTTGAGGCACAGAACCCTAAAAATGGCAATGGCTTTTTCATTTTTTTGTTTTGTATCGTGTGACAGGTGTTGTGATGACTCTTGAATGAGGTTGTAGGTTCGAAACCAGGCAAATACCAATGTGAATTTTCAGTTCATAAGTACTTTTCCAAATTTACCTAGAACATTACTAATACTCTATGTCTCGGGTAGCACGTAAAGCCGTTGGTCCCTATTGTCATTCGCAGATTTTTGATAGTTGTTACAGGTAGTCAGACGCCAGAAAGTCGAAAGTCTGTCCATCCAAGGAGTATCGTATTGGCCAGTAATAGGGTTTACATAACCCTATAACTGGTTCTGATAGGCATCCGGTTAGGCTGGAAGCTGAAAAACCGTTACTTTGGGGTCGGCTTTCATCGTTGGCTTTCAGTGCAGAGTGATTATATTAATTAGGCTGTTCTACGGAAAAACAAAGTAATTACAGTTAAGTAAATGTTACAGGAGGAGGAAAAAACGGAAAAAGCACTTAAACGTGGTTTTGATCGTTCCATCATTTTTTAATGTAATAATGCGTGAAATAGTTTGCTCTACCTATTGTGTTACGACAAATTGTGTATAATATTTTTTAAATACAAAAAAGTTCTTTGGTAATCATTTTTTTTTTTACTTTTTCATAATATTTATAACTTTTTACAATACAACAACCAAATAGCGTTATTTTCTTTCCTTTTAACTGAACTGTAGTCTCAATAACAAACATTTTTACTAAACAAAAAATCCCAGTAATTCAATTTACAAATTAAAAACAAAGTAATTGACATGCTACTTGTGTTTTGCTTTGTTTTTCGGTAGATTTTTTGACGTTTTGCCTTTTTTTGCCTGTAGTTACTTTGCTTATCGATTTTTGAATGTCGCCACATCCGTTATGCTATAAAAGTACCCAAAATATATATAAAAAATATTGATTTATGAAAAAATGTTAGTTACTTTGTTTTTGCGTAGAGCAGACGTAGTGGTAGACTTGTGTCAAAAATTTGGGCTTAGTACTAATTCTTTTAAAGAGGTGTCATCGATATTGGAGACGCAAGGATGATTTGCAAAGAAAAGATTTGTAAGTAAACTCTAAGAGTCAATTAAGTTTAGCTATATTATGTTTAATATTTTTACGAATAATCATTATGTAACGGAAATGTAAGGTCATATTTAAAAAAAAGGCGGTCAAGTGTGAGTCGAGCTCGCGCACTGAGGGCTCCGTAAAGACTTACTTATGTAATTAAAATGCTCGTATCTTATGAAGAGTTTGCCGAATCGAAAAAAAAGTATTTTTTCTACGAAGTACCTAATTAATAAATAATTAATTTCAGTTTCATATGTCGTTTCTGAGAAAAAAGGTCTTGACAGATGGACAATAAAGTGATCTTATAAGGGTTTTGTGCCAACTTAGGTACGGAACCTTAAAAATTGCTTCTGATCACGCAAATGAAGGAATTTCTTAAAAAAAAAAACTATACTTGTCGTACAATATCAAAAACTGATCAAAATTTGTTTGGGAGTTTTAATTTTTTTATGAAATAGATGACTTCCTTCGAAGGCATTTGCCTGTGTCTAAAATATGACTACATCTTTTCGCTATACCCTGTATAGTAAAGTTAAATAACATTTTTGAAGTCTCATCATTTGTGCATGATATATCAATTACCTAGATCAATGGTCACGTCAGACCGTAGTCCATTGTCTCGAACAATAGTCAACAGGCACATAAACAAAAAACTATGTAGAAGAGTGAACTCTTGACACCTCATTTGTTTTTATTAGTTTCTCCAATTGTTTTTTCCTCATTCAAGTCACTCAACTGTCGTAAGAAATTTGAAAAAACTTAAATTAATGTTGAAACTTTCGAGGAATTGGGACAAGTAAACAACATAGGACTATAAAAAAAAGCAAAAGAAATTAGTACTACCACTAGACATAGGCAGATATTTAAAAATGGAAGTATTGAGTTTTATTTTAAAATCTGTCAATTCATCATGGATAACAATTTCAAAAGCAAGCAAACATATTTATAAAACTGCGTTTTTCCGAAATGATTTGTCGAATGTTTTTTGTATTTGTCAAACATTACTTATAAAAGGTTTGCATGAATAAGATATTCGTATAGTACATTTTGATACAAGTGAAGAAACTTTGTTTCGCCCGAGCCATAGGCGAGGGTGTTATCCATAACACCCTCGCCTATACTCCAGTCGAGGGCTGCAGTGACAAATGTCCACGTGTATCAAACGACGTTTTTCAATACGCTTACGAAGACATAATCATGGGTACTACTATTGACGCATTCCTCGTGGAGGTTATCGCTCGCCCAGGCTGATATGTTTGTAGTAAAATTGCGGCAGACCTAAAAATTATAGTAGGTACATAAGTACAGATTTTTTTTTTTTTTTTTTTTTTTATTTCAGTGCGGTTTAGATTTAGATTCCAGTTTGTTTTGTATTTCGATTCATAATATGATATATAAAATAACCATTACGTCTTACTAACCATGAAATTATGAGATATCATCTAATAAAAGTTTACATAGGATGATTGAATAGGAATGATTTAGTATTATATCTTGCGTATATTTTTCCTCATAGCGCAATCTATTTGATATCTATCGAATATTGAATTTAGAGACCCTGAAGCTAAAATGTAAATAAATAACTTAACAATAATTCCTTTGTTGATGACAATCACACGAAACACAATAGCCAATTATAATTGGAAAGTACTTGTTTGTTTACTTATTTTCTTTCTCATTCTGGGTATAGTGTTGTACCTACTTACATAATTATTTGGCATACTGTTTTTTTTCGTAAGGACCAAAGCTTGCAATTTTGCGATTTTTTTTAAAGAAAATATCTGTATTTTTTTGACTTGGCGAAGTTAATGAAAATCAGACAGTGCAAAATCTCAGCCATCTAAATGAAACCGATGGGTGCAAAGTAAAAAACAACTATCTGCAATTTATTTTATAATTTACTGATATTGACCGTAATTTATTCAAATATTGCATTTTTTTTTCAGAAATACCAATTTTTTGCAATTTTAACACGTGGTAAAAGATTGTACATATTGTGGAATATAATATTTTTAGGAAGATTTTTTTCTTGTGTAAATAAAAAAGAATCGCAAAATTGTAGATACCTTTATGCGATTTTTCTTTGCCGACGACGATACAATACTTCACAATGCAATGGACATTGAAGGTGATTCGTGATTAAACAAAAATTATTGAGACAATGAATTAAATTGGCGATAGCAAACAACTTGTAGTTATTTCGGGCAATTGCATTCTTAATTTTGTAGGTACTTCAAGTTAATTATTTTTAATAATATCTGATAGGTACGTAAAAAAAAACAAATCAATAATAATTACAACCAGTTAAATACAACAATCAAACTGTCATCGATATTTTTAATTATCTATAATAAATAAGTTGCTTTGAATTTGTGTGATTTATGATTCAGTGATCTATGAGATTTTATTATTGAGCGGGACATTGAAACCAATAGGCCTTTTTTTTTAATTCTATCAACGCTTAATAGCTCCGGGTAGTTACAAACAGATTAAAAGTTTATCTCTTTTGGTTTTTGAGCCAAATGAGAAAAAAAAATACATCTTTAGATCTTGACTTTTAATCTAGCTATCGACCATCAAGGGTCATCGACCTAATGCTTCTTTTAATTTTGCTCTAATCTAAATGAAACATAAAGCTCATTTAGTTCTCTAAGTGCTAATCACGGTATCGTATTATAAAAGTAACTTTATAACTTACTACTTGATTTTCTTTGTTCGTAGTTTTCTCAATAAACTTACACTTGTTGTTTTTCACGCAACGATATGGGTGTAAGAGAAGATTTATTGCTTTTAATCGTATCGAGCTATCGTGCCTCGCTCAAGAACTTGTGAAGAATCTTAAGATGTCCCTTTGTTTTTGTTGTATTATCAAGTACCTAGACAGTAGGAGTAGCTATAGTAATACTAGCACTAGTTAGGTGCTTGACTTGGAACCACAGACGTAACAATAGTCGTAGTGTCCAACACAAGTTACTCCGCAGCAGTTAGCTTGTAAATGTGTCGCAAACACTGCAAAACGCTGCGTTTTTCTTTTGTTCTCCCTTTTCCAATATAATATTTTTTTTTTTTTTTTTTTCGGTAGGTAAAATCATCCAATGACAAATCCCGCCCTTGGGTGGAGCGGGAAGTAGTGTCAGACTCTTACTGACTAAAAACCTACCCCGTTCCATTCTTCGCCTTGGTCCCAGGACCCCGGGTACCATTTTCACATACCCTTTGACCCCAGTAGGCTTCGGCCCTGTCGGGCCCCTACACTATATATAATATTAGGTGACAAATAGACCGTTCTGAAATAAAGGACCGCCGTCTAAACTTTGTGGGACTTAGATTTGAGAAGTTCCTTCGCTTCATTGAACAGTTCGAATCGTTTGTGGTTGACTTATTACTTGTCTCGTACTTCTAAGTTTGGAGTTAGAGCACGATTTACAAGTCTCGAATCTTTAGCGACGAGAGGCGATGAAGTACAGTACGGCCGACGGATCTTGGCGCGTCTGAAGTTAGGCTCGCGCTTGTGGTTTGAAAAAATAAATGCCAATAGCAGTTGTTATTGCTATTAACAACTGTTATTGGCATTTATTTTTATAAATAATTTATTTGGCGCGCTTATTTTGAGCGCTAAAGTTCGTAGAGCGTAACTTTAGACGCGCCAAGATCCGGCCGGCCGTACTGTACGTTCCTACTTTTGGAAATGAAGTGTTTAAAAGTAAGTTTAGTTTATGTTTCCAGTACCGGTAGGTATGCTTCGCAATATAGTAGAATTGAATAGAATATGTTTATTGTAAAACATACATTAAATATTTAATATGTGCAAGTTCTTATGATAACACTACATCTGCATGTTTTGCCATTTATGGCACATAGAAACAACATAATTTTATTTCAGAATAAACCATAAAAGTTTTGAGTCTGCTAAACAAACTATAAAAAAATAATGACTTAATAGTAATGCAAATTAAAATAAAGGAGAAAAAAAAACAAATGATTATTTTTATAGATTTAAGGATCAAATTGTGAAAAAGTCGTAATTACAGGAATCTATTTAATCTACTGCGTTCATTTAAAGTAGCTTAGTAATATCAAATAGCGACTCATAAAACAATACCTATAGGAGAAAAAAACTAAAATTAAAAAATGTTCTATTCATTTTCTTTAGGAACTCTAAACTTAATTTCCTCTAGAAAATTTGTAAGTTCAGGAGCTGCGAACTCGCTTCAAAAAACTTGACAACACTCTTAAATATCTTCATTTTTACGAGACGTGGAAATGGCACTTAATTTTGACACTTAACGCTTGGTTTATTAGCACCAGGGGCGTAATATACTGAGATTAGTATGACAAGTCCATTTTAATTTATTGTCTGCTTTTGAGATGCGCTATTTTGGTTCTAATTTATATGCTAATAGGAACATAAGATACAAAAAACGAGTGTCATTTAAAACTTGTCTAGATTTGTTAAGCTTGTGGTACATAGATATGTTGAAAAATGGTTAGCTGATACCTATGTATGAGGCTACCCTCATACACATAATTTTTTTTTTTTTTTTTTTCCCCAACTATCACACAATGCCGTCTAGTCCCAAGCTAAGCAGAGCTTGTGTTAAGAGCACTAGACAAGTGATAAACGTACTTATATATTTTTAAATACATACATATTATAGATAAATTACATCCAGACACAGAACAGATGATCGTGCTCAACACACAAACATTTGTCCTGGGTGGGAATCGAACCCACGACTTCCAGCATAGCAGTCAGGACCACTAACCACTAGGCCAACAGGCTAGTCAAAAATGCTCTCGTAGATAATTAAGCGCCTGCCTGTAGCCTGAAATCGTATGGTGCGTCCGATGAAGTGCTACTACCGAACCCATACTGTAGAGTAGGTAGTAATGAAATTCGTTTGTCGAACGGATGTTCGTTTACACACGAGATTTGGAGGAGTTTGACAAATAAATTCAGACGAACCCTTTCGCTTCATAAAACCTAGATATCACTGGAGCTTTCTGCAAAGGTAACGACACAATCGTATTACGTTCTGTTACAATATCTTTGGAATTATAGTACTCCCTCAGGTCCAGGATTTTACTAGAACCTACAAGTCAACAAAGTGAATGATTATATAAATTTCTTTGAAAAAACATGACCACTATGATGTTTAGCGCACAAATTGTGGGTCAAAGACCAAATAATATCAGTATGATTCAGCAAAATCTAAATTGGTAATGTGTTAAACCCACGGAACACAGAAAGAACCTGTGTGTCTTTCTGTGTTCTGTGGGTTAAACCAATCAGCGCCGTTTGCGTGGCTTTATTTTTATTTTCTCTATTCATAAGGTATAATTATGATCGAGTGTTCATAAAAAAACGTAAATATCGGGACAGCCTTTAAACAGAACATGTTTTTTACCGATAGCTCAAAATATTCTTTTTTGATTAATTGGTGAAAAAAAATGTAAGTTGAGCTGTTATTTTTTCCGATTATTGTTTAGTTTGCATAGATAATACTTTTTTTTTTATTAAAACTTTTCTTTTCAATACACTAAAGCTTTTGTCCCAGACAAAGACGAGACACATGATCCCGTTTTGTGTGTTTTGGAACAGAATATGCTGTTAGCACTACTAAAATTCTTTCTATCGGAACGACATACTAAATGTTATTGGGTGTTACACAATTTCTTTGTTTTAGCTCAGCTGACGTAGGTCTACGATATTACGGGTTCATATTGTTCGTGAAGCTAGGGTACAAAGATCGTGACGAGAAAAATTCAACGATTGAAATAAATTACTTCGTGGGCAAAAAATGTAGTAAAACTTTCTTTAATGTAAGTGTACATCTATAAAAAAAATAATAGGCATAATTACTTTAAATCGTACGTTTTGACGGATGAACCAGTTTTAAAAAAAAATTAATTCACGCTTTATAGAATATGTGGCATGTATCATGATGAATGATGATAAGTCGAAAGAATCCGTTTCGTATAAAAACCTGAGCAACAGGTATTGGTATCGTGGAAGCGATTAGCTTCATTAAATGATATCGATCGTAATCTACGCGGACTTTAAAATGAGTTTAAATGAAAAAAAAAGTTTAAAGGTTTTTATAAAAAGTAGCGAATACCAGTGAACGCAAGTACTATACTAGGACGTAGTGTCGTGACGTCACGCAAACAGCAAAAACATTGAAAGAGGAAAACTGTTGTTATTTATTTAAAGTTGTACGACACGAAACCCAAATTTATGACTTTACGGGTCTGTTCGAAAGAAATAGCGCGGCCCTGGTGCTAAGCGCAACTGGGGGACACAGGTGGGTTTTAGTCAGTAAAAGTCTAACGCTCTCCTTCGCTTCACTTAGAGCGGGAGAAATCATTGGATGATGATCCACCTAAAATAAAAATAACTAAGTACATTTATTTATGACCTAATATTTTTTTTAAAGTAGGTTCAAAATTACCGTATTATTTGTTTTGGTAGAAAATTGTCCCCAGAATAGAATATGGTGTACCCGTTGGCCTTTCATCCAAATCCGTTCAGGCGTTCGAGCGTGAATAGAATTGTCATTTTTAATTACTAGAATTGTCACGATGATTTGATGATGGAACCGAACGGTGGAAGGTATCTATTTAAGTTTGGCTGACAGGTACCTACTACAAGTACTACAACTAAAATGTGTGAAATAAAAAACTTTTTACAAAAAAAAAAAACACTTTAATGTAAAACAAAAACACTAAAAAGTTCAAAATAACTTTAATTTTGGAAGTCGGTGTTAAATAACGAAGAGACTAAATTATTATAGAAACACCGACTTCCGAAAACCCCCTAAAACCTAAGCGGACGCCGTCGTCCTCGCGTGACGTAATTGCGTCATAGTTATTTTGCAATTTATTGTTTTTACATTGAAATCGGTAATCGTAGTTACTTGCGCGTTTGCGATGTTGGATGTCGATTTTGACTGGCCTGTATGTTATTTAAATTTTTACAAACTCAGTGCTCGATTACGGAGACGCGACGCGTTGTTCGGTGCGTCGGGCGGTCTGTCGTACATACATTGCCATTTGTTTGTGTTTGCGCGAGCGATGACGCGGCCCGCTGCTGCAATGTACGACGAAACGACCAACGCGCCGCGTCTCCGTTAATACGGCCTAAAATTCACCTGCTAACATAACTCAACATGGTACACATCATCATTCATCAGTCTTTTGTTTAACAGTAATCCTATATCCAACTGTACGTCAACTGTTGGTTAATGAAAGGTAACACTTTGAAACTAAATCCGTACTCATTCATTAGGGATTGCTAAGGAATAATCCGAATAATAATGCCAAGTAGATTTAACTACAGTAGTTACTACGTACGAAACGTCAAACGAATATTAGCTCGAGTTACTAAACGGTAATGAAAAGCAAAAATAGCTGTATGACAGCTGTGTAGGAACGAAAAGCAATTTTCTCTAAGTCTTAATTGTAATTTAATACATACTTCAGAGCAATTATTACTTGTCAGAATGTGTTAAAGTCTAGGTCTTTAAATGGTCATTACTCCCTTTGTAAAATTGGTACCTACTGTTACTAAGGAAGTATTTTGGAGAATTTTTGATGGATTCTTACTCAGCTTTTCACGGTCGATCCTTCTGTGTATTTTAAATCAGGATTCGACCAAACAAATGATGGTTACCTATCCAAAATTTCAAAAAAGCTCCAGAAGGCCTAAAAAGGCCACTTTTGTAGAATCATAATATGAATCATATTTTTTTACACGGCAATATTTACAAGGAATGTGATTCTGATATGCAGTGAATTGAGTATGATTCGACTAACTTGTGCAACCATTTTATGAACATTAAAAGAATTGCTTATGATCTGCTAGGAATTCGGAATATGATTTGCTCTAGATGAATTGCTCATGTGACGTTTTTAGGCCCGCAGGACATTTGTTCGTAAAACAGTTTTTGTTTTTTGCTCATTGTAAAAAGTTGTAGATCTTACATAAGATTTGGAGTTACGCTCTTAGTTGCGAAAAGGGGCCATACGACAAGGTGGTATGAAATAAATTCATTTAGTTTTAATAATAATATTCTACAACTTTTACACAACGTCACGCGTCATCTAGTCCCAAACTAAGCAGAGCTTGTGATACGAGTACTAGAAAACTAGTAAACATACTTATATATTTCTAAATACATACATATTATAGATAAATTACACCCAGGCACAAAATAACTGATCGTGCTCATAACATAACCATTCGTTTTAGGTGGGAATCAAACCCACGAACCCTGGCATAGTATTCAGGGCCACTAAATACGTAACCAACAGGCTTGTCATAAAGAATTTTATAGATAGTAATACATGTTTTATGTGCCTGACTTGTAAATTCCCGTATAAATCATAGTGATAGCAAAGTACCTACCGCTATAAGTGCCGGACGCTCAGCGAGAAATTCGAGTACGCCCAATCGGTGTTCATTTGCACGGTCTGTAGAATTTTGGAACTGCACCGACGAATTAAATGTTGGAATACATACCTAATCCAAGCCTTTTGCATTCCGAAGCCTCATTTCTCTACAGCTTTTGTTTTAAGGTGTTTGGTTCCTATGCAGTCTCGTTCAGTACCCAGATTGCCGCCACTGATCGCCTCTTTATGGACTCAGCAGTGCTTCTCCACCGTACCCTCCGAGCGATTCACAAGATGGTAACAACCGGGCTTTTCCTCCTTCAAAATCGGAAGCTAGAACCTGTCGAAATAATCGTGTCCAGTGACCTGCATGAAGCGGAAAATGAGGACATCGTCTCTGTAACCCCTTCTCTTCAGACAGAAACAAACTAAAAATCTATCAAGTGGTCTGACTAAGGGTATTGCGTTACTCAGTTTCTGGGTTGTGAAAATCTAATAGGCTATCGATTCTCGTAGAATACTAGTATTGATTCATCTGGCTAGGTTATAAACAAAACTGTGGCGCGAATACTTTAGGCAATTCGATTTCTTGTCTGGTTCTTATTGTGATTGCTAAAAAATCAAGCACGTTTGGTTGGGTTTTACCAAGGAGAAAATAATTTATCTCAGAACCAAACTTGTTTTAACTATAGCCCGAAACTACATCAAATATGATTTATGAACGTGTCGTGTTGCGTTTGATTTCAATTACCGTTAAATAGCCTGGGGATTTTTTAGACTCAGAACGACCCGTTATACAACTTTTTGATGGGATAGGCTGGGCCTATAAAGCTGAACATCTTGCAACAAAGTGGTTGGCTTGAAGAAGCTTGAAGGTAACTTAACGAAGTGTTTAAATGGAAAGAAATCCATTGTTAGACTAACTTCTGCAAGAGGCTATGCCCGCGTGAAAATACGTTTCTCCAAACAAATTTTGAACTCCGGTTTCAGGTGATGTTAGGGGGCAAATTTTGGAAGATCCATTCTTAAGGTGTGTTTACAGATTTACTACCTACAAATCTCAGCACAATCCGTTCAGCGGTTTAAGTAGTTTGTTAATACATCTGTCACGTTATGGTTGCCTTTTATTCTCATTTTATGATAATTGACGTGGCAAAACGCTTGGGGGAGGCCTTAGTTTCGCAGTGCACGCCTTCCTGTAGCAAATGATAATTCTCAATTCTATAATGTACACAAAAACATAACATAATACACGGTGATATAAACAGTTCATGTAAAAAGGCGGGCTTAATTTTGCTATGATAAGTTTTACCTAAATGCTCTGTCAAGTCAAATTCTTAAGTACTTAGCTATTTTCTAGACTAAGAGGAAGGTGTAACAAATCTGGGCTACGGAATTGTTTGAAACAGTCACTACAGTCCCAGAATACTATGGGCAACTGAAGAAACGTAAGTGGGTTTTAATCAGTATAAATCTAAAACTCTCCCTTGCTTCACCCAGAGTGGGAAAAACCATTTAATGATCCCAAGATCCCAGAAAAAGAAGCGTATCACATATAATTGGATATTGAAACCAATAAGGAATGCCTTTTGAACTTAGCTAATGATATTCTTAAGCGAAAAAAGATCCACTCACGCTGTATAATATATTATGTATGTGGCCATTTTTAGAGGAAAAATAAACACAGGCGTAAGAGGTGTGACGTAGGCTCTATTTTGCTCAAGTCGTGATTTTCGTTGGCTGTGGAATTTTGACAAAGCTATCAAAGCGTCTAAATTGAGAAACAAATTTTGTCTACGCTACGCTTTGACGCCGGTCGACGTAATCCTTTAGGTGTTTCTCTATTCCTACTCTACATAAAGTTGTTTGGCTCTAGCGGAGTAGTTTATTTTAATCTTCTGCGGTCTAACAATAAATTAACAATTATTTAATTTTACTACATCGTAACGTAGACTGTTTTTATGATCCATAAATTTATTATTTTACACGAAATTGCTGGTATAGAAGTAAAAGATGACAACAGAATATAGTGTTCTAAGCACACTAAGGGTGTTTTTAATACCGTGCAGATTTCATCACGCATGCAAAATGGCTCCGCACGCGTAGCCCCCGCAAATGTCCTTTACAAGTATTTGTTGTAATGCTTGGAATACGCATGCTGGATGTGGAGAGTGATGTCGGGCAGCAGCCCCGCATGCATGAATAATAATATTAATATTATGGATAGTAAAATATTACTATTCATAGGTTTGTGAGTGTGGGTTTGTTACTTCTTCATGCTCGAACAGCTGAACGGATTTGGATGAAACTTGGTACACAGGTAGACCATGACCTGAACTAGCATATAAGATGTATTTTTATTCCAGGAGCATGTTTCCTTGGGATATTTTGTTTATACCACGCGGACGAAGCAGCTAATATCTAGTAAGATTTACATGTATTTTTACCCGACTGCGCCAGAAGGAGGGTTATGTTTTTCGAGAGTATGTATGTATGTATGTATGTATTTATGTATGTATGTATTTATGTATGTATAATAGGGAATATGCATGCATTTTTTTTATTTTTTTATACGTTACTACTAGTTATTACATTATCAAAAATAAATATAATACATTCAAAATATAATCCATTGAGCTAGAAAAAAATAATTAAAATCATTATCATTTTCGCGCGATTGAAACGTGGCCATTTTGGCGCGCTTATTCTGTGACGTCAGATTACACGAGTTGGTTATCAACAACAAAGCGTTTCCTTCTTAAAGTTAAAAAAAGTGACTGATTAAATCAATCGATTACCATGGAAAAGCACAGAAAAGATTACTATAAATATTGTGTCGTACCCATGTGCGAAAATAACAACAAAACGACACCTGAAAAAATATATTTCCTTATGCCGAAAGATGAAGATATGAGGAAAAAGTGGTGTAGGGCAATGAGAAGAAACAATGTATCATCTTTGAGCTGTTTATACTGTTGTGAAGATCATTTTAACGTAAGTAAAGAGATTAAAAAAGTGATATAGGTACCTCTAAGAATCATTTTTACTTAGTGTACTTGTTTTGTTTACAAACTTTGACGAAAACATACGTTTTACTTGCACGTATCCAATGGCTGAATCTCCATATGATTCTCGTTCAGATCTGACAAAAACAATAAAAATAGCTGCATATTTTAGGTTATGTTTGTTATATTTACAAAACTATGAAAATAATCATGTATTAAGTGATATAGTTACTTATTTACCTCGCAGCTTTTACTCCTCTGAGTTCAGTAGATGTAAAATCTAAATTAGTTGCAAAATACGTGGACATCATGAACACGTCTATTCTAGGCAGATTATCTGATTGCGCTTTGACAAAACCGGCTTCAGTCATTGTGCTAAATCTTTCTTCATAAAGATTTAATACTTTTAACTCAGAATAATATGCAAAAACCATGAAACAATATAATTATTCACCAGAAACCATATTTACAATTTGTTGACAGACGACGTCAGAGTGTAAGATGTCGTCACAACTTTGTCTGCCAATAGCGTTGCGTTTTGTAAATTTGCGAGGGAATTACAAAAAGGCTACTTTTTGATGATTAAATTTTACTATTAAATTATGAAAAAAATGAAAAATAGTTGTGTAGGTATGTTTTTTTAGTAGTAAAGAATACGAATAAAAATATTTTATTCAATTTGGGGTCACGTGCATATTCCCTATTGTTTGGCACGCTCTGCAGCCTGAACGGCTCGATGGATTTTAGCTGGAGAGGTGTCGTTAGATTCGTATTTACTGTGAGAGTGACACTGGGTATATCAAAATAAAAAAAAAAACAAAATGTCGGATTTTTGGCGCCAAATTCAAATATTTGGCACGCTCTGTGGCCTGAACGGCTCGATGGATTTTAGTTTGCGAGGTGTCGTTAGATTTGTAATTACTGTGAAAGTGATATCGTAAAAAAATAAAACTAAAAAAGTAAAAAATAAAAAATGGTAATTTAAAAAACTAAAAAACCCGACTGCTTTTCTGAGTATTCATGAAAAAGCCCTAAAACAAGAAAGTCGTTGTAGCAGTCGGGACCCATTCTAGAAAGTCTATCGTCTAGTCAGTAGATCTATAATGTAATGGGTCCCGACTGCTACAACGACTTTCTTGTTTTAGGGCTTTTTCATGAATACTCAGAAAAGCAGTCGGGTTTTTTAGTTTTTTAAATTACCATTTTTGTTCTAATTTTTATGGCCTAGTGTCACTTTTTAGTGATGGTATACTGTTCAATGGTATGCTTAACCACTGTTATAGTCGCTTGGGCATATCGCATTGAGCAGTAGGTTCCTGCTTTTATTTGTAGATCTTTGTCAGTCGTTATAGATTTAGTACTCGATACTGGCACTTCTCTTGTAAAGGGGTATCATGTTATCCAACTACTAGGTTTTGGAGAACAGTTAAGGTGCTATTCGAACTTCGGCTTCAAGTTGCGGATGCAGGCAGTACGTGCAGCCGCAGTCGCGTTCAGAATGTTTTCATAGAACCACTACTACATAGAAAACCAGTCATGCAGCTGCAACCAGCTTCTGTGTCCGCCGCCTGCAGCCGAGATTGGAATAGCATCTTAAGGCAGTCGTTCCACGTAAAATACTGACATCCAACTGAATCGTTTTTGACTAGATGCTGACCGAAACCTAATTGGTTGGTTGGTTGTTATGTTTATGATTTTGTGTCTTTCTATAGAGATACATATCAACACATGTAACGGCAGTAAAGAGAAAGCAACACATATATTTTATGTGGCCATAAACTGTCACAAATGTATCCAAATATCGGTTGTTTTATTGTCACCATTAAAAGCGACTGAGCGGATTTGTAAATAATTAAAGCTTAAGATTAGTCAAACTGGTTCTGAGATTATAAAATATGGTTTGTATGCCAACAATTTGTATCACAAGCTTAGCTTCCGTCGTTTATGAAGGAATTATTATTAGTTTCATTTTTAGTTAAAACATAAAGAAGGTACACCAATGATATTATAATAAACAGATATGAATAAAAAAATAAATATTTATGTTATTTATGAACGCGCAATCGTGAAGACTTGAAAAGGTCCTAATTAGGACTTTTTTAGCAGCAAAAAAACGGCAAGTGCAAGTCGGACTCGCGCACTGAGTGTTTTTTGCTGTTTTCATCTATTTGTACGGATACAAATTGATAAAAACAGTTCAATATTTCCTACACACATTTTTTTATTGTGATGTAACTACAAATTTACATTTTTCAGATTTTTTTTCTATAAGTACTTGTGCTATGAGACCTTACTTCATACCAAGTTTCAGGATTCTAGGTCAACGGAAAGTACCCTATGAATTTACATTCCTTGAGGGTGTCCAAATTTACGTTTTTTGCGAAATAAACGGCCTTATCTTTTTCCCGTTAACTTAGAAGTTTGGTTTTTTCACAGCTTCAAGGGGCCGTAGACCTAAGTATATGGTTTTAATTTCAATTCGATACCTCCACGCGTTCTCGAGATAAATGGTCTTGACAGACAGACAACAAAGTTATCCTTTAAGGGTAACGTTTTTCCTTTTGAAGTTCGGACCCGAAAAAAGTAAATGTCTAATTATATTTTGAAAGGGGTATAGGTATCTTGTATGTATCTTTAGATTATACCGAGACAATAAGTTTGGCACGATATTCTTGACCTAAAAACGAATTGCCTTGAGTTTACAAATGCATATTAAAGTTCAGTTCAGAAATAGATCATATACTAATGAAGTAAGTTACGTCACTGCGTCCCCCTAACAAAAAAACTTTAATGAAATGACACTATTACGAAGGAAAAGTGACATTAAAAATTCCGCCAGAGCTTGGTATTTTTATCTTGTACTAATTTAATTCTTTGGATTCCTTGGAGTGAAAATGTGGGGTGTAATGATCCTCTGAGGGCGGCGCGGCGTGCCGGTCACGGGTCACAAAGATCCACAATATTTAATGTAAATTTTCTGAAATTTCCACTAAATTTCGACACAGACATCACACGTACTATTTACTAAGGATTAAACATTCGTCTGTCAGTTAGCATTAATAAACTCACTCTTGCGAATTAAAAAGGAATGGGACAAATTTTGGAAGGGCTAGGAGGATTTGTTTTAATTTTAAATAAGGATTAGCAGGTCAATAGTTCAGGAAGATAAACATACATACATAAATTTGTTTTAGGCGTATGTATATGAATGAATATATTCGTTTCTGTTATACTGTAAAAATTTAGGTATGATCGACATGACACTTTTTCGTAAAATATTTATTACTTTCGTTGGAATTTTAGCGTACCGTACTATTTTAACACACCCTAAATAATGCTTCAATTGTTGGATACAACAGTTTTGAATTAATTTAGAAAAAAAATACTTATAGTTTATTTCTATACAAACTACGTACGTGGGACACTCAGTTTTGATAAACTAAATAACTGACTTCAATGGATAAAATATTTTTATTAAACATTTTCAAAGAACTCTCCACCAGCCTCTTTACAAAGTTTCATGCGTCTGAACCAATTTTCGAAACATTGTTTCCAGTCCGCCACAGACGCCTCTTCCATGGCCTTGTCGAACGGCGCTAATACGTCTTTTGGCGATAAAAACTGTATCTCTTCCAGCAGATTTTTTATTTTAGGGAATATAAAGAAGTTACACGGTGCCAGATCTGGACTGTAAGGAGAGTGCCCATAGACTCTGACCGGTGTGGTGTCAGGGAAGTCCCTCGTTTGAGCGCTGAGTGCGCGGGCGCATTGTCATGGTGAAGCAGTACCCTGCGGAGCCCGATGTTCGGTTTTTTGTTGCTCATTGCAGACAAAACTTCTGGCAGGCATTTTGTGGTATAATATTCGGCGTGCATTAACGCCGAATATTATACCACAAAATGCCTGCCTGTTGCTGCTTGAAAATGAAATTAGATACCCCGTCAAAGTGAAGAAACTAGCGATCAAAATTTTCCCTGCGCTCCTCGGTCGCTTCACTTTCGTAGGCGTTGGTTCGTTTTGAAACATCCAAAGTGTTGACTGATGCTTTGTTTCTGGATTTTATTGTATATATATCCAGGATTCGTCACATGTCACAATGTCGTAAACGTGCCGAGACGAGCTTGCTTCAAATTTTTGGGCATGTTTCTTCGGAGCGGTTGTGCGGCACTCAGCGGCAAACTATCCTCCTCACGCGAAGGTGCTCGGGTAGAATCTTGTGAACGCTTCCCGAATCAGTCTGCAGTGTATGCTGAATCTATTCGTATGTAATTTGCCTGTTTTCTTGATTTTATTTTATGCTAGCACATTTTTTTTGTCCTCCAAAGTAAAGCAACCGCACTTGTACTCGATGTACCGGCGGTAGATGGTTGCTTTTGAAGGTCCTTCATCCATAAAAGCAATTTGAAATTGATCAAATCTCATCAGGTTTAAGGCAAAGACATTAAATTTATACTATCAACAGACAGGACATAGCGAACAAGATCGTAATCCGAGTCTTCTTACATAGGGGTAGTAAGTCACTCAGTCTAGTGTGCACGACTGGACCTAACTTCAGTTTATTTTCGTAAATATTTTTCGTATTTACTCTGTAATTAATTAGTATTTAATAATTTTCGCAAATAGTTCTAGAAAATAGCGTAAAAACTTATAAATTACAAAAATTGGCATGCTTACGAATGAAAGCTAGTTGACATAGGATGACAGTTTTTCTAAGACATTTCTTCTGATGTCCGCTCTATTGTATCTATTTAAATCTCTTTGGTTTAAGACCATTTTTAAAATCATAGAAAATCATCGCACGAAAATATTCTCGATGAAGATTCATTTTTTAAATGAGATACGATAATTTGATTTGGTACTTGAAAAAATGTGGAGCGAAATTCAAAATTCGAATAATGGTATTTTTACTTTTAAATGACCAAAGTTTTCAAAATAATTCAAGTGGCCAGTGCCTTAAACATAAAAACTGTTTTTTCGCAAAACTTTCTTAGTGGCCTGGAATATATTCTTTTGAAAACCGTAATTAGAGACACAATAGAAAGACAATAGGTTTGCGTAATTGCGTTAGCTTGGGTAATTAATATATTGTATTTTGTCAATTCATCAAACCGCATTGATAGATTCGGCTCATTCCCTCTTCTAGAGACTTGCGGACGACGAGCAATGGGTAGTTCGCCGACCGGCCGTTCGGCAATTGACCGGCCCGTGTCCACTGGTTAGCAGCGCGTAGTAATCCATGCGTCTCTCAAAGAGATGTCAGCAAACCATAGGGGCCCAGCAGGGCAGATGCCGGCTATTCAAGCCGGCGAGGAATTTCTGAAAAGGAAATTCCTAGTCCTAGCACACAAAAGGCCAATTGAAAGATACAAGTGTGGTTTTAGTCAGTACAAGTGTGATACGTCCTCCCGCTCCGCCCAGACCGTGAGAAGTTATTGGATCATTCCACCCTTAAAAAAAAGCAGTAGGTAAATTATAAATGCTGATTATGCTGTACTTTTGCATCAAAATGCAATTTAATCGATATACGAACTTACAAAATTCTATTAGGTACGAGAATTGCTGTTATCAAAAGTCAATGCAAACTTTTGGTATGATTTACTTTTTTCTTTTCGCCAGAAATGAAACCTAGGTTATATGTTAGAGAACAATATAATAATATAATAGCAAAAAAAAAACAGGTCTAAAAACCGTAACTGAACGAAGATACGAAAAAACCCGTTGCTAGTGTTATACGTAATATTTTAAAGTTTCTTTTAACAAAATAGATTATCTCGGTTAATACTGTTATATTTTTCACACTCGCAGTTTATCACTAA
This sequence comes from Leucania comma, assembly GCA_958295575.1. Taxonomy (NCBI): domain Eukaryota; kingdom Metazoa; phylum Arthropoda; class Insecta; order Lepidoptera; family Noctuidae; genus Leucania; species Leucania comma. The sequence continues at coordinate 10,621,113 of OY282469.1, forward strand.
AACTGTAAAAACAATAAATGGTACATGAATACAAAAGATATGCGGTAGTGTTGTGATAGTGATTGGCATTATTTAATGCGCACCCACCATAAATACCGAAACCAAAATCAAAAATAACGTGTGATAAAAACCTATAGCAATCTACTAACTAGTCTCTAACATCGTTTGGTTACGGTTGGCAGACATAATTCCTTTTGCTTTAGATTTCTCACACAGTCATTTAAAAATGGCCTAGGTTTTATTTTTGACGAAACGGAAAAAAATATATGCCAGAAATGTTTGGCAAAAGTTTCATTCCCCTTTGCTGTGTATGTATTCAAATCACTGAGTACAAATCACCGTGATTTTCAAAAATTAATTCACGCATTTATTTAGTAAACTTTATATTGTTATTCATTCATTAAAAGAACTTCTAACTAGAAGTGGCTTGTTTGAACGGCCATAAACTTAATAAATTTACTAGAAACTAAACATAAAAAAAACACAATAGAGTTTCGAATATCAATGAACTTGGCAATGTAGTTTTGAATATTATTACAGCTAGATTTATTCAGAATCGTTGAATGTATCGTTTTGTCCATTGAATATTGATACAAAACAAAATAAAGTCATAACGAGCTAAATTCTGTTTCGATAGTTCGTAACGTCTCCACTAGTTGTCATTATTGTTATCTAGCTGCCCTTGTTGTTTTCAGCCATTGGATCATTTGTGTGTGATTAAAAAAAAAAAATAGATAAACTCAATCAGTATTTAAATATTAGCAAAATCATTTTTTTTTTGTATCATTTTCCCACTTGAGAACTAACTTCTCGGTCATAGGCTTAGAAATCATGACAGCAGAAGATAGGTGGCTCGCCTCTATCGCTCGCTTGTGAAATTGTGCCTCTGAGGCACGATTTCACATCGGTGGCGACGATCACACACATTTGGTGGCTAACGCTATTTCACTCGAACAATAGCACCGCCGGCTCTTATCTCTGTCCTTGTCTATCAGTGACTATAAGTTTGCGATGTGTGAGTTTCGAGTTCAGGTTTTCTGATTGCTATGTGAGCGCGAAACATATCTTCCCTTATAATATAATGTATCAATGGTCGTAGATACAAATTAGACATCTAGCGCACTCGGCTAGGACTCATTTACGCCGCGAAGCTTTCTCACGCGAATCCGCATCAACGTAGCAATGGCATAGCAACGACGTACCCACGTACCCACAGCGTGTGTATAGTAGCAGCATACCACGAAATTACACCCGCAAATGACTAGTTAAATACGTATTATGACACTGCCGTATCGTATAAGACGCCATATTACAAGTTGGTGTGCCGAATTAAAAAACCCGGCTACCTCATGTTTGCCCAGATTGCAATTCTACTGTACCTGAGGTAGCCGTAAGTAAAGTTTACCGTGTTGAATGCGCACTTCGCTCAAAGCGGCTTAGAAACGGGAAGCCCACATACAAAAGGGCACATCATCGATACGTCCGCACCGCTTTGAAATTTTACTCACAGGTTAAAAAAAAGACTCATGATTTCAGCCGAAAGTCGCACTCTTGGAGAGAGGTTACCCTAGTTCAGGTAAGGGCGGGATTTGTCATTGGATTATTTTACCTACCATAAAAAAAAACCCTTGTCCAGGCAAATAAGCGATAGTGGTCGTTTTAAAATTTAAGACATTTTTAACAATAAAAATCTCTACTAGAACGTGACCTATTTTATAAATTAAACGATTATTAATTATTAATTATATTTATTATTACGATTCTTTTGCGATTCTTCGGGTTACATTGGTCATTGTAGTATTCCTGCGAATATCATCCATCCACCATACCATTATGCCCCGCTTGGGAAGAGCATCGCCGTGTCCTCGTGGGGGCAATCGGAGGCGATCTCTCGCGCCGGGGCTTGGTTCAAGCCATGCTCCGGAGCGAGGAGGAGTGGCAGGCGGTCGCCTCCTTCTGCGAAGCAGTAATGCTAGCAAAGGAGGAGGCTGACCGTATCAGGCAACGGCGCTCACGCCGCAGCCGCCGCCGTAACTCCGATCCAAATTTCCGGCCACCGTAGACGCGGGCTTGCGGACGGCGGGCAATGGGTAGCTCGCTGTCCGTTTGTCCGGTAACAGACCGGACCGAGCCCAGGTCGTTTACGGCGCGCACTGTTCCCGTGCGCCTCAAGGAGTTGTCAGCAAACCGTAGGGGCCCAGTAGGGTCGAGGCCTAGTCTGGGGCTCTGGGAAGGTATGAAAATGCATACCAGGGCCCTGGAACCAAGGCAGGGAAGGAACAGGGTAGGTTTTTAGTCAGTAAGAGTCTGACACTATTTCCCGCTCCGCCCAAGGGCGGGATTTGTCATTGGATGATTTTACCTACCGTAAAAAAAAAAAAAAAAACCATACCATTATATTATTCTGCTATTATATTACCTTTATTATCCAACTAAAAGTGTATTTTTGTTGCAGGTGACGCTAGCGACATGGTGCGGCCGAGGCGGGCCGCGAATGGGCCGCACCTACAGCGCCCTGCTTGCATCCCAGCGGCTGCGGGCTGGGGGCCCCGGGGTCTGTGCCAGCGCACGGGGTACCCGCCGTCTGCGCAGGCTGTCCACCGCCACCACACAATTGTATGATGCGCCGCCCCGAGCGCAGGTGAGGTCAGGCCCACAATCAAATACTAAATGGGAACAATGGGCTACGGTAACTAACGCTTTACTAACACTTTGTAGTTAGTACCTACACTTATTTTTTTATGCTTCTCATCAATTAGTCTATAATCTGTTAAAATGTCGCCGTGAAAACTAAGGGGAAGCGCGCGGTGAGCCAACTGTCATTTTTGGAAACTGTCAAGGTCACTTCATTAGTACAAGTTTTCACGGTGATATATTTTTAGGGTTGAGCTACAGCTGTTAGCACCGATTCGCAGTTTCCTATCTTGTTTCTATCCTTGAGCGAGAAAGAAAGTGGAAGGGCGATCGTATCAACGTTGGTTGTCGTCGGCAAAATGCTGACAGATGTAGCTCAACGCTAGTATGTGCATATATTCTGTAAACATCTCAACCTGTAAATTTAGGTGAAGTGAGTGTGAAATGAACTAACATAAGAGGACATACCGATTTGACAATTCATGTACAAAGTCAAGCTTAACTCAGCAACGAGTCTGCAACCAGCAAACCTTTGAGAAACAGATAGATAAAGTTCACAAATAAATGCATAAATAAGTCTAATACGTATATAAAAATATATTTTTTAATACACTTCTCGAAAACTCACTCTTATCCCACGGCTTCTATGCTTGCAATGGACTATTTTCTACACTAGTGCGGAAAAAAGCACGTGATCTCCCCGTCACAATTTTATTGTAATAAAATTGTTTATCATATCAGGCAGGGCGCGCGTCGTCCCCCACGAGTCGTAAGTGTATTGAAAAATGTCGTTTGATACGCGTGCAAATTTGTCACTGCAGCCTACAGCTTCATAACACACTCGCCTACGGCTCGTGCGAATTCCGCCTCGGTCGAAATGACAAACTTTCTGCACTTGTATCAAAATGCACTATTATGCACTAATAAACTGCAACATATTCTAATATTACGTCAATTATGTAAGGAAGTGTCATCCAGAGATGGGCTGTCGCATGCGCATGTGCTTTGAGTGAGGCTAAAATAAGGGGTTGATAACTCACTAAAAGCTCATCTTAGTTTTTACGGTGTGATGTTTACAAAATAGTACCTACCACAAGAAATTACATTCTCACTTTTACCTATACTGAAAATCATAAACCAGTTCCAATATTATGCTCAATGTTGATACCTAGTTTGAGTCCCGAACTGCAATTTCTATTCAATTTAAATTATGTTTGCTGTTTGTACTTAGGTGTGTACATTAATTTTGTCCTTCAGTTAATCCAAATACGTACATGCTTGTTGTTATGTCCACTATTATTTACACACAAGTTTTCAATAGTCATCAAGTTGTTATTTTCATACCAGGCTGATAAATAAAGCTTGCTGATAAAAAAAAAGAGATGTAGACACCGTTTCACACGGTTTTTCCAATTCTCCATTCGCACGTATGCTGGTAGAAATTACTATAGAAATAAGAATCACTTATGTATTTACTTATTTTTCTGTTTCTGTCTTCATTTCTTTTATTATTTACTGTGTTAATGAATTGTTAAATAAATAAATAAAAACAACTTAACAACATCATTGATACATGATCAAGATAAAAAAATTGAAGAACACCTTCAATTAATTCAAAACATGGCTCGAAACTTCAATGTCAAAGCCTTAATTACATGTTATATTGCTTAAAAATAGTTCTTATTATATAGTAAAAGCCATTTGTATGAAATATTAAAATAACATGTCGCATTAGTATGTGTTTGATTATATTATTAATTTAATTATACATAAATGCATATATTCGGGTTACCTAACTAGATAAACTCCTTGAACTTTAGGGATCGTTTTAGAAACCATTATTGAGATAAGAATCTTTATTTAGTTCTGAAACTGGGTTAGGTAGTTATTTATTTAAGTTTTTCTACTATTCTTTTCTCTATCTTTGTGATTGTATAGGTACTGTTTTCTGAAATAACTACAATATTGTTAGTGCTTTTAGAGCAGAACTCCTGCCCTTCACACGAGGGGTTTGTTACACAAAATTCTGTAAAATGTATTGAAGTAGAAATTATAGATTGTTTTGCTAAATATTTAATATATTTGGAGGGAGTACTCAAGATTTCCATAAAGAGGAAGATCACGTTACTGTCATATATTAATATCGATGGTAATTCAACCTCAATCTTCATTCATTATTGAAGGCATAATGCACGTCCTTTTAAGTAGCCCTTCCGGTAACTTTGACGTCATGTTTTATTATGCATTTTAAACTTGGTGCATTACCATTTGTTTTATTTTACGGTTATTATGACTTTATTAGCTTTTGCTAGTGGCTTTGCCTGCGTCAAAGTAGGTTTCTCCATACAAACTTTCCGTTTTATTCCCTTAGGAGGTGAACTTTAGAAAACCTTTTCCTATTGCTCGCCTACGTCATAAAAGGAAACCTTGTGCAAAATTTCACGTTCTTAGTCCCATCAGTTTCAGCTGTACGTTGAAATTTCAATCAGTTATTTTCCCCTTTTATATGTTACACATAAATACTCGTAGAGATACATAATTGTTTTGAAACCTTTCCAAATATATAATGAAATAAAAGCAAACTTTCTGTTGCTGAAAATACTGACTGAATACTTGTTGAAACTTATTATTTCGAAGCAAATAATGAGACAGCCTTTTTTATGACTCCAATATTACAAGCATAAAATTTTTCCATTGCTTAGACAAAGGTTTCCAGAATAGGCATTAATTTACCATACTGGTCTATTGCGGGTTACATAGCAATTGGTGAAAGTGATGCGAGTTCAATTTTGTCCCTAGGTTTTATCAGTTTCCTCACGACGTTTTCCTTCGCTGTTTCAAGAGTAGGGGTGATGAAATAAATTACACAAAGTAAAGTACCTGTCAGGGTTCTAGCCGACGACCCACGTACGGTGCTCTAGGCGTCTATTATTGCTTGTGACTCGATATAACTTAAGTCCATTTGATTTATAAGTTCTATCTAAACGTGTAAAGTTTGTTCACCTTTACTTCCAAAGTAAACTTGGCGCTAATGATAACTTGAGGAAATATAAGTACATGAATATCAGTCATAACCGTGTACCGGTAGACGCAGCGTTGGAAGGCATCCCACAAGTTGAACTAATGACCTGGTGAGGGTCGCGGGAATTCAATGGATGCAAGGCGCACAAGGCACTTGAAATGACAATGATATTGATGATGATGATCCGTGACAGCCAATAACTCATTTTGAAACAAAACAGAGACTGCGAATTACACGCATAAACGACTAGGAAAACATCCGTGCCGTGTCAGGGACGGGGCAAGAACGTGCTTCGTCAAGAGTCTAAAAAAATATCGGTGCGAAAGTATGTCAAATTTTTATTTTAACTTTTTAAATTCGTAATCTATTTCACCACCAACACGTCCATGGTATTGAAGTGTGTGAACACACAACCACTGACGGAGCACAGATGCCCGGTCTCGGTATGGGCACGTTCCTGCCCCGCCACTGAAATGGCACTGATGTGTAGGACAGACCTTAAAACAGTAGTAAGATATTTTTTTGAGATGAGAAATCATAAAATAACTCTACTACTAAAACCCGGTTTGGTAAAGAAGCACAGCTCTGTTTCTTCAGTAGCTCTTTGTGTTCTAGGGTCGTGGTAGTTATTTCGATGGATCCCACGAATAATAGTATGATAATGGAGTTCTGTTATAGGTAGCCGTGATTGATACTTAAAAACCATCAACTTATTTCATAGATAAGCATTTTCTCAAACATAGTCTGTAATATACTGATCCTCTGCCTTCATTGATACCGAGTCACAAAGGTCCTCACAACAATAATTTTACAGTGCTGCATCTATTTTACTACTACGTTGGCATTGCGAAACAAAGACCGGGAAGTACTCTTATCATTTAAATAGTAAAAGTATCTAATTTAAAGATCCATTAGACTTGAGTGACGCAAAGCCTAGATTATTATCGAACTACTTATCATATTTTTACTTTTAAATGCATTGATTATGATAATTAGTAATGTTCATATCGGTTTTATTTATTTTAGTTAATGTCATCAGATTAGCATCTAGAATGCACAAATTAGCGAATTGAATGTGTACTACCTGTCAGACTAATGTCAAGCTTATTTATTTATTATTAAAGTCGACGGCTAGTGTTGATTGATTGGCTGTCGGTAATCAGAATAAACAAATTTTTAAAATAGATCATTTTTATAAATGATGTGACCGTCAAATTCTATACAATTTATTATTATTTAAAAAATATTTGAGTATTAAAATTAAAAAAAAAATGCAGTTTTTTTCTTTTTTTCTTTTTCTGTTGCCAGACGATTTCCTAAGAATATTTTAAAACCATATTTTCAATTAGGTATAAAATTTTCATTCAATTGAGACTATGAAACAAAATACTATTTTAATATTATCTTTATATTACGTAAATCCATTTTGACGAAAACGAATTTATTAATATTTCAACAAAAGTCATAGTTAAAATTAAATATGGCAGGTACAGTTATCCTATTTACAACTGTTCATCCGAACTGTTACTGAACGTAATCCCGATAGAAATTACAGTTTATAGCCAGAAAATTGTGACCATTGCCAATAATACCATTGTGAACTATAAAACGTGCACTGAATCAAGCTGGCTACAACTAAACATAGTAGCCCAATTAAATGTTGGGCTTAAATAAAGATAATTTTATGACTAGGATTTAAAATTTTAGAACAACTATACAAACATAATTGGTTATGTGATATTATGTTTACATAACCTCTGAAGATATCCGCAAGAGAACCAGGGTTGCCGACATAGCTCGTAGAATTGCCAAACTTAAGTGGCAATGGGCTGGACACATTGCACGCAGAACAGATGGCCGTTGGGGCCGAAAGGTTCTGGAGTGGCGGCCGCGTACCGGAAGACGCAGCGTTGGAAGGCCTCCCACAAGGTGGACCGATGACCTAGTCAGGGTCGCTGGAGTCCGATGGATGCAAGACGCACAGGACCGGCCATTGTGGCGACGCTTGGGGGAGGCCTATGTCCAACAGTGGACGTCTTTTGGCTGAAATGATGATGATGATGAACCTTTGAAATACTTGTCAATATGAGAGAATCGAAATATCAGAAAAAAAGCTCAACAATAAAAAGCGTTGGGTGATGAAGAAATTCATAACGATTTATGATTTGAAGAGTTAGAATAGAATAGAATAAAATAAAACTTTATTGTACACCAAAAAAGTTAAACAAACTGCCCCCTAGCTAAGTTACAATCGTTTCGTTTTGCGTTAACGCTTGGAGTTGGCCACGCCAATAACTCCGATGTTCGAACAAATGAATTGGGGGGCTTTACATAAATCTAAATCGAAGAGTTTTTGCTATAATTGAAAACTATCGTGACTATTTAGTTAGGGAGTCAACTAGACAGTTTTTTTTTGTGATATTGTGCTGTTTAACAAAATCACAAAAAAAAACTGTTTTTTTTTTTCTTAATTAGAAGTTAGCAAAAAGATGTGTGAAAGGAACCAAGTAACACAAAGAACGTGAAAAACTCTAGGATCGCCAATTAAAGAATTGAGATCTAAATGGGTGCCAAGTTCTGAGACACTTACAGGAATGTACGTGTCTCTTTAATTACTTTAGAATAATTTATTTTCTTCCTTCCTGCAAACTAACTTGATAGGTATAATTATTACTACGTATTTAGATTCTTAATATTCCATGGCAGAAGTTACAGGAGATTAAAATAACTAAAATATTTATGGCTTGTTTAATAAATGTACAAAATATTTATTTATTAAATCTTTATACACTAGTGTACAAAGGCGGACTTAATGCCGTAGGCATTTTCTACCAGTCGACCATAGGGTGGTGCAGAGACATAACGTAATAGGTGCAAATTAATGGTAAACAAACAAAACAAATAGAAAACTAATATAATACCTAATAAATATAAATTCATACTTATATAAATACATACAAATAAACAAAATTATTTTGAGAAATGAATCCACCAAATCAACGTGCCATTACCTTAAAGGAGAACGGACTGGATGCCATCCTGATGTTCAACGGGAGCGCATTCCAAAGAGAGATCGCCTGTACAAAAAAGGAAGAATGGATAAACCCAGAGCGATGTGAGGGACAGCGTAGTAAACGATTATTCGTAGATCGGAAATTTTTATTATGATCAGAGCAAAGGAATTGAATTTGAGAAGTAAGATAAGAAGGCTTGTTCAGAAAAGAAAACCGAGTAGTCAAGGCCCTTAGTGCTCTACGCTTACGTATAGGTAACCATTTTAAAAGCAGAATTTTTTTTTTTTAAATAATGCATCCAAATGCAAATCCATACAATGGTAATATATATATGAATTTATAGCACTGTAATAATACAGTATGACGCACCAGCACGTATTATTTTAACCAAGGATTATGTCTGTCAATGTATCGAGTAGGGTTATTACGGGTGCAAAAATTTTAACATCCGCAGGTGGTCGCAGGGTCGAAGCCTGCTGGGGCAAGGGCCGTTTTCTGAGAGGAAGGCTCAGCCCCGGCACTATAGGCAACGAAGGAACGGGGTAGGTTTTTAGTCAGTAAGAGTCTGACACTACTTCCCGCTCCACCCAAGGGCGGGATCTGTCATTGGATGATTTTACCTACCATAAAAAAAAAAAACATCCGCAGGTGCGAATGCAGATTATAAGATTATTTTTAATTACATCAATTTCAAGTATAGTAGACAGTTAATTATCACAAAACCGTTTTCGTTCAATCGTGAATTGTAGTCTTCGTTAAACACGCAGTAGATTTTTTTTTTAGGTTTTTACTCGCCTTTCCGAACAAACGAAACTCTTCTGGGTGCATTAATTTTAGATGATTTTTCAAAAAAGTAGTAGTACGTCCTTTCCGCTAGTAACTTTTATCACAAATTATATTTGGATTTATTTTTAACTACAAAATAAATGGTGTCAATTTTATTTTCTTTCGTACTTAATACTCGTATTAACGCCTGATTATAGTAAAAACTTGGATAAACAGAGCAAACAAACGATTCACTCCACTCACTTTATTTACAATTATTAATTTGATGCGGATGCGAATACGGATGAAGATGTCAGAATTGATGCGAATATTTCGCATTTGCGGATATAGATGGGAATATTCATTACATCGAGCACAAATCAATCGATGCTACAAAAGCATGAAATGGGTTATCATATTTTATTACTTATTTTGTAAGATATGTTGAATCATATTATTTTTTTGTTCTTATTTTATGTTGTATCAGATAAAAGATCCGTTGTAGCCAATAGTAATAAACACAAGGTTAAGTTTATTGGTTTGTATCTAAAAAACTCGTAATAGGGCCGATCTGCCCTTGACCGGTAGTAACGGCTGTTTTATACTTTATTGAGGAATCTTCGAGGGCAATTTTCTAGATTTAATGCCATTTAATATTTTACGTCAACATCTTAAACATGCCTCGGGTTTACGTGATAATTTTACTCTTGGATTTATTGAGGCAGCCTCTAAAATATTGCTGAGGTCTGGGTTGCTTATGGCAAGGCATTTTTCCACCCATATATTCTAAAGACGCTTAGATTTTCGTTTTTGCTTTCATAATTCATTAATGACCGTAAATGGAGCTTAAATTGTACGGCTTTTGGGAAAATAAAATAAGCCTAAAATAACTTGTAAAAACAACTTACTTTTACAAAATTAAAATTCATATAGCTTTCGATATGGCGTAACTGTTTGACGTTTGCATTAGTAATGAATGAATGGAAAAAAAAGATTCTAACATGCGGGTTTTTATAAAAAAATGTAGCGTGTTTACCGTTTTAATGATTTAATGCCGCACATGTTTTTAAAATGTGCAACATACTAGGTAGTAATTTTACTGAGCAAAGCACAAATATTTATGATTTTATATTTGATCGCAGTTTTAATGACCACTTTGGACATAGGGTGAGCATGAACCAGACAAATATTGCTACCACTTGGGAAAATAATAACACTTTTTGGGTGTTTTTATAAATTTCATTTTTATAGATTCTGTTGTTTGACCTGATGGTGCTTACCGATGGCAAGTGAAGATATGTTCGACAATGGAGGACCCTTGCTTAAAATTTATTCACTATTGATTTAAATATCTTCAGGTTGGCTTCTTCCTATAAGGAAACACAGTCCAGCAAAGAATTTCACTCCTTAGCTGTATGCATATATAATGAATAGTTCACCCAAAACGTTTTGTGAATGCGTATAGTGAAATTTCCACTATGTACCGGAGGTGCATGGCCGTTGGTTTTGTGGTCCGTCGATGAACCGAACTTGGTAAAATAATTTTGCAATTGTAAATGTAAACATTATAAAACCGTCAGGCATCTCAGCTATCTACGCCATTGCGTGAAATCAAATTAATGATCCTCTTTTTGTCATTAGTAACATAACAACCTGTTAATGGGCTCAGGTAAAGGTCTCTCAGCCAAGGCCACTTTATATGCCAAAGCGTGCTGGGGTTGAATCTTAATAATCATGAAAATACCATGTGAAATGCTAGCAATGACATTAGATTAAGTGTTAGTGCAAATTCGTCCTACTTTAACACTTATTTAATGTCAAACAGGGGTTCCTGTTTTAATATCCTCATTATTATTTTTGTTAAGTGTTCGATTACGGAGACGCGGCGCGTTGCGCAGCGCGTCGGGTGGTCCGTCGCACATTGCCATATGTTTGTATTTGCGCGAGCGATGACGCGGCCCGCAGCTGCAATGTACGACGAAACGCCCAACGCGCCGCGTCTCCGTAAACACGGCCTAAGAGTGTTCGCGGGGATAAACTTATACTACACTATCTTCTACCAGCGGCTTCGCCCGCGTGAAATTAGGTTTACCCCCTTAGAGGTAGAGTTTCATAAAATACGTTATTTTCAGACGTCTACGCCCTATAAGGAACTTAACAGCTAAATTTTAAGTTTGTGGGTGTTATAGTTTGGTTAGGTTGAGTGGTTTTTGCTTTTATATGTATATAGGCCAGCTTCTGCCAGCGGCTACGCCTGTTTGAAAATAGGTTTCTCCGTACAAAATCTGCCCCCCTTTTTCACCCCAAAAAATAAAACCCCTTAGGGGTACAATTTTGAAAAATCCTTTCTTATTGGATTCCCACGTCATACAAAGAACATACCCTCCAAGTTTCAAGTCTTTACGATCAGCGATTTAGGCTGTGCGTTAATCCGTCGAGCGCGAGATCAGTGGTGGCCGAGTGGTAACGGCCCCGACTTAAGAGTTGTAGATCGCGGATTCAAACCCAGCCAGGCGCATTACTTTGTGTAATTTATTTCATCACCACTGCTCTCAAAACGGTAAAGGAAAACATCGTGAGGAAACCGGCATGTCCTAGGACTAAAAATACGGAGATATGTGACATCCACCAATTCACACTGGGCCCGCGTGGTGGATTACGGCCCATTCCCTCTCCTAGAGAGGAGGCCTGTATCCCAGCAGTAGGAACATTAAATGGCTGATGATGATGATGGTGTTGATCCGTCTGTCATTCAGGACAAAGCATTTTATATGTATAGATTAAGCTCAATGAATTTCATTTTACAACTTTTAGAAGAATACAGTCTTAATTGAATGTTTTTCCTTCCTGAAACACGACAAATGCTTAGCCAACTTCCTCGCCCCACAGATTTAAACAAATAACTTGTTTCTGGAAAACAATTTGTTGTACTCTTTTTATCATGGGCTCTTGGTATTTCCGTAAAGCCCAGTGGTACCAGTTACTTACTATGTTGCTATAAGATTCCATGCCAAATTCTAATGTAACAGGACTTATAGGCTTTAGGATTTTATTACTGTCGAACTGGAATTTAGGGTTTCAAAGAAGGCATTTAAATGAAATGGATCAACTGTATTTGTATCTTTGGTTTCATTGCTGGACTATGTTCTGAAGTATTTTTATTTTATCCTGTTTTTGTACCAATCTATGAATAATAAATAGTTCAAGAACTGGTGGAACTTCAAGGAGCACTTCCGACGTCTGGCTCCCAAACTGAATCGGACTGGGGCTGCTCTCGGGCGGCTCCTGCCCAACCTCAGGGGACCAGACGCCTCCTGCCGGAAGCTCTACGCGGGAATCGTTCGGTTCATGGCCCTCTACGGGGCTCCGGTGTGGGCACCGACGTTGCAACAGCAACCGAGGGCCCAGCTGAATGCGTGCCAGAGGGTCATGGCAATACGCATGGTGCGAGGGTACCGAACGATCTCCCGCGAGGCGGCGACCCTCCTTGCTGGCCGACCGCCGTGGGATCTGGAGGCAACAGTCCTTGCACACATGCACGACAAGCGCATGGAGATGCAACGCCGGGGCGAAATTCCGCTGCCACGACAAGTCGAGGCATGGCGGACAGAGCTCCGGCGGGATCTCATGGCGAAATGGCGTCAACGACTATCGCATCCTCGTTCGGGGCGCGCCACAATTGGGGCGATAAGGCCCATCCTTGAGGCGTGGCTGGAAAGACCTCACGGCGTTCTCAACTTCCGCACGACGCAGGTGCTTACCGAACACGGAAAGTTCGCTAAGTATCTGTTCCGGATTCGTGCGGAGGATTCGCCCGGGTGTCGCCACTGTGCGGAACATCCGGAGGACACGGTGGAGCACACTGTAGAGGTGTGCCCCGCCTGGGCGGAGCATCGCCGTGTCCTCGTGGGGGCGATCGGCGGCAGCGATCTCTCTCGCCGGGGCTTGGTTCAGGCCATGGTCCGTAGTGAGGAGGGATGGCAGGCGGATTGTTAGGAACAATTCACCTTCGTCTTCTATTAGCCACTACTCAGACACTTCACACAGTGACGTAGAGATGAGCGAAATTGAAGAACAGGGGGTTTACTCTCGAGTTTAATTCCGATCGGTAGACATTGAAATTGTGACGTTAGGTACTCTTGAAATTCGATTCTAGCGTCAAATTGGTTTAAAATTGTGTGACCACACGCCAAGCCCAATCCCCATTTTACTTAGTTTCCCAAAAAGGTCACGCAATTTGGCCCTAGCATCGAATTCAAGAGTACCTAATGTCACAATTCCAATGTCTACCGATCGGAATTAAACTCGAGAGTAAGCCCCCTGGATTCTGATTAAATATTTTTCGTTCACGATTCATAAACAAATTAAATTTTAAAAAGTTCTTGTTTTGCTCAACCCAATTTCTTCGATTTGACGGTATGACGTGACGTCATAACATGGCAATCGATCCTATTCTAATTTGGAAAGCATTTTATACACACACTTTTCTGTTTTCAACTTTGTCATCATCATTAAATCATTTATTCAAATGATAACGTTATCATTTGAATCTTTTTATTTTTCTTTCCCTTGAAAGCGGACGCTAAGTTGTTTTTCATTGAGAGTTGTGGGGAAAATCATAATATTATCCCAAGTTTTCGGCTTGTTGAGTTGAGCTCAACTTTTGTATCAGCTGTTCAGCTGTTATGTGCACAAACACCTCTTTTTACTCGATCTCATTTTGTTGTGTTAAATAAAATCCATTTCTGCTTGATTAAAGCACACAAGGACAAAAATTTGTGTCATATATTTCGTTCTACGTGTTATGTCTTACGCCTTTACGAGTATCTACATTTTTATCTCTAGAAAAATCGAGTTCAATCGATCGATCAGCCGATGTCAACATGTAAAAATATTCGACCTAGTGAGATTTCATAGTGATTGCTATGTCCGGATAATTTTTCTATTAATAGGTTTTTAATGGACATCGCAAACATGTTTTGGTCGTTTTTTAAATAAAGAATGTGTGTCAGTATTAGGAATTTGTTAAGTTAGGTATGATATATGTACCTAATGATAGTCGAAACAGAGCATATTCATGGATAATGACGACATTAATTTTGTTTACCTTTATTTTGTGTTAATTAACTGTATTTTAAAATTGTTATGTTTGTGTGCGCAGTGCTACAACGGGCGCGATCTACCAACCGTTAACGAGTCACCGAGTGGGAACGGGCACTGGGCTCGCGCGTGGCGACTTCGGATCCACGACCCCTCCGACTCCGTCGACTCCCCTCGAAGCATCTCCAACTCCAGTCTTCGAGAGATCGACGACGAGCTCACCGGCGAGGAGCTGGCCACCTACATGTACCACGTGAATTGTAACATCGGCGGACTCACCTGAGACACGTCTGTGTAAGCGACAGTGCCCACGCTACCGCTCGCTCGCTCGAGCAGGACTACAAGTGACGTAGACGGCCTAACAGTGTGATCTATTTTATAGACGTTTCTAAGCGATTTTTAAACTGTAAATAAAACATTGTTGTCCATTGTTAGTTACGGCTTTGTTAATATTTAAATGTTGATACGCACTTAAACGTCCATTTTGGTCTTAAGTGCTAATCTATGTTAGCTAAAAAATGATGGTGAAATAACGTAAAAAATTGTCCTTGGGAATTTATGTAGTGGATGGAGTCGCCGTAAAAGCTTACTTATGGGTATATAAAGCGATTAAAGGGACTGTACCTATAGATATAATCCGGAGTCTTGCCCACTGTGTCATAAAGCTGTAATCTTTAGCACGCACTGCCCATTATTCATTCTCGAATCTATTAATTACGTCGGGGTGACACTTCATCTTACATTCTAGTTAGCAACATAAATCTATAGTCAATATTCGAAGGTTGAACGCTGTTTTCTAAAGTAATTTGATAATGAATCATAAATGAAAAGAATCGATCAAATCTGTCAATGATTTATACAAATTAAACATGTATCTATTTATTATTATTTTTTCGAACAAAGTGATTATAAAGTATATTCGATGTATGTCAGACTAGATAGGTGTAAATATGAGTAACTTTAGTCCATAATACTCTACTGATAGTCTTTTAGTATGGTGGTTGTAAAAAGTATGTGCTAAGCACAAAATAATAACAAAAGCGTTGAGTGCGTGGAAGGGTTGATTGAATCGAATAGAATGTATGTTAGTACGGAGGGTACTTCAATAAATTATGTGTATGTTAAACTGCGAAAAGTGAGAATTCCTAATGTTAAATGTACCGTTGTTTCCCACCCGAATCTGTAAGGGTCGAGCCATACATCACCGGCCGTATCAAGGACGTGAGAGGAACTTTATTCATGTTTGTGACAGCAATATCACGATGTATGCCTCCAGTGTAGTGCGGTGAAGCTGCTCGGCCCAAATAATTAGCAACACAATGTAACCATACTCGATGAGACTGTAAATTACATTTTTATCGAAAATACTGTATCTTGTACATTGTGTGTAAAGTCAGGATAATGTACGAGTATTGTATGTGTGTACTTAAAGAGATTTAATACTTCATACATTGTTAAAGTCTGACAGACTAGTTTAACATCAAACATAATTTGCTGCGTTTATAAAACAGACTGTAAATACTTAAAGTATACTTTGTAAATAAATGGAACAAATAGCTTAAGTAACTTGGATTAGATAAAAAACAAAGTTTGTCTAAAGAAGTTAGAGTGATGTTATTATTTTTACAATATTCCTAAGAGCGACTTATTTACAATGAGTTGACTTTTAATAAACTTATTTCTATTGAGTTTTATACTAATGTGTGTCCTTAGTTTGGTATAAAGGGGTATCAAAAGGCTTTGGCTGTGTGTTTCATTAGACATTTTAAGTGAAATAATGACGTTTTAAAAATGTAAAAATTAAATGTAATTAAAATGTAAAAATTATGCAGCGATGTAATTTTAGTGTACTACTTCAGCACGACAAATGGAAGTGCGATTATCACTTGTGCAACAAAACTCACTCACTCATTTTATTACGAATGAATGCTGGTGCGACACACTAAAACTCGACATGACGCTCATATGACAAACGATTGTGCGACAGTAGTTCGAATCTACTACGGTATTGCGACTAACAATTGTGCGACTAACTTGTGTAAACACTGTAATTCGAAAGTGCGTTGGTGTAATATTACAGTAGTCTGAAACTACCCCACCTGCCAAGATAGCTCGACGAAGCACCGCGGCTACTTCTGGGTGGTTACAACAGAAATAACCACGAAGGCTAAAGTGGGAGCTCCGCTTCTCTATCACCGATGTCGGTCTGCCCTAATATAATAGGTAATATGTTAATTCTTCATGTCGTACTAAAGTAATGTCGAGCTTCAGTGTGTTGGTAAGCGAACATTCGAACTATGGTGAGTGACTCCAGTTTTGTCGCACAAGCGTTTATCGCACATTTATTTTTCGAGCTTACGTAGTACACTTGTGTAATTCCATAGTGTTTGATCAAATGTGATTTATATAATATAAATTTGTAAGAAATCTGTTATAGTATGCGGCAAATAAACTGAAGTGAACAAAAAATGGCCGTCGTTGCTATGATCACGCGCAGCCCTCCACTGTACCGCACTTCGATTGAGATCTGAAAATCTGTTACTGCGCATTCATGATCGATCGCCATTTGGGTCAAGTTATATGCCGTGTATTGTATGCGACCGAAGGTGTAAGCATTAATTTTGTTATAATTACTTTTATATTCCAAAGAAATTAAAGAACATCGAATAAATGCGACTAATACTACAAATTTTTTTATCACTACCTTAGCTAGCTTTATTAGTAAAAAATAGGGGAAGGACAATGAGTTTAGTTTTATAGTTAAAAACTGTTTGATTAACAACAAATGCCCAAGTACGCGAGTCACATTAAAAATGTTATAGTAATTAATATCATTGTTAATAAAAATAGATAAATAATTGTTGTTGTAAAATATCATAACGAGTGATCTATTTTGATTATTGTAATGTCAATGAATTAAAAAGGAAATTCCCCCAACCTCACTCATTTGTTTATTTTTATGTCCTCGTTTCTAACTGTCAGCAGTCACCTAACTGCTGTCAGCGGTTTACCCGCGTAGTAGTATTTTTTTCGATGGGTAAAAATCATCCAGTGACATTTCCCGCCCTTGAACGGAGCGGGAGATAGTGTCAGACTTTTATTGACTAAAAAACCCACCCTGTGCCTTCTTTGCCTTTATACCAGGGCCGAGCTTTCTTTTCAGAAGTAGACCCTTGGCCCAAGCAGGCTTCGATCCTGCCTGCTGGCAGGCTGGGCCCCTACGGTTTGCTGACAACTTCTTGAGGCGCGCGGGAACAGTACGCGCCGTCGACGACTTTTGTCGGTCCGGTCGGTTACCGGCTCGGTCCGGTTAGTTACCGACCCGCGTAGTAGTAGAAAATTATCCCAAGGAGACATATACATCTCAAGATAAATAGTATCCTATGTTAGCACATGAGATACTTTTTTAGGACATATCTTGGAATATATGGGTAGATCATAATCTACCTACATATTAAGTTTCATCGAAATTCGTTGCGCCGTTCGGGCATGAAGAAGTAACAAACATGCACAGACATACACACACAAAATTTCATCATCATCATCATTTCAGCCGAAAGACGTCCATTGTAGGACGTCTAGTATAAATAGGCCTCCCCCAAGTGTCGCCAAAATGAACAGTCCTGTGCGTCTCGAATCCGTCGGATTCCCGCAACCCTTACAAGGTCATCGGCCCACCTTGTATGAGGCCTTCCAGCGCTACGTCTTCCGGTACATGATCGCCATTCCAGAACCTTTTGGCTCCAACGCCCATCCGTTTTGCGATCAATGTGCCCTGCCTATTGCCACTTAAGATTGGCGACCCTTCGTGCCATGTCGGTAGCGTTGGTTCTTCTACGGATATCAACATTCCTGAAACTCAAGGAAACTCCGAGTATAGCCCTTTCCATTGCCCTTTGGGTAACTTTAAGCCTTTTGATGAAGCTCATTGTAAGCGACCATGTTTCGGAGGCATATATCATCACTGGTAACACAAACATTCGGCTTATAATGTTAGTGTCATGTTGTACGGTACAGCTATATTTTTAATTTTCCGATAAGCACACCATATTATTATGTGACCGATAATCCAAATTCATTTTATTTCGTATTCGTGTGTGCACCTTTCAACTCATTTGACTCAATAGATAAGGAGTAAGTTGGCTGGGATAGATAATCAGCAGGCCTAGCCTATTGTAACTACGACCGTTTCATGTCGAGTCTCTTTCTACGATCGAAACGCCTTTGTGTAAGTATATTATTATTATTCTCTTTATTCATTAGATTAAACTTATAAATTATATTTTTAAATATTTCTTTAAAAAAAAAACATAAAAAAAAACATTTAAAAATATAAAAAATAGTGTCCCACCGGTATCGGGAACAGGGTCCAAGCTACCGGCGGTCAGGGCTCCAGAGAAAGGAACCTCCTAACAATACGAGCCGTGTCCAGGAGTACCGCTTTCTGAATCAAGCCCTTGATCCAGCCGCCTAACGAGAGCCTCCTAAGGTGTTGGTCGAGGCTCTTGGCTATTAAGCCATTACCCGACACGACTATCGGTACAATGATCGCCGAATCCACTTCCCACATGTCGACAACCTCGCGAGCCAAGTCAATATACTTGATTTGTTTATCTTTCTCGACTTTCACGAGGTTCTCGTCATGCGGAACGGATATGTCAACAATCATTGCACGCCTCTCGTTTCGGTCCACCACCACTATATCAGGCTTATTGGCTACAATAGTCCTGTCAGTGATGATGGACCGATCCCAGTACAACGTGATATGACCATTATCAAGAACTGGGTCGGGCTCATACCTGTAGTACGGCACTTCCGATCCCACAAGAGAGTATTTCAAAGCAAGTTGCTGATGGATAATCTTGGCTACAAGGTTGTGCCTATGCAAATACTCGCCGTTAGCCAGACGAGAACAACCGGAGATAATGTGACGAATTGATTCTCCCGGACGGTGACACGCCCGACAGATGTCAACCGTGCCGTCCTTCACAATAAATCTCCGGTAGTTATTCGTCATGATAACTTCGTCCATAATTGCACAGATAAAACCTTCGGTTTCCCCAAAGAGGTCACCGAAACGCAGCCAAGCTACGGACGCCAATTGGTCTACATCGGGCCCGTGAAGGGCCCGGAAAAAGCGTCCGTGAAGTTCCTTGCTCTGCCATACTTCCCTGCGATCGTTAGTGTCAAGCACTACCGGTTTGCGCCAGTTCTCCTTAGCCAAGGAGAGCGGGGTGAGTCCCTTGTCCACTGCCACTACATCTCGATGCATACCCACGTCGGCAGCTAGGAAATACTCCCTGAGACTGCATACCTCGCGGTTGTGGAGGGTCTTGGCATTTAAAAAACCTCGACCGCCACACTTCCGCGGGATATACAGTCTCATCACCGACGATCGTGGGTGATGCATTCGGTATGCAGTCAGCAGTGTTCGGACCCGCCTATCCAGGGCGTCAAGTTCCGTTTGAGTCCATTTGAGTACGCCGAAAGAGTACATCAATACCGGCATGACCCAACCGTTGAAGGCGCGCACCTTGTTTCCGCCTGAAAGAAGGCTATTGAAAACCTTCTTCAGACGTCCAAAGAAGCGCTCCTTCAACGATTGTTTCATGTCAGTGATATTGATGCCTAGGGCTTCCGACATACTGATATTGATGCCTAGGGCTTCCGACATACTGATATTGATGCCTAGGGCTTCCGACATACTGATATTGATGCCTAGGGCTTCCGACATACTGATATTGATGCCTAGGGCTTCCGACATACTGATATTGATGCCTAGGGCTTCCGACATACTTATTATTATTACATCCGTTATTATTATTATTCCATTTATTTAAATTATATATACATATTTTATACATTTTTAAATATTTCTTAACAAAAAAATTATGAAAATAAAAAACATTTAAAAATACAAAAAATAGTAGCCCACCGGCATCGGGAACAGGGTCCAAGCTACCGGTGGTCAGGGTTCCTGAGAAAGGAACCTCCGGACAATACGCGCCGTGTCCAAGAGTACTGCCTTCTGAATCAGACCCTTGATCCAACTGCCTAACGAGAGCCTCCGCAGGTGTTGGTCGAGGCTCTTGGCTATTAAGCCATTGGCCGTCACGACTATCGGCACAATGACTGCTGTGTCCACTTCCCACATGTCGACAACCTCGCGAGCCAAGTCAAGATATTTAGTTTTTTTATCCTTCTCAGCTTTCACGAGGTTCTCGTCATGAGGGACCGCTATATCAATAATCATTGTGCGACGCTCTAGTCGATCTATGACCACTATATCAGGCTTATTGGCAACAATAGTCCTGTCAGTGATTATAGATCGATCCCAATACAATGAGACATTGCCATTGTCGAGAACTGGGTCGGGCACATACCTATAGTACGGTACTTCTGTTTCCACAAGATTGTATTTAAGAGCAAGTTGCTGGTGGATAATCCTGGCTACGAGGTTGTGCCTATGCAAATAGTCTCCGTTAGCTAGATGAGAACATCCAGAAATAATGTGTCGGATTGATTCCCCGGGCCGGTGGCATGCCCGACAGATGTCAACCGTACCGTCCTTCACAATATATTTCCGGTAGTTGTTCGTCATCATAACTTCGTCCATTATCGCACAGACAAAACCTTCGGTTTCCCCGAAGAGGTCACCAAAACGGAGCCAAGATACGGACGCTAATAGGTCTACAGAGGGCCCATGTAAGGCCCGGTAAAAGCGTCCGTGAAGCTCCTTGCTCTGCCATACTTCCCTGCGGTCATTAGTGTCCAGTATTATAGGTTTGCGCCAGTTCTCGTTAGCCAAGGAGAGCGGAGTGAGGCCCTTGTCCACCGCTACCACATCTCGGTGCATGCCCACGTCGGTTTCCAAGAAGTATTCCCTGAGACTGTACACCTCGCGGTTGTGTAGGGTCTTAGCATTTAAGAAGCCGCGACCCCCGCACTTCCGCGGGATGTACAGTCTCATCACCGAAGACCGTGGGTGATGCATCCGATTTGCGGTAAGCAGTGTGCGGACCCTCCTATCCAAGGCGTCAAGTTCTGTCTGAGTCCATTTGAGTATGCCGAAAGAGTACATCAACACCGGCATGACCCAACCGTTGAAAGCGCGCACCTTATTCCCGCCTGATAAAAGACTATTCAGTACTTTATTCAGGCGGCCGAAGAAGCGCTCCTTCAACGACCGTTTCACGTCATCAGCATTGATGCCTAACGCTTCCGACATACCCAAATACTTGTAAGTTTCAGTTGAGCAGAGGGATCTAAGGTGTATGGAATCCGTAAGTTGAATTCCCACGGATTCCATAATCTCTCCTCGCTTTACATGCATGACTGCACATTTGTCCACACCAAATTCCATCCTGATGGCACTACTAAAGGTTTCAGTTACCTTTAGTAGCTCCATCAGTTGCAAGTCGTTGGGGGCAAAGAGTTTCAGATCATCCATGTAAAGAAGGTGAGATATGACCTGACCACCTCTTTTCAACCGGAAGCCTAAGCCAGTACCCTCTAGCAGTGTGCTGAGAGGGTTCAAGGCTAGGCAAAACCACAGAGGACTCAGACTGTCACCCTGGAATATGCCACGCTCAATCCTTATCGGTTCACTGTTCTCCCGAATCTGTCGACATCCCGGATAGCGAAGGACTGTTCTCCACTGCCCCATACACGACATCAAGAAGGTGCGCAGAGTTGTATCAACTTTGTACAGTTCTAGCACCCTCATGAGCCATGTATGAGGAACAGAGTCATAGGCCTTCTTGTAATCTATCCAACGTGCCGACAAATTCTTTCGAGAACGTCGAACCTGTTGGCTTATGGCCATATCAATGAGGAGCAGCTCCTTAGTACCGCGGGACCCGTTCCTACATCCATTCTGAGAGGCTGACATGATAGAATTTGTCTCAATATGACTATTGATTTTAGCTCTCAGAATGGATGTAAGCACTTTATAGACCGTCGGCAAACACGTGATCGGTCTATAATTTTTAGGATCCGCAGTACTACCTGATTTGTGGAGCAGGTGGGTTATTCCTGTTGTTAGGAAGGGGGGTAGCGACCCTGACTCTAAGGCAGACTGGAACTGAGATGCCAAGCGAGCATGCGACCTTTGGAACCATTTTATCCAGAAATTGTGCAGCCCATCCGGCCCAGGAGATTTCCAGTTAGGCAACGGACGGACTGCACGGGCTACATCTTGGGGGCTGATGGTAATTGCCCCCATTTCTGGTAAAAGATCACATGTGCGCTCGACCTCTCGGATCCAATCACCCTCGATGTGACTGACAGGCGCCGACCAGATGCTGCGCCAAAATGAACACATGGCGTTATCATCCGGCAGGCGTGTATCAGTCACACCTTGGTCCGGTCGCTCCCAAGCCCTGTAAACCCACCTTTCATTACTTTGGAATGTGCGATTCTGAGTGTACCGCTCCACTCGGCGCTTATACCGACGAATACGGCTTGCCCATGCATAGATCTTCTGCTTCAGGAAGTCGATACGCTCTGTGACGCAGGGCAGATAATCTCGAGGACTAATATCAGTTCCAGAGAATGCCCGCCTCACAAAGCGCATCACTCTAGGGCGAGTATTGCCCTCCCTGAAGCAGATAAGCTTGCCGATGAGTGCTCTAGCCTCACCGATACGGCGCTCAATCCTGCACTGCCAGGCCGGCACGGTTGGTCGTGTAGCTCTGTCAAAATTAGGAAATTTACAGTGAGCTACGCGACATGCCGCTACAGCCCCACAGTACAAGATTGAGTGGGTATCAGTGAGGTCTTCGCTGCTATCAAAACAATTTGATAGCTCCGAATCTAAAGCACACACCAGCGCCCTATTTCTCTTGTGCATGGGCAAACGAGGTAGTCGAGGTCTAAGCCCCGGCGGAGTGGAGCGGTACTCCCGAAAAGCGTCCTCCAAAGCGCTCCTCAATCGTTCATTGCACTGGGTACTCACAGATATAGCCGCGTCATCATCGGCGTCACCAACGTGGTCGGGTCGCGGTGAAGCACTGGGTTGAAGTTGCTCCGCGACCGGTGGTGTAGCAGGTGAAACACGGCTACTCTGCGATTCCAGGCGCAGTCTATCAAGCACAGCATCATCCAACATACGGCTACGCTGGATGACCCGTACCTGATCCGACAGTCGTTGGGCTGTGACGTTGACAGCTGGCTCAAGCACCTGAAACAGAGAGAGCATCCGACCACGGTACGCAGTCAGGTTAGTTCCCCCCTCTGTAGCCCCAAAGTATGAGCGCATGACATTTTCATTAATGGATTGTGTCCATCTCATGCGCTGCACACTTCCACCGACAGCGGGGACCCTATCAGAGGCCGGAGGGCCTCGAGGTCCCAAGCTGGCCGGAGGTCGGCCTCTTCCCCGTCGACGCGCTGGTGGTGGTGTCGTCGGCGGCGAGAAATATTCGTCGCTCGAGCTCGACGCAACTGCAGCTACCGGAATCACTGGACTCACGGCTGGCGCTGGTCCCGGCGGGGTTGGCGTCGGTCCTGGCGGCTGCGAGGCGGAGCTGAGCGACGAACCCGATGGTGTTGGGTGTGTGTTTGTGTTTCTAGCCCGGCTTCTTGTCAGCATTTCTTTTCCATAGATAGCATTATGCCACGTTGTCTGGTTAAATCATCCTGGTACTATTGTATTTATTGTTACTGAAATTCTGGTTTTTTTTTTCTTGTTGATTTTGGGATAATAGACATTATTTATGGGTATATTGTAAATATATTTGTTGAAAAAATTTTATGTGAAAAAATTCGGAACTGTCAATTCGACAGCCGGGCCACAGATATTATTATTATTATTGTACACTTTATTGTTGGCACTTACAAGAAATACAATAAGGAAAACTTACGTCTAAAATATAAACAATTGGCGGCCTTATCGCATTCCGCGATTTCTTCCAGGCAACCATGAATGGACTGGATTCTTAGAACATGAAATGGGGCTGTCATAATAAGCACCAAAATTTAATTGAAATATACTATAATAGATACACAGATACATACATATGCTATATAATATATACATAAATACATACATACCAAAAATACATATATGCAATAAAAAGAAATGACGACTTTTGATAATCACAGAGACAGGTAGTGCTCCCTAACAAGTCTTTTGAATATAGGCAACGATTGAGCACGTATAGTGAAACTACAGGATGTAGCGATGAACATTGTAGAAACAGTTACATTTCATTCTGTCATTTTGAATGAAGTGAACTTGGCTACGAATTTTACTGAGATGATGTCATTCCCATACATTTGATTAGTTTTCTACAAGCGTTAACAATTGTTAAAAGATACTAATACTGATATATGAGTTATTCTATAAGTTTCGTTTTTCATTTGAATGTTTGGAATCATGAAGAAAAAAAAAAAACAAATCTTAAATAGGTGCAATATGAATTTCATAGTGGCGCCAATTAGGTCCAGTTCAGCATAAAGTCTGGGGCTCTACAATGACGTCAAAAAAATGAAGCTATACCTACGTGCCGTATGATAATATGTATTATCAAAAAGATTTCCCTTTTATACACCAGATTCTAAGAAGTTACCTGAGCTGGTTTTCTATTGAACCTTACATACTTAGATTAAAGTAACGATAAATAAATAATATATAGGCGTAAACAATATAGGTATCCATAATAATTATATATAAAAATTATATTTTATAGGTTTGTGTAGTTTGGTAGGTAATAATAGCAACAAGAACAAGTGTTATCAAGTCCGTTAAAAGTTAATTAACTCAAAAATTTCGCGTCACAGTAAACAGCTACCGGTTTCGAGACATTTCCAGCACACTGTCATTTCAATCAAACATTTAAATTGATCAAGTCCAGTTTTCGTTGCGCGTCTACTAAAAATGCCGTTAATATCTTCTACAGTGCTTGTAAATTAAAAAATTGTTTATCAAAATCTACGCGTTTGTCAAAATAATTGATAGTATGCAGCTTTGTTTGTCGAGTTTGTCAAACCGTCTAGGTACGTATTTGTTGAAAATCTTGATTGACGTTATGTTTGAACAAGTTTGAATATGAACAGCAGTGTTTGTTATTATATTGTATAGGGTTAATGAAGAACCACGCCGAAAAGAAGGCAAGCCAAGGCCATTTTTAGACCATCTGATTGAATTGGTCTGTACGAGTTAGTAAACGTAGGTCATAAGTACACCATGTCTGAATCGTTCAGTCTGGACAAAACCAGACTTTCTACTAATTGCTTCCAAAATGTTTCAGGTAAGTGAGGATTTATTCATATTATAGAACTTGCAGATGATAAAACAGTTTCATGCTGAATCAGCGACATGCTTTTCGAAGATGAAGAACTATGTCTCTATAAGACTAACCGTCTTATTACAAAAAAAATGCTTTTGCACTGGTTTGATCCAAGACCAACAGGTCTAAATAACTATAGTTAACGCTGAACACTTTTTCCAATACCATAGACAGACATGGTAAAAAAACCAGATGGACTTGAATTTCTTATCGATCTTTAGGTACGTTGCTTGTATTATATTAGGCAAATTATACGACAAATCACGGTTTAGTTCTAGATGATTTAACCTGAATTCATATTCTGTTTGTCTGTGAGAAAATAATAAACATTTGCAATCATTCGCTAATTCTAAAATAAAAAATACATATTAGAAGTACTTTTTACTAGTTGCAAATCAAACTCAAAACTATACATTTGACCACATCTTGATTATCATCAGTATTTTTAATGTTCCCACTGTTGGGACACAGGCCTCCTATCTAGGAGAAGGAATGGGCCGAAATCCACCATGCGGGCCCAGTGCGGGTTGGTGAATGTCACATGTCTTTGAATATTTGGTTCTAGGACATGCCGGTTTCCTTATGATGTTTTCCTTCACCGTTTTGAAATTGTATAAATTTTCTGCTTTTACTTTGCATGTTGACGGTACTCAACGGAAAATGTTAGCGGTAAAAAATAAGCATTGGTAAACGTACAATGGTCCGCATAGAATAGAATAGAATAGAATAGAATATAACTTTATTGTACACCAAGAAAGTTACTTAATTAATACTAAACTTAAATCTATGGGTACAATGGCGGTCTTATCGCTGAAAGCGATTTCTACCAGACAACCTTAGGACTACGATACTAGATAAGCACTGGTAAAAAGTAACTTGACCGGCAGCTCGAGCAATACCTACGGTTTAAGAGCTTTCATATAGAAATAATGTACAATTACACACACAACTAAAACCAACCCGACTGTGAAATAGAATATCTGTACAAATATCACATGGGAAAGTTTACCTAACAATCTTTCTCGATGGAAACCTCTATTAAATAAAGCCTAAAAATAAAATTATTTTGCGGTTCTATTTTGATGTGTCCCGACTTCTGACATAGAAAGGTAAGTATCTGGAAAAGTGGATGTCAACTTTATTATTCGACAGTTCCATTACGTCTCCTCTGAGAATTACGTTACTAACACTTACATAATAATATATTCCAAGTCCTTTTGAAGGAAACTTCCTCACACATTTAATTTGGTCACACTCATAAATATTTAAAAGAAAAAAAAATGGCAAGTCCGAGTCGGACTCCCGCACTGAGGGTTCCGTACAAACTAACATATATATGAGTTCAATTCCCAAGTTGATTCTCGAAGATTAAGCTACATTAAAATTTACAGTTTTCAGATTTATTCAAGGGTATGAAGCAAGATGTTATAGCAAAAGTATAGCTTTTGCTATAACACCTTGCTTTATAACAAATAACAAACTTCCCGTTGACCTAGAATACTTTTTGATTCCGTCCCTAAGAATTTTGATTCCGTTTAGAGTGTTGAGTTTTTTGTGACATAAACGGCCGTATTTTTTTTACGTTACCCTTAAAGTTTGAATTTTTGACAGCTGCAAGGGATCGCAGAGCTGTACATATAGTATCAATGTCAGCTCGATACCTCCACACAGACGGACAACAATGTGATTATGTAAGGGTTCCACTTTTTCCTTTTAAGGTACGGAACTCTAAAAATCCTTCGATTATTGTCAATGAATAACATACTATAAAATACTATTTTATAGAAAGTGTTTGAGTTGAGGTTGAGTCGAGTGGATGACTTAAAGTATAGGTGTAAGTGTTGAGCTACGTGTGTTTTACGAGCAAGCAGTAGCACCTGCCAATAAAACCTCCTAGAGTCTTGATTAACTCTGGGAGGATATTGCGAAGAGGTAGCACACTCTATAACTCTTTATTAGATTCAGAAAACTTTCTCGAATTGCGAACATTAACGTTTAATCAAGTTGTTATTATAATTATTTTATGCATTTACTTAGACTATTGTCCTACTACGAAACATGGATTGAATTCTTGAAACTCGTAGCGCTTGCAGTAGCTCTGGTAAAGTACATGTCGGAAAAGTGGAAACAGGAAAATAGGTTTACTAAGAATCCCAAACGTCCTAATATACTACTTACTTTTGTAAGCGGCTTCGAATGTACAAGAGTCGGAAATTATACGAAGGGGACGTGTCAACCCTGGTCGTAGTCGCTATCAAATTTAATCGGCCGTTAAATGTATCACCACAAGCAAGATTTTTGACTTCTACATAATTATAGCTATAATTTGCTCGCTGCTTGGTAATATCTAATTTGTCACTGGCGAAAAAATACTAAGGAGGTTCGGTTTAGATTAGACCAGCAAAATCAAACCTCCTTGAAAAGCCACAGCCTCCCTGAAAAGCCTCAGCAAGCAAAAGCAAGTGGAGGATTATCAAGGTGAAAATCTTGAAACCATATTGTGGTCTAACGATGGTAATCTACGATACCGGGAAAACGACGCAAGAAGAAGAGAATAGTATAGTGAAGTGAAGTATTATAATACTAGCTTTTGTAGGCAGTTTTGCCCACGGTAAGAAAATAATTATTCTACAAAAAGCATTCCGATATTTTCATTTATAATATTAGAAGTAGGAAAAAAGCAAAAGGTTTCTGCGAAACTTTGATACTTTTCGTAGCTCGAGCCGCTACGAAAAAGTAATTGTCAGGAAAGTGGAAACACAAAAATACCTTCGCCAACCCAATCTTCCTTATTTACTATCCACCCGGAACCATGTCTGCAAGAGTAATATCCGCTGTCTAAAGAACACGTCTTATCTATATCTCAATCGGATCTTAATCCTCCAATCTTGCTGTCATAATAACTCCAGACGTGGACGGTGGGGCTTAGGCATAAGCACGTAAGTAATTGTTATGTATGGAAGTATGAATGTATAGTGTAGTTTTCTTTTGTCCTCAGAACGAAAATCGTGAATTTTCGCTTAAATCAAACACTTTAAGTCCGGTTTTAAGTCATGATCTTTTGTTATGGATTCCGTGTTTCTTGAATGAAAATCGGATTACTTCTCAACTAAATTATCAGCTTTTGCAGCTTTTCGCAAACAAAACAAAAAATAAACTCTCTTAATATAAGTTCCGTCTACCAGCCATAAAACAACATTTTACTACATGGAGGCGTTCCAAGTTCAACAGCGAACAATTGAAAATAGCTAGATGCAAATGTCTTATCAACGAATTGTTTGCATCTAAATTCACCGCATACTTTAAACAGTCCGTGACGGGCAAGATAAGAGTTTCTACGCAAATGATTCCAGCAAAATTGTTGCATTTGTTACTTGCTTAAGCGATGTCATGTCCACTTCATTGTCTTGATGGCCTTCATTTTATTAAGTGGATTCACTGCATGAGCGCATACATGTAAGTCAAAACGAATAAATATCGTCGCTGGACTGTACTTGTTTTGGCCACGACTTTCATTTGTCTGATATTTATAGGTATTGAAATGAACGTAATTATAGATGCCTTGTGTAGGTACTTTAGTACACGACTAGCAATTTAAACTTAAATTAATGAAACAAGAACAATATCACAGTAAAAACATTTCCAAGTAAGAACCTACCTTGATTTAAGAATATGTTGAACACAACTAATTTATCTACCTACCTAAGGAGATTTTCCCAAAGTCATTGAAGATTTGTAAAAAGCGTTTAAAGGTCACCTACATAAATTACCTAACAGCGAGCAAATCAATCATTTGAGATTAATTAAAAGATTGAGCTTAGAGTCTGCTCGGACCACTTACTTTAGAACGCCGAAATGTATTCAATAACTAAATGCCATTAAACTTGTTATGCCAGACAAAATCGAAATTCAAATAAAACATAGACTAGTGTTTTTAATCATGTTACGTCTAGCTAGATTAAGCTAAGCATCAATAAACACGTCTTGCTTAAAGTCCGCTTAAATTTAAACACTATTTCTATATTAGGTTTGAAAATAGTTTTAATTGAATCAATTAAACCAAATAAACTAAAGAAAATCTGGCCAAATGGGGTATCCTTGACCATTTACAGTATTGAGTTCCTACACAGGATATGCATCACCTCCTTTCCTGCCCAGCGAGCACAACGACTTATGCGAAGCCAACGACAGAGCTGACCAGGAAGCGAGATATTGGTCGTTCAAAATTCGAATCGACTCGCGAGAGCAGTGGTGGCCGAGTGGTAACGGCCCCGACTTACGAGTTGCAGGTTGCGGGTTCAAACCCAGCCAGGCGCATTTCTTTGTGTAATTTATTTCATCACCATTGCTCTCAAAACGGTGAAGGAAAACATCGTAAGGAAACCGGCATGTCCTAGAACCAAAAATTCGAAGACATGTGACATTCACCAAGCCGCACTGGGCCCACGTGGTGAATTACGGCCCATTCCCTCTCTTAGAGAGGAGGCCTGTGTCCCAGCAGTGGGAACATTAAAAGGCTGATGATGATGATGATGATGAATCGACTCGAGAAAAAAAAGAAGAGATCGAATCATAAAAAAGTGGACAATGAACATTTTGAAAACAAATCAGTAAAACCTGCTATTTCATTAGAGTTTGTATTTTAACTCAATAATGTTAATACAGCAATGGCTCGAAGTAAGGCTAAATCTAAGTAAAAGCCTTAAAACGAAATTGCTAACGTTTAAGATAAGACGAAGACAACTAAATTCACTTCTAATGTGTGAGTGAACTCGGCTCCAAGTTAATTTAAAATAAATTGAGCGTTTCCTATGAGACATATTAGCTTTTCAGACTGTCGTGTTAATCTATCTTTCGACACATCTTTCTTAATTTTAAACTATTTGTACTACTTAATTTGTTTCAGAGCTAATATTTTGAAGATTGGTTCATCATCTTCATCACCATCATTTCAGCTGAAAGACGTCCACTGTTGGACATAGGCCTTCTTCAAGTGTCGCCACAGCTAACGGTTGTCCCGCATCCCTCGCATTTCCGCGTCTCTCACCAGGTCATCGTTCCACCAGCTCCATTATTTGTTTTAAATGGGCACTTATATCTTTTTTAGACTGTTTTATAAGAATCGCAACATTTAGTTGATTTCTGGTCATTTTAAACTTTTCAATGAATATTTTCTGTTTTTTAGCATTTGGCACCCAAGGGCGGCGGCTGAAAATCAGCGTCAGGGTGGCCTTGTTACCATTTGGCATTACGCTGAGCTGAGGCCCTTTTGGCATTACTCAGTGTGCCTTTTGTTTAATTTTAAGGTATTTCCGTTTTTGTAATGCCAATTAACGCAATTTTATTTATTTCTTTCTTTTCTTTCACTTCTATTCTCCTTCTATGGCGTGCCTTTCAGGACCCCGGGTTCATTTTCGGAAGTGAATCCATGGCTCCAGTAGAAGATCAGTTATCGTAGCTTCAGAGAGGTCTTCGTAACGCAGTGGACTTGAACAGGCGGATTATTGTTTTCATATTAGAATTAGTGTGCGTTGAAATTCCTTACAATACAGCCCATTACATACACGGTAAATAAGTTGAGCCCGTTGCTATAGTTACATGTAGCCCCACTTCGATTGAGACCCGGTTACGGCGCATTCAAGGTCTGAAAACCGGTTACGGCGCGTTCAAGGTCGACTGCCATGATGGTTCAACTTGTGTGCTGGGAATTATAGCGGCTTTTTGTTAAGACTTTACTGCATAAATTTCTAGTAGTTTTAGTAGTGTCGTATATTAGTCGTAAAAATAAGTTATTAGATACTGCGTGGATGGTTTATAAGTGTACAGAGTAGGTACATATACCAACTTAATGGAACATGAAACAAAATTCTATCTAAAGATGTTATAGCTACCAGGAAAAAAACATCAGGTACTTTCTTCCAATTTGTTTGTTATTCAGAAGGAGGCAGAGATATTGTGTATCGGTACATATGGTGCGATAAGGAAACAATTTCCGGAGATACGCTATGATACTATGATGTATAGATAAAGCCGTAATAGATGAGTCAACAAAACTTTGTTTTCTATTATTGCATCACTGTGATTTGTCACAACATTTACTTTCGATTTACGCGTTGCTGAATCATAATTATCAAGTTATCGACATAGCCCAAAGAATTGCTAAGCTTTATGCCTTGATCACACGTACCGAGCAAACAGGCGAGAGAGTGCTCTCGGCCGAATACTTGGTACGTATGAACATAGTGCGGTGTGCTCAACCGAGCACTTATCTCTACCCTCTTTGAGGCGTGGCTGGAAAGACCTCACGGCGTCCTAACCTTCCGCATGACCCAGGTCCTCACTGGACACGTTAAGTTCGGGAGGTTTCTGTTCCGGATTCGTGCGGAACCGACGCCCGGGTGCCACCACTGCGTGGACTGCCCGGAGGACACGGTGGAGCACACACGGCAGGGTCGAAGCCTACTGGGGCCAAGGGTTTGTTTCCAAAATGAAAGCCCGGCCCTGGTATCTAAGGCCACGAAGGAACAGGGTGGGTTTTTAGTCATTAAGAGTCTGACACTATCTTCCGCTCCGCCCAAGGGCGGGAGATGTCATTGGAAGATTTTACCCACCACCAAAAAAAAAGCACTTCTCGCTTACATCACTGTCAACGGGCGAGCAACATTTTACTTTCTCGCCATTTTACTCGGTACGAGTGATCAAAGCATAAGTGACACTGGGCCGAGGACATTGCTCACGGAACAGATGACTAACAGGGCGAAAAGGTTCTTGAATGGCGACCGAGTACTGGCAGACGCAGCGTTGGTAGGTCTTCCACATGGACCGTGGACTGATGACTTAGGTGAGGATCGCGGGAATTGATGGATGAGAAACGCATAGGACCGGTCATTGTGGCTACACTTGGGGAAGCCATTTCGAACATTGGACATCTGTCCGTTGTTGAATGATTAAAATCGTCGACATGACCTAAATTCAGGTGGTACTTATTTAATTTATTTAATATTTGCTCAATGATTCGGCAATAGTGACAGATCCCAATAACATTAATAACACAAATAACTAACACACGCAGGTATCTACTAGGGCCAGTCGCTTTCTGAAAGGAAGGCTCGGCCCCGGTATGATAAGCAACGAAGGAACGGGGTAGGTTTTTAGTCCGTAAGAGTCTGACATTATCTCCCGCCCCGCCCAAGGGCGGGATCTGTCATTGGATGATTTTAGTAACCATAAAAAAAACACACACACAAACACAGATATTTTACTTTCGG
Source organism: Leucania comma (assembly GCA_958295575.1). Taxonomy (NCBI): domain Eukaryota; kingdom Metazoa; phylum Arthropoda; class Insecta; order Lepidoptera; family Noctuidae; genus Leucania; species Leucania comma. The sequence continues at coordinate 10,654,207 of OY282469.1, forward strand.
TCCCATTTGTCATGTCAAAAGCGTTGCTCAGTTTTTGAAGTTGTTATTTTAACAAATACAACTACTACTACATAGACTTCAAGATAACATAACGTAAAAACTTCGTAATCTGTACTAGAATAACAAACACCTACTTACACGAAGCGTCTTCTCACAAGAAACTTACAAAGCAAGTGAGATAACCTTTGAAAGGTAGTAGAAACAAGTATCTCCGCGATTTCCACTTAGCAACAAACAACTTTTCCCATATACTTATATGTGCATAAAGTTTGGAAGAAAAGTAAGGGGTTTTTTATGCTAATTCCGATGATAATATTACCTTGTGTCGTTCAGTAGTAACTTCAAAAGCCATAAAATAGTTTCAGTTTGATCAAAATACAGGCATCGTTGGTTTTTGTTGGATAAAAATATCGTCTTACGTTATAAGCAAAAATCGTGTCTAGTTATTTGGGTTATAAAATTGAAGGTTCCAAAAAAAGACGGGCAAATAAGTTGTTGTACTTTTATTTGAGGAGGGAATTTGTGTGATGTGTGATCTCTCTCGTGGGGGTAGGGGGGGTTTATTTATCTAAATAAGATGTCATACATGTATATTCATTTGAAAATGTATCCTAATCGAACTTACTACAGGGATATATTCTACGAGTACGTCCAACCCCCAAGTAACTAATCAACCAACTCTCCTTTCGCAGGTATATTGGAAGATTTAATTACAAGATTTCGTTAGAAATAAGCATCACACCTTACCTTTGATCCTGTTTTGCTTTCTTTCTTCTTGCCTGTTTATTATATTAGTGTACTTAACTACATTATCTAATAATTAAATATACAGTATGTACATGACACATGGGCAATAAATGAAATCACATGTGTATTTTAGCGTTTACTAACGATATGCATAAAATGAACGAAATCAGTTCAATAGTTTAGACAAAAAATTTAGTTTTAATTTTAAGTAAATATTGTGAAATTACTATAAAAACGCCGCCTCACACCGCGCCGTGCCGCACCGTCTCGTCTGTATTTAAGCTGTTGCCATTCTGTACTCAAGGTAAGTAAGCATTGTACCTACGTATTCTAAACAGTGTTAGACTTTTACTGAATTTATTGGATATTTATTTTGTTTGAAAATTGAAGTTAGTTAATTTTTTGGTTTTTAATTAAATAATCAATTTCAATGGACGAGTATTGCTCGAGATTTCATTTATTGCCCATATGTCGAATACGTATGTATTAAGATAGAAGCTACTCAAATTCAAATTGTATTTATTTCTGATAATAATATAAATACATTTCAATTATAATTCTTTGATCGTTTCGTAGATAATAATTATGCTGATATAATTATGTTTCCAACACTATCATGCAACTAATTTAGAATGACATACATATTGTTTACTTAACTATTATTACAGAAAGAAGTAGTCACCATATTTATTTTAATCAATATATTTAAAATTACCATTTCTTTTTCATCGTTTTATTCTTTCTGCTTATTATATGATTGATTTTACAAAATTATTATGCTATTTTATATTCTTTATTCACTGAATTTAACATATAAATCATATTTTTAAATATCTTTAAAAAAAAAATACATTTAAAAATATAAATAATAGTGTCCCACCGGTATCGGGAATATATGTATATTATTATTATTAAATAATGAAAGCTATACACAGGCGAATAATAAATACATATAAAAAAAGAACATCTACAAGGCGCTCCCATGGATGTTGCTCGAGGCGAAAACAATATGCTGGGGGTTTGATGTCAGCCATAATGATACGGGGTTAGTCTATAAACCACAGAACATGTTTTGGCCTTTATTTTTATAACATTCACCAGGATAAACAAACGAACCTGTTTGTTTTTTACCCGACTGCGCCAGAAGGAGGGTTATGTTTTTCGAGATTATGTATGTATGTAAGTATGTATGTATGTATGTATGTATAATTGTTTGGCACGCTCTGCAGCCTGAACGGCTCGATGGATTTTAGCTTGAGAGGTGTCGTTAGATTCGTATTTACTGTGAGAGTGACACTGGGTAAATCAAAATAAAAAAAAAAACAAAATGGCGTTTTTGTAGCGCCAAATTCAAATGTTTGGCACGCTCTGCGACCTGAACGGCTCGATGGATTTTAGTTTGAGAGGTGTCTTTAGATTCGTAATTACTTTGAAAGTGATATCGTAATAAAATAAAACTAAAAAAAATAAAAAAATAAAAAACGGTAATTTAAAAAACTAAAAAACCCGACTGCTTTTCTGAGCATTCATGAAAAAGCCCTAAAACAAGAAAATCTGGCAGTCGGGACCCATTCTAGAAAGTCAGCCGTCTGGTCAATAGATTGGAGTAATCTGCAATGTAATATAAGTAGGTATGTGCTCTCAATTCTAGAATGGGTCCCGACTGCCAGATTTTCTTGTTTTAGGGCTTTTTCATGAATGCTCAGAAAAGCAGTCGGGTTTTTTAGTTTTTTAAATTACCGTTTTTTATTTTTTCTCATATGATAGAGTTTGTATGTAATAAAGAGAATAAACTTTATTTGAAGCGAAAAACAAAACAAATAGTAAAAAAGCTTTTACAGTAACTTATAATACAGGGTGTCTTCAAAGCTAGAGTGAATAGGCTCTTAATAAATTAGTACAATTTACGATATATGATTGCATCACTGCTTACTAGGTTTTTTTTTTATGGTAGGTAAAATCATCCAATGACAAATCCCGCCCTTGGGCGGAGCGGGAAGTAGTGTCAGACTCTTACTGACTAAAAACCTACCCCGTTCCTTAGTTGCCTATAGTGCCGGGGCTGAGCCTTCCTCTCAGAAAACGGCCCTTGACCCCAGCAGGCTTCGACCCTGCCTGCCTGCAGTTAGCAGGCTGGGCCTCTACAGTTTGCTGACAGCTCCTTGAGGCGCGCGGGAACAGAACGCGCCGTCGACGACTTGGGCTCGGTCCGGTCGGTTACCGGACGATCGGACAGCGTGCTACCCATTGCACGCCGTTCGCAAGCCCGCGCCTACGGTGGCCGGAAATCGGGATCAGAATCCCGGCGGCGGCTGGGGCGAGCGCCCCGTTGCCTCTGCCTGATGCGGTCGGCCTCCTCCTTTGCTAGCATTACTGCTTCGCAGAAGGAGGCGACCGCCTGCCATCCCTCTTCACTACGGACCATGGCCTGAACCAAGGCCCGGCGAGAGAGATCGCTGCCGCCGATCGCCCCCACGAGACTGCTTACTAGGTGGGATACTGGGATTTAGAGTGATTAAAAAAAACTTAATTCTATGGGTAGAATGGTGGTTTACGATGTCTATATATTTTATCACCACTCAAAATTTTCCCTGGCGTTAGACATGATTTATGTTAGGATCCTTCTTTATGTGAGTATTTCTCAAAATAAATGTACGTAACGAAATGGTAGTAACGAAATATTGTTACGAAATAGTCCTTAGATGTAACTAAATAGTAACCATAAGGCTGGTTACACATTGGCGAAATATTGTGAATGCTCTTCATTTATTCAATACGAAATATTTGTAAGTATGTACCCAAATACTTAAGGGGTTAGAAATAAAATAAGGGAGTAATCATTCATACTATTTTAATCAAATTATTTTTTTTTCCCAATCTTCAGAATTTCCACTCGCTTTTTCATCCGATTGCAGGCCTGTCTTAAATTTTTATTTCGTCGTTTTAATTGAGTATTTTCTTCAGTAAGCTTTTGTAGTCTCTCCTTTAGGATATTTGTATTATTTTTAGCATTTTTTCTTACTTCCAATGTGTTGTTTTGTTTTGTCGTAGAGTAGGCCTTTTTTTTTCTTTCAGCTCTTATAGCATTGGCTTGTCTCCACTTTGCTCGTAGCTCTTGTTTTTCTTCTTCTGTAAGAATTTCTTTTTTCTTTTTGATATTTTCTTTAACTTTTTCCAAATTTTTGACACGGATTTCCTCATATTTATTTGGTTTATCCTTTTTGAGTCGTTCTCTGTAAGCTTTTTGCCTTTCGGCATTGGTTTTTGGCGGCATTCCTTAAAAAACAAAAGAAGTAATGCAGTTGTATATAAGCAGTTGTAAGTAATAACCAATTTGATAAGTCAAACCAACAAGTATAGTGGGCATCTCTACAGAAGTGTCATTAGCAAGAGTTAAGTATTTGTAACAATCGGTATAATTCTATTCTCAAGCGAATTGAAACAAAGCCGCGAGGTTTTTTAACCGACGAAAAGGAGGAAGTTCTCAATAGAACTTCATGTAAGTAATATCAGGGGTAAAAAGTTGTTAAATCACATAAAAACGTAATTTAAATTATTTCATTATTTTTTGCTGGTGGCACTTCTATATAGCAGATAATATCCAATCCTTTAGTTATTGACGCTCTATATATTTTTTTTTCATAAATTAAGTAGTGAATATTACTATGCTTAGTCAGGTTATAACAGTATACACTCAGCTTTATGTTGTACTTTTTCGTTACGTAACGAAATTCGTAAAAAACGTTACGAAATATTAGACAAATTGAGGTCAGAAAAAATATATTTATTGATAAAAGCTGTTACAGCAAATATAAAAGCTTATTAAATATTCGTACAACACGTATTACAAAAAATGGGTAAATGAAGACTTACCGTTCTATGAAAAATCGCTGATTTTACTTCCTGTCTCGAAAAAGTAACCCCACAAAACACACACGTTCTCACTGATTTTCACGATAGATGTAATGGCGGAGACGTCAAACCAATAGCCAATCAGAGTGAAGCTAGTGTTGTCCGTGTAAAAAAATTACGGAATCGTTCAGAAATCATGGGAAAGTAGAAATAAATCGTAACTAAAGAGTAATAACTAAATAGTAAATGAGAGCGACTCATTTTGTTTTTTTGCTTTAAATTGCCAATTCACTATGACACCCCATAGAAAATCAATTTGATACAGAAACTGCGATTACTGTAGAACGATGATACAAAGAAATTTACAATAATTTAGTTACGTATCGCATTTTATGAAACAAAAACACATGAAAAAGGTAGAGTGGCAAACAGGTTTTTGTATGAAAGGTAAAAAAAGCTATTTTTAAAATATCGAAATATTTGATAATAAGTATGATTATAGCTATAATTCTTCGTTATCTTAAAGATTAATATTCATCCTACAAAATTGAGTGTGTGTTTTTTTTGTGTGATGATTTATAAATATAAAACTTTTGAACTGTTTCAAAGCACACTTTTTTTTTCAAAGATGTACATGTATTTTGAGAAATACTCATGTATGCTATAAGACAATATTCCCAACCGCGTCTGTCTGTTTGTCTATCTGTTAACTAAAAAACCACTGAAAAATTTTCATACAGTGAAACAAAATCATGTGAAACAGACCGATTCATGTTGAAGGTTTAGATGATACATGTAAAGCCGAGAATTTTAAAGATTTCTAACATCCTTGCGAAGTTGAGGTAGGTGAATATTAAAATTAATCAAAAAAAAGCCCACCAAATAACATTTTTTGTATGGGAATTAATGGGAACCCCCTTTAAGTTTTAACTATATTTCAATTTTATTGTTTTTTTTTTATTCATATAAACTAGTTCTTGACTACGATAGCGCGATCCCACTTGATGGTAAATAGTGATGCAATCGTTGATGGTGACGCTAATAGGGTCCACATTTTTGCTTGTATGATACGAGTTTTATGAGCAAAATGGGTTTAAACAGTTTTATAGTCTTTTAACAACTGTATAAAAATATTAGGCCGTATATCTATTAAATGAAGCCATTTAAATTTTCAGTGATGGATATCTAAAGCTGAAAGTTTGTCAAAAACGAGCTTCCTCATTAAATACTGGTACAAAAATAAAAGTTCTTGTAACACCTGCGAAGTTAAGAATAATGAATAATGACGGGGACAGACGCGATCCTGAACAACTTCTAACATAATTATAGTTGAATGGGAAAGTTTTTGAGCTTCAATATCAGAGAGTTTTCTGATAAAATTGTAATGTTTTATTCATGCGTCTAGTGCGTTTTTTGGATTACGTGCCTATGTCGGTCATAACGGAACACTTATAGAATTACTTTGCTGGCTATCTGTTTGTCTGTCCTTCTGTGCGTTTGTCTGTTTGTTCGTTTGTCTGTTTGCCCGATTATTATCTGTCTGTTCCTCTATCCGTTTGTCAAGATTCTTTTTCTCAGTCGTTTTTTTGGGAACCGTGCCTAAGTCGGCCATGACGGAACACTTATAGGATCACTTTGCTGTCTAACTGTTCATCTATCCTTCTGTGCGACTGTCGTATGTTCGTCTGTCTGTACGATTATCCGTCTGCTCGTCTATCCGTTTGTCAAAACCATTTTTTTCAGGAACATATGGAGGTATGAAGTTGAAATTATTACTAAACTGCCGGTCTGCTACTGTGAGCAGCAGTGAAGAAATCAGACTTCTAAGTCAAATCAATCTAAAGCGTTTATGCTTCATTTAGGTGGAAGCTCGCTAGGAAATCAAAACCTATAGGGTACTCTTGACCAAAACCTGTAGGGTATTCTACATGTTGACCTTGAATCCTGAAATTTGGCATTAAACAAGGGCTTACAACTCAAAAATAGAAAAATATCTGAAAACTGTGAATTTATAGTTATATCACAAAAAAGAAACACGTTTTTGTGATTTGGAAAAATACTTTAGACTTCATTCGGGAATTGAACTATTTACATATGTTAGTTTGTATAAGACCCTAAGTACACGAAGCTGACTTCCATTTGACCAGTTTTTTATTTCAGGTTGCAAGTAATTGATATAATTATATTATTACTTACATTCTCAAGACACCCATACCTGGAACAACTATAAGTAGAAAACATTTCTTCCATGTGTAACGTACGACGTAGTACCTACAGCAGCCAACTGTACCATCAAAATGGATATAGCAAAGCCATTTAAAAAGAAAACTGGAGTATAAACAAGTATTTTCCTCGAAACATTATCAAGTGAAAAACAATATCACTGGTGTTTATAAAGTATTTTATTTTCAAATTAATTAGTGACATTAAATAGGTTTGTTTCAAAATAAAATTATCACAAGCCTGAAAGTGCAGATGACATCTGTCAGCTGCACTTTCTTAAGTGCATAGCTAATAAATTACAAATAAAAAAATCTTTTTTAAAAACAAGCTTTCAATTAAATGGGCTAAAAAGAAGAAAATAAACTTTTCCTTTATAACTTTTACTATCAATTTATAACGACATTACACAATTTATATGATACAAAAGCTTGTCGCGAGATTTTGAAAATATTAAAATCAATAAATGGAGTCTTTTAACTTATTTAATTAATGAAGTTATTTAGCTGTGTATTTACACAGTTAAATCTCGCGACAAGCTTTTATATCATACAAATTGTGTAATGTCGTTATAAATTGATAGTAAAAGTTATAAAGGAAAAGTTTATTTTCTTCTTTTTAGCCCATTTAATTGAAAGCTTGTTTTTAAAAAAGATTTTTTTATTTGTAATTTATTTTTTACTTTTTAGTTATATTTTATATAAATCACATTTGTATTCTCAGCAAATCCTCACATTTGCTACCCATATCATAGGAAAGCATAAGAAACTTAGTCTGCTATCTTTAGAAGTCTGCCAGGTTTTTTTTATGTTGGATAAAATCATCCAATGACATCCCCCGCCCTTCGGCTTGGTTCGGTCTGTTACCGGACGGACAGCGAGCTACCCATTGCCCGCCGTCCGCAAGCCCACGCCTACGGTGGCAGGAAATCGGGATCGGAATTACGGCGGCGGCTGCGGCGTAAGCGTTGTTGCCTGATGCGGTCGGCCTCCTCCTTGGCTAGCATTACTACTTCGCAGAAGGAAGCGACCACGTGAGAAATCTACCAGGTTGGATTTATGAAACCAAAATGATAGTGGTGGATCGTAAGACTAACAATCAACCTAACTTACATGAAATAGCCAATTGCGAAGTTGTCCATAGTTTATCTACCTGGGATCCACAATCACAAATTCTAGGAAATGCGGAGAAGATTCAAGCACCGTAAAACGATTGACGCTCTTGAAATGTGACGCTGGAGGCGTTTACTGAGGATAACACAGACTGCTCAACGCACTAACGGTTCCATTCCTAAAGAGCTTTGCATCAAAACAAAAACTTTTGTCGATTGTGCAACAGCGAATTTTGAAGCTGTTTGGATATATCATACGCAATGAAAGCTCTTTGGAACATTTAGTGGTACAGGAAAGAGTAGATGGCCTACGTTCTCGCGGCCAATCGCCTACCAGATGGACAGACCTCACTAAATCATCTTCAGAGTGTTCCCTCATTGAATGTACACGAAGTGCCATGAATAGAGAGAGATAGAGAAGTCTCGCAAAAGCCGCAACCAACCTACCAGAAGACCACTACCACTCCACCAAGAGTATGACTGAGAAAAAGGAGAATATTGGATTTAGAGTTATGTCACTTTATTTTTCAAGTTACTCTCTGCAAGCCCTTTCAATTGATATTTTGTAGGAGTGTATTAAAACTAACTATTTACTTATGTAAATTTGTACGAAACTCTCCGTGCGCGAGTCCAAGTCGCTTATGACCGGTTAAAACTTATTTTATTCGATCCGAAACTCGATGGGATTGTGTCGTTTTATTGCGGAACTCCTATGGCCACCTTCCAGCTCCATCATCAGATCCCGACTGCCATATTGATCAAAGTACTCGTCATTACAAATCTAACGAGAACAAAGACGAGAGAGCTGTGTCGTTTAATTGCGGAGTTCTTGTAGCCACCTTCCAGCTCCATCATCAGACCCTGGTTACCATATAGGATCCAAGTACACATCAATACAAATCAAAAGAGCCCGAACTCGTTGGGATTGTGTCGATTTCTTACGAAGTTACGGTTTTTTTATAGTAGGTAAAATCATCTAATGACAAATCCCGCCCTTGGGTGGGGCGGGAAATAGTGTCAGACTCTTACTGACTAAAAATCTACCCTGTTCCATTCATTGCCTTCGTCCCAGGGCCCCGGGTGACATTTTCACATAACTTTTGGCCCCAGTAGGCTTCGGCCCTGCTGGGCCCCTACAGTTTGCTGACAACTCCTTGAGGCGCGTGGGAACAGTGCACGCCGTTAACGATTTGCGCCGTTACCGGACGGACGGACAGCGAGCTACCCATTGCCCGCTGTCCGCGAACCCGCGCCTACTGTGGCCGGAAATCGGGATCGGAATCCAGGCCCTGGCGGCGCCGTGTGCGCCGTTGCCTAATGTGGTCGGCCTCCTCGTTTGCTAGCATTACTGCTTCGCAGAAGGAGGCGACCACCTGCCACTCCTCCTCGCTCCGGAGCATGGCCTGAACCAAGCCCCGGCGCGAGAGATCGCCGCCACCGATCGCCCCCACAAGTACACGGCTCTTCCCAAGCGGGGCACACCTCGACTGTGTGCTCCACCGTGTCTTCCGGGCGCTCCGCACAGTGGCGACACCCGGGCGTCGTCTCCGCACGAATCTTGTACAGGTACTTCGCGAACTTGCCGTGTTCGGTTAGTAACTTAAGTTCCTATGGTAACCTTCCAGCTCCATCATCAGAACCTGGTTACCATATAGGATCCAAGCACTCTTCAATACAAATCAAACGAGCCCAAATTCGATGGGGTTGTGTCGTTTAACTGCGGAGTTCCTATGATCACCTTCCGACTCCATCATCAGACCCTGGCTACCACACATGATCAAAGTACTCGTCATTACAAATCAAATGAGCTTAAAGTCGATGGGGTTATATCTTTTAATTGCGTAGTTCCTATGGCAACCTTCCAGCTCCATCATCAGACCCTGGTTACCATATAGGATCCAAGTACTCGTCAATACGAATCAAAGGAGCCCAAATTCGATGGGGCTGTATCGTTTAACTGCGGAGTTCCTATGAGCACCTTCCGAATCCATCATCAGACTCTGGCTACCATACATGATCAAACTACTCGTCAATACGAATCAAACGAGCTCAAACTCGATGGGGTCGTATCGTTTAACTGCGGAGTTCCTATGAACACCTTCCGGCTCCATCATCAGACCTTGGTTACCATATAGGATGAAAGTACTCGTCAATACAAATCAAACGAGCCCAAATTCGATGGGGTTGTATCGTTTAACTGCGGAGTTCCTATGACCACCTTCCGGCTCCATCATTAGACCCTGGCTATCATACAGAATCAAAGTAGTCGTCAATACTAATCAAGCAAGCCCACACTCGACGGGGTTGTGTTGTTTTATTGCTAAGTTCCTATGGCTACCTTCCAGCTCCAACATCAGATCAGCTCCATGTTATCATAATGTTGCATTGTCACCCGATTTACACATGCATGTAAAATTTCAGCTCAATCGGTTGAAGATATCTGCTTCAAAATTGAGTTGCAAGATTTGTGCCGAACATACATAGTTACATACAGTGCAAGCTAATAGAAAGCTTGTAAAAACAGAGTAAGTGCCCTGCTAGAATATCCGGCAAGTAAAGTGGTCGACTGCAAAACCGCTTTACCGGAACTATTTGCAGCTAGTTAAGTTCGTTACGGGAAAGTTGAAATAGAAGAACATCAGTCAGTAATACGTAAGAAGTGTTTATTGAAAATAATGTAGACACTACATCGTGTACCTATAAATACTGATTTTTTAAATGCAATTCAATACCACTGGAACATCTAAAAATACACCGCAATGAATTACCCAAAAAAAAAAATCTTAAATAAAAACAACCTAAATAGATGAGCCAACAATTTCACAGTGACATTTTTGTAAACATATCCTTAATTTCGAGAAAAAAAAAAAAGTTTAAAATTTAGTAAATTCTGCAAATAGAAAAGGTCGATTTAGCTGTTTTTGAGAGATTTGAACAATTTTTTTTTTCTCAAAAATAAGGATAGATTTGCAAATATCTCGTGGTGAAACTTTTGATAAAGGAAAATATTATTTAGGTTCTGTATCTTTTCTTTAGAATATAACTTTATTGTACACCAAGAAAGTTAATTAATCAATACTACTACTTTTCTTTGTGTAATTCAGAGCGGTGTATTTTTTTTATTTTGAAAACTGTTAGAAGTTCCTAAGGACTTTCCCCTTAAACAAATAGTTAAAAAAAATAAATTTTAACCGATATTATTTTTGCCTGTTTATTTACAAGTTATATAATACTAAAGCAGAATTTTGCAAAGAATGTTTTGACGGTGCGTAGTAAATTATTGCTAAGAAAGTGGTATTCAAAATGAGTTGTCAAACGAAAAGTTCCATGTGTGTTTATAGCGTAAATCGAAATATCGATGGCATTCCGATTTACGCTATACATTAACAGATGCGAGAAAACAAATGCCATGGTCAAGAAATGGTCTAGACCGGAGAAACAGACCTTCTTATGTCCCAGCTGCACCGGAGGAGATGCACGATGTGATTTCTTTACGGTAGTATTCGAACAACGAGCAGTACCTCTACCATGAGTTTTAAGCAATAGTATTCGTCGCTACTCTATATCGACGCCGTAAATATTTTGTATGGCAAATTTTGGTTCTGCAAGTGACCGCTAGAGGCGCTGCAAAATTTGCCATACAAAATATTTACGGCGTCGATATCGAGTAGCGACGAATACTATTGCATAAAACTCATGGTAGAGGTACAGTTCAGTCGTCCGGGGACTAAGCCCAAGTCGACGGCGCGTAGTGTTCTACTCGCGCTTTCAGGAGATGTTAGCAATTCTGAAGGACACAGATGCGTTTTGTCATTTAAAGTCTAACACACCCTATCGCTCCACACTAGAGTGGGAGAAATCGTTTGATGATTTACTACAAAAAAAGTTATCAATTACATATGTATAATATCCTTTTAAGGACGTACACCCAACAAAACCCAACCATACTAATATCAGAAATAGAGGATTACGGTACTAGAATCAGGTACAGTGCCTGATAAAGGGAAAGCGTTATGTTTACATGTTGCTTCGTTAGTTCAATTAAATGCAACTGCATCTCAAGTTGCATAATGTTCCGCACTACGCTCAAGTCAATGTGGTTTCAATTAGTGCTCTGACACTGATAGTTGTCACAATGTTTATGCGATTGAATCGACTGCTATATAAATCATAGCTTTACTACAGTGTTGGTTTCTAATAAGGCACGTTGCTATAGAAACTGCCACCTTTTTCTAGAAGATGGAAAATCATCAAATAACTACTAAGTTGCTCTGGATAAAACGAGAGGGAGCTTTAGACTTATACTGACTAAAACCTGTTTCTTCAGTTGCCTTTAGCGTTCCAGGGCCGTGGGGGCTAGAGCGATTCTTTCGAAAAATCCTGCAGCAATGGCAGGCCTTTGATGGCCTCGCTAACCACACTAACATCTCAGAGGCACGCATGAAGCACAAGGCGCTGGTCTTTATCGGACGGCGAGCTACCCGATGGTCATCTTCCACAAGCCTGTGCCCACGATGCCCGGGGCGAGAGGATTGCCTAAGGCTTTCTGATGTCTTTATTGCTTCGTAGACGGAAGCGACTAATTTCCATCACCGCTCGCTCCGTACCTTGAAATGGCCTGGAAGTGACTGTCACTTTGGTATGAATGACGGAAACCACACTCAACAAAGTCAAACATATTGTGAAAATTTATAAATCAACCTCGAGGGTACTGAAAATTCCCAAACAAAGAAAACCAATGTTATTTACCAGCATCTACTTGCGGCTTCGCCCGCGTGCAGAAAGTCGGTTTACACCCTTAGGGGTAGAGTTTCATAACATCCGTTCTTAGTGGATGTCTACACAATATAAGCTAAACCTAAATTTAAGTATGTAGGTGTTATGGTTTCTGAGATTTGTAAGTGCGTGATTGATCAATGAGTGGTATTTCGCTTTTATATATCTATATATAGATTTCAGAGAAGCGAAACTGGAAAGTTCCGTCAAACAAAGTATGGGGTTTAGCTAGAAGTTCCTACTGTCTTAGTGCGATGTCTCGAATTCTCGATATCGCAGAGCCTGAGTGATTGGCTGCCTTATACGCTACTGATGGAGATGGAGGTTGGTCTGTAAGTAGGACAAGTATTTGTAAAGGCCTGCATACAATGTCCCAATTTGTAGTGCATGTGGGGAAATAGTACATTATGATATAAGTGTGTAATGTAGGAGGTTACCGTCGAGGCGGTATTAAGACCCGAGCCTTGAGGGCCTTAAGAGAGCCAAGTACTGTAACCACTCATTACTCACGTGTATCATACGACGTTTTTCAATACACTTGTGAAGAAAAATAATTTAGTTAACTAATATTACAACGGTAAAACTAGTAAAATTTTTCATAACATGGCGGTAAAAAATTAAATCTGTTGCCTATGAGCACGCGCTAGGGTATGGCTATATGGTCTTTTGATCATATTGCCTAGTCGTCGCTTGTTTTCTTGTGTTAAAAGTTTTTACGTTAATGTCATTCGTAGTGACAATAGAATATGGATGTAACATTTTATAATTATAATTTATTTGATTTAATTTAATTAATACAGCCCATGAATTTCACTCGGAAAAATTACGCCAAAAACCGTGTGCATCTTAAAATGACGGCCATAGACCACAAACAATTTTTATTTTTTCGTATTCAAAATTTGTTTTGCGAACAGAAAGGTTAAACAAAAAGGTTATAGCTACATTACAGCACTAGTACGTAATGGTAATCAAAATGTCACAGTTTGGTAACAGGTGCCATTATATAGTGTAGTGTAATAAGAGCCACTTTCTGGGCAAGTGTATTCCTTTTCAATAGACTTGCTCCGAAAGTGGCTCTTATTGCACTACAATTTCGTGCGTGATTTTTTCGAGTGAAGTTCATGGGCTGTATTAATTAAATAAAATTAAATACTACAAAACATTATAAAATGTTACATGCATATTCTATTAATTGTCACTAAGAATGACATTAACGTAAAAAACTTTTCACATAAGAAAACAAACGACGACTAGGCAATATGATCAAAAGACCATATAGCCATAGCCTAACGCGTGCTCATAGTTCAACAGATATAATTTTTTTACCGCCATGTTATGAAAAATTTTACTAGTTTTACCGTTGTAATATTAGTTAACTTAATTATTTTTCTTCACAAGTGTATTGAAAAACGTCGTATGATACACGTGAGTAATGAACGTTACCGTTCTTGGCTCTCTTAAGACCCTCGCCAAGGCTCGGGTCTTAATACCGCCTCGACGGTAACCTCCTACATTACACACTTGTATCACAATGTACTATTTCTTCACAAGTGTATTGAAAAACGTCGTATGATACACGTGAGTAATGAGTGGTTACAGTAGTTGGCTCTCTTAAGGCCCTCAAGGCTCTGGTCTTAATACCGCCTCGACGGTAACCTCCTACATTACACGCTTATACTATTCTGTTATTGCGAGTAGGTATTTAATGCGTAAAAGATGTGCGTCCTCAGTGCGCAGGGTGCAAGCCAGCCCCAGCGGCAATCTGAGCATTGACAGACTGGACGGCTATGTTGTGCTCGAGTATCTCAGCTGGAGTGGTGAAGTAATGTTTTTTTTTTTATTGTGGACGTTGTGGTTGTATTTGTGTCACTAACATGGTTGTAAGTTTGTTTTATTGAAACTCACACTAAATGAGTCTCATTGTTACTCGAAATAATGAATCTTATTTAGATATTACTTTATTTGGTCTATAAACTTTCAAAATTATTTATCTTGGATGAGTCTGGGGTCGGCAATGACGTAAAGAACTCTGGGCTTATAGTTAAAACTCAAAATAGCCGACTCGTCTTGAGCACGCGTGGTGATTAGATAATACTCGTGTCCTTTCTACGTTTAAAGAGGCCATGGTCCTGCAGTGTTTGGCAATATTATTTTTAGTAACACAACCTGAATATAGTTTGTACAGAATCAGTAACTGATTGCATTTTTACGCACTTGTTACATATTTTCCCACAAATATTTAAAAAAGGTCACAAGGTGGATACCACCGCCGCCAGGATTCTGATCTCGATTTCTGGCCACCGCAGGGCGCAACCTAGTGGACAGCGAGCAATGGGTTGCTCGCCGTTCGACTATCTGGTAACCGTTCGGACCGAGCCCAATGTTTGCTGACATCTCGTCGACGGCGCGATGACGAGATGTCAGCAAACCGTAGGTGCCCAGCAGGTCATGCCCCTAGTAGGCTTCAACAGCAGGGTTCAAGCCTACTGGGGCCATGGGTTCCCTTCTGAAAGGAAAACACGGCCCTGGAATGGAAGGCAAGGAAAGAAATAAGAGTGGGTTTTAGTCAGCCAAAATCTGACACGCCCTTGCGCTCGGCCCAAGGGCGGGAGATGTCATTAGATTTCCCATCTAAATAAAAGTTGGATACCGTCGACACTAAAGGACATAGGTCACGGCATGTCATAGCTGGCATTAGGCGCATAGCCGGAAGCGGGTGCAAAACAAACCCTCAGTCGTCCGGATGGCCCGGTAATAATATATTTATGCGGACAACCAAGTAGCATGGCATTTTTCATGATATAGATATGTTTTACACATAGATTTTTTACATAAAAATAACAGACACCGTTTTGGGTTTCGCACTAAAACAAATGTTACTCGTATATAATGATGAAATATGAGTAACAGGCTGTCATAATTAAATAAATATTTAGGAGAAAATGCTAGTAGATTCTAAATAAAACAAAAGTTATTAAAATGTACGTAAAGTCGGAAGGAAACTCATCAACAAAGTTATCCGTTATGCACCGGCCGGGTCGGTCAATATTTGAAGCGCGCCTCGATTGCAATAGTTCAGAGGGTCAGTTTGTTGCTACGATTATTAAGTAAATATCGAACTGACAGAAGCTGTTCTGTCAGTTCTAACTACGCTGACTGTACACCGTCGTTTAAGTAAACGTCAGCTGGGCGAGTTCAATTACTTGTAGCTAGTTATTACGCAAAGACTGACAACTACCTACAAGGTCATTGACTCGTTAAATAAAAAAAAAAAAATTTCGTTACATGCGTATTAATCGAGTTTTAGAAAAAAGTACCTACTTGATTTTTTTATTTTATCTTTATAAATCGATAGTCTTTCATGTACCGGATCGACCCTCCACGGGATTAAAATGATGAAAATTTAACGGTGTATGTGATTTTCAAATAACTGATTTCTGTAGGTTGAAGGGAGACAAGCAAGTTTAAAGTGTATGATGAATTCGGATGGAGACCACACACTAAAACCAACACACACGCTAAACACTAACACTGACACTAAAGCCAATGTCTGCCAGGCATTTTTTATGTGGTAAATCATCAAATAGTAAAGGTTTGATGCTACCTCCCCGCTCCAGCCAGAACGGAGATTTGGATGGAGCGGGAGGTAGTGTCAGAATTTTACTGACTAATACCCGCAGTTTTCCCTCAGAGAGCATTAGTAGCCGGGTGGTAACGGCCCCGACTTGCGAGTTGTAGGTCGCGGTTTCAAATCCTAAAAGACGCATTACTTTGTGTAATTTATTAATTTAATCACCACTGCTCTCAAAAACGGTGAAGGAAAACTTAGTGAGGAAACCGGGATGTCCTAGAACCAACAATTCGAAGTCATGTGACATTCACTAACCCGTACTGGGCCCACGTGGTGGATTAGGTATGGCCCATGCTCTCTAATGGAGAGGAGGCTTGAGTCCCAGCAGTGGGAACATTAAAAGGCTGATTATAGATTTGGCATACCTACTAGCTGACTCGGTTAACGTTATTCTGCCGGATAAATTATCAAAGAAAAAATAGGGGTAAATGTAATAGTGTAAAAAAAGGCCTACGACGGCCTCAGAAAGGCCTCAGACCCAAATACGAGTATACACAAAAAATATAAAAATCGGTCAAGCCGTCTCGTAGGAGTTTGATAACTAACACTGTGACACGAGATTTTTATGTTAGATTTTTTTATGAATCCAAAGGACTGAACCAGCCAGTTCGTGAACCCAGTCAGTGGAAAAATAAACCTCTGCTCTTCAGACCCAAAAATAACAATAAATGAGTATTCATACAAAAGCAAACAAAAATAATATGTTTCCTAGCAATCTCATGAAAACCTTTGAATAACAAAAAAGTTACCTATTCTAGTTTTTAGCTCTAAATTCAAATAGGGTTGGGAAAGCACATAATGAATAGAGCCAAAAAAATAAACGGCTTTATTCTGCCTCTTCGTTTCACATCGTACCACTTCGGTTTACATTGCCGTGGTTATGTTACAAAAGTACCGCTCTAGTGGCGCGAAGGGTTGACCGGGTTATTCGTTTTATCTGTTACGTCATCTGATCATATCCCAACATATTTGAGAATTTCCTAACCTAACCAACGTTGGATTGACGAGTCGATATTTCGTAAATCAATAAGGCATTGTGTTTTAAACTTTTCTGTCGGTTAAATCTTGATTGTGAGCAGGAGTTCATTCGTTTAAAAACCTGTTCAAGTAGGTTGGTACTTGTACTGATAACCTTTTGTATTTTGATCATGTTTTGGAATGTTTAAGATCAGTGACCCCGTTTGAAGAGAAGAACGTTTTAAAATGATGTTCATAAAAGCCCGTGCAGGTCAGAACCAAAAATGAAGTGCAGTATTTATACATACGAAAACAAAAAATTAAGATTTAATAATTGTCTGGACCCAAACCAGTCTCCGCTGTATTTTTAAAGTGAATAAAAACTAAAGAGCCCGGTTGATATAAATGTTTAGAAAAAACAATAAAGGATAAAAAAAAAGAAAAGCATAAAATCACGATGTGTTATTAACAGAATTAGAAAAAACGTGGAAAAAACCCTGTTATATAATAGTCACTTAAGTTATTGTTGTCTGGGGCTCTGGGAAGGGTCTGGGGCTCTGGGAAGGTATGAAAATGCATACCAGGGCCCTGGAACCAAGGCAGGGAAGGAACAGGGTAGGTTTTTAGTCAGTAAGAGTCTGACACTATTTCCCGCCCCACCCAAGGGCGGGATTTGTCACTGGATGATTTTACCTACCAAAAAAAAAAACCTAAGTCATTGTTCACAAGCAAATTTATTGAAGGCAAACCTCTTGTAAGGTGTGTTTTATCCCCTTAGTTCCCAAACCCGGTTCGCTTTTCCCGACTAAAACCGTGGGACTTCGGAACACACTTCTACAGAGCAAATTATTTGACTGTCCTGTTGGTCTAGTGGTTAGTGGCCCTGACTGCTTTGCCGGAGATCGTAGGTTCGATTACCACCCAAAACAAATTTTCGTGTAATGAGCACAATCATTTGTTCTGTATCTGGGTGTTATTTATCTATAAATGTATGTTTTTGGAAATATATAAGTATAATTATCAGATGTCTAATATTCATAGCACAAGTTCTGCTTAGCTTTGGACTAAATAGTGCTGTGTAAAGGTTGTGGAATATTATTTTTATATTATCTTTTTCTTATATATAAAAATGAATAGCTGTTCGTTAGTCTCGCTAAAACTCGAGAACAGCTGGACCGATTCGGACAATTTTGGTCTTAAAATATTTGTGATACTCTAGGGAAGGTTTAAACTGTGAGAAAATATGGAAAAAATTACAAAAAAAACACTTGGTTACTAAGCGGTACAAACTTCGCCGGGTCAGATAGTTTTAAATATTTTCTACTTATGGGACAAACTACACATATTTGCTGTACTTAAACTAACTTAATGGAAGGATACACGTCGTTAGGATTAAGAAGCTCCACCGGTTCAATTAGATTTACTGTGTGGACATCGGAAAGAAGTTTCATAGTTACGTTCGTTCATCACTACACTCCATCTTTGGACGCTGATATATTGCTACTACATTCACTGTAGGCGCAATGGCGATTATCTGTATATGAAGTATACAGTTTAGGTACCAATTGGATCTTAATACTCGGAACTACCACTGGCTCAGTGATGGTTTTAAATGGACGTCGGGGATCACTGCAATAATTCGCCTCTTTGATTAGTGGTTTAAAGAGAGGCACCACAGCATCCTTTTCCGCCTGATGCAGGTACTCTAGGACATGGGTATTTCTGGATATTCCAGTTTCGGTTTCGGCGGGAAGAAACGCCCGAGTGCTATGTAAATGTTAGTATAAGTCTGACACACTCTCCCGCTCCACTTAGAGTGGAAGAGTATAATGATAAATTCCCACCTAAAAAGGATTGCGTCATACGATATTCTTATTAATAATTTTATTATTTATTGATGCTACTTAACAAATCTTATGAAACAGTGAAATAAAAATTAGCGACCACAAATTTTTGTATATATTGAATATATAATTTGATTATCTGACAAATTCATCATTCAAATTCGATTGCAAATATGAACTTTTAATTAAGTCCAGATTTTTTTTTAATATGGTCTTTAAATATCAAAAATCGATTCTAAGAATTCAGAATAAAAGTAAATGTATTTACTAATTTGAGCGTGGCTAAATAAAAAAAAATATATAAATAATATCACGAATAGAATGATTTTTTCTTTATTATGCCGTATCTAATATTTTCAGAAAGCGGTAACGTTATTTATGTAAATATTTTTAGCAAATTTAAGTAGCCTATCGTTTAGAAAAGTGTTTCGTAATCTACACACATTTTATAAAAGACTGACGCACTTTGACGACTTCAAAACGCACCTAAATTAAGACATTTCTCACAAAATTATTGTTTAAACTAACTACGGAAACATAATAATTTTAATTATACATTTAATGGTTTTTTATGTAATTTCTTGAATATCATGACGTATTTCGCAACATCCCGTCGATTTAGTTTTGTATATATTTAATGTCTTTGATTTAGTTGATGTGCCATATGCCAAAATCTTGTCGTGTAGAAAGATGTGCAGAACTTCCGGCACGTTTTTATTTTAAATTATAAATTCAAGAATACTTCCTAATATAAACAGACTTGCGTATTCATAAAAGTTATTTTTATCGAGCAGGGAAATTATTTTGAGACATCAGCTGTCACAAATTTGTGAGCCGGGAGTGTTTTAGCTGCATGATCGATTGCTTGCTTTAGCAAAGATAAAGCTGTGTGCAAATCTGAACCAAGACTATATAGCACCATCAAAATACTGATGGGACACTCGCAAAAGATAAAAACGCCCGGGTGTCACCATGTCGCCGGGTGTCCATTGTATGGACCGCCCGGAGGACACGGTAGAGTATATGGTGGAAGTGTGCCCCTCTTGGGCGGAGCACCGCCGTGTCCTTGTGGGGGGCAATCGGCAAAAAGGCATCAAAGAGATGCCAGTAAAACCCTAAGGGCCCAGCAGGGCCAAAGCCTACTGGGACCATGGGTTCGCTTTCGAAAGGGAAACTCGGGGTCCTGGAACTTAAGGTAGAGAAGTAACATAGGAGTGGGTTTATGTCAATAAAAGTCTGATACGCTCTCCCGCTCCGCTCGAGCGCGAGAAGTCATTGGATGATAATCCATTTTTTAAAAATACTCGTAAAAAAACCATGCTTATATACGATTTTCTATTTTGTTTGTGAAATACAAAACAGTTATAATACACAACAACAACAAACATTGTTTTGAATCTCCTTGTGAAAGAATGTCACTGAAAACTTGCCTAAATTATTAAAATAAAAAAAATATCTAAAGTCGTTTGTTCCTTAAATTCTTACATAATCATAACATTACCACAAACTTTTTCAATTTCTAGTCATAGTGTGAGCTAGTAGTCGTACTTCATGAAAAAAAAAGAATTTTATAACAAGATTCTAGCCACTAAGTTTTCAGGGACACGAAGGGCCACAAAAAATATAATAAAAGTGTCTTCATAAAATGATAGGTCTGATGAATAATGGGAGAATCGTGTGCCTCATTTGGTTTAGAAATATCTTATGTTATGGAAATATTATCCGACGTAGGAAATGTATTGAGGTATTCTGATTCTGAATACAAATACGCATTGTACCCGCGTTCTGTAAATACACATCGTAGTTGCCGAGGTTGTTCAGAACGTTTAGTCCCTTATGATATTTTTGACGTTATGAATTTTCCCACCCTAAGGGTGAAGGTGTGTCTAACTTTTACTGATTAAAACCCACTTGTACCCTTCAGATGTCCTTTGCGTCACTACTTTCCTGGAATACGTATTCTTTTCAGAAATTCCTGTGGCCCTAGCGACCATTGGCCCTGCTGGTGCTACTACGTTTTTGCCGTCGGTGACTTAGGATCCGGTCCTTACCCAAGGGCCAAACGGCGAGCTACCCACTGCTCGTCATTCGCAAGTCCGCAACTACTGTAGCCGGGGTTCGCCCAGCGACTCGCGACGACACCGATTGTGCTGGCAAATGAGGCGTGTGTATATCTGTTCTTTTATTATTGTGTCTGCTACCGATCGCCTCCTCGAGGACACGGTGGTATATACCGCCCAAAAGGGACAGAGCTTCATTGTATACTCCACCATATCCTCCGGGCGCCTTGCACAATGGTGACACTTGGGCTTTTCTTCCGCTTGAATCCGAAATACGAACCTGCCGAACAGGTCACGTCCGGTGAGGCCCGGTGTCATGCGGAACGTGAGAACGCTGTGCTGCATCTCCATCCACTCTTTAAAGAGGGCTGCGATTGTGGTGGGCGCAATAACCTGCTACCTAACATTAATCTTTGACTCTTCGTAATTAAATTATGCCCGCACTAAACTAATCAAAGACTTATCTACTTTTTTTAAAATATTTGTGTACCAGTGTCGGTAAATATTTGATAGGGATCGGCACACAAAAGCAGACGTTTCGTTTGTCGTTTCGGTAGTATATCGAATAGTCTATTACGGTTAGGTACACAATCGACAGCCCGACAGAAGGCAATCGACTAGCCCAATCCGTTACGATCCAGACATCTGAAGTTTACATTTATTTGATTTTTGTTTACCCTATCTTCTAAGTACTTTAAATGAATCATGATTCATGTGGAACTATTATACACCGTTAAATTTTGATCGTTTTAATGCCTTGGAGGGTCGATTCGGTACATGAAACACTATTGATTTGTAAAAAGAAAATTAAAAAATAATGTACTGTTTTTTTAAACTCGAATTAATTTACGCATGTAAGGGATTTATTTCTTTAAGTAAACGTCAGCTAAGCGAAGTCAATGACCTGTAGGTAGTTAGTACGGAACACCCGACAACTACCTAAAAGGTTATTGACTTGTTTAGCTTAAGGAATTAATTTAGTACGTGCGTATATTAATTCGAGTTTGAAAAAAGTACTTTATTTTTTTAATTTCATCTTTACAAATCGATAGTGTTTCATGTACCGGATCGACCCTCCACGGGATTAAAACGACCAAAATATAACGGTGTATATTTGTCGGCTCAGGATGCCGATCACAGTGGAAATCCTTTCCAGAACCCTTATCTTGTGGTGAATTGGTAACGAGCAATAGAATAGAATAGATCCTTTATTTGCTCAGAAAGTAGGTACAGGTTACAGGTATTTGTCAAGTTGGATGATCCATACTATCTACGTTAACTAAGGCATGTTCAAATAAACAAAGTACTGCAGACTATGCGACAGATTTATTACGATAAAGGCTTAAAGTATTCACTTCATAAGGAGCCGTCAGGGAGTCCTAAGACTAGATGTTGTTCGCACGGCTGCCGACAGTAAAAACCGTGTCTCCGCGGTCGGAACTACTATCTATTCGACTCGCGCGAACACCAATCCAGATTCTGAAGTAATCTGCCCCCCTAGCCAAGCTACAATCGTTTCGTTTAGCGTGAATGCTTGGAGTTGGCCACGCCTCCAATTCCTTTGTCTTGACGTCATCTTAACAAAGGAATTGGGGGCGTGGCCAACTTCAAGCATTCACGTTAAACAAAATGATTGTAACTTGTCTAAGGGGGCTGATATCAGTATCGCTTCGATTCGATCATTCGTTCTCACCGACCATCTTCATAATATTAACAAGAAGTTCTCTTGAACTACAGGAAGTCAGCCGCAAGTTATGCCCCATCTTTGAGAAGACTGCGTAATATTCTGCTGACTTTTTTTTAGGTGGGAAGACATTCAATGAATTCTCTCGTTCTGGGCGGAGCGGGAGGGTGTGTCAGACTTTTACTGACTAAAACGCACTCCTGTTCATTCTTTGCCTTCGTTCCAAGACAACTTCGTTTCACTTTCACATAAACCATGGCTCCAGTAGTCTTTGACAGCTGGGCCGCTATGATTTACTGACATCATATTTTTATAATAATAATGTGGGGAACATGTGATCATAGCGTGTTCAGTCGATAAATTTCTACATATTATACCATTAATAATATTGCGACTTTAGTCATTGTCCAGTGTGGCGTGCATTTTGGTATTGTCCTATTCTTAAACAATTCTTGTGCCAAAAGTCACATAGAGCAATAACAATCAAAATAGCAATAGGTACTAAAATAACTGTAATATCGTTCTGCTCATTAACTCAAACAACTTCGTCAAACCAATCTGTATTTTAAAAGGGGCCTTAGTTAGGGTTCCGTCTTCTATCGATGAACGTGTTAGGTCAAAGGTCACATCTGTTACAAAGTTGTGATCTGTTCAAACCCTGCAACTTTTACAATGGAACCTCTTTTATTCGGCACACGCCGGAAAATGTGGGATTAGTTGCCAAGTTACATGTAATGTAGACGTTGTGTTTATAGCACTATCGTTTTGGATTTTTGGATGCTGAAAGGTCCATTTTACACCAAGTTGAAGTTTTACCTGTGAAAAAATAACATACACAGAATAGACTCACAAGAGTCATTCACGACATGGGCTTATAAAAAAACATACACCGAATGGGCTTACAGAAAACGTACACAGAGTTGGTTTAAAGAAACATATACAGAATGGGCGTATAAAAATATACAAAGTGGGTTTATGATATCGGAGTGATCTCACAGAAAAATTATACAAAACAGGCTTCCAAAAACATACAATATGGGCTTACAAAGAACACACAGAGGGAGCTTACAATCAACATACACAGAAAGGGTTTGCCAAAGCACACAAAGTGAGTTTACCAGACAAACACAGTGTGGCCTCACAATAAACATACAGAGCGGGCTTACAAGTAATATACAGAGTGGGCTTACAGTACACTTAGACAGAATGGACTCACAAAAACATACAATGGCCAGAATGCGTACAAAGAATGGGATTAAAAAACTTATTTATGTGAAAAATATCTACAAGACCATGATTTAAAGGTTTTTTGTTAGGTTTACATTTCGAATCCAAAAATTCAGTTTGCTACAGTTGCAAATACATTCTATTCTTTGTTTTTCTTCATCAACAAATTGTAACAAAATTAATCAGCTCACTCAATAAAACAGCTCCAAAACTCATAACTGCCGTACAAAATGAAACTACTGTCCATCAACTTAGATACTCTAACTTAGATGATCCCGGAGATCACTTTGTTGTACAAATGAGCAACGTGCCCATTCGACCGGTGAAGGGAAACGAAGACAAGTTCCGCGCGAAACAGATACGGATAAACTTGACTCCTAGAACTCCTAGTTCTTTTTTCGCATTTCTCAGTAAACAAACAGTATTCAACTGGGCAAGCCCTATTATTATATTTCTTCGCTGATATTAGATAGCGCAAGAGAACGTAGTTAGGAACACTGGAGCGGTTCATTGGTTTGCATCTCCAAGAATAACTGCGCTAAAGTTTTAATATCACATTTCAGCGATACTTAATAAGTTTGCCAAATAAATAATGGATGTTTTCGTAATTTGCGAATATTGAAAGTTATTTGTTATATAAGGAAAATGTCTGGTTTGACTGATTGGCTAATGTTGAGAAATTGATGCGGTTTTGATGGATCGTGTGTTCTATTCCAAATTATAATTTACTGAAAAAATAAAAGGTAACTTTGTGTACTTAACTGATGCGTAGAAAATTAAAGAATATTTCTTTATAACAGTCCATGTGCCATATTCTGTCCAGTGTGTTTTGTTTGTACCATTTACTATAGTTAGATGACACGTCAAATGCGAGTAGCAAAGTAGGTACAATTTTCATTTGAGATAACAAAGACAAAAGGACTAAAAACCGTGTATTTCTACTGTCATTAATTGACTCATGGACGTATCTCAACAAAAAAACAACGAACAATGTATTTCATAACTTTATTAAAATTTGTTTCGTGGTTTAGAAGAAATATGAGTGAGTTAAAAGAGTAACCATGGAAGATTGTGAGGACGTCCACTCCCTCACGGTTGCGGCCACATCTTCCGCAGAATGAGGTTTCCGTTTCCCATTCCTTCTCACTCCAGACCATGACCTGAATTAGGACCGGCTGTGAGAGGTTAAGCGACCGAAACGACTTTGTTCTGTAATAATAAAAGATAAAGCATAATTTAAATTATTGCAAATGAGATGATGATTCAGAATGTTTATGTGTATAATACTAAAACTTCATTTATATCCCACTGTTGGTAATAAGCCTTTCTATCCCCATACAAGTCTCTACGCTCCTGTACCACTCTCCTCCGTGTATTAGTCAACGATACCACTGTTCCACACCACTGGGGTGTCACACATTTTTTTTTTGTAGCCTCACCACCTTAATGAAGTTCTAATACACAACATTTATCGATATCAATTATTTATCATTGAATTACATAGGTTTTTTTTAGAGGTGGTCATCCAATGAGTTCTCCAGCTCTGGGCGGAGTGGGAGGGCCTTTCAGACATTTTCTGACTAAAACCACATCTGTTTCCTTCAATTGCCTTTTGCGTGCTAGGACTACGGCTTCCCTTTTCAGAGATTCCCCGCGGTCTTTGCTAGTGGGCATCATAACATAGGTAGATAATCTCTTTCTGCAGATCGTATTTCCTACTAGGAAAACGATGTTTATTCGGGTCAAGTTATTTTTGTTGTATCGGATACAATTTACAACTCCCTTGTGTGCTCAGTCAATTTCAGAATCATCATTAAAATTAAAAACTGGGCAAGCGCGAGTTGGACTCGCACATTGACGGTTCCATACAAAATAACTTAAATCTAAATAGTGAAGAGTCTCACTTACTCTGAAGTCGGTTTTTAAGTGGGAAATCATGAAATAACGGAGAGAGTGAGATTTTACTGACTAAAATTCAGTGTTCCTTCAGTTGCCCTACAATAACTCTTTTGAACAATCCGCAGCCCTGGTAGGCTAGGCATCCTACCCAAGTTTAGTTTTTAATAGTTTTACTTACGTTTTTTGAAGCGCGTGTTGATTACAACGCGCCGTCGACCTGGGCTTGGTTCTTGCCGGACCGGCCGGAAGGCGAGCTGCCCATGGCTCACCATCCTGAATGCACAATCATATCGTCGTGCGACTCCCGACGACGTCGTACTCTAAAGGCTGAGATCATGCTTCCTATCGTTGTCACTAGCCTAACAAAATGCAGCAAAGCAATTTTGCTATCGTTAATACACACTTGTAAATCAGCGATGGTCTGGCACTGCCCACATAAGCCAACCTATTTATGAGCTGTAATCAGATTGAAAATAGCCATGCTCAACCACACAATAAAGCCCATCTGATTTGATTTAGGTTCCTAGAATAAAACCTGCAATTATAGCGTTATATTCGGTATCCGATTTAGCCCTAATTAATGGAAATAGGGTGCCGAGGTCAGTTTCACATTAATCAAAGTACAAAGAAGAGTATTGGCGAAAAGCCATCTCTGCCTGTTCCGAACTCGATTACTGGGATGAAGAGAGTTTAATCTAAATTAATATTTTGTCTGCGCGTACCAGCGAATTTTAAGTTTTGTGTCGATCTATTTTCCTCGGCGAGAATACTAGGTACTAATTAGAATTTTATTTTTCAAGTTTCTCTTTTATGTAGGTTCTGATAGCGGTTTGTGGTTTCGGTTTAACTCCCGGATTGCTTTAGGAATATTAAGGAAAACCGCTGAATAAAGGATAAAGTTTTTTTTTGTTTTAGTTAAATAAAGTAACGCAAGCAGGTTATTTTGTTGATATGTGCATTGTGAAAGATGGTTTTCATAAGCAGTTAAGTAGATAGGTATAGGAACGTTAGATGATATAAATATTTTGATAAAACGATATTTAGAGTTCCGTAGCTAAATGGTAAAAAAGGAGGAACCCTAGTGGATTTTCCCGCGCGCCTCAAGGAGCTGTCAGCACACCGAAGAGGCCCAGCCTGCTAACTGCAGGCAGGCAGGGTCGAAGCCTACTGGGGTCATGGGTTAACTTCCGAAAGGAATACTCGGCCCGGCACGACAGGCTACGAAGGAACGGGGTAGGTTTTAATTTTATCTACCATAAAAAAAACCCTTGTGGATTCGTCATGTCGGTCTGTTCGTCCGTATGTCACAGCCAACTTTTTTACGAAAGTATAAGAACTATGCTGTTAAACTTGGTAAGCAGATGTATTTTGAACCGCATTAAGATTTTCCCACCAAAATAGAAAAAAAAAACAATAAATTTTGGGGGTTCCTCATAATTAGAACTGAAACTCAAAATAACATGGTGTCATTACTTTTGCACCTTATTTTGTATGTCTGAAGTTTAAACGCCTCATGAAATTGTAAAATTTTCGGCCAAACCAAAGCTTATTAAAAACATGGAATTTAATCACATACATTAATTCACAGGTACATTCAACCAATTATTTAAAGAGAAATACATTTGCGAAATTATGGCACGCAACCACTGAGAAGCACGTACGATAAACGACATTTTAACAATGGCAGTAATTCGACATGAAGACAACAAATGGTTATTTAAAGTTTAGAGTGCTGCTAAAAGGCTCGAAGAATGGCAAAATCGTGTGACAGTAAAGAAAAAAAAGACCGATGATATATAGGGTGACTGGTAATTAGTGAACGATACTTAAACACGTGATTGTAGTCATGATAACAAACAACTTTTACTATGGGACCAAACCTGAAATCGCGAAAAATAATCTGCTGGTCAGTACTTTTGTGTTCGCCTAATTGGTCAAAATGAACTGAACTTGGCTGTATTTTTTCGTCGTTTCAGGTTTGATCCCATAGCAAAAGTTGTTTGTTATCATGACTACAATCACGTGCTTAAGTATCGTTCACTAATTACTAGTCACCCTATATAGATATGATTACATGGTGATGACACATGGCTCCGAAACGTAGTCTCTTGCCTAAATAGGTCTCACCAGAAGACTTAAAGTCACTCAAAGGGTAATGAAAAGGGCTATGCTCGGAGTTTCCTTGTGTGATTAAATCAGGAATGTGGATATCTGCGGGAGAACCAAGGTTACCAATATAGCACGAACAATCGACCAACTTAAGTGGCAATGAGCAGGGCACGTTGTTTGCAGAACGGATGGCCGTTGGGGCCAACCAAAAGGTTCTGGAATGGCGACCACGTACCGGAAGACGTAGCGTTGGCTGGCCTCCTACAAGGTAGATTGATGACCTGGTAATAGTTGCAGGAATCCGATGGACACAGGACCATTTATTGTGGCGAAACTTGGGGGAGGCCTATGGCCTGAAATGATGATGATGATGATGTGGTATAGGCATAAGTTATACTAGCCTTTTGCTAGCGAGCTCGACCGCGTGAATATTTTCACAAAAATTTTAACACCCCCTTGATAGTAGTTTTGAGAAACAAATAATGACTACTCTTGGGTTTGCTGACAACTCCTTGAAGCGCGTGGAACACTACTTGCCACCAACTACTCGGCCATGTCCTTATCGGACGAGCGGACGGCGAGCTATCAATTGCTTTCCATCCGCAAGCCCGCGCATGCGGTGGCTGATAGTCAGGGTCGGGTTCGCGACTACTGGGGCGCGAGGACGTCCGTTCCCTCTCGCATGCGCCCTTCACCTTTGCTAGCATTACTGCTTAGCAGAAGGAGTCGATGGTCCCCGATTTCCCGTTTTCCGTGCCCGGCGCCCAAGGTTACCGCCGCTAATCGCCTTCCCGAGAACATAGCGGTGCTCCGCCCAAGCGGGGTACCCTTGGGCGGTTAGATCGGAGTATATGATGGGTATCGATATCTAATACAATAACTAATAATAATAAGATATAAAACGACCTAATTCTATATGATCATGAGTACGTGAATGATTAGTCCTCTAAACGGGGTTAACAAATTAATTCAGATAGTACCTACCTACGTGATTTATAGACTAAAGCATACCATTGAATAACTATTTACATTTCAATTTATGAAAATAACAAAAACTTATTAAAATAACTGTGAACAGCTGGCCTAGTGTAATTGACTCATCTTTCATCAGCCTTCTCATACATTTTCAAATATTTACTACGCTCATTTTTTTATTCGAACGAGTTATGTCAATAAAGATAAAGAATGTTGGCAAACAAAAAAATACCTTTCAAAAAATTTCTCAGGCTTTTATAAATGTTACTGAAATATATATCTGTGTACTTTAGCTTTTCCCCGCGGTTCTACCCTCGTGATCTATCCCTCAGGATCTGTTCATTTGTCTGGAGTAGAAATATAGTACGCCTATCATGGCACTTAGTATTAGTAAGACCGATTACTGAAAGGATTTTTGTGACTCTAAAGACTACCTCAAATAGACAAATAAGTATCCTCTTTTTTATATATCAATTTAAAGGACACTGACCATTTGTGTGTAGAAGATGGACCAAGTGCTGCCCAGAAAAGACACGAAGTTCACAGTGATCTTTGGAATAATACTTACCTGTAAACCAAAAAAGGTCATCATAATTGTGAGTAATAGTTTTTAACCGACTACGCCAGAAGGAGGTATGTATATTTCTTTAGCTCACTCGAATCTAGACCTAGAGCTTATAAGCTGAAAATTATGAAAAATGACGTGTTTTTGGTGCCAAATTATATGTTTCTTTCGTGACATAGTCATTTAAGGTATCAAAATAAAGGGATCGAGGAGAGGATTTTCAAAATATTACCTATTCACTAAAATGTAAAAAATAAAACGAAATAGCAATGGCATCAAATATATAATTGATTTCAAATAAACTTCATTAATTGCCTAAAGTGACTTGTTTCGAACTGAATACTAGTTGTTTTTTGTGGTTGGTTTTTTTGGTATTGCCAACTTTTTATTTGTTGAACATTTTGTATTGATGATTTGGTCCAAACCCAGCCAGTGTCCTTTCATTTATGTAAACCAACCCAAACAGCCTAACTTGTAAAACATGCCTTCGTCTAGATATTTATGTCTTGCTTTGGTTAATGATCACATATGACACGTTTCCATGATAATATGCGAAATTTTACAGTGTGAATTGGTAAATGCTGCTCAAAAGCCCTATTAATTCCTTGTGACAATCTTGCATGGCATGCTTCAATTTGCCTTCAGCAAGTTTTCCTTTCTTTAGACCGGCCCAGAATTATAATTATTGCTGTGTGTAGACAAACCTTTAGAGTTTCTTATATCGCATTCCATATGCATGGAATTCCACCATTAAGCGATCTCAATTTTCATTCAAATCGTACCTTTATAATGAGATAGGTACACACCTAGAACCTAAAATTATTAATGTGAGATGAATAGGATCTCAATGACTGAGTATTACTGAATTACGTAAATATCTACGACCGCACTGAATGATCATTCATTAATTAACGCAGTGTTTAATGAACTTTCGTTTCAATACCAAATCAAACCGCAAAAAGTCAATTATCATCTGTATACATCCCGTATACAATTTGCATAATCCGGAATTATATTATATAATCCGGAGTTCTGTACAATACCTAAGCAATGTATAGAATACCTACAACGTTTAGATAATGTATGAAATATTATTTTTTATACTTTTCCTAGGTATTCTATATAATACCGAATGGGCAGCCGGTAATGTATGTAAAAGACGAGAGCAGGGATGGAGGTGACGCAATTTTAGAGCACCCTGATACAGACAGGTTAAGTTAGAAGCCTTTGTGGTTATTTTCAGGTTTCTGTACCTCAAAAGGAAAAAAACGGTGCTCTTATAGGATCACTTTGTGGTCCGTCTACCTGTTTGTCTGTGTGTCCCTTTATCTCAAGAACGCGTGAAGACATCGAGTTGAAATTAAATATTAAGTATTTTATTATTATATGGTACTTAATTTATTTCACATTATATTTTGAAATATTTGTTATTTATTTATTGTGCAAACCTACCACAGTATTTTCTTTTTTAACCCAAAGGTTGACTGGTAGAGAATGCCTTGTTGCATTAAGTCCGCCTATGTACCACTACTGTACATGAAGTTTAAATAAATAAATAAATAAATATACTCATGTGGTAACTTAAAGCTGTGAAAAAAATCAATCTTCTAAGTTAACAAAAAAAAAAGATACGGCCGTTTATTTCACCAAAAATGTATATTTCTACCGTATATTTCGATACTCTTAAGGGGATCAAAATTCATAGGGTACTTCCGGTTGACTTAGAACCCTGAAATTTGGCGTGGAGCTAGGTCTCATAGCATAAGTATAGGGAAAAATGTGAAAACTGTTCTGTTGCTATAACACAAAAAAAATGCCATTTGAAAAAATCTTCGTAACTCAAATCGGGAATTGAATTGTTTTCATAGGTAAATTTATACGTCAAAGTCAAAGTCAAAATGTTTTTATTTCATATAGGCCTACATGGGCACTTATAAAACGTCAGAAGCTAATGCACGGTTCCAAATTGGTCGTTTCCTATGGAGAAGAACCGGCAAGAAACTCCATGGTTACTCTTTTAAAAAAAGGTTTATATTACAATATTTTCATATTACAGTATTCATTAATAACAAACGGAACCCTCAGTGCGCGAGTCCGCCTCGCACTTGCCCAGTTTTAAGTTTTAAATTTGCTTAGTAATATAAACTACGAGTACCTTTAATTTTCTCGTGAGAACGGAATATAATTCCCGGCTGGGAGGGGGAGGGAGATAATCCAAAATGGATTAAAAAGAAAAGAAAGCAAAAGAAAAAATAGTTTATTTACACGGCCGAACGCTCAGCTTATGTTGTCATTAGTTCTTAATTCTTATTTTAATGTTTTCTTTATCTATTTATTTTGTATAGTTATTATGCTGTTCACCATTATGTGACATTTTTGTTATTTTTTATTTTATTTTATTGTTTGTCTCGGTGTAAGTGCTTAGTTTTGTATAATTTAGCTATGCTTTAGCGTGCGTTTTGTGTTGCAACGAATAAGTTTTTTATCTATCTATCTATCATAAAGCCCTCATGCACAATACGATGAGCACACAGCGCTGGTTTTCAGCGTTAGTCGGTGTTGGCATAAAGACATCGGAACGGTGCAGTGTGCAAAAAATTTAACATAAAAAAAAATTACAGATGAATTTAAAAAAATAAAAATAACAATAAGGAGACTTACCTATATGAAGTGCCAACACCATAGCGCGCCAATAGCATATTATGTGCATCTCACAGATGTTTTTACAAAATCTTTGGTGCAGTTGGATTACATAGTCTGTGCATAGATGTTAATACAAAAGTACTCTGTGGCTAATGCCCGATTGGACGCCAGCAGGTCTATAAAGGCTACTTTTGTAGAATCATAATATGAATCATATTTTTTTATACGGCAATATTTATAAGGAATGTGATTCTGATATGCAGTGAATTGAGTATGATTCGACTAATTTGTGCAACGATTTTACGAACATTAGAAGAATTACTTATGATCTGCTAGGAATTTGGAATATGATTTGCTCTAGATGATTTGCTCATGTGACCTTTTTAGGCCCTCGGACGCGACCGTGACGTTGTTGACGAAAAAGGATATGACCAAATGTGACAATTTGATTGGACACAATTATTGCAATGGCACAATACTTATTCTCCACGCAAATACTCGCTCAGTATTTCATATGTGTAATTGAGAATACCACTATCAAGTAATGAAAAAACTCGAAAAGATGAGCAAACTCTTTGGTGGGTGAGGCCGGATCTTGTGGATAGCCAGTTCGGCTTTCGCAGCGTTGCTTCACGGTGGATACCATCACGCGCGAGCGAGCCCTCACGAAGGGAGGTTCGGTGTCCCGGGCCGACAGTGACGGGGAGCTACCCAAAGAACGTCGTCCGCCGTCCAGTATTACCTAATAATTGAATATTGCATTATTGGTGTAGCATAAATCTTCGAATCGAACTCTTCAAGGAATATCGGCGAGATGTTATGTTACGTATTCAATAATAATAGATACTCATTCCTCAATTTGTCACGGCCATTTATCAAAACCCATTATTCAATTTCATGGAAATGTATGGAGGATTGGAAATTACCATAGAACGCCATTTGAAGTTTCTGCGGCTTATTTGAGGACATATGGAGTGATCGATGGGCATGGAGTGTAATTAAATAATGGTGTAATGGAAAGTTTCGACAAAATGGAAGTGGATCATTACTAAATGAAAATGGTTACCTAAATATACGCTATAAGATAAAGTTAATCTACGAGTATACACGGCTAAATTTTGATCGTTTTGATCCCGTGGAGGTTCGATCCGGTACATGAAACACTATCGATTTGTACGAAATTTATAAATAATCGAATCGACCCTCCACGGGATTAAAATGATTAAAATTTAACGGTGTAAATAAATAAAACACATCATATATCAGTGATTTTAGGAGAAACTGACTAACATATCAATGCACAGCCGAAAATATTGAGATTAAGAACATGCAATTTTGTAAAGGGTTTCCTTTTACGTCGTAAGCAAACACTAAGAAAGGATTTTTAGAAATTCAACCTATACCTAAGAGGTTTTTTTTTAGGTGGGAAATTATTCAATGACTTCTCTCGCTCTAGAGTGGAGCGGCAGGGAGTATTAGTCTTTTACTGATTGAAATCAACTCTTATGTTCTGTTTCCGCCTTGTGTTCCTGGACTCCTGATTTCTCTTTCGGAAGCAACATGTGTAATAGAAAAGTATCGATATTAATATCACACGCATACCGTTACCCGTGTTACCGTTAAAATGTTAATTTTATGAATATATCGTTACCTACATAACGAAACTAACAATAAAGAATTTATAAATAATAAATAAAACTTATAGTGTGAATTTAGTAACATTATACTTGATAACGTTACCTACTACGAACACAGTTTTGATTGGCTAGTCTTGGCATCAGTTTTGGTCTTGGCATACTAGCTTTTGCCCGCGGCTTCGTTCCCGTTATCTGCCTATTCTGCTTTACCCTACTCTACCCTACCCTACCCTACTCTATTTTACTCTTCTATACCCTACCCTACCTAAGAACCTTCTCCTGACAATAACGAACACAAAAAAAAAAATAGCGAAATCGGTCCAGCTGTTCTCGACATTTGCGCTTAGCAACACATTCAGCGATTCAATTTTATATTATAGATAATAGTAGGAAAAATGGTTTTTTAATTTCTCGATAGCATTTCCCTGTGTAAAACGATTTCCTACGATCAAAATATCTTACGTTTCCTTAATGAAAAATTCTGAAAATTCCAAAAATAGTCATATTTCATTTAATTAAGACAACCTTTCAGCTTTCGATGTTTATAGATCCTTCATTATTTTTAGGGGTTAAAAACCTCACAAGGAAAAAAAACGGAACCCATATAAGATCACTTTGTTGTACGTCTGTCTATATGTCAAGGCCCTTTATCTCGGCAACATGTGGAATTATTGTGTTGATATTTAAACAATATACTTAGGTGTATGGTTTCTTGCTGTGAAGAAATCAAACTTCAAGTTAATAAAAAAAAGATGCGGCCGTTTATGTAACAAAAAACGTATATTTCGCCCCCTCAAAGGAATCAAAATTTATAAGGTACTTCCCATTAGCCAAGAAACCCGAAATTTGGCATGAAGCAAGGTCTTAAAAAGCACAAGTATATGAAAAAATCTGAAAACTGTAAAGGGTCTAGCGGGATAAGGTTCTGTTAGCGGCCCCAGAAAGGTATTTCGAAAATAACTTGTTGGGTACTATGGGGGCAATGTAAGACTACTATTGACACAAATTCAGCCTCTTATCTCGCAACGATGTGGAGATATTTGGTCAAATACGCGGTACAGCGGGTATTTTTCTAAAATTTTTTTTTCGAAAACTAATGGATCGTCACTATTGAAATAAAAACTGATCTTTAGACAAAAGAATAGTCTGTGTCATATAATTTTTCTAGAATTATTCTGTTGTATTTACTACAAGAAAAAAATAAAATATTTTTTGAAAAAAATAAAATATTTTTTTCTAACGATTTTATTCATAGTTGGCATAGAGGAACAATCACGGAAAAAATATATAATATAGCTTACTTTATCTAGTACTAGTACCTTAAAGTACATAAACATATGATGCGTGCAACACTTCAAAAAAAAATTAAAACTTTTTATGATTTTCTTCAGTACTAATGATATTACATTTTTCTATTGGTTAAACTTTTTTGATAATCTTTATGTACGCAATTAGAATATATTTATTATCTCAAACTATCTTAGGTAGTAGTAAAAATGTAATTACGACATTCATTTTGACATAAAAAGATGAAAAAGACTGGCAATGGAACTTGCAACATTTTTCGCAACCTGTCGCTCTCCAGTAATTCGCGCGTTTGTACTGTGTGTTTTGTTATCAGCAGTGATAGGAATAGATAGTGCCTATTAGCCTAAACTTCGAAGAACAGAGACAAAAAACGGAGACTTCCTTAGGACTAAATTATTTCTGGGACATCTGTCTCGAAATTTTGAGACAACACTTAAATACATTTAAAAAAATGTGTTATTTGGAATAAGTAATTAGTCAACTTATCCTATATCAGCCTATCCTATAATAGTCTATATATCCCTCTCCTAGAGAAGAGGCCTGCCGAGGTCTTCTTAAAATGTGCATGATATAGATGACTTCCGTATTTTTTTCACGCCTTTATCCCGGAGGAGTAGGCAGAGACCACAGACTATGTCATATCTAATACCTATGCAATTACTAATATTATAAATGTGATAGTTTGTATGGAAGTCCATTACTCAATTCCACTGAAAATGCTGAATTTGGTAGTAATATAGATTAAGGTGTGGATTAGCACATAGGCTATTTCCTATTAAAAAAAAAAGTATAGTTCCCATGGGATACAAAAACAGTAGTACACGCAGGAAAAGCCACGGGCATTAATTAGTTAAAAAAAAAACGTAAGGGTCCTTTCACACCACCGATATTGTCTGGCGATTCTTAGGAGATTTCCATGCAAAAAAAAACCTCATTAATATTAAGATCACACCACTTTGTATACCTATATTCTGGCAAATAAATGAATTATTTATTTATTTTAAGTACCTTTCTTTTAATGATAAATTCTTTCTACTATAGAAAATGCTAAAATGATAAAAAATTACTGTTTTATTATTTGAAAGCCTTTTTTTACACTTGAACCTTAGAAATCTCATTAAATGTAGCCGAGAGTGAGCTAGAAAGAAGATATTTACGTCGAAATGTGTACGGCTTCTTATAAAAACATTGTGATTCATTGTGTATTACGATCAACAAGTCATTTACAAACTGTACTCCAAAAAAAAACGACTTGTAACGACTATGTATGTTATTTATTATGTTATATCTAGTCGCAAACTTTAGGTAAATATAGACGAATTACTTATTCCAAATAACAATTTTTTTAAATGTATTCAAGTGTTGTCTCGAAATTTCGGGATAGATGTCTCGGAAAAAAATTAGTCCTAAGGAAGTCTCCGTTTCTTGTCTCTGTTCTTCGAAGTTTAGGCAAATAGGCACTACCTATTCCTATCACAATAAAAATAATTTTAGTATTAATTTTTTTCATAATATCTTATTTATGTGAATATAATAAAAATATGTAAGGTTGTTAATACCGAAGACGGTCATAAAAAGTTTTTATTTGGAAGTGTTGCACCCATCATATGTTTATGTACTTTAAGGTACTAGTACTAGATAAAGTAAGCTATATTATATATTTTTTCCGTGATTGTTCCTCTATGCCAACTATGAATAAAATCGTTAAAAAAAAATATTTTATTTTTTTCTTGTAGTAAATACAACAGAATAATTCTAGAAAAATTATATGATACAGACTATTCTTTTGTCTAAAGATCAGTTTTTATTTCAATAGTGACGAGCCATTAGTTTTCGAAAAAAAAAATTTAGAAAGATACCCGCTGTACCGCGTATTTGACCAAATATCTCCACATCGTCGCGAGATAAGAGGCTGAATTTGTGTCAATAGTAGTTTTATAATGCCCCCATAATACCCAACAAGTTATTTTCGAAATACCTTTCTGGGGCCGCTAACAGTACCTTATCCCGCTAGACCCGTAGTTACTTCACAAAAAATCTCTTTTTTGCGATTCGGAAACTCGAAACGGAAAATGAATTCATGTCATAGGTAAGATTGTACGGAACCCTCAGTGCTTGAGTCTGACTCCCACTAGCCCGGTTTTTATAAATCAATTATAAAAGTAGAACGTTTAAAAGAATTAAGTACCGTGGCTCTAGATATTTTTGAGGCAGGTTTAAGTCAGTAAAAATCTGATACGCCCTTTTGCTCCGCCTAAGAGTGGTATTTACTGTTATCTTAAAAAAAAAGGTTTTATAAAGATAACGGATAAGCACCTACTACTACAGATTTGGGCACGCCGTAATTACGGCGGTAAGTCCTCTCTTTGAGGCGTGGCTGGAAAGAACTCACGGTGTCCACACCTTCCGCATAAGCAACGAAGGCAACGAAGGAACGGGGTAGCTTTTTAGTCAGTAAGAGTCTGACACTACTTCCCGCTCCGGAAAAGTTCGAGTACTATCTGTACCGGATTCGTGCGGAAGTGATGCCCAGGTTTCGCCACTGTGTGGACCGCCCGGAGGACACGGTGGAGAAAATTCGATGAAATGGGGATCTAAAGATTATATGGAGAAACCTACCTTTACGCGGCCCACTGGTAGAATCTAGTCCTTCCAAAGGTTGTCTGTAAGAAATTGCCCTGTGGGATAAGACCGCTCAATTCATTGTACCCTTCTGTTAATCATGTTTGTCATATATTTTTTGTTTATGCGATGTACAATAAAGAATATAGTAAATCAATAATAATTATAGTTTTTATTTTTTGCATTGCATCAGCCTTTTAATGTTCCCACTGCTGAGACTCAGGCCTTCTCTCTAGGAGAGGGAATGGGCCGTAATCCACCACGCGGGCCTAGTGCGGATTGGTGGATGTCACATGTCTTCGAATTTTTGGTTCTAGGGCATGCCGGTTTCCTCACGATGTTTTCCTTCACCGTTTTTGAGAGCAGTGGTGATGAAATAAATTAGACAAAGTAATGCGCATGGTTGGGCTTAAACCCACGACCTACAACTCGTAAGTCGGGGCCGTTACCACTCGGCCACCACTGCTCTAATTATAGTTTATATCATAGAAATACATTGCTGATGCAGCGATGAATATAATGTAATCGTATTTAGTGGCTTTATCTTTTACAAATTAGGTTGTAGAGTCTAGAGATTAGCTCCCTCTAGACGAATTGGTCTATTTTAACACTTTCAAACTTAGCCAGACAGACAATATACAGCTTTGGTAAAATATGTCTGTATTTATCTGCAGATCCCCCTAATAGCTACATGATAGTGAGGCATATAGATTAAACAGAGATATTATTACAGCGCATACTACGAGTATGTACCAATTAAAGCTGAACTAAGTAACCAGAAGACAATTAATCACTTAGTTAGGAAATAAATGTCCGTATGTTCGCAATAAATTTCTCCGCAACGCATTGTGGCTAACAAAATGTTCGTAGAGATACGCAAAGCAAATTTTAGGATTACGGGTTGTTAGGCGACAGACGAAATACATACTGCCGTTGTGTGGATATGTGAGATTGGTAGCATTCTGTAAATCCTTCTCATTTTTCGGAAAGTCTTGAAATCTAAATATTTAAGACTGTCTGTGTGAATGTCGGTTATATTGGATTAAAAATCGAAGTCGAAAATATATTAATCTTATAACCTTCCTTGGTGTTCAAGCTTAGCATAAGCGTAGCATTATCCGCCTTTATAATGTTCCCACTGTTGGGACACAGGTTTCCTCTCCAAGAGAATGGGCCATAATCCACCACATGGGCCCAGTGCGGGTTGGTGAATGTCACATGTCATCGAATTTTTAGTTCTAGGGCATGGCGCCTGGCTAGGTTTGAACCCGTGACTTACAACTTGTAAGTCGGTGCTGTTACCACTTGGCCATTACTGTTCAAGCTTACTCCGTACCAATTATCATCAATATCGATTCAGTAGTTTAATCGTGAAAACGTAACAGTTAGTACTTTCACTTTTCTAAACAGAAGAATGTGCTTTCCCAAGCTAAGAGTAAATTTTCCTTTAAGCGTTAAATTCTGAACTACTACATAAAGTGATCTCAGATTAAATTTCGTCTTCATCATATTCATTATAGTTTTAGTTCTCTAAATTATAATATTTTCCTATTTTTCAAGTATTAATATTTACCAGTAAATTATTTTACCGTAATTATCTAAGT
The DNA here is from genome assembly GCA_958295575.1 of Leucania comma. Classification (NCBI taxonomy): domain Eukaryota; kingdom Metazoa; phylum Arthropoda; class Insecta; order Lepidoptera; family Noctuidae; genus Leucania; species Leucania comma. The sequence continues at coordinate 10,693,678 of OY282469.1, forward strand.
ATTTTATTGTCATAAGAACCTTATTGATGCCTTATAGGTTTTTTTTTTTTTAACGTAGGTAAAATCATCCAATGACGAATCCCGCCCTTGGGTGGGGCGGGAAACAGTGTCAGACTTTTACTGACTAAAAACCTACCTTTCCATTCCTTGCCTTTATCCTGGGGCCCGTGGTGACAGTCTCACATAACCTTTGGGCCCCAGTAGGCTTCGGCCCTGCTGGACCCCTACAGTTTGCTGACAACTCCTTGAGGCGCGCGGGAACGGTGCGCGCCATAGACGACCTGAGCTCGGACCGGTCTGTTACCGGACGGACGGACAGCGAGCTACCCATTGCCCACCGTCCGCGAGCCCGCGCCTATGGTGGCCGGAAATTGGGATCGGAAACCCGGCGGCGGCGGCGGCGTGTGCGCCTTTGCCTAATGCGGTCGGCCTCCTCCTTTACTAGCATTACTGCTTCGCAAAAGGAGGCGACCGCCTGCCACTCCTCCTCGCTCCGGAGCATGGCTTGAACCAAGCCCCGGCGCGAGAGATCGCCGCCGATCGCCCCCACGAGAACACGGCGATGCTCTTCCCAAGCGGGGCACACCTCGACTGTGTGCTCCACCGTGTCCACCGGGCCGTCCGCACAGTGGCGACACCCGGGCGTCGTCTCCGCACGAATTTTGTACAGGTACGGACCGAACTTGCCGTGTTCGGTCAGCACCTGCGCCAACATACCACAGTGTATTCTAATAAAACCCAAAGCTTTACTTGTAGAGCTTGCCTTGTTAATTATTAAGTCCCCCTGAGTATCACTACAGACTGTACAAAGAATTTGAACAAATAAAAAAACAATGTCGTAATCGTAAATAAATATTGTCATAATCTTAGCCTCTCGAAGACCGATTGTACACACGTACAACTGAAAACAAACATCTTATATTTCTTTATTCTTAGAAGCCGAAATCAGATTGGTAAAGCGCCTTGTCCTTAGTTTGATCACTATACTGCCGTCACGGATACCTTACAAAACACACGTGTCTGATTTCAAGATACGTAGATACTAAGATCCTCGAAAAAATAGCCAGCTTTGCAGCTTTTACGGCCTCTGATAAAATCTGAGAAATTTTCCGGACTGGTATTATCACATTTATCTAGAAAAATAAATGTCGTAAGACTAACAAGGTGGGCTTATTACCGTCGTCTCTTATTAATTCATATGAATATGTTACAGGCGAAGTATAACGTTACAACATTCAAGTCGTCCCTTTCGACATCTTTCGTACCTATGACTTGCCTGATTTAATTTTATTATGTCACCGACCCTTTGTTATCCACGCTACAACCTACTTCAAACGATAAGTAATTAACTAAATATTAATATTGAATGTAAACGTGTGGTTTAAATCAATATTTTGCTATAATTAAGGGTGTGTATAATCATTTTTTAGTGTAACAAGTAGTGATATCATTTCATTTTATATCATTGGCATTTGTTAATGAAATACCTTCATAAGATATAGTTTTCATTTTTCAGTCGAACTAATGTTTAAAAGTTATAATGTTCATATTTTATAAGATTTATTTGCTATAATAAATACTAAAAATACATTTACATTATTTAATTTAATGTAAAATCGACTTTGATATGGTTAAGTAAGGTATGTGTGCCAATCGCGAAGTTTATAATAAATGAAAATCAAGTATAGTTGTAAGATGAAGTAACAATTACATTATTTGATCGTTAGCGTAGTTGAGAGTTTTTAATATATATATAATTTAATATAATATAATAGATCAAATATTCTTAAACTAAATGAGCACTTTTAGTTTATTATACTTCATCCAAAGTAGGTATTACGCTACTAAGACTTTATTAAGCTAATTCCAAAAAGCCTTTGGTATTCAATTCCATGAACGTCGTATTCTATGGTATTGCTTAGCAGGAAATATAACAAAATATTACGGAGCATATCAATTACTAACTACAGTGAAAGAAAAGAAACGATATTACATAATTATTGTTATTTTTTGCAATTAACAAAAAAAAAAAATGACGTGTCAACGTGGTAACGTGTGTGCCTGTGTCAATTTAACGCACACAATCACTTCATATTTTCAAAGACTTGTGAAGGAATATTACTTGTCCTTTTATTGATCTTTCGTTTTTATCTGTATCAATTGTAGTCGTCACTTGTTTCTTGCCTATATTTTTAGTAAATATGTATCTAGTGTTAAGTATATACTTTGTTTTTTCACTTATTTGTTTAACTTATTTTGTTATGCACTAAGTGCAACCGCACTTTATATCAAGGCAATCTCTGTCCATCCTTGGTTGCCTGGAAGAGATCGCAGATTGCGATAAGGCCGCCCGTTGTATGTTTTTAATTTTAAGTCTCAAAATTGTATAATCTTTTTATCTTGATGTACAACAAAGTATATATAAATTATAAATAAATAAATAAACGTGTAAGACTTTGTGTGAGCTAAAATAAAAGTAGTCTACATATATTATATTGTTTGTGCCGTCGCAAATGAGACGTGTAATTGGCAAAAGTTCTGATTTGATTACAAGCTCGATATCAGTCGCACGGAACATATTATTATTGTTATTTCAGAATACGTCTGCATACTCGAATGCTTGTTTCTTTGTGATACATTGACGTTGTTGTTAGGGGTGTGTATATTTATTTTCAATCTTACAACCGATGATACACCTAATGACTTTGATATAATTTTCGTTTATAATACCTTAATGATATAACTTGATGAAATATAATTTAATTTCATACATATAATCTTTCGTTACATTTTATTTTTTTTTCTGAACTGTTAAATATATTTTTTATATATACGGGTACTTTTCATTCCGGGAGTATGTTCCCTTTGGACTATTTTCTAGTACCACGCGGCCGGTGCCGCTAGCAGCAGCTAGTATGTTAATAAATATACTGATACCTATTATAAACGCCATCATTCAGTCCTAATTCACGTAAAAAATGTCTTTCGGCATTACTCAGTGTTACCTCTGATTTCTGATATCAGCTTTTCGAAAATGCCCAAGAATCAAGGAACAAACACTCTATGGGATTTAGATTTCATCATGTTAGAAAATGCTTTAGAGTACCAACAAATAAAGATGTTTGAATTCAATTCGGATTTCTTTTTAATTTTAAATTTTAATAAATAGGGTATCTACCTTTGCATATCAACTTTAGAAAACCTTCGAATAAAAATACTATGAAACTTAGAAATGACAATTTGGAGCTAGTACGATAATACACCAATATATATTTTCTTTTTAAAATTTTTCTTATATTATACTATTACTTTTTGAATCTAGTTCGAGGCGTTACCAGTGTCCACACCCGTGCAACATTACCATGAAAATTAGAGTAAATGTTGTTAAAAAAACTGTATCTTGTATTGAATGATATATGCAAAGTGTTGATAAACAAAATATCATGTGAGCATTATGGCACTAGACATAATTATATCAAATAATGTTATAACAAATGAGTGACGCCCTGTTTTTTAAAAAAATAGATAGATGTACCTATTTACTAATAATAATAACATACTCGTAATTATAGGTTATCTCCTAAGGTACCACAAGATATTTATAGTGATGACAGAGGATATTTTGAAAGTCTGGTTTCACTTTTGTTTTTCACACCTAAACGCCTGTAATGGTCCATAACCTGCTCGTTTACTTCTGAATTATAATATTCCAGGAAATATTCTCAGTACCCAAACCCATTTTTGTGTTCTAAAAATGTCATAATCGTAAAATAAATCACAGCTCTGCGAAAGTTAGGACTGAAATTCCAGGCAGCGCTACGGGGCGTCTCTAGTAGTTTCATAAATGTATTCATAGTATGGGTGCTACGTGCTTCTCTTTGCTACGGAAAGTCTACAGCGCCTACGACGTAGCACTGATTAGATTGGACTGAGTGAGCACGCAACTAAGTCCTGATAACTTTATTAGCTTTAACCGGCAATTTTCTTTTTTATGTTTATAAACAGTTTTATGAATAAAAGATCACGTTAACGGTCGATATAAACATTGGGTGACGGACATAAAAATGTTCTTTTGTAATATTTTAACTGGAAACATAATGTCACGCACGTGGTTTACACGCAATAAAGCTTTCTGTTGTTTATTTATTTATTGAGTAGGCACCTCAACGACTTACGCACTAAGACATACACAAACAAAAACACATACATTTTAAGCATAGTGTATTTGTCACTTACAGACTTGCACAATACTGACAACAAAAAAGAAAACATAGAAGACGTCAGCTTAAATATATACACGGTATAGTCACAGGCGAGCTATTATCCAAAAACAGTAGAAAATTTCATTTAAAACAATGAATGAAAAAAGAAGACAAAAAATATAAAGAAAGAAAATTTGTTTTTGTTTGTTTGTTTGTTTTTGTTGTGTCTGATACACTGGCTTTCAATGTGTTATATAGAGATGCAAGGTGAAAGTAATTAAAAACTACTCAGCCACCTATTACTTAGTACGATTGAGCGAGAGAGACCATTCAACACAGAGTTAAATTATATAATGATGAGCCTTACTAAAACTATCAACAGCTCCAGTACATAATGATTTATGAGATGCTTTAAATCATTGAACACTTTATTGTAGACTATTATAATTAATGATGTGCTTAGGACCTTAGCCTTCTTGAGGATTCTTCTTTGGATTCTGTCTTTGGCACTCAGTTATGTAACGGTCACCTCTGCCAGGGGGATACTGATAATGAAAAAAATCAGGAGCCCAAGGGGCAATTGCAGGTGGGTTTTTTGTCACTCTGAAACAAGATGCAGGATCAATTTGATGACATTCCCTCTCGAATAAAAGACGAAGCGGTTCTATCAACTTTTCTGTCTATTAAAATAAAATAAAATAAAAATAAAAAAGCCTTTTAATTCACGCAAAAAGAACTGTACAATTATTGAATTATTCAAATTTCTCATATCGAAATAAATCAAAAGTATAGTGATGATTTGGTTGATAGAATCTCTAAATAATTTTGGCAATTATTATTTAAATTATAATTAAAAAATCATCACAGTTTTATTAATTACATAGTAAATTCATACAAAATTACATAAAATAAAAATAATACAAAATATAAAGATTTCATTAATTATATATATTAAAATAATCTACCACTCTAAAGCAAGAGGCAGGGTCAATTTGATGACATTCCCTCTCGAAAAAAAGGGACAGCTAGCTTAAATACGAAGCGGGTCTATTAATATTTCCGTCTAAGTTTTATTACAAGACCTTCATAAATTTATGATTCACGGAGAATAAAAAATGTATGGCATCCTCATCTGTGAGTGCCATGCAATATTACTGGAAGAGCGAGAGCGTGGGCAGCAGAGACCTTCTAATGTGTGCGATCAAAATACACATATATACGTATGTTTTTAAAAGGGTAGTAACGTGGATAGCACATTTAGTTTATGACGTAATGTATTTAAATGTATAATTATTCTAATCTTATATTTTTATTTGTAATCTCAGTCTCATATGATCAGAAATATTTATTTCTAATTTCCTTTTAGTCTTAGACAAGGTTTTATTTTTTCACTAATTTAGAAGAGTAATTTTTACTTCAAAGGACCGTAAATTTGAGTATCTATATGATTTTAATTTCAACTCGATATCTCTACGCTTCCTCCAGATAAAAGGTCTTGACAGACAGACAGACGAACAACAAAGTGATCCCATAAGTGTTCCGTTTTTTTCCTTTTAAGTTACGGAACCCTATATTTTTCCATAGATTTTAAATTTGAATGTTAATATCCAACAGCCTCAAATATAATCATGAAAACCGTGTCAAGTCGAATGCAACCAAATACAAATTAACATTTTATGCGTTGTGATTCCGAAAGCGTATCACATTAAACCACGGCTTAAAGGAAATTGTGAGATTCTTCCCTGAAATAGCAAATATATCCCATGGGGATTGCTGTGGAAAAAGAATAAATATATTTTTATTGGTGCCTTTTTGTATTATAATGTGGTTATTGTGCGATTCCGATTCACCCTTCAAGGTTTTTGGTAGACTGGTTAGTAGGTTATTGTAATGGTTATTAGGTCTGTAATGGGGTTCTATGTTTACATAGTATTTTTTATATTATTACTTAATTATATGTATTCTGATCTATATTATTCTTCGGTACTTGGTTTGTAATATTAAACTCCAAAACTATACCGATTTAAAAAAAATATTTCACTATTATATCAACCGCGTGACCATAGAAAATAACCAAGGAAACATACTCCCAGGATAAAAAGTAAGTAGCTTATATGCTATTCCAGAACATGGTTTACCATTGTACAAGATTTCATCGAAATTCATTCAGCCGTTCGAGCGTGAAGCAGTAATAAACATATACACAAACTTTCGCCCTTATAATAATAGTTAGTTGAATGGCTTGTTGGTCTAGTGGTTAGTGGCCCTGACTGCTATGCCGGATGTCGTGGGTTCGATTCCCACCCAGGACAAATGTTTGTGTGATGAGCACGAACATTTGTTCTGTGTCTGGGTGTACTTTATCCATAATATGTATGTATTTAGAAATATATAAGTATGTTTGTCAGTTGTCTAGTACCCATAACACAAGCTCTGCTTAGCTTGGGACTAGACGACGTTGTGTGATAGTTGTGGAATATATAGGTATATAGTGTGATATCTTAGGAGCATTAAGTGTGATAATGATGGATTGGTTATTTAAAAAGGTTGTGGTAAGTATATATATTATACGGTGACTGGTAATCTGCTTGGTAGTACAGTTATGTTCGCCTAACTGGAAAAAATGTACTGAACTTAGCAGATTTCGGACAAAGACAGCCATGTTGAAGTGGATATGGGCTGGCCACGTCGCACGAATTTACCTGGATAGATAGGCGAGCATTTTTACTCGCCGGAGAGAAGTCGACGCCGCCGCGCCGTTGAGTTCGACCGTGTCGAAGTTGGTTTGGCGATCTGATCATGTTCAAGGGCTAACTTGGCCAGAGATCGCCCTAGGCAGAGAGTTTTGGAAGGAGAAAGGGAGGTCTTTGCCCAGCTTTGGGACATACAATAGAACCAACAATAAAATTATAGGATTGTATACCTACAGATTTTTATCAACATTTTTTTTATTAAAACAAACCTGGAATCTGTTGATGAATAAACATAAAACCACAAAACTGCTACAAAAACACACAAAACCAAAATTTTAATAATTCAACGACATGATTGCCGGCTCACCGCGCTGGGAACTGGTAAAAATGTTGTATTTTGTGTCCAAATATTTTCATACATCGCCGATTTCGTATTTACAAAACAAACTTTTATTCCGTTATTGGTCACCGGCAAATTCACTGTGTAAAGGAAACTTATTGTGGCGGCGTCATGCTCTGATAATAAAAAAAAAAAACTTCCGCTATTCGGCTTAACTTGTAGCCATTTGTCAAATTTATCCTTCAAGTCAGGAAAATAGAATAACAGCTTAGGGAAACTGGGTAACAAAGTCCTCTCAAGTCATGTCAAGCACATATATTGCCTTTTTGTGCCATGCTACCCTTAGTATGTGATAGCGATACAAAGGGGTACCATAACTTTACTTGACTGGCCTGTTGGTCTAGTGGTTAGTGGCCCTGACTGCTATGCCGGAGGTCGTGGGTTCGATTCCCACCCAGGACAAATGTTTGTGTGATGAGCACGATCATTTGTTCTGTGTCTGGGTGTTATTTATCTATAATATGTATGTATTTAGAAATATATAAGTATGTTTATCAGTTGTCTGGTACCCATAACACAAGCTCTGCTTAGCTTGGGACTAGAAGGTGTTGTGTGATAGTTGTGGAAATATTATTATTATATTATATATTATTATATAACTTGATATTATAAGTTAAGCTGAGAGAGTCTTTCAGAGATTAAAATACTTTACAAACAATCTTCTTCACAGGAACTACGTACTAGCGCCCCGCCCCAGCTTCGCACGGATGCAATGGTGATATTAAATATGTTATGCATGTATTATACATATAAACCTTCCTCTTGAATCACTAATCTATTAAATAATAACCGCATCAAAATCCGTTGCGTAGTTTTAAAGATCTAAGCATACATAGGGACAGGCAGCGGGAAGCGACTTTGTTTTATATTCTGTGATATATGTACAAAATAAATCGAGAAGATAGTAGCAAAAAGTGATGCAATATTAATTACTTAGCATAGCATAGCATACTCAATCTTTAAATGTACCCACTGCTGGGATTCAGGCCCCCTCTCTAGAAGAGGGAATGGGCCGTAATCCACCACGCAGGCCCAGTGCGGGTTGGTGAAAGTCACATGTCTTCGAATTTTTGGTTCTAGGACATGCCGTTTCTTTACGATTTTTTCCTTCACAGTTTTGAGAGCAGTGGTGATGACATAAATTACACAAAGTAATTCCCCTGACTGGGTTTGAATCCGCGACCGCAACTCGTAAGTCGGGGTCGTTACCACTCGGCCACCGCTGCGCTCAATTACTTAATTACTTACTTAATAAAATCCTCGGTGCAATCGAAGCAGTGGTAGCCTAGTGGCAGTGGTGGCGCCCTCGACTTACGAGATGTGGATCCAAACCCAGCCAGTCATATTACATATACGATGTACGAGTATTTTGTTCAGAATCAGTAACTGAAACGATTGTTATATTTTTTGCCAAAAATATTTAAAAAAAGGTCACAAGTAGTACACCACCGACACTAAGTACAATACAGGTCACGGCAGGTCATAGCGAGCATTAGGAACTTCTTAAGCGCCTGGATGGCCCAGTGACCAAGTATTCGTGCGGACAACCAGGTAGCACAATAAGCTTATAACTTAGTGATTTTTCATGATACCGCTATTAAGTTTGTACATAGATTCTTTACATAAAAATACTAGGCACGTGTTTCGGGTTTCGAAAAGTGTGTGTAAATACAGGTGCACTCTATGTTCCGCTACTATCATAATTAGTTCAATGTGACGGCAATCTGGTTCGGTTGGGGAGAGATCAAGCAGGACCAAAACCCTTTCCGAGGTACAAGGTTTAAGGTTATCACACAGCAAACTTCCAAACTCCGAGCTGCTACACAGTAATTCCTAAAATATGCAATCGGAATATGCCTTGCCAATACCATTTTGTTACTAAAGAATTAATATTAAGGAAGTAGACAGCGTCAGGTGCGAGAGCCGTATTTACATTAAATATAACAACTTGCAGTAATAACGTAAACTTTTACTTGATAAATTAATTCGATATATTTTGAATTTATAACCATCAATTCAAGTATTGACTTTAAAATCATTTATTTTAAAGTTGACTCATTCGTATTAAAAAAGCCCTAAATACGGAAGACTTGCAATCTAATTTGAAATTTGTTGTCTTTAACATAAAGCTTCTTGTTGCAAAATCCTAAAATGACCTCGATTCAAAAGTTAAATATAGTAAACTAACATTTACGTTAATCTCTCTAATTAAGCTTAATAAGCCTTTATACTGGATGGTTATTATTGCAGTTAAATAGAGAGATTTGAACTTTAGAGTAGTTACTATGACCTTCGTTTAATAGTGCGTACTACAGCATGGTAGTTCTAATTGGCTACTTTATTTTAATATTCAACCATACCCTTACATGACCCCTCTATGGGCCCATAGTTACGTCCCAAATGTAATTTTATGTCGGATATTTCAGTATCTTACTCACCGTTATTTTACAGTCTGATTTCCGCATGAATAAATATTTGCTTTCAATTTTAATGGTTGTGGTCTTGGTTTGTGTGTCTTGTGTATGTGTTTACATGTAGGAAAGCATCCACGGAGACACGGACAGGAGTAACTGCTAGTGTGCGCTGACAATTAAAAAAAAAGGTAAGAAAGAGATATTAAAACCTTTTCTCTCTAGCGATTACTAGTTATATAGGGTTTGGAGGTATACGGAACAGAGAGTAAAGTCCCGCAAACCTCCGTTGTAAAGGGAGGATCCTCCGACCAGACAAGTGTTTTGTCTGGCAGGCTATTGCCCGATAGATTATTTCAGGCTATTTTATATGTTTAACTTGCGCGATGCAGAATTAGTTCATTTGTGACGACATACTCGTAAATGTAGCTACAAGGGCTTGAGCGCAAAAAAAAATTGGCATTTAAGTCTACTTAACTACTGCTACGTCTGCTATCAAAGCTGATAATGCATAATTCTATAAGTTACTAATTCTTAACACTTCGATCCACAACTACCCAACTTGTTCATACAAAAGTAGACTTTAAACATCGGAATTAAGGCCTATAGTGGCGTGGATGTGAGAGGACACCGGTGTCCTCTGAGCTAGGACAGATTAATATGGTCACTTCTTTAAATAACGAATACTTAAAACGTTACGAGGCGTCATTATCAAGTATTTATTTCGTTTCTATCTACAGAAAAACAATAGCTCGAGCCCGATAAAATGTAAAAATTATTTAATTTAACTAAAATTTCATTGTTTTATATTAGTACATCAAAAATTGAATGCTAGCTTATGACGTGATAATTTAAAACATTATTTTAGGTGGGTTTTCTTTTTTTTTTTTTTTTTTTCGTTTATTGTACAACAACGTTATTACAATCACATTAACGTATAAACATACCAGCACAAACCATCGCGGGTTTAACAGCGGTATGTCAGAAGCGACAACTCGGTGCCAAAAACTTTATTTATACGAACAGTGGTTAGGTATACATACATAGGTCCTCATTTAAAAAGATACTTTCTAGATTGCATTTCAATCCAGAAAGTATCCCTTCAACACTCTTAAACAGTTTTTAACATTCAATGTCTTTTTTTTTTTTTTTTTTTTTTTATGGTAGGTAAAATCATCCAATGACAAATCCCGCCCTTGGGCGGAGCGGGAAGTAGTGTCAGACTCTTACTGACTAAAAACCTACCCCGTTCCTACGTAGCCTATCGTGCCGGGGCCGAGCATTCCTTTCGGAACTAACCCATGACCCCAGTAGGCTTCGACCCTGCCTGCCTGCAGTTAGCAGGCTGGGCCTCTTCGGTGTGCTGACAGCTCCTTGAGGCGCGCGGGAACAGAACGCGCCGTCGACGACTTGGGCTCGGTTCGGTCGGTTACCGGACGATCGGACAGCGTGCTACCCATTGCACGCCGTCCGCAAGCCCGCGCCTACGGTGGCCGGAAATCGGGATCGGAATCCCGGCGGCGGCTGGGGCGAGCGCCCCGTTGCCTCTGCCTGATGCGGTCGGCCTCCTCCTTTGCTAGCATTACTGCTTCGCAGAAGGAGGCGACCGCCTGCCATCCCTCCTCACTACGGACCATGGCCTGAACCATGGCCCGGCGAGAGAGATCGCTGCCGCCGATCGCCCCCACGAGGACACGGCGATGCTCCGCCCAGGCGGGGCACACCTCTACAGTGTGCTCCACCGTGTCCTCCGGATGTTCCGCACAGTGGCGACACCCGGGCGAATCCTCCGCACGAATCCGGAACAGGTACTTAGCGAACTTTCCGTGTTCGGTAAGCACCTGCGTCGTGCGGAAGTTGAGAACGCCGTGAGGTCTTTCCAGCCACGCCTCAAGGATGGGCCTTATCGCCCCAATTGTGGCGCGCCCCGAACGAGGTTGCGATAGTCGTTGACGCCATTTCGCCATGAGATCCCGCCGGAGCTCTGTCCGCCATGCCTCGACTTGTCGTGGCAGCGGAATTTCGCCCCGGCGTTGCATCTCCATGCGCTTGTCGTGCATGTGTGCAAGGACTGTTGCCTCCAGATCCCACGGCGGTTGGCCAGCAAGGAGGGTCGCCGCCTCGCGGGAGATCGTTCGGTACCCTCGCACCATGCGTATTGCCATGACACGCATTCAGCTGGGCCCTCGGTTGCTGTGTCAACGTTGGTGCCCACACCGGAGCCCCGTAGAGAGCCATGGACCGAACGATTCCCGCGTAGAGCTTCCGGCAGGAGGCGTCTGGTCCCCTGAGGTTGGGCAGGAGCCGCCCGAGAGCAGCCCCAGTCCGATTCAGTTTGGGAGCCAGACGTCGGAAGTGCTCCTTGAAGTTCCACCAGCTGTCGAGGACGAGTCCCAGGTACTTCATCGTCGACCCGACGCTGATGTGAACCCCTCCTACCGTTAGCTGGGAACGCGGTGGTGGCGCACCCCGAGGGCCGTGGAAGCACATGGCCTCGGACTTGTGCAGTGCCACCTCGAGTCCCAACTGCTGGATCCTGTCAACGACCATCGCAACCCCGCGTGTCGCTAATTCGACCGCCGTCCGGTACGACTCTCCCCGCGCTAGGACCAACGTGTCGTCCGCGTAGCAGACCACGCTGACCCCGTCGGGGAAGTCGCCGCGCAGCACGTAGTCGTACCCGATGTTCCACAAGGGTGGTCCTAGTACCGATCCCTGCGGAACACCGCACGACATCTCTCGACGTTTCCACTCTCCCTGGTGACCGGGGTAGATGATATACCTCTCCGATAGGTAGGCCTCGATCACACGACAGAGGTAGTCGGGCACCCGGTGGTACCGGAGTGCCGTTCCAATGCAACTCCAGGGCAGGGAGTTGAAGGCGTTGGCAATGTCCAAGGACACTGCCACGACACACCTGCCCTGGGACACCGCATCCCCCGTCGTGAGGGCTCGCACGCGCATGATGGCGTCCACCGTGGAGCGCATCCTGCGAAAACCGAACTGTCCGTCCGACAGGTCCGGCCCCACCCTTGCAAGGCGCGCGACGAGGCGGTTTGCAATGACTCTTTCAAAGAGCTTGCCCACCTCGTCGAGCAGCACAATGGGCCGGTACGCGGACGGAGAGTCCGCAGGGCGCCCAGGCTTCGCTATGAGAACATTCAATGTCTTACTGATTTCCAGAGGTAAATCGTTTATATAAGATGGTAACATGTATTCCCAAGTCCGTGCTCCATAAACGTTATTAGACTTTGGTACGATAAAAGTAGGCAAGTAAGCCAAACTACGCAACGACTGGAGTCTCTCGTATTTACGAATATTATTTATGTTATGGTAGTTTTCACTTAAAACACGCAAGCGTACTTTGTCAAAGACATTTACAATTTGACAGTGTTTAAATAAGCCCGTGTCATTATCATGGAATTTATGTTTTATTCTTGTGGGTACAATCGTTTTTAAAATGCGTAACTGTAACTTGTAAATGTCCTCGATGTAAGTCTTGTATGTACGCCCGTAGCTACTCAGGCCGTAGTCGATTACGGAATCGGCTAGTGCCAAATACAATGTTCTAAGTGTTTTATAGGGTAGTTTATACTTAAGTATCGATAACTTTGCTAGTATAGACCTAAGCTTATTACAAACGTGATCAATGTGCGGCCTCCAGTGGAAGTTACTATCTATTATCAGGCCAAGATACATATGATGAGTCACTAACTCCAGTGTCTGGCAACTACACGCTGTGACCGATCCGTGAAGACACATATGCTCGTGAGCAACGACAACAGGTACACACGACGCCGTCAGGTACGGTGAGTGTATATGCAGTAGTTTGGTTTTTTTTGCATTAATTACAAGACCAACGTCGTGAGCCCATTTACATAAGAGGTCGAAGTTGCCCTGCATCACTCTCTGTGCCTCACGTATGTCTTTGTGTGCAGCCACTAAACATGTGTCGTCAGCAAACTGGTACACGGAGCCCTCCGTGAAGATGTTACACATGTCGTTCACGTACAGTAAGTATTCGGTCGGCCCGAGAATCGAACCTTGTGCTGTGCCTTTATCGGTTGCAAACATGCTACTCGATTGGATTTCTAGTAGATTGTCTTGTTGATAATTAAAGTAATGAACTGTATTGTGATTTTCATAGTTTGAATTTCTGTGCGAGTCCGACTCACACTTGCCCAGTTTTTTATGCTCCTACATTGTAGATGCGTTCACAAACAACGAGATTTAAACCACATACACAGAACAGCCAGACCGAAATAACTATCCGTAGGCCATACAATTTGTTCTGCGCATAAATGTCTGACATATGCAAATAACTTCTAACTTAGCCGAAATAGTGAGTGGAGATCAAACACACATTATCCCAGTGTCCGCTCCACGCTACTGCCACGTCGCGCGGCATGGCTCGCTACACATAACTTAAGAGCCGGTTGATGTCACAGAGTATTTTGTGGGTAGACTGGCCCGGGTCTGTGTTAATTTGAGGTAACGATTTTATTTTCATAAAAAAAAAAAACAGTAATAATTCAAGATCTTTGTTTTTGCCAGACCCTTTAAAAAAAAAAACAAGCTTTACTATTTCATGTAACTTTCAAATATTTCCGTGACGCTATCTCGTGGATATACACATGAAATCGTAAGTTGGAGTCTGATTCGTGATTTTATCGTGATTATTTTTTATCAAACTATCTAATTTATATCATGTTTTCATTTTTACCCAGCCCATTGGTCATATGGTCAATTTTAATAAAAAAAAAAATGTCATGGTGTTGTCTTTTATATTTGAGGATTTCCAGTTGTTCAAAAAAAAAACTTTTACAACAAAAAAAAAATAACCGACTTCATTAAAAAAGGAAAAAGTTATATTGATAGTTTTTTATTTAACACTTTTTAGTTGCGATACATTTATAACCAAAGTATCTATTTCTCATGACAATTTCAATTAACCCAAACACTGCTAGGATAAATCGTTTTATTATGAAGTTTCCGTGTCTCCCTTCTACCTTCCGGCTTCATCATCAGATTAGTTTGATAGTATCTTACAGCCAAAATGCATCTCATGACAATTCTAATAAGCCCAAACACGGCTAGGATACATTAATTAATTACGGAGTTCTAGTGCCTATCTTCCGGCTCCATCATCATCATCATCAGGTCACATCAATGGTAACATTGTCAATATACCTAACTATTCACAACTATTTATTTATTTGTTTTGTCATAGTCGCTTAACTATCTTCACTGTGATATCTATGTGAGAATGAAGTTCCGTTGCCCATTTCTGGTCTTTTTCATCAGTTCCACTTCATCAAATGTTATTTTTTGATTGGAAATGCTTAAGTTCTCGATAAAAATACCAAAATCACTATATGGTTGCCTATAATATTTGAGGAGTTTCCTCGATTCCTTATGAATTCCATCATCAAAACTGGATTTTGTAAAATATGAAACAAATCGGTCCATAAACGACGGAGTTCTAAGGTCACGAACACAAAAAAATACAACCGAATTGATAAACTCCTCCTCCTTTGTAGTCGGTTAAAAAATACAAAAATTGTGAAACCTCGCCTTAATACCACGCCTGAGAGATTAAATAGAGGGTGGTATACCAATAACACACACATATATTTCGCTAGTTATGTAGGTACGTACGTCCTAAGAGCAAACCTTGTCGAGCACACAAATCTAGACTCAAAGCTATTACTGAGAAATTCCATATGGTTTATTTTTATTTCCAAACTGTTAGGGATGGGTTATATTTTTTGCGCATAATATCTTGTACAAAGGTACAGTAAGTTTCTAGGTTTCTATATTACCTCGTGTCTTCCAGATGCTAGACGGATTTGATTCGTTTAAAACCCAAGTGTCTTTAGAAAGCTGTTTAGAAGGACGGATTTTTGGTGTAAAGTGAGATTCGTTAATACTTTTTTTTAATTAATTGTATCAAGGAATTATAATCAATCAAAATGAAAGAAATCAGATGATGTTACAAAATTATATATATACATAACTAGCTTTTGGATTCACTCCCGCTCTATCCTACCTAAGAACATTCTCCTGACAATAACAAACACAACCAAAAACAATTAGCGAAATCGGTCCAGCCGTTCTTGAAATTTGCGACAACACATTCAGTGATTAATTTTATATTATAAATATGTAGGTATGTCACCGGAAAATTGGAAAAGAAGATTGTAAAATATATCGAGAAACTGTAAAATATTTTATAAAACACAATGTTGGAAACTAATGAATTTGGGGGTGATTTATCTTATATAAAACGATTTTTTCATAATATATCGAGAAATAATAAAACAATTGTAAAATTCGAACCAGTGATTTCTCAGAACTAGTTGAACTATTGTAACTATCATTTCTTTTTCAAAAATGTTTTTTTTTTTTATTACTTAATAATTATTAGCTAAACATTATCTTATTTATTTTTAAATTTATCCATAACATCTGTAATCTGAGGTTTATATGAATTTAACACCCCAAGCACTGGATTAATAACCTGGATGGCGGTTATCACTTATATTTGAACTGGTGTCAGTAATATTACGTGAATATTGGGGCGCAAATGAGCCCTGCGGTGACCGATGAGATTAAATTAGGATGATGGATGATCATCCAGTATGTTCTGTAATATACGTGAGATCTGTTGATCAATTTACCCACAAGAGATGGTAATATGTAGCTGTATTGGTTTATTATAACCTAGGGGGTCTTTAAGTCAAAAGTAAATAGGTTACTTCTAGGCAAGCGTGGACCATTGTCGGCCACATCATCGCTTACTATCAGGTGAGATAGTGGTAAAATGCGAGCGTATACATATTTAAAAAAAAATAGGATGTGTGGTGTTACGAGAATGGATAAAATGAGAAATGACTATATTAGAGGAAGTTTGAAAGTAGTTCCAGTGACTGAAAAGTTGAAAAGGTATCGTTTGTCTCTGTAAGGCCATGTCAAGAGGAGGAATGAAACGCATGTTACTAAAAGAGTTTTGAGTATACATGTGGATAAATTTTTCCTTTTTTTAAAGTATTTGTAAGTAAATTAGTAAATCATATTGCAATGCAGGCAACTAAGTCGTAAGAACTTAGCACCTAATTGTTAACATCTCCAAACCCTACACTTATTTCGCAATAAAGAATTTGAATTGAATTGAATTGAATAGATAGATAAGGAGAGGGAGGCCAAAGAAGAGATTGTATGGATTGTGTTAAAACATTATATGAAATAAAAAGGAGTAATGATAGCGTGACGGGTGAGCGGACAGAATGGAAGAAAAAAACGTGTTGCACCGACCCCAAATAAAACGGGACAGAGATGATGATGATAAAATAGGATTGTGGCAAAAACTGAACTGTTAAAGGGATGGTGCTATGTAGGCCATAATTAATTATCATATTAATTAGCCATATTTTTAATGCTATCCACATTGCGTGCCACGTCTAATGATGTGCCGCCGTACAATGTAGCTAGTATTAAAATATGTAGCCAAATAAGTGCGATATTTGATTTATATGTTCTTACCCCAGCGTCGGTCTTACCCCAACACACTATATAACTTCATCCCGCTTTGTCGCTCGCTCGCCTGACTTTTTAACACCTCATGTAAGGCCCCTGTTCCCATGATCTTATTCTGTATATATAGAAATTTATAATTTCAGAATCGAAAACATCAAACTGTCTTTTGTTGTTACACGCAACATTTGTAGTAGGTAATTGAAAACAATACATTTTTTTTATGTTCCCATTTCAATAAAGGACGGAATACGGAAAAGGTCAATGACTGTTATTGCCACAGTAAAACGAAAAATCTGCACTGATATCAGTTATAGATTTATAATAGGTACTACTAACTTCTGCTTCGCCAACATATTCGCCAGCATGACAATAGAAAATGATTCCAATTACTACCCGTATTCTATATGCTATTTCAGTACACGATGGTCATCCAAATCCGTTCAGCTTGAAACGCTGAAAGAGGAGGAAAGAGTAACAAACATTATATACGCACACACACATATGAACATACACGCACACACACATACGAACAAACTTTCGTTTTTATGATACATAGTTTGATTCCCTTTACCATAACTGTTCACATCGCAAGCAATGCATGTAGAAATTAAGATGCAAATAAGATTCTGTACACACGCACCATAAGCACACCACACTGCAGCGACAAAAAGTAGTTACGTGTGAAAAGTATCGTTGCAGATTCTTGCAGTTGCGTTGTAACAACAAATGTCGATGTGGTTGCGTTATCGTTGTCGTAGTGGTTGGTTGTAGCCGGTGTTTGCAGATAGAATAATTCGCGATGTCGCTGATGGTTGTATGTGGTTGCGCTGTGGTAGCGGTGAACTCGATATCACCCACACGGTTATGTTCGACGGCAAAATGTGGTCAGTGTGAATTATATACAAAAAATAGTGCCGAACCACGTTTTTTTGTTGTGGTGCAATTATGGTTGTGGTACGTTTGAATGTGAACACATGTCTTCGTTTGTTTATGTACTCTGGTGGGTGGAGGCGAAATCATAGAGCTTTTATGCTTATTAAAATATTATATTGTTATTAGTAGCTCAATTATTAATATAAAAATATTAAATTCAATTCTTATTTTTCATACATTGACAGTCTATGACAATCTCATACGAAAAAACTTTCTTTTAATACTGATTTCTTTTTAACTTAAACCTTTAAGTTATTACAACGTGCCAGTTTGCACTTTACATATGACCTGCTTGGTCGTTACAGTACCTAACGAATAACCGTCGTAAAGACAGGGTACTGTTACGGTGAACCAGGGGTTAATTGTTGACATCATTATATTGTGTGTCTGTAAGAGCCCTAGTTAAGACAGGGCTTTGTTAGCAAGGATCTGTTCATTATTTGAGGCGCTTCCTAAGCGGCGCGTACAACAACGGAAGATATTTGGTATTTGAAAGACATTTTGCTAGTATTACTAGCCTGTATTGCAGCTTCCCACTTCTGGGTAAAGGACTTTCCAGACTTTCATCCCTCCCTCCATTCCTTGGACTCGACCAGGTCATCCTTCCTGGTAAATCTCTTTTGTTGTTTGCCGTGGCCCCATATTGATATATCAGGGCACACATTCTATGTTTTACGGGCCCATAGCTCATTAGGTATGCAGCAGATCTATCTTATTCAATCAGTATTTACAACGAGATCTGATACAAATAATTATATGTATATTATGTATAATCGAGTTTAGACACCAATTTTCCTTATAGTCCTGAGTGGAGCTTTGCGAATACTGAC
Organism: Leucania comma; assembly: GCA_958295575.1. Lineage (NCBI taxonomy): Eukaryota > Metazoa > Arthropoda > Insecta > Lepidoptera > Noctuidae > Leucania > Leucania comma. The sequence continues at coordinate 10,712,683 of OY282469.1, forward strand.
AAATGCTTGCACTGACTGGACAGGTCCACTCAAATCTGTATGGTTCTTTCTTCAAAAGGCCATCTTAAACAAATCTGCAGAGTCCTCATGTGATTTGACCAATACATTTTTACTGTAAGAGTTTTAAAAGAGACTTTGACCCCTGACTTTGTTTCAAAGTTATTTCTCAGGGTAGTCTACTAGAAAACACCGGTTTCATCTAGTTTAAACTGACGAAAAAAAACTGACGTGTAAAAATGTTTTTTTAAACCTATTTGCAAAATAAATATCATTGTTTATTTATCAAAGGACGCGACCGCCTGCCACTCCTCACTCCGGACCTTGGCTTGTACCAAGGACTACCCCGAGAGATCATTGCCGCCAATCGCCCCTACGAGGTCACGGCGGTGCTCTTCCCAAGCGAGGCACACCTCTACCATGAGCTCAACCATGTCCTCCGGGCGGACTAAAACCCACCTGTGTTCGTTACCGTGGCCTTGAGTGATTCAGATGGCTGCGGCAAATCTTTTGAGCACTCCCTCATAGCCATACAGGCACAGGCATCAAACATAACGGGCCCGGTCAGCCCTTGGTCTGAAACCGGTTTTAAAAATACCAATGAACTTTGGCTCCTTGCTAATGTAACAATTAATGTTTTTAATTAACAAATTAATGTTTATAATTGTTTATGGTTTTGATGTAAGACCTTATCATGGAAGGATATCACGTGTCAAACTTTTGTTTCAAACCGTCCCGAAATAACAACGTACAATTAAACAACACAGTATTTTAACTGAAAAATGCCCGACAGTAAATATCACAAAATTGACACATTTTCAGGATTTGTATTGTTTAATTGTCAGATTGTCACCTGTCGCTTGTCGGTTATATTAAATAGGTCTCTGAAGCACATAATATTGATCACGGCAAAGTATAAAAATACGTGCAGACCATATTCTTTTAGGCAAATACATACTAGTTTAAATTGCCAGATCTACCTACCTGTTTCTTCGCGCTTTTTTTTTTAGGTAAATAAATTCTTCCGCTCTTGGAGAGAGTGTGTCAGACTTTTGCTGACTAAAACCCACCATCCTTCAGTTGCAATTCAAGGGTCAGGGCAACTGTTTCTGTCATTTTTTTCATCGAAAAACAACAGCTGTAACAAAGGCAACTTCTTCAAATATTCCGAGTATAGTATAGGTACCTACAGACTTACGGTAAAATGGGCGCATACTTTTTTTTTAATTTTTATTTGATTTATAAGGGACAAAAAACAGTTACAAAAGAATTATTACGAGTATCTAATTAATAGGTAAACAAATAACCCACACTATTGTCTACGGATTAATCAATTACTTACATAAAATACGGAATTTTATAAGTAACTTAGTTACCTAATTACTAATTTGGAATTTAAATGCTAATGAGCTATCAACGAGAGTTTTAATAATTTTTTTTATTAGAATGAGTGAAAATATCATTCTATTTGCATGACAAAACTTTTTGACTCAAACATGTAGCTTTTACATCTTATTACATACATGCATCTTTTTTGAATTTGAAAAAGCGATTAGTATTAGTTAAGCAAATCGTGGACTAAGGTAAATTATAATATTATTCGTGAGCTTTCTTTTTCTATAAATGAAAGATTTTTTGTAATTGGATCAGCCCCCCTAACCATGTTACCATCGATTCGTTTAGTGTGAACGCTTGGAGTTGGCCACGCTCCCAGTTCCTTTCTTCTGACATCAACGCTCAGTCACGTGGTCAGAACATAGGAATTGGGGGCGTGGCCAACTCCAAGCGTTCACACTAATCGAAATGACTGTAACTTGGCCAGGGACGAACAAACAAACACCCAATAACCTGAAACATTAGACACGCCGCCGTCCAACTGTGAAATTACAAGCTTCCAGTTAAGTAGACGTTGATCTTTGAATGAGACGTAACGTATTTCAATACTTTCCTACTAACAAGAAAATTATGGATGTTTGAGTATTTATTAAAAAAAACAAAAATCATCAGAAGTTTAGGTGTCAAGCTAAACTGATTTTTTTTATTAAAGGCTCGTGCTTGACAACTATCGCACCCGATACTAAACCATGATGTAATCGATGGTGGAGCAAGCTTGCCTAGAAGCACCCTATTTCCTCTCGATTGAGATTTTTGGCGCATATTTAATACATAGGTACTTTTCTAACTTCTAGAGCTGTGGTGGACAAATAGTAACGGCCCCGACTTACGAGTTATAGGTCGCGGGTTCAATCCCAGCCAGACGCTTAATTTGTGTAATTTATTTTATCACTAATGCTCTCAAAACGGTGAAGGAAAACATCGTGAGGAAACCGGTATAACCAACCCGCACTGAGCCCGCGTGGTTGATTACGGCCCATTCCCTCCTAACGAGGAGGCATGATTCCAGTGGGAACATTATAAGGCTGATGCTATGCTATGCTTTCTAATTTATTAGTACGTTTCTTTATGATCATAAACCAGTTTTTCATGCAAGCGAGGCCACGAACAGAAACTAGTTACTAGGTATCTAACTCACAAACTGAACGATTCGATATTCCCATGTAACAAAATATTTCTCGAGGATTTTCGTGTTTCTTACCGAAGTATAAAGTTCCCGAAGAGCGCTGTTCGTTTATGGTTTTTATATTTGCTAGCTCCTCAATTTCAACTGTATTTATTATTTATTTATTTTCATAGGATTTGGTGAAATCTATAATATAAAAATGAATCGCTGAATGTGTTACTAAGCGCAAATCTCGAGAACAGCTTGACCGATTTCGCTAATTCTTTTTTTGTTGTTCTCGTTATTGTCAGGATTTGGTTCTTAGGTAGAGTAGAGTTGGGTAGAGTAGGGTAGAGCGGGAGCGAAGGCGCGGGCGGAACATTATAAAGATACCGACTATTTAATAGGATAAAGGTTGTGGTTAATCACATTGAAAATTGTGAACTCCATAATGGTCTATGTTTAGAACTGGACGCATAGAATTGCAACATTCCGCATCTTCGGACGGCATGCAATGGGTAACACGCTGTCCGATCGTCCGGTAACCGACCGGACCGAAACCAAGTCGTCGACGGCGCGTACTGTTCCCGCGCGCCTCAAGGAGCTCTCAGCAAACCGTAGAGGTCCAGCCTGCTAGCTGCAGGCAGGCAGGGTCGAAGCCTGCTGGGGTCATGGGTCAGCTTCCGAAAGGAATACCCGGCCCTGGCACGATAGGCAACGAAGGAACGGGGTAGGTTTTTAGTCAGTAAGAGTCTGACACTACTTCCCGCCCCGCCCAAGGGCGGAATTTGTGATTGGATGATTTTATCTAACATAAAAAAAAAATCCGCGTCTTATTTTGTTTGATACTTTGACATCTATTTCCCTCCCGCACTTACCTCGCGAAAGAAAACTGCAACTTGTTACCGCTTTACGTTTTTGAAATATTCACAAAAAAAAAAAAATTGCAACTTTAACCAAAAATAAATATCAAACAACAGCGATTTAGCTTCATATAGAAATGGTGGCAAAAAAGATGTATCCACCCTATAAATATTGTAGTAGTACGCAAAAGTAGTCTTTGATATGTGAATGGCATAGATTGATAAGAGACAGGATTGATGCTGCGTGAGTGACGTTGAACTAGGCTTTAGCGGGGTTTTGTGACGACTCTACCTCTTTTTATAGAACTTCCTTTTGTTAAGTGCGGAGGGAGGGAGTTAGGAGGCAAGGCACATTCTTACCGAGTTTCAGGTTTCACTCAGGCACAGTTATGCGGCTATCATTGTCATCTCACGACTTTAAAGTCCAACAACAGATAAAAATTCTTCAGCAAAGCTCGTGAAGCATTTCTTTTATTTACTGTTTGAATAAAAATTGAACGTTCTATTTTTTTGTATACCTCGATAACCGAGGTAATCTTTCAGAAAATGTAAAAATGTTATTATACTTACGTTAGAGTGAAAGTTACCGCCGCCGCGCCGTAGACTTATCGTTTTGTTTTATTCGTTACATTTGTTTACCTATAAATTTCCTATACGATTTTATCCTTTTCAGTTTTGGAATAACATTTTCTGTTGAAAAAAAAAGACTATTAAGAAAAAAAAAAACACTAAAAGGATCAAAATAACTTTAATTTCGGAAGACGTTGTTTCTCGGTATTGTTTGTTTCTTATTAACACAGACTTCCGAAATTAAAGTTATTTTGTCCTTTCAAGGACAAAAAAGAAATGCAAATCGGTGTATAAACGACGGAGTACTGAGGTAACAAACATAAAAAAATACAACTAAATTTAGAACCTCCTCCTTTTTTGAAATCGGTTAAAAATACGATGGTAGTCGGATTTTACTGTCAGTTGTCGATTTGTATTTTTGCCAACATTGCAATAGGAACTGATTTTTCCAATGTGCATAAAAGTAAGAGAATTCAGGTAAGGAAATAAAGATAGTAGGAATAAGTTTGTGGAGCTTAGACCACTAGCGAATAGATGTGAGAGAAAATTCTATTTGAATAGCGAATGAAAAGCAGTCGGATGCAGGACGGATCTCGTCGGGACCATAAATATTGACGGATAGTTTGAGCCACTTCCTGTTTTCTTTGACAGAACTCTCTCATCGCTGTGTCAAACTCTGTTTATGATAAAATCTTGGCCCTGACCCGATAACATTTTTTGCAAACAAATCTCCATACTTTTTTATATAATAAATACTAGCTTCTGCTAGTGGCTTCGCCCGCGTAATAATAGAAAATATATATGCCCATTTCACTTATTTTAGCTTTCTTTAAGTAACATTAAATTGGTTTAATTATTACAAATAAGTAAGAATACAAATCTTTCCTCTTTATTACATTATGTATAGATAAATCAAAGTCGATTTCCACGTCTGTCTGTTTGTCCGCTAACTTCACCTAAACCACGCAAAATAAAGTTTATATAATAGGTATATATTTCATCTTCCTTCTTCTTTCTTAATTTTTATCATTCATCCTTCTGTTTGTTCAGTTATAATAGCACTTGAAACTATAGCTATACGGGCTACATTTCCGTGTAGCGCAGGAATGGATAGCAATACGTTGCTGTAAGTCGTTGGTGTGCATATATAAATAAATAAATAGATACCTAATACCCTATAGTATACACAATATATGTACACAAAAACGCCCATTGTGACACCCTATTAATTTTATGATCCTATTGTAATTTTATTTTACGATGTACATTAAAGAGCATATCAATCAATCAAACAAACCATAATGTGACAAAATACTTTGTATCAGATTGCTTGGTTATAAACCCAGCGATATTACAAAAAATAATGAACACAAAGAAACCAATAAATAATTATTTTTTTATAACGTTCCTTTTAGGTAAAGTTTATTTGAACTTATAATTTTAAATCAATCCAAAAATATCACAATTCAAAGTAGCCCGTTTAAAAAAAATACTAATTTCATAGAGGACCTAATACTTTTATACTACTCGAAGACGTTTTGATCTTTAACTTAAAAATGAAAAAAAAGAAATACATTACCCCACACTAGGTATACTGTATTATGGTTGCATTCACAAATATGTAAACTTACATACACAAGAGAGCAGTGGTGGCCGAGTGGTAACGGCCCGACTTACGAATTGCAGGTCGCGGGTTCAAACCCAGCCAGGCACATTACTTTGTGTAATTTATTTTATCACCAGTGCTCTCAATAAGGTGAAGGGAAAGAACGTGAGGAAACCGACATGTCCTAGAACCAAAAATTCGAAGACGTGATATTCATCACCCCGCACTGGGACCGCGTGGTGGATTATGGCCCGTTCTCTCTCCTAGAGAGGCTGCCTGCGTCCCAGCAGTGGGAACTTTATAAGGCTAATGCAATGTAATGCATATATAAGACACCCAAAACCAGAACTTATCTGTGGGTCATACAAATACTTGATCTGTACGGGAATTAAATTCACAACACGCAGTGCAGTAGCCAATAGCTCAACCACTGCGCCAGTTGTACTGACCAACTATTTCTTAAATCATACTAGACAGGTGATAGTAATACATTATGCTATGTTTACATGTGGGCCCAGCCTCGGCCAATCGCTATTTTATGGCCATTGTTAAAAAGGGGAAACCCCGTTAACACAATGGCGACTGGCCGAGGCTGGGCCCACATGTAACCGTAGCATTACATTTTGTTGTTGGTGCCGCTGTTTGTGTGTGGTTTATAAAACTGCAAGTTTTTTACACTATTTAAAACAAATAGTGTTTTTTGTAGGTACTAATATTGACAGATATGATAATTGTGTTTTTGGAATGTTTTTTTTTTATGAATTAATTGGCTAAGTTTATTTAATGAATTAGAATATTAAACTAACGTAGTTTTAACTTTCAGTCAATAATATAATATGGACATTGAAATAAATCTGAAATAAATTAATTTTGTTTTGTTTTTTGTTACAGCGCCGGCGTCGAATAATTATGTTCTACGTTACAACTAAAACTTTAATGTAAATAAACACGTTGTGTAGCATTTGAAATGTCTCAGTGTAATGAACAGTCTACAAACATACCAGCGCCTGGTAATCAAATGCGAGCTTAAAATCTGAACCTGTGTAATGCTCAATCAATTTGTGAATTGAAATTTTGAACAGCGAACCTAATGCCTAAGAGATGAACTAGCTTTTAAAACAATTCTTTAATCTATTAAAAAAAATTATGTTGTCTTGTTGCAATTTTATATTGATATTACAATCTGGGTAACTACAGTTTAATTTTTTTTTAATTATGGTTTGCCATAAAAAGAGAAAGCGAATACCTACATAATTAATATTGAATATTATTATAATTAATATGTGAATTAATGAATAAACTATCGAATCGTAAAATTTACTCTCAATCAGAAAGTTACATATTATATGAATTATTTAAAAAAATTAAAAAGTAGGTACTGCCCTATGATTTGATAGTATTTTAGAAAAGAAAAGGAAATTAACTTTGTTGCACACATTACGCACAAAAAAAAAAACAAATTATTTAATCTCGTTAAAAATTAAAAGGCCTGTTTTGACATTTGAGAAAGACCTTAGAATGTAACTTGGAACGAAACTGAAAGAAACAATAAAATAAAAATCAATTTCATAGTGTTTTAATTTAATTACATAACGTAAATAATAAAAACATCAAATGTCAAAACGAGCTTTTTACTTTTTAACAACTTTAGTGTACAATATGTCAGGCATTCATCCTACTTAGGGGATTTTCTCTCGGGTTTGCGGATGACCAACAATGGATAGCCTGCCGTCCGGCCGTCCGGTAAGGACCGAGCCTGAGTCATCGAAGGCACGATGCCTGTGCTGTGATGCCTATGCTAGGCGAGAAATTTCTGAAAGGGATACCGTGGCCCTGGAACTCAAAAGGCAAGTGAAGATCCGGGCGATTTAGCTAGTTTAGCTACTAGCAGCGAGAGAAGTCATTGTTTTTCCATTTCAAAAAAGCCATTTCTCTAGACTACTGATTCAGTCAATTTATAAGTAGGGGTAATAATACTTATAAACTAACTGATTTTATATCACCATTCAGTTTGTTTAGGCACTATACTCCATTTGTTTAGGTACTTAACTAAATGTAAACAATCTTCATAGTCCTGTCTCTTATCTAAAAATAGTCTAAAATTTTTATCTAAAATGTTTACAATTAGTTAATAATTACTTATATAATTTAAATAAACTTTGTATGTCTTATATTTACATTATTTTTTTTTTATAAAAAGACATACCAAAATTGTTTACGTTTAGTTAAGTACCTAAACAGATGAAGTATAAAGTTAACTTTTTGGTCTTTGACGGGGACTCAAGAGAAATATAGTAAATTAAATATTGCCACTTCATTTGATCGCATTCATATTATTCATAGTTACCTAAATTAGTAAATAAATCACTGAATAGTGTTTTTTTTTTTTGTAAAATGATTTGAAATCCAGACTGAAAGAAATATATGTATTCGTAAGAACGATGCGAGTCAGCTTATTAAGTAAATTGGAAGAGTGGAATACTTTTAGATCAGCTGACTTTGATTCAATTGAACATCCATCTTGTTCCAGATATTTTTTTCGAAGTTTATTTTAATATCTATATTTAGAATGTCTTTTTTTTCGTCTTTATTTTATTGACTTTGTTCTCACATAAAAGCATTGACAAGAAACATGTAACAGAGATGGTTGTTACACATAAAATGATTGAAAAGAGTGTCCATGGAGATTCTTGCACATTCTTCTCCATAGAGATCTATGCTTTGGAATGTGCAATTAGCATCATTTTTTTTCTGACAGACTGACACCTTGCCCTTTCAAAAGTGCCTGTAAATGGTTTATTTGAAATAAATGCTTTTGAATCTTGAATCTTAAATTAAGAGAGCCCTTCCCCACGCTTATCGTCAACTTGAGCATGGTTTAAAAGCTTGTCAGTTCATCCAACGCAATTCAACGCATTATTTTATAAAAAGGCAACGCGAAAACAGAGAGATAAATAAACCTGAAAGCTCTACAGGCACTCGGTAATACCGTAATTCACTCGAATGTTTCACGAAACTTGTTCCAGGAAATACGTGTTTTTTTTTAAACTGTAAAAGATTTTGGAGAAAATTTCGCCATTCAGAATCTTAATTAAATTTGCAAGGATTCCATTGTTATATTTTTTTTACCTTTTTAATTTTTTAGGACTTTATGAAGGGTCAAAGTTCATGCAAAATAGCAGATTTTGCAAAGAATCTCTTTCCTGGATTAGTTTTACAGAAATTTATAAATTGATTTCCATGGAAGCCTAGATGATATCCACAAAATATCTGTTTTTCAAAATATCTAAAGAAAAATGCGTAATAAAGTCATAATCGCGTAAGAGCGCTTGTATAAAAAAATCTGTGAAAATGTATGTCGAATTGGACGGTCATTAAACGGCATAAAGTACATTGATCGATTTTTAAATCTTCGCTAATACTAGGGTACGCGAAACTATAGAATAGCATATTCAGCCTTTTTAATGTTCCCACTGCTGGGACACAGGCCTCCTCTTTTAGGAGAGGGAATGGGACCGACCACGCGGGCCCAGTGCGGGTTGGCGGCTGGTAGGCGGGAAACTATATTTAGTACAATTCTAGTGAGTAGCTGTGCTTAACTTAATCTAAATTGGGATAATGGAACGGTGTCAGATCTATGTCGAAAACTGGCTATTTTGTTCGTCTTCCAGGTGAGCTTTGCTATTCTGAGGCACGAGTACTTATTTATTTTGTTTGCATATTAAAATACTCTGATTCAATTATTTTTTCCATTTTAAGTACAAGTTTATCCCGTCGAAAAAAACAAGTACTAGGTCACACTCACAACCTCAAAGTCGTCGATGGCGAGTAACGTTCCGCGCGCCTTTAGGAGAAGTCATCAAACCGTAGAGGCCCAGCAGAGTCGAAGCCTACTGGGGCCATGGGGAATGTGAAAATAAGACCCGGAGCCCTGAAACGAATTTAAAGTAGGAACAGGACTGAGTTTTTAGTCAGTAAAAGTCTGACACTATCTTCCGCCCCGCTCAAGGACGCGGAGATGTCATTGGAAGATTTTCCCCACCGAAACAAAAACACAATCTAATTTGTCTTTTTTTTACGCTTTCACTCCTTAATTACTCAGATGATCATCATGAAATTATTATCTACAAATAAACTACCTACGCAAACACTTTGTTAGATTTACAGAGAAGCTAGAACTACGGGCGGCGCTGGAACGCAAAGACAACTTAAACGACCTGGGTGGGTTTTTTTTTTTATGGTAAGTAAAATCATTCAATGACAAATCCCGCCCTTGGGCGGAGCGGGAAGTAGTGTCAGACTCTTACTGACTAAAAACCTACCCCGTTCCTTCGTTGCCTATAGTGCCGGGGTTGAGCCTTCCTCTCAGAAAACGGCCGTTGACCCCAGCAGGCTTCGACCCTGCCTGCCTGCAGCTAGCAGGCTGGGCATCTACGGTTTGCTGACAGCTCCTTGAGGCGCGCGGGAACCTGGGTGGGTTTAGTCTGCAAGAGTCTGTTCCCTCTCATTCCACACAGAGTGGGTGAAGAAGAAGATGATGAGAAGTTATGAGATGATTACCTTAAGAGATGATTACCTACCAAAAGCTTAAGAAAAAAAAACGGACTCGCGCTCCGAATCATAATTTTTTTTTGTGACGTCTTAACAAATTTACTGTTTTCAGATTTATTCCTATATCTGTGCTATAAGACCTTGCTTTACGCCAAATTTCAGGATTCTGGGTCAACGGAAATTACCCTATGAATTTGGGTTCTCTAGAGTGTTGAAATAAATGTTTTTTTTTTGTGACATAAATGGGCGTATCATTTTTTGTTAACTAAGATGTTTTATTTTTTCACTGCTTGAAGGGACCGCTGACCTGAGTTTTAATTTCAACTCGATACCTCCACACCTCCTCACCTCCTCGAGATAAAGGGTCTTGACAGACAGACAGATAGACGGACAACAAAGTGATCCTATATGAGGGTTCCGTTTTTTCCTTTTGAGGTACGAAACTCTTCAAAAAACAAAAATATGTAGTATTCACGAGGAAAATCGAGCGGAGCTGCGGGCAAAAGATAGTACCTACTCGTATTTTATAAAATTAAATTTAACTGGCGCAATGTTTAGATTCACCTCTGTTTTTAACGTTCACCGTTTGCTTGATAACTTACGTGTGGAAATTCAATGAAGAATAAATACTCGTAAAATTACACTTTCTTTTGCAACGCGATAACTATGGATAATGACTGCCTGAAGCAATACCCGACTGCATAATAATTCTCAGTTTTATTCTTATATGAAGTTCGTAGTCTTCTCCCATAGGTTGCTACCCTTTCAATTTCAACAGTTAGTTTTTATTACATTCTTTTTGGTTAGATGTCGAGAAAAAAGCTCTTAGCGACAATGTGCATGAAAAGAAAGAAACTACAATATCTTCTTAAGTAAACTCACTTTTTTGTATATTGTATAATTCTGTTGGCGCTGAGAATGCCAATGAAAATGGAAGCAATCTCACCGTAAAGCTGAAAACGTTTTTACCAAATCCAGGGTTGTTTTCTACAAAGCCGTAGGAAAATTATTGCTGAAGTGGATGGCCCAGTGAGGCCATTATATAATAAAAGCCTCGGCAATCTTTTACACTTGAATTTACGGATTAAATAAGAGTAGTTCAAAATTCAAGATGAAAATGTCAGTTAAGAGTTTTTCGTTTGATACTTTTTTAATTAGAATAAATTTTGAGTAAAAGCATATATTTTTTTATTTTTTATGGAAAAATAAAAAAAAATAGGTTTTTTTTATTTTTCCATTATACTCATATATAACACTTATTACTAAGGTATACAAAACTAAACCAATGTTATAAACAAAACATTTTCCACATATTAACACTCATCGGTGAGCTAGGTATTATTCACAATGAACCAGTTAACTTCCATTTCTTTCAACTTAAAAATAATATTTTTACAGTGGGATTAGAAATAGCATTACTAATGGAATGCAATCTTCTATAATAGAAGCGAGTTTACCGGACTTAACTTTATTTGAATTCTCTGGATGGGGCGCGTCGCTTAAGTTATTACGTAAAATTACGGTGCCGTGCCGGCGAGGCTTAGGCGGCGTGTGCTGTGGCGTGAATTGCATGGAGCGTAAGTTGCACGGGGCGTACGTCCCGTGAATTGTACGGAGCGTACGAGGCATGAGTTGCACGACCCGGTTAGCGTCAGGACCACCGCTCGAGATCATTTGTTAAGCATTAAGCTGTGGCACTAAGAAAACTGATTGTCTGTTTGTATTACTGTATAAAATCTCCACAATTATTGTTTTCTTTTTGTGTAAAATCGCGACATTACCGTTTTGTTTTTTTTTTTGTGTGTAAAATCTCTACAATTATTCTTTTGTGTAAAATTTTGTCAATGATTCTTTTGTTCTTATTGTATTTTTTTATTAAAAATTGTATCAAAAATGCGGTGGTTGCTAAGATTTCTAAGGGCCACTCATTTCAATGAGCTGGCTAATGTCGAGTCGTTTCAGCGTATTAATTAATTTGATTAGCATAAAAATGATAATATTTTGATTTAGAAATATTGCCCGCGTTTATCTCAGTCAAGTCTCCCCTTAAACCGATTGTAGATACGTTTGTACAGCTTGAATGAAAAACGTTAATTGTCGTACTATACACACGGGTGTACGAAATTCATTCGGCTGAAAATTTTAGTTTAGAAAAAAACAAAAATAAATAGTCTTGTTTTTTCCTGGAATAAATAGAAAAAAGTTTTTTTACGTAATAATAATACCCCCCGGCGGCAGAGGGGTTGAATACATAAAAAAAACCTAGCTGCGTACTGATTACAATGAAATATTAACTTGGTATCACCCGTCCTCTAATGATCTAATGTAAATAATGCAAAGATGTCTTTAAGTATGCTAATGGCATTGAAAACTTCGGTCCCTTTATTAATGCGTATGATGATACATTTTGCATTAAAAAGGCACGCCTTTATCATCTTAATAATGTCAAGGTTTGCCAACAGTCCGAAACAGATTTTTTTATTACCACGTAATATTACAATTTAAATCCAATGTATTCATTATTTTGAGGAATTTTATTCATCTATCGTAAATACCTGTTTATAAAAATTAAAGGTTATAGGTTAATTTCTGGAAAATTCTAGGAAAAAGTAGCACTGCGAGTATTATATAACGAAAATCAGTTACTATCAAAATTAAGCCTAAAAACTGGTAATTATAATAGCTTTTGAAAGCGATTTCGTCCGCGTAAATGTCGGTTATTACGGCCATTCTCCGACAAGCAAGTTTTACGTGTCCGGGCTTGCATAATCCGTAATATTATCATATTCAATCATGGATTTTTTTTATATGTTAGATAGTATCCATATCTAGCTGTAAACAAAAACATTGGCTTCTGTTTTAAGTAGTTAAGACTAAATTAAATGAACCTATGTTCAAAGAACCTCTGTTCTCTAATTACCGTGGTGTGTCCGCACACCAACTTAATGTTAAAAATTGCTTGTAATTTTTGTAACGTACATCATTTACTTTGATCCATTCAACGTTTAAAACGGTATTAAGCAACGTGTATCGTTTATTAAAATGTGGACTCAATAGAACCAGTCTATAATTAACTATCACTAAGTAACCGCATGTCCAGTCGAAAGTTATAATTGCCGTGACATTTTCTGTTCTCGGGTGCACACCCCTAAATAACAATATTTTGCACATCACTACCGTATGTGTCGCGTCTGCTCAGCATGTGCCGCAGCCCATCAGCAGTTGCTCGTCTCTAACGTTAGTGTACCGCCAATGAAGCACGTGAGTGTATAATTACCGTGGCCTTGGTTAAAAACTTTTCTAATTACCGTTGTACTTATTTTAACACTTGATTTTTTAAGTTAGACCCAAGTTAATCATGTAAATGGAGACAGTACTTTGGCCTCCTTACGTTGTAATAAGCTAATATTTACATACTGTGTCGGTTTTTGACATTTTTAAGAAAATCTGTCGTTTTCTAATTTCCGTATACTAATTACCATATGCTTATAATTACCGTTGTATGTAAAATTAATACTTTTTACGCCCTTGGGTGGAGCGGGAAGTAGTGATAGACTCTTACTGACTAAAAACCTACCCCGTTCCTTCGTTGCCTATCGTGCCGGGGCCGGGTATTCCTTTCGGAAGCTGACCCATGACCCAAACAGGCCTTTACGGTTTGCTGACAGCTCCTTGAGGGAAAAGTACGCGCCGTCGATGACTTGGGCTCGGCCCGGTCGGTTATCGGACAATCGGACAGCGTGCTACCCATTGCACGCCGTTCGCAAGCCCGCGCCTACGGTGGCCGGAAATCGGGATCGGAATCCCGGCGTCGACTGGGGCGAGCGCCCCGTTGCCTCTGCCTGATGCGGTCGGCCTCTTCCTTTGCTAGCATTACTGTTTGGCAGAAGGAGGCGACCGCCTGCCATCCCTGCTCACTCCGGACCATGGCCTGAACCAAGGCCTGGCGAAAGAGATCGCTGCCGCCGATCGCCCTCACGAGGACACGGCGATGCTCCGCCCTGAAGAGGTTTGAGAGGTTCGAAAAGGCGGGAAATAGCGTAAATTTATCTAACATAGTGCGATTTATTTAACCAGTGCATGTTGCCAGTGATGACATATGGCTCTGAAACGTGATCACTTACAATGGGCCTCATAAGAAGACTTAAAGTCACCCAAAGGGCAATGGAAAGGGCTATGCTTGGAGTTTCCTTGCGTGATCGAATCAGGAATGAAGATATCCGCAAGAGAACCAGGGTTGCCGACATAGCACGTAGAATTGCCAAACTTAAGTGGCAATGGGCAGGGCACATTGCACGCAGAACAGATGGCCCTTGGGGCCGAAAGGTTCTGATGTGGCGGCCGCGTACCGGAAGACGCAGCCTTGGAAGGCCTCCATCAAGGTGGACCGATGACCTGATAAGGGTCGCTGATGTGACCGCACAGGACTGGCCATTGTGGCGACGCTTGGGGGAGACCTATGTCCAACAGTGGACGTCTTTTGGCTGAAATGATAATGATGATGATCTAACACAGACAGTTTTTGGGCTCCGTGTCTCTTGATTCCAACGTTTTCCTTTAAAATAATGACAAACGTTCCAAATAATAGTAAAGATAAGAAGAATCTATTTTTAAAACATTAATGTTTATATTCTGTTTTTATATTGTGTTTGTTATTTTTAAATAGAAAATTACTATAAAACAAGACTGATTGAAATTTATGACATACTAGTCGAGTGTATAATTATGATGATTCTTTATCAAGTATATTATATATGTACTTAGTAATATTAATATAAGCAAATCTTAAAAGAGCTGTGAGTAGCTTTAAGCGAAAGATAGATCTATCTTTATTATCTAAGAAGATTTAGAATATTATTCTTTTAAGTTCCATCCTACTCAACTTTTTTTATAAATATCGTTTCAACAAACTAAAAAAAATACCAATTAAAACCAATGTTTCTTTTATTCAGTTTGTTTTTACCTGATTTTCATTGAAAGTGTCTTATTTTTAATAAATTATAGTAATGATAAAGTGTCTTTTTTGTACTATTTATTATGGTTATGAGGGACATCTTTAATTCTATTGCTTTAATTATAATTATATGTGTACAAATTATTAGTATGTGTTATTATCATTTTATTATATCATATTTTACATAGACTTGATGATATTTTCTAATTATCGTAACATTAAAACTTTTTTCTTTCTAATTACCGTACTCATAAATTTTTTTAGTCTCAATAAATAGAAAACCACTATTAATTGTTACATGCCACATTAATTATTGAATTCGTATCTTTGATTTCTTTCATATTTTAATGTGTTTAAGTCAAATCAGTGAAAAATAAAAAAAGTTACGGTAATTAGGCAAAGAACGCCGAATTGGAGAATGGCCGATTACAGACATGAAGTCAAAGTCTAAACCAGATAAAAATTAAAAATTAGTCGATGTCCTCCCTTGAGGTTCGAAATTGCGCCGTACAAAAATTTTTTCGCACCAAAATTTTATAAAAATTGGTCCCGTAGTTAAACCGTGATACTATAACAGACAACGTAGTTACTTTGGCAGTATAATATTAGTATGGATAAAAATTAATCCACCCAATTCCCAACTATAGACTACTTCGACTTTATCTAATGTATTAGAAACTTAACCACTTGAAACTTTGAGCCTGGATAGTTTAAGCATGTTGGATAAAAAATATAATAGAGTAACTTTTCTAAACGTAATGTTATCGACTTCTTTAGAGAATACTAATATTAATATTTTTTTAAATCCTATAAAAATTTCAGTTTGCTAGTTTTTCTAGCAACTTAAATAAAACTGTATGTATTTAGGACACATTTTAGAGTGACATGTTAGAGAGCCCCAAGTGCCCATACACCTGCACTATGGAGGATTTAATGAGTGCCACCGATGCTACAGTTTTTTTTTTTTGTAGTGGGTGAAATCATCCAATGACATCTCCCGCCCTTGGGCGGAGCGGGAGATATGCTACAGTTAACATAGCAGCTACTGGGCCCAAATAATTTAGCGAGTTTATCATCGATTCGAAAAGAAGAAGAAGGACACTTTATCTGTTATTTTCAAGTACTTAATACAGAGCTGGAAGGCTGTCGAGTGCCGAGAATTATGACAGTACCTAAATAACTAACTGTTTTTACTGGGTACCGTTAAGTACCTACCAAAACAGAAACCACTTTCTTAGGAGTGAACAATGTTTAAATAGATACCTCTTAGGTATCATTTTATAATCATAGTAAGTCCATGAATGTCCACACAGCTGTGTCCCAATAGGATTTGTGTTGTGCATTTATAACACATTTACCTTTTGGGAACATAATACCATGTAAGCCTCTTAAAACATTTAATTTTAAGGTAAGCTTCCTTTCTCCTTTGTTTTCTAATTAGCTAACCCGACAGACGTCGTTCTGTCAAAAGCTTAATAGGATTGACAGCTAATCCTAATGTTGACAGTCAGGAAAAATTTATAAGTAATAAAAAGAAAACTGTGTTTTTAAGCCGGGTTACAAGCGACATCCACAAATGCCACTACGAAAAGCTAGAAGCGACAACAAAAATAGCTGAAACGCGCGACAGCCAATTGCCGCTGAGGTGGTCTATATGTGCGTAACTTTCGATTTGAACTGGTTATGAGGTAAAGGATAGAGGGGCGGGAAATATCGTATATGTGACGTGTGGCGTTTAGTGACGGCTTTCTAGAAAATTAATGAAAACTTCAGGAAATATGCAAGAGGCGGTTTTGTCTTTGTAACTAATGGCCCGTGTGCGGCAAACCTAAGGGTTTCCGAGCAATTTCCCCACTTTCTTTTTATAAGAACCTTTCTGAGATTTCAACAACATTAGAAAAAAGTTCTTCTATACTGGCCCAGTAATTTTCGAGTTATGCGCTTAGCAATGCATTTAGCCATTCATTTATATACAAATGTATATGAAAGAAAAGAGAGTTTCTTTTTTGAGTTAGTGATGCCGTGACGGTTGACAGGACAGAATGAAGAAAAAACGTGTTGCGCCAACTCCAAGTTACACGAGACTATGAATGATTTTTTAATTTTTTGGTGATTTATAAAATATAATAGTCTTTATTACTCAGTAATAAAAATGATAACATATTCTTCTAGTGACCGAATTTTAAGTCGGTCCAGTAGTTTTTGAATTTATTCGTTACAAATAAAAATATCACAGCATAATGTTCATGTAGCTTTTAATTTTCCCTCGGCTGGGACTTAGGCCTCCTCTCTAGTTGAGGGAATGGGCCATAATACACCACGCGGGCCTAGTGTGGGATGGTGAATGTCACATGTCTTCGATTTTTTGTTTCTAGGACATGCCGGTTTTTCTTCACGGTTTTGAGAGCAGTGGTGATGAAATAAACTACACAAAGAAATGCGCCTGGCTGGGTTTGAACCCGTAACCAACAACTCGTAAGTGGGGGCTGTTACCACTCAGCCGTCACTGCTCTCCCAACAAAAAATCTTTCCTCTTTACAATATTAAGATAGAAGATAGATTAGGCAGTTTAGATATAGAAAATAGATAATATAAAGAAGGTCATGACAAAATTTTACGTGAGCTTCACTACACTATTTCCCAGAACTCTTGACCAGATAGCGTAACTTTACATTAACTGAGTTCCATTTATAATAAATGTTCTATAAAAGTGGAAAACTTGTATAATCGGGCCACTTTTCATGTCATTCATATTAATATATACTTCATTTATAAAGAATTATGGCTTGGTCGTCAGGAGTTCTCGTTGGAAGAATACCAGTTTGTATAAATCGGCGATGTTATCACGGGCCGTTTGAGAGCGAAGTGTTGGTTATATAGGTAGGCTATATTAGAACGCAGCTCCTGACAATAGGCGGGTAATAGGGTGCAAACAGGCGTTAATACACGCACTTTCCAGCGCAGAATTACCCAGAATAAAGTAAACTGATGTACGCCGCATCGCTTGACCTTTCAGGACTTACGCATTTGCCTTTCAGCAGAAGTTTTATGGTACTCTATTTCATTATGCTGCACGGAGTGCTTTACAATTAGTTACGAAAGTGACGATAAATTTTTTTGGATTGAAAACTCGGCTCGTTATGTTGTACTAAGTTCGATTATTCGCATACAAGTGAACTTAAAGAGTCACAACACTACGGACCGATGACCTGGTAAGGGTTGCGGGAATCCGATTGATGCGACACTCACAGGACTGTTTATTGTGGCGACACTTGGAGGAGGCTTATGTCCAACAGTGAAAGTCTTTCGGCTAAAGTGATGATGCTGATAAACACTACGGCCGAGGATCTTATCTTATTACATGACTTTGAAACGAAGTCTAGAAAAGCAGTCATTTATTGTAAATATTGGTTATTTTGCTTTATTTGAAAGATATTAAGATATTTTGTTGATGAAAAATTTTACGTATATCTTGCAGTAAAATAACTTCATAATTCCATCGTTTTACGGGAAAAGTCATTGAAATTGTGCGAGTTACGCCCACACAACGTTATTTCGGCTTGAAAAGTGTGAAACGTCAAATGGAACTTCTTAGATTTGATGGCTTGTACTAAAAAACAACTCCCGGCTAGTCTGAAAATATTGGTTATAGTAGACTAGTTATTTATAATAATAATATAATATTTCCACAACTATCACACAACACCGTCTAGTCCCAAGGTAAGCTGAGCTTGTGTTATGGGTACCAGACAGCTGATAAACATACTTATATATTTCTAAATATATACATATTATAGATAAATAACACCCAGACACAGAACAAATGATCATGCTCATCACACAAACATTTGCCCTGGGTGGGAATCGAACCTACGACGTCCGGCATAGCAGTCAGGGCCATTAACCACTAGACCAACAGGCCAGTCAATTTAGATGTATGAAAGGAATATAATGTACTTAATATTTTTTTATTCAATAGGTAGTTTGTACACACATACAGTCATAAAACCTCAACAACATATTATAAACTCAACAGCTATAAGTTATGTACCGATGCCGATGGTAAGCACTTTTCCAGGAGAACCCTTTCTATTAACTCAACTTTCTCGTCTTTGAAACAGGATAAAAAACCTCCGCAGGAAAGGGAGGATCTTCCAACCAGACGGATTTTTTGTCTGGTCCGGGCAACTGGGGCAAATGTTCTAATCTCGCTTTACCGTGATGCAGGATTTTTTTTAGTTTCTAACTTAAATAAGTAAATAATGTCGAGAACTGATAAATCACTGCTCTTTTAGCGTAGAAAACAAATACCGTATATGTACCTATAGTAATGGAAAGAAGTTTTCAAGAATAATCTTAGCTTCAAAAACTACTTTTTTTATCAAATGGAATTTGGAGTAAATGACTTTATAACTTATTTTGGTTACCAAGTTAAAAAATTTTTGACGCTTAATAGCCATTAGTTAACACTAATGGAAAAGGCGTTTTAATAAACGAGCTTTACTTCCAACATGACTTGCCTAATATTCGAATGGTTGGAGTGAATTACTTAAATATAATAATAACAAACTATGGACACCGAATTTGAAGAAATTTAACATACCGACCGGAGCCACTGTAAGTTTTGCTAGTCACGTCAAGTTTGTTGATCTTAAGGTTTTTTTTTTATGGTAGGTAAAATCATCCAATGACAAATCCCGCCCTTGGGTGGAGCAGGAAATAGTATTAGACTCTTACTGACTAAAAACCCTGTTCCTTCCCTGCCTTGTTTCCAGGGCCCTGGTATGCATTTTCATACCTTCCCAGAGCCCGAGACTAGGCCTCGACCCTACTGGTTGCTGACAACTCATTGAGGCGCGCGGGAACAGTGCGCTCCGTAAACGAATTGGGTTCGGTCCGGTCTGTTACCGGACAAACGGACAGCGAGCTACCCATTGCCCGCCGTCCGCAAGCCCGGGCCTACGATGGCCGTAAATTGGGATCGGAATAACGGCGGCGGCTGCAGCATGAGCGCCGTTGCCTCATGCGGTTGGCCTCCTCCTTTGCTAGCATTACTGCTTCGCTGAAGGAGGCAACCGCTTGCCATTCCTCCTCGCTCCGGATCATGGCCTGTACCAAGGCCCGGTGCGAGAGATCACCGCCGCCGAGTTGAGCTTAAGGTGGGTTTACGCTAGAGAAGTTGAGTTCGAGCACAAATTTGTGTAGTGTGAACCAATTCACAAGCCTCTACAAAACAAAGAAAGAAAGAAAGAAAAACAGTTTATTTACACGGAATGACGCAACTAAAAGCTAGCCAATAAACATGATCATTAAGTATAAAGGAAAGATATGCGTCACATCCGGGCAAAACGGCCGAACGCTGACCATAAAGTTGTACCCTCATGCACAATATGATGAGCACACAGTGCTGGTATTTGGCGTTAGCCGGTGTTGACATAAAGACGGAACGGTGTAGTGTGCTAAAAGATAAAAATATACATATATATGAATTTTAAATAAATAATATATAAATACGGAGACTTATATGAAGTTGGAACACCATGGCGCAACCATAGCACATTATGTGCATATGTCATAGATTTTTTACTAAAAGTACAGTACGGCCGACCGATCTTGGCGCGTCTGAAGTTAGGCTCTGCGAACTTTAGTGCTTGTGCAATCGTAAAAAAAAAAATGGTTTGTTAAAGTAAATGCCAATTGCAGTTTTTATTGTTGCTAACAACTGTTATTGGCATTTATTTTTATAAATCATTTATTTTGCGCGCTTATTTCGAGCGTTAAAGTTTGCAGAGCCTAACTTCAGACGCGCCAAGATCCATCGACCGTACTGTACGTTTCGAACATTTAGTTTGTGCTCGCATATTGTCGGTTATTTAAGTTATTTTGACGAACGCGACGCGGATAGTACGTCCGAGGACATTGATTGTTGTAGGCTTGTTGTACGTCCACACTTAACACCGCGATTAGACCGGCTTGGCTTATGCTTAGCTCGTTCTTGGCTCCTCTAGCGTAGACTCATCTTTAGTCTAATTTTTGACATTTATAAAATAGAGGTTGACAAAGCCATTTATGAAATGCTTTTAGATAACCCTATCGATATTTTATTATAGTTGCTATGACACTATACTCCATTCACTTCTGTATAGACAAAAGAGGTTCATAGAAGTAGGTGTGCACAACATCTATTTTTCGAGATAAATTTAAACAATTTCATAAATAATGGTTTCCTCTAAAAAAACTTTTTTTAACTTCTGTCTAATGCTATCGCGAATAGAGTATAGTGCATAAAGCTTTAATAAATAAATAAAGCAAGACTGACAGTTATCTCACCTGAATAGTTGCTAGTCCGTAACTAATTGCTCGATTTGTGATGTATCATTAATGCCCGTCAGGTGCTACGCAACCAATCTCCCTGAAACTAGATGCCTATTGTCTCGATTAATTAGCTACGAGGGTAATCATACTGTAGGTATATTGATCTTAATTGATGTGGTCGAACATTATCAGCCTTATAATATTCCCACTGCTGGGACTCGGGCCTCCAAAAGAGGGAATAGAATAATATAATAATAGAGGGAGGTAATCCACCTCGCGGATTGGTTGATGTCACATGTCTTTGATTTGTTGTTTCTAGGACATGCCGATTTCCTCATGATATTTTCTTTCACTGTTTCGAGAGCATTGGTGATGAAATAAACTGCACAAAATAATGCTCCTGACTGGGTTTGAACCCGCGACCTACAACTTGTAAGTAGGAGCCGTTAACTCTGAGCCACCCCTGCTCCTCGGTGGATACCTGTCAGGGCTGCGAAAGAGTTCAAATGAGTTACAGCGGCTCTGGAAAACAGGTGGGTTTTAGTCATTAGACCATTAAAGTCGGATGTTCCCAGTCTCCCCACGCGAAGCGGGAAGGGTTATTTGATAATTTCCCTCTCCAAAAAAACTTACCTTCATCTAATGTACCTTTTTAGGGTTAATCATCCCTTTCTCAAAAACGGAATCATGGTGATGACATTAATTATTCACTTTGTCGTTCTTACTGGCTCTGAGTAGAACGAAAGGCTTTAATTGATTAAATGCCCCCGTGTTCTTTTCAGTTT
Organism: Leucania comma; assembly: GCA_958295575.1. Taxonomy (NCBI): domain Eukaryota; kingdom Metazoa; phylum Arthropoda; class Insecta; order Lepidoptera; family Noctuidae; genus Leucania; species Leucania comma. The sequence goes on from OY282469.1 coordinate 10,734,824, forward strand.
CCGTTTGTATTCCAGGGCGTAGTGACTCTTTCGAACAATCTTTTAGCGCTGGCATCAGTAGGCATCATATTATATGATCTGCCAAATCCCACTTCACTTCAATGACGTGCTGAGTCTCACTTCACGCGTAAGCTCCAAATGTCACCGGATGTGTTTTACAGGATGCATTTTGGAGAGTGTACGCGGGAATTGTATGACTTGATTCCGCCATTTCCTTTCCATCGCCGAACAACCTGACGTACAGCGAGTTGAAGCCTTTACGCTCCGAAATAAGCGTTTCGCCTCGTCCGTCGTTTATACCGCGTTCATTGAAAGACTGACATAATTTGCCTGCTGCGGTCTTCTCGTCCGATTATAATGATTTAGGTGTCTACAAGGCTACAAAAAATAGGTTCAAAATAAACTAGTGCGTCTTACCATCAACGATTGCATCACTGCTTACCATCGTCAAGCATTAGTTTGTAGGGTACACCGAGGCGAATCGAATCACAGGGCGAATCGGATCAAAATAAGAAATCTGTTGATAATTCAAATATCGCATTCACATAGAACGCACTCAACCAGCGTGTTGCGTCTCTCCTCTCACCCCGCACCTCCCAACATAGGCAGCATTGCGATGGCGCTTGTGAATCAGTGTCGACGCCGCTCGTTAGCGACTCGGTCGTTTGTGCGTGACGCAATTTTGGCGCTCATCTAAGGTGCGTACTTACGATTTCTTTGTGTGATATTACGTATTTGTGTTAAAACTCAACTACATTGGTTTATATTGTTCAGCAAAGTGTCTATATTAGAGAACCAATTCGCTTTTAAGTATGATCTTAGGGGTTAACGTATAAAATATTCATTTCAAAAGTCTTGATTATGGGGCTAATCGGATCATATCGTAAGGGGCGAATTGGATCACACTTTTAAACTGATTTATTACATGTTTGAGGTTATTGATTCATATTTATTTCATTGTAGATGGTTCGCACGTACAAAAGGAAGACTCATGCCGGAGAATGGTCTCAAGAAAAAATGAAAGAGGCTGTAAATAAAGTCCAGAACAAAGAGTTGACCTTACGTAAGGCTGCTGAGATTTTTGCAGTACCGTTCACGAGCTTACAGAGAAGAGTAACTTTGTCCAAGGGTGTTATTAAGCGTCGAGGTGGACAGCCAGCTTTAGGTGAGAACGCAGAAAAGGAGTTACCAACAAGCTACAGCATGGCAACATTCACATCCGAATCAAGGAATCACAAAAGTCGCTTTTGGAGCACTTTTCCAACGGGCTTGGAATCAGGCTGCCACTGTTGGGAATGCTACAAAAGGCTTCGAAAAGACTGGAATATTTCCACTAAATGCCAATGCAATACCTGACCACAAGTTCATCGGTGATCAAGAGTCCGACATTGTAGAGTCCCAAGTCCAGTCCCCAAGTTCCCAACAAATGCAGCTACAAGGGCCAGCCACAAATACACAACCAGTAGCTGATACAGTGTCATCTGCAAGTTCACGACAGTCTGACAAAGCCCAGTCTTCCACCTGTGCAGATGAAGAAAGAAAGAAGATAAAGAATAAAGCAACGCCTGGGCTAAAAATTAAGAGTTCATCAGCAAAACAGAGAGAGTGTTAAGTGCCCCAAGTCCAATCCACGAGTTCTCAACAGGTGCAGCCACAAGACCAATCCTCAAGTGCAGCACAGGTGCAGTCAAAAATAAAGGTACAAGTCCAAGCCACAAATACAAAACCACTTGATAATATGGTGCCATCCACAAGTTCGCAAAAATTTGACGAAGCCCAGCCTCCCACCTGTGCAGAAATAATTAAAGAAATTCTTCCATCACCTTCGAAGTCAGCAATTGCTTCAAAAAGAATTCGTAAAGTTTTAAAACCGGTCTTGCATTTAACATCACCTCAGAGTAAGACTACTCTTCTCGAAAAAGAAACCAAGAAGAAATTTAAGGTAGACAATAAAACCAAGGAAAATAAGAAAAAGGCTGTGGGCAAAGAAAATACTATGAAGAAGATGAAGAAGAAAGCAAAGCCTGCGATAAAAATTAAGAGTTTATCTGCAAAAAAGAGAGAGTGGCACTGCATTTACTGTTCCGAAATATTCGTTCATCCACCATCAGAGGACTGGATTCAGTGCAATGTCTGCGAAGAATGGTGTCACGAAAAATGTGCTGATATGGGGGGGAAAAAAGGACCATATGTATGTGAATTATGTGCCGGTAATCAAAATTGATCTCAATATTAATTTTTTACTGATTCCAAAGCTTTAGTGTTAAAAAACTTAAAATTTTGTAACATGTTGTGTATGATCCAATTCGCCCCGAAAATTGGGGCGATTCGGATATTTTTCTTTTTTTAGTATTTAATAGATAATTAAGAGAATATATGTATGATTTAAGTTTTCAAATGTTTATTTCATAGTTGATTGTTACTTCTTGCATTTTTATCAATAAAAATAACTTTATATAACACTTTAGTATGATTTTTTCAACCTCAAAGAAAAAGTGATCCGATTCGCCTCGGTGTACCCTATCTAGTAAAAAAACTCACCTCATCATTATAATCCACGGCTGGACATTTTTCCTTCTTTTTCCGTTCGAAACTCACTTATACCATTATAATATAGTCACGTTTGTCCAGACGACACAATATGTTCCGGCATAATTTGAATAGTAGGTACATTTTGTATTTGTCGCTAGGGTATGTAGACACCCAATTATTGCCGCCACATAATCTAGTAAGCGACTTGGCGACCTCCGCCAGGTGTTCGCAGTACGAAACTATTTGATGTAGCCGGAAATTGAATTGTGGTTAGGCAGGCATGTTGGAGGAAGTGTGGATACTGTGTTATATTTGTTGTTTCTACCTCTATGGTCTACTGGTCACTAGTGCTTCTGTCAAGTGAGGGCGGACGTATTTTCGTCATAATACGCTTGGTCTACGCCTATTCGCAGCATAGATACAAAACTGTCGACGAAGCGGCAACGTGCTCGCGTTGCTACATGTAGGCTTTATTACGCCTGCCGTACCTAATGTCATAAGTCGGGGCGCACATCAAGCAAAAACACGTTTTTATTTTTGTAAGAATCTTGGGAACGTCTTCGCCGTCCGACGGTATTGACACAAATGATTGAAAACGTACGCATGTAATATGCTTCGTGGACAGGGCTTAGTACGCTGTGCTGCTCAAACTGCCTAGTGTATTTTGAAGGGTATATGAAGCTACGCATCCGTGACGCAAGTTCAAACGTGTATGGACTGCTCTCATCATTGGACTCCCTGTTTTTCCTGATAGCTACAACTTTGGGATCTTTTAGTCAAGCGTGCTCCATTCTCGACCATCGCTTACCATAAGGTAAGATGGTTAAGCGTGGGTCTATCAATAATAAAAAAAAAAACTAAGAGGTTTGATTCTTGAATCGACCAAGTATTATTGGTATTTTCTTTTATTTTGTAACTTGTAGTTTGGGTTTGAGCCCAGTTGACGACAGTATTAGTGCTCGATGATATTTAAGTCCTTTATAATAGACACTTTATTTGGGATTTTGTAGGTGAATAGAAAGAAATATTCTATAATGCCTTAGATAATTATACAGGCTTCAATCTTACAAGTTGATGTAATATTGTGTGATCGAAGGGAGTCGCTTGACCTAAGCAAGTTTACTTTTAAAGATTATGCAAATCTAGAAGAGGTGTTTGTATTTGATAGGTAAAAAGGATTTGTATTTTGAAGTCAGATGAGGTGGGATGGCTGTCAAGCCGTCAGGCAGATTGAATAATTATATGAATACTTGCCAGTAAATCTAAAATGTTTCTAATAGGTTTTTTGATTGATTTTGTTTTATTATAATTAACAGCTCTTGTCCGCAACTTAGTTTGCGTAGAGTCGTATATTAAGAAGCTGTTTTACATCACGCTGTTATAAGTAAGATAACTGTAGAACTTTGGGTGGAAGTACTACGTTTAATACGATCAAGTGTAGTGCTCCTAGGAATAAATCCGATTGTTAGATGCTCAATACTCTTTAATTGTTCTCCGCTCCTAAGAAAACATATAGAAGAATAACGTCACTGCAACTTACACAAGTCGTACGGAGTTATTTACCTTTTTCAGAACATATTTTTTGTTGAATCACAGTTTGCATACGATTCAGACAATGCAATTACAGAAATGTATCGTTCTTCGAAGTGAGTGTAACGGAACACTGGGATTTTTGGCACAAGCGTTTTCAGCCGGAATGCTGTTTATCACGCTTTTCACAGAAAGGTACTTAATTAATTAGACAAGCCTTTTGGTGACTTCCTTGTTTGTGCTCTTGTGTATTTGTGGAGCAATTTAATTTACTTATTGTGCTTTATTTAAGAGTCTTGTTTAAGCCCTTTGCAGTTGGAGACGTGGTTAGAGTAATGAAATTTCAAAAAATGAAGTCCATTTTAATAAAAGTAAAATGCAAAGTTTAATTTAGAAAAAATAAATTATTTGTTTCATCATCCTATAGCTAGTCGCTACCAAACATTAGCGTTCTATTACCACTAATATTGATTCTGAAAAGTCTAGATGCTATTGTAGAGGCTTTCATTAATGGGCTTGCGGACGGCAAGCAATGGGTAACTCGCCGTCCGGTAACCGTCCGTACCGATCTCGAGTCATCAATGGCACGTATTGTTTCATGCGCGCCTCAAAGAAATATCAGCAAAAGCGTTGGGGCACAGCAGGGTCAAAGCCATGGGTTATGAAAAAGTGTACTCCGGGACCCTAGAACGAAGACAAAGAAAGAAAAGGAATGGGTTATATTTAGTAAAAGTCTGACACGACCTCCTGCTTCACCGTAGAGCGAGAGAAGTTATTGGATATTTCCCAAAAAAAATCTTGTGATGTTTTAAGAAGCAACGATCAGTGGTTCTACGGTTAATATACTTATTACTAATTTGATTGTATTATAAAAAAAAAATATGTCAGTGAAACAACTGGGAAATAAAGCTTTCCAACAATATGTTATTACGTCTAACTTACCGTCCACCCCATACCTATTTTCCTAAGTTAATACACATGACAATTATTCACTACTTTCATAATTATAAAACTGCAAGCTTGAAGAAAACTAGTCATTGTAAATCAACGTTGAGTACCTTCCACTTACGAATGTGGAAAAAACCGGCCAAGTGTGAGTCAGACTCGCGCACGAAGGGTTCCGTATCATTGACTAGGTTAACAAAAGAACAACAACAAAATAGGCAAAAAATGGCGTTTTTTGTAACAAAGTCTTGAAACTCACACAATAAAATATTTATTATTTTTTATGAAAATAAATATACAACTGAGTATTTGGTGAATATTTCAAGTGCCTACCTATTGCCATTATTGATATCGAACAAAAAAAGGCAAAAAAAAACATGTTTTTTGTATGGGAGCCCCTCTTAACTATTTATTTAATTTATTATATTTGTTGTTATAGTGCCAACAGAAATACATAAATTGTGAAAATTTCAACGGTCTACCTATCGCGGATCTTGCGATACAGACTGGTCACAGACAGACGGACAGATAGCAAAGTCTTAGTAACAGGGTCCCGTTTTTACCCTTTGGATAAGGAACCCTAAAAAGAAAACCCTTTCTCTATAGGTTTCACAAAATCCAGCATAATTTCACTTCCCAATTTCAAGTTTAAAACAATGTCAAAAATAATATTTTTATCCAACGCTAAAAATAACTTCAAACGGAAGCCGTTTAATTTTAATTATTCAACATAGAATAAAATGTCAATAGCAATTTAAAGGGCTTTCTAAAAAAACCCGTTCTATATTATAAAAGTAATTAACTTTGAGTGTTCCATTTATTCGTTTAGTGTCGTGCTTGATATATTTCCTGGTTCTCTGAAGTGTTGGCAGCGTATTTAATAAACACGTGTACAGGTAGAAAATGTTACAGAAGAAATATCACGGCTTTAAACTAATAAGGAAAGATAGATAGATAGATTGATAGATAGATAGATAGATAGATAGATAGATGTATTCTTTATTGTACACCAAAAATAAAAAAGTAAAGCAGTCTGCTAAGATAGTGCAGATTATATTATTATGTGGAAATAAAATTAATTAATTTATGAACTGGCCTCTTATTTCCTTTTGTTCATAATCAAAATGAGTATTCTTGAACTTCATATTTCTGAATGCCCAATTTAAAAATGCCTGCCTACAGTTTAATAAAATCAGCTTGGTTTTAATGCTCCCACTGTTGGAACTCGGGCCTCCTCTCTAGGAGAGGGAATGTTGGAACCTTGTTTCAGCATACTAAGGAAAGGCTGGGCAGATCCGTCCGGTATGGGCTGATACCGGACGGATCTGCCCATATTGAATTTCACACCTCACTTGATGATTTCCTAACCCAAAAAAAAGAAGGCTAGGCAAACGACGAATAGGTACTATAACACTTTCTTTCCCTCTTCTTGTTATCGGCAATCTGCATAATTCATGTATTCTATACAATACCGAATGCACAGCCGGTAATGTGTTTAAAAGACTAGATCAGGGAAGGAGGTGATGTAATTTTAGGGCACTCCGACATGGAGAGGTTAGGTTCGGTTATTTTTTTATCACCACCTGAAATAAAAGCCTTACATTAAACGGTATTCTATACATTGCCTAAGCATTGTATAGGATACCGATTTATGCAGATTGTCGGTAACATATATACTCTAAGCATCAGCACATAGCACACAAAAACAACTGTTATTATAATGTTCATATTCTGCTGCGAAAAAATACATTCTGATGTATTCAATGGGGTGGAAATGATCATGGAGAATGCTTGACATACGATGTTCCCCTGTCTGCTATTCATGTCTAATGTGATGATGAGTGATTTATCTGCAAGGCTTTCCTCTTTTATTTTCCTTGATGTTGAATGGTATGATTTTTATACTGCATAAGTTAGAGAAGATATTCAGTCGAATAAGTTCAATATCTGAATTATGTATTTATAATTGTCACAATTGATCTCAGTAAGATTGGAATTATTGCAGAATAAAAAGGAATACCTGAATCACATTTCAAATAAGATTTCTTTTCGACCTATGTTTTGAGGTTTACATAATTTCCCTAGAGCAAAACTTCAGGGCTCCGAGGTCAATAAATAAAATCAAATAACAATATTGGTATGTCGGCAGACATTTTGTTTCTAAGTGTATTTTGTAATTTCGCGTCATTTGAACGGGTGTTTTCGGCTGGCGAGCCGCCAACCTTTCCGGAACTTATTTATTTACGTATTTTAATAAATGTCACCCGTTCCATTCGTTACTGTGAAAAATCAGAAAACACTGTAGGGACAAGTATTTTAAACGAATAAAAAACCTTTTTTACAGTTAGTAGAAATGAAAATTACAATTCCGTGGAAAGTAGCAAAGTTATGAAGTAATTTGTTTAATGAAATTACCGTTTCGAAAATAATATTTTATATAATTTACGCAAATTAACTAAGTAGTTACATTTTACTGTTATGTCAAGGCCATTTTGTTTTTATTTTCCGTGCAAATTACGAGAATAATTTCTTATGAAATTACACAATAAAATAAATATACGGTTGGAACTATATTTCAAAATGCGGCACACACGTTGAGTTATTATATTATTAAAACAATAAATTAAGCATAATAATATTTGTGTACCAAAATATGAACACAATAACAAATGGCGGGACCCGTGGGCCGCGTTTAGCGATGATTCGAGGATAACAAACAAATAACAGTCTATGACAACACATTAATATTATCAAAGATATATTAATATAACGTAATAATAGGCCGCTTCAAATATGTGTGTGCAATTATATAAGTATGAGTCAAGTTTTGTACCACGCAGTGTAAAAAGTTTGTATAGTCACCCTCACATGTTATGCAATCACAGGTGAACTTCACTTTTATTTGAATTCAGAATACAAAATAATTTAAAGTGTTTAAAAAACTACCTCTAAGAGTCATACAAGACAAAGTTCAAATTCGATTGCAAACCATACTTTTTTTATTTAAAATTCATGATCCTAAAGAAAATTCTTGAGTTGGTGGCGATGGTTTCAAAAGATCTTGAATAATTTCAATTGTAGGTAAGTTTATACATATATATTTTTTTATGGTAGGTAAAATCATCCAATGACAAATCCCGCCCTTGGGCGGAGCGGGAAGTAGAGTCAGACTCTTACTGACTAAAAACCTACCCCGTTCCTTCGTTGCCCATCGTGCCGGGGCCGGGTATTCCTTTCGGAAGCGGACCCATGACCCCAGCAGGCTTCGACCCTGCCTGCCTGCAGCTAGCAGGATGGGCCTCTACGGTTTACTGACAGCTCCTTGAGGCGCGCGGAAACAGAACGCGCTGTCGAAGACTTGGGCTCGGTCCGGTCGGTTACCGGACGATCAGACAGCGTGCTACCCATTGCACGCCGTCCGCAAGCCCGCGCTTACGGTGAGGTTTATATATGATGTTGATATTTTCTTCAAAGCAATTTCTAAATTATATTTATGCATGGCTACGTATTACATAATGGTACATTCAAAATATAAACTGTGTGTCAATTTAAGTCACGTCTGGTGCACTTTACGCAACAAACCGTTCTCGAATCGACATGTCAAATGAATAAATTGATAAGATATTATTTTATCAATACACTTTCTTATAATTTTGCACAACAATTACCTTCCAAATCTAATGTCTAGTTTGAGTATGATAACCTGAGTTTGTCCGGGAACCTCGTATAAAAAACGATTTGGCAAAGATCAAAGGAGATTCAATTAGCTAAACGTCAAACGCCGTCTAAATCCGATTTGACAAAATTCGTCAAAAGTCGTGACGTTTGATTTAAGTGAGGGTTTAACGCTCAACGATGCTCCCGTATGTCTGGACTGGGCCTAGGATAATCCCCTTACGAATGTTCGCAATAATGTGGCTTTGATATTGTATTTGATTCGTAGTATATCGGGTATATTTGTATTTACTTAGTAAATAGAGTCTCGTGGGTCCAGATTTCATATAATTAATGGTTGGTGACATATTATGTTGTTGTTTTTTTTTATTTACAAATGTTATCGCAAACACATTAGAAGTTGAAACAGGATAAAACCATAAAATTGAATTTCGAGCGGAGCCTTAAAAATAAATTGTTTATATTTGGTTGTTGACCTTTAAATCCATTTTCTTTACGAAGTATTGATTGATTTACATATGCCATTTACTTTACATTCTGAAAAACATTTAACCAGTATTTTTTTTTTGTGTAAACGAATTTCTAAAGATCAAAGCCGTTTGTATGGAGTAGGGAAAATAATAAAAAAATATCATGTTGGTTTTTTTTTCAAATTATAAGTTGATAGAAGTTGTATATGAATCTGTAATAATAAATATAATTTTTTTTTATGATCTTTAAAAAATATATAATAATTTTTTTTTCAGGCCTATTGACTAAGCCGTTACCAAGCAGTAAGCTTCAGAAAAACATTGTTACCATAAGACGAATACTTTACTTTATGTTTTTTAGACACTTATTTAACTGGCGCTGTGAGCTATGCTACGCTGGGCTACGAGTCGAGCTCCAGCGTAGCACTATGCTACGTGCTGCGATCGCATCTCATTACTTATAATATATCTATGGTCCCGACAGACATTATCCTGCTCAAAAGCTGGCTTTTTGTCGGCAGAATAAAAATTGAGAACCTGATTGCAGTGCCACCTACCGGATTCAATTATGTTTTCAAAACCATCCAGAGACCCACTCAAATATACATATATTATGTATAATAAAAGGATGATGCCAGGGTTTCTAAGAAATCTGGGCCCACCTACCAATAGCTATTTGTGTTATATCACTGAATAGGTAATTTTAAGCTGAATAAAACATTCTATGGCACAAAGTTCCAAATCTTAGTCCATTCAGAGTTGTTCAAATGCTTCTTTTTTTTTATAAATGTGACTGTTTTATTTTCACTCGCTTTTTTCTGAGGGTAGGAAAAAAATAATTAAAAAAGAAAAATTGCAAGCGGGCGTTAAGTGGCATGTCGATTGTGACACGTCACGCGTGTGGTTCTCTTCTAAATTAGCTTTGTCTCTACTAGGGGGCTACGCTGAGTAGGTACATTTTTAAGCCTACAGAGTGAGTGGTGGCCGCTGAAAAAAAAAATGCGATTTGCCCACTTTTTTCGTGTAGCAAAACTTAACAAACGACACAATGTATATCGCACGATCTTGATACTACATGTACCTATAAAATACAGGAATGCAATATATTATTATATACATAGTATTGCTTGGTTATAACATGTTAAACAAATAATAACTTTGAACGGATTTATATATATTTGAAAATTGGTGCCATGGTGTAATTTTTCTTCAGCTCAAAAATACCTATCCAACAATGTAACACACATAGCTATTGGAAGGTGGGCCTAGGAATGGCATCAACCTTTCATCCAAATTAGGCAAGCCGCTTAAGAGTTAGTTGATAAACACAGGTACAGAAGAATTGTATGCACCGATAAATTTTGATCGTTTCAATCCCGTGGAGGGTCGATTCGGTACATGAAACACTATCGATTTGTAAAGATAAAATAAAGTACATTTATTTTTTCTAAAACTCGAATTAATATACGTATGTACGAAATTAATTTCTTTAAGTATGTTTCGTTGCACGCTGGCGGTGACGTGCCGTTGACATTGTGTCCACGCTTTTCATCATCATCATCATAAACCTTTTTTTCAATGTTCCCACTGCTGGGACACAAGTCTCCTCTCTAAGAGAGGGAATGGGCCGTAATCCACCACGCGGGCCCAGTGCGGGTTGGTGAATGTCACATGTCTTCGAATTTTTGGTTCTAGGACACGCCGGTTTCCTCACGATGTTTTCCTTCACCGTTTTGAGAGCAGTGGTGATGAAATAAAGTACACAAAGTAATGCGCCTAGTCGGGTTTGAACCCGCGACCTACAACTCGTAAGTCGGAGCCGCTACGGCACTTAAATATCGGTAAATAGGGCTAAGCTTGGTGTTTGCGTGATCAAATCCATACAGACTAAAATTGAACCACCATAAAAAGTCTTGTTAAAGTTTGGTCCTGTCTGTTCTTTTTGTGTTCTATAAAATAGAAACTTAGTATTGATGTATTATGGGCACGCCACGATCGAGGCGGTAAGGCCCTTCTTTGAGGAGTGGCTGGAAAGGCCTCACGGCGTCGTCACTTTCCGCTTCGCGCACGTGCTAACCGAAAACGACAAGTTCGCGAAGTACCTGTACAAGATTCGAGCAGAGACGACGCTCGGGTCTCGCCACTGTGCGGCCCGCCCGGAGGACACGGTGGAGCACACAGTCGAGGTGAGCCCCGCTTGGGAAGAGCATTGCCGTCTCCTTGTGGGGGCGAACCACGGCGGTGATCTCTCGCGCCGGGCCTTGGTACAGGCCATGCTCCAGAGCGAGGAGGAGTGGCAGGCGGTCGCCTCCTTCTGCGAAGCAGTAATGCTAGCAAAGGAGGAGGCCGATCGCATCAGGCAACGGCGCACACGCCGCCGCCGCCGTCGGGATTCCGATCCCGATTTCCGGCCACTGCAGGCGCGGGCTTGCGGACGGCGGGCAATGGGAAGCTCGCTGTCCGTCTGTCCGGTAACAGACCGGTCCTAGCCCAATTCGTTCACGGCGCCCACTGTTCCCGCGCGCCTCAAGGAGTTGTCAGCAAACTGTACCCAGCAGGGCCGAAACCTACTGGGGCCAAGGGTTATGTGAAAATGAACCCCGGGGCCCTGGGACGAAGGCAATGAAAGGAGCAGGGTAGGTTTTTAGTCAATAAGAGTCTGACAATATCTCCCGCCCCACCCAGGGTGAGTTTTTTTTTTATGGTAGGTAAAATCATCCAATGACAAATCCCGCCCTTGGGCGGAGCGGGAAGTAGTGTCAGACTCTTACTGACTAAAAACCTACCCCGTTCCTTCGTAGCCTATCGTGCCGGGGCCGAGCACTCCTTTCGGAAATAAACCCATGACCCCAGTAGGCTTCGACCCTGCCTGCCTGCAGTTAGCAGGCTGGGCCTCTTTGGTGTGCTGACAGCTCCTTGAGGCGCGCGGGAACAGAACACGCCGTCGACGACTTGGGCTCGGTCCGGTCGGTTACCGGACGATCGGACAGCGTGCTACCCATTGCACGCCGTCCGCAAGCCCGCGCCTACGGTGGCCGGAAATCGGGATCGGAATCCCGGCGGCGGCTGGGGCGAGCGCCCCGTTGCCTCTGCCTGATGCGGTCGGCCTCCTCCTTTGCTAGCATTACTGCTTCGCAGAAGGAGGTGACCGCCTGCCATCCCTCCTCACTACGGACCATGGCCTGAACCAAGGCCCGGCGAGAGAGATCGCTGCCGCCGATCGTCCCCACGAGGACACGACGATGCTCCGCCCAGGCGGGTCACACCTCTACAGTGTGCTCCACCGTGTCCTCCGGATGTTCCGCACAGTGGCGACACCCGGGCGAATCCTCCGCACGAATCCGGAACAGGTACTTAGCGAACTTTCCGTGTTCGGTAAGCACCTGCGTCGTGCGGAAGTTGAGAACGCCGTGAGGTCTTTCCAACCACGCCCCAAGGATGGTCCTTATCGCCCCAATTGTGGCGCGCCCCGAACGAGGTTGCGATAGTCGCTGACGCCATTTCGCCATGAGATCCCGCCGGAGCTCTGTCCGCCATGCCTCGACTTGTCGTGGCAGCGGAATTTCGCCCCGGCGTTGCATCTCCATGCGCTTGTCGTGCATGTGTGCAAGGACTGTTGCCTCCAGATCCCACGGCGGTTGGCCAGCAAGGAGGGTCGCCGCCTCGCGGGAGATCGTTCGGTACCCTCGCACCATGCGTATTGCCATGACCCTCTGGCACGCATTCAGCTGGTCCCTCGGTTGCTGTGTCAACGTCGGTGCCCACACCGGAGCCCCGTAGAGAGCCATGGACCGAACGATTCCCGCGTAGAGCTTCCGGCAGGACCCAGGATGGGATTTGTTATTTGATGATTTTACCGACCATAAAAAAAAGTGTTGATGTGATTAAACAGTACCTATATTCTGTATAATGAATTGGTTTATCCAACTCATTTATATGCAGCATATTATTATTACGTGTATAGTACGTGTCCAACATTCAAGTCGGATCGTGACTATTCATCGGATCAGAGAATTACTGTCGCAGGTCATCAATGCTGTCGATCCTCCATCCATTTTGACGGCTGAAGTTGGGTTGTTATTGCATAGATACCTTGAGCTGGCCTAGCATAATACGGAGTAATAATAGAAAAAAACACGAATGCAAAAAGCGACTAAGAAAGTCTGACACACCCTCCCGCTACGTCCAAGGGCGGGAGATGTCTTTGGATGATTTCCCACCTAAAAAAAGGGAATGTCAAAATATATACATAAAACCAATTTTCTTTCCATTTTTGTATCTTTTTCAGCGATATCTTCATCTTCAGCCTTATCAGATAATTACTGTTTATTTCGTTACTTTTGATGGTGAGACACCAAAACAATTTTACAAAATATAAAACTGACTTACGAAATAACATCAATTTCGGAAGCCGGTGTCTTCTGGTTTTAGTATTTCCGTTTTTTGAAGCCAGTTGTGTTTTTGAAAAACTTTTTACCTAATGGTTTATTTACTACTGACGTGCGGATTCAGACCTGATACGGGTTGGTCGCCTATTGAATGGATTCAACTTTATTAGTGGATGACAACGCATGCCTATAAATAGGAAAAAAGCATACAACGACAGAATGCCCAGCCTGCTAGCTGCAGGCAGGCAGGGTCGAAGCCTGCTGGGGTCATGGCCCTCATGGGTCAGCTTCCGAAAGGAATACCCGGCCCCGGCACGATAGGCATTGAAGGAACGGGGTAGGTATTTTAGTCAGTAAGAGTCTGACACTACTTCCCGCTTCGCCCAAGGGCGGGATTTGTCATTGGATGATTTTACCTACCATAAAAAAAAAAAATACAACGACAGAATCTTTTGCCTGTTACCGAAATGATTACAATTAAAAAATATGTATAATGTATATATATAGGTACTTTGACGTCAAAGGAGGTTGCATGAGGTACTTCCTGTTGTGCTATTCTCTAAGAAAACGCAGCGCTACCTCAACGACGAACACCCAAATAGGATACATTGGATTGTCAACCTAATGCACCTAAACATTGGATTGTTCATTCAATGTATCCTATTTGGATGTTCACCGTTGCGGCAGCGCTGCAATTTTTCACTGGTAAGTTGAGGTAGCGCAGACTGGCTTGATAGAGTTTTTGAAGGATGTTGGCAGTTCTAGAATTGTTTTGAAACTTTGATAAGAAAAAAATATTTTGTTGTTTCGGAAGTCTGCTTGTGGTCGTTGAAGTGTAATGAAGTGATCAATTTATCGGTATCTCTTAGTCTTGAATTCGTTTTATTCCATACAACGATCCCGGAACCGGAGCCTGCCAGAGCGAGGTCTCGACAATATACTAGCTTAGCTAGGCAGCGGCTTCGCCAGCGTCAAATCGGTTTCTCCATACAAACTTCCAGCCCCCGTTTTACCCCCTTAGAGAGTTTTGTAAAATCCGTTCTTAGCGGATATCTACACCCTATAAGGAACCTATCTGCAAAATTTTAAGTTTGTAGGTGTTATAGCTTCTAAGATTTGTGATTTGTGATTAATCAGTGAGTGGTATTTCGCTTTTACAATTACAACCATAGGACAAATAATTTTGCAGTATATAAACTCATATATTAATTATTAAACAATTGAAACTGAAAAAAATGAAACTAATTATTTTCAATGCATTAGCGACATAATTCTGCAAAATAATGTGTCTTATCAAAGTGATAATGCTTATCTCGGTCATATTTTAATGTTATTATTCCATTACCCCGGCTGTGTAAGAAACCGTGTAAATTTAATCTATCCCCGAAACTAATTACAAACTTCGTTATAATATTATTAGATGTAGTCGTGGACTTGAGAATACTTGGGATTCACAGACTGTTAAACTGCCCCTACTACATTTTACTGGATTAATAAGTACCCTTTTAATAATGGTACTTTTGAATAACCGGATATTTAATTTTAATATCTGTACTTACAAATTGAATTAAAATTTAAATCCTATTCCCAGTCCTAGGCGTTTCTTCCGCCTGAATCCGGAACAGGAATCTCCCGAACTTACCATTTTCGTTGAGGACCTGTATCATACGGAAGGTGAGGGCCTATGCCTGCTAGGACCATGGGAAAAAGTATGAAAGGTATGCAACTAAAGGAACATAGGTGTGGTCTAAGGTTGTTTTTAATATCGTGAAGATTTCATTACGCATACGCTGCCTGAAATCACGCCCTCCGTCCTGCGTGCGTAATCCACGCAATACAATAAATACTTGCACGAAAAGGATATTTGCGGGAGTTACGCGTGCGGGCTAATCCCGCATGCGTGATTAAATCCGCACTATATTTAAAATACCCTAAGTCAGTAAAAGTCTAACACACCTTCTCGCTTCACCCTAAAGCGGTAGAAGTCATTTCCCACCTTAAAAAAACCCAGTTCCAGTGATTGATTTTCTGAACTTGATTGGCATCAATGATGCATCCTTGTTATAGGGTTAAAGTTACTGAAAAAGTAACTAGCTAAATTATTTAAAAAAAAATCGAGATGACATAGGCAATTTTTATCATATTATTTTTTATTTTTCATAAAAGGCTTTCGGTCTATTTTTATAACGTAAGCTAGCCTGTATGATCACAATACTTTATTACAAACTCTTTGTTCTTTTTAATTCATTAAACAAGCAATGGCCACTATCATCAAAACACAACAGGATGCCATTTGATTTTCTTTTTATGATACATTTTTAAATTTAGTAAATGGCGTCTTTCACTTTTTCTAGTGGAAAATTGGCCTGCATGTTTATTTAATTTACTTATTCTATCTGATCATTTGATTATACAAAACTTTTTGGTATTAGTATTTTAATTCATTTACTTTTTATTATTTTTTTTTTATTTTTTTTCTCCAATCCATCGACAGGAGAACTTAGCTGGCACTCTTGTGCATTTTATTATTTCTATCTTTGTTCTAACTATTTATTTTTATTTTGCCACTAATGTTGTGCACCAGTATCTTAAATTCTCAATACAGTTCCATTCTGGTTCTCACAAACCTATTTACTTACGTATGTACCCTTACTCAAGAATTTGTATTAGACAGTAGATTATGAACTACATAAAATCCAGGTCAAAAATCATATTTATTTTTCAGACGAAAACAAATATCAAGACATACAGTTTTATGTGCTGCATAATTTAAATCTCTTCATATTACCATATCTATCACATTACGTTACACTACCGAATCATTTGTTGTTATTGTCTTCTGTGTTATACTTTTTTGTCTCAAAACACGTGGTGTCTTCAGCAGATCCTGAAAATAAAATATATAAATTTTATAGTATCCCATGATTTCAAAAATAAATTTTGAATTTGACAAAAAAACAAAGAGACAGAAATATTATGCGAACATATGAAATATTGTTGCGAAAATACGAAATATTTTTGCGAACATACGAAAGATTATTGCGTAAATACAAAATATTACTACAAAAATACTACAAATAAGACACCTTATGCCTAATTTTAGAGGTATGCGGATAGGAGTGTAAAGTCCGGAAAACCTCCGATGCAAAGGGAGGAGATCCTCCAACTAAACGGGTGTTATATCTGATTCGGGCAAATGCCCCATATTTAATTGATTTCGATCTATTTTATACACCTGCGTCAGGTGGAAGGTGAGGAGGCCTAAGTAGCGCCTCTCCAACTACTCCTCAAAGAGGGACTTATCACCGTAATCGTGGGATGCCCAATGAAATCAGATTGAGTTGCGTTTGACTTCTTTGGCACTGGTTTCTTGTTCGTCCGCAGAACGTGTTCCATCATCAGACCACCAGGCGTACAGCGATGCGCCACCGGTATATGGTGGACATGGACATCCCTTTGTCCCAGGACTTTGGGCTCGTTTGATTCGTATGGACGAGTACTTGGATCCTTTATTGCGGAGTTCCTATGGTCACCTTCCAGCTCTATCATCAGATACTGGTCACCTCATAGGATCAATCAATAAGCGGAGTTCCTATGGCCACCTTCCAGCTCCATCACAGACCCTGGCTGCCATATAGGATCAAAGTACTCGTCATTACAAAAAAGTGCTTGTAAATGGACAGGCACTTTTGAATCATCAGAATGTCAGTCAGTTAAAAAGTGAAGCTAAATTGCACGTTCCGAAGCGTAGAACTATATGGGGAAGAACGTGCAAGAAACTCTATGGACGAGTGTCCATAAATTTAAGTCATAACAAGATATATTAGAGTTCTATATCATATTATGACTTATAAAAAAAAAAAATTACAGCGCTGCGCGCTGGTCATACCAAATGTCTTACGTTTTTATATGTGAAGAACGTTGTTTACATCACATGTGTAAAATTATTTCAAAGCATATCTTTATGTTCTACTCTATGTGTTAGTGTTTGTTTTTCCCCAATAAATAATCTAAAAATCTTAGATACATATTCTTTGTCGTTTCCAATATGTGAGCACAATATAAATAAATAAAAAAAACCCATTAAAAAAATTATATGAGTCACTAGCAGTTAATAAATGACCCGTCTTAATTGACAGCGCTCGTTCACGAGCATGACACGTGAATTAGCCGACTCAGCTCAACCATTTTCAAGGAAACTAAACGATCCAACAACACGAGTCACCATCAACGAGACATTTGAGTGAGCATGACCTCTCAACTTCCATGCTCGTTTATGTCAAACAAATCAAAACACATGTCCTGAAATTTGTTACAAATTTTATCTTGCATTAAACCTCGTAAACCTCTGTAACAATTAACAACGGTCACTTCTTCCCCGGGATACAACTGTTCATTACAAGTGTCTGTTTGGCAGCTTTCCAATTGAACTTTAACTGCCTCACATTCGAGCTCCATCATTAATTCCACACGTGTTTCTGAAACACTTTTGTAACTTTTCAATTACAAATTTCTCATTAAACTGTTCTATTGCTAAAGCAAACCTATTTTTATTTACTTATTTATTAAGCTCACCCTCAAGTTGAAGGGTAAAATCTACAACTCCGTGATAAGACCTGTCATACTGCATGGATCAGAATGTTGGGCTGTGAAAAAGACGGATGAAAAAAGATTGCATGTAGCGGAGATGAGAATGTGGAGATGGATGTGTGGTCTGACAAAAAAGGATAAAGTGAGGAAACTTCCTCTAATATACTCAATATTAGAGGAAGTTTGAAAATGGCGCCAGGGACAGAAAAGTTGAACGGGAATCGTTTTCTTGGTATGGTCATGTAAAGAGGAGGGATGACCCACATATATTACATTATGTGATTATATTAGATATGTTCCCGACTGGACGGTATTATATCTATTTTGATAAAATCTTACCGTAATAACAGTAATCTGTAGTCAGTACAGAGGAAATTTCTGTAGATTCAAGGAATGTTCATATTACACAGTCTCGATCTGTCAAAAACTTGTATTTGACAATTTGACATTAGTTGTCACGTAAATGAGATTCCGACTTGAGGATGTGAGGCACTGACAGCTCAATAATATATTATTTTTAATTTGATGAGCGTAGAAATTGGTACAATTACACTATGGTAATAAGCGATTCTCAAATATAGCTCTGGCGTACCATGAGCTGTCAACTCCAGTTCCGTCTTCCTATTTTTTGCCACAATCTTTTTTTAGAGTTAGGTAAATTTATTTTGTATTAATGTAAGATTTGAAACCTGTGATACATGAAGTGATGAACGATCGAGCAGTGGGTTGGTAAAGTCACACGATAGGGTCGTGGTAGACTAAGAAAGAGATGACGGGACGGTTTAGATTTCTTCCTTAGGAATTGACGAAAAGTGGCTTCGAGTTACAATGGAAGGACTGAAGGGAGACCTTTACCTAGCAGTGGTACATTATAGGTTAGATTTATAATAATAAAAAAATCATGAACCAACAAAATGATTAAGTCAAAATAATATTCTTCATTAATAAAAAATAGAATAGTATTTTGACAGATTAGGACTAAGATGTGAATTCGAGGGTTCTTTTTATTATGGGAACGGTACTTTTAAACTACTTCAGTTTTGACACGTGTCAAAATTGACAAATTGTCTCTGGGATAATCAATTGATTCCAATCATTGATTCTCTCATAGACAATTTTACGAACAACTTTTAAACGTTCTTAATTATGGCGATTGGTTTTCTGAGCTCGGCAGAAGTTTGATTATATCAAAGTTATGTCTGACTTCTGGAGTGTTCAGCACAATTTGCTGCATAGCCACGTACATAATATAATAACGCGCAGATTTGTTTTATGCGGGTAGTAAACTTGCTCTGCCATTGGACAGTGGCAACGAAAAGCTCTTGTGAGCAGACAAAATATTTGCTTAGAAGGCGATTATGCAAGCTATTCCTTTGAGCATTTGTTGTTTAAAGAAAAAAATAAGTGGAGCCACTATGGTCCGGGGATCCAGCTGTGGACTGTACGTAGGGCCTTTTTTGGTGGGGAAAATCATCCAATGACATCTCCCGCGCTTGGGCGAAGCGAGAGATAGTGTCAGTTATTGACTAAAAAACCCACCCTGTTCCTTCGTTGCTTTTCATACCAGGGCCGAGCCTTATTTTCAGAAACAGATCCTTGGTCCCAGTAGGCTTCGACCCTGCTGGGCCCCTACGACTGTACATAGGGCAGCTTTAACAGCTTCCATGAGTGTAGATGTCAAAATACGTTTGCTTTCTGTCCCACAGACTACTATTGTGCTTGAGATAGCATTATACACATATATTACATGAACTGTCATAATAACGTGGATTTTAACAAATACCATTTCCTTGACCGTATTATGCTCGGGCGATCGGTAGCGGCGATCTCTCGCGCCGGGCCCTGGTAACAACCATGGGCTCTCCCGCTCCACCCAAGGGCGGGAGATGTCATTGGATGATTTTACCCACCACCAAAAAAAAACCGTATTATGCTCCCATAAATTAAAAGCAAAATAAACTAAAACGTTGAGTTTATTACTGTCTAGCGACAACATAGCTCTCGTAAGTCTCGTAGCTTTCACCTTAAAATTGAACAATATGTGGAATCTTGAAATAAACCTGACCTCGATTTAAAGGAGCTGAGAACTTTATTTTAGTAATTGACTACCTCAGCGAAGTTTTCCAAAAAGGCTGGCTCAATACATTTACTACCATTAGGTATACACTATAAAAATATTAGAACGTATTACATCTGCATCGTAATGAAAAACAAAGTGATTGTTTTCTGTATCAAAAAAACTTGAAACTTTGAGAAATTGAGACTGCTGTACAAAAACCAAATAAAAAAATAACTAGGTAGTTATTTCATACGAATCCAATCCTGAGGAATGTACTAAAGAAACTGTGCATTTTTCTGGAGTAAAGAGTGAAGTGAAGAATGACAAAGCACTCTGTGAAAATTTTCAAAATGTCTAACATGCAAAACATTTTAGCTCTTCAAACGATATTTAATTGATGATAATAACTGATTTTACGTCTATTTCTGAAAAAAAATCTAAATATAAAACGAAAAAGAGTGAAGAAGACAGCAATTTAATTATACGCACTGAAACTAACTGTTTAGCTGGTTTATCTGGTAACCTGTTTGTGTTTATTTATTTATTTCATTCTTTATGTACACACATACAAATAAAAGAAAAGAAGAAGGAAACAGAAAAATTGGTACAAATGATGCTATTTCTAAAGAAATCTCTTCCAGCACACCATCGAAAGGAGAGTTAGAAAATAGAGATGTAGACACCGTGTGTAACAGTAAAAGGAAAATTAGTACACACATTTGTGTTTGATCAAAGATCATTCTCTAACAATATTAAGATAATTATCAACCAGTAAGCTTTGGGAAGTAGCTTCGTTTATACGATCATTAATATTAATTGCATTATAACGATTAATTACAGATAATAGTGGTACAGAATGTTATCTACATTACCGATTTAGCCTTTATAATTAATAGGTTATTATAGTTACTATTTTGAATGTATTCAAGCACCTTTGAAGGCAACTTACTCCAATTTATTCGACTCAGTCACCATGACATCGGAAAAAAAAATCGAGTCGTAGATATATATGGTACTAAATAACTAACTACAACTCAAGTGCAGAAAGCTTTCGATTTCCTACCAGCACTTTTTTTAGGTCGTCGATCCCTTTAGAAGTCTGACGGTTCTTTTTAAAACTTGACGTCTGAAGAGCAACATAAAGTGGATCGACCTCACACTGGTCGTCCATATGTGTCCTTCAATGATGTATGTACAGCTTATTCACCCCCGCACTAAATTTCATGCCATCCTAACTCCCAGACAAAGTTCTAAGTAAACGCAAACTTACTTTAAACGCTTGTCGAAATTTCCGGGACATTAGACTGTAAAGTATCGGGTTTGCAGCAGTCGACAAATATCCATTGTAGCACAAATAATTCACGATTTTCCACACCTGAAAAAGTTGAAGCTATTTTAAATACCTATCATCAAAGTTCCAAATGCAATTTTGGTATCCGAAGTTTCTTTATAACTATTCTTTTTCTTATTAAAATTTGCATTTTTATTGCAAGGCGTTGATATACAATGAGATTAAATATACAATTTTAATTAATAGTTTTAATGATTTCTTTCTCAAAGGATATAAACCAGACGATATCAATGATACTCTGGAGGTGAACTAGTTGCCTATTCATGAGTTAGTTTTAGTTCTGGCACGATTTTTAAAGTTAAAGTTGAAATAACACGCATAGTAATTAACATATAAAGCGGGTTTCATTTCTTTCCAAATTAATGATAGTGAGTGATAGTTGACACATGAGATTGAAATAAAAAGTTGCCTCTTCTCTAGGAATTACTCCTGTATTGTGGGTGCGTTCACACACCTGCCCTCATAGCCAAGTTACAATCGTTTCGTTTAGCGCGAACGCTTGGAGTTGGTCACGCCCCCAATTCTTTTGTTCTGACGTCATCTCAACGCTCAGTCACGTAGTCTAGGGGGGGCTGTAAAGTCCCACACACAAAACACTCAAACTCAGAACAATTACCTGTAACCGTTAGAAATATTTGTTCCGTGCGAGAATCGAACCCGCGATATGCAGTGCAGTTGCCAATCGTTTAACCACTGGACCAACCGTTAATTCGAAGATTCAAATGTTCTATTAACGAAGTAGACGTGTTAAACCGACCCCAAATAGCATGGAATAAGGACAGAAAATGATGAAAATGCTCTAATTCTTAACCAACAAGATTTGGTTATTTCAATAATTATCTTCACAGATTTTTTATTTTTTTATTAAAACTTTAAGCACTAATAAGAAACTCTGTACAAAGGCCATAGACATCCGTAACAAAGGCGGTCTTAATGCCTTAGGCATTTTTTACCAGGTTACCTTAGAGTGGTACCTGTCAGACAGGTTCATCATCTACCCCGGTCATCAGGGGGAGTTGAAACGGCGAGAGATGTCGTGCGGTGTTCCACAGGGATCGGTACTAGGGCCGCCCTTGTGGAACATCGGGTACGACTACGTGCTGCGCGCCGACCTCCCCGACAGGGTCAGCGTGGTCTGTTACGCAGACGACACGCTGGTCCTGGCGCGGGGACGGTCGTACCAGGCGGCGGTCGAACTAGCGACACGCGGGGTTGCGACAGTCGTGGAGAGGATACAGCAGTTGGGACTCGAGGTGGCGCTACACAAGTACGAGGCCATGTGTTTTCACGGCCCTCGGAGCGCGCCACCTCCGAGCTCCCAATTAACGGTAGGAGGAGTTCACATCGGCGTCGGGTCGACGATGAAGTACCTGGGACTCGTCCTCGACAGCCGGTGGCACTTCGGAGAGCATTTCCGACGTTTGGCTCCCAGATTGAATCTGACTGGGGCTGCTCTCAAGCGGCTCCTGCCGAACCTGGGAGGTCCAGACGCCTCCTGCCGGAGGCTCTATGCAGGCATCGTTCGGTCCATGGCCCTTTACGGGGCGCCGGTCTGGGCGCCGACGCTGCGAAAGCGAGTGGCGGCCCGGCTGAACGCCTGCCAGAGGGTCATGGCCATTCGGATGATCCGGGGATACCGTACGGTGTCCTGCGAAGCGGCGAGCCTCCTTGCTGGCCTACCACCATGGGATTTGGAGGCAACAGTCCTTGCACACATGCATGACTTACGCGTGGAGATGCAACGTCGGGGCGAAACTCCGCTGCCGCGACAAATCGCGGCATGGCGGACAGAGTTCCGGCGGGATCTCATGGTGAAATGGCGAGAACGATTGTCGCAACCTCGTGCTGGGCACGCTACGATCGAGGCGGTAAGGCCCCTCTTTGAGGCGTGGCTGGAAAGGCCCCACGGCGTCGTCACCTTCCGTTTGGCGCAGGTGCTGACCGAACACGGCAAGTTCGGTCCGTACCTGTACAAGATTCGTGCGGAGACGACGCCCGGATGTCGCCACTGTGCGGAGCGTCCGGAGGACACGGTGGAGCACACAGTCGAGGTGTGCCCCGCTTGGGAAGAGCATCGCCGTGTCCTTGTGGGGGCGATCGGCGGCAGCGATCTCTCGCGCCGGGGTTTGGTTCAAGCCATGCTCCGGAGCGAGGAGGAGTGGCAGGCGGTCGCCTCCTTCTGCGAAGCAGTGATGCTAGCAAAGGAGGAGGCCGACCGCATCAGGCAACGGCGTACACGCCGCCGCCGCCGCCGGGTTTCCGATCCCGATTTCCGGCCACCGTAGGCGCGGGCTCGCGGACAGCGGGCAATGGGTAGCTCGCTGTCCGTCCGTCCGGTAACAGACCGGTCCGAGCTCAAGTCGTTTACGGCGCGCACTGTTCCCGCGCGCCTCAAGGAGTTGTCAGCAAACTGAAGGGGCCCGATAGGGCCGAAGCCTACTGGGGTCAAAGGGTATGTGAAAATGGCACCCGGGGCCCTGGGACCAAGGCGAAGAATGGAACGGGGTAGGTTTTTAGTCAGTAAGAGTCTGACACTACTTCCCGCTCCACCCAAGGGCGGGATTTGTCATTGGATGATTTTACCTACCGAAAAAAAAAAAAAAAAAAAAAAAACCTTAGAGTGGTGCAGAAATTTAACACGGTTTGTGCAACTTAATGGTAAACAAATTGGTTGCGCCAATTTGCTATGTTCCGCGATTTTGTTTTTTGTAATTTTTTTTTTTTTCCTAGCAATCCTATCCCTTCCGTTTATTTCCCCGCACGACCTCAAGAAAGGATTTGACATTGACGTTTGTGCATCGATTGTGAATGTGACCGCACCGCTAACACGCCCGCTCGAAATTACAAGAAAATTGACTATTTTCGTGATCCAATCATTCAGAGACTCCACAATAGTGCTGTGTTAGTGCAATACAGGACCTGGCAGTGATTTAAATGTGCGAAGACGAGGATCGGCCGGTGCCACGTGCAATCTTCGAAGTGCCACGTGCAACCAACGAAGTCTAAAGGTCAGTGCTCCTTCCCAATACATTTATTCCATGCCAGGCGCAGTATCTGCATATTGTTAACAAACCTAAGATCGCTTTTCAAACCTACAGTCCATTAAAACATCAAGCAAATTCGCGCAACCACAAATAGTGAAGAAGAAAAAAAATACTATATTAAATATATACTTAGATATATAGATACAATATTATTACGAGAAACGAATCCATTTTTTTTTTTAATAAATTGTTTTTGCATTCCGAGTGCAATAAGGGAATTAATATTATATGTACTTACATTATAATAATCCTCGTAATCAAATTTTGGTAACACCATCATAATGTGGAAGACACAATAAGGCGTCCACGACAAAAAGAAAGACGCAGCAACAGCCGCTGGAAATGAAAGAAAATTACAGTTTCAGTGCTATCTACTCTACATGTCATTTAAATTCTCTTCTTGTACAGATTTTGTTGTTCAAATAAAGTGGAATTTCATTAAAATGTATAAGTATTATAAACATATTTTCTTGCATGCCGCACTTTGATGCGCATATAAGTTTATGCAATTTTATTAGTTGCATTTTCTGAAAATTTTCATTTACTTGTTTTTATGGTTTAATTAGCTATTCCCTGAGGTTTCACACGAAGCTCTGGCTACTGCTATAATTTTATTAGCCTTCCTCAATAAATGGAATATCTATTACTTAAAAACAGTTTTTCACTTCAAACTAATTCGAAGTGTTTGAGATTATCGCGTTCAAACAAACTCACGCTTTATAAAATTTTAATTTGAAGAACGTTCAATTTTTAAAATCTGATTGTTTTTTTATCAGTTATTTTATTGTCACACTTAGTAGGTCGTGTTACTTCTCACTACAAAATAAACTCACTTAAGACGAGTCTAACTTTAAGTACACAAGACACATTGCACCCGCTTACACAGACCGTTTAGTAAAATAGTTAATTAACATCTCTTTGCGCAGGCACTTGAGCAAAACATAGTTAAGTAATAAAATCAAAACAAAGAGCTTCCATAAGCTTGAGAAAGTAATCTCTTTTTAAATCTTATTGCTCTTCAAAGAAAAGATTCCTGATTGAGTACTGCGTACAACTTCAAAGAGTTTTTTCCAGGAACTTGAGGAAGAAACATTACTCGTCAAGCCATTCTTTCTTATGACTGCTTATAAGCAGTAATTCTGTTGTTAATACTGTCTTTGGCAGCTCTGGTCTATAAGCAACAAAGCCCTGTGTCCAAATTATATAAAAAGCTGTCTTAAACAACTGTGAGTGAAAAGATCGTCGGTATTTTGAAGTTAAGAAATTTTCTATTAAACGTTCTATGCCGGTTATGGTTAATCGTCATCGTATGACGTCTACTATTGGACATAGGCCTCCTAGAAGTATTTCCACAATGATCAGTCCCGTACGTTTCGCTTCCATTGGATTCCTATGACCCTCACCAGGCCATCAGTCCACCTTGTGGGTGGCCTTTGAACGCTGCATCTTCCGGTATGCGGTCACCATTCCAGAATCTTTCGGCCCAATTGACCATAGATTCTGCGAGCAACGTGTCCTCCTCACTACTACTTAATTTTCATGATTCTTTGGGCTATGTCGGTAACCTTGCTTCTCCTGCAGGTATCATTATTCCTGATTAAACAATCAAGGAATTTTCAAGCATAGATAGTTGCGGTTTATTTCACATAAAAATATATTATTCATAATAAGTTTATACTAACCGATCATCTTGACCGCCTTGTCTCTGTTCTGTTTTCCAACAACTGGACTACTTCGCAATTTTTTCTGCGTGGTTTTTAGTTTGATTGTTATTTTGATATACAGCACCAATATCGTCGTCATGGGTATTACAAAGAAAATGAAGATTTCGACAGCGACCACGGTACTCACAGCTTTCGTCAGTGTGTAGTAACAGAACACGTACTCCTTTCTTTCCAGAAGATCTATGTAGAACACATCGGGGATGCAGAAACTAAGTGAGATGACCCATATAACGCCAACAATTTTGAAGACACGAGAATTCAACGCCAGCTTTTGCCGAAAAAAGGGTTTTGTCACGATGATGTAGCGTTCAATCGTGAAGGCAGTAATGATGAGTAAGCTGCAGTTACTGAACACGTCCCAGAGGATGAAATGTATTCGACAACCTACTTCTCCAAGAGGATAGAAGTCTGGAACAAATATGATGTATATTTCGAGGGGGATGAAGAGGGCGGTGAGAAGATCAGTGATGGCGAGGTTAGCGAGATAGCAGTTAGTGGGCGTGCGCATGGTGTGGTCCCGTGCGATCACAGCCAGCGTGCACACGTTGCCGATCACGCTCACAACCATAAGGATCCCCAGGATGAAGCTCACGGCTATCTTCACGGGGTAAGTGTCTTCCAAAGCGTTGCCGTCGTCAAAAAATGCCATACCAACTGGCCCGAAAAATGAAAAGGAGTTGTTCTCGTAATCGCTGTCATTTATGAACGACATTTTCTGTTTTTACTTCTCTCTTAATATTTCTCAAAAGTTTTCATTTATTGTTTTGTGAATTAACGATCCCCCTTTGTTTAAATAAATGGTGTGTCCGTTATACTTATTGGCTGTGCACAGTGTCGCTCTGGCTAGCGATAGGGAAGTACTGATAAAAAATAAATTTGGTCAGGCCTTGACGCGCCCCTATACAGTATGATGTAAAGCGAAGATTTTTATTTTGTCTTGTTTTTTATAATATTATATAAGTTGATTGAAAAAAATAAAATACAATTTTACTTTTTTATGCTTTACTATGATATGGTCTACCAAATAAATGAGCTGCTCATTATGTAAAGCAATTGATATGCCACAAACGTTTATTTCTTCTTTCTGGTACAAATTAATCCCATTTGCAGAAATGAATAAACCGAGCTCATTTGTTACTCGGCTGACCGACCGTTTTGCAGACCTGGGAATCCAACCCAGTACTTCGTTAGTGGCTTTAACAGAATACACGAGCGGATTATGTACTACTACTATAAATCGAAACTTACGAACAAAGAGTACTTACCTACAAAATTACTTTACGGCCTGATTTTTTAAATGTTCAGAAACTTTTGACTGAGAAATAAAAATGGCGATTTGTCCACTTTTGTCTATTATAATACTAGTTATAGTTCGTGGTCACTGTATTTTGATATTCCAAGGGAATATCCTATCAGGATAAAAAATTGATGACGTAATACAGTTCGTGACTCATCCATGTGCCAAGTATAAAATAAATCCGTAAAATCGGTAGTGTCCGTATTTATCAACATGTAAAACTGATTACTTGAGAAAATTAACTAAAGTTAACAAAATTTGAACTTTTTAATGAAGATTTCTAACCTCAATTAATGACTTAAGGCCATGTTGTACTCATTTTGAACTTTTTTAAACCTCTGGAAATCCACAAATATAGAAGAGAACACAATGAAAATTAATTTTATTAAAATTGACTATATGATCAAGCGCTTGGCAAAAAATGAAAACATGATATAAATTAGTTTTTTATGGGTTAAAAAAAATCGCGAATCTGACCCTTATTTACGATTTAAAACGTATTTATCTACGAGATTACGTTACGGAAATATCTGAAAGTTACAAAAAAAAATGAAGCTTTTTAAAAGCGCTTTGCAAAAACAAAAATCTTGAACTGTTAGTTTTTTTTTTTATTTAAAAATAAAACCGGTGTTTAGGGGCCGCGAAGTCGACATAGTCTCGAGCGAAGTTCATACAAAAAAACAGTGACTAGAACCGGCCCTTAATGAGAAATTGCTTAGCAATAAGTAATTACTTCATTATAAATACGGGTCTTAGTATGGTTGTCAAACAGCCATATTAGTTCTTCAGATCAGTTCTCAATAGAAAACAAAAAAAATAGTGGCTCCGAAAGACACAAACGATAACAATGTGTCCCTAGGTTTATTCCTCTCATAAAAACGACACGTTTCATGCCTTTTACGCCGTGTAGCTAAGATTTTACGTTCTCACTAGTACAAGTATGACATTAAGCGCAGCCAACTTTGCTTGGGCAATTAAGTGGAAGCCTCTCTTTAGTGCCCTCGTTAACAGTTATAAAACCAGACTTATGAGGTAAGTCAAAGCCCAAATAGAAAGATGCAAATGCGGTAAGTTTTTACTTTCGATGATTTTGTAGTTACCATTTGAATGTGTGATGTTTAATCTAGGTTTTTTGTTTGGACATCGTCTCTTTACTTTGACAAAGTATTTACTAACAAAAAAAAACTTAAAATATGTAGAAAACTTAAATATAAATCAAACTATAAATTCTTTTATACTAAACCTAACTATGTACATATCATACAAAAACATGAACAAAATACACTTAGGCGTCAAAGTACTCGTCCAAATCGCTATCATCTGGAAATGTTCCCAGAAGGCTGGCAGCATTGCCACGTTGAATGGCAATGCTAATTTTTTTACTTTCACGCAGGTGCAGCAGCTGGCAGAACTTAGTCTTATATATATTATTATATTATTATAATAAATATTATAAAGTACCGAGTATTTTTTTGGACAGCGATCTGTGGAATGTCTAATGATGTGGCTACTTTTTGTTTCAGGAAAAAGTGCGGATCTTGTGGGATAGACCACGGCAGTGAGCTGCGGAAGTAGCCTAGTATCTTATTCCTACAGGTCTTTATAGAACTTTTACCTAGCTAACTTCTATAGGTTAGTCAGCATCCTTTAATAATGCTCACCTTCGACGCAGGTTCTCACCAAACATGGCCAGTTTGGAAAGTACAACTGTACAAGATTCATGCGGAGGTGATGACCGCGTGTCGCCACCGTGTGGACCGCCCGGAGGACACTGTGAAGCGTGTCCCACTTGGGAAGAGAATTGCCGTGTCCTTGTGGGGGCGATCGGCGGCGGCGATCTGTCGCGCTGGGCCTCGGTACAGGCCATGGTCCGGAGCGAAGAGAAGTGGTAGGCGGTCGTCTTCTTCTGTGAAGCAATAATGCTAGCAAAGGAGTAGGCCGACCGCATCAGGCAACGGCGCACACGCAGCCGCCGGCGGGATACCGATCCCGATTTCCAGCCACCGTAGGCGCGGGCTTGCGAGCGGCTAGCAATGGGTAGCTTGCTGTCCGTCTCCAAGCCCAAGTCGTCGACGGCTCGTACTGTTCCCGCGTGTCTCAGATTTGTCAGCAAACTGTAGGGGCCCAGCATGGTTGAAGCCTATTCTCGGGCCTTGGGGAAGTATGAAAATGCATACCAGGGCTCTGGAACTAAGGCAATGAAGGAACGGGGTAGGTTTTTAGTCAGTAAGAGTTTTACATTGTCTCCAGCTCTGCCCACGGGCGGCAGATGTCATTGGATAATTTTACCTACCATAAAAAAAAATGCTAAACTCTTTTTTATATAAAATAATGCCTAAGTACTAGATTATAGTCTAGAATAATCTTACAAAATCTTTAAGCTATGAATAAAAAAGTTATGCCCTTATTTGTGCCAGATTGGCTAGTCAACATAAAAATATTTACAAGCCTATCTACTTTTTAGGTTTCGACGTTTTTTTTTATCAGCAAGTTGATACTTACATCTTATATTTTGATGGTATATACTTTGGATATTAAGAGCGACCAAGCTGAGATACATTTCTCGATAGAAATGAAAGAGCCGATGCTCTCACATGTTCATGACATTATTACACATCTTTCCCGAGATAGTTTTAGAAACAAATATACCTTGTGGATATTATCTAGTTTTCTAATGAAATCGAAACATAAATATGTGTAAAAATAATCTAGTAAAGACCTCTTAATAATCTACTATTTTACATGAACTTTAAATTAGCCCTTTATAATATGTTTGTAAATTAAAAAAAAGGAAAGAAAAATATATAAAAATCTTGCAAATTAAATAGAAATTTTTAATAATAATTAATTTTAAAAATAATGAAGGCTTTAAAAAAATCGGTTTTCCTGGAACTTTGTGAAATATTCGAGTGAGTGATAGAATAACCGAGTGTTATCTCTTTTTCTTCGCGTTCCCTCTTTATCAAACAACGCATAGCATAACATAGCATAGCATGTTCCCACTGCTGGGACTCAGGCCTTCTCTCTAAGAGAGGGAATGGGCCGTAATCCACCATGCCTTTGAATTTTTGGTTCTAGGTTTCCTCACGATGTTTTCTTTCACCGTTTTAAGAGCAGTGGTGATTAAATAAATTACACAAAGTAATGCTGGCTGGATTGGAACCCGTGACCTACGACTCGTAAGTCGGGGCCGTTACCACTCGTCAAACAATGCGTCCAAATGCAAAAACAAGCTTATGAACTATGCTCCATTTGACGATAGACGGATCGGGAAGATGTAGGTAATGTTGGAGAAAAGCAACTTAAGTGGGCCTCTCTTAAGTTACATTTTCTTATACAAAGGGCTCAGAAATTAAAAAAGTTTGTACTAATTCTCTTCGTTTCGATTCGATCCTGACTCAGCGTTCTTTACATTTCCCCCCAAATTGTCACCTCCAGTATTACGTGGCACATTTACAGCGATGCAGAGAGGTGATAAAAAGAAAAATATCGGAGCTCTAAAACATTTCTTTACTGTTATTACGATCGTCGCAGCGTCGATTACCTTCAGTCGATTTCGATCTTTAGAGCTTCCAGTACAAAAGACTGGGAAGTGAATTAGATTTCACTTTATTGGATATAAAATTATATTCAAGTGGATATTTATTATTGGAGAGTTAAGATCGGCATTGTAGTAGAGGTGTACAGTTTTCAAGTAAGAAAATACCTATTTCGCGGTTTGCGTTTTGCGTCTTTAACGTTCGAATTTTATTTTCTCGTGGAAACCAGAGACAGTCATTTCACAAGGGAATTAAGAGAGCGTAAACATTTGCGAAGCGGAATCGGTAAAATGAAAGAGTAATTTATGAATCCTGTTCGGAATTTCAGGGAAGGCAAATTTTCCTGATGCATTATGTACGAGTATTACGCATTGCATTATTATTCACTTGCCGTATTACATTTTAAAACGGGTAATTTTTTTTGCACAATGATAATATAAAATGTGTCATTTTGAATATTTTATAGGTAAAACTAAAATTGCAAAAAAAATGTATCCTATTAATCATAATTCAATAAAAAAAAGCTACACCCTGGTTATAAAAGTAATTGAGTTGATCTAAACAAGCGCTCAAATTGCGGCAACCATACAGTGCAGACACACGGTCACCCCTAATTGAAATTACAGCCTGAAGATACACACACAGCTTGAAGTCAGTAGCGTCGTAGTACAGTGGGCGGGGGGAACCAACTGATGATTTGTAGTTGATTGTTGTCTAGTTTTTGTCTGACAGAATGAAGAGGATTCTATGTCAATACAAATTATTTTTGCTGTGCCTACTGTGTTACGTAATTTCTTCCGCTTTTCAGGAAATGTCAGATTTTTACTAACTAAGAACCTTATCACACTAGCGGTTTGCGAGCGGCTGCGGAACGGGGCTGGCCCGCAGTGAATGCGTCGCGAACACGCTGCGGCTGCACAGCGAAGACGTCGCAGACACGTGGCAAATTCACAACGTTTTCGTTGCGTGTTTGAAGCAAGTTAACGACGTACAATACACTAAGTAACAGCGGCGATCTCGTTGCGCGTCCTTAATAAACTTGCTGCGTATGAGCGGTGTGTTCATTGCGTGCCAGTGACGTATTCGTTGCGCACCTGCTCCGCTTTGAGGACGCTCGTATTCCGCTAGTATGATAAGGCTCTAAAGCCTTCGCATGTTCTTCAGTTCCCTTTTGCGTGCTTAGAACGTGGTGGTTCTTTCAACAGTCCTGCAGACCGCATGCTTTGACTTGTCCACCAAGCAAGTTCCATCATCAGACCATCAGACATGGTGTCCATGCAAACGTTTTGGAAACACATTCATAGTGCGTAGCTATAAATATGTGGAATTTCCTATTGAAGTTGTAGCGACATCTATGTCATCACAAATGAACTAATCCTGCATCGCGCAAGTAAGATTCGCGGCGCGATTGGAACATATAGAACAAACCCGAAATCATCTATCGGGCAGTAGCCCACCAGATATAACACCTGTCTGGTCGGAGGATCCTCCCTTTTCAACGGAAGTGTGTGGGACTTTACTCTCTGTTCCGCATACCTCCAAAAAGTCTTTGTTCCTTCAACGTAGGTTATTTTAATGTCATTATTTGCTGTTATAGCGGCGCGGCAGTAGACACAATCGTACCTATATTTAATCATAGTCGTCACAGTGAGTGAGGTAGACCTTTTATGAACAACGGACCACGGAGGCTTAGTAATAAGGGCTATCACCTTTCGGGTACGGAACCCTACAAATGATGATGGCGCGTAGTGTTCCACGCACTCTTCAAAGAGATGTCAGCAAAACCGTAGGGGCCCTGCAGGGTCGAAGTCTACTGGGGCCACGGAACCCCGGGGCCCTGGAATGAAGGCAATGAAGAAACAGGAGTGGATTTTAGTCAGTAAAAGCTTGACACGCCCTCCCGCTCCGCCCAAAGTTGGGAGATGTAATTGGATGATTTCCCACCTAAAAAAAAACTATTTATCAACTTTAACGTTTATAACACAAGTGTGATGTTAGCATTGTTTTATTTGCATAAGGATTTGTAAAGTATTTTTATAATAATAATCATCATCATTATCATCAGCCTTTTAATGTCCCCACTGCTGGGATAATGTTAATATTTATATGTAATAAATAACATGTTTGAAAAGAGTGTCCATGGAGTTTCTTGCACATTCTTCTCCATAGAGATCTACGCTTTGGAATACGTGCGATTATCATAAATTTTTTCTGACAGATCGACTTCCTGACTTTTCAAAAGTGCCTGTAAATGGTTTATCTATATATATATATATATATATATATAAATAAAACAAAGTCGTTTTAGTTACACTACATTTATAACTCAAGAACGATTGAACCGATTTGGCTGAAAATTGGTGGGAAGGTAGTTTAGAACCAGGATGACGTAGGATAATTTTTAACCCGTTAAATAATAAAAAAAACTTGCTCATTTATTGGCATAGGGTAGAGTAGGGTCTAGAGTACAGCAGAGTAGAGCTGGAGCGAAGCCGCGGGCAAAAGCTAGTTTGAAATAAAATGCTTTGAATCTTTGAATCACACGAGTATTTTCACTATTTAAGTTTTTGACTTGAAGATTCAATATTTTGTAGAAAGATAAACAGGCTTACTACTACTTCATAGGCCTAATATGGTAAATGGGCCTTATTGTGTCGAATGTCATAATCCTAATGCATGTCATCAGGCTGCCTCGCCCACACTTACATAATTAATCACAAATGACAAGAGAACCTACCTACCTATATTGTGTAGTTGTGCCTATATATAGTTCGAAAGACGTAAGCAGGGTTCGATGACTTATTGGCCAAAGGATCATTAATTTTGCTTACAAACAGACCTTTTGTTAGGTGGAGATTAAAATGGTTGCTTCTTAAGAAATTGTTTCCCGTTTGGACGAAATCCTGCGACGGGCTCTGGTTTAAGTCATGGCCTGGTGCAAAGGGGAATGGCAGGCGGTCGCTTTCTTCCGTGACGCAGTAATGCTAGCGAAGGAGACGGCTGTATGCGTGAGAGAACGGATATCTTCATGTCCCAGCCGTCGCCATTCTAACCCCGACTACCAGCCACAGTAGCCGCGGGTCGCGGGCTTGGTAACCGTCCGGATCAAGCACAAGTCATCGACAGCACGTAATGGTCCACGCACTCCTTAAAGATGTCAGCAAATTGTTGTGGTTCAGCAGGGCTGATGCCCCCTAGGACCGCTGGGATTTTCTGAAAAGGGAACCCGTGATTCTAGAATGTAATGAGCGACTGAAGAACACAGGTGTGTTTTAGTCAGTAAAAGTCTGGTACGTCCTCCTGCTTCTCCCTAGAGCGTGAAAAGTCATAGGATGAATTTCTACATATATTTTTTTAATGTTTTTTATTTAATTTTTTCACTCGCCTATTCTATTCGACTCCCAGGTAAAGACCCTCCCCAGTCCGAAAACATGTCGGGGGCCTGCTATCCGTTACAGTTTTTGCATTGTTTGTCTAATTCGTCCTATCATCTCCTTCGTGTTCTTCTCTATACATGTTAGGCCGACAGTTTCTCTGGCATACTGTAAACAAGTCCTGTCCAGTATCATTTAAGTTGGGCAGTATTTTGAGTCACATCAGCTGTCTTTGTTTTTGAGTGCAGTATAGGGTTTCAAACTAAATGTACTGCAATTCATTTGTCTTTGGAAAATACGACATTTATAGACTTTTGAGTAATATTATTTTAAAAAAATCTAGATGTTAGTTAAAGACCAAGAATTCTAATTTCACGAATCGTATCTACCTTCCTTACTGTCATCATGTATACTTCCTCACTGATAAGACTTGTAATTATTCTAATTTGTACTTTTTTTTGGTAGAACAATACATTTTTTTCTTTTATGTGTAATAAAATCTATCTCTACGATACGCGTAAATCTTGTTAAGCTGAATTTAATTCAACCCTCAGTTAGCAATGTATAGCGCAATAAATTGATAATGATTGGGTAATTGACCTAATTGTGATAAAATTGGGTCAATTACGATATTACCATCGAGGAGATGAACTGTCCAAACTTTATCTTGTGGAAATTTTCTTGAAGATGGGTACATTAATCTACTAAAATACCAACATGTTACTTCAAAGATAAGTATCTAGTTAATTATTTTATTTCTTTTTCTAGCAAACCGTTATACAAACGTACAAAAAGACACCCTTTGTAAGAGCTGAAAAAAGTATAAACAAAAAACTTTTTGGGAAAATATACTACTAGAACCTAAAGATGTTTTTGTATGCAGGTGATTCTCTCCTAAGTTAATAATTCAAAGATAATAAATTATAAATAATAAAGGCGATTGTAGTTACGCAAAACTCAGACTTATTGTAATAATAACATGACGTGATTCACACAAGAGATTATGTAATAAAAACTTAATATGACAAAATGTTCGCAAGGTCAAGAATTGAATAAAAATAAACAGATAAGAAATGTATGAATCTGTAGTGTGTTCAATCAGTCGCTTTGGCAGGGAATGTAA
This sequence comes from Leucania comma, assembly GCA_958295575.1. NCBI lineage: Eukaryota > Metazoa > Arthropoda > Insecta > Lepidoptera > Noctuidae > Leucania > Leucania comma. The sequence goes on from OY282469.1 coordinate 10,770,465, forward strand.
AGCGTCTAACAGACTTGAGGGGCTAATGGTAAATTCTATTTGAAGTCATTCGGAGATTCTATTATTATTCTAAGGCTCGAGGGAACTCGTAGAAGAAAATAACTAAATTCAATAATCCATATGTAAAGAAATAAGCATTTCATTTCCTACTGTTTCCCTATGTATGTAGTAGGTATTGTAGATACGTAATAGTAACTATTGGTATCTACTTATTTGAAAGTCTTTTCGTAATCATCAGGGGCATAAGATTTAGTTAGTTATTAGTAGGTGTACAACTGGCGTTATAAGAAAACAATATATTATTTTAGAATTATTTATTGTATTCTGTCTACAGGAAACAGATGGGCATCATTTGTTAAAAATCTAAAAATTAATTCTAAAAGTCTTGATAGCCATTATCACTGCGAATTATAAATAAAATAAATAAAATTACTGTTATCACATTTCCCTCACATTTAGTATAATACACGTACACCCTTCGATCTAAAAACTAATAGTATTGGATCAAACGGGTTCGGTTTGATTATTCAGTCTTCTCTGGGTTAATAATAGCTGCTAATTTCTTGTCCTCTTGCTGGACCTCCTGGTCATCCCAGCCCCACACGGGGTGGCTACCGTCACCGGTTCTCTTTACGCGTTTTTGGATGACGTCAGTGGACACAGTCTTGAGGTCGTATGCCCATCCGATAGCAGCCATGGCATCAATGAAAAGTTTAGTAAGGTTGAGAGAGTAATTTCCAAGCTCAGCAGTCTTGTAGTCCCAGGGGAAAGTGTGATGGTAGTTGTGGAAGCCCTCGCCGAGTACAACGAGAGAGACGGGTCTGGTTTCCACGGGGTTGATGTTCTTGTCGTAAGGCTTGGCGCCCCACAGGTGGGCGGCGGAGTTCACCAGCCAGGTGACGTTCAGTACGTATACGTAGCGGAAGATGGAGCACACGAAGTACGCGTTCCACAAGGACTCGCCCCACAGCGTGGGGATGTAGCACGGCAACACGAAGCAGACCAGGGGCATGAGGATCAGGTAGTGTCTGCAAACGAAACGATAACGCCATAAATAACATAACAGAGGAGCACACTAGAGCTTACAACCACTATGAGAAGCCAAGGAATGCGGTCGCTATGGCCGAAATCGGCTCGATGGTATCATCAAGTAACATAGATCAATCGTGAATCGTTTCAAAGAAATTAGCAACTCAATAATGTTTTTGCTTTAACAGTTTAGTTTATTTTCAGATATGCTCACATAAAAATAAAATGGTCTTATTTTAAGATAAACGTGTACAATAGACTGAATAGAGATTTATAATATTGTATGTGTTTGAGAGCAATATGTTTCGAACATCCGTCGGCTTATTTTGCCGCGTGAATACAAATCAATCGAAACACGTATTATTAAACCACTGCCACGCCACATATAATATACTAACTTCTGTCGACGGCTTTGGCCGCGACAATTTCGAAAAATATCCTACAAGAACGCACTGCCAGGATAATAGTAGATTGTGTAATTAGGGGATAAAGCAATGTCTTTGAATTATTCTATTAAGATGTACGCAAAATTTCATGGCAATCGGTTCAGTAAGTAGGTAAGGCGTGAAAGCGGAACAAACAAACTCTCTTTAGCATTTGTAATATTAATAAGGATTTATTGCTTCCGCTTGCTCCTGTTTTAATTTTATTTTATTTTTTCTGTGACAATGGAAACCATATTTTTTCTTTGTTAGTGGCCAGGTTGATTTTTCTTTTATTGCGCGTTACATATTTTATTTCAAACCTTCAAAATGGCTTTGACGTTCCAAATTCAAATCACATTGAATTCCTAGGGTATTCCCATGCTACAGTAAATTCCTAGGACAGAATGACTTGCTTTAGGTGAGGCGTTGTGAAAGACTATTTTATCCAGGGCATGGTCTGCCAGGGTTACAATTCTAAAATCGTTCAGCCATTAAATCATGATCGATTTTCAAACATCCATACTTTTACATTTAGGTATTATATTAATCATTAAAACAAAAGTAGCGTGGAAGTAACGCCACCAAGACAGGTCCAGTACGTCCATTAAATTCCTGCAACCCTCGCCAGTTTATCGGTCCACCTTGTGCGACATCTTAGGGCCTTTGGCACGCAGTCTGGCAGGCTCCACTTTAGAACATTATTTAACCCTATCGACCGTCAATGAACAAAGTGCCTGCCTCCTACCACTTAAGTTTAGGGATTCTTCGGATTATGTCAATAACCTTGGTTCTCCTGGGGATATATTAATGCCTGATTTGATGGAATGGGTAAGGGGAGTGACATTCAAATATAAACTTACTTCTTCTGGAAGCGCAGAATGGGGTCGCTCTTAAGGTCACTAAGGTCAATGGTGTGACCTTTAGCCTTGATCTGCGGGTGTTTCCTGACCAGCAACCAGCCGACGTGGGCGAAAAAGAAGCCTCGTGTCGCGTTGTGGGGATCAGCATCGGTTTCCGAGTACTTGTGATGCATCCGATGGTCACGTGCCCAGTCGATTACGGCATCCTGGAAGAGAGAAAAGAAGTTGAGAGGAAGTTTTTCACGAAACAATATTATAAATGCTAAGTACGGATAGCTTTGCTGTTCGATTCCTGAGTCGGGCAAAATGGTATTCGGTTTTTGAACTCTATGGTAGCCTTTTTTTAGATGCTCCGGTTGATGGCAACTGTCTCGTGGTTAAGTAATAAGAACCCAAAGTTAAGCAACGTTAGTCTGTGGAAGGGGTGACCACCTTAACATACTGAGACTAACTTCTGCCAGCGGATTCGCTCGCATAAAAATAGGTTTCTCCATACTTTGGCCCCCGTTTCTCCCACCCCTTTAGGGGATTAATTTTGGAAAATCCTCGCTTGGTTGGTACGTCATCTTGTCACCGTCACCACCTTGTGCAAAATTTCACGCTCATAGTCATAATAGTTTGGTTGTGCGTTGATATGTCAGTTAGTCAGTCTACTTTTATATAAACAGATTTCTCCGATCCGTATATTATGTTAAGCCATATGTCCCATATCGTTACGGACAGTCAGAAGCCGTTGTCGTCTTTCCCAAATACTGGATTTTGGAGGTCTGCATGAACAAGATGATCCAATGGTGCACAGTCATATATTTAAGCTCTTTGTACATTCTTTTCTGCTCTCAATGTGCTGACGAACCTTACAATCCTACTGCAATATTCCTAATCGTTTTTTTTAATTTTTATTGTAGGTAAAATCCAATGACATATCCCCGCCCTTGAGCGGAGCAGGAGATAGTCAGACTCTTACTGACTAAAAACCTACCCCGTTCCTTCATTGCCTTAGTTCCAGGGTCCTGGTAAGTACTTTCATACCTCCCCAGAGCCCCAGAGTAGGCTTTGACCCTGCTGGGCCCCCACAGTTTGTTGACAACTCTTTGAGGCAACAGTGCGCGCCGTCGACGATTCTTTATCGGTGAAGGCGATGGATAATATTTATTGCTGTGTTATAATTTCTCACATCTGTTTCATTAATTTGACAAATCATTGTTTGTGTACATTGACGCTATTCAGTAATTAATTGAACGATTCTTATCATAATCTATGTTATCTTACTGTAACTAGATTTGTACGAAAGTAAACAATTGGATTTTTAAGGGAAGTACTTTTTACGATAATGATAGACATAATTAACAAATATCTACTTAAGTATCTAACTCACGTCCATGATTAGGAATCAATCGATCAATGAAATCAGTTCTTCGCATTCTAATACTAGACTTAGATAAGTTTTTAGCTATTTTATTTTGATTTATTTAATCTCAAGGCCAGTTGTTGATTAGAGAATTTGATCCAAGAACGTGCCAAACTTGACTTAAGGGTTCGTTGTGTCGATAGTTGGGTGAGGCCTACTTAAATTCTACTCGTAGTTACTAATTCAGACACTGGTAATGAGTTAGCGTTTTATTGTTATGTTGTTTAGTAGGTAACAGGTGTTTTAAAAATTAATAAATTAATCATGGCATGGTAATCTGTACAATGATTCTTATTTTTGTTTGTAATTAATAAACTCAAAAACTACTAAACCGATTTTATTTCCGATTATCTCTCATTAGTAAAATGTTACTTTGTCACTGTATAACATAGGCATTATTATATTATCATTTCAGCCAAAAGACGTCCAATTTTGGACCTAGGCCTCCTCCAAGAGTCGGCTTAACGCCCAGACCTGTGCGTCTTGCATCCATCGGATTCCCGTGACCCTCACCAGGTCATCGGTCCACCATGTGGGAGGCTTTCCAACGCTATGTCTTTCCTTCGGCCCCATTGACCATCTGTTTTGCGGGCAATGTGCCCTACCGCATGCCACTTAAGTATGGCTAGTATTTCAGAACAGCCCCCCTAGCCAAATTGCAATCGTTTCGTTTAGCGTGAACGCTTGGAGTTGGCCACGTACCCAATTCCTTTGCCCCAATTTTTTTCCGATCGTTCACGCTAAACGAAATGATTGTAACTTGGCTAAGGGGGCTGAAGCATATTTATTTTTATTAGATGTTTCAGCAACCAATCACCATAATTGATAAACTAGTTCCATTAGTTTCTCTCATATTATAATCTCGCATGTTGAATGTTTTCATTTAAGAATAATATTCCATTACTGGTATGAACGGCAAATTACTTCAGATAAAACATTGTTTATTATAGAAAGTACCGATGGATCACGTAGATCGTTACCTACCAATGATACATCAATTTTATTACAGTCAAAGGGTAATCGGCGATACTGGTGTTAAAAGGTGAGACTGATAACGTAAGTTCTCACGCGTGATAAGCGCATGCATGTTTGATAGATAGAGAAGACCATATCTTCCCCACGTGAATAAAATTCACAGGCGAGACCAGACCATACGTTCCCCACGTGGATAAAATTCACGTGGGGAATAAAGGTCTTATTTATTTTTGAATCCTAAAAGCAATGACAATTAATTTGATAGTTTTGTAGATTGTCTAACGATTGTCTTGGTATAATTGGGTAACATAATCAGCCTTGTAATGTTCCCACTGCTGGGACGCAGGCCTCCTCTCTAAGAGAGGAGAAGGACCGCAATCCACCAGCCGAGCCCACTGCGGATGTGTGGAAGTCCCATCATTCTAGGATATGGCGGTTTTTTCACGATGTTTTCCTTCACCATTTCGAGAGCAGTAGTGATGATATAATTTACACAAAATATTGCGCCTGGCGGGGTTTGAGCCCGCGACCTACAACTCGTAAGTTCAGGCTATTTCCACTAGGAAACTATTGGTTCTCAAATAATACCATTGTCAAGGATAAAATTTAGAGCGGCGGGTTTCGAAAGAGTTCCTTTGACTCTGGAACGCAAACAGCAAATAAAGGATACAGGCTGTTTCTAGCCTGAAAATAAGACTTTTACACTCCCTTCATGATTGATCTCAAAATAGACCTACTAAACTATAAATTCTAGTTACCGGATCGATAAAGATGATCGACGAAAATTTAACACCAATAAAGATGGTACTCTACCTCATTACATCTCTCGACCTATAACGATAATGTTGAAGGTGACTTTAAATATCTCTCTAGGAATTTTCCCTCTTTTCTAGAAAATACATTGTGATGCCTTTAACTACGTAAGACGTTATCATTCACGCAGACATTTACTATACGTCTTAACCTTTTGAACCATAGACGCACGTGCTTCCATATAGGAAATTATAACGAGACACGTGTCTTTTCATGAGGCCAATGTCCATGTTAGCCCTCTATCTTCGACGTCAAAAATCGTTGATGATAAAAATTTAAGCCTTTTTAAAAATTCAGTTTTGAAAATCAATATTTATTAGGTACACAATGATTACATTAATTCTTTTGTTTTTGTTATTCTCTGATCTTGCATGAATAAGTGGAATTTTATCTTACTGGCACGTATTTTTTAGGTTTAATTTCCTTTGTTACTCGTAAGTATCCAAATAAGTGTAGTGGAGACAAAAATAATATGTTGTGTAATAACATAGGTACTTATGACCTTTAAAACATTAATATTCATGATGAAAAGGAATGGAGGATGCCTTTATGAATAGTTTATTTAGAAAATTGAAAGGAGGTAGTTCGACGAGTAGATAGAGGTCGTTGATAGTGTGACTATTTTCAGATTGGAATGAAAGAGGATTAGCTCCTTTTTGCTGATCAGGTTAAAAAGAGGATGATGATAACTTACTTGGAAGGCCAAAGTGTTGAAGAGCGTAAGGAGAAGTCTGAGTGGCAGACGAGCTTTGTATGACTTGTGTGCCCATAGCCTGTGCGCACCGGCGGTGATGCCCAGGCCTGAGCATATGTACAAGAACACAGCTGAAAACAAACAAACGAATTTATTAAACAACGTGTACCTTAATAAAGTCTCATAAGAGGAGGCCAGGCATAAAAGGCTTTTTTTTACGTGAGAACTCATCAAATGACTTCTCCTGCTCTGGGTAGAGCAGAAAAGGGAAAAACTTTTACTAACTAAAACCCACAATGTTCCTTAAGTTACTCTTTTTGCGAGGGCTAGGGTATTTTTAAAATCGTGCGGATTTCATCACGCATGCTTGATGACTCCGCACGCTTAACCCCCGCAAATGTCCTTTTCATACAAGTATTTGTTGTTAAGCGTGAAATACACCTCTGGGACGAGAGGCATGATATCGAGCAGAAGCCCCGCATGGAGAGCAAATCCGCATGCGTGATGAACTCCGCACGATATTATAAACACACTTACTCCTTTGTAAAATTCGCAGACCTAGCAGGCGTCGGCCCTGATACCATCAATTTTGTTCGCATCTCTTTGAGGCGCGCATGAAACAACACATGCTATTTGACTCGGGCTTAATCCTTACCGGATAACTGGACCGTGAGCTACCGATTGCTCGCCGTAAGCAAGCCCGCACCTGTGTTGGCCTGGGGTGGGAATCATCTATCAAATCCCGGGGGGTCAGGGCAGGCAGACAGAGGTTAAATCTATCTTGAAGTGGTATATCCAAAAAAGCAACAGGCATTTCATAGGAACGTCTTTATAAATCATTTTAATTATTTAAATAAAAGCATACCTAGAGGAAGACCATATTTTCCACTTCATAAACAGATTTGCTTTACCGTTGTTTGAGATCGCAACTTAGATAATTTAAGTATTTATTTCAAGTCTAAATTAATTCAACAAGACGATATTTGATGTACAATAGTGTAAAGAGAACGACATAATTAATTTCATGAATTTATTTCTATGAAAGTTTAATGTTCGTTCAAGTTTACCGCTAAGACGTAACTATATAATTTATATGATTCAATTTAGAACTGATTTTAGTAACAATAATCCGTTCTAACGAATTTCGATCACGGTAGCCAATCTCAATGTAGATTATCCACGTACGCAGGAGATATTATACTGCACGAGTGTATATATATAGCAAAGACCGATGCGCTCTCTGTTTCTTAAAGCTAGAACTGCATTAGACCGACGCGTGGCGTGGATCAAGCGTAGTTCTAAAAGTCTAGTTTCCATTTAAAATGTATGGAGACCGACGCGCCAAGATCGGCGTACGTGGCCCACGTGTGCGCAATGTGGTTCTAGCTTTATTCTCATAGTCCAATGACACTCTCACAGGACCGAGTTGGGGGGGGAGTGAGATCGGTTACAGAATTGCTCCTGTGCTTACCGTACTTTCTAAAGTACGGGGTATCATATCACCGATTTCCAGACTTCGGGCTGCCACTATTCTAATGGAAAAACCCAATAACACTTTTTGCCCAACCCGGAAATCGAACCCTGACTCTGCAGGATGATTGGCAGTCCAGTTGACTGCCGGTCGTGATGGTCCTGTATTCAGCAGTCGGGTTTGCAGCCATGAGACCAATGAGGCAATTAATAAAGTGTAACATTATGGAACTATTTATATAGAACATTATTTTTAGTAGGTATACGTGAAACCTGAATATAGTTTGTTCAAAATCAGGAACTGAATCGATTCCAATCATTTCTACACCATCTTATATTTTTTCCCAAAAATATTTAAAAAGGTCACATGGTAATGGTACCAGTTTAAACGAGAAATAAAATGAGAATACGGAGAATATTTTCAACAAATTACAAACAAAAGTTCTTCTATAATTTACACAAGATTGAATTAAAAAACAAAGAAAGGCATTCCATCAGCAGCCGGCCCACAAACATAATAACTTGAAAGATATCACACTAAGTTAAATAAGTTCAAAGCAACTCACCAAATGCACACGTCGTCCACATTGCTTTCGTTAGGAATAAATAGGCACCATAGACTCCTCCTATATGGAGCATTCCCATGAGGATGACATTTCTCCATACTATCTTCCACACTCTTTTCTCGGCCGACGGTGGTACGATAACTGGGGCATCTGTGTCCTCATTCACAACATCTGTTTCATATAGGACCCAGGAGCCACCAGTTTGCCCTTGAGGAGGCATATTATCTGCAAAAAAAAAAGAAATCCATAAGAAAAGTAATTCAGAAAATAAACCTACTTTAGAGAGTCTGCTGACGTTCCTTTCTTTTAAGGTCGCGATAATGTTAGGGTACCTATATCAAAACCAATAAAACTGTATGCCCATTAGGGTACAGTGCTCTCACCTTTCATTTTAGCGGATAATATAATAACAAATAATAATAAACATTTAATCGATAACGCTAATTAACTGTTAACTAGACCACAGGCCACAAAATGTTACAACGTCACATAACACACTCGAAAATATTTGTTTATCGATGCTTCCGCAGCAAATTCGAATCCGTTAATGACAATGCGTCATATTTATGCTAAAATTCTAGCTGTAATCTTTTAATACGTATTATCTAAGATAAGATTTTGATACTTTAATTTTAGACTGTCACGATATTTTAAATAGTGCTCGTATAAAATAGAAACTTTAAAGGAACGAAAGTTTGGGAGTTACAACCAAGATTCGATACCGGGATTCAAAAGATCCGTGCAAGATAAAACTGTGCCAAATCCGAGAAGTCAAGTCGGTAATATAATGCGGGCTACACAAGTTTCAGGTTTTATTCTTTGGTTAACTTACGTAGTTTGTGTGGATTAGGTAGAATGTATTAAAGCACCAGTTAAGACGTCTGGGCTGGATGGGGAAACTTTGTCAAGTGCACTGGATGCATAGCGTCAAATATATTTATTGATCTCGGAACAAGATGCGATTAAAACTTATCTATCACGTTTCAAAACAAAGTAACGGTCCATAACATTCGAATTAGTCACGTTTCATACTTGTTACATCATTAATTATCAAGGGGCAAACTATCTCCGAGTTTTCAATTTATATTGACCATTTTGCTATTGCAAAAAGATCTGGAAATAAATTAAAAGACGCGGCGCATTTTATGATACAAATAGATGGGTCAATCACCAAGCGTGGATCTACGTATCTTTAAAATCAATGTCCCAGGTGCATCCCATGAGTCACTTGATGTGTCTCTGCAAGTTTTGAAAAATTAAAGTCATTATATGATACACAAAAAGATATTAAGAATGATTAAATCAATACCTATGTGACTGACCCCGACATTGCGTTGCGTTGGCTTGTTGGCAGTGACAGTAGAGGCAGCGTTACAAGCAATTGCAACTCGTGAGAAAATGGTAGTGGGGCTAAATAGGATACCTAATACCTACCTATTATTTATTTATTTAGGTAGTTGAGAATTTGAACACAAAGAATTATTATTTTTCCAACGGAGCTAGCATATGATTGTAGTCTTTGGTCAACTGGACCCACTTGAAAGGGACCTGCAGGATCACTCAACCCATCACATTTTGAATATGTCGACCGGTCAATTTCATTGTTAGTACAGTCATCGAGTAAATTCCAATAAAAAATAAATTTTATAAATGAATCTGAATCAAGTGAGTCTGCGGGTCCAGTAGCGAGTGGGTCCAGTTGTCTTTACTCATGATTGTAGGGCTGAGATTGTACGAAACAATTACCGAAGCTCTCGCAAAAAAACAACAGAAGGAATTCATTTTCCATGCATAAAAAGCATTACACGATTATAATTTCATTGTAAACAAAAACCGAACTACAAAAGCAAAGGACGAAACGAGAAAGTTTTACTTCATCCATTTTCTATAAAATCCCAAACAGACGTTTTATTATATTCTTCTTTGCTCACCTCACAATGAGTACAAAAGAAACATTTTATAAAAAAACATGTGTACACGCGGTCTTATCGCATAGGGCAATTTCTTAACGACAACCTTTGGACGGACGAACGGACGAAAGGAGATAGAATTAGGGCTGTCAGTGTCCGAAATAAGAAATAATATTAATTAGACATAATAATAAAGAAAACTTAGAATAATAGCATAATCAGCTTTTTAATGTTCCAACTGCTTGAGTCCCAGCAGTTGGAACATTAAAAAGCTGATTATGGTCTCTTTTCTAGGAGAGGGAATGGGCCGTAATCCACTACGCGAGCCCGGTGTGGGTAAGCGGATATCACATGTCAGTGGTGATGAAATAAATTAAACAAAGTAATGTGCCTAGTTGAGTTTGAACCTGTGTCCTACAACTCATAAGTCAGGATCGTTACCACTTGGTCACCACTGCCACACCTTATAGAATACTGTATGCATACTATATCAATCAACGAATATCAAATATATCAAATATAAAATTGAGAAGAGAGAATAAAAAAAATGTGGTGAAAGGTAATTTCTTTTTTTATTTAATTAGTTCTATTTAACAACTTAAGCTACTAGCTAATTGGAAATGAAGCTGTGTTTTATAGCATGTTTCTATTAAAGTATTCTTAAAGCACCTATATGTACCTAATATATGTTATTACATAATAGTTTTTATGGGGGTTTTGTACCTCAAAAGGACAAGACAAAACCTCTATAGGATTACTTTGCTGGCCATTTGTTTGTTTGTCTGTCTAGATTCTCTCGAGAACGCGTGGAGTTATCAAGTTGCGAAGCAAAAGAAGCTGTGAAAAAATCAAACTCCTAAGTTAACGAGAAAAAAGGCACGGCCGTTTATGTCGCAAAAAGTATCGCGAATTCGCGAATATTTCGACACTCTCAAGGGAATCAAAATTCATAATGTACTACCCGTTGACCGAGAATCCTGAAATTGGCATGATCTCATAGTACAAGCGTAGAAAAAAAAAAACTGAAAACTGTAAGTTTGAATTTACAAACCAAAATAAAACATTTGACTGTACGCGACGCCGACTCGCACTTACCCGATTTTTTTTTATAAGCATGTATGTAGATATAATTAATCGGGTAAATAATGAAAGAGACACAAGAAACAATTAACACTAATCCACACGCAATAGCGATAAAAGCACTCAATAACAATGATTTTTAATAATTATCAGTTTGATAAAAATTTCTGTACACGTGTATGTGATTTGACCATTACATATTTACTGTATGGACTTTAAAAGAGACTTTGACCCCTGAGTTTCCCCGAGTTTTTCCCCAGCCAGGAAACACCGGCCTCATCTAGTTTAAACTGACGAAAAAAAAAATATTGACGTGTGAAAGAGTTTTTTAAAACGTATTTCCAAAATAAATATCCATTTACCATTATCATTTATCAAAGGATGCCGTAAAGCCGGAAAAATTATAGAAAATTGCGAAAACAAAATTAAGAAACTCAAATACCCATGTAAAGGTAAACAAAAAGCCAAGAACTCGATTAGGATCACATTTATTTTTCGCACAGCTAGAAGAGTAGATTTCCGGTCTTTGTCTGTCTGTACACAGGCAACACGCGACAGCTAAAACAGTGCAACAGCAGATGTTCGCTAAGAACTGATTTTACGAAACTCCACCCCTAAGGGAGTGACACGGTGGATCACACGGTAGAGAAGTGTCCCGCTTGGGAAGAGCATCGCCGTGTCCTCATGAGGGCGATCGGTAGCAATGATCTCTCGCGATGGGCCTTAGTTCAAGCCATGCTCCGGAGCGAGGAGGAGTGGCAGGCGGTCGCCTCCTTCTGCGAAACAGTAATGCTAGCAAAGGAGGAGGCCGAGCCCGAGTCGTTTACGGCGCGCACTGTTCCCGTGCGCCTCAAGGAGTTGTCAGCAAACCGTAGGGGCCCAGTAGGGTCGAGGCCTAGTCTGGGGCTCTGGGAAGGTATGAAAATGCATACCAGGGCCCTGGAACCAAGGCAGGGAAGGAACAGGGTAGATTTTTAGTCAGTAAGATCTGACACTATTTCCCGCTCAGCCCAAGGGTGGGATTTGTCATTGGATGATTTTACCTACCATAAAAAAAACCCCTAAGGGGGTAAACCGACTTTCACACGGGCGAAGCCGCTGGCAGTAGCTAGTATACTCGTATTTATAAAAGAAGAATCTGACTAAGGGTGTTTTTATTATCATACGGATTTGGTCCGCATGCGTATGTCCTTTTCATAGAAATATTTATTGTATACGGAATATGGACACAGGACGCGAGGCGGGGCAATCCCGCATGCGTGAAAAAAATTACTAAAAAACACCCTGACTGACAAATCAACGCACAGCCGATTCTACAGGGAGCAGGAGCGTGAAATTTTGTACAAGGTTTCCATTTATGACGTAGGCAAGCACTAAGAGTGAGAGAGAATTCTATATTTACGTTCATTATTTCAATCAATGAAAGGACCACGTACTTCCGTTGCCTTTGATTTGAAATAGTTAACTGAAGCGAAGGGGCAAGGGACGTAAGGTGGTACAGCGGAGTGGCGTGTGTTGGCGTTTTGTGCTGGCATATAGTGGTGCCGGCTACAAGAAGCAAACAGCGATTATTTGTGGAGTGTGGCGACCACTGTTTGAAAATGAAACGAAATAAATCGGTGGCGGCGTTTTGTGGTTGTAGCTGGTGGCCCTTCTACGACCAGGCTTTAAGTCAAGAGGGAATAGGTTACCCACTCCTTGACAAGCGTGCTCCATCGTGGCACAAGCGTGGTACATCATCGCTTACCATGAAGAAGTCATTCACGTGCCTATCAATGATTTAATTTAAAAAATCATTACTTGGATTTATAAATCTTTATAATCAGATTTAGAAAAATTTTCATACTGGAAAACTAATACTTTTACTTTTTAGTTAAAGACACGGGGTCAACTCGTTTCCCAAGATAAAACGTGACTATATAACCGCATCCATTATTTTTCATGTTAATTTTCCGAAGAATGCAAAAGCGCTGAAAATGGCATCGTTGGCGTCACATGCGTTTTATTTTAACACGTCATCCTACTGAAAACTTTAACAGGGGCGTAGCTACCGCCGTATCTGCCGTATCAATTATACGGGGCCCCCGCGCTACAGGGGCCCCACATAGGCAAAACTTCGCAGCAAATTATCAATAATCGTTTCGTAGGGTAAACCAAGCATTTGTAAAAAAAAACTATTTTTTTTTATACAGGGTTCCTTTTAGGAATTTGAAACGGGGCCCCTGTAGGACTTTTGATATGGGGCCCCTGTGAGACTAGCTACGCCACAGAACTTTAACATTGATTTTGTAAAGTAAAAGCAAATTCAGCATTAAATATTCATGATAATGGCTATTTGTACTTTGAACAAAATTGTTAAATGTCAAAAAAAAATCTAACCAGAATAAAATTCCTTAAAGAATCATGTCTAGTCTTGACCTGAAAAATTTCTAACGCGTCTAGTGATGTAAAATATCTTAAAAAAAAGGTTTTTTTTTGCTTATTTCGTATCGTTTAATTGAATTTTCAAATGAGGCCAGGAAAAATAGCATTTTCATTATTGTATCATTCTCAATAGACTAAGAAGAAACGAAACGAACAAGTTTTCTATTGTTCCAGTGAAACGGAACGTGTTTTGTACACGTTCCGTTTCACATAATGCGAAAAACTTATTCGTTTGTCATGTGGTTAATAAATGTTTAAAATAACCAAGTGGTATTTTTTACTTCACTTATTAATATATGGCTACTTACGATTTTTTATGATTTTATATTAAGGTTTGAAAAGAAAAATAAGTGTAAGGATGACGCCGGTCGCGTAAAACGAACTTCTTTAGCCGCAAGCGCAACGAGTGAATGACAGGCTGTCCTTTGTTTGACGTTTTGCAGTCGTTCGTTTGCTCTTGCTACGTATTGTACTGTGCGATTTTGGATTTTCTGATACCCTTACAACTTTTGCTTTTTCTACGGACTTCGATATCTACTACTCACGATTACTTTGGCTTTGTTACACGGATACCGATTTAGTGCTTTTTGATTGGGATCTACACGTTATCGATTTTGTTGGAAAGCACTATGGAGCCTTCTACGAGATTGCTTTGTATAAACTGCAACATATGTGTTAATACGCTTCGTCGTTATCGGGCCCTTCAGCTTGATAGTAGAGTCATCTCGCTAATTAGCACTTCGATATCTCCAGTAATCGTAAGTATATAACGTAGTAAATAACGATTTAGTATTTGTAAAAATACAATTATTTCCATTGTAGGCTTTCAAATCTCATAATTGATTGTTTTTCAGGTAACAGAAGAAGATTACATTTGTGAAGCGTGTTTTGATATATCCATGCAGACTATAAATGCTCAGATTCATGGAAACAATGAGTGTGATCCATCTGCTGGTTCATCTCGCCGTGGTCATACTCAAGTATGCCCAGTTTGTGGTCGATCATTGCTCAATCGTCAAAGTGACCACATACTCAAAGAAAACCCATCAAGCCTCACACTCAGGATGATCAACTTAATTCGAACTACTGTAGCACCTCGTCAGGTTTGTATATGAGTATTCAAACTCATTTTAAATTGCATGCAATTTTCTCTTTAAATATCTTCTAATCCATGCCATTACTAGGTATGTCACTGCATTTTATTACAAATATATTGTTTTTTGTTGACAGATATCACAATCTGATCGTGTATGTCATGCCTGTTGGTTGCGATTTAAAAGACAAGCTCTTTCAATTCAGCAACAGGATGAGAGAAGAGGCTTAGACGGTGATGAGACTCTTCAAGGCGAAGTAACTGGACAAGAAGTGGAACAGTCTGTTGATCCGGTCCATGTTCCAGAAATACAACCTCCGCTGCTCCTTGCAAGTACAGATGAAAGGGAATCATCTGTAGAATCAGGCCCAACTCCAGAGGTTCATTCGCCTCAAACCCAACCAGGGAGAAATCAACAATCAAGTAACATAACATTACATAATTATAAACGTGCTCCCAATACAGCATCTCATTGTGCATTTTATGGGTGTGAGAATCAAAATCTGCATACTGTGTCAGATGCACTGCGGGCTATCATTTTATCAAATTACAATTTTTATATTCCCAAACTGGCTAGAGTATGCACGGAACATTTACATGGTAACAGTTGGGATTCCCTTTATGCCAGTGAAAACAGCATGAGCGATTTTACTGTTGAACAAGTAGAGCACGTTTTCTCGTTTGTTCAAAAACACAATCATTTTCTTGATTTTTCGAGCATAGAATCAGTACAAGATATTGATGACCATTTATTTGGGTTTTGGATGGGCTTAACAAAAGCGAATTTTCTTAGTTTATTAGAAGAACTTCCCCGACTGTTGGAAAAACACAGGGGTATGTTAGGTCTAGCTGCTGTCTTGATAAAGATGCGGACAGGTGATTCAGACTTAAGAATATCCACATTATTAGAAGTTCCTCGCACTACATTAGAGAGGTTAATGCAAACAGCACGAGAAATACTGTTACAAGATTTTGTTCCATGTAATCTCGGAATAAACCACTTGTCGAGAGAACAATTAATAGGACACAATCTCATGATCCCAAATGGAATTTATAATGAAAATAATGAACAATGTATTGTGATGTGTGATGGAACATACATTTTTTTAAATAAAAGTAGCAATTACATGTTTCAAAAAGATACATATTCATTACACAAATACAGAAATCTGTTAAAGCCATTTTTAATAGTAGCCTGTGATGGTTACATTGTAGATTGTTTTGGCCCGTACAAGGCTACCACATCTGATGCAGAAATAATGTCTTCTTTGTTTGGCAATGAAAATTCCCCACTGAGACAGTTATTTTAGACAGGGGATTCAGAGACAGCATCAGCTTATTAGAGCATTGTAATTATAAGGCATATATGCCAGAGTCACTTTTGGAAGGCGAACACCAGTTAACCACCACCCAAGCAAATAGAAGTAGATGTGTAACTATATGCAGATGGGTGGTGGAGGTTGTAAATGGATATTTTAAAAGAGATTTTAGATTATTAAGGTTTGACCATTTTAATAAAACGGTACCAAATATGATGGCTTATTTCCAAATTGCTGCAAGTATAATAAATAAGTTTGGTGTTCGCCTTCGCAATAGAGCTGATGCTGCTCAAATACTTCAAATAATAAATGAAAGGATGCCCTTGGAAAATAACTTATCTAATATAGTTACAGAATATAATTTAAACCGCCGGGCATCCTTTTTTCAAAGCATTACAGCTGATAATACTAATATTGAGTTTCCCCGTCTAGAATTCAGTGAATTAATATTATTCGCCTTGGGAACGTACCAAATTCGTCAAGCACGTTCATATTATGGTGAGCATGTACGTTTCCATGGCGGATACAGAATAGAAGTTTGTCGAGACACTAATCGACTACCCGAGTTGGTCAGTGGGGAAAATTCACTTATAAAAGGTAAAATAAAATCAAGACATATATCAAGACGTCAGTACTATATATACATTTTGATTGCAAATGGTATTAATGGACGAGAAGGCATTATTGAGTATTGCTGTAACTGCATTGTTGGACGTCGCACTGTAGGTTGTTGTGCACATGTTATGACGTTGGTGTGGTACTTGGGTTGGGCCAGGCATGAAACCAATATTGTGGCTCCAGCTGCATTTTTAGATGATGTAGTTGTACGAGAAGACATTGAATAAATAATAATAAACTAAATCCTGTTTTTTATTTAATTTCCCTGTTTTTGCCAAAAACATGTAGGTAGGAAGGCAGCTCTTTTCGTTATCTATGAGGATCCAGATGATGATGGTAATGGCTCAAACTCAACTTCACCTCTCATGCAGCATGATGCTGTGAATTCAAATCCTGGCCAATGTGTCTTTTTCAATGCGTAGGTACTGACTTTGTAAGTTGATCTTGGATATCAATGAAGGAAAACAACGTGAAGATATCTGGGGTTATATAATAATCAATGAAAGTCAGAACTCGCCAACTCATTAAATAAATAGTATTTAAAACTCAGCATCGGCGGGATATTAGAAGAATTTAACTGCTGTTTGATCTGATTTGGTGATGACTGATTTATTTCTTAGTGATTGTTACTCTAAGCGATTAAAAAGCAATTTGATTTTAATTATCGTATAGTTTTTGAGGTTATAACAGCTGTCAATACTATCTGACAGCTGTTATAACCTCAAAAACGAATTTACTTAATAACTTTTTTCCCTGGCCTTTAAATGAAAAGATGTTAAGTTATTGAGTTATTATAAACAATAATTGTTTAAATGCTACACTATTTGTAGATAGACGCGCCCTGTAAAAAAAATCGAGTGACAGGTCAATCAATGTATGGACAGTGGGCATGATTCTTTGAGTTTCAAGTTATAGGTATAAACGCTTATTTTTTTCTACACAAGATTATAAAGCATTTGAGACAGAAAATTACGAGCGTTGTCTCAATTTTGGACACGTTTTTTACATAAATATATAACGCTAATGTTATGCATTTTTAGGGTTCCATACCTCAAAAGAAAAAAATGGAACCCTTATAGGATCACTTTTTGTCCGACTCTCTGACTGTCTGTGTAGCTGTTTGTCTAGACCATTTATCTCGGGAACACGTGGAGGTATCGAGTTGAAATTAAAACCAATTATACTCAGGTCTACGGGCCCTTGAAGAGCCTGTGAAGAAACCAAACTTAAACGAAAAAAAAGACACGGCCGTTTATATCGCAAAAAGCACCGTATAGTCGCTTATATTTCGACACTCTCAAGGGAATCAAAATTCATAGTCTACCCGTTGACCTAGAATCCTGAAATTTGACATGAAGCAAGATCTGATAACACAAGTATAGGAATAAATCTGAAAACTGTCAATATGTAGTTACATTAATTGGTTCTTACGATTCAAAAAAATCTTCGAGACTCGATTCGAGAATTGTTATTTACATAAGTAGTTTATAGGGAACCCTCAATGTGCGACTCTGACTCGCACTTGCCAAGTTTTTTTATTAAGTGTTTTTTTTTCGGTTGGAAATCATCTAATGACTCTCGCTTTAGGGCGGAGCGAGAGGGCGTGTCAGACTTTTACTGAGGTAAAAATATATTTGGTAAAATGTAGATAAGTCTCGTGAGAAATATCACAAGACTTACTCCACTCTCTGAAATGCAAGGCTAGCGAGAAACGCTGGGAAGAATAACAGCCCCCCTAGCCAAGTTACAATCGTTTCGTTTTGCGTTAACGCTTAGAGTTAGCCACGCCCCCAACTCCTTTGTTCGAACAAACGAATTAGGGGCGTGGCCAACTCTAAGCGTTAACGCAAAGCGAAACGATTGTAACTTGGCTAGGGGGGCAGAGCTAGTAGAAAGTGATGCAGACGAAGCTATTTATACAGGACGGGTGCAAACCTACGTATGCAAATACTTATTGAATGTTCGTATCTACAGGGGAATTGAAAACATCTGAAGAGGGTCTCTTCTAAATTTTATTGGTACCAACCTTTCGTTTTTTATTTTACATTTGTGTATTCTGTTTTTTTTTTGTGTTTTGACTAGATACTGAATATTGATTAATAATATTACCTTTTTTGAGGGGGGATATGTCAAATAAATCCATTCACTATTTCATTACAATAATATTGTGGTGGGGCGGGCACGCGCATTTTTCTGCACTAGTGTGGAAAAATGTCAATTGCGTGCCTAAAAGCGGTGGGATAAAAACGGGTTTTTGTCGGATCGGATTCGGATCAAACGTGCGAAACCACTCTAAAACCCTCACAAAACAGAACACTATTATGCTCGTTGGTCTCGAGGTCACGAGCGCAACTGCTGAGTGCAGAGTTTTAGTTTCGCTTCCCAGGTCGAGAAAAAAGTGCTATTGGGTTTTTTCATTAGGAAACTTCTGGCAACTGCAGAATAAGTTGCCAGAAGTTTAGCAGTAGTTGATATGATATCCCCATTTCCATCACCGTCACGTTAAGTTGTTGGCCCTGCCTGATCTTTACTTTAGATTGCTGTCTCATCGGACTATGAAGTAAAGAAACAGAGAGTGCACCTGTGTTTGCGCACACGTAGTCCTCTATAATCTCCTGTGTACTTGGCTCATCCATTGCGATTGGTCGCCATCATCGAAATTCGGTCAGGAGGATTATAATAATAATAATAATAAGTACCTAAATAAAAAAGATTTTAGAATTTATCGACTTTTCAATTTGGGTTAGGACAGAAAATACTAGATTACTAGAACTGTTTGAAGCGCCATTTTCTTCAAACGGTTCAAAATACGAACAGTGTAACTACCACATATTCGTTTATCAATGGGTATGACTAAAATAACACAATTGTTGCTATTAGATGCTGTTTCACGGATACATGATGATCGTGAATCATTTACTCATTACTCACGATTATCTAAGTGGAAATAATTAGGTATTTTTCTGCGTACTTGTACGCAGCAGGCGATTCTTATTGAAGTCAAAATTTTGCAATATTGAGTTCTTTTTTCGGTGGATAAAATAATCCAATGACATCCACCCTTGGGCGGAGCGGCAGATAGTGTCATACTCTTACTGACTAAAAAAACTCGCCTAGTTCCTTCGTTGCCTTTTAAACCGTGAGCACCGTTGCCTTTGCCTGATGCGGTCGGCATCCGCCTTTGCTAGCATTACTGCTTCGCAGAAGGAGGCGACCGTCTGCCACCCTCGTCGTACCGGACCATGGCCTGTACCAAGGCCCAGCGCGAGAGATCGCCACTGCCGATCGCCCCTACAAGGACACAGCGATGCTCTGCTCAGGCGAGGTACACCTCTACCGTGTGCTCCACCGTGTCCTCCGGGCGGTGCAATATTGAGATTTACATTTTTATCAATGATTTGTGTCTTTAGTTTTGATATTAACATTTTTAACATAATACTTTCTAAATTGCAATGTACTCGGAAATAAACTATTGCATATATCTTTATCTATGTCAACGGCCACGGGATCTTTAATAAGCACCTCTTTGTCAAAGAGTTACAGCCAGCCCATACGGCGGAGCCTGCATAGAGGAAGACGAGACGGTACCTCTTCTGCTTCGAAGCTATCCAGTACTCGCTGGATATAAGGCAAAGTAGGTACTTCGAGAACACAGGCACCCTCCGCGAAATGATCAATAACACCAAGGTGCTGCTAGCTTTTTCTTGAGGAGCTGGGGTCGATCGATTGACACATTTGTCCCACCCGTACGAAAAATACGCGCGTTACGGAAACCAGCCCGAAATACAAATACATACTTCGTTTTTATTCAATAGCCACTAAAACAGAACCAACAAAGAATAGTGCTGCATCTTCGAATTGTTCTTGTTACTTCAGAGTACAGAAGTGCACACAGTTTCAGACTTTCAGTGTTTCAATTTAATGTTTCACTTAAAAACTCTATCCGATACACTAACTTTAGTCTGGACTGCCTTACCTTTTAAAGTTTGGATTGCCAAGAATTGTGAAAATGAATAATAAAATATTATTTTTTTTAAACAAGCCTTATTGGCAAGATTTCTTAACACTTTTTGTACATACTCTTACATTATCCACACGACTTTTTTCATGCAGAAATTATACACAATACACGATCTTTTGTTTTTTTCTAAAGTGGGAAATTATCAAACAACTCTCGCTCTGGGTGGAACAAGAGGTCGGGCCAGAGGACTTTTACTGACTAAAACTAAACTAGTGCCTTCTGCGTTCCGTGGTAACTCTTTCGAATATTTCCGCAGCCCTAGCTAGCATCGGCCCTAAAAGACCCGTTCACTTTTCGCCTTGAGTTTGGTTCTTACCGGGTACCCGGACGGTGAGCTACCCATTGTTCACCGTCAGCAAACCCGCATTTACGATGAGGCCTGACGCCCAGGGCGTTGATATAAAGGGATCGTAGCCTTACATAACGAATTCTTTAGTTTCATTTACGTTTTTATAGTTAGACTAGCTTCATTCACCATCATCAGCGTGAACATAGAAAATAATTTTAGCTTATGATACACAGTGATAAAGTAGTATTCCACTGGTGAAAGAATTTTAAACTCGCCTTAACGTACGTAACGGCCTTAACTTACGAGTTGTAGGTCGCGGGTTGAAGTCTAGCTAATTATTTCATCACTACTACTCTCAAAATGGTGAACCAAATATACGACGACATGTGACAACCACCAACCCGCACTGGGCCCGCGTGGTGGATTACGGCCCATTTTCTCTCCTAGAGAGGAGGCCTGAGTCCCAGCAGTGGGAACATTAAAAGGCTGATTATGCTATGCTTATATGCACACGACCTTAGCGAAGAGTAAGAGAGAGATCTCGTTTAGGTCTTCAAACCCAATAGGTGACAGAAGAGCTGACGAGATGGAGTATTTGTTCCTGAATGTGCGACCTGGGCGGAATGAACGCAAGTTTTTGTCGGATATATTCGACGTTGGTGTTTAAAACATTAAAGGTCCAAGTAGAATTTGAGTTCATTCATTACAAATAAAAAAAAAAATACATATAAAAATTAAGTTTAAACTGTCTCTAGTTTTCTGCTAGCAGTCGATAGATGAAAAATGTTTTAAAGTCATTTTGATCTCTTAGTTTTTGCAATAAAATATTAAATCACGATCTAAATAATAATAAATAATAAATAAAAGGTAGATTGCAACACGTGGCTGGTACCGTTTGTGTCTCACTCGGTAAGCCCTGTTAAGCCTTAAGCTCGACATCCAATCACACGTGAAGGTGCGTTTACATTAGAGAGTGAGTGAGTGGATCTGATAATACGAAATACTAGCTCAAAAATAGCGAGTGTTGGCAGTTTATGCAGCCAAGCCAAAAAGACTTAAGAATATGTAGCGATCGGGATAAATTGCGAATGTAGCCGACCGCTATAAGTCGCTAGACGCCGAAAAACCCGAATGCCCGTTCGTGCAGCCTCGGGAATCATCACGAGGCCCCTTCAATGATCTCGTGTATTGATGTGTTGAGGTGACATGACTCGCCTAGCGCTCAAAGTTTTAAAATGTTTTGGAGTCACCGCAATAAATTTTTGAATGCGTTCCGTGTCATAACAATATTGATATAGTGACCACAGCGATAACAGGCGTTCCGATTCACTTATCGTGTTTATGTCGTTGTTGTTATCGATTTATAATCACTTGGAACGATTTTGATAGTTCTTAGAAAGTTTAAACAAGACGAACCGAATAACCGTTGTTTATAAAGACTAAAATTGACCTTCCGTCCTTTTTGATACAAACAAACCAAAAGAAATGTGATATGTCCTTTTGACAGGTCGCTTACGGCTTAAAGGCATGAGCAGAGTAAGATGGTGTCAATAATAATGTTATGCATGAGGGCAAGAAATCGTAGACATCGATGTAAATAGCGATTTTGACGATATACGGAACTCAGCGTTAGTAGCGCATGTTAATCTTATATATTTTGTACTTTTTAGTGTTCCGTACTAAAAGGGTAAAACGGAACCCTATTATTAAGACTGCTGTCCGTCCGTCCGTCTGTCTGTTTGTCTCTCTGTCTGTCACCAGGCTGTATCTTATGAACCATGACAGTTAGACGCTTAAAATTTTCTCAGATGATGTATTTCTGTTGCCGCTATAACAACAAATGCTTATTATATGTAGTAAAAAAAATATTTAAACGTGTTGTTTTTGCCGTTTTTTTTACTAAGGATGCTACGAGAGCCTTTGTACGTCCGACTCGCAGGTAGCCGATTTTTTACACTCTAAATCACAAAAGGTTGTCATTTAACCTAGTCTGTCGAAATTGCTATACTAGTGATGTGCACCATATCAAATTGATTTGATTGATCGTTGACATTCAACAGTAGTTTCGGTTGGACAGTAGAAGGACAGTTTTGTTGCAACCAGTGTGAACGAGCCCACAGATCCCATCTTATTTGCTAGAGGCAATATTGTTTAGGCAAACATAATACAGCAAAGTCTAAAATAATTTAAGACATAAGCAGCTTTAACTGTCAGAGTCCCGAAGACAGCCGAGCTTTGTGGTGTTAAACAATTCGGAAAGAAAATATTACGTGTAATATGCACACGCATGTGTGTTTGTGTGTGTGCGTGTTTGCACTTTCACGTGCAAAAATATTTGTCGTAATTTTTTTTTTTTTTTGATGAATCTTCTTCAAAAATACAGGCTTGGCCTAACTCAGGCGCAGTTAGTTGCACTTTTTTTATTCTTGCAGTTATTGTTACGACACTTATTGCTCAAATTTGTACAATTTTAAAGAGGAATAAAATTATTATTTATTATTATAATCTATCTAGTAACCATTAAATTCGTAGTGGTAATTGTAAATTTTATATCAGGTGCTTAATAATGCCATTTTTACATCATCTAAAATATACAACGGATTTAGAGAGGCTGATTTTGCTATTATCCGAAAATAAATCTGGAAGTTTTATGTCTAGTACCATAATATTAAAATTAGACATAACAAAGAAATGTCGGAGTACGGTCAATTTCTATAATCTTGTATTTATTAGGTTCATCGTGTTTTTAACTAATGTTTATCCGCGGTTTTGCTTTTGTGGTCTACTCATATTCCTCAGAGCTTCTTCTCTTGGCACAATGGCTGAGCGATTGGCTACTTTGCTGCATAGCGCGAGCTCGATTGCCACACGTATTTGTGTATGAAAGTTTGAATGTTCGTAAACGAATCCGTGCTACTGTAGAAATTCTTGGTGTGCGGCTACGTTTTATTTAAAATCGGAAACTGAAAACTGATACGGACCTGTACCTCTACCATGAGTTTCAAGCAATAGTATTCGTCGCTACTCGATATCGACGCCGTAAATATTTTGTATGGCAAATTTTG
Organism: Leucania comma; assembly: GCA_958295575.1. Taxonomy (NCBI): domain Eukaryota; kingdom Metazoa; phylum Arthropoda; class Insecta; order Lepidoptera; family Noctuidae; genus Leucania; species Leucania comma. The sequence continues at coordinate 10,794,524 of OY282469.1, forward strand.
CAGCGCCTCTAGCGGTCACCTGCAGAACCAAAATTTGCCATACAAAATATTTACGGCGTCGATATCGAGTAGCGACGAATACTATTGCTTAAAACTCATGGTAGAGGTACAGATAGTTGTGACTATCAGGTCCGTTTAAGGCCAGGCCAGCCGTCTTTAAGGCCAGGTTCTACTAATTTTTAACTTTTTTAAATCTCTACAAATATAGAAGAGAACACTATGAAAAATTATTAATTTACTATATGACCAAGCGCTGGGCAAAAATCAAAACACGATATAAGTTAGTCGGCACGATAAAAAAAAAAAAACGCAAACCTGACCCTAACTTACGATTTCAAACGTGTAAGGTGGGTGTACCATGGAAGGCCACTCTAACAAATAAACAGTTATTATTCGTTTATTTATTGGATAAATGAAACTAACAAATATTTAAGTAATACTTTGTTTCATTATGTAAGATTTAAACCATTTTTTGAAATTGCAGATTTAATCAATATTAATTGAACTCAATTTTCATTGAACTCTTCCAAATGGCTTTGCTAGGAACAAGGCTCCTTAGAAGGCCATCATAATAAATCAGTAATTGAACACTAAAGTTTAATAAATAGCGATTAAATCTACAATAAAAAGAAGTGGTTTATATGTTACATAATGAAACAAAGTATCACTTAAATATTTGTTAGTTTCATTTATCCAGTAAATAAACGAATAATAACTGTTTATTTGTTAGAGTGGCCCTCCATGGTACACCCACCTTATTTTAACGTCGTCCATTCCCGAAATCAATGAAGCGAGGGACCGTACTGCCAAAGTAATAGCGCGAGCGATTTGCCTCCGCGTCTGTGATTTCGATGGGTGTTTGTGTAAGTAGAAGGAATTTGTCATCACATGGCAATAACTACGACATTTTAATAATTGGCCTTCGAAGGAGCATGGCCTTCCATGGTCCACACACCTTATGTCTACGAGATTACGTTACGGAAATATTTGAAAGTTACAAAAAAAACCCTGTTTTTCAAAAGCGCCTCGAAACAACCAAAATCGTGAATAGTTTTTTTTTTGTTTAATAAAAATAAAACCGCTGCTTCGGGGCCACGAAGTCGACATAGATCCGGATGGAATTCATACAAAATGCTCAGTGACTACTACCGGCCCTTAAGTCAAGAGTGAATAAGTGAGAGAGCCAAGTGGTCGAGCGCAAACCTAACAAAATTAAGAAAAACATGAAATTGTTTTAATAACATGTTATTATCATAGGTCGGAGTAGGTAGATTGATTTTATATACTTGCGTACCGGAAAAAGTTCCGGGATTGGAATTATGGACTAAAATAAAATAAAGCGTCATACTGTCAAGCGTCAACAGTAAGGGACAAAATACGGTGTAACTATTCCAAGGTATTTTTGTATAAAATAAAATACTGATTTCTTTCACCATTAGCTAACACTGGCAGCGTAGATGGATATTATTCGATTCGATATGTTTTTCACCTTAAACACAAATTCGTGCTAATTTCAAAATTCCGGAACAAATATCACAATAAATATGAAGTTCCGGTATTTTGGAGGCATATCCATATTATCCTCTACGTTTGACGTCAACGACCTTAAATCAATCTACCTACTCCGACCTCTGGTTATTATACATTCATTACGTAAAATAACTAAATGTTAAAACAAATGCAAATAATAAGCAGATAACTGTTAGCGGGCCATAACATCACACTTTAGCATGTTATTTCAAAACATTAATACTTCATTTGAGCTTGTTATGCGTTATAACAAGCTAGATATCGCATATCTGATGATACACACGCAACCATTACATATCCACTTCATTTGAAAAAAATATGACTATTTGATACGTATAACATTTGTTCACATAATTCAATAAAATGTGAGGAATAGAAGTCATTTTTTTTCTTAATTTCTGTTATGGTACTCGTACATGAAACACTATCGATTTATAAAGATAATATTAAAAAAATAAAGTAATGTTTTTCTAAAACTCGAGTTAATGTTTTGTATATTAACTACGAAATTAATTTCTTTAAGTGAACGGGTCAATGACTCTGTAGGTAGTGGTCGGTCGATGCGTACTAACTACCTACAGTTAAATGGCCTCGCTCAGCTGACGTTTATTTAAAGAATTTAATTTAATATATATGACGGCGCGTGACATTATTAAATAATGAAAATCGGTTAATTTGGAGAATCGTTATTGGTTTTGTTACTTTTTTTAATCATTGGTCATTATTTTGTTATTTATAGCGATTAGTCGATTTGATTTTGAGATACTGGTAATTTTAACTAAGAGCGGGTAACACCGAATGGAGTTGCGTCTGTCATGACGGGCGAACGTGATGTCAATTTTACGTAGGGTAGTTGACAACCGTTGCATGTTTTGAGCACTCGCAAACCCATTGGCTCTAAATCGCTAATTATTGTTGTAATCGTCTATTGTTTACGTAATTTAGGTGTCTGTATACTTAAAGTAGTGAACAGTCATCGCTACAGTGCATTAATTTCAAAGTTTCCTGAAGTTCAACGCCCAATATGGATTACCGCGCTGACGAAGTCACGAATCAGCAATCAGATGCAACAGCCCGGTCTCCCGATATACCGTTATCAGAAGTGGGATTACCAGGGACTTCCCAGGAACGTGAAACAGGTCAGAGTATTGATTTTAACCTAAATAGTGAATCTGACCGTTAGAAAATATTGTTTGAAATTCAACAACGTAGGATGATGGAATTAAATCATGCTATAAAGGACACAAATACAGTTGATACAAAGCTAACGTTCCCCAAATTCAATCCTGATTCTCGAGATGTCGATGCCAGGTCATGGTACAGTACTGTAGACTTATGCATGCAAGAAAAACTATTATCTAATGGTACTCTGATTATCGCCATGAGCAAAGCACGTAGTTACTCAAGCCCCCAAGCGGACACCGGTGTCCGCACACCTTTTGTCTTTCTATTGTGTCTCTAATTACGGTATTCAAATGATCAGAGGACCCGTGGTGCGGCAGCCACGTGATTGGCTCAAAATAGTTTCGCTGGTGTAACCTGGCCTCAGTTAAGGGATTAGTTTCTTGCTCGGGTTAACTACTTCGAGACTCCAGCTGCTACCTTGTATAGACTCTTTAATGAAAGCCCAAAAGACGGAGAGTGCATGTCAGCTCATACTACTCGATTTCTGAGTACATTAATGAATCAATGGCATTCTTTTTCGATTGAACAAATTGCAATTGCTGTAACTCTGGCTCACGCAGTGAAAATTGAACATCGCCGGCAAAGACTAGGATTAACTGAAAAAAAATTGATACTAGAATAAAATTGCAACAAGAGCTAATGGCATGCGATGCCAGAAAAGTCTAATACTTGCAGTGACGCTAAGAAACTGCGAAATGAACCGAAGAAGTGTTATAATTATGGCAGACTAGGCCACATGGCAAACGAATGCCTCTTCAAAGACTCGCGCAATACCAGCACTAATCTCAAACCTCTGTTTTCAGCGAACCAGGTCACATTGCCACTCGCTGCCCGAAAAAGGACACCAGATTAGTAGCGGCACCGGTTGAATGCCTGCCTTATGAAGCCAGCCACTGATCACCTAGCAGTTGAATCCGGTGAGAAGTTTTTATTTTGTTTAGATTCCGACGCCCAGTGCTCTCTAGTCTAAGAAAGTTTAGCAAATAGACTCTCAGGCAAGCGTCATCATACCTCGATAACATTGAAAGGTACCAATAAAACGTTAAGTGCAATGTTCAAATATTGACAACTATACTACTATTACTGTAATGCTATTCAGGGATACTCAATGTAGTTATTATTACATGTCGTGCCAGACTATTTTATTTCTGATTCCATTTTTATTGGAAGGGAATTACTATAGTCAATGGGATTTTCGGTTGAAGTTTGTGAAAACCAAAATATTTTGAGGAAAATTAGAACAGTTTTAGCGTATGATATAGGCGAAAAAAAATTAGTAATTTTTACAATATCAATACTGATATACCCACTGATTATAAACATCAATTAGTTTTATTGCTTGAACGTAGCTCGGATTATTTTCTGGAAGGTACACCTACGGGTAGAGTAACGATAGGGCAATTTGAGATTCGATTATCTGAGTTTATGACTATGTGTTATTAGAAAATCATGAACGCAATAAAACAAAGCCCCCAATACCCAAAATTTAAGGGACCTTATCAGGTGGCTGAGGTGCTTGATAGTGACAGGTATTAACTAAAAGCATTGAACTCTAATCGGACGTATAAGTATACACATGATCGCATACGACCTATGCCATGTGGGTGCTGTGTCCCATTGGATTTGAATGTAGGTTTGGAGGCACCTACTAATAGTGTAGAATCAGAATGTACCGATAACGGCGCAGGTGAGTTGTACATCTGGATTTACTTGTTTACTGTGAAGGACTTTGCTAATATTAACAATTGTTGACAATAGCCTGTGTGGCAATAGCCTGTGTGGCACTAGCCTGTGTGGCAATAGCCTGTGTGGCACTAGCCTGTGTGGCATCAGCCTGTGTGGCACTAGCCTGTGTGGCAATAGCCTGTGTGGCAGTAGCCTGTGTGGCACTAACCTGTGTGGCAATAGCCTATGTAGTCCCAGCCTGTATGGCAATCTGGTGTTGTCTGGGTGTTTGGAGTTATTCGATAACTGTGATTTGAGGTCTCGCTCTTTGTGATATTGAGGTGTTTAATTCAAACGGTCAGAATGACCGAACGTTAAGTTGTTTACTTGATCTCTTTTATGATTGTCCACAAATACTGCAGAAATAAACTATTCACCCGAGGACGTGTGAAGACGCAGGACGGCCGTGACGGCGCGTGACATTATTAAATAATGAAAATCGGTTAATTTGGAGAATCGTTATTGGTTTTGTTACTTTTTTTAATCATTGGTCATTATTTTGTTATTTATAGCGATTAGTCGATTTGATTTTGAGATACTGGTAATTTTAACTAAGAGCGGGTAACACCGAATGGAGTTGCGTCTGTCATGACGGGCGAACGTGATGTCAATTTTACGTAGGGTAGTTGACAACCGTTGCATGTTTTGAGCACTCGCAAACCCATTGGCTCTAAATCGCTAATTATTGTTGTAATCGTCTATTGTTTACGTAATTTAGGTGTCTGTATACTTAAAGTAGTGAACAGTCATCGCTACAGTGCATTAATTTCAAAGTTTCCTGAAGTTCAACGCCCAATATGGATTACCGCGCTGACGAAGTCACGAATCAGCAATCAGATGCAACAGCCCGGTCTCCCGATATCCCGTTATATATATATATATATATACTTTCACCCCTGAAAAAATTCCAATGAACTGACAGTAACCCTATAGATTATAACAATAACTGTGGTCCAGGAACGCTAGGGTAACTGGAGGAGAATAGGTAGGTTTTAGTCAGTCCACTCTGGAAAAAGTTATTTTAGCCATTTACTAAAAAACTACAGCCGATATTTTTGTATCCTTAGTCCTTTATTTATTTATTTTTTGAGGTGGAAAGTCATCAAAATTAAATAACTTCTCCCTCTCCGGGTGAAGCGAGCGAGACTAAAATCCACCTGAGCCACTTCAATTACCCTTTACATTTCACAGCCACGATAACTTTTTGAAAAATCCCGCAACGTTATTTGGTGCTAAATACCTAATTATGTTTTTTTATTACAAATAAATAAATTATTACACTACATTTGTATTGATAACACACTGCCAACGACCTTGTTTTATTTTTTATTATTATTTTAAGAAACTAAGTCAATATTGACGCATTCCATTTACCCGAAACCGGCTACATTATATTGTAGTTCACCTAGTTTTTTTATTGTAAATTAAAATAATATAGCTAATTCATATGTATTATGTAAATTACTATTGTATGTATATTTATCGTGATAGTTAATATAAAATTGCATGATTAAACAATAGATTACTTAACAGTTTTTATTGGTTTGTTCTAGAATAGAAAATAATAGCTTTATTTGCTTTATAACATGGTACAATAAAGTTCTTAGTATCTGGTCAGGACTATAGATGCCGCAGGGATAATATATTTATAATATATACCTATATAAAAATATAGTAAATCGTACTAATATTATAATAATATTCCACAACTATCACACAACGCCGTCTAGTCCCAAGCTAAACAGAGCTTATGTTATGGGTATTAAACAACTGATAAACATACTTATATATTTTTAAATACATACATATTATAGATAAATTACACCCAGATACAACAAATGATCGTGCTCATCACACAAACATTTGTCCTGAGTGGGAATCGAACCCACGACCTCCGGTATAGCAGTCAGGGCCACTAACCACTAGACCAACAGGCCAGTCATGTTAATATTATAAAGGCAAAATTTTGTGTATGTGTGCGTGTATGTTTATTACTTGTTCACGCTCGAACCGCTCCAAGGATTTGGATGAAACTTGGTATACGGGTAGACCATATCCTGGAATAGTATCTACATAGAATATTTTTTTAATCTCGGGTAGTTTCTCTAAGATAATTTTCTAGTATTCCACGGGCGAAGCCACTGGAAGCAGCGAGAGTAAAATATAAAGAACAGGGTACTTTCTGGCTAATAAACGCCCTGGTTATAAAACCTTAGATCTCGAGAGCTGACATCTTGTGCAGAAGTTTCTTTTATCGTGCATACAACGACTAAGGATATTCCATTTACAAATTTTAAAAAGGGACTGAAAAAGGGAGGCAAATTTTTATGGGAATATTTTATATACTGTCATATTTTTTATTTTTGACGCGACCGAAGTCATGGGCATAAGCTAGTTAGCAAGCTAGCTTAATATAGTAAGCCTAAGACCGTGTTTACGGAGACGCGGCGCGTTGGGCGTTCCGTCGTACATTGCAGGAGCGGGCCGGCTCATCGCTCGCGCAAACACAAACATATGGCAATGTACGACGGACCGCGTGACGCGCCGCGCAACGCGCCGCCTCTCCGTAATCGAGCACTAACAATGTTACACATGAAATAAAAATTTGTGGCTGAGATTGGCATTTTTAGAGCTTCGTAACTGATCAGCAAGAAAATATTTATAATTATGTTATAACTTTAAAACGTTCTAAAAATTCAAGTGAGACATTACTTGACAATAGTATTTACCAAAAAAATCTCACACACAATAGGTATCAAATTAAAAAGAAAGAATTTGTGAAAAATAACAAAAGATATTTTTTTTTATTTGATATAAAATGGATATAAACTATAACTATTTAATAAATTTTATAATTATGTTTGTGTTAGGTATTATAACCAGAGTTATAATAAAGGGGCATTTCTTTTTAATTTGTAAGCTCTTAAACCAAGAGCCGAACATTCTGGGGGTATCATGAAGAGGGCGGACTTCTTACGTGTTTGGCTAGGCAACTACTAATTACAAACCTACGAGCTCATAAAAAATATAGGTACTTACATTATAAAAACTTTATAAATTTTCAGTTATATCACCTATTTTTTAAAACTTTGTGAACTCTAATTTGCAAAGAACGATCTAGTATAGCGAATTCTATGCTGATTCGTGTCCAGCCTGGCTATTGATGTGTGTGTTGACCGCGGTGACGAGTGCGCGGGAGTGGCGAGTGGCGTGATCCCTCTGATGCGATCACAATCGGGCAAGATCGCGATATAGAGCGCGCTTTGTGTGTAATAAAAGGTGACAGTTCGTGATCTCGCGCCGGCGCACAAATGAGTACTTTTATATTAGTAACCTTTTGTAATCGGACTACGCGTTAAATAACTACAATTAATGTAATTTTTTATTACTATTCAATTAGATATACGTCAAAAACACCGCAATCCTTGAGGCCTGATTTTATTAATGATCAGGTTCACTTCCTTATAATATGGAATAATCAACGGTTACTTAAATAAGTCAAAGGGTATTAATTACAATAATAATTATTAATTAGATAGATCCACTGATTATTGTGCAAACCAAATTTTTTTTATTTTATTTTAATTAGTTCTTCAAACGGCTTTATATTTTTGTAATGAAGAAACCTTAATAAAAAAAAAATTTAAATAGGTAGACAGTAAGAAAACATGGTTTACATTCTAGAATATTTAAAAAAAAATATTTAAACACGTTTTCTGTTCTATTTTAAAATAAACGTGTAAGTTAATTTTAATACAATACAACTTTTAAATCCGCCTCGTGTTTCAATGATTACTTTCAATAATTTTGTTATTAAAAGGTCTTATAAGTGTCAAGTTTATAAGGACGGATGTATGGACGAAGGTTGTTTGATACTGTTTTACGCAAAATCTACTAAACGGATTTGGACAAAACTTAACAGTGTTATAGTTTATAGAATACATCTACATCAGAATAACACAAACTCTAATTTAAAATGGAAGTGAGTATTAATTCCACGCAAAAATCTGCTGGTAACAAAATTCATACTAATAACATGAGGCTAAAAAGACCTCATGGCGTCCTCACCTTCTGCATGACGCAGGTTCTCACTAGACACGGTCAGTTCGGGAAGTTCCTACACCTGATTCGTGCGGAAATGACGCCCGGGTGTGTGTGTGGACAGCCTGGAGGACAGGTGGAACATACGGTAGAGGTGAGCCCCGCTTGGGCAAAGTATCGCCATGTCCATGTTGGAGCGATCGGCGACAACGATCTCTCTCGCCAGGCTTTGGTACAGGTCATGGTCCGAAGCGAGGAGGAGTGGCAGGCGGTCGCCTCCTTCTGCGAAGCAATAATGCTAGCAAAGAAGGAGGCTGCACGCGTGAGGCAACAGCTCTCACGCCCCAGCCGCCGCCGGGATTCCGATTCCGATTTCTGGCCACCGTAGGCAAGGGCGTGCTGACGTCGAGCAATGAGTAGCTCGCAGTCCGACCATCCGGTAACCATCTGGACCCAACCCAAGTAATCAACGAGTTGGCAGCAAACTCAGCAGGTTTAAAGCCTACTAGAGCCAGGGTGGGTTTCTGAAAGGCAGATTCGGCCCCGGTATGAAAGGTGAACAGGAGGGGGTTTTTCAGTCAGTAAAAGTCTGGCACTATCTCCCGCCCCGCCAAAGGGAGCAGAAGATGGCATTGGACGATTTTCCCACCTAAATAAAATACTAATTTTATAAATGTAAAAGTTAATCTGTCTGTTACGCTTTCACGGGTAAACTAGTGAACCGATTTTGATGATATTTTGTACGGAGGAAGCTTGAACTTCAATGATAGCCATAAGCTACTTTATATTCCTTTTTGACTTCGTCTTCACGTCCGCAATAACCAACATTAGAAATAGTAACTTAATATATTAAACCAAAACAAATAAATTATTACCTGTAAGTATATTAGTTACGGAAAAACTACAGGCACTGAGTAATATATTTTATTCTTGCTGAATTACATATTGGTAAATATGCATAATATAGGAAAAAAATTAGAAAACCTAGTGGTCGCGATAGACATTGTCCTGTTCAAAACAGTTAAAAAAAATTGAGATCCCGATTGCAGCGCCGCCTAGTGGTGTAAATTGTATTTTCAAAACATCTCACATAATTATTTCATCCAAATCGGTCAAGTTGTTTAGGAGGAGTTAGGTGACAAACTCGTACAGAAGAATTATATAAAAGATATTTTTATACTCATTTGTACTAAGTTGTTTATTAGGTTAGCGGTTTATAAGTATATTGTAGTTATTTTCTGTTGTATTTATAATGAAAGACGTTGGAAAACATTCATAAAAGAAACCCACGCAAGTATTGTCCAGATCTGCATGAATGATTTTTTAATAAATAAGATAAGAAATCAACAAGTTTATTAAACCTTTTTCGTGAAATTCGGAACTAGTAAAGGGCAAGTTAAAAATAAAATTGCCTTTTTTAAATAAATGAATGACATTTTTAATTGAAAAGGTCAATTTTATTGTTATGTCCTTATATTATAAACAAGCTGAGGACAACTAGCTTCGCTCCCGCTCTACCCTACTCTGCCCTGCCCTACCCTACCCTATCCTTTCCTAACATACCCTACCCTACACTATCCTAAAAGAGTTGTTTTTTTATTTATTTATTAATCGGGATAAAGTAGAGATATAGAGATATTTATAATATATCCGTCCTCTGGTTCTAAGCTATTTACCTTCCCACCATTGTTAGCCAAATTGTTTCAGCCGTTTTTAAGTTATAAATAGTGTAACTAACATGACTTTCTTTTATATATACACCGTTAAATTTTGGTCGTTTTAATCCCGCGGAGGTTCGATTCGGTACATAAAAACCCTATCGATTTGTAAAGAAAAAATTGATAAATAAAGTACTTTTTTTAAACTCGAATTAATTTACGCATGTACGAAATTGATTTCTTTGAGTATACATCAGCTGATCGAGGCCAATGAACTGTAGGTAGATAGTACGCAACGACCGATAACTCCCTACATGGTTATTGACTCGTTTACTTTAATTTCGTACATTCGAGTTTTAGAAAAAAAGAATTTAATCTTTAATTTTATTTTTATAATTCGATATTGTTTCATGTACGGAATCGATCCTCCACGGGGTTAAAGCGACCAAAATTTAACGGTGTATAGATGTTGAAGTTACTATATTATTATTATTAATCCCAAGAGTGGACACAGGCTATTTTTTTTTACTTTTTACTACCGACATTCACGCGAACGAAGTCATGGGACAAAGCTAGTCTAGTATAATTGAATAGTTTCACACTATGACAATGTTCTGCGCTGTTATTGAACGATGATCGTACTAATTGGTTGACGCTTAAGTAGGGTTAGTGGTCTTCATCAGAACGTGTAAGGTATTAATTCCAATACTAAATAATTAAGTCCCTGATTGGATATTGCAGATTGTCGCGATCCTAGTAATTATTTTTCAATAACTAAACTTAAAACTCGCCTCTTTCCCTACCGCTTTTTAGGTAGTTTTTTTTTCCAAATTAAATTTGTTTTAATGTATTTTAAATTTATTAGTGCTATCTTTTAATATTTTATGCAATTCTTAATATCTCACTAACAGTATAATTTAATTATCTAAATTAAAATTTAATTTTAATAATTTCAATTTTATGTAAATTAATTTATTTTGTAGTGTTATTTTATTTGTTTTTATGTTTATGCAATTTTTATGAGTCATTTGTTACTTGATATAAATACATAAATATATAATAATTAACTGTTCCCCGCACTAGTGAGGAAAAGGGCACGTGCTAGCCCCCGCCACCATTTATTGTATAATTTATCATATCAGGCTGGCCGTCGCGCAGCCACCTTGAGTCGCTAGTCAACCAACTTTTAATTATTTCTTCGTAAGTGTATTGAAATAAACGTGGGTCATTGTAGCATTCGTCTCCATAACACCCTCGCATGTGGCTTTAGGCGAATTCCACCTCTATCGAAATGACAAACTTTCTCCACTTGTATCATAATGCTACTATTTTACTTGTGACTCGCGCCGGTTTTACACGGTTGCAAATTATTCACATAACCTTCTTAGTTCATTACTCTTTCAATTAGTGAAAACCGCATCGAAATCTGTTGCGGATAAACAAACAGGACGTGGAAAGTGACTTTTTTATGTCATGTATGTGGAGATGAAGATGAATACTATAAGCTTTTCATCAATCTCGTAAAACCTAAATAAGTACTTTTTATTACTATTATATGGAATTTCGGGACAGGAAAAGTGCCAAGAGAAATGAGGTCTGCATACAATGGCACTAAGGGTTTCCGGACCAGATCATAATATTATGTTCCTGTCGTATATCCCTGTCCTGTCTGTCAGCTGATCTTTATTTAAGGAAGTATTTCAGCGTAAATAATTCTAGAGATGATAATACCCAACATTATACGTAAGATAATATTTTGAGATGATAATAAATTGTACGTCGTCAACTGTTTCTGAAGTGGCTGCAATTTTGTCCAAAGTAATTTTAAGAAGTACTTACTAATCTCATCTTGAGTCGGTACACAACGATATTATGATGATAAAAACTTTGTTTATCTGTTATTTCGGGTCCGTTTTTACTTTGAAACGATTTTGAAACTGTAAACTTCGGAATTAAAACTAACCTCACATATAAAGTAATCGATTCACATAAAAAAGAAAAACATAAATATACATTATAAAAGTACAATAGACACAACTCATTGTTTTCTTATAATTCAATAAACTACATGTTAATGAATTGTCCTTCAAAATAGCCGGCGTTTATTATTGTAATGAACACACTTTAAATATGCACAGAAATATACATACGATTGCTTACGAGTAACAATATAGATTACAAAACTAGTAAAAACGGAATTCATCTATATCTAGGTCTATTTAATTTATATAAATTCAATAACTAATTAACTTTCATGAAAAAAAGTACAAAATTTCTGAGAACTTATAGTTGCCGTTGTTAAATATTCTTTTTATTCATTGTTAATTTTATGTAATAAAGAACAGTAAAATGAATCGAATAACACTGATGTAATAGTTCATTGAACTTTTGAAAACTCAACAAAAAACTAAGATGAAATTTTCACATAAAATAATATTTCATAGTTTTCCACGTAAAACCAAATTATTGTTCTATAATGTTTTTTTATGTTGGAAGGAAGTAAAAATACTTATTTGAAACACTTTAAATATTCATCAGCAAAAGGAACTCAGCAGCATATTTAATCTAAAAACGATTAATAATAAAAACAAGGTTACCTGTAGTGTTAGGACGTTGTAGAAGCAGAACTAGCGAGAGCGGGTGTCATCCACTCAATATCACGCCTAGTTGCAGCCCGTTAGATGTGATTGATGACACGCACCGCAGAAGACTGGCAGCTGAATTTCCTCGCGACCGATTATATACAAATGCGATTTCGCGATCGCGGGAAGATGCGCGCGCGCATAGCGTGGCGTCACCCCAAGGACTTTGGGTCAAAATACACAATCCCACGTGGTTCAATCAGCGGGTGGGGTAATGCACACAGACGTTTGTTTTGGTGACCTTTAGATCAAAGTATTGTGAAATAACCAAGGTCGTTGCAATTAAATACTTCTGAATTGATTGCGACTGAAATTTTAATTAAATCGCTCACAGTCACATAAAATCTGGTGATATTTTTCGTTTTCAAAGGAAATTAAGATAAGTCCAAAATTAATATTATTTGAACCTTAGGTACATAATAGTTTACGGAATTATTATTCGAAAGAATTACCGAAGCGTGGCCCTGGAACACCGAAGTCAAACGGAGGAACATAGGTGGTTTTAAGACAGTAAAGGTCTCTCACTCTCTTTAACTTCACTCAGATTGGTGGGAGTTATGTGATGACTTCCCATATCAACAAAAGAAGATAATATATTAGTTACCGATCTCCTTCAGACTTTCCTATATTTGTCGTTATAGGAAACAGTCTTTACTTTAAAGATTGCTGGACTAAGTAAAATATATGTTTACAGAAATATACATTTTAGTCCAAAAATCTTTTATGTAGTCTTCCTTTGTCACTGTAGCTATCCACATTAATATTCATGAGTAACTTACCTAATATAATTATCGTAGATAATCATCAGGCGACAACAAAAAGCAATAAAAAAAAAACGCGACGCGCTAAAACGAAAACAACAAGTGTCAACAAAAACCACGAACAACGGACGATAATAGAACAGACTATATTTTGTTGAGACCGATGATGTAAAAAGGGTCGCGCGAATTCGGTGGATGCGAGACGCATAAGACCGGTCCAACATAGGCCTCTCCATAATGGACGTCTTTCGGATGAAATGATGATGATGAGATAAAACGGTATTTTTTTCACTCCAATATGGCGGACAGAGATCTGGCGGAATCTCATGGTGGAATGGCGATAGCGACTGTCGCAACCCAGTGCTGGGCTAGCCATAATTATGGCGGTAAGTTCCCTCTTTGAGGAGGGGCTGGAAAGACCTCAAGGCCTCCTCACATTCTGCATGACGCGGGTTCCCACGGGATATAGTTAGTTTGGGAGTTTTCTGCACCGGATACGTGTGAAAGAAACGCTTGGGTGTCACCATTGTGTGGACCGCCCAGACGAGACGGCGATACATACGGTAGATGTGTGCCCCGCTTGGGCAGAGCACCGCCGTGTCCTCGTGGGGGCGATCGGCGACAGTCCGGAGCGAAAAATAGTGGCTGGCGGTCATCTTGTGCTGCAAAGCAGTAATGTTAGCAGAGGAAGCAGCCGCACGCGCAGCTTTTACTGCAGGCTTTCGTCTGGCACCGTCCGACCGTCCGGTAACCGTCTGGACTGAGCCCAAGTCGTTGACGGCGCGTAATGTTGTAGAACAAGAAGCCTCAAGAAGCCTCAAGAAGATATTAGCAAAACCGTAGGGGCCCAGGAGAGTCGAAGCCTACTGGGACCATAGGTTGAGGACTTTCTTCACATATGATGAGAGCAAAAACTCAAATTATATAATTATTACAAGGGGTAAAAGCCCTTTCACCCTAGAAGCCCAATCTAGGTCATTTTGTGTTTTACGCATTCGCGATTTCTTTCACAGGCTTTCTTCGATCGGTGTGTTTGATCAAACCAACTTAGAAGGCACCAATACCTAACACAAGAAGGCAGCTTTAATGAATACCTCAAATTCCGAGTTATCATAATGTCATAGATAAATTTTACCTACTTTTGGAATTTATGTAACTTTTACGAATTGCTATTTTATTAAATTGAAAATTCTATTTTCATTAATATCTAAAGATAAACATTATTTTTAAGTCTTATTACAAGAAAGTCCTCTCGACAAGTGATTGCGGTAGTATAGGGTGACTGGTAATTAGTGAACGATACTTAAACACGTGATTGTAGTCATGATAACAAACAACTTTTACTAAGGGGCCAAACCTAAAATCGCGAAAAAAATCTGCCAAATTCAGTACATTTATGTTCGCCTAACTGGTCAAAATGCTTAAGTATCGTTCACTAATTACCAGTCACCCTATATACCTATCATATGTTTTAGGAAATATTGACTACTAAGGCTCGTATGGTACAGAGTCGGAAGAATAAGAGTGTGTGGCTCAAGATGAAGACTGGATGATGTGGAAGACAAGATGGTGGACTATGTTGGATTTGCAAAAGAACCAGCTAGTCAAAACATATTTTTCGAAGCTCTGCCTCGTCAATTGAATCGTAAAATAGAGAAATACCACTACCACATAGAATACAATATTGATGTGTGCCAAAACAGTAAAAAAAAGATTGATTTTGTTTGTTTATTTTTTTATTGTATATAGGGTGACTGGTAATTAGTGAACGATAGTTAAACACGTGATTGTAGTCATAACAACAAAGAATTTTTAATCATAACAAAAAAAAATAATTAATGAAAAAAATCTGCTGGTCAATACATTGTTCGCCTAACTCAAAATATACTGAACTTAGCTGATTTTTTCGTGATTTCAGGTTTGGTCCTATAGTAAAAGTTGTATGTTATCATGACTAAAATCACGTGTTTAAGTATCGTTCACTAATTACCAGTCACCCTATACTACCGCAATCACTTGTCGAGAGGTAGCTGGAGATCGTTCTGCGACTTCCGATACTCGAGGCGTCTCCTGTGGCGGCGGCTAGGGTTTGATAATATCTGTTCTCTCACGTTTGCGGCCATCTCCTTAGCTATCATTACTCTTTCGTAGAATGAGGCATTGCATCCCATTCCCATTCCATCCAAAGCATCCTCCTCCTGCTCCTTCTCATCAACCATGAAGATCCGTGTCGTCCGGGCGGTCCGCACAATGATGACACCTAGACATTTCTTCCGTCTGATTCCGAAAAAGGTACCTCCTATACCTGCCATGTCCGGTGAGGATCTGCGGTATGCGGAATCGGCCAACAAGGGCAAGGGCAACGCCAGGTTCGACAGGGATGGCCATGCTTTCTTTCCCCTGAATAGTTCCAGACCACCGCATGCTGGGTAAGTGATCGAAATCGATTCGGAGCGTGTGGCTAAAAAGTCTCTACTTGTGTTGCTTGATGTGACGGTCGATCGCAATCGATCCCAACAAATTGAATTATTGTAAATTAGATTGAAATCTACATTAGTTGAGCAGCTTATAATTGAATCAGCAATACATTTACGAAGCGTGTTGTGCCCATTAATCACTTTTATACCAGACAACATACGACCCGTATTCTACCTATGAGAAATTTTACAGCAAACATTCGAACAGTTAGTCTCTCGTAGTCACCAAATCGACCGATCCTCAACTTCTCTCATCCAGCGGAATAATCAAATACTAAATCTATAATGTAAAAGCAAAATACTACTCACTGATTAATCACAAAATCTCAGAAACTATAACACCTACAAACTTAAAATTTGCTGTTTTATACCTTATACACCGTTAATTTTTGGTCGTTTTAATCCCGTGGAGGGTCGGTCTGGTACATGAAACACATAAAATTAAAAAATAAAGTACTTTTTTTCTAAAAGTCGAATTAAAATACGCATGTACGAAATTAATTTCTTTAAGTAAACGGGTCAATGACCTTGTAGGTATTTGTCGGTCGTTGCACCTACAGAACTACCTACAGTTCATTGGCCTCGCTCAGCTGATATTTACTTAAAGAAATTCATTTCGTGCATGCGTAAATTACTGCGAGTTTAAAAAAAAAGTAGTTTTTATTTTTCTTTACAAATCGATATTGTTTCACGTTCCGAATCAACCCTCCACGGGATTAAAACGATCGTAATTTTACGGTGTATAGTATAAACATTCGCTAAGAACCGATTTTACGGAACTCCATCCCTGAGGGGGTAAAAAGGGGGTTGGAATTTAGTATGGAGAAACCGACTGTCACGCGGGCGACGTCGCTGGCAGAAGCTAGTGTAATAATATAATAACATTTCCTATAACATTTCCAAAACTCGAACGGTGTGAGATCTCTCTTATGTTTATAAAAATATTACCGTTTATTATGAGACACTTTTTGTTATAGTTTTAACATTTCATAATATTTTGCTTGTAATTCAGGAAGTATTCAGCAGAGGTAACCTGATAGCAGAGCTGTAAGAATGTTCGAAAAAGTTACCAAACCCCCTAGCCAAGTTAAAATCGTTTCGTTTAGCGTGAACGCTTGGAGTTGGCAACGCCCCCAATTTCTTTATTAAGATGACGTCAGAACAAAGGAATTGGGGGCGTGGCCAACTCCAAGCATCCACTTTAGCGTGAATGCTTGTAACTTGGCTACGGAAGCAGGTCCAGGAATGCAAAGGGCAACAGCAGAAACACAGGTGTGTTTTAGTCGTACCTCGCTCCACCTAGAGCGGGAGAAGTTATTTGACGGTTTCCTACCTCACAAAAAAGTCAACCTGACAGCAGTATATCCAAATTACACCAGTCACATTTCAATCTCCTGTAAAAGTAGGTGAGCTTATTGCCATAACAAAAACAAAATTCAAATATTGCTTGACAGTAGAGGGATACTATTCACGTACTATTGAGAACATTCGCATTCTAACCTCAGTTTCAATCTGTCAAAAATACATCTAACTTACCCTTTTCTGACAACTTTTTGACATTGATTACTGAGATGAGTTTGCTTTGAATTTGAAATGAGGGCAGCGTTTTAAAATAAAGTGAAAACCTGAAGATCATGAAGGTAGGTACCGACAACCACTTGGATTGGATACCGCTCTCACATAAAATATCTCGGAAAAGAGGGTAACCAGTTGATGACGCTGTTCATACATCTAAAAAACAAAAGGGATGAGTGGAACTTTTCTGGGTATACCTTTTCATTTAGGGCCCTACAAACACTTTATCGTAAAATACGCTGCCCACGATTGAACTAGCTGAATACGCTTCAACGACTTTTCGATCGAACGAGTTCTAAATTGGTGTCGTTTGACGGATGAGAATACGAAAATGGCATAAACGACAAAGTCGCTACGATATCGCTGCGGTTTTGATTACGTGAATCGGGTCTTATCTATTATTCTTAGCAACCTATTAGGTACTTATTACTGCCTCGTTGGTCTCGTGGTGGCTATGAAAACTGTTAAGCGTGAGGTTCGATTCTCGGGTCGAGCAAAAAATATTATTGGGTTAGTGGTTCGAACTCGTTGATGGGTAACGTTATAGTGCATGCTACCTCATACAACATCATGTGTGACAGTAAAAAATGCTTTTCTGAGCAATAAAACGCTAGAGCGTACACTTCCATAACGAAAAGAGCGCGTAAAATTTTATGAACAGACCTTTGGACGTTTAGATATTAATAAAAACAAATTATTGCAAAGTTATGTTTTGATGCATACTGATTTTTATATAATTATGCTTAGTCGTGCCGATCCTAACAACTATCGGCCGATTTCGGTAACCTCCATACTCTGCAAGATTATGGAGCGTGTATTGAACTCGCGCCTCATGGCATACCTGGAAGGTAACGATCTCCTCAGTGACCGACAGTACGGGTTTCGCCGCAATCGATCTACTGGGGACCTACTAGTTTATGCCACCCACTTGTGGGGCGAGGCCCTCGAGAGGAATGGGGAAGCGATTGCGGTTTCTCTAGACGTCTCGAAGGCCTTCGACAGGGTATGGCACGCTAGCCTTTTGAGTAAGCTTCCAGCGTACGGCATTTCCCCTGGCCTGATTAGTTGGGTAAAAGACTTCCTGAGTGAACGGTCTCTCCGAGTTGTTGTCAACGGATGCTCATCAGAGCCCATGACGACTAATGCCGGAGTTCCTCAGGGGTCTGTTCTCTCTGCAACTCTCTTCCTCCTGCATATCAACGATCTGCTGATGCCCGGTATCTATGGGTATGCAGATGATAGCACAGTTGTAGACAGATACCTGCCAACTCCTCGGGCTAGTAAAGAGCTGATACAGGCTGAAAGGGAGGCTATGGTGGAGCGGACGAATGCTTCACTTCAGGCAGTCTCCAAATGGGGCGAAGCCAATATTGTGGGATTCAACGCCACCAAAACACAAGCGTGTCTGTTCACCGCCAAAAGGAGCCCGTTCACCTTGGCTCCTGCTTTCCAGAATGTATCCCTGGAGTGCACCGACCGCCTTCAGCTCTTGGGGGTAGAAATTTCCTCAGACCTCAACTTTGGGCGGTTCATTGAGTCCAAAGCTAAGGTAGCTGCTAGGAAACTCGGCGTTCTAGCAAAAGTCCGGCGGTACTTCACACCGGAACAGCTTCTAATCTTATACAAAGCACAAGTCCGTTCGTGTGTGGAGTACTGCAGCCACATATGGGCTGGTGCTGCAAAATGCCACCTAGCAGCTTTGGACTCGGTGGAAAGGCGTGCGAAGAGGCTAATTGGTGTTCCAGACTTGGTTAAGTCCAATCTACAAAGCCTCGAGCACAGGCGTAGAGTAGCCAGCCTTTCGGTGTTTTACAGGATGCATTTTGGAGAGTGTGCGCGGGAATTGCATGACTTGATACCGCCATCTCCTTTCTACCATCGAACAACCCGGCGTACGGCGAATATCCACCCTTACGTTGTTGAAACTTCCACGGTCCGGACTAAGCGTTTTGCCTCGTCGTTTATACCGCGTACATCGAGGGACTGGAACAATTTGCCTGCTGCGGTTTTCCCGGCCAATTATAATTTAGGCGTCTTCAAGGCTAGAGTGAATAGGCTCTTAATAAACTAGTGCGCTTTACCATCGACGATTGCATCACTGCTTACCATCAGGTAGGATTGCAGTCAAGTGCTAGTTTATAAAATATAAAAAAAAAAAAAAAAAAAAAAATATAGAAAACGTTCGCCCTCAAGTTGAAAGGTAAAATCTAAAAGTC
Source organism: Leucania comma (assembly GCA_958295575.1). NCBI lineage: Eukaryota > Metazoa > Arthropoda > Insecta > Lepidoptera > Noctuidae > Leucania > Leucania comma. The sequence goes on from OY282469.1 coordinate 10,814,334, forward strand.
TGTGATAAGGCCGGTCTTAATGTTTCATCAGAATTTTGGGCTGTGAAAAAGACGGATGAAAAAAGATGGCTAGCAGAGATGAGAATGTTGTGATGGATGTGTGGTGTGACGAGAATGGATAATGTGAGAAATTAGTATATAAGAGGAAGTTTTAAAGTGGCGCCGGTAGCTGAAAAGTTGAAAGGGAATCGTTTGTCTTGGTATGGGAGGGAATGTAAAGAGGAAGGATGAAACGCCCGTTACTAGAAGAGTTATAAATATACATGTGGATGAATAGAGAGGAAGAGGGAGGCCAAAAAAAGATGGATTGTGTGAAAACTGATCTAAAATAAAAAAGAGTTAGTGATAGCGTGATGGGTGACAGGACCGGACAGAATGGAAGAAGAAAACGTATAGCGCCGATCCCAAATAAAACGGGACAAGGGCAGGAAGATATACTTATATATAGTATTTGATTAATTTGTTAGTAGTATACCACTGACTAACCGCTGTATTATTTTAAGTTCTTACGATCTATCCTAAGGATGATAGATAAGATATTGCTGTCAGCGACCATAAGATCGCCATTGTACCCAGAGATTTCAGTTTATGTATAAGTTGTGTTACTTTTTTAGTGTTTAATAATAGTACTTTATGATATAAGTGTGTAATGTAGGAGGTTACCGTCGAGGCGGTATTAAGACAAGAGCCGTGGCGAGGGTCTTAAGAGAGCCAAGAACGGTAACCATTCATTACTCACGTGTATCATATAACGTTTTTCAATACACTTGTGAAGAAAAGAAAATTTATCTAACTATTATTACAACGGTACAACTAGTAAAATTTTTCATAACATGGCGGCAAAAAATTAAATCTGCTTTTATAGGCGTGCGCATTTTTTTTTTAATTTACCCATAGATTAAGGCTATGGCTATATAGTCTTTTGATCATATTGCCTAGTCGCTGTTTGTTTTCTTATGTGAAAAGTTTTTACGATATTGTCATTCGTAGTGACAATGGACAAACGGATATAACATTTTCTAATGTTTTTGAGTAAATTTTATTTAATCACGAAAAAATTACGCCAAAACCTGCGCGCATCTTAAAATGACAGCCATAGACCTCAAAGAAAAAACAATTTTTATTTGAACGAACGATTTATACATTTAAAGTTTTTTTTTATGAAATAAATCGTTTTTACAAGTTAAAATTTCCGAAATGGTACGAAATAAGTAAGTAAGGCACTAATTTATACTATTAAACGCAATAACCTAATGTGAATTTTTTTCGTAGGTATTCAAAATTTGTTTTGCGAACAAAGAGGTTGAACAAAAAAGTTATAGCTACATTACAGCACTAGTGCGTAATGATAATTAAAATGTCACAGTTTGGTAACAGGTACCATTATATAACCAAGTGTAGTGCAATAAGAGCTACTTTCTGAGCAAAAATGTATTGAAAAGTTTAAACTATTTTAAAAACCTGCTCAATTTAATTGTTCAAAACAAAATTAATATAATTATCAAACAAACAATTTAACCTTGTATGGGTGTTATACCTTGTGTGGGCAAAAATTAGGAAATATAGTAGAACTAATAGAAGATTTCATTCCATCTTAATAACGTAGCATCAGCCTTATAATGTTCCCACTGCTGGGACTCAGGCCTCCTCTCTAGGAGAAGGAATGAGCCGTTATCAACCACGCGGGCCCAGTGCGGGTTGGTGAACGTCACATGTCTTCGAATTTTTGGTTCTAGGACATGCCAGTTTCCTCACAATGTTTTCCTTCACCGTTTCGAGAGCATTGGTGATGAAATAAATTACACAAAGTAATGTGCCTGGGTGGGTTCGAGCCCGCGACCTACAACTCGTAAGTCGGGGCCGTTACCATACTCGGCCACCACTGCTCTCATCTTCATCTTAAAGTAATCCTTCTAATATTATAAATATCTTGATGAATACTAATCAATCACTCCTCAATAGCAAAAAGGGTGTGTATGCTAACGCGGATTATTACACGGGTACTTTTAATCTCGTTTGAAAGTCCTAGAGTTGATCTTGAACTAATTTTAAGAGATCAGATAAGGTCTTTCACAATCAAAAGGCGTGTTTCGTATAATTAACATAAAAGTAGGTATTTTATGATAACAAAATGTTCAGCTTAATTGTGGAGGAGATCGGGTTAAATAGAAACATGGGTCAAATTAAACAAATTGAATAACTCCAAAACTTGTTTACAATAAATAAAACTGGCTTCCAAATGATTAATTACGAAAAATGGTGTCTTAAAACGAAGAAATAAAATAAAACAAAATTACCACTTGCTTTAATTTTCTCGAGTAAGGAGGTTCTAAGGTACTATATGAATGAAAAAGTTCCCAGAATGACTCAGTTTGTCTACACACTGGTTCAAATTGTGTATCTACGCACAGTTTACCATACCCTAATGTATCTCATTAATATACGTGTTGATATATTACGATGACGCTGTAAAGTTATGATATAAAATAGTGCAAACCATACATATACATTCACATCAATAGGTCATGTGCTGTTAATTAAAATCATATTAATTAGAAATATTTAAATATACGGAAACCCGATCCAAATTGGATGAATATATACATACGGGTCGAATGTCGAACTTCTTCTTTTTTTTTTTAAAGTCGGTTAATGACAGCGATGAGGCTCTAAGGGGTAAAACGTCTGCCTGATGTGTATTAACTAGTCGCTAGTACACGTCACTGCTCCTAGTGCGGTGTCGTTTTTATGTGGGTCCATCGGCTTTATGTCGGTCTTTCGGTTTTATGTGGGTCCACCGATTTTTCGACACATTCTGTATCAAGGGCGTCGCCAGCCGATGATCAAGGTGGGGGCTATTTGAAGTATAGAGAATTATAAAAAAGTTTTTTTTATAATAATAATAATAATAAAAGTTTTTTTTCTCCACAATATAACTCCTAATTGCTAGCCTTAAATCTACAGTAACATATAGGATGGGCATTATATTGTAGAAGACTGATGCCTAAACTAGGCTCTGAAGCTGTAAAGCAAGTCTCTAGGGGGGGAGCGCCGTAGCCACCCTCCTGGGGTACCCAAGGGGGGCCCTTGGCGACGCCCATGTTCTGTATCAGTTTTTGCGTATGTAGTTTTTTCACTGTTTTAATATTAAGCAGTTCTCAGAAACGATTGCTTCTCTTGACTATTTAGGAATCGTTTTTCTATAAATATGAGATTTGTTGTAGTTAGATCAATCTAGAACATTGTACTTTTTTACTGTTTAGCCAATTAATTCAAGCGAGGAGGCGGGGGCAGTTGGAAAAGAGTTTGGAGCAGAATCATTCGTTGTAAAACTTACATTTTCAATTTATCTTTGTTGTCAAGACATAGATATTAATTATGTTTACGGCAGGTGCGAACCACCATTTTTTTTTAAACTGTAACATGATGTAAAAAAATACAGCATTTTATTGAAGCTCAAATATAATATGAAAATATTAATGGTATTACCGTACCCAAACAGCCTTGTTTAGATACAAGAGAGAAGATTGCAACAATTTTCTTTTTCTTTTCTTTTTGACCTCAATATATTCTTAAGTGACAAATGTTTTAACTAAAATTTATTTAATATTATAATGGTGCAATAATTATGACTAATACCAATTGATATGTATAATTTAATATTATGTTGCCTTGGTTATTCTGTGTACAATGAAGGATTTCTTTGTTTTTGAAGTGTAATTATACACCCACACCACACCATGGGTATATTACAGTGATACTTGTTACAATAATAATTTTTAGTGCTGAACTTCCACCTGTAACAAACAATAAATGAATCTGAATCTGAACTATTAGGCTTCACAATCAGTGAAATTGGGTCATTCGATAGATAATCACGTTAAAAAATCTGCTCGATTTTGCTAGGTATCTCAATAATTTATAAATAGCACATAATGGATATAACCAATAAAATCAATAATAATATAATATAATATTTCAAAACTATCACACAACGTCGTCTAGTCCCAAGCTAAGCAGAGCTTGTGTTATGGGTACCAGACAGCTGATAAAAATACTTATATATTTCTAAATACATACATATTATAGATAAATAACACCCAGACACAGAACAAATGATCGTGCTCATCACACAAACATATGTCCTGGGTGGGAATCGAACCCACGACCTCTGGCATAGCAGTCAGGGCCACTAACTACTAGACCAACAGTCCTGTCCAATAATTTTGTCTCATACCCATTACCCATACAATAAGCTTATCATAGAAATAATAAAGTACAAAATGTAAAAAACGTTGCTATTAGCCCGAGCTTCCCCAAGTGATTGTCACAGGGGCAAAGTACAATATTATCAGTAGCCGAAAATCCAGTCATGTCTGGTGCATGTACCGTGTAATGACAGGCAGTAATCAGACAACAACAAAATTAAACAATTTTTATCACAGTTAAAACAGGTTTTTTTTTATGGTAGGTAAAATCATCCAATGACAAATCCCGCCCTTGGGCGGAGCGGGAAGTAGTGTCAGACTCTTACTGACTAAAAACCAACCCCGTTCCTTCGTAGCCTATCGTGCCGGGGCCGGGTATTCCTTTCGTATCTTTTTTTTTCGTTAACTTACAAGTTTGATTTTTTCACAGCTTCAAGGGACCGCAGACCTGAGTATATGGTTTTAATTTTAACTGGATACTTCCACACACTCCCGAAATAAAATGTTTCGACAGACAGATAAACAGACAGACGGATCCTTTATGCGTTCCGTTTTTTCCTTTTGAGATACCTTAACTTACACGACCTAAACCCGAATTTCCTTTTAAATCACATGTTAGCTGTTTAGCTGCTGTAACATAAGCATATACTTAGGTTCTCTGGTGATCTTCCAAGTTTAGTCAGGTAATACACATTTAGTACAGTCATTTGATTTTTGTGGGTGAGGTAAGTACACTAACCAGGCAATATAATCTATAGTTAAAGATAAATTGTGTTTGGAAGTCTCCCTACTATAAATTGTACTCTTTGTCGGAAGAAAAACTAGTGTATTAGCTAAAGGAAAAGTAGTGACAGCGATTTATAAAATTATTTAAAATTATTATTACTTACAAAAGGCCAGTACTCTGATTAGTAGGTACCGTACTACTAATGAGGTTTTTACAGTTTTAAATCCTATGTGCCTAGTTTTTGGCTCAAGGCGGAAGCCTCAAAAGGCGCCTTGGCTTTGGGGATAAATCTGAAGCCATCAGCACAAGAAACGTACAGGAACCCTTACCTCTTTTGATGTGTCTGTCTGTCGGTCTGTGTGTCTGTTTGTGGCATCGTAGCTCCTACACGAATGAACAAATTTTGATAAGTTTGCGTCTTAAGTATTTTTATTCATTTCTCATGATGATGAGAACCAACTCAGTGACGCTCATCTTTAAAACATTTATAGGTTCTGTTAATGAAGTTAAAAGGCTAAAAGAGTAATTTATTAACTTATTTTTAAATTTTTATAGCTTTTTTGCGTCGGGTTTTTTTTTAATTTTAATTATAATTTTTATTAGGTACCTTAATCAAGCCAAAGTCTACGAGCAACAGTAGCTTAATCAAATTCCATTTCACTAGTATTAGCAAAAAGACACGAATAATTGTAAACTTGGTAGATACTGTTTAGCATAGTTTCACCTTTAAATTTTATTTTTAGATGACCTACACATGCGGTCGAAAGAATTACTGTGACCCTGAAACGCAAAGGGCTATTGAAATAATACACGTGCATTTTAGTCAGTAAAAATCTGACACGCCCTCGTGAAAAGATGACAGGGCACTTGCTATAACAAGAGTAGGTTGCTTCTAGGCAAGCGCGCTCCAGCGTCGGCCACATCATCGCTTACCATCAGGTGAGATAGTGGTTAAACGCGCTATCCATAATAAAACAAAAGTTTGTACAACTCAAAGCGTACTTTACTTTCAACTGAAATTATTATAGCAAAATAAATATATACGAGTAGGTAGTGGAAAGATACTCTACTTCGTAGTGACATAAGCCACAGAGAACATGGAAATAAAGTAACTGGGAAAAAACTACTTGATGGTAAAGTAGAAATACGTCACGGTCCTGTAATTTTGCTGGCATACGTTTCAAATCGCTACAATGGCGGCAGAAATTGCTTTTTCTAAGGAAGTAATTTCGCCATGCTTTTGGCATTTACCTACTCAAATGAACTCTACAAGGAGCTTGATTTATAAAAGACATTTCGGAAAAATTCATTACGCAGTTGTTTTATTGAGGTAGGAAATCATCAGATAACTTTTCACGCTCTGGGTGGAGCAAGAGAGAGTGTAAGCTTTTTACTGTCTAAAACCTAACTGTGTTCTAGTTGCCTTTTATGTTTCAGGCTGCAGTAACTCGATAACTCTTATAAACAGTTCTGCAGCCTAAACTTAGTACGCTGAATTTTGTTATGTTGCGTTCATTTTAAGTTATGTTGTTAAAGCTCATCTGAGCATTGCGCGTCTTGTTGGAGAATATTTTCTCCCTTATATATCTATATAAGGGAGAAAATGTTCTCCAACAAGTCGAGCAATGCTCAATCAACGTAATCCTGCAACGTTGGGCAGTATCCACTATTCTGCAACTTGCCTCCCTACATTTTACAATGCATTCGCATGATGCGTGACAGGTTGATGGGTCCGTAGCATAAATAAGATCCTTGGTTATTGGGCCATTTGACAACGTTTTCAATCATATAAGGGGACATTTGGTCCCCTAGTATATACTTTCTAGATGATTGTCCATTCCGGAAAACGCGATAAAAATACGCAAATATAAATAAATCATGAACAAATTATTTATTCACGAGTTTATGGGCTGTCACGTTTATATTATAATGTTGTGCAAGTTTATGCAAACACGTTTCGTGCATTTTGCGTGAATCACTGTCACACGATAACCTTTAATTAATTTACTGAAAGCAATTAGAAATATTCTTGCAGACTGTGAGAGATAAGCTAGCAGTATCTACGTGACTGGTTTAGTGTTTTTACTATGTCCTCGTTATTTTCCACGTATATCACGTTTTGCAGTTAAACTCACTTGATAATAATGGATAACTTCTGAACTTGCCGTTTTTATGTAAAAATATCGAGTACAAGTGATTTTTGCATTGTTATCTTGATATCAGGTACAAAACTTTACACTTGACTTGCTATTATATTGTTTGCGATCTAATAATTTACTTTTACAAATCCTAATTCTTTCATACGGCTGCATAACAATTGAAATGTAAACATAACCTCAGTTAGTCGGTGATAAAATTTAACTTTCTAAGCTATCTTTTAAACTTCTATGTCAACTTTTCTAGTCTATTCTATTTTATTTTCAATTTCTTATAATCATGCTATTGACTCGTGGAGCAGGATGAGCCCAAACTCAGTCTGGCTTTGAGCGAATTGAAGGCGTCAAAAGAGTACCTACTGTGACCAACTGAATAAGGCGCATGAAAATAATCTGAAGCTAAAATAAAAAATGAAATGGTTCACTTACCTATACATTCAATTCACTGAGGCCTTAGAAGACCGGGATAGGCTCCAGCTTGTTGTGGACGGGTTCAGTCAATGTAGTACAGAGTATGAGCATGCTTTGAATCACAAATACTTATTGCAACAACAGCTGCAAGAGGCAAAAACTCAAATATCACAAATAGAGACAACTAATCTAATAAAAATCACTGCACTCTAAGCATCACTCACCAAATGACTTCGCTCGCTCTGGATGCGGCGTGTCAGATTTTTACTGACTAAAATCCACCGCCAAACTAAAGTCGCATTGGCCAGGCCAGATTGCTCGCAGAACAGATGGACGTCGTGGTCGAAAGGTTCTGGGTGAAGCCCGCGTACCGGAAAACACAGCGTTGGAAGTCCTTCTACAACTGGACCGATGACCTGGTAAAGGTTGCGAGAATCCGATGGATACGAGACGCACAGGACCGTGCATTGTGGCGCATTTGGGGGAGGCCTAAATAAGTTGAACCCGTTGCTATGGTTACTTCGATGGAGACCGAAAATCGGTTAATGCGCATTAAAGGTCGATCGCCATTTTGGTTCAACTTATATTTCGAGTACTGGATCTAGTTTTTCTGATTATCAGGGGTTTTAATACTGAACAAGGGTTTCTTCCTCAAATCACTATAACGACGCTTTTCTGCCTATCTCTTATTCTGAATTTATTGTTGTGTCCAAATTTTTACGAGTATTTTGTATGACAAAAACCTATGAATGATGAAAATTTATTTGGAATCGAAATTTATATTGACATTTAATACAATTTATATACTTAGTTTTTTTGACATTTATAACAAAAAAATCATAAAAAGCAATTCCTCATTTTAGGTGTGTTGCAATTCTAGTGTTAGATAATATTATGTAATTTTTCAGTTTTAGGTACACCATTAGTATGCATGATTATCAAATATTTTGTACACAACACACCATATTTTGTACGCCTCCTGGCATAACATGGCGCTCTGTTAATCAAATATAAGATCTTAATTTTATACCTGTGTTAACAAATAAAAGTGATTTTATTGGCCTGTTGGTCTAGTAGTTAGTGGCCCTGACTGTTATGCCGGAGTTCGTGGGTTCGATTTTTAACCACGACAAATGTTTGTGTGATGAGCACGATCATTTGTTCTGTGTCTGGGTGTAATTTATCTATAATATGTATGTATTTAGAAATATTTATGTAAGTTTATCAGTTGTATAGTACCCATAACGCAAGCTCTGCTTAGCTTGGGACTAGACGAAGTTGTGTGACAGTTGTGGAATATTATTATATTATTATTATTATATTTCTGCATCCAGTGGACAGTTGCGGACTCGTGACTTACTGCACTACTTTGTGATATTCCACCTGCACTGTCGCATCTGGTAGGTGATCACTACTTTTCACCTCATCAGCTATTTCAGTATAATCGCGATTATTTTCTTCATTCTTCTGCAAATGAGATATTTAATATTTTCATACATCGGAACATTAACTTAATGTGCTGGAATGCTCAAAAAGGTCTGTTCACAATGGAATAATCAATACCTACAGATGGGGCCTCCATTGCCTCCTCTTGATTTATCGCATATGTGCTTGAAGCGAACTGAAGGATCGTGCTTTTGCATTGATTTTAAGTATCTTAAGCGTGCCAAACTGACTAAACGCCATGTGCACATATTAGTGTTCCTAAAACAATAAAAGCTGGTATTTATTAGTTTTTCCCGTGATTTTAAGTTACTTGCATTTGACGAACTTTTTTACTCATTATACAATACAGTTTACTTAGTAACTATTTATTTAGGTTAACCAACAATTGTTTATACTATACAACGTTAAATTATGATAATTTTAATCCTGTGGAGGGTTGATTCGGCACATGAAACACTATCGATTTTTGAGGATAAAATTAAAAATTAAAGTATCGATAGGATCGGAACATACCTACCTATTGTTTTTAAATTTAGATTTAAACCTATGAATATTATCATACCCCCTTAATTAAAAAAAAAAACTGCCGTGCCTCTTATACAGCTCCGACTGCTTCGATACTGGATGTATTGTTTTTTTTGCCGTAGTTAGTGCATGAAACTTTAACTCCCTTAGGCTACATAGAACGAACATGCTGTTAGAAATAAATGCTAATTGGCTATTATCTGAACTAAGAATAAAAATGGACCTTGATTTTTTTCTTGAACCAGCATCTTCCTTAGCGATTTTTAACCTTTTGAAGTAATAAGAATTTAGGTCCCAAACTCGACACAAACCATTCAGATTAAAATTTAGGGTTAGGGCATAAATTTTAACAAAAGTTCTATTGGAATCTGTCGTACCTACAACGTGACGTGAATATAAATATAGAATGTTTATGATGCGTATGAAAATGCTAGAACGACTTGCTTAGAGTTTGTTAGACATACTCCCGTATTTTTAACAATTATAAAAGTAACTACTTAAGTAACAATTTGTATCAGTAACAATTTTTGAACTACAGCTTAAGCACTGTCCAATATATGGTCTGTCATATTACAAGTGTAAAAGAGCAGTTTACTTATTCCTACAAGGCAAAAATTACGATGAAACAGAAAAATTTATAACTGATTGATTTGACTTATTTATTTACTTTTTTTCCTATTAATTTACTACAAATATATTTTAACAAATAATATGCTTGACACAAAAAAATAAGTTTACCATAAAAATGCACATCGAAGTAGTAATAACATTCCGCTCATTCATTTTAACTCGCTACAGGTTATGACTTGTCCTGTAGTGTAAATATTACATACCAAATACACACCTACCCACTAGTTACATGATTTATTTATTTTGAGAAAATGTACTTACCCTATTGTTTTATTTTATTTACCTATTATTGTGCTTTTATTTTAGTTTTAAACCATGTTATGAAAAAGAGAAATACCTTAATTAGTTACTTTTGTTATTGTGTTAACAAGATTTATAGCAGATCATAATGTATTATAAAGCATGTGCAATGTGTACGATTACATTATTTCCTTCCTTGGGGATCGGCACTGTATTCCTTAACACAGGTTATTATATTAACCTAGCTTTTTTTTTTTTTTTTTTTGTGGTAGGTAAAAATCATCCAATGACGAATCCCGCCCTTGGGTGGGGCGGGAAACAGTGTCAGACTTTTACTGACTAAAAAACCTACCTTTCCATTCCTTGCCTTTATCCTGGGGCCTTTGGTGACAGTCTCACATAACCTTTGGCCCCAGTAGGCTTCGGCCCTGCTGGACCCCTACAGTATGCTGACAACTCCTTGAGGCGCGCGGGAACGGTGCGCGCCGTAGACGACCTGAGCTCGGACCGGTCTGTTACCGGACGGACGGACAGCGAGCTACCCATTGCCCACCGTCCGCGAGCCCGCGCCTACGGTGGCCGGAAATTGGGATCGGAAACCCGGCGGCGGCGGCGGCGTGTCCGCCTTTGCCTAAGGCGGTCGGCCTCCTCCTTTACTAGCATTACTGCTTCGCAGAAGGAGGCGACCGCCTGCCACTCCTCCTCGCTCCGGAGCATGGCTTGAACCAAGCCCCGGCGCGAGAGATCGCCGCCGATCGCCCCCACGAGGACACGGCGCTGCTCTTCCCAAGCGGGGCACACCTCGACTGTGTGCTCCACCGTGTCCACCGGGCGGTCCGCACAGTGGCGACACCCGGGCGTCGTCTCCGCACGAATCTTGTACAGGTACGGACCGAACTTGCCGTGCTCGGTCAGCACCTGCGCCAAACGGAAGGTGACGACGCCGTGGGGCCTTTCCAGCCACGCCTCAAAGAGGGGCCTTACCGTTCAAAGAGGGGCCTTACCGATATTAACCTAGCTAGGAATACAGCACCTCACCCACCAATTTGTTGTAGTTTTTGTACACTGGAAAGATTATTATATTATATTAATTGTCATCATGTACTACAATGTTTTTGATGAAATAAAGATATATAATTTGTTCAGAAAAATTGAAATTTTTAATGAAGGTTTCTAAATTGAGTTTAGAAATCTTCATTCAAAATTTCAATTAATTTTGTAATAAGAAATTACTTAGCACCAAGTAATTACTTCTTTGTAAATACGGCTGTTAGTGTATGGTCTATCACTGTAGGTCAAGGAAAGTGATATGACTCGAAAGCGACCTTGTCATCTTTGATGTCAACTGTCACATTTTACTTCACGTGATTAATGAGTGTCGTAAGAATTTCTGGTGAGAAAATAAATAATATGACAGAAGACAGTTAGCCACCCAAAAATTCAGATTATTCTTTAAGAAACTTTCTGCTGCTCTACGGAAAAACAAAGTATTTTTTTTTTTTTGCACACCTTAACTAATCACAGTTAAGTAAATTTTACAGGAGAACGAAAAAACAGAAAAGTTTTTACTTAAAACTTGCTATACGTGAAATAGTTTGCTCTACCTATTGTGTAACAATTTTATGACTTTTGTATAATATCTTTTAAATTTTTAAAAATGTCATTTATTTTTTTATAATATTATTTACTTTTTTGCAATACAACAACTAATTACCGCTATTTCCTCTTTTTTTTTAACTGGTTTGTAATTTCAATAAATAACATTTTTACTGAACAAACAATCCCAGTAATTCAATTTACAATTTAAAAACAAAGTAATTGACATGCTACTTGTATTTTGCTTTGTTTTTAGATTTTAGTTTTTTTGAAATGTTGCCTTTTTTGCCTGCTGTTACTTTGCTTGTCGATTTTTTTCTCTAAAACTAAAGCTTTTTTATAGTTCTGAAAACCTAGCCACATCCGTTACGCCTTAAAGGTACCAATTTAAAAACATTGATTTATGATTTGTGAGCAGGCGCGTTGCCCAACACTAGAAATAACTTCTGTGTCATGGGTGCGTTCAAAAATATTTGAACTCACATTTACTAGATACCCAGACCCGAAACAACTATCTGTTGGCTATACAAATATTTGTTCCGCGCAACGCGTGACTTAGCAGCTATATTTTCTTTTAAATACGTTGCCCGTGCCCCACACTAGGAATTACTCCTGTATCGTGGGTGCGTTCACAAACATGTAAACTCACAAACACAAGACACCGAGACTCGAACCTATCTGTAGGCCATACAAATATTTGTTCCTTGCGGTAATCGAACCCGCGACCCGCAGCGCTGCAGCCAATCGCTCAACTTCTGCGCCAGCCGTGTACAAGTTTTAAGTTCTTGAAGATTATTAAATTATTATAGAAAAGTATGTTATATTAAACTAGCACTTTGTCCACGACTTCGTTTTATTTTTGTGATGATGAGATTTTTTATTTTGTCCAGCAATGGACACGACTGGAAAAAAGACAATGCTAATCGAAACTTCTCATGTGCATTTTATGATGGATAATTACTGGGAATAAAATATTATTATTGTTATAATTATACTTTATTGTACACCTTTAATTAACACAGGAAAAACATTTACATAAAAAATATACAATATGTCTTACCAGGGCAATCTCTTACAGACATACTTTGGATAAACTGAACGGAGAGAAACAGACGTATGGTTGTCAGTATAAAATCACATAAATAATGTAAAAATAAAACATAAAATATACTTATAATACAAAATAATGCACTAATAAATTCAATATCAAATATACAATTGAGTAAGGAGTTGGTTAATATTTGTTTTCTTTTTAGGTGAGAAATCTTCGAGCCTGCTGGGCACCTATGGCTTTGCTAACATGTCTTTGAGGTGCATGAAACACTACGCGCCTTCGATGGGATCCCGGCGGCTGAGGCGTGAAGGCCGTTCTCTCGCGCATGCAGCCGTCTCCTTTGCTAGCATTACTGCTTCGCAGAAGGAGGCAACCGCATGCCATTCCTCCTCGTTCTAGACCATGGCCTTGGCTGTAACAGGGCCCGGCGCGAGAGGTCGTTGTCGCCGATCGAACCCATGAAAATACGGCACACCTCTATCGTATAGGGGGTCCACACAATAGCGACACCCGGGTGTTTCTACCCCACGAATCTGGTGCAAGAAATCCCCGAACTTACCATGTCTGGTGAGAACCTGCATCATGCAGGAGGATGCCGTGCTGTCTTTCCAGCCACTCCTCAAAGAAGGGACTTACCGCCATAATTTTGGCGTGTCCAGCACTGGGTTGCGACAGTCATAATCGCCATTCTACCATGAGATCCCGCCCGTACTCTGTCCGCTATGCCGTAACTTGTCGTGGCAGCGGAGTTTCACACTTGGTTGATATTTGGGGTTACCTTTTGGATTATGTAACAATAGACTGCATGGTTCAATCGATCAGAATTAAGTATCGTCTACCACAGTCTCGTTCATTCCATCGATGAGAGACCATCCATTTCTTCCTATGAACCCACTGTACCTCAAAAAAGTCTTTGGTATTTATATTGGTAATTAGAAACTCGTAAGTTCAACAAACATAAAAAATATAAGAAAGATAATAGGAATATTTTGAAGATAATCTAATAACTGCCTAATGTTACGTACACTTATTTTCATCTATGATATTACATGACTCGATAAAATTCTCTATTATAGGTACTTAATTTGGCCTCTTGGTCTAGTAGTTAGTGGCCCTGACTGCTATGCCGGATGTCGTGGGGTTCGATTTACACCCAGGACAAATGTTTGTGTGATGAGCGCGATCATTTGTTCTGTGTCTGGGTGTAATTTATCTATAATATGTATGTATTTAAAAATATATAAGTGTATTTATCAGTTGTACCCATAACACAAGCTCTGCTTAGCTTGGGACTAGACGATGTTGTGTGATAGTTGTGGAATATTATTATTTATTGTTACTAGCCCCTTTGCCACTGCTGGGCAAAGGCCTATGCTTCCTTCATTCTTTCCATCAATCAGATTTTTTTGAGAATCAGAATGAAAAGGCCGCATATATACCGCAGCACCAAACCACGGTGCCTGGGCACCAATCCTGTGTTTAATAGGCAATATTTTTAGTACGTAGGCAAAGCTGCGTGCAAAATCTAGATATAGAAAGAAAAACAGAGAATATTCGCGCGAAGCTGGAGCGCTACGCTAGTAGTAATCACTAATAATACATAATTGTATTACTTTTAAAAAACGCGTGCTTTTTACAAATCACTAACATTCGAGAATTAGGTAACTACAATTTTTTTTTTCGGGGTTTATTCTCTCTTATCTTATTTAACCAATTTGATACATCGTACGGATACGTTAGGTTCGTATTGTACACAAATTGCTAAATTGATGCATGACTCCGATCCGCAACACATTTTAAATTGCTTAATAGGCTAAAAGCAACCGCGGCAAGGATCCGTGAGCATCAAGCATCTTTATGAATATTTTAGTTTATGTTTGCATTGGGGACCTACAATATCTAACAATTAACCGGGAAAAACTAAGCTCCCTTTCGTTTTATGCCAAGTCATTACAAGGGGTGGCACGCTGTCCGATCGTCCGGTAACCGACCGGATCGAGCCCAACTCGTCGACGGCGCGTACTGTTCCCGCGCGCCTCAAGGAGCTGTCAGCGAACCGTAGAGGCCCAACCTGTTAGCTGCAGGCAGGCAGGGTCGAAGCCTGCTGGGGTCAAGGGCCGTTTTCTGAGAGGAAGTAAGAGTCTGACACTACTTCTCGCTCCACCCAAGGACGGGATTGGTCATTGGATGATTTTACCTACAATAAAAAAAAGTCATTACAAGGAAAATATTGTTTTTCAGATTCCTTATTTAATTGGGACCTAGAAGTCTTTTCTAATATTGTATGAGGATCCTAACAACAAATCAAGCTAAATGCGTGCCAGAGGGTTATGGCTATGGGTTAGGGGAATGGTTATGGATTGTGCGAGGAAACTGCATGGTTTCCTGCAAAGCGGTGAGCCTCTTGCTGGCCTTCCACCATGGGATCTGGAGGCAACAGTCCTTGTGCGCATGCACGATTGTCGTGTGAAAATGCAACGCCGTGGTAAAACTCCGCGGCTGCGACAAGTCGTGGCATGAAGGACAAAGTTCCGGCGGAATCTCATGGTAAAATGGTGACAGCGACTGTCGCAACCCAGTGTTAGGCAAACCATAATTATGGCGGTAAGTCCCCTCCTTGAGGAGTGGCTATAAAAACCTCACGGCGTTCTCACCTTCCGCATGATGCATGTTCACACCGAACATGGTCAGTTCGGGTAGTTCCTGCATCAGATACATGCGGAAGTGACGCCCGGGTCACCACTGTATAGAGCACCACCGTGTCCTTGTGGGGGCGATCGGTGGCAACGATACGGCCTTGGTACAGGCGATGATCTGAAGCGAGAAGGAGAGGCAGGCGGTCGCCTCCTTCTGCGAAGCAGTAATGCTAGCCAAGATGGAGGTCGCATGTGGACGGGCGAGGGAGTGGCCCTCACGCTTAGCCGCCGGGATCCCGATCCCGATTTCCGGCCAAGGCGGCAAGGGCGAGAGATGTCATTAGATGATCATAACCTAAAGAAAAACACGCTTTTTGACACGCATTTACACGTTGTATTTAAGTAATAGGGGACAAGGTTTTATCCATCAACTAGGTACAAACTCTATATTCCAGGATCCTACTGAAAAACTGCTGACGAAAAACTCAATCACACTACTCGACCCTGGGAACTGAATCCAGGACTTGCTTGTTTGCTCAGCTGTAGCTTGCAATCATAACTATCTACTGCCGCTTTATAAGCATCATATAGCCTATGTGGAAAACGTAATATTTTGAATTTCGAACGAAATGAAATTCGGCTTGATCGCTCGTTGCGCGTTGGAAAGACCTCCAATAGGTTAATGCTCTAAACATCGATATATACATTTTGTCTCTAAATGTTATTAAGATAAGTGAGTGAGTGAGTGAGGTAAGTGAGTGAGGTGAGTGAGTGTTAAGGTGTGCAATAAAGAAATAAATAAATAAAACATGAATTTCTTATGTAAAGAAAACGTATACAATTTCAGATTATTTGAATAAGATGTATCCTATGGATGCTTATGACGATAGGAGCAATAATGTTGATGTTATTTCTTCCGAGGTGATCGGTCAAGCATTAGCGTCATACGGATAGATACATACGTGGAGATCATAATCTTAACAATAATTAATTATATTATGTTTAATAAACACGAGACTTTAACATAATACGAGTATTATGCCAGAAATTATAAAATAGTTTTCCTATATTCACGTAGATATGCATTGCTGCGTAATCTTATTGGGTATCTAGGCAAGGAACCAACGCACTGTGTAGATACTCCTACGTGGAAAAATTGATTTTTGTTTCTATAAAAATTTTTGTTTAACAGTTTTTTCTTTTCTTTTATTATTGATAGGTGCATAGGTAGGATGTCCACCATGTACCTACCGGTGGCGCAACGCCGTACGTCTGGTAGTCCGATGATGGAACGGGCTAGGCGGAATTAGGCTATGCAATTCCGACGCACACTTTCCGAAATGTAAGCGGTAGAAAACCGACAGGCTAGCAACTCGGCGTCGATGCTCAAGACTTTGAAGCCTCGACTCGACGAGTGTGTTATATATTAGTAAGTATGTATGACTAATTAAATTACGAATTTTAACTATTTCGCTATTGTTGTGTTCTAATTAACATTGATAACATTTGTGAAGTTCAAATCAAATATAAAAGTACCTACCAAGACATATTGATATGTGTGTACAAATACAAAACTTAAACTTATAAAAAGACGTGTTGATGATAATCCTCTAAATTATTACGTATTTTTTAATGATCATTAAGCTATAACTTGTAATTTATATTGCTACTCTGTTGTAATAAGTTGTTATGACGATTAACACAGGGATTCTCGCCACGGGTTTCTTGGATAGCACGTGTGTTTTTGAGAGTTTTGACCGTTCTTGAGTGATTGTTGTAACTTTTGTGTATTGTTTTTATATAATTGTGTTGTCCTTGTGTTTGTAAACAGGTTTGTACTGTGATTGTCTGTGTATAAATAGTTTTAAAGACAAGATGGATAAGAATAAACCCCCCGATCCTGACCCCCCCGACATTTCAGCTTCTCCAAACTTTTTGTCCCAAAACTCACTTTCCCAATTTGCCGACGTTGTATGTAGCGTTTCAGAAATGGACGTGACCCAAGGATCACGTAAACGCACCAGTGTTGTAGAAACTCTCGATCCCTCTCCACCTAGCAAACAACCCAAGAGCCAAATTGGCCGCCTAAAATACTCAGCTTTGGACAAGGGCCCCTTCATCGTTCACGTCTCTAAAATCGAAGTTACACCGAATTCAGGCACTACACTCCATCCTGTAAATTTCGGTAAATTCCTCATTAATAACAATGTTGCTAATGTGCTCCGGGATGGTGTCAAACGAGTTGGCCGTAACCGTGTATCCGTGGAGTTTACTTCCCCCCAAGACGCTAATGCATTTCTTGCTAACAATCTTCTTGCAAAGTACAGCTATTCAGCCACAATTCCTACATTTAATATCACAAGGATGGGCGTGATTACAGGTGTACCAGCTGATATTTCGGAAGAAGAAGCTCTCACTATCTTGTCAGTTCCCTCTGGATGTGGCCGAATCCTTAAAGTCCGCCGCATTAATAGGAAAACACAAATAGACGGTGCAAATGAGTGGAAACCCACGGAGACTTGCGTCATCACTTTTGATGGCCAAGTTCTACCACAACGGGTCTTTTGTTGCTACACATCCCTTCCCGTAGTACAATACATCTACCCAACCATCCAGTGCCGAAAGTGCTGTAGATTCGGTCATGTGGCTAACATGTGTAGATCCAAACCACGCTGCAGTAAGTGTGGCCACGATCACCCCGGTGATGGTTGCAACATTGCTGAAGGCGAGGCTTTTTGTGTTCTCTGCTCTGGGAATCACTTTGCCAACAGCAGGTCATGCCCCGAGCATGGTAGGCAGAAGGCCATCAAAACAGTTATGGCAGAAAAATCGATTCCTTATGTGGAGGCCAGCAAACTTATCCCCGTATCTTCCCGGAACTATGCAAACGCTGCCAAAACACAGTCGTACCGGAAAACCGTTACTCTAAAGCCCAAGACTCATGCTCCTCTTTCCCCATCCTATGATAAAACTGCCCATCACCAAATTATTAGCTCCCCCCTACCCTCACAACCTAATGGCTGTGCTCTCAACCAAAACAATACTTCCCCTAACAACACAGTTTCCATTATAGAACTTCTCATTAAACTTCTACCATCTATTATCCCTACTCATCCTAATAACTCTCAATTACCGTCCAACGTTGCCGATAAACTTATTAAAACTCTTTTAGACATTAAAAATGGCGTCCAGTCAAACATTCTTACAGTGGAATGTGAGGAGCGTGTGGCATAAAAAGCACGACCTCATATTCCTTCTTAACAAATTTAAACCCTTAGCTTGCTCAATAGCTGAGACTTGGCTCACCCCAAGTCTTAGCTTCCGTATTCCACAGTACAATATTCTCCGTTGTGACAGATCTGACGGCTATGGAGGGTCGGCTCTTCTTGTCAACAATCGAGTCCCACTTTCCCCCTTATCTTTGCCTTCACTTACAGGTGACATGAACATTGTTTCTGGAAGGATGGAAGGCATAACTGTATTCTCCATGTATATTGCTCACCCTAGTCATAATTTTATAGGAATTTTAAAAAATATTCTCTCCAATGTTCAGGGTCCCATACTGGTCATGGGTGACTTTAACTGTCACCATTACAGGTGGGGATCTGAGCGCTGTGATGTGTTTGGTGTTTTTTTTTTTTTTTTTTTTTTTTTTTTGTGGTAGGTAAAAATCATCCAATGACGAATCCCGCCCTTGGGTGGGGCGAGAAACAGTGTCAGACTTTTACTGACTAAAAAACCTACCTTTCCATTCCTTGCCTTTATCCTGGGGCCTTTGGTGACAGTCTCACATAACCTTTGGCCCCAGTAGGATGTGTTTGGTGTAGCTTTGGTTGAGATGTTGGACGACTTGGACTTGTGCATATTAAACAATGGTTGCCCAACACGTAGGTCACTTCCCGGGCAACAAAAAAGTTGCGTTGATTTAACGTTTTGTTCTGCTGAATTAGCCTCTTCAACCCATTGGGAATGCACATCCTTGTCGCATGGTAGTGATCATTACCCTATTGTTATTTCTTTGATCAACAGGACCTATTTAGAGAAAACTTCTCCTCCACTTTTGAAATACAATTTGTCCAAACCAGATTGGACAAAGTTTGCTTCATTACTGGATCAGAAAATTGATGTTCTTCCAAATTTAAATTCAAGTTTATTCAACCCTTCTGATCACTGCCATGCCAAAAGCTGCTATGAGGGATTTGTTGCAGCTGTTACATCCAGTGCAGATTCTTGTTTCCCTCTTAAAAACAGTGCCCGGAACAAAATCCCTTCACCGCCATGGTGGGACCAAGAATGCACTTCAGTGGTTAAGTTACGAAACGAGGCTGAAAAACAATATAACAGGGAAATGACCACACAAAATTTGATGGCTTACAAGCAAGTCTATGCACGATCCAAACGTCTTCTACGTAGGAAGAAACGTGCTGGTTGGGTCAAGTTCTGTACATCTCTATCTCCTTCCACCCCAATTTCAGTTGTGTGGAAGAACATTAATAGATTTAGACGTGGTTGCTCACCATCAATATCTGCACCAATCACCAGGGAAACAGCTGAATTTTTCTTTGACAAAATTGCTCCACCCTATGTCCCCCTTTCTTCTGAATTTTTTAACATTCCCCCACATATTGTCTCTGATGACCCTTTTGATTTGCCATTTACTTTAAAGGAATTAAATGCGGTGCTCAGTCATGTCCGGGACTCAGCACCTGGTATTGACGGGGTGCCATACTCTTTTATAATACATTCTGGTGATAAAACTAAATTATATTTCTTAAACATAATTAATTTTTGCTACAATCGTGGTTGGGTCCCAGACCAATGGAAAGTACAAATTATTATCCCCCTGTTGAAACCAGGAAAACATGCAGATGATCCGAATGGCCTTAGACCTATTGCCTTGTCTTCAGTCCTAGCCAAATTAATGGAACACCTAATTAAAAACCGACTAGAGTGGATAGTCGAATCCAGAGATTTGCTGTAGTATTAAGTTCGGCAGTAATATTTTCTCGGAAAAGAACTTTCCCTCCCATCTCAGTGACCATTTCAGGGGAAAATATCCCATTAACAAGTAAGGTGAAATTTTTAGGCGTTACCCTTGACTCAAAATTAACAGGTAAGTACCATATAAATTCATTAATCCAGAAATGCGAACGCGTCATTTCTATTTTAAAAGTCCTCGCAGGTGTCTGGTGGGGTGCCCACCCCTATACCATGAAACTAGTTTATAATGCCCTAGTCCGTAGTATATTAGACTATGGTACGTTCCATTTTATTCCATGCAACAAAGGTGCTTTGGTTGGACTGGATAGGATCCAGTCTAAGTGCCTTCGGATCATCTCTGGGTGCATGAAGTCTTCTCCGATCAACGCTTTGCAGGTCGAATGCGCTGAACCCCCCCTAGCCTTGAGGCGGCAATATCTAGCTTCCCGTTTCCTGTCACGAGTAATTTGTAGATCTTCCCATCCTCTCATTGCAAAACTGAACGAGTTAAACACCGTATACAGAACCTCAAACTATTGGAAAAATAAAGAAATCCCCCTAATCCTAAAAAAACTTTCGCACAACTCAAAACTTGGAATGTCCGCTTATCCAGTATCCCAAATTACCCCTTTTTAATTTCGATTATAACGTTCTATGCTTTACTCCTAAAATTTTTTACAACATCGGCATATCCAAGAACTCCCCCTCGGCGAATTCGGCTTTCAATGTGGCGGTAGGCGAGCGTTGGAAGGACTTTCAAAAATTTTTCACTGATGCTTCAAAATTCACTGATTCTAGCTACACTGGAGCAGCAGTATACTACCAAAGCTCCAGTATCATTTTGCAATTTAAATGTCCCAAGGAGTCCTCTGTGTTCACAGGC
The DNA here is from genome assembly GCA_958295575.1 of Leucania comma. Classification (NCBI taxonomy): domain Eukaryota; kingdom Metazoa; phylum Arthropoda; class Insecta; order Lepidoptera; family Noctuidae; genus Leucania; species Leucania comma. The sequence continues at coordinate 10,835,826 of OY282469.1, forward strand.
GAGTGTGTGGCATTACTAGAAGCATGTCGTTTTATAGAGTCACACCATAATATCAATAAGGCCGTAATTTTCACTGACTCCCTTAGTTGTCTTCAAGCTTTAGTCCAGAATCCCTTCAAAAGTAAATTACACAGTTCACTACTTTTAAAAATTAAAAAATCTTTGTATTCATGTGCTACTAGTCAAAGAGAAGTTCAGTTAGTTTGGATACCTAGTCATTGTGGTATCAAGGGCAATGAACGTGCCGATGCCTTGGCCAAAGACGCTTGTTCTTCAACTACAGCTTACCTTTCGCACAATTTTATTCAGGGGTATGACTTGCTGAACCTACCAAAAGCAAGTCTTCAATGTGCATGGCAGGAACAGTGGAATACCTCTGGTAAAAAAAAGGGTAAGTTTTACTATGCAGTACAGCCAACCATAAAAACAAAACCTTGGTTCTACACTCACAAAAAGATGTCTAAATCTGTTATCTCCGTCCTTTGTAGGATCCGTTTAGGATTCTGCTGCACGCCTGTTTTTCTGGAAAAGATCCGTGTTCGTGATTCTTCTTTATGCGAGTGCGGTACGCTTGATCACATATTTTTTGAGTGCACAAACAACATTCCACCTTTAGACTTATATAGTCGTCTCCCGAAACTCAAAATTCCTCTCCCAATTAATGTCCCTGCCCTCCTAACCTATCCTTCTCCAGAACTGCTTGTGGCGTTGATGATCTTCATCCGTCACAACAATTTAAAACTATGAGTCAGAAGCTCCAAATATTCTGTCTAAGTAACTGTGGTTTACGTGTGTATTTAATGTTTTAACAATTATATTATTTATGTATCTTTATTTTATGTTTGTTTCAGTCCAATACTAACACATCAAGTGCAACTGTACCACTCGAAGGATTTTAATCTCCAGTCACAAGCCCTTTTATTATTATTATTATTATTTTATTTTTTTTAACAATTTTTTTATACACTACTTGCTTCTCCAATTTACTTCCGACATTGGCAGAATAGTCGACATCGGCTCATTTGCCATTAACAAAAAATAGAATAGAATAGACGATTAACACAGAACTGTCAGTTGTATTAATGGTAGATATTCAGTTTCGCAAATGGTACTGAGCTAGAAGAATGAGCATCCTGATCTAAATCATCAGAATCTCAGTTGGTTTTATGTTAATTATAAATTTATCTACCATAACCTACCTTTATCATTAAGCCTCATACTCACACAGTCGAAAATATAAATTTTACATCAAAAACTTATTAGATTAATAATTTACACAAATATTATAAAGGTGAAAGTTGGTTTGTATTTGGTATTTTTTTTTAAATTTTTGTTTGATTTTTTCCGACAGGGCGGCTATCTGAACCTATCCTATGATGACGTAAAATAGTGATAAGTAATTACCATGTAAACGAGGTAACCGGAATACGTAACAGGGAATGAATATTTAAAGAGACATTTGACAGAAGCTGAACTGCATAATACAGTATTTATTTCTTTATTACCTTATGGCGATATTCGTGGGGATTTCAGGCTGATACTACAAATCTACCATATTGCCGCCTATATTGAGAAGTGCCGGACATAAGAGAAGAGAACAGACAGTGCACTTGACTAATCTACGTTAAAACTGGCCACCGTGACCGAAATTTGGTTGGAAGGATTATAATTTGAGTGGTCACAGCATTAAATAATCGATAGGTTCTGAGATTGCTGATAATAATATCATCACAATCACATTTGTTGGTACAGCTTTCAAAGAAAGCTACTATCGTCTCAGTCAATGTCGAACATTTACTTGTCAAAAAAAACTTAAAAAAGTAATAACCAACTTCATTAAAAAAAAACACTGAAAGGATTAAAATAACTTTAATTTCGGAAGTCGGTGTTCCTCGGTACTGTTTGTTTCTTATATAACATCGACTTTTTATTTCACACTTTTTAGTTGCAATACGCTTATAACCAGAGTACCTATTTCTCATAACAATTTCAATTAACCCGAACACTGCTAGGATACGTCATTTTATTATGAAGTTCCCGTGTCTCCATTTCACCTTCCGGCTCCATCATCAGATCAGTTTGATGGTACCTTATAGCCAAAGTGCATCTCATGACGATTCTAATAAGCCCAAACACGGCTAGGATACATTGATTCATTACGGAGTTCCGGTGCCTATCTTCTGGCTCCATCATCATCAAGTCACTTCGAGATTCTATTTTCTACATTACTATTTACAACCATTTATTTATTTGTATTGTCATAGTCGCTTAACTTTCTTCATTGTGATATACATGTGAGTGTGAAGTTCCGTTGGCCATTTCTGGTCTTCTTCATCAGTTCCACTTCATCAAATGTTACTTTTTGACTGTAAATTCTTAAGTTCTCGATGAAAATACCAAAATCGCCGTATAGTTGCCTATGATATTTGAGGAGTTCCCTCGATTCCTCATGGATTCCATCATCAGAAATGGATTTTGAAAAAAATGGGACCAATCTGGAAGCATACCCTTTCAAGAGCAAAAAAATATTTACAAGTTGATTCATAAACGACTGAGTTCTGAGGTAACGAAAATATTTAAAAAAAATACAACCGAATTGATAACCTCCTCCTTTTTCTGAAGTCGGTTAAAATGTTTTGAAAGATGTGATTTTGTGAAAAAAAATACAAAGTTTGGTTTTTTAAGGTGGTATATGGTATATACCACCTTAAAAAACCAAACTATCGCTCTAGAGCGGAGTGGGAGAGCGTATCGGACTTTTACTGACTAAAATCATCGCTATGTTCCTTAAGTTGCAGCAGAAGGCAACTCATGGTCTAATGACCCTAGTTCCTGTTCCTAGTTCCTAGTCCTGCTTGCTGAAATCTGTTTGAGGTGCGCGTGAAACATTACGCGCTGTCGACGACTTGGCCTAGGTCCGTAGGGTAAACTGTGCCTAGTGTGTAATAGACCTTCCCGCACAAAACTAAATCGGCAGATAATGGTTTGAAGACTAATAACTTTACACTACTAAGGTCTACCTGAGGAAAGACTAAACACTCGCAAGCAAGACTTAGCACTCGGTGAGGATGCTTTGCAGCAAATACTAATACTGTTAGAGTACTCAACAAGCGGTACCGAAATAAATATTAAAATGACCTATCGAATTTTACGATACGGTTGGCGCAGTTAGCAATTACTTACCTGCTTTTTTTTTTGGTAAGGAAAATCATCCAATGACATCTCCCGCCCTTGGGCAGAGCAGGGGATAGTGTAGTGGTATGGTTTAGCTGAGTACAGCGCCATCGTACCGCAGTGAACAGAACTATGTAATGAGATTCTTCGTGCGCACTTGGCGCGAATTGTGTTTTTTAGTCCCAGTTGTTCGGAAAATGACCACTAGATGTAGATACAAAACTTATACGAACGTGATAAACTACTGGACCCCGGGTTTTGCCCCTCAGGTGGAAAATTTTGCAATTTCCTCTCTTAGTTTGGGTTGTGCGTAGATACGTTAGTCGGTCAGTTTCTCCTTTTATTATATAGCTACCTATATATCTATATATATATATAAAAGAAAGTCGAGTTAGTATATCCCGTTAAGTAAAAAAAAAATACAAAACCAGCTAATTTATTTTTATAAGGTAGAGTAGAGTGGAGTGAGTTTTTTTTTATTGTAGGTAAAATCATCCACACTCGGAGACTCGGACACTCGGCGTGTAAGGCGTCGGGGAGGCAACCGCCCCGATGCCTAACACGCTGAAACCCCGCTTGTATCATTTAATGCAGGTGGGACTTTGGAACCACGGGCACTCAGAGTGGGGACTCTGCCCGCCCATCGAGTGAATCCAAGGAAGACGGTGGCACAGTGATCACGTGATGCCGTGCACATAGAGACTCAGGGGAGACCGTTATATAGTCTCCTCAGGGATGTGCCCTAACAGGCGTTGCACAGAGGGGGTTCCGGAATGGTAGATGTTAGTCAAATATTTACGAGATTACTACTACTTACTACCACTACTTACCTACTTACTTACTTTTATGGTTTTACTTCAAGTTGGAATCCTCCAGGATGTCCTCTGGTTTAGGGTGGACGTAAAGGTCATTCAAACTAGTACTGTCTACTAACGTACAGACGGTATAGAAACGATAATACACAATTCGTTCCAAAACATAAATGGCGAACGTTGACAGCACATTTTCGAGGCTGCACTGGAACTAAGCTGATCCCATTTGCCATTTGTCAGAAGAGCAATGGGTGAAGGTTACTGTGTGATTTTAATCCTCATGGATGTCCTCTGCGATAGGGAATGTTGTGTTAAACTCGTACTTACTATACCCATCTCGGCTGCTGTGTAACTTTCGCTGCTTCAGACTAGTCCTGTTCAATCAAAAAATAATTCCCTCCTCCTCCTTGTGTCATATTCCTCAATGCTGAGGGTCGTGACCACCGGTTGCTTCATCGCGCGTTTTTTATTTATATGGAATAATAAAGCAGCGCTGCAAACGCGCTGCTCTCACGCGGCTCTTAGCGATTTTGAAGGCTCCTCATACGTGAAGCCTCCTTCTAAGTCCACATGTTGTGACGGGCCACTAAAAAACCCTTCCTGTTAAGAACCCTTCGTGTGGCACGCATACACGCACTTTCCCGGCTTAAGGTGTTAAAATGTCCCGTGGACACAGCCAAAATGACTTTGATGTGGTATTTAACTGATTTAAAACAGGCGAATCAGGTTTTAATCTACTTATAGTGTACCGAGAATCTTATCTGGTAGAGTGCTTTCACATACTTAAAAAAAAAACGTCGGAGAGAGACGTCTTGAGTACCTACCCAACCTACCTAATCTAGGCCCAACCGAGCTCACCTATTGATCCTAACCTCGTTAATTCTAGTTTCTCTCATAGTCAGTTTACCAGAAGTAGCCGCTAACAGATATGTGACATGACGACCCACATCACGTCTTACATCCGTATTTATACACAAGTAAAACTAATTACTTGAGTGAAAGTAACTACTTAAGTAACCAGCATTCTATAGTTAGGAAAATTGAAATTTATAATGAAGATTTTATCTCAAGTAATGACTTAATAAGCATTTATTTAACAACATTTAATTATTTCCTTATAAATACTGTTGTTAGTTCCTGAGAATGTTCCACAGGTTCGGTTAACAGCCACTGTTTTTTTTGTTTATCGCTTTGAATTAATTCAAAGTTGAAATCAAAACGTTTATTGTGAACTTAGTGTGTGCGTGTTTAATGTTGGTTGGGTGAATAGGGAACGTGCACGACGAAAGCATTTTACATCTTATGTGTTATTTTACGAGTGAAAAATAACTTCAATTGTGATTAAAATGCATCGTCGCATTTTTGGATGCTCCAATTCATCAAAGAATAATCATCATAAAACATTTCATGTATTTTATTAGATACTTTGTTTATGTGAAAAACGACTTAAATGGATAAATGCAGTAAGGATGCATACGTAGATTGAGTTTCAAATGTATTTGAATAAAATATTTTGTAATGTTTTATTGATAAAATAAGTACGTTTTGCAGTTATTATTCAATACAGACAAAGTCTATCATATAAACATAATCTCAAACAATTTTATTTCATCAAACATCCATATAACTGGCTCCCATTAAAAATTACTATAATATGCAGCGCTCAACCAGTAGGACTGTTTACTCAATTGTTGTGCAACGCTAGTTTTGGACTTAGGCCGTGTTTACGGAGACGCTGCGCGTTGCGCAGCGCGTTGGGCATTTCGTCGTACATTGCATCACGCGGGCCGCGTCATCGCTCGCACAAACACAAACATATGCCAATGTACGACAGACCGCCCGACGAGCCGCGCAACGCGCCGCGTCTCCGTAATTGAACATTTAGTATTTTTCGGCGAATTTTTGTAATAAGTTAAGGCCTGTGCCTTGCAAGCACGTCTGTGCATGCTTACATTTAGATAAGCTTGTCTTACATTTACTAATTGCACTTGTAATAATAATATTGCAATCAAGCTGTAAAGAAGGGGACATGAACAGAATTAACAATAGATATAGTTGATATGATCGACAGGAACCCATATTTTTGACATAATATTAACAACGTCACAACGTTTCACCCTACTCCGGTACTAAGGAATCAATTGAGTGTCTTACTCCCGATTTCTAATTTAAGCATGTGAAGTTGAGAATTACTGAAACCTTTCGAAATTTAGCATTTAAGTATGGTTTAAGATGTTCTTAAGGGGATTACATCGCCCAAATCCAAAAAAAGCACCTAGGTTGATTGAAGTTTATAGATTATTAATTATGTACGATTACCATATAAAAAATGAAGGGGATACTTAAGGACATAATTAATAAATTGTATTTATTACGTTTCTCAAAAAAATAACCTAACTCTAGAAAAAAAATCTGGTAAATAGGCCTTTTTTGAACATTAATTCCATATTTTCTCGAAAACGGCTCTATATTTATACATTGAATTTATACCAAAATATATGTTACGATAAATTGAATAACTTGTATTGATTTTTTTTCTAATTTCGTTGAATATCGATAAGTAATCAAGAAAAATCGAATCAGTACTAACACCCCGCGCGCAGCACCCCCTGCAATGCCTGTGTAGAGGTCAATTCTGCTCTACTAATGTAGAGGTAAATTCTTCAAGGTCATTAAGCAATGTAATACCCTTAACTCAAAATACTCAATTCAGAAACCTGCAGTTATAATCGCAAAATTGTCCTAATCCCCGACATAATTATGTATTTAGAATTATATAAGTATGTCTATCAGTTGTCTAGTACTCATAGTACAAACTCTGTTTGGTTTGGATCTAGATGGCGTTGTATGAAAGTGATGGAAAAAATAAAAAATCCATACGATAATTATTCCATACGATCAAAAGCAATCCCTGAGCACTCGGCTCTTATCGCTGTTGAGTGATATCTCTTCTAACACACAGGTTTTTTAGCTCTCTTAGGGCTGATTTCATCATTCAATATAAAAACTTAGTTCAACTAAACTGAGCTCAGCGTAATCTAGTTTAAAGACGCGTGTCATAATTATGGCGACAACAAAAGAATTGAAACTGAGTTTAGCGAAACTAGGTTCAATTCATCGCGGTGAAACACAAAATGAAGCTATAATCTCGATTAGTCGCTCAAACTGCGTTTTGTTTGAACGAATCGTGATTAGTTTAATGGTGAATTTGGCTCTTAATCAATCGGGATGTTAAATAATGGCTCACACTGTTTTCCTTCTGACCTTAATAAGGTCATATTGAAGACTTCAAAAAACATCTGATCAAAATTAAAGTCCTTTGTTTTTCTAAATTCACTATGACTTTCTTGAAGAAAGTTGTTCATTTTATTAGAACTGTGTTTAAAATGCGACCACCCATTTCTGTTGTAGTATGTTCATATGTACATGTGTGTGTGTTCATGTGTTTTATGAAGGTTATAATTTCTAGTTTCGCTTAGTCCTTATTTTTAATAATGTCGTGGTATGTTTTCTAATCGATTAAGTAAATGAAACCACAGATTTTATTTAGAAACAATTCGTTTATAAAAACTAAACGATAAATTACATTTATTTATTAAAAATGAAAAAATGTTGTCTAATACGAAAACACCATCTTTGTTTCTGTTCATTACTGTTATTTTTTTGTCATCAGCCGACAAATCTGAGTCATCCCACCCCCATACTGGGTGCGTTCCGTCACCAGTTCTCTTTACGCGTTTCTTTATCAATTCATCCGATACTACCTTTAGATCATACGCCCATCCAATTTTCGCCATAAAGTCGATAAATAACTTCGTAAAGTTGAGAGAATAGCCGCCGAGCTCAGCTGTTCTGTAGTCCCAAGGAAAAGTGTGATGGTAGTTGTGGAAGCCTTCTCCAATTGTTAAGAACGAAATTATTTTCGATTCTACTGATTTGATGTGTTTATCATAAGGCTTGGTGCCCCACTTGTGCGCCACAGAGTTTACAGTCGCAGCCACGTGGACTGAGCATATAAATCTCAAACATACGCAAATGTAAAATGCGACCTTTGTCTCTTCTCCCCAGAGAGTAGGAATGTAAGTAGGTAGTATAATACCCATGATGATAACCAGAAGGAGGTAATATCTGAAAAAGTACATAGTCTTTATAGCCTTCGTCGATATATGGGCTAAAACAAATATAATGTTTCAATTCGAACTAGTACTTCCTGAGATATTATGTATCTAATTTATTTATTGAAATATTTTTAATCATGTTTTTCTTTTCAAAATGGGGATCACAGTTTTAATAGGCAAACTTTTTTAAACTTATTAATAGCTACACATGTCATATTTTTATTGAAATTTCAAACACAGTAAAAAATCCGAGATTAAAAGCTCCAGGCCCAGGCCTGGATTAAATAATATTATTTATTATCTCCACGATTCAAGATAGTATGTTCTTTAAATATCTTTAAATTAGTGAAAACTAACTTGTGTTGGAAGCGCAATACCGAATCCTCCTCGAGATCGCTTATGTCAACAGAGTGTGCTCTAACTTGAGGGTGTTTTCTGATCAACAGCCAGCCTATGTGTGAGAAGAAGAATCCTCTCTTCGAGTTGTGAGGGTCAGCATCTGTGTCGCTGAATTTATGGTGCTTGCGGTGAAATCGTATCCAGGTGATGCAGGAGTACTAGAAGAAAAATATGATGAAAATGTATGTAATACAGAGAGAGAGAGATGTTAAATCAGATTATTGAATAAAGCATTAAAAAAAAATCTTGCAAAGGCAAGTAATTAGCTGTCTTAATTATGACAGCTCGAAAAAGGGTTTGATTTGAATTAAATTTTATTAAAATACAAGTATAAAGGGTAGGTATACATACCTGATAGGACATCGTAAAGAGCGTTGCAAGTAAGATACGTAGAGGCAACTTAGCTTTGTATGATTTGTGCGACCATAATCTATGAACACCAGCCGTAATGCTAAGTGTTGTGGCAGTGTGCAGTAACAAAACTGTAAGTTATGAAAAGGCTATTAATATATCAACTTATCGTCATCTGGGATAAAAATCTTAAAATTTTTATTAGCCTCCTGAACACAGCATAACTTTCTTTTTGGGAGAAAAGCATTATAATAAACCATTTGAAATATCAAATTAATTATTAATCAAACTTTAGATCGTCAAAATATAATAATTGATTTTAGATTTAATGTAGTAGGCTAATTACCTAATATAAGTTACGCAGATATCTAATATTACTTAATATACCATCCTTTAAACAGACTAGGAGGCAGTGGCGTAGCTAGTCCCACAGGCGCCCCGTATCAAAAGTCCTACAGGGGCCCCTTATAAAAAATTATGGTGGTTTTTTACAAATGCTTGGTTTACCCTACGAGACGGTTGTTGATAACATTTTGGGAATTTTTGCCCACGTCGGGCCCCTATAGCGTGAAGGCCCCGTATAATTGATACGGCAGATACGGCGGTAGCTACGCCCCTGCTAGGAGGTAATATTTTTCTCAAACTTCAAACATAATACTGTCATGGTACAGGATATCTTTTTGTATTACGTACCCTTATGTATCATTAGCTGAAAAAACTGTTTAAATAAATAAAATATTATAGGTAAATACTTACGAAATAGACAAGTCTGCCACTTTGCTACCATCACAAACAAATAAATGCCATAAACAGCACCGATGTGCATAAATGTGAAGATTATCACTTGACTCCATATTAGTTCCCATTTAATTGGCTGAAGTGGTAACGAGTCATCATTTTCAATTAGTTTTGAATCACCAGAACTGTTGCTATCATCGGCAATGCTCTGTTTACTACAATAATAATAATATTCTTTATTGCGAGTAGAAATGTGACTCATTTAGTTTATTTAATAATTAAACAAACTTGTTAACACAAACACAAAACAACTACAAATTTCAACAACTTCATATGATTTGTTCATATTAACATTTTATAGAATCTTTTCCAAATTACACCACAAACGCCTAGAAAACTGTCCTGCCAGAAGTTGGTGTTGCTTGGTACATTATTTTTAGTATAAAAGCTAAATGATATAATTTAATTTGGACCACGTACTCAAGCAGCTGTTCTCTCTGTTTGTCATGAATTTTGTCTTTTACCGGTGCATCTCCAATCCCACTGCGTCACAATCTTTATGTCAAGTGCCCTTAACACATAATATGTAGTCAGATCTGTAGTCTAGCTGGACTAATATGTCTATCTTATATTCATTTTACAAAGGAACAATTTACGTTGTGTTTGAAATCATCAAACACAAATAAATAATAAAATAAATGATTCAATAATATTACATTCTAACTTTACGAAGTCTCGCATTAAAGTCTTCAAAATGTTTATATGCTTAAGGTTCATTTTCGGTTTATGCAATTTATATGATTTTTTTTTTTTATGGTAGGTAAAATCATTCAATGACTAATCCCGCCCTTGGGCGGAGCGGGAAGTTGTGTCAGACTCTTACTGACTAAAAACCTACCCCGTTCCTTCGTAGCCTATCGTGCCGGGGCCGAGCACTCCTTTCGGAAATAAACCCATGACCCCAGTAGGCTTCGACCCTGCCTGCCAGCAGGTAGCAGGCTGGGCCTCTTCGGTGTGCTGACAGCTCCTTGAGGCGCGCGGGAACAGAACGCGCCGTCGACGACTTGGGCTCGGTCCGGTCGGTTACCGGACGATCGGACAGCGTGCTACCCATTGCACGCCGTCCGCAAGCCCGCGCCTACGGTGGCCGGAAATCGGGATCGGAATCCCGGCGGCGGCTGGGGCGAGCGCCCCGTTGCCTCTGCCTGATGCGATCGGCCTCCTCCTTTGCTAGCATTACTGCTTCGCAGAAGGAGGCGACCGCCTGTCGCAGAACGAGGCGACCGACCGCCTGAAGGAGGCGACCGCCTGGCAATTTATATGATCATGTTTCCGAGTTCCATGTACTCAAGTGTTTGCCAATTCGCCTTCGCCGGAATGCTAGTTTGAATTTCTTTCCGACACGCATACAAAATCTTCTACGTCGTCAGATAACTTAAGACTCGAAATGCCGATGTATTGCTTGATAAGTCCTTTACTGTCCAGGCCACTCGTTTGTGAAATGCATTGCCAGTGTCAATAAAACGCTTATGATTGTGCGCGTATTATTACTGCCTACATTTATAGGACTTGTGAAAGAATATTACTTGTCCCTGTAATCCTGAAAAAAAAAGATGCTGAAAAACTCTGAAACAACACAGTTTTTCAGCATCTTTTTTTTGTCGTCAAATTTTTGTCTACTGGAGGGCGTAACTTTAAATTTGAGCAATATTTTGGAAATTTACAAGTGAAACCCTTTCAAATGATACACGGCGTATTTATCTTATTTTTAACACAATACTTTAGTCCGCTAGAGGGCGCACATTAAGTTTTATGACACATTACGCGTCGCCTATGTTCAGCAGACGATTACGACAGTTCTAACGATAACTCATTTGTTGAGGTCCGATAAGTAATTTAAGAGCCGTGAGAGAACAGATGTACATACACATACATACAAAAACACAGTACACTCAGCCGTCGAAGTACGCATCACATCGCTGTCATCCGGAAATATACTTACAATACTGGCTGCATTGCCATGTTGAATGGCAATGCTAATTCTTTGGGCGAAATTAAAATTTTCTACTTCCACGCGGGTGAGGCATTGGCATTATCTGATAGTGCTAAATAAAATTACTAGAGGGGTTAACAGCCCTCGTCGTATCACGAGAAAGAATAACAGATCATTTTTAGAGTTCCGTACCCAAAGGTTAAAAACGGGACCCTATTACTAAGACTTCGCTGCCGGTCCGTCTGTCTGTCACCAGACTGTATATCAAGAACATTTTTTTTTAGCTAGATAGCTAGATAGTTGAAATTTTCACAAATTATGTATTTCTGTGGCCGCTATACAAATACTAAAAAAAAATACGGGGTGCACCTATACAACAAACGCGATTTTTTTGCTCGATATCAATAATGGCAACCGGTAAGCACTTGAAATATTCACAAAATACTCAGTTGTATTTTTACTTTAATAATAAAATTAAAATAAAATAAATATTTAATGATTTATTCATTTATTTATGAAATCTTTATGCACTAGTGTACAAAAGCGGACTTGCAAAAAACGCCATTTCTTACCTATTTTGTTGTTGTTCTGTTGTTTACCTAGTCAGTGGTACGGAACCCTTCGTGCGCGAGTCCGACTCGCACTTTGCCGGTTTTTTATGACTAGTGCTCGCAAATGGGTTTTTGCGAATGGGACGTTCTGTGTCAGATTCTAATTTGTATGTGTTATATCAGAATAAGGAAGGAGCTTTATTATGCATCCAAAATAACTTTTATATTATGTAGTTGATGGTTTTCTTACCTGTGCATTGCAATTGGTATATTAAGTTGGAAGGATGCTTAATATGTTTTTATATTTTAAAAGACCGGTACAAAGGGTTTTGCTTGAGAAGTTTCACAAAATAAACTTGATACCTGAAATGTAAAAAAAAATGTCTGTAAAAATAAGTCTGGCATTGAAATTTTATTTAACAAGATGTCACTAGAAAATAATAAATAGTAATATTCATTTTAGAGCTTGAACCGGCTTTGGGATAATTTCCTTAAATCCTTCCTAATTCTATCTATATATAAAATATAATCTATTCCTTAATCTGTCCTAGCTCAGAGGACACCGGTGTCCTCTCACATCCACGCCACTATAGGCCTTAATTCCGATGTTTAGAGTCTACTTTTGTATGAACAAGTTGGGTAGTTGTGGATCGAAGTGTTAATTAAAATTTCCCGCCATTCGATCACGCATCACACCGCCATCTGACGGCGGAAAAAAAAAAGCAACAGTTTCCCGCGCGCGGGTAACAAAAACATGGAAATATCGTGAAATACAGCAGCTAGCAATCCAGTGTGGTGATCATCCGTCTCTTTGCATCCTGTGAACTCGACCTATAATTCCAATTTCTACTATGCTTTGCCAGTTCGTAGTAGGAAACTTTTGATACGACAACTATCCAGAGCTGTTAGTCATGATTTTGGTTTTCGACGTGTTTATCTTTAGTCCTCTCCTACTTACCTCAAGGCCCACATCGCTAAAATCTTGTAGTATTTGCTCTAGTCCTGTGACTGTGGGAGAGAAAAGGACAATATTCCTGACGTCCCATCGAGCCACGTACCGAATCGCGGTCGCGGATTCCTCCTAACGCACTTTCTAGAATTTATGGAAGTAACGAGTATATGGATATACAGCAATATTTTTAGTATATGCGAAACCTGAATATAGTTGTTTCAAAATCAGTAACTGAATCCATTCCAATAATTTTTCCCAAGTTAGACACCACCGATACTAATTACAACATAGGTCATGGCAGGTCATAGCAGAAGTCAGGGTATAGCTGAGTGCGGGAGCACAACAACCTCTCAGTTACCTGGATGACCTGATGACCATGTGTTAGTGTGGACAACTAGGTAACATAACAAGCTTAAAACTCTGTAATTTTCATCATAAAGTTATGAAATTTTGTACATAGATTCTTTGCATAAAAATACTAGACAGTTGTTTCGGGTTTTGCATATACTAACACCCTTATTTATAAATAAGTAATTACTTGTTGTTAAGTAATTTCTTATTAAGTCATTACTTGAGGTTAAAAATCTTAGTTAAAAATTTAAATTTTTCTTAACTATAGAATACAAATCGTTAAGTAGTTATTTTTACTCAAGTAATTAGTTTTACTTGTTTAATTTACGGGTGTAAAAATAAGGTTGTATATTTATATCTACCCATACATATCATACTAAAATGTTAAGATGGACAACGGTTATTTACTGTATATCAAAGTTTTTATGATTGAGGTGTGTGAGGAAAAGGTTTTATGCTAAGAAGGTTCATGGGCGCGCATATTCCCAGCACGCTGTCCAACACACTCTTCCTAGTCCAGCGCAGGAGGAGAAGAAGACCCTCATTGACCAAGGATATGGAATTGGCGATAGATCATGCGTCCTAACTATACACGAAGCCCAGGGTCTTACCAGCGAATCGGTCATCATTTTGAAGACAAAATTTATTAACATCCGGATTCATAGCAGGGTTTCCCCACGCAGGAGTGGCAGTCTCCAGACAACTATGCCGACAACGCCGATGACGCGATTGGACGGTTTGTGAGTAGGACACAAGAAGTGTCGACCAGGGATATTATCAACAGCAACATGAAGAACACCATGCGGCATCGGAACAAAACAGTCGTCAAGGCACTGATCCGCCTACTGAAGTAATGACGAGCTCGTGGTGCTTTGGACGAGGCGGGTATTGCTTGTATTGTTGATTTTAAACAGCGACCTATCTTGGAGTGGATATTCCGTGGTTAAAGAGAATGTGTTTATGATAATATATTAATGATAGTATTATCTAATTAAGAAAAAAATAATAATAATAACACAAATGAGAAAATGTGAGAGAAAAAATACCTGAAAAAAAAAACAAATACACGAATTCAAAAAAAAAGAACAAAGAAAAAAGCGTATATTTCGATACTCTCAAGTGAATCAAAATTCATGGGGTACTTCATCATCATCATTTCATCCGAAAGACATCCACTGTTGGAGATAGGCCTCCCCCAAATGTCGCCACAATGAACGGTTCTGTGCGTCTTGCATCCACCGGATTCCCGCAACCTTTACCAGGTCATCGGTCCACCTTGTAGGAGGTCTTCCGAACGCTACGTCTACCGGTGCGTGGCCGCCATTCCAGAACCTTCCGGCCCCAACGGCCATCCGTTCGGCGAGCGATGTGCCCTGCCCACTGCCACTTAAGTTTCGCAATCAAATAGGCCTAGGCATTTTTATAGATTTAAAAAAAGCGTTTGATACAGTCTCGCATTCAAAACTCTTACAGAAGCTGATTAACTTGGGTATCACTGGAACAGCCTACAGTTTGTTCGAATCTTATTTATCAAACCGGTTACAAATTGTTAAAATTGGTAATTACGAAAGTACTCCCCAAAAAATTACATGTGGCGTTCCACAAGGGTCAATTATTGGACCACCATTATTTCTCATTTATGTGAACAACATTAACCAAATTGGGTTAACAGGATATTTGACTCTATATGCTGATGATACAAGCCTATTTTACTTTGGTCAATCTATACACGATGTTATTAGTGAGGCACAAAACGATTTAAACATTATAAATGAGTGGTTTCTGTATAATTTACTTACTATTAATACCTCTAAAACGTCATATATGATATTTGCAGCAAAAAATAAAAATATTCCACCCCACGCCCCTTTGATCGTTAATAATCTAACCATAAAACAGTCTTCCACCGAAAAGTACCTTGGACTACTATTAGATGATAAAATGTCTTGGAAACCCCATATCAATCACGTAAGGGCCAAACTTGTTTCACTTTCTGGGGCTCTGCGCAAAATAGGAAACTGCTTACCATCTAAAATAAAACGCATCATCTACAATTCCCTAGTTAAATCTAATTTAGAATACCTGATTGAAATTTGGGGATCGGCTCCCAAGACTAACCTGAATTGCCTACAGAGGACCCAAAACAAAATTATAAAACGGTTGTATTGTTACGATTTTTAACACCTACCAAATATCTGTATGCAAAAACTAAACTTTTTAATTTACCTCAATTATACAAATACTATACTTGTATATTAGTAAAAAAGATTTTAGATAATACTACACAAACCAACATCAAACTAATAAAAAAGACGTATACACACAGTTTAAGAAACAGAAATGAATTAGTTCTGCGTTTTCCTAGGACAGTAAAATATGGAAAAAATAACTTTTTATACGAAGGAGTTCAATTATACAATAAATTGCCGAATGAAATAAAGGAGTGTAAAAGTATCAATATTTACAAAAGAAAGCTAAGAGACTTCATTATAAAAGAAGGTAACTTAAAATAACAATAATTATATTAAAAAAAAAAAAAAAATGTAATACATAGTAATCATGGATGTTATTTAAATACGGACACAAATACAAACAAGTAATAAATCAAAACATTTTACTACAATAAACGATCATAACAGCAATAACTTAAAAAAAAAATGCTACGTTATTATTTATACTTATTTCAAAGAAAACATTAGCACTAACTACGACATAATTATGGTAATGTTAATAAAACTAATATGTGAATACATAAATAACTGAAGACATAATTTCGTGATGAAACAATAAAATTATAAATAGTCAGCGGACTCCGAGACTACAAGTTTCGTAAGTCAACTATCACCAGCAAACGTAAACACGCCGAGCCCAAGCGCAATGTTGTAGGTAGTTACCAATAACGTTTTTGTCCAATACCGACGCGCAAGTAAACTAGTGTAATTAATAACTTCAAAATGCTTAACATTTTTACAGTCTTGATTGATATTTGTTCCGTTTTGAATAGAAGTAAAATATATATAGACTAAACCTTTCATAATTTTCTTCGAACAATGTAAATAAAATTTATAATAATTTTAGAAAATCTGCCCATAAACGGTCGACTAAACTAATAGGAAGTAAGCATATTAGTAGTTAAGTTAAATGTTAAAGTGAAATTTATTTTCATGTACCTAAAAATATATATATATAGCTAAATAAATATCTAACTAACTGTACCATGCTTCGTCACTACACGACAAATTGTTTAATGTAAATTGTACATCTCATATAAGTGAACTATTGTAATGTTCTTATGAGAAATAAAGATTCTTTAAACCCAATTCTTCGTGCTATGTCGGTAACCTTGGTTCTCCTGCGGATATCCTCATTCCTGATTCGATTAAAGCAAGGAAACTCCGAGCATAGCCCTTTCTTCTTGAAACTAGAATTCTGGAATTTGGCATGAAGCAAGGTTTCATGGCACAACTATAGGAAAAAAACCGAAAACTAAATTTGTAAGCACGTCACAAAATATGTGATTCTGAAAAATCTTCGTAACTTACTTTCGTAACTTGTTTTCATAGGTAAGTTTGTACAAAACCGTCAGTGCACGATTCCGACTCGCACTTGCCCGGTTTTTTAAAAGAGTAACGGTGAAGCCTCTTGCCGGTTCTTCTCCATGGGAAACAGACATTGGAACCGTGAGCTAGCTTTTGACGTTTTATAAGTGCCCAGGTAGGCATAATGTGAAATAAATAATGTTGAGTTTGAGTTTTGAGTTTGTTTCTTTATCTAATTGGACAACTATGCGTTTAACTTTATTAAAGTTTTGTAGATGTGGAAAATTAGGTTAATTGGTCTATAATTATTTTTATCATACTTATCTCCTTTCTTATTTAGTGTAGTATACCCATTATTTTTTTAAAAAAGAAAGATTCTACAACTTGTCCGTCTGTGCAGCGTGAGTCGGAAACAACCGCGCATACTGCGGGCGTAAAACGCATTGTGCAATGTGCTTTTTATTTTGTGCTTCGTGAGACTACCACGCTTTTCAAGTATGAACCGATGGCTATCGCTGGGCAAGTTATGTAAACGTGGTATAAGGTTTGAAGTAATCTAAAATAGATGGTGCTATTACCAAACCTTACGAAAATGCGAAAATTATTGAATTCTAATTCATTACTGTGTAAATACGAAAAATATTTACGAAAATCAACTGAAGATACGTCCAATCGTTTTGCCATAATGCGATTTACAATAGCGCAATGCGCCTTTTTCTTTAGAAAAATGTTCTTTTGGTGCATACAACGAACACAAATGTGACTTGACAGGACACGGGGGACACACTAGACTGAGCGACTTACTACTCCTAGGTAACAACTATAGGATTGCGACATTTTTCGGTATGTCCTGTCTATTGTTTTTTTTTTTATCGTAGATAAAATCATCCTATGACATGCCCCGCCCTTGGGCGGAGCGGGAGAGTGTCAGACTCTTACTGACTAAAAACCTACACCGTTCCTTCATTGCTTTGGCTCCAGGGCCCTGGTGTGCATTATCATACCTTCTTAGAGCCCCAGAGTAGGCTTCGACCCTGCTGGGCCCCAACAGTTTGCTGACAACACCTTGAGGCGCGCGTTAACAATGCGCGCATATCCTGTCTATTGGTACCTATATACCGTTAAATTTTGGTCGTTTTAATCCCGTGGAGGGTCGATTCGGTACAAATGAAACACTGCGTCACTGCGGGGTGCCAACGTTGTTTGTATTTGTAACCGTTGTGCTGTGTCTGTCTTGAATAAAAGTCTTTCTATTCTATTCTATTATCTCCTATAATTAATTAATAAAACTAAATGAAATATAAAGTATTTTATTGTGGAAAACCTTATACAAAATCAATAAAATAAATAACAGTTAGATTATAATGCAGTCTATGCAGTAATGAGAAAGCGAGCCGCTTCCTTTATGGAACGAATTATGAAAACGAAAAATGTCATTATCCAGGCCGTGTATGATACATGTAATAATATAAGTGACATCTAATTAATTTTATGAAATCATAGCACATTTACGTGGTCGCTTACAATGGGCCTCATAAGAAGACTCAAAATCACCCAAAGGGCAATGGAAAGGACTATGCTCGGAGTTTCCTTGCGTGATTGAATCAGAAATGAAGATATCCGCAAGAGAACCCGGGTTGCCGACATAGCGCGTAGAATTTCCAAACTTACGTGGCAATGGGCTGGGCACATTGCACGCAGAACAGATGGCCGTTGGGGCCGAAAGGTTCTGGAGTGGCGGCCGCGTACCGGAAGACGCAGCGTTGGAAGGCCTCCCACAAAGTGGACCGATGACCTGGTCAGGGTCGCTGGAGTCCGATGGATGCGAGACGCACAGGACCGGCCATTGTGGCGACGCTTGGGGGAGGCCTATGTCCAACAGTGGACGTCTATTGGCTGAAATGATGATGATGATGATGATAGCACATTTTGACTAATAATATAGTATTTCATTTTATTCTTTAATTTATTTGTTATTGAATTTAATTTTAATTTAATGTAATTTAATTAAACAATCGGACATTTTATTTTATTTTATTTACTTATTTAATTTCTTCTATGAATTATTTATTTACTTTGATGTCAACCAGAAAATCGTAAAGAATGTATGTTATTATGCAATATGTTGAATTATATTATTAGTATGTTTTTGTTTGTGTGTGTACCTACTTGTATTTTTGTCAGTGTCAACCTATGGGGATTTACCTGAAATAAACAATTATTATTATAATGTACATTGTAAACGAGCCCTACTATTTTATTTTTGTTACATTTTGGTACGCGTTTCATTTTTGTTACATTTTCATTTTTGTTTTGTTTTTTCACAATGGTTATTTTAAATGATTTCACTCAGCTTCGATTTTATTTTAATTTTTTAGGTGGAACACGAAATCCCACTTCTGAAATGAGGTTATATTTTCGGAACATGGGTAGGTAGATGTAGTTTATATGTAAAGTGTTCCGGAGTAGTTACTCAAGCCCCAAGCGAACGCCGGCGTCCGCACACCTATTTTCTTGATTTTGTGTCTCTAATTACGGTATTTAAATTAATAAAGAGTCTATAGAAAGTGGTATAAAGCTCTGAAACATGCCTGTTACAATTTACGTCACTGCAGTCTTTAAGACTTGTAATCCACGAAGACAACCTTGTTCGGCGAGGGCCTAAGTAAGGCAGAAGGTGAGGACGTCGTGGCGCCTCTCTAACTAACACTCCTCGAAGAGATGTCAGTATGATGGCCAGGGCCACTTAGAACCGATGCCTGCCAAAGCTGCGCGATTGTTTGAACCACTCCACGGCCTAGGAGTGCCAAAGGGAACTGAAGGAACAATGGTGGGCTTTAGTCAGTGAAAGTTTGACACTCCCTCTCCCTCTGTTTCCACCTAGGAATAAGTTACTTGATGATAGGTAGGAATATAATATAATAATAGTGATTTATTTCAGATTTCTCCATATGAACTGAAGACAATTAGATATCAAGCCACGAGAACCGTTGGCAAAAGAAAGCATGGTGCGCTATGTAAGAAAAACTGTACACTTGCATGCAAAAAAATCCGCCCACCCCGAGCGAATTTTTTTTTATCAACCTCAAAATAAGATGTAGTGACGCCGTAAAAAAAAAACAATACTGACCTGATATGATTTACTGAGTATAAAAGCCAATTACACAAAAAAAAAAAATACCACAACCAACTACAAATGTATCACAAGTAAGACTGGCTGATAGGTACCAGTTACCTGATGGTTTTATCTCTTTCCAGAATTTTAATAAGAAAATGTCGATAATAATGCCACTTTCAATAGCGGAACAATGAACAAATTTAAATACAATATTAATCTATTATTTCAGCGCTTTGATTTCAACCTTATCAAATTATTCACCAATTTTTAAATATGGGAGACTGGGGATATTTGTCTATAGGGATTATTTTAGGTGGGAATCATCCAACGACTTCTCCCGCTCCAGGTTAGAGTGGGGGAGCGTGTCAGACTTCTACTGACCAAAACCCACTGCTATATGCCTTCATTGCTTTCGTTCGTTCCAGAGCCCCGGGGTTCTCTTTCACACAACCCATGGCCCTAGCAGGTTTCGACCCTGCTGGACCCCTACAGTTTCGCTGTCATCTTCTTGAGGCGTGCGTGGAACACTGAACTACCCATTGCTCGCCATCTACGTCTACGATGGCTGGAAATAGGGGTCGGGACCCCGGTGGCTGTAGTGTGAGAAAGTCTATTCCCTCACCTCCTCGCCATCACTAGCATGACTGCTTTGCGAAAGGAGGCGACCGCCTACCATTACTGCTTGCTTCCGACCATACAGGCCATGTCGGAAGCAAGGAAGTATGGCAGGCGGTAACTATAAAAAATAACATGGACAAAAGTGTTGCGTCATTCAGCTATATGCGAGCCGAATCCATTACCTCTCCCCGTGCTAAGTAATTGTGAACGTGAGATCGCAGACGCTCGTCGACGTGCGGACCGAGCCCAAGCCGTCAATAGTACATAGTGATCTACAAGCTCCTTAAAAGAGATGTCAGCAAACACATTCAGCAGCAAAAATATGTTTTTATTGAGTATAAATAATAATGGCGCCAAAAGATTACCTACGTCACTACATTACACGGTGCTGTTGGCGCTTTTAACACAGATGTGTAACGATATTTACAGATGGTGTTCTTTTTTGTTTACGATTTTATGCCATTTAGTTTATTTGAAAAAAAAAAAACATTTTTTAAATTTCGATTTTAGGATTTTTTCGGTAGTTTAATATTATTCCTGTGGACGAGTACTACGGTATATTTAATAAACAACTTTTATTTCATTACACACTTTTGTTTTATCTCGTTAACATTTAATAAGATTTTTTATTTAATATTTTGATGTGTTTTTAAAATTAGCCTAGTTCTATGAGTACGCCCAGTGGTCAACTATGAACTTTCCATTTTTTATAAATTGGTTATTACCGAAAAAATATTAAAATTATCAAAAAACTTTAAATGGCAATATAAACCTAGATAAATTCTTTAGCTGAATGCAAAAGCATGATTACATAGGTTTATAAACAAAAAACTTTGAGTTGGTTCATAGTTAGACCTCTCACCCTATGTAACTAATTACATTATCCAAATGTATACATGAATAGAAAAGAAATGGCAAAACGGTCGCCCCCCCCCCCACGGTTAACACGTGAATGAATGTCACACTAACCCGTTTTTTTTTAGAGTAGGTAAATTCATCCAATGACATCCACCGCCCTTGGGTGGAGCGGGAGATAGTGTCAGACTCTTACTGACTAAAAACCTACTCCATTCCTCTTTTGCCTTGGTTCCAGGGCCCTGGTATGCATGTTCATACCTCCCTATAGCCCCAGACTAGGCCTCGATCTTACGGGGCCCCTATAGTTTGCTGACGACTCCTTGAAGCGCGCGGGAATAGTGCGCGCCGCAAACGACTTGGGCTCGGTCCGGTCTATTACCGGACGGACGGACAGCGAGCTACTAATATTCATTCATGAATTATTTAGTATTTAATCATTTTCCAAATCTAGTAACTTTCGTGAACTAATAAAGATAAAAAGTTCTTAATTGCGTTTAATTACGAAATGCTCATCTTGACTAGTAAAGTAGATGGGAAAATGCCTCGTGGACGTAGCCCAGTACGTTGGTCCAACCAGATCCGCACCACTCTTGACTCTAGGTACAATATACACCACCAAAGACAGAAGACTCACGACCCTCAACATTGAGGAATAGGATGCAAGGAGGAGGACCATCAATATTATGAGTATTTACCATTACCAATATCTGATTCTGTTTTGGACGATTTGCCGGAACTGGATAATAAAAAAGAAGACGAAGATTTTGTTGTTACACATATGTCGTTACTTAATTTCACAGATATGTCAAAAATTCAATTAAAATTATCTTTTTTTAATTATATTAAACGTATTTTTATTTAATATCATTAAAATTATTTAACTTTATACAATAATATTTAAGATAAAAAATATTTAAAAAATTTACAATCAATTTCTGTGTTATTCGCAAAAGTTTCTGTATTCAGTATCTATGGGTATGCAGATGATAGCACAATTGTAGACAGATATACCTGCCAACTGCTCGGGCTAGTAAAGAGCTAATCCGGTCTGAAAGAGAGGCTAAGGTAGAGCGGACGAATGTCTCACTTCAAGCAGTCTCTGAGTGGGGCGAAGCCCTGGTGGGATTCAATGCCACCAAAACACAAGCGTGTCTGTTCACCGCCAAAAGGAGCCCGTTCACCTTGGCTCCTGCTTTTCAGAATGTATCCTTGGAGCGCATCGACCGCCTTCAGTTGTTGGGAATTGAAATTTCCTCAGACCTCAACTTTGGGTGGTTCATTGAGTCCAAAGCTAAGGTAGCAGCTAGGAATCTCGGCGTGCTTGCAAAGGTTTAACGGTACTTCACATCGGAACAGCTTTTAATGTTGTACAAAGCACAAGTCCGATCGTGTGTACTGCAGCCACTTATGGGCTGGTGCTGCAAAATGCCACCTAGCAGCTTTGGACTCGGTGGAAGGGCGTGCGAAGAGGCTAATTGGTGCTCCAGATTTGGTTAAGTCCAATCTACACAGCCTTGAGCACAGGTGTAGAGTAGCCAGCCTTTCGGTGTTTTACAGGATGCATTTTAGAGAGTGTGCGCGGGAATTACATAACTTGATTCCGCCATCTCAGTTCTACCATCGGACATCCCAACGTACGGCGAATATCCACCCTTATGTTGTTACCACGGGCCCCGGGATAAAGGCAAGGAACGGAAAGGTAGGTTTTTAGTCAGTAAAAGTCTGACACTATTTCCCGCCCCACCCAAGGGCGGGATTTGTCATTGAATGATTTTACCTACCGTAAAAAAAAAAGAACCCTTATGTTGTTGAAACTTCTACGACTAAGCGTTTTGCCTCGTCGTTTACACCGCTTACATCGAGGTACTGGAACAGTTTGCCTGCTGCGGTCTTCCCGTCCGATTACAATTTAGGTGTCTTCAAGGCTAGAGTGAATAAAGGCTCTTAATAAACTAGTGCGCCTCACCATCAACGATTGCATCACTGCTTAACATCAGGTGGGATTGCAGTCAAGCACTAGTTTATATCGATAAAAAAAATATCTTTTGGACCGAGGAAAATGCAACACGGTTTAGGAGTTGTCTATTTTCGACCGAAAAAAAATTGTCAGTTATGAAAGTTGACAGTTATGAAAAAAGACGTAAGTATTAATAATAATAATAAGCATTTATTTCAGGTAAGATACCCATATGTTAACACAAATACACAGAAACACACAAAGCATAAACAACACTTACTAATTACACTAATTTATTACCTACAATTATATAGTTGACATCACATTAAATAAATAAATCACAAAACCTTGAAATTTCCGAATTAAGAATTAAATTAAATTATTAAATTGAAATGTTAAATTGTATTATCAATTGGAATTAAATTAAATACAATATCAAATAAATAAATAAACACATTAAAAATAACATAACAAATTATGACTTAATTTAATTAATTAGATGTCACTTACATTAAATTTACATGTGTTATACACGGCCTGGATAATTATATTTTTCGTGTTCCTAACCTATTTTTATTTTATAATAATTACTTACGTCTTTTTTGTTTTTATAACATTAGGTAATTTTTTGTTTTTTTCCAACTTATTATCTGTATTTTTTTAATAAATAGCATACGATGGTTTGCTGACAGCTCCTTGAGGCGCGGGAACAGTAGATACGCGCCGTCGACGACTTGGGCTCGGTCCGGTCGGTTACCGGACGGTCGGCATTGAGCTAACTATTGCTCGCCGTCAGCAAGCCCACGCCTACGGTGGCCGAAAACTGGCATTGGAATCCCGGCGGCAACTGAGGCGTGAGCCCCGTTGCCTTTGCCTGATGCGATCGGCCTGCTCCCTCGCTAGCATTACTGCTTTGCAGAAGGAGACGACCGCCTGCCATACGTCCTCGCTCCAGGTACTTACCGAACTTGCCATGTTCGGTAAGAACCTGCGTCATGCGGTAGGTCAGGACGCTTTGAAGTCTTTCCAGTCACGCCTCAAAGAGTGGACTTACCACCATAATCGTGGCGTGCCCAGCACTGGGTTGCGATAGTCACTGAAGCCAATGCACCATGAGATTCCGCCGGAGCTCTGTCCGCCATGCCACAACTTGTCGCGACACGGAAGCGACGTTGACAATTTAAAAAAAACCTTTTTACAAAAAAAATACAACCGACTTCAATGTAAACTTCTTCTTTTCGAAGTCGGTTAAAAAACACAGAGGATCCGTGATCTTCAATGAAGTGTGGCGTGTGTGGAGATATCACTTGAATCTTTATCTTTGGAAGACTTGAACGCTAGTGCTTCTTAATATTTTGTTGAGCAAAAGCTGGTGTCGAAATCTTGTTCGAAAATATCGCGGTTAGATCAACGGTTGTCAATAGTTCTATTTGGCTCTATAACTCATCGAACTCAATGAATAAAGACTCCATTCTAGATAACTGCATTATCAGCTTAGATGGATCTAATTCCAAAATTGTTTCAAAAGTTACCAAATTAATATCAACGTGATTTTTAAATATAATTAGTCGCCTCTTAGCTACACCGCGCTAGGAGATCCTGATCCGATCCGAACCCATAATAGCCGTAGAACTATTTCATTAAACTAATATTGTGGCGGGGGCGAGCACGGGCACTGTTCTGCACTAGTGCGGCGTAGGACGACACTTGCTTGACCTGGACAGTGACGCGCACTGCAATTGATATTATTTACTGAATATTGTATTTTGGTGAATAAATTACGAAGTGGGAATAATTATCTGGGAAAAGGTGCGTACCAACTTTATAATAGGTTTTTTTTTGGTACGCTATTATTGCTATGGTTTCTTTAATTATACTATCGGTTGGGTACTACTTAAGGTTAAACTTTCCTTTATAGGCCGTCGATTTAAGGGACGGGGAGGGCGGGGGAGGGTAGGAGAGGGAGGGTTGCCCCCCCCCCCCATCCCTGTATCATTCCCAATCCGCGGAGCCCCTTGGTTATGGAGTTATCTATGGTTAAAGTTTTGAGGTTAGGTTAGGATAAAACACTATTTCCATCAATTTGAAGTCTAATTTCCATAGATTTATGGGGCGGGGAGGGCGAGGGTGGGAGATGCCTACCCCCTGTACCATCCCCACTCCGCGGAACCCCAGCTCCTACTTCTGGGTGGTTTAAAAAAAAAATCTCAAAAAGTCGAGGTGCCCTAAAATTCCGAACGCTTGCGGTTTTTTTTTACATACCAAAATTATGTGTGTATTATATTAAAGACAAGTAACAAAATTGAATGAAACTCACCTCCACCGTCAACGGAGGACCCCCTGTTCCGAATTACGTCAAAAACGATTGTATCGCCAATAAGAGCTACTGAGTAATAATTGTGACGTTGCGCGTTGATTAATCGATAGAAATTCGGACCGAGAGGGGAACGTGAAACGTCAAATTTGACATCTATTATGACAATTTATCCAACCTAAATGGCGTGTTATTTTTCAATTTGTATGGAAACTTTAAATATTTATATCTCGTAAACCGTGAGTCTCCGCAACTTAAAAATGTGTAAAAAGCCTTTTGTTTATGATTACTATCTACAAAAAAAAAATTAACATCCAACTCGACGGCCCATAAATGGAAGTTTATCCCTAATTAAAATATACCACTTTAAAAAACAAACGCGTTTATGAGTGCACAAGGAAAAGCAAGTGAAAATGCTGTTACTGTGTGTCTTTCTCGAATTTTAGCAACTTTTAACTCATTTCTGGTTAAAATCTTCATTACTCATAAAGAAATTTAAATTTCACTTAAAATAAAGTTTAAAATTAAGGCAAACTAATCATCATACTTCGACAATCGGACTTGCAAATCATTGTAAGTCTGTGTTACTAAATTTACAGAAATAGAAAATATTACGACTAATGATATCAGTATTCAAAAAAAATTAGTTTGTACGTATTTCCAAAAACAATGTTGTTACAAATTAAATCAAACACTCGCTTGTAGAAAAAAAATGCGGTCCCGTTGTCACAATGCAAGTGAAAATCTAGACGTGTATAGTAAGCCTTAGGTTTCAATATTTAAAAGAGATTGCCCTTTGTATGTGGATCCGTACCAACTTGTGTCAAATCAAATTTATAAAGTTATTATTTAACTTGTCACTACCAAAAAAATTTTGTTAATATTTAACCACATTTTTTAAATATTCAAAAAAGTTATAAAACACCTGAACATATTTCATAGCAATTTTTTACCGTCGTGGTTATGACAATTTGCATAGCACTATAAAGTGTAGTAGGACAGTTGGGGTTCCGTATCGTAAAGAAGATCGAACGGTCGACGTCCGGAGCTGTCGCCATTAAATTGCACAAGTATACTCGTATACTTGTGAGACAATATGGTACGGGGTATGGACACTCTCTTTTAGCCTTTATTTGTTTAAGACCAACTAAATTTAACAATTTGAGTCACATTCACTGAGTTGCACAAAAGAAGAGGAAATACCAGCGAAGAAATAAGAAACGGGCTCACAAGTAGAAAGGCAGGTAGCCAAAAGCCGGAGAAAATAGGTAGATCCTGCCGTTGGTTTCTGGTAGTCTTGTAGATACTCGTGATCTAATGTGGCCACTGCGGCTTCTTCTTCCGCATCTGACCCTGCTCCAACGCTTGTGCAGGCAGCGTTGACGGTGGGCGACGCGCGTGCAGGCGATGCCCTTGGTATTAAGTGAGACACTGCAAAAGTTTTGGAATATAATGGATTGCAGGTCCTTTCACGGTAGTCACTTTTTGTTCAGGATTTAGGCAAACAAAAAAAGATGATGGTTAATTTTTGAAACTTGACTGTATTGCTCGAGGTTTGAATAAGGATTGATTACAATTATGTGTGACTTAGCAAAAAATAAGGAATTATTGTTTGATGCCGTTGGCCGATTACAATGGCGCGTTATATGTAAAAAATAGGTTGAAATGATACAAGCAAAAATAGGCACTAAAACTATAATTGTACTAAGTGGGTTTCTGTTGTATCGTAGACATCTGGAGTAGACAATAACATAGAATCTAATATGCTTAATGTTAAGTAGTCAGTTGTACGATTGTTATTATTAGAAGGTTTAATATCCACGTTAACTTCACACAAACAACTCTTCCCCAACAGTTTATTTAGTTGAGTAAGTCATCATTAAGTTCCTGTGTCACCTAGATGGGGCAGAGGGCGTTCACAGTGCGCCGCCATCCCGTTTGGTCTTGAGCTTCGCGTTTTATTTCGCTCCAGGTCTTCCCTATGTTTTTCGCCTCTACGATGACCGCCATCGCCAGGTCTACTTAGAGCGACCACGTTGTCGCTTTCCTTGGGGATTTCAGTCTAGGGCTTGCCTTGGTATATGCCTAGGATCCCTTTGGAGCGTGTGGCCGACCCAGTTCCATTTGCGGCATTTGATTTGTTGGTCGATTGAAGTTACACCGCAGCGTCTCTACAACTCTACCTATATTGGAGATTTTCTCGGGACAGTAAATACCGAGAATACGGCGAAGACAGCGGTTGATAATTACCTGGAGTTTATGCGAGATGCCTTTTGTGACTTCCACGTCTCACACCCATACAGCAATATGGTTTTGACATTGGACCGGAGTATTTTGAGCTTAAATCTTCTAGTCAGTTTCCGCGACTGCCACACGGGGTGGAGCTGTGCGAAGGTTGCTCTTGCCTTGGCGATCCTCGAAGCGATGTCTTCTTCTGTCCCTCCAGTCTCTGACACAACACTGCCGAGGTAAGTGAATTTGTGTACCCTCTCCACAGCCTCTGTGCCGATGAGCAACGGCAAAGAGCTTGTCACCCCGCATCGCATTTCATTTGAGTTGAGTAAATAATGTATCCAAACTATTTATAAAACATTGACTGGCCTGTTGGTCTAGTGGTTAGTAGCCCTGACTGCTATGCCGGAGGTCGTGGGTTCGATTCCCATCCAGGACAAATGTTTGTGTGATGAGCACGATCATTTTTTCTGTGTCTGGGTGTAATTTATCTATAATATGTATGTATTTAGAAATATAAAAGTATGTTTATCAGTTGTCTAGTACCCATAACACAAGCTCTGCTTAGCTTGGGACTAGACGACTTTGTGTGATAGTGTGTGTGATATTATTATATTATATTATTGAAATTGTTGAAATATTATGAATACAGGTGGTTTGACTTTAAGAACGGACATTTTATTTACGCTCTTTTTTGGTGACGCTGTTTCTATGCGCGATAGATTCAGTGTTTTGGCTGGTGTCGTAATTCCTATTTCCATCCCTTTCCTGCACTTGCCAATTGCCTTTGTGTGAGCAAGAAGGACTGGGCTACCCGCAGTATTTGGTGTTTGTGCCCCGAAAACTATAACATCATGCTAAGCAGTGTCAAGGATTACTTAGTATTGTGTAAACCTTCCTTTTAAGAAACGAGTCACTCTGACCTATATTTACCCACGACGACTAGTCAATCCACACCCTGCAACAGCCCCCCGGGAGTCACCACTGTGTGGACCACCCGGAGGACACGGTGGAGCACACGGTAGAGGTGTGCCCCGAAGCAGAGCATCACCGTGTCCTCGTAGGGGCGATCGGCGGCGGCGATCTCTTGCGCCGGGCCTTGGTACAGGCCATGCTCCGGAGCGAGGAGAAGTGGCAGGCAGTCGTCTCCTCCTGCGAAGCAGTAATGCTAGCAAAGGAAGAGGCTGCGTGAGGCAACGGCGCTCACGCCCCAGCCACCGCCGGGATTCCGATCCCGATTTTCGGCCACCGTAGGCGCAGGCTTGCGGAAGGCGAGCAATGGGTAGCTCACTGTCCGACCGTTTGGTAACCGTTCGGACCGAGCCCAAGTCGTAAACGGCGCTTAATGTTCCACGCGCGCCTCAAGGAGTGGCCAGCAAACCGTAGGGGTCCAGCAGGGATGTTATTGGATGTTGCTAAACAAAAAATAAAACCCTGCAACAGCCAAATTCGAAATAGAACCGGGCAGCCAGGAAGACGTGCGCATCTGCGACGCCTTTTTCTGTCATAAATTCGGAAACGAGACAACCACTGTCGTAACTCAGTGTTCGACCACATCGTTTTTGAAACTTCTACGGTTTGGACTAAGCGTTTTGCCACGTCGTTTATACCGCGTACATCGAAGTACTTCAAGTACTTTGATGTACGCGGTTTGCCTGCTGCGGTCTTCCCTTCCGATTATAATTTAGGTGTCTTCAAGGCTAGAGTGAATAGGCTCTTAATAAACTAGTGCGCCTCAACATCAAAGATTGCATCACTAACTATCACCAGGTGGGATTGCAACGAAGCACTAATTTAAATTAATTTAAAAAATAAAGAGCGCCTTTTTTTAAATAATTATTTTACTTCTGCTCTTATGAGCAGTATGCTTCATGAGCAAGCTAAAAATACAAACTTACATACATAGGTTATATATATTAATATAATAATAATAATACTCGTAATATATATAATATTCCACAATTAACACGCAATGTCGTCTAGTCCCAAGCTAAGCAAAGCTTGTATTATGGGTACTAGACAAAAATTGCCTTTTTACAAATGCTTGGTTTATCCTACGGGATCCTGTCTCCTGAAACAGTGTGTCGAGTAGCGCAAAGGTTTCTTGAAAGACACCTTTAGATTGTGGCTGTTTATGGCGCATATTTATCCTATACTAAGTCAGTGTGGTAAGTTATGTGCATGATAATTTTGTAGGTTAGCATTATCATTATATACTTACACAATGTGTATAAACAGGTATAGGTCAAAAAGGTGCCAAATTTAGCATGCGATTTCGGTAGCGGGTGTAAATAATACCAAATCATTTATATTTTTACAATTTATAATTCTATGTATCGTGCGTGTTTCAGATACTGATTTGACACTGATACATTTTATGCTTTCTGTCTGTCTGTCTGCCTGTCTGTCAAGACCCTTTATCTTAGGAACGCAATTATCTTAGGTATCGAATTGAAATGAAAACCATATACTTAAGTCTGCAGTATATTGAAACTGTGAAAAAATTAAGCTTCGAAGTTAACGGGAAAAAAGATACGGCCGTTTATGTCTCAAAAAACGTAAATTTTAACACTCTCAAGGGAATCAAAATTCATAGAATACTTCCCATTGACTTAGAATCCTGAAAATTGGTGTGGAGCAAGGCCTTATAGCACATATATAGGAAAAAATCTGTAAATTTGTAGTTAAGTCACCAAAAAAAAAAGCTTTTTTGCAGTTTGGAAAAATCTTCAAGACTCGATTCGGAAATTGAACTATTAACATAAATAAGAGAGCAGAGGTGGCCGAGTGGTAACGGCCCCGACTTACAAGTTCAAACAGATCGCGGGTTCAAACCCAGCCAGGTGCATTACTTTGTGTAATTTATTTCATCACCACTGGTCTCAGGACGGTGAAGGAAAATATCGTGAGGAAACCGGCATGTCCTAGAACCAAAAATTCGAAGACATGTGACATCTACCAACACGAACTGGGCCCGCGTGATGGACTACGGCCCATTCCCTCTACTAGAGAGGAGGCCTGAAGCCCGACAATGGGAACATTATAAGCCTGATGTAATATGCATAAATAAGTGCGTATGTACGGTACCCTTGGTATGCGAGTCCGACTTGCACTTGCCCGGTTTTTTTTTAATATAAATTCTCACTTATAAATATTATAAAATGAGTTTCACGAAAGAATTCTCTTCGCTGTAATGTTGGTAGCACGGAAAATCAGTTTTGCTATATTTTTATTTTAGCAATTATATTAAAGAGATAAAAAAGGCAAAGAGATTTACCATTTCTTTAAGTACTTTTATACAATTGAACAATAAGGTGGAGGTTATAATTATGTTCAGCTGCATGTGTTTTTTTTACTGAAAGTGTATGCTTCCGAGTTGATCCCATAGAAATATTGTTATAGTAATGATGATGTACTTCGAAGATATGGAACTGTTATAATAGCATCACGTTGCCATACCAAGGCTAACTAAACTGCTGAGCCAGCTTCCGTTGTTTACTTGGTTTCTAGCTAAGGCTATGACGTCAATGAAAAGTGATCGTAAGCCTTTCTGGCCATGCATCGGGCAGTTCGGTTTTTGCGCTTTTGATGTTGACACTCTTTCTAATCGTGTACCTAATTTCTTCTAATTTCTTTAATTAAAGTTCTAGAAAGTCTAAAAGTGTTTTTTTTTTAAGTCTTCAGCATCCCACCTCGTAACAGTGGTTTCAGAAGTGGGATGTTTGATAGGCTTTCGCGAGAAACTTTAACAACCTAACTAAAACACGTGTTCACATCGCCGAATCTCAATAAAAAAAAATTACACTCGTGCTAAACCTGAAATCCTCTGCGCAAAAAAAAACTGTAAAAACATAAATCCACTGTGTCAATAAAAAAATCTGTATCTTCCTGATCACGAACTCTGTGTGAAGTGAAAATAAACGTTGACTGTGTTCATCGGTGCTATCTCGAACTCTGCTATTCCTATCACGCTGTTCCAATCGCTACAAGTTCCTGCCCCGCGTTGACTCCGACACTAGGGCCTATTCCACTGACGCTGGGCCCTATTCTGCCGACGCTGTGCCCTGTTCTGACGGCGCTGTACACTCTTCCGACTTCGCTGAGCTTCAACTTCAACGGCGCTGCGACTGACCTAAGGAAGATCAGCACCCACTGGTTCTTCTACTTATCTACGTTCGACCGCGATGCTGCTCGTTTTTGTTACCCAATTGTGAGTAGTATATAGTAGTATTCTAATATTTTGTTTTGTTTAGGTATTATGAAATTCGGACTTTTGAAAACATCGAAATTCGGAATAAAATATTTCGGACTATTTGGGTGTTCTCGTTTGTTTGTGTGCGTTAGCAAATTATAAAGTAAGCGTGTGTGCAGTCTAGGTTGTTGAACTACATTTTATTCCACACGTTGCGATTTTAGTAGCGAACAATGGTGAAAATGATGTAAAAAAAATATATATTATATTAATGGATTAGGTTATCGATTCTATATCATTTAATTTTCTGAAAATTTGGATGGTGATTGAAAAAAGGCTCTGTATAACATTTCCGCTTTGGATAGTAAAACAATCAATCAATTTAAATACAATGATCCGTAATTTTAGCATTCCATTTCAACCTTTGTAAATTAACACTGATATTCAATTTTATTTTACCTACTCATGTGTTATGTCATCACTGAAAATAAATGATATCTATACCAAAATTGCAATTGACCTTGAATGCCCAGTAACAGATTTTCGGGTCTCAATCGAGATGCGGGCTGCTCGTAACCATAGGAACGGGTTCAACTTATTAGCCGCGTACTATACAAATGCACGATATCTGCATTGATCGTCAGATCTCATTATCTTTTATCTGTGGTTCTTAGCAAGAACTCGGATAAGAAACATGTCTATGCTTCCTGTGATGCTCTCATCACAGTACAAAAGCCCAACATAAAAATATGACACCTAAAAAAGTGATACACAAGCTCAACATAAAATATGAAAACGTAACTATCTCTAAAACCGATACTACTAAGTTTCTGGGTCTTGACCTGGATCATCTATCATGGAAACTCCGTATTGATGCTTTTTCAAAGAAGCTTAGCCAATTCGTGTATAATCTTTATAACTATCAAAAACGGCTAATCGATTCTATAGCACTACCAGCTTATAATGCTTAGGTACGTGGTATCTAACAGGTACGGCATAATGTAAAAAACCTACCCTGTTCCATTCATTGCCTTCGATCCAGGGCCCCGGGGTTCATTTTCACCTAACCCTTGGCCCCAGTAGGCTTCGGCCCTGCTGGGCCCTTACAGTTTGCTGACAACTCTTTGAGGTGCGCGGGAACAGTGCGCGCCGTAAACGACTTGGGCTCGGACCGGTTTGTTACTGGACAGTCGGACAGCGAGCTACCCATTGCCCGCCGTCCGCAAGCCCGCGCCTACGGTGGCTGGAAATCGGGATCGGAATCCCGGCGGCGGCGGCGGCGCGTGCGCCGTTGTCTGATGCGGTCGGCCTCCTCCTTTGCTAGCATTACTGCTTCGCAGAAGGAGGCGACTGCCTGCCACTCCTCCTCGCTCTGGAGCATGGCCTGTACCAAGGCCCGGCGCGAGAGATCGCCGCCGCCACAAGGACACGGTGATGCTCTTCCCAAGTGGGGCACACCTCGACCGTGTGCTCCACCGTATTCTCTGGGTGGTCCGCAAAGTGGCGACACCCGGGCGTCGTCTCCGCACGAATCTTGTACAAGTACTTCGCGAACTTGCCGTGTTCGGTTAGCACCTGCGCCAAGCGGAAAGTGACGACGCCGTGAGGCCTTTCCAGCCACGCCTCAAAGAAGCCCCGACGTTACATTTCCACGCTTAGGTCGTGCATGTGTGCAAGGACTGTTGCCTCCAGATCCCATGGTGGTAGGCCAGCAAAGAGGCTTGCCGCTTCGCAGGACACCGTGCGATATCCCCGGATCATCCGAATGGCCATGACCCTCTGGCAGGCGTTTAGCCGGACCGCCGGTCGCTTTCGCAGCGACGACTCCCCATTAAGGACCATGGATCGAACGATGCCTGCGTAAAGCTTCTGGCAGGAGGCGTCTGGACCCCCTAGGTTCGGCTGGAGCCGCTTGAGAGCAGCCCCAGTCCGATTCAATCTGGGAGCCAAACGTCGGAAGTGCTCCTCGAAATTCCACCGGCTACTTCATCGTCGACCCGACGCCGATGTGAACTCCTCCTACCGTTAATTGGGAGCCCGGGGGTGGCGTGTTCCGAGGGCCGTGAAAACACATGGCCTCGGACTTGTGCAGTGCCACCTCTAGTCCCAACTGCTCGATCCTCTCCACGACTGTCGCAACCCCGCGTGTCGCTATTTCGACCGCCGCCTGGTACGACTCTCCCTGTGCCAGGACCAGCGTGTCGTCTGCGTATCAGACCACGCTGACCAGACGTAGCCGACGTTCCACAAGGGCCGCCCCAGTACCGATCCCTGCGGAACGCCGCACGACATCTCTCGCCGTCTCCACTCTCCACTGTAGGTACACCTTCACGTACAAGAGACCGCAGCATGTACAAAAACAAATAGACAAAACTATAAAATTAAAGTATCTACATATTATTATACATTTACAACAACGTACCTAATTAATTTGATGACACCAGATTCATTCAGCTTTGTATCATTGCTCCTACTAAAAGGATTCAATCGTAGAATTAATAGCTAAAACGTGTCGCTTAAAATCAACCCAATTGTTCATCTTACAATATCGTGCCTCATCAGTATGGCAGTAAAAACTAAATTGGTTTGAGAGGCAAGGTATAAAGGAAATAAGATTCACGAAATGTTGACAAAGAACCGAGTAGGTACCACGTCTGTACGTCGTCGAGATGGTAAGTCAAATTAAGGTTATCTATCGAGAGACTCTTCAATTACCATTAAGGTGACCGACCGTGTTACATGAGTCTATACTCAGTCAGAGTATGATAACGCTCCAGCCCCATAGCTTTCGTTATAAGTGAAGAAGAAGAACAAACTACTTAAAGGTCTTCATCATTTGTTTGCTATATTTTTCCATTTCTTTTGTAGCCGGTAAATATGTAGTTTTCTTTTATAGGTAGGCAGACTAGCTACTTATTTATTATTCTTCACCTTAAAATATCAGCTCTCTTCCAGTCATAGGTATTACTTTGAACTTTTCTTCAACCTTTCAGGCAATCCTCTCGTCATTTCTCAAAATAGCTCAAAATAAATTAAAAACATTAATTCATTCACAGTTTCTCTTTTTTTAGGGGAAGATCTTGGTGCTAGTGCTTATTGCGACAGCAGCAGCGGCCATCGCCACGCGGGATGTTCGTTCTCCAGGTAAATGATAGTACTTATTACCTCTCTATCTGTGTTTCTACGTGTGTTTCTCTTAGACTTAATAAATCGTGATCGTGAGCTTCAAAGCAAAAGAGACCAAGAAATAAAGCGCTTTTGTAAGGCAGTGTAATTTATTCTGTGCTATCCTATTATTTTTGGTAATTTCTGGGCTCAACACTAAAATAATGAAAGCGCCTTTACTGGCTTTATAGACAGCCAAAACCGACCATTTGCTTTTTGTGCTATCCAGTCTAAACAAGTGGATTTTAGTTAAAAGGTTTACACTCTCTCTCGAACAGGAGAAGTTGTTCGACTATTTCAAATAAAAAAATAGCGTTTTATAATAATTAAAAACAAAAAATAAAGTAATTGTTGATTTCTTCTGATAGTACCTAGTAGGTTTTGCACAGCATTAGATACTCGTACCTGTACAAGTATACACACTTGTATTTATCAATTTATGTATCTAGATAACATTGATTTCTAGTTCAACACACTAGTCAAATATTATACAAGGGTCCTAGACTTTAGCTACGTCAGTGAACAAGCCAACACTGGCTCAAAATACCTATTAAAATACCTAACCACGACCAGCTATAGAAAAGACAAGCCTAGAAGAAATACTTATCGATTATGATCTATCGGACCAATAACATAATCACCATTTTGATATTTTTTAGGAGGCAGCGGCTGGCAAAGAAGCAGCAGTTACGGCGGAGGACCTTCTGCTAGTCTCTCGCGATCTTCTGGCGGCGGTTGGTCTGGCTCTGGAAGCAATCTGGGCCGATCCACCAGCTCTCGTGGATGGCGCGGAACCTCTGCCTTCGGATCCAGTACTCGCGGAAGGAGTTCCTCAAGCAGTGCTTGGTCGCAAAGTGGATGTAGCTCCAACGGTGCTTACGGGGGAAATTCTTTCAGATCATCCCCTGACTGGAACGACAGATTCGCAGATTCCACTGTAATCGAAAGTCTTGATTCTTCTAAAGGCTGGAAAGAACCTAACGTAGGTTTCCGTTCAAACAATGGACGGCAGCCTTCGGCATGGTGAGCTTGATGTTTAATAAAAATGGCGTTCCTATTTTATAAAAAAAATAACTTTGGCTTTTCTGTGTTAAGTAATTAATACTTAGTTAGAAATAAAATTATGAATAATGCACTTAAGTTTATTAAACAAAACACAAACCTCGTGATTTATTGCATAAAATCAATCTGTGTAGCTTCTTCCCAATTACGTTGGGGCCGGCTTTCAGTCTGACTGAATAATTACCAGCATTTTACATAGAGCAACTGCCTATCTGATCTTCACAGCCCTTTAATTGCTTGGGTACACAAATAGCCCTTGGCAAGACTGGTGTCAGATTTGCTGGCTGACTGTCCTTTGCGACTGTCAAAACTCAAAGGTCTACAAATAGCACGGAGGTAGGGAGGAATCTTGGTATGTTTATTTATTTATTTATTTACTAACTCCCTTACAACTATCATTACAGGTACAACCTAATGCGATAGTGAAGACTTAAAATTAACTTACATACCTACTTACAATTTAAAACTAAAAGAAAATGTTATTTCGTTGTACTTACATACCTATGTCATTATCATACTAATCATATGTTACATACTAAGTTCAATAGAAAAAATATAAAAACACAATACTTAAAATATACAAATATATATAGCCTATTTTAATCTACCCTATAACATAACATGTTAAGATAGTCACTCTGCCACAAACTGATCACGGCAAGCGTCGATTCACAGGCACACAAGCTTGGGGATCGATCAGTGTAGCTGTTATTATTTTAGTCACGAAATCTTTAGTTTTTTTTTTTTTTTTTTTTTTACGGTAGGTAAAATCATCCAATGACAAATCCCGCCCTTGGGCGGAGCGGGAAATAGTGTCAGACTCTTACTGACTAAAAACCTACCCTGTTCCTTCCCTGCCTTGGTTCCAGGGCCCTGGTAGGCATTTTCATACCTTCCCAGAGCCCCAGACTAGGCCTCGACCCTACTGGGCCCCTACGGTACGAAATCTTTAGTGGATCTGGTGGAGCGGGAAGTAGTGTCAGACTCTTACTGACTAAAAACCTACCCCGTTCCTTCGTTGCCTATAGTGCCGGGGCTGAGCCTTCTTCTCAGAAAACGGCCCTTGACCCCAGCAGGCTTCGACCCGGTGTGCTGACAGCTCCTTGAGGCGCGCGGGAACAGAATCGGACAGCGTGCTACCCATTGCACGCCGTCCGCAAGCCCGCGCCTATGGTGGCCGGAAATCGGGATCTGTGATTGATTACATACCAAAGCATAATCAGCCTTATAATGTTCCCACTGCTGGGAATTAGACCTCTCTATGAGAGGGAGTAAGCCATAATCCGCCACGTGGACCCAGTGCGAGTTGATAGCCATCAAATGTCTTCTAGGACATGCTGTATTTCCTCACTATGTTTTCCTTCACCGTTTTAAGAGCGAATGCGAGAGAATGCGAAATATTGAATGCTGTTTTTCCTCACCATGATTTCCTTCACCGTTTTAAGAGCAGTCAGTGGTGTTGAAATTAATTACACCAAATTATGTACCTGGGGGAGTTTGGACCCACGATCCTACTCGAAAGTGTAGGCTGTTACCATTGCTCCACGATGATAAAATAATTAAGCAAATATTATGATTGAGGGAAATTGTGCAGGTGTCTTACAGTGAAGTGTTTGTTTTCCATTGATACATGAAAAGGGCGGAGTCTCTACTGTTAAATCAAATTGGTCCCTACTGCAACGGAAAATTATGTAATTAGAAATGTCACAGCAGGTAAGTCGTCTAGACAAACTAGGAAACAATCAAGTAGGTGTGCCCCTAGTAGTTACAGATCGCAGTGTCAATTGGGTTTATCTCATATCAAAATACCGATAATGTTCCGAAACATTTTAGTGTTCCGAAAGATTGGAACATTAGTATTGTTTTAAATGCATCAATTGGAACAATTGAAACATTGAAACACTCTTTGCTTCGCGGACCAGGCGCGTTGCCCGCGAGAGAGTAAGAGACACAAAATCAAGCTTAGAAATTACTTATTCTTAAATCAAAATTCAATGAAATGAACAGTTAGTGTAAATCTAACAATTCCCTGTCTCAGTGTCACTATGACGCGACGTAACCGATCACAATTCGTAATAGTCTGTGTCTGTGTTTAGTATATTTTGAGTCGATGTTCCAGATGTGCCAAATTAAACATATCAGTGTTCTAGAACATGTTCAGATGCAAATGTTCCAATCGCAAAAATGACACACTTTGCCCGTGGTAGGTAGCCGGTAGTCAATGAATTTATCATTGACTGCCGGCCTAACTTAACACAATTATTTAACTACCCATACATAATTGGGTCTTGGATAATTATAATTTAGTCTTCATAACTAGCATCTTATTAGAAAAGTTTTTAATAATTATGATATCATTATACAATTTAATAACGAGAGTATGGGCAAAGTCATTAATTTGACTATAATTGGTAGATATGTCACACAATAGCAATGGTAATATAACTAGTTTTGTAATGAGTATAAATTTCTACAAAACAATATATATAGATTCCGTACATAAAAAGGAAAAAGCTGAACTCTTATGGAATCACTTGGTTGTTCGTCTGTCGGTCTGATCTGGTCTCGGGAACTCGTCGAGGTATCGAGTTGAAATTAATACCATTCATATCAGCGGTCTCTTGAAGCTGTCAAATCAAACTCCAAAAAAAGATACCATAGTCTCAAGGTAATCAAAACTCGTAGGGTACTTGCCCTGAAATTTGGCATGAAGCAAAAAACCTGAAAATTTGTAGTTACGTCACAAATAATAATTTTTCGATTTGGAAAAATCTTCGAGACTCGATTCGAGAATTTAACTATTTACATATTATAGTTTAATTGTACGGAACCGTAGGTGTGCTATTCCGACTCGCACTTGCCCAGTTTTTTTTTAAATGCATAGCTTCGATGATGTGTAGGTAGGTCAACATACTTTACTTAAGGCAAATTTATCAGCCTACCATAACAGCACGTAAACATTTTGAATAACATGGGAAATTGTACCTAAAATTCACAAAGGGTATGTGAAAATGGCAAACGGGGCCCTGGGACCATGGCGAAGAATGGAACGGGGTAGGTTTTTAGTCAGTAAGAGTCTGACACTACTTGCCGCTCCATCCAAGGGCTGGATTTGTCATTGGATGATTTTACCTACCAAAAAAAAAACCTAAAATTCAGACTTAAATATTATACGCCCCAAGAGGACACCGGTTACCACAAACCTATCAGTTAAAGAAACAGAGAGTACCTGAACGGGTAACTGGTGAAGTTGTAAACTTTTCTTGAAGACGTGCTAACCAACTATGATGATGCATAGTTAAATCCCCAATGCCTCCAGGAAGTCCTATTTTTAGTAACACAAAGTTTATGATTTTTGTAGAAAAACCGACACCATAACTACTAGAAATTTACATATATGGAAATTTATACTTTTACCGTCGCATAAAGTAAATAAACACTTAATTAGTAGTTTACTTTTGAACGTATAACTTTCACAAACAATTTCAAACATTATAAGGCAAGAGGCATTCTCCTGTAGACGTGATTTGAATTCGCTCAAGATGTGGTCCAAGGTTTGTTCATTAATTTATCAAAATTACTTTAATTTTATTTACGAAAAAAAATACGAGACAAACATTTTCTGTTGCAGATTGAAGGCCTATTTCGCATTTTGTTGGCCAAGGAAAACAAGAATGATAATCTGGTCACTCTGATAACCC
Source organism: Leucania comma (assembly GCA_958295575.1). Classification (NCBI taxonomy): domain Eukaryota; kingdom Metazoa; phylum Arthropoda; class Insecta; order Lepidoptera; family Noctuidae; genus Leucania; species Leucania comma. The sequence continues at coordinate 10,876,021 of OY282469.1, forward strand.
GTCTCATTCACAATATAGGCCTCCCATCATATCTCACAACCCACCAAGTGCACTGGGCGGCCAACGTTTCCACATTCTGTTTCTTGACAACAGGCTTCTTTCAAGTTATCGCATTATTCATGGCCAAGGACGATCCTGAAAGGCTCTTCGAATGCTTCAGTGTGCTCGCATTCTGTGGCATGGGGGTTTTCAAATTGCATTCATTGCGTAGATGCCATCAAAGCTGGCGAAAACTACTCAATCACATCTCATTGCTGGAAAACACACAACTAAGCAAAGATCCTATCTCGTACGCAGAATATCAGTCGGACAGCGAGGAATGTGATAATTTTTCTGACCCCATTAACAGTTACACTAATAAGTTTAGAAATACTGCAGCTATTCTTACCAGGGTATATAGCTTCACAGCGATTATCTTCATGGTGTCCCCGTTTGTGGAAAATTATTTATGCAAGATACGTGGAATGGAATGTCTGGGGTATCCTCATATTTTGCCCGTCTGGGCTCTTGTCGATGATCTGAGCATTTATGGTTACATTGTAACAGTTTTAGGTGAATTTATATCTGCTGTTTATTGCGTCTGCGTCCACGTTGCTTTTGATACGACAGCTATCGGGATCATGATATTCGTATGTGGACAGTTTTCTTTGCTCCGCGATTACAGCTCGCGCATCGGAGGCAAGGGGAAAAGATGCAACATTTCAAAGAGGAGAGATGACAGAGCTCATTTCAGAATCGTACGATGCCATCAGACCAATATCTTACTTATAAAGTTAGTGTATGGATGGAATTAGCATCTATCTCATCTTTTCCAAACAACATCTGCCTAACATCGATTTTTCAACTGTTTTAGTTCGATTACTGAGCTTGACAAGTTGTTGAGCAGTATCATTGGAGTTTATTACCTCCTTGCCACTTTGACATTGTGCTCTGTTGCCGTCAGATTAAAAGCCGTAAGTAAACACAATAATATATATTTGCTATCAGGCTTCACTGTGCCTTTATTTGAATTCAGAATTCGAGATAATTTTTAAATATTATTACCAGCTTTTATATCATAGGCTCATAAGCCACAATGCAAATGTTCAAATTCAATTGCAACCAACTTTCGCACTCTCGGTCACTAGTTGGTGATGAGTGATGGATTGGAATTATCTTTAATTATTTATACAAGTACCTACAATAGGCTCTAAGAAGCCTAGCAGGGTGATTCGTCAACTCGTACCACATAACTATGCCCATGTGGTACGAGTTGCACACAATAAAAATTAATTATACTTTTATTGGTCAACTTGTCCCACGTTACTATAACAATGAGAAAGGATACAATCAGTAGCAAAAGTGCATGCATCCGCAAATGCGGAATATTCGCATCAATTCTGACGTCTACGTCTTTATCCGCATCTGCATCATATGTAAAGAAAGTAGGCGTGTGTTTTTGCTATTATCATATTATCGTTCGCTTACTCACATTGACCCGTCGGAAATATTGGTGACAAGATTCTACAGGTTGTTTTACTTAACCATGAAAAAGCAGTATTTGGACTTATTTTATATTGAAAAGAAAATATCCGGAGAAGACCCGAGTGAAAAATTTGTTATAAAAATTACTCGCGTATTTTTTTTAAGTTTTGGTGTACAATAAAGAATCCAACTATCTCGCAGAAGGAAGTAGATCCTTTAATATGGTTCATGGAGCACTTGTTTCAGAAATAATGACTTAATTATTGAAAAATGACAAAAATGTCCAAAAAATGCGGAACCGTATTATCTAGTTTAGTCCACTTCTCAAAATGTCAACCGTTCTCAAATATCCACTTCTTAGAATGATAAATTCGCTTAGTGACCAATCCACGTAGTTTCTACTTAACAACCAAATAAATATAAAAAAATAGGTTACTTTAGTTGGTGTGGCTGGTTTAGGTTACTTTAGTTTTCATAAATAATTAACTCTTTTAGCGCCATATATGTCAAGAACGCGGTAATACATTACAAAACTTTAAAAACTGTTATTGCTTATAGAGAAATTTAACAAAAATTCTAGGTACCTTGATAACCTTTAACCCCGGAGAAACTTGGGTTTTCCTTTCGGAAGTCAACCCATGCCCCAGCAGACTGGCCTTTTTTGGCCCCTACGATTTTACTGACATTTCTTTGAGCGTGGACCACTCGCCCTGTTGACGACTCAGGCTCGGTTCAGACGAATACCGGATGGCCGGACGGTGAGCTACACATTGCTCGCTTTCCGCAAGCCCACGCCAAAGGTGGTTGGAAATCGGTGTTGGAATTCCGACGGTTGAGTCGTGAGGACGTCTGTTCATTTTTTATTAATTTTAGATAACACATGAACTTGTGCGTTTACTTGTATAAATTGCAGATACTGACTTTCCCAACCGTTATAAAAAAGGAGGTTCTTATTCGTCAGATTTTTTAATGAAAATAATGAAACAAAAAAAAATTTGTAAAAATATGATTAATCTTGTGTTACTTACTGTACCAGCCATTGATAAAGTTCAAATTTCCATGCAAAAACAAACATTGGACGAGTTGACCAATAAAAATATAATTAATTTTTATTGTGTGCAACTCGTACCACATGGGCCGTACGTATGTGGTACGAGTTGACGAATTACCCGCCTTGCAAGCTGCCGTCCAAGAACTAAGTCAATGTAGTTTTGTCTTGTTTAATATTTCAGGAGCATTTGAACATAATGCAGCTCGTGTCGTTAATCCAGTACATGTGTGGTACATTGACACAACTGTTTTTATTTTGCCGGTACGGTGACGCCGTCTTACACGAGGTAGGTGTACATAAGGGTATATACTTAGCTTGAAATCTATAGAAAAATAATTTAATTTATTTAATTTATTTAATCTTCCTGAAACCAAAGGTACAAAGGCGGACTTAAAGCCTTAGGCATTCTCTACCAGTCAACCTAGGGTGGTGGGGAGACAATATGGCAGGTACATAAAAGAAAAGGAGGGAAAATTACTATTTTGAAAACAAATATTACAAAATTATATATAAAGCTAAAACTGGACATACATACATATATACTATATATACATATATATATATATATATATATATATACCTATACATACACATTATATAAAAATATATATACAGTGAAGGAGTATTTGAGACGATTCTGCTATTGGTGTAGAAAGTAATTCCGCAACTTCCGCTTAAATGCATACTGAAAAAAACAAAAAAATCTAAAATCTATAATTTAAACACAAAACCGGTCACATGCGTCTCGGACTCGAACTCCGAGGGTTTTTAAGATGTTGCGGGGGAAAAAAGTCAAATAAATACTATTATTATATATACTATTGATTTGTGTTATTTTTGAAAAAAATGTTGAATTTAAGATTTGAAGAGAATTTTTTAGATGCTACGCCGCCGCAGCCAGATATTGTGATTAAGGTAAAACAATACCTACTTGTGATATATGCTGCCATCTAAATCAAAACTAAATTTGTACGGCAAATTTGAAAAATTTTCTTCAACACAAAATGAACAAAAATGCGTTTTAATATTCAAATGAAATATTTCTTCGTGTACATGAAAGTGTATTGAAAAACGTCGTTTGATAAACGTGCAAATTTGTCACTGCAGCCCTCGGCTCCATAACACACTCGCCTTCGACTCGTGTGAATTCCGCCTCGGTCGCAATGACAAACTTTCGGCACTTGTATCAAAATGTACTATTGTAACGTAAGTACTTACGTAGTACAAAACGGTTTTCAGGCTTTTTCCTTTACATGTGCTATGTAACTTAGCTTCTTGCCAAATCCACCACTCGCCACCGCCCGACTTCGTTCAACCCCAGGAACATCTGCCACCCGGATGCGATCTGCAGTGGCCCAAGTACAGACAACTCCGACACCCAGTGCGAGTGCAGTGCTCCTGACCAAACAATGGCCCACTTATGGACCATTGTATTTATTATGGCCGATGGAGGACCTAAAAACGCAACTGACGCTGCTATGAACGTGGCAACCTACTGGGCCCAAAAACTAAGGGAAATGAAAACCATCGATTCGAGAAAAAGAAGTATTCTAGGTCAACAGAAAATACCTTAAACGTTTTGTTTTGCTTGTGAGTGTCAAAATATACGTAAGTACGTGATAAACGGAGCATTTGACGGCTTTATATTTAAATTGCATGCCGCCCGAGGGCGGGAGATGTCATTGGATGATTTTCTCACATAAACAAAAAAGAATCCTTCCACGTCACCTAAAAAAAATCTTTCATGTAAACTAGCATACTTTGTTTTGTATCAGAGCTCCATGGGTATGGGCCAAGGCCCGTTCGCAGCAGCATACTGGTGCCTCGGCCCTCGTGCCCGACGCGACCTGATGATGCTCAGCACCGGCATGATCAGACCACGACACTTGCACGCTGGACCTTTCAATTTCCTTGATTTGCCATCTTTTATACAGGTTGGTACGATTCTATTTACAACATCACGAATTTATGAAACTTGTCAATTATGAAAGTGTTTTTTATATTATTGCAGGTAATAAAAACAGCTTACAGTTACTACGCAGTTTTGGCCGAAACGGAGTGAATTGAACATAGTATTTAGGCATTCTTAACAAATACTATGCAATTTTTGAATATAGTAAATAATTATAGAAGAAGTTTAGAAGTTTTTATGACATTGAGTTAAAAAAGAAGGCGACTCCTGTCTGTTTTTTGCTTGAAGCTTTCATTGGTCTAGACGTATCAAAAAATAATAATAATAATAATAGAAGCAGAGGAGAGGAAACAAGCCATTGCCAGCGGTTTCGCCCGTGAAAGTAGGTTTCACCATATAATCTTAGACCCTCGTTTTATAGGGGTCAATTTTGTTAATTCTTCTCACAGAACAGAAGAATGTAGTTAGAAATCGCATAGCACTTCATTTATATCGGGACCAGCGTACCTAAACTCACACAATGACAGGTATATCATTATTTCATAACACTAAGAAATCTTTGACGTGATTGAGCATTTTAATATGAATTAAAAGAAGGCAGTTTATCAATCGTTCCGTTTTAGAAAATAAAACGTATGTACCCTCTGTACTCATTAGAGTGCAGAGTTATTTGTTCTCTACCCTTTAACATATTACCTCGCTTTGAATAATTTTATGAACAATTTCCTCTACTCGCTGCTAGATGCCTCTTATAGATAATATATGCAATCTATTTAGAGCTTTATTTTGCTGCTGTTAGATCGATATTTCCTATAAAAAATCTAAGTCACGTCTTGATGTGACTTGTCACTAAACGTCATTTTCTAGATATGTACCATTGGCGATGCCTTACTTTATCGATATTGTGTTTTATTTTCAAGTAAAATAAAGTCAACAGCTGGAGTCGATGAATTATTATCAAAACGAAATACTTACGTATGTTTTTAATTTTATTTATTAAGGGGCTTGTAGCTATTACTTTAACCATACATTACTCTTTATCTTTATTCTTTATTGTACATACATAGTTTCAACAAAACAATAAAAGGTTAGTGGATGTACAAAGGCGAGCTTAACCCATAATTGGGTTTTCTACCAGCAAACCGAATACATAAAAGAAAATGAGAAATAATTGAAATTAAGACTTTCTTTTAATGCTGAAATAAAAAATCTAAGTGAATAACAACATAAACACTTCTAAGATCAATGTTTCCTTAATTTATACTAAATGAAGCCAGTGTTCCTTGGCTGACTACAAATTCGCTTCCATACAGATTTGAATAGATCTGTAATATCTTGATCTTTTTTGAGACTTCGACTTTGAGGGTTCGGTGTAACCAGATTTTTCAGATAATGAATACAGTACAATACAGAACTCAAGTTTTGGCACTGTTGTGTCGGTATGGTATGTCATTCCGTTTTAATTAAACAATCTGGTCTTTCAAAGTGATTTGAACAAATTATGCTAGTTTTTTCAGGAAACTTTTGCCTTCCAGTTACATCGCTGCATTTTTCTTTGCTAACTTGATCTTTAGGAAATATGAAGTTACAAGATAACACGAAAGATACATTTTGAACCCATCGGATGTTTAACCCTGTTTAACTTTTATTTTTGAGTGATTTAGCTGAAATAAAAAATTGTGTACATTTATAATTTTGTCGACGCCCTTGGGTATTTTTTTCCGATACAAAAAAGACCATTATAATTTTACAATATCGATAACTCACTATTGATAGTGGTAAGCTCTAATCGAGCAGCTGACATTGACATTTGTTGAATGTTCTAGAGTATTTTTTGAAAGTAGACCTTATGTATCACAAAATAAAGTAAACTTCTATTTGTTTTTTTTATTAAGATCTTGTTTTTCAAAAATAATCAAAATAAAATAAATCCGGACTGACCGATGATAGGATATACCACCATTTGATAAATTCTTGGTTCTGCTATCGTGTTTGCACTCTAAAATAACACAGTAGGGCACTTTTATATTTTTTTATCTAGTTACTATCACCGTGGCGACCGTATCAAGACTGACGTGCGCGGCGCATGCGCGTAGCAAGCACGTAGCAGACTACGCGGGACATCGCAAAGCTCGGGGTACGCGCGCCTCGCCTACTTACGACTTCTAACTGCATTCTTCTGTTCTGTGATTCCTCTCTTCTGAAAGGAAGCCTAGTACCAGTAGTTACACGGCTATGCGGTGATATGTCAGTCAGTCAGTTTCTCCTTTTAATTATTTCTTTATAAGTATATACTTTATTGTACACCAAGATAATGTTACAATTACCTATACCCAATGATTTCGAAAGGAAGGATGCGCCCAACTGAACATTTCTTATAAACTTTCATAATACAAGCAAAAATAGCGACATCTGTGATAACTCATTCGAATTACGTGACTGCCGCACTGCATAGGTGATCGACGTAACCTTGTTCGCGCGTAGGTATGGGTTTTTTGTTTCGTATTTTAACAGTCAGTAGGTACAATTAAATCAATTGCATGCCCATAGGTAGGTACAGTTCGGTTGTTGTTCCCGAATAATGCGACTCCAAATCTCTTTACGCTTTGCATCATTTGGAAATCTGTAATTGAAAAAAAATCATCGGAAGTTGGTCCATCCATACTTTTACTTACTTATATTACAAATACGAAAATAACTGTCTACCGCGTTTTCACGGTTAAACTACTGAACCGTTTTCGATGATAATTATGTGGTACGGACTAAGATTGAGCCTCAAGAAAGCATGTAGGTAAGCTACATTATTATTATTTTTTTCGTAATTTACGCGGAAGTAGTCGTGGGCGAAAGCTAGGTAGTTTAAATGTCATCTCAGCGTGAAGAAAATAAAACTATATTTCAAATATATCAAGAATAAAATATTCAATTTAAATTAGGTAGGTATCGTTTCTAAGATTCTTATTTCTTTTAAATATATTTTTGTTTTATCCTTATTGAATATAAAACACATTAAATACTAAAATTCAAAATTACAAGTACTAAGTACAACAATGAAATAAAAATTACGTCCGTACAAGTTTACTTCGTGCACTTCACGCGTGCAGTACCGGCCACACAATGGCTGCCATTGTGGTATTCCGTAGTAAAATATTTATCGCTATAAAATGTGTTTATTTAATAACTTAATGGTAACAAAATTAATGTAAGGTTACTTATCGATGATACAATATCCCATGTTCCTTTTTAACCTTTGTATCATAATTTTTGCAGCCTTTTACCACACAAATAGGCATTTTTATGACAAGCAAATATTCGTTCACTCCCGCACACGGGCCACTGTCAACTGAGACGCGTTGGCCCTAAACTGTAATTTTAGGGCCAGCGCGCTAGTGCCATTTAATCGCGCGGTTGGCCTGGTCCTTACGCTAGTAATACATATAAATGTCAATGCCTATACCTAAATAAGTAGGTATATTTTTTTATTCTTATTTGCTTTGTAATTATTTAAGGTCACACTGCTGCAATATCGTTAAAAATAGTAATAATTGTCGTCACATGCACGTCTAGTGTAGAAATTATTTAAAATATGTATTGTCGATGTCAAATAAAAATTCAAAATGATTTTATTTCAGTTTTATTTCATAACCAAAGAGATACAGAGTTACAGGTAGGTCCCCAAATCGTATGAAAGGCAGTTTTATTAGGACAATTTAAGATCACAATAATTCCAGTGCACGAGAGAGAGAAAACTATACAGGGTGTATCTGACATCATACAACAAACGAATACCATGGATCCGGTATATGATTCTGAACCCCCCTGTGGTAGAATTTTTCATAGTTTCTTTCTTAACTAAAAAAAAATGTGATGTCAGATACATCCTGTATTATGACGCCATCCTTTTTTTATCTGGAATTATTTGTGTAAGTATCAAGAATACTTCATTATCAAACGCTAGAACAATGTTGTGATTGTGCGTTATTTTTTAGTTATTTATTTGAGTACAGTCACAGTAAACATAACTTCGACACCAAAAGATCTGTATTGATATTTTGCATTCACGATAGAATGTGATATATTGCTTTAACGGTGGTTAATTTTTTCAGTGAAATTTTAGCAGTCTCCACCAAATGTTTTGACTTGTGTTTGAGATACTTAATGCTGTTCGGACTAATTATTTTTAATAAAGAAAAAAAAAGAAAAAGTAAGAAAACTAAGACCCGACTACGACAAAATGGTATATATACATCAGGTTCATTGGATCATTCTGAAAATCTTGTTTCATACTTTTTAAGCGTCGTTTTTTGTTTTCGTCGTAGTCGAGTTTTACCTTTTTTACTTTTTATTATTTAAACTATTTTGGTGTTAAATTCCTGTGCTTTTATACTATTTTTGCCATCGTATTTTTTGTCCGCTAGAGTGCGTCAATTTATATTGGAACAATATTTTGAAAATTTACAAGTGAAGGCCTTTCAAATGATACCAAACAAATCATTGTGGGTAAGTTGGGTAACGTTATTGACCTACTGTACAATTATAACTAATCAATGTAACCTATTTTTGTTTAATTGATATTATGTTTTTTTATGCATGTCTCAGTGACTATAAATGCATTGGAAATGTAGATACAATTTTATAAATCGGATAAAACTTGGTAAGAATTATTTAAATTTCATAAAAAGATTTACGTTTCTACAGATAGCTAAATACAATATAAACGCTTATGATTAAAACCTGCATAAATCAAAGCTCCATTTTCTTTTTATTTTCTCGGATCGCAACCACACAGCGCTTGGCGAAAACTGTCAAACTTCAATCGTTACACAACGCTATCCTTACATACTGTATATTATAATAGACACCAAGATACACCATCATAAATACTTTAAAAAATAAAACTACGTCTACACTGCGTTCGCAAAATAATCCGCGGTTCCGTACGTAAATGAAGACAGTTTTGTATTCTTGAAAAAAAAGAGTGATATTTTGTTTGAGATCGCGAATTATTCTCGAGCATAGTGTAACCATATTTTTACATTCAGTGAGCTGAGTGCGAGTTATTTTTACATTAACGCAATCGAAACGTTTACTGCGTATGGCTCTCTGATTGGTTAAAAACATGGAGCGGACCAATCGGAGCGCTACACGTAATAAACGTGTCGATCGCGTTAACGTAAAACAAACTCGCACTAGGCACTCTGCATACGGATGTTAAGTTCTAATGCAGACAGATACAGATAACCTTCTATAGATACCGCATTGAAGGCAGTTTAGATTCGCCGCGATTAAGTTTACTGCTACTTATAAAATGGCTGACTTCTTTAATACCATCGTGACTAAATAACAATTGGATCATTGGGTAGCTGACACTCCTTTTTCTTAATTATTTGAATCAAAAAGTAATCTTATCTAAAATTGCAAATAAATAGATTTACAAATCTGTTCAATATCAAGTAAGTAACTTAGAAACTTTTAAATCTGGTGGAAAGGGAAACTGTCAGTAGCAGAATAAGGATGCAGACACTGAAATGTAACGTCACCGCTATTAGGCTACGTGCGTACGAAAGAGATAGCGTCTAGTGAGATTTTCCCACCACGCCGCCACTCTTCCTCATAGCCGTATTAGAAAAGCTACTCCATTTAATAACCAATTTTGATACTGCTTTCAGAATGAGACTTCTTTTTAGTGTTATTTGTTATTTCGTATAAAAATATTGTGGAAAATTAGCATAGGATAATACTCAATTTTCAAGTTTATTATATTTACTGTCATCCATTACATATCCAGGCCTCTCAGTAAGTACTTTAGAAAGTACGTTAAGCCGTTGGTTTTGCTTTAGCATTCAATAGTTAGCCGCTCAAAAAACTTTGTCATTGGATGATTTTACCTACTATAAAAAACCGTCTAGTTGTTTTTTTGTGTGTGTCCTTTTGCAGGTCAACCTATGAGGTTGTCGATTTCGGGTTTGCCTTAATTAGAAAATTAAAGCTTCCAGCCAGGGTTTATTTTACAAAGCTTATAACTAAGCGGCTAAGGGCATCCCCTACGGGTTACGAACCTCGGCTTAGGGCGTCGCTGGGGGAAGGCAGCAAAGGAAGGGCTGGATCGAATAAAGATTATCATTATTAAGGGGATTTTGGACTACATACAGGCTCAGCGGCGCGGGCTTGCTCGAGCAAGGGACGGAGCGGACATTGACGGGAGAGTGATAGGAATAGGTAGTGCCTATTAGCCTAAACTTCGAAGAACAGAGATAAAAAACGGAGACTTCCTTAGGACTAAATTTTTTATTTTATTTTAGTAGGAATATTAAAATTTGAATTAGGTTCAGTTGAGACTACAAGTTCAACTGAACCTAATTCAAATTTTAATATTAACCTGCACGTAATATGGTACGTAAATTATTATGGTACGTAATGACAGCAGGCTTAACAACAAAACTTACCGATGAAAACTGATACCTCATGATTTGCAGACATTTCGTCGTAATTTATTAAAAAAAAAAAAAACATTATTATTAATTATACAAAAAAAGAAAGAGCATTAAATAAAATATTTAAAAATTTCAAACAGTATAAAAGACCGAGCGAAGTCTGTATTTGGTAAAGTAGCTGTAGGTAAAAACCTAATTCAGCTTTTTGTGAGAGGGAACATCTGCATGTTTTAGTCTATGATTGTAAAATGGGGAAGAGTTTAAATAAAATAATATCTTCTTTAACGTACTATTACGATAGTAGAAGCTATTACATTGCTGGAACAACCAATGGTTTTACTTACTTATATGTCCAAGTTCATTTAAATTTGTATTTATAAGCGTCGCTCTGACACTGCATGAACGTCAAAACTGCACTAATGTCATCAATGTAAAAGTGTTCGGCCTGCAGGTCAATTAAGTGAAGTAAAGTGACTGTACGGCACGCCTCATCTAGTGCGTAGTACATATATATCAATGACATAGGCTACTTCCTATAAAAAAAAAGTAAAGTTCCCATGGGATACAAAAACAGTAGTACACGCGGGAAAAGCCGCGGGCATTAACTAGTTAAAAAGAAAACGACTGCTTACCATCAGGTGGGATTGCGGGAGATTACTACGAGTAGCTTTTATCATTAAAAAATATCTTTAATGCCATTTCAACGTTAAACCACTGCTTCCCTCGGTATCAGAACAAACATTCAACAAACGGTATCTAGAGGAGTTTATCAACGACTTCTGCCTTCGAATTAAACGCGATGGTTGTTATTGATCCACGACATCACTTGGTTGAGATGGTACGAGTTCCACATTATGTTGTTGCGCACCGTCTCGAGTGCGCGCTTGCGAGCGGTCTCGCCCGCTCCCGCCTCAGGGTACTGAGCGAAAAATGCTTCCATCTGCGAATAAAATGAGTTTATATATAAAAAAAAGCAGGAAGGCTACATTTAATATTTATGCATAGTAATACTAATCGTATTGTTTGTAGTTTTGCTATTGCAAACGCGGGAGCGTAATTTCAAAAACAAAAGAAACTGCTTATTGGTTTTATTTATTATTTTATTTACGAATATTATTAAAGAAATCATCAAATTACTCTTTCCGCTCTGGTTGGAGCGAGCGGGAGTGTTAGATTTTTACTGACTAAGACCCATCTGACTTGCCCTAGAACGTCAACGGCGACTGAAGGAAGTTGCTCTTAGCGCCGAAGGGAACTATGGGAAGTACATAGCTCTTAGCGTTTTAGGGTTGTGGAAAACCTTTTGAACAACCCTGCAGCCCCGTCAAGCATCGATCATAACGGCCACCTTCACTAATTCTGACCTTAAGATCTGGGGCGAGATGCACAGACCGCACTTTGACTTAACTTTGTTAAGTTGCGTTTCATTTAAATTTGAACCTTGTTGATCAGCCAAAAATACCCATTGTACGGATCGTTTTAAGAATATAAGGATTATTATACAAGTAAACCGTATAAGTAAGTAACAGTAAAAAACAGATGAAGAAAACATTATATAAAATGGCACAGGGGGCTACCTTACAGCTTAAAGTATTATTTTTTAAAGAAACAAAAGATACAAACAAAAAAGAGGAACAGAGAGAATGAACAAGATCATTATTTTAAGTAGCATCACAGCATAGCTTCAGCCTCATAATGTTTCCACTACTGGGACTCAGGCAGAGGGAATGGACCATAATACACCACGCGGGGCCAGTGCGGGTAGGTGAATATCACGTTTTAGAATTTTTGGTTCTAGGACATGCCGGTTTCCTCACGATGTTTTCCTTGACCGATTTGAGAACAGGGGTGATGAAATTCACAAAATAATACGCCTGGCTGGGTTTGGACCCGCGACCTCATAACTCGTGGCCTTTACCACTCGGCCACCACTGCTCAGTATCCCAGCCATGTCATAATGAATCAAAAACTGCTATAGGACGTGTGGAATTCCCTGCCGGGGTATGTGTTTCCTGATAGTTATAACCTAGGGGTATTTAAGTCAAGATCATATATTATGTCTACCTTTCGCATTGACCAATTATATGAGAAATGATTTTTCAATAAGGAGTGCAAATAACTTTAGTAGACTGTCTAGGGATCTTGATGTCGATTTGTTCTGCACCAGCTTAGCGACCTTGCGTCGACAAATTTTAATAGCACAGATTTTTTTATTTTTTCGTTAAATAGTTAATTTTTCTCTCGATAAAATTTAATTGGCTTTGTGTACTTTCTTTTTTTATCGATATTTTCTTTAAATCTATGTGTAGAGGCTTTTAATTAGCAATTTGATAACATTACATTTTTATATCATTTTTGTAATTAGTCTGTCTTCTTAAAAATTTAATTAGCCTTCTTTAAAAAAAAAAAAAATACGATTAAATGGGTTACTTCTAGGCAAGCGTGCTCCATCTTTGACCACATCATCGCTTGCCATTAGGTGATATAGTGGTCAAACGCGATTCTATCCATAATAATAAAAATAATGATAATGATAGTCGATGTCACCATCCCATATGACGAGAATCTCGTGAAAGCTGAGAAAGAGAAACTAATCAAATATCTCGACTTAGCACACGAGATTGTCGACATGTGGAATGTAGACTCGGCTATCATTGTGCCGATTGTCGTGACTGCCAACGGCCTTATAGCCAAAAGCTTCGACGACCACCTGTCGAAGCTGTCGTTGAGCGGTTGGATCAAGGGCCTGATACAGAAAACAGTTCTCCTCGATACGGCTCGCATTGTGAGGAGGTTCCTTTCTTTGGAGCCCTAACCACCGGTAGCTTGGACCCTCCTCCCGACACCGGCGGACTACTGTTTTTTATATTTTTAAATGTTTTTTATACTTTTTTTTTTAGGAAATATTTAAAAATTTTAAAAATATGTTTAAGGAAATAAATAAAGGAAATAATAAAAAAAAAATTTACAAAACCCACCTCTTTAAGTTTGAGGTCCGTATTAAAACTTGCAGTAATTTGCGGTATCATGCCACCGAGATAGCGACTGTTGAGCGAGAACCTCTGCACCAACTGAGGCCAGCGTGACCGTACGTCGTCCCACACCAGCGCCGTGCCTGAAGGGTTCGCGCTGATATGGGCGACCACGTTCAGATAGTCTTGACTGCGGATGTTCGTCTCGTCCCAGGCCATTAGCAGGAATCTGTAAAAAGTATGTCAGTAAAAAAATCTAGGAATTTTAAAGGTTGGTAGCAAGTGAAGTTCTGTAGTTCTTGATACCTCCATGAGAAAATGACATGAGATTATGGAAGTTTTTATGCAAATTCCTCTTTCAATTTTGATGGTGTGCAAAAACATGCACCCTTTAACTCTTCGTGTCACGCGAGGACTGGCAGGGGATGGAAACACGATAGTCACTCACGCCACTGCGGATTTCGTAACAAGAAACGCCAATAATTTTTCTGGCCTTGATTTGGGTGGGATATCCTCAAATAATTTTTCCCACTCTGAGATTAACGAGGGAGTGTCAGACTTTTACTAACTACAACCCGTCCGAGTGGTAGGTAAAATCATCCACAAAACGTCGGGTTTCGACACAGGAAACCACAATAGCTTTTCTTTATATCTGAGCAGTGAGCAGTTCTTTATATCAAAAAACTAATACATAGCAATACGCCACTGCATGGTAGCAATACGGATTTTTAATAAATTACCTAAATGTATAAAGGATTATTCAAGATGAGATTACGCGAATGGCAGTTGGTGAAATGCTATTATAACTTAAATGATTTATTTTTTAATAAGAAGAATGACCTATAAAGAAAATATAAGTGATATAATATTATCAAATTGTGAAAATGTTTTGTTAAATTAATGTTAAAAATGCAAAATAATATTATTAATTAAGAAATTCAATCAGGGTTTTTTATGAACGCTGTAGGTATATTTAAATAATGTGTAATAATTTTAAATGGCATTTATACTACCTAATATTTGTGCACTGGTGAAACATGTGAAACTTATTACCTACTGTATTTCACATCGTCATTACCATATTTCTGGCAAATAAAGTACTTTGACTTTCTGGCCAGCTTCAGTATTCACAATCGGGACGACTACTTTAAAAAGTTCAACAGTCAACGAGAGCCGCCGACTCTTATCGACAGCTGCATTTACCTCTACCGTTGGCATAACTCACGTGTATATGAGCTCTTACCTAGACGTTCATACAAAGTTAGCGCTGCGTATACAAACAAATTGAATTTTTTAAATTGATATGACATCGAAAATTTCGTAAACGAAACAAAATAAGTCCAAAAACATTGTATTCTAGTGATTATCAACATACTTGCGCAATATGGTAGTGTCCCGTGGCGCCGATAAAGCTGCACGAAGTTTGGTCTTCTCTTGGACATCTTCCTCCTTTTGATACAAATTCCACAGAGCATCCCATTCTGCCATGGAAGCTGATTTCATGCCTGTGCAAAAAAAAATAAAGCTGTTAAACCGTCATAAAGTATTGCATCGGAAATTCGTACTAACATTGCAAAACGACACTTTAACCTGTGTGAGTTACTTCATTTTAGATTTATTTTATTAGCTATATAATATGGCGAAACACCGGGATGATTATAAAAGGCCTATGGGGCCCAGAAGTGAAGCAATGTGGTAATTTTAAAAAAAATCTTTCTCTGGTAGTGTCGGACTGACGTTCCATCAAATTATGAGAGTAAAGGACCAAGGAGTGAACCTGTGTTTGCGCACATCTTTGTGCATTATAATATCTCCGACGTAATTAATATCTAATGCCTCTTGAGATTGGCCACCGTGGCCGAAATTAGGTCAAGAGAATTATTATTATTATTAATATTTCTTTACTACATAGTATAAAACAAAGTCGCTTCTCGCTGTCTGCCCTATTTATGCTTAGATCTTTAAAACTAAGCAACAGATTTTGATGCGGTTTGGGGTTTTTTTAATAGATAGAGTGATTCAAAAGGAAAGTTTATATGTATAATACACGCATAATATATTTAATATCACCATCGCATTTGTGCGAAGCGGGTCGCTAGTTACTAATAAAATTACTTTAAGTTTATGATTAGTATGCATGTCAATTCAGTGAGTTTTCTTTCTTTATTTTTAGTAGATCTATATTTTTACCATGGAAGTAGACAAGATCCCTGAGGTCTTGCTGTATGGGCGTGCTATCAGTCTTGCCGTGTCTGTTCAGCCACACTTGGAACATAGTCTTCACTCTCTCTTCAGCATCTGGTAGCTGATAGCGCACAGCCAGTGTCAATATCAGTGTTCGTAGCAAACTGTAACAAATATTATATCCTAATTTAAATTTAAACTAAGATTATTCGGCCATGTTGATTATCGTCGCGGCATATTTTTTTTTTTATACTTATTTAATATACAATTTATTAAAAAAAGAAAGTTCAAAATATCTCAAAAACATACCTTTCTTGAACGGGTAAATTCTTAGCATTCCAGTCTTGTTTCACGTAAATTGGACGAATTATACGTTGCACGTATTTCTGTCGACGAAAAAATACAATAAACTTTCTGCATCGATTATGAATTACTGAATCACTTATTAGCCGTTGTTCACACTGTCGCACGCTAAGTAAAAGTACGCAGATAACATTGTATTGTAAACGAATAGTTTAGATTGTATATACCGGATTCGCACGGGTACAAAAACCTTCCTCGTATATTGCGTGGTTTAGGAAGACGTATACATACTGTCTACGGACGCGTAGCTTCATAGACGCGTATCCGTCATTATACGCTTGGTGTACGCCGTAGTTTCATATATGTATGTGTAGTTTCATATATGTATGTGTAGTTTCATAGTTTTATTTGTTAGCTTCACACAAGCTAACAAACAAAACTATGAAACCCTATCGATGAAACGGCAACATAGTGCCGTCGTGTCGTTGCCACTTCGTCGACATTCAGGGGCGTAGCTACCGCCGTATCTGCCGTATCAATTATACGGGGCCCCCGCGGTACAGGGGCCCCCAGGTAGGCAAAACTTCGTAACATGTTATCCACAACCGTTTCATAGGGTAAACCAAGTATTTGTAAAAAAGGACCATTTTTTATACGGGGCCCCTGTGAGACTTTTGATACGGGGCCCCTGTGGGACTAGCTACGCCACTGTCGACATTGTTTATGAAGCTACGCGTCCGTGAACAGTAGACCTGGGGGTTTACTCTCGAGTTTAATTCCGATCGGTAGACATTGGAATTGTGACATTAGGCACTCTTTAATTCGATGCTAGGGCCAAATTGCGTGATCTTTTTGGGAAACTAAGTAAAATGGGGATTGGGCTTGGCGTGTGGTCACGCAATGTTAAACCAATTTAACGCTAAAATCGAATTCAAGAGTACCTAACGTGACAATTTCAATGTCTGCCGATCGGAATTAAACTCGAGAGTAAGCCCCCTGAGCGGATTCACAAATAGACACGGAAAGCGACCTATTTTTCTATCGTTTTATGCTATGTTGAGATAACACACGCGGTTGCTGCCTTTTAAGGATACAAGATATAAAAGCTGCAATGCGAGACGTGGCGCAGTGTGAACGACGCTTTATTAGTAGCTGGAACAAAATTATTTATGTGCAAAAAACTTGATGCTTACCATCAGATTGTCATACGCCAAAGTATTTTGCAGTCTATCAGCTAAATTCCTGAAGATAGAGGAAGCCGTCTGCCAAGGAACCAGTTCATTCTCCACCATTAAGTAGGTGGTAAGGTTCAGCGCCATATTGAAGGGCAAAGCGCGCGACTCGGCCAGTGCGAAGATGTCATCCATAAGGTTTGACCTGTCTGCTGGGGTGAGCTGTGAAAGGAATATTTTTAATGTACTTATCTGGTATCTACATTACACGATTTTAGTGCGCCTCTATCTAGGTGAATATTCATGTACTGTAGTTCTATTCCTTTTTGGGACTGAAATTATGATGCCTTTTATAGCCAGGGATACACTAGGGAACAAATATCCTGCGACAAGTGTCGCCAGTGACGACGTTGGCGTTGACCTAAGTGCTGCGAAATTCCCGGACTTCGCTCCACATATCTGGCAACATCATGCGACAAGTGTCGCCAAGACTTCGCTTGACATGTGTGCAGTGTTAACTTCACCTAACATCGCTACGGACATTAGAGGTGCGATGTTGTCAGATATGTCAGGCAAAGTTTTGCAAAGTAGCACGACTTCGCCTGTCGTTGATACGGACACAATTCACGCGATATCACCAGATACGTTAAACGAAATCGCCCGGCTTCGTTTGATATGTTCCCTACACATGTCGAGGCAGATTTATCCCATAGTGTATTTCTGGTTTAACATCTTCGCTTTCCATCAGATGAGATAGTGGTCAAGTGCGAGCTGATCATTGTGTTAGTGTATACCTGTTTAGATTTAGACTTCATCGCTTCGATCAAGGTCTGCCACATGGGCAGAGAGTAATTGACTCTGTAGTACCCAACTTGATTGATGTTCAATTTCAACCACCGATGGCCTTCATCTCCTCTTAACTTCACTGAAAATTAAAAATTCGTTGATATTCTATTGTACTAAAAATAAAGAATTTAAATTGAAAATTTTCTTAGATAACTCTTACCACTTTGAGCAGTATCCGATAGCCATACGATCTCTTCGTTTGTTGCAGTGTTCGTCTTAAATGTTATAGGCACAAACCAACGGTAGCTAAAATCCAAAAGAAATTAACATAATTATTACATTGCAAATCAATGGTGAACATAATTGGTCACTTAATAAACAATTAGGGCGGTTTCGCACTACGTCCGATCCGAATTAGATTCGTCAAAAATTCACTCTTATCCCACCGCTTTAAGCACGCAATTGATAGTTTTCCGCACGAGTGCAGTAAAGTGCGCGTGCCCGCCCCCGCCACAATTTTATTGTAATGAAATAGTTGTATGGCTACGAAAGTATGGTCCGTAAACATACTTTCACGGGTTCGGATCGGATCCGTATCGGACGTAGTGCGAAACTGCTCCTAAAGTCCAAACTCTAGATTTGTCAACGATGGATAGCCCCTTGGAAGTCATACAAGTTATCCTTCACAGCGCAGCGAGAAACTTAGTTACAATAGGCGGCATATAAGTGGAACCATAATGGCGATCGATCTTTAATACGCAGCCACAGTTCACAAATCGTGGCAACTTACTTGAACTGAGAGTCGTTAGTGTATTCCGCGTCAGGGTCAATGAGGAATCGGGTCTGGGACACGAAGTACGTGTTAGGCATGTCCCCCATCTTCACCTCCAATACTGGGTAACCCATCTGACGAGTCCAAGTATCCATTACGTATCTGGAAAATGTGAAAATAGTATACAGGTGTGTCAGACATCCACGCACAAACGAATACCATAGATCCAGTACATGATTCTGGACCCCCAGTGGTGGAATATTTCGTCAGCTTTTCCTAATAAAAAAAGCTATACTTTTTGTTTAATTTAGCATAGCATAGCATCAGCCTTATAATGATCCCACTGCTAGGACTCAGACCTCCTTTCTGGGAGAGGGAATGGGCCGTAGTCTTCCACGGGCCCAGTGCGGGTTGTTGCATGCCACATACACAAAATACCTTTCTGTTAGCGTTCCTACCAAACGCTACTTTTTGGAAATGACATTAGCTGCGGAGAAGTGACGTGAGAAATGGCGTGACATACCTGTCACTTGACTTCTAAGCTAATGTCATTTCCATACTTGTACTTAACGTTTGGTTTTTTTTTTAGGGTAGGTAAAGTCATTCAATGACATTTCCCACCCTTGGGCGGAGCGAGAGATAGTATCAAACTCTTACTGACTAAAAACCTACCCCGTTCCTTCATTGCCTTGGTTCCAGGGCCCTGGTATGCATTGTCATACTTCCCCAAAGCCCCAGAGTAGGCTTCGACCCTACTGGGGCCCTACAGTTTGCAGACAACTCCTTGAAGCGCGCGGGAACAGTGTGTGTGTGTGTCCGGACTGTTACCAGGGAACGCTAACAAAAAGGTCATTTGGCTAATGACCCAGAACCGCGGTAAGCAACTCTTTCGAACATTCCCGTAGGTGGCGGAACTACAGGGTGCCAAGGCTGGCAAAATGCCACGGGCCCCCGGTCTGATAGGGCCTCTAGTCTTAGACGCCGCGAGCTCAGAAGAAGTAAAAAAAAAATATTTAAAAAAAAATCTCAACGTAACATGATTTTTCTGGGGGGCCCCATCCAATGAATTTGCCACGGGGCTCAAATGACATACTTACGCCACTGAGAGAAGTTTTCTTTAAATCGTATCTATGACAAAGATTAGATATCTTAAAAATGGTAATTTAAAAAACTAAAAAACCCGACTGCTTTTCTGAGTATTCATGAAAAAGCCCTAAAACAAGAAAGTCGTTGTAGCAGTCGGGAACTCGGGACCCATTACATCATAGATCTACTGACTAGACGGCTGACTTTCTAGAATTGGTCCCGACTGCTACAACGACTTTCTTGTTTT
The DNA here is from genome assembly GCA_958295575.1 of Leucania comma. NCBI lineage: Eukaryota > Metazoa > Arthropoda > Insecta > Lepidoptera > Noctuidae > Leucania > Leucania comma. Next base: position 10,896,404 of record OY282469.1, read on the forward strand.
AGGGCTTTTTCATGAATACTCAGAAAAGCAGTCGGGTTTTTTAGTTTTTTAAATTACCATTTTTTATTTTTTACTTTTTTAGTTTTATTTTGTTACGATATCACTTTCACAGTAAATACGAATCTAACGACACCTCTCAAGCTAAAATCCATCGAGCCGTTCAGGCTGCAGAGCGTGCCAAACAATTATACATACATACATACATACATACAAACATACATACATACTCTCGAAAAACATAACCCTCCTTCTGGCGCAGTCGGGTAAAAAAGAACTGAGGATACTTACGAAAGATTTAAATCAGGATATTTTTTCTTGAAGTAAGGTTCCAATGTCGACAGCAAGTCTTGAGTGACAGTGTTGCCAAACTCAAACTTCTTCAAATAATCAGACACCCCCAAACGGAAATTCTCATGACCAATGAAACCTTCCAACATTCTCAGGATTGATGCTCCCTATACACAAATAATTAGGATTTAAATTCTGAATCAAAATATATTTTGTTTCACATACACACTTACAAAACGTTAAGTTAGTGCACGATTCTAATTGGGTGCTAATTAAACAGGCTTCTTTTTAATAGCATTATTCGCCTCTAAAAAATTATTTGCCTTCTAAATTACTAAGTCAGCCACAATTAACGAGCATCTAAATAATACTATCTTAGCCACTAGTTATCTTCTATGTAAACCAATCTAAATTCAACTCAACATGATGGGTATTTTTCAGCATCTAAATTTGTAACATGCATTCTAACAGTAAACTTCTAAAATAGTAATATTTGACATAACAAAATATATTTATTTAGCTTCTAATTTTTTAACTCAGTACGTTTAAAATGTAACTCATCCCACATTAACTGATCGTCAAAATTTTGTTAAAATTGTCATCAAATATCAATAAATATCGGCCACTAATATTACCAGAAGCTATTCCTCAATAATATTTATTAATTTCAGATTTTGTTTCGTCGCAAATACCATAGTGATAGTTTTTCTTAATAGAATCATGATTATGCTCGCAATCTGTGCTATAAAGTAACACTGCCTCTGTATCCGCCACAAATAGCAAATATATTTCTGCAGCACACTGTACTGCTTTACGTGGTACTTTGTTGCACCTATAAAATCGTTTTTTTCCTTCTATGGAAATATGTGTAGTGCGTATTGCCCACGTCTTTTCTGCACTCACGGCTTCTTCGGCAAAACTTACACACGAAAATTTGTTTACAAATATCCAGTTCTCAGATTCACCTCGCTTTTTTTTTCAACAGCTGACCTTCTTCTTGCGATTCCTCGTCAGAACAGTACAGCGGTACTTCATTTTCACTTTTAGACGTCATAACTAATTATTACTCATCGAAAACTTTAATTTAATTACAGCGAAAATAATTGCAATACGAATGCACGAACGACAATAAACAATTACACGTGATCAACTCAACTCGTCGTTACATTAATCAAATGGCGCTCTCTCATTGATGCAAATGGCCGGTCGCTGTCGTCTCGCGTACTCGCGCCAAATCATGCAGTGTCTATTTTCACGATAAAAGAATATGATGTATTATTTTACATGATAAGTTATAATAAATGATGCTGTCTGTAGAAGCTTGAATTATATATTTTTGAGGACATTGTGTTGAAGCTGTACAACGTAAAATGGTGACGAGATGTAAAATCCGTGGCCGAATTAGTAAATAAGGTGGCAATGTATAAATAAGAAGGACAAGTCACAATAATTGATGATCTTTACTTGACGCTTTCCATAGAATATATAGTTGGCGTTGTAAAAAAGACGAATTAGTTTATTAGAGGCTATGTCATTTTCCCGTTGCTTAGTTATAAAATTAGAAGTTTAATCACTTGGCCGAGAAATAATTTTGTGGCTTGAGTTATAATATCCCGTTTGGCTTGTTTCCTATATAAAGTAAAATAATCGAGTATTCATAGTTGCTAGAATAAAAAACTATGATACCTTCAATGAGGTTCTGAAAATCGAGCCTTTTCAGGATGAATATCGTAAACGACAGTTGTAGCTTTCTCCTGAAAAGAGATTTCTATTTTTTTCCTTTCCTAATTAAAAAGTAATTATAATAATGGGAACTATTCCCATTAATAAAATTATTTATTATTTTATGTATTTTTTATTTATAATTTTTTTTTATTTGATCAGTAGTTGTATGAATAAGAAATAGTATAAGTATTTTTGAGAAAGGTCACTAATACTTTTTAGTTAGCGATGAGACACAGAGAAAACCCGTTCCTACAAATTTTGTCGCTTACGATGTTCTTCTAAAAGGTCGATATAAACAATCAAACGATTTTATATCTCTATGATATTACTAAAAGAAAAATAAAATCGTTCGTGTAAATGTTTTTCTTCAAACTTTGACACCCCTTGAACAGTATTTTGAGCATTGTTTTGAAAAACTTATGATGACAAAAAAGCCTTTATTAATTAAATGTTAATTAGGAGTTAAGTATAACCCAAAAAATTAAAAATCCTCCATACAATCTTTAAAACTGCCCTAGATTGTCCTATTGGTCGTAGTTCAGAAAACAAATAACGTCCTAGTAGTTTCGGCTGCGCTTTTATGGCAGTCAGTGAGTTACTCTTTTTATGTATGTTACCGGCAATCTATATTATAATCCGGTATTCTATACAATACCTAGACAATGTATAGAATACGGTTTTAAAGTCAGGCTTTTATTTTCAAGTAGTGATAAAAAAATAACCCTAACCTACCCTGTCCGTGTCGGGGTGCTCTAAAATTACATCACCTTCTTCCCTGCTCTCATCTTTTACTCACATTACCGGCCGCGCATTCAGTATTGTATAGAATACCTGAAATATACAGATTGCCGGTAACATAAATATATTAGGGTGACTAGTAATTGGTGAATGATAAATAAACACGTGATTGTAGTCATGACTCAATTCACTAATTACCACTCACCCTATATAGATATTACCTATCTTATTTTTTTTTTTTATGGTAGGTAAAATCATCCAATGACAAATCCCGCCCTTGGGCGGAGCGGGAAATAGTGTCAGACTCTTACTGACTAAAAACCTACCCTGTTCCTTCCCTGCCTTGGACCCGGGGCCCTGGTATGCATTTTCATACCTCTCCAGAGCCCCAGACTAAGCCTCGACCCTACTGGGCCCCTACGGTTTGCTGATAACTCCTTGAGGCGCACGGGAACAGTGCGCGCCGTAAACGCCTTGGACTCGGTCCGGTCTGTTACCGGACAAACGGACAGCGAGCTACCCATTGCCCGCCGTCCGCAAGCGCACCTATCTTATATTGACTACTAATTGGTGCATAGCACCTTATACCAAAACTAAACATACCTTATTATAGGATATTGAATCAAATATAGCCGTAATTTGATCGGGAGTCTCCACTGTTTGCACTATTGGGTGGCTTGACAGCTTAGCATCAGTCACCAACACCGGGTGCAAGGTTTTCGTTAAGAAGTGGTCCAACTGGAAGAAACGAAAATTTTGTGTAAAAGCAATAAATCACGTATTAAAATCACTATTAGACACGAAATGCTGTGTATAATAAAAAATGGTCACCGGAAACCAACTTCTTTATTATACCTTATACCTACACGCCTACTAGGTTTTAATTAATATAAGACATAATTGATAATGACATAATATGCACCACCAGTATATTACATAGCGGACAACTTACCCATACGCACTACTTTTCATTTTTTACTGTTACTGCTAATTTTCCATCATCGACCATAATCATTTACCATCCAGTGAAATAATGGTCAAACGAGAACTTATCAATAAAAAAAAAATATCTTACAACTTTCCAAGTTGGTTCAATGGTATCCAAGGCCTTGACTTGCATGTATGATGCAAAACCTTCATTTAGCCAAACTTCATCCCACCATTTCATGGTCACTGGAAACATTTGATTAAACAGTTAATAGCAAATTCTTCTGCTGAATGTTTCACTAAAATGAAAAAAAGAAAAATATTTAAGAAACACGATAAAAAAAGAAGTTACCTAAGTTGCCAAACCACATATGGGCCAGTTCATGTGTTATAGTGTTGGCAACACTAATTTTGTTGCTAGCTGAAGCTTTATCCTCATCAACAAGGAATGCAGTCTCCCTGTAAGTTATCAGACCCCAGTGCTCTGTGGCACCTGATACATAATCAGGAATACCAATCATATCTGAAACACAACAATATAAGGTATAGTCATTGAATCAATAACTGATTACTGGTTCTTACACCCAAATCTGTCACCTTAAATCACTAGTCATGTCAATAATATAATAATGTATTTAATAAATAAAAATAAAAATATTTCTAGGAAATCAGTCCTACATGTCAGTTGCATCCAGTATGTTATGTCTGGCACGTCTCAATCATTCTCGTACAATCGAAACATTGGTGTGCCTGATCAGTACCTTGACATTGATGTGACCGATGTTAATGTATATTATAATATTTTTATTTTTTTCTTATACATAATAACATTTATACAGTTTATAAAAACAGGTTTGCAGATTAGAGACAGGAGCTCCTACTAGGTGAAACCTGTGCTACAGGTCTCCTGGTCTCCTAATCTCGAGAATATTATATAAAGCCGAAAATATAAAGCTGAAAGTATACATTACAGTAGCAGGGACCTCTTATAACTCACTATAATAAGAATAAAATAAAATTAAAACATTCAATTATGACATTAATTAAACAAAAATTATGTGAACAAATCTTAATTATGTCTAAATGTAATTCTCATTCGCACACTTACCTAGTTTAGGCAGTGGGAAAGGCACTTCATAATATCTGATGTAGAACTCCGTGGCCCTCTTTCCTATGTCTTGAGCAAAGTCAATTTTGTGCAATTCTTGTTTCTGAGCAAAAGAGCGAAGTGTGAATGTCTTTCCTATGCCTCCAGTGTTAATTTCAGTCTCTTTGTGATCAAAATCACAGACAACAAAGCATGCTAGGTATGTGGACATAGGCACACTTGTTGCAAATGTCACCTGATCCATATTAGTATTTTTGTCAAATGTTGATGATATTTCCTGAAAAGAAAAATAATAATATGTCATTTAATTATCCATATATTGTTACATATTTAAAAAGGAGTATTTGGATAGAGTTTTCTGCAATACATAATCTACTGCAAAATACTTACATTCATGTTGGAAAGTGCAATGTAAGACGGTGGCTTATACAAAGTTATATCATAAGTAGCCTTAAAGTCTGGCTCGTCAAAGCAGGGGAATGTTTGCCGAGCATAGGTGGGCTGGAATTTACTGGCCACCATTTTCCTGAAACAGTCACATAATGGTAATAATAATAGTTTTTTTTTCTAAAAATAATTTGTGGTAAAATCCCATGGTATACCTATACAGTTGTTAATACAAAACATGAATATCATGCAGAAAATCTATTGGAAACAATAGATTTTCTGTTTAATTGTTGAAAAATACATATTACCTATACATAATATTTAATTTATATAAAATCCAGAATTAACAAGAGTTGGCTTGAAGACAAACCAATGAAGAAAACTAGCAAGTCATGTTATTAACAACAAAAAAATAGGTAGCATACCAGTCTAATTTACCTAGAATCATACAAACGTGAGGAATAGAACCCAACAATATCTCTGGTAAGGTCTCCATTGAATTCAATACAGATTTTGTAATTCCCTGCACTAAGGGTTGAATCAAAATGTATGAATAATTGTTCAACTTCTTTCATCTCACAAAACTTTGAGACAGGGATTTCATCTGTTCCTTTTTGTACCTTAACTTCAGTAATATCCAGAAATTTTGAATGAAGACATAGAAGGTTTCTTTCTTCCTTAACCACAACATCTATTTTCACACTGCCCTGAAATTCGCCTTCTTCCAAATCCGGCCTTAGTTTAAGGTTGTAGTTCACAGGACGAACTAATGGCGTGAGCCGATCTGATAATTTCATATTTGGACTCATAACTTCTAATAAATTACTATCAGAAGCAAAATAAACCCGGTTTTGTTGAGTTATAACATCAGTGAAACTTAATATCAGTCGGCGATTGCGGCGCTGAAGCGGTAAACGGTCCCAAGCCTTTTTAATTAATAAACCACGAGAACATAACATGAATTATAACAATAACTTTAGCTTATTTTAAATAGTATTTTGATTTGTCCTTTCACAGCTGATTTTAGCAAACGTGAGAAATCAATGTTTTGAATTATCATTGTCATTTGTCATGCCAGTTGATGCCAGCTGTCAATTTGACTTTACTTTTTTTAATAGGGCACAGGACTTTGTCTTTTTAACATGAAAATCACAGACTCTTTATGTCTATGATGAAAACCCAGACTTCTCGTGCTTGTAATCTATTAAAACTTCGTACTACGCTGGGCAGTAAATAATATTATGCAGATGGCGAATGTATGAGTATACAAAAAAAAAAATAGTTAGTAGGTACTTACCCACCATTTTTTAAATGGCTCCCATAAAATCCGACGATTTTGTTATCCAATCTACCAGAGAATAAAATGAACAATTTATAATATCCCTTGTATATTTCATTTTCCAAATTGAAAATCAATAGCTCTCTTTTATCTAAAGTCATGTTCGTAGATAAAATTGTTATGCTTTGATTATTGCTGTTTTTTAAGGTGGCTGCATGAATCGTCAAATTATTCATATGCAGCATAATTCTTTGAATAGTTTGTTTTACTCTCATCGTTATAAATACTGATCCATAAAAACTATTATTCGTCATGTTAGGATGTAATGTGAGTCTATAATTATTTGGTTCTACAGTTCTTGGTAGTCGGTAAAAGTTTTTATCCTGAAAATTAAATTAATATTTCGTTAAAATTGGTGTTTATCTGAAGCTCTCTGCTCTGATGTGTTCAAATAACCCTCCTGGCGCAGTCGCGTAAAAACGAACCATTTTTTATAAATGACTAGTTGACTCGGCAAACTTCGTACCGCTAAATAGTCTATGAATATCCATATTTGCGGACCTCGACTTTTCCTTTCAGAAACGCAACCATGGCCCCAGGAGGCTTCGGCCCTGTTGGGCTACTACGGTTTTGCTGACATCTCCTTGAGGCACGTGTGATGTGCTACTGGACATTAAAAAATTCGTACCTATCCACATCATAACCACCTACTAGCTTGTTACATATTAGTAATCTGTGCCACCTACCTCCATTTCTGGTGTACTTATTTTATTTTTCGTCATCTTGCTTTCACGTTCTTCATGCTCAATAAACTGCGCGCACGTTTTTTTGTCTATGGTCGCCAAAGCAACGGTGGACACGAACAGGCTTAATGCGGCCAATATAAAGAATATCAGTAGTTTGTTATTACTAGTCCATTTTCTTAGTTTAGAATTACTCATCTGAAATAAAAATGGTCGATAAGTACAAAACTTAAATCAAATTATTTGACCAGACAACAATTTTGTAACAGTGATGTTGATGCAGTGGATTTTGAACAATATTGACACAGCGTGTTAGATAGATATGTGTTCGATTCCCGGATGTAACAATATTAACCCATGTAAACCATAGCGCTTTCTAGGCCTTATTAGATCGTCATCTTATTAGACCTTATTTTCGACATATAAAAACTACTTTAGGAAAAACTTCTTATTTACATTCTTGGATATAGAATAATGTCCAAAAATGTATGGACACGGTCCCCACTCTTGTAGTGCTTTAAAACAGTTGGTTAATTGTTACCGCCGGTGGTTACCGCCATCTCATAATAATTATAATTCTATAACAGCAAAACTGAAATGTCCAAAAATAGTTATATCGACTTGAAGTAACCAGACTCAGTCAAGTCACTATGATGATTATTTTTTTAATCGATTTCTTTTGGTCTCCTAGAATATTATTAGTATCAGACCACTTAATCGACATTTTAGGATTATCATTGATACTACTATGATTGATTGAGTCTGCATAAAAATCATGTGCTCAGATTAGGAAGGGTATCAAGAATAACATAAATATTCTTCGATTCAATATTTGCTCCTAGAAAATTACATAGAGACTCAATTCCTGCAATCGAAGAAAGTAGCTATGAGCTTCATATGCCAATTCTTGAAGACTGATACACTACTTAGCTCATAAATGAATAAATCGCTTCTAATAATAATTCTGCTCTGGATCTTGATGCCATAAACAGGAAACTCAGACATGACTTTAAAAAACGTCCTAGTATCGATCCCAGAGGAATACCGCCTGATAGAATATCTCTTGCCGTTTCCACACTCCCTGGTGACCGGGGTATATCACACGACGCAGATAGGTCAGCACCTGGTGATACAAGAGTGCATCCTAATGAAACTCTAGGGCAGAAAGCGTTGGTGATGTTCAAAGTTACCACCATGACCACGCCGCTCCGGGGCACTACATCCCTCGTCGTGAGGGCTCGCACTCGAATGATGACTTCAACCGTAGAGCGCCATTTGCGGAGACCGAACTGGCTGTCCGTGAGATCCGGCCTCACCCGTACCAGCTGTACGACGAGGCGGCCCGCAATTACTCTTTCGAAGAGGTGGCCCACCTCGTTGAGAAGCACGATGGGCCGGTATACACACGGATAGTGTGCAGGATGCCCCGGCTTTTCGATGAGGACCAATAAGACTCACTCGAAGAAACAATAAATTTATACGAAGAATCTACAAAAAAAAGGGAAAGAGGAGGAACAGGAAAATTCAAAGGAAAGGGAAGAGGAAGAATTCACGATAACGACAACGACACAAATAGCCAACAAAGTTATATCCAAGGAGAGAAATCACTATTGCGAAAATTGTATGACCCTCGTCTCCTCATTTCAACTGCAAAATACAACGATTTAAAATGTATGTGTGATAAAGGAACCGTACCAAAACCATATCAACGTGAATATTTGAATTTATCTCATGAATCGTTACAAGACTGCCTTATAGACACAGACGAAGACGAAGAGGATGGCAAAGATGAAACTCAATATAAGTATGAAGTACCAACAAAGTTTTATATTTTTGTTAAAAATAATAAAATAATGCTATAAGCGTCTTTATTGACAACTACTCGTAGCACTTCGCTAGGGACTTCGTTCGCAAGATTGTTTTCAGAAAAAAAAATGACATCCCTTAAACTGTATTTTGAGGGTAGCTTTGAAAGACTAGTAAAGACAGTCTTTATTATATAACAAAAAATAATAATACTCCATAATTTAATACCCTCTTAATTGTACTATTGACATATTCTAGAAACAAATAATGACAACCTTTGATATTTACTTAATTAATTATCAAAGGTTTCCCAACTGTAAGTTGTGTGGAGTTGTAGAAGTTATGCATCATTTGTTAATTGAATGTGTTCATTATGAGGCTGATAGTAGGGGAGGAAGTTGTTCGGGGCTTTGAAGTTAAACAAGAACAATATAGGTACATTCCACCAAATATTCAACAAGCCGACTTCCGATGATGTGAGAAAGTTGTTCGACTATATAGCCCTGATCCATTGATCTCGTTTGTTATTAAATAATTGTCTTATGGTACGATGGGACTGACATACGCTGTGCGTTATAAAAGTCCCTAAATATTTAAAGAAAAATGAAAATAAAATATGAAAGGTTGAGGTATCACTAGGTATACACCACATGGAATGAGATTTTGGATAAAAACGAGATTCCCATTTTTCACATCCAGGTTCAATTCTGTGCAAAAGTTCACGTAATCACGTTCCAGTCAAGTTTTTTTTTTCTAATAACAATTCTATTAAATAAAATAAAAAGTTTTACTTTGTAATTTATTTTTAGAAAAATCTCTTCTTCCTCCCATATTACTTGGGGCTGGCGCAACACGTTCTTTTCTTCCAGTCCGTCCTGTCACCCGTTACACTATCACTAACACCCTTACCTTTAAATCACTCCTCACACAATCCATCCATCTCTTCTTTGGCCTCCCTCTTCCTCTCCATCAATCTACGTGTAAACTCAGAACTCTTTTAGTTACATACATTTCATCCCTCCTCTTCACATGACCATACAAGACAAATGTTTTCCTTTTAACTTTTCAGTCACTGGCGCCATTTTCAAACTTCCTTTATACCTACTCATTTCTCACTTTATCCATTCTCGTCACTCCACACATCCATCTCAACATTCATCTCTGCTACATGCAATCTTTTTTCATCCATCTTTTTCACAGCCCAACATTCTGATCCACACAGTATGACAGGTCTTATCACGGACTTGTAAATTTTACCCTTCAACTTGAGGGGCACTCGTGAGTCACAAGTTGTTCCCGTGACCTGTCACCATTTCATCCATTCTGCGTTGAGCCGATGTGTTACGTCTCGGTCTACCTCACCTTCCCCTTGGACGAGCGACCCGAGATGTAGAAAGTCGGAGCAGATTGGTATGGGTGTTCCGGCGGTAGCCAAAGGCACTGGATAGGAGCGACCACCGAAATCGCAGAACAAGTACCTACTCTGTTTTGAGTTCTACTCAATTTCAGTTCAACACTCTCCAATCTGCGCCATCACACCTCTAATCTGTACTGGACCTCCATGGTTTATTTAAAAAAAAAAAAAAATATTATTTAAAAAAAAATACTAAATTTGATTCATTATAATAGTTCTCACATAGATGTAGGTGAATGTCAAGGTCAAATCTGTTATTGTTCTAAGGTCAAATCATTTTTTTAAATTTTGATTGCGAAAATTTTAAACCAAACTAACTAGCGAACTTTAATGTAAAAAAAGACGTAAATTTCGACACTCTCAAGGAAATCAAAATTCATAGGTAGATCAGACTTCCCGTTAACCCTTAATCAGGCCGGGGTCATAGGCATCCCACATAGATTTTTCGATGCTGTAGCCAAGTTTTGATTGTGAAAAGCCAACAATCTATAAAAATTGATTCTTAAATGTACCTATCCTCTATGATTGAGAATTCGCAAATTCAAAGTATTCGTACATAAGTGAGATACTAACAGCCATTTTAAATAAACTAGTTGCAGAACATTGGACTTCTACTACAAAGAAATTTTAGACAGTTGGCATTGTTAGAGTGCAACTGCACTTTTGACCCCTGACCATACATATAATTGTAATAGCCAGGTAAAACCAGTCATTACTAGCTCAATATTGACATACATTGTTATAATTTATGCAAACAACATAAGTAGGTATTAAGTACTTACGCTCGTCGAATAGGTACCTACCCTAACTAATTTGCACAATATTATTGCTATGACATAATTGAGATAGACAGACTAGGTAGTGAGTAACAAATCATTATAAAATAAATTATTAAATTAGACGATCATCTTATTATTTTGCTGTCTCTTTCCAATTCATTTTAGTAAGTAAATCCATCCATTTTGTGGGTTTTATTATTATTATTATTGGTGGGGAAATCATCACATGACATCTGCCGCCCTTGGGCGGAGCGGGAGATAGTGTCAAACTTTTACTGACTAAAATGCCACTTTCCTTCGTTGCCCTCCTTTCTGAAACAGACCCTAGCCCAATGTGGCTAGGGGTCTGTTTCAGAAAGGAGGACCCAGCAGGGTCGAAGCCTACTGAAGCTTCGAACCTGCTGGGTCCCTACGGTTTGCTGACAACTCCTTGAGGCGCGCAAGAACATGCGACGACCTGTGCTTAGTCCGGACAGTTACCGGACGGTCGGAGAGCGAGCTACCCATTGCTTGTCGACCGCAAGCCCGCGATCCATTTTATGGGTCAATCGTGAGTATTCCCGGTCAATAGCACAATGACCTTTCAAACAGATTAGACTAGTGGTATTACTCACAGACTAGCAATTATGAATAATAAAACCACTCAAAAGATAATTACATTAGAGGAGAACTAAATTAACTGTGTCACTTCACTACTGTCTGTTAACTTTCTTACTTCGCTCTCTTCGTCACTACTCCAATGATAATAATTTAATCATTTGTGATGAAAGTACGAATTAAACAACGTAAACGCGAAATATTAGTTGAACCAAAATGGCGATCGACCTTGAATGCGCAGTAACAGATTTTCGGGTCTCAATCGAGGTGAGAGACTGTTCGTAGCCATGGCAACGCGTTCAACTTATTTGCCACATACTGTCATAAATATAGGAATAATTCTGAGAACTGTAAATTTTAGTTATAGTTTTCGGAATTGAAATATTTACACAGTTAATTTGTTCGGAACCCTCAGTATGCGAGTCCGACTCGAAGTTGTATTTCTCCAATTTGTTTTTAGTATACTTTACGACAGGTAGCTTTACGCATTATTGCAATTATTTTTTACTTCTAGACATATTATAATAAAAAGGCCACAATCGGGTAAATGTGCTTTTTCACTGTATTACTTCATGTCTTTTTACAAAATTTTAAAGTGAAAGGTCATATTTGGTTAGATCTGTCTTTTATACTTACATGACGTAAATATTTTACTGGATTTTTTATGGTACTTACGGTGAAAGAAAATGTTGATGTTTTAGATAATAAATACTCGTACCAATAAATTAAAAGTTTTTATTGCGAATAGTGTAAAAGCAATTACATATTTTCATTCATACAATCATGTTCGCAAAATAAAATATTGTTGCAGCTATCCCACAAAAAACGAAAAAAAAATTTTAGACTCGATTATCTCCGTATTTACAAAATGTTAGATGTGCTCTTTTTTATTTTGACGTCTGTATTATTGTCGTATTGTTATCCCCACCTCGCTACTATCTACCCTTAGCGAAACTTTTTATTTGGAAATTTGTATTTAAACTTCATGTACAATCTGTGTGTGCAGTAGTGGCACATAGGCGGACTTAATGCAATAAGGCATTCTCTACCAAGTAACCATTTAATATAAATAAATAACAGATATTACAAATAGAATGCTGTATCATTCTTTCTCTCGTTTGCGTTGAGCGAGAGGCAGTGTCAGATTTTTACTGACTAAAACCCACCCTTCAGTTACCCTTTTCAGTCGGTCCGTAGCGGTTCTTTCGAACAATCCATCTTTCTGTGTACATAAATCTACACTTACGCACCTATAGCGAGCGCAGTCCAATATCAATAAAAAAAAACCTTTTAAAAAATTTTCCTTACCTTGCAGAAAACTAATTAATATCCTCTCACTTTTCCATTTACTTTTATATCACAAAGTAAGACACTTCAAACTTATTTATTTGATTTATGTATTTACAAACAAAAGCAACGGAGATGTGGCTAGCACTGGCTTGACCGAGTCAACCACAACTACAATTAAAATGCTCGCACTATCGATATTACGACATAAGTTTCACTTGCTCACAGCGGCCGTCACTCTAGTTGGACGCAATAGTTTGACAAAATAAAGTAACCATGTTGTTACGACTCCTACTTTTATTTAAAAACACTAGTTTTTGCCGTTTTTCGAGCTCTCACCTACATTTTTAGTCACGCTTGTTAGAATTACATAAGGACTTCTCATATCTAGCTTCTCAGTTAAAAAATCTAGTTAAAACTATGCGAACGATTCCTAAATAAAGGTGTTAGCCTGTAAAAGGCCTTATTAAAAAAAAGTATTAAATTTAAACACTGATTAGCAGGTTCTTTATTCAAAATTGGAGAATTTGAATTTAGAACCCGCTTGTTAACTACGTAGGTTAACAAGTATTTTAAATATGGTTGTGGAGGAAAATGTTATAAACTTATATTTAATCCTAATTAAAGCGTCCCTTTATTGTTGAACATGTAACAATGGCCGAACAAAACAAAAGACAATTTTATAAATTAACACACCCATTTATATAGGTAAATAGCCTAATTTAGGGCCTAAACACATAATAACATAGTTACGGCGACGCAACGCGGTATGTGTTTCGGCCCTTAATTAATTTTAGCCAACGACGCCGACTTAGGTACAATACTCGTACAAAACTCATGTGGAACAAATTAATCGTAATGAATCGAAGTGATGAGCTTTACACTGCTACTAGATTATAATAAGGCGTATTATTTACAATAAGTTTACACTAATTAGGTAAATAGCTTCACACGTGTGAAAAAAAAATCCAAGTGAAAATACCTAGTCCTGAAATAAAAAGTAACCTTTGTTCTATTCTAGTACTAATCCAAATGGTGGAATCCAATCCTTCTACTACTATTTTCGCTCTATTCCAAGAAGGGTTTTTTTTTTTTTACTGTAGGTAAAATCATCCAATGACAAATCCCGCCCTTGGGCGGAGCGGGAAATAGTGTCAGACTCTTACTGACTAAAAACCTACCCTGTTCCTTCCCTGCCTTGGTTCCAGGGCCCTGGTATGCATTTTCATACCTTCCCAGAGCCCCAGACTAGGCCTCGACCCTACTGGGCCCCTACGGTTTGCTGACAACTCCTTGAGGCGCACGGGAACAGTGCGCGCCGTAAACGACTTGGGCTCGGTCCGGTCTGTTACCGGACAAACGGACAGCGAGCTACCCATTGCCCACCGTCCGCAAGCCCGCGCCTACGGTGGCCGGAAATTTGGATCGGAATTACGGCAGCGGCTGCGTCGTGAGCGCCGTTGCCTGATACGGTCAGCCTCCTCCTTTGCTAGCATTACTGCTTCGCAGAAGGAGGCGACCGCCTGCCACTCCTCCTCGCTCCGGAGCATGGCTTGAACCAAGCCCCGGCGCGAGAGATCGCCGCCGATTGCCCCCACGAGGACACGGCGATGCTCTTCCCAAGCGGGGCACACCTCTACCGTGTGCTCCACCGTGTCCACCGGGCGTTCCGCACAGTGGCGACACCCGGGCGTCACCTCCGCACGGATCTTGTACAGGTACGGCCCGAACTTGCCATGTTCGGTTAGTACCTGCGCCATGCGGAAGGTTACGACGCCGTCTATTCCAAGAAGGGTGAGATTTATTTTTATTTACCAGTGTGCACGGGTATGGCATGACTTGATTCCATCATCTTATTTCTACCATAGGACAACCCGACGTACGACGACGGTCCGGACTAAGCGTTTCGCCTCGTCGTTTTTGCCGTGTACATCGAAGAACTGGATCACAGAAATCTTATTATTGTTAAGATTTCTATGGACTGCATTACAATTGGGTGTCTTCAAGGCTAGAGTGAATAGACTCTTAATAAACTAGTGCGACTCACTATCAATGATTGCATCACTGCTTACCATCAAGTGGGATTGCGGTCAAGCACTAGTTTATATGAAATAAAAAATAAACCATCCAGTCGGTGGAGCTAACATGTCATGCTAATAAAAATGATATTATTATGTTCTTGAGACATACAGATCTACGACAAGCTTTTATATATCATATGAATTGTGTAATAACGTTATAATTTTTTTTTAACTTTTTAGTTATATATTTCTTACTTGCATTCTTATTTTCAGCAAGTCCTTTCACATGATACCCATATTATAGGAAGGTATAAAAAAAACTAGAGCAGTGGTGGCCGAGTGGTAACGGCCCCGACTTTCGATTTGTAGGTCGCGGGTTCAAACCCAGCTAGGCGCATTACTTTGTGTAACAAATTTATTTCATCACCACTGCTCTCAAAACGGTGAAAGAAAACATTGTGAGGAAACCGGCATGCTATACTAAGCTATATAAAAAACTTGGTTCACCATATTTAGAAGTCGCCTTATGGGATTTAGAGTGACGTCACTCTATTTTCCGAATTACTCTTAACAAGCCCTTTCATTTGATACCGATATTGTAGTAGTGCAAACTAGTAGACCATCTTAGATGTTCCACCATGTTGGATTTAAAATGACGTCATACAGTTAATCATGCTTTGTCATCCAAACTAAGCGTGTATACAAAATTGCAGCTTAATCGGTTTAAGATATCTGCTTCAAATTTGAGTTGTAAGATTTCACCCGAAAAATTATCTACAGTTACGTACAGACGCCAGCACATCAACCTATCTAAATCTGTCAAATTTCTTTGATAGATTTTCAACTTTATTACAATCAGAGAAGGTTAATGTTCAATTGGTAAAATTTGACAGATTGGGGTAGATTGCGGTGCAGCTGTCTGTACATATATGATATATTGCAAGTTAAATAGAAACTTGTAAAAAAATGTGTGGTCAACACAACTCTAGATTTAAAACAACACTATTGTTTAAAGAACAACAAAGATTTAAAGTGTTTTTTTAGAAAGTAATAATTACGAGAACAATGTACTGATATAAATTTGAATTAACACTAAGAGAATTAGTCTGTCGGTCTGTGTGTGAGTACTTACAGTATATATTATATCTATATACCGACGTAAAAGTAAATTAGTTATACTCGTATATTGTTCTGAGTATAACATTGAAAAATGAATAAAACGTATACCTATATCGTACCTTCGGGAAATCTTGTTTTGTTGCGAACGATGAGTAACTGTAAATATTAATCTAGTTTATTTTTCTTTCTGAGTTCTCGTCACCCGGTCGAAGAATGGATGTTGTGCAAGAAAGTCAAAAGAATTGAATTTAGAAATCAGGAAAAGAATTGGTTGGCCTTGGTTTCCTGGTAGCTACTACTCAGGGGTATTTAAGTCTAGAGTGAATAGGTTACTTTTGGCCAAGCGTGCTCCACCATCGATCACTTATGCTAGCGAAGGAGATTGCCGCATCCGTGGGGAAACGGATATATTTTCAGCATAGCCGCCCAGACCTCGACCCCGACTACCAGCCATCGTAGACATGGGCTTGCGGACGACGAGCAATGGGTAACTCGCCGTCTGGTAACCGTTCGAACCAAGCCCGAGTCATCAACGGCGCGTGATGTTCCACGCGCGCCTCAAAGAGATGTCAGCAAAACCTAAAAGTAAAAGTTACCCGTGGTCCTGGGAAGCATTGGGCAACTAAAGGAACATTAGAACAGTTATGGTTTTAGTTATTAAAAGTTTGATACGCCCTCCCACTCTGCCCTAGAGCAGGAGAAGTCATTAGATGATTTCCGTTGATCACCTTATCGCTTGCTATAAAGTTTCAAGTACGAACAATCAATAATAAAAAGATACCATCAAAATGGTAACTAAAACCTCTTTTTAGGGCTTCGTACCTCAAAAGGGAAAACGACAAAAAATTATCACATTTTATTCTAATAGGAGGCCCACTGGCGTACGGCGAATATCCACTCTTACGTTGTTCGGCGCGCACCGTTCCCGCGCGCCTCAAGGAGTTGTCAGCAAACTGTAGGGGCCCAGCAGGGCCGAAGCCTACTGGGGCCAAAGGTTATGTGAGACTGTCACCAAAGGCCCCAGGATAAAGGCAAGGAACGGAAAGGTAGGTTTTTAGTCAGTAAAAGTCTGACACTATTTCCCGCCCCACCCAAGGGCGGGATTTGTCATTGGATGATTTTACCTACCCAAAAAAAAAAAAAAAAAAACCCTTACGTTGTTGAAACTTCCACGGTCCGGACTAAGCGTTTTGCCTCGTCGTTTATACCGCGTACATCGAGGGACTGGAACAATTTGCCTGCTGCGGTTTTCCCGTCCAATTATAGGAGTCTTCAAGGCTAGAGTGAATAGGCTCTTAATAAACTAGTGCGCTTTACCATCAACGATTGCATCACTGCTTACCATCAGGTAGGATTGCAGTCAAGTGCTAGATTATAAAAAATTAAAAAATATTTTATGGTGTTTTTACCCGACTGCGCCAGAAGGAGGGTTATGTTTTTCGAGAGTATGTATGTATGTATGTATGTATGTATGTATGTATGTAAGTATGTATGTATGTATAATTGTTTGGCACGCTCTGCAGCCTGAACAGCTCGATGGATTTTAGCTTGAGAGGAGTCGTTAGATTCGTATTTACTGTGAGAGTGACACTGGGTATATCAAAATAAAAAAAAAAACAAAATGGCGGATTTGTAGCGCCAAATTCAAATGTTTGGCACGCTCTGCGACCTGAACGGCTCGATGGATTTTAGTTTGAGAGGTGTCTTTAGATTCGTAATTACTTTGAAAGTGATATCGTAATAAAATAAAACTAAAAAAATAAAAAATAAAAAACGGTAATTTAAAAAACTAAAAAACCCGACTGCTTTTCTCAGCATTCATGAAAAAGCCCTAAAACAAGAAAATCTGGCAGTCGGGACCCATTCTAGAAAGTCAGCCGTCTAGTCAATAGATTGGAGTAATCTGCAATGTAATATAGGTATGTGCTCTCAATTCTAGAATGGGTTCCGACTGCCAGATTTTCTTGTTTTAGGGCTTTTTCATGAATGCTGAGAAAAGCAGTCGGGTTTTTTAGTTTTTTAAATTACCGTTTTTTATTACTTGTTGTTAAAGCGGCCACAGAAATGCATTATTTGTGAAAATTTCAACTGACTAGCTATCACGGTTCATGAGATACAGTCTGGTGACAGACGGACAGACAGACAGATGGACGGACGGACAGTAGAGTCTTAGTAATAGGGTCCCATTTTACACTTTGTGTACGGAACCCTAAAAATGGAACCCTTATAGATGATTGCAATGGTTAGCACGCTGTCCGATCGTCCGGTAACCGACCGGACCGAGCCCAAGTCGTCGTCGGCGCGTACTGTTCCCGCGCGCCTCAAGGAGCTGTCAGCAAACCGTAGAGGCCCAGCCTGCTAGCTGCAGGCAGGCAGGGTCGAAGCCTGCTTGGGTCATAGAGTCAGCTTCTGAAAGGAAGGCCCGGCCCCGGTACGATAGACAACGAAGGAACGGGTTAGGTTTTTAGTCAGTAAGAATCTGAAATTATTTCCCGCTCCGCCCAAGGGCGGGATTTGTCATTGGATAATTTTATCTATCATAAAAAAAACCCTTATAGATGATTATATAAGAACAGACAGACAGACAGCATAATTATATTGATATATATGCTGTCCGTTTGTTTGTCCAGTTGTATTTTCTTATCATAATTAAATAGTAACGCGATTATTCTGTGAAAATTATAAATTTACGGCTAAATTAATTTCTTTAAGTAAACGTCAACTGTGCAAGTCAATGACCGGTAGGTAGTTAAAACGCAACGACCGACAATTACCTACAGGTCGTTGACTCGCTCAGCTTGCGTTTACTTAAAGAAATAGATTTCGTACGTTCGTGAATTAATTCGAATTTTAAAAAAGTACTTTATTTTTTAATGTTCTTTTTACAAATCAAACTGTGTAGAACCACACGTTTTTGTCTATGTGAGCATGGTACGTCTTGCCTTGCCTAATGAAAGTAGTCAGGTGCTCATGAACTAACAACCAGTTTTCTCATATAAAGCGCTTAAAATTTCTAACTTTATGCTGCTCTTAGTACTCTTAACTTTTGACCTACGCTTTTCTTGGGAAAATACATAGATACAAGGTAGTTGTTTTCCGAGTGATGTTTTTTATACGTCGCCTATTAATCGTTCCACCACTAATGACTGCAACTTGTGGAACTTACGAAAGAATAAGTTAAACACTCTGCCTGCCCGAGCTGCGGGTTTGGCTGAAGGAGTTAACGCCAGTTTCACACACGGCTAAATTTTGATCGTTTTAATCCCGTGGAGGGTCGATCCGATACAGAAACCACTATGGATTTGTAAAGATAAAATTAAAAAATAAAGTACTTTCATCTAAAATTCTAATTAATATACGCATGTACGAAAGTTTTAAGTAAAAAACAGCTGAGCGAGTCCAATGGCCTGTAGGTAGTTGTCGATTGCGTACTAACTAAATAATTTTGCGATTATTTATGTTCAAGTAATTGGCCCTTATTTTCGTTGGCGTCAGAGATATCTTAAGGCGGCTTTCCACAGATAAGTCCATAACGTCAGATCTACCGCGAATTAATAATTTCAAAGATGCGGTAACTATTTTATTTTTGATAGGCTCGCGCTTGACCACTGTTTCACCTGATGAAAGCTGATGATGTGGTTGAAGTTGGAGTATGGTTGCCTAGAAATAATCTATTCACTTAGTACCACCACTCCTTAGCTGCAGGTACGCATAATAAACGTCTTCTCAAAAAGTTTTGTGCGTAAAGCTGAGATGTCCAACATAATATAACGGTGGAGCAATAAAGTAAAGAAGAATTACCAGACAAACGGCGATCCTTTGTCTGGTGATCCTTCTTTACTTTGTTTTTGGTAAAATTATTAGTAAATACTACAAGAGCAATGAAACAGCGTTGTATTTTGTTTGGAGCGTTGGTTGGAGCTCGCTTACATGGATGTAAACCGCCCACACGTTCGCGAATCAGTCACTGCGGTTGGGGAAACGCGCCTTCCAACCAAGGACATTGAAGGTCATGGTTTATAACTGCTGTCTAAACGGATTGAAACTGGCAAGGTCACCTTGATTGGAACGTTGGTTTGCAACCGAGTCTACCACACACAGGGGCAGTGCTATAATTAGACAACGCGTTTTAATAAAATTGGTTTTACGGATGATAATAAATTGTCTACCATCATAGATCATTTAAGTGTTTTTATACATTATTACTATTATTAGATGTTTCGATGAATTTCCGCAACTTGCTACATTTTGACCGTGGTTTGAAAACTCGCGATTTATTTGTGTCCATAGTAACTGCAGGTACTATACCGCTCGCACGGCGGTTAACCGCATTCGGTTTTTTTATTCAGTCAGTTATTTTAGTCAGTCAACCGCACAGTTGAGACTGAGTAAAAAAACCGAATGCGGTTGCGGCGGCGCGGAGGATAGACGTTGTTTGCGGAGGTTTGTTATAAAGGAGATTACAATGTTCATGAATTAAGGCGCACCATACAACTAGCTGACCCGGCAAACTTCGCACCGCCTAATAAGGATAACGCCTTCTACGGGCATTACCAGAACCAGGAACCAGCATAATTTATTTTAAAATGACATATTAATTAGAGATAGCGTTGTATTCGGATTTTTTCTTTTCGTGAATTTCCCCATATTTTCACACATGCTGCTCGCCAGAAATATACAATACAATACAATTTAAATTAGTTCAATATTAATATTTTGGAGCTTCGAAAGTGTATGTGCCATTACAACCGCCAACGTCGACGGCGTGCGTGCGAATGAGCAAGCCCGCGTTTTTCAGACTGGTGTAATAGCGAGCTGTCTACGTAGACTGTAAGACAGTCTGTTTATCGAGTGCTTAATAACACGTAGTGTAATAGGCGCTTAATTAAAAAAAAAAAACTATGCGATTACAAACATTATAAAGCGAATATATTTAAGGGCCTATTACATCACTCGATATTCAAACTGGTCTTAGTCGAAGTCGCGTAGTGTATTAAAGGGTCAGGTCATTTTTTTCCTTTCTTATGTTAAAAAAAAAATATTACAGTTTTTTATTTCTGTTTTACGATGGAGTTACAGTTAGCTGCTACCTAATAGTAATAAAACAGTTATGCGATAAACGATTTAAGGCTACAACACTTAAAATTAATTTATAAACAAATGGCTAGCATTCAATTATACTGAGAAAGTTATTTAAAAAGTGTCTAGAAATTTGTTATATATTTTACAGAGGCCGTTTGGACGATTATGATTTAACGATCTGCAACGCAAATATGCTACTCGTTTTTGCAGTAGATAGATGATAATTAACCATTGAACGATTGGGTACTTTCCGTTTTGTTAAAATCAATGACTTTTTCCGCTTTAGGTGGAGTGAGTGTCAGACTTTTACAGAATAAAGCCTACAATGTTCCTTTTGTTGCCCAAAAAGTGCCACGATAACTTCTTCGAACAATCCGCAGCTCTGGCAACTATCAATGGCCGGTCAATCTTGATGACATCTGTTTATGGCGCGCGTGATAAAAAATAAATTGAGAACTTCCTCCTGTTTTTTAATTCAGTTTTTGTATTCTATATTTCTCTGATTACATTATCTGTACATTAGTATTTTATTAGTTATTTAATGTATATTATATCGACGCCCCCGGACAATAAGTTGGTAACCGAAAAAATTTTTTTGCAATTACCGACTTATTGCCGGGAGCGACAATATGTAAATAGTACACCACAAACTAAACACGTATCTTTTTCTCCTTCTCTGTCAAATCCATTCGAAGGTTGTCTGTAAAAAGTCGCATTTAGCGATAAGACCACCCATTTTATTTCACCGGACACTCTAAATAAGGTTCAGTTAGCTGTCTGGCATTTTTGCTGAACTGGACCTATTTGGCGCAACTGAGAGACACACAATGTTAGTTTTATCCTTTTTTTATCTTAAAATAAAATATTTTCTTGCTTTCTTTCTTTCCATTGTGACATCCTATTAATTTTAAGTTCCTATTGTAATTTCATTTTTGGTGTAGGTACAATAAAGACTAGATATACCTAACTCAATTTCTAAAAATACAAGTGTAACAATTAATTATTTAAAATAACAAATAATACGACATTTATATGCCAAAATTTAGACTTCACTAACGAATTCAAGTACCGCCGCGCCGTTTCTAGAGCCTTTTTTGTGATCGGAAATCATCAAATCAACTTCTCGCGCTTGGTGGGGCGAGAGGGAGTATCAAACATGTTTAAATTTAACTGACTAAAACCCGTTTGTGTTCTTTCATTAGCCTCTTAGTAACATTGTTCCAGTAACATGGTAGTTACTTCAAACAATTCTAAGGCCCCGGGCAGATCCCTTTCCTTATTTAATTACCTATCTCAAATTGGTTCAATTTTGCTGTCCATATTGTATTTTGAATAAAACTTGATTAAGTTTTTCAGTAGAGACCATGTTTTTCACTAAACTTTTGATTGTTAAAAGTTTAGCGGGTACGAGGTTTTTAAATTAGTTTTACTACTTCGATTCATAAGATAGTCTCAAAAGTTTTGTCAATGAAACTTTGCGCACATAAGTATTCACTCGTATTCTAGTGGAAATTCTTAATTTATTTTAATTATAATATGTGTTGTCTTATGCAGAAGACATTTTTTTTTTCATTCGTATATTTAAGTTTCTGGGGACATTTACCTAAACCTGCTTTTTTTGTTTTTCTTAAAATTGTAACTTGGTTATATTACGCATTCATTAATTCTAACTTAGTCCTAAACTGGGAATTACTCCTGTATTCAAATACATTGAAACTCACATACACAAAACATCTAAAGTTAGAGGAACTATCTGCAGGTCATACAAATATTTATTTTGAGCAGAACTCGGACAGTTAGCGCAGCAGACAATCGCTCATCGATTGCCACCGTCACCAACCAAAACTTATTCATAATTAATCTATTCTATTCCATTCCTTTATATTCTATTTTATTCTATTCGATTTTATTATAACAAAACACATAACTATGAAAGATATTTATTTATTTATTAAAACTTCATGCTACACGAAAGTAAAAAGGCGGACTTAATGCCTTATGCATTGACAGCCAGTCAAGCAAGGGTAGTAAAGAGAAAACATAGCAGGTGCTTAAAAGAAAAGATTAATAAGAAAACAAGGGTACACATATATATAAACAAAATAAACACATATACTCGTATTATATTTCGCTAGATTTTGCCAGCGGCTTCAACTGCGTGAAAATCGGTTTACATAAATATATATTATTTATAAGAATGAACAAAATCAGAAGTACGAGAAGGACAAAGCAGTTGAAGATTGTTAGAAGAACGAAAATTCTTACCATTTGAAGAACTTAGATATTGAAAGTGTGTTATAAGATAAGAAGGGGTGGGAGAGTTAGGCAGAGAGAAAAGTGTAGTCAGTGCGCGCAAAACTTATTTTTTGGCAAATGGGCATCCATTTGACCTCAGATCTGTAACTCGAAATATGGTAATTTTTAAACATAAACTAGATACAGTTGTTAAGGATTCTGTCAAGTTTGTCCAGCAATACCGCGTTCAGATCAAAGTAGCACACGTCATCATTGTCTGCACAAGCATTGCTTTTTTTTGGTGGGAAAATCATCCGAAAACATCTTCGCACCCTTGGGATTTTTACCAGTTACCGGAAGGTCAGACGGCGAGCTACCCATTGTTCGCCATCCATTGTAGCAGAAAATTAGGATCGAATTCCGGCGGTGGCTGGGGCGTGAGAGCCCTTGCCTCACGCGTGCGGCCTCCTCCTTTGCTAGCATTACTGCTTCGCAAAAGGAGGCTACCGCCTGCCACTCCTCCTCGCTTCAGACCACGGCCTGTAACAAGGCCCGGCGTGTGAGATCAGTGCCACCGACTACCCATACGAGGACACGGCGATGCTCTGTCCAAGCGGGGCACACCTCTACCGTGTGCTCCACCGTGTTCTCCGATGTATCATCCAGGGCGATTGACTTAGGAAAATTCACATGATGTGGTCTACCGATACCGAGAGTACCGAGGAGTTTTTGCAGATATCAGCAGAAGAAGAAAAAGATATGTTTTCGAGAATATGGCGTCGCTTAGCGTTGCGTATCATCTGATTACACCGATTTCTTACAGCCCTAAAAATGTTACTGTTATATGAAGATGACAGTACCAATTTTCTGGTAATCTTATTGAAAGATTTCATTAACAGCTCAATTTAGGTCAAAGTTAAACATCTGAACGACATTTAAAATAAACATAATGAAATTAAAATATAAAATATTGATCTAAAACTTCCCAGGAAAGCTTAAATTAAACCTCAATACAAGTTAATGAAAACCTAAATTTATATGTTTACAACTTGATTTGTCATTGGATAATTTTATCTATCATAAAAAAAACCCTTATAGATGATTATATAAGAACAGACAGACAGACAGAATAATTATATTGATATATATGCTGTCCGTTTGTTTGTCCAGTTGTATTTTCTTATCATAATTAAATAGTAACGCGATTATTCTGTGAAAATTATAAATTTACGGCTAAATTAATTTCTTTAAGTAAACGTCAACTGTGCAAGTCAATGACCGGTAGGTAGTTAAAACGCAACGACCGACAATTACCTACAGGTCGTTGACTCGCTCAGCTTGCGTTTACTTAAAGAAATAGATTTCGTACGTTCGTGAATTAATTCGAATTTTAAAAAAGTACTTTATTTTTTAATGTTCTTTTTACAAATCAAACTGTGTAGAACCACACGTTTTTGTCTATGTGAGCATGGTACGTCTTGCCTTGCCTAATGAAAGTAGTCAGGTGCTCATGAACTAACAACCAGTTTTCTCATATAAAGCGCTTAAAATTTCTAACTTTATGCTGCTCTTAGTACTCTTAACTTTTGACCTACGCTTTTCTTGGGAAAATACATAGATACAAGGTAGTTGTTTTCCGAGTGATGTTTTTTATACGTCGCCTATTAATCGTTCCACCACTAATGACTGCAACTTGTGGAACTTACGAAAGAATAAGTTAAACACTCTGCCTGCCCGAGCTGCGGGTTTGGCTGAAGGAGTTAACGCCAGTTTCACACACGGCTAAATTTTGATCGTTTTAATCCCGTGGAGGGTCGATCCGATACAGAAACCACTATGGATTTGTAAAGATAAAATTAAAAAATAAAGTACTTTCATCTAAAATTCTAATTAATATACGCATGTACGAAAGTTTTAAGTAAAAAACAGCTGAGCGAGTCCAATGGCCTGTAGGTAGTTGTCGATTGCGTACTAACTAAATAATTTTGCGATTATTTATGTTCAAGTAATTGGCCCTTATTTTCGTTGGCGTCAGAGATATCTTAAGGCGGCTTTCCACAGATAAGTCCATAACGTCAGATCTACCGCGAATTAATAATTTCAAAGATGCGGTAACTATTTTATTTTTGATAGGCTCGCGCTTGACCACTGTTTCACCTGATGAAAGCTGATGATGTGGTTGAAGTTGGAGTATGGTTGCCTAGAAATAATCTATTCACTTAGTACCACCACTCCTTAGCTGCAGGTACGCATAATAAACGTCTTCTCAAAAAGTTTTGTGCGTAAAGCTGAGATGTCCAACATAATATAACGGTGGAGCAATAAAGTAAAGAAGAATTACCAGACAAACGGCGATCCTTTGTCTGGTGATCCTTCTTTACTTTGTTTTTGGTAAAATTATTAGTAAATACTACAAGAGCAATGAAACAGCGTTGTATTTTGTTTGGAGCGTTGGTTGGAGCTCGCTTACATGGATGTAAACCGCCCACACGTTCGCGAATCAGTCACTGCGGTTGGGGAAACGCGCCTTCCAACCAAGGACATTGAAGGTCATGGTTTATAACTGCTGTCTAAACGGATTGAAACTGGCAAGGTCACCTTGATTGGAACGTTGGTTTGCAACCGAGTCTACCACACACAGGGGCAGTGCTATAATTAGACAACGCGTTTTAATAAAATTGGTTTTACGGATGATAATAAATTGTCTACCATCATAGATCATTTAAGTGTTTTTATACATTATTACTATTATTAGATGTTTCGATGAATTTCCGCAACTTGCTACATTTTGACCGTGGTTTGAAAACTCGCGATTTATTTGTGTCCATAGTAACTGCAGGTACTATACCGCTCGCACGGCGGTTAACCGCATTCGGTTTTTTTATTCAGTCAGTTATTTTAGTCAGTCAACCGCACAGTTGAGACTGAGTAAAAAAACCGAATGCGGTTGCGGCGGCGCGGAGGATAGACGTTGTTTGCGGAGGTTTGTTATAAAGGAGATTACAATGTTCATGAATTAAGGCGCACCATACAACTAGCTGACCCGGCAAACTTCGCACCGCCTAATAAGGATAACGCCTTCTACGGGCATTACCAGAACCAGGAACCAGCATAATTTATTTTAAAATGACATATTAATTAGAGATAGCGTTGTATTCGGATTTTTTCTTTTCGTGAATTTCCCCATATTTTCACACATGCTGCTCGCCAGAAATATACAATACAATACAATTTAAATTAGTTCAATATTAATATTTTGGAGCTTCGAAAGTGTATGTGCCATTACAACCGCCAACGTCGACGGCGTGCGTGCGAATGAGCAAGCCCGCGTTTTTCAGACTGGTGTAATAGCGAGCTGTCTACGTAGACTGTAAGACAGTCTGTTTATCGAGTGCTTAATAACACGTAGTGTAATAGGCGCTTAATTAAAAAAAAAAAACTATGCGATTACAAACATTATAAAGCGAATATATTTAAGGGCCTATTACATCACTCGATATTCAAACTGGTCTTAGTCGAAGTCGCGTAGTGTATTAAAGGGTCAGGTCATTTTTTTCCTTTCTTATGTTAAAAAAAAAATATTACAGTTTTTTATTTCTGTTTTACGATGGAGTTACAGTTAGCTGCTACCTAATAGTAATAAAACAGTTATGCGATAAACGATTTAAGGCTACAACACTTAAAATTAATTTATAAACAAATGGCTAGCATTCAATTATACTGAGAAAGTTATTTAAAAAGTGTCTAGAAATTTGTTATATATTTTACAGAGGCCGTTTGGACGATTATGATTTAACGATCTGCAACGCAAATATGCTACTCGTTTTTGCAGTAGATAGATGATAATTAACCATTGAACGATTGGGTACTTTCCGTTTTGTTAAAATCAATGACTTTTTCCGCTTTAGGTGGAGTGAGTGTCAGACTTTTACAGAATAAAGCCTACAATGTTCCTTTTGTTGCCCAAAAAGTGCCACGATAACTTCTTCGAACAATCCGCAGCTCTGGCAACTATCAATGGCCGGTCAATCTTGATGACATCTGTTTATGGCGCGCGTGATAAAAAATAAATTGAGAACTTCCTCCTGTTTTTTAATTCAGTTTTTGTATTCTATATTTCTCTGATTACATTATCTGTACATTAGTATTTTATTAGTTATTTAATGTATATTATATCGACGCCCCCGGACAATAAGTTGGTAACCGAAAAAATTTTTTTGCAATTACCGACTTATTGCCGGGAGCGACAATATGTAAATAGTACACCACAAACTAAACACGTATCTTTTTCTCCTTCTCTGTCAAATCCATTCGAAGGTTGTCTGTAAAAAGTCGCATTTAGCGATAAGACCACCCATTTTATTTCACCGGACACTCTAAATAAGGTTCAGTTAGCTGTCTGGCATTTTTGCTGAACTGGACCTATTTGGCGCAACTGAGAGACACACAATGTTAGTTTTATCCTTTTTTTATCTTAAAATAAAATATTTTCTTGCTTTCTTTCTTTCCATTGTGACATCCTATTAATTTTAAGTTCCTATTGTAATTTCATTTTTGGTGTAGGTACAATAAAGACTAGATATACCTAACTCAATTTCTAAAAATACAAGTGTAACAATTAATTATTTAAAATAACAAATAATACGACATTTATATGCCAAAATTTAGACTTCACTAACGAATTCAAGTACCGCCGCGCCGTTTCTAGAGCCTTTTTTGTGATCGGAAATCATCAAATCAACTTCTCGCGCTTGGTGGGGCGAGAGGGAGTATCAAACATGTTTAAATTTAACTGACTAAAACCCGTTTGTGTTCTTTCATTAGCCTCTTAGTAACATTGTTCCAGTAACATGGTAGTTACTTCAAACAATTCTAAGGCCCCGGGCAGATCCCTTTCCTTATTTAATTACCTATCTCAAATTGGTTCAATTTTGCTGTCCATATTGTATTTTGAATAAAACTTGATTAAGTTTTTCAGTAGAGACCATGTTTTTCACTAAACTTTTGATTGTTAAAAGTTTAGCGGGTACGAGGTTTTTAAATTAGTTTTACTACTTCGATTCATAAGATAGTCTCAAAAGTTTTGTCAATGAAACTTTGCGCACATAAGTATTCACTCGTATTCTAGTGGAAATTCTTAATTTATTTTAATTATAATATGTGTTGTCTTATGCAGAAGACATTTTTTTTTTCATTCGTATATTTAAGTTTCTGGGGACATTTACCTAAACCTGCTTTTTTTGTTTTTCTTAAAATTGTAACTTGGTTATATTACGCATTCATTAATTCTAACTTAGTCCTAAACTGGGAATTACTCCTGTATTCAAATACATTGAAACTCACATACACAAAACATCTAAAGTTAGAGGAACTATCTGCAGGTCATACAAATATTTATTTTGAGCAGAACTCGGACAGTTAGCGCAGCAGACAATCGCTCATCGATTGCCACCGTCACCAACCAAAACTTATTCATAATTAATCTATTCTATTCCATTCCTTTATATTCTATTTTATTCTATTCGATTTTATTATAACAAAACACATAACTATGAAAGATATTTATTTATTTATTAAAACTTCATGCTACACGAAAGTAAAAAGGCGGACTTAATGCCTTATGCATTGACAGCCAGTCAAGCAAGGGTAGTAAAGAGAAAACATAGCAGGTGCTTAAAAGAAAAGATTAATAAGAAAACAAGGGTACACATATATATAAACAAAATAAACACATATACTCGTATTATATTTCGCTAGATTTTGCCAGCGGCTTCAACTGCGTGAAAATCGGTTTACATAAATATATATTATTTATAAGAATGAACAAAATCAGAAGTACGAGAAGGACAAAGCAGTTGAAGATTGTTAGAAGAACGAAAATTCTTACCATTTGAAGAACTTAGATATTGAAAGTGTGTTATAAGATAAGAAGGGGTGGGAGAGTTAGGCAGAGAGAAAAGTGTAGTCAGTGCGCGCAAAACTTATTTTTTGGCAAATGGGCATCCATTTGACCTCAGATCTGTAACTCGAAATATGGTAATTTTTAAACATAAACTAGATACAGTTGTTAAGGATTCTGTCAAGTTTGTCCAGCAATACCGCGTTCAGATCAAAGTAGCACACGTCATCATTGTCTGCACAAGCATTGCTTTTTTTTGGTGGGAAAATCATCCGAAAACATCTTCGCACCCTTGGGATTTTTACCAGTTACCGGAAGGTCAGACGGCGAGCTACCCATTGTTCGCCATCCATTGTAGCAGAAAATTAGGATCGAATTCCGGCGGTGGCTGGGGCGTGAGAGCCCTTGCCTCACGCGTGCGGCCTCCTCCTTTGCTAGCATTACTGCTTCGCAAAAGGAGGCTACCGCCTGCCACTCCTCCTCGCTTCAGACCACGGCCTGTAACAAGGCCCGGCGTGTGAGATCAGTGCCACCGACTACCCATACGAGGACACGGCGATGCTCTGTCCAAGCGGGGCACACCTCTACCGTGTGCTCCACCGTGTTCTCCGATGTATCATCCAGGGCGATTGACTTAGGAAAATTCACATGATGTGGTCTACCGATACCGAGAGTACCGAGGAGTTTTTGCAGATATCAGCAGAAGAAGAAAAAGATATGTTTTCGAGAATATGGCGTCGCTTAGCGTTGCGTATCATCTGATTACACCGATTTCTTACAGCCCTAAAAATGTTACTGTTATATGAAGATGACAGTACCAATTTTCTGGTAATCTTATTGAAAGATTTCATTAACAGCTCAATTTAGGTCAAAGTTAAACATCTGAACGACATTTAAAATAAACATAATGAAATTAAAATATAAAATATTGATCTAAAACTTCCCAGGAAAGCTTAAATTAAACCTCAATACAAGTTAATGAAAACCTAAATTTATATGTTTACAACTTGATCCTATTTATTTCCAAATACAGTTTTAACGATGGGATCCATAAGGGATGGAGGGAACCCTTATGGATCCCATAATTGAATCATATTTCATAGAGGGAATCTATAATTGAGACCATAGTTAGCTTTAATATTTATTTTGTGTGTGGACAAAGGAGTCTTTTCAGATATAATGAAGTACAGTAAGGTTATACCACTTTTTAAATTCGGTGACCATAGTGACACTAATAATTACAGACCTGTATCGGTATTGCCAGTTTTCATTAAGGTGTTTGAAAAAAATATGCTTAATCAAATGCTTTACCATTTTAACAGCAATAAAATCTTTCACGATCAGTATTATGGTTTCATTAAAGGACGTTGTACGACTGACACTGGTGTCACTTTATTAAAAGATATATTTGCAGCGTGGGAGGAAGCCCAAGATGCGATAGGGATTTTCTGTGACCTCTCAAAAGCTTTTGATTGTGTTAATCACGAGACCTTGCTTTTAAAACTAGAACATTATAGGCTTGGTAAAATTGCACTCATCTTGGTGAAATCATATTTAAATGACAGGTAACAGCAAGTTCAAATACACGGTACAAATTCTCAGAGTTTGAAAGCCAAAATGGGTGTTCCACAAGGCTTTAATGATAATGCGATTAATGATCTACCGCATCTATTAAAAAAGCAACCGCACATTGTATTGTTTGCTGACGATACATCGTTAAAAACTTACATAGTATTGAACAAGGAGAAACTCGAATTCGTCGAGAACCTGGTTTTCCTGGCGATCACGCTTGAGTCGAGGCTACAATGGGGTCGTCATTTAACATTTCTGGCAGGTTGGCTTAGTTCAGCAGCATATGCTGTTAGAAAAATCTGTCAATTTACTTATGTCGATACCGCGAGACTAGTCTATTTTAGTTACTTCCATAGCATAATGTCTTACGGTATTTTACTATGGAGACGAGCTGCAGACATAGAGTCTATTTTTATATGCAGAAAAGAGCTATCAGAGCCATATATAATAATCTTCGCAGTCGCGATTCTCTTAGGGAACTATTTAAGGAAATAAACATCATGACGGTCCCTTGTCAATACATTTTTGAAAACATTAGGTATGTATGTTCGGAAAAATATTCATCTTTTTACTAAGATAAGTGGCAGGCACAATTTTAATACTAGGAATAGGAACCAAATAGATCAACCTCGATTCAGATTGGCTAGTTCTTTTATGGGGTACTGTGTAAAATTTTATAATAAAATCCCACTTGGAATTCAAAATCTAAATGAGTCAAAATTTAAAACATGCATTAAACGCATATTATGTAGACAAGCATATTATAAATTGGAAGATTACATCCTTGATAAAAAAATGCTTGGCTAAATGCCGGTCCTGCTCCACAGCCACAGCCAAACTTGCCTACAAATTAGTTTGGAAGAAATGCAGGGCCCTTTTTGTTTCTTATTTTTGAATGTGAAGTACCATGGAGCATTTTTATTTTATTAGGTTACAACTTGTTTGACGTTAAAAGCATGGCAGTTGAGAGTTTGTCATGCTCACTCAAGTGTCTCGCTAATGGTGGCACGTGTTATTGGATCATTCAGTTCCCTTCAAAATGGTTGAGCTGAGTGGGGCTGAGGCACGCGTCATGCTCGTGAACGGGCGCCGTCAGTTGGGATTGGTCATCTCTTAGCTACCAGAAGCTTAATTTATTTTCTATATTTTTATTAGTTTATTTTATTTTTTCATTACTTATCTACATTGTGCTCACATAATAGAAGCGACAAGAATAATGTAACCAAGATTTATGTAACTCATAATATTATGATTTTAAAAGAGTGTCCATGGAGTTTCTTGCACGTTCTTCTCCATAGAGATCTACGCTTTGGAACGTGCAATTTAGCTTCACTTTTTTATAGACTGCCTGGCATTTTGACAATTCAAAAGTGCCTGTAATTGGTCTATTTGAAATAAACTATTCTGATTCTGAACTCCTCAAAGTTATTGGCATATCGTGATTTTTGTATTTTCATAGAGAACTCACTTTTTCTACAGTCAAAAAGTAACATTTGATGAAGTGGAACTGATGAAGAAGACCAGAAATGGCCAACTGAAATTCAGACTCACATAGATATCATAATGAAGATAGTTAAGCAACTATACATATTTACCACAAAAGTATTAAAAAAACATATTTTTCGGGTGAGAGGGCATTCTTTTAGAAGATGAGCTTAATATACTCGTATTACTCGTATAATTTCCTGTCGACAAAGACGAAACCTTCGTACAAACTGTTTTTCTTTTTATATAAGTAGTGTATTTTCAAAAATCATGTTTTTGTTATATTATAATGCAACACCGAAAAAATCACCGATATTCTGGATGGTGATTCGTATTACATAATACACAGTTATACATATACCTTATAAACGATAGACTACACATTTATATTTAGATATCACATCCCAAAACCAAAATCTCACTTTGTTTACTTTGCGCAACACTTGTTCGAGCGTACATGTTCGATTAGGTAGATCATTAATGTGTACAAAGCAATATTACTCTTAAATCTACAAAATGTCGCATTTTTCTCTTAAGTTTCACTTAATTTGTTCAATTTGTGGACAATTAATTCATAAAAGTGAAAAAAATATTGTAGTGCCATTTTCGCTTTAGTTTGAGAGTATTACTAATTTTAAACTAAAATTGAAATTTAAAATCTAGCACTAATTGTGGATTAATAGTATGTTGTTTAAAATGGTATAAATATTTGACGAGTTCTGTAAGTATCTGGTTTTTAAATATTACCTATAGGACATAGGTAATATTTAAAAACCAGATACTTTTTGGTGGACTAATGCAGTGCTGTAAACCTAAAAATCATGTTGGCGTCTATAACTGCACAACCACTGTGAAAGGTTTTTCAAAAACTCGAAACTTTCAGTGAAGTATGCTAATATGTCATCAGTGGCAATGAAGATAAATTCTCCAGACACCTAAGTTGGTTTGATAAAAAAAAAAATTGTAAAAGCACTCTCAAAAGGCGGATCTGATTTTTTGTTTCTCGAACACTAAGGGCTGATTTCACCATTCAATATAAAAACTCAGTTCAACTAAACTGAGCTCAGGGTAATCTAGTTTAAAGAACCGTGTCGTAACATGGGCGACAACAAAAGGATTGAAACTGAGTTTAGCGTAAACTAGGTTTAATTCATAGCGGTGAAACGCAAAATGAAGCTATAATCTCGATTAGGCGCTCAAACTGCGTTTTGTTTTATATAATCGCGATTAGTTTCTTGGTGAATTTGGCCCTAAGTGGGGCAAAAACCAATGACAATTTCTTTGCTCCTGGCATATGAGCACTAATCTAAGATTCCACTTTATTATTTAGCCTCCGCAGTACATATATATCGATGATAGACTCAGTCGCATCGAAAAAATGCATGGTCAGTTTAATTTTTTGACATTACAAAAAAAAAAAAAATCCTTGGAAATCACAAGTTACGAGACTTCTATGAAAAACTTAACATGTTTTCAAATGTGTATCATAAACGAAGATGCAAAATGTCTTTGAAAATCCATTTCTTACACTCCCGTTTAAGTTTCTTTTCGTATACATGGGTTTAATAAGTGATGAACACGGTGAAAGATTTCATCAAAAAATTACAGGGTATAAAAAGCGTTATCAAGGTAGATGGTTGCCAGCCATGCTTGTGGACTACCGTAGGATCCTTCAGAGGGACACTGCCACTAATGACTATAAGAGGAAAGCCAATCGTTCCAAAAAAAAGGTATTTTTCATGTAGAATAACAATTTATGTTCCTATTTCATATAATTTTAAGTAAAATCACTAAATGCCTTTCACTACTAAACTTGATGTGATGTAAAAAAAATATTTATATATTTCAATTAGGCCTAGGGTGGGGAATCGTAATTACGTACAGTGAACCCAGTGAATTTGTCTTTTTTCTATTTTGTTGCATAGTGATTGGAATTCATGTGGTTAACATGCTTGTTTGAACTTCGAATCTTGTTACAGTGAGTTCACTCATATAAATAAAAAATTATCAATACACATGTTTGGTTAAATATTCAAATTCTCAGAATAATTGAATATGAAGCGCTCAGTTTAGTCACATCAAGTCACATGTAAATAGAGATTGCAAACCGGTTTGCAATCTCTACATGTAAAATTACTTTGAGGCTTTGTTTTCTATTGAATCATGTTCCTTTTGAATGGGTGACATTTTTCTTAGCTACTTAATAACATTATGATATTCCCTGCTCTTCAAATTAAAAACCTCACGTTGAATGATGTACAGAGCTACATAATGTTAGGTAATACAGGCCTCAAGTCTGCTATTACAATAGTGTCAGTATCGTCTATCATTGATTTCATCATGGTTGATTTTAACAAGTTTGGTAATCTACTAATATAATGGCGTCACTATGACTTTCTAATAGTCAATTACTGACACATCATTGAAAGAAATGGTAATCTCGTACATAATGACAAATTAATTTCTGACATACGGGGTAGTCTGCTAAAATTTTGTCAGTTCCTTTGATTAGTGACTTACCATTTTTGTCTGAATACGACAAAGTCATTCTACCACTATTCGTTTACGAGACCAATAACTGACTAATGATCGACCATTATGATTTAGCAGATTAAGAACTTTTACCAAAATGACAATGGGATTGTGTTGGAATGTCGAATTTACAAAAACAGCAGACTTGGGCCCCAGGTCACGTACCTGGACGTCGAGCTACAGAATGTTACGTATCTCTACGCAATATTACAGAATTTTACGCAGCGTTATCCAATGCTACAGAATATTATACAGTGCTACGCTATACTATATAAGGTTTCGCAGCACTACTTAATACTACAGTGCGTAACGCAGTACTACGCAATGCAACAGAATATTACGCAGCGTTATCCAATGCTACAGAATGTTACACAGCGCTACGCTATGCTACATAATGTTTCGCAGCACTAACTACAATTAAACTACGTTACGCAGTGCTTCGCAATGCCAAAAAATGATTTATTTCTACGCAAAGCTACGTCATGCTACGTGGCTTAATGTAGCAGCTGTAAGTAGATGCTCGGTTAGAAAACTTTGCTAAGAGGTGGTTCCATTAGCTTTACATTTTATTTTTTCGTATCGATTTTTGCCTTGTTGTTGAATTTATAAACGTACTACATACTAACGTTACGGTAAAATAACCCATGCCATGTTTGTTACATAACTGATTTGATATACTGCGGAACGGTGGGTGTGAAAAATGTATTTTTTTCGGTTGAAATTTATTTATTAATAGATAAGAATCGTCAAAATTTCAAACACTGGAATATTTCTTTAACATCATTTTAAACTATTCTAGTACTGCAATACTTTACAATTATACCATTAAAGTATTAAAAAGGTTATCATCATCATTGGGTCATTTTTTTCCCTTCTTTTATGTTATTATGTGTTGGTGTATCCAGTTTTTTTGTTCCTTTCTGTCATGTCAACCTGTATTTCTTTTGCTATTTGCCACCCTCTTCCTCTCCATTCATTTACATGTATGTATATACTCATTGCTTTTTTAGTAACGAGAGTAAGAGTTTTATCCTTCATCCACTTTCAAATTTCCTTTATTATCTCTCTCTCTCTCTTTTTCTCTCTCTTTCTTCTCATTTTATCCATTTTTGTCAGTCCACATATCCATCTCTTCTATCTCATCTCTGCTACATTTTTTTAGGGGAAAAATCATCCAATGACTTCTCCCGCTCTTAGGCGGAGCGCGAGGGCTTGTCAGACTTTTACTGACTAAAAACTACTCCAGTTCCTGCTCCTGCAGTTCGCAGGAAATCGTGCGGTATTTGCGCACCATCCGGATGGCCATGACTCTGTGGCATGTGTTCAGCTTGGCCGCCGCTGCCGGTCGCTTTTGCAGCGACCGACGGTGGGAATAAATCTAAAAGCTGTCAATTTATAGTTACGTCACAAAAAATCTTTTTTCGATTCAGAAAAATCTTCTAAGTAAGACTCTTTTCGGTAATTGGACTATTTACATAAGTTAGTATGTATGGAACCCTCAGCGTGCGAGTCCGACTAGCACTTGCCCAGTTTATTTTTTTCAAAAAAACCTACCCAACGTAGTACCTTATATTTCATAAATAAAAATGGATGAACTAAATAAGGTACCTATATATTTAGCTACTTAGTAATAAAATGTGTGGTGTAATAAAAGTATTACAAGCGAGGTTACAATTTCATAAGTTTATGTAATATCAAACAACGTTTCAACAGTAAAATAAAATCAAACTCAATAAATATTCATAGCCAAATGAATCATAAACGGCCAAATAAATTTTGATTATAAATTTCATAACAAATCGTTTTTTAGAATATTTTATTCATGTAGCTACTCGTAAAGCATAATAAAACTTATAAAATTCGCACTGGTGGGATGTGCAACTTCCCACTTCCTCGACAGCCATTGTTTAGGTTTCTCAATTATTTATAAAACCGTAAGCAAAACAACAATATTTGTTATGTCAATACTTGACTAAAAAAATTACGTTGCCAGGATACAGACAGATTTAAGTTTTTATGGCGCCCTATATAGTATTTTTTTTTTAAATTTAGGTGCAGT
Organism: Leucania comma; assembly: GCA_958295575.1. Taxonomy (NCBI): domain Eukaryota; kingdom Metazoa; phylum Arthropoda; class Insecta; order Lepidoptera; family Noctuidae; genus Leucania; species Leucania comma. Next base: position 10,933,486 of record OY282469.1, read on the forward strand.
TTAAGGAACTGCGTTCTGATACAATAACTATAATTAATACTGCATTCGGATACAATAACTTTAACAAAAAGTTTGAACATAAGTCGTTGCCCCAAGCAAGTAATAGCAAGCAACAAATACAAAAATATACTTGGCGAAATGTACAACAGTTTGTGTTGGTAGGTTGGTAATACTCCATAAGTGTCAAAATGAAGCTTGTTGTCTTTTTCACACAATAAATGATAATCTACGGCGCGTTTCGAGGGGCGACTTCTTCCGACGGGTGTCATGTCTGGGAAAGGGAATGGGCCGTAGTCCAGTAAGTGGGCCAAATGCGGATTAGTGGATGTCATAATGTCCTCGAATTTATGGTTGCTAAACCATAAATACGAGTATTAACACATGGGACGTACATCACAGCTTCTTCACAATGTATTTCTTCGCCGTTTTGAGAGGTGATGACTGATCTCTCGGGTTCTGGCCACGGTACAGAGCGAGAGGGAATGGAAAGCAGATACTTCCTTCTGCGAAGCAGTAATGCGAGCGAAGGAGATGGATGTAACCATGAGGGAGAGGACTTCCTCACGCCACTGCTTTCTTGGTTATAAGTACTGCAATATTATTATAGATTTATACGAAACACAAAGAAACCAATAAAAAAGTACCTAATTTCGAAAAAAGATAACGTGCTTTTAATTTGGAGTTTATTTGAACTTATGATTCTAGTGAATCCAAAGATATAACAGTTCAAAGCAACCCGTTTAAAAAAAACGGTAATTTCATAGGTACAATGCGGTCCAAATGAGAATAGGATCAATTGCCATGCTGTGTCAAATTGAAGAAATTGGATACGACAAGCAAAAAATTTTTTATTTTATTTTAATTTATTTACGAATCCTGAACGAAATTTGTTTTTAACAGAATCCAGTTTATCAATTTTGCTTATCTCTGCATCACTGTGTGAAGTGTCTGATTAGTGGCAAATGGAAGAAGAAGGCGAATTGTTCGTAACAATGAAAATAAGAAAGAAAATAGGTTTTTTTAATTAACTAATTATGACTTAAAACAATATAAATAAGCTAATTTATATTAAACAATAACGTTTTTACTTCACCTAGACTTAACTAGGGGCCGATATTTCAATCATCAGTTAACTTCTATCTGAGGAATAAATATGGCGGTTTGACATATTTTCTATACAAAAGCTGTCAAAACGTCAAACATATTCATCAGATAAAAGTTATCTGGCGATTGAAAAATCGGCCCTAAGACTTCGTAATACAAAGCAAAAAAACCTTTTATTGAAAAGCAAATAAGTTTTTTTTTTGTTAACCGTACTTTTCACTCAACATTTGACAGACCGAGGTTATTGGCTTTCCTATGCTTATTTGGAACGCATAGTAAAGACCTATTAAAATTATAAGAAGACTTAAAGTCAACCAAAGGGCAATGGAAAGGGCTATGCTCGGAGTTTCCTTGCGTGATCGAATCATTAATGAAGATATCCGCAAGAGAACCAGGGTTGCCGATATAGCATATAGAATCGCCAAACTTAAGTGGCAATGGGCTGGGCACATTGCACGCAGAACAAAAGGCCGTTGGGGCCACGTACCGGAAGACGCAGCTTTGGAAGGCCTCCCACAAGGTGGACCGATGACCTGATCAGGGTCGCTGGAGTCCGATGGATGCGAGGCGCACAGGAACGGCCATTGTGACGACGCTTGGGGGCCTATGTCCAATAGTGGACGTCTTTTGGCTGAAATGGTGATGATGATGATGATTAAAATTATTATCAACTCCCACGTGTAATTGAATAGTTATTATGCGATCGCAATCGTCCCATACTAGGAATAGCTCCTGTATAGTGGGTGCGTTCACGGACATGTAAACTACACACACAAGACAGCCAGACCTGTCTAGGCCATACAAATATTTTTCCCGTGTGGGAATCGAACCTGCGACACAATCGCTCAAACATTGCGCCAAATTGTGTTTTTTCATTACGAATTACTCTGTAGCAGTTGGTGAAGTAACACCCGCGTACCTTTTTTTTATGGTAGGTAAAATCATCCAATGACAAATCCCGCCCTTGGGTGGAGCGGAAAGTAGTGTCAGACTCTTACTGACTAAAAACCTACCCCGTTCCATTCTTTGCCTTGGTCCCAGGACCCCGGGTGCCATTTTCACCTACCCTTTGACTCCAGTAGGCTTCGGCCCTGTTGGGCCCCTACAGTTTGCTGACAACTCCTTGAGGCGCGCGGGAACAGTGCGCGCCGTAAAAGACTTGAGCTCGGATCGGTCTGTTACCGGACGGAGGGACAGCGAGCTACCCATTGCCCGCCGTCCGCGAGCCCGCGCCTATGGTGGCCGGAAATCGGGATCGGAAATCCTTTGCTAGCATTACTGCTTCGCAGAAGGAGGCGACCGCCTGCCACTCCTCCTCGCTCCGGAGCATGGCTTGAACCAAACCCCGGCGCGACCCGCGTACCTTGGAAAGCACATAAAGCCATTGAACCTGCGCTTGACGTAGGTATACATCTCTGCGGACATGTCGAATTGTCGTCCTATTGGGCTATCATAGTAAAGGAGTAGAGAGTGCACCTGGGTTTGTGCACGCACTTGTGCATTATAATATCTCCTGCGTACTTGATTAATCTCTGTTGAGATTGGCCACGTCAGCGAAATTCAATCGGGGAGATTTTTTTTTTACCATGTGGTATGCTCAGGACTATTTAAAACATGGGGAAAATAATCATTACTGCACCAAAAAAAAAAAAATTATTTCAATTTATTAAATAGTTAAAATACAACAATTAACTTTGACTAAGCCTTGGCATTGTTAATTTGTCATTGTAATTTCAATAAATTATACATAAATGATTTTTAAATGGGCAGTGCTTATGTTCATATATATAACAAAGATTAGATAATTTAGTGAAAGAGTTACTACATGTTTTTGTTTAAAAATAAATATTATCTGTGTACCAGTCACAAATACAATTTAATTTTAAATTAACTTTTACTTGTGTGTCTTAATTTAATCGTAACAGTGAAATGAAAGTAAACATTAGTTTGTAAGTATACAGGATATAACAGAATGATATAATTTCAATTCAATAAATTCACCTGTCCATGAAAATTCATAACTTTGTCCAAGAGAAGATAAGACATTAATTCACAATAAAAAAATATGGACTCTACAACTTTCTCTAGTATTTCCTTAGTGAAATCCCTCAAACAAAAAAAATATTTTCCGTTCAAAGTTACCATAAGCCGATCGAAAATAATATAGAAGACACGATTTTTGATTGAGAGACTTTCTCGAAAAAAAATTTACATACGTTTGTATGAAGCCATTATTTAAATAAGACCATATTTTTCCGTTAATTCCTTTGTGCCAATTCAATTCTAATTATTACTATGACCAAATATACAGAACACAAAACAAAAACTTCAGTTATTACCAAAATACAGTTTTAAAATAAATTAACTACAGGCTATATAAATAGTTAGGATAAATTATGACTAAAATAAATAAGTCAAAACATTTGTCATCAATGTGATGATGTTCATTCAAAAACGTCATGGTTTTAAAATTAAAAAGAATAAAAAATAAAAATAAATATTAACACTAAAAATGGGTACTTATGAATATGCGCTAATATAACACCAATAAACTTATTAAAGCCTTATAAAACTTACATTTAATTAAGCTTACTAACTACATCAATAAATTATTTTATGTCTTAATAATCGTACAGCAAAATATAATAAATCATGAGATATCAAATAGGTAATGGTACTAATTTGGACGTATAAAAGCTTTTTGAAGTTAGTTTGATATTGATTGGCTTTATAACTATATTAATGTTAATCAGTCGTCAAGAACATAATTCTGTTTACTCTATTTTCGTCTAGACGTAATAATTATAACTTATGTAGACATCTACTTTTACATAACATTACGTAATACGAGTCAAATTAACTGTACACTTTAGATACCTCTCTCACAGCAGCTACTTTCTATCTTTCTCTTATTCTTGGTTTATTCCATACACAATTACTTAGCTAATAAATAAATAAATAAATAATAATACTAAGCTACTTTAAGTTAACTCCTACAGATTGCATTCAAACATTGTACCGAGTACAATTCCAGTACCTATTGAAGAAACGCTTTATGAAGATAGAAAAGTCATTCAATTTAAATAAGACGCATATTGTTCTATTCCATTATCGTGGTACCCGTAGTGAGCACTGGCCATTTCAGCGTCCCTTCCTTTAAATGAATTGTGATTTTTAAATGCATTGATCATGATGAGGATAAGTGCTAGTTTTCCTACTAGGAAGGACTTTACTAGCATGAATTTGAGCATCCCCATCACAAGAGGCATTATCGCTGATTGTAAGATGAACGGCAGTATGAACATCGGTAAGATTCTCTGCATCATATTCTTTTTCTTCCCTCGAGCTGAAACAGAAAAAATATATACGTTAGGATATTATTTTAACGGAATTGTGTATTTGTTTTTTTTTTCTTTTTGATTTGTTCAGATCTCGGTTTTTTTTATAGTTATAGAGATGAAGCTAGGTATAAAGCGCAGATAATCTCTATTGAGAAGATCGTGCAAAAAAATTTGTAGATATTTTTTTAAATTAAAAAACTGCTTTCAAATCGGCTAAAATGTTGTTTTGACAGCAATGCAGACAAAAGTTTGTTATATGGCTCATTTGGAAGCCATAATAAAGGGATTTTCATCATTATGATCATGACTTCAGTTGAAAGAGGTCCACAACTGGATATCGACCTATTCATCATGCATCGCAACTTTGACCGGCATCGGCAACGGATCCTGCAGATAGGTTTTACTGTTCTATCTTATTTATTTGGGTATTTGTGCTATTTATTAATAATATGATAATTTAGATTTAGAAAAGTTCCCAAACCAAAAACGGGAATGATTTTTGATGATAATGTAATAGAACTCGTGAAATCTACTTGCGAAGAGTTTTAAGAACAAATCTTTTACTATAATACGCGATTATCTCCAATCTTTATACTATCTAGGCATAAGACTGCCGTTGTTTTGTTGTTTGCCAGTCTACGCAATGGACTCGCGGGAACGATACTTTTTTTTCCATTAGCATTGACACCGACATTGTCAGCAGATTACAATTCTTACATTGTATGTAATCTTTCGCTAAGAAAAACGATGTGAAAGTTACTTTTGCATGACATAGTGCACTTTGCATAACTTTCACAATAATTCAAACCGTTACATATTTAGAATAAAACTAAACTGAAATGTTATATAATTGCTTGGCGCGATTATATAAAAAACTAACTGTAATAAAAAGAAGTGTAATAATTATGACTTATCATTATCTACTAGCTGCGACCCGCGACTCCGTTCTCGTGAAATGACTTCCCAAGTTTCAATTAATTAAAAAAAATCATTTGTTTTTATACGGTTTATCCTAGTCGCTGAGATTTTATTTCTTAGTCTATTTTTTTCCCTCATATCCTAAACCCCCGGATTTCCTTTAGTAACTTAACGGCAAAATAACGCATCGGGGGTCAGCTAGTATTAAAATATATTAAAGGTACGTATAAGATACCTAGTAAAACTCAAGTTAACGTACTGTTGTAAGTACTTAGATCAATTCCTTCTTATTTTCTAGATTCAAGCAGTTTTGATGAAACGAGGAAAACGTTAACAACTTCTTAGTTGTTAATATCTATTTCTCCGAAATTCTCAATTCTCAATTCTTAATTGCGTACCATAATGTATACATAGTTGATAGGGAAATAGATAATAGTGACAATTATGGACCCTGTCGGGCACAGGATAGATAGATTTAGGTAGAAGAGAGGATGAAGGCACTGCTTGTTTTACTTATTACTTAGTTTAGAGTAGGTAACTAAATAATATATAATCTGTTATGATAGCAACTGATACTGTTGTTGAAAAGTGTATCTACAGAACGAAAATACAACCTACGCATATTTGATCATTTTTTTAAGTAATTTTTTACTTTATTTCAAAATGTTAATGTAAACGAATATAACTATGCTATAGTTGTATGTGTTATATGTAGTTGTTGTGTTGTGTGTGTTGTTGTGTTGTATGCTATAGTTGTTTCACTTTAGCATGACAATAGCGGTCATTACCCTTTTTGTCTTCTTAGATGTACCATTTTGGGGTTCATGACTTTCTGACAGTGTGACATTTCGAACGAGGCGGAATTCGTCCGATCTGTAGGTGAGGATGTTATGGAGCCGAGTGCTGCAGTGACAAATTTTTAAATATATTAAACCACTTTTTTCAATGCATTTATGAAGATAAAAGGGGGTAGACCCGTGACTCGGGGGGTCGTTTAGTGCCCAGCCTACTACGATGAACATAATAACTTGAGGCTCGGGCGACCTCACACACTTTTCCGCACTAGTGTGAAAAACAGTAAAATTCGTGCCTAAAAGCTGTAGGGATAACATCGGGTTTTCGAGTAAGCATATTGAAAAAATATACTGGTGTAAGTTACGCTTTTATATTTCTCAAATGAAGTGAAGTGCTTCAACAAACAAGCAGAAACTTTGACCCCATTTTTATAAAAAAGAAACATTTTATCAAAGCTCACAAATTCCTAAGTTTTTTTTTACTTAGAAACACACATGAGACGTTATTATAATCACAGTACGTTATTTCCCTAAAGGTCACAGACATACCATTATAGACCACAGCTAAATATTGAAACAAAAATATCCACAAATGCAAATATAATATTATATATTATGCAAAGTGTGCATAATATATAATATTATATCTCCCTTGTCCCCTGTGGTTTTACCCGTGTCTTTTACTTCCGTGTTTATAATAATGTAATATAATATGTTACCAGCAATCTGTATAATTAAAAAAAAAAAAATGAAAAATAATGTAATAAAAAATAAATAATGTAAGTAATGTATAAAATACCTGGGACTGGAAATTCCGATAATTTTCATATTATTTAATACATTGCTTAGATGTATTAAATATTATGAATATTATCGGAATTTTAGGCACACTGACACGGATAGATACATGTTTTTGCCTTTTAAAACCCGCAGACAGAAATATAAAGCCATAATTAATATTCCATTCATTACCTACACGTTTTAGGTATTTTATACTTTGCCAAAGTATTATAAAGAATACCGGATAATAAGAATTGCCGGTAACCTAATATTCGTTACTACATCCTAGTATTTCAAGAGAAAAAAAACTCTCTATTATATTAGTGTAGATAGTGTTTGTATGTTGTATCTTGCCTTCAAAAAGTGTACAATAAAAAGCGACATTGAAGTCCACGGTCCTTTTATCGGACCGGTTTACTCGCGATCGCCGCACTTTCAAGTGCTCTAATTTCGGTTAGCAAGTACTCGTACCGTTGGCGTATAAAAACTTTAATTATGACTGAACATCATGTGGCAACACAAGAGTGTGGTGAGATATCATCGAAAGATTTCTACCGCTTTAGGGTGGAGCAAGACGGCGCGACAGCATGTCAGACTTTTATTGACGTATTGTAGGTACGTACGGTTTTTTTTTTTTTTTTTTGTGGTAGGTAAAAATCATCCAATGACGAATCCCGCCCTTGGGTGGGGCGGGAAACAGTGTCAGACTTTTACTGACTAAAAAACCTACCTTTCCATTCCTTGCCTTTATCCTGGGGCCTTTGGTGACAGTCTCACATAACCTTTGGCCCCAGTAAGGTACGTACGGTGGGATGTCCACCATATACCGCTTGTATTACGCTGATTATTTTTTTTTACTGCCACCTTTTTTGATTGATCGCTAATCTTGTAGTAATTACTCCTCTACTCATAGCTGTAACAAGTGCATCTATTTTTTTCTAGCCATAATTGATCATTTGCTGCACGCACGTGTTAAAATCACCTCTTTTCAACGTTATTTTTAGTTTTAGCAAGTTATCTCTATTGTGCACGCACTTGTAATACATCATCTTCTAGAGACGCTTACGTTAATAGTCGGAATTTACTGTTACATCAATTATGTCTTGACGAAAGCTTAACACAGAGATGTTAAATTAGTATTTAGTAACATACGAGATTTGTGCCATATTGAATTTACCTTAGGACTAAACTTGTACTGGATTATTCAAAAGACTAAGCTTGGCTCTGGAATTTAAAGAGTATATCTGAAGGACACAGGTATGGTTTTAGTCAATAGAATTTTGATTGTTCAGTACATCCGATTTCACAAAAATGAAATAATGACAATTATGATTATAATAATATTGTAGCTAGCCAGTACCGTCCCACTGCTGGGAAAAGGCCTCCTTCTATTCTTTCCAATGATCATGGTTACTCGCATGATCCATAGGTCATTATGGTGCGTTTATATGTGGGCCCAGCCTCGGCCAATCGCCATCCCGAGCCATTGTGTAAACGAAGAACAAAATGGCGATAGGCCGAGGCTGAACGCACCTTTAGACATTTGGCAGATGTCCTGCCCAGTCCCATTTAAGTTGGGCAGCCTTTTGAGCCACATCAACGATTTGTGTTTTGGAGCCCAGGGTAGTGTTTCGAACGTGGTCTGTTAATTTAACACATAGTGACAATATGCGTTTTAAAATAAACACACACAAGGATGATGAACAGTAGTAACTACAAATCTAATGGAAAGGAAATTTGAACAGCACCCGCCCTAATAAACATTACGGTGTATAGATTGTATCTAGAAAGTACTGTGAAATGCGTACGACATACAAATAGGTAATAATCAGAGCGGTGACAGACAGCTATTGGTTGTTTATTGGTGGAGCAGTGATAAGAATGCTCAATACGTACCATCACATACCATAAAAACTGTCATAAAACTCTTTACTTGGTGAAAGTGATACCTACATCAATTAGGCGTCTACTTATCTGAAATTATGTTATTCGCTATTTTAGTCGAATCGAACAAATAGCATACATAATTAGCGTTATCATGTTCTCACTGCTGAGACGCAGGTCTCGTTTCTAGAAGGGGGATTGGGCTGTAATCCATTATATTGGCCCAGTGCGGATTGTTGGCTTGTGAGTCGGAACAAAATGAAGTTAATATTTTTGCTTGTTCATCATCATCATCATTAGCCTTTTAATGTTCCCACTGCTGAGACACAGGCCTCCTCAGACAGGTTGGTGGATGTCACATGTCTTCGAATTTTTAGTTCTAGGACATGCCGGTTTCTTCACGATGTTTTCCTTCACCGTTTTGAGAGCAGTGGTGATTAAGTAAATTACACAAAGTAATGCGCCTGGCTGGGTTTGAAACCGCAACCTACAACTCGTAAGTCGGGGCCATTAACACTTGGCCAGCACTGTTCTTAACAGCTCTGCTGCTTGTTCATAACAGCTAACAATTGTAAGCAAACACAGAAAACACACAGAAAAGACAGTCACTGATAAAAATCTAGAAATAATTTCTAATACATTATTTCTAGAAATTGGAGAGTTCATTCAACGCCCTGCAAATGCTTCTGTTATACTGTTCTTACTAGCTCGCCGTCTGGCTGTCCGGTAAGGTAAACTTTCATGTATCTTGTTTTAGCGGTCTAGGCTTTTTTAAATTGTTATAAACTGATACTTGACTGCGATCCCACCTGATGGTAAACAGTGATGCAATCGTTGATGGTGAGGCGCACTGGTTTATTAAGAGCCTATTCGCTCTAGCCTTGAAGATATTCAAATTTTAATCGGATGAGAAGACCGCAGCAGGCAAATTGTAATCATCTGTCCATGGGTCTAACGGACAATGTCCATGGTCATCTTCAAAGCTCTTTAGTTAACCCTTTTGTGTCGAAAGTTTCAAGCCGTTGGACGGCAATGACGTAATCTAAGCTGCAAAAGTCTCGTCTAAGTGGAACGAACAAACACACGAGTTGGCACGAGTTCGAATATGCCATCATCGTAGAAAAGCGGGTCTGCCGCTGCGTTAGAATACTCGGCATATAAGTTGAACCTAAATGGCAATCGACCATCAATGCGCAGTAACAGATTTTCGGGTCTCAATCGAAGTGCGGCACAGCGTGGGGCTGCGCGTAGCCATAGCAACGACGGCCATTTTTGTTCAATTTATTTGCGGTGTAATATAGCTAGCGAATTAAAGTGCTGGGTTATCTATCTACCTACGTCAGATGATGGGGTACCATGATACATAAGTAGTAAAAACAGCCTAGTCAAACTTACCTAAATAAATATGAACTAAATTACAATTGAATCGTTATTAGGTAGGCTTTAACCAGGGTTACCAGATGGAAATATCAAAAGTCCGGAGAAAAAGCCTAATTTCAATTTTAAATCCAGAGATTTTTTAGTTTGAGAATTTTACCGAACGTAATAACAATTTAAAAATGTTGTAATATTATCGCTCTCGCTTGCACATTGCACTCAAAGTGGAGGGGTGAGGGTGACAGAGGCATTTTTTTTCTTTTTAATTATGTTATTATTAGATATCAATGGAAGATTTTTTTTATTTTTTATTATAACGTAAGAGCCCCGTTTTCAGAAAATCACATAAAAAAAAACTTTTTCTTTTTTTTTTTCAGGAAAAATAAAGATATACAAACAAACATTTTCAAAAAAAAATGAATATTATTTGTGTGACAATTAACGATTTTCAAGGTCATTCAAGTTGTAAAAATGTATGTACAATCAGCCATCGAGGGGTGAAAAAGATCTAAAGTGGAAGTAAAATGTATTTGTACTTTTGTAATTTTATTGAATATTTCAAAAAAATCGTGCGATTTCATGAGATTTGCAAAATTCAGCCGCTCGCAAGAGTTTAAAAATCCTGAAAACTCAGGACTAATCTTGGAATATGGTAACCCTTGTTACCGAATATTATCAGAATAAAATATCCGACCGCAACCAATTTGATCTGTTTTAAACCACAAAAACAAAACTATTTTCTGTGCGAGTAAGAAAACAAAACCGAATATAATGAGTTTTACTTTACTCACTATAAATAATGATACACAAATATTATTTTCAAGTTTGCTTTTAAAAATCTAAATCCTTTACACACTTGGTAGTGACCTAGAATTTATAGTCTGTTTCATTAAAACCTCATGGCTTGCACCTGTTAATCAAGTGATTAGCAAAACTGTCTGTAGAACATTTGAATTTAAAATCAGTTTTACAAGTGTTAAGCAGTTTAGAGATTTTAAAAACAAACTGTGTGTGATATACGACTATAATAAATAAAGAAAAATGTTTACCTTCACTTAAGCTCGTGCCATCATCCAGTTCAAAAGACAGCATCCTTCCAGTGCTATTATCCTTAGGTATGTTCACGAAAACACCATCGTATAGTTCCATTCTTTCATCCTCCACGTGATCTTGTGTTGGTACATTGTGCGCAGAGGCAGCACAGATTGCAAGGAGCACAAAAAGGCACAGAAACCGCGACGTTTGCGATGCGTCCATTCTGCCGGTCGTTTGGGCAGTGCACCTGCGCTTGCGCTCCCCACTACGCCTTCTACCGTACCCCTAAACTGATCTAAGTAAAGCGCGACCACGATCACACTCTCGATATTCAATTTCACTAGTTATTTGTTTGTGAAACGTAATTTTCCACACAATTTGCAATTAAGGAAAGTTTCAGTTGAGTTGTTGCTTAGCTGTTTCATTAATTTTTAAGAGTTATTTGTACTGATTTTTTTAATATTTGTTTTGTCTGGACCTCGACGAAAATACGCGCTTAAATTATTTTATTACGCATATTTTTAAACAAATTAAAGGTATCACAAACACTAGATATTGTTTACCGAAATAGTAAATGGGCGACCGGCAGAGCGACTTCAAACCTTGAAGAGGGCTTTGATTTGAAATAATCACAATGAGTTAATTTTTAATTAATCACAATAAGCAGAATGATAAATTCTTGTTCAAACAAACCGACCCGGTTTAATATTACAATATTTCATCATCAATCGGTTATTTACGATGTCTACAGTTTTATAGTTTATTGTCAGTGCGCCAAACAACGATGATCCCAGCCGTGGAATTGATTCACAGTATCATGATGAATTGAGTATTTTGTGTCCTATTCCTATGTGGGTTACTTCTCTCATTTAGTTTTTCAATCCCCATAGGTGACAACAGAGCTGACGAGATAAATTATTGGGACATGGATGTGCGACTGTAGTGGAATAAACGCGAGAGTGTTTGTCGAATATATCCGATGTATGTGGACAGCAATCATTCTTAAAATTCGTATTTGATTTCTTTGAGTAATCTGTGGACAACAATATAATGTACTTATTACTTACTACTTTATTACTTTATTGTCCACAGACTTGCCCTAAAAGATTGTACAAAAGTATTTTAAAATTTATTAAGCTGTTATTATAATTATAAATACAATACAGTATAATAGGAGCGTCTGTAACCGAACTAGGTAAAAACCTGTATCTCGGTATACAGCGCCAAACCAAGGTTTTAATTTTTTTAAATCTTTTATTTTAAATTGCGTGTACACGACAATAGATAGCAAACATATTCATAGAAAATATGATTAGTATTTTAAATCAGATTTACCCTATCGGCGGGCGGCCAGTTCACATTGTTTGTGCCACTCGGCCGTGCTTCCTCAGAACGCTTCACGCACGGTCGAGCTATCCCCGAAAAGCGGGACAGAGTCTGTCCCATGCGGGACATTTAATTTTGATTTAAAAATCGGGACATCCCGCCAAAATCGGGACGTCTGGCAACGTTGGATTAGACATAGAGTTATTAGCAATTAATGAATTAGAAATAGCGTGGGTTCTATATTTAAAACTCCTTTTGTATAACTATAACATACGTACAATCCTCAATACACGAGTTGAACCATCATGGCGGTCAACCTTTTAATGCGCAGTAACTTATTTTCGGGATCTGACGGGATCAACTTATTTGTTGCGTACTGTTTTTGTCCATAATAAAATTAAATAATAATGATTACCTAATCTAGAATAGGCTGATGACTGTTACGAAATTATTTAATATAACTAAACCAGTTTAGGTACAGGTAAATTTCCACCGGCCGAATCGATCGCAGAAAAGTGAAATTATAAAACTGGTCTATAATAAAGTGACCAGAGATCAGTTAAAGTTATATAATATATAAATATCTTATGTCACGGTGTTTGAGGTAGCACTCCTCCGAAATGGCTCGACCGATTTTATACATCGTTAAGTTTTGGTCGTTTTAATAGCAGAGGGTCGATTCGGTATATGAAACCCTATGTATTTGTAAAAATAAATAGGAAAAAAAAGTACTTTTTTTGAAACTCGAATTAATTTACGCATGTACCTACGACATTAATTTCTTTAAGTAAACGTCAGCTGATCGAGGTCAATAAATAGTAGGTAGTTAGTACACAATGACCGATAACTCATTACAAGGTCACTGACTCGTTTACTTAAAGAAATTAATTTTGTATAAGCGTATATTAATAGAGTTTCAAAAAAAAGTACTTTATTTTTTAATTTTATCTTTATAATAATTAGATACGCATAAGAATAGGTCGTATAGTACGCGGCGGTTAAGTTAAACCATTTGTTATGGTTACGCGCAGCCCCCCAACTTCAATTGAGACCCAAAAATCGATTACTGCGCATTAAAGGTCGACTGTCATGATGGTTCAACTTGTGTGACAAGGATTATAACAGATTTTTTTTCCAACCAAACAATAAATAATATTATACCAAGTAGCTTTTTTAGTTCGTTTAAATAAAAATATAGTTAAATAAAATAAAAAATAAAATAAAATTTTCTATTTTGGTTAGTTACTGCCGCTAAGGGTAGAATGTTAGTTATTTCGAGTAGTGAAGTCGGCAACAAGACAGTTGATATCGAATTACAATAATATGAGACCACTGTCTAGATGTGGTAGCTAACGGCGGAAGTGGAGCACATCGGCAAACCACTTACCTCACTGAAGCGAAGCAAACCAAACTGCAATGTAGTTTAGCTCTTTCTGATCCATTACACCTGTATTTAGTTGATAGTAGAGATGTACAGTCAGGGCTCAAAAGTGCAGTTGCACTCTACCGATACTAAAGTATGTAAATTTTCTTTTAAAGGAGGGTCAATGGATCATGATCCATTTAGTTTGTAACATAGAATCTAAAATATTGAATAAACTAGTTGTAGAACACTGGACTTCTACTACAATGAAATTTTAGACAGTTTAGCATTGTTAGAGTGCTACTAATAACAAATTTCGTAGTGGTTCGTAGTCGTCATCAAGTCAGCATTAGCAGCAACAGAAAAACAGTAAATAAATAATCAGTGCCTACAAACCTGTTTTAGGGTTCCATATCTCAAAAGGAAAAACGGAACCCTAATAGGATTACTTTGTTGTCCGTCTGTCTGTCACCACCCTTTATCTCGAGAACGCGTGGAGGTATCAAATTGAAATTAAAACTATATATTCAAGTCTACGGTCCCTTAAGCTGTGAAAAAGTTACTCTAACTTAACGGAAAAAAAAGATAATTATGGTTGTTCATGTCGCATAAAAATACGTGTTTGACATCCTCAAGGAATCAAAATCCATAGGGTACCCAAGCAGCACAAAAGGCTGTACAAGGGCTGTATATAGGTTCAGGTTTACACTCTAAGCTGTATAGTAAGCTGTATATAGGCTGTATAAGCCTATATACAGCCCTTGTAACTCCAAAAAGGGCCCACATATACAGCCTATATACAGCGTTAAGTGTAAGTGGAGAATAAAAGCTGTATATTGGCTGCGTGTTGGCTGTATATCGGCTGTATAAAGGCGTTTTTGTACACCCTAAGCTGTATATCGGTGTACAATTACACTTTAACTCTACAGATATTCAATTATAACTATCATATACAGCAAAAAGCTGTTAATTGGTGTAAGAATACGAAAGAATCCAAACTTAAAGATTATTTTTTATAATATTTTACTAATGACGACTACGCCATATACATTTAATTTTAAATATAATATGTTAAATTGGACTTGTTGACCTTAGTAATATGGTGAATTTATAGTGCCGATTTAATTTCATTGTAAAAGTGTGTATATTTTCGGTGAAAATATTAACGCGCCAGCGAAATAATCAATTTTAACACCAAGGAAAATAGTAAATACGGTAAGTAATGTTATTATTTTTTTAAGTTATATTAAAAAAAATATGTTGAAATAATAGGTATAAATGCAAATCAACCGTAATTCAAGCTGATAATCATGATATGACTTTAGGCTTTTGCCAAATAAGCCTTTTATTATGTTTATAAAATCATTATGTACATTGCAAAATGGCGACAGCTTGCATAATAGAGTATTTTTACGACCTAGGCTGTATAATAGAGTATTTTTACGACTTAGGCTGTATAATAGAGTATTTTTACGACTTAGGCTGTATAATAGAGTATTTTTACTCCATAATCTGTGTAATTGTTCATAACAAGTACGTACATTTCTAACCATCTTTAGAGATACGTATAAGGAATAAAAAATCCTCAGCTACCTACGACTAAATCTCATATGTCCGAATACAATTTAACAATTTATATACTTATTGTGAAGTAGTGAGTAAGATTTGTAACCGATCTTTCATCTATTTTTCAGAAAAGGTACAATAAGGCCTTTGACTTGGTCTAATATCAAGGTCACGAGAATCAGAAGGCGATCTAAAATTACTAAGCGAGTGATTAGACTTCTGACGCATTGGCGAAGGATGACAGTTCTAACCCTCCAGATCATCGTGGGATTACATCAAAATGCTGCGTATAAAGTCTATTATTATCATCATTGAAGAAGCAGATTGTGATCTATTACTTTATCTTCTCCAATAAATTATACTTTACTATCTCTACTGTCTGTGGTATTTAAATAAATTATCTGTATTTGTAATATTTAAATATTTCCTTTTGACCTTCCTCTTAATTCAATGTTTTCTCTTCACCACCCTTAGTTGATTGGTACAGAATACCTACAGCATTTTGTTTTTTGTAGTTTTGGGTTAACCTCAACCATAGAAACTATTTAGGTTCCAAGTTTCATGGCCTTATGAGTTATGTGCCTTTACTGCCTTTAGTTTTATTTTATATTAAAATATTCACCAATTGCTCGGATATTTTTTTTTCTGGCTCTCTTTCTTTTTTGCTCTGATTCTTGCTCTGATTCGATCACGAAAAAAAATTTTTTTTTACGTTTTTGTATTCTATTGGTACTTGCACGGGCGTATCACAGGGGGGTTAAAATTTTGGTTATTTTTGACCTAGGACGCACCGTTTTCGAGATAATTGGATTTCTTTTTTTTAACCATAGAACGGACACGGTGCGAGTAAGTTTTTACGGAATCCTTGGTGCGCGAGTCCAACTCGCACTTGACCGGTCTTTTCCTCCATATTGATGTTCACAAAAACACAATCCGAGTGATTCCATTAGTAATACAGCCTAACGCTGTACTATAGCGTTCATTTACTCTTATAGCTGTATATCACCCTTGTAGGCAGTAGTTATAACACCACAATAGTTATAAGAGTGTACAATTACACCAAACGAATAAGAGGTATAATGGAGTTCGTTTACACCAATATACAGCAATAAGTATCATTTTACACTAATATAACACTTAGACCTGTATAAAGGAAGTGGTGACGTGCAATATACAGCCTATATACAGCTTTAAGTGTAAAACGCAGCCTTAAGTGTCAAAAAACTCTTAAAGCTGTTTAATTGAGTAAAAATACTCTGATATAGAACCATAAGCGTACGCGGATACCTTTATGCAGCCTAAAGCTGTGTTTTACACCCTTGTACAGCCCTTATACAGCTCTAAGCTGTATATCGGCTGCTTTATAGATGTTTGATACGCTTGCGTGCTGCTTGGGTAGGTACTTCCCGATGACCCAGAATCCTGAAATTTGGCACAAAACAGGGACTTTATAGCAAAAATACAGGAATAAATCTGGATTTGTTGTCACGTCACCAAAAAAAAAAGCTTTTTTTGAAGGGAAGTTGTCTGTATCTCAAGGCAACCATTATACTGAAGTCTACAATAAAATATTATTTTTTGTATTTCTAAGTGAAAAATTCACTCTTCTAAACTAACGGAAAAAAGATCTGGCCGTTTATATCGCAAAAAATACGCTGTCGACCATCTCAAGGAATCAAAATTACTAAATTACGGGTACTTCCCGTTGACCCAGAATCTTGAAATTTGGCACAGAACAAGGTTTTCTAGCACAAATATAGGAATAAATCTGAAAACTGTAAATTTGTGGTTACGTAAGCTAAAACACCCAAAACTCACTGTTGATCAATGCCATCTGGTGAGATAAAATCTATGAATGAGTAGCCTAACTTGTTCTTATAGTTCTTAGCAGTTGTACACGATGAGCCGAAGAGAGTATTGCACACGCACCAATCGATAAAACTGAGATTGAAATCCGACTCCCATTGATTCAATCGCTGCACTCACGTCGTCCAGAAACAAGTTAAATGAGGTATGATGCACAGGTGGCGGTAGATAGACCGCACAGATGTATAGGTTACCTTACTTGCTATTAATTTTGAGCTTGATCCATAGATCCGTGGTATCTGATTCCCATTTTCTTACAGGTGTTAAATCTATAGTCCTAGAAATGGCGCTCAATACATCTCCACCTTTTTTTATTGCAAGAGGAGTGGAGGCTCTATCTCTGCGATAAATGACGTATTAGGAGTCTAGTTGTTCGCCAAAATTTACGCTGTCACCAAGCCATATCTCTTTACCAATTATCAAATCATAGTCATTGAGATGTGCAGCTAGCCTGACGTTATGCAACTTGGTCTCCAGACCTCTGAAGTTCTGATAGTAGTAGATGTTGAATTCAAATTCAAGCAGCTAGATCACGGTCTTTGTGCATTTTTGGTTACTTTATACTAAAGAAATAGCCTCCAGCATATGCGGAATAATAGTGCGAAAGGCATAGATGCGAGAACTGGCATGAAAAGGTAATAGCCATTATAATAGATACTAAAGAAATAGCGTCCAGGGTTTTTACGTGTTTTGCTTATTGTCCATTCTCCTTTCTTTTTAGGATTTTGCCATCTCAAACCCAAACATACTTGTATACTTAAAGCTAGTGCTTACGGTGCGGTGGCTGGCAATCGCCCTGTTGCTGCTGTAGTGCCTACTATTATACGAGTACCTTACGTTTCATATTTTTAAGATTTAAATCAGCCATTCACACATAGTGCGTGAAAGTTAAAATAAAACAGTATTTCAGACATGAATCGACTAGTAGCGAAAGTCTACTTTTTGGCCAACTTGTAGGTGACTAGCCATTTGATAATTCGGTTATTTAAGCGTTGTAATTGCTTAGTTGGCTAAGTTTAGTAAGTGCTCATTTCCAGTAGTTTCTTAGTGCTAACATTTGAATAGAAATCCCAAAGTAAACGACTCAGAACTATGTTAATTAAGTAATTTAAAAGTAGCAAGCGTTCTGTAAAGGGGTCTTATACATTAAGTTGGGTTTCGGATTTGTTAGTGCCAAGTAAATTGTTAGTATTCACTGAATCCTAATTAAAGCTAATTACGTTTCTAGGATGAAGCTTTTAGACACACTTGCACTGTTGTTGATATGAAGAGAAGTAGAGATTGATCTACAGTTTTCTGTTATTTATTTAAACTTCATGTACAGTAGTGGTACATAGGCGGACTTAATGCAACAAGGTATTCTCTACCAAGTAACCTTTTAGACAGTAACTTTCGGGAAGCTGCGTGATATTTTTTCGGCCGACGTACCATAATAGGTATCTCAAGACGAAAGTTTATGACCAGTGCTTATTGCTGCTGCTGCTGGCTATGAAACATGATTTCGCACAATCGCTTGAAAGACTAAAGTCAACCAAAGAGTAATGGAAAGGGCTATGCTCAGAATTCGCTTGCATAACCGAATCAGAAATGAAGATATCCACAGGAGAACCAAGGTTAACGACTCAGCTCCAATTATAGCCAAACTTAAGTGGAATACATAGTTGATTAGACCAAAAGGTTCTGGAGTCAGTTGTGATCGCGTACTGGAAGACGCAGCGTTGGTTGTTGATGGTCTTGGGAATTCGATGGATGCGAGACGCATTTAAAGCGATTTCAGTAAAATATCGTCGCCTTGGAGGCCAATGGAGCTAAGCCACAATTTTTGCGAAATGGAGTTAAGTGCATTAACGTACTCAAAAAGAGCCATACTTTATATTAGTCAATACATCTAATAGATATCATAACTGTAAGCTAATTATTTTTAAATTTGCCAATAAATTTAAGTGTAGTTTTAATAAGAGTCAAAAAGTATAAGCAGCTTAGATTCATTGCGATTACAAGTCATAGAAAATAATTATTGAGTAGTCAATAGTTGTAAGAGCTCATAGAACGCTTGACCTCCAAAATTATGACATCGTAATACTGTATTCTAGACTCTTGTCATTTGTAATTTTTTTATCAGATCTAATCCCGATATCATTTGGGAACATTTAACTGGTAGAGAAAAACCGTCAATCGACTTCTAAAGATATTTTTTTTAATGGCGATTTACGTCAATCTTTTTCTAGAATATTATTCGAGTAGTTTTTAATAATCTGCTACAAGAATATTTATCTTTACAATCAGAACACGCAAGATAGAGTTACATAAGTAAGTGTGTACAATGTGTACCTGTTAAACGAAACCTACAAAGGAGAACAGAGTAGACGTCAAAACATTGGTATATAATAATCAATCGTCAATAAAAGTTTGAGATCACGAAATCGTTTTTGTTACGTTACAATAAAACGTTTTTTCTTTTTTTTTTAAGATTTCATTTAAAAATCAAATCTTTTAATTACAATAGAATTTAAAATAACAATTGTTTTTCTGTATAAAAAGAGATTAAATCTTTGTTTACACTCATCAGAAATCTGGCCAACTTGATTCAAGCGTTTTTTCTGATTTTTCAAAAAGGAATTCATTCAAAAAATGCCGAGGGATTATCAGAAGTTTTACGAGCAAGAATTGTTACTTTGGGGGAAGAAGGACATTCTACGAGAGAAATAGCACGCAGAGTGGCTGTAGCCCACTCCTGTGTCGTGAACACGTTACGGAGGATAACTTTACTGATCGACCTCGCAGTGGTCGGCCAACTGTTTTTACTACTGCTCAGAAGCGTTACATCAGATTGCTGGCTGCCCGAGACCCAACAATCAATGCGATCGGAGAGGTATATCATCTACCCCGGTCACCAGGGAGAGTGGAAACGTCGAGAGATGTCGTGCGGTGTTCCGCAGGTCCACCCTTGTGGAACATCGGATACGACTACGTGCTGCGTGGCGACTTCCCTGACGGGGTCAGCGTGGTCTGCTACGCGGACGACACGTTGGTCCTAGCGCGGGGAGAGTCGTATCGGACGGCGGTCGAACTAGCGACACGCGGGGTTGCGATGGTCGTTGACAGGATCCAGCAGTTGGGACTCAAGGTGGCACTGCACAAGTCCGAGGCCATGTGTTTTTACGGCCCTCGGGGTGCGCCACCACCGGGTTCCCAGCTAACGGTAGGAGGGGTTCACATAAGCGTCGGGTCGACGATGAAGTACCTGGGACTCATCCTCGACAGCTGGTGAAACTTCAAGGAGCACTTCCGACGTCTGGCTCCCAAACTGAATCGGCCTGGGGCTGCTCTCGGGCGGCTCCTGCCCAACCTCAGGGGACCAGACGCCTCCTGCCGGAAGCTTTACGCGGGAATCGTTCGGTCCATGGCCCTCTACGGGGCCCCGGTTTGGGCACCGACGTTGACACAGCAACCGAGGGTCATGGCAATACGCATGGTGCGAGGGTACCGAACGATTTCCCGCGAGGCGGCGGCCCTCCTTGCTAGTCAACCGCCATGGGATCTGGAGGCAACAGTCCTTGCACACATGCACGACAAGCGCATGGAGATGCAACGCCGGGGCGAAATTCCGCTGCCACGACAAGTCCAGGCATGGCGGACAGAGCTCCGGCGAGATCTCATTACGAAATGGCTATCGCAACCTCGTTCGGGGCGCGCCACAATTGGGGCGATAAGGCCCATCCTTGAGGCGTGGTTGAAAAGACCTCACGGCGTTCTCAACTTCCGCACGACGCAGGTGCTTACCGAGCACGGAAAGTTCGCTAAGTACCTGTTCCGGATTCGTGCGGAGGATTCGCCCGGGTGTCGCCACTGTGCGGAACACCCGGAGGACACGGTGGAGCACACTGTAGAGGTGTGCCCCGCCTGGGCGGAGTATCGCCGTGTCCTCGTGGGGGCGATCGGCGGCAGCGATCTCTCTCGCCGGGCCTTGGTTCAGGCCATGGTCCGTAGTGAGGAGGGATGGCAGGCGGTCGCCTCTTTCTGCGAAGAAGTAATGCTAGCAAACCGCATCAGGCAGAGGTAACGGGGCGCTCGCCCCAGCCGCCACCGGGTTTCCGATCCCGATTTCCGGCCACCGTAGGCGCGGGCTTGCGGACGGCGTGCAATGGGTAGCACGCTGTCTGATCGTCCGGTAACCGACCGGACCGAGCCCAAGTCGTCGACGGCGCGTTCTGTTCCTGCGCGCCTCAAGGAGCTGTCAGCACACCGAAGAGACCCAGCCTGCTAACTGCAGGCAGGCAGGGTCAAAGCCTGCTGGGGTCAAGGGCCGTTTTCTGAGAGGAAGGCTCAGACCCGGCACTATAGGCAACGAAGGAACGGGGTAGGTTTTTAGTCAGTAAGAGTCTGACACTACTTCCCGCTCCACCCAAGGGCGGGATTTGTCATTGGATGATTTTACCTACCATAAAAAAAAAACAATGCCACTAAAATAAAAGCTGAGTTGCGGGCTGCTACTGGACTAGAAATTAGCACTCAGACCATCAGGAATTACTTACACCAGGTTGGATTATGAGTGAGGAGATCCTGGCGAGCACCCCTGAACGCACAGCAACGACAGCGACGCAGATTGCAGTGGGCTAGACTCCACCAAAATGAAGAAAATGTCGAGGAAAACATTTGGCGGAATTGTCTCTTCGTTGACGAGTCCAGAATTAGCACTCATCCAGACCACCGACGTCTTCGTGTCTGGAGAAGACGTGGGGACGCTGAAAGACGAAGAACGGCCACCGGAATCGTTCAACAAGGCGGGAAAACGGTATCCTTTTGGGGCGTCGGATGACTGCAGCTTTGTACCAAACCAGTGCTATTGATGGAATTCAACGCTATTCTGCGTGAATACGACCAAGTTTTCTATATCACTTTTTAACTGTTCATTTGATTTGTAAAAATAAATGAAAAAGTAATTATTTTTTATTTCTTTTCAAATACGAGTATTGTACTCCGCTTACACCTTTTTATGTAGTTAGTTTACATGTCATCAGATTAAAAAGTCAACGAGACAAGAGAGTTAAGTGACTTACACCCCCTACTACGAGTATTACACTTTACATAAAATATTAGTCAATAGGCCTAAGCCACTTAACTTAAAAACAATGATATTTTGATAATTTTTAATTATAGCATTCAATAGTTACATGTTTTAATAATCTAGGGTAAAAATTTTAACCGTCTACTACAATATGACACTGATTTATGTCAAAATAACTGTTTTTACCCGCATCCTTTATTTTTTAAACGTCCATAACTCAGAAGTGTAGTTCTGTGGAATAGCTCCATTACCCTCCAAGGCGACGATATATACTATTATTATAACATTATTACAATAATTATGTAAGTAGTGTAAAAAATAGAAAGAAAGGCAGGCGATCAGCCGATTTTCCTTAAAGGTGAAGGCACGTGAGTTAATTCGCAAGAAGTTAGCAGAATAATCACAAAACTTATTGGTTGATTTGTTTTTCACAATAACATTGCTTATACATACATATAAATGTATCTAAATATTTATTATTGTATTTTTTTTTCTTTTCCGTTTGTCTGTTTGTCGACTGGTAAAAAATGCCTAAGGCATTAAGTCCGCCTTTGTACAGTGTTTTGTGCATAAAGTTTGTAAAAATAAATAAATTAAAGACCTGGAAAGAACAAACAACAATCATAAAATCGGAGTCACAACCATAGAAAAAAAAAATAGATGCATAACAGAAAGATACAGTATGCGGAATAATATTGCGAAAGGCAAATTTGCGAGAGCTGGCATGAAAGGTAAATAGCCATTATAATAGGTTCCAATTATGTGGGCGGTAGCTAGTAAAATAAAATCAACATTATTCATCGAAAGATCGTAATTATAGAAAATTAATAAAAGAAACCTTGTAATAAGATTTTTTTTTCCTTTGAAAGTCATCGGCATTTTCATTTGCTCAAGTAGACAGAAACCGTTCTCAAGTTACGCTGTTTATAATATGAATTCCATTGTTGTATTTGCGTATAAGATTTTTATTACAATTATCTCGTTTATATTTTTTATTTAAAAGCTTTATTATTTAGGTGCTCTGCAATATGAGTTCTATGTGAAGAGGAGGGATGAAAGGCATGTCAATAAAAGAGATGATTATACAAGTGGGTTGTTGAAAAAGGAGAGGAAAGTCAAACAAAAAATAAATAATTTGTGTCAGGAGTTTCATAAAAAAGCTGGGCAAGTGCGAGTCGGCATCGCGCACTCAGGGTTCCATATAAAGTTATCTATGTAAATAGTTCAACTCCAAAATGGAGTCTTGAAGATTTTTCGGAATTGAAAAAAAAGTTTTTTTGCATGCCGTTTTCATATTTATTCCTATATCTTTACTATAAGACCTTGCTATATGCTAAATTTCAGGATTCTAGGTCAACGGAAAGTTCTTTATGAATTTTTATTCCTTTGAGAGCGTCGAGCGAGCATGTAGGGCCTTATTATTATTATTATTTTCGTTAACTTAGTGGTTTGAATTATTTCACAGCTTGCAAAAAACCGCAGACTCGTGTATAATTATGGTTTTAATTTCAACTCGATACCTCCACCCGTTCCTGAGATAAAGGGTTTTGACGGACAGACAGATGGATAACAAATTAGTGATCTTATAAGGGTTCCGGATTTTCCTTTTGAGGTAGGAAACCCTAAAAAAAGCCACAGTCTATAATTACGCACAGTTTCCACTTCCGACCCGAAAATCAATACTCGGCAAATAAGTTGAACTAAAATGGCCGTCGTTGCTATGAGTACGTGCAGCCCTCCACTGTGCCGCACTTCAAGTGAGATCCGAAAATCTGTTTCTATTTTGGATCAACTTAAACGCCGTGTATTGTACACAACTAGAATTTCCCCGAACGCGTGGGATATTTTTTATTCCCACAACATAGAAGAAATTAACTTTCCTTTACTTATAAATATGAAAATAATAGCATAGCGGATTGCTCGCATGAAAGTAGTAAATTATTACAAGGAAATGTATTCTCGGGTTAAAAAATATTCTCGTGTCCTGTTCCAGAATATAGTAGGTATAGCCCACGTGTCAATTTTTATACAAATTTGTTCAGCCGCTAGAGAAGGAGTAATAAAGATCGCGTACATTATATTTACTTTCACCTGAAGAATGTGTACTAATGTGATATTAATATGAACTATAAACGGACCAATCTTCTTGCCAAAACGCCACTGACCCGCGCA
The DNA here is from genome assembly GCA_958295575.1 of Leucania comma. Taxonomy (NCBI): domain Eukaryota; kingdom Metazoa; phylum Arthropoda; class Insecta; order Lepidoptera; family Noctuidae; genus Leucania; species Leucania comma. Next base: position 10,958,080 of record OY282469.1, read on the forward strand.
ATTCGGATTAATTATTAATTAACTTCACGTAAAAATGGATGTATTATCATGTAATAATAATAAATAATAATAATAAAAAAAAAAAGTTAAATTAAAATTATTGATAAATTATTGAATAACATTAATAAATAAATTGACAAAATTAAGATAATAAAAATTCAAAATTGACAACGTTTAAGCAGGTATACACCCTGGAACACTTCAGGCACAACCTTATTTCTACATCATGTCAGTCGAGATAGGAAAGATGCCTTGAGTCTTCCCAAGAGCCCATGAAAATCAGTAACTCTGTTCTTAGCAAACATGCCAGTCTCACTACACCGCCACGGCAGCTAAGCAAGGCTCTAAAGGCGTTATTATATTGTACACGAAAAGTGTTATACGCACTCTTCGTGTACCTGTACCAGAGTTGACTGTTGTAGAACGACTGACAGTAAGCCTTGAACAGAGTTATTTTAACCAGTTTGGAGCAGTGGAAAAAGCGTCTAGCCAACATGTTACTCCGACAGGCAATACTACGCCTCTGTCGTTCCAAATCAGCATCATCTGCCAAATCATCCTTTATTATGTGGCCCAGATATTTAAACTTATTAACAAAAAATAACATTCGCAAAAATACTATTGTTTTTATGTTTGTGTTTTTTTAAAAATATTTTAATTATATTTAGTGAACTTAGCATGTAAGGTTAATGTGTGCATTATTGTGATAACTATGATGTAGGTAAGTAGCTAGATTTTTTTTTTTATTTCTTCTCTTTTTAAGTTTTATGATTGTATTTAAGTTAAGACCGCATTATCGCATTATTACTTGTAATGATATTTGTAAGGTAGATAATAAACAAATATTTTCTTTTTAATAAAAGTAGATAATGTATGATAATGTAGCACTCTCTACGCTTATATTGAACTACTTTTCAAAGCCAGAAAATAGAGAAAGAATTTGTAACATTCCAACTGTGTCCGAGTTGGAATGTTTCCCAAAAGAATTCTGATATTAGATCTTTTTACAAGCTTTCTATTTTGGGTGACAACTCATCTATTAACTCCGCTCCTAACACCCCGCTTTGATTCAAAACACATACTTATCAAAATTCCAAACATTTAAGGCTGTAGTTAAAAACATTGGACTTAACCAGTGACGCCCGTAGATAGATTTAAAAAACTTTACGTTTTGGGCTAAAATATAGTTTTTAGGGTTCAATACTTTAAAAGGAAAAAATGAACTTTTAGAGGATCAGTTTGTTGCCAGTCCTTCTATCAAAACCCTTTATCTTGGAAACGCGTGGAGGTATTTAGTTGAAATTTAAATTTAAATTTGGGAACTGAACGGTTTTCATAGGTAAGTTTGTATAGAACCCTCAGTACGCGAGTCCGACTCGCACTTGCCCGGTACTTTTTCTTACTTGGAAAACGGCAAGCAAATTTTTTTCTAACAATTATAATATTATCGTCATTGATACAGTTCCCTAGTAACATCGTCTTGGATACAATTCATTCTTTGTTTCTTTTGTCTACTAAGTAACTAATATCTGTTTGTGTTGCCATTTTGACAGAAAAATCAAATGAACGGTTGGCTGTTGGTTTTTTATTCATTTGATTTATATGTCAAATTTTGTAATGTTTCCATTGGGTCGCATTTTCTGTACCTACTGAAAAAAGAAATACGAGCAGTCCTGTCACAAGAACGTCCTGTCAATGAACTTGTATGCGTGGGATTTAGATGACTCTCGAATTGACAGCTGCAAAATGATAAGTTGTAAATACGTCTGTACAAAAAAAATATAATAATAATGAGAAATAATAAAAAAAATACAGTGAAAAGTAGCAGCTGTGTTTCTCTTTATACAAAACTTATCTTGTATGTTGATATTCCACGTAATGCAACGGGAGAATGTACATTAATTCAGTCAATAAACCTGTATTAAACTGGTTAGAAACTCTAGGTTAGCTGCCCCACAGTCTAGATAGATTTTATGGCTATTTGTAGATATAAACTAGCCCTCAGTTAATACCACTGAGTAAGTTTAGGTAATAGACAAAAATTCCTTTTCATAGGTGTAGACTAATCGTTCACAGATATTTATACAAAACATCAAATTTTCATTTGAGAGCCTTATGTTTTAGGGTATGTCTAAAGATCTACAAAAAATATAATGAGGAGATTTTTGACACCATTTTTTACTTAGGAGTAGTATATTATAATGTAGTTTTAATTAGTAAGTATTTTATGTAATGATATGTATAAAATTGTGTATTTAAGCAATTCAATTGTTAACATTAAAAATATAATATCTTAACAATATCCTGCCAGATGACATACAAATACTCGTATTAACAAAATTTTATTAATTAGAATTTGTATATATTTACTATTGTATTAGTTTTCTATTTGTTTTCTTTTTTGCTTACCATTAAGTTGCACCTGCTATGTTATATCTCTGCACCATCCTAAGGTCGACTTTGTACACTAGTACATAAAGCTTTAAATAAATAAATAAATTATATATAAATCACAAAATTATCATTAAAATAAAATAATAATAAAAAAAACATAAAAATTGAAAATGTTGATTAAAATTAATTACCAACAAAACGAATGTCACATTTATGATAATATAAAATCAGTAAAAAAAAAGTTGTTTTATGTAGCGAGCACGTTGCTCATGTTACGCATGTTGAATCAATGGAAGCTATTAGCCACTGTTGGTTTTAGTATGTAGGTGTGCAGGGTGTAACAGTAAGGTGTGGAGTGAACTTGTCTAAAGAAGTTAGACTGCAGTACAAAACTATCATCAGCTATTTATGAAAAAAAAATCATTTTTAGGGAATGGACTTTGACATCACCAGCATTCAAAGAGATTTAAAGAGATACTGTAGGGCGGTTATCAGAAGAAATGTCTTAGAAAAACTGTCATCCTATGTTATTTAGCTTTCAATAGTGAACATGCAAATTAAATTTGTAATTTATATGTTTTTACGCTATTTTCTAGAACTATTTGCGAAAATTATTGAATAAACTAATAAATTTCAGAGTAAATAAGAAAAATATTTACGAAAATAAACTGAAGTTAAGGCCAGTCGTCCACACTAGACTGAGCAACTTACTACCTAGGTACAAGTCTCGGATCACGATTTTGTTCGCTATGTCCTGTCTATTGTTAGTATATAATTTAATGTCTTTGCCAGCATTGCTTTTTTCTGAGCTGGTCGTTAATTAGAACTGCTTATCTAACTCATTAGATAAGCAACGTAACTTTTCATTCATTGACAAACTTTCAAAGGGTGAAAGTACTCATGAATATGCTCAACTTTTACAATAGAAATACGAGTTTTTTTTAAGTTAACTGGAACAAAGATAGATATAGGGTAAACCAGCCATATGCCCCAATTGCCAAACTAAGACACGCATTTAAAATTACATATACAATGCAAGCTAAACTTGCGTTTTATTATTGTATAGTTTACATATCGCCGTCATACTAATAAACTAACCAGATCGGCTCAAATAAAGACCAAATTTTGGAAAAAAATAATATATGTTTTAGATTTGGAGGTGGGGCGTGTTACCGACTAGGGCTACATGCCCTAGTCGGTAAGTATGTTTGGTTTACCATATAGATAAAATGCTAGAGAGTACTATCTCCTTATCCTAACATGTTATCTGTCTTCCATTTCATAAAAAAAAACATTGTCCCACACTAGGAATTACTCTTGTCTAATGGGTGCATTTACAAACGTAAAATTCACATACAAAAAACACCCAAACCCGGAACATCTATCTGTAGGCTATCCAATAATATGTTCCGGGCAGGAATCGAACCCGCGACACGCAGGGCAGCAGCCAACCACTTAACCACTGCGTCAACCATGCCATCATTATAAAACAAAGTTTACCACCACGTCTTTCTAGCTGTTCGCGATAAACTCAAAAACAGTAGTTATCTCATGAATCATATCATCATAGAATCCATCTCATGCAGTTTCCACCAATAGACAGAGTGCGGGCTCGCGGACGGTGGGCAATGGGTAGCTCGCTGTCCGTCCGTCCGGTAACAGACCGGTCCGAGCTCAGGTCGTCTACGGCGCGCAACGTTCCCGCGCGCCTCAAGGAGTTGTCAGCAAACTGTAGGGGTCCAGCAGGGCCGAAGCCTACTGGGGCCAAAGGTTATGCGAGAGTGTCACCACGGGCCCCGGGACAAAGGCGAGGAATGGAAAGGTAGGTTTTTAGTCAGTAAAAGTCTGACACTGTTTCCCGCCCCACCCAAGGGCGGGATTCGTCGTTGGATGATTTTACCTACCACAAAAAAAAAAAAAAACCAATAGACAGAGTGGTTCATGAGGAAGGTTCAAGTGTGTAATATATGCTTTTCGTAGTAGATAAATACCAAGAATTTCAAAGAATTGTCACAAGCGTGCGAATCTGGCGTGGGTTGCTAATAAAAAAAAGATATAAAGAGTTATAATTGTATTTACATAATCTATCTTTATTCCAAAATTGTAATTTTCAAAGGTTATTATGATGGTGTAATTATAATAGTACTAGCTTGCCAGCGGCTTTGCCTAAGTGAAATTCAGTTTCTCCACACAAAGTTCCAACCCCTGTTTTACCCCGTTAGGTTGTAGTTTGGTAAAATGCGTTATTATCGGATATCTACACCCTATAAGAAACATACCGGCCAAATTTTAAATTTGTAGGTGTTATAGTTTTTGAGATTTCGTGATTAATCCGTGAGTGGTATTTCGCTTTTATATTATACTAGCGACCCGCCCCAGTTTCGCACGGGTGCAATGTTGATATTAAATATATTATGCTATAAACCTTCCTCTTGAATCATTCTATTTATTAAAAAATACCGCATAAAAATCCATTGCGTAATTTTAAAGATCTAAGAAAGAAAGAAAAACAGTTTATTTACACGGAATGACGCAACTAAAAACTAGACAAACATAATATTATACAAGGAAAGATATGCGCCACATCATAAGGACAGACAGCGGGAAGCGACTTTGTTTTATACTATGTAGTGATAGAAGATATTTTTATTTGCATGTCGTATTATTACATTGATATCTATTTTGTGTGTATTTATTATTTTTCTATTACTGTTGACACAGTGTCATGTCTACTTTTTTCCAACTCTTCTTTCGCAATGCTGGAAGCTGCGAAATAAGCATCACGTTTGTACCTATTTTTATGTTTCTTTCTTATCTTTTTTATGTGTGTACATAAATGGGTAAATAAATTAGGTATTAAAACCTTTATAAATTCATCATCACCATCTTAATTTCAGCTGAAAGACTTCCACTGAACTGGATATAGGCCTCCCTCAATTTTAACAATTTATTTCACGAAAACGTTTCAGATCAATGAATGTCTTATAAACGCGTGGGTAAATTGTCGTACGAATCGGAATTTGTCTTTTCTGCCAATGATATGGTAAAATTTGCTCAAATCTATTTTTAGAAGCTTTATTTTTCCTATTTTAAGAACTTCATTCTACTTCGCCATACTTAAGTGGCAGTGGACCGGGCACATTACTCATAGAACAGAGGGTCGAAAGATTCTGGAGTGGCGACCGTGGCCTCCCACAAGATGGACCGATGACCTTTTGAGGGTTGTGAGAATCCGATGGACGCAAGACTAACAGGACTGTCTGTTTTGGTGACAAGTGGGGCATATCCAGCATTAGACGTCTTTGGGGCCGTTCAAGTATTACGTAAGCATATTTTGGTAAATATTAACCCCCTCACCCCTCTTCTGGAAAAGTAAGCATAGCGCTGCATTTTTCAATGTGACCTGGTTTTGTTATTAGTTAATTTAATGAGCAAAAGTTACAAGTCTAAATATAAGGAATAAGCATAAAGTAGAGGAACAAAACAAACAATTTTTATTTTAACAGTTATCAGTCCATGACACACGAATCAATGACTTTAAGTCTTCAACGACATTGGATGTTTGCTGCTCAGTGATGTGTGTATGCTAACTTTCGAGTGATTTTAAAAAATCGACATCATTCTCTTAAAAAAACTAAAAAATAAATAGGTAGGTACTGCTGACGTAATCACCATCCAAACTCCCTCATCCCCCATGTCATAAGAAATAAACAAAGCAAAGGCCCCCCACGCCCCTGTAGTAGGTACTTTTGTAATACTTGAATGGCCCCTTTCAGCTGAAATGATGATTATGATGGATGATCTTACCACTCTTTTTTAACTTCCACATATTATTTATTTGTCTTCAATAGTTTCTTTCTCTTCTCTGTGGTTACTCAAGTTCACCTTTTTTGTAGCGGTCAACCCATAGAAAGTTTTTTTTTTTACATAATTATATGTTATTTACCATTTCCATAAATATATTACTAATGTGTATGTATAATAATTACTGAATTCAGTTTCTAATTTTATTGTTTGTTTAAAATACAATGATGAAGAGCGTCGATGCGCATCGGTGCGGCTCGAACATATTTTTGACATTTTTAAATATTTCAATACAAATATATATATAAAAAATAATAATTATAAAAACATTAATTATAATTTATTATTAGCGGAGAATAAAATAAAATCTTTCAACAGACTTACTTTAAATATTTGCTCATATTGCACTGCCATAAGTACAATTTTAATGATGACGAAAATGTTTCATTTATTTCCATACTGCTAGGTATCGCACGTCTGTTTTATTATCCTTAGTCGCATTTAAACGTTTTTAATATTGCTCCTATAGAAATAAAAAACGGCGCTCAATTAATATCCCAAAAATAGCCACAATGGGAATTGAAAAACCTCGTTTGATAATATCAAACGAGGTTTTTCAACACATATCAAACGAGGATCCTCGTTTGACCTACTTTCATTAGGCTTTTTGTTGACATAGAAATCCTGCAACAATGATATGGCCAAACGAGGTTTTTTTATGGTAGGTAAAATCATCCAATGACAAATCCCGCCCTTGGGCGGAGCGGGAACGAGGGTTCACATATCACTACATATTATAAAACAAAGTCGTTTTCCCACTGTCTGTCCCTATGTATGCTTAGATCTTTAAAACTACGCAACGGATTGTGATGTAGTTTTTTTAATAGATAGAGTGATTCAAGAGCAAGATTTATATGTACAATACATACATATTTTATTTAATATCACCATTGCACCCGTGCGAAGCTGAGGTGGGTCGTTAGTATCATATAAGTTAACGTTTATCAGTACCTCTACCATGAGTTTTAAGCAAATATAAATAATTTTTGCAGCGCCTCTAGCGGTCACTTGCAGAACCAAAATTTGCCTTACGGCGTCGATAGCGAGTAGCGACGAATAAAACTCATGGTAGAGGTACTGGCCAGTTTTAGTTGCCCATATCATGAGAATTGATCAATTCTAAGATCTGGCCACGACATATGCATTATTATCTTTTGCTTGCGGTTTTGCATGAATGGACTGGAACAATTTGCCTGAAGCAGTTTTCCCGTTCGATTATAATTTAGGTGTTTTCAAGTCTGGAGTGAATGCTCTCTCGTGTGATTCACCATCATTGATTACATCACTGCTTACTATCAGGTGGGGTCGTAGTCAAGCACTGGTTTATATCATTAAAAAAATGAAAGCCCTAATTTATCCTTAGCGAGTGTATTCCCTCGTTATCGGCGCGTATCATTTCACGCGTGCCTCAGGGAGATGTCAGCATACCGTAGAGTGTAGAGGCCCAGCTGGCCCTGGAATGAAGGCAAAGAGGGAACAGGGATGGTTTATTAGTCAGTAAAAGTCTGACACTATGTTCCGCTCCACCAGGGAGACACGGAGATGTCATTGGATGATTTTACCGCCAAAAAAAGTGAGTGTACCTATTCCCGGAATTAAAAAATATATCCTATCTTTTTCAGAATATGGTCTACTCGTGTGCCAAATTTCACCTAAATCCATACAACCGTTTCAGCGAGCTATAATGTGAAACAAACATACACACATATCCACATACATATAATACGTGGTAAATAAGTTGAACCAAAATGACCGTCCTTGCTATGGTTACGCGCAGCCCCCACTTCGAATGAAACCTGAAAATCTGCTACTGCGCAATGAAGGTCTATCGCCATTTTGGTTCAACATATATGCCGCGTATTGCACACACTGTCGTCTTTACGATATTAGTGTGATTGTAGTGTGATGTACCTAAATGTTTTTAATTTACTAGTTTTTTTAAATGAGTTATTTTTTTTATAAGATTTTTAGCTGGCAATTAATAATTCACTATTAAAAAGCAGTCAAACAGCATGTATCTATGTTTGTCAGTCACAGAAATATTTTTAGAAACATCTCGAGTAAAAATTGGAGTCAATACTCTTCGCTAATCCGGTCAAGTTATTTTTAAATCGACAACTTTTACTTTCAAAGGCCTGTTACTATTATTATATAAGCATTTGATTATCAAATACGAAAGTATATATTATATGCTGTATCTCTACCATGAGTTTTAAGCAATAATATTCGTCGCTACTCGATATCGACGCCGTAAATATTTTGTATGGCAAATTTTGGTTCTGCAAGTGACCGCTAGAGGCGCTGCAAAATTTGCCATACAAAATATTTACGGCGTCGATATCGAGTAGCGACGAATACCTACTATTGCTTAAAACTCATGGTAGAAGTACCGATGGACGTAGTATGAAACTGAAATAGAAGTGAACTTGTCATATAGCTCGTATGAACAAAGAAAAGTAAGCTACAACACAACAACAACAACAACAAAAAACAACTAGATACTAGGCCGGAATTAGCCAGTAAACGGAAGAAGAAAATACCAAAAAAAAGATAGATAGTTAGGACAAACAAAGTAAGTGGAAACAACTGGATTATAAAGGCAAACAATAGAGATATGTAATTGGAAGTAAATGGAGGAGGCCTTTACTCATCATAAAAAAAATACATCTTTTAACATTAAATAGCATAATTCAAGATTTATAAAAATAATTACATTTTCAAACATAATAATTTATTTTTACTATAAATGTTTAAAAAATGTAATTATTTTTTACAATTATAGGTTTTTTTTAAATAATTCTTACTATAAATGTTTGTGTGTTTGTGAATTTTAATGCCATGTTAATAAATAATAACTAATTTGATAATGAAAGACAGAAAGTACCTACTAGTAGTTTTTTTTCCGATTTGAAATCGGTTCACAATTCCGATGAATTGAGAACCGATTTCAAATCGGAGGAATTTTTGAAATCAGGTAAAAACAGTAGGCTATTAGTTTTTACCCTTTTTATTATTTATGTTTATTCCTTGATTGTTCGAAGACGCCTCAACCGTTTTTGAAAATTCTTGTTTCGTTTGAAATGGTAGTCTTGTTATTATATGAATGTTTTACCGTCTAAAGTATTAGACCAAAGGCCAAAGTTTATGTGAAAATGTCACCCGGGGCCCTGGGACAAAGAAAATGAATGGAACAGGTTTTTAGTCAGTAAGAGTCTGACACTATTTCCCGCCCCACCCAAGGGCGGGAATTGTCATTGGATGAATTTACCTACCACAAAAATAAACCGTCTAAAGTATTAGATACTGTGGAAGGTATAGACAAACACAAAAATATGTATCGACCCTTGCACCATAGAAAATGGGCTTTTGCGAGCACCACGGGCTGTGTTAGGGTGGCTGCTACGGATGTAGAAAATCTCCAACTTTAACTGGAGATATATGTTTGAGCCGTTTTGGGACGGGGTCCGAGTGATCAGTGTGTTGTTAAGGATATCGGCAAACAGCTACTCGACACTTCACGTGATTAGAAGGCTGAATTGGTTTTTAGCCAACAAATCAGTATGCTATTCAACGTGGCACCTGCATTCTGGGTGTACCTACTTTTACTATAGTCTGATATGGATTAGTTTTTTGCAGCCCAATGAAAAATATTTTTTGTAATAGTTTGCTACATGTGCCACTACTGAGTACATGAAGTTTTTAATAAATAAATAATTTATTTTTTTCAATACACTTACTCGAAAACCCGCTCATATCCCACCGCTGTTAGGCACGCAATAGACTGTTTTCCGCACTAGTTTTAAAATTATTTATCAAAGTACTTTTTTTTAACACACGTATTGATTCATTTCGCACTTTTTTAAATTTTACTTTTCATATTAGCTTTTAATATTTTTAGCATTATGCTTTTTGCCGGCCATGCCTACATATTTTCGAAAAAAAGGAAAATAAAAAACGTCTGCAAGCCGTTATTCACAAATACTAATTTTTTCAGCAATAGCCAATTGTTTGATCACAGCGCCCTATTGACAACACAAGTTTTTTTTTAGTTGGCTTACGACTTGCAAATAAGCAATACTTATAGTGGTGAATAGCATAGCTCATAGTAGCATAGCACCAGCCTTGTAATGTTCCCTCTTTAGGACAGGGAATGGGCCGTAATCCACCACGCGGGCCCAGTGCGGACTGGTGGATGTCACATGTCTTCGAATTTTTGGTTTTAAGACATACCCGCGGTTTCCTTACGATGTTTTCCTTCACTGTTTTGAGAGCAGTGGTGATGAAATAAGTTACAAGTAATGCGCCTGGCTGGGTTTGAACCCGCGACCTACAGCTCACAAATCAGGGCCGTTACCACTCGGCCACCTCTGCTCAGCGGTGAATGCTGTTAATAAAAATAATAATCAATAATAAATGCGATGAATGTTGTTATGTTAATATAAGTATTATTGGAATATTCAGTCGTTTTTAACACCTAATGGTTCCGATAACATTTTAGAACTTGCATAATATATCTTCAATAGTTTTTTTTTTTTTTTTTTTTTAACGTAGGTAAAATCATCCAATGACAAATCCCGCCCTTGGGTGGGGCGGGAAATAGTGTCAGACTTTTACTGACTAAAAACCTACCTTTCCATTCCTTGCCTTTATCCTGGGGCCCGTGGTGACAGTCTCACATAACCTTTGGCCCCAGTAGGCTTCGGCCCTGCTGAAATCCTACAGTTTGCTGACAACTCCTTGAGGCGCGCGGGAACGGTGCGCGCCGTAGACGACCTGAGCTCGGACCGGTCTGTTACCGGACGGACGGACAGCGAGCTACCCATTGCCCACCGTCCGCGAGCCCGCGCCTACGGTGGCCGGAAATTGGGATCGGAAACCCGGCGGCGGCGGCGGCGTGTGCGCCTTTGCCTAATGCGGTCGGCCTCCTCCTTTACTAGCATTACTGCTTCGCAAAAGGAGGCGACCGCCTGCCACTCCTCCTCGCTCCGGAGCATGCCTTGAACCAAGCCCCGGCGCGAGAGATCGCCGCCGATCGCCCCCACGAGGACACGGCGATGCTCTTCCCAAGCGGGGCACACCTCGACTGTGTGCCCCACCGTGTCCACCGGGCGGTCCGCACAGTGGCGACACCCGGGCGTCGTCTCCGCACGAATCTTGTACAGGTACGGAACGAACTTGCCGTGTTCGGTCAGCACCTGCGCCAAACGGAAGGTGACGACGCCGTGGGGCCTTTCCAGCCACGCCTCAAAGAGGGGCCTTACCGCCTCGATCGTGGCGTGCCCAGCACGAGGTTGCGACAGTCGCTCTCGCCATTTCACCATGAGATCCCGCCGGAGCTCTGTCCGCCATGCCGCGACTTGTCGCGGCAGCGGAGTTTCGCCCCGACGTTGCATCTCCACGCGCAAATCATGCATGTGTGCAAGGACTGTTGCGTCCAAATCCCATGGTGGTAGGCCAGCAAGGAGGCTCGCCGCTTCACAGGACACCGTACGGTATCCGCGGATCATCCGGACGGCCATGACCCTCTGGCAGGCGGTTAGCCGGGCCGCCACTCGCTTTCGTAGCGATGGCGCCCACACCGGCGCACCGTAAAGGGCCACGGACCGAACGATGCCTGCGTAGAGCCTCCGGCAGGAGGCGTCCGGACCCCCTAGGTTTGGCAGGAGCCGCTTGAGCGCAGCCCCAGTCGCATTCAACCTGGGAGCCAGACGTCGGAAGTGCATATCTTCAATAGTAAATTTCTACGTAAGTTGCCGCTCGAAATTTCAGAGTTATTTCCTTTTTCTGGGGTGGAAATTATTAAAATATGACTTTTCCCGCTCTAAGGTGGAGATTTTTTTTAAGTGTCTTGGGTTTTTAAACTAGTAGGTACGGATTGAGTAAGAACTATCTACTTATTAATTTCTGCCGGCGGCTTCGAATTCCCAGGATAAAATGGCTGCCTGAAGCCATAAGGACAGCCAGGACGACATCCTTCTTCACGTTCCAATCTTTTTCCATAACAGAATTCATTAAATTGGTTCACTATTTTACGCGCGAAATCGTGACCGACAGTTATAAAGTCATTTGTAATATTATGTAATATTAGTATGAAATATGTCTAGAATCCTCGTATATATTACACCATCTAGCAAGCAAATCACAATGTGCAATTAATCTCTTGTTTATTGCATTATAATATTCAAGCAATTAGCAACAAGGCAGCTTGTAGCAAAATACAGTTTACAGAAAAACACTTTAATTTATAGTCGATAATAAATAATAACAACTTACTGTTTTCAGTACGCTCCGGGTGTAACAAAGCAGATGAATAAACTTGTTACGTATATCAATTAAAATTGCAAACACTATGTACTCTTATAAGACAGTATTCTACAACAGCACGTATTGTCTGTCTGATGTATGAATTTAACGAAGTATAGCTTTCAGCATCTTGAGCTATAAAACCAGATTTACGTACAAAAAATTGGTTTAATTATTGAAATACAACGCAAATTCTTATACTTTGTTATTAAAAACAATACTTACTTCATAAAAATATATCTTACGAGTCGATAGACTGCAATTTTCGTTGAGTCGAGTTGACTGGAATAGGTCTAGCCCAGACTTGAAAATTTAATTCCCGCATTGCCAGCGCGACCCCGCCCGGAAACTTCCCACGCACTCTTTAAACTAGAACAAATCCAGGGAAACCCGGACAGATGGCCACCCTAGATATAATTAATACTTGACTCATATTATTTTCAGAAGGGATTCCGATCATATACAAACAGGCATTGGACTGGAATCCTCAAGGGAAAAGGAAGCGCGATCATCCTCGGCAAAACTGGAGACGTATCGTATCGTGTTGGCAGAAGCGACGGCCATTGGACTGACATGCAGCGAGGTGAAGCGTAAAGCTCAAGACCAGTCGCGATGGGTGACTACTGTCGACACCCTCTACCCCAGCTATAGGACATAGAATCTTAAGACGACATTATTATCAGAAACATTACTATTACGACCTTAGTCGTTAAAAGTAATTAGTTTTTTTTTTAAACTCAATGAATACCTACGTAAGTTCTGAATACAATACTACACACTTATCGAAAAAAAACTAAGTAAGTCCTATTCAGTGATCTAGTCAATCAAGGTTTTTAATGAAATGAAAAATAAAACGATTTTTTGCTTACTATTGCTGACAACATCGTAATTCTTGATAATAATTCAGTTTCCATACAAGCCTGTAAAAAAAACAAAGAAGTACTGTTCTGGATTCCAAGTGAGAAAGTAAAGTTATTATAGTGGTCATTACGTGATATACGTACCAGACGTGCGGCCATTTTAATTTCATTTCGCGCCATTACGAAAGTAAACAGTGAAAGAGCGATACATTGTTTGAATTTATTTATTGAATAATAAATACTTAAAATTAGTCCCGATCGTCTATCTTTCACAAAATCTCACAGTTTTCGCGAGAGGCAGACGAATTTTTATAAACACTTCTTTACTTTTGTGAGAAGAATAGTAATTAAATACTTATAAATAAATTAATCTTAGATAAATGCATGTTAGTTGAACTGATTTGCTCAGTCGTTGAGGTAGCCGTAGCATTTGCTCGATTGGTGGGTTTTCGATTGTGAGTCACCAGGACGCGTGCCTACTTAATATCTAATATATTTCATGGAATAAGAAGGAATGGACTACTAACAAGAGGAATAAAGGTCATTTCTTGGCGACAAACGACTATGCCATATCGTAAAGGCCACAGTGTATCTACTGACCCTAATAAGACTGTTTTATCGTCTCCGCTTTTAACAACGTCATAGTCTTATAAAATACTGGAATGTTTTGGATTCCTTTTTACGAAGCTCTCTCCAATAACACTCCATCGTCATTACTCCATGATTTCACATACATTATTCCATGACATTAGTAACAAGCACTGGAGTAGCAGATGATCTAGTCAGAGATAGGGGCGTCATTGTCAGACCTGGCCCAGGGCGATAGAAGGGGGCCAGGTGCGGGCCATGGAGCGGGGATGGCGGGGGCAGGTAGAAGTTCAGCACGAGGATGCAGATGCACCAGGGATTGTGGTGCAGCAGCTGACAGGAAAAGCCTGGACACCGCCTGGAAAAAAGAAATTTATTTTTTAATGGACTCTTCTGGACAGGCCCTGACCGCGGTACGCTGCCGCTTCGTGAGGTAGAGTAAAGTATCAAAAAATCCTTAAGAAGTTGCTGAAACGAGCACTTAAACACAACTGTTTGTATCTACTAAACTACGTGTAACGTGAAGCAAAAACATAATTTTGATTTATAGTTCATGGTCCAAACCGCAGGCTATAAATCAAATATTTTCTGTATGTTTTTGCTGTTATACTATTATTATAAAACAAAAGTTTGTGACTGTGTGTTTGTTATTTCTTCACTCTCAAACGGCACAATAGATTTGGATGAATGTTGACTTAGGGCTAGACCACATCCTGGAATAGGACATAAAATACTTTTTATCCCGAGAATACGATCCCTTGGGAAAATTTTCAATTTTTCGCAGGCGATGCCGCTGGCAGCAGCTTACAAAGAATTTGTGTATGGATAAAGTATAAAGAAGCTCGTGGTTAGAATAATAACTGCCACACAGATCGATCTACAGCTAAGCAATGCTTGCCAAGGTCTGTCTGTGGATGGGTGATCATCTTAACATATCGAGATTCCGCCTTCTCCTCGAAGAGTCTCGGCTGTCATTTGTACATAGATCTTTGATTTGACAGTCGATAAGGATAGTGAAAAGCCAGAAAATTTGATATCGTGGTACCGTGTTAATTGTAGAGGGTGTGGAGATCAAATGGGTAGTTACATCGTGACATTTAGTTGCATCTGGATGTTTTATGGGAAATCATCCAATACCTTCTCTGAGTGGGTACCTTCTGCATTAGGTGGGGCTGAACTTGCCCTTTGCGTTCTAAAACCACGAGTTTCTCTTCAGAAAATGCCCGCGGCCCTGCTGGACACTACGGTTTGCCGACATCTGTTTGAGGAGCTCGTCGAACATTACGTACTGTTGACAACTTTGGCTCGGTACGAACAATTTTTACCGGATGACTGGACGGCGACCTACTTTTTTTATTATTGATAGGTTCGCGCTTGACCGTTATCTGACCTGATGGAAAGCGATGATGCGGTCGACGATGGAGCACGCGTACCCTGAAGTATCCTATTCACTCTTGACTTAAAGATTCCCGGGTTATAGCCATCAGGAAACACAGATTCCGGCAGGGAATTCCATTCCTTAGCTGTACGCACAATGAATGTGTCCCCATAACGTTTTACTTATGGCTTGTCATCCACATACCCGCGTCTACCATGGCTGGTAGTCGGGGTCAGGGTCGCGGCGTGCAGCCTCATGCGTGCAGCCGTCTACTTCGCTAGAAGTACTGCTTCGCATAAAGAGTCGACCGCCTGCCATTACCTCTCGCTTCGAAAATTGGCCGGAACCTGTGTCCAGCACGAGAGGTCACTGCCGCTGATTGCCTCCACGAGTTGCACATGGTTAGACTGGAAGCTCATCCTAACACAAAGTCTACAAATTGACTCTCTTCGGATTGTTCGAAATTCGAATTTTTCAGGGTTTCATGCAGGTAATAATAAATTAATAGGATTATGGTTATTTTAAATAGAAAAGTTTTGTAACCCTACATTTCTGTCCATACTAGGTTGTCTGGAAGAAATCGCCGAGTGCGATAAGGCCGCCGATTGTATGTTTTTCTTTTTTCCATGGTTTCCCTTTATAATAATTGTAATCTTGTTGTACAATAAAGTGTAAATAAATAAATAACTACTTCTGTAACTAAACGTAGATTTCCATAGAGTAATGAATAGGACCTTGAGAATAGGCTACGGTACGGAGACTGATTGATTGGGAATGAACGAAGCCTAAAGGTAGAAAGAACTGCATTGACCACACGTAGGCCATGTACGCCGATATGTGCGCGTCAGTCTCCATACATTTTATACGGCAATTTAATCTGTAAATCCACATCACGCGAGGCCACGTGACGTGACTCTACACACACATCAGACGTGGCCCACGTGTACGTCGGTCTAATGTAGTTCTCCCATAAATGATTCTCTTACCTGACTGACAGCGACAATCAGTAGCATGACTCCGATGGCCAAGTTCTTCACGGAGATAACGGCGAGGGCCATCAGCAGTGTAGAGATGACACCCAAGGTGAACATCACGGGCAGGAAGATGAAGGACAGGCGCTTGAGGGCATTGTGACCAAACGTACGGCCGACGCTTATGTCTAGAAAAGTAAAAACCAATGTTTTATTAAAATAAAGTGTTAACTACTCGATGAAACGCTAAGATCTCTTGACTAAGACTGTTGGGTATGATCGAAAAAGTATACCGTGGTCTTAGAAAGCCAAGAGCAACTGAAGGACATAGGAGACTTTTATTCAGTAATTTTTCATGATTTCTCATTGTCTATAACTCTATATCAATGTTACTGGCTGACTGACTCTGACTGACTCATTAACGCTCAGTTCAAACCCTTAGACTTAAGAGTGGACCATATGGTTGCAAATCAATGTCCCAACAGAGGTGACCTTACTAGTTTCAATCCGTGTAGACAGCAGTTGTAAACCATGACCTTCAATACCCTTGGTTGGCAAGCGCATTTTCCCAACTGCAGTGATTGATTTGCGAACGTGTTGGCGCATGTTAACCATGCGCATTCATATAGCCGCAATACACAAACCAATCTCCAACCAAGATGAGCTTGGTTAGAACGCTCGTTTGCAAACGTCTGGTCCACCCATTAGAATGCTGAAATTTCGCATAGAAGTTTCTTTTATGATAATTCATAGAACAACAATTTTTTTTCAAAATACAATGGGATATAACAGTAAGATAAAAAAAAAACCACCGAAAGTCCTTGTTATCAACATGAAATGTATAGAAATGGTCAAGACGAATCTAATGAGCCCAAACTCGATGGGTTTACTAGAAGGCATTCCAAAATTCCATCAGCTACCTCCCAGTTCATCAGGTCCTTGTTATAATGAGAAACGTATAGCACTGATTAAGGCGAATCTAATGAGCCCAAACTCAATAGGTTTACTATTTTAATAAGCAGTCCAGGATCCTCGACCTTCGAGCTCCATCATCACACTAGCTTAATGGCAGAAACCTAGCTTTACGCGAGCGAAAATTTAATTTTATTTTCTATTTCTTTAATTTTAACTTTGTATTTCATTTGTAATTAACCCCTACCTGTATGAAATTGCTGTGCCCGACAGGGTCCATGTGCGCTTATATAACTACTTTTAAGATCCTATAGAACACCATGTGATATAGCAATAAACTGAATTGAATTGAATTGAATTGAAGCCGCTGACAGAAACTGGTTTAGATATATACGTTTTGGCAGTATCTAAATTAGAACGCTCTATAATATAGTGCCTGCAATGCAGTCATGTATGAATATAATTCAAAGGAACAGGTTTCTGAATGGAATTATTATGAACATTTCATGGAACATAATGTGTACACGTGTCGCGTATTATAACCGTGTGATACACAAACTTATGTCGGCCAACGCGAGGTACATTTTCATACAACCCGCCCTTAGGTGATTAAACGCATAGGACCGGTAGTTATGGTGACACTTGGGGAGGTCAATTTCCGGCTTTCGGCAAAAATGATGATGATGATGAATAACGTAAGTCATAACTGGTCATAACCCAGATTATTTAATTCGGTTGAATTGAGAATCTTGAAGCTCGACGGGTCACAAATATAAAGCTAGAATTCTAATAGACCAACACACACGTTGACAACGCCTGATTTGTAAGTAGACCGACGTCGCGTGGCGTAGATCTAATGTAGCTCTACAAGTCTAGTTGCCGTATAAAATGTATGGAGTCCGACGCGCCCAGATCGGCGTACATGGCCCACATGTGCCCAACGTAGCTAGATTAGAAAGACGCACACGTGAGCGACGTCTGATTTGTACGTAGAACGACGTCGCGTGGTGTGGATCTTAGCTCTACAAGTCTAGTTGCCATATAAAATGTATGAACGCCGACTCGCCCTGATCGGCGTACGTGGCCCACGTGTGTCCAACGTAGTTCTACCTTAAAGCGGGAACTAGATTAGACCGACGCACACGTGAGTCACGTCTGATTTGTACGTAGAACGACGTCGAGGGACGTGGTTAAATGTAGCTCTACAAGTCTAGTTGCCAATTTTCTTAATTGTTTTTATTTACCCGTGAGGTGGTTGAGTGGTTAGCTGCTGCGCTACGTCACGGGTTCATGTCTTAGGCGGAACAAATATTTGTCCTAACAGTTGTTCCGGTCTGGGTATTTTGTGTACGTGAGTTTATGTGTTTATGGACGTACCTGCGATGCATGAGTAATTCGTAGTGGTTTTTTTAGGAGGAAATTCATCTAATGCTTTCCTTCGCTTTGGGATGGAGTTCCTTCTCCACCTTAGAGCAAGAGCCCTCGGGCGCCCTCCCGGGCGTGTCAGTCTTTTACTGACTAAAACCACACTTATTTTCCTTCAGTTGCCCTTTGCGTTCCAGGTCCACGAGACCCCTTTTCAAAAGTTATCCCATGGCTCTGATAGGCTTCAGCCCTGTTGGGGCCTTGTACCGGTTTTGCCAACATAACATCTTTAAGGCGCACGTGGAATAAACACTACGCACCGTTGATGACTCGGGTTTCGTCGTACAGCGAGCTACCCATTGATCGCCGTCCGCAAGCTCACGCCACTATGTACTGGAGTGTTATAACTCATAAGAGGAGCTCACGACTTTAGTTCACTAAGCCGACAAGCTTTTAAGGTGCCAGGCAACGTGAAGAGCAGATCCGTCTATGTAAGTACGTTTGCAACTTATCAAAGAAACATGAACTACTAAAGTTCCTAGAAAATCACAGCAAAAAGTGTATTTGAAACAAGTTTAACTTAACCCCTCGAAGGCCGATAACGTTAAGGTAGGAAAGCAAATCAGGAAGCGGCAATTTGTAAAGTGTTTTCCCAAGTGTAAACTGATCCTGGTTGCTGTTTACTTGCCAAACATTTAGTTTTCAATATAATGTTTAGTTACTATAAACTTTCGGACTTAGAAACATTTTGAATAACTTGCGGCCATTTTATGTTGTGTAACCTATTCAATTTAGTTTTTTATACGCATTTAACATCTAAATTGTTGCATCGTGTTGCAGTAGTGGTTCTTTTTTAATTTGTGTTAATTCGTTTCAATAAAAAAAAAAAAAACAATTTTTTTAAATGATTATTATTTTAGACGTAACTTGTGATTATTAAGATTTTTATTAAGAGCGCCTAATCCGAGATACATTTCCGTACGATCGCTTTTATGTGATTATGGATTTATTATACATCTTCTCTTAAAACCACAGATATATTTTAGATATGATCTAGGTTTCTAATGCAATCAAATCATACATTTGTATAAACTAATCCAGTAAAGACGTTAAAATCTGTTATTTTTTTTTTAACATTGGTCCTTTATAATGTACTATGTAATTAAAAAAGTAAACAAAATATGTTTATTGAAACCTTGGCTGTTTGATCGAGATTCTGAATAATCTAAAAACTTGTAACGTTTTTAAAAAAGAATAATATGCATCTCCAAGAACAATTTTTGTAAATATACGTTGAGTGATGGAATTACATAATGCCAACGGAGCGTTTTCTGTCTTTTGTCGCTTTATCTTTTCATTAAAATTAAACATGATGAAACAACAAGCTTATTAACCATGTTTACGTTGAAAATAAACGAATCGGAAAGGCCCTCTTAACATTTCAAGAGACGACTCAATATACTATGCCTGATGCCGTTGCAAGTTCGAATTTCATGACTTTTTCTGCGTGATTCCAGTAGGTATATTATTTATTTTGGTTTTGAATAAATTTCAGAATTAATTATCTAAATCATTGTAATTAAAAATCATAATTACCTTGGCTCAAGAAATCCTTAGTTTCCACATTATCACACTTCACTACAGAGACAAAAATGACGACGTACATCAATGTCAAAACGGTAAATTTGTTACACATTTTGGCTAAATCTTAATAATTTCGGCGAAAAAATTAGTTGATGAACTCCAGACGCCCGCTGGTGTATGACTGATTGGTTACCTGCTTGCATGCCAGGATATAAACTCTCCTATGAAAGACAATGGCCGGTGAGACCAAAGAATCACGACAAAAGAAAGCGCAGGACAACGTGACCGTGCGGTAGAAATGTCGCCCCCGATATTGACACTGCATAAGGACTAATGTTGATTCATTAACGGTTTGATGCTCCCTTGGACATTGTAGTGATAGTTATCGAAGCAAATGAAAGGTGAAAGTGACGATCACTTCCTCCTCATTCGTACAGGACTTCATTATTAATCTAACATTGTTTGGCATAGTACACAATGTAGTATTATCTGGTAAATTGTCAGGGTAGTTATAAATGTGAGAGTAGTAAATGTGGCTCGTGTCCGTTAGCTTTAAGTGTTTCCAATACCATTATTAAAGGTACGTTTAGTCTACGACACTTTATACGGTAAACTCAGTGTATACATCGAGTCTCTGTATGAACCCGAGTGTGCAAGAGACAGTCGTTTTCAGACAGAGACACTCGATATAACATTGAGTGTACCGTATAAAGTGTCCTTGTCTAAACGTAACTTAACAATAAACATTAATTTATTTGGTAGACTACTTTCTTAGTTACCAACTTATTCACTAGATGATATTTCGTTAATTAAACTAATCGTCTATTTCATCAGACTGAAGTATTTTGAATTTAATAACTCTGGTAGTGATTATTCATTGAGAATTTTCAAATGATTAACTGTTTCTATTCTTATCGAATCTACATTAATAGACTTAATTAAAATACCTATCTAATTTACATTTGCACTGAAGCATTAGGTACTAAAAATTAATCATAAAATTTATGTCTGCTGTAAGTTTTGCTTTCATTTAATTGCGCTTCATGTAAGAATAATTAGTGAAAATTATTATTTGCGTGTGTGACGCATAATTAGTAGGCATTAATCAGGAATCTTGTCACGTACAGCGCAGGCGTGGAGAAACTCGCTCGTGGGGCAGCCGCGCGCAACACTGCGCGGGCGCAAGCGCGTGTCCGTGACCGCTGCATGCTAATCAGACACTGTGTTTGGCAATATAGGCCATTTCCTCATCGCCGAAAAATCGAACGTCGTTTTGAACCTATCGCCTAGAATTTTGGAGCAAAATTAGTGCTTTCACACGCCTTTCTGTATTTATCGAGTCAGATGGTTGTCAATTTTGATTTGTTATTCGAGTCGTGTTGTGAACATATTGGCCAATGTATTCGTGTCTCGGTATCTGGCGCTCAAACGCCGTCGGTTGTTAAGATCTTATTCCAAAAAACTTGAGTATTCCTACCGTGTAGTATTAAATTTGATTCGTGGATAAACTTGTTTAACATGTTATCTTACAGTCATCGAATTCCTGTATGTTTTTCTGTAATGTTGAATGTAATATATTAGCTTCTTTGATTTCAGAGATAAAACGGGAGTTAATTTTCATCTATCTTCATAGATAATAACTATAAAAAAATACTTATTTTACAAGTATGAAAATAATTTCACCATTTATAAGTCTTTTTTGAAATATTGCACAATTTTACATTTTCTATCCTTTCACCAAAGTATTCCAAATTCTATTTTTTTTTCCTATCTATATCCGTGTTTAGGTAAAAGAAGTCCATATTTCAAATTTGAATTGAATCGGGCCAGTAGATTTGGAGATAACGTTCTGTGGCTGACAAACAGACAATCAGACTGACACATGGGTCATAGAAAATTGGAATCCTTATAGGATAATAACGGTTCCGTCTTTTCATTCAGACGTACGAAACCCTAGAATACCTATTAGGTCTCAAGTATTGTAACTATTCGTGCATGGTTAATAGTAGACTCGATGATGACAATCGTACATAATTAACTTTTTGCTCTCACCATAAATATGTAAGAATGTCTTCAGAACAAGTCATGCAAAAAGCTATTATTATCAATTCTCCCGTGACACAATATCTGATTCTGTAACTATAATGAATGGGAAATGAAAATCGAAATCAATGTAATACTGAAACAATCGACGCATTATGTTTCTTGACATACGAGTACCATTTGAGTTTGATAAAAACGTTATAACACGTTAGATTGATAAAAAAACGGCTACTTTACTGGCACTTTACTATAACAATAGCTACGCGTCTTGTCATGCAGCAATTAAAAACCGTTTTAAGTCGTAATAAACGTTTATAAAAACGACAAATCGCGCTACTCTTACATTCTCTAATATTGATTGTTTCACACTGATATAATGCTGGTCGCATGCGCGAACGCATGAAAACTGCTAAAATTATATACACATACCTTATTTTACTCATCGTTTTAAAATAACCGTTCTATATCGATTATAATGACTTGACTGATGTCTAGACATTGCTTTATTACTCGCAACTTTCCATTTGAGCGTTACAAAAAAAAGTATTTTGAATCTGTGGCTGCTTTCATATGCTACTGTCAGTCATACAAGGCATATAGCGTGCACAGCTGGTCATTTTTAAACACAATATAAGTATATGCACATCCTCGTCACTAATTAGGTATTTTTTTATGAAATGATTATGCTTTATTATCACGCAAGTATACGAGTATGACATGATATCAATTACACATGCCGATACAAACCTTACGTTATTTTAAGTAGTGTTTTATTCAGTCCGGGTTTTCTTATTTGAAAGTTTCAATGTTACTTACTTACTTATTACTTTTTGTCGTTTTTTTTACGTCAAATAAACTAGCCTATGTTTTTTTTTTAACTTTGCCTCATACTTGAAATAACTCCGATGTCGTGGGATATCGTATTACTCATATGAATTCTCTCAAATCTTTAAACAAAAAAGTCATACCCATTTTTCTATTATAGTGATTAGTAACTTAAAATGATTAAACCCGTAATCGAAACTATCTGAAACTAGTAGATAATCCGAAATAATTTTGTATCAGTAACCGTAACTGAAACTGGTATAATATTATTCCTCTATCCTTATCCGGATAACATCCCTGTTAGGCTAAAAACTCATGAAGCGGTTTTCACCCGCGGCCACCGCGGTTGCCAGCCCGCCACTTCTATAGAATGCTATCTGCATTCTAAAGAAGCTGCGGGCTTGTACACCGTTAAATTTTGGTCGTTTTAATCCCGCGGTGGGTCGATTCGGTACATGAAACACTATCGATTTGTAAAGAGAAAATTAAAACATAAAGTATTTTATTTTAAACTCATATTAATTTACGCATGTACGAAATTAATTTCTTTAAGTAAACGTCACCTAAACGAGGCCAATGAACTGTAGGTAGTTATTACAAAACGACTGACAGCTACCTACAAGGTCATTGACTCGTTTATATAGAAATTAATTTCGTGTGTAAACTGCGGTCTCTTGAGTTTAGAAATAAAGCAGCGGTTTCCTCTACCGTGGCGGGCGTGGTTGAAAACCGCTTCATGAGTTCTTAGCTTTAGAATCCAACGCCAACAGCGACCAACATGCAGTCGAATAATTAATTGTAGGCCTAAAAACACCACTATGACTGACCACTTTCGCCTTTAGTTTAGAATGTTACGGAAGCCATAATCAAACTATTAAGGTCCCTGGTTCTAAGTGTACCGGAAGTACAAACAGACCGAATAACTTGTGGTTAACAGTAAATCTTGTGACTTGAACGATTAACTGTAGATAGATATAGATAGATAGATATATTCTTTATTGTACACCAAAGATACTTAAAATTATGAACTTAAAATTAATTATAGGAATAGGAACTTAAAATTAATAGGGTGTCACAATGGGCGGTCTTATCGCTAAAAGCGATTTTTTATAGACAACCTTTGGATGGATTTGACGGAGTAAAAGATACGCAGGTAGTTCGTGGTGTACTATTTACATATATACAATACATAATTAATAAAATACATGTAACACAATCAATATAATATATATATAGATATATATGAATAAAAGCAGCGAAATAATTTACTTAATGACGTTCAAAAGGAGAGGTAGTGATCCTTAACCATATTTAGCTGGAATTGTATTAGAAAATAGCTTGTCAGCGTCTTTACCCGCTTAACAGACCGAAATCATTCTGCGAAAACGTAGTCTAAGCAAAAAATATATTTATCTCTCACAAAGATCAAATCTATAATGATCACTACATAGTATAAAACAAAGTCGCTTCCTGCTGTCTGTCCCTATGTATGCTTAGATCTTTAAAACTACGCAATAGATTTTGATGCGGTTTTTAATAGAGAGAGTGATTCAAGAGAAAGGTTTATATGTTTAATACGTGTATAATATAATTAATATCACCATTGCACCCGTGCGAAGCTGGGGCGGGTCGCTAGTATTCTATAAAATTGAAATGTATGTTTGCAATATCCAGATTTTTTTTTAAAATTATAAACATTAGAAAAGACATTCGATAGCATAATATTAGGCGAAAGTTACCGCAAGAAATTGCTTTTTTTGTTTTTTTTTAGGGTTCCGTACCTCAAAAGGCAAAAACGGAACCCTTATAGGATCACTTTGATGTCCGTCTGTAAGTCTGTCTGTCAAGAGTTCAAGACCCTTTATTTTGGGAACATGTCGAGTTATCAAGTTGAAATTAAAACCATATGATTTAGGTCTACGACCCCTTCAAGTTGTGAAAAAATGAAACTTCCAAGTTAGTGAAAAAAAAAAAGATTATTGTGTCATTTATTTCGCACGCAAACGTATATTTCAACCCTCTTAAGAGAATCTAAATTCGTAGGATACTTCCCGTTACACAGAGTACACAGAGGTATTTTATTTATTGTGCCGCGTAAACTATAATGTAACTCTACATATATTATCATCATCGTCACCTTCCTGCCGTTGTCCCGTTTTATTTAGGGTCAGCGCAACACGTTATTTTCTTCCATTCTGTCTTGTCGTTACGTTATCAATAACTCCTTTTTCTTTTTCTTTATTCTCTAAAAACAAACTATCTCTACATATTTATGGTAAACTAAAAGATTATCATTATCGGACCTGATGTTTTTGTGTTTTCAATATTTCTTCTTCCTACTTTCACTTGTTGTCTGTAATTGGCTAGATGTAGTATCTATTGTAATTTTCATTCAGTATTTGCGCTCGAGTTGATCAATATAAGATTTTAAATTGAATATTTATTTATTGATTGATTGATTTATTTCAAAAACAATTTACATTGTGTGTGAATATAAAAGCTTACAAACTAGGAACACAAGTAGCAGAAACTAATGACGAAAAAAAAAAAGTTACATTAAAAAATAAACAATAATAAATAAAACAAACAAACAGATTAAATTTGGTTACCATTAAGAATGTCAATAATTAAACATAAAATTTACTAACCACATCAATACATAAAAATAAAATTTACTACCAATGTCAATTGAAAATTAAATTGATTAAGAATGTCAATAAATAAAAAAGCGAGAAAAAAAAAAGTTAATTACAATATTATTAGGTATACATTGAGATTGGTGGTGGTCGCGGGTTTAAACCCAACCAGGCGCAATGCTTTGTATAATTTACTTCATCACCACTGCTCTCAAAAAGGCTGAATATGTTAAATGTATAATTATTTTTTTTAGATATTTTTTTTTATTGCGTAAAATCATCTAATGACATCTCCCGCCCTTGGGCGGAGTGGGAGATAGTGTCAGACTTTTAGGTACTGACTAAAAAACCCACCCCATTCCTTAATTGCCTTTCGTACCAGGAGCAAGCCTTCCTTTCAAAAACAGACCTCCTACGGTTTGCTGATAACTCCTTGAGGCGCGTGTGGAACAGTACGCGCCGTCGCCGACTTGGGCTCGGTCCGGACGGTTACTGGACGGTTGGACAGCGAGCTACCCATTGCTCGCCGTCCGCAAGCCCGCGCCTACGATGGCCAGAAATCGGGATCGGAATCCCGGCGGCGGCTGCGACTTGAGAGCCGTAGCCTCACGCGGTCGGCCTCATCCTTTGCTAGCATTACTGCTTCGCGGAAGGAAGCAACCGCCTGCTACTCCTCTTTGTCATGGCCCTATACTAAAGCCCGGCGCGAGAGATCGCCGCCTCCGATCGACCCTACTAATATACGGCGATGTTCTGCCCCAGCGGGGCACACCTCTACCGTGTCCTTCGGACAGACCACGCAACGGTGACACCCGGGCGTTGCTTCCGCACGAATCCGGTACAGGAACTTCCCGAACTTACCATGTCCGGTGAGAACCTGCGTCATGCAGAAGGTGAGAACGCCGCGAGGTTTTCCAGCCACGCCTCAAAGAGAGGACTTACTGCCACGCCGGCTAGTATTTAATAATTGCGTAATATTTATGTAGAAGCTGGAGAAAGTTGAATTATAATAATATTTATTTTTCGTTACATATATTTGGAAAACTGTCTAGATTCGATAGAAAGTTGTAAACCTCTAACTTTGACCCTTTGCTTTCTGACCTTTTAAAGAAAAAGTTGAAAAGTGTAAGTCGTGTAATTTTGCAAGTTGTTGAATTAACCTTTAAAGTTGCTCGGGAATGCTGTATGTTAACAGAAACTTGCGGTATTTTATTACACACTCACGTCTGTAAGCATCTACACTCTGGTATCAGGAATTCACCTAAAAGGAACTCCAGGGGTATAACAAATTCTATACCTACTCCTTAAAGATTTTTTTTATTGTTATAAACTAGTGCTTGACTGCGATCCTACCTAATGGTAAGCAGTGATACAATTGTTGAAAGTGAATCGCACTAGTTTATTAACCCTATTTGCCAGGGTTTGGTGGTGAATGTGCGACCTTGGCGGAATCAATGCGAGAATGTCGACGAATATATCCGACGTAGGAGGTTTAAAGGTTGAGAGCCTGTACACTCTAGCTTTGAAGACACCTAAATAAAATTACAATTGGGTGGTGTAGCAACTACTAAGAAGCAAGGACATAGTGCAAAGGGATATCGCAGTTCAGAAGCTTGAAACTCTTTTTCTACAACACTTAAAAAAAAACCCCACGTACTTATACTTAGGCGTCCGGAAAACGTACCTAGAAGACACAGTAGTGTGGTATAGAACGAAAATGCTAATTCTAAGGCCATAGAACGAGCAAGTCTTCTGGTCACGCAGTCTTTCATTGCCAGTCAAATGAAGCTTTGATTAGATATTTATTGAAAACCGAGAAAGTTAAACCTATATAGTGAAAGTGGCATAGAAAGATTACTGAGCTACGAAATACACTCGTTCTACCACACAACTCGATCTACCACAGTGTTAGGCCTACCTATACTAACACTGGTAGATCGAGTTGTTGATATCCAGTCACCATTAATCTTTGATAGTAACCAGCCTGAAGACTGAAGATTATGTTTCTGCCCATTCCATTAGCATAATTTAATTTGCCATCCAAACACAATCAAGTTGCTAATTTTAGGTAAGTATTTGTATTTTTACTTTTTATGTTTATTTTTTATATATTATGTGTTTCCTACTTTGTACAGAAACTTTCTTTTTGTTGGTAATAACTGTAGTTAAGGCGGAACAAGCCACTAAATCATTTTGATAAAACGCAACTTCCACCTATCCGGAAATATTTCAAACCAACTACTTTGGGGAAATATAATCTTCGATAAAGTATTTTTCGTTCGCGTCAAAACAACGCTTTCGCCTGTTGTGGCGATGCACTTAGCATTTGGAGCGAGTAGCGAGTAGTGAGGGAACCTGCTTTGGCGTCAGTTCAACCGCAGCGATGCGCCCGCTCACCGCACTGCTCCTACTGGCCGCGAGCCAGTGCGTGCACACACACCAGCTTCCGCGAACGTCGCGCGAATACCTCGACACCACGCTGCACGCGCTCCTAGGACAACACTACGAACCAGTACAACGTATTTTCTCTTGTTCACGCGATCTAGGACCCACAAAATGTCTCAGTGCTCTAAGTGTTTGGCGAGCAGAACGCGCTATCGAAGCGTACGCCAAAGATCCCGCCACCCGGTTCAACCTGACTGAGGATGTGGAACAGTTCTCGTGGATGCAGTACAGTAATACCACCAACGAACAGTTATATTCACAGTTATATGATGATACCAAGAAATTGCTACAGTTTCGGTCCCTGAGATTCAACATAATACCCGGCTATAACTTACGACTGGGTTCTAAAGGAAATGGGACCATGAAAGTCGACATTTATGCAAGTAAGTTTATAATTAGACTATTTTGGAATTCCATCTTATAAGCATAAATGAACTTTAATGAAGTAATTATTACAGAGGTAAATAAATACTTTACTATTGAAATATATTTAATAATATAGTGCCTCACAATTAATTACGTTAACAAGTTGTTTTTAACCTCTTCTGTTTCTTCGATACATGTATAGTGTGTTAATAAAAAAAAGAGAATTTAAATAAATCACATCACATGGCAATATGAGTCGCAGCTCTATGTAACCATAACATGATAATAATTATCATGTTATGGTCATGTTAGAGTCACATAACTCCAATTATGTTAATTATTAACATAATTGGAGTTATGTGACTCTTAAAAAGTGGAACAACAGTAAAATATTGGAAAGTTACTTCATTTCACTTGTTTTTATTTTCAGGTGACTCCGCAGAAACTGGTCGAAGTAGCATGAAGAAATTAAAGAAATATGCGTACAAGTTCGCGCCAATGATGTTAGTGCCAGGCCTGGTGATGTCAGCCATCTTCCCTTTCATTCTGCCAGGACTGAAAATGATGACGCTAATGGTTGGTATGATGAACAATATGGCGCTGATGGGAGCCATATTTACTATCCTAAGGAACAATGCGTTCAACGACAAGTATGAACACAAGGTGGTGTACGTCAACGATGGATACAACAATGAGAAGTACGCGGCAACTAACATTGAAGAGCATGTCCATTCAGATCACTTTGGACTACTATACGATGATGCCAAGAGGGTCCCTAAGCATGAAGATCACCAGATATATGGAGAAGATTTTGACCATGTAGAAAACGTACCAGCTTTCTCTGTTAACCCAGAATGGCTGAAGGCATACGCTGATGGAAAAATGCTTGCGATCATTGGTAAAGATAATAAAATCTATGATGTAAAACATTAGACGCAAATAAAATAGGTACTTTATGTTCTTACGCCTATAAGATGTAAACTTGCCAGTTCTGTTTATTTATTGATTTAATTCCAATGCTTTAATATTGTCTAATTTATTTTTTGTTTTAAAGATATCGTGTTATAAATGTGTGTGTACACGTATTTGTAGGATTAAGTATTGTTTATTTATTAAATTTAAGTAAGGTAGACATTCATTTAAGTTTACACTAAACTTGTTTATGTAACATAGCATTCAAAGAACTCATTAGTTCACATATTGTTTCATTTTTTTTGAGTCTTTCATTTTAAATGATGTACTATGTACATACATTAATTATAAACATGTCACTTGTTTTTTTTTTTAATATTTATCTGTGGTATGTCAGGGTGGGAACATTGTAGTCTCCGTAAACTCGAGCCGCTTTATTCCAAAACGCGATCTAAAATAGTTCCGGGACTATTATTAGGTTTAATCCCGATTAAACGCTATCTAAATGTAGTTTTCGGGATTATTACTAAATTTAATGCCAATTAAAAGCGATCTGAATGTATTTCTGGGACTATTATTAGGTTTAATGCCAATTAAAACTAGTAATGGTCCCGGAACTATTTTAGATCGCGTTTTGGAATAAGGCGGATAGTATTTTTTTTCTATTTAGATCCCCGTTGTAGCTTTAGATCAGTGGTTTCCAATCTGTGATCTGCGTGTTAGTAGTGGTCCGCAAGAGTTTAAATAGTCCACGAAAGATTTATAACTTTCAAGCTTTCCATATGAAAAGTAAGATTGATGCGAACAGGTTCTAAATTTCTATGAGAAATATTTTATTTTTTATAATAATGGTGGATAAAACAACAAAGAAATCAAAATAGTAACTGTTCAAGAAAAAGTTGAGAACCTGTAGACTGACTTGTGGCCTTACCATGACGTTTTACAATATGAAATGTGCGAGCAAGAAAAATGGATGGAGCTATACACCCTATACACCGTTAAATTTTGGTCGTTTTGATCCCGTGCAAGGTCGATTCGGTACATGAAACCCTATCAATTTGTAAAGATAAAAATGAAAAATAAAGTACTTTTATTTAAACTCGAATTATTTTACGCATGTACGAAATTGATTTCTTTAAGTAAACGTCAGCTGATCGAGGCCAATTAACTGTAGGTAGTTAGTAAGCAACGACCGACAACTCCCTACAAGGTTTTATAAACTCGTTTACTTATAGTAATTAATTTCGTACATGCGAGTATTAATTCGAGTTTTGGAAAAAAAGTGCTTTATTTTTTAATTTTCTCTTTACAAATCGATAGTGTTTCATGTACCGAATCGACCCTCCGCGGGATTAAAAGGACTAAAATTTAACGGCGTATACTCGTAGCTCTAACCCTAATGGATCATGTTAAGACACCATGGTACGCTCTTTAATCCTTTTTGGCTGGTCTACTTATTTATAGATAAACACTATTTTATGAAAAAAAAAAAATTTTTTTTTTTGAAGTGTTCCCTTTTTAAAGTGTGAAGTTCTTTGCGGCTCTTCTCCCATAGAATGCCACCATTTGAAACCAATCATAAGCTTTTTAAGTTATATAAATGCCAATATAGGTAATGTACTATGTAAAAATTAAATTTTGAGAACAAGTTTGAGTTTCAAATAAAATTATTAGATACGGGCTCTTTTAGTGTTGAATTAAATAGATTGTAACCACAGCACAATCAGCTTTATAATGTACCCACTGCTGGGCCTAGGTTCTTCTTTCTAGGAGAGGCAATTGGTCCACGCGGATACAGAAAAGTTGGTGACTATCCATGTTTTCAAATTTCTAAGACATACCAACCGGTCTTCACTATGTTTTTTTTACACCGTTTTGAAAGAAGTGTCGATGAAATAAATTGGGTACCTACTCAAAGCAAAGCTTGCCTGGGTTGTAACCCACAATGTAAGTCATAAGTTGGGCCCGTTATCACTGAGCCATCACTACTCTTGTAAGCTAGATAATTGTCTATTATCTGTTACGATAGAAACTCAATCAAAATATTCACAACTTTCCTAATTATTATGAAACTTTAGTTGTTGCCAGTCAAGCTTCCACTTAATAATAGTCTACCCATTTTAATGTTGTATTGAAGTTCGTAAAATAACTACATAATAACTACTTCTAGTTTAATACTACTTGTTAAATACCTGAGTGTTAATTCATACAATATTGTTGTTAGTAATTTTGCTTATTATACACCGTAAAATTTTGGTCGTTTTAATCCCGCGGAGGGTCGATTCGGTACATGAAACACTATCGATTTGTAAAGATGAAATTAAAAAAATTGGTAATTTTTCTAAAACACTAGTTAATATACACATGTATGAAGTTAATTTCTTTAAGTAAACGGGTCAATGACCTTATAGGTAGTTGCCAGTCGTTGCGTACTAACTACCTACAGTTCATTGGCCTCGCTCAGCTGACGTTTACTTGAAGAAATTAATTTCGTACATGAGTAAATTTATTCGAGTTTAAAAAAAAAACTACTTTATTTTTTTTATTTTCTCTTTATAGATCGAGTGTTTCTCGTACCGAATTGATCCTCCGCGGGATTAAAACGACTAAAATTTAACGGTGTATAAGATAATCAGAATACTTTTAAGACATGATAGTATAAATAACATAGGTCGTTACTAAGCGAACCCATCAATTGTAAAAAAAGGCGTTATTATTACTTAAAACTTTCAGAGTTCCAACTTCTTACCCTTAAATAGATTTTAGAACCAAATATTACATCCAAATATAGTTTGGTAGCTTCTACAAAAGTTCTCATTAATCTTGAAATAACAATAACAATCCAAGTATTCGTATGCATTCCACATCCTTTTTTGACAAGTCGTTTACTGTTCAAGCAGCTCGTCTGTGGAATGCATTACCCATTGAAGTAAGGCGTGCTGAAACGCTATCAGCCTTTAAAACAATGGTGAAGGAACATTACCTCTCACTATAATTTTTTTTATTCTCCTTTCTCAATTTTATATTTGATATTTATTAGTATATTAATTGATATGGTATATATGTATTTTTATTATTATATGTATTTAATATTATTTATGATTTTTGTACACTGATCGCCCCAAATCTATCTCCTCTTGTTTCAGTCCATCCTAAGGTTTTCTGTAAGAGATTGCCCTGTGCGATAAGACCGCCCATTGTACACTTAGTTTTGTAATATTTATCCTGTCCACATTATGTGGTGTACAATAAAGCATATCATAAATAAATAAATAAATCTAAAGTTTTAGTTTTAACCATAATACTAATTTAGAAATAAATCGTAAGATTTTTGTTATTCTTTCAATGTTTTTATTATTATTATTGATAGACTCGCGTTTAATCACTATTTCATCGATAGTTAGCGATGACGTGACCTGATTCATCACCATCTTCCTGCCTCCCATAATATTACCTACTATTGTAACTATTCTCTTTTTACTTATCTTAAATTCATTATTAAGCAATATACTGACTAATTAGGTCCAGTAGCGGATTGCGGAAATACATTATACGATTTATGAGTTTTGCCCCATGAAAAACATCTTATTGTGAACATGGCTTGTGGATAAAAACAGGCTAGTTCGCTCTCACCAATGAAGTTATATCGTCTGAGGCCAATTGAAATATTGATTTCTTCTTCTGCGCATTTAATTTGATTTTATTCACTTCGATCTTATTGGTTTAATACCTACTTTCACAATATCGCCAGAAACTCCTTTAAAATTGTGTATTTTTAAAATGCCCTTTTTTCTCTTACATGATCTTCCTCGAATCTTTTCACACTGTCGTTCTCTGACAGTTTTCTTTTCAGATATATTGTTACCTGGGTGCATCGATAGGACGCTGCAGCTATCGCTGCGCCATCTACCGGCTAATCAAGACACCTGGTGCACTTACAGCAATCCATTAGAGATAAATATTCTTTACTAAGCCTTAATAGCGCCATCTATCAATTCTTTGAGACATTAGTAGTGCAATAATAATTTATGTTAGTTATTTATATTCTTGCAATAATTGATTACCTTGGAAATGTTACTGTTAATCACATCTGATTATAATGTTTTAGTTTATACACCAATAGTTTGTACTAATATAATTAATTGTAATAAGTTTGTCAATTTATGTGACTTATTCAAATATTTCGTGAGAGCGACGTTTGTAGAGTGGCTGGATTTTCTCTTATATCGTGAATTTGTGTAAAACTGTGTGAAATATATGAAACCTGAATGATGTCACTTCGTTTGATTTCCCACCTGAACTCCTATCACAATATCTTACAATACTTCGTATGCTTTTCTTATCGTTATCCTTTAAAAACAATATATCTAAATACCTTTTCGACACTCATAAGTATTACGAGACTAAGTGTTGTAAAGATTGCACTATGTATTCTCAATGAAAGTGAATGCGTAGAAATTTAGCCTAGATTTAAGAGGATTAGTAATATTCAAATCTCATCATTATTATATTTTGACCCAAGAGGAAGACATCATGAGGTTTATTACAATAAAACGGAAGACTAACGATTCACTATTTATTATTAAAATATTAAGATTTAATTTACAAAATGAGTTATACTAAGGATATTTCTATTATCATGCGGATTTTATTACGCATGCGGATTTGCTCCGCATGAGTACGTCCTTTTGATTTATTGTAACGTACCTATTGTAATACATCAAATAAGCTCGCGAGACGCGTACGGGTCGGGGCAATTCCGTAGGCGTGATGAAATCCACGTGTTAATAAAAACACCCTTAAGCCCGCACTTAATCCGGAATAATTATCTCCCGAGTGAGGGCTTTATTAACAACTTGTAAAGCAGCTTTCCATTCCAAATGTTACGCTGCTAAATAAATTAAAACTTACGACAAGTTTGTGTCAAGTTTCACTAAGAACCTGAAATATTTTAAAATTAACGTCGTTTAATTGGTTGTAAAATATATTTACTTCTAATTCAACGTGACGCTTCTCAGGCTCTTAATAAAGTAATAAATTAAAAAATAAATATCCTTAACAGTCACCAACAGAACAGTATCACATACAAAATGTACGAAATATACTAAATACTAACATAGTATTAGATATATATGATTCAGGCACTTAATAATTAATACCTACCCACAATCTCTTGTGTATATTAATTACTTACTTAGTTATCCTTACGCAAATTAATTATCGCTTCGAATATCTAATAATACAGAACATGAGAATGTACTCAATTCTTCTAAGGATGTGTTCCATCATCATTTGCAACAAAATCAAGACAGTTCGTAAGTACTTTAATATGCTTAGTATACTTTTACATTACATTCACGATTTGTTATTTACAAAATGATATGATTTTTTTGTTTGGTTCTCTTTAACATTGGACTCATTTATAAGCAACATAATGTTTTTTTTTTTTATCTGAGCGATGTGTACCGAAAGGATAGCACGCATTGAACGCGCGTAATATGACTAAGGAATATTACAATAACATTTAATAATAAAATGCTCACAAAATACAATAACAGTCTGTCACAAGAAATAGGTAAAAGGACGTTCATTTGTACAGAAAAAATAAAGCAAATTCCATAACTTGAGGAATCTATTCAGTTTTTCTGTGGACGATTTCTGCAAATTGTTTCTCTTCTTCGGTCATGTCGGTGTCTTCCCAGCCCCATATGGGTTTCTCAGGGTGGTAGTGCTCTCCTTCCTCTAGCTTTTCCTTAGTCCACGGGTGTGTTCCATCCCCTGTCCTATTTACTCTCTGTCGGATCATATCGGCAGACACTGTTTTCAAATCATAGGCCAAACCTGTGAAAAAAACGTATTTGTTTTATCTCTTTGTTTGAAAATCTGATCGTAATTTAAATGGACTATTTTATTTGTATTTATAATTTAATAGCAACAATCAGCGTTACATGTGTAGGAAACATCACATTTACGAACTGTGCGTGCCTTTAATCTGATAAACTTCCGATATTAGCGTACGCAAAAGCCCATGAATTTCTATCTCACAAATGGGCCGCAAAAATTACAAAATTAAATACAATACTACACTGCGCTTTCGGATGCATGGCAAATATTAAAGCTAAATTTGCGCAAACAAATCAACCTGTAACAACTTATTCCTAAAGTAAGCCTTTTTCTTTGTTTTTTAAAGCATATTAAGGGAACTTTTCACATCAAAAGAATATTATACAAAGACATCATTATGACATTCATTTTGATATTAATTTATGTCTTGTTTTCATAACATTTTCAAAATTCCTGAATGCAGCTGAGTGCCAGAATTTTCCATAGCCCAGTAACTGGTGATACGTGATACGTATTACCTTTTGGCAAAACTCGTGTTAAATTATCTGGTTTCTGACTGTCAGATAAATAAATGATAGCACGGAGCAATAGTTTAAGAGGATCCTTCCTGTTATGCCATCAACATGTTTATGGTTTAGAAGCTTGTGGTTTCATCTAAAGCAATGTTTGTTAAAGAACCAACGCGAAACGCCTGAACGCTCTGTTGGAATTTGGTAAATCCGTGACTCTCTCAAATATTTCATAAAATATGTTCCAGTAAAACGTGTTGTTTAAAAACCTTAAAAGTTATCGTCATTCAAAATCTCGAGTAGCTAAATGTGCAAGATTTCTATATTTATATTTTCTTTACTTTTTTCATTTATGAGCCCTATAATTTTATAAGTTCACGCAAAATACCAGATTTTCAGAGGTCTCCAAGATAATTAATCTATGTTTCCAAAATATCTAGAGAACAATTTGTAACAACGTCGTAGTCACTAAGAGCTATGGTTTGTAGGGAAATTTATCTCGGGTTGGACGTTCTTAACTTGATTTCCGAGGGTATCTCAATATGTAATGGATGGCCATAAATGTACAGACTAATCTCTGCAAACATCGTATAATTCGAAAAATCGACCCGTATGGCTGATAATTTACCTACTTTAAGGCGAGCTTCTTCATTAATGTTAACTTAAGTTATACCAAGATAATTCTTACCGTGATTAGCGGCGAAGTCTATTAAGGCCGTAGATAAGTTTGTGCTGTAATTTCCAAGTTCCGCCGCTTTATAATCCCAAGGGAAAACATGGTGATAGTTATGCCATCCTTCGCCGAACGCACAGATTGCGACCGCCTTGTTGTCAGTAGCGCCTATGGTTCTGGAATAGCAATAAGTTGCGTTATTAAAAGAGATTTATTTATTTTTTCTCAAGGGGCTATTTTTAGAAATGATAAAATTTTCAGAAACTGGAAAATGAAACTGTTTTTGTCGAGATTATAAAGGCCTATACTTTGTAGGTCTGTGTAGGTTTTTCAAAAGACCTGGCTGTACAGATTTCTAATTAGCATTGTGCATAAAATTTATTTCTGTTATAATGACGTTAATCACGTGGAACGTTTCAAGGCAGTTTCCGATAATAGGTATTTTTTTTTTTTTTTTTTTTATTGGTAGGTAAAATCATCCAATGACGAATCCCGCCCTTGGGTGGGGCGGGAAACAGTGTCAGACTTTTACTGACTAAAAAACCTACCTTTCCATTCCTTGCCTTTATCCTGGGGCCTTTGGTGACAGTCTCACATAACCTTTGGCCCCAGTAGGCTTCGGCCCTGCTGGACCCCTACAGCTTGCTGACAACTCCTTGAGGCGCGCGGGAACGGTGCGCGCCGTAGACGACCTGAGCTCGGACCGGTCTGTTACCGGACGGACGGACAGCGAGCTACCCATTGCCCACCGTCCGCGAGCCCGCGCCTACGGTGGCCGGAAATTGGGATCAGAAACCCGGCGGCGGCGGCGGCGTGTCCGCCTTTGCCTAAGGCGGTCGGCCTCCTCCTTTACTAGCATTACTGCTTCGCAGAAGGAGGCGACCGCCTGCCACTCCTCCTCGCTCCGGAGCATGGCTTGAACCAAGCCCCGGCGCGAGAGATCGCCGCCGATCGCCCCCACGAGGACACGGCGCTGCTCTTCCCAAGCGGGGCACACCTCGACTGTGTGCTCCACCGTGTCCACCGGGCGGTCCGCACAGTGGCGACACCCGGGCGTCGTCTCCGCACGAATCTTGTACAAGTACGGACCGAACTTGCCGTGTTCGGTCAGCACCTGCGCCAACCGGAAGGTGACGACGCCGTGGGGCCTTTCCAGCCACGCCTCAAAGAGGGGCCTTACCGCCTCGATCGTGGCGTGCCCATTCCGATAATAGGTATGGATGTACCTGTAAGAGGATGTTTAGGAAACGGTGTGTTTAGTGCAGTGGTCCTCAATCTATAGGTAATGTATAATGTTTAAATTTCTATCAGAAATACCTTTTGTATTTTTTAAGACACTTTTGATTTTAAAGAATATTTACATTTGACTACTTTGTCAAACACAAATCATTATTTTATTTAAATTAAAACATTAAAAGTGTCTCGCAGGATTTAAGGCGAGGTTGCACTAATTTTGAAATTTTTGAACACAAAAATAAAAGAGAAAACCATGTAAAATGGGTGACTGGTAATTAGTGAATGATACTTAAACACGTGATTGTAGTCACGATAACAAACAACTTTTACTATAGGACCAAAGCTGAAAACGCGAAAAAAATTTTGCTGGTCAGTACATTTATGTTCGCCTAACTGGTCAAAATGTACTGAACTTGGCTGATTTTTTTCGCAATTACAGGTTTGGTTCCATAGTAAAAGTTGTTTGTTATCATGACTACAATCACATGTTTAAGTATCGTTCACTAATTACCGGTCACCCTATATATTTTTTTAAACTGACCATATACCCAATCACTGGGTAAAAATCAAATTATAATAAAATTAGTTGGATCGATAAAAAATATCACGAATCTGACCCTAACTTACGATTTCAAGCGATATCTACGAGATTACGTCACGGTCATATTTGAAAGTTACATAAACTAATAAAGCTTGATTTTAGGGTTTCATACTTCAATACGAAAAAACGAACGAAAGCACAACCGCGGGACAAAATCGAGTTTTGCATAATGTAATTGTAGATAGAACGTAATTTCGATTAAAATTATTTGTCACATTCCCAATACAATTCTTTCAAACACTTACATTAAGTAAGGCAATAGTGAATTTCTGTAACTGATGAAATAAATAGACTGAAACATCAGGACGTTGGTAATTAGTAGTTACATAACTAACATCACGCGATCAACTACCAATACGTTAACTTACACATCGAACGTGAATTAAAATTTATGTTAGCAATTTTAAATGGACTTGGGTTTTCCTTCATTTGTAACTGTAGGTACCATCGACATCAAAAGACGAAGAAGACTTATTCAAAAGAAAAAATAAGTAAACAATTTGATTGTAAAAAATTATTGGAAACGAAATATAAATTGTTCTTCTATAGCGTATTGTTATGATCTTCTAGGTATCTATCTGATTCTATATCATACCACCCTTTTTTTTCTTTTGACGTGGCATGTCATTAAATAATTCGGCTCGCTGTGGATGGAGCGAAAAGGGAGTATCAGGCGTTTATTGGCATTCAAAACCCACTTGTGTTTTTTGGTAGTCCTTTGCGTTCTTAAGTCATGGTAACTAATTCAAATAAT
This sequence comes from Leucania comma, assembly GCA_958295575.1. Lineage (NCBI taxonomy): Eukaryota > Metazoa > Arthropoda > Insecta > Lepidoptera > Noctuidae > Leucania > Leucania comma. Next base: position 10,997,143 of record OY282469.1, read on the forward strand.
TCCGCAGCATCATCGCCCCCCCTTAATTATAGCGTTAATTTCACTTACTCCCTTTTCTTTTATGTCATTCCTCATACTATCAATCCATTTTACACTCCCAACTCTCCCTCTCCATCCATTATAATGTGATTTTCGTCATATAGCATAAAAAAAAACAATTGTAATTGCTGTTTCGAACATCAAATCCTTTTGTGTCTATGAAAATTCAACATCAACTTTCGATGTTGACTGTAACTGTTACAATATTATTGCGTTCATGAATTTGCATTATAAATCACCTATTTCATTTGTGTTTGTTACATTTTTGTTTATTGCCCTATTTAGGTAATATCGTCGTACACGTGTACTCTATTTTTTTGAGGGTTTTAATGAAATTATAAATAATTTAAACCTCTTTTCTGATCAAGACAGTGTATCTAATGTAATATATTAGTAAGACATGTCGTTCTTAAATGGCTTCCACAATTATTCCTCAAAGGAAATAAGATAACTAAAGTAGAAATGATTATAGCAAACTTCATCGTAAAACACAACTTACAGGATACTCTAGTGCGCGGTTAACTATATGCCATTAATAACAAAGTACACATAATAACAATAACAGAGTTCATTAATCAGTAAGTTAACCGAGCCGTAACCGGGTCAAGAATTCGCTGCATTTTTTCTTTAAACTTTCACCAAATTCCGACCGATCCAAAGTGAAACGTTGAACACTTACTTGTCGTAGGGCCTATTGCCCCAGATGTGGGCGGCGGAGTTGACGAGCCAGGTGAAATGTAGGGCCACTGTGTATCTGGTGATGGACGCCACGTACCACGAGACCCAGGGGTTCTCGCCCCAGAAGTAGACGGGGATCCAGGCGGGAATGATAAAGCAGAGGATTGGCATCACCACAAGATATGTTCTGGAAAGAAATTGTAAACAATTTTAAGATTTAGCATTCAAGAGGACTGAAACCGAATTTTTAATTTAATCCGTTCTAATACAAACAACTAACACCATTGGTATTTGTTTCAACTCATATTTAAAAACATGTTCAAATATATAAGTTAAAGTCAGTAAAAATGCTTTATGTGTAAGAGCTTTAACTGAAAAAAAAAATACAATAATATCAGAAAAAACAAAATAATTCATATTTTAATTACAAACTAAACTAACCTTAAACCTATACCCCCTAACAAACCTAAACTAACAAGGAACTTTACACGAAAATAATTGTATCTGGAGATTCTTGTTAACTTTGAGTACTTTGTTAAGTTTCTTTAAAAGATAACATAGCAAAAGCTAAGGTAAAGTAAAATTAGCTAGTATCTCAATCCGGTTCATAAACTTATCAAGAATCTTTAGTAATTAAGTTTTGAAATATTTGTCAGTCGATAGTTTACAAAGCGACTACTCATAAATCATCCGCGGAAATTCATTTCTATTGTATTTTTAGTCATTTGTACATTAATATGTATATTACGTATTGTAAATATTCGAAAATAGCTATCTTGACGGGTCTTAAGGAAAAATCTTATTTATACATAAGACGCAATGTACTTTATTCTTTATTCACAAAACTTAATAATCATACTCAAATCTTAAATTTTTCATATTCCATTTTGTTCTTGGCAACTGTCGATCTAATTCTCGATCTTTCAATTCTCATATTTATATAGCGTTCAAATTCAAGACGCAATAGGTACCATCTCAACGACAAAAGCTCCTTGAAAACATCAAGAATGGCTTTTGTGAAAGAGATATTGGTAATATTTATAAAGAAATCTTAGATTGAACAATATAAAAATAAAAATAGATATGTACATAATATTTATACTTAAGTACTACAAAAGTGTTTGTGATATTGTGTGAAATATTAATCACAATTCAAGGACACACAGTTTTTATAAATACTACAATTTCTTATAATTTGCTTTGAAGTTAACTTTCTTCTATAAATTTTATCATAATGTCAAAGAGATATTTACGGGAAATATTAAAATGTAATAATAGCTCTGTTAGTCATAGTGATGGTAATTTGTTAAATATATCTGGCAATAATAATAGTGCGACATGCTTTAATAATTTGACAAATTTTAATTTTATCTTCTAGTCAACATTTTTAATTTATTTGATTGTTTAATTGTGACATGTACCATCAAAGACACTTCGGCTTGACTATCACTAAGTTCATTTTTGCTTGTACTGTAAACGAAAACTTCAAAGGGCCAAACCCTATAAAGTTTTCGTTTGACGCCGCGCCACAGAATTTAAGCGATTTTTTTTAAGTGACCAGGCAGAAATGACCGTGATCTTAAATATTAATGCCCATTAATCTAAGAAGTATCGTTTGACAGTTCTGACAGATTAAAAATTATAGTAATCGATTCTTAAGAGATATTAATTTTAATATTTTGTACATATTTACTAATCGATCCAGTGACATATAAATCTGTTTTTACAGTACAAGCCCGTAAAAGCCCGTTCTTGGTATATCTTAGATTTTACTAGTTGTTTTTTTTACTAGTTAATCTTAGCATAGCAACGTGTGTAAATCTCTGATTTTTTTAAGAGAGTGTTAAATTTTATTTTCGGGCTTTTCCGTTCCATCTTAACCTATCCAACATTGTAGGTCTTGAATTTTGTAGTTTAAACAGAGGTTCAATAATTTAATTTAACCGAAATCTTAAACCTAAATTTGATTACAACACGAGCGATTTTACCTAAAAAGATCTACTTAAAATAACAATAAATTACATATTGATACATATGTATAATATTAATTATGCTTTTTCGTTGATCGTGGGATGTCAGCTGAAATTAAGTGATATTAAATAGTAAAAGACGCTTGGATTAAAAATGGCTTTTTTATTGATAAGTTGTAACAAAAAGTAAAGGACTTTCTACATGACTTTGAAACAAAGTCTAGACAAATCATGTTGTACACAATAAATAATTATATTGGTTATTATGTTGTGTTTGAAAGATTTTTTTTTTTTTTTGTTGCAGACAGATTTATCTAGTGATATCATAAAAATAGCGTCATAATTTCATAGTTTTACGGAAAAAATAATTGCAATAGTGTGAGTTACGCTTATACAAAGTTATTTCGGCTTGAAAAGTTTGAAATGTCAAACGGTACTTCTTAGATTTGAATTACCTTTAATAACATTATGGTTATGCTAGTTTTAATTTTTGTAATTTGAATGTTGTTTTAATAATTATTATTTGTTTTATTAGAATAATATTCTACCAATATTATAAGTAGGAAATCATTTTGATTCGCATGATTTTTCTATTGTTAAAATCATAGCATTTTCCACATCTCTGACATTTACAATACATTTCTCGGAAAAATGTGAGAGATTCGTTGTGACATCCCGACGCAAGAACCAGAAATTATATTAGTAAGGAGATGGGGCCGGTACTCAAAATGGTGGATGATTCTATATCCTACAAGTAGTTTGAATTCGCATTCCATCTTTGAAACAACTCTCTGTGAGCTCTTAGAAGGAGAGCTACAGTATATATTTAATATTATTATAATATTCTGCAACTTTGATACAATACAGTCTCAAACTAAGTAGAGCTTTACTATGAGTACTAGACAACTGATAAACACACTTATCTATTTATTTATAAATACATTTAGATAAATTATACCCAGACACTAAAAATTAAAATTAACTATTGCTAAATATATTATACATCGGCACTGCTATAATTTCTGAAAAAATAAATCCACCGCTGGACAAATCCTTCAACAACTCTCGCAAAATCAATCAGTCCTTTGCTTTTCCGCAGTCCACCAGTTAATTAATCCTATATAACTAGGAAGCTTTTCAAAACTACAACTTCAAATCCGCGATCGCCACTCCACAACCTGTTGGCCCCGTCTAGCTGCCATTCGATCTACGCAATATGTCCTGTCCGACAAAAATGGTTTGTCAACTTACTTCTTTTGGAACATAACAATCGGGTCTTTTTCCAGGTCGGACATGTCGACGGTGGCGCCCTTCTCGAATACATCCTTGTGTTTGCGCACCATCAACCAGCCGATGTGAGAGAAGAAGAAGCCTCGCTTAGCGTTATGAGGATCTGCATCCGTTTCTGTAAACTTGTGGTGGACTCTGTAGAAGAAAAAGATTATTATTAGTCAGTTTATCTTTTTAAAACTAACTTTCCTGCTAGTTTCTAAAGCGAAATGACTCTATGGACTCCTTGTAGACCGAGTTGTTGATCCCCCTGCGTACACGCGCCTCTAAAGTAGGTGATCGACGTACGAGTCTATACCGCGGTTTTAAAACACGTCGGTTTTACTCGTGGCTCGTTGGTGCTGATCAACTAGCGAGTAAAACCGTTTTAAATGATGACCTGAGTAAAAAATAAAACAAACACAACGAGCCGCGAGCCAGGCTCGTTGTTCGTATTGCAATGATACATCGGCGAGCTTTACCGACGAGTCAAGACCGCGGTTTTACTCGACCGTCGATCAGAACCTTAAAAGATTTCAGTAAAACTGTTGGAGCCCGAAACCTACTGGGGCCATGGGTTGACTTCTGAAAAGGAAATCCGTGGTCCTGGAACGTAAAGAGCAAAGAAGGAACATAGGTGTGGTTTTATTCAGTAAAAGTCTGACACGCCGTCCCGCTCCGCCCTACAGCGGGAGAAGCTGATTGAATAATTTATTACCTTAAAAAAAATTACTTTTTGAAAACTATTTCTGTTTGCCGAATTTTGATCATAGCTACCAGTCTTATAGTAGTCTTACCATCGGCACGAAAGGTCCACCATTACGGTCTTTTCTGCCTGATCACTTAAAAAAAAAACGGTATTTTAAAAAACTAAAAAACCCGACTGCTTTTCTGAGCATTCATGAAAAAGCCCTAAAACAAGAAAATCTGGCAGTCGGGACCCATTCTAGAATTGAGAGCACATACCTATATTACATTGCAGATTACTCCAATCTATTGACTAGACGGCTGACTTTCTAGAATGGGTCCCGACTGCCAGATTTTCTTGTTTTAGGGCTTTTTCATGAATGCTCAGAAAAGCAGTCGGGTTTTTTAGTTTTTTAAAATACCGTTTTTTATTTTTTATTTTTTTAGTTTTTTTTTTATTACGATATCACTTTCAAAGTAATTACGAATCTAAAGACACCTCTCAAACTAAAATCCATCGAGCCGTTCAGGTCGCAGAGCGTGCCAAACATTTGAATTTGGCGCTAAAAATCCGCCATTTTGTTTTTTTTTTTTTATTTTGATATACCCAGTGTCACTCTCACAGTAAATACGAATCTAACGACATCTCTCAAGCTAAAATCCATCGAGCCGTTCAGGCTGCAGAGCGTGCCAAACAATTATACATACATACATACATACATACATACTCTCGAAAAACATAACCCTCCTTCTGACGCAGTCGGGTAAAAATTGTTTCAATCCTGCGGCGCGGCGCCAAACTAAACGAATCTTTGAGGATTTCATTTCGAGTGCAAGCAAAAACGACTTAGCGGTAGTTAGGTTGAAGTGTCTTCGATAGTACCTATTAAGTATAGTGGCCGAGTAAAATTTATGCGCAAACATAAACTCACGGTCTCTTATATTCCACTTCCATAGTAAACTGACACAACCGGGCAGAGATTAGGCAAAGGATCAGTGGCTAATTGTGCTTTCCAAACTCCGAGCTGCCACTGTAAAATTCCTTATGGGAATACACAATAGCACTCTCTCGAAAGTCCAAAGGAGTGACTAATGTGACTATGTATATCTATGAAAATGACAAAGAGCATCACCCAATGGATGGACTAACTTTTTGAGATGCTAAGCTCTGGTTAGAAAGTATAAACGAAAACTTAATAAGATCTCTGCAAGGAGCGACTGTGAGCCATTCCGGCTTGGTTTAATGAAGTTTTTGTACCAAATTAAAATTCTTCAAGTCTTTTAGTAGAAAAAGAATAAAAGATTCTTTAAATATTTATTGAAAAAGGTGCATTGTATGTACATTGTTTTGTTTTCGATTCACATACTAGAAGAAAAGGCCGTCTGAACACTTCCAAGGTTTACACAAATCTTTTTTTTTATAATTATTAAATTCAAAAATATATATTCATTTCCTACATACTTTTTATTTCATTTCAGTCTGAAAACATTTTAACGTAATTAGTGTAAATTATTTACGTGAGTACCGTGTTTGTAAAGTTAATGCACGATTGTGTTTTCTAACGTAAATGGAACGTGGAAAAGGGTATATTATCCTGTTTATTTTTGCGCAATATTTTATTCAAAACCATAAATAAAATACTTTTTGAAAACAGTACTAAATTATTCGTGGATTACCCGCGTATCTTTTCATCTGAAAAGATACAAGGGTTCTTTTTTTCAGGTTGGAAATCATCTAGTGATTACTCCCGCCCTAGGGCGAAGCGGAATGGTGGTTCAGACTTTCACTGACTAAAACCGACTACTATGTTCCTTCTTTGCCTGCGTTCCAGGGCCGCCGGGGTTCTCTTTCACTCAACCGATGGCCCCAGTAGGCTTCGACCCTGCTGAGCCCCTATGGTTTTGCTGACATCTCCTTGAGGCCTGCGTGCTTGGTAATCCATATTGTACCTAATCTTAGATATAAAAATGAATAGCTGTTCGTTAGGCTCTCTAAAACTCGAGAACGGCTGGACCTGGTCTTGAAATATTCGCGATACTCGCAGTACGAAGTTTGCCGGCTCAGCTAGTCAGCTAGATATAATAAACAATACCTAAATAACAAATAAACTAATTTTTATAACCATTTTAATGTTTAAATTCAAACTCATAAAATCGTGCCAAGCAGAATGGCGACGTGACGTGGTTTTCCTAGGAAAACCACGTCGATAATGTGATGATTATAACATTGTAATTTAAGTGTTCAACCATTCTTTACAAATATAAATGACATTGATACCCGTATTTATAATAAAAGTAATTACTTTTTGCTTAGTAATTTCTTAGTAAACCATTACTTGAGGTTAGAAATCTTCACGAAAAATTTAAATTTTTCTTGACTATAGAATATAAATTGTGTTTTAACATTTGGGACCCTATAACTAAAACTCCGCTGTCCGTCCGTCTATTACCAGGCTGTATCTCATAAACCGTGATGGTTAGACACTGTGAAATTTTCACATTATGATATATTTCTGTTGCCGGTATACCAATAAAAAAAATATTTACACCAAACGTGATTTTTTGCCGTCTTTTTTGATAATGGTACGAAACCCTTCCTGCACTAGTCCGACTCGCACTTGAATGGTTTTTATTCAATGGAAGGTCATCAAATATCTCCTTCTACTTTGGATAGAGCGAGAGGGGGTAAGGAAGTGTCAGACTTTTACTGGCTAAAACCCACCCAAGTTCCTTTAGTTGTCCTTTTACTGACTAAAACCCACCCATGTTCCCTTAGTCGTCCTTTGCGGTCCAGGACAAGGTAAATCTTTTGAACCATCGCGCCGTAAAATTTGCAGGCATTGGCTCTAACGTGGGACCCGTTAGGGTCTTTTTTGCTGATACCTCTATGAGGTGCTTATAGATCACAACTCGCCATCAACTCGGGTCTGATTCTTATCTAACGGCGACCTACCCATTACTAGCCGTCCGCAAGCCCACGCCTAGGTACGGTATCTTGTAAATATGTATATCTAACATTTAAATAAACTCTTTAGCATCATTTAAGAGTTTAATATATTTATTAACCTAGTCTAAAAAAGTCACAGTGTTATATAGGCAAAAGTTTGTATGTGTATGTTTGTCACTTGTTCATGGTCGAACGGCTGAATGAATTTTGATGAAACGTGGTACATGGGTAGATAATGCCCTAGAATAGCACGTGAGATACTTTTTATTTCGGAAGAAATGTTCCTTTGGGATTATTTGCTACTATCACGCGAGGGAAGCCGCTGGCGGTAGCTAGTATATTAACATATTAATTTTAACTATATATTATTATTCATGCACAGCATAGCATAATCAGCCTTTTAATTTTCCCACTGCTGGAACTCGGGCCTCCTCTCTAAAAGAAGGAATGGGCCATAATCCACCACGCGGGCCCAATGCGAATATGTCAATGTCACATGTCTTTCAGTTTTTGATTCTAGGACACGCCAGAATTCATGCATTGATTCATTTATCGGCTTATATTAAAATGATACTGTGCAAATACAGGTTCTACGTTTAATTAAAACATTTAATGCTTTCACAATCATTTCAAGAAAAAGTTTTAATTAAGTAAGAATTCCAAGACAACTACAATATAGTTAACGATAAGATACACATGCGTGAAAAACAAACATTGTTGTACACAAGGTGCTGCAAAACACCGATCAATGTATAGATATACAAACAAAATACGTACTATCGACATATCCGGCAAACTGAACTTACATCACAGTAATATTAATAGATACAATCAGTGTGTATGCAACTATTTAGTAATCGAAGGTAAACCGTTCATGTTTACTGATATCAATTTGATATTTAAAGCATACCCAACGAGCGCCTAATATTCGTAGAGTAATACTTAGAGGAGCTAAACCAAATACCAATCGTAAAAAAAAACATACTAGTGCTAATTGTGAAGAGTCTCGAATATATTTGTAATACGACATAATATTTATTTTTCAGGCGTTTGGCGATAATTTTTGAACATTTTTGTTTGTTGCTATATTGTTAGAACCAAATTTTTTACGTCGTTTATTTTATTTTGAACGTAGCAAAATATATCGTTTTGATGTAGAACGTAAATAAGGAAAAATATGGTTGTTAACGTTACACGAATCATTATTTACACTAACAATTAAGATAACAATTTACTGGTAATTTGTTTATTCCAGCAGTTTGGGTCCAGTGCATTATGTATGTCATAGGAACCGTACCCACATTTACCTTTTTCCTTTGCCTATAGGTAAAGGATAAACACTTTGTAAAAGTGTAAGTAATATCTACCAATCTAATAAGCCCTGAGCACAGGTGTAGGATAGCCAGCCTTTTAGTATTTTACAGGATGTATTTTGGAAAGTATGCGCGGGAATTGCATTATTTGAATCCGCCATCTACTTTCTACCATCGTACGACTAGCACACTTAATTTTTTTTAACTTTAACGGTCTGGACTCTATATTTCGCCTCGGCGTTTATACCACCTACATCGGAGGACTGGAACAATTTGCCTGCTGCGGTCTTCCCGTTCGATTATAATTTAGGTATCTTCAAGGTTGGAGTGAATAGGCTCATAATAAATTAGTGTGTTACTCTTCATCAACGATTGCATCATTGACCGATCGCAGTCAAGCGCTAGTTTATATCAACTATAAAAAGGTATCCTTATAATAGTGAAACCATTTTTTATACTTTTATAAACTAGCAGTGGTTTTGCATGCGTGGATTTTACATTTTTCCTAATACTCCAATTATAAAATATAGCTTGTGTGTCAATGAATCGTGGTTATCCTGGTAATAAATTTTGTCCAAATATGTTCAGACATTTCAGCGTAAACGAGTGACAAACACACACACATGCGTATACGTTCCTACACAAACTTCCGCCTTTATAATGAAGGTAACATTACACACACATAGGGTGTATAGTTCTTGTTATTTTCAGATACTAAATCAATGAAAAAAAAAAACGAAATAAAATGTTCCAACAATCAATAGAATCTTGCTACTGACCTGTGGTCCCGCACCCATTCATAGATGTGGTTCTGGAAAGCCATTGTCTGCATAAAAGCTAGGAATAGTCGAAGAGGCCACCGCGCTTTATAAGAGCGATGCGCCCATAATCTGTGGGCACCTGCTGTAACGCCCATGCCCGACATGATCGCGAAGCTCACACCTGGAAGTAAAAAGAATACGATATGAACTACTGTATCTATTTAAGTCAGACAAAAGGGCCTTTATAAAACATTTTTTTTTTAAATTACTTTTCCCGCTTTACTGACTGAAATCCCCCTTTAAAAATCTTGAGTTGAAAAATACATTAAACACTATGAGGTGCCATGAAGTTGTGAGCAAGTTAGGAAAGGTTGGATCGTTAAGAGCGCGAGAGACATATTATTCATTATTTTTCATACCACCGCTCTCGCGTGATTAGGACGTTATTACACATCTTTCTATAAATATTTAAGAAAAATTAGTATCTTGTGGATATTATCTAGGTTTCTATTGCCACTGAAAATCTGCTATTTTGCGAGAAATTCATATTTCATATGTATGTCATTTTAAGAAATAAAAAAACAACAATAGAAACCTTGCAGATTTAATCGATAATTTAAAAGGTTTTGAGAAATAGGTACTTGAGTGAATGACCCAATTACCGAATGCCAACAGAGTATTCAGGTGTTCTCTCTTTTTTCACGTTGAATGAACCAACAAGAGTTTTTGAACCATGTTTAGGTTGACGATAAACGGATCGGGAAGGGTCCTCTTAAGGGATTTTTATATATTTTTATAATGCTAGTACAGTTTTTAAATAGGTATCTATGTAAAGACTGTAAATATCAAGAGAAAATATCAAAAGATTCGTTTCTTACAGAATTTAATCTAATGTAGGTATAAATGAATCAAGCTATCAAAATGGAGGAGTCGAGATAAATTAAATTGTAACAATTATAGGTATTAAGAAACTCAATTAACGGTCCTATGTACTTCTGTGAAAGCATTCGTGAGAAGGAAGAACAAACACAATATTTGTGAACGTTAATTTTACTCAGTTGTAAATGTCAATCCAATAATTAGGCTATTGTTTAGAATCTACGCCAAATTTTATTTGTTTGGATGACCTAAATAAATTGAATGTCTCGGTGGCTCAGAGGATCACTGATGTCACAGTAAACAAGCGGTCTTTATTCTCTCTTTAATATGAAAAACCCTTAAGAGCGACCAACCCGAGATACATTTCCAAAGAACCGGACTTACGTGATTATGGCGTTATTACACATCTTTCTCACAATATTTTGGAATCACAGATATCTTGTGGATATTATCTAGGCTTCTATTGAAATTAAAACATAAATTTGGGAAAAACTAATCCAGTAAAGACCTCTAAAAATCTGCCATTGCAAAAATGTACCATATTTTTTATAAATACTTGGTTAACTCCCCCACCCAACGCCCCTGTGGGACTAACTAAGCCATTGGTAATATGTAGGTATTATATTATGTTAGATTAGGTACTTACCAAATAATACTGTCCACAATCTGACTTTCCCGGTGAACATTAAGTAGAATCCATACAACGCCGCCGCATGCAAGTACACAAACGCCAGCACGTTTCTCCATACCACTTGCCATCTGTAATTAACATGATTGCCATAAGTATAATAGTTGCGATTTTAATTACTTATAATAATTAGATAAGTAGCGGGTGTGACTTGCAAGTACAATCAACTAATTGTTTTCCATTAAGTGCCGTTGTTTCATTTCCTTCAACGTGTTTATTGCGAACTTTCATATTTTATGGCTAAGGTTGGTGTCTAAAGTTATAATTATTTACGTTTGAACTGAAAATGTTTTTATTGGTTTATGATATTGTTGTTCCAAATACAATTATATACCCTATATCTACGTTGTACATGCTATAAGCATGAAAGTTTACTTGATTGTACAATGTCGCCATATATTTTTTTACTTAGAGAGAAAAGGATAGGTTACCTAGTGCAACACCCGTATTTATAAACAAGTAAAACTGATTACTTTAGTAAAAGTAGTTACTTAGGTAGTTACCTAAGTAGCAATTTGTATCCTATAGTTAAGAAAAATTAAAATTTTGAATGTAGATTCCTAACCTCAATAATGACTTAATAAAAAATTACTTAGCAATAAAGTAATTACTTCTTTACAAATACGGGTGTTAGTCTGCTGGCATTTTAAACCTACGAAACTACGATGTCCAGCTGACATTTTAAGAGTTTTTTCTTATGAAACTATGCGGCATAATTTGACATTTGACAAATTAGTGATCATAACTTAAGAGTGGCCAACCCAAGGTACATTTTCATACAACCGCTTTTATGTGATTATGATGTTATTACAAATCTTTCTCCAGATATTTTGGATATATAGATACCTTGTGGACATTATCTAGGCTTTTATCGTAATCAAAACATAGATTTGTGTAAAACGAATCAAGCAAAAAACATCTGAAAATTTGCAATTTTACGTGGCCTCTATCTCTCTAGAATATAATCTATAATGTACCCGAATATTAAAAATAAAAAAAATTAGGACTATAAAAGTCTTGCACATTTAATCGAGATTCTGAATGACCACAATTTTTACCAAAAACTTTTAAAAGTTTAAAAAAAGCAGGTATTTCCTGGAACAAGTTTTGTGAAATATTCGAGAATGACTTGGAATTACCCAACACCAACAATTTTTTCAGGCGTTATCAAAAACACCACGTTAAATTGCATTAGATGATAACAACAAGCTACTCGTATTTAACAATGCTCAACGTTGACGATATGCGAGTGTGGAAGGCCCCTCTTAATAGAGCACGCAGGCAACACTAAAATGGTTATACGATACAAAATTTCTCGTGAAAACGCGATGTCTGCCTTAAAACTATTGAGGTCAGACCACTTAGGTATACTAGATAGTTTCAAAATGTGACGAGTAGGACATTGAATAGACAAACAACCCGAATTATACGACCACATTAATATCAAACACAATTGTTGTTTGCACTATTCTTGTTGGCCAGACAAGAAATGTCCGTCAATATTTAATCTTCTACTTAAAGCGGAACTAACGAACACTTAAAAAGTATTTTGTCACTACACAACTTTCAATAAAATACAGTTAAATCAACTACAGTCTCCGTTTTTGTTAGTCTTTGAAAGACTTAATGCGAATTCCTACAGATAATCTCTTCGCGTTCCAAAATGCATTTTTATTGCTGGCATTTTCAACTTTTGTTGGCTTCGTTCAAATTCGTAGGACACACTTTTTTTTTATTCTGAATTTGGAAATAGGCTTTATGTCATTACCCTTCGTAGTTTTTTGAAAGAGAGTGTGTGAGTGTGAGATTTTTTCTGACTATCTACCCTTTTTATTAAGGTGGGAAATCATCCAATGAGATCTTCCATCCTTGGGCGGATCTCTCGGGAGGACGTTACTTTTACTGAATGAAACCCTTCCTTCTTTGCCTTCGCTCCGCGGCCCTGGGGTTCACTTTCGCACAACCCATGGAAACCTATCCATTTTTCTCCATTTGCCTTTTGCGTTGCAGGGCTGTGTTGTCTTCCGCACAATCCCGCCGCTCTATAACCCTACACCATAATCTTTTTTAAAGTTTTCCGTAATTCTGCACCAACCCCAGTACCTACACTCCACTAGCCCAATCTTGGGGGTCCAAACACCCCCTACTGGAGGTTCTATTCTAAGTGGGATTTTTTTTAAATAATATAGACTAGTACTTGACTGCGAGCCCACCCAACGGTAAGCAGTGACGCAATCGTTGATGGTGAGGCGCATTAGTTTATGAAGAATCAATTCACGAAGCTTGAAGACATTTAATTTATAATCGGACGGGAAGACCGCATCAGGTAACTTGTTTTAGTCCTTCGAGGCGAAACGTTTAGTCCGAACCACAGGCAAATTGTTAGTAATAAAAATCGCCTGTTCATTGGTATTTCGGTAAACTAAGGAATCCATGGTAGGCGTTACTGAGCCGGGGCTTGGTTCAGGCCATGCTCCGGAGCGAGGAGGAGTGGCAGGTGGTCGCCTCCTTCGCAGAAGCAGTAATGCAGTATGCATTAGGCAACCTGTGCACCGGTTCACCTGTGCGTATACCCCTGTTCAGATGTTTTGTCGAAATACTCTAGGTATAATAAAGCGTGAGTGTTCTTTTAGAGCTCATACACACAAGCGGCACAAGTAACTGAAGCCGTCGACACAGGGCCGGGGCAGCTGTTGACGCGTCAACTGCGGCAGTCGACATTCCAACTTTGAAGATCAGCGGCAGCCATCCTGTGTGTCAAGTGTCACTTACGGCACACTCGCGCATATGAGGTCTTATTTTATGTATTTATTTATTTATGTACACACAAATATTAAGATAAAAGAAAAGAAGAAGGAAACAGAAAAATAGGTACATAGGATCTCGCAAAGTGATATTGAGTTTCATCCCAATTAGGTGAATTGATTGACAGGCAAACAAGCATAGCTATTTTCTTTTCCGTACAAAATTTTATTTGGTTTACTATATCTATGTATGTGATTCAAGGTGGCCTTTCATCATAGTAGGTAATCTCAATTTGTAAAGAAAAATAAAAAGTGCTAAGCTAGTAACGAGGTCTTAGTTAACGAAAAATTCACTCTTTGTCTGCACGTTTCAAATTTAAATACCTCAGCAATACGCTCAACATGCATATGCTAGCGGCTCCACCCGCGTAAAGGTAGTAAATTATACCAAGGAAGCATCCTTCCAGCATAAAATGATTCCTGGAAATAATTAACCTGTGTGCCAAGTTTCATCCAAATTTATTCAGTCGTTTGAGCGTGAAAACATAATAAACATAGTCAAACAAATATACAAAAGTTCTAATTTATTGATATAACATGAACACAGCTAACCTAAAGCAATGTTCAGACTGACTGAGAGCGCGAGTTACGTAGTTTATCGCTTTTCCATATATATTAAATAATTTTTCACACCTAACCGACTATACGCTAATACGTAGTGCGTTGTCGCTGACTCTTGGTGGCCGATTATTGTACTACGCGTAGCAAGCTTCAAAGCTTCAAAAAAGTGCTTTTGTTCACACATATAACGCATTCTGCGCTATAGCGAATTGTCGGCTTGGTGAGAACACATACTGCAGACTGAGTCCACGTTTACACTGGGTCTAACAGTGAGCATACTCACAGTCGGCGGTGGACAATACGTTTGATACCTAGGTAGGATTGATCTGTAACTTTTACTAAAAAAAATAAAGCGTCTGACTATATTAGTATCGTACGAGTTGTGGGAGGAGGAGAGCTGTGGTAGCCCAGTGGTAACTGCCCCGACTTACAAGTTGATGGTCACGGGTTCGAACCCAGCCAGGTGTATTACTTTATATAATTTATTTCATCACCACTGCTTTCAAAACGGTGAAGGAAAACATCGTGAGGAAACCGGCATATCTTTGATTATAAAATTCGAAGACATTTGATATCCACCGATCCGCACTGGGCTCGCGAGGTGGATTACGGCCCATTCGCTTTCTTAGAGAATGAGGCTTAAGTTAAACCTCTTGAACAGCTGCCACTTGGACTCGATCTGCAGTACCCTAGACGTATATAAAACAATCAATATACTGCGCACCCAAGGACTGTAGGCCATTGCAAACATAACCTGGCAAAACGGGAGATTATAGACCCTTCCGACACCTGAGTACTCTGAAGTGTGTACATCTTACACTTAACGCCGCTATAAACGTACCTACTGCGCCCAAATACATTGAGGGAAAAAAGGAATCAATTCGAAAACAAAGAGGTATCATAAAATGGTAGGTAGCTACTTACTCGTAATCTCTGTTCCTTCGCTTGACCGGCTCAGCATATCTGGCATCGTCGTCTTGCAGTTTGCTGGTGAGCATTGTGTTGGCGAAGAGCAGGGGGGCGCTCGTCATCGCAGCCATTCCTCCACGCTGCCTGTTGATCAAGGACATAGAGTTATTATTGTTAAAATTTAACAAGGTGTGCAATATATTCTACTCACTAAACCTTTGTGTTTGGCTTTCAGCAAATATACATGTTGGAGAATCAAGGTTCGGAGAATCAAATATTACGTATAGCCCGAAAAACCTAAACTTATGTGGCAATGGTCAGGGTACATTCCTCGCAGAACAGCCGAAAGATTCAATGTCGGTCGCGTACAGGAGGATGCAGCGTTGGAAGGCCTCCCACAAGGTGGACTGATGACCTGGTCAGGTTTGCAGGAATCCAATGGATGCGAGACGCACAGGACCATTCATTGTTCTGACACTTGGGGTGGCCTATCTCCAACATTGGACTTCTTTTGACCACAATGATGATGATGATGATGACATTATGAAGATACATCGAGACATAAAACAGACCAATTGTTTAGGAGTTTATAACATCGTTCTGTGTTCATCTTTCGTTAAATACATATTATTGATGTATTGCACCCTGAACAAATACTGGATTTAGACCTAAGGCCTTGCACACAGTATTCGCCTTTGCGATCACTAAACCCAACAGAACTAGACGGCTAATAACTTACAAAATGACGGACAATACACTAGTAAGAGTAATATGAGACCAGATACTTGTTTTATTTGTTTAACTTTTATGGGTTGAGGTAAAAAACGGATTCGGAATTCTAGAAAAAATCGGTAAATTGCGGTAAATATTACATACGTTATCGACGGTGACAGTCCTTCCCCCCTTATTTACTGTAATCTTTGGTCCGAAGAATTTGATCTTTGCTAACAAAAAGTCTCGTTAGATAGGTATACAAGTTTCTTGGTTTTGATTCAACCTATACTAATAATGTAGTGTATTCAACCTAACTAATATGTGTGTAGGAGGTACGATGCCACGGATTTTTTGTTTGTTTGTATATTTACGATTTAACTCAAAAATTACGTGACCAATTTCAAAAATTCTTTCACCATTAGAAAGCTACATCTTTACTCTGTAACATAAGTAATTTATTTCTTACTTTCATGCAGACGAAGCCACTCACTGTCACTGTTGTAAATAGGCCTCCCCAATTAATGTCCTGTTTGTCTCACCTTCATCGAATTCTCACGACCCTTCTCAGGTCATCGGCCCACCTCGTGGGAGATATTCCAACCCTGCCTAATGCTATTTAAGTCTAGCAATTCTTCGAGCAATTCTTGAGCTGTGACCTTAGTTCTCCTGCAGATTATTTCTAATGCGATCACGCAGGGAAACTCAGGCTTTTTTTTAAGCCTTCTGATGAGGCCCATTGTGTGCATGACCACGTTTCAGAGACATATGTCATCTCTGGCAACGCCCATTGGTCATAGACTTTCGTCTTGAGACACTGTGGTATAAAGATAATGCTTAGCTTCCTGAACGCTGCCCAGCCAAGTCAGATTCGAGCAGGCGGTTTACACAAAGTGATTTATTTCATCACCACTGCCTTCTAAATGGTAGAGGAAAACGTTGTGAGAAATACGGCATATCTTAGAACCAAAAATTCGAAGATATGTGACAGCCATCAAACCGCAGGGGTCATATGTTCACCGTAGGCGCCGGTTTTCAGACGGCGGGCAATGGGTAGCTCGCTGTCCTTCCGTCCGGTGACAGTCCGGACCGAGCCCTAGTCGTCGACGGGGCGCATTGTTCCCGCGCGTCTCAAAGAGTTATCAGCAAATTGTAGGGGCCCAGCAGGGTCGAAGCCTACTGGGGCCCAGGTTTAGTGCCTGAAAGGGTTTTAATATCTACGAATAATACATAAATACGCTAGTGACGCAATTTAGATTTATCAAATGGTGATTTTTTTTAACCCAAGTTAAATAATTTTTGATTATTTTAGGGTAAAATATTACCTTTTTTAAAAGTAGCTGAAATTGATTCATATTATGCGATGTGAGACGCACAGGACCTATGTCCAACAGTGGACGTCTTTGGGATGAAATGATGATGATGATTATATTATGTAGTTCTTTCAGGACGTGCATTTATTGTTTTCTAAATTGTTATAAATTGGTCTATTATTGTCTAGGCTTATGATTTTCTAACAACGGGAACTCAGGTCTCCTAACTGGTAGAGAGCATCCGTAATTTACCATACGACTCGTTTTTTTTTTTATCGTAAGTAAAATCATTCAATGGCATCTCCCGCTCTTGGGCGGAGCGGGAGAGCGTGTCAGACTTTTACTGACTAAAACCTACTCCTGTTCCTGCTTTGCCTGGGCACTACGCGCCGTCGACGGCTTGAGCTCGGTCCGGACGGTTACCGGACAACCGGACGAAAATATTATTACTGGGTGTTAGGTATCTAACAATAAACTTAGCAGGTTTCACCTGAACACGAGACCTTGTAGGCACGTGATAACATGAATAATTTTGCGAATACATTAAATACATGTAAACATTTTATTTAAAAAATAAAGCAACATACGAGTAGGTGTTAATCTATTTAACACCTCTGATTTCGCGACTTCAAAATACGCTTGAAGTGCAGAAATAATTTTGAAATTATTGTGGTCTAGTGATTCGAAAATAGTTGTAATTTCGCATTATGGCTTTATAGAGAGAGTTTGAAGAAGCCGTTAGGAGATCTCGGGTGGACCATCGCATTATCATGTAAGTGGTCATAGAAAGTGGCGTTATTTTTTATTGAACATCTAGTTATTGAGATGGCCACGTAAAAATCGAATATAAATCATTCCAATTGACTTGCTTTTCCTGTATTACTGCGTTAATTTCCTCTTTTTTGTCCCAAAGGTATCGTATAATTTATTTGAGTAGGTCATACAAAAATTGGACACGTGGAAATATTCACTAATTTACCTCAATTACTAACTATAATATTATATCCTTATCTTTCGTTTGGTTATAGCATTGATTTTGTCGATTTAAAAATACTTTTCTCTGTGAAAAGGTTGGGACGCTTTTTCCTGCCACGCATGTGGGAGAGAAGCCAAAGAAAACTGGATAGATTGTGTAAAAAGAGATATGAAAGAAAAATGAGTCAGTGGTCGACGGTTGACAGAGCAGAATGGAAAAAACAGTGTGGCACCGATCCCAAGTAAAATAGGATAAGTGCGTGAAAGTATAATAATATATAATATAACCGCGGGTTGTCCTTGGATGCACTAGCATTGCGTGTACAGGGACAATCGTCGGTTGGCATCACGTTCCATTAAAAGTATCTAAAGGGCCTCTGTGAGTTGGTTTCAGCACCTCGTACGCCTTCGAAAGGACCAGGACTTTAGGGTCTTGTGATATATTGACACATAAATATAATATAAAATATTTCACAACTTTCACACAACGCCATCTAGTCCCAAACTAAGCAGAGCCTGTGCTATGAGTACTAGACAACTGGTAAACATACATTATAAATTTCTAAATACATACATATTGCAGATAAATTACACCCAAACAGAGAACAAATAATCGTGCTCATCACAAAAATATTTTTCCTGGGTGGGAATCGAACCCACGACCTTCGGCATAACAGTCAAGACCACTGACCACCAGACTAACAGGCCAGTCAAAATATGATGATAAATACTTTTATATGATGTAAACTAAATTCTACTGATTTATGATTGACAGCGTGAAGTCCTGAAATAGATCTGACTTTGAAGAATTAGAAGAGAGTCAGTTTGCCTAGCCTTTTTACAACTGTATAGGAGTTGTTTTCTAGCCAAACCGGATGCAGTTAGATATCAGTACTTTATAAGGAGCGACTTCTTATCCGACCTCCACAACCCAGGAGTTGGGTGTGACCTTGAGTATCAAAGTAACGGTGAAAACTAGTGCCCCCGTGCGGTGCATACAAGACGGCACGTATGCTATTATGTTAGTCATTTCCCTTGTGAAAAGGACTAGCTAAATATAGATGCGCACGATCAGTTTAATTTTAAACGAGCCGACCTTGGCATAGGTCGGGAAATCGATACGTTAGCCTTGCCGGGTCATTATAACTATTATGTTTGAGTAATCACCGCGAAATAATGAGAAATACACACGATTATACAATGGAAAGGTGGATTTGTGAAGAATTACGAGTATATGAAGCAAAAGGGATGATTGACAGTATGAGATGGACGAAGAAAAGGTATTGATCGCAAAACATTAAACTAAGAAGACATTACACAAGACTACAGCCTGCAAACAACCTGCGGTTTACGGCAAAGGAACATACCTCGAAGATAAAAAGTAAGTACCCTGTATGTGTGTGGTGGTATCCCAAAACATGATCTGTTCATCTGCCAAATTTGAACCATAATCCGTGTAGCCGTTTGAACGTGAAAGTGTAACAAACATCACACACACTTCCCCTATATAGTATTACTAGCTGCTGCCAGTAGCTTTGCTCGCGTACTAGTAGTAAATTATCCCAAAGGAACAAAATCCGCAGATAAAGTATGGTTATGCTTTCTCTTTCTTGTTTGTTTCATTTATTTTGGCTGTTTGTTGCATTCCTACGAGTTTTTCCATACCTTTCCTGCATAAATCTAACGAGAGAAAGAGAATGAGTTAGCCGTGTACTTAAATATGGAATGACATTAGTATGTGTAGGTAGCCCGCAAATTTAATGGCGTCGATTGAATGATCAGGGCCTCAAGTTTGCTATTACAATAGTGTCAGAATGGTCTATCATTGATTTCATAATTGTTTATTTTGACAAGTTTGGTAATCTACTATTATAATGGCGTCATTATGACTTTTCAATAGTCAATCACTAACGCACCATTGAAAGAAAAGGTAATCTCGTCCATAATGACAAATGAATGTCTGATGTATGGGGCAATCTGCTAAAATTTTGACAGTTCCTTTGATGAGTGACTTACCATTAGATTTGTCTGAATACAACAATGTCATTCTACCACCATTCGTTTACTAGACTAGTGACTGACCAATGATTGACAATTATGATTAAGCAGATTAAGAACTTTTAGCAAAATGATAACGGGATGTTGATGGAAGGACGAATTTATAAAAATAGCAGACTTGGGCCCCTGTTCGTGTTGCAACCGCAAACAAAACTCGGAAAACCAATGAGATTTGGTGTTTGTGCCCCGAAAACTATCCAACCATCGTGTGTACTGACTTGTGCTAAGCACTAATTAGATATTGTGCAAAACTTCCTTTTAAGATACGAGTCGCTTTGACCTATATTTTCCCCTGCTTGTCAAATCCACACCACATCAAAAGCCGAATTTTAAAAAGGTAACAATCTGTCACCGAAACCACGAAACAAATGGACCCTATCTGTAGTTCCAGAATATCTATCTATCTATCCATTCACCAAGATTTTTTTTTTATTGTGGATATTTATATTGGTGGAGGCTCGCGTTTGACTACTATCTCACCTGATGGTAAGTGATGATAAGGCCGAGGATAGAGCACGCTTGCCTAGAAGTAACCTTTTCACTCCATACTCATTGAAATCCGTTTTAATAGCAAACTTCGAATATAGTTACACACTCATAAACTTTTGCCTTTAAGTATATTGTTAATGTAATCATGCTAGATCTAAACAGAATAGCAAAAGGTTCTCGCAGACTGGCACATTGCGGCAATACAACAGGCTATTTGACTGATTTTTGGAATCGGTTTCATATTATTAAGTATTGTTTATAGAGATTAGAAATAGTGTTTCATTCCAACTCTTGCAAATATTAACATAGAAAATAAAATATAAAGTTTTATTATTCAAAAAAGTCGCCAAAACGCCATATTTGACAATACGCGTCAAATAAAAAAAATCATATCTTGTGACGTTTAAATCGATTCAGGTAATAGCCACCATTTTCAAAAACATGGCGCTAGGTAAAATAAACTAAAGTTTATTTCTTTTTTTTTAATAGTCCAATATTGGTAAAAATCGATTTTAAAATCCATAATCTATACGGATGGTAATAAATATGAACTTGTTTTTTATACAGTCAAATAGCTTATTATATTTTTCCAATCTTTAAATCTAATTTTTAATCTTTAAAATGACTGTCGCATCGTTGCATCACGGTTATCTATAGGAATGTTTATTTTCTCGTAATAAGAGACAAGTGTTATAACACCAATTAATGCATTCGTCATGCTTCTCGGAGAGAAAAATTAGAGTCTGGCGACGTTGAAGTACCATATTTACGTGTTTTTGTAATAGTTATGTATCCTACTCATGCTAAGGAGCTTGTGGCATAATAACCACGTAAAAGTATTCAAAGCCTGTCATATCGAGATAATATTATGAGAAATTTAAGAACATTTAACCTATTTGTGATACCATTTTAAGTAGAAAATCTTATAACCTTCCGCTCTGGGTGGAGCGAAGGAAGTGTCAGACATTTCCAGACTAAAACCCACCCTGGCAATCAAAAATCATACAACCCTCACAATAAGCCCGCGAAAAAGGGCAGGGATACTTCTTTACCAGATCCAGGAACCGACTCCAGTACCTTAGATCTATGCAAAGCTTGCGACCACAAAACCAACGAGGCAGTCTCCACAATAATATAAAAAGTAATTAGTGATTAATTGTTACTTCGCTCTCCCACGTTCCACTAATTACAATGTCATAAAAATTGAAGGGATTTTTCTGCGAGGGTAAGTAGCAATATTCCTTTTAGGGTTCCGTACCACAAATGGAAAAAAGGTACCCATATAGGATACACCTCTTTAAAAGATGTTATTCATTTACCATGATGTAATATATTTTGGTATATAATATTACAATATTTTACGTAAAAATACATTTGGAAAACCTTTCTGAATTTCCAGAAACAATTTGTGCATGATTCCACGACTACCTCCTAAACAACTCTATGTTAAAAATATTTTCCATTTTATATGTTTTATAATTCAACTGCGAATAGGTAAGATGCACAAAAAAAATTGCTGAAAAGGCATCAAAATATAGAGAGAATTTTATATAAAAGTACAGTTTGAAAATACATAATTTCTTAACGTAAGAAGGTTAAACCCGTGAGATATAATATATATACGTTATAATATATAATACGTAACTATATACCGCAAAATAGAATAAGAAATTAGACCGTGATTACTTCATTAGAATTATAATAAACTGTTATGAGCACGATCCATATCCATACTAATATTATAAATGTGAAAATAACTGTCTGTCTGTAACGCTTTCACGGTAAAACTACTAAACCGATTTTGATGAATTGAACTCCAAACATGGACATTGGACACAAACTACTTTTTATCCGACTTCAACTTCGACTGCACGTCCGCAATAACCAACTTTCACACACACGAAGCCGGTGGCAGAAGTTAGTCTATACTATGATTTTTTATTAGATGAAGTAAAGTGACAGCAGTGGACAATCATGCCCAATTGTCAAATAACAATGCCTAACTGTCAAACAACCATTGTTATAGCTGTCACTTTACTTCATCTAATAAAAAATCATAGTATAGTAATATGACTTTCTTACTAGATTTAATTAGCGAAATTATTGTAGCATGGAGCAGAGTGCGAAGCATTGACTTTAGAGGCAAAGATTTTTTATCACGCTCTCTGCGTTATGAGGTCGAAAAAGCCACTTGCGTAACTTCTTGCGGGTGCGACATCCAAAATCACTTTTTTTCTCTCTGTAAACACAGAGCTATGTTAACGTTTGTATGGGTATAACAGAGTGAAATATATAAAATTGATTCTCTCACGTAGCATTGCGGCGGTGTTTTTTTGAAATAATACTTTGTGAGGCCGGAAAAGTGTCATACGAAGTTCAACTTTGCCTCTAAAAGACTTCATACGCATTGGTTGAAAGACCATGGAAAATGTCTCCGTAGAACGTGTTAAAATGTTACTGAAAAAATTCCCACAGGCTATTACCTACTTCAGATTTGTAGGTACGGTGTAAGGTTTTATCACTGAAAAGCACCAATCAAAGCTAAGTGCGGGCTTCTGAATTGAGTACTTTGAGTTAAGCACGTCTCTATTCCTACATTAATGCTTTTTGATCGGATTTCAGGTTCAAGTAGTTTCAGAAATTCTCAATTTTAATCTTGGGTAAGTGTTTCAAGAGCTGCGGGATTATTTAAAAGAGTTTCCGTATCTTAGGAAAACAAAGAGCAACTGAAGGAATATAAGTGGGTTTTAGTAAGACTTTACTCTCTGTCCGATATCTTTCCAAAGAGTTACTAAAACTTAAAGTATCGATATCATTTGATAAAAGTTCTTATGAACGCACTGCAATTAAGTAGATACCTACCAAAGGAGAAAATAATAATCTGCCGACCTGCAACACAGTTGGTGTTGCAGGTTTACAGTTTAATTTATGAATGTAATAATTAAAGAAAATCATTCACTATAAAACAACCGCTATGAGTCTTTACTGAGTTTCCTAAATTTAATTCCATTACGTATGTATCAGAACTGACATCACTGACTATCCAGCCTGCTAGCTGCTGGCAGGCAGGGTCAAAACCTGCTGGGGTTATGGGTCAGCTTCCGAAAGGAATACCCGGTCCCGGCACTATAGGCAACGAAGGAACGGGGATCTACCCCGTTCCTTCGTTGCCTTTTAGTCAGTAAGAGTCTGATACTACTTCCCGCTTCGCCCAAGGGCGGGATTTGTCATTAGATGATTTTACCTACCATAAAAAGAAAAAAAAATCACTGACTATGAATATACGAGCATTTGCACGCCATGTTATGGCAGGATATGCTGAAATAAATTTACTGTAACAACTTATGAACTTTATTCTAGCAAATAAAAATATTGATTGATTGGAATAACGACAGTGGAAAGGTAAAATCACTTAACAACCACTTTGGCTGAAAATATTTTTTATAACTTATTGTAATTGAAATAAGTTATATGACTAAGTTACCTTTTCACAGTCGGTCAATATGAAAGTGCGAAATCTCAGAATCATTGGCATTCATATTCGTCATTATAATTACAATGGTAGGTAGAAAACATCACTCAATTTCATCTCTTGTCTTGTTAACAAGCATCCTACCATGACTGATACTTGACTGGGTACTTACCCACGGGCGGCGTCTTATTGTTTAGTTATCTGTTTGTGATGCATGAGAATGAACATGCAATTAAGGGGTACTGTCTCTTGCATACTACATTAAATACCTATGTATTTATAGATATCTTTATATCTAATCACGATATCATACTAACTACACAGATAAAACTATGATTGGAGTTTCTATTGAAAGTTACCTCTTAAAAATTAATGTTACAGCAAAAACTAACAATACTTCTATCCTAATAAATTACCTGATGGCTGGATGGATGAAAAATCTGAAAACTTGTAGTGACGTCACAAAAAAAAATTGCGATTCGGAAAAATCTGTTTTTATAGCTAAGTTTGTACGGAAACTTTTTATTGTCATGCAGCGCTTCTTGTGGGGATTATTGGAACCAAAACTTTTAAAGGGACGCATCAAAAATGCACCTGTTTGAATTTCAGCCTAACGTTGCTAAATCGTTTTTATGAACGCAAAGTGCGCATACAATGCGGTGTACATTATTTCAATCAAATTGAAATCTGTCTGAAGGTGCGGCAGCCGGATTAGGTTAAGAACTCACGAAGCGGTTTTCACCCGTGGCCACTGCGGTTGCGGGCCCACAGCTTCTGTAGAACGCAGATATTTCACGACGCGTTTTACGCCCGCGTTGTGCGTGATTGTTCGCGGCTCTCGTTGCACCGGCGGGCCGCTTGCAACCGCATGTCTTCCGATAATCATCTACCAGGTTTGTGTGAGTTCCTAGCCTTCCTAAGGCTAAGAACTCACGAAGTGGGAAGCTGCCGCGGTAAAGGAAACCGATGCTTTAATTCTAAACTCACGAGACCGCACAAAATTGCGGTTACGCAGCCGTCATGGTTGTGATCTTCGCCCTCAAGCCTGGCGGGCAATTACACAGTACATACAAAATTTCATTCAAATCGGTCCAGCTGATTGTGGAATTATTTATGTATATGTCACCGGCCAAATCTGATTTTAGGATGTACTAGTTTAACCTAGGTCCAAACCAGTTGTCTATACAAGCGTGGAGCCCCGCTCCGCGAGGCTTCAATTTTCGGGTGGTTATAAAAAAAAAAATTCGTGTCGGTGTGCCCTAAAATTCTGATTACACTTCGCTCCCTCGTAGTCTAATATTGGGTTTGGACTAGGCCTAAACTAGTTCAACTTAAAATCAAGTTTGGCCGGTAACACATATAAAGATAGATACAAAAAAAATCTCCTAAATTTTTTTCTCTCACATTGTAGGTAATATTCATGCATAATTATGTCCATCATCATATAATTACCATTATATCAATTTACGCATATAACAATAATGATGAAAAAGGACAATACGTGAGAAGACACGACCTACGCACATATACTTACCAAGCTCGTTGTTTAAAGTTATTGCGTCGCTAATTCCTTTTCCATTAACCTTCTAAGAAGATGGATGTTTATTCTCTAACAGTAAATGACATTCGAAAGTTTTATCATTGAGAAAATGAAGGAAAGGTGACAAGAGCGTACTTTCACAACGACGTGTAGCAAGTGGTTCTTGAGATGTGCATTATGCCATATTTCGAGCTCTGCACGTATGTCGCTTATTGACAAATTGCTCAAGAACTCGGCAACAGGCAGTGGGTAAGCGATCTCGGTCAATAAAAATCTCTTTTTTATGCGGAACACGAAACGATAACACGGGCAAGTCAAATATCTCAATGAAATTAACCTCGTTTTTTAATTTGTTATAAGTATGTTTTTGGTCAGCATTTTCTGTTTTTGGAAATCTGTGGATTTGTGGTCCCATAATGCAAAGGGCAACTGAAGGACACAGGTGTGGTTTTAGTTAACAGAAGTCTGATATACTCTCACGCTCTATACTAGAGCAGAAGAAGTCATTGGAAATCTCCCAAAAAAAAAAAACCCCAATTTCAAAGATAGGTAAGCTATAGGCATTTTACAGTTTACTTGACTACAGATTGTGACTCCCCAAGATCTATTTATAATTCCATACATTCCAAGTACTAATCAGCAGTCTCCAAGAAATTGCAAAACGGATGTTTGTTTTTCTGTGTCTCCTTTAGATCTCTGTCTACATCCGTTTTACGTTTAAGGTTTTGAAAACCTTATCTTGACCCGTTTCAAAACATTTGCCTTGACACGTTTA
The DNA here is from genome assembly GCA_958295575.1 of Leucania comma. Lineage (NCBI taxonomy): Eukaryota > Metazoa > Arthropoda > Insecta > Lepidoptera > Noctuidae > Leucania > Leucania comma. The sequence goes on from OY282469.1 coordinate 11,023,981, forward strand.
CGTATAAAAACAATCCTTTTTTGAAGAAGAATAAACAAAACTTAAACAACATTTTCAATTTGAAGAAAATTAAATGAAAACAGGATAAATCACCGTTTTCTTTGTAAATACTGACTATTAGCATTGCAACAGCTGACTGAGGCAAACGGGTTGGTAAGATGCATTCGTGCAATCTTTAGACTCGATATACTAACCGTACGAAGGGTGAAGTGACAGTATTTGAAACTATTTAGCACAATATTTTGACATAATGCTTCGTATGTTTTACGAATTAGTACCTATTTTGTAAATAAGTGTGAGAGCTGACTGCGTGATGCATCTATGTCCTAAATAGATTCAACATGTGATGTCAATTTCTTGATACATCGATAAATAATTCCGATTTATGAATGCCATCTTGCAGACAACGTTCAGTTTAAACTATAATCGCATTCTTGCGAGTCGGAGTGTACCATACATTTTATGTACAGTCAGATGACATTGTGGCAGTAAGGCCATAACAGAATTGACACATCGACGCGATGTCTTCGTTCAAACCAGAGGTTCAAACACTCCCATCTGTGAATTCCATTGCACACACAATAGATTTAGCAAAGGAAAGTTTTAAGAATGTCAGTGAGAGAAAGAAGTAAACACTTCTGAAGTGAACCAAACGGCACATGACATATAGCCGTTGGCAAAATATCGACAATTCACAAATCAAATTTCTTCACAAAGCTTTTCTAACTTTTACTGACACTCGAAGTAAGAAAAGTAAATAATGAGAACGAGACCTGTTGTACGCTTGACCTCGAGTGGGTCCGAGTTTAGCCGAGTGCTGTGAATGAGATGGCGCGGGGATCGACGGACACTTTCACCGGCGCGGGCGCATGACGATGTACTTTGGAAACCGGTAGAGAGTGACCACGTGCACGGCGGTGGCCGGCGAATCACGGTTCGCGAGCTTACAAAGCGCCGAAAGCTTAATTCTTGTGATAACTTGATGATCTAGTGATTTTTATTGAATGGATAAATATCTACGTCCGTGAAAGTGGGATATTATTTGTACTGCTTTAACAATTTGTTTGGGAGAAAAATTTATACTAAGGTTTTTTTTTAGGTTAATTGCCTAATAACGTACTTCTTACATGATATATGTATGAGGGGCAATAAATTCACTTTAATTATAATCTAAATACTTATTTCAGGCTATTATTAGATTTTCGCAGATGGGTTCTCATAGCTCATGCGATCATTCGAGAAAATCACAGTATGTTAAGTAGTTAGATGTTAAAAAAAAATTCCAGGAGCCTTAAAGATATTTTTAAGTTTTTAATTCTTATGTAAACGTAGGCAAGGTTAAAATTGTCATCTTCCGTTTTAGTTTTCCTCCCAGTTTACAATTGTGTTAGTAACACATTTGTTTTGACCATTTTTAGAGTTCCGTACCTCGATAGGAAAAAACGGAACCCTTAAAGGATGACTTTGTCGTCCGTCTGTCTGTCAGTCAAGGCCCTTTATCTCGGTAACGCGAGAAAGTGTTGAGTTAAAATTAAAATCATAAACATTCAAATCTCTGGTCCCTTCAAGCTGTGAAAAAATCAAACTTCTGAGTTTACGAAAAAAAAAGATACGGCCGTTTATGTCGCAAGAAACGTAAATTTCAATACTCTCTCTTTCGATGGTCTCATAGCACAAAAATGGGAAAAAAGATACAGCAGTCCCGTAACATAAAAAAAAAACTTTTTTACCATTTGAAAAATTCTTCGAGACTCGAATAGGGAATTGAACTGTTTTCATAGGTATGTTTGTACGGAACCATCAGTTTGCGAGTCCGACTCGCAATTACCAAGTTTTTTTATTATTATGTGAATACCCGTGAAATTATTTATCTATGGAAGCACTTAAACAGTTCGTCAAGCTCTAGTTAAATTTATTTATTGTGATATAGTTTAAAAGTATAATACAAAATATTTCGAGTGAACTAAAAATTTAAGTGAATGCTTCGTTATTTTCTTTCTTTTTGTATGAAAATATTGAAAAACTTGCTAGTAAAATATTTGAATAAAAAAATTAAAATGAGAAATTATATTTGAATGCCGTTCTTACAATGTCTCATTTTTAAACAAGAAAACTATCAATTTCACTGGATATACTCGGATAAAACGGTTTTTAAAACAATGCCAAAGAAACCACTGTCTTAAATTCGATGTTTTATACATTATTCGTTTTTGAAAAGTGAAATGGTGTTTAATTAATTTGAGAACTGCTGACAGCGTTACCCAAAGACAGCATCAGCGGACGGCATTGCCGTGGCCGAATACTGGGCTAGGCAAGAAATATAACTATTAAAAAAAAAAACTAGTTTAGCTATCAGCACGCTAAGAAGAAGAATTAACTAAAAGTAGCAGCAAGAGTTTTGGACGCCATTTTGTAGATTACTTTTATTTATATATTTATTAAAACTTCATGCAATACAAAGATACAAAGGCAGACTTAATGATACTTTTAGTTTGTTCTTAAGGTTTTTTTTTTAATTAAGTAAAAAATATAAAAAGCATTATATATACCTACACGTTGGCTAACATTGAGGTTAGAGAATTCGATGTTTTTACGTAGGTAGGCTGTGTTCTTACCACGTTTTGAATTGTTTGCATTATTAAAATTTTGCCTTACTGACGTCTAGATCCGAAATATTAGAACAATCGAAAAAACAAAACAATTTTCATACTATAAATATTTTAATAATAATAAGTCAAAACGTGCTTCTCTTCGTTTTTATAATCGACTCAAAAAAAGAATAACGTCAGTTGTACAAATAGTGATGTGAAGCGAACGAGTTTCAATTGTAACTTCATAATCGAAAGTGGACCAAAGTAAACTGACCTTGATAGTTCCCTCATCTTTAAAACCGTACTTTTTACCGTTAATGACACTTTCACTGTTCTAAACGATGTAACTTGATTGACAATGTACATAATATTATTATAACGTTAAAAGTTTATAGGAAATTGTCAATTTGTGTTAGTAACGGAGAAATAATGAACGTCAATACAATAACTATGATAACTAGATACGAAGTGCAGTAGATTAGAAACGCTAAAGATTCCTTGAACAACGTTTAAATTTCGCGAGCCAATTATCTAATACAATCGTTAAACGCAAAGTAAAACTTTATTTTTCTTATAAGTTAGATTTTTATAACTCTAGTTACTATATGTTTCGAGAGCCTATGTGTCATCGTCATGCGTATAAAATCGTAAACACTTTTTTTATGACTGTATCATTAAAAGAGAAAGTTCTTTCTTTTAAAACATTATTAATCACACTCATTAAATGACTTTAAAGAATAATGAGATTTCAATTTCTCTAAACACATTAATTCTAGGAATACCGACAAGTAATTAATAAATTAGAAATTTAGTTATTTTGAACTTAATGGTTATTCTTTTCACAATAATCCATACTTACTGGATTCTTTGTAAAATGAATTACCTTCCACAATGTGCAGAATAGCGATCGATAAATAAAAGTGGGTTTCGTACGATTAGTAATACCCTTAAATTTATACATACGTGTGTAATATTTGGAAACAATCGTTCAAGTATTCGGCGAGTTATTTAGCAATATACAAATGAAACAACTGCAGTCAGTGCATTTTCGCAGTTACAGTATAATTTAAAAACACTTGTAAGTACTTTTTATAAGTTGTTGCGCATCTTTAGTTGTATTTTATAAATGACTTACAAATTAAGAAACGTGTTTTAATGAAAGATAGAATCTCATTTTTTGAAATTTATCTTTTATTGATTACTAGCGACCTGCTCCAGCTTTGCACGGGTGCAATGGTGATAATAAATATATTATACATGTATTATACTTTTAACCTTCCTCTTGAATCATTTTAACTATTAAAAAATACCGCATCTAAATCCGTTGCGTAGTTTTAAAGATCTAAGCATACATAGGGACAGACAGCGGGAAGCGACTTTGTTTTATACTATGTAGTGATGATTGTGTGTATGTGGTAAATAAATTATTTATAAAAAAAAACAAATGTTCATCATTTTCCTACCTTTGTCCCATGGTATTCGGGATGGGACCAACACGTGTTTTTCATTCATTTTGTTCCGTCACTCGTCACGCTAACACTAACTTTTCTTTCATTATTATAGTGAAATAATAATTTTACCATCTTTTTAAATACCTAGTCGGTTTTGTCAACGCATCAGTCAAAAATCGATTGCCACAAAATGCTTATGGCATTAATTTGGTCTCCGTGCAATATTTTATTGCGAGCAATTACTTATAAATTATGTATAAACAAATAATGCTTATTAGTGTGTGGTTTTCTTTATTTATTAGGAAAACAACAATTGTGTGTATGCCTTCAACGTTTAGAGTTTTAAGTCCGTTTCCGAGCACGTAGTTTACTAGCGTGGCCTACTAACTGTTGCTCGTAAAGTTTATTCAACCAACACAAAGAGGTACGCACCGATGCACTGTTTAGCAACTTTGCTTACCTATACAATGCTTAGTAAACTCTAGAATATTTCACATGACTAACTTATTTATTTACAAAAATATTCATAACGAAATAGGTCATATTTACCCATTTTTTTTAGATTAGAAGGTCCTTTGCGTTCCTTTGACAGTGGCTCTAGAAACTAATAGGCAACTGAGAGATACTGGTGGGTTCTAGCCAGTAAAAGTCTGACACGGCTTCTCTTTCCGCCCTGGAGTGGGAAAAGTCATTGGATGATTTACTAACTTCAACAAAAACGGTCCCCAGTAACTCTTTCGGACATAACCGCAGCCCTAGCAGGGATTGGCCTTACAGAGCCTCTTCAGGGCCCTTTGAACCTGTATCCTGACAGATTGAAAGTCAGCTTGTATTAAAGTTGTTCATGCAATTAATTAATAATATTATCATATATTTTATACTACAAGACCGACTCAATCTTCAACAGTAAGTAGCTGTAAGGTACTTACGTTTTGCTGTCTTAAATTCTTGTTTACGCCCACTATGCATATCTGTCTAAATAAGCTATTTAGTTATCATTTAAAAGAAAGTGTCTTTTCTCATCTCCATTACATTGAAACAAAAGATAACTGTAAATACGACTTTATCAAATGCAGCAGTAAATTAATTTATATTAAGCAAGACATTATTATTAATTAACATAGACTCATCTATTTCGCGTCTCACGTTGAAAAGGATTGATGTGAGTTTGTGTGAAACAAACTGTCAATGAAAGTGAAGACTTACAACGTTTGTTTAAACAATTAGCGAGACTTCAACTTTTAGCTTTCCAAAAAAGATAATGTCGTCATTATCTCTGTGTGCGATACTTAATGAGAGACTGAATACTTTCAGTTTTATTTAAACTTTCTCAAGGAAAAGATATTAATATACCTACGCTAAGGTTAAGATACGGTCCACTACCAGCCTCCGTAAGCGCGGGCTTGTGGATAACGAGCATTGGGTAGCTCGCTATCCGGGAGTCTGGTAGTCTTCCAGACCGAGTTCAAGTCGTCGTGGGCTCCTAGTATAGACCTAGATGCTGGGGCCCCAGGGGCTAGAGCTGTAGGGAAATTTCTAAACAGAAAGCCCGTGGTTCCAAAATGCATAGTACAACTTAAGGACACAGGTGTGGTGTTTAGTCAGTAAAAGTCTGACACGCCCTCCCGCTTTACACTAGAGTGAGAAAAATCGTTAGATTATTTTTCAACTTAGAAAAAAAAGCGGCGAACACGATGAGCTATGCCACAAAGTAAAGGATCTGACATTTTCAATTAATAACCTTTTTCATAACAAGGTTTTATTGCGCAGCTAAATCAAATAAAAAAGAAAAACAAAAAAGGTTGCTCTCTAATATTATTTCTACGATGAGCAAGTTACTTTTCCTTAAAAAAATTGTCCAATTATTTTATACTGAAAAAATAACCAATAGCCTTTAAAATCCAAAACATCATTAAATATTTAGTATCTATTTCAATATTTAAAGATGAACAACGATTTAATTAAAACGCGATTGAAATCGGCACGTGCTTGACACAGTTTTGAATAAGTTATAAGAAGATTAGGTATAATATTGTTATATCAACAAATTTAATTCTTGCTTCAGATAGAATCGGTGATATTCTACGGTAATAAAATGGCATAGTTAAAATTTTTGATGTTAAAATAATAATTATTTTTGACAGCAAAATTCTCCCAGCCCACGAAACTCTTTTACCGATTTCCGTTTATTCTTGATTCGAGTCGAGAATCTCTAATATAATTGCCACTTGAATATTTTTCAGATTGATAATATACCTTGTATATAAATACCTAAGTCAAGATGTAAGTAAGATAAAGAACAATTACTAATCTAATTGTCTGAATTCACACATTCACATACGTCGATATGAAAATCAGAATCTGGAAATGTAAATATAAATTTCAAATCTGAATCAAACCTCCAAACACGTTTTCGAAATGAAAGTATATTTTGATACTCATTAAAAAAACTAACAAGGCCATTGTAATTTAAAATAGATTATAATCTTTAACACGCATTTCACTATAAGACGTGCGTAACTGTGTAGTCTCAATGCTCATAAGAGCAAAACCTCAGAGATGGCCCTATAGCGGTTAAACTCGTGGAGTTTGTTGATTATTAATACTACTTTTTTTTAGACCGTGTAATTTTATACACGAATGAAAAATTGGATCATGAATCTGAGTGAAAATCTCTTAAGTATGTCTTTTTAGGGTTTAGGATAGAATAACATTTATTTGCATAAAACACGGTATAAAGGATGGTACAAAGGTTAAATACAGAGCATACACGTTTTTGCTTAACATTATAAGCGTGCAAATTTTTGTGTATACAATTAATTTTATTTATTTATTTTTGTCAAAGATAATAAAGTTTATTCTATTCTATTCTTAACTCTTTTACACAATAAAATCTATTCGTGGTCAGCCAATCATACAATTTTCTTTTAAATAATGTGGTATTAAGAATTTTTAGGTAGCTCAGTATTCTATTAAATATTTCTACACACATATACAAACAGCTTTTATTATATTTAACTAGCCTTGGGATAACAGGCTCGTACTGGATACGAGCCTGTTAGGGTCGCGTCGGTTTCGAGGATATATATCGTCTGCTCTTGTAAATAAATCCTTATGCTTCCACACAAACATATATATCTCATATATATAAAGAGACGGTAGCGGTAACAAACCAAATTTCTGAAATACTGGCCGACAAGTGTCGTCAGATTGAAGCCCGTAGATTGCTCGAATGCATTTTTTTGTGCAACAAATGCTCTATTTTGATCAGTGCTATTGCCCCACATAGTTAATGTATAGCGTAACACCGATTCGACATGCAGGCATGATATGATTTAATTGCCGTTTGGCCGTTTGTTATATTCCTATTTTTTTTTAGCACAAATACAACGTCATTTTTTTTGTTTTGAGACATTATCGACGTGGGTTTTCCAGTTCATGTCTTGATCCAAAGTAACGGCTAAAAACTTAGTCTTCGTTACTTCATCAATTTTATTTATATTTAGTTTGTGATTATATTTAGCATTGTTTGATCGGTTAAATTGTATATAATATATACAGACTTGGAAAGATTTAACGATAAATTATTTTTATTTAGCTATTCAATTAGTATGTCAATTGTGTTATTAATGTCAGTTTCATGATCGTCAATTGTATTATTCTTTTTGTCAGATGTCACAATAATGGAAATGTCATCAGAAAATAGTATGCATTTATGATAAGTTATATTAGTAATTGAATTGATATACAGTATAAATAAAATTGGGCTTAACACACTTCCTTGCGGAACGCCATATTTGTTGCTTTTGAGTTCAGAAGAGTGTAGTGTCATGTCGTTATATCGATTCACTTTTGTAATTGTTACACGCTGTTGTCTGTTACTTAGATATGTCGATATCCATTGAAGTGCAATGCCTCTAATGCCAATTGCCTGCAATTTTTGTAGTAATAGGTCGTGAAACACTAAGGCAAAAGGTTTATTTAAGTCAAAAAATAACCCTGTAGTAAAGTGGTTTCGGTTAATATTAGTCAGCATGGTTTTATAAGAGAGAAAATCGCTAGTGTTGTGGATTTGTTTTTTTTGGATGCCAAATTGTTCTTTTTTAATAATGTTAAATTTTACCTTTTTAAAAAAATGGCTTAACAATGGACACTTTTAATGATTCTGGAAAAATGCCTTGTGAAAATGATAGATTTATTAAATATGTCATAATAATAATAAGTTCATTAGTGCATGCTTTTATAATCTTCGTATTAATATCGTCATAACCTGCCGAATTTGTGTTTCTTAATGATGTCATCACCGCTTTCACTTCATTCTCGGACACAGGTTTCAGAAACATTGAATGAACTAGTGAACTTTCATCAGAGTTCAGCTTTGTATCTGTATTAGAAGAGTGCGTTGTATTGATAAAATGGTTATTAAACGCAGTTGCTATTTCTACAGGATCCTTAAGTACTGTATTGTCAATATCATTTTTAAAGTTATAACCCATTATTTCATCCTTAATTACTTTCCATACCGCTTTCGGTACCGGTTCCGTACCAAAAGGGTGCAAACAGGACCCTATTACCAATCCTCTAGAGTCTGTCCGCAAGTCTTTTTGTCAGTGGGCTGTATCTTATAAATCTTAAGAGGTAAGGAGTTGAAATTTTCTCCGGATGAGTATTTTCTGTCTATAATTTATGGCTCTAAAACATTTTGAGGAGTAGGATACTTAATTAATATTTATGGCCTATTATAATTTAGAAGTACCCATTACTTTAAATAACTCTGGTCATGCATATTACCGATTCTTAGTAACATATTGGATTACTCACCGGAGCAATTATGAAAGTAGCGGAGTTGAACTTATGACTAAATAATTATGATGACATTCGTGGCGTAAATGTACTGACAGCAAAGGAAAGACTTTCACAAAATTATCGTTTTTGTGAGTAAACTTGACTGAGAAAATATTTAATTTCATGAATAGACACGGAAACCGTTACTTACAAAGTTGCAAGTGATTTTATATACCAACATCAAGTGTTGAAGAGATAACCATTTTCTTTTTAGTATAAATGACATCAATCACTAAAAAATAAAAGTGTTACACTCGAGTATCAATTATTTTTTGTTTCAGCGTCGGCAAAATATAAACAGATCAAAAGAGTGTTAACTATCAACGACAATCACTCATAGATAACTATCAACACTCATAGTGCCAAGGGCCCAATATGCCTTTTGTTTGAGTGTTTTCGCGTCCTATTCACCGGGGTTGTGTGTTTGCGACTGGGTGCCATCTCGTTCAGTTCTTCAATTCCCATAGGTAACAGAACCTGACGAGATGGGAATTTGGTCATGGATATGCAATTTTCGCGGAATAGACCCGAGAGCGTTTGTCAAAAACAATATCCGACGCAGGCAGTTAGAGAGATATGGGTCGTATAATAAAAGGCTCTTTTGAATCATTTGTCATGTTTTAGGAATGAACACTAGTCAAGAATATGGCATCGAAAATTTTAAATACTGTTTCACTCAATTTAATTGCATTCCTAGTAAAAGAAACTGCCTTGGTTACTAGTGAATATTAATTATCTACCAATTTGTGAATATTTATCTACGGCTTGTTATGAATGTTGAATCTCATTTGCCACAAACACGTCTGGTCGAGAAAAGATGTAAGTATTAATCTTAAAGTAGAACAAAGAAGATAGAAAGAAAGTTTACTCACTTATTCAGACCAGTTTATGGATTCGGTATGGAAATTTGCTTGTTAGTGTGTTTGTTATTACCCTTATTATAAGATGTGTACGTAAACACGTGTGTATGTTCTTGTTTATATGATTTATGGATCTCAGTTATCTGAATACACATACTATATTATTATTATTAGTCCATTTATTATTTTTTATATAAATATTCTTTAAATTTTTAAATATTTCTTAAATAAATTTTATTAAAAAAATCTTTTTAAAATTTAAAAAATGGTAGCCTATTATTATTATTCATGTTAACGATTTTGTTCTCCTCAGCTACAATCTTTATCAACTCCAGAACTAAACCACAATTATTTATCTTTCGGTCCTTCTTGAATGCAAAAAATATATTTTTTTAGTTCTATAAATTGTATCGAATAGGTATTGAAATGACGACTGATTGAATTATTTTAACAAAAATGATTCAATGTTTAGACTCCAAATTATTTAGAAATAGGGCAACATGATTGAAATATGGATTATGATTGAGTTATAATCGAATTTTATAAATATTATTTATCTCAAAGAAAAAAGAAAAAGAAAGAAGAAGAAGAAAATGAATTGATCGAGTTCTAAAAATATATCTGAAATAAAATAGTCGTAGCAAGCGAGTACTTTACTATGACTATATTATATACTAAGCAATGCGACTGCTTGCGGTTACACCGCCATTGAACTGTTTTCAGTTGCATCTGCATCTAAGCCTTCAACACCTTATTTGATCGTTCATTGCCATACAAAACCATAGACTGCCTTCCATTCTAGATGTTTAGATTTCAAAACAGTTTGTTACCTTACCTCAGTGATTCATGCAGATTAGTACCTTTTCAGGCATATGGCAAAGTTGCGGTTTTACGGGAATGTCATGAAAATATTCTTTAAATGACACAAATTTTATTACAAATGTAATTCACGTTATTGTCTGTCTATGACTGGTTGTCGTTGGTGACGGCCGTGAAAAGTACCGTAGATGTTTAACCCAGTTCATCATTCAATACAATTTGTAAATGGTCATTTTGAAATAAATTTTATTGCTATTGATTTTTTAGGTAAAATACTAAAATAGTAGATTATGTGACTAGGGGATAAAGCAGTGTCTTTAAGCTGCGGGTTGATGGGTTCAAAAGAAGATTGCTAAGTTCTAATCTCGAACGTTAGTGAGGGATTAATATAATTAACTCCCGAGTAATGCGAGTGAATTAATGTAGAAACCTGAGTATAGTGAGGAATTCAAGCCGCCCGAAACAAAGAGCTTTATCCCCGTGTTGGATACTCTACTTTTTACATCATCTGTGATATAATTAAAAGACAATTGACGAAAACAAACTATATTTTAGAGAAATGTAAGTAATATTTACAAGCTACTGAATTTATTGAATTTCACATTCAATAAATTATTCAGTGCTCTAAGATTCTATAAGTAGGTAGTTTTAATTTTTTTTAGCTCCCGCTCTTTCATTACTTTTTTAGAGACTCGTCAGTACTTAACGACATTTTATTCTTTTTTTTTTGTTAGTGGCCAGTTCGATGTTTGAATAAACTTATTTAACGTACGTACATTTTAATTTAATTTTTTTGGTTTTTGACGTTCCAAATTCAAATTTCATTATTACCTAGGGATGGCCCATACCTACCACATTATCTCGCTAGAGTCAGAATGACTTGTTTCAAGTGAGGGTTGTATGCCATAAAATAGGGCATAGAGCAGGTGATGAAAAAAAAATATATAGTAAATAAAACTTGCATTGTTATTAGTTTCATCAACAAATTGTTATTGTTTTGAAATTAATTTTCATGAAAATACTTTCATTTTTTGAATTGAAAATATTTTAGAAAACCAATTTGCCTATATACCTAGTGATAATTAATGTGACAAAAAAAAAAATGTTTAAAAGTTTCTGAGAAACACAATTATTCGTTATTTGTTAAGGGTTTATGACTATTTAAAAATATTAAATATCTTACCTTATTTTAAAATGGGAATGAAGTTTAGAATCCGAATAGATAACACACACTGTTATTGGATATAGCACTATGAAATTAAAAAAAATAATATATAGCTGTTTTTTTAGGGCATGTACACCGACGCCCGTGACACTGCGCGCAGGTCGGAGCTTTGAGTGGCGCGTGCGCAAACGCCTTCTACTTATAGTTTCAGCGCGCGGCGTGACACTTTCCCCACCTATTTTCATCTCCATATTAATGTGAAAGATATTCCAATTTCTCTTTCGTTTAAGCTAAGCAAGATCTGTAAGAAAAACTCTTTTTCGTTTTTAGTACCTATGAAGCCTCATATGCTGAAATGATTTTAGTGAGTATCTTTTAAAAATAAAGAATGTACAATACGCGGCATATAAGTTGATCAAACTAAAATGGAAAAAAATAAAAAAGGTAAATATTTGCCGCGTACTTATTTGAAACACTTTTAAATCAGGTTTTTCATACATAAATAGTCTAGATGTTGGGACTATACGTTTCCTTTCTATGAACCATAATATATTCCTATCACTTTTGAAAACCGAACAAAAAAAAAATACTAACCAAAAAATAATAATAAACATATAATAACATATAATATATTCCACAACTATCACACAACGCCGTCTAGTCCCAAGCTAAGCATAGCTTGTGTTATGAGTACTAGACAACTGATAAACATACATATATATTTCTAAATACATACATATTATAGATAAATTACACCCAGACACAGAACAAACGATCGTGCTCATCACACAAACATTTGTCCTGAATGGGAATCGAACCCACGACCTCCGGCATAGCAGTCATTCATAAATGCATTATCATCAAGCAGGAAAGCGGCTTAGCTCTGTCCCACTAAGCAACAAAAGAAAGATTAGGCATTTGAGATACTTGAAAATATACTGATTGACCTCCTTAGCTTATCCTCAAAAATACCTTGCTCAAAATGTTTATGAAATAGTCGACAGTATTTTATAAATAAAATACTTGTTTCTCCTAGTGGCTCCGGCCGCGTGTTAATAGAAAGTATATGCCTAAATCACTCAATTCAAGCATTCTATTAGTGAAAGATTTGTTTTAATCGGTCCAGTTGTTTTTAAGTTTATACATTATAATAAAAAACAAAAACAAAAAACATTTTTTTTTCATACACCACTATTTTTTATGGCAAATACTTAAAGGGCTTATTAGAAAAGGTCTTGTTATTATTTAAGTAAAGTCTCAATGCATAATATTCATAAACAGCAAAGTTATGAGCGTTTGTATAGATCCCAAAATCTCACTCAATTTCTGGAAACATTGTACAGGTTATTGTTTATGAATGAAAGAATGTCAATAAAAATGGAAAAACACTGCGCTTAGTATTTTCTAGTAGTAATTGTTATGAATAATGATTCAATTATGAATTTACCAATAATGACAAATTAACGTGGACAATTTTAGAATTTCGTTTTTTGTACTTTTGACTACACAAATATGATCAGTAACGGGTACTGATTCAGCCCCATTTTTTTGTGCACTAATTAAAAAATAGGGGTGTATACGTAAAACAAAAGTATAAAAATGCAAAAATATAAAATAATCTTTTCTCTTTATGAGCATAGATAAACCAACTTATCGCGTAAAATTAGAAAATTACTCCATTCTCAAGAAAACGTATTCCCGTAAGTAATGTGCTTTGTGTTACTCTAGAATATGATCTATCCGTGTATCATCATCATCATCATTTCAGTCAAAAGACGTTCACTGTTGAATATAGGCCTCCCCCAAGCGTCGCCACAATAACCGATCCTTTAAGTCTCGCATCCATCGAATTCCTGCGGCCCTCACACCAGGTCATCGGTCTACCTTGTGGGAAGGCCTCCTCCAACGCTTCGTCTTCCGATACGTCTATTCGTGTATATACAATAAAAACTTTCGCTTTTATACTATTATTGAGATTATCTATCAATTTTATATGTTACTAGCTAATTTGGCAAATGTATTTCTGCCATGTAAGCAGTCAAAGAAAAAATGGTGGGTGCGGGTAGGAGGGTAAAAATAGCCTATGCTGCCTATGTGTTTCCTGATAGCTACAACCCGGGAATCCTTAAGTCGAGAGTAAATAGGTTTCTTCTAGGTAAGCGCGCTTCATCGTCGACCGCAGCGTCGCTTTCCATCAGGTGAGATAGCGGTCAAGCGCGAACCTATCAATAATTTAAAAAAAAATGTCCATATATGTCAATTTTTTTTATGAATATCTGTCAAGTCATTTCGGTGGAGTCGCTGGAACTCTAGATTACTTAGACCGTATTTCGAGGGTATATTAAAAAAAAAAAAACTAATATTGACTCTGTCTTTTATTTTTAGAACTTGTGCCAAGTTTAAACTTTACTAACCCAAAAAATAATTACCTTGCATACAATCTTAAAAACTCTACAATTATTTTATTGGGAATAACAAAATCAATAGTAACTTTTAAGTGTTATCAAATGAAATGAAAATATAAATAATACGAATTAAATTCTCTTTTACCACCCCCATAGTGGCCTCCCTCGTAATAAAATTCTATCATTTCAATTTAAAATATTTAAAAGTCTAAATGGTAATTCGAAGATATGCGACATCCACACTGGACCCGTGTGGTGCATTCCGGCCCATTCATTCTTCCAAAGAGGAGGCCTGAGTCCCAGCAATGGAGACACGGTGGAGCACATGGTCGAAGTGTGCCCCGCTTGGGCAGAGCATCGCCGTGTTCTCATGAGGGCAATCGGCAGCGGCGATCTGTCGCGCCAGGCCCTGGTACGGGCCATGGTCCGGTGCGATTAGGTATGGCAGGCGGTCACCTCCTTCTGCGAAGCAGTAATACCAGCAAAGGAGGAGGCCACACGCGAGAGGCAACGGCCCTCACGCTCCAGCCGCTGCGGGGATTCTGATTCCGATCCTGATTTCCAGCCAACGTAGGCGCGGGCTTATGGACGGCGAGCTATGGGTAGCTCGTTGTCCGATCGTCCGGTAACCATCCGGATCAAGTCCAGGTCGTCAATGGCGCGCACTGTTCGCGCGCGCCTCAAGGAGTTGTCAGCAAACCGTAGAGACCCAGCCTGCTGGCTGCAGGCAGGCAGGGTCAAAGCCTACTGGGGTCAAGGGTCTGCTTCTGAAAGGAAGGTTCGGCCCTGGTATCTAAGGCAACGAAGAAACGGGGCGGGTTTTTAGTCAGTAAGAGTCTGACACTATCTCCCGCTCCGCCCAAGGGCGTGAGATGTCATAGGATGATTTTACCCACCACCAAATAAAAAAGTCCCAGCAATGGAAACAATAAGAATTTGATTATGCTGATTGTTTATGTTGATTACGCTACATGGGCATTTATACAACGTCAGAAGCTAGTGTTCGGTTCCAATTGTTTGTTTTCTATGGAGAAAAACTGACAAAAAATGTCCATAGTTACTCTTTTAAATAAATGATTGAGCTGTGCAATATTTTCATATTACAATATTAATAGGTATGAGAAAATAACGTACATAGCAAGTACCCAATAGGTAAAATAACAAATTAAAAACTGGATCAAAATAGAAAATTAATAATCTATGAGTTTTTGGATTTTAGAGACTTTTCACATTCACATAAAAAAGAAGTTATCTGTAGAAAAATAAACCAATAGGTAAATGGCATGACAATAGTAAAAAAAATATATTAATGAGGATATTGGTATAAATATTATAAAAAAAAATAACATTTAAAAAATGATACCATTAATAAAAAACGAAATTAAAACAAAGATGGAGCAGTTAATATACCTGATAATGCAGTGCATGAGCTAAGAAAGCTACATGTGCTGAAGCAGATGATGTTATTATCCAGACAGTCTAGGATAAGGTCTACTCGTGTGCCAAATTTCATACAAAAGCGTATTTGTTTCATGCAAAATTTTCATACAAAATTTGTCCGTATGTGCGTGACAGAATAACAAACCTACAAACAGAAATATCGAAATAAACTTCCACCTTTATAATATTCTGAGTGTGATAAAATAAACTTAGTTTTTTTATTTTCATAGTAGCAAAACAACGTAAAACAGATTCACTGTGACCGAATATACTTCATAATGGCAGGCAAAGATTGCTGGGTCTTAGATAATGTGACCGCAAACATTCTCTCTCAGTCAGCCTTCGGGCGTGCCTCGGGCTTCAGAATTAAACGGAACTATGCCTATATAAATTCAAAATTTAAGATAACTTAAAATTTTGAAATATCGCACTCTATGTCATACATGATAAAGTTCAAATTACTTATCTACTTGATCTATTTTTTAACAAAGAACGCTTAAAAATCAACCTAAAATACTCGCATCTAAAGTCGATATTTCCGTTGGTGGTGATGAACTGAAATTAATTTTAATTGTAAGTTTAACTTGCTTCTCATTCGCAATTTTCAACATATTTGGTAAGTTCATTTCAAGTTCCTAATTTTGAATTTTAGCTGACATCAAAAGTGTAAATTGAAACTACGCTGCCTTATTACCGTTGAAATTTTATTGTGTTTTACTAAGCTGTTTATGGATGTACTCTGATGTACATTAAAATAAGGTTCAGTTGAAAACCAACGCCTGTTAACAATTTATCTGGCATTTTACTAGTTTCTTTTTTGACAACTCCTTGAGGCGCGCGGGAACAGAACGCGTCGTAGATGACTTGAGCTCGGACTGGTCTGTTACTGGACGGACGGACAGCGAGCTACCTATTGCCCGCCGTCCGCGAGCCCGCGCCTACGGTGGCCGGAAATCGGGATCGGAATCCCGGCGGCGGCAGCAGTGCTAGCATTACTGCTTCGCAAAATGAGGCGACCGCCTGCCACTCCTCCTCGCTCCAGAGCATGGCTTGAACCAAGCCCTGGTGCGAGGGATCGCCGCCGCCGATCGCCCCCACGAGGACACGGCGATGCTCTTCCCAAGCGGGGCACACGTCGACTGTGTGCTCCACCGTGTCCTCCGGGCGGTCCGCACAGTAGTGACACCCGGGCGTCGTCTCCGCACGAATCTTGTACAGGAACGTCCTAAACATGCCGTGTTCGGTTAGTACCTGCGCCAAACGGAAGGTGACGACGCCGTGGTGGATTTCTCAGATACTGGAAATCCTTGTAGATGTTTTCATAATATGCACTTCATCGAATTGCGTTGGTTAATGAAAAGAGAAATTCGATCAATAGAGGTATGTCTGTAGTACCACATGTCTACACCGTTAAATTTTGGTCGTTTTCGGTCCCGTGGAGGGTCGATTCGATACGTGAAACACTATCGATTTATTAAGATAAAATTAAAAATAAAGTACTTTTTTTCTATTATTTAACAAGTCAATGCCCTTGTAGGTAGTTGTCGGTCGATGCGTACTACCTAAAGTTCATTGGCCTCGATCAGCTGACATTTACTTAAAGAAATCAATTTCGTAAACGCGTAAATTAATTCGAAATTTTATAAATAAAAAACGGTAATTTAAAAAACTAAAAAACCCGACTGCTTTTCTGAGCGTTCATGAAAAAGCCCTAAAACAAGAAAATCTGGCAGTCGGGACCCATTCTAGAATTGAGAGCACATACCTATATTACATTGCAGATTACTCCAATCTATTGACTAGACGGCTGACTTTCTAGAATGGGTCCCGACTGCCAGATTTTCTTGTTTTAGGGCTTTTTCATGAATGCTCAGAAAAGCAGTCGGGTTTTTTAGTTTTTTAAATTACCGTTTTTTATTTTTTTAGTTTTATTTTATTACGATATCACTTTCAAAGTAATTACGAATCTAAAGACACCTCTCAAACTAAAATCCATCGAGCCGTTCAGGTCGCAGAGCGTGCCAAACATTTGAATTTGGCGCTAAAAATCCGCCATTTTGTTTTTTTTTTATTTTGATATACCCAGTGTCACTCTCACAGTAAATACAAATCTAACGACACCTCTCAAGCTAAAATCCATCGAGCCGTTCAGGCTGCAGAGCGTGCCAAACAATTATACATACATACATACTTACATACATACATACATACATACATACATACATACTCTCGAAAAACATAACCCTCCTTCTGGCGCAGTCGGGTAAAAATACTTTATTTTTCATTTTCATCTTTACAAATCGCTAATCGACCAAAATTTAACAGTGTATAGTATGTATTTTTTTAATTGATATAAACTAGTGCTTAACCGAGATCGCAAACTTGATGGTAAGCAGTGATGTAATAATTAACGGTGGGGTTTCTTCTATTTGGCAGAATCTTGATACTTCGAAATTTATTTGGTAAAACACACATATCATAATCTTCTATAATTGAATATATTTAAGGCATAAAAATTATTTAGCATAACTATTGTTTGGCGGAATGTTTACGTGTCCGAATTTACAATGGCATACTTTTAACTTAGCAGAATTTTATTTGGCTTATTTACCTTTGCGATAGTTAGTATTACACATAATTTCGTTTAGCCTAATGTTTATTTAGAGAGATGATTATTTGGGGAACCGATCACTATCTGACTTTTTTCTTTTGTTAGAATTTCCTTTTACCGAAAACTATTGACTGACGTCTTTTTTGCTTTATGCATTATTTGACATATTTTTTTTTATTAAAACCATTTGTGACGATAATCTCGCGTGGGATCGCCCAAACCCCGCAGTGCCGGAGCCGTGACAGAAAAAATGCTCGCTGCATGTTTAATGCTTGCTTCCATGTGGCATGCCTTTTGCATGCCTACTTGCATGCTGCATGCCTGTTGCATATTGCATGCTTGCTTTCATACTGCATACTTGCTTGCATACTGCATGCTGCTGCATGTTGCATGCCTGCTTACATCCTTCCTGCTTGCATACTGTATGCCTGCTTGCATTCTGCATGCTTTCTTGCGTGCTGGATGCCTGTAGTTGCAGGCATGTACTGCAAGCCACCATGGTTATTTTTTTACCAACCAAAAATAGCAGGCCTCCGCAGGGGGTCTCCACTGCAACTAAGACTATCGATATAAAATGTATGCCAAAAGACGATTCTGACTGAATTTTGTGTGAGGCGCACTAGTCTATTAAATCTAGAGGAATATCTATTATTTGTAAAAGCTATATCACATTGACTGTTGGTATTTCTGTAATGGGTAATCTCAAAAAGTACTGTATTTACTAAACTACTGTAATGTATGCTGTTAATATTTTAATGTACAATAAAGCTTATTCTATATACTTTTGTTGAGTATCAGGCTCCAGGTGTGCTACTGGTAGTCTTGACCAAAAATAAAATTATTTGGATTCTAATTATAAAGACTGTATTACGTACAAGTATGGACAGATTTTGAGACAACCAATATACTCGAATGTGCGTACGCGCAAAGTGTTGGCGAGCGAGTGAGAAGAGAGGGGACGTCCGCGAGTGTGATTTGCTGTGTGGCCCGATGTGACGTGAGGAACCGCTTTTGATGATGGTAAGCTACGTCATCGCCATGTGTTTTAGGCGCGAGAAAAATCGAGTTTGTGATAGACCCGATAAAAAGGCGGTTACTTTCCAAACCGAGGTCGGACGTCTTTCATTATTAATGAGCTGTTTGCATGTATTATAGATAATGACAAGCCTGTTGTTCTAGTGGTTAGTGGCTCTGAAAGCTAAACCGGAGGTCGTGGGTTTGATTACCATCCGGGACCAATGTTTGTGTGATAATTGTTCTTTGCTGGATGTAATTTATCTATAATATATATGTATTTAGAAATATACGAGTATAAGTATGTTTATCAGTTGTCTAGTACTCATAGAACAAGCTCTGCTTACTTAGATAGATTTGTGTGATGGTTGTGGAATATTATACTATATAATTAATTGTTTGTCTTGTCCTAGTTAAAAAATACGTTTATCTCTGTTTTAATGAAAGTTTGATTTTTTCATGTATCCATTGCTTTTTGCTGTCGCAAAGGCTGTTGAGGATAAGGCCTTCGTATCTTTTTTTATGGTAGGTAAAATCATCCAATGACATCTCCCGCCCTTGGGCGGAACGGGAGATAGTGTCAGACTCTTACTGACTATAAACCTACCGCGTTCCTTCTTAGCCCTTTATACCGGGGACATTCTTTTCAAAAATAGGCTGTAGACCAGTAGGCTTCGGCCCTGCTGGGTCTAAACGATTTGCTGACAACTCCTTGAGGTGCGCGGGAACAGTGCGCGCCTTCGACGTCTTGGGCTCAGTTTACGGACGGCGAGCTACCCATTGCTCGCCGTCTGCAAGCCCGCGCCTACGGTGGCCGGAAATCGGGATCGGAATCCCGACGACGGCTGGGGCGTGAGAGCTGTTGCCTGACGCGTGCGGCCTCCTCCTTTGCTAGCATTACTGCTGCGTAGAAAGAGGCGTCTGCCTGCCATCCTTCCTTGCTTCGGACCATGGTCTGTACCAAGGCCCGGCGCGAAAGATCGCTGCCGCCAATCGGGATCTGCCCGAGTGGGGCACACACCACCGTGTGCCTCACCGTGTCCTCCGGGCGGTCCACACAGTGGTGACTCCCGGGCGTCGGTTCCGCACGAATCCGGTGCTCAGTAGCGATCTGATATTCAGATTGGTGAACAGTTGATATCAGTAGACTTGCCTCCTAGAACCTGGAACTTATTAAAAAACACAGTAGTGTAGTGTGTTGAAGTGCGGGTGGCTGCGTTTCATATCGCGGGTTCGATTCACGCAAGGAGCCAATATTTTTATGGCCTACAAATATCTAGTTGTTCCAGGTCTGGATGTATTGTGTGTGCAAGTTTAAATACTTGGGAACGCTCTCACGATTGTAAAAAACCTTAAAATCAAACATGATTTGTGAAATGTGAGGGTTAATATATACACCTTGGGCACGCCATACCTAATTGTGTCACCACATCATCTTGAATTTGAATATCTTTGAATAGTGGCTGGAAAGACGTCACGACATCCTCGCCTTCCGTATGAAGCAGGTCCTCACCGGACATGATAAGTTGGGAGGTTCCTGCACCGGATTTGTGCGGAAGAAACGCCCGAGTGTCACCACTGTGTGCTGCACCACAGTATCTTCGTACAGGCGACCGCAGGCAACAATTTCACTCCAGACCAAGGCATGTACCATGGGTCATGGTACATGCCATGGTCTGGGGTTTGAAAGTTTGAGACCCGCTCCGCCCTAGAGCCTAGTCGCGTGGCGCCGTAATGTAGCTCTACAAGTCTAGTCGCCATATAAAACGTATGGAGACAGACGCGCTCAAATCGGCGCGGCGTACCTACGTGGCCTATGTGGACTCAATGTAGTTCTCCTTCACCACTATTATTTCTCCCTTACCTTTATAAAGTAGGTAGACACCTAGCGAATCCAAGAAAATACATACACATACAATTTCCTATGATTATGCCTAATTACGACTGTTAAATAATAGAGACTCCTATGTATTATGTATTTTGTATCTAATTGTTTGTACCTACATACAAGAATTCCTCAATTGTTATAAATGAGAAACAATTATTATTAAATAAAAACGTTCTAGGAATATTAAAATAATATATATTACACGTGTTATATATAATATTTATCGTGTCAAAGGTGGTGCTGGTAAATGTAGTAATTTTGTAAAAGTAATTTCGTATTAATTTGTACCTGTACGCTACCCGCGTACAGGTACATTGAAAGCGCTCAAAAACCGGTGCGCAACACACAGCCTTACCCGATGTCCTACATACAGATGGGGCCCGAGCAGACAGAGACAGCTAAAGACCTTGCGGGAAACCACACAACATCTCTCTCGCTACCTGTATCTTGAGAGACAGTTTTCGAATTAAGATTTACCATAAATATATTTAGATATATTTAGGTTGCTATAGATTTGGTATGTAATTGAAACCGCTATGATAAATTACTGGTTTCTTTTGTGAGTATAAAAATAGTCAACAAGGCAGCTCCAAATATTCATCTTTCTTACAAGAAATCGTTTTTACTCACTTTGAATAACAAAATTGTCGTGGACTCGTTTTGAATTAATTTAGAAACATTTTTTTTTTCATGGACTCGGTGGGAAATGAAGAACAATAGAAACGTAGGCCTTTGAAAACAACCCATCAACTATGGATTTTTAGAATTATATTTTATTTTAATGTAAAATACACTTTTGGTATTTTTAGTAACAACTTAGGTATGCTAAGCGATGACCATTTTGTGGTACATAATACTATTTCATTTTTAAGTTATTCATTTCGTTTTTTTTTTTCAATTGCATGCGTCATATGCATTCGACGTAAAACATAAAATAAGAAAAAAACTTGAAGTGCGCCTTGTTTTCTTTTCAATCTTTACTTAAATTTTTAATGGTCATTCCGAACGTGACTAAAAACATGTTTCAAATACAACATTAAGCCCGGGATACAATCAATACCGTGCCATCACTGAAAGTTAGGAAACCCCTCTTCTCTTTTGATACGAAAACACAAACTACTTACGAGTAAGTATATAAGTAAAGTTCTTGTCTCCATTTTGAAGTGATTTTCCCCAAATAACTTGGGACTGGTTGCTGTAACAAACTTACATCGCAGTCATAATCAGCACTCTCAATTTGTGTTACCTCGTTGAGGAGTAGCTTTTTTTTAGTGGGAAAATCATCCAATGACATCTCCGCACCCTTGGACGGGATGGGAGATAGTGTGAGTGGAGTGGGTTTTTAGTTAGTAAAAGTCAGACAGTACCTCGCGCTCAGCCCAAAAAAAACCTATATACAAAGGTTTTTTAGGTAGATTCGTAAAAGCATGGATTTAGTAGGAATTTAGTAGATAGGCAAGATAGGTACTGATATTTGTTACAAATTATATTCATTAAGAATGTACTTACTGTTATTATATAAGTGACTGTTTTGTTTGATTTTTTGTACCTTTGAATCGTCAGGAATTTCATAATTACGTCATTTAGCGATGAGGTTTCATATTTAACCTAATTTGGTTAATTAAATAGTAGGTGCTTAGAGTACATTGATTTGAAATAGCCCATTTGTATAATTATTATTTATGTAATTTGGGCTCAGGTGTACTTTCTGTTACACTTCTATTTCGTTGGATAATTAGTTTTTCATTATACACTTACTCGAAAACCCGATCTTATTCTTACCGTTTTTAGGTATACAAAATACTGTTTTACGCACTAATGCGGAAAAGTGCGCCAAGCGCCAGGAACCACAATTTTGTTACATTTATCGTATCTAACTGGGCGCTAAGCGACCCCCACGAGTCGCGCGTCAATCCCCGTTTATTTATGTCTTCGTAATAGTATTGAAAAACATCGTTTAATACATGTGGAAATTTGTCACAGCTGCCGCCATACTGAGTTTACGCCTTCTCGCCTACGGTTCGGGTGAATGCCGCCTCGGTTGCAATGATAAACCTTCTGCATTTGTATCAAAATGTACTATTTGTCTGATACTCTGTTTAATGAAGACATCTGTCGTCAATAAAGTCACGGGATTGAGAACTGCCCCACAATTCACTGAAAAGCACTCTGAAAGTGAAATCACTTTATCCTTGATTTCGAGTTGCAAGTTTATTAACTCAAGAAATAAAAATACCCCATACATACGATCTTTAAAACCCCCTAAATTGTTCTATTGGGGATAAAATTGGCACCCCTTCCCCTTTATATGTTGAATTTCCAAAAACCACTTCTTCGTGCTCGTTTACATTATTTTTATAATAATTTTATAAAAAATAAATGAAATTTCGGCTGCATGTACATTGATATATCATTTTTTTTTTTATGTTGGGTGAAAACATAAAATCATCCAATGACAACTTCCCTCCTTGGGTGGAGCAGGAGATAGTGTCAGACTCTTACTGACTAAAAAGCCCACCCCGTTCCTACGTTGCCTTTCGTACCAGGGCCGAGCCTTCTTTCAGAAGCGAACCTTCGACCCTTCAGCAGAGTCCCTACGGTTTGCTGACAACTCCTAGAGGCGCGCGGGAACAGTGCGTTTTAGTTAATTTGTCCTTTTATATATACCTAAAGATAAAATGTAATACAATTTTAAATCTAAAAAATTAAATTAAAATGACAGATGATGACTGTTTGTATATTGTAATTACAAAAAACACCTGACAACCATTTACTTTATTATTATTATAATAATGATAGAAATAATTAACTTCTAGCTGCTTCTTTGAAACTATCATAGATATCATGTGTTAGTCGTTACAGCTGTTGCTATTGAACGTGCCACAGTATAAACCGTTAAATTTTGGTCGTTTTAATCCCGCGGAGGGATGATTCGGTACATGAAATACTATTGATTTGTAAAGAGAAAATTGAAAAATAAACTACTTTTTTTTTAAACTTGAATTAATTTACGCATTGAGCTAGGCCAATGAACTGTAGGTAGTTAGTACGCAACGACCGACAACTACCTACAAGGTCATTGACTCGTTTATTTAAAGAAATGAATTTCTTATATGCGTATATTAATTCGAGTTTTTGAAAAAACGTACTTTATTTTTTTTAATTTTATGTGCCGAAACGACCCTCCGCTTGATTAAAACGACTAAAATTTTACGTTGTAAATGTAATTGTGTATAGTTCATCTATCATCATGATATCTCTAGCTATTTTCCCAACTAACGTGGAGCGATCGGACTTCCGAAAATCCCGGAACAACTATAATCTGTAGGGCTTACAAATACTTGTTTCTTGCACAAATCGAACTTGCGACATGCAGCACAGAGCCAATCGCTCAACCACTGCGCCAACTGTGTAGTGTCAGACTTTTTGAAAAAGATTTATTGAGATATAAGGTATTAAACTTATGAAACCATGCTCTACATGGCCGCGTTCCCACTATGTCACGTAACAGTTAATCTCTCATCTATCATAAGTCTATCGTTGGAAGACTATTATAGCCTCTAGCTGTTCCCATCATAACAACTGTTGGTTGTGAGTTGTGGTCACTACAGATAGTCGCAGCGAAGACGATAGTTAAGGCCTTACCATACTTGCGGATTGCGAGCGTTCTCAGAACGGAACAGGTGTGCAACTGATATGTTATGGGCACGCAACGATATTCATGATATTTCTGATCACTTAAAAAAAAATTCGCTTGAATTCTGCGGCGCGGTGCCAAACCAAACCCTTTGAAGTTTTCTTTTCGAGAGCAAGCAAAAATTAACTTAGCGGTGGTCAGGCGGGTATTAAGCCGCGTCCACTTTGACTGGAAGGCGACCACAAGCTAGATGGGAAAAGACTAGTGAGATGATGAAATAAATATAATTAACACTTAGCACTGAGATTACTACTAGAAATGACACTGTTGAACTTTCGAACCGAGGCTATCCGTGAGATCGGGTTTGCGGATGGCAGGCAATGGGGCGGTCCGGCGAGATGGCCACGTAGTGTTTCATGTGGGCTTCCACGACATGACAGCTAATTGGACGGGGTTCAATGATAAATGATATTTATTTTGCAAGTAGGTTTTTAAAACACTTTTACACGTCATAGTTTTTTTCCGTCATTTTAAACTAGATGAGGCCGGTGTTTCCCAGCTGACTACTTTGAGAAGAAACACCGAAACAAACTCAGAGGTCAAAGTCTCTTTTAAAGTCCATACAGTAAATATGTATTGGTCAAATCACAAAAAATCCTGCAGCTTTGCAGGCATTAAACCTACTTTGATTTGATGCCTGCAAGGCTGCAGGAGTTTTTGAAACGTAAAGGGCAACTGAAAGCAAATTTTAATCAGTAAAAGTCTGATAGTCAGTCTCCCTCCCTTCAGAATGGGAGAAGTTATTCATAGATTTCCTATATAAAAAAAGATGTCCATATGTGCCACCAGATCCAGATCAGAAGAGCCGGAATTATCACGGGGACCGTGTGCCACCCAGTGCTTGACACGCCATAATTATGGGTAAGTCTCCTCTTTGAGGAGTGGCTCACGCCTCAAGGAGTTGTCAGCAAACCATAGGGGCCCAGCCGTTTCGAAGCCTACTTCGAAGCCATGGCTAATGTGAAACTGAACATTTGGGCTCTGGAACGAAGGCGAAGAAGAAACGGGGTGGGTTTTTTAGTCAGTAAAAGGCTGACACTATCTCCCGCTCCGCCCAAGGACGGGAGATGTCATTGGATTTTTACCCACAAAAAAAAACCACCGTGTGTTCCATCGTGTCCTCCGGGCGGTCCACACAGTAGTGACACCTGGGCGTCACTTCCGCACGAATCCGGTGCAGGAACCTCTCAATCTTACCATGTCCGGTGAGAACCTGCGTCTTGCGGAAGGTGAGGACGCCGTGAGGTTTTTCCAGCCACTCCTCAAAGAGAAGATTTACCGCCATAATTATGGCGTGTACAGCACTGGGTTGCGATAGTCGCTATCGTCATTTCACCACAAGATCCCGCTGGAACTCTGTCCGCCATGCCGCGAATTGTAGCTTTTTTTTTTTGATGGTGAGAAATCTTGGCCAGCTTCGGATGATGCCAGGAAATTATGTCATTTGGTAGCAGCCCTTCAATTGTGACTTCCTTCTTTATAATTTTAAAGTGTATATACATAATATTTTCATTCATTTCATTCCCTCATTTTCTCCATCTTCCTGTATGGTGCAAAGACCTGGGCCCTCAAAAAAGCTGACCGTTGCCGGATTGACGCTTTTGAGATGTGGTGTTGGAGAAAGATGCTTGGAATCCACTGGACAGAGCATCGGACCAACGAATCTATAATAGCCGAACTCAAATCACCGACAAAATGGCGAAAAATAGTCGATAAGAAAGTTTTTCATCGAGGTCACGACCCTCAGCATTGAGGATAAACGACGCAAGGAGGAGGAGGACATAATATTTTAATAATTTTAGTTTAGGTATTAATAATGTACAATAGGGTTGGCATATCTGGTCAGATAAAAATCCGAAATAAAAAAAAGAAAAAAAAAAAGGTGAGAAACCGTCAAATTACTGCTGCTCTAGATAAAACGACAACCAATCTACATAACTGTGTTCCTTCAATTGCTCTTTACATTCAGGTTCACTGTAACACTTTCAACAATCTCACAGACTATGAAGTGAACACTCTACGACAAGTTTCTGTGAAATGTCTCAGGTATATACACACATACTTTACTTTCTTAGGTACCTCAAAGCTGGAGTTAAGGAGTAAAGTGTTAAACTCTTAAGTGTAGGTATATTAAGGTCCGTATCCAATTATATCCACGTTTAAAGGTGTGAGCCATTTACGTATAGCTTGACTTATGTATGTTGGTCACAGACTTAGCAGTCTTTAAGCTCAAAGGTATACGAATATATTGATATATGCTACCAAATAAGTAAGCTTGTTCATTATCATCATCATTTCAGCCAAAAAATGTCCACTGTTGGACATAGGTCTCCCCCAAGCGTCGCCACAATGGCCGGTCCTATGCGTCTCACATCCATCGGACTCCAGCGACCCTGACCAGGTCATCGGTCCACCTTGTGGGAGGCCTTCCAACGCTGCGTCTTCCGGTACGCGGCCGCCACTCCAGAACCTTTCACCCCCAACGGCCATCTATTCTACTTGCAGTGTGCCCAGCCCATTTCCACATAAGTAAGCTTGTTAGCACGCTTGAAACGAGCAGTCTCTTTAACAGTCTACATTTACTTTCAAAAAGCGTACATATTCATAAGCATGCTCAAAGCAAACATACTTTATACACACTCTTTATTACTCTTTATACACACATGCCATAGATAATTATATTCCAATTATATAATTGCATTATATATATGGTTCATTTACTTATTTCATAGTGGTAAAATTATATTCTAATATTTTAAACAACTATTAATTATATTTGACCTTTTGTTTTTTTAACCTTAAATATACATTTTACTGTTTTTGTATTTTACTTATTTTTTCTCATCCACTCCGGACAACTATTTGCCGCTGTTGTTTTTACAGATAATGTGCCAGGAACAAACACCACACTGTACTAACAAAATACTGGGTAACTAATATGGATATACGTATGCCAACAAAAGTTCATATTTATTTACTCTGCTCCTTATGGCCTTTTGTCCGGTCGACTTATACTAATTTACTTTAATGTTATGAAGGTATAAGCGTCGGTCTGGCATAAACCATTTCAGAACGTGGAAACTCTAAGTTCTTCAATATTGTAAAAGGATTAGGGAAGTTAAATGCAATTACCCTGGTAAACTCTGAAACTCTTACCTGGTCTGGTACTCATAACACAAGCTCTGCTTAGCTTGGGGCTAGACGGTGTTGTGTGATAGTTGTGGAATATATTATATTATTATTATATTATATTAATTAGCAGGACAGCATTCGAAATGCGAGGTTCCCAGTCACAACCACGAATACAAA
This sequence comes from Leucania comma, assembly GCA_958295575.1. Taxonomy (NCBI): domain Eukaryota; kingdom Metazoa; phylum Arthropoda; class Insecta; order Lepidoptera; family Noctuidae; genus Leucania; species Leucania comma. The sequence goes on from OY282469.1 coordinate 11,052,076, forward strand.
CAGAGTGTTCATTGAATGTCAAAATGCGAAGTCAAAATAGTTGCCATGCAGCTTCGGTCGTGTGAAAACCAAAAGTTATCCAGTGGAAAAGTAACCTAAGAGATAAAAAATATTCTAATCTACCTTGCCGAATTTCATTCATCATCATCACCTTCATAATTTCAGCCGAAAGACGTCCACAATAGGACATATGTGTCGCCACAACGAACAGTCTAGTGCGTCTCGCTTGCATTGGCTTCCCGGGACCTTCATCAGGTCATCCGCCATTTTGTGGGAGGCCTTCCAATGCTGCGTATCATTTTCGAATGGCTGAATAAATTTGGATGAAATTTGACATAAAGGGAGACAATGTCCTGGAATAGTTCATGGGACTCCTCGTTTTTTAACCCAGGAATAAATTCCATTGGGATAATTTTCTTTTTTTACGTGGGTTACCGCTGGCAGCAGATAGTAAATCATATTCAGAAAACCCAAAAAGGAGGTACCTACATTGTACAATATAATGCATGGAAATATTTAAATCCTATTTTAGTTATAATAGCAATTTCACTAACTAGCGATTTTCAAGTTATGCCAGTATCAGCCATAACACGCTTTGTGAATAGGACGAGTGCGGGCGCGGTGGCAGAAGCGATTATATAGGCAGAGCATCGCGAAGGGTTCTGGCTGGTTGTCAAAGCTAAACGGGTTTCCTCAGTGGTGCTACACTCTAATAAAACGCAGCGCTGCCGCAACGACGAACATCTAAATAGGATACATTGAATTAACAATCCAATGTATAGTTCACTAGGTTGACAATCCAATGTATTATATTTGGGCGTTCGTCGTTGAGGCAGCACTGCGTTTTCTTAGAGAATAGCACCACTTGACTCGTTAGTACAACTCCACCTCCATCACGGTGCATTAGGCGCCTTCCATAGTCACTATAGTATGAACACAGTCTGCGGTTCATTGAATGTTTGATACTTCGTACCCACGCCAAGACCTCATCCTGTCCTGGTCCCTATTATTTAAGACGCGTGGGACTTATTATGAATGGCATTCGCTTTGATAGCTGAAACATTGGTAATCAATAATCGAAATTACAACGATCTCGGTGTATACCTAATAATGTACTATTGAAATAATTGGCGCCTGTTAGTTTAGTGAACTTAAATTATGATAATGAACAAGCGTAGTAATTGATATAAATAATTATGTATTTCTGTTTTCTTAGTCAATCCTTCTTACCAAAATATACCTATACTTTTATTTTATTGGCTTTCAAACGTGCTTCTAAGTGAGCAATGGCGTATCTCACAAACTGGTGAATACGTATACTAGCTGACTCGGCGAACTTAGTACCTCTTATTTAAACTTATTGACCGAATGATTGAAACCTGTTATTGTCAGTTGCTGTTATTTTGATATATTTAGATTTCCGTTGGATTTTCGTGAAAATTTCCGATATTTTAATAGTTATTCTACTATTCGGGACGATGACTGATCTAATAACCTCGTAGGGCCCAATGATCTAATTTAATAACAAAAATATTTAGACATACAGCCCAAAATACTTTTTAAAAACCATAAAATTATAACCCAGCGACCTAAAATTATGACATGATATTTAAACGTATTTTTTGGTTAAAACCATCCAAAAAAATATATTTACCATGAAAATATTATTTCAATATATTTTTTACATCAATTAGTTAACTTTAAGTAAAGGAAATACCGTTTAAAAGCACTTAGCCAAAAGCATTACAGAAGAAAGAAAAAGTTATGGGCCACAATTACTTGCGACTATTTTTGGTACATAATATATATCGGCCTAAATTTAGCTCGAGCCTTACCAGGATAAGGCAAATATTATTAAAATCGGTCCTTGAGTTATAAATGGAGGAGGTAATTAACACGACATTATTTTATGTGTAAATATAGCGTAATACTAATCTCTAATCTCTAGCAAAATGGTGGATATTTACAAACATTAAATATCAACGTTGTTATTATTGAGATGGTTTGTAACAAAACGCCGCGCCTGATATAGATTTACGATCTCCCATTATTCTGCAGTTCATTGCTCGTGCCTATAGTCAGGCGCTACATGAAAGTTTGTTATAAGTTACATGTTTCCGATTTCCTTCAGACGTTAATCAAAAATGTGTGTACAAGTGTACCTAGAATTTACTTGAGGTGGCAAAGAGGTATAAACTATGAGTCTACGCTTTTATAAGAGGCGTCCAAGAATATTATATTTATTAGACACTAGCTTCTGCTGGCGGCTTCGCTCGCGTGAAAGTCGGTTTACCCCTTTTGGGGAAGAGTATCATAAAATCCGTCAAGCTGTCTTGGCAGGTAGGGTAATGTCAAACTACTGTAATACTGTACCAAAGTTCTATCGAACTACTGTCGGAACATCGTTTGTCACACCAGCCTGATGTGTCGCAGAAGCGTGCATTCGAAATAAGATGAGTCGCTATACAGTTTTGTCGCACCAGCGTTAATCGCACATCGATTTGTCGAGCTCACGTAGTACACTAAAATATTTTAAGCAGGAAACTATGACAAACATTCAAAGAGCTACTTCACAATAATTATATTGTTACGAAGCGCTGAATGGGATGTCGATACTGGTGGAGGTTTCTTTGAAACTGATACGCGTACAATATCAATTACGGCCAAAATATAGTCCGGGCGGCAAAAAATGTTTCAAGCACTTGTGACTATTTGGGGTTAAAAGGTGGAACAGACATACCAGATTTTTTTTTAAATTTCTTATAAAATAGTGCTTAACTGCGGTCCCACCTGATGGTAAGCAGTGATGCAATCGTTCAAGATGAGGCGCACTAGTTTATTAAGAACCTATTCACTCTAGCCTTGAAGACACCAAAATTATAATCGAACGGGACGATCGCAGTAGTCAAATTGATCCAGTCATTCGATGTACGCGGTATAAAAGACGAGGCGAAACGCTTAGTCTAGACCAACGCTTAGTCAGGTTTAGGTTTCAATAATGTAAGGGTAGATATACCGAGTATATAACAAGTATACCCTCAGTCCTTTACTCTTCAGTATCTGAGGTTAATCCTAACCAAGATTATCCAACCTAAAGGAGAGATATTGAAGTGCACTCTGTTACTTTTCCACTACGAGATCTTACCGGCAAAGTACTCGTATAAAGTAAATAAAATCTAAGCCTTTTATATGTCATTAGAAAATTGAAAACTCCGTAAGATTTTAAAATATCGCGAGATATCGTAAACGTTTTTCTTCAAATAAGACACAGCTATGTTGGAAAGCAATGTATTTTGCCTTGCGACCCGAAACTTGGGAAACATTATCAAAATTGAAAATCTTCTACACCAGTTTTAAAGAGGGTTCCTTGGGGCGCGAGACGGTCTGTTGCGCTAAGTTAAGCGCAACGCGTCGATCTTGTAACCCAGGAAAATACACAAAGTGCTTTTGAGGAGTAACTGACCTTCCCTTACAGGATTCTACATGTCCAAAAAAATTTGGCTTCTAAAAAACATTAACGAGACGGTCTGTTGCGCTAAGTTTAGCGTAATGCATCCATCTTGTAACCCAGGAAAATACACAAAGTGCTTGGGAGGAGTTACTCACCTTCCCTTACAGGATTCTACATGTCCAAAAAAATGTGGCTTCTAAAAAACATTAACGACATAAATAATAATTTGGCTCACATTTTAGATCAAAATTTAGCCACCTTTAAAGACATTTCCGAGAAAGGTTTATGCTCACTTGTGGAATCCAAAATAAGTGAGGGTGATATTTTTTTTCACACTAGGAATTACCAAACATGTAAACTCACGTCTCTCTCTCTCAAATCTGTAGGCCCTACAAATATTTGTTCCGCTCGGAAACTGAACCCACGATACTCAGAGCAGCAGTTAATCGCTCAACTACTGCGGCCACAAATTTTCTTGATTAAGTTAATAATTTTCATAGAATATTTATTTATTTATACTTTAAGTACAGCAGTCATTCATAAATGGACTTACTACAACAAAAAATTCTCTACCAGTCAACTATTGGGCTTTTGGCTTCATCCTTCGTTTTTTTTTCAGCCTTGCAATTTATTCCTAGAACCACTCCATATTGAGATACGAAACGTATGAGTACCTATAGATCTAGGCTAAGGCTTTGACAAAGTGTTTTATGAAAAGAGTTCTCTGGAACCATTACTACAATATTTCTCCGATTCAAGGTGCTCGTTATTTAGCAAGGAGGTCGTGGCTATTGTTAAGGACTTATATTACGCGTCAAATAGCATTGTAACAGTACTCTTTCTCCGAACAGCAAATCCTTCAAACTCACCTATATGTATAAATAGTTCAATTCCCGAATGGAGCTTCACAGTTTTTTTACGTATCGCAAATAAGTATTTATTAGTTTGTTAGGTAACAAAGGAGACAGATACGCTTTCATACAATGTTGGGCCTGGGTAGTAAAGAAATGAAAGTGATGTCAGTTAGTAGCTAATATATTTTCAACCATTTGCTGAAAATTCTGCGGAATTTATCAGTCAGAGAGAAGAGTTATCAGAGATTTAGTAAAAGTGAGGTTATGTAAGATATTAAGTTTTGATTGACAGTATTTATTTATTATTGAGAGTTTTGCAGAATGAAAAAATATTAAACAACCCATCATTCATATATTTAGGGTAAGGTTGTATTTTTATTGAGGTGGAAAATTATCAAAAGACTTCTCCAGCTCTAGGGTAGAGGAGGAGGCCGACCGCATCAGGCAACGGCGCACACACTGCCGCCACCACCGGGATTCTGAACCCAATTTCCGGCCACCGTTAGCGCAGGCTTGAGGACGGCGAGCAATGGGTATCTCGCTGTCTGTCCGTCCGGTAACAGTCTGAACCGAGGACAAGTCGTTGACGGCGCGTACTGATCTCGCGCGCCTCAAGGAGTTGTCAGCAAACTGTAGGGGCCCAGCAGGGCCTTGGGGAAGTACGAAAATGCATACCAGGGCCCCAGAACTAAGGCAATGAAGGAATGGGGTAGGTTTTTAGTCAGTAAGAGTCAGACACTATCTCCTGCTCCGCCCAAGGGCGGGAGATGTCTTTGAATGATTTTACCTACCACAAAAAAAAAGCTCTAGAGTAAAGTGGCGAGTCAGACTTACTTTCTAAAACCATCTCTGTCCTTCAATTACACTTATTTCAGGAATCGTTTTCAGAAACTATCCGCTACCCCAGCGGACATCGGGCTCGCTGGGCTTCTACGGTTTTGCTAACATCTCTATGAGGCGCGCGTGTGAAATACTACGGTCGTCGGCGTCTCGGACTCGGTCTGGACGGTTAGTAGACGGCCGGAAAGCGAATTACCCATTACTCATCATCCTGCTGGCTGGTAGTCGGGGTCAGGGTCTCAGTGGCTGGGGTGTGAGAGTCTCCATTTCCTCAGGCTGCCGCAGTCTCCTTCGCAAGTATTACTGCTGCGCAGAAGGAGGCGACCACTGCTTGTCCCCTCTGTTCTGTTTTTCGAGTGGTCCGCACAATGATGACCCGGGCGTTTCTTCCATCTGAATCCGGTACAGGTACCTCTCGAATTTACCATATCTGGGGAGGACCTATGGCACGTGGAAGGTTTGACGTCGTGACGCCTCTCCAGCCATTCCTCAAAGAAGGGACTTACCGCCATGATTATCGCGTTCCCAAATGGCAATGTTAAAGCAAAGGGTCATATTTAATTTATAATAAAACAGTTTACATTTAATTTTTTTTTTCATAAACACCATGCAAACCAAGAATTTCCGTTTCGAGGCATAATCAACAATTGAATAAAATTATAAATTCTTGATTCACGAGTTGCATGAAGTAGTGATTCGTGATGCAAGAGAACGACCACAGTGGAGACCAATACAACTGTGGCCGGTTTGTATTGTTTCATCAACAGACGACCTTTGAGCAAAGTCCCAGTAAGGTTGATAAATGTAGTCACTATCGATTACCTGAAACATGGGAATAATAGTTTATTCAAAAAATAATTTAGTAAAATGTAAATAATATCCTATAATATCAATGTTCTCTAAAAATATATTTTTATTTGTTAATATCGTGGAGAAAGAAAACGGTGCATCGTAGTAGATGCTGGTTAATAATAAAATGTGGGGTGATTATACTTACAGGTTGTGGCGCCATTAAGAGAAATCACTGACAATATCATTTCAACATACATAGGTCGTCGAAATAGTGCATTTCAGCATTTAATCTGGAGTGCTTAGATGGTGTGTAGAAAATACACTATACTCTAGATGCAGTTCAATAACAACAATTATATTTCAACTTCAACTCTTCATTGATGGCCTTTGTGGAAAACAGGAATTTTAAAATAGCTTTTTATTAGTGACGTTTCTATATTATGTCAGTATATCTCATCGACATAATAACTCTATGCCGTTTAGCCGCAACCTCTTCCGTCCTATGCCGTGACGGAAGAGGTTGCAACTACTAGTCATTATACCGCAAGGAACCGAAGAATACGAGACGAGTGACTAGGCATGTGTTCGATATATAAAAACGAATTTAAAAGTCAATTTCAAACACACTTTTATCGTTTTCTCGGTCTAGAAAATCAGATTTATAAAACCGGCCTAGCCAAGCTAAACGATATAAACAACCAAACTAATCAGAATCGACGAATAATAGCACTGGATAAGTAGATGTAGCTGTAGCTGAGAAAGGCCAAAGGAATTTTGTGTATAGCCAAACTCAAACTGACCAATGCGTAAAAATTCGCTTTTTCTCTTTATATAAACGTGGAATAAAAAAGACAGTGCGAATCGCACAATTTAGATTTTTATGAAAATCTATTGCACATTGAAATAGGCAAACAATATTATCTTATTTTTAGTGCTTAAGAATATTTACGAGAATACTGCTATATTTTATTTTATGGTTTATTGTTAGGCTAGGCGTTACTAAAACCGAATATCTAAAAACAGAAAATCTATTTTGAAGTCTGATATCGGATTAATATCCGTATGTACTCAAAGCCAAAAATGCCCATGTCTACGACTAATCATACATAGAGTAGAAAAGTAGAAAGGAGTCTTGTCCACAAAAATTAAAAAAAATACATCATACAATCGATAAATAGTTTATTCCAAGGAGTTAGTCCTTGGAATAAACTATTTTTCGATTGTATACCTAACCTAAAATAGGTTACTCATGACTAAAACTTATTTTTTAGATATCTCATTTTCCTCACTTCAACTAGGGCTAGATTTTTTCTATTTTGAAATAGAATTATGTAACGAATTTTTAAAAGCATATCTCAATCACTTACATTTTTGGCCCAGAAGTCCCACTCTCCTTTACTGTTTTCACATTATTTGTTCGTATATACCAGGCCACTCAGAAAGCTTTATCGAAAAAAAGTTTTTATGTAAATGGCACTGGCCACTTGTAATTTTGAAAACTTTGGTTATTTACAAGTAAAAACACCATAGTTCGAATTTTGAATTTTCTGCTAAATTTTTTAAGAGCCAAATCAAATTATCGTGTCCAATTTAAAAATGAATCTACATCGAGAACATTTTCGTGTGATGATTTTCTACGATTTTAAATGTAGCCTAAAGCCTGACGAGTCATTTGATCGACTTCAAATTGCTTTTATGGATAAAAGATCTTCAAAAGCAACCATCTGCCGCTGGTATAGCGAGTTCAAGCGCGGTCGCCTTACCTTGGGGGATGAACAAAAGTGTAGTCGTCCTACGATGGCTGTCACGGAAGAAAGTGTGCTGGCAGTAAAAAATTAAATTAAAAAAATCAGGCGAGAAGAGATACAGCATACACTGCAAATTGCTTCGGAAAGGTTTCACAAGATTGTATACGAACACCTTCGCGCAAGGAGGATAGTTTGCTGCTGGGTGGCGCACAACCTCACTGAAGCAAGCAGGCCTGTGTGAAATTTTGCCGTGATATGATTTAAAAAAAAAATAATCAGGCTCGTCTCGGCACGTTTACGACATTGTGGCAGATAACATATCCTGGATTTATCAATACTATCCAGAAACAAAGCGTCAGTCGACAGTTTGGCTGTTCCAAAACGAGCCTACGAAAGTGAAGCAAAAAGTATGGGACTTCTGACTTTGTTCTACACTGGGTTGGCAACTGGTGGTGCTAATAAAATACTGCATCATGTGCAATAGGCCACTGCAGTATTTAGAAAAAAAAAATTACATGACAATATATAATAAATAATAACATACCATCACGCTATGGTTTCCATGACCCACGGAATGGAGGTTAGCGCAAATGGCAAAGTAAATAGCAATGTAATACGGTCTACACCAGTATAAGTGTATAATCTATGGTCTACATCCTGCAAATACCTAGTCTAACCTATAATATTTTTAATAGCAATCCGCTCAATATCCCTCAGGAGTTACAAATCCTAGAAATCGTCAACTTTTCTCCATAATAATATTGCATTTAAATGACTGACCTGTTGGTCTAGTGGTCAGTGCCCCTAACTGCTATGCCGGAGATCGTGGGTTTGATTCCCACCCAGGACCAGTGTTTGTGTGATGAGCATAATCATTGGTTCTGTGCCTCGGACTAATTATGTGATCTAAGTATAATATGTATGATTTTTTTTTTATAATTTATGTACACACATATACATGTAGAAGAGATAAGGTATTAAATATCAAAGTATGTATTTAGAAATAAATAAGTATAGTTTATCAGTTGGTCAATTGTCTACTACCTACTTATAGCACAAGCTTTGCTTAAATAGAGACTAAGTGACGTTGTGTGATAGTTGTGGAACATTTTTATTATTGTTAATTTGTATCTACTGCATGCTCATAATTTACAAATAAAACATCTACCAACTTATCTTTATCTATATATGACTCGGTTTTATGTAAGTTGAAGATATTCATTATTTTCTCAGTATCGGTAGGTTTACCTTATTGTCATATAATCGAAATATTTTTTATGAAAAACACTTTTTATAACTATTATTATTTATAATGTCGTGGCCAGATCTTAAAGTTGGTCCCATTTCATAAAATGATAGCGTTTCATGATATCGAACTTTGTCCGCTGACCACATCATGATTATGGGCAAGCCAAATCAATGAACACTGCGTTTAACGACATGAACAGGTACATGCGTGATTATTTCATGATATGGTCAAACATGGCTGAGGTATGTTGTCCACGAGCAGAGTTGCTGATTTTGCCTTTGGCTCCATGATGTAATATAGACAGACATTTTTTTACTAAAAGCAAATACCTAACAATTTTCAACGACACAAAGCTGCGTTATGCGTGATTTAACTAATACGAGTCTGCAGTATGGAACAGTTTTGCCAACGACATTCATACGATTTTAATTGGGGTAGTATTTAATTATTCTTCAATTTATTTTTGTTTTCTATTACAATTACAATATGATGCCTCTATTCCAATAAAAAAATGCTTATTATGAAGTAAAACATGCTTTACTGGTTGGTACAAAAAAAAAATTAGCTGCGAAGGTGGTGATGGGGTCCGTGTTCACATTTCATGATATGGCCGGTCATATCATAAAGTAATCAATTCTAAGATTTGGCCACGACATATTATTTTATAATGTTACCGTTAGAGTGCGAAATATGTTAATGTGCGCATTAACCAGTTAATCTGCAAATTACCGGGTACTATCCGTTAAAGTGTGAAATTTCACTTAAAGTATAATATTATCTTCACTTTATTTTTATGTGGTTATAAAAAAAATAACCACGTCTGACCTAACCTGTCCGTGTCAGGATAGTCAGTCCTAAAACTCATATCTCATCAAACTTTAGATTATTATTAGAAAAATAATAACAATAAATTAGCATGTTTTAGTCAAACAAAGAACCAGTTTTATAACTTAACAGTCCTACTTTCCTGGGTTATCCAGGAAGTCTGCAGAGTAGCCTCTTAATTTAAGATTTTTTTTTTTTTAATATAACGGACTTAATCTTAGAATCTGCAGATTAACTAATTAATCTGCAGATTAACTAATTAATCTGCACTCTAACTGATTTACGCACTTTAGCGGTAAAGACACCAAAAAAGATGTTGATTAAAATATACAGGTATATTACTATTTTCATTGCAATGACGCACGCTCAATTCAACAGAGTTCAAACAGATAACAAGTTCCAATAGAGGTTACCTTGTCATGGATTTATTGACCTTCCTGGGGGCTTACTCTCGAGTTTAATTCCAATCGGGCGCATTGGAATTGTGACTTTAGGTAATCTTGATTGGAATTAAACTCGAGAGTAAGCCCCCTGTTCCTAATAGCATTACTAAAAGTTATACATACACATACAAAGTTATACATACATAATCATAACAATCGCTTCATTAAAGTTTATGATAACGTTATTAGTATTGTCATGAATTTACTGCAGATTTACCTGCATTTGAATCCGTGCGTGCATTATGCCTAAGTAAGATTTTGACGTTGAAGATAACCTTGTATATATTACTTGTGACCCGCCCCAGCTTCACACGGGTGCAATTGTGATATTAAATATATTATGCATGTATTATACATATAAGCCTTCCTCTATCTATTAAAAACCGAATCAAAATCCGTTGCGTAGTTTTAAAGATCTATCATACATAGGGACAGACAGCGAGAAATGACTTTGTTTTATAGTATTTAGTGATGTGTACAATTATAATGCATGTAACTACTAAATTCCAGTTTGATGCCAACGTTAGGGCCCACCCCTATTACCTCTTGGAACTTCGAGGCGCACTTCCGACGTTTGGCTCCCCAACTTAATCGGACTTCGGCTGCACTCAAGCGGCTCCTGCCGAACCTGGGGGGTCCAGACGCCTCCTGCCGGAGGCTCTACGCTGGCATCGTTCGGTCCATGGCCCTTTACGGGGCGCCTGTGTGGGCGCCGACGCTGCGAAGGCGACCGGCAGCCCTGCTGAACGCCTGCCAGAGGGTCATGGCCATACGGATGATTCGGGGATACCGCACGGTATCCCGCGAAGCGGCGAGCCTCCTTGCTGGCCTGCCACCATGGGATCTGGAGGCAACAGTCCTTGCACGCATGCACGATCTGCGCGTGGAGATGCAACGCCGGGGCGAATCCCCGCTGCCGCGACAAGTCGCGGCTTGGCGGACAGAGTTCCGGCGAGATCTCATGGTGAAATGGCGAGAACGACTGTCGCAACCCTGTGCTGGGCACGCCACGATTGAGGCGGTAAGGCCCCTCTTTGAGGCGTGGCTGGAAAGGCCTCACGGCGTCATAACTTTCCGCATAGCGCAGGTACTAACCGAACATGGCAAGTTCGGGCCGTACCTGTACAAGATCCGTGCGGAGGTGACGCCCGGGTGTCGTCACTGTGCGGAACGCCCGGTGGACACGGTGGAGCACACGGTAGAGGTGTGCCCCGCTTGGGAAGAGCATCGCCGTGTCCTCGTGGGGGCAATCGGAGGCGATCTCTCGCGCCGGGGCTTGGTTCAAGCCATGCTCCGGAGCGAGGAGGAGTGGCAGGCGGTCGCCTCCTTCTGCGAAGCAGTAATGCTAGCAAAGGAGGAGGCTGACCGTATCAGGCAACGGCGCTCACGCCGCAGCCGCCGCCGTAACTCCGATCCAAATTTCCGGCCACCGTAGACGCGGGCTTGCGGACGGCGGGCAATGGGTAGCTCGCTGTCCGTTTGTCCGGTAACAGACCGGACCGAGCCCAAGTCGTTTACGGCGCGCACTGTTCCCGTGCGCCTCAAGGAGTTGTCAGCAAACCGTAGGGGCCCAGTAGGGTCGAGGCCTAGTCTGGGGCTCTGGGAAGGTATGAAAATGCATACCAGGGCCCTGGAACCAAGGCAGGGAAGGAACAGGGTAGGATTTTAGTCAGTAAAAGTCTGACACTATTTCCCGCTCCGCCCAAGGGCGGGATTTGTCATTGGATGATTTTACCTACCGTAAAAAAAAAAAAAAAAAAACCCCTATTACCTCTAGAGAACACATAATTGATCATTGAAAATCTCCTTCAGTCTACATTTTGAAGGATTTTCCATTAAAATTCCTTACAAAAGTAAGCAGTCAAAAAATAAATCATTATCCTCAAGTTTTCTTTAGGAACGCAACGTTGAGAAGAAATTCTTTTGTCTTGAACAGCATGATTATGTTTTAGAATAAAAAAAGACCTTTTTGGGATGTTCTATCATCACATATCTTCTTTCGCTTTGGTTATAGCGAGAGAGAGTGACTCTTTCGAAATACTAAGGCTGTAACAACTGTTTTTGGTACTCTGTTTTTTATATTTCTATGGGTACTAGAGTAATGTTCATAAAATTGAATTCTTGTGGCTTTCTATTTTCTAGACAGCTACCGACATAGATATACGCTCGATTATGTTTCTTTAGGGCTTGAACTAGATTCTCGGTAGCGTGATATAACTTGTGAAAGCGAATAAAACCTATGTATCAGGCCAACTAGTACTTCGTACAAAGTAAATGTCAGAAAAACCATTTTCATTTATGAATTAAATTTATGGCATGAAAGCGTATTCGTTGCTGAAAAATAAAAATGGATTGAATTTGGAGCTTTTTGGAGAATTAGATATTGGGTTCATTTCCGAGGTAATTAAATTGACCAAATGGTACATATCGATGGGTTCTATGCATAAGGGCTAATGTGCAAATTGACACAACTCAGACACGTTGACATTTTTTTTTTTTTTTTTTCGGTAGGTTTGGTAGGTAGACACGTTGACATGGAGGCGTATTCGTGGCAGGAAAATAAAATTGGATTGAATTTGGAGCTTTTTGGAAAATTAGATATTGGGTTCACTTCCGAGGTAACTGAATTGACTGAGTGGTACATATCGATAGATCCTATATATAAGGGCTAATGTGCAAATTGACAACTTTTCAATAGAAAACTATTGAAAAGATGTTATGACGCATATTTTAGTTATTCAAGATACATATGAGATACATTGATTTATTTGTATATCTAATAAACTATTATTATAAAAATAAATCAATGTAGCTAGAATAATTATTATACCCAACATTAATAACAAAAAAACAAACTCCATTACTTAAAAACTATTAGAAATACAAATAAATCAATGAAGCTAGAATAACGAAAACATAGCAACTTGTCAAAGTTGACAATTTGCACTTTGGCCTTTATACACAGGACCCGTCGATATATGGATAGTTTTTTTTTTGGTGGTGGGTAAAATCATCAAATGACATCTCCCGCCCTTGGACGGAGCGGGAGATAGTGTCAGACTCTTACTGACTAAAAACCCACCCCGTTCCTTCGTTGTCTTAGATACCAGGGCCGAGCCTTCCTTTCAGAAGCAGACCCTTGGCCCCAGTAGGCTTCGACCCTGCCTGCAGCTAGCAGGTTGAGTCTCTACGGTTTGCTTACAACTCCTTGAGGCGCGCGGGAACAGTGCGCGCCGTCGACGACCTGGGCTTGGTCCGGATGGTTATCGGACGGTCGGACAGCGAGCTACCCATAGCTCTCCGTCCGCAAGCCCGAGCCTACGTTGGCTGGAAATCAGGATAGGAATCGGAATCTCCACGGCGGCTGGGGCGTGAAGGCCGTTGCCTCTCTCGTGCAGCCTCCTCCTTTGCTAGCATTACGGCTTCGCAGAAGGAGGCAACCGCCTGCCATCCCTCCTCGCTTTGGACCATGGCCCGTAACAGGGCCTGGCGCGAGAGATCGCCGGTGCCGATCACCCTCACGAGAACACGGCGATGCTCTGCCCAAGCGGGGCACACGTCGACCGTGTCCCCCGGGCAATCGACACAGTGGTCGGTTCCGCACGAAATATATGGATAGTTTGAAATACCTATCTGTATAAATGTGAGAGGAAATGGTGTCACCTTTTACTAGCTTCTGCCAGCGGCTTCGTCCGCGTGAAAGTAAAGTTCTCCATGAAAACTTTGGACCCCCATGTGGACCTCTTAGAGGTTGAATTTCAAAATATCCTTTCTTATTCTCTGTGTGCTCGTCAACCAGAAAATGTTTCTTGGCCCAGGGTTTGGGATGAGCTTTGATGAGTCAGTGTAATAGTTTGTTATATCTAGATTTTTTGTGTACGTACAAACATATAAAAAATAATGCCAAAAGTAAATAATACCTAACAAGGTATTAACTTTTGGCAATATTTTTACTTTTGCTATTATAAAAGGCAAAGTCTTTCCTCACTAAACCTATTTAAGTATAAATAAATATGCAAAAACAAAATACACTTACCAAAACCAAACCACTGTCATCTACAAGCTTAGAAGATTGGCTGACTGCATAACCACGAGCAAAGAACTAGCCAGTGACCTTAAAACCACTGCTATATAGTCGACGGAACTAGCTAACCCTCTGGACACGCAAAATACCAATTAGTCGCTGAAAAATATTCTTGAAATGAACTGCGCACTTGAACCCTATCACTTAAGCATTCAAGGACGACAAAAGACTTCAAAATGTAAATATCATTATGGTTATAGTGTTTGCACTACTGGAGGGCCTCAGTAGGGATGGCACGAGTTTCGACAAAATTAAGTTGCGTCCCACACTGCCCCCTAGCAAAGTTACAATCGTATCGTTTAGCGTTGTTGAAATGACGTCAGAACAAAATATTTGGGGGCGTGGCCAACTCCAAGCGTTCACACTAAACGAAACGATTGTAGCTTGGCTAGGGGGGCAGAAGCCTACGCACCTTCCACGTCATCAACGTTGTCGGATATGAAATAAGTAACTATGTCTAGTACGCGGCCAATAAGTTGAACCACTTACTATGGTTACGCTTCTCGCATCTCTCGCTTCAATTGGAACCCGAAAATGTGTTACTATTTTAGTTCAACTTATATGCCACGTATTGTACCTAAATAAGTAAGTATGTCAAATAAAATTTCTCCAGATTCTTAAGATTTCTTTTTTAATCAAGGCGGATTATTTAAATGGCGTCTGAACTTTTCTTTTTTTCTGTTCCCTCATGAGAACTCTTAAAAAAACACCACGGAATTTCAACTGTACAAAGTGTACAATGTCTGTTAGGAAATATTTCTGGTCGTCTCCCGTCAGCCTCACTGTGCACGGTAGCACTGAGTTACCTGTCAGAATCTTTCCAGGGGCCCAAGTCTGCTATTTTTATAAATTCGTCATTCGTCATCCAATGTCATTTTGCTAAAAGTTCGTTATCTGCAAAATTCTTATTGTCATTGGTAGGTCAGTGGTCTTTTAGCTGTCAAAGTCAAAGTGACATTACTGCTTTTTCTTTCATTACGGCGTTTTCAGTGTTTTGTTTTTGTAATTGTATCAGTGTTTGGTTTTTGTTATGTTTTATGATATAAGGCAGACATTCATTTGTCATTATGTAAGTATGTACGAGATTACCATTCTTGTAAAAATCAACAATTATGAAATCAATTTTTTATATATCAATTTATATTTATCATTTTGACACTATTGTAATAGCAGACTCAGTGGGCAGACGGAGTTTGTTTCCAATCTGAGTGTACACCACCCGCCGGAGTCCTTCTTTTTAACCGACTTAAAAAAGGAAGGGTTTATTGTAATTTGTATCCTGTTTAGTGCTATTCAACTTGAATAA
The DNA here is from genome assembly GCA_958295575.1 of Leucania comma. Lineage (NCBI taxonomy): Eukaryota > Metazoa > Arthropoda > Insecta > Lepidoptera > Noctuidae > Leucania > Leucania comma. Next base: position 11,067,668 of record OY282469.1, read on the forward strand.
CTTTATGTTATAGACGAAACTAAAAACTGCGAGATCCAGTCATTGACAAATAACCCTATCTGTTCTCCCGACACTTGACGCTAAGTAATGGATGGTCTAATCTTAGAAACACTGAATATAATTCTGCTTCGTTACTATATTAGAACTTTTATTCATTCTTAGAGCCATTTCTTCCCCACTCGCCTATTGTCAACGTCGAGCATGGTTTAAAAGCTTGTTACTTAATCTAAAGCAATCCAACGCGATGTTTGATGGAGAGGCAACGCGAAAAAAGAGAGATAACGCCTGAAAACTCTGTTGGCATTCGATAATACCGTGATTTACTCACATTTACGTGAATATTTCACAAAGCTTCTTTCTGGAAATATGTGGTTTTTTTCTAAACCCTTAATAGTTTTAGGAATCAAAATTCATCGGGTACTTCCCGTTGACCTAGAACCCTAATATTTGGCAAGGTCTTAAAGCACAAATATAATAGAAATAAATCTGAAAACTGACTCTCTCTCTGACTGACTGACGGAAGGTTGACTGGTAGAAAATGCCTAAGGCATTAAGTCCGCTTTTATACAGTGTTTTGTGCATAAAGTTTGTATAAATAAATAAATAAAAATGTAAATTTTTGGTTAGGTCACAAAAAAAAATTAATTGGAAAAATCGTTGAGACTGGATTCGGTAATTGAACTATTTACATAAGTTTCCTAAAATACATAATTATATACATTATATAAAACACCAATTAAAACTATATATACACATATAACTATATTTACATAAGTTAGTTTAAGATCACGGAACCCTTAAGTTAAAGCAAGTCCGACGCCCAGTTTTTTTTAATATTATTAATATAAGCTTTTTTTAACCTCTGTCTCACCTTATGGTAAGCGAAGATGCGGTTGACGGTGGAGCACGCTTGCCTAGAAGTAACCTATTCACGACTTAAAGACCCGTTGGTTGTAGCTATCAGGAAATATAGATCTGTCAGGCTGGGAATTTCACTCCCTAGAACGCACAATGAATGTGTTCCCAAAATATTTTGTGTGTATGGGTGGGATGTCCCCTATGTACCGGAGGCGCATCGCCGTACGTCTGGTGGTCCAATGACGAAACTCGCCTAGCGTAATTAGGCTATACAATTCCGACGCATACTCCCCGAAATGCAACTGGTAGAAAACCGGCAGGTTAAGCTCGGCGTCGATGCTCAAGTCTGGAGCTTAAGCTCGACGAGTGCATCATTACCAATTATCCTATTGGCTCGTTTCTCAATTGTTTTAAGCGAACTGGTATCTGGGAAATCCGTCATAAAGATGAGATCAATACTCCAACTATGATCGAACTTGTACTTGATATGCATATTGCTAAGTCTTGCACCTTTTTGGCCTTGCAAAGCTTTTAATGTTATTTTTCTTTATCAATTTTTATTAATTTATTTTTGTTGTACGAATAAACGTTTTTATTTCTTCTTCCTTTCTGCTAAAATTTGAACATCTGTTTTGGCATGAAATACTGTCTTACCTTTGCTAGGATTGCACGTTTCAAAGCATGGATTTCTATGGATAAAAACATGCAAGAAGCTCAATGGACACTCTTTTAAATCAATAAATAATTACAAAATTAACAAACAAATCAACATAAGAATAAATAAGGAATAGACCCTCATTTGTTCTTATGTTGATTGGTTGGCTGCAAAATTATTTAAAAAAATACGATTGTTTGCTTCACGTGTTTATTTATGGATAATTTTAATTTATATTAATAATGTAATTTATATCCTGCGTTTACAAAAATATCCGCAATTGGGTATATGCATATGTTTTGTTTACCTCGTTCTTTTTTAATAAGCCTTTTGAAATAATAGGCCAATGCCAGTGGCAGACCACACGTCCGTCCGTCCGGTGACTGTTCGGACCGAGCCCGATCCACCGACGCCGGCTCGTAGTGTTCCACACATGTCTCAAAAAGATTTCATTAAAACCCAGTGGGACCGAAGCCTACTAAGGTCAGAAGTTGACTTCTAAAAAGGTTACCCGTGAACCCAAGGGGCAACTGAAGGAACATGGGTATGGTTTTGGTCAGTAAAAATCTGATTCACTTTTCCGCTTTTTTGCTTTAGAGCGGCAGAAGTGATTAGATGCTTTTCCATCTTGAAAAACCACACAAGTTTGCGACCCACAACATGTTATCTTTTATAACAAACTAGCTACCCACACCAGCTTTTCACGGGTGCAATGGCGATATCAAGTATAAATGCATGTATTATACCTACATATAAAACTTCCTCATGAATTAATCTATCTATTAAAAAAACCCCATCAAAATCCGATGCGTAGATCTAAGCATACATAGGGACAGACAGCGGCAAGCGACTTTGTTTTATACATTTGTTTGTTAATTCGTTTGTTGTCGAATGTACACAAACAGTGTTCTGGTGATTTTAAATTGATTTCGTGTTGAAAATAATTCACAGCTTTAAAATTAATTATATGAAATTTTTGTGCAAGTAAAACTGAATCTGTAATCTGTAATGCAGCCTAACAAGTAATGTTTGAATGATAAATAAGTTAGTTTTAGCTACCGAACATAGCCTAAATTACATACATTTTCCTTGTTTTCATATATTTTATGCATCTCATTTGATTAAATATTTACAATGTTGGATATTAAGTCTGTCCATCAAAAAACCTCAGAAATAGCAGTTATTGTTTATCAAGATGAATTTACAATAGATACCAATCAGGGATAGCCTTTGGACTTTTGACAACTTAATGCGCGATAGATTGTGATTTATCATTTTGACTTCGATATAATATATCGAAGTCAAATTCTGTCGATAGTTTACCATATCACGAGATAGATTGTAATCTAACGGTATTTACAATTTTAGTTTTTTTTTTTATGGTAGGTAAAATCATCCAATGACAAATCCCGCCCTTGGATGGGGCGGGAAATAGTGTCAGACTCTTACTGACTAAAAACCTACCCTGTGCCATTCATTGCCTTTGTCCCAGGGCCCCGGGTGACATTTTCACAAAACCTTTGGCCCCAGTAGGCTTCGGCCCTGCTGGGCCCCTACAGTTTGCTGACAACTCCTTGAAATGCGCGGGAACAGTGCGCGCCGTAGACGACTTGAGCTCGGACCGGTCTGTTACCGGACGGACGGACAGCGAGCTACCCATTGCCCGCCGCCCGCGAGTCCGTCCCTACGGTGGCCAGAAATCAGGATCGGAATCCCGGCGGCGGCGGCGGCGTGTGCGCCGTTGCCTGATGCGGTCGGCCTCCTCCTTTGCTAGCATTACTGCTTTGCAGAAGGCAGCAAAGCGACCGCCTGCCACTCCTCCTCGCTTCGGAGCATGGCCTGAACCAAACCCCGGCGCGAGAGATCGCCGCCGCCGATCGCCAACACGATTTACAATTTTAGTGTGATATATTTAAATTAAAAATGAATTAAAAGGGTAAAATGTCAAAACATCAATACCGTAGTCTTTTGTATGACACTGTATGTAACTTGTCTGCAGCAACTTTCGCATGGTCGCATAAAAACAGTCCGTGCATGGGGCCTGCGAACGTACCCGGAGCTCTGCAGTAGCGAGGTGGCCCCAAAACCGCTCTGAAGGCGTTATTAAATTGGACACGAAGGTTACTGTAGTGTGTGCTAGCCTGTAAGATGCAGGTGTACATGAACGTGCATTATGTAGGTATGACGTTTAATACAGCCCTTTGATTCCATCCTAAGTCAGCAATGCTTTAATTATTATGAGTGTGACCTATTTTTCTAATTGAGATATATGAAGTGGGTGATCGACGTACGAGCCTAGCCAGCGGGCCTATTGCATAACTCTGTTGACAGCTCAAGTGAAGATCACTTACTAGAATGTACATCGTATAACTGTCAAACAGCTAGTTTCGTATTGTCTATCTGCAGGGCTATTGGCTAACTTTTTCAAAACAGTTGACATCTATCATTTGATGTGCACTAAACTTTGTTGTCAACTAACAATTTCATAACTTTGGTATTACGTAGGATATCAATTGGCTAACAAACTATGGTGGATAAGTGGTGACTAACAAAAATTAACGGTGCATATTGTGCCGGCTCTAGTTTTTATCGACTATTCTACAGCTAAGTTGAATGTCGCGTCTTCAGTTTAAAGCTTACACAATCACAATTTTAAAAGTATCGATACAATAACATCTGTCAAAACGTGTTACGGTGGATATCAAAGGCACCGGTGGATAATGACGTCATATTAGTTGGTCACTCTTTAGATGCGATATTCAATTTAGCTGTAGAATAGTCGATAAAAACTAGAGCCGGGACAATATGCACCGTTAAGTTTTGTTAGCCACCACTTATCCACCGTAGTTTGCTAGCCACTTGATGTCATATGTAATACCAAAGTTATGAAATTTTTAGTGGACAACAAAGTTTAGTGTACATCAAATGCCAGTTGTGAACTGTTTGTAAAAGTTAGCCAATAGCCCTGCTGGACCTTAAAGGCCCTGATCGACGGGCGAGTAAAATCGCGGTCTTATGACTCGTCGGTTTATCATTGCAATACGAACGACGAGCCTGGCTTGCGGCTCGCCTCTTAATAGACACGTTGCATGCATCCCCATTAGCCACATGAATGATTGGCTGCACAGCCTACACTGCGGTTAATATTTATTTATTCACCAGAATAAACAACTACTTATTCTGCTAAATAACAGTTATTATAGTAGGAACTATTCGATGTTTTTTTGTTATTTCATTTCTAATGCATTATGGTCAAAATATGAGTAATAAAAACTTTAGTGTTCACTCCTTCCCTGCTATTATTATTCTATTAAATCAAAACTAATATTATTTACTCAATTTTAATTTAATTTACGTAGTACTGTGCTACTGCGACTGACCTGTTGGTCTAATGGTTAGTGATCCTGACTGCTATGCCGGAGGTCGTGGGTTCGATTCCCACCCAGGATAAATGTTTGTGTGACGAGCACAATCATTGGTTCTGTGTCTGGGTGTTATTTATCTATAACATGTATGTATTTAGAAATATATAAGTATGTTTATCAGTTGTCTAGTACCCATAACACAAGCTCTGCTTAGCTTGGGACTAGACGGCGTTGTTGAGATAGTTGTGGAATATTATTACTGCTGTTCATAAAGTTTAAATACATACTTACCAGAAAAGAGTATCCTATCCCAGGACAAGTGACGAGCCTCCTTGTTGGCCTGCCACCATGGGATCTGGAGGCAACAGTTCTTGCACACATGCACAATCTGCGTGTAGAGATGCAAAGCCGGGGCGAAACTCCGCAACTCATGGTGAAATGGCGACATCGACTGTCGCAACCCAGTGCTGCGCACTACGTAATTGTGGCGGTAAGTCCCACCTTTGAGGCGTGTCTGGAAAAACTTTCCTCATGACGCCGGTACTCACCGAACATGGCAAGTTCAGGAATTATCTGGAGGAGACGCCCGGGTGCCGCCACTGTGTCGACTGCCCGGAGGACACGGTGGAGTACACGGTAGAGGTGCCTCACTTGCGAAGAGCATCACCGTGTCCTTATGGGATGATCGGCGGCGGCGATCTCTCGCGCCGAGCTTTGGTACAGGCCATGGCCCGGAGCGAGGAGGAGTGGCAGGCGGTCGCCTCCTTCTGCATAGCACCAACGCTAGCAAAGGAGGAGGCCGACCGCATATGCAACGGCACTCACGCCGCAGCTGCCGCCGTAATTTCTGGTCACGGTAGGCGCGGGCTTGCGGACGGCGAGCAATGGATAGCTCGCTATCCGTCCGTCCGGTAACAAACCGGACCGAGCCCAAGTCGTCGACGGCGCACACTGTTCCCTCGCGCCTCAAGGAGTTGTCAGTAAACTGTTGGGGCCCAGCAGCGTTGAAGCCTACTCTGAGGCCTTGAAAAAGTGTGAAAATGCATATCAGGGCCCTGGAACTAAAGCAGCGCAGGTGGGTTTTTTAGTCAGTAAAACTATGACACTATCTTCCGCCCCGCCTAAGGGCGAGATTCGTCATCGGATGACTTTTACCCACGTAAAAATAAATCCCAGGACATTGTCTACAATTTCTAGTTGCAATATAGGCAACCTTACTTTATCTTATGTGCTATTCTACGACATGGTTTACCCGTAAACCAAGTTTTATCAAAATTCGTTAAGCCATTTGGGTGTGAAGAAGTGACAAATATACAAGCGCACATAAACTCACAAACAATCACCTTTATAATTTTTATGTGATGTGTAATTTGATAAAATAACATAAAAATAAAGAAATCATTCATTTAGTAAGATGAAATCTCTTGATACCAAGTTTTGATCACAAAAGTGATTCGTTCACGAATAAGTTAGTTATCTTGAATAATAGTTCCTAAACTGTGAGATAGGCCACTGGAACAGAGCCGGCGCAAAGCGCTATTGCATGACATTCAGCAAAAAAAGCAGTAGGTGTTGTTTACGGCCTTGGTAGCATAATTATAATATTTTTATTAACATCATTGTTTTAAGCTTTTTTTTAACTACACACACATGTCTTAGTACAGGCCATGGTCCGGAGCAAGGGGGAATCGCAGGCAGTCGTCTCCTTCAGCTAAGCAGTAATACTACCGAAGGAGGTGGCTGCCCGCGTCAGGAAACGGACATCCTCCCGCCGCAGTCGCCGGGACCCTGACCCCGACTTCCAATCACGTAGGCTTGCGGACTACGAGTGATAGGTAGCTCACCGTCCGGCTGTTCGGGAACCGTACGAATCTAGTTCGATTCGTCAACAGCGCATAGTGCTCCACGCACGCCTCGAAGAGATGTCATCCGTTATACTATCATAATCCATTCATCTGTTCTTTGACTTTTTTCTCCCTCTCCATCCATCCACACGTACACTTATAAGTCATAACTCTTTTAGTAACATTTACTTTAAAATATATTAATATCAAACCAAACTAGGCAGCGGCGCGGTGGCGTCACTACGAGTATCTTCAGAGCCGGATAAACATTATATTTTGTCCAAGGTTGAAATTTGGTGCTGCAAATATACTTTGCACGTCCGTTATTATACCTATTGACTATCGGTCGCCAAATAAATATTTTCTCTTCTTCTTTTATTTACTTATTTTTCCTTTCTTTGTCATAAACGCTAGTAAGACTTCAATTGTAATATGTTCATATTTGAGTTGTTTGTATAAATATATTCAACTATATAGTAGGCAATGGACTTATCAAGTCTTGCGATCGAAAAAAAATCTTCCTCTTGAACGGGTACCTATGGCAGATGGTTGAAAGAGAAATATATATTATGTGGATTTATAATCTGTTACTACAGTTTTAATATTTCTTGCTCAAAACACGTTAGTAGTGGACAGAATTTGATGATAGTACCTACAATATATATTTAAACAATATTGGTAACTGTAAAAAACGAAATAACCTTATCATCAAGTCAATTTGAGATTCACGATAGCATAAAAAAGAAAAAAATATGGTTTTCAGATAAAAATATTTGACGCTCATAAACGTCAAATTCGCGCCGCATCTGCACGGCCGTCCACACCAAAATAATACAAAGTGTGTCAGACACGTGCGAGGAAAATTACGTAGTGCAAGTAGTGGTGTGTGCGATGTGCGATGGATGAGCTAGCAAGCGGCTAGCGACCGCGAAGAGAGCGTCGCGAGGCGCGTGGGTCGCGCCCCGCTGCCGCCACGATGACGCATCGTGCCGAGTCTGACGCAACTGAGACCAGCCAACACTATGATATCCTACGATAAAATAACCATAAAAATATTTTATGAAAATTCCAGAACAAAAAATAACATACTCATTTGGAAGAGCTTAGCTTAGATTTAAAAAATATACAAAAATAACGATCTGCAAATACAGCGTATCTATAAACTATAACGAATAATATAAGAAAGAATGTCAACCAAAAAATTCTAACAACCACACACAATTTACATTCACACAATAGAAACCTATTTACATACTTTTCAAGTTCTATTAGCATATGTAACCGGAGTAACAAACAAAAATATCTCGGGAATTGTTGCCGGAACGATCGTTGAGTTTGTGGCGTGGCGGAGACACACTAGTGGAATAGGTAGTGTAGTGTTTGGACGGCCGGCGGCCCCGACGGCGACGGCCCGACCCCATCCCATCCGTGGTGTTGAGCAGTCCACCATAGAACGCCGCGCGCGCCGCCTGTATCTCACAGTACCACGTGCCTACCGCTCAATTGTGCGCCGATTGTGAAAACGTGAATTAACCTAGCTTTCGTCCCGCGAAAAGCGACAAGGTCGCTCTAGATTTGTCAAGTCTGTGTAAAACCCGTGCCACCGTGTCGCTCAAGGAATTTTTTGCTTCAATGCAGTTTTCTGTTTAAATAATAGCAGAGACGCCGCTTTTCAGGTAGTGTGTCAAGGTCATTATGCGTACATCTAACTTAGTGCTAAGCTTTTTTTTTTTTTTTTGTGGTAGGTAAAATCATCAGCTTGGTAAACCACCTATGTACATACATGTATTTACATTCCATTGTCATTATTTATTTTTAAAGAATTCGGGTGTTTGTATATTAGCAAGAATGTCAGAAAAAACTAGCCTTCTTCCTGTTGAACACGTTTTGTATCTTCAAGTCGCTTCGATTGAGGTCTAGGGTTCGATTCTCAAAACACGTGACTCGAATAGTAAAATAGTCCCTCCGTTGCTGCCGGCATTTGCTCGAGATTATTACGGACATTTTATATATTCCAGACCAACAGATTGGTTGTCCATTGACTATGAACTTGGTGATATTAACTAAGCATTCATTAGTAGTCCGTTCACCGCCTTTGGTAAACAGTATTCCAACTGTTTTATACCCACGTTATTCAGATAGTTTTAGATGTAATAAACTGTGATTTATGAAGTTCTATGTAATTCTATTGAGTCCGGATTATTGGGCCACTTGGCAATGACGTCATATCTACAGCTGAAAATGAATAACATTCAAATTTTTACATACAAACTAAACAGCAATAAATCATAGTTATTTTGTGATGACAAAACGCTAAAAATATTCCGAACACTTAATAACACCGCACTAAGTGATTCTTTATCTGACGGCCGAACGTTAAAATTCGACTTGAATTTAGCAATAGATTCAGATTATCAGATTACAGTCCCAATCAATGTCACCAACTTGTCAAAATAGTGAAGTTAGACTTATTTTTGTAAGATTAAGAATGCGATGTGGATGCGAACGATCTTTAAAATACGAGAATAACCCCCTGATACAAGTATTTGAAAACAAACGACTAGTTACTATGAATGGTTGTTCGTAGGGCATGACGGACGCTCAGAGACGCTGTATGAGTTGTTGGAATTAAGGCATACTCGTAGAATATTTGATAAACTTTCTCTTTTTCTGTCGTAACGCTTGGTTACGAGATCTCGTGGGCGATAGCAACAACTTGTTACTCCTACAAAACTATGATCTATGATGATGCGTTTAAAATTTATTGCGGCATGTTGGTAACGTTATTTTTGTATGTTGTTTTAATGCGTTACAATTCTACCATTTAGAATATTGCCCTTAGAATACCGTAATTAGAGACACAATAGAAAGACAATAGGTGTGCGGACACCGGTGTCCTCTTGGGGCTTGACAGTGACAGAATCTAAAGTGGAAAATTAGACACAAGCAGCGTGTATGGAAGTATTTATCTCAACACGGGAATGTAGTTACCTAAAATAAAACCACTACGATCCAGACTAAGCGTTTCGCTTCGTCGTTTATACTGCGTAAGTACATCGAAGGACTGGGACAATTTGCTTGCGGCGGTCTGCCCATGTGATTATAATTTAAGTATATTGAAGGCTAGAGTGAATAGGCTCCTAATAAACTAGTGCGCCTCACCATCAACGATTGCATCACTGCTTGTGCTTGCCATCAGGTAGGATTATGTTAACATTGTAAAATCTGCGGTACTAACCTGTGTGTTGATAGGCAATGTTGATAAGTCGCTAGTTTGTTTAAATTGTTCATTGTTATATGTTACTATGCTATATGTATGCCATCATCTAGATACTTTTTATTACCGACATCAGTGCTAAATTTGTCTCTAATGACTAAATGTGGGTATAGTACGCGGCAAATAAGTTGAACTATTTGTTATGGTTAAGCGCAGCCCCCACTTTTGAGACCCGAAAACCGGTTACTGCGTATTCAAGGTTGGCCGTCATGGTGGTTTAACTAGTACGATGAGGATTGTAACCGATTTTCGGGTTTCAATCGAAGTGGGGGGCTGCGCGCAACCATGGCAAATAGTTCAACTTATTTGCCGCGGATATAAACTTGTTGTTTCTACTCGTCAAGTATTATAGAATAGTTAAATGTGCTATATAGGACCTTACTTTATGCCAAATTTTAGGATTCTGGGTCAATCAATGGGAAGTATGAATTTTAATTATCTTGAGTGTCGAAATAAACGTTTTTTGTGACATACACGGCCGCATCTTTTTTGTCGTTAAGTCAGAAGTTTTATTTCTTCACAGTTTCAAGAGACTGCAGACTTGAGTAAGCAACATTAGTTTTTATAACTGTATCATGAAAAATTACAAACTTATAAGCTTGTTGTGTTACCTAGTTGTCCGCACAAATACATGATCATCGACCCATCCGGGCGACTGATGGTTTGTTTTGCTCCCTCACCCAGCTGTGAACAGGCGCTTAATGCCCGCTATATCCTGCCGTGACCTGAATGTACTTAGTGTCGGCGATATCCAACTTGTGTCCTTTTTTTAAATATTTTTGGGAAAAAATATAACATGGTGTAAAAAATTATCGGAATCGATTCTGTTACCGATTCTGAACAAAATTTATTGAGGTTTCGCATATACTAAAAATAATGTTGTATAGATTTAATTTCAACCCATATCTCCACGCGTTTCCGAGATAGACAGACCAAAAAAGCGATCCTATTATAGATTTTCCTTTTGAGGTACATACTATCAAAGACATTTCCGCCTTTCCACCACTAAGTTCATTTTTGCTTGCACTCGATACGAAAACTTCAAAGGTTTGGTTTGGCGCCACGCCGCGCCGCAGTATTTTATGAGACAATTTTGTTTTTTAAGTGGTCAGGCAGAAATAACCGCGATGGTACGGAACCCTATTAGTACTTGAGGCTCGACCACATTCAGTTCCATAACTAAACATACCTATCAACCTAGTATCGGGTAGTGTTGAGTCAAAAACCGGTATCAGAACTATTACGAATTTACACAGTAACGGTAAATCCGAACACGAAAAAAAACAAAATTCGACGTCCCATAGATTCGTAAAAGCGAAGCACTATTATGCAATTACAATCATGTTTTAAAAGCATAGTTACGTGAATTAAACAGCACGCGTGTATTTTAAAAGGGTAAGCAGAGGCATAGGTACGGACAGCGTCCCTTTTCAAAGCTATTTGAATTTTATCATAGATATTTATGTACATATTTCCCTTTACTCGCTATACATGAAAGTAAATCAGACTTGAATTTGTTATTATATAGTTATAAACATAGTGTTAACACTAGCTCCATCTTGGTAGAACCGTTTTGGTTCATCGTACCACGGTCGTGGTCTATCTATACTAAGGTCGAATGTGATCCAGCTTAATTAGTAGGTTACACACGTTCAAACTTGATATGACGGTTTTAGTCCTTCGTATTAAGTTTGTGGTTCCCCTATTCCAAGTTATAACCTGACTCAGTGATATTAGTATTGACACACGCCTGAACTTGGTACGACAGACCAATCTTAAGCTGATTCGCGCTCGACTTTGGTCCGGAACGGACCAAACCCATCGTGCCGAATTCAATAGTGTTAATTAACACTATTTCTAGAGCATGGACTTTACTATGGTTTTAAATCTGCCTCTCTCCTTCCTCTTTTACCAGTGACCTAATACATTTTTACAAGCTTTCTATTAGCTTGCACTGTATGTAACTATGAATGTTCGGCTCAAATCTTGCACCTCAATTTTGAAGCAGATATCTTCAACCGATTGAGCTGAAATTTTACATGCATGTGTAAATCGGGTGACAATGCAACATTATGATGACATGAAGCTGATCTGATGATGGAGCTGGAATGTAGCCATAGGAACTCAGCAATAAAACAATACAATCCCATCGAGTTTGGGCTCGCTTGATTAGTATTGACGCGTACTTTGATCCTTTATGATAGCCAGGGTCTGATGATGGATCCGGAAGGTGATCAAAGGAACTCCACAGTTTAACGATACAACGCCATCGAATTTGGGCTCGTTTGATTTGTATTGACTAGTACTTTCATCCTATATGGTAACCAAGGTCTGATGATGGAGCTGGAAGGTGGTCACAGGAACTCCGCACTTAAACGACAAAACCCCATCGAATTTGGGCTCGTTTAGTTTGTATTGACGAGTATTTTCATCCTATATGGTAGCCAGGGTCTGATGATGGAGCCGGAAGGTGGTCATAGGAACTCCGCAGTTAAACGATACGACCCTATCGAGTTTGAGCTCGTTTGATTAGTATTGACGAGTACTTCGATCATGTATGGTAGCCAGGGTCTGATGATGGAGTTGGAAGGTGGTCATAGGAACTCCGCAGTTAAACGATACAAGCCCATCGAATTTGGGCTCGTTTGATTCGTATTGATGAGTACTTTCATCCTATATGGTAGCCAGGGTCCGATGATGGGGCTGGCAGGTTGCCATAGGAACTCCGCAATAAAACGATATAAACCCATCGACTTTAGGCTCATTTGATTTGTAATGACGATTACTTGGATCCTATATTGTAACCAGGGTATTATGATGGGGCTGGATCGTGGTCATTGGAACTCCGCAGTTAAACGACACAACCCCATCGAATTTGGGCTCGTTTGATTTTTATTGACAAGTGCTTGGATCCTATATGGTAACCAGGTTCTGATGATGGAGCTGGAAGATTACTATAGGAACTTCGTAAGAAATCGACTCAATCCCATCGAGTTTGAGCTCATTTGATTTGTATTGATGAGTACTGGGATTTTTTATGGTAATCAGGGTCTGATGATGGAGCTGGAACGTGGTCCTAGGAACTTTGCAGTTAAACGACACAACCCCATCGAATTTGGGCTCGTTTGATTTGTATTGACGATTCCTTGGATCCTATATGGTAATCAGGTTCTGACGATGGAGCTGGAAGGCTACCATAGGAACTTCGTAAGAAATCGACACAATCGCATCGAGTTTGGGCTTATTTGATTTTCATTGATAAGTACTTGGATCTTTTATGGTAACCAGGGTCTGATGATGGAGCTGGAAGGTTGCCATAAGAACTCCGCAATTAAAAGATATAACCCCATCGACTATAGGCTCATTTGATTTTTAATGACGAGTACTTGGAGCTTATATGGTAACCAGGGTATGATGATGGGGCTGGATCGTGGTCATTGGAACTCCGCAGTTAAACGACACAACCCTCTCGTCTTTGGTCTCGTTAGATTTGTAATGGCAAGTACTTTGATTTGTACTTGGATCAATATGGCAGTCGGGATCTGATGATGGAGCTGGAAGGTGGCCATAGGAGTTCCGCAATAAAACGACTCAATCCCATCAAATTTCGGATCGAATAAAATAAGTTCTAACCGGTCATAAGCGACTTGTACTCGCGCACGGAGGGTTCCGTACAAATTTACATAAGTAAATAGCTAGTTAGTTTTAACACACTCCTACAAAATAGGTACCTACCAATTGAAAGGGCTTGCAGAGAGTAACTTGAAAAATAAAGTGACATTACTCTAAATCCAATATTCTCCTTTTTCTCAGTCATACTCTTGGTGGAGTGGTAGTCTGGTCATGGATCGTCTGGTAGGTTGGTTGCGGCTTTTGCGAGACTTCTCTATCTCTCTCTATTCATGACACTTCGTGTACATTCAATGAGAGAACACTTCGAAGATGATTTAGTGAGGTCTGTCCATCTGATAGGCGATTGGCCGCGAGAATGTAGGCCCTCTACTCTTCCCTGTACCACTAAACGTTCCAAAGAGCTTTCATTGCGTATGATATATCCAAACTTTTTAAAAATTCGCTGTTGCACAATCGACGAAAGTTTTTGTTTTGATGCAAAGCTCTTTAAGAATGGAAACGTTAGTGCATTGAGCAGTCTGTTTTATCCTCAGTAGACGCCTCCAGCGTCACATTTCAAGAGCGTCAATCTTTTTACGGTGCGTGAATCTTCTCCACATTTCCCAGTATTTGTGATTGTGGATCCGAGGTAGATAAACTCTGGACAACTTCGCAATTGGCTATTTCATGGAAGTTACGTTGATTGTTAGTCTTACGATCCACCACCATCATTTTTCTTTCATAAATTCAACCTGGTAGACTTCTCAAGTGCCTTCTGTAAAGCAGTAATGCTAGCAAAAGAGGAGGCCGACCGCATCAGGCAACGGCGCTCACGCCGCAGCCGTCGCCGTGATTCCGATCCCGATTTCCTGCCACCCTAGGTGCGGGCTTGTGGACGGCGGGCAATGGGTAGCTGGCCGTCTGTCCGGTAATAGACCGAACCAAGCCCAAGGACGGGGGATGTCATTGGATGATTTTACCTACCATAAAAAAAACCTGGCAGACATCTACAGATAGCAGACTAAGTTTCATAGGCTTGCCTATAATATAGGTTACAAATGAAAGGATTTGCTGAGAATAAAATTGTGATTTAAATAAGGTATAACTAAAAAGTAAAAAATAAATTACAAATAAAAAAACTTTTTAAAAACAAGCTTTCAATTAAATGGGCTAAAAAGAAGAAAATAAACTTTTCCTTTATAACTTTAACTATCAATTTATAACGGCATTACACGATTTATATGATATAAAAGCTTGTCGCGAGATTTAACTGTGTAAATACACAGCTAAATAACTTCATTCATTAAATAAGTTAAATAACTTCATCTATTGATTTTAATATTTTCAAAATCTCGCGACAAGCTTTTATATCATATAAATCGTGTAATGCCGTTATAAATTGATAGTTAAAGTTATAAAGGAAAAGTTTATTTTCTTCTTTTTAGCCCATTTAATTGAAAGCTTGTTTTTAAAAAGTTTTTTTATTTGTAATTTATTTAGTTTATCATTAAATAACTTCTATTATATTCGAAGACATGTGACATCCACCAATCCGCACTGGGCTCGCGTGGTGGATTACGGCCCATTCCCTCTCCTAGAGAGGAGGCCTGAGTCCCAGCAGTGGGAACATTAAAAGGCTGATGATGATGATGATGATGATTAAATAACTTCTACCACTTTAGGTTGAGTGAGAGGGTGTGTTAGACTTTTACTGACTAAAGGACACTTGTGTTTTCTTTGCTTTTGATGGCCCAGAGTTACGGTAATTATTTGGAAAAATCTCGCAGCTTGAATTATTTAGACTTGCTTTAACAATAGTACTTAAAAAACGTGCGAATAGGTATTTAGTGATTTCTTAAATAAAGTTTCGTATGATGTAATCATGTGTTGACATAAAGATAAAACGACAGACAGTAAACTGACTGATAATGATGTTGCTGCGATGTTTTCAGTAACTTACCTTCATTTACTAAGTGTCGATATAAGGGTTTTCAGTCTTTTAATAACTGTCTTTTGACTAAATCTGTCTGTTACTAAAAATCCTACTAAACTGGAATTTTTGAGGTGGAAAATCATCAAATTCAAATGCAAATATTTTTATTTCACATAGGCCTATATGGGCACTTAAAAAACGTCAGAAGCTAGTGGACCACGGTTCCAAATCGGTCGCTTCCTGTGGAAAAGAACCGGCAAGAAACTCCATAGTTACTCTTTATAAAAAAATGGTTGGCCTTACAATTTTTCTATATAACATTATTCATAATTATGTAAGGACTGTGTAGACCGGTCAATATTGTACGCAAAAGCACAATAAAAAATTATTATATTTTTTTTTATAAAAAGAAGTGGGTCATAATAGAAAGTACTCTAAGAATTCGCGGAGTCTATAGTGTTCTCACATTCACATTATAACAAAAAGCTATTCAAAAAAGCAAAAATAAATAAATAATTACAACAATAAATTACACTATAGGGCGCGGAGTGAGAGGGGGTATCGAACTTTTACTGATTTAAGTCCACGTGTGTCCTACACTACAGCTATCCTTTTCGTTCGTTCAGTTAGTTTAGTTTATTTTATTTTTTTTATTATTTATCTACATTGTGCTCACATAATAGCAGCGACAAGAAAAATGTAACCAAGATTTATGTAGCTCATAATATGATTTTGAAAGAGTGTCCATGGAGTTTCTTGCACGTTCTTCTCCATAGAGATCTACGCTTTGAAACCTGCAATTAAGCTTCACTTTTCTTATGGACTGACTGACATTTTAACAATTCAAAAGTGCCTGTTATTGATCTATTTGCAATAAACTATTCTGATTCTGATTCTATTCTAGAATCACTGCAACTCCTTCAAATTTCAAAAATTACCCGTGACTGCAACTACTACGTTTCATTCACATTTTTTATAGCTGCAAATATGGCAGTCATTTAACCTAACGACTCAGTATTGTTTCACAATAAATAGCTATTATTTAATGGCTGGTAACATAAAACTTAAAGAATGTACTAATGGAATTAATCAACATTTATTAGTCTTATTTATCTGCGCTGTAATCTTACAAGATTTTTGTATTTTTGTCGAAATAAATAGAAATGAAAATATAACATTTTTCAGTATGCTATATGATCAGGCCATTGTTCATTTATGTAATAATCAATTATTTGATCCAATAACATAAAATTACACACAAGAGCTAAACAATCTCGGGTTATAAATAGATACATAGTAAATATCTATCAACAGAATCTTGTGTACAAAATTGTTGTGTTTTAACCTGTACATAATATACTTATTTGAGATCATTTGAACCCCAAAATAGGCCAAAAATGCCAGTATTTTGGACGTCCATTGATTAATCCTAAATCACAATGTCTAAAACTAATTTATAATATAAATGTACATTTTTGCATGGTAGATCATATGCTAGAATAGAACATAGAATAATTTTTGGGGTAATTTCTTATTGCAATTACATGTAAAGACTACTGCATTATATTTTTGTAGATTTTTTTTAAGACAGACTGTTTTCAAAAGACAATCATTAGAAGACTCAAAGCCCTTAAATGCATACTTTGTAAATGTTTATGTTTAAAGAGAAGGCGCGTTACTGAAAACATCGCAGCAATATCATTATCGGTGTGTTTGCTGTCTGTCCGTCTATTTATGTGTCAACACATGAACACGTCATACAAAACATTAAAGAAATCAATGAATACGCTTCCCAAGTGCTTTTTGATTCTCTAATTATTATTAACTTTTTAATCGCCTCAGTCGGACATATCCGACAAACACTGTCACGTTTATTCCGCCAGGGTCGCACATCAACGACGTAATACTCGTTATCTCTTCAGTCACTTACAGGGGTTGAAAAGCTAAACGAGATGGTCCTGGCGAATAAGACATGAAAACCCTCGTCGAACTAATCCGACGTAAGCGTTTAAGAGCGGCCAACCCAAGGTACATTTTCATATAATCGCTCGTAGTGATTATGATGTTATTACACTTCTTTCTTCAGATATTTTGGATACACAGATATCTTGTGGATATTATCTAGGCCTCTATAGAAATCAAAACTTATTTTTTTGTAAAACTAATCCGGTAAAGACCTCCGAAAATCTGATATTTTACGTGAACTTTGGCTCTCCGTATTGTACTCATATATTTAAAATATAAAAGTACCTAGTTTTAAAGAAGTCTTATACATTTAATTGTGATTCTAAATGATGTCAATTCTTCTCAAAAACTTTTAAGAGTTAAAAAAAAACACATATTTACTGAAACAAGTTTTGTGAAATATTCGAGTAAATCACGGTATTATGATTGCTAACAGCGTTTTCAGGCATTATCTCTATTTTTTCGCGTTACCTCTCCATCAAACATCGCGTTGGATTGCTTTAGATGAAGCACAAGCTTTTAAACTGTGCTTGACGTTGACGATAGCGAGTGGGGAGGGCCCACCTTAAAGGGTTAAAGAAAGTCTAAATAATTCGACCCGCGAGATTGTTAAAACATTGTTGAAACACAAATGACAACTAAAAGAACACAGGAGGGTTAAGGCAGTAAAAATTTGACAATTCCTCTTGATGCACCCACACCGTTTCAGAAATAAGAATTATTTATTCGCCAGCAATGTAGGTACAATTTTAATATGGTACAGAATTCGGTGATTCCGCCACATTCCGTCTTACAGCATGCAAAATCTTTATTTTTGGAAGTTACAATGCAATAAATACTATACTTAATCGATTTCGTACTAACAAATAATATTTTCATGAATAAGTCAATTGTCAAATGAATACTCAATTACAAATCAATAAGCTTGGCTAGAAATTATAATAAATTATTATCATTTGAAATGTTAATCTCAAAAAAAACATTATTAATATTCAAATTGTATTTTCTAAAATTTCGACAAAATTACTGACTCCAAAAAATACTAGGTATTTAGACTCTACACATAATATTCCCTAATTCAATTCAGTATTTTTTTCCTTTATTATTATTACTACTCGTAGCAGGTAATATAAATACTTATCGTAAAAATATGTAAACATTTACTGTAACCAATTACTTATTCTGTGCCGTGGCAGACATAAAAAGTCACCATAAATTTGGTCAATGAAATGTTTTTTATCACTATAATACGGAACCCCAAAAATAACTACCAAATTATCTACTACGCGCCTATCTAAGTTCTAAAAAAGTAGTTAGATACATACTTGTCCTATAAAAAGTAGCCATGAGCGATGTTTGTACCAAATTGACTTTGGACACGCATCATTACCCATTCAATGGAAACGTACCAGTGACTGTTTTTCTAGAACAAAAGAACGTTCTAGAACTGTCGAAAAATAGATTTTTCTGAAAAAAAAAAAATAGCATTACTGCAGAAAATACGTGAATATGTCATTTCGTTGTTGGTCTAAATTGTGAATACTTAACATGTTTTCATTTTTGATATGATTGGTTTTAAATTTTAAGTAAATCAATGGATATAAATCTATGTCTAACCTAAGCTTGAAAACACGATCCATATTCACAGTATAAAAAATAACATTGGTAAAAATTATGGATTGTATTCTAAAAATAATATTTTCTGCACATCTACCCACTCACTATTTTCTGGAATGTTCATAGATTAGTCAGAATAACAATGACTACAGCTCACTAATTAGAATACAAAACGTAGTACATTGACGGCTGAAGGCTATTTCGTAAATTGTATAACAAATATAGATACACAAGCCCTATATGTATACAAGAATATATCAACATTAAGAGCTCTAACCTAAATCTTTTGGATGGAGTGTACGTCGAAATGGCACATTCATGACGTCAGACTTCTGCCCCCATAGTTAAGTAATACGATTATAATACTTTCTCCCCCAGTCGTTTCAGCTAGCTGTTAGTAGCCGGCCTTGAACGATCGCAGTAATATAAATATGACACAATCTAGTCAGTGATGTCATTTCAGAAGATATTAGACATCATGACACACAAACGCAATTAGAGGCACGTGTGAGATGAAATTCTAGAGAGAATTAATCATATCTATCGAAATTGTGTTAATTGTACACACTTAACAAGCTACTGAAAGAATAAAGTTACTACAATTATAGTTTGGAAATATTTCACAGTCATACCTACTTACCATTAGAAAATAGATTTTGAAATTCGCTTCGCAAACGCAAGTCATGTTTACAAATATATATTTTTACATCATCGTCACTGTAGCCATGTAGAAAAATAAAAAAGTACTTATGCACGAAAGTTTTCACGGAATGTAAGTTTATATCTTTCATAAATGATGCTCTGTTTATCTAAAGCAAAACACTAGGTTTTAATAACACACTAAATCTCACATAAATTCAGTTTTATTAAAACCGTAGGTAACGTGATTACAAGAGTAAAGAAAATTATCTTATCGTGCATGTTTTCCTTTACGTTGATTATAATAGCGAATTACAAATTAAAAGCATAATAATATGGACTAATAAGTAACGACAGTCGTCAGTTTACTATTTAAATAAAACGTTTCATTGATAATACGGTGCTGTGTGTGTGTTGTCACATACACAGTGTGTATGTGTGAGAGAGTAGACGAGAGTCAGTGACTGGCTGGTACACGTGTATCTATAATACAAAACTACATGACAACAGCTAAGCTGTAAGTCTCACACATACATAAAGGTGCGCCCACAGATAACAAAATTTAAAGTGTCGAATTATTTTGTCATCTTACTGTGCTACTTACTTTGATCGCTAGTGTATTTCTCTGTTGATTTGTCCCAGCGTCCATACAAATAGTTTAGAGGTCGTTGACATACATTTTTGTTTAGCTATGTGATGAACGTCGGCGAGTCAAACGGCGAGGTATTTCGAAATTATTAGGTGAGGACAAGATAAATTTATTAAAATGATGATTTGAATTTTACGAAATGCACACTTAAAATATTTAAAATTTATTCTTGTCACTTTTTCGGCTTTAAATAATTTGTATAAAGTTAAAATAACAATTCTTAGGTACCTAAATCTTTTTCAGCTGTTTCAAAGTATTTACTGCATGTTGTTTAATTCATACATGACTAACTTTGTTGTTGCTCTTATGACGTCCTTGATATTATCCTCAGGGAATTACCTACTACATGACTGTTGAGTTTGCCTCATGAAGTTTTCCTTTTAAGAAAAAGATTTTATAACCAGTATGTAACCACTATGACAAATCATAGGTAAGCACTTTAGGTTTCTTATATATATTATAGGCAACTAGCTGTTGCCAGCGTTTAACCCGCGTGATAGTAGAAAATCAGCACGAAGGCACATACTATTCCAGAGCATGGTCTATCTATGTACCAAGTTCCATCAAAATCCGTTCAGCCGTCCAAGCCTGAAGAAGTAACAGACATACACGCTCATAAAATTGGCTAAACACATTTATTTAAAAAAACATTAGGTCAAAGTTTAAGAACCAATCAAAATGTACATTTCTGTTATAAAATGTACATTTATATTGTTTGATTTAAATTTATTGACTTTGATTTTTTATAGTTTTTGTTTATTTTTTTAATTTTAATTTATTTATTTTGATTTAATGTTATTTAATTTGATTTTAATTTATTGACTTTGTTTTAATTTATTTGATTTAAATGTATTTGATTACGTTTTATTTTATTCTATTTTATGTTGTTTGCATAGTATATTTTTTATATTTCATAATTGTGAAAATTGGTTATATTTGACCTGAATAAAAATAATAATAATTATTATTATATAAACTAATCTAAAACATTTTGATTTAAATACAGCAGAAAATACATGCATTGCTTGCCTAGTTTGGGGTTCAAATGGGTCTCAACTAAATATATTGTGTATCAGACTAAAACACGCAACAATTTTTTACACAAAATTATGTTCACAGATATTTATTAGGTACCTACCTATTTCTAACCCGAGATATTTTAACTCTTGTGTGTAATTTGATATTATTGGATCCAATATTTTTTTATTACTTAAGTGAACAGTGACTATAATAGCATACAGAAAAATGTTATATTTTATTTCTATTTATTTTTGACATGAATACAAAAGTCTTGCAAGCTACAGCGCACATAAATAAGATTGGATTTCTGTATGAACCTACATTGGCACATTATTTAAGTTTCATATTACCAGCCATTAAATAATAGCTATTTATTGTGAAACAATGCGATTGAGTCGTTAGGTTAAATGATTGCAACAATTGCAGCAAGCAGCAGCGCAGCGGTAGCCGAATGGTAACGGCCTTGTCTTACGAGTTCTAGGTCGCGGGTTCAAACCCAGCCAGGTGCATTTGTGTAATTTATTTCATCACCACTGTTCTCAAAACGGTGAAGGAAAACATCGTTAGGAAACCGGCATGTCCTAGAACCAAAATTCGAAGACATTGTCATCCACCAACGGCCCGCGGTCCGCGTGGTCGATTAAGGCCTATTTTCTCTCCTAAAGAGGAAGCCTGAGTCCCAACAGAGGCAACTTTATAAGGCTGATGTTATGAAAGAAAGAAAGCAATACAAAATATGAATGAACCGTATGCCAAGTTTCATCGAAATTCATTCAGCCATTCTCACCTTAATATACACTCATAAACTGGCCTGTTGGTCTAGTGGTTAGTGGCACTGATTGCTATGCCGGAGGTCGTGGGTTCGATTCCCACCCAGGAAAAATGTTTGTGTGATGAGCACGATCATTTGTTCTGTGTCTGGGTGTTATTTATCTATAATATGTATGTATTTAGAAATATATAAGTATGTATATCAGCTGTCTGGTACCCATAACACAAGCTCTGCTTAGCTTGGGACTAGACGGTGTTGTGTGATAGTTGTGGAATATATTATTATTATTATAAAATTTTGCCTTTATAATATAGTGTAATTTGCGCATTTACAAATTGTACAGTCAGAGAAATTAATAAAATTGTTTATTACATTCAGTTTAAAATGAAATCACGAAACTTCATTTAATGGACATTTTTGTCTAACAGTGTTTACGCACGCTCGAACTTGGTACGACGGATGTAATTCGTCCATACCAAAGTCGAGAGTGACTGAGCGTTAGCTTGGTCCGTTATACCAAGTTTGAGTATGTGTTAATAGTAATTACGATGAATCACGCTCGACCTTGGTACAGATGGACCACGATCTTGGTACGACAAACCAAAAAGGGACAGAACCGAGTTGAAGCGTGCGGTAAACTGTAAGAAAACTATTCATTTTCTTAGTTGTACGTTAATTAAGAACCCATGATTGTTATGAACTAAACCTTATTTTTTTGGATCTTATGCCTGCTTTATACATGATTGTAAATGATTTGAACAAATCTTCTGTCTTAAGATCTTAACCAGTTACAACGAACAAAGGAATATATTATCACACAATAAATATTTTTGAATTCTTAACAGGTATTATTGCACCTTAATATCTTATGATATATCTAGAAAAATAATTTATATACAATAATTATGTAACGAAATAAAAAAAATAGAAACAAGCGATAATAGGAGACTAATGCCTTGATCACAAGTACCGAGTAAAGGGGTGAGACGGTAAAATGTTGCTCGGCCGAGACAGTGATGTAAGCGATTTGTAGAGATAAGCGCTCGGCCGAGCACTCGGCGCTATGTTTATATGTACCGAGTATTCGGTCGAGAACACTGTCTCGCCCGTTTGCTCGGTTGGTGTGATCAAGGCATTGGTACACTATTATGACCTCTGTATTTTCAGGTACATAATTATATGTATATGTTACAGTCAAAACTCATAACCAGTCAAAATCACTTTTGACTACAAAAATTAGTCAAAAACACTTTTGACAGCTGCCCTTAGTTAAAAACATTTTTGACTGATTTTAGCAGTCAAAAGTGTTTTTAACTAAGGACGTTGGTCAAAAGTGCTCTAAAATATGGGGTAATAGTGTTTGTGAACAAATTTTTATGTATGTTTTTGACCCCCGACAGAAAAGATGGGTGTTATAAGTTTGACCTGTCTGTCTGTCCGTGGCATCGTACCGCCCAAACGAGGACTGATATTGTTGCGGTTTTTTTTGTTTGAAAGCTGGTTTAATCGAGATGGCTCTTAGCTACAATTTATGAAGATTTGTCCAGGTGTTTAAGGACAGCAGCTCGTTTAACTGCGATAGGGTTTTTCAACACTTAATGGGTATTTACTTTATTTTAATCATATGTGTGACCTAATATGAACTATTATGTACACCTATTTGTAGATCTATCGTCATATACTGAATAGATCCAACCTTCGCTCCCCATCAGTATCGAGTTACTTATCCCTACTTACGAAGTGCTTACGTCACGTGAGTAAATAAAACCGTTAGGGAGACTTGAACTCTTATGCCTCTGAACTAAGTAAGTATATCTACAATAGAGCTTCTTTTGAAAGGGCTAATAAATTAACCTATATGTAACCGTTTACTTGTACTGATAAAGGAGGATTTTTGAGATAAAGTTCTCAAAAAATAAAAGGCACGTTTTGACATTTGTGTTTTGACTACCTAGCGGCTTGTCCGGTGTAGTGTAGCTGCTACTAAAATAGCTACTACTACACTGGACCCCTAATTTTTATTTTATTGTTACTTTCAGTTTCGTTCCAAGTTACATTCTAGGGTCTTTCCCAAATGTCAAAACGGGCCTTTTCTTTTTTAACGAGTTTAGTTACTGTGATCTTGAAACGCAAAAGGCAACTGATGGAACTTGAGTGGGTTTTAATCAATTAAAATTTGACACCATCTCACTCTAACAATCGGTCGAAATTATTTGATGCTCTTTTTTTTAAGTGCGTCTGTGCCCAACCTAAAAAAAAAATTTGAACAATTGGTTATTCAATATTACCGTTTACTTTCCACCCGACATGACCTCCGACTCCATTCTGAGAAGAAGTAATTTTATCATTTCCCACCTCAAAAAAAAAAACTGGGTAAATGCGAATTGGACTAGTACACACAGGGTTCCGTACAAACTAATGTAAATGTTCAATTCCTCAATCGAGTCTCGAGGATTTTTCCGAGTACAGTTTTAAGATTTATTCCTATATTTGTGCTTTAGATCCTTGCTTCGTGTCAAATTTTGAGATTCTACGTCAGCGGGAAGTAGCTTATAAATTTTGATCCCCTTCCTTTCCGCCTTTGTACAGTTTTTTTACTTGTGCAAGAAGTTTTAAATAAATAAATAAAATGTCGAATTATACGTTTTTGCAACATAAACGGCCGCACGCTTTTTTTTTCGTTTCGTAGAAGTTTTTCTTTTGGCAGCCTCAAAGGACCGCAGATTTGAGTATATGGTTTTAATTTCAACTTGATACTTTCACGCGTTCGCGAGATAAAGGCTCGTGACAGACAGACAGACGGATGGACAACAAAGTGATACTATATACTGCCAGCGACTTCGCCCGTGTGATAGAAGAATATTATTTCAAGAGTACATACTCACGGGATAAAAAGTATTTTGTGTGCTATTCCTGAACATGGTTGGTCCGTGTACCAAGTTCCATCGAAATCCATTTAGTAGTTTTTGCGTGATAAAGTACCAAACATCTAGATAGGCAAAGAAAAAAATTGCGTTTATAATGTTATGTTACCTAGCAAGATAGGCGGCGAAAATACTTTAGAAAGTACGCAGATAAGCACCGGAGTTTTATCTTCGCCAGTTAACTAATTTGCCACAAAAACATTTCATTTTGATT
Organism: Leucania comma; assembly: GCA_958295575.1. NCBI lineage: Eukaryota > Metazoa > Arthropoda > Insecta > Lepidoptera > Noctuidae > Leucania > Leucania comma. Next base: position 11,093,012 of record OY282469.1, read on the forward strand.
ATTAATTTCGGAACGAATACCGTCGTATCTGTTTGCTATTCATAACGGAAACTGAAACTGATGTTTTCGTATTTTTTGGAAAAACCATACTCTTTTTACACGAAATCAGTTTTTGACTAAAAAAAACTTACACTTAATTTAGTTCAATTAATTTAATGAAAGTCACGCTTTACTTATATTAATTAATTAAATCGTAACACTCGTGTGTGCTTATGAGAGAACTTCATGACACGTTGTCAAAGTGTGGGCGTCACGGTATATCCAACACTGATATAATTAATATTTTATCAGATAATAGTACACTAGCTCGTGCCAGCGGCTTCGTCCGCGGGAATGTTGGTTTTTGCGGACGCGAAATCTAGCTCGATAACGGATAAAAAAAAGTAGCACCTGTCCATCCTTGGAGTCCAAGCTCTTGCGTACCATATTTCATCAAAATGGGTTCAGTAGTCTCATCATGAAACTGTAACAGACATAAAGTTATTTCAATGCATGAAAGTGAATTGAGCGCTGAACAGAACATTGATATTTAACAGAAAAACAATATTCAGGCGTTCATTTAGAAGACGCTTATTGTGTTTGATTAGTCTTTTAAGCTGGTAGACAGATTCGAATCTAATTCATTTAAATTCCTCATTCAATCTAGTAGATTGTGCTTATCTGTCGACAGATAAAACTTACTATCGTAATACCAAATTAATTAAAATAAAATCAACGTTTCAAACCACAACCCAGTTTGCCGACTGAACACGGATAAGTAAACAAACATACTCGATACTCGTATTAAAAGGTATTGTTGAAATGCTTTTATGCAGAAAATGCATTTGAACGCTTTATAAATTAAATTGAAAGCAAGTTTTTATTATTTCATTCATTAAGATCCAGGAGATTTTCATTTTATATATGATATATATTTGATTATATATTTTGATATGGACCTATGTGATTTTTTTTTATATTAAAGTCTTTCTTTCTTTTTAAATTAGTCTATCCAAGGTGTATCGTGTCGCCCAGTAACTGGGTTGTGGAGATCTGAAATGCAGTTCATTCATGTAAAACACGGGTTTTTAGCCGCATCCGATCAAACTGGAAACCTGTCTTGGTCGGCTAGTTGAGAATAGGTCAGGGAAATGATAATTGTAATAATTTGCTGAATGCATTGAATTACATGGTGATCGAGTTCATACATCTGTAAACTTTTGTATATTGGTAAATTTTTAGCACTTGACCACCATCTCACCTGAAATAGGCAAGCGATGGTGTGATTGACGGTAGAGCACGCTTGCTTAGAAGTTGAAGAACTTTTTATTTATGGACCCCAGGTTATAGCTATCAGAAAATACAGACCCTGGCAATGAATTTATTCCCAAAACGTTTTGTTCGTATGGATAGGATGTCCACGGACCGGTGGCGCATCGCCGTATTTCATCATCATGAGATGGAACACGCTTGGAAAAGCGATGGCGATTGTAAAGTAAAAAAAAATATATTTTGACAAGCGCTAGGTGGACAATACAGAGCCTGACCTGCTCCAGTACTGACTATATACATAATATATTTTGTAATTATTTTTTTAAAATGTAATTTTTCTTATTTTTTTTGAAATTTTACATTGATGTTTATTTTTATTTCACAATTTGCAATATTTACTTTGAAAATTGTTACATTGTGTGGATTACTTTATCTGTAATTTTAACATAATTTCTCGAAGTTTTGAGTGCATTTTTTGGTCTACCCAAATGTCTTTTCTTTGTTATTGTTCGTCATATCGTTGAGCTCCTTTGAGTAATCTTGAGTTGAGCTAGACGAATACTGACAAATTCTTATGCTGACTGCACACGTCGTCATCTAAAATCTTAGTAGCTTTTTCTTTAGAAGACCATCTTAGGCTCTGATATTATAAGATTTGGCCACTACATGTTTGCTGTATGGACTTTATAGAGATTTTGGTCACTGTGATTGTTTTGGTGTTTTTTCTAAGGGTAGTAGCAGCTAGGAAAGATAGGTCTCATCCAGAAAATTGACGTATAAAAGTGTTTTTTAATAAACTTATTTGCAAAATAAATATCTTTTATCAAGCATTACAAACAGACAAATGCTTGAATAGTGTGTTGTGTTCGCTGCCACTTCTACAATTTATTTCTCTAGAGAAACACTGACGCTTTGCCTAGAACTTTTTAGGAGCTTTATATAGAATGTTAAAATAGTTTAGTACGGCCTGTGTCCTGCAGTGAGACACCACAGGCTTTCAGTATTTACTCATACCGACGCAAAAGAATTGAATACTTTTTCATGTCGCTAAGAGTTTTATGAGAATAGCCTTGGAAAACAGATTAGCAAGTCAACAAGGTTAGTTGGTTTCTAAGCTGTATAATCCCACAAGAAGGAACGACACTGCAAACGTTGATAAAAAAACAAAGGTTTTAACATCACGTCGGCATTCTCCAAAGAGACAAATTGACTTATGGCTTTATAACGTGCACGTTTCTCTACATCGTTCTCGCGTACAATTGAAAAGTTGACTCAATTTTCGTCTATCAAAAAGTTACTTTATTCGAAATTACAAATGGGTGTACAAAGAATTTTTTAATACACACTCAAAAATCCGCTCTTATACTTACTGCTTTTAAGCTCGCAATTTACTATTTTTCGCTCTAGTGCGCAAAAGTACGTCAGCTCGCCTCTGCCACAATTATAATATCGGATTGGGTGTTAAGCGACCTTCACGAGTCGCGTATCAACTTTCGTTTATTTACATCTTCGTAAGTATATTGAAAAACGTTTTTGATACACGTGGTTTGTCACTGCAGTACTTAACTCGGCTCCTTAACTCCCTCGCCTAGCGCTCGGCGAATTCCCTTTCGGTTGCATGACAAACTTTCTCCACGTCAAAACGTACTATTTCCGTTAAATTCATACTATGTGTATGTCTGTAACTTCTTCAAGCTCGAACGGCTGAACAGGTTTGGATAAAATTGGCATGCGGGTAAACAATGTCCTGGAATAGCACATAAGACTTTCTGTTCCGGAAACCGTAGGAGCCCAGCCGGGTCGAAGCCTCCTGGGACCATGGCTAATGTGAAAGTGAACACCAGGGCACTGAGACGACGGCAAATAAGGAACGGGGTGGGTTTATCGTCTGACACTATCTCCCGCTCATCCCGAGGGCGGTAGATGTCATTGGATGATTTTTACCCACCAAAAACAAAAGTAATTTCAGGAACTATTAGTACAAATAAAAAAAAAATGAGTTTGGTAGCCTATTTATTGTGTAAGGCTATGCCAATAGGTATTACCTGTACAAGATTCGTGCGAAGACGACGCCCGGGTGTCGCCACTGTGCGGACCGCCCGGAGGACACGGTGGAGCACACAGTCGAGGTGTGCCCCGCTTGGGAAGAGCATCGCCGTGTCCTCGTAGGGGCGATCGGCGGCGATCTCTCGCGCCGGGGCTTGGTTCAAGCCATGCTCCGGAGCGAGTAGGAGTGGCAGGCGGTCGTCGGCGTCATTTTACCTACCATAAAAAAAAATCGAATATGTTTAATATTTGTTAGTTAAAAATATCAACCTGTTTAGTTTGGATATTGCCTACGTGATGTGATAGCACATACCATATAATTATTTTTTAATATCAACAGTCGGTAATCGTAATCGCTTAAGTATAGAAATTGTTTTTTATCTAGGTTAGACATATCAGATATCCTCATTTTGCCATATCTCATAAATAGTCTTATGTGGATAGTTCGCTGTGAGCCTGACATTGCCAGAAAAATTATGTATTTTTATAAAGATATTCTATCTATAGTTTTCATGTAAGTATATCTTTGTGTTGGAGTAAATTATTCAATTTTCAATATGGCACCTACTACATTTACCTATATCTCGAAGGTTGACTGGTAAAAAATGACTGAAGTATGTAGCCCGCCTCTAAACTTTTGTGTGCATAAAAAACAATTAAATGAACAAATTTCTTTTTTTAATGATAAAAACTAGTGCTTGACTGCAATCCATCTTTTTTTTTATTATTGATAGGTTCGCGCTTGACCGCTATCTCACCTATAAAAACCAAAAGAAAGAAAGAGTTAGTATGAAATCGTTTATGATGAATTGCACTAGTTTATTAAGAACCAATTTACTCTAGCCTTGAAGACACCTGAATTATGAACAACCCGGAAGATCGCTGCGGACAAATTGTTCCAATCCTGCGATGTACGCGTTATAAACGATATGAATTAGTGTAAATATAATGAAATATTCTTACAGGTGTTACTTGATTAATGAAATGTCAATATACGTTGCTAACCACTTCATTTACGTAATATGTCATGTAATTTACTTAGAAAGGCCTTTAAATATGTTCCTTGTAATGTACATTGGGTGGTAAATGATTGATTTAGGAATGATCTTATGAGACGACGTTGTAAAGAAAGAAAAGAAAGAAAGAAAAATAATTTTATTGGGCATAGAAACACACAATGCTTAAACTACATAATTATAGACACGTAAAATTAAAAAAGTAAATTAAAAGAAAACTAACATTGTGTGTCTCCCGGCTGCGCCAGATAGGTCCAGTTCAGCATAAATTCCAGACAACTACGAGTTGGTAGTTGCCTGACGCTGGTTTTCAACTGAACCTTATTTCGAGTGATCGGTTGAAAATTGGTTAATTGGCAAAGGAAATATATCTATAAGTACTCATAATATGTATTAGCAATAAGTTAGAAGAAAAGAATTCACTGCATTCCTAAAAAATATGTATCAATATGTCTGAAATGAGTTACTGTTGCTAGGTAGGTAGATAATGGTAGGTATGTTATATTTCAAGTTATTTCTCCAGAATATAGTGTGAACAATTTATGTTGATTACTCGAAACACGTCTACATTAGGATATAGCCCCCCATCGACTAGTTCTATGCTCCTCGCACGCCACGGGCGGCGGCGCCCACGGCTTTCAATTTTGCCAGTCGACCTTCTGAGAGGCCTACCTACTCGGAATCTTTCGGTATTTATTTATCACTCCAGAACATTCGGTCTTTCTTCTTTTTGATGTGACCATCCAAGATAATGACAGCATTCGAAAAACAAATAGAATACAATATAGCATTGTTTTTTTTTTACATCAAAATAATCATCATGACAATTCTAATAATACTAAATCCGGAATTTCGGATTCCGGTTTTTACCTACCTTCCGGCTTCATCATCAGATCAGTTCTATATATCCTTCCCCTTCTTCCTTCAATCAGTCACCGACTACATGTACTCGTATAAACAAAGCAATTTTAATTGTTAAGACAGTTCTGCTATGATTTTTAAAGAGTTCTGTCTATATCTATAAAGTTTATCATCAGATCAAAACAATATTTCTATGGAACTAACTCAAGAGTATAATCTTTCAATCAAAACAATTTTTTTTAAATCGGTCCACAATTGACCGAGAGATCGGTGAACATACATATAAAAACGACTGCTAAGATTTTTTGAAGAGTTTCGTTCTATATCTTCGAAGTTCATCATCAGATCAAGAAGATATTTTTATGGGACCAATCCGGAAGTATAATCTTTTAATCAAAACAAAAATTTTCAAAATCGGTCCACAATTGACCGAGATATCGGTGAACATATATAAAAAAAAATACATACAGCCGAACATAGAACCTCCTCCTTTTCGAAGTCGGTTAAAAAGCATTTTCATTTAGCTTGGTTAGAAATGCTTAGTCTGAATGATTTAATAAATCATCAAGTCTTCTATATTTTTATCACTCAAATGGCAAAAATGAGGTAGATATACTTTTTTTTTATGGTAGGTAAAATCATCCAATGAAAAATCCCGCCCTTGGGCGGAGCGGGAAGTAGTGTCAGAATCTTACTGACTAAAAACCTACCCCGTTCCTTCGTAGCCTATCGTGCCGGGGCCGGGTATTCCTTTCGGAAGTTAACCCATGACCCCAGTAGGCTTCGACTAGCTGGGCCTCTTCGGTGTGCTGACAGCTCCTTGAGGCGCGCGGGAACAGAACGCGCCGTCGACAAATTTCGATAACAGTGCCAATAGTGATTCTCTTTGTAACTGAGGGTAGCTCACTTGCGGATTGTATTAAAAATGCCATTATTTGACAAACAAACAAAATGACATGTATTTCTTTTTTAGCGCTGTACCACCCACTGGATTTCCACTAGTTCTTATGAAATACGGTTATGTTAGTACAAAATAAAAAGAACTTATGGTACTTTTCCGTTTACTTTCGCTTTGTTGGTCGTAATCCGAGAGATATATTCTCAGTTAAAGCTGTAACGTTTTATAAATCCTATAAGCACAAACTCGTCTCAGTTTTACTGAAATATTTTAACTTGATCTTGGTTCTGTTTTAACTGGAATCTTGTTTTTTGCTTTATTAAGTAGGTATAGTTAGCTGTGTGATATAAAAAGGCGTTGATTTAATAGGTCCTTCTCTGTTTTGAAAGAACTATAGGGACTATAACGTGAGCTCCAGGTGTCCGGCCGTCCGTCCGGTTATCGTCCAGACCGAGCTCAAGTCGTTAACGGCGCGTAGTGTACCATCCGCATCCTAAGGAGATATCAGCAAAACCGTAGGGGCCCAGCAGGGTCGAAGCTTACTAGCGCCGTGGATTCGCTTCTGAAAGGAATCGATGTCCTAGAACGCAAGGCAAAGAAGTAAAAGTCTTACACGCCTTTCCGCTCCACTCTAGAGCGAGAGAGGTCACTGGATGATTTCCCAAATAAAAAAAAGATAAGGTGTAGGCTTCTTGTAGGAACGTACAAAACAGAAATTGTAGACAGTCCGGTTACATAGTCTACCAAAAACTCATCACCATTTTAGACGAAAACCGTTCACTGTTGGACAAAGGCCTCCCCTAAATGTTGTCACAACGGTCGGTTTTATGTGTCTCTTTGTGCGCACGCATCCATTGGACTACCGAAGTCCTCTCCAGGTCATTGGTTCATCTTTTCAGAAACCTGTATTCCAATACGTTACAATAACTGTTTTTTTTTTATTATTATTTTCCATGACATTTAATTTCTATTCTGCTCGTCGATTTCGTACATGAAACACTATGGATTTGTAAAGATAAAACTAAAAAATGAAGCACTTTTTTTAAACTCGAATTACTTTACGCATGCACGAAATATTTTTTTTATGTCAAAGTCAGCTGAGCGAGTCCGATGACCTGTAAGTAGTTAGTACGCAACGACCGACAACTACCTATAAGGTCATTAACTCGTTTACTTAAAGAAATTAATTTCGTACATTCATAAATTATTTCAAGTTTTTTTTTTAAATATTAGGTAAGGAAATATTTTACTCGTGCGCCAAGTTTCATACGGATCAGCTTAGCCGTTGAGACGCAAGAAGTAACAGATAGACAGAGTTCATTCAATATTACTAACGAAGTGTTCTGTGATTTATGTCTATGAACAAGTAGGTACTGTCAAAGTCACTTATATCTATGAATATAAGTAGGTACTGTCAAAGACACCTCCGCCTGACCACCGCTAAGTTCATTTTTGCTTGCACTCGAAACGAAAACTTCAAAGGTTTGGTTTGGCGCCGCGCCGCAGTATTAAAGCGATAATTTTTTTAAGTGATCAGGCAGAAATGACCGCGATGGTACTTACAGGTTTATTTGTAGTTCTTACATTGCAAACAAAACCGTGATAGAATAAAATAAAACGAATTAACATGTTGATGATAATATTAGCACAAACAGTTATGTTCTTAGTAAAATCTTATAAAGATAATTTATATTTATACTTTTTGTGTCATATTCAAGTCATGAAACAAAGTGACGCTTACATGATACCTAATGTAAGTATAGCTAATATTTTGGACACGTTTCTTGAAATGTGTCAAAGCTACCATTAAGAAAGAAAAGTCCATCATGGTCTTTTACGTCATAACTATGCTATGATACCCGTACAGCTGCTATAGAAAATGGCATCTTGGCGAGATAAATAGACATTTATTTGTATTTGGTCTTCTTTCCTTTTGATTTTTTTTCACAACTAGTAGCTATTCACTTTTTGTACATAAATGGTAAACTGGTTAGGTACCAAAATTTTTTTATTTATTTATTTAATCTTCATGTACAATAGTGGTACATAGGCGGACTTATTGCAACAAGGCATTCTCTACCAGTCAACCTTTGGGTAATAAAGTCAAAGAAAAAAAAAACACAGCATGCATATTTGCTTATTCCCTTAATTCCTACGTATTAAAATACAATTTCAGTAAGTAATTTAGCAAAAAATACTAATAATTATAAAAAAAGGAAAACCAAACCTCATACAAATGATTTAACAATCACATTGTAATATTTTTAATAGGTACTCGTAAATGAAAACATTGTAACTAAACGAAATAAGTCGTAATACCTATGGTGTTTAAAGGCTAGGCTACACAGTTTGCGCACCAGAAGCCCTACCACCAGAAGCGTAGCTAGGCGTAGGCGATGTGTGCCCACGCTCACGGCCTCGCATCTAAAGGGGCCTCGCGCTAGCCCTCGCTTCTTTAGAAACGAGGGTTTTCTTTTTATAATAAGGCTCTCTTTTGACCACTTTTTCACCTGTTAGTAAGCGACGATATGGTTGAACGCTGGGTTATGACAGTTGCTGTCTCGTTTTCGAATTTATGAAAGAAAAAGGCCTCACTGATGCCCCTTCGCCTACGTCTAAACTAGTTCACGCTACGCCTCTGCTTACCAAGATCTTGACTAGATCCTTTTTACGACCTAAATTGAACTCTTCAAGAGATGGAGCTATTAGGGTGTAAAGCGCCATCCCTCTTTCTCGCTTGCACGACTGACATTTTAAACATGTCATGCTAAGGCTCCTGCTGGCCTAGTATTTCTGCCATGCATCTAATAGCATCGTGTGACCACACCGTACTGGACGGTGAGTAGCTTAACTCCTTGATGAGTATATTTGTGTTATTCACCTTTCAAAATCACGCCACAAGACCTTTATTACTGTATAGTATCCGGCTCTCATCGTGTCTCGGAGGTCGAGTGGAGCAGGAAAGGAGCTACACCAATTTAATAACATATTAAGGTTTGAGATAGGATATTGTCATAACTCGTTTTATTAACACACTATGCGAATATTAAAAAGTGAATAACAAAATAGAATAGCATAGCATCAGCCTTATAATGTTCCCACTGTTGGGACTCAGGCCTCCTCTCTAGGAGAGGGCAAGAGCCGTAATTCACCACGCGGGCCCAGTGCGGATTGGTGGATGTCACACGTTTTCGAATTTTTGGTTCTGGGACATACCAGTTTACTCATGCTGTTTTCCTAAAACAAACATTCCTATTACACATACATTATAGCTGTTGTCAATTCTTTGATCAAATTTCGTACTTAAAAGAACCATTCAAATTCAAGTTACAAAATCATGTTGGCAACATTCCAAAGGTTGACTAGTTTTTGATACTGCGATTACAAATCTTTCTCAGATCAGCAGCTTGTACCGTGTACCCATGCCTTTAAGCCCAGTAAAACAGATGTTCCGCTTCATCGAAGAGATCACTAGTCATAGTTGAATGGGAACCTTGAGAGAACATCAAAGATGCATCCAGTAAACATAATCGTAAACATTTACGTGGCCTTGGCTCATCATCTTCAGTGATCTTGGAATTAGGAAGTTTTAAAGCAGGAAGATGTTTTGCTTCCATGAAACACTTAGTGAGTATTCTCAATTTGTCGTGATGACAGATGGTTATCTGGTGGAAGGTGATGTGGCTTGTATTTTTATCTCGGCCTCAAAGGAATGTTTTAGACTCCCGGAGAGAGATTCAACACGACAATGTGATAGGTAGCGGTTTTTGTACTGAGTTGAGTAAATCCGTAGGAAAAATGTATTGATAAGCGTTGTTACATTGTTGTACCCCTTTAGTGGGTTTTTTTACCTTTTTTTTTAAATTTGTGACATAACTAATGCTTGACTGCGATCTCACCTGATGGTTGGCATAAAAAAAAGCAAACATACTATCGTGTATGATAATTTAGTGGCGGTATTTTTTTTTTTCTTATTATATTTTTACACTTATAATAAAAAGTAATCTACGTGCTATTTCAGTATATGATTTACCCATGCACCACGTTTTTTCGAAACCCGTTATGGATTGAGCTTGCGGACGGCAAGCAACGAGTAGCTCGCTGTCCGATCGGGTAATCGTCCGGACCGAGCCCAAGTCCTCGACGGCGCGCACTGTTCCCACGCGTCTCAAGGTAAACTTTAGGGGCTCAGGGGCCAAGGGTCTGCTTCTGAAAGGAAGGTTCAGCCCTGGTATGAAAGGCAACGAAGAAACTGGGTTGGTTTTTTAGTGAGTAAAAGTCTGACACTATCTCCCGCTCAGCCAAGGGCAGAAAATGTCATTGAGGTGAATATTTAGATTATCAATTTTGGTGGCGAAACCCTTTATTCAGCTTCCGTGAAAATTAAGAACCCAGGTCCCTAATTATATCGAAAATTGAGAAGAAGAAATTGTAGAGTAATGACTTTTTCTCCAGTTTTCGTGAAAATGAGGGAAAGCTGAATAAAGGGTTTAATTACCAAAATTGAAAAAAAAAACCCGATACCAAAATTGAAAAAATATATTTCACCTTGATATTCACCCATTGGATGATTTTTGCTCACCAGAAAAATAAAACGATGAAAGTCGTCTAAAGTTTTCATGGAGAAACCTTATTTTTGTATATGCGAAACCCGAAACACGTGTCTGGTATTTTAATATATAGAATCTATGTAGGTACAAAATTTCACAACTATATCATGAAATCACAAATTTATAAGCTTGTCATGCTACCTAGGCCTCAAGTCTGCTATTAGAATAGTGTCAGAAAGGTCTATCATTGATTTCATAATTGTTGATTTTGACAAGTTTGAAATCAACCAACGCCATTTCTCTCAATGGAGTGTATTGAGAGAAATGGCATAAAATGGTAATCTCGTACATAATGACAAATGAATATCTTCTTTATATCATAACAAAAACATAACAAAAACCAAACACTGATACAATAACAACAACAAAACACTGAAAACCGGCCGGCGGCCGCTCTAAATAAACAGTAAGCAGTAATGACACTTTGACTTTGACAGCTAAAAAACCACAGACCGACCGGATGTTTGGATTTGCAGATTACGAACTTTTAGCAAAATGACAATGGAATCGTGCTGGAATGACGAATTTATAAAAATAGCAGATTTGAGCCCCTGGTTGTCCGCCCCAATGCATGGTCACGGGGCCATCCGAGCGACTGAGGGGCTTTTTTGCTCCCACACCCAGCTGCGCGCTGGCATCTAATACCCGCTAGATCTGCAGTGACCTGTGTTGTATTTAGTGTCGGTGGTGTGTGACCTTATTTAAATATTTTTGTGAAAAAACTATATTATGTTAAAGTTATATGAATCATCGCCAAATGAATCAGCCAAATTCACCAATAAACTAATCGCGATTATATAAAACAAAACACAGTTTGAGCGCCTAATCGAGATCATAGCTTCATTTTGCGTTTCACGTCGATGAACTGAACCTAGTTTATGCTAAACTCAGTTTCAATTCTTTTTACGAAACGGGTCAGTTTAGTTGAACTAAGTTTTTATATTGAATGATGAAATCAGCCCTTAGTCATCGATTCAGATACTGATTCTAAAAAAAACTATAGGTATTCAGGTTTCGCATATATTAAAAATACGAGTAATGTTGTATGATGTGTTTGTCAAAGAGTCGTCACTCCATCGATGATAACATTTTGCCAAAATAAAATAAGCAGACTCGTGTTCAGAACAGGAATAAAAATATAAGGAAAATACATTTATGAATTAAATAAGGAAAATCAATTACTGCAATATTTAAATTTCGGTTTTGTTCTCGTAAGTAGGTACTACTTGTATCATATAACCACAGGAAGTTTAGACACGATTATTACGATACTATTTTTTTTCGGGTTTTTCGTATCAATTATTTCGCCAGCCAAATTTCAATTATTTTGGGCACAATTCCAGTCGACAGCGATGCGGAGGAGTGTTTTGACGCCATATTTTAGTTAGGAGGCCTTTAGTGTATATACTCGTATTAATGTTTTTATGTAATGTGTACATATAAGATAGAAATGGGAAGTTTTAAATAAATTTCTAAAAATTATTATATATAGATAGAAGTAGGTTTTCATTTATTGAATAATGAAATGGTTCAATTATTAACTAGCTGCTGCCAGCGGCGTCGACACCGTTAAAATGATTCCAGGAGAACTATGTGCTATTCCAGATTATGATCAACTCGTGTATCATCAAAATCCGTTTGACTGTTTGAGCTTAAAGAAGCAAAAAACCTATCACTGCGTCACTTAAGTTCTAACACAACGCAAGTCATTTTGTTTTTATCAAAATACGTTAATTATGTCATTCGATAGAAAATCAAGTAATGCAGCGTTCGACAAATCAAAGACGAGCATCTGAAAAAGTAGTGACGCGTCATTTAACACAACAAAACAATAAATATATCGGTGTTTAACAGAAAAGCTACAGCAAATCCGCGGAACTTGATTGTAAGTACTCCCATAGCAACAATGCGAAATTCAATTTTTTTTTTTCTAAAAATTGAGTTATGTGCTACTAATTTGTATTTAATTTTATTTATTTTAATTTTAATTGTAATGATAATTGTGAATGATTTTGCTTTTAATATTAATTTTAATGCTTATTTTAATTTTAATTCTGATTTAATTATAACTCTTATTCAAATTGTGATTATGTTGTTAATATAAAAAATAATAATAATTTTAAGTGTAAGGAATTGTTTTCGACATGTATTATGTTTTATTTTTGACTGTATCTATGGATCAAGGTTATCTGAATTAAATGAATTTTTATTTTTTTATTTTATTTATTTATTTATTTACTAAACAGTTGTTGTTCAGAAAAGTTCCCGATTTGACTTATTCGATTTTAGAACTTATGTGACGAAACATACACGCACGCTTACATAATTTCGCCATTATAATCATCATCATCATCAGCCTTTTTAATGTTCCCACTGCTGGGACACAGGCCTCCTCTCTAAGAGAGGGAATAATATTAGTGTCATACTACGAGCACTAGTTTCTGACATTTTAGAAGTGCCTATGAATTAGAAGATTTTGAATCCAAAAAAGCTGATGAAAAAGTAAAATTATTTTCAAAAACACTAAAGAAAGTCTAACACTAAACTGCACATGTCTATGAATCTGTGGTGACGTCACGCGTAGCTATAATTAGGTACATAACTCATGAGTTCATGACCAATTTCAATGATGTCGTAATGGGCGCCGCTGGTGTGAAGTGTTTCGCGAGTAAAATAGATTCTCAGGAAAAAAAAACATAACATAACATGGAAATAAGGGTATAGCTGCACGTAGTTTTCTTTTTAAAAACCTTGCCTCTCACTAGAAATTACCCTTTTAAAGAAAAATAAGAAGAAAAAAGAGATGTATCATACATCTCATTTTTCTTCTTTTTTTTCTTTTTCATTGTTTTCTTTTTTTTATTTATTTTTTCTTTGATGAATTTTGTATGGAAGGTATGCCTTTTGAAACATGTAAACTTACATTCAAAAGATAGCCAGATATCGGAACAAATATCTGTTGACCATACATACAATAATATATATTTTGTTCCGTATGAAATCGAATTCATGACACGTAGAACAGTAGCCTTCTGCGTCAACCGACAAACACAATATATTAAAATAATGATTTTTGCACATCTATTATATTTTATTCTTTCATTGTCGTGGCGGAGATGCACAAAATGGCTTCTGTATTCTTCAATCACAATGTTCTATTGTGAGAAATTTATTTATATAGCATTTATAAAAATATTTGTTTTACTTAGACTCTTGACTTATTTGATACCATAAAACAATGTTCTTTTTTAGCTATTTATAACTATAAACCTTAAAAAACTTTTTACAAAAAAAAAATACAACTGACTTAAATATAAAAAACACAAAAAAAGTGCAAAATAACTTTAATTTTGGAAGTCGATATTTTCATAACAGTTTGGTCTCTTCATTAATTAAACACCGACTTCCGAAATTAAAGTTATTTTGCACTCCTTGTGTTTTTTTTTTACATTTAAGTCGGTTGTATTTTTTTTTTTTGGTAAAAACTTTTTATTTCACATTTTTTAAGTTGGAGACCCCTCAGCCAAACTTAAATAAATACCTCAGGCCATTCGGTTCCATCATCAAATAATAATGACAATTCTAATATGTAATACCAAACACGGCTAGGATACACTGATTTATTACTGAATTCCGGTTCTTGCCTACCTTCCTGCGTCATCATGAGATCAGTTCTATGTATCCCCTCCCCTTCTTCCTTCAGTCAGTCCCCGACTACATGTATAAACAAAACTATTTATTTAGTTGTTATGACAGTTCTGCTATGATTATTTTGAAGAATACCGTTCTATATCTTCGAAGTTCATCATCAGATCAAAACAATATTTCTATGGGACCAATTTGAGAGTATAATCTTTCAATCAAAACGAAAAAGAAATCAAAATCGGTTGACAATTGACCGAGATATAGGTGGACATACATAAAAAAAAATACATACAGCCGAACATAGAACCTCCTCTTTTCGAAGTCATGTAAAAGTATAATTATCTTGCCAGTTTGCAAGTTAACAAGAGTATATGACTACTTCAGATATCACAATACTATACCTTATACTATACTAGCGCCCCAGCTTCACACGGGTGCAATGGTGATATTAAATATATTATACATATAAACCTTCTTCTTGAATCACTCGATATATTAAAAAAAAACCGCATCAAAATCCGTTGCGTAGTTTTAAAGATCTAAGCATACATAGGGACAGACAGCGGGAAGCGACTTTGTTTTATAATATTTAGTGAAGTAGTACCTATAATTTCATACCTAAAATGCCGTTTTTAAACATTAGAGGTCGCTTAAATAATGACATAGGTATGTTAATATCGCTTCGCTCAGTGCACTAAAATATTACAAATGTGAAACTTTGCGTGTGTTTGTGTGTATACGTTTGTTACTTCTTTACTCTCAAATGACTGAACGGATTTGGATGAAATTGGTACATTACATTGGTACATAAGTAAAGCATGTCTTGGAATAGCACATAAGATATTTTTTTTCCGAACTCGGACATCTTTTCACTTTCACGTGGATGAAGTCGCTGGTAGCAGCTAGTAAATAATAAATGGAACCTTAATATACAGTAACTGTACTGTATATTAGAGTTCCATAAAATAAATCTTCGTGATTGACTTGGCGTAAAGACTTTTTTGCGCAACAAATGATTAGTTACATAATTATATTTAAGTTTGAGGTATCGTTAACTATTGTTAATTAACTTACGATAAATCGTTATTATCGCATTGACAGAATATCAGTAATGCGCCCTATACAACAAATAAGTAAAACATTTTGTTACCTCACAATTCAATATCAACCAAATTCCACAAAAACGTGCAAAGTCACGCGCCATCATAAAGTGCCGCTGATAACATTACTTCCAGCAACTTATAAACAACTGGTTTAATAAAATATGACAAACTCTAATATTAGTCACATACACACATGTATCTATACATTCATCTGAATGTATGTGGTTATGTAGCCTATTACATTTTGTGTAGGTACCTAAATCGATAAATCACCAAATGTTGATTTGAGTTCTAATATGGATATTTGATCGGTTTTTTTTTCGTGGGATATCAACAAATAAGAGTAATTCCACCCGCTTTTGGTGAAGCGAGTATAAGTATTTAAATCCCATAATAAAATGAAGGTACCTCTGTCTGTATGCCACAGCTAAGCCGAAACTATGCTTTATATATGTTAAATCACTAGGATTATTGTACAGACGCCAGCACATCAACATACCTAAATCTGCTAAATTTCTTTAATAGATTTTCAACCTTATCACAATACGAAAAGGTTAATGTTCGATTGGTAAAATTTGACAGATTGGGGTAGATCGACGTGCTGGCGTCTGTACCTTATAATAAAGAGAATATTTTTAAACCGAGTTAAGGAATATTTTGACTTTGAAA
Organism: Leucania comma; assembly: GCA_958295575.1. Classification (NCBI taxonomy): domain Eukaryota; kingdom Metazoa; phylum Arthropoda; class Insecta; order Lepidoptera; family Noctuidae; genus Leucania; species Leucania comma. Next base: position 11,109,111 of record OY282469.1, read on the forward strand.
CCTTCTTTCTTGATCGTAGTCAAAAGTCAACGATAACCCGAAAGCTTCTGGAGTGGCGATCACGTAGCGAAAGACGCAGAGTATTTATTGCTTTTGATTTTTTATTTTGTTTCCTTGTGGGATACAGGTGGACCAATGACCTAGTCAGGGTTGCTGAAATCCGATGGATGTGAGACGCATAGGACTGATGGTTATGGCAACACTTGGAGGAGACCTATGTCCAACCGTGTACATCTTACGGCTGAAATAATGAGTCAAAAACAAAAATGTAAACCATTTTTTAAATTTATTTTTGTAGATAACTGTCTATTGGTTTCAGTTGACAATTATCTACAAAAATAAATTCTAAATCGCACATACATTTAAACACGTCGTAGTCATAACAAACCACGTGTTTAAATGTATGTGCGAAGTCGTAGATTTTCATGTGCGTTCATCTGCTTAAAAATAGCTTTAATTACTTCACACGTTTCTTGCAATACGTTTTAATAAACTCACTTGCAAACGAGGGCAATAGCGATTTCATTAATTTCTATTGTTTCCACTTCGTATTACAATCGGCCATGTTTTATTTTACGTGATATGTCTGAACTGAATACTAAAATAAACACATATAGTGCTGATAAAATTAACAACTGTTATCACACATTTGGGCTTTGGTAATTAAATTACCCAAATACTTACTTGATAAGACTTATCACAGGCAAAGTGTGACTGGGCGTTATTTCACATTCTACTAACGCAATCATAAAATTTCATTCTTTAGCATTCTGAAGTTCAAATGGCCAATGCATAAGGGCGCCTTCAAATAAGATGCAAAAAACGTGCGACAGCCGCGCCGCAACCGCGCATCATTTATTTATATGAAGTAACAAAGCAGCGCTACAGCAGCTCCGCCGTCGCGCGGCATGTTGTGCCTACTTTGCTAGCCCTAACATAGCATTTTTTCAATCGCCAGTGCATTTGTTTTAGGATACATTATTAACTAGTAGCTTTCAGTGACACGTGCAAGAAACTCCACGGACACTTTTTTAGACCAATAAGTATGTAATTTGATTACATGTGAAAATGATATGAAAGACGTGAATGTTAAAAGTGTGAAACGTGAATGAAAAAAAATTTGGATTGGGTAAATACCAATATAGAAAAGCGAATTAGTTTATAATATTGAAATAGTTTAAATTTCGTCAAACAACGTTTTAATAAAAGCAGTATTAACTTAAGTATTAATTTACTTTGTTTGAAAGTTAAACTTGAAAGATTTTGGACTGCTTAACTTGATTCGAAGTAAATAAGATAATACAAAAAACATTATTATAATATATATATAATAATAATAATATAATATAAATTATTATTATTATTAATAGCAGAAAGGGTGACTGCTAGTTATAGTGATCGTGGCTTAGCTCATGATATAGAAATGTGTGTAGTCGGATCACTCGTGACCGCTACTGGTAGTCAACAGACAAGTCTACACATTTGAAGGGCAGCAAATTATCTGTCTGCGGTTCTTCGTATTCCAAATAGTTAGACAGCATAATAAATCTATCTCGATAGATGACGTCACTTTATGATTTGACCATCATGCAGTGTCGTCATCATAGGAATTAACTCACTGAGAACTATGACATAATCGTTCATCATGGTAACTAATTCATAGTTACATAATGTGACAGTTATATGTACATAATATTTTTTTATTCAGCTATTGTATTGTAAAGATCTCTGAACATATGTGTGTGCATGTAGTCTATATAAAGCTTTATATCTGATATGTTTATAAAAATCTCATGTCACAGTGTTTATTCCGAAACGTCTCGACCGATTTTAATTAAACTTTTTGTTTATGTCTAGGCTATTTTTTACCCTTCAACCTCTACTGTATTTTTTCTTTGATAATTTGTATTGCAGAACAACCTTTGTCGGGTCAACAGGCTAGTATCTTTATATATAGGTATGTATGTCGGGGCTAGATTTTAGAATTGATTAGGACCGTATGTTAACGTTTGCTATGTCAGTCCTCCTTTGGCAATATCATTGATGTAGGACTTTTATAATAGAAGGTCTAAAGAAAGTAGGTAGGCCTTCTGTACTGTGTGTTTGTCACCTAACTCCTAAACGGCTTGATCGATTCGGATGAAACTTTGTGTGGATCTTTGAGCTTAATTGTATTTCAAGTTGGTTGTTTAAAAAAACAATTCGGCTATTCAAAATTTAAATCCAGTAAGAGACATTTTTGGGAAAATACTTTTTTTTAAACTTATCTAGGGAAACACAGCGTCGGAAAGCCTTCCACAAGGACTGGCGACCTAGTGAGGGTTGTGGAAATTCGATGGATGCGGGACGCACGAGACAGTCATTAGGTATCCCCTGGATGGTTTGAAAATACAATTAACCCCGGTAGGTTGTGCTGCAATTGGATTCATAGTTGCACCGCTGCCACCGCGCCGCTTTGTTATTCCATATAAATAAAAACGTGCGACTGCCGCGCTACAACCGCGCTGTGGCCGTGCGTCATTTATTTATATAAAACATACATACTGTCGAAAAACCAAACCCTCCTTCTGGCGCAATCGGGTAAAAAATATTGTTGCCGCGCTGCCGTCACGCGGCACTTTACGGCAGATTTGAAGGCGCCCTTAATTTTATTTTCTGACGAATATTTAGTTTCGGGTAGGACGTCTGACGTGACCGCTAAAAACCCCAAGTTGTAGTTACCTGGTTATTTGTAGTTTAATATATAATATCATATTATTAAGCCATACGAATTCGTTTGTTTTTTTTTAACACGCTAATCTGAGTAATAACCGATTTTATTTTTATTTTTAATATAAGTATATAAACTAGTGCTTGACTGCGATCCCATCTGATGGTAAGCAGTGACGTAATCGTTGATGGTGAGGCGCACTAGTTTACTATTAGCATAATCTCTCTAGCCTTGAGGACACCTAAATTATAATTGGACGGGAAGACTGCAAACGTTTAGTCCGGACTATGGAATTGTAAAATGATTTTAGTTTTGGATAATTCATTTATCGAGAAAGGCTATAATAGGTCATCACGTTCAACGCGGAACGAGGTCTAATACGCCTCGTACGTGTCTTACTTGCAATGCGGCTAAGGAAAACATAAGACGGCGCGGGGCTCCGCAGGGGTGTCGAACGCATTACAAATTGTGTATTTTTTTTTTTTTGCTGTAGTTACTCTTTTACTATCTTCTTTGTTGCTGACTGTGTCGGGAAGTACTTTTTTTATTTCTAGTCTTCTCTGGCGGAGGCCGTAACTCCAACTTGGTTTAGTTGAAAAAAGAGATGAATATATACCGAAGATGTCCTATTAAACAGAATACAGTAGCGTATCTACTTAAATATCGATGCTTCCGGCAACAAATGTCGTAAACGCCATTTTGGCGAAAATGAGTTAAGAATGCAGCCCTACTTAATTTTTGGCGCTGCGTCGATCTAAAAATATGAAAAAAATATTCGCCTAAAAAAAATACTTTTACACCCAAAATTTTTACTAGTATAATCAAGATTTTTTAGAAAAGAGGGTATGTATAACTCATATTGCTTAGAACCGAATAACCGTGCAGGTCGTATAATACAACGTACAAACAGCTGTCGGTCGTATAAACATGAATACATAATTAATTGTAATTACACCCCACAATCATTTTTAAAACGTAAGCTCTGCTGAGACAATACAGAAGAAATGTTAGAATTACAATATAATCGAGTAAAGCAGTTGACTCCAAAACAGCTATATACGGATAAACTACCAATTACCGCAGCTAAATACAAAGATCTGCAACGATTGTGTGATCAGGGGACAATACACAAACGGTTTCATGCCGAATACAAACAGCTTCCTTGTCAGTCTCATAATGTCATTGATACTCTTCCTGAGACTGACGAGGAAGATGAAATTTCTGATTAATTATCTTCTATCAGAAAATCAGGTCTTCAAATTTCTGGTTAATAATCTTCTATCCAATGACGGAAGATTATTAATCAGAAATTTGAAGACCTGATTTTCTATAACTCGTCGTCGTATTATGTTTTGCATCTACTTTTTTATTATCTTGTCGATAACACTTTCCCATTTTCACCAACGACACTAAAAGTTAGGTAGACCATAGTTCAGAAGCTTTCCGAACAAACAAGATCTAGAAAGATGAACTACCTAAATTTTTAAGGGCGTAGGTGAAAATGGGCATTGTTTATTAAAATTATTAGAGCAGTAAGCTTGGTAGAATGTTTACTTATATTTTTTTGTAATTCATTATCAATACGTTTTAAAAAAATGTCGTGATTATAAAATCTTCTTGAAATCAATGAAACAAAATGATTACTTAACATTTTGAATTATGTCTGGCTGGTTAGGTACGCCGTTGGAGATAGAACACTATAGGCATCTTGTAACAAACGCTTGCAAGATTAAATTATACGGGACGATGTCTATAATATACTTACTTAAGTGTATTTTTATACCTATTACCTTTAGGACCTGCCAGGTCCTAAAGGTATAAAAATTTTGAGCCGCGACACAAACAATGATGATGAATAATGTACAAGATCCTCTAATGGAAATTTAAGTGATTGGTTTAGACATTTTTTTACTTTGAATTTGTATTAGTGCCTTGCTTAACCATTATTTTGATTAAACGATGACGGTCAATGAATAAAAAGCCTTTTTTAATTATGTCAATTTGTGTTTTATTTTATTGTTTTTATTACAAGTAATGAAAACTCAACTTACAGTCTTAAATTCATTGATTTGCTTCAGATATTTCCATGTTTGTTACATACCATCGCATCAGATCGTGGTGTTTACACTCATTTTTATTTCAGTATATGGTTTTTAAAACCAAACCCAGAACTATTTTATTTAAAAACTGGTGCATACTTCTAACTTCCGTTAGACAAATCGTTCTCCATTGATTTGTTAGTGGTCGTAAATACCAACTTCTTGAATTTTCTGGGGTGTATGTCCAAGCTAACTTTTAAAATAAGGCTTTGACATAAATAGCAATAATATATTATGAAACACCATCGTATTTTACGTATTTCTTGTATAGAACACAATTTTACAACTTTTAAAGTTAAAAAGATATAAGCCAAAAACGAAATTATTTTTTGTTTTTCGTTGATTACCAAAAGTGCTATTTTGGTGTTTACGACCTTTGTTGTCGGAAGCATCGATATGGGATCTCGTACCGCACTAGCCAAGAAGCTTGTAGTTTCATACTTATATGTTATTGGGTACAATTAATAAGCTTACCGTCATATTGATAGTTTTTAAACGGGGTTTTAAACAAACCTTTTGGCAGCAAATGCAAATAATTAATAACACACAAAACATCACGTTATGACTTACCAGAGGGGAGATTAACAAAACACGCTGGTAAAACCGCAAGGGAGAACTAGTTAATTACATAATTAGTAAATAGTTTAATAAATTTCATTGTTACCATAATAAAGCTTGTGATTCACAAAATGTGGTTGGTCTGTGCTATATTTTTATTACCTTTATATATTTGTACGGTACACAATGGCGTGGGGGAGTTTGTGGCTAAACAGTTACAATTGCTCTGGTCAATCTTAAAAGTTAAGTAATACTTCCCGAGGTCGTTTCGTTCATGTGTGGCCATTCGTTCAGCTGCTGTTGACAGCTGTCATACATAGATTTTGACAGTCGTTTTCAGTAGTAAAGACCAGAGAACCGCTAACACCAAAATTGCCAAGACGTAACAGTCCGACGATCAGTGTCACTATCGGTCCAGTGGTGCTATTCTCTAAGAAAACGCAGCTCTGCCTCAACGACGAACACCCAAATAGGATTCATTGGATTGTCAACCTAATGCACCTATACATTGGATTGTTAATTCAATGTATCCTATTTGGCTGTCCGTCGTTGCGGCAGCGCTGCGTTTTCTTAGAGAATAGCACCTCTGTGCGTCTCGCATCCATCGGATTTCCGTGAAACTCACCAGGCCGTTGGTCCACCTTGTGGAAGGCCTATCGACGCTGCGTTTCCTAGATTGATTAAAAAAAAGTTTTTTTCCTAAAATGTCCCTTGCCAGGTTTTAATTTTGAACAGCTGAATTATTTTTAGAAACTCAGATTTTTTATGAAATATGAATGTATTTGTAAAGATTTGAAAGGTTAGGTGCCTTTGAAAATTATTAAAAGCCTTTAAATACCTACATGAATCAAATTCTCTAGCCAATCTCGACTCTATACAAATCCAAGTTTTATTTTGATATTCTGACACTCTCTGAATATACTGCCGTTAGGTTTACTTGTAAATATTAAAATAAAAAAACTAAACGTTATAAAAAATCTTAATATAACAATATTAATATCAAACTTTTAGAATATGTGCATACAAACGGTCATTGTTATAAGCGGTTAGGACCAGTTAGCAGTTGCTTAGGTGATGACATGACCAAATGTCAAAAGATTTTTTTACTAAAAAGTTTTTTTACTCTGTATTAAATGTATTAATTTCTGTATTAAATTCCTAAACAATCATCCAAATAAAAATTATTAAATTTCAACATTGGAAAAAAAATAACTTAACGAACTTTAGATTCCATATGTTACAAAAACAAACGTTGTTCGTAAGTAAAGAAAAAAAACGGTCATTTAAAAAACTAAAAAACCCGACTGCTTTTCTGAGTATTCATGAAAAAGCCCTAAAACAAGAAAGTCATTGTACCCGAATGCACTTAACTGTATAATATTTTAAATACAAAATAAATTGTAGCAGTCGCGACCCATTCTAGAAATGGAGGCTTAGTGAATTGAGAGCACATACCTATATTACATTGCAGATTACTCCAATCTACTGACTAGACGGTTGTCTTTCTTATTATTTTTTTACGATATCACTTTCACAGTAATTACGAATCTAACGACATCTCGCAAACTAAAATCCATCAAGCCGTTCAGGCCGCAGAGCGTGCCAAACATTTGAATTTGGCGCCAAAAATTCGCCTTTATGTTTTTTTTATTTTGATAAACCCAGTGTCACTCTCACAGTAAATACGAATCTAACGACACCTCTCAAGCTAAAATCCATTGAGCCGTTCAGGCTGCAGAGCGTGCCAAACAATTATACATACATACATACATACTCTCGAAAAACATAACCCTCCTTCTGGTGCAGTCGGGTAAAAACAATACTCTTTATTTAAATCAATTATTTTCTTGTTGGAGATTTTAATTGAAAACTTTACTGTAACTAATTAAGCATGTTAAATAATGATTAAAATAATTGATATACAAAGTTTGTCTTTAAGACATTTTTGATCACGTTACGTCAACAAAGATCAATTTTAATTTCTTACAAAAATATTTCGAAATTGTATTTTTGAGTAAAAAAATAAAAAATTGTTAACTTTTACTTTTGGATATAAAACTCGCTTGAGTAAACTAATTATCTCTCATTCAGAGTTGTCTTAATTGGACATTTTGATAGGTCAGCGTGTTAAAAACAGTAAAATAATCAATTTATCAAACTCAAAGTAAACACCGTTAAATTTTGGTCGTTACAATCACGCGGAGGGTCGATTCGGTACATGAAACCCTATCAATTTGTAAAGAAAAAATTAATAAATAAAGTACTTTTTTTTTGAACTCATATTAATTTACGCATGTACAAAATTGATCTTTTAAATTCAATGAAACCATTTACAGGCGCTTTTGAATTATAAAGGTTGATCAGTTACAAAGAAAAAGCTATTTGCACGTTCCAAAGCATGGATCTCCATGGAGAATAACGTGCAAGAAACTCCACAGAAACTCTTTTAGTCCAATAAGTATGTAATTTGACTGCACGTTAAAATCGTCCGGAATAAAAAATAAGGACCAGGTAAATACCAATATAGAAAAGCGAATTAGGTTATAATATTGAAACTGTTTAAATTTCCTCAAACAACGGTTTTAATAAAAGCTGTATTTACTAAAGTATTCATTTACTTTGTTTGAAAGTTAAACAAGACAAATTTTGGACGGCACAACTTGATTCTAAGTAAATAACAACAAAATTGAATAAGATAACACAAAAAACATTATTATAAATAAAAACGGAAAGAGTGACTGTTAGTACCTAATAGTGATCGCGTAATCTCACATAGAAATGTGTTGTCTCACACACCCCTGAGCTTCCAATATGTATCTATGATTGAAATTGGGTGCAAAGTTTTAACTTCACATAGGTATTCAATAATTCTAGATAAAGTAACCAACCATTAAAGGAAAAAAATAACTATATTATGTACTAACTCGTAAATATCATGGTTTAAGAGTTATCAACAATAAAACTCATTATCGTGTATGCAGAAAAACAATAGTAATTGTGTACAATTAAAATGCGTGACTTACGAGCCATTCACAATGTTGCGTCACGAGATTCGCAACGGATACACGTGGAGATAAAATGATATGTGATTGTTGATGTTGCTGATGCTTTATTACTGCATTAAAAACAGATAAAGTGAATTAAGTTCAAAATACCGGCCAAGTGCGACTCGGACTCGTGCACGAAGGGTGCCGTTGTGTCTACGGCAAAAAATCATTTTGTTGTATGGGAATCCCACTTAAATATTTATTTTGTTATGTTTCTACTATTTTTTTACAGAAAATACATCATCTGAGCAAATTTTAACAATCTAGCTCTAACGGTTCATGAGATATGGTCTGGTGCCAGATAGACAGACAGCGGAATCTTAGCACTTTAGCAGTTTACAAATGTTTTTAAGGATTTTTGATTTAACCAAAACTTAGGAAGTAAAATGGTGGAGGAATAATATTACTGGCAATTTGTATAATCTGGTATTCTATTCAATAACTAGGCAATGTATAGAATGACTAAAACGTGTAGAACTACTACCTTCATCTAGATACTATACAATCCCGATTGCATGGCCGGTAATGTGTGTAAAAGAAGAAAGCAGAGAAGAAGGCAACGTAATTTTAGGGCGCCCCGATCTGAAATCGAACCTGAGTACTTGTACATTATGAAATTAACGTGAAACTAAAAAAATCTTATTTCCATCTGCGCGGTTTGAAGTAAGGCTCTTATTTCCAAGTGGTTATAAAAAAAAATAACCACGAAGGTTATGGCGGTAGCTCCGCTTCCCTCTGCTTTAGCACGCCTTAGCCTTCTAACCTAACTTGTCCGTGTCGGGGTACCCTAAAATTACGTCACATACTTCCCTGCTCTCGCCTTTTACACACATTGATTTTCAGTAATAGAACATTTTTTATCTGTCCATCGTTTTATAGGTAAGTACTTTATTTTTTATTTTACCTATACAAATCAATAGTGTTTCATGTAAGGAATTGACCCTCCAGGGGATTAATATGACTAAAATTTAACGATGTATACAAAAATTCATACAGCTGAACATAGAACCTCCTCCTTTTCGAAATGTCGGTTAATAAAAGGAGAAACTGACTGACTGAAATATAAACGCACAGCTGAAACTACTCGGACTAGGAGTGTGAAATTTAGCACAAGGGTTCCACTTATGACACAGGCGAGCACTAAGAAAGGATTCGTCAATTTTCAGCCCCTAGAGGGATGAAACGGGAGTCTAAACTTTATGTAACGAAACCTACTATCAAGCGGGCAAAGCCGCAGGCAGAAGATAGTTGACTACAGAAATATTCGTTTCTTTCAGAAAATAATTTTCAGTGTAACTTTTGTTTTTTCTCAAAGTATTTGCTGGAAACCAATAAAAGCAAGTTTGCGATTTATTCCTCTCTCTCATTCCTTTTAATGAAATACCGATGCTGAGTCTGTCAAGCCTTCTGGTAATGTAGATTACGTTCAAGACATTTCTAGTCTTGCTAAATTTAAATTCAAACCTTTACTATAAAAATGCGCTAAAGTTAGAAATGAATATTAAAAGAAAACGTAGTCTTGGAATAAAACAAATCCTATATCCTTTTCCTTATATATGTATATAAAAAAACGGGACAAATGCGAGTTGGACTCACATAAGAAAGGTTCCATTTCCGTTCAGTGAGTTTTTCAGTGTTTCAAGATAATATATCATACCTCCCAACAATTTTGAAAGAAAAAAGGACTCGTTTACTTAAAGAAATTAATTTCGTACATGCGTAAATTAATTTGAATTAAGAAAAGAGTACTTTATTTTTTACAAATCGATAGTGTTCCATGTACCGCATCGACCCTCCACGGGATTAAAACGATCAAAATTTAAAGGTGTATATGCCTCTAAAAGGAACAACAGGGTTTTTGTTAATTATTATTTAATATTTTTTTTTGGCCCGGAACTAAAAGACCTGTGTCACGGTTGAAGTAAAACCACAATCACGAATATCATAAAATAACAATAAATGACGATATGACAACACGACATAATACGCGACGCAAATTTTAAAAGGGCCTTGTATGTGACAATAACTTAATAGGCGCTTGCCTATAATCTAAACATACGAATAAAATAAAATTGAAGTGTCTGTTCGTAATATCAAATCAAAATTTTGTTCACTAAATACGTAAAAAATTAATTATATATATAAATAACCCTAAAAAAGCAATTTAAAAATTTTTGGTCTGCCTGTTTGTTCCGGCAAATCTCCAAAACGACTGGACCGATTTTGATGGGACCTTCAATGATATATAACTCATGCTATAAAAAGTAATTTACACTTAGCTACTTTTATTTTAGAATAAAAATAAAACCTTAAAAAAAATCTTGAAATTGTGAAAAAATAGCATTGTGCTATTTTTTTTTTGCGACTGCTATGCTGGAGGTCCGACCACTCAAGACAAAATGTATGTGTGTTGAGCACGATCATGTGTTCTGTGTATGGGTGCAATTTATCTATTACTAGTTTTTGCCCACGTACATAAAAAATAGTCTATTACACTCAAAAATAAAGCAGCTTTTTATTGGTGAAAAAATTATAGCAATCTGACCAGTACTTTCAGATTTTACTTTCAAATTTTCAATGAAATTTTTTTTTCCACCGCTAGCTTTTGTAGTGCAGTATATACTTATATAATTAATACTCACTCAGACCACTCCAAAAAGTTCAAAAACGATGTGGCTATCTTATTGCGATTATTACCGAGTTCCTATGGCCACCTTCCAGCTCCATCATCGGATCAGCTCCATGTTATCATAATAATGCATTGTCATACGATTTACACATGCATACAAAATTACAGCTCAATCGGTAACCGGGAAGTTGATCAAATTTAATTTGCAAGATTTGATCACAGACAAAAATCGACCAGGTGAAACTAAATACTTAAAAACTTGTAAAAAAAAAAAAACTTTGCAACCTCTTTATAGTATTAGTGTAGATAGTGTGTTCGTAATTAGAAATATATAAATAAATTTATAGGTTATTTAGTATTTTCACCAAAATCTCTGCTTAGTTTGAGACTAGATGGCGTTCGCCTTGCGTGAAAGTTGTGAAATTATTATTTATGAGGCTAATGCGGACGAAGTCGCGAGCAAGTAATAAATAAATTTATGATGTATATTTTTAAACATAAACCTCTGCCAGTCTGTCGTAAATTACGTAAGTACTTACTCGTTGAGTCATCGTGAGTGACCAACCTTCCACCACTTTATCAATTGTAGATTGTGTAGGAGTTTTTTTATGGTAGGTAAAATCATCCAATGACAAATCCCGTCCTAGGGCGGGGCGGGAAATTGTGTCAGACTCTTACTGACAAAAAAACCTACCCCATTCCTTCGTTGCCTATCATACCGGCCGAGCTTTCTTTTCAGAAAGCCACCTTTGGTCCCAGTAGGCTTCGAACCTGCCCGCCTGCAGCTAGCAGGCTGGGCCTCTACGGTTTGCTGACAGCTCCGTGAGGCGCGCGGAAACGGTATGCGCCATCGACGACTAGTGCTTGGTCCGGTCGGTTACCGGACGGTCGGACAGCGAGCTACCCATTGCTCGCTGCCCGCAAGCCTGCGCCTACGGTGGCCAGAAATCGGGATCGGAATCCCGGCAAGGCCGGGGCGTGAGCCATCCCTCCTCGCTTCGGACCATGGCCTGTACCAAGGCCAGGCGAGAGAGATCACCGCCGCCGATCACCCCCACGAGGACACGGCGATGCTCTGCCCAAGCGGGACACACCTCTACAGTGTGCTACCGGGCGTTCAGATTATGTAGGGGTGGCTCGCAATGACGTTAAAGAATTACTGTGACTCTTTTATTTCAATCAGTAAAAGTCTAACACACCCTCTTGCTCCAGCCAGAGGGGAAAAAGTTATTTGATACACACCTATGTTCCTTCAGTTGCCCTTTGCAGTTTAGGACCACTGGTAGCCTTTAGAGAAGTTAACCTATGGGCCTAGTAGGCATCGGCCCTACTGAGCTTTTGTGGTTTTGCTGACATCTTATTGAGGCGCACGTGAAACACTACGCGCCCTCGACGAGGTCCGGACGGTAAGCTACCCATTGCTCGTGTTCCGCAAGCCTTTGCCTACGACGATTGGTCGTCGGGGTCGTGTTCTCAACGACCGGGGCTTGAGGCTGTCCGTTCCATCACGTTTGGCCCTTTCCTCAGTCGGTCCGATTAAGTGTTTGCTATCCATACCTCAAAAAAAAAAGGTATGGACAGCAAACATTAAGTCATGTTCGACAAAATATTTGTCGGAACACCTGTGTTTACTAATACAGTGATAACGCTTACGTTTACTGATATCCGGAAAGACTCGTAAATAAATAGATAAGATATGTGTTTTAATACTTTGTGATTCATATGATAATAAACAGACGATTTTCCGCTGCGCAACAGGCAAACCGAATACGTTTATCCCCAATTTGCCACGATTTATTTTTGTAAGCTCTTTAAAAATTTTTTGCTGCCACCTTGTAACTTGTTCAATAATTTATACTTACAAAATTGTTAACGTTACACTATACTTGCTATAGAATAGTGCGGGTGACAGCTGTCGGGTTCATAGAATGTAGCTACTTGTCCTTTTCTCTCATCTTAAACATGCATATTTTTGTCGTCAAACTTTTAACGTTTTTTGAAAATATTTTTTTAATCACAATCTTTCTTTTTGCTCTACAGAATGGCTCCAGCGCAGCAGAACATCGAAATGTGTGATGAAGATTTAAGTTCAGAAAAAAAAATTGGTCCTGTTACGTACAAAAATGGCAAAAGTGCACATTTTGAAAATAATAATACAGTGTTAAGGGACAGTGCCAGTGAAGTGATAAGTGACAGCGATTTTGATTTAAAAAAATATGAAGCTATGGAATTTAAGGCTCAATGGCGATGGCCGGACCTCACCGTTCAAATTCTATTGCATACAGTTTCTTTATACGGATTGTACCTGATAGTTAGTAATCAAGTTAAGCTGTACACAATATTATTTGGTAAGTTAACACTTATTTTTAGACTACGTGAAAATGAACAAAAATAAAATATAAAAACCTCATTACAAAAAAAAAAAATTACGGACTTCGCTATAAAAAAAAAAACCGGCCATGTGCTAGTCGGACTCGCGCACTGAGGAGATTGAACTGTTCTCATAGGTAAGTTTTTACGAAATACAAACTATGAAACCAGTTCAATTTTCGAATCGAATCTTAAAGATTTTTCCGAATCGCAACAATTTTTTTGGTAGCGTAACTTCAAATTTAGATTTTTGTCTATAAAATCATGTTCCACACCAAATTTCAGAATTTTAGGTCAACGGGAAGTACCCTATGAATTTTGATTCCTTCGTGAGTGTCGAAATATACGTTTTTGGTAACATAGGCGGCCGTATCTTTTTTTCTCGTTAACCTAGAAGTTTGAATTTTTTTTTCGATGGAATCAAAATTCATAGGGTCCTGTTGACCTAGAACCTTGAAATTTGGAATGAAGCAAGGTTTAGGACAAGTATACGTCACAAATAAAACTATTTTCGATAAAAAAAAAATCTTCGAGATCGAACTCGATCGAACCTAAGTTAGTTTGTACGGAATCCTCAGTGTGTAAGTCCGACTTTGACCAGTTCTTTTTTGTAGTGAAGTCGGTTTTGTTTTTTCAAATTTTTTAGTTGTGATACACTTAGTTTATAGGTAGAGTGCCTATATCCCATGACAATTCTAATCAGCCAAAACACTGCTAGGATAAATTATTTTACGATGAAGTTCCCGTGCTTACCTTCCGGCTTCATCATCAGATCACTTCTATGTATCCTCCCCCTTCTTTCTTCAGTCAGTCGCCGACTACAAGTATAAACAAAGCAATTTTACTTTTTACGACAGTTCCGCTATGATTTTTTGAAGAGTTCCTTCTATATCTTCGAAGTTCATCATCAGATCAAAACAATAGTTTTATCGGACCAATTCGGAAGTATAATCTAAAAAATAAATATAAAAAATTGTCAAGTTCGGTCCAGAATTGACCGAGATATCGGTGAACATACATAGAAAAAAATACATACGGCCGAACATAGAAACTATTCCTTTTCAAAGTCGGTTAATGATCATTCTAATGAGCCCAAATAAGGGAAGAATACATTGATTTATTATAGAGTTTCAGTGCTTACCTTTCGACTTCAGCATCAGATCATTACGATGTACCCTTTCTCTTCACTTAGTCAGTCATCGACTAAACGTATCAACAAAGCTATTTTACTTGTTACGACAGTTCTGCTATGATTCTATGAGGAGTTCCGTTCCATATCTCCAAGTTTATCTTTAGATGATGGACAATAATTATATCTATGGGATCATTTCAAAAGTATACACTATCAAATAAAATTAAATAATTCAACATGCATATATTAAAAAAATCAGTGACCATTATTGTCTTTTCCTACAACACCTATTTAGGTGCATATCTTTTTTCTCCCATGGAATTGAAGGTTGTGCCTATAGTAAAAATTTAAGTATAAACAGAATCCTTTACAATGGTTTATGTCGTAACTCGTTTGGTCGAAGAGCCCACGCTCCATATATTTTTGCCCATGGTTCTTTAATCGTACGGAACATTCTTTTTATTTTAAACCAAATTAAAAATAGTTGGAAGCCCTAAAATCGGTTGACTTTTTCTACGTGTTTTACTTTTTACCTCAGAACTTCGCCATTTATGAATCTCTCTTTTATTATTGAAAAATGTAATAATATATTATCTATCTAATGTAAGTACATCCTCATTGATCCCCTTTTTATCAATAAGCAGTTTTTATGACAGGATTCATAAGAAATTGAAGGAGCTCCTAAAATATTATGTATTTATATTTTTGTTTTTCGAAGAAAAACTTGTGTCTGCGTAATTGCTTTATTTATTTTCACATACGATAAAAAAAGTATTTCATAAAATTATTTTGAAATACTTTTCTATCGTATTTGGACTCGAGCGTCACTATATTCTTGGTAGTAGAATAGAATAAACTTTATTGTACACCAAAATAGTAACAAAACATTTTAAACAAACTTAAATCTATGGGTACAATGGCGGTCTTATCGCTAACAGCGACATCTACCAGACAACCTTGGAGTGGACTGTAAGAACTTAAAATAGAATAAAAGTGGGTAGTCTACGGTGTACTGCAAATTAAAGAAGGATTAAATTTAACATTAAAAACTATTTAATAGACTAAACCTATCATAGACATAAAATTATATTAGATAATTATTATATATAAAAACAATACATAAACTCATGATTAATTTATATAGGTATATATGCATATTATATGTCACACAATTTCATAGACAGAAACAGGAAATAAGAAAAGTATAAAAAAAATATAAATATTGGGTTGGTGATGAAAGAACTGAATTTGAATAGAAGCAGAATAGCAGTTATAGTGTGAAGAAAGAATCTTTGATTAGATTTTTGAAACAAGCTAGTGTCTGTGCTTGCCTAATTGACATCGCGTTCCACAAACGCACCGCTTGGACCGTGAACGATTTGTCACAGAACTTGGTAGAATGTGACGGCATTAAAAGTTTCAGATTTTCCGATGATCTCAAGTGTCTAGAATGTGTGTCATGAAGGAACTTAAAACGTTCTTTGAGATAAGAGGGGGTTGTGGGAATAAACAGGACACTGTAAAGCAACGATAAGATATGGGTATTCCGGTAGATAAACATTTTTAGATTTATCGTTTTTAGTTTGTGGGAGTTTTATTAAGTCAAGAATATGCTATCCACGGAAATCTTACATTGCAGTTTATTGAACATATATTAGGTTATTTTTTCGTAGCTCAGTCCGGGGTATCGTTTGAAACAGTTTGACCAATTTTATAAAAAAAAGTATGTGTTTATTTGGTAGATATTATTAATTAGCTTTACTCTCCAACTTCCTTTCTCCATTTTTAGGGTACCGTACCTCTAAAATCGAAACTCTAATAGAATCACTTTTTGTCCGTTTGTCTGCCTATCTGTCTGTCAAGTCAAGACCCTTTTGAAACGGGTAAAGGTATCGAGTTGAAATGAAATCCATGAGTATATGGATTGCTGGTCTGCGACCCCTTGAAGCTGTGAAAAAATCAAACGTCTAACTTAACAAAAAAAATATATATATGGCCGTTTAAGTCGCAAAAAACGATTGGGGGTATGCAGAACAGAGAGTAAAGTCCCACATACCTCCGTTGAAAAGGGAGGATTCTCCGACCAGACAGGTGTTATATCTGGTGGGCTACTACCCGATAGATGATTTCGGGTTTGTTCTGTATGTTCCGATCGCGCCGCGAATCTTACTTGCGCGATGCAGGATTAGTTAATTTGTGAAGACATAGATATCGCTACAAACGTATATTTTGACACTCTCATTGGAATCAAAATTCATAGGGTACTTCCTGTTGACCTAAAATTCTAAAATTAGGCATGAAGCAAGGTCTTATAGTAAAAGTATAGGAAAAATCTGAATACTGTTACGTCACAAAAAAACTTTTTTGCGATTCAGAAAAAATCTTCGAGAATCCATTCAGCAATTAAACTATTTACCTAAGTAAGTTTGTACGGTACTCAGTGCGCGATTCCGACTCGCACTTGCCAGGTTTATTTTTCTTTCGTAATTTTATTTTATTTTTACAAATCGATAGTTTTTCATGTACCGAATCGACCCTCCACGAGATTAAACGATTAAAATTTAACGGTGTTTATTTCTACATTTATGCAATTCTGAGTTATGCAAATTTATAAAAAAAAGTACAGGATAATTGTGTTACTTTTTGGTGTACAATAAAGTTTATTCTATTGTATTATATTATATTCTATTCTATCTGTTTTGGGAGTTATTGAAGTGAATGGATATTATATTTTTATTTATTACTAAGTACGTAAGATTTTACAAAACAAAAAACATATCCTTATCGAAATCAGCAACTTCTACAGTATATTATTATACAAGTGGGTAATAATGGTGATTACCGTGTCGCGGCTGTATTAAGAGAGCCAAGAACGGTAATCATTAATTACTCACGTGTATCATACGACGTGTTTCAATACACTTGTAAAAAAATAGTACAATTTGATAGAATACTGACATTTTCTAATGTTTTTGTGGTACTTGATTTTATTTCATTAATACGCCCAATGAACTTCACTCAAAAAAATCACGCCGAAAACCACGCGCATCTTAAAATGGCGACCTTAGAAAAAAATATATTTCAATGACGATTTATTTATTAAAAATCTATTAATAAATAAATCGTTACTAAAAGTTGAAATGGACGAAATTGCTTGAAATAAGCGAGTAAAACATTAATTTATACTATTAATCAAAGTAACCTAATGATTTTTTTTCCGTGTTAAAACTTTTTTTGGGAACAATTTTTTTAACCTCTCAAATAGGTACCTTCTGCCATTCAGTTATATCATCAAATCATTAGACACTTCTAATAATACCAAACAATGCTAGGATAAAGTGATTTATTACAGAATTCCAGTACAGCTGGAAGGTAGAGCTTCATCATCAGATCAGTTCTATGTATCCCCTCTCCTTCTTCCTTTTACTTTTTACGACAGTTCTGCTATGATTTTTCGAAGAGTTCCGTTCTATATCTTCAAAGTTTATCACCAGATCAAAACAATATTTCTATTGGACTAACTCGAGAGTATAATCTTTCAAACAAAATAAAAAAATTCGAAATCGGTCCTCAATCGACCAAGATATCGGTGAATATACATTAAAAAAAATACATACAGCCGAACATAGAACCTCCTCCTTTTCGAAGTCGGTTAAAAAGGTTTTAACTAGTGCGTAATGGTAATCAAAATGTTACAGTTTGGTAACAAGTGCCATTATATACCTAAGAGCCGAAACACATAACCGCATTGTGTCGCCGCGCAGCAACGCAACACGTTTTTGAGCGTTGCGTTGCGGCGCCGCGAAAAAGAGCGTTCTGTAGGGTAACAAGTTCCTCGTGATTTTTAGAGTGGATCTTCGATGAAACATGTACTAGATTACTGTTTCAAAAACGGCCTGACAAATATCACAACAAATAATTGTGGGGTGATATTTGAAGTCAGCGTGGTCCAATGGTAGCTAACATTAGCACGCGAAAATGGCGCACTGCGCGTTCAAAAATTGTACAAATAACCAGCGCAATATTCAAATTACGGAAGGAATATCATTTTTCGGTAATTTTATGGTAACATTTGCTTATTTACATAGTAAAAATATAGCTAATTGTGTGATTAAAATAATTGCCTAGAAATAAACTGCATCATTGTCACCAAGTATGACGTCATAACGCTGGAATTTGCGTCGCGTTGCACACCGCAATATTCTGCTTTACGTCGGGCGGCTTCGCCAATTTTAGCGTTGCGGCGAAGTAACGCGGTTATGTGTTTCGGCCCTAAGTGCAGTGCAATAAGAGTTACTTTCTGAGCAAGTGTATTGAAAAAACTAGACTAACTGACACGCCATTATTTTTGGTTTCTTTTCTACCAAAAATTTAATTTAATTTCCAATGTAGCGCGAACGAAAGTTATCAAAGTTCAAAACGATTGCGCAAAATAGTTTTTTTTTTTTTTCTTTTTAATAACATCGTGTTTTTTCAGCTTTAGGTACAATATACACGTCCGGATTCGGGATCACGGCGGGAGTACACAGGCTGTGGTCACACCGGGCGTACCGCGCGCGATTACCGCTGCGGATATTGCTCGCCATACTATTCACTATTACTGGACAGGTAAGATTATTTTACTACTTAGTACTGGCACTGATAAGGTCTATTTCTAGTTTAGCTAAAATATAAGCTAGCAGCTAGCTTACCTTCAATAATTAGATATTATTATTTTAAAACAATATATTATAATTGTAATAATGTTAAAATTTAAATATATCTATTATTTTGAAACAAGAACGCGAAGTTTATCCTTTCAATCGGGATTTTGAGCGGCCACAAGTACAATGACAATTGCTCCCGTGTATCAAATATCAAACCATGTTTTCAACACAATAGAACAAAAAAAAAAAATTTTTTTAAATATTTTTTACAAATGTACTATGCATGTTAGAAAGGACTTTATGTGCCGTAGTTTTTAGACAAATACGTATGAAACACTGCAAAAAGGCTAAATGAACAAGTGACTAATAAATAAGTAATAAAATCTTGTAAAATAAAATGGGGAGTATGAAGGAGAGGTTAAATTCAATAATATAGGTTAAATCGCAATTTACCAAAACATACTCCCGAGTTAAACTGAAGTCAGTTTTCCTACTTTGATTTATTACGTCATAATATGTGCGACGAGTGAATGATGGAATGAAGTTCTGGAAGGCTAGCAGTTTATTAGTAATCTTAAAGCATGAGCCACACAGATGTAACCCAACGTCCAAACAGAGCCTCTGTTGATACGCTGGATTACATCGGTGTGAACCATGCTTTAACAGGTCTTTTACCTTTGCACAGCTTTTATAGTTACTGTAGGGAAACAAAAACTGGCTAGTTTATGATGATTTTCAGTATCCGTTTATACATATTATGTAGGTAGGTACGTGTTATAATTATATTATTTTAATAAGATTTATAAGTTTGTCTAATTGAATAAAATCTCTCACTAATCTGTCGGTAACTATCAATATTCACGAAATATTTTTGTATTGTTCCGTGAATTAAATGTATTTTTTTAAATACGTAGAATAGAATTTACCTTTCGTTACTAAAAAGAAGTCATAACGGTTATTTATTTTTTGTTCAAAAATAAAACTCGTATCGAAGGGATCAAATAACTGGTCCCACGCGAAATAGATGATATAAGACATAGCATACATAATTGTTGCTACCCAAAGCTAGTTTGTCGACACACACACCAAAGAAACCTGAGCGAAAGAATGTTCGCATTTTTTCTGTCAAAAACGCTTCGAAATTCTTCGCTTTTTGTTCGTGATTGTAGCTGATCCAGCGTAATAATTCAACGTTCCTAGTTTTATTTAAGAAATGTTTAATTATTTATTTATTTAATCTTCATGCAACCAAACGTACAAAGGCGGACTTAATGCCTTAGGCGTTCTCTACCGGTCAACCTAGGGTGGTGAAGAGACAATATAGCAGGTGCATAAAAAAAACAAAGAAAATACTATTTTGAAAACAAGTATTACAAAATCATACATACACATTTACATTGGAGTATGCTTTTTCTTCAGCAAATAGACACAATAAACTCCGGGGAGACGGAAAAAACCACACTCGAAAATTGTGTACCTACAGTGTTTAAAACATTACATTCACCTTTTATTGCTGTTTTCAAGACATTTTGGTTTTTCTATATATTCTGACACCCCTACTCTTAATGTTACCTGGGAAGGTTACTGATGGCTGCCAGTTGCAAAAATAATCTATAACTGTACGCACAGCGGTCAATAAGCAAATAATAAATACTCATTTTTTTTTTAATATTGTTCCTTGAAAAACAAAAATAAGTAATTTAAAAGCCAATGCAATTGCAATCGGCATGATTTACTTTTTGTGCCTGAAATAAAACCTAGGTTATATGTTAAAGGACAATAAACAAAATCAGTAGCAAAAAAACAGGTTAAGGACCTGTTTTGTTTTTGCTATTGACTTTTTTTTATATATTTTATTGCTATTGATTTTTTATATAAGCTGAACGAAAATACTTTTAGAAGCATTGTTAATATAATACGTAATATTTTGAGGTTTCTATTGATAAAATATGTAGATTCAGTTGGTCATTAGGTCATTACTGTTATATTTTTTCACACTCGTAGTTTTTATCACTAAAACTAGTAAAAAAAGGGTAAGTGATAAACGAATCAAAACGCGTTATTGTTGCGATAGTGACGGACATTATTTAATGTGTACACACAATAAATACCGAAATCAAAAACAAAAATAACACCTGATTGAAAAACTGTAGCAATCTCATATAAAATCAATAATATAGTTTCTAACTTTGTTTGGTTACGGTTGGTAGACATAATTCGTTTTGCTATTGATTCCTCTTACAGTCTTTTAGGAAATGGCCTAGGTTTCACTTTTGGCAAAAAGAAATAAAATTATATGCCAGCAATGTATGGTAAAAGTTTAATTCTCCTTTGGAATTCATCTTCATTTAGCATCTAGGTTTTGGTCATCAGGGGCTCTCAACCTCTGGGCCGCAAAATCCAAAATACGTTTCGAGAATAAAAATTTCAAACTGTTCAACAGACGAAATTAACTTTGATGCCAACTGAATTAAATTTTTTATCAGGAATATAAATATTTAGTTTTCTATGAAAATTCATGCTCACGTCTAAACGGCTAGTTCGTATGTTTGGAAAGAATATAATCTTTTGTATACCGTAATTAGAGATACAATAGAAAGACAATAGGTGTGCGAGCGCCAGCGTTCGCTTGGGGCTTAGTAAATAATTTTGTTAAACTACACTATTTTGATATACGAATATTTATATTTTTTCATAGAACTTGGTGTGATTTATTTTCAAAGTTATGTCTAACACAGACAAAAAAGTGAAGATCAAAAACCATTGGGTATATTATTATGAAACTTTCACAAACTAAAGGATAATTTAATTACCAATCTTTTGATTTTTTTATTCACAATGTGTTTGATATATGAAGGTTAATATATTATTCGAATAATCTTGATGCGCGGGAAGTGACGCTTGCTCCTCTTTTGTATGCTCAAGGTCGCTGGCTCATAATATCGTCTTATGGCAGCATGATTGTACATCGAAAGGATAGGCATACTGGCAGTATACCTGTAGGCGTTACCTATATCACACTACACTTCGGCAGTTATGTAATATTCGTTACAACTCACAATGAATAACTAAACTAACATTTATTAGCTTGCATAAACCATAGCGTGTGCATACGAGCACTACATTGCATGCCATCAGCTTTAAGCCATGTCCCACACCTGGCGGCTGTCGGTCTACACATCAACTTAATTCCCTTCGGCCACCTTCAACAGTTCGTGGCTTTTTAATCACAAAGGTCATGGTCATGATCGAGCGACTAGAATCACAAAAATGTTTCAGGTCAGGCGAATGAGTGATTTAGTCACTTTCCCTGACTTTTATGGCCATTAGTTCAGACTGATTATAGTCAGCCATTAAAACAATTTTTCAATAATATATCATTGTTTTATGACTTTCTAGCTATTTGGTTATGAACTGTATTTTTCGAGTGCTAAAATATAGACTCTTGGGCACTTGATATGTTTGATTTTTCCAAAGCATTTGTGGTACGAAATATATTATTTTGTTTATGTTCAATTAAGACGATCATTTTATAAAATTGGTAAACATTATTATGTTGCGAAATGATAAACAGCTATTTATTTCGCAAAATTTATTTTCAATAAAATTTCAGCTTTCTATAATTGGCATATGTTACGATCAAACTGTTGGGTATATTGATAAATTAATAATCCTTTTCGAGAAAAGCTCCTTATAGGTTTGTTTCTAAAAGCAAAATATTTAGAGTATTATCTATAAACGAGCGTATTTGTAAACGAGTACTATATGAGACTTCTTGAAATTTTAGATTTTATTCCAAAGTTTATAGCAATTAGGGCGCAAAAATGAAGATTTTTTTTTCATTACGACTAATATAGCCTCGAAATAAATTTAGTGTTTAGGCGCTCCGCAGACGGAGCATCTTTAATCTCAAAGTTTCGGTCAATGACCTGCTACAGCTTATTTATTAGGATTTACATGTAACACGTACATACAGTTTTTATTTATCTTAACTTCTGCCTTTCAGGAAATACATATACCTATGACAATTTATTTTAAATTACCTGTTTGACGGTTTGTTACGAGTACGTAATTTAGAAAAAATATTTCTAGAATGACCACATTTTTCTTTAATTGATATAAAATAGGGCTTGACGCCGATCACACCACAATATTTAAAGTCAAATAAATAATCTGAGAAAACAGGCTCGATGTAAGCTCCGGTGATCAATAACACGTAGATCTACGCTTCCGGCATCCAACAGGTTAATATTCCCACTGCTAGGACACAGGCCTCCTCTCTATGAGAGGGAATGGGCCGCAATCTAACACAAGGGCCCAGCGTTAGTTGGTAAATGTCACTTCTTGTCTTCGAATTTTTGGTTCTAGGACATGTCGGTTTCCTCACAATATTTTTCTTCACCGTTTTGAGAGCAGTGGTGATGAGGCCTGGCTGGGTTTGAACCCGCGACCTATAACTCGTAAGTCGGGGTTGTTACGATTCGGCCACCATAGCTCTCATTATGACTTATACTGAGTACAGTGATGCTATATACATAAAATTTTATGCATTTGTCACAAGATACTGTTTTTTTTTTGCTATTAGCAACCGCATCAATCGACTTTGTATTTTCTCCATCTCCCGTTCTGCGTCAGTTTTGGTCGTCGAAACTGGCGGAAACTAATTAAAAGTTGGTAGTGGCCTCAACTATATAGTTGCTCCGTGTGTGGAGCGTTGAGTGTTTTAGAAGAAAGTACCTAGATAATTTAATTTATGACCTCTAATCATAGCTAGCCAACTAAGCAGTAACTTCATACGTTATCGATCCCTACCGCACAAACTTAGTAGTGATGAACAGGAAGTAAGTTAGTACGATACCACTACCTACCTACATAATGTCTTATTGCACTTATGTTATAGGTTACATAAATCGGTATCTTTCCAGTTGACAGGACTAAGGTGTTTAAGCTTACTTTATTCTCTAAATGTGTCTTTTCATCCTCCCTAATAATCTGATGTCAAAAATGAGAAAATATTTGGATGTTTATTCATTAATCACGCCTCTGGACTAGATTTGATTTTAAAACATTTGACACGCTTTTAATTATATCTTCCGTTTTCTCGGAGGTAAACCCGCAATTTTTTTTTTTCTTTTTAGTACATTACTATTGATGAAACACTGCCTTAAATTACTATCAGTGTATTTTATTTCTATATTTAACACCAACAGCTCACATATTTCATTTCAAATCAATTTTTTTGGGGCACTGTATTCAAAGGGTAAAATGGGAGCCTATTAGACTCCGTTGTCCATCCGTCTATATGTCCGTCTGTCACCGGGCTATATCTCATGAAAAATTGCTAAATTCGATTGATGAAAAACGTAATCTGCAAATATTATCTTTGTATTTATACTGATTGTTACTTATTTACGGCTCTTTGCTATGCGTTATCTTACAGGTGTTTTAATCTAATTACTAACATCCGGTCTCTGAACATAAATTATATTGATGCGTTCCTGAATTGAACTCAAGTCAATGGAAGCGATTGGCTCTTCAAAATTGCTTCAATGAATCACAGTACCTAGCTAATGCGAGTTTGATAAATTTTCCCATTAATTTTGAAACCGTATTGCTTTCAGAAATTAGTCTAAACACATTTTCGGAAAATGCTTTTGATTATAGCATACTATCGACCCGCCCCAGCTTCGCACGGGTGTAATGGTGATATTAAATATATTATGCATGTATTATACATACCTTCCTCTTGAATCACCCTATCTATTAAAAAAAACACTTCAAATTTGGTTCCGTAGTTTAAAAGCTTTAAGCATACATAGGGACAGAGAGCGGGAAGCGACTTTGTTTTATACTATGTAGCGATTTATTATATTATGAATTCTATAACTATGAATTTTTAAAAAGCATTTTGTCATATATAAAAATCATATTGTTAAGGTGCTAGTCAGTGAGTATGCATGTTTGTTAGTTATTTACGCTCGAACGGCTGAACAGATTGGGATTAAATTTGGCACAAAGTTACACCGTAAAGAATTTTTGTACTTTTCAGAGAGAGCAGTGGTGGCCGAGTGGTAACAGCCACAACTTACAAGTTGTAGGTCGCGGGTTTAAACCCAGCCAGGCGCATTACTTTGTGTAATTAATTTTCATCACCACTGCTCTCAAAACGGTAAAGGAAAACATCGTGAGAAAACCGGCATGTCCTAGAACCAAAAATTCGAAGACATGTTTTTTTTTTATGGAAGGTAAAATCATCCAATGACAAATCCCGCCCTTGGGCGGAGCGGGGAGTAGTATCAGACTCTTACTGACTAAAAAACTACCCCGTACCTTCGTTGCCTATCGTGCCGAGGCCGGGTATTCCTTTTCGAAGCCGACCCATGACTCCAGCAGGCTTCGACCCTGCCTGCCTGCAGCTAGCCCTGCCCGGCCTCTACGGTTTGCTGACAGCTCCTTGAGGCGCGGGGGAACAGAACGCGCCGTCGACGACTTGGGCTCGGTCCGGTCGGTTACCGGACGATCGGACAGCGTGCTACCCATTGCACGCCGTCCGCAAGCCTGCGCCTACGGTGGCCGGAAATCGGGATCGGAATCCCGGCGGCGGCTGGGCCGAGCGCCCCATTGCCTCTGCCTGATGCGGTCGGTCTCCTCCTTTGCTAGCATTACTGCTTCGCAGAAGGAGGCGACCGCCTGTCATCCCTCCTCACTCCGAACCATGGCCTGAACCAAGGCCCGGTGAGAGAGATCGCTGCCGCCGAACGCCCCCACGAGGGCACCGCGATGCTCTGCCCAGTCGGGGCACACCTCTACAGTATGCTCCACCATGATTCGAAGACATGTGATATTCACCAACCCGCACTGGGCCTGCGTGGTGGATTACAGCCAATTTTCTTTCTTAGATAGGAGGCCTGTGTCCCAACAGTGGGAACATTAAAAAGGCTGATGATGATAGGTATTTTTTATCCTGAGAGTATGTTCCTTGGGGCCTAAAAAACCCGACTGCTTACAATGCAGCTTTGCTAGTTCAGTAAGTAGAATTATCAAGTTTGATTGAAGGCGTAGCGTCGACCATTTGCAAATTGTAAACTGAAAGAAAAATAATAGCCCTGTCTACTACTAAATTTAATGCGGGTATGCGGTCTCTAAGTTATAAATTGAATGTAATTGAAATTCTAGGCAAATATTTTGTGTATAGATTTATTATATTAATTTAGTTTTCAATTTTATAAATATTTGTACGCCGACACTTACGGCTAAACATGACTGGACTCAGACATTCATTTCAATCTTTCATGCTGTTGTATGTATACCATGTTTACACAAATAAAGAATATCTATCTATCTATCTATTTAACTTAGGATTTCAGCACAAATAAAAGTTAAAACGAAATAGATTGTACTTTGTTTTAATTTTGTTTTATATTCTCAGTTTTGTCGTGGTTTTTAACCACTGATTGATCTGTTCGCTGATGAATGAAATGAGATCCTGCCTGAATATCTTTTTTTTTAGGTGAGAAAATCATCCAATCCCGCCCTTGGGCGAAACGGAAGATAGTGTCAGACTTTTACTGAATAAAAACCCACTCCTGTTCTTTCGTTGCCTTCGTTCCAGGGCCCCCGTTCCCTAGTAATTTGGAAGAAGATTAAAGAGGCGTATTAAATAACACAAATACGTAATGTTATACTGCGTTATTATTTTATGTTGATTTATTTATTTATACAAACTTTATGCACCTATCACTGTACAAAGGCGGACTTATTAAGTCCGCCTTTGGCATTTTCTACCAGTCGACCTTAGTGTGGTGCAGAAACTTAACATGGCAGGTATAAATAGACAAACAGAAAAGAAACAAAATATACAATAATAAATACATAGATATATATACATATAACTAAGCAATGTTATTGTTTAGCTTTACATAATTTGTTTGTGATTAAAATAATTGACATTTTATAACAAACATATTAGAATAAATCAACATCTTCAAGGTCAGATATTAACGATGTAAAACTAATATGTTGTCACTCGTCGCTTAATGTACTCGTAAATAGAATGTACGGAACGGAACGGAAGGAACGTAATACACAATGTTTTTTTATAAGACATCCAACACACACACGCAAAGTTTTAATTAAACTTAGCTTACGAGAGTCTACACATTTAAGATGTCTGATGAATTAGTACGGAGAAACTTTAAATGAAAAGTTAAACAAACCGTCTACTACATACACACTACTAGCTTCTGCCGGTAGCTTTGCCTGAGTAAAAGTTGGTAATCGTCATATGGAAAGGTACTCCCGGGAATCCTTCTCAAAAGGCCAGTCTATCTATCTCTTTATCAAAACGTATTAAAATTAGATTAGTAGTTTTGGTAAAGGAACACTTCAATCAAAGTTAGGCCCACTGTCCACTGACGCGTAGCTTCTTAGACGCATATTATACGTCGTGCCGCCGTATTTTTGCAGCTTCTTCGACAGGGTTTCATATTTCTAATAGTAGTATGTAGGGTCGGTGCCCTAAGTTACCTAACCCACCCCTTTAATAGTTTTTCAAAGGAGGTGCCTACTGACTGTACGTACATAAGCAGGCGTACACCAAGCGTATAATTACAAATACGCGTCGTTGGACAATACGTCTTATTTTCAGATGTTTATAATATAGAATGATGTACTTACACAGGGTGTCCTGTCTGCTACATAATGGCCTTTGAACAATTATTTGACCTGGATATCGCATTTCAAAGGCCCGCGGCTTTTTGTACACCAATGACGTGTCCAGAGCAGACATTTTACAAAAAACCAAAAACTCATTGTAAACAAATCTTTCATCTTTATTTCAGCCTGTATATATAAAACTACATGTATATCACATTTGTTGTATCAGACAGACAAGTTAAATTGAACTAGGAGGTAGATAGCACTTGCTACTTTTAAATGCTGTGGATTTAAGGCTCAAAGAAACTAGTAGTAACTGAAATGAATGATTGTTATCCTTATACTCGTATTTTTTCTAGTGAATCAAACTCGATTGTGGGAAATGGATTTTAGGAACGTATCAATGTTATTTTTCAACACATCTTAGGTTTAAAATTAGGAATGGAGTATCAGATTATGATTTATATGGGGATTCTTTTCTAAGTAATAAAAAGGGTTGGGTTTTGGCTCGTATGTAAGAGGTGAAAAAGTTCTAATCAATAACTTTTACTATAATTTGAACATTAGGTACTTTATTTACCCTGTCAGGTATGCTTTCCTAGTAGATCATTTCTATATCGCGATTTAAGTCCTTACATACTTTTACACAGTGGAGGAGACGACAATACAACAATAATTATAAATACTCTTCATTATGAATAACATTTAACTATTATGCAATATTTTTTTTTTTTTTTTTTTTTTTGTGGTAGGTAAAAATCATCCAATGACGAATCCCGCCCTTGGGTGGGGCGGGAAACAGTGTCAGACTTTTACTGACTAAAAAACCTACCTTTCCATTCCTTGCCTTTATCCTGGGGCCTTTGGTGACAGTCTCACATAACCTTTGGCCCCAGTAGGCTTCGGCCCTGCTGGACCCCTACAGTATGCTGACAACTCCTTGAGGCGCGCGGGAACGGTGCGCGCCGTGGACGACCTGAGCTCGGACCGGTCTGTTACCGGACGGACGGACAGCGAGCTACCCATTGCCCACCGTCCGCGAGCCCGCGCCTATGGTGGCCGGAAATTGGGATCGGAAACCCGGCGGCGGCGGCGGCGTGTCCGCCTTTGCCTAAGGCGGTCGGCCTCCTCCTTTACTAGCATTACTGCTTCGCAGAAGGAGGCGACCGCCTGCCACTCCTCCTCGCTCCGGAGCATGGCTTGAACCAAGCCCCGGCGCGAGAGATCGCCGCCGATCGCCCCCACGAGGACACGGCGCTGCTCTTCCCAAGCGGGGCACACCTCGACTGTGTGCTCCACCGTGTCCACCGGGCGGTCCGCACAGTGGCGACACCCGGGCGTCGTCTCCGCACGAATCTTGTACAGGTACGGACCGAACTTGCCGTGTTCGGTCAGCACCTGCGCCAAACGGAAGGTGACGACGCCGTGGGGATTATGCAATATGCGAATATGGGACCAATCCGAAAAACGTCAAAAAAGCTGCTGCCCCATTTTGTTTTATATTTGGGTGAGAAATCATCAAATATATTTTCTCGCTCATAACAATTTCTTGATAAATATATTGAAGTGATATTTATTTGTAAAATGTCTTGATATAATATTATATCTTCTCCTGTAAGTTCTAAATTTCTTATTGGCATTTCTGACTTAACTTCATATACGAGCGAATTTGGCCGTAGGTCGATTGCGTTTTAACTATTTGCGCTTTAGACATGTTTGCTCCTTTGACTTTAGAATAGAATAGAATAGAATAAACTTTATTGCACACCAAAATAGTTACAAAAACTTTTAAACAAACTTAAATCTATGGGTACAATGGTGGTCTTAGGGCACAGCTTCATGGGACCGCACACTTGAGGATTATGGTTTTCTCCACGCATTGCCGAGATAAAGGGTCTTGACAGACAGACGGACAACAAAGTGATCCTATAAGGGTTCTGTTTTTTCCTATTCAGGTGCGGAACCCTAAAAAACCGTCAGAAACACGCTATGAAATACTTTGTATTGTAATTTGTAAGGATCTAAGTTAAATTTAGTGACGATTTAGGGCCAAATTCACCAATAAACTAATCGCGATTATACAAAACAAATCGCAGTTTGAGCGCCTAATCGAGATTATAGCTTCATTTTGCGTTTCACCGCCATGAATTGAACCTAGTTTACGCTAAACTCAGTTTCAATTCTTTTGTTGTCGCCCATGTTTACGACACGGTTCTTTAGACTTGATTACGCTAAGCTCAGTTTAGCTGAACTAAGTTTTTATATTGAATGATGAAATCAGCTCTTATTTTAGTTGTTGTACTTCAGACTTTCATTGTAGGTGTGACATTGTCTAGCCATAAAGTTATGCCTAGCACATTGAATTACTACAGGAGAAAGGCTATAAAAACATAAGGCGGCATAATAAGTAAGGATTTTGTACGTATTCATGCGTAAAATTCGAGTAACGTTGCGCGTCGGCGTGCTCCGATTTTGACAGTTTTAGGGGACGTTTTGTAAACTCCCATTGTTCCAAGTTGGCTGTCAAGTGAAAATGTTCAGAAAACTGTGGGACAGAAATGTTTTTTCTAGAATTCTGATCGTCATCTTCATTGTCGGTAGTCGCAACGCTGGAACGCAAGGCAAACAGAGAACATAGTTGTGGTTTTCGGGGCGAATTCACCAATAAACTAATCGCGATTATATAAAACAAAACGCAGTTTGAGCGCCTAATCGAGATTATAGCTTCATTTTGCGTTTCACCACGATGAATTGAACTTAGTTTACGCGAAACTCAGTTTCAATTCTTTTGTTGTCACCCATGTTTACGGCACGGGCCTTTAAACTAGATTACGCTGAGCTCAGTTTAGTTAAACTAAGTTTTTACATTGAATGATGAAATCAGCTCTTAGTCAGTAAAAGACAAGAGCTGTATTTATACTCTAGAGCAGAAAAAAAAATGATTTACCCCTTTAAAAAAAAAACATCGTGATGACGATGGTTTGACTTTAACGACCAGAAGAAATGAAACAGATTATCCCCACATACGCTTTCCCTGTCTACAGATGAGTCAACTTTGTGACAAGAATGTGCGTAATTACTGAGTTATCATCATATCCAATTAAATTAGTTAGCGAAACTTTAAACACGGGATGTTTTGAAAGTTTCGCTAACTAATTTAATTTACGTTTACCGGGTCCGGTACCAACCGGTGCTTACAATTTTTGGCAAAGATGGAAGAAATAGTAGAAGTGAACTAAGATTTACGATTACTATCACTTAAGAAAGATTTGACATTACAGAAAGAATTGATAAAGTACTAAAAAAAGGTAATTTGAATGTGACGGAGTTCGAGGAGAAAAATTGTCTGCTTTTCATGTTTAATTTGCTGACAATAAAGCCGAAAAGTGTAGAAGCTGAACAGGCCTTTTCGGCTGCAGGCTATATTTGCAGCTATATTAGAAGTCGACTTGCAAATGACACAATTAACACTATTTGTTTTTTACGATCCTTTTTCCAAAATAAAATTGATTTCTTATAATGAACGAGTTTAATGAATACTAAGACAATTAAATATTACTATTTTTTCTACTTGATCAGCAAGTAATCAAGGCTTCCTTTTGACCACTATCTCACCTGATGGTAAACGATGATGTGGCCGAAGATAGACCACGCTTGCCTAAAAGTAACCTATTCACTCTTGACTTAAAGACCTCTAGGTTGTAGCTATCAGGAAACACAGACCCCGGCAGGGAATACCATTCAATTCTTTTTTTCCTATTTTTGGCAGCCTGTTGAACTTTTGCATCAATGTAAGAGCCGAAATTAATTAAATCATAGTACCTACTTAATTTCAGCTCTTAAAGAAATTAATTTTGTATATGCGTAATAATATATAGATATTAATTCGAGTTTTTGAAAAAAAGTACTTTAGTTTTTAATTTTTTCTTTTCAAATCGATAGTATTTCATGTACCGAATCGACTCTCCGCGGGATTATAACGACTAAAATTTAACGGTGTATAAAGTGGACCGTCACTTGTGTGAACCAAAAGTGATAGTAATTCAGCGAGTGTTCAATGTTTATTGTGAAAATTATAATCTGTAATGCTTGACAAGGAAAATAATATAATTTGATAGTGTAAATAGTTGAAAATAAGGAATTTGTTTAATTAACCAATGTTTAATATGTGTGACATTTAAAAATAATTAATTCATGGATAATAATATATAATTTATTGAACCTAATATATTTTTGCACGTCATAAAAAATGGCGTGCAAATATATTAGGCATGTCGTGAGCCATTGTTATTTAGGATCTTGCATGCATCTTGCAATGATGTTTTATCATGTTTGAACAAATAAATTTTCTCATTATTATTCCCGAACCGTCATATTCGTCGTGTTATTGACAATACATTGAAAGTTGTTTACTACGAATACATAAGTAATTACAGTTGTGCCTGCTGTTGCTGGCTCGTGACCATCATGATCAAACGAAGTCAATTGCTCGCATTGACCTCTGCCAGCCTTGGTGACATAGCATCACAAAGTGAAATCTATAACTGATAGTGATACAACCAAGGATTCTGTATAAAAAGATGGCTAATTAAAGTATTTACTTCGGTTAATAGGTATATCTGAGCTGAAAAAGGAGGCTGTTTTCGTTAACATATCTTAAAATTTTAGGGTTAAAGCATGGGATACACGGATACCATCCAGCGTCCAAACCATAGATATAAAAAAAACTGAGATGACCTTGCTTTTTTTAATCCTTGTAGGCAGCATAATTATGTAATCTAATTCTCCGTCAAACCGACAATCAACAATGATAAACTTGGTTTAAGCTCCGTAAGTTCCTACTAAGGTCGACGTACGATCGAGGCGGTAAGGCCCCTCTTTGAGGCGTGGCTGGAAAGGCCCCACGGCGTCGTCACCTTCCGTTTGGCGCAGGTGCTGACCGAGCACGGCAAGTTCGGTCCGTACCTGTACAAGATTCGTGCGGAGACGACGCCCGGGTGTCGCCACTGTGCGGACCGCCCGGTGGACACGGTGGAGCACACAGTCGAGGTGTGCCCCGCTTGGGAAGAGCAGCGCCGTGTCCTCGTGGGGGCGATCGGCGGCGATCTCTCGCGCCGGGGCTTGGTTCAAGCCATGCTCCGGAGCGAGGAGGAGTGGCAGGCGGTCGCCTCCTTCTGCGAAGCAGTAATGCTAGTAAAGGAGGAGGCCGACCGACTTAGGCAAAGGCGGACACGCCGCCGCCGCCCCCGGGTTTCCGATCCCAATTTCCGGCCACCGTAGGCGCGGGCTCGCGGACGGTGGGCAATGGGTAGCTCGCTGTCCGTCCGTCCGGTAACAGACCGGTCCGAGCTCAGGTCGTCTACGGCGCGCACCGTTCCCGCGCGCCTCAAGGAGTTGTCAGCATACTGTAGGGGTCCAGCAGGGCCGAAGCCTACTGGGGCCAAAGGTTATGTGAGACTGTCACCAAAGGCCCCAGGATAAAGGCAAGGAATGGAAAGGTAGGTTTTTTAGTCAGTAAAAGTCTGACACTGTTTCCCGCCCCACCCAAGGGCGGGATTCGTCATTGGATGATTTTTACCTACCACAAAAAAAAAAAAAAAAAAAAACTAAGGTCGACGTAAGCATGGCTTAAAAAGCTTATGGCATAATCTAATATAATCCAACACAATGTTTGATGAAGAGGCAACGCAAAAAAAGAGAGATAACACCTGAAAAATCTGTTGTCATTCGGTAATTCCGTCATTTACTCGAATATTTTACAAAACTTGTTACAGGAAATACGTATTTTCTCTTGTTTTTCTTTGATCTTTTATTACTGATTGTATGTGGGTGTATATGTTTGTCAATTTTTCATACTCAAATGGTTGAATGGTAGTATTGGATTTTTAGTACCAAGATAGTTTATATTCGGGATTAAAACTTAAACTATAATTTACAAATGAGGGATGTACTAATTTTACGCGGGCAAAGCTACGGGTGGTACTCAACCGGTATTAATATAACTTTAAAAATCAGCCTTCGTAGCAGAATGACCAAGTATATAAAGTTTACACAGATTATATACAGAGGTAATTTATCTATCTATCTTTCTATTTATAAAATGCTTTATCCTGAATGACTGATGGATCAATGCACCGCATAAACTGCTGATTGTAAAGATCTGAAACTTAGAAAGTATATTCTTTGTATGGCGGTGCCGTGCCGTAGACATGTATTGTGTCCACGCCCTAAGGGGGTGCAAAAAAGGGGGGGGGGGGGGGCAGTTTGTATGGAGAAACCAATTTTCACGCGAGCGAAGCCACTGGCAGAAGCTCTTTACTAATAAAATATAAACCATAAGTAGCTTAATTTAGTTTAGGTTGTATTTCAATCTTGATAATAATTATTAATATATTTAAAAAAGAACCTTGTCATTATCTTGCTCTTATTCCATCGGGAGCCAGTGTAATATACCTATATGCTTGCATATTCCTCAAAATAGAATTAATATAAATAGTTTTGAGAAAGTTTTCATTGCGACCGAAACTGAATTTGCCCGAACCAAAGGCAAGGCTGCTAGGTACTACGGAGAGTCGAGTGCTGCAGTGACAAATTGAGAAACCACGTGTTTCAAACGATGTATTGAATAACATCGTTTACACTGTACTTATATCAAAATGTACACTTACAAAGAATAGTACATTTTGATATAAGTACAGAAAGTTTTTCATTGCGACCCAGGCGTAATTTGCACGTGCCGTAGGCGAGTGTGTTATGGAGCCGAGTGCTGCAGCGATAATTAATTTGCACGTGTGTCAAACGAAGTTTTTCAATACACTTACGACTCGTGGGTGTTGACCCGCGCATCCTGATGGTTGACGCGCTCCTTATACGATAAATAAATTTTTAAAACACTTACTCGAAAACTGCCTTTTATTACACAACGATTAGGTTCAATATGGCATGTTTATCATCCGCGTGCTTTTTTTGAATTTATCAAAACAAGGGCTTTAAGTTTACAAGGGGTCACTGTCAAGGGTGATATTTTTTTTTTTTTTTAAAGCAAAGTGGCGGATATTTTTAAGGTTTTAATATTTAATGAAAATTTAAATTGTGTTTTTGAACAGAATATAAAAAATAAAACCAAATAAGTAAACAATTATTTGTTAATACCAACAAATTAACAATTATCTGTATTCTAAATTCAAAAAATATTTGAATTTGTATATTTTAAATATTAGGATGTACGCGGTTGAGCAGTGGTGGCCGAGTGATAACGGCCCCGACTTACGAGTGAGTTTTGACATAAAATAGCCGTTTACCCTGCCGTGGCGGCCGCGGAAAAAAAACCGCTTTGTAAGTTCTCTCCCTTAAACGTCAAAATTTATAATAAGAACTCTTCCAAAGCGCGCGCCTATCATATTTCTTAATCTTTTAAGGGAAAAAAGTGAGGCAACATACGAGTACTCCCAAGCAAATCCTGGCTTTTATGAAATAACTCGGGTTACACTTGTAATGCCATACTAATGATGCATATTCAAAGAAAGAAAGAAAAACATTTATTTGAGACTCGCACAGGACAAAAAATATATATACAACAACAATACAAAAACTATAAATAGTTTTTACAACATAAAAAAACCAATAAATAAAAGAACACAAAAAAAGATAATGTCTAGTAAATATAAAATAAGTTGGCAGTATACATATTTGTGCCTCATGTAAAGACAAATACGATGTACAAGTAGGTAAAAGAACCCTTAATATAATATTTAATTCAGAGCCTCCTACCGCGTGGTATTTGCTTGCCCTTTCAAAATCTATTTGGACACCTTTTCGTGCAACACGAAACTAGAAGGGTAACTAAAAATCTACTAGGGAAGTAAGTAGGTAGGTATATAAGTAGTTATATATTAAAGTAGCAGTGTCTGAAACATACTAAACGTTTACTACAATTACTTATTACATTTGTATAAGTAAAAACTTTTAACAATAACATAAAATTTAAAAAAATTGAAAACCCCCGACAGTCATTTTCATCAATATGAAATGTATAAAACTGGTCAAGACGAATCTAATGAGCCCAAACTTGATGGGTTAACTAATAGGTATTCCAAAGTTCCATCAGCCAGCTCCCAGTTCTAGCATTAGGTCCTTGTCATCATGAAAAATGTATAGCACTGGTTAAGGCGAATCTATATGTTGGTATTAAATAAAAAACAATCAATACCGAACGATACCGAGAAACACTGACTTCCGAAATTAAAGTTATTTTGATCAAATTTTGTGTTTTTTTTTTAGTGAAGCAAATTTTTTTTTGTAATAGTACATTTTGATACAAGTGGGGAAAGTTTGTCATTGCTGCCGAGGCCAAATTCACCCAAGCCGTACAGGCGAGGGTGTTATGAAGCCGAGTGCTGCAGTGACAAATCTCCACGTGTATCAAACGACGTTTTTCAATACACTTTCGAAGAAATACGATGAAAAATCCATCAATAATCTTCTATCGGAAAATTACGACGCATTTTTGTTCATTTTGTACTGAAGAAAATTCTCCAAAGTTACCTAATAATTTAGTTTTGATTTGATGGCAGCAGGCTTTTTTACCTCAATCACATAATCTGGTAGCGTAGCATCTAAAGGATTCTCTTCAAATCTTCTTTTTCACAACTATCACAAATGAATAAGTTAGTTAATTTTTTTTTTTTTTTGTTTTTGGCGTTGCACTATTCGTTAGTTAATATTAGATGTACTTTTTTCCCGCACATAACCTTTGCAGGTTGAAAAAGAAGCAAAGGTATCAAACCGTATACTTACATCCTAATATTAAAAATATAAAAATTCAAATATTTTTGAATTTAGAACACAGATAATTGTTAATTTGTTGGTATTAACAAATTATTGCTTACGTAATCATATCTATTTATTTTATTCTGTTCAAAAACCCAATTTCAATTTTCATTAAATATTAAAACCTTAAAAATATCCGCCTCTTTGCTTTAAAAAAAAATAATAATCACTCTTGACCATGATGAAATAGGAATGAAAAAAGCCCTTGTTTTGATAAATTGAAAAAAAGCACGCGGGTGATAAACATGCCATATCGAACCTAATCGTAGTGCGATAAAAGGCAGTTTTTGAGTAAGTGTATTGAAAATATTTTTTTTTACTTTTACTGTATGTCGAAAGTAGTCCTTATGGTAAGTCGTTCTGCCGCGGAAAAAAACCACAAAAATTTCACGGTGTATAGATAGTTAAAGGTAAATTGCTGTGAGTTTGAGAGCAGATTTAATAATATAAATAAAGTATTAAAGGGTGAAAGGATGGGGTTGTAATAGGAGCCATTCCGTAATCTTTATTGATGCCCTTTGTGTGTATTTATCTGATCATCCCAAGTAAGAGGCCCTGGAATCAAATCGGCAGCTTCTTCATGATATAAAATTTCTCAGTATTATTCCGTTTTACATGGAAAGAGGATAATCTACGAATACGTAAACATCATATCATTATCGACTCTGAATTGCCTTTACGGATCAAAACAGATTTATTATTAGGTTCATAATGCGTAAAGGCTATATATAGTCAGTCCTCATATCGCACACAAATTGGATCACAGGAAAAGTCCTAAGATTGATTGATGATACTATGAAAGTACAATGTTAGAATAGAAGATAAACAGATTTATTTATTATGTAATAAAAATCTTGAAAGTAGTCATTGAAGAACAACACTCCCATTGTAGGTGGTGATTCTTTGAAACTGAGAGGGTGTTTGTCATTCGTCTGGCCTACTTTTGTCTTTACATTTGATATTTTTATTTGCGTATTATTTTTCCTCCATCCCTAAATGTATCAAAGGCACTCGTTTGCGCTCAGTGGTTTAAGATACAAAATAAGCCAGATGAATAAGACGTTATCTCGGTTTCAAAAAATCACCCAGGTGCGGGCTAGCGGACAACTTTTTTTCTCGCGCCTTAAAAAACATGTCGAAGAAGAAGGGTCCGATGCCTACTATGGCTGCGGGAATTTTTGTACGAGTTACCATATCCCAGGATAGTAAAGAGCAACTGAAGGAGCGTGGGTAGATTTAAGTCTATAACAGTCCGAGATGCTCTCAATCCATCTAGAGAGGGAGTAGTTATTTGAAGATTCACAATCTCAAAAAAAAAAATTGTAGACAACGCTCAGCCTAAAATCACTGGGTCTAGGCATTAAAATCGATCGTCGGTCTCTTTATCGCGAGCGCGATAACTGGGTGTGGGGTCCTCGTTTCAATTGCCGGAACGGTTATAATGTGCCATTGGTTTTTTTTTTATTAAAAATTAAAACTACACTGCACACTTGAGCCACGTACGCCGATTTGTCTCCATACATTTTATATGAAAACTAGACTTCTAGAAGTACATAAGATCCACGCCACGCGACGCCACATGACGTAGTTCTACGTACAAATCAGACGTGGTTCTGGTGTGCTTCGGTCTAATGTAGTTCTAGCTTTACTACTGTAGAAGTACGAAGTTTCGAAGTTGGTGATGTCACTCCCATGCTTCGGAATGCGCGTACCTAAAGCTATTATGGTCCTGCGCTTGACCTTTCTCTGATCGTGTTGGATTGCCGTCACAATTTAATGGACTATGAGTAATAGATATAGTGCATCTGTGTTAGAGGGCTCACTATATTGCCGTCGTTATTAAAAAAGGCACAAAAAACATTTTTTTTTTCGAAATTGAGTTTAATACATAATACGAAATCAAATTTTATTCTGTATTAATATAAAAAGTAATATCTCCTACCTACCTGGCATATCTCTATTGAGATTGGCCACCGTCACTCGAAATCTGTACAGGAGGATTATTGTTAAAAGTAGATATAATATTTGCAAAACCAATTTAAGTAGCAAAAGTAGGTATCTATAGTAAATTTACTAGAAGATATTCGTAGTTATGAAGACCAAACAATTCTTAAAAAGTCCAAATGTAATAATCATCTCAGTGACAATCAATATCAAAAACTTGATAAAATATAAAAAAAATATTAGAGACAGAGCAGAGATAAGTCTTGTTATTTAACTTGGCTTCACCTCGAATCACCAAATTGCCAGTAATTTCTTATTTACTATTAACAGCCTAAGGTTTATTTTTAGTTATGCTCCTGAATCGAGTGGATGTCATTATTTAAATCATATTTTCTCAGCTTTAAG
Organism: Leucania comma; assembly: GCA_958295575.1. Taxonomy (NCBI): domain Eukaryota; kingdom Metazoa; phylum Arthropoda; class Insecta; order Lepidoptera; family Noctuidae; genus Leucania; species Leucania comma. The sequence goes on from OY282469.1 coordinate 11,148,135, forward strand.
GTGTTTTCATATCTTTTGTGGGGGTCCGTGCGGGGGATTGCCCCGCCCCGCATGCGTGCTGCGTGCGTATTCTCCGTATTATAATATGTTCTGTATTGTGTGTATGTGTAGTATTGTATGAAAAGGACATACGTGTGCGGATTTGTTCCGCATGCATTTATGATAAAATCCGCACGATAATAAAAACACCCTTATAGTTTGTGTTTGTATGCTTACATATATAAAGCCGAGTACAGACTGCTGTAACATAACATGTAATGAAAAAATTTGCCGTCCACATAGTCGCAATGTATCAGAATGTAACAGAATTACCATAGTGTGCGCCTTGCGCGTGTGAACCATGCACATGCACACTACGCGCGCGAATTCAGCATTTCAACAAGGGTTGGAACTTCGCCTCCGCTTCCGTTCGGCAAGAAATCGTACCTTTGCATCCGGTTCCGCCTTCGCAAAATTTATGCGAAGTTATAACGGAGTTTAACTTACGTCATAATCATAGAACAAAATCGTGCTAGCAGCGACGCTCGAGGATGACTCAGCCATCCGGTTGCGTGTTAAGTGTGAAATGGTCAAAAATCAGTGTATGTGTGGTGGGAGTACTAAAAATTGTTTCGTATAGTGAAACTCCCAATTTAGTAGAACATTTTTTTTTGTAAATTACTGAAGTTCATTTAAGTGAACTATGAATATACATTTTAAAGTAATGATTTTTAACTTGCAATAATAAACCATAAATTACTATTTTTCCGCATTCAATTTCGTCTCCACCTCCGCTTCTGTAAACCTCCGCATCCGCCTCCGCCACCGCTAAGATGGCCTCTGTTACAACCCTAATTTCAACTATATCAGTAGCTACATGCTCGGTTCATGCGTGCTGCGTCCACACTTATGAAATGCTTCTTTCATGTTATTTTGCATAACGTATTATAGCAGTAGGTACCCGGCTTAACACTTACCTTCTCAAATTAAAACTTCAAGGATATTTATAATGGCTGTGTGAAATTAATATTGTTATGATGCCAAGTAATATTTCACGTCAGAAAACTGGATAAAATTGTAAATATATGCTCAACTAAAGTAATTGGAGCTTCTACGAAATCGTTTGGAAATAATTACAAAATTGTTCCTTTCATTTTGTATATTCGACGGAAGTTTCAGTATTATTTTAAATGAAAAATATACACGAATAATACTGTTGAAATAAAATTTTACAACATGGGTGTTCAACGTAGGTCAGAATCGTCTTATATATAAAAATGAATAGCTGTTCGTTAGTCTCGCTAAAACTCGAGAACGGCTGGAATAATTCGGCTAATCTTGGTCTCAGAGAAGGTTTAAATGGTCAGAAAATATGGAAAAATTCATGCCTAGGTTTTGGTAATGCCCAAAGATGGCGTTTTTCTTATTAGGTGGTACGATGTTTGCCGGGTTAGCTAGTATAATATAGATATGTGCATGTACTTATAATATTTAAAAAAAGAATAGGACACTTTTCACATAGATTTTCACTAGTGTTATTAGTGAGTAAGTGAAAGCAATCACGCTGGTAAGGTGGTAAGTGAGCTAACGTTAATCCACTAGGAAATGGTGATGAGGCAGTTTGTACGAGTACTTTTTGTAAGTACTGGCATAAGGTAGTCGGTTACATCTTCTTTTACCAACTAAATGTGAGAGACCAGAGTATTACGATGACGTGGTTTAGAAAGGAAAAAGAATTTTTGAGATATTTTCAAAGTGAATTCTTTAAAAGGTGGATACTTGATGTGATCATGGAATTGTATAAGTTTTGTGTAGACATGTGTATTTAATGCTATTTTTCATTACTCATACGCTGAAAGTAGGTCTGAAGTTGCCTGAGGTTCGGGTTGAAAGTTATACTTTTCATCCCTGGGGAGAATCACTTTCAACTAACTGCTGTCTAATTATAAAAAAAAAACTAGTTCTATGTCCACATTTCTATTGAACCAATACAAATATAATATTCATTCTATTGAACCATACCACATTTCTATACTACAGTGTGATGTACAGAAACATAAATATAAGTACATATTTTTTTAAATGACTTCATTATAATTTACTTTCAATAATTTCTTTAAAAGTAACATACTCGTAAATTTGAGAAAAATATTTGTCAGTTTTTCACTGATAAAAATGAAAAATGATGGCTGAATAGCCGGTCGACCACAGAAAAGAAAAACAAAATGGCGGAAAACGATCTTCATTGGCTTTTTGAGTTGTAAAATTTTGTTTACACTTTACTAAATCTCCGATGTAAGAGATTTTGTAATTACACACCAGAGAAAACAGTGGTCGGAAACCTTTTACGGCCTAAATCAGAAGAAACATTCTTATATTCGACGACCTTTGACGACGACTCAGGTTTTTATTTTTATTTTCCTTTTATTCTTAATGAACAACACAGTGTTTGCCTTGGCTTAAGGACTTATTTAGTCCCTCGAATATTGCTGACTTCGCTCCGCTCGGACGCCAAAAGGACTAAATAAGTTACTTTCACCCCTAGGGTAAAAATGTACTATTAAGTGCTTTGTTCTGGACAACCTGGAGTTTTTTGTAGTTACTGTCACTAATGCTGCTCTACACCGTTAAATGTCGGTGGTTTTAATCCCGCGGAGGGTCGATTTGGTACATGAAATACTATCGATTTGTATAGAGAAAAATAAAAAATAAAGTACTTTTTTAAACTCCAATTAATTTACGCATGTTTCAAAATCAATTTCTTTAAGAAAACGAGTCAATGCTTCTTTAAGAAATTTCAGATAAGCAACACCAAGCAAATTGACTAGTCTACGGCAACATTTTTTTTCTTGTCTTTTGATTTCTATGTAGAATAATATTAAAATTAAAAATTTTATAAATCCCCCGAAAGTCATCAATATGAAATGTTTAGAACTGGTCAAAACGAATCTAATGGACCCAAACTCGATGGGTTTACTAGTAGGCGTTCCAAAGTTCCATCAGCCACCTTCCAGTTCAAGCATCAGGACCTTGTCATCATGAGAAATGTATAGAACTAGTTAAGGCGAATCTAATGAGCTCAAACTCGATAAATTTACTATATTAATAAGCAAACCCTGGATGAGTTTTTATCTTTGAGCTCCATCATCAGATCAGCTAAATGGTACCAGATTGTACACGAGTATTTCAAGTAATAGGTCACATATATGTTTAAAATAAAGTAAACACCCATTAAGTGTTTAAAAACCCTACCGCAGTTAACAAACGAGCTGATGACCTTGCATACCTACACAGATCTTCATAAATTGCTAAGAACTAAGTATCTCGATTAAGTCTGCTTTAAAAAAAAAACCGCATCAAAATCGGTCCATTCGTTTGGGCGCTACTATGCCACGGATAGAGACATAGACAGACAGATAGACAGACAGACAGACAGACAGGTCAAACTTATACTCGTAACACCTCTTTTCCGTCGGTGGTTAAAAACCAAAAAACTAGAAAAAACTGTTTGCGTTACGCGTTGCTTTGATTGCTATTTATACAGAAGTAATTACTTGTTACTAAGTAAAATCTTATTAAGTCTTTACTTGACGTTTGTAATCTGCATTCAAAATTCAAATTTTTGTTAACTATAGAATACAAATAGTAGTTACTTTTACTCAAATATTTAGTTTTACTTGTTTATAAATACGGGTGTTTAATATCTTTCTATTGTGTCTCTAATTACGGTATTCAAATGAATAAAACAATAAAGGGAAAAAAATGATTAAACTAATATTATAAAGGAATAAAATTGTGAGAATGTGTGTGTGTATGTGGAAGTCTTACTTCTTCAAGCTCGAACAGCTGAACGGATTTCGATGAAAATTGGTGCAAGGATAGACCATGTCCTGGAAACTATTCCAGGATATAAACTATCTTTTTACAGAACGCGGCAAATAAGTTGAACCCATTGTTATGGTTACGCGCAGCCCCAACCCTCGATTGAGACTCGAAAATCGCTTACTGCGCATTTAAGGTCAACCGCCATGATGGTTCAATTTGTGTGTCAAGTTTTATACCTAAACTAAATTACTAAAGTCTGATGTACCTTAACACACCCACACAGTCTGCTGAGTTTTTCTGAGTTTAACTTTTTTCTTCCAGCGCGACATCTACATCTGGGCTCTAGACCACAGGGTGCACCACAAGTACTCGGAGACGGTGGCAGATCCCCACGACGTCAGGCGAGGCTTCTGGTTCGCTCACGTAGGCTGGCTGGTGCTGACTCCTCATCCTGCTGTGGAGGATCGCCGTATCGCGCTGCAGCCAACGTGTGCTGATCTCCTTGCTGACCCTGTTGTCAGACTACAGAAGAAGTGAGTTTTTTAACACTCTCAACAATTTATCTGTGTAGTTTCAGTTCTTTATTTGTATTATACACGTATGTTCTAATTAGGTATTATGAAGAAAAAAACATACCGTTCAAATACATAATGTTCATTCACTCATGATCACAACGACACGTGTAACAACTTCTTTTTTTCTTAAAATCAACGTAAAGAATCACGCCTTCTAATTATAAAGTTGTCTTATTTCCAGAGTACAAAGGGCAACAATTGTAAATGTTTTTTTTTAGGGTTCCATGCCTCAAACGGAAAAAATTCGGAACCCTTATAGGATCACTTTGTTGTCCGTCTGTCCATCAAGACCCTTTAGCTCGGGAACGCGTGGAGGTATCAAGTTGAAATAAACCATACGACTATAATCAGGTCTGCAATCCCTTGAAGCTATGTAAAATCAAGAAAAAAATATATACATAATACAATATAATATTATAATATATACATAATATAGACATTGAAATATATATACATAAACGTATCTTTTTTCGCTAAAAAAAGAGATACGGCCGTTTATGTCGCAATAAAGTATAAATAAATAAATAAAACGTATTTTGACACTCTCATAGGAAATTCATGGGGTACTTCCCGTTGACAGATTAGACAGATTTAATACAGCTTGGAAAACATGAAAATCTATTAACTACCCAACATTAAAGTAACTTGCAGCAATTGAAGTTTTACGACCAAGTTCGGAACTTTGGATTTCTGAAACAGAACACTAGGTCTGCGGAGCGGAGATACGGACAAATATTAACCAATAGGATTGCACAAAATGCCGCTCCTCTTTGGTGGACAAGGAGCACGAACTAGTTTAAAAATTCATAAAAAACCGAAAAGCGGAGCGAGCAAGCGAAGAGGAGAAACGAGTGCGGGCGCTTTATCATACTATAGCCAAAACAGTCTGCATCTTCACTCTACATTACTTTCCCACTCCTCTCCGTAGCTTCGCTCCGCCCTAGTGGACAGACGTAGTCCACAATTTCGCTCTACATTACTCCTTTGCTCATCCGATGGACAAGCAGCCTAAATATATAACTACGTAACAGAATATTAGATGCAAGCATAGCATAGCATCAGCCTTATAATGTTCCCACTGTTGGGACTCAGGCCTTAATCCACCACGCGGGCCCAGTGCAAACCTGCACTGGGCCCGCGTGGTGGATTGATGTCACATGTCTTCGAATGTTTGATTCTAGGACATGCCGGTTTCCTCATGATGTTTTCCTTCACCGTTTTGAGAGCAGTGGTGATAAAATAAATTGCACAAAGTAAGGCGCCTGGCTGGGTTTGAACCCGTGACTCGTAAGACAGGGCTGTTACCACTCGGCCACCACTGTTAGATGCAAATGTAGACTTATTGTTTGTTACGTCACGTTATCACTATATAGTATAAAACAAAGTCGCTTCCCGTTGTTTGTCCCTATTTATGTTCAGAACTTTAAAACTACGCAACGGGTTTTGATGTTTTTTTTTAATAGATAGTGTGTGATTCAAGAGGAAGGTTTATATGTATAATACATGCATAATATATTTAATATCACCATTGCACTCAGTGAAGCTGGGGCGGGTCGCCTAGTGTGATATTAAACCTCTTTGACAGATATGAAATTAAACGATGATATGAAATGTGCAATTCTCGTCACTTCGTGTCGCCGACAATCAATGCAAGCTTCGAGTGCTCTCGTCACAAGGGTTTGCATTTTCATTACGATCGTGTTGCGTGTTTGAGCATATTAAAGCTTCCAGTAGATATGATACCAAGTTCTTTTTAACATAGCATGGGAGGGATAAAAACAGGACGAAAATAAGAATCCTTAAAATGAGAGAAAAGGATAGGTAGCTACATTGTATGAATCTATAGATTGTTTTTATGCTACAATACGCAAGCAATGCGTTATCACTGGTAGCACGAGTCATGGTTAGCCCCAACCGGCTTCTGACTGTCCATACATAGTTCAATGCTATAATTTATTTGCCGTGCTACAATTTTATTTCTGCATTTATTCCGCAGCCCTAATTCAGGCGGCGGAATTGTTTGAAAGAGCTAGTGTGGCCCTGGAACATTTTTTTTTTAATTATTGTTAGCGCGCTTGACTGCTATCTCATCTGATGGAAAGCGACGATACGGTCAACGATGGAGCGCGCTTACCTTGAAGAAACCTTATTATTATTATCCTTTATTTCTTTTATCACATATTTTTAACATTTTTAAATATTTTTAACATACATTTAAAAATAAAACATAAAAAAAACATTTAAAAATATAAAAAATAGTGTCCCACCGGTATCGGGAACAGGGTCCAAGCTACCGGCGGTCAGGGCTCCAGATAAAGGAACCTCCTAACAATACGAGCCGTGTCCAGGAGTACCGCTTTCTGAATCAAGCCCTTGATCCAGCTGCCTAACGAGAGCCTCCTAAGGTGTTGGTCGAGGCTCCTGGCTATTAAGCCATTACCCGACACGACTATCGGTACAATGATCGCCGAATCCACTTCCCACATGTCGACAACCTCGCGAGCCAAGTCAATATACTTAATTTGTTTATCTTTCTCGAGGTTCTCGTCATGCGGAACGGATATGTCAACAATCATTGCACGCCTCTCGGTTCGGTCCACCACCACTATATCAGGCTTATTGGCTACAATAGTCCTGTCAGTGATGATGGACCGGTCCCAGTACAAAGTGATATGACCATTATCAAGAACTGGGTCGGGCTCATACCTGTAGTACGCCACTTCCGATCCTACAAGAGAGTATTTCAAAGCAAGTTGCTGATGGATAATCTTGGCTACAAGGTTGTGCCTATGCAAATACTCGCCGTTAGCCAGACGAGAACAACCGGAGATAATGTGACGAATTGATTCTCCCGGTCGGTGACATGCCCGACAGATGTCAACCGTGCCGTCCTTCACAATAAATCTCCGGTAGTTATTCGTCATGATAACTTCGTCCATAATTGCACAGATAAAACCTTCGGTTTCCCCAAAGAGGTCACCGAAACGCAGCCAAGCTACGGACGCCAATTGGTCTACATCGGGCCTATGAAGGGCCCGGAAAAAGCGTCCGTGAAGTTCCTTGCTCTGCCATACTTCCCTGCGATCGTCAGTGTCAAGCACTACCGGTTTGCGCCAGTTCTCGTTAGCTAAGGAGAGCGGGGTGAGTCCCTTGTCCACTGCCACTACATTTCGATGCATACCCACGTCGGCAGCTAGGAAATATTCCCTGAGACTGCATACCTCGCGGTTGTGTAGGGTCTTAGCATTTAAAAAACCTCGACCGCCACACTTCCGCGGGATATACAGTCTCATCACCGACGATCGTGGGTGATGCATTCGGTATGCAGTCAGCAGTGTTCGGACTCGCCTATCTAGGGCGTCAAGTTCCGTTTGAGTCCATTTGAGTACGCCGAAAGAGTACATCAATACCGGCATGACCCAACCATTGAAGGCGCGCACCTTGTTTCCGCCTGAAAGAAGGCTATTGAAAACCTTCTTCAGGCGTCCAAAGAAACGCTCCTTCAACGATTGCTTCATGTCACTGATATTGATGCCTAGGGCTTCCGACATACCCAAATACTTATAGGTTTCGGTTGAAGAGAGAGATCTCAGGTTTATGGAATCCGTGGAATCATTATTATTATTATTATTATTATTATTATTACAATAATCTTAGTGTTAGTAACAAAAACATGATTTTTTTAAATAAAATTGACTATATGACCAAACGCTTAGCAAAAATAAGAACATGATATAAATTAGTTGGCTCGATAAAAAAAAATCGCTAATCTGACCCTAATTTACGGTTTGAAACGTGTTTATTTACGAGATTACGTTACGGCAATATTTGAAAGTTACAAAACAAAATAAAGCTTGTTATTCAAAAGCGCTTTGCAAAAACCGAAATCTTGATTAGTTACTGTTTTTTTTTTATATAAATAAAACCGCTGTTTTGGGGCCGCGAAGTCGACATAGTCCCGGGCGGAGTTCATTAAAAAAAACAGTGACTACAATCGGCCTTTAAAAAAAATACACTTGTAAATTTTACAAGTATAGCATTGGGAGGGGGTATAAGGACAGAATGTTCATAACTACTACTACTACATTATTGATCTTTAGACCCATACATTGATGGCTGAGACATAAAAATAACCTTGAACAACAATGTTCTGACGATAGTTCATATCAATCAAACAATCAATCAAATTGCTTTGTCACTGCAGATGTTCATAGAGCTTACTTAAATTGACAAACCAAGGTCATCAGGACCATACAATTTTTGTAGGAATGATCTATTGCTAAATATAATCGATTTTCTGTATATAGCGTTTACGTGTCATGAATTAAAAAATAATCTTCTTTAGCTACATCGTATTAGTAAGTGCCTGGTTTTTTTTTTTTTTCAATAATGGACCTATGTCTATCGTGGCGGGGTCGTTTATTATATAATAATAATATTGCACAACTTTCTCATAACGCCATCTAGTCCCAAACTAAGCAGAGCTTTTGGTATGAGTACTAGCCTAGTGGTAAAATAAATTAATTTCGTACATGCGTATATTAATTCGAGTTTAAAAAAAAGTACTTTATTTTTTAATTTTATCTTTATAAATCGATAGTGTTTCATGTACCGAATCGAACCTCCACGGGATTAAAACGACCAAAATTTAACGGTGTATATATTTCTAAATATTTACACACATGTTATAGATAAATTACACCCAGATACAGATATTAATGATCGTGCTCATCACACAAACAATTATTGTCTTGTGTGAGAATCGAAGCCACGAACTCCGGCATAGCAGTCAGGACCATTACCACTACCACAACCGGCCAGTCAGTTTGGAAGTGTTTCCGAGGCCCTGAAACGCAATAGGCGGGCTGGTATGGAGGTTTTAGTCAAAAAAAATCTTATACTCCCTCTCGCGTCACCCAGAGTGGAAAGAGTAATTTGACAATTACTGATCAAAAAAAAAATTCTTCATAATTACTTTTTCGTTGGTCTTTCGATCCATCCATTAACATACATAATTTTCAATACGGAAATTAATAAAGGCACAAAAGTCGTCTTAATTAGACATATACCTCTGCACGCTCTGCACTAAAATGAGCGATTCTTGTATTCCTATTTATTTACCCCTGAGTTTGTTTCGGTTTTTCTTCTCAGGGTAGTCAGCTAGGAAACGCCGGCCTCATCTAGTGATAAAAATGACAAAAAAAAAAATTTGACGTGTAAAAGTGTTTTTAAAAACCTACTTACAAAATAAATATCATTTATCATTTAAAACAATATTTTAAAGTATTGCTCAGTTCTCATTACTTCAACCTTCGAGTATCCAATAACATACTAAAATACTTCTAAAAAACATACTTCTTTGCCAAAAACACAGTGCAGTGAGAAGGAATATTTCCTTCTCACCGCACTGGGTTTATGGCTAATTTTTACACTGTCTCTTCCATAAAACTCTGGAATGAGATTCTGCCGCCATAAGGAAAAGGACGTTTCTACATGAACTACGAAACAGAGAAAAAAATAAATATATATTTAAAAAACTAAAAAATGCGCTGTGCAAAAGAAAATAAACAAAATAATAATTTTGTGACGCAAAAGTCTGTAAAAGAATTTGATCTATTAGGAATAATAATGTAAATTTTGTCTGTAACTTGTATGTAACTCAATTTCGACAAAAATGTTAGATACGTCTTTTTTCCTTATGACGGCAGAATTCGAAACAAATACTTGAAGTCCTTTAAACTTTAGTTTTGGCATTTGTCATATCTATAATATTTCGATATTTATCATAGTATTTATCAGTTTGTAATTTTAGCATATAGATTTATTTTATCATTATAAACCTGTTAATTTAATAATACCTCAATATATTTGTAATATATGCATATTATTTATTTATTGTGCATACCTACCACAGTGTTAAGCCCTTTAACCCAAAGGTTGACTGGTAGATAATGCCTTGTTGCATTAAGTGCGCCTACGTACCACTACTGTACATGAAGTTTAAATAAATAAATATTCCATGATTTTTTAATTTGTTTACTGGTAAAAACGCTATATAGGTACATAGTTTATTGGTTAGGCTCCAGCAAATATTAAAAGGACAGTGACTATTTTTACCGTAATAACACGAACCGACTTCATGATATCAAAAATAAACAACAGAATACTGTCATGTATTTCAAATAGATATTTGGCTAAAGTTTTTATTGACATTAGCTTACTATTTATAAATGGCGCGTACTGCATAGCACTGACATCGACCTAATTTTGCAGCATTCCGGGTTTTTGCCTAATGTTATTATAAATATGTATGAGAAACATAATTATTTTATATTTGCAGACAAGTCTTGATCTCATTTTAACGGTAATAACCAAAAAATTAAAACAAATGCATGGGATAATGTTGTAGCTTTATCTGTTCTATCACAATACAAAGTTACTAGACTTATATAAAAAAAAATCAATACTTACTATTTTTTTTTATTAAATTACTACTAGCTTCTGCCAGAGGCTTTGCCTGCGCGAAAGTAAAAAAAAAATCCCAAGGAATTATAGTACATTCCCGAGATAAAAGTATTATAAATTTTGTTTCAAATATGATCTACACGTGTGCTAAAATTTATCAAAATGTATACAAACTACACACAAATATATTTGACCCAAATACAAACTTTCGCTTTCATAATACGAATATTAGTGTGAAGTGCCTGGATTTTCTCGCTACTGGGACAATCCAGCTGACCTCTCCTACATCTAGAATAGAAATGAGTAGAATAGAATACTTTTTCAATACACTTGCTCAGAAAGTAACTCTTATTGCGCTGCACTTAGGTATATAATGGCACTTGTTACCAAACTGTGACATTTTGATTACCATTACGCACTCGTGCGGTAATGTAGTTACAACCTTTTTGTTAAACCTTTTTGATCCCAAACAGAGTTTTTTTTTTACTTATTTCATGTAATTTCGAAATATTATTTAATTATAATTTATTATGTAACATTTGAAAAAAATCCTCAATTTTAGACAATAATAGCTTCTGGTCGCAATATTTATCCCGTGACATTCGATTCACGTGAAGAAAAGTATCATATATCCTACGAGTATGTCTTGGACATGGATAAAGGACTTTCGCCTTTATAATATTACTTTCATTTGCGTCAATATATTCTAATAGGTGTGTGTAGGAAAGGTCACCAAATCTAAGAAGTACCGTTTGACGTTTTATACTTTTGTAACAGAAATAACTTTGTATCTTCATATAGGAGAAACTCACACTTTATCTGTTATTTTTGTCGTAAAACCATTTTTTTTTAATATGCTAATAATCCTGAAAATCTTCCAAATATCCAGAGCAAATAAATACCGGAAATCAGGTACTAACTAAAACACCACGCACCGGTCTGAAATCAGAAGAAAAACTTTTGTAAATATTTTCCATAGTTGTCCCATTAGACTAAAAACTTTTTATTTCGAATTTAACAAACGAAAGGAAGCATACTGAATCTGAAATTTTTAAAAAGCATACTTCAAGCGAAGTTCTCGTTCAAGTAACTAAATAGAAACTTAAAAAATATGGAAAGAGATTCACATTACTGTCAAGTCCTGAACATTGTAGTATCTATATATAAAACTGGCCAAATGCAAGTCGGACTCGGGCACGAAGGGTTCCGTACCATTAAGTAGAAAAAAAACATTTTTGCTGTATAATACCCTGCTAAATATATATATATTTTAATTTAAATTTTACTATCTATTAGTAAAGTTAATATAAAATAAAGTATTTTATGAATATTTCAAGTTACCATTTATTCATCAAGCAAAAATAAGCAAAAAATGGCGTTTTTTTATGGGAGCCCCCCTTAAATATTTATTTTATATTAATTTATTAAAGTAACAATACAACTAAGAATTTTGTGAATATTTTAAGTGCCTGTTGCCATTGATATTGAGCAAAAACGACAAAAAAAAATAGCGTTTGTTGTATGGGAGCCCCTCTTAAATATTTATTTTATTTTGTTTTTAGTATCTATTGTTGTTATAGCGGCAACAGAAATACATAATTTGTCAAAATTCCAACTGTCTAGCTATCGCGGTTCTTGAGATACAGCCTGGTGACAGACAGACGGACAGACAGCGAAATCTTAGTAATAGGGTTTACTGTTTGCCGTTTTTACCGTTTGGGTATGGAAACCTAAAAATCAATAATTTGCTGTTATTACTCTCACTCAAGAACGCCAGCCGTTCTTGAGTGAGAGTAATAACAGCTGATTTTAATAATTCTTATTTTGTTTTATATATTTTTTGTAAGTGTAATATACATTTTTTATTATTAATTTATCATAATCATATTTATCTTTGTTTCAGGTTCTTCATTCCAATGTTCGCGTTACTGAACATTGGGCTTCCCATCTTTGTGCCCTGGTACTTCTGGAATGAAACCCTGGTGAACAGCTTCATCATCAGCTTCGTGACGAGGTTCACTATCACGCTGAACATCGCTTTCTGTGTCAACAGCTTCGCTCACATGTGGGGCAACAAGCCTTATGACAAGTACGTTATATTTCAATAATTATAATTGAATATTTGCTATCCTTATATAGCGGCTGTTATTTCTTCGTTTTTGATACTACATTGTCCAAATATCTTGAGGATATTTTCGGAAAAAGGTTTTTATGACGGTACCGCTTCTTAGAAAACCTGTTTTAATTAAAAATGTTTCTGATTTTAAATAAAGCTTTCAATCAGATACTTGAAAACAGCCTAAAATAAGCCCGGGTCAACAATTTTCATATTCAAAAAATTTGTCATATCTATAATATTAATAATTCATACTAAATAATATTATAAATATGAAAATAATTCTGTCTCTTCACTAGCTATTTTTATTCTGACACTGTTGATTTCGCTGGCAAAAGCTTGTATAATTATAAAATTTGGATCTATATGACTCCCTAATAGCTTAAGGTTGGATTGTCTTAATCCTTCTTACACTTCATTGGGTTATTGGACAGTTAAAATCCTGCGGCGTAAAGAACATTCAAACTTAGGCCCCTTATAGTACACTTATTTTAATCGCGCCGACGAAGCGCGTTTTAAGAACGCACGTTTTCTGCGGTGTAGATGCCTTGCTGGCGATTTTTGCTTTTTTATAAATTCAAACGCATGTAAAACGTGATACGGACGCCATACTGTCGGCGGCCATCGACAACCGACGCCTTTGTACAATTGATGAGAAGTCTCTGACTTGCTACGAGCGACTACAGCGTATCTAAATCACTGTATCTGCACGTATATGCGCGAAAAAAAAAAAAAAAAAAAAAAAAAAAAAAAAAAAAAAACGTATATGCGCAGTAGACGTGCGTTTCTCGATCCCCCATGTGCTTAGGTTACAAGATTGCGTTCAAATCTAATTTGAATTTACGTTCATATAGGTATGTCACTAGTTTAAAAGTATGCATATATCGAGAAATTCAATGAAGATTACGTTCCGGGACTTGACTGATTGCAAATGATATAATATGACACTTCGAAATCCCATACATTTTGTCATACCGTCTACAGGCCATAATATGGTAGTATATTGCGTATATTTTTCATTTTTCGATATGACAAATACAGCTACAGACTAGACGTAGACGTTTATGGTTTTACGCCTGTCGATGTTGTGAATGTGTTGTTTTGGTGCAAGCACTGCGTATGTGTGTGTTGAAAAGAGTTTTTCGTAACACCCACAAACAAATGAAGTCGCTTGATGCGAAATTAAATCATGTGCTTCCTAGGAATACTATAGGCAAGCAACGGCTATCACCGGTTTGCCATATTACATGAAATAACGTTCGCCGCCCTTAGCGGCGGTCTGTCCCGTAAGGCGCTTTGCACATAGAGCCACTACTGCAGCAACTGGCAATTGGCAACTATCTGGCAACTAGCTATTTACGTATATTTCTACTGGACTGCACAAACATAGCAACTCGAGTTTCGAGTTTCGGTGATCGTCAACAGATTTTAGTTGCTGTAATCGATGAATAAGTTAGTTCCTAACTGCTGCAACTAGAAACTTCCTCAACCGTCAATCGCTACGCGTCGAACGATTTCACACCCATCCTCGCCCTGTCCCCGGCAATGGCAGTGTCGCTATGAAAGTTGCTCACAGAAGCCTTAAATTGCGACACCCGTAAACATATAGCAACTATCAACTTTTTACAGGAAACTTTTAAAAAGTTGATAGTTGCCTCACTTAGTTGCTCCATGTGCAAAACCCCTTAATTGCCATTGAAAAGGGTGGATCCTCCGACCAGACGGTTGTAGTGTCGACCACTACCCGATAGTCAACGAACTGGTGTTTTACAGTTGTATAATGTCCTAATCACGTGGAGAACTTTGAAACCGTGATGCAGAATTTTAACTCTTTTTTTTTTTTCTTACGTGGCGACGTAAATGTCTGTAAGATACTCGTACATCATTATCCAATTTAATTTAGTCGCTTCACACACAAACGCCTGTATAATATTGTATCGTAATGATGTTATTTCCACCCATTTTGTTACGGTTTACTATCCATAAATGCACAAAGTATAATATTACCTCTTTACGAGCGATATCGTAAATTGCTCATGTTTTCCGTACTCTACAAACAGAAAAATATTATTGTGATGGTTAAAAAGAATATTGTGAGTTCACACGTTCTTTTTGTTTACTTTAATAACGTGTTTTAGATAGGTAAGCCTGACTAGTTGGTCTCCCGGTAGCAAGCGCGACTTCTGAGCGTAAGTTCCTGGGCTCAATTCACGAGTCAGGCAAAATGTGCTATTGGGTTTTACCATTAGCAACGACTCAGTAGCAGCAGTGAGACATCGCCGTACTTCAAAAAGCATGTAAAGCCGTTCTGGCCTTGCACCTGTCCTCCTTTCGGTCGGGTTTTCAAACTATAAATGTGTCTACAAAAACAAGGCCTAGTACACTTCTTGTGTTGGCGCACACGCTTATGCACTATAATATGTTCTGTATACTTTTTTTTTTTTTTTTTTTTTTAACGTAGGTAAAATCATCCAATGACGAATCCCGCTCTTGGGTGGGGCGGGAAACAGTGTCAGACATTTACTGACTAAAAACCTACCTTTCCATTCTTTGCCTTTATCCTGGGGCCCGTGGTGACAGTCTCACATAACCTTTGGGCCCCAGTAGGCTTCGGCCCTGCTGGACCCCTACAGTTTGCTGACAACTCCTTGAGGCGCGCGGGGACGGTGCGCGCCGTAGACGACCTGAGCTCGGACCGGTCTGTTACCGGACGGACGGACAGCGAGCTACCCATTGCCCACCGTCCGCGAGCCCGCGCCTACGGTGGCCGGAAATTGGGATCGGAAACCCGGCGGCGGCGGCGGCGTGTGCGCCTTTGCCTAATGCGGTCGGCCTCCTCCTTTACTAGCATTACTGCTTCGCAAAAGGAGGCGACCGCCTGCCACTCCTCCTCGCTCCGGAGCATGGCTTGAACCAAGCCCCGGCGCGAGAGATCGCCGCCGATCGCCCCCACGAGGACACGGCGATGCTCTTCCCAAGCGGGGCACACCTCGACTGTGTGCTCCACCGTGTCCACCGGGCGGTCCGCACAGTGGCGACACCCGGGCGTCGTCTCCGCACGAATCTTGTACAGGTACGGACCGAACTTGCCGTGTTCGGTCAGCACCAGCGCCAAACGGAAGGTGACGACGCCGTGGGGCCTTTCCAGCCACGCCTCAAAGAGGGGCCTTACCGCCTCGATCGTGGCGTGCCCAGCACGAGGTTGCGACAGTCGCTCTCGCCATTTCACCATGAGATCCCGCCGGAGCTCTGTCCGCCATGCCGCGACTTGTCGCGGCAGCGGAGTTTCGCCCCGACGTTGCATCTCCACGCGTAAGTCATGCATGTGTGCAAGGACTGTTGCCTCCAAATCCCATGGTGGTAGGCCAGCAAGGAGGCTCGCTTCACAGGACACCGTACGGTATCCGCGGATCATCCGGATGGCCATGACCCTCTGGCAGGCGGTTAGCCGGGCCGCCACTCGCTGTCGTAGCGATGGCGCCCACACCGGCGCATCGTAAAGGGCCATGGACCGAACGATGCCTGCGTAGAGCCTCCGGCAGGAGGCGTCTGGACCCCCCAGGTTCAGCAGGAGCCGCTTGAGCGCAGCCCCAGTCGCGTTCAATCTGGGAGCCAGACGTCGGAAATGCTCCTTGAAGTTCCACCGGCTGTCGAGGACGAGTCCCAGGTACTTCATCGTCGACCCGACGCCGATGTGAACTCCTCCTACCGTTAATTGGGAGCCCGGAGGTGGCGCGCTCCGAGGGCCGTGAAAACACATGGCCTCGGACTTGTGCAATGCCACCTCGAGTCCCAACTGCTGTATCCTCTCCATGTTCTGTATACTTGGCTAATCAACATTGATAATTGTCACCGGTAAGTTAGTTATACAGTAAAATAGGCATACAATAATACATACTGGCTGTCTCGTTGGTCTTCTAGTCGCCAGCGCTACTGTTGAACATGTTGTGTGTTGATTTCTGGGTCAAGCAAAGCCTTGTTGTGTTATTCCATCTGAAATTAATTCATTAGCAAACTAGATTCCGAATTTGAGCCGAGTTGACTGGGCAATATGATTAAAGATATATGGCAAAATGAGCCTACTAATGACACTTGTTTGCATAAACCTTCAAAGAATAACCTTCAAAGAGAAACCTTCATCATTTGACCTTAAAGATGATTGCTGGACGTAGGCCTCCCATAAGTATCACCCGGTCCTGTGGGTTTTGCATGCATTGGATTCTTGCGACCACCACCAGGTCATCGTTTCATCTTGTAACAGGACTTTCGAAGCTGTCTTTCGGAATGCGGCCACCAGAGAATACGGACATCATATAGGACATAACGTATAGCACAAATTTTAAAAGCACATTAATCAATCAACGTTGTAACAAGAGATATACAAATAAAGTAGGTACACTATTTCTACTATATCATTTCTCCAAGCGATCAATACCCAAGCGATAGAATACTTAGGTACGATCACTTAGCAAAATGAATATCGCGATAAAAACACCTGCTCATAGGGAATAATGGATTCCGCTTAGATACAAAGCTATGCGAGGATACTAGACACTTGTTGGTGTAAATCTGTAGCGACATCTATGTCGTCACAAAAAGAACTAATCCTGCATCGCGCAAGTAAGATTCGCGGCGCGATTGGAACACATAGAACAAACCCGAAATCATCTATCGGGCAGTAGCCCACCAGATATAACACCTGTCTGGTCGGAGGATCCTCCCTTTTCAACGGAGGCATGTGGGACTTTACTCTCTGTCTGGTGGGTGTAGAACGAAGAATAAAGTTGATGTGTGAAGAGGTAGGTAGTGTGAAGCGATAAGTAAAAGTCCAAAGTGCACAAGAAGAAGAAGAATGAAAGTTTATTATCACACAGAGACACAGGTTCACACAAGAGTTCCACTAAGAAGAGATAGAAGGAGTGGTAGAAATATAGAAAGCAGATAGGCAAAAGTAAGCGAACATACATAAATATTACGCGCGGCGAAATATACGTAAGCATACGTTAGCGGTAGGCTCGGCAAAACGTACTTCGTGACGTCATCATCACTTCCTCAAGCTTTCGAGCAGCGAGCCATACAGCCAGCACCTACGGCTATATGGGTATCCTGACCACCAGCATGCCGACTTGGTCATACCTGGTCATCACCCTCAGCCTCATCAGCGACCTTGGCTAAGCACCTGTACCTTCGGCCAGTCACATGAAGAGCCTTGAAGAACCTCTCCTGGTCGACGACAGCAGTCAAGCCCTACGTCGCACAGCACCGCTCCGACTCACTGGAGCCTGCAGCATCATATCCCGACTCACTGGGATAGCACCACCCCGACTCACTGTGGCATCACCGCAGACAGTTCCGACTCACCGAGAACTATGCGGAATCCGGTTCCGACTCACTGGAGCCAGCCGCACTACTCCGACTCACTGGAGCCTGCAGCATCGTATCCCGACTCACTGGGATAGCACCACCCCGACTCACTGGGGCATAACCGCAGACAGTTCCGACTCACCGAGAACTATGCGGAATCCGGTTCCGACTCACTGGAGCCAGCCGCACTACTCCGACTCACTGGAGCCTGCAGCATCGTATCCCGACTCACTGGGATAGCACCACCCCGACTCACTGGGGCATCACCGCAGACAGTTCCGACTCACCGAGAACTATGCGGAATCCGGTTCCGACTTACTGGAACCAACCTCCATTGGCTTGGCACGCATCACACGACGCATCAAGAAGCATCAAGAACCATCGATCTCCGATCTCCGGAGGGGAGTGATGTAGCGACATCTATGTCGTCACAAAAAGAACTAATCCTGCATCGCGCAAGTAAGATTCGCGGCGCGATTGGAACACATAGAACAAACCCGAAATCATCTATCGGGCAGTAGCCCACCAGATATAACACCTGTCTGGTCGGAGGATCCTCCCTTTTCAACGGAGGCATGTGGGACTTTACTCTCTGTTCACCACCCCCAAAAATCCAATATGAAATAAAAGGAATTCATGTCACTAATGGCTACTGAGCAAACTACACTTTACGCCCATCTCAGAGTGCACTAAAGTAACAGTTTAAGATAAAATTAGAGGAATTGTGTAGCTCGCCGTCCGATAACGACCAAACGCGAATCGACGGCACATTGTGTTCTATGCGCACTTCAAAAAGATGTCAGCAAATCTGAAGGGACCCAGCAGGGACGATGCCTGCTAGGCAATGTGATTGTGGGAATGTTCGAAAGAGTTCTTAGAACACAATAGGCAGACGATATCTAATTAATTTCGTACATGCGTATTCGAGTTTAAAAAAAAGTACTTTATTTTTAATTTTCTCTTTACAAACCAATAATATTTTATGTACCGAATCGACTCTCCGCGGGATTAAAACTACCAAAATTTAATGGTGTATAATGTTGATAAGAAATCTCTCGAAGCATTTAGTTAAATGCTGGTATCTTCCGCTTGTATCCTCTCATTACAATCCAATGCTGTAGAATGTTCGAGGGTACGCAAACAAGTTTCAAACCTTGTCTAATTACTGAAGCCCCAAGCGAGCGCCTCTATTACAGTGTTCAAAAGATTAATATTTTGCTTAACGTTACACTTAACGTTAAATTAATTAATTAGTCTACATTCACATTATAAAAAGTGAAGATTTTTATGTTTGTATTGAACAACCTCAAAAAAATTAAGACTGTTTTTAAAAATTCTTTCATTTATAGAATGCTGATTTAGCACTAAATGATATAGCCTATACATATATTTCTTATTTTCACGGAGGCAAAGCCGTTGACATAAGCTAGTTAATTATACTGTTACAACTACTTAAAATCACTTAAAACCAGCATCCTATCTCTTCAAACACAAACCAAATTCTAGGGCTAAGGATTTAGTGGTCTAGACGCTAATAACAATAATCCTTGAACAAGTATTTACAAAGATTATCCAAATACCCAGGAGATATTATAGTTTTAAGTGTCTGTGCAAACACTATATTAGAATAATACAATATTATTAGAATAGACTATGAGCGCAATAGTAAGCGCATAACTTCTGAATATGTGCAACGTCAGGACTAACTTTGGATGTCAGAAAATGTGCAATAATAAAAATGACAGAGAATGTAGAAGAGCTGCAGGCAACGAATTAATTACTCTTTATTAGTAGGTATATCCTGGTGTGAATTTAGGTTGGGTAGCTAGTATTATTATAACATAGAATTTGATAATAAAACTCATTACACTAAAATTATAAAGGCGAAAGTTTCTAAGTGTGTATCTTGAGTTTAATAAAAGGAGGATGCCATTAATGAGCCCATCTTCAAATAGCTGTGTTTGTTACATCTTCAGAGAGGTATTTTTGAGCTAAATAAAAGTTACTATGCCACCAAATTTCAAATCTCATCCCTTCAAATTTATTCTTTGTTTAAAATCTAAGTTTTGCCTATAACCAAGAAATACTATTTATATATAATATTATATTGAATTTCTGTCCTACAGTAATAAATTATGTAGTTTGTTAAGTTTTTCTTTTTTAGCAACCCTCGCGCACTCTGCACAGTAGGCATGAAAATGTACTGACGCCGCCCGGCTCTCTTAGCGAGGCTAATGCAGAAGAGTAAAGCACGCGTGACACGTCACGATCGTCCTGCCGCGTGCTAACAAAAATTCTTTTCAAATTCTTTCTTTCCTGCCCTCAGAAAAAAGCGAGTGACAGAACAAGACATTTAATCACATTTATAAAAAAGAAGCTGAATGACTGAATGGACTAAGCTTTTATTCAGCTCAAAATTACCTATTCAATGATATTACACACAACTATTGGAAGGTGGGCCCAGAGAGTCTGGTACAAATCCTTTTTGTCAACCAGACCGTACATTTAATTTAATAATTATCAATAAAATGTGGTAATTTTCGCCTGAATTATTAAGGGTTACAAAGTAACTTAACGTATACGTTACTATTCGCAATTACGCACCCAAGTGAAAGATTTCTATTTTTGTACAAGCCTATTATTATTTAACTTGCAATGTATGTATGTATTTATGGAACTATTTTTGTACGGGTGGAATCTTACAACCCAATTTTGAAGCAAATATCTTCAACCGATTGAGGTGAAATTTTGTATACACATTTGGTTTGAATGACAATGCATGATTAGCTATGTGACGTCATTCAATTTTGATTTTTCCACCATTCGTTTTACTAACTACTGCTGATCAAAAACTTGTTTAATTTTCGTAACATATGCAAATAAGTCACATCCTACCGAGAATGACACTAATATTATAAAGGCGAAAATTTGTTAGTGTGACGGGTGGTTTTATGAGCAGTGGTGATGAAATTAAGTATACAACGTAATGCATCTGGCTTGATTTGAACCCGTGACCTACAACTCGTAAGTCGGGGCCGTTACCACTGGGCCAGGTGGGCCAGGTGGGCCAGGTGGCTGTAGACCAGGACAGGGACAGCTGTAGACCAGTATAGGCTGAATATACCTAATATAATAATAAATATCCCGAATAATTAATTCATGGTTGGTTGATACTTAAATAAATGAACGAAGTATTTATACTAAGCCTATGTACATAAAAACTAAACTAATAATGCATGCTAAACCTAACTATGTACATATTATACAAAAACACAAAATACACTCAGGCACCGAAGTACTCCTCCACATCGCTGTCATCCGGAAACGTACCAAGAAGACTGGCAGCATTAAAACGTTGAATGGCAATTCTGATTCTTTGGGCAAAGAATGATCAAGGTCGGTCCTCGGCCCTCTGGTCACGCAAAGTGTCGATCAAGCGATGTGAAATTTCCTTATAATTAATTTGTATTTCTTTGGCAGGTTCATAAAGTCGGTGGAGAATAGCCTCGTAAGCCTGGCAGCTCTGGGCGAGGGCTGGCACAACTACCACCATGTCTTCCCTTGGGACTACAGGACCTCGGAGCTCGGCAAGATGAACGTGTCCACCGGTTTCATCGATCTGTTCGCCAAGATTGGATGGGCTTACGATTGTGAGTATTTTATGTAATTTTCGACGTGACAACATGGTTATCTTCCTTGTTTACGGAGACGCGGCGCGTTGGGCATTTCATCGTACATTGCAGCAGCGGGCTGCGTCATCGCTCGCGTAAACATAAACATGTGGCAATGTACGACGGACCGCCCGACGCGCCACGTAACGCACCGCGTCTCCGTAATCGAGCACTTAGTCATTGACAAGATAGTTAATATTTTTCTTAAGCAAGTGACGAAAACGACGAGATGAAAAAAAAGTGTTACGCCGACCCCAAGTACTCGTAATATGGGATGAGGGCAAGAAGAAGAAGAAGAAGAAGTACCAATGTGATTTTTTATATTCATATATACTACAGATAGTCTAGTCAGACGCTAGAAAGTCTGACTATCAGCCTGTCCAAGGAGTAGGTATCCTTAATCAAAATTGCAGTACAAATATCTCTAGATGAGCTAATTGAAATTGAATGAAATAAAAAAGAACTATGAGCAAAAATACGGGACGCGCGTCCACACACTGTCTGCTTTTTGTACTGTACTGCACTTGCGTTCACACGAGTCTAGCCACAAGACAGAAGTGCGAGAAAGGTGATGAGGGAGCAAAATGCCCCGAAAAAAAAGACCGGTGAGCTATTAATTGTTCTGCCTTGGATGCTGTCAAGACAGTACGGTACCTCTACCATGAGTTTTAAGCAATAGTATTCGTCGCTACTCGATATCGACGCCGTAAATATTTTGTATGGCAAATTTTGGTTTTGCAAGTGACCGCTAGAGGCGCTGCAAAATTTACCGCTTTAACTCTCGGTGTCAGGGTTTTATTATTATTATTTGTATTATTCTCTCGGCTCGCGTTTGAACACTATCTCACCTGATGGTAAGCGATGGAGCACGCTTGCCTAGAAGTAACCTATTCACTCTTGACTTAAAGACCCCTAAGTTGTAGCTATCAGGAAACACAGACTCCGGCAGGGAATTCCACTCTTTAGCTGTAGGTACAATAAATGTATTCCCAAATCGCTTTGTACGTATGGGTGGAATGTCCACCATGTACCTGTGGCGCATCGCCGTACGTCTAGTAGTCCGTTGATGGAACGGACTTGCCGGAATTATTTTGTGTAATTCCAACGCACACTCCCCGAAATGTAAACGATAGAAAACCGACAGGCGAGCTACTCGACGTCGATGCCCAAGACTTTGGAGCTTCGACTCAACTAGTGCATCATTACCAATGATCTTAGCTCGCTTCTCAATCGACTCTCTTGCATCAAGCTGGTACTTGGCAGATTCATCCCAAACATGAGAGCAGTACTCCATACACGATTGAACTTGCGATTTATAAAGGTTAAGCAGCTGTATGTAGCTGTGCATGAAACACCGTCTCACCTTTGCTAAGATAAAAAAAAATTGATTTATCTTAGGATTATAAATTACCTATTTAAAACATAGATGAAATCGATTGCTCTATGCAGGATTTTTGTGACGTCACTTATATTAGTGATAGATGTCGCTACAGATGCTGTATCTGTATTGAAAAATATTCTGAAAGCCATTACGTTTTATACTCGTACCTTACATAAAAAAATAGACCTATTTGATTTGTTTCGCCATCGAATTGTGAAGGCGGCACAGTTGCGAAGGCTTCTGAATAATAAGAAATCCGTCAAAGTGACGACGCCAGAAACCACGACGACCAGTGCAAATAGCTTTGAAAATGGTAAAAAATTTAAGAAAATAGTAATAGGATGAAATCCATTAGAAAAGGAAGAGAATATATCAAAAATGAAACGAAAAATAATATACGGGTTATCTGAGTTCAAAAAGTTGATGGGAGTGCGTTTTTAAGGGTAAAAAATCGTTTATCTAGGACCTAGGAAAAAAAAAAATAACCGAAAAACTTGTAGGTAATAAACTGCTCTACAATTTTAGTATTTACATTTTTTTCACATAACCTCAAAATCTATGTGAAAATTTCAAATAACCAAGTTTTTTGGTTTTTTAAATAAAATCTTTTAATTTTGCCGGAAATCGAGATAAATCGTCTTTTACCCTTAAAAACGCACTCCTATCCACTTCCCGACCTCAGATCGCCCATAAATTTATTTTCCTATAATTTTTGTTATATTCTCTTTCTTTTCCAATGAGTTTCAGACTGCTACTATTTTTTTGGTTTCAAAAATTATCGGCACTTGTCTAACTGTAAAACCTAGAACTAGAACACGCAGTGAATTTTATTTAAGTACATAAAAACATTCGCTGCTTCAGTAGTTTGTTTAGAGCCTAGAATATTGTTATAATCAGGTTCACTTATATTTCACCAAAACTCCATTGACATATTTTTAGTTAGTTAACCAATGTTTCATACACTATTTATTTCCAGACAATTCATTCCGTAAACGTTTTGACAAATGTTTCTCTTAATATAATATGTTTCGGATGATATTAAATCATTTGTACGTACATTTTTATTTTATAATTTGACGTGACGTAATATGATGACATTCCTCAATCGTTCCTCTGTTCAAGAGGGCAAATTCTTCGTACAAAATATATTTTCAATCTGGACATCGAATAATCTTGACATCAAGTGATCTTGACATTGCAGCCTGGCAATCAGAATCTCATATTTGAACCACCGCCTAAGTTTGGCAGACCAAAATCGAAGCAACGCCCCCAATCGCACCCACGTATTTTATTACTTAGGTATCGGGTAAAGTAAAAATAACTTCCAAAAATATTTGTACTCGATTTAGCGACATCATTTGAAGTTTGAAAAACTGGGGCATTATATTTGTCATCCATATATTCGAGGAAGTAAATAAATACAGAATTTTTTACAAAAATTGTTATAAAAAACAGACATTTATTATTTTTACCGACTATCCTATAGAAGTTAACATAAAACAAAAGCTTACGATTCGAAAAGTAAGCTCTTACGAATACGAAAGTATTATCCGATAGTGTTCTACCATTTCGTTGAGATTAATTTCAAATTCTAACTAAGAATTTAATTTATGGAACATCTAAAATTTCTTGAAATAGACAAATTCACAGTAACTAAGCGATCCTTCAATTAAATTGCAACATTAGATATCTACTTAATTTGTCTGAAGACTGGTTTTATACTATGCTTGGTTAAAAATGCTGATAATATAATTCTACCTTAATTCGATTTAAATCGAGATTGAAACCATTAATATCACGGCACAATGATTGCTGAAAGTCCCAAAAAAAAAAAATATCGCTGAGACTACATTCCTACCAAAATCACACTAAAATTTTTAAGGCGAAAGTTTGTGAGGTTTAAGTATATTTTTATGTTTGTTACTCTTACCCGTGGGAACTGCAATTTTTTTTAAATAAAATTTTGTATACGGCATACTCTGGAAATTTTCCTTGGGATAATTTTTTACTGTAATGCGGTCGAATCTACTGACAGAATCTGGTAATATTATTAATTTGAAAGTAACTCCATCGGTCTATCTGTTTGTCTGTTTGTTGCCTCTACATGTCTTTACAGCTGAACGGATTTGGATGAAACTTGAAGCACGGGTAGGCTATTTGTTAAATTAGAACGCAGGTTTTTTATTGAAGGTTCGAAAGAGTTTTAGAGGTATGTGAAACAGGGTTTATAGTACTGCAACCTTTCATTGAATAGGGAGGATCATCTGACCAGACGGGTGTTAGGTCTGGTCCAGACGACTACCCGATAGTTGTTTTTGGGCTGTCGTATATGTTCTAAGCGCGCGGAGCCTTAACACCGCGAGTTCCTAAAAGACGTCTATGACCCTATATGTAGCTTTGGAACGCAAAGGGCAACTGAAAGAACAAAGGTAGATTTTAGTCAGTTGCATAATACGGGAGAAGTTTTCTGATGATTTTCAACCTAAAAAAAAGCTATGCGAGTTGAAACTTATTTCAGTAAGAACCAAAATTGCTTGTCTCAAAACACAACAGTAAGGTAAATTTGTTATCTGTGCATCCCAAAGTATTTATAAAAACGAGCGACTTTCACAGATATTGTCCTGTCCGAAAGCTAGCTTATTGTTAGAAAAAAAAAAGAGAATTGAATTGAATGAGTTTTGATAGCTATCCCCAGCCATAAATAAAGGCTAAGTGTGACAAGGCCAAGCAGTTGTACAGTAGTGCTATTCTCTAAGAAAACGCAGCGCTGCCTCAACGGCGAACACCCAAATAGGATACATTGAATTAACAATCCAATGTATAGGAACATTAAGTTGACAATCCAATGTATCCTATTTGGGTGTTCGTCGTTGAGCGCTGCGTTTTCTAAGAGAATAGCTTCACAGGAAGCGGCTCACTGAAGAGAACTGGAAGCTGTATAAGAAGCTACGAAATCACTGCAGTTGTTGGTGCAGAAATGCGAAATGGCGCCACTTTCACAAGCCATTTGATAACTTCAACCCAACACAAGTATGGCAATTTATAAAGACTCTTGGTATTGACAAGAGCTCTCCTGATAAGATGGACCTCAATGCCTCCTAATGCGTCCTTTTCTAAGTCACCAAATACACTTGATGACCAAGTGAAATCCGTCCATCTGCGGATAATCTCAGTGACCGACCGACACTAGAAAGCTGAAATTTGGTACCAATATGTACATTAATCGTGTGGATGTATTATGTATAAATATACATATATAAAAACAAATGAGTTTCATCATGAACTCTACAGAATAGCATTACAGTTTGACGTGGCCGGTTCAAAAGTAGACCCCGAAGCATGAAGTTAGCTTGCTCCTATATAAATAAGAAGTAACTGAACCCCATTCTATTTTTAGAGCACTTAATTTAGGATAATGCAGAATCAATGAACGTGACGTGTACCTTTTTTGCAATCTCATAAGTAGGTACTTCTTTGGTAACATGGCGCTTATTTTGTGGCGAGAAAATATTCGAACAAAAACATTTGATGTTAGGATGTTTTTGAATACTAACGTCAAATGTTTTTCATGAAATCTTTTTCATTATACCCACGCAAAACATATTTTCACATGCAATTTAATGTGTACATTTTTGCAGGTTACAAAGGCGTATTTTTTTGGCAATTATTTTGAGATTTAAGAGATTACAAATTTACCTTACTGGTAGTATTTGGAGACGCTATCACAAATAATACTCGTATTTACCTAAGTAAGTTTCAGCTCGCATAGCTTTTATAGGTCTAAAATCATAATATGATTTTCTTTAGCTTTATTTTAGTATAGTAATCAGATGTTTTAGAAACTTATGCCTTTGCCAATGTCAATGGGCAAAAAACATTAGAACGCTATCTGCCAAATCCACATATGTTACTTATTCCGAGAACGTTCATACATTTGGTTGTACACGCTTGCCCGCATAAAAGTTGGATCGGCGTTTATAGCAATGATTTTATCTGATGCTTCTGCCAGAGATAACTCGACACCTATTCATGTGTTATCCCAACGCGTTTCTCCGTAGTCGTCGCGTAGCATATTCGTAGCCAGTAGCCATTTCGTAGCACTATCGTAGCCAGTAGCCATCTCGTAGCACAATCGTAGCCTGTAGCCATTTCGTAGCACGTTCGTAGTCCATAGCATAGCACTAAACTCAGTAAAGGGTGGTTGCTAAAGCCTTTTACTTCTTGCAATTAAAGATAAAATAAACTAGTGCGAGCCGGACTCGCTCACCAAGGGTTCTGTATAAACTTACCAATGAAAAAAGTTCAATTTCCGAATCGAGTCTCGTATATTTTTCCGAATCGCAAAATTTTTTTTTTTTTTGTAATGTGAGAACAACGGCGAGGAATTTGTTGGTAAAATTATTAAGTGCCTACATATAATGCCTGCAAATTAATTTACTACTTTTTATCAAATCAAGTTAATTACTATTCTTAGTATCGGAAAGAAATCATTATAATTGGAAACATAATTGACTAGATTTTTTACGTAATCAAGGTATAATCATGGCAACGTACGTATTCGATAATCATCCTTTAGTTTTTTTTTCGGGCTTGACTTCGTGACTTTTGGCTGAACTGAACTTTTAATGTTGCCATTAATATAAATCATGGTCAAGTAACATAATACGCGTTGCTTTCTTTATTTTTCATTAATATACTTAGAAAATACATTTCCACATCACACAATAAACATAAAAATTACTGTTTGTGCTTAGAATAAGGTCATTATTTATAATGACATAATATGACATTGTAGTGGAATACGAGAAGCACATAACCAAAAAAACATGGCTTTAAGACATATTAACTGCAAGCCAGCCTAATGAGTTAAAGGAAAAGAAAACATGACATTATGACATGACATCTTGTCTCATTTGTTTTTTAAAATGTATAAGGAGGTATGTATGGAGGAGGTAGGTACATAGATATTATTGACATAATACAGCGTTAAATTTTGGTCGTTTTTATCCCGCGGAGGGTCGATTCGGTACATGAAATACTATCGATTTGAAAAGAGAAAATTAAAAAATGAAGTACTTTTTTTTAAACTCGAATTGATTTACACCTGTTCGAAATTAATTTCTTTGTACTGAATCGACCCTTTGTGGGATTAAAACGACTAAAATTTTACGGTGTATACGTAATTTCATCAACTTTAAAACTGTGAGTGACGGCAGATTCCCGAATGAAATTTTGCTGGCATATTTTTTAACGTCATGTGATGAAAAATGTACAAAGTATATAGATTAAATTTCCAAACAACTTTGTCTCTGATGTTACTATTAATAGACTCCGTGTATTAAAGATATTCCAGTTTAAAGTTGATTAGATTACGTATAATATTGGGTCAATAATTTCTACCTCCTTACGAATTTTAAAAACGCATTTTTGAACGAACATCAAGATCATGTCATAAGATCATGTCATGTTTTTCTTTTTCTATAAGTTATTAGGCTGGCAGTCTTAATGCCATACTTTTTTCTGGTGATGTGATTCGTATTGCACTATATTATCATATTGTGTCAGTATAAGAATTATATTCTAAGCACAAACAATATTATTATTATTTTTATGTTTAATATCTAATTTATTTATTTGCCGAAATGTATTTTCTAAGTATTTATAATCAATACATAAAGCCAAGAATGTTATGTTATTTCAACAAGAGTTATCTTAGTGGCAAAATTAAAAGTTCAATTTTGCCAAAAGTCATGAAGTTTTGTTGTGCATGATTGTATATCCTCAAATGTAAGGTTTCTTTCTCATTTTTTATGTATTCGGTTTGCTGTAAGAAAACCCAATTATGGGTTAAGCTCGCCTATGTACATCCACTGACCTTTTTATTGTGTTGTTAAAACTTTATGTACAATAAAGAATAAAAAAGAAAGGAGCCAAGCTGGCAAAAAAAAAATCTAATCCATGATTAGTATTAACTATGATGATTTTTACTTATTATGATGATTTTTTGCGATCGTTAGACTGATCATTAGTTTTATTTGATAAAAGTTAGTCAATTATTTCGCTGGTATTTATCACGGTAACTTATGTAGTGACTTAATCAAGTTTTACACTAACCTTGTTTTACTAAGACCAATAGCAAGGAAATAATTTCCTTGATGATGGAATAATTTCCTTGCCGTTGTTCTTTGTCGAACTATCGTTAGTGTAAAACTTGATTCAGCCAGAACAAACTTTCCCTTCATTCCAAATTTTACTTAACATGGATGGCACATACTGGCAAATCTCCATAGCCGTCAAGTCCATAGCATACCTATGAGTAGCCATCTCGTAGCATTACATGGATGAGACATTAATACTTTAAAAACTTTAAAATAAAATGAAGTCGAGAGTGAAGTTGAAGCCTCTTGAAAATATTCACTTTATGATTTACATCAACAAGGGTTTGGTTACTAGAATTTCATTTATTTTCTGACAGTTTGGATCCACTTAGTATTGACATTGAAAGTTTGCTGAAGGGTTTTTTGTTACTAGTAGACAGCTAGTAAAAAACACAGTGTTTACTTATTATAATTTTAGCCTATTACAATCATAGGTTGTCTGAAAGGGACCTCTGGCGTCCTGGAACGCAAGGCAAAGAAGGAACATAGGAGTGAGTTTTATTGGCTCTGCCCTAAATTGGAAGATCATTGGATGATATAAACCTAAAAAAAAAGCCTTATAACAATCGTTTCATTCTTGTAAACGTGTTTTCTGGTCCATTTTAACTCTTTGAGGTAAAAGTGTTATTTAAAAATGGAACCTTGACTTATTCACACAACAATGACCTATACGTCCTAAAGCCTGCTTCGTCAAATATTAAAAAGCAATAACCATATTTCTTGTTTCAGTAAAAGCCGCTACATACGACATGATTGCAAAGAGAGCAAAGCGAAGTGGCGACGGAACCTTCGGCGAGGCGGAGGAGCCCTACCCAACGTCAGAACATTGTCATTCCGAGTGAACATTTACTATGCATCCTGCCGAAGATCACGAACATTGTAAAATTATTGTTATGAAAATGTTGTTATTTTGAACGTGCAATGGAGACAATCCACCTTTTGTTTTTATTCTTCTTTTGTAATTTTAAACATCCAATTAAAAGTTTTTACACTCGTATTTATAAACAAATAAAACCAATTACTTGAGTAAAAGTAACTAATTAAGTAAGAATTGGTGTTCTATAGTTAAGAAAAACTGAAATTTTTAATGAAGATTTCTAACCTCAAATAATAACTTCACAAGAAATTACTTCATCATATCAGCCGAAAGACGCCCACTGTTGGACATAGGCCTCCCCCAAGTGTCGCCACAATGAACGTTCCTGTGCATCTCACATCCATCGGATTCCCGCAACTCTTGCCAGGTAATCGGTCCACCTTGTAGGAGGCCTTCCAAAACTGCGTGTTCTGGTACGCGGTCGCCATTCCAGAACCTTTCGGCTCCAACGGCCATCCATTCTGCGAGCAATGTACTTTGCCCACTGCCACTTAAGAAATTACTTAGCGATAAGTAATCACTTCTTTATAAATACGGGTGTAAGTTTGTGTACAAAGTGACATTCTACTAGGGATATGACGCGGCTGGGACAGTGCGTGTCTCTGGTTCGATTTCCGCACAGAACAATGAACATTTGTATGGTTTACAGAATAATTCTATCTCACGATACAGCACTAGTTTATAATGTTGGACGACGTTCTTTAACCCATTAAAGGCCCAAATTAGCTATACGGTCAAAGTCCTTTGCCACCATACTTTTGTCTATTTACGGATATACACCCCTATTTTTTAATTAGTACACAAAAAAATGGGGCTCAATCAGTACCCGTTACTGATCATATTTGTGTAGTCAGAAGTACAAAAAACGAAATCCCAAAATTGTCCACGAAAATTTGTCATTATTGGTAAATTCATAATTAAATCATCATTCATAACAACTACTACTAGAAAATACTAAGCGCAGTGTTTTTCCATTTTTACTGACATTCTTTCATTCATAAACAATAACCTGTACAATATTTCCATAATTTGAGTGAGATTTCGGGATATAAACAAACGCTCATAACTTTGCTGTTTATGAATATTATGCATTGAGAGTTTACTTAAATAATAACAAGACCTTTTCTAATAAGCCCTTTATGTATTTGCCATAATTAAAAAATAGTGGTGTACATCAGCGAAAAAACGTACCCTGGGTGCGGATAAATACGCATATGTAGTTACGTAAATTCAGCATCCTTGAACATAATTTGCCGTCTATAGAAATTCTACTTATCTACTCGTCACCAGCAGGCGTCCTGCATTGAAAGTAATAGAACCCATAAGCAAAGCTGTGTACTAAGTTTAATTACTAAAACACAAGGGTTGAAAAGCGAACTCGCTCCATCTAGCAGATCCCTTTTATTTTCATAAGAAATCCGATTTAAACTTAAATCGACTAAATTTAGCGTTAGTTAAACTTAGTTTGTTTTTGTTGTTAATTATAGTTCGAACACGAATAATTTTCTCAATCAGTACCCGTTTAATTTAAAACTCAGATAACGAGTGGTTTGTTAACATGTTCAATGAGTGATTGTAGAAAAATTACCTTTACAATCTTATTAAATCATAAAACCTAAATTATATAAAACTATGCAAACATTTTAACATTAAAATCTTTACATATTTTATATAATTTTGTCTTAAAATAAATATAATTACAGTACTTATACTTCTAAGTAATAATATGTTTTGTTATCATTGTGGCATAATAATATATGTGTGTTGTTATACCTAAGCTACCGTTTTGTTGAAGTCCCTATACGTCAGATTTTATTGACGTTAAAACTTTTGTTAATTTAATTGAACAATCATTGGTTGTTTGTTGAAGATGAATAATAGTAAAAATTATATTAAAATGTATATTTATTATTTTATTGTTATATGCTTTAATAAGTAAATGTCCATCTAATAAAAGTTACCCAGATATACATGAACAAATTTATGTACTTTATAGTAATAAGCAACACTTCTCAAGCAGTTTTATTTTCATGCAACTGCTACTGTCTATGGAGTCAACGACCTCTGGAGTGGTAGCTATTGACATAAGAGTTCATTGTTTTTCATAAAATATCTTATTCGCGAATTTTGCTTCGAAATTTAAATTGACCTTGTATTTTGTCAACTGCGTAGTATAAACTTTTGTACATTAGGTACTTATTTGATCAAACAATATGAGCTTATAAGTCGAGTTCCGATAAGTAGATTAGGAGCTATGAGGGAACAGATGAACATACTCACATACATACATACATACATAGCCAGTCAAAATCATAACCCTCCTTTGGTTTTGCCGTAGTCGGGTAAAAATTACTATAACTGTTTCCTGTAACTTCAATGTACAATTTTCTCAAAATCGCAATAGTTTGCGCTTATTTGACAGATCTATAAATCATATTCATTTGTCCAATCAATTGTGATTTTTAGTGGAATTTTTAAAATAAGTACAACTATTTTCTTACCATATTTTTGTAAGTTACGTGAATCAGGGCGAAAAGTATATTTTTGTAATATTGAATCATCGAGCAAGAAACATAATCCTCCTTCTATCGCATTCGTGTAAAAACAATATAAATACCTTCAATACATATTTTTATATAAATTAAAATTCTCTGTATAATGCCCTTTTTCGATTTGTAAACTTTTGAAGAGATTTAACAGACAGGCAACTTTATATACCGAAAGACTTTTTGTCACTTTTGTTTATACGGTTTCTAGTTCGTATTATGAAGTATTAATGCCATCACGTCCGTTACGAAAAAGGATAAACTCTGACACTCACGTATAGCTGCGTCTCTTTCTTGCTTTGTAATCATGGTGGCAATAAAATGTCATAATAAATCACCTGCTCTTAACTTTTACTTGCCTAATGTTGATGCGCTCTAAACCTTAATTATTACAATCATTACTAGTTATTAATTTGCAAAAGTACATTTTTTTTCTACATGTGTAAAATGTGGTGATAATGAATAGAGTTTAAAGTATATTTTATGTGATATAGTAATTCCATACTTATATTTATCTACCTTTGAAATATACCATTGAGAATATGAAATCGTTTTTGTTTTTTTGTTATAGTCACAATAACAAGGCATGGGATATATCTTTAGATTAAATTGAACAGGAAAAAATGTATAAAAAAATAGATACTATAGAGACAAGGGTCCAATGATTAACATAGTGGATGTTAAATTAGAGTGAAGCATATTTATACATATACTACTACCCAGTAGCCAGGACCAATTTTTTATAACATTATTGAAAATATTAACAATTTGTTTTCGCTATTGCCTACTCGTACTATCCCATTTTTTATCCATTGAATGCCGGAATTAATCATCAAATCCTAATCAGTGGCCTTCATACAAATGGAATGCTACGTAATGACACCTCGGATACCAATTTATAGAAGGCTGCTGTGGTATGTAATATTGCGTTGGTTGGCACCACTAACTAACATTTATTTTATCCAGATTATTTTGCCTACGTGAGGCCGTGTTTACGGAGACGCGGCGCGTTGAGCGTTCGTCATAACATTGCGGGCCGCGTCATCGCACGCGCGAACACAAACATATGGCAATGTACGACAACCTCCCAACACGCCGCTCATCGCGCCGCGTCTCTGTAAACACGGCCTAATACGTAGTCTGTAAGTCCGTCTAGTATTATTACCGGGTACGTAATATTGCTTAGTTGGCATTCAATGGTTAAAGGAGGTGGATAAAGTTGGTCTATCCTGAAAATATTGATATTTAAAACAGATCATATTATGTATTAACGTTTCAACATTTCAAAGGCGATCAAACTTTATTTACGTCCCGTTAATTTAATTTCTATTTCGATGTAAAAAAAAGATACTCGTAAATATATTAAGCATGTCTTACACACAGAACAGATGAAAGAGGTCTTACACATCATTAAAGCAAAAATTTTGCTTTAACGTGTACAAGAATATACATTTTTGTTGAAACAGCCTTCTGAGATTTCCTACAAACGTGATCCTTAGGCAACCTTAAATATACATCAAAGAAATTTAGAAAGCGATATCTTTCCTGAACCGCCAAAAATTGGCCTCTTTGCCTTGAAAAAAGATTAATGACTTCCTCCAAAATCAAAATTTTTCGTACGTGTAGGTTTATGTTTGATCGCTATCTCACTAGATTTTTAGCAATATTGTGGTCGTCATTCTATCCTACTCTATCCTAATCTGTCCTGCTCTACCCTCACCAAGAAGTAGAGGATTCGCTGTGCAGCGCCAGTCCGGAGACCAAAAGTTGAGAAGTACCTGAAACAGAAAGAAGAGTACGAGCATGCGTTAGACCAAGTAAAAGTCGAGAGCTGGAAGGGATTCTGCGAAAAGCAGGATAGGGAAGGCCTATATGCATATACCAGCTGATTCGTAGAACTGAGAAACGAGAGGAGGATTTGCCGATGGTGAAGGACGACCATATTCTAGACACAGAGGGCTCAGCGAGGTATCTGGCAGAGACTTTTTACCCAGAAGACCGTTCGAAGGGGGATAACGAGGAGCACACGTTCCCCCCTTCACTCTCGACGAGCTGGAGCAAGCTGCCTCCTTGTTCAATCACAAAAAAGCCCCCGGTTCCGACGGTCTGACAGCGAACATATTATGGGGCCACGCGGTCTGTCAAGAGCCAGAATTAGTTCTGCGCTTGGTGAATAAGTGCCTGGCGCATGGATACTTTCCGCGGTCCTGGAAAGAGGCAACTGTCATCGTGCTCCGCTAGCCAGCTAGAGATGACTACTTTGTAACTACACCACCGGGGCATTTCATGTGAAGTGGACCACTAAATAATATTGATGTTTCCGATTTTAGTAATATTTGAGTATTTTATACATGTCTATGTTCTTGATATAAACATAATATTTTTATCGTATTTCGTACGATTTACGAGTAATGAGGCTTTGAAGATTTGACAAATTCTCAGGTATGCGCTACTTCGAATAACAATACTCGTTTAATTCTTAAGCTGGGTAGCTTAAGAAAGTTGAAATTAAATAAATGAAGTAATGGATTATATTAAATTATGATGGATTAGTCAAACAATTAAAAGTAAATTTAAAATGTTTAGTATTAAAATTTTAGTGCAAGATATTAACTCTATTATATATTATATCATGCACCTCAAAACACAGAACCACACTGCCTTGCAGCCTCAAAGGTCAGTTTGTAGTATGAGCAAAAAAGCGGTTTCGAGAAAAACGCGAAAAACACTGACGCCGTTTTTTTTATAGTAATAATATTGTACGGCAAATTATCTATGCCAAGAGGATAGGTAATAACAAAGAATGAATTTTGAAAAATGAAAATTAATTTAGTTCACTTTTACTCACTTTTGTTCAATTTTTATGTTTTGAATTGAAAATAAAATGTATTTTTCTAAAATCATATCTGTTGCTGCATGCAAGACAGTACACAAAATATGTAAATTAAAATGCAGTAAAAATACTTGATACAAAAAAAAACACTGGTGAATATGCTATTTTGCAGACTAATTTGCAATACTAGACCGTTTTTTACTGTTTTTTAATTTGTATCTTCAACTCTACCTAAGAACCTTTTCCTGACCATAACAAAAACAACAAAAAAATAATTAGCGAAAT
Organism: Leucania comma; assembly: GCA_958295575.1. Classification (NCBI taxonomy): domain Eukaryota; kingdom Metazoa; phylum Arthropoda; class Insecta; order Lepidoptera; family Noctuidae; genus Leucania; species Leucania comma. The sequence goes on from OY282469.1 coordinate 11,184,210, forward strand.
CGTTCCAGCCATTCTCGAGATTTGCGCTTAGCAACACATTCATCGATGCATTTCTATATTATAGATAGAGATAATAAACCGTAATCCGTAACCGTGTTCAGTTAAATTCGGTGAAGTGACAGGTCGTAAATGCTAAAACTGCATTTTAGTTAGTGAACAATGAATCACACGATGTTGTATTAGTAAATTTGGTTTTTCGGCCAAGTAAATCATCGAATCAAAACTTAGGTTACACAAATTGCTTCCTTATAAAATGCCCGTTCAAGTTCAATATTTAGCATAAAAACGTAAAAAATCCTAAGGCTTGCACGGCATAGTATATTTCATCTTATTTTAAGATCCTGTTGCCGAGTATACAATTTAATTAAAACCCAACATTACAAGATAAATTAGGTTTACCAGCTTGCAGAACATTTGTGCAAACTACTGTTTCTACAAGAGAAACAAAGGCAATACTGACTCTCGTGCTTATACTGAAATTATGCAATTCTACAAAACTACTTAGAACGGTTAGGTAAACTTAAAAGACGCGCGCGCGTAATTTACACAGGAAAATTACATATTGCAATTGAATATCTCTCAGAGTTTATTTACGCTGTTCCAAAATTAAAATATAATCATTGTTTTGTATAATTACTAACTGAAAGATTTTTATTAATTTATTTAACAATTCATGCACACACAATAATAAAAGAAAAGAATACAGAAAAAGAAAAGTAAGTACATAGGTGATGCTTATTTCTATAGAAATCTCTTCCAGCATACCTGCGAAAGGAGAATTGGAAAAAAAGAGATGTAGACACCGTGGGTGAGGAAAAAAAGAAGAGTACAAATAAAACAGTTATGCTATTAGTCATGTTAGCTAAATTTTTAAAACAATGTTATTTACTGGCTAATGTTTTTAAATTCTAATAAAAATGTTTTAAAATGTGTTGTTTTACTTCGGAAGCTAGTGTAAATTGATACATTGTGTTCTTTTATATGAATTGAGATATACTAACCCCTATTTTGAGTTTAAAAATAGGAGTTAGTATGTCTCAATTAACAAGAAAAAAAAATCGTGATGCACCGACGTCAAATAAAACGGGACAAGGGCAGGAAGAAGATGATGATGATTTTGAGTTTAAAAATCCTCATGGATGTCTATTATAATGGATGTCACGGATGGCTAGTGACAAAAAAAAATCGCTCGGCGTTTTTCAAGAACTTTTGGCAATTGAGCTTTTTCATACTACTTCTTCATAGTACTCCAAAAAATCAGATATCTTTCCATATTTATGTATGTATGCTGAGACTAATTTTATTTCTACTCCGTTGTAGAATAAAAACTATATGACAATGATTTTGTTAACTTCAAATTATTATGTATATGATAACTAAACATTTCTGGCCTTAAACGAGCTAAGATTCATAAAACAGTACAATTTGTCATTACATTCCGTAATGACAAATAATGAAAAGAATCGTATTTAGATGTTCAAAGTTACTGCCTGTGTATGAGATCTTGTTGAAGTAACAAATATAATAATTGCTAGCGATGTGTATGGAGGGATGGTGGACTCATGACATAAAACCAGATATTTGATCTGTATTAAATCGTTATGTTTAGGGTGTTTTTATTATTATTCGGATTTCATCACGCATGCGGATTTGCTTCACATGCAGAAAATTTTATAATGCAAAAAAACGCGACGCGGATGTTATTGCATGCATTACAATAAATACTTGTATGAAAAGGCCATTTGCGGAGGTTACTTTTAAAATTAAAAATGTTAATAGTCCGGTAAATTTAGACATCTAAGGTTAGGTACAATAATTTGCAAACAGCTGAAAATTGGTAGGATTGTCCAAAACACCACCATAAGTGAAATCTAAAAAGTCCTCATCGATCCAAGACCTGGAAAAAAAATACATACTCAGGGTCACAAAAACGAGTTTTTCGCGATAACGATAATTTTTATTAAAAAATAGCCTAGATAAAAATTGTAGATCAGATAATCTCTCAGATAATCTGCAAAAATGTCTTAATTCTTTTTTTCTTTAGAGGCACCGTTTTAGAGATATTATATCTAATGATTCAAAAAGTTGAAAAAGGTAGTCGTCATAATGTGCACACGTTTTCACGCCACCTTTGAGGCAGTGTACTTAGCGCGTTTTTAGGGTTCCGTGCCTCAAAAGGGAAAAACGGAGCCCTTATAGAATCACTTTTTTGTCCGTCTGTCAGTCTGTCTGTCATATCTGTCTGTCAAGACCCTTTATCTCGGGAACGCGTGGAGGTATCAAGTTGAAATTAAAACTATTTATTTATGTCTGTGGTCCTTTGATGCTGTGAAAAAAAAACTTGAAAGATAACGAAAAAAATAGGGATGTTTATGTCGCAAACAACGTTTCGACACTCTCAAGGGAATCAAAATTCATAGGCTACTTCCCATTGTCCTAGAAATTTGGCATGAAGCAAGGTCTCATAGCAAAAATATAAGGAAAAATCTGAAAATCGTAAATTTGTAGTTACGTCACAAAAAAGAATAATCTTTTTTACGATTATGTCGATTACGAGTCTTTCATTTTTTAGCTAATCGCAAGAAAGATTTTTAAATAAGAAATAGAAGAATGAAAATCTAATTAATAATATACTAACTAAAACTATTAATAATATTTGCATCAGAGTTTCTCTAATACCTTCTTGTACCCATTTCTGATGATATGATCTAAATTGTGATGTTTATTTTGCAAATATTGAGATGTGTATATTAATACAGAAACAGACGAAAACTTAAATATTAACTATTTATACTAAAGCTATGATCTAAATAATGTTCGAGGCAATTAGTTTGGTGTTTTAGTTTTATTTCGTTGTAAAGATAAAAGTTCCTAAAGAAAATTTTATAGCAACAAGTGGTAATAAAAATACATTGCTTTTAACAACGGAATATGTAAACATAATAAATTCATGTGGATAGTCTAAAGCGCAATTTAGACGGTACGAGTTTCTCGCCTCGAACATACGAGAATCGTAAGAGCATAGAAAAAATGTCATCGTCTAAACACATACCTAGGCGGTGCGAGTTTCTCGTCTCGAACGTACGATAATCGTAAGAACAAAAAAGTTTCTTCGTCTAAACATTCATCTAGACGGTTCGAGTTTCTCGACTCGAACATACGATTCTCGCTAGAGTGGACGAGCGAGAGGTATGACTTGCCTCTCGCTCGTCTACTCTGGCGAGAACAAGGATCATATAATATCCTAGGGGCAAACTGGATTGATTCCGGAGCAAAATTACACACTCTAAAGTGTACTATATTTTCATGTGCATTAGGTTCATATGTTTCATTGACAAGTAAAAGAAGAAAAAACGTTCCGAGCAAGACAACGAGAAAGAGGTGGTGTGTCCCTTTCTAACCTCTATTTATAACTAGGGTAACCATAAATTTACTATATATGTAAATTATTAATATTTATGTCATTGCAGCATTTTAATATTAATTGATGCTGTAGAATTCTAATACTTATGGACGGCAAAGTACCAGTTATTCCTAACTATTTTTGAAACCTAAAAAAATAGTTGAAGTTACTGAGAAGTCAAAAGTAATTAATTTTCAATTTTTTTAAAAATATTTTTAGTGAATAATATTTTTTTTTTAGTTATAAAGAGAGTTTTAGTAATCTTACTTGAGACTCCCCAGTTAAGAACAGACTTTGGAACCCATGACATAAAAAGAGATCACAATTCATGGTGTAGCGGAACTTCTTTTAGTTCATGATAAAAACTCTTTAGTGTAGCGTTTAAAAAAAAACATTGTATTATATGTCATGCCACTTCCCGTGTAAATTTTCACCTTAAAATATATTACGAATTACAATTTAATTTTGTATTAATTTATTTCATGAAATACTCGCTTCACTGGTGACCTCTGAAAAAAAAAAACACGATGAGTCAACAAGGGATAACGCGTTTTCTGGTTCATTCAAGCCAGCATATTATTATACAGGACCACATAAGGTACTAGAGAGGGGCGACAAGGTGTTCAAACTCCTCTTTAACGGTAAAACAGTCACAGTATCGGTAGACCGACTTAAACCAGCCTACATACTTCAAGACTCACACACCACAATAACACACATCAACGCACACACGCATAGTGAACACGGACATAAACAGCCTACACAAGATACACAAGTCACCAACTCAACACCGGCGACCGAAGACGACAATATCAAAAGGACACGGTCAGGCCGTAGGGTACGGTTCCCTGACTACTATCGCCTTTGACGGTCTCAAGAGGGGGGTGATGTAGCGGAACTTCTTTTAGTTCATAATAAAAACTCTTTAGTGTAGCGTTTATAAAAAAACATTGTATTATATGTCATGTCACTTCCTTGTAAATTTTGACCTTAAAATATATTACGTATTGCAATTTAATTTTTTATTAATTTATCTCATGAAATACTCGCTTTAATGGTATTAAAGTTCAAGATTCAGTTCTTTAGTAAAATTAGTTTTGATCGACGACTTTTTTTGTGAAATGGCCCGTCGGTGGTTCGTACAGCTACGACAATCGCGTATTTAATTCGGCTAGAGGTATAGACAATGCGTTCGACGCTAAATCCCCATGCGTGCGCTTATGATATTCGTATTTAACCTTTCGTCCAATCATCATCATCATTCTAGTCCAAACACGTCCACGGTTGGACACAGGCCTCCCCCAAATGTCGCCACAATGAACGGTTCTAAGCGTCGCATCCATCGGATTTCCGCAACCTTTACCAGTTCATCGGTCCACCTTGTAGGAGGCTTTCCACGTTTCACACTGTCACCACTCCAAATCCTTGGAAAGGTGTAACTGGTACTTTACCGTCCATAAGTATTAGAATTCTACAGCATCAATTAATATTAAAATGCTGCAATGACATAAATATTAATAATTTACATATATAGTAAATTTATGGTTACCCTAGTTATAAATAGAGGTTAGAAAGGGACACACCACCTCTTTCTCGTTGTCTTGCTCGGAACGTTTTTTCTTCTTTTACTTGTCAATGAAACATATGAACCTAATGCACATGAAAATATAGTACACTTTAGAGTGTGTAATATTGCTCCGTAATCAATCCAGATTGTCCCCAAAATATATAAGATCTTTGGTAGGTATAGACAAGTCGAGATTCTCGAAAGCAAGCAGTGGTGCCAACTTAGCACTTTCAGTGCTAGATTTGGCACTATTTTCACAAGGCCAGCACTGAAATCTAACATACAGCACCTAGCACTGAATGTAGCACTATTTAATAGTCAAGCGAAATTTTCTAATTCCAGATAATAAAACGAAGACACGCCATGTATATATATGCATTCGTATTTCACATAGATTTATTACCTTTGGAATTACACATAGATAATTAATAAGTTTATGAGTTTTTGGCGGGATAACTTCGAGTGATGTTCAGTGGGTGTTTCAATTCTTTGCAAATTGATTCCTAGCGGATATTGTGATGTAAAATTAGTGTAGTTTCACATAGCAATAAATTGGAATAAATAAATATAAATAAAAGTATATAAATTAATTACGTATATCAATTATTTATATTCGAACAGGACTTAAAAATGTTAGCAAAACTTGCCACTCGTATGAAATTCCCTAAGACCTTATTAAAAACATAGTCAAGAAAGATAATCACGGACTTGTAAATTTTACCCTTCAACTTGAGTGGCATCCGTGGGTCACAAGTTGTTGCTGTGACCTGTCGCCATTTCATCCATCCGGCGTTGATCCGATGTGTTACGTCTCGGTTTACCTCACCATCTCCTTGAACGAGCGACCCGAGGTACCGAAAGTCGGAGCAGATTGGTATGGGCGTTCCGGCGAGAGCTAAGGGCACAGGACCGGAAAGACCGCCGAAATCGCAGAACAAGTACTCCGTTTTGGTTCTACTTATTTTCAGGCCAACACTACTCTACTGTATGGATCAGAATGTTGGGCTGTGAAAAAGATGGATGAAAAAAGACTGCATGTAGCGGAGATGAGAATGTTGAGATGGATGTGTGGTGTGATGAAAATGGATAAAGTGAGAAATGAGTATATTAGAGGAAGTTTGAAAGTGGCGCCAGTGACTGAAAAGTTGAAAGGAAATCGTTTGTCTTGGTATGGTCATGTGAAGAGGAGGGATAAAACACATGTTACTAAAAGAGTTCTGAGTTTACAAGTAGATGGATGGAGAAGAAGAGGGAGGCCGAAGAAGAGATGGATGGATTGTGTGAGGAGTGATATGAAAGAAAAGGAAGTTAGTGATAGTGTGACGGCTGACAGGATAGAGTGGAAGAAAAAAACGTGTTGCGCCGACCCCAAGTAATATGGGACAAGGGCAGGACGAAGAAGGAGGAGTCAAGAAAGATAATATCTTTCTTGTCTATGTTTTTAATAATGTTGTAAAATTTCAGCCGCCTTTTTCAACATATTATGTTGAAAAAGGCGGCTGAAATTTTACAACCATCCACATCAACGGCGACGGTAGTAGGTACAAGAAGAAAACGATAAAAACAACTGCAGAAATAGATATTGACATTGACAGTAAATATGAGTGGTTATAGTATTAAAATAATAGTTGTAACAGTTTTTAAGTATGTCAAAGAAAAGTTAAACAATTTTACTTATATAATTTTATTATTTTATTTCATATAGCACTATTTTTGGAAATCCATAGCAATCTGGCACTTTTTGGGAAGTTTTTTAGCACTCACTGGTGGTATAGAGTTGGCATCACTGAAAGCAAGAATCTTCTCATTATATTTTTGCCGTCTAAACAGCCGCAGGACATTATCGCCTAGTGATTATTGCTTACGAGTCTCGTATGACATAATCGTAGGTGAGAATTTGTTTCTTACCTGTGTGTAAACACTTTGATACGATAATGTCATGGCGATTATTGCTTACGATTATTGCGTACGATTTTCTCGAACAAGACGTTCGAGAAACTCGTACCGTCTAAATTACGCTTAAAGGTATCGCTAAAAAAAACATGAAAAGAAAAATCTGCGTAATTAAATGTGCATTTAGACCTTAAATTAAATTAAAACAGCGAAATATAGATGACTCACCTCTTTCTTTTTTAGTCGGAAAATCATCTAAAGACATCTCCGCGGGGCAGGAGATAATTACAGACTTTTACTGAATAAACACACACTCCCGTTCTTTTTTTGCATTCGTTATAGGACCCTGATATTCACTTTCACATTACTCAATTACTCATGGCCCCAGTAAGCTTCAAACCTTGTGAACCCTTCGTTTTGCTGACAACTCCTTGAGGCGCGCGTGGAACAAACACTACGCGCCATCGACTTGGGCTCGATTCGGACGGTTACCGGACAGTCGGACAGGGAGCTACTCATTGCTTGCTGTCCGCAAGCCCGCGCTTACGGTGGCCGGGCGGCCACCGTAGGCGGTATGGGGCGTGCCCGCCGTTTACTTACGCGGTCGGCCTCCTCCTTTGCAGCTTTGAGATATTGTCGCCACCAAACTCCCCCACGAGGATACGGCGGTGCTTTGCCCACGTGGGGCATACATATGTAGTATGTAGGTATGTAGGTGACACCCGGGCGTCGCTTCCGCACGAATTCAGTATAAGAGCCTCCCGAACTTACCGCGTCCGGTGAGGACCTGCGTCATGCGAAAGGTGAGGACGCCTTGAGAGTGACTCGCCTTTAGCCCGTAGACCGCTGAAATTGTGCCAGTTGTCACGATTTCACATCAGTCATGACGAACACACACATTCGGCGTCTGATGCTATTTTGCTCGCACGACAGCGCCGAGTCTTATCTCTGTCCTTGTTTGTCTATCAGAGACTACAGGTAGTGTAGATGGTGAGTTTCGACTCCAAATTTTCTGATTGCGATGTTAGAGCGTAATGTATCTTCCCATATAACATTTCAATGATATAGACGCACATTTTTCTTATTCTGATTTCGAAAGAAGACATTCAGTAATGAAAAGGTTTGAAAATGTGCATATAACTATTGAAACTGTCTTAAATCACAAAGTAGCCTCGAGTTTGATTAACCATCGAGAGATTGCGAAAAATAATATACTGAATAATGCTGAATTGCGTTTTATTTCAACTATTACAATCAGGCACACAACACCTTAGCCAAAACCGGCATTACAAGAGACAATAATCAACAAGCCAAAAACAAACCAAGACCATAGGTCAAAGACTATCACAACAGCGAGTATCGACTATCTATCTTGTTCAACTTCAGGGACCTTGGCTAAGGTCAAGGTCCCTAAAGTTGAACAAGATAAGAGTTGTCAAGTGTGCACACTTGACATTATAATAATAATAATAATAATAATTTATAAAGCGGTTTTTACCCGCGGCCGCTGTGGTTCCAGACCCGCAGCTTCTGTAGAATTACATGTACGCGATTTACGCCCGCCGTGTGCGCGGTTGTCCGCGGCTCCCGTTGAACCGGCGGGCCGTCTTGCAACCGCATATCTTGCGATAATCACCAGCCTGGTTTACAGGCTAAAATCGCAACCGCGACGGCTGCTGTAACCCTACAAAACTGCGGTCTCGTGTATTTAGAAATAAAGCTGTGGTTTCCTCTACCGCGGAGGGCGCAGATGTTATTTTTTTCTTAAGATTTATTTTAAACAGTGCGAATTACCTCCATTTATGAGAGATAAGTCAATATTCTAATTATTTAGGGTTGACGGTCGTATTTACATATCTCTGAAAATGTATTTCAGAGTATTTATTTAAGTTCCTAACCCCTGTGGCTACGAAATTAGACTGAGAAGCGGAGGATTTTTTTTTCAGATTTGGGCCCAAATTATTATGATGTTTATTTATGTTATCCAAGACTTTGGACTACATAATGAGAAAAAAACATAAACCTGAAAAAATAGGTTTTCTTGATTTGGGTATTTTATACAGTATACTCGTAGGTAGATAATAAAAAGACAAAATAATGTAATTTATAGTTGAAAATCATCAATAAAATTAAGACAATTCTCCTTTTCTTGTTTTGCTTACAAAAAATACCTTGTTTTGAAAATATATAATCAAAATAAAAGTTGTAAGTTCCTGCACTATAAAAATAAAACTAAACAAGTCCAGTATAAAATCTGATTATTATATAAGAATTATAAAAACTTTTCTTTGAAAACAATTGAGATATATATTATTTCTTTTTTGTGGTAGGTAAAATCAGTTTCTTTTTTGTGGTAGGTAAAATCAGCAATGACAAATCCCGCCCTTGGGCGAAGCGAGAAATAGTGTCAGACTTTTACTGACTAAAAACCTACCCCGTTCCTTCGTTGCCTATCGTGCATATCATCATCATCATCAGCCTTTTAATGTTCCCACTGCTGGGACACAGGCCTCCTCTCTAAGAGAGGGAATGGGCCGTAATCCACCACGCGGGCCCAGTGCGGGTTGGTGGATGTCACATGTCTTCGAATTTTTGGTTCTAAGACATATCGTGCATATATATTATTATAAATGTTATCAAAATACTTCGGTAGGTACTTCCAAGAAATCGATTGATATCAACATTTGTTGTACTGTTAACATCCTCCGCAGTCCTCGAGGGTTCCATCATCAAAAAAACAACTATAACTTCTAACTAGTAGGTTTATTATCCAAGTTCAATGCATTGTGCATTGGCGGAATTCGAGAGGGTGACACTAAGTGTGTTGTCATCTGTGTAATCTGTGCTGGTCCTCCAAGGCGCTGCCAACACTGATCTGTTCAGTCTGTCGGTGGCGTCTCTGAGTGCGGCTATATTGCGACTACATTTGTTACATTGGGTACGGCTGTTAAAGCAATTGTATGTGTTAATAGATAAATAAATAAATAAATAATAAGTTGTTTGTGAAAATCGTGCTTGGAAATGTCTAAAAATTTTAAAATTGCTTTAATATCATAAAAGCTTAAAGTTACTACGCATTTCATGTGTGTAAGGCTGTTTTTATTAACATTTAATCACGCATGCGGAATTGCCCCGCCCCGCACGCGTCCTGCGATCTTATTCCCCGCATTACAATAGCAATCCGCGGAGCAAATCCGCATGCGTGATGAAGTCCGCCTGATAAGGAAAATGATGATGATGGAGCTCGCAGGTAAGCACTGAAACTCCGTGATGACTCAATGTATCTTAGACGTGTTTGGGCTTGTTAGAATTATCATAAGATGTAGGTACTTTGGCTATAAGGTTCTATCAAAATGATCTGATGATGGAGCCGAAAGGTGGGAAGACACGGGAGTTTTATTATAAAACAATGTATCGTAGCAGTGTTAGGTTGGTTTGGATTATTTGGAATTGTCACGAGTTAAAAGGTACTCTGGCTATAAGTGTATCACAACTAAAGTGTTTTATTTTTTGCATTTTTTTTTTTCATTTCTCTAATACTAGTGTCCATAAACCACACATTACCACGGTAAACTTTTGAAAGAAATGATTTTCTGTGCATGAATACCTATATTCAAGCTTTAAAGGCGATTTTTAAAGAAGAAGATGAGCTAAGGTAATACGTATTATTAGTAGGAGATAATGATAACCCGAGCCGACTTGATAACAAACTATTTATAGAAAATATTATACCTGCACAGGATGTTTTAGAACTCAATTTGTTTTTCAGCAATTAAGCACTATTTTTATGTAATAAAAAATAAATATATAAATAAACATTGCTTTACCTGTATTTAATTAGGATGCCTCGCTTGAGCAGAGCACCGCTGTGTTCTCGTGGGGACGATCATAAACGATCAGCAACGACATCTTGCGCCGGGCCCTTGTACATACTTGTCCGGAGCGAGGAGGAATGGCACGTCGTGGAATCCTTCTGCGAAGTAGTAATGCTAGCGAAGGGGAGCAGTGAGCCACGCGCAAAGGAACGTCCCTCACGTCCCAACCGAGCCCAGCGCGAGTTTGCGGACGACGAGCAATGGGTAGCCTGCTGTCTGTTAACCGTCTGGACCGAGCTCAAGTTGTCGACAGCGCATTATGCGCTGTCGACTGCCTTTATACAAAGTACGGAAGCGTTGTGTGTGTTGCGGTGCGCCTAAGCACAGAAATTCTCATATGTATCGATGTTTCGCCCGGGTGTCGCCACTGTGCGGAACACCCGGAGGACACGGTGGAGCACACTGTAGAGGTGTGCCCCGCCTGGGCGGAGCATCGCCGTGTCCTCGTGGGGGCGATCGGCGGCAGCGATCTCTCTCGCCGGGCTTTGGTTCAGGCTATGGTCCGTAGTGAGGAGGGATGGCAGGCGGTCGCCTCCTTCTGCGAAGCAGTAATGCTAGCAAAGGAGGAGGCCGACCGCATCAGGCAGAAGCAACGGGGCGCTCGCCCCAGCCGCCGCCGGGATTCCGATCCCGATTTCCGGCCACCGTAGGCGCGGGCTTGCGGACGGAGTGCAATGGGTAGCACGCTGTCCGATCGTCCGGTAACCGACCGGACCGAGCCCAAGTCGTCGACGGCGCGTTCTGTTCCCGCGCGCCTCAAGGAGCTGTCAGCACACCGAAGAGGCCCAGCCTGCTAACTGCAGGCAGGCAGGGTCGAAGCCTACTGGGGTCATGGGTTAGTTCCGAAAGGAATGCTCGACCCCGGCACGATAGGCTACGAAGGAACGGGGTAGGTTTTTAGTCAGTAAGAGTCTGACACTACTTCCCGCTCCGCCCAAGGGCGGGATTTGTCATTGGATGATTTTACCTACCATAAAAAAAAAAAAAAAAATATGTATCGATGTAAGTCGGCACGGATTACTTTGGTTTTAAGTTCTTGATATTTTATTTACATTTATTTTGACACCATATAAACAAAATAAGAGAGTATGCGTTGTAAAAAAATAATTTATTTGGGACACCTAAATACAGGTTTTTTTAGGTGTGGAATCATAATTATCTAATGACTACTCCCACTCTAGAGCAGAACAGGATGGCGTGTCAGACTCTTACAGACTAAAACCCACTGCTTGTTCCTTCGTTGCATTGTATTCCAGGGCCCCGGGTTTTCCTTTCAGAAGCGAACCCATGGCCCCAGTAGGCTTCGGCCCTGCTGGGCCCCTACAGTTTGCTGACAACTCCTTGAGGCGCGCGGGAACAGTGCGCGCCGTAGATGACTTGAGCTCGGACCGGTCTGTTACCGGACGGACGGACAGCGAGCTACCCATTGCCCACCGTCCGCGAGCCCGCGCCTATGGTGGCCGTAAATCGGGATCGGAATCCCGGCGGCGGCGGCGGCATGTGCACCTTTGCCTAATGCGGTCGGCCTCCTCCTTTGCTAGCATTACTGCTTCGCAAAAGGAGGCGACCGCCTGCCACTCCTCCTCGCACCGGAGCATGGCTTGAACCAAGCCCCGGCGCGAGAGATCGCCGCCGATCGCCCACGAGGACACGGCGTTGCTCTTCCCAAGCGGGGCACGCCTCGACTGTGTGCTCTACCGTGTCCTCCGGGCGGTCCGCACAGTGGCGACACCCGGGCGTCGTCTCCGCACGAATCTTGTACAGGTACGGCCCGAACTTGCCGTGTTCGGTTAGTACCTGCGCCAAACGGAAGGTGACGACGCCGTGAGGCCTTTCTAGATACGCCTCAAAGAGGGGCCTTACCGCCTCGATCGTGGCGTGCCCAGCACGGGGTTGCGACAGTCGCTCTCGCCATTTCACCATGAGATCCCGCCGGAACTCTGTCCGCCATACCGCAAAGTGAGCCAGGTTGACCTGGTCACGTAGTATGGTTAAAAAATTAAAAGGAAATGTACGCCATAGAAATATTGAAGAGCAAAACCGTCTGGCTGATAATGATTTGATTTTAACTGCATTGATTCGTTTTTTTTTTTGGTTTTTTAGTTCTAAAATAATAAATTTACCAAAAAAACAAAATCCCATGCCGAGAACTCACGAAGCGGTTTTTTTTCGCGGCCGCCACGGCAGAGGAAACGGCTATTTTATTTCAAAACTCACGTGCGGTTGATTCGCCGCCGCCGCCGCGACGGTTGCGATTTACAACCGCAAACCGCCGGCCGATAGGACGCGGTCGCCGCCAACCGACCGCAGAGCGTGCGGGCGCAAACCACCGAGGCAGCGGCGGGCGGCAGCCGCGAACAACCGCTCAAAGGGCGGCCGTAAACCGCGTCGTGAAACCTGATTTAATTTTTTACGTATATATTTGCATTCTACGCGGGCCCGCTACCGTGGCAGCAGCAGGAGAAAACCGCTTCGTGAGTTCTCTCCCTAAGAGTACACAGTTCGATTAAAATAAAACTTCACAAATAGGAAACAACGAAAAAATCTTGAAGCAGGGGGAAGGATGAAATTGCCCGGAAACAAAACAAACCAATAAATAAAAACCACTAGCGTCGTTTGGCCCCTTATAGAGTTGGTGTAACTTCGAATATAAAATTCTTTACTTTTATAATTCTATTTTACTGGAATCTTATAAGAATGGGTGCCTATCTGAATATAATTGGCAAAGCCTAGGAAATCTTTTGAAATTAAAACATATATAAGCGTACTGATTTATTTAGCGGACACTGAATGAGACTAGGAAGGAATGCCTAAATCCTAGCAGTGGGAAAGGCTGACTCGGTTATATAACGCTCTTTCCGACTCATAGAATGACTTCTCCCACTATAGGAGAAGTATGAGGGCATGTCAGACTTTTACTGACTAAAGCCCACATTGTACCTTCATTTGCCCCTTTCTAGCTAACTGGCCGGACAAATATATTATCTGTGAAAATTTACAACAAATTCTAAAAGAGAATAAAATAAATTGTGTAAAAAAGTTGAATTTAATGTACGAAACCCTCAGGCCAGGAAGTCCCACTCGAACTTGGCCGGCTAATTAATATATATTATATTTGGTTTATTAGATAGCGAGGTGACGTAAAACCTTCGTAGAACTTTACTAATTTATTTACACATACTTACATTATCCCCGTCCATAGTCACAAATAAAATTACATTCGACTTCCTATGTAACCACATGTTGGGTTAGTAAACTCTACGAACTCAATTAGAAGAAAAAACGAAAGAAATACTTTTTATTTGCCGCATAAAGGCGCAAGTTTTTTTTATTTTATAAACTAGCACTTGACTGCAATCCTACCTGATGGTAAGCAGTGATGCAATCGTCGATGGTAAAGCGCACTAGTTTATTAAGAGCCTATTCACTCTAGCCTTGAAGACGCCTAAATTACAATTGACCGGGAAAACCGCAGCAGGCAAATTGTTCCAGTCCCTCGATGTACGCGGTATAAACGACGAGGCAAAACGCTTAGTCCAGACCTTGGAAGTTTCAACAACGTAAGGGTGGATATTCGCCGTACGCCGGGTTGTTCGATAATAGAGTTAGAGGTAAAAGGGTAAGTTAAAGGTAAACAAAGATAATTAATTTTGTGAGAAGTATGCGCCACGTCTGTGCAAACCGGCCGAGCACTCAACTTAATGCCGTGACCACACGCAGAATGCGACGACTACTGCTGCTTGCTGGTTTTCAGTGCGGGCCGGAGACGATGTAGACATATAGACGTCGGCACGGTCTTGTATGCAAATTGATTTGAAAATAAATTGATAAATAAAATTTAAATTTAAATAAATCTATGGGAAGTACATATACACGTTATTAAAAAAATAAAATAAAAATATAGTGGCAACGTTACGACGCGTCTAAGCCAGTTAGTCAATTAGTGAGTAGACGCCAAGGAAAACCAATAACTAGCGGTTTGTATTTTTAGATCTTTTTTTTTTTGTTGGTGGGTAAAATCATCCAATGACATCTCCCGCCCTTGGGCGGAACGGGAGATAGTGTCAGAATCTTACTGACTAAAAACCCACCCCGTTCCTTCGTTGCCTTAGATAAGAGGCCCGAGCTTTCCTTTCAGAAGCAAACCCTTGGCGGTAGGCTTCGACCCTGCCTGCCTGCAGTTAGCAGGCTGGGTCTATGCGGTTTGCTGACAACTCCTTGAGGCGCGCGGGAACAGTGCGCGCCGTCGACGACCTGTGCTTGGTCCGGATGGTTACCGGACGATCGGACAGCGAGCTACCCATAGCTCGCCGTCCGCAAGCCCGCGCCTACGTTGGCTGGAAATCAGGATTGGAATCGGAATACCCGTGGCGGCTGGGCCGTGAGGGCCGTTGCCTCTCGCGTGCGGCCTCCTCCTTTGCTAGCATTACTGCTTCGCAGAAGGAGGCGACCGCCTGTCATCCCTCCTCGCTTCCTTCGGACCATGGCCCGTACCAGGGCCTGGCGCGAGAGATCGCCGCTGCCGATC
Organism: Leucania comma; assembly: GCA_958295575.1. NCBI lineage: Eukaryota > Metazoa > Arthropoda > Insecta > Lepidoptera > Noctuidae > Leucania > Leucania comma. The sequence goes on from OY282469.1 coordinate 11,199,476, forward strand.
GCCCTCACGAGAACACGACGATGCTCTGCCCAAGCGGGATACACATCGACCGTGTGCTCCACCGTATCCTCCGGGCAGTCCACACAGTGGTGGCACCCGGGCGTCGGTTCTGCACGAATCTGGAACAGGAACCTCCCAAACTTACCATGTCCGGTGAGAACCTGGGTCATGCGGAAAGTTAGGACGCCGTGAGGTCTTTCCAGCCACGCCTCAAAGAGGGGCCTTAACGCCATAATTATGGCGTGCCCAGCACTGGGTTGCGACAGTCGCAGTCGCCATTTCATCATGAGATCCCGCCGGAACTCTTTCCGCCATACCTCGATTTGTCGTGGCAGCGGACTTTCGCCCCGCCTTATTTTTAGATCTCACTCCTACTAAGATATAAACTAGTAGCCCGCAACTGATATGAAATCTTTATTATTAATTTTTATTCAATTTAATGTTGTTCTTATTCATCATCATCATTTGATACGAAAGACGTCCACTTTGGTCATAGGCCTCCCCCAAATTTCGCCACAATAAACGGTTCTGTGCGTCTCGCATCCATCGGATGCCCGCAAACCTAACCAGGTCATCGGTCCACCTTGTAGGAGGCCTTCCACCGCTACATCTTCCGGTACGTTGTCACCATTCTAGAACCTTTCGGTCCCAACGGCCATCCGTTCTGCGAGCAGTGCCTTGCCCATTGCCACTTAAATTTGGCGATTTTTCGTGTTTTGTCGGTAACCTGGTTCTCTTGCGGATATCTTCATTCCTGATTCGATCACACAAATTCTGTTTATTAGGTATACTTAATAAAAGTCCTGCCATCAAGTTTGTCAAGCTCTCTATGATACTCGTAATTATAATTATATATACGGTGACTGGTAATTAGTGAACGATACTTAAACACGTGATTGTAGTCATGATAACAAACAACTTTTACTATGGGACCAAACCTGCAATCACGAAATAATCAACCAAGTTCAGTACATTTTGACCAGTTAGGCGAACACAAAAGTACTTACCAGTAGATTTTTTTTTTCGCGATTTCAGGTTTCGTCCCAAGTTTTATTTCTCTTGTATTTAATTAAAACATCATCCCCACATTACTGATTGTTGATATTTAGGTTGTAAATCAATAAAAACTGTAGAATAAATTAACGAACGTATATTAGAGAGCCTTTACAATTTAGCACAAAAAACAAGAGAAGATGAACAGAAAAAAAATGTTACCAACTTAGAACAGCAATAAACAGTGTTGTCAACCTAAAAATAATATAATGGCTGCGTTCTCATTTACTAACACTCCCTCTAGAACGCAGGCCCATTCTGCTAATACAATACAAATGTTTTGCAAGTGTACACCTTTAGTTAGGTTGTCAGCTACCATACTGGAATAATTACAAATAAAAATTTAACTTAACAGTTTTCAATATTTTCCCTTAGAAAATGCAACTTTATGTCTATATGTTTAGTCTTAGGTTTATAACAGTCAATTGATGCCAATCTAATTGCACTTTGGTTATCACTATAAATTAGTAACGCACTATCTAACCCTTGCCCAAGCTCATATAGCAGCTGTTCAAGCCACAATGCTTCCTGGGCCGCTGCAGCCATCGCCATATATTCAGCCTCTGCCGTCGATAGTGCCACTGTCTGTTGTTTACAGGAATTCCAAGATATGCAAGCATTCTGATCTTCTATCCTGTATGTCACTAGCCCAGTCTGCATCACAATATCCAGTTATTTCTTTGGAGTCATCTTTGACATAACATAACTTAAAATTCTTGGTTCCTTGTAGGTATCTTATGACCCTTTTTACTCCAAGCCAGTGTTGATATCCTGGGTTATTGCAGTACTGACTCAACTTGTTTACTGCATAGGTGATATCAGGACGTGTAACTTGAGCCAGATATATCAGGCAACCCACCGCTTCCCTGTATGGGAAATTGCTGTCTTCATTCTCAGATTTCTTCTCAAATTTCATATTTACTTCTATCGGAGTGGATACTGGTTTACATTCAGACATGGTAAACCGTTCCAAAACTTGTTTTATATACTTTTCCTGATCCAACATGATCACACCTGCCTCACGATCTCTACTAATATTTATGCCAATAAACTGCTGTATCTCACCTAAATCCTTCATACAGAATTCCTCTTTAAGCTTTTCTTTGATATCTGTTGCTGTTTTATTATCATTTGTAAAAATCATGAAGTCATCGATCCAAACTGCAATAATGATCATTTTGGATTTTGGTACATAGTAATATACACATGGATCAATTTTTGATCTTTCTAATCCAATTTTAAGTAGTGCTTTGTTTAGTTTAAGGTTCCACTGTCGACTAGCCTGCTTGAGCCCATTGAGATTGATTTATGGAGGTGACATACCTGATCACTCTCTTCATAGCATTCTGGTTGTGACATATATATTTCAGTGTCTATGTCACCCTGCAGTAGTCAATACTACAATAAAGTTTTAGCTCCTCTATTTGTGTATAGTTACCGGCAGTGTGTATAATTAAGGCATTCTATACAATACCTAGACAATATATAGAATACCTGGGGCGTACAGGCAATGTATGAAATAATATAAATATTATTGTCAATTTCAAATGTACTTTACCTAGGTAATGTATACAATTCCTAGTGATTGTATAGAGTCCCTGCTGGATCAACAGTAATTTATAAAATAAATAGTTTTGGGTCTATATCTTTTTCTTCTTATGCACCTGCCATGTTTCCTCTTCACCACCCTTGGTTGACGGGTAGAGAATGCCTAAGGCCTGTTTTTTATTTTATCTAATTACAAATCGATAGTGTTTCACGTACCGAATCGATCCTCCACGGGATTAACACGATCAAAATTTAACGGTGTATTACCTATACGATATAGTTATTCTATAAATTACCAAAGTATTGCATAAAATAAAGAATTATATTATAGTTTGCCGGTAACATTATACACTTGATAAATGAAACTGGTTTAATTTTGCATCAGAATATCTACTACGAATAAATTTGCGACTAATTAAAGCGGCCACTGAACTTTAATGAATAAAAAAGAACAATGTCTTAAATAAACAACTCGTAGTTTATCAAGTAATTTTTGCAAGTTTCTGGATTATGTCTTTGGTAAACCGAAGATAAAATTCCGTGACGCAAAAAACATAATTATCTGTTTTCAAAAAGCATGTCAAAGAAAATTTCCTCTCTACTGTCTCGTAAATTTATATATTATAGATTATTACGTATTATTATAATTTAATTTATGTGTCGTATTATTATATATATGTGTACATTTATTTACTGTTATTGATATAGGTATTTATTTGTATTATCTGATTTTAATTTTAGTCCATTTTAACTTGTATGAATTATTTTTATTGATCGATTTATTTCAAAAACAATTTACATTGTGTGTGAATATAAAAGCTTACAAACTAGGAACACAAGTAGCAGAAACTAATGACAAAAAAAAAAGTTAAATTAAAAAATAAACAATAATAAATAAAACAAACAAACAGATTAAATTTGGTTACCATTAAGAATGTCAATAATTAAACATATTTACTAACCACATCAATACATAAATATAAAATTTACTACCAATGTCAATTGAAAATTAAATTGATTAAGAATGTCAATAAATAAAAAAGTGAGAAAAAAAAAGTTAATTACAATGTCAATAGAAAAAAAAAAATAACAATAAATCAAATAACAATATTAAAAATTTAATTCTGTATTTTACAAATTATCTATTGAGTAGAGGCATTTCTCCAACAGGAACGCCTTGAGCCTTGCTTTGAACGAGCTTGTATACAAAGTGCTTTTTAATTCAACTGGCAACCTATTAAATATTTTAACGGCCTGGTACAGTTTTTTTTTGGTAGGTAAAATCATCCAATGACAAATCCCGCCCTTGGGTGGGGCGGGAAATAGTGTCAGACTTTTACTGACTAAAAACCTACCTTTCCGTTCCTTGCCTTTGTCCCGGGGCCCGTGGTGACACTCTCGCATAACCTTTGGCCCCAGTAGGCTTCGTCCCTGCTGGACCCCTACAGTTTGCTGACAACTCCTTGAGGCGCGAGGGAACAGTGCGCGCCGTAGACGACCTGAGCTCGGACCGGTCTGTTACCGGACGGACGGACAGCGAGCTACCCATTGCCCACCGTCCGCGAGCCCGCGCCTACGGTGGCCGGAAATCGGGATCAGAAACCCGGCGGCGGCGGCGGCGTGTGCGCCTTTGCCTAATGCGGTCGGCCTCCTACTTTGCTTGCATTACTGCTTCGCAAAAGGAGGCGACCGCCTGCCGGCCTGGTACAGTGGACTGTGTTTAACAATGTTAAGTATTGGAATGAGTTTGCTATCTAAATCTTTTCTACGTGTTTTTTCCCTTAAAAGTCTGTCTTCATCAGTTTCAAAGTGATAGATATATTTCTTTAAGGTGGTTAAAAGTACCAGTACGTAAAGTCCAGGTACTGTGAGGATGGCAAGTTCTTTAAAATAGGGTCGACAGCTCTCCTGTTGGGAAACACGAACAATGGTTCTAATCGCTCTTTTCTGGAGAATGAACGCCCTTTGAAAATTATAGTTGTAGCTGTTACCCCAAAATTGTATACTGTACCGTAATCTTGACTCTACTAGCGCGTAGTATACCATTTTTAGTGCTTCCAAACTAACTTCATCTCTAAGAATTCTTAAAGCATAGCACGCCGAAGATATAGTTGAATCAAGTGCTACTAATTCTTTTTTCCAATTTAATAAATCATCTATATACATTCCCAAAAACTTTACTTCCCTGACAAGCTCAATTTTAGCCTTATTTAGTTCAATGTCCATATTATCTTTATTACGAGCAGTAGTTTTGAACAACATTACATTCGTTTTATTCGCGTTTATTTTAAGTTTATTCGCAGTAAACCATGAATGAAAGATAGCTAGAGCCGCATTAACGGCATCGTTTAGTGTTCGAATGTCATTTATACACACTGTATCTACATTTCTCATCCAACTCTCCTGTCACAGGTCTGCTGGAAGAAATTTCCTTAGAAATAAGCAGTACCTTTGTACTCTTCTGTCTAAATTTGTTCTTTTCTTTTTGAAGTATTTGTGTGTACATAAATAAATAAAAATGTACGTAAATACAAAAATAGAAGAGCATAATGCTTCTATTTAAGGCCTGCAAATCGAATTACATTGCGTGGTACGAACGACCGCTTGATTACATCATAGCTCGGTAGTCCGCAGTGTAATGTAACTTGCATGCAATCTACTTGCAAGTGGAAATGCAGCCTTATATTTATTACGTGTAAGTACTGTGTTAGTAGGTAGGTTATTGTGTGGAAGTCTTTGATGTTATTTCTGTTTTCATATAACGTGTAACCCAGAGCTTTGAAGCCACGCGCTTCAAAGCAATAGTGGAATGGAATTCGGAGTTTGCTAGACCTCATCTATCGCATTCCATAAGATAGGATCGAGTCTTTGTAAGCGTTTCTGTTTTAAAAAAAAAAAAAACAATACATTTTTTCTTGTTTAGATGATTCAAACAAGAACAAAATAAAAAACAAATATTAATAAAAAAAAAACAAACATTATTGTAAAACATGCTTCTGCCAGAGGCTTCGCGTGCGTGTACGAAGAAATTTACCTTGATGGCACATGCTCCTGGAATAATCTCTTATTTCAATTCTTATTCTACTCATAAGTCTTTAATTAGTCACAAATTTATTCGTAGTGGATATTCTGATGCAAAATTAAACCAGTTTCATTTATCAAGTGTATTTATAGAATAACTATATCGTATAGGTAATACACCGTTAAATTTTGTGTGAATTAGATAAAATAGAAAACAGGCCTTAGGCATTCTTTACCAGTCAACCAAGGGTGATGAAGAGAAAACATGGCACGTGCATAAGAAAAAAAGGATATAGACCCAAAACTATTTATTTTATAAATTACTGTTGATCCAGCAGGGACTCTATACAATCACTAGGAATTGTATACATTACCTAGGTAAAGTACATTTGAAACTGACAATAATATTTATATTATTTCATACATTGCCTATACGCCCCAGGTATTCTATACATTGTCTAGGTATTGTATAGAATGCCTGAATTATACACACTGCCGGTAACTATACACAAATAGAGGAGCTAAAACTTTATTGTAGTATTGACTACTGCAGCGAAGCTTATCGATAAGGCGGACTCTATACATTGGCTGCCAAAAACTAGAAAAGCAACAGATTGTATTACATCCGCATTCGAAGCAACTGACTTCTAACTAGACAAGGTACAAGCTACGTTATATTTAAAGCTAAAAAAAGAAAATCCCATTATATCTTCCTAATAAAAATAGAAAACAAAACATTTGATCACAAACAGCATGTCAATTGGTAAGACTAGACTGTCATCCAAATAAGATGACTCAAACCGATCACATCAAATCCAAACTGATATCTTTATTGGCTCACTACATGATATCACTGTCTGCCATATTATACCTACTCCGCGTTCCGTAATACGATATTTTCGATATTCGCGCACAAACAGGCAACAACCGTAAACGCACACATAAACGAAAATACAAAAAAAAGACAAGCAAATAAAGCAAGACATATAAAAGCTACAGTAACAAACCTAAAGCCACCAATAGAAATCTAGGGTAATGCACTAAAACAAAATTAAAATCCTACAAATCCCACTAAACAAAATTATTTAAATGATTTTTCATTACGACTACCTAAAACCTACAGTTAAAATATATAAAGGATCAAAATCCATGAACAATAAACAACTACTAACATACTGTATCTGCCTGCACATTGATGCAAAAAATACTTAACAAAACTATACATTCATACATTTCTTTAACCAAAACATATTAATTATTCATCTGTATTAATCATCGAAAAGATCCTCGAGTGCGAACCACACATTTTTTTTTACGAAAAAAAAAATACAAGTGACTTTCATATAGCAAAAATCATTTAAAGTACAAAATAATTTCGGAAGTCGGCGTAAAGTAATGAAAAAATCAAAACACTTAGCACTTTTTAGTGAGATTTTTGACCTCAACAACTTTTCGCTTGTGACAATGCTAAAAAATTGGATTAAATAAACTAAATTACTGTATCTTATCCATTTCAACTAGCCTAAATGAATCAAGATCAGAATTCCAGGCTGACAATGTTTAAAAAAAATTGAGCTATGATATCATTATTTTGAATATTATTTTCAAGTCAAATGCATATTTACTTTAATAATAATCATCTTCAACCGGATACAAATGACTGTATTGTGTATTAAAAACTAAATATTTCATTCCGCAACCGAGATAGGTTCGCCATTGGCCTGTTCGTTCTCATCTTAATTTAATAATAATAATAACTCCTTATTTCAGGCTAATAAAGCCCACAAACATAAATATAAATAACAATCTTAAGCATAATAAACATAATAATAACATTTTACTTATTAATTTGATTAAAACCAGTTGTTAGTAACTTTGTGTTGTAAGCTAAATTAGATTTCTCTGGGGCAAGTAGCCGGCCTTAATCTCCGAGACTCCCGACGGGACGCGACATGGCGCGCACAAAAGATACAAAATTCTTTGTGAGAATTCAGAATACGTTGCACCAAGCAGCGCTGCGCCCTCACAATGAAATGTGTTTGTTTTCGTGTAATAAATAATAACTTTACTTACTACACGAAAGTTAGTTAGTTCAGCCTATTATGTCCCACTGCTGGGCGAAGGCCTCCCCCTCCCTTTTCCACACACGTCTGTCCTCGGCCATTGTGGGCCAGTCCCTCCGATAATTGTCCAGCTCATCTCTCCACCTTCGCATTGCTTTCTCATACACATTTATTATTAAGTATTATATTTTTGAGTCACTTTTTTTAAAATGGGCGCGCAACGTTGTGTTACGTCTCGTAATTATGTGAACTGAACCTTAGTAAAGACAGTGAGCTGTAGATATTATGGACATATCACCGGCAATCTGTATTCAATATTATATACAATACCTAGGCAATAATAGAATACCTGAGGCATCCAGGCAATGTATGAAAAATGTTGTGAATATTATTGTCAACTACATACTTGTCCATTTTGATCTATACTACTACTTGATTTTGGTCTATATTTTGATCAGTTAGGCGAACATAAATGTACTGACCAGCAGATTTTTTTCGCGATATCAGGTTTGGTCCCATAGTAAAAGTTCTTTGGTATCATGACTACAATCATGTGTTTAAGTATCGTACACCGTCACCCTTTATAAGGAAGATATGCGTCACTTCCGCGCAAAATGGCCGAAAACTCAGCATAAATCTGTGGCCTCATGCATAGAACGATAAGCTCACAGCGCTGGTTTTCAGCGAAGGCCGGTGGTGGTGTCGACATAAACACGCCGAACGGTGCAGAGAGCCAAAAGATTTTAATTAAAAAAAATACATTTTTAAAAATTGAAATAAAAAGTACAAATGAATTATAAATAATAATAAAAATAAGGTGACAAATACAATTTAGAAGATTGGGAGGCCTTCCAGCGCTGCGTATGGAAACGATATACGTTCTGCGAGCAATGTGTCCTGTCCACTACCACTTAAGTTTGGCGATTCTTTGGTTCTTCTGCGGATATCCTCATTTCTGACGTGATCACGCAAGTAAACTCCGAGTTACAGTTACAACAGTGGACCTCTTTCGGCTTATGATGATGATGAGAAACAATACTTTTTTTTTAAAAGATAGCTCTAACCTACTGTAGAGGTTTTACTTATCCTGGCTCACTAACTTCCACTGTTTTTCGAAATTAATCGCACCTCATTTAACAGACTTATAATTAAACTAGCGAGCCTCCCCAGCTTCGCACGGGTGCAATGGTGACATTAAATATATTATGAATGTATTATACATAATTATAAACCCTCCTCTTGAATTACTCTATCTATTAAAAAAACCGCATCAAAATCCGTTGCGTAGTTTTAAAGATCTAAGCATACATAGGTACAGACAGCGGGAAGCGACTTTGTTTTATATACTAGGTATGTAGTGAAGAAACGAGTTTAGACATACAGCCTAGTGACTGACTGACAGCCGTCCTTATTGCATGGTGTGCTATAATTATAATGTCTAAATAGGACTATTATTCACATCCTGCACCTCAGAAATATCAGGTTTCCATATTATGTATAACTACTGGCATACCGGATACGTGAGAATGATACGTGTGCATTTTGTCCAGCACACAGATTTTATGCATATCTTTATTTTATTTTTTTATGATACTGGCCAGTAGGTATTTAGTTGCTAGCGAACAGAACTCACTTCTTATTAGTCCATCTTAAGAGTAAGAAGTAACATTTGTGTTTGAAAAATAATTCATCTTCTCATCAACATAATGACGCCATCAATATAATGACTTTTTTTAAGGTGATGGAAGCCCTCTAATGTCTTCTACCGCTTTAGGACGGAGCGAGAGGGCCTGCCAGAATTTAATTGACTAAAAACACACCTTCAGTTTCCTTTTGCGTTCTGGGGCCACAAGTATCCCTTTCGTACGTTTTCCCATGGCCCTAGCTGGCATCGGCCCTGCTGGGCTCCTATGGTTTAATGGCATCTTTTTTAAGGCGCGTGAAACACTACGTGCTGCGCCGTCGACAACTCGGACTCGGTCTTTATAGGACGTGTGGACGGCAAGCAACCCATTGCACATCCACAATTTCCGACGCCTGGAGCGTCTTCTGTCGCGGCGGCTGAGGCCTATTTTGTCAAAACTTGCTGTCCTCCACAGTTTTACCCGCGTTTTTGGCTACTCCTTCACTCCCATGGGTAATACAGAGTGGCGTGAATTTACAGAGCATCCCTCGATAAATAACATAGCCAAAATTAAAATATTTTTTAAATTCGAACCAGTAGTTTTTGAGATTAACTTTGTAATGCTGAGGGTTTCTGACAAACCGAATATAAAACGAACAAGGCAGGTACAATTATTTATACATGGATTTCTTAGCTTATTACATGAAACGATTAATTTTAAATCAAACAAAAGAAAGGAGACACAATCCTCTAACGAAGTAATATAGAAATTTACACGTCGGGATCGAACCTGAAGCACACAGACTCAAGTCCGTAGGCTCTGCATCCAAGCTAGTCGTTCCTCGGTAACTGTGGCGAATATGAAGATCACTAGCGTCACCGCAAATCAATAAGGGCGGGTTTCTGAATTGAGTATTTTGAGCAAAGAACGTCTCAAACCGTACTTAAATACTAAATTTTGACAGGTTTACAGGCTCAAGTAGAGTTTGATTAATTCTCAACTTCAAATGCTTAAATCCGAAATCGGGGATAAGTCTCCACAACTCGCACTCAAAATTATTTCTAATCAATACACCATTGATATAGCACGTATTAAATCAGGTATATTCGAATAAAGATGTTTCAATTAGCAAAAGTGAAAATAATAATTTGTACAGTACGGCCGACGGATATTGGCGCGTCTGAAGTTAGACTCTGCGAACTTTATCGCTCAAAATAAGCGCGCCAAATAAATGAATTATAAAAATAAATGCCAATAACAGTTGTTATCAGCAATAACAACTGCTATTGGCATTTATTTTTTCAAACCATTTATTTTTTTACGAGTGCGCAAGCGCTAAAGTTTGCAGAGCCTAACTTCAGACGCGCCAAGATCCGTCGGCCGTACTGTAATATGTCTCTTTGTTCTTTTCTTCCAATATGTTACGCGCGGTGTCACTGATTTCCCACCACCGTCATCTCTCAAATATCCAGTGATGTTCAAAAATGTTCAAATGCAGTGGCGAGTCTAGTGACGCCATCTATTTTAAAATTTTGAAACGAGATTCTCGATCATTACAACGTGTTCAAACCAACTAACTTTAAAACACCTTTTTTTATTTAATATAATCTAGTGCTTGACATACTGCAATTAAAGGTAGTGCTAATGTGTGTTAATTACAGAACCTCTTAGAACCGATATCTGCCAAAGCTGGGCAATTAAATTTACTGCGACCCTGGAAAGCAACGGGTAACTGAAAGAAAACAGGTGGTTTTTTATTAGTAAAAGTCTGATACTCCCTTTCGCTCAAATGCGCATTTTAATGCTCGGTTAGCACAATAACCGCTTTGTCTATTATAGTATATTATGGAATCCACGAAAAGCGAATGCTCAAAGTCGAATCTATAATGTTACATTACACGCGAATGCTCGTCAGTCAGGGTAGGAAGAAATTAATTTCGTACATGCGTAAATTAATTCGAGTTTAAAAAAAAGTACTTGATTTTTTAATTTTCTCTCTGCGGGATTAAAACGACTAAAATTTAACGTTGTATAGTGATACAGTACACGTGAATGTTCCCAGTGAAGGAGCGCCTTAACCTGTTGAATACCGTAATTAGAGACACAATAGAAAGACAATAGGTGTGCGGACGCCGGCGCCCTCTCGGGGAATACTGAAATAAAATAAAACTGGGGTTAATATAAGTTTTTAATATTTATTTCACTAACTGATGCGTAAGGCTCAACCTAAATTTAGGTCGATATACATTACGACGAGAGAACGAGAGCAGTGGTGGCCGAGTGTTAACGGCCCCGACTTATCATTTTATTTAAGTGGGAACACGTGTTTTGATGTTATGTAAAGTAACATAATTATAATGTAAATACTGGAACCGGTTTCAGAATAACAGGCGTACGAGAAATAAATACATATTTTAAACTTTAGCTGATCATAAACAAAGCTACAGTGTTTGGTTTTATAAATTAATTATCCTAAAACTTTATGAATTAACATTCTAAAAACATTGCCAAATTAACAAAAATTTTGGCAAAATACTTTGCCTTCTGATTATTATAATATATATTCTAAATCCTGAAAGCAATGGTGGCCGAGTGGTAAGTCGGGGGACTTACGAGTTGTAGGTGGCCGGTTCAAACCCAGCCAGGCGCGCATTTATTGTGTAATTTATTTCATCACCACTGCTCTCAAAAACGTTAAAGGAAAACATTATGAGGAAACCGGCATGTCCTAGAACCAAAAATTCGAAGACATGTGACATCCACCAACCCGCACTGGGTCCGCGTGGAGGATTATGGCCCATTCCCTCTCCTAAAGATGAGGTCTGAGTCCCCACAGTGGAAACATTATAGGGCTAATGCTATGCATTACGACAATGTACTAAAAATAGTTGTAATTAGTTGCGGCCCAGGACTGTGAAGTAAAAAATAATTTAGTGAAAAGCATCATTTGTTTTAGGCTAAATTCTTTTAAGCGGTATTTCCTATAACGACAGTTAACTATTTCATGCAAAAAATATATTATGATTGTTCATGCATTTTTTATAATTGTTTAAACCAAAAACTACGTCTAAGTCTAAATATCATGTCATAATTCTGCCGTGCAGCCACTAAAACGTAGTATGAGCAAAAAAGCGGTTTCGAGAAAAACGCAAAAACACTTTGACGTCGTGTTTTTATAGTAATAATGTTATATTGTAGTTTTTTTTTGCCGAAAGGATTTAGGTAATAACTAAGAATGATTTTTGAAAAAACAAAAATTATTTAGTTCATTAGATTCAAAATAAAATTGATTTTTCAAAAATCGTGTCTTTTACTGTATGCAAAACTGTACACATATGCCGATTAATTTGCAGTATAAGACTGTCTTTACTGCATTTTAATTTGCATCTTCAACTTCGATTGCACATGCAGTATATAATACATTTTGAAAATTAACATATTGTGTAGGGATTTATAAAACAAACACGACATTTTTGTACGTATTTTGTTTCGTCCATCCTTTATTTTTTACCATTTCTGTAAATTTAAACTTTTTCAAAAATATTAAAAACAGAACAAAATAAATATTTTAGGAGGGCTCTCATACAACAAAAGTGATTTTTTCGCATAAATATATACGTATGTAGTGTTTAATATTGTATAAGTTATGGAACAGAACCTTGGAGACTTGCATTTGGCTGATTTATTACCTTTTCTGCAGATTTTTGTAGAGTATTTGTAGTTTTTTTTTTTTTACTTTTCTTTCGGCCACCTCCTTCGATACCATTACTGCTTTGCACGCGGAGGCAACCGCCTGGCATTCCTCCTCTCTTCAGACCATGAGCAGTACCAGGGCCCGGCGCGAGAGGCCGTTGCCGCAGATCGCTCCCACGAGGACACGACAGAGCTCCCTCCAAAAAGGCCACACCTCCATCGTATGGTCCCTCGTGTACTCCGGGCGGTCCACACAATAGTTACACCCCGCCGTTTCTTCCTCACGAATTCGGTGCAGGAACCTTCCAAACTTAGCATATCCGGTGAGGACATGCGTCATACGGAAGGTGAGGACGCAGTGAAGTCTTTCCAAGCACTCCTCAATGAGAGACTTATCACCATAATTATGGCGTGCTCAGCAGTACTGCTGGACTTTTATTAGTCCGTAATTTTATTTTTTATTGTGTGGATGCCAGACAGTAAGAAGTATTATTAAGGTAGGTACTAAAACAATATCTTCTTTCTTATTTATAATCTTTTCAATAATATTGTATTGATGTAGGTATTTTATGTATTTTAACTTCAGAAAATACTTTTCATTCAGTAAAACTATTTACGCGTGCTACATAACCTATTTTTAGTAATGTCTGAATGACACGACACTAGCATAAATATTTTTGAAAGGAATGTTTTTTTTTTAACATGAATTATCGAGCTTGGTCATTATAATGACTATGACGCTCCATCAAAGCCAAACTTTGAATTTTTAACTTATTTAAAATGATTATAATATATTTTATATAAAATTATTGCCTCGTCTGACGTAGGTTTCGATGGAATAATGTTGCAGATACCGATATCTAACAAATTTAAAGTGCTAAACAAATTTCTCCTTAGGCTTTCGCCCCGCTCACATTCCACCAGAATATGATGTACGTCCTCGATAATTCCGTCAGTTAGGCGAAGATGTGATGCCCATAAGGAACGTAAACTTCCTCGATATAATGTGCAAAAAATATAGAAATAAAACAACGAAAAATTATAAATGAAAGGCAAAAATATTAAAAAATCAGGTCCACCCGTGCGAAGCCGGGGCGGGCCGCTAGTGTCAAAAATAACACGTTATAGTTGCTTTTGTTTCAGTCCAGTACCAACCCATCAAGTTCAACCGTATTATTGGAAGAATTTTTTCCCCTTTCATTTGGGATAAAATATAATGGACACCAAAAATAACTTTATGACCAATAAGATCTATTGGTCACTAAAATAAAGACTAGAATAATTAAACTTATTGTAGTCATACCTGCACTTCAAATAATTGTACCATGAACCCCAAATTTAATAAAATAGTCACTTTTTGATGATCAAATTATTGCGTTATTTCTAATTATCTTCCTATCGGAAATAATTTACTTTTATAGAATAAAAAGATGTTACTTCAAATATCGACGTATATTAAAATCCTGTTCAATTTTTAGTGATCATTCACAATTTTTGTGACTTACTATAATGTAACAGCAACAAAACAGTTGAACAACTGTTTTGTTGCTGTTACATTTTATTAAATCTGGTGGTTAGTTAAACATAAGCCTTTCCATTCCGTATTAATAATATCCACACTTGCTTTTAATTGACTTTAAACACTGGCAGAAAAGACAACATCGACTCTACTTGACATTAACAAAAGTAGCTGTCAATTTGATGGCTGAGTCGAAGGTGAGTGAAGTGGCGGAAATGACATAGAATGCAAGGATTTATTTCTGGCCAGATAAGGGATTATCTCTGCCCACCTTTAATACAAGCGTGCCAATACTTATATAAAGAAACCAAAATAGCAAGAGTGGGCAGTGGGTGCTCTCAAAATAATGAGTCTTAGGTCTAAACATTGTTACCAATGTTTTGTAATAATATCTCAGTAGACACCTACATATTCATTCTAATTATATGTTCGGCCTCTCTGAGTTGTACACAAAATGTTATTTATTAGTTTTAGTCTGGCAAACAGTGAGAGAATTAAGTTCTATTTATAGTTTTTCAGAAGATCTAAAGGCAAATAAAACATTACACTTACATTAACATTACACTTACATTTTTTTACTTATTTTATAATACCCAATTGGTGATATTAAATATATTATGCATTTATTATGCATTCAAACCTTCCTCTTGAATCACTGTATCTATTAAAAAAAACGCATCAAGATCCGTTGCGTAGTTTTAAAGATCTAAGCATACATATGGACAGGCAGCGGGAAGCGACTTTGTTTTATATAGTATATAGTGATGTGTTAGATCTTTAGTTAAAATAAATCTACTGATTAAGGAGGTATGTGAGAGCGATGAATAAGTGGCCCACCATCCACAAATGATATTCGCCTGGAGGAGACGTAATGGAGCCGTTATTGACAGTCCATTACGATCTCCTCCCTGGCCCCTCTTGAGGGCCCTGTCGCAGTGTCTGCAGCGGCGGCATCTGCGGAGGCGATGGCGGCGGCAGCCAGCGAGGCAGCCGCAGCGGTGAGCACCTTCGCGGGGATGGGCCTAGGGACCTTGCCCTTGGCCTTGGCAGGGGGATAGCAGGTCCTGCTCCCAGCCCGGTGGTCGGCCGACTTACCTGCCGCCGCACATGCGTAGCGGTGCGGCGCTGCAATGCAAGTGACGGCCTTGTGGCCGGGCTGACCGCACTGGAAGCAGCGGTCGCTACGATCTTCCTCCGCTGCGTAACAAGCCCCCACGTGGTGCCCCACGTGGCAGCGATAACAGCGCAGCGGTCTGGGCTCCAGCAGCTTAACTCGCGTGGAGACCCAGCCCACCAAGAGCCGTTGGCCCTCCCCGGTGATGATCTTGGCCGCTGACACGGGACAGTTCACCGTCACTGCCCCATGCCCGTGCCGTCAGCACGATTAATTGGGGTTGCCTGTGACCCCATGCAAGCAGTCATGCAATGTTCTTTGTGCGAATAATTAAATGTTAGCATGTTTGGGTAGTTCAAAAGCTACCCCAACAGGACAAAGGTGAGCTAGTGCTATTTGTATTAATTAAGTAATGTTATTTTTGAAGCTGAAAAGCGTCCAATTACTTCTCTCCCTCTAGGGAGGAGCGGAAGCGCGTGTCAGACTTTTATTGACTAAAACCACACTTGCGCTACCATTTGCTTTTAATTTTAAGGTATTAATTAGTATGCGCCTGTTATTCGCAGAAATGCTATTGGGTGACTATTAGGTTCTAAAATTACCCAGAATACATAATATATGTCATGCTGCGGCTGCTTCGGAGAATGTTCTAACAAAGACTCATTCTAACTAAGATACATATATCAATATCAGTATTATTCAGAATGTTCTAACAGAACATTTCTCGAGGTATTCCGAAGTTGAATGCGACACAAGTTTTTTTTAAGTGTGGAAATCATCTAATGATTTCTCCCACTCTGGGTCTGAAAATCGGTTACTGGGCATTCAAGGTCGACTGCCATGATGACTACCAGCCATGGTAAACGTGAGATTCCGGACGGCGAGCATTGGGTGTGTCGCCGTCCGACCGTCCTATAAATAATCGACCGGACCGAGCCCAAGTCATCGACAACGCGTAATCAGCTACGAGCTCCTAAAAAGAAATAAAATGAAATTAAATTGTAGAGATAATAAAATTAACCAGTTGCTTGGCTATCGGTCTGCACGCATTGTGATTCTGTTTTGTTCCTTTTTCAGCACATAAAATTACAAATTCAACTTAAACGAGTAGAACGACACTGTTATTCCGAATTGCCGAGCGAAACCGACAACATTCGGTTGAATAAGGCTTTAATATACCTATATATTAAAGCTAAAGAAAAAAGAAAATATACTACAGTTATTAGGACCTAAAAAGGTCGTACCGCATCATTAGCCCATAAATCATTTAAAACGGACAGTTTCCCGTGACTCATATTATGTACTCACTAATCGCCATGAATGTCCAAAACACAACTCATTAACACTGAAATAATAACGACCTACTATAACACTAGCCCATAATTCGAAAACAACCCATGGACAGTTTTCGACGACGTTATGGGAAATGTTGTGAATAGGAAAACAAATTTCCCAAACGTTCAGTGATCGGCGGTAACAAGCGACTGGTTCAGTCAAGTTTAAAGATCTGCGCAGGACGGACGCGCGCGAACCGGTCCACGGTTGCACTTTGCGAACTTAATAAGTGAAGTTTTATCAATAATATTAAACATGCATCATTGTGATAATATCTACGGTTTTAGTTCCCAAATATTGTGTTTTGAACTTGTGTAAAAGTTTCAACCTTTTATTTTGTCTGTGGTGAGTTTTATTTCTTCTAAGTTTTTCTTCTAAACTTTTTTCGATAACTTAATCAGATGAAAATATTTTAATTATTAAAAAATCATCTTTGACCACGCATGTCTCTTACAATAATTTAACAAAAAGCGTAAAATCGCAATAAGATTTCTGTTAGCATGGAAATAATTATAGTGATATTCACAAAAAAATAAATAATATAAAGTGCACGTGAATTATTTAGCTAATATAATGTTTAAAGTGGATTTATTAATGACTCGTTGTGTTTATTATACATTTAAAAAAAAAAATTATTACTACTTATTTAAATTCACGACAAG
The DNA here is from genome assembly GCA_958295575.1 of Leucania comma. Classification (NCBI taxonomy): domain Eukaryota; kingdom Metazoa; phylum Arthropoda; class Insecta; order Lepidoptera; family Noctuidae; genus Leucania; species Leucania comma. The sequence goes on from OY282469.1 coordinate 11,217,109, forward strand.
GCGCACACGATTCGCTTGTATTTAAATTTTTATTCATGGATCGCTTACAATTTTGTATGACTTGAAATTTAAATAATCTATATAAAATTCGTGGCAATAAAATTGTATAATCGGTCAATTGACCATTATGGCCACACTGAGGGGTAACCTATGTACGAACCTCTTTCGCCTAAAACAATGACGATGATGAATGAAATGGGTCTTAACAAGTTATTGTCTAGTATGCAGCAATTTAATCCAAATGACCTTTCCGTGTATTCTAAAATACGAGCATTTTGTAGTTATATATAAAATCCTATAATAATAATAATCTTTGTCTAGACAACTGTCGAAACTTATTTAAAATTAACATATTGATAATAATTTGGGATTGGTGTGTTTTCAATACAGGTAATAAAAGATTTCACACCAAACGCGTTTCTTTTATTACTATGACTAGTAATTAAATATACCTATAATATTTATATGTATGTATATATTTACAATTACTAAACTTGCAACAGGGATCCGATGATAAGTGACAAATCATCAACTATAGGGTTAGTAATACTTAAAAAATCTTAACATACTACCATATCTGTACCCAGCAGTGATTTATCTCTGGTCCATCATGTTTATCAGCTAAGGATTGATCCTAGATCTGTTTAGTGATAAGGCGGCCATCTTCCATAGAGCGTAAACCCGAATCACAAGCTTAGGCAGCCTCAAGAGCACCTCAAGACTCTTAGCGCATTGGCAACCTAAAAACACGTCCCTAATTGCAAGTACTTTCAGAATCGCAACTCGCCGATTCATTTCACCCAGTCCATTGATACACGGTGACAAATAAAATCTTTATGTTCAAACATAAGTATGTAAACCAAATTAAATTATAACATGATTAGAAATAATGGGTTCCTTTAGTTCCTTATAAGAATCAACAATCGAATATGTTTACATTGACCTTCGCCCCTAGTAAACAAAGCGACATTACATAAGAAACATAAGAAAGAAAAATTATATCTTAAACACATACAATGGGCACCTAAAATGGACAGTAAGTAATTGACAGAACATGAAATGGGGCTGTACACATGGGCACTATTGGGAATCAGGCTTCCTCTCTAAGAGAGGGAATGGACCGTATTCCACCATGCGGGCCCAGTGTAAGGATGTCACATGTTTATGATTTATGAAATTTCCTCACGATGTTTTCCTTCACCGTTTTAATAAGAAGTAGTGGTCTTTTTTGTGTTGATTGACTTAAATTAAACTTTGCCTGACCAGTATTTGGCAACCTGTATACCTCTGTTATTGGCCTCGTATAAATCCTGAAATATGCATGTGGTTGTGCAAGATGAGCAGTACAGAAGGTGGCGCATGTCCTGTGCTGCAGTCCTTACTGGCACTGTGTAAGAGATGGGTCGAGTTAGTCCTATTTGACCAGATTGTTTGTCCTGCGGTTAACCTGGGTCCACAGTCGGTTAAAAAATTTTCAGATTGGGCATTTTAGTCTCAAACTGAAATTCATTTACAATATAAATCAAATACAAGAAATTACACAAAGTAAAGCGCTTGGCTTGGTTTGAACCTAAATCGTCAATGTTAATGTGGCCACAACTGGTCAATGTGTCAAGAACATGATGTTATTTATAAAAATATCGTAGGTTACTATGCATTCAATTGTTATATGGAACTGTGAAATTTTGTATACACTGCCGAAATGTCGTGTGATCATATCTAACAATAAAGCAATTAAGATTTAAGATTTTATTCATAATTTAAAATTTAGACAATTTTTATTACTGACAGATTGTCTTTTTGTCTCAAACTATAAGATAGACGCAAAATGAGCAGAGAAAAATAATATTTTCCTTAAAACCCACATCTAACCAATAAATCAGTAAATACTTGACCATAAGATATTATTATTTTATGAAATAACTAGCTTTTGCTAACGGCTTCACCCGCCCGAAAGTAAATTTTTTCATACAAACTTTGGACCCTTTTTAGGGGTTGTATTTTGGAAAATTTTAGGAGGTGTATTTTGAAAAATAGCATATCTTTAGGAGGTGTATTTTGAAAAATATCATCTCTTTAGGAGGTGTTTTTTTGAAAAATATCATCTCTTTAGGAGGTGTATTTTGAAAAATATCATCTCTTTAAGAGATGTATTTTGGAAAATCATTATTATTATTTATTTATTTATTAAACTTCTTGCACAAGTAAAAAAAAACTGTACAAAAGCGGACTTAATGCCATAGGCATTTACTACCAGCCGACCTTAGGGTGGTGCAGAAACATAATATAGTAGGTGCAACTTAATGTTAAACAAAACAAACAGAAAACTAACAAACACAATCAACAATACAACAACAACAACAACAATAACAACAATCATCTGTTAGTGCTCGCCTACATCATAATAAGAAGCCTTGTGCACAATCTCACGCTCCTAGTCCCGGTAGTTTTGGCCACGCGATGATAATTATGTCAGTCAGTCAGTTTTCCCTTTTATTATATACTAGCTTCTGCCAGCGGCTTCGCCCTCGTGAAATTCGGTTTCTCCATACAAGTTTCGTCGCCGGGATTCCGATCCCGATTTCCAGCCACCGTAGGCGCGGGCTCGTGGACGGCGGGCAATGGGTAGCTCGCTGTCCGTTCGTCCAGTAACTGACCGGTCCGAGCTCAAGTTGTTTACGGCGCGCACTGTTCCCGCGCGCCTCTAGGAGTTGTCAGCAAACTGTAGGGGCACAGCAGGGCCGAAGTCTACTGGGGCCAAAGGTTATGTGAAAATGTCACCCGGGGCCCTGGGACGAAGGCAATGAATGGAACAGGGTAGGTTTTTAGTCAGTAAGAGTCTGACACTATTTCCCGCCCCACCCAAGGGCGGGATTCGTCATTGGATGATTTTACCTACGATAAAAAAATACAAGTTTCGTGAAATTCCTTCTTAGCTGATGTCTACTCCCTATAGCGAACCTAGTCTGCCAAATTTTAAGTTTTTAGGTGTCATAGTTTGTGAGATTTCTTGAATAATCAGTGTGTGATATTTCAGTTTTATATATACAGATGTGTCTACACTCTTGTAATGATGATCGTATGTCTACTTCTATAGAAAAGTTTAACAATAAAAAAAAGTATAAAATATACAACTCATTATTTTATTTAACAGCGAGACGCGTAACAACGATACCTAGGTGCAAATGACTTTAAATTTACATTTTTATTTTGTAATAAAATAAGACATTATAAAATTAGAGGCCACGGTGCAAAAAACCTTGATAACGTTATATGATACGGCTAGTTATATTCAAAGCTATCGTTTATTGTTTAATGCGGAGACCAGCATTCAGAGAATGAGTTAGCTGTGTTATCACCGAATTGTCCTGTCAGACATTGTTTCTTCTTTTACTCACGCATCACTTTACCTACAATCAGCTAAACACTGTCCGACTTCTCTCGAAATTTTTGGGTTAAGCTTTTTATTTCTTTTTAACCGACTTCGAAAAGGAGGAGGTTCTATGTTCGGCTGTATATATATTTTTTTGTATGTTTACCGATATCTCGGTCAATTGTGGACCGATTTTGTAAATTTTTGTTTTGATTTAAAAATTATACTCCAGAATTGGTCCCATAGAAATATTGCTTTGATTTGATGGTGAACTTCGAATATATAGAACGGAACTATTCAAAAAGTCATAGCAGAACTGTCGTTTTTATATGTATGTTTACCGATATCTCGGTCAATTGTGGACTGATTTTGAACATTTTTGTTTTGATTAAAAGATTATACTCCAGAATTCATCATCATCATCATCAGCCTTTTTTATGTTCCCACTGCTGGGACTCTAGCCTCCTCTCTAGGAGAGGGAATGGGCCGTAATCCACCACGCGGGCCCAGTGCGGGTTGGTGAATGTCACATGTCTTCGAATTTTTGGTTCTAAGACATGCCGGTTTCCTCACGATGTTTTCTTTCACCATTTTGAGAGCAGTGAACTCCAAATTGGTCTCATAGAAATATTGTTTTGATTTGATGGTGAACTTCGAAGATATAGAACGGAACAATTCAAAAAGTCTATAGCGGAACTGTCGTAACAAGTAAAATTTTATTACATATAGTTGGAGACTGACTGAAGGAAGAAGGGAATCTGATGATAAAGCCGGAAGGTAGGTACGAAACGGAATTCTGTAATAAATTAGAATTGGCATGATGATGGAACCGAATGGTGGAAGGTATCTATTTAAGTTTGGCTGAGGGGTACTACTACAATAACTAAAAACTGTGAATTAAAAAACTTTTACAAAAAAAAAAGCAACAGACTTCAATGTAAAAAAAAAAACAAAAAAGTGTAAATTAACTTTAATTTCGGAAGTCGGTGTTTAATAATGAAGAGATCAAACTATTATAGTAACACCGACTTCCAAAATTAAAGTTATTTTGCACTTTTTAAAAACTGGCTATCTAGGAGTTATCCTACCCACTAAAACTCTGACGGTTTTTTTTTTAAGTAGGAATGGAAAATCTGTACAAATTTTTGTAGAATCTTGCCTCTCAAACTAGATTATAAATTGTATTTTAAGGAACAATGAACAGCCTCAAAACTCATGCTATTATTTTTACAACAATTGATGGACGGTGTCGTCTTACCGCTACTATAATTTATGTGTTCTGTTTTAATTGTGGAGTGTGCATATTATGTGTGTACTAGTGTGTGCGTGTGTATGTTAAGGTGACGTGTGCGGGTGCAGAATTATAAACTAATTGCACAAAAAACAAATTCAAAACCTTCTTAGGGCCCGACAGCGCCAGAAAATCGTTTCCTTTCTTTTTGCCCTGTCAACCGTCACTCTATCATTGACTTTTTCTTTTATATCACTAATCACAAAATCCATCCGTCTTTTCTTTAGCCTCCCTTTTCCTCTCCATCCATCTCCACATGGAGATGACTCAGCGACTATCGCAACCTCGTTCGGGGCGCGCCACAATCGAGGCGATAAGGCCCATCCTTGAGGAGTGGCTGGAAAGACCTCACGGCGTTCTAAACTTCCGCACGACGCAGGTTCTTACCGAACACGGCAAGTTCGCTAAGTTCCTGTTCCGGATTCGTGCGGAGGATTCGCCCGGGTGTCGTCACTGTGCGGAACACCCAGAGGACACGGTGGAGCATACTGTTGAGGTGTGCCCTGCCTGGGCGGAGCATCGCCGTGTCCTCGTGGGGGCGATCGGCGGCAGCGATCTCTCTCGCCGGGCCTTGGTTCAGGCCATGGTCCGTAGCGAGGAGGGATGGCAGGCGGTCGCCTCCTTCTGCGAAGCAGTAATGCTAGCAAAGGAGGAGGCCGACCGCATCAGGCAGAGGCAACGGGGCGCTCGCCCCAGCCGCCGCCGGGATTCCGATCCCGATTTCCGGCCACCGTAGGCGCGGGCTTGCGGACGGCGTGCAATGGGTAGCACGCTGTCCGATCGTCCGGTAACCGACCGGACCGAGCCCAAGTCGTCGACGGCGCGTTCTGTTCCCGCGCGCCTCAAGGAGCTGTCAGCAAACCGTAGAGGCCCAGCCTGCTAGCTGCAGGCAGGCAGGGCCGAAGCCTGCACCGGCCCATTGTGCTGCTCGACGAGGTGGGCAAGCTCTTTGAAAGAGTAATTGCAGACCGCCTCGTCGTGCACCTGGCACGGAAGGGGCCGGATCTTGCGGACGGCCAATTCGGATTTCGCAGGAGGCGCTCCACTGTGGACGCCATCATGCGCGTGCGAGCCCTCACGACGGGGGATGCGGTATCCCGGGGCAGGTGTGTCTTGGCGGTGTCTTTGGACATCGCCAACGCCTTCAACTCCCTGCCCTGGAGTTGCATTGGTAGGGCACTCCGGTACCACCGGGTGCCCGACTACCTCTGTCGGGTGATCGAGGCCTACCTGTCAGACAGGTTCATCATCTACCCCGGTCATCAGGGGGAGTTGAAACGGCGAGAGATGTCGTGCGGTGTTCCACAGGGATCGGTACTAGGGCCGCCCTTGTGGAACATCGGGTACGACTACGTGCTGCGCGCCGACCTCCCCGACAGGGTCAGCGTGGTCTGTTACGCAGACGACACGCTGGTCCTGGCGCGGGGACGGTCGTACCAGGCGGCGGTCGAACTAGCGACACGCGGGGTTGCGACAGTCGTGGAGAGGATACAGCAGTTGGGACTCGAGGTGGCGCTACACAAGTCCGAGGCCATGTGTTTTCACGGCCCTCGGAGCGCGCCACCTCCGAGCTCCCAATTAACGGTAGGAGGAGTTCACATCGGCGTCGGGTCGACGATGAAGTACCTGGGACTCGTCCTCGACAGCCGGTGGCACTTCGGAGAGCATTTCCGACGTTTGGCTCCCAGATTGAATCTGACTGGGGCTGCTCTCAAGCGGCTCCTGCCGAACCTGGGAGGTCCAGACGCCTCCTGCCGGAGGCTCTATGCAGGCATCGTTCGGTCCATGGCCCTTTACGGGGCGCCGGTCTGGGCGCCGACGCTGCGAAAGCGAGTGGCGGCCCGGCTGAACGCCTGCCAGAGGGTCATGGCCATTCGGATGATCCGGGGATACCGTACGGTGTCCTGCGAAGCGGCGAGCCTCCTTGCTGGCCTACCACCATGGGATTTGGAGGCAACAGTCCTTGCACACATGCATGACTTACGCGTGGAGATGCAACGTCGGGGCGAAACTCCGCTGCCGCGACAAATCGCGGCATGGCGGACAGAGTTCCGGCGGGATCTCATGGTGAAATGGCGAGAACGATTGTCGCAACCTCGTGCTGGGCACGCCACGATCGAGGCGGTAAGGCCCCTCTTTGAGGCGTGGCTGGAAAGGCCCCACGGCGTCGTCACCTTCCGTTTGGCGCAGGTGCTGACCGAACACGGCAAGTTCGGTCCGTACCTGTACAAGATTCGTGCGGAGACGACGCCCGGATGTCGCCACTGTGCGGAGCGTCCGGAGGACACGGTGGAGCACACAGTCGAGGTGTGCCCCGCTTGGGAAGAGCATCGCCGTGTCCTTGTGGGGGCGATCGGCGGCAGCGATCTCTCGCGCCGGGGTTTGGTTCAAGCCATGCTCCGGAGCGAGGAGGAGTGGCAGGCGGTCGCCTCCTTCTGCGAAGCAGTGATGCTAGCAAAGGAGGAGGCCGACCGCATCAGGCAACGGCGTACACGCCGCCGCCGCCGCCGGGTTTCCGATCCCGATTTCCGGCCACCGTAGGCGCGGGCTCGCGGACAGCGGGCAATGGGTAGCTCGCTGTCCGTCCGTCCGGTAACAGACCGGTCCGAGCTCAAGTCGTTTACGGTGCGCACTGTTCCCGCGCGCCTCAAGGAGTTGTCAGCAAACTGAAGGGGCCCGATAGGGCCGAAGCCTACTGGGGTCAAAGGGTATGTGAAAATGGCACCCGGGGCCCTGGGACCAAGGCGAAGAATGGAACGGGGTAGGTTTTTAGTCAGTAAGAGTCTGACACTACTTCCCGCTCCACCCAAGGGCGGGATTTGTCATTGGATGATTTTACCTACCGAAAAAAAAAAAAAAAAAAAAAAAAACCTACAAGGTCATTGACTCGTTTACTTAAAGAAATTAATTTCATACATGCGTGTATTAATTCGAGTTTTTGAAGAAAAGTACTTTATTTTTTAATTTTTTCTTTTCAAATCGATAGTATTTGATGTACCAAATCGACCCTCCGCGGGATTAAAACGACTCAAATTTAATAGCAGTAAACTGAGTGTCTATCGATTTTGTATTCAATAATTATGTAGATTCTTTGAATTTGCCATATATGTTATTTTCCCTACACCTACTTATGTCCGATAAATAACAACCCAAAATTTTAAATTATACTGATAAAACTTGGATATTCAAATTGTAATCATCAATGGGGATTTAATATCAATTAAAATGTCTTCTGCTCACACAATCACACGTTATTTTTTTATATCCGGGATATTTGAATAAAAATTATCCTGTACTAATTTGAGACCAGTTAGCACAGGATAATTTTATTCAAACTTGAGAACAACAAATCCGAACATGTGTAGAAAATAATTTATGACGCAAGTAAATTTATTTATAAATAGAATATATAATAATAAAGCATATGTATGCTCACTGAAATCGAACTCGATAAATGTAAGCGTAGAATAGAAATTAATTCCTAATTTACTCACTTTTGCCTAAACTCCTTTTAATACCTACGGCTGTGTCTACAAAACATACGAGTAATACTCGTATTTCTTCGTCTGTTCTAAATTTGAATTCGTGTTTATTGACCGTATATGCCATTAACATCTTGAAATTTTAAAGAGTCTATTAACCAGCTAATTTAATATGTAAAACGCAGGATTCATAAATCCGCATAAATTGAAATAAAAAAAACTTAAATATTAACCAAATTAAGTATTTATACCTACTAAACCTGTGTACATTTAATACAAAAACGCAAAATAACTACTTCAAGATCGTTTTTTATGATAAATACACTAAAAACATTCAGTTAAACACTTAATTTAATTAGGTTAGCTAGCCAGCAACGAGTGAAGTTTTTGTATGCAAGAAAATTCTTTTGAAAATGGTACTTCACAAAAAAAAACAGCTTTGTCTTTGTTTCTTACGATTTGAGGAAACGTTTATTTGCAGAGCTGATCTTTTATTTAAACTAAGTTTTACGCGTTATTCATTCCTTTGGTATCGTCAGTGCTAGGTTTTTTTATGGTAGGTAAAATCATCAAATGACAAATCCCGCCCTTAGGTTGGGCGGTAGGCTGTGTCAGACTCTTACTGACTAAAAACCTACCCTGTTCCATTAATTGCCTTCGATCCAGGGCCCCTGGGTTCATTTTTAACCCTTGGCCCCAATAGGCTTAGGCCCTACTGGGCCCCTACAGTTTGCTGACAACTCCTTGAGGCGCGCGGGAACAGTGTGCGCCGTAAACGCCTTGGGCTCGGACCGGTCTGTTACTGGACCTTTGGTACCGTCAGTGCTAGGTGATGCATCAATTGATGATAAAACCTTATTATTCGGATGGAACAAACCGGGGTATCAAAATTCAACTGACTAAAACCCACCCGTATTCCCTGAGTTGCCGTTTACGATCCAGAACCACGGTGACTCTTTCAATCGATCCCGCAGTTTCATCATCGTCATTCCGTGTAAATAAACTGTTTTCTTTCTTTTTTCTCTTCTTTACTAACATAACATAAGTCGAAACTCGTCCGCTGTTGGAAATAGGCCTCCAAGTGTCGCCATAACAATGTAAGGAGACTCCTGTGGATCTCGTTTCCCTCACCAGGAAATCGGGAAACCTTGTGGGAGACCTTCCAACGCTTGTCTTCCACTACGTGGTCGCCACTTTAGTACGTCACGCAGTATATTTCTACAATATCCCTGACCCATTTTATTTAGCACAATGTAACTAAATTTAACATAAATTATATTATATTATAGTCGTTCTAGGAACTAGCGCTTACAAAGAGCTAAAATTTGAATAACTAAATAGTATAAAACAAAGTCGCTTCCCGCTGTCTGTCCCTATGTATGCTTAGGTCTTTGAAACTACGCAACTAACTATGCGTGAATCGCACGGCGCGCACTGTTCCCGCGCGCCTGAAGGAGTCGTCAGCAAACTGTAGGGGCCCAGTAGGGTCGATTTGTAATCTGGGGCTTTGGGGAGGTATGAAAATGCATACCAGGACCCTGGAAACAAGGCAAAGGAGGAACGGAGTAGGTTTTTAGTCAGTAAGAGTCTGAGACTATCTTTCGCTCCGCCCAAGGGCGGGGGATGTCATTGGATGATTTTACATATTTAAAAAAAAAACTGCATGAATCGCGGTGTTAAGATTTTCCTTGAAAGAATGACATTCGCCCATGTCTGGTAGCATCTTTGAGATTTGTAGGTGTCTTTGCAGTTCTATCTTTGAAAGGCTTGGTCTTGATTTGAAAACATCGCCTTAAATCGTTCGCTTATTCGTTTTACTAGGTTAAGAAAATGACACCACGCACTACCCGGTAGAATTTTTAGATTCCCTCAACACATCCGGACTTCCAGCCCACAAAATAGTTTTAAAAATCGGTGTACCAATAATTCTCCTCAGAAATTGATGTCCTCCCAAACTTTGTAACGGCACTCGGCTCAAAATCATGAATCTGCAGCAAAACATAATCAAAGCTGAAATATTAACTGATTGCGGCGCCGGTGATATTGTTTTTATTCCAAGAATACCTGTAATTCCAAATAACTTTCCTTTCTCTTTCAAACGAGTGCAATTCCCAGTCATTCTCTGTTATGCCATGACGATTAATAATAATAATAATAATACCGATGAATATTAATAACATTGTTTAGGCAGGGGCCATAGTTTTCACAAAGTTCTTGGTAACCAGTCCACTTAAGACTCCAAAAACCATAGCCCTATTGTCTTTATTTTCCATATGTCACAATAGTTTTCACCAACCGGGGGTTGTCCTTGGATGCACTAGCATTGTGCGTACAAGGACAATCGTCGGTTGGTATCACGTTCCATTAAAAGTACCTAAAGGGCCTCTGCGAGTTGGTTTCGGCTCCTCGTACGCCTTCCAAAGGTCCAGGACCTCAGGGTCCTGAGATAAATAAAATCATAAAAATAATAATAATAAAATCTTTATTTCCAGCTTTACAATTTTACAAGTAAAATGACTGCGTACTTTAAGTTAAGCATAAATTTCGTAAATTGTATATTATCACAGAGTATACGCCTCTGACACCCAAGCTAAGATTGAACTTGTGTTATGGGTGTCAGAGCTCTCTAAAATTTGACAAAGGCAGATACATCGAGAATTCGGAATCATAGTTATTTTAAAAGAAAACAAAGATTTTATGTATAAACTGACAAAATTATTCAAAATGTAAAAACTAAAACCACCAGAGATTTGTATTAAATAATTGTTTAGTGTGTGTGTGTGTGTGTGTGTGTGTGTGTGTGTGTGTGTGTGTGTGTATTAACATATGTGAGACTGGGGAAAAGTTTGGAAAGGAGGAGGGGTATAAAGCTACGTAATTAGAATACTTTCCACCTCCTCATAACCAAGGGTAGCGATCCATTTAGTGACTCGAGCTTTACAGTCATATTTATTTAATTTGTAAATGCAATTTTTAATTAATAAAGCTCAGGGCCAGCCATTATCCGTTGCAGGGGTGGACTTAAGTATTGGATGCTTTTCCCATGGTCAACTATACGTAGCTCTTTCAAGCACCTAATATTCTGTTTATAAAAGTAGAGGATTTCAAATGTATTTCTCAAATCTAAAATTTCTATTCTGTATATCTCTCATTGCAAAATCTTAAGTAATGTCAGCTTATTTTTACAATTCGCTAAAAGAACTAAGGAGCTTGCAAAGTATTTATGATGTCAATCAACTGCCAAGCGCAGAACGAGTAATTTTATTTACAATTGGCTTCTGCAAGCGGCTTCGCCCGCGTGAAAGTCGATCTCTCCCGTAGGGGTGGAGTTTCGTAAAACCTATCTAATCAGTTCTTAGCGGATGTCTACACCTATAAGGAATCTACCGTCAAATTTTAAGTTTGTAGGTGTTATAGTGTCTGAAATTTCGTGTTTAATCAGTGAGTGGTATATCGCTTTTATATATATAGAAGATATAGATATACAAGCAAGGTCATGAAGCCATGGAAAATCTTAACACCACGATTTAGCGGACAGTCAAAAATATATAACACTATCTATCAATGCATTTTAGTTGATGTGAACTAAATTGCATAAAACAAAATTAATGTCAGTTCGAAAATAACACAATAAAGATAAAACAATTCATTCGCCGGCATCACGACAACAATATGCAGCTACTACCAAAAAAAAACTTAAGTCATCACTTCACTTCACTTGTGTATGCCAGGCAGTCGTTGAATAAAACGCAAAACAAATTTCAAAAATTGAATCTTTACATTTTAAAGAAACAACGGGCGTAAGATTATCCACATCAATATGCTTGTCAGTTATTTATTTATTATTATTTATTTAGTTATTATGCCATTTAACCATCTTGCTGGTACAAGATCATCCTTTTTAACCAACATAATATCTCCTACTTTAGGTTCCGGAGGTTTTGTGTGACCATTTATAACGACGGTGCTGTAACTGTATAAGGTACTAGTTTTTGCCCGCGGCTTCGCTCCCGCTCTACCCTACTCTAACCTACTCTGCCCTACTCTGTCCTACTTTACCCTACTCTACCCTACTCTAACCTACTCTGCCCTACTCTACCCTACTCTATACCAATAAATGAGCAGGTTTCGGTTTTTTTATGGTTTAAAATTATCTTATATCCTTTTCCTGGTTCCAAGCTACCTTCCCACCAATTTTCAGCCAAATCGGTTCAGTCGTTCTTGAGTTATAAACAGTGTAACTAACACGACTTTTTTTGCAACCATCAACACCAAAAATCCTGCACAACATTTACTCCATTGAGTAAAATGCTATCTTTTGAGAATACTCACTCACTAAAGGCTCACGCACTAGAAAATGTTCCGGGTAAGTGGGTATCTTCTGATTTGGAAATAACTGGTGTTATCGGCTGTGAGTTAAAACATCCTCTATTTGGCACAAAAGAGTCGTCATCTCTTCGAACGTGAGTGTGCTATTGCCCAACACGCGTTTCAGGTGATGTTTTGTAGACTTCACTCCAGCTTCCCAGATGGACTCTGGAACCAAAGTTTAGAGAACGAGGAGAAATGAAGTACCAGTTGAAGCAGTTTGTTGCAAGCCAGTCAGCTATGTCACTTGCTATTATTGAACCTTCTCGAACGTTCTCTCGGCTTGTACATGATAAAATTAACGTAAAACTAAAAAATCTTCTGGCTATAAGGGGACTTATCGCCATAATTATGGCGTGAGAAGGCTAAAACTTGAACATAGTAAAATTAACGTGAAACTAAAAAATCTTCTGGCTTTATGTAACATAATTCATATAATTTGCTTAATAGTACTCAGGTCCTATTTCTGTCTGCGGTTTAAAATCAGGTTTCTGTTTTCAGGTGGTTATAAAAAAAAAATAAGCACGAAAGCTAGGGCGCCTTCAAATTAGGCGCAAAGGGCCGCGCGACGGCAGCGCCGCTGTGTCGCTGTCACCGTGTTGCTTTGTTATTTCCGTGGTTATTCCATAAAACAAAAGTGCGCGGCCGCAGCGCGAGTAGCAGTCGTGCGGTACTTTGCGGCTAATTTAAATACGCCCTAAGAAGCCTTCTAACATAATCTGTCTATGTTGAGGCGCCCTAAAATAATGTCAATTCCTTCCCTAGTCTTGTCTTTTACACTCATTAATTTTACGTAATAGAACATGTTTCAAACAGAACCTGTAAACTGATACAAGTGGCCACTTATACCAGTATATAGTGTACTTGCTTTTACTTATAATATAGGAAAATTGAAGGATTTTACTCTTTTATCATGCTATTTCCAATCTGTTGATTAATATGAGGTTATAATATTAACAATAACATCTTCTTTTATCGACATTTAAACACTTACAACAGTTTCCTCAGTACTAGAAAACTACTTGCAACAGTTTTCTGCATTGTTATTAACCTTAAATATTTGAATGGGTGTGGCAGAAAATGAAATAAAAACATTAAAAATACAAAATAAAATTTATTTCAAATAAATGACAATAAATGTTAATATTTTGATGTTAATATATTATGGCATTCTTAATGAAAAATAAAATCAATGGCCTTGCCATCTTAAAAATAATAAAACAGAAAAATTTAATCTTCTTAAGTAGTAACTTTCGTTTATTATATTAATTGATTATTTATATTTTCATTAGTAGGTACTTCCTAATGAGTCTTACGTAATACTAAATCAGTCTTTCAGACTTTGACAATATGTCACATTGTTATTTATCGTAACAATAATTACAGTAGATAATGGTATAGAAAACCCAATAAAAAAAGAGAAACAACATGTTGGAACAGACAACTAGGCTTTCTAAAAATTTAACCTGGTCAGATCGGTATCTTAAAATTATTTTAAAATTAATGGTACCGCTCAGGAATCACATTTGACTTGCAAAGATCTTTAATTTTTTTCTTGTCAATTGGTAATAAACTCTTGTAAGCTACATCTAATCTGTAAATACAGCTGGCTATTTCATTGGCACTTTTTTAGCTGTCTGTTCGTCCCAACAATAAAAATAACTCTGCAGATCAGCGGCATAAAATGGAGTAAAATTGTGAAAATGTAATTTTTTCAAAACATATTTTGGGGCATTTACAAGCGCTTTTTATTTTTTCTTCTCATGTAACTTCCCCGTTCGACTCATTATAATTAGGAGGATTAGAATTCTAATCCCCTGTTTAAATTGAACTTGCGTCTTTTATCAAACCACATATTTTGGAACTTCTCTCGCAATCAGCCCTTATCTTTCTTTTTTTTTGGGTTTTTTTTGCACACTTGCGGGACTACTTAAAGGTGAATCAGTGTAGTCTGAATTTGATACGAGTAGCAAGTAATTGTCAAATTCATCATCAATTTGTTGGCAAATAGGTAAAAAGAAAGTAATGGCGAAGGCTGTTGGCAAATAGGTGAAAAAGAAAGTAATGTTAAGCTATTAATTTCATCATCAGGAAGGTAATTTTGTTTTAATACATTTGATTCATAAATTGGATTTTGACGTGGATATAGAATTTAAGATTCATCTTCTTTATAGTTGTTTTGCACAGTCAGAGGACTTGGCAGAATCTGACTAAATATTTATTAAAAATCGCTATAAACTTTCTACTGTAGGGGTTTCCTCGAACATATCTTCTGGGTCGCTTAAGCTTATATCCTTATTGATGAATGAAATCTCTTTAGCAAAACAATCCGAAGGTAAGGGGGGATCTAAAATTATATAATAAAATAATTATGCTGTGAATTGCTTCTAAAATGTATTAAAAATAGTGTTCGATTGATTTTATTAGTAAATAGATATTATTATTAAAATAATGTAGGTAACTTATATCAGGTAACAACATAACAAAAACAAAAAAATCAGATGTGACTTTGTAAACTGATACAAGTGCAGAATTTATTTTAAAAAAAAACATGAATTACAAAATTAAATTTCATTTATTTAGTTTAGTATGTTTGCCAGGCTTTTCTATTAGACTTTCATTTTTGAAACTATTTTTTTAATAAAATCGGTCGGTTCCGTGGTCCCGTTACACATATTCAAAGTTTGATCTCAATCTTCATATATTTTGCGTGATGGTACGGTCGGCTGATCTAAAATAAATCAAAATTAATGTATTAATTCATTTTTAAATATATTTACAAATAATCGTTAAAATTTACTAAAATCACTATACAAAGTACACGAGTAACCACTATGAATCTTGTATACTGGTACAAGTGAAAATACAATTAAACAACACGTAATTATGATTTTTTTAATTTTACATTTGATCAAACAATATAAAATATATTATTATACTATACTATATAAAATTTCAAATAATACTTACTTTCGCAATTTTCTGGAGTGTTTATTTTACTATACTTATTTTTTAATAAATCTATCATTAATTTACCTCGTGAGCGCTTCATTGATGTGACTTCTTACCACTACTTACTCAAGACAAACAAAATCTGAATAGTTTTTAACAAATGAGTACGTTAAACTAAAACGCATCGCAGTTATACCAGTGTTTAACGTGCTTCCGACTCCGTCGCCGCGCGCATACTAGAGTAAATGTCACTTGTGCTGACGTGTCGCGTCGCACGCGACTACCTACACTGGTGCAAGTGACTTACATCAGTGTAGATGGTCGTGTGGCTGAAAATGATGTCACTTATATCAGTTTACAAGTCTGTATCTTTGAAATTACTTGATAATTTAATATAATTTTTACAGGATATAAAGTTAAGGTAATTTTAAGACTTTTGGTGCAAAAAACCGTATTTCGCTGTTTTGCGGGTTACACCAGTATACGTAGGACCCGTCGTTATAGATATATGATCTACTGAGAAGGTACAGTCAATATATACCCCTATTTTTTAATTAGTGCACAAAAAATGGGACTCAATCAGTACCCGTTACTGATCTTATTTGTGTAGTCAAAAGTACGAAAAACGAAATCCCAAAATTGACCACGAAAATTTGTCATTATTGGTAAATTCTTAATTGAATCATCATTCATAACAACTACTACTAGAAAATACTAAGCGCAGTGTTTTTCCATTTTTATTGACTTTCTTTTATTCATAAGCAATAATCTGTACAATGTTTCCATAAATTGAGTGAAATTTTGGGTTATAAACAAACGCTCATAACTTTGCTGTTTATGAATATAATGCATGGAGACTTTACTTAAATAATAACAAGACCTTTTTTTAATAAGCTCTTTAAGTTTTTGCAATAATTAAACCATAGTGGTGTATTAATGTTTTTAAATTTATCTCTGAGTGAGTATCTAGGACTTAATTTTTAAATTGAACGATTAGCCCTTTTCTGCAAAATTTCTGTTCTGGTTAACGAAGATATTGACGATGGAGGTCGCTTCCTAGAAGTAATTTTTAATATTTAATTTCAAGATCTAAAGACTCAGGTTGCTAAGCTATATCTTCCATCTATCTAATACAAATCAAGTTGTA
This sequence comes from Leucania comma, assembly GCA_958295575.1. NCBI lineage: Eukaryota > Metazoa > Arthropoda > Insecta > Lepidoptera > Noctuidae > Leucania > Leucania comma. Next base: position 11,233,722 of record OY282469.1, read on the forward strand.
TTTATGCCAATCACCTTTTCCAGTACTTTTTTTTACATGGAAAATCATCAAATGACTTTTCTAGTTTTGAGTGAAGCTAGAGAGAGTTTCAGATATTTACAAAGTGTTTCTTCAAGAGCAACAGTAACTTTGGAACAATCCACAGCTATAACATTCTTTGTCTATGTTGCCATATCTTTATGGCCTTTGCAGTAAAAAGTACTAGCCAAACAAAGTTGTTTGATAGCTCTGAATTAACAGTTCATTTTACTTAGCGTTAGTAGGTACAGGCACTTAGCACAGTGAAACACGGTCATAAAAAATAAAAAAGAATAATATATGCAGACAAAAGAAAATTAGTTAAAATCAAGTGAAGGTAATAAGAACAGCCTTGCTCTTCTGACAAGTTGTATTATAGTCTGTGGAGGACATTCATGCCTAGGGTCTTCATAATATTATATTCTATTCTATCAACAATATCCATTGTCGTACTAGATTGAACAACCTGATAGTCTTGGCCGAAGTTCTAATTTTTAGGATTCCGTACCCAAAGGGTAAAAACGGAACCCTATTACTAAGACTTCACGGTCTGTCCGTCTGTCTGTCACCAGGCTTTAAATCTCCCATCTCAAGAACCGCAATAGCTAGGCAGTTGAAATCCATTTCACAAATTATGTAATTTTTGTTACCGCTATAACAACAAATACTAAAAACAAAATAAAATAAATATTTAAGGGGGCTCCTAAACCCGGATTTTTTTGCCCCTTTTTGCTCGATATCAGTAATGGCAAAAGGTAGGCTGGCTGGCTGTAGTCTGGCTTTGATGGAGCGTCATAGTCATTATAGTGACCAAGCTCCCTAATTTAGATTAAAAAAAAAAAAGGTAGGCTCTTGAAATATTTACAAAATACTCAGTTGTATTTTTACTTTAATAATGAAGAATACATTCAAAATAAAATAAATATTTAAGGGGGCTCCCATACAAAAAGCACCATTTTTTGCCTATTTTGTTGTTCTGTTGTTTACCTAGTTATTGTTATTTGATAATTATGTAACCGAACGTTACATATTTGGACACAATGAACAAATTCACCCATTTACGTTAGCCAAGTATAAACGAGATTTCAACGTTTTCCGAGAATTGTATGAATTCTGAACTAAAAAGGGATCTAGATATTAACACCTGTATTAATAAAGTAATTACATACTGTTTATGAACCCCGTCGATTAACGGAGCGTCCGTACTATTTATGAAAGGCTGGCTTCAGGAAAAAGTAATCAACCACATCCACACTGTGAAGCAAATTATGCAGATATACTTACTTACTTATTACTATGAGCCCGTTTGTGTCCCACTGCAGGGCAAAGGCCTCACCGTCATTCCACTGTTTTCTGTTCTTAGCCACTTCTGACCAATCCTTAAGGTAGAAGTCCAAGTCGTCACGCCATCTCCTTCTGAGCCTACCGTGTCGCCTGTTCCTGCTGTTCGGAAACCAATAAGTGGTTGCCTTCGCCCAATTTTGGTGCAACATGCGGCAGAAGTGACCGACAGTTCCATTTCAGTTAGGCGGCTGAGTTACCTACGTCTTCGATTTGTGTTTTGGAACGATGTATAGTGTATACTATGACTACAATAAAACATAGTACATAGCTTTCATAGATTATAACAAGCCATTTGACAGTATAAACGTATAAACTATACAGCTATTTGAGAGACTCTGCAGAGCCAAGGAATTCCGGAACCATTATACAGTATGCATTCGACATATGGGCAATAAATGAAATCACGAGCAATACTCGTCCACAGAATCATAACAACTTGATTATTAAATTAAAAAGCAAAAAATTACCAAACTTAAATTTTCAAACAAAATAAATTCAGTAAAAGTCGTAAGTATTATCCCTACTTACCTGGAGTTAATATGGATATTATTATTATAATTACATGCTGCTAAGTAATTTCTTATGAAGTCATCACTTGAGGTTAGAAATTTTTATGAAAAATTTCAATTTTTCTTAATCATAGAATACAAATTGTTACTTAAGTAGTTACTTTAACTCAAGTAATTATTTTTACTTGTTTATAAATGTGGGTGTTAGACTCAGATCAGATATAAGATCTGCAAAATATGTTTTTGACAGTCTCCTTGAACTGCGAACAATAAAATAAACAATCTTCTTGTTATTTCTTTTTTGTTCCAAAGTTTGAAGTTAGATCCTCGAAGTGTTTCAGAACCTTTGTTGATAATATGGGTAACGTATATCACCGTCATCTGCCAAAAGCTTTTTGTTGAAAAATATCAATAAAAAACACAACAAAATGGTTAATGGTAATGGTTATGCTCCTATGGTTTGCTGGAAGAAAACTCATTTTTGAGTTAAGCTCGCCTTTGTACACAAATATTGTAATCCACTGTATTTTATGTTTTTTGGTGTACAATAAAGAATTAAGAATTAAGAACAAAAAAAGAGTTAGCGAAATCGGTCCAGTTGATTGAGATTTACGCTTGGCAACACATTCAGCAATTTATTTTTATATCATAGATGATGTAATTATATAAACAAGAGAAAATTACAAACGATCTCGTTTATTACAACTCTCTCTCTTTCGTTTAGGGTTTCTTTTCTTTATGGTAGGTAAAATCATCCAATGACATATCCCGCCCTTGAGCGGTCAAATGTGCTGAAATAGTGTCAGACTTTTACTGACTAAAAACCTACCTTGTTCCTTCCCTGGCTTGGTTCCAGAGCCCTGGTATGCATTTTCATACCTCCCCAGAGCACCAGACTAGGCTTCGACCCTACTGAGCCCCTGTAGTTTGCTGACAACTCCCTGAGGCGCGCGGGAACAGTGCGCGCCGTAAACGATTTGGGCTCGGTCTGGTCTATTACCGGACGAACGGACAGCGAGCTACCCATTGCCTGCCGTCCGCAAGCCCGCGCCTGCGGTGGCTGGAAATTGGGATCGGAATTACGGCGGTGGCTGCGGCGTCTTTCGTTTTGGACGCGTTATCACCAACGTTGTGTGAGAAAGATGTGCTGTGCGGAGAACCGAGTGGAACTGTGAAACAGTGTGACAATAAAGATGTAGGACTTTACGAGGAAGCTAAGTGGTGCCTATGCAACACTCGCAAACGCAAAGCGGACTCCTGGGTTACAGAAAACGATTTTGTTTATCTTTTTTTTTTTGGATGGGAAATCATCCAATGCCATCTCCTGCCCTTGGGCGGAGCGGGCGGGCGTGTCAGACTTTTACTGACTAAAACCCACTCACTGTTCCTTCTTTGCCTTCGTTCCCGAGCCCCGGAGTTCTCTTTCGCACAACCCATAGTCTACTGACTTCGACCCTGCTGGGCCCCTACGGTTTTACTGACATCTCCTTGAGGCGCGCACGGAGCACTATGGGACCAAACGCCATTATTAACTCACTTACATCGAAAATAATAAGCATAATTTCGTCAATATACTAATTAGTAACAAGTTATTGTGAAAAACTGCTCGTGGTATGTTTTCATGCGCTCGGGTGAGGTTTATCTGTCAGTACAGTCTGATATATTAAATCGAATGGCAGAGGCTGGTCGTGCACTGTTCCACTCTAATATGACATTAAGACTGTAAAAGTGGTAGCAGTAGAATGAAGTAAATGTGATGAAAATTATTGTTTATCAGTTTCGTTAACATTTTCTGTAAATTCGATCTTCAGTCAGGTTTAAACTTTTAAAAGTCATAAAAGCTTTTACTCGAGTGTCTTGCAGGCATTTTTTGAGTCACTGGTTTCGTGTAATTACAAGGGTTTGCCTCCGCTAAGCGCTTCGCGAGCAGAGAATTCTATAAACGAGTATCACACACATTCCTCGCTTCTCACCCTCACAAAGATTAGGTATAAACGAGCAATCTAAATCCTTTGACAAATAACCCTTTTATGAGTTGAGTGCGATCCGACGAGAGTAATTTGAGCATTACTCACTGTGATTGATGTAGTATCGACATTTGTATCGTTTACAACAAATTGTTTTAATGGGTTTTTGAGAAAATATTTGAAATTGTAAAAAACGACACCCGATATTTACAGACTACCACGATACACGATATTTCATTTATCAAAGTAACTTACTTACTTCAAGTCCCAAGTATGTGTTTATATAAGAAACATCCATCGGAAACGTTCAATAAAGGGTCGGGCCCAGCATCTTTAACACAAGTTGTCTTGACAACTTAGCAAGAGTGATAGTGTCATGTAGCGACACTATAGTATATTTACTTTAAACTGTAAGTATGTACCACCATATATTTAATGTTAAATGTAAAACTTGATGGAAATCAATGATTGCTATTAAATATGTATGTTATATGTATATGTGTGTGTATGTATGTGTAATGCTCTCGCATTTGTGACTTGAAAGGTATTTCGATATTTAAAGAAAAAAAAAGAAATCAAATTGAATGAAGTTTATCCAACATAAACATTCGTTTGAACCCTAATTAGTTTACAACTGTTAAGTATGTGTATTTACTTAAACTAAAAAAGAGTTAAACTTGAAACTGGTCGTTTCATATAATTTATTAATCTACTATCTATCCTTTATAATGTTTAATTCATTACGTTCTTCGTTAGGAAAAAGTAAAATAAACTAAGATCCTATCTAATTTGTAGACTGCTAAAAGTAGTACCTATACTCGCAAGCCTAGTGCGCAATAAATTGCTTTTGCTATTAATTAAAGTCTATCACTTAATTATCCATTCGCTATTCAACGCGTTTATCAGAACTATCAAGTTTTTTCTTAGTCTTCATTTTATTTATTTTAATTCCACAGGCAACAAGGATCCACAATATTAGTAAAATTTTAGTACCATAATGTTATATATACCATATGTTCAATTATAACGAATTAATTGACGACTTCCTTTCTAATACTTAAAAATATTAGAGCATCTGATCATATTTAAATAAGAATTTACTGTGACTATTTACGTTGTGTTCATTTATTTTAATATTTTTCTTCCTTCATAGTGAATTTTTATGCTTGTCTCTTTCTGTGTATAAAAACCAATGTAATGTGATTAGAAGGGCACTCTTTCGCCGCCCATGGAATGAACACCTTGAACTGAAGTAAGATATTTCTTTATTATCACTCTATAACATTTCCTGATGTTACTGTGACTATGTATTTTGTGTGACGTCAACACCAGTAGCGATCATACGCCGACGAGCTACATTATACATTCAGCTATTAATTTCACTGTAGGGCATTATAATCCCAACACATAACACTTTCGCTGTTGGGCATTACAATCCCAACACAATACTACAACCCTAACACATAACACTTTCCAAGAGCTCTGAAACGCTCTCACTCTCGTTATAGCTCCTTCTTGCGAAGACTCAATGGCGTAGAATCCTGGTGAAGGCTGCAACTTCGACTTCGAGGGCGCCTTTGAATACCGTACTTGCACGCCTGCACCATCTTAATTTGCTATCGATCTAACTTCAGCCGTATGGTACGAATGACTCCTTGTCAGCGTCGATAGGCGCCGGGTTCTAGTTCCTTGATCACGTGGCATGTTGCAAAGTACATAAAACATAAATAACAAAAATGGTTTTAGATTGTGGAAAACAATACACGATAAAAGTTACAAAGTATTAAGCTATTTTTATAATATCTCTGAAACGGTGCGTCTGAGCTCAAAAATAACAAAATTTTCACCCCCCTTTAATAAACCCTTCGAAAAATAAGAAGATGCTAAAACGAATTAAAAAGAAACATTTTGATCAACCCTCATGGTTTTTTTTTTCTAAAATCGTTAAATATAATTATATCACAATATTTTGTTTCTGTAATATAATTCAAGTGTAATTCAGTCATTTTCAAACACTAAAAAATACTAGAAATGTATTAATAGGCGTGTACATCCCACTTCTGATATGTAATAAAACTGCTCACTTCAGTATAAAATAATATATTTATTACTCAAGAAAATCCATGGACACTCTTTTAAAATTATCTAGTTACATCATTTTCTTAACACTATATTAAATGCAAGAGACTAATGGCGGGTTTCTGAATTGAGTATTTAGAGTTAAGAACGACTCAAACTATACTTAAATGCCAAATTTTGACAGGTTTGCAGGCTAAACTAGAGTTTGAGTAACTCTCAACTTCAAATGCTTAAATCAGAAATCAGGGGTAAATGTGCGTCCTGCCTCAACGGCTGCCGAACTCAGACTGCCCCCGCTATCGCGCTACATCCCCCACTTTTTCACAGATAATCACAAATACGTTTCGGTGTTGCACAATTAGTCGATTGCAATGAATAATCGAATACAGTATAATCGATTAATATTTTTAATTATAAAAAACTGACTCAATCATCTGATTATGTATCAATACCTAACAATATATACGTATTTTATTCTTTTAATTAAATTATTTTAATAATACTACATTTTATTTGAAATATCTGTTATTTATTTATTGTGCACACTACCACAGTGTTGTTTTTTTAACCCAAAGGTTGACTGGTAGAGAATGCCTTGTTGCATTAAGTCCGCTTATGTACCACTACCTGCACATGAATATTAAGTAAATAAATATATTACATACCTACAAATGCATCATCAACTCGATTAGGTACTTACTAAGTGGTTGACATTGCTATATTATTTTCTGACGATTAAATAACTATCAGTTTAACATAATATAGGTATTTCATAGACTGTAACAAGACCTATAGAATATGATACCGTTTTTACGTGGGAAATCATCCTTCTTCCGTTCCGGGTGAAGCGGGAGGGAGTGTCAAACTTTTACTGACTGAAACCCACAGTGTTTCTTCAGTAGTCTTTTATTATGAGGAAACTCCTTCGGACCGTTAATTGATGCGATAAATCCGCAACACTGGCATGCGTTGGCCCTTATTGGCCCCATCACTTTTGCTGGCATCTCTTTGAAATCGCGTGGATCACAATGCGCCGTCGACCCGAGCTTGGTCATTACCGGTTGTTCGTACGCCGAGTTACCCTTGGCTCGCCATCTGCAAACACCAAAACCACAACACCAACACACCATTATTAAATAATGGTGTTTTTTTTTTATGGTAGGTAAAATCATCCAATGACAAATCCCGCCCTTGGGTGGAGCGGGAAGTAGTGTCAGACTCTTACTGACTAAAAACCTACCCCGTTCCTTCGTTGCCTATAGTGCCGGGGCTGAGCCTTCCTCTCAGAAAACGGCCCTTGACCCCAGCAGGCTTCGACCCTGCCTGCCTGCAGTTAGCAGGCTGGGCCTCTTCGGTATGCTGACAGCTCCATGAGGCGCGCGGGAACAGAACGCGCCGTCGACGACTTGGGCTCGGTCCGGTCGGTTACCAGACAATCGGACAGCGTGCTACACATTGCACGCCGTCCGCAAGCCCGCGCCTACGGTGGCCGGAAATCGGGATCGGAATCCCGGCGGCGGCTGGGGCGAGTGCCACGTTGCCTCTGCCTGATGCGGTCGGCCTCCTCTTTTGCTAGCATTACTGCTTCGCAGAAGGAGGCGACCGCAAATAATGGTGTGTGGTGTTTTTGCAGTATAAAATCTTGCAGTTTGCGTGTACCTAGTCTGATTTTGGAACTCTAATATCATTGTCGCTTTGCGCTTGTATGTGAAAACCTTTAAATTGACTGTGATAGACAAAAAATTACCAAGGTGTCCAAGGCTGGGCTCTTCTTTGGCCAATGAATCAGCATTGCTATTCAATGTAGCAATGCTGGGACACTTTTCCTATTGATAGAGATAGACATCAATTTTTTGATGGCCAATGAATTGTTTTTATTCGCGTTTAAAGAATGAAACAAAAACATTTTGTTTGGTGGAAAAGACGTAATCTTAGAACTAACTTACAAATTACCAATAAATATTCTTTAAATGAAAAAAATGCTGCACGTCCGCGCCAGACAGCCGAACGTTCAGCATTATGCCGTGACCACTTGCAAAATGCGACGAGTCCACGGCGCTGATTTTCAGCGTGGGCCGGCGACGGTGTCGACACCAAGGTATCGGCACGTTATTGTATGCTAATAGATTTGGGTAAATTAAATTTTAAGAAAAAGTCATAAATGGAAAAAAAAACACTCACATATACATTCATTCTATATTTCAGTTTGAACAGACAATGTTCAATTATGCCAATGTTAGCGCGGATCATGACGAAAGGTACGAGAAAATCATATATGTAATTACTATAGTTGAATGAAATCATTTACGCAATTCTACAATCTCAGGTATATGTGTACATAATACTATAAACGCCGCTTCAATTAGTCCATAGGTTACTGGAATTCTGCATATTAAAATGTTTGCATGCATTTACTGCTTATAGAAAATGTGGGTGTCAGGTTCTATAAAACGATTAATATCATCGCTGACTAAGAAGTTTGTTTTGCTGCTGATGGAAAACAGAAACATTGGATCATTTTACCTCAGAATGAAAGATAAATGACTAAGAGCGAAATTCACCAATAAAACTAATCGCGATTATTTAAAACAAAACACACTTTGAGCGTCTAATCGAGATTATAGCTTCATTTTGCGTTTCCCTGCTATGAATTGAATCTAGTTTACGCTATACTCAGTGTCAATTCTTTTTTTTCGCCCATATTTTCGACACAGGTCTGCTGAGCTCAGTTTAGTTGAACTAAGTTTTTATAGTGAATGATGAAATCAGCCCTAAGTGAGCATTAATTAGAATGAAAATGGTAATTTGTAATTACTCTGTAGGTACAAATTTTAAGGTTTTTTTTTATGGTAGGTAAAATCATCCAATGACAAATCCCGCCCTTGGGTTTTCTTTTTTTTTTTTTTTTGGTAGGTAAAATCATCCAATGACAAATCCCGCCCTTGGGTGGGGCGGGAAATAGTGTCAGACTTTTACTGACTAAAAACCTACCTTTCCGTTCCTTGCCTTTATCCCGGGGCCCGTGGTGACAGTCTCACATAACCTTTGGCCCCAGTAGGCTTCGGCCCTGCTGGACCCCTACAGTTTGCTGACAACTCCTTGAGGCGCGCGGGAACGGTGCGCGCCGTAGACGACCTGAGCTCGGACCGGTCTGTTACCGGACGGACGGACAGGCCCTTGGGTGGAGCGGGAAGTAGTGTCAGACTCTTACTGACTAAAAACCTACCCCGTTCCATTCTTTGCCTTGGTCCCAGGGCCCCGGGTGCCATTTTCACATACCCTTTGACCCGGACATGCATGTGCACTCCTTATTGGTGTTAAGTCTCTTCCTTGAGAAGAAGCAGGAGAGGTGTCATGCCGTGTCCTCACCTTACAAAGGTATAAATACAAAATGTTTTATTGCTTTAACAACTAGTAGGTACGTTATTCTTTTTTCGAAATTAGGTATTTATAGTTTTCTTTGTGTTTTGTACTCGAAGTTTCTGTAACATTTGTATGAAATCAAATGTTTTTGTTTATAAACAAGAATTGGCGAAATTGTTGCAGCCGTTCGCATGTGATGATAAATGATCAAGAGAAAGAGGGATTAATTTTTATATAGGACTTGCGGTCCCACCAGACGTTGTCTTGGCCCAAAGCTGGCACGTTAACAAAAAAAAAAAAATTAAGAACCTGATTGCGGCGTCACCTAACAAACCAAAAAAGAAAATACATTTGTAGTAACTTATTTTCTAGCCATACGGACCCTCTCAAATATACACACAATTTTTTTTATCCAAATCGATCATCCCGAACTCTTGGACGGATATAAACACCATTAAATTTTGATCGTTTTACTCCCGCGGAGGGTCGATTCGCTACATGAAACACTATCGATTTGTAAACATAAAATTAAAAAACAAACAATTTTTATAAACTCGAATTAATTTACGCATGTACGAAATTAATTTCTCTAAATAAACGTCAGCTGGGCGAGTTCAATGGCCTGTAGGTAGTTAGTACACAACGACCTGACAGCGACCGACAACGACCTACAAGATCATTGACTTGTATACTTAAAGAAATTTCTTTGGAAATAAGCACCTTTGTAATATTATCTATTTTTGTGTGTACATAAATTGTAAAACTAAATAAATAAGCAGTTAGCAACCTCGACGCTAACAATGGCTGCGGTCGACTCCTACTTGGGAATTTAAATTTTAACTAAAGGGCGCCGATTGGGTTTCACTACTCGGGTGGATTGCAAATTCGACGCCCCCTTAATTAATTATTAGCCAGCCCACACTACGCTACGACAATGTGTCTTGTAATCAGTGATCAGATAATGTTTCCTGGTTAATAAACACTACAAATACTAGACATCACTAGCAACGAGATTTATGGATTTATTAATATAATAATAGCTTATTATGCAGCTTTACTAGTGCAATGTGATCTATCCAACAGAACCATTAAATTCAATTCTTAATTAAATTCACATGTGTTTTATAGGACATCATTTTAAAAATAGTTATACAAGTGCACATGAACCCTCTGGAGCACAACAATTTCATACAGGTAGAGGTTAGAATTACAAAGGAAACAGTCAAGCCCCAAGCGGACGAACTCCCACCTTTTCTTTTTAAACAATGCGCTGACGAACTTACCTTACTCTTTTTAAAATTAATTAATCAATCTTTTGAAGAGGGCACATTCCCCAATCAATTTGAAGCAGGCTCGTCTCAGGACTTTTACGACATTGTTTTTTTTTTTTATGGTAGGTAAAATCATCCAATGACAAATCCCGCCCTTGGGCGGAGCGGGAAGTAGTGTCAGACTCTTACTGACTAAAAACCTACCCCGTTCCTTCGTAGCCTATCGTGCCGGGGCCGAGCATTCCTTTCGGAACTAACCCATGACCCCAGTAGGCTTCGACCCTGCCTGCCTGCAGTTAGCAGACTGGGCCTCTTCGGTGTGCTGACAGCTCCTTGAGGCGCGCGGGAACAGAACGCGCCGTCGACGACTTGGGCTCGGTCCGGTCGGTTACCGGACGATCGGACAGCGTGCTACCCATTGCACGCCGTCCGCAAGCCCGCGCCTACGGTGGCCGGAAATCGGGATCGGAATCCCGGCGGCGGCTGGGGCGAGCGCCCCGTTTCCTCTGCCTGATGCGGTCGGCCTCCGCCTTTGCTAGCATTACTGCTTCGCAGAAGGAGGCGACCGCCTCCTCACTACGGACCATGGCCTGAACCAAGGCCCGGCGAGAGAGATCGCTGCCGCCGATCGCCCCCACGAGGACACGGCGATGCTCCGCCCAGGCGGGGCACACCTCTACAGTGTGCTCCACCGTGTCCTCCGGATGTTCTGCACAGTGGCGACACCCGGGCGAATCCTCCACACGAATCCGGAACAGGTACTTAGCGAACTTTCCGTGTTCGGTAAGCACCTGCGTCGTGCGGAAGTTGAGAACGCCGTGAGGTCTTTCCAGCCACGCCTCAAGGATGGGCCTTATCGCCCCAATTGTGGCGCGCCCCTTTACGACATTGTGACAGCTAACGAATTTTGTATTTATGAATACGATGCAGAAACAAAGCGTCAGTCGATAGTTTGGCTATTTCCAACGCCTACGAAAATGAAACGATCGAGAATCTCAGGAAAAATTTTGATCGCTAGTTTTTTCAATTTGACGGAGTCTCTGATTTGAATTCCATTACGAGATCAATGCATTTTGTTTCCTGGCAATTTCTATCCATACTGGGTTGTCTGGAAGAAATCGCCGAGTGCGATAAGGCCGCCGATTGTATGTTTTCTTTTTTATAAGGTTTCCTTTTATAATATATATTGTAATCTTGGTGTATAATAAAATTTAAATAAATAAATAAATCAGCATCAACGCCGAATGATATACTACAAAATGCCTGCCAGAAGTTTTGTCTGCAATAAGCAACATGTGACCGAACACCGGGCTGCTCGGAGTACTGCTTTACAATGACAATGCGCCCGCGCACTCAGCGCTCAAAACGAGGGACTTCATTGGTTCTCATATGATTTAACCATTACATGTTTGCTGTGTGGACTTTAATCCGAGGACCGAAACAAACTCACAGGTCAAAGTCAAGAGACTTCAGAGAGAGTGATAGAGAGAGTGTTTCTTCTCAGGGCAGTTAGCAAGGTAACACGGGCCTTATCTAGATTAAATTGACAAAAAATAAAAGTGTTTTTAAAAACCTATTTGCATAATAAATATCATTTATCATTGAAAGTTGAGTTTTTTTTTTATTTGATATAAACTAGTGCATAACTACGATTCCAGCAGCAGCAAATCACCAGGTTCACCCGCTTTGGGTGGAATGAGATCCATAATGTTGCAATTTAACTGACTAAAATTGTTTCAACTTGCGTTCCAGAGTCGCGGTAACTGATTCGAACAATCTCGCACCCATAGGTATTATACCTTCATGTACTCCTATGTATATTCCAACGGCCTCGAATCGGAAAGTACTTACGTGTTGGGTCAATTTTTATGGCCAGTAAAATGTTTACGTATAATAATTTTACGCCCGTAAATTTGGCGATGGGCTTCGTTTCATGTAACAGAAGGCGCTATATTTCTTATACTCCAGGCTGTCTAAGAAAGCTAGAAGAAAAACACATTAAAAAAATGATCAATAGGTACCTCTAAATTGATAAAATGATAATTTAAAAAGAAAAGCCTACCGTATTGTAACTACATAATAATGTATAAATGCGCTTAGAAAAAAAAGGCAGACGTAAAAACATGTAAGCTCAGTTAAAAAATGTAAGTAAAACCCAAAACTTTCATTAAAATGAACGTTTATTAAATCCGAGCGGAAACATTAATGTGAAAAAATGCTAAGTTCTCCATCAGCTTCACCAACAAAATAAGTAATACTTAAATATACCAAGTTCTATCACAGTTTCTTTGTTAGAGATACTTATTCGTGTGACTTGGCAAGTTGAAACATACAACTCGATTTGGTAGGTTTTTTAAGGTAGGAAATAATCCAATGAAATGCTCGCTCTTGGGCGGAGCGGGTGTCAGACTTTTACTAACTAAAACTCACTCCTAGTTCCTTCGTTGCCTATCATTCCTGGGCCAGGTATTCCTTGCAGAAGCAAACTCATAGCCCCAGTATGCTTCGACCCTGCTGAGCCCCTACGGTTTGCTGACATCTCCTCGTAGCGAGCGCACTACGCGCTGTCGCGTCAACGGCTTAGGCTCAGTCCAGACGGGTCCGAGACGTTACCGGACGGTTTGACGGCGAGCTACCGCTTGCCGTCCGTAAGCCCCCGCCTACGGTGGCCTCGTACGTGCACTCGCCTCCTATGCTAGTTTTACAAAGAAGACGAGAAGTAGGCAACCGCCTGCCACTCCTCCTCGCCTCAGACTATGGCCTGTACCAAGATCCGGCGCAAGAGATCGCTGCCACCGATCACCGAACTATGAACTATACCTACTAATTTGCATTAAGATGTTGACGGTCCAATTCTGGACACAGTCTTCCCCCAATATGACTAGCCTGTCGATCTAGTGGTTAGTTAATATGACTGGCCTGTTGGTCTAGATCAACCACCACTAGTGGTTAGTGGCCCTGAGTGCTATGCCGGAGGTCGTGGGTTCGATTACCACCCAGGACAAATATTTGTGTGATGAGCACGATCATTTGTTCTGTGTCTGGTTGTAATTTATATATAATATGTATGTCTTTAGAAATATATAATTATGTTTATCAGTTGTCTAGTACCCACAACACAAGCTCTGCTTAGCTTGGGACTAGACGGCGTTTTGTGATAGTTGTGGAATATTATTTTTATTATTATAATAGTCGCCACAACAGATGATTCCGATAACATTATCATAATAATATTGTATGAATGACAAAAGGTTTTTGAGATTTACATATTATATATACAACCTTGCAAGTTTATAGGTCAAATATATTTAGTTATTCGGAATAGTTCGTGCAATATAACCCACGGCAGATATTTCGCTCTTTTTCTTCGGAAACTTGTTAAAGTCGTTAATCTCTTTAGTAGTCCTGAGTTGAGCTACACGAATACTGACAAATGCTTGCACTGACTGGACAAGTCCACTCAAATCTGTATGGTTCTTTCTTCAAAATACCATCTCAGACAAATCTGCGTGGTTCTCCTATGATTTGACCATTACATGTTTGCTGTGTGGACTTTAAAAGAGACTATGACCTCTGAGTTTGTTTCGGTGTTCCTTCTCAGGGTAGTTAGCAAGGAAACATGGGTCTCATCTAGTTCAAATTGATAAAAAATTGACGTGTAAAAGTGCTACCTAGTGCGTTTTTGCTAGTGCATATAGATTAAATAAATAAATAACTAGAATGTAAACAGTAATGTATCCTGTTAAAGACGAAATATTAATTTATGCTGTTTAAACGGGGTACAGACTGCTGTAACGTAACATGCAATCTAACACACAATGGACGTACGGATGCGTATTTATTTTAGGTATTACATACCTACATATTAATAATAAAAAAAACACCATTTTACTGACATAAAAATGAAAAAAAAAAAAAGTATTTAACAAAGGAATCAATTGATAATAATGTTTAATTTTATTTTATTTAATTCGATGTTTTGTGATTTTAATTATTTATTATTTTTTAAATTTTAATTGTAACTGTTCTATTTGTATTAATTGTTTGTGAGTCATTGATACTTGAAATATTTTCTTAATTCACTGATTGTAACATATAAATTATATTTTTAAATATTTTTTTTTAATCATAAGAAAATTCATTTAAAAAAATACTTTAAAATTATATTATAATTATGAATTTATTTATATCAGGACCCTGAGGTCCTGGACCTTTGGAAGGCGTACGAGGAGCCGAAACCAACTCGCAGAGGCCCTTTAGACACGTGATACCAACCGAGGTTATCCCTGTACGCGCTATGTTAATGCACCCAAGGACAACCCCCGGTTGGTTAAAAACAATTGCAACTTATGGAAAACAAAAACAATAGGACTAATGGTTGGTCTTAAGTGTACTGGTTGCCAAGAACTATGGAAAGACTATGGCCTCTGAACGAACAATGTTATTAATGTTAAATAAAACATAACAAGTAAATATAAACTGATTCGTATTGCGAAATGTTTATGAAATAAAGGTTTTAGTTTAGTATTTACATTACATCTCTGCTTAACCTTTTGGGCAATACCTACAGGCGTGATGGTAAAGGCTGCGGGATTTTTCGTAAAAATAACTGCGCTGTCATTGTACACTTGATGTGTACAATGACAGTGCATTTAATAGTTATTTTTTACAACGTACACACTTATTAGATGGGCACGCCATAATCATGGGGATAAGCGAAGAGGCATCATGGTGTCCTCACCTTCTGCATGACGTAAGTCTTCACTGGAGCGCCCGAAGGACATCATGAAGCATTCGGTAGAAGTGCTCCGCTTGGGCGGAGTACCACCGTGCCCTCTTGGCAGTGATCGGTGGCGGCGACTTCTTGCGTAGGGTAAAGGGGCTACGATGAGCTATCAAGACTAAAACTACCTACGTAGAACTGTACAACGCTTACTCTGGACTTTTTTATTTGAGACTAAAACTAATAAGAAACTGAAAACTTACTTTGTTTGTTCTAAAACTTTTTTTCTCGTCAAGCGATTATATATTCGTTAATCCTTTTCGAGAAACAAATGATAGATATAGCAAACGTCAGCTGGGCGAGTTCATTGACCTGTAGGTAGTTAGTAAGTACGCAACTACCCACAAGGTAATTGAAACGTTTACTTAAGGAAATTAATTTCGTACATGCGTGCAATTCGAGTTTTAGAAAAAAAGTACTTTATTTTTTAAATTTATCTTTACAAATCTATATCTACTTAGTGTTTCATGTACCGGATCGACCTTCTACGCGATTAAAACGATCAAAATTTTACGGTGTAATATTTTAAATTAAATCCTACGTTATCCAGCCAATATTTATTCTGTCAAAATTTTACAGAGAAAACATAATTCAAAATGTGTTCGATAGTTATCTCAACTCCACATCACAATAGTTTTACAGTGTTTTGCAATTAAACCAAATTCAAATATACTAAAGGAAAAATTTAGTGACTGACATATCAACGCATAGCCGAAACTATTGGGACTAGGAGCGTGAGATTGTGCACAAAGTTTCCTTTTACGACGTAGGTGAGCAATAAGAGGAGAATTTCCAAAATTCCCCCAAAGGGGATATCTTTTTTTTTATGGTAGGTAAAATCATCCAATGACAAGGGATGAAACTGAGGTCTAAAGTTTGTATGCAGAAATTATTTTCACACGGGTAAAGCCGCTGGCAGAAACTAGTTTTGAAATAAAACCAAAAACAGTACAGTGATGTGCAACTGAACGGTCGTCTCGTCCAATCTCCGCTTATCAAATCAATATGATAGATTAGGTATATTACTTCAGCTTGCAATACCGGTGATTAACCACGAGCAGATTAAATACGTAACCATATAACTTGTTTGTGAGTAAATTAATGTTATTCCTATATCATTATAATGTTGTTTACCTCGAAGGCCAGACACAGGAAATTCCCTCTTTATAGCTCGATATCTGTATTCTTTTTAAGACACCAAGACCAGAAGTCAACATGTGTAGGTATAGATATATATATCTCACATTATTTATAAAATAGTAATAAAATAAAACAATTATAAATGTTTTTTTACCACTATTTTATTTTTACATAGCTCTATGTTAAGTTAAAATTTAAGGCATTTTAAAAATCATAAAAATCATTTATTCTACACATATATAAATAAAAGACAACAGCCACATTCACAAAGGTAAAAAGAAGAATAAAAAATAACCAGTTAAAAAAAGGGTCAAGGGTGCCATTTATTGAGCATTAGACATTTTGTGCTGATTTTCTCAAATAAGTCTTACCTATAAAATATCTTTGTTTTTCGTTTTAAATGCTCATGGATGTCCTCTACCCTGGGGTCATAGGGGGGTCCCTTAAGCTCTAATTAATTGAAAATACTCCGGTGTTCTCTCGTACACTTGTGTCGGAGGCTGCGGGTGCAGTTTATCTTTCGGTACCCCGGACTAGTTGTGACCCGATCCTCGTAGGTCTCATCCTGTAGAACCAGTCTCCAGGCTCTCTTATACATCTAAGAAAGACGCGCGTGGACCTCTATGCGCCAGTATCTCGGGTTTTATAAGGATGGTCCCTAACCCGAAGACCCTGGATCTTTTTAGAGAGATCGGAAAAGGACGTTGTGCGCCCTTCCTCGACGCTTGGTGCGCCTGCTTCGGGGTGGAAGAGAACTCGTCTCATAGGTACCTATGGACTAGGGGTCCTACATCATGTCTTATTTGGGCATATTCCTTTCTCAGCTTGTACAAAAACTGTAATAACAAAATTGCATTTTTAAAACCAGGAACTAGAGAAACAGATTTTTTTCGAACGATTTTATGTCGTTAGAAACATTTTCCACGCAATTTATTTTGTTATTAATAATGATTTATTAAATATCTTCCCATAAAATAAGCACCTTTAACGGGAACTTTAAAGAGTTAATTATTCAACTCTTTAAACTTCCCACGGCTGGGATTAATTCAGTAGTCTATTTCCAACTAGAGAAACAAGTTTTTCCGAACAAAGGCATTTCATGTCGGTAGGAACATTTTCCACGCAATTTATTTTGGGGAAGGAGGGTGAAAAATTATTAATTAAAATATTTATTATATATTAAGTATAAGCATAATCAGATCTTTGAAGTTCCCACTCCGGGGACTCAGGCCTTCTCTCTAGGAGAGGAAATGAGCCGTAGGTAATATATAATGAGGGCTCAGTTCTCCATTCCTTCTTTTATTACCAATTGCGCAACTAAAAAAAAAAAAAAAACTATCGTGTTAGACCAATGTGCGTGTGTAGACCAATAACGACGCGCTACCAACGTAGTGCGTCGAAGCCTGTATTATTTGCCTTTAATTAGGATAAATAATAAATGTAGTACATTTAAGTAAAAGTATTTAACCGGATAAGTATGATGTCTTTATCGACTTGATCAGTAATCACAATTTATGTAAATTTTTCGATTAGCTTTCGCTTTGACCTTGGAATATGGAAAAAATAACTAACTGTACGCATGACTTTATTCAAAGTAATATAAGCTCAAAAACTAATTAAGCTAGAGGAACGAAAAAAACTGCGAGGCTTCAGGTTACATTATAGAATATATTATTATCATATTATATTTTTAGATTTTTTTTTGTAGGTATCGTTTTTATGTAAGTAAATCATTTTATTTTTTCGTGTTCTCTGAAACTTACAATCACGAAAATAATATAAAATAGCACCTATTTTGTTGCAAAATTTCATTAAAACACGTAAATTCAGCAATACACGTTTATCGATTACATGACTGAATTTAATGTCTAAAGGTGCAGCCACACCGCCGCCAGCAGTCGCGCTTACTCAGCATTCGGCGACGAGCATCTGTCAATGAGCGCACAGAACCAATCAGCGGGGCACGAACGTGAGTACAAAGTTTATTTGGGTAGGAAACCTACCATTTTAAGTCACTCAGATACAAGATATATTTTTTTTTAAACATGCATACAGTTTACACGTCTTATAAAATATACGAGGTGGCTACATTTTTCGCCATTTATGGCGTACAAAATTAGTTGCACCGGACAAAAAATGAAAAAAAAAACAGTAAAAAAAAAATAGATATTGAAGTAAAAATGTCAAAAATGAAATGAAATGGAAATCTATTTTTTTTTTTGTTGGTTTTTTGTTATTTTTTTTTTTCGTTTATAGGCGCACATTTAATAGTATCTGGTATAATATTATAAATATTTGGAATTAAAAAAAAAACTCTTTTTCTATCAATGTGAAGCTCACAAGCACGTGAATTCTTTGCGAATATGCCGCCAGTATTGTGGTTACGTCTCAATGGAACATATGCAAAACGAGTGCACTTACTTTTAAATTCGAAATTAATTGCTAAGTTATAAATTCTTTTTATTTTCATAAAGAGACCGATTATGCAATTTATAAAATGGAAACAGAATTTGAAGCTTCATACATAAAATATGGGTTCTGCAAATTGTATCATATTATGAAAAACAAAAATACAGATTTCTTTACGACCTTACCAGTTTCAGAAACTAGTTATAGCAGTAGTATAATTTATTATAACGTGACTATTTTCCGTATTTTAGTCTCTTATGATCATTGAGATGCCCTTTGCGTTTCAGAGCATCAAAATCGTTGTCGCGTCTACGTGCGGGAAACCTCACCTAAGTTTTACACTGAAATTAAATTACAAGAATTTCGAGTATTCTATTCGTTTCGAGTAACCTACGTATTTTGCGTCAAACGTTATGAATTAAGTTACTGTTTATTGCCTACGGGCTTTATACCACAACTTTATATTTAGCCGTATTTATTTTTTGGAGTTTTTGGAGTTACAGAAAATCTTGTGGCACTTTAACTGCTTTAACGCTAAGTGCTATAACAGTCATAGCTTTCAATTGATGATTTGTATTATTAGCACACAATAATTTTCGACCACCACGATTTTCACATTTATATTGAACCATGTCCTAACTTTCTATACAGCCACTCAATTACAGTGCGATGTACAGAAACATAATAATTATATATATAAATTAAAATAATCATAATCAAATTGGGAGTCCAGCCTTTGGCTTTACGCACTGGCGTCGCTGGATATTGGCACCTTGTTCGACGATACTACTTTCCGCCTAGCTGTTGCCCTACGCCTTGGCGCTCCTTGCTGTTCTCCTCATCGCTGCCAATGTGGCGAAGTTGTCAACAGCCTCGGTCACCACGGCCTGTCATGCAGTCGAAGCGCGGGACGCATAACGCAGCACGCAAATATTAACGATATTATCCGACGAGCCCTCGTCACCGTCGGCGTCTCGGCTGTATTGGAACCGCATGGTCTGGCACGCGACGATGGTAAGAGACCGAACGGCATGTCATTATTTCACTGAAATTGAATCTCAACATAAATTAGAAAAAAATCTAATTTATGTTGAGATTTCAGTTTGTTGATGAAAATGCAGAAGCGGAAGTGTGCAGCCGCGGTAAGATAACGCCCGGAGCGGTTAGTTTTTTTTTAAGTTAGAAATCATTTCTCAACTCACTTTTCACTCTCACTTTTGACTATTTTTTGCAGTCAAAAGTGGTTTTGACTGGTTATGAGTTTTGACTGTAACATACATATAAAAGCGAAATACAACTCACTGATTAATCACGAAATCTCAGAAACTATAAAACCTGTAGGTTCCTTAAAGGGCTAAGAACGGATTTTCAAATTTGAAAAAAAATATTAAAAGGACAATTAATAATAATGAATATAGGTAAGTACAATAATGTCGCCCAATTCGTGTGTCTCTCTGTACAAACGCGATAAACTCAAAACCACAAAAGGGATTTTCATGAAGTTTTCACCAATAAACCGAATTATTTTTGAGAAAATTTTAAACGATAAGTAGTAGTAGAGAAATAGCAAGAATTTCAAAGATTTCTAACATCCGTGAAAAGCTAAAGTGGGTCGCTAGTCATAAATGTAATAAACTTTCATTTATTGACTAATTCGAAACTAGGACCAAACCTGACTAGCGATCCCCAGTGCCAATGCGCGTCTCTTTCAACCTTTGCATTGTAGTTCGCGTGCGGTCAACCGGGTCGCGGCCGCAGTCGTGGTTGTGCCAACAAGCACTTGCTTTAAAGGTCAGCTCACACCGATCCGGAGTACTACTCGCACTTTTTAAGATTGCGATATATTAACTACAAACAAGTTAAACACCGCAAGGTTTATTACACAAACATAAACATTCATACATACTCTTCTATAAGCGAGGAGGAGTGGCAGGCGGCCGCCTTCTTCTGCGAAGCAGTAATGCTAGCAAAGGAGGAGGCCGATCGCATCAGGCAACGGCGCACACGCCGCCGCCGCCGGGATTCCGATCCCGGTTTCCGGCCTCTGTAGGCGCGGGCTTGCTGACGGCAGGCAATGGGTACCTCGCTGTTTGTCGGTCCGGTGACAGTCCGGACTGAGCCCATGTCGTCAACGGTGCGCACTGTTCCTTCGCGCCAAAAGGAGTTGTCGGCAAACTAGGGGCCCAGCAAGGTCGAAGCCTACTGGGGCCGAGGGTTGTGCGAAAGTGAACCCCGGGGCCCTGGAACGAAGGCGATGAAGGAACAGGGTACGTTTATAGTTAGTAAGTGTCTGACACTATCTCGGGCGGAATTTGTCATTGGATGATTTAACCTACCATAAAAAAACACAGTATACTTATAAAATAAATAAATTATAATTAAACCAACTATTTGTTTTGTGAACTTTATAGTATGATAGAAGTGTCTAATGATGGTGATACTGTCGCGGCGGTATTAAGCGGCGAAGGCCTTAAAAAAGCCAAGAACGGTAATTATTAATTAGGCACGTGTATCATACGACTTTTTTCAATACAGTTGTGAAGAAAAATAATTTAACTATTACTACACGGTTTTCCGTTGAACCAAAATTCTGAAATTTGACTGCATTGCCGCATCACGTTGCGTGCCAGTGTGGGTTGACCGTAACTCCTAATTAATAAGCAGTAGATTCAATTTAATTGTATCTATTGTTTTGTACTACGTGTCGTGTCTATAACAAACACAATCACGCAAGTCTTTCATCAGAATTTATTTGGCATGCATAAGGTTAATTTAATTTCGCAGTTTAACAAAATTAATACTAATTCAAGGCTAAGACGGCACTGCCGTGGCCGTGCCGTAAATTCCTTGCCTGGCCCAGTATTCGGGCCAATTAGTTTTGCCATCGATACGCTAAGAAAAAGAAGAAGGCTTTATTGAATGTCTGGGTTCAGAACATCCTATTGTATGCGGAACAGAGAGTAAAGTCCCACACACTTCCGTTGAAAAGGGAGGATCCTCCGACCAGACGGGTGTTATGTCTGGTGGGCTATTATATAGATGATTTCGGGCTGGTCTGTATGTTCAAATTGTGCGGATAAATTTACTTGCGCGATGCAGAATTAGTTCTTATGTGACGTCATAGATACACACACTACAGTCAAAATGAAAACACGGTGCCTTCATAGGATCTCTTGTGTGTTTATGTATCTGTCTGTCATAGCTAATTTTTTCTGACTCTACTGAACTGAAGAGTTGAAATTATTACACGTATTATGTCGCAAACATGGATTTATAACGTAAATAATTGAATTTATAATATGGTAATATCCACCAAAAGTTACCCTTTTCAAGATGCATACCAGAAAATTATCGTTTGACATATTAAATGAAATGAAATATTACTGTAAGCGTCTCAAATCTATTTTTGAAGTTACTTAAGAAAATAAATGGAAATTAAGATTGCGAGTAAATTCCATTATGGTTGAAAATGAATGATTTAATGCTCAATGAGTAATAAGTATAATTAGGCTACCTCTAATTCTAATTGAATAAGAAAGCTTTTTTTTATTTCATATAAACTAGCGCTTGACTGCAATCTCACCTGATGGTGAGCAGTGATGCAATTGTTGAAGCTAGTACGATCTTTCCTCCACCGCGTTGAGCGTAACCTCTCGCTCCAGGCTCTTGCTTACACCACGGTCTGGAGTGAGAGTGGTCTTCTGCGAAGCAGTAATGCTAGCGAAGGATATGGCCGTGACCGTGAGGGGCTAGGGAGGATGTCCGTTCATCCTCCCTCACGCCCCAACTGCCGTCACAGGAGACGCCCTAGCGTCGCACCGTGGCGTGTTTGACCTAGGCACCAAAAGACATTTTATCTGTTAAATCGTTCCAAATGGTCAATTCACTTATTTTTTGCAGTTCAACAAGGTAATAACATATGTATTTTTATGGTTCCATCCCTCAACAGGTTATACCGTACCGTCTGTCTGTCTATCAAAACCCTTTATCTCGGGAACGCTTGGAGATATCGAATTGAAATATATCTGCGTTCTCTTATACTCAGAACTGCGTTCTCTAGAAGCTGTGAAATCATACTTCTAAATTAACGAAAAAAGTAACTGTGAAAAAGTGTTTATTTCTTAAAACCAGAGTGCGTATTTCTCAGTACAATTCCAATTAACCTAAACGCTACTAGTGTACATTGTTTTATTATGAAGTTCCCGTGTCTAACTTCCACCTTCCGGATCCATCATCAGATCAGTTCGATAGTACCTTAGCTAAAGTGTATCTCATGATCATTCTAATAAGCCCAAACACGGCTAGGATACATTGATTATTATGGACGTTAACAGTTGAGTAGATGCTCAACTGTTCACGTCCATCCCTCCACGTCATTCACGTCACCTGTCTGCGATGTCACTTTCACTATCTCTTTTACGACTGCGTGAAAGCCTTTCAACGAAAACTATTACAACTCAAAAATTTCTACAGCTATATTAAATTAAATTCCTAAGTAAAAAAGCTCAAAGAATAAAGAACTTCATAAAATGAAATTTAAATTATTCAAATAAATAATAAATTGTGAAAATAAGGCTTTCAGTCGAAAAAAATGTAAGATAAAGTCGAATATATTTTCTAAAAAGAGTCTTCTAAAAGTGGTTAAAATGCTTATATGAAAAATATGGTCTGTTACGGCACAATATAACCTTTTGAGTAATTTAAGAGACTAGAAATATTTAGATACCTATATAAAAAAAAAAAACACAAAACTCAGTCAGTGTGAGCTCTATGACTCTCTCCTTTTCTCTTTTTTTTTCTGGGAGTTGACTTGGCATTTATAGCTATTGACGAGGTACAAATGAAGACATTTTCTTATATTTTGCATATAATTAACAAAAACAATTGCTTTAAATACATTGATTACGACAAATAACCGTCATACTATCGCGTAGGTTTCCAGCGTGATTATTTAATATTATAGTTTCGGTATTATAGGAATTATACACGTTTTATCTTCACAATTCACTAGATGTACTCGTACAATAAGACAATAAAGTTAAAAATAACGTTTAAAAACAACAAACTTAGAACATTATTGTCCAACTGTTCTGCTCAATTTTTTTTTTTTTTTTGTAAATAGATATTAATTTATTTTACATTATAATTATTGATACCCCTCAAACAAACATAGTTCGCATGTTATATGGTAGGTAAGGTTCATATAGAATAAAATTACTCATAGCCAGAGTCTGCATTAAAGAGCCTAAATGCCATAACAATTTCAATAAACCAAGGCACTTCTAGGATACATTGTTTTATTACGGAGTTTCCGCGCCTACTTTCCTTCATTAGATCAGCTCGATGGTACCTTATAAACAGAGTGCCTCTTAAGACAATTCTAATAATCCCAAACACGACTAGGATACATTGATCGGGGAACCGGAAGGTCTGCCTTCCGGCTCCCCTTTTCAGAAATTCCCGGCAGGTCAATACCCGCTAGCATCGACCCTACTGAACCCCGAAGGTTCGCTGACATCTCTTTGAGAAATGCGTGGATCACTACGTACTGTCAACGATTTGAGCTCGGTCCGTGACTGGTAATCAGGGTTGAGGTCTCGGCGGCTGGGGTGTGAGGATATCCGTGCCCTCACGCGTGCGGCCGTGTCTGTCGTTAGCATTACTGCCTGCCATTCCTCCTCGCTCTAGAACTTGAACCAGAGCCCGGCGCGAAAGGTCGGTGCCTGCAATCGCCTAAACGAAAACACGGCTGTGCTCTACCCAAATGGGGCCCACCTCCACCGTGTCTCTCGGGTGGTTCCTGAATCCGATGCAGGAACCTCCCGAACTTCAATGTTCGGTAAAGTCATGTAGAAGCCAGTCCTCAAAAGGGGACTTATCGCCATGGTTATGGCGTGCCTAGTACTGGGTTGAGACAGTTGCTGTTACCATATCACCATAAGATCCCGCTGAAACTCTGTCTGCCATACTGTGATTTGACGTGACAGCGGAGTTTCGGCCCCGTCGTTACATCTCCATGCAAAGATCGTGCCATGCGTGCAAGAACTGTTGCCTCCAGACTCACCGGGACACCGTGCGGTATCCGCGCACCATCTGGACGGCCATCACCCTCTAGGACACGTTTAGCTTTTCCGATATTTGCCAGGGCTTGCAAGGCAAGGTTGACTCAAGGAGTTACGTGACCTTGGAACTGAAGGACACAGATGTGTTTTATTTACCAAATTAAGCATTCAAGTTGAGTTTAAAAAAAAAAATTAGTAATAATGTAATTTTGAGTTCAAAATTGATTATAATTCGCATTATTATATACATTATAATTCGCATTATTATTTTCACAACATAAATTAGAATTAATTAGTGTAATAAATCGTGAATAGCTGTTCGTTAGTCTTGTTAAAACTTAAGATCGGCTGGACCGATTTGACTAATTTAAGTCTTAAAATATTTGTGATAGTCCAAGAAAGGTTTAAATGGTTAGAAAATAAAGAAAGAAAGAAAAAAATATTTTATTTGGCACGCATGGATACACACACTGTAAAACCAAATTTATAAAACTTGAGATAAGATAATACCGACACAATGTGTGCCTCACGGCGACGCCAAATAGGTCCAGTTCAGCATAAATGCCAGACAACTACATGATAGTCAGTGGTAGTTGCCTGACGCTGGTTTTCAACTGAACCTTGCTGAGAGTGAACGCAAAGATTAAAATATTGAAAAATTCACGAAAAAAAAATCCGAATACAACGCTATCTCTAGTTGAAATAAATTATGCTGGTTCTGTTATTGCCTGTATATGGCGTTATATAAAAGGTAGAACAACATTCATTGACTATTAGACGGTACGAAGATCGCAGGATCAGCTAGTATGTAATTCACGTTCCTATTATTTATTTAATAATAAGGTGCACCTACGTACAGGGTTGTCGTTGCCTTGAGCTTGGGTACTCGAGAAAACAACAACGCGACCAGCCTAGAATGTGATGGTGGGATGATCTGGACTTCTCAAAGAACTGGGTCAAAAATTGCAGACGACAGGAGAAGGTGGAAGGAGTGAATCCCTTCACTCCTTCCACCACAGGCTCAATAACACTAAGGCCGTGTTTACAGAGACGCGGCGCGTTACGCGGTGCGATGGGCGTTTCGTCGTACATTGCAGCAGCGGGCCACGTCATGCTCGCGCAAACACAAACATGTGGCAATGCACGACGGACCGCCCGACGCGCCGCGCAACGCGCCGTTTCTCCGTAACCGACCACTAATATTATAAAACCGATAGTTTTGTGTGTATTTATGTTTGACACTTCTTCACGCTCGAACGGCTGAACGGATTTCGATAAAACTTGTGATTTTTCATGTGGTCTACCTAAGACCACATGAAATAGCACATAATTAAGATACCTTTTATCTTGGGAGTGCGTTCTCTTGGGATAATTTTCTAATATCACGCGGGCGATTGCAGCAATTAGTAATTAATAATAATACTGATTTACCTTGATACTAATATTATATGTGTACATTTTACTAAGCATGCTTTGATTTGTATGCCGCTAGCAGGAGCTAGTTATAAACAAAATATAAAATATCTACTCTTCTTCTTCTTATCTTCTACAATTTTTAAGATGTTTAATTCCTACATACGAACCTAATCTAAAATTATAATTTCTTACAATTCTTATATAAATTTAGTACACGTATACTTAAATAGCAACAATAGCTATAAAAAAAGTATCTCTCGTCGACACTTCAAGACATTGAAGTGTTTGTGTGTGTGTTTCATTTGGTTTTTTATTGTCATTTTGATTTGTGAATCAAATAAATATTTTTTTTCTTTTTGGCATGTAAATGATTGCTTAGTGGGTAATTATTTTGATAGTAGCTAAATTCAAATGTGGGTTTGGAATATTAAGTCAAAATGTTAGTAGTGTGCTTATATAATGTATTCTAATTCTAAATTCTGCCCTTGCCTGCTTTGTCTTAAGTAACTACTGTATTCATTCCGCACATTGATTCCGCGGGTATCTTACGTATTACTGTCATCGTATCATGTCTGTGGAAGGGTTGTCAGAGCTGGCCATCCACACGAAAATTCCATTGATTTGGGTATACATATTTAAGAACTAAATCCGCAATTATAAACTTTTTTCAAAAAGGCATTGAAGTGTGCATTGTTCTGAAAAAAATGTGTTTATTAGGTATGTGAAAATATCATAAATTACTATTTTAGGTGTTGATCTAAGTAGTAGTCGCATAAACTACAGCTAAGCATGAGTTACTGGATTCGGTTTCCGGATGGAGAAAGGAATCAGTTCTACAAATCGATATAAATAGTTTCTACGATTTTCTTGACTATTCTTCACCTATGTGCGTCTTGAGACTTTTACTACATTCTTGTTTGTAGTTTAACTAGGTCATGTTTTATTGGGGTACACTCCCATGGCTCGTGACGCATAAGATAGCCGGTCTGATTACTCTGCCGGAGGTCAGTAGGTCATCATCTGGTGATAGCGACAACAGCTGATTGATTACAGAGGTTCTAATAGAAATAGATATATCTAACAATTACGAAAGGGGTTTACAAAGGCTTTGTTTGTGATTTAAATTGTTTTTGCTTTTGCTTTAATTAGTTAAATTTATTGTTAACGTTTTTATTTCAAGGCAATCATTCAAGACGTTAAAGTGTATATAGAGCTCTGAACATTTTTTGTGTAATACTGTTTTGTTTTGTTTAACTGATAGCATAATCTTTACTTCTTGACTAATATTATAAAGTGGAAATATTTGTACTTTCGTTTGCAAAGAGAATTGAATAAATAAATAAATAAAGAAAAGGACAAAAAAATGGAAAAGGAAAAATGTATGGAAGTTGGTACACCCCTCCAATAGCAATGACATGTATATCGTTAGATAGGTCCTTTTAACTGGAACAATATTTACTATGACAGCTTTGTTGGAATGTTTGTCCGTTCTGAGCTTTAGGTTAAAAACTAAAGTTAGGTTAGGTGCTAATTGGTATACCCCACCAATAGTAAAGACATATATGTCGTTGGATAGGTTCTTTTTATTAGGAACAACATTTACTATGACAGCTTTGTTGATATGTTTGTCCGTTGTGAGTTTTAGGTTAAAAACAAAAGTTAGGTTAGGTGCTAATTGATATAACCCACCAATAGCAAAGACATATATATCATTGGATACGTTTTTTTAACAGGAACAATATTTATTATGACAGTTTTGTTAAAATGTGTGTCCATTCTGAGTTTTAGGTTAAAAACAAAAGTTAGGTTAGGTGCTGATTGATACACCCAACCAATAGCAAAGACATATATGTCGATGGATAGTTCTTTATAACAGGAACAACATTTACTATGACAGCTTTGTTGAAATGTTTGTCCGTTCTGAGTTTTAGGTTAAAAACAAAGGTTAGGTTTTTTTTTTTTTTTTTTTTTTTTTTGTGGTAACATTATACCGTAGACATGGTAGTCCACGCTTTTGTTTGGTACATTAGTTTTATTTGAGTACAGTGATTTAATTTATTGCAGTTGCGGTGCTCCTGTGTCGGACACACATTTGCTTTACTTTTAATAAAGTATTATTATTATTATTTACATCATTTTTTGTTAAATTTCTTATATCTACCCATAAAAACATTTCCGTACAAGAATACAAGACCTATTTCTAAGTGCAGACATTTCATTTTGTTAATTTTCTCTGTTACTTGCTTAATTTAGTAGCTTAAGTCTAGGTGAGTCCATCCTTATATTTAATCATGCATATTCATATTATTATAATATATATGTATATATATATATTTTTTTTTTTTCTTCTTTTTTTTCTTTTATATATTGTTTTGTATTTTTTTTTTTTTTTTTCTTTTTTTTTTTTTTTTTTTTTTAATTATCATTTACACAGGCATTACAAGTTTATATAGCTATTTAAATTTACTATACTGTATCTTACAGACTAATGACTTATGACTAGGACCTCATGGCAGCGCGAACCGACCAGTTCCGATCGACGGCATCCGTTCACGGACATGACGAACGCATCTGCATCGTTTAGCTCAACCATATCTTAGGGAACTCTGCGACCAGACGAGCAGCGCCACCATCGGCGGAACGTTTACGTGAGTTTGCCGGACTCGCGCTGCCATGAAGTCTCACATTTCTATTTATATTTCAGGGTCTACAGGCTGGGTTATGGTTCTGGTGTGGATAGGAATGAATGAATGCAAAGGTTAGGTTAGGTGCTAATTGGTATACCCCACCAATAGCAAAGATCCCGGAGGATACGGTGGAACACATAGTCGAGGTGTGCCCCGCTTGGGAAGAGCATCGCCGTGTCCTTGATACAACCCACCAATAGCAAAGACATACTTTGCTATTGGTGGGTTGTATCAATTAGCACCTAACCTAACCTAACTTTTGTTTTTAACCTAAAACTCAGAACGGACAAACATTTCAACAAAGCGGTCACAGTAAATGTTGTTCATGTTAAAAAGACCTATCCAACGACATATATGTCTTTGCTATTGGTGGGGTGTAACAATTAGCCCATTGTCCTTTAGCTAAGGTAGGTGACGGATAAATTTAAAATAGCGGGTATTGAGTTTTCTATATTTAGTGACGTTCTTATTTAAAAAAAAAAGAAATGAAAACATAAATCTGTCTATATCGTACCTAATTTTTTATATTTTCTGGTAATGGATAACAGTTAACTGATTATATTTTTCGCGTGCCTACGCAGAAATGATTGGAAAAAATTGAATTTATTTTAAACATCTAGCTGGCATACTTCGTATCAAAATAGTCAATGAATTTATTGGCAGAATGTTGGAATGATTGAAAATCGTGCATTTGACAGTGCTGGCATTTTTCGATAAATTTGAATATTTCGTTTTTATTTTTCGTGAATCTTTTCGATATTTTAATAATTGTTTTGCTATTCGGGGCGGAGATAAATCCAACAAAGCAAAGATATATGAATTATAAATCGCCAAGTGCGATAAGGCCAACGATTGTATGTTTTCTTTACTGTAAGGCTTCCTTTCATATATATATTGTAGTCTTGGTATACAATAAAGTGTATATAAATGTATAAAATAATGTTAACTATAGAGAGATTATAAGAGCCCGTGGCTGCCAGACTTTCGTTATTTTATAAAAGCTGAGAGTTTTTCACTGTCTCACTCTAATAGGTATGGAATCTGTAACTATTAAAATAGCAAAACACAATATACACACGAAGCACACGACCCTTACTTATGTTATTAGTTTCATCAAAAAGCAGTACAAACTATGGCAAAAAAATGCTTACTTGGGCCTAGGTAAACTATCGGAAGTGAAAAAGCTTACTTTACAGGACAGTGACTTGAAGTTTATTTTATGGATAACCTTGTAATTAATGGATATATCTTTTATATAAAGGTTTCATAATATGGTTGGGTTTAAGAGTTATACAACAAAAATATTTTTTAATTTAGTTTTTTTTTAAATAATGCTCTTCTCCTGATTCGAGAGTTTACATATGGACAGTCAATTTGTAGTACATTCATAGGAGCGTAGGGCCACGGGGAATTAGATGATGCAGAAGGCAACTGAACGACTCAAGTGGGTATTAGTTAGAGCAAGTCACACGACCTTTCGCTCCACCCTAGAGCGGGAGAAGTCATTGGCTGTTTTCCAACAAAACAATTTTATTTAGCATAATATTACAATAAAATATAATTATATACTTATATATAAGAAACCTACACTCATTTAATGTAATCAAAACCCAGTTTAACCTGTCTTTAATCGCAAACCGGGTATTGCTCGAATAATAATTGCGTTGGGTCGATCGAGTTTCATGTAGTTGAAGGAAATTTAATTTTTATTTTATTAAATATTGTATTATTTTAAAATAGAAACTCATTCTTATATTACTTGAGGCTAGACTTACATCCTACCTACTGTAAACACACCAAAAAGGAACAATAGTATACGAAGTAACAGCAGAACACTGACTCCTAAGTCACAGGTCTCACCTAGTTTAGGAGGCAGGGTCCTAATATTAGAAAATACCTTCCGAATTTAATGTACCTATGTATGTAAGTCTTAACTTTGTGTATAAGGTAAAATTTAAAAAAAAAAAAAAAAAAAAAAATATCCGTTTATATAGTTTGTAGTGAATATTTTTTTTTTTATCATAAAGGAACTTTCAAATAGGGCGGGTCGATGTTGACAGTAAAATGGGCCTTTCAAATAAAAAAATAATTTCTTTAATATCTCACATACAGCTTGTTTTATTTAATTTCAACATCGACCTGTCGATGTATAAACTGTGTATAAACCAGTGCGGGACTGTTATCCCTCCTGATGGTAAACAGCGATGCATTGTTTTTTTTTTTTTTTTTTTTTTATGGTAGGTAAAATCATCCAATGACAAATCCCGCCCTTGGGCGCAGCGGGAAGTAGTGTCAGACTCTTACTGACTAAAAACCTACCCCGTTCCTTCGTAGCCTATCGTGCCGGGGCCGAGCATTCCTTTCGGAACTAACCCATGACCCCAGTAGGCTTCGACTCTGCCTGCCTGCAGTTAGCAGGCTGAGCCTCTTCGGTGTGCTGACAGCTCCTTGAGGCGCGCGGGAACAGAACGCGCCGTCGACGACTTGGGCTCGGTCCGGTCGGTTACCGGACGATCGGACAGCGTGCTACCCATTGCACGCCGTCCGCAAGCCCGCGCCTACGGTGGCCGGAAATCGGGATCGGAATCCCGGCGGCGGCTGGGGCGAGCGCCCCGTTGCCTCTGCCTGATGCGGTCGGCCTCCTCCTTTGCTAGCATTACTGCTTCGCAGAAGGAGGCGACCGCCTGCCATCCCTCCTCACTACGGACCATGGCCTGAACCAAGGCCCGGCGAGAGAGATCGCTGCCGCCGAGCGATGCAATTGTTGATGATTTAGCGCACTAGTTTATTAAGAGCCTATTTACTCTAGTGTTGAAGACAGCTAAATTATAATCGGACAGGAAGACCGCAGCAGGCAAACTCTTCGATGTACGCGGTATAAACGACGAGGTTCCGCATCGTAATTTGCATTGTTTTTTCATATAAATAGGTCATACCTACCTTCTTTTTTAAGGTGAGATATTATTTATTTCCTCAATGACTTCTCACAGTCACAATACCACACTTATTTTCTTTCTTTGAAATGAAAAAGATACGGCCGTTTATATCGCAAAAAAATACGTTTTCGACACTCTCATTTTGATTCCTTCAATATTCATAGCGTACTTCCTCTTGACCCAGAATCTTGAATTTTGGCACAAAGCAAGGCTTTACAGTACAAATATAATATAAATCTGATAACAGTGGTGTTACGTCACACAAAAGAAACTTTTTTTGCGACTCGGAAAAATCTTCGAGTCTCAATTCGGCAATTGTATTATTTACATCGGTAAGTTTGTACAGAACCCTCGGTGTGCGAGTCCGATTCGCACTTGCCCAGTTTTTTTAAAACTGTTTCAATGGAATGTTTGAAAGAGTTAACACGGCTCTAGAACGCAAAAGATACCTAAAGAACTACGGATGGGTTTTGGTCAGTAAAGGTCTGACAATATCTTCCACCCCTCTAATGAGGGCAGGGTTGTCATTGAATAATTTTCTCACCAAAAAAAAAACAATAGTTGATAATTTAGTTATACACACATAATTATTCGTGGGATACTAGCATAATTATTTGTTTAAGATTTACTTGTGGCGAAAAACAAAAAGATGTGTGTTTTAAATAAAAAGATTATTATAAGTGTCTTCTTTTGACTTTACATGTTCATGAACGCACCTATGATACAGGCTGAAGGGGCCCGATAGGGCCGAAGCCTACTGGGGTCAAAGGGTATGTGAAAATGGCACCCGGGGCCCTGGGACCAAGGCGAAGAATGGAACGGGGTAGGTTTTTAGTCAGTAAGAGTCTGACACTACCTCCCGCTCCACCCAAGGGCGGGATTTGTCATTGGATGATTTTACCTACCGAAAAAAAAAAAAAAAAAAAAACCTGATACAGGAGGGTAGCTCGCTGTCCGTTCGTCTGGTAACAGACCGGATCGAGCCCAAGTCGTTTACGGCGCGCACTGATACCGCGAGCCTCAAGGAGTTGTCAGCAAACTGTAGGGGCTCTGTAGGGTCGAGGCCTAGTCTAGGGCTCTGGATAGGTATGAAAATGTATACCAGGGCCCTGGAACCAAGGCAGAGAAGGAATTTCCCGCTCCGCCCAAGGGCGGGATCTGTCATTGGATGATTTTACCTACCATAAAAAAAAAAACTTATGATACAGGAGTAAATCCTAGTGTAGGGCAATGTTATTTAATTTTATAAATAAATTTAGGGACTATTTTAATGTAAATGAAATAAATACCTAACCACTAAAAACAATTCGCACTATTTAGTACGAGTATTATCGTTTAATTTACTCTGTTACTTGTCGCCGTCCTACACTAGCGCAATTTAGAGAGCACATTGTATTCAAATCATTCAGAAACGAATAAATTGCTATTCCGTTTTCGGAGGACAAATTTTATTGGTTGGTATAAGAATAGAATATTACGCTGTCTTTATAAAGTCTAAGAAACAAGAATACTTCTATATTAATGTAGCAAAACAAATGCTTTAAGCAGTGGTGGATCTCAAATTGTAAGTTTGTCAAAAAATTATCTTGAAACATAAAAAACATTGACTCTAAAGTGAAATGAACACTTAAATTTAAGATTTTGTAATGTACAGTTTACTATATTCTATTTCTGTCGACTATGTTTCTCCTACCTGCATTGTTTAACCTCCTTCCACCTGTCCATGGCCTAAAAAGTTCGGTAGTCTACCTGTACAATATTCATTTTTATTGTAGATAGGTTCGCGCTTTACCGCTATCTCACCTGATGAAAAGCGAATATGCGGTCGACGATGGAGTAACATATTAACTCTTAACTTAAAGATCCCCAAGTTGTAGCCATTTTTTTTTTGTGCTCCACCGTGTCCTCCGGTCGGTCCACACAGTGGATACCCAGGTGTCGCTTCCGCACAAATCCGGTGCAGAAGTTGTAGCCATCAGGAAACACAGACTCCTGTAGAGTGTTCCATTGCACACACAAAGAATGTGAAATCATAAAAATCAAAGTCTACGATTTTATTATCAAAATACAGATCCACTTGTTCTAAGATTTTCTTAACTAGCTGTTTAAACGAAATCAATGATATAGCTCTCGGTACCTATATATACACAATACCTATCTCGGTACCTATATATATACAAGATACAGAGTGACTTTAAATTCATTGGCGGCCACATGCGACAAAAGCTTTGAATTTATGATGCGCCAAGTTGATTCTACCAACTGTGTTGTCTATGGAACTATAGAAGATGTGCATCATATCCTGTCAGAGTGTGTTTATGTTGGGGTCCAAAGGCGTCAAAGTTTTGCCAATATTTTTAATGTAGGCTTTTAAGGTGGACTAGTAAATATGTCTCTCTAACATTTTTAATAAATCATCGTGATCATAATATTATATCCCAGTAAATAAAAGTTTAAAACAAAAAATGTGCGGCCATACCATGTACCCCTTGAATTGTCGCCAATGTTTATGTTTAGCAACTATGAAAATGAACCACTTTTCTACGAAGCTAACCTTGTGTAGCGACATCTATGGCGCCATATATGAACTAAACTAAGAAATCCTACTTTCTCCGCGCGATTTGAATATAGGTATATTGTATATACCAACTCGAAATAATCAATCGGCCAATTGTCTAAATCAGACATAACAATCGTCCTGAGAATCCTCCCTTTTCAATGGAGTTTTGCGAGCCTTCAAACCTGGAATCGCAGAAAACATATTTCCCAACTTTTTATCAAGAATTAAATTTATTGCCAAATTACAAGACTTTGATAAAGAATACGAAAATAGTTCGTGACATCATTAAACATTGAAGTTAGAGGCGGTAATAACATTACAACTATCAAATTTTATTTCGTGACTGGATAATAATATTACGAGTATGTTTAAAGAAACTTTATTTATTCTTAGTAAAGAACATACAGGCAGGGTCGAAGCCTGCTGGGGTTATAGGTCAGCTTCCGAAAGGAATACCCGGCCCCGGCACGATAGGCAACGAAGGAACGGGGTAGGTTTTTAGTCAGTAAGAGTCTGACAATACTTCCCACTCCGCCCAAGGGCGGGATTTGTCATTGGATGATTTTACCTACCATAAAAAAAAAAATGTCGCTTACTTGAGAACAATAATATTACTTATATACTCGCTAATTTAGGTTCGAAAACATCCGCCACAAACTTAGATCATTATTAGTCAAACTTACCAATAATCGCTAGTCGTTTTTAATAAGTTAGAGACAAGCAAACTTAGATCATTATTAGTCAAACTTACCAATAATCGCTAGTCGTTTATAATAAGTTAGAGACAAGCAAACTTAGATCATTATTAGTCAAACTTACCAATAATCGCTAGTCGTTTTTAATAAGTTAGAGACAAGCAAACTTAGATCATTATTAGTCAAACTTACCAATAATCGCTAGTCGTTTTTAATAAGTTAGAGACAAGAACAGTAAATACGAATAAAAGCGGTTGATACACGTACATAATTTTTTTTTGGGGATACCGGTTTGACATGATAGTTCATTTAAAGAACATTGAATAAATTATTTAAATAAGAAAAATAAAAACCCAAATAAGCACAGTTTAAATTAATTAATCCTTGGAATTTTGTTAAAAATCTACAGTAAGTACCAACAATGTTTAAGATAATGTTTTTTTTTTTCGTTTTTATTCTATTGAAAATGTGTTTTAAAACACATTGTTCTGGGAGAATCGTTAAATTATACAATCATTGTACGTTATCTCTAAATTTGCATCTCGTTTTATATTCGACAATACTATGTACCTATTTGAACAAAACTAGTTATGAATTATGTGTTTTTTTGTAGTCTGTCTCCGAAAAGAATTAAAAAGATGTTGCGCAACAAGTTAGGTAACGTCAACAAACGAACGAGTATTTTCAAAAACTCTGAGAATGTCTGAGATATTATTTATAAGGTTCATTTAAGATCTTACTTTAGGATTGGGAATTGAGATCTCGCATGGTTCAATATTTACTAGTATTAAAATATTTTAATAATTGTTAATAACAGAGACAAATCTTAACTTCTGACTATTGTTACGTATCAAAAAAAAAATTATTTAAAAAAAAAGATATTCATTTCTTAAATAAAAACATGTTATAATTATGTTAAAATAAGACAATTAAAAATAATACTAATTTACCATGTAGCCAGTAGCTTATTGTATATATTAGCCAATGATGCTAGATTGCTGTCTAGTTATTAACCTGTCAAGTGATAACACTCCCAAATTAATTAATATATATATATATTTAGAGAAATCTGGAAACGTCCTCTATATAAATATCTACATAGTTGTAGGTATTTGTCCGTATTTTATCAATGTTTTATTCTGTATTTCACGAAAATCTGGAAATCTGCATAACTATCAATTGACTTTTGTGTTAATTCCTACACGATTACTGATACTCCATTTCGTTATGTGTATAGAGATAACTACTAGCAAAAACAGAAAAAAAAATTTGATCAGTGTACTAAAACTTGTGAAAATGCGTTTTCACGATTAATCAATACTGTTTCTTATGTCAACCAACATAGCATAGCATAGCATCAACCTTATAATGTTCCCGCAGCTGGGACTCAAGCCTTCTCTCTAGGAGAGGGGATTGGATGACACATGTCTTCGAATTTTTGGTTCTAAGACATGCCGGTTTCCTCACGAAGTTTTCCTTCACCGTTTTGAGAGCAGTGGTGATGAAATATATTACACAAAGTAATGCGCCTAACTGGGTTTGAACCCGTGACCTACAACACGTAAGTCGTTTGTCAACCAACAATAAATTTAAATAGGGAATTCCTGATTGTACAAATTCGACTCGCTTTAATCTAGTTTTTCATTTTCCGGCCCATCGATCTATGATCAAAGTTATAGTTTTGTTGTATTTTGCAGGACTTTCCCCGCTCTAAAGTAAAGCGAGAGGACATGTTAGACTGTTTCCTGAAGTTATCGTTTGTACTTCGGGGCTACGATATCTCTTTCAAAAAGTTTAGTAGCTGTAGCGGGCATCAACGCTACTGGAGCCCTATTGTTTTGCTGACATCCTTTTGAGGCGAACATAGAACAAAACACGCCATCGACGACTCGGGCTTGGTCTCTACCGGATGGCTGAACGGCGAGCTACATATTGCTCGTTCACAAGTTCCCGCCTACGATGACTGGGGACGCTCTGCGACTCACGACGCTTAGCGTTTAATCAATTTAGATACCAAAACGTTAAGTCATTAATTAGATAGGTGAATAATAATAATTAATAATAGTTACTATACGTATAAAGATTCCATTAAATAATTTGATAAACTAATCTTTATCATTAACGAGCATTTCAAGTGTAATGCGATTTGCATTGAAATCTTGAATTGTTATAAAAAAACGAGATGTTGAAGGTGAGTACTTAGCGACATTTTTTTTAAGACTATGAAGTTGTCGCATATCAATTAATTAATTATGTTAAAAG
Source organism: Leucania comma (assembly GCA_958295575.1). Classification (NCBI taxonomy): domain Eukaryota; kingdom Metazoa; phylum Arthropoda; class Insecta; order Lepidoptera; family Noctuidae; genus Leucania; species Leucania comma. The sequence continues at coordinate 11,271,223 of OY282469.1, forward strand.
ACGGCATGCTTGGTTTCATTTAAAAAAAAAACTGGCCAAGTGCGAGTCGAACTCACACATCGAGGTTTAATATAAATAGTTAAAAAAGAAAAATAATTTGTGACGTAACTAAAAATTTACAGTTTTCAGATTTATTCCTATACTTGTGCTATGAGACCTTGCTTCATGCCAAATTTCAGGTTTCTAGGTCATCGGGAAGTGTCCTATGAATTTTAAATCCCTTGAGAGTGTCAAAATATACGTTTTTGCGACATACTATAGCTTTTTTGTCGTTAACTTGGAAGTTTGTTTCACAGCTTTAAGAGACCGCAGACCTGATTGTATGTTTTAATCCCAAATCGATACCTCCACGCGTTCCCGAGATAAAGGGTCTTGACAGACAGACAGACTGACAACAAATTAAGTGATCCTATAAGGGTTCCGTTTTTTCTTATGAGATACGGTACCCTAAAAACACTAAAACGATCAAAATAACTTTACAAAAAATGATTTTTCTGGTATTATTTATGTATATGTTATATGACCAAAAAATAATACCAGAAAAACATTATTTTTTTTTAGTTTTTTGCGATGTAGCATCTGACTTTGACAATTAGTAGGTTTTCTTCATTATTGAAGAATGAATGCATAAATCTGACCAATTTATGTTTATGTTAATGTGAATGAATGAAACTTCATGTACAGTAGTGGTACATAAGCAGACTTAATACAACAAGGCATTCTCTTGCCAGTCAACTTTTGAGTAAAAAAAGACAACACAGTGATAGGTTGTGTGCACAATATGTGTGCGTTATGTTAATAGGTATTTCAAATAGAATGAAGTATTTAAGTATGAATGAGAATTTCAGGGAAAAAAATCAAATTGGGAAATTTCATATGAAATTGATGTTTACCTTGTATTTTTATATGATCGGGGCGAAGAAAGGACACTAGGTTGGGACAGCTAAAAAATACCTACCTTATAAAACTCAATTATTAAACTGATTTTCAATACACGCAGCAAAATCCAATTTCAATACAAATTTCATATCACTCGAATTACGTTTAAATAACAGAGGCAGGAATTTAAAATCTTGTAGATATACACCGTTATATTTTGATCGTTTTAATACCATGAAGGGTCGATTCGGTACATGAAACACTATCGATTTGTAAAGATTAAATTAGAAAATAAAGTACTTTTTTTTAAACTCGAATTTTTTTAAACGTCAGCTGGGCGAGTTCAATGTTAGTTAGTACGCAACGACCGACAACTACCTACAAGGTCATTGACTCGTTTACTTAAAGAAATTAATTTCGTACATGCGTAAATTAATTTAAGTTTTAGAAAAAAAATGTTCTATATTTTTTTACAAATCGATAGTGTTTCATGTACCGGATCGACCCTCCACGGGATTAAAAAGAACAAAACATAACGGTGTATACTAGATATTAATAATTCTATTGAATAACCATAATCCGAAATACTTTGGAAAGATCTCTTGATCGCCAAGTGTTTCGCGACTTCCGTTTTCCGTGTTTTCGATATTTACAGACTACTTTATCAAGAAGTTTGATTTATGTATGCTCTCATAAATTTCCTATAAATAGAATGCATAATATTTTATAATCCATACGGACGCCAGCGTCAATTTGTTGTTTGACGATAACCCGCGACCGCCGCCGCCGTCGTTGACACTAAAAACCCAGCAAAGAAAAGAGGTGCTAGCGCCACTCCCCGCGCATCAAGATTATTCGAATACGAATTATGTTCTTCATTTATTAAACACAATATGAATAAAAACCGTTTAACAAAAGATTGGTAATTAAATATATCATAGATGTGAAAGTTTTTTAAAAAATACACCATTTAGATGTATAATTATATTAAAAATTAGGCATAACTTTGAAAATAAATAACACCAAGTTCTATGAAAAAAAATTAAACATCAGTGTTTTTTTTTTAAACTTTCTAAACGGCTACGTTTAGACGTGATGTTTTGTCTACAAAAGTGTTTTGAAATTCAAAAAAAAATCAGAACCCTTATTGATCTTTTCATAACCTATGCACTTTACTACCAAATATAGCGAATAATCTTTCAAATTTTATTTAGAGTCACAACTTTATTACGTTATTGTTATCAGTAGGCACATTGTTCTACAGCATAATTACTATGGTATGGTGTGCCTCTTTTATCTACCTTAATTAATCTAATTGCTAACAATCAAATAATAATTCCAGTCACCTGTCCACTGAGGTAATTACGAAGGTGCGATATTTGGAAAGCCAACAATAGGAACAAGGAGGTAATAATGTCATTAAACTAACGCGATTGCACAAATCTCCCGATTGCATGGCGGAACATTTACACAACCCTGGCCCATGCGCTATCAACACGTCAACCATCAAGTCTGACTTGTCGTAACGATCACTGTCACGTAAGTAGAGCCATTAATGTTACTCGGAAATTTTAGAACGCCCTGAAAACTATGACAGTTGAAAATGGAAGTCATCGGCAGATGTTATCGAGTCGCGTGCTAGGATTAATTATGGCGTTCAATGCCGACGAGCAATCTTGTAACAATTTGCGCGCTTATGAGACTAGAGAATAAATGTGTGCGTGACAGATTTTGCGATATGACAGCAGATGTACAAAGTATAGTAGTTCTAGGAAACCCATAAATTGTTTTATAAGTTTCAAACATGTGACAGAGTGATGTGGAGTCTTACCTTCTGACGAAATACCCCCATAAATTTTATTAATGTTCTAGGTTCAGTTCAAAATACCACTAAGCCTTTAACCGCATACATCAGATATATACAAAATATAAAAGCACGAATGTTTGTCGAACAAACACTCGTGCTTTTATTCCGCCAGAGTGTATATCCACGACGAAATACCTACTCCATCTTGTCAGCTCTTCTTTCATCTATGGGGTTAAAGAGTTAAACAAAATAGAGTACCCAAACACACGACCATGGTGAATTGTTTTTTTTTTTTAATTTTTATAAACTAGTGCTTGACTGCAATCCCACCTGATGGTAAGCAATATTTAATAGGACGCGAAAAATCTCTACGGACCAAGACGACATCCCGACTTCCACTCTGGAAGTCGATATTTGTCCGATTGATAGCTTAACCATAACAATGTATACAACGCAATGTGAATGGATTTTAGCTACACCATTCCTTTTGGGAAATAATTAAATATAACATTATCTACATTACATTCTGTTGTGTTATCAAGTAGGTAGTATTCCATTACCTACATGATGATGATATTGACAATATTCGCTCTATTAAATATATCTATATATAGGGTGACTTGTGATTAGTGAACGATACTTAAACACGTGATTGTAGTCATGATAACAAACAATTTTTACTATGGACCAAACCTGAAATAGCGAAAAAGGATCTGCTGGTTAAAACATTTGTGTTCGCTTTACTGGTCAAAATGTACTGAACTTTGCTGATTTTTTCGCGATTTCAGCTGTGGTCCCATAGTCAAAGTTGTTAGTTAGCATGACTACAATCACGTGTTTAAGTATCGTTCACTCATTACCAGTCACCCTATCCTTTAGGCGATGAATTGGTTTTATAACCCTCCTTCTGGCGCAGTCGCAGTCGGGTAAAAATAGTTTATATAATTATTATTACAACGAAATTGACACATCTGCCGTAATTTTGTTACACAGAAGCAAATATTGCTCGGAGGACAAATTGATAAGTTTTCCTCTGCCTAGCCACATTCAGGGTTCGATGTACAGTAACTTTGCGCATACACAAAGCCCCTACTTGTTACTATTACTTATCTTTGATAGGCACACCGCGACAAAGCAGGGTCTTTGTAGACAATCCGATAATTTAGTTTGTCAATTATGGGCATACCGTTTCCAGGGAAATTCTTCTTATAATCTAGTTCGACTAATTCCACAATTCTAATCAAAGTTATGCTTACGTGAGTAGTCGCGCAGTGAGTAATATGCCACCTCACCTGACTTTCGGCGGCGGCGATCTCTCACGCCGAGCCTTGGTACAGGCCATGGCCCGGAGCGAGGAGGAGTGGCAGGCGGTCGCCTCCTTCTGCGAAGCAGTAATTTTAGCAAAGGAGAAGGCCGACCGGCAGGCAACGGCGCTCACCGTAATTCCGATCCCGATTTCTGGCCACCGTAGGCGTGAGCTTGTGGATGGCGAGCAATGGGTAGCTCACTGTCCGTCCGTCCGGTAACAGTGCGGACCGAGCCCCAAGTCGTCGACGGTGCTCACTGTTCCCGTGCGCATCAAGGAGTTGTCAGCAAACTGTAGGGGCCGAGCAGGGTCGAAGCCAACTCTGGGGCCTTGGGGAATTATGAAAATGCATACCAGGGCCCTGGAACTAAGGTAATGAAGGGAAGGGGTGGGTTTTTAGTCAGTAAGAGTCTGACACTATCTCCCGCATATAAAAAAAAACCTCACCCGACTTGGATATTCAAATTCTATTCTATCGTGCTCAATTTAGGTAGGTATATAAGAAATGAGTCTTGTGGTGACTCTTGTATAGTATTAAATATAATAACGTTTGTTTGGTGATGACGGCTTTTGGAATTCGCAATAAATGATCATTCAAATACCGGTGGTAAAAATAAATACACAATCAGAATGAGCTTATGATTATGAGTTCACCAACGAATAATACAGATCAAAGGCTGTCAAATACAAATATAATATAATTACAATTTAAATGAGAGAAAAGCTTAATTTCGTATTCAATCTAAACTTTGAAGTCTGTTTCAGAATTTAAAAAATAATTAAAAAAATCAATTTGATTGATGGTATGGAAAAGGTGCCCTTTCATGATTGATAAAATTGGAATTTGTTTAAATTGTTATATATTAATTATTTTCTCGATAAAAGAGCTATCGTTATACTGGTAAATGAATCTTGAAAAAAGAAAAACACCTATAAGAACAAATTAACTTTAATTTTTAAAGAATTTTCCAAACATTTTTAGTTAGGAGTAGCCTTTAATGTACCTATGCACCGTTAAATTTTAGTCGTTTTAATCCCGCATAGGGTCGATTCCGTACAAGAAACACTATCGTTTTGTAAAGAGAAAATAAAAAAATTACGTACTTTTTTTTTAAACTCGATTAATTTACGCATGTACAAAATTAAATTTTTCTTCAAGTAAACGTCAGCCGAGCGAGTAGCTAGTTAGTACGCAACGACCGACAACTTTGACAAGTTAACTTAAAGAAATCAAACTATCTCATAACAATTCCAATAAGCTAAAGCGCTGTGACAGGACAGAATGGAAGAAAAAAACGTGTTGCACCGACCCCAAATAAGACGGGACAAGGGCAGGAAGATGATAAAAGGCGCGGTTAGGATATCCATTATACAGGGTGTATCTGACATCGTACCACAAATTAATACCATGGATTCAGTACATGATTCTGGACCCCTCAGTGGTAGAATTTTCATCGGATTTTTCTAATTTTATTTTTTTACAATCGACCACTCAATTAGATTCTTTGCTCTGGGACTTGAAAGAGAGGCACAATGACAGCCAAAATATAAACCGTATCTTAACCGTAACATGGCCTAAAAGCGTGCTTACGCTCCGTTGCTCATACGCCAATTACGCCACACAGTTTTCCGGTAAACAACAGCTCGGCACACTAGGTCGACTGCCTTATTCTGCAAAATAAAATGCTTCACCTCATTTACAGGAATTTGAACCCTTTTCATTATTTACAGCTTTCGTTGAATGTTTTAAATCTTGTTGGTACACCGACTATGTACGAGTAACACTTGTATATTTTTTAAATCACTGAAAATAATCTGCTGAGCGTTCGCAAAGCATAATGAGAGCGTACAGTGAACCAGCCAAATTAATTAAAATGAAACCCACGCTATCGGTCGCCGCAAGATCTTTCAATTTATTTGTAAAATGATGGCATCCCAGTGGAGTGAAGACTTAACTAGAAATGAGTTGTAAGTTCATTTCTGTTTGTCATTTTAAATTTTATCACCGTTAAAACATTGCCAATGCAATCCTGACAACGATCACCGACCGGGTGATTAGACTGTCCATATATCCGACATGGCTGTCAGACAGACTTGATAGGCCTGGTTTCCACCAAAGTGGAGAGAAGAGGAGACTAGAGTTGATGTGCTGCGAAGCTGGCAGGTTATTTCCGCCAAAGCGGAGAGGAGAAGTGTAGCGGAGAGGAGATGTAAACTTTGTGTAGCAGAGATGTGAGCTGTGAGAGACGAGACGCAGGGAGAAGGCAGCGGGGTGCGGGGTGCGCGAGTGCGTGCACTGAACTTAGCTTGTCCAGTCCAAAACACAAGATTTTACCAAGCCAGTACCAGCCACGCAAAAATAAGTTATTTATTTTAATCAAAAACTAGTGCTTGACTGCAATCCAACCTGATGGTAAGCAGTGATGCAATCGTTGATGGTGAGGCGCACTAGTTTATTAAGAGCGTATTCACTCTAGCCTTGAAGACACCTAAATTATAATCGGACGGACAGACTGCAGCAGGCAAACTGTTCCAGTTCCTCGATTTACGCGGTATAAACGAGGAAGCAAAACGCTTAGCCCGGACCGTAAAGGTTTCAACAACGTAGGGGTTTTTTTTATGGTAGGTAAAATCAATGGAGGCGGATATTCGGCGTACGTCGTAATATAAAACTCACCTTTAGGTTATGTACCTATTTCTTGGCCAGTAGGTAGGCTTGATGCGGTAAGCCCGTTGCATGTGTCTAGGAAGCACATGGTTTCACTTACACTTTTGTTTGTTTCCGTCTGACTCCTTTCTTTCTGTTTTATTTTTACTGACTTCTTATATTTATTCATATGGTATTAGTCCTGGGTGACGGCTAATGGCGGGCCGGTGCAGCGGTGCTTTTTTTTGTAGTTTTTATTTGAGTATTTTATTTCAATAAAATTATACACTAGTAGGTAACAATATCAATATTTATTTCAATTCCATAAATATATATATATTTATCCTTGGCGCCACTGCGGGATGCCAATTGAAAACCAGCGCTGGGTGTCTAACGCTCAGCAAACGCTGAGATGGTCACCCTTTCGGTATGAGCACGCTCAACGTACTCTGACCTTTTGTTTTTTTTTTGCTTGGCTTGCGGACGGTGGACAATGGGTAGCTCGCTGTCTGTCCGTCCGGTAACAAACCGAACCGAGCCCAAGTCGTTTACAGCGCGCACTGTTCCCGCGCGCCTCAAGGAGTGGTCCACAAACTATAGGGTCCCAGTAGGGTCGAAGCCTAATCTGGGGCTCTGGGGAGGAATGAAAATGCATAACAGGGCCCTGAAACCAATGCGAAGAAGGAACAAGGTACTTAGGTTTTTAGTTAGTAAGAGTCTGACACTATCACCCGCTCCGCCTAAGGGAGGGATTTGTCATTGGATGATTTTACCTACCTTTTTTCAGAAATTCCCCCATGGCCCTAGCGGGCAGCGCATCGCTTGTTCTGGGCCCTTAAAGTTTTCTTGACATTTCTTTGAGACACACGTGGAACTATACACACCGTATGCCATCTCGGGATTGGTCCTTATCCGATGGGCGGACGGCAAACTACTAGTCGAGTAGTCGAGGCGGGTGCCCGGGGCGACTCCTATCGCGATAGCTGGGGCGTAAAGATGTACATTCCCCCTCACACTTACAGCCATTTTCTTCGTTAGTTTTACATATTTGCAGAAGGAAGCGACCGCATCCTCTCACTCTTGACCATGGCCTGAACCACTGTTCACCGCGAGAGATCGCTGCCAGTCTCTTCTTGATTTCATCAAGTTAAGTCAAGTATTAAAATTATCCCAAAGGAATATAGGTACTCCCTATTCCAAAACATGATCAACATGGACAAACAAACACAAACATACTGAGACGAATAATTTAGAGAAATGCAGCTGGCCATTGTCCTCAAAAGAATGGATGATACATACTTACTTACTTGTAGGGTTGTATGAACTGAACTAGATGAAACGTCTCGATTGATTGAGCAGTTCTCACGATATGGCTTCATCTCTTGTACCTGCTTTAAATGATACGACATAGCGACGACATTTTCAAATTGAGAATCCAGAACAAATTCTATGAAATCAACGTTGTAGTTGTTACATTACCATATCGCACTTACTTCTCCTGCTGTTGGGTGGACTGGGAGGGTATGTCAGGATTTTGCCGACTAAAACCAACTAATGTCCTTTATTTGTCTTTTGCCTTGCCCCTATGGTTGTCTTCACTTTGAGACGCAGGTGGAACACTACACGCCGTCAACAACTACGGTCGGTTCGGACAGTTACCAGACGGCCGCACGGCGAGCTACCTATTGATCGTCGTCCGGAAGCCTGCGCTTACGGTGACCGGGGATGGCCCCCTGTCCTTTGCTAGTGTTACTACATCACAGAAGGAGTGACTACATCTCATTCCCTCTCACTCCATACTATGGCCTAAAACGGTGCGACTTGAATAATCGCCGCTGTCGATCTCCTTCACGAGGACATGGTAGTGCTCCATATCATATCATATCTCCATCATATGTTTCACCGTCACCAATGTGCGGTCCCGGAGGACATCCGGGTGGTCCGCTCAATGGTGACACTCGGACGTTTATTCCGCCTGGATCCAGAACAAACAACATTTTAATGCGAATCGTGTAAACTCGAGCGTAAAGGAGTAACAACAATACACACTTATCATGCACAAACTGTCAGAGAAACATTTAATTATAGCAGTAGTTAGTAACAGTTGTCAATCTTTTTATTTTTTCTCTTTTTTTCTTTGCTCTACACTTATAGTCTCATGATATAGAAGTCATGGCTGAGACAACGGAGGAGCTCAGTACTATGCTCGATGACCTTAGTAGAGCTTCCAAAACAGTGAGCCTTAAAGCGAACATGGATAAAACCAAATGTCATGGTAAATTACCATGTACCACCCACTCCGATCAAGATCGGCTAAATATTGTGGACGATTACATTTACCTGGGGCAGATAATCCAGCTGGGTAGGTCTAACTTTGAGAAAGAAGTCAATCGTCGAATCCGACTCGGCTGGGCAGCGTTCGGGAAGCTGCGCGGTTTCTTCTCGGCCAGCATACCACAGTGTCTCTAAACAAAAGACTATGACCACAGTGTGTATTGCCAGAGATGACATTCGTATGCTTAATAGAAAAGAGGCCTAACTCAAAAAAGAAAGTATTTGAATCTTAAAAACTATGCTTCAATAATAAGGGGGCCGACCATAAACTTTGAGAAAACAATCTTATTGCAGGAGAGTTTTGTTTCAATCTTAAAGTAATATTACTTCATTTTGTACTATAAGCTTAATCGCTCTGTATGATTGTATTCCTGCTAAGGGCGGGGAAAGAATGAACGATTCTAAAGATTTTGTCTATTCCCTGCTAAAACAGAAAAGATACGTGCTATACTGATCTGTATTGCGTTGTCTCTTTCAGATGTTTGTTGTTCGAATCGCTACATTAAAGTTCATCGTGAACTAATAGAATACATTTAACTCAAAAGATGCCTTGTTAAAATATATTTTTAAAAGGATCTATGTAACTTTCATAAAAAAGGACCTAATAACTTTCAAGATTTTACACTATTAGAGTAGAAAAACTAAAAAGCTGCGAGCGACAATGTCGAGATTTAGTTGCACGTTAGTGTGAATTACAACATTTGGAATTCGGAACGTTTGTTTACATTAACAAAATTCTTATCAGTGTTTATTTGTTTAGTGCGAACGAAGTTTGATTTTTTGAATTAAAATAATTTTCAAGTGCTTAAATTTAGAGTAATCTAGCTGTCTTGACTTATTGTACATTGACATCATGGAATTAAGGTAAAGTTAAATAGTGTATTCCAGTGAAATACGTAACTTGTTGTTCGTATTGTTTTTCGTGCACTATTGAATTCAGTGCTATCTGCTTCCAAAAACTCAAAAAATTCATATAGGTATGTTCCCCATCTAGAATACAATAATAAATTAATAACCCACATAAGTGCTAAAAACAATTAACTTGACACGTTTAGGCATCGAAATAAGTTTTAAACACTTTGTATGTCACGAAAAACACTTTAAATTGTATATATTTGGAAAACAATAATAAATCCGCTGCGTCCGAGCAACTTTTTTAAGCCCGCTAATTTGACGTAAAAACAATATTGCTAGCGGTCAAAAATCGCCTTATAGTACAAAATGAGTGAAGTTTTATGACATTGACGTTACAAAATCGCTAAGAAAACATTCTTGTTTTAATATTGTAATAAGATTGTTTTGAAGACCACATGGTACGAAAAACATAAGTAAGATTAAAACAATACTGCTATAAGAGCTTGTGGTCGCCCCCAAGGTCCAATTTTGAAATATCCTCTTTTAAGAGTTAGTTCTGTTTTCTATTAAACATGCGATATGGCACTGAAACATAGTCACCTCATCAGAGCCTTCTGATGAGGCCCATTGTAAACTTTTGCGGTCACCCAAAGGGCAATGAAAAGGGCTATTCTCGGAGTTTCCTTGCGTGATCGCATCTGGAATGAGAATATCCGCAGGAGAACCAAGGCGACTGACATATTTCGAAGAATCGCCAAACTAGCGGCAGTGGGCAGGGCACATTGCTCGTAAAACAGACGGTGGATGGGGCTGAAAGGTTCTAGAGTGGCGACCGCGCTCCGGAAAACGCAGTGTTGGAAGGTCTCCTACAAGGTGGACCGATGACCTGGTGAGAGTCGCGGGAATGTGGTGGATGCCAGACGCACAGGATCATTGTGGCAACACTTGGGGAGGCCTATATCTAACAGTGGACGTCCTTGGGCTCAAATAATGATGATGATAACACTAGTCTACTCCTGTATCCAGACACAAAACACCTATCTGTAGACTATATAAGTATTTGTTCTGTGCGGGAATCGAACTCGCAACACGCAGCGTAGCAGTCAATCGCTCAACCACTGCGCTAACCGTGCCGTCGAAGTTTAAGTAGGTACGACAAAATCAATAAAAATAATCATATCCTAAGACTGCGAACACCCACCTAGAGTAAATTTCTTCTTACTTGTCGCCGAAATACGGCGACAGCATACTAATAAACTTTTAATGAGTGATTTGAACTTAACATCCCCCGTCTTTGAGCAATATAGTTACCGTTACAGCATTAATCGTGTTTATTCTTAAGGTGAAGGTTACAAAGATATTTGCGGAAATAGTTCACATTTTTTACACTTTTGAACCATTTAACACTTCTTTACAAGTAATAAAAGATAAGTTGATTGCATTCAATAGTTTTTATAACTCTACTTTTTTAACCATTTCTAGGGTTCCGTACATCAAAAGAAAAAAACGTAACCCTTATAGGACCACTTTGTTGTCCGTCTGTCTGTCGGTCTGTCAAGACGATTTATCACGGGAATGCGTGGAGGTATCGAGTTGAAATTAAAACCATATACTCAGGTCTGCGGTTCCTTGAAGCTTTGAAAATTCAAACTACTGAATTAAAAAAAAAAAATATACGGCCCACCGCTATATATCACCGCGCTTTTAAAGTTCTCCGCGTGATTTTAACATAAATAACAACAGCCCGAAATCATCTTTTCGGTCGACCTTTAATGCGCAGTAACAGATTTTTGGGTCTCAATCGTTGTGGAGGGCTGCGCGAAACAATGGTAACGACAGCCATTTTGGTTAAACTTATTTGCCGCGTGTATATGTGGAATTATTATACTCTGATTTGTATACTTCTACAGATTAATATTTTTCAATTGATTGCAAGCATTGTGTTTTCGCCTGTCACCGTTTTTAGGCAGTTTCACAATGACCACACACAGATCACATCGATAAAATCTTTACACTCGTATTTATTAACCAGTAAAACTAATTATTTGAGTAAAAGTAGCCAATGACCGTATGAGGTAATTGTGGGTCGTTGCGTACTATCTACAGGTCATTGAACTGGCCCAGCTGACGTTTACTTAAAGAAATTAATTTCGTTTAATGTACCGAATCGACCCTCCACGGGATTAAAACGATCAAAATTTAACGATGTAGTAACAAAATGGCGTAGTTAGAAACAACAAGAAAAAAGCAATTCACAGAAGTTGTTTTTCGTAAAACATTAATTTAACATGCACTTGATTTTAATTTTAAATTAATAAAAAGTAATATAATAATATAATAATATAATATTCCACAACTATCACCCAAAGTCGTCTAGTCCCAAGCTAAGCAGAGCTTGTGTTATGGGTACTAGACAACTGATAACAAAGTAGGTATTTATTATTACTTACTTCTTTTCTTTAAAAAAATGCGCTAGTTTTAAATGGCCTAATTCTTTTCCACGCCCGTTTCATTACAGTAGATGGAAAATAACTTCATTTGCCGCCTACTACACTTATATTGTAAATACTTTTTTTTTAATCTATATAAACTAGTGCTTGACTGCGATTCCACCATACGGTAAGCAGTGATGCAATCGTTGATGGTGAGGCGCACTAGCATAATATTAAGAGCCTATTCACTCTAGCCTTGAAGACACCTAAATTATATTAGAACGAAAAACCGCAGCAGGCAAACGGTCCCAGTCCTTTGATGTACGCGGTATAAATGACGATGCAAAACATTTAGTCCGGACCGTAGAAGTTTCAACATTGTTGAAACTTAAGGTAAGGGTGGATATTTGCCGTACTTCGAGTTGTTCGATGGTCGAATGGAGTTCGCATCCTGTAAAAAACCGAAAGCTAGCTACTCTACGCCTGTGCTCAAGACTGTGAAGCTAGGACTTAACCAAATCTGGATCGACAATTAGCTTATTTTCCCGCCTTTCCACTGAATCCAAGGCCGCTAGGTGGCATTTTGCAGCACCAGCCCATATGTGCTTGCAGTACTCCACACACGATTGGACCTGTGCTTTGTATAACATTAGAAGCTGTCCCGGTTTGAAGTACCGTCGGACCTTTGAAAAAACGCCAAGTTCCCGAGTACCTTGGCTTTGGTCTCAATGAACCGCTTAAAGTTATGGTCAAAAGAAATTTCAACACCCAGGAGCTGAAGGCGCTCGGTGCACTCCAGAGATACATTGTGAATAGTGCCAAGATGAACGGTCTCCTTTTGGTGATGAACAGACACGCTTGTGTTTTGGCGGCGTTAAATCCCACCAGATTGGCTTCGGGACCGCCTGAAGTGAGATATTCGTACTCTTTACCATGGTATGTAAAATCATCCAATGACAAATCCCGCCCTTGGGTGGAGCGGGAAGTAGTGTCAGACTCTTACTGACTAAAATCCTACCCCGTTCCATTCTTCGCCTTGGTCCCAGGGCCCCGGGTGCCATTTTCAGGGCCCCGGGTGCACTCTCTACCATAGCCTCTCTTCCATGAACGATGACCTAAATACCTAAATGTATATATCAGAAACTCAGGAAGTTTAAGTTATGTTTTCCACGCAAAAAATATCCTAAAACTGAATCAAGGCGTCGCTAGTCGCCATTCTAAAAGACATTATGTTTTATAGTCCATAAAACGGATGTAGGTGAACACAAGGTCCCCTAATATCACGACTTTATACCGCGTATTTCGTCAACGCTTAATATAAGTATAGATTGGAAAAACTAAAATAATTAGCTTTTACTTTAACCTTGTAAATAACTTTTGATAGTGAAAATGCTGAAATTCTGATGCTCTAGATTCTAGGATATCTTCTCTCGACATTTGATAGACCTAGGACCCAACACTGATATTGTATGTGATGATCTTCAAAAAGGTTAAGTGCTTTAAAAAGGTTTCAAGAAGGATTTACACCGACGTCAGTTCCTTATCATATCTTTGGTAGCAATCTGTATTAATAAATTATTATTATTATTATAAAAGCGATTCGTCGAATACCTGGTGCGGCCGCCGTTGACGTTCAGAACAATTGCCATTCAACATGGCCGCGCTGACCATCGCCTCGACGCTCTGCCAGACTGACACAAGGATCTTAAAACGGATAGCACAAATATTTTTTTATTTTTGTCAAATTTCGTTCCGAAGTTCTTTAACTACGCGCCGTCATATTTATATAGCGGTGTTTTGTATTAACATTAACAAAACAATTATTCTTATTGAGTTGTAGTAAATACTGGGGAGAACTTATTTAAATATTAACATTAAAATGACAATGGATTTAAGAAATCAATAGTGTTCATATAATGATTACGTATTAAATAACATGAAAACTTTTGAAAGCATATTTGACATAGTTAACAGGACATTCACATGCAGATGTTGTACAACATAACCTACCTTTTTATTTCTAAAAATGAATTAGGATCCCGCGCAAAAAAATACTTCTTGCCATTGTGACCTCATGCTGTATTGCAAGTCTGATGAGGACGAAGTCGTGGGTATAGGCTACTTTTAATAATGTAAGGTAGCACATAATAAGTGAAATAAATTGCTTCACGTGACGTGTATGGGCAACATTTTCGACCTACAAATCGATTTTTTATCGACTTGTCCTAAGCATACACAAGTTTTATATTATATGCTAGTTTGGAACCGAGAGGCAATTTCATTTTCATATAAATACGAGTGTAAAATGCGAATCGGGCCCGATCATATTTTTTTTTTCCTAGCCATTACTGTCCCACTGTTGGGCAAAGGCCTCCCCCAAATCCTTCCAGACATTCTTATACCGCGCAGTCTCGAACCAGTTCTTATGGTACGCGACCAGGTCATCTCGCCACCTCTTTCTAGGCCGGCCTCGACGGCGCTTACCCTCTGCAGGAACCCACCGCATGGCGACACTTACCCAGCGGTCACCATTCATGCGGCCAACGTGGCCCGCCCAATCCCATTTGAGCCTGGCAGCCTTTCTCCCCACGTCTATTACGCCCGTTTTGGAGCGCAACATATCATTCCGTATTCGGTCTGTTCTTTTTACACCCAGAATGCTGCGCTCCATAGCTCTCTGACCAACCCCAAGGCGAAACTTTTGCAATTCGGAGAGTGACCAGGTCTGAGCACCGTAGGTTAGGACGGGTAGGATACACATGTCAATGAGTTTACGCTTCAGGGATATCGGCAGATCACCCTTCATTGGCGTCTTCATGGACAAGTAGCTTTTTCATCATATTTAACTAATGTTTTTGTTTGATAAGATTATATTTAACCCTTTACGGAAAAGAATCTTTACAATTTCAAAATTTTTATATTATTCATTTTTTATAGATACTTCAGTGGTTGCGCCAATTTGCTATGATCCGCGATTTTGTTTTTTGTAATTTATTTTTTGGCCTAGCAATCCTATCCCTTCCGTTTTCCCTCCACCCGCACGACCTCAAGAAATTGGAATGACATTGACGTTTGTGCATCGATTGTGAATGTGACCGCTCCGCTAACATCGCCCGCTCGAAATTACAAGAAAATTGACTATTTCGTGATCCAACCATTCAAAGACTCAACAATAGTGCAGTGTAGTGCAATACGGGACCTGGCAGTGCTTGAAAGAACGAAGTCGGGGTTCGCCGGCCGGCGCCACGTGGAACCTTCGAGGTCAAAGGGTCAGTGTTCCTTCCTAATACATTTATCCCATTAATAAACGCTAGGCACAGTATCTGCATATTGTTAACAAACCTTAGATCGCTTTCAAAATCTACAGTCCACAGCAAATTCGCACAACCATTACTTTTGGTCCTTCGAGCCGGATCGTGAATCATTTTCTTGTAATTTCGCAATATAGTATTTGTTCCATAGGGAATAAACGCAACGCGCCTGTTTACCTAGATATAATAGTAGAAAACCCGCATCTAGGCATTTAGGCAACTATACGTTATTTCGCTCGTATAGTTAAAGAGCATTGATAATTACGGTACCTACGCCGTCAACCGCACCGCATAATTATAGTTAGCTACGTAAATATCAGCGTAGATATAAATCGATCGCATTCTTTTTCTTGACAAAATTCATTCGGAAGTCCTACAAATTGCATGTAGGTAGACGCATTTCAAAAATACCCGTTCATTGTTGAGGGAATATTTGTAGGAAACGGATAAACCATAGATTATATACGCATATGAACGACGTGAATGATTTAATCGAGAAATTGGGTAATATCCACTCATTGATTCAGGTTATTCCGTTCGTTCGCCGTTCACTTTGTTGTTTACAATATTACCATATTGTTATCTGATAATTATCGCTTATTTAATAATTCGTTAAGTGTTTGTTTGAGTGTATAGTGAAAACAAGATGTCTCTTGAGGTTGGCAGTAAGGTTAGTACTGATTTAAAGGTTCAGTTAAAGCTTTTATACGCTAAAAGGGACTCACAGTTTTCACGTGTTCAATCAATTTGTGATAAATCTTTGCAAATCTCGGATCTGGCAATTAGAGATGCTTTCTTGTGTTCGTTGGAAACTTTAGATAGTTTGCGCGCGGATTTTGAATCTACAATTAATAATATAAACATTTTAGAGTTGGAGTTAAATCCTGATTACTGTGTGAGTTATCAGGCATTGTCGTCCTTTGATGACTTGTATTGTCGTATCAAACGTATTGCTAGGAGTTTAGAGACTCCCCCCCCCGCGAGTGGTTTATCCAACCCTCCTCGCGAACGCCCACGATTGCCGCCAATTCAAATACCTGAATTTAATGGTGACATTCGAAATTGGAATTTATTTATAGATGGTTTCGAAAATATAATACATAGGAACACATCGCTGACAGATCACGAGAGATTGCATTATCTCGTAGAAAAATTGACCGGTAAGGCAAAGGCTGTCTGTGCTGGAATTACGTTTAGCGCTGAAAATTACACTTTAGTTTTGGACACTTTAAAAACAAAATACGAAGATAAGCGATTAGTAGCCACCGCATATTTAGATCAATTATTCGATTTGAAAAGTTTTTCCGTTTGTAACGATCATAATTTAGAGAAGTTTTTAAATATTTTCGCATCATCTGTTCGTGCAGTAAAGAACCTAAAGGTCAATGACCTCTGT
Source organism: Leucania comma (assembly GCA_958295575.1). NCBI lineage: Eukaryota > Metazoa > Arthropoda > Insecta > Lepidoptera > Noctuidae > Leucania > Leucania comma. Next base: position 11,288,190 of record OY282469.1, read on the forward strand.
GACTTTTTGTTTTTGTATATCGGTTTAAAGAAATTAGATCCTGAAACTGTTCGTCTGTTTGAAACGACTCGGCGCGGTAACGAAATACCTAAGTTCGAAGATTTAGAATCTTTTATTCGCGACCATATTAAGGTATTGCAGCGCACGTCGGCACGTCATGAAGTCACGAATAGGACAGGTTCCGATCGCCGTATAGACGCGTCATCGAAGTCAGTCAAGACTGCACATACGCTAGTTAATACCGCCTCAACACCTGACTGTTCTCTGTGTAAGGGTAGCCATACACAGCTGTACAAGTGTTCGGGATTTCAGAGATTATCGCCTAGTGATCGTTACAAGTTTGTCCGCACTAATAATTTGTGTTTTAATTGTCTAAGTGACAAACATCTGGTTACGTCATGTAACAGTGGTGTTAGCTGTCGTAAATGTCTAGCTAGACATCATACCTTCTTACATTTTGAGAGTAGTAAGCTGCCATCGCAGCAGCAGCCTGCGCAGACGCGCGACGCTTGTGACGCGCGGCCTGCTGCAAGTGCAAACGACGTAACATTGTGTTCGCTTTCCGCCGCTGGTACTCAAATCACTACCGTTTTACTTGCGACCGCGCAAGTTGTCATTGTAGATGCCTTTGGCAAACCGCACACCGTTCGAGCGCTACTAGATGGCGCTTCCCAGAGTAATTTTATTACTCGGGATTGTTGTCAACGCCTTGGTTTTAGTTTTAATAATTGGTCATCCCGCTCAGAAGTGAAAGGTTTTGGAGGTTTAAAGGCAACTATTCACGGTTCCATTAAAATAATATTTAGTTCACGTTTTAATCGTAATATTTCGTTTGAAATGGATTCGCTAGTCGCAGATAAGATTACGGAACGGTTGCCCACGGTACCGGTTGACACGTCCATGCTGACGGAGTTTAAGAACTTGCAGTTAGCCGACGGAAATTACGCTTTCCCTGGAGATATCGATCTATTGATCGGTGCTTCGATTCTCCCGCATCTCCAGTTATCACGTAAAATTCAAGGTCTTCCGATGTACCCCGCTCCGCACGCACTGGAAACAGTTCTCGGGTTTGTTATAGTTGGTTCCGCACCCGCTTGTTTAGATAGTTACTCGACTGTGTCGCACTGTTGCACCGTCGAGCCGCCGCTTGAGTCTACCATCCGCAAGTTCTGGGAGATTGAAGAGGTCAAGGTCCCGCCTATTCTCAGCCCTGAGGATCAGGTCACTGAGGAGAGTTATACCCGCACGACTACTCGTGATAAAGATGGTCGTTATGTTGTCGCGCTCCCTTTCAAGGGTGATATTTTTTCGCTCGGTGGCTCCCGTGCCTCCGCAGAAAAACGCTTTCTATGCTTGGAACGTAAGATGCAGGCGTCTCCTAAGTTGAAGCAAGCCTATGATGATGTGCTGATCGAATATTTAGATAAAGGTTATATCTCATCAGCGCCTGCCGAGACTGAGGAGACACGTGATTACCCGTTTTATATCATCCCGCACCATGGAGTTGTTAGAGAAGACAAACTTACAACTAAACTGCGTGTGGTTATGGATGGTAGCGCTAAAACTAGTACTGGCATATCGCTTAACGATATCTTGTGTTGTGGTCAGAACCTCCAGGGTAACTTATTTGAAATAATGGTAAATTTTCGCTTGTTTGCTATTGCGCTCTCTGCTGATATTCGGCAAATGTTTCTTGGTATTGGAATCAGAGAATGTGACCGTAGATTCCAACGCTTCTTGTATAGATTTTCTCCGCAGGAACCTTTGAAGGTTTACGAATTCAATCGTGTTTGTTTTGGGCTTAAGTCTAGTCCCTTTCACGCTCTTCGCACTATCAAGCAGTTGGCCGCTGACGAGGGTGATGCATACCCGAAAGCAAGGGCCACTATTGAAACCGGATTGTACAAGGACGATTTTGTGTACAGTGTACCTAGTGAAGCAGAGGCTATAGAGACCGCTGCTCAAGTAATCGGCCTCATGAAGTCCGGTCAATTTGATCTGGTGAAATGGACAAGCAACTCGCAAGCTACATTAGAGTCGATTCCACCGTCACACCGGTTGACTTCGGTAAAGGAATTCGATGATAGTGATTCGCATAAGATCCTTGGTTTAAGTTGGTCACCCGCAACTGATATGTTCAGTCTTAAAATTAGCTCGACTCCGCCAACTTGTACCAAACGCGTTATCCTAGCATGTGTAGCTCGGATATGGGATGTAATGGGTTTTGTAGCTCCTGTCGTTTTGTATGCAAAGCTGCTTATAAAAGAGCTTTGGCTTTCCAACTGTGATTGGGACGACACCGCTCCTGACAGTGTTGCTAAGTTGTGGGCTCGCTATAGGAAAGAGCTTCCAATGCTCGATCAGATACAGATTCCTCGCCATGTTGGTATAGTACCAGACACTGTTGTTAATGTGGTTGGTTTCGCAGACGCCAGTGAGAGGGCTTACGGGGGAGTGGTTTACTTTCAGGTCCAAAATGGCGATAACATTTCAGTTTTCCTCATTAGCGCAAAATCAAAGGTATCTCCTCGTAAGGTTGTCTCTCTTGCTCGTCTCGAACTCTGCGCTATTCTTATGTTGGTTCAATTGATTACATCTATAGTCAAACCTTGTCGTCCTCGCATTAATATAGAGAGAATTGTAGCGTTTTCAGACTCAACCGTTGCTCTATGTTGGGCCCACTCTTCACCCCATCGATGGGGCACGTTTGTCGCAAATAGGGTGGCTAAGATTCAAGCTGAATTGTCACCGGAAAATATATTCCATGTCGCTGGAAAAGAAAACCCAGCTGATTGTCTCTCACGTGGTTTGCTTCCTGCGCAAATTTTAAATCATCCGCTTTGGTTTTGTGGCCCTCCCTGGCTTCATACCACTCCTAACGAGTGGCCAAATGCTCCGTTTAACCCCGCTACTGTTTCAGAGCCACCCGAGGAGAAGAAACACACGCTTGTAGTATCAGTTCCGCGTGAAGAGTCAGTTGTTTTGTTGTTGTCTAATCGAGTCTCGTCTTGGTCGAGACTATTACGCTGTGTAGTTTACGTCCTAAGATTTTTGAGATTATTACCATCGCGTGGTTCTATAATCGCAGCTGATTTGGATAGAGCTGAATCAGTTGTACTTCGAGAGTTGCAGAAATTTTATTTTTCTATAGAATTTCGTAGTTTAGAATCACATAAACCTTGTAGTCACGCACTTCAACATTTGAAACCATTTTTGCAAGACGGACTCATTCGTGTCGGTGGCCGTCTGCGAAATGCTAAGTTAGAGTTTGAACAAATGCATCCAGTAGTTCTACCACGCAAGGATCACGTTTTGGATTTGTTGGTGGACTATCACCATAAGGTGAATTGTCACGCTGGTCCCGATTTATTAATGTCCATTCTTCGACAGAAGTACTGGATACTTTCCGCTCGCAATTTGATACGCGCTAGAGTGCACAGATGTGTGCCCTGCTTTAAGCTTCACCCGCGTCACGCTCTGCTGGATAGCTTAGTTCAGTCCTTTTGGAAGCGATGGAGGACAGATTATCTGCATACGCTGCAGTCGCGTCAAAAGTGGAACACTCCTTCAGATCCAGTCACAGTCGGTACTGTGGTGATACTGAAGACTGAGAGTGCGCCTCCTCTGCACTGGCCTCTTGGTGTAGTGGAAGAAGTTTTTCCGGGTTCGAACGGAATAACGCGAGTCGTAAAGGTTAAAACCGCAACTGGATCGTACCTGCGTCCGGTTATTCGCCTCTGCCCTCTGCCTAATCAGTAGTAGTGGCATAGTTAGTTATAAGTTGCTTCGCTACCTAGTATTGATAGTTTAGATATAGTAATAGGGTTTAGTTTCGCTTTTGTTTTTTTCTTTTCTTTGAAGGTAACCCTTCAAACCCGGGGGGAATGGTTGCGCCAATTTGCTATGATCCGCGATTTAGTTTTTTGTAATTTATTTTTTGGCCTAGCAATCCTATCCCTTCCGTTTTCCCTCCACCCGCACGACCTCAAGAAATTGGAATGACATTGACGTTTGTGCATCGATTGTGAATGTGACCGCTCCGCTAACATCGCCCGCTCGAAATTACAAGAAAATTGACTATTTCGTGATCCAACCATTCAAAGACTCAACAATAGTGCAGTGTAGTGCAATACGGGACCTGGCAGTGGTTAAATGTGCGAAGTCGAGGTTCGCCGGCCGGCGCCACGTGGAACCTTCGAGGTCAAAGGGTCAGTGTTCCTTCCTAATACATTTATCCCATTAATAAACGCTAGGCACAGTATCTGCATATTGTTAACAAACCTTAGATCGCTTTCAAAATCTACAGTCCACAGCAAATTCGCACAACCATCAGTCTTACTTGGCGACACAGCGACCTTGAGCCAACAAAAAAGTAGCTATAAAGTCATTCCCCGCGCATCAAGATTATGCTAATAATAAAATGTCCTTCATTAATTAAACACAATATGAATAAAAACCGTTTATCAAAAGATTGGTAGTTAAATTATCCTTTAATTTGTTAAAGTTTTATAAAAATACACCCAATGGTTTTTGCCTGATTTTCGCTTTTTTTATCTGTGTTAGACATAACTTTGAAAATAAATCACACCAAATTGTATGAAGAAAATATAAATATTTATATGTTAATTCGGCAAACAGTCTAGTTTAAACGTATTTTTTTCAAAATATACGGACTGGACGTTTAGACGTGATGTTGGATTTTAAATCATCAAAAATCATGTATGTGTGTAGTGAGCTTCCAGCTGCGAATGGAAATTTACAGTGGAAATTTTATAAGTCATACTATTTTGCAACATATTCATGTTTTTACTCCTATTTAGATGTAAATTCCGTATTTAGAAAAGTTCAATCTTGTTTCAGCGAAATGTCATGGTTTTTTTTTATGGTACGTAAAATCATCCAATGACAAATCTCGCCCATGGGTGGGGCGGGAAATAGTGTCAGACTCTTACTGACTAAAAACCTACCCTGTTCCATTCATTGCCTTCGTCCCAGGGCCACGGATGACATTTTCACATAACCCTTGGCCCCAGTAGGCTTCGGCCCTGCTGGGCCCCTACAGTTTGCTGACAACTCCTTGAGGCGCGCGCTAACAGTGCGCGCCGTAAACGACTTGAGCTCGGACCGGTCTGTTACCGGACGGACGGACAGCGAGCTACCCATTACCTGTCGTCCGCGAGCTCGCGCCTACGGTGTAGTAGTCGAGCGGCACACGAGTCGTAGGAGCCGAGGGCTGCAGTGACAAATGTTTCACCTGTTGACAGTTGAAACGTTATAATGTCATGTTTTTTTTTATAAGTCATTTGACTGGATGATTGTTGAAACGTATTAAAGCCATGCTTTTTTGCAGGTGATATTGCTATACTCAAATTGCACTACGATGTCATATGTGTCATTATAACCACTATATTCTAAACAAAAATTGTTATTTTCATTTTTATGGTTTTTTTTTTTGTGGTAGGTAAAATCATCCAATGACAAATCCCACCCTTGGGCGGAGCGGGAAGTAGTGTCAGACTCTTACTGACTAAAAACCTACCCCGTTCCTTCGTAGCCTATCGTGCCGGGGCCGAGCATTCCTTTCGGAAATAAACCCATGACCCCAGTAGGCTTCGACCCTGCAGTTAGCAGGCTGAGCCTCTTCGGTGTGCTGACAGCTCCTTGAGGCGCGCGGGAACAGAACGCGCCGTCGACGACTTGGGCTCGGTCCGGTCAGTTACCGGACGATCGGACAGCGTGCTACCCATTGCACGCCGTCCGCAAGCCCGCGCCTACGGTGGCCGGAAATCGGGATTGGAATCCCGGCGGCGGCTGGGGCGAGCGCCCCGTTGCCTCTGCCTGATGCGGTCGGCCTCCTCCTTTGCTAGCATTACTGCTTCGCAGAAGGAGGCGACCGCCTGCCATCCCTCCTCACTACGGACCATGGCCTGAACCAAGGCCCGGCGAGAGAGATCGCTGCCGCCGATCGCCCCCACGAGGACATGGCGATGCTCCGCCCAGGCGGGACACACCTCTACAGTGTGCTCCACCGTGTCCTCCGGGTGTTCCGCACAGTGGCGACACCCGGGCGAATCCTCCGCACGAATCCGGAACAGGTACTTAGCGAACTTTCCGTGTTCGGTAAGCACCTGCGTCGTGCGGAAGTTGAGAACGCCGTGAGGTCTTTCTAACCACGCCTCAAGGATGGGCCTTATCGCCCCAATTGTAGCGCGCCCCGAACGAGGTTGCGATAGTCGCTGACGCCATTTCGCCATGAGATCCCGCCGGAGCTCTGTCCGCCATGCCTCGACTTGTCGTGGCAGCGGAATTTCGCCCCGGCGTTGCATCTCCATGCGCTTGTCGTGCATGTGTGCAAGGACTGTTGCCTCCAGATCCCACGGCGGTTGGCCAGCAAGGAGGGTCGCCGCCTCACGGGAGATCGTTCGCTACCCTCGCACCATGCGTATTGCCATGACCCTCTGGCACGCATTCAGCTGGGCCCTCGGTTGCTGTGTCAACGTCGGTGCCCACACCGGAGCCCCGTAGAGGGCCATGGACCGAACGATTCCCGCGTAGAGCTTCCGGCAGGAGGCGTCTGGTCCCCTGAGGTTGGGCAGGAGCCGCCCGAGAGCAGCCCCAGTCCGATTCAGTTTGGGAGCCAGACGTCGAAAGTGCTCCTTGAAGTTCCACCAGCTGTCGAGGACGAGTCCCAGGTACTTCATCGTCGACCCGACGCTGATGTGAACCCCTCCTACCGTTAGCTGGGAATCCGGTGGTGGCGCACCCCGAGGGCCGTGGAAACACATGGCCTCGGACTTGTGCAGTGCCACCTCGAGTCCCAACTGCTGGATCCTGTCAACGACTATCGCAACCCCGCGTGTCGCTAGTTCGACCGCCGTCCGGTACGACTCTCCCCGCGCTAGGACCAACGTGTCGTCCGCGTAGCAGACCACGCTGAGCCCGTCGGGGAAGTCACCGTGCAGCACGTAGTCGTACCCGATGTTCCACAAGGGTGGTCCTAGTACCGATCCCTGCGGAACACCGCACGACATCTCTCGACGTTTCCATTCTCCCTGGTGACCGGGGTAGATGATATACCTCTCCGATAGGTAGGCTTCGATCACACGACAGAGGTAGTCGGGCACCCGGTGGTACCGGAGTGCCATTCCAATGCTACTCCAGGGCAGGGAGTTGAAGGCGTTGGCAATGTCCAAGGACACTGCCACGACACACCTGCCCTGGGACACCGCATCTCCCGTCGTGAGGGCTCGCACGCGCATGATGGCGTCCACCGTGGAGCGCATCCTGCGAAAACCGAACTGTCCGTCCGATGTTTATTATCCAATGCGGAAATGTATTTCCTAAGTATATTAATGCAGTAAATATAGCAAAGTATGTTATTTTACTTGACCAAGATTTATATTACTAGCAACATTAAAAGTTCAGTTTAGCCAAAAGTCATGAAGTCACGCCAGTAAAAAACAAACAAAGCCATGATTATTTATTATCGTAAAAAATCTGGTCAATTCAGTTGCTAATTATGACGATTTTTTTTCGATACTTAGTTTGTCCATAAGCTTGATTTGATAAATCTTAGTAAATTGTTTTGCTGGTATAAATCATGGTGACATATATATACGCTTTATAATTTCATCAACAATTTCCTCGCCGTTCTTTATGCTTACGTCACAAAAAAACTTACTCGAATACTGACTCTTATCGCACTACGATTAGGTTTAACATGCCATGTATTTCACCCCGTGCTTTTATAAATTCATCACAACAAGGGCTTTTTTCATTCCAATTCTGTGATTGAGGTACAAAATACTTGCCTGCTGCCATCAAATCAAAACTAAAATGTATGGCAACTTTGGAAAATTTTCTTCAGTACAAAATTAGCAAAAAATATGTCGTAATTTTCAGATAGAAGATAGATTATTGGTAGAATTTTTCGTCGTATTTCTTCGTAAGTGTACTGAAAAATGTCGTTTGATACACGTGGGGATTTGGATTTGTGTGGTGGTGGTGGTGCCTATACGGCTCGGGTGAATTTCGCCTCGGTTGCAATGACAAACTTTTCCACTTGTATCAAAAATTACTATATCTTTTTGAGACTCGATTTGGGAACTGAACTATTTACATAAGTTATTTGGTCCCTCAGTGTGCGAGTCCGACTCGCTCTTGCCCAGTTTTCTTTTATTGTTTATAGGCTCGCGCTTGACTTGAGTTCGTATCACCTGATGGAAAGCGACGGTGTGCTCGACGATGGAGTGCGCTTACCTAGAAAAAGCCTCTTCAATATTGACTTAAAGATCCTCAGGTTGTAGCTATATGGAAACACAGAATCCGGCAGGGAATTCCGCTGTACGCACAATGATTGTGTTTCCAAAAGGTACTCCAATAATTAGTTAGGAGTAGCCGAACACGAGAAAAAACCAGAAAAGAGTACATATTGGAATACTATAATGAAAATCGCAGCTAGTAGGTAATATTCACATACATAGGAAGGCTTTATAATAGCAATTTAATATACAACAAAACATAAACAATTAATTCTGAGAATTCCACATTGTATGTTCATCTGTTATGTTCACACATACTTAGACGATAATAATCATTTTCTAGGTAGGCATGTAGCGTTTCATGAGATAATTACAATAAAAAATTTTTTGATGCAAACGATCGTGTTTCTAAACGTGGGACATTCTGCCATAGAGCTGCCAATCTTATTTTACTTTCGAGCATTTAGGGTGCATACAGTGTGTACAGTTCCATCCCTGTTTCTAGCTCGCACGCTTGACCTTTTAACACGTCATGGTAAGGCCCCTCCACCGTAGGCTAGTGGACGGCGAGCAATGGGTAGCTCGCCGCCGTCCGGTCGTCGACAGTGCTTAGTACCTATTCCACGCGCGCCTCAAGGAGATGTCAGCAAATAATAGGGGTCGAAGGGGCCATGGGCTATGTGAAAATCAACTCTGAAACCCAATCCTGGAACGAAGGCAAACAATGAACATATGAGAGGATTTTAGTCAATAAAAGTCTGACACGTCCTCTCGCTCCACCCAAGAGTAGGAGAAGTCATTGAATTATTTCCCACAAAAAAAATGGTAAGTCCCCTACTCACCTTAAAATCTTAATTATTTTTATAGAAGAGTAACTCCTGTTGATTAGGAATACATTATTTCTTCTTAGAATGTTAGCAACTTTAATCTGCAGCGTGAAATGTTCAAAGACAGTCTGAAAACACTGTCACACACAGTCTGACAGTCTTAAAGTTTGAACTAATTCAAAGTAGATGTTGGCAAATGTTTCTTACACAACTAGAATGAAAATTAAATTGCTAATTTCTTTGTTCTTATACCTACATAATTAATTTGGGTTCACGGTAACTAAAATGTTTTTATAGAAAAGTAAAGTAAGTATACTAAGTAGATTTATCTGTTTTAGCCAAGAGCCTCTCTACATTCATTCGAAAATGTTTAGGACGTATTGCGTACGTTTTATTAATTAAACATGACAGATTCTTTCCGGTCATATATTACGTTCCGTCAGTGACATATTTTCCACATATTTTTTTTTAGTCTGTATTCAGTCAGGAGCAGATCCAAAGGCACCAGGACGTTCTCATTTTTGGCCTAACGCAAGACCTCACTGGGTATTGGTATTTTGGAAGTTGCCTGTTTTGGATCAAGTGGGAAAAACGTCTGGTTGTCAGTTTTGTACGGATCGCTCATAGGACATAATGGAGCATACAACGAAGTTCTATTTCACTTAGGCCGTGTTTACGGAGACGCGTTGAGTTGGGCGTTACGTCGTACTTTGCAGCAGCGTGCCGCATCATCGCTCGCGCAAACACAAACATATGGCAATTTTCAAAAAAGTCGTAGTGTTTTACATAGGTACTACGAATTTTTCCTTTTTTTATTTCATTATATAGATAATAAATGAGCAAAATTTACATACTTATTTATTTATTCATTTTAGGAAACTCGACAGTTTATTAATTAAGTTACATGAGTTAACAATGAGAACTGAATGAGAGCAGTGGTGGCCGAGTGGTAACGGCCCCGACTTACGAGTTGTAAGTCGCGGGTTCGAACCCAGCCAGGCGCATTACTTTTTGTAATTTATTTCATCACCACTGCTCTCAAAACGGTGAAGGAAAACATCATGAAGAAACCGGTATGTCCTAGAACCAAAAAATCGAAGACATGTGACATTCACCAACCCGCACTGGGCCCGCGTGTTGGATTACGGCCCATTCCCTCTCTTAGAGAGGAGGCCTGTGTCCCAGCAGTGGGAACATTAAAAAGGCTGATGATGATGAGTTAAAAATACACACGACCCTATCAGTGTACAGCCCAATGCAGTTGCGTGAAAGCAACTAACATATAAAAGTGAAATCTACACACGCTGCACAAGAATCTATTACACCACTCCGGGGCGCGCCACAATTGGGGCGATAAGGTCCACCCTTGAGGCGTGGCTGGAAAGACCTCACGGCGTTCTCAACTTCCGCACGACGCAGGTGCTTACCGAACACGGAAAGTTCGCTAAGTACTTGTTCCGGATTCGTGCGGAGGATTCGCCCGGGTGTCGCCACTGTGCGGAACACCCGGAGGACACGGTGGAGCACACTGTAGAGGTGTGCCCCGCCTGGACGGAGCATCGCCGTGTCCTCGTGGGGGCAATCGGCGGCAGCGATCTCTCTCGCCGGGCCTTGGTTCAGGCCATGGTCCGTAGTGAGGAGGGATGGCAGGCGGACGCCTCCTTCTGCGAAGCAGTAATGCTAGCAAAGGAGGAGGCCGACCGCATCAGGCAGAGGCAAAGGGTCGAAGCCTACTGGGGTCATGGTTTAATTTCCGAAAGGAATACCCGGCCCCGGCACGATAGGCTACAAAGGAACGGGGTAGGTTTTTACTCAGTAAGAGTCTGACACTACTTCTCGCTCCGCCCAAGGGCGGGATTTGTCATTGGATGATTTTACCTACCATAAAAAAAAACACCACTCGATATTCAGACCGGTTTTGTCGACGTCGCGTAGTGTAACAAGGGTCAGACCGTCTTGATCGGAAGTAAACTTTAAGACAATCTGTGTAACTTGTGCGGAATATCAAGTGGTGTAATAGACGGTACAGTGATAGCGAGATGATGACAATTATCACTTAAACCAATTACCTAGTTTCACGGCATTTAAAAAAGAGAGTAGAGAAAAATATCATGTCGTCTCACTAACTTCATTTACGAGTATATTTATCTAAATATCGGCACTTGTCTGCGCAACCAACCGATTGTTCCCCAATAAAAACACACTAGATTAAGTACCATACTATCCAATCTAATACTACGATGAGTTTCAGGTAAAGCAATTTCTAGTGTTTATTTATACCAGTAAACGTGTTTTTATCCAATTCCCTTTGTCGTCTCAAACTCAAACTCAAAGTCGTTTATTTTACACAGGCCTACATGGGCACTTATAAAACGTCAGAAGCTAGCGCACGGTTCCAATTGATCGTTTCTTATGGAGAACAACCGGCAAGCAACTCCATGGTTACTCTTTTAAAAAAGTGATTGTTTCTACAATATTTTCATACTACAATATTAATAGATATGAGAGGACAATGTAAACCGGTCAGCTTTGTACCCAAAAGTACGATAAAAATAGTAATCCTTGAATCTATGGAGTCTATGGTGTTCTCACATTCACATTATAAAAGAAGCTATACAAAAATAAAAATAAACCCGTCAATAAATTAAAGATGTATACAATAATAAATTACTAGTAAAATTGGTAGGCTATGTTTTATATAATATAAAAAACATTGCAAAAACAATGTCACAGGAGAGTAAGAGGGAAAAAAGAAGTCAATATACATTATGAAGTTAAAACAAAGATGGAGCAGTTAATAGACAAGTATACATGCAATTAAAGAGCTGCCAGGCAAACCACACGTGCAGAAGTAGTCAATGCCAAACCAGGGTGGCTTCCACGTAATCTTTAACCTTGTAAATCGAACCTAGCAAAGGTGAAACAGCTGCTCAAACTTTATCAAGTATAAACACAAGTTTGATCGTATATGAGTACCTACTGCTCTCATCTTTCGGGCGAGACGAAGGGATTGGACAGATCTGACAGATAAAAGTTTGATGCGGTTGGGTAAATCGAGAAAGTTGCAAAGAAGATCATTGATATTGATGCACTTGTCGAATCAAAACTTCAAAGCACTGACGCTGAGTTGGTTGAAGTTTTTTACCGATTACATTTCGGGGAGTGTGTGTCGGAATTGCATGACTTAATGCTACCAAGCTCGTTCCATCATCAGAACGCCATACGTATAGAGATGTGCCACTGATACATGATGGAGATCTCACCCATATGCAAAAAAACTTTTTGAAACACATTCATTATGCGTACAGTTAAGGAGTGGAATTCCCTTAACAGTGCACGAAAATGATTCATTGAGTTGCGAAGGTCCGTACGTAATATCTGTAAGGAATTCCCTGCCGTCAAGCTCCTAAGTCAAGACTGCTTAGGTTTCTTTTAAGCAAGCGTGCTCTACCGTCAACCACATCATCGCTTACCATCAAGTGCGATATTGGTTAAGTGCAAGCCACTAATAATAAAAACTGCCAAAATAGGTTTAAAAAAACACAATATTAAGCTTTGGTCTCTTGATACAGTCTACATAATCGTATGAAAAACGTCGAGAATGGCCTTTTTTCCGTTTCCATTGCGCGTCAGTGCTGGGGAAGCTTTTATATGACCGAGATTCTATCCAATTAAGAGACCGAAACTCAAACATGCGGCGAAATAATACGGTTTAAAGGCACTTCCATGCATCAAACGAATACATTGCCAGGGATCACAGGGACGGGAGAAATCTTATTATCCTTAGCTGTCCATGAAACTCACAGTAGAAAAGACAAGGGGCAACCTCAGAGAAATTAAAAAAAAAAAAAACAACTTAATGCAAAACGACGAACGCTAGTGAGAGATCACAAAGGCGTTTTCACATTAAAAACTAATAAACCGTTTAGCATCGCATAGATGAGAGCAGTGGTGACCGAGTGGTAACGGGTTCATACCCATCCAGGCGCATTACGTTGTGTAATTTATTTCATCACCACTGCTCTGAAAACGGTTAAGGAAAACATTCAAAAATTCGAAGACATGTGACATCAACCAAACCCGCACTGGGCCTGCGTGGTGGATTACTGCCCATTTCCTCTCCTAGAGAGGAGGCCTGAGTCCCAGCAGTGGGATAACATTATAGGGCTGATGCTATATGTACTATCGACATGAAAGCAAAAGTTCTAAGAGCTACACGAATACTTATAAGTGCTTGCACTTAATAAACAGATCCATTCAAATCTTTCCTTTTTAAATTTTGCTAAATTTATATGTAATAAATTGCATTTCTTTGTTTTATGCACGTAGTGTGTAGACACTAAACTAAAGTTATAGATTGTGTCGCAGGATAGGTTTTGCTGCATGAAAACAATCATCAAAATTCGCATTTTTATTTTCAGGTGTCCGCGCTTGTACATCTTCTATACTTTGTGCCGGTGCGGATGCGTGGTTGAGGTAAGACAAAGTAACTTTTTTTTGTCTGGGGTAAACCATACATTTGGCAACATTCGAACTGCGCTGCACTCTGTCGCTTTCCTGCCGTTACAAAAAAACGAGTGAAAAACAAATAGTTTAATCAAAAAATACATTTTATCATTGTTTTATTTGTAATTTATTTCTCCATAAATACACAATTACATACATTACACAAAAACACTTACTAATTAATATTTACACTAAAGGTTACTCCTGAATAAAATATGGCGTCAAAAAACTAAACTTTTTATTTAATAAAAAACATTTTAATAACTTTGAACTGTCTAAGATTGAGAACTTGGTGACATATTCGTAATAACTTTTATTCAGCTTTAAGTTACCTATCCAACGATATAACACAAAGCTATTGGAAGGTGGGCCCAGTTGTTGTTGGTTGGTGGGTGGGCGCAGACTACACCTTTTCTAGTTTAAGTTCTTACAGTCCATTCCTAAGGTGGTCTGGTAGATATCGCTGTCAGCGATAAGACCGCCATTGTACTGTCGAGACCTGGCTACTGCAGGCTCGACTTCCGGGATCGATGATCGTATAAAAACGACTTTAGACTTTTAATCAATGATATATTAAAAGTTACTTCATTGCAATTCAAAGAATCACGTAGTACTCCTTAAAAAACAATATTATAATCTTTTTCTATATATATTCAAATTACTCTATAATGCAAAACATTCTTCGAATTATTAACAAGCCAGTTCCATATCTCCCAATTACAAGGTTGCATGAGATTTCATACTACCTCCTTGCACCGACATCACAGTACCTATAGATTTATACTGTGATTTTTTATTGGATGGAGTAAAGTGACAGCTATAACAATGGTTGTTTGACAGTTGAGCATTGTTATTTGACAGTTGGGCATTGTCTTCTGCTGTCACATAGGTTCGTCTAATTAAAAATCATGGTATAGGTTTCTTCTGAAATTTTTACTATTTTGGTGTAAAATTAAGTTTATTCTATTCCATTCCATTCCATTCTATTCTAGTCGATCATTATTTGGCACAGGTAGACTATGTCCTGGAATATCACTTAGGATACTTTTTACCGCGGGAGTGTGTTCCATGGGGTAAGCTTATACTTTCACGTAGGCGAAGCCGCTGGCAATAGCTAGTTTAACATAATTTGCTTTCAGTTTGCTATAAAGCTAGGTACAATAGATATAGCTATACCAAAAACTAATAACATGAAGAAAACTATCACGGAATACAATTAGGAAGTACACAGAACCACAAGAGAAAGTCACCTGAGTTTGGAAAATGAATAAAGTTAGTCGTAAGTACAACAGTCCCAATAGTACTTAGTATCAACAACAGATGTTATTTATCCCATAACAAGTATCCAATAGTTTTTATGTTCTCAATCTGTCGAAATTTTAGGTAAATAACTATTCAAATTATATCTAAACATGTACAAAAACTTAAATATTAACCAAACTATTTATACTAAAACCTACCTAAGTACATATAATACAAAAACACAGTACACTCAGGCGTCAAAGTACTCCTCCACATCCCTGTCATCCGGAAATGTACCCAGAAGACATAATATCATACAATACGTAATTACATATACAATATCACTAATGCCACAATAGAGAGATAGTACAGAAGACAATCTACATACAATGCGAGCTCTAGCAACGCACACATAGACACCGCTCATGGACACGATATCTCACGCGCACTCAAACCTGTGCGAGCTCGAGTGCTACCCGTTTGAGACACGCGTCTGTGAACTTTTTTGTACAATAAAGGAGCAACGAAAATAAAGTTATTATAACTGTTCAGTGTAGATTCAATGGTTGTTTAAATTCAATATTAAATGGTAAATTATCATTTTTTAAGCTACCAGTTGATTCAGAGAGATAATGAGTATTTGCTTGTATTTTGATGGTTGGTTTTAACGTAACGCAGAACAGTTAGGTAGGTAAGATGGCTTATGAGAAAGCGAACATGAATTTGTGGTCATGTAATATTTTTACAATTTACATTAGGTAAGTATTATAATATTCCACAATACGTGAGATTAACTTCTGCATCTATCAATTTTGTACTGATGCCCTCATAATCACAGCTACTAAAAAGGCTTTTCATTGTCACTCGACCTATTTGGTAAAACGTGATCCTATTTACTGTGTAGCTGTGTACTTTACTAACCATAACGAGCTCTTTGTCTTCCTCAGATTGACGTGGAATTCAATACCTTCACCTAACCTCGTGTTATATTGATTACATAATAATTATGGTGGTGTATTCCAGCGATATCTTTTTTCCTTAATAATATAAACTATAACCGCCTAATTCCAAAAAGCGATCTAAGATAGTTCCCGGACTAATACTAGTTTTAATTGGCATTAAACCTAATAATAGTCCCGGAAATACATTTAGATCGCTTTTAAATGGTATTAAATTTAGTAATAATTCCGAAAACTACATTTAGGTAGCGTTTAATCGAGATTAAATCTAGTAATAGTCCCGGAACTATTTTAGATCGCGTTTTGGAATAAGGCGGTTTGTGTTTATAGATAAGTTTTAGTGCTTGAATACGAGCCTGATGATTAGCAGTGATGCAATCGTTGATGGTGAATCGCACTAGTTTATTAAGAGCCTATTCACTCTAGCGTTGAAGAAACCTTAATTATAATCGGTGAAAAGGTCGAGAATTATTGTAATACATCTAGATGTCAGAGAAATAGAATTTAAAACTGATATTGAGAAAGTGTTTGTTTATAAATCTGGGTTTTTAAGACCCAAAGTATAAAAACGGGACCCTATTTCTAGGACTCCGCTGTCTGTCTGTCTGTCACTAGGCTGTATCTTACAAACCTTGGTAGCTAAACAGTTGTTTTCAGAGATGATGTATTTTTTTTGCTGCCACTGTAACAACAAATATTAAAAATACTGTAAAATAAATATATATAGGGGAGTTCCCATACAACAAACGTGATTTATGTGGTAATAGAGCACACTTGCCTTTTGTTTAAGTAGGTAAAATCATCCAATGACACCGCCCTTGGGCGGAGCAGGAGATAGTTTCAGACTCTGACTGACTAAAAACCTACTCCGTTCCTCCTTTGCCTTGGTTCCAGGGCCCTGGTATGCATTTTCATACCTCCCCAAAGCCCCAGATTAGGCTTCGACCCTACTGGGTGCCTACAACGCTTGCCTAGAAGTAATCTATTTACTTTTATAAATCCCCAGGTTATCGCTATCAGGAAACACAGTCTCTTGCAGTGAATTCTACTCCGTAGCTGTACGCACAATTGAAATTGGGAATAAGATGTCCACCATGAACTCTTGGCGCATCACCATACACATAGCAAATGCGAATGCTCCTTACACACACACACACACACACACACACACATTTAAATGTATATGACATTCCGTTCACTTGATTTCCGTTCATTGAGTTCATAATAAATACTGTTTTAATTAAAAACAAAATAATACCAAACAATTATTGTAGGCAATTACTTTTCCTATCTAACTGAACTGCCAAATAAACTCAAGATAATTAATATAAATTTTATTCAGTCCAGACATTTGATTGGTCTGGGATTAAGTAAGAGCTCGCTTTTCTTGACTAGCCGTTGTCACGGATAATATACGGTCTGTCAACTGCTTCTAAGGGTGCTTCTAAGCTTGTAAGGGTGGATTATAAAACTGACAAACTTATATTCAGGAAAATTGTTCTGACAAGCGCTTTATAATCCGCTATATAAAGCACCCGAGTGTCGTCGATTGTTCTCGATAGTGAAGTGGCCCTGCTTTTCCCTCGCGCCATCGCCCACGCATCAAGGTAGCCGACAGTGCCCGAACATGCCCTTTATTCCGATTCTGTGTGTATTCCTACTTCATCATCAACATAACTATATCGAATAATTAAAATTAAAACGAGCGAAGGAGATACCACAACTGTGATGGAGTAGACAACCTTACACCCAGCCGCCATTGCAGGGACGCCTCGAGTAAAACATCGGGAGACGCAGGGCGATTCTCGGGTATCGCAGGTGCGCTTTTGGACGAAGAACAATGGGTAGCTCACCTTCCGGTCGTCCGAAACGGACCAAACCCAAATCAAGAGCACGTTATGTTCCACAAGAAGGAAAGAGTTTACGGGCACGTCCCCTTTTAAACCCAGACTAGGACAGAAGAAGTCATTTGATAATACCAAGCTCAAAAAAAAAACAAACAGTCATACATACACACGAAGTCACCATAAGTACTACCTACTTTTCTGCATATGATGAAAACAACAATTAACTTTTCAATGCCACCCATCAATTATTCGCCAATTTACTTACCACTGAAAAGTTCACTCGTTTTTCCCGAAGGAATAACGCATGTGTAATTATGTAAATTACTCACATTTCAGCATTTATGTGATGAAACTTGTTGTTATATTACGTATACGAATACGTCGGTAAACTAAATACTTTATTTAAATAGCTCATGTCAATTATAAAAGCCCTTTAGGTGAGGAACTTTGTATCATAGCATCATAGCATTATCAGCCTTTTAATGTTCCCACTGTTGGGACTCAGGCCTCCTTTATAGGAGAGGCAATAGGCCGTAATCCACCACGCGGGCCCAGTGCGGGTTGATGAATGTCAGATGTCTTCGAATTTTTGGTTCTAGGACATGCCGGTTTCCTCACGATGTTTTCCTTCGCCGTTTTGAGTGCAGTGGTGATGAAATAAATTCACCAACCCGCACTGGGCCCGCGTGTTGGATTACGGCCCATTCCCTCTCTTAGAGAGGAAGCCTAAGTCCCAGCAGTGGGAACATTAAAAAGGCTGATGATGATGATGATGACACCTTTTTTTAAATGGTAAATCACCCAAAGACTTCTCCCCTTCTGGGGTGGAACAGGGAGAGCGTGAACGTCTGAACTTTTACTGGCTAAAACCCATTCCTGTTCCTTCTTTGACTTCGTTCCAGGGCCCCGCCGGGGTTGTCTTTCGCACAACCCATGAAAGTCTACACCTTAAAGTGAATGTGGGTCCGAGCGAGGCCTTGGTTTAGATGGCACTGTACGTAAGAATATAGCATGTAAGAATAGCGCTATACTTAAGCACATGTTAGAGACATGCACAGTCAGAATGAGCTGGATTTTGAGGCGATAATTTGGCTAAATTCAAAAAGAAGTTTGTCCGATTTTAGCAAATACCATTTTCTTGATTTAATTAAGTTTTCATACCATAAAAGAAAATAACTTCAATATCTTGAATTTGGCGCCATCTAGCGAGACATGCTCATAGCTGTCATTTTAAAAACCACAAAAAAAATAATTATAAATAAGGTACCTATAATACATAAATCAGCAACCTACATTCTATCTAACTTCCATACGTGTGTTGGCACATTTTCAAAGGCTGTACTTTAGTAGAAACATTTAATTCAGAAACGAGCAAAAACTTTTACTCCTCTTTGCCTTTATAGGCTAAATGGCTGTAATCTAACACTTACATATTCTCAAAGAACCTAGATCTTTAGAAGTCTTTAACTCACATTAAAATCTTAACGACAAAGATGCGGCTTATTGCCATGAAGCACCGCCTGCCTGCCATCTGCCTTATTCCAGTTTAGTCCTTATAGCAGCTCGTTAGTACGAATAATAAACTCCATTTGAGATTTAGGCCACAAGAGCATAGTAAAAATATAAGTAACACAAATTGACATCCTCCTGGCCTCTTCATCAAACATCGCATTGAATTGCGTTAGATGAAACAACATGCTGTTAAACCATGCTCGATGTTGACGCGCTTATCGTGTGGAAGGGCCCTCTTAAGTACATAAATCAAATTAAACAAAAATACAAATGTCAATAACATAGTAGATAAAAATAGTAAACGTCATAATACATTTTAAAAAATAAATAAATTAAATGTTTTTCTGTAAACGTGCCAGCTGTCGGACAGTACAAGGACTGCTAGTCAGATTATATTCTTAGAAACACTTTATGTTACATTATGAAATTATTTCCACCTAAAGGCCTGACATCTGGCTTCTCTGATATTACAAAACAATCTAGTTTCAATCATATCTAATAACTACGAACGCCTGTTGTATATAAAGCATAAACCTTAAAAAAATATCATTATCTTACCAGTTTCCTTCGATATCACAATATTTACTTTCATCATCATCATCATCATCATTTCAGCCAAAAGACGTCCACTGTTGGACATAGGCCTCCCCCAAGCGTCGCCATATTTACTTTATTTTTGTTCAAATAGATAACACAAATTTCGCATAATATGACATCTTTAATCCTATGTGATACAGGACAGGATGAAATGTAATACATCAAACTTAGTGCTGAGCGCCCGGCGCGAGAGCGCCCAATGCTAGAGCGCCCAGCACGAGATCGCTTAGCGCGAGAGCATCCAACGCGAGAGTGCACTACGCGAGAGCGCCCAACGCGAGAGCGCCAAACGCGAGAGCGCTCAACGCAAGAGCGCCCAAAGCGTAAGCGCCGCATGCGGTGCACACACTTCCTCCCGCTACAAATACCTATACAGAATTAAATTAAACGGAATTTCTTTTTTATCGAAAATGTTCATAACTACATATGTATGTTATGTACCAGGTTTCATTGAAAACAATTCATTCATTTCCAAGAACAAGAACTTGACTATATGAATTGCCGTAAGAACTACACGCTCCTGTGAGCCGAACTCAATCAAGGACTCTCAACAGTTTATTGACACTAAACTTTGGAAAGTACAAATGAAATCTTGCAAAGTGACAGTATTAGTGTGTATCTACTCCAACATAGTGTTGTTCTGCGAAAATGACACCATAAAAACTTTTGTGAAATAAACATGAAGTGAGCTGTCAATCGTAAGAGCGTTGGGTGGAATGACCGTTTATTTGTTTAGAAGTGGGATATCATTTCTGGATGGAGGAAGAACAAATTTCACTTTTACTTGCCCTATGCGTTCCAGAGCCGCTTTTAACTGTTTCAAACAATCTTGCAGCCGGGGGCAATGACCATAGGCTTTAGAATAACAGCAGATCTTTATGAAATTACTTACATTTCACTGTAAATAACATTGTTGACTCATAAACTCAGAATATTCCGAGTCTGAGTTGACTGATAACTGCAACCTGTATGTACTTAAGGCAAAAGTGAACAGGTTACCTATCAAGAGTACCAAAGACCCTTTTTATAATGGTGGGTAGGCGCGGGCTTGCGGACGGCGAGCAATGGGTAGCTCGGTGTCCGACCGTCCGGCAACTAACCGGACCGAGCCCAAATCGTCAACGGCGCGCCTCAAGGAGCTTTCAGCAAACCAAAGACGCTCAGCCTGCTAGCTGCAGGCAGGCAGGGTCGAAGCCTACTAGGGCCAAGGGCCGCTTTTTGAAAAGAAGGCTCTGCCCCGGTACGATAGGCAACAAAGGAACGGGGTAGGTTTTTATTCAGGATGAGTCTGACACTTTTTCCCGCTCCGCTTAAGGGCGGGATTTGGCATTGGATGATTTTACCTACCATAAAAAAACCAAAGGTCTTCGTCATAATTGTTTAAATGATTCAATATTTTTCATAGTATTTATTAGTTTATAATGATGGCATTTTATATACGTATCTTATTATTTTAAGCCACTTAATGATATTTCATTTGTCATCATCATCAGTGTTTTAATGTTCCCACTGCTGGGACACAGGCCTCCTCTCTAAGAGGGAAATTTCATATTTAATATCTATTGTCTACCTATTCATTGTGCACACCTACCTAAGTGTTGTCTTTTTTAACCATATGGTTGACTGATAGAGAATGCCTTGGTGCATAGTAAGTAATATCAACTCTAACTGCTATTGACATCTAAGTACTTGTACCTTCAGTTAAACATTAGAACAATAATCGTCGTATTTAAGATTGACTTTCAGATTTGGTTCTCTAAACTCCGATTCATATCATTACTAAAATACAAAAACAAACGAATTACGATTTTTATCTTTCAGTACCTCTACCATGAGTTTTAAGCAATAGTATTCGTCGCTACTCGATATCGATGCCGTAAATATTTTGTATGGCAAATTTTGCAGCGCCTCTAGCGGTCACTTGCAGAACCAAAATTTGCCATACAAAATATTTACGGCGTCGATATCGAGTAGCGACGAATACTATTGCTTAAAACTCATGGTAGAGGTACACATGTATTTTCACGTTTCGTAGGACTTCACCATGAATATCTTTTTTGTACTAATTATGTAGTTTGTACCTATAAGGTTTTTGAGAAATCTTGGTTAATTCTCTTCAAATGTTGTTTGTTCTAGTGGTTATTTTGAGATCAATTTTACATCATACCCACTGCATCTACTAATTATTATAATTATTTATGTTATTATAAATATGTTTAAAATACCACAAAAGTTTAATTGAATTGCACCAATGCAGGTTGATCTTTATTTGGCGTGTGTTATATATTTTTTATCATGCAATTGTCTAATAGTCAAACTCACTACTTTTATCCTGTTTTATTTGACTGCAAGTTAATGAAAAAAATATTTAATGTACCTATTAATTTATTTCACACTAACTTTTGCCCGCGACTTCGTCCGCGTAGAAGTCGAAATTTTTTCTATTAGGTTTTTTTTTATTACAATTAATAGCTCTAGTTAACGGCTTCGCTCGCGTTGAAATTAGAAATATTTGTAAAGTGCAAGGACATTAGGAGGCTGTGTGAGATACATCACACTATTACCTGTAGCGACATCTATGTCGTCACAAATGAAATTATCCTGCATCGCGCAAGTAACATTCTCCGCGCGATTTGAATCTATAGAACAGCCCGAAAATCATGTATCGGGCAGTAGTCCACCAGACATAACACCTGTCTGGTCGGAGGATCCTCCCTGTTCAACTTAGGTTTGAGGGACTTTACTCTCTGTTTCGCATACCTCCAAATACTATTGCCCTGCTGGACCAGACAAAACTGTGGCATTGCGAAGAAATTTAACTTCAGATCTGGTTCCCCTAGTTTTTGGGGTAAAATAATTGGTGTAACCATTTTAATTTGAGTGAATGTGGAAGAGGGCCACTCGGGACTTAGTAGTAATTTAGTTTTGATGCTCTTGCTATTTTTATAGAAAAGGAGAAACCAACGCACAGCCAAAACTACTGGGCCTAGAAACGGTAAATTTTGCACCAGGTTTCCTTTTAAAACGCCTAAGCGAGTACTAACACCCGTATTTATAAACATGTAAAACTAATTACTTGAGTAAAAGTAACTAATTAAATAACAATTTTTATTCTACAGTTATGAAAAATTGAAAATTTTAATGAAGTTTAGAGAACTTCAAGTAATTACTTAATAAGAAATTACTTAGCAATAAGTAATTACTTCTTTATAAATACGAATTTTAGAGAAGGAAGAAGTTTTTTCCCAAAATTAACCCCCTGGTCCTAAGTTTGTATGGAGAAACTTAATTTACCCGGGTGAAACCGGTGGCAGAAGCTACTATCTGAAATAAAACTGATTTACAAGCTATGTACAAACAAAAGAAATAGATATTGAGCAAAATAACTGGAGCGTCCACTGGCTATAAACGAGTCGTTCACCACAGTCGTGTGTACGAGTATGGAGGAACGATAAAGTTATGTACTTACTATCTTGTACCAGCTACTAGATTTTCTCATTAATTTATTTCGTTTTAAATAGAATGGCTGAAGCCAATTACACTATTTTAACTTATACCTAATCCCATCTTATACCTTATCCTTTTCACAAAAAAAATTACATACAGCCGAACATAGAACCTCCTCATTAATTCATATACCTGTAGTGCAGGTGTATGGGCACTTGAACACTCTCTTCTAAATGAATAAACGATAATAATAATAATTTATTAGAACAATAAACACGTTTACAAGTGTTCATTAACATTAACTTAAATCTGTGTTGTAACCATTGGCACCCACCTCCGATTAAGACTTAATTTATTAATATTGAACGACGAGAGAGCAATAGTGGCCAAGTGGTAACAGCCCCGACTTACGAGTTTGTAGGACGTGAGTTCGAATCCAGCCAGGCGCATTACTTTGTGTAATTTTTTTCATCTCCACTGTTCTCAAAATGGTGAAGGAAAACATCGTGAGGACACCGGCATGCCCAAAACTTCAAAGACATGTGACATCCACCAACACGCACCGGGCCCGCGTGGTGGATTACGGGCCATTCCCTCTCCTAGAGAGGAGGCCTGAGTCCCAGCAGTGGGAACATTATTAGGCTAATGCTATGCCATGCTATGCTATGATATACTATGTAACGACGAGACTAAAAATTAGAGTAAATGTTCTAAAATATACTTACAATGGATATTATTATTACAATTAATTAAAATCACGAATTAAAACAAAAGCAAGGTTAAAGAATTCCAGTTAGTATGAGTATGTGTTCACAAATTAAAAAGAATTGAATAAAACTACGTAATCAGTTTTACGGAAGGACAAACCAAGTCAGATTGTGATTTTGTATTGTTTAATCGCAGGCAAGTATTACCTTCCACTGTTCAGTAATTTTTTTTATTCATATATGATATATATCCAGCTATAGAGTCATTGTTGTTAAGGCAAGTGGATAGGATATTTGAAATTTGATTTATTTTGTTGTTTACAAAAAGGGTCAAACAAATTATGCTAAGGTTTCACCATAACAACATTGACCCTCTTATTCTGACAGACAATGTCCGCCCTTTAAAATTCACCTGCTCTGTGGTGCTATTCTCTAAGAAAACGCAGCGCTGTGTGTGCCACAACGTCGTGAGGAAACCGGCATGTCCTAGAACCAAAAATTCGAAGACATGTGACTTCCACCAATACGCACTGGGCCCGCGTGGTGGATTACGGCCCATTCCCTATCCTAGAGCGGAGGCCTGAGTCCCAGTAGTGGGAACATTAAAAGGCTGATAATGATGAGGTAGGTACTGTAGATACTTTACTAGAGCACAGAGTTCTCACACCTTTGCCCTCTGTGCACTTTTCACCCCACGCCGCTAAACACGTAAAGCAAACAATAAGTTATGATAGAGTGCGCCAAAACAGAAACTATTTTCAAAGTAAAATAGGTAGAAGATCTTAATTTTTTACAACAAATATTAACTTTCTGACCCGTGGTCGAATAACTCTTGTGCGCAGTTAGATTGAAGGGAAAATGTTTGATAAAAATGATTGAAGAGGAGCTAACGTGATTTTATTTTCCTCCAGATTTAAGAGCGCTTTTACAAAATCGCTGACTACAGTTGAACACCGCGCGTTACAGGATTCATATTCATTTTTTGAGTTGCATACTACAATTATTTAAAAACATTATTTTACTTTTGATTAAGCTAACTTTTTTTTGAAGCTTCGTAACAACGTCAACTTAATTATTAAATATTTATTATTTGAATTTTGATTATATATTCATAGATAAAAAATATACTTTCATACGGAAAATTATTATCAATAACTCTCGGTTTTACAGAATTATTTTTAGTGTTTTACTGTATGAAACTTAATAAATTGAATTGAACATTCTAAAGTAGAAGATACATTAATTGTACCATAGACATTTTTTTATATGACTAAATTATTGTATCTTCGGTTTACCAAGCATCAAAAGATTCCCTAAAGTGAAATTTTATGAAACTTCCTTTACAGAGATTAGGATTTTAAAGAGCGAAGATCCTTTAAAGAGCGAGTCAGCCCTCTGGTACAAAGTATTGGTAGGAGAGAAATATTTTTGAAAATATGACGTGCATTCGGACCCCATGATACTAGCGTTAAGCTAATAAATACATCTAAAGTAAAACACATACGATAATGCTTTAACTGTATGGGATTTACATGTACTACCGAAATGGTATGTGATCAAACCATAGATTTTGACTTTTCGACAATTGCTGAAAGAGAATGACGCTTTTTCAAGAGTCAAAAACACCACACGCCTCAGTAGTACTTAGACACCATTTTTGATATGCTTTCGTTTGACCATTACCGTACCTGATGGCAAGTCATGATGAGGTCGATGATGGAGCACACTTACCTAGTCACTGGTTTGATTTTAATATACATTGTGATAAATGATCATAAAAACACACACACGCTTTACACTCGGGATTACCCAGTTCATGAGTTATCTAGTTTCCAACATTCTCATGATAATGTTGTTCAATTACCTTGTCTTAATACCGCGACAATCGCGACGGAACTCGTTTCAATGTCGCAGTCGTTATGCAATTACCACTGATTGATAATTACGGTGCAATTTATACGATGCAGGCACTTTATTGCACTAACAACGTAAACAACAATATGCACAGTAGTGCACGCGCATGCACATACTTAGCTGTGATTACCGTTATTATATTACTGCGAAGAGGAATATTCTCATGCATGATGTAATGTTTTTATAATTGGACACTTTTTCCACTACTCTAATTTGGACTAGTTAAGCTCTTTAATTTAATCATATTATATTTTATACAACTTTTTGTCTTGGATTTCTACTATCTTCACAAAATATGTCTGACTTTTGTCAGCCATATTTTGTGAAGATCGGTAAAATCTATCAAAAATACCCCATAATTTTTAGACAGTATGACATTTTTGTCGCTTATAATGAATTTGTGACTTGATTTTGAAATTTTTTTAGGTACAAGAATTGGTCTTCAGGTGGCAGTTTTTATTTTGACAGTAAAATTTTGCAACTTGTTTCTGAGCACTCTACAAGATCAGTAGCGATAATTCAAAGAGCAGTTTCATGCAGTGTGTTGCAAAGTGTAAGACATACCTAGGCAGGTTACACTTTGTAACATTAACAAAGAATACATCATACATCTACGAACGAAGCCCTCGATATATTCTGTTACATGCGATTTACAACTGCTCATAAATACGCAGAAAGTCCAAATTGATGGCATTTAACATTCAATAGACGTAACGAGGTAGCTAGAGGCTCAGAAAAGTGAAAGTTTCCGGGAGTAAGGTAAATAAAAGACTTTGGAAGGAACTGTCCGCAAGATAAGAAAAACTTTCAACTTTCTCAAATAGGAAAAAAGTTGGTAGGAAAAGAATTTTCATGAGCTATGATTCCGTTATATGAGCTTTCATTTATTCACTAACAATGAACATTGATATTAAAATAGATCTGTCACATGCACAAACATTTTATGTAACTAAAAGTTAATGAAGTAAAATAATGAGTTTATTAATTAAACATTAGTTCAGTGGCTATTTAAATTATTAGCAAATTTATTCCCTTATGGATATTGTAGATACCTATATATAGATTGAAACTGTTAATAAAGCGCAAATGAGCTTTCTCAAAGGCTTTCCTAAAGGAGCCAAAACTTTTTCACAAAACGTTTTACTGGTATATTTCTGATACCAAAAAATCAAGCTCTCTAAGGAGAATGCATTCAAAAGTAAACCAACAATAAATATGAAAAAAAAACGATCAAGAGCGTGTCGGGCCATGCTCAGTGTAGGGTTCCGTAGTTTCCCGTCCATCACAATAAGGGTTAAATACCGGACAATTAGTAATTATAAACAAGTGTTCAATGTACCTATAACTGTACCTACACTGTACTGGCAACATTATGTATTTTAACAAACTTGCCTACTTCAAATCGTAATTAGCTAGTAGGTACGTATCGTACGTATCAAGTAACTGCGTACATACAAATTAATTAATATGAACATTATCCCCAAAAAGTTAAATTTTACCCACAATATAATTTAATTCCTTCCTCTTTAACCTGTTGAATACCGTAATTAGAGAATTTAGTGTTTAATGCGAAAACATTAATTTTGGAAGTTGGTTTCTATAATAGTTTGGTCTCTTTGTTATTTAACAAAGAGAGAATTCCAGACAAAAAAAAGTCTAAAAAATGTAAAAACATCGTAGGAGCCATTACACTGAAAGATCCTCAGTCAGATTCTTGGACTGATTTTGTACATCAAAAATGAGCCGTTACGAAATACCTAGCCATCGCCCTTTCTCGCCAAATTTTATGCCAGGGGAATCCACTGAATCGGTACAACTATTAGGTATGCCAGATAGTTTATCAAAATACAGTACACAAGTCACTAATACCAACAAAAATCTTAGGTACACTCAACTTAAGTAACTGTAGCAGCGGTACTTTAAATTTTTCTTAAGTATACTTACGTATTATTTGTTATAATTTGAAGATTATTCTGTAATCCTTTTTTTTCGGTGGATAAAAATGTCATCTCCCGCCCTTGGACGTAGTGGTGGAGCGGCAGAGTGTCAGACTTTTACTGACTAAAAAACCCATCCCGTTCCTTCGTTGTCAGTAATTCCAGGGCCGAGCCTTCCTTTCAAAAACAGACACTTGGCCCCAGTAGGCTTTAACTCTAATGGGTCTCTACGGTTTGCTGTCAACTCCTCGAGGCACTCGGGAACAGTACGCGCCGTGTCGACTACTTGGGCTTGGTCCAGATGGTTATCGAACAGTCAAACTGGGGTGTGAGGGCCGTTACCTCACGCGAGCGGCCTCCGGCGATGATCTGCCCAAGTGGGGCACAGCTCTACCGTGTCCTCCGGGTTATCCACACAGTGGTGACATCCAGGCGTCATTTCCGCATGAATCCGGAATAGGAACCTCCCGTACCATGTCCGATGAGGACCTGCGTCATGCGGAAGTTAAGGACGCCGTGAGGTCTTTCCAGCCACGCCACAAAGGGCACTTCACCTATTAAATAAAAGTATCTTGTGATTGTAAATGTGTGTTTGTGCATTTAGTCATTTCCTCGCTGAGATGGGATGAACACTTAGGTATTAAACTCGATTGCAAAGATTTTTCACCTTGTGCTCTTTTGATTCTCTCGCTAACGCTCAGGACGCTTGCTCGGTCATTAAAATTGAACAGCACACGGTTAAAAAGCAACTTTGCACTCTACTATAATTCACTACTCTAGATTTATAATTAACTATTCTACTTGTGACTTTCAAATTGATATCAACGTCCAGTGTTTCTGAGTGTCACGTAGTTGGGGCAGAATCCTTCTTACTTCATATTATAATTAATGCAAAACTTACGATTTACTTTATGAGATTCTAATTTTTTTTTTTTAAATCATCATTATAGCCATTTCAATTCGTTTAGCCCTATAAAGGACTATCCCCACACATCGGTGCCGTGTTTCCACGGTAGACTTCATATTACAAAATAATGTAAGTTTTCTTACTAAATTTGTTATAAGTATTGTGATATTACAGAAAATACAAAATGCAAAGAAACTAATAAATACCTAATTTACGAAAAAAGGTTAGGAAGGTGCCAGTGTACAGTGGAGCATACCGTCGAAAGTCGAAGTCGATTGCCTGCACTAGGACATGGCGGCGCTTCCGTTGTATGCTCGCAAAGGCGAGTAACCTGTCGCGTCCAGTCCGTAATCAGGTTATGTTTGCATTGCATTGCATCAGCCTTAGAATGTTCCCACTGCTGGGACTCAGGCCTCCTCTCTAGAATAGAGAATGGGCCGTAATCCACCACGCGGGCCCAGTACGGGTTGGTGGATGTCACATATCTTCAAAATTTTTGGTTCTAGGACATGCCGGTTTCCTCAGGATGTTTTCCTTCACCGTTTTGAGAGCAGTGGTGATGAAATAAATTTTACAAAGTAACGCTCCTGACTGGGTTTGAACCCGCGACCTACAACTCGTAAGTCGGGGCCATTACGAGTCGGCCACCACTGCTCTTCACCTCCTTCTGCGAAGCAGTAATGCGGGCGAAGGAGATAGCGGAAAACAATAGGTGGTTAGGTGCCAATAAGGACCAAGTCCATGTCGACGGTGCGTTGTGCTCCACGCGCCTCAAAGACATGTCAACAAAATGGACGGAACCCATTAGAGCCGATGCCTGTTAGGGCTGCGGGATTGTTCGCAAAAGTTTCCGTGATTTTTTTTAAGGTGGGAAATCATACAATGACATCTCTCGCTCTTGGGCGGAGCGGGAGGGCGTGTCAGACATTTACTGACTAAAATCACTCGTGTCCTTAAGTAGCTCATTCCGTTCTAGGAACGCCAACAATAAAATTCGAGAAGACACTTGAGATATAAAAGTAAACCAATCTTATAACACAATATATTATCTTCTAGGAATCAATTTGCGAATAATAACTGAAACAGCCACTGAATTCCACTCGAATAGATCAAAATAAGAACTCCAGGGAAAGCTTTTAAAAAAACAATATTTTACCTCTTTGTAATACAGGGTAAGTATTATTACTTGTGTTCTGGTTACTCGCCTTTTTTTGAGGAAATAATCATAACCACTCCCCGTTTGGATGGAGTGAGAAAGAGAGTTAAAACTTTTACTGACTAAAACCCACTCCGTTATAGTCAGTAAAAGTATTAACTCTCCTTATTATGTTCCTTCTTTGCCTTTGTTTCAGGGCCCCGGGGTATTCTTTCCCCAGCCTTCGACCCTGCTGGGCCCCTACGGTTTTGCTGACTTCACTTTGAGGTGCGCGTGGAACACTACTCGGCGTCCACGACTCAGTCTTAGTCCTGACGGTTGCCAGAGGGCGAGCTACCCATTGCTCGCCGTCTGGCAACGGTCCGCAAACCAACGCCTACGGTGGCTGGAAATCGGGGTTGCGATCCCAGCGGCTAGGCAGTGAGGAAGTTCCCCTCACGCATATGTACATACATAGCCTGCCAAAATCATAACCCTCTTTTGGCTTTGCCGTAGTCAAGTATCAAAACTTATATTAATCAATACTTTCCTTTCCCCCAAAAAATAACTAACAATTTAGAAATAAACCTTTATGCAAAATCAAAAACTGAAACTAGCAAACTGACGCGGCATTCCGTTCCGAGTTTATAACAACAGGTATTGATATCAGCGCGCAAACAGGCTTTCGAATTCTGATAGCAACGGAACGGTTATGACAGTTCATAAATAAAACGAACCATTAAACAGTGTCAAAAAAAAAACCGATCCCTTTATCCGACATTCCTTTATGGAAATAAGCAATTCAATTTCGACATAACCAAAAGAAAAAGTGAAATATCTCTTTTGACAACTCGCTGACAGTAACGACTTCAGCTGTGTTTCAGGCGAAGAGTTATTGTAAAATGGCGCCGATGATGATGTCATGCATGACGTCAAGAAATTGTCGAAGTTCGCATTTACGGTCACTTTGAACAGTTTTCGACACACTAATGGTGATGTTGATGTGACTTAGAGCACGGGGTTTCTGAACAGTAACTATTTTCATTCTAATAACGGTAAAGGGATTCAATATAAGTAGAAAGCTTTCTTTCTATCTCATTGTTTGTAGTAAGCACTTTTACATATTTCTACTATATATATATACGTATCTTTATGATACAGGACGCATGGTTCGTTAGTCAAGCCGTCAACACTCATGCATATAGTTTATCATCCTGTAAATACGTATATCATGAGTTCGCGTCACCCTTTGTCATGGAAGGCTTAGGAGAAACCTGCTAAATCCGTTTATGTTCTGGTGAAACAACGTTGCGTGATTTTAAACTCATGATTTTAAAAACATGTCTATTAACACGCAGATATTTCTAGCAACACTAAATAAAAAATGCTTCTAAATGTAGGTTGTCAAAAAAAATGATTACTGGAGCTGATCCTGAGGTCAGCGCCTGCAGCCTTTAGGGTTTCAGTTCCACACCTTTTTTTAGGGTAGGTAAATCATTAAATACCTTCTTTCACTCTGGGTGGGACGAGAGAGTGACATTCTCTTAGCTAAAACCTAGTCTTCCTACAGTAACTCTTAACGTTTCGTGGCTACAGTGAGCCACAATAGCAGAGTGGATACAGTAGCGCCGCGGCGTCCTCTCTTTGTTTTCTCTCTTCGAATTCAGCAGGAAGAAACTCCCGGGTCTCATCATTGTGCGTATCGCTCGGAGATTACGATGGAGCTTACGGTAGAATTCTGCCCCATTTGGGTGGAGCGCCACCGTGTCTTCCTGAAGGCGATCTGCGGATTAAATGACAACCAATCACCTCCTTCAGTAAAGCACTAATGCGATCGAAGTAGGCGTTTAAAACTATGAGACATATGACATATGTCCTACACGCCCCAGCCGTCTCTGTTGGTGACGCTCGGGGCGTTGAAAGCCATAGGGTGATTGCCACCCACCGCAAACATCTTGCAGCGGTGCCGTCCAACCGTCGTCGGGTCAAAGTAAACCTGAGTCTTTGAGTTGCGGGTGCCGTAAGTTATAAGGGTTATAACTCCCTTATAACTTACGGCACGCGCAACTCGTACCATAAGTTATAAGGGAGTTATGAGTTTGACTTTAATGTGTCTTTCTGTCAATAGGTCTGTCCGTGGCATCGTAGCTCCTATACAAATGGATCGATTTTGATGCGTTTTTTTTTTGTTTGAAAGCTGTCGTAATCGAGATGGTTCTTAACTACAATTTATGAAGATCTGTGCAGGTGTTCGGTAGGGTTTTTAAACATTTAATGAAAGAAAACTCCTATTTATTAAGGCTTAGGTGCCGCTACCGATTCATTTATAAAGGTTATGGTACTGCTACCGAAACCATTATAAAGGTTATAAGTACCTCTATCGAAATATACCGTATGCTTTTCCAACAATCTTACGGTATCGAAATATTTCGGTAACCGTAATTTAACGGTACCTTAATTTTTGGGTAATTCAGTCCATGGTTTACTTTATTTTAAACATATGTGAGACCTAATATTTGAAATACAATCTGGTGCCATTGAGCTGGTCTGATGATGGAGCTCGAACGTAAGAAACGTAACTCTGGATTGCTTATTAGTAAACCCATCGAGTTTGGATACATAAGATTCGCCTTAACCAATGCTAAACATTTCTCGTGATGACGAGGACCTGATGCTAGAACTGGGAGGTGGCTGATGGAACTTTGGAATGCTTACTAGTAAACCCATCGAGTTTGGGCATATTAGATTCGTCTTGACCAGTTCTATTAATTTTTCATGATAACAAGGACCTGAACTGGGAGGTGGTTTATTTGTATAATATTATTTGTAGGTAGGTACATAATTTGCTCCCCGCGCGAATTTGGGGCAAACCGCTAGTTGATAATATTTAAGAAAATCTAATTTAAGGGCCGGTTCTAGTCACTGTTTTTTTTTTTGTATGAACTTCGCTCGGGACTGTGTCGACTTGGCGGCCCCAAAACAGCGGTTTTATTTTGATATAACAAAAAAAACAATAACTATTCAAGATTTTTGTTTTTGCGAAGCGCTTTTTAATAACAAGCTTTATATATATTTCTTTTTTTGTACCTTTCAAATATTTCCGTAACGTAATCTCATAGATTCGCCATTTTTTTTTTATCGAGCCAACCAATTTATATCATGTTTCCATTCTTGCCAATCCCTTGCTCATATAGTCAATTTTAATAAAATAAATTTTCATGGTGTTCTCTTCTATACTTGTGGATTTCCAGAGGTATAAAAAAGCTCAAAATGAGTAGAACCTGACTTTAAGTAGTTATCACAATAATGGATACCGCGAATAATTTAAAAAGTTGATATAAAAAAAAAATATATCCATTCGTTCAAGCTAAATAAACTTCTGCATACAAAGTTACTTTTGCATTTATAATATTAGTATAGATGGCGTACCTTCGTCTTTATTTCTTTATTGTAAACGAAAACAAAATATAACACATTAAAATTAAAAAAACAAAAAGGAAAAAACATTATAGAAGCTAAAAAAACATACACGGAATTTATTGCAATTGGTTAAATTCAATTCATTTCAAAATATTTTTATTTCGCATAGGTCTACATTGACACTTGTAAAACGTCAGAACCTAGTGCACGGTTCCAATTGATAGTTTGAACCGTGGAGAAGAACCGGCAGGAAACTCCATAATTACTCTTTAAAAACAAAAGATTTATATGAGAGTATGAGAGGATAGTATAGATCGGTCAATATTGTAATAATCTCTATTTGGACATGTGCAGAAGCTGTTATTCGGAAACAAATGTGTCTTCAACGTAGTCTTTAACTATGTAGTTTGCCTTGTACGAGTACTTTCCTTCGCTAAGTTCTGCAACCGACTTTGGCTGCTTGTTATAAAAGCGTATGCTGTTTGAGAGGAATGACTTGCTTGTTTTAGCTCATTGCCATTTGGATATTATGGTTTCATGTTTACTACTCATATTTATATTATAAAAATCGCTTCAAATTTTCAAAAGTCTTTATGAACATTCAAAATTCTTTCTAAGATATAAAGTGAAGGCATAATTAGAATATCGATTTCTTTGATTGTTTTTCAAAGGGAGGATCCATTTTAATAAAAAGTGCAGAAGGCCACTAACCTCGGCAATATAAGATTTCCATAGCTAGGTATAAAGTATCTATATGGATGTCTAAGTCTTTAGCACTTTTCGAATATAATATGGGCACTAAACTATAAATACTGGCGGGAGAGTCTGGCGATTGAATAGGTTAAGCATGTATCTGCCACCAATATGAGCACTTAAGACTTAGATGGGTTTAGTGTGAGCCTAAAGAACTTTGCCCACTTGACCTTCACATTATCATAAATGATTCATGTGAATATTTTTACTAGAAAAATATAACTATACATACCTACTTGACATGTGTATTCTATCAATCCTAACCAACGGTGCTCAGACTTGGTCACTCACAGAACTACAAAAGTTCCGCCTTAGGGTTTGCCACAGAGCTATGGAGCCCAGAATTCTGGGCGTAAAAAGAACAGACCAAGTACTGAATGACACGTTGCGCTCCATGACGGGCATAATAGACGTGGGCAAAAAGGCTGCTAGACTTAAATGGGATTGGGCTGGTCATGTCAGTCACATGCACGGAGACCGCTGGGCAAGGGTCGCCACACAGCGGGTACCTGAAGAAAGCGTCGTCGAGGCCGGCCTAGAAAGAGGTGGTGGGATGATCTGGACGCGTACCGCGAGAGCTGGTTCGAGACGGCGCCCAGCAGTGGGACAGTAAGGGCTTATAAAAAAAAACCTACTTGACACTAACTTCACTGCGAACTGTGCTTTCTAGTTTGCTAAATAACATATTATTTAAAAATCAAACTTGTAAAAATAAGTAAAGTTTTTCGCATTAATCACTAAATTAAGACAATTAGACAACTTTAGTAAGTTTTTATTATTATTCGATGTGCCCGACGAGGCGACGAAGGCACGAGTCCTTTACTTTAAGTTATAATCTACTGATTAGTATTACTACTCTAGAGATCCAAAACGCGCGTGTAGCCGTACGTCAAGTCTCTTACGGAGACGCGGCGCGTTGCGCGGCGCGTTGCGCGGCGCGTTTGGCGGTCCGTCGTAGATTGCCATATGTTTGCGTTTACGCGTGCAATGACGCAGCTCGCTGCTGCAATGTGCGACGAACACCCAACGCGCCGCGTCTCCGTAAACACAGCCTTAGTCTCATCGGGCGGCGAACGGCAAGGACCAATCACAGCGTCGCGTGAGCTGGTCGGGCGACACAGAGTACAACAAAGATAATCCATTATACGCATTCCAAATCGTAGTCGGATAAA
Organism: Leucania comma; assembly: GCA_958295575.1. NCBI lineage: Eukaryota > Metazoa > Arthropoda > Insecta > Lepidoptera > Noctuidae > Leucania > Leucania comma. The sequence continues at coordinate 11,323,333 of OY282469.1, forward strand.
CGTTGGGGTATAGTGGCGACACGGCGATTAAGACGGTTTGTTACAAGTTTATTTATTTTTTGTGGAGCTTTAAAGGAGCGTCTAACAGAAGTTTTCGTCCGTGGAAAGTGTCTGAAACTTATGATACTACTTTAGAATAATATTCTACAAAACATATGTAAAAAAAGTCCTATTTTTAGTTTCTTTTCTCAACTGCTCAGGGCCCCCAAGGGGGTGCTCCACAAGCGCACAGTTATTCAAAGCACACGAGACGTTACTGAGAACCTAATGATTCATCCTTGTGAAAATAAGTTATGTCAGACAGCTCTGGGAGCTGCTTAGTCTATTAGACATTAACGGACAATGCCGCTAGCAACAGCTAGTGAGTCATGCCAAATGAAGCGTGTGTAGTTAGGGAAGGCTGCAAAGTTGGATGGTAAGTACTACAGGACTGCACTACATTTACCAATCGTTTGCTTAGAATGTGAGTTGAGTTCCGATAGAATTCCATCAGAAACTTGAGTCACTGTTTGAATAGATGTCCAAATTGGTAAACTTAGACGCTTTTACATTAGAAGCTGCTACTAAATGATACAATTTAACAACCCTACTATCCCCGAGCACTGTGAAAAAAGGATTGTGCGTTTAGCTTAGTCAGCCTCTTAATGTTCCCACAGCTGGGAGCCGAAATAATGAAAAAAACGAACTCAAACTCAAACTCAAACACGAAATAAGACGTCTGGCTGGGCTTGAAACCGCGACTCTCTGTATGTTTATTTGTTTATAAATAACACCTCAACTACGAAAACGGATAGACCATGATCTGAGTTAGGTCATGATAAATTTACTTTTTGTAATACATCCTGTATACATCCTGTATCCTGTATACATCCTTTATACATCCTGTATACACCTGTATTACAAAAAGTAAATTTATCATGACCAACACATTTCCGAACTTAAAAATTACTGTTGTAGAAAGTAAGAAAAAAGAAATAAAAATATTTTATTTACACACATAAATATCCACAGTGTAGGAAAAACATGTTGAAACTTAAGGTACCAAAAAACTAATATCACGAAATATAAAATAAGAAACTAAGCTGATTCGTGCTAATTAAATTATAAATAAGGTTTAATAATGAATATACTTTGTGTCTTCTCGTACCCATCAAATAAATACTTTTTTTAAATACCTATCCGTATAATTTCTGCTTTTTAGAAAGGTATTTTCTACAGAACAATCAAACTGTTCTTTTTTTATATCTAATTAATGTATCATTGACAATATTATAATGAATTGACGTATTTCAGTAATACATATAAGTGAAATGTATGTATGTTACTGAACCATAATAATACCCAGAAACACGATGTTTCACATTCGCACTTTTTCTTGTATTAGCAGACTTAGGCCTCCGAGACTTTACTTCAATTTGGGCACACCACAAACGCGGCGATAAGTGAAGACTTACTTCGTGGCGCCTCTCTAAAAACATCTAAAAGAGAAGTCTTTTAGATGTGTTTAGAGAGGCGCCACGAAGTCCTCATTTTTTACCTGATGCTGGCGCTCAGCGGACACAGTTGCTTCAAGAGGTTACTACATTGTCGGATTCAGCAGGAAAAACGTCCGATTGTCACCATAGTGCAAGCAAAGAGGTGAAAAAACCGTAAGGTTGAAACTAGCCTCATACACCGGCCCCACCAAAGACTAAACGTTGGAATAGCAGGGTGACTCCCAGCCACAGCAAGCGTGGGCTTGCAGATGGCGAGCAATGTGTAGCTGGCCCAGGACTAGGCCCGGGTCAACTGTGCGTCGTGTTCCACCCGCACCTTAAGAGGCTCCCCTTAGCCGATGACCTTAAGCAAATACTCAAGGTCATCGGCTAATAGGAGCTACCGACATCTGGTGACATTTAAGAAAACTACGATGATGTCAGCAACATTTTTAGAAATATAACTATTTACAACCTAAGCCTAGACCAAGAAATAATTAAACCTAATACCTAAAGTAAATACTATTCACATATACACCCAAACAATATTATTATAGCCATGAATCATACAATTAATCAAGCACTGAAAGAACATTTATTGTCCTGTTAAGTCTCACAAAAAAAAACATTACGGTTACGGTTTAAGTCGTAAGCTTAGCTCTATAGCTACTACAGGTACTGAAAGGTGTGGCAGCTAATGCCACAACTTTCAATAGCCACACTAAATTTAAAAATATCTACATTTCACCTTTGTATTTGATTCGGTACCTATTGGTAGAATATGAACAAAACTAACGCTATTTTACCAACGATATATGTATAACTTTCCTAATATCCATTCACAGACAAAACCTTTTTTTTTTATTTCTTTCTTTTTCTTTTATTTTTATGTTAGTACGTAAATAGTTAAATAAATAATAAATAAAACAAGGGACAATCGCTTGCAGGTGTCTGAAAAACTTATTGTTACAAATATTGTGAAAAACTCAAGTTCTTTCCTGTTTGGTGGTTCTTTATTTTGGTAAACGGACTGTAAGGAAATCTAACAGTCCTTATTGCCTCAAAACAGGCGCCTTCGCGTACTCTATAACGTAAACATTAATCAATAAGAAAATCCTTGCTTATTATTATTTCCTTCATTTTATTTATTTCATACAAACGGAGATTTTAACATAGCTATTGTATTGACAATCAACGAAATTGAATCTGATAACATCAGTTTATTATTCCAACGATCCCGTTACGAAATGGGTAATTCAATTATGGACAAGATACACACAAAGTGTATTCTAATGCAGTTTCTCCGAGGCGTTATGTTTGTTCCATTTCTAGTACATTTGCAATTATAATTGTGTCAATGCTGTTCGCGAACCCTATTTTGGAAGTAGGTATGCTTACAAATTATTCCTGCATTATGAGATTTATTCTTCTTTCTCGTAACCAAAACATAATCAGATCTGAATAATGGTGTTTGTGCCACAATTTTGTGTAATAATATGAGAAATAAAGCAAGTTTCATTTGTTTTGTTGTCTGGTATAATCTAGAAAAGAACTATAAGATTTTTTCAACGTCCATAAATGTTTCCCTTTCAACTTACAAAAACATTTTTTATTTTTATAACGTGGTTATTCCTCGTTCAACAGCTACAATGTAAAGCATAACATACGCCAAAAATATAACAATATTGTTACCGCCGCACGTCGTACACATATCAACGTATATAAGTAACTAGCTTCTGCTAGCGGCTTCGCCCTCGTGAAAGTCGGTTTCTCCATACAAACATCCAAACCCTATTTTACCCCCTTAGGGGTGGAGTTTCACACAATTCTTAGTGGATGTCTATACCCTATAAAAAACCTGATGAATTTTCAGTTTGTAGGTGTTATAGTTTCTGAGATTTCGTGATTAAATAGTGACTGGAATTACACTTTTTAACAGATACACACTATTTTTTAATTAGTGCAAATACTTAAAGGGCTTATTAGAAAAGGTCTTGTTATTATGTAATTAAAGTCTCAATAAATAATATTCATAAACAGCAAAGTTCTGAGCGTTTGTTTTGTATCCTAAAATCTCACTCAATTTATGGAAATATTGTACAGGTTGTTGTTTATGAATGAAAGAATGTCAATAAAAATGGAAAAACACTGCGCTTAGTATTTTCTAGTAGTAGTTGTTATGAATGATGATTCAATAATGAGTTTACCAATAATGACAAATTTTCGTAGACAATTTTGGGATTTCGTTTTTTGTACTTTTGACTACACAAATATTATGATATAGTAACGGGTACTGATTGAGCGCCATTTTTTTGTGCACTAATTAAAAATAGGGGTGCATATAAACAGGATATTTTTTTAGAGATATAGAACTTTGAAATGGAATAAAACGAAGATGTTTTTTTTTTTTTTAATTGGCATGAAATTTACTTTTTTCGTAAGATAATCTTCTGGCATTATAATTTAAATTTAACTTTTGGCATATGACCGCCACGGCTGGCTAGGACGTAGGCTAATTGGAAGATCCAATTTTCAATAACTATCTTTGTGGCCGTATGTCGGCAATAACGCGGCTAACGTATGTCGGCAATTACGCGGCAAATGTTGTCCTCCAAGTGGTCAATCGTTTAGGGCTTATCGGTGTATCGGCGTAGACTAGCGATATCACATATCCGCACAGAAAATAGTCTAGCGGCGTTAAATCGCACGATCTTGGAGGCCAATTCACGGATCCGAAACGTGAAACTATGCGGTTACCAAACGTTTCCTTCAATAAATTAATTCTGGCACGACCTGCGTGACATGTTGCACCGTCTTGTTAAAACTATAGCTCATTCACATCATAGTTGTGAAATTGATGAACGAAAAATCAATAATCATGGCTTTATAGTGGTCACCATTGACTGTAATGTTCTGGCCAGCATCGTTTTTATAGAAGTACGGACCAATGAATAATTGATCCGTAAAGCACACCAAACAGTCAGTTTATCTGGATTTAACGGTAACTCAACATACACTTGAGGATTATCATCACTCCAAATACGACAGTTCTGTTTATTGACGTATCCATTCAACCAAAACTGAGCTCCATCGTTAAACAAAATACGCTTATGAAAATCGATATCAACAGCAATCTTGTTTTGGGCAACTCACTAAATCTACGCCTTGCTACGCTCACTTACGCTTATGCTTGCTGTTATCTGCGCTTGCTTGCTTGATCGTGTGACAATTCTTGGACGAGTTCGAATTAAGCACGCAAACTAAGATCTTTCCGCAAAATCTTCCATAAAGTGGATGATCAAATATCCAATTCCTGTGCACGATGACGGATAGACTGATTCGAATCTTTCTCTACACTACGGTCTACTGCAGCAATGAATTCTTCTGTAGGCACTGTACGACGTCTCTATGGATGCGTATTATCATTTAGAGTAAACGTGATTCGAAAACGTTCCATAGTTAATCGATAGACAATTATGTTGACCGTAAAATGGACTTCGTGCGCGATACGTATTTTGAAGAGAACCTTGATTTTCAAAATAAATTTGCACAATTTGGGAGCGTTGTTCGGGCGTGAGTCTATTCATATTGAAATGCCAAACCAAATTGAACATAAATCACTTAACAGCTGACAAAATGGTCGCCAGTTAAAAAAGTGTTGCCAACTTAAAGTTCTATACCTCAAAAAATAACACCCATTAGAAGATTAAGAAATTAACGTAACTAACATGATATCGTATACGTACTCAAACATTTACCTCACATTATTATCCGCTATTTATTTTTATATCGATGTTCAATGGACCCCAAGATTACCCATAGATCCCTGGGGTAATCTTCCGGCTTTCGGTTTTCAACAGTTGAATGCTCCAGAAAATATGAAATTCATTCGTTTGAGCTGAATTATATAGTATTTGGCTGTACAAATAAGTAGGTTTCCCGATCAGCTTCGCCCACGTCTTAAGATTTTCTTCATGGTAACCTTCTATCGGAATATACACCACTATTTTTTAATTATGCTAAGTACAATTTTTTTTTATTATACTTAAAGGGCTTATTAGAAAAGGTCTTGTTATTATTTAAGTAAAGTCTCAATGCATAATATAAACAGCAAAGTTATGAGCGTTTGTTTATATCCCAAAATCTCACTCAATTTATGGAAATATTGTGCAGGTTATTGTATATGAATGAAAAAATGTCAATAAAAATGGAAAAACATTGCGCTTAGTATTTTCTAGTAGTAGTTGTTATGAATGATGATTCAATTAAGAATTTACCAATAATGACAAATTATCGTGGACAATTTTGGGATTTCGTTTTTTGTACTTTTGACTACACAAATATGATCAGTAACGGGTACTGATTGAGCCCCATTTTTTTATGCACTAATTAAAAAATAGGGGTGTATATAAAAGTATAATTTTCTTATCAAAATTATCAAATGAAGCACCGACAAAATGGAGCGAGAGAATTTTAGATGCTGTGTAAAACTCGCAGTGTTCTTTCGATTGTCCTTTGCGAGCTACGGTAACTCTTTCGAACAATTTTCTGCCCTGGCAAGAATAAAAGCATCCTATCTCCACGGCATGGTCTCTCCGAATGACTAGCATCATCCAAATCCATTCAGCCGATAAAGCTTGATTGATTAGCCAACATCTAAACATACAAATTCACATATATGTCGGGAGTTATGACAATTTAGCGATAATTAGACACCCAATTGATTCCTTAGTACTGGAGTAGGGTGTAACGTTATGACGTTGTAGACGTCACGTGAGTGTAATAGTTTAATTAGGAGACATTAAATTTGTGAAAGTCAGTCTTGGACGAACGGCCGAGTACTGATGAATAACATGTACTGTGAAATAAAAGTGATTGTGAAGTTAATTGTTATTTTATTTCTACGCCATGAACCCTCTACCAAAACCAAGCCTTGGTTCAGGCCATGGTCCGGAGTGGGGTATGGCAGGCGGTCGCCTCCTTCTGCGAAGCAGTAATGTTAGCAAAGGAGGAGGCCGCCCACATTAGGCAAAGGCAAGGGGGCCCTCGCCCCAGCCGCCGCCGGGATTCCGATCCAGATTTCCGGCCACAATAAGCGTGCAATGGGTAGCATGCTGTCCGATCGTCCGGTATCCGACTGGACCGAGCTCAAGTCGTCCACGGCGCGTACTGTTCCCGTGCGCCTCAAGGAGCTGTTAGCGAACCGTAGAGGCCCAGCCTGCTAGCTGCAGGCAGGCAGGGTCGAAGCCTGCTGGGGTCAAGGGCCGTTTTCTGAGAGGTAGACTCAGCCCCGGCATGATAGGCAACGAGAGAACGGAGTAGGTTTTTAGTCAGTAAGAGTCTGACACTATTTCCCGCTCCGCCCAATGGCGGGATTTGTCATTGGATGATTTTACCTACCATAAAAAAAACCTCTACCGGAAAACCTTACTGGTGACGGCTGTGTCGTTAATTTATTGTTGTCGCCTTCATATATTTTATGGAGAGAAAGAAGAAAAGAAGAAAAAACAGTTTATTTACATGGAATAACGCAACTAAAAACTAGACGATAAACATAATCATTATAAAGGAAAGATATGCGTCACATCTGTGCAAAACGGCCGAACGCTTAGCATAAAACTGTGTCCTCATGCATAATGCGATGAGCACACAGCGCTGGTTTTCGGCGTTGACCGGTGTTGACATTTATACCGCCGCCAAAGCCGGTGTATTTGTGTTTTTTATTGAATTTAATTATTATTGTAAAATCTAAGTAGATTTATCTCTAATGTGACAACGAACCTATTATTTTTAGCGGGACTTATAGCCAAATACTACAAAACTCATTTTGTCACACAAATACTTACGTTATTGAAACCCCTACTATCCGGTCTAAGTATTTCGCCTCTTCGTTTATACCATGTACATCGGACGACTGGGACAATTTGCCTGCTGCGGTCTTCCAGTCCTATTACTTTAGGTTTCTTCAAAGCTAGAGTGAATAGGCTATTATTAACTAGTGCGCCCCACCATCGACGATTGCATTACTGCTATCCCACCTACCATCTGGTGGGATCGCAGTCAAGCACTGGTTTAAATAAATTACAAAAAAAAGTCAAGCTTTAACTCCTTACCTTCCCTTGAAAACCAATTATATTCATAATCACGTCAGAGAAGGCAGGCGGTTTCGGTTAACCGAGAGCATAATAGTAGACGCCCACCTCGTTGCTGCGCTTGCGGTATTGCTTGCAAGCCCTAAATGGCTTTGATTATCGGCTGTCTCCAGTACCTCTACCATGAGTTTTAAGCAATAGTATTCGTCGCTACTCGATATCGACGCCGTAAATATTTTATATGGCAAATATTGCAGCGCCTCTAGCGGTCACTTGCAGAACCAAAATTTGCCATACAAAATATTTACGGCGTCGATATCGAGTAGCGACGAATACTATTGCTTAAAACTCATGGTAGAGGTACTGTTATTATTTCTGTAGGATGAACTTGAATCGTAATCGGCATAATACGGACCGTCCGATTGCAATATACATCATATATTCCTTCCCACCGCACTGTATTTATGTCTAATTCTTACGCTTCTACCATTAAGCTTTTGAATGTGCTTCCCCTTGACATCAAAAAAGCTGAAAGCAAATTTTCTTTCAAGCCTATAATTCAGAACTACAACTTGAAGTCTCCGTCATAATTATTATATTTTGAGTAATCTAAAGTGTAATAATTATTAGTTCATTATTTTAGCAAATATATATCAGCTTAGATTTTAGCACAAAGAGTTTTTCATGGAATTCATTTTGAGTTTTTCATTCATTTATCCGGTACAGGTGGGCCCTCAATTCTCAATGTGAGAACGGGGGGCCCGACTTAACAGTCTATAACTCGTTTATTTGATTTTCACAAATTCTGATTTCAAGCTCCACATTTCTTTAGGAATGTTCACTAAATCTGAAGCATATTTTGAAAGAATTTTAACAACCGGGCCCTCACACCACACACACACTAAGTACTTTATTATTGTAAGCAAACTAATTTCAATGATTCTTCATTCTATTTTTATAAATATATCTAGTATTTTTTATAGCCTATTGTGTGTCCCACTGCTGGGCAATGGCCTCCCCTTAGGCCAATTTTGCCCCGCAAACATGATCAGATCGTAATTAATAAGTGCAAGATTTCACACAATCACATTTTTTTTTCTTTGTTTCAGATGAATAAACCAAGAGACTAAAGCATTTTCATGCTATCGACAAACGGGTCCGGTATAATGACTACCACGAGCCCCATCAGCGAGTTCGCTAACCTTACCAACAACACCTCCACCCCGGTGGACCCCACGGTCATCTTCGGCCCCCAAAGGGACCCACTCTTCATCGTACTACCAATAACCATCGTATATTCAATTATATTCTTCACTGGGGTGCTGGGCAATATATTTACATGTCTAGTTATAGTTAGGAACAAAAGTATGCATACAGCTACCAATTATTATTTATTTAGTTTAGCGATCTCAGATCTCCTGTTACTAATAAGTGGGATGCCCCAAGAAATGTATTCGATATGGTCAAAATGGCCTTATGTGTTTGGACATAGTTTTTGTGTGATAAGAGGTTTAGCAGCTGAGGCGTCAACGAATGCTAGTGTCTTGACGATAACCTTGTTTACGGTGGAGAGGTATTTAGCGATCTGTCACCCATTTGTATCTCACAAGATGTCGAAGTTGTCGCGAGCTACGAAGCACGTGATATTCCTGTGGGTGGCTGCGGTGGGCCTGGCGCTGCCCCAGGCGCTGCAGTTCGGCATCCGAGAACACAGCGGCGTCACCATGTGTCTGCAGACCAGGGTCATCATAGAACATTCTTTTGAAATATCCACATTTTTCTTCTTCTTCGCACCGATGGTGCTCATCACCGTGCTGTACTCACTGATAGGCCTGAAATTGAAAGAGACGAACATTAGCAAAGAACAAAGCCAGAAGGACTTTGATACGTCAATGAGATACACGCACAAGATCAGGCGGAAACATAGCCAGTCCACGAGGAGAGTCGTCAAGATGTTAGGTAAGCATATTTGTACTATGTTCTTTATTAAGTTCAATTAAGCAATGAGGTCATTTTTTCTATGTAGTTTAACAGCATCTATGTAACAACAATAGATACACCCTAGGTGTAGGGCGTTGCAAGGAGATTTCTTGCCATCGTAGATGCAGGCCTGCGGTGACCAATGGCAGCTTGCCGTAAGATAAGGACCAGGCCCAAGTCGACAGCGCGTTGCGTTCAACGCATGCTTTGGCTACAAGATTGTCTTAAAGATTAATGCAGGCCGGAGGAGGAGTTATTTGATGAATTCCCACAACAAAAAAGGGATGAAATGATCTCATTGTTTAACATAAAGTAACAAAGCATGTAAATAAAGGAAGAATTTAATTTTGAATGCTAAACATTTGAATATTTTATAATTATATCAACTTGACCTTACCTTCGCAATTAATAGTTGACTTAAACAAACTTAAAAAAGAAAAACCTTCATTTAATATTAATTAAAAAATAATCATGAACCTATTCTCACGAATAAATATAATCACAATAACTATAGAATTTCAAGTTCTGGCCGTTCCTTATAAGGTACCTACGAAAGAAAATTATAAAAGAAAAAAAATATACTTTCATTCTTTGCAAATAAGAAGCTTATACATTGAACAGGCAAGAGTGGGTCGTTGTGCTTTTATATTATTTTGTGTATACAAAACGACGTTGTTAGTATCTTTAATTACCCTACCTAAGATTTTTTACCAAAGAAGATAAAAGATTTTTTACAAAACAAATAACTGAAGTCAAATGTTAAATGTCATTTTATATCGTGTGAACCAGCAGTACAGTGAAGGAACATAATAGTCTGACACTCCCTAATGCTCCACCCAACTCACCTACACAGCTTTTTTGAACTGGCAAATCATCCAAAGATTTCTCCCGCTCTTGAGTGGAGCTCAGGCGTGTCAGCCTTTAATTGACTGAAACCCACCTCCGTCCTTCATTTGCCCTTTACGTTCTAGGCTCTTTCAAGAATTTCCTGTGGTCCCGATGGGCATTGGCCCTATTGTCTTTGAAGCTCACGTGGAACAGTACACACCGTCGACGACTCGGGCACGATTCTTACCGAACGCCGGACCCGGAAAGCGAGCTACCCATCTCTATATGTTCTCTTGCGATAGTTTACTACTATCACGCGAGCAAAGCCGCTGGCAGCATCTAGTACGTATATACTCTAACGTTACCCACCAAGCCGCCGGGATTCCGATCCCGATTTCCGGCCACCGTAGGCGCGGGCTTGCGGACGGCGTGCAATGGGTAGCACGCTGTCCGATCGTCCGGTAACCGGCCGGACCGAGCCCAAGTCGTCGACGGCGCGTTCTGTTCCCGCGCGCCTCAAGGAGCTGTCAGCACACCGAAGAGGCCCAGCCTGCTAACTGCAGGCAGGCAGGGTCGAAGCCTACCGGTGTCATGGGTTAATTTCCGAAAGGAATACCCGGCCCCGGCACGATAGGCTACGAAGGAACGGGGTAGGTTTTTAGTCAGTAAGAGTCTGACACTACTTCCCGCTCCGCCCAAGGGCGGGATTTGTCATTGGATGATTTTACCTACCAAAAAAAAAAAGCGCTACCCACCAAAAGATTACATTTTATGAGATCTCAACCTAAAATAGTAATCGAAAAAAGAATGTGTGACCCAAAAAAAGAAAAATATTTTGTTTATTGGTCGCATTTTTTTAATGCATTAATTCAATGGTCTAAAGTTACACCATTAAATCAACGCAATAAGATATGTACAGTATACACGGTTGGTTTAGATTCTAAACCATCTGCGCATTATTGTCTTTCTAATTAAACGGAAAAGGTTTAGTGCACATTGGTTGAATGGTTTCAGTCTATAACGGACATAGGTAGTAGTTGTAGTCGTCACTTGTTTCTTGCCTATATTTTAGTATTTATGTATTTATCTTGTTTTAAGTATTTACTTTGTTTTTCACCTATTTGTTTAACTTGTTTTGTTATGCACCAAGTGCAACCGCACTTTATGTCCAGGCAATCTCTGTCCGTCCCAGGTTGCCTGGAAAAGATCGCAGATTGCGATAAGGCCGCCCATTGTATGTTTTTATTTAAGTCTCAAAATTGTATAATCTTTTTATCTTGGTGTACAATAAAGTATATAAATAAGTCCGTGACCGTGACCTTGAAACCATCCACCTATGTGGATATAGGTAGAAACATTTTTTTCAATACACTTACTCGAAAACTGCCTCTTATCGCACTACGGTTAGGTTCGATATGACATGTTTATCACCCGCGTGATTTTTTTAAATTTATCAAAACAAGGGCTTTTTTCATTCCTATTTCATCACGGTCAAGGGTGATTCATTATTTTATTTTAAAGCAAAGAGGCGGATATTTTTAAGGTTTTAATATTTAATGAAAATTGAAATTCTGTTTTTGAGCAGAATATAATAATAGACAATAATTTGTTAATACGAACAAATTAACAATTATCTGTGTTCTAAATTCAAAAATATTTGATTTTTTATATTTTTATTATTAGGATGTATACGGTTTGATACCTTTGCTTCACCTTCAACCTGCAAAGGTTATGCACGGGAAAAAAGTACACCTAATATTAACTAACTTACTCATTTGTGATACTTGTGAAAAAGAAGATTTGAAGAGAATCCAGATTATGTGAACGAGATAAGAAATACTTGCGATAGCCTGCTTGCATCAAATCAAAACTAAATTGTAAGGTAACTTTGGAAAATTTTCTTCAGTACAAAATGAACAAAAATGTGTCGTAATTTTCCGATAGAAGATATATTAATGGTGGATTATTATTATTTAAAGTCCATGTTACATAATACACACATAACACGCAAAAAATGTATTTAAGTACTTAAAATAATTTATGCACATTTTATACGTTTACCTCATCGCATATTAAAAACTAGCCAGCCGTATCTTCTCACAGAATTCAAAATAAGTAAAAAGTTTTGTTTTAACAGGAACTATTCAACTTGTTATAAAAATATTTTTCTTTATTTATTTATTATAAACTATTATAAAAAAAAACTAATAATTTTAAAATTTTGTGTAACGTAAAAAGATTTTCTAGTTTTCATAGTAAAAACGAAACGTGTGTGTGTGTGTTTTTTTTTAATCAACGTAGAAACAGAAATAATAAGATCCCTATTCCCTATATAGGGTGACTGGTAATTAGTGAACGATAGTTAAACACGTGATTGTAGTCATGATAACAAATTTCGCGATTTCAGGTTGGGTCTCATAGTAAAAGTTGTTAGTTATCATGACTACAATCACGTGTTTAACTATCGTTCACTAATCACCAGTCAACCTATGTATTATACTAGTATTATATCACATAATTGGATTCGCTTAGCTTTTACCAAATAAAAATAATGACTATTAGAATAGTTTATCCGGTCTGATTAATTATCAACACGTTCGCTCTCTATGTAGCTTTATGGTAGTATCATCATTAGATTTCTATACAGCTAACTTTATTCCACGATTTCATTCATTTGTTTGATGAGCACGATCATTTGTTCTATGTCTGGGCGTAAATTATCTATCTACGTATGCATAAAGAAATATACAAGTTGTTTAGTATGTTTATCAGTTGTCTAGTATTCATAGCACTAGTTCCGCTTAGTTTGAGACTAAATGACGTTGTGTTAAAATTGTGAAATAAAAAAAAAAATACCATACATAAACTTCGTATTAGCATTCAGCCAACGATGCTCCTACTCATGACCGTAACTGCTTCGGAGGGCATTAACATTTTATGCTTAGGCCTTCAGGTTTGGTCCCATAGTAAAAGGTGTCTGTTATCATAACTACAATTACGTGTTTAAGTATCGTTCACTAATTAACAGTCACCCTATATATCAAAGCAAAAAAAAAACCTGATTAAAGATTGACAGCGAGCAATAAGCAGCTCGCCATCCGGACCGAGCCCAAGTCGTAGTGTTCCGCGCCTCAAGGAGATGTCAGCGAATCGTAGGGGCTCAGCAGGGTCGAAGCCTACTGGGGCCATAGGTTATGTGAAAGTGAAAGAAGGAACAGTAGCGAGTAAAAATCTGACACGCTCTGCCCAGAGTGGGAGAAGATGATTTCCCACCTAAAAAAAATTGTACAAAATATTAATAACACTAGGTCTTTACTTACAAAATTGCCGTTTTTAAAAATGGATTGCTTTGAAGTATTATATCTTTGGATTGCTTTGGAATAAAACTGAAATAAAATAACTTAAATTATTTTAAAATATATAATTATTCGCTCAATTCCCAGCACGACAAAATAAAATCAGCTAAAATAATCAACAAAACTTTCAGCCATCAGTCATTTTCCTCGTTATCAATTCACATAATCATAATATAACATAAACTTTAGATAATTAAGGTAACAAGATTAACTTAAGACAAAAATTAAGATATCTTCGTTTTTTTATAAAAATGCAGTCTCAAATAAAAAAGTTTAACGTAAGTTATAAATAAGAAAAATACTACTCAATAAATTCTACTTCTATCTCAGTCAGTCAAATCATACTAGTCTACAAACAAGCTTATTCGTGTAAATAGTTCGGTTCACCACAGTCGGAGTTTTTGAATGACAAAACATGCGTTTTCTTCGCCACAGTGCACGTCCCCGTGAATGCGTTTACTACTGTAAAATAAACGCACTACGTTCCACCACAAGGCAATGCGCGCTAGGTCTAAATCATTCACGAATTTCGAGCCTAAACAACTAATCCAACCAAATCAAATATTTTTCGGACTACCTTTAACGGAAATTTGTGATTAAACACAAATATTATTCCTTAAAATCAATTTTGACTCAAATCCGAAAAAAACGAGTTTGAGTCTTTAAAACCGGATTTCAAAAATCAAAAAGAATCCGAATTTTTCAATTATTTTCGAATTTCGAAGAATCCGGATTGCAATCCCTAATCCAAGGATATAACACTTCAAAACAACCTGTTTAAAGAAAAATGGCAATTTCATAGGTTTTGATTTTTGAAATCTATATACAGACGCAGGACATTATTTCTTAGCGTAAGCGAGAATTTATTTCTTACCTGTGTGTAAACACTTTGATACGATAATGTTATGGCGATTATTGCTTATGATTATTGCGTATGATTTTCTCGAACAAAATGTTCGACAAACTCGTACCGTCTAAATTACGCTTGGACAAAATGACTTGCCTTTGGTGATGATTGTATGACATAATAATAAAAGGGCATTATCGCGAAAATATAATCCATTCTAAGCAGCACTTGGTTCAACTGTTATTATATGGATGGTCAACGTCCTTTACTCTAATTTGTGTTCACGTTCCTTTCGTGTCTCTGGACGAAAATATTTTTTTTGTTGGTCCAAATCGGTAGCAATTACTGCTGCACATTTTCGGTCAAAATGTGTTCTGTCATCTTGCCCTCTAATGCCCAAAACTTACAGCCTCTGCTTATGTCCTTATTTATCATTTTATTTATCTTTACAGTGGCAGTCGTCGTGGCATTTTTCATTTGTTGGGCACCATTCCACGCGCAACGTCTAGTCGCTATATACGGAACCACGGAGAACCATCAGGCACGGTCACCGATACTACTGTCAGTGTACTCGTTCCTCACATACATTTCCGGAGTTTTCTACTACATGTCTACATGCATCAACCCGATATTCTACCACATCATGTCCAACAAGTTTAGGGATGCTTTCAAGGTAACTGTCATACTGATATTATTTAACTAGCTTATTCTAGTATAATTAATATAGATATTAGGTTAAGTCAATAACCATAAAAATATTATTTTTTGTATATCTATTTTAGCTTCTATTTCATAACTGATTGTTTTTAATCTGAAGGAAAAAAAAATATAAGCAATATACTCATAATATTTTTACAAAATCCACCTCGTTAGCCTCTGCACAAATAACTATGACACAAATTATGTAGAATAACTGACGGAAGTTATGAGCTCAACGCATTCCCTGCACCATGAATTGTATTAGTAGTTACTGCCGACTTTAGGCACTGTAACTCCGTGTGGTAGACTACAGTCAACTCCCTCCCAAAGAAGGTAAAACTGTGCCCCAACAGTGGGAATAGTAAAAACTGACTTACACAGCTCACGACTATCCCAAAATATCGCTCATACGTGTTCGTGAAAATTAAAGTTAGCAGACGCTCTGTTCCAGAACTCAATGATGCTGTGGTGCTGCCGCTCCGGTGAGAGAGCCGCCGCTAAACGCTGCTCCTACACAGCAATGGCCTTCCAGAGAAACCCCACCTCCAGCGGTACTGTCAACTCAGGTTATTTTACGACACATTTTTGTTTATCACCTTCTTTTTTTTAAATTTCTTCTAACTTCAACCATGGCGATAGCGTTAACTTTGGCTCGCAAAGGTGCGCCACTTTTTTTTCCTACTCATGGGCGGGACACTTTTTATCTAAAATTACTTCTTGATCAAATTACTCGGACAGACTTGGTTCAATACTTTATTATACAGATAGATTTTACTTTACCCCAATTTACCCTATTGTCTAACAGCAGTAGAAAAAGAAAATTATTAGCATGTCATGGTGAGGGATAAATGAATCACTAAAATGTTAACTAAAAATCATCACGTTTTACAGGAAATTCTCTGAAGAACTCGTTGCGAAACGATCTCAACATCCGATACAAAATAAGAGGTCAAGACATCAGGGACCAATGCCTGCCCACTGTACACGTCTGCCACAACGGCAGGAGCATCGTCTCGCCCCCCGTGCACGACTACAAGACCTGCAGCAAGCACTCCTTCCAACAATCCCTAAAAGAGGAAATTATAAACAACAGAAACTCGTACTTAGACACAGCCATGCGACTGGCGAACGAGAAACGAAGGCCTTGCTCAGAAGTCGGCTGCAACTACCTCTCGTCACCCACTGAAACCATAACAGTGACACCAGAAGCCATAGTCAGTAACATCTCGGAGGAAAAGAGAGATTACTCTGCGGACGAACCTGAAAAGTATCTCAAAGAGATCAAACTACGAATAATACAACGTGAAAAAGAATACGGATAAAATTACATATAAAAACAGTGAGTGTGAAGCTTGAACTGTGCCACAAAATGAAAACAATTTGTTAATTTCTTTACGTCAGACTGTAAATAGATATATTGGCGTAAAAGATATTGATTTAAATAAGTTTTGAGTGTGTAATCTAGAATGAAGACACTGATTCTAGTGTGTGTTAATGCAATTTGTCATGTTGTTGTAGATTTTTATTATGAACGTAGCATTCTACGTGCCTATGTAAGCATTCATTAAACAAGGGCTCAAATCGAATTGGCTAGCGAAATTTCGCGGCGGGGGGTGCCGTTGTCACCGGGATTATTACTAACATCGTATATTGAGAACAATTTTTATGTCAAATACAATAAATACCGTCTTGGTTTGAAAAATTTCGAACATGTTTTTTTAATGTTATTTCCTATTACAATATGGTTACTTCTTTCATGCACGAGTTTTCGCTAGCTATTTAATTTTACCCGGTGTACTACCTAGTACTTTTGTAACTTTTTTTAGATAAAACCATTTAAAATCAGTATTTGTAAACTTTTCAGTACGCATTGTTACCAATTGAATTGTACCAAAAACATTCGCCTTCAAATGTTTTTGATACAAAAATAGATCTTATTTGGGCACTAGATTACGTAGTCTAGAAAAAGTATCATTCTGCAAAACTTATGCGACTGACATGACTTTTTTTTATAATGTGATACTTTTTTTAATGCTTGTACTTGGTGACAGTCGCCAAATATATATTTTTGTCTTACGTAACATTTTGGAGATATTGACTTTGTGGTGCACTCTTGCTCAGATGTTCATGAATCGATTTACGTTTAAGTAAAACTAGTGTGGAAAGACTATGCAAAATTTACTTACTGCCCTCAAAGACATGTTCGCAATTTTTTTCCGTTTTATGCTAAGTTTCTTACTCATTGTCAAAAGTATAATATTTGGAGTTACGCCCTTTGTGGCGGAAAGAGTCAATATTTTTTCCGATAGTTTTGCATTTACCGCTTACAATATAAACTCACATCCCTAATAGTAGCTTAATTACGATTTTATGTACGTACCAAGTTAGAATTAGTGGATATACTCCAAATATTTTTAAAAGCCACATCTTATACTCAACAAGGTTTAGGCAACTTTACAGATACGAAAATATTTATCTAATTGGAAAAAGTATCTGCCAGTGATTAACTAAAAACTAACAATATTTTCTCTTGCTATTCATATGTATTCTTGTCTCAAAATTTTTATTTAAAAATTAGTTTACAAGCGACTCTAGACAAAGCTATATTCTATGTAAGTCTAATGTTATTGTTTTTTTTATTTATTTAAGTTTTAACATTATATGCTCCTTCATTGTGTATATGCCAAATAAACATGCTTTCTTTATGTCTATAAAATGTCTAGAATTCTCTTTGACAAGCGCGCAAAGCATCACGTGCCCATTCTTAAGAAAAATATTATTTTGACAATTGTTGGTCAACAATGTATAAAGCCCAAAAACGATAATTTACTAGTTGACTCTTCGAAATTGATCAAACTTTTTTTTAAATATTAATTTTGCGAAAACTGACAAAGAAATGCGTGTTGCTATGACGACAACGTTACAATAAATAATACGTTCACAACAAAAAATCCTAAAATCCTTTAGGCGCGATTGGTCCAATTCACCTATTCGCGATTTGTCCAATTCGCAGTTGATCTATTTCGCAGTTACTCTATTTCGCAGTTGGTCCAATTCGCAGTTGATCCAATGTCAAGTATTTCCAAAATCAAGATTATCTTGTGTTACAAGCTTACTCTCTCTAAATAATTTTATTAGAATGAAAGAATGAAAATATACTTATTTGGAACAAGCAATAATCGTAACTAAAAAGTGTAAAACAAAAAAAAATACTTAAAAAAATTAAAATACCCGACTGCAAATAACTATTACCGTAGGTGCGGGCAAGGGGACGGCAAGCAATGTGTAGCTCGCCGTTTGACCGTCCGGACCGAGCGCTTTTTCCACACGGGCCTCGGGAGTTGTCAGCAAACCATAGGGGTTCAGCAAGATCGAAGCCATAGGCAATGAATTATAAATAATATATAATATGCTTGAAATAGGCACTACCTACTATGATGAAAATTGCGCATGCCCATCAACTCCAGAGTTTGTACTTGTTTTTTAATATTATAGAGCTTAGAGTTCCCCCCCCCCCCCGCAGAAACAGTTTTATCCATTAATTACGCTACAACCTGTAATATTGCACTATCTTCTACCAGCGGGTTTGCCCGCTGGTAGAAGATAGTGCAATTTTGCTTTCGTGTGGTGAAAAAAATTTAAAATCACTCTAGTAGTTTTTGAGTTAAATCGAAACAAACAAAAAATAAAATCTTTCTTCTTTATAATATTAGTTTAGATATTTAAGAAAACATTGTCTATTTTGAACTAACTTCGAATTAGGCCAACTGCGAATTAAACCCAATTGCGAATTTGACCAACCGGGAATTGGACCAACTGCAAATTGGACATTTTTTTTAACACTGGTTCAATCGAAAATTGGACCGATTGCGCCTAAAGGTTAATTTTATTATGTTTCAACATTTCAAAATATAGATAAATAAAAAATATTTCTAATCGAATTTCTACAACCACCTTCTATTTTTATGAAACATAATAGTTAAATTATTACTTTCGTGGGCCATATTCTATATAAAATAAATACATTGCATCTAATTTGAGTCAACTAGTTTATTGTTTTAATTATATTATTTATGATAATGTTTCGATAATTTACTACTTCCTACATTGCACCATAAGAAATGTGTGTGTGCACTTCTATATTTTGTAATAAATATTATATTTTACAAATCTATTAACACCTCGTTATGAATCCAAAGATGTTGAAACTTAAGTCCTATATCCTAAGCTAGAGAACCTCTATTAGAAAAAGTAACACAAATCTAAGCTTTTCTAAAAATTCAAAATAAGAATAGCAATAATCATGGATGGAATAATATATAACTTCTCTCTCTTTCTAAGGTCGTCAGCAGATTTGTCAAATGCTCAACAGACGAGTAATGATCGAGGCAAGACCAATGCGACTGCACCATGACTAACTTCATTTATTTTTCTACAATCGACTTTTACGCTTACGCTGTGTTCTCCACTATGTGGGACATTCTGTGAAAATACTTTTGCATAAAGAAAAAGATCATTGTTATTCTTATTTTTAAAACATTTAATATTTATAAAAATTTGAATATAAATGTATTTTCATGTCATTTAAACTTTTTGGGAGAAGGACTTTGATGCGAGTCCACAAAGTAAGACTGAGATTAAAAAAAAAAATAACAAATGTTTCACCAAAATACGAGAAAATATAATTCTTAATATTTTTCTCATTGATTAATGTTTTTTTATACATACGTTATAATTAATATATCTTTAAGCACGTTGACAACAACAAAACGTATTAAGATCACTCAAACGTATTAAAATTATGTTACGTTACGTTTTACGTTTTAAATTTCCAAATTGTAAATCATGAGTTCTCATGAACAATTAAAGTTAAATATGTAGGTATACTAATTTTTATTTTTACAATACGAAAATATTAGAGACATAATATTTTGTAAAAGAGCTTTTCGAACTGCACTGTATTATCTTCGTACCAGAATAAGAGCTTTCCAAGTCAGGTAAGGAATTTGAATAAAAAAATCCGTTTTTGGATCTGTTCTACATATGTAAAAATGCCTAAGAAATAAATTTTGTTAATTTTTATTATAAGGGGAAATAAATAATAATTACGACAATTTGTTGGTTTACAAGTTTCCTGGAAATTATTTTTTTTTACAGAATTCATCTAATTGTATTTTTATTTTTTTTGAAGACTGCATCTATGCAATTTGTCGATTATATATTATGTGATTTAAACAATAATAAAGAGGGTAGACTTTGTTCATTGTTTTACTTGTCTTTTATTTCTATTTTCATAGTAGCTGACCCGAATGCAAACAGAGTTCAACGAAACTGAGTTTATACGAAACCTGGAAACTATATTAATACACACTCTCTCCTCTTTTCTCTCCCTCGTTCCTCTTTTACACACATTACCTACCGTGCATTCGGTATAGTATAGAATACCTAGGTAAAGTATAAAATGAATAATATTTCATACATTACCTACACGTTTTAGGTATTCTAAACATTGCCTTACAATAGTATAGAATACCGGATTATGCAGGTTGCAGGTAACATGTACACTGATTCAACGGGTGAAAACTTGTTATGCTTCACTGGATACAATTTCAGCATAGAAACGTGGCAAGTGTGAAATAATGAATATATTCTGGAGTGTTCTCATCAGTAGGTGTAATGAATCTATTGATAAGAGCCTGCAATTTACGCCATGTTGTATGTGTGTGACATATATATTAATTTAACGAACTTCTAGTACACTTGGTATCTGACGTTCAAATTTCGTAAACAGTAATAAGGAATATGGATGCACTAAAATTTTATTTGCTAAATTAAACACTTTTTACAAGCTTTCTATTAGCTTGCACTGTATATACTCGTAACTATGTATGTTCGGCTCAAATCTTGGAAGTCAAATTTGCAGCAGATATCTTCAACCGATTGAGCTCAAACTTTACATGCATGTATAATTCGAGTGACAATACAATATTATGATAACATGGAGCTAATCTGATGAAGGAACTGAAAGGTAGCCATAGGAACTCCGCAATAAAACACCCCATCGAGTTTGGGCTCGTTTGATTAGTATTGACGAGTACTTTGATTGTATATGGTAGCCAGGGTCTGATGGTGGAACTGGAAGGTGGCCATAGGAACTGATCCTCAATAAAACAATACAACCTCATCGAGTTTTTACTATCAATTTATAACGGCATTACACAATTTATGTGATATAAAAGCTTTTCGCGAGATTTAGCTGTGTAAAATACACAAGTGAGTTAAATAACGTCATATATTGATTTTAATATTTTCAAGTTTTTATATCATATAAATTGTGTAATGCCGTTATAAATTGGTAGTAAAGGTTTTAAAGAAAAGTTGTTTTTTTTTTCATTTTTTTTTTTTATTGAAAGCTAGTTTAAAAAAAAATTATTACCTCTGATAAACAATTATTAAGCTTCAAAACTTCCAATAAGAAGAAAAGTTGGATAAAGTCGGAGAAGGAACTCGGAACTTTGACGTCAAAGTACATCACACCCTATAGACAATGGCGTCTTGGTAAGAGAGACAGATATATATTTGTTTAACATTATTATATCTCTTTTGTTTGTCTACCAATTTTGAAATTGTTTTCACAATTACTATTCTGTTTTTGTATATTTATTTATAGAGTCGTTACATATTTGTTTTTTTTTTCATAGGTACATATTAGTGAAGTAGAACAAGTCGCCGAAGTCGATATATATTTATTTGTATGTACTACGCACTAAATCACGCGTACAATGCATCCCAAATGAGAATAGGATTAATTGCCATGTTGTGACGTCACGATTTACTGTCAAATCGAGGAACGAAATTTTTAAATTTTAATTTTTTTAAGTAAAATTTAAATTATTTACGAACTGTGAATGAAAAAAGTTTAATCAGAATCTAGTTCTTCAATTTTACTCATCTCTGAATTCTTAAATATTGCCAAAATTACTTCGATTTGACAGTACGACGTGACGTCACAACATGGCAATTGATCCTATTCTCATTTGGTACGTATAGTACCATAGACTCTCTTCTTTCGACTCCTGACATCAGTGCAATTTTGACGTTCATGCAGTGTGGGAGCGGCGCTAATAATTCGAATCAAAGTAAACCTGGACATAAATAATAAATCTGTTGTCAAACAAGTAAAATTACTGTTTGTCCAGGCGATTTAATAGCTTCTAATATCGTAATAATACAATAGAACAGATAATATTTTATTTAAACGGCTCCCCATTTTACAATCATAGACTAACACTAACAGTTGTCCCCCCTACGGAAACGAATTGTAGGTTTTTACCCACAACTAGTTTACTGAACATAGACTTCGCGTGGTGTTTTATAACCAGTTCAATATTTTTGAATATTTTATTATGTTCTTTCTTTCTTTTATAAACAATATAAATGCATTTTTATCGAAGTTCAGAAATTATGACGACGTGCGTTTTTTGATACCCGGTAAAAATCATCAAGAAATGTCAACAAAGTGAAATTAATAATAGTTTATTTAGGAATGCAAAAGTTAAAACTGTGGCGCAGCTATCAACGCCCGACTCCAAGTGAGAGGTTTGGTTGTTCCAAACTTATGAAATAACAAGTATCTACTTTAAAAAACAATAACTAACAATATTAAGAAAGGTAATAAAATACAAACATAATAAATTACTAGTAAGGGCCGAGTGTGTGAGTACCTAGTGTAGTGTGAGAGAGTGAATGTAGGTATATATGTATGTGTGTGTTTGTGTTGCATGTTATTTTGTTTATTAAACTTCCACAAGTTTCTCCGTTGCATCATATGAAAGTGATTTTAACCATGTCACGACTTTTTCCTTACATTCAATCCTGGTCATTGAATAAATGCTTAAAAATTTATTTATCCTATTATATACTTTAGAGCTCAAGTGGGCAAAATGGCGACGTGTAGCTACAGTAGAACGCGGCTTTACATCGCAAACCCGATCAGAACGACGTCTGTTGACACATTTTAATTACACTAACAATCAAATTTACATTTGAAATAGAGTATTATTGTAATGAAATATTGTAGGCAAGAATCAGTGTGACTTCTGCGGTATAGTAATCCTCTAGAAACTATCAGCGCTATAAGTTTTAAAAGTTTTATTAGACGACACAATGCCAATCTAGCGCTGCAGTGAACTTTTGTTTAACTTTTCCTTATTTTGACAAATAGTTTCCATGAAACACTTGTCTATCGCTAGAATACAGGTCGGTGTGTAGGTACATAACAGTCCTGAAATTTCTGGGACATTATTATGTTCTACATATATTTATAAAATGTCTGTTGTCGACTGAATAATTCTTACAGAAAAAAAGTAGGTACCTATTAAAAAGTCTACTAAAAAAGTCTGTATTGTTCTCAGAATTACTTAAACGCTCCACCTAGAAGAGGAAGGAGTTATATAATGACTTCTCACGTCAAAAAAAAATATTACCTATATGTTTTTCAGAATTATGTACTGTATTATATACCTTTATAGTTTCTATGGACGGTAACCGGAGACCCTGTATACATATAAATATTTTACTAGGATGATACTTATTATAAATGGTATATATTATCTACAAAAAAATAGATTAAATAATAACTGTAGTTGAGGATTGAACTAGCGGCAAATGTCGTACGTACTGTCAAAACGCAATAATACTCACCCCACATAGCATATAGCATGATAATTTATAGCCTATGTCCTTCTCGAGCTCTAGTCTATCTTTATTCTAAATTTCATCAAAATCAGCACAGCTCTTTAAGCGTGAAAGCATACAAACAGAGTAACTTTCGTATTTATAATACATATCAGTATGGATTAGTAAATGCTTTCTGCTGACCAAAACACTTCCTCGAGCGCGTTGATACAGCGAAAATTTTCTATGGAAGAAGGAAGAAGTTAGAATCTATTTCATTGATTTGCACTGATCCCTATCTCTCTCTTTACTTACCACTGGATAGGCTGGTCCATACATTTGACAGCTAATATTTTGTCCCTATTTGAAGCGTCACCCGCGAGCGTCCAGAGAACTAATTTTGATGTATGATGACTAATTTTAGTACCGCAGTCACTCGCGACAGTCATTATGGCCGCCAGCTCCAAAATGGCGAATAACAAACACGGACAAACGCAATTTGACAGCCACCAGTCCGGTGTGTTAATAAATAGACGTCAGTGGTATTTTGTCAAAGTGCCTTCCTCATGATCCAAAAATCGAATCAATTTGTAATTGATAAGGAACAGTATCAATGACTCGCCTTTCATCAACAAGTTTCACCACAAAGCTTTATTTAATTGGTTTATAATAATAAGGTTCTATCCTCAAACTTACTCATCGATTACACTTTTTGATATGCCATGGTAATTAAAACGTCGTTTGTATCTATATTTATTAGCAAAGTTAGTGTTCTGGATCTAATTGTTATTTATTTCTGGAAAGTGTATTTCTGGTAATAAGCTTACTTTGAGAATAATCTCATTAATGTGGAAAGAAAAGAAGACGTATATATGTCAGATCACTTGCCATTGTGTGTTGAGTGTGACCTGAATATAGTGAGGCCTAAATTAATACCACAGAATACACCGCGCTCTAGAGTTATTTGGGGTGAAAGGAACGAATCTCAGATCAAGTGTTACAGGGAGCTTTGTAATAATAGGCTACGGGATATTGATTTTCCTCCAGAATTCTCAGGGTGTGGCTATGGATCATGCAGTTCAGTGGAACATAAATATGTTTTGAATGACATTTATGGTAAAATTATAATTACCTTATGTGACGCGGCTGTGCAAACATATGTAGTGGAAGGTTTTAGGCCAAAGAGAGGCAAAGTGGTGTGCGGATGGAACAGTCATGTTCGTGACGCTCACCGTGAGGCCAGGCTTAAGTTCAAAGAATGGGTTTGACTTAAGAGACCAAACAGTGGAGTAGCTTTTAAAGAGATGTGTGAGACCCGTAAAATCTTCATGGGTCGCCTGAAATGTTGCCAAAAAAATGAAGAACAGGTCAAAATGGACAACATAGCAAAGCAAAGGGCTACGAAAAATTTTTGTAAGTTTTGGAAGTCGACACGTAAGCTGGATACTGGGCCTGGTCTACCGGTGAGCGTGGGAGGGAGCAATGACCCGAGCGGAATTGCAAATATGTTTATGGAACATTTTAAAGTACAGTCTCCGCTGGGTCCTTCAGTTGAAGTGGCCGATGCTGAGTGCGACAGTGGGGGGGTGGAGCCTCTCACACTTTTATCAGCTAAACAAGTAAGATCTGTAATTCTAGGCATGAGCAGAGGTAAATCTCCTGGCCACGATGGGCTCAGCGTCGAGCATTTTAAATATGCGGGGGTTCACCTGCCGAGGGTCCTGTCCTGGTTTTACACAATGTGCATCAGTCACTCTTACTTGCCTGCTGAGCTGATGCAGACTATTGTAGTGCCCATCATCAAGAACAGGACAGGGGATATCTCGGACGGGGGAAACTACCGTCCAATCTCCCTTGCAACCACTGCTGCTAAAATATTGGACAGTATACTTGATTCGTGCCTGAAAAAGTATTTATGTTTGCATGACGCACAGTTTGGTTTTCAACCTGAACTCTCAACCGAAAGTGCTGTGCTGAGTTTGAAGAATACTGTCCAATATTACACAGAACCAAAAAACACCGGTGTATGCCTGCTTCCTGGATCTCTCCAGAGCCTTCGACCTTGTGTCATATGATGTGCTCTGGAGAAAACTGGGTGACAGAAATGTACCGGCACCAGTACTAAAGCTCATGCAGTACTGGTATGCAAAACAAACCAATTGTGTGAAGTGGGCTGGAACGATCTCAGCATCATATAGGTTGGAGTGCGGTGTGAGACAGGGGGGGTTGACATCTCCACGGCTCTTTAACCTGTATGTTAATGATCTCATAGTCGAACTCAGCAGTATGCGTGTTGGCTGCCGAGTTGGTGGTGTTAGTATTAACAGTATTAGTTACGCAGATGACATGGTACTGCTGGGCCCGACTGAGGGATCTATCAGGGACATTGTCTTTAAGGCCGCCGGTAAGTGCCCTACTCATGAACCCAATTCCCTGCTAAATGGTATGAGAATTAATAAAGTCTACCAATTTAAATACTTGGGGCACATACTTACCGACGACCTTAAGGATAATGTGGACATTGAAAGGGAGCGTAGGGCACTGACGGTTCGAGGTAACATGTTGATCCGTAGATCCTCTTGTTGTACGGACCAAGTCAAGATTACCCTGTTCAAGGCGTTTTGTCAGGGTCTGTATACGGGGGGTCTGTGGATCAGCTACACCAAAAGATCACTGGATTTCTTGCGTATTCAGTACAACAATGTTTTTAGGATGTTGTTGAAACTGCCCCGTTTCTGTAGTGCGTCAGAAATGTTTGCCGAAAATCGAACTGACGACTTTCATGCAGTAATTCGCAAGAAGATAGCATCACTGATGCACAGAACGCGGGTCAGTGACAATAGCATCCTGAAAACAGTGGTTGAGAGTCCATATTCCCCTATTCTGAGGCATTATGTGGAGAGAATGGTTAGGTAGTTTACTGCTTGCTATATCGTTCTCTGCACATTTTGTCTCAGATATCTACACATATTTTCTTTGTTTTTACTAACACTAGTTTTAAGTAATTTTAAGCTAACTAACAAAGTGGACCATACTGTTGTCTTATTAAATAAAATTATTATTATTATTTCCTTTATTTATTTGCTTAAACATATTTTTATCATTTTTAAATATTTCCTAAAAAAAAAGTATAAAAAACATTTAAAAATATAAAAAATAGTGTCCCACCGGTATCGGGAACAGGGTCCAAGCTACCGGCGGTTAGGGCTCCAGAGAAAGGAACCTCCTAACAATACGAGCCGTGTCCAGGAGTACCGCTTTCTGAATCAAGCCCTTGATCCAGCCGCCTAACGAGAGCCTCCTAAGGTGTTGGTCGAGGCTCTTAGCTATTAAGCCTTTACCCGACACGACTATCGGTACAATGATCGCCGAATCCACTTCCCACATGTCGACAACCTCGCGAGCCAAGTCAATATACTTGATTTGTTTATCTTTCTCAGCTTTCACGAGGTTCTCGTCATGCGGAACGGATATGTCAACAATCATTGCACGCCTCTCGTTTCGGTCCACCACCACTATATCAGGCTTATTGGCTACAATAGTCCTATCAATGATGATGGACCGATCCCAGTACAAAGTGATATGACCATTATCAAGAACTGGGTCGGGCTCATACCTGTAGTACGGCACTTCCGATCCCACAAGAGAGTATTTCAAAGCAAGTTGCTGATGGATAATCTTGGCTACAAGGTTGTGCCTATGCAAATACTTCTATTATTATTATTATTATTAATACGTCTACGAATACTGCTGAGCGTTCCCGCCTACTGGATGTGGGTGAATGGGAGTCGGGTCTCTGGCTACAGGCTCTACCGTAACCCAAAATAGGTACCGTTCTGAGTGACACCACCTTCCGGATCGCTACATGCTTGCGTTTGGGTACTCCTAGTGGAACTCCACATCAATGTCAATGCGGTGAAGCAGTCGACCGTCTCGGACACCATGGCCTGTTCTGCAGTAGAAGCGCTGGTCGGAGAGCACGGCATGCCAGCATTAATGACATCATCCGCCGAGCTCTCGTCACTTCGTCGGTTCCAGCTGTTTTAGAACCTAACGGCTTGGCACGTGACGATGGCAAGAAGGTAGACGGGATGACCACAATGCCCTGGAAGTTGGGTAGGCCAACACCATGAAAGTGTGGGAACATGTGTCGAGACCCTTGCGCCATCCCATCTTCTGAGTACGGCAGGCTGTGCTTGGGTGGCCGCTGCAAGTGCAGAAAACCTCAAACGGCGTAAATATAATAACCCTATCGGAAGTTTGAGCAGTTTGAGGTTGAAACATAATTATTTTAATAAAATTAATAAGACAGAGTCCTTGACACACTAAAATTGTAAAGGTGAAAATTGATAAGTGTGTTTGTATTTTTGTTACTTCTACACGCTCAAACAGCTATATGGATTTGGATGAAATTTGGCACATATCTTATCGTGGAGCACATAAGAAAATATTTTAACACACACTGACAATCTCTACTTATACGCGGTCTAAACCACTGTAACAGCTGGTCTTTTCATCATAGTTCTAGGTAACAACTAACTTTAGTCTTCTAAAACCCTGGCCATATCATGTACCCTGCAATAATTTCCAAATTACCTGTGCTTGTGTACTCAGATGCACTTGCATAGCGCGTACACGGATAATCGTCCGTTGGTTTTTTTTTTATCGTAGGTAAAATCATCCAATGACAAATCCCGCCCTTGGGTGGGGCGGGAAATAGTGTCAGACTTTTACTGACTAAAAACCTACCCTTCCATTCATTGCCTTTGTCCCGGGGCCCGTGGTGACATTCTCACATAACCTTTGGCCCCAGTAGACTTCGGCCCTGCTGGACCCCTACAGTTAATCGTCCGTTGGTGCCTTATTGACTGCCTTGTCGCAAGAGCGACTTCTAAGCGTGATGTCCGGTTTTGGTTCCAAGGTTGGACTAAAAGTACTACTGGGTTTTTCTATTAGGAATTACTTTGTAGCATGTGACGCTCTTACCCCGAAAAGCACGTAAGGCCGATAGTGTCGTGTGACGCTCTTACCTCGGAAAATATTGTAAAGCTGATCGTGTCGGATTGTCGTCCAATCGAACTATGAGGGTAAAGGGACACGGTGCACTTGTGTTGGAGCACACACTTGTCCACTATAATACCTGCGCACATGGCTAATCTCTGTTGCGATTGGCCACCGTGATCGAAATTCGGCCGGAAGGATTATTATTTATCATAAAAAAATTTAATAGTGTGTGTATGTATAAATGTGTGTATGTGTATATGTAATGTGGGCGTATGTATGTATGTGTGTAAATAAATAATACTTATTATGCAAATAGGTTTTAAAAACACTTCTACACGTCAATATTTTTTTTCGTCGGTTTAAACTAGATGAGGCCGGTGTTTCCTAGCTGACTACCCTGAGAAGAAAAACCGAAACGAACTCAGGGATGTCTGATTGTTTATAGTATTGGTTTAATAGTACACGAGTACTATAAAAAAACACACACACACACATACATACATCCTAGACTCAAGATACTGCGAGGAGAAACTGCTATCAGTTTCTCCTTAATATTGCTAATAAAACTATTCTGTATAAGAAAAAAAAACTTTAATCCTCAAAACATCTAGACTAATATATTTTTGAAGTGGTAATATCATTTATTTGTTTTGGTTAGAAGTTCGTAATCTCAGCTATAGGTATCTCTAATTTCGACCAATATTCCACTAATAAAATAAAAGCTTCAATTCTAAAATTCCTTTATTTGACAAAATCAGATTTTGATTTATGCACATTAAAGTATGTGAGTAGGTGTATAAGTAAAAAAATCCCCAAGGGCATAAACGTGGTCGCCCTCAGACCTGGCGAAGGACGACTGTCCCAAATTCGAAGATCATAGAGAAGAGCTGGAGCGAAATGAAACGAGGGGTGGGGGCGCAGTGGACGCCCTCTGCCCCATCTAGGGGACACTGGAACTTAAATAAGTATGTACATTAGCGTTGAATTACATCTATAACGTCATTAAGGGAACTTACTTTTTTTTATTTACATCGGAATTTATTGATAGTAAAAAAATACTGCCCAGTTTTTGCCTAATTAATCGAAGCACGAAAAAACGAAAGCCTGCCTTTGGTTTGCCTGTCATGGATGCGTTCACAAACATGTAAAATCTCATAGACAAGACATCAAACGGCGTGGAGTGCAGGAATGGAATCCACAACACACAGTGCAGCAGCCGATCTCTCAACCACGGCGCCAACCGTGCCCTCAATTCCCGAGGGATAGTCGCGGGGAGCAGAGTCGCGGAACGATGCAAAATCACAGTTACTTAATTATAAAACAGTATAAAAAAAACTGGAAAAGTGTGAGTCGGACTCGCACATCGGGGATCCGTACGAACTAACTTATGTAAGTAGTTCAATTCCCGAATCTAGTCACGAAGATTTTTCGAATCTAAAAAAGATTTTACACTACTAACTGAACTACTACTACTTTTCAGGTTTATTCCTATACTTGTGCTATAAGACCTTGCTCCATGCCAAATTTCAGGGTTCTAGGTAAACAGGAAGTATCCTAATTTTGATTACTCAAGGGAATCAAGTTGTTCGTGACATCAGCAAACAGCTGGTCGACTCTTCGCGTGACCAGAAGGCTGGGCTTTTTTTCAGTCAACGAATCAGCATTGCCATCCAACGTGGCAATGCTGCCAGCGTTCTGGGCACTTTTCCCATTGATATCGATGTGGATGAATTTTTTGATGCCCAATAAGTTCTTTTTCTACCCGTTTGTACATATTATTAATTTTTAATTTGTATATATATCTATTAAGTTTTATATAGAACTAGATTTAATTATTATTAATATTGTAATTTAAAGGGAATCAATATTCATAAATGAAATAATTAATATTAATTTAAATATTTATATTAATATTTAAATTACTAATTTTGATACACGTTTTTTGCGACATGCCATATTTCTTTTGTTCGCTATCTTAGAAGTTTGATATTGTTTTCACAGCATCAAGGGACCGCAGACCTGAGTATATGTTTTTAATTTCGACTCGATACCTTCACGCGTTCCCGAAATAAAGGGTCTTGAAAGACAGACAGACGGACAACAAAGTGATCCCATAAGGGTTCCGTTTTTTTTTCTTTTGAGGTACGGAACCCTAAAAACAGAACATGGTACTAATGGTCGTTTGCCTGTTGTGAAGAGCGCGGTAAGTATTGCCAGGTATTTTATTGACTACGTATAATTAGAGCTGGGTAATTGACGTGTCGTGACTCGTGCCGACAAACAGTTATTTAATATTTATACCTGTCCGTAGTAGCTTATAGTAGTAGGGAATAAATATTAAATAACTGTGTTGTGTTAAAGATTTCTTCTATTAAATGTTTAATGTTTCTATAATAGTTTAGTCTCTTCGTTATTAAACACCGACTTCCGAAATTAAAGTTATTTTGCACTTTTTTGTTTTTTTTTTATTTATTAAAAAAAATACAACCGACTTGTTGTATTTTTTTTGTAAAAAGTTTTTTATTTCACACTTTTTAGTTGTAGTACCGCTCAGTCATACTTAAACAGATACCTTCCGCCATTTGGTTCCATCATCAAATCATCATGACAATTCAATAATACCAAAAACGGCTAGGATACACGGATTTATTACAGAATTCCGGTTCTTACCTACCTTCCGGTTTCATCTTCAGATCAGTTCTGTGTATCCGCTGCCCTTCTTCCTTCAGTCACTCACCGACTACATGTATAAACAACGCAATTTTACTTGTTACGACAGTTCTGCTATGATTTTTTGAAGAGTTCCGTTCTATATCTTCGAAATTCATAATCAAATCAAAACAAAATTTCTATAAAAACCAACTCGAGAGTATAATCTTTCAATCAAAATAAAAAATTTCAAAATCGGTCCACAATTGATCGAGATATTGGCGAAAAAACATATACAAACTACAGTACTGATATGATTTTTTGAAGAGTTTCGTCCTATATCTTCGAAGTTCATCATCAGATCAAAAAAAAGATACGTCCTATAAAAAAAAAAGATATTTTTATAGGACCAATTCGGAAGTATAATCTTTCAAACAAAACAAAAACTTTTGAAATCGGACCACCGATCCGAACCGAATCGGTTGACCGAGATATCCGTGAACACACATAAAAAAAAATACATACAGCCGAACATAGAACCTCCTCCTTTTCGAAGTCGGTTAAAAAGTAGGTACGGTTTAGCACATTTCTCGTCGTATACTTTCAAAATTAAGTAAATTATGTTGATGACAACTCTACGAGAACTGGATATTTTATTGATATGTAGTACATGGTACACTAATGTTTCACCAAAATTCCATTGACACATTTTTAGTTTACAACCTACGATTCGTATATTATTGATTTCACAAACGATTCGTCCTGCAAATGTTTCATGCAGCATGAAGGCAGACATGCAGCATGCAAACAAGTATGCAACATGCAGCAAGCAAATACATTATTATTATTATTATATACTTTATTGTACACCATTACACATACAGAAAAAACTTAAAACTAAAACACATACATACAATGGGCGGCCTTATCGCATTCAGCGATTTCTTCCAGGCAACCTGGAATGGACAGTAATTGCCTGAACAAAACATGAGGCTGTCAATGGTGTCACAAAACAATATACATATATATTATAATAGATACACAGATATATACATATATTATATAATAGATACATATATACATACATATTGAGGACTACAAACAGAAATATAAATGACGACTATCGATATTCACAGCGACAAGTAATGTTCCTTCACAAGTTTTTTAAAAACAGGCAACGATTGAGCGCGTTTAATTGCATCTGGCAATTCATTCCACAGACGAGCAGCCTGAACAGTAAAAGCGAGCTTATCTTTGCAGATGGTTTCATGAATTTTTGGTGAACTGACAGGATACTGTAATACATACTTAAAAAAAATATATTAATCCCTCCTCGCTTTGGACCATGGCCTGTACCAAGGCCCGGGACGAGAGATCGCCGCTACCGCCCCCACGAGGATACGGCGATGCTCTGCCCAGGCTGAGCACACCTCTACAGTGTGCTCCACCGCGTCCTCCGAGCGATCCACACAGTGGCAACACCCGGGTGTCTCCTCCGGACGAATCCGATATAGGTACTTACGAACTTGCCATGTTTGGTGAGAACCTGTGTCATGCGGTAGGTGAGGACGCCGTGAGGTCTTTCCAGCCACGCCTCAAAAAGGGGACTTACCCCCATAAACGTGGCGCGCCCAACGCTGCGCGGGGTTGTGTTGTTTGTTTAAAGGGTAGGGACCCTTGACTAGCTATGTTGAGATCAGGTCTCAGCCTAACCAAATCCAGTGAAACACCTTATCAAATCTAAATCTTACCAATTTCAAATGTAATAAAAAAGCGCCCACAGATATGTCAAACAGTATGACATATCTGTGTAAGCGCCCTTATTGCCTTGTTTTTACTACCCGTTATGATTATCAAATATCTACAAATTACAACCGGTACCAAAGAGTACAGTAAATAAGGCCGGTACCAAATGCTTTCCGAAGCACGAAGGTGTCACGGTATGTACTGAGTTGTCACTTATCTATGGACCTGTAGTGATTTCTATGTCACCACTTAAGAACTACGTGATAAAATTCTACATCGCGATATGAGAGCGTGATTAGAACATAAACAAGTCATAGTCACAGAAAGAAAAAAAAACCGGACAAGTGCGATTCGGACTCGCGCACTGAAGGTTCCGTTCGGTACAAACTTGGTAAATTGCGATTTACGATTTATGACGTATAAAAAAAAAACTACCGACTAGATCTCGTTCAAACCAATTTTCGGTGGTAGTTTTCATGGTAATGTAAATCATATATTTTTTTAGTTTTATCATTATCTTATTTTAGAAATTACAGGGCGGCATTTTATCACATTGAAAGTGTCTCTCAAACAAACTATTCAGTTTATAAAAAAATGTTATATTAGAAATATAAATATTAGAAACCTCAATATCATAATTGAAGACCTATCCATAGATACCTCGCACATATGTGTTTGATGAATAAAAATGTATTGAGTTTCAGTTCTAAGTATGACGAACCCCCAAAATTTATTGTTTTATATTCTATTTTTGTATGAAAATCTTAATGCTGTTCATAGAATACATCTACTTACCAAATTTCAACAGAATATTTCATATAAGTAGTTTCGGACATACGGACGGACACACAGACAGACATGACGAATCCATAAGGGTTCCGTTTTTTACCATTTGGCTACGGAACCGTTTAAAA
Organism: Leucania comma; assembly: GCA_958295575.1. Lineage (NCBI taxonomy): Eukaryota > Metazoa > Arthropoda > Insecta > Lepidoptera > Noctuidae > Leucania > Leucania comma. Next base: position 11,357,599 of record OY282469.1, read on the forward strand.
GGAAGTGTTAGGCACTAAACTCACGAAGCGGTTTTTTCCCGCAGCCACCGCGGCAGAGGAAACGGCTATTTCATTTAAAAACTCCCGAGACGGTAGATTCGCCGCCGCCGCCGCGAAGGCTGCGATTTTTGACCGCAAGTCGATAGGGCCCGGTCGCCGCTAACCGACCGCAGAGCGCGCAGGCGCAAACTGCCGAGGCGGTGGCGGATGACCGCGGCGCCGGTGAGCGGCAGCCTCGAACAACCGCGCACGCGCATACAACCGTAAATCGCGTTGTGAAAATTGCTTTAATTTTTTACATATAAACGGTGACTGGTAATTAGTGTTAACTTAAACACGTGATAGTGGTCTTGATGAGGATGACAAACAACTTTTACTATGGGACCAAGCCTGAAATCGCGAAAAAATCAGCCAAATTCAGTACATTTTGACCAGTTAGGCGAATGTAAATGTACTGACGAGCAGATTTTTTTCGCGATTTCATGTTTGGTCCCATAGTAAAAGTTGTTTGTTATCATGACTACAATTACGTGTTTAAGTATCGTTCACTAATTACCAGTCACCCTATATATTTGCATTCTACAGAAGCTGCGCGCCCGCAACCGTATAACCAGTCAACTTTAAAATTTAAAATAATAGCGATAAAAATATTAATTACAGATAAATTAGCAAAAAATGACAGACTTTCTGACAATTTTTGCTAAAGAATTAATTAAATATAACAATTATATCTACAATTTATAGCCAAATCAATAAATCAGAATGAATGAAATGCAATGAAAAGTAACATATTATAAATTCAATAGGAAATGTTTTAGTTTTAATTTGAATGCGCTAATAATAGCGCACGGACGGACTGTAGAGTGTAGGTATTTATCTACTCGTATAGAGCCAGTCCGTCCTCTGGAATCTCAATATCCCGGCGGTGACTATGGAATGGCTTTGAAACGTTGGGTTTCAAAGCCAATTAATTGATAACATTCACATTGGCTAACATTTTCATTCAGGCGCAGAAATGTTTAAATCTCGTTACTGAGATACGAATAAAGGGGAATGAATCTTTTGTCATATATTGCTGGCATATGTTTTTCTTTTCTTTTCGCCAAAAGTGAAACCTAAGCCATTTCTTAAAGGATTGAATGAGAAATCAAAAGCAAAAAGAATTATGTCTACCAACCGTAACCAAACGAAGTTAGAGACTATTTAGTAGATTGCTGTGGTTTTTTTTATCACGCGTTATTTTTTATTTTGGTTTCAGTTTTTATGGTGTTTACGCTTTAAAAATTATCAATCACTATCGCAATACTAACGCGTATATTTTCAATTCGTGTAAAACTTATTTTTTTTTTTACTAGTTTAAGTGATGAAAAACTGCAGGTGTAAAAATATAATACAGGACTAACCAACTTAATCTATTTATCAATAGAAATTTCAAAATATAGCAGCAACGGTTTCAAACGTATCTTCTTTTGGTTACGGTTTATGGGCCTAGTTTATTTTTGCTATTGATTTCTCGTTTTGTCTTCTAGAATATAACCAGTTATTTTTGTAATTATATGTATACTTAAAATAATGTAATATTTAACTATAATATTAATGTAAATAAATACTTGTTTACTTCAAAACATTAACCATTTATTCGGAAAAGTAGAACGTTTGAGGCGTTCACATTTCTATATGCCAAATAATAAAATCCAAGTTATTTTAATATCTTAGAAACCCTCTGGCTGAAAGGTTTTAAATATAAAACCTTCGAGGGACTTGAATAAATTGAATTTTCAGACACCAAACCTAATACGTAACGTTAATAATTCGATTCATCTTTGTTCATTTTACCAAAAAATCGAATCCGAACGGCTTCGAGATATAATAGGTATTATTAGATATCGGTTACGGTTTGGAGGTATTTATTAATATTTTATGGCAAAAAATTAAATGTATATAAATCTATAAGAAAGAATAGTACCGTACGATATATTTATATGTATAATAATATCTCTGCAAAAATCCCGGAATCATTATTGAGGTTTGAGATTGTATTATCCCCCTAAGGATTACATAAATTCACTTACATGAGAATTATAAAACTAAATCAACCAATTTAATTGGACGCATTAAATACCAGACATTGACTTTAATATGTTTTTGGGGTAGATAAAAAAAAATACAAAAAGTTCGTTCGAAACACCAGTTCACAACTATCAGGGTGCCTTCAATTTAACCGCAAAGCTCCGCGCGACTGCAGCGCTTCAGCAGCGCTGCAACCGCGCTACTTTGTTTTTTAACCGACTTCGAAAAGGAGGAGGTTCCATGATCGGCTGCAAGTATTTTTTTTTTGTTCTCTAATATCTCGATCAATTGTGGACCGATTTTTTAAATTTTGATTTTGATTAAAAGATTATCTACTCTTACTCCCGAATTGGTCCCATAGAAATATTGTTTTGATCTAATGATGAACTTCGAAGATATAGAACGAAACTCTTCAAAAAATCATAGCAGAACTGTCGTTTTTATATGTATTTTCACCGATATTTCGATCAATTGTAGACCGATTTTGATTTTTTTTATTTTTATTGAAAAATTATACTCCTGAATTGGTCCCATAGAAATATTGTTTTGATCTAATGATGAACTTTGAAGATATAGAACGGAACTCTTCAAAAAATCATAGCAAAACTGTCGTAACAAGTATAATTGCTTTGTTTATACATGTAGTCGGTGACTGACCAAAGGAAGAAGGGGAGGGGATACATAGAACTGATCTGATGATGAAGCCGAAAGGCAGATACCGGAATTCTGTAATAAATCAGTGTATCCTAGCCGTGTTTGGTAGGTAATATTAAAATTATCTTGATGATGGAGCCGAATGGCGCAAGGTTCAATTTAAGTTTGGTTGAAAGGTACTCCAACTAAAAAATGTGAAATAAAAACACTTTTTACAAAAAAATACAACCGCCTTCAAAATAACACAAAAAAGTGCAAAATAACTTTAATTTCGGAAGTCGGTGTTAAATAACAAAGAGATCAAACTATTATAGAAACACCGACTTCCGAGATTAAAGCTATTTTGCACTTTTTTGTGTTATTTTGAAACATATAAATAATAGACGCGGGGCCGCAGCGCGGCTGTAGCGCAGCAGTCACACGTTTTTACACGACTGCCCTAAAAAAGGAGTGTTACGTATTAAAGGTTTTTTTTTATGGTAGGTAAAATCATCCAATGAAAAATCCCGCCCTTGGGCGGAGCGGGAAGTAGTGTCAGACTTTTACTGACTAAAAACCTACCCCGTTCCTTCGTAGCCTATCGAGCCGGGGCGGGGTATTCCTTTCGGAAGTTAACCCATGACCCCAATAGGCTTCGACCCTGCCTGCGTGCAGTTAGCAGGCTGGGCCTCTTCGGTGTGCTGACAGCTCCTTGAGGCGCGCGGGAACAGAACGCGCCGTCGATGACTTGGGCTCAGTCCGGTCGGTTACCGGACGATCGGACAGCGTGCTACCCATTGTACGCCGTCCGCAAGCCCGCGCCTACGGTGGCCGGAAATCGGGATCGGAATCCCGGTGGCGGCTGGGGCGAGCGCCCCGTTGCCTCTGCCTGATGCAGTCGGCCTCCTCCTTTGCTAGCATTACTGCTTCTCAGAAGGAGGCGACCGCCTGCCATCCCTCCTCACTACGGACCGTGGCCTGAACCAAGGCCCGGCGAGAGAGATCGCTGCCGCCGATCGCCCCCACGAGGACACGGCGATGCTCCGCCCAGGCGGGGCACACCTCTACAGTGTGCTCCACCGTGTCCTCCGGGTATTCCGCACAGTGGCGACACCCGGGCGAATCCGCCGCACGAATCCGGAACAGGAACTTAGCGAACTTTCCGTGTTCGGTAAGCACCTGCGTCGTGCGGAAGTTGAGAACGCCGTGAGGTCTTTCCAACCACGCCTCAAGGATGGGCCTTATCGCCCCAATTGTGGCGCGCCCCGAACGAGGTTGCGGTAGTCGCTGACGCCATTTCGCCATGAGATCCCGCCGGAGCTCTGTCCACCATGCCTCGACTTGTCGTGGCAGCGGCATTTCGCCCCGGCGTTGCATCTCCATGCGCTTGTCGTGCAAGGACTGTTGCCTCCGGATCCCATGGCGGTTGGCCAGCAAGGAGGGTCGCCGCCTCGCGGGAAATCGTTCGGTACCCTCGCACCATGCGTATTGCCATGACCCTCTGGCACGCATTCAGCTGGGCCCTCGGTTGCTGTGTCAACGTCGGTGCCCACACCGGGGCCCCGTAGAGGGCCATTACGTATTAAAGGTTCATGTATGTATGTATGTGAGTTTTTATTTATATGGAATAACAAAGCAGCGCGGCGGCACGTTGCGGCTGATTTAAAAACGCCCTTAAGATATGTTAACAAGTCAACGTTTAAACAAAGATAAAAGGATATAAGAGTAACTGGATGTGGCACCACCAGCCACAGTGTTTGATATTTATTTTAAAAATACATAAATAACTAATTAAATTATATCTACACATGTACAAAACCTTAAATATTAACTAAACTAATTATACTAAAACCTACCTGTGTACATATAATACAAAAACACAGTACACTCAGGCGTCGAAGTACTCCTCCACATCGCTGTCATCCGGAAATGTACCCAGAAGACTGGCAGCATTGCCACGTTGAATGGCAATGCTAATTCTTTGGGCGAAGAACGAGCCAGCCCTCTGGTCACGCAAAGTGTCGATCAGACGGCGTGAAATTTCCTTAAAAAGGAGACGCGCACTCGGACCCCATGACCCAAGCGTTTCAACCCCAAACGGCTCAAAACTGTAATTACCAATAAGGTTACAGTATTTGCGCCGTTTAAGGGTCTCAGCAGCCGCAGCGGCAGCGCCGGCACAACCTGCCGAACTTGGAATATGTGATGGCGCAAGGGTGTCGACACAGGTTGCGTCCCACACCAAAGGCCTACCCACCTTCCACGGCACCAACGTCATACCATCTGGTCTCTTTCCATCGTCACGTACCAAGCCATTAGGTTCTAATACGGCAGGTACACCGGCGGTGACAAGAGCTCGACGGATAATATCGTTGATGCTAGCATGCCGTGCAATGCGGCCTGCACTCCTGCAGCAGGACAGGCCATGGTGTCCGAGACTGTCGACGGCTTCGCCGCAGTGGCACCGATGTGGAGCGACACAGGGTGCGCCTAAGCGTAAGCAAGTTGCTAGCCGAAACGAAGCGTCATCCATCATAGTGCCTATGGTAGATGACGGGAGTGCCTGAAGCCATAAACCCGACTCCCATTCTTCCACAGCCAGCAGACGCGCACGCTCAGCAGTACTTGAAGACGTGTTAATTAGATTATTACGTATGGTACTGCAGAGTGGCACGTCCCACCGTCTTTGCGAGGACAGGTTGTCGGGCAAATCCGTGTTGGGACAAGCCATTTTCCAAGCATTCAACGCATCGGACAAACACGGTACCTCAACATCAACCAGTGAGGAAGATAAAATATTCCTGGTTAATGTATCAGTACTGTGCACCGAGGAGAGGAAAGGATTGAGGTGTTTGATTAACTTTTTAAAACGGTTTTTAGATTTAGTTTCGATTCGATTTGGATTTAGATTCCTTTTCCTTTTTTTAGATGGTTTTCGTTTTAGGTCTTTTGGTAATTTATTAAATAATTTAGATCCTTCATATGTTGGAGTTGGGTGTAGTTTTAGAAAGTCCTCTTCACGTCGAAGTATCATTTTGTGTATTTTATATTTTAGGTGAAGGTTATGTTTGTGTGTATTTTTTTAATAAGAATTTTACGAATTAGTATGCATGTGTTAATATTATTCATTACTTTAATTTTTTTGTAAAGAGTTTCGGTTGGAGTTAGAAAATCTTAATTACATAAGGTTTTTAGTAATTTATTTTGAGCAGTTTGTAGAAGGTTTTATATGTGTTTTAGCGGCGGTACCACTAACTTCCACTAAATATGTAGTCAATGTGTGGATTGACAAATGAAAAGTAGATTAGATAACGAACTTGCCGTGGCAAGCAACGAACGATACCTCGTAGGGTTCCCGAAAGTGCTTGTAATTTTAATTTTATTTTTAAATATGTGGAAGCTACTTCAATTTACTATCTAAAATTATTACGAAAATTAAAACCCGTATGTTTACCCCACCCTTCCCTATTTAGAATTAAGAGGTGATGCCATAAATTAATGTCATATAGGTTTAGTTGTGAGAAATTTAAAATTATTATTTAGTGAAACATAAAGACATACAAAAATCACCTTTTAATTCAAAGTAATAAATAAGTTAAATTGTTTACTTAGATCAGTGAAAGGACATTTTACTGTCGATGTATTTTGTACGATACGAATATATGTACATAATGCTAAGTTAATAGAAATCTCTATTCCAAAACAACACGTTTCGCCGAATACTTTGTTGATAGAAAACATTGTTCATAGATATCTCGGTGCATAGGACGCACTGGTAGCACAGATCTCTGTTCATAGATAGCACTTCTTATATATACGGTCGAATTGAGAAACCTCCTTTTTTGAAGTCAGTAAAAAAAACATCTAATGATTTCTCGAAGATGGAAGAGAAGAGAGATGGAAGCTAGAAGAGACAGGTGTGATTTTAGTCGCTCAGACTTTTACTGACTGAAATCACACCTATCTCCTTCATTTGTCTTTTGCGTTCTAAGACCACGGGTTTCCTTTTGCCACCACCAGACCAGTGCTTCAGTTCCACGCTTTATACAACAAGTAAGATGTTATACAACAATGCAAGACGCAGATTATGGTTGTAAAAAATGTTTTGTGATAATTACGAGAGCTAAATTCAAATAAATCTAAAATATCACCCGAGGTGGTCCACCGGGTACCATACGGTAGAAATCGAAGCACCACCTTGTCCTCGTGGAGGCAATCAGAGGCAGCAACCCTTAACGACCGACAAGATACAAATCTAATTTTTCTGATCTATTTACCAGAAAATCAAATTCAGGCGTATAACGAGGAATAAGGTGAAAAGGTTATAAATATATCTACAAAACCGTTATATTATAATGCGACGTATTGTATTGTTGTAGGTATCGTGTGTAATTAACTGTGTAACTTGAGGTCTTATGCATGTATAATGAATGATCTGAGTTGCGGTTGTGCCTTGTCACTGTGTTGTGTTCATCGATTACGGTTGCCTGTAAACGCTGTGAGTCCATTTTTTTAAATTTATATTTAATATTAAGTATACACCTTTTAAAATTAAACCTTGGCTGAGTTTTTCAATTAATTATACGCACAATGAATGAATTTCTAATATAAAAAAGATAACTGGGCTGAAAAATGAAAAAATGTCACCATTTATTAGACGCATTTTACGAGCAAAATAACATGATTTGAAACATTTTTCTCAAAAACAAGTTCATTAGGAAAGTTGTCTTTGGCTAACTCTCAAATCTGTTCTATTCGTAATACAATATTTTTACAACCGTATTCTAAAAAAAAATTGCAGTGTCATTGTTTCAGCTGACAGCCAAACACACACACGGTTAACTGAATAATGTTTATAACATTGAATGTTAGATTTTCATTCAAGATCTAAACTACAAAATCACATTGATAACTTATTTAAAAAGATACTAGGCTAATCGCACTATGAATATAGAATCAACCGAATTGTTTCTAGGTTACCAGGATCTGATGTTTCTAATTCACACTAATGTTAAAAAGACAAAAGTTTGTGAGTATGTTTGTATATTATTTTGTGTATTGTTACTTCTTTACGCTCGAACGTCATTACCGATTTAGATGAAATTTGGCACACGCGTAGACCATGTCCTGGAATAGCAGATAGGATTTGTGACATGTGATTTGTTGTATTTAAGGAATTTTTATCCCGAGAGTATGTTCCCTTGGGACAATTTTCTACAACACACAGGCGAAGCTGCTGGCAGCGGTTTGTATATTATAACTGCAGTATGCTATTCCAGAATGCCCATGAACCAAGTTTCATTTAAATCCGTCCAGGCGTTCGAGCGTAAAGAAGTAACAAACACACAAACAGACTAACAAACTTTCGTCTTTATAATATTAGGTAGTGTGACTAGCCACTGAATGTTCTCATATTTCATTAAACGCAGCAACAATGTGCTGAGGTCAATATTTTTCAATAAACCTTTGTCATGTATTATTCAAGTCATATTGAATGTTAAATAATGTCTGAACCTTACACGATTCATTTATTAAATGTATTTCAATGATTTGACGCCTGTGGTTACTGGCGGGTTTTAAAAGTATATGCGTAACACAAATTGTAATTAATTTCACTTTGACATATGAAAAAAAATCCTTCAGTTGCATTCAAATCGTGATGGGAAGATTGGCGTTTTGATGAGCGCTTGAGCGAGTAATACTTTGTGGGTCGCAGATTTGTTTTCCTTACGATCGAAATATTTGTATTTGTTCCGTGTTTTAGTGGGAGAATGATTTAGGTCAATGAACGCATGTGTTCTTGATACAAAGTATCATCATCATCATCATCAGCCTTTTAATGTTCCCACTGCTGGGATTCAGGCCTCCTCTCTAGGAGAGGGAATGGGCCGTAATCTACCACGCGGGCCCAGTGCAGATTGATGGATGTCACATGTCTTCGAATTTTTGGTTCTAGGACATGCCGGTTTCCTCACGATGTTTTCCTTCACCGTTTTGAGAGCAGTGGTGATAAATTATATTACACAAAGTAATGCGCCTGGCTGAGTTCGAACCCACGACCTACAATTCGTAAGTCGGGGCCATTACCACTCGGCCACCACTGCTCATACAAAGTATAGTTATTATAAAAAAATATAGTTCTAACAGGTCAATACGAGCGAGGGCCCCTGGTATCCTTACCACAAGTTGTATCTTAATTCGGGCAACAGAGTTCAACAAAATTAGCACTTAATAATATATTATAAAGGGTCTTTCAACAAGGACGGGTCGATATTGAAATTAAATAAAACAAGCTGTATGTGAGATATTAAAGAAATATTTTTTTTTATTTGAAAGGCCCATTTATGCCATTATTTATGAAATATGACATCGTTTAAATGTCCACCGCGGCTTCGAACGGTGGCACGGATCCGAGAGGTCCAATTTTCAATTACTCTACTGCATAGATCCTTTTCGAAGTCGGTTAAAAATAAAGTACTTCTTTTAAAACTCGAATTAATTTACGCAAGTACGAAATTAATTTCTTTAAGTAAACGTCAACTGAGCGAGGCCAATGAACTGTAGGTAGTTAATACGCAACGACCGACAACTAACTACAAGGTCATTGAGTCGTTTACTATATATAGTGCGTATATTAATTCGAGTTTAAGAAAAAAAAGTACATTATTTTCTAATTTTATCTTTATAAATCGATAGTGTTTCATGTACCGAATCGAACCTCCGGGGAATAAAACGATCAAAATTTAACGGTGTATACTACTACCCGGCAACCTTCGTACCGCCTAATAGTCAGTCGAACCTAGGCATGAATTTTTCCATACTTTCTCACCGTTTAAACCTTCCCTTAAGTATTACGAATATTTCAAGACTATAATTAGCCCAATCGATCCAGCCGTTCTCGAGTTTTAGCGAGACTAACGAACAGCTATTCATTTTTATATATAATAAGATTATATAAAATAGTCTTCTGTCTGTGTTTAAAGAGTGTGTACTTATAGTAATAAAAATATTATTATTAATTAACAATCTCATCATTAAAAACTACTGAAAGATTTTTGTAATAATCTTTGGACATAAAGAAACAATAATATCTTCTACTAAGGATTAAGGCCCGTATTACAGAACTATAATCAAGACTCAAGCATTACTTAAAACTAGTCTCAGTTGGAGTTTTAATTTTAGAACTTAACTTGAGCAGAGAAACTACAATCAATAATCACCTGAGCAATGTCACTTTAAAATGTCATTTTTTACGTATTATAGAACAGTGCTTGAGGCTTAACTGAGCTCCACTCAATGCGTCCTTATTTTAAAATCACAATCAGCTCAGAATCACTGCTTGAGGCGAGATTTGATCTTTGTTTTTGCAAATGTAGTCGAGACCACGCTGGAGCACAGATTCTCATGAATTTTTTTGTGGATTTGGAGTGAATCGAAACCTACCTAATCAAAATGGATATATATTTGCAGAAGTAGATAATACAAATCAAACGTTTAACTTAAATGTTCCTCTGAGATATTTACGAGATACGCAGGACCCTTATAATTTTGAAAATTTTAAGAAGTACCTACAGGTTTTCAAAAGATCTCGTGAAACATTAAATTTTACTGATGATTGACCACGATTTAAGAAAATCACATAACCGTGGGCATCCTATAGCCCCAGAATTACAAATTCTTGTGTGTTTACGTGTTTATTTTTTGACTTGGTAACTGAGACCTTTTTATTTTCATTTCTATCTTCTTTGAGTTTCATTAGAATCACCCGCACTCTTCATTCAACACATTCTAATTTCTTTTTTTGCAGTATTTAGCAGCAAACGTAACGAGTCAGCCTTCTCGCAAACTTCGCTGTGGTAGTCAATACCAATCAAATTCTCAGCTCCATTTTACCGAGATCACGCCTGTTTCAATGATTCCACCCACATATTGTCCAATTCTGCAGACACTTGAGATCGTCCGCCTTGTTATCCGGTTTTGATCCAGTTTAATCGTGCGAAAAAAAAAAAAGATTTGCAATAGAAAACAAACTATTATTCAGGGTTACCACAATGATAGCTTACTCACGTAATCAGAGATCAAAATCCCTACTCAAGCGTAGTTTAGTTTGATTTGAGTTTGAGAATAGTTCTAAAATAAACTGAACGATTAAGTCGAGATTCTTCGCTCAAGCAGTAATCGGTTGAACGCAGTGTAAGTAGTACTTGAGTTAGGTTCTGTAATACGTGCCAAAGATTACTCTCGTCATTTTAAAGCTAGCACAAAACCCATAAATTTAAAAAGCCCGACTAGTCATAGCACGTTCAAAAAGCAATAAGCGTGCACATCTGAACTCGCACGTAAAAGTACTTTTTGAAAAATAGAGAATACGTGGCGAAAACTAAAAGAAAATCAGTTTTAGGTATGAAAACTTTTCACGCAGTACTTGAGCATACACGAATTTGGTGCATTTGCATCACTTTTTGTGAACAAGACGAATATAAATTACAAAAAATATTTACTTTCACTCTTTTCTTTTTTAAAAAAATATTGCCCCACACTAGGAATACTCCTGTATCGTGGGTGCGTTCACAAACATGTAAACTCACATACACAAGACCGGTAAGGCCCTTGTTTGAGGCGTGGCTGTAAAGGCCTCACGGCGTCGTCACCTTCCGCTTGGCGCAGGTGCTAACCGAACACGGCAAGTTCGCGAAGTACCTATCGCATCGCCGTGTCCTTGTGGGAGCGATCAACGGGAGCGATCTATCGCATCGGGCCTTGGTACAGGCCATGCTCCGGAGCGAGGAGGAGTGGCAGGCAGTCGCCTACTTCTGCGAAACAGGAGCAAACCAATGGCATCAGGCAACGGCGCACGCGCCGCCGCCGCCGCCGGGATTCCGATCCCGATTTCCGGCCACCGTAGGCGCGTGCTTGCGGACGGCGGGCAATGGGTAACTCGCTGTCTGTCCATCCGGTGACAGACCGGTCCAAGCCCAGCCCCCCTAGCCAAGTTAAAATCGTTTCGTTTTGCGTTAACGCTTGCAGTTGGCCACGCCCTCAATTCGTTTGTTCTTTTCTTGTTTTTACACACTATTATTGCCCTTTCGCAGGTCTGCTGGAAGAAATTTCTTTTGAAATGAGCAGTACCTTTGTAATCATATTTTTTGAAGTGTGCGTAGGAATTGCATGACTTAATTCCAATATCTCATTTCCATCGACCTATATTCTTGCGATAGACAAGCACGTTCATATAAACTATTTGTCAAAATACTGAAAAGTTCAAACAAAAAATCGCTGCAGCGCTAGATTGCCATTATATCGTCTAACAAAACTTTTAAAACTTACAGCGCTAAGACGGCTTATAGAGGATACTTTTTCGCGACCAAAAGGTCTAAAGCGCCATGCATTTCCTAGTACTTACGCGTTTCGTTCAACTTAGTGCAATGACATGTCATCTATATAGATTTTTATACCGCAGAAGTGACACAGTTTCTTGCCTACAATACTTCATTACAATAATACTCTATTTCAAAATGTAATTATAGTGTATGTAAAAACGAGATGTCAATAACAGTAAAACAAATAAATAAATCAATAATCATTAATAAGACTACAAGTTCAACTGAACCTAATTCAAATTTAATATTAACCTGCACGTAATATGGTACGTAATAATTTACGTACCATATTACGTGCAGGTAGGTAATCCTAAGTGCTAACGAATGACAGCATGCTTAACAACAAAGCTTACCGATGAAAACTGATACCTCATGATTTGCTGACATTTCGTCGTAATGTATTTAAAAAAAAATCATTGTTATTAAATATACAAAAAAAAAAAAAACATTAAATAAAATATTTAAAAATTTCAAACAGTATAAAAGACCGTGCGAAATCTGTATTTGGTAAACTAGCTGTAGGTAAAAACCTAATTCAGCTTTTTGTGGGAGGGACCATCTGCATGTTTTAGTCTATGATTGTAAAATTGGGAAGAGTTTAAATAAAATAATATCTTCTCTAACGTACTATTACGATAGTAGAAGCTATTATGTTGCTTGAACAACCGATGGTTTTACTTACTTGACTATAAAATTATTATATATGTCCAAGTTCATTTAAATTTGTATTTACAAGCGTCGCTCTGACACTGCATGAACGTCAAAACTGCACTAATGCCATCAATGTAAAAGTGTTCGGCCTGCAGGTCAATTAAGTGAAGTAAAGTGACTGTACGGCACGCCTCATCTAGTGCGTAGTACATATATATCAATGCTCATTTCTTACGTTGTTGAAACCTCTGCAATCTGGAGTAAGCGTTTCGCCTCATCGTTTATACCGCGTACATCGTGGGACTGGAACTTATAATTTAGATTTTCTTCAAGGCTAGAGTGAATAGGCCATACATTATTGCGCCTCACCATCAACGATTGCATTACTACTTACTATCAGGTGGGATCGCAATCAATAACTAGTTTATATATTCTTCGTGTCTGCTATTCTAAGGCAACGGTTCAACCGTTCGGGCGTGAAGAAGTAAAAAACATACATACACACACATAAACACTCACAAAATTTCGATTTTATAATTTTTTACATTAATGTGATTATATATAACTGTTTGGATGTAATGTACATAAACAATAAAACTAATAATAAGCCTGTAATTCATGAGTGGTGAAATGAGATATTCGCAGGATAACCTGGGTTGCCGACATAACCTGGTAGGCAGTTTGGAGGTATGCGGAACAGAGAGTAAAGTCCCGCAAACCTCCTTTGGAAAGGAAGGATCCTTCGACCAGACAGGAGTTATGTCTGGTGGGCTATTGCCCGATAGATGATTTCGGGCTATATGTTCAAATCGCGCGGAGAATGTTACTTGCACAATGCAGGATTAGTTCATTTGTGACCACATAGATGTCGCTACAGCAGGACACATTGCTTGCAGAACAGATGATCGATTTGGCCGAAAGGTTCCGAAGTAGTGACCGCGCACCAAAAGACTCAGTGTTGGAAGGTCTCCTACAAGGTGGACCGATGACATAGTGAGGGTCGCAGGAATAAGATATATGCGAGATGCATAGGACCGTTCGTTGTAGTGACACTTGGGGAGGCCTATGTTCGACAGTGGACGTCTTTGGGCTGTAATGATGATGATGATGACGATGAATAAATAAGAAGACTTAATCCTAGCACATAAAAAAACCATATAAATTGACGCCCCTGGGCAATAATCGCAAAAATTTGTTTTTCAATTACCAACTCTATTGCTCGGACAATAAGTCGGTAATCAAAAACAATTTTTTACGACTACCGACTTATTGCTGGGGGGCGTCTAAATGGTTTATATTATGTACCTATCGGTAACGATAATGAAGTTTACTAGAGGAGGCTAATTGAACTCGTAATCTGTAACGCTTGACTAGTAGCCGTTACGAAACTTAAATAGTTCTCGTGAATCAAAATGTCAGTTGGAACTTAACTCATTTAAATTCGAGACACAAATCCGGTCATCTGGGATTTATTTTTTTATGTAACTAGACAGAATAATTCAATTTCAGATTAGGTGTTCAGAGTACATTAGGTACCTATAATAAAGTAAAGGACAATATTTGTTTTGCTACAATATCCAGTTAATTTAAAAAGCATGTAGGCAGTATGACACTATCCAACACCCATGATGTATATTGAAAATTAAACCATAAATAAACGATTTGTTACTTTTTACTTGGGAAATCAACAATGACTTTTTCCGTTCTGGGTAGAGCAAGGGGAGTGTCAGACTTTCATTGGCTAAATAAAACCTACAGTGTTCCTTAAGTTGCCCTTTTAGCGTGGGTTATGGTAATTCCTTCGAACAATCTTCAGCCTTGACAGACGTCGACACAAACTGGTTCTGTTAATTACTACTGTAATAACACCATCGACCCGGGTTGGCGTCGGGTCGACGATGAAGTACCTGGGACTCGTCCTCGACAATCGGTGGAACTTCAAGGAGCATTTCCGACGTCTGGCTCCCAGATTTAATCGGACTGGGGCTGCTCTCAAGCGGCTCCTGCCGAACCTAGGGGGTCCAGACGCCTCCTGCCGGAGGCTCTACGCAGGCATCGTTCGGATCATGGCCCTTTACGGTGCGCCAGTGTGGGCGCCGTCGCTGCGAAAGCGAGTGGCGGCCCGGCTAACCGCCTGCCAGAGGGTCATGGCCATCCGGATGATCCGCGGATACCGTACGGTGTCCTGTGAAGCGGCGAGCCTCCTTGCTGGCCTACCACCATGGGATTTGGAGGCAACAGTCCTTGCACACATGCACGACTTACGCGTGGAGATGCAACGCCGGGGCGAAACTCCGCTGCCGCGACAAATCGCGGAATGGCGGACAGAGCTCCGGCGGGATCTCATGGTGAAATGGCGAGAGCGACTGTCGCAACCCCGTGCTGGGCACGCCACGATCGAGGCGGTAAGGCCCCTCTTTGAGGCGTGGCTGGAAAGGCCCCACGGCGTCGTCACCTTCCGTTTGGCGCAGGTGCTAACCGAACACGGCAAGTTCGGACCGTACCTGTACAAGATTCGTGCGGAGACGACGCCTGGGTGTCGCCACTGTGCAGACCGCCCGGTGGACACGGTGGAGCACACAGTCGAGGTGTGCCCCGCTTGGAAAGAGGATCGCCGTGTCCTCGTGGGGGCGATCGGCGGCGATCTCTCGCGCCGGGGCTTGGTTCAAGCCATGCTCCGGAGCGAGGAGGAGTGGCAGGCGATCGCCTCCTTTTGCGAAGCAGTAATGCTAGCAAAGGAGGAGACCGACCGCATTAGACAAAGGCGCACACGCCGCCACCGCCGCCGGGATTCCGATCCCGATTTCCAGCCACCGTAGGCGCGGGCTCGCGGACGGTGGGCAATGGGTAGCTCGCTGTCTGTCCGTCCGGTAACCGACCGGTCCGAGCTCAGCTCGTCTACGGCGCGCACTGTTCCCGCGCGCCTCAAGGAGTTGTCAGCAAACTGTAGGGGTCCAGCAGGGCCGAAGCCTACTGGGGCCAAAGGTTATGTGAGAATGTCACCACGGGCCCCGGGACAAAGGCAACGAATGGAAGGGTAGGTTCTTAGTCAGTAAAAGTCTGACACTACTTCCCGCCCCACCCAAGGGCGGGATTTGTCATTGGATGATTTTACCTACCAAAAAAAAAAAACCATCGACCCGGGTTTGGTCCTTAGCAGACGACCACACGGTGAGCTACCCATTGCTCATCGTCCGCAAGCCTACGCCTGTGATCAGAAATCGTCCTTTGACTCCCGATGCCCAGGGTCGGCTGATAGAGAGAAACAATTAGTTTTGCTAATGTACATTATGAGGTATCTACTTTTAATTACCAGGTACACGAAATTCCTATTCAAATTTCCATTCCTAGAAATTCAAAAAAATTACGTAAATAAACTGGATTCTTCTGAGTAATTAACTGAAGATTACTAAACTAGGAGAACAAAAGAGAACCGCTTCTTTTACCGCTTCGTGTATTTCAGGGTAAATCAAAGTCTTCAGTAAAATTGAAATTGAGGACTTGAGGGTAACTTGTTGATTTCAAACATTAGACCGATATCCGTGCATTAGACTAATAATAAAGATTTTAATAGTCTTCTTATTTCTCTGTCTTTAAAAAAACTGTTATATCGTGTACTGCGTTGCATGAATTTGTTTTTACATTACGTGAAAGAGAAATGTCATTCGGGTGAGCAATCGTTCGTTCGATCGACAATCACACATTCAAGCGATTTTTCTTATGCTGCGTTTACATGTGGGCCCAGCCTCTTGTGTAGCCATTGCATAAACAGTATAAAAAAACTAGCCGGTTTTCTTACGATGTTTTCCTTCACCGTTTTGAGAGCAGTGGTGATGAAATAAGTTACACAAAGTAATGCACCTGGCTGGGTTTGAACCCGCGACCTACAACTCGTAAGTTGGGGCCGTTACCACTCGGCATCCACTGCTCTCTGCAACACTACATTTATTCATTATTATTAGTTTAACCGCCCATAGTAACAAAAATACCTTAGCAACCCAACTATTCATTCACCTATACTTATCCAAGTTATATAGGTTTCTAAACAATTACATCACACAATAAAAAAATCAAATCAAGTAAGCGTGTGTGTATGTACGTAGGTACGTCTATTACTTCTTGACGCTTAAATGCCTGAATGGTTTTGGATGAAAATTAGCACACGGGTAGACCATATCCTGGCATATATAAGATAGTTTTTATCCCTTGGAACAATGTTTTCTATAGTGGCCATATGTCTTGAGCTTTGATGTTTTATAATTTGGAAGATATTTTTAAAATTATTTCATACTAGCTGCTGCCATCGGCTTCGCCTGCGTTATAGTAGAAAATTATCTTAAGAGAACATACTCCCGGGATTAAAAATATTCTATGTGCTATTTATTCCAGGACATGATCTACCCGAATATCAAGTATCATCGAAGAATTAACAAACATACACCTAACAAACTTTCGCCTTTATTATATTAGTGTGAAGTGTGACAATGTGATTTTATTTCCACATTACCCATGGCCCCAGTAGGCTTCAACTCACTGCTGCCCCTACGGTTTGCTGACATCTCCTTGAGGAGCGCGTAGAACGATATGCCCCGTCGACGACTTGGGCCCGGTCCGGACGGTTACCGGACGGTCAGACGGCGAGCTACCCATTGCTTGCCATCGGTATGCCCGCGCCTAACATGGCTGAAAATCGGGATCGGAATCCCTAAGGTGGCTAGGGCGTGAGGGCCGTTGCCTCATGCATGCGGCCTCCTCCTTTGCTAGTATTACTGCTTCGCAGAAGGAGGCATCCGCCTGCCACTCCGCCTCGCTCTGGACCATGGCCTGTACCAAGGCCTGGCGTGAAAGATCGTTGCCACCGATTGTCCCTACGAGGACACTGCAGTACCCTTCCGAGACACACCTCTACCGTGTGCTCCACGGTGTCGTCCGGGTGGTCCACACAATGGTGACACCTGGGCGTCACTTTCACACGAATCCGGTGCATGAACTTCCCAAGCTGACCATGCTCGGTGAGAACCTGCGTCATACGGAAGGCGAAGACGCAGTGAGGTCTTTCCAGCCACTCCTCGAGGAGGGGACTTATCGCCATAATTATGGCGTGCCCAGTTAGTATGTGATTGGTTTTCCAGAAACGTAATATGTATTATATTTGGGTAAGTTATATATGATATAATTACAAAATCTTTAATATTTACAAGATATAACAACTGAATCTATAATTTTATTCGATATAACGATCAGTTAGTATAATAAACGGTTGATATAATTTTAATATAACTAATTTTTGTAAGCATACCATTCATTGAACATAAAATCGTTAAATATAAAACTCTAACTGTATAACACTTATTTAGTCTAATATGATAAAGACGCCTAGTTAAAAACGCAAAGCAAAGTTGCAAATATACACTTTACATTCTTTTTAACTATTGATAATTTGTGTTATGTAGGTAGATTGAAAAATATAATTGTTTGTCATAGTAACCTGAATAGATTACTTGTAACTGATTACTACCTGTCAAGATAGCTCGACGGAGCCACGCTTCGCGGTTCTCCTATTTTTGTATTAGCTCAACGGCAAGCAGATATGCAGCATGCAAGCAGGCATGCAAGCAGGCATGGCAGGCATGCAGCATGCAAGCAGCCATGCAGTATGCAAGCAGGCATACAGCATGCAAGCAGGCATGCACTAAGCAAGCAGGCATGCATTGTGCAAACAAGTATGCAGGATGCAAGCAGGCATGCAACATGCAGCAGACATGCAGTATATAAGCAGGCATGCAACATGCAATATGCAGCAGCATGTTCAGGCATGCAGTATGCAAGCAGGCATACAACATGCAGCAGGCATGCAACATGCAGCAAGCATTGTTTCTGTCACAGCTCCGGCGCTGCGGGGTTTGGGCGGCCCCACGCGAACTTATCGTCGCAGGTGATTTTAATGCTCACCATTGCAGCTCCGGCTTTGCTGGCCGGCCAGCCTCAGCCGCGGCGGTCGGATTTCAAACCACTTGCTCCTCAGCTCGCGGGCCGACCCCTCCGCGCCTACGCGGGCTTAAATTACACCCTAGGGGTAGGGCAAACAAGACTATGTAAAGTCGGTTTTGCAGCGATTCGTTTCTGTCACTAAATTTTGGGTAAAATGAAATTCGAATAAAAAAACTTCGAAAAAGTGATCGGTTCCCCAAAACAGGGTGTTAAACATATTTGTAGTATCAATATTACCTATATAATGTAAACGATATACATAATGATTTTCGATTAAATAAACGTTATATTTAAAAACGTTATACGAAATAAGTTTTAGAATATTTAAATGTCATATGTAAAGAAATTTTATCGACAGTTGTTATATCTCACGTGCATTATATCTTGTGAACGTTATTGAAATGAAAATATACCAAATAAGTTTATGTGATATGAGAGGCACCCATTTTATTTAGCATATTCCTTAAAAATACGTGCATATTCCTTATTATGAAGATTCAGCAAGTTCTATACAACTTGGTGAAATGTTTTTATAATTTCAAATGAAGTTAAGTTTTCCATCTTGTATTAACATACAATAGGTTTGTTGGCCTCCTCACCTTAAAATCGTCACAGTCTTTGTTTTTGGCATAACATTTTAGGGTATTGTCTAAAACAGAACAGAAAATTAAAACTAAACAGCATTTATATGTATTGCTTCTTCCTTTGTGGCGTACTAAGGTCGCCAGCACTTATCGGCTAATTTGAAGGCGCCCTAAATTCAAACCTGTGGGCCGATTTTGATGATTAGTTGTTTTTTTTTTTCATTTGGCTCCGCACAGTTTAACCAGTTTCAAATTTAGTAGGTACTTAGTTTTTGATGCTGCTTACAGTCAACCCGCACTAGGGCCCGCGTGGTGGATTACGGCCCATTCCCTCTCCTAGAGAGAAGGCCTGAGTGAGAGTGAACATTAGAAGGCTGATTATGCTATGCTACGAGTATGCTACTGCTTATGTACAGTCACTTAGTTTCACATTACAACACATTCAAATGGTTTTTTCAGTATTTGACTATAAATTTTTCGAGCCAATCTTCTTGGCAAGCTTCGCTATTGAGGTAGTCAATAGTAGTACAATAAAATTCTTAGCAACATTTTACTGAGATCGCTCCTGTTCCGATAAATCGGCATATTGTCTAGTTGTTTAGGCACTTGAAACGCAAAACTACACCATGCTCACAACGCAGTGTCCACTAGGAATCAGTTTGCAAATAACTTATACAGATAATGAACTTCACTCGAAAAAATATGAAAAATAAGTGACGAACTATGCCAAGTGAACTCATAGTTCGTTGACTTTACAACAACGATATTCGTTGAAAATCACCTTTGATCGACTTGTTCGTCATCTCGCTACGTAGCGCAAACTTGCGGGTTCGCGCGAGCTGGCACCTTCCGATTTCACCAACTTTTTCTGTCGTCATCTCGCTCCAACGTAATCTAACGTATTAATGTACAGTCAACTACAAAAACTTTTTATAAAATGTATAATATATGTACCCATTATAATCAAGTCGTATACAATTTCTAATACATTAAATAAATTGACTTGACTTTATAATTTGAAAAAAAACTAAAGGTGTGTACCAAAAACTCAGACCGATCTGTCAACAGGAAACAGGCCAAGGAAAATAAAACCGTTTCATAAAAACTAACGACTTCCTGTACACGGTCGTCCCTCCTGAACCTTTTGGCCCCGTCGACCATCTATTTCGTGAGCAATGTGCCAAGCACTATACTAAGTTTAATCGTCCGTTTTGATCGTTTTAATCCCGTGAACGGTCGATTCGGTACATGAAACACTATCAATCTGTAAAGATAAAATTATAAAATACTCTTTTTAAACTTGAATTAATTTACGCGTAAGTAAACGTCACCTAGGCGAGTTCAATGATCTGTAGATAGTGCGCAACAACCGACAACTACCTACAAGGTCATTGACTCGTTTACTTAAAGAAATTAATTTCGTACATGCCTATATTAATTCAAATTTTAAAAATTACTTTATTTTTCTAATCGATAGTGTTTCATGTACCGGATCGACCCTCCACGGGATTAAAACAATCAAAATTTAACGGTGTATAAGTGACATTAATATTTCTTCGTCAACTTTGGTTCTCATGAACTTTTTAGTTTTACCTTGTTCAATCAGGTTTTGTTTGTTTTCTTTTTTCTAAATCTCTATAAACATAGTAGTGTCAAAAAGTACATAAATGTCGAAGCTGTTTCATATAACACGCCGTATTATTGATGAGCCGTACTGACTGATGTAAAGCGACTACCTCACAGTTAGCCAAATTGTGTTGGCAATACGTTTTACAAAGCGCCGTCCAACGTTTAGATATATTGTGATGATGATGTGTGAGATATAGTGGTGATTATAACTACTATGGTTTCGATAAAGTCCCGCTGCGGGGGCTTTCTGTTTCTGTCTCAGGGGTTTAAGGGTATTACATCGCTCAATGACCTTCAAGAATTTACCTCTACATTAGTAGAGAAGAATTGACCTCTAAACAGGCATTGCAGGGGGTGCTGCGCGCGGGGTGTTAGTACTGATTCGAGTTTTTTCTTGATTACTTATCGATATTCAATGAAATTAAAAAAAAATCTATACAAGTTATTCAATTTATCGTAACATATATTTTGGTACAAATTCAATGTATAAATATAGAGCCATTTTCGAGAAAATATGGAATTAATGTTCAAAAAAGGCCTATTTACCAGATTTTTTTTCTAGAGTTAGGGTATTTTTTTGAGAAACGTAGTCAATACAATTTATTAGTAATGTCCTTAAGTATCTCCTTCATTTTTTATATGGTAATCGTACATAAGGAAACTTCAAACAACCTAGGTGTTTTTTTGGATTTGGGCGATGTAATCCCCTTAAAGTGACCTAACAGTAGAGGAATGGCAGTGACTTTCTTGGCTCGCTCACTCTAACTGCTCACGTAATCCCCTTCTAACCTAACCTGTCCGTGTCAGGGCCTAAAATTCTGAGCTTGGTTTGCTCGCTCTTGTACTAATTTATTCTAATTAAATGTAGGTGTATTAGTAGATTGTCGAGTGATCACTCGACAGTCTAAAGCGATAGATAATTTTAAATACATATTAATTATTGTCATCAGTGGCTTATTTTTTTGAAGGACACACTAATTTCTATTTGTTGTGACACAGCTAGTAAAACATTCAAGGCGCCATTTGGTATTTGAACTGCACTTTTTCTGCACATTTTGTATGTAGGTTCAATGCGGTATACGCATTACATGACAGGGACGTTTTTCAATCCGGCGCGGCGGCGGCGCGCTAATATGTAAAACGGCGTGATAAAAGATACGATTACCATTTAAGTAGCCTGTCACTATAGTTGGCTTGCTTGTTGTATGTATATGAGTCCGAGTCTATCTCGCCACGTATCCATAATATTGTAATATTGCCTTGAAGGACCGCTGGAATAGGTTCTTGAAGTTCATTTATTAACCCGATGGAAAAGAGGGGTGTTATAAGTTTGAAGAGTCTGTGTGTCTGTCCGTAGCATCGTAGCACCTACACGTATGGACCGATTTTGATGCAGTTTTTTTGTTTGAAAGTGGACGTAATTTTAAAGGTAGACCGAAACCGGTTAAGATTTGCGGTTACACTACCGGTATAAAATAACGATAGCGCTATTTTTTTAGGTACCGCTATACCTTTATTTAACCTTTATTCAACCGAAATAATTCCAGTACCGCAATAATTTCTCGTGCGAGTACCTGCAATAAATACGACGTTGCAAGCTATCGCGACAAGTGTATTGCGATTGGCACGACGAAAAAGCGCGGGAGTAGTGTTTTCAAAGGTTACCTTAATCTTAGAGGTTTAGGTACCGTAAAAAATAACGTTATTTTTCGGTAGTGAAAAATTAAGGTATCGTAATTTTTCGGCAGTGAAAAATAACGGTAACGGTATTTTGAGGTATTGAAATAAAAGGTATGACGTCATACCGTTAACCCTTATAACCGATATTTTTGGGTATGCAGTCCCTGGTATAAACAATGGACCTACGAAATCACACTATGAATAACAAAATCATAAAATCGAAAGTTTTTGTGTTTGTATTTTTTTTTATAATTGAATGGCCGAACGGATTTCAATGAAACTTTGTATACGGATAGACCATATCCTCGAATAGCAATTTTGAATTTTGTATTGCGCAGAAGAAGCTTATCATTGTTTCTCCACCCTGCCGAGCGCTGACAGACGTAAATCACAAAATTCAGCTATAATATAACATTACAATAAAATCAGTTGATTCAGCAATATAAAATACGGTCATAAAAGAGCCAGATTTCAGAAATGCATACTATGTTCTGGTTTCTGATATAAAGCTTCGTTTGCACTACGCTGTCTGTGTCTTGTAAGCACTTTCTAAGGACAGAAATTCTAACTGACAGAAATGAATACACCGCCCCTGAAATCTGCAGTTTAAATATCAGAACTGCACGCTTTTAACACTAAATATAATCCTTTGTTTCATTATGGTCAGAAACTTTAACTGTGTTTGGTAGGTAGGGGCCTACTGAACTGCCTAAGAAAAGAATTCGGACTCTTTTATATGTTCAAATCGCGTGTAGAACTCTAATTGCGCGATTCGAGATGCGTATGTTGCTTCTACACTCAAATATGGTATTCTTATTTGGGGTACCTAATTCTACACGCAGAAAATATGCATTTAAAGCCCAGAAAAAATCTGTAAGAAGTATATGTGGACTTAAATCGAATTATTCGCATAAAGAAGTGATTACTATGTTAAATATTTCAACTCTGCCTTCACTGTATATTTATGAGGCAGCAATAATTATGAAACGCTAAGAGGTGCCCGACATTAAAATGAATAGAGTGTAATCAAATGTAGGACAGTTAAATTTAAATCTAGTATTTTTGGGATAGGAATAAAAATATACAATAAACTACCAAATTCTATAAAAACTAAAACTTAAATAAAACTTAAAGAATTTTTGATAAGTAAAGCATACTACTCGATCAATGACTTTTTAAATGACACACATATTGACCATTGAAATAATATTATTTGTGCGACCCTGAAATTTGATTTTGACTTTGTGGACTAATTTTATGAATAATAATGGATAGTGACACAAGTAATAATGTTTGTTGTAATCTATATATATAAAAATTAATCCCTTTTTCCTTTCCTTTTTTGTTGTGATTGTTATTGTCAGGAGAAGTTTATTAAGAAAAAAATAGGAAAGTAGGGTAGAGTAGGGTATAGTAGGGTAGAGTAGGGTAGAATAGGGTAGGGTAGAGTAGAGTAGTTGACGGGAGCGAATCCGCGAGCAAAAGCTAGTATTATTGAAAATAATCGATTTTAAATTATAAATGACCTAAGTATTGTACATGTACACCATGTTGCAGCGACTCTAATAATTAAATTGTATATTATAAGAACTAAACTCCCTGTGACAAACAATAATTTTTTTTTTATTTCGTAGTTTAGTTCATATGTGGCGCCATATATGTCCCTACATTATTATTTCCTTCTGTAAGCATAAAAAAGATGGCAAGATTGGCGCTGTGATTGAGCAATTGCCTGGGGCTCTACGTGACGCGGTTTCGATTCCTGCATGGTACAAATATTTGCATGGTCTGCTGATAGTTGTTCCGAGTCTTTGTGTGAGTTTACATGTTTTGAGTGTTTACATGTTTTGAGTGTTTACATGAGTTTGCAAGTGGGGATAAAGGCTTTAAAGAAACAGTAATTAATTAAATTAGCGTCCAACCCAAGATTATATTTTCAATGTTTTTCATACAACCGCTCTTACGTGATTATGATATTACACAATCTTTCTCTAGATATTTTGGTAACACAGATATCTTGCATATTATCTAGGTTTCTATTATAATAATAAAAAATGTGAACTTTGGCCTTTTACAATTTATCTCATTAATTAAAAAAGTAAATAAAATATATTTCCGTCGAAATATATTTTCGTCCGCGGGTGTCCCCCCGGGCAATAATTCAGTAATCGCAAAAATTTGTTTTTCGATTACCGACTCTATTGCCCGGACAATAAATCAGTAATCAAAAATCATTTATTTGCTATTACGGACTTATTATCCGGGGGCGTCGATTTATAGAAACCTTGCAAGATCCTTTTCAAATCCAAGATTCTCAAGGGAATGGCTATATTAAAGAGACCTTGTAAAAAAAATGTTTTAGAAATTATTCTTTGGCACCATGCCATTATATGATTGCTTATACGCTTTCAACATATCAAATGACTTACGTAGTAGCTACGGATCTTCCGTGTCCTTTAGTCATCCAACTATTCAATTTAATCTCCATATGCACATATAAAACGATAGAAACTAGCGCACTTAAGATCTTGCCGGTTCTTCTCTAAAAAAAAACGTCCTACGAAGAAGAACCGACAAGAAAGTCCATCGAATTTATGTCGACTAACTTATCAACAACAGACATGCAAAAGTGATTTTATGAAGTTTAATATTGTTTTTTTTTTCCAAGTTACAGGTCTCGAGCAAATATGGTGGAAGTGACTGATGCAGTGCCAGAGCCGAACGAGCCCAAGCTCAGCAAGAGTCGGGAGGCGAACTGGCCAGCTGTTCTGTTCTTAATACACGTGCACCTCCTCTCTTTGTACGGGATATGGCTGCTGATCTACGAAGCCAAACTGATGACCCTGATTTTCTGTAAGTCTTACATATGCTTAATCTATACCATAAATTATAATATCATAAATGCGAAAGTAGGAGTAAATAATGTATCTATTGTCTATCCTATATATACATAGTTTCTTTGACCCATATAAAACTTGATACTTGTCACTGTAAATAGGTCCAAGGAATAAAATGTTCCCTTTGTAGTTGTATTTTCGAATGCCAACAAAGCCTGGTATTATTTCTTCTTTTTCGCGTTGTCTTTTTATCAAACATTGCGTTGGAGGAAACTATAACCCTCTTATTCCAAAACGCGATCTAAGCGTAGTTCTGGGACCATTACTGGGTTTAATACCATGACTAAAAAACATTATTATAAAATGAAGTTTATCACTAGTTTCTGAACTATCTTGATAGCCGAGTAGCAACCTATAGTACCAACTTCAACACTAATATATTTGTGGTTAGCTTTGATTTTTATTCTGTGTTATTCATATAAAAATTGTTAAAAATGTATATTAATATTATTAATACAATTGACTTGATCGATCTCAATAATATGAATAAGTTGGAACCGTCGGCGATCTTACGGACATTGTTATCATGAGCATTCTTATGAAATTGAGTAACAAAGATTTTACATATAAGTATAGATTCAAGAAATGTTTGCAGAAAAAACCGTGGTTCTTTTACAAAGCACTTTTAATTAAGTATTAATCTATCAATTTTAATTAAATGTTTTATGCTTTATAAAAGGAATTCATTTACCAATGCATCACTGCTGTAGTCAATAACATTTTTCATTTTTTCCACATTTTACTGTAATTCACAATAACATAAACAACAACACAACAGACGCAACTTACGCGTTAACAAACCAACATGTAACACTTAACAGTCACAATAAATAATAAATTATTAATTAAACAGTACGCAAAATATAAACAATGATCTGATCTGATCAAATTGATGCGTGTCACTGACATTTGCAAGTCGTTCCGCTTCACGCTGGAAATGTAAAAATATGAAAACTTTATTATAAAAAGCGCGTCAAAAGTACGATTTTTGAAAGAAAAAGATTCAGAATACTGTTACATAGACAAAGAAAAATTTACGACATACTTTAGTATTTATAAAAAATTATGTTTTATCATTTACTACAACAATATTTAAAGAAACGGAACGTTTGCTTTCGTATGAATGAATGAAAGAATGCCATTTCTGTTTCTTATCTGTGGATATTATTGAAACTACAGTCTCTCTATAGTCCAAGTACAACCAGATCCTCGAATAGTCTTAGTTTTGTAATAAGAACACAACTTACTGTAACAAACCAAAATCTTTTGGTCTTCAAACCTAATAAAGCATTTTTTTGTAATAAGACGGTTACGGTACTAAAATATTATGTCGTATATTTTTAACGTTTTTTAAATGAAATAATACACGATAACAATCAAAGTTAACTTATTAATATATTATTATTATCTGACCCGGCAAACTTCGTACCGCCGACGCGCCTGATGACGATAACGCCATCTACCAGAACCAGCATAATTCATTTCAAAATGATACATTTTCATAAGAGATGGCGTTGCATTCGATTTCTTTTTTACGTAGATTTTTCCATTTTTTCTCACCGTTTAACCTTTCCTGGACTATCACGAAAATTTCAAGATCAAAATCAGCCAAACCGGTCCAACCGATCTCGAGTTTTATAATAACGTTTTCTTTATTCATGGTATTAAACCTAGTAATATACCCGAACTACAGTTATTTAGACTAGTTGGTCTTGGATCAAACCAGTGCTAAAGCATTTTTTTTGTATTAAGACTGTAAGCGTTTAAACCATGTTCACGTTGACGGCAGATGTATCGTGATGCGTACTGTTTACATTTGTTGTAGTAATAAATAATTAATTAATCATCATCCATTCTCCGTTGAAATATTAAAGCCAAGTTCTACTCATTTTGAACTTTTTTAAACTTCTGTAAATCCACAAATGTAGAGAACACCATGAAAAATTAGTTTTATTAAAATTGCCTATATGACCAGCCGCTGGGCAAAAATGGCTCAAAAAAAATCGCATATCTGACCCTAACTTTTCAAACGACGAAGATTTAACACGTGTGCCTATGTCTACGAGATTACGTCACGGAAATATTTGAAAGTTACAAAAAAATAATAAAGCTTGTTTTTTTAAAAGGGCCACGCGTAAACAAAAACCTTCAATAGTTATTGTTTTTTTTTATAACAATAAAACCGCTGTTACGGGGCTGCGAAATCGACAAAATACTCAGTGACTATAACCGGCTCTTAAATGTAAGTAACAAAAGAATATTCTTCTACAACGTACCTTCACCCTTACTGTCAGTTACGATTAAGTACTATTTTCCATTGATTCTGGTTTCTGAGCTGCTTTCAAGAAATCCCAAATGGAAAAATCCAAAGTCAATTTCGTGAATATTTCATATTTAATAAAGAAACAAAGAACTTATTGTTTCCAAGAACGAAAAGCCACTATGCTGCAAACGACGTGGGGTTCGACGTGGTTTCCAGCATAGCGGCTTCTCACTCGGTATTCTTTAGTAGTACTTACCTAATTGTTTCCTGTGAAGCTCTATTATTTCTGCAAATGAAATATTGATGAGCACTTTTCGATTAAAACTCAGTAAATC
The DNA here is from genome assembly GCA_958295575.1 of Leucania comma. Taxonomy (NCBI): domain Eukaryota; kingdom Metazoa; phylum Arthropoda; class Insecta; order Lepidoptera; family Noctuidae; genus Leucania; species Leucania comma. The sequence continues at coordinate 11,385,712 of OY282469.1, forward strand.
CTAATTAATCAAAAATAAACTATCTCGATGAGGTATCACAGATAACGCTAGAGAGCAGGGTGGCACAGTGGCAACGGCCTCGACTTACGAGTTATAGATCGCGGGTTCAAACCCAGCCAGGCACATTACTTTATGTAGTTTATTTCATCACCACTGCACTGGGAACGGTAAAGGATAAGATCGTGAGGAAACTAGCATGTCTTAGAACCAAAAATTCGAAGACATTCAATGAGATATCCGCAATAGGCCCGCATGAAGGATTACGGCTCATTCTCTCTCCTAGAGAGGAGGCTTGTGTCCCAGCAGTGGAAACATTATAAGACTGGTTATCCATCTTATCTTTATACAAGTTAAGGTGTGTAATAAAAAAAAATAAAAAAAAAATTATTGTATCTTAGCTGCAAGCAATCAATGTAACATCTCTAATGTCATTATGGTACGCAAATAAAGATATGAATATGAAGCCCATGACCTGCCTACTCGGTTTGAAGGTTAAAAAAAACATACTCAATCCTGAGCAAAAAAAAGATATTGCTCGATAAGATATTAAGATATGGGATATCATATCCCATTAATAAAAGTTTGAGTTAAGAAGTTTTAAATAAGTACCAACGAGTGGCTAAACGGGATCGTAAAACTCTTAATTTTTTTTTAATGCATTGGCTGTCTAGTTCTCTAAAATAAGTTACTCAAAACTTAATAATTTAAAAAAAACTAAAAAGTTTACTAACTATTTAGACCCATTGAGATGTAAAAAGTCAGTGAGCATTACACATACCCATACCCATTAATATACCCATACCGGGTATGTGTGTGTGTAAGTATTTCATTTAATTTAACTTTGACATGAATATTTATTTGGACTCAAAATTATTGTGATTTTTCACAAGATTTATTTTAATTTGTGATTTGACTTCTATTTACTTGTTTTCTTGTATTTTCTTTTATTTGTTTGTTATTATTTGAGTTGAGTAAATAAACTATTCTTCCATTGTCGTAACTTTCCAACTTAGAGACAAGGTTTCAGTCAAGAATTTACAATGAACGATTCAATGAATAATATATCAATGATAATTCTCTGAAGAATTAAATTCAATATCTACTTAATATTCTTATGCCTCATAGTGCGTTTAATCTCCGAAACTTATCACTTGGCCCATTTGATAGAAATTGTAGATAAATATCATAAGTTAAGGTATCCAATTGGATTTTATTAATATTATAAATATTACAAATTATAATATATAAAAAGGTCAAAAGACCGCTACATAAATATGTACATAATAAAAGAATGTTTGGTGTAAAATCGAAGTAATATCTGTATTATTGTAATTTTTATTTGCTTCGCACGCTTGTTGCATTTAACCAGTGTCAAGTTTAAAAGTATTAAGTTTTCAATTATTTTTAATTACTTTGAATTCCATTAGAATGCAGCTGTAACACATCTTAATGTTTTGCAGCATTTGGCAGCAAATGTATCGGGTCAGCCTTCTCTTAAGCTTCACTGTGGTATGACGTTAGGACTCAGTACGTTAGGTACTACAATAATTGTCAGCTCCATTTTAACGAAATCGCGCATGTTTCAATGATTATCCAGCAGCGTAGACACTTGAGATATAAAAACTACACTAATTTTACATCACTATCTACTAGGAATCAATTGGCAAATAATTAATACAGCCACTGAACTGAACTTCGTTCAATAAAATCCCGCCAAAAACTCATCTGTGAGTCAGGCGGCCCGAAACTCGTCGGCACAGTAACGTATGTGCTCGAGACAAGTAATACTCAATACTTTATTGCATTCCATATTATGTACATAGATGGTATAAAAAATTGCAAGATCAACATGGACCCTGTCGGGCACATATTGATCTTGCAATATATGTATATGTCACCGTAAAATTGCAAATACCGATAGATTACAATCTATCTTGAGAGATTGTAAACTATCGAAAGATTGTGAACCATATCAAACAGCTCACGATTTAACGCATTATTTTTCGGGAGATTGTAATATCTCGAAGTTAAACTGATACATTACAATCTATCGCGCGTTAAATTTTCAACTATCTGAAGACTGTCCCTGATTGGTCGGTCTTACAGTAGGTCGTTCTGTGTCTATAGATTTAGGAATGAAACACAGGTGTCAGACAAATGAAATAAATGCACTTCAAGAATTGTGACGCGATCAACTATTTATTTATTATTTAATAGATATTTAATAATATGACATGTTAAGAAAAATTATAATAAGCAAATAAAAATAATCAGAAACATAACAATATTTTCTCCTCGAAAACAATTTAAAAATAATAAATCCAAAACTTAACAAAATTGTCTATTAGAAAAAAGAAATAAAAGTAAATTGTGCCAAAAAAAATGTTCACTTATTTATAGTTACCAACATTCATTACATCGTATTTTCTTGCATGATGGCAAAGACTATATAACCACTATACTATTAGTAGTATACCTGTCTTTAAAAGAGTAGTAGTTTAGAGCCTCTTTCTCAAAGGAGTCGGACATAAAACCATTATCAGCATTCGACGATAATGTCTCATCGGTGTCATGGCGAGTAAGTATCTTAATTAAAATCATAAGTCGATATGTAACCTCGCGTGTTTTCGTGCTCATAAGAAAATAACCGATCCCTCACTCATTTTTGAATTGATTGATTGTACTTTGTGTTCTTTTACCTGTATTTATTCTTTTCATTTTTGGGGCCATTCAAGTATTACGTAAGCCGATTTTTCGCAAATATTAACCCTTCCTCCCCCTCGTCAGCAAAAGTAAGCAAAGATCTAACCCTTCCGCCGCATGCTTACGTAAACATTGCTCAGTAATATGTGTCTGTCTACTCATTTTCATGTGATTTTGGAACATCGAGATTGTTCTCTTAATAAAAAACTGCTGACGTGACCACCATCCAGACCCCCATCCCCCATGTTATCAAAAATAAGCAAAGCAAATACCCCCAACCTTCCTATAGTGCTTACGTAATACTTGAATGGCCCCTTTAAGTGTTTGTGTGTACATAAATGACAATTGTAGCGAAGCCAGTATAAGCGGTGGAAAGGTAGGATTATTTATTTTATTATTTGGTACAGTCAGACATCATATTTTTACATCATTTTTATTTTTATTTTAGGAAGGCTCAGCCCCGGCACTATAGGCAACGAAGGAACGGGGTAGGTTTTTAGTCAGTAAGAGTCTGACACTACTTCCCGCTCCACCCAAGGGCGGGATTTGTCATTGGATGATTTTACCTACGATAAAAAAAAAAAAAAAAAAAAAACATCAGAAAAATATTTCCCGCAAAGGCATTGATCGAGCTTTTCTTGAGTCGATAACTTCTGGCAGTACATATTTTTCATAAAAAGCTTTTAATTTGGGTAACATTTTTAACGACCAAAATTCGTCGTATTTGTAGATTGTTATAGTTTTTACAGGAAAGTCTGGTCCAGTCCATATGGCAAGTATGCAGACATTTTTATTGGACATATATAAAGCTGTCCTTGAATTTGGTAGAACCAGTCATGACTTTAACTAGTCTAACTTTAATAAGTTCACTATCTGGTATACTAGTAAAGTGTGAACTTTATACTAATTGAAATAATATTTCAATTAGTATAAAGTTCACACTTTATTATAACTTCAATATAACGGTATGTTATACCGTTATATTGAAATATTATTTCAATTAGTATAAAGTTCACACTTTATTATAACTTCAATATAACGGTTACAAAGATCAAAAACTGCGTTCGTAGTTCACACGCACACAATAGCAATGCGGCAGCGTCTATGCGACAGTCGGTGCACACGACGGTAGTCACGGTAGTATCGGAACGAAGGCGCGCGGGAAAGAAACTGACATAGGTCCGACCTCGACAAGCGCTCGCGCGATACTAATCGCAGATGACCGGCGCAGTGAAATATAAAGTGTTTTTATTTATTTTATTAAAAAATAATAGTAGCGATTTAAAAAATAAAAATAATACTATAGTTTAAGCAAATGTTGATGATTATTTTGGTATAAATTTGAAGTCTAAATAATGTAGAACTTTGGAGATATTGGGGCTTGTTTTGAAGCCTTTTCGGTAGATAATTGAATTACGTAGTTTTTTTTTTTCTTTACATAAAAGGCATATAACGAAAATATAACCTGTTATGATTGAAGTATAGGATATTTGAGAGCTAATCATATTTTTGTTTTTGGCTGATATTTAGTAGAATCTCAAAATTAGAGCTCAGAAATGATGTCTCTGTGAATTTTTGCCGAAACATGTATCGGGAGAAAGCTTATTACTAAATAATTAAATAATTAATCTAAAATCAGTTCTGAGGTAATTGTAGTAGAGAAAACGAACTATATTAACCAAGAAATTGTTATTTCATACAACGAACATAAAACCTAAAATTTCAACGTAGAAAACTTGCAATTTCGTGTTTTTTTGTAATACGCCTCTTAAGCAAATTAATAAATAAAAAACAAGGCACCCCATTTGCTAATTTGGATCTCATCGATATATATGTAAAGAATATAGGTCGATGTTGGATCTGGATGGATCCGTAAGAGTTGAAAAAGCAATTTATGACAACGGCGAATGCAGAGGAAAATACCTTTCAGAAGCGTACCACTATCTGTTTTGTCTTGCCAACGAGCGTGGAGTCAGAACGAGTATTCTCGGCAGCAGGCTTTTTCTGCATGAAGGTTAGAAGTTCTCTTCCTGACTCATCTTTAAATGCCTTATCGTTTCTCAAAACATATTACCAAGAACTTCGATCTCAAAAAAGTAGATTTTTAAGGTACTTATAAGTTCATGATTATTATTTTATTGTAACTTGCTAAACAAATGTTTATTTTTTATGATTGTTTTAATATTTTATAATGCGTATTGATTGTCTATTACAACGTCTATCTCTGTCAGACAATAACTTTTAAAACAAAAAGTTCCTTTTTTACTAAAAATGATTAAGTACTCTTGCCAAACAAATGTTTATTTTTAATGATTGTTGATTGTTTTAATATTTTATAATGTTTATTAGTTGTCTATTATAACGTCTGTCTATCAGACAGACAATTTTTAAACAAAAACACCGACTCCTTAACAGATAAAACTTCTATTGATTAAAATAAAGGGGCCTTTTTATTAATTTCTAAAAAAGCGGTCAACTCCGGAGTCAACTCCGGAGTTCCGGATTTGATTGCTCAACATTGCAACTAGCTCCGGAGTTGATAACTATCCGAGTTTGAATGCCCTAGAACTACATAATAATTATATAGAACCCACTGGTCGTCAACTGCAAGTCGCAAATTGAGTTTACCGTTTCTTCTGTGTCGTGTCTCTTATGTCATTAGGTCACTCTTTGCGCGTGCATGTTTTTACATCATTATAATAAATGAATTTCTCGGTAATTTATTCCATGTATGACTAATGATTTATTTTTTTCAGAGAAGTAGCACACATTATTAAAATCCTTATCTAACTATACGTACTTTATTATTATTATTTATTTTTTATACTTCTGTTTATAGCCCAGCCTCGGCCCAGGCCCAGCAGTCGTATGGGCCCAGCGTCGGCCTATCGCTATTGTGTAGCCATTGTATAAACGGGGAAGCCCCGTTAACACAATAGCGATTGGCCGACGCTGGGCCCACATGTAAACGTAGCATTATAATTATAAATCTAGATACAATTTATTGAAAACTTACGACTCACGTATGAAGGGTTACGTACAGTCCATAGTAACAAGTGGCATAAAAAAATACGTTTGTTGTATAAGAGCCCCGCCTAAATATTTATTTAGTATTTGTTGTTACCAACAACAGCAGGGCTAAAAAGGCCACATTAGCAGATCTGCATTCGGATAATATAATATGAATCATGTCAAAAATCGCAAAATGGTCACGAATTGGCAGTTCATATTGTTATACGTAAACAATATTCATATTAGGTATGACTCTGCAATGCAATTCATCTATTTGCTAGTTTTTTTTTGACATTCGTAAAATTTTACAAATATTAGCAGGTTTGCTTAAAGATCGTAAGTATGACAGGAATTCAGGAAATGAATTGCTAAATGTGATCTTTTTAGACCCGCAGAAAGACGTCATCTGTGAAAATTTCAACTGTTTAACTATAACTATAACATGGTTCATGAGTTAAAGATTGATGACAGACAAACGGACAGCGAAGTCTTAGCAATAGGGTCCTGTTTTTACCTTCTGCGTATGGAACCCTAAAAATGGATAACAGAGCAAACTGTCCTGATTCCGAAACTAGGAATCAGGAATTTAATGTCACACTATTCCTGCAGTTGCGTAAGTTCAACTAATACTGTTGTCGAATAACAAAACCTTTGATATAAAAATGAAAATCCTACTGATATTATAAACATTTGTATACGTTAGGATGTATGAATGTTGATTACTCACGCAAAGACTACTGAATGGATTTCGATGAAATTTGGTATACAGATAGACCATGTCCTGAAATAGAATGTAGGATACTTTATGCAACAAAAAATTGGTCAAAAGTCCACTCACTTTTTGGGAACTTTTATTTATAAAAAATAAATTGCAAACTAAAAATTGCCTCTCTATTGAAGAAATCATGTAAGACAACGATTTACATTATATATTTACAATGTCTGGATTATACACGCACTGAGGCAATTCTGCACAAACCAAAATAGAATTTACACATACACGCATATTATTCACCTCATTCACACACACCTCACTTACTCATAATACAGTAACACTCCACTCATCCATAAACAAGCTAAAGATTGTCTATTATACTCTTTTATTTTTCTTTTATATAGATTTATATTTTCTGTTTGATTAAATTTTCTTTTTTTTACTGTATTTTTAGTTATTAAGTTTGTGCAAGTTTGTTCTCGGACTGAAGGAGACTAGAGCCCACAACACATGGAATCCTAGTGTGGGTAGGAACTTGTTGGATTTTGGCATAATAAAAATTATTATTATTATTTTTACCATGGGAGTTTTTTTAATACTGCTCTAGATTCTAGCCGCCAAAGATACTAGTTTCTTTCGAATGATCGCACGAAAGCCGTCAGTTCGATTCTGTGTAAGGGTAATCTTTGAAACTGAAAAAAAATCTCATTCATCTGGCCTAATCTTTTCTTTACAATTTGATATTTTAATTTGCATATTATTTTTTCCCGATCGCTAAATATATTAAAGGCACGAATTTGCGCCCAGTGACTTACAACACAAAATAAACAGGTACGAAAACTATGTCAGATAAATGAGACATTCTCTCGATTTCAGAGAATTATCCGTAAACATCACTACAGAACCGGAAAATTCCTATGCTTTGTTCTCAACTGAAATTGCTCAGCTTTGTTCTCAACTGAAAGTGCTCAGTTTTGTTCTCAACTGAAATTCCTCAGCTTTGTTCTCAACTGAAATGTGTCCAAAATCCAGCGCAAGCTCAGCATTTCGGTGCGGGCACGTTAAGCGCATTTCTCTTTTATTTTGTGTTTATAACCGTTATGCTGTATCTGTTCCGAATATTTTTAAGGTTCCGTACCTCAAAAGGAAAAAACGGAACCCTTATAGGATAATTTGGTTGTCTGTCAAGACCTTAAAAGGCCTGTTCGAAATAAACTCGGGAACGCGTGGAGGTATCGAGTTGAAATTAACCCCTCGAACTCCAATTTAACGTTGAAATTCATTCGGCCGAAAATTTTGGTTTCTGTCTTCGTTTTTCCTAGAAAAAACAGAAAAAGTGTTTTTTTTTTTATTTATTTTTTATGTGATTTTCTAAAAAGATTACTGTCTATTGACCTGGAATCCTGAAATTTGGCAAAAGCAAGGTTTCATAGCACAAATCTGAAAAATGATACAATACTACAAAAAAAACTTTTTTTGCGATCCGAGAAAAATCTTCAGGAATTGAATTATTTTCTTAGGTAGGTTTGTACGGAACCCGCAGTGCAAAAGTCTGACTCACACGCCCGGTATTTTTTCTATTTCAAAAAATTAATAATTATTTGAAAATTTATCAATTTCCAGTTTTCATGCTGACATCAGTGGCAATCTTGGGTATGACTACAGGAGCCCATCGGTTATGGGCACACAGGGCTTACAAAGCTAGCACAGGACTGCGGATCGCACTTATGCTGTTCCAAACATTAGCTGGAGTCGTAAGTATGGTGCTGATATTACTTATCGACCCCGACCCCCGATGGAGACGCCACGGTCGTCGGGAGTCGCCAGTTTGTTCCCGACTACCGTAGTTGCGATTTTTCTGACGGCAAGTAATGGGCACGTTTAGGCAGATCGACCGCAAAATACGTGCTTAAGCCAAGGAGTTGCGGACACCAGCCCGAAATACAAATACAAATACGGGTAGGTAGATCGTCGTCCAGCAATCCGGTAAGGATCAAACACGTGTCGACGGCACGTTGTGTTCATCGCGTGCCTCAAAAAGATGTCAGCAAGATTGACGGGGATAGTTAGAGCTGATGCATGCTGTGGATTATTCGAAAGAGTTACAGTAATCCTGGAAAAGTACAACTAAAGGAACACTATGGGTTTTATTCAGTTAAAGTCTGACACTTCCTCCCGGTCTACCCAGAGCGGGAGAAGTCATTTGATGATGAAAATGAAATCATTGATTTCTCACGTAAAAGAGAATAACAACAGTAGGTAGTTCTTATCGATGCCAATCTTAGCTACCTAGTGTATAGAGAAATCTTAACGCTAGTCAACTATTGACTTACAAGAGCGTGGTAAACAAAAGACTTTTTATCGGCGATATTTAAATTATCAAATAATTCCTCGCGCTCTGGGTGAGACAGAGAGAGACAGACTTTTTTTTTACTAAAAAAAAAAGAAATAAAGAAAGAAAAAGAATTTATTCGGTACAGCACAAGGCACTATAATTATGTATCATGAAACAAAAAAAAAAAGAAACAAAATAATATAAAAACAAAAAATATAGTTGTGTGCCTCACGGCTGCATCAGAAAAAGTCCAGTTCAGCATGAATGCCAGACAACTTGAGCTTGACGCTGGTTTTCAACTGAACCTGAGGTCGTGACGCAACGGACGAAAGTAAAACCATTTTGGAATGTAATAGAATATAGATATACACCGTTAAATTTTGGACGTTTTAATCCCGTGGAACCCTCCACGAGATTAAAACGTCCAAAATTTATTAACGATTCGGTACATGAAAATGAAAACACTATCGATTTGTAAAGATAAAATTAAAAAATAAAGTACTTTTTTTTAACTCGAATTAATTTACGTATATCCGAAATTAATAAACGTATGTTCTTTAAGTAAATGTCAGCTGAGCGAAGCGATTGAACTGTAGGTAGTCAGTACGCAACGACCGACAACTACCTACAGGGTCATTGACTCGTTTACGCACATGCGTATATTAACTCGAATTTTAGAAAAAAAGTACTTATTTTTTAATTTTATCTTTACAAATCGATAGTGTTTTCATTTTCATCACGGGATTAAAACGACCAAAATTTAACGGTGTATAGCGGTGATGCATACTTATACGTATAATATAAACCTTCAATATAGGGTTTTAATAATAAACAAAATAAAAAGGTGTAAGATAGTGTTTGTTTAATGTGTGAAAACAAATGAAAGACGAATAAAATAAAAATTTAACAAAACAAAAAACCATTAGAATAAAGATACAAAATGTGGGTAGGTAAATCTCGAACGAGTTAGTATGAAATCTGTAAAATTGACCTGTGCTCCTTCAGTAGTAACACGGGCAAGAAACCAAAATAATGATTTTCAGATGAATTTATCACATGAATGTTAGATTTGAAATTTGGTAATAAAAAGAGAGTCTTACTAGACAAGACATACGAAATTACAAGCGTGTATATCAAGTAGATTTAAAGTAATGGAAAAGAATTTGCCTCAATGGTTCGTATAATACCACGGCCGGTGTTGCACCCTTTTCAATACAATATACACTGTCGAACATGGCCTACTTCCTAGAACAGTTATATGGTAAATATGCACCTGCAGTAGATGCTGGAAAATCCCTTTGTTTACGTCTAGGTACTGCATCTTATTCTACACCAAATACATATATGTATAGACTATTCTTCCTTCATGCCAGTTTTCTGTTTGGACCATATATGGCCGGCATGTAAAGTAGTTCATACTCTTTCTTAAATTATAAGTGTTTACTACTACTACTATTTGGGTTATTTTATCCTATGAACCAATATTTTAACTGTAACCCTATAATTACAGTTTTGAGCCGTTTGGGGCCGAATCTTCTTTTCAAGGAAATTTCATACTGGTTCGACACTTTGCGTAGCCAGAGGGCTGGCTCGTTCTTTGCCCAAAGAAATAACATTGCCTTTTATAGTGGCAATGTTATGCCAGTATATGAGATAGAATTGGATAAGTAATTCTAGTTTATCATATCATTAAACTTCTTACTCTTTCTCAGTGTATAACATTTAATGTAATCATATTGGTAGATAGGCAGGGTAGATATGCAAAAAAGAAATGCTTTGTATAAGTGTTGCCAAAGCCGTGGAACGCAAAAGAACACATGTGAGTTTTAGTCAGTAAAATTCTAACTCTCTCTTGTTCCACCCAGAGCAGAAAATATTCCCAAATCGGGCGTCGCTATCAAATAAATTTTATACAGAAATTCCCAGATCAGGCCCGTCAAAAAATCAGCATGGCCCTTTCGATGCTATAAAACATTTTTATATTGAAATACTCGTAAAAAAGGTCTGAAAACCTTATCTAAATTATTGTTTCATTCCACAGGGCTCCATTTACGACTGGGTGCAATACCACAGACTACACCACGCTCACTTCGCCACCGACGATGATCCTTATGACTACAACAAAGGTTTCACGTACTCACATTTACTGACTCGTCTAAGGAAACTAAGCCCACACCAGGAGAAATTAAAGAACGATATTGATATGTCGGACCTTCAAAAAGATTCGGTTGTTATGTTCCAAAAAAGGTGAGAATGAATTTAGACGATTTATAATAAAAAATAAAATAAAATAAAAACATTTATTTCAGAATATATATGTTAGTATTACATTCAAATGCATAAATTAGTCAATTAAGTTCAACCATTCCCAATCATTTCCAATTAATTAACTCGATTAATGTGTGGTGTGGATTTTTACAAATAGATAATAATGGGCATGCAAGTTGCGTCCGTCCATGCTGCTGATGGAACAAATCGAATCACAGTATAGTTCGATTTGTTCTCTACACTTTTCTGAAAAGGAGTTTTAAAATTGGATTACATTGACCCAAGATTTATTTATTGACTCGCTCAACTAAAGTTTAGAAGAAACTTAGTCCTTGAGTTTGTTACGCCTTTTCTTCTCAGTGGTGGTCATATTGATAACTGGGTTATAAATCAAAAACATTTCAAAATATTAGTAGACTTATTTACTGAATTGACAATGTCGCATCTGTTCATTTATTTGGTTTTGACTTTATTATTTTGCGTTTATTATGTATTAAATTCCTTTGATATCAGTATGTATGGGTCTAAACTTAAACTAAAATTTTAAAACTGTTGTTCCTAGCCGGTTGGAATGTACTTAATTTTGCATACACGTTTGGTTTGAATTACAATACACGATGACCACCATTCTAAATTTAAAATGGTGGACTCCCAAAGATGGCTGACCAAATGCTTTTTTATGCACCCCAGTAATACGTGTATCAAAATGAAAGGATTATGTAGTATGGAAAATTACTTTTTTTTTACTAATATTTACAGATTATACTGGGGTCTATACGCCGTGCTGTTCCTGCTGCTTCCTCTGAATGCTCCATTAGAGTACTGGGATGACACAGTTCTAAGCTCGGTGTTCATCATCGGCTTCCTTCGATACCTGGTCGTGCTCCATGCCTCTTGGTTGATCGAGAGCGCTATTTGCGTCTGGGGTCTGAGACCTGGCGAGAAGTAAGTAGCACTAGAGATAAGATGCTATTATGTTCATTGCAAGCTATTGAACGTTCCCATTGAATATATCTTATCGATTTGACGCATCATGGAGGAATCATGGAATATATCAACCCTAAAAGTATTTATGATATCATCGTTAAAAAAATGTAACTTATTAAAACTTAAGTTAGATAAATCTATATGCCGTAAATAAATACCTAATACCTAGTATTTTATTTCAGAACGTAGTCCGTATTATGTTGATAAATAATATAATCACATTATAAACTAAGTTAGCATATTAACACATTTTATAAATAGGTACTTTTTTTAGGTACTGAAGAAAAAATCCATTCATTATCGCTTAGAATGTTATTTTTTCTTAAAAGGCTTTTTTTGGTGGATAAAATCATCCAATGACATCTCCCCAAGGGCGGGAGATAGTGTCAGACTTTTACTGACTATTAGTCACCCACCCCGCTGAGAAAGCTTGAATGCCTAGTAATAAACCTTTATCGTATCGCTTTTTACAATTTCAGGTCGAAACGTACCGTAAAGTTTTATTTGGCCCTGGGGCATAATTTTAGGCCAAACTTATTACCTAACCAATAAAACTTAACACTATGTTTAGTATGTCTGTATTGGTTAACGAGTTTGATCCAATATTATACCCGGCGAGCCAAAGTAATACGACTTCACGGTAATAGATTCTTTTTTACATTATTTTTTCACGTCGAAGCCACCTTTTCTTTTCAAACGGTTCATTCAATTTCTATGTAGTTAAGTATTCTCTAAAATGTTAGCCAAAAAGATCTCGATATGTTTAACCTTTTTAATCTAAATTGTTTAAATTATTGATAGGTACTACCTGATAGTAAGCGATGATATGGTCGACGATAGGGTACGCTTGCCTAAAAGTACCCTATTTACTCTTGACTTATAGGCCCCTCGGTTGTGATTATTTAATGCATTTTATCGTTAACATCATTATTGCAATTCGTCTGTCTGTCTGGAATTCATTCATTACGTACTAACATCCCATTTAAGATTGTAATTCTGCAAAAGCGCTTTGAGGCTATTAGAACTGTTACAATTTTCCTGCCTTGCTATTTCGGCTTTTTGTTGCATTTGAGCTTTGAACAGATATCTTTGACGACACGGTTGGCGCAATGGTTTTTTTATGGTAGATAAAATCATCAAATGACAAATCCTGCCCTTGGGCGGGGCCGGAAATAGTGTCAGACTCTTACTGACTAAACACCTACCCTGTTCGTTGCCTATCATACCGGAGCCGAGCCTTCTTTTCAGAAAGCGGCCCTTGGCCCCAGTAGGCTTTGACCCTGCCTGCAGCTAGCAGGCTGGGCCTCTACGGTTTGCTGACAGCTCCTTGAGGCGCGTGGGAACAGTATGCGCCGTCGACGACTTGGGCTCAGTCCGGTCGGCTACCGGACGGTCGGACAGCGAGCTACCCATTGCTCGCCGTCCGCAAGTCTGCGCCTACGGTGGCCGAAAATCGGGATAGGAATCCCTGCGGCAGCTGGGGCGTGAGCGCCGTTGCCTTTGTCTGGTTAGCGCAATGGTTGAGCTTGATTCCCGCGCAGAGCAAATATTTATATGGCCCGTAGACAGTTGTTCCGGATATGTGTGTCTTATGTATGTGAGGTTACATGTTCAAAAAAAAACTCAAAACTCAAAATCGTTTATTTTACATAGGCTTACATGGGTACTTATCGTCAGAAGCTCGTGCACGGTTTCAAATTGGTCGTTTCCTATGGAGAAGAACCGGCAGGAAACTCCATAGTTACTCTTTTAAAAAAGTGATTGTTTCTACAATATTGTCATACTACAATATTAATAGATATGAGAGGACAATGTAGACCGGTCAGCTTTGTATCCAGCTTTGTTCGTGAATACACAGGAGTAATTATTAGTGTGGGGAAACGTAAACAAAAAAACTGAAAAAAAAAATGACATTAATAAACAGTTTTTATGAATATTCTGTTTAATTAATAGCTAGACGGTGCAGCTGATGTGGTGATGCCTCTTCACTCTGTAACCATCATCATCTTCTTGCCCTATTCTCATGTTATATGGGGTCGGCGCAACCCGTTTTTTTCTACCATTCTGCCACTTGTCATGCTATCACTAACTTTTCTTTCATATCACTCTTCACACAATCTATCCATCTTTTCTTTGGCCTCCCCCTCCCCTCCAACCATCCATATGTATACTCATAACCCTTGAATGTTACCGCGATTTACAAGTTTTTTTATGTGGGAAAATAGTCAACAAATAACTTCTGCTGCTATAGGTGGAGCGAGAGGGAGTGCCAGACTTTTACTGATTAAAACCCATTAGTGTTTCTTCAGTTACCCTTTGCGTTCCAGGGTCGCGGCAACTCTTCTGAACACTCCCGTACAGCATCCCTGGCAATTATGCTAAATACATGATAATTATTATTGTCGATTAACTATTCTTTGAGGATTAATTTCATTGTTAATTAAAGATTAAACCATTAAACTGCAAATATTAATCAGTAGGAACCTTGGAACTAATTGGGATAATTTTGTCCTTCCTAGCATATACACGACTAGCACTTTGCCCGGCGACTTCGTTCGCATCGTTCGCGAGAATGTTTTCATAAAAACATTAAACCGTATTTTGTGGGTAGTTTTGAATAACTAATAAATCTTTATTATTCATTTTAATCATAACTTGTGCTAAGTTTCAACTTTATCCCAATGAATAAGATTCTTCCATAATAACCTCTAAAACCCCCTAAAACATTTAAATGTCTTTTTTCAAAACTACCGTAGTGGTAACGGTAGTTTTTTACAAAAAGAATTTGAAATATTGGGTTACTATTTACGCTTTGTTACAGCTAGTAATTAAATTTTACATACAAAGTAATTTCCCTTTTTTCACTCCCTTAAAAGTATAATTCAAAAACCCCTTCTTTGTGCTCGCCTACATGATAAAAGGAAGCTTTATGCGAAATTTCACGTTGCTAAGCCCATTAGTTCCGGCTGTGCATTGATATGTCTGTCAGTTTCTCCTTTTACAAATATTATTGACAATGAGACCAAGCCTTTTCATAAAAAAAAATCCTTTGTACATATCGCAATCAGTGACATCCGTCTGTTGGCATATAAAAACACCGGGTCCATTATACAAAATATTAACATTGTATTTAACCCACTTGGAATCGTGATATTTATTTTTTCCGTGATTGATTGCCCCTGAAACACTCTGATGCTGTGTCATGATGGCCTACATTATCAGAATTCACCTTCATAATTTTATTTTCCTCTTATCTTCCTCTGTTGGTATATCCACCTTGTTTCTTCCATTTTTCACAAATGCTTTCATTTGAAAATGCTGCGGCTCGTGTCTGAAGACACGAGCCGCAGCATTTACTCAGGTTAGCAGATTAAGTGTTCCAGTTAATTGGCTACTTTCTTCCCATAGATTTCACAGATTTGATTATCTTCACCGTGAAGTAAACACAATTATTTCCTAATTCCTTCCTTCCAACGCACACGCACATGTTCTCAATTCTAGCTACGCTTTATTTACCAAATGAGTAAATAAAGCGTAGCGTGTTCCACAGGTATCTTTATGTCGTCAAAATACCTTCCTCCGCCATCTAGCGGTTAATTTACAAACATATTTATTTTCTTTGTACTATTCATCTCACATTTTGCTTTTAGAAAAGGCTTCTCTTTCAGTACAATAATCAGCAGGAGCTGAAATATTATCAAACTTAATATTACAAAGGCGATACGATTGTGTACCTATGTTTGTTACTTTTTTCATGCTCGAATGATTTAACGGATTTCGATAAAACTTGATACAAGAGTGGGTATCAAGGTTCACATAAGATAATTATGTCTACATAGCTTTTTATTCCAAGCGTATGTTCCCTTGAAATAATTTTCTACTATTACGCGATTAAAGGCGCTGGAAGCAGCTAGTTAATTTATAACTCCAAAATAGTTATAATATATTGATAAACAATGTCCAGCATTGGATATCAAAAGTCAAATATACTACATCGTGGTAACAGTTCTTTTCGTTCGATTGGAATATATTATACCCAATAGGATATATAAGATCCTTGATTATGCCCGAACTGTATGTACTTACCTGCTTAGCTACAGACAAAAAAATGACTATCGTGCAGTTGACTCCGACTGCTTCTTTTTTATACTGTCGCGATGAAAAATATCCTTTTTCCCAATATATGTCATGATCTTAACAAATCACGCACATAGGTGTGTTCCAAATCCGTTTAACATTCAGTCTTTCTTACTTGTTTCAAGCAGAATAAAACATTTTCTTGTCCCTGATCGCAAACAAGGCAAACACCTAATATTGTAAGCAATTCTGAAGTGGGTATTTCTGTTCACATATCGAGTTACAGACATTTTTCTGATAATATATATTGTCCTCGTAGTCAAGCAAGTATGCGTGGGCTGAGTCTTTTACACTTGCGAAATGGATAGATTTCTAATACCTATCGTATAACATTATTTTCTTTGATAGGTACTTAGTTTGCTGAAGAGTCATTGAGCAGGTATGATACGTATACGTAGCCATTATTAAAAGTATATTGAACAATAATTTTGACTGAATGAATGATATATTTATTTGCAAGAATATAGGTAGTTAACAAGCTCTTAGGATCTATGGGGTTTCACTAAGTATATTCGGCATTTCAGGCGTACAAATATTTAGTTTTTACATCTTTAGCATTAGGTCACATCTAGTTATAGTTACATACTTACTGTTACACATTTAGTTATAGCAAATTTATAAAATACAAATAATCATATCATCATTTAAACTTAAATAACAATTCATCCACTAAATTAAAATTAAATTCTAAACAATTGTAAACAAATAATTAATAATAAAAATACTTTCATGTCAATAAAAAAATAATAATTTATAGTAAAAATGATTTCATGTCAATAAAAAAAGGACAATAAAAATGATTACATGTCAATAAAAAAAAACTTTACAATTAAAATGATTTTATGTCAATAAAAAAACGATTTTATGACAATAATAAAAATAAAGTGTATTGCAGTGTTTTATAGTATTGCACGAACCTTTTATATTAGAATTTTACAAAAAATAAATAAATTAGTTTCATAAACTTTATCATAAGAGTCAATGACAGATTGTACCTAAAATAAATGACATTGGTAAAAAGGCCGTTGTTATAGTAATCCCTTGACAAATTAATTAAATAAAAAACCGGCCAAGCTCGTGTCGGGCCGCGCACAGTTTAGGGTTCCATAATACGAAGGCACGAGAAAGGATATAATATATGTTAATTACCACGGAAATATTCATTGAGTTAGTGGTGTAACTGCTAATACCGATTAAAAACGGGTTCACATAATACTATGGTAACTGAAGACGGGGTTATAAAATGCGACTTCACAAGAAAAGTTCTCAAAAATATTATTTATTAGAATACCATAGCATATGTTCGGAAGTATAGTTGTAAAAATTTTAATAAGCGTCACATATTAATGTCAACACTGCAGTATTACTGTTATAGGTATAGTCTTCGATAAAATTTCTAAATATTGTGCGGACTAGAATACTATTGTAAATTACCTACTTACAAAACCTGCAACACGGTTGAGGCATTTACGTTATCTACACGGACAAGTCTTTTTATAGCTATACCTTTACACGCGAGTTGAAATATACAATATTTATTATTTATCTATTTAAACTTCATGTACTGTACAGTAGTAGTACAATATTAGGTTTACTCAGGCACATACACCAAAACCTTGAAGGAGTGTCTAATCCTGATCTCTTCGTTGGTATATAAATAACCAGCTTCGGCCAGCGGCATAAAAGTGGATTTTTTCCATGCACACTTTGATTTCCGATTTCGTCCCCTTAGTGAGTTAATTTTGGAAAATCCGTTCTTAATGATTGCCTACGTCATAAAAGGAAACCTTGTGCAAAATTCATGCTCTTAGTCCCAGCAGTTTTGGCTGTGCGTCAGTCAGTCAGTCAGGTTCCCATTATAAATATATAGGTGATCTTATTTTCCCATAACTTGACATATCTACTACCCGTTTTAAACAAATAACGGCGTCATTTAATTTATGTCGGCGAAAATTATTGAGTTTAATTTTTTTTTTTTATAATTTGGGTGTCTATTACTATTAAACTAATAGAGCCAGTTTACTAATTTTCCTTCTTATTCCATTATATATATATTTATCGCGAATATTTTTTCATACTTTTCTGACCAACAATATAACTTGTAGGCTTGGCTTGTAGAGAGTGAATTCATCATTTGAATTTGACTATAGGATAAACGAGATTAAATTCCCACTTTACGTGTAAGGTACCATAAAAAATATCAAGATTGTATTTTACCACTTTTTGGCATTACTAATTTATATCTTTATACATATACAAGTACATACCCATGCAATATTACAGTATCCTAATATTAACATTGACTAATTGAATTATACACGTAATCTCGTGGATAATGTTTCAATGTGAATGGCTGATAGTGTTTAATCAAACGGAAAACATGGACGTAACCAAGTTCTAATGACTTTGAACCTGTCAACTGTTTAGACTAAAAATGGAACCCTATTACTAAGACTCCACAGTTTTGGCTATGAATTACGTGAATTTTACCTATTGGAGACGGAATAGGTAAAATTCACGTAATTCATAGCCAATATTGACAAAAACGAAGTTTAGGGTAACTTAGTTTTTGTCAATATTAAAAAAAAACTCAATAAGTGCGAGTTGAACACGCACACACAATGTTTCTATACAAACTGACTTATGTAAATAAATCAATTTCCGAATCGAGCCTCCAAGATTTCTCCGAATCGAGTTTTTTTTTGGTGACATAACTACAAATTTTCAGTTTTCAGATTTATTCCTATACTTGTACCTTAGACCTGGCTTTATGCGAAATTTCAGGGTTCTAGGTCAATGGGAAGTACCCTATGAATTTTAGTTAGGTTTTTTGCGACATAACCGGCCATATCTTTTTTTGCGTAAACAAGGCGTAAACTTAGAAGTTTGATGTTTTCACAAGTTCAAGGGACCGCAGAACTGAGTATATGATTTTAATTTTAACTCGACACGTCCTCGTTTCTTCGAGATAAAGGGTCTTGACAGACAGACAGACGAAAAACAAAATGATCCTATAGTTACCTATAGGATTATTTGGGTTCCATTTTTTCCTTTTGAAGTACGGAACCCTAACCGGCCATCTATTAGTGATCTGTAAAACGTTTGGCATTTTTTATTTAGCTATCCCCACGTTTGATTAAAACTGTGTTTGATTATGGAATAATTTAGTATAATTTTAAACATTTGTTTAAATAATACATTTAATATTTTATTTATTAAACATTCAAATATTTTAAAGTTATGTAATATTACTACTAAATAACTAAAACGTTTACATTACTCATGGTTGCAAAAAAGCGTGGTTGACCCCTTCTCACTTGGATGTCTGTAATTAGCAGTGACCTAAAGAAAGCTCAAGTTAATGACTCGACGACCGAGAACCGAAATGTCTGGCGAAAAAGACGAGGAGAGCCGACCTCTAATGAAATGGGATAAAGCTCGGCAAAGAGAGATTCCAATTAGTTGCACAGCACTAATGAGTTTTTACTTAATAAACCACGAGGTTTGATTTCAATGCAAAGTTACAAAAGTTTATGTACACAAAGATTTTTGAAAATGAAGATTAAATATATCTTCATTAGAAATCGATATTCAAAAATTAATTTGACCTGGTAGCCAAATTCTCCTTTTCGCCACAACACACCCGTCATCATTTCAACCGAAAGATGTCCACTGTCGGACATAGCCCCCCAAGTACCTCCACATCGACCGATCCATCTGATTACTGCGACCCTCACAGGACACCGTTTCACCTTGTGAGAAGCCTTCCACCGCTGGTCACTGTTCCTGTCATTGAGTCTTGTCTATGTGTGTTAAGTTTTGCGATTACTGCAACCTGACCTAACTGGTTCTCCAGCAGATATCTTCATTCCTGATTTGATTACACAAAAAGCCTCCGAGCATCCTTTCTATTGCTCTTTGGGTGACTTTTAAACCACAGCCACAGCACAGCCACCAAAAGCCCACAGGGCCTCATCAGAAGGTCACCCTGTGTCATGGTGAAAATTGAAAGCTGATATTTGGTCTTATCGTCGGCCTCTTAAGGCCACTTGAGATATTATGCCATATCTAACTCCTCTTGCCATTTTGATTTCGAAGTTAAAAACTTGTCAAACTTGAACTAACTTTTAAGCTAAAGTTTCTTTTAAATTCTGAACGTTAAGTTTGACAAGTTCTCAACAAATTCGCAATTCCAATGACGGAGGTATGGTAATGTCTTCCTACATCTTTTGTTTCAGATCTCCACCCGACTCTAACGCTGTATTTATTTTAAACAAGACTTTCTGGCCTCACTACCATTACCTCGTCCCGTATGACTACAAATCTGGAGAATATGGAACTTACGGTAAGATCTCTATCAATAATCACCTACATCTTAGACATTAAATCTACTTTTAACTTCATTCAATGAAAATTTGTTCGTCTAATTAAATCAATGCCACGGTTGAGCGATTACCTACTGCACTGCGCGTCGCGGCTGGTTTCGCTGGGACCAAATATTTGTATGGACTTCTTTAGGGAATGAAGAAATCCAGGGTTGGTTGAAAGACAAGCTTTCAACGTGCTGTGTCATATGTTTAAATTTGCAAACGCCTGTCAAAAAGGAACCGCAACACCACAATTAGTTGACAACTCGCATATAGGAAATAGCACATCATGCTATAATATTTATAATAATTTAGCGACCACCAACGTCAATACCAATACTACATTTTTATAAACTTTATACAACCTTATTTTTAGTATATGACGTAGTAGACGTCTAGTGAGTGACATCTTTGCCACAAATATCATTTTTATATATATATTTTTTACAGATTCTGGCTGTTCAACAGCCTTCATCCGAGTCTGGGCAGCACTAGGCTTGGCCACAAACCTGCAGGTAATAGAAACCATCACCATACAGAAGGCACTAGCTGATGCTGCTAGAACCAAGAAGGATCTGAAGGCCTGCATAAACGCAGCTGTCACCAAACAAACGGTGCCTGAAGACCATTATCTTAAAAGAGGATAGTCTTTAGTGTTACTTGTAATTAATAATTTAGGTTTTATTGTATGCAATTATAATAAATCTATGTTTAGTAATAGTTGTTTTTTTGCCTATCCTGAAGAGAAATGGACTGTCCAAAAAAACTAGTATTTACACTATAAAGAAGGTTTTAATGTCAACACTCTACAGTAATAATTATAAATGAATTCATGCGCTTATTTTCTACTGCGATTCCACTAAAGATGTGCTAAGCTGCATAGCTATGGATAAGTCTAATATTTACTTACAGCTGTAATGCAGAACAAAGTTCAATGAAGCTACTTTTTTGTTAAAGAATTCAAACTATAACTGCATGCTGAAGATGTGAGCCAAGGACTGACGAGAGTTGTAGATAGCTTTGCAAAGTAAGGAATCCCCTCCTAGCTGATCAAGAAAAGTATCACGCAAAACTCGCATCGTGAATCTTCATAGTCCATCTTCCTTACACAGCTTAGAAGTTTGGCTCTAGTAGTGGAACATGACCCATAATGTTAAAGCTTAATTTCACTTAGCTACCTCGCTCGTCTTTTGGGGGACCGCAGCCTTATTTGAGCATAAAGCTGCGGTCCCCCAAAAGACGAGCCACTGTGTAATCCTATGATTACTTTTAAATGGATTTGCTTAATTTAATCGCTACTACTTAGCATCTTTGTGACCTACGGACGAACTCTGTAATTTAATTTAAGATCATTGTCAGCAGTCTTGCGACATAGGTCAGAATTAATGCAGCAAAATATTTATTATTCTACGATAACAGTCAGCCAAAAATGTCTTCAACTCTTTCCGATTCTTCCAGCAATATTCTGCCAAACCTGAAACAATATTTTCTGACTCTTGAAAATGTCACAGCTATCTTTAGTTTTGATATAAGAAAAAAAGAACATTGCTTATTTACCACAGAAAATTCCTATTTATACTACTAAAATAATTCTAACCAATATATGGATAGAATTATTTTTAAATTATAGTCCCGTTTATTACAATCAATTTGTTCCGTATTAGAGTTTATTACTAAAACAAGTAATAATAATTTTATATGTGTATGAATGATCTACGTAACTAATTATTTATTTAAGTTTTACAACTACTTAAAAACAAATAAATATTAGAACTTAGTAGGTATATATACAAATTAAAAATAATAAAATGTACAAACGGGTACAAAAAGAACTTATTGGACATAAAAAAATTCATCCACATCGATATCAATGGGAAAAGTGCCCAGAACGCTGGCAGCATTGTCACGTTGGATGGCAATGCTGATTCGTTGACCGAAGAAAAGCCCAGCCCTCTGATCACACGAAGAGTCGACTGTGTATTAATTATGAAATTATTTCAACATTGTAGTAATTAAATTGCTTTCTATACTTCTGGACGGAACTTGTTTTTATTTTCTTTTCAGATTTTTTATAAAAGTATTTTTTATTTTTTAAATTAATTTTCCAACAAGGAGCTGGTCGGACAATTTAGTTGTCTTCCTTAAGATTTGGCATGAAGTGGTTCAAAGCCGGTAGGAATACTGATATTTCAAGAATCCAATGTAGTGTTGATGTTGTTTTAGTTGTCATTAAAATCGAGCCTGAGTCTCCTTTTTTTCTCCTTATTAACGAATGAAAATGTATCAAATTCACCCGATATTTAAGGATATTTTTACCGAGCGTGTAATCCTCTGATTGATCCAGTTGCGAGTAATGTAAATAACCGGTAATGTAAATAATAATTTGCTCTCTAAGCTTCTAGAGATTTAACCAAATATGAACCTCGGGGTATTTGGTTATGTTTACATTTTTATTATAACACTGTAATATTTGATGACATAAAACGGCACCTGGCCTATATTTTAGGTGTATTACGATACATCCTTTTACTGATCCTTAATAAATCTCCATCATTTCCTGTAGAAATAAATGTGATACACAAATCATAATTTTACGAAAAATCAATCATCATCATTTTACGAAAAATCTTCTAGAAACCCGAATTCTAAGAAAGATTCTCACTAAAAAAAACCAATTTAAGAACTGGAGATAGACAGTATGCAGGTGCAACCTTTTTAGAGACTCCTTGTTCCCGACCTTGGCCCGCCTCCTTCCGTTGTTTATGATCAAAAGTGCAAGTGGTACTTACAGCCGGTTCCAAAATATGTCTTGCGGATTACCTTGTGATGTCTTGCCTCAGTCGATTTTAAGAAATACGGCAATGACGTCAGATAGCAGATGGTCATCGCAACTTGCTCGTGCCCTTATGATAGGGCCCTGACATTATCGTCGACATCGAACGAAATTAAAGACTTTAAGGGTCACATGTTTTAACATCTTCTCATTAAGTGTTTTTTTTTAAAGAAGTTAAGTTAAAAAAAGGACCAAAAATTACCAAGGCTTTGGAACACAAAGCGCAACTGAAGGAACACAGGTATTTTTTTATTCTTCATGCAGGTAAAATCATCCAATGACATCCACCCTTGGGCGGACCGGGAGATAGCGCCAGACTCTTAATGACTGAAAACCTACCTCGTTCCTTCTTTGCCTCTGTTCCAGGGCCCTGGTATACATTTTCACAATATCCCAAGGCCCCAGGGTTTTTTTTTTTGGGTAGGCTTGGGTTTTAGTCAGTCAAACCTTAACACTCCCTGTCGCTCCGCTCGGAGTGTGAGAAGATTTTTTTATGATTTCTTAACTCAAAAAAAGGAACTAAATGATAATTTTCTGATTCCGTTACTATAATCAGCGTTACTGAGATCATTTAGATTACCTTTTCAAATAACCACAATAACTTTATCATGCCCACTTATCATTGATTTACCTAAAAGCAGAGACGTGATGAGTCCAACGATAAGCAAGATGAGGGCAGATCGTACGTCAGTAGCTCTGGCGGAGGCGAAGCCGGGAGGTGGCGCACACTGAGGCATGTCGGGAACTAAGGCGGCTTCCAGGCGAGCCAGCGCGCCGCCACTGCGCAACTGCAACAGACTAATACAGAATTTATCAGTAACAACAAAGCCCAGCTGACTGGCCGGATCTAGTGTTTAGTGGCCCTGAATGCTACTCCGGAGATCGTGGGTTCGATTCCCACACAAGACAAATGTTTGTGTGATGATCACAATCGTTTGTTCTGTATCTGCTGTTGTCTATTACTCATATCACAAGCTCTACTTAATTTGGTATTAGATGCGTTGTGTGACAGTTGTGAGATATTATTATTATAAGTTAAAATCAGAAATTGTATGGGCTTCGGTAATCTTGATGTTTCCAAATAAACACGAACTTTACATCATCATCTTCATACCCTTGTCCTATTTTACTTGGAGTCGGTACAACATGATTTTTTCTTCCCTTCTATCCTATCATCCGTCTCGGTATCACTGACTTTTCTTTCATATCACTTTTCATTCAATCCTTTCATTTTCTTTGGCCTTCTTTTCCCTATCTACCCATTCTTAGGAACATTTTTCCAAATAAAGCCCACGGAAGCTAAGCTTCTAGGTAGTGTACTGCGAATGGGTGGAAACTGCATTATTATTTTTATTTTTATTCTGTACGTAAGACCATAAAACAGAATTCAATTATTTAACGTCACATTTCTGAGTAGTATAATGTCGAACGTATATTCCGTCGAACAAGTGCATATCGAAGAAGGGTTCTGTCGAAATAGTGTTCTTCGAAGGTGTGCATGATCGAAGTTTTTTCTATCGGACTATTGCTGGTCGAATATATATTCTGTCAAAGCTAACTAAACTAGTGATTTTCGAAATTGAGACTGTGCCGAAATAATTAACTGTCGAAATTCATAATGACACTCCCATCACCGCCAAGTCAAGTATCGACTTTAGCGTTTTTGCACTAAATTGATTTTCAACTGACCAATGTAATAAATAAAGTATGTGTGGAAAAAGAAAATGGAGGATATGAGTTGCCATAGAAATGGGACTGTGACTTTTGTATCATATAGTTTATTGTTTTAAAAGTCTCATAATGACCCCTAATTTACAATTTCAAATGTAGGTATATAAATCTAACTTCTGCTAGCAGCTTAGCCCGTGAAAAATTAAAAAAATATTCCAAAAAAAAAGAGCACACTCCTGAGACAAAAATAATTATGTGCTATTCCACGACATGATCTACCCATGTACCTTCAGTCGAAATCTGTTCAGCCGTTTGATCGAGAGGGAGTAACAAACATACACAGGGCGTTTTTTTTTTAGGAATAGTGGTATATTAATGTTAAATATTAGAAAATACTGGCAATACTCATCATTATGAACAACGTTTACTATGGGAACAATCCTGAAATGGGGAAAAAATAAATAATTTAAAAAAATAATTTTTTTTCTTTATAGTCGTCGCCACTAATTGTATGAGTATATGAACTGTGATAGGTACCTTCAGGATTTGTACTTGGCGTAAGTACATATTATTGAGCGTTTGCATGAAGTTTTCTCTCTGTCATGTTACCCTGGTCAGGAATCCTAAACAATATTTAAAAAGATTTTTTATGTGAAAAATCATCCAATAAATCCTCTTGCTCTGGATAGAGTGAGATGGAGTGGCTGGCTTTTACTGAGTAAAACTACCTGTGTTCCATAGATCTTCTATCACTTCGAACTCGTAATACTCAAAAATATCATTTTTTTCGATTACTTACGTTTGCAGTTAGATAATTGATTATGATGTATTCCAATGTTCGGGAGAATCTTTTTCAGGTAAAAAGTTAAGCTTGTCATCATCAACCGATCGTCCACGGCAATGCCGTCTGCTGGCGCTGTCGTTAGACATCTACGTGAACAGGTAGGTAGCAGGACGCGTGACGCAAGATGAAAGGTAGGACATGGTCTGCGAAACACCACACGAACCAAAAGACCACCTGGGGAGATGGTCTTGGCTGAGTTCAACCTGGGTGCGAAATCGTAACTTGATGAAACGGAGGTTTGATGAATCCAAAGGTCGCATTAGTCGATTAAATTCAACAAGCAAGTTAATATATTATCATTCACAAACGTTAATTCAGCAACATGAAATGCGGTCAGTAAAATCTTTGCCGGAAATCAAGAACTCAATGTAGGTACCTATTTAATTAAATATCTATCGATATTTACTTATGTTTTGCTTTCAGATACTTACCTACTTAAACGGTGTGTTGCACTACGCTGTCCGAGTCACGTAAGCACTTTTCGAGAAAACAATCTCTCGCGATAAAACCAATGAAACCCTTGATAACTTTTACTTAATTTACACTATTACATATAACAAAATTTTTAAAGGACACATACTATAACTTAATAATATGCACAAAAGATTTTGGAACAAATTTACATTCGGCGGCCTGCCTCATAAAAAAGAGAGGATGAAAATATTTTTATAATCTACTTACGGTTCCATTCCCAGAGGATAACCAACGGAGTCCTTTCATTAAGTAAGTCAGTCTGTCTTCATAAGAAGTTTTGTTAACGGTTAAGCTTGTACTTTTTTGTTATATTATAATAAGCTCGAATGTAATTTAAACTTACGAGAGTAGGGTTGGTCTAGCATAAGGCGACTGCCGTGGTAGAGGAAAGGCGAGATGCGCCCGAGTGGAGTGCACCGGGAGCTCCCTCACCGCGCACCGCCCGCGAGCCTGACTCAGAGACCTGTACAACAAAACCACATCGTTATCTATCTGGATTTTTCTCAACTGTTGGGGTTGGCTTCCAGTCTTTGTTTTTTGTTTGAGATCCGCAAGGCTCGACGAGCAATGAGTAGCTCACCCGTCCGATAAGAACCGTACCCGAGTTGTCAACGGCGAGTATTGTCCACGTACGCCTGAAAGAAATGTCAGCAAAACCGTAAGGCCAACGGGGCCGAAGGGGAATTTGCGAAAAGAAAACCCGTGGTCGTGGAACACTGAACATGGGCAACTGACGGACACATGTATTGTTTTAGCAAGTAAAAGTCTGAAACTAGGGTGGAGCGAGAGGACTTCCGCTCCACCCTAGTGTGGGAGAAATCAAAAAAATATTTACCATCTCAAAAAATAAAACTAATGACGCTTCATATCATAATATTTAGCTTACAATGTTCCTACACACATCTCATAATTTCATAGGTCATCATCATCATCATTTCAGCCCAAAGATGTCCACTGTTGGACACAAGCCTCCCCGAAATGTCACCATAATGAACGATCCTGTGCGTCTCGCATCCATCGGATTCTCGCAACCCTAACCAGGTCCTCGTAAAGATGTACCTAAATATATGTTTCTAGTGACTTATTCCTCTAAAAGTACACGACATATAAAGCTTTTATTCAACTTTTGGATTAAAATTCAATCTCAATATAACACAGAACTGAACAAAAGTTACAGAGATAACCTAAAAGCTTAACTACCACTCTAACACACTCACTATATGTATATCACTCTAACTGTAAAGGCTTTACTCGCGGTTCGTTGGTGCTGATCGACTAGCGAGTAAAACAGCTTTGAACGACGAGCCGAGTAGGAAATGAAGCAAACACGACAGCAAATGAACAAGCTGCGAGCCAGGCTCGTCGTTCGTATTGCAATGATACACCGGCGAGCTATACCGACGAGCCATAAAACCGTAGTTTTACTTGCCCGTCGATCAGGGCCTTAATGTGTGTTCGGTTGTACATTCCTTCCTAGCGCACCTAAACTAGTCGGTGATATTTATAACAATAGTGACGCATTGTATAATACTATCATGCAATTATTAACCGACTTTGAAAAGGAGAAGGTTTTGTGCAACGATATCCGTGGTTGTGCATTTATATCCTCAAGTGCGAAATTTCACTTTCACATAAATGAAGTTTACTGTAAGAAAATCCCGTTGTGGGTTAAGCTCGCCTGTGTTTCTGTCTTATTTTTATTTATTAATCTACCGACAAATACTCAAAGAAGAAAATAACAAATACAGAGAGAAGAGCAAAGGTACTACTTATTTCTACCACAATATCTTCTAGCAGACCTGCGACAGGAGAGTTGGATGACGAATGTAGAAACAGTGATGAGATTTTTTATTGTTTTATAAAATTCGTATATACAATAAAGAATATATTAATATGACGTGCATCAAAAACGAACCAGCCTTGAATTGTAAGTTCTGAGCAAAAGGCCTTTCCTAAAAAGAAATAAGAAGAAGACATTGATAATCACGCTTTCTCGATGATGCTTTGATGATTCCAAACAAATCTAAACCAACCCTAAAAGTCAAAATTCAAAAATATCTTGAGAAAAACATGAATCGTTTTCACATGAAACGGTTTCTACTTAAAGTTTTATTTGTACCCATCCAACATAATATCATTTACCTTAACGTAGATCTCGCTACTCTTTGTCCGGCAAAGAAAGCATAGTCCTGCCTCGCAGCTCTCGCCAGCCCTTCTTCAGCCGATGTTACTAAGTTATCAGCATCAGAATATCCGCGAATGTAGAAAGCATTCAACTGTACGTCTTTTGTGGACTGCAATGAAAGGAATAAATCACTTGTGAAAACATTTTCGAAGCGGAGAACATTATTTCTCTAAGCTACGAGTACCTTTAAGTCGCAACACTATTCAAATTCTATCGTAAGTTTACATTTTCATAGCTTTACCATTGATAGAGTCGCCCGGACCAGTCTAGTAGAAAGGGCCAGATGTCTCTTTATATTAAAAAATAAAGGGATATTTCGGCAAAATCGTATACTTATTTATTAATGAAATAGCTGATAAGTCTGTAAATCATACTAATCAAATGATAATTTGATGTCTTGTGATGATTGTCTTTCATTTCTCTTTATTTGTCTGCATGCATGTTATTGTTACTGGGATTATGTACCTAATTATAAAATGTACCACGTCTTGCGCCATATAAGACCTCCATATTTATATTGTATAATCGGGATCGGTCCTGTCTCTCCTAAGCTCAGGTTGCTTTGTAGCCTATTTAGGAGTACAGTGCTTCACCCGCTTACTAGATTCTTGTTTTACTCATATATGTGCCTATTATATCCATTTGTGTAATCTGGTCCTTGTAAACAATAAATAAATTTTATTTATTATTATTATTATTTATTATTATTATAATTATTTTTAACCAACTTCGAAAAGGACGAGGTCCTATGTTCGGCTGTAAGCATGTATTTTTTTTTTTTATTTATATTCATCAGATATCTAGGTCAATTATGGACCGATTTTGATTTCTTTTTTGTTTTGATTGAAAGGTCTTCCGAATTGGGCCCATAATTCTTTTTGATCTGATGATGAACTTCGAAGATATGCAACGAAACTCTTCGAAAAATCATAGCAGAACTGTCGTTTTAATACGTATGGCCACCGATATCTCGGTCAATTGTGGACCTGATTTTGAAATATTTATTTTGTTTGAAAGATTATACTCCCGAGTTGGTCCCATAGAAATATTGTTTTGATCTGATGATGAACTACGAAGATGTAGAACGGAACTCTTCAAAAACCATAGAAGAACTGTCGTAGAACAAGTAAAATTGCTTTGTTGACACATGTGACGTGGGTGGCTGACTAAAGTAAGAAGGGGAGGGGTTACAAAGAAGAGCCGGAACTTTGTAATAAATCAGTGTATCCTAGCCGTGTTTGGTATTATTAGAATTGTCATAATGATTTGATGGTGGAACCGAATGGCGAAAGGTACCTATCTATTTAAGTTTGGCTGAGGGGTACTACAACTAAAAAGTGTGAAATAAAAAACTTTTTACAAAAAAAATACAACTGACTTCAAAAAAATACCAAAAAGTGCAAAATAACTTTAATTTCGGGAGTCGGTGTTTCTATAACAGTTTGTTCTCTTTGTTATTTAACACCGACTTCCAAAATTAAAGTTATTCAAAACATAAAGATTTCTTAACAAAGAAAATACAGCGTAAAATAACCATCTTATTTAACTTAGGTACCTATAAGTACATAATTAGCTAGTTTAAAACTATTTCTTGGTACAAATATTAATGTTGTAGTTGGCGTAAATGTTTAGATCTCACACTAAACGCCCACACACGTATATTTCGACACTCTCAAAGGAATCAAAATTAACGGGTTATTTCTCTTGACCTAGAACCCTGAAATTTGGCATGAAGCGAGGTGTTATAGTGCACAAGTAAAGGAATAAACCAGAAAACTAAAAAACTTTTTTCGATTCGGAAAAATCTTCGAGACTCGTTTCGGGAATTGAATTATTTACATAAGTTGATTGGTACAGAACTCTCAGTGCGCGAGTTCTACTCGCACTTGTCCAGTTCTTTTTCCTTTTGAGGCAAGAAATTATAAAGAAAGAAGTCCCCGTCTTGTAATAATATACCAATAAAATCTTACAAATTGAGAAATAATTTGACGAAAAGAAAATAAAGGTTAAACATGCCTGCGAGGGCGGTCTAAGGATGGGTATAACATTCCAAGATTCCTCCGTGCCTCGGAAAGCACTTTAAGCCGTTGGTTTCTGCTGTCATTTGTAGATCTTAGACAGTGGTTATACATAGGCAGAAGCCAGGAAATCGGAAAATACCCGTCTTGACAAAGGGTAAGGGGGTACAGTAAGGGTAGGGTAGGATAGGGTGGTGGAGGGTAGTGTAATGTTGACAAGGCTGACAAAAAGGTGCTCCCTCACCGGGAGCATTTGCGTGTAATGTAACGTTACAGATTTGAGCATTACTTTGAGCGTTATTGTAATGATACAAAACGGGCATACATCAGTGAAGGAGAAGAACCGAGCATTACAATGCGCACCTTGTAATGATACAATGTGTAATATCTTGATACAACTTGTAACATCAATGCATCGATAAATTAAATGAAATGCTCAAAGTCTAATCTATATGTTACATTACACGCAAATGCTCGTTAGTCAGGGAGGTATTATTGTAATGTAATGCTCAAAGTCGAATCTATGTTACATTACACGCAAATGCTCGTTAGTCAGGGAGGTATGTAATGTAATGCTCAAAGTCAAATCTATAATGTTACAATACACGACCTTTATGCTCAAAGTCGAATCTATAATGTTACAATACACGTGAATGCTCCCGGTGAGGGAGCACCTAAATGGCACGGGCCCTCCATCCGACGGGGCCCCCCGATCCGAGAGGACGCGGGCCTAAAAGAAGTAACCAATCTATTTTACAAAAAATTTTACATTAAATCATAACGTGACGATTTTTCTCAGTTTTGCCACGAGCTGATGATATAGTTACGCAATAGTTAGCAAGCTTATCAGTATTATTTACAAAAAAATACTGATATTGTGTGGTTAAACAGGGAATCGACTAAAACATAGGAAAAGTAATAATATAATGTGAACGTAAACATAATAATTACGGTTACTTAAATTTATAAACATTCAGAGGTCGTTTTCTATAGTACTCGTGACAATACGGGAGAACCCAATGGGAGTGACACCCAAAAAATAACGACCAAGAATAAAATTAAAAATAAATGCACACATCAGCCACCTAATTTGTAGTGCGGAAATGTATTAAATTATACTTGCAATAATAACAATATAAAGCTGAATTCATGTATAATATGTGTACTTTACAATGCCAACTTACGCGGCAAAATATTGGCATTGACCTTGACATTTATTTAGCCCCGGTTTCGTGAAACTTCAAGCTTTTCCAAATTTCTTTCGACCTAAGTAATTAATTTGGTTTCAAGGAACTAATTCGTTAATAGAGCCTTTATTTGTAAAGGGACGTCATTAAATAACTTCTCCCGCTCTGGAAGGGGCCGCGATTGCCGTGGTTGGCAGTCTGGGTCGGGCTCGCGGCGGATGGAGCTTAAGAATGTCCGATCCCTCACGCGTGCGGCGCGGTCTTCTTCGCTGTCATTACTGCTTAGCAGAAAGAGGCGATCGCCTGCTATTCCCTCTCGCTCCAGACCATAGCCTGAACCACGAGCTAATGCTTATTTGACCTCCACAGAACATAACCCCAACACCAGAATAACTAGGTAACCTTTGGCAAGATTGGTGTCAGATTTTCAGGCTATCCGTAACGAATTTAATTCTGTATGCACACAAAAGTGCAGAGTGCAGTTTCATGCTTTACGCATTTTTTTAAACGTCAAAGATCTATTAATGAAACTTGGAACCCGTTTGCACCCGTTGGTTCCGGGCTTCGCGAGATGCCCGGGTTCGGGAGAGCCATTGCTTAACGTGTTTTCCGAAGCACGGAGGAATCTCGATAGTTTATAATGGACACCCATCCACAGAAAGACCTTCACAAACCTTTCTTAACCTCGTGATTGAATTGGAGATCATGCGACTGCTACTACTTAGAGACGAGCTCCATCTAAAGAGGTCTACTCACTTTTTTCCAAATAAATGAACGTCTGAATTCTAAAAATAATAATGGTCGTTAAAATTAATGAAAACCCCTATTCAATAAAACCTTGTGCGTCGCTAACCTTTTTGACACTTGTTTTGGTTTTATAATACGTTTTTAATTGTCAAACGCGCCAAAAAATTCACGGTCTGTGATTTCGAACAATTAGTTAGCTAGTTAGATCATTAGTTATGGCTATTTTGTTAAAAATAAATAGGTACGTTCAGAGTGTATAAAGAGTATGCATTAGTAAAGATCAATTATCGTAAAGTATGTCGTAAATTGTATTCATGTTCAGCAGAATCTTAAGTTACAAAGTTGTCGACAGACAAATAATTGAAAGTTTATTCATATTACAGCGAAAGTTGAACACAATCAAGAATACTTATTCTTTTCGTACGTTAATTCGATGTGTTCATTTTCCATACAATATTGATCATCTCTGAGCTACTTATTCCTCCTACAATTAATTTCTGTATCTACCCTCTTAGATTATAAGATATTGTGATAACTCACGGTGCTCGGTGCTCCGACGTGAACACACAATTTTATTTCAATGACAAATTACATTTTTTTTTTTGTTAAAACAAAAGAATAAAATATACCTAAGTAGCAGGACATAGTTCGATTAATTGAAAACAACAAAACCCAATTTCACTATAAGTCTTCGTAATTTTTTTTAGGCTTCACAAATTCATTAACCAAGTTAACAAAAGCTATGGAACGACATTGATTCTTATTCTTTTGATGTAGATTCCCAATATTACAGGTTGGGTTTGCTGTCGTTTTAAAACTCATAACAGGCATCACCATCAACGTCAAATCGTATCGTGCTACTTTGACGGACCGGTCACTTGACGGTGACATGACTGTTGCGTGTGCAAGGCTCACCATAAGGTACATCTGGTCAGCACCATTCCGTATATACCCGATCTTGAAGTTAGGTGAGTGTAGCACGGCAGCTATAGTATCGACACTGGCCACTCTAACTGAGAGCACAGAGGTTATGAAGGCGGCGTACGCGTTGTATGTCACTACGGCGAATAGCAGGCACACGATCAGCAGGACACTGCCTGACGGGTTGGTGGGCGTCCATGTTCCACCTGCAGAGAAAACCAAAGAAGTAAAACAAATGAATGACACTTGTCGAGTCGAAACTTCAAAGTCTTGAGCATCTAATGGCAGATCGCCAAACTGTCACAGATGGTCACAGATGTGATGCAAGTTGTCAATGTCTCTATCACCCAAGTCCCTGAGCACTTCCGCTATTATCAGATCTGGTTCGAGGGCTTTTTTGCTGTTTACATTTTTTTTTTATCTAATAGAAAAGAGTAACATCACAAAGTTAATTGCAACTTAGTTTTTAAATATGTACCCAAGTAGTTAGATATAAATATTCATAGTTGCTCAATATTGAAGTCATAATGTGCATGTATTTTGTTTTTAAAAAATTAATTATAAAAAAGCGAGTTCAATATTACACAAAAGATTATTTTTTCTCGAGTACAAAAAAATTGAGAAGCATTATAATTGATTTAATTAAATATAAAATTACTGTTACGTGACTAGGTACATATCGAGCCATTTAAGAAAGTAAGTCACACTGCGCTTTTTGCAGAAAGAAGTTTTTTTCCTTTTGTAATTAAAAAGTATTTTTATGACATATTGTCACTGACACTGCGCTTTTTGCAGAAAGAAGTTTTTTTCCTTTTGTAATTAAAAAGTATTTTTATGACAATATGCTAAAAATACTGAAACAAACTTTTACGGAATACACATTAATCTCATATGAATTACACCATGAATATTCGACTCAAGCTTAACCGGAAATGTTGACGCGATCTTTTGTATAGCCAACGACAGATATCATTAATATAGGTATCATATTCTCAAATATTCTTTAGTTGGTGCCTGACGTTAGGAGAAGACTGACAATTAAAATCATCTTTTGATGTAAATTAAATAAAAATACATTTTATTTCACACTTTACCATTAAAGAAGCACAGAAGAACCAGCTTACATCCGATTACCAGTCGAGGTTAGTAAACCTAACAATAATCTAACTAATTAGCATTCAGCAACTTACTCTGAAATACTCTCTTTTGAAATCGGAAGTATTGTACTCGAGTGTTCAGTTCTCTACAAAATGGTCATGTCACATAGCACTGAAATCGATCCTTAATCACTAACAGGACCGCGAATAACCCTCATATAGAGGGTGAACCGAATCTAGAAGCGTCTGATTGCCCGTTCCGCTCGACTAAACCTCGTAATATCCGAGAAAGATTTAGCAAATCGAGTATCTTGGCTTGACTTGCAAGGCTGATTGTGCTAATGGTCGTGTCAGCCAATGTCTTAATAGCCATGAACCTCGACCAATATCTTAGGAGGCTATCGATCAAAAGCTTAATTTTTTAATTTTCTTTTTCCGTATTTAATTTTATTTTAATTTTGCATATGCAAGAAAAAGATGGGTAACGACACAATGCTTGCGATTTAGTGCAAAATATGAAGCATTTGATTAATGTGCTCAAAATTGAGTTGAGTTGTTGTAAATATACATTATTATTATTTTTATCTATATATGAACATCGTTGACGTTGAAAAATGATAAGGTCAAACCTGGGTTTTTTATTTTATGTCCATCTAGTCCATCTAAGGTTGTGTGGTAGATATCACTGTCTGCGATAAGACAACCATTTTAGGCCTATCCATAGATTTACCATTGAGAAAATTGTTATTAATTTGGTGTCCAATAAATTTTATTCGATTCTATTCGGAAAGAACCATCTTTGAAATATACTCAATGTTAATATAAATTTTTTCGCAATCTAGATTTTTTGGTTCGAGATTTGGCAAAAAAGTTTTAGGATACCAAAGAATAATTGAGTTTTTGCAATTAACCTGTTGAATATCGTAATTAGAGACACAATAGAAAGACAATAGGTGTGCGGACGCCGGCGTCCTCTTGGGAAATAATGAATTAAACATCTTAATTCAAACAACAGTCTTACCTCGACGAACATAATATTATATCAAGTTGCCATTCTGACATTTAAAACTATATTGATCCTTTGCTCGATTTTTACAACATGTAAAAAAATATTATTTGCCAATATTACGATATTATTATCAAAATCAAACCATCGTCACAATACTTTTTGATATTTAATTTTAAAGGAATATAATTTTAAATTTCTCATTAAAATAGATAATATGAAATGACGAGACAATGCATAGAAGTGCAAAACAATAGGAAAGTACGTTTTCAATTAAAGCTGCAGCTGTTTAATTTTATTTACATTGAACGACGAAGGTCAATTACACTATTTAAATACGATAAATACATAGAAAACAGAACAATAAACAAACACATATTTCGCCCAGGACGTTTTAGAAGTAGGTACCAATTTAATAAATTGTTAATACTGTTTAATGACACAGTCACATTTCCTTTTTTCCACAAATATATTAAAACTAGTGTTCTTATCCAGGAGGCAAAATGTCAGTGCGTAACTATACGACACGGGCCAGTGTTTTCTACCACAGTAGTAGTTGTTTTATTTATACATATAATTTACAGGTAAAGTTTTATAAGTCAGGGACATCTATAATTCTCCTGATTCTGATCGCGTGACCGTGTAACTTTTAAGGAATTGAAACTTAAACAACCCAGCAGGAATTTTATAGAATATAAAAAGGGAAATCACCCTTAAGTCGTTTTCTTAAACTAGCGTATATACACCGTGTAATTGACAGGTTGGCAAAAACTGAAACAGTAGCTTCATGACCATGATTATGACTGAAAAACGTTGGAATTTTCTTCAGGAAAATTGTCGAATTTTCCGACCGTTTTTCAACTAGATTTGTGTTTTATTCATTTGTTACAACAAAATCCAGCCCTAAAAACACAATTTTAGTGAAAAAAAGCAAAAAACTTAAATTCGGCAATGTAATCGTAAAAGAAAATTCATTCAACCCGCGCGGAATCAGCTGTTAGCTGTAAAAGTTTACTGGCCTTCGTAGTACCTACCACAGACAGAGACAGCATACCGCTCGCTCGCTCGCTCCTTTTGTATGGTACGCCTTTGCTTACACGCCGACACTCTAGGGTTGTACCGCGTACGGAATTTAATACTTGTAATTTTATTTTCTTTATGTAAAATGCTTTAATAATAATTAGATACTAAGGAGTATGATTATTTTATTATTTATTAATTCCAAAAACCTTATTTTAAATCGTTAATGATCTACAGTATCAATTACGAAGCTACCCGAACTGTACACACGCGTTGCATTACAGTAATGTAAATTGTTTGCTTTAGACAATTTAGTGGTACATAAAACATAAAAACATCGTGTTAATATTGCCAGATTCACATTCTTTAACACCGGGAACCGACTTTGTTTTATACTATATAGTGATTACCTTCTTTTCCTTGACTCAAGCTTGCTACGGACTTGCACCGAAAACAAGTTTGATGACATGGATGGGGACTGTGAAAATGACAGCGACAGGAGGAGGAGTCTTTAAGGTGTCTTGAATTCGTATTAAGAAACGAAAGCAAGACGCTTTAAAGACTCCTTGGTGGTAAAAGGTGGGCTTCTAGTCAAATAGCTCACTAGTCTTTCATAGCGTCAGTTCGCAATTAGATCGTTATCAAGCTTGTTTATGAAGTATAATAATGGGCGCCGCATTCGACCAAAAATCATTGCATGATGCTCTAAAGTAAAGTTTATTTAGTCATCCAAGTCCACTCACATATTGAATCTATATCTGCTTGCAGGCTCAAGCAATGAAAAACAGATTTTATTTCACAGGAAATTTTGAAGTCATCGGCATATTAGAACCGAGGCATTTGGCATTTTTAATAACGAGAGGTAGATCATTAACCAACAAAAAGAAAAGGAAAAGACCAAGCACCGAATCTTGGCTTACTACGGAGCTATTGAGCAATGATGACGTTCCACCAACCATGATTTTATACATCATACAATGATTTTAATGAAAATTAATACAGCAAATCAGAAATAATTAATGTGTGACGGTTTATTTCTAAATGCCGTTTTAAAGAACCATTCATACATCATTTTTACGGTTCCGTAACTCAAAAAGAAAAACGGAACCCTTTTCCTCACTTTGTTGTCCGTCCGTCTTTCTGTCTGTCTGTCAAAACCCTTTATCTCGGGAACGCGTGAAAGCAAATATTCAGGTCTGCGGTCCCTTGAAGCTATGAGAAAATCAAACGGACAAAAAGATAGGGCTGTTTATGTCGCAAAAAACGTATATTTTGACACTCTCAAGGAATCAAAATTCATAGGGACACAGAATCTAAAATTTGGCATAAAGCAAGGTCTTCTAGCACAGAAAAAGGAATAAATCTGAAAACAGACAATTCGTTGTTACGTCACTAGAACAAACACATTTCTTGCAACTCGGAAAAATCTTCGAGACTCAATTTGAGAATTGAACTATTTACATAGATAAGTTTGTATGGACCCCTCAGAGCGCGACTCCGATTCGTAATGGCCCAGTTTTTTTTTTTTTTTTATCTTCTGACGTATTTTAGCGATACAATATATTGATTTTGTGTAAGTCAAACTTAGGCGCAAGAGATCGTTGCCACCGATCGCCTCTACGAGGACACGGCAGTGTTCAGCCCACGAGGACACGGCGGCACTCTGCCCACGCGGGGCACACCTCTACTGTGTGCTCTGCCGTGTCCTCCAGACATCTATTTTTTTCAAGGTGTGACAATACTTTGTAGAAAGTTTTTAGGGAAAGAAAATGCTGGCCAAGTGCGAGTCGGACTTGCACACGTCCGCACTACAATATTAAAATCGAGCAAACAAAAAAACCGACGATCCCGTTGGTACTCTTCGGGTACAGAACTCTAAAAGGAAAATTGAGCGGAAAATTGGAAAATTTCAGAAAACTTAAAGACTGGTTAAGTAGTCTCGAGTTTCATAGTTCGCGTGTTTGACAGAATATCCATAGCTAAGATAGGACAATGTATATCGGGTCAGTAATTTGTACAAAAAGAATTTTATCCAAAATAGCAAATAGAAAGTGTTATTCAAATCAGTTCAAATAAAGTTCTCTAGTAGAAGTAAAATGTCAAGATACAGAAAAAGAATGCACCGAGAATATATAAGATCCTTGGAATGCATAAACTGAAATTTGAAGTTAATAGCATTGGAAAAGGCGTGTACAAAAAAGATAGATCCTCTCACCATGCCCCACTCTTCCGCATTACAATATTTGAAATGCTAACAACTGCGCCATTTATAATCAATTTTAACACTGTCTCTCAAATAGAATCATTTTGAGTCTTATTTTTTGTTTAAATAATATTATTTGTTTTATAAAATAATCACAGTAAATTGGTTTCAAAGCTTCTTAGTATGCCTATCTGTACTATCCCCCCTCCTCCCATGACGAAAACATTCACCAACAAACCTTGCTGGCAAAGTATCCCAGTAGACCAAATCAGCGCTTCAGTGTACCCCATGCGTCGTTGTTGACCACACATAGTGGAGGAAGCCCGGCTGATGACGATGATGGCTATAGCAGCGATCAGTACCACGGCCACCACGCACGCCACCAGACGCACGCTGAAAGGCGCCAGGAAGATGTCCCGCACTGTTGAAGTCTCTTGCTGGCGGATGTAGATGTTGCACCTAAAACGAAATCTTTCTTAGGTATACTGGTGCCAGAAACTTAGATCAGTGGTGCTATTCTCTAAGAAAACGCAGCGCTGCCTCAACGACGAACACCCAAATAGGATACATTGGATTGTTAACCTAATGTTCCTATAAATTGGATTGTTAATTCAATGTATCCTATTTGGATGTTCGTCGTTGCAGCAGCGCTGGATTTATTAGAGAATAGCACCACAGATAACAAATATTTCATACATAATGGGCTCATATAAGCGAATAACTCGGAGTTAATAAATTAAGAGGCCTCTTTCGCTAACCAGGTATAAAATATGGATAATAATCAGCCTTATAATGTACCGGCTGCTGGGACTCAAAGCTCCTCTCTAGGAAAGGGAATGGGCCGTAATCCGGCTCGCGGTTCCAGTGCGTTGGTGGATATCACATTTCTTAGAAAGTTTTGTTTCTAGGACTTGCCATTTTCCTCATGCTATATTCCTTCATCGGTTTAAGAGCACTGGTGATAAAATGAAATACACAAAGTAAAGCACTGACTTATTTATAAATGATATTACCACTGGGCCACCAAGCGGGCCCTAGTCGATGAAAAAATGATGTTTAACTGTCCACACATCGATTCGTTGTTGACACCTCTTTTTTCTAGGTGGGAAAATCGCCTAATGACATCTCCCGCCCTTGGGTGGAGCGTGAGATAGTGTCAGACTTTTGCTGACTAAAAACCCGCTCCTGTTCCTTCTTTGCCTTTCATACCAGGGCCGGGTTTTGCTTTCAGAAAAAAAAAAAAAAAAAAAAAAAAAAAAATTGTAAAACTTTTATGGGTCTGGATACCTGAATTAAATGATTATTATTATTATTATTATTATAGCCCCAGTAGACTTAGACCCTCCTGGGCCCCTACGGTTAGCTGAAATCTCTTTGAGGCGCACGCAGAACAATACGCGCCGTCGCTGACTTGGGCTCGGTCCGAACGGTTACCGGACGGTCGAACAGCGAGCTACCTATTGCTCGCTGTCCCCATGAACGAGTGCATTACTGCTAATTACATTAATAAAAAAAGCTTTTCCTAATTAAAAGCTTTTTTTCAATTACGAACTAGTGGAGTGCCTGGAATGATCATGAAATAAAAAAAAGTGATATAATTTAACTAATAACATGTATTAGAGCGTTTATTTATTAAAAATTGTGACCTAGATTTTGAAACAAAAAAATATAATTACAATAGTTCAACTAGCATCTCAGGCACTACTGGTTCAAATTGAAAAATATTAGTGTAGGAATGCCCGTTTATTGAGGAAGTCTATAAACTATACATCACGCTTCGAACTGTAGGAGAGGAATAATCAAAGACGCAGATGAAACCGCGGGGGACAGCGAGTACTACATATTAGGCTGTAGAATGTTTTTGTGTATGAAAATTAACTTGTCGTATATTCTAATATTTAAAAAACGAAATACCACTCACTGTTTAATCACGAAGTCTCAGAAACTATAACATCTACAAACTTAAAATTTGGTTAGGTTCCTTATAGGGTGTAGATGTCCGCTAAGAACGGACTTTAAGTAACTCCACCCCCAAATGGATGAAACGGGGGTCCAAAGTTTATAATTTTTATAATTATAATTATATTCCACAACTATCACACAACGCCATCTAGTCCCAAGCTAAGCAGAGCTTGTGTTATGGGTACTAGACAACTGACAAACATACTTATATATTTCTAAATACATACATATTATAGATAAATTACACCCAGACACAGAACAAATGATCGTGCTCATCACACAAACATTTGTCCTGGGTGGGAATCGAACCCACGACCTCCGGCATAGCAGTCAGAGCCACTAACCACTAGACCAACAGGCCAGTCGAATTGTTTCAAGTTTGTATGAAGAAACCTATTTTCACGCGGGCAAAGCCGCTGGCATAAGCTACAATTTACATATAGACATCATTTTTGGTTATTTGAACATTCACAGTTTTGTCCACATCAAATATTTTGTTCGACTTCAGATTATCTGTATGATATGTGAAGAAGCAATTTGAAACGAAGCTTCCCACCGTTATACTGGATTGTCCAAAAGAGTTATCGTGGCTTGGAACGCAAATTGCAACTGAAGAAATACAGGTAGATTTTAGTCACTAAGTCTGACACTTCCAACCAAAAAGAAAATACAAGAAGAACCATTGCACAACCACAGCAAAGAATACAATACTCACATAGTCTCAGCAATGGGGAAGATGAAGTCCATATCTTGAAGTCGAGCCGCATGGACCGTCACAGGTTCCAACGCCACGTCCACGGTGTGGTCCATCAGAGCCCCCAGCAAGCCTGTCCAGGTGCCCTCATATGTACGGAACCCCAGCTTGCTGTAGTACCGGATCGATGAACTGGGGACAAACATCGTAACTTTTCTGGGCATAAAACGCTTGTTTTGATGGTAAGGCTATCTTTATTATGTAACCTTGTATTTTCTTTAAACCGAAAAAGCCAATCAATCTTATTAAAGTAACACCACATTCCTAAATCAAAATGAGGTAATTTATTTTTCAACACACTTCAACACAGTAACTCGAATACCCCTCTCCGTGGGTCGAAACCCACAAACAATTCCTCCCGCTCTGGGTGAAACAAGAGCAGAGAGTCAGATTTTTACTGACTTCAGTTACCCTTTACGTTCCAGAGCCACGGTAACTCTATCAAACAATCCCGCAACCCAAACCAAAAAGAAAAGAAAAAAGGCTCTTTAAGCGCCCGCTAGGGTCGATACCCACTAGGGCCACGGGGAATTTCTGGAAGGGATACCGTGGTCCTGGAACTCAAAAGGTAACTAAAGGACACAGGTGAGTTTTAGTCATTATAAGTCTCACACGCTGTGGCTCTTTACTAGAGCACGAGAAATCGTTGAATGATTTCCCATCTAAAAAAAATAAAATAAAAAACTGCTAACACAATTTATTATATTTAATTATATCAGCTAATCACCCCACTTAAGCCTCAAGCGGACACCGGTGTCCGCACACCTATCGGTAAACAGTGTCCACTGGTCGCTGGCCAACACCTACCAAGGCCCACGAAACAAATCAGCAAGCCATTTCTCACAATATTTTGTTTCCAAATATCATATTTATAAAATTTCCCACTAATCTCAAAATGATAGCACATTTTACAGAAGTCACTAAAGTTATAATTTAGGAGATAACACACTTACGTAGTATTTAATCGCACTGTCAGGAAATGGAGGATGTCATCTAACATTGGCTCAGCAGATGGGCCGTCATCGTCAAGCGATGGACCCCCATCCCCTGTAGAGTTGCACCTTCCTACCACCAACTCTTCTCCCAAGAAGTTACGAGATTCCACTGGATAAGGTACCTCGACTCCAGACATGGACTGGACTCGATCCCAATTACCTGTGTTTCATAAACATAATGGAATTTGCTAAGGACAGGCGGTCTTCTAGTAGACTGGCGTGGAATTAGATTTTTTTTATTGAGTCTTAATGTCTTAATTTTATTTTAACCAAGTGTTTGATTCACCAAATTTTACAGTTTGATGGAATGTTTAACGATTCATAGAAATTAAGTTAGTTTGTTGTCTCATGATGACTTATAATAATAAAAATAGGCTTATCTAAAACTTCCCATATGCTCCGGATTTTTTCAGGCAAAGTATTCGTAAGGCCTTGGTTAGGCATTCCCCTATTGAATTGTTAGAGAAAAACAGCCATGTCTAGTTTGTTTCTTTAAATCAAAGCGATAGATAAATCAAAAAAAAAATAGTTAGGTACTCACCTAAAAAATAGGCATACAGTGTAGAATTAGTGCGTACTTTAAAATACTGTAAGACGCTAATTATCCTCTCGGTTGGCTCAACACGGTGAACTAGACTCCACTTTTTAAACTGGAGACTTAAAGAAAATCTACTAACATTCAGCATGTTAAATATTCTTGAGTAGTTGTAATTCATGACTCCTGACTGGAACAAGTTCAGCACAGAACCATCTCTTTTATACGTTTTACTTCTCGTTAGATTTCTGAATCGTTCCGAAGTGCGGTAGTAGCTTCTTTCATATTCCGTTTTCACATTCTGAATTTCGTTAACATTATGGAATTCATTATATTTGTAGCTTTGGTGCTGTCGCCGGCTGGGATAATTACTTCTGACTTTATAAATGAAATTTCCACTGCAAAGTCCGAGGTTGTTCGTTTTTTGCACATATTTACTTTGAGTGTAAGCTACAACGATGTTTTGATCAAAGCGAACTGAAGTAGCGTTCAGTATTTCATTAATGAAGCCGAAATCTTTATTTGATCTTGCTGTTAAAAGCCAGTCGTACGAAGACGTATCCAATTTTTGGTCATGTAACTAAAAAGAGTATCTAATTAATTTATCTATACTTTTTTTTTTTTTTTTTTTTTGTGGTAGGTAAAAATCATCCAATGACGAATCCCGCCCTTGGGTGGGGCGGGAAACAGTGTCAGACTTTTACTGACTAAAAAACCTACCTTTCCATTCCTTGCCTTTATCCTGGGGCCTTTGGTGACAGTCTCACATAACCTTTGGCCCCAGTAGGCTTCGGCCCTGCTGGACCCCTACAGTATGCTGACAACTCCTTGAGGCGCGCGGGAACGGTGCGCGCCGTAGACGACCTGAGCTCGGACCGGTCTGTTACCGGACGGACGGACAGTGAGCTACCCATTGCCCACCGTCCGCGAGCCCGCGCCTACGGTGGCCGGAAATTGGGATCGGAAACCCGGCGGCGGCGGCGGCGTGTCCGCCTTTGCCTAAGGCGGTCGGCCTCCTCCTTTACTAGCATTACTGCTTCGCAGAAGGAGGCGACCGCCTGCCACTCCTCCTCGCTCCGGAGCATGGCTTGAACCAAGCCCCGGCGCGAGAGATCGCCGCCGATCGCCCCCACGAGGACACGGCGCTGCTCTTCCCAAGCGGGGCACAATTTATCTATACTAATGTTAGAAGGGGAAAGCTTTTTATTTTTGTTTGTAATGGAAAAACAATGCCATTTTATTAATGAGCGACGTTGGTAGGTAAAGCCACTTACAGATGCTAGTCTATTTTAAAGACCAAGCATATTGAACAAGCAAGCAAGAAGAACTTTTAAAATGGAGAACAACATAGAGGCAAAATTTAATTTATTCTCTTGAATTTATGGGTCAATTAAGTCCAACTCTTTTCTTTTGACTCGTAGATAGCTACA
The DNA here is from genome assembly GCA_958295575.1 of Leucania comma. Classification (NCBI taxonomy): domain Eukaryota; kingdom Metazoa; phylum Arthropoda; class Insecta; order Lepidoptera; family Noctuidae; genus Leucania; species Leucania comma. The sequence continues at coordinate 11,430,118 of OY282469.1, forward strand.
CAGCTTACCCAAACCAATCGGGAATAATATTAAAGGTTCGAGTTTCTGAATATAAAAGGAAAAACTAACTGATATATCAACGTACAGCTGAATCTACAGGGCCTAGAAACATGAAATGCATCACAGAAGGAACCCTATTTTTTAATTTTTTCTTAACAAATCGATAGTATTTTATGTACCGAATCGACCCTCCGCGGGATTAAAACGACTAAAATTTAACGGTGTATATTATAAAAACTAAAAAATTTACCTAATTATTAGTTCTAGATCATTTAAGTTTGTTGGAATGAACCTTAACACACGGGTCGACTATGTTAAACGCGGTTTATCACTTAATATTTTACAGTCGAAAGTTTGTGAGTGTGTAACAGGATCAAAAGGGGTATGAGTCAATTAGCTGTAGTTTTTTATTCACCGTATCGTGTAGAAGAAAATACAAAATTCACGTAACAAGTGCTAGTTGACTATGGAGAATGTGTCAATCTAACTTTAATGTCAAAGTTTGACATGAATTTATGCTAAAATAAAGTTTGGGCTCGTCACAATCAAGGCGTTAAGTCCCCTCTTTCAGGAGTGGCTGGAGTGTAACCACGGTGTCCTCATCTTCCACATGACACAAGTCCTCTCCAGACATAGTAAGTTCGGGAGGTTCCTGCAACGGATTCATACGGAAGATAGGGTGTCACCGTTGTGTGAACCCACCGGAGGACACGGCGGAGGTGTGCCCCACTTGGGCAAGCACCGCTGTGTCCTCGTGGAGACGATTGGTGACACGCGTGAGGAAACAAACATCTCACGCCCCAGTCGCCGAGACTCCGACCCCGAACTACCTGTTCTTTATTAAACTTGAGATTTTTTAAAGACTTTGGTAAAGTTTGCAGCAGCATTTTGTAGTTCTTTAATTAAAATTGAAAAATCAACAAACGTAAATACCTTTTTAATGAACTTAGTAAAGTTCGCAGTTCCGTTTCGTCTTAGCCGTGGAGATAAGATGATGATTCCAAGATTAGCTCTTAAGCGAACATTCTGCAATGATTCCGAAGCTGTTGCTACTCCATTGATACTCAGACACTTCATCAGACGGACGATAGCCCACTGGCAACCTGTGGACAGAACATCGTTGTATGTTATGTATTTGCCTCAATACAAACAAGGTTGTTCCCAAAAGTCCACGAGTCCATTATTCTCGAAAAAAAGTTAAAACATTAGTTCCCAAAGAGTTCGTCATTTTAATTTTTTTTTTTTTCCTACGAGTCCATGAAAATGTTTGGTACAGTCAGCAGTAAAAGTTCCTTATAGGTTAAATGTTTATTATTTTTATTTCAATGACATAAAAGACAGTGATATTATTTCATATAGTATAAGTCTCCAAGAGGTGAATAGTGCTAGACATGAAAATAATATCATTTTAATAAAAAATATAGTACTAACATATGCCTAAATCACAGTTTCAGAATCATCAAAGTAAATCAAAATAATCGTAGTTAGTAACAAATTCTTTCTCCTAAGGCTTACAAACTGATTAAGATAAACAAGAAATTCTTCACTGACCGTACTTGGGACAAATCTCGTAGACCCGTTTTTTTTTTTTTGATATAAATCATCCAATGACAACTTCCGGCCTTGGGCGGAGCGGGAAATAGTGTCAGATTTTACCGGCTAAAAAACCCAATCCCTTTCCCTCTTTACCTTCGTACCAGGGCCCTGGTTACATGCAGTAGACTTCGACCCTGCTGGGCCTTTGCAGTTTGCTGACGACTCCTTGAGGCGCGCAGGAACAGTGCGTGCCTTCGACGACTTGGGCTCGGTCCAGGTTACCGGACGGTCCAGGTCCAAGCGAGCTACCCATTGTTCGCCGTCCGCAAGCCCACTACGCTGGCCGGAATCGGGATCGGAATCGGCGGTAGCTGGAGTGTGAGCGCCGTTGCCTGATGCGGTCGACCTCCTCCTTTGCTAGCATTACTGCTTCGCAGAAAGAGGCACCTGCCACTCCTCCTCACTCCGGAACATGGCCTGTACCAAGGCCCAGCCTCGTGGATTCGGTGGGAAATGAAGAACAATATAATTATGGGCCTATTGGAACAGCCCCAAACACCCATATTCAAAGTAGTTTCCTTTACTCGGCTCACTCTAAATAAATTAATTAATTGACAAGATATGTTGAATTCCAGAATTGTTTGCGTTGACATACCGACTGAGATGACTGAACTCGAAGTAGATTACTTCAAAAGGAATCAGTTCTAGTCCATTAATTTAGTTATATTCATGTCAGTCTTTATTTGTGTTTCTTAGATACGTAAGTACATCTCTTTCTTAGCCTTCGGGGAAAAATTACTCTTTAGGAAGTCATATTATTTATTTATTATATGCTTTATTGTACACCACGTTATGTCCATTATAAAATAAAGAGTGTTTATTAAAAGTGTTTATTTGTGCCTCACACAACTTAATAAAGTCACATAATACATGCGAAATAATATTAAAAAAATGAGCCATTGCAAGTCGGACTCGCGCACTGAACGTTCCGTACAAACTTACCTATGTTATAGTTCAATTCCTGAATTCTAAGATTTTTTCGAATCATAAAAATGGTTCTTTTTGTGACGTATATATAAATTTACTGTTTTCAGATTTATTCTCATAGCTGTGCTATAAGAACTCGCTTCATGCCAAATTTCAGGATTCAGGGTCAATGGGAAATACCCTATGAATTTTGATTCCATTGAGAGTGTCAAAGCATACGTTTTTTGCGACATAAACGGCCGTAACTTTTTTTTCGTTAACTTAAAAGTTTGATTTTTTACTTTCAAGGGACTGCAAACCTGAGTATAAGGTTTTAATTTCTACTCGATACCTCCACGCGTTCCCGAGATCCCGATCCCGATATATGAACAACAAAGTGATCCTATAATGGTGTAGTTTTTTACTTTTGAAGTACGGAACTCTAAAAACAATATGTAAAAAATCCGTGCGATGCCAAAAATTCGCTTATTTCAGCATATTACACTAGCTTTTAGTCAGTAGAAGTCGGACACACCCTCTTGCTCCACCGTAAAGAGGAAGAAGCTATTTAATGACTTGCTACCCAAAAAAAACGTACTTTTAAGAAGTACAGAATGGTCTAAAACCGTTTATGTAGCTCATCAATTTATCTTTGCGAACATACACAAGACATTAAAATAGCACTGCGTGTTAAAACTCCAACCAACTCGCTGTACACACTATAGTATCTATATTTTATTTGTAAACTTACTTTTATTAAAAGTAAATAAAGAAACAAAAACATCGACACTATTATACTAAACCTATCTACGAATATGTTACTATAGAAAAAACAAAATACACTCAGGCGTTATTTGAATTGTAAGTATAATATAATGTAACAAAAACATTGACCAGACACAGTGAACTGCAAGGCAAAAGGACGAAATCTTTAAATTTTCTATTTATTTTTTTAACCACAAATAATTAATATTTACATTGTATTTTAATATAATTATTTGTTCAGGTCTTTTAAGAGCGAACGTTATTTGAAGTAAATCATTCTTATAGCTTCTTAGATATTGAGCTTGAAGCTTCAAAGAATTTGTTAACGGTCTAGTGGTCGCCCCTTCGTGAATCTGAAATATTTATTTTCAAATACACGTCAAAGCACCCGTAGGTATGAAAATTTAATAAAAACATTTGCTACGCTTTTAGTATATGTCAAGTACTAACTACCAAAATCATTTATTTATACATTTTGTCATTCACCAACCCGCACTGGGCCCGAGTGGTGGATTACGGCCCATAACCTCTCCTAGAGAGGAGACCTGAGTCCCAGCAGTGGGAACATTAAAAGGCTGATTATGGTTATGCAGTTATGCTTATGCCTGTACATTTTTTCGATATTAGTATACAATTCATGCACCTGAATCTGCCAACCCGAACTAGGCCCACGTATTTTATTCCGGCCCCTTCCTCTTTTATAGAAAAAGCCTTAATAGCCACCGGCGGCCCAGCAGTAAAAAATATTAAAAGGCTTATGAATGTCAATATTATTAGTTTTTGTTGCCTATGACCTTAACTCTAGAAGTACAAAAACGATTTCAATTTTTCTTTCTCTAAAAGCTATAGTATCCCTGATCGCCATGACTTCTACTTTATCACGAAAATATGAATAAGTCCAGTACGACTGGCTACGGAAGCGAAGCCACAGGAAAAGCTTAGTAATTGGCAATATGTATTAATATGTATTTAAATATTACATACTAAACCGTCTCATGCATAAGAGACTTAAAAAATGGCCTTGCGTAAATATACTCGTACAACTAAAAATTTCTGTAAAGATTTTAAGCATCATCCTGTTGCCTTTATTACAAACTGTCTAGGAGCACTCTTCAGACAGACACGGACAATGGAGTTTGAGTAATAGAGTCCTGTTTTTACGCTTTGGGTACGGAACCCTAAAACATGATGAAATCGATCAATAAAACTATAAAACCAATCGATGGAAATTGAAACTTTCATGGATTTAAATATGAACTTGTGTTCAGTACGTTTTACCAGCTATTTAGATAGGTATCTAAATTTCAGCTTATTTAGATAAAATAACGTTTCGCATAAAAAGCTGACCGGATTCAGCCATTCGTGGTTGTCATGATTCATAATAGCGATGTAACGTAGGTAACAATAATAATTGATGGTATATTGTAGTAAGTGAAAGTACGTGACAAGGCTTCGGCTGAGCAGATTTTGAACATTGCTTGAGACACGTAGGAGGAGCAAACGTGAGGCGCAGGCGCAGACTGGCGCACGACATACATCTCGAACACTGCACAGATGTCAGTTCGACGAAAGCACACGTGATTATTTGTGGTGACAGGATTTTTTTTAATGGTGTGATATTGCAGTGTTCTTAATTTTTAAGCCGGATAATAATTGGTGAGTTTTTCTTTACTTTGTTATTGCTAAAAGAGGCATTTCATCAATATGAAATTAATATTTGTATCTTTTTAAACAATATTTTTTTCCATAATCATAAATATTTTTGTACAAAAGCACGGTGATAACCAAAATGTTTATGGAATTTAATTTTGTAAAGACACAAATTATCCTTAATAATAAAAATATTAATTAATAATTATTATTTTTCATTGTATAAAACTACACAGTTGCTAAAACTTTATATTTTTTTATATTTACCGAAATCCGATAAATCATACCTATATTTTTTGAACAAAACGATCGATCTACTCGTATGAAATGTGGGTGAATGTGCATTTCTTAAACAATTTAACTTTTTCTTTTTTACATTTTTAAATTTTAATATGTACATAATTAATATGTACGCCAAAATACAAGAAGATTATAATATTTTACATCATAAGTCACATTCATAACAAAATATCAACACGTATAAGATTAATAATTACGTGCCTAAATCACTAAGTCTGAAATTGACACCAAAGTGCATTGAAAATGCTAATGAAACAATTTATTTAATAAATGATAAACACAAAGTAAAACGCGTATCGATCTAAGCATGGATTAATTAATTTAAGCCAATCTAAACAAATATTAAAAATACAATAGGGGTAAAATTGTTTACGCGACGAATTTTCAAGTGGACGTGTTATGTGTGGCCAAATCGAAAGATTTTCTTTTACTTACGTTACGTTCTAATTTCAGTTCTTTTTTCTTTAACCGTTATTTATCTAAAGTTGAAATCTGAATTCACAATGTTGTGAAGTTGACTTCGGTGTATTGGAAGAAATAAAAATCGAGCATCATTTCGAACCATGTAGGATTAATCTAAAAAGACCATATAAAAAAGAATTACACTCAACCATTTCCGTAAGTGTGTCTCTAGGAGGGAATGACATACCAATTACCAGGCCACTCAGAAAGTTTTGCGAAAAAAAGTTTTTATGTATATGACACTGGCCACTTTGGTTATTTAAAAGTAAAAACACTATTGTTCGAATTTTGAATTTCCCTCCTCATTATTTCGAGAGCCAAATTAAATTATCGTGTCTCATTTAAAAATGGATCTTCATCGAGAATATTTAAGTGTGATGATTTTCTACGATTTTAAATGTGGCCTAAAACCTGATGAGTCATTTGATTAACTTTAAATTGCTTTTATGGATGAAGGACCTTCAAAAGCAACCATTTACCGCTGGTATAGCGAGTTCAGTGGTCGTATTTCTCAAGGGGATGAACAAAGGAGTGGTCGTCCTACGACGACTGTCACGGAAGAAAGTATGCTGACAGTAAAAAAATTGATTCAAGAAAACAGGTGAATTACATACGAAGAGATTCAGCATACACTGCAGATTAGTTCGGGAAGCATTGACAAGATTCTACTCTACCTCTTCTACCTTCACGTGAGGAGGATAGTTTGCCGCTGGGTGCCGCACTACCTCTACGAAGCACAGAAGCAGGTCTGTGTGGAGTGGTGCCGTGATATTATTAAAAAATTTAAAGCAGGCTCTTCTCGGCGCGCTTACGACATTCAGAAACGAAGAGACGATTCAGAAACAAAGCGTCAGTCGACGGTTTGGCTGTTTCAAAACGAAACAACGCCTACATAAGTGAAGTGATCAAGAAGCGCAGGGAAAATTTTGATCGCTAGTTTCTTCATTTTGAAGAGATCTGATTTAAATTCCATTCCGAGACCAAAGCAGCATCAACGCCGAATGGTATACCACAAAATGCCTGCCAGAAGTTTTGTCTGCAATGAGCAACAAGCGACCGTACACTGGGCTCCGCGGGGTACTGCTTCAACATGACAACGCGCCCGCGCACTCAGCACTCAATACGAGGGACTTCCTGGACATCGCACCGGTCAGAATCTTGGGGCACCGTGCTTACAGTTTTGATATGGCATCATGCGGCTTCTTTTTATTCCCTAAAATAAAAAATCTGCTGAAAGGAACACAGTTTTCATCGCCGGAAGACGTGCTAGCAGCATTCGAGGTTCGAGATGACCGTGGAAGGGTTTCAAAAATTAGTTCAGACGCTTGAAACTTTGTATAGAGGCTTGTGGAGAGTTCTTTGAAGAGATTTAATGTAAATATTTTATCCATAAAGTTTAATTTTTTTTTGTTTCTCAAAACTTTCTTAATTTACCACGTAGGTACACTCCCTCTTAGAGATTCATCCTCATTAGCAACACTATCGAAAATGTAGTATATTTTTTATAAAATAATGGCAAAGATATAACCTGAGGCGCCTTCAAATTAGCCGCAAAGTGCCGCGCGATGGCAGCGCTGCTTGTTATTTCATATAAATAAAAAACTCGCGGCCGCGCGGCTGTAGCGCAGCTGTAGCGCGGCAGTCGCGCATTATAATTTATACGGAATAACAAAGTCAGAAAAACAGTCGCGCGGTACTTTGCGGCTAATTTGAAGGCACCCTAACGGTAACGATCCATGTCTAAGATTACAGATTTAAAAAAATCTGTTTATGTTTTCATGAATAATAGACCTGAAACTCCCGCGTATTTTTCGTTATTCCTCATAGTCTCGAATTTAGCCATCCACATCGACTTGAAAAATTCACCCTGTAGGTACATTTATTTGTAACAGATAGGTACCTGATCTATAAAAATACTTACTGTTCCAATCACAAATAAATATAGAATAGAATAAACTTTATTGTAAACCAAAATAGTAACAAAAACTTTTAAACAAACTTAAATCTATGGGTACAATGGCGGTGTACTGCAAATTGAAGAAGGATTGAATTTAACATTAAAAAATAACATAAAATCTATACCGATAATAATATAAAAATAATACATAAACTCATGAGTAATATATATATATATAGATATCATATGTATTATATTTTACTAATCAGCTACACTATCACCAAGTGGTAAAGGATAGGTACCTTATTTTCCCATGAAGCAAAGCCGCGTGAAAAATCTACGCTTTTATAAATCTAAAACAAATGAACATCGATCATTTTATCAGCAACCCACAAATGTAACGATCTCAAACATTCGTGCGTGCCGTATCTAGACGATGTAATGAAAACATACATTCCATCATTTTTGCTAACAAACTCATAATTTTATCAATGGATCGAATGATGCAATTTGCTTAGGTATTCTGAAATTAGCAATACATGAGGCCTATGTTGACGAAAGTTGTGAGTATGAATCTAGAGGGTTATTATTTGGGTAGAGTTGGACTATAGAAACGATAAATTGGTTTGTGAGAAAAATTATTTTAAAAGAAGAGAGGTGCCTATTGTGGTGACAACAAATATAGAAAAACAAGAAATGCTGCACCGCCCCAAAATCAATTGGGATAAAAAGTTGACAGTGTCAAAAAATCCGACCGTAGAAAAACAACCATAAAGTTTCATCTAAACATGCAGAAAGTTTAGAGATAGTGTCAGAATTTTACTGACTAAAAACCCACCCCGTTCCTGCGTTACCTTAGTTCCAGGGCCCTGGTACACATTTTTACACTTTCCCAAGGCCTCAGAGTAGACTTCGACCCTGCTGGCCCCTTACAGTTTACTGACAACTCCTTAAGGCGTGCGGGAACAGTGCACGCCGTTGACGGCTCGGTCCGAACTATTACCGGACGGACAGCGAGCTACCCATTGCTCGCCGGAAATCCGGATCGGAATTAAAGCGATGGCTGGGGCGTGAGCCCCGTTAACTGATGCGATCGACCTCCTCCTTTGCTAGCATTATTGCTTCGCAGAAGGAGACGACCGCCTGTCTGTCCTCCTCGCTCCGGTTCATGGCCTGTACCAAGGCCCAGCGCGAGACGGCGATGCTCCTCCCAAGCGTAGGTCACAGGTACCTCCCGAACTTACCATGTTCGGTGAGAACCTGCCTCATGCGGAAGCCGTGAACGCCGTGGGGTCATCTATTCAGTTGGAGAGAGATCTGTTTAGAGTTTATTTTAGTTCAGTCACATATTTGACGTAATCAATTGCACCAGACAGCATTTTTTGCGGTCGGGTTTTTTGACAGCGTAAACATTTATATTTCTTACATTTTAGTGAATAATACTTTTGCAACCATCTCTTCGAAACCATTATTTTGAAACCCTACATGACTACGAAGAAAAAATAATTATAATAATTCGGCACCAATTTTTTTTTTTTATAATTTTGGCCAGTTTTAATGAAATATACATGTATTCACTCGAAAAACATAACCCTCCTTCTGGCGCAGTTGTATAAAAAGGGAAGATGATGTTGATGGTACCTGTTTTTAAAGTTTTTTTTATTTAGCTTCACCTGACCGATGTTTGTCTGTGATCATCATCATCATCATCTTCCTGCCCTTATCCCGTTTTATTTGGGGTCGGTTTGGGTCTGTGATCATACCTTGCAAATTTTTGATCCACTTTCCGGTTACCGATTGAGCAGAAATTTTGCATACATGCGTAAATCAGATGACAATGCAAAATTATTATGACATGAAGCTGATCTGACGATGGAACTAATAATGGCCATAGGAACTCGGTAGTTAAACGACCCAACTCCATCAAGTTTGGACTCGTATGATTCATCTTGACGAGCACTTTGGTGACCAGGGTCGGATGATGAAGCTTAGATAACCCTATCTTGTTTGAGCTTTTTGGAATGGTCTTTATGATTACCTAATCATTATATAGGTATATAATGATTGATGATAATGATTACGTATAATGATTATTAATGATTATGTATATACCGTGCTATAAAAGCTTGCTATGAAAAAATCATTTTCAATAAAAACTTGTTTTTAGTGAGAAATCACCAAATATCCCCTTCCGCTCTGGGTGAGGCGAGAACGAGTGTCAGAATTTTATTGGCCCGCACGTGTTACTCCTGTACGGTTTTCTTTACTTTTTATTGCCAATATAACTCGACAATACTGTAACCATGGTTCTCTTTCATAGTAGGTACTTACTTTATGCATAAAAAATACCTACCTATATTACGTCCCTGAAAAACTTTAGTTTTACTAAAATTACTAGCAGCCGCCTATTTTTCAGGCCCCTCGCACACAGCAACTTTTTGTAGTGATGCTGTTGCGCGTGTCGTTAGCACGCGACAACGTCGCTACTAACGCGCGTTAGTCGCATTTGCCAGCGCTCCGCTCTAGAAAAGATGCCAACGCGCTACTAACGCGCTACAGCATCGCGACAGTATCGATGCGAACGCGCTACAGCATCGCTACAAAAAGTTGCCGTGGGCGAGGGGCCTCAGTGCTCGATAACGAAGACGCGGCGCGTTGTGCGGCGCGTCGGGCGGTTCATCATACATTGCATTAGGTTTGTGTTTGCGCGAGCGATGACGCGGCCCGCTGCTGCAATGTACGACGAAACACCCAACGCGCCACGTCTCCGTAAACACGGCCTCAGTGCTCTTAAAATTGCGTTCTACTTTTCAATCACTATTATTTTTTTCAAAAACTAACGAACAGCAATTGAATTTTGTATTTAGATTTAAGAAGATAGAGAAATATTCCCAGAATGTGATTCGTTATAAGTTTTATGAATAATAGTGTTGGTAACGATTTGTTTGTTGTTCAATTAGAAACTGGCATAATATTAACCTTTTGGTAACGGTAAAAAGGTCATCGGTTACACGTGCTTTTATAATTTATAAAAATAAAAACTGTTATTTGAGAGTATTTGAAATTATCTTTTTTCACGAAAACAAACACTGGGTCTTTGCGCTAGGATAAATAAATTATCATTCTATAAATATATTTTGTTAAGCTGGATACTCAATATCGTCTTAGGTATTAACTTTTTTATGAAAAACCATTCAATATGATTAAATCAACTGAGAGGGTTGTATTATTATTGATTTAAGTGTTTATAATTCCATAAACAAATACATTTTACGGTCGCAAATTATATTTTAATTAACATACAATGCGACGCAAATAAGAATAGGAACCTCAGTGAACTCTATCTCTCAAAAGTTTTATTTTATAATGTATATTCCGTGTTTGACCTCTATCCCACCCGATGATAAACGATGATGTGGCCGACGATGGAGCACGCTTGCCTAGAAGTAACCTGATGCTGATAAACAATAGTGTGTCAAGCCACACAGACTTGATTTTCAGAAAAGGGCGTCTAAAGATTTTATACGAATTTTAATTAAATTGTTAGAAAAATATGTGCCCAGTTGTATTTTCTGTTTTTATAAGATGAATAATGGATTGAAAGTAGTTTAGCATCATAAAAAAGAAAAAAGCTTGTAAATTGTCTTAAAACAATAGATTTTTGTATATTGCAATATGCACTATAGTATTTGGAAAATGAGTCATATAATATATCAAGTACCTTAACTGTACTATAAGTTTTACCTAAAAGTATTAATTCGTTTACCAATAGTGTGTTATGTTTCATAGCCCACTAAAAATATAGTTTCGCATTTTAGCAATAATGAATCAAATGAATATCATTGCTGTTGGCTACAATTACGTCAACCTGATCGAAACCAATTACTTTTAACGGCAACCTTATTTCTACATAAATTTTCTAAAATAAAATCTTAATAACACGATAAATACAACAGTTTATATACGAAACTGGTCATTTCAAGTTGTTTTATAAAGGAAATCTCTATTTATAATATACTCAATATATACTCTGATAATATACTCTGGTTAAATACTAATATTTATCCAGAGTTTGTTGCTTGCCACTGCGCCGAATTACTGAATGATACTTATTTCGAAATAATGTGTCAAGTTTCATAACATCTTTATCGTGATAACAGAGAGCACTACTTTGAATTACAAAAGTGTTGAGGAGCTTGATTGTGTATTGAAAAACGTTGTATGCGTGATTTCTTATTTGTTTTATGATAAAAGTACATTCTTGTAGCACTTTTTTTATTTAAATAATAATAATATTCTCTTTATTTCAGATATCCATCCATAAGTACAGTTGTTGTTAGTATCATAATAACTTATAAAAACTATGTTATTAAACAAATACAAAAACAGATTAGTAACACAAAAACTTACAACTATGTTAGTAAACAGACTTTACAGGGGCATGTAGCTGGCTTAAAGAACAGTACCTCTACCATGAGTTTTAAGCAATAGTATTCGTCGCTACTCGATATCGACGCCGTAAATATTTTGTATGGCAAATTTTGGTTCTGCAAGTGACCGCTAGAGGCGCTGCAAAATTTGCCATACAAAATATTTACGGCGTCGATATCGAGTAGCGACGAATACTATTGCTTAAAACTCATGGTAGAGGTACAGATAATAGGACAATCCAGCTTATTGGCAATGACAGCCAGGTGAATGACTTGAAATACTTTTTTATATTCTTAAATACGTGACAAATTATAAGAATATATCAATATTTCCAAATTTAACTTTTTGCGAGTTGACACAGTATTGCTTATCTGCATCCCTATGTAAATGTCACTTAAAATGTCTGCATATCATTATCGACATTTTTTTAACTGAGTCTTTGTTAAATCACAGTGAAAAAAAAGACGTTACACTTTATCTAAATTAGTTAAATAAATGACTCAAGTCGTAATTAGTTTAAAATAAAATATTCTTCATGCTTTCTTTTTCATTTTCATTGTTGTTAATAATTCGCCTCCATCCAATTACTCCTACTCAAACACTTCAGACAGTAATGGCGAGATGAGAGGAATTGAACAGCTTTACAGTTTTTTTTTCCATTCATAATTCGTATTTAATTATTTAAAATATATCTTTGTTTGCTCACCTTACCTAACTGATTTGAATTGACAACTAAGACGTTTTAATACATTTTCGAGTACCGGGACTAAAAAATCCAGACTCGGACCGGTCTCGGGAGTCAGTAGCATTTAGGCGATTAATACTAGATTACAATAAACAACTTTATTAAAAACAATATTTCAATCTCATTTTTCTTCTGCCGTCTTTACAGTAGAGTAAAGTAACAATAACGAGTTATTTTTTTGCTTTTTTAAAGTGAGTACGTAAAAATCGTGAAGCATCTAATGTGATTTCAGAACAGTAGGATCTGTTATTTTGTTACGAATTTAACCTACGTCAGTAAAAGCCCTCTTTGCCTCCCCGCTGCTACAATGGCTTAAGAATTTAAAATCTATTAGATTTCAAATTCTGGAAAACGTTAAACATGGTTTGTAAGTCATACATAGAGTTAAACACAGAGGTTTTATTATATTTTATTACGAGTATTATGTCATATTGAGGTTTTGGTAAACGTTTCAACTCCTAGTATTTGTCACCTTATTTTTGTTATTATTTTATTTATAACTTTTTTATTTATTTTATTTAAATCTTTGGACGCTACACCGTTCGGCGTCTTTATGTCTACACCGCCACCGGCCTTCGCTGAAAATCAGCGCTGATTTTTAGTTGTGTTTGTTAATTAGTTAAGCTTTGCGTCATTTTCGCGTAAATAAACTGTTTTTCTTTCTTTTCTTCCTAGAGCTTCTTTTGCAGTTAAACCTAGTTACAGCCCAGGAATATTTAAGTCAAAAGAGAATAGGGTATTTCTAGGCAAGCGTGCTCCTTCGTCGGCCATATTATCATCGCTTACCATTAGGTGAGATGTTAGCCAAATGCCAACCTATCAATGATGAGAAAAAACAGTGAGCTACGCCATTGTCCTGTTATATTTTGGAGTACTTGTATTTACTGGATAGCTATCAGATGACTTTTCAATCAGTGATTAAATATTTGTCGTATTATAGTTATACAGATAATTAAATTTCTTTATTATTAAAGCTTTTTTCAATTGATATAAACTGGTGCTGTAGTTTGAAAGAACCCAACTTTCTCTCAATAAAATTGAGTACAAACAATTCAAAACAGTACAGTTGCGTCGTACCGTGCAGTGTTCAGTATCTGGTTTAGTTTTTTTTTAGATATGGCGAAAAGTCGACCCTATTGTTATTTGAATTACTTGACACTGACCTTCAAAATGAAAATTGTACTTACACTCGAAATTTTTATGTTTCACCATTTTTTTTTTTAATTTGTAAAATACATACTAGATGCTATTTAAGGGCTTTAAATTAACATATTATTTCAAAGTCTGTACTAAACAAAATTAAAAGAAAAACTGATCAGAACAAACCTTTGGAATAAGACCGTGTGCGAAAATTTCGCAGGGACAGGATCATCACTCTTCGTACAGATCGTAAAATTATGTATATCTCGTAAAAATAGTGTTTCTCACCTTACCACAATTATAAACGACGAGGGCGCAGAAGTTTACGAATTGTCCTTTCGGACATTCCTTTGACGGATGGACAATGAGAAGTTGTTAAGTCGTCAGCCTACAAAAAATCCACGCCACATCGAGGCCATGAAGAAGAGACGAATGCACTGGACTAAACCACACTTTTTTTTTTATGGTAGGTAAAATCATCCAATGACAAGTCCCGCCCTTGGGTGGAGCGGGAAGTAGTGTCAGACTCTTACTGACTAAAAACCTACCCCGTTCCTTCATGCCTATCATGCCGGGGCTGAGCCTTCCTCTCAGAAAACGGCCCTTAACCCCAGCAGGCTTCGACCCTGCCTGCCTGCAGCTAGCAGGGTGGGCCTCTACGGTTTGCTGACAGCTCCTTGAGGCGCGCGGGAACAGAACGCGCCGTCGACGACTTGGGCTCGATCCGGTATGTTACCGGACGATCGGACAGCGTGCTACCCATTGCACGCCGTCCGCAAGCCCGCGCCTACGGTGGCCGGAAATCGGGATCGGAATCCCGGCGGCGGCTGGGGCGAGCGCCCCGTTGCCTCTGCCTGATGCGGTCGGCCTCCTCCTTTGCTAGCATTACTGCTTCACAGAAGGAGGCGACCGCCTGCTACCCCTCCTCACTCCGGACCATGGCCTGAACCAAGGCCCGGCGAGAGAGATCGCTGCCGCCGATTGCCCCCACGACGACACGGCGATGCTCCGCCCAGGCGGGGCACACCTCTACAGTCCACCGTGTCCTCCGGGTGTTCCGCACAGTGGCGACACCGGGGCGAATCCTCCGCACGAATCCGGAACAGGAACTTGGCAAACTTTCCGTGTTCCGTTAGGACCTGCGTCGTGCGGAAGTTAAGAGTGCCGTGAGGTCTTTCCAGCCACGGACTAAACCACACTAAAATATTACTGTTGCAGACTGGAGTCGGGTAAAAATATAACTTGAAATATTACAGTACACTGTTAATAGACTACTGTGATTACATAATAAAAAAAATCAGATATGCTTGTCCGATGAATCGACGTTTCAAGTTTTGGTTGACAAAAGCTCCTTTGGCCTTTCATAAATGCTCCTTTCCGACGACGTCCTGGAGAAGTCGACTATCAAGTAAGCTGAAGATATCATAGTGCACAAGCGTGTGCACAAACAGAGGTGCAATTTCTACTTTCTTTTTTTTCTTCACTCTCATTGTTCGATCCCCTCAGTGTCCTTTTATTGCCATTTATTAAGCTAGGTAATAATTTACTGCACCCTAACGGGGTCATGTAGCCATCAAGCTTATACCTACTTGTCTGTAACTTACTGTATATACCTATTATGTGCATATATGCATAATCAGCCTCATGATGTTCCCAATGCACCCAGTATGGATAGGTGGATGTCACACTGGGCATGGCTCACCCCCCCCCCCCTATCCCATATACTCCTATGCCACCACCTTGTGTAAAAGAAATAAAACAAATCATATCCAAAACTGTTCAGCCGTATACAGATTGATTCAAAAACGAATCGAGCTTTCTCTTTTAAAAACACCAGCATTAAAGCAGGAAGCAAATATTATCTCCAAAATATCCTATTTGCCCTTCAATTACGATAAACCTGCTTCGGTGAACTTGATTTTCGGAAATGAACATTTTATTTAACCGCCTTAAAAGGTAAACTGCAACTTTTGAGTAACAACGCCTTGATTGTTATGAACTTGCGTTACGTCTTACCGATTCTGAATGACTGAACTCACTGCCTTGCACTGACCTACATAAAATATAGGTATTTTGTATCTGCAATTATTAATTCATGTTTCGTACGAGCCCTTATCGTAAGCGTCATTTTTTTAAAGGCATTTTTTATCTTAAACTCCTACTGTTAAGTTATAAAATGCATTTCCGAAATAATGGCGCTTACGATAAGTCGGCGAGAAGGGCTCAATAATTTGTACGTTACATAACCGATCCGGTTGTGATCTTCAAAGTTCGGAGCAAAGTTGTAGGTAGCTGTAATGTTATGAGAGTATTTTATATTTAGGTACTTAAAATATTCCTTGTTTACCATAACATTTATTCTTAATCTGACCGTAAATCATTGATCCGTAAATGGTTAAGCCTCTTTCGGGTATCCATACTAATATTATAAACGCGAAAGTAACTATGTTTGTCTGTAACATCTTCACATGCCGCTTCACATCAGTCTGTTACTTGGCATACGAGTAGACTATGTCCCAAAATAGGACATAGGATACTTTTCACCCGCGGCAGTTATGTGTTCCCTTGAAATCACTGGAAAAAGCTTAGGTTATTTTATTTATTTATTTATTAAAGCTTTATGCACAAGTGTACAAATGCGGATTTAATGCCGTAGGTGTTTTCGACCTTAGCTAAGGTTGTGCAGAGACATAACATAGTAGGTGCAACTTAATGGTAAACAAAGAGAAAACTAATACAATAGGTACCTAATAAACATTAAAACATACTTATATAAATACATACAAATCAGGTCAGATCAGGTCTTTATTTATAATAATAATTATAATTTATCCTACACGCAGCGCAACAATTAACCGCTACTAAACCCAAACCGCTTAACCTGAAAACTCTGTTGGCATTCGGTAATTCCGTGATTTACTCGAATATTTTACAAAACGAAATACTTGTTTTTTAAAAACCCTTAAAATTACTTTTTAGAATCTCGATTTAATGCGCAAGGCTTCTATAGATGTACCTTTTTATATTTTTAACGTATGAGTACATAAATTATGAAGGGCCAAAGTTCGGGTTGGCCCTCCTTAAAGACTTTGATAACCCGTGATATTTCGTATTAGTCCAGTGCCTGGGGTTTTTACCTAGAACTTTTTTTACTATGGATGAATTTTAAAAATGAAAGTATAATTTTTGTAGATATTGTAGCTAGTAATAAGTATAAAAACGTTTACCTACGATGGCTCAGTTCAGGACCTACTAGTTCGAATTGAAAAAATATTTTTGTGTACGATAGCCCATATAACGAGGAAGGCTACAAGCTATATAACATCACACTATGACCAATAGGAATAGAGTAGTAACCAAAGGCGTGGGTGAAACCAAGATTTGAAAGAATAAAATAATTTCACTGATAAAAATCTTTAATTTCACTGATTGTCTTACTTTTTATCTCCCATTCCATGATGTGCTGGTGCATTCCATGATGTGTGGCTTAGTGAGTGAAAAATTCCACACTCCATGTGTTACGTTACTAAATTTTACGTATTCCATAACATACCTGGCTCAAGGTCTGGGGTATATACAACAGCTTGGTGCCATCCTCGCCACACGGCGTACTCCAATACAAACGAAAGCGGCGCCAGCGCAGCCTCGGGACAGTAAGCGTTAACAAGCAATGCCTGCGCAGTCAGCAAGGCACCCGCTGCATGCAGAAGCTTCATTGTGGTATTGGTTGTTCTAAAAATGAGAACATTGATAAGAAAGAAAGAAAAACAGTTTATTTACGCGAAAATATCTTCTTTTAATTTTAGTAATTAGGCTTAAAGTAGGATAAAGACAGTTCGGTATTTTAATGTTCTCAATAGGACACGCTAGTCTAAAGGGGATAAGATGTAGAAATGATTACAATGAATTAAATGGAAATCCAATGAATGTGGAACCGTTGACTGAAAAATACTAAATAATAAAGCTACTAAAAAAAGGAATAACGAAAAAAATTACGGAAGAACCGTGTGAAAGATATGCAATTAGAAAGACAGTGATTAGACCTAGACACTGTCAAATATGAACCAGGCCCGAGTCGACGGCGCGTCGTGTTCTAGGCGCGCCTGAAAAAGATGTCAGTGAGGCCCTAGAACGTAAAGTGCAACTGAAAGAACAGTGGTAGATTTTAGTCAATAAATCTGACACTCCTCACATAGCTATTAAGATGATAACAAATAAAGAAGCATACAAGAAGATCCTGTAGCGAAAAGAAACTCCTGAAGAAGATCCTGTAGCTTCACCAAATAGGCACGAGATATTTCTTTTGCTTTTTGTTTTGCTGCAACATAAGCCATTCAAACAATCTGTTCAAGATTACATCACATAATAACGCGTTTATAGCCAATCAATTGTGTCAGAAGGCCCAATTACAAACAAAAGACGGGCGTCTTTTGTAATTGGACTTCAGTATTGTCGTAAAAATGCTTAAGCACTGTGAGCAGGCAGTTTACCTTACTATTGTAGATCTACATAACTTTTTATTTTTATATAAAACTTCAAAAACCAAATGGTATAAAAACTAAATGACAAATAAATTTTGATATTACTCGTACCTACCTCACGTAAAGGACCGTACTACCACAGCGTAACTACGTAAATAATTGTTATTTAACTAACCAAACTAAAGCAATCCTCCTGCACAAAATAAGAATGAAACACGAACGTTGCCATAGATTAGAACCAAAATACAATCTTATATACCTAATACGAAACACTGGACATATTCCAAAATTTGTATAACAAACACACATCTATCAATTAATTTAGTAAATCAATCAATCATACAGAATTAGTGCGATGTTGTGATTGACACTATTGTTCTGATCGAGTCTATTCATTCGCTGTATTACGCACGAAACATACCTGCAAGGTAAAATGTTTCCTGCGTAATCATGGTTTAAACAGTTAAGGGCCAAATTCACCAAGAAAGTAATCGCAATTATATAAAACAAAACGCAGTTTGAGCGCCTAATCGAGATTATAGCTTCATTTTGCGTTTCACCGCTATGAATTAAACCTAGTTTACGCTAAACTCAGTTTCAATTCTTTTGTTGTCGCCCATGTTACGACACGGTTCTTTAAACTAGATTACCCTGAGCTCAGTTTAGTTGAACTGAGTTTTTATATTGAATGGTGAAATCAGCCCTAAGGCACATGAGTAGAGAGGTTAAGGGCCAGTTATAGTCAGTTTTTTTTTTTAATGAACTCCGCGCCGGAATAAGTCGACTTCGCGGCTTCAAAACAGCGGATTTATTTTTATAAAAAAAAAAACCAGTAACTATTCAAGATTTTTGTTTTTGCGAAGCGCTTTTAAATAACAAGCGTTATTTTGTTTAGTAATATTCAAATATTTACGTAACGTAATCTCGTAGATAAACACGTTTGAAATCGTAAATTAGGATTAGATTCGCGATATTTTTATCAAGCCAACTAATTTATATCATGTTGTCATTTTGCCCGGCACTTGGCCATATAGTCAATTTTAATCAATTATTTTTTCATGTAATGATAAGCTAAGCTAAGCTTAATTAAGTTCATACAAGCATATATATTAATTCGAGTTTTTTTTTAAAAAAGTACTTTATTTTTTAATTTTATCTTTACAAATTGATAGTGTTTCATGTACCAAATCGACCAGTGTATAGGTAAGACTAACCGA
The DNA here is from genome assembly GCA_958295575.1 of Leucania comma. Classification (NCBI taxonomy): domain Eukaryota; kingdom Metazoa; phylum Arthropoda; class Insecta; order Lepidoptera; family Noctuidae; genus Leucania; species Leucania comma. Next base: position 11,449,708 of record OY282469.1, read on the forward strand.
CCCAGCGAACTATCGTATCGCATAGTATTATATGAATATTGTGATTGGGACTTTTTTTTTCGTGGATTTTTTAAATTTTTTCCCCGTTTAAACCTTCCTCAATATCACGAATATTTTAAGGGCAAAATTAGCCAAATCGGTCCAGACGTTCTCAAGTTTTAGCGAGACTTACGAACAGCTATTCATTTTTATATATTTCTAAGATTAATAAAAATGCATGAGTATAATTTTTACTCTTGATCACAAGAGTATGTCAATGCTTAAAAGCATATGATTTCTTTGGTTTCGATTCGACTGATTATTATTATAGCTATTATCATTGCTATAAAGGTATATAATAATAACAAAACTGTAAATACAAACGAGGCCCTTTTATTGGTCATGGTCTATGAAACTGTTTCCGGATGTAGGTAGGTAAACCTTTAAGGAAATTAAGACATTAATAACGTCATGTACAGTAAATTACCAACCGAATTGAGAAATTAAATACCTACTTATAATTATTTGATTGCGCAATTTGTTTTTTAACATTTTTAGCAAGCATGATTGATATGGATGTCTAGTTAAGAATAGAAGGTGGCAAATAACTTGACTCGAGATTTAGTAGTAGGGGAGGCTCCCACCACCTATAATTCCATACATTTTAACATGCTCAAGCTACCCCTACCACGAAAAAATCTAGTCTTTGCCTAGAATTTGAAGCCTACGGCACACACTCTGAAATTTCATGTTTTCGTTATTCTTGTCGTTTAGTACATTATGTGACTAGGGGATAAAGCAGTATCGGCAAGTCGCGGGCGGCATGTTGAATTCTGAACGAAACGAAGGTTGCTAAGTTTTAATCCCGAAAAACAGTGAGGGATTTATAAAATTAACTCCCAAGCAATGCGAGGGAGTTAATGTAGAAAACTGAGTGAAATGAGGAATTCAAGACGCCCAAGACAAAGACAGCTTTATCCCCGTGTTGGATACTCTACTTTTTACACCATCTGTGAGATAATTAAAAGACAATTTACGATAACGAATTATATTTTAGAGAAATATAAGTAATATTTACAAGCCAGTCTTTTAAAACTCGACATTCAATCAATACAGTACTATTAAGATACTATAGTTTTAATTTTCTATAACGCTTTCATTATTTTTTAGAGACTCCCAGTAACAACATTTTATTCTTTTTTTGTTAATGGAATTTTGAATAAACTTATTTGATGCACGTACACCGTTAAATTTTGGTCGTTTTAATCCCGTGGAGGGTCGATTCAGTACATGAAACCCTATCGATTTATAACGATAAAATTAAAAAATAAAGTACTTTTTTTGTAAAACTCGAATTCATATACGCATGTACGAAATTTATTTCTTTAAGTAAACGAGTCAATGACCCTGTAAGTAGTTGTTGGTCGTTGCGTACTAACTACCTACAGTTCATTGGCCTTGCTCAGCTGATGTTTACTTAAAGAATTTAATTTCGTAAATGCGTAAATTAACTCGAGTTTAAAAAAAAAGTACTTATTTTTACCCGACTGCGCCAGAAGGAGGGTTATGTTTTTCGCATGTATGTATGTATAATTGTTTGGCACGCTCTGTAGCCTGAACGGCTCGATGAGTTTTAGGTTTATAGGTGTCGTTACATTCATATTTACTGTGAGATTGACACTAGGTATATCAAAATAAAAAAAAAAATGGCGGATTTTTGGCGCCAAATTCAAATGTTTGGCACGCTCTACGGCCTGAACGGCTCAACGGATTTTAGTTTGCGAGGTGTCGTTAGATTCGTGATTACTGTGAAAGTGATATCGTAATAAAATAAAACTAAAAAAATAAAAAACGGTAATTTAAAAAACTAAAAAACCCGACTGCTTTTCTGAGTATTCGTGAAAAAGCCCTAAAACAAGAAAATCGTTGTACCCGATTGCACTTAACTATATAATATTTTAAATACAAGATAAATTGTGGCAGTCGGAACCCATTCTAGAAAGTCAACCGTCTAGTCAATAGATTGGAGTAATCTGCAATGTAACTACTTTACTAAGCCTCCATTTCTAGAATGGGTCCCGACTGCTACAATTTATCTTGTATTTAAAATATTATATAGTTAAGTGCAATCGGGTACAACGACTTTCTTGTTTTAGGGCTTTTTCATATGGCCATAGACGGCCCATAGTCGCGCCGCTAGCTAAACACAATAAAAGAAATAACTATAACAATAAATTTTCATAATTGCGAAAATGGCTCAAATGTAAATATAAAGTTTTGGTTGTTTTAATATTAAATACTATTTAATTTCAATTTAGTTGTTACTCTATGTTTTATAAAATAATAATATTACAATAAAATATAAGGCGCCTTTTATTTTCTCATACTGGGTGAAAAGTTGAGTGTATCACACGGGCGCAAATATATTTTTGGTTCGGGCGACGTACTTTATAGTAGTAGTACTCTACAACTCTACAAAACCAATAAAGATCGGATCGCCGTTTTCCCGATTACTTTGTTTTCTTTTTCTGTGGCCAACCGGCTATTCAGCCATCATCCCTCTTTTTTTTCAGTGAAAAAATGGTGAATATTTTTTAAAAATAACGACTCACGTCCCATCTGTCAAAACATTCAGAAACAAGAAAGCAACTCTAAATGGCTCTAAATTAATTCTATTATATTTTCCTTTTTTTTTCAACCCGACAACTTGTCTGTCATTTTCACCCAGTAAACTGAATATAAAGAATTTTCCTTTTTTTCAGTTTGGAACAATGGCTCCAATAGCTTTTACGGAGACCGAATTTGAACAACCTCTCCACACGACGGACTTCATACAGTACAAGCTCCATCACCCAGCAAAGGAAACCAACGAGACCAGAGCTAATGTCAAACTCTACCAGACCAGTCCTTATGATCAGATGCTAAGTCCTAACGACCCGAAGTTCCTCGCACCGATACGAAAATGGGAAAAAAGTATGGGATTCGTAACCCCAATTAGATGGGTCAACACAATATCGATAACAGTGTTCCACATCATTGCTCTTATATGGTTATATCATTACGTATTTCTCAGAAATGCCTTTAAATGGCCAACCCTCATATTCGGTAAGTGAAATTATTTATACATCTATCTACGAGTATAGTATTGATTTCTATTAACATACAACTCCAAAATACCAGTGTTAAATATGAGACTCCTAATATATAATTTATACTAGTCAAAGAGAAAAAAATATTTAATCAGGTTAGTACTTACTTAATACATACATATTTTTGTAAAACTTTAAACTATACCTAACACTATTTTTTTTTTTTCAAAAACAGTTTCAAAATTTCAAATGGAGCAGCAATTAGCTTTTCTAATAATTTAGTATGCAGAAGAGTAAGAACGTGGCGAGAATATCTCGCTCTCTTTTTTAACTTGTAACACATGCCTAACATAATGTTAATTGGAACGTCGCTCATCTGTGTGTGCATTCTTCTTCTGTTACTGGACAGTTTCCCCTTCTACCAGTTTTAAAAGGTTTCTAACTTACTTATTGAACGGATTTAAAAATCATTATTAGCAATTTTGGATTAAATTTAAGTTTTGAAAACAATTATTTCGAAAAATTATTCGACTAGGTATCTAGTAACCACACTTGATAGAATTTTTAAATTCTAATTTGGAGACAAGTTTTGTAGGTATCCAGCAAATCGTTGTTAGCCAGTGGTAGTAGATCAATATGTATGTATAAAAAGAAAACTGACTGACTGACTTATCAACGCACAACCGAAACTATAATACTGAGTCTAGAAACGTGAAATTTTGCACAAGGTTTCTATGACATAGGCGAGTACTAAGAGAGGATTTTCCGAAATTCACCCCGTAAAAAATAAATTAACAAAAATCCCTAAAGAGGAGGAGGCGTTCCCTCTCCTAGACAGGAGGCCTGTGTCCCAGAAGTAGAAACATTATAAGGCTAATGCAATTCAATGCAATGCAACCCCCTAAAGCAGTGGTTCCCAACCTTTTAATTTCCGGGGATCCCAGTTTAGTTTCTTTGCTTTGCATTAGCAGGACCCAAAATGCATACGAAATCTATGTTAATACAAATAAAAAATGAGCACACCTATTCTTAAAAATTAAATGCAACGTCCATTGTTATAGAAATGACATTTATGATATCTAAAAAATTAAAATCATTTCGCATCAATGCTACCTACTTTTTTGTTCGAAAGGAGAGTTTGAAATATTTAGATCTTTCGCGGACCATTATGTCAGCTCTTGTGGACCACCATAGGTTGGAAACCACTGCCCTAAAGTAATGAAACAGGGTTTCAAAGTTTGTATGGAGAAACCTACTTTATTTATTTATTTAACAATTCATGTACACACAATAATAGAAGAAAATAATACAGAAACAGAATAACAAGTACATAGGTGATGCCTATTTCTATAGAAATCTCTTCCAGCATACCTGCGAAAAGAGAATTGGAAAAAAAAATGTAGACACAGTGTGTAAACGTGATAGGAAAATAAGAAGAGTACAAATAAAACAGTTATCAATGAGATGTACAATATAAAAATATACATACTAATCATAAATATATACATAGTAAAATAAATATCGCAATAATACATACGAATAATAATACATAATATTACATACATATAAGCAAATACCACGTACTGGAAAGATAGTGTTCTTTCACTCCTACTTTTACGCATACCAAGCTGCTGGTTTTGCCAGCGGCTTCCCCCGCTCGTTTTCATATTATAGTCTTCATGGGCATCATAAGCCTCATTAAATATGGATACACATTGTTTCAGGATATTTCGTCGGCCAGGTTGCTGGGTTCGGAGTGACAGGAGGAGCTCACCGGTTATGGTCTCATCGCTCCTACAAAGCCAAGCCACCCCTACAATGGATTCTAATCGTGTGCTACTCAGTGGCTGGTCAGGTAGTATTTCTTAATCTTGCACTTTTAATACTTAACTTTTGGGTATTAGGTATTGCTACTTATTGCTACGCTACTCGGGAATCTGGCCCATATATCTACGCCAACAAGCACTATTATAGCAGAGCAATACCGGCTAGATAATTATTTATGTGTGTTCTTTTGCACTTATTAAGGCCAATAATTCCACTCTATATATAGATTAAATTGTAGAGTAGGTACCTAATTACCGCTGCGGGATTGTTCGAGATAGTTACCGCGGCCCTGAAACTAGAGATTGCAAACCGGGCCCGGCCGGGCCCGGTGCCCTTTTAGACATTATTGGGCCCGGCCATTCATACCAGGCTGGTGACCGGGCCGGGTATGAATGGCTAGGCTGGTCACCGGGCTCGGTATGAATGGTCGGGCCCGGTGGATGTCAAAAAAGGGCACCGGGCCCGGCCGGGTCCGGTTTGCAATCTCTACCTGAAACTCAAAGAGTAACTGAAGGAACATAGGTGGATTTCACTCAGTAAGTCTGGCACTAACTTCCTCTCACTACTCTGAGTTATGTGATGGATAGAGTAACAAAAACAAACTGCCGAAGTTGCCAGTTGTTAAGCCAAATGTCTATAATTTCACGAGACCAATTCTCCTCCAAGCCAGCGAAAGTTACGATTTTATTTGATTTGAACATAATTACATTATCGTTTCTCATTTAGCATAATTATATCTAAATGTTCTTTTGTTTTCAGTGATGTGATTGATGAAACGTAAAATTTTTCACAAAGAAAAAAAATTGTTTGTTACCATCACTTGTTTTATATAAATTATTTGTGATTTAATTATCTTCTCTAAGTAATATAAAACCTTAAACCTCGCAAATCTCGAGGACGGCTGGACCGATTTCGCTGATTCTTTTTGTGTTGTTTTTGTTATTGTCAGAAGAAGGTTCTTAGATTGGGTAGTGTAGGGTAGAGTAAGGTAGAGTAGGGTAGAGTAGGGTAGAGTAGGTTAGAGTAGGGTAGAGTAGGATAGAGTAGGGTAGAGCGGGAGCGAAGCCGCGGGCAAAAGCTAGTTATGAATAAATAAAATCATCAATTATCACCAAACTTATGAAGATTTATGGAAAAATATCTTCGCGACATGTTTATTTAATTTTGTTTTATCGACATTAATAATATTCCACGTATTTTTGTGCACAGAATACCATATACGAGTGGGTACGAGACCATCGCGTCCACCACAAATTCTCTGAATCTACAGCGGACCCCCATGACGCTAACCGTGGGTTCTTCTTCTCCCATGTCGGCTGGCTGATGATGAAGAAGCACCCTGACGTGCTAAAGCAGGGCGTCAAAGTGGATATGAGCGACATCGTTAATGATCCCCTCATTCAGTTCCATACCAGGTACATCAATACTGTCTGTTCTTTCATAGCCCAATTTTTTTTTTAAATTCTCTTTTCTAATTTAGTTTGCAGTTATCTACTTTATGTACCTATTAGCATAATTAGCCATTCAGTTATCAACCTAGCCTCCTTGCTAAACGGCGCCTTTCAACTAGAGGCCTGAGGACCCTCCACGAACTCGTAAAGCGATCCATTTGACGACCTAAACTGAACTGTTAAAGGGATGGAGCTATAGGTATAGGGTGTATAGATATGTAGAAGCTGCACTGCACTGCACAAGATTTCGATACGTCTAATACAACATTCAATGAACTGGCCAACCGACACTGAAACCATTCATACAATAGGGTCAATTTACCACTGCAATTGTAGCTTGATAACACAGTGCCTACATAATTAGCTAATTAAAGTACTTTTTATTTGTTATGGTAAGTAATTTGTTTTTTTTTTTAATATTCGCTCATTACATGTTTGCAAAATAAATAGTCCGAATATAAAATTATTATTGGGTCAGCAAGATTATAGATTACATAGAAATCTGCGATATCTCCCAAAGCTATGTACATATATCGCTCGTATAAATAATTTGTTTTATGCAGATTAGTAAGTAAGTATTTTAAATCTAAAAAGAACTACACTTATATGAATTACAGCTGAAAAGTAGAAGATTTTTTAAAGATGTAATAAAATTAGGAAAAGTATACTTATTCTGAATTTATTGCAACCGGAGTATTCAGTGCAAAATCATGACGCTAACACCTGAATATTTATCGTCGACTGGCGCGTCATGGAGGAGGTGGAGATGTACGCGGACCACCGGTACATCCGGTTTGACGTCTCCGCCCAAACCTCGACTGCGCCGGTCCGACAGAGCCCTCGTGATCCGCGGTGGACGCTGAGGCAGATGGATCGGCCCGCAATGTGTGACTGGGGACTCTGAACGGAGACCCGAGGAGACACCCGTACAAGATGGTGTGGAAAAAACTCCACCGCTGGGCTTCCCCTGCTGACGCAGTCTCCGGCCAACGGAACACTCTCCCCCGCCCATGGCTCCACCATCAGCGGTGTCCGACGCTGACCACAATGGCGACGACGACGATGCTCCAGAGGTGACCAAGATAGAGATGAGAGTAGCGGTACGAGAGCTTAGTGCCAAAAATACTTGCCTGGAAAAGCCTGAGTCCTGGCCATGGAGGCTCTCGGGTCTGGATTAAAGGGGCTCTTCAGCGCAAGCATGATGGAGAGGGGCCAGTTCCCACTTCGCTGGAAGACGAGATAACTGATCCTCATTGCGAAGCCGGGGCGCCCTACGGACTCTCCGACTCTTTGAAAGAGAGGCCCAGCCGCTACCGGGATTCGGATCCCGATTTCTGGCCACCGTAGGCGCGGGCTTGCGGACGGCGTGCAATGGGTAGCTCGCATTCCGACCGTCCGTGAACCTTCCGGACCGAGCCCAAGTCGTCGACACCGCGTACTGTTCCACGCGCGCCTTATGGAGTTGTCAGCAAACCGTAGGGGCCCAGCAGGGTCGAAGCCTACTGGGGCCAAGGTTCTGCTTCTGAAAGACAGGCTTAGCCCTGGTATGAAGGGTAACTAAGAAACAGGGTGGGTTTTTTAGTCCGTAAAACTCTGACACTATCATCCGGTCCGCCCAAGGGCGGGAGATGTCATTGGATGATTTACACCACCAAAAAAAACACCTGAATATTGCACAAAATTATAACAGTTGTAATACTAGAAAAAAATCAGTATGGTACTTCTGGAACAGTAGGAGTGCATGTAGGAAATGGCCCAAAGATTAAAAAACCCCACCAATGTCAAAAAAATGGTATGAACATCAGAAAAACAGGAAATGACGGGCTAATGTACTCGTAAATAACTAAACGAAAGCCGATTCATCTTGAGCACTATGCTATGTAATCAACATCTCACGATTGTCCAGGTCTAAACCAGCTTTCAAATAATTCACCATAACAATGTGAGCCCTGACACGATCCTGTGACGACTCATTATGCCTTGTAGGTCAGATAAATGGGCCCAAACTGATCAACGAACATCTATTTGTCAGGTTACCGTTTTGCTCGTGAAAACGTCCGATGGACAGAAAAAGATAATGAAATTTCAGATAATGTTTTCTGACGAATCCAGATGTTGTTCATTTAAGACGGTTAAGAGAAAGGTATTGTCAATCGTATTTCGAAGAAGAGATGCCACTCAGTGGAGAATCAAATAATTATAATATGGGCTAGGATATTTTCAAAAAGTCGTAGAGGTAGAGTTAGCGGAGATAGATAACGGTTTTCTGACTGCTCTCAGATAAATAGATGAGATTATAAATGGGTGTGCTGACCCTTTCTTACAATTTAAAATTTTAGGAATAATAGGTAAAGCGCGATCACATAATTCTCCTTTGGTCAATGCAAATATAAAAGATATCGGTATTACCTGCATGGAGAAGCCAGCTCGTAGTCCAGACTTAAATCCCACAGAACATACCTAAGTAGGTAGGTACATGGGACGCGCTCCGCAGATGTGTTAGTCAACGTTCTCCAGCTAAAATTTTTCTTAAACGAGTTAGTAATAAAAACCTGAGTCGTCGTATGATTTTAGATATTTTTCTTAACATTTAGGCGCCAGGTCGTAAAAGGTTTTCCACTACTGCTTAAGCCTCTTCTCTTATAAATCAGGCGCTTAAATCTTATCTGGATGAGATGAGCTTATCGTGTCTCTTATAAAACAGAGATTTAGTAAAGTATAAACAAAACTCTACAACTCGATAAAACAAATGAAAATCGAATTGCCGCTTTCCCGCATATTTTGTTTTTTTTTTTCTGCAGCTGGCCGGATATTCAGCCATTAGTTTTCATTTTCATCTTTGAGAAAATAGTTGAAAATTAACTATATAGTGAGATAGGAACCTTTTTGGACTCGCACAGGTCTTTTTTTTTGTGTTTAATGTTTTGTACATCGTTTACACAATACCATGTACAATTTATCAATAACAACATTAAAAACAAAAAAAAAGACCTTTCGTGGTTCAATAGAAATGAGAAAATAGAATTTTTATCGTTTTTTTTTTTTTGTAATTTGACAGCAGTCAATTGAAAACGTATAATGTAAAGAAGCAAAATTATTTGCACTTCCATTCAACCTGCGCTCCTCAGGCAATTTCAGACCTACTTTCCGAGAATGAGTAATGAAAAAATAGTTTTCAAAGTAAAACTCATTTTTTTTGGTATTTAAATAAATAAAATTCATTTAATTCAGATAACCAACTTCAACTTCAACTCTTCATTAATGGCCTTTGTGTAAGAGACACCACAATTTTGCCAATAACACGTACTTACGAACTGTTAATAAATATACCATCAAACCTTTTGATCCATAATTACAGTCAAAAATACATGCCTAAAAAACAATCCATTACACTTAAAATGATATTAACAACATAATAACAATTTGAATACCTAAACATTAAAATTAAATCAGAATTAAAAATTAAAATCAGAATTAAAATCAGTATTAAAAAAAAAAATATTTTCGTTTTAAGTATTTATAAATTCATCACAAATTTTAAGAAACTAAATCTATCAGAAACTTGAGATACTGCGACACGGAGAAGTCAGGATAAGTAATTATTTAAAAAAAAAGGGCCGGATCTTGCGGACGGCCAGTTCGGATTTCGCAGGAGGCGCTCCACTGTGGACGCCATCATGCGCGTGCGAGCCCTCACGACGGGGGATGCGGTGTCCCGGGGCAGGTGTGTCTTGGCGGTGTCTCTGGACATCGCCAACGCCTTCAACTCCCTGCCCTGGAGTTGCATTGGTAGGGCACTCCGGTACCACCGGGTGCCCGACTACCTCTGTCGGGTGATCGAGGCCTACCTGTCGGACAGGTTCATCATCTACCCCGGTCATCAGGGGGAGTTGAAACGGCGAGAGATGTCGTGCGGTGTTCCGCAGGGATCGGTACTAGGGCCGCCCTTGTGGAACATCGGGTACGACTACGTGCTGCGCGCCGACCTCCCCGACGGGGTCAGCGTGGTCTGTTACGCAGACGACACGCTGGTCCTGGCGCGGGGACGGTCGTACCAGGCGGCGGTCGAACTAGCGACGCGCGGGGTTGCGACAATCGTGGAGAGGATACAGCAGTTGGGACTCGAGGTGGCATTGCACAAGTCCGAGGCCATGTGTTTTCACGGCCCTCGGAGCGCGCCACCTCCGGGCTCCCAATTAACGGTAGGAGGAGTTCACATCGGCGTCGGGTCGACGATGAAGTACCTGGGACTCGTCCTCGACAGCCGGTAGAACTTCAAGGAGCACTTCCGACGTCTGGCTCCCAGGTTGAATGCGACTGGGGCTGCGCTCAAGCGGCTCCTGCCGAACCTAGGGGGTCCAGACGCCTCCTGCCGGAGGCTCTACGCAGGCATCGTTCGGTCCATGGCCCTTTACGGTGCGCCGGTGTGGGCGCCATCGCTACGAAAGCGAGTGGCGGCCCGGCTAACCGCCTGCCAGAGGGTCATGGCCATCCGGATGATCCGCGGATACCGTACGGTGTCCTGTGAAGCGGCGAGCCTCCTTGCTGGCCTACCACCATGGGATTTGGAGGCAACAGTCCTTGCACACATGCATGATTTACGCGTGGAGATGCAACGTCGGGGCGAAACTCCGCTGCCGCGACAAGTCGCGGCATGGTGGACAGAGCTCCGGCGGGATCTTATGGTGAAATGGCGAGAGCGACTGTCGCAACCTCGTGCTGGGCACGCCACGATCGAGGCGGTAAGGCCCCTCTTTGAGGCGTGGCTGGAAAGGCCCCACGGCGTCGTCACCTTCCGTTTGGCGCAGGTGCTGACCGAACACGGCAAGTTCGGTCCGTACCTGTACAAGATTCGTGCGGAGACGACGCCCGGGTGTCGCCACTGTGCGGACCGCCCGGTGGACACGGTGGAGCACACAGTCGAGGTGTGCCCCGCTTGGGAAGAGCATCGCCGTGTCCTCGTGGGGGCGATCGGCGGCGATCTCTCGCGCCGGGGCTTGGTTCAAGCCATGCTCCGGAGCGAGGAGGAGTGGCAGGCGGTCGCCTCCTTTTGCGAAGCAGTAATGCTAGTAAAGGAGGAGGCCGACCGCATTAGGCAAAGGCGCACACGCCGCCGCCGCCGCCGGGTTTCCGATCCCAATTTCCGGCCACCGTAGGAGCGGGCTCGCGGACGGTGGGCAATGGGTAGCTCGCTGTCCGTCCGTCCGGTAACAGACCGGTCCGAGCTCAGGTCGTCTACGGCGCGCACCGTTCCCGCGCGCCTCAAGGAGTTGTCAGCAACTGTAGGGGTCCAGCAGGGCCGAAGCCTACTGGGGCCAAAGGTTATGTGAGACTGTCACCAAAGGCTCCAGGATAAAGGCAAGGAATGGAAAGGTAGGTTTTTAGTCAGTAAAAGTCTGACACTATTTCCCGCCCCACCCAAGGGCGGGATTTGTCATTGGATGATTTTACCTACGTTAAAAAAAAAAAAAAAAACTAGGTACGTACACGTACATCACGGCTTTTATTTAACCACCTAAGTATTTTATTTTATAAATTTACAAGAAGAAGGAAAACGAGAGGAATTTTAGTTTTATTACTTATTAGGTATTTAAACTTAAAAGAAATAAATAAAAACAACATAATTATACATAATTACATAAATGAAAACCTTAGTACAATCGTAAAAACATACGGTAGGTACTCATTTCTAACTATTAGGTACTAAAATCAACTATGGATCTTTGCCTGAGAATTTAATTTCATTCATTTACCACTAGCGTAGCTAAACATACAAACTCTTGTAATATTTCAGGTACTTCCTGCTATTCAAGATCGCTTGCTGCTGGGTGCTGCCGTCGCTGGTCCCAGCGCTGTGCTGGAACGAAAGCTGGGAAGCGTCTATCATGTCTCAGGCTGTAGTGCGATACCTGCTGAGCCTCAACTTCACTTGGTCCGTCAACAGCTTCGCACATTTGTGGGGCAACAAACCTTATGACAAGTAAGATTTCTTCGTTTTTAATTAGATTCAGTTTATGATCCCATTAACTTCCTGCTGCAGAAGAATTCTAAATACGACTGGTCACAAGAGCAAAATATATTATGCTAAATGATCGAGTTACTGTATGAGGTTTTGAAGTTCTGTGTAAATAATAAAATAGTGTTCGATTAGTTATTTCAATAAGTAAAAAAATCTTTTTAAACAAAAAAAAAAATAGTGCCAGAAAAAGTTTTTAGTAGTTACACTAAGAATACGTAAGAAAATACATTTTGTTTTAGTTTCAATACGATTTTGTTCTTGGGACCCGTCGAAGAGTTTTCGCGGGCCCTGGAACGTAAAGCGCAACTTAAAGAACACAGTTGGGTTTCCGTTCGTAACATTCTGACATTTCATCTCGCTCTACCCAGGGCGGGAAATCATCAAATGACTCTTTCATTTGATGATTTCCCATCTGGAAAAAACGGATCAATTTACCTGGTCTATTTGAAAGTGAAGCCACTGAATGAACTAAAATTTTTTTCAACATAAAGATTATAATGCAAGTCTTGTAATTGATCTGGCTGATTTTCATGACTTGTTCGTAATGTTAAAGTAAAGCGTGCGTTAAGCGCGCGCACGCGCGGTCCCATACCAATGTGCTCCGTCCGGGCTCACCGCGCGGACACCCGTCGCGGGCAGCTGCACTCCACGCTCCTTTTGCTACGTGAAATAATACATTAAAGTTCTCCATCGATACGACTACACGCACACTAAAGTTAAACTAGCTACACAAGGTAACAATGTTACCGCTACGGGGACCGCCGCACACGACACATCGCATAGACACGCGACGCGAGCCCGCTTAACGCAGCGTTGTCTCTTAAATGCAACAGATTGTAACCCACTTTTTGGTAATCAGACAAGACGCGTGTATTTAATTAATCCCTAATGATAAGATTAAATTAGTATAAACGGTAAACCTATTTAATTAACCCCTTGACATTTCAGGAACATAATGCCAGTTGAAAACTGGGGAGTTTCTATGGTATCGATGGGAGAAGGCTGGCATAACTACCACCACACCTTCCCCTGGGACTACAAGGCTGCCGAACTGGGCATGCCCCTCAACATGACCACTACCCTCTTAAATTATTTCGCGAGCATAGGATGGGCGTACGACATGAAGGAAGCTTCGCCATCCCTCGTCAGGTCGGTGGCGAAGGCCCGGGGTGAACCACGAGACGAAGACTACTAAACGAACTGATATCTCAAGAAAGCATTTTATACGATAATTTAGAATAACGCAATTCATTCTTAATGGCGGGAAGAAGTGTGTTACTTGCTATGCAGTATCTTTTCAAATGATGAGTTTTGCTACTGGGTAGCGACTCGCCTACTGTTCTGAGCCAACATTATAATGTATTTGAATCAAACTTAATGGTAGACCCATATTTATTAAAGATCAAATAAATAAATGTATTATAAGTTGTATTTATACCGGTTCCGTAAATCGTGTAGCGTAGAATAAGGGCAAACGTGATCTTAGGTTTTATTTATTGATTTTAATTTAATTGATATTGTATATGTAAAGAGATGATATGGACAATAATAAGTAGGTAGGTAGGTACTTTATTCCCATATCATAGTTTTAGTTAATTTTACCTAAATGGAGGGTTAAAGGATGGAACGAGTATTTAAGGTATGGTGTGATCACAAGATTTTTTCTAAAGGAAAAAGGGAAGTAAAAATAGATTATTTGTTAAAGAATTCCTATTTATTTAGTCGGTGTAGGAAGATGACTTAGCGCTATTTGACAAGGGCAGTTAATTATCTGCAATATCTGCTATCTTAGGTTCCTTACTCGAATCATTTACAAATAAGACCCCTGACTGTTCCCAATCCTGAGGTAAGCTCTATAAGTTATTGATGAACATAAAATAACTATGTTCTGATTTCCTAACTCAACTATAGTTGTAGTGATGAAAGATTTAAGCTATAATATAATATATATAGCTATATAATATAGTATATATTACATACGACCTAAGCGGTTTACACACCACCCCAAAACGTTGCAAAACAGCAAATGGTTAATAAAACCACGTTTCGCGGGACGACAACGTCGAAGGATTGTGTGCGAACGACTTAGGTGTGAAAATTGTTTGGCATAGATGACTACATATATTTTAGTAAGAGCTCATACCAATTTTCTTTTAAAATATGTTCAATGAATTCCTATCCCCAGGCTTGCTGTATTGTATAAATCCAGTCTCAATTTGATTGTCTATTATGTACCTACTTTAAAGTATATGGAAACATGTATTTTGCATTATAAGACTTATTGATAATAAGATAAATTATATAAGTCTAGATGCGGTAATAATACTTGTTGTTTTATTTACTTCACAAGCAGTTATCATACGACGACTTAAATTAACACAACAATTTAAATATAGCAACTATACATAGAATCTTTATGATAATAATCTTTAGGAAGAAGCCTGCCAATAGGCATATAAGAAACATCTATTGTAAATTATTGTGAGGCTTCTTCCAAAAGCCTTTTATATTATAATTATTATGTATAATATAGTTACAGTACGGTCAAAATATGATGGCCGAACTATTTCGCATACCGACTCTAAAATATACGCAAAACGCATTCGCCTTATGATTCTTGAAAATAATTATTTCAGAAGCAATAAGTCGAAGTTCGGAACGGCAAGATATTTTGGCCGCACCATACTACTTATATGTTTATAGCAAGTTATCCAGTCGCAAATTTACTTGTGCAAGTCGGGAAACTCTGTTGACTTGTAAGTCACGTGTCTACGTGGACTAGGTATCCAGGAAATACTCGGCGCAAATCCGTTTGCTGACGAAACGATACAACACTGAAATATTCTAGTGTGGTCGACAACTTGCACAGTTGCCATGCTAGGGGAATTGTGCACAAGGACTAAATAAAATCACAATACAGCACCAACACACTAAAATAATAAACTATACAGAATAGCAAAACATCATTAATTTATCTCTGCTCCTATAACAAACTTAAAGCGAGAACCTGTTCACACCCACAACATGATCCTTATGATAGGATTTCCTGTGTTAATTTTTGTACAATATTTTATATTAAACTACAAATAACTAAAAAAAAAACAACTTCAAAATTAATTACTAAATGAAGCAGCAATTAGCGTTTCAAATATTGATTATGAAGAAGAATGGGGTATGGTGCAAACATCTCTATATCTCTTTTGTACGTACCTAATTTTTGCACGTAACTTTATAGGGATGACGTCACATTTCATTGTGTGCATCTTTATTCTGTTACTTGACAGTTTCCCGTTCCACCAGATTTAAAAGGTTTGTAACTTACGTAATATTGATCGCATTAGAAAAATTCTTTCTATTTGCGATTTTAAAATAAAATTATTTTTTGATAAAAATAATGAAAAAATTGGGTTAACTACCCAATTATTACAAAACTACAATATACATTTCTTTTTAATTTTTGAGATTACAACAAAATAAAACATAATAAAATGGCAGTCCCATTCCTAGAACACTGCCTCGATTGCAGAGTGGAATCATTTTAACATGCTTTCATGCTGAGACTAAAATCATTCAAATTAAAACTAAAGGCATTAGTATTATTAAAATATTTAGGACTGTTCTACAAGGTTCTAAAACAGTCCTAAATATTTTAATAATATTCATTTCGATTTTTCAACAAGGAGAGGTCCTCATTGAAAAATCTATACTTCTAATGTCATACACCACTGAATGTGGGTTCCATATGACTCATCTAGCTTGTCATTTGATTCCAATGGCTTTCTACAGCAGTAGTATTTGAAATTAAATTCCATGATTAATATGCTATGAACTATATATTATATTTATGTATAGTATAAAATTTACCAATCTATAATTTTGGAATTAAAACATTGACTTTGTTTAACGACATCAATTTACACCTTTGGATTATACAAATAGACATCTGATATAACAAAAGCACCTTACAAATTATCTTTTTAAAAAGATACATACAGAAAGTATTTCAGTTTCTCCAAATAATTTAAACATCTAAAGTACCAAAGATCAAAGATAGGTAGGGCTTCAGTCTTCAATTAAAGTAAACAGGTCTTTCTTAGGTTTCACAGGAGTCACTCCAGATACAGTTTCAAGTTTATCTGAACTCATCTTAGCTTCCTTCACTGGTCTATTATTCTCATCCTTAGCTGGTTTTCTTTTTAAGCTCAAAACTTTGTTAGTGTAGATGCCATCACTGCCATTGTGTTCACTAGTTGACACTTTCCTTTTCTTGGTCTTAGTGATAACAAAGTCTAAGTCTGAAGAATCATCATCAAAGTCTGCATAGACGGGTACTGACCTACCACTCCTTGTAGATCTCACTGGTTGTACTCTAGTAGTTTCTTCAACAATTTGCAGTGGTGGGGGCCAAGCTGCAAAGTTGGCAGACTGTCTTGCCTGATGGTAGCTATTTAGAGACATAAGTTTTATATAAACAGCAAGACTACGAGCTTTTTCAGCTGGTGTTATTGTGGTGGGTAATAAGCTCCATGGCAAGCGTCTGTCTCTTACATTTAAGAATCTTCTTTTCATAGGTTTTTTGGGTGTGGCACTACTGGTACTAGATTGATTATTTTCAACCTGAAACAGAAAACAATTCAGTTTAAAGTCAGTTAAGAACATATAATAATTCAACATTCACAGGTTCTATAAAAATAGGCAGTGTGAATTTGTAAGAGCTTCTCACACACACTGCCTACTAGGGCAGAGTACCTGACAGTAGAAGTATGGAAGAATTGGCTTAAATCTACAGGTATGTGTGAAAAGCTTATAGACTTGATGATAAATCAACAAAATGCTAGACTACTCAACAGCAGTAGTGTGTGAAAAAGGCTGAAATCGAACTCAACTAACCTTTTCTCCAATGCGAGCATCGTCTTCTAGTTTTTCTGATGATTTTGAATTCTTCAAAGCTTTCAAGAGATCACTCATTTCTTCCTTGCTCAGATTTTCTTCCTCCAAACCAAATTCTAAGAATGAAATGTGAACATAAAGTATACAATAATATAGATTAATACATCAGTAGAAATGCTGAATAAATGAACGGGAAGTTTGCATTATAGCAACAAATGGAGATGTGATACGTAAAAATATCGAAGAAAATTTAAAATAGAAGGAAGCTCGTTTAGTTTAGTTCACACTAAACAATAAGTTCATTTAATGATGATTTATGTAAATATTATCTTGAACTACATTAAAAATTCTTTTACCGATCAATTCATTCTTCATCAGCTTCATTTCTGTATCGCAACTATCATCAGAAGATATCGCGGGCTCCATTTTCGAATTTGTTTACTTCGAAAAACTATAATATTATATGTAATCTACATTACAATTTGGTATATAATTAATTAAACAGCGCATAAAAAAGATAAAAACATTGAAAGTTGATAAACACAATTCCAATCAAATTATCTTCCTACTTCCTATTTACATTTACAAACTGTCAAATCGTTACTGACAATGACAAGACAAATTAATTTGACAATACTTTTTTCAATGTTGGCTAAAGATTAGGTAAAGTACACATACTTACAGCTCAGCTTCAAGTTCAGTTGTAAGTTGATTTTAATATGATTATCGGTTTTCATTAATTGTAAAATTCTATCAACAACTAATCTATTGAATGACACGTAATGGTCAACACTTAAGAAAGAAAAAACCGGAATATCATTCGTTAGATTATAGTTGATTCTCGTACCACTCTCCATCCACGACTTCGGTCTTAGCGGCGAGCGGGGCGGTATTGGTAGGCGAGCGCGCGCTCGGCTATGAGCGGCGTCTCGTGGCGTGCTTTAAACATTATCATACTTTTGTCCTTACCACTCGCCGCAGCCACGCTTAAGGATCTATTACACCACTCGATATTCAGACCGGTTTTGTCGACGTCGCGTAAGGGCCAGACTGTCTTACTCGGAAGTAAACTTAAAGACAATCTGAATAACTTGTGCGATATATCAAGTGGTGTAATAAACGCTTTTTACGGCCCATTCGATTGGTCGACGCCACTCATAGCGGCCATAGCGGCGCGCGCTTAACCAATCGATCGATTGATTGATTGATTGATAATCGCCTACAGTTACCGCCCCACTCGCCGCGCCCCTCGCCGAGACCGAAATCGTGAATTCACGATAGGCACACAAGGCGGTAAGGTCGTGAACGGACCATAAATATTTTTTATCTGTGTTATGTAAAACAGATAAAAAAATATTTATGGTCTGTAAGTGATAGTGTAGTCTATAGTCCTTTCCAGTGTTTTCACAATGAGGGGAAATTTCCCTGTGGAGGGGAAATTAGGGTCCAGAGGGGAAGAAAAAGGGGAAAGAGATGAAAAGTGGAAATCATGGATAAAGCCTAGCCTAAAATACTGCAGAAAATTATGGAACTAATTTTTGTATGGACTTTACCAGTTTCGACACCAGTGCAAGTTTTATTATATTTCCAGTCAGGCCATAAATAAGAATGCGAATGTTGAAATTATACTTTATTCCTGCTTAGTCTATTTTTTTTTTTTTGGATTCGTTTGCAGTCGCATTGGCCTGTACAAACTTGAGGCGGGGCATTTCAAACTGATTTTTCATCAGTTGTTCCTGTTCTTTTCAAGCTAGATTTTACGCACAAGATTGATCCAACTATTTCATTATCGAGCCTATTGCGTTCATCTCTATCACCGTTGAGCAGATTTTTGCTATTAGTGAATAAACTACAGCAGAATAAATTTGAGGGGGAAAAAGTCCTGAGAAGAGGAAATCTCAATTGAGGTGTGGGGAAAGGAAATCATTAAAGTGGAAACACTGGTCTTGTCTCTAGTGTTTTGTCAGTATCTCTCTCTAATCTGTAGTTTGTGCTGTGCTGTATGTGTCAGTGTGTGTGTTGCACAATAAGTAATGTAGGTGATGCATGTTGCGTTATTTTTATTGTTAATTTTTTCATATCTTTGACTTAAACTCATACAATGTAATCGTGTAACTTAGAGTATGTGAAGTGAATTAATATTTGTTATTATATCAGTTTTATACTTCACTCCAGTTATAACAAAATGGAAGAAGAGATAAGATGTTTTGTTTGTAAAGAATTCTACAGGGAACCAGTATTACTACCTTGCGGGCATGCCCTTTGTAGGGTTTGTGCAGTAAACTTACAGATTCACATACATGATGGAGATAATTCTGCAGCTTCGAACGATTATCAAGAAGCTGACAAAGCCTCGGTGTCGAGTGAAACTGACAGTGGAGTAGTATGTGGATCAAGGCCTAATAGTTACGCAGGAACTCCGGCTGCGCCCGCGTATTCGAGCGCAGCATTTTCAATAACATGTCCATCCTGCAATAAGTTAGTTTACTTGGACGATAATGGAGCAGAGGGACTTCCACCGTTTCGCGTTATGCGAACTATTGTTGAGCGGTTCGGAGGGGTTACGGGTGCTCCGCCTGCTGAGGAGGCCTGTCAAATGTGTGAAGGGGAGCGGCGCGCGGCAGTGGTGAGGTGCGAGCAGTGCTCGGTGCGATACTGCGCTGGCTGCCGCGACGCCTGGCACCCTACGCGCGGCCCGCTGGCGCAGCATGAGCTACGGCCGCTGGGCACCACGTGTGCCGATCACGGCTCGCCTCCTGTCCTCTACTGCAATGCTTGCCTTGTACCTATCTGTCAGCGCTGTCTTGCTGAAAGACACTCAACACATGAAACACAAGCATTATCTGTTGCTGCTAGAGCCCATAAGGTAAAGTATTAATTAGATCTTATATGACATTAAAAGCTTAATTTTATAATCCAAAAATCAGGACAGGAGCCAGACCAGCATCTAAAAGGTCAGATGCTTATTATATGATGAGAAACCATGTCCAACACTAATAATAATCCCAATCTCAGCCTCTTCCTATTCAATTTTAGTATTATTTGGTTGACTGACATAAAACTAGTTTGCTAACACCATTGGCACATATTCAACATTGTTTCACTATTTTTATTTCAGACTGAATTATCGCAATCATTACAACATCTATCTGAACAAGCCAAAGCCATGACAGAATATATACAGTTAGTGAAAGGAACAGGCGACAAAATTAATGTGAGTACTTAAATAATTAGACATTACTTATTATTTCCTTTTTTTACTAACTTATGTACTATTGAAGACACTTCCACCTGACCACTGCTAAGTTCATTTTTGCTTGTACTCAAAATGAAAACTTCAAAGGGTTTGGTTTGGTTTGGTGCCGCGCCGCAAGATTCAAGCAAAAATTTTTAAGTGATCAGAAATTTCTGTGATAGTACATAGAAACAATAAAAATAAAAACTAATATTGATAGAAGTGCACAAAGGCACTGCTTTCTTCTAAAGAAATTTCTTCAAGAAGACCTGCAACAGAGAGAGAGTTGAATTAGAGCTGTAGATATTGTGTATACATTGAAAAAAACAAATTGTAAAGTGAATCAAATTATACATTACATAACAGTGAATAAATGTACACACTTATATATTTTATAGAAATTTACTGACTGACAGATAGTAGTATTAAACTACTAGGACTCAAAAACCTCTTAGTTCCGTCACTAATAGATTTTTGGAAATTCAACCTTTAAGGGGGAAATTTGTGGAAACTACCCCCAATGTAACAATTTAGAGGGTTTTCAAAAATTATATGGAGGATTTATATTTCTTGGGTTAATAAACTTGAAATTTAGCACTCATTCTAATTGAAATGAATAATTGTCAGTGTTGTTATTAGTTTTTCAAAACTACCCTCAAAATACGGTAAATTTTTTAAAATATAATTTATTTAAACATTCTTGCTTATGAAATAGCTGGCAAAGTGATAGTACATTATTATTATGTTAAATAGCAATGAATAAATGTACACATCTGTATATTATGTATATTAAAAGTGAAATTGGATGACTGTCATCAACACAACTGAAAGTAGACTAGGAAAGAGAAATTTTGCATAAAGCTTTTATAACATAGGAGAGCACTACAAAGGGGTTTTTGAATATTCAACTTATAAAGGGAACAAAGGAGGGAATTTTGTTTGTACCCAAAATCTCATTCCAACATATTTAACTGTTAGTACAAATAGTCTCCTAAGTACATAATAAATATCATAATTGGTTTTTGAAAACGATAGGGTAGAGTGGAAGCGAAGCCATGGGCAAAAGCTAGTATTATATGAATTACATATATGTTATATTATATGAATGAAAAAAGTATAATAAATGTAACAAGATTTTTCACACAATTTTTTTCTTTGTAACAAACAAAAGCATTCTAGGCAAACTAGTTTATCTTTTGAAGTATCACTGTAATATGTCACTGTTTACAGAGAGAGCACTTCAGTCTTAATCTAGTTTAAATAAGATTAAGTTCTGCTGTATCACAAATATATATGTTTTTTTATTGTTTAAACAGGAATCTTGTGAAGAGTTGGAAAAACAAATAGACCATACATGTGCTGAAGTAACCCGTGCCATAGAGAGAAGAAGAGATGAGCTAATTCGTGCAGCTCGGAATACACGGTCTCAGGCCATAACCAACATGCGGTCTCTAACATCGCATGCTGCCCAGAAACTACGGGAAGCTACCGCGCTATTACACTTTTCTATTGAAGCTCTTAAAGAATCTGACCATGCAGCTTTTCTACAGGTAAGAAAATAAAATAGTTTTATTGGTGTTATCCAATCATTAGCAGACTCCACTGCCTTTTACAGCGCATTCACGACTTCGGTCTTAGCGGCGAGCGGGGTGGTATCGGCAAGCGATTGGTCGAGCGCGAACCGCTATGGCCGCTATAAGCGGCGTCGACTAATATACTGATACAGCTCCACTCGTTGCTAAGACCGAAATCGTGAAAGGGGCCTTAGTTTTTGTAGCGGTTATATTGGCGCAATGAGACTAGGTAACAAATGGAGAAGTTTCCAATTTATTTAATTAAATACCTAAATAAGAAAAATAGTATTAAACAATAGTAAATAAATAAGAAATATGAAAGAATCGTTAAAAAATAGCAACAAATCAAAATATATTATATTAGATATTTAATCCCATTTTGTTATGTATATTATAACACCATCATGAAACTTTTTCATTAAACTCCCAATGCACCTTATAATAGACTAGCTGACTCGGCAAACGTTGTTCTGCCATATAAATTATTACCAAAGAAAAAAATGGGGGTGGAGATAGAAGGGCCCTAGCCTACAGCCTATTCTCAGACCTACCAAAAATACACAAAAAAATCATAAAGATCGTCTAGCAGTTTCGGAGGAGTTTGATAACAAACACGAGATTTTAATTATTAGATAGAAATACCTGACCTGCAGGGCTATTGGCTAACTTTTTCAAAACAGTTGACAACTGGCATTTGATGTACACTAAACTTTGTTGTCAACTAATAATTTCATAACTTTGGTATTACGTATCAAGTGGCTAACAAACTGCGGTGGATAAGTGGTGTCTAACAAAAATTAACGGTGGATACAGGATATTGTCCCGGCTCTAGTTTTTATTGACTATTATACAGCTAAGTTAAATATCGCATCTTCAGTTTAAAGCTCACAATCACAATTTTAAAAGTATCGATACAATAACATCTGTCAAAACGTGTTACGGTGGATATCAAGGGCACCGGTGGATAATGACGTCATATCAGTTGGTCACTAAAGGTAGGCAATACGAAATTAGCTGTTTGACACGATACGATACGATGTACATTCTAGCAAGTGATCTTCACTTGCGCTGTCAACAGAGTTACGCAATAGCCTCGCAGGAAAAGGTTTCTCTGCTGTATAAATTATCAAATAAAAATTGGTGGTGGCGAAAGGAGGGTAAAAAATAGACTACCACAGTAAAAAAACAGCCTATTCACAGACGTATCAGATACAGGGTGTATCTGACATCGTACCATAAACGAATACCAAGGATCCAGTACACGATTCTGGACCCCCCAGTGATCCGTAGAGGCCCAGCCTGCTAACCCGTACAACCCCAGCCTGCTAACTGCAGGCAGGCAGGGTCGAAGCCTACTGGGGTCATGGGTCGGCTTCTGAAAGGAAGGCTCGGCCCCGGTACGATAGGCAACGGAGGAATTTCATACCATCTATGTACATAATATGTAATGCAATAAAGTATTGATTATTGGGGTAGGTTTTTAGTCGGTAAGAGTCTGACATTATTTCCCGCTCCACCCAAGGGCGGGATCTGTCATTGGATGACCATAAAAAAAACCCCAGTGGTGGAATTTTTCGTCGTTTTTATCTTAATCATTGGAAAAAAAAAAACAGTGCTTTTTTAAGTTTAAATTGTATAAAACCGTTATTTTAACCAACCTCGATGATATTTTCAGTAAAAAAAAAGAAAAAATATTTATTAAAAATTAATTAATTAAAAAGTTATAGGGGTTGATAAAATCGTTATTTGTAATTAACCCCGACCGCATTTTTAATTTTAGAAGTAATTAATTCTTTCTTTTTCCACTAAGAATATTAAAATAACGAATTTATACCGTTAAAATTAAAAAACGTAAAGATTTTTTTTAATTAAGAATAAACCGATGAAAAATTCCACCTCGGGGTGGTCCAAAATCATGTACCGGATCCATGGTATTCGTTTGTGGTACGATATCAGATACACCCTGTATACACAAAAAAAATTAATGAAACCGGTCAAGTAGTTTCGGAGGAAAACACGAGATTTTTGTATATTAGACAAGAAGCTTAATTTTAAATGAATACCAAACATTAAAATTATGTCTGTTACAATATTTTTAGTAAGTAGGTATCCTAATTTGTTTGGCACACTGACTAACTTCTCAAATGTCTTCACATATCGACAAGCTTATCAATTGAATATTGTTAGATTGACCTCATTTTGATGTATCCTAGTATCAGTATTACATTATGTACTGTCACACTGATAAAGCTTATCTGCCATGTTATAATGTTACACATAAATAGGCCTCATCGTAAGTTATGGGTTATCCGTAAATAGCATAATATTTATTGATGATCCGAGGGCCTAGTGCGAGTTTATTTTACGTTAACGCGATCGACACGTTTATAACGTTCAGTGCTTTGATTGGCCCGGTCCAAACCCAAACACCTCGCACACGGCACTCTGATGATAAAACATTGGACAGGACGTATACATTCAGTCTCCCTGGTGGCCAGGGTCCGACAGGTAGGCGGGCACCAGGAGGTACTCGAGTGCCCTCCCAATGTTACTCCAGGGCAGGGAATTAAAGGCGTTGGCGATATCCAAAGACACTACGAGTACCAAGACTATCCTGCCCTGAGACACTGCATCCCCCGTCGTGAGGGCTCGTACGCGTATGATGGCGTCCACCGTGGAGCGACTCCTGCGAAAGCCGAACTGACCGTCCACAATTTCCGGCCCCACCCGTACTCGGTGCGCGACGAGGCGGTCTGCAATTAGTTTTTCAAAGAGCTTACCCACCTCGTCGAGCAGCAAAATTGTCCGATACGCGGACGGAGAGTCCACGGGGCGCCCCGGCTTCGCGATGAGAACCAGTTTCCCCGTTTTCCAGCGAAGTGAGAACTGGCCCCTCTCCATGCTGAAGAGCCCTCTTAGTCGAAGCCCAAGAGCCTCCATGGCCAGGATCCAAGCAAGCCGCCGGGTTCTGGAGCGGTATTTTTGGCACTGAGTCTTCGTACCGCCACTCTCATTTCTACCTCGGTCACCTCTGAAGCATTGTTATTGTGGTCCGTATCGGACACCGCTGGCGGCGGAGCCATGGTCGGGGGTAAGTGTTACCCTCGTACAGGGAACAGAGTGCGTACCACACCCTTTTCCTAAGCCGGGGCCGGAGACTCTGCGTCAGCGGGGGAGCCCAAGTTTGTCCCGCACCACCTTATAGGAGTGTCCCCACGGGTCTCTATTCAGAATCCCCAGCCACACATTGCGGGCCTCAAGTTTGGCCCGCTTTGTGTGGCTGAGCGGAGACGCTCTGAGGGTGCGCTTCGCCACTCGGTATCCCTCGTACAACTCCGCCTCTCTAGCCTCCGCATCCGGCGGGTGATTGCGGCGCTGTATCGTGGATGCGTTCATAACACGGATCACCTGTCTGTAGGCCATATAAATGTTTGTTTCATGCGGGAATCGAACCCGCGACCTGTAGCCCGGCAGCCAATCGCTCAATCACTGGGCCAACCATTGATTGAGCGATTGTGCGTACAACTAAGGAGAGTGGAATTCCCTGCCAGAATCCTGATAGCTACATCCGGGGGTCTTGTCAAGAGTGAATAGGTTACTTCTAGCCAAGCATGCTCTATTGTCGATCACATCAATGCTTACCACCAGATCAGATAGTGATGAAAAGCTAGCCTATTGATAAATAACGAAAAATATATAAGTACCATTTCTAAGACTCGTAATGTTTTTTGTTATCACAGGTGTCTCATATAATTGAGTAAAGCTTTGTATTTAAGAAATGTATACATATTAATGACACCTACACGCTGGAGTACATGTCAGATAGTTGTAACCAAAACATAATATTGTTTTCCTTTTTATGCTGCATGTGGTACACTGCCAGCATTTGAAATCCGTTCATGAATAATTCATTCTATTCTTCCGACTAATTTATTTACACAATGTTTTCAATGCGCTGCTGGTATGCCGTACTTTATTAATGAATAGACCTTAATTTTTTTTTTATAAAAAAAAATTAACCTTCAGTCAAACAACCTTCGGGCTCCATCATCATATCTTCAAAGTAGATCATAACAATATTTCTATGGGACCAATTCGAGACCAATCTTTCAATAAAATAAAAATGTTTCAAAGTCGATCCACAATGAAATCGGTGAACATACAAGAAAAAATATACATACAGCCGAACATATACCCTCCTTCTTTTTGAATTCGAAAAAAATGATTGTTTAATGTTTTGTCAGGTGGGGAACATTCTTTCGGCGCGGGCGCAGGAGACCGCGTCCAATCTGTGCTCGTCGCTGGACTCCCCTCCCGTCGCCCCCGCACTCACCCTTGACGTCGAGCCAGTACTACGTACTGTCAGAAGTATGAACTTCGTGGAATGCATACGTAAGTTTACCAATTATAGTAAACAATGTCACTCCTATGTCAAGTAAAAGATTTCCAGTTTTAACACTAAATTCTCTTTCTCAATTTCTTTTGCGTACATTGGATATACAGCTGCGGAATGTCTAATGAAGTCGTCAGGTAAATAAAGAATCCTTATTACAATTTTCAGTCATTTCTTTCACAGCATTCATTTCATGACTTGATCGACACCGCAATTGCACTCTCGCGATTGCCGCTGTTTTATTGGGTGGGCCCTAATACCTCCTGCAAGAAGCTTTATATGGGGACCGTACGGTCCATGGTGCTCTATGGACCGTCTGTGCGGGCGGACAACCTGACGGCCCACAAATTCGCAATACTGTGACGACGTCAGAGAGCAATGATCGTCAAGGTGATAAGATAGTGTTTAATCTCCTTCGAGGTGACAAGTTTCTTGACTGGATACTGAAATCTTTGCGTCACTAAACTGGTGGTGCTAGAATGTGCTGGACTGAGGCGAGCACCTGTTGCTTCGCAGCCAGCTTTTTTTTATTGCTTATGAACTAGTGCTTGATTGCAATCCCTCCTGATGGTAAGCAGTGATGCAATCGTTGATGGTCAGTCGCACTAGTGCTCCGCCAGTTCTTAGTGATAGAGTGGGAGCTGCGACTTACGCAACCCAGAGCAGGGCAACTCGTCGCGACGGTCCCATGGGGTTTTCACACGAAAAAAAAAAGAATAGTTGCTACCCCATTATGATAGGGCCTAGCATTTTAGGCCTATTGCTCATATGAGAACAAATGTTGTGTTAATTATACAAATAGTACGCGGCAAATAATTAGTTGAACCATCACCACAACCGCCAGAGACCCGAAAATGTGTTAAAATTCTCGTCACACATGGTGAACCATCATGGCGATTTACCTTTCTGGTCTCAATCAAAGTGGGTGCGCAACCACAGCAAATGGTTCAATTTATTGGCCGCGTACTATACACATGTAAATAGAATGTACCTACGTGACCGGACCCAAAGACGGAGCTAGTTCTAATAGTTACATAATGATAACACAGCGCCGGGTGCTCCGGAGATGGCAGTGGAGGCGTGCGCGGCGCGCGGCTGCTCGTGCACGTTGGCGTGGCGCGCGCCCGCTCAGCCGCACGCCGTGCGCGGGTACGTGCTGGAACTCGATGACGGGCTGGGTGGGCCTTTCCGAGTAAGTGAATTTATTTATTCTCAGATTTTGAGATCCGAATCGAGCCGAATCCGAGCGATTATCTTTGCATCGATCGCGGTCGCTGGATGAGTTTACAGACGTGATTGGAAATACCTATGGCCTGCTATGATCTGTTTTGGTTTGCATCACACATTGTATTGTCATTGTCACTTGAATTGATGCTTTGTCGTACGAAATCGCACCGCAACTTTTTGCGATGCTTTAAAAAATTGACTTTTTGTCCGCTAGACGGCGTCACATCAAGTTTTGTGACACGTCACGTAGCCTATGTACAGCGGACAATTAAGACGGTTCTAACAATACCTTATATGTTAAGTTCCAATAAGTAATTTAGGAGCTATAAGGGAACATACACACATGCATAGCCTGTCAAAATCATAGCCCTCCTTTAGCTTTGCCGCTGTCGTGTAAAAATTACAAAGCTGTCCAAGTCGCTAAACACGGGCCGGAAAAAAATAAAAGCTCAGAATGAAAATACGAGAATGTATATATATCTATCCTTGACTCATTATAGTTCTGATTACCATAAATGCCTCATTGTTTTTGCTCACTAACCATGCTTATCCCATTACTCATACTGAGTTTGTTTTATAGAACATTATCATCTATGTGTATCTATCGTGAGATAACGTGGCCTTGTGGCATATTTTTAATACAGAAAAGTAATCGTACCATTTTAAATGGCGCCTATTTTTAACCGATTTCGAAAAGGAGGAGATTCTATGATCTACTGTATGTATTATTTTTTATGTATGATGATTTCTCGATCAATTTTGGAACGAATTAAAAAAAAAATGTTTTGATTGAAAGATTATACTCCCGAATTGGTCCCATAGAAATATTGTTTTGATCTGATGATGAACTTCGAAGATATAGAACGGAACTCTTCAAAAAATCATAGCAGAAGTGTCGTAATAATTAAAATTGCTTTGTTTATATAACGTAATCGGTGACTGATTGAAGAAAGAAGGGGAGGGGATACATTGAACTGATTTGATGATGAAGCCGGTAGGTAGGTCAGAACCGGAATTCTGTAATAAATCAGTGTATCCTAGCCGTGGTATAATTAGAATTGTCATGATGATTTAATGATATGGAACCGAATGGCGGAAGGTATCTATTTAAGTTTGGCTGAGGGATACTACAACTAAAAAGTGTTAAATAAAAAAGTATTTAGTATTTTTTTGTAAAAGGTTTTTATGTAATCTCATTGTCTACAAAAACCTTTTTATCATTTGGAATTAGAAAATTTTAGAATGTTATGAAACTTCTTTTATTTTATGTTTTTATTTTGATAAAAAATGAAAGGAAAGGCCTGTGATCTACGTTTTAGGCGCATTTTCTAAATTCCCCTTATATTATAAACGTCGTATATTCATTTTTGCAGGAAGTATACTGCGGGCGAGAAACAGTATGCACCATAGATGGACTTCACTATGCTTCGCTGTACAGTGCTCGCGTGAAGGCATTCAATGGCGCAGGCGAAGGACCCTATAGTGAAGTTATTGGGTTACAGACATCTCCAGGTATTTTTTTTTTTTTAATTTTTTAGTGCCCTTTAATCTTAACTACTAGCCAAGTTTGTCATCTACAAACGAAACGTAAAATATTAACGTATGTATCTGTCTAAGGTATGTCAGTCTGTGGCATTGTAGCTCCCAAATAATTAAACCGATTTGAATCTTGTTTTTTATAGTACAGCTGGAATACGATTGACATTCGCCGATCGATGACATCTTGACCCATCACAATGTCATCGATCAGCAGCAAGCTATGTAGATGTACCTTTATACCATTCAAAGTGTAGCCAACAGGAGTAACTAAAACCAGCAACACCTCCAAGTCATTTATTTTGAATGTGAAGAAAGTGTTAATTTGTCCAGTGGCATGGTTCACGTGGGACGCTCGCTGCGCGGATGCGGAGGGCGGCGTGACGCTGAGCGGCGACGGGCTGAGCGCGGCGGCGACGGGCTGGCAGGCGCGCGTGGCGCTGGCCGACCAGCCGCTGGCGC
This sequence comes from Leucania comma, assembly GCA_958295575.1. NCBI lineage: Eukaryota > Metazoa > Arthropoda > Insecta > Lepidoptera > Noctuidae > Leucania > Leucania comma. The sequence continues at coordinate 11,479,390 of OY282469.1, forward strand.
GCGGCCGGCACTACTGGCGCCTGCGCATCGACCGCTACGACGGCGACGCCGACCCCGCCTTCGGGATCGCGAGGGCAGATGTCGCCAGGGATAAGATGCTCGGTTAGTTTTATTTTCTGAACACAAAAACTTGACAAAAACTCGTCAGACAAATTGTGACGCAAAAGTAAAGATCACCAATGTAGAAAGTAAATCTGAAGCACGCCATACTATGTGCGTCGAAAACCTAGCTTCTATACTCCATCTGTTTAGGTAGTTAACTAACTGTAAACAATCTTGATTTGTCTTTTTATTTTTCTTTTAATCATATAAAAGACATACAAAGATTATTTAAATTCAGTTAATTACCTAACATCGGTTTAGGTAAATAACTTATTGTAAACATTTTTAGATAGGTACAATATATGTGAAGATTTTTTACATTTAGTTAAGAGGCCGTGCATAGAATTCATTCGCTAGACTTTAGGCAAATACGCTGCAATGCTATGTTTGTGTGTATCATGCATGCAGCTACGGGCACAAACGCGTACAAATCGAGCTTGGCGACCGTATAAACAATTTTGATCCTTTGAAGATATTATTCTAAATTACAAAATTATATAGTAGGTACGGTTTGGAAATAAAAACTTGGAACGTATGTACATTTTATATTTATCACAATTCACACCAAAATTATTCAATTTTATGTTAGATTTATGTTGATACATTTAGAGTCTGTTTCACAATGTACCGATAAGTTTTGCACAAGTTTCGAATAAGCTATTTGTTACTTATTAGTAGGATAAACACAATTGTTGCGTTTCACGACTGACAAATAGCGCTATGTGGGACATAAAGTCCACCATAAACTATAGGTCAGACGAAGTGGCAAATAGCACATGTATCCTAGACATAAGTAGTGTGTTTGACAGTTAAAACTATATATTTACGTAAAAAACATTTCGTGTAAAGTTTACGGACATAACTATCTGTATTATCAGAAAGGAATCAGCGTGATGTTTTGTCTTAACCTAGGTAGACTACATATAACGACAATGGAGATTTTTGAGACTCTTGAAGATGAGTTTGATGAATATTTTGATAGCCTAACAATACCACGCAGTAATCCTATGTATCGGGAAAGAATAAACTATATGGAGACATTAGATGAAACGGACTTTAGAGCGCGCTTCAGACTCACTAAGAAAGCTGTGATGTTTGTGTATTCAATTATTGAGAAAGCAATAACTGTCACTACAGAAAGGTAAGTAAGCACATACCTACCTAACCTAAGTACATTTTTTTTATAATGGCACGCCTCCGTCTTGCTTTATATAGGTATACCTAATCTAACTCAAACTGCTTTTTTTTTCAGGAATCGGGCTATAAGGCCGATTACTCGTCTACTGTTAAAATTGAGGTTTTACGCGACGGGAAGCTTTCTCACAGTAGTAGGTGATTTCTCTGGTGTCAGCAAAGCTTCTGCCAGTCGCATTATCTACCTGGGTTCTCAAACTATTGCACGATTGCGTCTGCAGTTTATCAAATTTCCAACCAACACTCAAGAAATCCAGCAGGAGTTTTATAATATAGATAAATTCCCAAGACTTATTGGTGCTATCGATTGTACCCATGTTCCTATAAAATCTCCAGGTAAAAATAATTTATATAATATAAATACACCTCTTAAGTATACAATATATATCCAGTATCTATCAAACTATAATAACTATGTATCTATATGTTCAAATAAAGCTCCTGTTTTTTATAAATTCTGTTTTCATTATTTTCAGGTGGAAACAATGCAGAAGACTGGAGAAACAGGAAGTCACAATTTTCTTTTAATGTACAAACTGTAGTGAGTGCAGAGTTAAAGATCTTGGACATAGTGGCTAGATGGCCAGGAGCATCACATGATCAAACGATATTTAATCATTCCTTTATAAAGCAACAAGTTCAAAACGGAGAATTTGGAAACTGTATGATTGTTGGTAAAGGATATGAAAATACTTCATACCTACTTACACCACCACAAATTCCTATGGCTCCAGCAGAACATCTGTATAATGAGTCCCAAATAAGAAGCAGAAATGTAGTTGAAAGAATGTATGGGGTTTGGAAAAAAAGATACCCCGTTTTATCAAAAAAAAAATTTTGACTGTATCTCGGGTACAGGCCATAATAGTGGCATGTGCAGTATTGCACAATATTGCAATAGATATGAAAGATGATCATTTTGAAGTTATCCACCCAGTAGATGAGCCAGTTGAACATGATGTTGTCAATCAAAATAGACCAGAAAATGTGGGGGATGCAACAGTGCGAAGTAATTTAATTAATGATTATTTTGCTTCATTACTATAATAATAATAATAGTCATTTATTTCAGAATTTTGCATTCCATTAGGGCAACAAAAAATTTTAAAATATGTAGGTTTGATGTGGTAGATGATGATATTATTATTATGTATTCTGTGTTAAATAATAAAAACCAATTATTTTTCAAATTTATTTAAAAAGTTTTTTTTTTCTAACGCCCACATTTCTATTTTGTGCTCCCTTTCTTCCTCTTCGAAGGCCCATTGCTTTCTTTTATTTATTATTTCTTCCTCCAGAATCTTCTTTTGCAAGTTTGCAATCTCCAATTTTGAATTGGCTACTCTTTCAAACGGCCTTTTCATCTTCTCAGCACCTGAAACAAGATTCTTTAGTTATTTTGAATATTGGTAAAAATTATACAAGCTAGTATCAATATCATTATTTAGACCCATACATGTCTCAATACAGGACATATGTAGGTTTCCTCTAGAGAGGAGTTTATGGCCACATGCTACATGCTAAGACGAAATAAAACCCTAGGTTATAATAGCTGTCAGTGGTTCTACCATTACATCACCAACTCTGTTAATTCAAGTTATCATCATCATTTCAGCCGAAGGATGTGAACTGTTGGACATAGGCCTTCCCCAAATGTCGCCACAATCAAGTTATGTGGGGTATCAATATACATTTTCTACATATTAACATAATCTAGGCACTTTGTTTATTGTAATGCTAATATTAAAAGAACTTACATAATGCAGGATGTTTTTTGGAATGCAGAAATTTTGGCTTCCAATTAGTCCACTTCTCATCACTGGGTCTTTTGGGTGTATTATCTTGACCTGAAATAAAAAATAAAAAGTGAGATTATGGTGATGGATGAAGGTCTGCTTATCAAAAATATTGAGCCACAACAGGAATACTACTTTCTATCTCTTTTCTTGCAGACCGTTCCTCATCAGAGTTGTCATTTTGTGTAGGCTGATCTTCAACTGAAAACCAAAAAGTAGGGGAGTTTAAAATTGATGAATAGTTAGATGATAGTAGTAGTTCATTTTTGTTATTAACAACTGATAGTCATATTTGAGTTAACTGGGCCTTCCTTTACATGCAGAAAAAGTAACTTACTTATGTGATGCTCTATAACTGCATCCACTGATTGGACACATTTATTTAATCTCTGTCATTTGAACATTTTGAGAATCTACTGTAATAAATATTTCTTGACTAGGAAGTATTGGTTGTATTTGTATAGAATCTGCAACATAAAGAAAATTATATAAGAAGAGAAGGGGTGGGACAAATTTTAATGTATTCTGTTCACCATAAGGCTGAATAAGTTAATTCATTTATATACAATATACAGATTGGCTAGTCAAATTGATACACTAGTACACAACTAATATTTATTTAAAACTTAAGATCTTACCAACATGATCGGAATCAAATTCACTTTCTATTCTATCAACAGACAACAGTACCATATCTTTAACTTTTTCCTCTATAGGCGTCAGAGGAGGAGCAGCACTAGGACCCCCTCCTGTGCGATATGTTTCAGCACGTATTAATGCAGACTTTTTCCTAGTACTTCTTTTTATACCTTCGTATTTTGCTTTCAAAGTTTTAGCACTCCGAAAGTTTATACCGCTTGTGCTATTAAATAATGCTTCCAGTTTCTTCCAGCACTGTTCTTTTTCGTGCCAAGTAACTGCGTAACTCTTCTTATTTTCAAAAAAAAATTATGTTCCAGCAATAAGTGAGGTTAGAAGCTCAACTTCTTCCCGGCTGAAGTTAACGCTTCGTTCACGTTTCGGTGTCGTCATTTTCCTCTAGAGTATTAAAAAAAATCACTGTGCACAAAATCTATTTAGCAAGTACACTCAAATCGCAAGAATAACAAAAAAAACAGAAACACAAACACCAGCAACAAATAGACGATATCAAAGAGAATATAAGCACTACGTTTAAGAGACGGGACTCCCATAGAAAAAAAACGCTCAGTATGGAGTTTGCGCTAGCATTCAATACCAACTTTCACGTACATGACCAAATACTTGACGTATGAGGGCTGCCAACATAACAAGCGAAATAGTAGTGTGGATAGGTGCTCATAGTAATTTTTTATCGATAGTCGATATTTACATAAAAAAATGTAGGCTCTTTTTGGATTTAAATTAAGCCAACGTTATTCACCAGTTAAACGGAAAAGTGGAATATTTCATATGAAAAAATTAAACCAAGTGTAACCTGCGAATTTACGTTGGCGCAAATGAGGCTTACCCTTATTTGCGTCAACGTAAACTCACAGGTAAATTGTGAGGTTCCAAAGGTGGGGGTGGGGGTGTGGTTAATAGTAAAGAAAACACCTTTTTGAGGATTTTAACAATAACAGTTTATTCTCTTTTTTATTAATAAGGTTAAAGAATTACTCCTTACCAATAACCTCCTTACCTCCATTCCTCTGTACCAGTCATTTTAACCCAGTGTTTACATCTAAAAAAAAAATATTTCATTACTATTATTAGCATTTCATTTACAGCTAAAATATTTGTTGTTGAAAAAGCATGACAGTGTAAATAATATTTAATATTAAAGTATCGATAAAGTCGATAAAAAATCCACTACAGCACTATTGATTGGTTATTTTCTAGATTTTCGACCGATTTTTATCAGAAATTTGTATTTATCTCAAAATCTTTTTCTGTAACTGAAAATGAATGTTTATTTACGCTTACCTCTCTTCATTTAATGGATATTTAGCCATTTTCGCTGTTTGTTCACCATCTGACCGGCCGGCTCTTAGACCACATATTTCACAGATTTTATAATGCATATTTTCAGATTAATTCACACGGGTACACAAATAAATAGTAGAAAGTAGTTACAATAAATAATAGCCGATTAAAATTCACGAAACAGTTGTAAAAACGAAAATCAAATTTTGTTTTCATTCACTTCTTGACAAGGAAAAGATGATTATGGCGGCCTTAAAGCTGCGACGGAGTCGAATAGATGTTAGAGCAAGACAGCGATAGCCGCCATTTTGGCCGCCATTAAAATTAGCGCAAACTCCATACATTTAAGATGGTTCATTTTTTTCTTAGGGAGTTGCACCAGACTGGACGATATAGCATAAAAATACCACGGTATTAGTGACTGTCAATTGTCATTGTCAAACGACATCCCGTTTGGTTACAAGCAATATTTAATTATTATAAAATCGTTGTATAAGTTTTTATATAGAATATTAACCATTATGTAAATTTTATAATAACTAATTACATAAAAATATTAAAGTAAAAAAATACATTTAGTGTAATTTAAAATAAATTTATAAGTAGTTTGTGTTAACTTTCTTTGCATTTAATGAAATGACTTCAAAAAACGGAGCGTATCTATATGGTGTTGCCACCGCGCTTACATATAGGTCCCAGAAAGTTATGTGCCAGATAAAATAAGTTTGTGAAACGCAAAGTTTCATAATCAGAACTTTTATCATCCGAATAATTTATGTGTAACGTAGGTATTTCAAAAATAATTGAATAAAAGGTTCCTGGATTGGTTTCACACAAATTTATATCTCAACTAGCACTTTGCCAGCGACTACATTCACGAGAAAGATTTTATAAAACCTGTAACACCTTCAATTGTGTTTTGAGTATAAATTTGAAAAACTAATAATGACAGTCTTAATTATAAATTTTGATTGAAATTTGTGCTAAGTTTCAAGTTTATTAACCAAAGAAATAAGAAACCACCACGCAAACTTTAAAAACGCCTTAAATTGTTCCTTTAGGGGTAGTTCTGAAAATGAATAATAACAACCTTTATTATTTACACCCTCTTCAAGGTTGAGTATGCTATAATCATGGCGGTAAGTCCCTTCTTTGATGAGTTGCTGGTGGAACGTTACTTCGCTCTCACCTTCCATATGCTGCAGATTCTCACCGTACAAAGTAAGTTTGGGACGTTTTTGCATCGGATTCAGGTGGAAGAAACGCCTGGGTGTCATCATTGTATGAACCAACACGGTGGAGCATAATAATGTGATGGGGTGGTGCTCTGCTTAGGTGGAGCATCAGTGTATCCTCATGGAGGCAATCGGTGGCAGTGACATCTTGCGTCGGGCCCTGGTTTGAGCTATGGTCTGGAGCGAGAAGGAATTGTAGATGGCAGCCTCCTTCAGCGAAGCTGTAATGCTAGCAAAGAATATAATAGACTGCACGCGTGACGGAATGAACATCCTCACGCCCCAGCCGCCGAGACCCCTACCCCGACTACCAGCCACAGTAGACGCGGGCTTGCGGACGTCGACTAATGGGTTGTTCGCCGTCCTGCTATCCAGTAATCGACCGGACCAGGCCCAAGTCGTTAACATCACGTAGTGGTCCACGCGCTCCTCAAGGAGATGTTAGCAAACTAGAGACCCAGCGAGGCTAAAGCCCGTTAGGGCCGCGGGGATTGTCTGAAAAAGAAACCCGTAGTCTTAGAACGCAAAGGGCAACTGAAGGACACTCGTGTGGTTTTAGTCATTAAAAGTCTGACACGCCCTCCCGATCCACCCAGAGCGGGAGAAGTCATTGGATGATTTTCCACCTTAAAAAAAAACCCTTAAAGGTTGAATTTACAAAAACCTTTCTTAGTGCTTATGTTGTGAAAAAGTTTCGGTTGAGCGTTGATGTGTTATGTCAGTCAGTCGGTTTCTCCTTTTATACAAATATATGTCGTGGCCAGATCATCGAAATTGATCACTTTATGATATGGCTAAGTTGAACTGACCAGATCATTTTAAACATTAGACTTTGATGATATGTCTATCCTCGTTTGGCCTACTTTCTTTAGACTTTTCACTATCATAGAAATTCTCCATCAATGATATGACCAAACGAGGATTGACATATCATCAAATGTTAACGTTTAAACGATCTGGTCCCGACATATGTATATATAGATAGAAAAAGATATCTGTGTTTCCACAATATCTAGATATGTAGTTATCTGAAAGAATCTGGGGTCAAAAAGGCACAGCACAAACAAATAATACAGAAGCATTCCCCACAAACGAATATAAGTGGAAACTTGTCGGGTTTTTCTCTGTTTTTTGCCTATTTTATTTAGACGCGATGATGTGGCCGACGATAAAGCACGTTTGCCTAGAAATAACCTATCCACTCTTGAATTAATAACCCCTAGGTGGTAGCTATCAGAAAACATAGACTCCGGCATCGAATTCCATTCCTTAGCTGTAAGGTACTGGTTTTAAGTAGGTAATTTATGTGCAGCAAGAACAGTCTTGACGAGAGTACCGATCCCTGAGGGACCTAGGCATTAATATCGAGAGTACCGATCCCTGAGAGACCTAGTCATTAATGTCCATTTGACCGGACGAGCAGCCAACAATAACTCTGATGGATCGACCCCTCAAGAACACTGCGTTCCAATCACACAGAATTCAAGAGTAGTCGAAGGAAGGAAGTTTAAAAAGGCTTTTAGGCCAGACCCTGTCGAAGGCCTTCGAGATATTAAGGGAAACTATAAGTGCTTTCCCATACTTCTCGATGGCCTCGCTTCAGATGTGAATGACATACGCTAGAAGATCCCCAGTTGACCGAGTTTCGACAAAAGCCGTATTAACGATCAATGAGTTCATTAAAACTTGCTCGTATTTTTAAAATAATTGTTGTCTTCCATATATTTAATAATAATAATTAAACAAATACTAACGCGAAATGTCATGACGAGCTAACAAAAAGATGGAAATAGGCCGAAGAATAAGTATGCAAGACGCGGCTATGGAAGAATCTACTGTTAAAAACGGCAATCTCATCCGCACTGTCATAACCAGAGGTCGGAGTAGGTAGATTGATTTTATATACTTGCTTCATGATATTATAATATGGACATGCCATTTTATCCATAATGTGAGGGAAGTACCGGAAAAGTTCCGGGATTGGAATTATGGACTAAAGTAAAAAACAGAAATTTCACAAATTAGGAGCATAACTCTACGAACCGAGGTAAGCGAGTGAGATACCTGGAACACAGCGCGCGCGCATTGTTCTACCAAACACCCAATGAACCATACAGGATACTTGCTTCTGATTGGTCGTTGCGTACGGTCAATGCGTTGTGAACATAGATGAACATGAGATAAAGAAACAAAAGGCCCTGTCTAAGTTTTGTCTCATACTGTCAAGCGTCATTTCTAATTCAACCGTAAGGGACAAAATACGGTGTAACTATTCCAAGGTATTTTTTTATAAAATAAAATACTGATTTCTTTCACCATTAGCTAACACTGGCAGCGTAGATTGATATTATTAATACGTTTTTCACCTTAAACACAAATTCGTGCTAATTTCAAAATTCCGGAACAAATATCACAATAAATATGAAGTTCCGGTATTTTGGAGGCATATCCATATTATCCTATACGTTTGACGTCAACGACCTTAAATCAATCTACCTACTCCGACCTCAGGTCATAACTGACTACTGTTAGTCGAAAAAACAATACAAAACTAACTATTCTGCATTGCCGGGAGTTGCAACGATTATTGGAAACAAAACTGGTAAACTGCTATACATGGCTTTTAAAAATAAGAATTGTGTCGTAAAATTTAAAAATGAGCAACCCGCAAACCATTAATGCTTTATAATTATATCGGGTTTTCAACAAGTATGGTGCAAGTGGACACTGTCGAAGGTTTTAAGACTTCAAGTGCGAGAGACGAGACTTCAAACGAGAACTGCTTCTTTCGGCCCATAATCTAAAAAAGAAAGAAATATTAAATTATTTAGAAAACTAGACCTTGAAGTTAAATTTGTCTTAAGTAGGACTATAAAAAAATCAACCTTCTGTGGATGATTATTTAACTTCCATTAACCATTGTAGATGCCATTAGTGAAGGAATTGTAATTGAATGGTATTAGTAGAATAATTCCGCAGATTTCCTTTACATATAAACATACAACATTTACCTTTAATATTATTGAAGTAAAAAAAAAATCACAATGTTAATAAACAAACAAAGTACTTAAAATAAACAATAATACTTACTGGATCAAAATGTAGTAGTCGGCGTACAATTTTGGGGATATATACGTAAAACTTGCGAGCGGCTGCGAAGCAAAGTGACGTGTGCTCGCGCTGGGAGTTCCCGATCGTTACAGACGGGTGCATGGGTAACTCCGGAATTGAGTTGTAAAAATACCGTATAATACCAAAAGGCTATGTATTAAACCGGTATTTTATTATAACTTACGGTATTATTGGTATTTTATGTATTTTATATTTTAATTTACTTTTTAATATCCTGCAATATTACGAAGAGTTCTAGTTTAATAAATAAAATATATTTTAACTTTCGATTGTATTCTATATTTTAGAATGACTAATTCTAATTTAATGATTACTTAGTAATTAAACTTCACAAATATTATAAGAATATTACATTTCCGTCTAATTTTCATTATTGTGTTTGTTAAATATTTGAATGTACCGCACAGTAGGTACAATTTACCGCGTGATCGGCCCGCCCGCGGCTCAACGTTGCATTCGTCGCCGTCGACACGTTAAGACATGTTCTACCGCGTTGTTTTCGCGCCGTGAAGTGTCGTCTCGATCTCGCTTGCGCATTGACGTGATAGTTTCTTGTAGTATTGGGTCGTTTCTGGTTTTTCGTAAAACGAAACCAAATAGTTTTTTTTTTAAAAGGATAGTTTTTTTTTTTTTTTATATTGTATAAACTAGCACTTGACTGCAATCCTACTATGTTTATAGTTCTATGAAACAGTTGCAATAAAAAAAACTAGTTTACGATACGCGGCATATAACTTGATCCATAATGGCGATTGACCTTGAATGCGCAGTAGGTAACAGATTTCTGGGTTACAATCTAAGTGGGGGGAATCTGCACATAACCATAGCAACGACTGCCATTTTGGTTGAACTAAGTTGCAAACGATATCGAACAATTAATACGCGCGCGCGTTTCTGTTGTCAATTGATTTTAAATTTCAAAACAAATAAAACGAACGCTTGACCTTCATCAGTCAACTGAAGCTAACAAAACCAGATCCTAGTGATCTATTACCATTAGAGTATCTTAATTGATTTCTACACAGGTGAAAATAAGAGTCATTTTACCTTACCTACACATAATTCAAAAACGAAAACCTAAGAACTTTCAATTCATATAAATTTAGGCCTTATCTCAATAGCAATATGGAGTATATACCTGTCACATTCGAAAAAACGAGCGAATGGTTCATTTCGTTGATTCGTTCAACATTTGTGGTAGTTTCAAGAGTTTTTAACAACGTAATGTTGGCTAATTACAAAACTTCATTCGTTTTTCATAGAAGAACCGTCCCTGAATGAAACGCCCAGAACTACTTTTTTGTAATATATAAATAATACAAATTTAAAATATCATTACATGTTTTATTTCTGTGCATTTCCACCAGTATTCAGTATTTTAATGATTACTCAGATAATTTACTTAAAAAATATAGACACAATCGATTTATACATAAAATACCGTAGTAAATGGAATAATACCGTATTATACGGTATTTTTCGTTTTATTCCTTGTGTTGCAAATGGTATAATACAGCACTTACATCTCTACTCCGGACACATCTATATCTTCGGATATATATCTACACATATCCACTCCTTCCCTTTCATAAAAATTAATAAATCCTATATCCGAGTAACTCCGGCCCACTCCGACCGAAACCGAACTGAATGACGGCACCAAACCGTGTGTTTTAAGTAAGAAAACGCTGTAAGAAAATAAGCATAATAGACGACATAAAAGCGATGGAGTAGCTTTTGGGATAGTAAAAAGTAAAGTGTACCCGGTTGAAATCAAAGAGTTTTCAGTTATTGTTTATACTTTTTACAATAATATTTGCAACTTTTGAGCGATAATTGCGTGTTTATTCGTCATATGTGATTTATTAGTTTTGCCTCATTCCGTTTATATGTCGGAATTATCTATCTAGCCTAGACGCAAACATATCCTCGTTCCTCCGCTCCTTATGTAGTTACTTCACTCCCAGATATATTAAGCGGATCTATATCTTTACTTGGAATGATATACTACATATCCAATCTTTGATCGGACATAGTTAGCCCATGCCTACTGACGGGATCAAATTTTCGCGGTCGATAATATAGTTGAATTTGCTTGTAATTTACAAAATGAAGTTATTGTTTATTTATAAAACAAATTTTAGATTCTATAGAAGGTTCTAAAGAACTTAAGATTATTGTGAATTTTTTAAACTTTCTTAAAAGTGTTTCTAAGGTATAGAAAAAAATACTTATTGGTCCAGATGTTTTCCAAGAACAAATTTTTTTTCAAAAAAAAAACTGCTTTATCTCCTATTAAAGTCTATAATGTTTTCAACCCATCTGAGAGTACACCATATAATGATGTTACTGATATTTTTTAAATGTTATAAATGTATAGTAGTTTTGTGTAAAACCTAGCCAAACGTAACTCTCTCGTTACTTTTGCGGTAAAAGGGTTTTGAATATGGGTAATTGCCATTAATACATACATCATTTTAAAAAAATTCTCAAGCCATCTGAGAGAATGAGAACTTGACTTTTATTATATAAAAAAGTAGGTTCAAATTCTTCTTACGTATCTCACAAACTATGATCAAAAATGTTTAAAATGAGTTGATTTCATGCACGGCCTCTTAAGTATCTAAACAAATGAGTATTAGAGTGGCAAACTTACAAGGCGCGAATTGTTTTCATCAGCCAGAGAGGATCTACAAGGTGAGCAGCGAGCATTAATAAGTGGTTTCTACTTGTTATTAGTAGTTGATTTGTTGTTGCAGGTAGCGACGCGTTAGGCTGGGCGATGTACATCGACGGGTCGCGGTCGTGGTTCGTGCACGGCGGCGCGCACGGCGGGCGCGCGGCGGGCGGCATCGCGCGCGGCGCCAGCGTGGGCGTGCTGCTGGACCTCACGCGCGGCACGCTCAGCTTCACCGTTGACGATCAGCCGCAGGTTACTACTCAAATCATTCTTAACCCTACCGATGCCGCCAGTGCGCCAACTTGTATCTAAATATCCAGGAGTCAACAAAACGTCCAATAAATATTTGTGTAATATTAAATGGCAGCATCACGAAATAATGACATTTTCGCTCTACCCAAAGCGAAAGGATTTATTTGATGATTTCTCACCTCAAAGAAATGCTATCTTGTATCCTACTATTAACCCAATTATATGTTAAACGTGCCGACTACAAATAGCATAGGACAAAGGTACCAAAATGATAATATTTTATTTCGCAAAGTAACAAGTTGGGTGTACGTTGGCAGGGCGACATAGCGTTCACGGGGCTGCGCGGCGCGTTCTACCCAGCCGTGTCGCTGAACCGCGGCGTGGCCGTGACGCTGCAGCCGGGCCTGCCGCCGCCGCCCGAGCTGCTCATGTCGCAGCTCTCTATCGACTGAACCGCGGCGTGGCCGTGACGCTGCAGCCGGGCCTGCCGCCGCCGCCCCACCTACTCATGTCGCAGCTGTCCATCGACAACCGCGGCGTGGCCGTGACGCTGCATCCGGGCCTGCCGCTGCCGCCCCACCTGCTCATGTCGCAGCTGTCCATCGACTGAACCGCGGCGTGGCCGTGACGCTGCAGCCGGGCCTGCCGCTGCCGCCCCACCTGCTCATGTCGCAGCTGTCCATCGACTGAACCGCGGCGTGGCCGTGACGCTGCAGCCGGGCCTGCCGCTGCCGCCCCACCTGCTCATGTCGCAGCTCTCCGACTGAACTGCACGCATCACCAGCTAATCGCTCAAGCACAAGGACAGCAGGAGATTAGCCGAAGTACAAACACTTCTGTGTCAAGTCAATCTTTTTCCTAAACGACTAGAGTTATTTGTCGCCCGAGGCGTTAGGTACATGTACTTTTTGTTTAGTAGAAAACTAAATATCTATACCCAGTCTAAGTTACTGAATAATATCGATGCCATTTTTATTAGTCAACAATATCGTGACTAGAAGTTACTTTTTTTTGGAAGACGAACATGATTCACGCACATTATTCTTCTTGTATTCGTCATTACTGTAAACATACAAACTATGTGGACGTAAAATCGCCTACTATAAAATACGCAATAGAGTATCGAATTTACATGAATTGTTATTAAATACATATTTTGTAATGGCCCCCATAGTTTGTAAGCTGCGTTTAAAAACTAATATATTTAATGTCATTTAGATAGGTATAGAAATTGGATTGTGTGAGATTTTGGTTTGCTTACAATATGTTGACTATATTTGAAACGGTATGCCATAAAATGCTATTAATATGACAATTAATGAAGTACATAAAATACTTCTTGTTAAGTAAAATTGGAACTTGTACTTAATAATTAACGTAATTTGATCTCTTGAATTAAACTTTAGTCATGAACAATGAACAAAATGACGTATATATATGTAGAAAAAAAAGATTGCTTAGACATGACATTGCCGTAATTTATATTGCCTTATTTATAAGATAAAAGTTTTTTGTGTTCTTATTTATAATCTAATTAACAAAGTTATACATAATGTATTATATCAGGGGACCTGAAGTGTAACTGAAATATTCCAATACCCACCAAAACTGTCCGCCAACATTTCATTACTTGTGAGGCAGCTATTTTTTATAAATTTTACCTTATTTTTTTAACTTTTATTTTGAATATTATATTTTGGTTATTTCTTACACAACACACCTGTTTTAGTCCGCAAATAAGTTTTTATGATACTAATAATATGTAACCTAATCTTGGAGATACACTGTCGTCAGATCAATTAATCTGGTTATTATAACTTTAGCCTTAGCATTGGCAGTCTTGTTCGATATTGAATATCATAATTTACTTGTACGAGTAATTAAGAAATCAGCGTATCTTAGATGCGAAATATATTATTTATTTATTTAAATCTTAACTGTAATCAAACCACCCGTAAAATTCATGCATCGTCCCACAGCAAGATGAAGGACATTTCTCATATAATTTTGTGAAAAACTTACATATCCTATAGAGAAAAATACTTGTAAATTATTTAATTGCGTCATATTTCTTATGTAAATTAAGTATGTATTTTAAGTAAGTGAAATGGTTAAAATATATTAACGACATAGTTAATCATAGAACTATAAGACGTTTATTTAAATAGAACCAGTGCTATGAAATCCATTACATGAACTGTGTATGTACTTAATTATGACTGATTTTCATTAAATACTTTTATTACATTTTTGACGCATATCATTGTTGACATTATTGAAAACAAGCAAATAGAACATCATATTGGTTTAATAAATAAATTAGCTTTCAAACCAACCTCTCGCCGATAAGAATACTATAATTTATATATTTACTACTATTAGCTGCTGCCAGCAGCTTCCCCGTTGAAAGTAGAAAATTGTTCCTAAGGAACATACTCCCAGGACATAGTTTCTTAGATGCGCTGTCTCATCAAAATCGTTCTGGTGTTCGAGCGTTACACACACACACACACACACACCTACTCATACTTTCGCCATTTTTGTTTCTTATGACCGAAGTACGTACAGGCGTCGCCCTAACTGGCAAGATGATTTAATATTGGAGTATTATGACGCCGTTGTCTTCGCTTGTATCAGTTGTATTGGGTGTGCGATCATGCGATACGTTCAAATTGTCTAGTTTTCGTCGCGCGACCATCGACAGATCGTGAGTCGTGTTGATATTGAGAAATTTACCGAACTTTTTTTCTGTTTTTATATTATACTAGCGACCCGCCCTAGCTTCGCAATGGGAGCAATGGTGATATTATAGTACATTATGATATAAGTGTGTAATGTAGGAGGTTACCGTCGAGGCGGTATTAAGACCCGAGCCTTGGCGAGGGTCTTAAGAGAGCCAAGAACGGTAACCCTTCATTACTCACGTGTATCATACGACGTTTTTCAATACACTTGTGAAGAAAAATAATTTAGCTAACTAATTATTAAATCGGTAAAATAGTAAAAATTTTCATAATATGGCGGTAAAAAAATAAATCTGTTTTCATAGGCACACGCTAGCCATAGGGCTATATGGTCTTTTGATCATATTGCCTAGTCGTTTGTTTTCTTGTGTTAAAAGTTTTTACGTTAATGTCATTCGTAGTGATAATAGAATATCGATGTAACATTTACAGTCATACAGCCCATAAACTTCACTCGAAAAAAATCACGCCTAAAACCGCGCGCATCTTAAAATGATGGCTACAAACAATTTTTATTTTTTCGTATTCAAAATTTGTTTCGCAAAAAAAGAGGTTGAAGAAAAAGGTTATAGCTACATTACAGCACTAGTGCGTAATGGTAATCAAAATGTCACAGTTTGGTAACAGGTGCCATTATATACCTAATTGTAGTGCAATAAGAGCCACTTTCTGTGCAAGTGTATTGAAAAATATATTATGCATGTATTATACATATAAACCTTCCTCTTGAATTAACCTATCTATTAAAAACCGCATCGAAAGCCGTCGCGTAGTTAGAAAAAAAAGAAAGAAGACATAAGGACAGGCAGCGGGCAGTAACATTATATACTGTTATTTTTTTAAATGTTTTGTTTACAATTAAAGAAAAATTGGTCTACAGCAAAAACTGTGTCTGTTAATGAGCCAACTGGAGTACAATCGCATCGTTCCAAAATATATTTTTCAATACACTTACTCGAAAACTGCTTTTTATCGCACTACGATTAGGTTCGATATGGCATGTTTATGACCCGCGTGCTTTTTTTCAATTTATCAAAACAATGGCTTTTTTCATTCCTATTTCATCATGGTCAAGAGTGATTATTATTTTTTTTTAAAGCAAAGAGGCGGATATTTTTAAGGTTCTAATATTTAATGAAAATTGAAATTGTGTTTTTGAACAGAATAAAATAAATAGACATGATTACGTAAGCAATAATTTGTTAATACCAACAAATTAACAATTATCTGTGTTCTAAATTCAAAAATATTTGAATTTTTATTTTTAATATTAGGATGTATACGGTTTGATACCTTTGCTTCTTCTTCAACCTGCAAAGGTTATGCGCGGGAAAAAAGTACACCTAATATTAACTAACTTATTCATTTGTGATAGTTGTGAAAAGAAGATTTGAAGAGAATCTTTTAGATGCTATGCTACCAGATTATGTGATTGAGGTAAAAAAGCCTGCTGCCATCAAATCAAAACTAAATTATATTAGGTAACTTTGGAAAATTTCTTCAGTACAAAATGAACAAAAATGCGTCGTAATTTTCCGATAGAAGATAGATTATTGGTGGATTTTTCATCGTATTTCTTCGTAAGTGTATTGAAAAACGTCGTTTGATACACGTGGAGATTTGTCACTGCAGCACTCGGCTTCATAACACCCTCGCCTTTACGGCTCGGGTGAATTTCGCCTCGGCTGCAATGACAAACTTTCCCCACTTGTATCAAAATGTACTGTTTTTGTTCAGCGATATCTCCCCAAATAAGCGATATAGCTTCGCCAAATGTAAAGGGTCTATTACACCACTCGATATTCCACAAACGTTACACAGCCTGTTTTAAAGTTTACTTCCGAGTAAGACAGTCTGACCCTTATTAGGGCCTATTCACGACTTCGGTCTTAGCGGCAAGCGACGCCGTATCGTTAGGCGATTGGTCGACGCCGCTTATGGCGGCCATAGCGGCGCGCGCTCGACCAATCGCCTACCGATACGGCCCCGCTCGCCACTAAGACCGAAGTCGTGAATACACCGTTACACTACGCGAATGCTACGCTACGTCGAATAAGAACGGTCTGAATATCAAGTGGTGTTCTAGACCCTTAAGATCCGTTTTGACGATTCTAGTTTGGCTGCCAAGTAGTAAGTACCATTTAAATTTGGTGAAGATCTAAACTTCGTAGATAGACCATGGACCACTTCAATAAATGATCGTAAATCTGGAACCAATCACTACATCGTTTTTTTTTTGTTCGAATTTCATTTGATCGAAAACTATTGACCGACGTCTTTTTTGCTATATGCATTATTTGAAATATTTTTATAACATCGAAGTATCATGTGTCATAGACGTATCATTTCACCGAATTGGTATTGGCCGAAGTCTCTCTTGAACTTTTTTAATTTGCCATATTTTCATTTCACTGAAACAACAGTTTACAGAATTTTTATACATATTTTTCCATACATAAAAAATAATAAATCTCTTATAACTTTTTAAATATGACTCTAAATGAATGAACCCCATACAATTAAATACTTGTATGGACTAGGAGAACAAACCTCCATTTAAAAAAAAAATTAATAAAATAGTCGATTTTTTGATATCGTAATTCTATGACAAATTAAATCCAGCCTTCTGTGCCGCTTAGGCGTCGAGGGGTAGGGCGGCTCGCGAGCTGAGGAGCAGGTGATTTGAAGACCCGCCGCCGTGGCTGAGGCTAGCCGGCTTAGAATAATTATACCAAGTTTCATCGTAATCGAACCGGTAGTTTTTGCGTGATGCCTGAACAAACAGACAGACAGACAAAAAATGTTTTTAATCACATTTTTGGGTTCGGTGTCGGTCTAGTAACACCCTTTGCCATTTATTTTTTTGATATTTTCAATGTACAGAATTTTTACTTCTACAGATTTATTATAAGGTAGAAGTACGTATTCCCGGTAGTGTCCCAGTACCCGTTAACTAGTCAGTTTTTTATTTTTTGCGTCTTTCTACCAAAATCAAATTAAAGTTTGCAAATGGCAATTTATTCTTGGTACTATTTTATACAATTTTAATGGCAATACTCACCAAAAAGTTTAAAGGCTTAAAAACTGTGTCAACTTAAAAATACGTTATAGTAAAATTATCTATAAGTTCAAAGTTCTGTCAGTGAACTACGAGACCACCCGGTTGCAGAGATCATCTAGCCATACTTCGATGGATAAAATTAACGTAAAAGTGTTATTCTTTATAGAAAATTGTGTGTATTATTTAACGATGTAGACTATAAATTAAGGTAAATCTCTCCGAAAAGTAAATGTTTTTGCATTTTACATCTATTGGTACTCACAAACCCCTACTTGACCTAGTACCCGATAAATCCGGATGTTTTTTACCGGATACTGGTACACTATCATCCCGTTGCACCGAAACCCGTTATTGTATCCTTATTGCTTTGAAATAGGGCTCATTTTCCTTTGAAACTGTAGTTTATATTAAATATTTTCTGCCGGATACTGGGACATGCACTAACAGTTGCATTTAAATCCGTCACGGTTCTTATTGCCTTGAGTTAAGTATTATTTTCCGTTGACTCAATAGAATGTAGTTACTAGGTGTCTGGTTTGTTTTGGCTGCAGGTCTGCTTCTCTTCTGAAAGTCCGTCGAGCTGTGGGGATGCTATATCCAATGTGATACGTCAAGTTATGGAGTATTTCATCACTTATAGTGACGTAGTCATCGGAGGCTCAGCTCGCCATTTCAACAATGATTGCATTCAAGCTGAAGAGCGTAAGCATTCGGCGTTTCTCACCTGGGTTGATGACGTGACCGCAATGCACCGCATCTGAGTTCAAAGAAGAGAGCTGCCAAGTCCTACAAAAAGGCACTAAGGAAGGTTCGCTTCGATCGCATTATCCATATCGGCACAAAGTCTCTGCACAGCCATCCGTTAGCAGACCTTTTTGGTCCCTTGCCAAGTCGGTCGAAGCGAATTTCTGTCGGCCCACACTGCCTCCACTGGATGATGGAACACTAGCTCATACCGCGAGAGAAAAAGCAAGTCTCTTTGCATCTCTCTTCACCCATAATTCTCGTCTTGACACTTGCGGTGCTACTCCACCGACTCTGCCTCTCTGCGACACCATGATGCCTGAGGTTTTGTATAAGGAACAAAGAAGTTCTGAGAGCACTGTGTCGTCTTGACGTGAATGAAGCTAGTGGACCAGACGGCATACCAGCAATAGTTCTCAAGGCTTGTGCGCCCGAGTTGTCTCCTGTATGGACGCGCTTGTATCGCCTCTCATTTAGGACTGGTATAGTGCCCAAGTACTGGAAGCTGGCCAACGTGCAACCCTTGCCCAAAAAGGGCAGTCGTGCCGATCCTGCCAGCTGTCGGCCGATTTCGGTAACCTTCATACCATGCAAGATTATGGAGCATGTATTGAACTCGCGCCTCATGGCATACCTGAAAGGTAACGATCTCCTCAGTGACCGACACTACGGGTTTCACCGCAGTCGGTCTACTGGGGACCTACTAGTGTATGCACCCACTTGTAGGGCGAGGCCCTCGAGAGGAATGGGGAAGCGATTGCCGTTTCCATAGAAGCCTCTAAGACCTTTGGCAGGATTTGGGACGCTAGCCTTTTGAGTAAACTTCCAGCGTACGGCATTTCCTCTGGTCCGATTAACTGGTAAACGACTTCCTGAGTAAATAGTCTCTCCGAGTTGTCGATGGATGCTCATAAGAGCCCATGACGAGTCGGGGTTCCTCAGGGTTCTGTTCTCTCTGGAACTCTATTCCTGCTGCATACCAACGATCTGCTGGTATCCGGTATCTATAGGTATACAGATGATAGCACAATTATAGAGAGATACTTGCCAGGTGCTCGGGCTAGTAAGAAGCTAATCCAGTCTGAAAGAGAGGCTATGGTAGAGCGTACGAATTTTTCACTTCAGGCAGTCTCCAACTGGGGCGAAGCCAATCTGGTAGGATTCAACGCCGCCAAAACACAAGCGTGTTTGTTCACCGCCAAAAGGAGCCCGTTCACCTTGGCTCCTGCTTTTCACAATGTGGGGTGCACCGACTGTCTTCAGCTTTTGGGAATCGAAATTTCCTCCGACCTTAACTTTGGGCGGTTCATTGATTTCAAAGCCAAGGTAGCTTTTTTATGGTAGGTAAAATCATCCTATGACAAATCCTGCCAGTGTGCTGACTAAAAACCTACCTGTTCCTTCTTTGCCTTGGTTCCACGCCCCTGGTATGCATCGTCCTTATCATAGACCCTACTGCGCCCCTATGTTTGTTGACAACTCCTTGAGGCGTGCGGGAACAGTGCGCGCCGTAAAAAACTTGGGCTCGATCGGGTTTGTTACCGAACGGACGGACAGCGAGCTACCCATTGCCTACCGTCCGCAAGCCCGCGCCTATGGTGGCTGGAAATCGGGATCGGAATTACGGCAGCGGCTGCGGCGTGAGCACCGTTACTGATGCGGTCGGCCTCCTCCTTTGCTAGAAATACTGCATCGCAGAAGGAGGCGTCCGCTTGCCACTCCTCCTTGCTCCGGAGCATGGCCTGTACCAAGGCCCGGCGCGAGAGATCGCCGCCGCCGATCACCACAAGGACATGGTGATGCTCTTTCCAAGCGGGGCACACCTCGCAGTGAGGAGGGATGGCAGGAGGTCGCCTCCTTCTGCGAAACAGTAATGCTAGCAAAGGAGGAGGCCGACTTCATCAGGCAAAGGCAACGAGGCGCGTTTGCCCCAGCCGGCGCCGGGATTCCAATCCCGATTTCCGGCCACTGTAATGTGTGCAATGGGTAGCACGCTGTCCGATCGTCTGGTAACCGACCAGACCGAGCCCAAGTCGTCGACGGCGGGTACTATTCCCGCGCGCCTCTTCTTCTTCTTATCGTATCGATGGTTTTCTTTTCCCTCAAAGTTTTTGGGCCCAGTAGGTTGCCAGCGAAGGAAGCTCTTTCGACTTTTAAGTCTACCCGGAGCTATTGCATGATTATAAAGGGGATGTCGGGAGTCGGCTTCTTGAGAGCTTTTTTCAAGTCCACATGCGACATTCCTACGGACGACGGGTGGTGCGATTCCAGCCAACGGGTACAGCTTGTTGAGTGGGGTTGGTTTCAAGCAGCCCGATATCATTCGGCACGTCTCGTTTAGGGCGATGTCAACTTGCTTCGCATGCGCGGATCGGTGCCACACTGGACACGCAAACCAAATCGCAAAAACCAGCAAACCGTAGAGGCTGGGCCTCACACAGGCATGGTGGAAGCCTGCTTGGGTCATGGGTCAGTTTGTAAAAGGAAGGCCCGGCCCCGGCACGATAGGCAACGAAGGAACGGGGTAGGTTTTTAGTCAGTAAGAGCCTGACACTATTTCCCGCTCCGCCCAAGGGCGGGATTTGTCATTGGATGATTTTACCTACCTTAAAAAAACCCTTACGTTGTTGAAACTTCTATGGTCCGGACTAAGCGTTTTACTTCGTCGTTTATACCGCGTACATCGAGGGACTGGAACAGTTTGCCTGCTGCGGTTTTCCCGTCCAATTATAATTTAGGTGACTTCAAGGGAGTGAATAGGTTCCTAATATACTAGTGCGCCTCACCATTAACGATTGCATCCCTGTTTACCATCAGGTGGGATCGCAGTCAAGCACTAGTTTATATATTAAAAAAGATGTTCCTGGTTTTACCTATTTATAATGACTGATTAAGAAAATATTTAGGCTCAAATAAAAACTTATGTTTGTTTTTAAACGACTGTTTCTAATTAAAAGTTGGAAATATATTTATGTTAGTGATATTTTTTATACCAAAGGTTAGTCAAGATGAAAAAAATATTACTAGTGTTAACCTATAATTTGTACAACATAAATTAAAAAAAAAGAAACATTAAAAGTTAAAACGAATCATGTTTTTTTTTGTTAAATACAGACCCTAATTATTTTCACCTCTTTTTATTTGAAAATATTTTATTTCTGTGAACTTTAACGTAAAGGAATAGAGTTCAAATTCGCGGTTAAAATTACCGGATTCCGGGACAATTTAACGTTAACTAGTACAACTCTACCGGGTACTGGTACAATCAGCCCTTTTTGATTTATTTTTGGTTTATTGATATCTAACATTTACACTAATTTAATAGAAGTATAATATACTAAAAGTATATTAAATTATCTAACTAGTCATATAAAATTTATTTATATAAGTCCACTAGTTTTAGCCTAGCACGCATGCAAAGTCAGGGAAGTTCAAAACTTCACGGTTATTGGGCCCTTTACCTTAAGTATAGATAACACTAATGGTAGCCACACTCGTTCTAGTATACTTGCGCAAGTTAAGACTTGCACAAGTATACTGAAACGTGTGTTGGAAGATACTTGCTCAAGTTTTTGCACAACACACGTTTCAGTATACTTGTAAAAGTCTTAACTGGCGCAAGTAAAAGTATACTGTAACGTGTGTGGCTATCATTACATTCATGTTTTGCCTTCTAAATAGAAAAATAAGGGGATAGTGAAACTACGAAACTACGCCTTCGTCTTTAATTAACTTTCTCTTAGTATTTGCCATTTAGTCATTATTAAAGGTAACGAACGCATAACGTTTTTTTTTTTTCGGAATAGAAATAAAGTCCTTTACTCGTTTTACCTCTTCTGAATTTTTGAGCAGAAAATTTTTCAGCAATGTCATTCTTACCATGCGCCTGAACGTAAATAAAGATAAGACTCTTCCTCTATTTCCTCGAAAGAAAACGTATTCAGTATATTCACTTTTTTTCTGTTTTGGCCCTAAATAAGAAAAAAAGTTTCCTTGGACTGATTTGAATCGAAGTTCCAACTGTTTTAGTTGTTAAAGTAATACGTATGTTAGTAGGTCCGGGAATCAACTGTACGCTTTCACTATTACATGTAGAAGTTTTCATAAATTCAGGCAAACTTACGTAAAATCTAACCAAGAACTATATTTCTTTACAAAAACAACTTTTTTGGTTACAAAAGAATTCGCCAGGGTTCATTTTTTTAAGATTAAAACAATATGTCCTATAAAACGTTTTGAGAACTTTATTTTGATCGCCATTCCGTTAAGTGTAATATAATGGGATTTGATTCCAAGTCTTCGTTATATATGATTTGGAGGTAGTTGTAATAAAACTGTTAATACAAGCTCACAGCTGGCCGATTTAAACACCTTTTGCACTTATGGTTCATAACCTACATATAAAAAAAATAATTATAAATTTAATGAAGTTGAAGTTCAAAATGACGCGGTTTCGAGACTCCCGACCTAAGTGAAAAGACAGAAGATTTAACATATTATATTGACATCATAAATCATATTTGGAGATTATGGGAGCTTTTTGAGTAATTACATTTTTAAATATTTTTCATACAAAAACCTCTCATAACTTTTAAAATATGACTCTGAATGAACCCCACACAATAATATATACTTGTGTGTGGACTAGTACAACAAACCTAATATAAAATTCTATAAGAAATTAAATCCAGCCTTCTGTGCGGCGGTCCCCGTAGCGGAAAACGGATTACCTGCGCAGTGTCGCTAGTTCAAATTTAATAATGTGCATGTAACTTTAATGTATTATTACGTCCGGGCCTTGATACAGGCCATGGTCAGCGAGTGAGGAGTGGCAGGCGGTCGCCTCCTTCTGCGGAGCAGTAATGCTAGCAAAGGAGGAGGCTGACCGCATCAGGCAAAAGCAACGGCGCTCACGCCCCAGCCGCCGCGCCGCCGGCTTCCGATCCAGATTTCCGGCCACCGTATGCGCGAGCTTGCAAACGGCGAGCAATGGGTACCTCGCTGTCAAACCAAATGGAGAGCCGAAATGGTCGACGGTGCGTACTGTTCCCGCGCGCCTCAAGTAGTCAGCAAACCGTAGAGGCCCAGCCTGCTAGCAGGTAGTCGAAGCCTACTGGGGCCAAGGGTCTACTTCTGAAAGGAAGGCTTGGCCCTGGTATGAAAAGCAACGAAGGAACAGGGCGGCCGGGTTCTTAGTAAAAGTCTGACACTATCTCCCGCTCTGCCCAAGGGCGGGAGATGTCATTGGATTTTACCCACCGAAAATAAATGTATATTACTTTAAAAAAAATTGAAGTTGAATCTGTACTATTTCTTATTCTGTGGTTAAGTGATCAAGCTGGGGCTTGGGGAGATTGTTTTTGAACTAATAGGTCGGCCACTTATAAAATCTCCATCACTTGTGTAGTACGCGGCAAATAAGTTGGTAATAACTAGTCGCTATGGTTACGCATAATCATTGAAATTCCTCTGCGCATTCAAGGTCCACCGCCATGATAGTTCAACTGTATTGACGTACCTACTTATTTTCTATGGGCAAAAGCACGGAACACAGAAAGAACCTGGAAATAGTAAGTAGGCGTGGCACTGTCGCCGCTAGTGAGTACTGCAATACGCACTTGCTGTTCAAGCGCTCTCATTCGCAAACTAGACTACGTCAACATACAATTTACATAAAATAATATTAAAATGCCTTATTGTGCCATTCTGGACTGTAAAAACCATAGTCGGACTAAAAATCTAACTCATGGAGGTTGATCATACCACCGGTAAGTATTATTTTCGAATTTATTTCAATAAAATGAAAAAATAAAATTTTGTCAAACATTGCACAAGATATACAAACAAAAATTGTCCTTAACTTCATGCAAACAAAGTAGATTTTTTTTCCCGGTTATTAGCCTTTCTGGAATATTCGCATCTCTACCTATACTTTTGACGCTATCCAAATAGTGCGTGACTTTATCGATAAAATCAATCGACATGTATTGCATTGCCTTTTTAAAATAAAAGTATTTATACTTGAGAGTATGAGTATTAAAATACAGATAATTAATAAAGTAAATAAAATAAATATTGTAGGATAATATTCGTGATGCAATTTTAAATAAATCTAGCTAAAGAGCTTGGAACAACATAGGGCGTTTGAATTATACCTTATGTTTAGTCGTCGCCGGCTTCGTACGATCACACTTTTCGTAACGAATGCATAATAACTTTAATTTCGGAAGCCAATGTCAAAAAATGAAGAAACCAAACCGTAAACACCGACTTCCACAATCAAAGTTATTTTACGTTATTTAGTTTTTTTGAAGTCAGTCGTATTTTTTTGTAACAGAGTTTTTTTTTGTATTTTCAATATTAAACATACAATGAAAATAAATTACCTTTTTCACTACGTATTTATACTAAGTTCTTATTTGTGAAATTGTAATACTTGTTACATTGTTACACCTATATGTCCGTAGTATTCAACATAAATAACATAACCTAAATTTTAAAAGTGTTCAACTTCTTAGAACGGGCAACTAACTTGATCGTTTCAAAGTGCCCGTTAATATTTTAATTAAATTCTTTGATCAAAATCAAACAATATAAAACAGTGAAAAGATTAATATACAAATATATATCTTTTCACTGTTTTATATTCTCTTAAACTCAAATAGCAATGTAATAATAAAACATTGCCAGGTTTTCAGCATTTTTTTTTTTCATTTACCCAGTATGAAATGAACAAATACAAACAAAGAGGTATTTGATTTACATGCAAATAAATACCCTTTTTACTACGTTTAGAAATTACCCTACTACATATTAATTTCATTATTTTAATACTATCGCATACGATATTTTTTCGCATTATATTTTATGTTTGTTTTCATACTATCGATATTATTGCGATCGAATTAGGGTACGTCACTATTTGAGTAGCGACCTGCATTTGTGTCAGTGATACGCCATTCAAATACCACCCTTATTTTTATAATATTACAGTTCATACTAAACAACGCCATCTAGCGACGAGTGGCGGTACTTGGTAGTCCAAGATGTATTTCTTTCTTGTTTTTGTCAATTTGATTTATAGATCGTTGATATTAAAGTTGCATTTCGTATAACATTTTTTTTTGAAATTTGTTTACGCCCAATTTTTGTTTTAGCCAATCGTATCTTCCGGTTTGCAGTAAGAGTAAATCGTAAATGTGCGAGTTTGGCGACACCGGTTCTGGTACAAACATTTTCTCAAGCTACTTCTAGTGTCTTTCTGTGTTCTGTGGGCAAAAGTTTATTTTAGCTGTAGTGTAGTTAAGAGCAAACAAATGCGTTTTTGTAAAATTACTATCTGGAAAATAAAAGAAAAAATGGCGTGAAGAGTTTATTTTTGGCCCGTTTTTTAACAACAATATATTTCTGAAATAGATAAAACAAGATAAACAATTATTAAATTACAGAATATGCCACTGCCAATATAGGTCACTTTAGAATGTACACTTTTCCCCAACACATTTTGTATAAGAGCATGATTTATTGAAACTATAACATCTATATAAAATCTTCTCTGATATGCTTTTTATTTCGGGTTTCAAAAATCTGGTGTAGCTAATACTATAACTGTCACTTCCCTGATTTTAAGCGCGACGTTGATGCAAGATATTATCGTTTTTATTTCGTTAACATGGTTTCACTTGGTGTGTCAAAACTTCGTACGCATAAATAAAATAGAGATCAAATACTGCGCACAAGCTTGGCAATCAGTTTAAAGCATTGTTTCAGTTTACAAATGAATCTAAGAAGCTAGTAAAGTACCTATCAACCGTTATCAGACGCAGACCCGGTCATACAGTAGATAAGTAACCAAAAATCAACGTCGCTACATGTTTTTAATAACACATAATCGGGATATTGCCACTTTATTTTATTAACCTGCATAGATTCGTAATATTAAATGGTCAGTTACTTTTACACATACTTCGAGATTATCGGAAGACTAAATAATTAAATGTATAGTTAGAGGGTACACGCACAAATCTTATCAAAATCCAGTTACGCACGATCAGCAACACAGATGATTATATTTGCACATTATATCCAATTATTCAGTATATTTAATAACTATAAACATAGTCGCTGTGTTGCTGGGTGTACCATGAAACCATCATTAACCTTTTATCACAGATATATTTTGTCAAAATCATTTTTCCTGACTCACAACATTTGAATGCAATTTCCACCAAATATTAATTGAATTTCAAGCTTCCATTTTCCAAAACAACCCTTATACTAAATACAATCGTCCAGCAAAGCAATCTTTACAAACATTTCTCGACTTCGTCTATCCTTAATTTACAACCCACATTTGCATCAATGCTTTTCTTCTAGGTCAAATTTAACAGGCTAATAAAATAAACAATTCTTGACTCATATCAACTAAAAAATATCTGAAACACCGAATTCAGTTAAGAATTTACAATTCTTCCAGTTAGGCAAAATCAGGTTTGTTAGTAATTTTGATCATGTTTATATTTGAGTTCAAAACAAATACAAGTATATAAATTGACAGTAGGACATATATGTGTACAAAAGTGATATTTATGTGTGTATACAGAGTTACAAAACAAAGATTAAATTAGACCAACTTAAGATATTTGACGAACTTTGATTGTACTCAATACTTCCTGTAAGGCCTGCTTACCAAATTAACTCTTCACTTGACATCCCGAATTGTTTTTATCCCCCGAGAACAGATGTAATTTCGTTGGTTAAAACGAAGTTCTCTCAAAAAAAATAAATCCCCTGTATGAACAATTTCCCATACCTGCAAACCGTAACAGGATGGTTCAATGCTCTACTTTAATGTCACAGATCCTTGCAAATATTGTGTTTTTTTTTCTAAATAACATGCATTTTCTTACCAGATAAGATTTGGAGGACCTGATAAAATCAGAATGCTATTTATATTTATTGCCATCAAAAGGAGTTTAGTGATTAAGAATAAACTATTTCAAATTAGTTTTCTGATTTAGTCAGGTTCTCCAAAGCCTTATATCATATTGTAAATTACTCAACTCTGTGACAAAACCGCTTAAAAATAAAATTAATAACATATGATAGTAAAATTCTTCAAAGTTAGATCAAAATGATACTTCTTCTAGACATAGAAAAACCAGAAAAAATTGTTTTTTTTTTTTCTTTTGATTATACACACATTTTGATATTAGTTTAATTCATGTCTAAAAAGATTAGTATCATAATTACCTTGCTTTTATAAATACGGTTTGATGACAAATATTGTTTCAAGCGGCCAGAAACAATACAATTTACACTGAAAAATTTCTTCATTTAACAATCGATGTTGTTTGAGCTAGACTAACTACCTACCCACCTCACAGAATTTTAAGTTTTTTAATTAGAAATAAAACTGGCGCTAGCTCAAACTTATATATGGTGTGGGTAGGTATTTGTGATATCAGCAGAGTCAACCACAATTTGTGTAAGATGATGGACAAATCTAGGTAGACTCTCACAAATGATGCTCAAATAAATATTTTTTATATTTTAACAATGTAGGAATTCGCACACAGTATCCAATATGGACAAAGTACACAAGATACCTTTTTGTTTATGTCCTGATGTGTGGTTTATTTACACTTTAAAAAAGTAACCCATTTCAGGTCAAAGTCTTACTCACGATAAACTATTTACACTCACATTTTGTTACAATAAATTCATTACACTTTTTTACAAATAAGTTTTTGTTTTTAAAGATTTAAACTATGTAGTTCCTTTCACCAGTCAGCAAGTCCAGTTAGTAGCGGTACGCGCGGCGAGCGAGTGCGCGAGCGGTGCGACGGCGGCACGGCGTTACTTGTCGGCCGAGTCGTCGTCGTCCGCCGGGCGCGCCACGTACAGCGCCGGGTCGATCACCTTCGGGATCGGCTTGATCTCCGTGCCCAGTTCCTGCTCGATGCGGTGCAGAGCGAAACGGTCCTCGTACGTGATTAGGTTGATAGCGATACCCAGGTGGCCGAAGCGTCCCGAGCGACCGATACGATGCAGATAGGTTTCGGCCATGCGCGGGAAATCAAAATTGATGACGACGTTAACAGCTTGCACGTCGATACCTCTAGTGAAGAGGTCAGAGCACACGAGGTTGCGGCAGAGTCCCGCGCGGAAATCATGGAATACACGATTGCGGTGTGCCTGCGCCATACGCGCGTGAATGTAGTAACAGCAGTATCCTAGTTCAGTTATTTTCTTCGCAAGCAACTCCACACGCTGAGTTGAATTACAGAATATTATAGACTGGTTAATTTGCAACTGAAACAATAACAAATAGAAATTATGGTACAAATTAAAATACGAAACAAATATTAGATAAAAAAGTGATTTTCAGACCTTTACCTTTGAAAAAAGTGTATTTAAACAATGCACTTTCTGTCTTTCTTGTACAAACGCGTAGTACTGTGTGACTCCTTTCAGTGTTAACTCCTCCATGAGATTTATCTCATACGGCTCTCTTAAGTGTTTTTCCATGAATTGTTTGACACTCAGTGGGAAGGTGGCAGAGAACAGCAAGATCTGACGTTCTTTGGGTAACCTGTGGAATACACTCTGTTCAGCAGGGCTATTGACTAACTTTTTCAAAGACAGTTGACAACTGGCATTTGATGATCACTAAACTTCGTTGTCAACTAACCATTTCATAACTTTGGTATTACGTATGACATTAAGTGGCTAACAAACTGCGGTGGATAAGTGGTGGCTAACAAAAATTACCGGTGCATATTGTCCCGGCTCTAGTTTTTATCGACTATTATACAGCTAAGTTAAATATCGCATCTTCAGCTTAAAGCTCACAATCACAATTTTAAAAGTATAGATACAATAACATCTGTCAAAACGTGTCACGGTGGATATCAAAGGCACCGGTGGATAATGACGTCATATCAGTTAGTCACTAAAGATAGGCAATACGAAATTAGCTGTTTGACAGTTATACGATGTACATTCTAGCAAGTGATCTTCATTTGAGCTGTCAACAGAGTTACGCAATAGCCCCGCTGGGGGCTTACTCTCGAATTTAATTCCGATCGGTCGACATTGGAATTGTGATGTTAGGTATTCTTGAATTCGATGCTAGCGCCAACTTGCGAGACCTTTTTGGGAAACTAAGTAAAATGGGGATTGGGCTTGACGTGTGGTCACGTAATTTTAAACCAATTTGGCGCTAGCATCGAATTCAAGAGTACCTAACGTCACAATTCCAATGTCAACCGATCGGAATAGAACTCTTTATTCTTTCTTTATTCTTTATTGTACATACAGTTTTAATAAAACAATAAAAGGTCAGTGGATGTACATAGGCGAGCTTAACCCATAATTGGGTTTTCTTACAGCAAACCGAATACATAAAAAATGAGAAAGAAACCTTACATTTGAGGATAACGACAATCATGCACAACAAAACCTAATTACATAAATGACTAGCTTTTGCCCGCGGCTTCGCTCCCGCTCTACCCTACTTTTCTTTGCTATAAACCTCACGGAGCCCGAGACCTTTCCAACGAATGCAAAACCGTGGAAATCGGTTCGTGCGTTCTGGAGTTATAGCGTCAGGAAGGAAAACCCGACTTATTTTTATATAGTAGATTACATCTAACTTAAAACTAAAAGTATACTAAATAGATATGGACTCGAGAGTAAGCCTCCAGATTGTTTAAGAAAACCGGAAAAAAAAAAAAAACTGGACTAGTAAAAAAACACTACAAAGGCAGACTTAATGCCTTAGATATTTTCTACCAGTCAACCTTTACAGTGGAGCTGAAATATAACATGGCAGGTGAAACTAAATGGAAAGACAAATGGAAAGAAAGAAGTACACAAATATACTTATGATGCATATCAACACCTCCAATAAGTCATAACATATTACTTTATTTAAAAAAAAAGTAAAATAAACATTGTAATTTAAGAAATTACAATGTTTATTTCTTAAATTATAATGTTTACATTATTTTACATCCAGCGTCTAATACTGAGAAACTGATTTATCGATTATATAATGCAAATTCATAGGTTAAAAGGCTTTCCACAAACTACTTACACAATTAACAATTACAAAAATGCTTTTCCTAAAAAAATGCACTTTTTGCATTACAACCTTATGCATGTGAGGTGTTGATACATATGAATAATCAATGTTTTTGTGAAAAAACACATTACTACATAATTAAAATATTACTAACCGTGAAATAACCATATCCAGCATTCCTTTGAAGTCTTGAGAAAGAAGTTTATCTGCCTCATCGAGGACCAGCATCCTGCACTGGTCCATCTTGGCAACTTGTTTATCCATGAGATCAATCATACGACCCGGCGTAGCTATAATAACTTGAACTGTAACAAAAAGATTACACATGAGGAAACCTGAACTAAAATATTAATTTACAGAAAATATAATAAAAATGGGTGTTTACCATTTTGATAAATACGCATAATGTCATCCCGGAGATTAGTACCTCCTGTAGTAACCATTACACGAATATCTGTGTGCTTTGCCAGTTCAATGCAAATTTGTGATGTCTGGAGTGCTAACTCCCTAGTTGGTACCACAATTAAAGCTTGAATAGCATCTTTTTTGGGATCCACCTAAATATAGAAAAAGAAAGATATTTATATTTATAAGTACTAATAACCCCTAAAATAATGTATGAAGGCAATAATAAAATCAGTACATACGGGTTTTATCACTTATAGAGAAGTGAAGGGGAATCCAAAAATATCATCATTCTTGTGACTTGTCACTTAGGGAGTAATTGTGCAATAACTCAACTACTATGAAAATAAAAAAATACAGCAAACCTGTTCTAAAACTGGAATACAATAAGCGCCAGTTTTGCCAGTTCCATTTTTAGCTCTTGCAAGGACATCTTTACCACTGAGTGCAATAGGAATAGAAGCCTCTTGAATGGGAGAGGGTTTTTCCCATCCTTTCTCAAAAATGCCCATCAACAGCTCACGTTTTAGGCAAAACTCTTCAAACTCATTTCCTCTTGTGTCTGTTACATCCTAAAAATTCAAGAAAATACAATTGAGTATCGTTGAAGCTTACTAGCAAAACAACATGAAAAACATATTCATATATTGCAAATCTAGTGAGACAACAAATGAAAGACACTCTTAAATTTAGTTACAAAATAAAGATTGATAGATAGCAATTTGTCACAAAATTTGAAATTTATATATTAAACTAGCTTCTGCCATCAGGTGAAAGTTGGCTTCACCTCCACCCCAGATAGGGGTTGGAATTACAAACTTCCAACCTCCATCTGGGGTGGAGTTTCGTAAAATCGGTCGTTAGCAGATGTCTACCTAGACCCTATAAAGAACCTACCAGCCAAATTTTAAGTTTATATTTGTTATAGTTTGAGATTTTATCATAAATCAGTGAGTGGTATTTCGCTTTTATACACTACCGACAAAAAGTTCGGAAGCACCAGTAATTTTTAACAAAAAATTGTAAATTGTTAAAAACTAATTTTATTCGTGTTATAATAAAATAATATATTATTTTAAATAATTTTAGTGTATTATCAATAATCATGGTGTCCTTTTCTAAAACATTTTCATAAAAATCACAAAAACACAATTTTTACTGTTATTTCGTTAAATTTGCCGAGTCCGCTCTAACAATTTTTTTAACGTCATTGTTTATAATTGATAGTCAGTATTTATTGAGGATTGTGTTAAGAATAGTCGTTAATTATTTTTGCGCAGTTAAATAGGAGTTCTGCTACTTAAACTTCGTCTTTTTAAAAATTCCAATTTTAATATTTTGTGTTTAAAATGGGAAAAGGAAAACAGTTACCAATTGAAACACAATCGGCTATTATTGTTTTAAATAATGAAGGTTAAAATCTCGGTATATCGCCCAAATGCTTTCATTATATACTTGTGAGACATCGGGAAACTGGCAGTTTGTCAGATAGAAAATAAAGTGGAAGACCAAAAATTTTTGGTCTAATAGAGGAGTCTTTGTCCGCTGCAGATCCCTTGAAAGAGTATCTGAAGGCTGTTTAGGATCATCGGTAAAACACAGCAGTGGTAATATTTTATTCTAGGGCTGTTTTTTTGGAACTGTTGTCAGAGATCTTGTTAAAATTGTTGGAATCATGAGGAAGGAGCAATATTTGCAAATATTAAAGAATCATGTTTTGCACACAAGTTTACATACTGATGGTGAACCATTCGTATTTTAACAAGATAATGATCCCAAACACTCAGCAAGCGTAAGCAAAACCTTTAAGAAGAACAGGAATCAAGAAGTTTTCTTGAATTGATGGTGTAGCCTCCGCATTTACCAGACTTATCGTCTATTGAAAAATTATGGGAGGAAATGGATCGAAAAGTCAAAGAACATTTACCACAGAGCACTAGAGAACTATGGCAATATCTACAGGAAGCTTAGAAAGAAATTAGCACTAAATACTTAAACCAATTACTGCAGAGAATGCCTAGAATCTGCCAAGCTATTATAAAGGCAAAGGGTGGTCCTAAAGATGAAAATCAATTATAAATAAAAATTTTGTGCCAAATAAATAAAAAAATGATTTTATTTCATAGCTTAACTGTCGTCTTAATTAAGTACCTAATCATTCTTAATGAAATAATACTTTAGGTCACATTATTTCTAAAATATTTAGAAGCAAAAGTTTGGAAGCAACTTTTTGTTGGTAGTGTATATATAGATTATAATACCTTTACAGACGCGTCCAAGGCGATGTATAACAAACATTTTAATTATGTGTTAGTTAAAATATTACGTCGCTGTAGAATTAACACCTTGTATGTCGAAAATTTTATTTTTATGTAGGGATAGCAAAACTTCTTATTTCATTTCTCTGGCATAATATAGTTAAGTACGCCATTGGTTAATAACATAAATAGGTCCTTTTTATCATTCAAAAGCACATAAAAATATTTTAAACATTGACAAAATTAAACGCTTTTTTTGTTCCTTTGAAGTTTGGATTTCTGGACATACGAGGTTATCATTCTACAGTGAAAATTAATCTGTCCTAGCTCGAGAAGACACCGGTGTCCTCTCACATCCACACCACTATAGGCCATAATTCCGATGTTTAGAGTCTACTTTTGTATGAACAAGTTTGGTAGTAGTGGATCTACATATTTAACAAATTATGATTATAAATGATCAGCCCAGACCGTACTCATTAAGTTGAATACTTAGTTTTGGCTAAACATATCCTCTGATAGCGATATCTCATTAAAAATATGTATGCATGACAAAGGGGCCAACTATGTATTATGTATGTATTGGTGACCTTGTAGTTGCTTTCCTCTTTTGACAACCATTTCCAGTAAATTGTAAACTATAGAGGCTGGAACTCGAGTTTTGTTTGTATTTTATAGAATAGACCTTGTTTTACTACGTGCAAGTGCCATTCAACCTTATGGTAATAAACCCATATGAGATTGAGCATACAATAAAGTTTTCAATAACATAATAGTATACATGACTTTTCAATAGGTATGCTGCTATCTTTGTTTAATTACAGCTTTTGAATTTGAGAGTTATTACTTAATACATTTACTTATCACATTTTACAATGGAATGATAAACAATTTGATATGTTGGTATTGTTAAAGAGAGTTTCAAAAATTAGTGTTCCGTTTTTTCCATATACCTGATGTCACTGTCCATAGAGGTTGAATAATTTAACACCACTAAACTATTTTATGTGAAGCTAAGTTAAATATTTGATCTATTCAGGCAGACAAATGCTGCCCTGAAAACTTGTGTTCATCAAGCGTTTATGCTTAATTAAAGATATCAAACTAATTTTTTTCTATGAAGATACAGCCGCATAGTCATGAAATGCACATTCAAATATATAACAAATTGTGGCAATGTAACATATACTGTCTGTTTAATTCAATTTTAATAAATTTTAGCACTCTTAGTGATAAACCCTTTTTTTAAAAAAAAAAATTCTATACAAATTTACAATAAAATTCATAACTCAACTTTTTATGACCGTTTGGTATGTAGTTCAGATTTAAAAAGAAAAATAAAAAAGATATCTATATTAAAAAGTGACACCTATATTCTTGAGAGTAAACAAAAAGACCAGTCCTCTGGTAGATTTTTTAAATAAAACTCCAGACTTTACACTAATTAGATTTTTAACACTAAAAACGAGGGTATTTTTGAAATTTTGTAACTTACACTAGTCTTTATTCTCCTGTCTTTCGGGGGTATTTTTAATTTTGATTTCCAACCGATGTCATCGATACTTTTATCGACATCTCTGAAAAAAGAAATAAAGATTTATATAAAATACGTTTAGATTTAACTGTAATAGTGACAAAGACTATTATACGAACCCCTTATTCTGACTGGCCATACTGTTTCCGACGTGATTACTTGAACTAATTCTATTTTCGGTCATCATTTTGCCAAATAATCCCACTAGGGACACGACTAAAATTAGAAACTTAGAATCACAATTCTTTGTCCAAGTCCGACACTAAACAAATTTTACGATAAGTCACTTTTCGATACATATGCTATTTAGAAGTTTATCACGTTCACCAACTTAGTCCGGGGATATCTGGAACAATAAATAGACCATTATCAATTGACTTAATAGTAGAGATAGGTACGCCAAAGCTAGATAGGTAAACGAGATTACGAGACGCGTCAACAAGCACCAAAATAAGTACAAATAAATTGCAAAACAGAAAATTCATTCTAGGCAACAAACACCTACAGCAACTACTGTAAATTTAATAAAGCATATACAATTTAATTGTGATTTGTTATCTATTTAGACATAAACAGAACA
Organism: Leucania comma; assembly: GCA_958295575.1. Lineage (NCBI taxonomy): Eukaryota > Metazoa > Arthropoda > Insecta > Lepidoptera > Noctuidae > Leucania > Leucania comma. The sequence goes on from OY282469.1 coordinate 11,515,139, forward strand.
AGATTAGGAAGATTATACGGGATAAAACAAAGTCGTAGTTTTATCTTCCAATTTTAATATGGCCGCCATGAAATATATAAATGACAAGTAGTTGGTAGCGGCTGTAATTCGTCATGAAGTAAAACAATACCTAATATTTTACTTACACATAATTGAAGTAAAAATAAATCATGCAAAATTCATAAATAAACATTACCTTGATAAAATTCTACAAAAGACGACGACACTCGATACTCGACGACGACATCACAATGTAACCAAAAACAGTGTTGCCATTTGATCAATGATGTTAATGTTCCTCCAGACATAAACAATATTATTACAGACCCTTTTGTAACAATACAGAACTAAAGATAAAGGAAAATAAACGAACGAAGAACGAAACACACAACGACAAAATAAAAACAAACAATTTATTGACTTGTTTTAAATCAAAGAAATTTAAAGAGATACTAAGTACTTGGTAGTATATAATTTAATGTCTTTCGTTTTATATCTTTCATTTTTTTTCAACCAACTTCAAAAAATAAGGTTCTGTGTTCAACCTTTCTGTATAAATATATTTTTCAAATCATCATCATCATCATCATTTCAGCTAGTACATATATATCGATGATTTCAGCCGAAAGACATCCACTGTTGGAGATAGGCCTCTCCCAAGTCGTATTCGTATTTGTCAAATACGACCACGATTTTCATAAAGACTACTGAGCCTGCATAAAATAAAATTTCCGATACTCAAATGCATAGTTTTCACATTACAATCTACAAAGGCGGACTTAATGCCTTAGGCATTATAAATTATATTATTATTATTTATTATTTATATTTCTATTGAGATCTGAAAATATTCTTTAAATAAATATGATGAAATGTGTGTAGTGTATATTGTGTATAATGTATGTACGTGTGTGTTAGTGTTTATAATAAATGTAACAAAGGATTACTTTATGATTTGGATGATACTTTCTGTGTCTTCATAATTCAGATCAAGGAGCCAGTTCCTTACTATTGTTTTACATTTATGTTTAGTCGTTTTGTACATGTATGTAAGATATTATTTACTCTGTTGTAAACATAGGGACCTAGAAAATGATAAAAACGTTGAGTAAGCCTCGAATGAGCAGGGAAGGATGAACAAACTGTATGCTTTCGTCTCAGGGAATTAAACTTATCCGGGTTATAGGAGTATGGACTGTTAAGATTAGATTTGGAATAAACAATTTTCATTTTTTTTTTATTCGAATCAATAATCATTTATTATTTGTTTAACATAGGTTGTAGTATACAGATCTTAAATTATAGTTCATAGGCCGCTATGTTATGCCTAGAGGCGTACATATATATGATCGCATGCAAAGAGATAAAGTATAATATAAACCATGCGAGATGTAAATTGGAAATTATTGGCTATATTATTGGTTATTATCGTGACATTGATATATATTATATTATTATTATTATTATATTATTATTATATTATATATATGGAGGATGTCAACGCGTAAATAAATAATCAAAAATTATAAATGTCACATTATGTAGTAATGTCAAAGAGTAAGTAAATAATCTTAAATATCCATTAGTCACAACATCTAATATTAGCATAAAAAATAATTTTAAAAAAATGTTTCTACAGTCAAATAATTCTACATTACTTTATCATTTAGAAATTCATCAGTCGTATAATAACATTTTTCAATCAGTAACTTTAAATTTTGGTTTGAATTGTCTAATGTTCAAATTTTTTATGACCTCTGGTAATTTATTGTAGATGCGCGGTGCCATACCTAAAACGCTCTTTTTCATCAAGGCAGTCTTACAACGCTGATTGCTTAAACTGTTTGCGTATTGCCTACGCATCGTAACATCACGTAACGTTGACACTTTTTCAAACAAGCTCATGTTTGTTTTAACGAAAACACTTATTTCAAAAATATATAAAGAAGGTAAGGCAAGTATTTTCAGCGACTTAAAGAATGGTACACAGCTATCATCAATTTTCAGACCACACATTGCTCGTATGCACCTTTTTTGTGCCTTAAAAACAATATCTCTATCAGTAGAATTGCCCCAAAAGACAATGCCATATCGCAAAGTTGAGGCTACTACTACTAAGCCATGATATACAACTAATAGCGCATCCATGTTTATCTTTTTAGCAATTTGGAAAAGTGCATATGCTGATTTATTGATTTTCTTACTTAGATCGTCTCTGTGAGCCTTCCAGTTAAGTTGGTTGTCAATAAACAAACCTAAGAACTTTGTTACTTCAACTTCTTCAATGTCGCAATTACTATGCCTGATATTTACTTTTGGTACTGTAGTTCTTTGGTGAAAATGCATTATTTTCGTTTTTTCTAGGTTTATAACTAAGTTATTTTTATCAAGCCAAGTAATTATGTCCGATAGTGTACTATTTATGTCATCTTGATAAATATTGCGATCAATACATTTAACTATAGCAGTACTGTCGTCTGCAAACATTAACATTTAATATTGAGTTACCTTTGGCAGATCATTTATATAGATTAAAAAAAGAGGTGGCCCAAGGACGCTTCCCTGTGGCACACCAAACTTAATCAATCTAGAGTCAGATAAAAAACTTTCTTCAAATTTTGTTTTTCACATACTCTTGTAATATCTGTACATTGCATTCTATTAGAAAGATAAGATTCGAGTAGTTTTAAAATATTACCTCTGATACCATAGCTACGCAGTTTGTCTAATAAGACGTCGTGTTTTACATAATCAAAAGCTTTTGCCATATCTATGTAAAGAGCACAAATAGGAGCTTCCTGGCCTACTGATAAAATAATACTACGTAAAAAATAGCCATGTCGATTGTCGTATTCTTTCTAAAACCATATTGTTCCTTGCATAATAAGTTAAATTTATTGAGATAGCAATACAAAGACTTATAAATTACTTTTTCGAAAATTTTGGAAAGTGTACGTTCTCTGGGGCTATCTGTTCCAGCAATGACTGCGCTCTCATCAATTATCATTTATTTATTTAAACTTCATGTACAATAGTGGTACATAGGCGGACTTAATGCAACAAGGCATTCTCTACCAGTCAACCTTTGGTTAAAAAGACAACACTATGGTAGGTGTGCACAATAAATAAATGACAGAATATTTTGTACAGAATTAGTATGAACTAAGTTACATAAAATAATAAAATACGTATTTAAGCTACTAAATACGTATATTATTACTTCAACATACACGAAATGTTATACCAAATTGTGATACTCATGCGATATTTTTTACACATTTTATCATAGAAAAACACTTTTCTATATTTATAAATTAATAAAAAAAATATTATGCCGCATTTCTACATTCGTGCTCGGTACTCGCCATTCGCCTCGTCGTTTAACCTAAGAGAATATAAGCACTACGGTTTAACGAAACATTTTTTGTACCCAAAGACCTTAGAATAATAAGGACCAGAAATACCTACAAAATAAAGGCGGAAACACACTTACGTGTCGTGGCGTGTCGTGATACTTACTGTCGTGACGGTGAGTGTGCAGACTAACGTGTTGTGTCGTGGCGCATTCTGGCGTTATTTCTGATCAGTACTTAACGAACCTCTGCAGTGTTCATACATCAATTTTGATGAAGACCTTTAATTTCTCTTAGCCATTAAACTTCTTAAGAGCAAAAAAAGAAAAGAAGATACTGGATTCACCCTATAAACCGAGGGAAAATTTCTGCAATTTCTACCCAAGCAGCATTTCTGATCAAATGATCCTTGTACTCTTTACACTTTAAGTCATAAATAACTTTTCGTTGACGTAAAAGTTCAATAAGATCGTCAGTCATTTTGCTGCAAATATAATAAATTAAAAAGTGCCCGCTAGATGTTCGCGCCACGGCCACGCGCCAGTTTAGCAACACATTTGCCTGTCTGTCGTGTCGCGTCATAGACCCCCACCACCGCTCTGGCGCAATTGGTGGCGAGCAGTCGGCGCCACGACAGAACGCGTTGCGACACGACACGACAGACAAATATGTTCCTAACCATATTAAATGTATGAAACCGATATGCTTCCGGCGCGACACGACACGCCACGACACATAAGTATGTTTCTGCCTTAAGCGTGCATACCTACTAATAGCCGGGCACTAAAGATGGCGGCCATTGCTAGGGAAGCACTTAGATAATCAAAACCAAAATGTATCGATATCGATAAATCAATCAATCAATCAATACGTTTATTTGCATAATACAGGTAAGTATAAAAGGTGTTAAAGTGTAAACTTTTTATAAAAAAAAATAACCGACTTTATTAAAAAAAACACTAAAAGGATTAAAATACCTTTAATTTCGGAAGTCGGTGTTTCTCGGTATTGATTGTTTCTTATTTAACACTGACTTCCGAAATTAAAGGTTAGGAACATATTTGTCTGTCGTGTCGTGTCACAACGCGTTCTGTCGTGGCGCCGACTGCTCGCCACCAATTGCGCCAGAGCGGTGGTGGGGGTTTATGACGCGACACGACAGACAGGCAAATGTGTTTCTATACTGGCGCGTGGCCGTGGCGCGAACATCTAGCGGGCACTTTTTAATTTATTATATTTGCAGCAAAATGACTGACGATCTTATTGAACTTTTACGTCAACAAAAAGTTATTTATGACTTAAAGTGTAAAGAGTACAAGGATCATTGATCAGAAATGCTGCTTGGGTAGAAATTGCAGAAATTTTCCCTCGGTTTATAGGGTGAATCCAGTATCTTCTTTTCTTTTTTTGCTCTTAAGAAGTTTAATGGCTAAGAGAAATTAAAGGTCTTCATCAAAATTGATGTATGAACGGTGCAAAGGTTCGTTAAGTACTGTTCAGAAATAACGCCAGAATGTGCCACGACACAACACTTTAGTCTGCACACTCACCGTCACGACAGTAAGCATCACGACACGCCACGACACGTAAGTGTGTTTCTGCCTTTATTTTGTAGGTATTTCTGGTCCTTATTATTCTAAGGTCTTTGGGTACAAAAAATGTTTCGTTAAACCGTAGTGCTTATATTCTCTTTGGTTAAACGACGAGGCGAATGGCGAGTACCGAGCACGAATGTAGAAATGCGGCATAATATTTTTTTTATTAATTTATAAATATAGAAAAGTGTTTTTCTATGATAAAATGTGTAAAAAATATCGCATGAGTATCACAATTTGGTATAACATTTCGTGTATGTTGAAGTAATAATATACGTATTTAGTAGCTTAAATACGTATTTTATTATTTTATGTAACTTAGTTCATACTAATTCTGTACAAAATATTCTGTTATTTATTTATTGTGCACACCTACCATAGTGTTGTCTTTTTAACCAAAGGTTGACTGGTAGAGAATGCCTTGTTGCATTAAGTCCGCCTATGTACCACTATTGTACATGAAGTTTAAATAAATAAATGATAATTGATGAGAGCGCAGTCATTGCTGGAACAGATAGCCCCAGAGAACGTACACTTTCCAAAATTTTCGAAAAAGTAATTTATAAGTCTTTGTATTGCTATCTCAATAAATTTAACTTATTATGCAAGGAACAATATGGTTTTAGAAAGAATACGACAATCGACATGGCTATTTTTTACGTAGTATTATTTTATCAGTAGCCCAGAAAGCTCCTATTTGTGCTCTTTACATAGATATGGTAAAAGCTTTTGATTATGTAAAACACGACGTCTTATTAGACAAACTGCGTAGCTATGGTATCAGAGGTAATATTTTAAAACTACTCGAATCTTATCTTTCTAATAGAATGCAATGTACAGATATTACAAGAGTATGTGAAAAACAAAATTTGAAGAAAGTTTTTTATCTGACTCTAGATTGATTAAGTTTGGTGTGCCACAGGGAAGCGTCCTTGGGCCACCTCTTTTTTTAATCTATATAAATGATCTGCCAAAGGTAACTCAATATTAAATGTTAATGTTTGCAGACGACAGTACTGCTATAGTTAAATGTATTGATCGCAATATTTATCAAGATGACATAAATAGTACACTATCGGACATAATTACTTGGCTTGATAAAAATAACTTAGTTATAAACCTAGAAAAAACGAAAATAATGCATTTTCACCAAAGAACTACAGTACCAAAAGTAAATATCAGGCATAGTAATTGCGACATTGAAGAAGTTGAAGTAACAAAGTTCTTAGGTTTGTTTATTGACAACCAACTTAACTGGAAGGCTCACAGAGACGATCTAAGTAAGAAAATCAATAAATCAGCATATGCACTTTTCCAAATTGCTAAAAAGATAAACATGGATGCGCTATTAGTTGTATATCATGGCTTAGTAGTAGTAGCCTCAACTTTGCGATATGGCATTGTCTTTTGGGGCAATTCTACTGATAGAGATATTGTTTTTAAGGCACAAAAAAGATGCATACGAGCAATGTGTGGTCTGAAAATTGATGATAGTTGTGTACCATTCTTTAAGTCGCTGAAAATACTTGCCTTACCTTCTTTATATATTTTTGAAATAAGTGTTTTCGTTAAAACAAACATGAGCTTGTTTGAAAAAGTGTCAACGTTACGTGATGTTACGATGCGTAGGCAATACGCAAACAGTTTAAGCAATCAGCGTTGTAAGACTGCCTTGATGAAAAAGAGCGTTTTAGGTATGGCACCGCGCATCTACAATAAATTACCAGAGGTCATAAAAAATTTGAACATTAGACAATTCAAACCAAAATTTAAACAGTTACTGATTGAAAAATGTTATTATACGACTGATGAATTTCTAAATGATAAAGTAATGTAGAATTATTTGACTGTAGAAACATTTTTTTTAAATTATTTTTTATGCTAATATTAGATGTTGTGACTAATGGAAATTTAAGATTATTTATTTACTCTTTGACATTACTACATAATGTGACATTTATAATTTTTGATTATTTAGTAATGATATGGAGAGGGAACGTAGGGCGCTGTCAGTTAGAAGCAATATGTTGATTCGTAGATTTGCAAAGTGTTCAAACGACGTAAAGGCTACTCTGTTTAGGGCATACTGCCAATCTTTTTACACTTGCAGTCTATGGGTTGACTACACGCAGAGGGCTTACAGCGCCTTACGGGTCCAGTACAATAACGCTTACAGGGCTTTGTTGAGGCTGCCGCGTCACTGCAGTGCATCAGGGATGTTTGCGGAAGCACGAATTGATGACTTCTATGCAATCGTACGAAAGCGTGTCGCATCACTGATGAGGCGGGTGCGGGGCAGCGCCAACAGTCTCTTAAAAACCGTAGCGGATAGGACTGATGGCCTCTTTTTGAAACACTGGACGAGGACGCAAGTGTTATCCTCAAACCGTGCCCAGAAGTAGTGTAGTGTGTAATTGCTAATATTAATTAATTCTGTGACTTAGTAATATTATTGACATTGCTATTTTATTGTATTTAATTTATTTTTTAATTGACTTATGTATATGTACTAACATTAGTTTGTAAGTTGTATGTCTTTACTAACATTAATTGGATTGTATTATCCAAGCCAACCAAGTTAACAAAATATTAAATATTTATCATATGCGCAAATCAAATTTTAAGAAAGTCATTACGAACTGGCTCTTTCAGTTAGATTATGATGGTACCGAAAAAATTATTTCAGTTTCTAATTAATTAGCGAAATATATCACATCTACCCATAGACAGCGTCTCCCTTTAATTCACATATTAACTCAAATACACATATACACACATACGGACACACACATACGGACATACACACATGCGCATACACATACACGCATCCACTCTCGAATAAGTAGTTACTCTGCTCTCGTCCTTTTTTCGGACGTTGGGGCGTGAGTTTTTATACTGCACTCACGGACACAACGCCCTTCTATTTAATATTTGTTTTAGGATTAATATTTTTATATTTTTGTCTTCTTTCAACACATAAACTACTTCAATGTCAATAGTACGTAAGTGCAATTATAATTGTAATCTTGAAGGTGTGAGCCTGGAGTTCTGTCACACAGGTCTTGTACCCAGTATAGACTCCAGCTCTCACAAAGGATAGACTTTTACAAATGTATTACTATGTTATCAACCTGTGTACCTTTATGAGAGAAACAAATAAATATATTATTATTATTATTATTATTATTATTATCTGTAATGAATAAATTATTATTATTATTATTATTATTTACGCGTTGACATCCTCCATATATATATATAATATAATAATAATATAATAATAATAATAATAATATAATATATATCAATTTCACGATAATAACCAATAATATAGCCAATAATTTCCAATTTACATCTCGCATGGTTTATATTATACTTTATCTCTTTGCATGCGATCATATATATGTACGCCTCTAGGCATAACATAGCGACCTATGAACTATGAAGATCTGTATACTATAACCTATGTTAAAGAAATAATAAATGATTATTGATTCGAATCAAAAATTATAGAAACATGTTTGCTCATATTTGTACCTTTTTACCATCTTTTATACCATGTTTTTAGCAAATAAATATATTATTATTATAAGGAAATCGTTTGTCTTGGTATGGTCATGTGAAGAGGAGGGATGAAACGCATGTTACTAAAAGAGTTATGAGTTTACATATGGAAGGATGGAGAGGGAGAGGGAGGCCAAAAAAGAGACGAATGGATTGTGTGAGGAGTGATATGAAAGAAAAGGGAGTTAGTGATAGCGTGACGAGTGACAGGACAGAATGGAAGAAAAAAACGTGTTGCGCCGCCGCCCCAAATAAAACGGGATAAGGGCAGGAAAATGATGATGACATGCTGTTGACGCGTCGACAGCTGCCGCCGCCCCGTGTTCGCTCGTAACTATGTGTGAGCTCTGCCCACAGCCCGTTTACGACTTCAATCTTAGCGGCGAGCGGGGCGGTATAGGTAGGTGGTGATTGGGCGAGCGCGCGTCGCTAAAAAACCACCGCTTCAAACATTTTCGTACGTTTTTTGTTCACTACCGCTCGCTACTGCCGCGCTTAGCTGCCACTCACAGCGGCAAGGCTGTGAATGGGCTGTTATTCGGAACGACTGGATATTATAAAGTCCCAAGGATCTTATATATCCTAGGATCCTTGGCTAACATCGAAAATATCCTAATCAGCATTGATTATATCATGGGATTATAATACGTATAATTACTGTTAATCAGAACGCGAAGTAGATGTTCTGTGCTAGTGACGTCATTAATGTCACTGTCAATGTCAAATCACTCAAAAGTTGAAGTCAGTCAAAGTCTGTGTCACCCAGTTCAGGCCAGTTCTCGCTAAAATATACTCTCTAGCGTTTGATGGTATATTAAGTTTGTACGTGTTATTGGCGAAATTGTGGTGACTCTTCCACAAAGGCCATCAATCAAAAGTTGAAGTCACCATAAAACACTTGCGCCTATGCTTGCGCGATTTGCGAGTTTGCAGATTGTTTGCTTTTAGTTGGATTCGTTTGTTTTGTGTACGAAATAAAACAACGTGTTTGATGCCAAATATTTCTTCTAATAATTACTGTTTGTAATTTATTTTATGAAGGTGTTATCGTTCATTTAATAATAATTGTAGCTTCATTTAATAATAGTTATCAGTTTAAAGCATCACCTTTGGCTTTGTATATCGTTAGGACTACAAAAAACTATGTAAGTTCCAAAGGAAATATACCTCTAAAATAAAGATATACTTTTTTAAGTGTTCATCAATGATTAAATGTAATGCACAAATATTTTTTAGGACGGAATATTGGAAGTCTCAAGCACGAAAGTATTGCGAATTTTGCAAGTGTTGGTTTGCTGATAACAAAGTAGTAAGGACTCCAATCATATATGTTTTTTGGTTGTTAATGTTTGTGCAAAACTTAAAAGCTTATTTCACAATTTAAAACCAAATAAAATTTAAATATTCATTCCTGTGATACTCATTATGAGTTTAACTTTTCAGTCAATTTCATTTCATGAAAACGGTAAGCGTCACAAGGAGAATGTACAAAAACACATATCACAGCTCAGTAAAAAGAGTGCTAAAGACTTTAAGCAGAAAGAAAAGATTGATGATGATATTAAGAAAATGGAAGTGGCTGCTATGGCTGCTTACTTGAATGATGTGAAAAACAATGCTGATATTACATCACAGGTATTAATTGATAAGTAACTCAAGAGAGAAGAAAATGTAAACTTATTCTTGATAAATTTATCAAATTGGTTTTATTTTTCTTGATCTGCAATTCTTCTCAAATTTCATATCCATAATTTTGATTTCAGAATATAAATGATTTGCTAAATCAGAGTGGCAGCAGTGACACTTCTATAGTAGTTGCTAATGCAGCCACATCAAAGGCGGCCCCTGCCTGGGAAGAAGTCAAGAGTGAAGATGGGAGCTCCTATTACTGGAATACTGTGACAAATGGTATTGGATGCTGGTTAAAATTCAGAATATTAGTTTATTTTAGTTATTCAAAACATCATAGGGAAAATAATTTGGCAGAATATAGAACAAATGGAACATGACAATATTTCCACAATAATATAGCCTTTAAGTCACAGCTTTGCTTGTTACCCATATTAAGAATAGTTAAATTTTTTGGGGAGCTTACTGTTAAAGTAAGCTGTGCAAAAGTGTAGTTGTCTATCAGTGAAAATATTTTCATTATCATAATCTGAATTGAACAAAACTATGGTTTCTTTATAGATAATTAAATAGTCTAATACTATTGGTTTTTGATTAAAGAAACAACCTGGGATACACCAGATGAGTATGTGTCAGTAGCAGATCAAGAAAAGAACAAATTAAAAGATGAAACACTAGACAAAAAGAAGCAAAAACTGAAGTAAGTAAAGCAAAGAGAGATACAAACAAACTATTAACCTGCACCTGCTATGCATGGGTTCATTTGGTTTCACAAAAAAAAAAAAAACAAATATACCAGCAAAACAAAACCATCAGGCAAATGGCTTGACCCATTCTCAAACAATACTGCATCATACCCATATCAATAGATTTTTATTTATATAAAACTAAAGACTGTGTGAATTCTGGTTATCTTCCAAAAATTTTCATACCTGACAGAAATTAAGGAAGAAATTTTCTTATCCCTTCTAAGAAAAAATTACATGTATTGATGATATATACACCATTAAATTTTGGTCGTTTTAATCCCGCGGAGAGTCGATTTGGTACATGAAATACTATCGATTTATAAAGAGATAATTAAAAAATAAAGTAATTTTTTAAATTCGAATTAATTTACGCATGTACGAAATTAATTTCTGTAAGTAATCGTCAGCTGAGGGAAGCCAATAATGAACAGAGATGGGAGGTAGTTAGTACGCAACGACCGACAACTACATACAAGGTCATTTATTTACAAAACTAGATAATATTACCTAGTTTTTTTTTGCTATCCCATTGCTGGTAAAGCAAAGTCCTTTAAAGATTTAGACTAACATCTATTAATCTCGTTTTCAGAAAACAACAACAAAAGCAAGCCCTAAAAGATGTGCATATGGAGGTAAATGCTCACATAGCAAGAGAAAGAATGAGAGAATTAGCAGTGAACAAAGACCCGCCGCCCGTCCAAAAGTTTGTGGACTACGGGCCAGCTCCGCGCGCCGTGAAACCCTATGGCTCCTGGACCCCAGTAGTAAATGAGTAAGTCAATATTATGTGTCCCAGTATAGAACTCTGTACCATTTTCATTTAAATGAAAGCAATGTAATTAGCAAGAAAAGAAAGAAGATGACATAAAGGAAAATGTTTGTGTAATACAGAGCTTGGAAGGCCACAATGTCAGCAACTATATACGCTGAATAATGATGTTGGTTGTCACCAAATAATGTTACCTAATATATTTGAACTAATGTGGACCATATAATATATTTGAACATGGTGAATCTATCTAGCTATGGTACCTACCTAGTCAGAAAATCTCTAGCACGTCAAATTTCGAGGAAGGTAATTTTTACTTATAAGTGAGGCAAACTAATAAAAATAATACTTTTAGCTCTCAAAAAATTAAAATCCAGAGATATGTTATATGCATATGAGTAGAACCTGGCCTTTATTGCGCGATGCAGGATAGTTCCTTTGTGGCGAGATAAATGCCTCTACATGTGAATATCGTACGCGGCAAATAAGTTGAACTCGTTGCCATGTTTACGACTCCTCACCTCGACTGATACCCGAAAATCGGTTACTGCGCATTCAAGTTCGATCGCCATTTTGGTTCAACTTATATTAACGTGATTACACCTATATAGGGTGACTGGTAATTAGTGACCGATGCCGATACCCACAACATAACACACGCAACAACACACGCACACAACACACACGTGACGCACGCAATTGTAGTCATGATAAAAAACAATTTTACTATGGGACCAAACCTGAAATCGCGAAAAAAATCAGCAAGGTAGGCGAAAATAAAATATACTGACCACTGACCAGCAGATTTTTTTCGCGATTTCAGGTTTGGTCCTAATGAAAACTGTGCTAAATGACCAGATTATTGAGTTATATAGGGATTAGAAATAAAAGCGATACGATGAGCTTGCAGTTCTATATTTTAATATAATGGACAAAAAGTACAGGAAGTATAGGATTGCATAGACAAAGCATAGACAATTTTAATTTAATTTAAGGATGCGTTCACTTGCAGGGCTGCGTTCATACTTCCAACAGGTCCCATAGTAAAAGTTGTTTGTTATCATGACTACAATCACGTGTTTTTTGTACCGGTCACTAATTACCAGTCACTCGATATACTCGTATTAAAAAAATAAAATACGGTAAAATGACCGGTTATATAGGGTGGCTGGTAATTAGTGAACGATACTTAAACACGTGATTGTAGTCATGATAACAAACAACTTTTACTATGGGACCAAACCTGAAATCGTGAAAAAAATCTGCCAAGTTCAGTAATTTTTAAATGTACTGAACTTGGCAGATTTTTTTCATTCAAAGACCAAATATTATCTACATAAACTGTACTTAGTAATGAAATAATTTATTTTGATAAGGATTAATAGCATGAGTAAAATAAATGCGTTTAAATGTAGTCCAAAAAAAATTCAAGATTTTTAAATAAAAAAATCGTTCGGAACCCTATTTTTTTCTAAAATAAAATTTAGCCTATGTTACTCGTGGATAATATAGCTTTCGAATGGTGAAACAATTTTTAAAATCGGTCCATTAGTTTTTGAGCCTATTCATTACAAACATACAAACAAAGTTTTCCTCTTTATAATATTAGTATACGAGTAGATTATAGCAATTATATTTCAACATCTGTATATAAACTATGGTTACTCTTTGAAATTTAAATTTACAATATTACTAAGTACTATGATTTTTTATTAGATGGACTAAAGTGACAGCTATAACAATGGTTGTTTGACAGTTGGGCATTGTTATTTGACAGTTCGGCATTGTCCACTGCTGTCACTTTGGTTCATCTAATTAAAAATCATGGTAAAATAGCATGGCTCGAACTAGTTTGAGATCCACGCTCCCGCGCGAATTGCCGCTTGCATCCCCGGGAAGCGGGCAGCACGAGTATGTAAATAGGTCATTTGCGCTGTCACTTCTCATGCCGCTGCCACTGCCCGGTGGTACCTCGATTGTCGATTTTTTGTGCGGAAGCCAAAAGATTGGCAGCGCAAGTGAGCGCGCGCCACTGGAGTGGAGTAATGACAAAATAATTAAGTTTTTAGAGCCATACGAAATTGAGCGAGTATTATGTGATAAAAATCATAAATGAACTAATAGCTAATAATATGCATATAATGGTAAACGAAAACACGTAAATAGTTCAATACATAGAGCAAACATAATACTTTAGCCGCAACAACCTCGATGTCAAGAAGTATGAAGGCTGAGTGTGAACACTCATTCGCGACCACAGAAATATTTTCTTTTATCTGTGTTCGCGACGATACGGCCGCAAAAGTATTTAGGGCAATATTTTCGGGAGCGGCAAGAGCAGTGGCAGGGGCTGAGTGTAAATCCGGTGCCGCGCCGCGCTCGCCCCGCAACCGCGCTTCCAGTGTGACCGAGCACAAATGGTGACTGTTAAATGTCTGTTTGTCAACTGTATAAAGTTTAAGGTACATGTGCGGCCACATTTTTTTAAGAATTACGTAATGATTAGGCGATTCTTAAAATGGGTGTCAGTCAAAAAGTTATAATTGACATCAACTCAGATACAAATAATATTAATTATATTGCAGGCCTGTGGAACATATCGATCTTCAGCTACCGAAGCCTGAAAAGGAGCTGCCTCCGCCTCCAGTGATCGTGCAGCCTGAGATCATACAGTTCAAGGAAAAGCGTGTCGAATCGCTTGGCGACGAACCCGTAGAATTTAAGAAGAGAAAGTTCAATAACCCCAAAAGAAATATGCGTCAAAAAATTGATGATGACTAAATATTAAAGACAATTCAATGAGTGTGTAAATAAAATCAATTAATATAATTTAAATAATAATGTTTTGTTTTTGGAAATCTTTATATGCATGGCAGCAGGTTGTTCCTCGTTCTTCTACCTACATACTTAAAAAAAATCATAAGATGGACTGCGGGCTTCAAGACTTTATTTAAATACCTACGTAACGTTAGTAAGTACCTAACGTTACGCACGTAAATAAAGTCTTGGTACTTACACTCACGTTATATACCTACTTACCTCTCGGGCACACAAAAGCACTTGAGCCAATGATTTCGAAAGGAAGGATGCGCCCAACTGAACATTTCTTATAAACTTTCATAATACAAGCAAAAATAGCGACATCTGTGATAACTCATTCGAATTACGTGACTGCCGTACTGCATAGGTGATCGACGTAACTTTGTTCGCGCGTATGGGTTTTTTATTTCGTATTTTAGCAGTCAGTAGGTACAATAATTAAATCAATTGCATGCCCATAAAGGTAGGTACAGTTCGGTCGTTGTTCCCGAATAATGCGACTCCAAATCTCTTTACGCGTTGCATCATTTGGAAATCTGTAATTGAAAAAAAAATCATCGTCATCGGAAGTTGCTCCATATATCCATACTTTTACTTACTTATATTACAAATACGAAAATAACTGTCTACCGCGTTTTTACGGTTAAATTAAGAACCGTTTTCGATGATAATTATGTGGTACGGACTGAGATTGAGCCTCAAGAAAGCATGTAGCATTATTATTATTTTTTCGTAATTTACGCGGAAGTAGTCGTGGGCGAAAGCTAGGTAGTTTAAATGTCATCTCAGCGTGAAGAAAATAAAACTATATTTCAAAATATATTAAGAACAAAATATTCAATTTCAATTAGATAGGTATCGTTTCTAAGATTCTTATTTCTTTTAAATATATTTTTGTTTTATCCTTATTGAATATAAAACACATTAGATACTAAAATTCAAAATTACAAGTACTAAGTACAACAATGAAGTAAAAATTACGTCCGTACAAGTTTACTTCGTGCACTTCACGCGTGCAGTACCGGCCACACAATGGCTGCCATTGTGGTATTCGGTAGTAAAATATTTATCGCTTTAAAATGTGTTTATTTAATAACTTAATGGTAACAAAATTAATGTAAGGTTACTTACCGATGATACGATATCCCATGTTCCTTTTTAACCTTAGTATCATAATTTTTGCAGCCTTTTACCACACAACTAGGCATTTTTATGACAAGCAAATATTCGTTCACTCCCGCACACGGGCCACTGTCAACTGAGACGCGTTGGCCCTAAACTGTAATTTTAGGGCCAGCGCGCTAGTGCCATTTAATCGCGCGGTTGGCCTGGTCCTTACGCTAGTAATATATATGTCAATGACTTGAGCAGTTTTCTCAATAATCTCTTCATAGACATTGACATATATATTACTAGCGTAAGGACCAGGCCAACCGCGCGATTAAATGGCACTAGCGCGCTGGCCCTAAAATTACAGTTTAGGGCCAACGCGTCTCAGTTGACAGTGGCCCGTGTGCGGGAGTGAACGAATATTTGCTTGTCATAAAAATGCCTAGTTGTGTGGTAAAAGGCTGCAAAAATTATGATACTAAGGTTAAAAAGGAACATGGGATATCGTATCATCGGTAAGTAACCTTACATTAATTTTGTTACCATTAAGTTATTAAATAAACACATTTTAAAGCGATAAATATTTTACTACCGAATACCACAATGGCAGCCATTGTGTGGCCGGTACTGCACGCGTGAAGTGAAAGAAAGAAAGAAAAAATATTTTATTTGGCACGAATGAATACACACACTGTAAAACCAAATTTATAAAACTTAAGATAAGTTAAGATATAGACACACTGTGTGCCTCACGGCGACGCCAAATAGGTCCAGTTCAGCATAAATGCCAGACAAACATGATAATCAGTGGTAGCTGCCTGACGCTGGTTTTCAACTGAACCTTGCTGAGAGTGAACGGTAGTTGATTACTTATTATGTACTTGGTAAATAAATAAATTTATATTTATACGTTAATGTGTGATAAATAATAACTAGGTGTTTAGCGTTAGGTGTGTAGGAAATCATAAAATACTAAAATAACAAATAAAATAAATAAAATAAAAAATGACATAAAACTTAACAAGACTGAATAATTTTAATCGTGCATAATTCCATGTGCATTACAAAAACCGGTTTTGAGCGACTCAACGTCAACACACCGGCGCGTAGTGCAACGAATGTAGGTATATGTATTATGCCTTGGGCAGCTAAACAGTGCGGACGAATTGCAGTCAGCGCAAAAATATTAAATGGGAAAGAAAAAAAATATATAGTTGCTGTTAACAACGGGTATTTTGAAAAAAATAAAATAAGATAATAAAATAAGTGCACGAAGTAAACTTGTACGGACGTAATTTTTACTTCATTGTTGTACTTAGTACTTGTAATTTTGAATTTTAGTATCTAATGTGTTTTATATTCAATAAGGATAAAACAAAAATATATTTAAAAGAAATAAGAATCTTAGAAACGATACATATCTAATTGAAATTGAATATTTTGTTCTTAATATATTTTGAAATATAGTTTTATTTTCTTCACGCTGAGATGACATTTAAACTACCTAGCTTTCGCCCACGACTACTTCCGCGTAAATTACGAAAAAATAATAATAATGCTACATGCTTTCTTGAGGCTCAATCTCAGTCCGTACCACATAATTATCATCGAAAACGGTTCTTAATTTAACCGTAAAAACGCGGTAGACAGTTATTTTCGTATTTGTAATATAAGTAAGTAAAAGTATGGATATATGGAGCAACTTCCGATGACGATGATTTTTTTTTCAATTACAGATTTCCAAATGATGCAACGCGTAAAGAGATTTGGAGTCGCATTATTCGGGAACAACGACCGAACTGTACCTACCTTTATGGGCATGCAATTGATTTAATTATTGTACCTACTGACTGCTAAAATACGAAATAAAAACCCATACGCGCGAACAAAGTTACGTCGATCACCTATGCAGTACGGCAGTCACGTAATTCGAATGAGTTATCACAGATGTCGCTATTTTTGCTTGTATTATGAAAGTTTATAAGAAATGTTCAGTTGGGCGCATCCTTCCTTTCGAAATCATTGTTCATAGACTTCTCTTTCTCGTCTTTGCGTGTAGATAAGTGATAGGGATCAGGGGTTAACCGATTCATGGCCAATGACGCCCTAGGCGCGTCATGAGTAAATATCACGGAGGGCATTGACGCACCTGGCGCGTCACATCGAACTTACCTAAAATTGAGATAAAGAGAACTACTACTTTATATCCTAAATTAAAAATTGAAGTTGACAATATCCTTGGTACTCTAGGTGCGATCCTTGATAAATGCCCCATGACGCGTCTGGCGCGTCATCGTATATGCATGAAAATGATGGTGGCAATGAGAGTCGGTTATGACCACGATGACTTGTTAAAATGTGCGAGCGAGAAAGAGAGAGGGAGTTAATACCCCCTATATAGCTTCATCTCTTTAACAATACAGTTGAGATCGTAAAATGGATCGCGTTAAGAGCTCGTGGTAGCACTGAAGAAAGTTAACGTCGTGTGTATAAACAGTATATGTACAGGGTGGAAAGTTAAAGCGTACCCTGGAAGGGAAATGAAATGGGTATCCACCACATTTTATTCAATAATCAAAAACCTTAAACTGAAGATTGAAAAAAATTCAAACCTTTTACACATATATATATCGATGCCTTTTACTCTGTGGCAGCGTGACTGATCAATGGGTCTACCTTTTATTTATAGCAGAACTTTTTATGTCATAATATTATTTTGCATAAACTTCATTTCGCAGAAAATCGTTTCGCATACATTCATTTGTCATTCATTCAAAACTCATAATTTTGTTAATCAGAATCATCTTTAAGCATAGATACTTGTATGAAAAGGACTATGTGCTCATGCGGAGCAAATCCGCATGCGTGATGAAATCCGCATGATAATAAAAATACTAAAATCTTTTTACAAAAAAAATACAACCGACTTCAAAAACCACCAAAAAGTGCAAAATAACTTTCAATTTCGGATTCGGTGTTTCTATAACAGTTTGGTCTCTTCATTATTTAATACCGACTTCCGAAATTGAAAGTTGTTTTGCACTTTTTGGTGGTTTTTGAAGTCGGTTGTATTTTTTTTGTAAAAAGTTTTTTATTTCACACTTTTTAGTAGTAGTACCCTTCAGCCAAACTTAAATAGATAGGTACCTTCTGCCATTCGGTTCCATCATCAAATCATCATGACAATTCTAATAATACCAAACACGGCTAGGATACACTGATTTATTACAAAGTTCTCTTACCTACCTTCCGTCTTCATCATCAGATCAGTTCTATGTACCCCTTTTTCCTTTAGTCAGCCACCGACTACATGTAGGTATAAACAAAGCAATTTTACTTGTTACGACAGTTCTGCTAAGGTTTTTTGAAGAGTTCCGTTCTATATCTTGTAGTTCATCATCAGATCAAAACAATATTTCTATGGGACCAAATCGAGAGTATAATCTTTCAATCAAAACAAAAATTTTCCCTTCAGCCAAACTTAAATAGATAGGTACCTTCTGCCATTCGGTTCCATCATCAAATCATCATGACAATTCTAATAATACCAAACACGGCTAGGATACACTGATTTATTACAAAGTTCTCTTACCTACCTTCCGTCTTCATCATCAGATCAGTTCTATGTACCCCTTTTTCCTTTAGTCAGCCACCGACTACATGTAGGTATAAACAAAGCAATTTTACTTGTTACGACAGTTCTGCTAAGGTTTTTTGAAGAGTTCCGTTCTATATCTTCGTAGTTCATCATCAGATCAAAACAATATTTCTATGGGACCAAATCGAGAGTATAATCTTTCAATCAAAACAAAAATTTTCAAAATCGGTCCACAATTGACCGAGATAACGGTGAACATATATAAAAAAAAAAATACATACAGCCGAACATAGAACTCCCTCCTTTTCGAAGTCGGCGCTTATGAAATCGCTCGCCCGGGACGCTTAGGGCCAAATTCACCAATAAACTAATCGCGATTATATAAAAACCAAAACGCAGTTTGAGCGCCTATCGAGATTATAGCTTCATTTTGCGTTTCATCACGATCAATTGAACCTAGTTTACGCTAAACTCAGTTTCAATCCTTTGTTGTCGCCCATGTTTACGACACGGGTCTTTAAACTAGATTACGCTAAGCTCAGTTTAGTTGAACTAAGTTTTTATATTGAATGATGAAATCAGCCCTTAGATGGTTAGAGCCAGTCCGGCTCTAACTGTGTGCTGTTTTAGTTTACTACGCGGAAAATAATTCGATGCATATAGGTAGTAGGTACCTACTAAACGTAGTGCTTATATTCTCTTTGGTACCTACCTAATAATAATGATCTATATACTTGATATATATATAACTTAGTCACGCACTTATTAATATGGTACATATTAGCTATTTATATATGTAAAAAGATGATATAAGTATAAGTGTGGCTGCGTAGGTATGTAGAATTGTAGATAGCCTATGCGTCATCAAGGTATGAATGTGGAGAAAAAAACTTTTATTAATATAAAAAAAAAACTTTAATTATTATTACCTATACTTCCAATAGCCCCCCCCCCCCCCTCCTTGATTATCGGCTGGCGACGCCCTTGACTTACAGTTATATGGTTAAAGCTACCTATTAAATTAAATTGTACAGTTATGAATAAAAACTTCCGCAGAAAATGAAAAGCTAAGGAAATGGAAACCATACTCTTTGTAATTATACTCACCTTTGTAGGTCTTCACCTCGATAACAGAAGGGTTCCCTTAATTTAAAAATGTTCATACTTTGTGTTTAGAAAAATATGGGCCTTCGATAACAGAAAAAATGTTTGTTTGTAATACTTTGTGTTTAGAAAAGTTAGACAAACATTTTCTGTTAAGGGTATTACATCGCTCAATGACCTTCAAGAATTTACCTCTACATTAGTAGAGAAGAATTGACCTCTAAACAGGCATTGCAGGGGGTGCTGCGCGCGGGGTGTTAGTACTGATTCGAGTTTTTTCTTGATTACTTATCGATATTCAGTGAAATTCGAAAAAAAATCAATACAAGCTATTCAATTTATCGTAACATATATTTTGGTATAAATTCAATGTATAAATATAGAGCCGTTTTCGAGAAAATATGGAATTAATGTTCAAAAAAGGCCTATTTACCAGATTTTTTTTCTAGAGTTAGGGTATTTTTTTGAGAAACGTAATCAATACAATTTATTAGTAATGTCCTTAACCTAAAGGGGATACCCTTCATTTTTTATATGGTAATCGTACATAAGGAAACTTCAAACAACCTAGGTGTATTTTTTGATTTGGGCGATGTAATCCCCTTAACTTTTCAAAACTGATATTTTAATACTTAACGATTTGTTTTGTTGTTTCAGATTTGTGTGACTATAGAAGATGTGGTAGCAGACTGTGTGGGTGTAAAATTCTTACATTACTAAGGGCTGATTTCATCATTCAATATAAAAACTTAGTTCTGAGCTCAGCGTAATCTAGTTTAAAGACCCGTGTCGTAAACATGGGCGACAACAAAAGAATTGAAACTGAGTTTAGCGTAAACTAGGTTCAAGTCATCGCGGTGAAACGCAAAATGAAGCTATAATCTCGATTAGGCGCTCAAACTGGGTTTTGTTTGAACGAATCGCGATTAGATTATTGGTGAATTTGGCTCTTAGTACTAGGATAATTAATCTGGTTTATTCTTGACAATCTTGGTAATGACATATGATACAAAATATTTAGAGCCCCATAAACATTTCACAAACGTGACTTGAATTAGGTACACATACCGTATGCATTGAGTATCTAAGTACCTACATACAAAAAAACTAGTTAGCATTCAATACACGGGTAATGAGATATTTTTATAAACGCAAACACGTCACCAGGAATCAGGATCTTGGTGTATTTTAAAGTACTTACCTCCCTTTACATATGTACCTAATGCTATTCATATTATAATATCCGTATCTAAAATAGATATGGGATTTGGGGATTGGGAAATGAAACAGTCTTCTTATCAACGTCTTATATTCCTTTTAGCACACCTTCATCGTACCAATGCCGTCGTCGTAATCCGTTATAGTACGTCTTTTTCACATTCTCCTTCCTCTCATTCTCACACTTACCATCTCATTCATATAGCTGCGTTCAAAATTCCCACATAGATATCATCATTGAGTAGTTGGCAGGTATCCCATTGTTTCCCTAAATTTTAATATCAAGTAAGTAAGTATTGGTATAGTAGGGTACGGCTTCGAAGTCTGAAAAGATTAACAAGATGTAGGTACCTGTGGGTTTTTTTGGTGGGGCGCAAGGGCGTGTCAGACTTTTAGTCACTAAAACTACACCTGTGTCCTGCAGTTGCCCCTTACGTTCTAGGACTACGAGTATCCATTTCAGAACAACCAGTGGGTCTAGCGGGCATCGGTGCGCAGCGGGGTCTCATTACTAAAATTAATACAGCCTTGTGTGTAGTACATTTCGGTATGGTAATGGTTACGTAGTCAGAGACCCCGGTGCAAAGAGGAAGGCCCATTTTTCCGTCACATTTAACTTTTTTATATTTTTTCACGGCATTTGTTAAAAACAATTTGAGTTCTACGACGGAAAATAAGCTCAAGATCCTCGGGATTTTCTAAATGTCGGCACCTCTGACATATAAGGGTCGCTTATGAGCCATTTGCGATATTGCTACGAGATTCCTACGAGGGGCCTGCGGTACTTCATGAAACTTAAAAAAAAAAACATGTATCTTTCTAGACAAGTTTTTAGTCTCACGGGCTTCTGCCTGCGAGACTGGTACGAGACACCTACAGACCTTTATAAGAATGCTAAGCTACCTTTACAGGGCTGTTAAGGTCCTGCCATATAGATAAATAGGGTGACTGGTAATTAATGAACGATACTTAAACACATGATTGTAGTCATGATAACAAACAACTCTTACTATGGGACCAAACCTGAAATCGCTAAAAAAATCAGCCAAGTTCAGTACATTTTGACCAGTTAGGCGAACACAAATGTACTGACCAGCAGATATGTATATGGCTTCTACTAAACTTCCACGAGATTTTAAATATAATAGTATTTATCTGACGCAGGGAAAACAATACAACAGCAACAACACAAAGAATAAAAAAGGCGTTAGAAATACAGTTGCGGAGCGAACTAAAAGGATCGCAAACTCAGCAATTGTTGGGCGTCAGACACCTAGTGCTGGTTTTCAGTTGGCACCCCCAGTAACGCACGACTTCTGCAAGACATCGCGGCGAGATTACGAGGGTTTCCGATTGAATAACTCATGTTATCTATAGGTACTAATGAGGTAAAACCTATTTCGGCTAGTTTCTTTCACAAGTTCATAATAACTAAAATATTTAAAAAAAAAATGTGGAGTCTGTGAGTCTTCTTATTCCGTGCAATAATAGAAGCTTACTAGGTAGAACTTAAAATAGATTCGATATAAATAACTCAGCTTCTAAGTATATTAAATAAGCTTGTGTCTATATATTTTTTGCTGCCATTAATCCGGTGTCGAATCTTCTACGCGTCTATTGTCCCCTCTGATCCGGGTCCAATATGGAAATGAAGTACTATTAACTGTTAATGCGACATTGTGTATAACATTTTTTACATCCTATATGCAGTGTGTTGAGGACGGTCGTAGGATCATTAGTTTTTCCAATCACGGATGGGATGCCGGCCTCTGGGCTCCGTATATAAGCTGGAGCGCGGGAGAAGACGCTATGATATCTGGCGTCGCATCCATCGACTACAGTCCCGTCTAGTCTATGCTAGATTTGTTTGGTGCTGTGTTTTAGTAGACTATTTAAAAATCTTCAATATGTTCAAACTGGTGAGTTACTTTTAATTATATTACTTATAAGGATCTACTACTTTAGCAAGTGAAGTTAATTGGTGTGTGATTTTCTTATTGTTTCTTATATGAAAACATGTTAGTGATTTCAAATAGTTTCCTTAGATTTCTAGTTATAAAAGGTTAGTGGAAATATCTAGACGTTCATCAAGGGTTCGATTCCTAGGCTTTCGTTTAAAATGTACCTACATCTTTAGCTTTTATCTAACACAGCTATCAAAGAATCCATAGAATATTAACCTTTCATTTATTTAGGTAAATAATTACTTGTTATCTGATTTCGCAGAATAAGAAATTATGTTCTTAGTAAAAAAAAAAGATTGTTAAATTAGGTATACTTATAAGTAGTTTAGTTCGATTTAAAAACGATTTACAGTAAATGAATGATTGTTTATCTCTTCCCCGCTGTCAACCTTTCTCTCCTTCCGTCGCTTTAAAATGAGTAAACTTATATTTTAAAAAAAATAATAAAAAGAATCCCCTTCCAAGTTTGTCTATTTGGCCGATATGCGAACTCATCAGAACTTGCGGTCGATTCGTCGCCTTAAAATTTTAAAAGGGTAACGTTTCATCCGTGAATGAAATATTTTGCGAATTAATTGTCACCTAAGACTTCTCTACCTACCCCTTCGAATAATAAGATTTAATATTGTATTAATTATATTATTATTTACAACAGAATAACAACTAAATTAATAAATAGCTTATAGGCTAATAGGCATAAATAAAAGTTGTTAGGTATTTACTTACAAATGCATACAAAAAGAATTCATTGGGCATCAAATAATTCATCCACATCCATTCTTGGCCTATTGGCAGCATTGCCCCGTTAAATAGTAATGCTGATTGGGTTACCAAAGAAGAGTCCAGCCCTCACACGGAGGATCACATGGAGATTTGATCAGCTCATATTCTCTCTGCTCATATTCCGAATAACTCGAAGAGCACCTCATCGCCCTAGCAACCCTAACCTAAAACGGTTCAAACATATACACAGGTAACTCCTGATAAGATCATTGTTTATTCGTACCATTTGAGGTTTTTCGCACCAGCAGCAACCGCCCCAGCGCAGCTCGCTCTGCTCAGAAGATGGGATGGCGCAAGGGTGTCGACACATGTTACATTCCACACCAAAGACCTACCCAACTTCCAAGGAACAACTTTATAATGAACTAGCTGTGCCCGCAACTTCGTTCGCGTGAACGACTAAACTTATCAATGAAGTTTTTTTGCGGTATTAATACTTCTGTCTCGGCGCGGGCCTTTTGTGGCTAATTACAATAGAAACGGGTGACGTAACCTGCGACAAACTTATTATTTGCGGTTGGTACAGTAATCGGGCTTAGGGATCGAACCGCAAAATTAAGTTTGTTTTTTAATGTATATACTTTTCCGGGATAAAAAGTACCCAGTGTGGTGCCCAGGATATTAAAGAATAATTATACCAAGTTTCATCGTAATCAAACCGGTAGTTTTTGCATGATGCCTGAACAAACAGACAGACAGACAAAAAATTTTTTAGTCACATTTTTGGGTTCGGTGTTGGTCTAGTAACACCCCCTGCCATTTATTTTTTTGATATTTTCAATGTACAGAATTTTTACTTCTACAGATTTATTATAAGTATAGATTAATATTTGGGTACTTACCTAAGTTTAAGCCCCACAAAAAATTGACATAAATGTTTCTGAAGTAATTTGACTGAAAGCTAGGATAGTGGCTATACACACTACTCACTAATAGAACAAAGGGGTTTGCAATTAAGATTTTTTATGAAGTACCTATGTACTTTATAAGAAATCTTAATTGCAAACCCTTTTGTTCTATTAGTGAGTCCTTTTACTACATAGTAATACTGGTACTAACAGTAAATAATATTTTATTCTCATTCCTAGTTAATGCTGATCGCCTTCGCCGTGGCGCTGATGGTGAGCCCTGCAGTGGCTAAACCTCAGGTGCTGGTGGACTGGAGCGGCTACACCTACCCCGCCTACGCCTACAGCCCGCTGCATAGCTACTCCTACCCCTACGCGTACGCCTACAGCGGCTACCCGATAGCCTACTACTAGCACTGTCCGTTTACCACTCCTACCCACCAAAGCGCGTATAAAAATACCATAGGTATGTTTATGTGCCATGAAGACTCATGTCAATAAATCAGTATTTAAAGTCATTGCAAAATTGTATTATGAATGTGTGATATGTTTTAAAAATATAAGTCAGCGGTATTGTTATCAATAAACGTATCTTAAATAACTGAATGTATTGTTATCTGCCTTTATACCCTGTGCCTTTTTTACTTTTCATAGTTGTATCTAAGCAGAGTTTCAAATTGTGCTTTTAAAATCATTAAGGTGTAATAATTTTTCAATACACTTACTGCCTTTTATCGCACTACGATTAGGTTCGATATGGCATGTTTATCACCCGCGTACTTTTTTTCAATTTATCAAAACAAGGGCTTTTTTCATTCCTATTTCATGGTCAAGAGTGATTATTATTATTTTTTTAAAGCAAAGAGGCGGATATTTTTAAGGTTTTAATATTTAATGAAAATTTAAATTGTGTTTTTGAACAGAATAAAATAAATAGACAAACAATAATTTGTTAATACCAACAAATTAACAATTATCTGTGTTCTAAATTAAAAAATATTTGAATTTTAATATTTTTAATATTAGGATGTATACGGTTTGATACCTTTGCTTCTTCTTCAACCTGCAAAGGTTATGCGCGGGAAAAAAGTACACCTAATATTAACTAATTTATTCATTTGTGATAGTTGTGAAAAAGAAGATTTGAAGAGAATCCTTTTGATGCTACGCTACCAGATTATGTGATAGAGGTAAAAAAGCCTGCTGCCATCAAATCAAAACTAAATTATTAGGTAACTTTGGAAAATTTTCTTCAGTACAAAATGAACAAAAATGTGTCGTAATTTTCCGATAGAAGATAGATTATTGGTGGATTTTTCATCGTATTTCTTCGTAAGTGTATTGAAAAACGTCGTTTGATACACGTGGAGATTTGTCACTGCAGCAATCGGCTTTATAACACTGCAATGACAAACTTTCCCCACTTGTATCAAAATGTACTATTACATATTTATGATATTAGAGTAGTTTTACAATAAAGTTATTTAAAGAGCTAAAGTAAAAAGCAGGTATTTAATATTATCTATTAGTTAGTACATTTTTGTTTATTTCAATTACAGTCATGAATTATAGTTTCTGTATCACCATAGTACATTGTGATACAAGTGCAGAAAGTTTGTTATTGCGACCGAGGCGGAATTCGAACGAGCCGCAGGCGAGTGTGGTATGGAGCCGAGGGCTGCAGTGACTGCACGTGTGTGTAGCATCTAAAGAATTCTCGTCAAATCTTAAATTCATAATTTTTTTCAAAACAAGCTCTAATAAATAAGTTATAAACTAGTATTTAATGGACTTTTCCCCCGCTTAACCTTTGCAGGTTGAAGGAAAGGCAGAGATATCAAACCGTTATACATCCTACTTAATATTTAATAAATCATAATATAAAAATAAAAATGCTAATATTTTTGAATTTAGAACATAGATTATTGTTAATTTGTTGATAATAAGTGATAATAAGAAATCATTGAGCTTAGAAATAGTTTAATTTTAACTGATTCCATGAGTGCCCTTCAGGCGCTCTTTTAAGTCTAAAACACCGTCTCCTCTTATAACACATATTAGGAGAAAACTTTTTGACTGTGTTGTCAAGGGCTTTTCTGTTGTTTTTGTCTGGATACCGAGTCATTGTGGTATAAAAGGTAACGAAAAAGCTGATAGACTTGCTAATGATGCTGTGGTGTGTGGGGATACTGTTCTATTCAAAAATTATACTCAAGACTTGGCTACTCTTCCTAGACATTATCTTAGGGATTCCTGGGATAGAGTTTGGGCAGAAAGTAGCCGTTCAAAAGGAAAATATTACTTTAGCATACAGTCAGAAATTCCATGTAAACCTTGGTTCTCTGTCCTCAAACTTGGCAAAATTGCGACAACCATTTTAATAAGAATGCGTTTAGGTCATACTACTTGCCCAGCGCACCTTGCACGCTTCCGTATTATAGATAGTCCTCAATGTGAATGTGGACATGACTTTGGGGATCTGAACCATATATTTTTTTCCTGCCCGATTCATGACCGTACTTCCTTTTTAAATTGTTTGATATCCCTCCGTGTCCCTTTCCCTACATCAGTGAAAACTCTTCTTTTTTCTTTCAACCCCTCCATATATAGTGTTCTTTCTGATTACATTTATGACAACAATATCCGTCTGTAAAATGTATAAATATTTATTAGTATTTTAATAGATTTTTGTCGTTTTTATTTACGTAATATTTTTAATAACTAAATATATAATAGATTTTTTACACATTCCTGATCCTATATCCATTTTATTCCAAATTCCGTTACTTTTCGCATTATAATTATGTTTCCCTACCTTCCTCTTCAAACCCCGTCCAAAATAAACATCTAAACAACTTGACACTGGCGGATGCACAAGAGTGCCAGCCAAAATCTCCTGTCGATGGATTGGAGAAAAAAGAAAAGAAATCATTGTTTAAATAATAATTTTATTTATAGTTTTTCTGTTCTTAAAAATCTGCGCCTATTTGCTTTAAAAAAATATTAATCACCCTTCAGTGACGAAATGGGGAAGAAAAACGCCCTTGCTGTGATAAATTAAAAAAACACGAGGGTGATTTAGATGGCAAATTGAACCTAATTGTAGTGCGATAAGAGTCAGTTTTCGAATATGTGTATTGAACATAAATTATCCTAACAGATAAATGACGCATACTTTAGACTTGAATGGTGAAGGAGCTAATAAAAATAACCGATGAATGGATCTGATTTACATAACAATTAAATATAGAATGATTCGTGATGCATTTAGGTAGGTAGGTATGTCATCATCAGCCTTTTAATGTTCCCACTGCTGTGACTCAGGCCTGCTCTCTAAGAGAGGGAATAGGCTGCAATCCACCACGCGGGCCCAGTGCGGGTTGGTGGATGTCACATATCTTCGAATTTTTGGTTCTAGGACATACCGGTTTCCTCACGATGTTTTCCTTCACAGTGGTGATGAAATAAATTACACAAAGTAATGCGCCTGGCCGGGCTTGAACCCGCGACCTACTAATGGTAAGTCGTTACCTCTCGGCCACCAGTCCACCACTGCTCTTTAGGTAGGTATGCGTAGATAATATATTTTATGGCTCTAATAACTGACCTTATTATATTTTCATATTTACTTGCATAAGGACGTAACTATAGGTAGGTAAGTGACCAGTAAGCGTTACCTACAGCACAAATTAACAGCAGTATCAATCTCGTTCTGTCTCACATTAATAGGGTTTTTAGAGGAGTAGGTTGTACCTTAAGGCCAGGTTCTACTCATTTAGAACTTTTTAAACCTCTGGAAATCCACAAATATAGAAGAAAACACCATGAAAATTTATAAATTTTCATGGTGACCAAGCGCTTGGCAAAAATGAAAACCATGATATAAATTAGTTGGCTCGATAAAAAAAATCGCGAATCTGACCCTAATTTAAGATTACGATCTCGTAGATAAATACGTTTGAAATCTTACGGAAATATTTGAAAGTTACAAAAAAAAGCTTGTTATTAAAAAGCGCTTCCAAAAAACTAAATTTTTTAATAGTTATTGTTTTTTTTTATATAAAAATAAAACCGCTGTTTGGGGCCGCGAAGTCGACGTAGTCCCGAGCGAAGTTCATACAAAAAAAAACAGTGACTAGAACCGCCCCTTAACTTGTAGGTACCGTAGTAAAGACATTTTCCTATGAACCTAATTATATTAATTATTGAAAAAAGTACTGAATCAATTTTCATAATAATGATACCAATTTAAAGTTGAAGTATTAGGCTTTCCAACGGTAGGTGCACTGCACAATCTTTTGCGACCGCATTTTTATTTACTTTTTTATTGTAATATATCAGTATACCTATATAAAAAAGTTGAATGAAAGAGCTTCTATCGACTTGAAAATATCTTATGACCACACATCTTGCATCATAATGGCATTCTGATGTTTATTTATAGTACTAAATAATAACATTTGAGTTGCGATTACTCGATATTCTTTCGGCTATTTATAAGATAGTCTTACGATATTTATATTGCTTAAAGCTGAGAGATGTGCGCCCAAATCGCGTCACGAGACCGTGCACAGATCATTTATTCGACATATTAACGATCCGTCTCACCACCAATAGCTGAAATAGAATCGAGCTGCTAACTTTTTGACGACATATTTTGTTAATTGGGGTATATCGGTTTTTCAAAAACAGTTCAGTATTCTTTAAAAAAAATCTTTACAAGAGCGCGTTTCTATGTCGAGTCGATTTGGTTGCTCGCGAGTGTATACCTTTCTTCTCTTTTTTACAAATTGGAGCATTTAAATAAGAAATAATGTTGTTAACATTCACTGGTCCATGATCGTGTAGTTTTAGATTGTTACATGGTTGTAACACTCTTGTCAGCACCATAAGCCGTTTTCAGGCAACAACGATAACGGCACGACATTGGAGGGGCTGGTAGTTTCATTTTTCTGACGTTCATCATCATCATTTCAGCTGAAGGAAATTGCCCTTTGGGTAACTGCCTTGTAAGTTTCAGTACCATATGTCATCTGGCAACATACACTGGTCGTAGACTTTAGACTTTCTGACTAGGCAAAAGCTTGAATATATGCGTACTGAGCCACAAGCTGGGACAGCTCCTTTCTGGGCCACTGGGTTCAAACTCAAGTGGACGTACCCGGTGTTCCAGAGGGAGGCAAATACTTAAATTAATGTTTATTTATTTAATCGATGTGTGTGACATGTGTGTGATGACATAATACTTAAATTTAATTAAATGAATAACGCTATAATATAATAAATTAATAATATAATAATGAAATTAAAAATGTATGGACCAAGCACTTTCCGGTGACCTTGCAAGGAACTGTGTGGGGTTTGCCGATCTTGTTACCCCAGTATCCTCTGCGGACTGGCAGGACAGACAGCTTAGCAAGGAAGTCGCCACCGCCCAGATTTTTTTTTATAGATGATGCAGTCTCAAGTAGGTCGTACGTCAGGTAAGTCGTACTTCGTTGAAAAATGTAAAACTACCAGTCCGCCGATATCGTGTTGTTATCGTTATAGTCTAATGTGAAAACGGCAATACACTTCCATAATCCACTTCCACAAAGGATAGACGTAAATTTACATTAAAAAATAATTAGGCCGGGCTTTTTTTGGCGAACGAATTGGCATTGTCATTCAAGTATCAACGTAGCACTGCTGCCAGCGTTCTGCACAGTGTCCCGATGACATCGACGTGGATGACATTTTTGATGACCAGTGAATCCTAATTATAAACACGTTTGTAGGTACATACTTTTCTTTTCAGTTTGCATATATAACCTTATTTGCGAATCCTGAAACACCTGACCAGTGTTTTTATGTAAATAATCCATTATAAAATTCCAAACCTGTATTATGAAAAATTACAAAGTTATAAGCCCGTTATGGTACCTGTTTAGCGACATAAATATATGGTCACCGGGCTAATCAGGCGACTGATGGGTTGTTCTACCGCACCCAGCTATGCGCTGGCATTTAAATAATGCCCGCAATGACCTACCGAGACCTGTTTTGTACTAAGTGTTGATGGTGTCCAACTTGTGACCGTTTTTTAAATATTTTTGGGACAAAAATATAGCATGGTGTAAAAATTATTGGAAAATTATTGTTTCAGTTACTGATTCTGAACAAACTATATTCAGGTTTCGCATATACTAAAAAGTAATGGTGTGTATCATTAATATGTTTATTAGTTTAGTTGTGTACGTACGAGTTTAGTATAATTCGAAGGATATAAATATACCGTTAAATTTTGGTCGTTTTAATCCCGCGGAGGATCGATTAGGTACATGAAACACTATCGATTTATAAAGAGGAAATTAAAAATAAAGTACTTTTTTTAAACTCGAATTAATTTACGCATGTACGAAATTAACTTCTTCAAGTAAACGTCTGTAGGTAGTAGGTACGCAACGACCGACAACTACCTACAAGGTCATTAACTCGTTTACTTTAAAAAAAATACATAAAAAATTACATTCATATATTACCTCGACTTTTAGAGAAAAAAGTACTTTATTTTCTAATTATATCTTTACAAATCGATAGTGTTAAAATTTAACTGTGAATATATATTTTCTTATTGCGTTTATTACAGAGTTTCTATGATCATCTTCTAGTTCCATCATTAGACCCTGGTTACCGTCTAGCACCTAAATACTCGTCAATACAAATCAAACGAGTCCAACTCGAAGGAGTGTGTCGTTTACGATCGAGTTCCAGCTCCATCACCTTCCAGCTCCATGTCACCATAATATTGCATTATCACGCGATACGAAACACATACATGCGCATACGCGATACATGCATACAAAACAGCTCAATCGATAACCGGGAAGTGGATCAAATTTAATTTGCAAGATTTGATCTCAGACAAACATCAGTCAGGTGAAACTAAATAAAAGTTTGTAAAAAAAAATAAGCAATACCAACCATGCAACAGTTTGGTCAAGGTAATCCATTCGATATCGGACTGAAAACTAGGCCGTGAGCTTTCTTACCTAGCTAACTTAATTGATTATTCATCAATTAAATTAGCTAGGTATTACTCAAGGAATTGTGAGGTGCAATAAGGACTCGTGGCTTTAACTAAGGGGTATCTTTCTACCCAGTAATTGGTTGTGGGTATCTCGGCAGTCGCTCCATGAGGGAAACATTAAAATACTTACAGCTGCATTCGATTACACTAGAAGCTGACTCCAGCCGTCTTGACTGATCTTCGCACCGGTTTTCGGCCACAGCGGTTGGATGGTTTCGAAGTCTATTGTTGCGTGCAAGATTCTATTTCATGAAATGGCCGGTCATATCATGAAGTAATCAATTCTAAGATATTATGACCAAGACATATATATATATATACGGTCACAGCATTGACCGCACATGTTAACACGCACGCATATATAGAACTCAAGCTTATTAATCGGGCTGACATAGTCAATGACACAATAACGGTGGCACTACAAGGCCACACTTACATCAGTCCTCATACTCCACATGCTCATTTGTATGCCAGTGCAATAGGAGCGCCATCCTTCTACAACACAATGATACCTAATCCGCCTTTGGGAACTCCATTAACGTTATCATGGCATGTCATCGATCAAGGAAAATACCTTGGTGTTATGGATTAAAAAGTGTGAAATTAGAGGCAGCTGTTTAAATCCTGCCGCATAAGTACCTACCTATAGTAGGTACGGGTTCCAGTGTAAGAAATAAATTTCCTCATCTGTTATTCAATGATGATAAAGATTATATTATGTATAATTATATTGATATTGATTTGCAAGATTATGTGTTGATACTTTGCTTTATTATTTTTCATCATCGGCACGTGATTTAGCTGGGCGACCTATTCAGAATGTCTCATAAATTTATTATTATTTTATAGCTAGCCGGGCTGTACTGTCCCATTGCTGGGCAAAGGCTCCGCTCCATTCTTTCCATTATCTCGGTAACTCGCTTTCTAGCATATAATTTTTATCATCATTAAATAACTGATGAGGGAGTATATTTCTTGTACCGGATCTTAGATCACTACTTCACTGTCAAAGATTGATGTGAAGGAAAATACAGGTATCACTTATTTATGAGTCTTATAGTTTTCTGTCTGCAGACTGCATTCTAGCATGCATTCATTACATTCTGAATTCTATTTTGTGTTGACATCGTTGATGAGCGTCAGCTGCCACTACTGTTCCTGGTATAATTAAGTACCTAATGTATCTAATTTTATAAAATGCTAAGGTTTATTTCATTTGCATTCTTTTTATGTATTTATGTTTAGGAATCGACAGTACAGTTTGGTATAGGTACCAATGTGACTTGGATGACAATGCATAAATGTGGTACCTACCATGGAATTGGTCTGATGGAGCCTGATAAGGAATTAATGAGCTTAAAAAGATAACCTCATAGTGTTGGGGCTCTTTGGAATGGTCTTGATAAGTAGGTACAATACCGCGCGACAAGGTCGTCGCCAAGGGGGGGCAGGGGGGGCTACGGCCCCCCTAGAGGCTTGCTTCACAGCTTCAGAGCCTAGTTTAGTTACCAGTCTTCCACAATATAATGCCCATCCTATGTGTTATCGTAGATACAAGGCTAGCAATTAGGAGTTATATTGTGGAGAAAAAATCTTTTATTATTATTTAAAAAAAAACTTTTTTATTATTCTCTATACTTCCAATAGCCCCCCCTTGACCATCAGCTGGCGACGCCCTTGCCGCGCGATGAAGCTTAATAAATTAATATATTACTCAGGTATTGTCTGTGTGTGTGTGTGTGTGTGTGTGTGTGTAGATACTGCTCGGTTGTACTCAACACAGTAGAAAAAACTCAGATCTGATTAGGTATATTATGTAATTACGGATTTAATTACCTTTTTATCTAGATAAACCATACATTTAGTTAAGTACTATTGCAATAAACCTTTGACTGTCACGAAGCAAAATACTAACGTAATAAATGTTTTGCACCTTTTTGAAACTTAAATAAATAACAAGAAAATGTACAATAGGGGTGCAATATTGCATAAATCAAATGAAATACTCTAAAGCTAAATCCAGAATAGAGTTCGTACTTGGCCAAGCTATGAGTAGAAACTGCGGTAATATGTCTACAGTGTGTGGTCGTAAATGTTTTTAAAGCTGTCTAGTTTACATTACAAGAATACGTAAGGAACCATGGTGAAGCAATGAAGCATATTTTTAAGTCTAAAAATAGTCCAGCTATCATAGTCAATCGAAAAGTCCTCAAGACATCTAGAAAAAAATATTTTAAGAATTTCTTAATTTTTTTGTTAGTATTTTCTGTAGTATATTTTCAAAACTTTTCAAGATAATACCAGTTGCTATGCCTTGAATTTTACGGTAAGTCAGTTAAGTTGGAATCAGACGATTCATTCAAAAGAACGAAGAAATGACGTCGTGCGACTTGGACTAATGCTTGGAGTTATGTTCTGCTACTAGAACTTGAGATGAAATCGGTGCACCTGGGTAAGCGATCTCCTTGTGATCACTTTTAAAGAAAAGTCAAATTAAAGAATTAGGAGTAGAATTGAATGATGCCGAATCCCAAAATAATCAAACATTATTGTACCAATTGTTTAATAAACTCATTCGGCACTTTTCTTTTATGTTTTTCTAAGCACAATCACGCATGGTTTTTTCTTTTATACGAAAGCTTGTACTGCCTAAACGTTTCATTTTGAGTAAAAAATGATAGATACAAATAATAAACGAAAAATGAATCGTCTGATTCCGTCTTAGATGACAATACAGTCCGTGAGCAAATCCTCAAAACTAAAAGTCTTATCGGTATAAAAGTCTGCTATGTTGTTTGTTTGTTTTATTTGGGTTTTGTAGCAATTGCACGGTAATCTAGCTAACTAGGTAGTTTAGCCTACTTTCAGAAAAATTTACCTATCACTCTAAAGACAATTAGCATATTTTTTCAAAATTGTACGAATTTATCGTTTGGTTAGATTATTCTAATGTTACAAAACTGCTATAACCACATCTTTCCAAGAGTCTTTGTCTATTCTTGTCTTACACTAACCTTATTTGTTTTTGAAACCTTCTAATTAGATATGAGAACATTATATATTCAAACTAACAGGTAAGAGGTAGTAGCAAGTAATGACAGGTAGATTACTTATTACCTACCAACAGTAGTGCAAGACAGTTAGGCTGAACTCACACTGGCGCAAAGTCGAAGCTTCGCATCGCATCCTGTTTTTCAACTACAATGCGTGGCGTCGACGACTGCACTCACTTTAGCGCGCCCGGATCACGGTTTCAGAGAACATTGAACATTCACATACATTTTGGGCTGAAATCTTCGACCTGCAAAGGCATGCGTCATCGCGCGTTTCAATATTTGCATAACACAAAGTAATTAATTAAGAAAATAGAGTTTTATATGCTATAGGCGAAACACATGACGCGTCGTTAAGCTTCAACTCTGCACCAGTGCGTGTTGAGCCTTAGATTACTAAATAGTTACTGTAGCATTTCAGTACCTATTCTTATAATGTAAACCAGTTTCAAAGCTAATATATACTTTTTATTGATGATTTAAGTACTTTCTAATATTAAGGTATAATAACCGTTACTAAAACATTTATCTAGATAGATACGGATTTTTCAGAAAGCAGAATTTCTGTCGTTGAATTTTTATTTTGTCGATCAATGTCTACTAGAATTTACGTCAAGGAAATGATCAATGCATTTTAATATGCTTTGATATTACACATTTATCTACATTTATTGGAAGAAAGGCTAGTTCTATAGTAAAATAAAACATTTAGTCGAAGAGGAAGTTGATAAGCGCTGATTCTTACTATTCTACATAATTATGTAGTACATTATATATTACGCTTCTAAACATTTTACATTCTTATTACACGATAAGTTATGATAAATTTTCCTATGTATATAGGCAAGTAAATTGAGTTAGATATAATTCACAATTCAGATATCTACCAGTCAGAATAATTCACAACACTTAGTTCACTGTCGTCCTCGCACTGAGTTTGGAAGTAACAAAACACTTGAGATGGCACTTTTTTATAAACACTTGTCTTGTGAACAGTACTTGATAGTTCATGAGTCTGTTTAGATATTGTGCACGAATGTCCTGGTGTTTGGAAGGTTGTTTAGGCGACTTCCAGATCGGAGTCAGAGTCTTCGGAGTAGGGGCGCGGCGTGGGAGGCGCGGGCGGCGCGAGAGCAGGCGAGTGCGCCGGGGAGGGCGGCGGCCGCGCCAGCAGTGGAGCCCGGCCACACGCCCGCTCCTCCTGCAGCTTGCGCAGTCGCTCCTGCTCCTCGCGTTTCTGTTTGCGCCATTTCGCGCGACGGTTCTTAAACCAGACCTGCAAAAGAAAATAACATTTTTATAAACTTGTTTTAAGATTTGTTTATGCAGTCACAAAGAGATTTATTAAAATTTCACAGGTATTTACACAATGTATTTAAACTAAAAAAAAACCCTTATAAACTAACTAAAATCAATTTAAGTATGGCGTCGAAAAACTCCTCCACGTGGCTGTCGACTGGTAGGTACCCAAAACACACAGCACTAACAAAATCTTTTGTAGCCATAAAGACATCTTTATCGCTATAAAAGATTTTGTAAAGTGTTGTGACACCTAAGTCACACCTAAGACATCTTAGGTGTGACTTAAATATGATGATCATAAGCACCTAATACTCTAATATATTCAAAGTTTTCAGCTGGCTAATATCTAAAGAAAGCAGCAGTCATGAACAGTATACTCTTACAAAACGGGTTTATAATATTTGCAAATACTTACTAGACAACAAAACAAATTCTATCAACCGATTTTATATTCGTATTAGATATCTAAATCTGTATATTGGTTCAGAAACTGAACAATAGGATACATTTTTTCTTTGAGGATAACAAAGACCCAAAAATACGGTGTGCTATCATAACTCAAAGGTTTCTTAAATATTGAATCATTCAGTACGGTAGCTAATACGAGCCGAACCGATC
The DNA here is from genome assembly GCA_958295575.1 of Leucania comma. Taxonomy (NCBI): domain Eukaryota; kingdom Metazoa; phylum Arthropoda; class Insecta; order Lepidoptera; family Noctuidae; genus Leucania; species Leucania comma. The sequence goes on from OY282469.1 coordinate 11,552,285, forward strand.
TGTTGTGAGCGATCAATTGATTGTTAGACACCGTGTTATCTACGGACAATTGGAACGACCCAATTTTGTAGCAAACATTGACCGAGCTACTGAACTACATAATGGTGAAAAAAATCTTAAAGGTAGTATTGTTGTTGAGGTATCATTGATATTTCCCGGTAGAGAGGGGCTGCGGGGTCGCTTCCACTCGAGTGGGCCGGCACAAGTGCGAGATGTTCCCAGACTGCGGGTGGTCGCCTCTGTCCACTGTCCGGCTGCGAGCCATTGTAGCACCTCGCCGTCACAACACTGGACTAGCCTTCTTTCCAATCGCATAAATGCACACGAATCTATTTGTAATCTTTCATCTCCTTCACAAAACTGACGTCCATTGATGTTGTGTGTGAATGTAAATTTAATGGAATCCTTTGCTCGAAACTATCATGCGTGCATACATAGCGAAAAATTCGTAACACTCCAAGATTAAATACCTATTTAATTATAAGTATATTATCTACCTGATGATGTACTTCGGTACTGAACCCAAATATTGCAAAGCTGCTTCTCATGTCTAATTAAAAACGTAATTCTGTAAGATAAAAGTCTAAAAAGTTGGTAGATATTTTCTATGCAAGAAAAGACAAGGTTATTGATTGATTAAATTGGTTGACCATTTCCATTACTTCTTCATTTAAATTATGACGCGCGACTGGGAGGTAATAAAAATGTCATGAGAAAAGTCAATTATTTTCCTACAATATTTTCTAGCCCTTATAAAATACAAATAAAAAAGAACACTCCACAGCACAGCCTTTTCCAAATGATAAGACAAGTTCTTCCGTCGCCGGATATTATACCATACAAAATCTACATTTTAAAAGGGGCACCCTGAGCTTATTCAGTAGGAGCCTTTAAAATTAATTCGTTAACGATAGCCCTATTGTCGGAGTTAATTGCATTACAAGAGTCGGTCGTCGGCCGACAAAGGTCCCATTAACTTTCGATGAAAGAGTGACGGGGTTTTCGCGATCGACGCCCGCCCGCGCCCCTCGCTCATTGGGCGCCACTCGAGCGGCAAATATGGCTGCTGCCACCGCCAGACTCCGGGGCTCCGGCCGGCTCCTTCCACCTCGCACTGTTCGCACCCGACGCCTTTGTCATTCCTCACCCACAATAAGATTAGCCGTATGCTCTTTTGTGTATTACTGATTGTGTTTGGTTTAACTCGTTTGCTGTTTTCATTGCAGCCGATGGATGAGTTCATTTTCTGCAATAAAAGCCCCCTGTTCTCTGCGTACCGTTAAGTGCGTTAGTACAGTTTATTTATCCGTTTGTGACGTACGCGCGTGCACAAAAATTGGAATATTTTAATCATGACGTGCCGTGGAAGAATCTTGATTTGGAGATATATGGCAAAAAAAAAAAACTAGACACTAAATTATTTTTAATTTGCAACCGGACATTTATACATCGTTAAATTTTGGTCGTTTTAATCCCGCGGAGGGTACATAAAAAACTATCGATTTGTAAATATAAAATTAAAAAAATAAAGTACATTTTTTTAAACTCGAGTTAATATACGCATGTATGAAATTAATTTCTAGTCAATGACCTTTTAGGTAGTTGTCGGCCGTTGCGTAATAACTACCTACAGTTCATTAGCCTCACTCAGCTGACATTTACTTGAAGAAATTAATTTCGTACATGCGTAAATAAATTCGAGTTTAAAAAAAGTACTTTATTGTTTTAATTTTCTCTTTACAAATCGATAGTGTTTCATGTACCGAATTGACCCTCCGTGGGATTAAAACGACTAAAATTTAACGGTGTATATCGTAATTTTTGCAGTTCTGTGTGATTTGCTTTTGTGATTACTGCTGTTTCAAATTACTTAGATCTACTAATCATCTTACATTGCAAGCGAGCTCGAATTATTTTACCGTGTGCGATCGTCATCCCTAACCTATGTATTACCATGTTCCTTCTTACATATTCGTCAAAATCACATAAGCGTAAGCTAATGGACATTTACGTATATTCTCCCCATTTCGAATTATGGTACACAGGTCTTTTTTTCCTTGGTCTTTGAGTAACATGTAATAGTCCAAATTTAAGGTTTGGTTAGGTTTGGTTTTACGGTTTGGTTTGGTTGGTTTGGTTTGCATTGCAGGTGGTTTAAGGTATGGCACAGTATTTTCTGCCATGATTATGGCGTAACCAGCTACGCACAGTATACGCTACACATATTATTATAATACTAGCTTTTGTACATCAGCCGATTCTATCTTTTGAAACTCAAATTAATGCTAAAAGTATCATGTTTTATTTGATAATTCCAGGAAATCATATATAGATATCACTGGAACTTTCGCTGTAGTTGATTTCAGATGATTTTCTCGTCGAAGAGACTTTTATACTTAGTTATACATATAAATGTTCTTTAAAAGCAAGGACTACAATATTTTATCTTACTTATGACTCTTCTGCGGGATGGATTGGTAGGAAACTTAACAAAAAAACATTTTTTGGATCTTCCTTCAAATCTATTTCAATCAATATCTACATAGGTGCTTTGCCTATTCCTTTTAGAAGGTTAAGAGTAAGTACCTAATAAATAACAGTAGTCCTCACTATGAAGAACAGGGCAAAAACAAACAAAAACCGGACGGCAGTCACCATCTGCACGTTTAAAAATCCGTAAAAGTTTTATGAGATTTGCGACTTTTTCGAAAAATACTCGTAGGGCAGAGGACGAGAGATGCGCGCTGTAGCGCTGTAGTAGGAGCAGCAACAGTACCCTTCATAGCAGAACATCTTCTCCCTGGATGCAAAATGCAGTGGCCAGTCTGGAAGTCTCTTAACCGACGGCGGACCCCGGTTGGCAGCTGCACAAACAATCTGGCCAAAGGTTCCTCGACCTTTTTAAACATGGGCCGTCCTGCACAACTACTTGCACCTTCCAGGATTTATAAGAGGCCAATAACAGCGTTTTTAGGTTGACAAATAATAGTCAGAGAAAGTATAATCTGAGGGAATCAAATCAATTTGAAGAAATATGAAAGTTTTTTTTTTGCCACTTTTATCTACAATTCTGTTACTTAAATATCGTAGTAAATATATCTTGTAGATTGTATATGTAAACGTTAGAAATAATATTAAAATTTCATAAGATCTAATTTGTAAGGATGAGATGATATAATGTATTATTGATATAATATATTTTTTGAGATATTCATTTGTAATGCACATTTGAAATTCAAAATCTAGGTATAAGTAAAGTTTATCTAATATATTTTAAAAACGCTAGATGCCCTCTAATTAATCGTTTGGGTTAAATCAGGTTATAGAAATATGATGTTTCCTTTATACACCGTTAAATTTTGATCGTTTTAATCCCGTAGATAGTTGGAAATTTAACGGTGTATATTAATTATTGGAAATTTAACGGTGTATATTAATTATTAATTAAATAGGTACAGAATTTCGACTAAAAATTAGTAAATGTGAAAATTAGGTCAACTGAACATTATATAAATGGAGTAGGTATAATACTAATTGAAAATGATCTGAAATGAACGTTATGCTAAATGCTTTAGAGCAAAAGTAGATTATATGAAAGAAGTATGACATCACAAGAAACTAAGTAACTCTTATTTTTAGTTACCTTTCTCCCCTGGTATCTTCCCAACTTCACAAACACTTAGAACCTAAGGTTTCATCCATGTGAAAATAAGTTATATCAGGTCGCTCTGGGATCATACTCTATTATTTGTTGTTAAAGAAAATGAAAATTATGTCAAGTGTACGTTATTTCAAGTAATATTATACTAAATATCTGTTATTCTGACACACATGTATATCACACACCCATTAAAATCACCGCAGTCTTACATAGATCGAAACCCTACCTATTCACCAGAGACCTAATTGTTAACACGGGTAGGCACGGGTACCTAGATTAAAATAGATTAGCTTCATTAAGCGACGTGGAAACTCCCGAAAGCTTATAGGCGTAGCTTATATTGCAAGTTCGACATTAGCCATTGTTTTAACTCCTTTGAGAGCGAGGAGAATTCCCAAATTCTATTGTACGCCACTGCTGCAGCGAACTGGCATCATGCATGCATAATTTCAATGCGGTAATGTTCATTCTGTTGAATACAAACACGGTATTGAAGACCTAAACTATGGCGTTATAACGTTAAACATGTTTGTTACTTGTTATTTATTATGTAAATTAGGAAATATGCGTTACAAGCATATATATTATTGTGTCATTTAGTCCAGTTTATTTCTGCTGTTGGGCCAATTTATTGATTGATGAACGATGTTTAACTTCTTTCGTTAGAAGAAAGAAAATGATGTTTTGTAGATTTTTTTAGGTGGGAAATCATCCAAAGACTCCTGCTCTTGGGCGGAGCGGGAGGGCGTGTCAGACTTTTACTGACAAAAACCAAACCTGTGTCCTTCAATTGCCTTTTACGTTCTAGGACTACGGGTTTCCTCTTCAGAAATTCCCCACGGTCCTAGCTAGTGGCAATAGCCCCGCTGGGCCCCTACGGTTTGCTGATATCTCTTTGAAGAGCGCGTGGATCACTACGCACTACTGACGACTGGGTTCGTTCCGGTTAATTACTGGACTGTCGGACGGCGAACTACTACTGGTTCAGATTTGCTCGACGTCCACAAGCCCGCTTCTACCGTGGCTGGTAGTCGGGGTCGGAATCTCGGCGGTTGGGGCGTGAGGACGTTCGCTGCTTCTGCTTCGCAGAAGTAGGCGGCCGTCTGACATTCCTCCTTACTCCTGATCATAATCTGAAACAGGGCCCAGCGCGAAAGGTCGCTGCTGCCGATTGCCTCCACGAGGATACGGCGGTGCTCTGCCCAAGCATGGCACGCCTCCACCGTATGCACCACCGTATATTCCGGGCAGTCCACATATTGGTGACACCCAGGCGTTTCTTCCGCCTGTATGCAATGCAGGAACCTCCCGAACTTGCCATGTCCAGCCACTCCTCAAAGAGGAGATCACTTACCGCCGTAATTATGGCGTTCCCAATGTTTCGCAGATAATGTAGAGGAGAAAACTCAACACTTAGCAACGGTTATTCGATTCGAAGCCCGTCGGAAGTTGAATTCTACAAGAAAATGAATTGTTACTGTTGCTATGAGCTATTATAGAATTATTATAACAAAAGGCTCAAAGGACAGATACAAAACATAATTACGATTTTGAATACGATTAATAGACCTGACAAGATGAGTCACGCTTTGGAATACCTATTTATTAGTTTGGTTTAATTAAAATTTTATGTTAAAGTAAGTTACTCAGGCCTTTTGCCATGTGCACTAGCTTCTGATGTTTTATAAGTGCCCATGTAGGCCTATGTAAAATAAAAATATTATATTTGATTTTGATTTTTAGGCACCTTTAAGATACTGAAACCTATGACAAAAGGTACCCTTATGCGGGATCAAGTGTCGCATCTAAATGTTTTTAGGAGTGGCTGGAAAGGCCTCACAGCGTCCTCATCTTCCGCATGGCGCAAGTCCTCACCTGACATGGTCAATTCGGGAGGTTCTTGCACCGGATTCGTGCGGAAGGCCACCACTGCGTGGTACGCTCGGAGGACACGATAGAGCGCACAGTAGAGGTGTGCCCCGTGTGGACAGAGCACCACCGTGTGCTCGTGGTGGCGATCGGCGGCAACGATCTCTCGCGCCAGGCCTTGGTACAGGTCCGAAGCGAGAAGGAGTGGCAGGCGGTCGCTTCTTTCTGCGAAGCAGTAATGCTAGCAAAGGACGAGGCTGCACGCGTGAGACAACGGCCCTCATGCCTCAGCCGCCGCAGGGATTCCGATCCTGATTTCCAGCCACCGTAAGCGGGCTTACAGACGGCGAGCAATGGGTAACTCGCCCTCCAACCGTCTGGTAACCGTCCGAACCAGAACCAAGTCATCGACGGCGCGTAACGTAATTGGATGATTTTCCCACCCAACAAAAAAACAAAATAAATAAAACATCTAAATTTTGAAAAGATTTTTTGGAAACAAATAAAACTTAAAGTCTCAAAGTTTTTCCCATTCACAGCGATTCCCACGAATTTGCATTTTCCATTTCCTATTTATTGCTTGCACTTACATACTGTATTTATTATAGGTACCTACTGTACTGCTATCATCAGATTAACTTTAAATATTAAAAATATGATATTGTACTAGTAAGCAGAGGTTTATTAGGCCGGTTAACGATGGTGTAGCATCCTACACCATCGTGGATGTCGTGTGGGAAGACAAACAGATGAGACGGCAGGGCGGGGCGCGCCCGCGGCGGAGTGCACCACGCCTCGACGCCTGCCCTCCCCCGCACCAAACACTAGCTACTTAGCGGGACACTGGCCTAGACATAACTATAACGTGCGATTGTCCCAACCATAAAACCTTTACACAATATTTTGTATATTCTCCTTTGAAAATTGTGTTCTGATTAATACCACTAATAGAAGTCGCACTGTGGAAATTACTGGCTGCGGTCAGCCTCTGTAATCCCAATCTAGACTAAACACCACATAACAACCCATAACACAAAAAGACCTAGCTTGAATATAACTAATTAATTAAGGAATTAATTTTAATGATTAATTTTCACATTTAGTACTTAACCTTAGCAAATGGTATGCCATTGAAATTCCGGACAGGGCGCTGAATAAATAGGTACATGAAGCCCTGTATTCCAGCAGTGGGGAGAAAGTTAGAGGTTAATTGAATACTAGAGACTTACTACATGCAACAAAAAGAATGCTTTTTGAAGAATTAAAAGTAACTAACTAATCAAACGAAGTCGTATTCTTTATTATTTTGCTTCGTTATTGTTTTGTATAGGTACCTAACCAGCGTTTGTGTGCTTTCTTCATTTCGATGGGCAACAATATTTGATAATAATTATAAACTTAAATTAATAAAATATACGAAGTCCTATAAATATGTAACCAACCTATGAATTGTTATAGTTTAGGTATAATAGTACCTTTTTTTTCGGTTGGAAAATCAACCAATGACATCTCCATGCCCTTGGGCGGGCCGGGAGATAATATCAGACTTTTACTGACTAAAACTCACTCCTGTTCCTTCGTTGCCTTTCATAGCGGGGCCAAACTTTTCTTTCAGAAATCGATCCTTGGCCCCAGTAGGCTTCGATCCTTGGCCCCAGCAGGCTTCGACCCTGCTGGGCCCCTCCGGTTTGCTGAGAACTCCTTGAGGCGAGCGTGGAACACTACGTGCCGTCGACGACTTCAGACTCGGTCCGGGCGGTGGGACGGCAAGCTACTCAATGCTCCCCGTCCGCAAGCCCGTGTCTCGACGGGAATCGTGATCGCAATCCTGGCGGCGGCTGGGGCGTGAGCGCTGTTGCCTCACGCGTGCGGCCTCCTCCTTTGCTAGCATTACTGCTGCGCAGAAGGAGGCCACCGCTGATACTCCATGGTCTGTACCAAAGCCCGTCGCGAGAGATCGCTGTCGCCGATCGCCCCCACGAGGACACGGCGGTGCTCTGCCCAAGCGGGGCACACCACTACCGTGTGATCCATCCTGTCTTCAGGGTGGTCCACTCAGTGGTGATAGCCGGGCGTCGCTTCCATATGAACCCGGTGCAGAAACTTCTCGAACTGACCGTGTTCGGTAAGAATCTGCGTCATGTGGAAGGTGATACCTCACCTAGGTAGTAGGTACCTACCGATTATAAGTTTCACTTGTATTCCTATCCACATAGTTATCAAGCTAACACCGCAGATAATATAAATTTTAATAAAACATATCGAATTAACAGTGATGAAACGATTAGGTACTTACTTTTGTAAACATTTTAAAATAATAGGCCCGTAGATAACGTTTTGGTTTCGCAGAACATTAATTCTATTCGAAAGTTTATCTGGATCTGCGACACGTAGTTACTAAAAATATTGAAAATATTATTATATTGATATGTGTAGGTTGCTGGTGCGATGTTCGTAGTTTTCTTGCGTGATCTGAACAGAAATGAAAATATCGGCAAGAGAATCAAGTCGATGGTGCCGATAGGTCCTAGAGTGGTGACCATGTACCGGAAGACGCAGCGCTGGAAGGTTGCTCACAACGTGGGCCGACGACCCGGCGAGGGTCGCAAGAATCCGACGGTTTTTTTTTTTGGTGATGGGTAAAATCATCCAATAACATCTCCCACCCTTGGGCGGAGTGGGAGATAGTGTCAGACTCTTACTGACCAAAAACCCATCCTGTTCCTTCGTTGCCTTTCATACCAGGGCCGAGCCTTCCTTTTTTTCTTTTCTTTCCGGTCATTGCGCCGACACTTACCTACTTATGGGAGAGTTTTAGGCTGATATGATGATAACAAAGTTGCAGTTGAGTGACAAACATACGATTGATAGTATAGAGCTGATCTAGCTCGGTCGGATGTCAAGCTTGTGTCCGGCGGGAGAACATTTTCTATACCTTAGCTAGAAGTTCAAAACAGATTAATATGTGTGATAACCATTTAACCTTAAGTACCTAAGCGCTGACCAATATGTATATGGCGGGTTTTTGAATTGAATTAGAACGTCTCAAACCCTACTTAAATGCCAAATTTTGACAGGTTTTCAGACTAAAGTAGAGATAGGTAAAGACATTTTCTACGCTAAGAAATTAGATATCTCGCGTGACTTTGGAACTTAAGTGATTAGCGCTTCTTTTGCTCTTAAAATATACTTAGATATAGAATAATATATTACTGTTACACAGACTCAATTTTCAAATGGACATTCCATTCGTTGAACTCTCCGACAAATACAATTATTTGTATGAGCTCATCTCGCAATCCCTTAGTAGTCTTCCTATTATGAGGCGCACTACAACGGCTTCTCGCTATAGACACGTTTAATCGGAATCAGATAAGTGTTGTCACTTGCTTGCCAATGTCATACTATATCTGTTTATATATCTATAGATGTGATCTATTGCAATTTAACTTCACTTTTTGTTTTTACTGACCGACATTTTGACTAATAAAATGTGCCTGTAACTGATCTACGAGTATTTGAAATAAATGCATTTGAGTTATAATAAATTAAAACAACTCACCAGAGGCCCACCACGAGCTCTTAACATGATCCATTTGACGACCTAAACTGAATTGTTAAATAGAGGAATTGGAGCTATGGGCGTATAGCTCCATCGCTCTTTCTGACGCACGCCTGACATTTTACCACGTCATGGTAAGGCTCCAGCTCTACCGACATAGCATTGACAATTCTTATCCGAAAGTAATATAAATTCTTATACGGTTTCTTTCCAACTACTTAGCGGTGCGCCCCAATTTCACATGGATGTTACAAGTCTTTAAAAATAACAGCTTTTATCTAATAAAATATGCATGTATTTTATTATACAACAAGACCTTCGTCAAGAATCACTCTGTCTTGTGGTGAAAACCGCACGAAAATCAATTCAGTAATAGTTTTTGAGACATCGCGAACAGACAGACAGACGTGGTAGGGGTTTTGTTATATAAATATTAAACGATAAAGCTAAAAATGGTGGACGGTTTTTAAAGAAAATCGACTAGTCTTCGCCAATGGCGAATTTCCGACATTTAAGATATCTAGTGTTCGTGATTTAGTAAAGAGATTTTCCGGAAAACGGTTTGGCAACAAAACAACCCGATTTGGTTTCAGTACCTGGAATATGATCAACAATTTTTTACCTGCCCGATAATATAATCCTTTAGATTTATCATGTCTATAATTTATCAAGTGCCAACTTATTTAAAAGTGTTATTCTGATTTCTACAGTAAGACTGTGAAAGAAGAACATAAAAAGCGGTCTAGCAAACGTTGTTTAGTAATATAAATATGTTCGTAATGTATGTTTAAGGTTTGCAACGGCAAACCACCGTGTGAACCGCGCCGGATGGGCCTCTGCTGCGCGAGGCGAGCGCGCGGGCGGGCGCGGCGGCGGAGCGGCGGCGAACCGAACCCAAACTTATTGTAATAATGTTGTTAGAACAAACACCGCGCTCCCTCCGCCTTGTTTGAGATTACAATTACGGTTTTAGCGAACTGATTTATTAATGGACCGCCTGATCCGCCCTTGATACTTTAATGTCGATTTAATTTGCATATCTAGGTAAGTAGATGCTTGTGTTTAAGATCTAGGTGTTTTTTGAAGTTTAGCTGGTAATTAATCTGAATGGTTTTTCTTCCAGTACTTAGTGTTTCTGCTGTAAAGGGACAGGTATTACTTTCATTAAGGTGCTAAAGAACTCCAAAAGGTTCTTCAAACATTCTTATGTTATCTACATAACACCCTGGTAGATAATACAAACCAACTACTTAAATATCTTGTCTCCCGTGCGGGGAGCCCAATTAATTAAAACAATTACGGTACGGTTATCTGCGCGTGAGATGTCACACATCAAACAATTTTATATTGAAATCTAACAGAGTAATGAAAGTCGCTGTTTTTTTAATCCTAAGCGTCGTTAAAGCCCCCGCACCTGTCGTATTCCATTTGCCCATTAGCAACGAAATGCATTAGTCAATATTAAAGACGCCATCCGCGACTATAATTCCACAAAGGGCACTTCAAATCACACCCATCTCTTTTCGGTTGATGTCAAAACATTACTCCTCTCTACGGCCGGAGGCTGAAAAGTATCCCCTCGTATCTGTCACTTCGTATCAATTACCGCACGCAAACACCCATGCAGCGTTCGCGACGAAAAGTCGTATCTGCGCTGTGCACGCCACTCGAACCGAAATTCAATTGTCAAAAGATTGCTTTAATGGTACCACAATACCTTCGCGAACCGAAAAAGTATTTCATTCCACCGATAGCCTTACAAAATAACACTTAAAGCTACATAAGTAAACGTCAAATTCGTTGAGCCGCACTAGCCCGTAGGGAGTCCCCGAGGGTCGTTCTGCAAACAACGCTCCCCTAAACTTTATACTTTGAAAACAATAATTTGTATTGCGTATCGAACGCGTCTATAAATAATAGAGTGATACTTCACTCGCTGATGTGACCGCGTTGTTACATTCGTCGAGTTCAAAATAATAATTTCATTGATGACAGTTTTAGGGGCAATTTTATGAGTTAAATCGTTTATTTTGATTGCGTTATTAGTAAGCGGTAGATAATTTGCATTTTGGCTTTGATATGTCCTATGAAGAGATTTTTCAATTTTCCTACCTTGACATAGATCACAGTTAACTTTTTTATACCTTTCTCGCGTTTGACCACTATCTCTTCTGATGGTAAGCAATGATGTGGTCAATTGATAACTACTTGGTGTTTTAAAAAAATAAGGAGTGCCAGTAAATTGATATTTTGGAAACTAAAATATTGTGTGTTATTATTTACCTACCATGATTACCTATAGGCTATAAGGTATTGGCACTTGCAGCTGTAACAATGAAGTATTTACCGTAGTGAAATATGCAAGTTAAAGGTGGTCTTAAAATAATTGTTACTCTCTCGCTTTCGGAGCCGTCGGATTCAAGTTATACATTTTAAAGATTTCTTAATAAAACTGTGTCACTGGGATCCAAAAAATGTGTCTATCTGTTACGAAGTGATTGCCATGTTGTTTGCCTGCTTATATTTAGGTAATTGCAGCCTGCTTGCACATAGTTGCAACGTGTTGTCGAACTTGTACTCAGTGTGCTTTGTGCATCAGGCTGTTAGAAATGAAAATTTGCTTTTTTTTAAAAGGTTCGTAAACATGTTCAAGAATAAAAATAAATAAACACGTATACATATCCTTTTTTCGCGATGGTGTGAGGAATGTATAAACATGTAGGTTACTGTATATATGTAGGTTATGACAAAATAATTGCTAACAAACACGAACAAATATACAAAACTGAATATAATATGATATGATACTACAAAAAAGAATTGAAAGATTGTGTTATCACTGTTTCGTTTGACAATGAAAGAAGAGCAACAAGCGTAAAATGAAACAGGACGAGCTCTTTGATCACTTGATGCGGATCGCTGCTCAGCTCATAAAGGCGTTATTGCTTTCAGGCGACACGGAAGCGCAGGACAAAATGGCGCCGCTTTATTACTTAGTAACACATTGCTAGCGTATCTGTTTTATTGTAGCTACCTATTAGGAGATAAATCCTGAGGGGGGAGGCTGCAGATCACAAGAAAGCGCGGCCGCTCTGGCGGCTGGGCGGAGCGTCACGCCCACTTTTTCTTGTTCATCGCTGTATAGGGATGCTCCTCCATTTGTGTCATCTGCTCGCACACGAGCATATGACACAAATGGAGCAATATCATTACGAATGCTGTATCTCAACTTCAGCTCAAATTATGAGTCTGTACTACGTGGCAGGAAGACGTTAAGTGCATATTTTGGCTAACGATATTATTTCTGGTAAATGACACATTGCAATTGCGCTGTTTGTTTTGTTGTAAATGAAATTCGGCATTTCTTAGATTTTATCTTAAAAATACCATATCTTGGGACATACTACTAAGTATTTCATTTTCACAACGAATGGAACAAATATAAAATGTGTCAAAAAATTAAATCGAGGTCTTTTTGGAATAAGATTTTTAAGGCCAATAGAAAAACTGGAAATCAAAAAATATTGAACTGGTATTAAATTAACATTTCAAATTGGAAACTGTAAAGGTTAAGGAGAAACACATTTAAAAATCATAAATATGGGTACCGAGCTCTTGAGAGTTATACACTAGTCTACATTTATTTATTAAACATGCAACAGATATGATGACCACAGATTATATTCGAATTTGATAGTAGAAGAATTTCATCACGTCTAGATTTTTAGTTGCATCTTTTTGTTGGTCGGAAATCTTAAAAATAGTGCGTGTTATAAACTTTTTGAAATCGAAATCATGTTTTGGTATGCATGAATTAATATAAAAACCCCAATAGACAAGTAGACATCCAATGGAAGACTGTAACAAACTAACTTGTCCGAAATGATTTGGAGCTCCATTTAAATAAAATAAGTGTTTCCTATACTATTATGATGAAATTACTTTCATCTGAATTCACTCTGCTGCGGTTATGCATTTGTGCAGTAAACCGTGGCGTGAACACTTAGGCACAAATGACAACACAACTCCGCTCTGCTGAATTACAAGCATATTGCCAATGTTACATTTACTATTCTGCAATCATTGTATATTGCTGAAACATGAAATCAGTTTGGTTACAAATCTGCATCAAAAGACTGCAATTAAGGTCTGTCTGTGGCTAAAATACTTAAAATGGAATTGTTGTAATTTGGAATAAAATTAATTGCATTTGAACGGATGGACTGAAACAAACTAGTCGGCATTCAGAAAACTTGACATACATACATTGCGTACACAGCTGAAACTCAGGGCTCCTCCCTCGGAGAGGGTACGAAAAGAAGAAAGTAAAATATTTTCTATGGCACACACAACACATAGTCACTTACTTTAGAAACATAAGATAAAAAAGAATACTGACTGACACATATATTATTCATATAGGTACATCTGTTACCTATAATTCAAACTGCGCGGGCCCAGTGCGGGTTGGTGTTAAAAATAATGGTTTAACATGTTTTTATTAACACATTCCTTGAACATGCCTTTTTTTTTAAATACTGGGTAAGTTCGAAAACTTACCTATGTAAATGAGTTGATGATGATTTTTGATCTCTTTGAGAGTGTCGAAATATACTTATTTTTTCAATACACTTACTCGAAAACTGCCTCATATCGCACTACAATTAGGTTTGACATGGCATGTATATAACCCGCGTGCTTTTATTAAATTTATCACACCAAGGGCTCTTTTCATTCTTATTTCGTTACGGTCAAGGGTGATTATTACTTTTTTTTAAAGCAAAGAGGCGGATATTTTTAAGGTTTTATATTTATTGAAAATTTAAATTGGGTTTTTGAACAGAATATAATAAACATTATAAATTACACATATTAAATTACAAATATTTTATTATTACCAACAAATTAACATTTATCAGCATTCTAAATTCAAAAATATTTGAATTTTTTTTTTGTTTCGAGTAATAATAGGATGTAATTGCAACCTGCAAAGATTAAACGCGGGAAAAAAGTCTATTAAATACTATTATCTAACCTATTTATTTGTGTTATTTTTTTGTGAAAAAATGTTGAATTTAAGATTTGAAGAGAATTCTTTAGATGCTACGCCGCTGCCGCCATCTAAATCAAAACTAAAATGTCAGACAACTTTGAAAAAATTTCTTCAGTACAAAATGAACAAAAATGCGTTTTAATTTTCAAAGAAAGTATTTCTTCGTAAGTGTATTGAAAAACGTCGTTTGGTATATACGTGCATATTTGTCACTGCAGCCCTCGGCTCCATAACACACTCGTCTTCGACTCGTGAGAATTCCGCCTCGGTCGCAATGACAAACTTTCTGCATTTGTATCAAAATGTACTATTTTGCGACATAAACAGCCGTATCTTTTTTTTTCGTCTCCTCTCGCGCAAAATCAAAATCAAAAACGCGTGGCGTGGATCTAAACGCCACGCGTTTTTGATTTTGATTTTGCGCGAGTTTGATTTTTTCACAGCTCAATGGGACTGCAGTACTGATTATGTAGTTTTAATTTTAACTCGATACCTCCACGCGTTCCCCTGATAAAGGATCTTGACAGACGGACAAACGTACAGCAAAGTGATCCCATAAAGGTTCCGTTTTCTTTTGAGGTACGGAACCCAAAAAAACGTGTTGAAATCGGTTCATCGATACGATTTTGGTGTAAGCTATATCATTTTTCTGGTGCGCCTTTAACTTCAGCATCTCCTGAGCTCGTGCCATGCATGTTCTATGGATATGGATATTTAAATCTGCGCTGCGAGCTGACCACTCTATGTAGGTAATACCGAGACATTTTTTTTTCTCCCATGCCGACAGGAGATTGTGGTTAGCACTCTTGTGCATCCGCCAGTGTCAAGTTGTTATACCGAGGGTTTTGAATATAAGTATTGACAAAATCAGATGAGACCGCGCATTTTTCAAGACAATTCCAGACTGCTAGGATATATTGTTTTATTATGAAGTTTCCGTATCTACCTTTCACATTCCGGCTCCATCATCAGATCGGTTCGATGATTGGTATCATCAAAAAATCCTTTCAAATGTCATCTAACACTATATACACCGTTAAATTTTGGTCGTTTTAATCCCGTGGAGGGTCGATTCGGTACACTATCGATTTGTGAAGATAAAATTAAAAAATAAAGTACTTTTTTCTAAAAGTCGAGTTAATATACGCATGTATGAAATTAATTTCTTTAAGTAAACGAGTCAATGACCTTGTAGGTTGTTGTCGGTCGTTGCGTACTAACTATCTACAGTTCGTTGGTCTCGCTCAGCTGACGTTTACTGAAAGAAATTAATTTCGTACATGCGTAAATTAATTCGAGTTAAAAAAAGTGCTTTATTTTTTAATTTTCTCTTTACAAATCGATAGTGTTTCATGTACCGAATCGACCCTCCGCTGGATTAAAACGACCAAAATTTAACGGGTTATATCTTCGTTATAAAACTTTTACTTTAACACACAACGTTATCCACATGTTACCTGTTCAATTTTTTATATAAGAACTAGCTGGGCAAGCGATTGAATTTACATTACATTTAATTTATATGACAGTTATACGTAAAAAATGGTTAATTTTTAGAGATCCGTACCCAAAGAGTAAAAACGGGACCATATTACTAAGTTTGATTACATACAGTATTTCGAAATTTGTTAGATGACAATGTAAATATGTCTGTGACCTAAAAATTGTATATAATTATTTGCTATGCGCGAACTCCAGCATTGGTGCGGCAAGATGGAATGGCAAATAGGGCTCTGGCGCGCACCCCACGTCTTATAACAGTTCTAGGCGCAACATAACTTATTTACCAAATCTGAACAGTCATATTTGCTGCTACATAATTATGTCATATAGAAACATCATCTGTAAGAAAATAAAAAAGGCATCTAAACTTCAAGTCCATCAAGTTTAAATCCTGACAGGGGTCATTAGGACTAAAACTATAGCGGCATCAGTAACGCACAGCTTGAGTTTGCGCTGTACATTTCCGATCTCGAAAATGTGTGTGATGGTGTGTGTTTTTTTGTTTCGATTTTCTTTTTTTGTCCTTTCGCAGGTGTGTTGGAAGTTTTCTTTCCATTTATTTTTAAGTGTGTACATAAATAGTTAAATAAATAAATATATTTTGTATAAGATTCAGAGTATTCAATTCTAAATATTCTTGTTTTTTTTTTCTTGCTATCCATGTGCGCGACATCAGAACAGGTAATATTTTGCCAAATATTTTGATTCTCACGCTGCATAGATCGATAATCTTCTGTGGCGGATCTTTTAAAGGTTCTTTGTTTAACCCTATCCTTAAGAAATGAAAATAAACATTAAAACTCTTAAAATAAATGAGCCATAAACATAATGTCACCAAAAACATGCACTTAAATTCTTCTGTTTTGTGTCTATTGGTATCTAGATAAAAGCAAAATCTCTGTCTTTTTTAAATCTAACTGATTCAAAATCCTGAATCTTGTTAAGATTAGTTACGGCTGCTATAAAATTATAATAATATTCCACAACTATCACACAACGCCGTCTAGTCCCAAGCTAAGCAGACCTTGTGTTATGAGTACAAACAGTTGATAGGCATACATAAATATTATAGATAAATTACACCCAGACACAGAATAACACAAGATTTGTCCTGGGTGGAAAAAAAACCCCACGACCTCCGGCATAGCAGTCAGTGCCACTAACCACTAGACCAACAGGCCAGTCTCATTCTGTATATATTCACTACGCCAATCTTAAAACAATATTACGATTATTCATAATTGAAAAAGCACACGGGAGTGGCGTGCATTATTATGATTTAATTATGAATAACGTTACAAAACATAAACCGTGGAGACAAGTGAATATAAGCCATTCAGTTAATCAGACAGCGGTGGCGTTATGGCGTAGGATCAACATTGCGGGGGCGAGCCCGCGGCGCTGCCGAGCACTCTCGGAGACAACTAGATTACACCTCACTTAATAATTAATTGGTGTAAAGAGTTGAGCGTCTATCGTACAATGGAAGATAGCGAACCACCCTTCGTTCGTTGTCTTTTCGTTTACTCAGCCGCCGTTCTTCGTATAATATTGACACAGTGAGTTTTTATTCCGCAAACCTACCGGGAAGATGTCTCAAGTTAAACCAAAATTGCATAATATAATTTCCAAGAAGTGGAAAGCAGAACACGGCATTTATTCATTCTAAATGTGAGAAACCCTCGAAGAAGACCATCGATAAGTGACAAAACGTGAGGAGCATCTGCAGTTCCAACCAACTAAGCTACTTATAGCTCCACGATATTAGGTAGGTACCTATTCAAAAAGTAATCGATAACGTGGATAAAAGAAAACCAGACCTTCACAGGGAATTGAAAGTATCGAACGGGCGTAGCACCGCGTAGCATGTCGTAGCATGCCGTAGCACGGCGTAGACTTATATGAACATCAGCTAAAAATTAATCATTTAAATAATTATATTCTTGCAAGTTTCGTAAATCTATTGACTGTTGTCAACGTGCAACGTGTTATTATGATAGTTAGCGGTGTTGGAACAAAAATCAACGTCATAAAAAAAAAATAGTTTTCGTTAGCTTTTTTTATGGTAGGTAGAATCATCCAATGATAAATCCCGCCCTTGGGCAGAGCGGGAAGTAGTGTCAGACTCTTACTGACTAAAAACCTACCCCGTTCCTTCGTTGCCTATCGTGCCGAGGCCGGGTATTTCTTTCGGAAGCTGACCCATGACCCCATCAGGCTTCGGCCCTGCCTGCCTGCAGCTCCTCTACGGTTTGCTGACAGCTCATTTAGGCGCGCGGGAACAGTACGCGCCGTCGACGACTTGGGCTCGGTCTGGTCAGTTACCGGACGATCGGACAGCGTGCTACCCATTGCACGCCGTCCGCAAGTCCGTGCCTACGATGGCCGGAAATCGGGATCAGAATCCCGGCGGCGGCTGGGGCGAGCGCCCCGTTGCCTCTGCCTGATTCGGTCGGCCTCCTCCTTTGCTAGCATTACTGCTTCGCAGATGGAGGCAACTGCCTGCCATCCCTCCTCACTCCGGACCATGGCCTGAACCAAGGCCCGACGAGAGAGATTGCTGCCGCCGATGCCACACTTCAACAGTATGCTCCACCGTGCCCTCCGGGTGTTCCGCACAGTGTCTACACCCAGGCGAATCCTCCGCACGAATCCGGAACAGGAACTTAGCGAACTTTCCGTGTTCGATAAGGACCTGCGGCGTGCGGAAGTTTAGAACGCCGTGAGGTCTTTCCAACCACGCCTCAAGGATGGACCTTATCGCCTCAATTGTGGCGCGCCCCGAACGAGGTTGCGATAGTCGCTGACGCCATTTCGCCATGAGATCCCGCCGGAACTCTGTCCGCCATGCCTCGACTTATCGCGGCAGCGGAGTTTTCGTTAGATGGATTTTCCAAATTTGATAAATAGACGCTAAATAAATTGTTAAGCCTATAGATACTCTATAGTTATTATAAAAATATTCGTTTATTTTCATAATTAAATAGTATCCAGCTCACTGCATTAGTTACTGCTACAAACAAAAAAGTCAAATCAAATTCGGAAACAAAGCAATATATGAGCGGGCGCTTGATTTTGAGCAAGTGTTGTGATGCCTAAACAAAAGCGTTTTAATAATGCAATTTCCAATTGCCGCTGCGCAAATAACAGGGGCAACAACGAAGCCGAGTGTATTGCCTCAACAACTCGCACTTTTGTTGTATCTACAATGTACTCTCCACACAACCAACCATTGCTAAATTATAAAACATTTTGAATGTTCTTATAAAGAGGTTCTATACGAAATAGTTTTTATTCTACCGTGCTTTGGTACATCCTACCGTGGTAGATAAGACACATATACCGTTAAATTTTGGTCGTTTTAATCCCGTGGAGAGTCGATTCGGTACATGAAACACTATCGATCTAAAAAGATAAAATTAAAAAATAAAGTACTTTTTTTTATAAAACTCGAATTAATATATGCATGTACGAAATTAATTTCTTTATGTAAACGAGTCAATGACCTTGTGGGAGTTGTCGGTCGTTGCGTACTAACTACCTACAGTTCATTGACCTCGATCAGCTGACTTTTACTTAAAGAAATTAATTTTACAATCCTGAAAAATTAATACAATAACTCAAATATGATGGACTCTTAACTTAAATATCTTTAAAAATATGCGGAAGAGAAAAACGCAAACGTCTCTCCGACCAAAAGAGTGTTGTGTCTGGTCCGTGCAACTGACTGATCTGATTTCGGACTGTTGTATTTTGACTGGTTTTAATTCCTTGGAAAATTTTGATATTGTGATACAGGATAGTCCCTGTCTGGCAACATTAATGTCGCTACATACTGTTACTTCTATCTCAAAATCGAACTGAAACTGTAAGATTTACTTAAAATACCTTACGTGTAGTGTTACGTACTAGGCGCTTCATTTTATTTCTATGTTTGTTAGCTGAGAACTCCGTAATTTACAAACTGATTTGGAAAAAATATTTTTACTTGTAGAGTTTCTACTGATTTCCAGATTGATGCTAATTTGATTAAACTCTGATTCTAATGAAGAAATTAATAAGGAAATGAGGGAATTTCTAAATTACTATCAGGGTCAAATATAGTGATTTTGGAATTTTTATCAGGTAGTCAAGCTTTCGGATTCAGAAAATACCTTATACTCATGTCAATATACATGGCGACTAGTCGCGGCATGGCGGATAGAGATGCTACCCGAATCACACACGCCACAACCATGACGGTAAGTGCCTTTGAATAGTGGCCAGAGAGGCGTCACGGGCCCGGCGCCCTCACCTTCCGCATGACGCAGATTTTCAGCGGGCATGATTAGTTCAGGAGGTACCTGCACCAGATTCAGGCGAAAGAAACGCCCAAGTGTCATCATTGGGTGGACCGCCCGGGGGACACGATGGAGCATACGGTGGAAGTGTGCCCCGCTTGGTCGGAGCACCGCCGTATCCTCGTGGAGGCGAAGGAAACTCCATAGGAAACGACCAACTGGAACCGTCCGCTAGCTTCTGACGTTTTATAAGTGCCCATGTAGGCCTGTGTGAAATAAATGCTTTTGAGTTTGAGTTTTCCGTCTGCACTTGCCCAGATTTTTTTACGTCGGTCGCATTTTTTTATTTTTACTTTTTAGTTATGCTTGTTATCACAACTAAAATTATTATAAATAATGACCAAGTTCTCTGGTAAGTTACTACAGAATTTAAATAATACCCATTATTTCTATACAATAGGATTATATAACTTAACCCTTTATAGAAAGTATCATCATAAAGAAAAAAGTCTACACGAAGGAGAGAGAGATAATTTGGAAATAGAACATAATTGGTAAAATGAAGGTATACCACTGTGAACTTTGCACAGCTGCAGTATTCCTTTAGAGCTTATTGGCGTGGTGTTATGTTATAAAACAGTGTAAACATTAAACAGACATGGACATGGTGCGATTCCAGCAATTCCGGAAGTTTTGCTATTATTTATTGAAGTGTTCCATAAACTCAAAATTTAAATTGGACCACTGTGACACACAAAACTCTTCCAAACAATAAAAAAATCACTCAAATCGTTATTACACTAAAATTAACCTTTGATGAAGACATCACTGAAAAAAAAACATTGAGACGACTTGAGAACCTCCTCTTTCTTTGGAAGTCGGCTAAAAATGGTACTATCGAACTTACAATGAGCTGAAGTTGGAAGATGGGCACGGGAACTTTACAATAAAACAAGATATGCTAGTCGTACTTCGGCTAATTAAAATTGTTATGAGATGCACTCTGGCTATAAAATACATATTTATAATATAACTCTACTACAGCACTTGCACACTATTTAGGTTTAGCCTAGATACCCACCCAAATAAAAGTAGAAAAAAAAAGTTTAATTAAAAAAAGCATCTAAACATCTATAAGTATTCTTTAAAGGAACTGTTTCTATAAAACAAAATTTAAATAACATGTCGCTCGCTGCCTGTCAATTCATAAGTAACATTGTTCATGAAAAACAATTGATACCCCGCATATCTACGACTTCGTTGAATAAAGTTTGAATATGAAAATAATTTATCCTTCAACAAATTAAACCTGGCCAATGATAAATGAAAACAACAGCTTCGCATAAAGAATAACTTTGGTTGATTACTCAAGCTGTAAGTTACGCAAATCGGAAAAACTCTGTTATCCGAGAAAAAGCCGTAAAAGTGGCCCTCATTAACCGTATTGTTGTGCTTTTATCGTTCCCTCCGCTCGGGCCGGGGCAGCATAAATAAATCAAATTTAATTAACTCAGATTAATTTTCGCGGCGCCCGTCTCACCGCGTCGGGCGTCCCTTTTTATTTGCCCTGAGGCAAAATTCTACTCAGTTGAAAACTCTACCCGCCCGCGGTGATTTGCTATGGATTCCTTAATAAAAAGTTTACACTAAAGCAAATTTCACATGTAGTCCGTTGCTCTCAGCCAGACAAGCCATACAAGCCATTTAAATTACTTATTTATATTACGTACTGATCTTTTAACTTGTTTTCACGTCGGGCTTCATTTTACCAATTAAGACGAAAAGTTAATGAATTTCGACAAGTCGTTAAAAATTTACATATGTATTGAAACATTAAAACTGCAGATCGGTGTGATGATGAGAATATATCAGAAAATACGACTCTTATAAATCACCAGCGGTTTAATAATCGAAATAGAAATTGAAATACTTATGTCAAATAAATAGGTGTAACGAGTTGAAACCTACCCACATTGTGAGTATAAATTAGTTAAATAATGACTTGACCTATACCTACCAGCTACAGCCTTGGCGTGAATTCACGTTAAAGCTAAATATTTCGTTTTTAAATATTTCCCTCAAGTAGATAACTTATAATGAGTTATATTATCCGTGTCATATCTACATACGTACATAATGTCGAGCCAACACTTGATGATGAATTTCATTAGACCTTCGAAAGTTAAGAACTACAGAATGTCATTTGGATTTGCGCAGTCCGTGGCCGGATAAGATGAGTGTGTGTGTAAACAGACGCCGGCTGCGGGCTGGGTGGCACGCTGTCGAGTGGTCGGCACACACGCCGCAACACCGGTAGCCGGTGCCCGCCGGCCCACAAACATATCCCGACTTACTTTCAACATCACAAATTCTGTTGAGTGCACTCTGCTCCAGTAGCCATATAAGCGCTCGGCTAATCTTACGCTGCAGCAGTGACAATCCGAACCGAACTTTAAAAAAATTATTGAAAGAGCAAAAATGGTGTTAATACTAACACTCTAAATATGAGAACAACAAATAAGTAGAACCATTTTATTACGCGGCAAATCATCAAATGACTTTTACTGACTAAAACGATTGTGGGTTTTAGTCAGTAAAAGTCTGGCACTCCAATATCATACGTTACTTCAGTTGCCCTATGCGTAGGCCACGATACTTATCTCCTTCGAACAATCCGCAGCCCCGGCAGGAACGAATACAACCTACGGTGCAGATACGGATTTGTCGTGAACAAAGCTTAGAATAGGTATAGGGAAGAGAACGTAATACGCGATATACCTATTTTACCCATCAACTTAAATATTCTCTGCAAAAATTTAAATCTCGTCAAGAATTGCGTCACAGCAGTCATAGTCTTGGTTCTAGAGAAAACGCGTGTTTAGTTTTTGACGCGTTTCCTATAACGGCCGACCACCCACATGGTGTCGTCGAACATGTCACGTCACTGTTGACTCGGCCCTTCGCTACTACTAAACGTTACGCCCCGTTAATCTCGTCACTCTTCGTCACACACCAACCCACGGTCGTTCAAATACCGTTTTTTTTTTCGGTTCGGGAAAGGATTAGGTAAGAGTCTATTTACTTAGTTATATTTTTATTGTTTAGTTTTAAAATTAATAGGTAAGGACAACTACGGATGGTTAAACTGATATGCATTATAGTAGATCTAATGCTTAATTAAGGAATTACATGTAAGAAATAAAGAGTCGATCACAAACTATTATTTTTAATAGTTCATGGTGATTTTATGGTGGTACTGCTTATGAATCCTAAATGTATTTTCTATAATAAAATAATCAGTGATTCTTAACGACACAATAGATATACGTCAGATTGACCAATAAACCTACCATAATAAATTATGTTGTATGAAAATATACTTAGGTACCTATTGTATTTTGATAATCCCTTATCCTATCGGCTAGAGGAAAAAAGATTTTAAATAATTTACTAAACGATTCGATTCTTTTCATAAAATACAAAAGTGAGGTAAGTAGCTAACTCAAGAATTCGTTGAACTGAAAATTCAATGAAAGGAAAGTGTGTTACCTACCAGTGAAAAATCGTATTTCTCTTTATTACTTAACATTTTAACGTGAAGCCGTACATAGTAAAAGAAAGAAAAAACGGTTTGCTGTTGGTATTATGGACTAAGTAGATCTCTTATTTAACTTTGTGTGGAGGAAAATAGTGAAACAATGGAACCTTTCAGTTCCGTCATTAGCTTATTGTTCAAGCGATAAAACGTAGGACTGTGGCCGTCGCCGCGTCAGTAGACATGGATATATGGATATAGACATGGATATATGTAATATTTTAGGAACGTTCATATTTCTTCGTTTTTTTTTTTTACTGTATGCATTATACAGTACCTCTCTATAATGTAGATACAGTCTAAATATATTTAATCATTCTGAATTAAAATTCTCCCTACCGCTCAAAATCAAGTCGCAGTGTCGTCTATCAATGTCAAAATCTTGTCAAAATACATGAAAACTAGAAGTGCTTAGAAGGACAAGAAGTGTAGAAGTGTTGTGCATTCGCAATCTTAAAAATGTCAAAAGCACTTCTAATTTTCATGTATTTTCAGATTTATGAAAATTAGAAGTGCTTTTGACATCAACAATTACTAATTCTGTTTAACAAAAGACCTTTAAATTTTAGTCGTTTTTACTTCATTGTGTGTGATTGTGAAGATTCAAAATCTCAAGTTCCCACGTATACCTTAAAGTATGTTCCCATACAAAACAACATGTGAAAGTCATACCTCAACTCTCTCCTCTTTCAAGTCGACCCGCAACGCGAGCTGTTCTCTCAACACAACGTCGGGGTAGTGCGTCTTGTCGAAGGTGCTCTCGAGCTGTTCCAGCTGCTCCTCCGTGAAGATAGTGCGGTGGCGGCGCTTGCGCTTGGGCGGAGGGCCCGCGAGCCCGGCCAGCGCGGCCGCCGCGTAACCGCCGTACAGACCTGCATAGCCGCCCGCGCTGGACACCGCGCTGCCGACGCCGCTCACACCTGGACGAGGAGAAAATGTTAGTATTATTTATTTATCTTTTTTACATACATAATTTACAGTTTTAAATATTAAAAAAATATATAAAAAAAAAAACCATTTAAAGATATAAATATAGTCGATAGTCATAACAGTCTTTATTATTCCATTAAGTTAGAATTTGTGTCAAGTTTCAAATTCATTAGCCCCAGAAATAAGAATCCTCCAAACAATCGTTAACACACCCTAAATCGTCTTATGAGAGTAGTTTCAGAAAACAATTATGTAATGACAACCTTTATTATTTACATATTTTATGTAGATTACTATTCGTGTAAGAGCAAGTTCACATTAGGTCGGACTGACAGTTTTATCGGACAAAAGGGTCGGATCCATATTAGCAATTTGGCGTTATAAAGGGTTAAGCGCGACCCCACAAAACCTACGGAGCCGACACTTTTACCTGACTTTTAGCCACGATTTCTGTCGGATCGTACATAATGTTGGCGAACTGGCAAGTATAGCGTCGTTCGGCAGCTTTTAGTGTGAACAGCAACACCCGAAATTCCTCCTCTCCCCTTTAGCTGAATTTCCTAAAACCCCATCTTAATGCTCGAATTTTGTTTTAGATATTAGGTAGGTACTAATAACTAATAGAACCCTCGTCATGTCATAATGTCATGTTTTTTTATAAGTCACTAGGCTGGACGAAAATTGAAATGTCTTAATTCCATGCTTTTTTCTGGTGGTTTTGCTATACTAGAATTGTACTACGATGTCGTAATTATGTGTTATTATAGCCACTACATTCTAAGCACAAACAGTTATTTTTAACCGACTTCGAAAAGGAGGAGGTTCTATGTTCGGCTGTATGTATTTATATATATATATATATATATATGTTCACTGATATCTCGGTCAATTGTGGACCGATTTCAAAATTTGTTATTTTGATTGAAAGATCCCGAATTGCTCCCATAAAAATATCTTTTAGATCTGATGATGAACTTCGAAGATATACAACGAAACTCTTCGAAAAATCACAGCAGAACTGTTGTTTTAATACGTATGTTCAACGATATCTCGGTTAATTGTGGACCGATTTTGAAAATTTTTGTTTTGTTTGAAAGATTATACTCCCGAGTTGGTCCCATAGAAATATTGTTTTGATGTGATGTTGAACTACGAAGCTACCATAAAAAAAAGTCAGTTATATTTTTTTTGTAAAAAGTTTTTTTTATTTTTATGTTTATTATATTTATGCAATAAAGAAAGCAAAACATAATTATTATGTTACATGACCTTGATTTATATTAGTGGCAACATTAAAAGTTCAGTTTAGCAAAATGGCATGAAGTCAAGCCAACGAAAAAAAACTAAGCCATGATTATACGTACCTAGCCATTTGCCATGATTATATATTGATACGTACAAAATCTAGTCAACTCAGTTTCCAATTATGCCGATTTTTTTTTTGCGATACTAAGACTGGCCAATTTATTTTCAGGTAATATTTTTAATATTTTGGTTAATATTTTTACCAACAATTTCCTCACCGATGTTCTTTCACTTTCCTAGTCCCAGTAGTTTCGGCTGCGCGTTGATATGTTAGTCAGTTAGTTTTAGAACGTGGCGGCGACAATATAACAACAAATTAAAATAATCGTGGTACTAGTCCACAGGATTGTTATTACCAAAAAAATATAATCAATATTAAAAAAATATTACAAAAAATCTAAATAGCACAAAATCGTAAACAAAAAAGAACACCATTTATAAACAACGGTACAATAACGATGATTTTTTTCTCAGTTGGAAAAGAAGTTTTTTTTAGTATTCGTGAACTTCATATATATCATGTAGAAAACGCTGAAAAAAATGTCCTGTTACTACACTATTATGTCCTGTGACTAAACTACGGGATTTATCCGAATAATTTTTGGTATAAAACTGGGTACCTATATCAAACGCAGTTTAATTTTTGGTCGTGTTATCGGTGCCATCCTTTGTATATAGATTTTTTTTGTTTAATACTAATCTGTAATATTTTTCTGATAACTTAATAAGAAATTCAGTGCTACGTATGAAAGCAGACACAGATTGTTCAGCATGGCATTGGAATTTACTCTTACGGAATAATAATTCCTTGTTGAATAAAAATTCTAAATAAAGCACCTATAATTATAGTTCTGAAATACGGAGGTACAGCTTTTTGTTACGAAAGAATACGTATTGTTTTTATACTTACTTGATATTAGGTTAGCTTAAAAAATCGACTAAATCGTAAAACAAAATAATAACTTTCAACTTAATACGCACGATCCAGTTAAAAGAGTTAAGATTTGTTAAAACAGTTTTTATATCTAAATATTTTAAAATATAAATCTTAACTTAAAATGGGATGCGTCACTATGTATCAGTGTTGATACGCGTGCGATTAGTCGATGCGTGAATATCTGAGCTTAGTACCCTATGAGCACCCCCGAGCCGCACTCCAAAGGGAACCGTTAAAAATATTAGCGCCCGGAATAAAAATTGAATATTTCCATACAGTGCCGGAAACGCGAGAGGCACGAGGCATTACACTGTATTATTTCTTAAAGGAATATAAAAGCTTTTAAAGCCGGCGGCACGTTGCTAAGGCGCTCTCGGCAGTATTCCACACGCGCCACCGCAGCACCTCGCCTTCCTAAGCCCTATCGATTTTGAATACAATAAAATCTGGTTCTACGCGAAAATGACAGATAAAGCACTCAGGCCTGTTGTGATAAGAACAGTATCAGAGAGCTATTTATTTGATTATTTATATGATTCTTCATTATAATATTAGGTGAGTCGTTGACAACAAGATTAGCTGTTGAGGAAGTAGCCACTTCGCTCCTTGTCGCGTTTTCGATTCTCGCGCTGTACAACTTTAATTTATATGACGATTTATGTAGCTGTACCTCTACCATGAGTTTTAAGCAATAGTATTCGTCGCTACTCGATATCGACGCCGCAAATATTTTGTATGGCAAATTTTTGTTCTACAAGTGACCGCTAAAGGCGCTGCAAAATTTGCCATACAAAATATTTACGGCGTCGATATCGAGTAGCGACGAATACTATTGCTTAAAACTCATGGTAGAGTCACTGTGTGCCATTTAAACTCGCATAAGTACTCAAACACGAATCGTTTTTCTTTTAACCGTAACGCGGTAAACTTTTTCACCAAATGAAAACGTACTCACATATAACCCTTCAATTTGCAAATTACTTTGATGGATGTCAAATCATTCCAACTGACATGATACAAGCAATTAATGTTTTGACCCCTAATTGTAAATTAATTCGAGAATCACCCCCAAAGAGGGTTGCCGAAGGGAGCAATTCAAATTAATTGTAATGTCATAGTACCTACTTATAGAATCAAAAGACAGATGCTTAGGGGTAAGCGAAATGTTCAGTGGTGTCCTGAATTGTATTCTCATTAAGATGAGGGCGAGAAGAAGTAATTACCTTCTAGACAGTTAAAGTGAATGTTACATAGGTATCCGTAGCTCTGGACTAGAGATAAGACGGGCAGTGGTTTGGCCGCATACCGGATATTCGGCAAACTACGAGGCCGGAGCACCGGCTACTCGGCCCTTTATCGTGTTACATGACGCGATCAGTTTGATTTGAAATTAGGCGTGGTAAACAAGGTCGAAAATATTCGAGCGTGTTTAGGTGTTATCGCACGTGAGCGGGGATCGGGGCTTTTTGGGACTGTTTCAATAAAGTGGCAGAGGATAATAGTAGTTCTTGTCAAGTAGTAATTAATTACTGTCAATTGTCAATCAAGAAAAATAAAATCCAATTGCTAGAATTTATCTTTCAGCTCCTGGCAGTATCATTAACAGCAAAAGGCTATTTTCAGAAGCTGGTGTGTATACAAAACCAAGCGGAGTCGCCTCTTACCAACAAATGCGGAAAATTTGGTTCATTCACCACAATTTGCCACTTGTTAATTTTGTGTATTAAACTAATTATAATTAATAAAACAAAAAAATTTGACGTGCAATTATAAAAATAAATTGTGTCCATAACCTATTGTAGTATGATTAATTTTGTGCAAAATAATAAGATTTTTTTAATTGTCCGCAATCCAGCAGGATACTGAATTACTATCCGGTATCCAGCCGGATAGTGAAAACAAGGCCAAATAGGCCGGATACCTGATAGTTACCGGATATCCGTTTCATCTCAACTCTGGACCACTAAGGGAAACTGAAGGAACACAGGTGAGTTACAGTCACTATAATTCTGATACCTCTTTCTGACTCCATTCACAGCCTGACGAGTTATTTGATCACTTCGCACTGAAAAAGGGTAGGTGTCTACCACGGATATCGGTTTCTACTGTAAGTAAAGTTATGAAATAATTAATTTTACGATATAAATATATTTGACCCATTGATTTATTTTATTCAATTACGTTTTCTCAAAGATGGTAATTCTAATTAAACATCGGGGTTTGTGGCGAAATGCGTACAAACGGAACTAACTCGGATAAAGCAGCCTGATTTTTAATGGAGCCGAATATTGTTCCTAAATGTATCATCGTTTAACCCTTTATATTTTTTTTCTAAACTACTAATTGTCGTCTATTTACATTTTCAATAAGATTTAGAATGAGTTATTTAGACTAGATATTTTGTCTAAATATTCAAAATTACTTGCGAACTCAATAAAAGAAAATAAAAGTTTGTTTTTGTTATGGCAATGTTTCACCGAACCCTGGGGATGTTTTGAAATTTTAAAATGTTCGCTAGAATAAGAAAAAATAGATTTTAATTGAGATAAGCCGTCTTCTCCCTCGATGCGGTTTGGCGTGTATCCGAGGGATCGCCGCCGGCTCGCCCCGACGACTTGCACTTAACCGCTAAAGTACATAGACGGGTAAAGTTTCATAAGTTCATTACTAATACTGATAAAAAAAAAATCAATAAACTTCATCAAAACATTTTATACCTGGAGCTGGAATCGTATCTACCTAACTACCTTTTGATTCGACTTTAACTATATTTACTTATATAACTATGTGTAGCATAACAATAACAAGTACAAAAGTCTAATTGGGTGTTACTAAGGTAGGCACAACATTAATAGGTACATGCTTTTTCTGGTATATAGACCTAGCAGTAAAAAGCATGCTTTTCCCACATTTACTAGATATCATACACCTATCATCATAATTAAACGACTACAAATATTTACTTATTTGTATAATACTAGGGAGCCGCCCCAGCTTCGCACGGGTGCAATGGTGATATTAAATATATTATGCATGTATTATACATATAAACCTTCCTCTTGAATCACGGCATCTATTTAAAAAAAACACATTAAAATCCGTTGCATAGTTTTAAAGATCTAAGCGCACATAGGGACAGACAGCGGGAAGCGACTTTGTTTTATACTCTGTGGTGTTAAAAAAGTAACGTTGCCCCCACAATTACCTACTCTTGCATCTCGTTCACAAACAGGTACACTCACACACGCAAGACAGCCAGACCCAGAACAACTGTAAGTAGCTAGGCCATGCAAATATTTGACCCGTGCTGGAATTGAACCCGTAACACGCAGCACAAGTCACAACAGCTAAACGCTCAACCACAGCCTACCATAGCGTGAAACCGCAGCAATCTACATAGCTTATAATGTACACATCTTAAAGTCTCTTAGATAACTCCTGGAAAAAAGAGGGAAAATAAATAAATTCAATTTATTGCGGATAATATTACGTTGGGAAATTCATAGTATTAGTAGAACCAGTAGGTATATTACGATTCTATACATTTTTTAATATTAGGCGTAAAATAACAATTTCAGTAGCTATCTACAAGTAAAGAAATATGACACAAGTGTGAGTCAGTCCATGTTCAATTCAGGTTCTATAGTTCCCATAATAATAAATACTAACTGATACCTACCCGCGACCTCGTTCGTGTCAGAGTTGTAAAACAACACAATGTAATTTAATCAAAATTTCAAAAAAACTTTTCCTTTATCGCGGAACCCTATTTCTTTTTTCCCCTTTTCTATGTTAAGCTACTGTATTTTTTTGTGGTGTAAATAAAGAGAACATCAAACATTTTTTTTTTAAATAAATGTAACCTGAGTTAATCCTTAAAACATCAGCTATCCAAAAAAAATCCTGTCAAAATCGATTCAGCCGTTTCGGAGAGTAGCCGGAATTAACAGTCAGACAGACAAAATTTTAATAATTGCATTTTTGCTATAAGGCGGTTTTATTGTGTAAGTGAGCTGGAGCTTGATAGTGTTGCACGCAATACTGTAATCAATCCTAGTTTTTTTTTATAATGACAGCTGGATTTGAAATAAAAGCGAAAAACATAATTTCCTAATTTTGAATTTATTTTGTTTTAGATGAATCGTAGATATGTACAAAATTTTAAATAATGCTGCCAGGTTAGGTATTTCAACCCCCATAAGTAAATAAAAAAATCGCAAGTGTTTATAAATTCTTTCTTGTCGAGACTTTTTTTTTAAGACAGAGTCAGACTCTTACTGACTAAAAACCTACCCTGTTCCATTCATTGCCTTTGTCCCAGGGCCCCGTTTAACATACGAATTATATGTAAAGATCAGAAAACTGAAATATTTTTTATTTCTTTAAATTAATCCCCGTTCGAATCGAATAAAAAATATTTTGGATAGGTCATTTAACGAGAGAGGCTATATACCCAAGAGAGAGCAGCAGAACCAAAGACGCGGGTCATCCAATGACTTCTCCCGGTCTGTGTGGAGCCGGAGGGCGTGTCAGACTTTTACTAACTAAAACCACACCTGTGTCCTTCAGTTGCCTTTTGCGTTCTAGGACTACGGGTTTCCTTTTCAGAAAATCCCCGCGGTTCTAGCGGGCATCGGCCCTGCTGGGCCCCTACTGTTTGCTGACGTCTCTTTGAGGATCGCGTGGATCACAAAGGGCCAAAATTATCAATTAATACATGATTGAAAATTTCGGCCCTCAGATTTCTAATGCACACGTATGCTTTCACCTCTCTACGATCTCCTCTAAACGATTACGAATTCGATGATATCGAAACTAATTCTGATAAAGCCCTTTCCTTAGAAATTTATTATTCAAGGGAACTACGGGACCTTTAGAGCATTAATAGGATCTAATTGCAAGTTTTATAATACGCAAAAGTACCTAAACAGAATCAGAATAATAACAGGATAAATACTAGATAAAAATATCGAAGATTCCTCTATAAAATATTTTTATCGATTAAATACATGGTATCATTCTGACAGTATGTCAGATTATTCTACAAGCAACGTTTCACGGTGATGTTTTTGTTTTATAATCAATTTTGTAGATTTTTGGTAAATAAGAAATGTTACAAGTAAGTTTTTGTGCACCTTTTCTTTTGTTTGCAGGACGAGAGTGACCGCGCTTAAGGAGCTGTAGTTTTCTTAAGTCAATCTTACCGTAATCAGGAACTCATAATGATAACGGGTCATTTCAACAAAAACAAACGGCTCTGTGTATTTTCTCTCACACACACACGCACAGATTTCTGGATTGTTCTATTGACGGTTCTATTATAATCACGTTCAAACCTGACATACTAGACGGGATCGACCTTGTTTCCATGTTCTAGGATTCTAGCAATTCAAGGGCATCGTAGGACTTTATAGAATGAAAGTAGCACTACAAGACGCCCTTTAATTCAAATTCTACATCCATAATTTTCAATCCAGTGGTCTACTAAAAAAAAACACTCCTGGTCAAACAATTTGATGAAATGATCTATTTAAGTAGCAGCAGACTTTTGATTTGACGCCTAAAGTTCCATGAACTTCTTCTGTTGTAGGTGGAATGCTCTCAAGACCGAAATGTTCCCGTTTTGCTTGTGATTGAGCGTTGCTGCCAAGCCGTAGCGAACCATATAAAATGTAATAAGTAGATATTTTTAACACCTTTGTGTTTCTCTTTTTAATCTGTGATCCACGATTTATCATACAGGAAGAACATACTCCCAGTATAAAAAGTATACCTAATAAGTTTTCTTGAGCGTGAAGGAGTAACAGAGACACATACATACAAACACACATACGAATCACTGAAACTTTACAATATTAGTGTGGTTCCTAAAATGGAAAAATTGACAATATAAGAAGCAAACTGGCTAAATGTAGACGGAATATTCAATTAATTCCAACGTAATGGACGGAATATTCCGTCCATTACGTCGCAAGTGATGGCAGTGCGTTGTTAACTCAACAGTTTGACACAAAAATCTAGCAAACCTGGTTAAGAACCCGTGTATGGACATTAATAAATATATAGGTAAACCAGTTTTTTTTTTCACGCAAAAAATGTAGTTAGTCCATAAAGACGTAGGCAGGATTTAAAAATTTTACAGTATGATATAAGTGTGTAATGTAGGAGGTTACCGTCGAGGCGTTATTAAGACCCGAGCCGTGGCGAAGGTCTTAAGAGAGCCAAGAACGGTAACCATTCATTACTCACGTGTATCATACGACGTTTTTCAATACACTTGTGAAGAAAAATAATTTAGCTAACTAATATTACTACGGTAAAACTAGTAAAATTTTTCATAACATGGCGGTAAACAATTAAATCTGTTTTCATAGGCACACGCTAGGCTATGGCTTTATGGTCTTTTGATAATATTGCCTAGTCGTCATTTGTTTTCTTGTGTGAAAAGTTTTTACGTTAATGTCATTCCTAGTCACAATAGAATATGGATGTAATATTTTATAATGTATGTGTTTGTAGTATTCGATTTTATTTTATTAATACATTCCATGAACTTCACTCGAAAAAATCACGCCATATACCACGCGCATCTTAAAATGACGGCCATAGACCACAAACAATTTTTATTCTTTCGTATTCATAATTTGTTTTGCGAACAAAGACGATGAACAAAAAGGTTATAGCTACATTACAGCACTAATGCGTAATGGTAATCAAAATGTCAAAGTTTGGTAACAGGTGCCATTATATACCTAAGTGTAGTGCAATAAGAACCACTTTCTGAGCAAGTGTATTGAAAAATCAGTTACATGTAGTTAGTGACAAGGTAATCAATAACCGAAATCTAACAAAAATACTTATAATTTCCCGACATTTTTTAACACGTGATTGACACTGAGACGAGTTTGAAATTATTTTTCTGAACGTCTTTAATTGGTTTTTCAGGTATAAATAACAGAACCACTTTTGATAATGCATGTATTTTTTCACTTGCTAATTTAAACACTTTTAACCTCTTTTAACCCTGGTAAACAAATATGAAAAAAACAAATTAAAACTTCTTCATCGACAACGAAGTTTTATAACTTCGTTGTTTAAAGTTTCAAAGCAGCTATTATGACAGAGAAGTCCGACACGGTCTTTGACGTTAACGGCCATTACACCCGTACAGTCTGCCATAGACGAAAACGACAAGACAGATATATTTGTTCAAAATTGTTTTATCTCTTTTACTTTCCTACCAATTAAATTTGATAATATTTAAGTTTTGTTATTATAATTATAAATCGTTAAATTTCTAAAACTCGAATTCGAATTTCGTTCATGCGTAAATCAATTCGAGTTTAAAAAAAGTACTTTATTATTCATTTTTATCTTTACAAATTTATAGGGTTTCATGTACCGAATCGACCCTCCACGGGATTAAAACGACCAAAATTTAACGGTGTATATATGAATTTGACAATAAATCAGTAAGAATGTTGATAATGTATTCATAATTAGATAGTATTCTGATTTTGTATATTTGTAGATAAACTGTTTAGTTACCAAATTTTTGTTTTGTTCTTATTCCCTATTGCAACTGTCACTTTTCACATCTGAATAGGACAACTAATTACCCCAACCAGAACGGTGCAAAGGGACTATCCTACTCATCAGCATGCGGTTGCTAACTCATAGTCCAACCCGCAGAAAGAAAACCACTTGCGCATTATAGAATGGAATCGTCAGCATGTCTCAATGGAAACGTCACCCATCTTACAAACATAATCGACAGACTGCTTTCACCAGGCA
Organism: Leucania comma; assembly: GCA_958295575.1. Classification (NCBI taxonomy): domain Eukaryota; kingdom Metazoa; phylum Arthropoda; class Insecta; order Lepidoptera; family Noctuidae; genus Leucania; species Leucania comma. The sequence goes on from OY282469.1 coordinate 11,586,774, forward strand.
GCCTTAAGCTATTGTTCTGATCGCGCAGAGTGTTGTTACCTGGTTATGTATAGTATATCTGAGCCACAGACCACTCGTATAAAACTAATAAATAAATAGTCCTGGCAATACTGACCCCAATTTTAAAACAATACTCCTCAACCGCATTTGACATAACACACTAAACTCCCAACATTTTGCGTCGATAACATAACAAGGTTGTGTCAAGGAGCTGTCAGCAAACCGTTGAGGCCCAGCCTGCTAGCTGCAGGCAGGCAGGGTCGAAGCCTGCTGGGGTCATTTATCAGCTTCCGAAAGGAATACCCGGCCCCGGCACGATAGGCAACGAAGGAACGGGGTAAGTTTTTAGTCAGTAAGAGTCTCACACTACTTTCCGCTCCGCCCAAGGGCGGGATTTGTCATTGGATGATTTTACCCATCATGAAAAAAAAATCGAAGGGTGTGTGTATTGCACTGATTTTTGAGTATAAATTTAGACCATTGGATAAAGGAAGTCGAAATGGTTCGCGGGATTGTTCGGAACAGTTACCAAGGTCCTGGAATGCAAAGGGCAACAGAAGGAACACATATATTAGGGAAGACTTATTTGATAATTTTCTACCACAAAAAAAAGCACTTAACTATACTTATAATATTTTAAATACAAGATAAATTGTAGCAGTCGGGACCCATAGAAAATCAGCCGTCTAGTCAATAGATTGGAGTAATCTGCAATGTAATATAGGTATGTGCTCTCAATTCACTAAGCCTCCATTTCAAGGATGGGTCCCGACTGCTACAATTTATCTTGTATTTAAAATATTATATAGTTAAGTGCAATCGGGTACAACGACTTTCTTGTTTAGGGCATTTTCTACTATGAAAAGCAGTGGGGTTTTTTAGTTTTTTAAATTACCGTTTTTTTTTTTTCCTTTTTTGTGTGTGTACATAAATTGTTACATAAATAAATAAACGGCCATATCTTTTTTTCCGTTAACTTAGAAGTATAATTTTTTCACAGCTTTAAAGGACCGTAGACCTGAGTATATGGTTTTAATTTCAATTCGATACTTCTACGCGTTCCCGAGATAAAGGGTCTTCACAGACAGGTAGACAGACGGACAACAAAGTGATCCTATAAGGGTTACGTTTTTTCCTTTTGAGGTACGGAACCCTAAAAAGCGTAGAAGAAGTGCAATGAAACGCTGGAAAGATTTTGCGGAAGATGTGTAGTATATAGGAGGCTTTACCTTTTGAGATTAAAGCTAATAGAGATGAATGTAGGAATATTAAGACACTCTGCCAACCAGCTAAATTTTCTTTTCTTGTTCTAACTCAATCTCTCAAAGTATCAACTTTGAGAGATCTACATTCTTCTTCCGTTCATATACATTTTTCTTCCGAATGTCTATTTAGACAGACGGAAAAAAAATATAGATCAACCTACGGACTGGGTTCAAAATCCTTTTTCTGACCGCATTACGTTTTTACCGATTAACCAGTAGGAAGAACTGTTCAATTAAACAAGCTCATGTTTTGCGCCAATTTAAGCTTTATGTTTGTTGATTAATAATAAAAATTTATTATTAAGAAATGATTTTTCATTTATGGTGTACCTCCAAAAGATTCCGATTTCCTAGGTGTATGTAACTTGAACACAAAAAGTTTGCGGAACACTGTCGTAGGCCATGCATACACGATAAACACGCAACAACCACTAAATTGCACCCAACCCTCATTGGGCACGCCGTAATTATGGTGATAAGTCCCATCTTTGAGGCGTGGCTGGAAAGACCTCACGGCGTCCTCACCTTCCGCATGACGCAAGTTCTCACCGGATATAGTAAGTTCGGACATGGCGAGCAACGGATATCTCGCTGTCCATCCGTCCGGTAACAGTCCAGACCAAGCCCAAGTCGATGGCGCGCACTGTTTCCGCGCCCTTCAAGGAATCGTGAGCAAACTGTAGGGGCCCAGCAGGATCGAAGCCTACTTGCCATGGCTAATGTGAAAGTGCACTCCAGGGCTCTGGAACCAAGGCAACGCAGGAACAGGGTGGGTTTTTAGTCAGTAAAAGTCTACCGCTCCGCCCAAGGGCCGGATTTGTCATTGGACAATTTTCACCCACCGAAAAAAAATCCTACCCTCATCGCCATCGTTCAAAACTGTTGTACTGTGTCTTGTTTACCTTCTTCTGATTTTCTTATTTGTACCTGTTATGTTAGAACAATGTACGTATGTTAAGTTGAAGTTTTATTGTAATGCTTATAGTTTTAAGGCACATATTTTATTTTTTGTTTTTATCTACGCTCACTGGGATATAACACTGTTCTAAATCATTTTTTTTTTCTTTATGAGTTAATTTGTTAGTCTTTTGAGAAATAAAAATATCTTAAATACTAAAACCATATTGGTAATTACAGTTTTGAGCCGTTTGGGGTCGACACGCTTGGGTCATGGGGTCCGAGTGTGCGCCTCCTTTTCAAGGAAATTTCACGACTACTGATAGACACTTTGAGAGATCAGATGGCTGACTCTTTCTTCGCTCAAAGAATTAGCATTGCCATTCAACGTGGCAATGCTGCCAGCCTTCTGGGAATATTTCCAGATAACAGCGATGTGGAGGAGTACTCTGACGCCTAAGTGTATTTTGTTTTTGTATTATATATGTACATATAGTTAGGTTTAGCATAAAAGTATTTATAGTTTAGTTTATATTTAAGTTTTTTAAAGTTAAAAATGGTTCTTAGATAAGATATTAAAAATAACTTTAACCTTAGATTATCTATTTATATTTGCTAAGACAGAAAAACTAAATTATATAAACAATATTTTCTAAATAAGAATGTAAAACTAACTAATTATAATTATTTTGATTCCGATATAACGAAGTTGGATATGTACGAGTACGTATGTTTATAAAATATATCAGTCATGTTTATTTTTCTGTTATAAAATATCTGCCTATTAAAAATCATCCCAAAATCAAATTAAAACAATTGAATGTAAGTCATCATTGGCAATAGTGAATAAATAATATTGTTTTCAATACATTTGCTCAGAAAGTGGCTCTTATTGCACTACACTTAGGTATATAATGGCACCTGTTACCAAACTGTGACATTTTGATTACCATTACGCACTAGTGCTGTAATGTACCTATCACCTTTTTGTTCAACCTCTTTGTTCGCAAATCGAATTTTGAATATGAAAAAAAAATCATATTAGATTATTGCGTTCACTAGTATAATTTAGTGTATTACTTACTTATTTCATGCAATTTCAGCCATTTTAACTTGTAAAAATTATTTATTTAATAACAAAACATTTAATATAAATCGTTCGTTCAAATAAAAATTGTTTTTTCTTTGTGGTCTATAGCCGCCATTTTAAGATGCGCGCGGTTTTTGGTGTGATTTTTTCGTGAAGTTTATTGGCTGTATTAATTATAAAAAAACTTTTCACACAAGAAAACAAACAACGACTAGGCAATTTGATTAAAAGACTATACACTGATAAATTTTGGTCTTTTTAATTCCGTGGAGGATCGATTAGGTACATGAAATACTATGTTTTTATTGTATTTAAAACGAACAAAATTTAACGGTGTATAGCCATAGCCTTCAGCAATGGATAAATTAAAAAAAAAATGATTTAATTTTTACCGCCATATTATGACAAAAATTACTACTTTTGCTGTTGTAATAATAATTAGCTAAATTAATTTTCTTCACAAGTGTATTGAAAAATGTCGTATGATACATGTGAGTAATGTATGGTTACCGTTCCTGGCTCTCTTAAGACCCTCACCACGGCTCGGGTCTTAATACCGCCTCGACGGTAACCACTTACATTACACACTTGTATCACAATGTACTATTTTAGTTGTCTGTTGGGCTAGACTTCTATAATATCAAATGTTATTAAATCTTCGCAGTTGAAATGTCGTAGGGAGTGCGGCGTAGCGCGTAGCGCGTAGCACGTCCGTAGCGCTCAAATGTTAACTAGCGTTTACTTGGCATTTTTTTTAAATTTAATTGAAGTCGCTAATAACTTATGTCTTTATAGGGTTCTGTACCCAAAGGGTAAAACGGGACCCGGGTCTATCTGTCAGTCTGTATATTACCAAGCTTTATCTCATAAACCGTGATAACTAGACAGTTGAAATTTTCACAGACAATGTATTTTTGCTGCCACTATAACATCAAATATTAAAAACAGAATATTTTAAATATTTAAGTGGTTCTCTCAAAGAACAAACGTGATTTTTTTTGGCGTTTTCTTGCTACGGAAGCCTTCATGCGCGAGTCTGACTCGCACTTAGCGAGTTTGTTTTCTTATTTATGTATCTATAGTATAGTTATACCTGGTCTACGTAAACGTTCATGGGAATGTTAGAAACGGTTTTAACAATGATTTTTTATTCAAAGTCTGGAACAGCGTTCCGCGAGCTTGTACATTTACCCTATCTAATTAGACTTTGACTGAGAATGTGACTTCCCATTTGATACAAAAATGTGAAGATATTATAGAAAGTCAATTTCGTTTAATGTGAATGGTGTTTACCTAAGCTGTTGGCAAACGTACCAAAGAGGTCATGTGCTCTATGGAACGGCGAGTGCGCCAGGTGCTGCAGCTGCAGCGGCGGCAGCGGCGGGTGCGGGCGCGGCGCCAGGATGCTGTCGATGGTGAAGAGCGGCGCGGCGGGGCGCTCGGGCAGCGCGCCACCCAGCAGCAGCGCCGTGCTCAGCAGCGCCGGCGCCTCGCGCGCCCAGCCGCCGCCCGCGCCGCCCATGCCGCCCTCCTGCGTCGCCACGTCGCCGACCAGCGCCAGCACTCGACCGCACGACCCTCACCGACCGTCCCGGGGCACAAGCGCCGCACAACCGACCCGCACCAACCACCACATCATACCAAACTTAACATAGTTATATGAAACATTTCAAACACACGCTTTTAAGTACTTTTTATTCACTTTGTTCAACTTTTATTGTTTAATTATTTGTATCCAGCGATCGAATTAACTATTAGCCTCGAAACCGGAAAAGCGTCGATTTTTGGTGTGATGATGGGATAATGCTCGGGTGATGCGATTGCGAGCAAATCGTTTTAGTGAGTAAGAGCGGGCGCTGCGACGAGCGGGCGCGGCGTGTGTGGGGTGAGCAGCAGGCGTGCGGGGGGCGTGGGGAGGCGTGGCGACGCCGGCCCCGCCCCGAGCACAGCTTAATGGATGTGACAATACGACGCCGACGCTCCCGAACACTTGATATAATAGTAATCTGTGTATCCCTCTGCGTAAGTTGTAATCTGTTACAATGTAACGTGTAGGTATGTCGGCGTCGCTGTCAGCGCACCACGAGCTCGCTGGACCGGCTAGCGCTTCATGTTCATATTAACACATAATACCACAAATAATAATTATGTATTATCAGAATCACTGACACTGTGATAAAACATATTATTATATCCGGTAATTATAATATGCAGGCATCGCAATATCTTCTTGCTTACCGCAGCGTCTCAAGACAAAAAACATTTTAAATCAGTGATCAAAAAACTAAAACCACTGAAGGAGAGGTATGAGAGAGAGTCTAGTGACGCGCGGTCCCATACTTCTCCTGATGGATGCGAGACGAGGACATATGTTGGAAATTTGCATAGCTCTATTAGATGGATGTACAATTGTTTTTAGAACTTATGCGCTTGAACTGTTCCGATCTTGATACGTCTATTTCGTCTCTTGTTTGGGACTGGAAAAGTACCTATCGATGGCTTAGAAACTAGCTAACGAGCAACTTGTGCACAAGAAGAGTAATAATCGGGCTGAACCGGTCAACTACAGACCTATATCGGTAACGTCTATCGTCAGCGTAAGCTTCTGATATACCTAGAAGCTAACGACATGCTCAGTGATCGCCAATACAGCTTTCGACGAAGACGGTCCACTGGGGATCTTCTAACGTATATCATCCATATCTGGAGTGAGGTTATCGAGAAGCTTGGGAGAAACGCTTACCGTTGCTTCGACATCTGGAAAGCTTCGGTCTACCCGCTGGATTGTGGGTTTGGATTGCAGACTTCCTGATGATCTGTCAATCCTAGTGGTCATCGATGGCTACTCGTCCGGGCAATTGACTGTTAAAGCCTTTGTCCCTCAGGGGTCTCTCAGCAACATAGTTTCTGTTGCGCCTAAATAACCTACTTAAACCCGGTACCTTTGCGTATGACAGATTTCAATACCGCGATCACGTGATCACGATATTGACCATAAGTTTTAAAAATAATAAAACTTTTAGAATCATATTTTTACTTTGGAATCAGTCTATAATACCTACTGATAGTTATTATCTAAGCTCTATTATTAGTATATCTAATTTTTACCTGCGACTCTGTTTGCGTGGCGTTTAATATTACTCTCCTTTTTGTTTCAGTTCTCACATTTTACAAAAACTCATACATATTTCTCGTAAAGAAATGCTAGGTTTTAATTTCATTCTTCATCTTGGCGAGGCAGTCAAGCTCGGAAATAATCTGTCCAATTCCATGTTACTGTAGCAGCTTTCCGAGTGACAGTGTATTTGGGTGATGAACCGCATACTTAAAACAAAATACTTATAGCTTACTTAATTAATAATACAACGTCAGGCTGTCCTCAAGACTGCGGGATTTTTCGAGAACAGGTGGGTTTAAGTCAGCAAAACCCTAACACAGGAAGTGTTAGAGTTTTGCTCGCTCAACTCAGAGTGGCAGAAATTATTTTTTGATTTCACCCATCAAAAAAGGACTAACATCTTGTTGTGTGTATTAAATACTGACCAAATCTGCTATTGTAAACTAAAACACAACTAAAGATTTCTATTGCTAGGATAGAAATGGCCTCTGTGGTGTAGCTACCTAATTAAAAAATAATTATAATGTTTATTACAGTGAAATGTAGTGTCTTAATGGTCCACTGGTTAAAGTCGGTCCTCTCAGGCATAATGTTGCGGGTTCAAAACCGGGCAAGTAACAATGTAAATTTTTCAATTCATTAGTACTTTTCTCATTAACGACACCCCTTGCCTCGGAAAGCACGTAAAACCGTTAGTCCCGGTTGTCATTCGTAGATCTTTCTTTAGAGTTAGACGCCAGAAAGTCTGGCCAACAGTCTATTCAAGGAGTGTCGTGGTGCCCAGTAACTGTGTAGTAGATATACGAGAGGCAGTCGCTCCATGTAATACTCAGGTATCCGGTTAAAGTGCGAGTCGACCCCAACACAGTTGGCTAGGGAGATGATGATGATAGTAGTTACAGTGCAGTCTTTCTTAAACCTAACGTTCAATGATAAAGAATGCCTTTTTTGCATTTAGTCCGCGTTTGTATGCCAGCGTCATCAAGTGGCTACCCCTTTTTCTAATATATTTTAATGAGAGAGAGGTACCCATTGATGCTGCTGTCTGTACCACTACTATATTATTATATAAAACTTTAATAAAAAAAAAAATATTTTCTTTTATTCATTTAACTAGCTGCTGCCCGCAACTGGCCCGCGTGATTGTTGAAAATGATTTGAAAGGAACATAATTATACTCCCATGATGAAAAGTAGCCTATGTATGTGCTATTTCAGGACATGGTCTACCTTGTACTGAATTCCGTTCAGCAGTTCAAACGTGAAGAAGTAACAAACATAAAAAAAAATACACTCGCAAACTGTCTTGACTTTTTTTTAATTAAATTCTATATTCATGATTTTATTTTACTCACACTACCACATAACGCATACCCAGTCTATTCGAATGTGTTCTTCATATTACAGCCTAAATTTACCTCCACTACTTCCGAAGGATTCGTGGAACATGATCACGACTCAGCCTTTTTGTGACAATTGTGGAAACATGAGGGATAACAACTTGTATGTACCTAACAGCGAACAAATTGAATAAGTTGTTTTGTGAAAAGTTGCGCCCGCGGCGTTCGCGACGTGTTCGCCTTTTTGCAGCTTATGAGAATCGTATAACAATACCTAATACTCACACAGTAACACACAGCTTGTATTGTACGGATAAAAGGGTAAAAAAAGGTTCTTGTCAATCTCTGGAGGTAAAAGATATTAAATGGGTGTGATTAGATACAAAGCTGTCGTGAAACGAACATTGAGTTAAAATAAATAAATATAGGTAGATACGTGATTCAGGATTAACAAAAAAAACTTTTTGTCATTACTTTAGTTCATTTACTTTACTTTTTAGTTAATTTATTTAGACTAAAGCAACAGTCTGTTAAAGGCAGTTGTCTTTCTAAATTTTTAAGGTATCCTACCTACCTACTCCAAATCCACTTATAAAATTTAATTTAACAATCTCTAGGGCAATAGGTTTTTTTATCATTATCTTCTTTCTTTGTAATTCGGTAGAATCGCTTCGCAACTAAATTCAGTTTGGAACTAGACAGAAATGTAAGTAATCTCGCGTGGAAAAGTTCCCCATTAGTGGTGTAGGTATGAGGATGACCTTGTGCATTAATAATGTCCGTGGCTGTGCGGAGTGCGGCGTTGCGTAGACGAGTGTCCATTCGGGGCGCGGGGCGGGGGCCGCGGCCGCTCGCCAAATATTGACAAAGGTGGAGCGAAACCCGAGCGGGGCTCTGTTTGCCTGTAATTGATGTAATTAGTCGTGTCGCCCAGCTGCCAACGATAAAACCTCCGATCCAATGTTTGAACTGTTAATATGATACTTTTACCAACCGGAAACATCTTTACGGTGTTCTATTCCGACAAATATTGGTCACTCGACGATGCGTGACAGTAAGTCAAGATTACCTGTAAAATCAAGGTAGGTATTTTTTTCTACCAGATGACTGCAAACAATTTAAAAATTCGTTTACGAAACGACAGAAGTAAACAGAAGCTTGTTGCCTCAGTTGTTAAAACAACAAACGAAAATATTCTCTACTCGGGTAAAACATGAGGACTGGTCGAGCAAGGTGCGTGGACAGATCTGCGTCAGATAACAGAATCAGACAACAACCAATACAATATGGGCAGACTTATTGACACGTCATAAATACTTAATAACCGAATCATAACATCCGGTGACGCTGGTTGAATAAAATATCGATTTGGCATTAATATTGTCAAATGTAACTAGAATTTAACGTGGAACAACATAATACATGTAAATAATACATTTGGCGGACTGCATGGGATAGATGTCGCCGACTGTCGCGACGTAAGCAGCTGCCAATCCCTCTGATACGAGCCAATGGAAAATTAACTCTGTATAATACGGCGATTATCCGCGTATGACTTAATACAGCACATACACAAAGGCCATAAGCATTAAAATAGCTAACAATAGCCCGGATTATCCGAGGCTAACCTCCTGATTGCTAACAATGTGTTGTTCAAACCACGTTCGCCATGCTGTCAACATTCTATGGGTATCGATATACACATGCATTTATAAACTCTGCACAATACAAAGTGCGCTTTTAAATACATGCTTGCTGAATATATAACGATGTGATGCTTGTTTGCTAAAAATAATTACAGATGTAAATCGTATTAGTTTCTACGTTTTTTTATAGCGTACCTACCCAATTGAGAGGTACTTTCTTCAGCTAAAATGCGTATTTAGTTTTTATTTTAGTTGATTACAGTTAATTTCTGCAGCTGCTTTTTTTGGAAGTCGGTTAAAAATATCAAAAGTGGACTAGTTAGTTTACCTACTCAAATAACAAAAAACCCACACCTTCGAAAGTTAGCTAGCTATAAACGAACTAGCTTATTTTTTCCCATTATTGGCTATAGTGATGCGTGCTACTTTGACCTTTCAACAAATCTACTCAATAAACTTGGCTGCCTCCGGTTTGTCTTGAACCAAGACAAGTCGGAGTGAATGTGATGGTAACCATTTGAAAAGTGTTTGGAGTGCGTATGCACTTCGATCACTTACCCTTTTGTCGGCTTAGACCGACGAGGGGTTGACTAGCCTGTTTTCTTTTTTAGATAAACCATCTTCTTCTTATCTGACATCTCTTTTTTCAGTTCCTTTGAACAAATAATCGTCTACTACGACATCCTACACACAGCTCTGGGTTTATCCAGTCTTCCTTCGTTATCCTGGTAATTTCTGAAATGCGCTTCCGCTAAACATCAGGACGGCAACCATGCGGTTTAAAGTGAAGGCTCGTGAACTCATTCACTAGAAGTTGGTAAACAGTGTTGATTTTTTAGATTTTTTATTACAATAACATTGTTAATTGTGTGTTTTTACTAAGTATGTACCTATTTCCTATTTTTTTTCTATTAAGTTACGCCGGCACTGTTCTGTTTCTGCATCTTGAGGTCGACTGGTAAAAATTGCCTAAGGCTGACCGGTATAAGTCCGCCTTTGTACAGTGTTTCTCGCTGATGCATAAAGGTTTAATCAATAAATATACCAAACAGTACAAGCACAACTCCTACACCTGGCTAGCCCTGCAAAACCTCCTCACAATACTACTCACCTATACTAAATATTGTTTTAATCCTAAGAATATAATGTTACAGTAATAACAGTGTTAGTAAAGCCTACTAACAAGATTGAGTGATGTAGGGCTAGGCTTCTTAGCGCCTAATGCCGTAAGCACGGCGCCCTGGATGCACTAAGAGCATTAGAGCCCTGTGTCGCACTGGAACTAGGGCTTGAGTATATGATTTCTTTGTACAGATTTACGAGTACTAAGTTCATACGTTCACACCACGTGCTCGTGACTTACATTTCATACTTATATTATAAAGGTGACAGTTTGCGACTGAGTGCGTGTTTGTTGCTTCTTCACGCTCGAACAGCCGAACGGATTTCAATGAAACTTGGTGCACGGGTAGACCATGTCTTGAAATAGCACATAAAATACTTAAATTATATATTTCCCTGGAGTATGTTCTGTTGGGAGAATTTTCTAATATCACGCGAACGAAGCAGCTGGGAACAGCTAGTCCCACATTTGAGTAGAAAATGAAAAACTCCTTTTCTTTAAATTTATTTTTATAAAATCTACCAACGGCTTCTGTATAACACACATTGTACATATTTTATTTTTTCTATATTTTTTCACCCACACTAGAAATTACTCCTGTATCGTGCGTCCGTTCACAAACATGCACCTAAACTCACACACACTAGACACCCAGACCCGGAACAACTATCAGTGGGCCATACAAATATTGGTTCTACACGGGAATCGAACCTGCGACGTGCAACGGAGCAGTCAATCTCAATTTTACGAGAAATTAAAACACAAATCTTGAAAAATTTAAGACATAGGTCACCGGGGTGGTTTTAGTGAGGTAAAAATCCCACACTTCCCGGACTTATCCCCAAAGTCCGGGCGCCATTTGAAGGTTTCCCCTCGACAACAAAAAAAAAGGTACACGTAATCAATTCGGCGTACAATTGCTTGGATTGTAATTGTAACGCCCAACAGTGAGAATTATGTTATGTTCTTGTTATGCAAACTCTTTAAAGGATGTTATGTTATGTTAGTTGGCTATGGCAGTTGACAGTTTGTCATGCTCACTCAAATGTCTCACTGATGGTGGCGCGTGTTTTGGATAATGCGGTTCCCTCCAAAATGGTTGAGCTGAGAGGTTGTATACGAGTCATGTCCGTGAACGGGTGATCTATATTTAGAATTCTTGTTTTTTATTCTCTTTGTTTTATTTACATTGTTTTCACATAATAGCAGCGATAAGGAACATGTAACCGAAATTTTTGTAATACATAAAATGATTGCAACATGCCTGGAACAGTTTGCCTGCTGCGGTCTTCCCGTCCGATTATAATTTAGGTGTATTCAAGGCTAGAGTGAATAGGCTCTTAATAAACTAATAGTGCGCCTCACCATCAACGATTGTATCACTGCTTACCATCAGGTGGGATCGCAGTCAAGCACTAATTTATATAAATTAAAAAAAAGAGTGTCTATGAAGTTTCTTGTACATTCTTCTCCATAAAGATGTACGCTTTGGAATGTGCCTGTAAATGGTTTATTTGAAATAAAATGCTTTGAATCTTTGAATCTTCGATTTAAATGAGTTGACTAACGCTTCTTTCGTTCCCTTGATGGATTTATTGCCAGTTAATACAAACACATTTAAACTATTCCACTTAAATTGTATGTTAAACGAACAGCTGAACAATGTGTGCATTCATGAGTATGACGTACAAACTAACACAATATACAACAGTACAACGTAGCTCATACAACAAAAAATAATAGGGCGCTTACTCCTGACATACAGGCCTGCCTAGTTCGGGAGTCAGAGGCTACTTAAACTGTATCAAACTTATAATTATGTCAATAAAAAAATATTATTATTATTATAAATACTCCTCGAATAAAGAGTTTCATAGAAATCGGTTCAGCAGTGCGAGAGTAAAGAAACAACAATTATACACACTCACTAACATTCGCCTTTATAAATTAACTAGGTGTGATAATTATGTAAAAGTAGTTTATGTTTACAGTTATAAATAAGTACGTATGCTTTCTAGTCCTACTTACATTTAAAACGGCACGGAACGGCACGGCATTGGTTAAGAGATTGGCTGCTGCACTACCTGTAGCCAGTTCGGACACGGAACAAACATTTGTATGGCCTACAGACAATTGTTCCGGGTCTGAGTCTCTTGTGTATATGAGTTTACATGTTTGAGAACGCAGGTACGAATTACGATACATTTCTAGTAAATAGGACTAGAAAGGCAATGTTTCTTTAAAAAACATATGATGATAATGATGATGCCATCTAGCTGATTTTGGCCAAAACGACCGCGTTCTTTGACTCCTCCTGAAGGCTGTGAGCTCAGATGTTTAAAAACATATAATAATAATTTAAAAGTACAAAACGACTACATCGACATCCAAGAAACCTTACAAAGTTATTAATATTTATTGTCGGTAACTAAGACTAAAAGCCTCACAGTGATCACGTCACGTTCATGCACACAATCTCCGAACAAAACAAGGTAAAGAACACATCAGTATAGGTACAAAGACATAATGAAGCTAATCGACATTGATAAATAAATGAATGTCTTTTGTATGAAGAAAACGTATTATACCGCTACACACTCACAATGTGTAGTTGCTACGAACATGTGCTACGGCTACGAGACTGCTACACGCATCTACGAGCTACGGTCTGTGTGTGTAATCATGTATTATAACTTAAGATTTTCTAAATAAAATACACAAACCACATCAAAATTCATGTCATTTTCTTTTTCGAAACTTTGCATTTTTAAGTAAGATACTAAGGGCGCCTTCAAATTAGCCGCAAAACGACGACGACGACAAATGGAGACGGCAGCGCGTTTTTATTTACGGAATTACAAAGCAGTGTGCCGGCAGCGTCCGGCCGCGCTACCGTCGCGCGGCACTTTGCGGCGAATTTGAAGGCGCCCTTATAATATAATAAGTAAGTAAGTAAGGATACCAAATTGCTAGTTATGGTACTACCTACTTTACTAATTTTGGTATACTTGCATTGTACCCCAAGTTACCAAATTCAATCTAGCGCATAGCGTGAGGAGACAGCATAACACATGGCATCACTTAATAGTAGTTCTAAATCATATAGCCTTTTTTACGAAACTGTTTGTACGTTTCTATTTCTTTATGTGTTTATTTATTTAAAGTTCATGTATAGTGGTTGTACATAGGTGGACTTAATGCAACAACATGGCATGAACCTTGAACCTTCTCCCGTGACAAGTGTCGGCATGGCGTTCAGAGTTCCGGCGGAATCTCATGGTTAAATGGCGACAGCGACTATCGCAACCCAGTGCTCGGCACGCCATTATTATGGCGGTAAGTCCCCTCTTTAAGAAATGGCTAAGAGTACAGGCACATTACTGTGTCGAGTCGTTTTGTGACACGACATAGACGAATCAAACCACTCTTTTAAAGCCTACGTCATATAACAACGAGATATGTAGCCAATCAACATCGCCAGAGGGCGCCACGACACGACTCCACACAATAATGTGAACTCTGCTTAAGGGTAAATTAAACGGTGGAGGTATAGGCCACATGAGCCTAAACCTCCTGATGGTAGATGAGAGTGGTGGCCTAGTGGTAACGACCCCAACGTATTAGTTGTAGGTCGTTAGTTGTAACTAACTTATTTCATCATCATTGCTCTCAAAACGATGAAGGAAAACTTCGTAAGGAAACCGGTATGTCCTAGAATCAATTTAAAAATTCGTCGAGTGGAGGTCTGAGTTCCAGCAGTGGGAACATTGTAAAGCTGATGATGCTATGCTATAAATGGGCCATGCTAATGCCGGTGCAGAGCAACAGTTAAGCTAGTTAGTTTAGCTGGTAAACTAAAATACAAATGTAGTTTGCGGCCACAAGTATGAAAAACCGGTCAAGTGCGAGTCGGACTCGCGCACGAATGTTTCCGTGCCGTTATCTTTACAAGTTTTTTTATATATGATTTATTTTATTAAATTTTTAGTATTTTTTGATATTGCGGCAATAGAAATACATCATCTGTGAAAATCTCAACTGTCTGATAGACAAACGGACAGTGGAGACAGTAATAAGTTCCCGGTTTTACCCCACTCGCTCTGGGTAGGGAGAGCGAAAAGGAAGTGTGAGACTTTAACTGACTAAGAGCCAACCAGTAGTGGATGAGCCATGTAGCTAGAGCCACTGGAGCCACCTGTGTTCCTTCAGTTGCCCTTTGCGTCCGAGGGCCGCAGTAACTCTTTTGAACAAACACGCAGCAAATACAAGCTAAGCTAATCTACATAGTTTACAACCAGTTTTATTCTGATCATAAAGATGTGTGTCTGCTGATGTCGTTCCGGAACCGGAATCAAACCTATTTAGTACGCGGGAAATAAGTTGAACCATTTGCTATCATTACGCGGGGATTGAGATCCACCACTTCGATTGAGATCCGAAACTCGGTTACTGCGCATACAAGGTCGACCGTCGTGATGGTTCAACTTGTGTTACGAGGATTATACTCGTACCTAACCGATTTTCGGGTCTTCATCGAAGTGAGGGGCTGCGCGTAACCATAGCCAACGGTTCAACTAATTTGCCGCGAACTATAACAGTGGAAACCTAGATAACTAAATTCAACTCTCATTAGGTAACCTATTCAACTTGTCACTAAACCTAATTTAACTACAATACAATAGTAAATGCAAGTATATTTTGCAAACGACTGCCAACCCACTGCGGTAGTTGATTGAATTAGAATGTACGAGTACTTGCACCTGCATTGAATAATGCCTTTATGTACATAGACATTTTGTCAGGTTAACTGCTCTCCACATCACATTCTTGAAAATTTCAAGTTATTAATTACATAGGTATTCAAACATTATAATAAGAGTATTAACGCGTTTTCCTACGGGGCTTAGCAGAAATTAAAATGACCGGTGGGTTATTAATGGTGATTAAAAAAGCCAAAATAAGTACATACATAAAGAAAGAAGTGTCTTTCCTTTCATAAGCACTTATTTTGACATTTTTTATACCTAAATATACTACACGTATGTAGGTTGAAAGTGATTGAGCAATTGACTGCTGCGTTTCGGGTCCCGGGTTTGATTTTCCACGGAACAATTATTTTTTAATACATAATAGGTTGTGTTCCGGGTCCAGGTGTTTTGTTTATAGGTTTTGAACGTACCCACGATACAGGATTAATTCTTAGAGTGGGGCAAAGTTACGAAATAAATATTAAAATAACATGGTCGGCAATGTGGTCAAAGACATTATTAGCTTAACTTTATTTTTCAGTCATCACGAAATTTACGAGTAAATTTAATGTTTATATGCATTCTAGAACGTAGAAAATATTACCTATATAGTTGGAGTTTACTACTTACGAATTTATTACTCATATCACCGGTTCGATTAACTTAATTACCTATCTACATACTTCATTTAATTGAAAAGTTAGTCCACAGTGTTTAGGTAATTCTTCTATAGCAAGCGAAAGTACTTGAGAAGGCCACGGGCGGCGGCCTTGAAAACTCGGGGCTCTTTTGAAAGCGAACCTTTAGAAAAGAGCTCAATAGACCGTGACGATCATGAACTTACTGCTCGTAATTATTTATTTGTGCAAGAAACATGGTTTTTTTATTAATATTCATAATAATGTAATTTACATAATATCTACTATTATTCTTTTTGTATACCTGTTAATTCAAGGAGATGTCAGCAAAACCGTAGCGTCCCATCAGGGTCGAAGCCAACTGGGGCCATGAGTGGTGCGATAGAGAACCCCGCAGCCCTGGAACGAAGGCAAAGAAGGAACATAGGAGTGGATTTTATTCGTTTCGATGATTTCTCACCTAAAAAAAATACCTATTAAGAAAATCATCATTTTGGAGATAGATACACTCTTTCTGCATAAAGAGTCTTCTCTCCTTTATACATAATTTTCCTGTCTTTTTGTATTTACATAAATACCATATGACGATAGGTGTCCAAATAAAAGGAAACAGGTTCAGATAGGAACTTAGGTAACTATATAGTGAACCTAAGATTGACTTGAAGTTGCTTAAAAAATGATGTATAACAATTTATGTTCCGTCAATTTACAGTTAATAGTTTGTATCAAAGCGTTGAGTCATCTACCTACCTATTAACGTAACCCAATGCTGCACCAATCTCAATTTGAAAGAGCTCAACATCTCTTGCAAATCGTCGTCTTGCTAAAACTTCATTGCACAAAATTTAACCGGAAAACCTGTAGCTACAGCTGTGAATGTATATGTCTTTAGAGATCCTGATTTTCCATTCTTTGCCATTGGTCTGTTAGTTCACAGCCTGGCTTACTGTTCCACTATCAAATAAAGTTAAAGCTGGCTTCTGGCAGCGGCTTCGCCCGCGTGGCAGTAGCTTCTCTTCTCTAGAGGGTGAATTTCGGAAAATCCTTTTTTATTCTTTGTTTATGTTACCAGCTATCTGTATAATCCGGTATTCTATACAATTTCTAGGCAATGTATAGAATACCTAAAACGGACGGACGTATGTGTATTTTATACTTTGTCTAGGTAATCTACATAAATACCGTTAAATTTTAGTCGTTTTAATCCCGCGAAGGGTCAATTCGGTACATGAAACACTATCGGTTTATAAAGATAAAAATGAAAATTAAAGTACACTTTTAAAACTCGAATTAAAAAAATTAAAAATTGATTTTTTACCGAATCGACTCTTCGCGGGATTAAAACGACCAAAATTTAACGGTGTATGTTACCAGCAGTCTGTATAATCCGGTAGAATACCTATAACGGATAGCTAATGTATAAAATATATTATGTATTTTATACTTTGTCTAGATAATCTACATATATAATACCAAATGCGCAGTCGGTAATGTGTGTAAAATACAAGAGCAAGGGTGACGTAATTTTAGGGCACCCGAGTCCCCGACGCGATACTACAAAGTACTTGTAAGCAAATTACGTTACGCTACTTATAATGTAAACAATTTTTTTTTTTATTTATTTAATTATATATACACTGTATTGTACATTGTATTACAATATAATTATATGAAAGGAAACCTTAAATAAAGATCTCATACAATCGGCGGCCTCGGTGGGGTTTTTCAACTCGGTGGGGTTTTTCACGTTAATTTTATTATGTAAGTATATATAAGTACTCAGGTTCTATTTCAAAGTAATTGTAAAAAAAATAACCACTAACCTAACCTGTCCGTGTCGGGGTACCCCACAGGGCAAATAACGATTCAATTTCTTCCATGCCACAGGTTGTATAACATTGATAATTATAGACCAAAATATATTAATTTTATACATTGCCGGTGGACTATACAATCCTAGGCATTGTATACATTTCCTAGGTAAAGTATGTAATGAACAGTAATATTCATAATATTTTATACATTGGCTGGACGGCGCAGGTATTCTACACATTGTTTTGTATAGAATACCTGAATTATACAGATTGCCGGAAACATATTATCATAAAAGAAAACTGAAAATTTTCAGCATTCTAGGTCCAAGGG
This sequence comes from Leucania comma, assembly GCA_958295575.1. NCBI lineage: Eukaryota > Metazoa > Arthropoda > Insecta > Lepidoptera > Noctuidae > Leucania > Leucania comma. The sequence goes on from OY282469.1 coordinate 11,604,783, forward strand.
CTTGGGCTGGGCCTCTTGATCAGTCAGTGAGTGAGCCAGGACTTAGTCTTTTGTATATAGATAACATCAAAGTACATGATATTAAGTTTAAATATAACTTATAATGATTACTTACACGATGATACCCAAGCATGGACCCTAGTCGCAGAAAAATGCCGTGAACATTTTTTTACTCACATAATATCTACCTACCCACATAAAATGCATACCCATATAATAATGTAAATAAGTATAATAACCAGAATGTTTACAAAAGACCGTGATGAACTCATAAGCGTAAATAATCAAGCTGAATACTCAAACAGATCTGCATTATGTTGTCGAGATCCGGACATGGACCGACAAGGGCGGGGATTAACAGTGCCAAGTCATTCGGAAGAATTGTTTAACGCTGTCCAAATAGCGGCGAATGGAACGCAAAAAGACCCACTAAGCAGATAATTTTCGATAGAGGCAGCTTATGAACCGTCAATCAACTGTGTGTTGTGTTGAATGAAGATTTCTTCGAGGTGAGGTTCACAATACTGCCATTGATGTCGTGGCTTATTGAAGAGTCTGCGTTAGGTGCGCACTCGCTCGACCGGCAGTTCCCTACTCGTCAAATATGGACATTTGCTCGTAATCGTGTACCTGAAAGTATAGGTCGATAGTCATCAAGACCGGTTTTTAGATAGAATAACTAGATGCGGGATTATTCGAAAGAGTCACTGCGTCCCTGGAACAGAAAGGGCAACTGAAGGATCATAGATGGGGTCAGTAAAAGTCTGACACGACCTCTCGCTCCACCCAGTGCGTCAATAGCAAATTTAAAAAAAAAAATAGAACACCTTTTCCATTTTGTTTTGCCCTTAAGTTTGTGCCAAATAAGTTTATTTTTCTTCTTTCCTTGTTACACTTACTCTCATTGTTTGAGGAAATCACAGCAACGACAGAATAATGAATAGATAACAATAGTTTAAATAGACTTGCAAATATTTAGGGTGCCACTGCCCCTTCTATAGAACTTACAAGTTTAATTAATGAACACCTTGTATGTCCGTTTGCAGGGGTGACCACGACGCATAGTACCTAATCGTTAAGTAAGCTCCGCCTCAGGCGGGTGCCCATCAGAGCGAGATAAGGGCGTAAATCATGATTGCATGCAACAGTCGCTGGGCGCACTTAATTGACAACCTAATACGAGAAAACTTCAACCTACGTTAAGACAGTTATATTTTTGACTTTTGTGCAGGCAGTTACATTTTTTTTTCGAGATGCGAGACATGGCATCAAGAAACTACATTATTAGCGCAGAGGTTAGGCGATTGGCTGCTATGCTGCGAGACGCGGGTTCGATTCCCGCACGGAACAAATATTTGTAGGCCTATAGATTGTTGTTCCGGGTCTTTACATGTTTATATTTTACATGTTTGTGAACACACTCACGATACTGAATTATCCTATAGTAGGGCAAAAATAAAAACGAAAATAACCTAAACATTTTGGCCACCACTCCATACACACCATACCATATAAATGATATTTATTTTGTAAGTAGGTTTTAAAAACACTTTTACACGTCAAAACGAATCGTGCACATGAATGAGGTTTAAAAATAAACTAAATGTTTGTGGTTCAGAAAATTAAGAGAACAATCTTAAAAGAAATAACTTTGCTTTGATAATCTTTAAGGAAAGCGTTATCAACTGGGATTTTGAAAATTCATCCCCTAAAGGAATTTTTTGCTGATTGCTTGGACTTGTGTTACCCAGTCTCTGGGTTATGGAGGTCAGATAGGTAGTCGGTCCTTAATTCTTTATTGTACACCAAAACAACATACCTATAACAAAGTGGATACAAAGTTTATGTACATAGGAGAGCCTAACTCAAAGTTGAGTTTTCTTCCAGCAAACCTTTGAGTGATAGAGATTACAATAGAGGGTAGGATCCAGTGTCCACAAAAAATAGGAATTAAATAAAACATAAACATGCCACACAAAAATACAAACATACCTATATATATTAAATATATAAATATACAACCATATTTTAGTATATACGAAACCTGAATATAGACTGTACAGAATCACTAACTGAATGGATTCCAATAAGTAGTTTTAAAAAGAAAATATTTAAAAAGGTCACAAGCTAGATACTACCGACACCAAGTACAACACAGGTCACGGAAGGTCATAGCAGGTATTAGACGCCAGCAAACAGCTGGGTGTCAGTGCATAAAAAACCCCTCAGTCGCCTGGATGGCCCGGTGACCATGTATTTTTGCTGACATAACAAGCTTATTACTCTGTGATTTTTCATGATATGGTTTTCAAATTCTGTACATAGATTCTTCACATAAAAATACAAGACACGTGAATCAGGTTTCGCATATACTAAAAAATAAGGTTGTATATATTTAATATATATTAGTATAATTCTAGTATCCAGCTGCAACCAATAGGACTGGAAGCTGGAAGCCAACCAGACAGCAAAGTTTGATGGAATATCGCATTTTTTAAATTAGATACTTCCTTCTGTTTTTAAGTTGTAACACAGTTTAAAATAACTCTTACTCGTTTTATTAAATGTGTTACTATATAATTTGTATCTGATATATGTAAGTGTAATCAGTGTAATTGGCATTTTTGTCGTTCTGATTGAAATAAATAAATCATAGGGCTCCTGAATCTTGTTCGTTATAGTCGAGTTATGGTCACGGCTTATTAATTGTTTAATGTTAAATACCATACAGTCTACTTACACATAAATTCAAGTCAAGACAGACGACATCAGATAAAAAGAGAGAGAAAAAGGATAGACATATTTTATCTTCCTAAGCAACACATACTTACCTGGCAAACAAATAGACGTAAACTAAACGTTAATATAATTTCCCATTACAATTCTTTTTAGACGAGACACCATCTAATGACTTTTCCCGCTCAAAAGTGGAGCGCGTATAAGACTTTTAGTAAATAAAACCCACCTATGTTCCTTCAAGTTCGCTAAGTTCCTGTTCCGGACTTGTGCGGAGGATTCGCCCGGGTGTCGCCACTGTGCGGAACACCCGGAGGACACGGTGGAGCACACTGTAGAGGTGTGCCCCGCCAGGGCGGAGCATCGCCGTGTCCTCGTGGGGGCGATCGGCGGCAGCGATCTCTCTCGCCGGGTCTTGGTTCAGGTCATGGTCCGTAGTGAGGAGGTATTCCAGGCGGTCGCAAAGGAGGAGGCCGACCGCATCAGGCAGAGGCAACGGCGCGCTAACCCCAGCCGCCGCCGGGATTCCGATCCCGATATCCGGCCACCGTAGGCGCAGGCTTGCGGACGGCATGCAATGGGTAGCACGCTGTCTGATCGTTCGGTAACCGACGGGATCAAGCCCAAGTCGTCGACGGTGCGTTCTGTTCCCGCGCGCCTCAAGGAACTGTCAGCACACCGAAGAGCCTGCCTGCTAGCTGCAGGCAGGCAGGGTCGAAGCCTACTGGGGTCATGGGTTAACTTCTATGAAGGAACGGGGTAGGTTTTTAGTCGGTAAGAGTCTGACGCTACTTCCCGCTCCGCCCAAGGGCGGGATTTGTCATTGGATGATTTTACCTACCATAAAAAAACCTACTTTCCTTCAGTCACCCTTTCCGGTCTAGGGTTTGCTACCAGATATTCAGAAACATAGTATAATGTTTTCATAGAAATGGAACTTCACATTCGAAACGATAAAAAATATGATCAAGTCATCATCAATCATCACTTACAAAAAATTCAGTTTTTTTACTTTTATGGTTTTCTTCGGGACTGTATTTTGAGGTTTAAACTCAATATAATTAGTGCCTAGATCTTTGATAAAATTACTAAAACATCTAACAAAATGATTGTTGCCTTTTTTAATTTGTCCATGAACTAGTAGAGACGCTTGCGGAATAATTTCTCCACCGCTATAGACGGTGCTCTACTACTTGCCGATATAAATAGGCAATCAATTCATCAATCGTCAGTTACAACCGGACTTCCTCACAGGACTTACCTACCAAGGAAGTACAACAACAATCATGAGAGTGCTTCTAGTACTTGGTGTGTTGTGCCTAGTGGCAATATGCTCAGGAAAAGAGGCCGACCGCGACGACCAAGCGGTGGCCGCCTCGCACCATCACGAGCACGGCGGCGGGCATGACCACCATGCGCACCACCACCACGACCATGGCGGCCACGGACACAAGGGCCACAAGGGACACCACCACCACCACCACGGCGACCACGGTGAACACGGCAAGCACCACCATGGTGGACACCACCACGAGCACGGCGGCGGCCATAAGAAGCACTGGGATGAGCACGACCACCACGGAGACCACCATGAGCATGGACACCACCACAAGGGCGGCAAGCACGGACACCACGACTACCACGATAAGGGCGAGCACATCGACGGCTACCACAAGCAGCACCACAAGGATCACTTCCACAAGGACCACCACTTCCACGACGGCCACCACCACGAAGGCAAACACCACAAGCACCACCACCACCACGGACACCACGACAAGCACGGAGGACACCACAAGAAGGGCGGTCACCACGACTCCGGCCACCACGAGGGACACCATGGCAAGCACGGCCACCACGACAAGCACCACTACGACGAGGACCATCACGGACACAAGGGACACCACGGACACGAGGGACACCACCACCACCACCACGACCATGGCAAGAAGGGCGAACACGAAGACCACAAGCACTGGGGTCACCACCACGGCAAGCACTGATACCTCTCTGCATCCTCATTGTTATGAATTATTACTCTTAAGAATGGATGTTGTTTTTGTTGTTGTTCTTATTTTTATACAAAGTAAATAATTTTCCATAAATCTGGTTCTTTTCTCTCCCCTGACTCCTTTAATATTTTTAACCTTGGCAACGTTATGATTAATCGCAACAAAATGAGTTAAAAATCAAAAGGTCGACACAGTAAATAGATTAAGATGATAATTAATTAATGTTAGTGTTAGCTACTCATTACCATTAGTGATTGATTGCTATTTTCATACCTCGCTCACTAGCACGTGTGATAGCGCGCGCCACCGAGTGGTTTGCCAGTTTATCTTATTAGGTAGGTAAAAGATAATTTAGCAATTATATACTACCAATAACCTGTTTATCCCTTTAGTAACATTTCATTGTCTAGATTTTGCAAAGATTTTAAGAATAACACGCCATCGCAATCCTTTTTATTCTGACAATTCAAAATTTAAGTATCTAATCATTGGAATAATACGGTCAAGGACATAATTCTAAATATAATAATAGCACAGCATCAAAATGAAGAAAGACAGAAAAAAGCAATTTGTTTGTGCGAAATGACGCATTCTTAAAATACTCGTAAGTTCACAATCATACTCCATATCATTTCGATGAAAAATATGAGTCAAATCCATAAATGAAGAACATTTACGAATATAAACCAACTACACCGTTGGGGTGCTACTAATTAGAGATAGGTTCCCTAAAACCTATGATGATGAAATCCTTCCTTTTTAAAGGTATAGTTAACACCTTTAGCAGAAGTAAGGGATACAAAAAAAGTAATAGGGTAAAGGGCAAGTTAAGACGCTACAGCAATCACACACGGATTTACAAGTAAATCTATTAAAAAGGCTAGTGTTGTGAGTTGTGTCGTCGTCAGAAAGCAGAAGTAAGTTCTTACTTTTGATCATTTTGTTTATTACTTAGAAGATATAGTAGTTATTATCTTTGAAGACAGACTATATGTCACATTCAGCATTACCTGTCGTTGTGATTATTGGTAGTCGTCAATTATATTTTTGCCTATAGTTTTAGAATGTACCTATGTATTTAAATCTATCTGAAATATAGCAGTATTAGATATGTATCTATTGTAATATTTTATATTTAGATAATATTAGTACTGTCGTACCAGTAAACAACCCCTTTACTTGTCCAAGCCTAGTGTCCTACTGTCCATTCCAGCACGCCTAGCCAAGTTACGACCGTTTTGTGTCGAATCTCTTTCCACAAACGATAATGCCGCAGCTTAAGAACGATTATACCATTATACCATAAAACTACAGGATTTAGCGATGAACATTGAAACGATTACATTTCATTTTGTCATTTTGAAAGACGTGAACCTGGCTACGAATTTTGTAGAGAAATATGCCATACATTTTATTAGTTTTTTAATACCGTTAACGATTGTAAATTATATATCAACTTGACTTGGCCTGCAGATTGCCTGGAAGAGATCGCAAAACGCGATAAGGCCGCCCATTGTATATAGATGTATATTTTTTTTTTCAATCTACACGTCCTTTTATTGCAGAAACAAAAGAAACTTAAATATTTATACTAAGTATTTATACTAAACCTATGTACATAAAAACTAAACTAAGAATGTATACTAGACCTAACTATGTACAAATATAATACAAAAACACCAAATACACTCAGGCGTCGAAGTATTCCTCCGCATCGCTGTCATCCGGAAACGTACCTAAAAGACTGGCAGCATTGCCACGTTGAATGGCAATACTGATTCTTTGGGCAAAGAATGAGCCAGCCCTCGGGTCACGCAAAGTGTCGATCAAGCGATGTGAAATTTCCTTGAAAAGGATACGCGCACTCGGACCCCATGACCCTATGTATATAATTATGTGTTTTAGTTTTCTTTTTATATATTTTTAATGGTGCATAATAAAGTGTATATTACATAAATAAATAAAAGATGTCATTCGATAGTAAAGAGTTCTACAGGTCAACAAGTTCTAATGGAGCGACGTTCTGACGTCATCAGAATTTCAGACGAGTGCGTGCGTGACATGCAAATCTTATCACGTAACCGATCCTTTTACCGTATTCATACCGTGTTTACGCTGAAATGATTAAGTTTCTCTATTATTTTATATTTAATCTTATTAATAAAGTCCGTACTATTTATTCAAGGGCATCACACTTCTTCACGTTCGAACGGCTGAATTGATTTCGATGTAATTTAATGCACAAAGGTAGACCATGTCCTGAAGAGCATAATAGGATATTTTATATATTGACGATGAGTTTTATGTTTTTTTTTTGTGTATATTTGATGGGTCTGAGAATAGGTCGTACGTTATTTTTACGCTCCTACCTCCATCCTCAACTTTTTCTTTGATGAATTTATATAGCAGAACAACATTTGCCGGATCAGCTAGTTGGATTTTATTATTAGGTAGTTACACTTTTTTATTGTGTACACCTCTGGAATTAGCATGTTCAAGCGTATCCTATCGGTTGAACACAGAGTACTTGCTTCTTTTTGTCCTGTTTTTGTTTCTCCAGTAACCTTGTTTATTTCAGCGTCCTGAAAATCTTGTTTCATACTTTATCAGAGTCATTTTTGCTGTCGTAGTAGGATTTTAGTTTTTTTAGTTCTTATTATATAAACTATTTTGGTGATATATCACTGTGCTTCTATTCTATTTATTTGCAAAAGCTACGATACCAAACACGGTACCTATTATATAGTTATTATCATTCTTGACATTGAATTTTTTGACCGCTTGAGGACGCCGCCACATTGAATGTTTGATGATATTTTTGATAAGTACTTGTGAAGCCCATTCCAACGATATCGAACCTAGTGTATTTATGGTAACGTCTTTGTTTTAACACAACACTTTTTATCCACTAGGTTTGGTGGTACATTGAGTTTTGTGACATGTAGCCTATGTTCAGCGGACATAGGACGGTTCTAACGATATCTCACAGTCGAATTCCGATAAATAGTTTAGGAGCTATGACGGAACAGACGAATATATATACATAGCCTGTAAAAATCATTACTATCCTTTGGCTTGGACATAGCCAGGTAAAAAGAGAGAGAATACATAATAAGATCATGTCCTTAGCCGCGTCCACCAGTAGCGCACCCCGCCCGGCAAGACTTGGTTTGCCTGAAGATTTTCCCGTTAGATACCAAACCTACTTACCTATAAGACGCCACTCTGAACGTGTTCAGTGTTCAGTACTGATGAGGTCATTGTAAACGCCTTCGGAAAATTCGCCGAATATAGGTGCATTTATAAGAGTACCGAAAATACTGTGGCCTTTACAGCTAGGCGTCGACGGAGCGACGCTCACCCACGGCTTCGCACCTAGCGAGGACGCGAGGGCTAATTACAAGTTTATTTTATAAATTAGTGTCCATTTATATCATTACTATTGAATTAACAGAATTAGAATATTTCGATATCGATCATTTCGTTGCCATGCCTTTTTTTGAGGTGGGAAATCATGTAGGTAAATACTTATTTCTCCCGCTCTGGGTGGAGCGACAGCGAGTGTCATAGACTTTTACTGACTAAAACCTACCTGTGTTCCTTCAAATGCCCTTAATCATGCAAGGTTACGGTAACTCTTTCGAACAATCCCGCAGTCCTAGCAGGCCTCTTCAGTTTGCTGACGTCTCTTTGAAGCGCGCGTGGAAACACCGCGACGTCGACTCGGCCTTGTTCCTTACTGGACGGCCGGTCGGTAAACTACCCGCTGCTCGCCGTTGACAACTGGGGCTCGGTCCCTGCCGGACGACCGACGGCTTGCGGAATTATTTCACCACCGCTATAGACGGTGCTCTACTACTTACCGATATAAATAGGCAATCAATTCATCAATTGTCAGTTACAACCGGACTTCCTCACAGTACTTACCTACCAAGGAAGTACAACAACAATCATGAGAGTGCTTCTAGTACTTGGTGTGTTGTGCCTAGTGGCAATATGCTCAGGAAAAGAGGCCGACCGCGACGACCAAGCGGTGGCCGCCTCGCACCATCACGAGCACGGCGGCGGGCATGACCACCATGCGCACCACCACCACGACCATGGCGGCCACGGACACAAGGGCCACAAGGGACACCACCACCACCACCACGGCGACCACGGTGAACACGGCAAGCACCACCATGGTGGACACCACCACGAGCACGGCGGCGGCCATAAGAAGCACTGGGATGAGCACGACCACCACGGAGACCACCATGAGCATGGACACCACCACAAGGGCGGCAAGCACGGACACCACGACTACCACGATAAGGGCGAGCACATCGACGGCTACCACAAGCAGCACCACAAGGATCACTTCCACAAGGACCACCACTTCCACGACGGCCACCACCACGAAGGCAAACACCACAAGCACCACCACCACCACGGACACCACGACAAGCACGGAGGACACCACAAGAAGGGCGGTCACCACGACTCCGGCCACCACGAGGGACACCATGGCAAGCACGGCCACCACGACAAGCACCACTACGACGAGGACCATCACGGACACAAGGGACACCACGGACACGAGGGACACCACCACCACCACCACGACCATGGCAAGAAGGGCGAACACGAAGACCACAAGCACTGGGGTCACCACCACGGCAAGCACTGATACCTCTCTGCATCCTCATTGTTATGAATTATTACTCTTAAGAATGGATGTTGTTTTTGTTGTTGTTCTTATTTTTATACAAAGTTTAAATAAGATTAGAATTACCCTTAATACCCAAAATCTGGTTCTTTTCTCCCCCTGACTCCTTTAAATTTTTAGCCTATTAATACTCTAAATAAAATGCGTTAAAAAAACAAAAGGTCCACAATAAATAGATTATGTTGATAATGTTAGTGTTCTATACATTTCCATTATTGATTGATTGCATATTTCCTTACCTCGCTCACTGCCATCTGATACTGCGCTAGTTTATATTATCATGTACAAGAAAATTTAGTAATTGTTCACTTGTTCTTCTCTTTCGTCATATTGCATTAACTAGATTTTGCAAAGATTTTGAGAATGACACGCTCGTAACAATGACTCGCAATTTCTTTTGTTTTGACATTTCAAAATTGAAGTGTTCATTGGGATATTAGTGTAAATTTGAAAAATTCTAAACATTATTAGAGCACAGCATCAAAAAGAACCAGATTTCTAAACCAGCTACACTGTTGGGGTGCTACTATTATTAAAAGTACCCACAATCTTACATATGGTGATGCAACCCTTCCTTTTGAAAGGTAAACTAATATACTTAACACCTATATCAAAAAAAGGGACACAAAAAAAAAATTAGGTCAAGTAGTGAAGCCTCATCTCTTTTTTAGTTAAAAAACAAAGACATTACAGCAATTACACACAGATTTACAAGTATATTTATTCAAAAGTCTAGTGTTGTGAGTTGTGTCTTCGTGATTCAGAGAGCAGAAGTAAGTTCTTACTTTTGATATCTAATTTTGCTGCAATAACATATGTATGGTTTTAGCACTTACCTATAAGATACGGGCATATTTATTATATCTTTGAAAACCAACTACATAGATACCACATTCAACATTACCTGTGGCTGGGTCATTTATATTTTTGACTACATACTTTTAGTAAGTATGTATAAATGTATCTATTATTTAGCACTAGCGATCCGCCCCAGCTTCGCACGGGTGCAATGGTGATATTAAATGTATTACGCATGTATTATATTATATATACTGTTAAATTTTGGTCGTTTTAATCCCGCGTAGGGTCGATTCGGTACATGAAACACTATCAATTCGTAAAGATAAAATTAAAAAATAAAGTACTTTTTTTTTAAACTCTAGTTAATATCCGCATGTACGCAATTAATTTCTTTAAGTAAACGAGTCAATGACCTTGTAGGTAGTTGTCGGTCGTTGCGTACTAACTATCTACAGTTCATTAGCCTCGCTCAGCTGACGTTTACTTGAAGAAATTAATTTCGTAAATGCGTAAACTAATTCGAGTTTTAAAAAAAAGTACTCTATTTTTCATTTTTATCTTTACAAATCGAGTGTTTCATGTACCGGATCGACCCTCCGCGGGATAAAAAGGACCAAAATTTAACGGTGTATAAAACTTCCTCTTGAATCACCCTATCTATTAAAAAAAACGCATCTAAATCTGTTGCGTAGTTTTCAAGATCTAATCATACATAGGGACAGACAGCGGGAAGCGACTTTGTTTTATACTATATAGTGATACACTTTATTATGCACCATTATAAACATATAAAAAGAAAATTAAAACACCTTTGTGTATTAAATTTACACAAAAGTAGACCATCTCCTGAAGAGCATTATAGGATACTTTATATCTTGGCACTGTAATAAGTTCCCACGGGATAAGCTTCAAGTTTCACGCGTGTGAAGCTGTCGGCCAGCTAATCTAATGTTTAAAAATCTCATGTCACAGTGTGTATGTAGTGTATATATTACGAGTATATAGTGAACGCCTTCGGAAAATTCGCTGTCGCGAGTGTAAATGACTGGTGCATTTATAAGAGTACCTATACAAATGCGCTGAAAATACTATGCTCTTTTTGCCAAAGCCACCTAAAAACAGACAAACAGATCAGTGGCGTGGCTAGTTGTGGGCGAAGCGGCTGCTCGCCCTCGACTTCGCACTTTTCGTGTATCCAATAGTTGGGTTGACAAAAAATCACAATTTTTTTTAATTAGTGTTTATTTATAACATTACTATTGAGTTAATAGAATTATAAATTTTGGTATCAATCATTTTGTTACCATCCCTTTTTATACCCGACTACGGCAAAGTCAAAGGAGGGTTATAATTTTGACAGGCTATGTATGCATGTATATACGTATGTTTGTATGTATGTGAGTATGTTCATCTGTTCCCTCATAGCTCGTAATCTTCTTATCGGAACTCAACATATGAGGGATCGTTAGAACCGTCTTAATCATTCACTGAACATAGACTATGTGACGTGTTACAAAACTTAATGAGTCACCCTCTAGCGGACAAAAAGTAATGAGTTAAAAAATAAAAATGAGATAAATACGTCGTGTTTGGTATCATTTGAAAAGGCTTCACTTGTACATTTCCAAAAGTATTTCCAAAGGAGATTGTTCAAAAGCAGTCTCACAAAGTTGCATGAATGAAAATCAAATTAATATATAAATTATTTGCTTATTTTTTTGCAAGCTTTTCACTTCAGGAATATTGTTTTCGTATCCGGAATTATGATTTTAAGATAAACAGTAAATTAACGATTGCTAGTTGACATTTTCGTATAAAGTCATTGTCAAGCTAGATGACAGACGGACCGGCCGATAGGGATGGCGATTATTTATTTATTACTACTGCACAAAATCGATTTTTAAATCTATTCGAATCGATCTATTACTGAATTGATTCTTTAGACCAAGTCTAAAGAATCGATTCAGTAATAGATTTTCTAAAGAGTAAGGGAATAATCGAGTACAAAATCAATTAAATAATATTTTTGGTTGTAATCCGATTACGTATAATACCTAGTAGTTGTATTCTGCACGTAAAAACATTGGAGCTCGTTTTCGAGTTTCTAAAATCGATTTAATTCGAATTTATTAATTGTTTAAGATCGATTTAAAAAATCAATTCACTTGACCTATAAAATCGATTTCAGTTCGCATCCCTAAATCCCTAAGCCGGCGCGGCGCCTACGGAAGCCATATTTGCTGTTTATGTGTTGATTGAGAATTTCTCCACTTAAAAGTAATAATTACAAATTCTTTGGTGTGTTTGTTTTAAACAACGTAGCGGGTTTTTATGTAACTTACGACGGGACGTTTTATATCTACTTAGTTGTGTTTTATTACGCCTGAACGTTGTGTTTTGAGTCTTACAAATGATGTCATGTCGATGCTTGATTCTGATCACGGAATACAGAAAGAACATAGTATTTTGATCAACCGATACTGGTGGTAATGAGAAACAGATGTGTCAATTGTATACTTTTGACACCGAGAAATCACCCGCAGCATTCCTTGGAACAAGCGTCTACGACGATGATTACTATATTGGATATCTCCTACTGAGGTAAGTTTCACTGTATATTACTTCTAGATTATCAGACAAGCCAGCATACTGTACTTATGAAAAGGTAACAACCTGTAAACTTATTGCAGTGCAACTTATAATGAGTATTTTATTATTATGGTCAGACTTCGCCTGCCATTTTATTTTTTAATAACTAATCTAACAATGATCCTCTGAAACTTGGAAAACTGCATGAATATCTGTTCAGTACTATTTGAGTTTATCATAATCATAACGACCAACAGAAACAGTGAGGAACTTTGTTTTATAATATGTGAGGATTGGTTTATAACCTGAATTAATATTTCAGAAAAACAGCGGCATTAAGAAATATTTTCTTTTATTTCAGCTTTCATCAGAAAGTGTTCTTTGTACAGAGTGTATGGTAATACTTCAAGATCGAGCAAACACACATTGATGGAGAAAATATCATACCATTGCCTGCTTTTGGTCACAGAAGTATATGCTTTTTTTGTGGACTATTTTATGTGCATTAAGAACACACGCTGTGAGATCTGACTGTCAAGAAAGGAACATTATACTAAGAAGGGTTCCACTGCGCTTGGTAAATATTTTTTGATTTACACATATTTCTAAAATGCTGATATTTTTCCCACTAATAACAATATAATCTTAACATAGTTCCTGGTAACCATTCCACTTAAGACTTCAATAACCATAGCCCTATTATCTTTATTTTCATATGTTGCAATAGTCTCCCAACAACCGCGGGTTGTCCTTGAGTGCAAAGCATAGCACATACAGGGATGATCGTTGGTTGGTACCATGTCCCATTAAAAATGTCCAAAGGGCCTCTGCGAGTTGGTTCAGCTCCTCATACGCCTTCTAAAGGTTCAGAACCCAAGAGTTCTTGAGATATACTGACCCATATAATAATACTGTATTAGTAGTACATTCACCAAGCCGCCCTGGGCCCGCGTGGTGAATTACGGCCCATTCCCTCTCTTAGAGAGGAGGCCTGTGTCCCAGCAGTGGGAACATTAAAAGGCTGATGATGATGATGAGTATTACAGTACAGATGTGAGACACACAGAACTGTTAGGTGTATCGACACTTGAAGGAGGTCAATGTCCAACAGTGGACATCTTTCAGCTGAAACGGTAATGCTGATATTCCATATTATTTTGTTTTGATATTGAATAGTTAGTATGTCAATTTGTTATTTTATAGGTTTCAAGATTGGAAAGAGTGTGTTATTGGGTGGCAGCTTATAGACTTCTCTATGAGATATCAAAACCACCAAGACATTAATCGCCCCATGCTGCCAGAAGTAGGAACAAGTGGAGAATCTAATATACCTGCACCGCCACCTCTTCCGCATCATTCCTGTGAACCTTCTCCAGCAAGATATAAAATAACATCATCAGTAGACAGACGAGCTGCGAATACAGTTAATCATTGCATATTTGTTGACTGTTTCCTGCTGCCATAAAGGAGCTTGTACTTTAAAATCACAGGTTTTATATACTACCAGGAGCACCAATATGTAATTATCACTTATATCATGGTCAGTGGTTAATTCCCTCACAGTTAAGAGACTTTACTGGTATACAGTTGACCAGACAGTTTCTACCGATGTATTAGGGATTTAATCACCTAACCATAGAAGATGTTGCTTCAAGAAACTGCATTAAATACCTAAAGACTACCAACACTTCATAATGGGATATATTGAAATTAATAAATAATCCATCTGACTGAGGTTGTCGTTTTATTTAGATATTGTCACATCAATGTTGCAAGACCATAAAAGCATTTATTTTACGTTTTAATTTTTAATTTGCAGCTGTTCCGTTTTGTTATTAACTAACATTCATGTTTTGTACCTACATTAGTGATTGTGGTTATTTTAGAAGTTGCGAGTAGGTTAGACATAGTTTGTAGGTTATCTCCGTTTTTGTTTAATTACTTGAAAACTCGGGTATTTGTGTGAAAATGAACACTTTTATTTAATAGTATATAAAGCGTTCTCTATAATAAATAAATATTTATTGTATTTCAACTTGAGACGGATTTCCATACATTGTTGGTCATGATCCTTTAAAGTGATGCCCTCTAGCAGACAAAAGTCATGTCCTAAAAAAGCTTTAATATAAATACACCGTGTTTGGTATCATTTGAAAGGGCTTCACTTATATTATCATCAAAATTCAATGTAGCGTCCTCATGCGGTCAAAAAATTCGATGTCAAACACAACAATTTAACACCAAAATAGTTTAAATAATAAAAGATAAAAAAAAAACTAAAACCCCAATACAACAAAAAAAAAGACGCTGAAAAAGTTTGAAACGAGATTTTCAGGATGCTGAAATAAACAAGGTTACTGGATAAACAAGACTAGAACAAAAAGAAAAGCCGAGTCACACGTTATTAGTGTTACGGGTGATACCTATACCTGAAAATCTTGTTTCATCGTTTTTTTTTTTTTTTTCTTAGTCGGGTATTAGTTTTTTTTGAGGTAATGATATTACTTATTTCTCCCGCTCTGGGTGCAGTGAGAGCGAATGTCATAGACTTACTAAAACCTGCCTGTGTCCTTTCAATTGCCCTTAGCCATCCAAGGTCACGGTAATTTCGTAATAATCATATAATAATCTTCGTTAGAAAAATAAGCACCTCTATAAATCTAATATTGAACTCGATGTAAACTATAATCGACGCCGGAACATAACTAGACTGATACTACCCTACACAAACTTAAAATTTATTGTGAAAAGTCCATACTCAAGGCTAGCTAACATATTTAATAAACTACCAGAAAATTTAAAAACCGTACCACATACCAGTTGAAATCTCTGTTAATAAAAAAAAGCTACTATACCGTAATAAATTATAATAATAATATTAATTGGAACCGTTATAATATAATGTAATTATTTTTTAACGTAAAATATACAGTGCCCTTACAGGGTGCATTGTAATGTATGCTTAATATCCAGTGTTTTTCATGTCAGCAAATAAACAAACAAATAAAATAAATAAAAAATCTTTCGAACAATCCCGCAGTCGTAGCAGGCCTCTTCAGTTTTGCAGACATCTCTTTGAAGCGCGCCTGGAAAACAACGCTTCGTCGGCTTGGGCTTGGTCCTTACTGGGCAGCCGGTCGGTCGTTGCTCGCCGTTGACAACTGGGGCTCAGTCACTAAGAGACGGCCGACGGCGAGTTACCCATTGCTTGTCCTCTGCGAGCCCGCTCTGGCTTGGTGGCCAGAGATCCTCTTGCAGCGCCGGCGGCGGCGGCGGCTGGGAAGACACGGTAGTGGGGCAGACTTACACCGTATGCTCCATCATTTCCTCTGGGCGAGCCACACAATGGTAGTTTCATCATGCAGCATCCGAAACATGCCTCCCAAAATACAAACTTACTTAAAGACCTGAATTAGGCGGAAAGTGGCCTCACTTTCCGCCGTAACGCCCCTGTAGCCAATCCTCAAGGAGGAGACTTATCGCCACGATTGTGCCATTCCGCTATGATATTCCACCACAACTCTGTCTACTTTGCCACGATGTATTTTTCAAAATTATGAAAAAATAGCCTTGCTGATGCACCTTGGCCCACATCTCAATTAGTCCACACTACGCCCCTGAAACAGATCATTGAACTCAAATAGAAAATCAATGGAGTTTAAATACCTACGTAGTATAGTAAATAAGTAACAATGCGGAACGAAAGGTTAGATCTTATAAAAAGCAAAGTTAATCGTTAATTTGTTTTAGTGCCTATTTATTTGGGGTGGGTTGGCAGGTTGTGCTGATATTCCAATAAGCTTTCATAATTTTAGGTGGCATATCATGAATCCCACTCTAGGCTAGAGTGAAAGTGCGTGTCAGACTATTACAGACTAAAACCCGTCGTGTACTTCAGTTCCTCTATTCGTTCTAGAGACACAGTCATTCACTCTTCCTAACGTTCCAACATAATTTCGTTAGAGGTATATATTACATTTTCCTTTAAATCTGGGAATCGAATCTAGGACATCGTAGGTACCTGTACCTAGGTTAATAGGCTAATGATTAAATAAAATGCGAATATTGAGTCAATAAAATGTATATTTTGTGCAGAGGTGTACCTACCCAGGGACCGCAGCTAAATAATAATAGCCATCGGTCTTCAAGTAAGCAACGGTAGCCGAGGTCGATTAGTGAATAGGTATCCACTACATACCTTACGAAACCCCTCTGTGCCACGGAATATAATTGTTGTCCGTTGTTGGCCGTTGGTCCTGGCTGTCACTGGATTCTGGTTTTTGGATACTGAAAATCTGACAACCAATTTTGCCAAAGTAGTACCCAGTAACCCAGTTAATGGGTCGTGGAAGGTAGTGACTCCATGTAAAATACAGGTATCTGGTCAGACTGGAAGTCGAACCTGTGAAAAGTCTTGGGAAAAAAATCTAGACCGATTAATTGATTGGTAGGTGGTATCCATCCAGGTTAGCAAAGCAAAAATTGCATGCAATTAATTTACTTAGAATTTATTTATTTTTTGAATATAACCGATCGTTTTTTTCTTTCGATTATAAAATATTAAGCGTTTTTTTATAGGCTATTTATCTAAGAACTTAAGAAGTTTTTCATAAAGTAGTCTGTAAATATCGAAAATAAGCAAAACCTTTTCGTTACTCCCCGCGCCGGCGCTATCACTGGGATTACAGGGTTAAAGTGACGCCCTCTAGCGGGCAAAAAGCAATGTTTAAAAAAAAAAGTTAAGATAAATACACCGTGTTTGATATCATTTGTAAGGGATTCACTTTTACTTATTATTCAAATTTAATGGGACGCCCACTAGCGGACAAAAATTCATGTGTTAAAAAAAAACAATATAAATTTACTTATGCTTATCATAAATAATGACGCTGAAAAAGTATGAAACAAGATTTTCTGGATGCTGAATTAAGCAAGGTTACTGGAGAAATAATTGGTTTTAGTTTTTTACTTTTTCCGCTTGATGATAGCAGTGATGCTATCGTTGATGGTGAGGTGTGCACTAGTTTATAAGTGCCTATTCAATTTCAACTTTACAATATCTACTTAATACTCAATACTTTAATGCACTCCATATTATGTACATAGATGTTATAAAATATTGCAAGATCAATATGGACCCCGTCGGGCACAGCAAAGTTAGGAGAGAGGACCAAATCAATGATCGCGATCCAGATTAATAATGTACGAATTCAATTCACGGATTCATGCATTACAATCTGGATCGCGATCATTGATTTTGACCGCGGATCGCGATCGAGATTGACTGTGTACGGGCCGCCTAAAGCACTAGCAATAGTTGAAGTAAGGCATCGGGGCGTAGTTACCGCCGTATCGATGATACGACAGGCCGCCGGTTAACAAGAGCCCCGACGAGTGCAAAAACTCGTTCCTTACCCTCTTATTCCAAAACGCGATCTAAAATAGTTCCTGGACTATTACTAGGTTTAATCCCGATTAAACACTATCTAAATGTAGTTTTCGGGATTATTACCTACTAAATTTAATACCAATTAAAAGCGATCTAAATGTATTTCCTGAACTATTATTAGGTATATTGCCAATTAAAACTAGTAATAGTCCCGGAACTATTTTAGATCGCGTTTTGGAATAAGGATGTATATGTCCAGAACCTTATCTATATTTTAAAATTAGAACACTCTATCTTGGCCAAATGGTAGAATGTTCTACTGTTATAACTCGCCGCGATCGTTCTAGCATTATCATCTACTTAAAATCATGATAAAAACTTAACCTAGCTAGCCAGCCTTAGCCCACTTTCAATTAAAACTTGCCTTATCACAGACAGATTAATCCCATTTTCGAGCTCGTGAACACTTTTTCTGGTCAGGATGGATCATGGATCACCTAACCAGTTAGTCTGACCATCTCCATTGTGGCCTATCGCGACTGTGTCGCACTGTCTCTATGATAGTACCTACCTACCATGTCAAAAAACTCTTTACCTTATAAAAAACTGGGCAAGTGTGTGTCGGTCTCGCGTACTGAGTGTTCCGTACAAACTTACCTATGAATTCCGTTCAATTCCCGAATTGAGTTACGAATATTTTTCCGAATCGCATTTCTTTTTTCTACAACAAATTTACAGTTTTCAGATGTTTTCCTATATTTGTACTATGAGACCTTGCCTCATGCCAAATTTCAGGATTCTAGGTCAACGGGAAGTACCTACCCTTTAAATTTTGATCGTTTGAGTGTCGAAATATACGATTTATGCGATATTAACGGCTGATCTTTTTTTCCGATAACTAAAACAGATTTATTTTTTCACAGCTTCAAGGGACCGCAGACTTAAGTTTAACTCAATACTTCTACGCGTTCCCGAGATAAAGGTTCTTGACAGACAGACAGACAGACGGACAATAAAATGATCCTATAGGGCAGGGGTGGCCAACCACTCGATCCACCTTGAATCCAGTCGATCTTGTCAACCGTTTTTACTTTTAGGCCAAAAGAACTATGTCGCGATGTGGCAGATAACTAGCTATTGTCCGCTGAATAGATTATATTACCTGGTTGCCCCGTAACTTTCTGTTTGTCTAAAAAATATTTCACTTGTTTGGGGGCAGGTGATTTGATTTGAGGTGGTTTGAGTTCTTTCGCTTTTTTATACTAATTGTTAAATTGATTTTGTAATTGGTAGATCTCACAGTCTAGTCAGTAAATGGTAGATCGTAGGTCGAATTAAGTTGGCCACCCTTGCTATAGGGGTTCCGATTTTTTTCTTTTGAGGTACGGAACCCTAAAATTTATACAAGGCCCCTTTGGCACTATCTACGCCACTGTAAGGAATATAGTATAGCTAACATATTTAGCTATCTATACACTTTGCTTCATCTGCTGCAACTAAACGCTTAGTTCTATATCACGAGTGGGTATACTTACTTCCTGAAGAAATAAGCGGAGAAACTAACCTAACCTGCAATGTTATTGTTAATTAGGTCCCATTATGTCATATAAAATCTGGGACTATCGTGGCTCTATTCTCTATAAATGTCCAGGTTATGGCTGCAATGCGGCACACAAAAACGTAGCCAGACTTGAACTTGCTCAACACAGGGATCGAACCCGCTGCAAGAAATTAGAAAACGTTACCTGAGCTAATATAGCCCTGGAGCTAATATATTATTGTATGAAAAAAAATAGTAGGTATTTACCTAATCCCACTAACATAGTTTTAGTTATTTCTTATTAATCATCAAAACAATATCTGTAGCCTGTAAATAAAGGTATTTTTATTACCGATTTTCACTACTTATGTAAAACATAATATTTGTTATCCTTCTGTAAAAATAAATAAATACATTTTCCAAATAAAACAACGGCTCGAAATCAGGACTCCACGCTCAACGATCACGTTAGTGTCCACTAAACCAATATCTAAGTTAGATGGTTAGGAAACTATACAAAAAACATCAAAATAACTAAATTGGCAAAAAATACTAAGCGGCTAAGGTATCTACCTTCTTTAGCAGTTTGTGTGTACATTGATTGTTTTGTTTGTGAATTAACAGATAAGTACCTACCTGTATTGTTTTTTTTTTTGCGTAGGCATTAGACATGTCGCAATGGTAAGGCGTAACGCGTTCCGAGCTGACGGCGTGGCGTCCTTGCCGATGGTTTCACCGACTGCAACCCGCAAATCTAATGATATAAAATACTGTCACGGGCGGATTACAGGCAGTTCAGTCCCAGTAGCCAAATACAGAACAAACAGCGAAGTAAAACAATAACAATGAGGTCGCTCGTCGCCCTTGCCGTGCTAGGATGTGTCGTAGTGGCGTGTACTGGACGAGAAGAGGAGCAGGGAGACCTGGTCGCTGCGGCCAGCGGTCACCATCACCACCACGAGGAAGGTGGCGGCAAGGAGCACCACGCACACCACCACCATGAACACGGAGAAAAGGGCCACAAAGGACATAAGGGACATCATCATCACCACAAAGGAGAGCATGGTCACCATGGCAAGCACCACAAAGCCGGACACCATCACGAACACGGAGGGCATCACAAGAAACATTGGGACGAGCACGACCACCACGGCAAACACCACGAGCACGGACACCACCACAAGGGCGGTAAGCACCACCACAAGAAACATCACGACAAGGGTGAAGAAGTAGAAGGCTACCACAAGAAATACCACAAGGACGAGTACCACAAGGATCACCACTTCTACGATGACCACCACAAGGAAGGCAAGCACCACAAACATGGCCACCACCACGGACACCATGAGAAGAAAGGAGGCGGTCATAAGAAGGGTGGTCACCACCACTCTGGTCACCACGAGGAACATCATGGCAAACACGGCCACCACGACAAGCATCACTATGATGAGGACCATAAGGGACACAAGGGACATCACGGACACGAAGAACACCACCACCACCACCACGATCATGGCAAGAAGGGCGGTCACGAGGACCACAAGCACTGGGGTTTCCACCACGGCAAGCACTGAGACTGTACTGTTAATATTATATTATTGTTTACTTTGTTACTTTACGCATTACCTCTTTGTAAATAAACTAAAACCAATTTAAAAAATAACATGTCTCATTTCATCATTTTCATTCATTCAAAATTAAATCACCGCAATCTTGAATCAGTATCTCTAAATAGTACCAGAAAGTTCCAATAAAGCAAACCAATAAGTGCCACTACAATAATTAGCTGTCGATCTAACGGAACTAATTCAGTTTAACCATAGCATGATGTCGTCACCGTCACCGCGTCGCCGTCGCGGAGCCATTCATCCAGAAATCTGCAGCAACAATTGCCAAACACCACTCTGTAATCGACTTCAGATGAAAGCGATCTAATCTATAAATTCAACGTGCGGAAACGGTTTTGACACTGTTATCGTAGCTTTGGTGACGGCTACGTCTTTAGTCGAGCCAGACCAAGTGAGTTGGACTTTCTTTTATTATTCATACATTCATAACTAATACCACTAATAATAACATAAGGAATACCATAATATTACTAATAGGATGCGTTCACATAGAAAACACGGCTGCCACTCGGTTTGCTAATTTCGCAGACTAATTTTAAAGCATCAGCTTCCAATCATATACGTGGATGCACCCATAATTACCTATCTATCTATTGATTAATAAATATTATGTATGTGGATATTAACTATTGATTATTGTTTCTGTTTTTCAGTCATGAGGCTCCTGATTTTAATAGAGCTTCTGGCATGCGTGCTGGTATTCGCGCATGCTCGGAATGTGGCCAATACTAAAGGTGAAAAGGATATTACATCTAAGGCTGTCCCGGAAGTAGCAGCAGCAGCAGCAGCAGCAGCAGTAGCAGCAGTAGCAGCAGCACCCCCCACAGGCGGTGACCTATCGGCAGCCGGCAGCGAAACCGGCGACCAGGCGATAGCGGGTACCGAGCACAAGAAGGCGAAGGACAGCCATCACGAACAAGGTGGCGGCCATGAACACCACGCCAATCACCATGAAGAGCACGGGGATAAAGGAGACAAGGGATACAAATCGCATCACCACCACGATAAGGGCGAGCACGGTAACCACGCGAAACACCACCACGAAGGACATCACGACGAACACGGAGGGCACAAGAAGAAGCACCACGATGAACACGACCACCATGGCGAACACCACGAGGCCGCCCACGGACACAAGGGAGGCAAATTCGGTCACAAAAAAGGCCACAAAAAGGGTTCAAAGACCACCGGTTTCCACCACAAGTCACATAAAGACGAATATCACAAGGAACACAAGTTCTACGACGACTTCCACAAGGGAGGACACCATCACAAACACGGAGACTTCCACGGCCATCATGATAAGAAGGGCGGTCACCACAAGAAAGGCGGACACCATGAAAAGGGTCATCACGAGAAACACCATGGCAAGAAGGGACACCACGACAAAGGACATTATGATGAAGACCACAAAGGTCACAAGGGCCACCACGGTCACGAGGAACACTTTGCACACCACCACGACCACGGCAAGAAGGGAGGACATTCCAGCGGCAAGGAGCACGGTTACAGTCACGCAAAGAAGGCGTAAAGAGTATAAGACGTACCCACTTAATTATTTGTTAAATTATATTGTTGTTGCTTTTTATTGTTATGTTTTTCAACAAGTCATTGTACATAAAAGTTTACGTAAGACATTATTAATTTAAATTAAAATTCAATTCGAAATTGTCTCATGATTATACCTTATTCTCTAACTCAGATATTTACATAATAATTATACATGTTTATAATACAAAGCCCTGTGTAAGGAGTTTGACAGTGATAGAGTAGTCAAAGTTGACTGCCCACAACTACTGACTGAATAATCTATCAAGTAGTCTGTAACTATGTATTAACCTGTACCAAATACTCTGTTTATTTTTTAAATCCTCTAAACTCAAAGTAGGCTAAGGGGACAAAGCATTGCAAGTATTGAGATTGAAAAAAGAAAACAAGTAGCATTGTGCACAAAAACGAATAAACATAACATTTTACCTAAGTGGTGATGAAAGCAATCAGAGCAAGAAATGATACAATTATTTTATTTTAAATTTATTCAATACAAAGTTGCATAAGATTTACAATAAAGCCATCAGTGGGGCCAGATGGTCAAACTCAATCTTCTCGGTAATGTTCTTGGTCTTTATATTTTCATCTTGGTTAGCAATGAAGATAAGGTTTCCATCATCTCTCCATCCATATTTTTTCACCCAGTGTTTTAAGGTCACATCTAAAAAAACAAAATAGACTTATTGCTTTGTATGTAAAATCTGGGTTGAATTGCTACCTATTGTACTACAATTTTAAGTTTTTACTGCCTTCTGTTAAATGTAAGGACATTTGTCAGTGGTGGTGCTTATTAATTAATATATACTTCATGTTCAACTACACTCTACTAAAGAACGAAATACATCTACCCTTTTAACATTATTACACTAAAGTATTTGACAAGATAATCATTTCACAATTTTTTTCCGGTCACTACAGTCTACATTAACATTGTTATGTCAAGATCTTGTAGCTTCAAAGTTTAGTATAAAACATGCAACGGTGTAAATCTAAACAGTCTCTAAATAAATACATATCAAGGACTTCAGGTGCAAGAAAGGTCTGAATTGGTGGGACAGCAAAGTGAAAGAAATGGAGCTAACAACTAAACAAGGACATGTGGTGCAACAAAGGACTTAATTGCTCAAGACATGTCTTGAAATATTAAAACCATTGTTGCATCTTGGTGATGCTATACATAAAACTGAACTAAATAAAATACTGACCATCAATGCCTCCCAATAAATTAGCAAGGTTGTTCTTATCAATGGTCTGGAAGGTAATGCCAACTACGTGACAGACAAACTTCCTGATAGAGTCATGGAAACCACTGATACGGTTGCAAAGCTCTGGCATTTGATGTACTCTGTTCCAAAACTGTGCAAAGTCACACTGCTCTAGAATATCAGCCAGATATTTGATTTGTGAAATTGTCTCATTCTCCACCTAAAAGAGACAAACAAATTAACTTGATATCAAGCTTGGATACAGATACAGGGTGTATTATGAAATGGGTGGTTATATTTTGGATACTGTTTCTCCCTGTGGAATTAGTTAATCAGTAATTTCGGAAAATAACATTTTAATCAGTTAATTTATATTAGTATTAATTCTATTAATATTATTATTATATTCTCATGTCCATATGATGGATTTCAACTTAAGTCTAGGTTAACTTATAATGTATATTATGATACAAGTAAATTAAAGTCAGTGTTATTAGTCTCCAATCTTTCTATCTACAATTTTATCAAATAGACTTACCACAGACTCCAGAAGAAGACACTTGCACAAGGTAAAATCAGTATGTGGGAAGTTAGTCAAGGCTTTCAAAAGAATCTGGCACGTTATGTCAGCATTGAACTTCTCTGGGTTGAATTGGTACAGCTTTAAAACTGCCAGATTTGCTTCCAAATCATAAGTGTTCTCTCGTGACTGCATTTCAACATACCTCTCCAAGGTTTGAAGATTGGCGGGATTGTATCTGTAAACATGTCGTACAGTGTTAGCTAGACCGCATTTTCTTCTAAAATGAAACTCATAGAACTAAGTTTTAATAATACTACATTATTTCCAATACATAACCTTACAAAAAACTGAATGTTAATGCATGAACTTACCTTTCAATACTTTTTAGAATGGTTGCGACTGTTTGTTTCATAGTCTCAGCCATTGTAAAGCCTAATTGTATCTTAAAACACCAAGAAATTAAAAAAAATATTCAATAAGCGTGGCAGTCACTCATCAATAGCAAATGCATCAAAGAGGGTGACTGTTACTGTTGACTGACTGACATGAAATTGACACTGACATGACATGACTTGTTTGTAAGGTTTTTGGCTTGCATACCAAGTCTTTTCAGGTATCTTTGTATGGAGTTCCCTTAGAATACAGATGTAATTTATATTTAATGTCTTGTGCAGTGTTTGGTAGCAAAATGTATCGAGTCAGCTTTCATGACCAGCTTCGTTGAGGTATTAATATAATTCTCAGCTCCTTTTGACCGAGATCGCGCCAATTTCAATGATTCTACATATTGTCCAATTTTGTTCACTCACTGTAGGCACTTGAGATACAAAATGCACAAATTTTACATCACAATAGCTACTTGGAATCAATTTACGAGTAATATTATCTCTCTGTGCTGTGTTTCGAACAATTGAAACAGCCACTCACTGAGTCTCACTCGAAAAAAAATCCGCTAAAACTATAGATATGGATAAAAACACAGATTACTGATATGCATAAAAATACCACTCACCTTTAAAAGCCTTATTACACTATCCGATTTTTAGCAAACCAATTTAGGAAATCGGAAGATGTAATCGCTGTTAGGAGAGATTGGATCCAATTTAGTGTAAAATTGAAGACCCGATCACTCTACTTCCCAAATTGTGTACAATTTATGACAGTGTAATCATAGCGTTACGATTTATTAGACATGGGCGTTTTTGGTTTTGAATGCAAACGAATATATATCCGATTTCTGATTTTGAAATCGATTTCAATATCCGATTTTAGATATCCGATTTCCGTGGCAACTTCACCAATTCGTTCCTTACAATACTCGGCATATAAGTTGAACCAAAATGGCGATTGACCTTGAATGCGCTCTAAGCCACCGATTTTCGGGACTAAATCGAAGTGGACAGCTGCGCGTAACCATAGCAACGACGGCCATTTTGGTTTAACTTTCTTACCACGTAGTAGTTATACATTTTTTATTTACCTTGTTGTTTGAATTTAATTACAAATCAATTAAAATAAAGTCTGAACCAAAAATCTTAATAATTACTTAACTATTTACATTTATTCATTATCTTTAATTAATCCACTCTAAACTAACACATACAAAAAGTCGGGTAATTCTTTTCACTGATATGGTGATACGAAGACGCGCGCACTTGTCACCAAGTTCAAGTTTGCATCTCTAAACGAAAAAATTAGATATTATACACTAGATTAAAACCAAAATAAATCAACGCATAATCACTGAAAACTAGTTTTTACGTTCCCTCAAAATAACCACCCACATTCTAATGAAATTCACAAACAGGGCAATAAAAAAATGCGGCAAATAAGTTGAACCAAAATGGACGTCGTTGCTGGGGTTACGCGCAGTCCCCACTTCGATTTAGACACAAAAATTGGTTTCTTACTGCGTATTCAAGGTTGATCGCCATTGTGGTTTAACTTATATGCCGCGTATTGTAAGGAACAAATTGATGAAGCTAAGGGCTACAGAAATCGGATATTGAAATCAATTTCAAAATCCGAAATCGGATATATATCCGTTTGCGTTTAAAACCAAAACCGCTCATGTCTAATCATCAGTACGATTGGGTACGATTTAGGATTCAATGTAGGATAGTGTGATCACTCGCTATCAATTTTGCTTCCTAACTGTTCCTAAATTGGTTTCCTACAAATCGGAAAGTGTAATAATCCTTTAAGCCCGAAGTCGTGAATTGGCTGTTATCTGCTGCTCACAGCGCGGCAAGGTAGTTGCCCGCCGTTCACGACCTTGCCGCTGTGAGCGGCACTAGCGTGCGGTATTGGCGAGCGGTAAAATCAAAAGTATATGAAAATGTGTGAAGCACGCCACTAGTCGAAACGCGCGGCGCGCCGCAACGTTATGAGCGGCGACTCTTGGCGTGCTTCAAACATTTTCATACATTCATCAATCCTAAATGTGGCCTTGGACGACCGAGCGTGGCAGCAAGCCGCGCTTCCCATCCAGGTTTCCCTCCTCGGTGCACAGTACAGATACATTAACCAGGAATATTTTATCTTTCTCACTGGGCAGGCCGCATAGCACGGCACGCTAGCATCAACGATATTATTCGTCGAGCTCTTGTGACCACCGGTGTACCTGCCGTATTAAAACCTAATGGCTTGGTACGCGACGACGGAAAGAGACCAGATGGTATGACGTTGGTGCCGTGCAAGGTGGGTAGGCCTCTGGTGTGGGACGCAACCTGTGTTGACACTCTTGCGCCATCACATATTCCTATAGTTTTCACGGGAACGGAGCGCCCCGCTAGCAGGCGAGTGGATATACTGCGGGCTGTGTGTTAAAGAATTAGCATTGCTGTCGTCACCTCACACCACTTTAAGTATCTCGGGGATGAATAATATAATCGGTGTAGGTACAACAAACATGGATGTTAGAATGCATCACATACCTGCCGATCTGAACTGCCAATCTTCTTAATAGATTTCTTTCTCTTATATATCATCTGCTTCGCTTATGACTGAACTTCTACCATCTGTAAAGTTTAAAGCTCCCTGAACATGAATATATCAACGCAATTAACCCTAAACTTATTGTGTAAACAATACACCAACAATAACATCTGAAGAACATCATTTCAACAGTGTATAATCAATAGCTGTACCAGGATGAATATGACATAATAACAGCTTCATCACAAATCATTAAACATGAGGTTAAATAAATATTAGAGCCCGAACTCCCTCGGGACTCCTCCCCCAGGATCAGGTCCTGGGAGCATCAGGTTAGGTTAAAAGAGGAGCCCGATCGCCGTCGGAGCTCCCTCCCCCAGGATCAGGTCCCGGGGGGACCAGCTGGCTCAAATTGGTGTATAACACACCCATGTAACATCGGAACCTGGAGGAAACCACCTCTCCAGGACTCGGCTCACACCCCTATCATACTAGAGGCAGCCTACCCGTTAAAACGCACATGCCGGAATCCTGGAGACTAACTCGCCAGGCCTCAGCTACTTCCGCCCTCTCCGCCCGGAAGCAACCTACTCCGCTAACCTTCCGCATCGGGATCCTGGAGATTAACTCTCCAGGCCTCATCATACTGACGCCTCTCGCCCCATCAGTATACTACCCCGAGCGAGTCTACTATACCTCATACAGTTAGGCATTCACCTTTAACATTAACATTTATAGGAATCAATTGCGCTGAGACACCAAATAACCACACAGAGCTTGACTAAGATATTAACATAAGTAATACTTAGCTTTCATGCCTTCGAAGTCTGGATACATGTCCCTCTTCCAGACACGGCACGAAAGGTCTTTAATTAACATAATTCACGCTCGGTACACAAGTTATCACAATACACTTGCAACTTAGCAACCTTTAGAAATGGCGGTATAGAGTTACTGTTCGCGCCAACTAATATTTGTAAAGTCTATTATCTATGCTTACCATAGTTAGTCAAGATAGCCCTCGGGATGTTGCTAGTGTTGAATATATATATTTGGTCTATGGATTCGCGTTAGTCGCGACAATTGCCATTCAACTTGGCAATTGGCAGCATGGCCATGTTGAATGTCTTCTGGGTACATTTCCGAATGACAGCGATTTGGAGGAGTACTTCAACGCGTATGTATTTTACTATAACTAACTTTTAGAATAAATTCCATTGCGTTAATTTCTGACCTAGCACGACTGTTCCGCCCATAGGTTTATAATAATTTAGTATTTATTTTATGTCTATGGTTTCACCATAGACCACTTGTAAAGTCTATATTCTACAAAAAAAATTGACACTGACATAACACTGACACCGCATGTTTGACAATTTGGCGATGGAGGCAACAAACTGTGAACTGAATTTTGTGGTGCTTTTCGCCTTTTGACGAATATTAAAAGACTGTAATTTAGATAATAATAACGAAAAGGCAATGGCATTTACTGAAAATTAATTATAAGCCTAAAACATTCTTTAACATTGTGATTCAAACTTAATTTGAAACTATCAAATTTAGTGAAAAACAGACCTCAAAATGGATCAAATGCTACCGAGTCCGTACAATATACCTGGCATAGGTACTCCTTTGCATCAGCCAGAAGAAGATCAACAGATTTTGCCAAATGCTATGCAACAGCAGCATCAGCAGCAACAACAACAGCAGCAGCATGCTCTGGCCGCGATGGGCTCCTCACCACTCGTCGGCTTTGGTACATCGCTGATGGGAACTCCTCAAAGATCAGTCCATACTTATGCACCAGCTGCCAGCTATGCTACGCCTCAACAAATGATGCAGCCACAAACACCTGTAATTATTATTTTATTGTGATCTTTAAGCACATCAAGTCTCATAGTTCTATCATGTTATATTCTTTCTACTCAATATTTTATATTATATTATAACACCACTGGTGGTGAAAAGAAGTAGAGTAGCCACCCTACCTCTATTCTGATTTTCTTACAAGAATAACAGAATATTGTTACATATATTTATTTACATTTTTAACATGTGCCACTTTAGAAATAAATAGCTAATAACTTAATTTCTCTGCATAGTAGGTACTGCTAAAGTCTTGCTAGTTTTTCTCAAACATTGTTATATTTTTCTAATACTTATATTTGTAGCAAAATTTAATGTCACCGCTAATCACAAGTAGCAGTCTGGTGGGACAGCAGATGCTAAGTCAAGCCAGTCCAGCACCAATGACACCTATGACTCCACACTCTGCTGACCCTGGCATTTTACCGCAGTTGCAGTAAGTACTCCTGAACATATTAATGTGTTTTATCAGAGTCAGTACAATGAGCAACAGAAAATATAAGTTTTAAAAGGTTTCTGTTATTCAAATAAGCAAAACAAGTAAAATGTTTTTGTTTTATATTTCAGAAACATTGTGTCAACAGTTAATCTAAATTGTAAATTAGACTTAAAAAAAATTGCCCTCCATGCAAGAAATGCAGAATATAACCCAAAGAGATTTGCAGCAGTCATTATGAGAATAAGAGAACCCAGAACTACTGCACTGATATTTTCATCTGGAAAGATGGTTTGCACAGGAGCCAAAAGTGAAGAAGATTCTCGGCTTGCTGCTCGAAAATATGCTAGAATTATTCAGAAGCTTGGTTTTTATGTGAGTGAACAACTATGTAGGCATGATAAGTCTGAAAGTAGTGATATTAATATTATTAACTTGTGGCTCTGTCCATGTGATAGTAGACAATCACTTCAAGGAAACAGCCCTAGAATAGAGAATATCATGTGCTATTTCAAGACATGGTCTACCCTTGTACCTAGTTCAAAATCCATTCAGCCGTTTGAGAATCATACACATACACACACAAACTTTTACCAAGTTATAAATTAGTGTGATAGGTAAAACATTTTTCAAACAATTTGCACTAATAAAACACAATTATAATAATATCTGGTGAATGTGGGGTGCAAATATTTACATCATGCTGTGAGTGAGTATTTGAATACAGCACAGTAAATAATAACAGTTTCATCAGGACATATCATATAGGATATAAAAATCCTATGTTAAATAGGTTAATTTTTGTACAATGTGTGTATAATTGATTAATGGTTTTAATTGTTTTCCAGGCAAAGTTTTTAGACTTTAAGATCCAAAACATGGTTGGAAGTTGTGATGTCAAGTTTCCAATAAGACTAGAAGGCTTAGTACTGACACACGGACAATTCAGTTCATATGAACCAGAGTTATTCCCAGGCCTTATTTACAGAATGGTAAAACCAAGAATAGTATTATTGATATTTGTTTCTGGGAAAGTTGTGTTAACTGGTGCTAAAGTAAGAGAAGAAATATATGAGGCATTTGATAACATTTATCCAATATTAAAAAGTTTTAAGAAGCAATAAGTTGTAAGTATGTTTTTGCTTATGTGAATTAATAAATTTTGTTCTATTTTTATTTTATAAATTCTATTTTGTTGTTTTATTTACACTATTTCTTTGCATGCCTAGGGTTGCCAGC
Source organism: Leucania comma (assembly GCA_958295575.1). Taxonomy (NCBI): domain Eukaryota; kingdom Metazoa; phylum Arthropoda; class Insecta; order Lepidoptera; family Noctuidae; genus Leucania; species Leucania comma. Next base: position 11,635,943 of record OY282469.1, read on the forward strand.
TCTCGAATAGACTACCAACCTGGGAGAATTTGATAAATAGGGAGGGGGAGGGGGTGAAAAAATTTAATCATATATTAATTTTTAAGTTTATATTTACTTTTTCTTACGAGCAAGAAAAAAGAGGGGCACCTTCAAATCAGCAGCAAAGTGCCGTGCGACGGCGATTTGTTATTTCTGCTGGCTCATTGATATTATATATAGGTAGACCAGGAGCTAAAGGTAAGTGAGTATGCATAATGTGAGTACCAAATTTTGCCAATGGATTTGAGTGAAGAAAAGATTAAAAATCATGTGACTTTTGGTCTATTTTTTTTACCCCTTCAGCCCTCTACTCTTATTCGTAAAGGGAATGTATTGAGTAAATGATATAAAATCATTTTAATGATTATTACCATAATAATTTATAATTTGATCTAATGATAAAAGTGAGGATGGATTCTTAAATAATAAAAAAGAACTAAATTAAAAGTTTTTTTTTTTTGTTAATAATAAAAACCAGCAAATTCAAGATTCATGTACTTAAAGTAGGTAACATACTATTTATAAAATAAATGTTTTTTTTTATTAAAAAAATCGTTTTTACAAGTTAAAATGGCTGTAAATAATAAGTAAGGCACTAATTTCTACTATTGAACGCACACAATAATCTACACCTTAGGCGCGGGCTTGCGGACGGCGTGCAATAGGTAGCACGATGTCCGATCGTCCGGTAACCGACCGGACCGAGCCCAAGTCGTCGACGGCGCGTACTGTTCCCGCGCGCCTCAAGGAGCTATCAGCAAACCGTAGAGGCCCAGCCTGCTAGCTGCAGGCAGGCAGGGTCGAAGTCTGCTTGGGTCATGGGTCAGCTTCTGAAAGGAAGGCCCGGCCCTGGCACGATAGGCAACTGAGGAACGGGGTAGGTTTTTAGTCAGTATGAGTCTGACACTATTTCCCGCTCCGCCCAAGGGCGGGATATATCATTGGATGATTTTAACTACCATAAAAAAAAAATGTGAAATTTTTTCATATTCAAAATTTGTTTTGCGAACAAAGAAGTTAAATAAAAAGGTTATAGCTACATTACAGCACTAGTGCGAAATGGTAATCAAAATGTCACAGTTTGATACCAGGTGCCATTATATAACTAAGTGTACCTACTATTATTTTATTGTATTATACAAAAACACGACTTAACAAAGCAACATATGAGCGAAGAGGGGGTGTGAAGGGGGGAAAGAGACCACACCTGGCGGCAAGATGTTGTTGATGTTGTTTGTTATTATTTAGGGTCTCAGTTACAAGAATCCGGTCATAGTTGCCGTCACGCGTCACTCGGATTTCGGCGCTGGAGGGAAGATACGTTATGCGCTAACATCGCAAACACACCGCGGGCCCTAACAGAATACCAGCGCTGCGTTATTTAACGTTCTTAAATATCGCAGCATATGCTGAGTTAAGCGCCTTTTTGGCCTTGCACAGATTTTAATGTTGTTTATTATTTTTTTTCTTTTACTATTTTTTTACTGTATGTGAGAGGTCGAATAAACGATTTTTCTTTCTTTCTTTCTTTCAAACAGAAAACCTGGACTCGAAACTCACACATCTATGATCAGTGTCGACTGTCATCACAGTCTCAAACCTACAGTCACTGATAGACAAGGACAGAGATAAGTTCCGGCTATGTCGTGGCGCGGTACTTTGCGGACAGTGTGAAGGCACTCCAATACATGAAAAATCGAAGTTTGTCAGTACTTTTAACACGGTTTTTATTTTACTAGCGAAAAATTCATCCGGATTCTTGCCCTGCTCCATATTTATTCCATCATGCTGGATACGCGCTCGCAAAAAGCAGACAGGAATGGAAAGAACAAACGTCATAAGTTTTATTCGACCCAGGGCAGGGATTTCTGTCTTTCGTTCTTGTAAAGAGGTCAACACATATTAAAGGGGTCATTCAAGTATAACGTACGCACTACAGGGGGTGCGGGGGGGGTCTTTGCTTTGCTTATTTTGGATGACATGGGGGACCAGATGATGTTTACGTCAGCACTGTATATATTTTTTTTTGTTTTTAAGAGAACGATGTTGATGTTTCAAAATCACAAGAAAGTGAATAGACACACATTAAGTATACGTCTAATGTCATTGAAGACTTAGGGAGACAACTCACGAAGCGGTTTTTTGCAGCAGAGGAAACGGCTATTTTCGGCTCACGAGGCGGTTGATTTGCCGCTGCCGCCGCCGCCGCGACGGCTGTGATTTTCGACCGCAAGCCGTCGGCCGATAGGGCGCGGTCGCCGCCAACCGTCCGCAGAGCGTGCGAGCGCAAACCGCCGCGCCGAGGCGGCGGCGGCCGACCACGGCGCCGGTGAGCGGCAGCCGCGAATAACCGCGTACAACGCGGCCGTAAACGGCGTCGTGAAAACTGATTTAATATTTTACATATATATTTGCATACTACAGAAGCTGCGGGCCCACTACCGTGGCGGCACCGGGTAAAAACCGCTTCTTCAACAAGATGTGATTGCATCTTAAGTTCGAAACCGATTTCCAACTACCGCAGACGCGGTCTTGCGGACGACGACCAATGGGTAGCTCGCCGTCCGACCGTCCAGTAGCCATCCGCATCCGGACCCAGCCCAAGTCGTCGACGACGCAAATCGTTCCACTCGCGCCTCGAGGAGTTATCAGCAAACCGTAGGGGCCCAGTAAGTTCGAAGCCTACTGGGGCCCGGGTCGGTTTCTGTAAGGAAGATTCGGCCATATTATTTATTGGACAAGATGGCAATCTAAATAAGTCAGCATGATGAATGTTACAGTGAAAGAAGTTGCATTGTTTGTAAAAGAAATAGTTTTAGTATTGTATATTGGTATAAGATTACAACAAAAACAAACCTATCCTAGTCTAGAATACTCCAATTAGTCGTAACTTGGCCGTTCTAGTCAGTATAATCCCATTTTCGAGCTCAGTATTTTTTAAATTATTGTTAATGGTAGGCTTGACCACTATATCACCTAAGAGATGATGTGGTCAACGGAGTAGACTTGCTTAGAAAAAACCTATTCACTCTTGACTTAGGTTGTAGCTATAGATGTAAAACAACCGATTTAAAACGTTTTAATAAACAAACTGTTGCCGGTTTTAAACCAAAAATAAAACGTTTTGAACGATTGAAAACTCGTCTACAAAATGTGCCTGTGTGTGTGAGTAGTGAACGTTGCGTCGTGTCACGTCAGTGTGGCGACGTCAACGAGAGTATGAGTGTGTGCGTTTGGTTTTAAACCTAATCAAATTGTTTATTTACATTGATTGAAAACAATGAAAAAATAATTCTTTACCAACACAGTTTTTGACTTATCAGTGTTTATAATTTAGTTAGGTACAACAAACTAACCCCTAAATCCCGATTAAACGCTATCTAAATGTACAATTTCGGGATTATTACCAAAGAGTATGTAAGCACTACGTTTATTATTACTAAATTTAGTAAAATACAATTTAAAGCGATCTAAATGTATTTCCGGGACTATTATTAGGTTTAGTGCCAATTAAAACTATTAATAGTCCCGGAACTATTTTAGATCACGTTTTGGAATAAGGCGGTGAATTACTTTTGACGCAATTCGGAACGAGGGGACAGTCACACGTCAAAAAAAAAAACAACGTACGTCAAAATAAATTAATAAAGCAAAGAGTGCTTATATATTCTCTTTGGCAAGGAGTATGTAAGCACTAGGTGTTAATAAAGGAATTATGAAGGAAATTAAATCAATTTATTATTATTGATAATACTTTGATGATAACATTGAAACTACTTTTTTTAAAATAACTTTGTCGTTGGTTTGTGTGGAGATACTAAATTAAAACGAGTTTTAGGATCAGGCGGTTGTAGCGAATTAAGATACGGGTTTTAGAAATAATGGTGTGCCGTGGTCAGGATCATAGTTTTTTACAGAGTTCTTCTACGCAGTAATCAGTTATCGTATACACGTCAGCAATTTTAGATTCAAAAGGGGATCTGAGAAAATCATTCCATTTAAAAAATTTTTTTAGTAAATTTTCCACTACAGCAATGAGAACTGACCTAGAGAAAGAGGCTGGAACCTGGCTTCTGAAAAGATATGGCCAATTCTTTAAAACACAATATCAAGATCTTGCATCTACCATAAAAGGGGAATTCTGGGAAGAAAACAGAACTTATTTGCCAGTACAAGTTGTAATGACACCAGAAGAACTTATTCCTATAACAGAATTAGTGTCATCTGATAACACTTTGATGACCAAGGTGTTAAGTGTACTCTCTTCATTATGTATTGAAGTTGTAGCTCTCAAAAAGGAAGCATTTGAAAGGTATGATTATAAAAGCTAATTATCAGCACTCATTCCTAGAAAAAAATAAAAAAGTAAAATTTAAACAGGTCTATCATATTTTATTACAGGCATTTCCGTTTTTTATCAGTGTATGAAGAATATAATAACCATGACATTAGTACACAAATGGAGTCAATTTGTGCACTGAGTGCATTTACCAGTCGTTGTGATGATGTGCTGCGGAATCTCTGCAGCCAAGTATTTGCCATATTTACCAAAGGTGCCACTAATATCAGTAAGTAAATACAAGTAGTATTTTTAATTTGTGATATAGAGCAAATTAAATGGCAATTAGTAATTAATCTGTGCATTTTATTATTCAGATGGGATACAACTACATTACATTATTAATCACATTGGAGAAATATTTGCTGTTCTTGTTTTGTTAGAAATATTAATATCTAAAACTTCTTTGGTTGCTAATTGGAATAAGTACTGTAAAACTTTGAAATCCTTTAGCCATGCACCAGAAAATTTGGATTTAGCGGAGGACAAATTCAAGGCTATGATGGGTGCTATAAATACTGTCACAAATAAAATTATGAATGATGACATTGTGCAAAAGAGTCTTCAAAACTTAACAGCTCTAAGAAGCAGTTTAGTTGATAAAAACTGCTCATTGGTGGCAACAGAGTTTACTCAATATTTGAAGTTGGCAATAGCAAATCTAGACAAGCTGATACAAGAGCAGCCTAATGTTAGCAATATGTATAAATGTATCAAAGTCAACGGCCTGTATGTACTTTCTGCACATTTGTTTGGAAACAGCGACAGGAAGATTTTCAAAGCCTTAATTGATTTAAATACAAAGGTAATTATAACAATAATAACTAAATGTTCCAGTATAATTATGGTTTAAATACCAATTCCAATAAATAGTTAGATGAAAAATAAGTTTTCCTTAGTTTGATTGAAAAGCAAAGGACAATGGGCACTTTTGTACGGACTCCATACTCAACACGCCAGTTGAAAGGTCATAATCAAAGGTTAATTTCATTATACAACACCAACAGTAAGACATGTGCCGGGAATTAATTATGACACAACTTATTTTATTTTGTTTGGGTGGCTAACAATATAAAATATAATAACAGAGTATATCACAATGAGCCATTAACAAGCCTCCACATGTAATCAGCGAGTATTGTTGAAACTGTTACATAAGTTTTGAAATACATGAAAGAACAGTAGGTACTTTTGTATGGAACCCATACCCACCTTTGCAGCATTGTAGACTAGGCGTCATTTAGAAGAAGTTTTATTCTGTAGACCAAATTAATAACCAGTCGTTTTTTCGATCTAAAGAGAGACCAACTTAGCTTTGTGCCAGTCGTTTTTGGTACAGAAAAACTATATATATTTATAAACCCATAAATCTTAGAAATCACAGTTGCACTACAGAATAGAGCAAAAACATAATTTTTAAACTGTATTGTTACTCTCAATGAATATGTTATCATCCGAGGCAATTGCCAGACCTATGAAGTTCTCTAAATGCCTACCAATACATAAGTACATATCATATTATGCTAACAGTGTGGGCATATGCACCTTGACTTCTCATATCTGTCTGTAAGCAATAATAAGCTTCGATAGCTTCTCTACACTGGACATTCACTTTAATAAAAATATATGTGTAATAGATTGTATCCAATATTTTGCCTCGATGATATTCGACCTCTAAATAACAGGCAGTTTTCGGTCACTATTCCATCCTGTGACATACGAAGGGGCGGTTATAAGATCGCGGAGTGGAGGGTGAAAAGTGAAAATAAAAATACTAAATTATTTTTCTTTTTCAATTTATTCACCTGCTACGGCTGCTACCCTAATACATTGTTTTAGATCTTTTACTTAGCTTATGTATGTATCACTATCACTACGTAGTATAAACAAAGTAGCTTCCCGCTGTCTGCCCCTATGTATGCTTAGATCTTTAAAACTACGCAACGGATTTTGATTTGGTTTATTTTTAATAGATAGAGTGTTTCAAGAGGAAGGTTTATATGTATAATACATGGGCGAACCTGGGGCGAGTCGCTAGTACTTTCATAAAAAAAATGTTTTGTCTTTCCTTCACTTTTTCATCAGTTGAAAATTGCTTCCCTCGAAGTTCTTTTTTCAGTTTTAGAAAGAGGTCACTGGGGGTGGAAGGTTTAAAATATCAAAGCCTGCCCTATACAGGGCAGCCAACGCTACACGGCTCTGAACAGGCGCTTTGCCGTGAAAGATACCTTTGGTAAATTTTCCCCTCGTTTTTTCTTTAATACTTTCTTTTAACCTCTCGAGGATAGAAGCATAGTGTTCTCTGGTTATAGAAACGCCTTTATCTTTATAATCAGTCAACAAGGATTTGATCCCTTCCGAATCCCAAAACACTGTTGCCATGATTTGTCCAGCCGATTGTGACACTTATAAACTTCTTGGGTGGTTTTGTGCCACTGCATAGAGCCCTGTTTCGACCCATGTTCATAATGTTACTCCCAAGTTTCATCTCCAGTTCAACAATTCGACTCAATAGTCCATCCTTATCTTGATTTTTTTAATTCTATTTACAGTTCAGTTAACCCAATCCGATTCTATTTACAGTAAAGTTTCAAATTGTTACAGGCGCACAGTATAAATATTATTGGGACAACAATTTGGTTTCCTGAACAATTTCTTCAAAGACATGTAGCATCACAGTGTGCTAAACATGACAAAATATCACAAACAATGATTAAGGCGAGACAATCTCACATTAATACAAAGAAAGCTAGCTTAGCCAAGGACATTGCTAATCTTCACATGATATGTACACAGTGGGTGCTTCAAATCGAAGAAATGTTTTCTTCAAACCAGTACAGACTGAGTGCTGCTGAAATGAGTTTGCACGCTAAAACTCTTTTGGAAGGTCTTGACATTGCATCCAGAACAAACCATTCAGTGCTCACTTTAATTAACTTACATCTCACCCTGGGTATACCACTGCCCAAGAGTATGTTGATATCACTGTTTGAGATTATGTACATGTTAAAAACCTTAAAGAATGCAGTTACTCGCAATCGTAATCAAATAATTATTTCAATTAATATGATTCTGCAGCATCTCGTGTTTCAGTCAACTTCCTCTATACTTGAAGTAAAAAAGTCTTTAATGACTGATAAAAATTACGCAAATAAACGACTTGACGAATTGACATGTCTAGTGATTGCAGAAAGAGCACTCAAAGGAGCCGCAACCGTCGAAAGAAATATAGCTGCCAATATTGCATTGAGCTTTGTTCCTGACACAACTTATTTGGAAGACAGCTACATTAGACTTGGCAAACTACTCGAGAAAATTCAAACTTTATCAAATTTCATATGTTCCATGGATAATTTATGCAATTGCTCATGGTTATTGTGGCACCAAAATATTATCCCATTTTATTTCGAACAAAATTTCAGTATGCAGTTGAATACTTTGAAATTTAAATATTTTCTAATGGTCTTAGAAGACTGCATTGTATTATTGCATAAAACTGATAAATATTATGAAATGAATAAGTGCCAACAGTTTCTAAATAATATGAAATCTATGATAGAAAATAAAATAATACTAAGTGCAAGTCAAAACATAGAGACAAATTTGAGACTTCATATACATTCACATTTACAATTGGATGTTGTAAATCCTTTTACATTTGATATGACAAAGAAATTATTGCTTATTGTGGATAACTTTAGGATGCAGTTCCTCTACATGTCCATCGTGCCTTCAGTAGAACACTACTTATCTACTATGTACTACAATCTGACGACGGTTGTCCTATCCGATTGGAAAACGTATGGTGAAATGCGACAAATGGCGAAATTCAAATTTAATCTGAAGACGGTACAAGATAATCTACCCACGCAGACCTTAGAGCAAGGTTTGGATGTATTAGAAATAATGCGCAACATTCACATATTTGTGTCTAAGTACTTGTACAACTTGAACAACCAAATATTTATTGAAAAAAGCAGTAATAACAAACATTTAAATTCTATAAACATCAGACACATCGCAAACTCTATTAGAACTCACGGAACTGGCATTATGAATACAACAGTGAATTTTACTTATCAATTCTTAAAGAAAAAGTTTTTTATTTTTTCACAATTTATGTATGATGAACACATCAAGTCAAGATTGATTAAATATCTAAGAAACTTCAAGGAAACTGCTGACGCTAATGGAAATGTATACTCGTACAAGAATGCCGAGAAATTTAACAAGGGTATAAGAGTGCTTGGACTAAATGAAGAGGGACTAAGCTACTTAGATTTATTTCGTGACCTGATAAGTCAAATCGGAAATGCTATGGGATACGTTAGGATGATTCGGTCAGGAGGCCGACATTGCTGCTCTGATGCCACCATGTTTTTGCCAAATCTTGATAGAGTCGAATCTTTTAAACAATTTAGTGAGGAGAGTGATCTTGGACAAAGAACGATCGAGTCATCGGAAAATTTAGATCATAACGTTAATGACTTGATAACGAATTTTATTCAAGGAACAGAATATTTTAAATTACTCGTCGATGTATTCGCACCCGTATTTCGCAATCCTAAAAATGTTCATCTTAAAAACTTCTACATCATAATTCCACCGTTGACATTGAATTTTGTCGAACACATGATATTGTCTAAAGACAAAATGTCAAAGAAAAATAAAGTTGGTGCAGCATTTACTGATGATGGTTTTGCAATGGGTGTGGCGTATATTATGAAATTATTGGACCAGGTGGGTATTAAAATTGTAACAGTTTTTATTTTTACAGCTATTCAGCCGTTCAGATTCCGTCGATTTTGACTGCACTAATAGTAAAAAATGTACATTATTTTATCCTATTTAATGGAATGACACAACCGGGTCTTACAATGGGCCTTATCAGAAGGCATAAAATCACCTAAAGGGCAATAGAAAGGATTATTCTCGGAATGTTCTTGCGTAATCGAATCAGAACTTAATACAACCGCAGAAGAATCGCCAAAAAGATAATTGATGAGGTCGAAAGGTCCCTGAAGTGGCGCCTGCGTACCATAGACGCAGCCTGAAATTCCCGGCGACCCTAGCGGGCATCGGCCCTGTTGAGCGCCTACGGTTTTGCTGACATCTCATTGAGGCGCGTGTGGACTCTAGGCGCCGTCGTTAACTAGGATTTGGTCTAGCCGGCCGGACGGCGAGCTACCCATTACCGCAAGCCCGTGCCTACCGTGGCCGGTAGGCATGAGGTGTAACAACATCTTTTCCCTCATTGGTGCAGCCGTCTCCTTCACTAGCATTACTGCTTGGCAGAAAGAGGCGACCGCCTGCCATTCCATCTCGCCTAATCTGAATTAAGGCCTGGCGCGAAAGGTTGCCGCCGCCGATCGCCTCCACGAAGATACAGCAGTGCTCTGCCCAAGCGGGGCACTCTTCCTCTTTATTCTTCACCGTGACCTCCGAGCGGTCCGCACAATGGTGACACCTGGGCGTTTTTGCCGCCTGAATCCGGTAAAGGAACTTCCCGAATTGACCCTGTCCGGTGAGGACCAGCGTAAAGTGGAAGTTTCGACGTAAGTCGCCATGACACCAATCCAGCTACTTCTCAAAGAGGGGACTCACCGCCATGATTAGAACGTGCCAATCCGATGATACCCTGGCAAAGGTCACAGGAATCATATAGATGCGAGACGCACAGAACCGACCGTTGTGGCTACACTTGGGGAGGCCTGAGTCTCGACCGGCTAGCTGGAGTCCATCAGTGGGCGTGAAATTTGGCCAATTTAACTAATATTTATGTCAATTCGCTCTTTATCTTATGTATTTCCCCGTATCACATAGATTCAGACCCATATACTTTTCGAAAGAAAAAAAAAACTGTATAGAGAAAAAGAGGTGACACAAAACAAATGATAAAAAATATTGTTTACGCATGCTTTTAGATAGGTATTTATAAAATTGTATTTATTATTTTCAGGACTCGAATTTCGAAGGTCTTCATTGGTTTGATTCTGTTTGGAAGCACATCAGCGAAGAAAGGAAGCTACTGCAAGAGCAACAAGATAAAGGCTCTGTACAACTGCAACAGGCTTTAGCGCTAACAGAGAAGAAAATCAAAACTTTAGAAGAGGAGTACAAGTTATTGTATTACAGTCTTACTAGTGCGAGAATATTTTTCCGATAGAAACTCACATAAGACTTCTATGTTATGTATGGGTTTTATACTCAGAACAGAAGAATGTAGTTAGAGACGTGGCTCTGGGCCGCTCAGAGCTCGGAAGGTGTAACAGCTCTTTAGCTAGGGTAAAGAAGTAGTAAGTAGGCGGGGCGCGCGTACCCCGAGTTTTGCGATGTACCAAGTATGCTGCTACGTGCTTGCTACGCGTAGGTATGCGCCGCGCACGTTTGTCTTGTTACGGTCGCCACGGTGATAGTAACTAGATAAAAAAATATAAAAATGCCCTACTGTGTTGTTTTAGAGTGCAAACACGATAGCAGAACCAAGAATTTATCAAACGGTGGTATATCCTATCATCGGTTTGTCCGGATTTATTTTATTTTGGTTATTTTTGAAAAACAAGAGCTTAATGTTTATCAAGCTCTTGTTTTTAACAAATTGAAGTATACTTTATTTTGTAATAAATAAGGTCTACTTTCAAAAAATACTCTAGAACATTCAACAAATGTCACTGTCAGCTGCTCAATTAGAGATTACCACTATCAATAGTGAGTTATCGATATTGTAAAATGATAATGTTCTTTTTTGTATCGGAAAAAATACCCAAGTGCGTCGACAAAATTATAAATGTACACTTTTTTTTTATTTAAACATTAGATGGGTTAAAAATTTATCTTTCGTGTTACCTTGTAACTTCATTTTTCCTAAAGATCAAATTAGCAAAGAAAATTGCATTGGTGTAACTGTAAGGCAAAATTAGTTTCCTGAAAAAACTAGCATAATTTGTTCAAATCACTTTGAAACACCAGATTGTTTAATTAAAATGGAATGAAATACCATACCGATACAACAGTGCCAAAACTTGATTTCTGTATTGTACTGTATTCATAATCTGAAAAATCTGGTTACACCGAACCCTAGTAGTCTCAAAAAAGATCAAGATATTACAGATCTATTCAAATCTGTATGGAAGCGAAATGGTAGTCAGTCAAGAAACACTGGCTTCATTTAGTTTAAATTAAGGAAAACATTGATCTATAGAAGTGTTTATGTTGTTAATCACTTAAATTTTTTATTTCAGCATTTAAAGAAAGTCTTAATTTCAATTAAATGTAATTGCATGGTTAATGTAATAGCTACAAGCCCCATAATAAATAAAATTAAAAACATACGTAAGTATTTCGTTTTGATAATAATTTATCGACTCCAGCTGTTGACTTTATTTTACTTGAAAATAAAACACAATATCGATAAAATAAGGCATCGCCAATGGTACATCTCTAGAAAATGACGTTTAGTGACTTTTTTATGGTAGGTAAAATCATCCAATGACAAATCCCGCCCTTGGGCGGAGGGGGAAGTAGTGTCAGACTCTTACTGACTAAAAACATACCCCGTTCCTTCGTAGCCTATCGTGCCGGGGCCGGGTATTCCTTTCGGAAGTTAATCCATGACCCCATTAGGCTTCGACCCTGCCTGCCTGCAGTTAGCAGGCTGGGCCTCTTCGGTGTGCTGACAGCTCCTTGAGGCGCGCGGGAACAGAACTCGCCGTCGACGACTTGGGCTCGGTCGGTTACCGGACGATCGGACAGCGTGCTACCCATTGCACGCCGTCCGCAAGCCCGCGCCTACGGTGGCCGGAAATCAGGATCGGAATCCCGGCGGCGGCTGGGGCGAGCGCCCCGTTGCCTCTGCCTGATGCGGTCGGCCTCCTCCTTTGCTAGCATTACTGCTTCGCAGAAGGAGGCGACCGCCTGCCATCCCTCCTCACTACGGACCATGGCCTGAACCAAGGCCCGGCGAGAGAGATCGCTGCCGCCGATCGCCCCCACGAGGACACAGCGATGCTCCGCCCAGGCGGGGCACACCTCTACAGTGTGCTCCACCGTGTCCTCCGGGTGTTCCGCACAGTGGCGACACCCGGGCGAATCCTCCGCACGAATCCGGAACAGGTACTTAGCGAACTTTCCGTGTTCGGTAAGCACCTGCGTCGTGCGGAAGTTGAGAACGCCGTGAGGTCTTTCCAACCACGCCTCAAGGATGGGCCTTATCGCCCCAATTGTGGCGCGCCCCGAACGTGGCTTCGATAGTCGCTGGCGCCATTTAACCATGAGATCCCGCCGGAGCTCTGTCTGCCATGCCTCGACTTGTCGTGGCAGCGGAATTTCGCCCCGGCGTTGCATCTCCATGCGCTTGTCGTGCATTTGTGCAAGGACTGTTGCCTCCAGATCCCATGGCGGACGTTTAGTGACTTGACGTGACGTTGACTTCGAAAAGGAGGAGGTTCTATGTTCGGCTGTATGTTTTTTTTTTTTCAATTGTGGACCGATTTCGAAATTTTTTGTTTTGATTGAAAGATTATACTTCCGAATTGGTCCCATAAAAATATCTTTTTGATCTGATGATAAACTTCGAAGATATAGGACGAAACTCTTCAAAAATTCATAGCAGAACTGTCGTTTGTATGTGTTTGTTCGCCGATATCTCGGTCAATTGTGGACCGATTTTGAAAATTTTTGTTTTGATTGAAAGATTATACTCTCGAGTTGGTCCCATAGAAATATTGTTTTGATCTGATGATGAACTACGAAGATATAGAACGGAACTCTTCAAAAAACCTTAGCAGAACTGTCGTAACAAGTAAAATTGCTTTGTTTATACATGTAGTCGGTGGCTGACTAAAGGAAAAAGGGGAGGGGGTACATAGAACTGATCTGATGATGAAGACGGAAGGTAGGTAAGAGCCGGAACTTTGTAATAAATCAGTGTATCCTAGCTGTGTTTGGTATTATTAGAATTGTCATGATGATTTGATGATAAAACCGAATGGCGGAAGGTACCTATCTATTTAAGTTTGGCTGAGGGGTACTACTACTAAAAAGTGTGAAATAAAAAACTTTTTACAAAAAAAAAAAAATACAACCGACTTCAAAAACCACCAAAAAGTGCAAAATAACTTTTAATTTCGAAAGTCGGTGTTAAATAACGAAGTGACCAAACTATTACAGAAACACCGACTTCCGAAATTAAAAGTTATTTTGCACTTTTTGGTGGTTTTTGAAGTCGATTGTATTTTTTTTTTGTAAAAAGTTTTTTTTATAGGAAATATCAATCTAATTGCAGCAAAATAAAGCTCTAAATTGATTGCATATATTATAGAGACATCTAGCAGCGAGTAGAGGAAATTGTTCATAAAATTATTCCATGCGAGGTAATATGTTAAAGGGTAGAGAACAAATAACTCTGCACTCTTTAACATACGGTTTATTTTCTAAAACGGAACGATTGATAAACTGCCTTCTTTTAATTAATATTAAATTGCTCAATCACGTCAAAGATTTCATAATGTTATGAAATAATGATATACCTGTCATTGTGTGAGTTGGGTACGCTGGTCCCGATACAAATGAAGTGCTATGCGATTTCTAACAACATTCTTCTGTTCTGTGGTTTTATACATAACTATAGTTTTTATAAAACCTGCTCTTTAAGTAGCTCTAATAACCCTGATTTAAGGGTTACAATGTAATCTGTATAGGTATTCGTATATAATATGAGAGCCTTTATGCTTTTTGAGACCTATATATTTTGTGAATATATATTATAATAAGTTTGCGTTTATTTGTGAAATTCAAAATATTTCATGGTTAACAACTTTTTGATAATGCCAGCTTGATTAAATTCGTACTATTTGTACAACAAAATAAATTATTATTATTTACTATTTTTAAATAAAATGAAGTCAAATAGTTCTATTCAACTGTGCTAAAGGAAAAAGGATGATTTAGTTAAAATAAATCTATATAAATCTTCAAAGGACACTTTGTTTATTAAATTAAAATAATTCAAGCTCGGCAAGCTGGAGATGAAGTTATCCAGTAGATAATTCTTGCGGTAGCCTGTCTCATTGTTTAATGACGGTTTCATCTCTGACAGGGTATGAGGGGGTGGCTGGTGATTCTAAACAACTCGCTTATATGTTGTTTTGTCGGAGAAGGGGTCTGCTCGTTCAGCTCGATGTATCATAAATAAACACTAATTGGTACCCCTAATTTGTTCCAAACGCTGACAATTCCTTTGGTAACGGCTGATTTGTACAAATTTGCCGTCATCGAGCCATGATATGAAATCAAAGGCGTACCCCACCATAAGATTGCTTTTCCTCTTGTTGAATGGTTCTTTTGGCAGTTCTTTGTCTTTTTTTCAGACAAGGACGAAACGATTACCTGGGTGCGTCAGATCCGAGTTTCAACAATGAAAATGTAATTTACCCATAATTGTCTTCATCTTCTTCGCTTTTGTGGGTATAACTCTCCAAGACCTCGAACTGCTACAAGTAATTCCAAATGGTTTGAGTGCTAATTTCAGATGTGACTCAGGTTGGCTGGACAAATCTTCAAAATAGCTTGCATTTAACTAGGTCAATAGGTCACTTTATGTGACGGCTAAACACCCTTATTTCAGAATTTGTGACGCTACAGAATCTTAGATAATCGATCGAAAACGTGTCCAGCCATCTTGAAAAACCACTTTTCGCTGGTCTCTCAATCTCGGTAACGGAAGTGATTTTGACGACTTTTTGCATATCAACGGGCGGCACATAAATTTGTGACGGGCACCGAGCTAAAAGTTTTGTGATAAGTACAGTGGTTTAGTAGAAAAATGCAAAAATCTGTGTCCAGCCATCTTGAATTTACGTATAAAACTTACGGCTGGCACTTCCGAATCTCAATAACGGGGGCGTTTTCGAATATGGTTCCTTTACTAATACTTGGTGACGCAATGTGTGACAGTAATAACGTTTGATTTATGGCGTCACATGTAAGGGTTTACGAGAAATCAATAAAAACTTAATGTCCAGCCAACCTGAGTTCAAGATGGCTGGACACATGTATCTCCACTGCCTGATGATCTACGACCTTCGAAATGTGTTCAAAATGTTGTGACGGGGACGATAATGATAACCTGAAATTGTGACGGAGAAACTTTGCGGAGTTTCAAAGATATTGATCATTTAAATTTCCCCATACAAACACTGCAGTAGGGTAACCAATATTGTAGGTTTTATGTAGGACAAGTATATTTTAAGGCGTTTTCTTTAATGGACGAAAATCCGTGTATTGGTGATACTAATACGAACAACTGTAGATATTTAAATCAATAGAAGACAAAAATGTAGAAGTGAGGAAGGGGGGGGGGGGTGTAATTTTTAAATGTTATTGATTATTTACGTGCAGATATCTATTCTTTTTAGTAGGTGTATATATTATGTCAGGAGAACTAAACTAATGCTCTGAAGGTATTTAAATGAAAAAATAATGTTTGCTGTAAATAAAATCACATTTATTTATTTGTACTTATACAGCGTTTCAAATGGCGAAAATGACGATGATCAACTCGCATTTGTACTTCCGTAACCCCCGCCTTGTACCACAACGTTGTTTTACCGCCGTCCTAAGGCCGCGTACCGGACGACGGCGGGCGCGGGCGCGGCGGCGGGCGGCGACACGCGTAAACTGGCCCGTTCGTACATTTGGTACATCTCTTCACCGTGACAAACTGAGCGAAACCGAGAACAAGCCAGCCCCCCCTAGCCAAGTCACAAACGATAAACGTAAACTCTCAGTAGTCTTTAATAGATTTTCAACTTTATGCTTTAGGTATAAAGTTGAAAATCTATTGAAGATTACATAGTGTTTTCGTTCTTTCCGATCGCTAAAGCTCAGTAGTCTTTAATAGATTTTCAACTTTATGCTCTAGGTATAAAGTTGAAAATCTATTGGAGATTACTAAGCGTTCATCATACACATCTAAAGTTATTTGTTTCCGCGGACGAAAAAAATAACTGCAAAAAACTCAAGAAAAATTTAATTTCGCGGGCTACCACGAAAACGTCGGAGGACAAGACAAACTATACTGCCATGATAGCTGATGTTGGTGTCGCCATCTATTGCTTAAAGTTGGTACTACTAGGACAACTGGTCGAATCTTAACTCTTATTTAGGTTGTCTTACCGCAGATTAATTAATAGTTACTAGTACTCTCATTAGTGATAACACTTCGAAAAGTAAGTACATACACTGCCGGCTGTCGAGTTTAGTTCTCATTTTCAGTTACATAAGATAATGAACTAAACGCGAAATACAAGTGGGCTCTCTCTTGCAGCGCTGGTGGTCAATTATTATTTTGAATTAACACATACTTACTCTTTTCACTGCAGGAAAACCTTTTATTCCCACGGGGAAATCAAATACAAAGCAGGCGTGGATGCTACCGGCCAATTAATCGATTAAAAAGAAATCCTTTATTTATGTAAAATTATGGTCACCTCACAATATTAATGGATGTTTGTATGGAAAAATTTAAATGGTCAATATCTTTGAAACTACGCAAAGTTTCTCCGTCACAATTTTAGGTTATCATTATCGTCCCCGTCACAACATTTTGAACACATTTCGAAGGTCGTAGATTATCAGGCAGTGGAGATACATGTGTCCAGCCATCTTGAACTCAGGTTGGCTGGACATTAAGTTTTTATTGATTTCTCGTAAACCCTTACATGTGACGCCATAAATCAAACGTTATTACTGTCACACATTGCGTCACCAAGTATTAGTAAAAGAACCATATTCGAAAACGCCCCCGTTATTGAGATTCGGAAGTGCCAGCCATAAGTTTTATACGTAAATTCAAGATGGATGGACACAGATTTTAGCATTTTTCTACTAAACCCCTGTACTTATCACAAAACTTTTAGCCCGTCACAAATTTATGTGACGCCCGTTGATATGCAAAAAGTCGTCAAAATCACTTCCGTTACCGAGATTGAGAGACCAGCGAAAAGTGGTTTTTCAAGATGGCTGGACACGTTTTCGATCGATTATCTAAGATTCTGTAATAAGGGTGTTTAGCCGTCACATAAAGTGACCTATTGACCTAGTTAAATGCAAGCTATTTTGAAGATTTGGCCAGCCAACCTGAGTCACATAATTTCAGGACCGATGGTGACTAGCATTCTGATAAGAGTGACGTTGATTGTTGGATCACTGGTAGTCAGTACATAGCCGCGCTTTACAACGTAGTTTAAAAGACTCAACGCTATAATATTCCTCATATAGGGTAAACTTCTTCACTGAAACTTATTATTCCTTCTCGCAAATCTTTCCATATTCTTCTTTGCATTTACATACACTGAAAAATGCTAATAGAAATAAAAAAAAAACATTGACGAAACATTGACTTGAAAAATATTAACTCATGCCCGCAACTTCATCCGCGTCAGACTCGGAAAACAGCACATTGCCATTTGGTCACAATTTCAAGGTGTTTTTTTTGCACCCTTAGGCTCGGCGTAAATGGGCCACCGACCACATCCACCGGTGGCCAGCGACGGCGACTTAACACACTTTTTAATATATTTTGTATAGACGCGCCGCACACGTGTATCCGGTGGCGGCCACTCGCTACAGTAGTGTCCGCGACTCGCCACTAGTGGTCACTACCACTACGTGCCACACAAAACGCCTACACCCGCCACTGTCGCATTGCTCCACCCCCCCCGCGCAGTTAACCGTCCGACGTTCTACGTATCGCACGCGTACCATCATGGAGCACGACGTCTCAACGGATGTTGATACATTCATATCGGAAATCCATATCAATCCATAGTTATGTTTCACTATGTAGGACCAGTTAAAATTGGATGCACCCAATACAGGCGGCGACGGCGTCGTCTACGTCTTCTGCTTATTAACAAAAGCGCGAGCAAACTTTCCGTGTCAGAATCCATCTTCAGACTGCGCAGCAACGAGCGGGTTATAAAATGTGGCGGCTTCCAGACACCGGTGGCTGTCGCTCGCTTCTGACACTTTTAGAAATGTGGCGGTAGCGCGCGACAGATACCGGTGGCTGTGGTCGGAAGCCCATTTGCGCCGAGCCTTATTCTTTTTCTAAAATAAAAAGCTCCGCCACACAATTTTTAAAGGCAGTAAATTACATGGCTATCAGTGAAAGTCCCGTCATAATTCGTCCAGCCGTTTCGGTTATTAGACGGAACAAACAGACAAAAATGAGTAGAATACGGAATGTCGATGCACAAAATATCGATAAATGCTAGTTCGATGCTACAACATCGCGATGCACGTTACGCGAAACCACTAAATGTTGATGCACGTTATCGCGATAGAACTTTACTGCGATACAACTTGACTTGGATGCACTTTAGCATAGTATCAGCTTTATAATCTTCCCACTGCTGGGACTCGGGCCTCCTCTCTAGGAGAGGGAATGGGCCGTAATCCACCACGCGGGCCCAGTGCGGGTTTGTCGATGTCTCATGTCTTCGAATTTCTGGTTCTAGGACATGCCAGTGTCCTCATGATGTTTTTGTTCACCGTTTTGACAGCAGTGATCATGAAGTAAATTACACAAAGTAATGCGCCTGGCTGGGTTTGAACCCGCGACTTACAGTTCGTAAGTCAGGGCCGTTCGCTTCTGTCACCTTCTTAGAGCATTCACCTACCAGGTGATTTTACCTACCATAAAAAAAAAAACTATATTTTACCGTAGAAATAAGGCTAGCAACTAGCAACTAAGAGTTATATTGTGGAGAAAATAGACTTTTATTATTATTCTCTATACTTTCAATAGCCCGTTGATCATCGGCGCCCATTACACGATCATGTAAACGTGAATCATTGCCATCAATCATGAATGATGGAAAAAGGATTCAGTACCGTAGACCACATACATACGTTACGGCAGGTTATACAGAAGACCGAGGAGTATAATCTGCCTTTCTGCCTAGCGTTTGTGGACTACGAGAAAGCCTTTGATTCGATCAAGACTTATGGGCTGTGCTGAAGTGTTTATACAAAAACGCCACTATGTCAGTCCGACTTCAGGCTCAGACCTCGAAACCTATCCTCCTGCAGCGGGGTGTGAGGCAGGGAGACGTCATTTCTCTGAAACTTCACGGCCGCAATGAAGGAAGTCTTCAAGGTTCTGGACTGGAATGGACTGGGCATCAATGTCAATGGCGAGTACATCACTCACCTTCGTTTTGCCGACGACATAGTAGTCATGGCTGAGACTACGCAGGAGCTCAGCAAAATGCTCAATGACCTCGGTGGAGCTTCCGAAAGAGTGGGCTTAATGTGAACATGGACAAAACCAAAGTCATGATAAACAGCCATGTAGCACCCACTCCTATCAAAATCGGAAACTCTACACTCGAAGTTGTCGACGATTACATTTACCTTGGACAGACAGTCCAGTTGGGTAGATTTATTTTCGAGAAAGAGGTCGACCGTCGAATCCGACTCGGCTGGACGGCGTTCGGGAAGCTGCGCGGTATCTTCTCGTCCAACATACCAAATGTCTCAAGACGAAAGTCTATGACCAGTTTGTGTTGTCAGTGATGACATAATGGCTCTGAAACGTGGTCGCTTACAATGGGCCTCATAAAGTCACCCAAAGGGCAATGGAAAGGGCTATGCTCGGAGTTTCCTGCGCGATCGAATCAGGAATGAAGATATCCGCAAGAGAACCAAGGTTGCCGACATAGCACGTAGAATCGCCAAACTTAAGTGGCAGTGGGCAGGGCACATTGCTCGCAGAACGGATGGCCGTTGGGGCCGAAAGGTTCTGGAATGCGACCACGTACCGGAAGACGCAGTGTTGGAAGGCCTAGTACAAGGTGGACCGATGACCTTGCAAGAGTTGCGGGAATCCGATGGATGCGAGATGCACAGGACCCTTCATTGTGGCGACACTTGGGGGAGGCCTATGTCCAACAGTGGACGTCTTTCGGCTGATATGATGATGATGAATGATGGTTTTTGGTCAATCAGTACTATGCTACGTCAATCATCCCATTACACTATATATTTAGGTAGGTTATTCGTCAATCAAAATTTTGACTGTGGCAAAACTGACAGCAAAACCTACCGTGTAATGGGCACCTATAGATGCATGCTATTCGCGCTTTGTAAGTATAGGTAGTAGGTACGTGGCCGTCGCCCTGTCCTTATGGGGGCGATCTCTCGCGCTGGGCCTTGGTACAGGCCATGGTCCGAAGTGAGGAGTGGCAGGCGGTCGCCTCCTTTTACGAAGTAGTAATTCTAGCAAAGGAGGAGGCCGCACGCGCGAGGCAACGGCATTCACGCCTCAGCTGCCGCGCCGCCGGGATTCCAATCCCGATTTCCAGCCACCATAGGTGCGTCGAGGACGCGTATCGTTTCACGCGTGCTCCAAGGAGTTGGCAGCAAACCGTAGGGGCCCAGCAGGGTCGAAGCCTACTGGGGCCAATGTCGGTTTCTGAAAGGAAGATTTGGCCCCGGTATGAAAGGCACACACACACTACACACACTATCTCCCGGCCCGAAAAAAAAGTATAATACGCGGCAAATGAGTTGAACCATTTGCTATGGTTACGCGCATTCTATTGAGACCCGTAAATTGATTTAATTGATGCGCAGTGCATTCAAGGTCGGCCGCCATGATTCAACTTCTGTGATGAGGATTATAACCATAGATATCCATTCATATTATAGACTCAGTCGAAAATCAAACTGAAAAAAATCGATGTAGGTATTTCAAATGGACCCTTCATGATACTTACTTACCTTACTTACATGGTAAGAAAGAGCGTCATAAGGCAACCAATGCTATGCAATGTTTAAAAATAATTGTTACTCATCATTTCCAATTCATATAGGACTTTAATAAAGTGTATATTGTGTAGGTATCTTTGCCTATCAAAATATTGTAGGTATCTGTGAAATTAATAAAACATAATATTTTATAACAATATTTTATTTAAATAGAATCATTTGTACTAGCTATAATTTGGTGCATTTGCAAAAGAGCTCCATATTCAAGATGATTTTCCAAGTATTTGGCATATTTCATAATAGAACTTCCTGCACCCTCTCCTTGTAGGTAAGAAACAATTCTTTTCATAGCCTGATAAGCCTCCATTCCAGAGGTAGGCTGACATACTTTTTGACTTAACACTTCAGTAGCATGCATGCTTCCATCCAGTTGTCCACAAAAAATACATGGCAGTTTCTTGTCACAAAAAATATATTTATCTAATGAACTCGGACAATGTTCTGAATTGAGTGGAACATTGTACATCTTGCACCACCGAGATAAACTATGGTCACTTTCACTGTCCTCTTTAACATTAAAGAATAGACTGCCATCCCCAGGTGGGAAACATAGGCTCCAGACATACTTCTGTGGTATATTATACCATGCCATGCCGATCATATGAATGTAATCCGTAAATGATGAGTTGTCTTTACCATAGGTTAAAGATCTACTTATTTGTAATCTTCGATAATGGTACTTGAAACATTCAACAACCTTTTCTAAAACATTTGTCACATAGTTTAGGTCTGTAGCACTGACTATTCTTATATTTTCAAAATGAAGATGTCTTGTCAAGTTTTCTGGGATATCTAAAACCAATGTTACATGGTCACCTTTAGACACTAATTCACTTTCCCATTTTGTTAAGTAACTCAGGACTACAGAATAATTTATTTGAGAATCTATACAATAGTAATAGTTAACTGGCAAGCTTCGAACTTGTGATTCTGGTTCCATTAACTCTTTACCAGCAACAGCCACTTCCCTTTTGTCACTTCCTAAAGTATTTACAATAAACAATAATGAAACATAACTGTCTGCATGTTGTCCACTTAGGTAGCTGCTGTAGTCAAGATTGTGTGATAACGCACAAACACCACCCAGATAAATATCAGTGGATTTTGAACTACAGAGAAACCTTTTCCAATCTTCAACTTTTTCACTGCACACATTATCTGATGTGTATTTAGATATATTATGTCGTGTGCGAAAACTTAACAGCCAATCATCAATGCAAGTGAATTCTTCACTTGATCCCTCAAATAGGTCCTGTGCTTTTTTACGAAGATTATCTTCTGTGACAACATTTCCACTTTCAAACTGTTGTTCAAACCAATTCAAAAGATTTTGTTCAAGATTAAGTCTACAAATTTTCTTTAAAAGGTTATATTTGTGGGTATATTTTTTAATAATAGAATCTTTCTGTTTGTAAATAGATGAAATAGTCTGGGGGTGAACGCCATATTCTCTAGCTATATCGGATTTACATTGACCATTATCTAGAGCTTGAATTACTAGTAGTTTTGATGTAGCGTCAATTTTTCTGTAGGATTTCTTGGAGAAATCTGTTAGATATTCCGATTGATCTTCAACCACATTTTTGTGACCAGAGCTCCAAATTGACATACTTTGTATATAGAGACTGTGACTACCTACTTAGACCAAATTATTGATGTTATTTAACTTATCAATTTCTCAATGTAAATACTTATTTTTTCATATAAACGCGTAATTTTTTTTCACTTTAAAACGTCAGTCAACTTCAACTTCAACTTCAACTCTTCAGTTGACTATCATCAAGATCAAATGTCAGTCAATCTGTCAAGTTGACAGTGTCAACAGTTGATCGGATGCTTAGCGGAAGTTAGCGGATGTCATCAATGACATCTGTCAAACTGTCACCCACAGATCAAAAATATTTCGGGCTCGATGATTTCTTTGTAATGCACTTGCACTGGCAAGTTAAGTGCAATTGGGAATTGGGTACGACTTTCTTGTTTTAGGGTTTTTTCATGAATACTCAGAAAAGCAGTCCGGTTTTTTAGTTTTTTAAATTACCGTTTTTTTACAAAGATTTTACTAAATCTGATTAAAACACCCAAAAATACTGATCTTGCGAATAATATAGTCCTTTGTATGTAAACCCGTACCCATAATTTCGTAAAGGTGTATAAAGTGCGAAAGTAGAGAAATCTAAAGGGCATTTTTTATTTTTGCTGGTATACAGTATTAAATCTATATTTTACCTTTTAGCATACTTAAGTTACGACGTTCTGCTGACGATACCTTCATATACCTGTATTGTTCCTAGGCATTGTACCTAGGTGTAAGAACCGGTTAGCAGAAGTCGTCTTTTTGGGTTCCGTCCCCAGGAATTACTGCCGATCGAAAAGCATTCTGAGCTGCCTTGCCGAGATCTTCTCCGGGAAGCCGCCTGCAGCCACTACCGCAGGGATCGCCACTAATTGCTACAACATCAGGTAGCGTTTCCCTGTTAACACCCACCAACCATATTTTTTTTTTGCGACGTTTTCGTCAAAATTGAAAAGTCTCGCTAAACACTAGCGTTGGTCCTATTTATTCTGGCATACAAATAAAAGTATATAATAATCTGTAGCCAAATATAAATTTGGCTACAGAGTATTATATACTTTTATTTCTATTGTTGTTTTTGTTTTGTCTAATCTTTTACTTCATTCACCAAAATTAAACCAGCCCAGGCCCAGTAAGGCACCGCAGAATCTGCGTTTTAGGTGTTCACCAATCGAATGTACTCGCTTCTAGGATCATAAGTACCGCTTTCTTTTTCAATGTACCTCTGCACTTTTAAAGAAAAATGCAAAAAAAGTGCCAGCCAAACGTTTTCAGCACGGCCGGTGCATTGAAAAAGAAAGCGGTACAAGTTCGTTCGACAGATCTTAGCACTCCTGAAGTTAGGCTCTGCGTACTTTTGCGCATGTACACTCGTAAAAAGAATTGTTAGTGGCATATTTTTTTTACCGCAATACGAATAAGATTCCTAATACTTTTACTAACTTTTTATATACTTGTACATGTTTACTCTTAGTATTTATCCCTTAACTATAGCCGTGGGTCCATTAGAAGTTAATAGAAGAATCTTAATAATAAAAACAACAGTCAACGAAACAATTATCAACATGAACAATCAAATAAAACTTTTTTATTTGAAGACAGAGATAATCGACAGGAATGCTGAAGTGTGACAGAGAACACATTATTGTACCGAGCATTGCCGAATATTCACGAAGCTTTTCGAAATAACCAAAAAGGGATATGTCCAATACGCGTGTCTGAGGGTGTTGTTTAATCGATTTTTGTTCAAATCAATTGAAATTAAGTTATAAAAATATTTTTATATTCAATATTCTAAGGAGGTTTTAGAATATTCCCAAAGATCCTAGAAGTACGAGTACATTCGATTGGTGAACACCTAAAACGCAGATTCTGCGGGGCCTTACTGGGCAAACACACGTCAAAATTATACGTGTTACTGGTGGAAAAGTGATTTTTATTTTATTTCGCTACAGAGTGCACAAGCGCTAAAGTTCGCAGAGCCTAATTTCAGACTACCAAGATCTGTCTGTACAAGGAAGGGAAGGGGCGAAAGCGATATTGTTTATTATTATTATTCTCTTTATTTGTTATTATTATTATTATTCATCGAAAAAAACGTGTTGCGCCGACCCCAAGTAATATGGGACAAGGGCAGGAAGAAGAAGATTATTATTCATAGGCTCGCGTTTGACCACTATCTCACCTGATGGTAAGCAATGACGTGGCCGACGATTAGAAGTAGCCTATTCACTCTTGACTTAAAGACCCCTACTAATACGAGATCCAATAGAAGAAGTACATTCCCTCATCTGTTATTTGATTAGGATAAATATTATAGGCTAGATAATGCATTTATTTATACATTGCGAATAGGTTGCCTAGCTAACTCTGGTGCCAATGATGTTAAACAATTTAATTTGTTGTTACATTTTTTTTCATCAACTACCCTGATTGGTTATTTAAGAAAGTCGAGCATCAGCTGAAAGAATGCGCTCCAAGGAACTAAAAAATATAAGTTGCCTACTTTTTCTCGGGGCAAATATAGGGGTTGCCTCGTTTAAAGAGGTAGGGAAGTGTTCATAATATAGCCTCATCTGTTATTTAATTGAATTATATATCAAATGAAAGATTATTTTAATCCTAATCCAACCGTATAAGGTTGCCATCCCAAAAATGGTGTGAATGAATAGTTGCCTGCATTTAAGGTTTAAAATTTTCTGGGCTAGTTCTGGTATTAGAAATATAGAATAGAATAGAATAGAATAAACTTTATTGTACACCAATATATTAACAATTCACAGAAACCTAAATATATGGGTACAATGGCGATCTTATCGCTGACAGCGATATCTACCAGACAACCTTAGGATGGATTATAAGAACTTAAACTGTAAAGGGGGTAGTCTGCGGTGTACTTCTAGCAAATATAAATCAAGGAAATAAAAATAAAAATAGGATAAATAGATAAAATAAACCTATAGAAAAATAATACATAAGCTTAATATATATATATCAGTACGTGTATATAAAATAAATATATAATATACATATATATAATTATGTGTTGCACAATTAAATGGAAGCGAACAAAGAAAAGTCAAGAAATGAATGAAGGATAGTGATAGACGAAACGAAATTAGGTAGAAGCAAAATCATATTAGAGAGAAAGGTAATGTTCTTTGACAAGGTTTTTAAAAGAACCTAACGATTGAGCTTGCCTAACTGCCATTGGCAACGCGTTCCATAATCGCATCGCCTGGACCGTGAATGACTTGTCGCAGAATTTGGAAGTATGCGAAGGCATCAAAAGCTTCAAGTTCTCCAATGATCTCAAATGTCTAGTATGTGTGTCATGAAGGAACTTAAAACGTTCTTTGAGATAAGAGGGGTTGTAGGAATAAACAGGACACTGTAAAGTAACGATAAGATATGGGTATTCCGGCGAAGGCGGATTGGCAGCCACTTGAGCTTAATACGGAATTCAGAAACATGGTCATACTTGCGTAAACCAAATATGAACCTAATACAAAAGTTCTGGAGTCGTTCAAGTTTATCTAGCTGCGCTTCAGTTAGGTCTAAATAACTGACATCGGCATAATCAAGGATTGGGAGAAGGAGGGATTGGGCGAGCGCAGTTTTGGTGGCAGTTGGCAGAAAATTGCGCAGCCTTCGCAACGACCCCGCAGACGCAAACAACTTGCTGCTAACTTCCTGCAACTGCGGACCCTACGTAAAGTCTTTGTCAATAAAAACACCAAGATCTCTCACTGTATCACTATTTGCAATAGTTGAGCCATCAAAAATTATAGGTGGTAGCCGCATCCAGTATATTTATAATATTTCCTCATCTGTAATTAAATGATAGTAAAGATTATTCGCCAGATAAAGCATATATCGATTTATCGCAAGTAGATTGCTTAGCTAAATCACATGCACACACAAAAAAATATCGGTTAAAAGGGTTAACGGTATGACGTCATACCTTTTTATTTCAATACCCCAAAATAGCGGTACCGTTATTTTTCACTACCGAAAAATTACGATACCTAAATTTTTCACTACCGAAAAATAACGGTACCGCTATTTTTTACGGTACCTAAACCTCTAACATTAAGGTATCCTTTGAAACCCCTACTCCCCGCTTTTTTGTCGTGCCAATCGCAATACACTTGTCGCGATAGCTGGCACGTCGCATTTATCGTAGATACTCACACGAGAAATAATTTCGGCGAATATTTTAATACAATTTAGTAAAGTGGTACCGTATTTTAATATCGGTAGCGTAATCGTATACCTTAACCGAAAACGGTCCCTGATGCTAATGATGTTGAACAATAAAATATGTTATTTTTTGTTTTTCAACATCCCTGAGTTGTCGTTTAAGAAAGTCGAGCATCAGCTGAAAGAATATGCTCTAAAGAACTGAAAAAATATAAGTTGCGTACGTGCAACTATGGGGGTTGTCTTGTATAAACAGGTAAATAAAGGTTCTCATGATATTCTCATCTATTATTTCTTTTAATCGTGTATCAAATGAAAGGCTATTTCATTCCTAATCCAGCCCTATTAAGTTGCCTCACCAAAAATGATGTAAATTTACGTACTAGCCGTAGTTAGTAGTAGTTATCTAGCATATAATCTTTACTATCATTTAGGTAATTACAGATGAGCGAATATATTTCTAATACCAGAACTAGCCCAGATTTTACATATTAAATCTAGGTAACCATGCATTTACATAATTTTTGTTGAAGCAACTTAATAGGGTTGCACTAGGAATAAAATAGCCTTTCCTTTGATCTATGACTCAATGAAATAACAGATGAGAGTATCATATGAACCTTTAAACCTTTACTTACCTGTTTATACGAGGCAACTCCCATAGTTGCACCGAGGAAGAGTAGGCAACTTATATTTTTCCAGTTTTTTAGACATATGCAACGAAGGAACGGGGTAGGTTTTTAGTCAGTAAGAGTCTGACACTACTTCCCGCTCCACCCAAGGGCGGGATTTGTCATTGGATGATTTTACCTACCATAAAAAAAAAATAAAAGAAAAATATACATATATAAGCGTGCGGCGATTCTGCCAGTCTCGTTTGGAAGTCGAACATATTCTACTTATTTTCCTATAAAGAGTTGCACATTCCCGAAACTTCTGATCAGTCTGGCGCAACTCCCTAAGAAAAAAACGATCCGTCCAAAATGTATGAAACGCGTACTAATTTTAATGGCGGCCAAAATGGCGGCTATCGCTGTCTCGCTCTAACATCTATTCGACTCTGTCGCAGCCATCCATCCGCCATATTTATCTTTTACTTCTCAAGAGGTGAATTGTAAACAAAGTTTAATTTTTGTTTTTAATATGTGTTTCGTGAATTTTAAGCGAAAATTCCTAATAAAAGGACGTTTACGTGTACCCATGTGAAGCAATCTGTTGATATGCACTATAAAATCTGTGAAATATTTGGTTTACGAGCCAGCCGGTCGGACGGTCAAAAGCCAATGTTCATGGCTAAATATCCATTACATTAAGAGAGGTAAGCGTAAATAAACGTTCATTTTCAGTTACAGAAAAGGATTTGGTGATTTACAAATCAATTTTAATAAAAATCAGTCGAAAATCTATAAAATAACCTATTAACAGTGCTGTGTAGTGGAATTTTTATCGACTATATCGATAGTTTTAAATATTCATTATTAAAATTTACAAGTTCGTGATAAAAAATGAAATTCTTCAATTTTAAAAATGATCTATCACTACTGCTGGGCATGTTTAATCGACTATCGATACTCTTATAATTTAAACTTTATTTAGTATAATTCAAATAGAACGATCATGCTATTCGAACAATAAATATTTCAGGTATCTCAATATGAAATGCTAATAAGTAATGCAATACATTTTTTTCTTCTAGATGTAAACATTGGATTGGACGTTCGTACGTATTGGTGGAGCTTTTTAGCTCCACCAATTAAACACGTTTGTAGCAAACATTTTCTGCCAAGGATTTTACGAAGACACAACTAAAAAAATCTGCAATTCCTTCTGTGGGACTTACTGCAGAACCTTAGGGAGATGATTGGATTTCTTCTACACATTGGCAAAACTGATACTGATTCGACTCTTAAACGCAAAGGTAAGATTCTTAATTAGAGCATCATTCATGTAAACTTAGTTATATTTACAATTACAGATCTAATAAAGATCAGAATCAGAAATAATAAAGTAAGATAATGATACTTTTAAGGTTTATGCATTATAGAGAATAGGCAAATAGGTTATAGTTTCTGTATTTTTTTAACCATAAAGAAAAATAAAATAAACTGTTATTATTAAAATCCGTAAAATGGTGTTTCCTTTAGCGTTAACCACACCCCCACCCCACCTTTGAAACCCAACCTCATTTGCGTCAACGTAAATTCGCTGGTAAGTGGAATATTCCATATCAATTAATGAAACCTTGGGTTTTGTTTTTTGATATGGAATATTCCACTTATTCTTAGTTAAACTGATGGATAAAGTTGGCGTAAATAGACCTTAATTCAGATCCAATAAATGGACCTATATTTTTTTTTTAAATACTATCGATAAAAAATTACCATGAGCACCTAGATACACCACTATATCGGCCGTTATGTTGGCAGCCCGTTACGTCATGTTTATGGTCATCTATGTCAAAGTTGGTATTGAATCTTAGTACACGTTTTGACGTTTCGTGTTGAACCATTTTTTTCTATGGGAGTCCCGTCTCTTAAACGTAGTGCTTATATTCTCTTTGCTTCTGATCTTCTGATGTTCGGCTGCTGTAAACACTGGGCCAATAATTTTTATAACAGAATTATCTTCCAAAAAAAATGTCGATCATGCCAGCCTGTCAGGAACGGAGGATGGGAGGGGATATAAGCGCGCTCGATGCTTTGTAGGTTAAATTTATTTGACAAAAGATGGAAGCGTACAATACGGCCGACGTAGCTTGGCGAGTCTGAACACAGGCTCTGCGAACTTTAGCGCATGCACACTCGTGAAAAACTATTACCGCGTCGCCCGCTGCGTGTGCCGCCGCGGGCACCGCCTATATTTCAATACAAGCAAGCGGCGATTCTGCCAGTCTTATGTGATTTGCCGACAGCCATGGAGGATGACATAATCAACGACATTTTCTTAGAAGATAATTCTGTTTTAAAAAGTGAGTCTCCGTAAACATTATCGAACAAATAACAATGTAAATCCACTACAGCATTATTGATTGGTTATTTTCTAGATTTTCGACCGATTTTTATCAGAAATTTGTATTTATCTCAAAATCATTTTTTTTTTTGTAACTGAAAATGAATGTTTATTTACGCTTACCTCTCTTCATTTAATGGATATTTAGCCATAAATATTCGCTGTTTGTTCACCATCTGACCGGCCGGCTCTTAGACCACATATTTCACAGATTTTATAATGCATATTTTCAGATTAATTCACACGGGTACACAAATAAATAATAGATAGTAGTTACAATAAATAATAGCAGATTAAAATTCACGAAACAGTTGTAAAAACGAAAATCAAATTTTGTTTAAAAACTTCTTGACAAGCAAAAGATGAATATGGCGGCCATAAAGCTGCGACAGAGTCGAATAGATGTTAGAGCAAGACAGGGATAGCCTCCATTTTGGCCGCCATTAAAATTAGCGCAAACGCCATACATTTGAGATGGTTCATTTTTTTCTTAGGGAGTTGCACCAGACTGGTAAACGGGCACTAAAGTTTGAATCTGAATCGATTTTGACGTTTACGCATTCACATTTAGGAAGCAAGTGTTACCAAAAGTTAAAAGAAATATGATATATTTTGTGATGGGACGAAATAATTTCAAGTATCGATTATTAATTATTATAGATTAAATATAAAATACCTATATGTAGATCATTGTCGTGTGGGAAATAATTTCCCTATATTTGATTAAGGGTTAATCGGTATTATAGTAATCCCAACTTTACTTTTTCTAAAAAGTTCCACATCTGTGACGCCGTTGGCAACTAAAGGTCATCAGGCCATCTTGTGTTGTGAACTTTATTTTGTAATCACATAAAATTTCAGATGGTTTCTTCTTCTCTTAATGCCTTGTTTACATTTTGAATAAAATCTGGTCTGAACTGCTATGAAATAGCGTTTTTATTGTAATTTACTTAGTAATAATCACTGTTCACTACCTCAAATTGCATTAAAAAATTAAATAATTATCGATAATGTCCCATTACTAGCGAAAATGCCTACGACAATACATTTTTATTAGGCTTGGCGTCGGAGGTGAATTAACGTAAAAAAGGCTCCGGCGTTCAAAAGGTTAAGACCATTTATTTACCTACCTCTTTATACGAGGCAACCCCCATAGTTGCACCAAGGAAAAGTGGGCAACTCATATTTTTTTAGTTCCTTGGAGCATATTCTTTCAGCTGATGCTCGACTCTCTTAAATAACCTATAAGGGTAGTTGATGAAAAAAATGTAACAATAAATTTAATTGTTTAACATCTGTGGCACCAGATTTAGCTAGGCAACCCACTCGCAATCTATACTAATACTAGCTTTTGCCCGCGACTTCGTCCGCGGAAAATTTCTTGTTTTAACATAATTTTACACTCGACATTACTGTACCTTACCATTAGTAAAATAATTTTTGGAATCGGATCAGTAATTTCGAACTCGAAGATTACCGAAGTTCTCTTGTCTGCTCAAGGTAAATCGCCCACACAATCCTGGCACAATAATTCGAAAGCGTCATCAATCCACGGAAAATCTTAACACCGCGATTCAGAAAAATGACGTATTTGTAGAAAGCCATCTATTGGCAAATGGATAAAACGTCCGCACAAAGCATGATATATCTAGAGCTCTACGAATGAAAGTTGTGCTAGTAGCATTTTGCGTTTTAGTAATTTTATATTATCTCCGAAACTATATGACCAATTGACATACTGTAAATGGCAAATCTTATCTGTATGATTTCCTTGTGATACCGAAATAATTTATTTTGAGAAGCATTAATATTTCGTTGCTCAAATAATCAACCAAACGTAAGTATGCCGAAAAAATACTTTTTTTAATGCCAACAAAGAAGTATAAAAGATAACATATAAAAGATAGAAATATGGTATCGCGGACTTTTTTGTAGATATAATTAAGACGAATCAGGTTGCCATACATTGTTTTTAATTTTAAGCAACTCTCTAGGCAGCGCACGCAAATAATTCTGTTTTATGAGGTATTTTTTTCCGACTTGCAAGACAAAAATTGTGATAGCTCGGTTAATGTACATGTTATAAAAATAATTTATAGCCTATAGCACTCAGGAATAATGTAGCTTTCTACCAGTTTAAAAAAATTTAGAATTGGATCATGAGTTCCAGAGATTACCCCCTACATACAAACTTACAAATTTTACCTCTTTATAATATTAGTATAGATTATAAAGAGGAAAACTTGTTTGTTTGGTTGTAATGAATAGACTCAAAAACTACTGGACCAATTTTAAAAATTCTTTCACCATTCGAAAGCTACATTATCCACGAGTAACATAGACTAAATTTTATTTTGGAAAAAAATAGGGTTCCTTAGATATTTGGGTTTTTCGGACACAAGGTGTAAAAAATCAACCAGATAATAATAATATAATAATAATATAATATTCCACAACTATTACACAACACCGTCCAGTCCCAAGCTAAGCAGAGCTTGTGTTATGGGCACCAGACAGCTGATAAACATACTTATATAATTCTAAATACATACATATTATAGATAAATAACACCCAGACACAGAACAAATGATCATGCTCATCACACAAACATTTGTTCTGGGTGGGAATCGAACCCACGACCTCCGGCATAGCAGTCAGGGCCACTAACCACTAGACCAACAGGCCTGTCTTATTTTGCGTAGATAAGTTACTTATTTTGCGTACGTTGCCTAAACTATAAAAGATAGAACCATAAAATGTTCTAATTAATTGTAGATCTTATAAATATCTACAAAAAGTCCGCGACACACTATACCTATCTATGTCGAGTGAAGCACAACAACCATTTTTTTATTTAATAAAAACTTAAATTTTTTTTGGGCTACATTTAACGCATTTATTTTACTCATGCTATTAATCCTAATCAAAATTATTTCATCACTAAGTACAGTTTATGTAGATAATATTTGTTCTTTGAATGATTAATATTGGACGTTTGGTTTTGAAGTTATGGCGAAATTAAAATATTACGATTTCTGCTGCATGGCTCGTTGCGAAGTGGGTGTCACCAAGGCTCAGTGTGCGTGCGGGAGGGGAGTTTAGATCTATGAGTAAGGTGCCCGCGCCTAACCAACAGTTCTTTTCAGGGCTAAACAACAGTTCGTTTCAGAGCTAGAATATTACACGCTATTAACATTTATTTTACTATTTATTATTATTTACATTAAGCATCTATTACACCACTCGATATTCCGCACAAGTTACACAGACTTTAAGACAAGTTTACTCCCGAGTAAGACAGTCTGAGCCTTATTACACTACGCGACGTCGACAAATTTATCGAGTGGTGTAATAGATCCTTTAGAGCTCAGGCAGAGAGACAGCAGTTGTCCACAAATAGAGTTCGCAATCGAATTTTAGCTAACAGCAACAGACTGGCTTTCAGATATGATCCGCAGGTTGATTATGCACAACAAGCGTCCGTCCAAATCGGAGTGCGGGAATTATACTGCGTTTAAAAAAATATAGAAATAAAACAACGAAAAATTATAAATGAAAGGCAAAAATATTAAAAAATCAGGTCCACCCGTGCGAAGCCGGGGCGGGCCGCTAGTGTATAAATAAATACATCATCTAGCATATAATATTTATCCTAATCAAATAACAGATGAGGGAAGGACTTCTTCTATCGGACTTATTCTATTCTATTCTTAGATCAATACGTCGATGTGTTTAAGAATACGAACACATATAGGTAGCCTAAAAATAACATTAATTGTTATTCTATGAAATGATAATAGTATGTATTAAATATTTTTGGTTTGAAATATTTTCCAAATTTGGGTGCTGATTGGTAGGGTCATTATGTGTGTTTTAAAGATACTGTCTAATATCACCAAAATATTATATTGCATATTAATATATTTTTGTTCTGTAATACATCTATGTAAACACATAGCAACGAAAACGAGAACAGGCCTATTTATCTAGTAGGTAAACAAATAAGTTCATTCATGTATTTAATTAAAATCTATACAGTAAACATATCTATAAGGCAATTGCCTAGCTGAGTAGTACGCATAGACACGTCACCGTCGATGACGATTAAGGCTTCGTATGCCCTTTAAATCAAACAGTAGCTTTGATTTCCTAAGCTATTACGTAAATAGAACACAAAATGCACTCTTACTGAAAGACTGGAATGCATCATATCAAAATTCGTCAGCACAAAGGAATGCCCAGCTCGGACAATAATATAACTAAATTCTAAAACTTATTGCTAACAAATGACATAACTACGTCACACACTTACTGCTTAGTATGTAATAAACAATATAATATTAATAATGCATATCATAATATTTTTCGTTCAATCTCACAATGCAATATCATAAAATCTATTTTTTGAAACATTTGAATATGAGCCTAACTTTACAATTCACAACATTCTTATGGCACAGCCGGGAGTGCAGTGCTTCTAATTAGTACTGCAGACATGAACTAGTACACATTTCTAATTTTAATAATTACTCTCTATTTTGTCTATATTTAAATAAGATTTTGTTTCAAGTGAAACCATGACAAGAATTGCGATTACGACAATATTGGTCATTCTGTGACTGAACGAAATTTTCTGCTACATCTCTTTCTTTTGTCATACAGTCTATGGAACACTCAATATAACATACATAAAGATGAAATCACTCACTACGTTTCTATTTATTTATTTGAGTCATTAAAATAAGCTGCTGTTGAAAAACATTAATCAGAAGCACTTAAACCTAACACAACAAATAAATTTTCCACATCGTTTTAAATTTTAGTATATATGATACAGTTGAAAGAATCTAAATAAATATTTCTTATTGTATAAAGCACACCAAACCGTAAAAAGTACCGGTCATGACTGCTTAGTGCGTATACGCTGAGACGTTTATGCATACGGTCATGATACAAAGACATGTCCATTAGATTTTAAAGTAATAATGTTCTACTTTCAATTATTTTTGAAGAGGCATGAATTCAATAGCATAATATCACGTAAGAGCATTACATGTTCATGATGGTGAAGGGTCGTCGTCAGCTCGGTCCCCTTGGGGCGGCGCGGCCGGCCGCTTGGGGTAGTCGTTGAAGATGTGGATGTGCGTGACGCGACGTCAGTCCGCCTCGTGCTCGTGCAGCTGCGCCAGCAGCGCGGCGCGCCGCGACTCCAGCTCCGCGTCGCTCCACGCCGTCGAGCCGCCCGACCTGCCACACCAGAACAAAATGTCCCACTGTCACGGATCATACCCATACACCACAGTTATGCTGAAAGATGCTCGTAGTTCGTTCAAATGGTTAGTGTTACGACTGACGATACTCCAATCTACTGACTAGACGACTAGACTTTCTAGATTACCACCCACCACCCACCACCCTTGGTTGACTGGTAGAGAATGCCTAAGGCATTAAGTCCGCCTGTGTACCCTTGTGTTGCATAAAGTTCTAATAAATAAATAATTGGGTCCCGACTGCTACAATTTACCTTGTATTTAAAATATTATATAGTTAAGTGCAATCGGGTACAACGACTTCCTTGTTTTAGGGCTTTTTCATGTATACTCAGTATAGCAGTCGGGTTTTAAAATTTTTTAAATTACCGTATTTTTAGCTTTGCATACTCACTTTTAGTTGGTAAGACTAATATGCATACCACATGCAGTACATACCGTTCTTTCTTGTCTTTCTTGTCCTTCTTCTTCTTGGGCTTGTGCGAGTGCTCATGCGACTCCTCCTCGGGGCTACTGGGAGCGCTGCGCTTCGACTTCTTACTCTTGTGACGCAACGTCTCGTCATCAGATATGCCGCCCTCTTCTGGCGTCGGCGATTTCTAAACCAATTTCAGTATTGTTATAAGTTGTTGTTGTGAAACATCAAAATTACATAGATCTATGATTGAATACATAGGAGGAACTGGACAGAACCGAATTCGACTGCGTCCATTTACTAGTAAGCAGAAAAATTTAGGTCATTGATGGTGTACACCGTAATTGTAGTAAACAGTCGTTAATATGCAAAGAAATTAAGGTTGTGTTTCCACTATGGTGGCCCAAAGAAGCAGTCTTGTAAAGCCAGATATTTATTTCATCGCCTTGTTAACAGCCGTTGAGTAGTACTTACAGGCAGTGGCGAGTGTTTGCGGTGCTTCTTCTTCGACTTCTTGTGTTTCCTGCCTTCGTCTGAGGTCCACGTGCCGTGGCTGGGCGCGGGCGACGGCGAGCGCGCCGTCTGCACCGGGGACGGCGAACGCGACCGCGACTGAAGCACAAACATGACCAGACAACATGATGTTAGATGTGCAATTATTTAGCTTATTCTAATGAAAGTCACTTTAAATTGTGTTTTAGTTGTCCTTACATGGCTATCGTTAGACGTACAAAACGTTATTACGGTAAATCAGGCCTTGCTGCCCTTGTAAATAAGTCACATATTCAAATCAATAAGAAATTAGTTTCGTGTTTGATATTGAAAACACTTCTTATTTAACATCTCTTTTACAAATCCATCACAGAACGCTACCTGCCATAATACAATTCTTACTATTTTGGTTTCGTTTACATTCATGACGGTACGTGAGGTGTGGAGAGTAATATTGCCAATCTTAAGCGAAAGGAAGGTGATTCCTGATTATCAAATCGGCTTCAGAAAGGAGCACTCCACCACAGAACAAGTCCACAAAGTCTGAGATAAAATTTGAAAAAGCCTGAAGGAAAAACAATATCGTTTTTTGGCTTTCCTCCACAACCAACAGGCTTTCGATAAAGTTTGGCACAAGGGCCTGCTCAGTTAGCTGAAGATGACCCTTCCTCATCAGTATTACTCACTGTTGAAATCTCACCTTTCTGAAAGAATCTAGTAAAAACAGCAGAAACGAAGTCTACATTAGACTTAAGAGCTTATACACTGCTGAAGTGCTGACCTACCGCATATTGAAAGTCACTCAATCCCCAAGTGAACGCCGGCGTTCGCGCGTGATTTCGCGCCATTCGGTTAAACACCAAGCGAACGCCGGCGAGTTGGCATAGATTATAAAAAATTGAGCGTTTTTTATAGGGTATTTATCCAAAAACGTAAATAAAAAGTTTTTCGTAAAGTAGTCTGTATATAAGCAAACCTTTTCGTTATTTTATATATACATATGGATGTGAATTGAAACGCTAGAAT
Organism: Leucania comma; assembly: GCA_958295575.1. Lineage (NCBI taxonomy): Eukaryota > Metazoa > Arthropoda > Insecta > Lepidoptera > Noctuidae > Leucania > Leucania comma. The sequence continues at coordinate 11,673,128 of OY282469.1, forward strand.
AGGTTTAAATTTAATAAAAGAAAAAATATTTGTCTTGTGTTTCTTGGGATACTTAAGTGACGTTTGATTTGTAATGATATAAGTTCGAAGAAATATAAAACTACAAATGATTACTGCGACTCACGGTCTTTTATATTAAAATACTCACCCCGGACCCAAGGCCTGCCAGAACTAGCGCTCACAGTTACGACAACAACTTTTGCTGATGATATCGCAATACTAGCAAGCCTTCCTGAGCAAAAGGTCTAAGTAGCAAAATGTCCAACAGTGCGAAACGTCTAATGAGCAGTAAGTCTAATTAGCAAATTGCCCATGTAGCAAAACGTCCAACTAGCAGATGGTCTTTATAGCAGAACGTCCATTTAGCAAATCGTCACATTCTCAAAATGTCTGGATATTCAGGCACAAAATTCAACACACACATAATCATCAATAAAAAAGAAACATAAATACTGACTTGTACATAAAGACTTTGTGGTCTATATACTTGTAGCGTATAAAAAATATTGTTTCTATACACTTACTCGAAAACTGCCTCTTATCGCACTACAATTAGTGAATTAGGTTCGATATGGCATGTATATCACCCGCGTGCTTTTTTTAAATTTATCACACCAAGGGCTTTTTTCATTCCTATTTCATCACGGTCAAGGGTGATTATTTTTTTTAAAGCAAAGAGGCGGATATTTTTAAGGTTTTAATATTTGATGAAAATTTAAATTGTGTTTTTGAACAGAATACAATTAATAAACATGATAACTTACACAATAATTTGTTATTACCAACAAATTAACATTCATCGGCGTTCTAAATTCAAAAATACTTGAATTTCTATTTAATTTTTATTAATATTAGGATGTATAATGGTTTGATACCTTTGCCTCATCTTCAACCTGCAAAGATTAATCGCGGGGAAAAAAAGTATATCAAATACTATTATCTAACCTATTTAGTTGTGTTATTTGTGAAAAAAAAATCACTTCCCAGCAAATCGCCCAGCAAGCCGACGCTGCGGTGGTGAGCGTTGAAACCATCTGCGACGATAAGCTCGCGTGTAGGGCTTTCAAATACCGGTATCAATACCGGTATTAGTATAAATATCGGTATCAATACCGTGATCACGGTATTGAACACAAGTTCAATTGGGACATTAATAAAACCAGTAAAATACGTGTTTTTTATTTCCGAATCCGTCTTTATTACAGTTACTTTGTGAAAATAACCGATTTTGAGAGAAAGAGAGAAATTGTGCCTAATAATATTTTAGAGAAAACTAGCTTTTTAACCTTTATTATTTTTATCAAAAAAAATTAATGTAATTTACAAATGACTTACTTTCTATCATGAGTGTACACATTTTAAAAATGACGATTTGCTAAATGGACGTTCTGCTATAAAGACCATCTGCTAGTTGGACGTTTTGCTACATGGGCAATTTGCTAATTAGTCTTACTGCTCATTAGACGTTTCGCACTGTTGGACGTTTAGATACTTAGACCTTTTGATCAGGAAGGCTAGCAAGCCACACAGACCTTTTTATAGTTTCAGAAAAGTTGCAAGAAGGTCTCGGATAAAATCGAGTGCAAGCAAATCTGTCCAAATCGTACAAATATGTAGTAAATAATTTTTTGCTTTATCAATAGCAGAGGTGGTCATAAGAATTGGTACATCACAGTTTTATTCAAACCTACCGTTATTACTAGTATTAGTTGAACTAATATAAAAAAAAAAACAATATAAATATAATTAACTTGCCGATGAAATGTTATGCCATCTTTTGGAATACTCGAAGTCAGGCTATTGTTACCAAATCAACATATTGAACAAGGGGCCATTGTTATATTTATTAAAAAAAAAAAATAACTATCTCGCACGGGTGTACGGCTCAGAGTACTGGTCGAGATTATTTGGAAATTGTCTGTGGCGTCTTGCATCAGATCAATAAGTCATATGTGTTGACAGACATGCGTCACCTGTTATTACACGTATACGGGCTGTATGGTCGATGTGCTAAAAGTAGTGAAATTGATTGCAGATTAAGGAAGTCACTGGGACGTGACCAAATCATAGCAAGTTGTATGCTATTTTGATGGGAACTTATTGAGAAAAAACACTCACCAAAGAGGTAGAGTGCGATCGCTTCTTTTTCTTCGAGCGCTTTGTTTTTCTAGATTTTGGATGATGGTAGTGCATGCAGCTCTCTTCTTGTTCGTGTTGAAAGTCCTGCAAAAAGACAGTATTGAATTGAACTGGAATATTGCGTAAAGATCTTGATGTTAATAAATTTTCTAGATTATCTCAATTTTAGGTGATAAAAAAAGTAGAATGCCGCCCTTGATTATACGATGGAAAATAACTGTGTAACATAGAAACCAGAATGATTTGAAAGACATTAAATAATCGATATTTATTGATGTTTAGATGTATGCTGATCAAGCTAAGTCCCACAAACCTATGTTTAAAAGGGAGGATCCTCCGACCAGACGGATGTTATGTCTGGTCCGGACAACTGCCCGGTTTCGGACTGTTGTGTGTTCTAATCGTGACGACAACTCAATTTCGCGATGCAAGATTTTGTATTTTTAGTTCTTATACAGCTTCATAGATATCACTACAGATATTTTTACTGATGAAGCATTAAGTTTAGAAAAAAACAGTCATATACTTATAAAGAACAAGGACGACCACAATGTATAAACAACCTTAAATATCCTAACTCTGTCCTCTTCGTAGGGTACGGCAGCGAACTCCGGTGCGTTCAGATCGAGTTTTTCTTTGACCTCGTTCCAGGACAGTGTGTGGTCAATGTTTGCTTCACTCAGGGCCCATTTAAATGCACTCTCTACTTTCTTCTGAGCTTTGGACTCTTCTTTTATCTTCTCTTTGTTTCTAGCTTCAGCCTGAAAAAAAAAGTTTAAAATTGAAATTAGGTTAACGAAACGTACTAAAACAATAAAAATAATAAACGTATCATTCACCTTTTCAAGCAATGAATTATACGTGAGTTTAACATTGCCCGCGTCTAAAGAAGCTGACTTGCTATCTTCGCAGACGACGGTCGCAAACTCTTCGAAGGTAGTGTCGGGCTTCACTTCAAAACTCTTCTCTTTTAATATCTCTTTTATAACCTTCTTTTCATCGTGGAACCGCGCTTTGAGGTTTTCTACGTAAAATTTAAATAAATCCAGTGGAGTAGATCCATTTTGACCTGAAAATATTAATATTAAAGATTACTAACAACCAACCAGTCAATTTTCATTCTACAGTACCTGGCCATATTATTAGGGACAGCGCTCAGATTTCACAATGTCTACTTTTAATTTTGCAGGATGTATTTTTTATTTAAATACTTTATTGATTGAGATTACAGAAACAAAAATTTGAATGCAAAATAATATATTTATTTCTGAAAAAAAAAAAAGGTTCATGTCGGGTGAATTACTTGACTATGGTAAAATATTAATATTTTTTTGAGCCAGGTATGCAGCATTACTCCTAGCTTAATAGCACAGTGCAGATCCGTGCATAAAAATGTATTTTTCATTATTCGAGGTGAGGCAGTAGTTCAGTTTCTAGCACTTGCTTGTACCGGTCTTGCCACATGGTTCCTTCCGCGATATGTAGGTGCTCCACATCCTTGTATGAGATCAAAGACCACATCATGATAATAACTGGGTGTTTAGCCCTCTCCGAAAAGCAATCTGTGTGGATCTGTTCTCCAGGGCTTTGTCGAAGAGGAGCATTTATGAAAGGGCAAAGGGACTTTTGTCAACCAAAACCTGAAACGTTAATTCATCGGAGAAGTATATCTGAAATTTTTTATTACGTAATCAGATAATCACAGTAGTCTTTTAACAATGTACTGTACTATTTCAATTTATATTTTTACCCAACGCCAGTCTGCTATAGTCATATTTTGATGTTGTTTCGTCCAGTGCATTCGTCTCTGCTTCCTGGCCTCGATGAGGCGTAGATTTTTGGTAGGCCGACGACGACCTATCAACTTCTCATTGTCGAACCATTGATGAACTGTCCGAAAGGACAATTCGTAAATTTTTGCGCCCTCGTCGTTTATAATTGTGGTAAGGTGGGAAACACTATTTTTACGAGATACGCCTAATTTTACGGTCTGTACGAAGAGAGGTGATCCTTTCCCTGCCACATTTTTGCACATAGTCTGATTCCAAAGGTTTGTTCTGATCAGTTTTTCTTCTGATTTTGTTAACTACAGACTTTGAAACATGTGTAATGACTGCTATATCTCTCTGGGAATGTTTGGAGTGCAACAATAGCGTTATAATTAGTATACATTTTCTTGGAGACGTGTCTGAAGCTTTACCCATACTAAAAAGAAGCCATTTTGAGAATATCATCATGTGTTTATAGGTAATAGTTTAAAAGTAAAAAAGGAAGATATCACTGACTATGTAACTGAGATGTTAAAATTAAAATGCAAAAAAATAATATTGTGTGCTTTTCCATATTTTGAACATTTATCAAATAGAAAAAAATATTTTATATTCATATGCTAACTAAGCATATGTACTTTTTAGTAAGTCACCATTGTGATAAGTTTATGTTTTTTGACACCAACATTTTTGTTGAACATTTGAAGTCGACCAGGGATACATCGTATCTGCCAATTAGTTTTAGACATACAATAGCGAGGCTATTAGCTTATTGTATTAACTCAGACATAAGTAGTATGTCGAAGTCTTGTTTAATCAAAGCCACAATGTTTAGTAATAATACTAAAAATCATGCGTTGAGCCAAATTGTTAGTAGCACAATTGCTATGCATACTTCTATGACCTGTACGAAGGAGGTTCCATGTATCACTATGGATAATTCTGTTGTTAATGTGGAGGCCTCAATTAGTTGCAATTCACTACCAAGTAATAATAGTGAATACATGGGACTAACTCCGGATAGTTTAAACTAATTCATAAGACAACAGAGGGTACCAGTAATACCATAGTTATACCAAATAATAACAAGGTATCTTCTTGCTTTCAAAATGTTAAACGGCAAAAAGGGGTTCAGCAGCATGCCTTGAAATTATTTCATCAAAATATTCAGGGCATCTCTTCCAAATTATTAGAAATTGAAATGTTTTTAGAAAAAACAAAGTTTGATGTTATATGTTTTAGTGAGCATTGGTTGAAAGATTACCAAATGCTTCTTAGTTTTGAAAATTATATTGTGGGAAGTTGTTTTAGCCGTAATTCTATGTTGCGGGGTTGTTCACTAATATTAATAAAAAAATGCTTAAAATTTAAACAACGTAATGACATAGTAAGTTTGTCAACTGAACATTGCATTGAACTGTCCTGTGTTGAGCTAGATGAGCATGTTATAGTGTGCGTGTACAGACCCCCAAATCCTCAAAACTTTAGTCTTTTTGAGTCAACAATGGAAGATATTCTAGCAAAATTTGCAAGCAGTAATAAATCTATAATTATTTGTGGAGATTTTAATATTAACATTTTAGAAAATAATTCAAATAGCAGCAGATTTTTAAGCCTGTTTAAATCATTTAATTTGTCTAATGTTTTTACAGAACCAACCAGAGTAACTCCAACCTCTGCAACTTGCATTGACAACGTTTTCTGCAATTGTGATTATATAGATAAAACAATAGTAAATTATCTTCCGTCCGACCATAGTGGACAAACGGTAATTTTTAACTTTAAAGCTGCCATACAAAAAACTCAAATTCAATTTAGGCCAATTACACTTGGCAAATTAACAAAATTTAATAGTAACTTACAAAATAAGTTAAATGCTCTGGGCCATAATATAAATGATGCTAATAAATTTTATGATAATTTCTTTTCAGTAGTACTTAATGAATTTAATACAAGTTTTGAAAAGAAGTCGAAAAATATTTTCCCTAAGTTTGTATTTAGTGACTGGGCGACTAAGGGTATAAGGATAAGCAGGGAAAGACTCTTTGAACTTTATGGCCTTAAGCCATTCTTCAACTCTGAAACCTTCCCCACCGCCTGTGTTCCCACGTTGTCGTCGTGGTGGGGCTTGCGTGTCTCTGTGATCTTGAGGGCTAAGCCGGTAGAGCTACTCATGCCGGAAGGCCTCAAGGGAGAGACCAGACCAAGAGGAACACACCCAGGCGGAGTCCAGTTGGACCGCCATGAAGGTTGCGCTGCCCGGGAGTTTCGGCACAACCAGCTGTTGGTGCTCTTGGGCGGCGATTTGGGAGAAGTGGGTTCGCCTCCGGTACGTGTCTGTTCAGCAGACATGACCAGGATGGCGAACGTGACAATGGGGACCCCACCCCATTTAAAAAAAACAAGGCAAACCCAATGAACGCGGCTACCAAAGAAACACTACCCCAGGGGGGTACCACCTGCCCAGCAGGAGGAGAATCCCCCCGAGCAAAGCTCGGGCTGCCCCTCGTATTCTGGGGGGGGCAAGTACCGCGTCGGGTCTCCGGACCCCGTACCGTCCCTTGAGGACGCATTGAGCCAGGGTGGCTCACCTGCCCGCGTTGCGGAGTCCCTGGGACCCGTTCCCAGCACGTCCGCGGCGCCGGCAGGTACAGGACAGGCCGGCAGGACTTTCGGCCTTAGGGAGGTGAGCGGAGACTCGGCGTCGGACTCGGATGCCGCGTCTTCGCTCACCTCGGAGAGGATGGAGGTTGAGGAAGAATTCGCTCCCAAGAGGAACGAATTCTTCCTAAAGCGCCCGAAGTCAGGGTGTTGTCCGGGGTCGTCCTCGGACGAAGCGTCGGCCCGCAAAATCTCCTCCTCCGGGCGGGGGGCGGGCCGCAAGTCGGGAAGGGGAAGGGGGCTCTCTGTCCAGGAGTTAGCCACCCAGCGATCCCTGGAAATTGCCAGGGAGGCGCTACCCCTCGGGGCGACCACCGGCCAAGTCGGTCGCTCGGCGCCTGTGCCGTCTGACAACGAGCCAGACGGCATGAAGGAGGCGCTCGCCAAATTCGGCGAAATAGTCACGGCCACTCTAACGGCCGTGTCTAAAAAACGGAAGCTTGCCTCGAAGGAGACGGCCATCTCCCAGGGGGCCGTCTCCATTTCGGAGGCACTTGCCGTAGTCTTCGAGCCGCTCGAGAAAGACTTCAACAGAAGGATTGAGCGGCTCGAGGCGGACCTGGCCAATCGCCAGGGAGGTGGACCCGTCGCCCCAGAAAGGGGACGCAAGCAGCGCCAAGGCGAGTCCCAGTCCCTGCCCGGGCCGGAGAGCGAGCTGCTGACCCTGCTGCGGCAGGAGCTGGCTGCTTCCCAGCGGCAGAACCAGCAGCAACTGCAGCGGTTCCAGGAGCGGATCCAGCGGCAGCTCTCCGTCCTGGAAGGCGTTGTATTGCGTCCCCCGCTCGCGGCCTCTGGACCGAAGAGGGCGGTGACGTACGCCGCCGCAGCTGCGGCCACGGCTGCTGCGCCCAAGGCGGGCCCATCTGGGCAAGCCGGGCGCGGGGCCGTGGCGGCTAAGCAGCAGCAACGGCGGCAGGGAGGGGCTGTCCCTCCCCCGAAGGGCAAGGCGGCGGCTGCTCCCACCGCTAAACCGGCAAGACGTCCTGCCGGGGCGGTTACCAGGCCGCCTCAACCGCCCGAAGAACCTGCGGCTGGCGCCGAGTGGACGGTGGTCGGCGCCAAGAAGAAGGCGGGCAAGGCGGCCAGGGCGGCCAGAAAGCGCGTGAGGCGGCTGGAGCGCAAAAAGCGCGCCATGGCGGCTAGACTTCGCGCCCCTAAATCCGAGGCTGTAGTGATTACGCTACAGCCTGAAGCGGAGAAAAGGGGCGTGACGTACAAGTCCGTCATGGACAAGGCGAGGCGGGCAGTGTTGCCCCATCTGAAGGAGCTCGGAGCCTCTGAGGGCTTCCGCATGCGGCGCACCGTGACCGGTGCCCAAATGCTGGAGGTCCCTGGCGCGTCCAGTGGCAGACGCCCTGGCCAAGAGGCTCAGGGAGTCCCTGGACGCGGAGGAGGCCCGAGTGTCCAGGCCCACGAAGTGCATCGACATGCGCATCATGGGCTTGGACGATTCCGTTGGGGTCGACGAGGTGGTGGCCGCCATTGTTGGTGCGGGAGGGTGCACAGCCGACCAGGTTCGGGCGGGCACCATCCGCACTGATGGCACGGGCATGCGAGCCGTGACGGTCAGCTGCCCCGTGTCGGCGGCCAAAACCATCACTGGGGAGGGCCGAAGGCTTCTGGTGGGCTGGGTCTATGCCCAGGTGAGACTGTTGGAGCCCAGACCTCTGCGGTGCTACCGCTGCCGCGTGGGACACCACGCGGGGGCCTTTTGCGCCGCGGAGGTGGATCGCAGCGACCGTTGCTTCCGATGTGGTCAGCCTGGTCACAAAGCCGCCGAGTGCCGTGAGTCGCCGCACTGTTACGCATGTGCGGCGGCAGGCAAAAAGGCGGACCACCAGGCTGGTTGCAGGTCCTGCGACCCTCCAACGAAGGTGAAGCATAGGGTCCGGCCCATCCCCGGTGACGTCCTCACCGCCGCAGCCGCGTCCGTAGCCGCCGCCGCTATCGCCGCCACAGCCGCCGCGGCAGGACCCTCACAGAGGGCTCAGGAGGAGATCGTAATGGAATGTCAATAACAGATCCATTACGTCTCCTCCAGGCGAACATCAACCACTGCGCCCCCGCTCAGGATCTGTTGCTCCAGAGCATGGCGCAGTGGTCGATTAATGTCGCCGTAGTCTCCGAGCCGTATTTTGTCCTGCCCAGTGCAGACTGGGTTTCGGACCTAGACGGCTCGGTGTCTTTAATTAGGTCGACCGCCGCCGGTACCCCGCCCCTCGAGCGCGTCACGAGGGGACGAGGTTGCGTGGCAGCACGGTTCGGGGACATTGCAGTGGTAGGCGTCTACCTGTCCCCGAGCAGATCTCTCGGCGATTTCCACATCTCCCTTATGGAGCTGAAAAACGTCGTCGTTGGGTTTAGGGACCTCCCCGTGGTCGTTTGCGGGGACTTCAATGCCTGGAACGAGGCTTGGGGTTCCCGCTACACGAACGGGCGGGGTCGGTCGGTAGAGGCCTGGGCTGAGGAGTCCGGCCTGGCCCTCCTAAACCGGGGCTCTGTTTCCACGTGTGTGCGGATGCGGGGCGAATCAGTGGTGGACCTGTCGTTCGCCAGCCCCGATCTGGCACCACGTGTCGTCGACTGGCGTGTTATGGAGGGGGTGGAGACGTTCTCAGACCACCGGTACATCCGGTTTGACGTCTCCGCCCAAACCTCGACCGCGCCGGTCCAGCGGAGCCCTTGTGGTCCGCGATGGGCGCTGAGGCAGATGGACCGGGAGCTCCTCCTGGAAGCCGCGACGGTACAGGCCTGGGTGCAAGCACCGGACAGGCCTGTCGACATTGACGTCGAGGCAGAGTGGTTCCGGGAGGGCATGTCGCAAATCTGCGACGCGTCAATGCCCCGAGTCCGTCCAGGACGTGCCAAGCGCCAGGTGTACTGGTGGTCGCCGGAGATTGCGGCATTGCGCAATGCGTGCAACCACGCGCGACGCCGGTATGCCAGGTACTGCAAGCGCCGCAACCGCCCGCCGGATGCGGAGGCTGTTGAGGCGGAGCTGTACGAGGGTTACAGGGTAGCGAAGCGCACCCTCCGAGCGGAGATTAAGCGGTCCAAAATGGAGGCCCGCAACGTCTGGCTGGGGTCTCTGAATGCAGACCCGTGGGGACGCCCATACAAGATGGTACGGGAGAAACTCCGTCCATGGGCTCCCCCACTGACTCAGAGTCTCCGGCCCGAGCTCGTGGAGGGTGTGGTCAGCACTCTGTTCCCTACGCGGGGGGTACACTCCCCCCCGTCTATGGCTCCGCCAACACCGGCAGTACCTGACGCGGACCACGACGACGACGACGATGTTCCAGAGGTGACCGAGGTAGAGATGAGAGTGGCGGTACGAAGGCTGAGTGCCAAGAATACCGCCCCAGGACCTGACGGCCTGCCTGGGAGGGCCTGGGTCCTGGCTATGGAGGCTCTCGGGCCTCGATTGAGGGGGCTCTTTAGCGCATGTCTGGAGAGGGGCCAGTTCCCACTTCGCTGGAAGACGGGGAAACTGGTCCTCATAGCGAAGCCTGGGCGCCCTGCGGACTCTCCGTCCGCGTACCGGCCCATTGTGCTGCTCGACGAGGTGGGCAAGCTCTTTGAAAGAGTCATTGCAAACCGCCTCGTCGCGCGCCTTGCAAGGGTGGGGCCGGACCTGTCGGACGGACAGTTCGGTTTTCGCAGGATGCGCTCCACGGTGGACGCCATCATGCGCGTGCGAGCCCTCACGACGGGGGATGCGGTGTCCCAGGGCAGGTGTGTCGTGGCAGTGTCCTTGGACATTGCCAACGCCTTCAACTCCCTGCCCTGGAGTTGCATTGGAACGGCACTCCGGTACCACCGGGTGCCCGACTACCTCTGTCGTGTGATCGAGGCCTACCTATCGGAGAGGTATATCATCTACCCCGGTCACCAGGGAGAGTGGAAACGTCGAGAGATGTCGTGCGGTGTTCCGCAGGGATCGGTACTAGGACCACCCTAGTGGAACATCGGGTACGACTACGTGCTGCGCGGCGACTTCCCCGACGGGGTCAGCGTGGTCTGCTACGCGGACGACACGTTGGTCCTAGCGCGGGGAGAGTCGTACCGGACGGCGGTCGAATTAGCGACACGCGGGGTTGCGATGGTCGTTGACTGGATCCAGCAGTTGGGACTCGAGGTGGCACTGCACAAGTCCGAGGCCATGTGCTTCCACGGCCCTCGGGGTGCGCCACCACCGCGTTCCCAGCTAACGGTAGGAGGGGTTCACATCAGCGTCGGGTCGACGATGAAGTACCTGGGACTCGTCCTCGACAGCTGGTGGAACTTCAAGGAGCACTTCCGACGTCTGGCTCCCAAACTGAATCGGACTGGGGCTGCTCTCGGGCGGCTCCTGCCCAACCTCAGGGGACCAGACGCCTCCTGCCGGAAGCTCTACGCGGGAATCGTTCGGTCCATGGCCCTCTACGGGGCTCCGGTGTGGGCACCGACGTTGCAACAGCAACCGAGGGCCCAGCTGAATGCGTGCCAGAGGGTCATGGCAATACGCATGGTGCGAGGGTACCGAACGATCTCCCGCGAGGCGGCGACCCTCCTTGCTGGCCAACCGCCGTGGGATCTGGAGGCAACAGTCCTTGCACACATGCACGACAAGCGCATGGAGATGCAACGCCGGGGCGAAATTCCGCTGCCACGACAAGTCGAGGCATGGCGGACAGAGCTCCGGCAGGATCTCATGGCGAAATGGCGTCAACGACTATCGCAACCTCGTTCGGGGCGCGCCACAATTGGGGCGATAAGGCCCATCCTTGGGGCGTGGCTGGAAAGACCTCACGGCGTTCTCAACTTCCGCACGACGCAGGTGCTTACCGAACACAGAAAGTTCGCTAAGTACCTGTTCCGGATTCGTGCGGAGGATTCGCCCGGGTGTCGCCACTGTGCGGAACATCCGGAGGACACGGTGGAGCACACTGTAGAGGTGTGCCCCGCCTGGGCGGAGCATCGCCGTGTCCTCGTGCGGGCGATCGGCGGCAGCGATCTCTCTCGTCGGGCCTTGGTTCAGGCCATGGTCCGTAGTGAGGAGGGATGGCAGGCGGTCGCCTCCTTCTGCGAAGCAGTAATGCTAGCAAAGGAGGAGGCCGACCGCATCAGGCAGAGGCAACGGGGCGCTCGCCCCAGCCGCCGCCGGGATTCCGATCCCGATTTCCGGCCACCGTAGGCGCGGGCTTGCGGACGGCGTGCAATGGGTAGCACGCTGTCCGATCGTCCGGTAACCGACCGGACCGAGCCCAAGTCGTCGACGGCGCGTTCTGTTCCCGCGCGCCTCAAGGAGCTGTCAGCACAACGAAGAGGCCCAGCCTGCTAACTGCAGGCAGGCAGGGTCGAAGCCTACTGGGGTCATGGGTTAGTTCCGAAAGGAATGCTCGACCCCGGCACGATAGGCTACGAAGGAACGGGGTAGGTTTTTAGTCAGTAAGAGTCTGACACTACTTCCCGCTCCGCCCAAGGGCGGGATTTGTCATTGGATGATTTTACCTACCATAAAAAAAAAAAAAAAAAACTCTGAAATCTTTAACAAGTTCGTAAATAAATACTCTAAACTTTTTAGAAATATTTGCAAGGTAGCGAAGGCCCTGTTTATTAGCAATAAGATTAAATCGGCAGAAAATAAAATAAAGACCGTTTGGAAAGTTATTAATAGTGAAACTGGTAGGAATAAAGTACGGAACACTGATTTTTTATTGCAGACTTCTCGTGGACCCATAAAATCTAATATCGAAGTAGCCGAAGAGTTTGTGAATTTTTTCACCGATATACCCCTTAAGACAACGGAAGCTTTAAATTCCTCACCCGAGGCCTCAATTGCTTTATTGAAAGAAAACTTGCCACGCTGTCCAGCTGAATTTCAATTCAATCATATAAACCCTATGACAGTTATAAAGGTTTTCAGGCAAATCAAAATTAAATTAACCGAAGACCTTTGGGGAATGTCTATTAAAGTATGTACATCTATTATCGAAACCGTAGCACCATACTTAGCCTTAATTTTTAATTTGTGTGTGGACCAAGGAGTTTTTCCAGATGTAATGAAATTTAGTAAAGTTATACCTCTTTTTAAATCTGGTGAGCACAATGACACCAATAATTATAGACCTGTATCCGTGTTGGCGGTTTTCAGTAAGGTATTTGAAAAAGTTATGCTCGATCAAATGCTTATTCATTTTAATACTAATAAAATCTTACACGATCAGCAGTATGGTTTCACCAAAGGGCGTTGTACGACTGACGCTGGTGTCACCTTATTAAAACACATATTTGCAGCCTGGGAAGAGGCCCAAGATGCGATAGGAATTTTCTGTGACCCCTCAAAGGCATTTGATTGTGTTAATCACGAAACCTTGCTTTTAAAGCTAGAACATTACGGGTTAGGTAAACTTGCACTAAGCTTGTTGAAATCTTATTTAAATGACAGGCAGCAGCAAGTTCAAATAAATGGTGTCAATTCACGGGGTTTAAAGGTCAAAATGGGTGTACCACAAGGCTCAATATTGGGTCCTTTCCTTTTTTTGGTATATATTAATGATTTACCACATTTATTTAATAAAAAAAACCACATATAGTATTGTTTGCTGACGATACGTCCTTAATTTTTAAGATCAATAGACGTTCCACTAATATTGATGACATAAACAACGCTCTACAGCAAGTCCAAAACTGGTTAACTGTTAATAATTTAGTATTAAATGAGAAAAAAAACCAAGTGCATAAGATTTGCGTTACCGAATGTTAGAAGTAATGACTTGGAAATAGTATTGAACAAAGAGAAACTTGAATTTGTCGAAAACACAGTTTTCTTGGGAATCACGCTCGACTCGAGGCTACAATGGGGTCCTCATTTAGCATCACTAGCTGGACGGCTTAGTTCAGCAGCATATGCTGTCAGAAAAATCCGTCAATTTACTGATGTACATACCGCGAGGCTGGTCTATTTTAGCTACTTTCATAGTATCATGTCTTACGGTATTTTGCTATGGGGACGGGCTGCAGACATAGAGTCTATTTTTATTCTGCAGAAAAGAGCTATCAGAGCCATATACAATCTTCGCAGGTGCGATTCTCTAAGGGAACTGTTTAAGGATATAAACATCATGACGGTACCTTGTCAATACATTTATGAAAATATTATGTACGTTCGGAAAAATATTCATCTTTTTACTAAGATAAGTGACAGGCACAATTTTAATACTAGGAATAGGCACAGACTAGATCAACCTCGATTCAGATTGGCTAAATTATATAGTTCTTTTATGGGTTGCTGTGAAAAATTTTATAATAAGATACCACTTGAGATTATTCAATTGAATGAATCCAAATTTAAAACATGCATTAAACGCACACTATGTAGACAAGCATATTATAAAGTGGAAGATTATATCCTCGATAAAAATGCTTGGCTAAATGCTGGTCCTGCTCCACTAACACTTTTGCCTACTAATTAGTTTTTTTGTTTTTTTTTTTTATATAGTTTTATAAATATTGGAAGAGATGCTATTGCCCTTTCCGTATGTTGTTTTTTTCGAAATGGTATGATATTGCTTTAATGAAGCTTATGACCATTTAATGCTCTTATTTTGTTTATTTTTCTTATTTGGAACCATTAGCATGTAGAAGCACTTTTATGAATTTTTTGTGAATGTGAAGTCCCATGGAGCATTTTTACTAGGTTACAATTTGTTTGACTTAAATGAGCATGGCAGTTGAGAGTTTGTCATTCTCACTCAAATGTCTTGCTGATGGTGGCGCGTGTTATTGAGTCATTCTGTTCCCTTCATAATGGTTGAGCAGAGTGGGGTTGAGGCACGCGTCATGCTCGTGAACGGGCGCCGTCAGTTGAGACTGGTCATCTTTTTGCTGCCAGTGGCTTAATTCAATTTCTATTTTTAGTTAGTTTTTTTTTTTTCTCACTACTTTTCTACATGGTGCTCACATAATTGTAGCGACAAGAAATATGTAACCAAGATTATTGTAACACTTAAAATGATTTTAAAAGAGTGTCCATGGAGTTTCTTGCACGTTCTTCTCCATAGAGATCTACGCTTTGGAACGTGCAATTTAGCTTCACTTTTTTTTTTTTAACTGACCGACATTTTGACTATTCAAAAGTGCCTGTAAATGGTCTATTTGAAATAAAAGAGTTGATTTTGATTTTTGATTTTGATTTTATCATTACCACAATTAAAAAATAACGTATAAAATCTTTAAAAAGCAACGCAATTATAAACATTACTTACGTTTTGATTACGTTGTACAGGAAAAACTCGTGAAATTAAACTAAAAATATATTTTTTAGGACAGCAAACGAATCGCAATTTTCAACAAATGTTGAAAATCGTCAGCAAAGTTAGGAAAAAGGCCACTTTAAAAAAATGCCGCGAGTTCACAGTGTTGCCACATATAAATAATAATAATAATGATACCAGTAAAAATACTAGATAAAAAATCTTATATAAATCTATTGGTTTGCTTAAAAAGTGTGTTTCAATCAGAAGTTACATATTTACGAAAACTGTCCCAAAATTTGGCCAGGGATGGTACTTTATTGTCACAAGTTCTTAGAGTCTGTGACAATACTTAACATTATACAATATAATTTTTAATTTACTTCCATAGATAATATTTTATTTTTTATATTTCTCAGGATCCTGGGCCTCTGGAAGCCGGACGAGATGTCGAAGCCAATTGGCTCTTGTAGACATATCGCAGAGGCTCCTTAGACACTTTTCATGGCATGTGGTACCATTTCCGGATACCTATACACATAGCCGACATAGATTTTTATTCCCAAGCTTGGCGTTCATATCAAAATATACTAGTAAGATATGATTACTCACCAAGCATAGCTGAGAAGCGCATATCAGCCGATATGACTGGGTACAACTCCACCCATAGCGACATGGAAGTCAGTTTGCCTTCTTCATGCAATGTGTCGAGCAAAACCTGCAAATTCATAAATATTCATGAAGTGTGATGGTGTGCGTGTAGAGTGCTTCTGCCATGCGACGTGCTGCGACTACCGCGGATAGCGGTCGAGAGAAACGACTTCAGTAACAGGGAAGTTTTACGTACTACAAGATTGGGTATTAAATTTGGAAAGCCGAATCTGAGCTGTGAAAACAATATGTTACACCTTCACTGCAAATTTATACACGGCTACATTTTGATCGTTTTAATCCCGTGGAGGGTCGATCTGGTACATGAAACACTATCGATTTGTAAGGTTAAAGTTAAAAAAAATAGAGTACTTTTTTTCTAAAACTCGAATTAATATGCCAATAATATATTTTTTAATTATAGGAAATATATTACCAAAAAATTATCTCTGTTTTTTCTTTGCTGCCTCTTATTTCGTTTTTTGACTTGTTCTCGCTCTTGTAAGTATTCTGCTTCCAAATTTCTAATATGTTGTTCAAACACTGAAAGAAATTACATAAAATGTTATTTGTAACTCATTTATCATTTATTCATAGGTATATTGGAAACTTATTACTCATCATAACACTGAAGGGTTAGTCTTATGAAGGGTAATGGATGACAGAATCTTCTTAGAGAATAAGTTACCAAATTGTAATAAGTTTACCACAAAACAACATACCTATAAGTGCATCTTCCTTGTCCATGCCTAGCAAACTCACGTCGTTCTTGAAAGCCGAATTTTCCAACAATAACACCTGTGCTTCGCTCCAAGTACTACTGTATGTTATTTCACTCATATTCTCTAAAACCTGTTATAGTAAAAAACGATTTTTTTAACATTTCATAACGCCAAGGAAATCAAATAAAAATATGCAGAATACAAAATTTGTATAAAATTTTGATTAGCAGCTACGCTAAACTGCTGAGCAAAGAATTACCGAAGAGGAGAATTTCCCCTGTTTCTCCAGAAATTCTTTTCCCGTACCAGTTCTCACGGTAAATGTCCAAAATGAGTTAGTATAGTGGGGTCCACACCGGACCATCCATCAGCAGGAGTGCGATCCAAACGTGCAGGCGATGTAGACATGCCGCGCGCGATCCACGAGCATGTATTTGACTGCGCGCTCCTTGTCGTGGCCGATCCGTATTTTGTCAGTTTTTTTTGCCATGGTCAAAGGCGCTTCAATTGCGTGGCGCTCAGGTTGTGGACATTTCTATGGTTCACGCTATTAGCCACGGCGACTTTGCGAGTTGTCCATAAATCTCGCAAATTCGTCGTTTACCGTTTTTAAAGAATATTTTTGGGATCCATACGATGTTGATTGTACCAATCGGGGTGTAAGAGACGATGGTCCGCGTCAGATTTATCGTGAAATAAATCACCCAGAACGGTTTTTAGTTTTTGTTATGCGCAAAACGCAAATACATAAGCAAAATAAAGGTTACTGCTGCCACGGTGTGCCTACATACATCGTACAAGAGTTCAATTGTTAATTACCATGTCTTTGGACGACTTG
The DNA here is from genome assembly GCA_958295575.1 of Leucania comma. NCBI lineage: Eukaryota > Metazoa > Arthropoda > Insecta > Lepidoptera > Noctuidae > Leucania > Leucania comma. The sequence continues at coordinate 11,690,145 of OY282469.1, forward strand.
AAACGTATTTTAAGATCGTAAGTTTGCCGAATCGGCTTAACACGATCCTTAACCCACGCTCCACGGTACTGGATCGCGGATCACGGGATCGCCGACCTATAATGGATCACGTGCTGTGGACCCGGCTAATGATATACCCACATTCAACTCGAATAAATTCTAAAGAATTTATAAAATATGCGATAGATAAGGCTTATAACCTCAGGTTTAGGTACTCGGATGAACATTAATTAAAAATTTGATTTGACAAAAACATCCAATGAACTCGGTTACCTGTGCCAGCATCTTCATGTTGCGTTTCTTCAATGCCTTAGCTTCTTCTTTTTCACGCTTGGTGATCGTAAATATGCAATCTTCAAATATATCTCTGCGATCGGATTCAGGAACACATCGCCATATCTAAGGGCAATGCTTACATTAGCACGATTATTTAAATACATCACACCATACAGACACCCCTAGGGTTAGACGAAAGTGAACCTAGGGGCCCTGGAACGAAGGCAATGAAGGAGCAGGGTAGGTTTTTAGTCAGTAAGAGTCTGACACTATCTCCCGCTCCACCCAAGAGCGGGATTTGTCATTTGATGATTTTACCTACCATAAAAAAAAACCATACAGACACCAATTTTTACCATAAAAAATGATAAACATTGTTACCTCAAGATTATTGAACATCTCTTCACATTTATAATATTTCGTTAGTGATGTAACACGGTCACAGCTTAGCAAAAACTCTTCTAAATTTTCTCTATTTTTCTTTGTTTTCAATCTGGAAAATGAGGTTTTATTGTCTAAAGTAAAACATGCAACACACCTCTGAGGAATATTTAAAAAATCTAAAATAATATTCAATGTTGTATTTTTTACCTCTGCTCCTCTCTTTCGTCCTTTAACTTTTGCGTTTTATATGCGTTAAATGCCTGTTTCTTCTCATTTAGCTTTTTAAATGTTAAATAACGAGGATCTTTAGATATTACTTTAACACACTGTTCCCAAGTTGCATTTGATGGCACATTCTGTAAAGTAAAGTCATATAATTAGTAATAACATCTTTCACTGATAGTGAAATCATAATTGGCTCTATGGTGGTGCTGGATATGTATGGTAAAATGAAGGTTCTTATCAAAACATGTGACAAGTGCGTCTGAGACCAAAAACGCACTAACAGACGTTTTACTTAGAGCCTGAAACAAATTAGTTCAATATATATTTTTTGAAAGCAGTATTGTTAATTCTATAACACTTCTACCCGGGTGAAATTGCGGCAAAAGCTACTGCATGTACAAAATATTATATTCGTAAACTTTCTTACCCTATCTTTTAAAAGCTCTTTAAATGCCTCAATGGCTTCCTTTTTGTCCTTATATTGTGGTTCTGGTGGATGTTCTGAGTTCTCATTATTATTGCCTTGCGGAGGTGCCGTCATTTCTTCGGGCTTACCTAGATAATAATAAATATTTTCAATAATTACAATCTAACAAAATTTAATCAAAAACTTATAGAGGTATGGGGAACAGCATGAACGTCAAATAACCTTTAGAAAGTGCCTATCCTTCGAAAGACGGTAGTTGTGTCTCAACAATGTGTATAAAGGCAGCAGACACAAACGTCCGATAAAAATCATCGGGCTGTAGAATACTATGCGCGATTAAGTACGCGGCATACCGAGCTTATGCCGACGCTCGTATGCGCAAAGCAAGCAACGTGTCTGTTAAGAAGGCCTTTAACAGGGCTGCCAAGTCCTACAAAAAGGTGTTGCGGAGGTCTCGGTTTGACCACATTAGCCGAATAGGGAACAAGCTTACTTCTTACCCAACAGGTAGTAAAGCGTTTTAGTCCCTGGCAAAGACGGTTGAATCGAACTTCTGCCTTCCTCACTTCCGCCATTGCTGAGGCCCGATGGGTCGCTGGCCCACACCGCTTAGGAGAAGGCAAACTTATTTGCCTCTCTCTTCGCGGAACTTCACGTCTGGATTTCGGTGAGGCGCGGCCCCGTTTTTCCTGATGGGTGCATGACGAGAATGTCGGAGATTCGTATCCATCAGAAGGACGGACGTAAGGTCCTGCGCAACCTTGACGTGCATAAAGCCAGTGGTCCCGACAGGATTCCAACGGTTGTTCTTAAAACCTGTGTAGTCCAAGCAGGTGTTGATGGCTGCTCGTCGGGTTAGCTGGATATTAATGCCGAGGTCCCTCAGGGGTTGGTACTCTTAGCAACACTGTTCTTACTGCACATAAATGACCTGCTTAAACCCGGTACCTTTGGATATGCAGTACTGTTGCTGAGAGCTACATGTCCGGCCCGCAAGCTACTGGGTCACAGATCAGGTCTCTCCGTGAGGCTATGGTTGAACGCTTGAACTTGTCCTTGAAGACAGTCTTAAATTGGGGCGATTCCAATCTGGTAAAGTTCAATGCTACTAAAACCCAGGCGTGTCCTTTTTCCGCTAAACGGAGCCAATTCCAAACGGCTCCATCTTTTCGGGGTGTAACCGTGCCGATAACCGATCACCTTGAGCTTCTTAGGGTATTGCTATCATCTAATCTCAATTTCGGCCCCTACATGACTGCCAAAAAATTGGGGGTCTTGGCGAAGGTGAAAAGGTATTTCACGCCGGAACAGCTGCTCAACCTCTATCAAGCGTAAGTTCGATCGTGTATGGAGTACTGCTCTTATCTTTGGGATGGGTCTGCCAAATACCAGCTTGACGCACTAGAGTCGATTGAGAAGCAAGCCAAGAGGATCATCGGCAATAATCAGTGATAGGAATAGGTAGTGCCTATTAGCCTAAACTTCGAAGAACAGAGACAAAAAACGGAGACTTCCTTAGGACTAAATTATTTCCGGGACATCTGTCTCGAAATTTCGAAACAACACTTAAATACATTTAAAAAATGTGTTATTTGGAATAATTAATTCGTCTATTTTTATCTAAAGTTTGCGATTAGACATAACATTTATAATTTATAACTCCATAATAACAACTTATTCTATATCAGCCTATCCTATATTAGTCTATATATGCCTCTCCTAGAGAAGTGGCCTGAGTCCCAGCAGTGGAAACATTATAAGGCTGATGCAATGCAATGCAAGGCTATATCAGCCTAGTGACACACACTGCGTGTGTTTGTATTGTTGTGATCAGAGAGGTCTTCTTAAAATGTGCATGATATAGATGACTTCCGTATTTTTTTCATGCCTTTATTCCGGAGGAGTAGGCAGAGACCACAGACTATGTTATATCTAATACCTATGCAATTACTAATATTATAAATGTGATAGTTTGTATGGATGTCCATTACTTAATTCCACTGAAAATGCTGAATTTGGTAGTAATATAGATAAAGGTGTGGATTAGCACATAGGCTACTTCCTATTAAAAAAAAAGTATTGTTCCCATGGGATACAAAAACAGTAGTACACGCGGGAAAAGCCGCGGGCATTACCTAGTTAAAAAAAAACGTAAGGGTCCTTTCACAACACCGATATTGTCTGGCGATTCTTAGGAGATTTCCATGCAAAAAAAAACCTCATTAATATTAAGATCATACCACTTTGTATACCTACATTCTGGCAAATAAATGAATTATTTATTTATTTTAAGTACCCTTTTTTTATGATAAATTCTTTTTACTATAGAGAATGCTAAAATGATAAAAAATTACCGTTTTATTATTTGAAAGCCTTTTTACACTTGAACTTTAGAAATCTCATTAAACGTAGCCGAGAGTGAGCTAGAAAGAAGATATTTACTTCGAAACGTGTACGGCTTCTTATAAAAACATTGCGATTCATTGTGTATTACGATCGACAAGTAATTTACAAAATGTTCTCCAAAACAAAAATTCAGAAAATTTTATGGATATATCTAGTCGCAAACTTTAGGTAAATATAGACGAATTACTTATTCCAAATAACAATTTTTTTTAATGTATTTAAGTGTTGTCTCGAAATTTCGGGATAGATGTCTTGGAAAAAAATTAGTCCTAAGGAAGTCTCCGTTTCTTGTCTCTGTTCTTCGAAGTTTAGGCAAATAGGCACTACCTATTCCTATCACTGGCAATAATGCACTTGTCGAGTCAAAACTCCAAAGTCTTAAGCATCGACGCCGAGTTGCTAGCCTGTCGGTTTTCTATCGTTTGCATTTCGGGGAGTGTGCATTGGAATTGCACAATTTAATTCCGCCTAGTCCGTTCCATCATCGGACCACAAGACGTACGGCGTTGCGCCATGGGTACATGGTGGACATCCCATCCATACGTACCAAGCGTTTTGGGAACACATTCATTATGCGTATATTAATTCGAGTTTTAGAAAAAAGTACTTCATTTTTTTATTTTATCTTTACAAATCGATAGTTTCATGTACTGGATCGACCCTCTACGGGATTAAAACGATCAAAATTTAACGGTGTATTTAAGAGTTGCTTTAATATAAATATGGTGAAAGGTTCGTCCAAACGCATAATGTCCTTCTTTTTTAATGACAGTTAAAAAAATTAGCAACATTTTCACTTACTTTCTTCTGGTATTGGAATGGAGTTGGCAAGAGATGGATCAATGGCTGCTAGAGTTTTTGCCATTGCTTCATCTAAGGCGGAGCTTCCAGATTGATTTGATGGAGACATTGGCAATGGCACTTCACCAGGAGGCACTTCAGCACTTAGTGCTGCTCTGTAAAATAACAGAATTGTGGATAGAAATCAGAATTAAAGTGGTTATAAAACGGCATGCATTCCTCGACCATGTGTAAGGCATAGTATGAATAGCAGTCTAGAAGTATGAAACAATTCACAAGAGTTTCATAAACACTTGTGAACAAGCAAAACAACTAAACGTTCAAGCGTAGACTTGTAGATGACTTGTGCAGAAGATTTTCTTCAAAGGATACTGAATGGTTTTAAAAAAAAAATGATTCGAATTCACCATTGAAAAGCCTGAAAGCTCAGCTTTAAATTGGTATCTTTATTACGAAAATCTATCAAGTACCTAATTTTTTTTAATAATTAATTTAATTGGATGCATAAGAAAATGTGCTCACTATGGTACCTCTGAGGTGATACACAAATTACCCCCATAAAAACCCCACGTAACCATTCACCTTATTCGTCGTTTATCAGAAGTTAATAATTAATTTTATTGCATGCATAAGAAACTGTGCTCAAATTGATGATGCGCAAATTGCCCTTATAAAAACCCCACATTACTATTTCACCTTATTTGTCACTTATCAGAAGTCTACCTGTATTCTTCTCCGCAAATACGATTCGTACATCACCAGAATACAGTTTTGCTGCTGCGACATGTGCAAGCACTACAAAAGTGCTCGATCATGTCATGTATGATACATTTGTCATTTATGTTTATAGTATGAAATTACAATAATTATAAAGTATTAAATTATATTAAAAAAAATCTAACTCTCTCAACTCGAGGGGTTTACTTGTAGGCGTTCCAAAGTTCCATCAGCCATCTCCCAGTTCTAGCATCAGGTCCTTGTCATCATGACAAATGTATAGAACTTGTCAAGACGAATCTAATGAGCCCAAACTCAATGGGTTTACTAATAGGCATTCCAAAATTTCATCACCCAGAACCAAAATCGATAGGTTTACTATGTTAATAAGAAATCCAGGGTTCTTACCTTCGAGCTCTATCATCAGATCAGCTCAATGGCACCAGATTGTACACGAGTATTTCAAATCTAATATCTGTTCACACATATGTTTAAAATAAAGTAAACACCCATTAAGTTTTTAAAAACCCTACCACCATTAACAAACAAGCTGATTACCTTGAACACCTACACAGATATTCATAAATTGCAGCTAAGAACCATCTCGATTAAGCCAGCTTTCAAACTAAAAAAACCGCATCAAAATCGGTCCAAGGTCATTTGGGCGCTACGAAGCCACGGACAGACATACAGACAGACAGACAGGTTAAACTTATAACACCCCTCTTTTCCATCAGGGGTTAACAAAGCCATGGTTGCTCTACTGCAACATGGACATAGTGAAAAGTTGCTGCTCAACTCAATATGAGCCAGTCTGCTCTAGTTTATAGGGGATTTCAAAAGCATGCATGTTGACTTATTAGGAAAACTATTGATATTTACTGTGCAGCTTCCTCAGCAGCTATTTTTTCTTTGATCTCCTGAAGCTCCTTTGGTATAATCCAGCTAGATTCTTTAGTTTCAATGTTATGGTAATACACGCGCCCAGCATCTGTTGTGTATTCTTTCCAAACACAGGCAGATAATAATTTCTGTAAACATAAAAGTGCATACTCATAATAGCAGTCAAAATATTTCACTGAGTCAAGACTTACTGGAAACATTTTGGTTACTATTACAGTAAAAAACAAGCTAAAAGTAAACCCACCAATTAGTGTGATCTATATAATATGGGGCAAACTAATAGAACTTGAGGGTACCATTTTTTTTGTAATGAGAAATCATCAAATAACTTCTCCAACTGGGGTGGAGTAAGGGGTGTGAGCAATTTGTTAACTAAAAGCCATCTGTGTTCTATCAGTCGCCTTTTGCATTTTAGGGTGTGGTAACTCATTTGAACTATCACACAACCATAGCATATTTTGGCTGGCCTGTTGGTCTAGTGGTTAGTGACTCTGACTGCTATGTTGGAGGTTGTGGATTTGATGTGATGAGTATGATCATTTGTTGTGTGTCTGGGTGTCATTTATCTAAATATGTATGTATTTAGAAATATACCTATAAGTATGTTTCTCAGTCATCTAGTACTCGTAACACAGGCTCTGCTTAACTTCGGACTAGAGGGCATTATGTGATAATTGTGGAATATTATATTTTATTATTATAGCTGAAGGGTATCATACTTTGGTTGAAATAATATTATACCATTTTGCTATTAACCTGTTGAATACCGTAATTAGAGACACAATAGAAAGACAATAGGTGTGCGGACGCCGGCATCCTCTTGGGAATTAATGAATTAAAGTAGCTTATGCCCATGTTGTTACCCAAAAATTATCCCAAGCCAACATAAACCCGGGATAAATTATCTAATGTCCTATTCTAGGACGATTTCTACCGTGTGCCAAATCCATTCAGTCATCTGAGCATGAAGGAGTAACAAACATACACACACTTTTACACAATACTTAGCATCATTTTGGCTGATGTTGCAAAGAGAGTAACATTATTTTTTAATAATGATTAATGGATGTCACCACTACAAACATAGTATTATGATAGTTTTCCTTCGAGAACCAACTTATACCATTACCACAACTTGGTATTGGCAAAATTATCTAACATTTTTAATAGAGCAATATATAACTTTAAAAATGGATTATAATACTTTTAAATATTTTTTACATGTTTGTAGTTGGTAGATTGTATAAGTACTTCTTGAAATAAGCTGCTGTGACAGAAAGATGGCTGTAAAAAACATTTCAATATGAAATCCTAAACCTTCATGAACAATGTGTAATTTTTTTTATTTAGGACAATGCTTACTTCTGCTGGAGTCTTCAAATCATCAGGTTTCTCCCATAGACTTTGCTTACTAACAGAGTTGTAGTAATATGTTCTTCCATCTGGAGCTTTATGTTCAGACCAAGGACTGCTTTGATTGGCCATTGGGGCCACATCTGGAGCTGGAGCACTCATATCCTGCAATTGTTGGATGCTCTTACACATCATTAGTAAGTACATGTAAAGCAAAGCAGTCTTGCATAAATGGTAATAACAAAATATTGAGAAAGCCGTTTCCTAGATATCTTAAGTATTAATGGCTATTTTGCTGTACTAAATAAAAATAAATCTTCAACAAAGTGTGTAAATTACTAATTTAAAATTAATGCTTCAATACAGACACATAGTTCTATACCAGTTAAGGTTAAGGGCTCACAAGTTTATTGCTATTTGTTCAGTGTCAATTTGTATAATTAATTTTTCATGATTATAATTCTATAAATAAATATTTATTATGGTGACAATCCTATTTTTAGTCAACAAACAACTTGACACTGACCTGTAAAATATAAAAAACACAAGTTTTAATTTTGTGGGCTTTCACCTACATCAAACTAAGTGAACTAAAGAGTATAAAAAATAAAACTTACAGGTTTAAACGCAGGAAAGCCTGGTGGTGGCATGGAAAATGGCGGTATCATAGGCGGAAAACCCATGGGTGGAGGCATGCCAGCGATGTTCGGAGGCATTCCAGGCACTGGAGGCATACCAACTGATGGAGGTATGCCAACTGACGGAGGCATGGGCGGCGGCAGGCCAGCTAGCATCGTCGGAGGAATGAGAGGCCCCGAGCCAATCAGACCAGGTGAACTGGTCCCAGAATTCGGTGGTTCCTGTGTACGCAATACGCAACATTTAAACTGGCAAACGCTGTTCAAGTATTTTTTTTTCACTGAACTAAAAACGACTTAATATAAAAAGTTAGTTCTATTTAATTACAAAATACAGTAACAGCTAATCGGCGACCAAAGAATTTTTAGTGATAGTAAAAATACTTGTCATAACCTAAAATACTTACCATTATCAGTTAGAGCTTTTAGTTATATATTTATATAATTTAGTGCCACACACAAACTTTAAAGAAAGAAAAGAAGTAGTATCAGCATCATTTCAGGATACCACAAATTCACTAGTACTACAATTTATTTGCAATATTTCCCGAATCAAATCCCCACAAAATACACAGTGATCCAAAATAAAATAACACACACACTGTCATGTCACAGTACCTATTTAGTCTTGTGCAAAGAGAATATAAGCACTACGTTTAGTGTAGTTGGCCAAAGAGTATGTAAGCACTACGTAGTTCGCGAACGATGAACGAATAGGAACCGTATCTTTTTTTTTTATCTTTATTTAAAGAGCTTTTTCGCTGATGCGAATATGACACTCTGTAAGTAAACATAATCATAAACTAAAATTAGTGTTAGTTTAAAAAAAATAATAATAACTAGGCTTACTGAACGAAAAGAAACGTTTCCGAACAATTGCTAATCGGTCAGTCGGTCTATTAGTTCGCGTGGCGAAAGTGAATTAACGTGAAAGAGGTCGGGAGAAACAGATCTGTTAGGGGACTGATTAAAGTCATTCATATCATGACCGATCGACCGAATTGGTTTGGGTTAAATTGTGAATGTTATGTCAATGTTATAATGTCTATTAAATTATCCCCTAGCACCTCAACTCGGGAGTCTCCGTGGAGCTGACCGGTGTAGAATGCTTTCTTGTTTTGCGCCATTTTTAATTGCGTAAGATCCCGAGGAAGAAGAAAATATTCTTTTGGAGTGTTTTAATAATTGGAAACCGAATATCAAACGACGTAAAACGACTGTGATTTTGTTAGAAGTCGATTGGTTTACCTCAAAAAGAGCAACTACATATCAGTAGCTTCAAAATACTGATGTCTTTTATTTAATAAGCTATCGATAAAGAACTATGATTTTTTTTTTTAGTTTGTGTTTAGGGTCCAGTAAAATATGTTGAAGAGATGATTCTGAAAATAAAACTCTAAAAGAAATTAAAATAGCGAGACCTAGCACTTACCAAAACAATACAGTGTCATTCGTCATGCAGTAGGTGGTGGTTATTTAGTTCAGTCTGTGATTTGTTTTACTCCTAAATCCAACTGTATAATTTGACTGACATCCAACTGAAATAATTTTGCATGTTTTTTATTTGTACAGGTTCCCTAAAAGTGAAGTGCTGCGCCAGAAGTGGCTTGAAGTCATTGGGATGGCAAATATCAAACCTGGAATTAAAGCACTGTGTGTCTGTTCATTCTACTTTACAGAATCATCGTTCAATAAAACCGAAAATAAAAACAACTAATTTCATATTTTTTAAATTTTGCTACCGATTTTATTCTTCCTTATGGTTCATCAAATACTTTACTATTGTCGTTTACTTAAATTTAATATTATTAAATATCTGCAAACAATGTTCAATCCCAAAACCAATTCCCATGTTATAAAAATAAAAAGTCTGGTGTCGATATCGATACATTTTGATTTTGATTATCTAAGTGCTTCCCTAGCAATGGCCGCCATCTTTAGTGCCCGTCTATTAGTAGGTATGCACGCTTATTTTGTAGGTATTTCTGGTCCATAGTTTTCTAAGGTCTTTGATCTAAACACTCTCTACACAGATTACTGATATGTAGCAAGCTAAGGGCTGATTTCATCATTCAATATAAAAACTTAGTTCAACTAAACTGAGCTCAGCGTAATCTAGTTTAAAGACCCGTGTCGTAAATATGAGCGACAACAAAAGAATTGAAACTAAGTTTAGCGTAAACTAGGTTTAATTCATAGCGGTGAAACGCAAAATGAAGCTATAATCTCGATTAGGCGCTCAAACTGCGTTTTGTTTTACATAATCGCGATTAGTTTATTGGTGAATTTGGCCCTAACTCTCTACAATGCGGTCCAAATGAGAATAGGATCGATTGCCATGTTGTGACGTCACGTCGAACTGTCAAATTCAAGAAATTGAGTACGGCGAGCAAAAAAAGAAATTTTTAAAATTTAATTTATTTACGAATCGTGAACAATAAAAGTTTTATCAGAATTTAGTTCTTCAATTTTACTCATCTCTACGTCACTATGTGAAGTGTCTGATTAGTGACAAATGGAAGAAGAAGGGGAATTGTTCCTTACAATGAAAATAAGAAAGAAAATAGTTTTTATTTTTAAGTAATTATGACTTAAAACAATATATTTACCTAATTTATCATAAACAATAATGTTTTTACTTCACCTAGACCTAACTAAGACTATGTAATTCAAAGCAAAAAAAAAGCCTTTATGGCTACGGAAATAAGTTTTTTTTGCCAACCGTACTTTTCACTCAAAATTTGACAGATCGAGGTTATTGGTTTTCCTATTCTTATTTGGATCGCATAGTATAGTTGTTCATCCCCGCGTTCCGAATTATGATATTTTCAATGTTAGTGCGCCATAGTCAACCATTTAGGATATTTGAAGACAGAGGTTTTCGAGAACTCAGGATCATGACCAACAATGTATGGAAATCCGTCTCAAGTTGAAACACAATAAATATTTATTTATTATAGAGAACGCTTTATATACTATTAAATAAAAGTGTTAATTTTCACACAAATACCCGAGTTTTGAAGTAATTAAACAAAAACGGAGATAACCTACAAACTATGTCTAATCTACTCGCAACTTCTAAAATAACCACATATCACTAATGTAGGTACAAAACATTAATGTTAGTTAAAAACAAAACGAGAACAGCTGCAAATTGAAAAATAAAACGTAAAATAAATGCTTTTATGGTCTTGTAACATTGATGTGACAACATCTAAATAAAACGACAACCTCAGTCAGTTATAGATTATTTATTAACTTCAATATATCCCATTATGAAGTGTTGGTAGTCATTAGGTATTTAATGCAGTTTCTAGAAGCAACGTCTTCTATGTTTAGGTGATTAAATGCCTAATACATCGGTGCAAACTGTCTGGTCTAACCAGACAGTTTGTACCAATGTATTTGTACTGTAGTTGAATTCATCCAGCGTCCTAAGGTTGTTCGAGATTTCTCGAATAGCGTAGCCAATTTTTCATTACTGTCACCAGTTCTCAGTTTAACTAAATACATCACAAAGCAACAGTGGCATTACGTACAGAGTTTGATAAACTTGGTATAGAATTTCATAAATCATAAATTGATTAGAGGTCATACCTTACTAAAAACGACATAAATATGGTGGCATAGTTGAATATTCGATAAATCAATGTGGTATTTGAAAGCTCGCTGCAACATATTTAAAATGTTGTCAAACTGTATACCAGTAAAGTCTCTTAACTGTGAGGTTAATTCATTTCACTGACCATGATATAAGTGATAATTACATATTCGTGCTCCTGGTGGTATATAAAACCTGTGATTTTAATGTACAAGCTCCTTTATTGCAGCAGGTATAAGTAGACGTTCTGATTCGAAACAGTCAACAAATATGCAATGTTTAGCTGTATTCGCAACTCGTCTGTCTACTGATGATGTTATTTTATCTCTTGCTGGAGAAGGTTCCCAGGAATGTTGCGGGGTATGATGGGGTGGGGTGGCGGTGCAGGTATATTAGATACTTCTGGCAGCATGGGGCGATTGAGGTCATGCTGGTTTTGATGTCTCACTTCTCTATATGCTGCCAACCAATAAGCATTACACACTCTTTCCAATCTTAAACCTATAAAAGAACAAATTGACATAATAACTATTCAATATCAAAATAAAACAATATGGAATATCAGCGTTTCAGCTGAAAGACGTCCACTGTTGGACATTGGCCTCCTTCAAGTGTCGTTACACCTAACAGTTCTGTGTGTCTCACATCTGTACTGTACTGCCAATACTAGCACTAATACAGTATTATTATATGGATCAGTATATCTCAAGAACTCTTGGGTACTCAACCTTTAGAAGGCGTATGAGGAGCTGAACCATCTCGCAGAGGCCCTTTAGACACTTTTAGTGGGACATGGTACCAACCAACGATCATCCCTGTATGTGCTATGCTTTGCACTCAAGGACAACCCGCGGTTGGTGGGAGACTATTGCAACACATGAAAACAAAGATAATAGGGCTATGGTTTTTGAAGTCTTAAATGGACTGGTTACCAGGAACTATGTTAAGATTACATTATTATTAGTGGGAAAAATATCAGCATTTTAGAAATATCAAAAATATATAAAACTAGCTTCTGCCCGCGACTTCGTCCGCGGAAAAATTTCTTGTTTTAACATAAGTTTACACTCGACATTACTGTACCTTCCTTCTGTCTTCCTGTACCATCTTATTTTTGGAATCGGATCAGTAATTTCAGATTACCGAAATTCTCTTGTCTGCTCAAGGTAAATTATTCCTTAGTCGCCTTTTACGGCACCCTCGGGTTGAAATGGTACGATGACATAATATATTTTTAATCCATCATAACACAAATACTAATAAAATTATATGCTACTGCTCTTGTCTGTGATGTCTGCCGGGACAATTGCGATTTCCTTTTAGGCACGCTCTTAGTCAACAAATGAACAAACTGCACAGACTTAAAAACAATTATGAACAAAGGGAGAGGGATCAGGGACTCGACACCCGTCCACCTTTATAAAAAAACAATCGTATTATCGTTATAATTCGTACAACGAAATTACGAATATTACGATAGAACGAAGTACGAATCAACGAACTACCAAACGAACGAAATAACCGAAACGAATTAGCAACACTGACATGCAACAATTTGAACACCAACTAACAACGTGGGCATAGACTAATATAATATGAGATGAGAAATGTGGGCGCAATAATTCCAGAGGGTCATCAATCCACGGAAAATCTTAACACCGCGATTCAGAAAAATGACGTATTTGCAGAATGCCATCTATGTGCAAATGGATAAAATGTCCGCACAAAGCATGATAGATCTAGAGCTCTACGAATGAAAGTTGTGCATTGGTAGTGACATTTTGCGTTTTAGTAATTTTATATTATCTCCGAAACTATATGACCAATTGACATACTGTAAATGGCAAATCTTATCTGGATGATGTCCTTGTGATACTGAAATAATTTATTGTGACAAGAATCAATATTTCGTTGCCCAAATAATCAACCAAACGTAAGTATGCCGAAAAAATACTCTTTTAATGCAAATGAAGAAGTATAAAAGATAACATATAAAATATAGAAATATGCTATAGCGGACTTTTTTGTAGATATAATTAAGACGAATCAGGTTGCCATACATTGTTTTTAATTTTAAGCAACTCTCTAGGCAGCGCACGCAAATAATTCTATTTTATGAGGTATTTTTTTCCGACTTTCAAGACAAAAATTGTGATAACTCGGTTAATGTACATGTTATAAAAATAATTTATAGCCTATAGCACTCAGGAATAATGTAGCTTTCTAACAGTGTAAAAATTTTTAGAATTGGATCATGAGTTCCAGAGAGTACCCCCTACATACAAACTTACAAATTTTACCTCTTTATAATATTAGTATAGATATATTGTATGTCAAAAAATATTTACCAAGTGCAGTGGAACCCTTCTTAGTATAATGTTCGTTTCTTGACAATCAGATCTAACAGCGTGTGTTCTTAATGCACGTAAAATAGTCCACAAAAAAAGCATATACTTCTGTGACCAAAAGCAGGCAATGGTATGTTATTTTCTCCATCAATGTGTGTTTGCTCGATCTTGAAGTATTACCATACACTCTGTACAAAGTACAATTTCTGATGAAAACTGAAATAAAAGAAAATATTTCTTAATACCGCTGTTTTTCTGAAATATTTAATTCAGGTTATACACCAATCCTCACATATTATAAAACAAACTTCCTCACTGTTTCTGTTGGTCGTTATGATTATGATAAACTCAAATAGTACTGAACAGATATTCATGCAGTTTTCCAAGTTTCAGAGGATCATTGTTAGATTAGTTATTAAAAACTTAAATGGCAGTCGAAGTCTGACCATAATAATAAAATACTCATTATAAGTTGCACTGCTATAAGTTTACAGGTTGTTAGCTTTTCATAAGTACAGGATGCTGGCTTGTCTGATAATCTAGAAGTAATGGACAGTGAAACTTACTTCAGTAGGAGATATCCAATATAGTGGTGGTTAATATAGCATATAGCAAAATAAAGCACCATGCTTTTTATACATATCAAAAAGCAAATGCTATCATGGCTCTCACTTCTTGCTATTTGCTTAATGCTTTTTTACATCGCACTCTCTGTCTATGTCAGTCGCGCATCACAAAATCGCAAATCGCAAAGCATGAAAGCAATAGCAGTGCGGCGCGCGCGGTGTGGCGGGGCGGCCAATCGTCGCATGCTAGAGATTGCTTTCGGTCGCGATTAATCGTCTTACACACCGCTTGCGATTTGGCTAATCCGTGATCTCGGACGGCTCACGTAATATAATATACGTAAATATTATTTTACTTCGTGCTTTTTAGTGTTTGTAAATAAAAAGTAAAAAATTGACAATATGTACTGTGTAGTTGATTTTTGTAAATACAATCAATGAACTTTTAAGTATGCCTGTAATTGCATTAATTAAATACTAATATACTTCTTTATTTCATCATAACACTTAATCAATTATAGACAGTCCTAAGCCTGGAAAGTATGAAGGAAAGTTCATTGTTTTTTTACTGTTCCGTTTTATCGTAATAAATAAATTCATAAACGCGATGCACCGCGGTTGCTACCTATAGTCGCTCCCACCCGTTTCGCGCCCGTAAAAGTAGGTACCTACGCACGGTCGCACGTACGCACTTACGCAGTCGCAGACGCTTAAAAAAAAAGCATGCTTATAATAAAGCATATAAAATAGCTTGCTTAAAATATAAAGCATATAGCATTAAGCAAGTGATTGCCATATAGCAACTTTGAACACTACTAATCCAATATAGTAATCATCGTCGTAGACGCTTGTTCCAAGGAATGCTGCGGGTAATTTCTCGGTATCAAAAGTATACAATTGACACATCTGTTTCTCATTACCACCAGTATCGGTTGATCAGAATATGTTTTTTTCTGTATTCCGTGATCAGAATTAAGCATCGACATGATTATGTAAGACTCAAAACACAACGTCCTGGCGTAATAAAACACAACTACGTAGATATAAAACGTCCCGTCGTAAGTTACATAAAACACGCTACGTTGTTTAAAACAAACACACCAACGAATTTGTAAATATTTACTTTTTAGTGGAGAAATTCTCAATCAACACAAAAACCAGTAAATATGGCTTCCGTAGGCGCCGCGCCGGCTTAGGGATTTAGGGATGGCGAACTGAAATCGATTTTATAGGTCAAGTAAATTGATTTTTTAAATCGATCTTGAACAATGAATAAATTCGAATTAAATCGATTTTAGAAACTTGAAAACGAGCTCCAATGTTTTTACGTGCAGAATACAATTACTAGGTATTATACGTAGGTAATTGGATTATTTATTCTGTTTTCTACAACCAAAAATATTATTTAATTGATTTTGTACTCGATTATTCCCTTACTCTTTAGGAAATCTATTACTGAATCGATTTTTTAGACTTGGTCTAAAGAATCAATTCAGTAATAGATCGATTCGGATAGATTTAAAAATCGATTTTGTGCAGTAGTAATAAATAAATAATCGCCATCCCTATCGGCCGGTCCGTCTGTCATCTAGCTTGACAATGACTTTATACGAAAATGTATCTAGCAATCGTTAATTTACTGTTTATCTTAAAATCATAATTCCGGCTACGAAAACAATATTCCTGAAGTGAAAAGCTTGCAAAAAAATAAGCAAATAATTTATATATTAATTTGATTTTGTTTCATGCAACTTTGTGAGACTGCTTTTGAACAATCTTTAGCTTTCCCCAAATATATAATACCAACTAGGAACTATTTTACCAATAATATGTTGCCATCTCTGTATGAAAAAAAGAAGAATGCTGAAACTCTATTTCTGAATCTGTTGCAATCAATGAGTCTATAGTTCCAGAGGGACAGGCTTTAAACAGGTACTATTTCTGAATGTGTTGCAATTAATGAGTTTATAGTTGCAGAGGGACAGGCTGAAAACAGGTACTATTTCTGAATCTGTTGCAATCAATGAGTCTCTAGTTCCAGAGAAACAGGCTGGAAGTAGGTACTATTTCTGAACCTGTTGCAATCAATGAGTCTTTAGTTCCAATGGAACAGGCTGTTATTTTGGAACAGGTTTTTGGAACTGAAACATGTGACCACAGACTAGAGAGCTGGTGTGTGACCAAAGAGTATTTAACTGTCACCAGTGCTGCCGCTTAGGAAAAAATAAACTCACTAAACTTTTACCAAAATCCAAAATGTCACTATGATAAAGGTAAAAAAAATGAAAAAAAAAAAATACTGATTATATGGGTAATATGAAAAAAAAAACAATATGAAAAATCTATGGACGAATTTCACCTTTCAATTTGATTAATCAATTAAAAATTAATTAGTTGAATTAAATCCTCATCTATTTTCTCTATAATTATCATCTTCGTCCATCTTGGTGGAAGTGGGCGGTTGCTATATATATTGCACTGGAAGTTGAAGCTTGCGGTTGTATTAAGAAATTATGTAGATGGTCAAGAGGATTAGGCGCAAAATGCCGAATTCGCAAAATGGCAACCTAGTCGCAAAAGGGCTAATTCTCAAAATGGCCAATTCTCAAAATGCCAATTTCTCAGAATGCCCAATTCGCAGAATGCCACATTCTCAAAATGGCTAATTCTCAAAATGGCACAATTTTCGTACTTATACATTAATATAAAAATTTCTTAATATATTTAATGTATTTTACAATAATGATAAAACGTGGTTTTCCGGTAAAGGCAGATTGGCAGCCATTTCAGCATAATCTTATTTTTGTCGTGTTGTGCGAATTTAACGTTTGAGTCGTTATTTCACATAAATAAATTCGGCATTTTGCGCCTAAACCGGACGATGGTGCAGTTTTCTAATTTATGTTTTTATCGGTTTTGTCTTTTGGGACAAAATTAGATAAGCATATTGCAGGTTTTGTTTTTAATTTTTAGCTGGTTTGGTTTCATACAAAGAGTATCGAGTTCTAATCTGTTTCGTAGTTTCGATTTTAATAATGTTCATTTAAAAAAAGCCGGTAGATGCGGGCACAGTCAGTGGAAGATCTCCCTTATTTACTGTACTCTTTAATCTCTAGGGTCATCTAGGGTCGACGCGACGCACGTTGTTTGTTTTGTTAGATATTTTATTATAAAAACATGGTATTTTATAATTAATAATGGTAGTTTATTGCACTGTCCCCCGATTTCTGATTGCATTTGAAGTTGAGAATTACTCAAACTCTACTTTAGCCTGTAAACCTGTCAAAATTTGGCATTTAAGTAGGGTTTGAGACGTTCTTAACACAAAATACTCAATTCAGAAACCCACCCTGTATGTATAAACAATATATGATAGTTCTAAATAAAAAATATCATACTTCAATTATCCCAAGGAGTAGGTACAATAGATAAATAAATATTTAATTATTACTTTTTCTACACGGTATTTTTGCTTTTTTATTGTTATTACAAGCTTTTAATAAACCTTTGTAGCTTTTTGAATAGGTTAGTACGTACGAGGGGAGATCAAAAAATTAGCGGAATCAGAGGGAAGGAAGTTGAAATTAATCTTTTCAAGATATTCTTCCTTAACCCTAATACATTCCTCGGATTTCTCAAATAATTTCTGTATATCATCGAAAAAATTTTTTGTCTTTGTTGTCAAAATAGGCCGAAGTTGCAACCTTGACTTTTTCATCGTCGTTAATTTTTTTCTGCGCAGTTCTTCTTTCATTTTTGCAAATAAATAATAGTCACTGAGCCAACTCTATAGTGTAAAGTGGGTGATTCAGCTATTCGAAGCTGTACCGGTAAATAACAGCCGTCGCTACATGGCACGTGTGATCAGGTGCGTTTTCGTGCAAAAGGAGCACACCTTTTGACAGTTTTTCTCTTCTTTTTTCCTTGATGGATTCTTTCAATCACGTTTTTTTATTATCGGTAAAATATCTTATGTATCCCAAAAGACCGTTGCCATGATCTTTACAGCCACTTTGAACTTCTTTGGAGGAGGTGTGCTTTTTTATTAAACTGTATTGATTTTTTTTGACTCTGGTTCATAGTGGTGAACCCAGGTTTCATCTCCAGTAACAATCCATAACTTCTTCCTTTCCCTCTTCACAGCGCTCCAAAACTGACGAGAACACTCAACACGCTCGCGTTTTTGAAGTGGCGTGAGCATTTTCGCAAACCATCTTGCACGGCCCTTAGTCATCCCAAGATGATGATGCAGGATATTTAGAATACTGATTTCGGATACTCCAACCATTGCTGCGAGCTTCTCTTCTTCAGTTAGGCAACTTCCCATACAAGTTTGTCTATTTTCTCGACGATTTCCTGTGTGGTGGTCTCAATTGGCTGCTCGGAGCAGGGATCGTCTTCAATGGAGTCTGTTCGTTGTTTGAAAACACCATGCCGCTTGTAAACCAAGTTTTTACCAGGGGCAGAGTCCCCGTAAACCGCTAACAGCTCTTGAAAAATCCTCTAAGCGGATTTTCCTTACTTGGTAAGAAACTTAATGACGGCGCGGTATTCAATTTTCTCCGTACTAACTTCTTCGACGATTCACATGTTTGGAGGTCCATAACACAAAAGTTAATGACCCGATTAGGTTCAAACTTGGTATATATACTGTTAATAAAGTGCTTAACCAGTGCCTACCAGGACGGGTAAATCTACCCCCACCAACCCCTCCATTCCGCGAACTTTTTGACCTCTCCTCGTACGTAGTAGGTAGGTGGAATGTAAAATATACATAATAACGATTTATATATTTGTGTTTTTATACAGAATACTAAAACTATTTAACAAATGTTTTATTTCATTTGTTTTTACCAGTTTTTACCTATTGTGACAACCTTACCAAAAAAGGGTAATAATATTGCACGTTCATATTTTATGAAGCTTTGTCTCTGTACGGTTTACCTACTCATATGGTGGCGGCAAGCGTTAAAATCAAATGTTTGAAAATATTTATTAAAATAAAAGAATAGGATCGTATGAATCGTGTGATTTTCTAAGCAATGTTATTTTTAGACAGTTTCGTTGCCAAGGAATATTATATACTGTAGCATACACGATCATAACAAGCATACAAACAGACACACGCACAACCATACAATACAACCACACACACACACTGTCAAACATCTGTCGTCTCGTTTCTACACTCCACGCAGCGTGCGGGGTGGGGACAGTCAGTCTGCGTCCCACCGCCGCAGAGTGAAGACGTGTTCTAGTGAGGATAGCGAGCCGATATATAAACTTAGCAAATGGTTCATTACATTATCATACATAGTTATTTCATTGTAGATTAGTGTCTACTACATATACCACATGTAGTGGATTTATAAGGGCCTGTATCCATAGCAATATTTCACCGCAAGGTTTTTATTCTTGCGTATTATATTCCTCGATGCGAATAAAATTTCGTACGATTTTTATCAGATCAATGCTGTTCCCGACTAAGTCGCACGTCTAGAATGGACAATTGAACAATAGTTAATTATGATGTAAGTGTGTAATGTACCGTGTGAGGTTATCGTCGAGGCGGTAATAAGACCCGAGCCGTGGCGAGGGTCTTAAGAGAGCCAAGAACCATACATTACTCACGTGTATCGAAAGACTTTTTCAATACACTTGTAAAGAAAAATAATTTAGCGTGCGTCGGTTACGTAATAACAATTCGCAATGAGAGAGCGTGCGGAGAGAGCTTGCCCCGCGCGCCGCGGACCGAGCGGGTAAACTTCGTAATACCTCGGGGCGGTTCGTGTATACTCGGGCGGCCGGGCACCGGACGCGGATGCGCGGGTACCGAACTGCCCACTTACCTACCACCGATCCGCGCGTTACACCCTCCCCCTCTTACCCAGGCGTTGCGCCCTCGCTGCTGGGTTAGCTTTACGAGGTCTTCCTCTTTTACGTTTCTCCTGAAGAGGAGCCTGCATAGAACCTACAAAAGGAGTTAATAAGGACACATTATTATTATTATTATGGTTGCTTTTTCTATTTTTTCTCAGGTTAGCACCTGGTATTCTTTTAGAATCTCACGGGTGTGAACCAAGGTGGGATCCTAGTTATTCAGTTATTATTATTCTCTTTATTCATTAATAAACTTATAAATTATATTTTTAAATATTTCTTTAAAAAAACACATTAAAAAAAAAACATTTAAAAATATAAAAAATAGTGTCCCACCGGTATCGGGAACAGGGTCCAAGCTACCGGCGGTCAGGGCTCCAGAGAAAGGAACCTCCTAACAATACGAGCCGTGTCCAGGAGTAGTTATTATTATTATATACTTTATTGTACACCTCATAATGAACACAGGATAAATATTACAAAAACTAAGTGTACAATGGGCGGTCTTATCGCACAGGGCAATCTCTTACAGACAACCTTAGGATGGACTGAAACAAGAGGAGATTGATTTGGGGCGATCAGTGTACAAAAATCATAAATAATATTAAATACATATAATAATAAAAATACATATATACTATATCAATTAATAAACTAATAAATATCAAATATAACATTGAGAAAGGAGAATAAAGAAATTTTATAGTGAGAGGTAATGTTCCTTCACCATAGCTTTAAAGGCCGATAGCGTTTGAGCACGCCTTACTTCAATGGGTCGACTTGTCAAAAAAGGATGTGGAATGCATACGAATACTTAATTTCAGATCTTCCGATGATCTCAAGGACCTAGAATGTGTGTCACAAAGGAACTGAAAGCGTTCTTTAAGATAAAAAGGAGTAGAAGGATTAAAGAGCACATTATAAAGCAAAAAAAGTATATGAGCATTCCGGCGAAGGCGAATAGGAAGCCATTTGAGCTGAGTACGAAATTCGGAAACGTGTTCATACTTGCGCAAGCCAAATATAAACCTGGGGGGCGACCACAAGCTCTTATAGCAGTATTGTTTTAATCTTACTTATGTTATTCGTACCATGTGGTCTTCAAAACAATATTAAAACAAGAATGTTTTCTTAGCGATTTTGTGACGTCAATGTTATAAAACTTCACTCAATTTGTACTGTAAGGCGATTTTTGACCGCTAGCACTATTGTTTTTACGTCTAATTAGCAGGCTTATTGTTTTGCAAATATATACTATTTAAAGTGTTTTTCGTGACATATAAAGTGTTTAAAACTTATTTCGATGCCTAAATGTGTCAAGTTAATTGTTTTTACAACTTATGTGGGTTATTAATTTATTATTGTATTCTAGATGGGGAAAATATATGATTTTTTTTGTGTTTTTGGAAGCAGATAACACTGAATTCAATAGTGCATGAAAAACAATACGAACAACAAGTTACGTATTTCACTGGAATACACTGTTTAACTTTACCTTAATTCCATGATGTCAATGTACAACAAGTTTCAAGCATAGTTCATTATCCGCTTCGAACACCAAACACTTAAAGACAACTAGATTACTCTAAATTTAAGCACATGAAAACTATTTTAATTAAAAAATCAAACTTCGTTCGCACTAAACAAATAAACACTGATAAGAATTTTGTTAATGTAAACAAACGTTCCGAATTCCGAATGTTGTAATTCACACTCACGTGCAACTAAATGTCGACGTTGTCGCTCGCAGCTTTTTTGGTTTTTCTACTTTATTAATGTAAAATCTTGAAAGTTATTACGTCTTTTTTTATGAAAGTTTGTAACATTTAAAAAAAACTTAAAGTCACGGTTACAGATATGTAGCGACCTCTAGTTGCTTTAATGTCACTGATCATAAACTATAACAGTTCTGACTGAGGCCCGTCAGATGGCGCCACGATTTAACCGATATGTTTCGTTTTTCTTTGGTTTCGATTATTAAGTTATACTATTTAAATACATTAATTATAACGTTATTAATTACTATTTACTAAATTTGATATAACTAAATAGTAATATTCGACTAGGCGATATAGATGAAGCTTTCGCCTATTAAATTGACAGATACGAGAAAATCAGTATGGCGTCTTTCTTTTCATTTCGTTGCTAGTCTAAAGCACACAAGAATATAAGAGATTTTTTATTTAAAACATAAATTGATGTCGAAGGCTAGGCGTGGAACCAACGTCAGACTTAAAATGATATTACCCAGGACGTTGTGAGTATTTTTAGATCAGATGGATGAATATTGTCTTAGCATAATACATGTGCATCGGTATTCCTCAACATGTAAATTTTCTTTGACAGGGTCCAAGATATTATTTTATTTTAAATCTACCATATCCCATGGATATGTGTTAGGAAGAAAAATCGTCTCCCAATAGGATTACTTACAAAATATGAAGCTACAACTCTGCACATGAATCGTTGACGAACAATCATCACGTGGACAGCTAGGCGACAGTTTCCGAATACAGCGCATGGCTTTGGATCTTGGATGAACTGCATTGGATGACGGTACTGGCTGCGAGGACTACTGGATATTAATAGTTAAGGTTAAGACCACACCATGTAAGTTCCTTTATTCTAACCTTACCATATATGTTCCTGTCACGGGCTGTAACCAGTGTAGCTACTTAATTATCAAATATATATTGTGGAGACAAGTTATATCTTTTATTCCAGTCAACACCTCATGCGAAAAACACCCTTTAGTCTCATGGAAACTACCGCTGGGTAAGTCGGTGGTAAGGCAAAAACCCAACCTTACAAGTTACCTAGATCCTTTTAAAAATATATTTTAACAACGCATCTTTTGAGTTAAATGTATTCTATTAGTTCACGATTAACTTTAATGTAGCGATTCGAACAACAAACATCTGAAAGAGACAACGCAATACAGATCAGTATAGCGCGTATCTTTTCTGTTTTAGCAGGGAATAGACAAAATCTTTAGAATCGTTCATTCTTTCCCCGCCCTTAGCAGGAATACAATCATACTGAGCGATTAAGCTTATGGTACAAAATGAAGTAATATTACTTTAAGATTGAAACAAAACTCTCCTGCAATAAGATTGTTTTCTCAAAGTTTATGGTCGGCCCCCTGATACAGAGATTTTGAATTCGCTCAAGCTTGTCCAATTGGTTTTGGGTGAGATCAAGATAGCTGGTATCAGCATAGTCCAAGATTGGGAGAAGAAGAGATTGTGCTATCGCAATCTTAGTGTTGATGGGAAGCAAATTACGAAGGCGCTTCAGGGACCCCGCCGAAGCAAAAAGCTTTCGACTGACCTCCTGCAGCTGTTTAGTCCAAGAAAGACCACTGTCGATATAAATCCCCAAGTTCTTGACAGTGTGACTTATAGGAATAATTGTGTTGTTGAAAGAAATCTGGGTAAGTGTCGACCAATCGATCTTACAGACCGTACGAGGACTACCGACAACAATCACTTGGTCTTAGTGGGATTGATTTTCAGCCCAAACTCAGCGCTCCAGTCACCTATTCGAGCTAGGTCGATATTAATTGTCTCAATGGCATTGGTTAACTCTCCAAGAGAGGATTGGGTGTATATTTGGAGATCATCAGCATACAGGTGGTAGAAAGAAGATAGTCGTTGAGTGATAGCGTTAATGAAAAGTGCGAAAAGTAAAGGGGATAAAACGCCACCCTGTGGTACACCGGCAGAGGTGTCGCACCAAGATGAGAAAGATTCATCAATGCAAATACGCTGCCGGCGACCAAACAGGTAACTATGAAACCAGTCAATTACCGATGGAGATATGTTAAAAGAGCGTAGGATTCCGAGCAAGATGTCAAAATCAACTGTATTAAAAGCATTGCTAAAGTCAAGCAGAGCAAGAACTGTTAACTTTCCCATCTCCATGCCAGACCTAATATCGTCCGTGATATGCACAAGTGCTGAGGTAGTGCTGTGTCCAGGCCGAAAACCGGATTGAAAGGGATTTAGCAGATTATGCTTGGAAAGGAAAGAGCTAAGTTGCTGGTGTACAAGCTTTTCAAGGACTTTGGATAGGAAAGGAAGAATAGAAATGGGACGATAGTCGGAGAAAGATTCGGGATGAGATTTCTTAGGTAAAGGGATAACTAGGGCATCTTTCCAATTTTTTGGAAAGACTCCACTAGAAACAGAGAAGTTGAGGATGTAAAGGATGACAGGGAGAATGTTATCAAGGATAGGAATTATCATCTTACGGCTGATACAGTCACTACCAACAGCGTTGGATGTAATCGATAAAATACTCTTTTTAACATTACAAGCAGTAAACTGACTTGAGACAAATGGGGAATAATCAGGTGTCGGAAGGTTTGAAAGATGACTTAGAGTAGTAGCTTTGGTGGCCCTATTCAATATAGGCGAAGTAGAAAAATTACTATTAAGTAAATTGAAGTCTAAGTCTTTAGGAATTGTGTCATGAGACTTTTTTCCGATACCTAGCGATTTGAGAAATTTCCAGACCTTAACTGGATCACCGTTCTGTACTGAAATGTGGATATATTGGCGGTTTGCATTCCTACACACCTTGCTGTAGTGATTCCTAATTGAGACATATTTTTCCCTGTTATAATCATTAGGTCGAATTTTGAACTTAAACTTCGCAGCTGCTTTTTTGCGTAACAAAAGTTTAATTTCATCAGTCAGCCACGGCGCTGGGAGATGTTTAACTCTCACAGCCCTAATAGGTGCATATTTGTCGTAAAGCTGAGTAAGAGTAGAAGTCAGGACCTCAAATTGTTCGTATACATGGTACTTTCCTAATAAGACCCCGTCACTGATGCGCTCGAGCAAGGAAGTTGTAGGACTCACCACCTATGCGGTGGTGAGTCCTACAACTTCCTTGATGCCGTACGGACCGTCTCGCCGTGGAATAAACTTCGTCGTCTGTCCTTTACTTGTGTCATTGGATCCTTGGGTTTTCAGTAACACCAAGTCTCCTACTTTATAATCGGATTCTGGACGGCGTTTTTCGTCCGCGTACTGCTTCTCAGATACCTGGGCTCTTTCGTGAACATCTCGACCGTCTAGTAGCACGACTGACAGCTTCCTTAGATAAGGGGTTATTGAAGCGACTACGTTATCCTGCTCGATAATAGCGCGGATGTCGGACAAAACATCAGCCGGCGCACGTATTTCACGTCCGAAATTCAGATACTCAGGTGTTTGACCAGTACTAGCAGTAACTGCGGAGTTCATAGCGAAACGTATCGCAGGGAGATGTACGTCCCACGAATCATGCTCCTTACCCACCAGGATTGCAAGCTGCGGTTTAAGATCGCGGTTTTTACGTTCCACCGGATTCGACTCCGGATGGTAATACGACGTCAACGACTGCTTTATGCCCATTACATGACAGGTTTGCTGCATCACTTCGCTTACAAACTGCTCGCCATTGTCGCTGATAAGCCTCCTAGGAACTCCGTAGCGTAAATATACCTCGTTCACCAAGGTCTTGGCGCACTCTTCAGCCGTAGCGGTTGGAAGTGCAAATAACTCTACCCATTTGGTGCAGGTATCTTCCAGTTTCAAGATCCATTTATTGCCGCTTGGTGTTTCGGGTAGAGGGCCGAACAAATCTACTGCCAGGACTTCAAATCTGCGGGAAGTAGCTGGCACCTGGAGCAAGCCGGCAAGTTTCCGCGTGTCCACCTTATAACGTTGACACGCTACACAGTCTATACTAAAATTATAAAGAGGTAAAATTTGTAAGTTTGTATGTAGGGGGTAATCTCTGGAACTCATGATCCAATTCTAAAAAAAAAAGCTACATTATTCCTGAGTGCTATAGGCTATAAATTATTTTTATAACATGTACATTAACCGAGCTATCACAATTTTTGTCTTGTAAGTCGGAAAAAAAATACCTCATAAAACAGAATTATTTGCGTGCGCTGCCTAGAGAGTTGCTTAAAATTAAAAACAATGTATGGCAACCTGATTTGTCTTAATTATATCTACAAAAAAGTCCGCGATACCATATTTCTATTTTTTATATGTTATCTTTTATACTTCTTTATTTGCATTAAAAAAGTATTTTTTCGGCATACTTACGTTTGGTTGATTATTTGAGCAAAGAAATATTAATTCTTGTCACAATAAATTATTTCAGTATCACAAGGACATCATACAGATAAGAATTGCCATTTACAGTATGTCAATTGGTCATATAGTTTCGGAGATAATATAAAATTACTAAAACGCAAAATGCCACTAGCACAACTTTCATTCGTAGAGCTCTAGATCTATCATGCTTTATGCGGACGTTTTATCCATTTGCCCATAGATGGCGTTCTGCAAATACGTCATTTTTTGAATCGCGGTGTTAAGATTTTCCGTAGATTGATGACGTTCTCGAATTATTGTGCCCACGTTGTCGGATTCGCTCCGTTGCCCCGGTGTGACGTGCACGCGTTATCCAGTCGCTCGGACCGCCCCTTGGTCGGCCTAACCCTGTGTTGTCGTGAGTGTGAGCTTAGGCGAACACTTACGGTGGTACTGGGGGAAGCCGTCTCACCGACACCCGGTATCCTCATCGTCGCGGTCGCGAAGGCAACGTGCCCATTACTTTATTTTATCTCCGTTTGTTTTTTTTTTAACTTTTTAATTGATGCCGATCAAGAAGAAGAAGGGTGTTCGTAGCTCCTTAGAGCCCGACACCAGCTAGCCCCTGGATCGTCAGATGGGGAGCCGGACGACGTCGCTTCCGTACCTCGGGAGTTCGACGCCCTGCCCTCCGCCTGCCGACCCAGCACCAGAGAAGAGGACCGCTGCCGGCCCACCGACGTCGCCGGCAACTGCGCGCGTTTCGCCGTCGCCCAACCCACCTCTCTCCAAAAACTGATCAGGCCTCTCAGGTTCTTCAGGGCGTCAATAAGGGACATCGGAGATCCCAAGGTCCGTGTGCGTGTATCAGTGATCCCCGTGCAGTCCAGGAGCACATGCGAAACTGTCTCCTCCCCCTCCAAACACGCTCTGCACAGGGGACTATCCGTGATGCCCATCGTGTGAAGGTGCTTATTCAGTGTACAGTGACCAGTGATGGTCCCCGCCACCAGGCGCAGGCTGCCTCTGTCTAGTCGTAAGAGTTTTTTGGTGAGGGCTTTATTAAGGTGTGGCATGGCCTCTTTGGCCTGCCTGCATCCTGATGTCGAGGACCACCAGTGCCCCGTTTGTGTATGTGTGTGTTCCCGTAGCCAACCACGCAGCTGAGCAAAGGGAACCGGCACAATGGGCTCGGGCCCGAACACCACTGCACCAGATCCCCTCCTGGCCAGTTCGTCCGCTGCGTCGTTGCCCAGCGAACCGCTATGTCCTTTGATCCACTGTAGCGTCACAGTATTTCGTTTCGGCACTGTGACTCTTTCCAGTGCAGAGTGGCATTCTTGTATAATTCTCGAGGTGGTAGAATTTTGGTATAGGGATTGTAGGACTGAGGCACTGTCGGAGAGTATCCGGATGTGCGTGTCCGTTACGTTTGTGGTTTCTATAGCATGGGCCGCTAGGATTATACCAACAAATTCCGCCTGATAGACGGTGTTGAATTTTCCTAGCGATCTGGATATTCTGATATTGAGGTCATTGGAGAAAACTCCGACCCCTGTGCCATTATCTGTCTTTGATCCATCCGTGTAGACCCTCAGTTCAACTGGGCCTGAGTGGTCATACACTTCCTCTGTTAGTTGAATATTGAAGTGCTTTTGGAAATTATACGTTTTTGGAGCTTTGTCGCTAGGTGATGCCATCATCGGCTGTCGTTTAATAGCGTCTTCCATTATACGTATGTGTTTGATTCTGGAATCCTTACTCAGGATGCCCGATATGCTGAGCCTGAAAGCAGCTAAAGCTGCCTCCTCTTGCACTATTAGGTGCAATGGAGGCAGCCCCAGCATAACCTGCAGGGCAGCCATGGGTGCGGTTCTCATGCTGCTAGTGATCGCTACGCAGGCGAGTCGCTGCAGCTTTTCGAGTTCTTTTTGGGCTGTGCTCAATTCGGTCCTAGGCCACCAAACTAGAGAGCCGTATGTAATTATCGGTCGTATTACAGTGGTATATAGCCAGTGGGTGACCTTTGGGGCTATACCCCAGTTCCGGCCTAACATGCGCTTGCACTGCCACATGGATATACTGGCTTTTTTAGTGATATACTCGGTGTGTTTTGCCCAATTCAGCTGTTTGTCCAGGTAGACGCCTAGGTACTTGACTGCAGTTGATAGGCTAAGGGTGGTTCCAAAGAAACGTGGCAGTTGTAATGCTGCTAATTTCCTTTTTTTGGTGAAGAGAACCAATTCAGTTTTGGTCGGGTTTACAGTCAGTAAATGTTCCTTGCACCAGTCCTCTACTATTTTCAAGGCCTGCCGCATAAGGTTGCATAATGTGTTTTCGTGGGTGCCATTTATTATGATGGTTATATCGTCAGCGTATCCTGCGGCGAAGTAACCTTTATTGTTTAGTCTTTTAACAAGATCATCTGCGACTAGGTTCCACAGTAAAGGCGAGAGGACACCCCCTTGGGGACAACCCTTCGCCACTATGGCCCTTGTGGTGTTGTTTATGTTTACTTGTACTGCTCTTAATGCATGTTCGTGATCCAGCCACTCAGAGTCGGGTCAACACCGTGACTTTCGAGTGCTGTGCTAATGCTTCGGAATGTAGTCTTATCGAAAGCTCCTTCGATGTCTATAAAGACTGCTAACGAGGAGCCTTTGTGATGTATTGCGCATTCGATCTTAGAGATCACGCTATGTATTGCAGATTCTGTAGATTTACCTATAGAGTAGGCGTGCTGCTGCTTGTGGAGCGGTCTCTCCAAGAGAGGTCCGTCCCGGATATGCCTATCGCAGAGTCTTTCCAGGGTTTTCAGTAAGAAGGATGTCAGGCTTATGGGCCTGTATGCCTTTGGTTGTGTATAGTCAGTTTTACCTGGTTTCGGAATGAAAATGACTTTCACTTCACGCCATATTTGTGGTACATATCTGTGTGCTATGCAGGCATGGTATATCATCACCAGCCACGGCACTAGGGAGTCTTCTCCCCACTGCAGTAGTGCTGGAAAAACACCATCTAGTCCTGCCGACTTGTACGGTTGGAAGGTCCTAATGGCCCACCTGATTCGATCTTCTGTTATTATATTGTGAGCTCTGGACCAGTCGAGATCAGTTGGGGTCTGTTCCGGTACGCTTGACCACGTCCTGTCCTCAAGTAGGTTGCAGTCCGGGAAATGTGTTTCCAGTAGGACCTTACTGGTCTCATGGTCTGTTAGTGTATAGCTATTGTCTGGTTTTTTGAGCACACCAAGGGTACGTTCTTGGTCAGTTGACAGGATTTTCCTGACCCGTGCTGCTTCAGTGTTTGATTCAATGTTTTCACAGAAATTTCGCCAGGCGGAGTTTCTGGCGCTCCTAACTGCTTTTTTATATCTATATTGGGTTTCTTTGTATTTCTGCCAGTCCTCTGGTAGTCTTGAGTTTTTGGCTCTGTTAAATTGTTTGCGTAATGTGTTTCTGAGTTTGCCAAGCTCTTCATTCCACCAGGGGCTGCCCTTTCCTTTGGTGGATGGTGTGCTTGGTTGGCAGTTTGTGTGATATGCTTTAATTATATTGTCTGTGAGTTTTGTGAGTGTTATCTAAGTCTACGGGGTCAGTTATTTGGGTTACGGGTCTTTGTTCCCTAGATAGAAGGGAGGTTAGATGGTGCTTATATTCAGGTATATTTGTACGACGAGGATTGCGCCGTGGTTCTGGGATTTTTATAGTGGCTGCCAGAGAGAAACATATTCTTCTGTGGTCAGAGCAAGTGATTTCATTTGATACGCGCCAGTTAGAGATTAAGTTTGTCGCGTTTTCTGTAGCTAACGTCAGGTCTATGATCGTTTGTCCGCGGACCGTGACCCAAGTGGGTTCCGTGCCTCGGTTCACGATGTTAAGGTTTGTGGAAAATAAGTATGTGGATAGTGACTCACCCCTGGTGTTCGATACTTCACTACCCCACAGTGGGTGATGCGCGTTGGAGTCGGTGCAGATTATCAGGTCCAGGTTGGCGTCTTCGCAGTGCTGGACCAGATCGGTCAGTTCTTTTGGTGGGCAGTTCTCGTCGTCGCCTGGCATGTACGACGAGGCTAGTACAAGATTCGGGGCATCATTTCCAATCTGGAGCCTGAGCGCTGTCAGGTCCCTGGAACAGAATTGGTTTAGTGGTGTGATCGGTATATCTTGGGGTACATAAATGCAAGTTCGGGGTTTATCTATGTTGTAAGAATTAGATATTATTTTACCTCCAATGCTTTCAAGGCCGCATATGTTGCTATTTCTGACCCACGGTTCTTGAATCAGTACTATGGTTCGGGTGTTGGTCTCCAGCACTCTGCGTAAAGTAGCAGTGGCAGTCTGACTGTGCTGGAGGTTGGTCTGTATGATCGGGATGGGGTTTTGGGTAGTCGACGACGGCGTCGAACTGGAGTTAGGAGGAGACAGAGCCATCGGAAACCATCTCTCCCTCATCCATCCTTCGCCAGTCGTCAGTGGGTGAGGATGCCAACAGCTGCGCCATCCAACTGGGGGATGCTGGTTCTTTGTCGGCATCGGCGTCCGCCATGGCTGCTCGGGCCATTTCTTCCTCAAGCTTGTCCATGTCTTTGTCGGGATCAGTGGTCTGGGTCTTTGCCTGTTCCGTAGTGTCAGTGCTCTCGGTCTCTGTCTTGGGATGGGTCTGGGGGTAGAAACGAACGTATATCGAACCCAGCAGGTACGATATACGTCGTTCCCGACCCAAGACCTTATCAACTTCATCGGTGGGTATACCCAGGGTCAGATACGTCCCAAAGTTATCCCCACCGACTTTAGTTGCCCTGTACAGTGACCACCTCCCGATGTCGTACCAAGCATTCTGGCTTATCAGAAGGCTTTGGAGCAGCGCAATGTCCCCATTAAACCTGGGGACAAAGAGCGCCGCTCGGACACGGGTCGGCACGTCGGACTGTCTCATGACTGTCAGTGTCTGGTCTGTGTTAGGGAGCCTCAGTGCGGGGGCTTTTTGTGTGAGCCAAGTCAGTGCATCGTCGTCCTCACACCACATCTGCACGGCGCCATCCTTCACCCTAGGGTAACCTCGGAAGGCCGGGAGTGGTTTTGTGGGGTTCGATGCCACTGACTCGATTAGGAGTCGTTCAAGTTCGGATTTGACATAAGTCGCTTCGTCACTTGTCAGGTCTCTTGAGGGGGAGGGAAGCAGATCGCTACGGCCAGCCGCGCCGGGATGTCCTTCGTGGCTCGCGCGTATGTTTTCTGCTCCCCTTGAGCAGCCCGGGTCCTCACCCGCTTCGGATCCCCCTGCAGCGCGCTCGGTGAGGCCGAGTCGTCCGGGCGGTCTCTCTTCGCCGCCCCTGAGCCGCTTGGTCCAGGTTGGGGCTCAGAGGTGCTCGGCGTAGTGCGCTCAGCAGGAATCCGGAACTGGCGATTAGCCCCAGCCCGTTTCCCCCTCTTTCTCGTGTGCTGTCTGTCTGTACGGTCCTGAGTCCGGTCAATAGCTCCCGTGGATTTCGATGCAAGCGGGAGCGTTTCGCATCGGGTGGCCCCATCGCGTACTTGCCCTCGCTCACGTGCTTCCGCACCCGGCTCTTTTCCGCGCTGGGCGAACCCTTCGCGTACTTCCGGCTGGTCGCGTACTCCTTTCGAAATAGCCGCCTGCGCATCGCGCTGGTCGAGGCCTGCGCGGATCTTGCGCATGCGGCTATCCAGCTCCCTTTCCCTGATGCGGATCTTTTCGCGCTTTGAAGAAAGCAGGCGTAACTCGTCCGCGGGGATCGGGTTGGACCCTCCTGAGCTATCAACCTTCCCCGAACCTAGTTCTGGGTCAGCGTCTCTCAGTCTGGCCTAGGTCTTCGCGCGCTGTCGTGCTAGTGCACGCAGTTCGTCACCGAGACTAGTCAGCTGGGCTCTGTCTGTGTCGTTCTTTGTTTTACTGTTTCTCACGATGCTCTGCTGCCAGGCACTCGTGGACGGTAAGTTTTGTGTCGGTCTGGTTGGCGCAGACATTGCAGCCGGCGAAATCGATCTGGGCGCGTGGAACGCCGCCCGGTCTGTGCAGGGTAAAGGCGCTGTCGAGACAGCAGCCTGGTCAGTAACGGTTTTTGGCGCTGAGTTAGCAGCCGGTGGCGCTGAGTTAGCATTCGGTCGCGCTGAGGGCGCGTTTACAAAAGGCAGAGAGTTGCCCCCTCCCAGAATACGATGGGGGCTGACCGACAAGTCGGCATGGGATTTCCCGGCCTGATGGCCGGGACTCACCTGGGTAGCTTCTTTTTCTTCCTGCATTTCATAAAGAGAGGGGTGGGCTTTTTTGGAATCGAGGTTGCCCGTCCTCTGGATCGATAGGATGGGGGGATGTAGGGAGGGAGTGAGTTTTGGAGTATAGGAAGACAGGAGGAGGGGGGTAGCGGGTTAACCCTGGCCTGGGATTTGGCTTCGGGAAACTTCTCTTGTGCGGAGCCTCTCCCGAGGCACTCCGGATAGGGGATCGACCTCAGGCAGTCAGGAAGCGGTCCCCAAGCCGGAGCTGGGCTATCCGCAACCTGCCCACCCGCTCGGTTGCATGAGAAGAAGTGCCTGGCGGTCCATGCCGACTCGACATGGCGGTACAAGTACTACAATGTCTTGTCGACACAGCCAGCCCCGAGGCCGAGCCGCTAAACACGTGCGATCTAAACATGCTCGATCGGGCCACATGGAAATCGAGTACCCAGCATCATTCCAGGAACCCTTGGGCTTCGGCTACGAGTTCCTACTCGATGCCAGAGCTCAACGCATACCTAGAAGCCCGGATGACGACGAAACCGAAGAGGCAAAGCGCTACTGCCCCGACTCGCCCACACCGCAGCGAGCGCCGCGGGGGCGAGCCGGGCCGGAGTCGCCAACCTTTGCCGAGGCGGTACGTTCGTCACCTCCCTATCCTGCTGCCCGACGCCAGGAAGAACAAAAGATGCCTGCGCCCCCCCCCCCCGCACCGAACAAGAAACAGCCCACCCGTTATCCGCCACTGGTTGTTGAGAGGTTGCCAAACTGGGCCACCCATTTCAGGGCGGTGAGGGACCTGCTGGGCCACACACCGAATGCCAGCCTGAACTGTATGTACTATGTTTAGTTTAGTTATATTTCAATGTGGGTAACCCCAGTAATAAACTAGCTAGCGAGCAAGACGGTTGTTTCATTACTACGCACCGACACATTAATTTGGCGACGAGGACGTGATCTACCTACGTACTTTGCGAAAATGGCAAATTTTATGGGAAATTTAAATGTTTTCGACCATAAAATTCACGAATGGGACGTGTTCCGCAGCAAATTGACGCAGTTCATTAAATTGAATAAAATACCCAACGACAGTCAAAGTGCAGTGCTGCTAACGTATTTGTCGGACGAATCCTACCGTCTGGTTCGGAACTTATTACATCCGAATAAGCTCGAAGGAATCACGTACAGTGAGCTAGTGAACGTACTTGATAAGCATTTCACGCCAAAAAGGTCAACATTCGCCGATAGGGCGAAGTTCTACGAAGCGATTAAATCCGACGGCGAAAGCATCGAGGAGTGGGCTGCGCGGCTGCGAGGGCTAGCCGTGTACTGCGATTTTGGTTCGGAGCTGGACATGCTTTTGCGTGACCGCTTCGTGCTTGGCTTCAGAACGGGACCGGAACGTGATAGACTGTTCGAGTGCGACTCGAAGAGCCTCAGCTTTGGACAGGCGCTGGAGGTCGCTCAGAAAGCGGCGTGTGCGCGGCAAGCGCGCGCTGAGCTGGTTATGAAGGAGGAGCCGGTGTTCCATGTGCATGCTGGCGGACGTCGCGACGCGCGGCCCACCGCCGCCAGCGCGGGCGCTTCTGCAGCGGGCAGGAGCGGCGCCAACGCGCGCGCTCGCGATTCCGACGACGACGATCAATTGCGATGCACGGTGTGCGGTTTAAAAAAACACAGCGCGGCTCAGTGTAGATTTAGGAACTACAAATGCCTTATTTGTGGACAAAAGGGCCACCTAAAGAAGTTATGCGCAAGGAGAAAGTCAAATCTTAATAATATCGGCACGGAGGATACGGAGACAATTCAGGGAAGTGACTGCAAAGAGTGTGAACTATATAACATGAGGTATGTTGACTATAATCCTATTAAAATTGAAGTTAACGTGAATAAAATTGATTTGTGTATGGAGTTAGATACTGGTTCGGGAACCACGGTGATTTCTGAAAAATTGTATTTGCTTCATTTCTCTAGTCTAAAATTAAATAAAAGTGATTTAACAATGTGTTTGTACAACGGTCATAAAATCACACCCTTAGGATATTTTGTCGCTAAAGTAACTTATGACAATATAACTCAAGATATTAAAATATACGTCATTTCCAACGGCGGGCCTCCTTTACTGGGACGTGATTTCATGACAAAATTTAGCCTTTATTTCGCAACAAATAATTACAACCTTGTCTGTGAGAATAAAAACATTGACGAAGTACGACGGATATTGAATGAATATCCAGATGTTTGGAAGGATGGACTAGGATGTTTTAATAAGTTTGAAGTCGAATTGCAATTAAAAGATAATGCAACACCAAAATTTTTTAAGCCGCGATCCGTTCCTTTTGCGTTGAAAGACAAAGTCAGCTCAGAACTGGATAGATTAGTGAGTTTAGGAATCCTTGTTCCAGTTAATTATTCAGAATACGCCACACCAATAGTGCCGGTATTGAAAGAAAATGGTAAATTAAAAATAGCAGGTGATTTTTCATGTACTCTAAATAAAGATCTAAAAATAGACAAGTACCCCCTACCTCGTATAGAGAGAGGAAGTATTTTCCAAGATAGGAGGTGGCGAACATTATACGAAATTAGACCTGAGCAATGCGTATAATCAGTTCAAATTATGCAAATCATCGCAAAAATTAACCACAATAAATACACAAAAGGGGTTATTTTCATACACCCGGCTCGTCTACGGGTTAGCTAACGCTCCAGCTATATTCCAAAAAGCAATGGAAACCTTGTTGTCAGGTTTAGAAGGAGTCAGTGTGTGGCTTGACGATATCTGTATAACAGGGTCAACAAAAGAAATACACTTGTCAAGATTGCGCGAGGTTTTACGTAGGTTGCAAGATGCAGGATTGCGCCTGCAAAAGGACAAGTGTGTTTTTTTCCAAAGTAGGGTGACCTATTTAGGTTACGTAATCGACAAGAGTGGGTTAAGGACTTGTCCGGCTAAAGTCGAGGCTATCCTCGGTGCACCTGCGCCCACCAATGTATCCGGAGTAAAACGGTTTATAGGTGTAGTTAATTACTACAGAAACTTTATTCCGGGCGCTTCGGCTCTGCTGAGTCCGCTGCATGAACTACTTCGCGCGGGCGCGGAATGGCAGTGGGGTAAACGACAGCAAGAGGCATTCGAGAGCGTGAAGCGCGAACTGGCCAGCGAACGCGTACTGGCACATTTTGATCCCGAAGCGCCACTGGTACTAACAGTGGACGCAGGGCCGTGCGGGCTCGGTGCTGTGCTCTCGCACCGCCCGGTGAGTGGCCCGGGCCATGAGCGACCGATAGCTTACGCCTCAAGATCGTTGACGGCTAGTGAAAAAAATTGTAGCCAAATTCAGAAAGAGGCAACGGCTATCATACTTGGAGTAAAACATTTTCACCAATACTTATATGGTCGCCAAACGCCTTTTATCTTGAAAACCAACCACAGGCCTTTGCTGTCGATTTTTGGAAAAGGAAATGGTATTTCGGTGACGGCCTCCCTACGTTTACAAAGATATGCAATCATTTTATCCGCATATAACTATACAGTGCAATACGTAAATGGTAAAAATAATGAGGTTGCGGATTATTTTTCTCGGTCACCGTTATCAGTCGCAGTCGGTGATAAGCGAGATGAAGAGAGTTCCAAGTATTTTCTGTTCTTAGAAGCTAATGTAAAACCGGTTTTGTTCGAAGACATTAAACGTGCGGTCGCCGCTGACAGAGTGTTGAAAACTGTAACCAAGTACATGACTAACGGCTGGCCTAGGAAAATAAAATGTAAATCTGTAATGCCATATTTTCAATGCAAAGCAGATTTAGAATTGCACGATGGTTGTTTGTTTCGCGGTCATAGGGTAGTAATTCCGACCGTCTATAGACGCAAGATGTTGGAAAAATTGCATTCGGCTCATTTTGGCATCGTTAAAACTAAAAGTGCAGCGCGTAGTAGAATGTGGTGGCCTGGCATTGACGGAGATATACACCGTGTAATTGACAGGTTGGCAAAAACTGAAACAGTAGCTTCATGACCATGATTATGACTGAAAAACGTTGGAATTTTCTTCAGGAAAATTGTCGAATTTTCCGACCGTTTTTCAACTAGATTTGTATTCTATTAATTTGTTACATCAAAATCCAGCCCTAAAAACACAATTTTAGTGAAAAAAAGCAAAAAACTTAAATTCAGCAATGTAATCGTAAAAGAAAATTCGTACAACCCGCGCGGAATCAGCTGTTAGCTGTAAAAGTTTACTGCCCTCCGTAGTGCCTACGACAGACAGAGACAGCATACCGCTCGCTCGCTCGCTCCTTTTGTTTGGTGCGCCTTTGCTCGCGCCGACACTGATAGGGTTGTACCGCGTACGGAATTTAATACTTGTAATTTTATTTTCTTTATGTAAAATGCTTTAATAATAATTAGATACTCAGGAGTATGATTACTTTATTATTTCTTAATTCCAAAAACCTTATTTTAAATCGTTAATGATCTACAGTATCAATTACGAAGCTGCCCGAACTGTAGACACGCATTGCCTTACAGTAATGTAAATTGTTTGCTTTAGACAATTTAGTGGGACATAAAACATAAAAAACATCGTGTCAATATTGCCAGATTCACATTCTTTAAACTTGGAAGCAGAACCATGAGTAAAAGTTACAAAAGATAGCGGTTAATAACAATGTTTATCATACGATTACGATACGATTATTTTTCAATACCTAGTTCTTCATCTTTATCTCAATCGCAGGCCGACCACTGTAACTACTGCGCCATGGGCACCACGACTAACGTACTTACTATTACCGAAATAAAAATGTTTAATTTCATACCATGTGGGCAGCCCTAATTGCTACACGTGTCACACTCTCAAAGGCGTGCCGACAAACGAAGCCGCTGAGGCGCTGAGCCGCCATTTTAGTTTGCCGCGATTGATGGTGCGATCTGGACGTCTATTTCGTTTTCTTTCAACTGTCGAGAGTTCGGGACTGTGTGTTGCGTTCAGTTGAGTTGTGTGTTTTTGTGTTGTGTGGTACTTATCGTCATGAATCGGCGTAATGAAACGTTTAGTGCTCGCGAATATGGCCAGATGTTAATGTGCTTGGGTGAAGCTAGAGGAAACGCGTCGTTGGCATTAAGGCTCTATGTTCAAAGACACCCAAATGAACGACATCCAGCTAATAGTCGTACTATCACACGGGCATATCAGCGTGTTTTAGAAAATTTACTGTGCTGTGCACAAAGGCCTTCGAAAGGACAAGCAACGTCCATATCGGATCCATAAAGTACAGGCTCTGGTACCTGGTGACTCAACGCGTAGACTGGCGTACTGCAGATGGCTGATACATCGGCAGCAGCTAAATCGCCAATTCGTTTCACGGGTGAACGACCCGAGAGACTTTAGGTAAGTGACTATTTTAATTTTTGATAGGTGTTGAATTTGTGTTTAAATTTTTTGATAGGTGTGTTTGTGTGTGTAGTGTACTATGTATTTATTCCAAACAAGGTCCACGAAGTACCTACCTATTAGTATTCTTTCTGTGTTCCGTGGTATGAATGGACAACGCGCGAGGTACAGGGTCGCGCGCGTATCGCAATGTTCGTTATACATTGCGTAGACGAAATAAAATTGAAAATTGAAAAACGTTCACCTATCATTTCCGGGAAAATATTTCACTATTAAAATATTAACAATAGCAGTCTGAATTCATACTTTTCGTTTTTGCCAACCTGTCAATTACACCCAGTATAAGGTGTTAAAAAATTAACTGCAAGAATTTTGTCCACTTACTCGCCATCGAAAAACGAACACATAAAAAAAAAAAAATTTTTTTTTGAGCGTTTTTATATTTTCACATAAATAAAATAATTTAGTATAATATTTTTTTGTGCGCTGTACCCAGGGCTGCGCTTGAGGCTTGGGCCGTCATCGTACCGCGCGCGAGCGGCTTGCTAGCGGTTCCCCCGCCGCCCGCTACTCTTCCCGCAGCTCTCTCTACCCCTCCCGACCCTTAGTTGTCCGAAATCCGTCGCGCGGTAAGGGTGTTTTCTTGTGTCATTACGGCGAATACGTGTGTTCGTGCAGTTTCGTGCTTTTAATAATGCCGTTTACGTATTCCAATCGAGAGTACTTAGATATGGTAGTCTCCTACATTACGACTGGTCAAAGTTTAGCTGCGGCACGTAACCGTTACCGTGAACTGTATGGTGAGCAACGACGAGTGCCTGCTGTCCAAACAATCCTAGGAGTCTACCAGTGCTTTTAACAGTCCTATAGGTATAATAAAATATGCTATTTGTAAGTAAGCTCGATAATTTGCCAGTCCAAAGTCTGAGAAATGTGATGAAAAAATTAGAATCAGCTGTTTACGAATTTGCGCCGTCGCGTGTCGTGTCACAGGGGTGAACGACTCACGCGTACCTACGGCGGGGTGGTCGCGCCGGCGCACGTGCGGTGTACAGTGCGCATATTCAATAATTTTGTGTGAAGTGAAAATATTGCATATCTCCGAAACGGGTTGTTATTTAAAAATAATTTTTTCGACAATTTTTTTTATTTGTAATTCTAAACCAGTTCTTACTTTTCTTGCAGTTAATTTTTTAACACCTTATATTACGATGGGTAGGAGCGTGCGGTGCGTGCGCCGCGGTGCGCGCCGCGCCGCCGCGGGCGACCCCTGCACCCTGGCCGCGACCGCCGGGCCCATGGCACCGCATTCACATCGACTACATGTTCATAGGTCAGGTGGTATATCTTGTCGTCGTAGACGCGTATTCTAAATGGCTGGAATGTGTTCAAATGGACCGTTGTACTTCGAGTAATGCGCTTATTCAAAAATTAAAGGATTTGTTTTCTAGGTTCGGTGTGCCTAATGTTATTGTATCGGATAATGATGTAAAAATTTGTTCATCAGAATTTCATACCTTTTGCGAGATAAACGGAATAGAATATCTTAATTCGCCTATTTATCACCCGGCTAGCAACGGGCAGGCAGAGAACTCCGTTAAAACATGTAAAAAGATGATAAAATGTATATTTGCAGAGTCAGAGGGTAGAAGTCAAAAAAATATCCATGAGAAGCTACAGAGTTTTTTTATTTAATTTTAGGAACACTGTTCATTGCGCCACTGGTGTCACCCCGGCGATGTTAATGTTAGGCCGTAATTTAAGATGTCGATTAGATTTAATTCTACCCCAGGTGAAATCACTTGATAAGGGCACCGAACCATCGGTTTTAAAATGTAACAGATGTTTTCAAGTAGGTGAGACTGTATGGGCTAAATGGTTTATTGCAAGGAAGAGTATTTGGAGTATAGGTATTGTAAAAAAGATTATAGGTACAAGAATGTTCGAAATTTATTTTAAAGATTATGGAACTAGTTGTAATAGACACATAGATCAGATGAGAAAATATACTAACTCGATTAAAAATACTGATGTAGATAAAAGTCAACCTGGAAGAACGTCCAGCATCGACAGTTCGGTATCGTGTGACCGAGTGCCGGCGCTGGACGCGCAATCGCCGCCGACGCAGCTCCTGTCCCCTACAATAGAATCCGATGAACAATCCCCCGCGACGCCGCCGCCACCGGCACCTTTTTCGCTTCCATCAGCTAGTGCTGGGGAAGGGAGAGAGTTGCGGGTCGCGACTGGCGTCACAGAAAATAGTCATGGTAAAGTTATAGAACAGAGGGAGGCGGACAATGACGAGTGGGCGGAAGCTTACGAGGTGATGAATGAGGAGACTCAACCAGTTGAACAGAGTTGCGTTTCAAATGAAAACAATAAGTCAAGTATTGAAAATGTACCTCTGGTTGAGCGGTCAAAGAGAATCCGAAAACCTGTTTGTTATAGGAAATATTTTTAAGTAGGTAACCATAAGCTAATGAGTGTATAGTTTGTATTTGTAGGTATGTGTACTGAGGAAGTTTTAATATTGTTACAGGTTCCCAAATTAATGTTGGAGGGATGAACTGTATGTACTATGTTTAGTTTAGTTATATTTCAATGTGGGGAACCC
Organism: Leucania comma; assembly: GCA_958295575.1. Lineage (NCBI taxonomy): Eukaryota > Metazoa > Arthropoda > Insecta > Lepidoptera > Noctuidae > Leucania > Leucania comma. The sequence goes on from OY282469.1 coordinate 11,731,017, forward strand.
CAGTAATAAACTAGCTAGCGAGCAAGACGGTTGTTTCATTACTACGCACCGACACATTACAGCCCCTACCAGGGTGGCATCCGATTCCTCCCCCAATCGGAGGAGGAATACAGGGTGGTGCAGCGGTATCTCGCCGACCTGGAAAGGGAGACTGGCCTATCTTGGTTTGCCTATTCACTGCCGTCGGAGCGGGGCTTCAAAGTGGCGATCCGTGGCCTGCCTGCGGACACGGACCCCACTGAGATTGAAGAGGAACTCAGACTGATGGGATACCAGCCGGAGTACGTGCGCAACATCAAGGCGCGCGGAGGGAGACCCGGCTGCATATTCCATGTAGTTCTGAAGAGGACGCCAGATATCGTTGCCATCTACGACATCACTCAGTTCCTGCTCATGAGTGGTATCAAGGTTGAGGCGTGGAGGGGCAGGCACGGACCGGCACAGTGCCACCGGTGCCAGCAGTTTAGACACAGCTCGCACCGGTGCCACCGACCGCTGGCCTGCGTGAGATGTGGGGAGAACCAGGCCGCAAGAGATTGCCCACGTCCCAAGTCTGAGCCGGTCACTTGCGCTAATTGCGCGGGTGACCACCCGGCGTGTAGTCGCAAGTGCCCCATATTTGTGCGAGAGGCACAAAATAGAAAAGCAGGCACTGTCGCTATCTCCCAGCGACAGCGCCGCCCCGAGGAGACTGCCGTGAAACCAGTGGCTACCGACGCCTACGAAGCGCCTAGTGCGTCTTTGATGGCGGTGGCCAACAGGACAACTGACAGACGAGACGCCCCCCCCACCAAAAGGAAGAAAGGGAGAGGAGGGACGAAGGGGAAAAAGCCCCCTCCCCCCCCCCACCAACTATGAACCCGACGAGGAGACCAGTCGCTTGAACCCAGATGCAGTAAGAATTTGACGGATTCCCTCGCGAAGTGGCTCTTCTCACGATTCACTCGCAAATTGAACATTGCCAAGCGATCGAACACAGCCTCTAAATGTGCAAGGTGCTTCTCAAAAGACTCCTCAGACAGTATAAGCAAATCATCCAAATAAGCTACTATAGTGATACCTGGCAAATTAGACTTGAAACTGTAGCAACATCTATGTCGTCACATAAGAACTAATCCTGCATCGCCCGATAGATGATTTCGGGTTTGTTCTATATGTTCCAATCGCGCCGCGAATCTTACTTGCGCGATGCAGGATTACTTAATTTGTGACGACATAGATGTCGCTACATCACGATCGATCAACCTTTGAAAGGTAGCTCCAGAATTTCGAAGCCCCATGGGCATACGCTTGAATCTGAAGGTCCCCAGCGGTGTCGTAAAAGAAGTGAGGTCCCTGTGAGCTGGATCCACACCCACCTGGTAGTAGCCTGATCGAAGGTCCAGGGTCGTCATGTATTTGGATGTCTTGGCGGCGTGGAGCACGTCCTCAATCCTGGGCAGTAGGTAGCGATCAGGCTCTGTGACCGCGTTGAGTTTACGGTAATCAACGCAAAGCCTGTAACTCCCGTCCTTTTTGCTGACCAGAACGACGTTCGAAGCCCACGGAGATTCGCATTCTTCGTTAACATCAGCGCTAAGCAGCTTTTGGAGTTCCTTCTCCAATGCTTCTTTCTTCAATGGCGACAGCCTGTAAGGTGGCGAGGCAAGAGGTTCCTGGTCGTCACTCACCTTAATCTTATGAGTGGCGAAATCTGTCGGGGGTCCGTCGGCAGCAAACTGGGCCGATCTCCTATTTAAAAACGCGTTGAGTACATCCCTGTGCTCTGGTGGTAACAAATGGAAATATTTGTTCGGGGTTGTCAGAAAAATACCATGACTCCTGGGCTAAGTCCAGTGTGACACCAGCCTTAGCGATAAAGTCGCGACCTAACATTGTTTTGGTTTTTTCCTCCGGTAATACTAGGAACTCTATATCTACATGCCTCCCTTCTAAAAACATGAGCAATGAGTACTCTTTTTAAACGTCGAGAGCCGTCCGCAAGCCTGATGGTGCGTTCTGCCTCACAAAACCCCCCCGAAACCCTGTACCCCTTCTGAAACCAAAATATTATATAACAGGGTACCCGCAACGCTACAATTAGCCCCTGTGTCCAATATAGCCACACCTACCCTGTTCGCAATGTTAACGGATACAGTTGGATGTGATGATAACGACGCGTGCGGGGCGCGCGTGGCGTCATCATCACTCAAGATGTTAAAATCGCAAGTCCGTGGGGGTACACTTTTCCCGAGGCAGTGCTTGAATTTTCATCTCACTACGCCAGGCTGGCCACATCCGTAACAACGTATCGGGTTAGGACTATTATTACTGCTTTTCGCGGGATCTAAATTGGTATTGGTGGCTTGTTTATTTTTTAAGTTTCTACAGTCGGCTACGTTATGGCCGTAAAACTTACAAAATGTGCAACGTACGCGCTTTTTGCGTTTCGGATTTTCGTTCGAAATAGAAGTGACTTTCGAGTCGATGGTAACACTAGAACCAGTGATAGGGGTCCGCTCGGTCTTATCAAAGCATCAGATGATCCTCTAGATAAACCGTTTACTTTGGGGGAGCTGAAATCAGTCCTTGCTCATGTGAGGGATTCTCCTCCTGGGGTGGATGGATTTCCATACTCTTTCATAGCCAAAGCTGGGGATAAGAGCCACCAGTATTACCTGGATTTGGCCAATTATTGTTTTTCCTCCGGATATATTCCTCCTGGACTACCGGGAAAGATCCTAGTGATCATTCTTCATACAGACCGATCGCTTTATCATCCTTACTTATTAAACTCTTGGAAAATCTGATAAAAAATCGCCTGGAATGGTTTATGGAGAGCAAGAGACTGCTGCCAACGACTCAATTTGGCTTCAGGAAAGGTCTGGGTACAACTGATAGTGCGGCTACCCTCACATCAGAGATCCGGCTGACCCTCAGTAGAAGTGAGTCTGTGGTAGCCGTCTTCTTGGATGTCTCAGCTGCCTTTGACTCTGTCCTTCTCCCAGTTCTCAGACAGAAGATGCAACAGCTGAGAATCCCGGATAGGATATGTCAGATCATATGCAATATCTTTTCAGACCGCAGCATTAAACTAAGGATTCCTGGGGAGGACTCTGAACCAAGGTCAGCTTGGAGGGGTCTTCCACAGGGATCCGTTCTTAGCCCCCCTTTATATAACATTTACACTTCGGATCTCCCCTCTTGCCTAAATTTTGACTGCAAAATTCTACAATATGCGGACGATATTGCACTATTGGTCAGTGGCAAGTCCATCGAGGATGCTGCCCAATCCATGAATGTATCTTTGTCCTCATTAAACCAATGGCTACTAGATCATGGGTTATCTCTAAGCGCTCCAAAAAGTACAGCAGTTATTTTTACTTGCAAACGTCTTATACCTCAGGTGGGCATTAATATTGACGGCCAAGATATCCCAGTTAAGGAGTGTGCCAGATTTCTGGGTGTTACCCTGGATTCCAAATTGACGGGATTGGATCACATTCACAAAACAGTGAAAAAATGTGAACGCTCGATTTCAGTTCTGAGAGCTTTGGCGGGCGTCTGGTGGGGTGCTCACCCGTATACCCTAAAACTGCTCTACAATGTGATAGTCAGGAGCGCGCTTGATTACTGTAGCTATAATCGAGCCATGTAACAAAGAAGCTCTGCGTTAACTAGATTCTGTCCAGTCCAAATGCTTAAGAATCGTAATTGGTGCCATGAAGTGCTCTCCCATAAATGCGCTCCAGGTAGAATGCGCAGATCCTCCTCTTACCCTTCGTAGACAATACTTAGCAGATCGTTTTTTGTCAAAAGTCCTCTCTCTTTCATCCCATCCTTTAATCCCTATTTTGGAGCAAATCTTCCTATCTCTTAATGCCGCTTCCTATTGGAACAATAAAAATATTCCATTGATGAATAGGTACAGAGAGCTTTGACACCTCCCTTCACCTATTTGTCAATATTCTACCCTTCCTGTCTTTGCCTCCTCGTATGAGGTGGTCCATTTTAAGCCAAACATTATTCTGGGACTTGGTATCTCCAGAAACTTGCAGGACGTAAAAGGCGACTTTGATCGGGCTATTGAGAGATATTGGCAGGGTTGGAACTTGTTTTACACAGATGCATCTAAATTATCGTCAACTGGTTGTACAGGTGTCTCGACATATTTCCAGAACTCCAGAATAGCCCTATTATTCCAATGCCCTCCAGAGACCTCTGTATTTACAGGGGAATGCATTGGTATACTAGAAGCCATCAATTTTGTTTTAGCACATAATATTAAAAATTCAGTAATTTTCTCAGATTCCCGTAGTAGTATTCAGGCTCTAGGTCAAAACCAATTAAAATCGAAATTACACAGTAAAATTATCATGGACATACTTAACCTGCTTTTAATTTGCCATAACAATAGTTTGAATATTGAAAAAGCTTGGGTTCCCAGCTACTCTGGTATATGTGGTAATGAATGTGCCGATTCACTGGCAAAATATGCTACCTCCAACCCTGTGGACCGAAAGAATTACATGCTGCATAGCTACGACTTACGCTCGGACACCAAACTTAAGTTGTACAACTCGTGGTCAACGGCATGGCAGGTAAGCTCGAAGCTCAAGGGAGCATACTACGCTAGTATCCAGCCTGACATCCAGCGGAAACTTTGGTTTTTCAAAGGTCCCAAACTATCCAAAAGAACGGTCTCATCCTTGTGCAGACTGAGACTCGGCCACTGCTGTAGTCCAGTATTCCTTCACAAAATTCACGTTTGTGACAGCTCTTTGTGCGAGTGTGGTCTCGATGATGGCACATTGGACCATATCTTCTTTTCCTGTCCTTCAAACTCCCATAACTTCGGCTTGTACCAAATACTTCCAAAAATTAAAATTCCCCTCCCTACTAATTTACATTCCCTATTGTCTAATTTCTCTCCTAAACTTGTCCAACTTCTATCCAAATTTCTTAATGATAATAATATTAATCTGTAGTCTGCCAGCCACTAACACGATAGATCTAACACAAAGTGCAAAGTTCGACGGCTCACCTTACGCTGCCGTCACCAGTCACCACTTGACACTGGCAGAATAGTCGACATCGGCTCAGTTGCCAAAAAGGAAAAAAAAAAAAACATTTATATATTATCTCGGGTTGAATATCTCCATAAAACCCTTTACGGATTTAGAGATTTGCCATGCCTTGGACCAAGATTTAAATAAATTTAGAGGAAGGGTAGTACAAATATCATGGGAATAAATTTTAAAGTGGGCAAGAGAACCAGTGAGAACAACATTTTTTGGCGCATGAATCAGCTGACGCATTACCAAGAATACCGACATGACCAGGAATCCAAGCTATGACAACATTAATATCAAAGTTCATGACATTGAAATAGTAAATCTTATAGCAACACATACGTCCTTACGACCAGTAAGAACGTCTCGCGGTCGGGTCCCGCCAAGATATTTAAATATTTGAATTGTGCATCTCACTCGCACACATGGGCGTGACCGACTCGCGACCTCCGCTTCCGCACAGGCGGATGGGCAGTCGCGTAGAGATCTCTAACGAGTACGTTGCGAGTTGTTACCGAAGCATTATTGTTAATTTTAGGTTACGTACCCATTGTAAGTGTGAACCAGTTGAACTTAAATTATATACAGTGATTCGTATTTGTGGTTTTAATACAGACTGTCCCCCCCTGAGACAAGTACCCCTCATAATCTCTAATTTTTAAAATTATAGGGAATTTTGACTTGGATCTGAAAGGATTAGATAAAATGGCTTGAGGGCAACTTTTTGAGTCATAGAAAATTATGGAGTTATTTAACCTTTAGACAAATGAAATGGCTTCAAAAATGGCAATTGATTCACCTGTAAAAACAGATGTAACAAAGTCCAAAAGGATCTCTGGTTGAAATACTAGAGCATTATAAGGCACCGAGTACAAATATTAAATGGGGTTTTGAAAAAGTGGGCGAGAAAAAGACGAGTGAATTGAAGGTAGGCACTGGTAGGCACGAAGAAGACAAGGAAGTTCAATATTAGAACGACGACTAGAAGAGTCAAAGATGGATGATAATTGATCCAGCTCACCAAGAAGGGGATGCTCAGAATTTTGCACAAGTTTAAAAATAAATCTATTTGCCAGATATTGTCTTCGATTCGAAAGGGGAGGCTCAACAAACTCAACTTGCATGGCATTAATTGGGGACGACTTCATCGCCCCGAGAATAATTCGTTAATATATAGATTGGATTTTATCAAGTTTTTGCAGGCCAGATTTGTTACAAGGATCTAATAGAAACATAACATAATCAAAATGACTACGAACTATTACATCTGTGAGCCTAAAGCATTGTAGATCAGTTTTTGAGTATATGGGTGAGCACCGCACCAAACACCAGAAAGAGATCGAAGAACATTAAAGCACAGCATGTAGATCCACTACACGTTTCTTTCGCATTTTCGAGAAATAGTCTGTGTAGAAAAGATGTGAATGTCACGAACGAACGTCAACTGTCAACTCACTGTACTTCTGTACTTTGTTGTCAACTGTCAACGAGTGATTGACGTGCTAGGAATTAGGATCAAAAAGTATAATAATAATAGGGGAGATTAGAATGTCGTTGAGTTGTTGTGAATGTTAGTCCTAGAATTTGCTACAATAATACATGGAATTAATAAAAGAATAAAACATATAATCATTTTCGTATCTCTAGAATGAGCATAGAAATATGATTTCGCTTGTGGCCAAAATTATCAACATATTTGCTACTAGTCTTCAAACGGTTCTTCTTTTAGCATCGTTTACAGGAAAATTTATTGTTTCAACTGTAACATGGATTTTATCCATAGTATCAAGCACTCTCAAAAGCATACTGTTCTTTTTCCAAATAGTGTATGAAGATAATGTATCAATATTTACTGAAGAAATACCGGCTTCTGCCAATGGGATCGTGGATGCATTTATCTATCAAATACTTTACATACAAGATGGAGTAATTAATATATGTAACGAAATCTACTCAAAATTCAGTGGTTTAGTCGCTACGGCTAACTGGTTGACTCAAGCAGTTATCGTGATGTTATGTGATGTGTTTATTTTAGTGAAGAGTTCTGTGATATTTGTGGGAGACACAGTGTGGCTTATAGTAACATTTGTTCCCATACATCTTCCACAACTGTTACGGGCAGTGTTCAAGTATATTGGCTATGTGATAGGGAGTTTAATTGTAGATGCATATATGACATTATTGAAATTTACTAATTATTTAACAGAAGTGCCTTTACAATCCTTTATGGGAATCACAAGTGCTATTATAATTGTCCGATTGTGTGTGCATTTCAGAGAAACAATAGTTATTCAAATGAACATGTTGTATTGGTCATTAATAAGGAATATTTTGTATTTATATTATGCACTTCTAAATTACTTTACAAACTCTGAAGTTGGTTTAATAACACAAATGGTTGGTGGGCAAGACATAGATTCTAGAGATGTTAACATAAGTTCATCTATTGATGATGCTGCAAATGCTGCTGACTCACTATGTGTGATATGTCAAGAGAGACAGAAGTGTGTACTTACACTGCCTTGTCGCCATGTATGTTTGTGCACAGATTGTTGTAGACGCTTGTATGGATATCAGCGCACTTGCCCTATTTGCAGAACATTTATTTATCATACTGTTACAGTCTATTTGTGACATTCAGTTCTATTTTTCATTTATTTTCTACATTCCTTGGGTTCAAAGCATTTATATTTTCAAGAGCTATTATCTTTAATGAATCTATTTTTTGAACATTGTCATATTAATTTCCTCTACTTATGTGTGCAGATTTTTGTTCAGATTCAAAACTTGAGAACTTATGTTTATTTTCTATAGGAATTAACTTCTAATAATAAGTTGTAAATAAAACTTTTAGAAATGTATGAAAATATATTATTTTACATTAGTTAGTTAACATTTTCTCTGCTCCATTACAGTAGACAAATTCAATGAAAGGTCTTATATTTTCATTTAAAATATCTAAATTAAGTTCTAACACCCCCACATTAAAATTATTCAGGTATTCACTACACCATAGCAGTAATCAAGTAGGTACCTAAATATTATTGTAAGATTTCATGTTAATCTTTTTGTTTTTATCACTGTACACAATGCACATACTTGCTTTGGATAGAACTTTCATCTTTTTGCTTAGCAAACCACACCACTTAAGTTTTTTTTTTTTTATGGTAGGTAAAATTACCCAATGACAAATCCCAGTCTTGAGCCGAGCGCAAAATAGTGTCAGACTCTTATTGACTAAAAACCTACCCTGTTCCTTCCCTGCCTTGGTTCCAGGGCCCTGATATGCATTTTCATACCTCTCCAGAGACCCAGACTAGGCCTCGACCCTACTGGGCCCTTACAGTTTGCTGACAACACCTTGAGGCGCGCGGGAACGGTGCGCGCCGTCCGCAAGCACGCGCCTACGGTGGCTGGAAATTTGGATCGGAATTACGGCTGCGGCTGCGGCTGCGGCGTGAGCGCCGTTGCCTGATGCGGTCAGCCTCTTCCTTTGCTAGCATTACTGCTTCGCAGGAGGCGACCGCCTGCCATTCCTCCTCGCTCCAGAGCATGGCCTGTACAAAGGCCCGGCGCGCGAGATCACCGCCCCCGATCGCTCCTACGAGGACACGGCGATGCTCTTCTCTACCGTGTCCACCGGGCGTTCCGCACAGTGGCGACACCCGGACGTCACCACGCCGCTTAAGTTGGAAATCAAACAGAAAGTACCACAGTACATCAATCAGTGATCAAACAAACAGGCCAGTATTAAAATAGTTGTCATAGAGTCCCAGTACACATCGTAAATTAATTGAATAGTGTTATTTTGCTAAGCAATGGATGTTTGTGTAAATTACATTCTTTATTTTATTTAATAAATTGTAAGTTCGTTATTCTAATTAGCTCTTACATTCAGGTTGGGGTAACACAAATAGAAAAAATATATTTTTGGGTACTTAATTAAATTTACATAAAATATTATTAAATAAATAACTTACTTTTTAATTTGTATACATGATAATTTATGATTCTATTTAACATAAAGTCAATGATGGCATTTTTTTAAACAAGTGCTTTAAATATCACTGCAAGGCCTTAAATAATATATCTTACAATTAAATTGATGCTACAGCTGTCTAATGCGTGAGCTTAATGCATAGTTCTCAGGTTCTCTTGCTTCTGCAGAGTGTAAATTTAATGTGCTCCTCCTTTGTCGAGTGTTCAGATTTAAATCTTTTAATGATATTTGAAAATCTTTAAATGCATTCAACATAAAAACTGCTGTTATCACTATGAGGAAACCACATAGGCAACCTATGATGTCGGGAGTACTCATGTGATCCCATTCCTTAAAAAGAATACCTGATGCTATTATAACTAGAATGGTAAACATGACATAGTACACAGGAGTGACAATACTTGTGTTGAATATGTCTAGAGACTTGTTCAAATAATTCATTTGAATCATAATACATATGACAGCAGTGACAAATAATAACCAAAAGACATAATTGGAAAAATTGTTTACATGACCAGAAAAACTTTCCCGTACACCTAAAGCGACTCCTTTACAAAATACTACAGTCAGACTACCAATAGAAGAACACAGTAACAAATAAACTGCAATGTTTGTGTTTCCAAACTTTGGTATAAAAACTAATTTTATTATCAAACACATCAAAAAAATTGTTCCAACATATGTTAGAAATAAATAATCAAATAACTTATCTACTAACTCACTAAAACCTGTGATTTCTTCTGATTTTGGAGAATGAATTACAAATATTATTGACCCAATAATACAAAGAAAGCACCCAATCTGTAATAGAAATATAATTCTGTTAAAACTTATTTCCTTGAAAAAGTTATGTTTTAAATAATAATATTATTAGACAATAACTTACTTTTCCAATGAAATTCAGTTTCTCATTAAGAAACTTGGAAGAAAGCACTGCTGCTACAAGAACACTCAGAGCACCTAATGGAGTCACTAGTGCTGCAGGAGCAAATGCATATGCTAGAAGATTAGCTGCTTCACCAATGCCCACTGCAAGGAAATTTCTTCAGTAAAAAATATTTTGAAGATGTCTTATATAGGTTACCTGATTGCAGTTACCTACTTGTTAACAGACCAAGCCACCACAGCCACTGTTTTAAGTAAGCAAACCCACCCGCCGATGCCCGAACATTTCCAGAGGTTTGAAGTTTTTTTAAAGCAACTTTTTTTATAATAAAACTGGACCCGATAAAAACACTAGATGATATAGCAAGACATAAACCTATTATGAAATGGTTATTATTGTAATTCTGGCCATTTATAGTTAAATGAGACGTCTTCATTGTAAAACTTATATTTTAACATTACCTACTAAAAATGTATCTTATAAATGAATCATAAACGTCGTACAATATTCTTATCAGATAAAAAGGGACACCTCAAGCGAGATTTAAAAAAGGTAAAAGAAACATAAGATGTCGATTTACATTCGAATTTCCCTGAATGAATACAGAAACATTACTATTCCGTTTATTTAAAAATATTTTTATTAGAAAAGTAGACTCAAAATAATTTCAGGACTCATCAATTTGCCTGACAGGTGACGTTGACAGCAAAACATAGCAAAAGCCTTAGGGAATAGAATACATAGAGACGCCTTTAATATTCTATACATAGCTTACTTATACAATTATCTATTAAATCGATGTAGATATAAAAAACTACATTTTGTCTCTTTTTAACTAATGTGTAATGTCGTTCGAAGAAAGAGATGTCATGTTGTTTGGTTTTTCTCTCTCTGGCAACATTTTTACATTTCCGTCAACATACCTACTTCGCGTGCCATCCACAGATTACTGATATGTAGCAAGCTACTAGAAACGTAGTGCTTACATACTCTTTGCGTGTGCTTACATACTCTTTGGTGCCCGTGGTGTTGTAGTAGGTACGTTAGGTGTCAAGTAAACAACAACATTGGATTTGGATTGCGATTTTTAGGACTAAAAACGCTCTCAACTAAGTTGTTTTGTGCTGTGAGTGTCAAGGGATACAAATTGAATATCTTGTTCAATAATTCAGTGTGGTGCAAGGAAAAACACCAATCAACCTCATTTAACCGTGCATAGGTTAGTAGCCGTATTTTATGAAAAACTTTATCATACTGTTATTTTTTCCGTGGCGTCCTTGTTTTATTTATATAATGAAAGTTCCTAAAAGTACATACAAATTATTTCTTATCTAAATTGCTAAGTTTATAACTTGTTTTGTTTACAATATTATTGACAATTTAAAATAGTGGTGTCTTTTATTTTATAAGCTATTTATTTTATATCTATCGATAGAACTATTATTTTTTTAGTTTGTGTTTAGGGTCCAGTTAAATATGATGAATCGTTTCGATTCTGAAAATAAAACTCTAACAGAAATTAAAATAGCGAGACCTAGTACCTACCAAAACAATACAGTGTCATTCGTCATGCAGTAGGTGGTGGTTATTTAGAGGAGCTAGTTGACGAATAAAAGGCGAATAATGATCTGTGTGGTTTATTTGAAATCACTGCTTATATAGGTACATTACTGGGCGCATGAATTATATCTATAAATGATAAATGTTAAATGATAAATGATATTTATTTTGTAAATAGGTTTTTTACAAACACTTTTACACGTCATTTTTTTTTTTGTCAGTTTATGCTAGATGAGGCCGGTGTTTCCTAGCTGACTGCCCTGAGAAGAAACACCGAAACAAACTCAGGGGTCAAAGTCTCTTTTAAAAGTCCATACAGCAAACATGTAGTGGTCAAATCATATGAGAACCATGCAGACTCGTGTCTGAGATGGTCTTTTGAGGAAAGAACCACGCAGATTTGAGTGGACCTGTCCAGTCAATGCAAGCATTTGTCAGTATTCGTATAGCTCAACTTAAAACTACTAAGGAGCTCAACGAGTTGACGAACAATACCAATGAAAGGACATTTGGGTAGGCCGCAGAAATACTCAAATTGCCAGACATACGTCAAAATAACTGAAAAGAAAAAAAAATTGATCCACATAGTCCTCATATTCACAATGTTAAACGTAAATACAAAAATACAAAAGCGTAGAAAAATTTAATATTTAACAAAGTAAATATTTATGTCAAATTTGAATTTAAAAGATTGTAGCGACATCCATGTCGTCACAAAAAGAACTAATCCTGCATCGCGCAAGTAAGATTCGCGGCGCGATTGGAACATATAGAACAAACCCGAAATCATCTATCGGGCAATAGCCCACCAGACATAACACCTGTCTGGTCGGAGGATCCTCCCTTTTCAACGGAGGTATGTGGGACTTTACTCTCTGTCCCACTACCCCCAAACTGGTGACCCTCGACAAAGAACGTCAGCGCAGCCTTCGTGCAGCAACTACTTCGTGACGTCATCATCACTTCCTCAAGCTTTCGAACAGCGAGCCATACAGCCAGCACCCACGGCTATATGGGTATCCTGACCACCAGCATGCCTACTTGGTCATACCTGGTCATCACCCTCAGCCTCATCAGCGACCTTGGCTAAGCACCTGCACCTTCGGCCAGTCACATGAAGAGCATTGAAGAACCTCTCCTGGTCGACGACAGCAGTCAAGCCCTACGTCGCACAGCACCGCTCCGACTCACTGGAGCAAGCCGCAATACTCCGACTCACTGGAGCCTGCAGCATCGTATCCCGACTCACTGGGATAGCACCACCCCGACTCACTGGGGCATCACCGCAGACAGTTCCGACTCACCGAGAACTATGCGGAATCCGGTTCCGACTCACTGGAACCAACCTCCATTGGCCTGGCACGCATCACGACGTCTCAAGAAGCATCAAGAACCATCGATCTCCGATCTCCGGAGGGGAGTGATGTAGCGACATCCATGTCGTCACAAAAAGAACTAATCCTGCATCGCGCAAGTAAGATTCGCGGCGCGATTGGAACATATAGAACAAACCCGAAATCATCTATCGGGCAATAGCCCACCAGACATAACACCTGTCTGGTCGGAGGATCCTCCCTTTTCAACGGAGGTATGTGGGACTTTACTCTCTGTTCCACTACCTCCAAAAGATTAATAAATAAGTTCATATTGAAAATAATAATAAAAAAATATATATTATCAATGTCAAATTCTAAAAAGAATATAAAAAAAAATTGAAATATAACAAAAAAAAAAAAAAAAAGAAATTACAACAATTGTTGAGCGTACTGGAGCAGGTCAATCCCAAGCCTTTTTGTCTTCAAGACAGTCTTTTACAGTGTAAAAAGCCTTTAGCAAAAGTTTACGCTTTACAAATGATTTGAATTTATTAAGGCTTAGTTCTTGAATATGACTGGGAAGTTTATTATAAAAGTGTATACATTGGCATTTGAATGATCCTCCTATTTTTTTAAGCCTGGTAGCAGGAACTACAAATTTATGTTTGTTTGTTCTATAGAGGGTATATAAATAAACTTAGTTCTAAGACGATTTGATTATAGAGATATATGACGGTAGACTGTGCTGGCTCCCTTCGACGAGCAAGCGCGATGATACAGGCGGCCAGCCCGCATTCCTTTCACTTGGTCAGTTAGTTAGTGTGCGCGGGCGCGCGGCGGCGACCGGCCGTATGCTCCTCCAATTTGTATGTTTACATACGTAAGTATGAGCCGCTACATCATTCCCCCGCTAGTGAAACGTACGCAGGGTTTCGATGTCCTTCCTGCCTTTGTGACGTATGCGTACGTATTTGTGACTGGTGCTTCTGACTCTGTATTCATCTGGAAAGCTGGCTTAAGTCTGTCAATCGAGATATTTGAGCGTCTGTTGTGTAACTGAATAGTGAAGTATTTATCGTTGCGACTGATTACTTCGTACGGGCCGGTGTAGGTAGGCGTCAGGGGTTTGCTTGATGCGTCGTTACGTAGGTAAACATGCGAACTTGTTTGCAGATCGTCGTGAATAAATGTCGCTCGGGACTGGTTTGATTTTCGTTGCGCCTGGGCCTTTTTTAACGCTCCATTCAACATATTCATGAAGTTTGAAATAGTATCGCGATGTTTTGTTGTTTCGTCATAGAATTCGCCGGGTAATCGCAGCGTTTGGCCGTATAGTAGTTCAGCGGTACTTGCACCAACGTCTTCTTTTATTGAGGCGCGCAATCCCAACAGTACTGTAGGTAGCTCGTGAGATCATGTTGTTGATTTGAGTCTCGCGGTGAGTGACGTCTTGAGTGAGCGGTGGTAGCGTTCTATAGCCCCGTTCGACTGCGGGTGGTAGGCAGTGGTGCGAGTGCGGTTAATTCCCATGCGTTGCGTCAACTTATTAAATAAGTCTGACTCAAATTGCCTCCCTTGGTCCGTGGTTATGGTTACTGGGCAACCGAATCTTGCGATCCAACCTTCGTAAAATGCGTTAGCGACTGTTTCTGCGGTTATGTCTTTTAATGGGCACGCTTCAGGCCATTTGGTAGCCCTATCTATCATGGTCAATAGATATCGATAGCCGTCCGAAGTAGGTAACGGGCCAACGATGTCCATGTGCACGTGCTCCAGTCTGTTTACTTGCGGGAAGCTCGCAATGGGTGTCTTCGTGTGCTGTTGCACTTTTGCACGCTGGCACGCATCGCACGCTCGTGTCCAATTGCTTACGTCACGGTTCATTGAAGGCCAGAAGTATCGTTGCGTTACTAACTTCCTTGTAGTCCTTATTCCGGGATGATTAAGGTCGTGAATGGCATGGTATGCGGTTTTTCTGTAATCCTTTGGCAGGTAAGGTCGAGCCGTGTTGGTTGACATCTCGCAGGTGATTTCAGTGGACGAGTTAGGCATTGTAATATTTTTGAAATCGTATTTCCCGATGCTGGTTAACGCCTTCAACTCGGGGTCCTGAGCTTGCGCTTTTTCCAACTCGTAAGCGACGGGAGTGGGGCAGGTTATTGTTTCTATTCTTGATAGTGCGTCTGCCACTTGGTTATCCTTACCGGTCACGTGTTGAATGTTTGACGTGAACTGCCCGATGTATTCGAGATATCTTGTGCGACGAGGCGTCTCAGCTTTACTGTCTGCTGTTAAAGCGTACGACAGTGGTTTGTGATCGGTATAAATCACCAGTTCACGTCCTTCGAACACTCGTCGAAAATGGCGTATTGCCATGTAAATAGACAACAACTCCCTGTCGTATGTGCAGTATTTCTGTTGCGCATCACTAAATTTTTTTGAAAAAAATCCTAGCGGTCTCCAGTAGCCATTGATCTTTTGTTGAATAACGGCTCCGGCGCAGGTGTTTGATGCGTCTGTCATCAGCGCGAATGGTTCGCTCGGTGATGGGTACGATAAAAGTACTGCATTTTCGATGTCTTGCTTACATTTCTTGAATGCTTCTTTGGCATCTGTAGCCCACTGGATCTTCCGTTTTATCGTGCTTCTTTGCGATCTTGAACGGGAACGGTTTCTTTGATAGCGTTGTCGGTGAGAATGGTGACTTGCAATATTCGTTTTTAGTGCGGCGACTTCCATAGTCAGGACTTCAATCATGTTCCTAATGTTCTTCTGCCCATCTTCTGCTGCTGATGATTGTGACGTTGAGGGTTGGTTTTGGCATGAGCATACTGAACTGGCTTCGTTCATATGCTCGTGCATTTTGTCTGCCATGGCGGCCAACGTATCTAAAGTTGCTCCATCACTCACTGCTAGCACTGCGCGGGACGAGGCAGGCAGGTGTTCCATCCAGAGCATGCGTATAGCGGCGTCTGTCATCTTATCCCTCGCTAGGCCCCTCATACGCCGAAGCAAATGCGAAGGACGCTGGTCACCGAGGTCCATTTCTGTGAGCAATTTCCGCAGCTGTTTACCCTCACTTTCTTCATACACCGACACTAAACGTTCTTTTACTAATATGTATCTTCCAGTGTTCGGTTCTGCCATGATGATGTCGCTGATCTGCTCCACGTCTGTCTTCGTTAACTGTGCCACCACGAGGCCGAATTAGGCTTCGTCGCCGATCTTCTGGTTGGCGACCATGGTTTCGAATTGAGCGAACCACAGTCGTGGTTTGTCGCTCCAAAACTGCGGGATACGGGACTTAATGCTGACCATCTCGATTTCTTCTTGGCTTATCATCTTCGAACGCGGGGTCACCACTTTAGAGGAGCTAGTTGACGAATAAAAGGCGAATAATGATCTGTGTGGTTTATTTGAAATCACTGCTTATATAGGTACATTACTGGGCGCATGAATTATATCTATAGAGGGTACATAAATAAACTTAGTTCTAAGACGATTTGATTATAGAGATATATGACGGTAGACTGTGCTGGCTCCCTTCGACGAGCAAGCGCGATGATACAGGCGGCCAGCCCGCATTCCTTTCACTTGGTCAGTTAGTGTGCGCAGGCGCGCGGCGGCGACCGGCCGTATGCTCCTCCAATTTGTATGTTTACATACGTAAGTATGAGCCGCTACAGTTATTTAGTTCAGTCTGTGATTTTTTTTACTCTTAACTGTATAATTTGACTGTCATCCAACTAAAATCATTTTGCATGTTTTTTATTGGCACAGGTTCCCTAAAAGTGAAGTGCTGCGCCAGAAGTGGCTTGAAGTCATTGGGATGGCAAATATCAAACCTGGAATTAAAGCAATGTGTGTCTGTTCATTCTACTTTACTGAATCATTGTTCAATAAAACCGAAAATAAAAAAATAAAAACAATTAATTTCTTATTTTTTAAATTTTCCTACCGATTTTATTCTTTCTTAAGGTTCATCAAATACTTTACTATTGTCGTTTACTTAAATTTAATATTATTAAATATCTGTAAACAATGTCCAATTCCAAAACCAATTCCCATGGTATAAATATAAAAAGTTACCAAAATGTATCGATATCGATACATTTTGGTTTTGATTATCTAAGTGCTTCCCTAGCAATGGCCGCCATCTTTAGTGCCCGGCTATTAGTAGGTATCACGCTTATTTTGTAGGTATTTCTGTTCCATAGTTTTCTAAGGTCTTTGCTGCCAACTGTTGAATACCGTAATTAGAGACACAATAGCAAGACAATAGGTGTGCGGACGCCGGCGTCCTCTCGGGGAATAATGAATTAAAAAAAAAATAGTTTAATTTATAAAAGGCTTAAAAGACTTAGTATTATAAGTCTTTTAAGCCTTTTTTGCAGTATTTGGAAGTAAATATATCGAGACGGTCTTCTCGGTCAGTTTCGCTTAGGTCGGTGTATGGAACATTGAATGTTATTATAATGTACAGGCATGATACAACATTGTCAGCAAATGTAAAAAATAGTAGCGTTGGCTGCAAGGACAAACTGGCTGTGCGTACTCTGAGACGGCCATTATCGATATTTTGTATTGATTTGATTTACTTACGAATACACACTCATGATTAGACTGTTTATCATCTTTTACTTATATTAAAATTAGAATATCCCTAAATAGTTAGTCATTAATAATATGATATTTATAAACAATTACTACTCCATTTCGCACAGATCGTGCCTGTTACCATAATGAGCATCAATCATGATTTTTGTGGAGTATGAGACTTATAGCGTCAATACGTCACGTCGTAAATGCGGTCGCGCGTTCCGCAAAAGTAGAAGGGGCATTCGCAGTATTCAATCCTAAGGTTGTACATATGCGCCGATTGCCCCCATTAGTTTCATCTAGCGAACTTAAACCACTGCGCGATCTTATGGCACCCATTACACGGTCATGCAAACGTCAATCATTGCCACCAATCATGAATGATGGTTTTAGTCGGTAGTACTATGCTACGTCAATCATCCCATTGTAAGTTATTCGTCAATCAAAATTTTGACTATGGTAAAACTGACAGCAAAACCTATCGTGTTATGGGCACTTGTGAATATTTTTTTAAAATCGGACCAAATACGACGAAGATACTGCAATATTAGTGCATTAGTTCCAGAAACGCGTTCGAGAATGAAACGACTCACTTTGAAGACATTTGTCATGATCGGTCTCCAGCTCGCGATAATAAAGAGGAAAGATTTGTATTTTTGTTTGTAACAAATAATGTCAAAAACTACTATAAGTACTATGATTTTTTATTAGATGAAGTAAAGTGACAGCTATAACAATAGTTGTTTCACAGTTGGGCATTGTTATTTGACAGTTGGGCATTGTCCACTGCTGTCACTTTACTTCGTCTAATTAAAAATCATAGTATAGACCGATTTAAAAAAAAAAATCAGTACAAGAAAGCTACTTTATCACCGAGTAGCATAGGCTATACTTTATATTAAAAAATGTTATGGTTCCTTACTTAATCTGCAATAAAGTAACTCAATGTGTAAATAAATTATATCTGTAAATTCTTTAAATGGCGTGCGTGCGCTGTAAAATCGATTGATGATTGATAGAACAATATATTGTATTACCATTTTGTAAATCACATTATTATCTAAAAAAATGTCGCGACTTAATGAAACGCAAATTTTTTTGCGTTCTAAAAGTGTCTGAAAACTAAAACTACGAATCTAGTAGTACAGCACGAGCGAGTCCATTTAAGTTAAATATTGGACTCTAATATAATCAAATCAGCGAATACAGTACGGCCACGGATCTTACCGAATCTGAAGTTAGGCTCTGCGAAGTTTAGTGAAAGTGCACTCGTAAAAAATAATTGTAAAAAAAATAAATGCCAAATGCAGTTGCTAATAAACGTAGTGCTTACATACTCTTTGGTTGCTAACAGCAATAACAACTGTTATTGGAAGATGACGGATCTTCGGCCCTACTGTAAAAAATCGATTCGTACGACTTGAGTCCGGTGTGCACCGGTACGCCCGGATGTACCAGAGTACGCCGTCGCCGCCGGACTTAAGTCGTACTCAATAAACTAGGCTAGACTAGGATTTTGATTCAATTCAAACCGTACTCGACTCGGCACATCGCTACAAGAATGATACATGACCCAAAGACACAGTGTTGTCAACTCAGTACTTTCATTAGTGCTAGATTTGGAACTATATTCAGATGGTCAACACTGAAATCTAACATAGAGCACCTAGAACTGAATGTTCTGGTTACGACAGAAAACGCATTGTAACTATTTTATAATAACAAACCTAAGATTGCAAAAGATGTTTGTTCTATAATAAGATAAAAAAAAAACAAACAACAACAAAATATAAACAACAACAACAACAACAAACACACACACACACAAATATATAACTAAACGATTTCTTTGTCTTGCTTTTAGTTAGTTTGATAAAGTTCAGTGTTTAAGTAAAAAGCAAAAGCACAGTGTGTAAAAAAAACTAAGGAAATGGATATTCCTTTGAGCAAAAAGGTAATTTTCTTTAAAATTACAGAAAATAATAAAATTCAAAAAATGGCATAGACCCTGTAGTTTGTTCGTAAATATTTCGAAATCAATATATTGCACACTTTGTAAAACGGAACTGAGTGCGAAAATATTTGAAATTAAGCGGAATTTGGAATAAAAAAACTTAAACTACTTATCGGATCTGGAAAAAGAATTCTATACAAAAAGTTGACTGACATAGACTCAAAAGCTGTTTCTAATAATTATGAAGCTACATCATACATCGTATAAAATGCAGTGAGATTATAAAAATATTTTAGAATTATGGAATCCTTAGCAATTTAGCACTTTTTGAGAAGGGTTTTTAGCATACACCCGTGGTATGGAGTTGACAACACTGCTGACAGACACGTCGACATTCTTTGCAAACAGCTGGTTTTTAGTGGTTGTCATTTCGCAAAAAAGAAAACATATATTTCTTTCACGTAATTTATCGTGGTTTGCTTATTGTTTTAATTGGTTATTCAGTGAATAATCTTCGATGTCAATTAATATACTTTTCTGAAAATACTAAAGAATGCAATGCTCCCTCGTCGGCGAAACATTGGAGGTGTGACAGAGCGACCACTTTTGGAAACCGATTCAGATACATATGATAAATTAGACAAAAAAGGGATTCAGTCATCGAATTCAAGTATCTTTAATCCCTTTCTAAAGACACAAGTGAAACAACTGCATTCAAATCACCTACCAGAACCAGATATAACATTTGAGATCCTTGAAGAATTTGTGTTCGAGCCTGTGATGGCTGCTAGAGACAGAACCAATGAGTTTATATCTGCTGTACGAAGTCTGCAGGGTAGAACTCTGGCCAGACCAGTGGTCAGAGATGAGCGAAAAGCACAAATGCTGGAGACTTACTCACAATTCATGGGCATGGCAAAAGTTATCAGTAAAAACATAACAAGTACTTATGGCAAGCTTGAAAAATTGGCTATGTGTGAGTATAATTATTGTTATTGACTTGTCTATTTTTTTAACATTCCACATTAATAATGGCTGTTTTATCTTGTTTATTTAGTGGCTAAAAAGAAGTCATTGTTTGATGATCGACCAACAGAGATACAAGAGTTAACATATATTATCAAGGGAGACTTGAGCTCTTTGAATCAACAAATTGCCAGACTGGGTGAGATGCCTAGAGGTCGCCGAAGTATGCACAGCCACTCATCTAGTGTGGTACTTGCTTTACAATCACGTCTAGCTTCAATGAGTAATCAATTCAAACAGGTAAAAACACATTTTTAAAGGGTTGTTAAGTGACACTTTTGAGGGGTTGGAGAAGTCATAATAATAAACCATATTGTAATAAGTTTTATCATGAAGTCTATGATAAAAAAGCACAATATACCTTGCAGTATATTCAACAATACATATATAAAAAATGGTTATAAATAAAATTAAAATCAACTCTTTCTGCTACCAGGAGCATAAAGACCATTTTGGGAGAATTGTTTTATCATGATTTTTATTCAATTTTGTACTTCCATTGGTATATTTAAATTTGCACTGCAATATAACATATTTTAAGATACTAAAATAAACAATTACCCAAAATTTAAAAAAGCTCCACATTACACATGTTTAGTTATTGTTTTAGTGTTTGCTTATTGCCAAAGTATGTATAAGTTCTAAAGTTACATCATCAGTGGTGTAAAAGGTTGATAAAATGTACTTAAAAACTGTTAAAACAGTGAAACTTTTAAAGTCAAAATCATTTAAAAACGTCAGTAACACAGACCACAGAGTGAAAGAACTGGGGCCCAAGTCTGCTATTTTTGTAAATTCGACATTCCAGTACAATCCCATTGTCATTTTCAGACAAATTTAATGGTAAGTTACTAATCAAAGGAACTGACAAAATTTTAGCAGATTACCCCATAAGTCAGAAATTCATTTACATTATGTACAATATTACGATTTCTTCCAATGCTGTGTCAGTGATTGACTGTTGGAAAGTCATAGCCATGATGAAATCAATGATAGACGATTCTGACACTATTGTAATAGCAGACTTGAGGCCCAGGTACCATTCAGTTTCTGTTATTTACATTGTTGAAGTTTAACTTTCCTTACCTTTGAATACCATAATTAGAGACAATAGAGAGACCATAGGTGTGCAGACATCGGTGTCCGCTTGGGGCTTGAGTAATTAACTCTACATAATTCTAATCCCCACTGATTATTATGCTTAAAGAATAATTATTAACTAACTATTGAATTAAGTAATGAATAATTGTTAGCTAATTTATTCAACTTTACTTTTAAGGTGCTTGAAGTTAGATCGGAAAACTTAAAACAACAAAATACGAGGCGAGAACAGTTTTCGAGAGTTGCACCTTTGGTTAAAGAGGTACCATCCCTCTTGCAACAGGATGATGTCAGCATAGATTTGGGAGATGCACCAAGCATTCAAACACAGCAGTTGGCTTTGCGAGATGACTCTGATACATATGTGCAACAAAGGGCTGAAACCATGCACAATATTGAGAGTACAATTGTTGAGTTAGGAGGAATATTTCAGCAGTTAGCACACATGGTGAAAGAGCAAGATGAAGCTATTGGTAGAATTGATGCAAATATTCAGGAAGCCGAAATGAATGTTGAAGCTGGTCACAGAGAAATCATGAAGTACTTCCAAAGTGTCACAGGCAATAGAGCCTTAATGTTTAAAGTTTTTGGTGTCTTGATATTCTTCTTTATATTCTTTGTTGTGGTAATGGCTTAAAATCTAAATAATTTTGTGATATAATAGTTATTTAGAAGCAAATAACAACAAGTTATCCCTTTAACATAAGGAAGAAATTTGTTAAGATTAGTAATGATCACTTCAACTGTATTTATAGGCTAAACTTGTGCTGTACATAGCTGTGGGTTTCCTATTCTAAATCAAGCAAAGTTTGATTGAATGACAAAATATGCTTCTTGCATTTGTTATTCAATCAAACTTGGGATTAGTGCTAAATCAATGAAGTATGAGCACTATAGATCAGGGCACTCCATAAATATGGCGGTAAGTCCCCTCTTTGAGGCGTGGCTGGAAAGAGCTCACGGCGTCCTCAGCTTCCGCATGACGCAGGTTCTCACTGTTCATGGTAAGCTCGGGAAGTTCCTGTTCCGGATTCGTGCGGAACTGACGGCCGGATGTCACCACTGTGTGGACAGCCCGGAGGACATGGTGGAGCACACGGTCGAGGTGTGCCCTGCTTGAGCAGAGCATCGCCGTGTTCTCGTGAGGGCGATCGGCAGTGGCGATCTCTCGCCCCGAGCCCGGGTACAGGCCATGGTCCTGAGCGAGGCGGAGTGGCAGGCGGTCGCCTTCTTCTGCGAAACAGTAATGCTAGCAAAGGTGGAGACCGCACGCGAGAGGCAACGGCCCTCACGTACCACCCACCGCAGGAATTCCGATTCCGATTTCCAGCAACAGTAGGCGCAGGCTTGCGGACGGCGAACAATGGGTAGCTTGCTGTCCGACCTTCCGGTAACCATCCGGCCCAAGCCTAGGTCGTCAACTACGCGTACTGTTCCCTCAAGAAGTTGTCAGCAAACCGTAGGGACCCAGCAGAGTCAAAGCCTACTGGGGCCAAGGGTCTGTTTCTGAAAAGAAGGCTCGGCCTAGGTATGAAAGGCACCGAAGGCACGAGGTGGGTTTATAGTCAATAAGAGTCTTACACTATGTCCCGCCCCGCCCAAGGGCAGGAGATGTCACAGCACTATAGATCACGGCAAAAACTCGAAAAACTATAAGCTTGAAATATAATTTAAGCATAACCATTAGATATTTTCACAATAGTTTTAGGTCGCTAGTCGGTTAATTACAAAAAAGATAATAAGGGGTGGTGTAGAAAGATTTAAAATATAAAAATGCATTTAATTATGTGGGGTGAGGATCTTGTGGGTAAGTTATAATAGCCGCACCTTTTTGACATATCTGTGGCCGCACACATGGGTCGGTCACTAAGGGTAGGTATGCAATGCTTACCTGGTTATAAATACCAAGACGTCCGTGCCTCGGAACGCATGCAGCAAGCATGTCAGAAACATGAATGTGGTAACTGACGCTGGTTACGTGCGTAGTCCGACACGGTGTTCGCCGGCATGAAATAGTCTTTCTCTTATTCCCATATATGTTATGATGAAATATTTATTTGGACAAGAAAATTATAGTATAAAATTGTAAGGTAGAAAACACATTGCAACCCAATTTACTTTTTGAAACCATATGAAAATTCGATTGATGGTCGCTCGAAAAACGATGTCGAGCATAAAGCTATTCAAGATTTTGATGTACCAATAGTTGTAGTCTACTCCTTTGTTCATAATTTACCTTTCGATTTAACCTTTCGCGCCGGGACCTGGTTCAGGCCTAGTTATCCGGAGCGAGGGCGGCCTAACCTCATTTTGCGAAGCAGTAATGCTAGCGAAGGAGGCGCCCGCACGCGTGAGGAAAAGCTCATCCTCACCTCACGCCTTCGCCACCGGGACCCCGACACCGACTTCCAGCCGTCGTACTGTGTGAGCTTGCGGACGATAGGCAATGGGTAGCTCGGCGTCCGGCCGTCCGGTACCTACCCGTCCGGGCCTTGCCCAAGTCGTCGACGGCGTGTAGTGTTTCACACGCACCTCAAAGAGATGTCAGCAAAACCTCAAAGACCCAGCAGGGCCGTAGCCTACTGGGACCTTGGGTTGACTTCTGAGGGAAACTCGTGATCCTAGAACGCAAAGGTCAACTGGAGGAATATCGATATGGTTTCATTCAGTAAGTCTGACACGGCCTCTCGCTCCGCTCTAGAGCGGGAAAAGTCATAAGAAGACCAGAAGATTTAACTTATCGATTTCAAGAGGTTACACTATCGAGGTCAAGTTTTCGAACAAGTTGTATTTTGGCTGACGTTAATCGATTTCAAGTAGGGAAACCCCACAGATATGCAGTAAGCCATACAAATTGTATAGGTATTATCAGTAATACATTGTAACCTCATAATCGCAACTTTTGAACATGTGTATTGATGTACCCACCAGGGTCACTTGAGCTAGACCGAAAAAACTAGTGACAATGCATTGTTTGTTTACTTACTAACAAGATCCAATGTACCTCAATATTTTGATATATATGATAGAGAGAGATTTGATATATATGATAGATACAATAAATCGTTTTATTTACCCAGCGTGGCACATTGTCGTAATCAGGCCGAGTCATACCGGAATGGTAGCGGCCGGAGAGACGACGTCAGCGGCCCCCGGCGTCGCTGCTAACGGCTTCGCGTTACCTCCAGACCCCTGCGCCTAGTCTCGTGAAAAGCTTGTTGCTATTCGCGCGGTACTGGTCTTTTATTTAAGTATATGATAAAGTTTAAAATTATTTCACACTAAGTGCGCGCCTCGTCGCTGCCGGCCGCTGCCATTCCGGTGTGACTCGGCCAAATAATAATACTGATCGTAACTTGTGCCGATATACTTATGTATGTACGTATTGATTCATGTAGGTATTAACTCTGAGAGATTTTCAACAGAAAAGGAAAAAATCAGCAAAAAAAACCAGCAGCCAGGCTGGGCAGACAATATTTCTTGCTGAATTTCTTCTGTTCAGTTAAAGATTGCTTTGATATACTTGAATCAGAGGTACACTGGCATATTATGTTTCGATGAGTATTATTTTTATGTATTCCAATTCCGACCGTAATACATCCATGGGCCTCGCTGGATGGAAGAAAAAAATCTTATAATAATAATAGTTGTGGAATAGTATGTATTTAATGTCGTTGGGTACATTAAATTTTCTTCGTAAATTCTTGAGGTACATTTTATCATATTCTTATTTATCGACAAACTTACGCTTAAGCACTATCTCACTTAATGGTAAGTGATGGTATGGTCGACGGTGGAGAATGCTTGCCTAGAAGTAACTTATTCACTTCTGACTTAGACCCGTAGGTTACCTATCAGGAGTCAGACACCTGCAAGGGATTCCACTCCTTAGCTATTAGGCATAATGAATGTGTTTTGTGCGTATGGGTGGTATGTCCACCATGTATCGGTAGACTGAACGTCTGGACGTCTGATGATGGAACGGGCTTTGCGAAATTAAGTTCCTAAAATGCAACAGGTAGAAAACCGACAGGCTAGCAGCTCGGCTGCTCGACTCGACGAGTGCATCTTTTGATCCTTGGACATTCGGCGACCTCTCGCGCTGGGCCTTGGTACGGGACTTGCTCCGGAGCGGGAAGAAGTGGCAGGCGGCCGCCTTCTTCCGCGAAGCAGTAATGCTAGCAATGCAGTCCGTCCGGTAACCGTCAGGAACGATCCCAAGTTGTCCACGGCGGGCACTGTTCCCGCGCGCCTCAAGAAGCTGTCAGCAAACCGTAGTGGCCCAGCCTGCCAGCAGGCAGGGTCGAAGCCTACTGGGGTCAAGGGTCTACTTCTGAATGAAAGGCAACGAAGGAACGGGGTGGGTTTTTAAGTCAGTAAAAGTCTGACACTATCTCCCGCTGACGACGGAAGATGTCATTGGATTTTCGGTCTAACTCAAATGGTTTCGGTAGATCGATATACACATCTTTTAAACAATTCTTATGAATTAAAACAGCAAAATGAAAGTCAACAGTTGAGAGATTAGTTATTATGAGGTCGACAATACATATTTTCAAAAAAAAATATCTGTATATTTTTATTATATTCTAAAGTTATTTTAAGTCCTTATAGAATGAATAACACAAAATATATAACTAAATAAAAGTGTAAAAAAATAGGGTACTTGCATGCTTTTATTTTTGTTTCTACTAATATCTAGTCTGTTATCGAAAACGTACTGACAGGATACTGTGTGTATGTGACCTCTGGTGAGGTAAAGGGACGTTCTTAGATCTTTAGATGTGATCGCGGTTGGACGATGTTCTGCGTCTAAAAAACGTGACAGCGAAGAATTTTGATAGCGGTTCTTCGTAAATTGCATCGTACTATACTACGATACTACGCTGACAGCAAAGTTTTTTTTTTTTTTTTGTAGTGTGGCACTAGTTGCTTCTTTGTGCCAATTTCGGGTAATAAAAGGTAGGGAAATTTTATTTCAAGGAAAATACGGAAAATAAGGAATTTAGTAAGGTTCAGGAAAGGAAATGGTTTATTCTTATAGGATAAATATTAATACAAATAACAGATACACTAGCTACATTTTTATATAATTTTTTAATAAAAATGCAGATATAAAATTGAAATATTCGATAGGTTTCATAACTAAACAAGAAACACAAGTAGGAAGAGGAACATTATAGGAAACAAGAGAACGGAGGAAGGATGATCGATCGTAACGGGGACAGGAGAAGAATATATGATCTAAAGTGCCAACTGTAGTATACACGATCATAACAAACATACAAACAGACACACGCACAACTATACAACCACACACACACAATGTCAAACATCTGTCGTCTCGTTCCTACACTCCACGCAGCGTGCGGGGTGGGGAGAGGAGTCTGCGTCCCACCGCCGCAGAGTGAAGACGTGTTCTAGTGAGGATAGCGAGCCGATATATAAACTTAGCAAATGGTTCATTACATCATCATACATAGTTTTTTTTTTTTTTTATCTTTATTTAAAGAGCTTTTTCGCTGATGCGAATATGACACTCTGTAGGTAAACATAATCTATATAAAAATATATAACTAGGTCCTCGGACGGTTTTTCAGAGCAAACTTAACCATATTAATTATAAGGACTATTTTGTTTGATAAAGGGTTCGATAAATTAATGTTATGTACGCCAATTTGTGTTCTGAGCGATTGATTCCGAACACATCTCATCAAAATATGATATATGTGTCTTCGTCTTCGTTACATGTACTACAAACAGGTGATGTTAACTTTTTCATCATAAAACCAAATTTATTGAGAGGCATATGACCTGAACGGAGTCTTAATAATATGGTTAAGTCTGCCCTGGTAAAAAAACACTTATCAATCCATGGTGAATAAGAAGGTTGTGAATGGATTGTTCTATACCAAATGCCTTTTTCCCTTGAACGAAGATCAAAGTAATCTTTCCAATTTTGAAGACATATCTTTTTAAGAATGGGAACATAGTCCATGTAGTGAGGAACAGCTATGAAATCAGTGCCATCCGAACATGCTTGCTTTGCCAGATAATCTGCCTTGTCATTGCCATCTATACCTATATGAGACGGGATCCACTGAATTATTATTTGTTTACCTTGAGAATTAAGTCTTAAAATGGATTTAATAATTGAGTAGGCTATCGGTCTACCTCGAAAAGATGCGGTGCATCGAGCCAGGTGTTGAATGGAGCTCTTTGAGTCAGTGAAAACAACATATTTGCCCTGGTCTAGGGATTCAATATATGATAACGCCTCTGAAATAGCAATGAGTTCGACAAACATGATAGACAAATTGGTGGAGATTTTAAATTTCATAAAACATTCAGTTTGTTCGTCATAGAAAGCGCAGCCTACATAATCACCATCTTTTGATCCGTCCGTATAAATTTTATAAAATTCTGAATATATGGATAAACATTTTAATGTTTCTTCTTTTATTTTAGAAATACTGTATTTATTCTTTGCTTTATTAATTAAATCTAGGTTAGTTTTTAATACATCATTTAAGTTTATATCAGACATCCACGTATCAAAAGAGAACATTTCTAATTGTGTACAAGAGCTGATTGGGAAATTTTTAAAATTATTATTAATTGTGACAAGAAGCGGCACTTTTTTATTTCTTTCATTCAGACACGTATTGCTTAAATTTTCTAAAGTTGGCTTTACTGTATTAGTATTATAAGAATGTATTTTTAACCAAAATTTCCCGCACAGAAACCATCTTCTGATCTCCAATGGCGGTAAACTAAGCTCGCATTCCATGACGTGCGTAGGTGTAGTCCTAATAAATCCTCCTATTATCCTCATACATTGATTTTGTGTGACATCTAACTTATTTAAATATTTTTTGGCACTAGTTTCGTACAAAAAACTAGCATAATCTAAACGACTACGAATAACTGATATGTATAGCCTTCTTAAGTGTTTTTGATGTACGCCCCAAGCAGATCCGGACAAAACTTTGAAAACATTAAGGAATTTGTGTATTTTTTCAACAATTTCATTAATATGTTTCCCCCACCTTAATGAACGATCCATCCACAGACCCAAATACTTAACACAGTCTACTACGGGTAAACGAGAACTATTTACATTAATATCAATTGGATATCTGGAAAATTTACGACCTTTATAAAAGAGACATAATTTACTTTTGGAAGAAGATATTTCTAGACCTAAGCCTGCTAAAATTGAAGTAGTATTGTTCAGCATGTGCTGAATATCTACTACAGCGTCAATTATGTTTTTGCCGGTTACATACATAACAATATCATCTGCATATTGAGACACAGTCACGTCATGATATACTTGTTTACATATCTGAATAGTAGCCACATTAAAAAGTAACGGTGATAACGGATCACCCTGCGCTATTCCTATTCCCGTACTTCTGTGCATAGATATAGAGTCACACTTAATTAGTAATGACCTCTCTTTCAAAAAATTATGTAAATACAAACATATTTTAGAACCTGCACCTAAATTGTCTAGAATAATCAATAAATTACGAACATCTACATTATTGTAAGCACTATTTATGTCTATAAAGCAAGCTAAAGTAAAAGAATTCATGGCAAAGCCATGCTGATCATCATACATAGTTATTTCATTGTAGATTAGTGTCTACTACACCAACATCACCACATTCACAAAGATTACTATTAACAATCTGCAGCTTAGCAAGGTGGGAAGGAGTACAGACGTGGCCAAGCCGCATACTAATTATCATACTTGTTATAATTTTAGAGCCTTTTATTTTAAAAAACCATGGCTTGACTGGCACCGAGGGCTGAATTGAGGCATATGACTTGCCCTTTACTTGAGAGCTTTCACTCCAAAGAAGATCCCAAGAATGCCGAAGATAATTTTTAGAGAGGCTGACAAGATCATGGCAGAAATTTTTATAAGGAAACGTCACCATTCTGCACTGCTTGTTTGGCTAATTGATCAGCTTTTTCGTTCCCTTGTATTCCAGAGTGACTTGGAATCCAAGCAAACTGCACCGTGTAGTTTCTCAGTAGACATTTGTGTAACTGCTTTCTTATTTCAAATACAATGGGGTAAAACGGTTTCATATTAAATGCAAATTTTTCAATGGTTTGTAAAGCACTTTTAGAGTCGCATAGTATAAGAGCATTTTTAAGCTTCGCGATCAAAATATATTCTAATGCCTTAAACAAACCAAAGCATTCGCCAGTAAAAACTGACGTTTCAGGAGGAAGTTTTACCATCTGAACGACTTTATATTGAGAGTGAAATACGCCAACTCCCACACAGCTACTTGCAGATTGGGTCTTTGACGAATCCGTAAATATGTAGTGCCAATCCATAAAACTTTCACAAACAGCTGCTTTAAACTTTATATTAGCCCCTACGTTACTTTTTTCTATGCCGAGATCATAATGCACTACAGGAGAGACAAGGGTTCAAATGTTTGGCATTCAAATAAAGGAACAGTAGGTGAACTAATGTACATTCGATGGTATAGAATTAAACTTTCTGTAACTTTTAACTAAACACGGAATTTCTTTGTGCCGCCAATAAGTTGAAATTTGTACTAGTTGATCCAGTTTTAATAATTTTGAATGGAGTAAATTGGAAAACTGCATTGATTTAAATAAAAATCGGTCAGATAGGTATTGCCTTCTCGGGTGAAGTGGAGGTTCTCCTACTTCTACTTGTAAGGCATTTAACGGGCTTGATTTCATGGCTCCAGAAATTATTCGAAGAGCTTTAGATTGTATGTTATCTAACATCTTAAGACCCTTTCTGTTACCATCTTCAAGGAGGAATGTTCCGTAATCAAGTATACTTCGGAGTAAACTCAGGTATATATTATATACCTGAGTTTTTGAGTTTATTCATTACAAACATACACACAAAAATACAAATCTTTCCTCTAAAATATTAGTGTAGATTTTGCTTTTTAATTTTTGTAATCTCAATCAATCGACTTTAAATAAAACAATACCAGCAGGACCTACTACCTACGCGTAAAATTCAGTTAAAAGTAGACATTATAAAATCTGAGCGCTTTCCCTAATAATTTGGCCAGGTACTGTAAAACTAAGTATACGAACCACAGCTACGTGCAGGACTTTTTCGAGATGAAGAAGATATGAGGAACTAAGTAAATAAAATCATAATATAGGTATGTGAAAATTATTTACTTAATATATTGTTGAAAAGGCACGTAATTAAAACTTATCTAAAGATTGCTTAATTGTGTATAAAATTGACAAAAAATAAAAAAAAAATTGTAAAGTATAGTTGTTTCGTTTTATAGTTGCAATAAGGGTCGTTGATATTTTTTCATTCCAACAAGACATTCGATGGTATATAATCAAAGCATTCGATCTTGCTTGCAATTTTCTTTACTATTTTTTCCTTTGCTTTCCGTGTCATGACGCGATTCTAAAGAATGACGAACGTGGTAAGAATTATTACAAAGGATAAAATTAATTTTAATTTGTAAAAATAAGTTTTAGATACGGTCAGTCACCGCTTATGCCGTGGTAAAACGTAACAACTATTGTGATGAAATCGGAATAATATTTCTTCTTTAAAACTAACGTTAACTACAATTTTATCGTCTTCAATTAAAAAGATTCAGGGGTGGAAGCAAAAAACACATCAAATATAAAAACTACATTATTACAAAATACCGAATACTACTACCACATGCGAAACAATTAGGAGCCACAGCTCATACATTCATCCCTATTCTGTAAGGAGCAAGCAATTGCAGCCATATTGGCATCATCAACCTCGGACTTCCCATTTATCTCAGATTTTCCGTTTGTAACCTTACTCTTAACCTTAGATTTATCAACAGTAAACTGTATAGCATTCACAGCAGGTTTTGTGCGTAAGTAGTACATGCCAGTTTTCAAACCCATTTTCCACGCATGAAAATGTATAGACGATAATTTACCGTAGTTTGGTTCAGCAACATGGATATTAAAGGACTGGCTTTGATCGATAAATGCACCTCTGTCAGCAGCCATTTGTATAGTAGTTTTCACAGAAATCTCCCAGACAGTTTTATACAATTCTCTTATTTCTTTAGGAATAGACTCAATATTTTGAATGGATCCATTGTTGTGGATAATAAGATTTTTCATGTCTTCATCCCATAAATCTGCTTCAGTTAGATCATGTAACAAGTGATGATTTACCACTTGGAACTCACCCGACAAGACACGTCTTTGGTAAATGTTTGATGTAAATGGTTCAAATGATTCATTATTTCCTAATATTTGGGCAGTGGAAGCAGTTGGCATAGGAGCTAGCAAAAGTGAATTTCTTAGACCATGTTTCGCAATCTTCTCTTTTAGTGTCACCCAGTCCCACAAATCTGTTGGTGTCTTGTTCCACATGTCATATTGCAGTATACCCTGGCTAACAGGGCAGCCTTCATAAGTTTCATATACTCCATACTTCTCAGCTAATTCACAACTAGCTTCTAGTGCACCATAGTAAATTGTTTCAAATATCTGTTGATTTAATTTTATAGCGGCTTCACTTTCATATGGTATGCGCATTAAAACAAAGGCATCAGCTAATCCTTGGACTCCAATTCCGATGGGTCTGTGTCTCATATTTGATCTTTTTGCCTCTGGTACTGGATAAAAGTTCACATCAATAATTTTGTTTAGATTTTCAGTTATAGTTTTAGTAACTTCCTTCAATTTTATAAAATTGTATGTTTTATCATCATTTACAAACATATTTAATGCAATAGAAGCTAAGTTGCACACAGCGACTTCATCTGGTGAAGTATATTCCACAATTTCAGTGCAAAGGTTGCTACATTTAATGGTGCCTAGATTCTTCTGGTTACTTTTTCTGTTGCATGAATCTTTATAAAGCATGTATGGAGTACCTGTTTCTACTTGTGCTTCAATTATAGCTTTCCATAAAACTTGAGCTCGTACTTGTTTTACAAAGCGACCTTCCTGCTCATATTTCGCATACAATGCTTCAAATTCTTCTCCCCAACAATCTGCTAGGCCAGGGCAATCGTGAGGACACATTAAACTCCAATCTTGATTGCTTTCTACTCTTTTCATGAATAAATCAGGTATCCATAAGGCATAAAATAACTCCCTAGCACGTACTTCTTCTTTTCCAGTATTCTTTTTCAAATCCAAGAATTCAAATATATCAGCATGCCATGGTTCTAAATATATGGCGAAAGCACCAGGTCTTTTATTACCTCCTTGGTCAACGTAACGTGCTGTGTTGTTGTAAACTCTTAACATCGGCACAAGACCATTGGACATGCCATTTGTACCAGATATATAAGTACCTTTAGATCTTATGCAGTGAACATGGAGGCCAATCCCACCTGCTGATTTAGAAATGAGTGCACACTGTTTTAGAGTATCATAAATTCCTTCAATACTATCATCTTTCATGGCTATGAGGAAGCAAGAAGATAGTTGAGGACGTGGTGTGGCCGCTGAGAAAAGAGTTGGGCTTGCATGTGTAAAATATTTTTCAGATAGTAAATTGTATGTATTAATAGCTCCATCAATATCTTCTCCATGTATGCCAATTGAAACCCGCATGAGCATGTGCTGTGGCCTTTCTGCAATCTGTAATGTTATAATATAGTTATAATTAAGACGGCACGGTTGATGCAAAGGTTGAGCAATTGGCTGTTGCGCTACGTGTCGTGGCTTCGATTTCCGCACGGAACAAATAATCGTATAGCCTACAGAAAGCCGTTTCGGGTTGGGATCTTCAGTCTACATAAGTTCTTTTTTAGGGTTCCTTGAGATACAAGGAAAACACGGAACCCTTATAGGATCACTTTGTTGTCCGGTCTGTCTGTCTGTCAAGACCCTTTATCACAGGAACACAAGAAGGTATTGAGTTGAAATTAAAACCATATACTCAAATCTGCAGTCCCTTTGAAGCTGTGAAAAAATCAAGCGTCTAAAATAACTAGAATAAAAGAGACGGCCTTTTATGCCAAAAAACATATATTATACGAGTATTACGACACTCTCAATGAAATCAAAATTCATAGGGCATTTCTCGTTGATTTACGATTCTAAAATTCATAAAGCAGAAATATACTTAGTAAAAAATCTGAAAACAGTGTAGGTAAGTCACCAAAAAATTTTTTTTTTGCGATTTCGAAAAATCTTCCGAGACTTGATTCGGGAATTGCATTGTTTTCATAGGTAAGTTTGTGTGGAACCCGCAGTGAGGGAGTCCGACTCGTAGTTAGCCGATTTTTTTAGTATGTGAATACTACTGAGTGTGGGCAAACATTTAAAAAAATCTAGCCATCATTGCGTAGCAAGTACATGCAAAAAAAGTATAACACTGGTTTACCTTGTTATTGATTTTCAACAAATATGACCTTTCTAAAGTCTTGAATCCAAAATAGTTGTATTTAAAATCTCTGTCATATACAATAGCAGAGTCCAACCTCTCTTTATTTTGTAAGATCAAATTGTAATGAAAATCAGAAATCATTGGAGTCCTCTTCTTGGTATGTGGATTTATTATATTGTACAAATCAGATATCACATCTGAAATAAAAAAACAGCTATTAGTATGAGATATAATACACCGTTAAAATTTGATCGTTTTAATTCCGTGGAGGGTCAATCCGGTACATGAAACACTATCGATTTGTAAATAAAGCCATTTCTTGAGAAATATACAAGATGAATTTGTCTTCATCTTGTATATTTTTCAAGAAATGACTTCAATTTTCGATTGACAGGTGAGTCATCGAAATCGGCTGAAGCATTTGGTCTCGGGTGCCACAAAGGAACATACGCTGATTAACGCATTACCCTCTTTTGCGTCACTTAATCGGGTAAAAACTCGTTACGTCTTAGGTACTAAGGTCGAATATTGCTGGTTCTATTAACTAAATCTTACTTTAGCTTGATTATACTAAAAATTGAACTACATACACAACTGCTATAGTGTAATGCGTATATAGACATAGAGTCCATATCTCCAGGAGCTCCTACCGCTCCCAACTCTGTCAGGCATGCCGTGATTGATCGCGACAGCGGAGTTTCACCCCGGCGTAGTACAACCATGTGCAAGTCATGCATGTGTGCAAGGACTGTTCATGTGTGCAAGGACTGTTTGAAGAGTGGTTAGAGGTGCCACGGAGGACGCCGTTTTCCGTCAGACGCAAATCCTCACCGGACATGGCCAGTTCGGAGCGTTCCTTATACATTCATTGACGATTAGGTTACCACATTTATTGAGTCCACTTTCTCTTTAATTATTATTTCATATATGGTTAAAATAATTTAATAATAAACAATATTATAGCCGCAGGATTTTTTTCCATTTTAATATTTCACAACATCACGTATTGCATAAACTTATCAGCTGACCAATAAAAGTAGGTCAAAACCCCGTGGTTGGTGAAGATAAGTACCTAGTTCACAATTTTAAACGTTGCCTTTTCAATTACCTACAAGCACTAAGCGATCGTTTTACTAATTGTTTACGTTACTTGTAATTAATACTAGAAACGTAAACAATTCAAGCGATGAATGTCCTTACAGCTAGATGTTTAAGGCGTTTTTGTGTGTCAAATTAAATAATGAAAAGGACCGCATGGGAGGTGTGAAAAAATATGCAATAATATTCTTACAGTTAGGTAAGGTATAAATCTCTATGTACGAAATGCTACTCGGTACAGGGGTACTTGTAGGCATAAGCATAATTCTTATTTCTTTGGTGCGTTCGATGAATGAGTCTAGTGGTCTAGTCCACCGCCAAAATACTTGAAGGATAGTTGAGTTTAGTGTCTGCGCGCGCGCCCTTTGCAGATATTATTATTGTTCTTATTTTGTGGACACTGTTTTGTGTTAGCTTTATTTATTTTTAATAGGAATAAGATAGTACATTAGTGAAAGTGGTGTGTGTGACAGTTTGTGCGAAACCAGACGCTTAAATAATATTTTTTGTAATTTTTATTGTGTTATTGCTTCCAAGTTCCTCGAATGAGTTTCACATCATCGGAGTATACCGATATGATTTTAATTTATGGAGAATGCCAGAAAAACGCAGGGCAGGTATTACGAAATACCGAGAGCTGAACGTGTATGTCCTACAGTAATAATAATTCATTTATTTCTGAGTACATAAGAGATCTTAATATTAAAGTGTCTCACATATACTACCACTAGGTGTAGAAATATATATATATTTTTTTTATTATATTGAAAATAGGATTTTTTATATAATATCAAGCACAATTTTGTTATACTATTACAATGGAATGAAATGTTAAAATTATCACACAATAATACTTATTACTATATGTCAAGAAATCTACTATCATTATAAAAAGTCAAATTGAAATGAATATTGTTAAAAAATTGACAAAAAAAAATATGTCAGTTTTAATAATGTCAAAATAATAATAATACTCATAACATGGAATATTAATTACTGTCATTTATTAACTTTATTAATGTCAAAAACTATGATTCAAGAATTCATTAACCGAATAAAAACACAATTCCAAAAGCCAATCAAACATTTTACGTTTAAACTTATCAAAGGGTAGCATTCTGAATTCAGGTGGTTATTTATTATCAATTTTTATTTGTCATATAACTGGCATTTCTGCTATAGAGATGCAATCTCTGAGGAGGAACTAACAGTTTCCCAGCATGTTTTTTATTCAATCTTTCTGAGACTTGTTCATTCAATGAGAATGAAGGTTTTTTTTTTTACAAATAAACAAACCTCAAATAAATACAGACACGGGAGTCGAATTTTTAATTCTTTAAATAATGGTCTGCAATGGTCTAAATATTCTGCTCCACTCATGGCTCGTATACACATTTTTTGTACTTTGAACGCTCTTTCTACGTCCACTGAATTACCACCTCACCCACCACCACCGTATGACTAAGCCGTATCGAAGTACTGACGAAACATACCCATGATAAGCATTCAGGACTGTTTTTTTACTGGAAACTAGTCTCAACTTGCGAAGAGCATATACCTTAGTGCATACTCTTTCTACATGTTCTTTCCAATTCAGTTTGTTGTCAATTAATATACCCAAAAATAAAGCCGATGGTTCTGGTTGCAAAATTGTATTGTCATGCCGAATTGTTATATAACAGTTCTCTGCTGGCGATCAGACAAATAGCTTTTAAATCATTCGCTTTGCCTCTTATTCCATATTTCTCTAATTTTTGGAGTAGTAGTTCATGTAAGACAAAGTCAAATGCTTTGCTCATATCTAAGAATACCGACAATGCAGACATTTTTTTAATAAGAGCTTCAGTAATCAGTTTTACTAAGGAAAAACAGGCTAGACTTGTTGAACAGTTTTTCTGAATCCAAACTGACTCTCCACGATTACTTTGACGAGAACTGCATTGGCTTTATGGAATGCACTCAATTGGTGGCATAGGTACCCAGGTAACTCGCTGCACACACAACTTGGCATCAACGTGGTAAGATCGGGAGGTTCCTGTTTCGAATTCAGCCGCCGCTGTCACTATTGCGTGGACCGCCTAGAGGACAGTGGAGGTATGCCACGGTTGCAAATGTTCTTGTGGAGGCGATCAGCTGCGGCGATCTCACGGCCCTGGTTCAGGCCACGTTCCGGAGCGAGAGGGAATGGCCGCCCCAACAGGAGACGCTCCGGACGACAAGAATCGCAGAGCGATCTGCAGCCACGGTAGGCGGGGGCTTGCGGACGATGAGCAACGGGAAGTTTCCCGTCCACTCGTCCTATAAGGCCCGAGTATGAGTCGTCGACGGCGCGTAGTGTTCCGCGGGTGCCTCAGTCAGCAAAATCGTAGGGACCCAGCAGGGCCGATGCCTGCTAGGGGCATGGGAAACTAAAGATATATAGGTGTGGTTTTATTCATTAACCTTCTCACCGCCAAGCACTTCTATAGAAGTTCGGGATTTTCGTGCCACCAGCGCCACAACTTCTATAGAAGTTGTTCATTTTAACTATTTTATTAAAATAAATTTACTGCGATTAAAAGCTTTGTTTCATTTTATTATTTAAAATAGCACTGTCTACTACCCTGTTTTTTATTTTTCTACACAAAATAAGCCCTAGTTTGTCCTAAAATCGGCAAAAACAGAAATTCCGAATTTTGTTACTTTCCTCAGAACGCCAATCACTTCATATCAAGTTGGCCAGTGATGTGCCGTGAAAGGTTGATTTCACCATTGAAATATTTATAAATACAGAAAGTTACGAATATCGAAAACAATTTGAGGTCAATAAAATATGAACTTAGTTATCTACTTCATTACAAAAGATAGTAGATGAATTTCGACCTTCAGGTAGATGCCGATACGTAATTATAAAGTTGTTACCAATTCTTGTCGATAGTTATTTTCCCCATCTCTACAAAACAATTGGTCGTCTATGCCCCTGTGCGCCACCGAGTGCCACGAACTACTATAGAAGTTGGTCAGTGACGTCATAGGCGTGCGGCTGTCAAGGTCACTTTGGCATAGTGCAGCACAAAATTTCTTTCACTTGATAACAAATAAAAAAATTAGTGAAGAACTTGATTCGGACGAACTTCTTAAAATTTTGCAAGGTGTGGAATCGGACTCGGGAGTATTTTGTGGAGAACATTGAACCAGAAGATAATTCTGAGGTATGTCTAAATGGATGATAATAATAATGTTTATTCAAAGAGTAGGAATTCAATAAGTATGTAAAATGTTCGGTGAGCCCAGTATCTCCAGATGCACTGTAATTACAATAGATTTAGGAACTGTTTTTGTACTCTATACACTATTATGGTAAATACAGTGTATGAAAGCACTGTACACGGCTACAAGCGTGATAGAATTTAAATATATACTTACTTTCCATTTCAAAAAACACTTTAAAAACAATTAAAAATTCTGCCACTTAGATACCTACGGTAAAAAACGGTAATTTAAAAAACTAAAAAACCCGACTGCTTTTCTGAGCATTCGTGAAAAAGCCCTAAAACAAGAAAATCTGGCAGTCGGGACCCATTCTAGAATTGAGAGCACATACCTATATTACATTGCAGATTACTCCAATCTATTTACTAGACGGCTGACTTTCTAGAATGGGTCCCGACTGCCAGATTTTCTTGTTTTAGGGCTTTTTCACGAATGCTCAGAAAAGCAGTAGGGTTTTTTAGTTTTTTAAATTACCGTTTTTTATTTTTTTAGTTTTATTTTATTACGATATCACTTTCAAAGTAATTACGAATCTAAAGACACCTCTCAAACTAAAATCCATCGAGCCGTTCAGGTCGCAGAGCGTGCCAAACATTTGAATTTGGCGCTAAAAACCCGCCATTTTGTTTTTTTTTATATTGATATACCCAGTGTCACTCTCACAGTAAATACGAATCTAACGACACCTCTCAAGCTAAAATCCATCGAGCCGTTCAGGCTGCAGAGCGTGCCAAACAATTATACATACATACATACTTACATACATACATACTCTCGAAAAACATAACCCTCCTTCTGGCGCAGTCGGGTAAAAACGTTGACTGAAGTTATTAAAAAAACACAGGAATAAACAAAAATAGAAGAAAGAAAGACCATAGACTCCATCCCTGATCAGAATCGAATTCAACGTGCCCTCAGTGCCAATAACTTGATATGAAGTTAAAGAATGAGATCATGAAACAAATAGAGATGTACCCCATTCCTTATAGTTCTAATTGAGTTATGTATTAGTTTCTTTGATACTCATTTTTTATACTGTTTTTTCTTATTAAGGATACTGTGAAATAAACAAATCTGGAAATATTTAATCAGTTTTTATTTATATTCGTAAAATCAACTTTAAATCTTAACTTTACGCGTACAAATCTTATTCATCGATATGACGATATCCCCATCACTACTGTTTACTGTATATTTAGTTATACAGTTATAGTGGTAATTAATCTCCCTCAAGTACTTTTCTAAAAAAAATGGTAATTTAAAAAACTAAAAAACCCGACTGCTTTTCTGAGTATTCATGAAAAAGCCCTAAAACAAGAAAGTCGTTGTAGCAGTCGGGACCCATTACATCATACTCGTATCTACTATTAATATTTATAAATTTGACCGAAAAAAATATACAAAGCATCAGACATATAATTTTGTCAACACACCATGTACCAGAATTTCGATGATTAATAACATTAATTAGTAAAAAAATAAAATATTAAGTCAATTTTTACGTTCTATGTCGCTGTTTTATCGCGATTTTTGGTTTGAACAAAACGTAATTACATTTTAAAAACTATGTAAATATAAACAATGTTCATAGATTAAACTAATTCCAACATTTCAGTAAAATCCGTTCATATATTTAGACATAATATCGTTTTTAAAATCACTCTAAATTAGAATATAATACGAAGCCTAAGCGGGCAGCGATTAGTACGGCTCGAACGCCCGCCGACGCAGGACCTGTGCCGTTTTTTCCCGCGTCCCGATTATCGAGCACGCGTATCGTGAACGCATTATTATACTACGACTACAACATTTTGATTCTATTCGTATTTTTTTTTCATAAGGGAAGATTTTCGTTAATTTATTAAACAAAGTATTATTATAGTAGTTTGTAGAATTTGTTGAATAATCATGTTTTTGTTTTATTAGTTTTTGCAATGGGGCGGAAGGGTTCTGTTTACCTTTGTGTCAAAAAAAGAAAAAATAGAAATATTGCAGCCTTAAAGAAAACAACAGAAGCGAGGTAGACATTCTTTTGATTTGTAATTCGTATACGCAGTTACTGATCACCTAACTACACATTGACATGGATTTTAATACTGTAATTACAATTTTAAGAATTTGTACCCACATAATAAAATACTAAAATAATCATTTTATTGAGTAAAAATATGATTTCTTTGTAGATATGGAAAGTATGGAAATTTGATTTTTTTGTATTTGTTCTAGAATGAGAAATCGTACGAATCGGGTAGAGGAGGATAGTGCATTTAGCCGAGAAGTACTGCCGGGTACAAGTAAAAAGCCTGATTTAATAACAGTAATTGTATGTTTTAGTTACAATTATATGTTGAAAATGGAAGTTTAGTTAGTAGTAGGATTTTTTTATTTTTAGGTGAGAAATCACCCAATGACTTCTCTTCTCTCTTGGGCGGAGCGGGAGGGTGTGTCAGACTTTTACTGACTAAAACCCATTCCTATGTTCCTTCATTCCAGGGCCTCGAGATTCTCTTTCACTCAACTTATGACCCCAGTAGACTTCGACCCTGCTAGGCCCCTGCGGCTTTGCTGACATCTTCGACGACTTGGGCTCGGTCCGGATGTTACCGTATGACCGAACGGCGAGCTACTCATTGCTCGTCGTCCGCAAGCCCACGCCTACTTGTCTGTGTAATATACCACGCTGACACCGCCAGGGAGGTCGTCGCATTCAGTAGTACGTAGTATAATAATATTTCTTTAATTTTATAGAATAAAGAATCTGTTGTATTAGGGCCTAAACTTGATGAACCAATGGAACTTTCAGACTCAATGGTAAATATGTTTTGTATACTGCATATTACCAGAAATCATAGACCCT
Organism: Leucania comma; assembly: GCA_958295575.1. Lineage (NCBI taxonomy): Eukaryota > Metazoa > Arthropoda > Insecta > Lepidoptera > Noctuidae > Leucania > Leucania comma. Next base: position 11,772,096 of record OY282469.1, read on the forward strand.
AGAAAAGCAAGATCAATGCCTTTGCGACAAGTATTTATTTAAAATATGTTTTTTTTTTTGGTAGGTAAAATCATCCAATGACAAATCCCGCCCTTGGGTGGGGCGGGAAATAGTGTCAGACTCTTACTGACTAAAAACCTACCCTTCCATTCATTGCCTTTGTCGCGGGGCCCGTGGTGACATTCTCACATAACCTTTGGCCCCAGTATCCCGGGGCCCGTGGTGACATTCTCACATAACTTTTGGCCCCAGTAATTTAACATATCGTCGCTTATATTACAACACCGCGAATATGCCTTTTTCTTAACTTTACAGGAGAAACAAAAAAACTGAATTATTAATAATTAACAATAAATAAAAATCGGATTTTTTCATATGGATCATTTATTAGCTATTCTACAAATAATTATGTATTATACTGCCGTGCATTCCCTAAAACGCAGTATGAGCAAAAAAGCAGTTTCGAGAAAAACGCAAAAAACACTTTGACGCCGTATTTTTTATAGAAATAATGTTTTATGGTAGATTATTTATTACCTAGAGGATTAAGGTAATAACAAAGAATTAATTTTGAAAAAAAATATATTAATAAGTTCATTAGGTTTAAAATAAAATGGATTTTTCGAAAAACATACCTATTACTGCATGCAAAACGGTACACATTTACAGGTTAAAATGCAGTCAAAATACTCGATACTGCAAAAACCATCGATCAATACGCTATTTTGCAGACTAATTTGCAGTATAAGTCTTTCTTTACTGCATTTTAATTGGTATCTCGAGCTAGGTTACTAATATTTACTGCATTTGGACCATACTTTACTGCGTTTTAGTTGGGAACCGTCTCTCACTCAGTTAGAGACGCACGCGCCGGTGCGTGTAAGCTGTCGCAAAAATTCGTCGTGGGTTCGTGTTTTGTATTAACTTCGGAGAATCTGAAGGTTTGTGAATAAAACTAGATACCTATTATATAATAAAATTATTACTAGCTTTTCATTCGAGACGGTTGTCGTCGACTGTTGCTATCCAAACTAAACAGTTCTGGCTTGAGATGCGAAGTGGAGAAGCGTGACAAGAAGTACCTCGAAGTATAGTAGCGGCAAATAAGTTGAACCATTTGTTATGGTTACGCGCAGCTTCCCACTTTTATTGAAACCCGAAGATTAGTTACTGCGCATTTAAGGTCGATCGTCATGATCATTCAACTTGTGTGACGAAGATTATAACGAACTTTTGTGTCTTAATCGAAGTTGTGTGTGACCATAGCAAATGGTTTAACTTATTTGCCTCGTACTATATCTAACAGGTAGTAGTTTATGTTTTTTTGTGGGTAAAAAGGCATTACTTACGTAATAATACCTGCCTATTTTTTTTCATATTGGAATTTTTATTTTTAAAATATTACTACTATGACACTGGCGTAAATATTTTGAAATGAATATTCTATTATAAAAAAAAATCTGCTAGATAAACGATGACTTATACTGCAATTTAAGTAGTATATATTTATTTTTTAGGTTTTGTACCTACCGACTATAATGCAGTAAATAATGATCTTACTGCGATTTAGTATGTTTTGCTAAGTAATTCTACTTGAGTAACACTAAATAAAGTACCGCATTTACGCATTTGCTGCGTTTTAATCTGTAAATTGTATTTAATAAATCAGTGATTGACCATGCATTTTTGGTACAAAAACTGCTTACTGCGTTTTAATTTGTATGCCCAAATATTTTTTTAGGTGTAGTTTACAGATTTTATGAGGTAATAGAGCTATTTACTGCGTTTTATTTGGTGAAGTGATGTTTCGATTTAGACGTAACTGCTTTAACTGCATTTTAGTTTGTATAACAGTGAATTTCGGCATACGATGTTCAGTTACTGCATTCGTAAATTTTGTTTTTCTGCTAAGTAAATCATCGAATCAGAACCTCGATTACACTAATGTGTTCCTTATAAAATGCCCGTTCAGAATCAATATTTAACTCAAAAACGTAAAAAAGCCTATTACTGCGTTTTAGTGCCTGCACGGCAGTATAATGCACAAAATAGTTATATCCTCATGAATTAAGTAAAAATTACACTTTGGCGCTGTTGTCTTCTTAAATATGCATGTTCGCGGTGTTGTAATATAAGCGACGATATGATAGTTATTATAACTAGAGAATAATTTGGTCACTGCTAATAATCTAGTTCAAAATTTCTTGCAGGACGGTTTAGCTCAGCAGTTTTATATGATATTAAAAAAAAAAAACCGCCAATTTACGGATGTTGATACTACTAGACTTGTCTATTTTATTTATTTTCATAGTATCATGTCATACGGTATCTTACTATGGGCTATAGATATCTACTCAATTTTTATACTACAGATAAGAGCCATCAGAGCCATTGCTCCGCAGGTGCAATTCTCTAATGGAACTGTTTAAGCCTTTGATTTGTTGTCCTAATCCTGTGACGGTGCCTGGTCAATATATCTATGAAAACATCATGAAACTCAATGAAACCAAATTGAATTAAATAATTAAATTTAACAATATTTTAAACTTGTGTTTAAAAGTTGGAGGATTATATTCAAGATAAAATGCTTGGCTCCATTTTGGTCAACCTTCACTACCACTACGGCGTACAAATTGATTACTTTTGTAAATATATTTGTTAATTCGAAAACTATTGTATAATATAAATTGTATAATGTAGAAGCATTTTTTTTAAAGTTAAATGTGAGTGCCATGGAGCAATTTATGGTTTTAGGTTAGTACTGGACTTGTTTGATATAAATGAGCATGGCGGTAAATTTTTTATTAGTTCAGACAGCATTAATATCATAATCAATTAGTATTAATAGTGTTCATATTTAGTTTATGCAGCATGTTTATAATAAATAATTAAACTGTTATTTTTGCCTACTCTGTAGGATACAGATCTCAAGTTGTAACATTAACTGTACAATTGTTTGTACTAACAAAAAACAACATGAAATAAATATGTAAATAATTAATAGACTGAATAAATAAAATCACTTATTTATAAATCTAACCAAAAGTGCATTACGATTATAACGGCTCAAGATTGTTTAGTCCGTCTCATCACTAATGCTACACTGGTCGCGTTGTGTATGTGTGGATAGCTACGCACACATGAACAAAGCTGCCGTCTTTTACCTAAACTCGAGCGATCAAATTTTGTGAAATGGCTCTTAAGTATGACAAGCTCTCCCACTCCACTATAGAGAGGAAGAAGTCGTTAGATGATACCCCAATTTAAAAACAAAAAGAAAACATATCCATAGCCAGAAGAAGCCAAGGCGTAAACAAAATCATAATGCGTAGAAAAACCCTCCAGTTACGCGTCTTTTACACCCGGTAATATTTTCAAAACTTGATAATAAGAATTGCCATATGCATGCAATGAACGCTTTTATTAAATATGCCAGTCCTTATTGCAATAATTTATAATTACTTACCAGAAAAGTGTTTTTTTGTTTCTTTATGCAAATTAGAAATGGCCAATCTTGCAGCAAGTATTGCATAATCTGGATGATCAGTAGTCATAGTTGCTGCCGTTTCAGCAGCTAAGTTGTCAAGTTCCACAGTTGTTACTCCCGAGTATATACCACTAATGACTTTCAGAGTAATAGATACCTGCAATCATTAGATAACATAATTATAATAATAATAGTCCTATAGTCCTGATAGTCCTATATGTATAATCACAATGTCATGAAAGCTGACATAAGCAAAATATCATGTGATAAATCTGGGCCTCAAGTCTGCTATTACAATAGTGTCAGAATCGTCTATAATTGATTTCATCATAGTTGATTTTGACAAGTTTGGTAATCTACGAATATAATGGCGTCACTATGACTTTCCAACAGTCAATCATTAACACACCATTGAAAGAAATGGTTATCTCGTACAATGACAAATGAATTTTTGACTTATGTTGTAATCTGCTAAAATTTTGTCAGTTCCTTTGATTAGTGACTTACCATTAGATTTGTCTGAATACGACAAAGTCATTCTACCACCATTCGTTTATGAGACCAATAACCGACCTTTATGATTTAGCAGTTTAAGAACTTTTACAAAAATGACAATGGGATTGTGTCGGAATGTCGAATTTACAAAAATAGCAGACTTTGGTATCTTGTATGCAATACCCATACCTTGAAGGCCAATTGTATTAAGATTAGCAGATATGTTTCATCTCTACACTAAACATTGTCAATTTTAAAATTTCTTCTTTCTCGTTATAATATTCTTATCTCTACTACGTACTAGGCTGTTGCAAGTATGATGTGCACCTTTAAGATGTGTATTTTGGTTAATACCCAAGCTGCATCATACCGAAATGTACTTGGTTTCTATACCTGTACCAGTACATACACATCATCACTACTTACCGGGTCTACAAAGTCCATATTGAGACCATAACATAACTTCTTTATCCTAGAGGTGATCTTGTCAATATGTACCTCTTCCATTCTTCCACCTGCAATAAATACTTTTTCTTTTCAGAAACCCACAATAACAAATGAAGATGTCTCTCAATTTAGTAGTAATTTTTTTGGTAGAAAATAGTATAATATTATCAGTATAGTATACATATTTTTTAACACTAAAATGTGTAAAACAGAAAAAAAGTCAAAAAAAAATTGCCAAGCTTTGATCATGCTGCCATTTGCCTTGGCCATGCTGAGTCCGACTGCAGGGGCCCTTGGGAGATGCTGAAAGTCTGTGAAGTGTATGCCAAGTCACACGGACACGTTAAATAAATCAGTACATGGTCTTTAAGGCCGCTGGTAAGTGTTCTGAATCTGTTCCACCAATTATTTAGAATGGAGTTCACTTGGAAAGGGTGTCGCAATTTAAATATCTTGGACATTATCTTAACGACGATCTTAAAGATGATGTCGACATAGAAAGAGAGCGCAGGGCTCTGTCAGTTCGTGGCAATATGTTGGCCCCTAGATTCGCCCGCTATACGGACCAAATCAAGATCACGCTGTTTAAAGTCAGGGACTGTATACCGGTGGTCTATGGGTTAACCATACCAAAAAGTCCTTGGACACTTTGCGTACCCAATATAATATGATGATGCTTCAGGATGATGTTGGGACTTTCTCGTTTCTGCAGTGCCTCCAAAATTTTCGCGCAGGCTAGTACTGACGATTTTTATTCCGTCATTAGGAAAAAAGTTGGGTCGCTTATGAAGAAGGTACTGGGAAGCCACAACAGCATCATGAAAACCATAGCTGAGGATGTGCGTGCTCCTGTGTTGAGACATTTCTTTCGTCAGATGATCAATTAGGGAGGGTCTCTCTCTGTTGGTTATCTGGAGGGGGCGGAGTTTCTCAGCGCAGGGTCATTTACGAGTCTTATGGGGCTATTTTTATTACTGTTTCCTAGCCCTGAAGACATATTAGTTAGAAATATGTAGTTATAGTCTTTGTGCGTTTATATTTATTACTAACAATAGTTTTGAAGTCTCATGTATACTAAACCTTTGGACTATGATGTCCGATAAATAAAGATTTGAATTTGACCAAGAATACTTAGATTGAAAGGGATTGCTTTAATGATGGGAGTATAAATGGTTGAAAAGATCACATATTTTTAACCGACTTCAAAAAATTCGACCATATATATGATTTTTTATATTTGTTCGAGGATAACTCCATCGTATATGGGCCGATTTGCAAATATTTTTTTCCCCTTAAAGGGTATGCTTCTAGATTGGTCCCATTTTTTTTTCAAAATCCAATTCTGATGATGGGCTCCATGAGGAATCGAGGGAACTCTGATGATGGAGCCTGAAGATGGAAGGTAGACACGAGAACTTCATAATAAAACAATGTATCCTAGCAGTGTTTGGGTTTATCGGAATTATCATGAGAAATAGGCACTCTGGTTATAAGTGCATCGCAACTAAAAAGTTTGAAATAAAAAACTTATTACAAAAAAAAAAACCTTGATTAACTTTAATTTCGGAAGTCGGTGTTAAAAAAGAAACAAACAATACCGAGAAACACCAACTTTCGAAATTAAAATTATTTTGATAATTTTAGTGGATTTTATTTCTAGTGAAGTCGGTTTTTTTTTTTTGAAAAAAGTTTTAGTTACTACTTTTGCCCATGAAAATTAAAAAAAAAAAAATTGAAAATATTTTAACGATTGTGAGTTTTCTATTGCTAAAACCTAAGGCAGTTGTCCCACCGGCAACGATGAACCAGTAGCGAGTAGCTACAATGTACAAACGAGTTGGCGAGCCGCGGGTAGCGAGTGTGTAGTTCCGATAGCTCGGTTATAAGCGAGTGTGCGAGTGAGACGAGCGATTACTCGCATCACTCGCTCGCGGCGGCCAAGCGAACAGTTTTTGTGAGTTTGCTCTCTCGGCGTGAGTTCTGATCGCTGAGCGAGTATTATCTATCATAGCTCTTATCGCCCAGCGACAAACTAGTGAAGCGAGTCCTCACCGGCAGTGTGAACAGTCAGCGATCAACTATTTGTATATGCATCTCTTTTGTTTACACGGTATGTATATGTATTGAACGTTTCTTGAGCGATAAAATAGCCGATAGTTAGTCGTTTTCTCGCCGCCGGTGGGACAACTGCCTAAGACTCTTCAAAAAATCGGAACTCTTCAAAAAATCATAGCAGAACTGTCGTAAAAGTGTCTACTATGATTTTTTGGGGAGTTTCGTTCTATATTTTCGAAGTTCATCATCAGATCAAAACAATATTTCCATGGGACCTACTCAGGAGTATCTTTAAATAAAAACAAAAAATTTCAAAACCGGTCCACAATTGACCTGAACATACACATATAAAAACGACAGTTTTGCTATGAGTTTTTAAGGAGTTTCGTTCTATATTTTCGAAGTTGATCATCAGATCAAAAAAAAATTTTTATGGGACCAATTCGGAAGTATAATCTTTCAATTAAAATAAAAAAAATCGAAATCGGTCCACAATTGACCGAGATATCGTTGAACATACATAAAAAAAAATACATACAGCCGAACATAGAACCTCCTCCTTTTCGAAGTCGGGTAAAAAAAGCTCTCATCAACAAGGACATGATGTACCCAAGAAGACGGATGGACACTAGAGTACCAGGTAGGTTTAGCTTAAGCGAAGAGAATCCGTTAGCGTCACCCTCCGATGAACCCATATATTTAGAGAAGGGAAAAAGCCCACAAAGCTGGTAAAACTCAAACGGTAGCTTAGATTTTTTTTTTGTTCCGGAGAGTCAAAAGTATATGTACGAGGGGCGTTCAAAAAGTAATGAGAATGACATATTTATTGAAGGCACTTGGCCAAAATGATTATTGTTTTGTAAAGATTAAGTCTTCGTCATATTACTCACATATAATTAAATTTCTATCTTGCCGGTGTCAGTTGTTAAAAGAATTTGTTTGTATAAAGTCGATACGTTTTTATAAAAATGGATAAAATCGAAATCCGGTGATAAAATATTTTTTCTTGAAAAATTTTACCACGGAAGAAGTTTTCAAAAAATTGCATGAGACTTTAGGAGAGTCTGCTCCACCATAATCTACAATGGCTCGGTGGTGTGCTGAGTTTAAACGAGGAAGAACAATGGTTCAACATGAACTGCGCTCGGGCCGCCCTTTGACTTCAATCACCCAGGAAATGGTCGAAAAAGTTGAAAAAATTGTTTTGGATGATCGTCCTAGTCCTTTTTATAGCAGTAGAGTTGAAATTATTGAAAAACGAGGAAAACTCGCAAAAAAAGTTTTGTTTTACCAGGACGTGCCGGCACACAAGTCGGCAGTTGCAATGGCAGCAATCCAAGATGCAGGCTTTGAAATCCTCCATCATCCACCATATTCAGTGGCCCCCAGTGATTTCTACATCTTTCCGCGTTTGAAAGAACACTTGAGAGACTCAAAATTTGAAGATGACGAAGAAGATTTAAAAAAAAAAAGGAATTTTGACTCTAGAAAATAGATATACTAAATATATTAACCTAAAGGGTGATTCCGTCGAAAAATAAAATAATATTAAATATAATAATTTTCTAAACCAGCTATTCTCACTACTTTTTTAACGCCCCTCGTATATCTGATATCGATTGGAATACCAAACTAAAACAAATAGGTAAACTTGTAATTAAAATATTAGGTCAACTGATTGTTAAAGTTTTGAAGAAGGATGCGATTTATACTAAATTTATATCTATTTTTAACAATGGCTAACAATAAGCCAAGAATGTCTGCTTTACAAGTTTGAGGTGCTAATGGCACAAGAAAAAATACATTAATATCTGAAACGTGGCTGGAACCTGAATCTCATTTCAATGTAAGTGGGTATAATATTTTTAGAACAGATGTTTGTTATAGATGGATGGTAATGGCGGGATAAATATTATTATTTGTTAGTCGGTAAATGTTCAACAATCCTTTATTTCAACTAGAAATTCCGGTATAGAAGTTATATCTATTAAGCTGTTAAACTGTAATGAAATTAAAAATATAGTATTGTTATATTGCCCTTCTTCAGTTCGCAGTACAAGCCTTGCTGAACGCGAACATAGTTTTCTCACTATATCCTAATAAATGCATAATAGCTGGGGATTTTAACGGCCATCACGCAACCTGGTGCTCTTAAGCCGACGGGAGGGGAATCCAGATTTATGACGCGTCGTTAGATGCTAGATTTATACCTCTTAACGATAGAAGTGCCACTAGTCTTTGGTACATAATTTTGTTCGGAGGACATCTAACGATGTGACCTTTGTTTCGGCGAATTTGTCTTTTTTACTAAACTGGAATGAGATGAACGAAAATCTCGGAATAAAATACGAATGCAAATTGTATAAATAAAAAGAGAAATTTGAAATTAGCTAATTGGTCAGAGTATAGGGAATCTTTAGATATTTTTTTTGTTTCAACCGTTAGGTACACTTGATGTGCAATCCTTGTATGATAACTTTATCAAGCAAATAAATAAAGCAGGCGATGAACACATACATACCTTGGATTAAGAGATGTGATAATTCAACAAATAACTTTTGAGCTAAACCCTACTGGAACAACATTCTCACAGTTAAGGGGCACAACGTAGGCGGGCTTAAAATTTTTTAGAAGTAATCCAACACCAAGTAATTTAACTATAGTTGAAGGTAAAACTAAACCAGCAAAAGATGCTATCTGTCAAGCGAGGACTAAAGATTGGCAAAGTTATTGTAGTAGTATTGATAAACAAACGTCAAGTTCATAGATGTGGAAATGCATTGGCTGGATCAAGGGAGTCAGCTCACACAAATCCCACGTTTCGAATGATCAGAGGACGGACCTTCTTTCCAATCTCGCTCCAAACTGTCTCTTTAAAGGCCCAACATATTAATTCATGTAATGTATCACTCGAGGCCGATTTTATCTTATAAAAAATGTGTAACTGTTTTAGGCGAAAGGCCCGGTAACGACGGAATTATTTATTCTCTCGTATACCATTTACCATCTTTAGAACCGCATTTTTAATACCGGTACTATTCCGATACAATGGCGTGACATATTATTAGTGACACCGTTATCGAAACCTTCACTTAAGGCCAGGTTCTACTAATTATGAACTTTTTTAAACATCTGGAATTCGCAAATATAGAAAAAAACACTATGAAAATTTATTTTATTAAAATTGACTAATTATGACCAAGCACTTGGCAAAAATTAAAACATGATATAAATTAGTTAGCTCGATAAAAAAATTGCAAACTGAATTGTAAACGTGTGAATGATCAACGAAATTACGTTACGGAAATATATGAAAAATACAAAAAAAGAAAACTTGTTATTTAAAAGCGCTTAGCGAAAACAAAAATGTTGAATAGTTTTTTTTTATAAAGATAAAACCGCTCTTTTGGGGCCGCGAAGTCGACATAGTCCCGAGCGGAGTTCATACAAAAAAACAGTGGCTACAACCGGCCCGTAACGGTAGTACTAAACTTCGGCCAATCTCCCTAATCTCTTGTATATGCAAAATTTTTCACACAATGTTGATAAAAAGACTAAGGGCCGGGACACATAAACACGATACCACGTCGTGTCGTTCCACGATACGGCGTCGTTTCACGATGCGACGTCGCGTCGTGGGAATCTACGACGAGCATCGTAAAAAAACTACGTCGCGACATCGTAACGTGCCACGATACAATGCAGGGTGAATAGTCGCAGTTAATTTCGAAAAATGGACCGCACTAGACGCGTCCTGCTCCTGCTGTTGTTTTAATTTTTTTATACTTATATTCTTTTGATGTTTTGTCCCATAGTACGGGACGCTGCTCGACTAGCGTTATTAAATGATCGACCTCAATAGCGTTAGTGTCCGTCATCTTTGAATTTTGAATAACAACTGTGGCACTGACACTGGAACGTATCGTGAGTTTCTACGACGCGACGTCTTAATACTAGCTATGAAACGTACCCACTCACAGAGGCTCAGTTCAAGTAAAGGGAAAAAAAGGTCTTTTTTTTCAAATTGTCAATTGCATACAATTTAGACGTGAATTTATGTCTTTAATAAGGCAATAGAAGCATCTTAATAAAAACAACAATCAACCAAACAATTATTATCAACATGAACAATCAAATAAAACTTTTTTAACCGCGTGTACTCAAGACAGAGATAGCAGACAGGAATGCTGAAGTGTGACAGAGAACACATTATTGTACCGAGCATTTGCGAATATTCACGAAGCTATTATTATATAGTGTGTAGATATGAGCACTCTAGGTAAAATAAGTGAACCTACTTCCATTATGACGTTGGAACTCATTGCAATCTCAGAGGCATTAACTTGTGTAATTAATCATTGTGGATATAAAAATGTTGTCAATTGCACAGACAGCAAAAGCTCATTACAACATATAGCTTGATGCGCCTCTGGTCACAGAAGTGCATCTTATCTCAAATTTATGAAATAACTTTAAAAGGCATTCAACTGAGGTTGCAGTGGGTTCCATCGCCTATTGGGTTATGCGGCAACATAGAGGCTGTCACTTTGGAGAAATTTGTGGCTAGGAATGGAAAAGAAATTAATATTATACTAGATTGTTCTGAATTTTTACCTAAATTTAAAAATACTTTAGTAAACGATCACTAGAGAAGGGTTTATGGTAAAAAATTTGTCTTCATGATGAAGAAAATCACTTCACCCAATTGTAGTGAATGTGGATCTTTTGAGGACCTACAACATTTATTGATGAAATGTGTGCAATATGAGTTCAGTAGAAATAATTCTATAAGGTCTCTGAATTTGAACAGAACTGATGTAGGCATGTTCCATAACATTTTACCCTGACCAAATGATGATGCATAAAATTTGTTTGAATTCATAGCCCATGTCTTGTGATGTACAGGCAAATGTTTACGATGCAATGGGACTGATGTACACTCTGCGTAAAAGCCCCTATAAATAAATAAAGAGAAAAAGCTTAATTCCAGCTGTTGAAATCTAACTTCATTACACTAATATCAGACCCAATGAAATAATTGAGAAGAATTTGTTTAAATAATTAAATCTATCTTTATGTTTAGTGGTGGTATATGAATATTTTTTTTTGCTTCACTATTTATAGAAAAGGTCTCTTTATGTTTTGTGTATCCATAAACAACTGTCAATATTATCTATTGCAATTTTTTTTTTCATTTTTATAACTATAAAAAATATTATACATATTAAAATGTGACAAATTGGTGAGTTGAAGTGTGCCTATCATTAATGCATTATTCATACAATACACAATAAGGCATTTTTTGTTGTGATTTTCAGAATCAGCGCACCAAACAGTGTTATTTGATTCTTATTTAAAAATGCTGTAATAGCAGTTATTTATTTTAAATAAGTAACAAAAACACAATAGTAAAACCCATTAAAATATTCTGTTGTATTGAACATAAAACAAAACAAGTCACGAAAGATATCTTTTATAATTATGGTGAATTAAAGCAATTTTTAAATAAGTAAATTATAAAAAAATTACTTTAAAGATTAAATAAGTAATTCAGTTATCAATAATTCAGACTTGGGATTTTTTCTCAAATTCAATTCAGTGACAGCTAAGAACTATAGCTTACCCTAATGTAAACCTATTAAACGGTTCACAAAGAGGCTCGTCAACATTGAAACAAAAGAATTAAGAACCAACTTTTAGAAAAAATCGAATTTGTTATTGTAATCTTAAAAACTCAAGTACGTAGTGCTCCTATTCGTACTTATTGGTTAGTGACCATGCCAGGTGGATAGCAGATACCTACGATAATAGCTACGATTGAAGGGAGAGAATCAAAACCACTAGGATTATTATTGACAATAACATACATGAATTCCTTACCTCTTTTGAGAACGAACAGGCTATTGCGTTTGCCAACCATGATGCTTGTTGATCAGTCTGTTCTGTAGTAGTTTCGAATGTAAACACCTATTCAAATTGAGAGTCCAGATCAATCTCTTTCGTCTTTGGGATTCGGAAGGGATGAAATAGCTGAATGCGTATCAATAAATCGGAAATTACAAACGTGACTGTAAACTTAACCGGGCCTGCAACAGATTGTCCGTCCGAGACTCCCAAATGACGTTATTTATGGCGGGAATTGTCGATTTTTTTTTGTTAATATTTTGGCTTGGATACTAAGTCTTTTAAGCATGTCTTCGTGAAAAACTTTGTTTTACAATTAGAATATGGATGTACACATTCTAATGTTTTTTTGTTTTGTAGTGTTTGGCATTGAATGTATCAAGTCAACCTTCTCGGCAAACTTCGCTGAGGTAGGTAATCAACATTAGAATAAAATTCTCAGCTCCATTTTACCGAGATCGCGCCTGTTTCAATGATTCCACATATTGTCCAGTTGCGCAGACACTTGAGATACAACACTACACCAATTTTACATCACAATATCAACTAGGAATCAATTCTTGAATAATTAAAACAGCCACTGTTTTTGGCGGGATTTCTTTAAGTGAAGTTCACTTAAAGAAAACCCGCCAAAAACTCGGGATTTCGGGAATTGTCGATGTCGACTTGTCGAGTCTAGTGTTTCCACTTTAATAATTTCCTTTCCCCACGCATCAATTTAGATTTCGCCTTCTCAGGATTTTTTCCCTTCAAAAATTATTCGGCTGTAGTTTATTTACTAGTATTTTATACAGTTGAATCAATCCTGTGCGTAAAATCTGGCTTGAAAAAAGCAGGAACAACTGATGAAAAATCAGTTTGAAATGCCCCACCTCAAGTTTGTTCAGACCAATGCAATTGAAAGCGAAACCAAAAAAAAATAGAATACGCATGAATAAAGAATAATTGCCTTAATAAGCATAGTTTACACGGAGCCAACACTGGCTGCCAATAAGACTGGCAGCCAGTGCTGGCTTGGTATTGGCCTTGTGTAAACAGTTTTTCAAGCCAAGCCAGCGCTGGCTGCCAACGCTGGCGAGAATAGAGCGACCGTCTATTTTTCTAGCCAGTGACCTCCGCCCGCATACCCTTTTTGGGGATAATGGTTGTTGAGTGAAATGATGTTGTGACTCCAAAACAGAATGTGTATATTTGTACCCAGCACCTCCTTATAAATCGATTTACATTGCTACGGACTAAAAACTTAACCAATAGGAAAACACTAAACTCTTAACCAATAATGTAATACTACGTTTGTACAAAAATGTCCCGCTAAAACTAATTGACCACTTATAACTCTACACTGCGTCTTTATGCGTTACGTTAAAACTAATGTCCAATAATTTCACTGTACACTGTTCCCACTTTCTGGCGACATTACTGTTGTCCAATCACAGCGCTGGTTACTGTTTGATGCGCGTCCCGTTTGGTGTCGCTAGTATCGTTATGCTGTTCCTGGCGGGAACAGTACCGTTACGTCTATTGTAACCTTTTTCTTAAGCAGCTGTGGTGTGGTAAGGGCGCTCGCTGCTACAGTCGCGCGCGGCGATCTTGGAACACAATGGCTGCGTGTTACCTGTTTCTATTTCTAAACAGGTTGTCGAAAACGTTACCAAAAGTTCTTTTCAGAACTGTCAGCTTTGATATTTCTTGGCGGAATCGAAACGTGTTAATTTTGCTGTGCGGTGTGGTGGCTACAGTGCTGTGCGGTGTGGTGGCTACCCCTTCGAACCCCGCGCCAGCGTTGCGGACACGTGTAGACGAGTCTCGCCAGTCACTGGCGAACGTCCGTACAGTGTGTGTTCTTTGTTGTTTTATTTGGAATTTCTGCGACAAAATGCCGAGAAAATTCAACGAAGAGGATACTTTGAAATTCGTACAACTTTATAGAGAGCACGAATGCTTGTGGGATAAGCGTTGCGATGCATACAAAAATAAAGAAATGCGCGCTTCGGCACTAGAACAACTTCGTGTAGGAATGAATATAGAAGAACTGACTCTCGATGAAGTTAAATCAAAAGTATTCGAAATACGTACTACTTGCAACTCGACAAAATCGAAAAATCTACAAGATCTGGGGCTGGGGGGAGCGTTTATAAGCCAAAGGCAAAATGGTTTGATGAATATGATTCGTTTGTAAAGCCGGTTTCTATGAGGAGAAAAACCATAGTAAGTAAAATCACATTATTATTTATTTTAAACGAAAATTACATTTAAGCAAAATTATAAAGCCACTTAAAGACACACGCATTCTACAACAAAAGAAGCTCGTGTATTTGTCCGTTTCAATGTTGATTTTCGAAGTCGATTGTTAATGTATGCTATTTAATTGCCAAGGAACTCTTCCTTCGTTATTAAACATATTTTTTAAAACTTCTCTTTTCTCTCTTGCTATTTCTGCTGAATGATTGCTACCTTGATTGCCAATACTCTGTAGGGCATGTATTTGGCTCCTCCATGAACCGGGCTGAATATTTCCCTGTTCATCTTCCCTATCAACACAAGTAGCGGTGATGTATGAATTTGATTTCTTTCGTAGCCAATTATGAAGGGCACAACAAGCACAAACGATTGCATCTACTGTTTCCAAGTTAGTTAGTATTGGCTTTTCTAATACCCGGAATCTACTAACTAAGATTCCAAATACATTTTCGATTATCCGTCTTGCCCGAGATAGCCTGTAGTTAAAAACTTTTTCTTCTGTACTGAGGTTTACACCTGGATACGGCTTCATTAAATAAGTCTTTAGTGGAAATGCCGCATCTCCTACGATGACTCCGTTGTCAGGTAATAAGTTATTTTCCAGGTCTTGGTATATAGAACAATTCTTAAAAACTCCTCCATCAGATGCGCTACCACACGCGCCGACATCTATGTACGAAAAACAGTAGTCGTGATCGGCAATAGCTAACAATACGACGCTGCTTGTTTTTTTATAATTGAAGTATAAACTTCCACTTTTAGGAGGAGCTTTAATTGTCACATGTTTTCCGTCTATAGAACCATAACATAAGGGGAAATTCCATCGTGTTTTAAATCCCCTTTCGATGTTTTTCCATTCTTCTGCGTTTGGTACCTGTAAAAAAAGGGTAGTAATTAAAGCGGCCTATTTAATACCATTTTTAGTCACAACAAAAAAATCTATAACATTACAATTACATTAATTTATTTCGTTTAATTACAGGATAACATGGATACCCCAAATAGCAATGAATCAGGATTATCGAATAGCAATGAACCAGGACCATCGTTGGTTCCACGCTCTGAAAATGGGTTAGAAAATGAGTCTGCAGAAGAGACACCTCGATTTACCCCACCCACAAAACCTAAGCGGAGCAAGTTATCACAGATATCTAACATGATAAATGACTTAAGGGAAATTAACGACAACACACGCTGCGAAGAAACAGATCTTGACCTATTTGGAAAAAGCGTCTCGGCACAATTAAAAAATTGACAGAGGAACAGGCAGTCATTGCTAAGGAAAAAATACAGAGTATATTGACTCAATGCATGCTCACAGATATACGAGCCAAGAATGCGTATCAAGTGCAACAATCGGTTCAGCAATCGCAAAATACGCTACCTACTAATTGGAATTCTACACAAGTTCTTCCGTCCTACATAGTACCCCAATACTCTCTGACAACACCTACAATCTGCCCTCCTCCAGAGTCCAGTCCATCGACATGTTCTTCTTCGTGTTCCCAGTTTACTACTAATGTCATATCCCCAGAAACTCCATATAATTATGACAGTTACGGCGAAAGCGTAGACAACAGTGATGCCATTCAACAAGCCTTCAATAACGCTTAATATTAATATATATGCTTGTTGTATTTTGTAATAATGTGTGCCTTATTATTTCAATTTTAAGTAAATAAATAAACACTTACCTTAATAAACTGTTTTAATACTTCATAAATTGTTCGACAAACTTCTGGTATGAATTGTGATATAGATGGTTTAGAAACACGGTAAAAATGACTCAAGCTTCGATAACTCATTCCAGATGCTAAGAACGATAACGTTACTTCTAATTTTATTTTTGCTGGTAATGCATCTCTCATCAGAGTGTCTTGGCGCTGAATCGAGCTCTGTATAAGCGAAAGCAACTCATCAAAGTTTTCAGCAGTAACCCGCAACGCCAACCTGTACTCAGAAGGATCTTCTAATCTTAGTTGTTTCAGCAACAAGGCAGAAGCTCCAGTTACAGGTCTATCGCTTAACCATTTTCTTATCCAAAGTCGTTTCGCTCCCTTTTTTTGTAATATCAATCAACTCTTCTCTTAATAGTGCAGAGATATTCCTTAAATATTTCTTTTTCAACAGCCTTTGCCGCGTATTCATTATTTTTTCCAAACGTGTGCACACCAGAAGAAAAAATCCGTGAATGATTGGCCGCGTCTAAACAACAAGGGCCAGGCCAACGCTGGCTTGTCTGCAGACTGGCGCCAGCATTACTGGCTTCGTGTAAACTCTGCTATACGCCTGCACTGGTGTCACCATTGTTTCTTTTGTACGGTAATACTAGTATAGTCCATACAAAAATTAATCCCGTTTCCGTAATATTTTAGGCTAGGCTTTATCCATGATTTTCCCTTTTAATCTCTTTGCCCCTTTTCTTCTCTTCTGGACCCTATAATCATATTGTTCCCTCAAAAGGGAATTTCCCATTATTGTAGAAACACTGGTCGAGTCCATAACGAGGGTGACCAAATTATTTAATAAGCATGACTATGGCTTAGTTCAAAGAGAATGTAAGAACTACGTTTAGCTTAGTTTCAAAGAGTATGTAAGCACTACGTTTTTAGTTTTTTAATAACTTCGCCAAATTGACAATGGCGCGTGCGCGTCCCTCCCAACCCGCCGCCGATTAAACGTACCTAGTGCTTGAGGCTTTTATAAAAATGTCGACTGTGGTTATTTAACCACGTGTTTCTTATAACGTAGATAAAGATGAATTACTGCGGAATATTTAAAATAAAATACCATAAAACGGGGCTATTTGGGTTTTTGGGCTATTTGAGACGACCCAGAATTTCGAACATAAATATCGATAAGTGTCCGTTAGTGTATGGTAGAATTTATTTTACAAACTCTATCAATATTTTAAAAGTTTAAATAAAATTGTCACCTGTCAGTCTTTTTCATCGTTTAGTTGCTTATATTCTCTTTGAGTTCCATTCTAACGAAGCATTCGAAGGTCTTTGTTAGTTCCAGACCAATTTCAGACAGAGTCAGAGACAAAGAGTATAGTAAATATGGTCAGAGACGGATAGCTGTCAGTCGTGCTGGAGAGATCTTTTTTTTTCAAATCTACGTCTTATTTTAGAATAGTAACATTTATAATCGTTAAATTTCTTCAATTTAGTGGTTTTTTTTTCTAGTTAGATAGATACGCTGTATCGTCCTCAACCTTAGCGTTCGGTAAGCTACCATAAGAGCCGAAACACATAACCGTTTTGCGTCGCCGCAACGCTAAAATCGGCGGTGGCGCCCAACGATATTTTTCGGTCGCCGCAACGCAACTTTTAGCATTTATTTTCGTATCCTACAAGGATAACCAGTTTCTAGAAATTTTTGAGTGTGGATAGACGATTCTCTGCCATGGATCGCAATAAACTTACGCTTTTTTGTTATCTTTATGTTATTAAGAAGACATAACTCTATTTTAAATAAACGATAAAGAAGATACTGGCTATATCCATTTAAAAAAGCTATGGTATTCGCAGCGCGGAACTTCGTGAAAAAGAGCTGTGGGCGGCACTGCCGATTTTAGCGGCGCGGTCCCGCAACGCGGTTATGTGGTTTGGCACTTTGGTAGACTCAGAAACAATCGAGGTTGTTTAAAAAAAAAACGATTTTAGATAAAAGCATGGCTGTTGCGGTCATTCAAACACTGTTTATTCACCCTTCTCTGGTGGAGGGCATCAGATCCAAAGACACAAAATTTAGTCTATTGATCTCTTTGATCAGATCATACAGTGCTGTAGAAAAGGGCCCGTTTTTAGTGCACGTTTCTCGATCCGAACCGGATTCTTCTGCTGGGAGTCGCTGGGACATCGATTCAACCAATTAATTTCGGTCAAATGTAATTTTTCTTTTTTTTTTGTCACACACCATTACACAACATTGCCTAGTCCCAAGCTAAGCAGAGCTTGTGTTATGGGTACCAAAGAGAATATAAGCACTACGTTTAAGAGACGGGACTCCCATAGAAAAAAAACGCTCAGTATGGAGTTTGCGCTACGCTTCAATACCAACTTATTTGCGTCAACGTAAACTCACAGGTAAATTGTGAGGTTCCAAAGGTGGGGGTGGCGGTGTGTTTAATACTAAAGAAAACGCCTTTTTGAGGATTTTAACAATTTCTCTTTTCCATTAATAAGGTTAAAGAAATACACCTTACCAATAACCTCCTTATCTCCATTCCTCTGTACCAGTCATTTTAACCTAGTGTCTACATCTAAAAAAAAAATATATGTTTCATTTTTATTATTAGCATTTCATTTACAGCTAAAATATTTGTTGTTTAAAAAAGCACGACAGTGTAAATAATATTTAAAATTAAAATATCGATAAAGTCGAAAAAAATCCACTACAGCACTATTGATCGGTTATTTTCTAGATTTTCGACCGATTTTTACCAGAAATTTGTATTTATCTCAAAATCTTTTTCTGTAACCGAAAATGAATGTTTATTTACGCTTACCTCTCTTCATTTAATGGATATTTAGCCATAAACATTCGCTGCTTGTTCACCATCTGACCAGCCGGCTCTTAGACCACATATTTCACAGATTTTATAATGCATATTTTCAGATTAATTCACACGGGTAAACAAATAAATAATAGATAGTAGTTACAATAAATAATAGCCGATTAAAATTCACGAAACAGTTGTAAAAACGAAAATCAAATTTTGTTTACATTCACTTCTTGACAAGCAAAAGATGAATATGGCCTACGAATAGAGAGAGAATATAAGCACTACGTTTAAATATGGCGGCCATAAAGCTGCGACAGAGTCCAATAGATGTTAGAGCAAGACAGCGATAGCCGCCATTTTAATTAGCGCAAACGCCATACATTTGAGATGGTTCATTTTTTTCTTAGGGAATTGCACCAGACTGATGGGTACTAGACAACTGATAAACATACTTATATATTTTTAAATACATACATATAATAGATAAATAAATCACACTGACACAGAACAAATGATCGTGGTCATCACACAAACATTTGTCCAGGGTGGGAATAGAACCCACGACCTCCAGAAGAGCAGTCAGGGCCACTAACTACTAGACCAACAGGTCAGTCAAAATTAAGTTAACAGTCAATAGTTTTTTAAATTGTCGTGATCATTTGATGATGAAACCGAATGGCGGAAGGTACCTATCTATTCAAGTTTAGCTGAGGAGTACAACTAAAAAGTGTGAAATAAAAATCTTTATTAATAATAACTCGTTATGTTGAGGGATATAAGTATACAAGTACCTACATGAACTACGTGATATTGTTGGGATTGTACCTATAATATTCACGTCAGTCTATTGGGCCTTCTAAAGTACCTATACGAAAGTTGATGAGTGTTTTTATGTTAGCAAATATACAATATATGATTTTTAAAGCATTTCACAGAAACTTCTGAATGGATTGTTAGGTAGGTATGTCATTTTATTGGCATAGTTATGTACGAGTACCTTTCAAGTTTATCATATTCACCAACTTATTGCAACTTGTCGTGACAAGCACGAATTAATTACGTGAGTAAGGTTATCTGTCACTTTTATGTGGCAACACTCAAGAGAGATGCCATGGATTGTCCTTCTAGTTTACTCTATAGTTCCGCAACCGCCAAAAGTTGAGTAGTGCACGTGTCGTGACTTGTCGGCTAAAACAACGATCGAGCAACCACTTCATCAGCATCATCAGCATTCACCTAAGTTGAGTATATTTGGGTTTACCGGGGCCGCCGGGTGTAGCTGGCGTCTTCGTTGACTATTAGTATCGTCCGTAAGTTCTAGAAGTAAATCCCACGTAATGATCCTCGCGGTAAGGCCAGGTGTGGGTTCTTATGGTGATCACCAAGTCATGATCTAATCAGAGTGGCTGGGTTAGATTAGCATCTATGGGTTCGGTCGTGTAATGGTCCTGGCGCGATGGCGTTGGGTTCGATGGGCTCATTGATGCTGTATGACTGTTCCGTGGATCCTCTCGGAGGGAGGGTAGGAACCTGTAATGGAGATGTTCTCCTGTGACTCTCAGAGGAGAGGTTAGATTATCATCTATGGGTCCGGTCGTGTAATGGTCCTGGCGCGATGGCGTTGGGTTCGATGGGCTCATTGATGCTGTATGACTGTTCCGTGGATCCTCTCGGAGGGAGGGTAGGAACCTGTAATGGAGATTTTCTCCTGTGACTCTCAGAGGAGAGGTTAGATTATCATCTATGGGTCCGGTCGTGTAATGGTCCTGGCGCGATGGCGTTGGGTTCGATGGGCTCATTGATGCTGGATGACTGTTCCGTAGATCCTCGTGGAGGGAGGGTAGGGACTTGATGATTTATATAAGTAAAGAAGCTATATATGTGTGTTTATCATTTTCAGTTATGACGGAAAAAGGATACGAAGGTGACGTAAGGCGGGCGTCACTCGGTAGCTGCTTGGTTGCCCAGATTTACTCATGTTGCTATAATTAACACAGGTGGAGAAAGGAGAATACAACAGGAATCATAATCGAAGCAGAACTCTTCATAACCAGTGATAAGATATACCCAAGGAGGAATCCAGGTACAAGATTTATTAATTATAATAACCTTGGGGACTATCGGGTGTAATCAGAGCTACATCTCCCTGATTAATGAACATTTATTATAAGAAATCAATATAAACCAGCAAGATTACAACCGAGCCGTCCCCACACAACTCACTGCTGCGTATGGGCCTCTTTTCCTTTGTACTATTTTTCGCTGCTCGGGCTAATCTTGTCTATATATGATGACCCTTTAATTAAAGGAACGTTAACCGAGGATACATCAAAAAATTATTCCGGTCATTAAACCTGGCAAAAACCCGTCAGAACCAAATAGCTACAGGCTATTGCTTTGTCGTCTGTTTTGTGCAAGGTTGCAGAACATATGATGAAGCATCAATTGATCGACTTGAGTGGTTTGTGGAAAATAGAAACATGTTCCCCGCATCCCATTTTGGATTCCGTAAAGGTATGCTTAGGAATATAGTTCGTCAAAAAGAATTATTGTCGCTAATAGAAAAAAATACTCAAGTATCAAAAAAAAAATTCTCCTAGTAGGTATGACAGTAATACCATGTTCAATATTTTTTGATTTGACTTCATTTTCTCAGGTCGCGCTTTCGTTAGACAGACTTTTCTAGTGTCAAATAACTTTAACGTCGAAAGTGTGTTATTATATTAGTTTTGTTTTTTCTATATTTAAATTATTTTAAAATTAAAATTATTTTGCACTATTTAAATGGTTTTTTGAAATGGTTAGTTAGGATATATTATTTTTTTATATTTTATACACACAAAAATGTGTTTAATACATTTAAGTAGGTAGGTATTTAATTAGTGCACTTCCTCAATTACTTAAAGGAGGTCACAGTATGATTAAGTTTTATACAATTTAAATAAAATAAGAATAGGTAAGACCAGGACCTACCCAAGCAGCACAAAAGGCTGTACAAGGGCTGTATATAGGATCAGGTTTACACTCTAAGCTGTATATCGGCTGCATAAAGGCGTTTTTGTACACTCTAAGCTGTATATCGGTGTACAATTACACTTTAACTCTACAGATACTCAGTTATAACTATCATATACAGCAAAATGCTGTTAATTAGAATATACTTTTTATAATATTTTACTAAATGGCGACTACGCCATATGCATTTAATTGTAAATACAATATGTTAAATTGGACTTGTTGACCTAAGTAATATTGTGAATATACCTATAGTGCCGATTTAATTTCATTGTAAAAGTGTGTATATTTTCGGTGAAAATATTACCGCGCCAGCGAAATAATCAATTTTAAGTTCAAGGAAAATAGTAAATACGGTAAGTAATGTTATTATTTTTAAGGTTAAGTATATTAAAAAAAAATATGTTGAAATAATAGGTATAAGTGCAAATCAACCGTAATTCAAGCAGATAATCATGATACGACTTTAGGCTTTTGCCAGAAATAAGCCTTTTATTATGTTTATAAAATCATTATACATTGGAAAATGGCAACATCTTGCATAATAGAGTATTTTTACGACTTAGGGGGCGACCACAAGCTCTTATAGCAGTATTGTTTTAATATTAATGTTTTTCGTACCATGTGGTCTTCAAAACAATCTTATTACAATATTAAAACAAGAATGTTTTCTTAGCGATTTTGTGACGATAGTACAAAATGAGTTAAGTTTTATAACATTGTAAAACTTCACTCATTTTGTACTATAAGGCGATTTTTGACTGCTTGCAGTATTGTTTTTACGTCAAATTAGCAGGCTTAAAAAAGTTGCTCGGACGCAGCGGATTTATTATTGTTTTCCAAATATATACCATTTAAATTGTTTTTCGTGCCATACAAAGTGTTTAAAGCTTATTTCGATGCCTAAACGTGTCAAGTTAATTGTTTTTAGCACTTATGTGGGTTATTAATTTATTATTGTATTCTAGATGGGGAACATATTTGAATTTTTTGAGTTTTGAGATCCCCAAAGTGATAACATCACAGCACCTTTAACACGCGTTTCCATTCCGTCAAGAAATATCAAAGCTAACACAGTTCTGAAAAGAACTTTTGGAAACGTTTTAATTGTGCTGTGCTATGTGGTGGCTACAAGCCCATTATGATTAATAAAGTACACACACACGTACAGTGCTTGTCTGCCATTTTTTAGGTGCTAATCTTAGGTGTAATACAATATATTAACAATTTGTTTTTGTTTCGTCAACGAAAATAACAGGATTAATGTAAAATTCCAAAGGAAAAATAAAATAAAAAATATTTTTATAATACATCAACCTATTTTTACCCGACTGCGCCTGAAGGAGGGTATGTTTTTCAATAGTATGTATGTAGGTATTACACTATAATTTTCAAGTAAAAAATTAAGGATATTTTAAGAGCGCGTGAAAATTTACATCTATAATCATATGCCATTTGACAATTAACATCTCTTTCCCATTCGAATTTCATACACATGGAGGAAAAAACAAAGTTTTGTAAACAAATACTTTAAATTTTTTTTTTAAATGGTTCATAGCAAACAACATAATTATCAAAATAATAAAGTATTACTTAGGGTAAAAATTATTCACAATTTTGCTACTTGTGAATTGTCAACTACAAAAAAAGTTAGAAATATCCTGGAGTGTAATTTGTGCTGAAAAATAGGTAACAAGGACTCTATCATTCAGCCCTTGTGTTGTATAAAAGGTAACACAATATGCTCACATAATCAGTCATTATTCAGCTCTTGGGGCAACTGTTACCTTTAATAATGCTCAAATAACGCTGATATAGGGCAACTAGTTACATTATTCACAGTGACGGATTAAAGACTATTTGATGCCCTAAGCAATCGACGCCTGTGGGCCCGTCTATCCGTATGTCAACTAGAATCGGTCTTTAAACCTTTACCGCCTAAAAACATTACTTTTTAGGGTTTCGTACCCAAAGGGTAAAAACGGAACCCTATTACTAACACATCGCTGTCTGTCCGTCTGTCTGCCACCAGGCTGTATCTCAAGAACCGAGATAGCTACACAGTAGAAATTTTCATAATTTAAATTATGTATTTCTGTTGCCGCTATAACAACAAATACTAAAAACAAGATAAAAATTAATATTTAAAGGGGGCTCCCATACAACAAACTTTTGGTGGTAGTGGAACAGAGAGTAAAGTCCCACATACCTCCGTTAAAAAGGGAGGATCCTCCGACCAGACAGGTGTTATATCTGGTGGGCTACTGCCCGATAGATGATTTCGGGTTTTGTTCTATATGTTCCAATCGCGCCGCGAATCTTACTTGCGCGATGCAGGATTAGTTCTTTTTGTGACGACATGGATGTCGCTACATTACTCCCCTCCGGATATCGGAGATCGATGGTTCTTGATGCTTCTTGAGGCGTCGTGATGCGTGCCAGGCCAATGGAGGTTGGTTCCAGTGAGTCGGAACCGGATTCCGCATAGTTCCCGGTGAGTCAGAACTGTCTGCGGTGATGCCCCAGTGTGTCGGGGTGGTGCTATCCCAGTGAGTCGGGATACGATGCTGCAGGCTCCAGTGAGTCGGAGTAGTGCGGCTGGCTCCAGTGAGTCGGAGCGTGGCTGTGCGACGCGGGGCTTGACTGCTGTCGTCGACCAGGAGAGGTTCTTCAAGGCTCTTCTTGTGACTGGCCGAAGGGGCAGGTGTTTAGCCAAGGTCGCTGATGAGGCTGACGGTGATGACCAGGTATGGCCAAGTAGGCATGCTGGTGGTCGGGATACCCTTATAGCTGTGGGTGCTTGCTGTATGGCTCGCTGCTCGAAAGCTTGAGGAAGTGATGATGACGTCACGATGTGGTAGCTGCACGAAGGCTGCGCTGACCTTCTTTGTCGAGGGTCACCAGTTTGGTGGTATCCGAACAGAGAGTAAAGTTCCACATACCTCCGTTGAAAAGGGAGGATCCTCCGACCAGACAGGTGTTATATCTGGTGGGCTACTGCCCGATAGATGATTTCGGGTTTTGTTCTATATGTTCCAATCGCGCCGCGAATCTTACTTGCGCGATGCAGGATTAGTTCTTTTTGTGACGACATGGATGTCGCTACAAACTCAATTTTTTTTTGCCCTTTTTTGCTCGATATCAATAATGGCAATAGGTAGGCACTTGAAATATTCATAAAATACTCAATTGTGTTTTTACTTTAATAATAAATATTAAAATAAAATAAATATTTAGAGGGGCACCCATACAAAAAACGCCATTTTTGCCTATTTTGTTGTTGTTCTGTTGTTTACATAATCAATAGGTACAGAATCCTTCGTACGCGAGTCTGACTCACACTTGACCGGTTTTTTGTAAAATAAGGTGGTGAGATGTAAAGTACCTCAGAGGTAGCAGAAGTACTATATCGCTCTTATTCATCAGATTTATTCAGCTTAGAATTCCATTGTGGACAGTGATTCAGCTACTGTTCAGCGTTTCCGTGCTACTTGGGAAACGTTTCGGGAATATATTCATTGTGCGTGTAGTTAATGACTATCACTTTCTTTGGGCAATAATTGCTTTGACTTATTATATTATTAATATGTAAATATCACTAAATAAAAAAAAAATATTTTTAACTATACAAATCCATTTAAAAATAGTCGGGAACAGAAACGTGCGGAGCCGAGGAGGTTCTAGTTAAGTTAGGTTAGGTCTAGGTTCTAGTTTTATACAGCGTGTAATTGACAGGTTGGCAAAAACGAAAAGTATGAATTCAGACTGCTATTGTTAATATTTTGATAGTGAAATATTTTCCCGGAAATGATAGGTGAACGTTTTTCAATTTTCAATTTTATTTCGGCTACGCAATGTATAACGAATATTGCGATACGCGCGCGACTCTGTACCTCGCGCGTTGTTCATTCATACTAATAGGTAGGTACTTCGGGACGTGGACCTTGTTTGGAATAAATACATAGTACACTACACACACAAACACACCTATCAAAAAATTTAAACACAAATTCAACACCTAACAAAAATTAAAATAGTCACTTAAATTAAAGTCTCTCGGGTCGTTCACCCGTGAAACGAATTGGCGATTTAGCTGCTGCCGATGTATCAGCCATCTGCAGTACGCCAGTCTACGCGTTGAGTCACCAGGTACCAGAGCCTGCACTTTATGGATCCGATATGGACGTTGCTTGTCCTTTCGAAGGACTTTGTGCACAGCCCAAGGTGAAACACGAGGTCCGTTATTACGCCTTACAAGTTTTGCAGCAGTACGGGTTCCCAAACGCGGATTTCGACGGACAACATCTAAAATCGCCTGCTAAGAACGAGCACGGATTGTCCTTCCAGCACCTTCCTGACGCGGCACAATAGGTAAATTTTCTAAAACACGCTGATATGCCCGTGTGATAGTACGGCTATCAGCTGGATGTCGATCATTTGGGTGTCTTTGAACATAGAGCCTAAATGCCAACGACGCGTTTTCTCTAGCTTCACCCAAGCAAATTAACATCTGGCCATATTCGCGAGCACTAAACGTTTTATTACGCCGATTCATGACGATACCACAAAACACAAAAACACACAACTCAACTGAACGCAATACACAGTCCCGAACTCTCGACAGTTGAAAGAAAACGAAATAGACGTCCAGAGCGCACCAGCAATCGCGGCAAACTCAAATGGCGGCTCAGTGCCTCAGTGGCTGACGGTTTCGTTTGTCGGCAAACCTTTGAGAGTGTGTGTGACACGTGTAGCAATTAGGGCTGCCCACATGGTATGAAATTAAACATTTTTATTTCGGTAATAGTAAGTACGTTAGTCGAGGTGCCCATGGCGCAGTAGTTACAGTGGTCGGCCTGCGATTGAGATAAACATGAAGAACTAGGTATAGAAAAATAATCGTATCGTAATCGGATGATAAACATTGTTATTAACCGCTATCTTTTGTAACTTTTACTCATGGTTCTGCTTCCAAGTTTAAACCTAGTACCTGTCAATCCCCAAGCAGCACGCGCGCGATTTTGCACCATTTTCTAAACACTAAACAAACGTCGGCGTTCGCATAGATTATAAATTAAGTTTTTTTTTTATAGGGTATTTATTCAAGAACGTAAATAAGAAGTTTTTCTGATAGTATGTAAAAATCGAAAATAAGCAAAGCTTTTCGTAACTACACGCGCGTACGCCGGCTTTCGCTCAGGGATTGACAGGTTAAAGAATGTGAATCTGGCAGTATTAACACGATGTTTTTATGTTTTATGTACCACTAAATTGTCTAAAGCAAACAATTTACATTACTGTAATGCAACGCGTGTGTACAGTTCGGGTAGCTTCGTAATTGATACTGTAGATCATTAACGATTTAAAATAAGGTTTTTGGAATTAATAAATAATAAAGTAATCATACTCCTGAGTATCTAATTATTATTAAAGCATTTTACATAAAGAAAATAAAATTACAAGTATTAAATTCCGTACGCGGTACAACCCTAGCAGTGTCGGCGCGTAAGCAAAGGCGTACCACACAAAAGGAGCGAGCGAGCGAGCGGTATGCTGTCTCTGTCTGTCGTAGGCACTACGAGGCCAGCAAACTTTTACAGCTAACAGCTGATTCCGCGCGGGTTGTATGAATTTTCTTTTACGATTACATTGCCGAATTTAAGTTTTTTTTGCTTTTTTTCACAAAAATTGTGTTTTTATGGCTGGATTTTGTTGTAACAAATGAATAGAACAGAAATCTAGTTGAAAAACGGTCGGAAAATTCGACAATTTTCCTGAAGAAAATTCCAACATTTTTCAGTCATAATCATGGTCATGAAGCTACTGTTTCAGTTTTTGCCAACCTGTCAATTACACGGTGTATAATAACATGAAAGTTCTTAAACATTATGGGAAATTATTTTAATTACGAATTATATAAAAACTCAAAATAATATTATTGCTGCACTTTGTTAATGATAAAATAATTCTGTTCATTATAAATTAACTTATTCGATAACTCCTTAGGATTGGATAAATGATGTCTAGAGCTTCATTGATTTCACCTCTCGTTTTGCCACCTGGAATAAAATGAAAAAACAAAATTTAGAGTACAGTACGACCGACGGATCTTGGCGAACTTTGCACAGAAGGCTGCGCACAAACGTTTATAAAATTATGTTGCTATCTAGTTATTATTTATGTACAAACTCTGTTCATCCCTAGTGGACTTTCTTGTTGCTTCCAGGGGCCCAAGTCTGCTATTTTTATAAATTCGCAATTCCAACACGATTCCATTGTCATTTTGCTAAAAGTTCGTAATCTGCAAATCCGATCATTGGTCGGTATGTGGTTTTTTAGCTGTCAAAGTCAAAATGACATTACTGCTTACTGTTTATTTAGAGCGACTGCCGGCCGGCGTTTTCAGTGTTTTGTTGTTTTTATTGTATCAGTGTTTGGTTTTTGTTATGATATAAGGTAGACATTCATTTGTCATTCTCATTATGTAGGTAAGTACAAGATTACTATTCTATGCCATTTCTCTCAATGGAGTGTCGGTGGTTGATCATTGGAGTCGCCATTATATTAGTAGATTATCAAACTTGTCAAAATCAACTATTATGAAATCAATGATAGACCTTTCTGACACTATTGTAATAGCAGACTTGAGACCCAGTCCTGTGGCCTGAGCCTGACCAACAAAAACTAAAAAAAATCAATTTGAACTAGTAGTTTCTGAGATACCTACTAACCGAACTAAGTCTAAAAACGTTAACTTTTTTCATAAAAAAAAGGGAAAGTTCCGTACAAACTTATTAAGAAAACAGTTCAGTTCTCAAAGATTTTTCCGAATTGCAAAATAGTATATTTTGATACAAGTGCAGAAAGTTTGTCATTTCGACCAAGGCGGAATTCGCACGAGCCGGAGGCGAGTGTATTATGGAGCCGAAGGCTGCAGTGATAAATTTTTACGTGTATCAAACGACGTTTTTCAATACACTTACGAAGAAATACTTTCTCTGACAATTACGACGCATTTTTGTTCATTTTATAATGAAGAAAAACTTCCAAACTTGCCATACATTTTAGTTTTATTTTAGATCAGCAGCAGCAGGCTACCGCAAGTATTTTTTTACCTTAATAACAATATCTGGCGGCACGGCGGCGTAGCATCGAAAGAATTCTCTTCAACATAAATCATAAATTCAACATTTTTTCAGAAATAACACAAATAAATATTGTAGGTATGCATGTTGAAGGACAAGCAAAGGTATAAAACTGTTACACATCCTAATATTAATAAAAACAGATTCAAATATTTTTGAATTTAGAACACCGATAAATATGTTAATTTGTTGATCAAGTCCGGACGCGAAGCAGAAAGAATTTCGTACGTTGACGTATTATTACCTGTCTGTGTCACTCCCGTGTAAATATAATGCATCTCGCTCGCACAGATGCAATGGCCTTTGTCGTCAGGGATTGTAAACCCTTTATTGTTAACTTTTTACTGATAATGTAAGTTTTGTTCTTTTTTGAATGTGCATTTTTTTGGTTTGCTTTTAGTCACTACAAAAAATCCTTGACGAAATTCATAATTTTTAAATAATGAACAGAGGTCGGAGTAGGTAGATTGATTTAAGGTCGTTGACGTCAAACGTAGAGGAAAATATGGATATGCCTCCAAAATACCGGAACTTCATATTTTGTGATATTCATTCCGGAATTTTGAAATTAACATGAATTTTTGTTTAAGGTGAAAAACGTATTAATAATATCAATCTACGCTGCCAGTGTTAGCTAATGGTGAAAGAAATCAGTATTTTATTTTATATAAAAAATACCTTGGAATAGTTACACCGTATTTTGTCCGTTACTGTTGAATTAGAAATGACGCTTTATTTTATTTTTGTCCATAATTCCAATCCCGGAACTTTTTCCGGTACTTCCCGCACATTATGGATAAAATGGTTTTTCCATATTATAATATCTTGACGCAAGTATATAAAATCAATCTATCTACTCAGACCTCTGATAATGAATGACAATAATAATTTTTATTTTATTATCATATTTCTACCGAATTAGTAGTTTTAACTCGATTTTTAAATTGTTATAATATAAAATGTAAATAAATAACACTACTTTACAAAATTTTTTACTAGATGAAACCAATGACAATCGGTACGGTAACTAACACATAGTCGGATATTGAAGTAAAAAAAATTGGGACCTCAAAATTTTGAATATTTTTTTTTTTTAATTTCGGTTTTCTTACATGTTTAAGGCCTTAAAAATCATAATTGGCACAAATTACTTTTTTAAATACTGATTAATGTCAGTTTCTCTTGAGATACTCCATTAGTAATCGGCTAATATATTTAAATAATAAAATTTATTTATTGTTTACAAGGACCAGATTACACAAATGGATATAATAGGCACATATATGAGTAAAACAAGAATCTAGTAAGCGGGTGAAGCACTGTACTCCTAAATAGGCTACAAAGCAACCTGAGCTTAGGAGAGACAGGACCGATCCCGATTATACAATATAAATATGGAGGTCTTATATGGCGCAAGACGTGGTACATTTTATAATTAGGTACATAATCCCAGTAACAATAACATGCATGCAGACAAATAAAGAGAAATGTAAGACGAATCAGTAAATTTCTTGTGTGGGTGTGTGTGTAGTGTGTATTTGTGTGTGTATGTGTTTGTATATGGATGTATATGGATGTCTTATGTGTGTGTCCAATAAATGGGTCGAGTGTGTGTAAAATAGGTGTGTGTCTGTGTGTGTGCGCGAGTGTGCGTGTGTTTGTCACGAAAGAAAAGATTCTGTTTCCTCGTACGTTTTTTCTAATAGAAAAGAGCGGACTGCTGACTTACATTCATGGTCAGGTAAAGAGTATATGGGAATATTAGCATTAATTTTGTTGTACAAGAAGGGACCAAGGTAAAAGAAAAAAATTTTTGTAAAAGAGTAACGGGTCTGTGGAAGGGTACAAATTAAATCTTTACGACGCTTGTTAAGTGTAACAAACGGAGTTAAATGATGTTGAAACAAGATCGTTTGGAACATAAACAGCTGCCGTACATTCAAAACATTGCAATCCTTATATAAGGTGTTAAAAAATTAACTGCAAGAAAAGTAAGAACTGGTTTAGAATTACAAATAAAAAAAATTGGCGAAAAAAAGATTTTTACATAACAACCCGTTTCGGAGATATGCAATATTTTCATTTCACACAAAATTATTGAATATGCGCACTGTACCACATCACGTGCGTCGGCGCGGCCGCCCCGCCGTTGGTACGCGTGAGTCATTCACCCCTGTGACACGACACGCGACGGCGCAAATTCGTAAACAGCTGATTCTAATTTTTCCATCACATTTCTCAGACTTTGGACTGGCATATTATCGAGCTTACTTACAAATAGCATATTTTATTATACCTATAGGACTATTAAAAGCACTGGTAGACTGCTAGGATTGTTTGGACAGCAGGCACTCGTCGTTGCTCACCATACAGTTCACGGTAACGGTTACGTGCCGCAGCTAAACTTTGACCAGTCGTAATGTTGCACACTACCATATCTAAGTACTCTCGATTGGAATACGTAAACGGCATTATTAAAAGCACGAAACTGCACGAACGCACGTATTCGCCGTAATGACACAAGAAAACACCCTTACCGCGCGACGGATTTCGGACAACTAAGGGTCGGGAGGGGTAGAGAGAGCTGCGGGAAGAGTAGCGGGCGGCGGGGGAACCGCTAGCAAGCCACTCGCGCGCGGTACGATGGCGGCCCAAGCCGCAAGCGCAGCCCTGGGTACAGCGCACAAAAAAATATTATACTAAATTATTTTATTTATGTGAAAATATAAAAACGCTCAAAAAAAATTTTTTTTTTTGGTGTGTTCGTTTTTCGATGGCGAGTAAGTGGACAAAATTCTTGCAGTAAATTTTTTAACACCTTATATAACTGAGTGGTGGAAAATAATATTGGTCGAAAAGTCGCAACCTTTAATATTGCTCTGTGTGCAATCTCTAAAGGAAGCAATGTGGTTTTGGAGGCCCAACCCCAGCAAGAAATTCCGTAAGATATAACTGACTGACAAAGTGCGTAGTAGACAGTGCGGATAATAAATTGGTTAGCTACAAGTCTAAGTGTTTTAAAAATGTATATCAACTTACGCACTCTGCTCGATAATGCTTCCACATGGGGTTTAAAGTTTAGATTACTGTCTAAAATTATGCCCAAGTATCTAATATTATTTACAGACTCTATTTGAGCGCAGTTACAATTTTGCCTAATTTGTGTGCGACATGTGTGAGCTTTGAGCGTTATACAATTTTTTGGCTAGGACGTTGAGCTAATAGAAAATGTAACAAATTTAGTTTTGCTTGTATTTAGTGTTAGGGTGTGAGCCGTAAGCCAGTCAGGAGTGGAGTTATCGCGAAGCCGGGGCGCCCCGTCGAACTAGCGACGCGTGGGGTTGCGACTGTCGTGGAGAGGATCGAGCAGTTGGGACTCGAGGTGGCATTGCACAAGTCCGAGGCCATGTGCTTTCACGGCCCTCGGAACGCGCCACCTCCGGATTCCCAATTAACGGTAGGAGGAGTTCACATCGGCGTCGGGTCGACGATGAAGTACCTGGGAATCGTCCTCGACAGCCGGTGCAACTTCGAGGCGCACTTCCGACGTTTGGCTCCCCAACTTAATCGGACTGGGGCTGCCCTCAAGCGGCTCCTGCCGAACCTGGGGGGTCCAGACGCCTCCTGCCGGATGCTCTACGCTGGTATCGTTCGGTCCATGGCCCTTTACGGGGCGCCGGTGTGGGCGCCGTCGCTGCGCAGGCGACCGGCGGCCCTGCTGAACCCCTGCCAGAGGGTCATGGCCATACGGATGATTCGGGGATACCGCACGGTATCCCGCGAAGTGGCCTGCCAACATGGGATCTGGAAGCAACAGTCCTTGCACGCATGCACGATCTGCGCGTGGAGATGCAACGCCGGGGCGAATCCCCGCTGGTCGCGGCTTGGCGGACAGAGTTCCGGCGGGATCTCATGGTGAAATGGCGAGAACGACTGTCGCAACCCTGTGCTGGGCACGCCACGATGCCCACGATCGAGGCGGTAAGGCCCCTCTTTGAGGCGTGGCTGGAAAAACCTCACGGCGTCGTAACCTTCCGCATGGCGCAGGTACTAACCGAACAAGGCAAGTTCGGGCCGTACCTGTACAAGATCCGTGCGGAGGTGACGCCCGAGTGTCGCCACTATGCGGAACGCCCGGTGGACACGGTGGAGCACACGGTAGAGGTGTGCCCCGCTTGGGAAGAGCACCGCCGTGTCCTCGTGAGGGCGATCGGTAGCAATGATCTCTCGCGCCGGGGCTTGGTTCAGGCCATGCTCCGGAGCGAGGAGGAGTGGCAGGCGATCGCCTCCTTCTGCGAAGCAGTAATGCTAGCAAAGGAGGAGGCCGACCGCATCAGTCAACGGCGCTCACGCCGCAGCCGCCGCCGTAATTCCGATCCAAATTTCCGGCCACCGTAGGCGCGGGCTTGCGGACGGCGGGCAATGGGTAGCTCGCTGTCCGTTTGTCCGGTAACAGACCGGACCGAGTCCAAGGCGTTTACGGCGCGCACTGTTCCCGTGCGCCTCAAGGAGTTGTCAGGAACAGGGTAGGTTTTTAGTCAGTAAGAGTCTGACACTATTTCCCGCCCCACCCAAGGGCGGGATTTGTCATTGGATGTTTTTACCTACCATAAAAAAATAAAAAAGTCAAGAGTGAAGTTAAGACCCTTTTGTGCCATAAATTGAAGTTCTGACCAGGAGTCTGCGTAAAAAGTTATAGCAGTGTCGTCGGCATAAGTAACAATATTAGAATTTGGAATATTGAAATTGCAGAGGTCGTTGATAAAAACAAGAAATAATGTAGGCCCAAGAATACTCCCTTGTGGCACCTCATACTCAATAGCAAGCTCGTCACTTACGTGGTTCCCTATTTTAACCACTTGTGTTCGACCTGTGAGGTAACTTTTGAAAAATGTTAGTTGTGACCCTCTGACACCTATATTTTCGAGTTTTTGTAAAAGGGTTTTGGTGGGAACGGTGTCAAACGCTTTCGCGAGATCTATAAACACTGTTAGTACTTTTTTATTGTTATTAAGATTAGAAACAATAAAATTAGTCAATTCGTGAATGGCATCTGAGGTGGACTTTTTTATGCGGAAACCAAATTGTTGTGGTGAAATAAGATTAAAGTGCTCTAAATAGTCTCTCAGTCTCTTATTAATGATGCGTTCCATTACTTTAGAAAGAGCACTCAGCACTGCAATAGGTCGATAGTTGTTAACTACGTTCCCATCGCCACCCTTGAAGATGGGATGAATAATAGCTCTTTTGAAAGAAGTGGGAAAGACGGAGGTCTGAAATGAGAGATTAAAAATATGAGATAAAATGGGTGCCAGAGTAGCTGAGTACCTTTTCAGTATGGTAGATGAGATCCCATCCCAGCCAGTCACTGCGGTAGATCTTAAACTATTAATAGTTTTCAGGATCTCGTCACTGTCAGTTTCTTCGAGGACAAAATAAGACAAGCTGATGTGAGACTGTGTCGAGGTCGTTTGTGTTTGATGTACAGAAGTTTTAATGATTTTATTCCCGAGCTCTTTACCAATGTTGACAAAAAAATCATTAACTTTGTTACAGGAAACAGTATGTGAGTGTGAATGAAGTAATTGAGTAGATGAATGCTTTGCTTTGTTAGTGTAAGTTATGTTTTTTATTATGGTCCAGAGTGCCTTAGTATTTTTACCTGCATTCTTTAGTTGTTCGCTGTCATATTGCCTTTTAGCTTTTTTTAGAAGTTTAGTGCAGAAATTTCTGTAGCGTTTATAGGTTACAATGAGAACTTCGTTGTTTGGTGACAATTTAAGTTTTTTGTGCAGAGCATCTCTGTTGCGGATACATCTCAACAAACCTGGAGTTATCCAAGGTTTGAGTATCCTTTTTTTCGCTGGCTGTTTCGACGTGATTGAGTTCTCAGATATAGCTTTAGATATTATATTTACTAGATTAATTCAAAATTTTGGGTGCGTTTTTTTAGTTTTGATGCATGCTAAGGAGGAGTAGTGGTCTGTTATGGTGGATTCGAAAACGAAAGTGATTGCGGGACGGTTTATTCGCACAAAAGTGTGGTCGAGGCAGTTGTTACCTCTTGTAGGTAGAGTGTGTGCAGGGAGAAAGCAATGGAATGCAAGACAATTCAAGTAGTTTTGGGAGCGAGTATTCAAAGGTGACCCAATGTCAATATTAATGTCGCCAGTGAGAACAACAGATTTAAATTCACGTAGTGTTGGAAGTATGTCATTTAGCGCACGCAAAAAGCTGTCTATATTATCAGTAGATGGTGAGCGGTAAACGCAAAGAAGTGCTATATCGTTTTGAGTCTTTATGATCATCCCAGACGCTGAGTTACCAAAGTCTGGTTCTTCTACCGTGGGGTTAAGAAACGATTTCGTGTAGACAATTACACCGTCACTCTGGTTAATATGTTTAGTGGTTTTGTGACTGGTGAAACCGTCTATTTCAGGAATTAGTTGATTTCTCAGGCAGGGTAACCAGCATTCTGTTAGGATCAAGACTTCACAGTCAAAAGAAAAGAGATTTAGAAATGCTTGCAAGCTTAAAAAGTTACAATTAATAGACCTAATGTTTTGACAAAACGTTTTTAAATAGTCGTTAGGGTTACCTAACAGTTGATTTGCTTGTGATGGTGTGCAGGTATGTGCTTCAGAAACAGAAGTTTCATCCAAATTGTTCAAAAATGTTAAGACGTTATCAGTCATGGTGTTTGGTTTTTGTTAGGGTTATACAGTTGACTAATGCAATGACCGGGTTTTGGATGAAAGGCCTGGATATTAAAGCACGGATTGAAAGCACGTATGAGATATTTTGAAAGAAAAGTGAGCGTGTTGTGTGTAATTTGGACTGACATAGTATGTAGTATGGATTGTGAGTGAATGTGTCTAGAATGTGTGTTAAACATGAATAATTGTACTGAGTGTGCTGTGTGTTTATATAGTGTGTGTGAGGAATGGATGCTTTCATCAATATAGGTAGTGGTTATAATAATAATCCCAGAAAAAACATAACAACAATAAAAAACTAAAAATACTAAACTCTGATTAAGCAAAACTAGTCATATAACTTTAGGTGTAGATAAGTTGTTTAGTTGTTGTTCGCTTCTAATAACAATGGATGGGCTCTCGGGATTTTTCTTTAACAGGATGCGACCATCTGAGGTCCAGCAATACGAGTACTCGTTGGCTTTCGCGTAGGCACGGGCCAGATAGAAAAGTCGCTTTGAATACGCAGTTAGTTGCTCTGTAACGTAGATTGGCGTTGTTGGTTTTTCGTAACCCAAGTGAGAGGAGTTTATTTTATTGTTAGGATTACGCCTGTTATATTCCTTAATTGCGGTTAAAAACTCGCACTTTAAGAGGGTGTTCGCAAATTCAACCGTCAGCGATGAAGTTGTGCTATCTTTTTTTGAAGGTTGCCGCTGTACGTCGCGTATGTCGGAGGATTGCAAATTCATTTCAATGTAACTTTATAACTTTAGAAGTGAGGTATATAGCATCTTTTTGGTTTCTTTAGACTGTTTTGGGATATTGCGAAGCTCGACACACGTTTTAACAATGCTGCGGTCAAGCGACTCCACTTTCTCTTCGAGTGCAGTTAGTTTAATACTATATTTATATCCCAGAAACCTTAATTCCTCTCTCCATAGGACTTTAAATTCTGAGGAGGAGTTCGCTTTGTTCACCACTTACGCTTCCAAGGTTTTCAGGAAAAATATTGAAGTGCGAATGTAAAAAACACATTTTTAATGACAGGTTGAGATATTTAATCTATAAATTAGATAAAATTTCTTCATAGTCCTTAGTATTTATTAATTTTACAATTTATGTACACACAATAAAACAGAAAAGACAACACATAATAAATAATAGTACAAAGGTACTGCTTATTTCCAAAGAAATTTCTTAGTTTTATTTTTGCCCAAGAAAGCAGTTACTGGTATTCAACAGTCGATAAGTAGCAATCAAATTGTTATTCTTCAATTTATTTATTTTTTTAATTTGGTGTCTTTAAAGATTCGTTCTTCAAGTTTAGCATCATAGAGTTTAGGATAGACGGTTTTTAAATATGTAAAAGTCTATGTCCTTTATTTTATTTTTTGTAGTTGAACTCAAGCAATACGGGTAAGGAACGCAAACCTATTTTATTCCCTGCAACCCAGTCAGTTAATATGCTTCTGCAATTTTCATATATTACTTTAGGAACCCATTTTGAAAATACGTCTATTTTATTGTTTCAGTAATTGGTGTCTTTGTGTTTTTCAAAATAATTTTACCACAAACAGCAAAAGTTATTCGAATTTAATTAAAAAGAGTTAAGGAAATTTAAAAAAAAATTAAGTATCCGATTGTGCTAATTAAACGAAACAATAACAATTAATTTACACGCGATACTCCGAAGAAAATTGTTTCAACTTCTTGTAGGTATATTTAAAAAAGTTGACGTGATAAAAATATTTCACATACTACTCGTATTTTAAGATAAGAACGTTAGAGTAAGTTTAAGTTCAGTATAAATTTGCGAACGGGTAAACGAAAAAAAAAAAAATATTTTGTAATTTAATTTATATTATATACTTAATAACAATAATTTATTTCATAGATTAGTCATTTTTTCTCCTTCAAATGTTTAATGTAAAACGCACTTAATATAAAAATGTTTGTGACCACTGTCAGTAGGCCCAAAGGTCATTGTACGCAATTCTTCCTGCTACGCGACCGGACTTTAGTAACAAATTATTGTGTAAGTAAGGTTTATTTATTTTATTCGGTTCAAGAACACAATTTAAGTTTTTTAATAAATAAATGCCTTGTTGAACCCAATCGTAGTGCAATAAGAGGCAGTTTTCGAGTAAGTGTATTGAAAAAGTTTTTTTTAGTGACGTAACAGATTCAGATTTTTTCCTACACCTGTGCTACGAGATCTTGCTTCATGCCAAATTTCAGGATTCTAGGTCAACGGGAAGTACCTTGAGAGTGTCGAAATATACGTTTTTTGCGACATAAACGGCCATATGCTTTTTTCACAGCTTCAAGGGACTGCAGAGCTGACTAAGTGGTATTAATTTCAACTCAATACCTCTTTGCGTTCCCGAGATAAAGGGTCTTAACAGACAGACGGACGACAAAGTGATCCAATATATGGGTATCGTTTTTATCTTTTGTGTTCCGGAACCCTAAAAATAAACATGATTATGTTTAACTAATAATTTATTAGTTATACATAATCATATCTTTTTTTTTAAGTTTCATCCACAGTAACTGTAATCTGAGGTTTGGATGATTTTAATGCCTCAGGCACTGTACTGTAACTGCTAATTGGAGAAATGTCAGTAGTTCCGATTTTCCTAAATAAAGCAAATCGTAAGCTAACCGTCTGATTGTCATTTTAACTTGCCTAGGTATAAACAAGGTTGTTGTTTAATTAAATCATTATAATCAATAATGATTTAATTAAATAACAACCGGCTACAATCTAGTATTACCTACGTATGACGAGTTAATGTTAGAATCTGGACTACTACAAATATCGTTTTAACACGTACCTACTTATTTTTTTTCTTGCGTTAGGAAAATCACTTAAAAGATGAATCACAAAAAACCGAGCAACAATAAATTATACCCGTGCACTAAAATTATAGAATTAAAATTTTCTTTCAAAGTTTGTTTTCCCTTTCCCGGAAGCTATATTCAATATCGGACCAATTGGTTTTGAGGTCGAAAATTGTTAGAACAGCTATCGTAGCGGAAGATCGGACGAAGTCCCAGTAAGCATACGGGTAGTACGGGAGTACACAAATATCTATTTATGAATTTTATGTATACTTTACCTGTAAATACTATCTTGCCATTGACAAATATTAACAAAACGACTCGAGGTCGTACCATTCTGTACACTAGACCAGGAAATAATTCAGGTTCATAAGATGCAAATTGGCCATGTGCTTGTTGCAGTGCCTCCAGTCTGATTGGAAACCTTAAATCAGCGGTAGCTATAAAGTTTTGGATTTTGAAGTCCAAAAACTTAGCCTGTAAGAAAAAAAAAAACAACATAATATCTAGTCCTCTGGTATATGCGTACAAACCTTAGAATCACAAAATTCAGAGAACACTGCACACACACTTAGTTTACTAATAGCCCACCATAGACAAAGTTTGTCGCGGCTTGGCGGACAGAGTTACGGGGGGATCTCATGGTGAAATGGCGAGAACGACTGTCGCAACCCTGTGCTGGGCACGCCACGATGCCCACGATCGAGGCGGTAAGGCCCCTCTTTGAGGTGTGGTTGGAAAGACCTCACGGCGTCGTAACCTTCCGCAAGGCGCAGGTACTAACCGAACATGGCAAGTTCGGGCTGTACCTGTACAAGACCCCGAGCCCGGGTGTCGCCACTGTGCGGAACGTCCGGTGGTCATGGTGGAGCACACGGTAGAGGTGTGCCCCGCTTGGGAAGAGCATCGCCGTGTCCTCGTGAGGGCGATCGGTAGCAATGATCTCTCGCGCCGGGGCTTGGTTCAGGCCATGCTCCGGAGCGAAGAGGAGTGGCAGGCGGTCGCCTCCTTCTGCGAAGCAGCAATGCTAGCAAAGGAGGAGGCCGACCGCATCAGGCAACGGCGCTCACGCCGCAGCCGCCGCCGTACGTCCGATCCAAATTTCCGGCCACCGCAGGCGCGGGCTTGCGGACGGCGGGCAATGGGTAGCTCGCTGTCCGTTTGTCCGGTAACAGACCGGACCGAATCCAAGGCGTTTACGGCGCGCACTGTTCCCGTGCGCCTCAAGGAGTTGTCAGCAAACCGTAGGGGCCCAGTAGGATCGAGGCCTAGTCTGGGGCTCTGGGGAGGTATGAAAATGCATACCAGGGCCCCGGATCCAAGGCAGGGAAGGAACAGGGTAGGTTTTTAGTCAGTAAGAGTCTGACACTATTTCCCGCTCCGCCCAAGGGCGGGATTTGTCATTGGATGATTTTACCTACCATAAAAAAAAAAAATAAAAAAAAACCATAGACAAAGTGCAAAAACCAAATTCCGATAAACAGATTATGAAACCTAGTTCTGTTCCCAGATGTAGGTATTTTATGATAGTTTTTTTTTTTATATGTAGAAGAAGGTACATACAGGATATCCAAGTTTTTGAATAATTCGGGCAAATTTTCTAGCAGCTATATAGGAATCATGTTCATTTCTCAGCCCAGTACAGAGTACTTTTCCTGATCTGAAAAGAAAAATCTTTTAAATAATTGTTTAGTGCTAAGTGCTTCATCAGTGTCTTAGCACACTTTGATATGCTTGGGAGTTCCAAGAGGCTGTCTGCGACTTAATACCTCTTTCAATGAATTTCCAAGAGATATTATTTATATAGCGGATAACACTAGTTTACAAAAAAAAAATTGTCTTTTGAATAAAACATAATATATTTTTTTACCTAAACACCAGTGCTGTAGCTCTTGGGTCGATTATTTTCATAACTACACCATGAAACCTTGCTGGATTGTATTCAGAAAATCGGGTTCTACAGTAAATATCCAATAGTTTTAATTCACAACCTAAATGTATAGTTGATACGCAGTTTCTGTAACAAAAAGAAGACCTGATCAACCAAAGCCATTTAATTTTTATATTACTGTATAGTTTCAAGAAGTTCTGCAAGAAAAAAATTTTTTTTTCCACAACAATCATGATGAAACTGGTATTAAAAGGTAGTTAATTGCTCTTACTATTACTTTTTGTGTCAACCGCAATAAGAGACATTTTTCCCCCTAATTTTCTCAACCATAAAATGGTGACAGGGTGACTTCACCACTAATGCTGTATTCCCTTTGATATTAATACTAAAGAAACACCTTTCACTTGGGTATAGCATATGTGGCAATCAAATCATACAGTCCTTACTCACCAACAAATACTTTTGACTGTTTAAATATTTTACTTTATAAGTTGGTTACTTACTGAACTTTTATGCTGTTCTTAGCTTGATCTGTTCCACTCACCATTGGGGTGATAGCAGTCATTGCACTGTGGGGATTGATGGCTTGAGGAGTAAAATGACTATGGGTTGGTGTAAGTGCCACTTCCCCAGCAATATGAGACTGTGAAGTTGGCATTGCAGGAGTAGCCAGTGAAGAGC
This sequence comes from Leucania comma, assembly GCA_958295575.1. NCBI lineage: Eukaryota > Metazoa > Arthropoda > Insecta > Lepidoptera > Noctuidae > Leucania > Leucania comma. The sequence continues at coordinate 11,813,509 of OY282469.1, forward strand.
CACTAGTTCCACAGTGGACAGGAGTATGATTAATATTTGTACTGTTTCCATTGTTTGTATGACCCATCTGATTTGAAACTCTGCTAATAACAGAAACTCTATTATTTGAAAAGACATCTTCTGTGTCATCTTGCAAATTATTGTCTTGTTTTTTCCCAGCGGTTACTTCATTGCCAGTCTCCATCTAATAAGCAAAGATATTTCTTTATTATTGATACTGAATTATTAAAGCATTAGAGTTCTTTTTTTCGAAAAGGATAAAACAATGTATGTAGGAACGTAGGATAAAACTATGTGTATTTATATAACAATATTAGTATATTTGTATTTACATGTTATATTATTTCATTGTCAATTACTGGGTTTGTACTCATTTTCCTATCACTATTTGAAATGGTGTCTAAATCTAAATTTTTCTAACTCACCTCTTGGAGATATGCTGGAAGAGATTTCTTTAGAAATACCTAAGCATCACTTCTGTACTTATTTTTCTTTTTCCCTTTTCTTTTATTTTTGTGTTTAAATACATAGTTAAAATAAATGTCTATCATACCTACAAGTAAAAATCCCTCATAATAAAGTTCAAACTTTATAGTTTATTTACCTCATCGTTCAATTTAGTTGACCAGTCAGGTGTAGGAACACACGGTGTTTTCTTCTCAATATTTTGAACCGACATTTGTAGCCTGACCTGAGTAAAATGAAATAGAAGAGTTAATTTTATAATTGTTTCAAAAAGTTGAACTAATAAATTAACGGAAATATCTATTTCGTACCCAAAAAGAATTTTAAAGCACTACGTTTAATATCGGCTGGTATCGGCCAGCAGTCTGGTGTAATGTGTAAAAAATGAACCATCTCAAATGCACAGATTACGGAGAGATACTACGTATCTCAAATGTATGGCGTTTGCGCTAATTTTAATGGCGGCCAAAATGGCGGCTATCGCTGTCTTGCTCTAACATCTATTCGAGTCTGTCGCAGCTTTATAGCCGCCATATTCATCTTTTGCTTGTCAAGAAGTGAATGTAAACAAAATTTGATTTTCGTTTTTACAACTGTTTCGTGAATTTTAATCGGCTATTATTTATTGTAACTACTATCTATTATTTATTTGTGTACCCGTCTGAATTAATCTGAAAATATGCATTATAAAATCTGTGAAATATGTGGTCTAAGAGCCGGCCGGTCAGATGGTGAACAAGCAGCGAATAATTATCAAAGAGAATATAAGCACTACGTTTAGTAAGCACTACGTTTAAGAGACGGGACACCCATAAAAAAAAATGCTCAACACGAAATGTCAAAACGTGTACTAAGATTCAAAACCAACTTTGACATAGATGACCAAATACATGACGTACGGGGGCTGCCAACATAACGGCCGAAATAGTGATGTAGTGATGTATCTAGGTGCTCATGATAATTTTTTATCGATAGTTTTATTTAAAAAAAATATAGATCCCTTTTTTGGATCTGAATAAAGGTCTATTTACGCCAACGTTATCCATCAGTTTAACTAAGAATAAGTGGAATATTCCGTATCAAAAAACAAAACCTAAGGTTTCATTAATTGATATTCCACTTACCAGCGAATTTACGTTGGCGCAAATGAGGTTAATTATGAGGTTTCAAAGGTGGGGTGGGGGTGTGGTTAAAGCTAAAAGAAACACCATTTTACGGATTTTAATAATAACAGTTTATTCTCTTTTTCTTTAATATGGTTAAACAAATACAGAAACTATAACCTATATGCCTATTCTCTATCTCTATAATGCATAAACCTTAAAAAAGTATCATTTTCTTGCTTTATTATTTCTGATTCTGATCTTAATTAGATCTGTAATTGTAAATATAACAAAGTTTACATGAATGATGCTCTAATGAAGAATCTTACCTTTGCGTTTAAAGTCGAATCAGTATCAGTTTTGCCAATGTGTAGAAGAAATCCATTCTTCTCCCTATGGTTCTGCAGTAACTCCCACAGAATGAATTGCAGATTTTTTTAGTTGTGTCTTCGTAAAATCCTTGGCAGAAAGTGTTTGCCACAAACGTGTTTTAATTGGTGGAGCTTTTTAATGGGTACGTCCAATCCAATGTTTACATCTAGAAGAAAAAATGTGTTGCATTACTTATTGATAGCATTTTATATAATTCAAATTCAAATTCAAATATTTATTTTTCGGACATCATGGTCCAATGGTTAGTATACATGAGACTTAAACACTATTGTTAGTAATAAATATAAACACACTTTCTAACTAATATCTCCTCATGGCCAGGAAAACGTAATAAAAATAGCCCCATGAGATTCGTAAAAAAAAGAAGAATGACCCTGTGCTGAGACACCCCACCCCTGTCCAGATAACGAATAGAGAGATACCCTCTTTAATTGATCATCAGACGAACGAAATGTCTCAACACAGGAGCACGCACATCGTCGGCTATGGTTTTCAGGATGCTGTTGTGGCTTCCCCGCACCCTCCTCATAAGCGACCCAACTTTTTTTCGAACGACGGCATAAAAGTCGTCAGTTCGAGCCTGCGCGAACATTTCGGAGGCACTGCAGAAACGAGGAAGTCCCAACATCATCCTGAAGATGTTATTATATTGGACACGCAAAGTGTCCAAGGACTTTTTGGTATGGTTAACCCATAGACCACCCGTGTACAGTCCTTGACAGTATGCTTTAAACAGCGTGATCTTGACTTGGTCCGTACAGCGGGCGAATCTACGAGCCAACATGTTGCCACGGACTGACAGCGCCCTGCGCTCGCGTTCTATGTCAACATCATCTTTAAGGTCGTCGGTAAGATAATGTCCAAGATATTTAAATTGCGTTACCCTTTTCAGGTGAACTCCATTCAAAGTAATGGGTGAAACAGATTCAGGACACTTACCAGCGGCCTTAAACACCATGTACTGACTTTTTTTAACATTATAAATAAGTCCGTGTGACATGGCATACGCTTCACAAATTTTCAGCATCTCCCCAAGCGCTCCTGCAGTCGGACTCAGCAGCACCATGTCGTCCGCGTAACTAATGTTATTAACATTAACACCACCCACCCGGCAACCGACACGCATGCTGCTGAGTTCCACTATGAGTTCATTTACATACAGGCTGAAGAGCTTTGGAGACGACAACCCCCCCTGTCTCACTCCGCACTCCAGCCTGTACGGATCGGAAAGAGTGCCTGACCATTTGACACAGTTTGTCTGGTTATTGTACCAATACTTAAAGGTATTCAGCATCTCCACCGGTATACCACTATCCCCTAGCTTCCTCCAAAGCACTTCGTAAGATACAAGGTCAAAGGCCTTGGAGAGATCCAGAAAACAGGCATACACCGGTGTCTTTCGGTCTGTGTAGTACTGGACAGTGTGCTTGAGACTTAGGATTGCACTCTCCGTGGATAGTCCGGGCCGAAACCCAAACTGCGCATCATGTAGTTTAAGATACTTTTGCAAACAAGAATCAAACAAACTGTCCAACACCTTGGCTATCACGGTCGCGAGTGAGATCGGACGGTAGTTCTCCAAGTCCGAGATGTCTCCCGTCCTGTTCTTAACTATGGGCACAACTATGGTTTTCATTAGGTCAGCTGGAAGGTACGCATGACTGATGCACATAGTGAACAACAGGGACAAGACCCTCGGAAGGTGCACTCCAGCATATTTCAGATGTTCGACGCTGAGCCCGTCATGCCCAGGAGATTTGCCCTTGGTCATTCCTTTAATAAGAGCACTAACCTGACTTGCTGAGAAACGTAACAGGGGCTTCCCTCCCTGGCTGCAGGGCGCAGCGTCCACCATCGTATCAGGAATACCAAGAGCGGACTGAACTCTAAAATGGTTCCTAAACATATTAGCGACCTCGCCTGGCTCACTCACACCACCCACGCTCGTCGGGAGGCCAGGCTTAACGTCAAGCTTTTTGGTAGCTTTCCAAAATTGGCTAAAGTTTTTTGAGGCCCGACAATTCGCTATCACGTCCATTTTTATTTGGTCCTGGTTCTTTTGACACCACTTTAACTTACCTTTAAAAATCCTACGTGACTCTCGCATTTGCTCGTACACTATGCCCGCCAATGGTCGATTATGAAGAACCCACAATTGAAACTTAAGCCTGGCATCCCTACGAGCCTCCGCTACATGCTTGTTCCAGCCACACAGAATCTTTTTTCTACGTTTACCATTACAACTAGTCTTGGTCAAGATAGCCGCATCTTTCAATACCTGCACTATGCTGGCATACAACCTGTCTATGATTAACCTATGAGCATTGAGGTTACACGTCCCGTAACTGCAGTCAGTAAATTCGGATGGAAAATCGATGGTTCGCAACCCCTCCTGACATAAGTCATGATATCTACTTATTTGTGATTCATCTCTTTCCCCCCAAAGAACTGCATTCATAGGTCCATCAGAGTTACATACTTTCGGTCTAATTGCTCCTAAATCACAATCGATTTATATGGGAAGATGGTCAGACACATAAACGTCCTCTAGTATCCCTACATGTTCAACTATCTTCAACGCTGACAGGGAGACCACACAGTGGTCCAGCCACCTACTGCTGCCATGATAATGGTCCACAAATGTGTAACTACCCAAGTCGATACTTAGCCTATTCACATCTGCACATACCCACGACCTATCCAAGCAAAACTTTTCAAGCTCATTATAAAAAAGTTCTTTGGGATGAGCATTAAAATCACCCAACAACAATACTGTTTCGATATCACTGCTCTCCTCAATGGCACTAATTTCACCTAAGATATCAAAGAAAATAGGCAAATTATCGATGGAGTTCACAGGCATATATACCGAAAAGACTAGAATCTTACGTCCTCCGATTGTCGCCTTAATCGCAACTAGTCGGGGACTACTACACTCTACAACAGAAACCATCTCAAACACACCCTTCCTCCAGAGAATAGCTACCCCACCGTATGGTCTCCCTCTCAGTATACCGGCGGATGTGTCCACAGCAGATTTACCTGTATACTCATAATCATCACTAACCGTTCCCAGTAATGGAATGTCGTGATTAAGAAGCCATGTCTCCTGTAAACACACTAATACCGATATTTTACATAAACTTCTGATATCATCAATTGAATTCTTAAAAGAATGACAATTAAAGCTAGTGAATCTGCAAATATTTTTATGACTATCCATACTTAATTATACACTAGTTCGATTTCAAACTACGCTCCTGTTGACTAGGAGTGTACATAAAAGGCACGAAGCGCCTAAACGTAATGCCATCGGGCCACAATTCATCACTTAAGAAAATATCTAATTTTGTCTTAGAGACAAACAATTTGTACGCATTGTAAGTCCTTTCAGTCTTCATTTTTATTTTCTTAAGCGACACAACAACCTTTGTTTTATTCCTAATATAATTTATTATATCTTGTTCACTAGCTTCTTTACTCACATTAGAGATAAATAATGGAACTTTCACGTCCGCCGCTTTAAATTTACCGTTTGGTGATATACACGCGCGACCTTTTTGTCCTAACAGTTTGTATCTCTTGGCAGATTTAGATTTAACAACCTGCCACTCCGTATCCTCTTCTGGTATGAACACACTATTACACACTGATAACCGGTCATTTAACTCAGGTGTATGCTTTCGCTGTGTCTCCGCGGGGTTTATAGACACAGCTGTTTTGTTTATTGCGTTAGAAATAAGAAACGAAGCATCTACCGCTGCCGCCGCCAGTGCGCGTGCACTGGATAGATCACTGTTCGAATCAATCACTGCGGCCTCCGCACGTACTTTCACTGGATCTGTTGTCTTTATCACGCTGGCGTCGCAGACAGGCTGCAGACTTGTTACGCTATCTCCCTCGCTCACGCACCCAGTTACGATGCACGACACCTCCGTGGCTGGCTCGACGCGTTGACAGTTTACTGTCTCGCTCCGCTCGGCGCGTTGAAAAGGAACAGAAATAGGCTCGCTGTTATCAGAGGTAGCTGACTCATTGTGCGCACAGAGTCGGTTAGTTTGAAACGTGGATGATTGCGCTGTTTTTATGGGCATGTATTGTAATCCAATGGGACCACTATTTAACTCATAGCTATCTTGTATACCTGCTCCTCTTCTCTTGTTCACATATAACGACGATGACGGGACAGTTTCAATTATAGACGCATGTTTCAAATGTTCAACGTCTTGTTTAAGCTGTTCAAATGTATCCATCGTTACAAATTTTTCTTGCAGCATGCATACTTGATTTTGCAGCCTTGCTATGTCCTTTAACAGTCGTGTACAGTCGATGTGATCAAAGCCCACAGGAGGAACAGCATGAAGATCCTTTGCCACAAAAATAGGGAACATTTCGGAATTTGTAGCTTTCATAAGCGCAATTATATCGTCCAGATCCCTAGACATCCTTTTCTTCCCTTCCTTGCGTCTTAGTGGAATCTTTTTCACATTTGGTATGGAGTCAAATAGCAGTGATTTTGCCTTTACAATGCTCTCCACACTAAACGATGTAGTAACTAACTGGTGTATGCTTTCTTCGTCCATATAGTCCAGGACATTCACTAGAAAAGCTAACAGTTCATTAATTACAACGTTACAGTTAACGCACTTTACTAATTTCGAATCCATCGTAAACGCGGAGCGATGGTACACCGCTGTCGTATATACGCAACGCGTCCGTGCTCGGTCGAAGAGGACGGTAGACTGATATAGAGAAACCTGAAATATTTGTATTATTAAAATTAGCGCAAACTCCATACATTTGAGATGGTTCATTTTTTTCTTAGGGAGTTCTGAGAGAGTCTGGCGAAACTCCCTAAGGAAAAAATGATCTTCGCCAAATGTATGAAACGCGTACTAATTTTAATGGCGGCTATCGCTGTCTCGCTTTAACATCTATTCGATTCTGTCGCGGCCATCCATCCGCCATATTTGTCTTTAGCTTCTCAAGAGGTAAATTGTAAACAAAGTTAAATTTTTGTTTTTAATATGTGTTTCGTGAATTTTAAGCGAAAATTCCTATTAATAGGACGTTTACGTGTACCCATGTGATGATTATTAAAGAAACACGTATGAATAATTAGTGATTACTTTAATGACTTGCGAATACAAAAAGCTAGTACATGTTCACTTGATGTCACAGAGTAGAGAGAGCAAAGCTAAACTATAAAGAGGCGCGAAATTTAAATTATGAATATATTCAACACCCCCCTTGAATTCAAGCCTCAAAACAAGATATAAAGTAAACAAAATTTGTATTTAATTGAAATCTACTGAGACAATGCTTAGGAATAAGAGTTTAATGACATAATTCCAAGATTAGATCTTAAAAGTAAAAATTTATCTTTTGACAATGGTTTTGTAAGTATATCTGCATACTGACAATCACTACTAACATACTTTAATACAATTATTTTTTGATAATACTTTTCCTTAATAAAGCAATATTTAATTTCGATATGTTTACATCGTTTGTGGAAATTTATGTTTTTAATGACACTAATTGCACTTTGATTATCCAAATGAAGACACATAGAGTCTTGCTTATATTCACCCATATCACTTAGAAATTGTTTGATCCACATTGTCTCTTTGGTAGCTTCGCAGGCAGCCATAAACTCTGCCTCCGTGGTGGACAAAGCCACTGTTTGTTGCCTTTGACTGGACCATGTTACAGCTGCTCCATTTCTAATGAATACATATCCGGTGACTGAGCGACGGGTATCTTTATCATTTGCATAGTCTGCATCACAATAACCCATGACTTCTGAGATTTGTGGAGTTTTTAAGTAAGACAGTCCATAATTTTTAGTATCTTTTAAATATTTGAAGATTCTTTTTACGGCACTCCAATGAGTTTGGTTGTAACAATTAAGGAATCGACTCACCAGACTGACAGCATACATTATATCTGGTCGACTCACAATGGCCAGATGAATCAGAGAGCCCACTGCTTCTCTATATGGTATGTCCTTCTCAGGTTCTCCACTTTCTTTGTTCAGCTTCACATGAGGGTCAGCTGGAACACTATTAGAGTGGGCATTATTCATATTGAATTTGATCAAGATTTGTTCTATATATTTAGTCTGATGTATAAATATACAATCACTAAATTGTTCAATTTGCATTCCCACAAAATTGACAGGTTTGGTTAACACTTTCATTTCAAAAATTGTTTTTAACTCTTTTGTTACATCTTCTAATGCCAATACATCACTTGAGAACAGTAATCCATCATCAACATATAAACATAGATAGCATTTCTTGTTTCTGACTTTACCAACATATACACATTGGTCTGCTTTGCTGTTTACAAAACCAAATTTCTTGAGAACTGTATCAAATTTGTTATTCCAACACCTGGGAGCCTGTTTTAGCCCATAAAGTGATTTATTAAGTTTACATACCATATTGACTTCATGGAGCAGGCCTTCTGGTGGTGTCATGTATATGGTCTCTTCAAGTTGCCCATACAAGAATGCGGTCTTCACATCTATTTGAATCATTTTAAGATTGTTCTGTGCTGTAATGGAAAGTAGCAGGCGTATTGAATCATACCTGACTGTTGGTGCATAAGTTTCATGGTAGTCAATTCCCTTGGTTTGTGCATATCCTTTTGCACACAGTCTTGACTTAAACCTTGGACCTGTTGGTTCATCCTTAATTCGAAATACCCATTTACACTGTATCACTTTGGCATTCTGAGGTTTTTTAACCAATGTCCAGGTATTATTTTTCTGATGAGCTTCTAGTTCTTCACTGATGGATTCTATCCATTTATCTTTGTTGATTGAGTTCACTGCTTCTTTATATGTTTCTGGAACATTTGACAGGATCTCCTCATGCTGACTCAGGTATGCATCATCTTTTGTATCTATAACTCTTTTATTTCTAGGTCTCAAGGTTATATTGCTAGGTGGAGGAGTATTAATACTGATGTCAGGTACATACTCGCTGTCTGAAAATGATGTGTTTTCACATACTGTATCATTTGAACTTGTTGATATTGAATCTTCATTTATTTCAGCGATATTGTTCTCTTCATTAACATCGTCGTTTATTGCAGGATTCCTCTCTGATAGTTCTACAGGAACATAATCTCTATTGACTGTAGATTCTAGAAATGTAGCATCTCTGCTTTTGATCACTTTTCTGGAGTTTGGTATAATGAATCTATAGCCCTTGCTGTGATCGCAATAACCAATGAAGATCATTTTTTGTGCTTTGGGGTCCCATTTTTTACGTTTTTCTTGAGGTAGATGTACTATGGCTTCACAACCGAATATGCGTAGGTGTTTCACATTTGGTTTACGACCAGACCACATTTCTTCAGGTGTTTTGAACGACAAGGACTTGGTTGGAGAACGATTTATGACATAAGCAGCTGTATGCACTGCATCAGCCCAAAACTGTTTAGGCAAGTTGGCATTAAGTAGCATACATTTTGCTCTTTCCACTAAACTCCTGTTCATACGCTCTGCAGTCCCGTTTTGCTCAGGTGTATACGGCGTTGTTGTCTGGTGTATGATACCATTACTTTTCAAATAATCAGAGAAACTATTATTGACATATTCCAAGCCATTATCTGTTCTGAGAATTTTTATACTAGCATCAAGTTGATTTTCTACTTCATGCTTAAATTCTTTGAATTTCTCAAGAGCTTCAGATTTGTTTCGGAGGAAGTATATATAAACCTTTTTCGAATAGTCATCGATGAATGTCAGAAAGTATTTGGAACCTCCTAGCGTTTGAGTTTCCATTGGCCCACATATATCAGAGTGAACCAACTGAAGCGGGCTCTTCGCCTTTTCTCCTTCACTTTTAAAAGGTAACCGTGTCTGTTTACCTTTCTTGCAGGTCACACATGTCAGATTTTCTTTATTTGCTGAGAAAGTCACATGCTCAGTGTGTTCTGGTAATTTCTTCAAACTGTTAAAATTCAAATGTCCCATTCTCTGGTGCCACAGGAAGAAATCTTGATCTTCAACATCAGACATGCATGCATAGCCATCTCCAGGCATATTTAGCCGGTACATGTTGTTGATGATACTAGCTGTTGCTACTATTTCACCTCTATTATTCATAATAACACAACCAGTCTTGTCAAATCTTACTTGACCGCCACTTTGAATAATCTGACTCACAGACAGTAAATTTGTTGCTAGTCCGGGAACACATAATACATTGGTAAACAAAACTTTTCTTGTCTGACCTTTTTCACCATAAGTATCTAAGCTCACTTGCCCTGAGCATTGCACTAATAAAACTTTGTTGTCTGCTACTCTTATTGTTTTAGTTGTAGGAGAACATACATTCTGAAGCAGACCTCTATGCTTAGTCATGTGCGAGGAAGCACCGGAGTCCACATACCAGGCATCATCTTGTGTTGATGTTGCTACAAATACAGCGGCATACGAAGAACTATTTGATTTTTGCTGTGTGTCTTTAGCCTTAGATTTACATTCTGGACTTTTGTGGCCATATTTATTACAAGTGTAGCACCGTGGTCCTTTGGATTGTTTTTTATTGGTTTTTTGAAACTTTTTATTGACCGTAAATGCTTTGGAGTCATTTTCATATTGTCTTACATCTTGTAATAATTTTGCTTTTATAGAATCTGAAGTAATTTTCATACCTGAGCTCTCTATTGCAATAATCATTGGCTGATAAGATTCTGGTAGACCAGAGAGTAGCAATGTACCTAGCCACTCATCGTCTACTTGAAAACCAATATTTCGAAGCTTATGAGCCGTGCTCATTATTTTGCTCACATACTGCTCCACATTTTGACATCCGCTCAGTGATGTATTACACAAATCACGCAGCAGTCCAACACGGCGTGTCAACCCAGAGTCATCGAATGCTGATGACAACTTATCCCAAACTTCTTTGGCAGTGCTTGCTTCCTGAATGTGTACATAATTTGTCGGATCGACAGAAAGTATTATCTTTGTTTTTGCTTTTATATCTCGTTTTGCATCTAAAACTTGCTTAGAGTCGCATTCAATACAGTCCCACAGTTCTTCGTGTTGCAAGTAGGTTTGCATTGCGAATCGCCACGTCATGTAATTTTCACGACCAGTTAGCTTTTCAATAAATGCCATTTGATTATTAAAAGCCATTTTACTAAATTCACTGAGTTCTGATCGATAACACTTTACAAAAGTTCAACAAAACAAAAAAAAAGTCACCGGCGTCTCAAACTATGAAGAGGTTATGTTCACACTTCGACTTTTTAACACTGTTTATATGATAAGGTTTTGCACTGATTATTATCTCTGAGCTTCTCTGGGCCCATAACCTGATGATTATTAAAGAAACACGTATGAATAATTAGTGATTACTTTAATGACTTGCGAATACAAAAAGCTAGTACATGTTCACTTGATGTCACAGAGTAGAGAGAGCAAAGCTAAACTATAAAGAGGCGCGAAATTTAAATTATGAATATATTCAACACCATGTAAAGTAATCTGTTGATATGCACTATAAAATCTGTGAAATATGTGGTTTATGAGCCAGCCGGTCGGATGGTCAACAGCAAATGTTCATGGCTAAATATCCATTACATGAAGAGAGGTAAGCGTAAATAAACGTTCATTTTCAGTTCCAAGAAAAGGATTTGGTGATTTACAAATCAATTTTAATAAAAATCTGTCGAAAATCTATAAAATAACCTATCAACAGTGCTGTGTAGTGGAATTTTTATCGACAATATCGATAGTTTTATAAATTCATTATTAAAATTTACGGGTTTGTGATAAAAAAAATTGAAAATTATCTATCACTACTGCTTAACATATTTAATCGACTATCGATAATTTTATAATTTAATCTTTATTTAGTATAATCCAAATAGAACGGTCATGCTATTCGAACAACAAATACAGGTATCTCTATATGAAATGCTAATAAGTAATGGAACACATCTTTTTCTTCTAGATATAAACATTGGATTGGATGTACCCATTAAAAAGCTCCATTAATTAAAACACGTTTGTGGCAAACATTTTCAGCCAGGGATTTTACAAAGACACAATTTAAAAAATCTGCAATTCCTTCTGTGGGGCTTACTGCAGAACCTTATGGAGATTGGATTTCCTCTACACATTGGCAAAACTGATACTGATTCGACTCTTAAACGCAAAGGTAAGATTCTTCATTCGAGCATCATTCATGTAAACTTTGTTATATTTACAATTATAGACCTAATAAAGATCAGAATCAGAAATAATAAAGCAAGATAATGATACTTTTTAAGGTTTGTGCAGTATAGAGAATAGGCATATAGGTTATAGTTTCTGTACTTGTTTAACCATATTAAAGAAAAAGAGAATAAACTGTAATTATTAAAATCCGTAAAATGGTGTTTCCTTTAGCATTAACCACACCCCTACCCCACCTTTGAAACCTAATAATTAACCTCATTTCTGCCAACGTAAATTCGCTGGTAAGTGGAACATTCTTGGGTTTTATTTTTTGATATGGAATATTCCACCTAAGTAAAACTGGTGGATAACGTTGGCGTAAATAGACCTTAATTCTGATCCAAAAAAGGGACCTATATTTTTCTTTATAAAACTATCGATAAAAATCACCATGAGCACCGAGATACATCACTATTTTGGCCGTTATGTTGGTAGCCCCTTTTTTTTGTTTTTTTTTTTCTCTTGTATTTGGTCATCTATGTCAAAGTTGGTATTGAATCTTAGTATACGTTTTGACGTTTCGTGTTGAGCATTTTTTTTTCTATGGGAGTCCCGTCTCTTAAACGTAGTGCTTATATACTCTTTGATCTAAGCCTCTATTTGCTAAATTTATAACATGTTTTGTTTACAATATTATTGACAATTTAAAATAGTGATGTCTTTTTATTTAAAAAATAGTTCTTTATCGATATAAAGAACTATTTTTTTTTTAGTTTGTGTTTAGGGTCCATTAAAATATGTTGAAGAGACGATTCTGAAAATAAAACTCTAACAGAAATTAAAATAGCGAGACCTAGAACTTACCAAAACAATACATTGTCATTCGACTTGCAGTAGGTGGTGGTTATTTATTTCAGTCTGTGATTTGTTTTACTCCTAAATCCAACTGTTTAATTTGACTGACATCCAACTGAAATAATTTGGCATGTTTTTTATTTGCACAGGTTCCCTAAAAGTGAAGTGCTGCACCAGAAGTGGCTTGAAGTCATTGGGATGGAAAACATCAAACCTTGAATTAAAGCACTGTGTGTCTGTTCATTACACTTTACAGAATCATCGTTCAATAAAACCGAAAAAAAAAAAAACAATTAATTTCATATTTTTTAAATTTTCTTACCGATTTTATTCTTCCTTAAGGTTCATCAAATACTTTACTATTGTCGTTTACTTAAATTTCAATTCCAAAACCAATTCCAATGTTATAAATATAAAAAATCTGGTATCGATATCGACACATTTTCGTTTTGATTATCTAAGTGCTTCCCTAGCAATGGCCGCCATCTTTAGTGCCCTGCTATTAGTAGGTATGCATGCTTATTTTGTTGGTATTTCTGGTCCATAGAATTCTAAGGTCTTTGCGTTGCATCCCAAAGACATTAGAATATAAGGACCAGAAATACCTACAAAATAAGCGTGCATACCTACTAATAGCCGGGCACTAAAAATGGCGGCCATTGCTAGGGAAGCACTTAGACAATCAAAACCAAAATGTATCGATATCGATACCAGACTTTTTATATTTATAACATGGGAATTGGTTACGTATGTAACAATACTTTTAAACTTTGGATACTTAATTAGATTTTACTTATTTTGTTTTTAAAATATTTTTTACCTACTTTTGAAATAACTGTACCAAGTCCTTTATTTCTTTTTCAATACACTTACTCGAAAACTGCCTCTTATCGTACTACGATTAGATCCGACATCTTATATATGGCATGTACATCACCAGCGTGCTTTCTTTAAATTTATCACACCAAGGGCTTTTTCATTCCTATTTCGTCACGGTCAAGGGTGATTATTTTCTTTTTTTAAGCAGAGTCAGATATTTTTAGGGTTTTAATGTTTAAAGAAAATATAAATTATGTTTTGGAACAAAATGTAATAAATAAACAAGATTTTGCTTACACAATAATTTGTTATTACCAACAAATTAACATTTATCGACGTTCTAAATTCAAAAATATTTAAATTTCTATTTTTATTAATATTACGATGTATAACAGTTTGATACCTTTGCTTCTCCTTCAACCTGCAAAGGTTAAACTAATCTCATTGCATCAAGGGTATTATTGAACGATGATTCAGTAAAATGTAATGAACAGACACACGGTGCTTTCATTCCAGTTTTAATATTTTCTATCCCAATGAGTTCAAGCCACTTCTGGCGCAGTACTTCACTCTTGGGGAACCTGTGCAAATAAAAAACATACAAAATTATTTCAGTTGGATGTAGGTAGGTAGGAGTAAAACAAATCACAGACTGAACTAAGTAACCCCCACCTACTGCATGACGAATGACACTGTATTGTTTTGATAAGTACTAGCTCTCGCTATTTTAATATCTGTTAGTTTTATTTTCAAAATCGTCTCTTCAACATATTTTACTGAACCCCAAACACAAACTAAAAAAGTGATAAATATTTATCGATAGCTTATTAAATAAAGGACATCACTATTTTAAATCGTCAATAATATTGTAAACAAAACATGTTATAAATTTAGCAAATAGAGGTATTTAACAGAAATAATTTGTATGTACGTTTAGGAACTTTCATTATATATATAAAACAAGGACACTTATACGGAAAAAATAATAGTATGATAAAGTTTTTCATAAAATACGGCTACTAACCTATGCAAGGTTAACTGAGGTTGATTGGTGTTTTTCCTTGCACCACACTGAATTATGGAACATGAAGGCATATCCAATTTTTATCCCTCTACACTCACAGCACAAAACCACTTGGTTGGAAGCGTTTTTAGTCATAAAAATCGCAATATAAATCCAATGTTGTTGTTTACTTGACACCTGACGTACTAAAAGACCGCGGGCCGTAAAGGTGGCGGCTGGCACGCGAGCTAGGCATGTTGACGGAAATGTAAAAATGTTGCCAGAGAGAGAAAAAACAAACAGCATGACATCTCTTTCTTCAAACGACATTACACATTAGTTAAAAAGAGACAAAATGTAGTTTTTTATATCTACATCGATTTAATAGATATTTGTATAAGCAAGAAATGTATAGCATACTAAGGGCGCCTCCTTATATATTCTATTCTCTAAGTTGCATCCAGAGTACTTACCCTGCGTTCTGAATTGCGTCAAAAGCGATTATAGCGCGAATACGACCAAATTTAATTGTTACAAAATATAAGGGCTATTTAGTAATAATTGTGATATTGAGCGTTGGTTGGATTTGCACTATAATCACTTTTGACACATTTCGGAACGAGGGCTTTGTAATAACCGAAAGCTGTCAGCTGTCATTTGTAACATTTATAATTGGTAAACGTAGTGCTTACATACTCTTTGTAATTGGTTCTGATTGAGAATAATTATGTTATTTTGAATTTTTATCAAGATTTTTAATATTCTCCTTGATATCTAATAAAAGAGAGTAAAATGAACATGCAACAAAGAGAGGAAAAGCAACTGGAGAGTACAATTCAAGCAATACTGAATAGAGTTAATGATTTGAAAACAGCAATCCAGGCGCTTATTAATAAGCTCGAAAATGAATACGAAACTATCAACTGGCCTACGTTCTTGGACAATTATGCAATTTTATCTGGACATGTAAGTGTTTTTACTCATTTATATTGCACTAGCTTTTGCCCGCGGCTTCGCTCCCGCTCTACCCTACTCTCCCCTACTCTGCCCTACTCTACCTTACCCTACTCTACCATACTCTGCCCTACTCTACCCTACTCCTACCTACTCATACATCCATACATCCATACACACAAACAAACAAACATCCATACATCCATAAACACAAACTTTCGCATTTATAATATTAGTTAGGATTTATCAAAACATGCCTTGTCTAATCACAAGCAAGGAAGTAATATGGTAACTTACTGAGAAGTGAGAGAAGAAATGTTAATAACATTAAAAATCAATTGGACTTACTTATGCTAACAAGAATCTATCCACACAAATGCCAAAATCGAGATAAGGACCTTATCATTATGTCCTTCTGAGTTCAATTACAGTAATGTCATATCAACCAGTCAGCGCGTTGCTAGCGTTGCAAATTGCCCCAATATAATATTTTCGAGAAAAATGAAATATTGGCTGTGTGATTTAGTAGATAATGAAGAGATTGTTAATTTTCGTCTAATTTATTGCTTTTTAATACCAAAAGGTATAAGAAATAACGTCTTGAACAAAGTTTGAAATTAATACACTAAGGGCCTCGTTCACCATCTCCAAGTAAAGCGTTGATTAGTTACTTTCCGATTAAAGTTAATTGGCAAGTAAAAGTTATGAGTATCCTCTATCAATTTCACAAGCGAAAATAAAGCTTCGAGTAACTACTTACGGGTTAAGTGAATGATATACCAAATCATTAGAAACATTCGTTCAATAATACATCAGGTACTCGCCAGATGTCATTGTTAGTTGTTTTTTGAGTATATTTGATAGATCTGTAACGTCGGTTTCGGTTGCGTCTTGAATGTTGTGTTGTAGAATAATGCGTGTGATTTTAATTTGCTTAAACTTATAATCTGGGTTATGATAAAAGAGACAGAATTGCAAACTTTTCTACAAATGAGAGGGATATTTTGGTATCTCTTGCTCAAATCACCCGCCATTTTAAATCAACTTATATGCCGCGTATTGTATGCTACGTTATTAGTAAAATCACTTAGAAAAAACCACCACTCACCTTTGCGATTTAGGTATAATTTTATGTTTTATAATTATGCACTTACTTCACTGATAAACGGAATCTAGCAGTAAATCAGTTACATCTAGATTCGGAAAATAATCAACATAGAATTTAAAGACGCGAATCCTCGGTATTTGCAGCGCCGTGGAATATTCTAATTCATCCAAATCATAATCAAAGAAATCAATACCATATTTTAAAAACTTTCTTTGATGATATGCGCAAATGACAACAGAAAGGCTACAGACACTACAGTAAAAAATACACAATACAATATACAGTAAAAAATCACCGTTAACTGCCAAGTAAGTACCCTAATTGGCAGAGCATGTGGCAAGTAAGTTACTGGTCAGTTAATCTTATGATTAGTGCTACTCGGACATCGTGAAACTCGAACCTGAAGTTACGGGTGACTTTAACTGACGATTAGCCTACTTGTCACTTTACTTGAGGGTGGTGAAAGAGGCCCTAAGTATCCTTGGATGCCCAATCATAGGTCATATCTTACATGTTATGGGGTATACATGCTTTTAATACATAATCAGTTGAGAATATATGAATGTAAACAAACATGCCATTGATATATTATTTAAAAAAAAATACCACATTTTAAAGTAAGAAATTGATGAATGTACATAATGTCCATATTCAAAATGATTTCATTATGTAATTTAAATATCTATCTTGGCTCCGCTACACTATTCAATAAAGTGCTTCAAGAGTGTAAAGTACCGAAAAAGTGGGCAAATTCCAAAATAATACTCCTGTATAAAAAAGGAAACCCCGCAAAAGTGAGCAACTACCGATCCATAAGCCTATTACCAGTACTCTTTATTTGCTTCATGCATAGAGAAGCGCATTGGAACACAAATAGAGAAACAGCAATCAGTAGAGCAGTGGCGTGCCACATACTTTTATAGGTGGCAAGCCAAGGAAACCTGGACTTATCTACTACTACCAAATATTTGGAATAAAAAAAAAAACTCGAGCTAATCCACCGTCATGTATCATCAATGCAAAATTTCTAACACTGGATGCGTCAATAGTACAGTATATTTGTATCAGATCCTGACTAGAGATGAGCAGTGGGTAAAAACCTATTGAGTATTTACCTGGTCAATACCCAATTTGGGTATAAACAATAAACACTTATTGGTTTAATTCTGAACACTGAATAACATTATCTTCATAATAAATATTAAAATGAATAGCAGATCATTAGTCTCGCTAAAACTCGAGAACTGCCGGACCAGTCTGGCCAATTTTGGTCGTGATATATTCGTGATACTCCAGGGAATATTAAAACAGTGTGCAAATATGGAAAAATTCACGAAAAATCTACTTTTATACGGTACGAAGTTTGAAAGCTAGTTTGGTCAGCTATTGTATTGTATTGTATTGTATTTCGGGCTGGTATCCGCAACTCCACGACTAAAGCGCGTATTTTGCGTACGGGTGGGACAAATGTGTCATTCGATCCACCCCAGCTCCTCAAGGAAGGCCAGCAGCGCCTTGGTGTTACTGACCATTTCGCGGAGGTTACATGGGTTTCCGAAGTACTTTGCCTTGTATCCAGCGACAACAGGGCAGCTCAGAAGCAGATGTGCTGCAGTCTCTTCCTCCTCCATGCAGGCTCTGCGCAGTGGGCTGTCTGTAACTCCTATGACAGAGAGGTGCTTATTAAAGGTCCCGTGGCCAGTTGTAACGGCCGTCACTTTCCGTAACCGAGGTTTAGTCAGTTGTAGGGCCTTTTTCGTAAAGCGGCTATCAATAGAGGGAAGTGCCTCCTTGGCCTGCCTGCACTCACTATGATCTTACCCATAGTTTGTGGTGTAATTCTCTAGTTCGTTTCCTTACCAGATTGCGTAGGTGTGCAAAGGGGAGCGGCACGATGGGCTCAGGCCCTATCGCCGCCATACTCGATCCCCTTCGGGCGAGTTCGTCCGCAGCATCATTGCCTCGGGAATCGCTGTGTCCTTTAATCTATTGAATGGTTACTTGGTTGTGTTTACCCACCTGGTTGAGGCGTTGGTGACACTCATAAATCAGCCCGGAGTTAACCGTGTGGCTGTTTAGCTCTTGCAGTACAGCCATGCTGTCCGAAAGTATGCGTATAGAGTGGTCCTTAACTTTCCTGGTTGCGACGGCTAAGGCTGCCAGGGAAATGCCCAAGCACTCAGCCTGGAACACAGTGTTATGAACCCCCAATGGTGTGGCTATGTGAATGTTGAGATCCTCCGAGAAGACTCCAGCACCCGTGCCATTACCTGTTTTGGATCCATCAGTGAAGATCCGCAGCTCTGCAGGGCACAGCCCTTCGCAGCGGTGGTCCTCATGCAATTGGATTTTGTACCTAACCTACCTACCTAAGCAATTTATCAAAGATAAATTGCTTAGGTATCCGGTCGTTGATTGCTTGCGTTATGGGAAGCTCGTCGTTGAGTGCCGCAAGCAAAGCGGTGTGTTGTGTTTCTCTCTTACCCCAGAGATCCAGTGTTTTAAGACGTACGGCCGCCATCGTCGCTTCCTGCTGTATAAACAGGTGGAGTGGGGGAAGTCCCAGCATAGCTTCGAGCGCTGCAGTCGGAGTGGTCCTCATGCAGCCCTTAGTAGCCATGCAGCATGTCAGCATGTTGCATGTGTTGTAGTTTGTTTACGGCGGTGGCTAACTTGGTGCGAGGCCACCACACCACAGCGCCGTAAGTAATCATGGGCCGAATTAATGCGGTATACAACCAGAGTTTAATTTTCGGGGATAGGCCCCACTTCTTACCTATCATTTTCCTGCATTGCCAGAAGGTGATGCAAGCCCTATTTAATTTATTGTCTAGATGAGTACTCCAGTTTAACTTACTGTCAAGGGTAACCCCCAGATATTTAACCTCGTTCGACAACTGGAGTTCTGTATTGAACAGTTTAGGCAGATTGAAGCGCCCTAGTGCTCGTTTTTGCGTGAACATGACCAATTCAGTTTTAGAGGGATTCACCGAGAGATCATATTCTCTGCACCACCGTTCCACGATGCGCAGTGCTTGTTGCATAAGGTTACAGATCGTTCCGGTCACCTTACCAGGTATAAGGATTGCGAGGTCGTCAGCGTACCCTATGGTGTAGTAACGATTCGCGTTGAGTATGGTGATAAGTTCGTTGATTACAAGATTCCACAGTAGTGGGGATAGTACCCCTCCCTGTGGGCAGCCTCTAGCTATCAGCGCCAGCTGCTGTTCCTCCTCAAGGCGAACTACTCGTTTACTTAGCATATTTGTAATCCAGTCGATTAATACCTGATCTACCCCGTGCTTGGAGAGGGCGGCACTTATGCTGGAGAAGTTTGTTTTGTCGAAGGCTCCTTCGATGTCTATAAAAGTGCCCAGGCAGGTACCTTTTTGATGGATCGCTTCCTCTATCTGGCTTACCACCAGATGAAGAGCAGACTCTGTCGACTTAACTGAGCTGTATGCATGTTGGTTACCATGTAGTGGTACTGTTTTTAAAAGGCCATCTCGTAGTTCCCTCTCACATAACCTTTCCATCGTCTTTAATAGGAAGGAGGTTAGACTTATAGGTCGATAGGATTTGGCGTTTGTATAGTCACTCTTACCTGGTTTAGGAATGAATATTACTTTCACTTCCCTCCATCCTTTGGGAACGTATCTAAAAGCCAGGCACGCTCTCATTAGGGGCAACAGATTTGTTGCCAACGGTGTCCCACCCCATTGCAATAGTGCCGGAAACACACCGTCAGGACCAGGAGCCTTAAAAGGATTGAAACTTTGGATGGCCCATTGGATTTTTTCCAACGTAATCATCCTGTGTGCATAGAGCCAATCATCGTCTGATGGTGTTTGGGTCACATCTGACCAGTCTGTTACCTGTGTGAAAACGCAGTCTGGGAAGTGAGCCTCAACTAGGACGCGTCTTGCTTCTTCAGGTGACGTGGTGAGTGTGTTGTCAGGTTTACGGAGCGTGGTGGGCCCAGGAGTATCCTGTTTTGTCAAAATTTTCCTTACCCTGTTTGCTTGTTGGCAGCATTCGATGCTACCACAGAATTTCCGCCAACCTGTGGTGCGTCTGAATCTGATACATTTTTTGTAGCTGGATTTGGCCGCATAGTAAGCGTCCCAGTCCTCATCCGCACATGTGTTCATGGCTCTGTTTAGAGCCTTCCTTACCTTGCTATGCTTGCGTTCCGCGCCCCAGGGTTGTTTGCCCGGTGTATCGCGCGGGAAGGTTTCTGGGCAAGCAGTGTGGTAGCTGTTTATCAGTGATTCGGTGAGTTGGTCCACTTGTGCGTCGATTTGAGTTGTGTCCTCAAATGTCATCGAATCGTCTGGTGGCGCAAGCTTGGAAGCTAGGCTGCGTCTATATACTGCTCTGTCCGTGTTTCGCGGATTACGCCGTGGTAGCGTGGGTGTTACACAGACCTGGATGTCGAAGCGGATCCACCTGTGGTCCGAGCAGGAGGCCTCTTTGGAGATATGCCACCCAGTAGTGAGTTCAGCTGCGCCCTCTGTTGCCAGAGTGAGGTCGATTATCGTGCGACTGCGTCTGGTTACAAATGTTGGTTCGGAACCTGTGTTTAGTAGGGATAGGTTAGTTGTGAACAAGTAATCCACCAATGCCTTACCCCTAGCATTTTGCGTTTCCATTCCCCACAGTGGATGGTGTGCGTTCGCATCGGTCCCGACCACGATCTCGTCCCCGCCGTTCTCACAGTGGGTAACGAGGCGGATCAAGTCGTGGGGTGGCGGTTCCTCCGCCTCTGGCATGTATGCTGAGGCAAAGACAATCGCCATCGCTGTGGCGCCACGCTGTATCGTCAGCCTTGCTGCAGAGACATCTCTGCAACAGAAGTCATTTAGTAGCTGTGCGTTGAGGTTACTTGTGACATAGATACACGACCTAGGGTGATCATGGTCCGTAGTAACAAGGAGCTTACCTCCAAGATCAGAGAGTCCTCGTATGTGGCCGCCCCTAATCCACGGCTCCTGGATTAGAGCAATGGCCGTGTGTTGAACCTCCAACCACTTGCGGAGTTGGGCTGTCCCTATTTGGCTGTGGTGGAGGTTCGCCTGCACGACTTTACAGGCCGAAAGGGACGCCATCGCTGGCAGACCCCTGCTCCTCGCCCTCTAGTCGCAGCCCAGCAAACAGGTCGCCGTCGTCGAAATCCCCCCTCCAGGGTTGAAGCCGGGGACAACATGACGTCGTCTAGCTCCCCTCCCGACGGAGGGACGGCACCCACGGCAACTGCGGTGGCGGCTGGCTCCGCTGTTTCAGCTGGGCCAACTGGTGTTTCCGGGTTGTTCGGTGGGCGAAGAGTCCCCCCTGCAACCTGCATCTGGTTCGTAGCCCGGTCCCAGCCCCGAGGGAAGTCGACAAACTTGCCGTTCAGGCCCTGGAACTTGACATACACCGACCCTAGACCTATAGAGAGTCGGCGCTCAGCTTGCATCAGGGCTGGAATCTGGTCCTCGGGGATGTTCAGAATGAGGAACCAGCAGAGTTTGGTCAGCTAGTATTTAATAAGATTTAGTTGAATTTAATAGAAAACTATCTAAGCGAACTAAAGTTTTGATAGAAAACTTAGGCGCTTAGATAGAAAACTATATAAGGGAACTAAAATTCGAGTAAATCTACACCCAAATTTTGTGTTCGGCTAGAATCCTAAATTTTTTAATATACCTACTCAGAGACACGGTCCTACGGGTCCTACCCGCTTTGAGGTCCGCAATTTACTGTTTGTCGTAATCACGGACGTACTAGAACGGAAAAGTGTTGATGCTTACACCCACCACATCATTTATTACTCATTTGTCACATGACACACCTCATTGTAATGTTTATATTGAAACACTTGATATAGTGAATACTAGATTTATTAGACTTAGAACATGTACATAATATTAAGATTAATCAGACACTGCTTAGGCGGCCACACCCATACCGACAATGACAATATATCTCACTAGGGTTGTGACCATTAGTTTTACTAACTAGTGATGTGATATTACAACATCCCCCTTGTTAAGTTCAAATTAACCTTTAACAAACAATGTAACATAGGCTGTGGACGGACTTGACTTAAATTCAATTGACAATACAAAGTATCTGACAAGTACTTATTTAGTTTTACAATACAAAACATCTTGGCTTAAATATGACTTAATCTAAAATACACTTTAGTACATTTAATTGATTTCATCAATTAGCCTTCTAGTTGGCTTTACAATTCTACCATAACGGGTTGACTTTTGACCTATGGATTGAGATGAGGATTCTTGAGGTGCTGACTCCTGACTATCACCTTCCTCTCTCCCCTGCGACGAGTTGGATAACATAGGAGAATATTTATGCCTTAGGTGAATTCTGTTTCTCCTATACCTAACTCCATTGACATCCTCAATGATATATGACCTATTTCCTGTCAACCTTTGTTTGACAATGGCCTGTTCCCAATTATAATTTGGTTTTCTTTTGAAGTAGACATGATCATTGGGATATAATATTGACAATGACTTAGTATTCTTGTTATAATACTTAGACTTATTTTCATTGTTCTTATTGACACACTCTTTATAATTTTTAAATGTTACAACCTTTGGTTTTAATTTTTTGTATGACATTGGAATGTTATCTCTTAAATTCCTAGACATTAACAATTGTGCTGGAGATGGTAAGTTATTCTTAGGTGTATTTCTATATTGTAATAAGGCTATATATGGGTCAGACGAATTTTCTCTACATTTTTTTAACATATTTTTGACTATTTTGACTGAACTTTCTGCTTGTCCATTTGACTGTGAATGATATGGACTAGTTACATTATGTTCTATGTCCCATTCTTGTAGGAAATTTTTAAATTCTAATGACTGAAAAGGAGGTCCACCATCTGACACTAATGACAAAGGTATTCCATGACGGGCAAAAATAGACTTTAAATGTGTAATTACATTTTTGGCTGTACCGTTTTTATTTAACAATGCTATTTCTATGTATTTAGAATAATAATCTGTGACAATTAAATATGTAAGGTTATCAAAATACATTAAATCAATACCAACTTGTTGCCATGGATACTTATTTATTTCAAAATTTTGTAGTGGTTCCTTTTGATTACAAGGTTTATATTTTGCACATATGAGACACTGTTCTACCACATTTTTGATATCAGCTGACATGCTTGGCCAATACAAAGAATCTCTTGCTACTTTTAAACATTTATTTATACCTTGGTGACCTTCGTGGATTTTAGCCAACATTTCTTTATACATAGACTGAGGTACTATTAATTTTGAACCTTTAAACAACAAATCTTTGACTACATGAATTTCAGCTTGTGTACTCCAAAATGGTTTTGCCAATGGACTGACTTTATTTTTATTTTTTGGCCAACCTTCATAATAATATTTCTTTAACAATTGCATAGTTTCATCTTTATTTGTATGTTGTAACAGTTTTGTACTGTATTCCTTTGTGACAGCTAAATTTGAATACATTAAATTGACATGACAAGACATTTCAGATTCATTCTCTGGTATATAATGATCTTTTAAGGCTGCTCTAGACAATGTATCTGATATATACATCTGCTTTCCTGGGACATGTATAACTTTCAAATCATATTTTTGTAAAGTTAACATCATTCGCTGTAATCTAGCTGGTACATCATGTAACGGTTTATCAAATAAGTAGACTAAGGGTTTATGATCAGTATGGACAGTTACTCTATGACCATATACATACTGGTGAAACTTTTCACAACCAAATTGTATTGCTAACAATTCTTTCTCAATTTGAGCATACCTAGACTGAGTTTCTGTTAATGTTTTTGAACTATAAGCAATGGGTTTATTGTTTTGTAAAATGACTGCTCCCAATGCTGACTTAGACGAATCTACTGACAAGACTAATGGACTATTGGGGTTATAATGAGCTAAGACTGGTGACTTTGTGATTTCATCTATTAAACTCTTAAGACATTTACTGTGATTTTCATCCCAAGTCCAGACTGAGTCTTTTTTCAAAAGATTTCTTAAAATTTGAGTTTTTTCTGACAAATTGCTAATAAAGGGACCTAAATAGTTGATCATACCTAAAATTCTTTGCAATTCTTTGACATTTTGTGGTGTAGGCATATTGACAATTGCTTTTACTTTTTCTTGATCGACCCTAGCACCATGTTTACTAAAAACATAACCTAAAAAACAGACTTCAGAAACTAGAAATTTACATTTAGACTTATTGAACTTTAAATTGACTTGACGTGCTCTTTGCATGACCTTATGTAATCTCTCATTATGTATGGCCTCATTCGGTCCATAGACAAGAATGTCATCGATGAATATTAAGACTCCTTCTAAATCACCAAACAAATTCATCATAACTCTCTGAAATATTTCTGATGATGCATTTATACCAAAAGGCAATCTTAAATATTTATATCTACCAAAGGGTGTTTGAAAGGTACATAAATCAGAACTATATTCATCTAATCTTAACATCCAGAATCCTGAAAAAGCATCTAAATGAGAGAAACATTCAGCTCCAACTAACTGAGATCTTATCTCATCAATTGACTTAAGTGGATAGATTTCCCTTATAATATTCTTATTTAAATTTCTAGGATCTAAACAAATTCTCAACTGACCTGAATTCTTGACAGTAATTACTATGCTATTCACCCATTCTGTAGGCTTAGTGACTTTCTCAATCACCTGCATTCTTTCCATGCGATCCAACTCCTCGCGAAGTTTATCGAGCAACGCAAATGGTACTCTCCTGGGAGGATCCACACATGGCACTGCATCAGGTTTGAGTTTCAGGTGACAGACAGGAGGCAGACATCCAAGACCCTGGAATACATCATTGTATTGTGTAAGAATTTGTTGACAAAAATTTTGTTTTGACACTGAAAAAACTCTTTTAATTATACCTAATTTCTCACAAGTGGGAAGACCTAGGACATTTGGACAAACTAAATCTGCGACTATAAATACTATATTTTCTATAATAGTACTGTTATTCAAGGTTAAGCTGCATCTGACATTGACTTTACCAATTATGGGTATTGACTTGCCACCAAATCCAGTGACATTTATCTGACATTTGACAAGTGTCATTTGAGAATGACGTTTTAAACAAAGAAAAGTTTGTTTTGACATTATGTTAAGATCAGCTCCTGAATCAATGATACAACTAATTTGTGTATGACCTACTAAAATGTTTATGTTCCATGACTGATTAGAATAGTATTTGTTTTGTGTTGTATCTACTGTGTTGACTTGTTGACTTTGTGGTGATGTAATTGACGTACTTGTTCTAAGTGTAACAAATGACTTTTGATGAAATGGTTTTGTTATGATAGTGAGTGATTCCTCAGACATGTGTCTGTGTTCATCATTGAGATATGAACTTTGACTTTGACTATATTTATTTGACTTCTTTGACTTGACACTGAATCTCTCAGACTGGTGATTGCATTCATCACCGAGGCTATTTTTGGACCTCTCAGATATTACATTTTCACCACTTTCATCGTTGAGACATGACTTATAATATTTTTTATGACAATGTGAGTCTACATGAGATCTCTCAGATATGACACCATTCTCATCATCGGAATCATTCCTAGACTGTGACTGGCCATTATATGACCATCCTGACTGTGATTGTCGGTGTAGTTGCATAGTGCGTGACGGTGTGCCTATTGACTTGACATGTTTATGTGACTTTAAATGACTGTTGGATTGACTTGACTTATGACACTTATGACTTATAATTCCAACAAAATTATCTTGACTACTGTTATCACTTGAATTAAACGACTCTAAATGACTGACTTTTTTATTTGTAAAACAATACTTAGCAAAATGACCAAAAGATTTACATGACCTGCATTTGACTCCTTGCGCTGGGCACTTGTAGCGGTGAGACTGCCCACAGCGGCTACACGTCCTCGAGCGCTTTTCAGGGTTGGGAGACTGTTTTCCTTTGTTGGGTGACTTCCCTGCGCCAGATCCCTGCTGACCGACTGGTGAAGCTCGCTGTCGACGTTCCCCTCGACTACGGCTCCTCCGACGTAGATGCATGACATTTTCCGTATTTTCCTTTGTAGAACCATTGAGCATCTTTTCTGCATCCTGCTGAGCAACGATGAGTGTCCTTGCTAGTTCTCGCATCCTCTGGTATGTCAGATCAGGTTCCTGCAGCAATCTCTGACGGACATGTGCTAAATCTAGATTTAGATTTGCGATAAAAATATCCCTGATGAGTGATTCCCTGAGCGTTCCAAATTCGCATTCTTGACTTTTATTTTCTAGATCTGCCAGGAATCCCTCGATGGACTCGGATTTCTGTTGTCTCCTTGTGAAGAAACTATAACGGCACATGGTCAAGTTTCTCCTAGGCTCAAAATAATGGTCGAATTTTTCTTTGACATCCAGTATTGTGGTCTCTTCTAATTTGAGGTTAAAAGTGTTAAATATATTTAAACCGTTCTCACCAATGAGATGGAGTAAAATGGCGATCTTGCGTTTTTCACCTGCCCTGTCCAGACCTGTGGCTAACAAATACAGCTCAAATTGCTGCCACCAGCGTTTCCATGCTTCCGCATTGTTGTTTGTTGAATCTGAGGTGATTTTCAAGGCTTTAATCGCATTGTTCAGACTTTGTTCAAAATGGCTACCGCTTTTGACTGTTGATGAGTGGTCCATTTTTTTCGCGATTTTCTTCGTGTTTTTGGATTCTTCACTTCTGACACCATGTAATGTTTATATTGAAACACTTGATATAGTGAATACTAGATTTATTAGACTTAGAACATGTACATAATATTAAGATTAATCAGACACTGCTTAGGCGGCCACACCCATACCGACAATGACAATATATCTCACTAGGGTTGTGACCATTAGTTTTACTAACTAGTGATGTGATATTACAACACTCATCTCTTAGTACTAGGCATTTTGCACTTTATTTTATGCGCTTTGCAGTAAGGCACTTGGCACTTAGCACATTTGGTACTTGGCATTTTACTCTTAGAACTTGGCACTTTGCACTTAGTACATATTTGATTCTTGGCAATTGGCACTTTGCTCTTGGCACTTGACACTTTGCTCTTGGCACTTGGCTCTGCACTTGGCACTTTGTACTTATCACTTGGTAGCTGGCACTTGGCATTTGGATTCGTTTTCATACAGGAAAAGTTTTTAACCAGTGCGCAAATTTTGACATAATAAACTTGAATATATTTTAATAAACACGTATTTTTTATTTTGATATGTTTCAATAGTAAAAAATTAAGTTAACGCTTACGAGACTTGTTTACTCAGAAATTTATTTTATGGACGTCGCTTGCCAGTCCGTCGACTGGTCGCCCGATTCACGCCGCGCGTCGACCGCTCGCCTGACGCGCCAGCTGGTATCAGAAGTACTCACGCGCGCTCGCTCTATGCGACGGTACCTACTAACGCGGTGCGATTATTGACCCCAGTTTAGCGATACAATTTTTTAAGTTTAGACTGTGTAAAGTTATTTGTAAACGTAATTCCAATTTATCCTTCATACTTTCATGGGCTTAGGACCATCAAAATGCAGAAAATAAATCATAATAAATAAGTAAGAAAGTAGGTAATACGTTTTAATCCATTCAAAATAAAACATTTAGGTATGATAGGTATTTAGACATGGTACAATTTAGATTGAAACAATTGCATTTTGGCGTATTTAAAAAATTGTGGTGTGACTTAAAAGGCTCGACGTGGTGCTGGGTCTGGGTCATGGAGTTGTTGTACCGGCTGAAAGTGGTATGGATGGAGTCCGGCTGTATTTAGCAGCTTCCATACTGCGCTTTGGCTAACACCAAAACGTCGTTCTGCGTCGTAGGTGGTGGCTCTAGGATTGCGTTAAAAAAAAATCGGCTTCGACTGCCAGTCGAGGTCTGCCAGACCCTTGTGCGTGGCTCGGTCTTCTGAACTGGCCGTGATCAAGCAGCCTTTGGTTAGCTGCTAAAATTGTCCTCTCATTAGGGACCGTAGGATTGAGGATCCCTTGGGCTCGCATACGAGGTACGCTCTCCCTTTCGTATCTTCTTCGTGCTGCTCGTAAATTTTCATTGCTTAACAAATACACTCGCACCATTTCATAATACTCGCGGTGAGTAAAATGAGACATTGTCACTACGCTAGTCTAGTACGCGGCACACGCGCAGGGACGGCGAAGGGCGCGAACGTCCGACCTCCGCTTCCGTAAGTGACGTACTGCATGTGCATGCGTTTTGTTTATCAAACGCCGGCGCCGCATGCCCCCGCACCCCCGTCTCGTGCGCTGGGCGTGGTCCAGCGGCCGGCGGCCTTCGCGTTTTCATTCATGCTCATTCATAGTATTACTATTAAATTATATCCATGTCTTGCTTATTTCAAATTGGGACAAAGTGGAAAAATGAGAAAAAAAAAGTCATAAACTAAAAATGGAAATGTGTTCTATTGCTTACACTGAGCCACCAAAAAAAATTTACGCAGTGGTTAAAAAATTTTCCTGTATATCCTATAATTATTTATCACTAGCTGACCCGGCAAACTTCGTACCGCCTAATGTACTATTTCTTATTCTATGGCCTTATGTTATTTTTTTTTGTACATGAATTTTTCCATATTTTCTCACTGTTTAATCTGCTGATTACTAAATTTCGCTGGAGTATCACAAATATTTCAAGACCAAAATTCGCCAAATCGGCCCTGGGTGGACCGATTTGGCCAATTTTCTCTCGCTAAAACTCGAGATTTTTACTAACGAACAGCTATTAATTTTTATTAAGGTGGGCCCATTAAATTAGACAACTTTTTAGATACCGTTCAGACCACCAAAATAAAGACAGTGGTAAAATCAAAAATAAGAAAAAAAACCGCTTTACATAATTACAAAAACAAAAAAAAAACTAACGACAATAATTTAAAAATGTTGGTACGTTTGCTGGTCACTGAACAGTTGCCCCATTAACTGTTTAGATGAGAGAGTCGAATAGTTATTAGCAAAGATATTAGAAAGGAGAGGATACTCGTATCTGATGTACGCAGTGAAAAATGTACTGGAACACCATGTCTCCAGTAACAGTGGCGTGCTCAGAGTTTTTAGCCAGGGTAGGCAGAAAACTTTAAAAATCTTATCTTACCAAAAATACTTACTGAACGTTGGTTTTGGTTCATCTTCTTGGCGATTAAATAATGATGTAGGTAATTAAAATTTCATAAAACGATCAAACACTTCAGACTCATGAAAATATCATAAAACCAGTACCAGTTGCTCTTTTCCACTCACGTCTGGTGTTTCATCGACCATCACAGCAACAAGATCAGTGGAAGCAATTTGTTTTTTTATTGTTTCTATCATTACAGACGCTACACTGGAGATTAAATGATTTTGAATCCTATTTTATAAACCCGTAAATGAGCTAGAGGAATTTTGTAAATGGTTTTCCAAAACCGTCGTATTTCGAAATCAAGTCAACCATCTCTAAATAATTTCCCTTATTCACTGACAACACTGATTCGTCATGCCCACGAAAAGCGAGCTCTAAAGCAAACAATGTCAGTTAGTCGCTGAAAAATATTTCGATTCTGATCGACTTTTGTGTTAAATGCCTATCAATGTCGATTTGTATTTGGGAATTTAAACGAGTCTCAATACGATTTTTTCCAAAAGTGTGATATTTAAGGGATGCTTTTAAGGGTTTTTCAGATTGACCGTGTTTTTTTAGCTGCCGTAGGAAAATTATGAATATCGGCGTAACCGGTATCGTTCCAAACGGTTTTATAGTTCGAAAATAATAAAATGGAAAACAAAACAACCGATTGCTGTGAATGCAACCTGTGAGCCAATTATATGCATCATACTGTTTTATATTGAATCTACGATGTACTTTACCTTTGGATGTATTAATTGCAAATCCGGTGTACAACGACCTTTCACTATCACTTGTTTTTGTTACAGAAAGATAGTTTAGTAAACGCATCATTTTTTAATTTCTCTACACATACACCACCTTAACATTCTACACAGTGAATACTATTCATTCTTCAAACTATTATCAATGTTAAAATCTTAAATATCTGATAACAGCTCACAACCAAAACGAAAATAATAATAATGGCGCTCGATTCAGTATAAAATAATACGTCAAAATAGAAATGGTGCATAATTTAGAGAAAGTTAAACAAATCAATTCTACTTTTTAAATAAAATAGTTGCATAGAGAACTTCGGTTCGGTAAACTTCGGCAAGTGGCGGAAATCGCCGTGTTTGCCAGTGTCTACTCTGTGTGATTGTGTGCGTTATTTATGATATTGTGTGCCACATGTTTACACGAACGCACATGAAATCCGCATGATCACGAGAGCACACAAATAAATACTAAGTCGCGATTAGTTTGTGTCTTTCCCGATGCACGGCGGCGGCGCGACGGCGGCGTCGGCGGCTATAGCGGCGCAATGCGAAGTTACGAGTCGACAAATTGTACCCACGAACAACAGCTGGTAGCTTGTAGGTATCGATGTTGCTCGAATCTCGAAAAGTGGAACTGAATTATGATTTACGTTTATTGTTAGTAATAGTAGGTACCTACTCGTAGTTAAAATAATATTAGTTATTTGATGAGTTAGGTACCTACCTATTTATCTGAGTTAAGTACGGTAGGCAGTGTCTTTCTGTCTCTATGAAGCGAACGCCACTGTCCAGTAATCCCTACCATCACTGACTCTACTACATATGCAGCTATTGTTACGCAGTCCCGCACACACCCGCAAATTATAAATCAGACCATACTACACAGTAAATTATAAACCTTATTTTCCTAAAAACAGCGTATATTTTTCATGCACCATATAACTTACGCACCATAAATGTCGATGTGCTGTGCAAAAGCAATTTATTTTACATTTACGCTAGTGATAGACTAAATAGAAAAGTTATCGATTTTTTCATTTTTATAATTATATTTTTTTAGGTTCCAAAAACTAATTAAATAAAAATAAATATGTCTAGAAAATAATTAATTTTTATAGAACAGTAAATTTTTTATAATAAAATTAAAAACTGTTATTATTATTTATTCCCATTTGTCCACCGACTTTTGACCTAGTCTTTACCAACTTAGTTTACAAAAGTTGCTTACGTATTTCTCGACTGCTCCAAAATAAATAAAAATCACTTTCACTTCGGATATCCAACCAATCGATAATGTGGTCGATAGTCTATATTGGTGGATGTGTACAGGCACAACCCTAACTCGGCTCAACTGACTGCGGGCGTAATAAGAAATACACCGCACTGATAAAGTATCGTTATGTTATTTTTACATTGCTTGTTCAGTTAAAGAGCAATGTATTTACTGCATGAGTAATAAAGTCGCTTTGATATTTGAAAATAAAAATAACGTAGTAAAAGCAAGGGATATTATAAGATTTGTTCTTTTTCCTGATTTTAAAGATAAATATACTATTAACATTGTACTTATTTATTGGTAGGTAAGAGATTCCTTGATGACCTAGGCTTTTTTTTCACTTTGGTTTCTGCATGAAACCACTGAACAACACGGCATTTTAAATTTATTTACGATCACGTTCGCGATGTACAGTTCGTTCGACGGATCTTGGCATTCCTGAAGTTAGGCTCTGCGAACGTTTGCGCATGTACACTCGTAAAAAGAATTGTTAATGGCATATTTTTTTTTACCGCGATACGTATAAGTTTTCTAATACTTTTAGTAACTTTTTATATACTTAAACATGTTTACTCCTCTTATTTAACCCTTAACTCTAACTAACAATCTTAATAATAAGGCAATAGAAGCAATTTAATAATAAAAACAACAATCAACCAAACAATTATCACTGAACAATCAAATAAAACTTTTTTAACCGCATGTACTCAAGAGAGAGATAGCAGACAGGAATGCTGAAGTGTGACAGAGAACACATTGGTGTACCGAGCATTTCCGAATATTCACGAAGCTTTATGAAATAACCAAAAAGGGATGACCAATACGCTGGTCTGAGCGTGTTGTTTAGTCGATTTTTGTCAAAATCGATTGAAATTAAGTTATAAAAATATATTTATATTCAATATTATAAGGAGGTTTAAAATATTCCCAATCAGTCGTTATTCTAGTAGTTGCCTATAGGTAACTGATATGTAACTAAATCATGTATTTTAACTAAGAAAATAAAATTGTATTATTTTTTTTTTTATTAATAAAGTTACAATTTTGTTTACTAACAAGATGATTCACCATGTTTGCATATCTATTTCGTTCAGTATCTCCTAAAAACAAAAATCAATAAATTCCAAATCGATTACTATATTTGATTCGATAAACGGTCGATTGTGTTTTCATAGTGTCAATCTCTATCCAACATCTCCGCCCCGCGCACGTTGCCTCATGCCCCATTTTGTTCCTAAAAAACGTTTGTGCGCAGCCTTCTTCACAAAGTTCGAGGGTGCCAAGAACCGTCCAACGAACAGTAACTGACGGCCGTCAAACGGCTGTTTGCCGGTATGTGCCCTTGTTGAGCAAGTACCGCGGACGCAAACACGCCCCCTTGCCACTTCTCCTGTTTTTTACATTTCTGTGGTTATTAGCGAGTTTGCTTGGGTTTCCTTGCTGTCTCCAGACTAATGCCCCAATGATGTTAGCACATCATGTATAATCTCTAAGCCAATTTCTTAGACTTAATCATTAAATAAAATAATTTCCTTATCTCAACAGTTAACTGGATTAAGTAAAATATTACAAGCAGAACTAGCAGCATCACTTAGGTCGCGGATTGTATTGCCTCTTCAACTGAGCTGTGAGCGAGATGAAGCATTAGCACGTTTAACGGAAGGTCGTGTTCCAGCATGCACTCACGACCTTGTACCAGATTTGCTTCGTACCAAGCCGGAGCCTCAAGCAGAACAGAGACTTCAACAATTTAATCACAAAGCCAGTACTCTAAGCTATGATACAGCACAGGTAAAATGATGAAGATAGCATTTTAGTTTTTACTACATAAAAATAAAAGTCAAAATTATTGTTTTTATTTTTAGAAACAAGTTGCTCAATTTACTAAAGTAGTAAGTCATGTTTGGGAAATAATAACCAAAGGCAAGGAAGATTGGGATGGAGAGTCTATGCGGTCAGCTGGTATGTATTTTCTTCAGAATAACTGCCTTCCTTTATGATTATTACATAAAAGTTTAAACAGGGTTGTTTTGAATGAGCATGTAAAAGGAGCAGAGTAGAATTATTATATGTCGCAGTTTAATATTAAATTTTTCTTCGCAATAGATGGTTGAGAAAAAAGGTAGACAAAACTTACACACATACCATATCAATGAAAACTTAAAGATACAGTATATCAATGATAGAGTGGGGGTTTTATATTGTTAGAATCGGTCCTTATCTAAAGGAAATTTGTGCTTACTACTAGTTTAAAATATTAAATTGACATCACTTGATACCTAATGAATTTTGTTTCGTGTTCTGAAAATCTACTTGGTTGGTGGTACAAATCAATCCACTTTTTTTTTTCTTTTAAGGAATGCAACCAACGCATAGCATTTCGGATACCCATGCGTTGGTGACTGCCGTGGGCACGGGTAAAGGATTGCGTCCAGGAATACCGTCTATAGTTCCTCAGGGCGTAGCGCCAGGGATGGGCCCATCACGTGGGCCTACACCACAACTCGGCCAGGCGACTCCATCATTACCAAAAGCACCATCTGCTATTAAAACTAATATCAAAGCTGCCAATCAGATTCACCCATATCAACGTTAACAAAAATTTTAAACTTTTTATGTATGGGTAGAAGTAGGCTATTATCTCAAATATTCTCGCCTTATTTTACTCCATTTTAGATCTTTTGCCGACGGATCATTTTTAAAAAACATGGCCCTTCTTTCTTGCAAAAAACATGTGACATGACCCTTTCATGTCACATGTCTTTTAAAAATGATCCTAAATTGCAATCAAACATTTTGGGTTTTTTTTTGTAAGTTGGTCGCCTGATCCGGAAATAGAATGAACTCAAAACCGACTGTACTTCGCTCCAGGAACTACGTCCACTTTTCATACTCATATGTACCTCTACCATGAGTTTTAAGCAATAGTATTCGTCGCTACTCGATATCGACGCCGTAAATATTTTGTATGGCAAATTTTGCAGCGCCTCTAGCGGTCACTTGCAGAACCAAAATTTGCCATACAAAATATTTACGGCGTCGATATCGAGTAGCGACGAATACTATTGCTTAAAACTCATGGTAGAGGTACTGTAAATAGTTACTAATTAAGTATAATTTTAGGTAACAATTTTATACATTTTTGTTCAAAATAAAGTCATTAGGAGATTGAATTTGTTATTTTTTTAATTTTTAAAAGTACGTATTGCGACGGTTTCTAGGGCCAACGCTGCATTAACAGCCCCACTATATCATGTCAAATCATGTGCGAGATCATAATCTTTTTAACCGACTTCGAAAAGGAGAAGGTTCTATGTTCGGCTGTATGTTTTTTTTTTATGTATGTTCACCAGTATCTCGGTCAATTGTGGACCGATTTCGAAATCTTTTGTTTTGATTAAAAAATTATACTTCCGAATTGGTCCCATAAAAATATCGTTTTGATCTGATGATGAACTTGAAGATATAGAACGAAACTTCAAAAAATCATAGCAGAACCAGAACTGTCGTAACAAGTAAAATTGCTTTGTTTGTACATGTAGTCGGTGACTGAATAAAGGAAGAAGGGGAGGGGATACATAGAACTGATCCGATGATGAAGCCAGAAGGTAGGTAAGAAACGGAATTATTTAATAAACTAGCTGTGCCCGCGACTTCGTTCGCGTGGATGTCGTCACTTAACAATGTATTTTTTAGTGCGAAGCGCTATTGGAGGATACTAATACAAATATAATTTATTTATTCTAGTGCTTCTTTATAAACAACATTAGCTGTGGAACCATATGGAGCGTGCATAAAAAGATTATTGGGGTTGTTTACGCGTGAAAGAGCTACGTATAGTTGACCATGGGAAAAGCATCCAATGCTTAAGTCTACCCCTGCAACGGATAATGTCTGGCCCTGAGCTTTATTAATCGTTATGGCATAACAGAGACTGACTGGGAATTGCACTCGTTTGAAAGAAAAAGGAAAGTTATTTGGAATTACAGGTATTCTTGGAATAAAAAAAATATCACCGGCGCCGCAATCAGTTAATATTTCAGCTTCGATTATGTTTTGCTGCAGATTCATGATTTTGAGCCGAGTGCCGTTACAAAGTTTGGGAGGACAAATTTCTGAGGAGAATTATTGGTACACCGATTTTTAAAACTATTTTGTGGGCTAGAAGTCCGGGTGTGTTGAGGGAATCCAAAAATTCTACCGGGTAGTGCATGGCGTCATCTTCTTAAGCTAGTAAAACGAATAAGTGAACGATTTACGGCAATGTTTTCAAATCAAGACCAAACCTTTCAAAGATAGAACTGCAAAGACACCTACAAATCTCAAAGATGCTACCAGACATGGGCGAAGGTCATTCTTTCAAGAAAAATCTTAACACCGTGATTCACGCATGGAGATGCAACGCCGGGGTGAAATTCCGCTGCCGCGACAAGTCGAGGAATGGCGGACAGAGCTCCGGTGGGATCTCATGGCGAAATGGCGTCAACGACTATCGCAACCTCGTTCGGGGCACGCCACAATCGAGGCGATAAGGCCCCATCCTTGAGGAGTGGTTGGAAAGGTCTTTCTTTTCACGGCGTTCTAAACTTCCACACGACGCAGGTCCTTACCGAACACGGCAAGTTGGCTTTGTTCCTGTTCCGGATTCGTGCGGAGGATTCGCCCGGGTGTGGCCACTGTGCGGAACACCCGGAGGAGACGGTGGAAAATACTGTAGAGGTGTGCCCCGCCTGGGCGGAGCATCGCTGTGTCCTCGTAGGAGCGATCGGCGGCAGCGATCTCTCGCGCCGGTCCTTGTTTCAGGCCATGGTCGGGAGTGAGGCGGGATGGCAGGCGGTCGCCTCCTTCTGCGAAGCAGTAATACTAGCAAAGGAGGAGGCCGACCACATCAGGCAAAAGCAACGGGGCGCTTGCCCCAGCTGCCGCCGGGATTCCGATCCCGATTACCGGCCACCGTAGGCGTGGGCTTGCGGACGACGTGCAATGGGTAGCACGCTGTCCGATCGTCCGGTAACCGACCGGACCGAGCCCAAGTCGTCGACGGCGCGTTCTGTTTCCGTGCGCCTCAAGCAGCTGTCAGCAAACCGTAGAGGCCCAGCCTGCTAGCTGCAGGCAGGCAGGGTCGAAGCCTAGTCGAGTTATGGGTCAGCTTCCGAAAGGAATACCCGGCCTCGGCACGATAGGCAACGAAGGAACGGGGTAGGTTTTTAGTCAGTAAGAGTCTGACACTACTTCCCGCTCCGCCTAAGGGCGGGATTTGTCATTGGATGATTTTACCAACCATAAAAAAAAACACCGCGATTCAGAAAATTGACGTCACACGCCAACGCCTCTAGGTATAGTCCAGTCTAAGTTTGATAGATGGCGCTATTTCAATATTTTACTTCGGAAAGACTATAATAATTATAATTTTATTAATTTACATTTTTTTTATTATATGGTATGAACTGATTACGATGAAACAAAAAACTTAATATTATTACAATTTACGCACAGTTTATTGTTATGTATAAAAGTTACGTGAAGTAATGAGACCAAGTGCACATAACCCTAATTTTGCTTCTGGAAAACTTTAAATTCAAATATCTTTTGATAGACTGAACCGATTGCAATGAAACAAAAACTAAATGTTACTTCAAGTTACGCTCAATCCTTGTGTATAAAAGTTATCTATATTGCTTTCGCACATTTTACGTGATGCCCGAACAAATAAACGGACTAACAGACAAAAATTCTAAAAATGCTGGAAATGGGTTCTATTGGTTGTTATTTAACACCCTAGCTATTATAATAATATTTGAGTATTAGTGATATCTGAATATGATGGAATACATAGATATTACTGCTTTTTTTATATCCAATAAACAGACATTATTTTTGAGATAGTATCTAGGTACTATTTGATATTGCTACGTAGATATTAACGTTAATGCCTATAAGTGATATATTTATTTTCATTCGTACATTTGTTGCCATAGTATCACTACTATACTACTAGTAAATATGATCCGCGGTAATCGAACGAATCCCGAGTGATATTATATTCACAGAATACTTTTTCATTATATTATTCGAGCTGTGTTGAATGGTCCTTACATAATTATGTGAATATTAAATATTAGCATATCAGAGTTAGTCGGATTACTAATACATGAATCCATTGAATATCACTAATATCTTAGCGAATACTAATATATCAGTCACAACTCTAAATCGAAGCGTCATTTATCGCTGTGGCGTAGCGTGGGTTTTCGCTGCATGGGGTGGCCCTTTGTTTTTTGTTATTAATCGACTAAACATTTGGTTTAATAGACGTAATCAGTAATTCGTACCACTTATTGAAAGTCAAGAGTACAAAAAAAATTCCTTCTGAAGCAGTGGATTTTTTTTTGTACCATATATACATCAGAAATTCCCTGAGTGTTCATACAGGTACACACCTACAGGTACAGGTACATGCAATAATATAAACAAACAAGAACCTATTAAAGTATTTATTGCCAATAATTAATATGTCGGATCCGGTGTTGATTTGTTGACAACAAAACAAGGCACGCCATCAATCTAGTTGCTTCCGAAAGGAAAGCCCGGCCCTGGTATCTAAGGCCACGAAGGAACGGGGTGGGTTTTTAGTGAGTAAGAGTCTGACACTATCTCCCGCTCCGCCCAAGGGCGGGAGATGTCATTGGATGATTTTACCCACCACCAAAAAAAAAAACAAAAAAAACGCCATCTAGTGGCGACTAGAAGAAATGGAGATGGCGCGCCTAGACAGAGTCAGTCGTTTCCGCTTTGGCTACGAGCTTGGGGAGGGGGAGAATCCGCCGAGTACAGCGGACACTCTCAGCCAGGCCGTCGCAAGACGTTCTGAAACTCTCCGTTTTGTTGTTTGTACCTACCTAATAACAGTGCACTGTACCGAAATGTATTGAGAAGTGAACTGATTCAGTTCCTAACCGTTTTTATTCATTGCACGATACCCACGTAGGCCCACCTGGTTAAATATATAATATCAGTTGAAATGAACTTGGATTAATAAAAAGCAATAGACCCACTGGAGGTATCGAGTTGAAATTAAAACTATGATTAAAACCTTATAAACAGGTCTGTAGTCCCTTGAAGCTGTAAAAAACAAATTCTAATTTAATCCGGTGATGGTGTTGACATAAAGACGTTGCGTTGGTGAGGTTTTGGGTGCTAAAAGTTTTGAATAAGACAGACAAATAAAAAAAACAAAAAAAAAACAATAATGAATAAATAAAGAGGAAATACGGGTACATAGAGTAATTTCCATTGACCTAGAACCCTAGAAACTCAAAATGACGATGCATTCCACTGTGTTTTTAGATAAATCCTTTACTGTCCAAGCTACTCGTCTGTGAAATGCATTGCTTGTATCAATTAAACGCGCGCAATCATTTCATATTTTCGAAACGCTTGTGAAGGAATATTACTTGTCCTTGTAATTATGTTTCGTTTATATCTGTATCAATTGTAGTCGTCACTTGTTTCTTGCCTATATTTTAGTATGTATGTATTTATGTATCTATCTAAGTTTTAAGTATGTACTTTGTTTTTTCACCTATTTGTTTAACTTGTTTTGTTACGCACCAAGTGCAACCCCACTTTATGTCCATGCAATCTTTTTCCATCCCAGGTTCCCTAGAAGAGTTCGCAGATAGTGAAAAGGCCGCCCATTGTATGTTTTTATTTAAGACTCGAAATTGTATAATCTTTTTATATTGGTGTACAATAAAGTATACAGCGTGTAATTGACAGGTTGGCAAAAACGAAAAGTATGAATTCAGACTGCTATTGTTAATATTTTGATAGTGAAATATTTTCCCGGAAATGATAGGTGAACGTTTTTCAATTTTCAATTTTATTTCGGCTACGCAATGTATAACGAATATTGCGATACGCGCGCGACTCTGTACCTCGCGCGTTGTTCATTCATACTAATAGGTAGGTACTTCGGGACGTGGACCTTGTTTGGAATAAATACATAGTACACTACACACACAAACACACCTATCAAAAAATTTAAACACAAATTCAACACCTATCAAAAATTAAAATAGTCACTTACCTAAAGTCTCTCGGGTCGTTCACCCGTGAAACGAATTGGCGATTTAGCTGCTGCCGATGTATCCGCCATCTGCAGTACGCCAGTCTACGCGTTGAGTCACCAGTTACCAGAGCCTGCACTTTATGGATCCGATATGGACGTTGCTTGTCCTTTCGAAGGCCTTTGTGCACAGCCCAATGTGAAACACGGGGTCCGTTATTACCTACGCTTTATAAGTTTTGCAGCAGTACGGGTTCCCAAACGCGGATTTCGACGGACAACATCTAAAATCGCCTGCTCAGAACGAGCACGGATTGTCCTTCCAGCACCCTGATGCGGCACAATAGGTAAATTTTCTAAAACACGCTGATATGCCCGTGTGATAGTACGACTATTAGCTGGATGTCGTTCATTTGGGTGTCTTTGAACATAGAGCCTTAATGCCAACGACGCGTTTCCTCTAGCTTCACCCAAGCACATTAACATCTGGCCATATTCGCGAGCACTAAACGTTTCATTACGCCGATTCATGACGATAAGTACCACACAACACAAAAACACACAACTCGACTGAACGCAACACACAGTCCCGAACTCTCGACAGTTGAAAGAAAACGAAATAGACGTCCAGATCGCACCATCAATCGCGGCAAACTAAAATGGCGGCTCAGCGCCTCAGCGGCTTCGTTTGTCGGCACGCCTTTGAGAGTGTGACACGTGTAGCAATTAGGGCTGCCCACATGGTATGAAATTAAACATTTTTATTTCGGTAATAGTAAGTACGTTAGTCGAGGTGCCCATGGCGCAGTAGTTACAGTGGTCGGCCTGCGATTGAGATAAAGATGAAGAACTAGGTATTGAAAAATAATCGTATCGTAATCGTATGATAAACATTGTTATTAACCGCTATCTTTTGTAACTTTTACTCATGGTTCTGCTTCCAAGTTTAAACCTAGTACCTGTCAATCCCCAAGCAGCACGCGCGCGATTTTGCACCATTTTCTAAACACTAAACAAACGTCGGCGTTCGCATAGATTATAAATTAAGGTTTTTTTTATAGGGTATTTATTCAAGAACGTAAATAAGAAGTTTTTCTTATAGTATGTAAAAATCGAAAATAAGCAAAGATTTTCGTAACTACACGCGCGTACGCCGGCTTTCGCTCAGGGATTGACAGGTTAAAGAATGTGAATCTGGCAATATTAACACGATGTTTTTATGTTTTATGTACCACTAAATTGTCTAAAGCAAACAATTTACATTACTGTAATGCAACGCGTGTGTACAGTTCGGGTAGCTTCGTAATTGATACTGTAGATCATTAACGATTTAAAATAAGGTTTTTGGAATTAATAAATAATAAAGTAATCATACTCCTGAGTATCTAATTATTATTAAAGCATTTTACATAAAGAAAATAAAATTACAAGTATTAAATTCCGTACGCGGTACAACCCTAGAGTGTCGGCGCGTAAGCAAAGGCGTACCAAACAAAAGGAGCGAGCGAGCGAGCGGTATGCTGTCTCTGTCTGTGTAGGTACTATGGAGGCCAGTAAACTTTTACAGCTAACAGCTGATTCCGCGCGGGTTGAATGAATTTTCTTTTACGATTACATTGCCGAATTTAAGTTTTTTGCTTTTTTTCACTAAAATTGTGTTTTTAGGGCTGGATTTTGTTGTAACAAATGAATAAAACACAAATCTAGTTGAAAAACGGTCGGAAAATTCCGTGTGCGGGAGTGAACGAATATTTGCTTGTCATAAAAATGCCTATTTGTGTGGTAAAAGGCTGCAAAAATTATGATACAAAGGTTAAAAAGGAACATGGGATATCGTATCATCGATAAGTAACCTTACATTAATTTTGTTACCATAAGTTATTAAATAAACACATTTTATAGCGATAAATATTTTACTACCGAATACCACAATGGCAGCCATTGTGTGGCCGGTACTACACGCATGAAGTGCACGAAGTAAACTTGTACGGACGTAATTTTTATTTCAATGTAGTACTTAGTACATGTAATTTTGAATTTTAGTATCTAATGTGTTTTATATTCAATAAGGATAAAACAAACATATATTTAAAAGAAATAAGAATCTTAGGTCCGTATTACAGAACCTTACTCAAGTACTACTTAAACTGCGTTCAACCGATTACTGCTTGAGCAAAGAATCTCGACTTAAGCGTTCAGTTTATTTTAGAACTATCCTCAAACTCAAATCAAACTAAACTACGCTTGAGTAGAGATTTTGATCTCTGATTACGTGAGTAAGCTATCATTGTGGTAACCCTGAATAATAGTTTGTTTTCTATTGCTTTTTTTTTTCGCACGATTAAACTGGATCTAAACCTAATGACGAGGCGGACGATCTCAACTGTCTGCACAACTGGACAATATGTGGGTGGAATCATTGAAACAGGCGCGATCTCGGTAAAATGGAACTGAGAATTTTATTGGTATTGACTACCACAGCGAAGTTTGCGAGAAGGCTGACTCGTTATGTTTGCTGCTAAATACTGCAAAAAAAATTAGAATGTGTTGAATGAAGAGTGCGGGTGATTCTAATAAAACTCAAAAAATATAGAAATGAAAATAAGAAGGTCTCAGTTACCAAGTCAAAAAATAAACACACAAGAATTTGCAATTCTGGGGCTATCGGGTGCCCACGGTTATGTTGTTTTCTTAAATCGTGGTCAATCATCAGTAAAATTTAATGTTTCACGACATCTTTTGAAAACCTGTAGGTACTTCTTAAAATTTTCAAAATTATAAGGGTGTAGGACCCTTTCTGCAAATATATATCCATTTTGATTAGGTAGGTACTCGATTCACTCCAAATCCACAAATATTTCATGAGAATCTATGCTCAAGCGTGGTCTCGACTACACTTGCGAAAACAAAGATCAAATCTCGCCTCAAGCAGTGATTCTGAGCTGATTGTCATTTTAAAATAAGGACACATTGAGTAGAGCTCAGTCAAGCCTCAAGCACTGTTCTATAATACGTAAAAAATGTCATTTTAAAGTGACATTGCTCAGGTGATTATTGATTGTAGTTTCTCTGCTCAAGTTAAGTTCTAAAATTAAAACTCCAACTGAGACTAGTTTTAAGTAATGCTTGAGTCTTGATTGTAGTTCTGTAATACGGGCCTTAGAAACGATACCTACCCTAACTGAAATTGAATATTTTATTCTTAATATATTTTGAAATATAGTTTTATTTTCTTCACGCTGAGATGACATTTAAACTACCTAGCTTTCGCCCACGACTACTTCCGCGTAAATTACGAAAAAATAATAATAAGGTAGCTTACCTACATGCTTTCTTGAGGCTCAATCTTAGTCCGTACCACATAATTATCATCGAAAACGGTTCAGTAGTTTAACCGTGAAAACGCGGTAGACAGTTATTTTTGTATTTGTAATATAAGTAAGTAAAAGTATGGATATATGGACCAACTTCCGATGACGATGATTTTTTTTCAATGACAGATTTCCAAATGATGCAACGCGTAAAGAGATTTGGAGTCGCATTATTCGGGAACAACAACCGAACTGTACCTACCTTTATGGGCATGCAATTGATTTAATTGTACCTACTGACTGCTAAAATACGAAATAAAAAACCCATACGCGCGAACAAGGTTACGTCGATCACCTATGCAGTGCGGCAGTCACGTAATTCGAATGAGTAAAGGGAAATTATGAACAAAGGGAGAGGGATCAGGGACTCGACACCCGTCCACCTTTATAACAAAACAATCATAATATCGTATTATCGTTATAATTCGTACAACGAAATTACGAATTTTACGATAGAACGAAGTACGAACATAAGATGAAATAATTCGAAAATACGATATATCCGATTATAACGATTAGGAGTACGAATCAACGAACAACCATACGAACGAAACAACCGAAACCAATAAGCAACAGACTGACATGCAACAATTTGAACACCAACTCAAAGAGAATATAAGCACTACGTTTAAGGCCCTGCGCGCACCGGTGACTTTTGTCACGGTGACTTTTAAGTGTTTGTCACTGTCACGTCACGTATCCAATATGGAGTGCGCGCACGACGAGCGACAGTGACAGTGACAAAACCACAGAAATGTAAAAAATAGGAGAAGTGGCAAGGGGGCGTGTTTGCGTCCGCGATACTTGCTCAACAAGGGCACATACCGGCAAACAGCTGTTTGACGGCCGTCAGTTACATCGCGAACGTGATCGTAAATAAATTTAAAATACCGTGTTGTTCAGTGCTTTCATGCAAAAACTAAAGCCTGGGTCATCAAAGAATCTCTCACCATAAATAAGTATAATGTTAATAGTATAATTTATCTTTAAAATCAGGAAAAAGAACAAATCTTATAATATCCCTTGCTTTTACTACGTTATTTTTGTTTTCAAATATCAAAGCGACTTTATTACTCATACAGTAAATATATTGCTCTTTAAC
Source organism: Leucania comma (assembly GCA_958295575.1). Classification (NCBI taxonomy): domain Eukaryota; kingdom Metazoa; phylum Arthropoda; class Insecta; order Lepidoptera; family Noctuidae; genus Leucania; species Leucania comma. The sequence continues at coordinate 11,858,159 of OY282469.1, forward strand.
CACTACCTAACTTTGATGCTCAGTAACTGAACAAGTAATGTAAAAATAACATAACGATACTTTATCAGTGCGGTGTATTTCTTATTACGGCCGCAGTCAGTTGAGCCGAGCTAGGGATGCGCCTGTACACATCCGCCAATAGGTATAGACTATCGACCACAATATCGATCGGTTGGATATCCGAAGTGAAATAATGTATTTTTATTTATTTTGGAGTAGTAGAGAAATACGTAAGCAACTTTCGTAAACTAAGTTGGTAAAGAGTAGGCCAAAAGTCGGTGGACAAAGGGAATAAATAATAATTACAGTTTTTAATTTCATTATAAAAATTTTACTGTTCTAAAAAAAATTTTATTTTTTATTTTTTTTATTTAATTAGTTTTTGGAACCTAAAAAAATATCATTATAAAAATGAAAAAATTGATAACTTTTCTATTTAGTCAATCACTAGCGTAAATTTAAAATAAATTGCTTTTGCACAGCACATCGACATTTATGTGTGCGTAAGTTATATGGTGCATGAAAAATATACGCTGTGTATAGGAAGATAAGGTTTATAATATACTGTGTAGTATGGTCTGATTTATAATTTGCGAGTGTGTGCAGGACTGTGTAATAATAGCTGCATATGTAGTAGAGTCAGTGATGGTAGGGATAACTGGAGACATGGTGTTCCTGTTCCGGTACATTTTTCACTGCGTAACATATCTTCTCCTTTCTAATATCTTTGGACGAAACTTTTTTAAATCGAAGCGTCATTTGTCGCAGTGGCGTAGCGTGCGTTTTCGCAGCATGGGGCCGCCCTTAAGTTTTTAGTATGTACTTTGTTTTTTCGCCTATTCGTTTAACTTGTTTTGTTACGCTCCAAGTGCAACCCCACTTTAGGTCCATGCAATCTCTTTCCATCCCAGGTTGCCTGGAAGAGTTCGCAGATAGCGATAAGGCCGCTCATTGTATTTTTTTATTTAAGGCCGTGTTTACGTAGACGCGGCGCGTTGGGCGTTTCGTCGTACATTGCAGCAGCAGGCTGCGACATCGCTCGCGCAAACACACACCTATTTCAATGTACGACGGGCCGCAAGACGCGCCGCGCAACGCAACGCGTGTCCGTAAACGGGCACTAAGTCTCAAAATTTTATAATCTTTTTATCTTGGTGTACAGTAAAGTACATATAAATAAATAAATAATTACTCATAATCATATTTTTACATTTTCCAAATTATTAAATTGGCGCTTCCTACCGCCCCCTTTCGTATGGCTCCTGGGGCCATGCCCCCCACCGCCCCCACCCATGCTACGCCACTGATTGTGGCGCGGTGACAAAAATGTCACGGGCTTGTCCGCTCCATGGTCAGCGTACAAGAAAGTCACCCAGTTGTCACGTCGCTACGTGCGCGCACCTCCATACATATCCATGGACTTGATAAGGCCCTGCGCGCACCGGTGACTTTTGTCACGGTGACTTTTAAGTGTTTGTCACTGTCACGTCACGTATCCAATGTGGAGTGCGCGCACGACGAGCGACAGTGACAGTGACAAAACCACAGAAATATAAAAAATAGGAGAAGTGGCAAGGGGGCGTGTTTGCGTCCGCGGTACTTGCTCAACAAGGGCACATACCGGCATACAGCCGTTTGACGGCCGTCAGTTACATCGCAAACGTGATCGTAAATAAATTTAAAATACTGTGTTGTTCAGTAGTTTCATGCAAAAACTAAAGCGAAAAGACAAGCCTGGGTCATCAAAGAATCTCTCACCATAAATAAGTATAATGTTAATAGTATATTTATCTTTAAAATCAGGAGAAAGAAGAAGAATCAGCAAATCTTATAATATCCCTTGCTTTTACTACGTTATTTTGGTTTTCAAATATCAAAGCGACTTTATTACTCATACAGTAAATATATTGCTCTTTAACCACTACCTAACTTTGACGCTCAGTAACTGAACAAGTAATGTAAAAATAACATAACGATACTTTATCAGTGCGGTGTATTTCTTATTACGGCCGCAGTCAGTTGAGCCGAGCTAGGGATGCGCCTGTACACATCCGCCAATATAGACTATCGACCACAATATCGATTGGTTGGATATCCGAAGTGAAATAATGTATTTTTATTTATTTTGGAGTAGTAGAGAAATACGTAAGCAACTTTCGTGAACTAAGTTGGTAAAGAGTAGGTCAAAAGTCGGTGGACAAATGGGAATAAATAATAATTACAGTTTTTAATTTTATTATAAAAATTTTACTATTCTAAAAAAAATAATTATTTTCTAGACATATTTATTTTTATTTAATTATTTTTTGGAACCTAAAAAATATCATTATAAAAATGAAAAAATCGATAACTTTTCTATTTAGTCAATCACTAGCGTAAATTTAAAATAAATTTCTTTTGCACAGCACATCGACATTTATGTGTGCGTCAGTTATATAGTGCATATGAAAAATATACGCTGTGTATAGGAAGATAAGGTTTATAATATACTGTGTAGTATGGTCTGATTTATAATTTGCGAGTGTGTGCAGGACTGTGTAATAATAGCTGCATATGTAGTAGAGTCAGTGATGGTAGGGA